>CM076715.1:51609486-61609486 GCA_038501285.1 Penstemon eatonii | reverse complement strand
TGATGATATCCTGGTGTACTCTAAGAACGAAGAAGAGCATGCAGAACACTTAAGGATAGTACTACAAACTTTACGAAAAGAACAACTTTTTGCAAAACTAAGCAAGTGCGAATTTTGGCTTGAAAGGGTGTCGTTCTTGGGACATGTAGTATCAGAGGGAGGAATTTCCGTGGACCCCTCAAAGACTGAAGCTGTAGTGAATTGGTCTAGCCCAACTAATGTCACTGAAGTTAGAAGTTTTCTTGGACTTGCATTATAGAAAGTTTGTGGAAGGATTTTCCCAGATATCCGCCCCCATGACCCGTTTAACTAAGAAAGGTGCAAAGTTTAACCGGTCCCCAGAATGTGAGCATAGCTTTACAGAATTGAAGCAGCGATTTGTGTCTGCACCAGTGCTAACGTTACCGAACGGAGTCGATGGCTTTACAATATTCAGTGATGCTTCATTGACTGGCCTAGGATGTGTCTTAATGCAAAATGGTAAAGTTATTGCTTACGCGTCTCGTCAATTAAAGTCATATGAACGTAACTACCCCACTCACGATTTGGAACTAGCAGCAGTAGTCTTCGCATTAAAAATTTGGCGCCATTAACTACCCCAGAGAAAGCAAATGTGGTTGTTGATGCACTTAGTAGGAAGACAACAAATATGCCTGGTCTACTAACCGCGCAACGAAGGATCACAAGAGACTTAGAAGAGTTGGAGGTTGAAGTGGTGGTTCATGGTTCCCATAACACGATGGCTAGTTTGATTGCACAACCTACACTAATCGACCGCATCAAAGAAGCCCAATTGAGGGATCCAGAATTCTGCAAGATTAGTGAAGAGGTGAAAATGGGACAAAACTCCGCGTTCCGACTGCACGAAGATGGTTCGTTGAGATTCGAAAGTAGAGTATGTGTTCCATCTGATTTAAGTTTAAGAGAGGAGATTTTAAGTGATGCGCATATATCTCGATTTACCATGCACCCAGGTAGCACCAATATGTACAGGGACATTAGGGAACATTTTTGGTGGAAACGGATGAAGCCCCATATAGCCGAGTTCGTAGAGAAATGCATGACATGTCAGCAAGTTAAAGCGGAACACCAAAGAGTAGGTGGTAAACTACAAAATTTGGAAATACCCGAGTGGAAGTGGGAACACATAACCATGGATTTTGTTTCTGGGTTACCACGTACCCCTAAGAAACAACATGATTCGGTATGGGTTATTGTCGATAGACTCACAAAATCGGCCCATTTTTTACCTGTCAAAAAGAAAACTCCACTTAATGAATTAGCCTCATTATATGTTAATAGTAATGTTTGCCTTCATGGCATCCCCGTGAGTATAGTATCTGACCGAGACCCTAGGTTTGTTTCTCAATTTTGGAAAAGCCTTCAGGGTGCCCTTGAAACTCAATTGAAGTTTAGTACCGCTTATCATCCTCAAACGGATGGTCAATCAGAGAGAACTATTCAGATTTTGGAAGATATGTTAAGAGCTTGCGTAATGGACTTTAAGGGTAGTTGGGACCAGTACTTAAAATTGGCAGAGTTTGTATATAATAATAGCTACCAAGCCAGGATTGGAATGGCGCCATATGAAGCTCTATATGGAAGGAAATGTAGATCTCCTGTACATTGGGATGACATTGGAGAAAAAAGACTATTGGGACCTAAATTGGTGCATAAGGCTATAGAAAAGATCCCATTATTAAAGAAGCGCCTGGAAGGGGCTCAAAGCAGACAAAAAAGTTGGGCAGACTTGAAGAGGCGACACATACAGTTTAAGGAAGGTGACCATGTTCACTTGAAAATCTCTCCAAAAAAGGGTGTAGTGAGATTTGGGAGACGTGGCAAGTTGAGTCCTCGTTATGTAGGACCTTTCGAGATCCTTGAAAAAGTAGGTGAAGTGGCTTATAGACTAGCCTTGCCACCCGAACTATCCAAAGTTCACAATGTTTTTCACGTTCATTATTGAGAAAGTATGTTCCTGATCCCAACCATATTTTGAGATACGAGCCACTCGAGGTTCAGGAGGACTTGACGTATGAAGAATTGCCGATTTGTATCATTGATCATAAGGAACAAACCTTGAGACACCGAAAAATCCCATTAGTAAAGATTCAATGGTCGAACCATTCGCCTCGTGAAGCTACTTGGGAGCTGGAAGAGGACATGCGGAACAAATACCCTGGTCTATTCGTCGAAGAAGGTGCGGATCACTAAATTCCATGTTTCGAGGATGAAACTTTTATAAAGGGGGGTAGGATGTAATAACCCCATACTATTTTTGTATAATATGCTAATATGATTTTCATACATGTTTTATTATAAGTTATATATTAATATGTTTAGAGATTTAATTTATTTAGGAATATAACTAATGAGTAAACATATAGAAAACAGAGGGGCAATATTGCAATTATATATATATAAACGCATGCTAGTAATTTGCATACATGTTTTATTATAAGTTATGTATTAATATGTTTAGAGATTTAATTTGATTAGGAATATAACTAATGAGTAAACATATAGGAAACAGAGGGGCAATATTTGCAATTATATATATAAAGCACCACATGAGTTTAAACTGAAAAGTAACGTGGGAGCATTATAAAAATTAGGTCTTTGTGGATTTATTCTGATAGTGCGCCGTCGAAGGTTAGTCTCCATAGCTTTCCTTGTTTAAGTAATTATAATATGTTCTAGTGTTCATGGTGGGATTGATGAGATGAAATACCTGTTTTTCACTTAGTCCTACAATTAAAAGAAGGTTTTGGGGGCAATTGCATCTCACTATTTCAAATTAAAGGTCCACGAATTCTTGTTGTATGTAAATGATCTAATAACGTAGTAATTAATTGTTGGAAGTTATTTTATTTAATTGATATTAGACTCCCTGGCAGAAGTGCAAATTCATTAATTAATGGCTAAAGTGAGCTTATATAGGAATTAGGTTTAAATATTGATCAATTGCAACTATATAGCACTAATTGGGCAGGGGTTTTAGATTCAGTTTTCAGTGTCCCTAGTTAATTAAAATTTCTGATTTGGATAACTTATATTGTGTTTGTTATGTAGATTTTAGGGATCAAGCTTAGTCGAGTTTTTGTGGTGCTTGAAGTAGTGTGACGTTTTTTATTTGAGGTAAGGGGTTTTTGGCACTTTAGTCTTATCTCTTGTAAATACTATGCTTAAAATTGTCATCCAGAAATCTCATTGTCCTTAAGTTCATTATTTTTTCATTAATACAGATTTTTTTTCGGGGCAATGTTTTCAGATCAAGTGTGCAATTTGACATTGTTTAATCGATCATGTATTTGAACTATATGAGCCATTGTTTGGTTACATGGAGATAAAACATTTATGTCTTATTTGATCTCTCAAATTTGTCTATGAATTGTTTGGGCTCCTTCGGGGGATTGTCGGCTTAGGAGCGAGTTCCATCCATTGTATTGTAATGAATTTTGAGCTTGGTTATCCGTACGAACTAGTTCGACCATTTGTATTTGTATTTGATATGTCGACGTCCTTGTCGCGGGATTAATGGTGGCCATAGTGTTAATTTGTGAGTTGAAATAAGTGGTTGTCTCCTGCGTATTCGATTCATGAAAATGTCACATTGTCTGTATGCATTAATACTGAGTGTTGATATTTGCATGGATTTGATAGAGGTGCCTTAAATTTCTTATTGAGTGAGCAACTCACCCCTTGCTTGATATTTTGCAGATCGTTAGACAACTCGGAGTTGGAAGGTGTTGTTCTCTTAATTTAAGCAGTGATAGGAACCCACTAATTATTTATGCTTTGTTATTTTCTCTTAGGGTTTTAGACGTTCTCACTTTGAGACTTTTTTTGGTTGGGACTAATTCCAACTTTGTATTATAAAAATTGTTTCTGATAGACATTATTAGATATTTTATGTCACCAGTTCGAACATATCGTTGAGAAATTATTCCCGTTTCATTTTGTTGCGATATGTAGAATTGAGTGTAAATTCGAAGGCTTCACGTCGACATGATCGTGATGACAACGCGACCATCATGCCGATAAATTAATATAAATTTAAATTTTGGGCGTGACAACTTGGTATCAGAGCCAGGTTTCGTGGTTTTATCCACGAGGCTGGACTCAGGCTTTTGAGCATATGGTTTACTGCCAATTTGATTTGATCTTACCGCTAATAAAGATAAAACTTTCGGATTATATTGATGGCTCGGGGTAGAGGCAGAGGTCGTGGTCATGGTCGAGGTCGCAGGCATGCCCAAAGTGGAAGTAGCAATAATGTACCTGCCCCTGAAACAGAAGACCAACAAATCTCCCAACCATCACTACCAAACCTCGCTGAAACAGAAGACCAACAAAATACCCAACCATCACTACCAAACCGTGATGTGCCTGCCACCGCTACGGATATTGCAGATGTCCTTCGTGTAGTGGCAAATCTATTGCAACAGCAACAACAACCTCGTCAACCACCACCTCAAATTTCTTACTTGAACGTTTTAGAAGACTCAACTTTCCATCATTTGAGGGAGGTGCAGACCCTATTGCTGCCGAGAAATGGATTAACAATATCGAAGAAACATTTACTGCTTTGGAGTACCCCGTAGAAGTTAGACTCAATGTCACCTTGCCATTTTTAGTCGGTAACGCCAAATATTGGTGAGACTCAGTGAAAGTTGCTTATGTCAACCCAAATAATCCATTGTCTTGGGAAGATTTCAAGAAGTTGTTTCTCGATCACTACTTCCCTCGTGCTATCAGGATTGCAAAGGAAAATGAATACATTAACCTTAAACAAGTTGGAAACATGTCTGTGTTGGAGGCTGCAAACAAATTCAATGAACTTGGACGATTTTGTCCTATTTACATGAAGTCCGAAGAAAGTAGGGTGAATAGATTCTATCAGGTATTGAGGAGGAATATTCAAGTTCGTGTTTCCTCTCACATGGATACCACCTTTCGTGACCTGTTGGAGCGAGCTCTTAGAGTTGAGGCAGATTTGAAGAGTTATGAGCAATACAATGGAGATCGCAAGAGGCCTAGAACAGGAGGAGTTCCAACATCCAGAGACAATGATTCAAGCACGCAATCAAATGGGAGTAACGAAGATGGTGTAAAGCTCATAGCTAAACAATGTACCCATTGCAATAAAAGGCATCCGGGTGAGTGTTTCTGGAAGACGGGGGCATGCTTTCAGCGTGGGGAAATTGGACATAGAGTGAGGGACTGCCCAAAGAAAAAGACAATGGGGACGCGGGTAGGAAGTCAAGTTGAACCAAAGAAGGGTACTGGGAGACTGTTTGCACTGACGGAGGAGGATGCAGAGGCAAATGATGATGTAGTCACATGTACTATATCTATTAATTCGTTTAATGCCCATGTGTTGTTTGATTCTGGGGCTTCCCATTCGTTTATCTCTCGAAAATTTGCTACATCATTAAATCTTGAATTCGATAAACTAGAAGAGCCAATATATGTCTCCTCGCCTCTGAAAAAGATTCTTATTGCTAATAATGTTTATAGAAAGTGTAAGATTCGTATAGATAAAGAAAATTTGGGAGCAAACTTAGTGGAGTTAGATATGAGTGACTTTGATATTATTTTTGGGATGGACTGGTTAGCAATTCATCATGCTCAAATTGATTGTTTTGGAAAAAGAATTATTTTCCATCCCCCAGGACGATCAGAATTCTCCTTCCAAGGTAAGAAGAGTGTTATTCAACACACGTCTCCCCTTCCCATCATATCAATTTTGAAAGCTCAAAAGTGCCTAAGAAAAGGGTGTAGTGCATTCCTGGCTTATGTAGTTGACACCAAGATAATTGAGGCCAAATTAAAAGATATCCCTATCGTGCAGGAATTTCCTGATGTATTTCCTGAGTACTTATATGAGTTACCACCAGATCGAGAAATTGAATTCCAGATTAATATTGCACCAGACTTTGGTCCTATATCAAAGCCACCTTATAGGATGGCTCCTGCTGAATTACGCGAGCAAATGACACAATTTCAGGAGTTACTAGATAAAGGCTACATTCGTCCAAGTGTCTCCCCGTGGGGAGCACCTGTATTATTTGTGAAGAAGAAGGATGGGAGTCTTCGCGTATGCATCAATTACCGGGAGTTGAATAAGATCACCGTGAAAAATAAGTATCCACTTCCTCGAATAGATGACCTTTTTGATCAGTTACAAGGAGGTCGAGTTTTCTCTAAGATCGATCTCCGGTCCGGCTACCATCAATTAAAAATCAAGGCAGAAGACGTACCCAAGACAGCATTTCGATCCAGATATGGTCATTATGAGTTTTTGGTTGTGCCGTTTGGGCTAACAAATGCCCCAGCTGTTTTCATGGCATTGATGAATAAGATTTTTCAAGAATACCTGGACAAATTTGTTGTCATTTTCATTGATGACATCCTGGTGTACTCTAAGAACGAAGAAGAGCATGCAGAACACTTAAGGATAGTACTACAAACTTTACGAAAAGAACAACTTTTTGCAAAACTAAGCAAGTGCGAATTTTGGCTTGAAAGGGTGTCGTTCTTGGGACATGTAGTATCAGAGGGAGGAATTTCCGTGGACCCCTCAAAGACTGAAGCTGTAGTGAATTGGTCTAGCCCAACTAATGTCACTGAAGTTAGAAGTTTTCTTGGACTTGCTGGTTATTATAGAAAGTTTGTGGTAGGATTTTCCCAGATATCCGCCCCCATGACCCGTTTAACTAAGAAAGGTGCAAAGTTTGACCGGTCCCCAGAATGTGAGCATAGCTTTAAAGAATTGAAGCAGCGATTTGTGTCTGCACCAGTGCTAACGTTACCGAACGGAGTCGATGGCTTTACAATATTGAGTGATGCTTCATTGACTGGCCTAGGATGCGTCTTAATGCAAAATGGTAAAGTTATTGCTTACGCGTCTCGTCAATTAAAGTCATATGAACGTAACTACCCCACTCACGATTTGGAACTAGCAGCAGTAGTCTTCGCATTAAAAATTTGGCGCCATTACTTATTTGGGGTTACTTGTGAAATATATACTGATCATAAGAGTCTCACATATTTATTCACGCAAAAGGAATTGAATATGAGACAACGAAGATGGTTAGAGTTGCTGAAGGATTTCGATGTCACTATTAACTATCACCCAGGGAAAGCAAATGTGGTTGTTGATGCACTTAGTAGGAAGACAACAAATATGCCTGGTCTACTAACCGCGCAACGAAGGATCACAAGAGACTTAGAAGAGTTGGAGGTTGAAGTGGTGGTTCATGGTTCCCATAACACGATGGCTACATTGATTGCACAACCTACACTAATCGACCGCATCAAAGAAGCCCAATTGAGGGATCCAGAATTGTGCAAGGTTTGTGAAGAGGTGAAAATGGGACAAAACTCCGCGTTCCGACTGCATGAAGATGGTTCGTTGAGATTCGGAAGTAGAGTATGTGTTCCATCTGATTTAAGTTTAAGAGAGGAGATTTTAAGTGATGCGCATAGATCTCGATTTACCATGCACCCAGGTAGCACCAAAATGTACAGGGACATGAGGCAACATTTTTTATGGAAACGGATGAAGCCCCATATAGTCGAGTTCGTGGAGAAATGCATGACATGTCAGCAAGTTAAAGCGGAACACCAAAGAATAGGTGGTAAACTACAAAATTTGGAAATACCCGAGTGGAAGTGGGAACAAATAACCATGGATTTTATTTCTGGGTTACCACGTACCCCTAAGAAACAACATGATTCGGTATGGGTTATTGTCGATAGACTCACAAAATCGGCCCATTTTTTACCTGTCAAAAAGAAAACTCCACTTAATGAATTAGCCTCATTATATGTTAATAGTAATGTTTGCCTTCATGGCATCCCTGTGAGTATAGTATCTGACCGAGACCCTAGGTTTGTTTCTCAATTTTGGAAAAGCCTTCAGGGTGCCCTTGAAACTCAATTGAAGTTTAGTACCGCTTATCATCCTCAAACGGATGGTCAATCAGAGAGAACTATTCAGATTTTGGAAGATATGTTAAGAGCTTGCCTAATGGACTTTAAGGGTAGTTGGGACCAGTACTTAAAATTGGCAGAGTTTTTATATAATAATAGCTACCAAGCCAGGATTGGAATGGCGCCATATGAAGCTCTATATGGAAGGAAATGTAGATCTCCTGTACATTGGGATGACATTGGAGAAAAAAGACTGTTGGGACCTGAATTGGTGCATAAGGCTATAGAAAACATCCCATTAATAAAGAAGCGCCTGGAAGGGGCTCAAAGCAGACAAAAAAGTTGGGCAGACTTGAAGAGGCGACACATACAGTTTAAGGAAGGTGACCTTGTTCACTTGAAAATCTCTCCAAAAAAGGGAGTAGTGAGATTTGGGAGACATGGCAAGTTGAGTCCTCGTTATGTAGGACCTTTCGAGATCCTTGAAAAAGTAGGTGAAGTGGCTTATAGAATAGGCTTGCCACCCGAACTATCCAAAGTTCACAATGTTTTTCACGTATCATTATTGAGAAAGTATGTTCCTGATCCCAACCATATTTTGAGATACGAGCCACTCGAGGTTCAGGAGGACTTGACGTATGAAGAATTGCCGATTTGTATCATTGATCTTAAGGAACAAACCTTGAGACACCGAAAAATCCCATTAGTAAAGATTCAATGGTCGAACCATTCGCCTCGTGAAGCTACTTGGGAGCTGGAAGAGGACATGCGGAAAAAATACCCTGGTCTATTCATCGAAGAAGGTGCGGATCACTAAATTCCATGTTTCGAGGACGAAACTTTTATAAAGGGGGGTAGGATGTAATAACCCCATACTATTTTCGTATAATATGCTAATATAATTTTCATACATGTTTTATTATAAGTTATATATTAATATGTTTAGAGATTTAATTTAATTAGGAATATAACTAATGAGTAAACATATAGAAAATAGAGGGGCACTATTGCAATTATATATATATAAACGCATGCTAGTAATTTGCGTACATGTTTTATTATAGGTTATGTATTAATATGTTTAGAGATTTAATTTGATTAGGAATATAACTAATGAGTAAACATATAGGAAACTGATGGGCAATATTGCAATTATATAATTAGGTCTTTGTGGATTTATTCTGATAGTGCGCCGTCGAAGGTTAGTCTCCATAGCTTTCCTTGTTTAAGTAATTATAATATGTTCTAGTGTTCATGGTGGGATTGATGAGATGAAATACCTGTTTTTTCACTTAGTCCTACAATTAAAAGAAGGTTTTGGGGGCAATTGCATCTCACTGTTTCCAATTAAAGGTCCACAAATTCTTGTTGTATGTAAATGATCTAATAACGTAGTAATTAATTGTTGGAAGTTATTTTATTTAATTGATATTAGACTCCCTGGCAGAAGTGCAAATTCATTAATTAATGGCTAAAGTGTGCTTATATAGGAATTGGGTTTAAATATTGATCAATTTCAACTATATAGCACTAATTGGGCAGGGGTTTTAGATTCAGTTTTCAGTGTCCCTAGTTAATTAAAATTTCTGATTTGGATAACTTATATTGTGTTTATTATGTAGATTTTAGGGATCAAGCTTAGTCGAGTTGTTGTGGTTCTTGAAGTAGTGTGACGTTTTTTATTTGAGGTAAGGGGTTTCTTTAGTCTTATCTCTTGTAAATACTATGCTTAAAATTGTCATCCAGAAATCTCATTGTCCTTAAGTTCATTATTTTTTTATTAATACAGATTTTTTTTTCGGGACTATGTTTTCAGATCAAGTGTGCAATTTGACATTGTTTCATCGATCATGTATTTGAACTATATGAGCCATTGTTTGGTTACATGGAGATAACACATTTATGTCTTATTTGATCTCTCAAATTTGTCTATGAATTGTTTGGGCTCCTTCGGGGGATTGTTGGCTTAGGAGCTAGTTCCATCCATTGTATTGTATTGAATTTTGAGCTTGGTTATCCGTACGAACTAGTTCGACCATTTGTATTTGTATTTGATATGTCGACGTCCTTGTCACGTGATTAATGGTGGCCATAGTGTTAATTTGTGAGTTGAAATAAGTGGTTGTCTCCTGCGTATTCGATTCATGAAAATGTCACATTGTCTGTATGCATTAATACTGAGTGTTGATATTTGCATGGATTTGATAGAGGTGCCTTAAACTTCTTATTAAGTTTGCAACTCACCCCTTGCTTGATATTTTGCAGATCGTTAGACAACTCGGAGTTGGTAGGTGTTGTCCTCTTAATTTAAGCAGTGATAGGAACCCACTAATTATTTATGCTTTTTTATTTTCTCTTAGGGTTTTAGACGTTCTCAATTTGAGACTTTGTTGGTTGGGACTAATTCCAACTTTGTATTATAAAAATTGTTTCTGATAGACATTATTAGATATTTTATGTCACCAGTTCGAACATATCGTTGAGAAATTATTCCCGTTTCATTTTGTTGCGATATGTAGAATTGAGTGTAAATTCGAAGGCTTCAAGTTGACATGATCGTAATGACGACGCGACCATCATGCCGATAAATTAATATAAATTTAAATTTTGGGGCGTGACAACTTTGTATCAGAGCCAGGTTTCGTGGTTTTATCCACGAGGCTGGACTCAGGCTTTTGAGCATATGGTTTACTGCCAATTTGATTTGATCTTACCGCTAATAAAAATAAAACTTTCAGATTATATTGATGGCTCGGGGTAGGGGCAGAGGTCGTGGTCGTGGTCGAGGTCGCAGGCATGCCCAAAGTGGAAGTAGCAATAATGTACCTGCTCCTGAAACAGAAGACCAACAAATCTCCCAACCATCACTACCAAACCTCGCTGAAACAGAAGACCAACAAAATACCCAACCATCACTACCAAACCATGATGTGCCTGCCACCGCTACGGATATTGCAGATGTCCTTCGTGTAGTGGCAAATCTATTGCAACAGCCACAACAACCTCGTCAACCACTACCTCAAATTTCTTACTTTGAACGTTTTAGAAGACTCAACTTTCCATCATTTGAGAGAGGTGCAGACCCTATTGCTGCCGAGAAATGGATTAACAATATCGAAGAAACATTTACTGCTTTGGAGTACCCCGTAGAAGTTAGACTCAATGTCACCTTGCCATTTTTAGTCGGTAACGCCAAATATTGGTGGGACTCAGTGAAAGTTGCTTATGTCAACCCAAATAATCCATTGTCTTGGGAAGATTTCAAGAAGTTGTTTCTCTATCACTACTTCCCTCGTGCAATCAGGATTGCAAAGGAAAATGAATACATTAACCTTAAGCAAGTTGGAAACATGTCTGTGTTGGAGGCTTCAAACAAATTCAATGAACTTGGACGATTTTGTCCTATTTACATGAAGTCCGAAGAAAGTAGGGTGAATAGATTCTATCAGGTATTGAGGAGGAATATTCAAGTTCGTGTTTCCTCTCACATGGATACCACCTTTCGTGACCTGTTGGAGCGAGCTCTTAGAGTTGAGGCAGATTTGAAGAGTTATGAGCAATACAATGGAGATCGCAAGAGGCCTAGAACAGGAGGAGTTCCAACATCCAGAGACAATGATTCAAGCACGCAATCAAATGGGAGTAACGAAGATGGTGTAAAGCTCATATCTAAACAATGTACCCATTGCAATAAAAGGCATCCGGGTGAGTGTTTCTTGAAGACGAGGGCGTGCTTTCAGCGTGGGGAAATTGGACATAGAGTGAGGGACTGCCCAAAGAAAAAGACAATGGGGACGCGGGTAGGAAGTCAAGTTGAACCAAAGAAGGGTACTGGGAGACTGTTTGCACTGATGGAGGAGGATGCAGAGGCAAATGATGATGTAGTCACATGTACTATATCTATTAATTCGTTTAATGCCCATGTGCTGTTTGATTCTGGGGCTTCCCATTCGTTTATCTCTCGAAAATTTGCCACATCATTAAATCTTGAATTCGATAAAATAGAAGAGCCAATATATGTCTCCTCGCCTCAGAAAAAGATTCTTATTGCTCATAATGTTTATAGAAAGTGTAAGATTCGTATAGGTAAAGAAAATTTGGGAGCAAACTTAGTGGAGTTAGATATGAGTGACTTTGATTTTTTTGGGATGGACTGGTTAGCAATTCATCATGCTCAAATTGATTGTTTTGGAAAAAGAATTATTTTCCATCCCCCAGGACGATCAGAATTCTCCTTCCAAGGTAAGAAGAGTGTTATTCAACACAAGTCTCCCGTTCCCATCATATCAATTTTGAAAGCTCAAAAGTGCCTAAGAAAAGGGTGTAGTGCATTCCTGGCTTATGTAGTTGACACCAAGATAGTTGAGGCCAAATTAAAAGATATCACTATCGTGCAAGAATTTCCTGATGTATTTCCTGAGGACTTATCAGAGTTACCACCAGATCGAGAAATTGAGTTCCAGATTAATATTGCACCAGACTTTGGTCCTATATCAAATCCACCTTATAGGATGGCTCCTGCTGAATTACGCGAGCTAAACACACAACTTCAGGAGTTACTAGATAAAGGCTACATTCATCCAAGTGTCTCCCCGTGGGGAGCACCTGTATTATTTGTGAAGAAGAAGGATGGGAGTTTTCGCTTATGCATCGATTACCGGGAGTTGAATAAGATCACCGTGAAAAATAAGTATCCACTTCCTCGAATAGATGACCTTTTCGATCAGTTACAAGGAGCTCGAGTTTTCTCTATGATCGATCTCCGGTCCGGCTACCATCAATTGAAAATCAAGGCAGAAGACGTACCCAAGACAGCATTTCGAACCAGATATGGTCATTATGAGTTTTTGGTTATGCCGTTTGGGCTAACAAATGCCCCAGCTGTTTTCATGGCATTGATGAATGAGATTTTTCAAGAATACCTGGACAAATTTGTTGTCATTTTCATTGATGACATCCTGGTGTACACTAAGAACGAAGAAGAGCATGCAGAACACTTAAGGATAGTACTACAAACTTTACGAAAAGAACAACTTTTTGCAAAACTAAGCAAGTGCGAATTTTGGCTTGAAAGGGTGTCGTTCTTGGGACATGTAGTCTCAGAGGGAGGAATTTCCGTGGACCCCTCAAAGACTGAAGATGTAGTGAATTGGTCTAGCCCAACTAATGTCACTGAAGTTAGAAGTTTTCTTGGACTTGCTGGTTATTATAGAAAGTTTTTGGAAGGATTTTCCCAGATATCCGCCCCCATGACCCGTTTAACTAAGAAAGGTTCAAAGTTTGACTGGTCCCCAGAATGTGAGCATAGTTTTACAGAATTGAAGCAACGATTGGTGTCTGCACCTGTGCTAACGTTACCGAACGGAGTCGATGGCTTTACAATATTCAGTGATGCTTCCTTGACTGGCCTAGGATGCGTCTTAATGCAAAATGGTAAAGTTATTGCTTACGCGTCTCGTCAATTAAAGTCATATGAACGTAACTACCCCACTCACGATTTGGAACTAGCAGCAGTAGTCTTCGCATTAAAAATTTGGCGCCATTACTTATTTGGGGTTACTTGTGAAATATATACTGATCATAAGAATCTCACATATTTATTCACGCAAAAGGAATTGAATATGAGACAACGAAGATGGTTAGAGTTGCTGAAGGATTTCGATGTCACTATTAACTATCACCCAGGGAAAGCAAATGTGGTTGTTGATGCTCTTAGTAGGAAGAAAACAAATATGACTGGTCTACTAACCGGGCAACGAAGGATCACAAGAGACTTAGAAGAGTTGGAGGTTGAGGTGGTGGTTCATGGTTCCCATAACACGATGGCTACTTTGATTGCACAACCTACACTAATCGACCGCATCAAAGAAGCCCAATTGAGGGATCCAGAATTGTGCAAGGTTAGTGAAGAGGTGAAAATGGGACAAAACTCCGCGTTCCGACTGCACGAAGATGGTTCGTTGAGATTCGGAAGTAGAGTATGTGTTCCATCTGATTTAAGTTTAAGAGAGGAGATTTTAAGTGATGCGCATAGATCTCGATTTACCATGCACCCAAGTAGCACCAAAATGTACAGGGACATGAGGCAACATTTTTGGTGGAAACGGATGAAGCCCCATATAGCCGAGTTCGTGGAGAAATGCATGACATGTCAGCAAGTTAAAGCGGAACACCAAAGAATAGGTGGTAAACTACAAAATTTGGAAATACCCGAGTGGAAGTGGGAACACATAACCATGGATTTTATTTCTGTGTTACCACGTACCCCTAAGAAACAACATGATTCGGTATGGGTTATTGTCGATAGACTCACAAAATCGGCCCATTTTTTACCTGTCAAAAAGAAAACTCCACTTAATGAATTAGCCTCATTATATGTTAATAGTAATGTTTGCCTTCATGGCATCCCCGTGAGTATAGTATCTGACCGAGACCCTAGGTTTGTTTCTCAATTTTGGAAAAGCCTTCAGGGTGCCCTTGAAACTCAATTGAAGTTTAGTACCGCTTATCATCCTCAAACGGATGGTCAATCAGAGAGAACTATTCAGATTTTGGAAGATATGTTAAGAGCTTGCGTAATGGACTTTAAGGGTAGTTGGGACCAGTACTTAAAATTGGCAGAGTTTGTATATAATAATAGCTACCAAGCCAGGATTGGAATGGCGCCATATGAAGCTCTATATGGAAGGAAATTTAGATCTCCTGTACATTGGGATGACATTGGAGAAATAAGACTGTTGGGACCTGAATTGGTGCATAAGGCTATAGAAAAGATCCCATTAATAAAGAAGCGTCTGGAAGGGGCTCAAAGCAGACAAAACAGTTGGGCAGACTTGAAGAGGCGACAGATACAGTTTAAGGAAGGTGAACTTGTTCACATGAAAATCTCTCCAAAAAAGGGAGTAGTGAGATTTGGGAGACATGGCAAGTTGAGTCCTCGTTATGTAGGACCTTTCGAGATCCTTGAAAAAGTAGGTGAAGTGGCTTATAGACTAGCCTTGCCACCCGAACTATCAAAAGTTCACAATGTTTTTCACGTATCATTATTGAGAAAGTATGTTCCTGATCCCAACCATATTTTGAGATACGAGCCACTCGAGGTTCAGGAGGACTTGACGTATGAAGAATTGCCGATTTGTATCATTGATCATAAGGAACAAACCTTGAGACACCGAAAAATCCCATTAGTAAAGATTCAATGGTCGAACCATTCGCCTCGTGAAGCTACTTGGGAGCTGGAAAAGGACATGCGGAACAAATACCCTGGTCTATTCGTCGAAGAAGGTGCGGATCACTAAATTCCATGTTTCGAGGATGAAACTTTTATAAAGGGGGGTAGGATGTAATAACCCCATACTATTTTCGTATAATATGCTAATATGATTTTCATACATGTTTTATTATAAGTTATATATTAATATGTTTAGAGATTTAATTTATTTAGGAATATAACTAATGAGTAAACATATAGAAAACAGAGGGGCAATATTGCAATTATATATATATAAACGCATGCTAGTAATTTGCATAGATGTTTTATTATAAGTTATCTATTAATATGTTTAGAGATTTAATTTGATTAGGAATATAACTAATGAGTAAACATATAGGAAACAGATGGGCAATATTGCAATTATATATATAAAGCACCACATGAGTTTAAACTGAAAAGTAACGTGGGAGCATTATAAAAATTAGGTCTTTGTGGATTTATTCTGATAGTGCGCCGTCGAAGGTTAGTCTCCATAGCTTTCCTTGTTTAAGTAATTATAATATGTTCTAGTGTTCATGGTGGGATTGATGAGATGAAATACCTGTTTTTTCACTTAGTCCTACAATTAAAAGAAGGTTTGGGGGCAATTGCATCTCACTGTTTCCAATTAAAGGTCCACAAATTCTTGTTGTATGTAAATGATCTAATAACGTAGTAATTAATTGTTGGAAGTTATTTTATTTAATTGATATTAGACTCCCTGGCAGAAGTGCAAATTCATTAATTAATGGCTAAAGTGAGCTTATATAGGAATTGGGTTTAAATATTGATCAATTGCAACTATATAGCACTAATTGGGCAGGGGTTTTAGATTCAGTTTTCAGTGTCCCTAGTTAATTAAAATTTCTGATTTGGATAACTTATATTGTGTTTATTATGTAGATTTTAGGGATCAAGCTTAGTCGAGTTTTTGTGGTGCTTGAAGTAGTGTGACGTTTTTTATTTGAGGTAAGGGGTTTTTGGCACTTTAGTCTTATCTCTTGTAAATACTATGCTTAAAATTGTCATCCTGAAATCTCATTGTCCTTAAGTTCCTATTTTTTTATTAATACAGATTTTTTTTTTTCGGGACAATGTTTTCAGATCAAGTGTGCAATTTGACATTGTTTCATCGATCATGTATTTGAACTATATGAGCCATTGTTTGGTTACATGGAGATAACACATTTATGTCTTATTTGATCTCTCAAATTTGTCTATGAATTGTTTGGGCCCCTTCGGGGGATTGTCGGCTTAGGAGCTAGTTCCATCCATTGTATTGTATTGAATTTTGAGCTTGGTTATCCGTACGAACTAGTTCGACCATTTGTATTTGTATTTGATATGTCGACATCCTTGTCACGGGATTAATGGTGGCCATAGTGTTAATTTGTGAGTTGAAATAAGTGGTTGTCTCCTGCGTATTCGATTCATGAAAATGTCACATTGTCTGTATGCATTAATACTGAGTGTTGATATTTGCATGGATTTGATAGAGGTGCCTTAAACTTCTTATTGAGTGAGCAACTCACCCCTTGCTTGATATTTTGCAGATCGTTAAACAACTCGGAGTTGGAAGGTGTTGTTCTCTTAATTTAAGCAGTGATAGGAACCCACTAATTATTTATGCTTTGTTATTTTCTCTTAGGGTTTTAGACGTTCTCACTTTGAGACTTTGTTGGTTGGGACTAATTCCAACTTTGTATTATAAAAATTGTTTCTGATAGACATTATTAGATATTTTATGTCACCAGTTCGAACATATCGTTGAGAAATTATTCTCGTTTCATTTTGTTGCGATATGTAGAATTGAGTGTAAATTCGAAGGCTTCACGTCGACATGATCGTAATGACGACGCGACCATCATGCCGAAAATTAATATAAATATAAATTTTGGGGCATGACATTTAATTTATTAATATTGTTTATAAATTAAATTAGTTATTTAAATAGAATTTTCTAAATTGGTCAGCACGTGGTCTTTTCGAGTTAATTTGAAAATTTGGCAACAATGTGGACTAAAATCGTCACTAAATTTGGAGATGTGGGGCTTTTTTGGTAACCTGAAATGTGATGGGGTAAATTATCAGTCAACATAAGTTATGGTATCAAATGTGTAAAGTTTTAACGGCCACGTGACATTCTCGTGGCAATTCCGTCTTTAATTTGACGGAAGTATTAAATGTGCAAAATTGATTTTAGTTATGGTATCAAATGTGTCGGTATAAAAATTTGTAATATCAAATCCCTAAAGTAGGTAGAGTTATGGTATCAAAAGTAAAATTCTCTCTTAAAACAATTGGGCATAAGTATCATATACTTATTTAGACGTATCCAACACATTTCATATTCTGAAATTGCCTAAGTCACCACAATTGGTAATAACAATGTTAAACGTCAAAACACAATTTGTATTATATACAACAGCAATACAACGTAGTTTGTATATAACAAAACATGTTTTATATAATATAATAAAACAATGAACATGATGTATAATTAATAGTATTAAATTATTAAATAAATCTTTTTTCTAAAAATTATGCAATTTAGTACTTATGAAATTTAACTTGATCTATTTCAATATGCATGAATATATAAATATATTGTTATACTTATTTCAATATGTATAAAATTTAATTTTTTTTTTTAGATCCGTATCCATGTCGTATCGTATCATATAAATTTTTAAAAGTATGTGTCGCTGTATTCATATCGTTTCGTATTTGTATTGCCGTATTCATATCCATGCAACATAGCTTAAGGCATATTGTTTTAAAACAATTTAATTTTGCATTTCAAGTATATCCAGTTACTACATGAATACTTGACATAAAAAACACTAAATCAGTTGTGAACAAATGGGTGTGTTTAGGGATATCGATTGGTCTTGACATAAATAACACTAAATCAGTTGTGAACAAATGGGTGTGTTAAGGGATATCGATTGGTCTTGCATTATTAGATTTTGCAGCTTAGGAAATGAAAAATAATATTTGTAGGGATAAAGATTGGTCTTTGTTGGATAAAGATGAAGATGGAGTGCTTTGATTTTATTAGTTAAGGGAGCTTTTGATGATTTCCAAAACTTCAAATCAGCTAAGTAAAGACAACTTAGTTGAAATCCCTTAGAAGAATTTTGACCAAGTAAGAAGACATATCAGACGGGTCAAATATTCAAGGTCCAGAAGACTACTGATCTGCTGAAGAGAAAAAATCAGACTGGTGTAAATCAGCCGACTCAAATCAGATTTTTTCAAGTTTGAGATCAGTTTTGTTCATCACCAGACTTGTACTCTCATCAGCCAAGTGGAAAGATCAAGAAGTCGTCCCAACGGTAATAAATGCCACTGAAGTAATAAATGCTGAAGTCTAAGGTTATTAATGACAAATGATTGAAGAAAAGACTCGTATCAGCTCGATGCATTTAATGTTGTCTGACATAAAGTACAGTTCGTAGTACTGTCACTATGCAGAGAGCCGT
Organism: Penstemon eatonii; assembly: GCA_038501285.1. Lineage (NCBI taxonomy): Eukaryota > Viridiplantae > Streptophyta > Magnoliopsida > Lamiales > Plantaginaceae > Penstemon > Penstemon eatonii. The sequence continues at coordinate 61,590,811 of CM076715.1, read as the reverse complement.
TCGCGGAAATTAAGGACCAGAAATCAAGAAATTTGAATTGTGTCTCTCTTCAACGGGCATAATTCAAAGAGTGACTATAAATAGCTGAAGAGACGAAGAAAGAAAGAAGAACACAACTTCTGAGAGATTGAATTCAAAGCAAAATATTTTCTAAGTCTCAAAGCTCAAGAACAACTCACTCGTCTGTTGAAAGTCATTTGTTGACAGAAGCCGTTGAAGTTCAAGAAAACATTTTCTGAGTGAATCTGTAAGAGAGAAAAGTTGTGAGAAGTAGATATCCATCTTAGTGAGTGATATTACTTCAGAGATTAGGAGTTTCTTTGTGATTTCCTATTGCGAACTTGTGGCTGATCATTTGTTGTGAAGTACAAGCAGAGTGTACTAATTACTTTGTGTTCTTAGTGTAACCCAAGATCTGTGTGACTTGGAAGAGTGGACTAAAGGATATTTAAATCCATATAACCACTATAAAAATTCTTGTGTTTTTACATTGCTTTTACTTGCATATTTTCAGATCTGCATAAAACACATTATAAAACTGTTTGAAAATTAATTTAAAGGAGTTTACAAAACTGGGGACAAAATTTTCAAATCACCTCCCCCCCCCCCTCTAGACCTCATCTGACCACTTGGGACCAACAAGTGGTATCAGAGCAGGTGATTCATTAGAATCTGCTGCCTGATCAACGAGCTTGATCCGAGTGTTTTTCAAAGGTTTTCAAACTTTTCAAAAGAGCATCTTTTTTGAAAAATTAAATTTTTTTGAAAAATGGATTGTATCAGCCATGTTCCCCACATAGCTGGTATGAGCTTCGAAGACTGGAAGATCAGAATGGAGATCTTCTTAGCAGCCTACAATGGAAACATGTACACATGTATCATCAAAGGTCCATTCAAATTCACCAAGACCATCAAAGTTGATGAAGTCGATATAACGGTGGAAAAAGATTTACATGAAATGACAGCCGAAGAAATAAAGCTGTTCAACCTGGACAAAGTTGGGCGATTTATTATGACTAAGGCCCTTGACAATGACAGATTTGATAAAGTCAAGCATTGCAAGACTGCCAAAGAAATGTGGGATAAGGTCCGTGATATGAGCGAAGGAAACGACGCTATCAAAGAGCATCAGCTGAGTGTTGCTCTGGAAAAGCTGGACAACTTCAAGATGAAGTCTGCGGAAACCATTGATCAGATGGATACAAGGTTTACAAGGATGCTGAATGAAGTTCTGAAGCTTGGAAAAACCTTCACTGATAAGGAGATAATAGTTAGAGTACTGAAGGCTCTACCTCCAAAGTTCAACATGAAGGTGACAGCCATGGAAGAGTCAAGAGATCTGGGAAAGATCTCACTCACCGAGCTGTTCTCAAAACTCAAGGCATACGAGTATAAACTGCCAAGAATGGGTGTTGAAGAAACCTCTACTTCAAGTCCCACAGCTGCCCTGGTTGCTGTTGAAAATCCTAGAACGCCAGCCTATAAAAGCAAAGACGTGGACTCATTTGATGAAGCCACAATACTCAACAAAAAAGAGTACACTGCTGGAGACGTTGCATTGCTGATGAATAATTTCAAGAAGTTTTACAAACGAAAAATGAAGAACAAATACAACAATGCTTCTACTTCTAACCCTACTTCTTCTTCTCAAGATAAAGATTCTTATAAATCTAAAATGATGTGCAATAACTACAGGAAATTAGGTCATTTCATCAGAGACTGCCCATATCCTAAAACTGAAAAGTACACTGAAGAAGAAAAGAGAATCAGAAAGGAAAGAAAGCATCAGAAAGGCAAGGTGCTGGTGGCAGAAGCGGAAATGCTAGCTGCTATCTACTCATCAGATTCGGATTCAGACACTTCTGATGAAGAGTCTTCTGATGAAGAGATGTTGGGATTCGGTAAGATAAACAGCCCTAGGCACAGCGGAATTTAATAATTTTTAGGACCTCTTACGGAATCTTGCCAAGATACTACTCTAGTTGTACATATATGAATATAAATAAAAACGGTAGTATAAGTTTACACGTTATACCTATCTCCTTGAAAATCCTGTATCTAGCAAAACGACCTCTGATTTCTCCTCCAGCAAGTATCGATCCAAGCTCTGCAGCAGCGCCCCACGTGTTGCGCCTCTACGGGTTGATACACCACAATATCACGAAAATAATATATCTTGATCGACTAGAACACAAGATATATTAAGATCTAGGAATTAGGAACGATTTGGAACAAGATCGAAAACGAAAAATTCTTCCAAAGGAAGAACAGGGTTCGGTCGACTTATGCTTGGGAGAGGGAGAGAAAATTTTGCTCTTGCTCAAATTTTGCTTGTTGAGTTGTGTGAAAAATAACTACAAGATAGCTACTTATAGTTATCTCCCTAACCTAGTCCTAATAGGACTAGGTTTCCTCTCTCCTACATGGGCCATGGCCCTCTTTAATTAGAAGACCAAGTCTTCTAATTAATTCATGGCCCAGTTAATTACTTTGACCAGGCTTTATTTAATCTTCTAATTAAATAGCCCAATTAATTAACTTAATCTCCTATTTAATTAAATCAGACTCTAAGCCCATTTAATTAGAATCCCTTCTAATTAATTAAATCCAACTTAATTAATTAATCCACAAATTAAATTCCAATTTAATTTATGATCCTGATCCAATTCCAATTGGATCCCATCCAATTGGGTCGACCCACCCATAATAATCGACCCAGTCGATTATTCACCCAGTCGACCCAGTCGACTCGGTTGTTCTTATTTCCTCGCTTTCACTTCATGTGTATTGTGTATGCCCCCGTAGGTTCACCACATAATTGGCCGTGGGTTATAATTAAATGTTATTTAATTATTCGAGCAAGACTTACTCTAAATCAATCGAACACTCTGTCGATTGACCATTCCAAAATTAGCACCCCTGCCAATTTGGGAATTCTCCCACACTCCACGGTCGATGTCCAGCCACAAGCCCATGGAGCCCAATCACTGGTGAATTAATTCAGTGAACCTTTTATCATTTACAATTTCCATATACGACATAATCTCTCCATCGATCAATCTCCCAGTCGAGACTTAAGGGTATGGTCTTTCACCGGTTTCCCTTTTCTTTTGTCTTGATCTTATGCATTCTGGTCTCGAAATAATTCTCTTTGACTTAACCTTTATGAGCTACTTACATAAAGCCGTCAGATACCTCGGCCGAGGATTTTACCAGAATTAATTTCTCACAGAAATCCATAGGAGAATTTCCAAACCTATCAAGTTGGGTCAATGGATCCTTTGTTGATGATATGAATCTGCATACGAGTTCCTCTATACCCAATATGAGTCCACAGAGACTTTCTGTCGATCTCGAGTCAGTCGGGACTCACATCAAAGCATGGACATTCTCGCACCAGATAAACCCTATCATCTCAAGTAATTAGGGATCGTTCCTCGTATACTATCGTAAATTGGAATAACTTCAACCCCGATATGCGACTACCGCTTCCATGGTGAGTTATTTCCTAATTGGGGTATTCAGTGCACTTGTCATCCCAGCAAGCCACCCACTTATGTGTATCGACTATCCCAGTCACGCTCGTGGACCCTAGCGTTCTCCAGTTCATCAGAGTATACACATTAGTGAGAGTCTAACCGAATCCAACGATGTCCTATCTCGATTGGATTCTACGACTCTTGAATATATTCTAGATCACGGCCTTGGAGATCAGTCCACAGGTTGTCCCATAGCCCTGTGATCTAAGGACTTCTATCCTTATGCGTAGATAATTATTACATAAGATAAAGATGACCATATAATAATAAAATGCATTTATTAATCCAATTGAATGGTCCTTTAAATTAAATGCAGCCAAAATAGTTGGCTTGCAGGACACTATTCTATCAATCTCCCACTTGTACTAAAGCCAACTTTTCATACTTCTGATTCCCATCTTAGACAGATGTCTTTCGGATGCCTTTGAGGTAATGGCTTAGATAGCGGGTCCGTAGTATTATCCTTTGAGGTGACACGTTCCATCTTTATGTCTCCTCTACCAGATGACATAACATATCAAATGGTATCGTCTTAGTTCGTGCTTGGATTCTGATGGAGCAAATTCAGAATAAAAAGAGTATGAAGATACTAAAGATCAAATCAGATAGAGGGACTGAATTTACAAACTCTACTGTTGAAGAGTATTGTAATGCTAGAGGAATCAGCCATGAGTACTCTGCTGCCAGAACCCCTCAACAGAATGGAGTTGCTGAAAGGAGAAACAGAACTCTGAAAGAAGCTACCAGAACGATGATAGCTGAAGCTAAGCTGCCTCAAAGATTTTGGGTAGAAGCAACAAATACAACATGCTTTACCCAATACAGATGCATGATCAACAAGCACCAAAACAAGACTCCATATGAAGTTTGGAACAACAGGAAGCCAAACATTCATTACTTTAGAATTTTTGGTTGTAAATGCTTTGTTTTAAATAACGGGAAAAATCACCTTACTGCTTTTGCAGAGAAGGCTGATGAAGCAATATTTGTAGGATATTCTACTGTTAGTAAAGCTTATAGAGTCTTTAACAAAAGAACTTTACTTGTAGAAGAATCCATTCATGTAGTATTTGATGAACCTAGTCAATCTTCTGAAAATAATCAAAATACTGATCAAAATCTGTCTATTGATTTTCAGAAATTGAGTGTTGAAAAGAATGAAGAATATATTCCCATCATACTACCTGATCTCAACTCAGCTGCAAACCCAAGTACTGTTCAAAATCACAATGCTGATTGTCTAACAGAGGAGTTGCAAACAGCTGACAGACCAGAGAATGTTCAACAGAAAACTGTTGTTCAACCGACTACTACTGGAACTCCAATAGTAGTGTTGCAAGATCACAACAGAGGTCAACATTATGATTTGCAACCTGATCTTAGATGGCTCAAGAATTACCCACCAGAGCTGGTGATTGGTGATCATTTGGATAGAGTAAAGACAAGGAGAGCTGCTGCAAGTGAAGCAATGTTTGTCAGCTTCCTATCTCAAATTGAGCGCAAACAGATTGAAGAAGCTCTTAGTGATTCAAACTTGATTGAAGCTATTCAAGAAGAGCTAAATCAATTTGAAAGGAATGAAGTCTGGTACTTAGTTCCTAGACCAAGTCATCAAAGAGTTATTGGCACTAAATGGGTATTCAGGAACAAAATGAATGAAGATGGTGTGGTCACCAGAAATAAAGCAAGATTAGTTGCCAAAGGCTATTATCAAGAAGAAGGTATTGACTTTGATGAAACTTTTGCACCAGTAGCAAGATTAGAGGCAATCAGACTCTTTCTTGCCTATGCTGCTCACAAGAATTTCACAGTCTATCAAATGGATGTGAAATCGGCTTTTCTCAATGGAGAATTGCAAGAAGAAGTTTATGTTGAACAACCACCTGGTTTTGAAGCATATCAAGAAGAGGACAAGGTGTATCGTCTGAAGAAAGCCCTCTATGGACTGAAACAGGCTCCAAGAGCATGGTATGATACTCTATCTGGTTTTCTTTTAATTAAAGGATTTCGCAAAGGTAAGGTTGACAAGACCTTGTTCACTATTGAATGGGAAAATCATATATTGCTTGTGCAAATATATGTGGACGACATCATTTTTGGTTCAACAAATCAACAGATGTGTGATAAGTTCTCAAAGCTGATGCAGAACAAGTTTGAAATGAGCATGATGGGAGAACTTAACTATTTTCTTGGCTTGCAAGTAAGACAGTTGCCTGATGGAATATTCATCAGCCAAGCAAAATACACGAAGGATCTGTTCAAGAAATTTGGTATGGAAACTAGCTATACCGCTAATATTCCAATGTCTACTAGTCTTCGTTTGGATAAAGATGAGGATGGTTAATCAGTAGACATAACCAAGTACAGAGGAATTATTGGGTCACTGTTATACTTAACAGCTAGCAGACCTGATATCATATACTCTGTTGGGGTTTGTGCGAGGTATCAATCAAATCCTAAGGAATCTCATCTCTTAGCTGCCAAAAGGATACTCAAATATCTTAAAGGTACTGAAGATTTGGGATTGTGGTATCCTAGGGAATCTGGATTTGAACTTATTGGATATTTAGATTATGACCTTGCTGGCTGTAAGATTGACAGGAAAAGCACAACAGGTGCCTGTCAGTTCTTAGGTAGTCGCCTGATCTCTTGGATGAGTAAGAAACAGACTTCAATATCCATATCAACTGCTGAAGCTGAATACATAGCTGCTGGAGCTTGCTGTGCACGTATATTATGGTTGAAGCATCACCTAGAAGATTACAACATAAAAATCAGTGGAATACCTATCTGCTGTGACAATACAAGTGCAATCAGTCTTACTCGTAATACTAGAAGTCATTCAAGGACTAAGCATATTGAGATCAAACATCATTTCATTAGAGATCATGTGGAGAAAGGAAATGTCATGATAGAATATTTGTTTACTGAAAATCAGATTGCTGACATCTTCACAAAACCTCTAAGTGAGACAAGGTTTTCAACTCTAAGAGCTGAACTAGGTCTACTAAAATTGGATGCATAAGCTGAGGGGGAACTCATCAGAAAACTGAAGTTCAAACAACTTACACATCATATTATCTTCAAGGATTAACTCTCAACAGACTAGTTAACTTAAGAATTCTTAAAGTCAGGGGAAACGTGTAAGACTAGCGGTACTTCTGATTAAAAGATGAAATTTGTTGATGAAAGTTAGTTGAAGTTATGTTTTCATCAGAAGATTAAAGTCTTGAAGATTGAAGATTAATTATCTAGCTGGATTGACAAACAGCCGAGGAAGGTTATCAGTTATTGGCTTTCACTGATAGCAATCTGTCATCAGGACGTTAGTATCATCAGATAAGTACTTTAATTACTCGTCTGATCAACTGTGTAAAAGCTTACTGTTTAAAAACGTTTTCATTTAAAATACGCTTTTACAACTTAAACTAAGGTGGTTCGCATTCCTGCCTGTCATTAAATGCTTTTTGAATTTGAAAAGGCGTAACTGACGCCGCACGATCAGGACTGACAGGAAACGAATCTAACTTTAGGCGGGTATCACGGAAACCGAAATACCCTAACTCTATAAATCCAGATCTGATCAGACTTGTCGTTCTTTACGCACCCAAATATACTTAGAGCATTTGTGAGAAAATCCTTTTGCATTCTATCTTCTGCAAACTTCATTTTTTTTACTAACTTCCCACAGATTCACTATGAGTTCGAGTCAAGAAGCCAAGGTGGAGGGTATGTATCTGGTATACGATGCATATTATCAGTCTGGTACTGAGTTAATGAAGCAACTGTTGGAGAAATTCAAAGCTGCTTCTCTGGTGAATTTCATGGAACTACATGAAGGTTTGGTCTGGAAGGACCAAGTTTTGGAGTATTACAGAACGGCTGAAGTAGATTTTACGAAAATGGAGATTAAGGCTACTGTCGGGGGTAAATCCATAGTCATCACCCCTGTTTTGCTTCATGAAACGTTTGGTCTGCCAAACAGTGGACGACATGATGTCACCACCATTGCTGAAGAAAAACTTCAAGATTTCTGGGTAATCTGTGCCAAGGAAGGTGAGATGTTGACTGGCAACATCAAGAAGAAGCAACTGAAGGATGAGTATCAGCACATGGCTGATATGGTTGCTAAGCTGATAGAGAACTGCACCTTCTCTCTTGATGCAGTGACTATGAAGAGATACAGCATTATGTTGGCTATCTACTATGCTCTGGAAGTAAATTGGTCAGTGGTTGTTTGGTACATACTGGCTAATTTTCATGAGAAGAAAGGCAAGAAGTCTACCCAACAGACTAATCATATAATCACTTTGAGCTATCTGCTCCACCACAAGGGATGTGGTATGACTAATGGGAAAGAGATTCATAATGCTAAGGCAATTGCCAAGTACTTGCCTGTTATGAAGAGGAAAGCTGATGAAGTTGAGGCTGAAGAAGATGTGGAGGAACCTAAGGAAGAGGTTCCTGCCAAGAAGCAAAAGAAAGAAGTTTGGCCTGATGTTCTAGCTAAGAAGAAGAAGGCTGATGAGCCAAAGGAAGTGGCTCAAAAGAAGAAAACCAAGACTTCTGTTCAAACAGCCCAGCCAGCTGTTGAAGCCAGAACAGAAGAGTCTGGAGCGAAGAAGGTTGCTGATCAGATCATCGATCAGACAACTGCGGAGATCAGGAATATGTCTCCTGCTTCATTTTCAAGAACACCATCTGCTGAACACCCTGATGAGACTGTTGCTCACAGGACCAGAAGTCAACTAAGGGATACAGGTGCTTCCAAACTTGTTCCAGGAAGAGCAAAGATGGCTATAAGAAAGAAAATGACTTTTGTTGACTCACCCACTGAGTTATCAGACTTAGTGAGGCAAAGCCCTTAATCAGCAGAGAGGCCTGCTGGTGCTGAGGAAACGTCTGCTGTTGAAAAGATTTATGCTCAACAGACCGCTCCAAAAGAACCAACAGCTGAGGTTGCTCAACCTCAAGATGATCCAGATGTAATGATCATCAACCCTATAGCAGCTGCACCTATTGCATCTGCTGGTTCTGCTCTGAAACCTGCCCAAGCTGACAAAGGAAAAAGAAAAATCCTTATCAAAAGGAAGAAAATTTCTGCTGCTGATAAGAAGAAGAGAGAGGAAGCTAAGCAGAGAAAGAGAGACGAACAGGAGAAGAAAAGGGTCCTTGAACTCAGCAAGATTCAGGTCGGAAAGGATGAACATAGAAGGAAAATGTCTGAAGCAGAACGTAAAGCTGCTGAAGATGCTGAAGTAGCTGCTGTCCTTGAGCTGAGCAAGAAGGATGCTCATGGCCCTGAACATGCTGGAAGTGTAAATATTGGTGAATCTTTACAAGCCAAAAAGAGGATGCCTGCTGACATGGTGAAGGAAAAAAAGAAGTTTGAGATTAAAAGAGCTTTTGATATTATTAACTCGGACTCTTCTGTTTTCAACAGATTTGAGAAGGCATTGGCCTATTTTGACAAGAAACTGATGCTCAAGACCCTGTTCACTCATGAAAAACAAAGATACATCAAATGGAGAGACTACAGAGTGAACAGATCTGTTGAGGAGGTCCAAAGCTGGAAAGAGTTTGCTGATGAAGAAAAGTGGATTCTGAGTTGGCTGCAAACCTCTTCCATCACCAAAGCCTTGGATCCAGATTTTGTTAGAGACAGGATGCATAAGTATGCTCAGGAGTTTGCTGCTCAAGAAGCAAAGATCATCTCTAACACTTTGCCAGCTAAATTACGAAAGAATGATGATCAAGTGAAGAGAGCTGTGCAAATTGCCACTATGAAAGCCTTGGAGACCTGGGCTGAAAGGTCAAGATATGAGCAAGGCTCGCCAAGTGATCTGCCTTCCATGCCTGGCGTTCAACAGATCACGTTTGGCAAAGAATTGAAAGACTATCATGAAATGCCTAAGGTAAAGACTCCTGCCCCAAACCTGTGGCCTGTTGTGAGACAGATTCGTCAAACAACAGTCTTTACTGATGATGGCAAAATCATTGATAAAGTCTTTGAGGATGTCACTGATCAGCCCCGAACTGATAAAGAGCCCTTAGCAATTGAGTGGAAAGCTAAGGAGTCATCTGCTGATCAAGAGACTGAGTTGAAAGATGCCCCTGTCCACCAGGAAAATGAAGATGATCAGACTGCTGATCCTTCTGCTTCATCAGCTGATATGCACTCATCACTGATGGAAGCCTTCCAGATGCTGTTAGAGAACAACTTAAAGGAAATGGAAGCAAGGAACAGACAACAGCTGGAAGTGATGCAGCAAGCCTTGGATGAATCCAACAGACTACAATTAGAGCAAATGCAGAAAGCCACTGCAAAAATTGTCCAAGATGCTGTTGATAATTTCCCACTGCCTGATGACAGTGCACTGAAGAGAAGTGTGCTGGACATGAATAGAAATGTTGAAGATATTAAGGCAGATGTAGATCATCTTCACACTGCTTTGAAAAGAGCTGAAAACAACATTGCTGATCTCACTGCATCCTTCATTAATGTCGGTTAACAAGAAAAGGCAGTAAATGTAGCACTGTTGCAAGAAGTCAGTAAAGCTGGAGATGTTATCCATGAAGAACTTGCCACAATGCAAATCAATATTGACTGCTTGAATGATCAGAATGACATCATCACTACTTCTCTCAATCATCTAACTACCAGTCATGATGTAGCAAATCAGAACATCAAGGCTTTATGTGCAGAAATGAAGATTCAGTCTGTTGCACTCAACCCTGCTATCAAACCTGCTAGTGTCACCAATTCTGATGATGACAAAAAAGGGGAAGAGAAAAGGGAAGAGGAGTCAACTCTTCAGGCTACTGATGAAAGTCAGAAACTTGAAGAAAAAGCTGAGGAAGCTGCTACTACTGAAACCGAGAAGACTGATGCTGCTGAAGAAACTGGAAAGGTTGAAGGCAAAGAAGAAGCTGCTGAAGAACCCAAGGAAAAAGCCAAGACTGATGAGGAAAAGGCTACATCCAAGGATTCTGATGGAGAAAAATCAAAGCCTTATATCATGTACAAAGATGAGGAAAGAATCAAAGAGAAGATGGAAGCTGCTAAGCCTAATCTATTCTTAGATGATGAAGCTGATGAAGAAGGTGAAGAAAAAGATGATGATGAAGAATCTTTATATGAATATTATGAAGAACTTGAAGGAAGTGAATAAGCTGATGACTAGAATTAGATCAATCTTATGTAATCAGTTTTTCTTTATCTTCTGACGGACATCTCATCTGAACAGAATTGTAATTGTAATAATTTTCATATTATCAATAAAAAGTTCAAGTTCTGTTTCCAACATTTTTTCTATCTCAGAAAATTTTGAGGATCAAAACTTTAGTATAGGTTAACAGGTACCAAGCTGAAGTTTTGTCATCATCAAAAAGGGGGAAATTGTTGGATAAAGATGAAGATGGAGTGCTCTGATTTTATTAGTTAAGGGAGCTTTTGATGATTTCCAAAACTTCAAATCAGCTAAGTAAAGACAACTTAGTTGAAATCCCTTAGAAGAATTTTGACCAAGTAAGAAGACATATCAGACGGGTCAAATATTCAAGGTCCAGAAGACTACTGATCTGCTGAAGAGAAGAAATCAGACTGGTGTAAATCAGCCGACTCAAATCAGATTTGTTCAAGTTTGAGATCAGTTCTGTTCATCATCAGACTTGTACTCTCATCAGCCAAGTGGAAAGATCAAGAAGTCGTACCAATGGTAATAAATGTCACTGAAGTAATAAATGCTGAAGTCTAAGGTTATTAATGACAAATGATTGAAGAAAAGACTCGTATCAGCTCGTTGCATTTAATGCTGCCTGACAGAAAGTACAGTTCGTAGTACTGTCACTGTGCAGAGAGCCGTTCGCGGAAATTAAGTACCAGGAATCAAGAAATTTGAATTGTGTCTCTCTTCAATGGACATAATTCAAAGAGTGACTATAAATAGTTGAAGAGACGAAGAAAGAAAGAAGAACACAACTTCTAAGAGATTGAATTCAAAGCAAAATATTTTCTAAGTCTCAAAGCTCAAGAACAGCTCACTCGTCTGCTGAAAGTCATTTGTTGACAGAAGCCGTTGAAGTTCAAGAAAACATTTTCTGAGTGAATCTGTAAGAGAGAAAAGTTGTGAGAAGTAGATATCCATCTTAGTGAGTGATATTACTTCAGAGAGTAGGAGTTTCTTTGTGATTTCCTATTGCGAACTTGTGGCTGATTATTTGTTTTGAAGCACAAGCAGAGTGTACTAATTACTTTGTGTTCTTAGTATAACCCAAGATCTGTGTGACTTGGAAGAGTGGACTAAAGGATATTTAAATCCATATAACAACTAAAAAAATTCTTGTGTTTTTACATTGCTTTTACTTGCATATTTTCAGATCTGCATAAAACACATTATAAAACTGTTTGAAAATTAATTTAAAGGAGTTTACAAAATTGGGGACAAAATTTTCAAACTACTAAGTTTACTTGTGAAAAACATTTTAAAAATTCGCTGCAAGTATTCTGGTATTAAAACTGATTTTCACCAAAATCAGCTAAGTAACTATCAGATTAGTGGTCAGCAAAGCTGTTCAAAGATTTGTTCGCAATCAGCCTTGTAAACATATTGTTATGTAACAGCTTAGTCTGTTTAAATTTGTGCAACAGTTTTAAAGTTAAAATTTGATTTAAAATTTTAAGAACTCTATTCACCCCCCCTCTGACCACTTGGGACCAACAGTCTTGCACTATTAAAGCTAGCTTTTCATCATCAAGAAATGGCGATTTTCAAACCACAAATTTCATTGGGTTTTGAAAAATTGACCTAATGTGTCAGTTATATGAAAGTGCAAATAAAAGTATCAGATCCAAAAGAGCCTGACTGAAAAGTTTTGAACATGTTTGTTTGATTTTTGAAAGAGTAATTTAGAAAAGTGATGGAGGTTTGTAAAATAATTTCGATTTACATAATATTTTTTGTTTGAGTTTTGGGAGAATGGTTTAAAAATTATTTAGAGGTGTAACTCTTTTTTGGATGAATTAAGTTGTAGATGTAAGACGTTTAAGACTTTATGTCAAATCAAGTTTGTTATATGAAATACGTTGTGTAAGAGGTTATTAATTTATGTCACATTAAAATAGAGTTTGTATAGAGCTTTTTTTTAGAATATATGGTATTTAAATATTTGTGACTTTGTCAAATGTATATTTTTTTTCCTAATGTTAAAAGCTACTTAGAAAATACCGTCTGATAGAGAAATTTAAACTTTTTTTTGTAAATTTTGGTTATGATCATAATTTTAGGCACAATATGAGATCGTATATCATTGAATTATTTTGTAGATATTAAGTTTTGTTTACTTAGAGTCTATTAGAAATTTTCTTTTTAAGTTAATTTGTTTTTTTTTAAGAATCTATAATTTTTTGGTTTAAAAGTCCGTCTAGGGGTTTATATTGGATCATTTAGTATTACTTGAAAAAGTGCACGTATGTTGTACGTGTTTAGTTTTAATTTCATAGGTTTTTTTTCATAAATTAGTGTAAAATTATCAATTTTTATGTCATAGAATATCATATATTTAAGACTGATCATTTTATTTTAATGAGATTTATTTTTATTAGTTATTATTGGTTTATAAAAAAAATAATGTCTTTGAAAAGTTGTAATAAAATACATAATGATAACTCATTTATTCATTACATTTAATAAAATTGATTCTAAAATAAGATCATAAAAACATTATTTAGTGCATTCCATAATAGTTTTCATGTCATGTTTATCCGTTATTCACCGATAACACATGTTTCATCCATTTCTTCAAAAATCTTATCGATTCACGAGCATTTTTTCTTACTGGTTTCTCCACTTTTTGCACCAACTTCACCAGTGTATACCAATTTCACCGGAAGTTTCATCGGTTCATATGTTTTCACTATTTTATTTTTTTATCTAGTTTTTCTACTTTTAATCGATTATAACATTTTTCACGCTTTTTCTGATTTTTTTCCGATTTTTTTTCCCAATTTAAACCATTTTCTTCCAATTTCACATTGTCTTTGTCGGATAAAGTTTAACTCGTTTTCACCTATTTCACTAATTTCACAAGCTATTCACCTAAATTTTTCATTGATTAAACATGTTTTCATCGAGTTCAAGCTTTTTTGACTAATTTTATTCGTTTGTTTACAAATTTCACCCAAACATTCATCGATTCTTATGTTCTCACTGTCTAAATTTTGTTTACCCGGTTTATTTTTTTCAGTGATTTATCCCTTTTTTTAATCGGTTATAATTTTTTTCATTATTTTCTTATTTTTGGTCAATTTCTTAGGTTTTTTTCTTCAGTTTAAACCAATTTTTCATCGATTTCACCAGTTAAACTCTTTTTCAACTGATTTCACTCGTTTCTACCATTGTTGGTCCCAAGTGGTCAGATGAGGTCTAGAGGGGGGGGGGGGGTGAATAGACCTCTGAAAATTTTGAACTTAAAAACTTTTCAGTGTTCTGTCAGCAGACTAAGCTGATGAAGAACAGTAAGATTACTTCGCTGATCAAGAACGAGTCTAGAACAGCAGAGTGACCACTCTTCTTATATATACTAAGCTGTTTTTCAACAAAACAGTTTTCCAAAGAGTATACTTGCAGCGGATTGTTTGAAAGTGTTTTTCACAAGTAAACTAAGTTCTTAAAAGATTTTATCCCCAGTTTTGAAACTCCTTATAAAATCTTTCAGTAATTCAAAGTGTTTAAATATGCAAACTTTAAAATATGCAAGAAAGCTTAAATGCAAGATAACACAAAGAATTTTTATAGTGGTTATATGGATAAGAATCCTTTAGTCCACTCTTCCAGATCACTCAGATTCTGGGTTATACTATAATCACACAGATTACAATATTTCTCCACTTACACCTAAACAACAAATGTAAAGGCTATAAGCTCACAATAGGAAATCACTCAGAAATCCTATCCTCTAAAGTAGAATCACTCACAAAGATGGATTCTCACTTCGCACAACACTCAGCTATTACAAAATCACTCAGATAATGTTTTTCTGTTTTCTTCAACTTGGTTTCTGTCAACAGATGACTTCCACCAGACGAGTGAGCTGTTCGAGCTTTTGAGACTTAGAAAAATTCTGCTTCAAAATCGAAATCTCTGATTGTTGTTGTGTGTCTCTCTCTTCGAACTTAGCTCTATTTATACATGGAGATGAAAATATGACCGTTGAAGGCAAATCAAATCTTCAAATCCATCCTTCAGCTCTTTTGAAACGGCTCCCTGCAGCAATCCGTACAGTGTACAGTACTTTCTGTCCATCACATTTAATGCTGCATTAAATGCACTCTGCTGATACGAGGATATCTTCAATCATTTGCCATTACTACCCTTCTCTTTCAGCATTTATTACACCAAGTGCATTTATTACCGTTGAACTGATCTCATGATCTCTTCCACTCTGCTGATCGAAGCAACCCTTCTGATAGGTACTCTGCTGATCAAATACTGAACTAATCTGATTTGACCCGGCTGATGACCTACCCTTCTGTTTGCTGTTTCAGCAAGAGATCACTAGTCTTCTGGTCTTTGAACTCTTCTGATATCTTCTTTACTTGTTCAAAGATTCTTCCAAGGGAACTAAGCTTTCCATACTTAGCTGATTATGATGTTTTGGAAATCATCAAAACCTTCCCTTAAATTCTGACTTCTTTCTTCTTCATCTTCATCCAACAATTTCCCCCTTTTTGATGATGACAAAACTTCAGCTAAGTACCTGTACCTAAACTAAAGTTTTGATCCTCAAAAATTTCTGAGATAGAAATAGTATGTTGGATTTAAACTTGCAATTTTATAGATGATTAAATTGATTACAGATTACAAGTTTTGAAGAATGAAAAGTGCAAAGTACTTTTAAAATGATTACAAGGATTTTAAGATAAAAGGGAAATCTAGCCTAAACTAGTCTTCTTCCTTCTTCTCTTCTTCAGCTTCCTTGTCCTCTTTTTCAGATTCTTCATCAGATAACTTAGAAGTCTCAGCTTCCAGCTCTTCAAAGAACCTTTTTCTTAGCAGCTCTATCTTTTTATATTTTACATCAGGGTCAAGCTGTTCTTCAGCTGAATCTTTGGCAGCAGCTAGTTCCTTGTCAGACTTGGCTTTTGCTTCAGATTCTTCAGATTCAGCTTGCTCTTCTTCTGTAATTCTCTCATCTGTTGGTCTGCTTGATTCTCCCATATTTCTTTCAGTGTCACCAGCAGATTATTCCAACACTTCAGTTGCTTCAGCTTGGTTATCTTCTTCCTTTTCAAGAGAAGGACCAACTTTCTTCTGTCCAAATACCCTTTCTTCCCCCTTTTTGTCATCATCAGCAGGGTTGATTGGATATTGTGGCACAACTGGTGTAATTAGAAGTGAATCACAGAGAAGCTTGATGTTCTCTTCCATAGCATTGATCTGAGCTTGCTGTTTGAGTTGATTGGCCTTAACAGTTTTGACTTCCTTGAGCAAATCTTCTCCTTGATCACCCAATTGAATTTGAGTTCCCAAAATCCAATTTGATGAAGCAGTGAAGTCTTTCATCATATTTCCCATGACTTCATCTTCTGCTTGGAGAGCCATTTCAACTGTTTGTTCAATCTGTTTCCAACCTTCAGTAGTGCTCTGAGTCCGTCTTCTAAGTATATCCATATCTTGATAGATGGATTTAACATTCTGAGCAGTGTCTTCTATCAGATCGGTTGGGACAGCAGTAGCTTTCTGAGTAGGTTGTTTGACAGCAGCTAACACTTCTGCAGCTAACTCTTCCTTCATATCCTTCAAAGATTTGGTGATCATTTGTTGGATGGAGTCCAACAGATTTGTCTGAGCACTTTGAGAAGTTGAAGGCATATTTGTTGTAGCATGAAGTGTTTCTTTGATAGGTTGCTCTGTTGGTTGAGTTGTTAATGCAAGAGACTGATCTGCTGGACTACCAGCATGGCTTGGAGTGCTTTCCTTCTCCTTAGCTTGATCATCTCCTTCAGCAGCAACTTCTTTGTCCTTGATCTGATCTGCTGGAATTGCTTCTTCTTTCTTTGAATCTTCAGCAGCGTCAGACTTATCACCCTGTGCTTTGTTCTGATCAGATGGGTCTGATGTACCCTCCTTTTGCTCTGGTTGATCAGAAGACTCTGCTTTTTCTTTATCAGCAGGGGATATAATCTTCTTGACAGTCTCAACTGTCCTCATCAATCCTTCATTGTCCACAGCTGACCTATTGGAAATCCAAGTAAAGTTATCAAGAGGAATAAAAGTAGATGAAGGTTCCTCAGGTAGCTCTTCATAAGGTTTGATGTTTGGCCCGTAGACAATGTGTTTGATGTTAGGAAGAGGGACCATTGAGCTTGGTTGTCCCTTTAACTTCCTTGATTTCTTTGCCCAAAGCTCCATTGCTTGAGCAATAGCCAACTTTATAGATCTTTCCTTGAGGTCTTCAGATTCCTCATAGTCTTCAGGAATTGATTTGTAGATCTTCTTGGCTTCAGCCTTTACGAAGTGACTTATCTTTAGCCTCAACTTGTCCAGAAAGAATTCTGAATCAAGTGCTTGAATTAGAGAACTGTCTCCAGCCACTTCAGTACCCATGCTTCTTCAACAGCAAAGGCTTTCCATTTGGTCATTTCAGCTGGACTCTTTGTCAGTCTGAATTCCCTCCACCTGTTGTATCTGATCTTTTCATTAGTGAACTGTGTCAGGCGGTTGACTCTTTCATTTTCAGCATCAAGCCTCTTCAGGAATTCTTCAAAGATGGCAGGATCATCCCTGACAATCTCCAAAGATAGTCTGACTTCTTCTCTTCTCTTTGACTTTATTTTTGGTGCAGGCATAGCTGGTATTGGTTTGTTTGGATCCCTTTGTTCACCAATAACTATCCCACCACTATGCTGACGACCATGAGCATCTTTGGTGCTTGCTTCAATGGCAGTAGCCAACTCCGCTGCCTCAACAGCATCCCTCTGCTCTTGAGTCATTTTGCTGGCTTCTTCCTCCAGCCTCTTAAGCTCTAAGCTTTTCTGCCTTTCTTCTTCTGCTTTCTCAGCAGCCATCCTCTGCTTTTCAGCAGCATCTTGTCTTTTCTTTTCTGCAGCAGTTAAGTAAGTGGCTATCTTGCCAGTCCTCTTTCTTCTGGATTCAGGACTCTCAACTGCTTGAATGGGGGTTGCAGCAACTGGAGTAGGATGCAGCAACAGTGTAGCTCCTTCTTGTGTTGTACTAGTCTGCTGTGCTTCTCTAACTTCAGCAGATAGTGCAGCAGAAGAGTCTTCTGTTGACATTCCAACTTCAGAAACAACTTCAGCTTCAGCAGTATCACTCTTAGCAGCTTGGGCAGCAGGTTCTTCAATTATTACAGGTCTTTCTGCTTCTGCTGTTGTTTCTCTAACAGTTGCAACAGGCTCTTCAGAGAAGGTGACCTTTCTCTTAGCCTTTGACTTTGCAATCCTTTTGGCAGGGGGGTTGGCAGTAGGAGGTCCCCTTGCCTCACTCTTTGTTCTCATCCTCTTCAACCTTTGAAGAGTAATTTCTTCCTCAGACTCTGTCCTTTCAGGAGATGAGTCAGTCCTCATCTGCTCAATCTCCCTAGTAAAATCTTCAATTTCTTTTTCTGGAACTTCATCCTCAAAAAGTGCTGAATCAGTCTTAACAGCAGACTGTGCTGTTGGCTCAGCAGCTTGGCTTGTCTGTCCCTCCTTTTTGCTTTTCTTAGAGGGGCCCTTCTTGGATTTGGCAGGGGCTTTTCTCTTAGGTTCTTCCACTATTTTTCTCACTGGTTCATAGAGTTTGAACTCTTTGCTACCATGAGTATTCTTCCCTGGTCCTAAGGGGCATTGCAGAGATGCAAACAGATTACTGAGTAAAATGGCATGAGAAAGCCTCTTATCACTCAGTAGCTCATAAACATGAGCAGCCCAGTTAACCTTTAAACCGTAGTAGATACACACCATTGTGTAGTATCTTCTCCTTGGTAGCCCATCCAAAGAACTTGTGCTGCAGTCCAGCACCTTGGCTATAATATCAGCAAATCTCTGATATTCATCCTTCAGCTGGGTCTTCATCAAAGTCCCAGTCATCTTTTCTCCTTTCTTAGCAAAAACAGCCCAGAACTCCTCTTCCTTTTCAGACCCAAGGTCTGTCACATCCCCTCCTTTGTTCGTAAGTTTATAAATTTCACTCAACACAGCAGCAGAGACAGCAACTTTCTTACCACCGATAACAGCAGTCATAACAGTCTTTTCAGTGTTGAACTTCCTGGTCGTGTAGAAGTGATAAACATCTTCTAAGTAAACCCTTTCTTCATGTGCTTCCAGAACTGGAACCAACGATGCCTCTTTAATTTTCTCCATCAGTGAGCGCATCAGATCAGTACCCGAAAAGTGAAATTTGCTGTAGTTTAGGTATCTTCCGTCCATAATCTTGTCCATTTCTGAGATTAGTGAGTAGAATCTACAAAAACAGTAAGCTTTCGAAACAAGAGATTTTGAGAATTAGAGAGTTTGAGAGTATTTTGAGTGCGTAAGACGACTATACTGTTTTAGATCAGATTTTATAGGTTTCCTTTTGGTTAGGTTTTCGTGATTTATCAGAACCGTTGATCTAATCTGACAGTTTTTAATCGTGTGGATAGGAGAGACGGATTTCAATTTTATTATTTTAATGTCAGATGGGCGGGAAACTCTATCGACACTAATCTGTTACTTATAAAAGCGCGTTTTTAATAATACGTTTTATGACCATGCTTATATAAGGTATCAGATGAGTAGAGTTAAACTTATCGGACAGACGAGTGATCTGTTATCTGATATTACTAGAGAATGCCAATAGCTAGTAATCTTCCTTTGCTGTTTGTCAATCCAGCAAGGTAAAATAATCTTCAATCTTCAAGAATTAAGAACACATCTTCAAGATAACTTAACTTCAACTAACTGTCATTAACAGATTTCATCTTTTAGAACAGAAG
This sequence comes from Penstemon eatonii, assembly GCA_038501285.1. Taxonomy (NCBI): domain Eukaryota; kingdom Viridiplantae; phylum Streptophyta; class Magnoliopsida; order Lamiales; family Plantaginaceae; genus Penstemon; species Penstemon eatonii. Next base: position 61,571,294 of record CM076715.1, on the reverse strand, counting down.
TACCGCTAGTCTTACACGTTCCCCCTGACTTTAAGAATTCATAAGTTAACTAGTCTGTTGAAGGTTAATCCTTGAATAAAATAACTGATGACTAAGCTGTTGAACTCCAGTCTTCTGAAGAGTTCCCCCTCAGCTTATGCATCCAAATTTAGTAGTCCTAACTCAGCTCTTAGAGTTGAGAACCTTGCTTCACTTAAAGGTTTAGTGAAAATATCAGCAATCTGATTGTCAGTATGAACATACTCAATCATAACATTGCCTTTTTCCACATGATCTCTAATGAAATGATGCTTGATCTCTATATGTTTAGTTCTTGAATGACTTGTAGTGTTCTGAGTAAGAGAGATTGCACTTGTATTATCACAGTAGATTGGAATTCCACTGATCTTAATGTTGTAGTCTTCCAGTTGATGTTTCAACCAAAGTATCTGTGCACAACAAGCTCCAGCAGCTATATATTCAGCTTCAGCAGTAGATATAGAAACTGAAGTCTGTTTCTTACTCATCCATGAGATCAGACGACTACCTAAGAACTGACAGGCACCTGTTGTGCTCTTTCTGTCAATCTTGCAGCCAGCAAGGTCTGAATCTGAATAACCAATAAGCTCAAATCCAGATTCTCTAGGATACCACAATCCCAATTCTTGAGTGCCTTTAACATATTTCAATATCCTCTTGGCAGCTAAGAGATGAGATTCTTTGGGGTTTGATTGAAATCTTGCACAGACTCCAACTGAGTACATTATGTCAGGTCTGCTTGCTGTTAGATACAACAATGAACCAATAATGCCTCTATATTTGGTTATGTCCACTGATTTGCCATCTTCATCTTTATCCAAACGAAGACTTGTAGACATAGGAATTGTAGCAGTAGAGCTAGTTTCCATACCAAACTACTTAAACAGATCTCTTGTGTATTTTGCTTGGCTGATGAATATTCCATCAGGCAACTGTCTAACTTGCAATCCAAGAAAATAATTAAGTTCACCCATCATGCTCATTTCAAACTTATTCTGCATCAGCTTGGAGAACTTATCACACATCTGTTGATTAGTTGAACCAAAAATAATATCGTCCACATATATTTGCACAAGTAATATATGATTTTCCCATTCAATTGTGAACAAGGTTTTATCTACCTTACCTTTTCGAAATCCTTTAATTAAAAGAAAATCAGATAGGGTATCATACCATGCTCTTGGAGCCTGTTTCAGTCCATATAAGGCTTTCTTCAGACGATATACTTTGTCCTCTTCTTGATAGACTTCAAATCCAGGAGGTTGCTCAACATACACTTCTTCTTGAAGTTCTCCATTGAGAAAAGCAGACTTCACATCCATCTGATAGACAGTGAAATTCTTATAAGCAGCATAGGCAAGAAACAGTCTAATTGCTTCAAGTCTTGCTACTGGTGCAAATGTCTCATCAAAGTCAATTCCTTCTTCTTGACAATAACCTTTGGCCACTAGTCTTGCTTTGTTTCTGGTGACAACACCATCTTCATTCATCTTATTTCTGAATACCCACTTAGTGCCAATTACTCTTTGATGACTTGGTCTAGGAACTAAGTACCAGACTTCATTCCTTTCAAATTGATTCAACTCTTCTTGCATAGCTTCTATCCAGAAGGAATCATTTAGAGCTTCTTCAATTTGCTTAGGCTCTATTTGAGATAGAAATGTGACAAACATAGCATCTTGTGCAGCAGCTCTTCTTGTTTTCACTCTATCTAATGGATCACCAATCACTAATTCAGGTGGGTGATTTCTGAGCCATCTAAGATCAGGTTGCAGGTCTGAATGTTGTCCTCTGTTGTGATCTTGCAACACTACTGTTGGAGTTTCAGTAGTAGTCTGTTGAACATTTGCAGTCTGTTGAACAGTCTCTGGTCTGTCAGCTGTTTGCAACTCGTCTGTTAGACAATTAGTACTGTGATTTTGAACAGCACTTGAGTTGGCAGCTGAATCAAGATTAGGTAGTATGATGGGAACATATTCTTCATTTCTTCCAATGTCTAACTTCTGTAAATCAGTAGACAGATCTTGATTAACACTTTGATTCTTTTCAGAAGATTGACTTGGCTCATCAAATACTACATGGATAGATTCTTCTATTAGTAATGTTCTTTTGTTAAAAACTCTGTAAGCCTTACTAACAGATGAGTATCCTACAAAGACAGCTTCATCAGCCTTTTCTGCAAATGCAGTAAGGTGATTTTTCCCATTATTCAATACAAAACATTTACAACCAAAAATCTTAAAGTAATGAATGTTTGGTTTTCTGTTGTTCCAAACTTCATATGGAGTCTTGTTCTGATTTTTGTTGATCATACATCTGTTTTGGGTAAAGCATGCTGTATTTGTTGCTTCTGCCCAAAATTTTTGAGGCAGTTTAGCTTCAGCTATCATGGTTCTGACAGCTTCCTTTAGTGTTCTGTTTCTCCTTTCAGCAACACCATTCTGTTGAGGGGTTCTAGCAGCTGAATACTCATGATGTATTCCTTTGATATTACAGTACTCTTCAACAGTAGAGTTTGTAAACTCTGTCCCTCTATCTGATCTGATCTTCAATATTTTGATGCTCTTCTCATTCTGGATCAGTTCCATCAGATTTGTAAGATGTTCCTTGGTTTCACTTTTCTTCTTCATGAAAATCACCCAAGTATATCTTGAATAGTCATCCACAACAGCTAGGCAGTATTTCTTTCCACCATTGCTGACTGGATCAATGGGTCCAAATAAGTCCATATGTAGTAGCTCCAATATTCTTTCAGAAGATTGATGCTTTTTGTTGGGATATAGCTCGATTTGTCAGACAACAAAGTGCGGAATTTAAAATTTTTCGAGGTATCCAATGGTCCCATATAAGAAGTCTCCATATTATGTATACAAAAACTTAAACAAAAACGCACACAATGAATTAACAAAGGGGGTTTTTGCGATATACCTCACCACAGGCAAGGTGGTGGAAACCTCCGGCTTCGTTTCTGAATCTGATCTGGTTCACAGGAGTGATCCAAGTGTCTCACCTCCAGGGATAGTCCACACCAATTGGATTCTGGCAACACCTCAAGATCTTAGGCTCAGAACTCGATTCAAGAGATTTGTTATTGCAGGATTGTGTTGAATCTCTTGACAGATCAAGATCTAACACAATGGAACAGGGAGATGGCGGCGGCGGCACCAAGGAGCCCACGGCAGCAGGTGGCGGCGGCTTGAGGTGGCGGCGGCTAGCTAGGGTTAGCTTGGAGAGGGGGCGGCTACTTAGGGCAGAAGGAGGCTAGGGTTTTTCTTTCTTAGGTGTTTTTTTTTTTTTTTGAGCTCTAGTTGTGCTCTATTTATAAGCTCCTTCTGACCTAGGTTTGCAAGACTCCTTATGGGCTTTAATTAATAGAAGCCCATGTCTTGCAATCCTTTATTTAATTAACTACTTTAATTAAATACCCAGTCCAATTAAATCAATATTTCTTTTACATAATTAATTAGCAACTCAATTAAGTATTTAATTAATTAAGTTAGCCAATTAATTAATCTCCCACTTGAATTAAATACTTTTAATTCATTTAATTGATTTAATTACCTTTAAATCAATTAATTCCTTTCATGTCCTTTTATAACAGTCACCGTCCAATTGTATTGTGTGTGACCCTCTGGGTTCACCATCAACTGGCAGCAGGCCCACGAATCCCTCGTGATTTAATTTATGAACAATAAATTGTTCCGGTCAATTAAACAACCTTTAATTGACCACTCCTAGAATTAAATCCTCTATTAATTCAGGAGTACCCACACTTCATGGTCGATGTCTAGCCACAAGCCCATGAAGCCCAATTTCAGGTGAATTGATATTTGTGAACCTCGTCTCATATAATTGCCATGTACATACGGTCCTTCTATCGACTAATATTCCCGATCAAGACTTAGGGTATGTGAATTGATCGGCACCTCTAAATTTGTCTCGATAGCTATACTTTCTAATTCAGGATAATATACCTTTGTGACCTTCTAAATTTGGAAACCCCTTTCCAAATCCGTCACCGACTGCGGCCGCGGAATCCTTGGATATATTAGCTAAGAATCGTATAGGAAATTCTCTCACCCATTACAGTGAGTCAATAGATTCCATATCGGTACTAACCACTCGCGCACATGTCTATACGCACCCAACCTAGGCATGTTATGACCAAGCTACGTGGCATATACCTAGATCTAAGTATGTACTTTCATGCACCGAATTCGCCCTAGTACCTCAAGTCAAAGGACTAAATCGTACACTATTATATTCCTTGAGAAACATCCCATCACCGATATGCGTCATGCGCTTCCACAATGGGTTTCTCTGTTCGGGTCGTTCGATGCGTTCAATCCTCCATTGAACCACCTACTCGTATGCACTGGACTCAAATTCCTTGCTCATGAAACACTACAAATTCACTCCATGTGAATCATGCATACTTGTACAAGTCTTGGCGATTCCTACGATACCCCGTCTCGTTCGGAATCTATGACTTGGAACAGATTTAAGATTACGACCTTTGAGACTGTTTCATGATTGCACTCAATACTGAAGTGAATCGTCCCATAGTCAAATGTAATCTAAGGGTTTCAACCAATCGCTTAAATGTATTTGCGAAAGATGAAGTTGGCCATTGTTTACAAGTAAACAGTTTTCCAAAGAGTATACTTGCAGTGGCCGCCAAGCCGCGATGCGCTGCCGCGTACCGCCGCGTGCCACCACGGGTTGGGTCCAAAAAAAAATTTTGTTGTTTTTCGATTACTTGTTGATTTAATTAAATTCAGATCCAATTAAATCCTAATTAAATTTTTTGTTGTTTTTCGATTACTTGTTGATTTAATTAAATTCAGATCCAATTAAATCCTAATCCAAAAACAAAATTAATACGATAAAATTTTCGAATCAAAATTTTACATTAACTCTAGGTTAACATATCTACGTCCTAAAACATGCAAAGTTAAAGAACTAACCATACATAAATCAAACATAGGATTTATAACACAAAATTTGCAAATTCATATATATACAAAGCCTAGAGTTGGCTCTGATACCACTGATAGGATTCGGTAAGATAAACAGCCCTGGCACAACGTAATTTAAAATTTTATAGGACCTCTTACGGAATCTTGCCAGGATAATCTCTAGTTGTATATATATGAATATAATAACGACAAGAATAATTAGATCCAAATTATACCTGTCTCCTTGCAAATCCAAGTATCTCAGCAAAGTTGCCTTTTCTCCCTCGGTTGAGTCGATCCAAAGTCCTGCTAGTAGCGGCCCACGTATTGCGCCTCTACGAGTTGATACACCACAATATCAGGAAAATTAATATAACCTAATCGACTAGAACATAGGGTATATTAATATCTAGGATTAAAGAACGACTTAGGAGCTAGCATCGAAAACAAAAAATTCTTCCAAAGAGGAAGAAGGGTTCAGCCGATTTGGTGTAGGGAGAGGGAGAGAGAATTTTTCCTTTGCTCAGTTTTTGCTCTTAGAGTTGTGTGTGTGAGACAACTGTAAGTAACCTACTTATAGTTATCTCCCTAACCTAGTCCTCTTAGGATTATGACTTTAATTCTCCTACATGGGTCATGGCTCTCTTTAATTAGAAGACCAAGTCTTCCTAATTAATCCATGGTCCAATTAATTAATTTGACCAGGCTTTATTTAATCTCCCAATTAAATAGCCCAATTAATTAACTACTCTCCCAATTAATTAAATTTGACTCCAAGTCTATTTAATTAATTTTCCCTTTAATTAATTAAATCCAACTTAATTAATTAGCTCACAAATTAAATTTCAATTTAATTTATGATCTTGATCCAATTCCAATCGGATCCATTTTAGCTCCAATTGGTCGACCCAGTCGACCCACCCATTTTAATCGACCCAGTCGATTATAGACCCAGTCGACCCAATCGACCCAGTAGATTCGATCGACCCAATTTGTTCTCTTTTCCTCGATTTCGCTTCATGTGTATTGTGTATGCCCCCATAGGTTCACCACATAATTGGCCGTGGATTATAATTAAATATAATTTAATTATTCGAGCAACATCTACTCTAAATCAATCGAACAATCTGTCGATTGATCATTCCAAAATTAGCACCCCTGCCAATTTGGGAATTCTCCCACACTCCACGGTCGATGTCCAGCCACAAGCCCATGGAGCCCAATCACTGGTGAATTAATTCAGTGAACCTTTTAACTCATTTACAATTTCCATATACGACATAATCTCTCCATTGATCAATCTCCCAGTCGAGACTTAAGGGTATGGTATTTCATCGGTCTCCCTTTTATCTTCTCTTGACCTTATGTATTCTGGTCTCGCAGTAAATTCTCTTTAACTGAATATTTATGAGCTACTTACATAAAGTCGTCAGATACCTTGGCCAAGGACTTTACCAGAATTAATTTCTCGCAGAAATCCATAGGAGAATTTCCCAACCTATCAAGACGGATCAATGGATCCTTTGTTGATGATATGTATCTGCATACGAGTTCCTCTATACCCAATATGAGTCCACAGAGACTTTCTGGTGATCTCCAGTCAGTCGGAACTCATATCAAAGCATAGACGTTCTCGTACCAGATAAACCCTATATCTCAAGTAATTAGGGATCGTTCCTCGTATACTATTGTATATTGGAATAACTTCAACCCCGATATGCGACTACCGCTTCCGTGGTGAGTTATTTCCTAATTGGGGTATTCAATGCGCTTGCCATCCCAGCAAGCCACCCACTTATGTGTATCGACTATCCCAGTCACGCTCGTGGATCCCAGCGTTCTCCAGTTCATCGGAGTACACACAATAGTGAGAGTCTAACCGAATCCAACGATGTCCTATCTCGATTGGATTCTACGACTCTTGAATATGTTCTAGATCACGGCCTTGGAGATCAGTCCACGGGTTGTCCCATAGCCCTGTGATCTAATGACTTCTATCGTTATGCGTAGATAATTATTACATAAGATAAAGATGACCATTTAATAAAGTGCTCTTATTAATCAAAATTGAATAGTTCCTCATTTATTACAATAAATGACAGCCATACAGCTGGCTTGCAGGACACTATTTCTATCATGAAGTAACCTACAAAAACAGCTTCATCAGCCTTTTCTGCAAAAGTAGTAAGGTGATTTTTCCCATTATTTAACACAAAGCATTTACAACCAAAAATTTTAAAGTAATGAATGTTTGGCTTCCTGTTGTTCCAAACTTCATATGGATTATTGTTTTGATTTTTATTGATCATTCATCTGTTCTGGGTGAAGCAGGTTGTATTTGTGGCTTCTGCCCAGAATCTTTGAGGCAGCTTTGCTTCAGTTATCATGGTTCTGGTAGCTTCCTTTAGAGTTCTGTTTCTCCTTTCAGCAACTGCATTTTGTTGAGGGGTTCTGGCAGCAGAGTACTCATGACTGATGCCTCTGATGTTACAATACTCTTCAACAGTAGAGTTTGTGAACTCAGTCCCTCTATCTGATCTGATCTTTAATATCTTCATGTTTTTCTCATTTTGGATCAGCTCCATCAGATTAATAAGATGCTCCTTGGTTTCACTTTTCTTCTTCATAAAAATCACTCAAGTGTATCTTGAGTAATCATCCACAACAGCTAGGCAGTACTTCTTTCCACCATTGCTGATTGGATCAATGGGTCCAAATAAGTCCATATGTAGCAGCTCCAAAATTCTTGTAGAAGATTGGTGCTTCTTGCTCTTGAAAGATGACTTGATTTGTTTACCCTTCTGACAAGCGTCACATAGCTTATCTTTGCTCATGACTGTTTTTGGAATTCCTTCTACCAAATCATTATTGATTAATCTGTTTATGGTCTTGAAATTCACGTTATTCATCCTTTTGTGCCACAACCAACTAACTTCACTTGGTGTAGATGCCACCAAACAAACATTTGAATTATTGTCCACATAATTCCAGTCGACTATGTAGACATTTCCTTGTCGTCTTCCAGATAAGATGACCTTCTTTGTACCAATCTGTTCAACATAGCACTTATCTGATGAGAAGATAACTGAAACTCCCATGTCACAAAATTAACTTATGCTCAGCAAATTGTATTTGAGTCTTTTAACATAAGAGACGTCAGATATCTCAATGTTGCCTTTGATTATCTTTCCACACGCCACAATCTTGCCTTCTTTGCTGTCTCCAAATGTTACATTAGGACCGTCCACAACAACGGCATCAGTCAGCTCATGTATGTTTCCACACATGTGCCTTGAACATCCACTGTCCATGTACCAGATTTTCTCTACTTTACTCCAACTCCTAATCTTAACCTACAAAACAAAATAAAATTGTTTTAGTTACCCTTTATTGAGAGGGTCATGGAGGATTAGTTCCATCCTTGACAACCCAAGATGTTGAAGTCTTAGGCTTCTGAGATTTGACAGGAGCATGAACATGTTTATCTTTATCATATTCAGCAGATATGTTATGTTGATAATCAATATGATAAGGATGATGTTCATAAGCAGAATAAGATGCATGATAAGCAGGATATGCATGCATTGGATGAGCAGGGTAAGGTGCATAGTAAGCTGGAAATTAAGATGCATGATATACAGGTGGATATGCAGCAGGTTACATATAATATGATGACTCATTTTCATACAAAGCATTTTGATTTTTCTTATTCTTATGCTTTTTTGGTTTACTAGATGCTTGCTCATTAACAGACGACTTAGTTTTATTTCTAGTCTGATTGGTTTTACTCTTATCAGCAGACTTCCTAGGACTCTGATGTTTAGTTTTACCAGTCTATTTTTCTAATTTTGGCTTTTTGCTCTTCTTAGCCTTAGGAGCTTTCTTCTCCTTTTATTATTTCTTAGGTGAAGCGGGTTTAAGAGTCTGAACATACAAAATGACCTTACTATTGTCAGCAGATATAAACTTTTCAGTATGGTTCAGTTCTAGCTTATCCTGTTCTAATGGAATCTTCTGTTTACTAGACATATGAGTTGATGCAACAGATGACTTATCATGTGACTCAATGACATTTTCAAGTTCCATGATTTTACCTTTATATACTTCACATTCAGCTTTTAGAGATTCATTTTCTTGCTCAAGCAGTTTGTATTTAGTTGATTCTTTTGGTTTTTTTTTGTCCCAAGTGGTCAGAAGAGGTTTAGAGGGGGGGGTGAATAAACCTCTTTAAAAATTTTCTTCAAATTTAACTTTAAAACTTTTACTCTAACTGAACAGACTAAGCTGATCAGATTAGTTAGTTACAATTCTGTTCGCGAACAAATCTTTGAACAGCTTTGTTGACCACTCGTCTGATTGTTACTTAGCTGATTTTGCTAAAATCAGTTTTAATACTTAGAGTACTTGCAGCGGATTTTCAAAGTGTTTTTCACAAGTAAACTTAGCAGTTTGAAAAATGCTTCCCCAGATTTGTAAAATCCCTTTTTAGATCCTTTTTCAAACAGTTAACTTAATGTGTTTTATACAACTGAAAATATGCAAGTAAAATGCAAATAAAAACACAAGCAATTTTTATAGTGGTTATATGGATTTGAATATCCTTTAGTCCACTCTTCCAAGTCACAAAGATCTTGGGTTATACTAAAAACACACCGTAATCAGTATACTCTGCTTACGCCTTACAACAAATGAACAGGCTGTAAGTTCGCAGTAAGAAATCCTACTTCTCTGAAGTAATATCACTCACTTAGACGGATATCTACTTCTCACAACACTCAATGTTTACAAATTCACTCAGAAGATGTATTTGGCTTGATTCTTCAACTCTGCTTTCGTCAACAAATGACTCAGCTGATGAGTGAGCTGTTCTTGAGACTTAAAGAATTCTGCTTCGAAAATTTCTCAGAGATTGTGTTGCTTATTTCTTCTTCGTCTCTTTCAGCTATTTATACTTGAGGTTTGAAAAATGTCCGTTGAAGAGAGACAGGATTCAAATTCCTCGAGTACTGGTCCTTAATTTCCGCGAACGGCTCTTTTGCAGTATGTCCGTACTGTGAACAGTACTATTCTGCAGGCAGCATTAAATGCACCCAGCTGATGCGAAGCAATTCTTCAATCATTTGTCTTTAATAACCTTGTACTTCAGCATTTATTACTCCAAGGGGCATTTATTACCGTTGGGAACACTTTATGATCTTCTTCACTTGGCTGATAAAAGTGCAAGTCTGATGGCGAACAAAGCTGATCTCAAACTTGAACAAATCTGATTTGAGTCGGCTGATCTTCATCAGTCTGATAACTTTCCTTCAGCGGATCAGAAGTCTTGGACCTTGAAACTTTGACTCTTCTGATGTCTTCTTTGCTTGGTCAAAATTCCTTGATAAGTTTATCAACTAAGTTACTCCATACTTAGCCAAATATGAAGTTTTGGAATGCATCAAAACCTCCCTTATCAAACTTCCTTTAGTGGCTTCATCTTCATCCTTATCCAACAATGTCCCCCTTTTTGATGATGACAAAACTTCAGCTAAGTACCTGTTAAATACCTAAACTAAAGAATGTAATCCTCAAAAAAATTTCTGAGATAGAAAATAGTATGTTGGATTGAACTTGACTTTTTTTATAGATATTGAAAAAGAATTACAAGTACAAGTTCATCAGATGAGAATTCTGAAGAATAGATAGAAGTAAACTGATTACAATGATTTTACAATTTTTAACTGTCAGCTTCTTCATCTGATCCTTCAAGCACTTCTTCATATTCATAAGATGACTCTTCGTCATCTTCTTCATCATCAGCTTCCTCATCCAAGATTGCTTTGGCAGCTTCCATCTTCTCTTTGAGTTGCTGTTCTTTGATTAGCTCCATTGCCTTCTTGGCTGATTCAGTGTTCTTGTACTTGGTAGTTTCTTTTCCAGTCTTTTCTTCTTCTTCTACCTTTCCAAGTTTCTCAGTCTTGGCAGCAGTGTCTTCAGTCTCCTTGGCTTCATCAGTTGCAGCAGCAGTTTCCTTAGCTGGTTCTTCCCTTTTATCTTCCCCCTTTTTGTCATCATCAGATTTGATGACATTAGAAGGTACAACAGCAGGGTTGAGAACAACTGTTGGAATCCTCATTTCAGCACATAGAGCCTTCAGATTTTGATTGACAATATCATGATTTGCTGTAAGATGATGAATATCAGTGCTGATGATGTCAGTCTGATCGTTGAAGTAGTCAATGTTAAGGTTTATAGTTGCAATTTCATTTTGAACTTCCTGTGAAGCTTTTGATACTTCTTGCAACATCCCTAAGTTGATTTCCTTCTCTTCTTGACTGACTTGAATGAAGGTTGCAGTTAGATCAGCAATCTTGTGCTCAGCTGTTTTTAATGCAGTATGAAGGTGGTTCACATCACCCTTCACATCTTCAACATTCTTGTTCAGATCTCTTAAGCTGTGCACTAACTGCAATGAATTGTCTTGAGGAATAGGAATACTGTCAATTTCTTTCTTGATGATTTCTGCTGTTGATCCTTGAACAGTTTCCAGCTGAAGTCTGTTGGACTCTGCCAACTCCATTTTAAGTTCATTCTTCAGCTCCTCCTTGACCTTCATCAGCTGCTTACTATGCTTCTCTTCCAATTCCTTCATAGAATTTTCCATCAATATTTGGAAAGCTTCCATCAGTGATGAGTGTTCATCACCTGATGAAGCAGAAGCAGCAGCATCAGCTTCCTTCTCATCAGTCGCCTGTTGAACAGGGACTTCTTCCATATCTGTCATCTGATTATCTTCAGAAGTCTTAGCTTGCCATTCAATAGCTAAGGACTTGTCAGCTTCATTCTTTTTATCAGTGACATCATCGTAAAACATGTTAGTGATTGTGCCATCATCATTGAAGCAGGTTGTCTGTCGGATCTGCCTCACAATGATCCAAGGGTTAACAGGAGCATTGTTTCCCTTTGGCACTTCACTGTATTCCTTTACTTCCTTGCCAAAAAGTATTTGCTGAATACTTGGCAGCAGTGGCAAGTCACTTGAGCATCCCTGCTGATATGTTGACCTTTTTGCCCATCTCTTCAAGGCGGTCATAACAGCAAATTTGATTGCCCTTTCTTCAGCATCTTCAGATTTTCTCTTCTTATCAGGCAAGGTGCTTTTGATCTTCTTGGCCTCCTCCAATGCAAAGTCTTTTGCATAGTTATGCATGACATTTCTGACATAGCTGGGATCCAAGGCCTTCTGAATGGAGTTTTTTTTTAACCAATTTAGAACCCATTGTTCTTCATCAGCTAACTCCTTCAGATTTTGGAGTTCTGCTATTGACTTGTTCAACCTGTTGTCTCTCCAACTGATGTATCTAGGTTTCTCCTGATTGAACAGAGTCTTCAGCATGAGCTTTTGATCATAGTATGCCAAGGACTTCTCAAACTTCTTGAAGATCTCCTTATCAGCATACACTATCTCAAAGGCTCTTCTAACTTCAAATTTGTCCTTTGACTTGATCTTGGCAGCAGGCATTTTGAGCTTTTTCTCTTTATCTCCATCTTTGCCTTCTCCAATTTTGATACCTCCTCCATGGATAGGTCCATAGGCATCAACTTTGCTCATTTCGATCACCATAGCCATTTCAGCATCTTCAGCAGCTTTTCTCTCTGCCTCAGACATTTTTCTCCTGGCTTCATCCTTAGCTTCTTGAGCTTTGCTTAGCTCAAGTGCCTTCTTTTCTTCCAACTCTTCTTGTTTCCTTTGTTCAGCTTCCTCCCTTGCTTTCTTGTCAGCTTTGGAAATTTTCTTTTTCCTTAGCACTATTTTCTTTTTGCTTTTATCAATTGGAGCAAGAGCTGGTCCAGCAGATGATATGGGAGCAGCAGCTATAGGATGGATGATTTGGACATCTGGATCATCTTGAGACTTTGAGGTCTCAACTGATTGAGTAACTGATCTTGGCTGTTGCTTATCAGCTTTGTCAGTTGCATCAGCCTCGACTGTTGAGGCAGTCTCGACTGTTGTAGCAGGCTCAACAGTTTCAGCAGCCTTTTCAGCATTTTCAGGGCCTTCTCTAGCTATATTTTCTAACTCCGTGGGTTCTTCTATAAAAGTCATCTGCTTTCTAGCAGACTTTTTGGTTCTTCCTTCACGGTAAGTAGAAATAGTTGTATCTCTCTGTTGGCTTCTTGTTCTTTGAGAGATACCTTCAGCAGGCCTCTCTGCTGATGGAGTTCTTGATGGTGATGCAGGGGATCCAGTCCTTACATCAGCAGTTATCTTTTCAATAATTTTAGTGGCTTCAGCAGCAGAAGTCACTTTCTCCATCTGCTTGGTTTCTTTCTTTTTAGGCTCATCAGCAGCCTTCTTCTTTTTGGTCTCAACAGCTAAGCTGACTGTTTTGACTAACCTCCTTTGCCTCTTGGCAGGAACCTCCTTTGGTTCCTCATCTTCATCCTCCTCAGGCTCACCAGCCTTTCTCTTCATAACAGGCAAGTACTTGGACATTGCCTTGGACTTGTGGATCTCCTTTCCATTCAACATAACACAACCCAGTTTTGACAGCAGATAACTGAGTGTGATTCTGTGGTTGGTGTAGGGGCCTTTTCCTTTCTTCACTTCAAGGAAATCAGCGAGGATGTACCAAATGATGATGGACCAGTTGACTTCTAGCCCATAATAGATGGCAGTCATGATGCTGAACCTCTTCATGGTAACAGCATCTAGAGAAAAAGTACAGTTCTCTATCAGCTTAGAGACCATATCAGCCATCCTCTGATATTCGTCCTTCAGCTGTTTCTTCCTAATGTTGCCAGTCAACATTTCTCCTTCCTTGGCGCAGATCTCACAGAATTGTTGGTGCTTATCTTCAGTCAGCACAGTAACATCGTGTCTTCCTCTGTTTGGGAGACCAAACGTCTCGTGAAGAACAGCAGGTGTGATGACCACAGATTTGTCACCGACTGTTGCTTTGATTTCCATGGAATTGTAATCAGCAGATGCCGTGTTGTAATACTCCATAACCTGGTCAGTCCAGATTATGCCTTCGTGGTACTCCATGAAATTCACCAACTGTGCAGACTTAAACTTTTCCAATAGCTCCTTCATCAAATCCGTACCATATTGGTAGTAGGATTCATAAACTAGGAACATTCCTTCAGCGGCCATTGCAAGTCTGTTGAAAGTTAAGAAAATAGGAAGAATTTTGCAGAAAATTGCAAGTAATTTTTCTCACAAGTGCTTTTGAATATTTAGGGTTCGTAAAGAACCACACGACTGATCAGATTGAGATTTATAGAGTTGGTGTATGTTGGTTTCCGTGATACCAGCCAACCGTTAGATCCATTTTTCTGTCAGTGCTGATCGTGCGGCGTCAGTTACGACTTTTCAAATTCAAAAGATATTTAATTAGGAGCGGGAATTTGTACCGCCCTTCAGTTACTTAAAAAAGCGTGTTTTTGAATAAGACGTTTTAAATAGTTTCGCTTTTATTCAAGTAATCAGATGAGTAAAGTAAATACTTATCTGATGGACTACTGTCCTGACGACAATGCTGTTATCAGAGAATGCCAATAGCTGATAACCTTCCTCAGCTGTTTGTCAATCCAGCCAGGTAATATAACTTTATTCTTCGATAGTTGAGTCTTCTGTTGAAAACATAACTTCAACTAACTGACATTAACAAATTTCATCTTTAATTCAGAAGTACCGCTAGTCGTACACGTTCCCCCTGAGTTTAAGAATTCATAAGTTAACTAGTCTGTTGAAAGTTAATCCTTGAAGATAACAATGATGATTAAGCTGTTGAACTTAAGTCTTCTGATAAGTTCCCCCTCAGCTTATGCATCCAAGTTAAGTAATCCTAGTTCAGCTCTTAAGGTTGAAAACCTTACTTCACTTAAAGGTTTAGTGAAAATATCAGCAATCTGATTGTCAGTATGAACATACTCAATCATAACATTGCCTTTTTCCACATGATCTCTAATGAAGTGATGCTTGATCTCAATATGCTTAGTTCTTGAATGACTTGTAGTGTTCTGAGTAAGAGAGATTGCACTTGTATTGTCACAGTAGATTGGAATTCCACTGATTTTGATGTTGTAATCTTCTAGTTGATTCTTCCACCATAATATCTGTGCACAGCATGCTCCAGCAGCTATATACTCAGCTTCAGCAGTAGATATTGATACTGAGGTCTGTTTCTTACTCATCCATGAGATCAGACGACTGCCTAAGAACTGACAGGCACCTGTTGTGCTTTTTCTGTCAATCTTGCAGCCAGCAAGGTCTGAATCTGAATAACCAATAAGCTCAAATCCAGATTCTCTAGGATACCACAATCCCAATTCTTGAGTGCCTTTAACATATTTCAATATCCTCTTGGCAGCTAAGAGATGAGATTCTTTGGGGTTTGATTGGAATCTTGCACAGACTCCAACTGAGTACATTATGTCAGGTCTGCTTGCTGTTAGATATAGCAGTGACCCTATAATGCCTCTGTATTTGGTTATGTCCACTGATTTGCCATTTTCATCTTTATCCAAACGAAGACTTGTAGACATAGGAATAGTAGCAGTAGAGCTAGTTTCCATACCAAATTTCGTGAACAGATCTCTTGTGTATTTAGCTTGATTTATAAAGATTCCATCAGGCAACTGTTTAACTTGTAAACCAAGAAAATAATTAAGTTCTCCCATCATGCTCATTTCAAACTTATTCTGCATCAGCTTAGAGAACTTATCACACATCTGTTGATTGGTTGAACCAAAAATAATATCGTCTACATATACTTGCACGATCAATATATGACTCTCCCATTCAATTGTAAACAAGGTTTTATCTACCTTACCTTTACGAAATCCTTTAATTAAAAGAAAATCAGATAGGGTATCATACCATGCTCTTGGAGCCTGTTTCAGTCCATAAAGGGCTTTCTTCAGACGATATACCTTATCCTCTTCTTGATAAACTTCAAATCCAGGAGGTTGTTCAACATATACTTCTTCTTGCAGTTCTCCATTGAGAAAGGCAGACTTCACATCCATCTGATAGACAGTGAAGTTTTTGTAAGCAGCATAGGCTAGAAACAGTCTGATTGCTTCAAGTCTTGCTACAGGAGCAAAAGTCTCATCAAAGTCAATCCCTTCTTCTTGACAATATCCCTTGGCCACTAATCTTGCTTTGTTTCTGGTAACAATACCATCTTCATTCATCTTATTTCTGAATACACATTTAGTGTCAATAACTCTTTGATGACTTGGTCTAGGAACTAAGTACCAGACTTCATTCCTTTCAAATTGATTCAACTCTTCTTGCATAGCTTCTATCCAGAAGGAATCACTTAGAGCTTCTTCAATTTGTTTAGGCTCTATTTGAGATAGAAAGGTGACAAACATGGCATCTTGTGCAGCAGCTCTTCTTGTTTTCACTCTATCTAAAGGATCACCAATCACTAACTCAGGTGGGTGATTTCTGAGCCATCTTAGATCAGGTTGCAGGTCTGGATGTTGTCCTCTGTTATGATCCTGCAACACTACTGTTGGAGTTCCAGTAGTAGTCTGTTGAACTTCTCTTGTCTGTTGAACAGTCTCTGGTCTTTCAGCTGTTTGCAACTCGTCTGTTAGACTATCAGCACTGTGATTTTGAACAGCACTTGAGTTAGCAGCTGAATTAAGATTAGGTAGTATGATGGGAACATATTCTTCATTTCTTCCAATGTCTAACTTTTGTAAATCAGTAGACAGATCTTGGTTAATACTATGATTCTTTTCAGAAGATTGACTTGGCTCATCAAATACTACATGGATAGATTCTTCTATTAGCAGTGTTCTTTTGTTAAAAACTCTATACGCCTTACTAACAGTAGAGTATCCTACAAAAACAGCTTCATCAGCCTTTTCTGCAAATGCAATAAGGTGATTCTTCCCATTATTCAATACAAAGCATTTACAACCAAAAATTTTAAAGTAATGAATGTTTGGTTTTCTGTTGTTCCAAACTTCATATGGAGTTTTGTTCTGATTTTTGTTGATCATGCATCTGTTTTGGGTAAAGCAGGCTGTATTTGTTGCTTCTGCCCAAAATCTTTGTGGCAGCTTAGCTTCAGCTATCATGGTTCTGACAGCTTCCTTCAGTGTTTTGTTTCTCCTTTCAGCAACACCATTCTGTTGAGGGGTTCTAGCGGCTGAATACTCATGATGTATTCCTTTCATGTTACAATACTCTTCAACAGTAGAGTTTGTGAACTCTGTCCCTCTATCTGATCTGATCTTCAATATTTTTATGCTTTTCTCATTCTGGATCAGTTCCATCAGATTAGTAAGATGTTCCTTGGTTTCACTTTTCTTCTTCATGAATATCACCCAAGTATATCTTGAATAGTCATCCACAACAGCTAGGCAGTATTTCTTTCCACCATTGTTGACTGGATCAATGGGTCCAAATAAGTCCATATGTAGTAGCTCCAAAATTCTTTCAGAAGATTGATGCTTCTTGCTCTTGAACGATGACTTAATTTGTTTACCCTTCTGACAGGCGTCACAGAGCTTGTCTTTGCTCATGACTGTTTTAGGAATCCCTTCTACCAAGTCATTCTGGATTAATCTGTTGATGGTCTTGAAGTTTAAATGATTCATTCTCTTGTGCCATAGCCAACTGACTTCACTTGGTGCAGATGCCACCAAACAAACACTTGAATTCTTATCAGCAGAATTCCAGTCGACTATATAGATATGTCGTCTTCCAGATAAGATTACCTTCTTTGTACCAATCTGTTCAACGTAGCACTTATCTGTTGAGAAGATGACTGAATAACCTTTGTCACAAAATTGACTTATGCTTAGCAGATTATATCTGAGGCCTTTAACATATGAGACGTCAGATATCTCTATGTTTCCTCTGATTATCCTTCTTTTAGCTTTAATCTTGCCTTCTTTGCTGTCTCCAAATGTAACACTTGGACCATCCACAGCAACTGCATCAGTCAGCTCATGTATGTTTCCACACATGTGTCTTGAACATCCACTGTCCAAGTACCAAATCTTCTCTACTTTACTCCTACTCCTAATCCTATCCTACAAAACAAAAATAAAATTGTTTTAGGTACCCTTATTGAGAGGGTCCTGAAGGATTAGTTCCACCTTTGACAACCCAAGATGTTGATGTCTTAGGCTTCTTAGGCTTCTGAGTTTTAATAGGAGTATGAACAGTTTCATTTTTATCATAATTATCAGATAAGTCATGTTGATGATCAATATGATAAGAGTAATGTTCATAAGCAGGGTAAGGTGCATGATAAGCAGGGTATGCATGCATTGGATGAGCAGGATAAGGTGCATAGTAACCTGGAAATTGAGGTGCATGATACATAGGAGGATATGCAGCAGGTTGCACATAATATGACTCATTTCCATACCAAGCATTTTGATTTTTCTTATTATTATGCTTCTTTGGTTTACTTGATGCTTGCTCATTTGGTTTTGAATTAGTTTTACCAACAGATTGATTAACTTTAGCTTTATCAGCAGACTTCTTAGGACTCTGCTGTTTGGTCTTACTAGTCTGATTTCCTATACTAGGCTCTTTGCTCTTTTTAGCCTTACAAGATTTCTTCTCCTTTAATTTTTTCTCAGTTGAGGTAGGTCTAGCAGTTTGAACATACAGAATGACCTTACTATTGTCAGCAGATATAAATTTTTCAGTATGATTCAACTCTTGCTTATCCTGTTCTAAAGGCATCTTCTGTTTACTAGACATGTGATTTAATGCAGCAGATGATTTTTCATGAGACTCAATAATCTTTTCAAGTTCCATAATTTTTCCTTTATAGACCTCACATTCAGCTTTCAGAGATTCATGTTCTTGCTCAAGCTGTTTATATTCAGCTGATTCCTTTGGCTTTTCAGCTAAAAGTTTCAGTGAATTATTTTGCTCTTTTAGCAATATCATCTCTTCCTTAAGCTTTTTATATGCTTCAGCAATGCCAGTATTGTTAAGCATCATTTGTTTAAATGAATTAAATAATTTATTGTTAAGAGGAGTTACCTCATCCTCAGAGTCATCAGATTCCTTTGCCATCAGGCACAGGAGAGCAGGTTTTTCTTCATCAGACGATTCTTCATCAGATGTGTCTGAATCTGAATCAGATGAGTAGACAGCAGTCAGCTTTTCTGCTTCAGCCATCATTGCCTTGCCTCTCTGATGCTTTCTTTCTTTTCTCATTTTCTTCTCCTCTTCAATGTACTTTTCTGCTTTTGGATATGGGCAGTCTTTGATGAAGTGTCCCAATTTCCTGCAGTTGTAACACATTAGTTTTGCTTTATAATCATCTTTATCTTGAGAAGAAAAGTTAGGTTTAGAAGTAGAAGCATTGTTGTATTTGTTCTTCATTTTTCTTTTGTAGAACTTCTTGAAATTATTCATCAACAGTGCAACATCTCCAGCAGTGTATTCCTTCTTGTTGAGTAGAGTGGCTTCATCAGATGAGTCCACTTCTTTGCTTTTATGTGCTGGTCTTCTGGTGTTTTCAGCAGCAACCAGTGCAGCTGTGGGTCCTGAAGTTGAGGTTTCTTCAATTCCCATTCTAGGCAGTTTATACTCGAATGCCTTGAGTACGGAAAACAGCTCAGTAAGAGAGATTTTTCCCAAATCCCTTGATTCTTCCATTGCTGTCACTTTCATGTTGAACTTTGGGGGTAGGGCCTTTAGTACTCTGACAGTGATCTCTTTGTCAGTGAAGGTCTTTCCCAACTTTAAAACTTCATTCAGAGTTCTGGTGAATCTGGTATCCATCTGATCAATGGTTTCTCCAGACTTCATCTTGAAGTTGTCAAGTTTCTCCAAGGCAACAGTGAGCTGATGCTCTTTTATTGCATCATTGCCTTCGCTCATATCTCTGACTTTGTCCCACATTTCCTTTGCAGTTTTGCAATGTTTGACTTTGTCAAATCGATCATTGTCCAGGGCTTTAGTCATGATGAATCTTCCGACTTTGTCAAGACTGAACAGCTTGATTTCTTCAGCAGTCATCTCATGTAAGTCTTTCTCCACAACCGTATCAACTTCATTGATTTTTATGGTCTTTGTGAATCTGAATGGACCTTTAATGATACATGTATACATGTTGTCATTATAAGCAGCTAGGAAAATCTCCATTCTGATTTTCCAGTCCTCAAAGGACATACCAGCAATGTGGGGAACATGGCTGATACAATCCATTTTTCAAAAAGTTTTGATTTTTCAAAAAGATGCTCTTTTGAAAAGTTTTTGAAAACCTTTGAAAAACACTTGGATCAAGCTCGTTGATCAGGCAGCTGATTCTAATGAACCACCTGCTCTGATACCACTTGTTGGTCCCAAGTGGTCAGAAGAGGTTTAGAGGGGGGGTGAATAAACCTCTTTAAAAATTTTCTTCAAATTTAACTTTAAAACTTTTACTCTAACTGAACAGACTAAGCTGATCAGATTAGTTAGTTACAATTCTGTTCGCGAACAAATCTTTGAACAGCTTTGTTGACCACTCGTCTGATTGTTACTTAGCTGATTTTGCTAAAATCAGTTTTAATACTTAGAGTACTTGCAGCGGATTTTCAAAGTGTTTTTCACAAGTAAACTTAGCAGTTTGAAAAATGCTTCCCCAGATTTGTAAAATCCCTTTTTAGATCCTTTTTCAAACAGTTAACTTAATGTGTTTTATACAACTGAAAATATGCAAGTAAAATGCAAATAAAAACACAAGCAATTTTTATAGTGGTTATATGGATTTGAATATCCTTTAGTCCACTCTTCCAAGTCACAAAGATCTTGGGTTATACTAAAAACACACAGTAATCAGTATACTCTGCTTACGCCTTACAACAAATGAACAGGCCGTAAGTTCGCAGTAAGAAATCACAAAGAAATCCTACTTCTCTGAAGTAATATCACTCACTTAGACGGATATCTACTTCTCACAACACTCAATGTTTACAAATTCACTCAGAAGATGTATTTGGCTTGATTCTTCAACTCTGCTTTCGTCAACAAATGACTCAGCTGATGAGTGAGCTGTTCTTGAGACTTAAAGAATTCTGCTTCGAAAATTTCTCAGAGATTGTGTTGCTTATTTCTTCTTCGTCTCTTTCAGCTATTTATACTTGAGGTTTGAAAAATGTCCGTTGAAGAGAGACAGGATTCAAATTCCTCGAGTACTGGTCCTTAATTTCCGCGAACGGCTCTTTTGCAGTATGTCCGTACTGTGAACAGTACTATTCTGCAGGCAGCATTAAATGCACCCAGCTGATGCGAAGCAATTCTTCAATCATTTGTCTTTAATAACCTTGTACTTCAGCATTTATTACTCCAAGGGGCATTTATTACCGTTGGGAACACTTTATGATCTTCTTCACTTGGCTGATAAAAGTGCAAGTCTGATGGCGAACAAAGCTGATCTCAAACTTGAACAAATCTGATTTGAGTCGGCTGATCTTCATCAGTCTGATAACTTTCCTTCAGCGGATCAGAAGTCTTGGACCTTGAAACTTTGACTCTTCTGATGTCTTCTTTGCTTGGTCAAAATTCCTTGATAAGTTTATCAACTAAGTTACTCCATACTTAGCCAAATATGAAGTTTTGGAATGCATCAAAACCTCCCTTATCAAACTTCCTTTAGTGCCTTCATCTTCATCCTTATCCAACAGTTTTTCAACCTTAAGTTTCAGTGAACTATTTTGCTCTCTTAGCAATATCATCTCTTCCTTAAGCTTTGCAAATGCATCAACAAGACGTGTATTATTGACTATCATTTGCTCAAATGAATTAAATAATTCATTTTCAAGAGGAGTTACCTCATCCTCAGAGTCATGAGATTCCTTAGCCATCAGACAGATAAGAGTAGGGTTCTCATCTTCAGTAGTCTCTTTCAGACGTATCTAAGTCTGAATCAGACGAGTAGATAGCAGCAAGCTTTTCTGCTTCGGCCATCAGTACCTTGCCTTTCTGATGTTTTCTTTCCTTTCTGATTTTCTTCTCTTCTTCAGTATACTTTTCAGCTTTAGGATATGGACAGTCTCTGATGAAGTGTCCCAATTTCCTGCAATTGTAACACATTAGTTTGGATTTATAAGCATCATTTTCATGAGAAGAAGAAGTAGGGTTAAAAGTAGAAGCATTGTTGTATTTGTTCTTCATTTTTCTTTTGTAGAACTTCTTGAAATTGTTCATCAGCAATGCAACGTCTCCAGCAGTGTACTCCTTTTTGTTGAGTAGTGTGGCTTCATCAGATGAGTCCACTTCTTTGATTTTGTGTGCTGTTCTTCTTGGGTTTTCAGCAGCAACTAGTGTAGCTGTGGGGCCTGAAGTTGAGGTTTCTTCAATACCCATTCTTGGCAGTTTATACTCGTATGCCTTGAGTACGGAGAACAGCTCGGTAAGAGAGATTTTTCCCAAATCTCTTGATTCTTCCATGGCTGTCACATTCATGTTGAACTTCGGAAGCAAAGCCTTCAGTACTCTGACAGTGATCTCTTTGTCAGTGAAGGTCTTTCCCAGCTTAAGAACTTCATTCAGCGTCCTTGTAAACCTTGTATCCATCTGATCAATGGTTTCCGTAGACTTCATCTTGAAGTTGTCTAACTTTTATAAAGCAACACTCATCTGGTGCTCCTTTATGGCGTCGTTTCACTCATGTCACGAACCTTGTCCCACATTTCCTTTGCAGTTTTGCAATGCTTGACTTTGTCAAACCTGTCATTGTCCAGGGCTTTGGTCATGATGAAACGGCCAACTTTGTCAAGATTAAACAACATGATTTCTTCAGCTGTCATCTCTTGAAGATCTTTTTCCACCACAATGTCTACTTCATCGACCTTTATTGTCTTGGTGAATTTGAATGGACCTTTAGTGATACATGTAAACATGTTGTCATTATAAGCAGCAAGGAAGATTTCCATTCTAATCTTCCAATCTTCGAAGCTCATACCGCCAATGTGGGGAACATGGCTGATACAATTAGGGGTGAGCATTCCGTCCGAAACGGACCGAACCGAACCGATTTTAGGTTCAAGCCCGGTTAGGTCCTAAAAAATTGAGGATCGTTTACCGGACCGAAATATTCGGTCCGGTTCGGTACAAAAACCGATCGTTTCGATTTGATCCCGTTCGGTCCAATATATACCGAATTTTCTCCTTTTTGCTCCAATATGTACAAAAAATGAGGGGTGAGCGGCTTTATTTTTGCAAAAAGGGGGTGGTCAGTATTTTGAATTGGAAACAGAGAAGGGTGTACAGTCAGAGGGTAAGGGGTGGGTGTAGGTGGGGACCACAACTTTTGGGGAGAGTAAAAACTTGCTTTTCTTCTCTCTCCCATTCTTTAATTGTTTTAATTTCTCTCTCTATATCTCTGTGTGTATGTGATGTTGTATAAAAATGTTCAGGGCAAAAATGAAATAAGCTCTTCGATCTATAACAACATCACAATAATGAAATAAGGTCTGCACACTTATATCGAGAGAAAAATTGTATTGTAATTGTAATAATAAGTTGAGTTTCATTCCGTTCCCTTTGTTCGGAAATAGGGCGACCTATTTATAAGTACATACAGGGGTACAATAGTCTTTTCAGGAAAGACGTTACAAGTAATAAATACAAAAACGTTACAGACGTTACGAATTTATGATAAAGACATTACTAACGTTACAAGATTTAAATGATAAAGACGTTACAGATCTCTCATTTATGTCAACTTAGTGTAATCTCTTAATCGACCTCGGGTACAAAATTTGGACACATCATATTGCCCCCCAGTTTCGGGAATAATTACGCGAGCGTTTATTGTCGAAACTTGATTCAAGTATCTGAGCATTGTAGCTACCTACTCCATACCTCCATATGTGATAAATAAGCGCGTAGCACTGCCTCGTTAAAACCTTGCCAAGAAAAACCCATTGGGACAAAAACTTGGGCGAACGAAAAAGAGTACAGTGCTTAGACACGCTTCCTTTGTAAATTTGGTGAAGAGTAGGGATGATTCTTTTCTTTAGCTGCTCTTTCTTATATGGAGTAAACATTCTTCTTGATATTTGTTTGTCAAAAGTTGCCTCCCAAAGCCACAATTACATGTAAAACACAAATTTGTGTGGTCAAATATGATAACTTGAAAGTAAATGTAGTAAAAATAAATTTATATTTCAGCCACAAGCGTAACTTGATTCACGCTATTTGTTTATTTTATAGTATTCGTCGCTGTCGTTATTGTCGTCTTTTTTTTTTTTTTGTGGTGCCGAGAGACGACCGGACTACCCCTTTTGATCGTTGAAGGATGACCAATTGACCCCCTAGCATTTTGTGGAGGAATGATCGATTTACCCTTTTTTGATCTCTAGAGATGACCGATTTACCCTTTTTTGATCGTTGAGCAATGATCGATTTACCCTTTACTTTTTTAGGGATGATCATTTACCCTTTTTGATCGTGAAGAGACCATCGGTTTACCGTTTGTAGTTTTAGAGATTCATTTAATATTGGCTTCCATCAGTTTACCGTTTGTAGTTTTAGAGATTCATTTAATATTGGCTTCATGTGTCCGTAAATAAATAATATAATTTAATTTAACTAAAAGACATAAATTGTAATTTTTACCTACTTCTTTGTGTATTTCTGCAATCTTGAGATACTTCAGGGTCAACTTTGTAATTCTCACTAATTTCTGGAGGTCATTATAAATTTCTGCAGAACTTTTGTATGAGCTTAGCCATTTTTCTCCACTAAATGTAGACTGTATAGGCTGAAACTCATATTTCTTTAAACGAGAGGGAGGATTTGCATGTTCATCAAAGTGCAGGGGCAGATTTGTAATTCGTTTTATATAGTTGATTATGTGAAACGGTGCTACCATTCCGTTATGACAAAAAAATCTTCATCAACCAGAATTGACCTGTGAAATAACTAGCATGGTCTTTAGGCTCGGCATGCCCGCAGCAAATTTCTTCCAAAAAATGCTTTTTTTTCTTCTACTGATGCAGACCAGTCGTTTCCCACATACGGCGCCAATTATGATGTTGTATAAAAATGTTTAGGGAAAAAATGGAATAAGCCCTTCGATCTATAACAACATCACAATAATGAAATAAGGTCTGCACACTTATATCGAGAGAAAAATTATATTGTAATTGTAATAATAAGTTGAGTTCCGTTCCGTTCCCTTTGTTCGGAAATAGGGCGACCTATTTATAAGTACATACAGGGGTACAATAGTCTTTTCAGGAAAGACTTTACAAGTAATAAATACAAAAACGTTACAGACGTTACGAGTTTATGATAAAGACGTTACTAACGTTACAAGATTTAAATGATAAAGACGTTACAGATCTCTCATTTATGTCAACTTAGTGTAATCTCTTAATCGCCCTCGGGTACAAAATTTGGACACATCAGTATGTATATGTTGTTTCTCAACTTCTTTCTTTTGTGGCTTGTCTTTACACAACTGGACAAAAACAGTGCTAGAGGACGAGGTGGCGGCGCTGACTGGTCGGCTGGAGAAGGAGCAAGGAGGTTGAAGAAGTAGATCTGCTGCTGAAATGTTGTGAGATCTTGTAGTGAGTTATACGCGTACAAATGTATTAAGTATAAAATACAGTATATGGTATGTATATATGTAAAGGCAATTAATTTATTGTCTTTCTCCTCGTTGAGAACTAAGAAACGAAAGAAAAGAAGAATGGTGGAGCGGCGAGTGTCGAAAATGATATCTTTTAGAATCTGTTGGTTTGAATTTGGTGGTATCTTTCAATTTTCACTAGTATACAGATCTAAAATTCTCTATCTCTCTTCTCTCTGAACATATAATTAGGGCTGGAAAAAAAAAAAAAAATCGGTTCACCGGTTCGGTTCGAGAAACCGACCGGTTTTACTGAAAATCGACCCCTATAAAGGGTCGGTTCTGAGGCAAAAACCGACTACCGAACCGATTTCCCGGTTCGGTTCGGTCGGATGACCGAACTGGGCTCAGCCCTAGATACAATCCATTTTCAAAAAGTTTTTGATTTTTCAAAAATATTCTCTTTTTGAAAAGGTTTGAAAACCTTTGAAAAACACTAGGATCAAGTCCGTTGATCAGGCAGCTTATTCTAATGAACCACCGAACTTATTACTAGTATCAAACTAGAGAAAGTCTAGTATAAAACTAGATAAAATATCTACATTCGTGAGAGTTGAACCCATGACCTCCTGGTCATGGAGCCTCATCCCTAACCACTTGGCTAAGTCCTATTGGCAAATGGGCTTGAATTATTGAAACAAACATAATACTTTTGAGCAAATTAATTTTTTATTCACTGTATGGCCATTTAGTTTTTCTTCTTAAAACACCTTCAAATTTAATTACATTTAAGGTATATTTGGATGGGTTTTGGCTCGGTTTCGCGAGTCTCGTTTTAAAAAAATTGGTTTTGGTGGTTTCGATGAAACCTCTGAGACTTCATTTGGATGGGTTTTGACTCTTGGATTTTGTGGTTTGAATAAGTTGAAACCCCACTTGGATTGAGTTTGGATGTTGGGGTTTAGGGGAAAAAGTAGGTGATATGTGTCAAATCAATGTTTTTTTTAGTGAGATTTGGGGGAAAAAATAGGTGGTAGGTGTCAAATCAATGTTTTATAGGTTTGAAGAGTTTGAGTGTGAGTTTTTGAATAGGTTTTTAATGGTTTTATGGGTTTTGCGAAAACTCATTTGGAAGGGTTTTGGCTCGGTCTCACGAGACCCGCGAGACCGGGCCAAAACCCATCCACACACACCCTTAGTTTTCGTACTAAAAGTGGCTCAATAGTCAATACCTCTAATAAGTTACAGGACTAAAAAGTTTATTTTATCAAATTTTGTCCAAGGAAAAGCAGACACTTTGACTTAGAGTTTCTTTCTCCTTCCTCCAAATCACAAGATACCAGTGAAAATTATCAAAAAAAAAAAAACAAAACAAGATACCAGTGAAGAAGATGAGGGGAAATAGTGCCACTAATCTGATTCGAAAAGGAATTGAGAGTAAGTTTCGATATCTTTCTTACTGCTCAAAATTTCACATTGACAGCCACAAAAACTACAAACCTAGATTTGATTTCAGTCGTATAAAAGAGGTGGAAGATGCTAATTACATGTTTCTTGATATGCTAAAAATGCGACCTCAGCCTTCTATTATCGAATACACCAAACTATTGAATTTTGTAGTCAAAATGAAACAATATTATGCTGCCCTCAATATGTTTGACGAAATGTGTGAACTGGGTGTCCCCGTCAATGAATACACCATGACCATTGCGATTAATTGTTATTGTCTTGTCAATAGAGTAGATTTCGGGTTTGCAATCTTAGGAAGCTTCTTCAAGCGCGGCTACGAACCAAATACAACAACCTTCACCACTCTCCTTAAAGGGCTATTCTTAGAGAAGAAGGTGGTCGAGGCAGAAAAATTGTTCAAGAAATTGTTGAGATATACAAAAATAGTGCTCTCCAAGCCCATAGTGCAGTAATTGATAGCCTATGCAAAAATAGAAGGGTTGATGATGCTCTCCAACTCTTAGCCAGGATGATTGACAGGGGAATTTCGCCTGATGTCGTCACGTATAATTCGGTTATCCAGGGATTATGCGATTTCGGTAGATATGGTGAAGTTTTAAATTTACTAAATGACATGGTGGCTCACAAAATTTCTCTTGACGTGTTTACATATAATATATTGATGGATTCATTTTGCAAGGACGGAAAGGTGAAAGATGCAGAAGATATGTTGAAAATTATGAAGCAAAGAAATATTGATCCTAATATCGTCACTTACAATACACTGATTGATGGATATTGTTTGCGAGGAGAAATGGGAAAAGCAGGAAAAATATTTCATTCGGTTGTGCAGTCAGGCCTCAAGCCTGATATTACCACCTACGGTAGTTTGATTAATGGATATGGGAAGAAAGGTAACGTGGATGAAGCTTGGAGACTCTTTCTTGAAGCTCCTTGTAAAGGGTTGGAACACACAACTATTACCTATACCTCCATGTTACATGGATTATTTTGTGCTGGTAGAATCGATGCTGGTTTGAAGCTTTTCCATGAGATGCAAGTTCGTCAAGTGATTCCTAACTTAATGACTTATAGTGTGTTGTTGGATGGCTTATGTAGAAATCAGCGAATTGAAGAGGCATTTTCATTTCTACATGCGATGGAATGTAATGGTGTTAATCCTAACATAGTAACGTGTACTATCCTCATTGATGGATTGTGTAAGAACGGAAAACTCGACTCTGCAATAAAACTTTTCAATGAACTTCCTTCCAAAGGTTTGCAACCTAATGTTATAACACATAGCATCATCATCGGTGCACTTTGTAAAGAAGGGATGATAGAAAGGGCCAAAAATTTGCTTATGAAAATGGAAGAAAATGGTTGCTTGCCTACTAATGACACATACAATATTTTTATGCGGGGTTTTCTTAGAACAACGAAGAATATTGACGAGGCAATCCCACTTTTGGAAGAAATGACGAGAAAAGATTTCTCACCGGATACGGATACTATGTACTTGTTACTTGATTATCTGAAAGGTGAAGACCAGGATGGTGTTCTTTTTAGTTTGATACGGAAGTTGAAGGCAAAAAAGTAAATACGTCGTTTCTGGCTGGTAAAGTAAATATTGATTTTCCTACATGCTTATGTCACTCATTGGTTATTTTCGTTGCTAATGAAAGTTTCATCAATATTTTGAGTTTGTGTTATGGTGATAAATAGGTGCTTCATCAGTTCATAATATTTAATATGTTCTACTAGAAAATTATGAAAATGTTGAAACTTTACTTTGGAATAATATGTTGCGATAAAGTGTGGGGAAGTCATTACAAATCACAAGAAAATGCGATTTAAGTATACCATTTGTTCAATATCCTAATTTCTTGTAGCATAGTGTTTTCAGAATTTACTTATTTCTTGGGGTATTTAACAGGTTCTCCATAGTAGATTTCATATAATTGTTTAAAATACATGCCTGAAATGGAGGGAGGAAACTGAAGGTTATACGTTTTGTAATTTCAATACTGGATATTTCTCTGTGGAACTTTACTCATGAAGTTTGGTTGGAAATGGAAGTGGCAGTTTCTGTACTTTTAACTGCATGATAAATGTGGAGCCCGCAGAGACATAGTCAAAACTACAGCCCTAATAATAAATTAATAATATTATGGAATTCAAGCGGAGAGGATGATGAATGGATGAAGCAACTTTACTGTCGCTTAGCTTTACGTTGGTTTCGACTTTGTGAAATAAGCATCTTTCCTATTGTATTTGTGATGAAAATCAAATTTCTAAAGGTCAATGATAGTACTCTGCCTGCAGTGCTAATGATTTATTATTATGCAGAGACTTGTATTTATGTCTTCTTCAAATTAATTGCAATTTCATTCTAGGAAGTGTTTCTTTAATTCGATTTATATGCAGGTATAATTCATGCTAGAACTATTGGGGGTAACAGCCATAATTGAGATTGATAACAAGAAAGTGAAGACTACTACTTTAGTCGAAGAAGGCAATTTTCAATTTCGTGGGTACTGATTTTCTCTGTGACAGGGTTTGAGTTTGGGTTAATGACAATGACATTGGATGAAAGTGAGAAGAGAACAACAAAGATAATCTGTATGTTGGATTTTTTTTCTAGGCTTGTTTGTTATTTTGATATTCCATGTTTCTGATTAAATTCTTCTATGTTGTATCAGTCCACTGTCTTTGCTTACTAGATTCTGAATATCGGTCAACTTATATTTATCGTCTCTGAAGAATGTCAGAAACGGGAAAGGTGTTACAACCGTACTTAGTTTTCAAAGATTTCTCGATCGCAAATCGACCTGTCCCATGCTCTGGTTGTAATTAGTCTATAATGTTATCTAGTCTTGCTGAGTCCATTAGCTGCATGTAGCATACAATAGCATACTGATGCATTATTTCGTTCTTTGATGACAGACTTGGAACATGAAAATAGGTAATATATCTCCCTATGAAATGAGATAATGAGTAATTTACCTCCTCTTGATATGAAATAATGAGCAATTTATCTCCTTGATAGTGAAGGAGTTGACACTCACTCTATAATGCGACTGAGACCTTATTTTCATGTAAAAATGACCAATTTAACCTTACATATGACAAAATATTTACCTCACTATACCTCTGTGATATGCGTAAATAGACAATTTACCACCCTGTGATATGTGTAAATCGACCTTAAACTCCCCGTGATATTGCATAAATGACGTTTTACCCCTTGTAAAAATGTAAAATTCAAGAGGGAGGCAATATGTTTTTTCTTTTATGAAAACAGAGGGTGGTATTTTGCCCTTTTATTTATCACAGAAAGTTAAATTGCTTAGGTAGAATAACACATGGAGTTAATTTGATATTCACTCGTGCTAGATGTGTACTACATAGGGGTGCACATGGTATAGTTTTGCATTTTTATTAGTTAAATTCGTACCATACCAGTTGTTGCGATTTTTAAATATTCAATACCAAATTTTACTTTTGAATACCATACCAATACACCAGGTACGGTTTGGTTTTGGTACGGTACGATTTTGTGATTCTTTTTTTTTTTTTTTTTTGCGTCATACTATTTTACTCTTATGGTCGATTGATAGTTGAAAAAATTGGTGATGTTTTTCTTTCTTTACATAATCTATATCTATACTACTAATATTAAAATTGTGAATAATTGAAGCTTTTTTTTAAGATAAAAATGCCTTTATTCAAGTTGTAAAGTATATTAATAAAATATAATTAGACATGAATTTTCCTTAAATTTTCTCATCAAAAATTCGATAGGAAAATACTTTAAGAAAATTTATGACTTCCTTTCATCCTAACCAAGCACCATGAATATGGAAGAAAAATAAAAGTATATTCAAATTAGACATGAAGTCTTATTACAGTTATTTCAATAAGAAATTAACTCCTACATCACTTTTATAATTTCATTATTGTTCTCCTATAACACATAAAATAAAAATAAACTATTATTTTGAATAGTTGCTGAAATATATATGTAAAATTATTATAATGTTATATCAATATGTTGTTATGTAAAAAATATTATTTGATTCATTTAAAGATTTAGTAAAAAAAGTCACTCCTTCAAAAATCAAATTCTCTTAAATATCATAAAATCTGTTAAAGTAGAATCGTATTTTACCTATGAATGAACAAAAATGCTTATGACATAGTAAATGGGAAAATTGCTTTTTTGGTACCATATGATAGACGTACTTGCAATTTTGGTACCATTGGATACGAAAATGCAAATTTGGTACCATAGAATAGGTTTTCGTTGTAACTTTGGTATCAAACCCAATTTTTCTCTTTTCGAAAGTGTTTCAGAAATACTAAAGAAAAATTGTTAAAAAAGTTACTAATTTAAGAAAAATAACAAAGTTTAAGGCAAATAAATATTTTTATAATTATATTTTGTTTTCGTTTCGCTTGATTCAAAAATAGAAATTTTTCGTTATTTTTTATGGAAAAGATGAAAATTTGGATCCATGGATATAATATTTAAATAGAATCAATCAGAGACCAACATACTTTTAAAGTTATTTTGCTTTTTTAAGAATCTATAATTTTTTGGTTTAAAAGTCCGTTTAGGGGTTTATATTGGAGCAGTTAGTATTATAAATATTGAAAATATAACCAAATTTCCTCTCCTTAGAGTTTTATCCATCTTGAATTTCTTTTTTTGAAATCCAGTCTATAGATTAGTGATGAAAACTAGTCTAAAGAATAATCGATACTCTCTCTGGCTTTAGTTGGTTTGAGCCTTAATGTTCCTTTCCTGGAGACATTTTCATCGACTTCCACGTTCGGAGGTAAGGTTTGTGGTCGGTGTGGGTGTAGAGGTTTCGGTAGAGCCCATTACTATGAGTGTTTCGCTACGATTGAGATGTTTAAGGATCTATGATATGATGCATATTTGACCTGACGTTTGTCAGCAAGTGATAGATATAAAAAAACATCCGGTATTTCAAGTGTACCATAGTCGGAAGGAGCGACATTGTGACCTCGAGTTTTCGATCTATCTGCCTAAGTCATCTAGTGAACTCAAGATGAGACTTCATATTTATGATGAATTTGAGACATAAGATGTTCCTTGTTTTGAAGGAATTCATGCTTATGATGACTCAAATATAGAAGATGTTCCTTTTGCCAAGGAAGAGCTGCAAGTTATGACAAAACGAAGAAGATGTTTCGTTTTTTGCTGAAGAAGATATTATTCGTAGCATACCAATGGCTTCATATTTAGAAGATTTAGTGAACAAAGAAATTCCCAACTTGATTTTGATTTCATTATTGGTACATCTTCATAGTGTTACCGTGTTAACTAGGCGAAGTGCATTATCTATTTATCATGCTCTTATCTAGATTTTAATTCTATTCCGAAACTCCTTTTTACATGGACGAAAAAGTTGATCAAAATTCGAGATGGAATGATTCGTTCTCAATTCAAACTCGAGGACGAGTTCTTTTCAAGTGAGGCCAAGGTGACTAATACAATAGGGTTTTAGCTAGAATATTCTGACCATATCTCAATTCCAATGAAGCATACTGATATCAATTTATCCTTTCAATTTTTTCTAACTAATCTCCCAAAAACAACAATTTTCTTATTGTAAAAATAATTAAATTTGATATAAAGTAATTTATCTTTTACATACTTGTTTGACATAACAAACATGATTTGACATATAATCTAACACATTTGACATCTACAATCTAAACTCTTTCAGAGTAACCTGGTCCTACACACATCTTATTTCCCAAATAATTCTTCCAAAACTCAAACAAACAATATTACGTAATCCAAAATTATTTCACAAACTTCCACAACACTCTCAACTACTCTCCAAAATACCAAATAAATAGGCCCATAAGATTTACAAGAAAATTCTATAAAATTTGTTCTCAAAATTATGCTTAAAATCCTCATATATCAGGTTTTTACAAGAATTGTCACTTCTTCACAATAACATTAAACTAACAATAATTTAAACGAACAACAAAATACAATGTTTACTATGCACACAATAAATGGATAGATATCTCTACAATTAAGTTGCTATTACTGCAGTTAGCAATACGCAAAGACTTATAGGCACCTCCCCAAAGACTGCATGAAGTCTCACACTAAAAGCTTAATTTATGAACTTAAATATGATAAATAACTAAAAATACAGACAGGAATGTATGTCTCTATATGTATAAATAACAACATTAGGCAAATGAATTTTAGTTGTATTTGGTCATAATATCTCAGCCTCTTCCTGATCGTCGCCATCAGCATCATCAACCTCATTATCTTCATCTTCTTCGGGAGCGTCTGGATCAATTCCCTGAAAAGCAAGATCAGTTAAAAACAAAGCAGCACAAAAGTGTAGTATCCGATCCCATCCAATTTCTTAGGATGTTTAGCAAATTAAAGATTCAATGGATCTAATCCAAACAAAAATGATCTGTAATCCAAAATACAAAGAGCAAATGTTAATCTAAATCGATCTGACCTATATTAAAGGTCTGAATCCAACAACATATTTAATTTTAACATATTATCAATTCCGATTTTTCCCAATGGGATATGATGAATATATATTTAATCGCAGATCGTTAAATAGATCAACAATTGATCATTTCTATTTTGAAGCTCATAGCCATAAAAAAGTCTAAATTGTGAGTTGAGTTGAATGGTTAGTAATATTTCATTAAGAAACGTGTTGAGGACGAAGATGGTGGTGGAGATTTCGAGGGTGGAAATTTCAGCGAACCCAAATTTCTATCCAATATTCGAGGCAGTTAAATACGTATCCGGATCGGACAAGATCAAGATTCGAATCCGGTTAAAAAAGCACACAATCCCAGTCTTAGAACTTGTACTTATGGAGGGGGCGATAATTCAAATAAAAGAGCACACAATTGCAGACCTTCATTTGCTTCTCCAAGCGCTCTAGTCCTTTTTTAGCAGCTTCACTTTGGGGGTTTATTCTGAAATGCAGATATAAATTATGAGCGATTGGAACAAGCTTGCAGATCAACTTCTCCTCTTGATATTTTACATTCGATTCATTAGAGATTTTACCTTAATGCTGCCTGATAATGTGAAAGTGAGTCTTGCAGCATGTTCGTAGCCGCAAAAACTTGAGCAAGCTTTACATGCAAAGAGTCATCAGCCCAGTCTTTCAAATAACGCTCCAGGAGGGAGACTGCATCTCCATTTCGACCTTCCATAAGATGAAGCTCAGCCAAAGCCAATGCAGCTCCAAGGAAACCGGGTTCCAGCCTGAGGGCTGATTCATAAAACTTCTTTGCCTGCAGAAACATAAAGAAATAATATACTAAATAAAGCATATATTCGCATAAGGATGCCAACAAAGCCCACGTATATGTTAATTTGAGGAAGTAAAGAGTTTACCCGGTTAAAAAGTTTCTTTGACGGAACTCCAGCCAGTTGTTTTACACAAAATTCAAAAGTTTCATTTTGGATGGCAAAAACATGTATCTAAACTAAATAAATATCTGCTTTGCTTACGCTCATGTTTTTCAATATGTTACTAGACTTCACATTTAGCAAGATATTTCACCCACACGAGATTTCATGGCTATATGTAAATATTTAATTAAAAAGTCCATAATCTTATGTACCTTTTCTCTGCCACTGGTGCTACTAGCATGTACATCCCCAACTAGTTTTAGAGGCTTTGCTGACTGAGGCAATGCCTTCATTGCCTCTCTTGCAGCATATAATGCATCTTTGATCTTTGAAAGGGCCAAATAAGAACGAACTAAACCTGCAATATGTTCAGAGTTTCAGCTATACTACCTTTATCTTGTTGGCTTGAAATATTAAAATAGTATTCAGATTTATTAAGCCAATACAAGCATGTGTCATGTTAGCCAGATTGTGTCTTAAAACATACCTTGATAGGAACGAAAATCAGGCCTTAATTCTTGAGCTCCCTTATAGGCAATGACTGCTGATTCTGGCCGATTCATTGACAAGAAAAGATTCCCCTATATATCATGAGACAGTATGCTAAAAAAATCACACTAACAAATGAACATGAAGGTAGGAAATTATCATAATTAAATAGCTCCAAGTTCTAAAGTGATACATTGAGCAAAAATAAAAGAAAAATCCATCTAACTTACAGATCAAAATAAATTTAGTCATACCTTCATTATGTAACCAGCTACATGCCTCTCATCAATGCGGATGCTCTGTTAATAATTAATGAACTGGCATTACTAAGCATTTGTATAAGCAAGCAAGTCCCCCTAGAATACAAGATATCTAACCTTCTCAGCATAAGATAAAGCTCCTCTCTCATCCTTCTTTTCCCAAAGAACAGACATGGCCACAAAAGTTTCAGGTTTTGTAGGATCAATGTTCAAAAGATCATGAACTAATTTATTTAACTTGGAATAGTCGGATTTGAGCTTTAGAAGCATTGCATACTCATCCATATATGTAACCAGATATGGATCGATTGCCCGAACCTGTAAAGATCATTCTCTAAATTTAATATATCTGCCAAGAAAAAATTATTGCACGGATACAAGTGAATTTCCTACCTTCTCAAAATCAAGAATGGCATCATCATTTTTTCCAATGACAGCTTTAACCTTCAGGAATGCATTGAAGTACATTACGGAAAAAAAAGTTAGCTTCTGGCTTGATATATTACTTCCATAAATTAAAAATAGTAAAATCAATCGAAGTTGAAATAAACATGTTATGAATTTGTTTTCCCTTTTTTTTTTAGTTCTTGCTTCTCATTAGATTCACAAGTCACCCAGAAATTACATGATATTGAACACATAAAGTAGGCTAAGTCCACCTATAAGGATCACTTAGTCTTGATATCAATCCATGTGGGAACTCCCCCCTCACGTGAGGGTAAAGAAAGCCCAACACACGAATGACATATAAGACTTGGGCGAAGCATGTGGATGAAGAATGAGGACAAATGAAGCCCATAAGGGAGGAAGGTGTCCCATATTAACCTGGACTCCGATACCATATTGAACACATGGATTTAAATGAGTTGGACATCCAATATGATATGCCAAAACAGGTCCTGTGTTTGAATCTCTTAGACACAAGTTCCTAAATTCCACATGTCAGACTAGATTAAAATTTATACCGCTACATGTGCAGAGGCGTGTTAAGAAATGGATATTAAATGTCTCTCCTCTCTAATAGCTTAAGCTTTTAGATGAGTTGAAGATATTATATGTATTTATCTAGAGCAAAAGATAACAATTCCTTTCTTTAAATATTAATTATACTTTATTCATTTCAATTATCAAAAGCATATGCCAGTATCCAGAGAGGTAATAGAACTAAGAATTCATCACTGTTCCATTACTTGTGATAAGACCTTAGTCTCATACAGCACTGCGTTAACAAGTCTCTTAAACGTAGTATTTTGTAAAAGAGGTACTGGTAAATTCAATCATCAATATAAGCACTTGAGCAGGTGTCAAGATCCGGAGTAAAGTTACTTGACAATTGAAAGCAATGGTCACATAACATAACACCCAAATCCTCATACTTTTTCATTGAATTAAAATGTCTATCGCGTTGAATTACATAGGAGAGTGGAGTTCTATTGTTCATCTAGAAGCTGAGGACAACAAAGAGCATATTTTCACAAGGAATTATTTGGAAAATTTGAATTACTAAATAATAAACATAACTACAAGCAGGCAATCGTTCTCACGTTCAAAATGTTAGGATTCATTCTAATGGCCCTAGGACATACCTTAGCCATTTCAAGTAATATGTGGGTGTTGTTAGGAAATCGTTGAAGAAGTTCCGATAATAGTTCCAGTCCACCTGCTGACCAGGAAAGACAAATATGATCACAAATTAAGTGACTAACAAGGGTTTAGATCCGAGGAGGCTACACAGGTAAAACGGAATTTTGCAGTTGCAGAAGTTTTAAATCATTAACACAAATAGTTTCCATATAACTTGCTATTTAACTTAATATTAGAGAATTTAAATGCATTGTGAAATTTGTGGTGTTGGAATGTCCCAATTGAAATTGAAGCAGTGGCTTGATTTTTTCATTGCAATAAAATTAGGAAGATAGATATACTGTATGCAAACATCGCATTAAGCATTATAGAAGGGGATGGGAAAGAAATCTGCGCACCACAGGCTGACCTTTGTAATCATTTGAAGCTACACAACACTGCGCTTCAACATAACGCTGCATTTCAACAAATGACATGACTGTTATAGTGCAGAAAAAAATCCAGTAAGCCACTTAGTTGTCCCAAAAATGTAAAACAGACATCACTGCAGGAAATGAACCAAAACAAGCTTAAACCAAGCAGTTCTTAGAGCAAGGAAGGGTTATCCAGATAGAATGAAAGTGCTCAGTTACCTAACCTGACTTTTTCAATGTGATAAGAATGATGAGTTATTCTTGAAGAATCAGAAAATAGCATAGATAGGAATATCCTATTTGAATTTTGAGGTAATGAAGAACAAGACCCTCATGGTCTATAACTTGGGACTAATAGAATTCAGAAGCTCTACTGAGAAATGATCAAGGAAATTGAATCAGAATGTCTATGATACAAAATATTGAATGTCAAGTCTATTACATTATAAAATAATGTATCTGTTTGTAAACTGTAGCAATATCAGCATAGATCAAGTATAATATAACAGCAAAAACTCCTAAGACTCCAAAAGACGACCTAAAAATTATAAGTAGCTTTAACAGATAAATTAACATCATCTTGGCACATATTAGTGTCCTTGCTTTTATGTGTTGATATCGTTTAAGGTTTTTTTTTTTTTTTTTTGTGAAATTTTTCATATTGTAACGAAATAGATTTTGGGTAGGATAGATATGATTAAAGGAGAAATTACATGACATGGTACATAGAACACAATGTGGCGTGATGAGAAAACAGAGAGGACAGAAATTCTTTATCTGACTAGGACTAGTTAATGAAGGCACATTAATTTTGTGTGATGAGAACTGTTTATCGATGAAAAATCTATTGTATGAATAAATCAGATCAAGATAAATTAAGCACACATCCAAAGTGATAATGCAGCTTCATCTATCACATACTCACCTGCAACCAGCGACTCGAGTCAAAATGATCAAATGGGGGTCTTCCACTTCTGTTTGGTACCTGGGAAAATCAACAAATAAAATTAAGGACTAAACAATTAAAGAATTTGTAGTTTAAGAAAGCATAATATAGAATTACTCAACAACATAATAACATAGTTAGTGAAGCAACTAATGGACTCTTACTGTCAGAAATATGTTAACCGAGAAAAATGTATAGGAAAACCATATAGCATTCTTACTCAAATCGCCATTATAGAGGGACTTGACGTACATTTTTTCAACAAAGAAAAAACAATATCTGAAGTGTTCATATAACTACTGTTTGGTATTGTTAAAGACTTTACATTATTAAGGCATGGCTGAACGTAAATGATACTTCCAGCTATAGTATGGCAGGTAAGTTTCAGAAAAATAAATGAGAAAGCTTTATGCTAAACAAGCATCACACTTTTCCTGACAATACCTATAAAGTCAATAGATCAGTGAAGCGGCTTTGATTGTAGCTAACACAGTTATGATCTATATTAACTCCATAGTCTACTTAATATGTACAGCCAAGCCAGACAAAAAAAAAGGTCAAATTACATCCCATAACAAGAAAATGATGGCGACCAGGAGTACGCAGGTGTATAATAAGGATAGACTCTGAGCTGGCTTGGACTGGATCATTCAATAGTAAAGAAAAAAATTAAACTTCAGCTGCAAAAGGTTTGTGGCAATGTCACTAATCAGATCTTTAAAAATCCCCAACATTCCCACTTAAAATGGAAAATATATAATCCTTGAGAAGAAAATAGCTACAATGGAATGGAATCAGGCATATATATATATATATATCTATATATATATATATATATATATATATATATATATATATATATATATAGATCCAAAGATTCTCAAACAAACCTGAGGAAACAGAGCAATAATATCCTTAGCAGCGACGCCCAGCTCAGCTA
Source organism: Penstemon eatonii (assembly GCA_038501285.1). Classification (NCBI taxonomy): domain Eukaryota; kingdom Viridiplantae; phylum Streptophyta; class Magnoliopsida; order Lamiales; family Plantaginaceae; genus Penstemon; species Penstemon eatonii. The sequence goes on along the minus strand of CM076715.1, from coordinate 61,532,241 downwards.
AGGCTATAATGGCCTCCATTATGTATGGACAATTCCTGTCAGCATCAAGGAAAATATGGGTGGTATTTGTCAAATACTGCTTCAATAAAATCACACATGTTAAAAACTCAAAAGGACAGCGAGGCACTCAGAGAGAGACAGAGAGAAAGAAAGATTTGCAATATCCAAGAGAAAAATATGCCAATCTGGTGAGTGGTGACTTTGCAATATCCAAAGAATTTAAAGGTTGACGTAAACGTTACTGATGCGCATGACACAAACAAGACAATATTTAGAACCCAAAAAAGCATATACTACTTAACAATATAACCTGAAGATTGTATTATGAAAACTAATAAAATTGGCTTCAGGGCAGGTCAAAACACGCATGGAAACAAATTATGTAAGCACTGAGATCAAGGAAGTTAATAACATTAATCTAAGTTATGTTTCACCCCTACTTTATCTTTCTTTGCGTGTAAATCAAGTAAAACCACATAGGGATATGAAGGTATATGGTGTGCCTGGGGAAGGACGAGTAAACTCAATCTGCCCAGAGTATGGAAAAGTGTAACTGAACTACCAAGTTAACAGACCTCAAACACTCCTTAAAGCATCCAATTGCAGCTCGAGTATGCCTAGAATTTCGGTAAAGCTTTGCCATCATAAGATTCATCTCTAGATTCCTTGATTTGCTTGGAATGCCCTCCATCTGTTAAGACATATAAATGATGCCATAGCTTACACAATTACAATCAATTGCTCTTTTGGCTAGAGTTGAATAATAAACAAATGTCGCATCAAGATGACAATTAGAATACATTATTGGTGAGAGGAAAAAGTATCCGAAGACATACTAAAATCACCAACCTCTGAAAGAGCAGCTCTATTCTCACCTAGTGAGTTATGACATGTCGCAAGCTTGAACTTCACCTGTATTAATATTAACAAAGAAAAGTCAAACAGCCACCTAAGATTATCAAGTTGCAGATACAATAAACAAAATAATATAAGGTCACCCGTACCTCATTTTCATTTATCGACGGAGTGTTAGAAGAATTAGGAGAAGACAATCTGTTTGCTGCTGACAAAGAGCTCCTAATTGTCGGGGGAGTTGCTGCATTTTGTTTTGGTATTACTTTGTGACATTGCAATGCTTGCTTATATATTTGCTGTCAAGATGTTAGAGACTTAGGAAAGAAAAAACACAAATAACCAAAATATCTATATTCTGAATTAAAAATCTGAAGATCTTGTGGTTTAAGTTGCTACCAATGAGTAGTGACAACAATTAATGATGGCTGTTTATTTACAAACAACAACGTTAACACATCAACACTTGGAGATTCAATAGCTCACACTACAATAATACTGTAACCAAACATCAATTAACTTGATTGACATTGAGACTTAAAATGATTTCATTAAAGTATGTAGACGTCTTCCATCAGTTTCCATTCACGACCCCGATTTTATGGACCAAAATACACTATGATGCTTACATATTATAACAACCACAAAACGTCTTATATGAATTCACATCCATATTTTTCAGCAAAATGACAAAAATCTGATTCTATATCAATATATATATATAAAACACTAGATGAATGTATACATAATCTTACAATTGCTCTTCGGTACTCTTTTTCTCGAAAGAGGGAATCACCAAATAGAACCTGTCACCATACATAAATTCCAGTCGCTACCAAAGCAAATGCAGTAACAAAAACACTATAAATTCAATAAAACAAAATTACAAACCAAACTTTCTGCTTTAAGATGAGGACTAGTCTCAGGATTCATCGAACTTGATGAGACAGCAAAACAACCCTAGTTTAACAGGGCAATTGACATTTAGCTTCCCAAAATGAAAAAAAGATCAAATTAACGAGAATATTTACTCAAACTACTGATTAATTTACCAGAATCTGAGCTGAAGAGTAGAGGCCATGATCCAGTAGAGTGGAGAATTGGTCTTTTGGGACATCCATCGAACAGTTTGAGTGTGTGTACTGAAGCGCTCTTATTATTTTTGAAATCGCGGAAATGATTAGTAAGTTGAGGACCCGAAGTCTTGATAATATTCAAACTGGCCCCAACACTTTATGCAAAATCTTTTTTCAAATTATTCAAAATTTACCCCCTATGATTAATCTAATTATCGAACACATCCATGTGATAGTTTAACTGTTAAGTACTCTAAATATAATTATATAAAATGCAGTATATATACTGCAAACTATTAGGACAACGAAGTTTGATTGCAAATTGACAAAAAATGCTATAAATAGAAACTCATCTTCTATAATTATAAACTTCATTATTTTTAATTGGGTGAAATACAATTTCCCTCTTTAAAGTATTGGGTTGGTATCGATTACATCTTAAAATATCACTAGTAGTAGTAACACTTACCACCATCTGTTATAGTTTTGTAGATTTTATTTCAAAAGCACCATCGCCATCTTCGTAAATAATAAATATCTTTATTAATTATGAATATATTCATCCAACAAACAAATTATGTTTCAATTTTTTTATTTCTTTTGTTTTCTTCCTTTTTTCAATATTCAATTTTTTTCTTTATTTTCATCTCATTTTTTTCTAACCGAATAAACCAAAATAAATGAAGAAATTGAAACATAATATTGTTTGGTGAATTGATTAATTCATAATTAATAAATATTTTTTTAATAAAGAAATTGAAACATAATATTTTTTGGTGTCAAACTCGAATTTTATGAAAAAGAATTTAAAAGAGAATTATTCAACATTTTGAATAATACTTCGTTATGAATTAGATACTTATTACCAAATAAAAACTCAGAAAAGTATAAAAAAAAACTTGGATAGAAATAAAAAAAATAGAAACATAAAATAAAGAAAACTAATTTAAACAGAAATAATGAAAACAAATGAGATGAAAATAAAGAAAAAATTGAAAGATAAAACCGAAGGAAACAAAAGAAAAGAAGAACTTTGAAACATAATATTGTTTGGTGGATGGATGGAAGAATTTATAATTTATAATTTTTTTTGTAAATTAATAAAGACAAAAATAATTTGTTATTAAATAGGTAGGGTAATTTTAAAATAAAATATTCAATACTATAACAGAGGAGAATAAATGTTACAATTGATACTTAGAGTGATAATAGAAGTCTCACCCCTATATTTTAATCGCCCTTTCTAATTAACGTAGCATTATTAAATTAGTTTTGCATTTCAAGATCAATGTTTGCAAATCCCACATATTTTAAAAGCTTAATTGATAGTCTAAAATATTTGACTTCAACTAGGTCAGATATTGTTTCATCACTTTGCCAGTAATATATTGAGTATTTGTCCCCAAAAGTATTTATTCTTCGTGAGTTATTTGAAAGAAAGCTTATATTAGGCCATCTCCAACCGAGAAGACAACTGAGCATGAGAGGAGCTTGCCGTTTGCCTTCCATTGGAGATGGCAAAAAATAGAGATGGGAATTCGACGGACAGGGCGGGCAGGGAGATTTGGACAGGGAATTGGGCAATTGGGATCATCCACCTCCCAATTGCCTCCAAGCATACGCTGCCTGGAGGTGGGTTTTTTTAATATTTTTAGTTTTTTTTTTTATAAATTAGTTATATATAATAATAAGTAGTTGTATTTATTTTTAATATGTGAACTGTAATTGGTTTTTATTATTTTTAATAAAATTTTATTTTTTTGTGTGTTGGATTTAATAAAATGATTAGTTTAAATTGTGAAATTTAATATTTCTATAGTCATATAATTCATACAAATAAAAGAATTAAATAAACTAGAACAAACTTTGGTTAGTTTTAATTTTTATATCATTAGTTTTGAAAATACGAAATATTAGATTATGATAACGAAAATTACGATTTAAATTATTTTGATTTTAATTAAATTTATTATTATTATTATTATTATTAAAAATAAGTAAGAATGAGGAGAGTGTCGAAAGTGAGAGTGGAAAAAGTTGTGAAATTAAATTAAATGGATGTTGATTGTATTTCAGTTGGAGATGACTTTTTAATTGGGGAAAAGGGCAATTGAGCAAGGCAATTGGGCAAAAAAGGGGGTCAAAAAGGCAATTAGGCATTAGGTTCATTTGGAGACGGCCTTAGGGTCCATTAAAAAAGTTAGAGCTAATAGTTACCACAAAATAAAAAAGAGGGTTACATCTTTAATTAGGATAAAGAATCAAAATGGGAAATTGTATTATAAGTGATCGTTCATTTTAGTTAGGGGTGTTCGTGGTATGGTTTAATGCAATTTTTGACTCGTCTTAATATTTTAATCCAAACTCAAACCAACAAGTTTTGAGATTATACTTTGTGGTCCATCCGATCTGGGCTGGATTAATTTTGCAGTCTTAGTTCTTCTAACTTTAATGTAATTTTATTAATTGATCAATTTTACGATAAATTGATTATCACTTTGTATTGTTATTGTACTTTTATCTATGAATAAGTTTCGTAAACTTGTATTATTCCTTATATATATGAACAATGACAATATAAAAGAACAATTATTTTTTACATAAATATTAAAGAAGAGGTTTTCAAATACCAAATAAAAATAGAAAATGCCTTGATAATTGTAGTTGATGTTGGTGGTTGTTAAAATAAAATTTAAAATTGGGTCGAGTGATAGGATTTTATTGGATAAATTAATATTTTTTTGGGGATGTGACATTAAATTAAAAGCAGGGAAGTTTACATAGATACCCCCGTCAGAAGGTTTAATTATAAAAACTTACCATCTCTTTAAAAAAATTATCAAGCACCCTTAACTTAAACGCTAGTTAGTCAACATTAACGAAAGTCGTGAAATGTCTAAAATGCCCCTGTTATTAAATAATAATTACACGTAAAAGGAAAAAAAATCAACTTCTTCTCCAACTTTCTCCACCACTGCCGCCACCCCCACTACTGGTACCTCTTTCGAATCTCACTCTAACCCATGGAAAATTATCTTATCAATCAGGGGAAGCTAACGCAGCAAGAATGATGATTGAGAAAAGAAACCATCCAGAGCTAAGGTTTTTTGTGAACCAAACCTTGAACAATAATTTCTCCTAAATTACTCAACGGTTTGTGATGACCCATATGAAGTTAAGAAATAGATGAGAAGTTGCAGAAAAATAAGAGAAGATAAAGATGAGAAAATAAAAAATATTTCATTAAGTGCTTATAAATGAATATACAGTGAGTCCCATTATATTCTAAAACAGGAATTACAACTTAATTTAAATATAAATGGAAATGGAGTAACAAGCAAAATGCAACAGAAAATATGCATGTAACCGTGGTCCCAAACATCTGGTATAATTTTTGTGAACAATTAGTCACTTTCAGTTTCCTCATATAAGAATATTCCTTGGGTACACGTGTCTTGAGTCGAGTGGTCCCCAACTTCCAATCAATTGCTGATATTGGGCCTTTCATCCAATGGTCCCTAACAAAACTCGCAATATTAATCAGACGGTTGAGATTAATGCCACCATTAGTGGACATACTTGAATTGCACGGTTTGAAGACATAATCGAGCGTTGTTGTTTGCTAATTTAGCAACCCGCTAGTGTTGGATCAGGTTCATTTTTCTATAAAAATCTATCCAAAACTCGCCCATTTTCAGCCCTAGTTGTAACCTTAGGTAAAAAAAAGTCCCCAACATTGGATTTCCTGTATGTTCAATGCCAATCTGTAAATAATTCCTTACGTTGTTGTGGATTGTTAAAGTTTTCCTTCAATAAAGCCTCTGTCTTTTTTCTTTCCTCCAAAATGTTTGTTGCCTATGGGTGTACATCTTACAAGAAGGTAGTTCAAGATAATTGAAGTGGGAAATACCCATATATAAAGCCTCAAAAGGTGAAACTTTATATCACAATTCGGCCAATCCCAACCATTTATTACAGTGTTTTTGCCTGATATGTGTCATACATCTCAAATAAGTTTTCAGAGAATGATTTACCCTCTCAGTTTGACCCATCAGACTGGGGATGGTAAATAGTTGACATATTCAATGAAGTTCCCATACTTTTGAATAAAGACTTCCAAAACTGGATAGTAAAAATCTTGTATCTATCAAATAAAAATATTGTTATGAAATCCATGGAGTTTATAAATGTTGTCCGTGAACAACCTAGCAACACTCTTAGAAATAAATGGTCCATTCCAGTTCTCAAAACACTGGTGAATTCTCCATTTGTTTTGAGCTGCAAGTGCAATTATAATTCGTATAGTCTCCATTTGAGAAATTGGTGCGAATACTTCAAAATAGTCTATTCCAGGCTTTTGTTTGTAGCATTTTATGACTAAAATTGCCTTATAATGATCCACCTGATCATCGGATTTGTACTTCGTTTGTACACCTACTTTACACCAATCGACTTCTTAATTGGAGGTAAAGAGATCAATTCTCACGTATCATTTTTCTCGATAGAATAGATCTCCTCATCCATAGCTTGGATCCACCGTTCATCTTTTGCTGCAGTTTCATAAGAAACTAGATCAAAATATGCAAACAAACAAAATTTCACAATAGTTTCATCAGTAGTATCATCACTTTCATTGTCTTTCGTAACCACATAATCTTGCAAGTGAGTAGGCATTCTGGTTGTTCGTCTCGGTCGTTCTCGTAAAGTTGATGATGTTATCGGTGATGGCATGGTTGTTTCTTCATCCGAACCATCATATTGTTCGGTGTCAACAATGATTTCCTTTGGTTTATTCTCATTTGGATTCCAATCACAAGCTTATTCTTCTATAAATATAACATCTCTGCTTACAATTACCTATTATATAAGGTTGAGTTCGGTTGGGCCGGTCGTAATCGGCCCAATTACTAGTTTGACCTCACTAATTAGTCAGACCGAATATTGCAATTGGGCCAATTAAGGGGGATGGCCCACCATTTCGGTCGATATTTTCGGGTTGCCCGAAAAATAATCGACCCAACCGAATGCGAAGTCGGCCTGTTTTATCTGGGCTAATTAATGCAATTGGGGCCTAATTCAATGAACCGAACACAACCTAACTGCATTATCTTACTTATAACCTTTCGTGGCAGGATTATAGCCGATGAAAATGCATTTCTGGCTTTTCTCGGCTAACTTCTTTCTCTTCTTGTTTGGTATACAAGGATATGCCACACAACCAAATACACGTAAGAATGAAACATTAGGTTCATTTTAACTCAAGGCTTCTTCCAGTGTTTTCTCAAACATATTTCTTGTTGGGCACCTGTTTAATAGGTAAACTGCACAAGCAACAACTTTTGCCCAAAAAGTCTTTGGATGAGATTCAGCAAAAACAATTTCTTCGAGCCATTTCAATAATTGTTCTACGTTTTCTCTCTGCTACACCATTTTGTTGTGGTGTATATCTAGTTGCCAACTGATGTCTAATTCCTTCATTTTTGCAATAATTATTGAATTAATTCGAAGTGAATTCTCCTACTCTATCGGGTCTCAAGGTTTTTAATTTAAAGCTACTTTGTTGGGCTTGCCTAAAATAAGATTTTGAGGGGCGGATAGCATATAAGATATCACTTATCTTGCTGACATGTGTCATATTGAAATTTAAATTTAAATTATATTTTTTATTAAATACAAAATTACCCTTTTTAAAATCTTTTCAAAATACAAAATTATCCTTTTTAATTATCCACTTACCTTTTCAACAAAAATAAAGAAAAGTAAGGGCTATTAAACATGTAATCGACTTCTATCAAAATAGAGAAAAATTGGGGCTTTTTTAATCTAATTGCTTTTATCAAGAATAATCAAAATTGATGGGAGCTTATCAAAATTAGGGGATGTTTTGATACGCCTGTGAAGATAAAGCTCGTAAGAGGTGAGAAAATCTTTTAGTTTTATTGCTTTAATTTCTCTAATTCTGCAAATTATGGTGGTGGTTGTGTTAATTTTTCCATGTACTTTTTGCCTTTTCAAATAATTTCCAGGCATGTTAATTATATTTCCAAGCGATTTAGCAGACACTTATGGGTGTGGTTGTGTTAATTTGTCCATGTTATTAGCCTTTCTCTAATATGTTCATGAACTTTGGACGACATGATAATAACAAAGGAACATGGTTGCCTGTTCAAATTAATTTGTCCGTGTTTTTGTACAAATATGATCTATGCGTCCAAAGTGTTTGAGAGAAGTACTGAAAGAGTAATATGAGTGTATAATGTTGTTTGCCTGCTCATGAAAATGTGTTTTAGGACCCAGCTATGACTCTTCCACCTTCTCTCTAGTTCTGAATAATCATGGATTTTGTTTTTTCCATTTGGGTGGGTTAAAGTTTAAAATGAATTTCTTTTGATTAATTTCTTATATTTTATTGACTTGTTTCAAGAATCTCTCTGTTTTGGGGCTTTCGGCTTAGCTACTTTGTTAGAAGCATAGGTTCATTGCATTTTAATAAAAATGGTGATCGCTTGGCTGTCTATTTTGTTGTATATTTGGTTGATTAATATTTCTTTTTGCTCGAATCTATTTAGTTTTTTTACTCCACTTATGTTCATGGACTTTTATTGGTCCATGGCCAGATTCATTAAATGTGATAGAATTGATATGAATACATGTTACTTAACGCGTTGGGTGGATCAATTACTTGCAGTATATCTTCGTCAAACATACATGGCCGTGAATTTGGAGAGCCCTAAAGCATCCTCGCATTTCTCCGAGGAACACAACAGTTGTCATTCTAAAAGTGATAGTCAACATCCATCTAGCCCACGTCCTTTCTCAAATTTCAAGAAAATAGATTCCGACTTAGTTCTTCAACTAACATTTGATACTGTTGACGAGGCCGAACACTCCTATAATGCGTATGGAGAAGAACTTGGATTTGATGTTCGTAGACATAGCTTTAAAAAAATAGGATGATATGTAAGAAATCGTGTTTGGGTTTGTTCTCGAGAGGGTTTTCGACATGAGTTAGACAAAGATCATTGTCGAATTCGAGAACCAAGACACCAAAGTAGATGCGGGTGCAAAGCAAACTATCTTTTGATTTTGCCCAAGAGGCAGCGCTGAGCCTTTGTTTTTGTTTTTGTTTTATAGTTTTTTTTTTTTGAAAAATTTGTACTTAAATGAATTGCAGCTATTTCCAGGAAATTGCATTTTAGACTCGAAATCTTGGTTTTCAAAATCAAGGGAATTTTCATACATAACTTTTGGTGCCTTTATACATTTCATATCATACTTTTCAAAATGACACATTTGATACCAAAATTGACCAACTTTTTTTGATTTAGATTTGACCGTTAAATTCTGAACGGAAAAGACACGTGCCGCGCGCATGTCCGTTAACACCCAGAAAATAAAAAAAATGAGGAAAATACATTTTTCATACCAAACTTTTACCTACTTTAGACATTTGGTACCAAACTTTCAAAAAATTCACGGAGAAAGGAAATGTGAAAAAAAGTCCTTCAATTTTGGTATTAAATGTGCCTTTTTTGAAAGTTTGGTACCAAATATCTAAAGTAGTTAAAAGTTTGGTATGAAAAATGCATTTCTCTCATTTTTTTTTTAAATTTTCAGGGAGTTAACTTACATGTTCGCGGCACATGTCGTTTCCATCCAAAATTTAACGGTCAAACCTAAATTGAAAAAGGTTGGTTAATTTTGGTATTAAACATGTCATTTTGAAAGGTATGGTATGAAACGTATAAAGGTCCCAAAAGTTTGGTATGAAAAATGCAATTCCCTCTTTTATAATTACATATATCTACCAAAGTGTAATGTTAACATGGTTTAGGCGATGGTTCGAACTGCTTTCCTTGGTGTCCTTTTTCCATTTTCTTCAGGCGTAGGCATGCAAAATGTAATTTATTTTTCAAGATTAACCACTAACACAAAAAAATTATTAACATGCAAATGCGTCTGCACAAATTGAGTCAAGTACATCAAAAATCCTTCTATTGCAACTAAAACGACACACCATAGAATTTCACTACCAAATTTCAAATTTGTTCATACAACAAACTAAACTAAGTTGTACCTCCATTAATCGAAGCAAGTACAAATTCCTCACATTTCGTATATCCAGAACTTAATACATCAGAAAGCACCAATTATATAAAACGCCTCCTGCAAATCAGTAGCCGATGTTATGTTCTCCAGCCACAATAACAACTCCTTTGAGAAAGCCATCATTTCTTTCACATTCAATAGTTTCAGCACATGTTATCATTTATAAAGATAGTTTGCAATATATATAAACCAAGCATCAAACCAAATTTACGATTCAATAGTTTTTTTAGTTCTAATTCAAGCCCAACAAGCTAAAAATTGAAAAAGTATACGCGAGCAACTAGTGTTAAGCTAGATTAAAACTCAAAAGCTAGGTTCCTTAGCAAATTCAAGTTTAAACTTCAATAAGAAAATCAAAATTGTGCTCATTTACACTCCTATATGCAATAAATGCAAGTAAGCAATTAGAGTATCCAAGACTGACAGCTGTATAAACACAATCTCCATGAGCATTTCCTGAACTTCCGACTCCTAAGTTTACACGTTTACTGTAAGTATAAACACCCAATAGATCTGTAGGTCTTAGGCGGTCACCCTCTCGGCAAACCATGCATGCTAGCCCATCTTCCTCCTCTTCAACATCTTCGAAACCTTCATTAATTTATTGTTCTATGCTTTATCACTGATGCTATAGTATCAAAAAAAAAAAAAAAAACTGCGGAGACAACAAAGTCGTCAATTATACAACGTTACTTCATAGTCAAATGCAATATAACAGTTGATTAGAAAAAATACAATATAGCAAACATATGGTAAAATCAAGTAAATAGATCACTTGGAGATGTGAAAAGTACTAATAGTGTCAGCGATATGCCATATTCACTAGAATAGTGAAAAAATTCATCCTTCTATTCTCTTTATGAAATTACACAAATGAAAATAAAAGCTTTCTCCAATTTTCCGGAATGGGAGTTAATCAGATATAGCACGCATTAATGATGTCTGGTCCTACCTCAGTTTTGTCACACATCCCTTGAAAAAAATAAAAATAAAAACTACTAGGAAAGCATAAGAGAATACATAATTTTTCAAAATTCTAGGATATATCATGGATTGTATGACAAATCAACACATAACCCAATACTTAACCAACTCCAAATATGTCAAACAAAAGCTCCACAAATATACATAGAGAAGAAACCATTATGGTTTTCCCTTACCCTTTGCTCAAAGACAAGATTCCAAGCCCTTACACTCAACACATATCTGATGATGAATTTGAGAAAATCAAGTGGGATATATGTTACGATATTATATAGCGATATAAACCCAGCCTAACCCCATCCTATCCCTTCTATCGCAGCAAAACTCCAGTTTGCGTTTATGGCATTCAGGATAGCAATCTTCTATCAAACAGAAGTGTGAAGGTGAGAACATGATACTTTATATTGTATCCTTTATAAAACTAATAGATTTTGCCCCCTCCCCCCCCCCCAAAAAAAAAAACTTTCAGCTACTAAACTAAAGAAATAAGCTTAAATGTTCATAATTACTTGTATATAAGTGCTACCAATTAGTAGCTACATCTAACTTGAATTCCACTTGCTCTCCTCGTGTGTGTGTGTGTGTATATATATATATATAACACTAACTTCTACATAATATAAGTACATTCTTATAAATAAGATCACCTCTAGTAAAAGAAAACAAACATCTGTCAACATATTATTTTGACTACCTAAAGCTGCAGGAATCATCTAAAATTAAGAAACAATTAACACCTCAAAAAAGCTCATCAAACAAGATAATGGAACAAAAGAATTACCAATTGAAAGCCTGACCTTAATTTCTTAAATATGCTGATATACATATCAAGTTAATTAATTTACAAAAATGATCTTATTTATTACTGAGACTCTTGTTGTTTCTTCCACTGATTAGGGGTCACGGCTTTAGAGCATGAATTTGTTTCATCTCTTCTGCTAATGAATTATACCATGAAGTAGAAGAAACGGAAAATTGAGAAGAAAACGACTTACAATCAAGTAATTAATTCGGAAATTGAGACTTGAAACAACCAAATCAAGCGATGGAAGGAAATTTGTGAAAGGGCCGATTGGGATTGGCTAATTTCTTGAAGAGAGGCTTAATGATTTAGGAGGAAGATGGAGGTAGTAGTCGGGCCAATTGGGATTGGCTAATTTTATGAAGAGAGGCTGAATGATTTTAGGAGGAAAACGTATCGAAGAGAGAGACTGAAAATACATATTTATGATAGGGCAATTTGGTAATTTTGGATGGGGTAATTTAGTAATTTCATATTTTCTGATTTTTGGTAATTTCAAATGCAATGTTCAATGCCACATCACCAAGGGACGTTTTGACCGAAATCTGTGGCTCAATTTTATTGTTGATTTTTTTTTTTTTTTTTTTTTTTTGTGGTTGAAATTGGGTATCTTATATACACCATTGTTCCACAAAATCTTATATTAGAAAGACCCTACTTTGTTTTTCAACAAATACTTTAAAGTCTTTGAATTTTTCAAAAGCCTCATATTTCTAACTTAGAAAATACACCCAAATTTTTTTCTAGAAAAATCATCAACAAAGACAAATATATCTCTTATGATCAAAAGACTCTACCTCCATTGAATCACAAATGTTCTTGTATACCAACTCCAAATGGTATGAAGCACGACTACTTTTTCATCTGGAAAATCTCGGTGTTGCTTCCCGAAGATACATCCTTCACAAGGGTGATCATGTACATCAATCAATGACAATCCCTTTACCATCTTGTGCTGCGCAAGTAATTTGAGACTCCTAAAATTTAGATGCCCGAGCCGTATATGCCATAACCAATTAATATCTTTCGACATAGATGAAAAATTCATCAATGTTTTTGTGTTCAAATTCAAAGGAAACATTCGATTCTTCGTCATCTGCACTATGCAATCATTGGTTATTTTTACTTTTGATAGTGCAAACTCCATTTTGAATATCAAATTTGTGACCTCTTTCAGAAAGTTGTCCCAAGCTCAATAGATTCCAGTAAACATCTGGCACAAAGAACACATCATCAATTGTAACATTCATTCCATCTTTGAATTGAAAATCAATATCACATTTTCCATCACCGGAATGGCAGAACCTTAGTGTTATTTTCAAAATTGACTTCACCTCGTACTCATACCAAGTATTCATGTGCTATGAGTCTTTCCCTTTCATTTCACATGTGAGTAGCATGTTTTCTTCAACATCTGTAGAGTTTGCATGCTCTGTTTCATTGTCTAGCATCTTTGTCCGACATTCAGATTTGAAAGGTCCAAATATGTTACACCTATATCATTTGACGTGTGACTTGCCTCGTCCTCGAGAGTAACCACCACGATTTCTCTGAAAATTATCATCATCACTCTCATTGTTTAGGAAATTAGAATTTTTAGCTCATCGACCTCTATTTGATCCACGTCCTCGACCAACATGATAAAATCCGCGACTTGGTTGCAATACATGACTTTGCAAGCCCTGCTCAAAACTTGAAATTGATGTATTTTTCTATTCATTTGTTGTTCATGTAAGCACAAAGAACTCAATAATCGCTCGAAATATCTTGTGATTCTCCAATAACTACAACAACCTAGTCGAACTTCATGGTTAGAGATTGCAAAATCTTTTCCATGACCTTTTCATCTTTAATGTCACTGTCGTTAACCCTCAATTGGTTAACTATATGATGAACTCGATCAAAATACTTCGAGATAGATTATCAATAATTCCTATGCAAATATTCAAAATCACCTCGTAGTGTTTGAAGATGTACCCGCTTCATACAATGATCGTCTTTCTAGGATTTTGATAGTATATCCCATGCTTCCTTCGATTTTCCGCATTCCATATTTTTTCGAATATCGATTCTTAAATTCTAAAGAATACCTCAGCTGGATTCCCCAATTGTCAAAATTCTCCCCATTCAACTTGGGAAGTTGTAATTGAATGGAGTTGGAGGCAATGATCCAAATTGGCTTTGATGCCAATTGCTACCACAACTTTTTTAGTGGACCCAAATATAAGATTTCTTTCAAGCAACTCACGAATAATAAATACTTTTGGAGACAAATACTCTAAAAATATTACTAAATAATGTTACAAAATTCACTTATACTTTGGAAGATACCATATTTTCTTGGGAAATTTACCTAGACACCCCCTAGGTTTAGGCCTAATTACAGGAACTTACCCTCTTATTTGAAAAATTACCAAGACACCCCCTCTGGCAAAACAGTATTACAAGATGACCCCTTACGGCGTCAATTTTTAATAGCAGAGGATGACGTCATCAATTTATTTTAATGTTTTTCCAATTTTGCCCTCGGTCAACTTTTTTAAAATGTTGACTTTTTTTAGTTTACATATATGCCCTCAAGGGGTGTATTTGTGACTTATTTTATGTTAGAGGGGGTGTATTTGTGGGCTGAATGTGCAATTTACTCATCATCTTCACACCACCAAACTGAACTGCTCGCTGAAAATGGAGGAAACCATATCACCTTAAACCAAAAATTTGTCCCACAACAAAAATCACCAAATTAAAGCCACAATTATCCGCAAACAACACCAAGGAATCACTACCAACCTCAAAATCAGCAAAACAAGCAAACAAAATCGCGAAATCAAGGAGGCCCGAACTTGTTCTTGGCGGCCTGAATTAGCAAATCGCGAAATTGAGCCCAACAAACTGAAATTGAGCAACCTACGACCACTAACAAATGAAAACCGAGCAGAAAACAATCACCAAACAAGAAAACCGCAAGGGGATCGCGAATTGAAAATTCCCCAAATCTGCAATTCACGAAATTAAGCTCTATTTCGTAAAATTGAAGATAGGACTACTGATATACGAACTCCAGGAACTGAAATACGAACAGAAATCAACCAAATCGAAGAGAAATCCGAAATCTCCAAAAGGGGATCACTATTCCAATTTTTCCCCAATTTCGCAATTGATCTCGATTGAACCCTGAATCATAAAATTGAAGCAAGTAAAGACGATTACCCAACTCCAGAAACTGAATTACGAAGAGAAATCCAACCAATTCGAAGGAAAATGCAAAAACGTGAGGAACCCTAACAAAAAGGGGAAAAACAGAAATCGCAAAAATCGAACAGCAATCACAAAATTAAACCATCAGGAAGATTCGTGATGTTAAGAGGATCAAAATGAGTATAAGTTCGCAAAAATCCGTTCACAATCGAGCAAGATATCGCCGGAATTGTGAACGGAAAAGTGAAAATAATGCAATCTCTCAAGGTGGATGGGTTGAGAGAGAAATGTTAGAGAGAGAAATTTTACAAGCCATTTTGGAGGATTTGAAGGAGGGTATTTTAGTCTTTTCTTAATTGATTAAATTAATTATTTTTTTTCTTAGAAAATACATGGGCATTTAAGTCATTTTACAATTTTCGTTAGAGTTGACTAACTGCCGTTAAGTCAAGGGGGTGTCTTGATAATTTTTCAAACAAAAGGGTAAGTTCCTGTAATTAGGCCTAAACCCAGGGGATGTCTAGGTAAATTTCCCTATTTTCTTTTCAAAGTTTCTCACTTTTGCTCTCTATTTTTTTTTTTCACTCTCTTGTATCACACACTACAAAAGATATATATATATATATATATATATATATATATATATATATATATATATATATATATATATATATATATATATATATATATATGTATGTATAAACACATTTCATCATATTATCATGTAATTGAAATACATAATTTTTTTTATAAAATAACTTTATTTAATTACAATTGCAGATTAAAATATACTAAATGGCTTTTATGTTGGATATGGAGTTTGGAATTTTCATTGGAAAATAATCCCTTAAGATATATCTTTTCAAGTAGTAGTGTTTATGTAGAAATATGACTCTTTAAATTTTTTTCTATTTTACTATTAATAATAAAATTTAAGTAGAGGTATACTAGTCTTCACAAAAAATTCAAGAAATTATATTTTCTGAACTCGAATTTTTATATGTATAAAATAATATTGATAATAATAATAAATAATAATAAAATATAGATATAGAATATAGAATAGATATAGATATAGATATCACTTGTAGCCCAGAGGCTATAACCGACCTCCTAACTACTTTGCTGCCAAGATATAACTTCCAAGTAAACTTGATTTCTTCACCACAAATACTTTGATCTCTTTGGAAAATTTTGATGCTACCATGTGTTGGGTGATGCAACAATTTAGTGACACACGTTACTTAATCTTGAAGTAGTGAAATTAAATTTATATTTTCTACACTAACTTTTAGTGGAATAAAATTTGAATAGACATATGACTTACGAGTGTTTATAGCAACTTATGAACATGGATAGATTTTCAGTATAATAATAAAATTTAAATTACAAAGAGAACTATGTCGAGTCTGTAACGTGTCATACACTCCTCAAGTCGTGTTCGGGACATGTCTACTCTCATGTCCAATTTTTTTTAATTCATTTTATTCCCAGACATGCCACGTGTTGAGGTCGTGTCCATGTTTCAGGAATGTCCTAAACTGCATAGTTTAATTTTTAGGAATGTCCGTGCATCATAGATAACTAGAAAACATGATATGATTACTTAAATAAAAAGGAAAAGACTTTTGTCTCAACTTGTACATGAGTACAAAAACGCATATCTTTTGATGATTTCCTTTCATGAAAAGCTATCCAAATTCACCTTAGAATTTCACCAAGCCAGCCATGTACTCTTTTATAGTTATTTTCTGCATGCTATGAAATTTTGGACATTGCGTTTTATGTGAGTTCAATTTCAATATGACTCGAGAAAATAGGAATGTAAGAAACACACGTACAACTTTTTACTCATAAAGCGTGAATGTTAATTTCTAGTACAAAGAGGAAAAACAAAATGAATCAAATTATTTGTGTATGTAGCTTCTTCCGATTAAGTGGATCCAATATGTATATTCTATTACTGCATGAATAAAGTTCATTGATTTAATTAAGTTATGTTTTTTCTCAAAAAAAAAAAAATTAAGTTATGTTTTGGTCTAAAGATATTTAAGTTGGCATGAAATAAAAAAAATGCAGATATCAATTTGAAATTTCCAATTTGATGGTAGAATTGAAAATAAAGGAAATATAGTAACTTTATAATATTATATAAAGGGTTATGATCCATATTTGAATTAAGGTTTGGGGTGTAACAAGTGAAAGATTATAAAGAGCATGTATAGCAGTATAGATCCATCATCATGATGTATAAATAAAAACATCAAAATTATAAGCATGGGTCAAGGTAAATTCCTGATGCAATCAAGTTTCAGATTTACTTTTAATATATTGATAATTTACGTAATTTACATGGTTAGGTAATTAAATCTTAATATCTTAAGTCTATGCTCGGTTTTGAACTTTGGTGAGTAAATGATGATGCAAATAAAAATAAATAAAACATAAAGTTTAACGGTTTAATATTTGATGCTAGAAAAATATATTTTTGTAAAACATAAGAAAAGTGAAAATATAAACCTAGGACATTTTAACTTGCATTTGTTGCACTACAATAAGAATTTTTTTTTGTTGGATCGTGAATACTAAATTTTTTTTCTTGATTATTTTAAATCAGACTGAATTTTGAATAGAATTATTGGGTTATTCTACATTTCATTTCCTTCTAAATTCTTATATATTGAAGGGACAACTTCAATATAGTAAAAAAATAAAATTCTAGTAAAAGTTCTTTGTTTTCAATAATAATTTGATTCAAACCAAATTGTAAATGTTTATGTGTGTCCAATACATTGGCAGTAATATTGAAACTCGAAAATTCCAAACAAATACGGCCCAGTCGCATTTAAATAACATTTTTAAAGGGAATGGTCAATCATAAGTATGTGAAAATGCAATTAATTTTTAACTGAATGAGTATAACTGGTTAAGTCAGATTTGAATTTTTTCGGGCTTCAACACTCATATTTACAAAATATGCAACATGTGACACATAAGAAATTATTTGAAAGGGCTGCCTACCATGCGTACCAGCACTAATGTACCGGATTCCATCATAACTCAAAATTTAAACGTGTTTGAATGAGAATAGTAATACCATATGAAGTACTAGTGTTGCAACACAAAAAAAAAAATTATTAAAAGGAAGAAACAATTTTGGGCAGGCTCATTTTGTAGTAACCAGTCACATCACATGCACAAAACATCCCTACTTGCTGCCAAGGAATGAGACAGCAGGTCCAATCAACATTCAAAAAAGAAAAGCTCTCCTTAAGAAAATTGATTTATATAATATTGTCTAATTCTAATTTTATTTTTATTAAATTTAAAATATAAAAATAATATTTCAATGATTGCATTCATTAATGCTATTAATCTTTGTGTACATTTATAAACATGTCAGTCTAAAAGTAAGAAAATGTCAAATTGAAAAAATTGGATCAAATATATGTTTTGTGTGTTTTTGATGCAGGTATATATGTTGTTTGAAAATTGACAGTGTGATCAAATTTCTCTAGGAACGCACCTCACTGTGAAGGGGATAGTAGTGCACATCTGAGTAAGATTTTCAATATTTTTCTCCTTCATAAATTCTAAAAAGCTTAATCTGGTATCTTCACTCACTTTTGTTCTTTGATTTGGTAGGATGAAATCAGTAAGAAACAAGTTTAACAAAATCTAAGTATCTAAATTTTATTTGGTTAAAGTAGCAAATTGTGTCCAACAATACCAAGATATGTATAAATTCGAATTTTAATGAAACTATTTTGTGAAAACGGGTGAAATCGATGAAAACGGATAAAATCGATATAAAGAATTTATGAAATCAGTGAATACAAATAAAATCGATGAGAATTCATTTGAAGTTGGTGGACACATGTGAGAGTGGTGGGAAAACGAATGAAAAATCGGTCGAAGTAGTGCTTATGAAATAAGTAAATACATGAGAAATCGATGAAAATTTGAGGGAAACTCGTGAAAAAACTTATGAAAACGTTGAAACGGTATAAAACGAGTGCAATTGGTGAAAACAAGTAAAATAGGTAAAAACATGCATGTAAAATCAATGGAAATTCTGGTGAAATTGGAGAAAAAACATGTGGTATCATAGAAAGAGCATGTGAAATTGGTGAAAAGAGGGTAAAGTGGTAAGAACGAGTTAAATCCGTATGAAAAGAGTGTAACCGACAAAAAAAAGAGTGAAACTGGAAAAAAGTTATTAAAATTAGAAAAAATAAAAGAAATTGATGAAAACGAAAAAAATGAAAATATGTTATAACCGATACAAAATGGTAAATCGATAAAAAAAAATATCAAACATATAAAAATGAATAATCGACAAAAAATTGGTCAATCCGGTGAAAATACGGATCAAACTAATGAATTAAATTGGTGAGAAATAATTTAGGTAAGTAAAGAAATACATGTCAAATGACAAGTAAGAAAATTTGAAATCTACTAAAAGATGGTCTCAATTCCATCAAATCAAAAACTAAAATTTTATTATTTTTGTTGTCAAACAAATTCAAAATATATAAGCTAGAAATTTCAATTATTTCCAGTCCAATAAATTGAACATCATTCATTCTAATTATTATTTGCTATTTTTTATGATATTATAAAGTTAATTTTACTGTAATTTACAAAAAGAATTACCCATGAAATTAATTAAATACATACAATGTACGTGCATTTTTCTAGTACAATAAAAGTTACTATCGAAGCTATCTAAATCCTAGTAAGAAATAGAAACTATTACTGTACTAACATATGGTAACTTCACATGGATTGTGGGACTTATTGTCATAGATAAACCAAAGAGGCTACAAAAGTCTTCAAGATAATGTATGCCCAAAAATATCAAACTTGTGAAATGCATGTCAACTTTTTTATATCTCCTCCATAATATTGTTGATTGTCTTCGTTTGAAGGCCCGAGACGTGAGTTTGCACAGTCGAAATTTGGCGTCTAGTTGTTTTAAAAGTTTACAAAAATAACTCTTTGAGTTCCAATGTTATTACTAGTTGTAACTCTTAACACAATATCAGATCCTCAGTTATTGATTACCAAGGGTAATTTCGGGGGAGAGAATCGTGGGAGTAGGTATGCCAACAGTTTCCCTTGAAGCGGAACCCGAATCATGGCATGCATAGTCGGAGCGTTGTGGGAAGACTAGTGTAAAAGTTTATATGTATTTAAGTTGCAATGTTGCTATTATCAGTAACTTTTATTACAATGGCGGACAATCGTCCTACACTTGGTATCACAGTCAAGGTTAGAGATTCGATTGCCCTAGTAAGGAAGACATAACGTTAGAGTTTTATTGTTATGGATGCGTCCTAGGATTGTTGCTCTATGGCATGTAAATCGAAACGTTGTGATTTGGTTGTTGTTAAATTAGTTCAAATACTAGAGTTATATCGTCACTATTAACTATAACTTTTAAACCAACAGAGACAGAAGTGCGGTCCCGCATAGTCAAAACACTGCAATGAAACTCGTTCAAAATATTCGAATTGTACTATCGTTATTAGCTATAGCTTTTAACATAAAGACAGACGCTTGATTCTACAAATTTCGTACTCGAAAAGTGATTTTTCTGCTAAAGATAGGTCACTTGGAAATGTGCAAAAAGTTCATGAGCTGTATGGAATCCATGATGAAACAGAGGGCTTGAAAGATAACATCATCTTCAGATTTTTTCAGCCCCACAAAAAGAAAAAACCACAAACAAACAAATCCCAAACAAACCACCTATAAGAGATCGACATGTGTAACCTCCATATGCAAATTTATTTAGGGAATGTTTTTCTAAGGAGAAAGGAATGTCATACAGAGTAGTAAAAAGTTCAACAATTTTTCAGATTGAACAATAAAGTGGGGTATCAAGAAAAGCTAATGACTTGTTTGGAAATAGTGATTTCCAAAATTGCTTCTTATCTAGTTTCTGTTTTCCAAGTTGATGCTTAAAATCAACTACTTTTCAATTTCTTGGATCCTTTAAGCACAAAAAGCACTTTAAAAACCATAGGACCACTTCAACTTGATAAGTGTATATAATATAGATAAAATAGTGTCCCTTTTCCGATGTGGGATACTGGATTCATTCACTCAAGAATATTGTTACAGATTCAATGTTATTTGCAGCTATAATTGGAGGAATAGTAGGGGCAATATCACTTTTAGGTATATTCATTTTTGGGTTTTACATGTCACAATGCAGGAAATTATCAAATAGAGATTCAGAAACAGGCTCTTCAAATCCATCTGCAGTTGGTAATTTTTTGTCAAATTAAATCAAGAATTGAACATTAGTCTATAAATCTTGATTTAATTTAACTTTATATTTCAGTGGAGATGAAGAAAGGAAGTACAAGCCAACTTGGTCCAAGGCAATTTAGGATTGAAGAATTGGAGCAAGCAACTAGAGATTTTGATGAAAGCAATCTAATTGGTTGTGGAACTTTTGGTTTGGTTTATAAAGGAATGCTTTGTGATGGAACCATTGTGGCCATTAAACGACGTAATGGCCATCCGCGACAAGAATTTATCGAAGAGGTATGAACGAGATTTCGTTATAATAATATTATCATCGATTGTGTTCTAATATTCGTTCTCGAAATTGAGATAATTGTGCCCGAGAAGTACATAAATTAGAGAGAAGATCACACTTTACCACCTGACGTTTGAGTTCTTTTTTATTTAACTCCTAACAGTCTCAGATTTACACGTGTTTATTTAACTTTTTAAATTGTTGTAGTTCATTACTTTTGGTCATTTGGTAGCGGCCCTTCGAGATTTAAATGTGAAATGTGCATAGTTTATGGAGTTAATATCAATAAAGTCGGAGGTTAGAACAACCAAAATTTGTGAATTGCAACAGTTTAAAATATTTAGGAGCAAATACGAAATTTGTAGGGGTAAACTGCAAAACATTTTAAAACTAAAGGACCAAGTTGTAATTTTCCCTAGACTAGATTCCCTTGACACTAATTGGAAGGAAAGATCTAAACTCGGAAAATCTAAGAAGATAAACTAGAAGAGAAACTGGGAAAATTGCACGATAACTCCATGTATTATGGAAAAACTTGCACAACTCCCCTATAAAAAAAATTATTGCTCCTAATCCCCTTGTACTTTCAGATTCTCTACACATTCTCTCTTTACTCTGTTAGTTTTCTAACGCCATTAATTTTTAGCAAATATACCTAACTTATTCTAAATATAAGGAGATATATGTTAAGTTTAAAAAGTATAAAGATATTACTCCCTTCGTTCCCTTTTAGACGTCGATTAAGGTTGTTTCACAAGGATTAAGAAATTATTTAATGCTCTAGATTTTAGGAAAATTAGAGGATAGTTGGACAAAATTGCCCTTAATAAATGCATGGTTATTTGTTTTGAAAATTGGGAGATATTAAGTATAGTATTTAGGATTAAAGAAGGGTAAAAATATCAAATTAGCATTTAAATCTATCTTGAAATTATAAAGTGACATGTATTGTGGATTTTTTTTTTCTAAAGTGACATGTAAAAGGGAACGGAGGGAGTATGTGCTAAATTTAAGAAGGATAAGGGGATTCAGTGCTAAGTCTGAATTGACGGAAGTTGACTCACGTTGAATTCTGTGCAGAGAATCTGAACTGAAAGTAAATTAAAAGATAATTTGGTGCAATAAAAATTTCACAGAGAAGTTTTGTGCAGGTTTGCATAACACAAGAAAAATTATTTAATGGGAAATAACTAATTTCCAATAATTATACAAATTAATTAGTAAAGTTCATGTTCAATGTAATGAGATTGAAATTATGTTCATAGGTGGCTTATTTATCGGCAATTTGTCACAGAAATTTGGTTACACTTCTTGGCTACTGCCAAGAAAGAGGATTTCAAATGCTCGTCTATGAGTATTTACCAAATGACAGCATGTGCAGTCATTTATATGGTATGATTCTTAACTTATATTAAACTTATGAACAATTTCATTTTTATCAAATTAATTAAAATTACTTTCTTTTTCTCAATAAATATTGGCAAAGAATCGAAAACAAAGCTTGAATTCAAGCAAAGGATATCAATTGCAATTGGGGCTGCCAAAGGTATCATCAAAGATCAACTTTCTGAGTGATTATTTTCTTTTTTTTATGGTAAATGTCACTTCGCTCCCTTGAATTATTGTTGGTGCCATTTTGCCCTTCTTATTGCATATTTTTTAGGTATGGTTGATTTCTTTAGTTTCTCATTCAAGAATATACTTTCATTCGGAAAACACTAATTTTATTTATTGACGATTTATTGACGAAATTGCAATTTTACTCCTATAAGCATCTTTGGACTCGTATATCACAAAATTACACTTTTGATCCAATTTTTCAAATCAAAGTCTAGCTATGAACACCCTTTCCATCCAATTTATGATTTTTGGTCTTATAGAATAGTCAGTGTTGCATTTTTGGTCCCATGAAACTATTGCCTCAGTTTTGCACTTCTGATAAATGAATAAAAAGAGACTTGTTGGACCAAAAATACAATACATTCTTAAAAAACTGGGATGAGAAGTGTAATTTTGTAAAAGACTGGACTAAAAGTACTGAAAATTTAGTCATGTGGCGCTTAAAAGCAATTATGTCACTATCCTTATCATATTTCTAACTCCACAATCTAAAAACTACCTTGAACTTGAACATAATCTTTTTGTTTTCCCATCTTTTGATTGACAAATGATTTATTGTACACAAGTCCTAGTTTTGAGGGGCAAAGTGAATCAATAGGTATATAGATCTTTGGAGGGACAAAGTATCCAATAACAATAGTTGAAGGAGGCTAATAGGAATTATTGGCAATTTACCTTCCTGAAATTTGCATAATGTTTAATTTATCTTATTAAGATTTGAAAAAATAGTACTTTATCTCATGTAATCTTATAAAAATTTCACACTAGTTATCTCCCTGATATTTTTAAACTTAAAATAAAAAGAAAAAACATTTTAACAAAACTTTATACTCCTCTTATATGTGACACTTTACCCCCTTGTGTTATGATAAATATGGTTTACCAAATGAATAGCAAATTAATTTCTTGTGATATTATATATAAGCATTTTAACTCCATGTGATAAATAAAATGACAAAATACCTCACTGTGTTTTTATTAAAGAAACACACTGCCTCCCTCTTAATTTTTACATTTTTTCAAGGAGATAAAATGTCCATTATGTAATATCACAGGGAGTAATTAAATTACCCATTTATGCATATCACAAGGAGGTAGATTGTCTATTTATGCTTATTATAGGGAGATAAAGTGAGGTGAATATGTTGTTAATGGTATTGTTAAATTGATAACTTTTAACATGAAAATAAAGTCTTAGTCATATTATAGAATGCGTGTGCAACACCTCCACTATCAAGAAGGTAAATTGCCCATTAGACATATCACATAGAATTAACTAACAAAAAAACTCGTGGATTACCCCCTATGTTATGAGAGAGGTGGAAATATACTTCCTATGTAACAATAATTTTCATGTCCACTCTCAATTTGACGAGTGAGTTACACACTCCAGGGAAGGAGGTAAATTGGTCTTTTAAATTTTTCACAAGTAGGTAAAATGCTACTTTTCAATCACGGGGTAAAATGAACATTATGCATTTCACATGGAATAATTTGGCATTAGTTACTTTTTTTTTCTATGATTTTAGATAAATTGAGTTAACTAAGTATTTTTTTAAATTTCCTTTTTTTTTTGTTTAATCTTTGTAAAAATAGCAGGTTTGTGCCATTTGCATGGGTTACAACCTCCGGTAGTACATGGCAACTTTAAAACAGCTAATGTGTTGGTTGATGAGAATTTCATTGCTAAAGTTGCAGATGCAGGAATATTAAAATTACTTGACAAAATTGAACAACATAATTATTCTTCTGGCTCTACTTCTTTCAATGCTTTCAGGGATCCAGAGTAAAAACTTAAATTAATTGTTTGACTTATTGATTTTGATTTTTAAAATGGTTTTACTTATGTAAATGATATATTAATTTTTGGATATTTAGGTTGGAAGAAGTTAATATATTGAATGAAATGAGTGATGTATATAGCTTTGGGATATTCATTTTAGAGCTCATATGTGGAAAGGAGGCAAATCATCATAAAGAGGCGTTTGGTTCAAATGACACCATATTTCATTGGGTATGTAGATTCTTCCTCTTGTGTTTGGAAAATTGCAAAAATAATGTGTTAATGTTTAATTTATCTTCCTGTGATTTACCTATGTTTAATTTACTCTCTTATGATTTGAGAAAGAACACTTTACCACTTCTTAAAATATTAAAGAAGCCATTTACCTCCTACAAACGGAAGGTCTAACTTACTTGTTGAAACTGAGAGTTAGATTAAAAGTGTTTTGTAATATAGAGGGATAAAGTGTAATATTTATCTTAACATAGGGGTAAAATGACACATTTAAGAGGGATAATTTTGTATTTTTTTTTTAGTTTAATAATTTCAGGGAGGCAGTGTAAAACTTTTATAAGATCACAGGGGGTTAACTGCTCTTTTTCAAACTATAGAAAGGTAAATTGCCATTAACTCCAAAAAATAACATATGTTACAAACAATGTGCACGTGGGAAGACGTTATCCATAATGTGTCTGATGCGCTTCCAGGTGGGTTCAGTCAGACACAATGCTTGAATACTCTCTATAAACCCAAAAATAAAATAAAAAAACACCAAACCCCTCATCTTTTAAATGATTTTCATTCAACATACTCAAACTATGTTGTGTTAGTGTATACAATTTAGTAAAAAATGAATCTTAGCAATTCATAATCTTTATTTTGTTATAATACTTGTTTTTTTTTTTTTAAATTTAAATAGGTGCAAGAACATCTAACTTTGAATGATTTAATCGATCATCGACTAGTGGGCAACTTCACTGCAGAAGGGATGAGAGATGTCATGAAATTGATGCTAAAATGTATTAGCTTTCCGGAAAAGGAAAGACCAAAAATGGAAATTGTAGCCGTGGAGCTTGATCAAATTCTCGAAATGGAAATCACACGTACCACAGTCATGGGTGAAGGAACTGCGACTGTTACACTCGGGAGCAAATTGTTTACAAATTAAATTAACACCTTTATTTAATATGATTAATTGATTAATACTTTATTATTCTTCATTTTCAGCTAAAGTTTTAAGGAGGAGGGGAAAAAAGAGGTGTGATAATAACTTATGAAACTGTAGTATATCTATATCTATATATATATTATTAAAAAAAGGTCGTGTCATGGTCTAGTAATTTTTTTTATATTCATATTTAGACCTTAATTTAATTAAATGACTTTTTTACTTCTTCGCTTATATCATTATATCCTTTAAATAAAATTTACTTTTAATTTTGACCAAGAAAGAAATCCATATTTTTTGTGCTTAATAAAATCTAATGAATGCGAGAACGCATGCTGATGAAAACTAGTAAAAAGAGAAGTCATGTCATGATATAGCATGCTACACCAGTTTTTTGACATTCTCATTTGGCCTTTAACTTTTTAATTTCTACATTTACCTCATTACATCTTTTAAATAGTAAAAATTAGCATTTACATTTTTTCCAGAAAAAAAAATTCTTATTTTTTGTGCTTGAAAAAATTTACTGCACACTGGAATGCATGTTGAGGAGGACTGGTGAATTAAATTGTTTCCTTCGTATTAGTAACAAATTAGTTATAATCTTCGTGTGAATAGCAAAATCTTTTCATGTGGTATGTTTAATGAACGCTTTATCCATTTATTATAAAATAAATGGTAAAAAGACTTCATGTATTTTTTAAAATATATTGCAAGTTCTTTTAGCCCTTAAAATCATATAGCTCATTGGTATTTCTTTCACGAATCTTTCAGGATGGATTATTTGGTGCACAATTTCAATCACGGAGGCAATTTCAATGTCAATTGAAATTCAATTCCACAATTGGCCCTAAATTCTCTACGTGCGGGCCACATGGCATGAAAATTGGCCTGCACAAGGGGATTTCGAGCAGTTTAAAATTGGGTCTCAATTGGTACCAAAGTTGCAGCTAATGTTGAAGTTGTGGCACCAAATATGACTGTCTGAAAAGATACGGGATGGAAACATCAGCGAGCTATAATTGTGGCATCAATAATGCAATAATCCCTAATTCTTTAATTTTGTTTAGACTAAGCTGATCTTGCTTAAATATGTAAAATATATTAAACTTGTCCAACCCCACCTTCACCCTCCACCTCCATACGGGGGATTGGGATGGATTTTTTTGTTTCTACAATTTAAAAAATAATTAATGTAATATCTTAGAAGAAGGTATATATAATAATTAAATAACTAATATTATTTAATATGACTTAAGAAAAATAATATTTAATTAAATGATGGGTTTTATAGTATTTTCACGCTGCAAAACTATATCTTGG
Organism: Penstemon eatonii; assembly: GCA_038501285.1. Classification (NCBI taxonomy): domain Eukaryota; kingdom Viridiplantae; phylum Streptophyta; class Magnoliopsida; order Lamiales; family Plantaginaceae; genus Penstemon; species Penstemon eatonii. The sequence continues at coordinate 61,504,773 of CM076715.1, read as the reverse complement.
ATGCTCTTCTCCGTGCATGAATAACACTACAAGCATTAAGGGGTTGTTTGTCCATTTTCTACTTCTTCAGGGAGATGATCTGTATAATTTTATATGCCATGTAGTTAAGTATCCAATAAATTTTCTTTGATTAATTAATCTAGACTTTATTAAACAGGCAACCTCGATCGCTTTTTCAAAATAACTAGTGCATAAAAAAATAGGGAAATTATTACCCAGATTGAATTTGGCCGAACCCAAAATAACTACATGGCAAGTGTAATACACTTGCTTTGGGATTGGATGTAACTTCTAGAAAAGTGACCAATCACAAAGCAAGTGCAATATACTTGTTTGGTTGTTGAATGAGTTTGGTCAAGTTAGGCTTGGACAAGAATTTTCCAAAACAATAATACTATCTCAGTGAGTATTTAACCACGTGTCAAACATGGACGCATTATGGCTATAATCGTAAATTTATATTTAAATAATTCCGTGTGTTGGTCCCAAGTGGTCAGAAGAGGTTTAGAGGGGGGTGGGGGTGAATAAACCTCTTTAAAAAATTTCTTCCAAATTTTAACTTTAAAACTTTTCTCTAACTGAACAGACTAAGCTGATCAGAGTAGTAAGTTACAATTCTGTTCGCGAACAAATCTTTGAACAGCTTTGTTGACCACTCGTCTGATTGTTACTTAGCTGATTTTGTTAAAATCAGTTTTAATACTTAGAGTACTTGCAGCGGATTTATCAAAGTGTTTTTCACAAGTGATCTCAGCAGTTTGAAAAGTGTTTCCCCCAGTTTTATAAACTCCTTTTAATATCTTTTCAAACAGTTAAGTTAATGTGTTTTATGCAACTGAAAATATGCAAGTAAAATGCGAATAAAAACACAAGCAATTTTATAGTGGTTATATGGATATGAATATCCTTTAATCCACTCGTCCAAGTCACAAAGATCTTGGGTTATACTAAAAACACACAGTAATCAGTATACTCTGCTTACGCCTTACAACAAATGAACAGGCCGTAAGTTCGCAGTAAGAAATCACAAAGAAATCCTACTCTCTGAAGTAATATCACTCACTAAGATGGATATCTACTTCTCACAACACTCAGTGTTTACAAATTCACTCAGAAGATGTATTTGGCTTGATTCTTCAACTCTGCTTTTGTCAACAAATGACTAAGCTGATGAGTGAGCTGTTCTTGAGACTTAAAGAATTCTGCTTCGAAAATTTCTCAGAGATTGTGTTGCTTCTTTTCTCTTTGTCTCTTTCAGCTATTTATACTTGAGGTTTGAAAAATGTCCGTTGAAGAGAGACAAGATTCAAATTCCTCGAGTATTGGTCCTTAAAATCCGCGAACGGCTCTTTTGCAGTCTGTCCGTACTGTCAACAGTACTATTCTGCAGGTAGCATTAAATGCAGCATTAAATGCACCCAGCTGATGCGAAGCATTTCTTCAATTATTTGTCTTTAATAACCTTGTACTTCAGCATTTATTACTCCAAGGGGCATTTATTACCGTTGGGAAGACTTTATGATCCTTTCCACTTGGCTGTTGGAAGTGCACGTCTGATGGCAAACCAAGCTGATCTCAAACTTGAACAAATCTGATTTGAGTCGGCTGATCTTCATCAGTCTGATACCTTTCCTTCAGCAGATCAGAAGTCTTTGACCTTGAAATTTGACTCTTCTGATGTCTTCATTACTTAGTCAAAATTTCTTCAAAGGGATCAACAGCTAAGTTAACCCATACTTAGCCAATCTTGAAGTTTTGGAATCCTTCAAAATCTCCCTTAACAAATTGTCTTCAGTGCCTTCATATTCATCCTTATCCAACAATTTCCCCCTTTTTGATGATGACAAAACTTCAGCTAAGTACCTGTTAAATACCTAGACTAAAGATTGTAATCCTCAAAATTTTCTGAGATAGAAAAAGTATATTGGATTGAGCTTGTCTTTTTATTGATTTTTATAAGAAAATTACAAGTACAAGTTCATCAGATGAGATGTCTGAAGAATAGATAATGTAAACTGATTACAAAGGATGTTTAAATAAAGTTCTAACTATCAGCTCCATCATCAGATTCTTCAAGCACTTCTTCGTATTCATAAGATGACTCTTCGTCATCTTCTTCTTCATCATCATCAGCTTCATCATCCAGGTCCATGTTTGCTTTGGCAGCTTCCATTTTCTCTTTAAGTTGCTGCTCTCTTAGAAGTTCCATGGCCTTCCTGGCTGATTCTGTATTTTTGTACTTGGTCAAAGGCTCTGATTGATCAGCAGCAGAGTCTTTGGATTCAGCCATTACTTCATTAGATTTGGCTTTTTCCTTAGTCTCTTCTTCAGACTTGTCTTTACCTTGTTCCTTTCCAAGTTCTTCTTCAGCAGGCTTGGTCAGTTCAGTAGCTTTATCAGTCTTGTTGGCTTCAGTAGAGGTTTTCTTGGTTGATTCTTCCCTTTTCTCTTCCCCCTTTTTGTCATCATCAGACTTGATGACTTCTTCAGGTTTAGCAGCAGGGTTGAGTGCAACTGTTGGAACCTTCATAGCAGCACCTATATTCTTCAAGTTCTGATTTACTACATCATGACTTGCTGTAAGGTGATGAAGAGTTGTGCTGATGTTGTCAGTATGATCATTGAAGTAGTCAATGTTAAGGTTTACAGTTGCAATTTCATTTTGGAGTTCCTGTGTGGCGTTTGATACTTCTTGCAAAAACCCTAAGTTGACTGTCTTTTCTTCTTCACTAACTCTGATGAAGGTTGCAGTTAAGTCTGCTATTTTGTGCTCAGCTGTCTTTAATGCGGTATGAAGGTGATTCACATCACCCTTCACATCTTCAACATTTTTGTTCAAGTCTCTTAAGATGTGCACTAACTGCAAGTATTGATCTTGAGGAGTAGGAATACTGTCAATCTCCTTTTTGATAATCTCTGCTGTTGAGTTTTGTACAGTTTCCAGCTGAAGTTTGTTGGTTTCTGCCAACTCTGCTTTAAGTTCATCCTTCACCTCCTCTTTGACCTTCAACAGCTGCTTACCATGCTTCTCTTCCAGTTCCTTCATAGAGTTTTCCATTAACATCTGGAAAACTTCCATCAGTGATGAGTGTTCATCACCTGATGAAGCAGAAGCAGCAGCTTCCTTTTCTTCAGTTTCCTGGTGGACAGGAATGTCTTCCATCTTTGTCTCCTGATGGTCTTCAGAGACCTTAGCATTCCACTCAATGGCTAAGGAATCATCAGCTTTCTTATGTTCATCAGTGACATCTTCATACACCAGATTAGTGATGGTGCCATCATCATTGAAGCAGGTTGTCTGACGAATTTGCCTCACAATGATCCAAGGGTTGACAAAGGCGTTGTTACCCTCTGGCACTTCACTAAAATCTTTCATTTCCTTGCCAAAAATTACATTGAATACTTGGCAGTTGAGGGAGTTCACTTGAATGCCCTTGCTGATATCTGGACTTTTCAGCCCACTTCTTCAGTGCAGTGATAACAGCAATCTTCACAGCCCTTTCTTCAACATTATCAGTCTTCTTCCTTTTGGCAGGCAGGGTGCTCTGTATCAGCTTGGCTTCCTCAAGGGCAAATTCCCTGGCATAGTGATGCATAGCATCCCTAACATAATGAGGATCCAATGCTTTTTGGATAGAATCTGTCTTTAGCCACTTTAGTACCCATTCCTCTTCAGCAGCTAAATCCTTCAGATTCTGAAGTTCAATGATGGACCTGTTCAGCCTATTATCTCTCCATCTGATATATCTAGGCTTCTCTTGTGTGAACATGGTCTTCAGCATTAACTTCTGGTTGTAGTAGGCTAAGGAATTTTCAAACTTCTGGAAAAGCTCTTTATTGTTATATATAATCTTGAAAGCTTTCTTAACTTCAAACTTTTCCTTTGGTTTTACTTCCCCAGCAGGCATTTTCACTTTTGGGGGTTCTTTTTCTCCTTCAGCCTCTCTAATCTTGATGCCACCTCCATGGACAGGTCCATAGGCATCAACTTTGCTCATTTCCAAAACCATGGCCATTTCAGCATCTTCAGCAGCTTTCCTTTCTGCTTCAGACATCTTTCTCCTGGCCTCGTCCTTTGCTGCCTGAGCTTTGCTTAGCTCAATTGCCTTCTTCTCCTCAGCTTCATCTCGCTTCCTCTGTTCAGCTTCCTCCCTTGCTTTCTTGTCAGCCTTGGAAATTTTCTTTTTCCTCAGCACTATTTTCCTTTTACCTTTATCAGCAGGGGCTGGTCCAGCAGATGAAATGGGATTTGCAGCAATTGGATGGATGATTTGGATATCTGGATCTTCTTGAGACTTTGAAGTCTCAACTGATTGAGTAACTTGACTTAGCGGTTGCTCATCAGCTTTGTCAGTTGCAGCAGTCTCGACTGTTGTGTTAGCCTCGACTGTTGTAGCAGGCTTAACAGTTTCAGGGTCTTCCCTAGCCACATTTTCTAAATCCGTGGGTTCTTCTATAAAAGTCATCTGCTTTCTGGCAGACTTTTTGGTTCTTCCTTCACGGTAAGTAGAAGTAGCTGTATCTCTCTGTTGGCTTCTTGTTCTTTGAGAAATACCAGCAGCAGGCCTTTCTGCTGATGGAGTTCTTGATGGTGATGCAGGGGATCCAGTCCTTACATCAGCAGTTATAGTTTCTATGATTTTAGTGGCTTCAGCAGCAGAAGTCACTGTCTCCATCTTCTTTGGAGTTTTCTCCTTAGGCTTATCAGCAGCCTTCTTTTTCTTAGTCTCAACAGCAAGAGTAGCTGTTTTGACTAGTCTCCGTTGCCTTTTGGCAGGAACCTCCTTTGGTTCCTCATCTTCAACTTCCTCAGGCTCACCAGCCTTCCTCTTCTGAACAGGCAAGTACTTTGTCATTGCCTTAGATTTGTGGATTTCTTTACCATTGGTCATATCACAGCCCAGCTTGAACAACAGGTAGCTGAGTGTGATCCTGTGGTTGGTGTGAGGACCTTTTCCTTTCTTCACATCAAGGAAATCAGCCAAGATGTACCAAATTATTATGGACCAGTTTACTTCTAGCCCATAGTAGATAGCAGCCATGATGCTGAACCTCTTCATGGTAACAGCATCCAGTGAGAAGGTGCAGTTTTCAATCAGCTTAGACACCATATCAGCCATCCTCTGATATTCGTCCTTCAGCTGTCTCTTCCTTATGTTGCCAGTCAACATTTCTCCTTCTTTGGCGCAGATCGCCCAAAACTGTTGGTGCTTTTCTTCAGTCAGCACAGTAACATCGTGTCTTCCTCTGTTTGGGAGACCAAACGTCTCGTGAAGAACAGCTGGAGTAATAGTGATAGATTTTCCTCCCACTGTAGCCTTAATCTCCAGTGCGTTGTAATCAGCTTTTGTTGTATTGTAATACTCCATCACTTGATCAGTCCAGATCACTCCCTCGTTGTACTCCATGAAATTTACCAACGCAGCAGATTTGAACTTCTCTAGTAGTTCCTTCATCAACTTCGTACCAGATTGGTAGTATGATTCATAAACTAGGAACATGCCTTCAGCAGCCATTGCAAATCTGTAGAGATTAGAGAGAAAAAACGAAGAGATTTTTGCAGAAAAATTGCTCAATTTTCTCACAATTGCTTTTGAAATTTTAGGGTGCGTAAAGAACTACACGGCTGATCAGATTGGGATTTATAGAGTTAGGGTATCTTGGATTCCGTGATACCAGTTAACCGTTAAATTCGTTTTTCTGTCAGTGCTGATCGTGCGGCGTCAGTTACGACCTTTCAAATTCAAATCGCATTAAATGAGGAGCGGGAATTTATACCGCCCTTCAGTTACTTATGAAAGCGTATTTTCGAATAAGACGTTTTAAATAGTTCCGCTTTTATTCAAGTAATCAGATGAGTAAAGTAAATACTTATCTGATGGACTAATGTCCTGATGACACAGTTGTTATCAGTAAAAGCCAATAGCCGATAACCTTCCTCAGCTGTTTGTCAATCCAGCTAGATAATAAATCTTCGTTCTTCAATACTTTAATCTTCTGTTGAAAACATAACTTCAACTAACTGACATTAACAGATTTCATCTTTAATTCAGAAGTACCGCTAGTCTTACACGTTCCCCCTGAGTTTAAGAATTCATAAGTTAACTAGTCTGTTGAAAGTTAATCCTTGAAGATAAATAAGATGAGTAAGCTGTTGAACTTTAAGTCTTCTGATAAGTTCCCCCTCAGCTTATGCATCTAATTTCAATAAACCTAGTTCAGCTCTTAGAGATGAAAACCTTGTCTCACTTAAAGGTTTTGTGAAGATGTCAGCAATTTGATTTTCAGTAAATACATATTCTATCATGACATTTCCTTTCTCCACATGATCTCTAATAAAGTGATGCTTGATCTCAATATGCTTAGTCCTTGAATGACTTGTAGTATTCTGAGTAAGGCTGATTGCACTTGTATTGTCACAGTAGATTGGTATTCCACTGATCTTGATATTGTAGTCTTCCAGTTGATGCTTCAACCATAAGATTTGTGCACAGCAAGCTCCAGCAGCTATGTACTCAGCTTCAGCAGTAGATATGGATACTGATGTCTGTTTCTTACTCATCCATGAGATCAGACGACTACCTAAGAACTGACAGGCACCTGTTGTGCTTTTTCTATCAATCTTGCAGCCTGCAAGGTCAGAATCTGAATATCCAATAAACTCAAATCCAGATTCTCTAGGATACCACAATCCCAATTCTTGAGTGCCCTTAATATATTTCAATATTCTCTTGGCAGCTAAGAGATGAGATTCCTTAGAATTTGATTGAAATCTCGCACAAACCCCAACAGAGTACATGATATCAGGTCTGCTAGCTGTTAGATATAACAGTGACCCAATAATGCCTCTGTACTTGGTTATGTCCACTGATTTGCCATCTTCATCTTTATCCAAACGAAGACTTGTAGACATTGGAATAGTAGCAGTAGAGCTAGTTTCCATACCAAATTTCTTGAACAGATCCTTTGTGTATTTTGCTTGGCTGATGAAAATTTTATCAGGCAACTGTCTAACTTGCAAACCAAGAAAATAATTAAGTTCTCCCATCATGCTCATTTCAAACTTGTTCTGCATCAGCTTTGAGAACTTATCACACATCTGTTGGTTAGTTGAACCAAAAATAATATCGTCCACATAAATTTGCACAAGCAAAATGTGTTCTTCCTATTTAATAGTGAACAAGGTCTTGTCAACTTTACCTTTGCGAAATCCTTTAATTAAAAGAAAATCAGATAAGGTATCATACCATGCTCTTGGAGCCTGTTTCAGTCCATAGAGGGCTTTCTTCAGACGATACACTTTGTCTCCTTCTTGATAGACTTCAAATCCAGGAGGTTGTTCAACGTAAACTTCTTCTTGCAATTCTCCATTGAGAAAGGCTGATTTCACATCCATCTGATAGACTGTGAAATTCTTGTGAGCAGCATAGGCAAGAAAGAGTCTGATTGCCTCTAGTCTTGCTACTGGTGCAAACGTTTCATCAAAGTCAATGCCTTCTTCTTGGCAGTAACCCTTGGCCACTAGTCTTGCTTTGTTTCTGGTGACTTCACCATCTTCATTCATCTTAGTTCTGAATACCCACTTAGTGTCAATGACTCTTTGATGACTGGGCCTAGGAACTAAGTACCAGACTTCATTTCTTTCAAATTGATTTAGCTCTTCTTGCATGGCTTCAATCCAGTTGGAATCACTAAGAGCTTCTTCAACTTGTTTGGACTCAATTTGAGATAGAAAGCTGGCAAACATTGCATCACTTGCAGCAGCTCTCCTTGTCTTCACTTTATCCAAAGGATCACCAATCACCAGCTCTGGTGGGTGATTCTTGAGCCATCTAAGATCAGTTTGCAAATCATAATGGTGTCCTTTGTTTTGATCTTGCAACACTGCTGTTGGAGATTCAGTAGTAGTCTGTTGAACATTTGTTGTCTGTTGAACAGTCTCTGGTCTATCAGCTGTTTGCAACTCGTCTGTTAGACAATCAGCACTGTGATTTTGAACAGCACTTGAGTTATCAGCTGGGTTGAGATCAGGTAGTATGATGGGAACATATTCTTCATTCCTTCCAAAATTCAACTTCTGTAAATCAGTAGACAGATCTTGATTAACAATTTGATTCTTTTCAGAAGATTGACTTGGTTCATCAAAAACTACATGAATGGATTCTTCTATTAGTAATGTTCTTTTGTTAAAAACTCTATAAGCTTTACTAACAGTAGAGTATCCTACAAATACAGCTTCATCAGCCTTTTCTGCAAATGCAGTAAGGTGATTTTTACCATTATTTAAAACATAGCATTTACAACCAAAAATCTTAAAGTAATGAATGTTTGGCTTTCTGTTGTTCCAAACTTCATATGGAGTCTTGTTTTGGTGCTTGTTGATCATGCATCTGTTTTGGGTAAAACATGCTGTGTTTGTTGCTTCTGCCCAAAATCTTTGAGGCAGCTTAGTTTCAGCTATCATGGTTCTGACAGCTTCCTTCAGTGTTCTGTTTCTCCTTTCAGCAACACCATTCTGTTGAGGGGTTCTAGCAGCTGAATACTCATGATGTATTCCTTTGATATTACAATATTCTTCAACAGTAGAGTTTGTAAACTCTGTCCCTCTATCTGATCTGATCTTCAATATCTTTATGCTTTTCTCATTCTGGATCAGTTCCATCAGATTAGTAAGATGTTCCTTAGTTTCACTTTTCTTCTTCATGAATATCACCCAAGTATATCTCGAATAGTCATCCACAACAGCTAGGCAGTATTTCTTTCTACCATTGCTGACTGGATCAATGGGTCCAAATAAGTCCATGTGAAGCAGCTCCAATATTCTTCCAGAAGATTGATGCTTCTTGCTTTTGAACGATGACTTGATTTGTTTACCCTTCTGACAGGCGTCACAAAGCTTATCTTTGCTCATGATTGTTTTAGGAATCCCTTCTACCAAATCATTCTTGATTAACCTGTTGATGGTCTTGAAGTTTAAATGATTCATCCTTTTGTGCCACAACCAACTAACTTCACTTGGTGTTGATGCCACCAAACAAACGGTTGAATTCTTGTCAGCAGAATCCCAGTCGACTATGTAGATATTTCCTTGTCGTCTTCCAGATAAGATTACCTTCTTTGTACCAATCTGTTCAACATAGCACTTATCTGTTGAGAAGATAACTGAATATCCTTTATCACAAAATTGACTTATGCTCAGCAGATTATATTTGAGGCCTTTAACATAAGAGACGTCAGATATATCTATGTTTCCCTTGATTAATTTTCCTTTAGATTTAATCTTGCCTTCTTTGCTGTCCCCAAAAGTAACTTTTGGACCATCCACAGCAACTGCATCCGTCAGCTCATGTATGTTTCCACACATGTGTCTTGAACAACCACTGTCCAAGTACCAGATTCTCTCTACTTTACTCATACTCCTAATCCTAACCTACAAAACAAAATAAAATTATTTTAGGTACCCTTATTGAGAGGGTCCTGAAGGATTAGTTCCACCTTTGACAACCCAAGATGATGAAGTCTTAGGCTTCTTAGGTTTCTGAGTTTCAACAGGAGTATGAACAGCTTTGCCTTTACCACGTTCATCAGATTTACCATATTGTTGATGATCAGCATGATAAGGATAATGTTCATATGCAGAGTAAGATGCATGATATGGAGGATATGCATGCATTGGATGAGCAGGGTAAGGTGCATAGTAAGTTGGAAATTGAGGTGCATGATACATAGGATGGTATGCAGCAGGTTGCACATAGTAAGACTCATTTCCATACCAAGCATTTTGATTTTTCTTGACTTTATGCTTCTTTGGTTTACTATTTGCTTGCTCATTAACAGACGACTTAGTTTTATCACTAGACTGATTAGTTTTAGCCTTATCAGATGATTTCCTAGGACTCTTCTGTTTAGGCTTACTAGTCTGTTTTCCTACACTAGGCTCTTTGCTCTTTTTAGTCTTAGGAGTTTTCGTCTCCTTTAACACTTTCTCAGGTGAAGCAGGTCGAGCAGTTTGAACATACAGGATGATCTTACTATTGTCAGCAGATATAAATTTTTCAGTATAATTCAGTTCTTGCTTATCCTGTTCTAAAGGTATCTTCTGTTTACTAGATGTATGCGTGGATGCAACAGATGATTTCTCATGAGACTCAATAACTTTTTCAAGTTCCATGATTTTTCCTTTATAAACTTCACATTCAGCTTTCAGAGATTCATGTTCTTGCTCAAGCTTTTTATATTCAGCTGATTCTCTTGGCTTTTCAGGTGTGAGTTTCGGTGAGCTGTTTTGCTCCTTTAGCAATATCATCTCTTCCTTAAGCTTTTTAAATGCTTCAGCAATAGTAGTATTGTTAAGCATCATTTGTTCAAATGAACTAAATAGGTCATTTTCAAGAAGAGTTACCTCATCCTCAGAGTCATCAGATTCTTTAGCCATCAGGCAGAGAAGGGCAGGGCTCTCTTCATCAGAAGACTCTTCATCAGAAGTGTCTGAATCTGAATCAGATGAGTAGACAGCAGCTGGCTTTTCTGCTTCTGCTACCATCGCCTTAGCTTTCTGATGCTTTCTTTCTTTTCTGATTCTCTTTTCTTCTTCAGTATACTTCTCAGCTTTAGGATATGGGCAGTCTCTAATGAAATGACCCAGTTTCCTGCAATTATAGCACATCATCTTAGATTTATAAGAATCTTTATCCTGAGAAGAAGAAGTAGGGTTAGAAGTAGAAGCATTGTTATATTTGTTCTTCATTTTCCGTCTGTAGAACTTTTTGAAGTTGTTCATCAGCAATGCAACGTCTCCAGCAGTGTACTCCTTTTTGTTGAGTAGGGTGGCTTCATCAGATGAGTCCACATCTTTGCTTTTGTGCACTGGCCTTCTTGGATTTTCAGCAGCAACCAGTGCAGCTGTGGGACTTGAAGTTGAGGTTTCTTCAACACCCATTCTTGGCAGTTTATACTCATACGCCTTGAGTACCGAGAACAGCTCTGTAAGAGAAATCTTTCCCAGATCTCTTGATTCTTCCATGGCTGTCACCTTCATGTTGAACTTGGGAGGCAGAGCCTTTAGTACTCTGACGGTGATCTCCTTGTCAGTGAAGGTCTTTCCCAGCTTTAGAACTTCATTCAATGTTCTGGTAAACCTGGTATCCATCTGATCAATGGTCTCTCCATATTTCATCTGGAAGTTGTCCAGCTTCTCCAAGGCAACATTGAGCTCATGCTCTTTGATGGCGTCGTTTCCTTCGCTCATATCACGAACCTTATCCCACATCTCCTTTGCAGTTTTGCAATGTTTGACTTTGTCAAACCGATCATTGTCCAGGGCTTTGGTCATGATGAAACGGCCAACTTTATCCAGATTGAACAGCTTTATTTCTTCGGCTGTCATCTCTGTCAGATCTTTTTCCACCACCAGTTCAGCTTCATCAACTATAACGGTCTTGGTGAATTTGAATGGACCTTTGATGATACATGTATACATGTTGTCATTGTAGGCAGCTAGAAAGATTTCCATTCTAATCTTCCAGTCTTCAAAAGACATACCAGCAATGTGGGGAACATGGCTGATACAGTCCATTTTTCAAAAAGTTTTTATTTTTCAAAAAGATGCTCTTTTGAAAAGTTATGAAAACCTTTGAAAAACACTTGGATCAAGCTCGTTGATCAGGCAGCTGATTCTAATGAACCACCCGCTCTGATACCACTTGTTGGTCCCAACTGGTCAGAAGAGGTTTAGAGGGGGAGGGGGGTGAATAAACCTCTTTAAAAAATTTCTTCCAAATTTTAACTTTAAAACTTTTCTCTAACTGAATAGACTAAGCTGATCAGAGTAGTAAGTTACAATTCTGTTCGCGAACAAATCTTTGAACAGCTTTGTTGACCACTCGTCTGATTGTTACTTAGCTGATTTTGTTAAAATCAGTTTTAATACTTAGAGTACTTGCAGCGGATTTATCAAAGTGTTTTTCACAAGTGATCTCAGCAGTTTGAAAAGTGTTTCCCCAGTTTTATAAACTCCTTTTAATATCTTTTCAAACAGTTAAGTTAATGTGTTTTATGCAACTGAAAATATGCAAGTAAAATGCGAATAAAAACACAAGCAATTTTATAGTGGTTATATGGATATGAATATCCTTTAATCCACTCGTCCAAGTCACAAAGATCTTGGGTTATACTAAAAACACACAGTAATCAGTATACTCTGCTTACGCCTTACAACAAATGAACAGGCCGTAAGTTCGCAGTAAGAAATCACAAAGAAATCCTACTCTCTGAAGTAATATCACTCACTAAGATGGATATCTACTTCTCACAACACTCAGTGTTTACAAATTCACTCAGAAGATGTATTTGGCTTGATTCTTCAACTCTGCTTTTGTCAACAAATGACTAAGCTGATGAGTGAGCTGTTCTTGAGACTTAAAGAATTCTGCTTCGAAAATTTCTCAGAGATTGTGTTGCTTCTTTTCTCTTTGTCACTTTCAGCTATTTATACTTGAGGTTTGAAAAATGTCCGTTGAAGAGAGACAAGATTCAAATTCCTCGAGTATTGGTCCTTAAAATCCGCGAACGGCTCTTTTGCAGTCTGTCCGTACTGTCAACAGTACTATTCTGCAGGTAGCATTAAATGCAGCATTAAATGCACCCAGCTGATGCGAAGCATTTCTTCAATCATTTGTCTTTAATAACCTTGTACTTCAGCATTTATTACTCCAAGGGGCATTTATTACCGTTGGGAAGACTTTATGATCCTTTCCACTTGGCTGTTGGAAGTGCACGTCTGATGGCAAACCAAGCTGATCTCAAACTTGAACAAATCTGATTTGAGTCGGCTGATCTTCATCAGTCTGATACCTTTCCTTCAGCAGATCAGAAGTCTTGGACCTTGAAATTTGACTCTTCTGATGTCTTCATTACTTAGTCAAAATTTCTTCAAAGGGATCAACAGCTAAGTTAACCCATACTTAGCCAATCTTGAAGTTTTGGAATCCTTCAAAACCTCCCTTAACAAATTGTCTTCAGTGCCTTCATCTTCATCCTTATCCAACACCGTGTTAATTATGTGGGTGGTAATATTTTCTCAATAGAAAAAAATTGTAAGTGGTAAATAGCAAGAGTGAGTTTGGCCTGACGATTGTATAATTGTTTTCACATGATTGCTTTTTAATAGGATTATCTTAAGTAGAATTAATTTGACGATTTTTTTCAGTTTCCCAACATTGATTTTAAGAATTTAAATTTTTGTATAATGTACAAAGCTAATCTTCTGTATTTAAAGAATTTTCTTTAGACGGAATTGCACTTTTCATACCAAACATTTACCTACTTTATACATTGCATATCACACCTTTTAGAATGACATATTTTATACCAAAATCAATCAACATTTTTCAATTTTCATACCACCGTTAAATTTTGGATGGAATCGGACACGTGCGACGCACGTGACCATTAACTCACTAAAAAAAAAAAAATCGGGCAGGGAGGGAGTTATGAATTTCACTTTTCATACCAAATATTTACCTACTTTATACATTGCACACCACACATTCAGAATGACACATTTCATATCAAAATCAATCAACATTTTTCAATTTTCATATCGACGTTAACTCACACAAAAAAAAGTACTCGTGGGTACGGTACTACCACATATGTTATTCTTAATTTGAGGAAATTGTAAAAAATCATATGATAGATGACATTCCCGTTTCTTTTTTGAAAGGGTAAGAATCTCAGGTTCGTCACTTTTTTACAATTAACCCATTGCCCCCTAAAATGATCCAATTTTATCCTTGGGTGTTATTAGTACTAATAAATATGTAAAAATTGAAATAATTTTTAAATTTATGGGCAATTATAAATTATCTCAATTAATGAATATGATGATTTTGAATTGAAACAGTAGTACCAAATAGGGTCTTCTCAATTAAAGGAAACCGTAATAAATCATATGATCGATAACATTCCTGCTTCTTTTTCGAAAGGGTACAAAATATAATAAAATACGGTCTTCTCTATCTATGAAAATCATACTCAATCATAATTTTGTAATTTTTCTGCCAAATTTTTAAGTATAATTCATTTACAAAAAAAACCCCTCGTGTTTGTCACTTTCTTAAAATTAATCCATTGCCCCTAAAATGTTACAATTTTGACCATTGATTTTGAGCTTAAAATATCGAATATTGTCTACTCAGTTTGGGGAAACCATAATAAATCGTAAATTTGAACTTTTTCTGCCAAATTTTTTTGTATAATTTACGAGCAATTATGAATTTTATTAATATATGATTGATAAAAAGATTTTATTAATACTAATAATACCACATATGGTCTTCTCAATTTGAAGAAACCGAAATAAATCACGTTTTTTTAATTGATAAGATTATTTTCGAAAAGGTAAATTACGAATAACTCAATGAGAAAAGGCCTACTTACAAAAATACACCTCAGGTATTGGTTGTGACAAAAAGGTTGCGTTACCGCGAGTATTTATTTATTTTTTATTTTTTTGCGAGTTAACCTCAGTATGAAAATTGAAAAAGGTTGATTGATTTTGGTATGAAATGTGTCATTCTGAAAGGTGTGGTATGCAATGTATAAAGTAGGTAAATGTTTTGTATGAAAAGTGAAATTCATAACTCCCTCCCTGCCCGAATTTTTCTTTTTTCTTTTTAAGTGAGTTAACGGTCACGTGCGGCGCACGTGTCCGATTCCATCCAAAATTTAACGGTGGTATGAAAATTGAAAAAGGCTAATTGATTTGGGTATGAAATGTATCATTCTGAAAGGTGTGGTATATAATGTATAAAGTAGATAAATATTTGATATGAAAAGTGCAATTCTCTCATTTTCTTAATACAAGACTAAAATAAAGTAGAGAATAAAATTATTAGAGGAGATCTACTACATATAAAAGGAGAATTTATTCAATCTCAAAAAATTCAACCAAACAAAATTAATAAAAAGAAAAATCTCAAATTATTTCTAAAACCACTTTCAGAAAAACTAGCTTTATTTTACCTTATGAATTGGATCATAACAATTCTTATTTTGATACCCATGCTTAAAATATCATATTATTATAAAATACATTCTAAAACATAATTTCTTTTTGTGTTTTATATATCATCACTAATTCACTACCACGAGTGCATTTTTATAAATATTCTTGGAGGTAAATACCCTGATAAATACATACCATCTTCTCTTATTTCCCAGTAGCACACGCCCGAGGCACATAGGTAGTCCTCCCAATTTGCATTAAAAACTTCAAATGCAGAATTCTTTGACTTCCACCAAAAACGACAGAAGAATACAGTATAAGTCAATTTCGTACAAAAATGAAAATTAAAATCTTGATTTTTCTTAAGCGTATGATATCCAAGTTCATCGTCTTTAGAAGCGCAGTGTATCTTCAATGGCGCAGAATTCGCTGGAAGTTTATTAACAATGTGCACATCGTATTTTTGAGTAAAGATACATTTGAGTTTCGTATCTGAGGATATTGCTAAGTAAAGGTTAGAGTAAAAGATGAGAAAAAATAAAGAGTATTTAACCTTTGAAGAATTCATATTTTTTGCGTAGAACAATTATGTTTGATTTTTTCAGGCTCATTTTATAGAGAAAGGATGTTTAATTACTTATTAATTAGAGTTTTGAAGTTTATTTAGAAATAAAGTTGTTTTATATATTCACACTACATATATGCATGGTGCAAAAATAGAATATATGATATATATGTCGAATCTGATTTGTAAAATTTAAGCTATAATTAATTAGCATTTTGGTACCATATTTATTTCCAATTGCAAAAAATAGAATTATGTGTGAGCTAGATGCTATGTAATATGGGTATTAGATATGATTTGAGCATTTTGACTAAATTTTAAAAAAGTTAATTGCATATTTACCCTAAAAAAATATAATTAAGCATTTTGACCTAATTTTAAAATTGATTATTTCATATTTACCTCCCATAGTTGTGGACTGGAAATTTTGATTAGATTTTAATTGATAAAAGCTAGCTTGAACAATGTGTCGTTCGATACTACTCGGTTCGTTTACACCTCTAGAGATCATGGCCCGTTGGTAAGGTTGAGGTCGCATAACCAAGAAGCTATGAGTTCAACTCCCACTAATGCGGATTTTCTAATAATTTAGATACTAGTATTTGGTTATTGATTTCCTTTCTTTATTTGATAGTAATTTAATAAATTTCTAATTCAGTGATATTGATATAATGATATTTATGTAATATGATAATTTCTTAAAAAAAAAAAAATAGCATGTGTTGATTAGGGTGAAAAGGCAAAAAGGGTCCATAACTAAATCGCGCTAACGGTTTCACTCCACATAATTCCAAGCATACAATTTTACTCACAATTTACTCTGAAGCAATTTTGGTCCAATTGCAAAAAATAGCACCATGTGCGGGCTAGCCTGATAGGTGCTATGTAATTTGGGTGTTTTGCAGAATTTTTAAAGTAATAATTACATATTAACAACCCCCCTCCCCCCCAAAAAAAAAAAAAACAAAAATGATTTGGGCATTTTAACTAAATTTTAAAACAGATAATTGCATATTTACCCCCAAAAAATTAATTATTGCATATTTACCTCCAATAATTACTAATTGGAAATTTTTGTTAGATTTTATTTCATAAAATTTTATTCAAAATGTCTAATTCCTTATTTTTTGGGGTAAACAAGCAATAATCATTTTTGAAATTCATTCAAAATGTTTAATCCTAAGTTTGGGGGTAAGTATGTAATTATTAATTTTAAAGTTCAGCAAAATTCCCAAATTACATAGCACATGGCCCGCAAAATTATTAAATTTCGACCAAAAAAAATCCGTCGAAATTATTGAAGTTTCGACGGATTTTAATTTCCGTCGAAATTTATTGATTTTTTTATTTTTCGCTAAATTATTAGATTTTGACAAAAAAAATCCGTCGAAATCACTAAAATTTCGACGGATTTAATTATGTAGAACCTTAATTATTTTTTCTTTTTTTATACCTTCTTTTCGAAAATCCGAACATAAATTGGTCAAAATTATTTTCGACGGATTTTTATTCGGTCAAAAAAAGTTTCATTGAAAATTTAAGTAATATTCAACAGATTTATTTTCGTAAAAAAATTTCTCTCGAAATTTTCCTTTTTCCTAGTAGTGGTAGCCTTATGCTATATTTTAGATTATGAATTGGATACCATATGTCATAACAATTCTTATTTGATACACATGCTTAAAACATCGTATTATAATCTTTTTGTGTTTTATTTGATACATACGCTTAAAATATCATATTATAATCATTTTGTGTTTTACACAATTACCATGAGTACAATTTATTATACATACCATCTTCTCTTACTTCCCAATAACACACACCTGAAGCACATCGGTAGTCTTTCCAATTTGCATTAAAAACTTCAAATGATATGTCCTTTGACTCCCACCAAAAATGACAGAAGTATAAAGTACGAAAAAACGTACAAAAGTGAAAATTAAAATCTTGATTTTTCGTAAGCGAATGATATCCAAGTTCGTGATCTTTAGATGCGCAGTGTATCTTCAGTGGTGCAGAATTCTCCGGAAGCTTACTAACAACGTGCACTTCGTATTTTTTAGTAAATATGCATTTGAGTTTATTATCTGAAGATATTGCTAAGTAAAGATTAGAGTAAAAGATGAGAAACAATAAAAGGTATTTTTTAACCTTTGAAGAATTCATATTTTTTTTGCATAGAACAATGTTTGATTTTTCAGACTCATTTTTTGGAAAAAGGCTGAATTCGTATTAATAGCATATATGATATATGTCGAAATTTGTTACAACCTAAATTTCCTAAATATAATCACACGACATGCATTGCATGGTGCAAAAATAGCATATGTCGAAACATGAATCATGTCCTGCAAAGTCTGATTTGTAAAATTTAAGTTTAAATTAATTATGCATTTGGAATATTGGAATTATTTCAAGTTTAGGGTTGTCATCTTAGAAAAAAATTGATATTTCGCTATATATACTAATTTTGACTCGTTAATAAGGTTGAGGCCGTGGAATCAAGAGAGTATATGTTCAACCCCACTAATGTGGATTATATTCTAATTTAAATATTAGTAATTGGTTATTGATTTCCTTAATTTGTAATTAATTTAATTATAATTTAATAGAATTCTGATTTATTGATTTTGATGTAAATAATATCAATGTAATATGATTTTTTCTCTTAAAAATGAAAACAAACATGTGTTGATTAGGGGGAAAAGGCGAAAAGGATCCATAATTAAATCGTGCAAACGAGTTTAGTCCACATATTTTTAAGCGGACAAGTTTGCCCACAATTTACTCTAATGTATTGTTTGGTTGTTGGGAAGTGAGGGAAAGTGAATGAAAGTCGGTTTTTTTTTCTCCCACATGTTGTTTGGATAGCAGGAAACGAAGTTATTATCTTCCTTCAACTTTCCTGCAGGAAAATTTTGTGAAGAAAAAATTTCCCCACCAATTTGATGGGGAAATCCCAGGAAAATCGTGGGAAAAAAGTAAATTGCAAAACACCCCTTGTACTTCGTCTAACTATCAAAATCCCTCATTTGTGATTTTTTCTTACTGAAAGCCCATTTGTGCTTATTTATTATTAGCAAAAGAATATCTTCTCAAGTCATATAACAATTAATTATACCCCACAAAGTGACGCAAAAACATATTTTTTTCCCTAAAAAAATTATCAATAACCCTCTGTTAATTTTAAAAATTAACAATAATCCCCTGTTAACTTTGAAGATGGATATAAATTCGATGACTAAAAAAATAAAATAGCGTCAAATTAATTTATAATAAAGTTAATATAATAAAAACGTGATTATTTATACAATATTTTATCAACAAAGAAAATGTATTACATAATCAAACAAAAATATTTATCAAAAATATTATGTTTCTAAACTTTCTTAACAAACAAATAATTACAAGAAAATAGTTTTTCTCACAACCAAACATATAAGAGGTAAATGACTTTCTTTTCCTTTTACTTTCCCAACAATTTTCCCTCACTTTCCTGACAGCCAAACAAGCTATAAAGCAATTTTGGTATCATTTATTTCCCAATTAAGAAAAAATAATCATGTGCGAGCTACATATGGGTATTTTGCTGGATTTTTTAAGTAATGATTTGATATTACCCCTCAAAATTAAGATTTGAGCATTTTGACTAAATTTAAAAAAAGATAATTGCATATTTACCCCCAACGATTATAATTGAGCATTTTGACTGAATTTTAAAATTGATTATTTCATATTTACCTCCAATAGTTACTGACTGGAAATTTTCGTTAGATTTTAATTTATAAAAGCCAGTTTTAAAATTTAATCAAAATGTCAAATTCCTAATTTGCTGGGGTAAACATGCAATAATCATCTTTTAAATTCATTCAAAATGCTTAATCTTAAGTTTGGGGGTAAATACGCTATTATTACTTTTTAAGTTCAGCAAGATTCCCAAAATACATAGCACATGGCCTGCCCATGATGTTAATTTTTACAAATGTTACATTTAAAAATAAAAGGAGAGTACAAATATTAAAAGAGAAAACATTGCCGTCTGCTTTTTACGAAATATGATTTGGGCTCGAGTTGTTGAAATACCAAATTGGGCTTTTTGGTTTTTGATTATTTTTGGCCCACAATTGTAAGTTTGTTCAATCTTTTTAGGGGAAATAATTCTGAAAACACACAAGTTACTTTGAGTTAAAAGAAAGAAAAAATAGTGTATTTTCTTCTTCTAAAAATACCTCTTCTTGTTTCCATTTTTTTGGCTTCTTCTATATTTTATTGGAATTTGGATCGAAAGATTCGCGTCTTAGCTTTAAGAAATTTTAATATCCAAAATTTAATATCAAGAAGCTTTTGCAAACAAACTAAACATCCATTGTCAAACTTCTCGAACCACTTACATATAGAACTGTTAATTGAGTCGGGCTTATCCGAAATTCGATGGCTCAGCCCGATTAAAATTGATTCGAACTCGAATAATTGTGAGCGAATTCGAGTCTGAGCCATTTTAATTGTGACCCAATTAATTTTTGAGCCAATCTTTAGCCTAATAAGACTCGATCGAATAAAACCCGAGTACAAAATTATTTTAAATATATAAATTAGTTGAATTAAAATCATAGTTACTGATTACTAATTTTATTTTAATACAAGAAAATAAAAAATAAAAAAGTTTAGCGTAAACCCACACATAGGAAATAAAAGGAAAACCAAATTATCAAATAAATCGAAGTTTTGGGACTTTTTAAACTCTACTACATATTCATATGAAACAAACGTATATTCAAAATTATGGGCAGATGAAAGATTTCATCTAATATAGTTTCACTACATATGGAAAGGCCTTTTATATTCACTTAAAATACTAAATGATATCAGAACTTTATGTCATTCGAAAGTTAGTGTTTTTTATATATGTTGAGGTATTATTACATACTTAGTTATTTTACTTTTGTTGTTTTTATATGAGTCATCCACCTCATCAGAGGTCAGGAGAAATACCAAATTGGGCTTATAAGTCTTAGGTATTATCTCTAAGTTATTTTATTCCTTTTATAGTCGATTTTTTTTTTATAACTATAAAAGTCTGGTTTGTGGACTTTTCTAGTCACTTGATTATTTATAATATAAAAAAATTAAGAGTTTCTCTCTTAATGTTCTTTTCTTGCATTGTTCTTCTGGTAATTTTGCATATCAATTTAGCCTACGAATTAATTACTAATATGTTTCGGATTCAATTGGGTATCAAAGCCAAATTTGAACAGATAAAGCACTATAGTAGGAAAACGTTCTTCCTCGAATCTTTACAAGCTTATTCATCAATGTAACGAGAAAGTTTAAATAAAATCTACAGAACACCAATACTAATAAAATATTTTATGATTCAGACTTGAGCCAATAAAATATTTAGCTAAAAATTATTTAATATAACTGTTGCACCAGCCGATCAATATTGTAGTTATTACATGTGAAGTGAAATCTCACATCAATCATGTTCTTGACACTGTAAACCCAATTTTAAAAACACGTTGATCTACTGCATTACATGTACTTGATCACATGCTATTACGATTTACAAGTAATAAACTATTACTTGTACCCTAACGCATCCAACGTAGTACCTTTAATTATGTCCAGAGCACCCGCAATCTTTTCATTCCCCAAATTCAAGATTCGTTTTTACTGTTTTACTCACTGTTTTCTGTAAATTAAACCCAAATTTCACAGTGGACGTGCATACGTACAACAAAATTAACCTCGTATCATCATTGGTATTCCCTGCTCCGCGATTCACGTATTTACTGTGAGACACGTACGGACGTAGTACAATCCTCACAGTGTGAGGTACAAGTCCCAATAACTACTAACATGTTGACACGTAGAGTATATGGGACCCACCTGATGTCGTGGCAACAGTGCTTACTTGTCAGTTTTGACAGCTTTTTCGTTTTAGCTCGTGACTGACGTGGCAGTCCAAGGTTATTAAGGAAACATGGATTTCTGGGTACGTGTTTCCAGGATTGGTATTAAATTAGTACTACGTACAGTGTGTGTACTGTGTGAAATCTGTCGGAGGTTTGTTTCTTATTTTGTTGTTTGATGTTTCTCTATTTTCCTTTCCATTCTCTACGTAAAGAATTTTTGATGCATAATTTGCAGTTGATAGATATGTATATACGAGTTATCCACGTGGCTATCAAGTATGTTTGTTTGTAAGGGTGTAAACGAGTCGAGTAGTATCGAACGAGATTATTTTTAAATTTGGTTTGAATTTTATCGAACTTGAAATTTTGTGTCAGAATTTGGTTTGATTTCTTAACTTAGCTCAAATGAGCTTTTATCGAATGAGATCGAGCCAAGGGTCGAGTAGTTTCATATTTTACATGTATTTTTTTTTTATATTTAGCTTATCGAGTCGAGCTCGAGCGGGGCTTCAAACTTATTGATCAAACAAAAACTTATGTTCAAGTTTGTCTTATTTGTTTGACGAATGAGTTTTTGTCGAACGAACTCGAGCCGAATATCGAATAGCTTAAATTAATTTTCAATCCTATTTATATGCCCGTTCTCAACGATAATGTGGCACTCAGATAATCAAACATGTTCCCGTACAAGAAAAATACCTTTCGAACAACATGATTAAGTATGCACTCTACGATATGCACCATGTCTTACCCAGGCCAACTCGAATAAAATAGAGCAACCCACTCGAGTTTGGATATTTTACATCTTAGAAATATCCCCTACTGTCTTCTTCAATTGCAGGTTAGGAAATGTAATCGAGTTCACCGATCATAAAACTTACATATGTACATTTCAAATTGAAAAGGAGATTGTAGAACAAAATATATTACAAGACAAATCATTAATTTGTGGCTATTAAAATGAGTGGCAAATTACTTGCAGAAAATAATTTTTATATTAGACGATGCGATCAAATTAATCCCAGAATAATAGGAACATAACATATTTTACTGAAGATGTCACACTGTGGATGAAGTATATACATTACATTCTTTGACCCGAATAGTAAATACACAGTTTAATTAATAAATCTACCTTGTTAATAATAATAGTTGACAAAGAAAACACAAGAATTTAAAGAATAAATTCACACATCAAGTATATCCATATATAACTATTTATTAAAATAAAATAAATAATAAAAAAATGTCTCCATAAATAAGTAATACGTGTGTCCTTGTTAAGGTTAAAGAGAATTTCTAGAATTGGTCAAAGAGAGAGAAGAAAATTCTTCTTTTATTCGAAAATCTAGTCAAAGTCCAGGTCCTTAGTCTTTACTCTCCTTAGAATATCAATAATCTTTTTCCCCTAAATTCAGGATAGCCTTATATATTTAGACAAAAAGTGTGTGCATTTCTTTGGAGATTGTGCAAAATTCCAATCTGACTAAAACCAGTTTCTCTTGTCAGGATTTCAGCTTTTTTTTTTTTTTCAGTATATTTTTTCATTTTCCCCCTCTTCATGTTCCTAATTACTATTATTTGGAGTTTATACATACAATAAGAACTAATATATTGATAATCAAGGTCAATAATACATGAAATCCAATAAATGGATCACATCTTTTGATATTGAATGATGTATATATTCAAATATGTGATAAGGTGGTCTTGTTACATTAATATAAGTAAAGAGAGGGATCATTGTTATCCTTATCTATTAAATCCAAAAAAAAATTAGTGGAAGATTCAAAGGGTCTTTTGTTCATTTTTAATAATATTCTTAATAAACAATTGTTATATAATATCTCATGAAAGTTTCTAGTAGGAATTTTATCTAAGTAGATCATGTAATAGCTCATAGGAATTATCTCTAATAATCTACTTAGTTCACGTGTGTTAAAATTGAGCGAATAGCAAATTAACTCCCTGAGTTATTATAAATAAGCAGTTTAAGTCCCTGTGATAAATAAAAATGTAAAATATCTTCCTATGTTTTTATAAAGAAGAACATTGCCTCCCTGTTGCTTTTTACATTTTTATAAGAGGGTAAAATGCCCATTATGAAATATCACATGGAGTTAAAGTGTCCATTTACGCATATTACAGGGGTAAAATGAGGTGAATATGTTGTCATTGTAAGGTTAAATTGATCATTTTTACATAAAAATAAAGTCTCAGTTGCATTATAGAATGTTTGTTTGCAACACCTCCATTATTTCATAACACATAGAGGTAAATTGCTCATTATTTCATTTCACAAGGAGGTAAATTATTTATTTTCCTATCACAGAGAGGTAAATTAGGGTTTTTTGCACTTTGCACTCCCGAAACATAAGAAATAGGCACTTTGCACCCTCGAAATTTAGATTTACCACTTTGCACCCTCAAAATATGAAAAATAAAGCACTTTGCACCCTCTTTTATTTTCTGCAAAAACTCAAGGGCAAAGTAGGTAATTCAATTATAAATCTTTGGCACTTTGCACCCCCAAAACTTGAGAAATTGGCACTTTGCATCCCCAAAATAAAATTAGCGCTTATCACCCTCGAATTAAGAACAAATCAGCAATTTGCACCCCCAAAACACAATAAATTGACAGTTTGTACCCCGAAACACAAAATTAACACTTAGCACCCTCAAATAAAAAAAAACTCAAACCCCTCCTTTTCTCCGGCAAAGTCGATCATCGGGGTGAAAAAGATCTAAGGCAAAGTTGAACTTACCAATTTCTACTTATTTAATTATTTTGCATAGCACGTCTAATTTGTACAAGCTATAATTCATGGTTGTTAATTTGTTATATGATATAATAATTCCAAATTTATGGTATTTAATTTGTATATATGTTTATAAATGTAGGTTGTTCAATCGGATCGAAAACTTGCCTATTTTACCTTAGAGTTTTTCACCCCGATGGTCAGCTTTGTCAGAAAAAATGAGAGGTTGAGTTTTTTTTTATTTGAGGGTCTTAAATGTTAATTATGTGTTTCGTGGTGCAAAGTGTGTCCATTTATTGTGTTTTGGGGTGCAAAGTGTCTATTTATTGTGTTTTGGGGTGCAAAGTGTCTATTTATTGTGTTTTGGGGGTGCAAGTTGCTAATTTTATCTTAATTCGAGGGTGATAGTTGTTAATTTATTTTGGGGGTGCAAAGTGCCAATTTCTCAAGTTTTGGGGGTACAAAGTGCCAAAGATTTCTAATTGAATTACCTATTTTGCCCTTGAGTTTTTGCCTAAATATAAAAGAGGGCACAAAGTGCTAAATCTAAGTTTTAAGGATGCAAAATGCAAAAAACTCAGTAAATTACCTATTATATATATCACAAGGAGTTAACTTGCCAAAAACCCGCTAAAATTTAATTCAAAAGTAAATGATGAAAGCTATATTATAACTTGATTTGGTATATATATAATTGAACAAATTTAAAAATTCATTTATGTAAGACGATGTAAGAAATTTAGTTTGAACTCGTTAATAAGATAGAAAACGATAAGTTATTTGAGGGGGATTTTTGCACGTCACCCCCACTTTTTTTTAATTTTCGCACTTTCCCCCCCAAAATGCCTTAAATGTGACCGTGCCTCCTGATTTTATGTATGTTTGTGCACTTACCCCCCCCCCCCCTGAAAGGCCTTAAATGTGACTGTCCCCCCTGCTTTTATGTATGTTTGTGCACTTACCCCGCAAAATGTCTTAAATGTGAATGTGCCCCCTGCTTTTATGTATGTTTGTGCACTTACCCCCCCCCCATACCAAATTCCGGCCAGATTTTCCACCGGAACTAAAGCATCTGTAAAGCACACAAAATTTAAGAGGGCAAAAGGGTAAAATTATCCTTATTTCCCACAAAACCTAAACATCAGTTAAAAACGTGAATTGAATTTGAGAAAAGAAATTAGGGTTTATCTCATTTAGGCTTAATTTCTCCTCCATTTACTGAAATTGAGTGAATCATGAACAATTTTACAAATTCATATCGTCTCTCTCTCACACAAAACTCATGATTTAGAGAAATCAATATCAACATTTCTTGTTGCTTTCTTATTCCTTTTTTTATAGAGACCCCTTCATTACATACACCGAAAAATCAAGTCACATAGGAGTTGGTACTGGATATGGAATATTGCCGCACCGCTCGTAATATTACCCTTTTGCCCTCTTAAATTTTGTGTGCTTTGCAGGTGCTTTAGTTCCGGTGGAAAATATGGCCGAAATTTGGTATGGGGGGGTAAGTGCACAAACATACATAAAAGCAGGGGGCATGGTCACATTTAAGGCGTTTCAGGGGGATAAGTGCACAAACATACATAAAATCAGGGGACACAGTCACATTTAAGGCGTTTGGGGGGAAGTGCGAAAATTGAAAAAAAGTGGGGGGTGACGTGCAAAAATCCCTATTTGAGATTAGCAACTTATTCTTGTCAGTTCTAGTGAGCTTAATCAAATTTAACAAAATAAAAAATCAAATTTAATTCCAACCGTGGAAAGACCATTAAAGAAACAAGTGGCAAGCATCATGGAATTTTGAGATTGTAAAAGACAAAAAGGGATTGACCCTTTGATAATAACATATGGTTTATGTTGTTTCCAATGCCATTTAGGCATGTGACAGCTTAATCAGCAATTCATAAAAAGTTTTTCAAATCTCCTAATTTAGAACTTATAATTAAATTTATTTAATTATAGTTGGCCCACTAAGTATTATTATTTTCTTGCCTTTTGGATTTGAGAAGTTTTGATCCATTATGCTTTACATGTGTTCTTGAGGACTTTGATTTCCCTTTTGACTATAGTCATTTTCGAGTCACTTTTATACAAGAAACCGCTCCACGACACACCAATTTGCTTTGTTTTTCCATATTTTATGGACAAGTCTTTTAAGTGCTTCAAGAATATATAGTTTCGATTAAAAATAAAAAAAAGGTAGGACATATATAAAGTATTTTTAATTATATTTATTACTGACTTGTTTGAATATTATTAGTTTCATATTAGTAATGTCCAAGAATTTACATGGTTTTGTCACTTTTGTTTATGTAAATAAAATTTTAGGCTCAAACTTTTAGTTCATGATTATTATGACCACATCTAATCAATTATAATATAGTAATTGTATGTATACGTGTTTTTTTGATTTTGATCAGTTTATTTTATTAGACATTATAGTTTGTATATTGGGCCTTTTTGTATTTGTTATTTGATGTGGTTAATTCCGATCAGCAATTTTCACAATGTAATGGTTATTTACATATATGCCTAGTTTTCTAAAAAGTTTAATCATTTCGAGAAACGTCGGGTACATTAATTAAAAATAAATATCAATAATTGTTTTTGAATCTTGTACTCCAAATAATTGGACAAATTAACCTGAATTGGACTATTCATAGTCCATTTGAAAAGAAAAAAAAGTTGAAATCACTTTTGAGTTATCGAAAAATCAAGTTTAATTTTCCAAAAGTAATAAAAGTTGAAATCTCTTTATAGGCTTGGGTCTCAATCTCACTAATGTGTGAATATTTTTAAATATCAAATTAGTCTTATTAGTTGTTAGTTTTTTTTTATTATTATAATTTCTTTTGCTGTAATTTGTTGATACAATCAATCGATATTTTGATGTAATGATGTAATTTATCGTTTAACTCTTAAGAAAATTAACTCGATTTTAAATTTTGTCCAATTGCAATTCAATAATATCAGCCCTCAACCCTACCACTGTCGCTTTTTCATTAAATTTAATCATTGTATAAATAAATTAAATATAAACTAGGGTTTATTTTTCAATTGTCCTACGACGAAACTCACTTTAAGATAAAAGGAAATAATTTGGGAAAATGGGTAATATATTTTAAAACTAAATTTGATTATGGGAAGTAACAAACTATATTTGACTTTGGAGCCTTATAGTGTACACCTTTTTTGTATTGGAAATGTAGCACAAGGTGATGTTTCCATTGTACACCCAATTGCTACAATATTTTGGATTCATCATTTTGTTGAGTGAAGATCCCTAACTACTCCCTTTGAAAATCATGAACAAGACAGAAAATTACATGATTAATTGTGCATCAAATCCGGATTAAACATGTGACTTATAACTTAAAGAAATTATTCAACAAAATACAAAGGACTTGTCCTTAGATTTCAAATGCTTGAGACTCTCAAGAAATATGCAGACAAAAATTAAATATGTCGTGGTTATAATTGTATCGTTATCCATAATCAATAATTTTATAAAAATTTAGATTCTCAAAATTTTCAACTAACTCCAACATTCTTCCATTACTTTTTTTTCTAGAAATAATATGAACTTATATAATATATTGAGTACACAAGACAAAATGTTGTCTACATTTAATTATAGGTAGGTTGGCTAAGATTTTGGCTTGGAGCTTTTGACATGCTATTTACTAGCTTTTACGGTATTCTTATTATATTGAGAAAGATGATTATGAATTTTTTTATGTGTATTAAAAATTTGAACTTAGATCCAACTTGATGGAACTCAATCATTTGGTCAATGAGTAAGAAATTAAATGTGTACATATCTTATATTGTTTGGTCGAATTCTAGATGGATATAAATCTATTATAAGCATTTAAATTTAAAATGTGTAAGGACCCATATGTGCACTTGTTGGGTGAATCTATCATGTAACACCAAATCGGTACACTTAGAATATCTTTTACCGATATTAGTTTTATCACCGGACTTGCAAACATAAGTTAATATTATCATTTATGATTTTCCTCAAAAAAAAAAATATTATCATTTATGATGTTATTTCATGCCAATTCTTAACCATCGACACTTTATGAATGACGTTTTTTTTTTTTTTTTTTTTTTTTTTTTTTTTTTTTTTTTTTTTTTTATGAAATCTAACAAATGAGTTAATAATGCCAATTTACCTTAAGTGAAATGCATAATGTTCAATTTACCTCATGTGATTTTTAAAGAGCTTTTTACTCCCCTGGAAAATTTTTAAAGAAGCAATCTACCTCCTTTAGTTGGAGAGTGCAACTCACTTGTGAAAATTGAGAGTGGGCATGGAAAGTGTTTGTGTAACATAGGGGGAGGTTAATTGTCACATTTATCATAATTCAGGGGGTTAAACTGACACATTATCATAACATGGAGGGGTAAAGTGCCACTTATAAAAATTTCAAAGAGGCAGTGTGAAACTTTTATGATATTATAGAAGGAAAAAGTGCAATTTTTCAAACTATAAGGATGTAAATTGAACATTATAAATATAACAGAAGGCAAATTATCATTAACTCTGTAGCATATACTACCACGCAAACGGTTAAAAGGTAGGTTATTGATCTTTTATGAAACTCAGTACAATGAAGAAAATTTGAGCTCTTTAGCTGAGTTAAAACGATTATATTGCATTATATTGATCCTAATTTTATCTGAAATTCGATCAAAATTTGAACATATGACGGATTTAAATCTGTATACTCTTTAGATAAAACTAAGTAGACGTGGACCCAAGTTAATTCGATCCAAATTTAATCCTTTAACAGCTCTAGCCTTATATTGTATAGAGTCATATTCTTATAAAAACTAAAGTAAAGTAGGATACTCAACTTTTCAAAATATTGAGGGTTTAAAACAAAATAACAAAAGAAAAAAACACCCCCTAACCTTTTAATTTCTAACTTAAAAAAGAACTTTATGTGTTATTTTAACTCCCAAAAACTCCCCTCTGCTCTCAAGTCAGCGCCAGTGCTATTCAGATGCGGAAATTGCAAGTATTTATTCACATTTTCCTTTTGATATGACTATTTTACCCCGGACACTTAGTTGTACAAGTAAAAGACAAAAATACTCCATATGCTTTGTCTAACTCCAAAAAAAAATCTGTGTTATTTTAAATCTCGAACCCCCCTCCCTCCTTGTTTGGTTTTAATAACTACACTCAAACCAAGTAGTACATACTTGGGTTTTCAAAATGAATAAATAATTAAATGAAAAGACTAATTTTATCATTCCACCAAAAATCAAACGTCAAAAGTCAAATTCTACTACGGTAGAATATGGTAATTAAAATAAAAAAATATGGAAAGTTTTTTAGAGGTAAAATAACACACAGAATTTTTTAGTAGTGATATGGAATGTTTTTATTTTTGGCTCAAAACAAAAATATATGTATAGAGTGAGAGCAAAATCAGACTGATACAGTACAATGCAGTACCTTGGGGGCTTTTTTTATTTTTTTTATAAATAAAAATAAAATAATCAATACAATGCAGTATCCTTTTCCGTGATCACTAATCACTCAACAATTCTTTAAGGACTTTAATATAATATAATATGTGCACTATGCATATGCACTTCATGTGTATGTGTATATAAATATGACCCCCACAAACACTCTACATTCAAATCAAACTTAAAAATCTCACACACACCAAAACAAGAAAGCAACAAAGAAACAACCTTAAAACTTTTCATTCTCATTTTCTTGCAATAAACAACAATGTCAACAACCAATGATCATAAACCCTTCCCTCTCTTTGAACCCATCCTCACCACCACAGGCTTCACATTGCTCCAACGCAACACGGCAGCCACGTCTCCGTCGACCGAGCGACGTGGCCGTAAAAAGCAAGCCGAGCCAGGCCGTTTCCTAGGCGTGAGGCGCAGGCCGTGGGGCCGATACGCAGCCGAGATACGAGACCCCAACACGAAAGAAAGACACTGGCTAGGCACATTTGACACTGCACAAGAAGCAGCTTTGGCTTATGACAGAGCTGCCCTTTCAATCAAAGGCACTCAAGCAAGGACTAATTTCATTTACTCAGATCACAATTCAACTACATTCCAATACCCTTTTGAAAATATCCAAACTTTCAACCAACCCGTTTCGTCCGACAACGTAAGTGTTCGGAAACCGGTCCAATCGGAGAACCATCATGAATCTTCCTCCTCTGATCATTCACCAAATAATGATAAAAATAGCTTCTTTGATCTTTCAAAATCTGACACAAATTCTGGGTATTTGGAATGCATAGTTCCTAATAACTACTTGAACCCAAATATCACTTCTAATAAAAGTGCCAAGAAAGTTGAAGAGGTTCAAGATTATAGTACCAAAAAGGCAGGGGATTTTGACAACTTTGGAAATGGTTCTTGCTATGGATTTTGGGACAATGAGCAAACATGGGATTTGAGTTCTTGTGAACTTTCAGCTATGATAAATAACAACAACGACAACACATTAATGGAAGAAAACAGAGTAAATTTGGATCAAATATGTGAAACTAGTTCATATTTTCATGAGATGATGGCTCCAATGAGTACTTTTGAGGAGGCAGTTGACTTGGGATGCACTCTCTTTTGAAATGATGATGATTCGAAGTTGATCTTGGATTAAGATATAAAGTATAATATATTTATATGTATGGACCTCTTATGCAATTTTTTTTTTCTTTCTTTAGGCAATTGTTTTTGGCAAGATTATGAGACAGGGGATTTTCTTTCTTTTGTTTTTTTTGCAGTTGATCCTACCATGTCATTGTTTGCTAGCTAAATAAACTTCATCATCATCACATTTAGGGTCAACTTTCATATCAAAATCATAACTTGTGTTTTAAAATGTTTGTGACAAGATCGAGTTTTGTCGAACAATGCATTCTTGATTTAATGTTCGACCTTCAGATTTTGTTTCAACATAGTTTATTATTGGCAAAATTGAGAAAACGTCTTAAATTAATTAGTGATTTTGGATTTTCGTCCCGAACTATATCGCCTTACCGAATTTCATCCCGTAATTTAATATTTTTTCGGAATACTATCTCAAACTAATTAGTAATTTTGGTTTTTCGCCAAATTTCGATACATAATTTACAATTTTGCATGAATTTAGTCTCAATATTAAATTTCTAATTTGATGGAAATGACTGTTCAATCTTGTAATTTGTTTGAGATGAATTTTGCAATATTGTATAATTGTTCATGTTAAAATGTGCCACGTCATGACATGTAAGCAGCCATGTGGCAATTTAACGAACATACGCGCAATTTCTGCCTCATAATTAACGGTGGGACGATATTCCAAAAAAATATTAAATTACGGGACGAAATTCGGTGATTTGATATAGTTTGGTATGCAAAACCCAATATCATTGAGTAGTTTGGGACGTTTTATGCAATTTTGCCTTTATTATTACAAAAACTTAAATTGAACAGAGTTTTAATCGAATCGAATGCAAGTAACTTAGGTTCTATGTGTATGGGTTTTGGCCGGTATGGCAATTTGTGATCTTTTCAAACGAGTTTTCGTCGGACCTATGAAATTCAACACAAACATATTCACAAATCTACACCAAACTCTTGAAACATATAAGATATTGATTTTACGCATACCATATTATTTTCTTAAACTCTTTTAAAAAATGCATTAATTTTACACTTATCATCTACTCCCTCCATTCCTTTTTACACGTCGTTTAAGGTTGTTTCACAAGAATTAAGAAATCATTTAATGCTCTAGATTTTAAGAAAATAAAATAGTAGTTGGACAAAATTACCCTTGAGAAACATGAGTAAATAATTTTGTAGCTCCCATAATCCCCACTCTATCTTGAAAATGAAGAAGGGTAAAAATGTCAAACTAGCATTTAAGTCTATCTTGAATTATAAAATGACAGTGACATGTAAAAAGCAATGGAGAGAGTACTTTTTTCCACACACTCCAACTCCAAAACTAATCCAAGTGGAATTCTAATTTTTCAGAGCCACAAAATTCACCAAATGGGCTTTTAAAATTTCATCCAAACCACCAAAACCATTCTTTTAGAATATATCATGTCAAAATTTAGTTCGATTTTTCATATATTGGAATATAATTTAAATAAATATCATATAAACCAGTCATGATCCTTTTCTATCCAGTAACAACATTAAAACATAATCATTCATTTTTCAACAAATATACACTTTTAGTCAAATAATCGTAAGCCAAAAGACTATAAAACACTATCTACTTTCCCGATATAGTGTGTGAAAGGATATAATGTGTGAAAGTGATAGCCATCAGATCATTAAAAGCTGTCACATTTCCAAATACTGTATCAAATAAAATCCAAGATTTTCTGTAAGACGTATTTGTCATAATTTATGGAGAAAATTGCATTTTTAGTTCCACAATAATGAGCATCAACACTTTTGATCCTACACTTTATGAAATTAGTATATTTTAATTTTAATTTTTTTAAATATTTTGCACTTTTGATTCCATTACCTTCTTTGGGACCACTTTTGGTCCCCCACGTATTATAAAATTGTATTTTCAATTTTCAAAATATTCTGCATTTTTGGCTCCATAACCTTCTCTTGAACTAAAAGTGGGACAAAAAATGTTGAACCAATAGTGGATATTTTAAAATATTGGGACCAAAAGTGGGACAAAAATAGTTGAACTCATTTATTAAAAGTACGGAAACAAAATGTGCTGAGGATCCTCTTGTGTGGGACTAGAAATGCAACTCTACTTATTTTATAAATTTAAAAGCATTAAATAAATTCATCATAACATAAAGATAGCATCATATTGCCTTGCAATTCTCAAAGTTTATCTTTGGTTCGACGAAAAAGCCCCATACCAAAAAGGGGAATTACAAGAACACCTCCATAATCATTCTAGTCAAATTGGGATGAGGTGTTAATATCATTAAATCCCGATAGACAATGGTAAAAACATATCTTTTTCGTTTCGAAAAAGATACATAAATAGACACAGCAAGAGTTCCAAAATTTGAGCAGTGATGCAAAGTACCCAAAAATGGGATGAAAAGATGAGGTTTTGCAAGATCTTCTGAGGGGTATATATGACTTATTCAAGATATGGTGGTCATATGATGGTATTATGAACACGGACATAACTACGGTTTGCTATATTTTGGACGGCTGAGGATTCGCACCAAAAAATGTCTCGATCCGTTTCAGCTTGATGTGCGAGTCTCACCTCCGTGACTTGAAGAAGTCGAACCCTGGCTAGCTGTCTGAGCGCTTGATTGAGGAACGGGTCCACTTTGTGAGAATATAGAGCCAACTGAAGCACTTGAAGTGTTCATAAGTGCATCTTTTCCAAAACCAGAGAGGAGCTCGGGCCTTAGGTCTGATGAGGAGGAAGATGGAGCCAAAGTAGCATTAGTAGATCCTACAGGGTAAGGAGCAACAGGCATATCAGTCAAAGAAGATGCAGAAGGACTGTAACTGATTAGACCTCTTATCGGGTGATCAAATTTGCATGAGGGACCGAATCTGCAGACTCCATTTTGTGCAAAGTGAGAACAGAGAGGTGCACCCTGGAAAAATGGAAAAACTATTAGAAATATGTATATGGCGTATTTCTCGACTACAATTCCACAAGGAAACCTCCAAGTCTTAACAAAAATACATATGCCAACTTCCTTAACCACGGCCATTCAAGACTACATTTACTAGCAGCAGTAATCAACTAATCATTGCTAAAAGGTAAAACTGGAATTGGTTACACAAGACTGGACTCTCAGCACTTTTGGTCCCTTGTTTTATGACATTGTACTTTTAGTCCTAATATTTTAAACTGGTTTGCAGTTTCCGTCCAACTGACCCGTTTCATTTAATTTGGGACCTAAAAGTTGGAAAACTGGGACATTCTTCCTATTGGACCAATAAGTGCAAAAAAGAGACTATTATGTTGGACAAAAAGTGTGGCGACAGGACCTAAAGGATAAGATATTCCCATATATGGGGCCAACAGTGCAATTTGTAAATCACGGGCCAAAAGTGCAGAGGAACCAGACATGCAGTTTTGCCCTGCTGAGAGTATTGTTACAATAGATATAAAAAGGTTAAGTTGTATCCATAAAACCTTCAGTTCCAAATTAGGAAATTTATTTACTGATCTGTCTCATGAAATGAAGAAGATAATGTTCTTGAATGATGCAGGGAACCACCGCGACTCTTATAAAAAAAGAAAGATATAAGTGGGATGGGAGTGGAGTGGACTGGGTATAATAATAAGCTAAAGAAAGCTCACAGGATCATCTTAACATCATTATTTTGGAATATGAACTAAATTAATCTTCTAAGAAGCAGAAAGTTCAACTGGGCTCGAATATTTTACTGTAAAAAAGTTACATGCAGATGCTGCAAAAATCTGACTCCACCAAGTTAACCATTTTTCAGTGGAAGCGCTTAACTAGACTCTACAAGCATAAATTTGAAAGCAAGTAAAATGAATGTTGATAACTTCTGCACAGATAATCAACTTCTTTCTTCTTCAATGTATAGGTGATTCTAAATTATGCTTTAGAAATTAAAAGGAGAAGTGAATGCTTACTGGGCGCAGTGGCAGACCCATTGGACTAAGTGTAAAATTTGTCTTTGGTGCACTCCATTCTGGTGGGTGATGATATTTACAGGTAGGTCCAAATTTACAGTCCCCAGTCCTCATATAGTACTGACACTCGGGTTGTCCAGGTCTCTCCGGAAATGCATGTTCTTTCTGACTGCTGCTTGAAGGGCCAGCTGAAGATGTA
The DNA here is from genome assembly GCA_038501285.1 of Penstemon eatonii. Lineage (NCBI taxonomy): Eukaryota > Viridiplantae > Streptophyta > Magnoliopsida > Lamiales > Plantaginaceae > Penstemon > Penstemon eatonii. Next base: position 61,469,710 of record CM076715.1, on the reverse strand, counting down.
ATGGAAAGGTACGGTCCAGGATACGCAGTCGCTGAAGGAGACAATTGTGTTATCCCATAAATTGGACCTGCACCAACTGTGGGTTGAGTATTCGGAGAAGCCACGTGACTACCCGGTGCCTGTACCATGTACTCCTACAATTTAGCAGAGTAGAGACTTTTATGATATGTTTGGAAATTGAATTTCGGTGAACAAAATGATAAGGAAATGAAAATATACAAAAGCTATAGCTCAATCGATCGATCTTTTGATGTAAGAAATACGTTTTCCTTAGTTTATTACTAGCTAAAATTCACGAGCCAGACATAGCTTTAAGGAATATCAAACAAACAGTGCTGGGGTGTGAACTATTCTGTTAAACGGCTGAACCGAAACCGCAACAAAGATAAATTCGGCTGGGTTTATTGTTTGCCAAGTTTTGGTTTGGTGCGGTTCTATTTTTGGGGAAGGTTAACCGGAGCAAACCGGTTGAATGTTTGGATTTTCAGATGTCAAATGTTTGATTTTTTTTATGAAAAAATAGTTTTTCTTGGGCAAAAATGAGGTTGAACCAAAACCAAAACCGAACCGGCTATTATGTTCGAAATCTGGTTTGCGAAAATGGTAACCCAAAATTTCAGTTCGGCTCGATTAGCACCGAATGAAAAGGCTTAAGACAGTGTCAGCTACACATACCGGATACGAAGTCCAACCGGGAACAGGAACGACTCCTGGTGGAAGCAGCATTGGGCCATAACTTCCAGGAACATATGAACCTGGAAGCATGGGTGGCCTGGGAACTGGCCAATTTCCAGGCATTACCCCAAACTGTTGAGAAGAGTGAACAGGAGGAGACTGCATAGGTGGATAAACTGCAGGTGTGGGCACAGCTCCTGGAGCTGCCAAAGGCCCAGGGGCAGGGGCAGGGGCTGACATTTGTGCTCCTGTTGTTGGTTGTGGATGATGAAATTTACAAGTTACACCAAACTTACATTGCCCTGTTTTCACATAATAAGAACATTCCCTTTCACCCTGCAACAAGAACTTGATGAGAAAGTTGAATAGTACAAAAAATGTAACCGCAAATAATGCTTAAGAATATGTGAAAAGGAACCAAAAGTTTCAAGAGGCACACCGGTCGCAATGGATATCCATAAACGTTCAGTGTCACTGGGGTTGAAGACCCAACTCCGTGCCTTGGATGGTGATACTTGCAGGAAGCCCCAAATTTACACATTCCAGTCCGCATATAGTACTACAAATTTAGTGCAAAAAGCATGATTTGTACAAAATAACATAAACTTCATAAGCAAAGGAATACTGCAAACAGAGTAAGAAGACATATATTGAAAATTATAATTGAAAAGGAAAGATACCTCAGAGTAGAAAGTTACACCATGTTATAAAGATAAAAATGCTAAACGCTTATGAAAGTGTAGAAGGATACAAAGATACAAATACTCAATGCCTATCCATCGACCCCTTTTTTAAGTACTTAGAAAATATAAAATCAACATGAATAGCATTATCAGTGCTTGACATTATTTAATGATGATTGGGTCTATTTTTTATTTTATCTTAATTTATAAAAGAAATAATTAGCACTATGAAAATAGTAAAATGGAAAAAACACCAACACCAACATCAGATGATAACTTCCCCTGCAGAACTATTAAAAAAACATTGTGTAATTGAGTAATCAAATACAGCAAGAGCATACTAAATCCAAGAAACACCCCCAAGATCTTTTGTTTAACCAAAAAAGAAAGATAAAGACGAAGTTGCAATAAAGAAGCTGTATCTTTCATCTAGGAGGAGAACATAAAGACGAAATATAGGAGAGAAAAAGAGTAACTTGGCATCTTTGTGTGCTCCAGGAGTAGTTATGATTCCAATCTGAAACTACTTTAAAAGAATTTAATCAGACTGGCCTAATATCCACAAAGAGGAGGATGTCATAAAATACTCAAGTTAACAATGACAAATTCCTTGGAAAAAATGCCACAATAAGAAGATTTAGTATTCAATTATTATTCATCATAATATTTATGAATAAAGAGAAAAGGACGAATCTATGGTCACAACATAACTTGGTTAAATAAGAAAAGTTATTATGAAATTATGATGAAAAATCTAGCAGTGCATAAGTTAAATTCTGACACCAGTCACTAAAAAACCCTTGTGTTATATCATCACAAAAATGTCCCAACACAATACATTATTAGCCAACTGGTTATCTTTAAAGCAGAATCCAAAGGAAACAAAAGGACGATTTCAGACAATAAGCAGACGAAGAACCATGGATCAGTGGAAAAATGCTCAGTCTAGACAGGAAAGAGACGAATTAATCAAGGATGGTCAGAATTAACCCCATGTATCAAAGCTCATCATCCTTAAAAGACAATAAACAGACGAATTTATTAAAATGCATGCTCTAGCAAATATGAAGGATTTAAGCTTGGCATCCTTAAAAGTAGAAAGTAAGAAGACAAATTTGTTAAATAGAATGATGTAGCAAATACACTTTCCATACTATCAAGAATTTAACCATCATAAACAACACCCTCGCCTCAATTGGAGATATTCACAAATTCTAAGCCAAGAAAAGAAAAAAAATGTGTCATTGTATACCTGACAGATAGGTTGGCCTGCACGTTCTGGGTACTGCTGAACTCCACCAACTCTTGAAGCTCCCATTGCCTACAATCACATAAGAACACCCACAGTGAGTTATTGCATGTATATAAATGATCACCAAACAATTGATTCTTAATTTAATCTAATTCACCTTCACCAAAGCCATTATAAAAATCAACCAAGAAAGACTTCACCTTTACTAAAGTAACATCTAATCCATACAAAAACCACCTAATTTCATTAATTGCATTTACGCAAAATTGATGTAATATTCTGGAAAAAGATTCGAAGTTATCCTTAATCGCTGACGTCAAAACCACCATAAATACCACCAAAACAAGAAATGGTAATTTTTACCCAAATTACCTTAACATCCATATGAACAAAATTAAGCCAATGCATGCTTTCTCAATTCACGTGATAATTTAAATTAATTTTTTCCCCCAATCTCTTCTACTTTATTTCATCAAAACCACGATAAAGACGGAGATAACAAGAAAGGTTCGGTGTTTACCCAAATTACCTTCACATCCATATGATAAAAATTAAGCCAATGCATGCTTTCTCAATTCTCGTGATAATCCAAATTAATTTTTTCCCCCAATCTCTTCCACTTTATTTCATCAAAACCACGATAAAGACGGAGATAACAAGAAAGGTTCGGCTTTTACCCAAATTAGCATCAAATCTACATAAAACCCTCACTAAATTTCACTCTTTTTAACTCATTGATCACACCAATCATGCATCAAAAAAGACAAAATTTAACCGTAAGCCTCGGAAATTTAGGGATTTTACCATGCTACGGTCACGAGGATGGTTGAATCGGCACCCGTAGCCATATCCACAGAATCCAGTCCTCAAGTAATAGATACAATCGGGTTCACCGGGCCTTTCGGGGTACAAATCGGGCCCACCACCAACGTCCAATTGCCACATACGCTCTGCATTCATATAATCAAGCCTTAAGTCAACCAACATTACAAAGTTTCATAACAAAATACAGTAAATTTAGCTTAAATTCAAGTCAAATTCAAATGAAATTCAGATGTAACTTACCTTCAAGCCCGGTTTCGCCACCCGGCGCAGCCCATTCCCCCACCGGATCCACCTGCACAGCCTCCATTGCCTGATTTCCACTGTACCTTTCCATATTTTATACACAGAAAACACACAAAACACACACTCTCTCTTTCTCTTTCTCTCTCTATTTGTATAGTACAGTATACATATATATATTGTACAAGTATCACAAAAGATATTTACAGAGATTTGTATGATTGTGTGTATATTCAAGGTTACATAAATACAGAACACACAGTTGCGTGTGTGATTGTGTTTGTGTGTGTGTGTGAGAGAGAGAGGTTGTTGATCGAGAGAGGGGGGGTTTGGTGGTTTTAGAGAGAGAAAGAGAGGTTTTCTACTTTTCTAATGGATTCTTTTCCACGCACTGCCTTTTATATATTTCACACTCAGTATGTGTGCAAGATTTTTGTGCACTTTTTGTGTTATTTATTTATTTATTTATTTATTTTTCTTTTTTCTTTTTCTTTTTTGTTTTCTGTTTTGTCAGTTTAATTACGCGCCAAATAGGCGTACTAACAGTAAGTAATCTTGCCTGATGTGAGTTATGGAGCAGCTAATGGGGCAGATTTTGTGCATATGGGGTCTTTAAAAGACCTTTTTGCCCCTCGAGTGTTTTATACTCCTTCAATATCATTTCTCTTGCTTTTCAGTTTTCAGATTACTCACAAAAGTTTTAGATATGAATTATTTAGAAAGTAAACTTTTAGATATCATTATTACATTATGCTCTTAATAATAATTGCATGAAAATTAGTAGTGGTAAATCTTTATTTAATGTGAGGGATAATTTTGATAAAAGTGTTTTATTTCAAATAATATAATGAATTTTTTTGTCCAAATTTAACTTGGTCAAACTCATTCAAACATAATGCAAGTGTAATAGGTCACTCTCTGAGAAAATGCGTCCATTAGACAAAACATGTGTATTGCATTTGATATGTGAATATTTTCAATTTAACCAAACTCTATGCGGAATGTAATTAATTTTCTAGAAACAGTCTTATATTGGAACATTTCAATAAGAAAATATAAGTAAAAAAAATGGGATAGAAAGGGTATTTTTATTCTAAAAATTGGTTTAGTAAATTATAATTTAACTTTTTGGCTTCACTTAGATGTTTATTTTCCTTGTATGAAATTTTACATTAATTGTTAATATTTTTCTTGTCTAGAGTTTCAGTGGTTTATATATATATATATATATATATATATATATATATATATATATATACATTAATTTCAGTGTTTCTATTTTAACAATTACTGATCAAAATTTTCATATTTTCTGTCGAAAATATCAAAAGTTTCAATTTTTGAATCAATGCTTAAGAGGGAGGGGTAATGGGTGAGAGAGGGGAAAAATAAATCTACATTGATGAGGGTGAAGGGGAGATAGGTGGGTGGTTGGACATTCGCCCACCGACCAAGTGCGGTTGGTCGGTGGGCGAGTGTCGCCACCTGCCTTCTTTTCTTTCTTTTTTTTTTATTTTTTTCTTTCTTTGGTTATTTAATAATTTATTTTATTATAAAAATTAATATTAATTTTATTTTGAAAAAAAAAATCTTAACATTTTATTTTATTACTTTTATAATTGTAACTTTTATTTAATAAACTTAACATTAATGTTTGAATTTAATAACATTGTAAGAAGATTTAATTTATTCATTATTTTAAATTTTGCGAATTAAACTTTAATTTGTGTTAATTTAGAATAATGTAATTAATACTGTTTATGGAAATTAAATACGATTTATTATTATTATTATTATTATTAGTATTATTATTATTATTATTATTATTATTATTATTATTATTATTATTATTATTATGAAATATGATAATTGATATGAGAAGATTGAGTCACTGGAGATGACTATGAAAATAGGACGGGAGAGGAGAAGGGGTGGAGGTCCACACTCGAGATGGCGTATTTTTTAAACTCTATATTTGCCATGAAACCCTTTTTTATTCTTAATTTGGTCATTTTTTCATAATTTTTCTTAAAATTTAAAAGACCTTTTTGCCCCTCAAGTGTTTTCTACTCCTTCAATCTCATTTCTCAAAAAAAAAATCTCATTTCTCTTGCTTTTCAGATTACACACAAAAGTTTTAGATATGAATTATTTAGAAAGCTAAGTAAGCTTTTAGATATCATTATTACATTATGCTCTTAATAGTAATTGCATGAAAATTAGTGGTGGTAAATCGTTATTTAATGTGAGGGATAATTTTGATAAAAAAAAATTATTTCAAACAATATAATGAATTTTTTTGTTCAAATCTAACTTGATCAAAATCATTCAATCGTAATGCAAGTGTAATAGGTCACTCTCAGAAGAAATGCATCCATTAGACAAAACATGTATATTGCATTTGATATATGAATATTTTTTATTCAACCAAACTCTATGCGAAATATAATTAATTTTCTAGAAACAGTCTTATATTGGAACATTTCAATAAGAAAATATAAGCTAAAAAATGGGATAGAAAGGGTATTTTTATTCTAAAAATTGGTTTAGTATATTAATAATTAACTTTTTTGCTTCACTTAGATGTTTATTTTCCTTGTATGAAATTTTACATTAATTATTAATATTTTTCTTGTCTAGAGTTTCAGTGGGTTTTTTATATATATATATATATATATATATATATATATATATATATATATACATTAATTTCGGTGTTTCTATTTTAACAATCACTGATCAAAATTTTCATATTTTCTGTCGAAAACATCAATAGTTTCAATTTTTGAATCACAGCTTAAGAGGGAGGGGTAATGGGTGAGAGAGGGGAAAAATAAATCTACATTGATGAGGGTGAAGGGGAGATAGGTGGGTGGTTGGACAGTCGCCCACCGACCAAGTGCGGTTGGTCGGTGGGCGAGTGTCGCCACCTGCCTTCTTTTCTTTTTTTTTTTTTTTTATTTCTTTCTTTCTTTGGTTATTTAATAATTTATTTTATTATAAAAATTAATATTAATTTTATTTTGAAAAAAAAATCTTAACATTTTATTTTATTACTTTTATAATTGTAACTTTTATTTAGTAAACTTAACATTAATGTTTGAATTTAATAGCATTGTAAGAAGATTTAATTTATTTATTATTTTAAATTTTGTGAATTAAACTTTAATTTGTGTTAATTTTGAATAATGTAATTAATACCGATTTATGGAAATTAAATACGATTTATTATTATTATTATTATTATTATTATTATTATTATTATTATTATTATTATGAAATATAATAATTGAAATGAGAAGATTGAGTCACTAGAGATGACTATGAAAATAGGACGGGAGAGGAGAAGGGGTGGAGGTCCACACTCGAGATGAGATATTTTTTAAACTCTATATTTGCCATGAAACCTTTTTTTTATTCTTAATTTGGTCATGTTTTCATAATTTTTCTTAAAATTTAAAAGACCTTTTTGCCCCTCGAGTGTTTTCTACTCCTTCAATCTCATTTCTCAAAAAACAAATCTCATTTCTCTTGCTTTTCATATTACACACAAAAGTTTTAGATATGAATTATTTAGGAAGCTAAGTAAGCTTTTAGATATCATTATTACATTATGCTCTTAATAGTAATTGCATGAAAATTAGTGGTGGTAAATCGTTATTTAATGTGAGGGATAATTTTGATAAAAAAAAAATTTATTTCAAACAATATAATGAACTTTTTTGGTCAAATCTAACTTGGTCAAAATCATTCAATCATAATGCAAGTGTAATAGGTCACTCTCAGAAGAATTGCGTCCATTAGACAAAACATGTATATTGCATTTGATATATGAATATTTTCGATTCAACCAAACTCGATGCAGAATATAATTAATTTTCTAGAAACAGTCTTATATTGAAACATTTCAATAAGAAAATATAAGTAAAAAAATGGGATAGAAAGGTATTTTTATTCTAAAAATTGGTTTAGTATATTAATATTTAACTTTTTTGCTTCACTTCAATGTTTATTTTCCTTGTATGAAATTTTACTTTAATTATTAATATTTTTCTTGTCTAGAGTTTCAGTGGGTTTTTTTTTTATATATACATTAATTTCGGTGTTTCTATTTTAACATTCACTAAACTAAGTTTTCATCTTTTCTATCGAAAACATCAAAAGTTTCAATTTTTTAATCAATATTTAAGAGGGAGGGGGAATGGATGAGGGAGAGGAAAAATAAATCTACATTGATGAGGGTGAAGGGGAGATAGGTGGGTGGTTGGACACTCGCACACCGACCACCGACTAACTGCGGTAGGTGGGCGAGCGTCGTCACCTGCTTTTTTTTTTTTTATTGTTTTCTTTCTTTGGTTATTCAATAATTTATTTTATTATAAAAATTAATATTAATTTATTTTGAAAAAAAATCTTAACATTTTATTTTATTACTTTTATAATTGTAGCTTTTATTTAATAAACTTAACATTAATGTTTGAATTTAATAACATTGTAAGAAGATTTAATTTATTTATTATTTTAAATTTTGTGAATTAAACTTTATTTTTGTTAATTTTGAATAATGTAATTAATACCGATTTATGGAAATTAAATACGATTTATTATTATTATTATTATTATTATTATTATTATTATTATGATGAAATATGATAATTGAAATGAGAAGATTGAGTCACTGGAGATGACTATGAAAATAGGACGGGAGAGGAGAAGGGGTGGAGGTCCACACTCGAGATGGCGTATTTTTTAAACTCTATATTTGCCATGAAACCCTTTTTTATTCTTAATTTGGTCATTTTTTCATAATTTTTCTTAAAATTTAAAAGACCTTTTTGCCCCTCAAGTGTTTTCTACTCCTTCAATCTCATTTCTCAAAAAAAAAATCTCATTTCTCTTGCTTTTCAGATTACACACAAAAGTTTTAGATTTGAATTATTTAGAAAGCTAAGTAAGCTTTTAGATATCATTATTACATTATGCTCTTAATAGTAATTCAATGAAAATTAGTGGTGGTAATCGTTATTTAATGTGAGGGATAATTTTGATTAAAAAAAAATTATTTCAAACAATATAATGAATTTTTTTTGTTCAAATCTAACTTGGTCAAAATCATTCAATCGTAATGCAAGTGTAACAGGTCACTTTCAAAAGAATTGCGCCCATTAGACAAAACATGTATATTGCATTTGATATATGAATATTTTCGATTCAACCAAACTCGATGCGGAATATAATTAATTTTCTAGAAACAGTCTTATATTGAAACATTTCAATAAGAAAATATAAGTAAAAAAATGGGATAGAAAGGGTATTTTTATTCTAAAAATTGGTTTAGTATATTAATATTTAACTTTTTTGCTTCACTTCAATGTTTATTTTCCTTGTATGAAATTTTACTTTAATTATTAATATTTTTCTTGTCTAGAGTTTCAGTGGTTGTTTTTTTATATATACATTAATTTTGGTGTTTCTATTTTAACAATCACTAAACTAAGTTCTCATCTTTTCTATCGAAAACATCAAAAGTTTCAATTTTTGAATCAATATTTAAGAGGGAGGGGGAATGGATGAGGGAGAGGAAAAATAAATCTACATTGATGAGGGTGAAGGGGAGATAGGTGGGTGGTTGGACACTCGCCCACCGACCACCGACCAACTGCGGTCGGTGGGCGAGCGTCGTCACCTGCTTTCTTTTCTCTTTTTTTTTTTATTGTTTTCTTTCTTTGGTTACTCCATAATTTATTTTATTATAAAAATTAATATTAATTTATTTTGAAAAAAATCTTAACATTTTATTTTATTAATTTTATAATTGTAACTTTTATTTAATAAACTTAACATTAATGTTTGAATTTAATAACATTGTAAGAATATTTAATTTATTTATTATTTTAAATTTTGATAATTTAACTTTAATTTGTGTTAATTTAGAATAATGTAATTAATACCGATTTATGGAAATTAAATATGAATTTATTATTATTATTATTATTATTATTATTATTATGACATATGATAATTGAAATGAGAAGATTAAATCACTGGAGATAACTATGAAAATAGGACGGGAGAGGAGAAGGGGTGGAGGTCGATCCTCACTCGAGATGGTGTATTTTTTAAACTCTATATTTGACTTGAAACTTTTTTTTCCTAAATTGGTCATTTCTTCATAATTTTTCTTAAAATTTAAGAGACCTTTTCGCCCCTCGAGTTTTTTCTACTCCTTCAATCTCATTTCTCCAAAAAAAAAAAAAAAAAGTCTCATTCTTGCTTTTCATATTACACACAAAAATTTAGATATGAATTATTTAGAAAGCTAAGTAAGCTTTTAGATATAATTATTACATTATGCTCTTAATAGTAATTGCATGAAAATTAGTGATGGTAAATCGTTATTTAATGTGAGGGATAATCTTGATAAAAAAAATTATTTCAAATAATATAATGAATTTTTTTTTTCAAATCTAACTTGTTCAAACTCATTCAATCGTAATGCAAGTGTAATAGATCACTCTCTGAAGAAATGCGTCCTTTAGACAAAAAATGTGTATTGCGTTTCATACATGAATATTTTCGATTCAACCAAAATCTATGTGGAATATAATTAATTTTCTAGAAACATTCTTATATTGAAACATTTCAATAAAAAAATATTAAGTAAAAAAAAGGGATAGAAAGGGTATTTTTATTCTAAAAATTGGTTTAGTATATTAATATTTAACTTTTTTGCTTCACTTTGATGTTTATTTTCCTTGTATGAAATTTTACATTAATTATTAAAAAAAATATTGTCTAGAGTTTCAGTGGTTTTTTGTTTTTATATATACATTAATTTCGGTGTTTCTATTTTAACAATCACTGGTCAAAATTTTCATCTTTTCTGTCGAAAACATCAAAAGTTTCAATTTTTTAATCAATGCTTAAGAGGGAGAAGGAATGGGTGAGAGAGGGGAAAAATAGATCTACATTGATGAGGGTTGAAGGGGAGAGAGGTGGGTTGTTGGACCTCGCCAACAACCGCGGTCAGTGGGCGAGTGTCGCCACCTGCCTTCTTTTTTTTCTTTCTTTTTTTTTTTTGATTTTTTTCTTTCTTTGGTTATTTAAGAATTTGTAAGAAGATTTAATTTGTTTATTATTTTAAATTTTGCGAATTTAACTTTAATTTGTGTTAATTTAGAATAAAGTAATTAATACCAATTTATGAAAATTAAATACGATTTATTATTATTATTATTATTATTATTATTATTATTATTAAGAAATTTGATAATTGAAATGAGAAGATTGAGTTTAAAAATTATGAAATAATGACCAAAGTAAGAAAAGAAAAAAAAGTTTCAAGGCAGATATAGAGTTTAAAAAAAGATGGTGTGTTTTTTAAATTCTATATTTACCTTGAAACATTTTTTTTTCTTAATTTGGTCATTATTTCATAATTTTTTCTAATTTTATTGAAATATTTTTAAAAAAATTTCAATATTCAGCTCACCGATACATACATCGAAACTGAAACTCTACTTCATATGTTAATAGTCTATCTTTGTTGATTACATGAATGTACAAGGTTTCCGTATATAGCAATGCAAATGTTACAGCCATATAAATTTACATGTCACAAATCTATTCTTTTATTTAAATAAAGTCAAACTTAATAAACAAATTACTATCAGTTTTTTTTTTTTAGGTTACTACTATCAAGTAGTACATAAACGGAATTATTAACTTACATGATTGTCGCATATGCATTTTTCTTCTATATAAGAGCAAGTAATTACCTTTATATTACATTTTTCGTCCTTTTTTTTACTTAGCAAAAATGTTTGTTTGTATTAATAATATCCCCATGTGCAAGTATATTTACATGTAGATTCTCATGTGTCGGCCATCACTTCACAATAGAGATTCTTTTCATAGGGTAAATTCATTTATTTAGAAAAATCTTGCTCAAGTTAGAAACATGCTATAAAAGAAACACTTTCAAATTAGAAACATGCTTAATTTGTATGAGTTGAATTGAAGTGGTCTAGATTGGTTGTTCCATATAAGCATGAACTAAAATTCAGTTTTTTTGGCATTGTTTTGATAAGTTAAGTAGTATAATTTTTTTTCACTATTTCCAAAAAAATAAATCATGAGACATTTGATAAACATAAATCAAATATACATATTGAAATATATTAACGTTTTGTTTTCTATTTTCATTTGAATTGACTCAATAACATAAATATTTTCGAGTTTTTGTTGCACCTGTGAAAAAAAAAAAATTATGTGATGATCTATCAAATTGAGCATATTAGTTACATGAAATATTAATGTGAACTCGGTTAATTAAACAATCAAATTTGGGCATTGTCTTAAATTTAATAAAAAAATCTAATCAATTTTAAACATATGTATTATTTGATGAGTGATGCAAAAACACCCTCTCTGTTTTATCTAGTTTACAAAACAAAACACACACAAAAAATAATAATAAAAAAAAAAAAAAAAAAAAACGAGTTAATTTTTATTAGCGCAAAATGATAACATCCCATTAGCGCGCTGCACCAGTTTGAAAAGTCGTCATAAATTAATGAGCGATTAATTAGAATTTATTGTTAAATTTTTAAGTGAACAAGAATATTATTATTTTACATGAATAGAACCGAAGAATATATTGTAGTCAATTTTAAAAGTTAACAAGTAGGGACATCTCCTCTTTAAGGCAAAGCGAGCCATGAATGGTCCCCCCCCCCCCCCCCCCCCCCACCCCCAAATTTTTTTTTTATATTTTTTATAATATAGTTATGTGTATATTTTGTGTTATGTAGTGAATACGTGAGTGCGAATTTGTGATTATAATTTGATCAACACTATCAATTGAGCTAGTGTGTTGATTGTTGATTTCAAACTAACATGTAAGCAGCGAGTTTGAGATTGTAATTTGTGTTAGTAATGGTGTGTAAATGACATGGTACGTTACTAACGGTTGATTGGTTAAGTGCAAGAGACTAGTCTCGTAATATGACGAACATATGTTTAAAATCTCACCGAGAAATGTTCTCATGTAATATGTACACGTCTTACAAGGGATTAATACAGATCTTTAACTTGAATACCACGAGAGGAAAAAATAGTGGGCAGTGATGTAAAATTGTAAATTATCGTAGGGCTCATAGTTATTAGGTACGATGTAATAGTGTAACAAAATGGTTCGACAATTATAGTTTATACTCTTAATTGTCACAATTGATCTTTTCACACATATTTGCAAACTCTTTAACTACTCACTTTTCTAAGATAAAATGTTAGAATTATTTTTTTAATGATTGATTTAGTTAATGCAATTAATCTTTGTGTAAATTGATAAACTTGTTGATATGATCACGAAGAGCACACAAATAGATTTGGAAGAATTAATTAGAGACAAGTTGTTGGGTCAAGAAGAATTATTTGTGCATCAAGATTAAAGAAGATCTAGTCCAATATTTGCTTGTCATGTGGGAGTTTTTAATTTAGTTAGGTTTAATTTCGAATTTATTGTCCAGATTTTTGTAGGATTAGTTTATTCTTTACTAGGATTTAGTTTCCTTTTGGTATTAGGTTAGTTTACTATTTTATAGTTTCCTAGTTATTTTCAAGATGTAATCTTATCCTATTTAAAGGACCTTTTTTTCTTTAATGAATTCAAGATTTAGTCTTCAATTAATATGTGTTGAGTATTCTCCACCTTCTTTGAAGAATTCTTCTTCATGAACTTATCAAAGATCAGTAAAATCTTTGTGGCGTTCAATGACTTATCAAATGATTTATCCACCATCGTTTGTGGCATCCTACCGAACTTATCAAGCATTCTTGTGGCGTTCCGACTTATCAAGCGATTCAGTCAACATCGTTTGTGGCGTCCTCATGAACTTATCAAGAACACTTGTGGCGTTCATCCATCGAATTATCAAGCGATTCATCCATTATCGTTTGTGGCGTCTTCAATAAATCCACCTAAACCTGATTGTAGAATGATCCTTGGAGTCCTAATAATTCGGGTCTCGTTGTTCGTGGCGAGGTTCATATCACTTGTAAGCCGAAAGGGTAAAATTAGAAAAAAGTGCATTGAGAATAAAATGTGACAACTAATTTGGAAAATAAACTTTTGCAAATGTGACAATTAAAATGAAATGATGGGAGTAATTTACATGTTGAATTTTGAATTTGTCTCTATAAGTTCTATTGTGCTAATGTTTATGCACCAAGTAGATTTTAATTTTTATGCATCAATTTGTTTTAATTTGCTTCTACCTATTGAACATAGAATTGCTTAGGGCCTGTTTGTTTGGTGTTTGGGAAAGTAGTTTGGGAGAGTAGTGGAGGTTTGTGAAATAATCTCGATTTGCGTAATGTTGTTTGTTTGGATTTTGAGATAATGGTTTGAGAAATAAAGTAGGTGTAGGTTTTTTTTAGAAGAGTTAGGTTGTAGGTGTAAGACTTTATGTAAAATCATGTTTGTTGTGAGATAAATTGTGTAAGAGATATGTTACTTTATGTCAAATCAGAGTAGAATTTGTATAGGTTTTGTTTAGAGATAAAAAAATAGTTGTTTATTTGGGTTTTGAGAGAGTGGTTTGAAAAAATTGAGAGATGAAAAATTTATTTCAGAAAATAGAAAACATGTTTGTTTGGCATTTCCCAAACACGAAATTTTTTTGGGAAACGACAAACAAACAAGCCCTTACTCTTTTAGCGCGGACTAAATCACAAACGATGAAATATACCGTCACAATTGAAAATTTGAGATAATTGTACTTTTTCAAAAATATTTATATTTCAACTTTTCTTACTTTATTTTGACTTAATTTTTTTGTCATTTTATCAAGTGAAACGAGAAATATTGGATGCACTATTCTGAAATACCATGGCCCCCAATATATTTAGTTTAGTTCTACCGTTATTATTTTCATTTTTTTAAGTGAATGGGATTTCCGCATTATATTATAAGGTTGATAATGTTACTTTTTCTGCAAAATCCAAAGAATTCTCAAATTGAAGTAGAGTAAAGTACATTGCGATTTAGGAATATGTCAAATAGTAACAAAAATATGAACACATCGGATATTTTGTTAATAAAAATAAAAATAATAAATTTTTTTCTTTATCAATTAATATAAACAACGTACACTTGCATTTTTACATTTCACTCGTTTACGGCTCTAAAAATGAGCTCTAAAATATATATTGAGCCATCTTGTTTTGATTTGTACATTTAATTGAAGTGATGGTGATTATTTTATTTTTCTTTATATTTACCCCTCAACTTGCCCAAAAGGATATATTCGTGATAATATTTATGTGACATATGAAAGTAGTATATTCTTTTGTATAGGAAATAAATACAAAGTAGCCTTATGTGCTGATGAAGAGCTATTTCCTTTTAAAGTTAAACTGATAGATATTCTTATGGATTGATAAAGATGCTATGTATTCTATAACTTGACGAAATAGACAACCAAATAATCTACCTATAGGTTTTGTCTTGCCAATTTAAGTAAGCGAATTACTATCTACTAAAGAATGTAGCTCAATATTTGGTTCTAAAATGTATTAATGGTTGTTATAGAAGTTGTATTTACTTGTATTTAGGGGAGAATAATAGTATAATAGTAAATCAAAAGTTAATTGGTTCTTGTATTTCAAGTAAAAAGACACATTAATAATAAATATATTCGAGTTAGTTTTAAGTAAAAAAAATTGAGTAAACATCACTATTGGTCTTCCTTATTATTAATTTTTTACAGAGTGGTTTCTCTTGTGTTTTTTTTCCAAGTTAGTTCTTACTATGAATTGTTTGTTTCACTTTGATTATTTTCAGGTGGTCCAACGTGAACTAAAGTGTTAAAACAGTTTTATGAGGGACTAAATTAATACAAAACAATTTTATGAGGGACTAAAGTGTAACACTATAAGTAAAAGACCTCTTGCAAATGACCAAAGTGAAACAAATAATTCATAATGGAAACTAACGTGGGCTAACACGCTGCCATCTGTGTTGAGTTTGTGCCAACCTCTTCTTGGCTCGATCCACCTAACATGGTCTACGGTCTTCGTTTAAGTGAATATGATAGAGAAGAGTTGCTACCGAAAATGAAATAACTATGTAATAAATTTCTGTTTGAGTATTCATCAATCACCTACTCATATAAATACAGTGTATAGCGACAATTTAGAATTTAAACTGTTGGTCCCAAGTGGTCAGATGAGGTCTAGAGGGGGGGGGGGTGAATAGACCTCTGAAAATTTTTGAACTTAAAAACTTTTCAGTCTTCTGTCAGCAGACTAAGCTGATGAAGAACAGTAAGCAGACTAGTCTGATCGTGAACAAATCTTGAACAGACGACTGACCACTCTTCTTACAATGACTTAGCTGTTTTTCAGCAAAACAGTTTTCCAAGAGTATACTTGCAGCGGATTGTTTAAAAGTGTTTTTCACAAGTAGACTAAGTTCTAAAAAGATTTTATCCCCAGTTTTCAAACTTCTTATAAAATCTTTTGTTTGATTCAAAGTGTTTAAAATGCAAACTTTAAAATATGCAAGAAAACTTTAAATGCAGGATAACACAAAGAATTTTTATAGTGGTTATATGGATGTAAATCCTTTAGTCCACTCTTCCAGATCACACAGATTCTGGGTTATACTATAATCACAAAGATTACAATATTTCTCCACTCACACCTAAACAACTAATGAGAAGGCTGTAAGCTCGCAATAGGAATTCACAAAGAAAACCTATCCTCTAAAGTAGAATCACTCACACAGATGGATTCTCACTTCGCACAACACTCAGCTATTACAAAATCACTCAGATAATGTTTTTCTGATTTCTTCAACTGGGTTTCTGTCAACAGATGACTTCCACCAGACGAGTGAGCTGTTCGAGCTTTTGAGACTTAGAGAAATTCTGCTTCAAAATTTCGATCTCTGATTGTTGTTGTGTTGTTGCTCGATTTGAAATTCAGCTCTATTTATACATGGAGATGAAATTATGACCGTTGAAGGCAAGTCACAATTCAAATCCATCCTTCAGCTCTTTTTGAAACGGCTCCCTGCAGCATTCCGTACTGTGTACAGTACCTTTCTGTCCATCGCATTTAATGCTGCATTTAATGCACTCTGCTGATCCGAGGATATCTTCAATCATTTGTCATTACTACCCTTCTCTTACAGCATTTATTACACTTAGGTGCATTTATTACCGTTGGACTAATCTCATGACCTCTTCTACTCTGCTGATCAAAACGACTCTGCTGATAGATACTCTGCTGATCAAATACTGAACTCATCTGATTTGACTCGGCTGATGATCTACCCTTCTGTTCGCTGATTCAGCAAGAGATCACTAGTCTTCTGAGCTTTGAACTTTGAACTCTTCTGATGTCTTCTTTTACCAGTTCAATATTCTTCTAAGGGAACTAAGCTTTCCATACTTAGCTGATTATGACGTTTTGGAAATCATCAAAACCTTCCCTTAATTACTTGTCTTCTTTCATCTTCATCTTCATCCAACAATTTCCCCCTTTTTGATGATGACAAAACTCCAGCTAAGTACCTGTACCTAAACTAAAGTTTTGATCCTCAAAAATTTCTGAGATAGAAATGATATGTTGGAGTCAAACTTGCAATTTTATAAATATAGAACTGATTACATTTTACAAGTTGAAAGATGAGAAGTACAAAATACTTTAAAAGATTACAAGAATTTTTAAAGAAAATCTAGCTAAGCTAGTCTTCTGTCTTCTTTTTTTCTTCAGCAGACTTGGAGGTTCCAACTTCCAATTTCTGCATCAACAGCTCTAGCTTCTTCTTTTTAACATCAGGATCAAGCTGTTCTTCAACTGAATCTTTGGCAGCAGCTAGTTCTTTGTCTGACTTGGCTTTTGCTTCAGATTCTTCCTCATCAGCTTGGTCTTCTTCTTCTGTGATCTTCTCATCTGCTAATCTGCTTGTGTCTTCATTTGCTGTTTCATTCCTATTATTAGCAGACTCTTCAGATTCTTCTAACACTTCTGTTTCTTCAGCGTTTTGATTTCCTTCCCTTTGGAAATCAACCCTTTGCTGTCCAAATATCCTTTCTTCCCCCTTTTTGTCATCATCAGCAGGGACAGATGGATATTGTGGCACAACTGGTGTGATTAGAAGTGAATCACATAGAAGCTTGATGTTTTCTTCCATAGCATTGATCTGAGCTTGCTGTTTAAGTTGATTGGCTTTAACAGTCTTGACTTCCTTGAGCAAGTCTTCTCCTTGATCACCCAACTGGATTTGAGTTCCCAGAATCCAATTTGATGAAGCAGTGAAGTCTTTCATCATGTTGCCCATGACTTCATCTTCTGCTTGGAGGGCCAATTCAACAGTCTGTTCAATCTGCTTCCAACCTTCAGTGGTGCTTTGTGTCCTTCTCCTGAGTATATCCATATCCTGACATATAGATTGTACATTCTGAGCAGTATCTTTCATTAAGTCAGTAGGAACAGCAGCAGCAACCTTCTGAATAGGTTGATGAACAGCAGCTAACACTTCTGCTTTTAACTCTTCTTTCATCTCCTTCATGGATTTGGTAAACATTAGATGAATAGAGTCCAACAGATTTGAAGTTGAAGGTATATCTGTTGTTGCAGCAGGTGTTTCTTTGATGAGTTGCTCTGTTGATTGAGTTGTTAGGACAAGAGACTGATCAGTTGATTTATCAACAAGGCTTGGAGTGCTTTCCATCTCCTTAGCCTGATCATCTCCATCAGCAGCAACTTCTTTCTCCTTTGACTGATCTGCTGGAATTTCTTCTTCCTTCTTTGATTCATCAGCAGCCTCAGACTTGTCTCCCTGTTTTCTGTTCTGATCAGATGGGTCTGAAGTACCCTCTTTTTGCTCTGGTTGATCAGATGACTTTTCTTTCTCTCCATCAGCAGGGGCTATAATCTTCTTGACAGCTTCAACTGTCCTCATCAAACCTTCATTGTCAACAGCAGACCTGTTACAAATCCAAGTAAAGTTGTCAAGAGGAATAAAGGTAGTTGATGATTCCTCTGGCAGCTCCTCATAGGGTTTGATGTTTGGTCCATAGACAATATGCTTGATGTTTGGAAGTGGGACCATTGAGCTTGGCTGTCCCCTTAACTTCCTTGCTTTCTTGGCCCAAAGCTCCATTGCTTGAGCAATAGCCAACTTGATAGATCTTTCTTTCAGATCTACAGAGTCATCAAAATCCTCAGGAATGGATGCAAAGATCTTCTTGGTAACATAACTTCAACTAACTGTCATTAACAGATTTCATCTTTAGAACAGAAGTACCGCTAGTCTTACACGTTCTCCCTGTCTTTAAGAATTCATAAGTTAACTAGTCTGTTGAGAGTTAATTCTTGAAATAAATGACTGATGACTAAGCTGTTGAACTCCAGTCTTCTGATGAGTTCCCCCTCAGCTTATGCATCCAGGTTAAGTAACCCTAACTCAGCTCTTAGAGTTGAGAACCTTGCTTCACTTAGAGGTTTGGTGAAGATATCAGCAATCTGATTATCAGTATGAACATACTCAATCAAAACATTGCCTTTTTCCACATGATCTCTAATGAAATGATGTTTAATCTCAATATGTTTAGTCCTTGAATGACTTGTAGTGTTCTGAGTAAGTGAAATTGCACTTGTATTGTCACAGTAGATTGGTATTCCACTGATCTTGATGTTGTAGTCTTCTAGTTGGTGCTTCAACCAAAGTATCTGTGCACAGCAGGCTCCAGCAGCTATATATTCAGCTTCAGCAGTAGATATAGAAACTGAGGTTTGCTTCTTACTCATCCATGAGATCAGACGACTGCCTAAGAACTGACAGGCACCTGTTGTGCTCTTTCTGTCAATCTTGCAGCCAGCAAGGTCTGAATCTGAATAACCAATAAGCTCAAATCCAGATTCTCTAGGATACCACAATCCCAATTCTTGAGTGCCTTTAACATACTTCAATATTCTCTTGGCAGCTAAGAGATGAGATTCTTTGGGGTTTGATTGAAATCTTGCACAGACTCCAACTGAGTACATTATGTCAGGTCTGCTTGCTGTTAGATACAACAATGAGCCAATAATGCCTCTATATTTGGTTATGTCCACTGATTTGCCATCTTCATCTTTATCCAAACGAAGACTTGTAGACATAGGAATGTTAGCTGTTGAGCTAGTTTCCATACCAAATTTCTTGAACAGATCTCTTGTGTACTTTGCTTGGCTAATGAATATTCCATCAGGCAACTGTCTAACTTGCAATCCAAGAAAGTAATTAAGTTCACCCATCATGCTCATTTCAAACTTATTCTGCATCAGCTTGGAGAACTTATCACACATCTGTTGGTTAGTTGAACCAAAAATAATATCGTCCACATATATTTGCACAAGTAATATATGATTTTCCCATTCAATTGTGAACAAGGTTTTATCTACCTTACCTTTACGAAATCCTTTAATTAAAAGAAAATCAGATAGGGTATCATACCATGCTCTTGGAGCTTGTTTCAGTCCATAAAGGGCTTTCTTCAGACGATATACTTTGTCCTCTTCTTGATAGACTTCAAATCCTGGAGGTTGTTCAACATAAACTTCTTCTTGCAATTCTCCATTGAGAAAAGCAGACTTCACATCCATCTGATAGACAGTGAAGTTCTTGTGAGCAGCATAGGCAAGAAACAGTCTGATTGCTTCAAGTCTTGCTACTGGTGCAAAAGTTTCATCAAAGTCAATTCCTTCTTCTTGACAATAACCCTTGGCCACTAGTCTTGCTTTGTTTCTGGTGACAACACCATCTTCATTCATCTTATTTCTGAATACCCACTTAGTGCCAATTACTCTTTGATGACTTGGTCTAGGAACTAAGTACCAGACTTCATTCCTTTCAAATTGATTCAACTCTTCTTGCATAGCTTCTATCCAGAAGGAGTCATTGAGAGCTTCTTCAATTTGTTTAGGCTCTATTTGAGATAGAAATGTGACAAACATAGCATCTTGTGCAGCAGCTCTTCTTGTTTTCACTCTATCTAAAGGATCACCAATAACCAATTCAGGAGGGTGATTCTTGAGCCATCTGAGATCAGATTGCAAGTCAGGATGTTGTCCTCTGTTATGATCTTGCAACACTACTGTTGGAGTTCCAGTAGTAGTCTGTTGAACATTTGCCGTCTGTTGAACAGTCTCTGGTCTGTCAGCTGTTAGCAACTCGTCTGTTAGACAATCAGCACTGTGATTATGAACAGCACTTGAGTTAGCAGCTGAACTTAGATTAGGTAGTATGATGGGAACATATTCTTCATTTCTTCCAACGTCCAACTTCTGTAACTCAGCAGACAGATCTTGATTTATACTTTGATTCTTTTCAGAAGATTGACTTGGCTCATCAAATACTACATGGATAGATTCTTCTATTAGCAATGTTCTTTTATTGAAAACTCTATAAGCCTTACTAACAGATGAGTATCCTACAAAAACAGCTTCATCAGCCTTTTCTGCAAAAGCAGTAAGGTGATTTTTCCCATTATTCAATACAAAACATTTACAACCAAAAATCTTAAAGTAATGAATGTTTGGCTTTCTGTTGTTCCAAACTTCATATGGAGTCTTGTTCTGATTTTTGTTGATCATACATCTGTTTTGGGTAAAACATGCTGTATTTGTTGCTTCTGCCCAAAATCTTTGTGGCAGCTTAGCTTCAGCTATCATGGTTCTGACAGCTTCTTTTAGTGTTCTGTTTCTCCTTTCAGCAACACCATTCTGTTGAGGGGTTCTAGCAGCAGAATACTCATGATGTATTCCTTTGATATTACAATACTCTTCAACAGTAGAGTTTGTAAACTCTGTCCCTCTATCTGATCTGATCTTCAATATCTTGATACTCTTTTTATTCTGGATCAGTTCCATCAGATTGGTAAGATGTTCCTTGGTTTCACTTTTCTTCTTCATGAAAATCACCCAAGTATATCTTGAATAATCATCCACAACAGCTAGGCAGTATTTCTTTCCACCATTGCTGACTGGATCAATGGGTCCAAATAAGTCCATATGCAACAGCTCCAATATTCTTCCAGAAGATTGGTGCTTCTTTTCTTTGAAAGATGACTTGATTTGTTTACCCTTCTGACAGGCGTCACAGAGCTTGTCTTTGCTCATGACTGCTTTTGGAATCCCTTCTACCAAATCATTCTTGATTAATCTGTTTATGGTCTTGAAGTTTAAGTGATTCATCCTCTTGTGCCATAGCCAACTGACTTCACTTGGTGCAGATGCCACCAAACAAATACTTGAATTCTTGTCAACAGAATTCCAGTCAACTATGTAGATATTTCCTTGTCGTCTTCCAGATAAAATTACCTTCTTTGTACCAATCTGTTCAACGTAGCACTTATCTGTTGAGAAGATGACTGAATATCCCTTGTCACAAAATTGACTTATGCTCAGCAGATTATATTTTAGGCCTTTAACATAGGAGACGTCAGATATCTCTATGTTTCCCTTGATTAATCTTCCTTTAGCTTTAATCTTGCCTTCTTTGCTGTCTCCAAAAGTGACTTTTGGACCATCCACAGCAACTGCATCAGTCAACTCATGTATGTTTCCACACATGTGCCTTGAACATCCACTGTCCAAGTACCAAATCTTCTCTACTTTACTCCTACTCCTAATCCTAACCTACAAAACAAAAATAAAATTGTTTTAGGTACCCTTATTGAGAGGGTCCTGAAGGATTAGTTCCACCCTTGACAACCCAAGATGTTGAAGTCTTAGGCTTCTTAGGTTTCTGAGTTTTAGGAGCATGAACAGTTTCATTTTTATCATAGTTATCAGATAAGTCATGTTGATGATCAGTATGATATGAATAGTGTTCATAAGCAGGGTAAGGTGCATGATATGCAGGATATGCATGCATTGGATGAGCAGGGTAAGGTGCATAGTAATTAGGAAACTGAGGTGCATGATACATAGGATGATATGCAGCAGGTTGCACATAATATGACTCATTTCCATACCAAGCATTTTGATTTTTCTTATTCTTATGCTTCTTTGGTTTACTAGATGCTTGCTCATTTGATTTTGACTTAGTTTTACCAACAGATTGATTCAATTTAGCTTTATCAGCAGACTTCTTAGGACTCTGCTGTTTGGTCTTACTAGTCTGATTTCCTACACTAGGCTCTTTGCTCTTTTTAGCCTTAGGAGATTTCTTCTCCTTTACCACTTTCTCAGTTGAGGTAGGTCTAGAGGTTTGAACATACAGAATGACCTTACTATTGTCAGCTGATACAAATTTTTCAGTATGGTTCAACTCTAATTTTTCCTTTTCTAAAGGTGTCTCCTGTTTACTAGATGTATGCATGGATGCAACAGTAGACTTATCATGAGACTCAATGATTTTCTCAAGTTCCATGATTTTTCCTTTATAAACCTCACATTCAGCTTTCAGAGATTCATGCTCTTGCTCAAGCTGTTTATATTCAGCTGATTCTTTTGGCTTTTCAGCTAAAAGTTTCAGTGAACTATTTTGCTCTTTTAGCAAGTTCATCTCTTCCTTAAGCTTAACAAACTCTCCAGCAATAGTAGTATTATTCAACATCATTTGCTCTAGAGAATTAAACAGTTCATTTTCTTGAGGAGTTACCTCATCCTCAGAGTCATCAGAGTCCTTTGCCATCAGGCACAGGAGAGCAGGTTTTTCTTCATCAGACGATTCTTCATCAGACGAGTCTGAGTCTGAATCAGATGAGTAGACGGCAGCTGGCTTTTCTGCTTCAGCCATCATTGCCTTGGCTCTCTGATGCTTTCTTTCTTTTCTCATTTTCTTCTCTTCCTCAGTGTACTTCTCTGCTTTTGGATATGGGCAGTCTCTTATGAAGTGTCCCAATTTCCTGCAGTTGTAACACATCAGTTTTGATTTATAATCTTCTTTATCCTGAGAAGAAAAGTTAGGTTTAGAAGCAGAAGCAGCATGATTGTATTTGTTTTTCATCTTTCTCTTATAGAACTTCTTGAAGTTGTTCATCAATAATGCTACATCTCCAGCAGTGTACTCCTTTTTGTTGAGTAGAGTGGCTTCATCAGATGAGTCCACTTCTTTGCTTTTCTGTGCTGGTCTTCTGGTGTTTTCAGCAGCAACAAGTGCAGCTGTGGGTCCTGAAGTTGAGGTTTCTTCAATTCCCATCCTTGGCAGTTTATACTCATAAGCCTTGAGTACGGAGAACAGCTCTGTAAGAGAAATCTTGCCCAGATCTCTTGATTCTTCCATTGCTGTCACCTTCATGTTGAACTTGGAAGGTAGGGCCTTCAGTACTTTGACAGTGATTTCTTTATCAGTGAAAGTCTTTCCCAGCTTCAAAACTTCATTCAGAGTTCTGGTGAATCTGGTATCCATCTGATCAATGGTTTCTCCAGACTTCATCTTGAAGTTGTCCAGCTTCTCCAAGGCAACACTGAGCTGATGCTCTTTAATAGCATCATTGCCTTCGCTCATATCTCTGACTTTGTCCCACATCTCCTTTGCGGTTTTGCAATGCTTGACTTTGTCAAACCGATCATTATCCAGGGCTTTAGTCATGATGAATCTCCCAACTTTATCTAGATTGTAAAGCTTTATCTCTTCTGGAGTCATCTCATGAAGGTCTTTCTCCACAACCGTATCTACTTCATTTATCTTTATGATCTTTGTGAATCTGAATGGACCTTTAATGATACATGTGTGCATGTTGTCATTATAGGCAGCAAGGAAAATCTCCATTCTGATTTTCCAATCCTCAAAGGACATACCAGCAATGTGGGGAACATGGCTGATACAATCCATTTTTCAAAAAGTTTTTGTTTTTCAAAAAGATGCTCTTTTGAAAAGTTTTGAAAACCTTTGAAAAACACTCGGATCAAGCTCGTTGATCAGGCAGCTGATTCTAATGAACCACCTGCTCTGATACCACTTGTTGGTCCCAAGTGGTCAGATGAGGTCTAGAGGGGGGGGGGGTGAATAGACCTCTGAAAATTTTTGAACTTAAAAACTTTTCAGTCTTCTGTCAGCAGACTAAGCTGATGAAGAACAGTAAGCAGACTAGTCTGATCGTGAACAAATCTTGAACAGACGACTGACCACTCTTCTTACAATGACTTAGCTGTTTTTCAGCAAAACAGTTTTCCAAGAGTATACTTGCAGCGGATTGTTTAAAAGTGTTTTTCACAAGTAGACTAAGTTCTAAAAAGATTTTATCCCCAGTTTTCAAACTTCTTATAAAATCTTTTGTTTGATTCAAAGTGTTTAAAATGCAAACTTTAAAATATGCAAGAAAACTTTAAATGCAGGATAACACAAAGAATTTTTATAGTGGTTATATGGATGTAAATCCTTTAGTCCACTCTTCCAGATCACACAGATTCTGGGTTATACTATAATCACAAAGATTACAATATTTCTCCACTCACACCTAAACAACTAATGAGAAGGCTGTAAGCTCGCAATAGGAATTCACAAAGAAAACCTATCCTCTAAAGTAGAATCACTCACACAGATGGATTCTCACTTCGCACAACACTCAGCTATTACAAAATCACTCAGATAATGTTTTTCTGATTTCTTCAACTGGGTTTCTGTCAACAGATGACTTCCACCAGACGAGTGAGCTGTTCGAGCTTTTGAGACTTAGAGAAATTCTGCTTCAAAATTTCGATCTCTGATTGTTGTTGTGTTGTTGCTCGATTTGAAATTCAGCTCTATTTATACATGGAGATGAAATTATGACCGTTGAAGGCAAGTCACAATTCAAATCCATCCTTCAGCTCTTTTTGAAACGGCTCCCTGCAGCATTCCGTACTGTGTACAGTACCTTTCTGTCCATCGCATTTAATGCTGCATTTAATGCACTCTGCTGATCCGAGGATATCTTCAATCATTTGTCATTACTACCCTTCTCTTACAGCATTTATTACACTTAGGTGCATTTATTACCGTTGGACTAATCTCATGACCTCTTCTACTCTGCTGATCAAAACGACTCTGCTGATAGATACTCTGCTGATCAAATACTGAACTCATCTGATTTGACTCGGCTGATGATCTACCCTTCTGTTCGCTGATTCAGCAAGAGATCACTAGTCTTCTGAGCTTTGAACTTTGAACTCTTCTGATGTCTTCTTTTACCAGTTCAATATTCTTCTAAGGGAACTAAGCTTTCCATACTTAGCTGATTATGACGTTTTGGAAATCATCAAAACCTTCCCTTAATTACTTGTCTTCTTTCATCTTCATCTTCATCCAACATAAACTTTTAATTTAATACCTTATTTATTAGTGAACGTTCAGAAAACTAGATAAATACTCATAGTATGTAATAATAATAATAATTTCATGAATCTCAGGCGGAAAGATCTGGAATAGGTGAAATTCCAGACATTTTCCATTCCTTGCCAAGCTTGCAGAATCTCAGGCTCTCCTACAATGCCATGACCGGGTCACTGCCAAAGTCTTTTTCCAAGTCCGCCATTCAATATTTGTGGCTCAACAATGTGGGGTTCTCGGGCACAATTGAAGTTCTAGGGAACATGACACAATTGAAAGAGGTGTGGCTTCAAGTGAATAAATTTTCAGGACCTATTCCAGATCTTTCCGCCTGTACAGAGTTATCTGATCTCCAACTTCGCGATAATACTCTCACTGGTGTCATCCCTGATTCACTAACCAAGCTTCCGAAACTTCAAAGTGTTGCTCTTCAGGACAACAAATTCCAGGGTCCAATGCCTAGTTTTCCTTCAGGTGTCCAAGTCAGTCTTGGAGATACCAATAAATTCTGTAACCCGAGCCCCGGCCCGTGTGATCCCCAGGTTAGCTCATTGTTGGAAATTGTTGGTGCAATGGGTTATCCTGTTACACTTGCAGATTCTTGGGAAGGGAATAATCCATGTCAAAATTGGAAATTTATTATATGTGAGAAGGGGAGTGTGACTAAACTCAATTTTGGGAAGCAAAATTGGACGGGAACTATATCCCCTGCTATTGCCAACTTAACCGAATAATATGACACAAGATTTTTTTTATCAAATTATGAAACGAATGGAATAGTATGTAATAATAATAATAAAATAAGCACCTCAGATTGGTTGCATGGTAGAGCCATTGGGACCTAAATGGGAAAAAAATATATTCTTAATAAACTCGACATGCTTCTTCAAGTTGAATCGAATAATAATGGGTTCAAAGTTCTTTTTTCTAACGCTCAATGTGTATGAACTTGGTTTAATTGTCATTACTTAATTTCTCTAAAATAAAATTATTTTTTACAAAATTAAATATTCACGTAAAATAATGATTTGACACCATTAATTTTAAATTTAAAGTATAAGTATAAGACTATGAAAAACTTTTATTTTTCAACTAGTTGATCTTGACATCAATGAAATATTATAAACACCAACACAAAAAAATCTTAGCCCAATCAAAATCGTTTAGCCCCGTCTCTAAATAAGAGGGAATAATAAATTAGTTGCCTAATAAACCAAACTCAATTGACTGAACGGTATAATGGAGTGTTCTTTTTTCTTTTTTTCCTTTTTCCTTTTTTTCTGCTTCCTTCTGGTATGAGGTGTGATACCCTGTGGTTGTTTTAATGAAATTCAAATGGCTCACGGTTCGGTCTTCAACTTCAAGATGACGGCTAAGATCTGCTGCATCGGCAAAATTGTAGAAAACGTCACAAATTAATTAGTGATTTTGGATTTTTGTCAACTATATTACCTTATCGAATTTCGTCCCATAATTTAATACTTTTTTGAAATATTGTCATAACATTAATTATGAGACGGAAATTGCGCATGTGTTCGTTAAATTGCCACATGAATGCTTACATATCATGGCGTGACAAATTTTAAAATGAACAATTATATAATATTGTAGAATTCGTCCCAAACTAATTATGAGACTAAACCATCAATTCAATTAAATTAAAATTTTAATATTGAGACTAAATTCATGCAAAATGGTAAATTATGGGATGAAATTCGGTGAGTTGATATAACTTGGGACGAAAAATCAAAGTTTGGGTTAATATTTTAAAAAAAATAAAACTACGAGACGAAATTCGGTGAGATGATATAATTTGGAATGAAAATCCAAAATCCCTAATTAATTTGAGACATTTTTGCATGGGTTATTTCTATTAAATTATAAATTTAATATTGGGACTAAATTCATGCAAAATGATAAATTACGCGACGAAATTCGACGAGTTGGCATAGTTTATGACGAAAAATTAAAATTAGTAATTAATTTGAGATAATATTCTAAAAGAGTATTAAATTACGAAACAAAATTCAATAAGATAATATAATTCAGAATAAAAATTCAAAATCATTAATTAATTTAGGACTTTCTCGTACTTTTGCCTTCCCTATTTTATGAAAAAGAGAGTAAAATCACGTCCTTTGGCTTTGACAAATTATAGAACACGTGGCGGACAGAGATTGGAGATACGCACCTTCTGTGAGATTTTGGTGGGTGCACGGAATCGTATCTCTTGAACATGCGTCGGCACCTCGCAAAAGTACATATTTGTTATTAGTCACGTGCAGATATATTAATAACTGAAAATATAATACCGTCACTATTTCAAATATCAATTGGACCACAGGAATATTACACGGCCGGCCCATTAAGTGCTCGACTAGCGTCTTAATCTAGATGGGTCATTAATCCGAATTCAATTCGGGTTAAGTCCGTTGTTATTGTTTTATTGAATATATGTTCGAGCAGAGATTCGATCTGGTTATAAATATTGTAATTCGAGTTATATGGAACGAATATTAATCTAGACGAATATGATTCGTTGAAAATATGTATTCAATAATAATAAACAAAAGAAATTGTAAAATACTACCACCAGTTTAAAATAAAAAGATAGGAGTTAATGATTCATTCATAATTTTATTTTTATATATATTTTATCTGATAATATGAATATTTGTCAAGAAAGTATTCATTATTCAACACGTGAGCTAAATTTAATGAAATTGCAACATTCACAAACTTATTTTAGAAAAATATATTGTGTGAATTTTGAAAGTTGAGATTTTATTGGATTCAAAAAAATTGATATCCTACGGAATTTGGAGAAGATTCAACAGGCACAAAAAATTTGCATCCGAGCAAGATCCGGATTCGCCCATTGGCAATCCTAAATACTCCGTCAGTCGCTTTATTTTTGCATTTTCAGTTTTGACGTGGAGTTTTGAGTAAATATTGAAAAATTTATAAGTTTTAGATATATTTACGTTTGGCAGTGGTAGAGAAATGGTGAGTTTTAATCATTACAATATTAAAATGATATTTTGGAGAAAAAAATAATTTCATTTTAAGATAGTGAGTGTTGTTTTGAGACATATAAAAAGAAAATAGTAGGGGTGGGCGCGGGTAGGGTATTTCGGGTATTGGGTATTTCGGGTTGGGTACCCGACTTGGCGGGTAGTGATTTTTCTTACCCGGAACCCTACCCGATTTGGCGGGTACCCGAAGTTCGGGTACCCGAAATTTTCGGGTATTTCGGGTATTGGGTATGAGTACCCGAAATTTCACATTTTTTTTTTAAGAATTTTTTTCAACATATATGTACGTAAAATTGTAAATAAATGAATTCAAACATTAATTGTACACAATAACTTCAAAACAAAACAATACAAATGTCTCAAGCCTTCAAGATTCAAGTATTCAATAAATTACAATCAAATCAAACTCGAAGTCTCAAAGCATCAAAATATTAAATATCACAATTGCATGGCATAAAAGTTACAACTTACAATAGACATAAAATTGAGCAGTAGGAATACTAAAATTGATTTTCAGATTTGGGAGTTCAAATGTCGGCTGCTCAATGCTGTGAGAGTGTGAATAGCAGAATAGGGGAGAGTGTGAAACTGTGAATAGGCAGTTTAGGTTTTTTTCCCTTTTCTAGCCCAACTAATTGTTAAAATAAATATTGGGCATATTTTGGGCTGTCAATTATTTAATTGGGCCAATTTTTTTTTTAAATACCCGAACGGGTACCCGAATACCCGTTCAGGTGTGAAATTAATATCCAATACCCTACCCGAAAATATATTTCGGGTTCGGGTACCCGAACCCGAATGTCATAATACCCGTTTTTTTGTTCCAAACGGGTCGGGACGGGTCCCAAAATACCCGACCCAAACGCCCACCCCTAGAAAATAGAACCAAAAGCAAAGAATGAAGTGTTTGTTTGAATGTATTTTGGTTCAATTTTATTTGGTGTGGGTGAAAATATTTGGTTAAGTATCTGAAAATGCTCTTGAACTTTTTGCGAAACAATTGAATATGATTTAAATATATTTCGGTTGAAATATTTTGAATGTAAAATAATAGTATCAATTTAATGGTGAGTTGAATTAAAAATGTAGATAGTGGTTTGGATGCATTTTCGATGTTGGAGTTTTGAGAGAAAATATATGTGATGTGTCAAACCATAAACTATTTAATTAAATTAAAAGATAATATAATGTATAAGGGTGATTATATAATGATTGATTTGATTCAACATACTGTTTTAAATTGAAGTAAGTTGAAACACATGTTACGTGAATTTGGTTCAATGGAAATCATTCCTAGAGATGTATGGTCCCAACAAAAATAAATAACATTTGAGCCCAAATGAGTCCAAACAGGCCTATGAATTTTAGTAGTGAATATGAACGAATATGAATGAATATGAATTATCGGTAGATTAGGGTTAAAGAGAGGATGAAATTGGTTACATAACAAATTTATAACTTTTTTAAGAAAAATGATGATGTAGTTTGTCAGTTTTATTTAACTAGAAATAGCTAAACATGATATGTTTGTCTAGCATTTATTAAATGTATTTTGTGTTTGGAAAAAACGAGATAAGAATGTTTTCTAATTTCCGAACTATATGTATATATTCTCAATTTTCTCAAACTACTTTTCCAAAAATCAAACAAACAACAACTTTCTTATCTCTAAAAAAAACTTACACAAACTCTACTTTGATTTGATATAAAATAACTAATCTCTTACATAATTTAACATAAAGTCTTACACATCTTACACCTACAATTTAAACTCTTCAAAAAAAAAAAAAAAAAATACATGTATAAGACTAGTAATAGATGCTTCAACTCAGAGAGAAGCGGTACACCAAATAGCAAAGTGTTTAACTGGAGGAAAATTTTTCAGGTTGGATTGACAAACAACTAGGAAGATTACAAACTATTGGCTTACTTCAAATGATAAATTTATTAATAACCGACTATCCCAAACAACTAAGTTTTTATTTATTTGTCTTCACCTTAATCAGATTACTAATTAAAAGCTTATGACAAAATGGAAAAGAGATGCAACTAAGAAACTCTTTCAATTTGCTAACAAAGTGAAAAGGACGCAAAAGTTCAAGAGAAGAAAGTTGCATTTTCTTTTAAAAAGAATAATTTCCATCATAAGTCTGAAGACTAAACTAAAAACTTAGAAAACGTTTTTAGTTGAAGGTTTTGTCCTCATAAAAAATGTAGAAACTGCAGGAAGAATTTATTAACTTAATAACCAATAATTAAGTGATTATATCATATGAGTTAATTAAGTTAGATGGTTTTTATGATAACAAAACATACAAGTTAAAATCATCAACCAAGTTGAATAAACAAGTAATGAAAGCGTAGTGTTTATATGCTCAAACAGACGAGTGTTAAGAAAGCCAAGTATCATACTCAATATACGGGTATTGAGAAAGCCAAGTATCATACTCAAAGTTTGAAGAGTTAATCAGCGTGGTTTAACTGATTAAATTATTGAAGATTCTACTAGCTAAGTTCAAGTGAAGACAATGAAGTAAAGACTTCACTGGAAGAGCTTAGTACAACATGTAAGTCAAGTAGTTGAGTATCAAACAACAAAGAAGTTTGATTAACCAAGTGAATTAATCAGATGACTGATTCAAGAGCTAAGTAATTTGTGATAACATATGGAAAAACCTTGGACAACAAAGTGCTTTAAATGCATTTGATAAATCCGTTCATGAACATAGTTTAAAATAGTGCAGAGACACCTAGGGCTGAGCCTGATTCGGTAAACCGACCGAACCATACCCGAAACCGAAGTTTCGGTACGGACCGATTATCGAACCGAATTTTCAGTTCGATAATCGGTTCCAGGCTCGGAACCGAAGCATGTATGCTTTCGGTTTTCGGTAAAACCGGTCGGTTTACCGAACCGAACCGGTTTTACCGAATGTTTTTTTTAATTTTCATTTACCCAAAAACTGAACCCAGGTGATAATTTTCATTTATCAAAAACCCTTCCAAGCCGATTAGAAACTTGTAGACTACAAATTTTAATGTCTGCAAAACTTTATTAGACAATAAAATAAAAAGCAACAAATACAATATTTGATGAATTTAAATAAATAAATGGGTACAATCTCTGTGATTCTTCTACTTGACAGATATATGTAGATCCAAGGGCCTTCGGCTTGTTCTTGAATCGTGGGGCGTGATCTTCTCCAAGATTTGCGGATCGGAACACAAATATATAAAAGTCAGAGACTTAAGAGTCAAAGACTTGTATATGGAATATTTGAGAGAACTTTTAAGCTTTCTTTTACTTGAGAATATATGTAAAGTATGTCAATATATCTCCCTTTTCTGAGGTCTCAAAGCTCCTTTATATAGATGCTGGAGTAGAGAGTTTTCTTCACATTGTTTGATGACGTGGCATAATTTGATTGGCCATTGTCTTTGTAGAATAGAAGACATCATTTTGATTGGTTCTGACTTCCATAGTCTTTAAGACTTCTTCTTAATTGGTCAAAACACGTCATATTGACACGTGGCGTATTTTAATTAGCCAATTTAAATTAACTATTTACTTTTGGAATTACATATATTAAAAACCCCAAAAATTGTAAAAAAGATAATTTAAATTGATAATTAACCACTTATTTTACACGTGTCGCCATTTTATTGGACGTAAACTTTATGTATCTACAAATGCCCCTTCGAGACTTATTCGCGAATAATGCTTTTCGAAGCATACTTTGAAGTGAGTAAGTCGCGATTTTTTTTTTTTACATATCACATTAATATAGTAGATATGATAAAAAGTTTATATATATAAATGGGCTATGAGATAATCTGTTGGCCGATTCATTCTCTAGACTTGATTAAGTAAATATGGGCCATTATCTCATTTGCACTCACGTAATCCTTCTCCAATTCAATTGGTCTTCACATGCTTTCTTGAATCAATCCTTTTCTTTAGTTTTAGTTTCAACTATATTGGTAACTCAAATATCAGTAGATATCTTTACCCATATATATACTGCCAACTTGAGATATCATAAAAGAATAGTATGTCTACTATTCTATACGGGACATTAGGAGACAAATCAATTTATAATCCTTTGGCAACACCAGAAACAAATCAGATTTACCAACATAATTCTTCCAGCGGCTGCGTATTCATATAGTTTGAATAAAACTGAAACTGATTTACTTTGTGCTTCTACTTGAATTGGACTTCTCCTTTGTATAAAACTGAAAATATGCTATTTATAAAAGCAACGAGAATTGATTAAACTGCAGGGTAAATTGATTTGAGCATTGTTTAAGGCATTCTTATTTCCCTTTCAGCCATATTTATTCACTCAACTCCATTACCCACAATCTATTTGACAAATTGCCCCAAAGAAAATCAATAAACAGTGATCCAAACGTGACCATTGCAATACTCCAATTCCTTCATCTTTCATATTATACATTGCAAATTCCGATTCATCCGCTATAACATACACCTCAATCGAGAATTACTGGTGAGCTAAAACTTTATGTATACAATCAATAGTATACACTTCCAATTTAAAAGGCTGCATGATTCTTGATTCTTTGTCAACGTTCGTCCAATTTTTTTTTTATATGGGCGATGATAATAACATTCTTAATTTTGTAAATGCAGATTTTGTAACGACGCCACTGATTCGAAGGTCAAATCATCATATTATCACTCAATCAAGCCGACTGTATTAAGATTTTCTCTTCTTTCTTTAAAATCTGATCTTCTTTATAACCTGATATTCATATCAATTAACTAATCTCCTTTTTTTTTCTTATTTGATTTTGAGTAGGCATTCATGGAGTTTACTGACTACAAAGTGCCATACCCAACTCTCTATGTAATCGACAAGGGCGAAACAGACGAGACGAAAGGAACTGCTTTAGCTGTGTATCCGCCAGCCATAGGACCGTTTGCCTCGGAGTACGCTGTATCAAAGGAGAAGCACCCCTCGAGGTTTTCGGCTGAAATTACCAAGGAAGCTAGTGTGGATGCTACCGCCTTGTCTAAACGTCAAAAAGTGTGTCTTTTGCAGTCCGGTACTCCCAAAGAAGAATCGCCGTCCAGTTTTCCACGCCATGCTCGTTTATCAGCTTCATGGAGGACTCCTTGGCACTCTTTTGCACCGTCGCTGGGTGAATTTTCTTATATTTCAGGTTACTGGGAATGGGTAGATGACGTCTTTGCGAGGAAAAACAAAAATCTTCATCGGGCTGGAGTGCATGGTGCAGTTTGGGCTTCTTTGTTCACGTATGACGTTGATGAGCACATGATCCGCACATTTTGCCACCTATGGAGTCCATCCACCAACACACTTTGTACTTCAGTTGGAGAGTTTTCCATTTCCTTGTGGGATTTGCATGTTCTCGGCGGGCTCCCTCTTCGTGGTCTCTTCTATGATGAAGTTGTTCCGACAGCAAAAGAGCTTACCGGAGTCGATAAAGATAACAAATTCTTCCTTCCTCGGAGTTGTCAACATTTATTTTCGGCGTATCACCATTTAAGGGGCAGTGATTCTGATGGAGTACAAGTTCTAGACTGGGTAAAATTTTGGTTCAAAGGTCCGGTTAGATATCGAGAGCTACCTCAACGGTTGTCTAAGAAGGGATTAACAAAACCTCGACTCACATATAACCCTTCAGGAGAGATTCATACTTCTTTGGCCCATGATCGAACCAAGGAAGAAAATGCCCCTTTCGACGTCCTAGGAGTCAAAGAACCCGACAGGGAGGAGACTTATGTAGCTGCTTTACTTGCTTTATTTTGAAATTCAAATCTTCACGTTTGCACTAAATCATATCGAATATTCTCTTTTTCAAAAAATCCGATATAATTTCCAAACAAATTGAAACAACTTTGCTTGAATAAATCAAACTTTTTTTTTTTTTTAATAACATGACTGAACTCAGAATTGACTTCTAAGCTGCCTACGTATCCCAAGATGGAAATCAAGTCATAACGTAGTTCAATACAACTGGTGTTTTACCGTACACGTTTTATACTCATGTGGGCAAGGAGTAACATGCAGTTTAGGCTCGTGCGTCATGGAGCATTTTGATTTCAAGATTTCGTAAAACTTTTTCGTCCCGTCTACTGGAGGCTTTGACTTGAACTTTAACAAATTTGCAGACAGTTTTGATTAGTATGTGGGAGAAGTTGATTTGAACTTGTAGACCTTTTTGTCTCGTCTACTGGAGGCTTTGGCTTGAACTTTAACAAATTTGCGGACAGTTTTGACTCGTATCTG
Organism: Penstemon eatonii; assembly: GCA_038501285.1. Taxonomy (NCBI): domain Eukaryota; kingdom Viridiplantae; phylum Streptophyta; class Magnoliopsida; order Lamiales; family Plantaginaceae; genus Penstemon; species Penstemon eatonii. The sequence goes on along the minus strand of CM076715.1, from coordinate 61,434,413 downwards.
GGAGAAGTTGATTTGAACTTGTAGACCTTTTCGTCTGGTCTACTGGAGGCTTTGGCTTGAACTTTAACAAATTTGCAGACAGTTTTGACTCGTATCTGGGAGAAGTTGATTTGAACTTGTAGACCTTTTCGTCTCGTCTACTGGAGGCTTTGGCTTGAACTTTAACAAATTTGCGGACAGTTTTTACTCGTATATGGGAGAAGTTGATTTGAACTTGTAGACCTTTTCGTCTCGTCTACTAGAGGCTTTGACTTGAACTTTGGAGATTTGTAGACAGTTTTGACTCGTATCAAGGAGATTTCAACATGAAAATTTGTAGATAGTTTTGACTCTTGTCAAGGAGTTGTTTTGAAAGTTTATACTCATATCAAGGAGTGTGGGGGTTATTTTGACATCAATGGTGATCTCCAGATTGCTGACTATATCTATGGAATCCATCGATCAGAAATTCTGGATCAGGTAATGGAAAATCATTGGGAGCATCTAAATTCTCAAAGTCGACACAAAATCTATTTTGACGAGTTTCTTTACGTATATGCACAATTCTAGAGACCCATGTAGAATCCTTTACTTCTTGAATGAAACCAGCTTTCATAAACATGTTCATTTCAGATTTGATGAATGGAATCGACCCAGATCTAAATTTTAATTGAGTTTGCTTACCTTGATGAGTTTCCTTCTTCAAAGAGAAATTTTGAACCTCCACTTGGGGGACTAAGTCATCCATCTCTAATTTGACTTGATCAATTTCATCAATGGTTGCTTTGACACCTTCCACGAGTTCCAATGAAGTAGTCTCAGCTTCTTCCTTCTTTGCAACATGAACTTTTCCTTGAGTAGTGTAAATCAACGACGTCACATCCTTCCGGGCTTCTATGCTAGATCGACATACTTCACCTATAGAAGTGTTTTGTTCTTGTATTGCATTACATGAAACATCATAATAATCTTCATCATGAAGCCCATTTGACAATTGTTTCGCATCTATTGTTGTGTCAAAACATCCGAAGGAAATTGTGACAAGATTTGCAGTTGCATCATCTTCATCAAGCAAAATCTTACCTTCTCGAGCTAGTTGCAGGATTTTATCCTTCAAAACGAAGCATTTTTCAATTGGATGCCCAAGCAAGCGGTGGTACTTGCAGTAATTACGGTCATTTGTTCTTCCAGCCTCTTCAGGTCGCTTCATTTCGGGCAACTCAATGAGTTTGGCTTCGAGCAAATCATCAAGCATTGGAGCAACGTCAGAATCAGGGAATGGATATTCCTTCTTTTGCATATCCTTCAAAGTCAGCTTCTTTTCAAAGCTTCGCTGGGATGAATCGTTTTTTATTTCATCGTTCTTCTTTGAATTGGATCGAGAGACATTGACGGTCATGGATTCTTCGCTTTCAACTTGGGGAAAAAGCTTGCCCCCTTTCTTGATACAATGTCCAATTTTTTCTTTCTTTGATTCATGAATTGAGAAGAAGTTTTGGCCTTCACTTGAAGCAAGGCTCAGTTCCATGTCATCCGCACGTGTGGCTAGCTCTTCGAAGGTTCTTGGTTTTATGCCTTGGAGAATATATCGTAAGCCCCATTGCATCCCTTGGATACACATTTCTATTGCAGAAGTTTCACACAAGCGATCCTTGCAGTTCAAACTCAGGTTTCGCCATCGATTGATATAGTCGATCACTTTCTCTTCACTCCATTGACGAGTGCTTGTAAGTTCGACCATGCTCACAATCCTCCTTGTGCTGTAGAAGCGATTAATAAACTCTTGTTCAAGTTGTTCCCAACTGTCGATAGTTCCAGGCTCTAAGTTGGTGTACCAATCGAAAGCGTTTCCATGTAGCGAGCGGACAAATTGTTTCACAAGGAGATCTCCGGCAGTTCCGGCATTATTACAGGTCTCCACGAAGTGAGCAACATGTTGCTTCGGGTTTCCTTTTCCATCGAAATTGAAATTTGGGAGGTTGATATCCAGCAGGCATTTTCATCATGTCGATTCGGTGGGTGTAAGGCTTCATGTAAGTCAATGAGGATTTTGAACTTCCTTCCAGCTTATCTTTAATCGTCCCCATGATGAACTCTTTTAGTTGGTCGACACAAATGGAGTTGTCTGCTGAGATACGGAGATCATTTGATGCAACCTTCTTGTGTCGGGAAGATGTTTCAACTCCATCTTGAATGTGTTGACGGTTCAGGTGTACATTAGTTTCAACTTCTTCTTCAAAGTTTTCATCATCTTTTTCAATTTCCTCATTGTCGACCATCAAACGCTTTCCACCATTCTTGCTTGCAGTTCCTTCTAACTTGTCCAATCTTTGTACGACTGTACCCACCAACGTTCCTTGCTCTTGTATGAATTTGGTGATTCCTTCGACGGCTTTGGTCAAGTTTGCAAGTTGTTCCTCCATGGTCGTGGTGTTTGTCATCATGGCATGCATAATGGGTGAAGTGATGGAATGATTTGAGTCTTCAGGTTGTGTTGAATCAGATCGCAGGGCCACGTGAGGGGAAGCAGAAGTGGATCCATAGGAATCTTCATCATCGCCTAATCCTTTCTGAACGGCAAGAGGTTTCAGTGTCTTTCGGGCTTTTTCTTCTAACGCTTCGGGCAAAGATTTTTCCTGTTGAGCCTTTTTCATACTCCTCGTGATAGCCCCAATACTTTGCGTGTCGGAACTTCCACCATCTTTGCTTTTGGCCACCCTTGAGATCGCTGCCTTGAATTGACCAGCTTTTGAGGATTTCAAACTTTTGTCGCCTTTGTTGTTAGCCACCTTTGAGGTCGATGCTTTTTGCCCAACTTTTGACGATTTTGAAACCATGATTGCTTTTGATAAGTAGAAGAGATGAGAGGCAGAGAGGTCCCACTGGGCGTGCCAGAAATTTGTAGACCACAAATTTTAATGTCTGCAAAACTTTATTAGACAATAAAATAAAAAGCAACAAATACAATATTTGATGAATTTAAATAAATAAATGGGTACAATCTCTGTAAATAGTAAACTCCTCTGATTCTTCTACTTGACAGATATATGTAGATCCAAGGGCCTTCGGCTTGTTCTTGAATCGTGGGGCGTGATCTTCTCCAAGATTTGCGGATCGGAACACAAATATATAAAAGTCAGAGACTTAAGAGTCAAAGACTTGTATATGGAATATTTGAGAGAACTTTTAAGCTTTCTTTTACTTGAGAATATATGTAAAGTATGTCAATATATCTCCCTTTTCTGAGGTCTCAAAGCTCCTTTATATAGATGCTGGAGTAGAGAGTTTTCTTCACATTGTTTGATGACGTGGCATAATTTGATTGGCCATTGTCTTTGTAGAATAGAAGACATCATTTTGATTGGTTCTGACTTCCATAGTCTTTAAGACTTCTTCTTAATTGGTCAAAACACGTCATATTGACACGTGGCGTATTTTAATTAGCCAATTTAAATTAACTATTTACTTTTGGAATTACATATATTAAAAACCCCAAAAATTGTAAAAAAGATAATTTAAATTGATAATTAACCACTTATTTTACACGTGTCGCCATTTTATTGGACGTAAACTTTATGTATCTACAAAACCCAAAAGACCTAACCTTCCTTTTCCTTTCCAAAAACCGAACCCATCCACCGCCGTCCACCCACTGTCGTCCGGCCGCCGCCGTCCTCCACAGCCATCCGCCGCCGCTGTCTCTTGCCATATTCTCCAGGTACTTTTAGTTATGGTTATGGCTTTATGCTACAAATTATGCAAATATTTAGAAATTATGATTTACAAGGCTATTGGAAATTAGAATGCCCTAGAAGTATGAATGCCCTGAAAATCTGAAATTAGAATTATGATTTCCTACAGTGCTTCTATTATTCTATACGTATGAAACTAGGAAAATTGACAGTAATAGAAATTAGCAAAATGGGTTTTGAAAATTAGCAAAATGTAATGTAATTAGCTACTTTTAGTTTAGTTTAGTTTAATTATCGTTGAGTCTTTGACAATTGGCAGTAATGGAAATTAGGAAAATTTAATGAAATCTATAATTATGTTAAAAATTTAATGTTGTTTGTTTTGGTAACCTCATTAACTTTGCTAACTCTCAATGAGATTCTGACAATTTGGATTAAATGAAAAATTATGAAGAGAAAAGTTCTGACAAGCATTATGGCAGTATTGATTATTGACTTTGCTGACTTTTATTTTTTATTTTTGCATATAGGATGTCTAGTTCGGGCTCGGGGCGTCCGCCTATTTATCCAGGCTCAATCCCTCAAGAGCAATTAAACACTCGTCCCCTTATGCATCCTCCTCCAAATCGAACTCCGGAGCCATCTCAAACTACACCAACTCCAAATTCATCTCCGGTTCCCCCTCCGGAAGAATCTGAAGAACAAACACAACCGGGGTAAAAGAGAGCTAGGGCATGGCAACATTTCCATCAAATCAATAAGAACGACAAATTAAGGGCTCAATGCAATTATTGTGACAAGAGTTATGCGTGTGAGTCTGGGAAAAACGAAACTTCAGGAATGAACAAACACATGACGGTATGTAAGAAACACCCTGATAATGTCATTGATAGTAGAATGGGTAGTCATACTATTCATAGTTTTTGTCGTAGTGTGACTGGGGCTGAAGGTCAAGAGGACTATAGGGAGGTGTCTTCTTTGTGGAAGTTTGATCAGGAAGCTGTTAGAAAAGTCGTAAATGTCTTCCTAATTGTGGATGAACACCCCTTTAGAACTGTGGAAAAGGAAGGTTTTAGGCATATGATGTCGGTAGCATGTCCTAATTTATTATCCCTCATAGAACAACTATTGCTAAAGATTGTTTCAAGTTGTATCTTGAGGAAAAAACTAAGTTGAAAGAGTACTTTAAAACAAACGTCCATAGAATTTCTATTACTACCGACACATGGACGGCCTCCAACCAAAAACTCAACTACATGTGTTTGACTGCACACTTTATTCATGATAATTGGAAGTTGCATAAATGAATTATTAACTTCATTCCATGCCCTACTCATAAAGGTGATGAAGTTGGTTTGTTGATTGAAAAATGCTCGAGTGACTGGGGAATTTCCCATGTGTTTACAATTACTGTTGATAATGCATCTTCCAGTGATACTAGTGTGGCATGTTTAAGAAATAGGTTTTTTGGAAAGGGGACATCTCTTTTGGGGGGGGGGGGGGAAATTTTTACATATGAGATGTGTAGCTCATATAATTAATCTTGTTGTAAGAGATGGGCTAAAAGATGTGAGTGAGTCGGTTGATCGGGTTCGGAATGCAGTAAGGTATATTAGGCAATCAACAGCTCGGATGGCAAAATTTGAAGCATTTCAAATTGAAGAAAAGGTTGAGAGTAAGAGATCTTTGTGCTTGGATGTTCCAACAAGATGGAATTAAGTGTATTTGATGTTACAAACGGCTTTGATATTTCAAAGTGTTTTTGAAAGATATGAACTTTGTGATGCTGAACTTCGTGCTGATTTTCGTGTGATTGGGACTTATGGAAAGATTGGTTATCCTACAAAAGCTGATTGGGTGGTTGTTGAAAAAATGGTGAAGATTCTACAACACTTTTATGATCTCACCATTCGAATTTCAGATTCTTTGTACGTCACATCTAACATTTTTCTTGATGAAATTAGTGATGTGGATGACTTGATAAAAGAATGGATGATCTCTGATGATATTGAGTTGAGAGACATAGTAGGACGTATGAAAGCCAAGTTTGACAAATACTGGGGGGACAATGATAAAATAAACATGATTCTCTATGTTGTGATGCTTGACCCACGTAACAAGTTTGATTATGTGATCCATGTTATGAGAAACATGCATGGTTATGATGAAGGGTTAAGAATTGCAAATTTGGCAAATGATGCTTTGACTGAGTTGTTTAATGCGTACAAGTCGACTATGCCCGATGTGTCAGCTTCCTCAAGTTTAAGTAGCACAACCACGTTGACCAATGAATCTCAAACCAGTGAGGCTGAACGGGACAAGCAAAATAAAAGGGCTGCGAGAAAGCAATATCAAAAAATGTTGTCCGAGATCGGATGAATGATCAAAGTGAGTTGAAAAGATATATAAGCGCGCAAATAGTGGCAGATTCTCCATCATTTGACATACTTGCATGGTGGAAAATGCATACTCCGGTGTATCCCGTGTTGTCTGCATTGGCACACCATGTATTTGCCATGCCCATTTCTACTGTTGCTTCAGAGTCTGCCTTTAGCATTGGAGGTCGTGTCATTGTTGATTATCGAGCTTCATTGGCACCAAAGATCGCTCAGGCTTTGATTTGCGGGCAAGATTGGATTCGTCAAGCCCCCATGGGGTTTTTGGAGGAGGAAAGCGAGATCGAGCTCATTAGTAGCATATATAACGGTAAATTTATCGTTTAATTGATATTGAATTTATTTATTTCAATTATTAATGTTAAAAAGTTGATACTAATCATCTCATTTTTTTCATATAGATGTGATTCCATGACATACGTTAGTGAAAAATCGATTAATATGCGATCCTAAGAGAAATCACGTCTGAGGTATATTATTGTTTTACATTGTCTTATTTTGGTAGTTTGGTTAATTATACATCTTATTCCTTGTTGGATTAAATCATTGCAGGTTGGTGATAATTGAAGTTGAAGAAATGGAGATTGATGCACAAGACTTTTGATTATCAATGAATTTGGTGTTAAAAATTTGAACTTTGGAGACTAGTAACTTTTATGTTTGAATATTTGATGACATGTATGAACTTAAGACTTTTGTGATGTTTTAATGTGCTTGTATCTGATTTCAGCTTACTGTTCGAGTGTTTGTATTTAGAATTAACTGCTACTGATTTTGTGCAAAAAGGGGAAAAAAATCAATTTTTTTGGACCGAACCGGACCGTTCGATTTTTTACCGAACCGAACCGAAATTTTCGGTTCGACAAACGGTCCACGGTCTGAAAGGTACCGAACAAAAAAAAACTGAAGTCCGGTCCGGTTCGGTTTGGTTTTTACCGAACGCTCAGCCCTAAAGACACCAGTATGCAAATATAGTCGTTTGAAGTTGGTAGAAAGTGATACGGGCAATCCTATAAACGTGGGATCTTTCAACGGACGCAATTTGATTCACCCTTATAAATAGTCTCATATTTGAAGTGAAGAACAACTTTTGTACAATCCAAGCAACTGATAACGCCGTGAAAACGTCATTATTACGTGTCATCTTAAGCCGGAAACAATTTGCTTAGATTCAAGTTTTGCGTATTTTTTCTCGTTTTCGTGTTCTTTTGCGTTTTTTGTCCCTTGCTGGGATTTTGTGTGTTTTGATTGTGTTGTGTGTGTTTTGTAGGGATATGTGGACAAGAGCTTTAAAGAAATGAGAAACCGAAGTCAAAATGTAGAAGAATGTAGATAGCTGCTCACTAAATTTTCATGGATGATCTAAATGTGCTGAATTTTGGATATGTTGTAGATGATTGAGTTAGATACGCTATGGACTTTACGGATCCACAATCGGAGTTTGGAATCAAAAGATATGCCGCTCGGAAGAGAGTGCGGCATAGCAAAACACTCTTTGCCCAAACCTCACCGAAGGGTATTTTTGGGTTTTCTCCTCATGGGGGTGTTAGGGCAAGATGAGAAAAGAGGAGACAACAACTTTGGCACTCTTTCTTTCTCTCTTTTTCTCTCTAGCCTCCATCAAACTCTCTCTCTTTACTTTTCCTATTTTCATGTATTAAAGACTCCACCAAGGGGGTGAATTAATCACCACACTTAGGGAGTGATTATGTGGTGATTAAGGGAAGGATAATCCATCTCCCGATTTTATTCCAATTAGGTGTTATCCTTTCCATTTTCCTAATTGTCTATGATTAGGATATGATTGTTGTTATTTTTCTTTTTGGAATCATAATTGTGAATGTGTTGTTTCCGGATTTATATGTATTGATATTATTGTGTTGATGATTTGTATGATGGTGTTGGGTTATGTTTGAATTGTTGAGCTTATTGTTTAATCATACTATTAGCCAATGATTGTAATAGATTATCGTGTAAGTACTTTTGATTTGCCGTAATCATATGACATTGAACTTAATTCTACATTGAATGCATCCTAGACTTGGGACGTAGAAGGTTAGGCTAGTAAAGATTTGTGGAATTGGACCTAGGATAGACACAAACCTTGTGTGTTTCGTGTTAGTATAATATGTTCGTTCGAGAATGCGTCAAATAACTTAGATTCTCTTTATTCGGGGATTTGGGTTGGTCTTAGGTCCCGAGTGACAGCAAAACGCCTTAGAATCCTCTAGAAATAGGTGGATTCAAATTTTCCTTAGAACCTTGGATGACAATGAAGTTCGCGAGTGATCCGGAGATGGAGAGTTTGGGTAGATTGATAGGGTTAAGTGAAATCGAAAGGTAGACTTAACTAATAAGAACGCACGAACAAGTAAACCTAGGATTGTTTGTATAGCTAACCTAACAACATGATTATTGCACATGAATCCCCCTTACCGCATAATTAACTCCCCAATTTACTGCTTTCGTAGTTAGATTTACTTTTCTGCTCGTAGTTAAATAAAATCACCCTTTTCATATATTTGGGTTTGAACCTTTAATATCAAGCGTTCTTAGATAAAATAAACCATCGATTGATTCATTTATTTCCCCCTTTGTTCTTCGTTGGGATTCAACACTCGTACTTATCGTTTTATATTACTTGTGATACATATACTTGCGTACGTACACTGTGACACTTGATTTATTTGAGTATCTATTTGTGTGTGTTTACATTGTATAAGATTGAGTTCACGTATAACAACAATACTAATTTAGGAGCAGAACCACTAAGTTGTTCTGAGTGATAAACTTACCTCATTGAAAGAAAATTGAGTGTTTTTAATTTACAACAAACAGAAATAACTGAAAAGGATTTTCAAAGGGGATAAAGTATTTTATTTACAAAATATCATTTAACAAACGTCTGATTTGAAACTCTATTTATTCTACTGCACACATTCTCAAAAGCTCTGATTTGATAAGTGTATTTACTTCGCTGAACCAAGAACATGTAAGAACTTCATTAAGTTGTCTACTTAGTGCTAATATCTAAGTGATCTACTAATATGTTTGGAAGAACAATCGAGTGAACTGCTTTACCTAAGTATATTTTGAATAACTTATAAACTTTTATAAAGTCTATTCACCTCCACCCCCCTCTATACTTGACCACTTGAGACTAGGTTGTAATCGAGTCGAGTAGTGTCGAACGATATATTGTTCAAACTTGGTTTGAATTTTACCGAGCTTGAAATTTTATGTTTGAGCTTGGTTTGATTGTTAAACGAGCTGAGCTCAAATGAGCTTTTAGTCAAGCTCGAGGCGAGTATCGAGTAGCTTGACATTTGACATGTATTTGATCAATTTTTTGCTTATTGAGTCAAGCTTGAACCGAGCGTTAAATGTTATAGAGCAAAAAATAATGTTCAAGCTTGTTTGATTTGTGTGACTAACTGAGCTCATACAAGCTTATACCGAACGAGCTCGAGTCGAGTATCTAGTAACTTGGTTTGATTTTGAACCCTACTTGGGACCCAACACATACGTATCATATTGAGGTATTAGCTAGACGTATGGTACCTAGAGGCTGAAAAGCAATTGCTAAGTTATTGATCAATGAACACATGGTGGATAGACATATGCAACTTGGAAAGAATATGATCAATTGGCAACGACACTCAATGCGTTCATAGAGGCCTTAGATCCGTGTAGGCAAAGATCTCAAAATGGGGGAAATAATGCCATGTATGCCAGAGGAAATAACATCAATAAAACGACACCGTCCTACTAGGGGCACCATGATTTGGGAATCATAGAGTGATCGACGTCATTTGAGCAAATAAAAAGGGAATTAACTTGTGATACAACCATATGATTAATTGTCCAACTCATATAAGTGGATTTTTCTCAATCCATGTGGTAAATTCTAATAATTGAAGGAAAACCTTATCATCATGGGTCAGTGAAATAACTCTAAAGGCAGTTAAGTTTCTATGAACAAATACTCTAAACATGGAATTGAACATTGAAACGTAAATTGCTTCGAAAAAACACACTTTTAATTGAATCAATTAGGTGATTTTTCTTTCTTCAAATAAACCCAAACATACTTTTTATTCGAGGGAAGCATTAAATAAAGTAAATAATTAGGAAAAGAATATATTTTTTTTACAATTATTAACAAAGATTTTTTTTTAAACAATACACTAAATAAAGAATATTATATAAAGAAAAATGCACTAAATAAATATATTTATAAGGCGAAGACCTTATACTTTATAAAGAAAATAAAAGTCTTATTCTTCTTACAATTATCTATAAGACTGAAAACCAAAACTAAGTTACTCGAGATTGATCGATAAAACTCGTTTGAGTTTAGTTATTTAAAAAAATAAAATCAAACATGTGTGAACACCATTTTTTATTATCAAATTACTTTTGAATCTCGACTCGATAAGCTAAAAATTGACAAAATACAGGTGAAAATATCAAGTTAATCGATACTTTGTTGGAGCTCATTTGATAAAAGCTAGCTTAAACTCGATTCGTTTAACAATCAAACCAAGCTCAAACATAATTTGAAGCTCGATACCAAATTCAAACCAATCTTGAACAATGCATCGTTCGAAATTATTCGCGTATTTACACACTTAATTATCTTGCATGAAAAGCGAGCATCTCTCTTTTGTAGCAGCGGCGTAAGTTAATACTGTATAAATTTAGGTAGATTGGTATATTAAATTTTAGATTGTGTTTGGAATTCATTTGATTGTTAAGTAAATTGAGTACAACGAGTATAAATAAAGAGAAATACAAATTATGCCAAAATAATTTGATATATTTAATTTTTTTTGGGTTGGATTTTTACGAAAATTGAAATTAATAAATGATAAGTATTATTTAAGTTTGATTTATTACATAATAAAACAAATAATTAAACTCTTGAATCGAATCTCGAGTTATTTGATTTGATTTTTAAATTTCTAATTCATTTGGCGTAGAATATGAAAAAATAATAATTGTGGATTGAATTTGAAAATATGAAAAAAAGAAACATGAAAAATATGGATTGGATTGAATGTGAAAATTTATATAGGAATTTGAAAGTAAGAAAAAAAATCAATTTCAATGTCATTTTTTTCCAAAACAATAAAAGAGTTATCCAGGATTTGTGGATTTTTTTTCTAAAAAAACAATAAACTTATTTTGTAAAATGCAAAAAATACAATTATATCGCAACTTCACCTTTTCCCATTTTTAATTATGCAAATCCATATAAAAGCTTAAAAATCTGGTCCTACGACCAAGCGGATTCAAAGTTAAAGCGGAACAAAAGTAGAAAAATAATCACTCTGTGAACCAAAGTGAAAACCTAATATAACTTTAGGGACTGGTAGGCAATTAAATCAACAAATTCATGACACAATACAAATACAAAGAGAGTAGAGTTTCGCGGTTATTACCCCCAGAAAAATAAGAATAAATAAATTCATTCTTCTTCCAACCTTTCTCTCTCTAAAACACTCATCTTTCTCTCTCTAAAATTCAAATCCGTAGCTTTTCTCCAATGCTGTGAATTGAATTCATCGGAAAGGTAAAGAAGAAAGAAAATAGACGTTGCCTTTTCTCTTTGCTGATTTTAAAATTTTAAATTCCGTTGTTTGATTTATTGAATATAATTAGATAGTTAGGGTTTAAACTTTAAAGTGAATTATTTGGTGGTGAATTCCGCCGATATGGATGAGAAGTGGTGTTGCTTTTGGGTTTCTTGAACCTTCTAATTGACATCTTGTTTTATACGTGGCTGAATTTGATTACTTTATTTTGAATTTCAATTTTAGCTGGTGTGATTTTTATGATTAGTTGTAAAGATCGTTGATTTAAGTATTCTAAGTGTGTTTAGCTTCTAAATTTAGCTGCTCGCTTTTGATTTTACTCTATTTGTGTGTTTTTATCATGCATGTGTGGTTGGATGTGGTGGGATTGATTTTGAATGTGAAATTGGTGGTGTCATCTGCTTCAATTTGGAATTCTGGTAACAGATTTGTCATGAATTCTCCCTTTTAAGTTGCTCAAAATTTATCTACTTTTTTTTTTGGTTTTTTTTGGTTGAAACTTAATGGCAGATAACGTTTTGGTTCGCACATCTCATATTTTCTTGATTGAACAACGAGCTAATTTTAGACATGGAAATGGAGTTGTCAAGTTTGTGTGTGGTTGTGTGTTCTGAGTTTGCGTTAATGTGGTTCTAATAAATGTTTTACTTCTGACTGTAAATTTATTTTGGCGCCTTTCTACTTGCGGTTTTGAATATTTATTCAAATGGTGCGTACCAGATTATTTCCGGAGGGAAATTTAAAGATGCTTATTTTTGATCATGTGTACTTTTTGTGATTTTTTTTGGGTCTATTAATGTTTTGACTTTTCGGTTTACTTTCCTATTTGTGTCTAGGTCCTTGGTTGATCTGATAATGGCGCCTGCAAGAAAGTCTAGAAGCGTGAATAAGCGATATTCTTATACTAACGAAGCGTCTCCTAGCAAAGATGGAGATAGTGCTAAAAAAAGCAATAGTCGAGTGAGTTTTCTGGTTTAATTATTCTGCTTGTTGTTATAATTTAATGCTTTAAAACTAAATTCTTGCTCAACAAAAATGTGTCTTTATCAGTTATCTTTTTTTCTGATGTGATATGACATAACATAGAAGCAATGGCTTACATCATTTTTATCAAGACATTCTAAAATTGATATTGAAGTTTCTATCTCACTTTTTTACACTGTAGAGTTTTTTGTTTTGCTGATCTAGTACAGATAATAATTATATTAGAAGCTTAATGATTGCGGTTTGTCCTGTGACTAGGACACCATGTAGAAAGAAAACCTAAGCTGACATTCTGGAGGAATTGGAATAATTTTTTTAAGTCCATGCATACATTGATGTGTATAATGTGATGCTATTTTCATTTCACTTGTTATTCATGTAACAATAACAAGTGAAACGATTCTTCAGTTGCATGTTAGGAATATATCAGCTTGAATCCTTAACGTTCTGCGCATTTCCAGCATGACATCTGCTTGAACTTCTTTTTTAACAGCCATCTATGGTTTTTTTGTTCCTTAAATTATGTATAATTATATTCTCTTTTTCCCACATGTATGAAAAGGTGGTTTTGCACCTGTGGCATTAACAGAATGACCATTTGTTTTTTTCGTGCAGAAAAGAAAGTTGTCTGACTTGCTTGGGCCTCGATGGACCATGGAAGAGCTAACTCGTTTTTATGACGCTTACCGCAAGTATGGAAAAGATTGGAAAAAGGTTAGACAAATCTTTATTAGACCCGTTGGCTAACTTGCATAAATTAGTGGTTGATTGTGTTACCTAAAATTGTATTTCGTAAAATTATCTGATGTTTATTTAATAAATGTAACTACTACTATCAAAATGGCAATAAAATCACGAGCAAAGTTGTGTTGTTGCTATACTTTTTTTGTTAACTAACCTGTTTATTGCTAACAGCCCATCATTGCTGTTTTGTATGGTTACAGGTGGCCGGTGCTGTGCGAAATCGATCATTGGAAATGGTGGAGGCCCTTTACACTATGAATAGGGTAAATTTGGTTTTTGATGCATGTTGTTGGTAGTAACTAGATCTCTTATGTCTCCTTGCAACAGATCAATCTAATTGCAAGAGACCAATCTTACCAACTGAACTATTTTATCAGTGAACTTAATCTTCTTTCTAACTCCCATTATAAGGCTATTTTATTCTTAGAGAACACATGTCTATATGGTTTATGATTAATTGATTTCCGTAGGTTTTAGTATAATATGACTTTACATCCAAAATGAGACATTAGGTAGCTTATGTCATTATGTACAATTGAAGACACAGTAGGTTATTATAGAGTAAGAATATAGTCATTTGCTGTCACTATGCCTAAAGTTTGAAGTTGTCCAATTTTCAATGTCACGACAATATCTTGAACAACACTGTAGAGGCACCTATGCTACAATCGTTCACTTACTTTTAGCTATTTACTTTCAGGCATACTTATCTCTTCCACACGGAACTGCTTCTGCAGCTGGTTTGACTGCTATGATGACTGATCACTACAGCAATTTGGTGAGTATTTATAATTCAGTTATCAATTTGCCATCTACAAACAACATTTATGCTGCCAGATTCATGTTATGAAGTGCTCAAAGGTTCTCCATGAGATCAGTATTTGTGAGGACCTGGGTGCAGTTAGCTATTGTTAAATTAGTGGTTTCTATTCCCAGTCCCCACCCACACATGTGTGCGCGTCCGATTCTCTCTGTCTGAATGTGTTCTGAAATAAAAGTGCCATTATACTTTAGAGATTGTACCAAACTACTATTACATGAAGTTTGGTTCATAATTTTAATTTTAATCAGTTGAAATTCAGTAATATTTGCGGCTTATAAATCTTGGACTTGTATATATGGAACATCGTGTACCTTATTTTCATTAGGAATCTGTCAATTGTGACCTAAATTTGGCAAACACTGCATGGCTTCTTGTGATGACCTTTGTGTCCTAAGTCAAGTTGGTCTTAATTTGACAGGCAGGAAGTGACAGTGACCAAGAAAGCAACGATGGAGCAGGATCATCTCGAAAGACTCAGAAGCGTGCTCGTAACAAAGTCCAGTCTACTACCTTTAAAGCATTGGATGAGCAAATTGTTTCACAATCCCAGACTCCCGAATCAAATTACGGTTGCCTGTCATTGTTAAAGAAGAAACGCTCAGGAGGTAAGTTGGAACGCAGAAAATTCAAGATTGGTGTATGTTTATAATATTATGTTTCAAATCCATCTCTATCGACTAAACTTTTGTTCTACTCTATGTTCCGTTGCTGCTAAGTTTCTGAATCATTTATACTTTGACCCCTAGTTGTGAGAAAAGGCACATGAATACGTATTACTTCATAATATATGGCTTTACAAGTTTCTGGAACCTCGACAACTGAACTCCGGATTACTAATTTGCACCTAATATCCCTTACTCATAAAAAAGAATACTGGATACCCTCTCAGTTTGTGATTGCAAAATTCTCTAGTGGCCCATGATATGGAATATATATATGATCTTTCATTGGATGTTTATATTGCTAAGCACATAAGTTTTCCATTAGAGGCAAAGTTATGGTTCTATACCCTCACTGCAGTTGACTTATTTCAAAGTGTCGAGAGAGTTCATAAGTTTTCTTTTCTTTTCCATTCCTATCATTTTTAATGTGGACTGATTATAGCAAAATCTCATACTGAAAATGTGTATGGAGTTTCTTCAGGAAGCAGACCTCGTCCTGTTGGGAAAAGGACGCCGAGGTTCCCTGTTTCATTTTCATATGAAAATATGAAGGGAGAAAAGTACTTTTCTCCAACCAGGCAAGGCTTGAACATAAAAGCTAATGCCAATGACGACGATGTAGCTCATGAAGTTGCAATAACTTTGGCAGAGGTGTCACAAAGAGGTGGTTCTCCGCAGGTTTCCCGAACTCCAAGTAGAAGAGATGGAAGCGCTATATCATCACCTTTTAGGCATTCTGAACGAAAGGTAATTGTCTGACTTACTATGTGGAAACAATATATATTTTCACCTAATAAAGGTGCCTGCTTTTGTTACAGAATTCTGTTGCAGAGGCCAATGCCAGGCACTTGGGTGCTGACATGGATGAAGAAGATTTAGAAGGAAGCACAGAAGCTGACACTGCCGAGTTATCTAGATATAAGCCTTACAAGATGGAATCTGTAACAGCTGGCATGGGAAGACAGAAGGGGAGGAAAGTTGAGAAAAAGAAGTTTGAAGTTGACAATAATTATTTGGATGACATCAAGGAAGAATGTAGTGGAACAGGGGAAGGTCAAAGGTTAAGTGCAATGATAGGCAAGTTTGATGTAGAGGTCGCTGACGCCAATATTTCTATGTCCTCCATGCAGAGTCACAGAAACAAGAGCAAAAAGGTTCTTTTTGGAAGAGGTATAACGCATCTTTGCATTTCTCTGTAATATGTTTCAAATCCTTGTTGTCACTTTGAATCATTGTTATATAATGGGATCATGGGAACATTTCCTTCTCTGAAATGTCAGTAATTTTAACAGTTCTTTTTCATTCCTTTAGGGTAACAATTAGGGCTCGTTTGGATCGATTTTAGCTCTGTTTGGCTCTGTTTCAGTGTTTCTAGTTGGTCTCAGAGTTTTCCACTAAACAACTGAAACACGACTTGGATTGACTTTGGTTGGAATATCATGATGATAAAATATTAGTGAACTAATTGTTAGTGGGTGTTGAAAATCTGAGATATGGTTTGGAATGATTTTGAATGTTGGGGTTTGAGAGAGAAAAGTTGATAACATATGTTAAATCAAAGATTTTATAAGATATATATGATATTATATTGTGTAAAGGATGATAAGATGATTATAATAATATTGATATAATTATAATAATAGTATATATAATTAATAAAAAAATGTATGTATAGTTAGATTAATTATTAGATTTGTATTCTTTACTATATGATATTTTAAAATTAATTAGTTAGAATGAAATATTTCATTTATATAGCACAAATGAATTTTTTTTCATAAATTAAAATAATTAGAAATTAAAATTATCAAAAGAATTGTAACTTATTTAGATCAATTTTTATTTTATGATACAAAATAATAATTGATTAAATACAGTATTGCATTTGTGCTGAAATAATAAATTATAATTTAATAAATAAGTTGTCTACATCAGTTGTAGTCAAATCAGCACATGGCAAAGTGAATATGATCAGGCTATTACTATATAGGCTTTGTTCGTTTAGTTTCGCCCAATTATTGAGCCAAATCTGATTAGGATGTTGTTTAGCCCATTTGGTGGGCAAAAATTCTGGACGAAAATCAATCCAAACATGCCCTTATTGTTTATCTATTCCAATTGACTGCTTTTGAAATTGGGAACTGATATATGTTAAGAAAATAAGTCTACACTTATCCTACTCAATATTCCATTTCTCCTTTTCTTCTGCGTTGGCTAGCATCAGCTCTTTGTCACTAAGTTGTAAGTAATATATGAGAGGTTACATGTAAGTTAATAAAACATTTATGAAACCCTTATTGAGTGTCGGGACATTGCATACCTCAACTAACTAGAATTTTTTGGCTCTTAGAAGGCTGAAATTTCATTGTATTGCTGTACTCTTTTCCTCGTGAACTTTTATTTAACCTTATGGAGTGGTAATTCCACAAACAATATCCTCCTTCTTGACTAGCATGAGCCCTTTGGGCTTTATAATACACTAGAATGCATACAAGTTAATTAATACATTTATATATGATATATCAGCTACTGAAAATTTGGTTGGCCTAATGTATCTTTTTATTTCTATAGCCCTTTCCCTGTGAACATTTTATTTGTTATTATGGAATAATACTGTTTTATTTGCCATTACTGATCTTCTTGATTTTTGTAGATGAAGACCCCGCCTTTGATGCGCTGCAAACTCTTGCTGATTTATCTTTGATGATGCCAGCAGAAAACGAAGATGGTAATTAATCTACATCCCCTTTTTCCTATTCCAAGTCTTAATTATTTCGTAAATCTGTATGTAGCATTATGTTGCTTCCCCTCTCATGTAACTTGCCTTAAAGCATTATTTGATTAATGAGATTCTTAGCATTCACATTGTGAATCTACTTTGCTAGTCATATATGATTCAACTGTTTTCCCATTCATCAGAGTCAAGGGTGGAGTTTAAAGATGAAGATGATGATCATGTTGATGAGTCCATGTCATTAGAAGCTCCGCTAGCTAACCAGCAAAAAACAAAACGTAAATCCTCAGGGGTAAGAATGAAAGGGCATCAGCCAATAACAAGTCTTGATGTTGCTTCCAGTAAAACATCAAAACCTGGAAAAGGTTCAGCAGTTGATGTTAGTTCTCCTCCGGAAGAAAATCAGGTCTCTAATCAAGGTATCACCAAAAGATCAAGAAAAAAGCAGAAGATGCCATCTAAGGTGAGAAAGGCATTTAGCTTTTCTTTCTTTGCTCATCATCATTGTAAACCTGTTGCTTGATAACGTTAATATATGTCTGCATTTTCAGAAAACTGAAGCTCATACTGATATTCATCTTAGTGTATCTCCAGGGATAGAGGTATTTTATGCTCAATAATACTTTTGTTGTTTCATCTCCTTTTTGATAAGATTATGTCTTTTACCTAGGAATGATTGATCTGAAACTGTAATTTTCTTTTGGACTGTCAAACAAATTTAAAAATTTATGGGAATTGAGCAAACCTGGAAAATTTGATAATTCTAAAGTGATTAGAGGTACATATATTAGAAAAAATGGAAAGTAATTTCCTTCTCAAGTTGACCAATTCTTTTATGATAATCTTGCTTTCCTTTAGGTTGGAAATGAGGGGAAGAAGTTAGCGACTAAGAGTAAGAAATCTTCACAAAGCAGTTTACCGAAATTGATGAAAATTTCGGAAAATTCTTCTAGTGCTGATCTACGGAAAGAGGGGAGTGACTCAGCCCATTCAGCTGTGGACGTCCCTGTGGCTAACCCGGTCAATTTACCTACTAAAGGTAGGAGCAAGCGTAAGATGGACTTAAAACAACCAGAGGTTCAGAAAGATTTGAAATTTCCTGATAAAATCTTGAGTGACCAAATGAATCTGCCGTTTGCTTCACTCCCTGACAGAGCATTAAGTTTTAAGGTTTAATATTTTCCTATCCCTTTAAATCTGGAAGTTCAATAACTCAATTATTGACTTTCTCTATTTGTATTCTGCTATATAGGAGAAGCTGTCTAATTGCTTGTCGAATGAGCGATTAAGGAGATGGTGTACTTATGAATGGTTCTATAGTGCCATCGATTATCCTTGGTTTGCGAAAAGGGAGTTTGTTGAATATCTGTATCATGTTGGATTGGGTCATGTGCCCACATTAACTCGAGTAGAGTGGGGTGTTATAAGAAGGTATGTATTAAGTTTTCAATTGTTCAATTATTTTTCTAAAGAGCATCTGAACATTGATGAATAGAAAGCATGTTAACAACATATCACTTTTTACTTTAATGGTAAAGCAGTTCACTTGGTAAACCAAGGCGATTTTCAGAGCAGTTTCTGAAGGAAGAAAAGGAAAAGCTTAATCAGTATCGAGATTCTGTTAGAAAACATTACACTGAGCTTCGTGAAGGTGTCAGGGAAGGACTGCCGACTGATCTCGCAAGGCCTTTATCAGTTGGACAGCGTGTCATTGCAATCCATCCAAAAACAAGAGAGATTCATGATGGAAGTGTTCTAACAGTTGATCACTCTAGGTGCCGGGTTCAATTTGACCGTCATGAGCTAGGGGTTGAATTTGTCAGGGTAATTTACTTGCTGATTAACGTCTTGCGCTCCTTGTTCTCGTCTTAATTTTGATGGTTTACACACTGCATCACACTATCGTCTAATAATATCATATCCATTTCTTAGTATGTCTTATTGATTTATCTGAATTATACCTATATATTTTAGAATAATATCAGTTTATTTCTCAACATCCAGACTGTTGAAAAAAAAAGTGCAGCTGGTAAAATTTCCAAGGTCATAATTGTTCTTTTCATTGCTGGTGAGAACATTTTGTTCTTTCTTGATTTTTACTGAATAAAATGTAGCCGATTAGGGGTTAGATTGAATGTGGGGTATTTCTGCCCATGGAACCTACTAGGAACCTGAAAAGGTTGAAGCATAATTACTTGTCCCTTTCCCGGGAAGGTCATTTTTCATGTGCATGCTAGAAGAATTTTCTGCTGTTTCTGAACTCTGTCAAACTTTAGACAAGGGTAATTTTTCCGTATAAAGTTGTGCTATTTAATTTTTCAGATTTATTATATTTCTAGCTATTATGATGACACAATAAGTCTGGTTCTTCATGCTCAATGCTTTGTCATTTTCTGGCCAAACTGCATATCAACTTTTAGAGTAGTCCTTTAGTTTATATATGTCATCAGATGGTCTATTCAATATCTGCAGTAAAGATAACCGATATTTCTGTTTCTCCAATGACTTATGGCTGCATATTCCTATTCTACTACTTGTTTTTTTCCTTTTCTTACCGTATTTGCTTGAGTATCTTGGTTTCAGTTATGCAATTTTTTACCTTTGCAGGACATCGACTGTATGCCCTCCAATCCCTTCGAGAATATTCCTGCATTGCTTGGGAAAAACACAGTTCCTCTTGATAAGTTTTTTGAAAATTTCAATGAATTGAAAGTAAATGGTCTAGCAAAAGAATACATGAAGCTTTCTCCTGTTGACAACCGGGATAACATCGATGGTATTCAGCTGTCTCCTTTGGCTAATCCTGCCAGTTTACTGAAGCAAACCAAGGCATGAATTTCTCCCTCTATTTTCATTCTAAATGATTTGGATTATGTTCATTTTTACTGGAGTTTGATCTCCATCTTAAACTTCATGGATAGATAGAATTCAAATCCGGAAATTCCTTAATCACATTTAAAATTATTATATTGGGACTTCTCCGAAATAAATTATGAGTTCTCTTGTTGAGACAGGATCACAATGTTTTATCTGCATTGATACATCCTTATTCTGATTTGAATTATGAATTATTTTCTATGGATTGTAAAGCTCTATGGATTTCTAAAAGAATCTCTGAACGAGGAATAAATCTTATGTATATGAGCAGGCTGATCTATATTTTTTCCCTGAATGTGTGGTACATCTTAAATAATTGGATCTGACCACTATTTGGCACATATATTATTATATCTTCTGATTCCTTGCATCCTCAAATATCTCTATTACATTATTTGTTCACCTTATTATAAGTGAACCTGAGATTCTAGTTCGTATTAGCAAGAGATTATATAGAACAAGAGTCTTAATGTAAGATTATATTTCACCAGGTTGCTTCTACAAATGCTAATGGGCAAACGAGGATTGGACCTGTTGATACTGCAACTTACCAGCCAGCAGCATATTCTCAGCCTAGTACACTGGCTCATATCCAGGCCAAGGAAGCTGATGTTCAAGCTCTTTCTGAGTTGACTCGTGCTCTTGATAAAAAGGTCGATCCCCGCCCACCAGCAAATCTGTTGTATATGTTGTTCTCCACTCAATTTATAGTTTTTTCCTTCTCTGATTGATGTTTAAACTTGGATTATAAATATCCTTTAAATGTTCATCTCACCATTGGTGGCTGCTTTATGAGCAAATTCTGCTTAGTAGTCTCCTAGGTTGTCAGATGTAAACATTAGGATCTTTTTCATCTGAACTTATGTACATATTAGCAATTGGAGCTTTTATCAGTGTGTCCAACTTAGTATCATTGCGCAAGTGCGCTCATTGTTTGAGTTATACATGTAGGAAGCTATTGTTCTCGAGTTGAGGCACATGAATGATGATGTCTTTGAAAATCAGAAGGATGGTGATGGCTCTCTGAAGGACTCAGAATCATTTAAAATGCAATATGCCGGGGTGCTTATAAAATTGAATGAAGCCAATGAACAGGTTAGGTCTCCATACATGAAATTGAAACCTGCGTTTTCATCATATTTGCAACTTCTTTGCATTCAAATCATTATATTAGAAAATTCAAATCATAATTATTTATAAAGCAAATTTTTTTTAACAGGTTTCTTCGGCTTTACATTGCTTGAGAGAACGGAACACATATCAAGGAAACAATCCACTTGCATTTGCAAGGCCCGTCACCAATCTTGCTGATCATGGTGACCGTTCTGCATGTCAAACTCAGGAATCAGGATTAAATGTGAATGAAATCACGGATAGCTCTAGATCAAAAGCCCAAACTATGGTAGATGCAGCTGTGCAGGTACAGAAAGGAATTCAACTCTTTATATATCACTGTTATGCTTCCAAATGTTTTCTGATGTATGCTGTAGAATCAAGTCAAAATGCAAGTCAGGCGTAACATTTTTATTTTAGTCTTAACCTGCTTTTGACGGAAACTTGGTAATGGTTCATTACATTATTTTATCTTAGCTTTATAAATGTGAAAATGTTTCATAAAACTATTTAAAACCAGATTACTTCTTCGGGGCTGAACTTGTATTCATTAAATTTGCACAAAGTTGCAGTTTTTTTACTTATATGCTTAATTGAATTTTTTAAATATTGTGCACTGTCATTGTCAACATAATGTAAACAAAATACTGGAATTTAGAACAGCCAGGCAACCAGGTAAACGGCGATAACTCTTTGTCCTCAACTATTCTCTCTTGATGATATTATATCCTCGCTGATGTTGAGCCAGAACAATAACAAAATTGTAGATGAAATTCCAACATTTTTTTTGGTCAACAATAATTAATTTCTACTAACATATTCATGAAATTTCCTCAATCTCTTATAGGCAATATCAACGCTTAAGGGTAGAGAGGATAGCTTTGACAAAATTGAGGAAGCTATAGATTATGTAAACGACCGGCTTCCCTCGGATGATTCCGTCACGCCAGTGGTAAGATTTTTCAGTTTAACTACTTACACTCATGATCCTCCATCTTTTAGAATCACACAATATTTAAAACGCAAAAAAAATTGCAGGCACCTGATTCTAAGTCAATGAATGCATCCAGCATAGAGTCGCAAATTCCTTCAGACCTGATTACTAAATGTGTAGCAACTTTGCTTATGATTCAGGTAAGTTATAGGAAGTAAGCAACACCATCCTACCCCCCCCCCCCAAAAGAAATTTGTGAGGGTTAATTTTTTCATTAATTGCCTGACTGATAACAACAATTTGCATATAATTGCAGAAGTGTACGGAACGACAGTTCCCTCCATCCGATGTGGCACAGATACTCGATTCTGCTGTCACAAGTCTACAGCCTCGCAGTTCACAAAATCTTCCTGTTTATAATGAAATACAGAAGTGCATGGGCATCATCAGGAACCAAATATTGGCACTAATACCTACCTAATGTCATAAGATCAGGTCATTACCTTCACTTAGTCTATTTCCCTTTGTATATAATTAAGTTTATCAAAAGTAGATGAAATTGCCTGGATTTCATTTAGTTAATAGACTCCGTATATTTACTGAGATTATTTTCTTGGCAAAGCGGTGAATTTGATTGAACGTCTATGTTACCTAATGTAGAAAGGATGTTTTAATTCAATGAATAACGAATTTCATTGTTATCAGCATAATAAATCATTATTATTGTTTTTTTCCGAAATGGGCAGTATTTCTAGGTGACATGTATTTTGTGTTTTGGTGGTAATTTCTGCATTTATTGCGAAATTTTCTTGCATAGGTAAGAACTGATGTATAATAATGACACCATAAAAGAGAAATAAAGGATGTTTGCAAGAGCTTCTCTGTTGGCATAAACATTTGTTTTTCTTATTTTTGAAGGTAGTTCGGTTGAAAAATAAGCAGTTGGTGTTTGCAGATTTTCGTAACACAGTAGTGTTTGCAATTACGTATAAAACATGAATTTTTAGCTGGTGTAATTTTTGAGTTGAAAATAAAATTACCCTCGATTTCTTACACAGTTTTTGTATTACTTTATAAATGTATGCTTTATCAGAACGTTTTTTAGGATAATAAAATTAACACTAAAAATCAATTTAGAAGAAATTTAATTTTTCAAAATATCAATTACACTTTACAACCAATTATATATCATTAAATTGTTATTTTAGTTGGACAATTTAGAAAACAATCACAGTTCGCCTGCATGAAGCCGGAATCGCTAGTAATTGCCGGTCAACCATACGGCAGTGAATTCGTTCCCGGGCCTTGTACAAACCGCCCGCCACACTATGGGAGCTAGCCATGCTCGAAGTTGTTACCTTAACCGCAAGGAGGGGGATGCCGAAGGCAGGACTCAATTCATCCGAGTACTACAGGGATGAACCTAATCCGGAATGTATGGTTTCTAAGGGAATTAATTTTACCCTAATCAATCGACATTACTTTTTTTAGGCACAAATTTTCCAATCAATAACATTAGTCATAAGTCATATTCACATAATGGATTCTTCTTTAACATCAAAATGATTAATATATTAAGATGATATGAAAAAAATGCTATGAGCCACATTAACTTACTAAATAAAAGATATTTAGTTTAATTAATTAAATTATTCTTAGAAATAGCTAATTAAATAACATGATAAAATTTTAATTTTAGTTGATTTTTGTGTGAATAAATTATGCGGTATAATTGTAATATCAACTGAATATGAACAACAAAAATAACCCAAAACTGCTTCTAATTTATTACGAGAATTCTTCCAATGGGGAAAGGTTATGGACTGCTTCTCCCAAACTCCATTTAACTGCTTATTTTAAGCAGAAGTATACTCGATTTTTTAATCTAAAAATAATTTTGCTTCTAGAATCCAAAAAGTTGATTTGCAAACACCAGTATTAAGTGCTTTAATTTCTTACATTATACCAGATTAATGTTTTGTTAACAACTGTTTCAAAGTGCGTTAGAATCGTGAGCATGAATAGTTCACTATTGAGGAATCAAGTAGTGTTAGTATGACATCGTAACAAAAATTGAGTACATAAAATTGTTGAGAGTAATGCATTTTTGATATCGAATTTTATGTTAAATTTTACTTTTGTACCAAACAAATGCATGTCAATATATTTGGTATCATAATGTAACAAGTCGTTCCACAATTGATACTGTAGTTAACTAAATTTATAATCACCGTCAAATTGGTGACGTGAGTGTTAACTCAGTTTCAATTATTGCAAAATTAGTGTCATAACTTATATTAGCAAACAATTATATCAAAATATTATTTTGTCAGTCCGAAAAGTTTTAGGGTAGAATTGTCAGCTGGCATAAGTTATGACACTAATTTTGTAATTATTAAAAATGATTTAACGACCATGTCACCAATTTGATGGTGATTTCAAATTTAGTTAACGAAAGTACTAAATATGGAACAATTTGTTAAATTATGGTACTCCAATGTGTTTTATTTGGTACCAAACATAGAAATTGACATAAAGGCTGGTACCAAATTAATCATTCTCTCTATAAAATTGGGTCTCAACACTAGGGACGGTTTTGTACTCGTCTAAACTCAGCTCAATATTTGCAAGTTTTTAATTTCTTGTCCAAATCTAGCCCAATATGTATTGATATTGCACTTTGCGGTCTATTCGGGTTGGGTAGGATTTTGCGGTCTCAATATTCTCAACTTTAATGTATTTTAGTTATTTGATAAGTTAAATGGAAATGTACTAATTAATTACAACTTTCTATTGTCATTAATAAATTTCGTAAATTTTCATAAAAAATATAATGGAGATAATATAAAATATCAACTAACAAAATATAATCTTCAATGAAAACATAATTCAATGAAAGATAAAGTTAAACACGGACACTAGATTAACAAGTTTTCATTTCATAAATATAAAACTTTTCCCAAACAATAAACAAATAAGAAAAATATTAGTAATTGAACTTGATGTTGGTGGTTAATGCCCCAATAAAATTTTGCTTGATAAAATCCATTTTTTTTTTATTTTTTGCTTTACTTTTTATTTTTTGCATAATATTTTTAACCTTAATATTCTAATTTTGGATCTATTTTGATTTTTTTGGGACTTAGAATTGCAGGGTTACGAAAGGCAGTAGTGTTTTTCCAGTGTAATTGAGGTTTGAGTTGTGGAACACGACTAATTTGTTAAAGTATATACTTAATTTATATTTCCCCTTTTGGACTCAATTAAATAATTAAATAAAAAAACATAAAAATATCATCAATTATATAATGTGCGGTCGAAAACAGTTATGAGATCTAAAATGGTATAAAATCAAATCGGATTGCTACTTGCGATCGTTTTTTCAAGATGTTCAAGATAACCCATCAAACATTCAACCCGTAAATTGCATTCGATTTGGGTTGAGTCGATCGGTTAGGGCAGTCTAGCGGTTTCGTTGAAAACCCCTACCTAACACGTCAAAATAAATACTACTACTATAATTTATTTACTGAAGAACTCTTCTAACACTTACTCAGATTTGATCCAATACATTTTGATAGAAAATCTAAGGGTGTACGTGGATGGATTTTGGCCCGGTCTCGCGAGATCGAGCCAAAATCCTTTCAAATGAGTTTTCGCTAAACCCATAAAATCATCAAAAACCTATTCAGAAACTCACACTCAAACTCTTCAAACCTATAAAACGTTGATTTGACACTTACAATCTACTTTCTTCCACAAATCTCACTAAAAGAGACATTAATTTGAAACCCACTGCCTACTTTTTCCCTTAAACCCCAACATACAAATTCAATCCAAGTGGGGTTTCAACTTATTCAAACCACAAAACTAAATAGCCAAAACCTATCAAAATGAAGTCTCAAAGGTTTCATCGAAACCACCCAAATCATTTTTTAAACCGAGATCCGTGAAACTGAGACAAAATCCATCCAAATAGACCCTAAAAAACGTCTATGTTTAAATTTGATGCTAGTTGATATGGGCTAGTACAACGTCTGGTGGTATTGCTCTAATACTGGGTCAAATAGATTAAATCCTTACGACCCGGTAGACTAGATTATAATCCACCCAGGCATGGGTGGATTAGTTAATTCAGGTGAATATGAATTAGGTAAAATATCACTTATAACCTCAAATTTATATATTTCTTATTTTAACATATCATTAAATATCATAAATTCTTTTCAAATATTTGAAAATGGAAACACATGCTACATAAATAAATCATAAAATTAAAATTTATATCAATTTACAATTAACATGATCTTTAATGAAATATAACTCAATCAAATCTACCAAACGTATTTTTAATATGATCTTCAATACAGCTTCAATCTAATCCATCCCAATCTCATACACCCTACCAATACTGCAAAAAGTATTACAATTAGATCGACTCGATGGCCGTGAACGGATGTCCACTTCGCTAACCGTCAAATAGTTGCCAATTTTTGATGACGTAATATTAAGTGTTCAAAAAAATTTCAGTAATTCAAAACCAATTTGATGGAAGGGGCTCATCCCCCTCCTTACCTCGTCTTCATTCCGTAGGGATTTGCCCATTTAAATTCCACCACCATTCTCACTAAGAATAATAATAATAATCTATGTTGTACAGACACTGACTCGGCGATTCGGACTCGACACGATTCGGATTCGGCGATTCGTTTTTAAAAAAAAATTTAAGATACTACACGGTATGGATACGTATATTACAAAAAAAAAAAAAAACTATATAGTTTATATAAAAATAAAATAAATTAGCATCATAGTCAATGAATTAACATTCATTCCAATATTTCAGACACAAAATCAAAAGAAAAGATCACAAAAGATATCGAAATTCACGCTAAGCACATCGTAAATGATTCAAAACAAGTTTCACATGCAAAAAATGAGATAGAGAGGAAGAGAAATACCTGTAAATTTGAATAAATTGGAAGAGAATTTTTAAACTAAGGTTTATAAAATGAATGAAATTGAGGAGTTTAGGAGTTGTTTAATTTGTGTTTGGAATGAAGAGGAAGAGTACCCTGTAGAAGTTTAATCGACTAGTTCACAAAAGTATTTTCTGGTTTTTGTTAATTAAGTTTCAAATTTTTAATTTAAACCCACAATTTTGAAAAAAATTGCAAAAAGACCCCCGCCGTGTCCAAAACCGAGTCCTTGACCATATCCCCGCCGAGTCCAAAATTGTATTTTCTCGGACTCGCCACGTGGCGAGTCCAACGCGTGTCCGAGCCGAGTCGCACGCGTATCCGAGTCCGTAAAGAGTCCGACTCTGCATACTTGAATTTTTTGAAGTATCCATGCTTCATAGATAATAATACTATAATTAATAATAGCCAATTATTTAATAAAAATAATAATTATAATATATAGCCTTTAATTTAAATTATACTAAAATTTAACAAAACAAATTCGTATTTGTACATTTTATCTATATTTAAACTCACAATGATATTAAATTAAATTAAAATTAATTTTTTTTTCATATAAGTTTTCTTTAAATTTTACTTTCACAGACAAATTTAAAATTTCAAAACTAAAACAAATAATGTTGAAGATTTAATTTAAAGAATCATCTACAAAATTTAGAAATAAACTTTCATTATTAGTTAAGTTTTAAAAAAAATATTCACATTTTGAATAAAATAATTTAGGAAAAAAAAAAGAGAAATAGATAGAAATATAGAAATAGAAAAAAAATGGTGAAATGGCACCAACTCACGCGCCCGTGCAGCGCGTCCAAGCCCCAGGGGGAAGGACATTCCCCCAAGCCCACCGGTTGGAGACGGCAAAATCCCCTCCCCATCCCCCAAAAGCCTTTGGGTCGGAGATGCCCCGAGGAAGGTTGATCCGTTAATGCTGGTATGAAATAAACATCAACTGTACAATACTGAAATTCTTGTGAAATCTCTTGGAGAAGTACACATTTGTTGTAATTTCATAATGTCCACAATTAAGTTTTTAACATAAATGAGCAAATGTTAACCTCAACTTCACTACGTCTATGAACCAAAAAAGGCACAACATTAACAAATACAGAAACAAAGCATCGACGGGAATTAAATGAAAACAAGATTCAAATCATTCAATAATCTTTTCCCATTCTTATTATTCCCAATTTTCCATATCACAATGAGAACTATTAGCAGCTCCAGAACGTTTCCACAAAAATTCGAGCCACCAGCCAGATACATTAGGCAATGACAACGTTAAGGAGAGCAGCAGTTTCCCAACAAACCCCAACATCAACATACATTTACGAAAGGTGCCATCAAAGGATTTGTTCTTTCCGTTTGTTTAGCTACCCAAGAGGAACCGGAAAACATCACTTAGTGAGACGATACCTTCTATGCGTTTGCTTCCAGCTTCAACAATAACAAGCCGTCGCACCCCTGAAAAACCCTCAATGCAAGGGAGATAATCAAGAATCAAAATAAAAGACTTCATTTGGATTTATGAATCTTGATTTGAGAAAAAAATTGGGTGAAGGGGCTTTAATTGATAAAAATTGCATTTTAGTCCACAGGACTGGACCTTCAGCACTTCTGTTTTCAGTTTTTAAAATGTTTTGGACTTTTGGTCCCATCGCGATCTTTCCATCCAATTTGGGACCAAAAGTGCAAAACTATGGGACCAAAAGTGCAAAACTGTGATCGTATACCATCAAAGGTGCAAAATGAGACAGTCCTCTGGACAAAAGTGCGAAGATTGGATGGAAGAGGGGCAATGGGACCATAACTGCGATTTGTAAAATGTTGGGAGCAAAAGTGCAGAGGGTTCAAATGCAATTTTGTCAAACTATGTGGATTTTGAATTCATCAGTATGGTTAAAAGTATAACACAAATGGTTACTTCAGGATTTGAAATTCATAGAAAAATCAAAATAATACAAACAATTCTGATTGCATTATTGCTATATATTTAAAATACATAGCTTCAAAATTTTCAAGTGAAATGAAGCATAACAACAAATGATATACATCAGTGGACTATTAGAAGAGAAGTGAAGAGAAAACCTGGTTGTGATAATCTTTCCAAGACTTTATGGAGTGGATCAGAACGCAAGCACATGTGACATCTTTGATTGTTGTATCCATTGGTCGAAAAGGGGTCATCCCTGTACTGCAATGCCTATATTTCCGAAAATTGGATGTAATATATAAGAAAAAACCAAGTTATGATAAGTTTTTTATTGAAGAAATCTACATATTAAAGACTTATAATTTAACTATCATTATGTTCAACTCGGTAAAAATGGGAAATTCACAATTCAGGGCATCCAAATAGGCTAAGCTAGTATCTTCATAAAGAAGCAAATGCAGTTATTGACTATCGTCTCTCTTACATGACAAATCAAGTTCAACTTGGAGAAATTGCATAGTGCAAATAAATACAATTGGTAGCTCTTATATTCTAGACATAATGACATTAATATACAATCAAGCTATTTCAGTCGGAGACTTTCATCTCCTAGATACAATTTAAAAAGGAAGACTTTGTAAGCAGCACGTAAAGCTAAAACAATAAGTGTTCTTACCTGATGAATAGTTATTTCTTCGAGATTAATGTGAGTATAAATTTTGTCCTTTGCCAAAGTAGTTATGTCGCTGGGCAAAAAAACAATAACGTGGATATGGAGTCTAATTGTTGGAAAATGTATTCGCAAAGTGTGCATAATAATATGTATAACTAACCTTCGAGAATATACATCCAATAACGAGTCATTATCATCAACAATTGGAACCGAACTAACTTGTGCTGTGAAAGAGTAAGACGTTATTTATAAGATTGACATAACTGAGCTACCAATTAGTAATTATGAATAATGTAAAGCACTTTTTGAAAAGTTCAATTTTTCGATATATAGCTCTGCAAGAGCCTACATATTTCACGAAGAGAACTTCTGAAACCACATATTTATCATGTCCAGCGACAATATATAAATGAATAAACAATAAATAATAAATAACTCTGAAAAAACAACAGAACTGCTAATGTAGTTTCTGGAATGAAATAAGATAAATTTCATTGCACACATTAAAATAAATATCTTATGCAGCACAATTACTTCAGTGCATCCACATATAAATGCTCCCAGTTAGAAAGAAAAACTTATCAAATGCCTTATTAGTTATTATTTTTATGACATTACCAAGTTTCAAGACCAAATCCTATCAACAGGAAAAAAATCCCTCAAAACAATTATGTAAGAACCTCTTTGAACCAACAAACAGGAATTACACATCAAATGTGGCTAAGTAAAAACATCATTTAATCACAAACAGAAAAGGAGCATTAAAAGTGTCCAAGGAGTAAATAAAATTAAAAAAAAAAATAGATTTGGTTTTTCAAAGATCTTCAAATTTAGTTATTTGAGCATAGTTGATATCATTCAATAATTTCATGTGTATAACAATTGAGAATTGCAGCAAAAAGAAGCTAGTGCAAACAGATACAAGAAAGAAGAGGGCAATGAAAATAGTGAGAATTGTAGCAAAGAAGTCCGTGCAAGCAGATTGGAGAAAGAAGAGAATTAGGATGAAAGGAAAAATTAGACTTCTCTAAGATGTACCCCAACTTTGCTGTATTGATACCTTGAATTAATAAATTCAGTGCTGCATTAAGTGAAGCGCTGGGTCTCAACATTGCCAATGGCCTCCGATTTGGCTCTCCTATTTTTGGAACCCAAGTGCCCACAGGGATTGCACAAATCGGCAATTGAAGTACAGGTAGTGAGCTAGGTGAATGCCTAAAAAACCGACAAATACCTGTAAAGCAACAAAAATGGCCACAAGAAGATGCGAGTACCTTTAATGTTGATAACATTTCAACAGACAGGCATTATTTCATAAATAACAACAATATATACAAATACTCATTACTGACTGGGTTCATTTCACTCACATTTTAGTATTCCAGAAAGTGAAGCAAGATGTAACAAATGTGGGTTGGAAGCATCAGCCGAAGGCGAATGAATAATAGGAACTGTGGAAACACCATATTGCAAAATTTTTGAAGCAACTTCCTTCAAACTGTCATCTGGTCCAGCCTGGAATTATCACCAAGATATCATGAAAGTCTATACCCTACGTTTCTTGCAACAGAAGCACATATTTTTGAAGAACTAAAGGAATTTATTTAGGTAAACTATAAGAACATATCTCAATCATCATAAGGTCAAACTGAATTCTACTTACTACTATTAGTTTCAAAGATGAAAAGTAGCATCAATGTTGAAAGAAAAACCATGATCGCCTATCATCCATATCTGACATCTACCAATATAATTTCCAAAAAAAAAAAAACAAACAGAAATGGTTCCAGGTGCACAATCTGAAAGCTAACATTCAGTACATCAGTACAAAACTTACTTGTACAAGCTGTCTAGATACTGCCTCCCCTTGCCCGTTAATTTGACTATTCAGATATGATTTTGCATCTTTCCATGCTGAAATAGTGTGCGTCTCAAGCTCTTCCTCAGTCAAATTGGACCCATGACTGCCAAGCTGCCGCCGCACACATTAAGCACATTTCAAAACATTGCAGCACAGCCAATATTAAGCAATAATCATATGAGAACTAAGTTTTATAAAAGCTCTATGGTGTGTAATTAGCCTTACTAATCAACTTTTTTTTTCCAATCCCATATCCACAATAAAAATGACCGAAGGCTCAGTGTGTACCTCTCTCATGATCAAAATAAAATCCAGTGCACTGAGAACTCCAACGAACTTCCCCTTCGAGAAGTCCCATAAGGGTGCCATAGAGATTTCCTGGAATAAGTTTGTTAATTTATAAGCTATGTACCAGAAAGAAAGTAGGTGAACAAAAGCATTTGAAAGAATAAAAGGACTACTAAAACACCCAACACATCTATTTTCTTAGTGCTTACCAAGTAGACCAATTATAGAGATCTTGATTCTGATATAGATATTAAGAAACAAAAATGCAATCCTAATTCTCAGCAGATCTTTGTTGACGAAGAACACAAATATTTCCACTTTCAACTCTGACAACTTATGGAGCGACAATTAATAACAGAAATTAAATTTTCTATCACCTAATTCTATTTACGTTTTAAATTACTTAATTCAACACAATGTAAAGCAGAAATATTCATTTCATTTATGACGACACCATCATATCAAATAAAAAACATAAATGCTAATCCCTGGGTCGCTTCCATCCAAAGACTTTGGAAATTACGTAACCTGCAAATAATCAATAATGATACCTGCTCATGTAGAATATGAAACGCTTGTTTTACAGGCAGTTCAACATCCAAAGCAATAACCTGGAAAAAAATCAAAACAAATTAATACAATAAGCTGAATAAAATAGATGATACGAAAAGAAAAATAGACGTCATGTGGACCTTCCCAGACTCAGGGAGCAACTCATAAGCCAGGTGGGTCGACAGAAACACAGCCACGCGTTGCCGTGAAATTCCCAAATCTGCATCTGATATCCCTGGAAAGGTCTCAGGAGATGTACCATCTGACACTCGAACCTGTGACCAAGATAAATTGTGAACGGGCAGATCAACTTACTTTCCCTACGCTTTATTATGAAAACAGCCAAATATGGAAAATGAAAGCAGAGCGACAAGGAGTGGAGACGGCTAATAGGAAAACATAAAAAAAAATTAAGGATTGGTGGAACCATACCACGCGCTGAAAAGCCTCGTTATCTACATCCATGCCGGAACCAGGACCGATCTGTATTTGTGGGCTAGTTAAGAGGATAGTGTTCACGATTCCAAGATTACTACTGATAAAAGGCTGATGCTCGTCGTGTCTCCATTCACCATCAACCACAAATTTGAACTGCAGATACAAGAACATCATTTCAGAAATGACAATGGATTTTGAAACTTACTGTTAATTAAAAACCCATGCAATATCTTTGAACAAAAATCAAGTTATTTTTTTTTTCAATATTTGACTGAAATTTTAGTTAGGGATGACTTGCTAGACTGAAATCCATCCGATATATACTCGATTAAAAATGTTCATCCTGCATACAAACTATATAGTTTGGTTTAACCAGGAGTAGATATTAGATTGAGGAAAGCATTCTTGGGCATATGTCAGTTAGTACCTAGGCAACTAAGACGGCAATGTAAAGTCATTGTATGTTTTATTTGTGTATTTTAATATTACAACATGTACACTAGTGATACTAGGTTTTTCTGAGAATATATGATTGTATATAAGAGTTTACACTGCTTTGAGGTGGATGGACCACCCTGAAAAAAGAAAAAGAAAGAAAAAAAAAAAGAGGTATGCGAAAAACTCATTCCACTGGATCCCCACATCATTTGATTGTTCTGATTCTTAACTAGCTTGACCTGGAGCCAGATATTAGTTGCAGCAAATTTATTAATCTGAAAGTCCTTACTTACCACCGAAAATTTTCTTATATTTATTATGATGAAACTGATTAGCAATCTAGCATTTGTGTCTAGATACATCGGCCAAATATATCTCCAAAAAGGTCTTTCGAAAGGCCATTATATGTTTCATGTCAAATGTTTTAATTGTTAGTATTAATTACAACTATATTTCAACCTAAATGCCTTTTTAGCGCCTAAAATTTCTTAACATTTATTGAATAACTGAGAATTCATTAGCATATATTTACTTAATTATACTTCATTGTCCCTCCTAAAGTCAAACAGTATCTCAATTTTTTTCATCCAAAAGCCCCCACTATATGTTGTCATAGTTACCCGCATGAGGAGCTCAAGAATCATATATAGATAATAAATAAATGAAATCTCCTTGAATGACCGAATTTTTTCAATCCGGGTATAAAAGTCATTAAATAACGAAATAATTAAATGTGAGTGATTTCCCAGCTCATTCATCAGCATCACGATATTGAAGTCCATAAGGGCAACATAAACAGGGGCAATAATGAGAGACGGTCATAATTAAGTTGCATCTAAACATAGTATCAATGCAAGTAGCTTGTTGATCATGTGAGTATGCAGTTTATGATGCAAAAGAAAAAATGCAACATTGCTATGATATGGTGTATCCAGCCAAAAAAGATCATCTTCACATAATATATTTTATCCTCCTATGATAAAAATCAAAAGCAACTCTTTGAGGAACACCAGAAATCTTCAAGGCAATAATGTCAAATTACTGCACCAACCTGGTGATACCCGGGTGGTAGGCTACAAATTGTCTGAAACACAGTTGGACAACCCTCAACCGGGGTCATCGGCCATTGAGTCCACCTTTTGCAAAAATTAACAACAACTTAGCACTAAACCTCAGAAACAAAAAGTACAAGAAGGTTAAAATGAAAGTTGAAGGATGATAAATAAACTTAAAATGCTAATTATTTCTCACCCGGTGAACGAGCCACTGATATACACAACTCTCCCACCATAAGGCCACACAAAACGGGTAGGAATCAACACCATCCCAGTTTCGCGCGAAAAATCCATACCAAGAAGATATACTCACTCCTTTAAAATCCTAATTTTCCCAAGTAAACACTCCCCACCCCAAAATAACTAGCATTTGCTCATTACAACAATTGGACAAAATCAATAACATCAATCAATTACTTGCAATTCACCTACAATCCATTAAGCTAACCACCTAACAATTCAATTGAAAAAAAAAAAAAACCAATGCTACTTCCCAAAAATTACAATTGACGGTAAGATACGACTTTTTGCTAAATCTGAAAAGGAAAACAATTCTACCGATAAAAGTTCTGATAAATGCAGTAGAATAGAAAAACGGAGAAATATATGTACCGAATGCAACGCAGAGAGCGTCGAAATGGATAATCTTTACAATTCGATAAGATTTTATGGTAATTAGAAATGGGAATCAAATGAGAGAAGAAAGCCCTAACCCTAAAATATTCCCGTTTCGAAAAGGTACATATTTTAGTACAGGAAAGAAATTATTAGGTGGGTCCCACACCACCTTAAATGTGAGATTCCCCCATTGCATGCCAAGTCAGCGATCTTTTGACTGTCAAGACATAAATACCCCTTTCACTATATTCATGTCTAAACCTATTTTTGCTCATATGACAACACTTTTTTTTTTTCGAGGGTACTCATGTCTTAGACATAATTTAATTCCTTTGAAGACGTACTAGTTAGAGTCATTAGTTGTATGAATTTAATTCGAAGTCGATTCAAATACAATACAATTCACTATTATAGGTTCAATTGATCTAATTTGATTAAAAAGATTCGTAAATTTAGAATACATGAAGCGACAATTATTCTAAGTGGCATTGATTGATTGAAAATCTGTAACCGAATAATAATAAAATACATAAATGCATAAAACATTCTATTTCTATATTTACACATCAATTTAACAAGAAATGAGTTAATATTTCATTCATGTCATATTTTCACCTAACAACATGAAGTTATTTCGATACACTAATATCGACACCCCTATTTTTCTACCTGGTCAATTAAAGCATTTGAGGTTAAATATGTCTAGAGTTGATTTTTTTTTCCTATATTGGAGCTTAGTAGATTACGAAAACATTGGCAAAAATTCCTTTCTCATTCCATAGAACTGGACATATTTCATTTTTCATACCAAACTCACCAAAAAATGTACCACTTCCTATCATACGTCACAAAAATGATATTACCGTTAGTTTTTTTATGGAATTCCCACGTGGCCGTAAAAATTCAAAATTATAATATTTCTTAATATATTAATATTAAAATTAATGCTAAAATGAACATAATTCTAGCTGCAAACCTTCGTTGATCCACCTGAAACAAAAATGCCCAAAATTTAGGGTTTAATCACGATTTGTGTTGCCCCTTCGGGCTGAGCTCAGGCGGTAGCGTCTGACGAAATCAACATATGGAATATGTAGCCTTTAAACACATGAGTCTATTGCAACAAGAGGCACGAAGTTTGGTTCATAAATGAAGGAAAAATCTAAATTTGAAGATCCAGATCCGGGTTTCTTCGCGAACCAAACTTTTAACTAAAATTTCTCCAAGATTACCCGATGAAATTTGAAGAGG
Organism: Penstemon eatonii; assembly: GCA_038501285.1. Classification (NCBI taxonomy): domain Eukaryota; kingdom Viridiplantae; phylum Streptophyta; class Magnoliopsida; order Lamiales; family Plantaginaceae; genus Penstemon; species Penstemon eatonii. The sequence goes on along the minus strand of CM076715.1, from coordinate 61,397,792 downwards.
TTGGTGTCTATCAACTCGTGATGAAGAGAGGAACAAAAGTCACTACTCAATTTAGACGTAAAACTGTCAAAAATTGGTGACCGAAATTGAGGGAGTAGAGACGGGTTTGGAGACAATTTTTTTAACATATGTTATAATTAAAGTAATATAATTTTATTCATTTTGATATTAATATTATCAAAAAAATTATAGTTTATTCCGTCAAAAAACTAACAACAATATCATTTTTGTAATGTATGTCAGGAATTGAAATATTTTTTGCGAGTTTGGTATAATAAGTGAAATTTGCCTAATTCTATTGTATGAAAAATGATTTTTTGTCTGCAAACATTTGAACACGTGCTACATTGAATGAAAATTAAGCATTAACATACATATTTTAGATGACATTTGAGGTTTTATTAGATTCGAAAAAAAAAATCATTCGATTGAATACTGGCAAATTTCGAACGGACATGGAAACCACAGGACCTGAATCCAATTAAAATGGAGTTGGATATATGTCATACATTATTTGACCTGAATTCGAAACGTTGGCAACCCTATTCACTACAAGAAAAATCGATTTCAGCGACATTCGAGATTGGTCACTAAAAGTGGAAAAACGGTTACAGAAACCTTCAGTGACCAGAACAAGGTTGGTCAGTACACACTGGTTACTAAAGCTACGTAGCGACGAACGATTAATTTGGACGCTGAAAGTGTGTGTTTAGCGGCCATCCACCATTAGTCGCTAAAGAACACCATCATTAGCAACAATATTTTCAGTTGCAAATTTAGAGATGTATGGTCGGTGCATTATTGTATGGTCACTAATGTTATGTGTATAGTAACCAAAAATTCATTTCTAGTGACCGGCCACTAGTGGTCCCTAAAAGACAACCATTAGGAACAATATTTTGTGTCGCAAATGTAGAGACGGGTGGTCGTTGTAGCGTTGCAGGGTCACTAATGTTATGAATATAGTAACAAAAAAATTGTGTGTAGTGACCAACCACTTGTTGTCCCTAAATGTCACAGCCATGAGCAACATTTTTTTTAGTCGCTAATGTATGTACATATGGTCACTTCATAATTACATGGTTGCTAAAGTCATGTGTATACCGACCAAATTCCATGTTAACCGACCAAACACCAGTGGTCTCTAAACAACTTGGTCATTACCAATGATTTTTTTTAGTCGCTAATGTTGTATGGCTGGTTGTTGTAGGATTATGTGGTTGCTATTGTTACATTTACAACAACCAAATTTCATGTTTAGTGAACAATCATTAGTGGTCTCTAAAAGACATGTACATGAGCAACGTTATTTGTAGTCGCTAATGTAGAGATTAGTGGTCGCACCATAATTAAGTGGTCACTGATGTGCCTTTGACACCAACCAAAAATCATATTTAGGGACCATTCGCAAGTGGTCTGTAAAGGGTATGTTTATAAGCAACAATTTTTTTGGTCTCTAATATAGATATAGATGGCCGCTACAACATTAGATTGTCACTAATGTTATATGTATACCAACAAAAATTCATGTTTAATGACCAATTTGTAGTGGTGTTTAAAATACTTGACCATTAGCAGGAATATTTTAGTCGCTGATGTATAGAGAGGTAGTTGTTGTAGCTTCAAATGGTCGCTAATGATCTACGTATTGCAACAAAATTTTATGTGTAGTGACTAATTAATAGTTGTCTTTAAAGATGTAGTCATAAGCCACAATTTTTTCCCTTTCTAATGTAATAGATATTTGTTACTATAACATTACTTTTGTGTCCATAATTTTACATTTAACAACCATATTGTTTTGGCTAGTGAAACCCATTCTTTTACCAACCATGTCACATATATTAAAGAGATGGTTGTTAAAGTTTAATTATTTTGAACTATTCAATGACCAAAAAATGTCATTAAATATAGTTGTTGAAATGTAAGTTTACTGAACAAAATCCGATAACAATAAGTCGTAATACAATTATAAAATGTAATCCAATTTTTTTGCTAAAATATATCAAAATAATAGTTACATAAACAATTAAATTTAGCTACCCAAAACAAACATAAAGAAAAATATCTACTTAAATATGATATTTTAGCCTTTTAATTGGAGTCATACATCTTCGAAAAATCCGCAACACTGTTCTTGTACTTTTCATCTTTCTCTATGGAACATTATAATCAACTTACAAACTGCAACAAATTAAAACATAATCAGAGATATATATGTCTATATCAAAAGACAAAATGTTAAGAATGTAAAAGCAAATGTAAGAACCAATGAACTAACCAGGTGTTCTTATATCGCATGAAATCCACCAAATCAAACCATGAATCTGCCTTTTTTCTACAATAATCACAACAAATAATTCATTATAGACAGCTGAAAACTAATGTTAGGTGTCCATTCACTATAAGTAACATCTATACCATGTGTGAGTAAATGTAATTTGACCAAGTTAGGTGGATACAAGGATTGGTTCAAACACCTTCCACAAGGACAAAGCCATTTATCTTTATGAGGCATGTTCTTATAAGAAAATCTCATGAAACTCTTAACTCCATTTACATACTCATCTGACGTGAAGTCGTTAAGTTTGATCCAACTTTTATCCATTTTTACCTTGCAAGCTGAAATTTATGTCATAGATAAAATTGTAGTTCAATAACTATAATATCTTTATGCAAGCTAAAATTTATATCATAGATAAAACTATTGTTCAATAACTATAATATCTTTATGCAAGCTGAAAACTTTTGTTATTTCTCTCACAATTTTTCAGTATAGACATTAACATGCAAATGCTGTCCCAGAGTCTATTTCGGCAGATAGGGTGACTTTGAATGCAAAACTGCTTTGATTGGAAAGGAGCTAGAAGGTATATCATATATAGTTAGAAAGATACAGAAGTCTAGTTTTCAACAAAAAAAGCAGTTTACAAAAATAAGGCCTGTGGAGAAAGTTATGGGCATTTTATTGAAGACTGCCAGACAGCACTCGGGAAGTTTACTATGAACTTAATTACTAATTAGTTGCAGTCCAAGTATGTGAATAAACTACTTGCATATATAGCCAAAATAAAGTAATTCATGAGTGCATTGAAAAACTATAGAAACGTGTAAAATATGTTTTATTCTCTAATGATGCTTAATGAAGCTGACTCAAGCAACAAATTTCAGCTGGAAACACTTTATTCTCTTATGATGCATAGATCGAAAAAGGATATTATCCAAACGCATTTCAAGTAATTGTAGTAAAACTTGACCTCCTCAAGCAACAAATTTCAGCAGGAAACACAACATGAAACAAAATTGATTGTTCCAGAGAAAATAGAAAAATGAATCAAACTTGGTTTAGAAGGCAGTAAAATTGAAGATTGACCTGTTTCCTTTCGAGATGCCGCCCACAAGTATTGTTTATGTTCCCGATTTCTCTGAGTCTATATCAACTGTGGCATGGACAAATGTATTTATAAGGTGAAATCAAGAATTTACAATAAACTTGAAAGATAAAACAAAATCATGCTCTGCCATTATTATTTAACTTGTTAGCACTTGAACCTCAAAAGATAACATGATTGTGACTAATTACCTCAAGTACAATTTCTTAAGATCAACAATTCGAAAAACAACTCAAAATATTCAAAAAGTTCTGCAACTATAAAATTTGCAAAATACCTTTACTTGAAGGCAGGTATAGGAGGAATGATTCGAAATTTCGAATGATTGCAATTTCATAACTAATTCGACATCTGATGCACATACTGTCCCATAATCTATTTCTGCAGATAGGGTGACTTTGATGCAAAACTGCTTTGATTGGAAGGTATCTAGAAGGTATATCATATATGGTTAGAAAGATACGGAAGTCTAGTTTTCAACAAAAAAAGCGGTTTACAAAAATAAGGTTTGTGGAGAAAGTTATGGGCATTTTACTAAAGACTGCCAGACTGCACTCGGGAAGTTTACTATGAACTTAATTACTAATTAGTTGCGGTCCTAGTATGTGAATAAACTACTTGCATATATAGCCAAAATAAAGTAATTCATGAGTGCATTGAAAAACTATAGAAACGTGTAAAATATGTTTTCTTCTCTAATGATGCTTAATGAAGCTGACTCGAGCAACAAATTTCAGCAGGAAACACTTTATTCTCTTATGATGCATAGATCGAAAAAGGATATTATCCAAACGTATTTCAAGTAATTGTAGTAAAACTTGACCTCTTCAAGCAACAAATTTCAGCAGGAAACACAACATGAAACGAAATTGATTGTTCCAGAGAAAATAGAAAAATGAATCAAACTTGGTTTAGAAGGCAGTAAAATTGAAGATTGACCTGTTTCCTTTCGAGATGCCACCCACAAGTACTGTTTATGTTCCCGATTTCTCTGAGTCTATATTAACTGTGGCATGGACAAATGTATTTAGAAGGTGAAATCAAGAATTTGCAATAAACTTGAAAGATAAAACAAAATCATGCTCTGCCATTATTATATAACTAGTTAGCACTTGAACCTCAAAAGATAGACATGATTGTGACTAATTAACTCTAGTACAATCTCTTAAGATCAACCATTCAAAAAACAACTAAAAATATTCAGAAAGTGTTGCAACTATAAAATTTGCAAATACCTTTACTTGAATGCGGGTATAGGAGGAATGATTGAAATTTCAGAATTTGGGGATAGGGTTCGTCGATTGATCACAATTCACTAAACTTTGCTGATTTCTTAAGACTCCAGAAAACGATACGGGCATAGGGTTGCTGGAATTGATCACAATTCACCAGAAGAATCGCAAAGATATGTGATAAAGGAATTGATGGGCTACAAGTAGCAGGTGAGCTATAATTTTTTCAATTAGAAAAGGGTTTTGCTTCTAAGGTCGATGGAAAACGTAATAAGGGAAAATAATTCCCAATTAAGGATGGGTTTTGTGATAAGGAAACAAAAACCTTTTCTTTTCCATTAAATATTAAAACTATATAAGTAAGAAGAAGTGGCGGTAACATGAATGTTAATAATGTAATTAGTATGATTATATGATTAAGAAGAAGTAGCGGTAACATTAATGTTAATTATGTAAATAGTATGGTTACTTCAGAAAATGATAAAAATAAATACAAATTTGTATATTATATTAAAGAGCATTTTGATAATTGAACAATAACGAAATATGTTAATGATAACGTCGTGAAAAAGTCATTATTACGTGTCTTCTTAAGCCGAAAACAACTTGCTTTGATTCGAGTTTTGCGTGCTTTTGTTTATTTTCGCATTCTTTTGCGTTTTTGGTCCTTTGTTGGACATTTGTGTGTTTTGGTTGTTGTTTGTGTGTTTTATTGTTATTTTGTGTGTTTTTGTAGGGAGATGTAGAAAAGGGCTTCAAAGGAATGAAGAACCCGGAGCAAATTGTACAAGAATGTAGATAGCTGCTCACTAGAACATGCATAAATATTTGATGGATGATCCAAATGAGCTGAATTTTGGATATGTCATAGATGAGTGAGTTAGCTACGCTACGGACTTTACGGATCCGCAATCGGAGTTTGGAGTCAAAAGATATCCTGCTCGGAAGAAAGTGCGGCGGAGCAGAAAATCTGCAGCCAACCTATGGCACAAACCTCGCCGCGGCGAGGTCCTGCTGCTGGTGCGAAATATCAGCCAAATCTCCGCGTTTTCAAGGGTATTTTTGGGTTTTCTCATAAGGGGCTATTAGGGCAAGACAAGAGATCAACTTTAACACTTCTTCTTCAATCTTTCCCTCTTTCTTTGCCTCATTTTCTCTCTAGCCTCCCTCAATTTTCTCTCTTTGTTTTTCCTTTGTTTTCTTGAATTGAAGACTCCACCAAGGGGGTTAGTTAATCACCACCCTTGGGGAGTGATTAGGTGGTGATTAAGGGGAGGAGAATCCGTCTATCGATTTCGTTTCGATTAGGTGATATCTTTCTATTTTCTAGTTGTCTATGATTAGGAGATTGATGTTGTTATTTTCTTTTTGGAACTATGATTGTGGATTTGAATTCTCCGGATTTATAAGTATTTATGTTATTGTTTGATTAATTATAAGTTGATGATTAGTATGGTGCTTATTTGTGTTCGTTAATCCGATTCCGTGTTTATTGTTCGTCTTGTGGTTTGACAACCTTTGGAGATGAAAGTTATTGATTCTTGATTGCTATATTTAGTGATTTTGAGGATTTGATTATGAATTTGGATTGTGATTCGATTTTAGGATAGACATATACCTATGTCGTTTCATATTCGTTTAAGGTTTGAGTTTAAATGACATCGATTAGATTTTATTCCGTTTATACGTAAATTGGATTAGTTTAATTCGATAGGTTGGTATGCTATCGAAAGATACATACGAACATCAGTGAATCCTTGAATAGGAAGCACGAGCATAATATATTAATTGTCGACTCATTGTTATCGTTTGATTAGTTATGTTTGATGTTGGGTTATGTTTGATTTGTTGAGTTTATTGTTTTATCGCACTTTTGGCCATCTACATTTAATGCAACCTAGACATAGGTTAGGCGAGTGACGATTTGTGGATTTCAACCTAGGATAGTCATATACCTAGTTTGGTCCGTATTTGTATAATGGGTTCGTCCGTTAATGCATCAAATAACTTAGATTCTCTTTATTCGGGGATTCGGGTTAGTTTTAGGTCCCGGGTGACAACGGTACGCCTTAGAATCCTCTTTTGGGTTCGGACTTCCCTTAGAGCATCAGTTGACAGCGATGTTTGTTCTTGATCCGGAGATGGAGAGTTTGGGTAGATTGGTAGAGTTAAGTCAAACCGATAGAGAGACTTAACTAATTTGAACTCACAAACAACAACTAAATCTAGGATTGTTTGCATAGCTAACCTAACAACCGCATAATTTATCTACTTTCACTAATCGCTTATAAATCCTCCTTACCACATAATTAACTCTCCATTTACTTGCTTTCATAGTTAGATTTACTTTACCGCTCGTAGTTAAATAAAATCACCCTTATCAATATTTGGGTTCGATCATTTTGTATCAAGCGTTCTTAGATGAAATAAGCCGTCGATTGATTCGTTTATTCCCACCTTTTACCCATTCGTTGGGATTCGATACTCGGTATGTACTTATCGTTTTATATTACTTGTAATGACCGTATACTTGCGTGTTTGCGTATTAGTATTTGGAACGCAACAGTTAAACATCAAAAGATTAATCAATGTATTTATAATAGAGTTTATCATAATTTATCCCAAATGTTCAATCAAAATTAATTTTCATCAATCATAATTTTTATGATGTATATGGTCTAATTAGGGGTGGACATCGAGTTCGTAATTTTTATATATGATGTGGTCTCAATTAGAAGTGGCCATTTATCTCTGTGTTTTTCTAATATTATATAACTTATACACTCACTTAACTGCAACTACAAGATAATCTACTTAATTGATTAACACCGTTTATGTTAATATGTTTTATGTAAATAATAGATAAAAAATGATTCATTTTAGCAAAAAGAAAAATGATGGAAAATTGATTATGTAATTTAGTTTTATTTGCAGGAAAAATAACAATTATACCACACAAAATAATGATGAAAGCACCCCCTATTTACCTAAGATTTAACAAGAATCACCCTATTAACTTTGAAAATTGACAATAATCCTATGTTCACTTAAAAAATTACAATAATCTCATTATTAAATTATAAAGAAATATAGTTTTTCTAGTAAAAAAATAACACAAGGATAATCTATACTATTAAAAAAGAGAAGCATGTTTTTAATCACAAAATGGCGATTGTGACACCATGCTACACCAAAAATTAGTCACTTTCCAAAGTTACCATTTTTTCAAAATTTAAAATTACAAAACACAAAAACTATTCGATAAAAAAAACTAACTTTTTCCAGTTAATGCATATTCAAATTTAGTATGATATATTATAAAAAATTAATATGTCAAAATAAATTATAATTCAAATAATTCAACACACGCAAGTACCACGTGCCACGACGTCTAGTTTTCTAATAAAAACAACGCTTAGGATTTACCGGATTGTTAGACAACGTTCTATATAGTAAAATATTTGTTGATATTCATAATGTTCAATTTACCATAAAAATAGCAAAAAAATATATTATAAAAAGGAGTTAATAGCAGTTTATTTTTGTGATACTCATAATGTTCAATTTACCTCATTGTAATTTAAAAATGAGCAATTTATTCCTCTATAATTTTATAAAAGTTTCACACTGCCTCCCTGACATTTTTATATGTGGTACTTTACCCTCCCATGCCCCATGCTATGATAATGTGACAGTTTACCTCGTTATATTATGATTAATGTGACAGTCTACCCCTGTGTTATAATAAATAGAGAAATTTATATAGACACCCCCTGGCTATTACTTTAATTACAGAATTTACCCTCTTGTTTTAAATATTATAAAGACACCCCCTCGACCAAAACTATATTACAAGGACACCCCTACTACCCCCTCAAAAATTACAACCGTCTATTTTTCAAAATTAATTTGGGGCTTTTGTTACTTTCATCAAGATGTGTTCGTCTTGATGAAACTTGACAAAGTTGGTGTCTACGAACTCGTCTTGGTGGAAGTAACAAAAGCCAGGGGTGTCTATATAAATTTCCCTAATAAATATGGCAATTTACCCCCTATATTATAAAACACTTTTCGTGCCCACTCTTAGTTTTGGCAAATGAATTACACTTTCCGATTGAAGGGAGTAAATTGCATATTGAAATTTTTTATAGAGGGATAAAATGCTCTTTTTCTATTCACAGATATGTAAATTAAACATTATGAATATCACGAGGTAAATTGTCATTAACTTTTTTGCGCCCATCCTATCCCTTTATTCAGCACTTTCCCTGAATTAATGTTACATTCAATTTAGTTATAATTAAAATGACTTAAAAATATATAAATATATATGTATATATAGTCAATATTTTATACATTCACAAATATGTATGCTTATTGGCGCCTTTTTCCATCTGTTGCCGCCAAACTAAATTGAAGTAAGGAAACATAATTTGGTTTAATGATTTTCTAGTATAATTAAAGATTGACACAGTCAACACATATTCCTCCTTTTTCTATGAACGATCATACACCTATATATAAAAGTTACCAATTTCAAGAGAAACATAGACTTTGATTACTTCTCTTTTTCTCTGCAATTTTCCGAAGAAGTTTTCTGGTAAATACAGTAAAGTTTCATCACTTTAAATTGAGAATTAAATAGGAATTTTAATTCTTTGTATGTTCTTGATGCAAATTAGATAGGATCGGTTCAAATTGTGATTTTTGCTCATTGATTTTAAACAATTGTAGATATAAAACTTTTTCTTTCTTCATTACGTTTGGCTTCTCAGTTGTTTAGGATAACAAAGTGTGATAATACTATTATTATATAATTTACATTTATATACAATAGTAGAATATTTCATATTTAAATTTATACACAGATGTATATCATCTGTTCGAGCTTGTCTATGGAGTAATATGTATGGATTTCAGATTTTTTTTCTTTTTTGTTATGATTTATGATTTTAAATGTCTGTTTGTGATGATAAATTATTTCGTCCATAACTTATTTTGGTAACTGAATTTTGTTTTGGTTAGAGACCGACAATGAGTACACATTTGAACCGTCAAAAACAATTATCGAGTGCAATGACTACAACAAATAAAACATTTGATCTAAAACGTAAGGCAATGTTAGAAAGTGCTCTGGCTGCAACTGATACTATGGTTGATAGCACAAACAAGTCTTCTTTTCCATGAAACATGAGTGGTAATTTTTTTATTACTTCTCAATTAGTTGCATTATATGTTCGTGCTTTAGATTTTCTATTGATATTTTTTTATTAATTTTCTTCACAGCTTTAAATAAATCCAAAAGGGTAACTTCTATTTCGACCAAAGCTTTTAGTAACTCAAACATTGCAAACAAGTCGGCTAGACAGGTTGCAATAAATGATGACATCATGGATGAATCTCATGAGCAGAGGGGTTCAAACGAGCGCATAAGCTCTTCTGTTAGAGGTGATATTAATTTTTTAAGTCATGCTCCATTTACTTAAAAAGTCATTTTTATATACTAATTTTTCTTTGTTTTAGAATCTATGGAGGAGGTCCTTGACACATCTAAAGGCACACAAGGTATCTTTTATAATGGAAATAAAAATGGTAGAGCATGTTATGTCAAAATTTCCCCTGCACGACACATGAACATTAATCTATTGCACTGTTTTTTGCTTTTGGAAAATCTATAAAATTGAATAGCCAATTCATTGTCTAGAGAAAGAATTAAAGTGACTCCCACTTGAGTTTATTTTTGGAATCTTGTTTTTTGTACATTACAATAATCCAACATTGAGTTCAGTAGAGACAATGGCGGAGCTATGTTTTTTGTACATTTTGGAATCTTGTTTTTCGAATAAATATTATTAGTAGTAATGTTTTGTGTACAGACTGTGTTGGCCGAATGGGTAGGGGATTTAAAGGTTCATTCTAACAGCCCGTGTTTGAATCCAGCTTGGTGCAAATGATTTTTATTTCAATTCTTAAGCCATTTTTTAGAATTTTTCTTTCTTTTTTTTCCAATTTTTAAGCTATTTTTTAAGCTCAAAAGTTAAGCTTTTCTTTAAATTTTCTCTTTCTTTTTAATGATTATATAAAGAATATAATATTTTATTGTTATTAAAATACAAGATTTTATAATATTCTTTATTTAGTGCATATCCAAAAAAAAAAAAAATCTGAATAGTTGTAAGAAAAATAAGATTTTTATTTTTTTGTAACATATAAGGTTTTCTCCTTATAATTATATTTATTTAGTGCAATTTTCTTTATATAATATTCTTTATTTATTGTAATGTACATTTCAAAAGAAATTATTTCTTAATAATTATAAAATGATATATTTTTTTCTTAATTATTTATTTTATTTAATGCATCCCTCGAAAAAATTTCGTCCCCCAAATAAATCGGTCCAGCTCCGCCACTGAGTAGAGATATATGTTTTGGTGGTCCAAACAATTTTTTTACATATATATTCTGATCAAGAAATCATCAAGTTGAGTTATAAAATCATGAAGTTTAGTTAAAGTATATATTACCAGAAGTTAACTCAAATATTTTTGAGAAATGATTATTTTCTGAAATGATAACCTTTACAAATTAAAAAAATGCTAACCGTATAGTAATATTTACTTTATTTAACTTTTAGATTTTTCTAAAAATCAAAATTACTTTGGGCTTTTGGCACTTTGCACCCTGAAATTATAGAGTTTTGGCACTTTGCACCCTAACTTAAAAGTTTTGACACTTTACACCCTGGAAATACAATTTAGTTGGCACTTTGCACCCTAGTGTGTGTTTTGAAGAAAAAATTCATTGATTGAAGAGTCAAAATAGTTATTTTTGAATATTTTTTGCACTTTAAACCCTAAAGTATAGATTTTGACACTTTGCACTCTGAAATATAGAATATTGGCACTTTGCACCCAAAAAATATATTTTCTAGTATTTTCAACTCCGACTTAATATGATAATCCAAATTATGTAAATAAAATGCAATATAACAATATGTTAGATATGTAAACATGTATTTTAGATATAAAGTAAATAATCTTGAGGATACTTGAAAATAAAATGAAGACAATGTCTTTTTTTTAATCTAAATTTTACAAAGAGAAAATGTTATGATTGTTGTACATAGAAATGACCATTTTATCTCTACATCGCCGACATTCATGAGTATATTTTTTTAAGAATAATACATTAGGGTGGAAAATGTCATACAAATTATATTTTTAGGGTATAGAGTGCCAAAAAATTTAAACCGGGGTGAAAAATGCTAATATTTTATAATTTTAAGGTGTAAAATGCCAACATTCTATATTTTAAGGGTGCAAAATCTATATTGCCAAGGTTTAAAGCGAAAAAAATTTAAAAAGAACTATTCTACCCTTCTCTTAATGGATTTTCTCACTAAAACACACACTAGGGTGCAAAGTGTCAAATAAATTATATTTCCAGGGTGCAAAGTGCCAAAACATTTAAGTCAGGATGCAAAGTGCCAAAACCCTATAATTCCAGGGTGCAAAATGCCAAAAACCAATTACTTTAGTAGAATTGCATTTTCAGTCATATGAGATTTCATCCTCAATATGCTTTAACATATGTAATTGGACCTATGTTTTAGTACTCTTATTCTTGATTTGTTTTTCAAAATTACATCCATGGGTTAATTATTTTTATTTTTATTAATTATTAATTAAGAACCCTTTTCTTATTATCGAAGGACCGGTGAAAACAAAGAAGACCAAACGTGGGCCTACTATAGGGTGGAACACCCAAGAGCATACACGAAAATATGGGACGAAGCCGAGTATTGTTATTCCTGAGGGAATGGACCATCCAGTTGGTCAGCATAGCTCAAAGCATGCTTCATAAATCGGAATTCTCGTTAAGGTTGAGGCACCTATGCAAGTTTCAGGCTGGAAAGAGATTCCAGAAGACACAAAAGATCATCTTTACAAAAAGTTGTTCGTAAGTGAACATTTAGTTTTTTTTTTCTTCTTTCATTTTTTCTTTTAAAGTATTTCTATTAAATAAACAATATTTCATAGTATATTAAATGTGTAGGATAAGCTCAACTATGAACATAACAAAGAGCATGTAAAGCGATGCGTTAAGAGGTCATTCGCAAAATCGTATTCTACCTTTCGTTCAAATGCTCACATACACTATAAGAAATGGAGAGACGAAGTTGGTGTGGAACTAGCTAGGCAGCACATTTATGATAGACTTGCTAATCGTCCTGAAGATTGGTTATGGCTTTGTGACTTTTGGGAGACGGATAAATTCAAGGTAAATGTCACAACTCAACCTGATTTAGTAGTCATAGTTAACAAATTGTTAAAACCAAATTTTTTTCTAATAATTGTAGCAAGTTTCCGAAAAACAATCTAATAATAGAGCCAAGATGAAGACCAACCATAAACTGGGGACGAAATCGCGTGCAGCTCATCAGTACGAGAAAGTAAGTCATTTTATTTTATATTGATCTAAATACAATGAATATAAATTGAGATTTCACAATGTCATGATATAGACTTTGGATGACATGGACATGTACGAGACTGAATATTACAACTCCAAGACTGGATGGGCTAATGAAGAAGTTGAGGCTCATCATGTATGTAAATAATTTTTTTTTTTAAATTCTATTAGCCATTCATTTGTTTTGTATTCACTTATTACAACTGATTATGATATTAATGAAATCATATGAATAATTGCGTAGGCTCAAATGAAAGAATTACGAGAACAACAAAATTCTCTACCCGAAGGAGCTTCTCGTATGAGTTCAGAAAAAATTTGCATTGAGGTACTTGGAGAGAACTCATCGTACGTCAAATCAAAAGTTGTAAAGTCCAAGAAACCTATTAGTGGCAACATTGCAGTTTCTGAATCATCTGACTATCAGAAAAAGCTGGAAGAAGAGCTATCAACCACAAACGCTAAAATGGCAACTCTCATACAATGTTTAGAGAAGATGAGTGGAAAAAGTATGTCTGAAATACTTAATCTACAGGAATGGTGAGTAACATTTGCAAAAACATCTTAAATGTACATGCACGATTTATGTTTTATATACACACACATCTATATTTATATATATTATATATGTATACATTTTAAGGATCAATGACTTAAAAATGTACATGTAGAAGACGTCGATCCAATTTTTTCTTGTTTTAAGTTCTTAATTTACATTTAAGCTCTACTAATTTTCTTTCCTTTTTTTCTTTGATGCAGATATGCATCTCGCAATCGAAGGGGATTTAATATTTATTGTGGAAATTTTAGGATTATGAGTGGTAAAAGTACTTGTTTTTTTAATTAGAATTATGAGCTTTAATAATTACTTATTTATTGGGATTACTTATTTCTTCGGATTATCAGTTTTATAATTGGTTATATTCAATTAGTTTGGCTTTATCTTAAATAGTTTCATGCTAATTTTTAATTTTATAGATATGATTCATATTGGATAATGAGATTGTTGCGATTGATTGATTGTTTTAGTTTGAAGTTTTGCATGTTAAATTTGAACTTTCCATTAGATTTTATCCTTAAATTTAAAATTTTGTTAGAATTTTTTTTTATTTTGAAACAAATTGAACTCACGAGTCTAACTAGATGGACTTGATATATTTTTTAAGATAATATACATATAGTTTCTCAATTTTTAGTTTGTTTAAAAAATAGACTTGTATATTTAAACACGAGTCTAACTCGAATGAGTAAAGCGAAAGCTAGCGTAGCTTCATTACAAGTTTATAACCATTACATATTTACATATTCATTATAGCTTCATTACAAGTTTATAACCAAATTATTAAGTCATGATCACCTAATTTGAATTAATATATGCCTTCGTGGATCTTAATATAGAATATAACTCTTTAATTATGAGTTATTGAAATATCATTTTATATGATTAGTTTCACAAACTAGACGTTTAAGTTAAACACTAAGTAAGTTACGGTTTTAGTTGTTTCCTTACAAAAAATATATTTCAGTGACCATCTGAAAAGTGTTGCTCTTAATAGATTTCAGTAACAATCTTAAACTCGTTGTTGGGCACTCGTATTGAGCGACCATCACAAATTTATTGCAGGGAGATTACGCTTAGCGACTGCAACAGTTGGTCGATAAATTTAACTCAAGAAAGCTTATAACGACCATTTTCGAGTTGTTGCTATGAAAATAACTTTAGCGACCATGTCAGCCGCGTCACTGGTAGACTTGCACTTAGCGGCCATAGTAATTGGTTACTGACAACAAACTCAAGAGATCAAGTAACGACCAATGGACAATGGTTGCTATTAATATAATTTCAGCAGCCATCTAAAATGCATTGCTATGAAATTACTCTTAGCGACCATTGTTATTGGTTCCTGACATTTAAATCAATAAGGCACGTAGCGACCATCTAAAAAGTGTTGCTCTTAATATATATTAGCAACCATCTTAAACTCGTTGGTGGGCACTCGCAGTGAGCGACCATCATAAATTCGTTGTAGGGAATTTACATTTAGCGACCGCAACAATTGGTCAATGAAATCTAACTCTAGAGAGTGTATAGCAACCAATTTTTATTTGCTGCTATGAAAATAACTTTAGTGACCATGTCAGACTCGTTACTGGTATATTCGCACTTAGCAACAATAGTAATTGGTTACTGACATCCAACTACGAGAAGAAGTGCAACCATTCAAAATATTCGTTGCTGAAAATGGTCACAGTAGATGTGTAGCCACAGCGACCATGAAACTCCTCGCTATGAGAACCAAACATGGTTACTATACTTGTGTCAAATCTTCAGAGACCATTTACAGCCACCAACTGCTAGTTAGTCACAGAAGAACTGGTGCAGGTGGATTCTAGTGACCAATTGACTTTCGGTTGCAAAACATGGACATATAGCAACCATCTCAGCTTTGTCGCTGATAATTTGGTTGCTAAAGACAATATTTGTTGTAGTGATTGTTATTATTAGACATTGCGATAACTAGGCTCTAAAAGGGTTCGATTTTAATTAAACTTCGTTCCAATTAATTAGGATTTCTATCAAAGTAGCAATTTAGTGGATATGAATCATATGATACTAGTAAGAAGATCTTTAATTCATAATATATGAAACGAATATGAATATAATATGATCCAATTTGTTAAAGATCCAAATTTATTAATATTTCGTGACCGCTTAACTTTTATATTGAATATTTCAATTCAAATATTTATTTCTTATTTTTAACTTTATTTGAAGTCAAATTGGGTATTACTAAACCTTCATGACTCATATTGTATCATATTTCATTTATGTTCATTGGATTCAAATGTGAATCAACCTTGGTCTAATGTCTATTGTGGTTGTTTCGTATGTTTCTTTATCGTGAAGTCTAACTCATAGTTTTAATATATACAGAGTGATTTAAATAAAATAAATACACTTAATATAATTCGATGGTATCCTAGTTATATTTGAATAAATTAAATTTCGTTTAAATAAGTTCATCTAATGTTTAACATAAGTTCAATACAATCACAACCTTACTCAAATTACACTTATAACTCTTCATATCGGTCAGTGGTCAACGGGGTATTCTGCACCAAATTGAATACATGTCACGATATGCAAATTAAATACTAGATCAATTCATTGTTTGTTAAGCACTTACGAGTGCAGATTACGCCTAGTTTCACAAAATATGAAGATTTTGTAGCGATCATGTTATGCAATTGATTCAAAATTTTGCAGCTTATAGAAGTTTTGTTACAAAATAAGTTGCTCAAGATACATTGATCATGTGATTAAATAATTCATATTTAGCGGTCTATTAAAACAACTCATATCTCGATATGCCCATATAGTATGACCTTATAAGCATACCAAACGAATCATTTATTAACTCAATCAAATTTCATATATAAATCATAACGATCGAAATAAAACGAACAATGAATTACATCTCGTATATCGTTCGTTTTATTAAGTTCAAAATCGACTACACATGCACAAAAAATTTATTTTTTTTGGGTTCAAGATTCTAAAATAGGATAAGGACAAACATTAGTTGCACTTCTTGTAATAAAAGATGTATAACGTATATCATGAAGTGCAAAAGGCCATACATTGCCTACTTAGATATAAATTAAGTAGATATCCGAGAAATCCTAACAAGATTCATTGGGATGTGTTAATGAAAATGCTTAAATCTTTAAATAATGCAAATGGTGGATGCATTAGAGCATCTCCAGCAAATGACTTGTATAAATGGCCATCTATATCAAATTATACATGGTGAACAGTGTTTTAGCTACTCAGTTTTAGCTATTCACTTCAGCAGTCATCATCTAAAATTTCAAAATTATTATATTTTATTCTTCTTTCAATATTAAATTATAAATAACATTATAAATAATGTTTTATTACATTTTCACGTAAAATATAAATAATAAGTACATGTTTTAATGTTTCTTATTTAAATATAATAAATTAATAAAAAAACTTTTTTTGAAATAAATGGCTTTAAATAATGATTTAATAAAATATTTAATTCAAACAAACATTTAACTCAAACCAATAATTTTAGTTTTTTACTAACGTTTATATCCTCAACGGCTATATTCCCAACGGCTCTATTCCAACGGCTATATTCCCATCGGCTCTATTTCCAACGGCTATATTTATACATCTCTATAAAATAGTAGTCATTTGATCTCTCATTTCATCATATTTATCATAAGTTCTCTCTAAAAAAAATTGAAATCTCTATATACAATGGATCCATTAGATTTGAATGATTCTTTTTTTGGTGGAATGGAAGATATGTTTGATTCACCGAACAATATTCCTCTTTTTGAAGCTGTGATTTTAGAAGAACAAGAAGAAGAAGAAAGGGCAAGGCAACGACAATCGCGTCGGCATGGGTCGACTCTTGGTCTTGAAGTGATACCACGTAACAGAGAAGAAGGACATGAGACACTTTGGAAGGACTATTTCGCTGAACGCCCTAGGTATCCTGCACGTTTATTTCGCAGGAGCTTTCGAATGAGGCGCAATTTATACCTCCGTATTCAGACTGCCGTTGAAGCTCATGATAACTACTTTAAACAAAAAAGGAATGCCGCAGGAACTCTTGGTTTGTCATGCTACCAGAAGTGTACAGCTGCGATGAGGATGATTGCTTATGGCTGTTCAGCTGATGCTGTAGATGATTATGTACGTATTGGAGAAAGCACGGCCCTAGAGAGTCTCCGAAGGTTTTGCAATGCGGTTAATGCAGTTTTCGGTGAGCAATATAGAAGGGCACCAAACAACGAAGACGTAAGTCGGTTGTTAGCGGTAAATAAGCGACGTGGCTTCCCTGGGATGTTAGGAAGCATCGATTGTATGCACTGGACCTGGAAGAATTGTC
Organism: Penstemon eatonii; assembly: GCA_038501285.1. Classification (NCBI taxonomy): domain Eukaryota; kingdom Viridiplantae; phylum Streptophyta; class Magnoliopsida; order Lamiales; family Plantaginaceae; genus Penstemon; species Penstemon eatonii. Next base: position 61,379,768 of record CM076715.1, on the reverse strand, counting down.
CTACTGCAAGGCATGGTACTTTTACCAGACATATCCATAAGCCAACAATTATTCTAGAAGCAGTGGCTTCACAAGATCTTTGGATATGGCATTCATTCTTTGGGTTACCAGGAGCACTAAATGACATCAACGTGCTAGATCGATCTTCTGTTTTTTGTGAATTAGCTGCTGGGCGTGCGTCTCCTGCTAACTATTCTATCAATGGGCATGAGTATACAATGGGATATTATTTAGCTGATGGAATAAATCCACAATGGGCAACTTTTGTCAAAACGATTCCATGTCCACAAGGAAATAAGCAAAAATAATTTGCCCAAAAAGAAGAAGCAGCAAGAAAAGATGTGGAACGAGCATTTGGAGTTCTTCAATCACGTTTTCAAATTGTACGTGGACCAGTACGTATTTGGGATTTGGCAACTATAAAGAGTATAATGTACGCATGTATCACAATGCACAATATGATCGTGGAAGATGAAAGGGATACCAATCTCACATTTGATTATGATTCCTTGGAGACACCTACGGAATACATATATCACGTGACCACACAAATGAGTTTATTGAATTTCTTCAATTACATGATTGTATCAGAGATAGAGGTAATCATTCTCAGCTCAAACATGATGTAACATCTATATGTATTTGCTTTTAATTATGTTTGAAGTTTAAAGTTATTTTTAAGTTGTATGTTTTTTTTATATTAATTGTTATCCACTTTATCAATGAACATTTTAATTTAATAAATGAAGCATCTTGGTGTATTCCAATTAAATAAAGTTATATCTATGAACTTAATAATAAAATTCATGAAATCTAAAATAAAATACATGACATCATTCTACTAACTAAAATAAAATAAACTACATCATTTTTCTAAGAATTTCTTCCTTCAAATTATTAAAATACATTGCGGTTCGTTCATCCATTCGAGTGGTGTCCGTCATCATTATTTGGTCGTCCCTCATATTTTTCTCCAATGCTACCTTTTCTTTGTCGGCTTCAAGTTTTTCCTTGCTCAACCTATAAGCTCTTGTTGGTTGTTGACCATTTGCTCCCACTTTTCTTGTTTAACACGTTCGGCTTCACAAAATTCTTTTTTATAATCTTGTAAAATCGAGAATGAGCGTTGAGAGTCCGAAACTTGTTCTTTACCCTTGTTCTTTTCCTTTGCCTTTGCAGCTTTTCTACCAATCGGTCTGTCAAACTCTATCGTAGTGTCTTCTTCAAGGTTGATAGTGCTATCCTCAGTTATAGGAGAAGATGATGCAGGACTAGATCCAAAATTCATTTTTGATTTCTTATTGGCAGTTGATGATTGACTAATCCATCGCAATTCAAATTTCAGTACATTCCAACAATGATCCAAAGTAAATGGTTTATTGTATTTCTGGTTATACATTTCTTTGGCACGTAATATCTGAACAAATAAAAATATGTTATATATAATAGATAAATTACAGATTAAATTAATAGATAAATAAAAAAATATGGTATATAATAATATGACATAATAGGAATTATTATATAGTATGCACGTAATGCCTTCTGCTTATATAATATGCCTTATGCTTATATAATAAATTACAGATTAAATTATTATATAGTATGCCTTCTGCTTATATGATATGCACGTAATGCATTCCAACATTTCTTTCAATAAATTAACAGATAAATAAAAAGTATGGTATATAATAATAGTGAGCATTTATGCTATCGGCAAAATTATAGCATCCAATAAATTAAACATAGATAATTTAAATAAAAACAATAGTTTAGTGTTATACCTTATCCGTCTCAGTTGTGCCGCTTTGTTGTAATTGTTGAACTTGTTCATAGCATCCAATAAATCCACTCACAAATGTATTGATATTGCCCCAAAGGTTCGAAAGAGAATCTTTAGATCGATCATATTTGCCTTCTGCGTGAAAACGACTAGACACTCTCACCCAAAATGCATTACCTTTTTGGCTATTTCCAATGATCGAATCCTTGGATGTGGTGAGGTATGCATTTATGAGAGCGAGATCCTCATCCCTTGAAAAAAAATTTGTGCGTTTCCCCTTTTGTTTTTCGCTTTCTTTCAGCACGCTTGATGGTTCAAATCCTAGGTTAGTATAATCCTCGGATTGAGTTTGTGCCACAAACTCTTCGCCATCGTGAAGCATACTAATGAAATAACCTCTTTGTTCAAAATTCATCTACACATAAGTAGAAAATATAATTAAACATCAAAATTGTATAAAATATTTATAATTAAAAAATAAAGCATTAAATTTCAAAAGGCATTTTATAAAATCTAATTTTTAAAAAATCTTCACAATTAAGCACGTTCCTTATTCATCTTTAATTAAGATATAAAAGTAACTTTAATTAAGGAAAAAATACTTTAAAAATCTAATTAAAAAAGAAATAATAAGCTACAACTCTGCCTTCTCTCTACAACTCAAAAATCTATTAAAAAAGAAATAATAAGCTACAACTTTGCCTTCTCTCTACAACTCCCGATCCAGTATATTTCTTTTCCCATCTCCTCCTTCTCTCTAAACCTAAAATCTCTACAACTCCATCTCTGCATCCTTCTTCTCCGATTCAAGTCAAGAAAAAGAATAAATTCTTCTCCCCTTCCTTGTACCCCGAAATTAAACCCATTCCCTACCCCTCTCTTTCTCGGTTTCATCACCACCAGACCACCTTCGGCGAAAATCCACCATCTCCGGTGAAATTCACAAGAAATAATTGCCTCTCACCGCCCTCTCACTGCTCTCTCGTTGAGCTAGGAAAAAAAAGTAATTATTTTTTACCTTTCTCCTTTCAATCTCAGATTTAGTTTTTACTTTGGTGTGTTGTTGAGGTAAACTAATCATCTGTTTATTGAATTTTTACTCTAGTCTAAAATTTAATTACACTTCAATGGAGTACTAGCCGTTGGGGATTTTGGCAGGGGAGGTGGTTGGGGATTTTGGCAGGAAAGGTTGTTGGAGTGAATTAATTTGGTGATGTGGAGCCTTGTATAATTATACAAGGGCCTTTATATTTACAAGACCAATCTTCCAATATACATAGCCCTCTAAAAATAGAGGTTACTGCTGGAGGAAGTGTTTTTAGTTTGATTGTCTATAAATTCAATTTTAGATGTTGGAAGAGCTAAATAATGAGTTGCTGGAGGTGCTCTTATATTTCGAAAAATATCCAATGGTCCTCGAAGGGTGTAATAATGCAAATAGAATTTCTCATTCAGAGGAATCGAAGTCTACATGCAGATATGTATTCAATTTAGGAGGCACCGCTGTTTCTTGGGAATCTTCCAAACAAATGTGTATACTTTGATTCCTTTGAAATTCGTGTTCATAGCATAATATAAAGCAAGTGAAAAGCTTAGTGGTTTTACAACTTCTTGTAAGATACTCTAGTATGGCCGGAAAATGATTCAATCATATATATAAAGTGCGGTAATCAAGTGGGAATACATAGAGCTCAAAAAACATTATGTAATTGTGACATATTCTCTGTCAACAGAATACCATAACATAATTACTCTCAAATGAAATATCTCCATAGACTTTGTGAAGTCAAAAGATAGTATGAATCCGGATACTAGAGATTAATCTAGAGAGTAGTATATGCGTCGAGAGGAATGAACTTAAACCCTAAATCTAATAAGTTATCTTGCACAGAAACCTAACTTCGAAAATGCAGATCCCACGGATGAAATTCAATAGAACAAACAATCTTAGGCAACTTAAAAAGTGGAGCACTTTTAGTCTAACTCTAACTCAATCACATAATGAAAAATTGCAATTCAAGGCATTTTAGAAGGTTAAGTTAAAGTTTGTTAATGAAGTTTATATATTGTCAAGTACAAATGGAGTATGGTAGGATACTTTTGATTGATGTCATCTATGTAAGTGTGAGCTAGATTGACTCGTTGAGAATTCTTATAAGGCTGGAATATTTCTAAAGCACTCTAAAAACCCGAGAATGTTCAGATCCACAACGAACACAGCCGAGAACTTGAAGCAAGTCGATTTAGTGTTGTCTTAAGCTTATTAATTGTTTTGGTATACAAAAACTACCGACAATCCAAGATGAAATAATCATTGATTGTCTAAGTAAGTCTGATAAATTTTTAATAAGGAAGGTTCAAGATGAAATATTCCACCCATCTCGATGCAATACTATGCCTAAAGTAATTTCAACATGGTATGTTTCTTGTTGTGAGACACGAAAAATAAATCCACTCATGTGGGGGGATTGTTGGTATTTATATATGAATGAAATAGTGAGAGCAAGGGTTGCATATTTTCGACCTGAAGATGTATCTTTTGGATTGAAACATTGCATTCCAGAGAGTGTGTGAAAGAACACTTCTCTGTTTATAAATAGAAGGCATAATCTGACTAGTTGTGCATCATATTTTATGGCGTTCAAAATCATAAATAATCTATTCTCTCTTTTGTTCTTCAATTAAACTTTTTTTTTCTGAAGGAATTTTAGCAAATAAAATTGCGAGTTTAAAAATATATTAAACACGAAATAATTGTACAAATTGGAGATTTAATGTAAATGAGTACAATCTCTAATAACCCACTGATTCTAGTCTCTAAATAATGTATTTGTTGAAGATTGATCTTGGAAGGTAATAATTTGGCCTTCTTTGGATCAAGTTCGGTACTTCATAAACGTTTGTCCAAGATCAAAATTGCTTGATCTTGAATCAAACTGGCTTAAATTTAGGTTTGTCAAAAATAGTTGGAACTTCGTCTTGAAACAACTTGATTTAATTGAACTTTGATTTTCTTTAGAATGTCGAAGATCTCCAGTAACGTTTATTTGAAGGTCTCGTGGCTTAATCTCGAATCAAACGCCAGATTTCCTTCGATCTTTTGGAGAACCCCTTGAAGAAACGTCTTGATTTGATGATTGAGTGAAGAACTCCTTGAGAGAATTTGTTCATTCTTTCTTGAACTCATTTGTGATTCTTGAATTGTGTTTTTGAGTTGTCATTTTCTTCTTGGAGATGACCCCTATTTATAGGTAAGATTTGAATATCTAGTAAAATTCTCTCCATGACGTGCCACGATTTAATTGGCTATCAATGTCTTTCATGACAATAAATATATTAAATTTAATATTCTTGCCCAGTAAAAGATATTATATGCAAATATTGCATTGTGACGAAGATTCTAAGAAACTCTCGCCTTGTATAAAGATTTCCTACACACAATTTCTTTGATGATATTTATTGAAATTTGCATTATCTCTCAAATTTGGCAAAATTTAATTAGGCAACATATACTCCTCCACAAAAATATACTACTTCTTGAAGTTCATTGGTGGGTTCATTATTCATGCATATAATGAACAACCGACTCTTGTATCTTGAGAGACTACCGAAAATTAAACTACATGTATTGTGGCAATCCCGAGAATATTGTCTTAAGGGCATTGGGTTAGCAAGCCTTAGTTGATCTTTATTTTGATTTGATTTACTGATATTAAAATCTGAAAAGATAATATGATTTATTATATTACTTACATTAATCCTTTTAGTTTATAATTGAAGTTAGTTATAAACTGTTTAATCTGCGGATAAACATTATAGTCTAATTTGATTTTTTTAATATCTTAATCTAAATATTTATTTAAAAGAGGCATTAAATTTTGTGTAAGTATTCTATTAACCTTGATCAAGAGGGTCAGTTTTGTGAAGTTTAGAGTTAGAGCTAATTATAAATTATTATATTATGTGAAAATAAATACACAGATTGTTAGATCCAAACACTTCATTTTTTTTTTGCTTGTTTTAGCATAATTTCACAATATTTTATCAACAAGAGTTTGCTCTATCATTCAATTCCAAGTTACTTAATCGGATCAACAAGGAAGTTCATATTCCTCACTTTCTTACTTATAGAATCAAATCAACAATCAAGAATAAGAATAAAATTCCATTTAGGTCAGTCCTAGTGACAAAAGATGAGGCCCCTAGACCAAGAAGTTTTATGTTTGATTCATGGATCAAAATTTCCATCTTTTCTATCGAAAACATCGAAAAATTTCTGTTTTTGAATCAATCGAAATGAAAATAAGATGTATTTTCGAAACTCAATATTTGTCATGAAACTTTCTTTTTTTCTTAATTTAGTAACTTTTTTCATAATTTTTCCTAATTTTTTCGAAACGTTTCCGGAAACTTTTCGAAAAGTTTCTTATGCTAAGCTGACCGAAACATATATCGAAAACAAAACTTTGATAGTTAGCTTATATTTGCACTTGGATAGTGATAAAATAGATTCTAATAGATTTCTTGATATAATGATTAATGTAATGATCAATTTCACTTAAAAAAGAAAAAGAATGTAAAATAAAACGAGAAGATATTATCTACCTAATCTACATTACTCTTTATATTTTACTTTGTCTGCTATAGTTGTTCTGTTTAGCATATCTTCAAAAAAAAAAAAAAAAAGACATTCAGATGAGCTTTTGGCCTCTCATTTTTCAAGATGAGCTTTTATGAGATTTTCTATAAGATTGATTTCTTGCAAATTTGAGATGAGTTATAAGATTACGTTCTTTTGAATTTTTATTTTTTGAGATGTGAAATTAATTTTATAAGGTTATGTTCTAGCCGTCATACAATAATTTTTTGACGTTTTGAAAAACATTTAAGATTAAAACCCAACCAATTGGGTGTTGAATTGTACCTCGTCACATGATTAAAAAAACATATGTGGGAGTATCGATTGGGCCTCGAATTTGGAAGAAATAGTAGAATTTTGAGAAGAAAATGAAGGAATGTTCATATTTATTGTCTTAAAAAAAAAGGTAGATTTACTTTCCTTTTTTAATGTTTTCTCTTAAAATGGTAAGATTTTCTCTAAAATCACCTCACCTATATTGAGGTGTTAAAAAAATGAATATATTATTTCATATTTCTCTGAGATTTTTTTAAGGTTGTTGTCAAAAGAACATATTTTCAAAGACTTTATCTCTCAAAATGAATTTTTCAGCGAGTGAGAGGTCAAAAGAACAGACCCTCAAATCGAGAAAAGTAAAATTGACATATCATTAACTTTTTTGTGGAAATGTAGGGCATGTTCATTTAGCTTCTCGCTTTTATAGATAACTCATGAGGTCATTTATAAGATTGATTTTTCAATAATTCGAGATGTGTTTTAAGATATTGTTCTTTTAACTTTTTTATTTTAATAAGATATATTATTTTTAATTTATGAGATTGTGTAATGACTTGTTTTCACATATATATTTGATAATATTTGACTTTAATTATTTGATTCACCTTAATTTAAGTATTTTTGTTCATCTTTGCCCACACAACTATCCCACCATGCTCGAAGACACGAGGAATCATACATGTCTATAACCAAGCAATATGGATTTTGAATTGTAACTTATCTCACGGTGAAATATTTTTCCTAATTATTTTGTATATCTTGTATAGATTAGAAGAAATATGGAACGAATTGCGGATGAAATAAGATATAGGGTGTAGAAGAAAACAACCATAAGAATTTATATATTTAGTTTCATAAGTAAATTAGGTAGAAAATTACTTTCCTTTTAAGTTAATTTCTTTGAAAAAATCCCGAGTTTCTTTAAAAATATCTCTTAGGGTGTTTTCAGAAAATGAAAATATTATCTCATATTTTTTTGAGATTCTCTCATAGGTCATAAGAACATATTCTCATATATTTTATCTCTAAAAACATATTTTTAGATAGCGCGAGGCCGAAAGAACATGCATGTATCATCATTGGAGAAATAAAAAAACAAAGACGCTAAAAATATATTTGTAAGGTAAAATTAAAGTGAGAAATATCTTACTAATTATCTAATTAGTGAAACTTCATGTGGTAATTTTGTAATTTACCTAGGTTTGGAGATAAATATTCGTAAAAACATATTGTTCTAAAATTGTAAAACCTAGTCATAGTATGCTAATTTTTTTTTTTTGGTTTGTTTTCCGAGGATTTAATCTCAATTTTAGTACTTACATAATTTGTTAAATAACTTGAACTCTAAGACTTGGTCCAACATATGATCAACTTTATAAATTGAAACTCAACATAACTAATTATTAAAAAAAAGTTTTGAGTTACTTCTTTAATATAATTTAAAATATTTGATTGACCAATAATTTTTTTTAAATATATAATAATTATTCCAAATATATATAGATGGAAGTTTTTTTTCCTAGTTTAAACGGTCACGACGGAAAAGTATATGTAAAGATCACACACATGCATAATTGATCTGTGATTCATATCTTAACCTCTTGTCAAATGCTTTAAAGCTCCGATGTGTTTAATGCATTCTGTTTGATTTGATTTAATGCATATTAAGTATAAAAAAGTTATATATATATATATCATAACTTATATATATTGCATTATTTGATAAAATGAAATTATAATGACACATCTGAATTCTTTTGCTTTACCATTATGCATGAAAGTGAAATTTGTAAAATAATACTCAGTATAACATGGATGTTTTTGCTAATTATAACTAACATAATATTATATTTTCCAAGTAGTCCAATTTACATTAGCACAACTATAATAACAAACTAAATTATATTCTAGTATTGCAATAATAATAAATTTTTTGTTGTCCAAATCTTATATTTTGACAACAATATTTTAAAAATTAAAGTCTAAAATATAAAATCTATTTTTAAAAGATTCTCTACACGTGCTTAATATTTGCTAGATTTTGCTCTAATTCACAATTTCACAATTTCACAATTTATATCCCATTCATGTGCTTCTTCCTTACGCTTCTAAAAACACACTCAAATTTCATAAATTCTTAATCATATTTTTGTTTTTAAAAAAAATTAATACTCTTACAAAATATATAATTTAGGACAAATTAACAAAATTCTTTTTCTTTTCCTTAGCATGTTGAGGTGATATTGAATTATAGATCTTATAATAACACAAAACTCACAATATTCTCATAATTTTTACTTAAACATATAGACTAAAAAGAAATATTAAGAAATTTACGAAAGTATAAACATGACATTACACGACAAAATTAAGAAAAAAAATTTGAAATTACAAAGAAGAATCTACTCCTACAAAATCAAGATAAATAGTGTAATTACAAATTAGATTTTATGCCGCAATCGTTATACATTTTTTTAAAACCTAATTTATGATATTTTATTAATAATTGTGACAGTAAACCAAAAATTAATAATTTAATAAAGAAATTGTGAACTAGCCATTGTTTGGCCATTTTGAATTATTACTAGTAAATATTCTTAAAAAAAATATAATATTATTACTAGTAATTACTAAAAGAACAAAATGACAAAAAAAAGGGGAGGAAATTAAGCAGGAATTAATTAAAAAGTTTACTCATTTAAGCAAAAGAAAAACAAAAGCCCCTCAACACCCTCCTTCTCCCCCCTCCATATGCAGTTTGTATGTATCAATAACCTCTACATACACTTTAATTAAAGCAAAAATTAAATAAAGAGTTACATTCAGAATCGATTCGATCGTTCAATACTTCAACAAAACTGTTTCTTGGAATTGCATTATCTTATTTCGCGGTGTATTGGCCGAATTAATTTGTTATAAGTGTCTGTTTTATGTATGCTGACGATCAACTAGGGTTTCAGTTAGGGTTTTTGATGTTTGAGAATTAGGGGGATTCACGGGTGATAATTTGTGATTTTTTTAAGTATTTTGTTGTATTGAAGTTTGATGTTTTAATTGAAGAGTGGTATGTTGGATTTCAGGATAGAGTTTGGACTAGGGTTTTGGGAAATTTGAGGGTGGGGGGAAGAATTAGGTTTTTTTTTTTATTTATGGGGGGTTGAGGAAGTGGACCAGGGATGATTCAAGAGCCTGAACTTGAAGAAGGAGAGGCTTGCTATTACAAAGATGATACAAGCAATGACCCTGATATCTATCTCTCTTACATTGTAAGAGTTTCTTTATCTGCTTCTTGGAAATGGCTTTAGTGAGTACTATGTAACCATATGCAAATTTATTTTCTTTATAATGTAAACGTAATAAACCATATGAAACATAAAGTAGTTCATTAACAGAGACGAAAGACGGTAGTTTTACTTATTGATGATCTGGGAGAAACAATAGCTAACTGTGGACTACTACGTGTTTGGTAATAGATGGATAATTAACAATTTGTATCCTTGCGTGGATAAGAAATTGTCTTCACATGTGCAAGGAAATATAATAAACAATAATTTTTCAGTGCAAGAGGTTGAAAGTTAAACACTGATTGGATATGATTATTGAACCCTCAAGGATACGAAAATGTTTCATATCTAAGTTGCTGTGTTGAGTGTATGTAGGTTATTATAGACATTGCAGTTTTGGATTAAATATGTTGATCTTTTTCTGGCCAGAATGCAAGTCCTTTAAATTGGCATTAAAACATCTACACATCTCATTTTGTATGGTGTATGGTGAACATGGGGTACATAGTAATAAAAATAATCTCTGTTGTAGGCTGTTCGCTCTTATTTATGCAGTCTCTCATAATTTGGATATCTTTTTCTTGTAGTCATCACTTATCTAACAATATCTTTTGTTGTTTGAATTTTTTGTTTCTTAAAGGAAGACAAGGTTCAAAGTGTTTTGGGGCATCTTCGGAAAGATTTTGAAGGAGACATTTCTGCGGAAAATTTGGGTAATTGAGCAAACAATAGCTTTAGCATCTTTTATATTTTGTTACTGTTTCTGTATGATTGCCTCAACGTTTTGCTTTGGTGGTTCTTCAGGGCCAAAATATGGTGGATATGGCACGTTCTTACCCGTTCATCAGCGTTCTCAGCCAAAATCGCCACAGAGATTTCAAAATTCCAACTTGCCTGGATCTCCTAATAATCTCTTTCCGGAGGTATATTACACAAATTTTCTATTCTGGTTCTATGGTAGGTTGGAGCAGTATTAGCTGATTGCATTTAGGAAGGTTTTACTTAGCTTTATGGGTTATGCTACCAACACAGGGTCCTGCCCTTAAGTCTGTCAAGGTACCTGATGCTCCTTCTACTCAGAGAAACAAACCTTTGCCTTCTGATCAAGTTTCTGAGACTTTACCTGGAAAAGTTGAACTTCTTTCTAGTAAGGCAGACAACTCAATCAATCATAGGACATTGAAGGTTCGTATTAAAGTGGGACCCGACAGGATGGCACAATATAATGCTGAATTAGATAGTCTGGGAATTGCATCCCCTCTATCTTCAGCAGAAAACAGTTCAGACGAAAGTGGTGGATTGCCGTTTGAATCTTACACCAATCCCAATTATTCCCCGACTTATATTCTTCATGTATGATTCCTTTTGCTTTTAGAGTTTGCAATAATGTTCTTATTTTGTTTTCTTGTTATTGGTTCAAAAGAAATTATTTGATATGTAAACTTTGATATGGTATTGATACTGGCCTCGTTTGACATAATTAATCTTTGAATTGCATGGGATTGAAAAACTCATTATCTTACCATGTAATGAAATTGATTTGAAGCTGGAAAGCCTTACAAGAATAAGTAATACGCCCTGAAAATTATTTACAATCGTCTTTCTACACAACCCTTTTTTCAATGTACTCATGCATTGGTTTTCTTTCTTTGAAGCACAGCCATATCTGTTACTGCCTAAAATCTTTCTAAAACATAATTATTTTCAGATACTTCCTTTCTTGGTTGATATTTTTTGTTTATTTTCTCTACTTACTGCATGGTTTTGGAACAGATAATGACTTCTTTCCCAGTTCCTGGTGGTTCGCTGCTTTCACCTCTTAGCGAAGATTTGCTGAACTTAGTCAAGGAGACATATTCCTCCAAGAGTTCTGCCATCTCTGATGGGCTTTTGAAGACTAATGTTTCTGAGAGCAAGAAAACAAAATCTGTTGATATTAGTAAGAAAACTGTGAAATCAGAAAATGGATGTACACTGGATCTTAATGAATATAAAGAGAAAAATTCTGGAAGTCAGACCCTTGATTGCATAGTGCAACCATTCCACAACTTAAATGACAGACATTTGTCTGATACACACAGGGAATCTGAGAACAAAGTCCAACTGAGGAAAACAAGAGGAAGTAAGGATAGGGTGAAAGGAAGAGAAGTATCAAGCGATTTGGTTAAGCCTTCTTTGGAACATATTTCTGATCAAAGCCGCAGTAAGCATATGCAGCGAGAGTCCAAATGCGATTCTGCAGAGTTACATCGAGGAATAATGTCTCAGAAAGATTCTGCGGCTGACCATGGACAGGAAAGTAGGAGTGATACATACTTAAACCGTGCCTCACTTAGAGCTTATTCTGATATTTCTGAAGGTAGAAGGATTAGAGGAGCGTTGGATAAGACTAGTGTGAAAGTTCTGCAACCGACTGCTGGTGAAGAGGATGGATTAGAAGTTCCTCGTACTTTAAATAAGTTATCGTTGGAGAAAAAGTCAAAAGTAAGTCAAAGTAGCGGAAAGTTAGCTTCAAAATTAGCAGATAGTTTGAGGCATGATGAAAATGCTGCACCGAAGAACAAATACAGTGCAAAGAAAGATGTTCAGAGACCAAAACTTGTCCCAGAGAGGCCTTCTGGTGGCAGGCCAAAGAACTTGGATCTTGAGGCTGCTAAGGCAAAGTCTGCATATTCTGATAAATTGAAGGAGAGGTCAAACAATAGAAAATATTTTGACAACCTAACTTCTCAAACATATATGGCAGAGCCTCCTGCTGCAGCCATATCTTCTAACTTAGGAACTAACATTGGGTTAGAACAAACAGTGGCACCATTGGATCTTGATGAATGGGTTGAATGTGTTGAATGTGGGGTGTGGCGTCTCCTGCCATGTGGTATAAAGCCTAAGGATCTTCCTGATATGTGGGTTTGCAGCATGCAAGAGTGGATGTAAGTTACTTTGTGGTGCAACTTAATTGCTTTTGTTTCGTCATCAAATTTATTTAGTCTGTAATTCAGTTTCACTTCTGAAGTTTGATATTCATGTCTTAAAATTACTGTTTAATATATTGAAAATCTCACTTCACCCTCTAGCCGTTTTGCATTCGCACTAGTCCCCTCAATTTTCAAAATTGTTGCAGTTCACGTTATGGATTTAAATAGGAAACTCGAAATGATAGAATTTTTAGGTGGTGAAGTGCAATACATTTGAAAGGTTTGTGGTTGAAGTGTGATTTTTTCGGTTGAAGTGTGATTTTTTCTTATATGATCTTAACTATGTAATTATCATTGGGAGATGTGCCCACTGCCGAGGCAAGTGGAAATGCAACACAGTTAGGGGGTAGAGTGCAAACAGGCTATATATTAGGAGGAAAGGTTCATTTTTCCCTATATTATATATCAGGTGTTTTGATTTTTTTATATTCATATCACTTAATTTGGATTTATATATACATAGACCATAGAACACTCCATAATCAAATTAAATATAAATTGATGTAATTAAAACTTCATTAGTTCAATTGAAATGTCTGAGATGTCCCATTCTTCTGAAGGAGGTACGTTTTCTTGCGAAGTGTGTGCCTAAGCTTTCTTTGCCGACATACATTCCTCTCTTTGTTCAACACGTGCATACTCTAAATTTTTTGTGTCTTCACACCCTCTCTCACCATTTAAGCAATCCTACACATATGTGTGGCTAATTAAACTTCAATGAGTCCTGGACTTGATAAGAGTTTTATTGATGTTCAGTCCAGGAATGAACCGGTGTGGCATTAGTGAAGACGAGACTACAACGATTATTCGGAATCTATATCCAACTCCTCCTGTCCCTGGAAATCAGTTTAATTTTCAGGCTCATGCAGATAAAACGATGTCTGGAGTTAGTTCAGCGGTTGCCCAACGTTTTGATCAGAACCAACAGAACTTTGCTTCTGATCAAATTCCTAACCTAGTGAAGAAGCAGAAATTGAAAGAAATGCATAAACCAGCTAGCATGAACGATCCAGTGTCTTCATCTAATGGTAAAAAGAACTTGAAATGGAGAGTCTTGAAGGGAAGTTCAAAGGAGGTGAACCAGTCTTTTGCAGGAGAAATTGCATCTAACAAATCTGATCTGCAGCATTCAAATAAGTCGCAATTTCTGTTAGCAAAATCAAATAAACGGAAAGATGATCATGTGAATGGAGGTGTGTCATTTGATAGAGCTGCCATGTCTTTTGCCTTTTGTATCTTAATTCTAAGTCTTTTCTTTGTTTCTGGATTTAATATCTGGCAGATGATGCAAATCCTAAGAAAAAAATCAGGAAAGAGTCTTTTCAACAAGTAGATGGGATGGTGACAAAGATTAAATCTAAAGGAGCGCTTAATTTGGAAAACAACGTAGGCCACAGTTTGACATCTGGTTTGCCCAATAAAGAATCTTTGAAGGAGGGGATGAAGAAGAATCTACAACAAGATTCAGTCTCTGGGGGAAAGGGCAAAATTCAGATATATCTAAAAAAACCGAAAGATCAGATGCATGTTTTACCAGATAATGGGAGAGAAGTATCTTCAAAGAAGCGAAAGCTAATTGATCGCGATGACAGTCAGCATCAGATAGAAACACTGCAAAACAACGAAAGTGACCTTCAACAAAGGAAACAGGAGACCAAGGATAGTGGTATTCACAGAGAAGAAAAATCCCGAGGGTCTCAGGTTGAAGAGAACGAGTTCAAGAAATACAAAGTTGATGATGTATCAAAAAGAAAGTGTGCAGAAGCTAGAGTTCGGTTAACGGGTAGCAAAGAAAATCCAATTAATAGTGGTATTGAGAAAGAACAAGTACGGAAGCTTAGAGCAAAGCCACAGCTGACCCTTGAGGATATAGATAAACTGAGAAAGGATTTGGGTTGTGAACAGCTTTCAAGGGCTGCCAATTCTAGCTCTTCTAAGGTGTCCGACTCCCGTAAAATCAGAATTAGTTACGTAAAAGTGAGAGGCTCACCTCAGGAGTCAGTTTCTTCATCTCCCGCAAGGATCCCCAACCCAGATCAGATCTCGATGGAGACTTTTGGAAAGGTTAATTCTAGCACCGAGTATTTTTCTGCGATAGGCAGTGCAAAGAAATGTTTGGATCTTAAACCAAATGTGGTGGGAAGTTCTATAAAGCAAATTTCTGGCCAAAAGGAGCCATGGAACGGAAAGGTGCGCTTGGACCTGCGCCAGAGAGATAAAAATGGTGCTCCATGTCCTAGCAAACACACATCATTAGGATCCCAGGAAAGAACTTATGTGGATTCAAGACAATTTGACTCTTCAGTGATTGGTGATACATCAAAGGTTATTAAAGACAAATCTATTGCCTGCCATCAGAATGGGAGTGACAATCTCGTTAGACTTAATGAAGCAGAACAATCCGTGGCTTTGGATACTAGCCTTGCAAACAAGAATTTCTACAATAATACTGCATCGACTGCCTTGAAAGAAGCTGAAGATGTCTTGAGAGAAGCTGAAGAGCTCAAAGTTCATGCTAATCTAATCAAGGTTCTTTTGTATAGCTTTTTAGTCTGTCCCCACCCCCACCCCTATTTAATCTATGTAACAAACTATATTGTCACTTACGTATTAATTCAGATTGACAGTCTGCTGCATACATGATTTTATATTCTGTCGCATAAATTTTGCAGAACTCTGGTTTTAGTTCTGAAAGTAATTATGAGTACTTTAAAGCTGGGCTAAAGTTTCTTCAAGGTGCTTCACTGCTAGAGGCCTGCAATTGTGATAGCAGCAAACATATGGAGATGAATCCTGTACAAATGTATGTCACTGCGGCCAAAATTTGCAAGTGAGTTTATCCTTACCACCTGATTGCTTATATCTCCTCACATTCTTCTACATACTTTAAATGTTCGGTTAAGTTATTGAGAGTGATGGGGCCCAAATTGGAGTATTTGTGTTGAATTTCCAAAATTACCCCAATTTAGAAGTTAACATCTCAGATATGTGTATAGTCTGAACTTGTTTAACATGTGTTGATTCGATGTTTCTATTGAATGGCTTTTTGTAAGATTCCCACAAATATGTTTCATTCCAAAAGCCAATCTTTCTCTTAGGAATACCCTTTCACATAAAGTTATGATGCGACACACTCAATCTCGGCCCTTATTGTTCAGGATAAAAATTTAAACATACCCAAATCTTCCACTTTTCAACTCTCATCTAAAAGTCTGCAAGACTGCACCCATTCAAAATGAGGAACTCATTTTTGTTTAGAGTATTTACTTCCTGGTTTTACAATGGAGTAGTAGTGCAATATTTTCACGCAAGTTGTTTCACAATGACAGCACAACTATTTTGATCACCATGTTCGCAGCTAGGGAAAATGCTTATGATAATTCTTTTCACTCATTTCCTTCAATTTTATTATTAATACTGCCTCGGATAGTCCCTATGGTGGGGAAACATAAATATATGTGATATTTATTTTGAACACAAGCATAATACATGGGCATGTTTGAAGCATTGGTTGTGGAATCAGTCTGATTATTTAGAATATGTGTGAAGAGTCTTCATACAATTACAGCCAATTTTCTGGCTTCACAATGAACTTTAAATGTGCAGAGCCTGTGCTTCTGATTTTGAAAAAGGCCATCAATCTGCTGCTGCTGCAATAGCCTATAAATGCGTGGAGGTAGCTTACCTGAGAGTAGTTAATTGCAAAAGTTCAACGATGTATAGAGTTTGGCAAGATTTGCAATCAACCCTGCAGATGGTTCCGCAAGGTATGGTTATTCTTTTAGGAAATGAAATAATTCATCTAATGCCCCCACCAGGTGCCGTCTATGTACATTTGAATATTGCACTAAATGGTTATTTAAGTCATCACTAATGTCTTCTTACTTCAGTTATCCATCTCTCTTCATTTGTTGCTCTGATTTTTTGCATTTTCATAGGCGAATCTCCATCATCTTCTGCATCTGATGTTGATAACTTGAATAACTTAGCAATGGCTGATAGGAACACCTTGTCTAAAGGCAATGTTTCTCATTTTTGGAATCAAGTTCTATTGCCGCGCAACCGCCCCAACTTTGTCCGGCTGCTTGATTTTGTAAGTTGACTGACTTACCTGCCTCTCTCTGTACTAGTTTAGGTTGGATGTTAGAACTGTGTTTTCCTTTGGATTGAACTTTTTAACATTTATTAAAAGTTCTGACCATACAACATGGGTTTCCTATGTAGTTTGGTAGTTGTCAAGCGTTGCATAAACAAGTAAATTGCATCTTACATTGTTTTAGAAAGGCCAACTTAAACTATGACTCCCTAATTGTGCTGTGGAGAAGGTATTCATGAATGTAACTTGTATTTTGGTTTCTCTCTTTCTCTCAGTAGACATGGAAAATTCTAATTTCCCATTTGTGGCATTCACTTTTCCAATTCTGGTTCATTTTTTTTTTTGTGCTTAAACAATCTTGTTTTATTCCACATATTTCTGATATGCATTCTGAACTGGGGTTCTTTCGCAGACGAAAGATATGAATTCTGCAATGGAGGCTACCAAAAAATCACAGGATACATTTGCAGCTGCTCGTGTGAAACTTGAAGAATCTCGGAATAAAGAGGGCATTGTTTCTGTTAAGAGTGTTATTGACTTCAGCTTTCAAGATGTAGACAAACTTATACGATTGATATGGCTTGCCTTAAATGCCATCAACAAACAAGGTCTTGGTGGATTTAGGGACTAGTCAATGGTCCATACTTGTGTACAAATGAGACCGATTCGCCATTCTTACAAATAAAATTTAGAATGTTCAGCTTCTCTTCACAAGATAAAGGCAAAATATGCTCAAAAATTTATATGCAATGTTATGGGGAATAACAAGAAGTGAGTTTTGTGCATGTTCAAGGACGGGATCTTGAGCTGATGTAAGAGTGCATTTATTGAGTTATAGATTATTGTTAGAGGAGATTATTATAGAGATTTAAAAACATAGGCAAATTTTGAGGAGATTCATTGCCATATAGTTAAAAACCGATTCTTTATTATGAGGGACTTAGTGTCTCATATGAACATTTCTTCATAAGTTTTCTTCTGTATAATGGGACGAATTGGGAGTTGCCCGTTGCAATTGTAAATGCCTTTTCTTCTGTTTTATCCTGTTTCCATATATAAATAAATGAACTTATCTTAAAAAAAGTTCACCATCATGTGGCAAATTATAGCTACCTCCATGCTAGAATCTGATCTTTTTTCTATTTTTCGTTTTATAGTGTTCATATAATTTTATGCCTGTGCATTTGCTCATGGATTTATTACTTTCACTGGTAATACATATATAAGGTAAGTTTTTGCTAATGTAGTGTCGGCACATGATCTACGTTACTGGCCATTGCTATGTACTACCTTTATTACAAATGCAGAAGCTTCGTGAAGTAAGACTTCAATGTAATTATACCGGTATATTTGGTCCCATGATGCATTGGCACATGATCTACATTACTGGCCATTGCTATGTTCTTCCTTTATTTCAATTGCAGAAGGTTCATAAGGTAAGACTTCAATATAATTTTACCGTTATATTTGGTCCCATGATGCATCTTTACCTTTTACGGTCGGTTTTCGGGACTTTGGATCTTAGATTTCAAGGTTTAGATGCTGTGATTTGGTATATTTGTCTCATTTTCACTAAATATTTTCTTGGTTGGGTGGAGTATACTTTGTGTGATTGCATCTTTATAAACTTTGTGCTCATTAACTTAATGCATGCTCTTTTTGTAACTTTTCACTCAGAAGCCACTTTCATGTGGTATAATTGTTTTCATTTGCAGGGTAAAAAAATGAATTTATTTGTTCGCGGTTGTTTATATACTCGTGAAATGCAATGTGCAAAGTGATGCATTTTCTTGACTTACTCTGTCCTTACTAAGCTTTATTCCTTGAATCCGTTATGTTATGAAATCAACTTAAGGCGATTTTTATTTATTTATCAATCTTAGCCAGGTCATTCTTAGAATATTCTTTTCACTGCATAATAGAACTTGCCGCAATATGGAATTTCCATTTTCTGCATTTTTTGTTCAATTATGTGATAAAATTTCAGAAGAATTGCAATATAAATATCTTGTTGATTGGAATTATCGAACGAGGCCAATGCCACCTTTGCCCTTTCTTCTGCTACTGTCACATGGAGCTCCTCCACCCGCCTTGTGAAGAGGCCTACCAGGTGAGTTCGGTTGACTTGATATGATCTTATTTTGTTTCTTATGTGGCAGGTCTGTGTGCATTATTGAGTAAAAGAACATGTAATATTTCCTGGAAATTGCAGGTAGCCTGTTTAAAGTTCAGTTTAAAAGCATGGATGAATTAGATTTGGATGTATCAAAAAGGTTTTGGACTTCAATTGGAAATGCAAACAAGGAATAAACCACTCAATTGAATAACTTATTGGCCTTCGTCTTATTACACAATGGAGTTGCAGGTAAACTAGCACTACTTTATAATTCTTCGTTAGAACAGGATTTCAACAACCAGCTCAAGGGCAAGCGTCGAATTATGACCACATTTATTGCCTTATTTGGTTCCTGTTCTTTGCGTAAATAGTATTTGAATTGATTTGCTTTTCTTTGGTCTAGGATTTGATTTACTTTCCTTTAGTTTAGAATTTGATTTACCTTCATTTTCTTGTATATAGGTTATTGTAAATTTTATATGGTTCAATGGACATGAACTTCATTGATTTACCATGAAATTAATCAAAATATAACATGGGTTAAGGAGCCACGGGAACCAGCTCGACCTGGCCTTGGACTAGCAAGTGGTTTAAATTTTCTACTTTTGGCTAGTCTCTTAGCATATTTCTTTTCCTCATGTTTGACCAATTCTATCATTAGTCTAGATGAGCTCACTGCAAAGAGTATGTGGATTAATGGGATCATGTTTCCAGGAAACATATGCAACCGTTGCGTGGATGATATGGTGCATTATACGATCGAGAAGCTGAATTAAATAAATCTCATTCCACCGTGTATACATGGGGAAAAGCTGCATTAAATAAATCTTAACCCCTAGTTGCACAACGTCACCCGTGCATCGGTTGCAATAAATAACCTTTCCATGTTGAAACATATTCTTTCATATAAATGTTATTGAATGTTTTGTATTTATGTGATGCAAAGGTTAAGCAGGGAATTTGAGTGGAAGAGTGTATAAAGGAAAATCTTAGTTTGTTATTTCTAAAAGAAATACAAGTTTCCTTATGTCAAACAATGTATATAGTGTGATTTAATTAATATTCTTACCTTTCTCTTGGGAGTTTCACTGTCATTTGCCTATATAGTCTAAGTGTGGTATTTGACACTTTACACCCTTAAAATAGGGGAAATTGGTATTTTGCACCTTGATATTTGGCACTTTGCAACCTCTTATCAATTTCGGGCAAAAATCCTACAAGAGTAATAATTTCTCTGTTCCGCCAAGGGTAAACACATATTCTTGGAAAAAAATTTATTATGAAATTTATAAATCCTAATTCAGCAACCTAAAATAACTCTTCTTTAAACATCTTCATACTCTCCTAAACCTCAATGCATGATTGTGCCAAAGATAATTCAGCCATCTACGATGGCAATTATTTTCACAATCACATGCCTGATAATTTCCACATGAAAGGGGTACACAAACTTGTTTTTGAGAATTCATACAAATCCAAAACGAGAAGTTTAAAAAGTTGCGTCTGCAAATGAACATTAATAGGGTGTGGACTTGTTATGTCCGAAGTTTATGAGTTGTGATGGTGATTTAAAGAAGGTGATGGTTGTGGTGCAGTAGAAGAAACGTGCAAACGACAATTTATTTTCCTTCTTTCTAAAAAAAATTTCGGTGGCAATTTTTGCCGAAATCTGCCTGAGGGTGCAAAAGGGCTATATTAACTAGAGGTGTAAAGTGTTAAATTTTAAATTAAAGAATACAAAATATCTATTTTTCATGTTTTGAGGGTGCAAAGTGCTGAATACCCCTCCAAATGTGCCACAACCAGACAAATAGCAAAATGTGATTGATGTTGCACTAAGAATTTCTTTTTAAGTCATAAAAACCAAGAAGAAGACATATAATTGGTGAAAGAATAATTGTGGCGCAATTGTATTATTGTTATTGAAAGTACTTTTTCATGTACTTGAATTCAATGGTTGTAGCTTGTAGGGAAACTCATTTCAATTATTCCTATGTATATGACGCGTTGTTAGGGGGGGCTTTTATGAATCCCTTTCCCACTTTGGTTGGTCATTTTAGGTAAAATGCCTAACTTTTGCTTTTACTTTAGAATGGAAGTCTAATGAAATGCACTGAACTAAAGGGATGGCTTATGTTCTAATACCATTTTTAGACGGAACATGTTTGATGCGTAAGCAAATCGTTGAAGCGATTGTGAAGATCTAGACGATTCGAGCTAGAGTTGCGACTCTCGTTCTCTTATTGTATGATATTTCGGTTATTCCACTAATGAAGAATATGATTGTATGATTGAAAAAATAGCATATTTAGTAGTCTACGAAAAAATTATCATTTAATATTTTAAAATTCTTTACAAATTTGATTATAATTTCCTTGTATACATGGTAATATTACATTCAAAAGAATCGAATATGCATAAACTAGATAGAAAATATTTTGGCATTTCAATTTTACATGCACGACTCCCAGTGAGCCAGTTGCTAAGGATATAATTGTTGTTGTTGGCCTGTATATGACAACAACCGTCTTCGAGATGGACCTGAATGTGTGGACTTATACAGTCGAAATGTAATATTTGAACTGCCATGTATTTTAAAATTTTGGGTTCCTATTAGTTAAAGGCACGACAAATGCTTGGTTGACAACATTGACAATAGTTGTATTACCACTAACTAATTCTAATATCAAATATAAGTGAGGCAAAAAGTGCATGAACAAGTGAACTTTTTTGGACAAACACTTCATGATATAGTCATGGGGTTAAAAGGGGCCTCACATTTGGAGCTTTTACTTAGTGTATTTGAATGAAGTGAGGACAAGAAGATGATGACAGCATCACTTGATGTGGTCTGTTCAAAAGGAGACATATACTTGCAAATGGAAAACTGGCCCCTACTATCACTACTTGCTCTGAAATCACAAGATCTAGAATTTGTACTTAAAATATTCATTCCCATTACATTAGAATCCATTTGCTTGATTCCTTTTTCAAGCAACCTTTAGTCACCATCCATTAAATGTTCTTTTGCTTCAATAAACCAAACTTTAAGTTATTTTTTCTTGGTTACATGTATAATTGAGTCGAGTCGAGTCGAATTTATCAACTAATGTATCACTTAAGGTTGATATGATTTTCTTACAAATTCTTAAATAAGATGAGCTTCACAATTTTGAAGTTTTGTTTAGACGTTGTTTGTAATGTTACGATGAGCTGAGACGAACATTTACCTGCTGAAGTAAATATTGAATGGTATGATTTGATTTCAACATTTAATATCGATATTATGTTAAGTCGAAACTTGAATGCTAGTATTTTCAAGATTTTTTTATTGTAAAGTATGCAAGAATCACATGCAAAGTTTAAGAGAACAAATTTAGCTTGTCTTTTGTTAATAATGACGATTATAGACATTTTTTTAATGAATTTTAATGCTAAGATTGATTCTCAAAATTAATGACCAATCGGGTAGAGTACGTCGAATTTACCAATTAATGCATCATTTGAGCTCGGTTTGCTTTTCTTATAAATATTTAGATAGGGCGAGCTTCACAATTTTTAAATTTTGTTTAGACGTGGTTTGTCATGTTACGACGAGTTGATACGAACATCGAAGTAAATATCAAATAATTTGATTTGATTTTCAACATTTAATACTTCTATTTAGTCGAAACTTGAATGTTAGTAATTTCAAGATATTTTTTTCCTTGTGTGTAAAATATGAAAGAATCACATGCAAGTTTATAGAAAAAATAAATTAAGATTGTAAGTTTGTTAATTAAGAAGATTATAGAGATTTTTTAATATGTTTAAATTAAGATTTGATTCTCAAATTTATTTACTTCTCAATTCCCACTTCTTTCATCTATAAATACATAAAACTTTTCAATTTACTAGTTACATACAATGGCTCAAATACCAATTTCTAATGTCAAAGTTGGGCACATTGATGATGTACAAGAACTTGGGAAGAAAATATCATCAAAAATTCCTGAAAGATTTATTAGGGACAAAACAGAAAGACCAATATTAATTAATTCCACCAATCAAATTGACAACATTCCTATCATTGATTTCTCCAAACTTTTCAAAGCAAGCAAAGATGAATTTTGTAGTGAAATACATAACCTCATGACTTCTTGTGAAGAGTGGGGATTTTTCCAGGTAATGGGATATAGTTTTCCATTGAATAATTTTTCTTAAGTTATTTGCAATACATCGTCCTTTATGTTCATTTTAATTTAATAATTCACTATGTGTTATTTGGCCACCCTTTTAATGATACAATGCAATACTATTTCAACAGTTTTACTAGAATAAATAAATGTGGTTGCAGAATCTAAATAAGATTGTGAGATATGATATAAAGTTTATTAATAATCAAGAAAAAGTGTGTAACATTTTAGCTATACCAATTAGATGATTTAGGTTTTTCCCAGCCATCAGGGGGTAAAAAAGTCATTTGACATGATAATTTTATTATCACTTGTAATATTATTGCGGCTATTTTTGACACAAAGAGAATAGTTGCTATTTTTTTTTTTGTGTGGTTACACAAGGGTTTAATCTCTTTCGAGGCGCATCAGATACATTAAATGATAACCTCTCCCAATAATTATTCAAGCCTAGATTCGGGTTTTGTAGTGACCAATCACCTGTTTGTAGTTGTTAATTAAAATAACACAAGAAGATATTTTTCGAACTTCACTTAAAAGGAACATGAAGTTATCTTAAAAAAAAAAATCACTAATTCTTTGTTTATGTTTACCGAAATATATAACTATTTAACAATAAATTTTTTTATTATTTATTTTTTTGTGATAGGTTATAAATCATGGAATTGATCTAGAGTTGCTTGAAAGAATAGAAAAGGTGGCAATGGAATTTTTTATGATGCCTATAGAGGAGAAACAAAAGTATCCAATGATTCCAGGAACTGTTCAAGGTTATGGTCAAGCTTTTGTTTTTTCAGAAGAGCAAAAGTTAGATTGGTGCAATATGTTTGCTCTTGGCTTGGAGCCACATCACATAAGGAACCCAAAATTGTGGCCAACTATGCCACATGATTTCAGGTAAAATGAACTTTTAAATTTTATTTTGGGTGTACTTTTTCTTGTTCAATTGTTGAATATTTCTTTACGACAAACATTTTTGGTACTAGTTAAATGATCACTTGAAGTGACTATAAGTGTTACAATTGTGAAGTTAATTGACATAATTTACTGTGCTTATTCTGATTAGTTTGAAGATTTTACACGTGTCAGTTACCCTGTTTTCAATAACGGAAAACTGTATTTTCTTAATCCCATAGGAGTGGATCTACAATACTTTTGATGCCATAATTTACAAAATTATATACTTTTGGTACCATCGTCTCATTTGGGACTAAAACTACAAAAGTTAGATAAAAAGAGCCACACAAAAACTATTCCGTGACAAAAGTAAAAAATATGTAAAAATTTGGGACCAATTGAAATTTTATAATATAGAGTACCAAAAGTGCTAAAATTTGCACATATGTCCTTTTTGTTAATAAAATTCTAACTTTTGCCTCCAAATTTTTGCAGTGAAACATTGGAGATATACTCAAAAGAAGTAAGAAAACTTTGCAAGAATTTGCTCAAGTACATAGCTATAAGTCTTGGATTAAATGAAAACATTTTTGAAGAAATGTTTGGTGTGGCTGTACAAGCAGTAAGAATGAATTACTATCCACCTTGTCCAAGGCCTGATTTGGTGTTGGGATTAAGTCCACATTCTGACGGAAGTGCCCTTACAATTTTACAACAAGGAAAAGGAAATTATTTTGGCCTTCAAATACTAAAAAATAATAAATGGATTCAAGTTCAACCAATTCCGGGTGCTTTAGTTGTCAATATTGGTGATACCATAGAGGTACATATTCCCCCTAAATTATCTTAAAGCCATTTTGCACTTTACCCCCTAACCGTTTTGTATTTGCATTATTGATGCAGTTCACAAACTTTTGGTTGTTCGATTGTAGACACGTGTCTCCATAATTATGTGGGAAAAAAAATCACATTTTAGTATTTGCCCACTGACCTTTCGACCATATTGCACTTTACTACACAATCTATCGACCGCTTTGCAGTTAAATCCTTAACGTGGATGTATCAAACTTTGAGAAATATTGGAAAAATTGCAATTTGCCTTTTTAAAACTAAGCCATTTTGCATTCCACCACCCCCTCCAGACAATTTCCCTTTTACACTTGTGCTACCATCAACTTTAGGTTGTTGGTTGTAAATCGTACATTTTGACTGTTTGACAGTGGACACGTATCGTTGTGATCATTTAATATTAACAATTTTGAAAAAGAAAATTATAATTTACCCACTCATATGACACATTATTCCATGCATAATTTATTGACTCTTTCTTGTCCACCAACCGCACGGCCAAAAGTTATGAATTGCGACTTAATTAAAAGTTAAGGGGCAAAGTGCAATCTTTCTTTTGTTTTTTGTATCTTTTCTGATTTATATTCCTCATTTTTATTGAATTTGAACAGGTACTAACAAATGGAAGATACAAAAGTGTAGAACATAGAGCAGTTACTCATAAAGAAAAAGATAGATTATCAATTGTTACATTTTATGCCCCAAGTTATGAAATAGAACTTGGGCCAATGCAAGAATTGGTGAATGACAAGAATCCTTGCAAGTACAGAAGATACAATCATGGAGAATATAGCAAAAACTATGTCACCAACAAGCTTCAAGGCAAGAAAACACTTGAATTTGCCAAATTTAAAACCGATTTAAGCATGGTTTGATTTTCTTATTGAATCGAAATTGTGTTAAAAATTAATTTGCTAAATAAATGATTGAGTTAATTTGAATGAGGTTAATTTAATCCGGTCGAACATGAGTCAAACTCAACTAACTTGACATTTTACACATTTGTAATTTTTTGCTTATCAGTTTGAGTTCGGATTGGGAATCAAAAGTTATCGAATTATATATGTTGTTCAAGTTTAATTTGTTATATAAAAGAAATGTTTAAATAAGCTTATATCGAACATTCATATATGATATATAAGTCTTCACCACTTTTGGTCTGAATGAATTAGATAATATATTATTCAATTTTAATTGATTTTCTGATCAATAAACTTAACATTGTATTTTTACTTCACTCAATTGTTAAATAAACTAAGCTAGAATAAACTATAATTGAACCATGTATACCTAACCTTTTTTATATATTATGACATGATAATTCTGAATATAAACTTTATCTAGACTTCGTTCATAATGTTACGACGAGCTGATACGAACATTAATTAATCAAACAAATTATTAAATGAAATTTGACTTTCAACACGTATTACCAATGGTATGTTAACTAGTCGAAACTTGAAATTTTAGATGCTTGTTATTAATTTCAAGATTTTTTATTGTAAAGTCTGCAAGAATCAAAGTTTAAAGAAAACAAAACAAGCTTGTAAGTTTGTTGATTAGGATTTATGATGATTATAGATATTTTCTAATATATTCAAATTGTGATTCTAAAATAATTGACTAGTTAAATGCAATGTTTTAAAAATCAGACCGCATATCAAATCAATAGCTTTATTGGTTACTGGTTTGATTGGTTTAACCATTTTAATCATCGGTTCAGCTAATGTGACGTTTAATTTAATGTATGTAATCAACTATTTAATTAAATAAATTCTTATCCATTTTTTTCAAGTTTATTTTCATGAACTAAATATTATCTCACAAATTCCTTTTCCTACAAATCTTGAGGTGAAAATGAATGATAGCATCGAAATAACAAATATAAGAACATGATATCGAAGTAATTGTTCAAACTATAATAAATACCACATAAAAAACAATAATTTTATTATTAATCACCTATGAAAAATAGAAAATATTGATGAATTTTGTCACCTAAGCCTTTATATAAAAACAATGAAAATACCTGGAGTTGGGTAAGAAATGAGTGTTTTTATTGAAATTGATGCTCAAATATAATTCTACAAGTTATTGTAAAGATTTTAGGTTCTTGTTGATTTTGTTTGAATCAAAGTGAAAAATAGAAAAAAATATGTGAGAGTTTTTTTTTTTTTTTTTTTTTAAGTCTAAAGGTTGCGTAAGAGAAGTACAAATCGGTAGCGTAAACTTTCTTTTTAGAGAATGGAGCAGTGGTTCAACCGGTTCACTTATTCTACTGATTTTTGGCCGGTTCTTTTGGCGCGTACAGGTCAGAAACAAAGCTTGTTTTGGAAGGTTGACCGGACTAAATTGACATCAAATTACGTGTTAAACCAATTGAACTGACCGGTCCAATCTGATCTAGTTTTTAAAACACTTGTTACATGCATAGCTAAACTTCATAAAGTGTAAATTTTGGGCCCTCCACATATTCAACCACTTATTTTTCACTTCCTCCATCTATAAATACATAAACTCTCCAATTTCATAGCAGCAAAATCACAATACCTTGATATATTTTCCACTTTTCAATATCTCCATACTATGGCTCCAATACCAATTACTAATGTCAAAGTTGGCCACATTGATGATGTACAAGAACTTAGAAAGAAAAAATCATCAAAAATTCCTGAAAGATTTATCAGGGACAAAACAGAAAGACCAAAATTAAATAATTCCATCAATCTTACCCAATTTGACAACATTCCTATCATTGATTTCTCCAAACTTTTCAAAGGAAGCAAAGATGAATTTTGTAGTGAAATACACAAGCTCATGACTTCTTGTGAAGAGTGGGGATTTTTCCAGGTAATGATATATATATTTGTATACTATTTTCTTGAATTATTTGCATACATAATGTTTTAATTAAATATGTAAAAATATCCACATACAGTAGCCAGCCTTAAATGAAATAATGCAATAATACTATTTCAACCTTTTATACTTTTTCTTACTTTACTAGGATAAAGGTACAACAACGATATTATATTATATATTGGCAGAATCTAAATAAGATTGTGAAATATAAAATAAAGTTTATAAATTGTGAAGAAAACGTGTTTAATATTTTAGCTATATCAATCACACGATTTGTGTATTTATCAGCCATAAAGAGGGTAAATAAGTCATTTTACATGAATTTTTTTTCTTCACTTGCAATAATATCGCTTGAAGAATATTATCTAAGGAAAATTTGCTTTATTTTACACAGAGAGAATAGTAGCTGATTAAAATAAAATAACGATATATTCTCCGAACTTCACTTAGAAGGAACATGAAGTTATCTCGAAAAAAAATCAGTAATTCTTTGTTTATGTTTACGGAAGATATATAACTATTTAACAATAATTTATTTATTTTATATATATTTTTTTGATAGGTTATAAATCATGGAATTGATCTAGAGTTGCTTGAAAAAATAGAAAAGGTGGCAATGGAATTTTTTATGATGCCTATAGAGGAGAAACAAAAGTATCCAATGATTCCAGGAACTGTTCAAGGTTATGGTCAAGCTTTTGTTTTTTCAGAAGAGCAAAAATTAGATTGGTGCAATATGTTTGCTCTTGGATTGGAGCCACATTACCAAAGGAACCTAAAATTGTGGCCAACTAAGCCATATGATTTCAGGTAAAAAAAATAAACTTTTAAATTTTATATTGTGTGTACTTTTTCTTGTCCATTTTTGGTTTAGTTAAATGATCATTTGAAGTGATTTTAAGTGTTAAAAGTTGTGAAGTTTAATTGACATAAATCACTGTATTTTATGCTGATTGATTTGTTCGTTAAGATAGTTTCAAAATTTTCCACGTGTCAGTCACCCTTATTTTCAATAAGGAAAATCGTATTTTAATCCCATAGGAGTGGATCCGCAAAATTTCTGATTCCAGAATTTACAAAATTATACTTTTGGTCCCCTATGTCTAATTTGGGACTATTCGGTGGCATAAATATAAAATATATAAAAGTTTGAGATCAAAGTGAAATTTGTAATATAGGGTACCAAAAGTGCTAAGAATTCATTCCCATGAGCCTAAAAGTATAATTTTGAATTTTTTAATAGGGCATGTCTGAGTATTTAATTGCAATAATATCTCAACTACAAAAGTTCCTTTATTAATTTAAAATCATTTTTAAGTGAAATTCCACATATGCCCTTTTTAGAAAGTTATAAATTTTTAACTTTTGCCTCCAATTTTTGCAGTGAAACATTGGAGATATACTCAAAAGAAGTAAGAAAACTTTGCAAGAATTTGCTCAAGTACATAGCTATAAGTCTTGGATTAAATGAAAATATTTTTGAAGAAATGTTTGGTGTGGCTGTACAAGCAGTAAGAATGAATTACTATCCACCTTGCCCAAGGCCTGATTTAGTGTTGGGATTAAGTCCACATTCTGACGGAAGTGCCCTTACAATTTTACAACAAGGAAAAGGAAATACTTTTGGCCTTCAAATACTCAAAAATAATAAATGGATTCAAGTTCAACCAATTCCGGGTGCTCTAGTTATCAATATTGGTGATACTATAGAGGTACATATAACATATTGCCCCTTTATCTTAAAAATGTTTTATAATTTGTCCCCTAATCGTTTTGCATTTGCATTTGCCCCCTTCAATTTTTATATTGTTGCAGTTCATAACTTTTAACTGTTCGACAATAGACACATGTTTCCATGATAATTGAATAATATCAATTATGTGGGGGGGAAATCACATGTTAACCACTAACCTTTCGACTATATTGCATCTTCACCACTTGGTGAAGTGCAAATACACCATTTGTGTTTTGTCTAACTTACAAAAATTCCCTAGTGTTATTTAACTAACAAAAACACCCCATTTTTTCTTTTTTTATTAGCAAAAAAACCCAATTGAAATTTCTTAATAAATCATAGGTAGGTTTTTGTTAATTGTTTAAGTGAACAGGGGTTATAGTCAATTGTTAAAGTTAATAGGGGGTTATTGATATTTTTTTAGGCTAGGATAGGTGTTTTGTATCCTTTGGTGGGGGTATAGTTGTCATTTCATTTGAAATTCTTTCATAAATTATAGAGATGTCTTTGTAATTGTTTAAGTGAACAGAAAGTTATTGTCAACTTTTAAAGTTAATAGGGAGGTTATTGATATTTTTTTAGGTTAGGGGGTGTATTTTTATATCTTTTGGTGGGAGTATTTCGGCTTGAAATGAGGTTTTTTTTTTTTTTTTTTTTTTTTTTTTTAAAAAAACACAGAGAATTTTTGTTAGTTAAAATAATACAGTACAATGAGTGTTTTTGCATTTAGCTCTTCACCACATTGCGGTTAAATCCTTAATATAGATGTATCAAACTTTGAGCATAATTGGAAACTTGAGATTTGCCCTTTTAACTTTAATCCATTTTGCATTTCACCCCCCAAAAATTCTGCATTTACACTTGTGCCCTTCAACTTTAAATTGTTGGTTGTAGTTCGTAACTTTTTGCCATTCGGCAGTGGATGCATATTCTTGCGATAATTTAATATCAACAATCATCAATCATGTAAGCCCAAAATAATTAGAAAAGTAAGAATAGAGCAAAGTTCTATTTTTGATTTATTTTCCTCAATTTTATTGAATTTGAACAGGTACTAACAAATGGAAGATACAAGAGTGTAGAACATAGAGCAGTTACTCATAAAGAAAAAGATAGATTATCAATTGTTACATTTTATGCTCCAAGTTATGAAATAGAACTTGGGCCAATACAAGAATTGGTGAATGACAAGAATCCTTGCAAGTACAGAAGATACAATCATGGAGAATACAGCAAACACTATGTCACCAACAAGCTTCAAGGCAAGAAAACACTTGAATTTGCCAAATTTAATACCGATTTCGCGTACTAATAATGTATTAGATTAGCTAATAGATGTATATAAATATGTTTAATTACATGTCTACTTTGTGTTAATTATGTATTTAAGTGACTTTCTTAGGACATGTAAATAGGATCTAATAGCTAGAATGCAAGTTGTGTGATGTAAATAGGAAATTTTAATGATGATGTTTGATATTTAAATGCCAAAATTGTTGGAGTTTATATAGTGATTGAATGATGCAAGTGGATCTTGCTAATGTGTTTGTTCTTTTTTCTGTTCTTATGTCAAGAATGTTCATTTGGCTGAGTGCTAGTTCAACCAATTAGCTTTTGATTTTTCTTATCGAGTTTGAAATTTTGTTTAAATTTAATTTATATTTTTAACGACCGGGCTCGAACTAAATTTAATCAAGCAGAACACAATAGAAGTAATTTAATATTTTTACACATTCTATTAAGTGAAACGGTGACATCATTAAATCTTATTACTATTCATCATTGTTGGATCTCTAGCGCTTTACCACTGCACCAAAAGCAATTGCTGTTAGTGATGGTGCAACTATTAATCTTTAACCCAAGGTTGATTCCTGTAGGGCACCCCCTACAGTTCACAACGGCAGCGCAAAGCCCCACACTAAGCGGTGGACGGACATGAGGGGCTTCGCAAGAATTCACGTGGATCCTCGGGTCTCCTCCGTGAACCTCGGCAAGTTGGGCTGCCAGACTCCGATGTAGCAAGCGCCACAGCGAATCCGTAAGGGTGACTGCTGGAACCCCATAAATCCCAACAATCTCCCCCCCAGCGGCACCCGGGAGGATTCGAACCTGCAACCTCACTCTGATACCAGTTGTTGGATCTCTAGCGCTTTACCACTGCACCAAAAGCAATTGCTGTTAGTGATGGTGCAACTATTAATCTTTAACCCAAGGTTGATTCCTGTAGGGCACCCCCTACAGTTCACAACGGCAGCGCAAAGCCCCACACTAAGCGGTGGACGGACATGAGGGGCTTCGCAAGAATTCACGTGGATCATCGGGTCTCCTCCGTGAACCTCGGCAAGTTGGGCTGCCAGACTCCGATGTAGCAAGCGCCACAGCGAATCCGTAAGGGTGACTGCTGGAACCCCATAAATCCCAACAATCATTAAATTTTATTACACTAGTAAAGTACAATGAAAAATGAATATATAACTAACAACTAGATAGGAAAAATTGTATATATGGTACTATATAATATGACACTTTTTAATTTATGTACCATTGGATACGTAAATTCATATTTAGTATCATAAATTAAAATTAATTCCAATGTTTATACTACTGTTAAATAATTGAACGGAAATTAACGAAATTATCTCATGTTTTAAAGGAAAAATTATCATTTTCCCAGACTTTTAAAGTAGAAATTATCACGTTTCCCTCACTTTCGTAGGGGAAATAATAAATTTTTTCTCACGCTGTCACGTTATAATTTCCCCTCAAAATGACGAGGTAACAGCCCACGTGTGGTACACGTATCCAATCTCGTCCAATTATTTAACGATGATATGAAAATTTCAACCAATTTTTAAATTGTGATATTAAATATACATTTATATATACAGTGATATCAAAGTCTACAAATTAACCTAACTGGATACATATTCACATTTGAGGTGAGACTCGTTCCAAAAACCATTAATTTCACATGTACAACAAA
Source organism: Penstemon eatonii (assembly GCA_038501285.1). Lineage (NCBI taxonomy): Eukaryota > Viridiplantae > Streptophyta > Magnoliopsida > Lamiales > Plantaginaceae > Penstemon > Penstemon eatonii. Next base: position 61,347,098 of record CM076715.1, on the reverse strand, counting down.
CTAAACTCCAACAAAGTTTCAATAATTGAATTCATAATTGTTTTGATTTTGAACCCCACAAAGGCATGTAAGATTCCAACAAAATTTATCACTTTTACTGTTCCACCTATAAGATTCCAGTTTTAGAAGAAAATAGATGTAATAATGAGGGGAAATCAGGGAGCATTACAAAATGGAAAAAGAGAAAACCAATGGCTTTTATTGATCAAAAGAAGAGCCTTTTTTTAGTGGGAGTGGGAGAAAAGAGCCCATGATCATATTTATATGATTCTTATCCTCAACTTGTATCTTAAGAATATCATGGTTATTTAAAATGCACATTCTTGTGTTAGTTTTTATTGGTAAATAAATACTCCCTCCGTCCCAATAATCTTGCTCCATTTAGGTTTGACACGGAGTTTTAGACAATTTGTTACAAAGTAAACTTTTATTATTTTTTTAGAGAGAAAGGGAGTCATGTTTTGGAACGTCCCAAAATAAAAATATTAGTAAGAAAAGTGGGACGGAGGAAGTATTTGTTAACAACTTGTAATACTACGTTTATTGAAATGTGGCTCAATAGGACTGAAAATCAACTTTTGCTATTAGATAATCGGCTCGAGCTCTTTAGTAAATAATAGACATTGGATCACAATTACATTTAAACACACGACACTAAAATAACATGCATTGACAATACGGATATAGAGATTTTTATAGGTCAACTCACCAAAAATATGGGTCATCTACAGTGATTGACACTTACAGTGCAAATGAGTAATATTGCTTTCTATAATTACACATATATACTACAAAAAAAATTAAAAACTTAATTAATTACTGTACTTCCTAGCAAATTATATGGACCCTCTTTATCATCGTAAATTACTTCAGCAGCTAAAATAGGCTTAATTTCACTTTGCACCCTACAAATCACAATGTTGCTTCAAATTGCACCCTCAATTAATTTCAGGTCATTCTAGTTGCCGGAGTAAGGGCAAATTCATCCAGTCACATTAATAAACATCCCAATTTATTTTTCGCAATTTTTTTCCCTTGAAAAATAATTAATAAAAGTAAAATGGAAATTATTATTATTTTATTACAACATGAATAACGCATTCAAACCCAAGAAAAAGTAGCACGCAGGACATTTCAAATACAAGAAAAATAAAATATATATATGAAGAACTTCTAGATTAATTAAAAAAAGAAAATTCAAGAAAAAGTTACACGTGAATTTCATGACACATACATAAAATTATGTTGCAAAATTTCAAAATTTTAAAATAAATCAATCACCAAAAAAAAAAAAAAAAGGGGGGAAATTAACCAACGACTAAAATGGCCTGAAATTGGGATGGTTATTAATGTGATTGGATGAATTTATTCTAACAGAATTACCTACAGTTTTTTCCATTTCCAAAGCTATTTGAAGCGGAGTACTTTTCAACGGTATTACCAACAAACAAATTGTTGTCGCTATATTTACAAACGGAAATGGTTCCGTCACTCCATTTACCTATGGGGCCTTCAAACACGGAATATCCAACGGAAAAAATCCGTCGCTACTCTTGAATACCAAATGAAATCGAGGCTTCACCAACAAAAAATTGTGTTACAGAAGGCCCATTTTCTTGTAGTGAAATGGCCTTAAATTACTCGAGGGTGCAATCTGAAGTGAAATTGTGGTTTGTAGAGTGCAAAGTGGGATAAAAAAACTCGTAGGGTGCAAAGTGAAAAACACTCCTATTTGTAGGGTGCAAAGTGGAATTAAGTCGCTAAAATATGACGTCATCTCAAATTAATACGGACTTATATATATTTGAGGAAGAACACTTTTGATATCAAATTTTAATCCAAAAACACATTAGTTATCAATTATTTTGAAAATACACATTTCATATCATGATTTACACCTTCTTGACATAATTAGTTTTGCAGTTAATTTTCGGACGAAATTCAACATGTGCCGCTCACATGCTCGTTAAGTTAAAAATGGTGGGTCTTTAAAATCTGTGCATGTTCCCCTCCCCCCCCCAATTATCGACTTAACATGCATGCGAGCGACATGTCCGAAAGTTGATGACAAAATTAAATGTGTCAAGAGGATTTGAATCATGGTACCGAATATATTTTTTCAAAAAGTTTGTTATCAAATATATCTTTTCAACTAAAAGGTTAATATCAAAGTATTTTTTCCCCTATTTTGCATTTTGATACTTCCTAAAAAACTACACAATCCAAATTTGCAAAACTTTTGTTAAAAGTATTGGTAGATGTCATCATGTCAAAAGAAAGTTTAAATATTAAAAACACGGTGTTCATTGGTTAACTATAGTTCAAGAAAATAATGATGACAAAGTTATTTTGCTGATGTAACAAGTAAGTGGATTTCTAGAGGAATCACTTCCACCATGAACCAACAAAAAGTCCAAATCTTGAGGAGAATATATGTTTTAAAAATTGCTGATTATTGCCCCCTTGACAAAAAGAAAAAAGGGTTCACATTTCCAAATCCCTTTGAAGCTAAATTTAAAAGGGTACACTTTTACTTTTTCTTCAAGTAAAAATGGAACTTATATCTTACTTTATACTATAATTAACTAATAAATGTTATAATTAAAATAAACGTTAATTGGAACATAAAATTCTAGCCATATAATTAAAATAAACGTCAATACAATAAACGTATATGTACATTCGTCAATACAATATTTAGATGACAACTTTATTTTTTAATTGGAACATAAAATTCTAGCTATTTTTTATTTTACTTTGTCATGGAATGTTAGACTTTAACAGATATGCTATGATAACATGAAATAAATAAGCCATGAAAACATACATATCTCAGGACCAATTCGCAGATGATTAAGTAAGATACGTTTATGCTAAAGAGACGTATACCTGAATCCATTGGTAGAGTAGCGGAAGAATCACAAAGATGGATTCTAGGGGGTTGTGGTCTTCTAAGCCTTATTCACTATTGCCTTATGCTTTCTCTAGATGGGGAAGATGAAAGTGCAAAGTATGAATTGGCTTAGGGACCATAACCCTATATATAGGAGAGGATTAACCCTAACCCTAGTAGGGCTCTAACTGTCAGCCCATCAAGAACAGTTAGAGTCCAATTAGGTATCTACACATATAAAGAGTCCATACTTTAATTAATTGATATTCTTAAGTGCCACATAATTATTATTATTAGATCACAATTAATTAGGCACATAAATGAAATAGCCTATCATATACAATTATATAACATGTAAGTCCATATTATTAGACTGATAAGAATAATAATTCCAACAATCTCCCACTTGGACTACCATGTTTTCTTCAAATTGTATAAGCCTAAGTGTGCACAAAATTTTGCTATTTCAACTATGAAATATCCCAAACAATCTTGTTCATCGATTATGCTAATATAGGATCAAAGCGGCATTCGTCGCATGAATTCTTGACTAAACCTTCAATGGTCACGATACCAACATAATCAACAACATAGATCAAGTATGGATGTGTAGCATGGAAATTACATCTTATGTGATCTATATCATGTCAATTTCCAACTGGTCCATCATAATGACTCCGAGAGTCAACTTTCTTTACCAAATGTTTAACCTTAGTAGAAAGTCACAAAATTTGACCTTACCTCAGGGTATTCAAAATGAAATGAATAATTTCATTTAAATCATGAAACTAAAGTCTGTACAGAATCAAATCAAAACCATAAATCATAAAACTTTAAGGACAAACTCCCACTAATTGAATGTATCATTAATTCCAAGAACACCCATATGAGCAATATGCTCATGAAGCACCGTAGGTGGCCAACCTTTGGTGAATGGGTCTAAAGTCATAGAGTTTGTTCTAAGATGTGTTATTGACGCACGAATACCCCAAATATTCATTTGATAGGTCATATAGGATGCCTAGAACAACATTGATATATAGTCTTTGGACATAAATATCAACTGTAAGTGGCACTCCTCTTTAGTGATCAAATACTGTATTGATGTATTTATCACCATATGTATATCTATCAATCGGCAAATCAATGATCTTCCTTTGGGCCGATCATTGATGGCATGATTAGTAGCTATACCAATGAAGTTTGAATCAGAGAATATGTGATTTTAAGAAAAATCTGATCTTTGATATTATAAGCTCGTAATCATTTGTCCTTCACAAGTATTGTAAGACTCGTTTGACCATTCTCAAATGATCCATAATCGAGTCGTATAATTATCTAATTTGCATCCCAAATACGTGGCAAGCAATATCAGAATGCGTACATTCTTCACATGCATGATGACTCCCATTCCATTTCATCATTCTCAAGGTTCATTTCTTGGTGCGCAATTTTGCATGCCAAAATGGCTAAGCAACTTATCAATGTAGGCCTTCTGGGATAGACCAAATATACATTTAGATCAATCACGATCTATATGTATTCCCAGAACGAAAGATGATTCACCTAGATCTTTCTTCTTAAATTTACTCGAGAGAAATTTCTTGGTATCATGAAAAAGCCTTACATCAGTGCTTGCTAGTAGAATATCACCTACTTACAACACAATGATGATAAACCTGCTCCCACTGATCTTGAGATATATATGCACTGATTGGTGGTGTTTTCCTCCAAAAAACATAAGAGGTAATCACATGATCAAATTTCCGGTACCATTAGTGGGACGCCTACTTTAAACCATAAATGGACTTCTTAAGTTTACATATCGTTTATTCAACTGTTTTAACGTCCATTTATTGTAGCTCTAAATCATAATGAGCTACTAATGCCATGATGATCCTAAACGAATCATTCGTTAGACCACACATGATTCGACCAAGTCAGATCATTTTTCATCCTCAAGTCAAAATCATATTAAGGAATTAGACAATATAAATTCCCAGTATTGCCTCATTTCTTCTTGTGGAACTCCTTATCGGCTCCTTAAGTTGAGGTTGCTAAACTACAGTAGTGGGAGTGAGCGCAAGAGTGATAGTGTTTGACATGAATCCTGATTTATAGGTTGAACTTTGATAGGAATGGTTACCTTATCATTGTCAACTGTAACTATAGCGAGAATATTTACACTCTCCCCCTCAAGCACTACATCGTTTCTTTCAATGCTCCCACTATAGTAAGTATGCTCAATAATTTTGCGTCTCCTATATCGAAGAAGGATCTATTTGAGGAGTACTAAAACTTGTAACCCCTCAATCTTTCTAAGTAATTTGTAAAGTAGCATCTAATAAGCTTATAGTCCAATTTTCTTTTGCCAGGCCTATAAGACCTAGCCTCATTTGGACAACTCAAGACATGAAAGTGCCTAATACTAGGCCTCTTACATACCCATGTCTTGTATTAAATTTTAGTAACTACCTTACACAGTTAAAATATGAAAACTGCAGTCTTAAGAGCATTGTTCAAATGTGACTCTGTCAGATAAGAGTGATCAATCATACTTCTCACCATGTCATTATGGTATTGGCAAAATGCCATGTCATTCACACCAATTATGAAAACTTCTCATAGATTAAGTAAAGATGACCGTATCGTGAGTAATCATCCAGAGAGCTGATAAGATACGGCTGTCCATTCAAAGAGTCCTTAGAGAACGGACCAACTATGTAATTATGTATCAACTCTGAAGGTTCACTACTTCTATATGCACCCTTATTTCGTTTGTTCATTTGTTTTCCCTTAATGCATTCTATACAGATTTAAGGTCAGTTAAGTCAAGGGAATCGAGAATTCCATCATGCACAAGCCTTCGTATTCTCTATCGAGAAATGTGTCCTAATCATTTGTGCCAAAATAATAATAAATTCTCATTAGTTAATTTTCATTTAGCACCTAAGATACTTGAATGTAGGTTTTTCATTATTGGTTGTTAAGGTGTCTAATTAGTATAATTTATCTATTAAAGTTCTAGTGCAATAATTTTTTTTTTGTTTTTTAATTTAAAGAAATAGTAAATAATTCAATTTCAAATGAACAAGAATAACCAAATTTGTTCAAAAAATGAAACATGAATCAATTTTCACCAAAAAGACGGTATACTAAAAGTTTCCTCTAAATCAAAAAAAATAAAATAAACAAACTAGAACTTAAATAAAACCTAACGACACCTACAACTTCCATAACAGCCTTGATCCCTTTGCCTACATAGATGCATCTTTCATCATCATTCGGCACTCGGTAGTGGAGGCAATCCTACAACGTAACACATATGTGAATAATAGCTCCCGTATCTATCCACCAAGTGTCACTAGGTACCAAAACCAAATTAACTTCACAACAAACGAAGTTGAGAATATTACCTTTCTTTACACGCCAAGTGGCGTATCCTAGGCATAATTTCTTTAAGTGGTCAGCCTTCTTGCAAAAGTGACAGTAATAGCCGAATCCTGTCCCTTTTGGCTCTTAGGCTGTGTAGTTCCAGGAGGAGTTGCAGTTTTCTTACCTTTATCCCTCTTTCGCTTCATGGTGGCGGTTTTACCATTTGATTTGAATGCCAAATGAATATTGTCAGTCTTTTCTTGTTTCTTCTCTCATCGTCTTGCTTATACTGAGCTATAAGCTCATTTAATGTCCATTTTTCTTTCTAAGCATAGAAAGAGATCCTAAAGGGACCAAAACGTGCAGGAAGCGAGATCAAGACCAGGTGCACAAATATGTCATTAGACAAATTCAGCCTAAGGGTCCTTAGTCTTGCTACAAGTTTTGACATAACCATAATATATTCATCTATACTTCCTTTGCCCTTATAGCGCATGGAAACGAGTTGTTTCAAAATAGTGTTTGTTTCAACCCTTTGACAAAAAGTGAATCCGTCCGCTAATTGCATCAGAAACTTTATTGCATCATTATCCTCTGATATATTACGCCTTATGGTTTCCGGAGTGGAGTTTTGCATCACCATCAGACTCATGCGGTTCGATCGCTCCCACCTTTCATAAGCCACCCTTTCAGCATCAGTGCTTTCAGGGGTCACATTTGTGGGACGCTCAATTCTTAATGCATGGTCCAAATCCATACAACCGAGCACTATCATGATGTGCTCTTTCCATTTCTTGAAATTTGTGCCGTTAAGCACAGGGATGTTGTTGGGAGTTATTACAGAAGGCATTGAAGACACTAAATCCGAAAAGACAATGAAATACAGTCAAATTAATTTATTAAAATTATGTATGAACTAAAATAATATTTAATGCATACACTAGTTGGTGGGCCCATCTTAAGATACCTAGCACGTCGTTATTATTTAGTCTTTGGACTAAAATAATAATCCACAAGTGGTACTCTTTTACATAGACTTAAATATTGATACTAGTATCGGCATAATGGTGTGCCTTCCTTTGGGCCGACACAACAAAAGCATGATAATTCGAATGTAACACATATTCAAGACTACTCATTCTCCTGTCAAAACAACCTTCCTTTGGGCCGATTGTTTCACATGGAAAACTATGCTAAATTAATTAAAAAATAATCAATCTTACCCAACATAGGTTACTTTGGCAACATGTTGGTTCGATCGAATTATTTTCGATTAATTGGCATACCTCAGGGGTAAAAGCCAAACATTATCCGATCAAAATAACCTTCCTTTGGGCCGATTATTTCACATGGATAACTATTTTATTCAAAATTGATCAATTTTACTCAATAGAGGTTACTTTGGCAACATATCGGTTCAATCGAATCAATTGTAAATAATGGACATATCAAGTATTGCAAAAAAAAATTGTTTAATTACCAAAATGCCCCACCCCGGAATTAAATAGTGGGCGAATCAGCCCAAAAGAATTTACATTGCATCATACATATGAGATTAAACCTAGGCCCACTAAGCATTTACATAATGGAAATAAATAAAAATGCAACGTACATCTTTATACATGAATCAAATAACAACATTCTCATATTTTTAATTAATTAATGGCATGTAATCACACAACCATTGAACTGGAGCGCACTATTAATTTAAGGAATTGCAAATCATTCGCTTCAACAAATACATATGAGTACAAAACATGTGCGGCCCAAACAAAATTAACAATTTGATTCAAAACATTCAAGTATAGGGACAAAAACCTGAATCAATAAATAAACATGATTCCCGAATTTTGCAACCCAAATTTAAATCAATTTTTCCAAAAGCCTAAACACATAAATGATGCTATGAATTCAACATAAACACAAATCATGCTTACAATTTTTATACAAAGCATGTATATACTAAAGTTTATGCATGAATTAAAAAAAACTGAATCTAGATCTTGAATAGTCATCTAATTAGAAGACCTAATCTCATAAAAACATATAAACGAAGTTGGATCTAATCCTCTAACGAAAGGTGGCTCTGATACCACTTGTTAGACTTTAACAGATATGCTATGATAACATGAAATAAATAAGCTATGAAAACATACATATCTCAGGACCTATTCGCAGATGATTAAGTAAGATACGTTTATGCTAAAGAGACGTATACCTGAATCCATTGGTAGAGTAGCGGAAGAATCACAAAGATGGATTCTAGGGGGTTGTGGTCTTCTAAGCCTTATTCACTATTGCCTTATGCTTTCTCTAGATGGGGAAGATGAAAGTGCAAAGTATGAATTGGCTTAGGGACCATAACCCTATATATAGGAGAGGATTAACCCTAACCCTAGTAGGGCTCTAACTGTCAGCCCATCAAGAACAGTTAGAGTCCAATTAGGTATCTACACATATAAAGAGTCCATACTTTAATTAATTGATATTCTTAAGTGCCACATAATTATTATTATTAAATCACAATTAATTAGGCACATAAATGAAATAGCCTATCATATACAATTATATAACATGTAAGTCCATATTATTAGACTGATAAGAATAATAATTCCAACATGGAAAAGAAACAAAATGCCCTGAACCATGTAACACTATCTCAAATTTATCGTTTGATAATTTTCTAATTAAACTACTTAATTGAATAAGGTTAAAAACAATATGGGCGTGTGTGGATGGGTTTTAGCCCTACAAGACCGGGTCAAAATCCTTTTAAATGAGTTTTTGTCAGATTCATGAAACTTATCAAAAACCTATTCAAAAACTCACATTCAAACTCTTGAAACCTATAAAACTTTAATTTGACACATACCACCTACTTTTTCACCCCAAACACTATAAGAAAGACATTGATTTGACACTTATCATTTACTTTTTTCTCCAAAACACAACATCTAAGTTCAATCCAAGTGTGGTTTCAAGTTTTTCAAAAACATAAAACCTAACATCCAAAACCTAACCATTGAAATTTCAAAGGTTTTACCAAAACCACTAAAACCATTTTTTAATATCGAGACCCGCAAAACCGAGCCAAAACCCTTTCAAATAGACCTTATATCTCCAACTTAGTATCCGGCTCGTTAACACTCAATAGTATAATGATGCAAAATAATTTAAAGCCCGTCGGAAAATCAAGATTAGATGATATTGTAATCAAGGGCTGTCAATGGGACGAATTTCAATTTGAACCCATATGAGTCCGACCCGATTATAAAGCTTCGAAATCTAAAATACGTGGAGCGAATATGAATTTAGATCGATTCAATCCGTTAGAGATCCATATCCTATAATAAATATAAGATATATATATATACATAATATTTTATTAAAACAAGTAACATCAATAATATTTTACCATTAAGTTAAGATGATAATAGTTAATAATTCATTCAAAATTACATTTTTATGTTTATTTTCATTAAAAAATATGAATAATAGTTAAGAAATTTTGAATACGTGAGCTATATTAACTAAAACCGTAAAGTTATCAAATTTATTTTAGGAAAAAAAATATTGCTGTGAATGTTGAAAATGAAGATTTTATTGAATACAACAAAGTTCCGATGTCCGATCGAAGCCGGCCAAGATTCGATGTATTTGAAAAATCAAGATTCGAGTGAAATTCCACCCGAATCTAAATGAATTCAAATCTGGGTCGAGCCCGAACCCATTGACAACCCTAATATTTGTAATTAATGATATGTATTCTTTTCCTTTTTCTTGGAACAAGAAAAAGGAAAAGAAGCCCATTTTATGTTGAAAAGTCAAAGAACAAGAGATACTAGACTATGTAGTAGCATCTATGCAGAGGCCCAAATAGTCAAAACCGGCATCATGAAGGGCATGACTATATACTCACAGGCACAGCCATTGAAAAGGACTATGGTTAGCAAAATTTCATGGAATTTTAACTGAAATTTTAGCATGCTAATAGTTAGATTTCTGTCATTTTCTGTCTTTCCTACTGTTTAATATTAATCTCCTCATATTTGGTTTTTGGGTTTAACTTTTTTTTAAAAAAAAGGAACTGCATAGTTTATTAGTTTTGGTTTCAAATCAAATCAAATTATTTGAGTCATAATTTTCAAGTTTGATCTATCTTTTGAGCTCAATTTATTAAGCACATACATAACAACTCAATCTTATACGATATTCATCGTTAAATAGCTTTTTTGATAAACTAAAAAATGACAACTTATATATGAAAATACTTTAACAGTTGAGTACAATTCATACTCAATTCTGTTAAATCAATATCAAATACAATTTGAAACCGAAAAAGAAAATGAAACAAAATTCAAACAATATTACTCACTATAAGAAATAGGAGTATCAACCACGTATAAGATGGAGTAGGGAATAGTTCAAAGTCATCAGAACTCAACCACCATGGCTTAACAACGATGTTCATGCGTGATTTGTGGAGAAATGACGAATATATATATTCACCACAATTTTTAGTCATACTAAAAACATCCACCACTGTTTCAAATCGCGATTTGTATTTTGCACAAACGATTAATTAACGGTGATGAATACATATAAATCTATACTTTAATTTACTTGAGCTTAACAAAATTCTCTATATAATCAAGCTTTTGAAATTCTAGTTTCGTGTCATCATGAAGATTTGAGTACTTATTAATGACATTATATCATCTTCCAATTTCCTTGATTTTTTATTACCCCAAATGGTTGGAAGGCCACTTTTTAAGGAAGAAAGAAAATGACAAACGTCCTCCTAGCTTTTTGACTTGCCTACCCACTAAAGAGTTGTATAATTGTATGCAAATGCAAATATGCAGTGACCATTCTTTATCGTGGACGCAACATTATTTTGTACATAATATTTTTTATTGGGCTATAGTTTGATTTTCACAAACTAATACACAAGTATTTGATTAAATGTTTACATTTACATTTTATATAACTAAAAAAGTGCACGTGCAATAGCTAACTAATTTTCTAAGTTAGTTATATCATATAATAATTTTTCATTATATCATCTACTTAATGACATACAATATTATATGACTTTTTTATTAAATCATTTTAATTATTATGTTGTTACCAAAAATTTAAAATTGAGACCATTAATACCTAAAACCAATACTAGAAATTGAAAACTAAGTATATTGACTAAGTATTTCTAGCATAAAATTACATGTCCATTTGAACAAATGGACAACATCAATTATTTTATTTATTGACCTTGATATTTTCATCCAAACGATTTAACAGTTTTTTTTTAAAAAAAAATTCTTATCGATTTCACCAATTTTACCCCATTTAATTAACGTGTTTTACCGAGTTCATCCAATTTCAGTCACGAACTCAATCAATTTTGAACCAATTTAACCATTTTTTTCACCAGTTTTTCTTAATTTTGCTGAGTAAACCTATTTTTTCACTTATTTCACCTGCTTTTACATTGAATTTACTATTTTTTTTTAATTTTAACTCATTTTTTCATTGATTTCACCCGTTTGTCATGGTTTACCCATACATTAATCAATTCAGTTATTCTCTTAACCCAATTTTAGTCGATTATACTTACTCTTTTGCTGATTTAACATATTTTCTACCTTATTTCACCTTTTCTTTTTGCCAATTTAACTCAATTTTTTATTCTAGTTATTTTATTGATTTAACCCTTTTTTTAGTCATCTTGTGTTTAGTTGATCATTAATTTTTACCGATTTATCAATTTTTTGCCCGTTTACCCCGTTGTTTTAAAGATTGCACCATTTTTTTGGTTTGCTTTTACTCGTTTTTTTCCTCACAATCTAATCCATTTTTCTATTAATTTTACCATTTTTTTATCTTTTAGTCGAATTTTTTCTAACCTGTATCAACCAATATGTTTTGAGTTTTTTTTTTCTCAAGCCAATTAAGTTTTAAAGTTAACTAAATAGTAATTATTTTATACATATAGCACAAATGTGGCATAATTTTATTTTTGATGTTCTTTAATGTTTTTAAGGTTCTTTAATAATTGATAATTTCTCAAGAACTTTTTAAAGAAATATCGATTTCACCCACTTTTATATCGAGTTTACCATTTTTTTTAATATTCCTCATTTTTTCATTGATATCACCCGTTTTTTGTGGTTGATCACATTTGTTAGTCGATTCACTTATTCTCTCCGGTTTAATCCATTTTTAGTCGATTTTATCCCATTTGTTAACTCACTCATTCTCTTTGGTATAACCTAACTTTAGTCGATTTAATCTTTTGTTGTTTTTAATAAATTTTCTCACCTATTCACATTTTTTTTCCAATTTAAATCATTTTTTTATTCTTGTTCTTTTGTGGATTTGATCAATCTTTTCAGTTATCCCATGTTTAGCCGATATCATTCATTTTATAATGATTTTAACTTTTTTTTTCCGATTTACAACATTGTTTTATCAATTGCATCATTTTTTTTTGCTCTAACTCGTTTTCCCCCCTATATAACCCATTTTTCCATTGATTTTACTATTTTTATTATATATATTTTAATCGAACATTATCCGTTTTCACCATAGTCATTCCTAAGTTTTGACTTTATTTTTGCTTAAACCGAAGAAATATCGATTTCACCCGCTTTTACACTAAATTTACAAAAAAAAAAAAAGGTTGTTATTTAACCCGTTCTTTCACCGATTCACCCTTTATGTGCTTTATCTTATTTGTTAATCAATGTCGCCCATTATTTTCAATTTAATCTAATTTTAGTCCATTACACTAATTCTAATTTTTTTCTGTCAATTTAACTCATTTCTTTCTTGTTCTTTTACTATTTGCTCCTTTTTTTGTTATCCTAGATTTAGCCAAATTTATTCATTTTTTTCTTAATTACTTATCCTTCTTTTACCAGTTATCTCGTTGTTTAGGTTAACATACTTTTTTTTCATTTGATCCATATTTTATAGCCATGTTACATCTGTAATACACAATATATACAAATAAAAAATATAAATTATCGAAAGTAATGGTTTATTAGATAACTAATTTTTTAGGAACATGATTTGTATGTAATAACTTGTGCGTCGTCATTTTGAAGTTATACTAAGTTCTTCAAGAATTGGTATAATTTAATAATAACATAAGTCAATTACAAATTGCAAAGATCGTTCTTTAATTTTCGAAACTATGATTAAATGTATGTAGCTTAAATTTTGATTCTAGGATGTAGTTTGCCTAAGTTGATGACTACTCTTCTTTGTGGGCGAATTTTGGATTTTGCTAGCAATTTTAACACCAACGGGGTGCACCCATAGTTCGTTTAAAATAAATGCGTGAGGTTTAAAATTGTACTTTCTCTGTCCCACTTTTCTTGCTCCTATTTTTATTTTGGGACGTCGCAAAATATGACTCCCTCTCTCTTTAATTTTTTTTTAAAAGTTTACTTTTTTAACAAAATGTGTAAAACTTCGTGCTAAAACTAAAGGGATAAAAAAACTTTGAGACGAAGGGAGTATTATTTTAAGTTGTTTAATTTTTTTTTAAAAGTCCTAGTCAAGATCACATATATGTATTTTTAAAAGTCAAGATCACATATTATTTAAACGGATATATCTTACTATTCCTCATTGAAATATATTTCTTATGTTTCTTTTATTATTGATAGCAGGGGCATTTTAATTCGTACAAAAAAAGTTAAAAATATTCATGCTTTTATAATAATAGAAATAGAAATAGATATTGTATATATCTCTTTCATTGTGGGACAATTTTTTGTCTTCAGGAGTTTCAAATAAGAGCAAGTACCTTAAATCCTAAATGATATGCCTAATAACTATATCTACTGATAGTTACTATCTATATGTATATGTATATTATGTCATTAAGGTTAAATTATTTTTACTTGTCTATATGATATATATATATATATATATATATATATATATATATATATATATATATATATATATATATACTAGGCTAGTAGCTCCACGCAGATGCGTGGAGTTGTTGCCCAAATTAAGTAATTTGCTGAAGTTTTTTTTATGTTTTTACACAGAAGTATTTCTTTCTTCTTTAAAGGGTTAGTGTGTAGAAAACATGTTAAGTGTTAAAATGCACAATGATTAAGCATTAGTGCACTGATATTGTTATATAAACCAATAAAAAATATTGGATACATAATACGAAGAAACTATGCGATCACGTAACTTGATGTATTTGTGTTAGAGGAGTCAGTACGCAGAATATCCCGTTTATTTATCTTGCTAAGTGCCTATAAATTTATGTTTTGTTCGATATGATCTCGTATTTCATGTCAACAAGTTCTTGGCACACGGATTTGTAACGAAATGGTGCATCTATAATAAAAATAACTTCAGGAGATGTTCTATTATTAGATCACTGTTTTTTTCTATGAAATATCTGCTATATGTGCCTACGGCATTAGTAAAAAGGATTGAACCGTTTTTTTCGTTGTCTGAAAAATCCATTGTTGCATCTTTGAGATGAATTTGGTAGAAATTGAAGTTCTCCTCCGTATTGGGGTTGATAATTTCGATTTCAACAACACTGATACTTTTACCAAGAATTGAATTATCATATGAGAGTTGAAGACGCTGTGTTGTAGTAGTGAGGACATGTCGCCATGGTTGTTAAAGCATATGTCGTTGAGGAGTTGCTGTATTGGTTCATCTTGGATATAGTATTTATGGATATTTTTGAAGGTTTTTTTTTTTTTTGGAACTTTTTTTATGTAGTATAAAGATGAATGTGTAGGTATCATAAGTAAACCTGAAAATCTTGTAGTCATGCCATCCAACATCTCATATGTAATTCCACTGTACCTGCGACATCACAAACTACATAAGCCAGAAGCTAGAAGCTCTAGCCTAATATAAATAAAGTATAAGAAATTGTCTAGGCTCCATTTGAAGCACTTTCCATCCTATGATTGAAGTTGGATTTCAAAGGGTAGAAATGCAAATTTGAAGTTTAGTGCTATAATTTTAATCATTCGGGGAGCTAAGTGCACAAAATATTATTAATTCAAGTTATTAGAATAATAACATTTAAAGCACATTTTCATAGAATTCCTTACCTTGATAAACGTAATTTAATTTTAGTCTCATAACATATTTTTTTTTTTTAATTGTTTTACTTTCAAATTTCTTTGATTTGATTAAAATATTTTTAATATAGAGATGATTTATTTGTAAATAAATAAATAAATAATTATGTCTAACGAAAATTTTGTTAAAAAAGCTTTTAAATTCGAATTTTCGTACAAAAATATAATTAATTTTTATTTTTTATTTTTTCAAATTACAAGTCACATTTGGATATTTCAAAATTTTCTGCACTTAACCCTCTAAAAGTTTTTTGTTATTGCACAAAACCCCTTGATTGACGTTTTTACCCTTACAAAATTACTTAAAAATGATCACAAGGCAAGGTGCACTCATTTGTCAACTTCTAGAGGGCACTGTCGTGTTTTTTAAAATGAAATTTTTCTGGGTGGTGATGTACAAGATGTACAAAAATCCCTATATTCTATTACGCTCGGACGTTTATATTAATTTAGAAAATTTCTCAAAACATAGTTCACACCTCTCAAGGAACATAAAAGTTCAAGAAAGTAGTACCTTGTAATGTAATCGGTGATAGCATTTTTTGGTATGACAAGTTTATCTAACAAAACCCGCAAATATCTCATAAAGTCAGCAAACTATGTACCCAACAAATTATAAGCCAAACTTTACCGCTGACCAGTAAAACAGTTGTTCCATATTTTTAAGTCATATATAACATAATTCAGATGTCTCTCCAAATGCAAGATAGCATCTGACAATAAATCATTCTAGTGACAACAATAACAAAAGTATTACTCTATTTTGAAATACAACATAATTAATAATTATCTCTCTTAATTCCTTTATAATAGATATTAAGTTCTTGTCTATTTACATCCACATATTTTTTCGTAAGCAACATTATTCAACTATTTGGCTGATGCATATCAATGAACAAACTAAGGTACAGCCCTGAAAAATGTTATTTAATGAAACAGCATTTATTTACAAAGTAAACGGCATTGATTGATATGTAAATATGAAGTTCCTTATCTTTATGATGTGGAGCATTCATTAAAACTCGAAACACACAAACATATATAGAGAGATATACACATAGAGAGATTAGGTCTACCTGTCCAGCAATATCCACCAGTGTAATTCTAGTAAGCTCGAAACCCAAACTTGTAATGCACTGGTACAAGATATAACAAACATAAAAAATCTATTTGAGCCTGTTCATTAGAGATATAAAAGGGTACCTATTTTAGTTCATGTATTAAGGGAAAGGAAAACAACAAAGACGTGTTCCATCAACCAAAAAAAAAAAAACAGGGTTCCCCCAGTCTTTTTGTGCACAGTTTTGAGGCAATTTTAGAGTTTGCCACTTCCACATTTAACTCAAGATTACCATCTGCAGACTTACCATCTCGCAGTCAAGTGCCAAAATCTCATGCGGTGGAGTTCTAGAAGGAGCAGGAAGTGTTGAAAGAAATTCTGTATAGTGCCAAAGATTACAGGAAACTACGTAAGGCTAAAACTATTTAGTGGGACAAACACAAAAAGGGAAAGAAAAAAAGTTGTACAGGTCAACAGGAACATCACCTGGATTATTGTAACAGTATCCATTATCTTCCGACTCTCAGGCTGTGAGTGTATAATAAGTAATTGGGAAGGGCAAGTTTTTGAAGTTCACAGCTGATGCATTATCCAAGCCAGATTCACATTCCTGCTAAAAATATGTATGCTGCAAAACTTCAGTTGAGATTACATCAGAATCTCAATATATGTTCAAACCAGAAAAGCTCTTGTAGCCAAGCAAAAAAAAATGATAATGCCCTAAAGTATATACTACTAAAAATAATTCCTATTAAGATTTGAATGAAATTTCACAACGAAAAAGTTTAGATTCAGGGTGCAAGAAAAACCTTGACAAGTTGTCCGCGGAGCGTTCTTCCGAATGAGTTCCGCTTCGTTCATTTTTCTTTTTATTTTGCATGTACGAAGTGTATCTATAGTTTGCATTCCATCTGATACACAGCTAGCACAGAAGAAAATAGGGAGCCATAGTTGCTGTAATAAAAATAGGATAGCATAAACTTGACATTTGTAGCAGAATTGGCATATTAATCACCAACCTGAGAGCTAAAACTGCCCTAGGTATTCCGCAACATTGTCTGAAACTTTTTAGTACTTTGGATTGTGACAAGTACAGTGCTGCATCAAGTCCGGGGATATAAAGCATGACCACTTTGGGAATTAGAGGCTTGTTCTGCACATCATACGCACAATAATTTGGTGAAATGAGTTAGAAAAATATGCAAAAAGTAATGCATGATCAT
This sequence comes from Penstemon eatonii, assembly GCA_038501285.1. Classification (NCBI taxonomy): domain Eukaryota; kingdom Viridiplantae; phylum Streptophyta; class Magnoliopsida; order Lamiales; family Plantaginaceae; genus Penstemon; species Penstemon eatonii. The sequence goes on along the minus strand of CM076715.1, from coordinate 61,329,407 downwards.
GGCGGAAATACTGTATATCATTTAGAAAATCATTTTATTTGACAATAAACTATGTTAATAGCTGTTATTCATAAGCTGCAGAGGATAACAAGCAGATAAAAATCAAATAACCAACAAATAGATAAATAAATGAGATATTACAAAACTAACACCATTTGAGGATAAGAATAAGCAGTTAGCTGCAAAACATAAAAAGCATCAACGGATGCTACCATAATGTTGAAGAACAATTTTGTGGCATCATTTTGAGGATAAGAATAAGCAGTTAGCTGCAAAACATAAAAAGCATCAATGGATGCCACGATCATGTTGAAGCACAATTTTGTGGCCAAAAAGAAAAATTGGGAGTCTAAGTTCATTTCATAAGCAGAAAGGCAAATAAATGGATAGTCAAATATAATTAGTAAACAGGAGACAGTAAACCAAGCGTTGCCAATGGACTGATGATCCATGAAGATCTTGGTGAGACATTTCTGCTTGAGCATATACAATAGAGAAGTACCAAAGTAACAACTCTACAACATATCTGTGAAAAAGCTTCGGTAATATAGAGATAAACAAAAATAACCAAAACCATGTAAGAGAAAATTTACTTCTATCAGAGTTAGTTTAGTTTATTGGAACGATAGCGCCATATTAAAATCAGTGAATGAGTAACTCAAATCAAGATAACGAAAATATATACTGTAATACACAAGACTTCTTAACATCACTGAATTACATGGAAACCAGCTTCTTTAAAGTCTGTAAATGAACACCAAAATCGAAGCTAGGAAAATAATGAATAAATATTTTTTTTAACAAACTTATGTTCAAACTAACTTATTTGATATTTATGTCAGCAAACTTCAATCAAGACTCACCAACAAGATTGTCATGTTAAGTACATTAGGAACTGCTTGAATGATTAACTAAAAGAATGCAGACATAATTAACATAGAAGCAGATACACATCCAATAACTGACAAAAGACAAGGCGGACAAGATAAGCACTTTAAATTACACCCAAATTTTCAAATATAACTACATAAGAAAATGTCACCCAATCTCAAAAGGAAGGTCAAACGAAATTTCCTTGTCTGGAGTTTTTTTCGACGATAATGACGTGTTGATATGAAATCACTGCCACCGCACCTTGTACTCCTCAGCTGGCGAAATTACAAAGACAAGGAAACTTCCCCAACCTAAAATCCAATGAAGCTCAACCCATTGCCCAAAATCTACTCCTGACCTGCCAAAATTAGAAAGGCAAGGAAAGTTCCCCAACCTAAAATGCAATAGAAATCAACCCAATCCCAAAATTCCTCCCAAAGCTGCCGAAGTTAAAAAACAGGGCATGTGAATTTCTTGAAATCGAAGGAAAACAAAGAAGAAAGAAAGAAGGTACGAACAAAATAGCGGCAACCAAGCAGCAGGGAAAATATGCAATTGAAAAAAAAAAAATGAAAGAAGAAAATGAAGCGAGTCAAAGAAGCAGGAAGAATTGAAACAACAACAACCAATTGAAGAAATGATGTAACAGAAATTCGAAGCAGCATAAGAAATTATCAAGCAGCAGGGGCCACCGGAGAAAACGGATGAAAATAGCAGCAGCTAAAAATAAAGAGGAAGTAAATTGACCTGGTAGCGCAAAATTGAGAGGAAATGAAGAAACGGTAGTATATTTGTAGAAAAACGGCGTCGTTTAATGGTAGAGGGTATTAAAAGAAAATCCAAAAGAAAAGAGAGGCACCTGGTATATATATGTATGCATATGAACATTTGATTGAGCTACAAATTGCACGAAGTCGGGAGATAGGGAGAGAGAGGCAGAGGAGGGTACGGCGGTGGCGATACAACGGCCTTTTTACCGATTGTTGCTGGAGTTTGTGTGGTTGAGGAAAAACCTGAGTTTTGTGTTCGACTGGGTCGAAGGTGGCTGTGATCTGGTTGGCGGCGGCGGCTAGGGTTCCCTACTCCTCCAGTACACATTGATCGAAAGAAGAGGAATAAATAGCCCAAAATGACATCGAACACCTGAATCAGCTAGACAGGTTATTTCTTTATTTTGAATATGATTTCACAGTTGGATTGTGTTCTCGGTTCGTTATTATGTTATTTAGGACCTGTTTACCAACTACTTTCGATTTGGTTATTAGGTTGTCAAGCTAAAAGCTTTTTCAAAATTTTGGAGCACACCAGAAGCTTTGTTGGCAACTACTTAATTCATCAATGGCATACGAAGCAAAGGTCGGCGACATTTTGGCTGTAGTTTATTCTCATATGCTTAGTTTCATGTTCTTGCAATGAACGATAGCTTAACTGAAAAAAACTGATTAAATGTCTACCTAAAACGTCTTCGTACCTTCATACTTGCATATTTTTATTTATTAGATATATGAATCCCAATGATAATACTGGTTTTAACTTAGAATTTGTTGCTTATCTCTGTTGTTTGCATTTTTTTAGACATTAGTAACATTGCTTTTGGTAGCATTTTGAAGTACTTTCCTCACATGAAGATGATGTAATCAAACCACATGAAACCTTTGATTCTTCAAATCAGGTATATTTTCTCATTCTTATTTACTTTAAATTTCAGTTTTTACTCTTTAAGTGATTTGTTTTCTCAGTTGTCTGAAAATTCCATGGGGTTTTTCGTTGTTACGGTAAGTGGGAGTTACTCGCGCTTTTACATGCTTTAGTCACAATATAATTTAGTTAGAAAATTATATTGTTGTATCATGAAGAGTTTGTCTACATGGGGTCCTCTTCTTGGCATTTGATCGAGGTCACCATCTTCATCTTTTTAGCCAAATTCTCTTAATTGTTCTTTCTGTTCTCGTGGACAGTTGTAATGTATTTTAAGATTTGATAATTAATATGCAATATATATCTGTGCGAAAACAGAAAAATTCTTGAACAAAGCAAAAACACCTCGGTGGCAGCAAGATAAAACACGAGCTTGCCTCGCTCGAGTGAAAAGGAGGAGAGTAAAAAGATTATAGCACATATATACTCAGATTTCATCACAACACACAGTAGATTAAGCTGCATTATATTTATCAAAAAAAAAAAAAGGAAGAAAAAACTGCATTATAAATACCGAAACCAAACTTATATACCATAGGTTTCAAACACTATTTGATCTGCTGGTAGCAAACTAATCATAATCCCATTCCAGTTTCAAACTTTTGCAGATATAAAATATGCTAGCATAGAGTGTAACATGTCCACTACTTTATCCAGAATTACTATAGACTTCATGGTCATTATACACATAAGAAGAAGAAGAAGAAAAACACAACTTCAAATAAAGTTTTTATGCAGAGAATAATAAACTAATATCGAAATTTGGTAGAATTTGATAGCTAAATTAAACCAATATTATTGAATGAACCATTAATATTTAGCGTACCTCTGAATTGCTTATAGATAAAAACCCTTGAAGCTGTTTCTGAATCTTCCTCGGTTTCTGATTATGTTCGATTTAGCAATCTCCAAATAGCGACCAAATTAAGGTTAAATCGAGGCGGCAGAAATCGGTCCGCCGTGCCACCACCGCAGCGGAAGCCCTTCTCGTACTCCTTGAATCGCTTTACAGGCGTCGCTTGGGAGGCGTGGGAGAGATAAAGTTGAATTGAAACTAATTGATAGGCAATCGAGAAATTCAGGAAAGAAGAAAAGGGAGAGAGGCAAGAAAGCAGGAGAAGTAAATTAAACTGCACCAATAGAACAATTGAAGGAGAAGGAAATCCAAGCAGCATAAGAAATTCAGAAGCAGCAGGGGCCACCCAAAAAGACGGAAGAAAAGAGAAGCTGCTGAAATTAAAGAGAAAGTAAATTGAGCTGGTAGTAAAAAATTGGGAGAAAATAAGAAAACGACAGCGTATTTGTGATTAAACGGCGTCGTTTTATGAGGAGGGGATTAAAGAAAAAGGGAAAAGAAAAGATGGGTACTATAGCAAAATCCCTTACAATCTTATATGATATAATAATTATATGATATATGATATAATATATATATATTTTATAGAATATTTAGAAATATATTTGTTTCATAGTTTATAATTATGGAGCATATTAATAATATCAAGAAAATGCATATCAATAACTCACTCTGAAAAAGAAAAAGACTTTGGGCTTGTTTGTTTGGCATTTTTCAAAAAAATTTCGTGTTTGAAAAATACCAAATAAACATGTTTTCTATTTTCTGAAATAAATTTTAAACTACTCTCTCAAAACTCAAACAAACAACAATTTTCTTATTTCTAAACTATATGGTTTGAAAAATACCAAATAAACATGTTTTCTAAACTACTCTCTCAAAACCCAAACAAACAACAATTTTCTTATTTCTAAACTATATGAACTCTACTATAATTTGACATAAAATAACATATCTCTTACACAATTTATCTCACAACAAACATGATTTGACATAAAGGCTTACACATCTTACACCTACAACCTAACTCTTCCAAAAAAATTTATATTCACTTTATTTCTCAAATCACTATCCCAAAATCAAACAAACAACATTACGCAAATCGAAATTATTTTACAAACCTCCATTACTCTCCCAAACACCAAACGAACTCTGACTTGCCCTCCCCACCCGACTTGACAAATCGCTGTTTACCCGGTTCATCTATTACTCAACTTGTCTTATACCCAAATGTCTTACCCAACCCATTTTGACCCATCCAAACCGGACCCAAGTCCAGCCCATCAAATGTCACCTTTATTTTAGAGGTAGACCTGTTTTTTATAATAATTTCATCACAGAAGGGATTATGACTTGTTCTTCATGTTCCATTCTAAATTTCTAACCCACCAAATGAATTATTAAAAAAAAAAAAAAAAACAACAAATGTTCCATTCTACGACTGAAGTGAAAAAATACAAAATAAAAAAAACTGATCTTAACAATCCAAAAAAAACCCTATCCAGGTCCAACCCACCAAATGAAGGTGTCTTAACAATCAAAGAACCAACCATAACATTCTTTTACTGCTTTTTAATAGCTATTACCAGAAGCTAAAAGTTTCTCAATATAATGTCACATATATACCAACAAATACCAAAAGCATAAGCATTCAAAAGTAGAAGCTGTAGAATATGAAAATATAAACACAAAACATAATAGGCACAAGTCCGAAACTAAGTAATTTTTTTTGGTACGAGTCTGAAACTTAAGTTAACTAAACCAATAAAAAGAAGACCCAACACAGCAAACTGGGAACTATTCTTACTGAATCTTTACATTAACTTGATGAAATAGCCAATCTGGAAAAAGGGGCAAGTATTTAGATAATAACATAGATGAACCGGGTATTAAGTAAGCACTGCTCAGAACTGTCGATTAAGACCCTTTTTTTTTCCGATCGACATGGACCACCTGTAGTTGACGATCCTTACCAGATTTAAGGGGAAAATGTACAAGAATTCTCAAGCTTCTGCAACTAAGAACCATCACAAAATTCATGGGAACATCTGGCAGCATTTACAATGGATTGAGTCGATAATTTTTCTGCATTCTTTGGGACGATTTTGCAGCAGCGAAAGATTACACAACTGATGACCAAATGGTTGAATTATGCCAAGTATTTGAACAGGTTAGCATTATCTTTGTCTCTTTCAAGATAGTCCCGAGTGATCAAATCTTCAATCCTCTTCTTGATTGCTTTAACATCAGGCTACAGAATGCATAGTAACACGTCAGACTACATATATATAGGAATACATACTACAATTTGCTACATAATTGGGTGATTAATAAGAAAAAAAAATGATAATGCATTTGAAGGGTACCTTAAACATACGGCCCAATTGCTCTACACACTCCATAACCAACTGCTGATATCCCAAGACTTTCCTACTTTTCATGATACGCACAATTGAGGCATCAATTGCATACCGTCTATCCTTGTCGACATCCTCAATGACCTTCTTCTTCTCATCCACAGGAGGTAGAGGGATCTGCATTTCCATGTAAATAGTTACAACCAAAATCTATATTTTCAACTCCCCCCCCCCCTACCTCTCTCATTCACACACACAAAAAAAAAAAAAAAACAGATACACAGTGATACAGGTGGGCCTGAGTACCTTAATCCTTCTCATTTTGTCAGTGAACTTTGAATTAAATTCAAAAACATCAGTGGGAGAAATTGTTTTGGTGCTTGGCTCCTTGATCAGAATCTTATACTTGGCACACGAAAGCGAATGAAGTAGCCTAACAACATCTTCATCTGACAAGTTCAATTGAGTCATGATTTCTTGATAACTCAATCTATCCGAGGCATTGAACAATAGCAGGGCAGCAGCCTAGAAAAAGAGATTTAAACCTTCAACTACCATAACAAATTACAGAATCAGGTTGTACCAAATGTTATCTGGTCCTGTGAAATTACCTGATAGGTAGTAACAATCAGCTCTATTGTTTTTGGTTCAAATTTTCCATTGATGTTACAGGTACCCAATGAATATATCCATGTGAGTTTTCTATGCTTTGTTTTTGTCTGGTAGAATTCTTTAAATACTTCAACGCATTTGACCTAACATAAAAGTTCAAAGTTGAGAAAGTTGTGTTCATCAATTAAAAAAAAAAGTTTCGAATCAAATAAGATTTACATTTAAAAGCATACCATTTCAGCTGGAAGATTAAGATCAAAGGACTTGTAACTTGGCCAGAAACCTGTAGTAAGAACAGTCACTGTCAAATCAATCCCAGGATTTGCATTTGAATTATTGCTGAGATATTCCTCAAAGCTTGTCTGGTTTTCCCGGGCCAGTGTCAAGTCTGTTACCTGATATAGTTGGATGGATACAATATTAAATCATATTGTAATGTATGAAAGCTGATTCAGAATATGTAATGTTATAAAAGCTGACCATCCCCTCCATTTTTGATGTAAATTGGCCACCACATTGCTGCTTCAACTTTGTCAGTATACTTCTCTCATGCTCGTCGTTAGCACTTTTGTCGAACAAAAGGCGTCGAGCAAGCTTTTTCCTGTCAACAAAGCAGTAAAAGTGTAACATAGGGTGGGAATCTCCATATCAGTATAACACACTAATCAACCATTTTTTGGAAAACTCACCTATAGAATTCAGCAAATAAATCCTTATCGCTGATATAAGCAAGCAATTTTACTACCTGAAAAATATCAGAAAATTCACAACTTTCAACACACTGTAGCCAATGATTACTTATCAAATGTGAAGTGTATGTGAAACGCACCTTCTCTAGTGTTTCTTCAATAGCTTCATCACTCAATTTTTCACTTCCACCCTTTTTGAGAATGTTATCACAAAATGTGGCGAGAAGTTCTGCGCTGGAACTGCCAGCAACACCCTTGTTGCAGAAGACTTCAAAGGCCTCTTTGAGAGCCTATAAGTTGAATAGATATATAAATTATAAATAAATTTAAAAGGATAGGAAAAAAAAAAGGACATCATTGCGAAAGAAGGCGCGTTTTTTCTTTTCATAATTCTAACCTTGTGGAAAAGCGTGTGATTTAAAAAACAGTCGTTCACGTATGCCATGAATTTGTCATGGAGCTCGATTACTTTTCTGACAAATACCTGGAAACCAAATATGAGTTAATTTCCACATAAGATACCACACTGAAGATCAAGATAATAGATAATAAGTTACCTGCTCCTGTAATCCGACAATGTCTTTCTTTTCTGCCTGTTAAAGACAAAAGATAAATGATGTAAAAAAAAAAAGTTGTACGGATATTCAATTATAGACAGAAAATGTGATTATTAAGTATATTTCATTGTCAAATTTAGCACAATTTTTTGGAACACTTCCCTCCAAACGAATGTTAGTCTTTATTCTCAAGTCGCTAAAGATGTCAGCTTAATTAAAAACTATTAGGTCATTTCAGCATATGTTAGGAGATCAAGAAGGAACCACATCAATTGTATTAAAATATAGGTAATGCACAATACCATAGCATTAAAATAGTTATAATAATGTTGATATATGGAAGTAACATTTAGAGAGGTCAATTTAATGATGCTAAAGAATCTATTATAAACAAGCCTACCTTCTTGTTGCTTGCAGCATCTTCAGCATGTTTAACCAAAGCAGTACCTTCCGCAGTAACATGCTGCAGTTGGAAACCATTACAGATTAGCATACATAAACTACTCGGTAAAAGTATAAGCACCAAAAACCTTTGAACTAGCACTCGCTTTCTGCAAGGCAAAAACAGTAGTCACAAACCTGCTTATATATACTAGCAACAGGCTCTAAGCCTCGAGGTATTTTGGAAAAGAGTCTATACATCCTTGACAAATCCTCTACCTAGAGGATAAAAAGGCTGAGAGTCAGCATCATATATCGCAATCAAACAGAAGAACTAACATCATGAATAAAGACTTTATATTTAAAATACCTTTTCATCCCTAAGTAACGCATGACAACCTGAGTGTTCCTTCTCAAGCAGTTGGGTGGCATATACAGACAACAGCTCATGTTGTACTTTCTACAAGAATCCGGAATTATATCAAGAAATTAATAGAGTCAATGAACCATGTTTATTAGAAACACATTCAAATACTGAGAACGCTACTCAACGATACACCCTTACCTCAAGCAATTTTGTCTCACTGCTTGAATGAAGATAGTTAGCAACCCTGTCCTTTTCTCTTTTTAAACACTCCTCAGCCTGGATTGCAAAAAGATTGTTAGAGACCATTTGTAGAAACAGTTTACATATGTTATTGTTGCTTTCTTTCCCTAATATGTTGGTATGTATGAGCTTGTGCGTGTTCTTTACTCAGAAGGGTCAAGGGTTCTTGAACTAACAGAAAACGACTTACTTTCAACATATAGTCAGGGCATGAATCATCTAAGATCCAATTAGAGGCCTTGCGAGAATAGTAAGCTGCTGTGTCGCTCAACATTGTTGCTTCAAAGTCAGTCTCATAGTAATCCATCTGCCCCATTCCGATTTCAACAAAAATATCTAATACATTTTTTAATAAAGCTCGATCAATTTGCTCCCCTTCCCGCTCTTGGTCGATCTGGTCAGGAGAAAAAAGTATAAGAACTCAACAAAAAAGAAATGAACTAGTGCAAAAGGTAAAGAATAACACAAACACACCAGAGATATAACAGCATCCCTGACTTTCCCATTTAACTCCTGGTATACCTGAACTCAGAATCAAGGATCCAAAATGTTCAAATAGTCGGAACAAAAAACTTCAAAGCGAAAATATGAAAACAAGCAGGGGAGAAAAAGCTAGAAAAAATCTGCTCAAGTTGAAGTATAAATCCTAAAACATGAATAGAAATCAAAGGTAATCAAGAGATGAGAAAATCGCATCTCAAGGATTCATACAGTCAAAAGTTACCAGGTCTCGGAAGCATGTCAGACCAACTTCTTTGAGGGCTGGAAGAGACCTTCTAGCTATGAAGTACCTATCAAGATAATGAAAGAATCTTGAAAGCCACCGCACCATGATTTTGTGATTTAACCACCTCTTTACGAGCTCCCTCAACATGAACTCATCATGCTTCTCCCTTAAAGAGGGCAGTACCTAAATAAATAACAGAAATCGTATTAAGAGAGTAAGAAACAATTTCCCTCACTAGTAATAAGCAGCCAAGATAAATATTTGGGGGGGGGGGGGGGTTAAGAATAAACGGACACACACGTATTAAGAGAGTAAGAACACCCATCTTCCTACATGAAAACCCTCATAATCATCCCAAAAATACTCGCCAGCACAAGGGCACGAGAGAAAATTTGCCACACGTAATCCCAGTAAAAATTGGGATTTAAGGAACACATTTGACGGGTAAGTAGCCAACAATCCATTCATGTGAAAGTCATCATAACTAATACAACTAATACATTGAGTAAATTAAAGCCATGAAACAAGAAGCTGGTAAATTAATATCCAATTCCTGAAGATAAACTTTCGATGTTATACGTAGATGAGCACATACGTGATACAAATCTGTATACAATTATACCACTTGAGAAATTTCTAGATCCATTCTCACCGTTGACGAAATATACTCTTCAAAAGATTCCCGGTACTTGTCATACAATTGCTGTGAATAGTCATGCGGGGGCTTTTGTGTACACATGTTATATATTGTCCTGAAATTATACTCATAAGTGATTAACAACTTCATAAAGGTCTATAAGAAATGCAGTATTTTATAAGGTATTAAATCAATACGTGTAGAGCATCATGTAGTCCTCTGAGCTGAACTGTGGCTCGGGCAGTCCTTCTAGAATATTTTTCAGCTTTGTAATCCCTTTTTGCATGAAGTCCCATCCTTGTTCTAAATCAATGGTGTTCCGCTGGTTCATTGTCATCTTCTGTACCAGCCCCAAGATCAGAAAAATCCAACACCTAATTCCACTTCAAGACCTGACATTGACAAACAAACATTAAACAAAGCAGACAGAAAGAGGAAAACGTGCAGATCATTAAAGTTCACTACTTAAGAGGAGCTACAAAAGCTAAGATACCAAGTACATACAATAGCAGATGAACCAGTAGCAAAATGAATTTGATCATATACTCAAATTCAACTTCAAATTAAAACTGTTGTTAAATAACAACCAACACAGGAGGAGAAGCTCGAAGTAAGAAAAATAAAAAACCTTCAATAATTAACATCACCACATTAAATTCACCATAAAGTTCGACGACAGACATAATAAACCTCCTAAAAATACTGCAGATGCCATTGGACCGCATCAAAATAATCAATACTTTCATATAGAGAACAGTGGCAAATAAAAGTTGTTTGACTTAATTATTACAATCAATCCTCTAAACACTAACACTCAGAAATGACTTTGAATATATCAACAAGCCAAGCTTTAACTCTAACAGATTCACTTCAAATATGATGAACCAGCATAATAATCAACACAAACCTCCTTTCAAATCGATAATTTGAACAGTAAAACCCTAACGGCACCTAAACGAGCTAAAACCTAATCAAAATCGCTTGAGTCATATTACAATCAAATTGAAGATGCAATTACCAGAAATATCTCCACACCACGATCCCTAATTGAAGATAACACAACAAATTCAACACCGATTGTGCAAAACTAAATCTAATAGTACAAAGTTACCAACACACATACAAAAATAGCATTAGCACAAAAGACACAAACAAGAGTATGAAATCTTAGATAGAGAAAATACCTGAAACAGGAAAGAGAATTTGGGCGAGACGAAAATCTCTCTCGTCTTTTTCTTTTTCCCTTTTTATTTCTCAGCCTTTTCTATTTACGCGTCTTATATTTATTCCCAATTTCACCCCGTCCCCCATTTATTTATCTTCTCTCTTTTTAGAGGACAACGTTTAAAAAAATCGTAAATGAATTCTTCAAATTATCCGCGTTTATCACAAATTTTAGCTGAGACTAACCATGACAAATATATATTTAATGAGGTCTGAGCAAAGTTTGACCAAAATGTATTATATATATAAAATATCTATATATTATCATATACGAATCTAATAAGTAATATTTATCTTAAATGATATATAGTTATTTATTTCATTATATTCTACAACTAACTTTTTTCCCCGAAATTCCAATGGCCAATATGGTGTTATTTCAATCTCTACAAAAGTTTTTTTAAGAAAAAAAAACTGTACAAAATTTATTGATTTTACATTTTTTCCCCCAAATTCCAGTCCCAACAAAAATTCAATTTATATATCAAATTTTTAAATCTCACTTACTATTTTAATAATATTTTATTACCTAAATATTCTATTAAAAACCTATCCAAATCGAATTTTGAAAACTTTATCGAAAATCAAATCAATTTTTGAAACCAAATAAGAATAGATTGAAAAGAAAACTATTCCATAATAGGCCAAAACATTTTAAGCTATATATGTCTCACTGGATTATAATGTTGATTTTAGTAAAATTACGGTTTAATTAAAAGTTTTATACATATTTTCATAATTGAATGATTCAATAACAGTAACAAAACATATAATAAATAAAAAAATAATGCGAATACCCTGAAATTTAATAAAACAACTTAGAGTATTTCAAATCTAATAAGTGCTAGATTATTTAATATCCTATCATAGTCCATTTCAAATCCCATAAAATTTACCGACACCTAGGTTGTGCTGATATGAGAATCAATTATATAATTTAATTTTCACCCCTAAAAGTGATTGGGCCAATTTTATAACGAGGGTTGAAAAAGACTAACGTGGAAGAACGAATCGAGTTAGGGGTTTGTTGCAAATTTATCAACAATTATATTCAAATTAATTATGTGCACGAGCCCACGAATAACACTAAAAGAATTTGTTAATAAGTAGTGTATTGAACTCAAAATGCAAAAGTAATTAAATAAAAATGCATTAATAGAAGTCGATTTTTCCATAATTGAATTTCAATCATTTATTTATCTCATATTATATAACAAGTAAACAAATTATAAAAATAATAAATAAACTAGTATATACATTATTATTTCAATGAAAGTAAATATATTCAAATGTATTAATTAACAATTTGTTCCAGAGTTTGATGATTGAAAAGAACTCTGTCTAATTCTTGCAAATGGGTAGAAGTAATGCATCTAATAATGTCTTCATTATTGGAATAATAAGGGGGAAGAAAAGAAAAGAAGAAAAAGGGAAAATGATATATGCAAATAAGAAAATGCTAGGGGTGGGCGTTTGGGTCGGGTATTTTGGGACCCGTCCCGACCCGTTTGGGTATTTTCCGTTCGGGACAAAAAAACAGGTATTTTGACATTCGGGTTCGGGTACCCGAACCCGAAATATATTTGCGGGTAGGGTATTGGGTATTAATTTCACACCCGAACGGGTATTCGGGTACCCGTTCGGGTATTTAAAAAAAAAAGTTTTGGCCCAATTAAATAATTGACAGCCCAAAATATGCCCAATATTTATTTTAACAATTAGGTGGGCTAGAAAAGGAAAAAAAACCTAACTTGCCTATTCACAGTTTCACACTCTCCCCTATTCACATTCTCACAGCACTGAGCACCCGACATTTGAACTCCCAAATCTGAAAATCAATTTTAGTATACCTACTGCTCAATCAATTATTCAATTTAGTATTCCGACTTGGAGTTTGATTTGATTGTAATTTATTGAATACTTGAATCTTGAAGGCTAGAGACATTTGTATTGTTTTGTTTTGAAGTTATTGTGTACAATTAATGTTTGAATTCATTTATTTACAATTTTACGTACATATATGTTGGAAAACAAAAATCTTGAAAAAAAAAAGTGAGAAATTTCGGGTACCCAATACCCAATACCCGAAATACCCGAAAATTTCGGGTACCCGAACTTCGGGTACCCGCCAAATCGGGTAGGGTTTCGGGTATGAAAATTCACTATCCGCCAAGTCGGGTACCCGACCCGAAATACCCAATACCCGAAATACCCTACCCGCGCCCACCCCTAGAAAATGCAATGTAATCCACTTATTCTATACAAAGGAAGATGCATCTTATATTCAGCCAAGTTGTTTCCATTTTTGAGTGAAGACCAAACTAAAGACATAGAAGAAGTTCTTAGTTGAAGGTTTGTCATCATCAAAAATGGAAAAATTGCTAGATGAATTTATTAATTCAACAACAGCAGCCCGGTGCCAGATTAGTTGACTTATTGAGTTAATAATGATTGGTTTGGTGATGAGTTTTGATGATAACAAAACAGCTATGTTAGAAGACAACAGAGAGCAAGTCACCAACCAAGTTATATAAACAACTAAGTAATGGAAGCTTAAAGTTTCTATACTCAGACAAACGAGAATTTGAGAAAGAAAGTATCGTGCTCATCAGATGGGTATTGAGAAATCAAGTATCAGACTCAGAGTTTGAAGTTGTTGATCAGCGGTTTGGCTGATCAGCTAAGTAAAGATTGAATAAAGCAGAGTGTAGACTTCATTAGATAAGCTTAGTAAAATCAACTATGTCAACAACTGAGTATCAAATAGTCAAGTGATCAAACAACCAAGTGATTTATCAGCAGAGTGTTTGATCAGTTGAGTGTTTACATCAGATATCTGGAACATGAGCTAAGTCGTCTATGACATCAGACAGAAGATTGCAACCTCGGACAACATGGTTCATTAGATGCGACTGACATATTCGTACTTGTACAATATCTGAACAATGACATAGCAGAAAGATGCTAATAAAGCCATTTGAAGCAAGAAGAAGAGATAAGGAAAATTTGGGAATTGTGGGATTTTTCAATGACCATAATTCAAATCACCCTTATAAATAGTCTTAAATTTGTGCTGAATAAACTTGAACTTTACAAATCCAAATCATGCACTTTTGGGAGCATATAAAAACCGCTAAGCTGTTCTAAGAAAAAGCTTATATTGTTGAAGAAAAACAAAGAGATTTAACAATGTTGCAACTAAATGCAGTAGATCAACAATGTTAAAGAACTATAATAGCAAAGAGCTTAATTGCGAGAGAAAGGAGGGTTAATAAGAGATTTCTCCTGCTTTAACGCATGTATATGTTCCTTACTTGAATGTACAAGTTGTAAACGACAAGTGCAGTATTAGTCTAAGAGATTAGAATGGTGTCTTCCAAGTTCCAACCAGGTTGTGAAGAATAGTGAACTAAGGGTGCGTTCGGTTGGCCCAATTTCTAATCAGCCCAATTCTTGTTTCGGACCATTAATTTAATCACACCACTATTTTTATTACTCATTCGGCATATTAATTTGGCCTAGACTAGTAATATAGCCCAACAAATAATCAGATGTTCGGATGGGCCAAACTATAAAATTTGGACAATTTTACCCCCATAGCATCGTTGTGATCCGGCCGTCCAATTGAATCAATCCTGGCCGTTGAGATTGTGGTATATGATGTGTTTTTCAAACCCTACCTCATCTCATTTGTTTTTGTTAAATTTCTCTCACAATGTCCGCGGCGCTCTAGGGTTTTCTAAAATTGATTATTGTTCACATCATCTTCTTTGTTTCTTTCTGGGTCTTTTGTGAGATTAAATTTGAGATTCAGACCACTATTTCATCTCATTTGTTTTTGTATTTCACGGATCCAACTCGTGTGCGGCGCATCTAGGTTTTTGTTCGTGAAAAAAATTCATATCATCTCGTGGGTTTATTTGTTGGTCTTTCGTGAGAATTGTTCATATCATCACGCATTGTTCGAAGATTGTTCATCCGTGTAAATACCCCAAAATTCCTACATATTTTGAAATTTCTAATCTTGAATTTGAACTTTAAATCAAGAAATTTTTTGAGAATTTAAGTTAGTTAATAAGTTTTCAACTTGAGACCTATTAGTACACTTTATGAAAATATTGGGGTCAAATTGTGAATTTTCACAGTTAAGGGGTATTTTGTAAAATCTCATAAACTTAATTGGTGAAATTAAACCTAAGGGTCACATCTTTTTGCCTAAAGGTGACAAGTATCTTTACCTAAATGAGTTGTCAACAAATTAGAATGTCTTATTGTCATTGATGTGGATGAATTTAATTGGATGTGAAGTACTATATATAGCTTCTATTATCTTCAATTGAAGAAAGAAAATTTAGTTTAACCTTTCCTTCTCCAATGAATAAAGTTGTGAGAGGTTTCAAGTAATCAATAAAAGAATTAGAGGAAAGAAAAAAGAAGGAAAATATATAGGCAAAACACTTAATACAATTTTCGGCTCTCTACCCAGCAGCCTAAGTTTTTTCGCTGTTTCAAGACCATCAACTGTTGGATTATCCTAAAATATTAACTGAAGGTTCTAAACACTTGGGTGTACGTTTCAACCGTTCGGATCATCAATATCGCAACTAGAAAGGAAAAGGAAGCCACTGGAAGTTGGGGTAAACTTAGGAGTGCTTGGTGATTTTTCGAAATTCCCAAGAAAAAGAAAAGGTGAGCGTGGGAGTTTAAATAACGAGGAGTTAATCTCGACTCATCGTTATTTAAGTGCGTAATAATTTATTTATAATCGTTAAGTTAAGTGTAGTAATAATTATCTTAAACTTTAAGAATTCAACAACTAAAATTACTCATTTGATAAACTTTTAATTAAGTAGTTGATAATTTCATAACTTAAAAAAAAAAAAAAAGATTGGTATAAAATGTCCATCTATAATTATAATGGTGGGAAATTGCTATTACATGGAAATTTTTGGTGGTTTGATGCATGGTAGTTGACGTGTGATTAAATGGACTGATTTTGCAATTTAAGTTTAGAACATGATAATGTGTTATTTGTTGATTTCTATTGGAATAGTTCTATGTTGATAATTATCCGGGTGTAGAACTTTATCTCACCCGGATAAAAAGTTGATTATATTGATTAATTATCTGCTGTTGTTTTGGGCCCATTTGGCTTGTGCGGTTATGTGATTAAGTTGAATAGCATGGGCTATTAACTCGATCATGAGCCCCTGGCCTGGCTCGTATATTCGAAAGAACGGGGTCTCTCGGATATACGAAGTCGTTTTTGGATGTACTGACTAGTTATGCATAAGGTGTGTATGGGGGGAAATATCAAAAGGTGTGATTGGAGGAAATTATAAGGTGTGTTTGGGGGAGCAAGCTTTGGAAGTTGACATACACCGAGACATATCATTTTATATTGTACATTAGTACTTGTTTGTTTACTTTAGTTGACATGTATTGCTCTTTTCTTTAAAATTATTTGAATCACGCACACCCACCTCACTAAGTTGCATGTCAACTTATGCAATGTGTTTTATTTATTTTCAGATTTTCGGATTACATAGAAGCCATGAGGATTTTCGTCGGCAGTAAATTAGAATTTTGAAGCTCATAAATATGTAAAATAGCTACTATTAACCTATATTTTGTAAAAAATCAACATATGTAAATTTACTAAGTTTATATGTAAATATTAATTAAGTAATTTTAGTCGGGGCGTTACAGATGGTATCAGAGCTTAGGCTCCAAGTCAGGAAAGGGTCCTCGGCATAGGATATAACTTGTAAGAGTATCTCCAACAATGGGCATCAAAGCCATTTTTGATGCCCCAATTCAAAAAATGTTGAAAATACTTGCTCTAGCAGGAGCATTATCCAAGAACCTATTTTTAAGTCCCCCAATTTTGGCATCAAAAGTAATGCCTTTGCAAAGGCATTACTTTTGCTGAAAATTATCAACGGCTCTATTTTGAAAAAGTTGCCAACGGTTAAAAAAAATTTCACTATAAAATTAGCCACAAAATTGAAATTAATCCACATAACTTCTAGAATCTAAAATAAAATTAAAAATCAAGAAGAGGCAATTTTGTTCATACATCAAAGGAAAGGTAATCTCTTCAATTTTGATATCAATTTCTTGCTTCAATCTTCAATATATCTCTTCTATGGAGAAGAATGAGTGAGTTTTATGTGGCTTAATCTTCAATTTTTTGCTTCAATTTTTTTTCTGTGAAGAAGCAGAAACGTGAGGAAGAAAGAGAGAGAGATATGAGCTGGTGGAATTGTGTGTGTTGTGTGCGTATATAGGTTTAATTATATTTAAATATGTTTAAGTGTGGTTTGGGCTTTTTATAAGAATTGGGCTTGATTTATTATTAACAATAATGGTTTTGACTTGTTGTGCATTTTTGTTATTTGATTATAATATTATTTTTCAGTTTAATTTGATACTTATATTTATTGATCATGTTCGTTATTTTGGTAGATGGATTATAATATGTACGGCACGTTCACTAGTCTTCTTAATGGTGAGCCACAGTTCGACGAAAATCGGCATTAAAACTTTTATGCAGGTATCAAAACACTGTAGCAGGCATTAAAGAGTGATTTGATGCTGTTTTTTTATGCCGACTGCTGGAGATGCTCTAAAGCACAATAAACATAAGAATTTGAAATAGGAGAAGATAGAAATTAACTTAGAACTTTCATAACATCACTTAAGTAACTTAATTAGTATATAAATTGAGCAATGGTATACCGAAGTTTGTGAACAAAGAAATTGGTATCTTCATTAGTATAAAAGAATACGATGGCGTTTTAGGGATAAACTTGGACAGCCCGCGCAACTCAGTGACGTTAGCTCGGAGAAAAACTCAGCAGGATCCGTTACGGGTCCTGGTCCTTAGTTAGCATATCGAACCTTGTTTTGTTTGTGAATATGTGCATATGCTAATGTGTATAAATACTAGTGTGTAGATGCTAATATGTGTCAATACTTTAGCAAGATGTAGCTTATGTATTGAAACTTATGTTATAGTCTCAAAATTTTTGGTTTAAGTTTCGATGTATGTAAATATATTAGATTAAAAATATTAAGACTTACGGTATAGTCTCAAAGTTTTGTTTAAATACTTGGCTTAAATGTTAATTATTAGTTTTAATATGCAATTGGTTTTAATGCAGCAAGCTAATTTAATTGCTTTAATATGGATTCGAATAATAATCATGAGAACATATCCCTCCATGAAAAGATAGATCAAATGCTTACGGCTATAGGAATGTTAACTCAGGCCATACAAACCACTTCAGTTCCGGCAAGTTCCTCCCAACCAACTCGAGCTCCAGAAATAAATCCAGCTCCTAACCTTGTCCCCATCCCAGAAAACCCGGCAACTCCAGACCGACTACTTGATCGATTTCTTCACTTTCAACCACCAAAATTTAAGAGGGATCCCGATGATCGGAAAGCAGAAAAGTGGTTGGAAGAAATATCTTTGAAGTTTTAGACTATACAGAGGAGCAAAAATTTTCTCTTGCGTTTTCGGTTCTAAGGAGCAGCTCGGGATTGGTGGAGATCTATCCGACGCAACTGGGACCAAAACGGCGTGGAAAAGACGTGGATGAATTTTGTCAAAGAATTTAATGATAAATACATTCCACTACTGATTAGGGAACAACGAGAAGACAAATGTAATGCTTTGTGCCAAGGAAATAATACGGTCGCTCAGTACGACGCGCAATTTTGTCGACTAGTGAAGTATGCTCCACATTTGAACAATGACGAGCCAAGGCGAACACGAAAATTCATTAGAGGACTTCGTCCAGAAATACGCCAAGGACTAATGTCGCATCATATTGGAAGGTACACGAAAGCAGTAGAAAGAGCTTTGCGAATCGAACGCGACTTAGCAGAAATGAGCTACCAATTTATGACTACAAAGAAGAACTACCCTCAACCCTCTAGCTGGCAACAAAACAAACAACTGGGAGGAGGTAAAAAAATGACGCCACCATTCAAAGGAAATCAAGGCCCAAATGAAGTACAACCAAGGCAAGCTTTGGAAAAAGGGAAAGATCCTATCGAGAACATACATGTACTTATTGTAACTTACAAGGACATACCGAAGATCGATGCTGGAAGAAGACAAAGAAATGCTTTCTATGCGGGAGTAGTCAACATTTTGTTAACAAATGTCCTTTGATGTCAAATCCACCAACACCAATGGAAAATGAGAAATCGCATAACAACCAGTCTCAAGTGGGAAAACCAAAAGTACCTGGACGAGCCTTTGCAATTGAGGGAGAAATCATCACTGGACCCAAACCCATTGACGTGGTAGAAGGTACAATTTTAATTTCCAACTATCTTTGCAAAGTTTTATTCGACTTGGCGCATCCCATTCTTTTGTGACACCAAAGTGTGGGTCCAATTTGGGAATTAAACCGGAATCTTTGGCTTTCAACTTAGAAGTTAGCACACAATGGGAATTTCATGTGTTACGGGATCAGTGTTCAATAATTGTAACGTCCATATTGAAAGGCCAAGGTATCTGACGACTATATGTAAGTAGCTCATAAAGATTAAGTCAAAGAGAATTTATTTCGAGACCAGAATACATAAGGTCAAGACAAAATAAAAGGGAAACCGATGAAAGACCATACCCTTAAGTCTCGACTAGGAGATTGATCGATGGAGAGATTATGTCGTATATGGAAATTGTAAATGAGTTAAAAAGGTTCACTGAATTAATTCACCAGTGATTGGGCTCCATGGACTTGTGACTGGACATCGACCGTGGAGTGTGGGAGAATTCCATTTATGGACTGAAACAAGCTTCCCGAAGTTGGAACATCCATTTCAATGAAACGATCCAAACTTTTGGATTCATCAAAAACGTGTTCGAACCTTGCGCGTACAAGAAGATCAGTGGGAGTACAGTTGAATTTTTGGTGCTTTATGTTGACGACATTCTTCTCATTGGAAACAATGTAAAGGTGTTGTCCGAAACTAAAGCATGGTTATCTACACAATTCTCAATGAAGGATTTGGGAGAAGCATCCTTTGTACTAGGTATAAGGATCTACCGAGATAGATCAAAAGGACTGTTGGGCATCCCAGTATATAGATAAAATCTTGAAGAGATTTAGCATGGAAGAATCCAAGAGAGGATTGCTTCCAATGAGACATGGAATTGCACTCTCTAAGTCTATGGCCCCAAAGACACCTGAAGAGAGAAGCAATATATCTCGAGTACCATATGCATCCGCAATAGGAAGCATAATGTATGGTATGTTATGTACTAGACCAGACGTAGCGTACGCTTTAAGCGTTACAAGTCGCTACCAGTCTGATCCAGGTGAGCAGCACTGGATTGCCGTAAAGGCAATTCTGAAGTACCTGAGAAGGACTAAGGAATTGTTCTTAGTATACGGTGGTGGAGAATTGAAATTGAAAGGCTATACAGACTCGAGCTTCCAATGTGATGTAGACGACTTCAAGTCGACATCTGCATACGTGTTCTGCCTCAATGGTGGTGCAGTTAAAGGGAAGAGCTCCAAGCAAGACACTACCGCAGATTCAACCACCGAAGCAGAATACATTGCCGCATGTGATGCAGCAAAGAAAGGTGTTTGGATAAGGAACTTCATCCAGGAATTGGATGTAATACCTAGCATCGCTGAGCCCATTACTATCTTCTGTGATAATAATGGGGTAATAGCGCAAGCAAAGGAGCTGAGATCTCATCAGAAATCCAAGCACGTACAAAGACGATACCACGTGATAAGAGATATCGTTGGTAGATGAGACATTAAGATGGAACGTGTCGACTCAAAAGATAATACTGCGGACCCGCTAACGAAGCCTCTGACTCAAAAGGCATTTGAGAAACATCTGCATAAGATGGGACTCAAGAATATAAAAGACTGGATTTAGGACAAGTGGGAGATTGATAGAAATAGTGTCCTGCAAGCCAGCTGTATGGCTAGCATTTATTGTAATAAATAAGAAACTATTCAATTTCGATTAATAAATGCACTTTATTAAATGGTCATATTTATCTTATGTAATAATTATCTACGCATAAGGATAGAAGTCCTTAGATCACAGGGCTATGGGACAACCCGTTGACTGATCTCCAAGGCCGTGATCTAGAACATATTCAAGAGTCGTAGAATCCAATCGAGATAGGACATCGTTGGATTCTGTTAGACTCTCACTAATGTGTATACTCCGATGAACTGGAGAACGCTGGATTCTACGAGCGTGACTGGGATAGTCGATACACATAAGTGGGTGGCTTGCTGGGATGGCAAGCGCACTGAATACCCCAATTAGGAAATAACTCACCATGGAAGCGGTAGTCGCATATCGGGGATGAAGTTATTCCAATTTGCAATAGTATACAAGGAACGATCCCTAACTACTTGAGGTGATAGGGTTATCTGGTGCGAGAAAGTTCATGCTTTGATGTGAGTTCCGACTGACTAGTGATTACCAGAAAATCTCTGTGAACTCATGTTGGGTATGGAGGAACTCGTATGCAGATTCATATCATCAACAAAGGATCCATTGACCCGACTTGATAGGTTGGAAAATTCTCCTATGGATTTCTGTGAGAAATTAATTCTGATGAAATCCTTGGCCAAGGTATCTGACGACTTTATGTAAGTAGCTCATAAAGATTAAGTCAAAGAGAATTTATTTCGAGACCAGAATACATAAGGTCAAGACAAAATAAAAGGGAAACCTATGAAAGACCATACCCTTAAGTCTCGACTGGGAGATTGATCGATGGAGAGATTATGTCGTATATGGAAATTGTAAATGAGTTAAAAGGTTCACTGAATCAATTCACCAGTGATTGGGCTCCATGGGCTTGTGGCTGGAAATCGACCGTGGAGTGTGGGAGAATTCCCAAATTGGCAGGGGTGCTAATTTTGGAATGATCAGTCGACAGAGTGTTCGATTGATTTAGAGTATGTCTTACTCGAATAATTAAATAATATTTAATTATAACCCACGGTCAATTATGTGGTGAACCTACGGGGGCATACACAATACACATGAAGCAAAAGTGAGGAAATGAGAACGACCGAGTCGACTGGGTATATAATCGACTGGGTCGATTATAATGAGTGGGTCGACTGGGTCGACCCAATTGGAACAATATAGGATCCAATTGGAATTTGATCAGGATCATAAATTAAATTAGAATTTAATTTGTGAATTAATTAATTAAGTTGGATTTAATTAATTATAGAAAGGATTTAATTAAATATACTTAAAGTTTGATTTAATTAATTGGGAGACTAGTTAATTAATTGGGTTATTTAATTGGGAGATTAAATAAAGCCTGGTCAAATTAATTAACTGCGCCATGAATTAATTGGAAGACTTAGTCTTCTAATTAAAGAGGGCCATGGCCCATATAGGAGAATAAAGTCCTAGTCCTAATAGGACTAGGTTAGGGAGATAACTATAAGTAGGTAACTTATAGTTATTTTTCACACACAACTCTAAGCAAAAATTGAGCAGAGCAAAAATTCTCTCCCTCTCCCAGTCTAGATCGGCCGAACCATTTTTCCCTGTGGAAGAATTTTTCATCTTCGATTTTTGTTCCTGAATCGTTCCTAAATCCTAGATATTAATATACCCTATGTTCTAGTCGATTAGGTTATATTAATTTTCGTGATATTGTGGTGTATCAACTCGTAGAGGCGCAACACATAGTGCGCTACTGCAGGGCTTGGATCGATTTTGCTGGAGGAGAAACTTGATCTCGACTGCCAACTTGGATTTGCAAGGAGATAGGTATAACATGTAAACTACTTATACACCGTTTAATTAATATTCATATATATACACCTAGGGTAGTATCCTGGCAAGATTCCGTAAGAGGTCCTAAAATTTTTATATTCCGCTGTACTTAGGGCTGTTTATCTTACCGAATCCCAACACACTCAACTCCAGGTATGGGCATTTCGAATTCGTGGTCATGCCCTTTAGACTGACCAATGCGCCAGCCGCTTTCATGGATTTAATGCATCGACCATTCCTGGATAAGTTTGTAGTGGTATTCATCGATGATATTCTTATCTACTCAAAATCGGAAGAAGAACACATGGAAACCTACAAAAAGTTTTACAAGTACTTCGAGAAAATAAGCTATACGCTAAGTTCAGCAAGTGCGAGTTTTGGTTGGACTGTGTCTCTTTCCTTGGACATATTATATCACGAGAAGGCATACCGGTGGATCCATCGAAAGTGGAAGCTATTACTGAATGGAAGAGACCCAAAATAGTGACCGAAGTACGCAGTTTTTTGGGCTTAGCGGGATACTACCGTAGATTCATCAAGGACTTCTCAAAGATCGCGACACCATTGACAGAGCTCAGGCAAAAGAAGACTCCCTTCATATGGAACGAAAAGTGTGATAGCAGTTTTCAAGAACTCAAGAAAAGATTAACGACATCACCGATGTTAGCTTTACCTGAAAGGACAGAGAACTTCGTGGTTTACACCGATGCCTCAAAAGAAGGCTTGGGATGTGTACTAATGCAGCATGGGAAGGTCATCACTTATGCATCTCGTAAATTGAGATCGTACGAAAAGAATTACCCCACGCATGATCTTGAATTAGCAGCAGTAATCTTCGCATTAGGAAAATGGAGACACTATCTCTACGGAGTATCGTTTGTGATCTTCACCGATCACAAAAGCCTGAAATACTTGTTCTCCCAAAAAGGAATTAAACATGCGCCAAAGAAGATGGATGGAGTTCCTGGACGACTATGACTGCACAATACAATATCACCCCGGGAAGGCAAACGTAGTTGCTGATGCTTTAAGCCGAAAATTTAAAGTATCACATCTTATGTCAAAAGAATGGGAAATGTTGGAAGAAGCATGCGAATGGAGACCCGAGGAAGTACGCATGGGCATACTTTTTAATGGATTGCAAATCCAGCCTGGCATTTTTCAAGAGATCTTTGCAACTCAACATGACGACGAAGAAATTCAGAAGCTAAAGCAGACGTTACTTGAAAAACCCGATTCACCATTTCATACAAATACTAATAGAACACTAAGATTCAAAACAAGGGTATGTGTTTCCAATATCCCCAACTTAAAAGAATGCATCCTCGAAGAAGCTCACCGATCGCGATACAATATCCATCCTGGAGGTACCAAAATGTATCAAGATCTAAAGCAACACTTTTGGTGGCCTAATATGAAACGAGAAATGTTGAGTACATCTCATGATGCCGAGTATGCCAACAAATAAAAGCTGAACATCAAAGACCATCAGGTTTGCTTCAACCTTTGTCGATACCAAAATGGAAGTGGGAATCAATAACCATGGATTTCGTCACCAGCCTACCACGGAGCCAACTCAAATACGATGCAGTTTGGGTCATCATTGATCGACTAACTAAAGTTGCTCAATTCATACCTATCAACATCAACTTTCTGATAGAAATAGTGTCCTGCAAGCCAGCTGTATGGCTAGCATCTATTGTAATAAATAAGGAACTATTCAATTTCGATTAATAAATGCACTTTATTAAATGGTCATCTTTATCTTATGTAATAAATATCTACGCATAAGGATAGAAGTCCTTAGATCACAGGGCTATGGGACAACCCGTGGACTGATCTCCAAGGCCGTGATCTAGAAAATATTCAAGAGTCGTAGAATCCAATCGAGATAGGACATCGTTGGATTCGGTTAGACTCTCCCTATTGTGTATACTCCGATGAACTGGAGAACGCTGGGGTCCACGAGTGTGACTGGGATAGTCGATACACATAAGTGGGTGGCTTGCTGGGATGGCAAGTGCACTGAATACCCCAATTAGGAAATAACTCACCATGGAAGCGATAGTCGCATATCGGGGTTGAAGTTATTCCAATTTGCAATAGTATACGAGGAACGATCCCTATCTACTTGAGGTGATAGGATTTATGTGGTGCGAGAATGTTCATACTTTGATATGAGTTCCGACTGACTGGAGATCACCAGAAAGTCTCTGTGAACTCATGTTGGGTATGGAGGAACTCGTATGCAGATTCATATCATAAACAAATGATCCATTGACCCGACTTGATAGGTTGGGAAATTCTCCTATGGATTTCTGTGAGAAATTAATTCTGGTAAAATCCTTGACCAAGGTATCTAAAGACTTTATGTAAGTAGCTCATAAAGATTAAGTCAAAGAGAATTTATTTCGAGACCAGAATACATAAGGACAAGACAAAATAAAAGGGAGACCGATGAAAGACCATACCCTTAAGTCTCGACTGGGAGATTGATCGATGGAGAGATTATGTCGTATATGGAAATTGTAAATGAGTTAAAAGGTTCACTCAATTAATTCACAAGTGATTGAGCTCCATGGGCTTGTGGCTGGACATCGACCGTGGAGTGTGGGAGAATTCCTAAATTGGTAGGGGTGCTAATTTTGGAATGGTCAGTCGACAGAGTGTTCGACTGATTTAGAAAGTATTTAATACTTGAATAATTAAATTAATGTTTAATTGTAACCCACGACCAATTATGTGGTGAACCTATGGGGATATACACAATACACATGAAGCGAAAGCGAAGGAAAATGAAGCAACAGAGTCGACCAAATCGACTGGGTCGACTGGGTCAACCCAATTGGAACAAAATGGATCCGATTGGAATTGGATCAAGATTATAAATTAAATTGGAATTTAATTTGTGAGTTAATTAATTAAGTTAGATTTAATTAATTGGAGAAAGATTTAATTAAATAGACTTGGAGTCTAATTTAATTTAATTGGGAGAATAATGGTATTTAATTGGGAAATTAAATAAAGCCTAATTAAATTAATTAAGTGGACCATGAATTAATTAGAAGACTAAGTCTTCTAATCAAAGAGGGCCATGGCCCATGTAAGAGACTCGGAGTCCTAATCCTAGGAGGATTAGGTTAATGAGATAACTATAAATAAGAGATTAGGTCTAATATCTCACACACAACTTTGAGAGCCAAAATTCCAAGTCAAGCAAAAACATTCTCCCTCTCTCCCACTCTAGAAATCGGCCGAACTCTCTCTCCCATTTGGAGGAGTTCGATTTTTTCGTTCTTGTTCCAATCCCGCTTCCTAATCCTAGATCTTAATATATCTTGTGTTCTAGCCGATCAAGATATATTATTTTCGTGTAATTGTAGTGTATCGACCCATAGAGGCGCAACACGTGGGGCGCTGTAGTAGGGCTTGGATCGACTTTGCTGGAGGAGGAATCCGACTTCGTTTTGCTGACTAAGGATTTGCAAGGAGACAGGTATAACGTGTAAACTATTTATACTGTCATTATTTTAATATTCATATATGTACACCTCGAGTAGTATCCTGGCAAGATTCAAGAGGTACTAAAAATATTAAATTCCGCTGTGCCTAGGGCTGTTTATCTTACCGAATCCCAACAGTGGTATCAGAGCCAACTCTAGGCTTTGTATACATATGAATTTGCAAATTCTGTGTTATAAATCATATGTTTGATTTATGTATGACTAGTTCTTTAACTTTGCATATTTTAGAACGTAGATCTGTTAACTTAGAGTTAATGTAAAATTTTGATTCGAAAACTTTATCGTGATAGTTTTTATTTTGGATTGGGATTTAATTAACTAGATATGTTTAATTAAATCAGAGTAATCGAACAAAAAAATTTTTTTTTTTAATTGGATCCAACCGCGGTGGCACGCGGCAGTGCACCGCGGCTGGGCGGCCATCGCGAGCTGCTGCCCACGGCAGCGTGCGAACAGCACGCTGGCCGCGAGTGCAGCAGATGGCAGCAGCCTGCGGGCTGCCAGCCGCGTGCTGCTACGCGCAGCCGTGATAACGCCATTAAAACGTCGTTATTACCTATCTCTTTAAGCCCAAAACATTTTGTTTTGATCCGAGTTTTTGTGTGTCTTTGCGTGTTTTCGTGTCTTTTGTGTTTTTGGCCCCTTTGTTTGGCCTTTGTTCGTTTTTGTGTTTTTGTTCTCGTTTTGATCATTTTCTCCGTGGTTTGTAGGTATTGACATCTTAGAGAGATTCGGAGTTGCGTATCAAGCCGCATGCTGCCACACACTGCCACGCGCAGCAGCGGCTGCCGCGAGCAGCCAAGCGCGGACTTAGTGGGCGCGCGTGTGCTGTCCACGTGGCAGTCCTCGATTGGCCTCGACTGGTTGTTTTTGGTTGGACTCTAATTCTGCCTATTTTGGAAATTCTGAAAATCTTAGAATTTTGGAAGATTAGGAAACTTGGAGTTTTTTGGATAAGGTAGTTATCTTGTTAGATTAAAACACTACCTTAATTAACTAATCTAGTCAAAATAGGATTATCTGGAGAATCTTGGAGATTTAGGAACATTGGAAAACTTAGAGTTTTGGATAAGATAGGAATCTTGGAGATTTGGAAACTATCTTAATTAACCAATTTTAATCAAGATAAGTTTTGTAGATTACTTAGAACTCAAGTAAGAGTTAATTAATCTTAGAGATTAATTATTAATTCAAAATTGATTAACTTGGATAAATTTTGTGAATTAAAATTAAAGAAGCCGGTAAATTTACATTTATGCCCTTATGTGAATTTATGCATGTTCTTGAGTGAATATGTGAATTGATCGGTTTTGCCCTTAAGCCCTGTGTAGTTTTTGGTTTATTTATTTTATGGGTTGTAATTAAATGGGCCTGATTGGTGCCCTTGCTTGCGCAAACGAATGTAATAGAATAGGACAATTTATTTTTATAAGCTAGGCTTAGATTAGGCTTGGAGCCGAGAAGACCTCATGAAGACTTGGAGATCCACATGGAGGCCCATAACCTTGGAGGACATGGAGGCCCAATTCATTACATGGAGGCCCAATCAAGCTGGATATTACAAGAAGGCCCATGATGTATGGATTTGAAAATTATAATAGTTAGGACATTTAATTTTCACCCTAAACTGACCAATTGATCCATCACATGGCTCGTGATGGATCGCATAGGATGGACAATCGATCAATCATATCCTCCTAGGTGATGTATGTTTACTTTTATTCTTTGATGTATGTCTTGCATGCTTAGAATAGATCACGTAAACAAGATAAAAGCATAATCTGATGAGACCTCGCACAAGAAAACCCAAAACCTCCAATTGAACCTAAAATTCATTTAGAATATTAAATCGAATAAACGGGCGCATAAGATTGGAGTCTATGGTCCGAGCCTATCCAATTACTAGGTCTTAGGCATATTGTACGAATATATCTCGATGTCTCACGAGTCGTGGGTCGAGCTATAGGAAGATGATATGTCTATTGCCTCGATGCATGAGTTTAGTGCCAAGGGAGGGGATAGCAAGGTTTTAGGCGCTGTCTCACGAGTCGTGGGTCGTCTAGGATTGAACTATTTCTCTCCACGAGTATTGAACATGGTTTAACGCTAGTAAGTATGGATGTCTCACGAGTCGTGGGTCCATATCGTAAAACGAGGCTAACTTAAGGGTTAGCTGTGATGGTTAACCGACGACGTAGGCGACCACCAAGTGAATCAAATAGTATGGCCAACGAGTCGTGGGTACTAGGAGATTGCATTTGGGCCTTAAGCCCGCTAGGATATTTTAAATTCCCGAAACTTTTGTGGGGGCATAAGATTTTGATTAAAATAGTGGGTGTAATTTACAAATAAAAACCATGTTTGTAAATTGTACATTTTTTAACTTTCGCGTATTTATTACTTCTATCGTTGTTTTATAGATATGATGTCAAAAGAGCTTAGAGCACTTAGAGATTTGTCCATCTCATCACTTGAACGCAATATTTTAACTGGACCCAACTTGCATTTCTGGATGCATCATTTGAATGGACTGTTTGAAGTTGAAGACATATCATATGTTTTGTCTGTGCCACCACCCATTACTATTTCACATGATATTCCTGATGAGCTCCGAAAAAGCATAACCAAATGGAAACTGGATGATGGCTTAGCTCGAGAATACATGTTAGAATATATGTCACTTGATCTGCGTTTGCAACATGAGAATATGGCATCCGCAAAAGAGATTCTCTCGAATCTTAAATTCCTTTATGGAATTAGAGATGGTCGTCGCAGATTCGCGATCACGAGGGAACTCTTGCAAGCAAGAAAGAGAAGGGGAACTCCTGTCGGAATCCACGTACACAAGATGATTCGACTTCTGTCTGAACTCGATGATATGGGTGTCGTGATGGACAATGATTTCCGAGTGGATCTTATTCTACAATCTCTTCCTAGATCATATAACCGATTTATCGCGGACTTGAATCTCCAGAGGCGAGAGATCACTGTGCATGTCCTGCGACAAATGCTCGAGAAACACGAAGCTTCTTTTGGAAAGAAAGCGAGAGTTGGCGAAAGGACTTAGCGGCGTTAAAGGCCAAAGCAAATGGAAACCAGAGCTCCTTACTGCACAAGGTCAAGGGAAAGGAATAAGCTCGAACCTATGGAGAGTTCGAACAGGTATATTCCTTGTTGAAGTTAATTTTTCAATTAACTGTGCATCTTTGGTGTTAGACACTGACTGGAGTTCTCATCTTTGTAATAATTTACAGGTGATGAGAGCAACAAGGAAACTGGAGCCTGAGGATTGGATCCTTGAATAAGGCAATGGAGCTGGAGCTGCTACCAAGGCCGTAGGCAAAAGTAGATTTAGGTGGTTTGATAAAAGTCATTAGAAAATTTTCATTTATGTACCTGGTTTTAGTGAAAAACTATTATTCATGTTTTTGGATAATGTTGATATTAATAAAAGCTCCTGTTTTTCGTTTTTTATTTGGTACATTGAAATATTTACTTTACATCATAAAACCACCTAAGTTAGTTATGCACGCACAACAAAACAAAAGGAAACAAGATAAATATCTGCCCAATTGTGGCAAGCTCGACTTGGACATATATCTAAGTCAATGATTCAAAAGTTAGCATCGTCTGGCGCAATTGAAATCAATCGCATTGACGAAATGCCAACTTGTGAACCATGTCTAAAGGGAAAAATGGCTAAGTTGCCATTTAAATGAAACCCTGAGCGAGCCGAACAAACATTGGACCTGATACATACTGACGTATGTGGACCACTAAGAAAAAGCGCCCAAGGTGGCTATGATTACTTCATCACTTTCACTGACGACTATAGTCGTTATGGATATGTGTTCTTGTTGAAACACAAGTCTGAAGCATTTGAGCGATTCAAAGAATTCAAGATGGAAGTAGAGAATCAACTTGGTCACACGATAAAGGCTCTTCGTTCTGACCGAGGTGGAGAATTTCTTAGTAACGAATTTCTAAATTATCTTGTAGAGCATGGAATACTATCGCAGTGGACCCCTCCTGCATCACCCCAATTAAATGGAGTAGCAGAGAGAAGGAATTGAACCTTGATGGACATGGTTCGGTCCATGATGAGTGCCACTGACCTTCCTCTTTCATTTTGGGGACATGCCCTCCTCACGGCAACGAAGATACTGAACATGGTACCTTCTAAATCCGTAGAAAAGACACCATACGAATTATGGTTTGGCAAGGCACCCTCATACGCATTCATGCGCATATGGGGATCTCCCGCTTACGTTAAAAAGCTAGTGGGAGATAAATTGGAAACTAAATCCACTTTATGCAAATTCGTGGGGTATCCGGAAAACTCAATAGGATACGAGTTCTACGATCCTACAAGACAAACCACGTTTGTTTCGAGGAACGCACACTTCTTGGAGAAGGGTTTCTTGGTGGACAAGAAAGAAAACAACGTAGAACTAGATGAGGTCACATAAGCTGAAAAGGCCGAAGAGGTCGATCAAGCTGACCCATCGCTACAGGCAGTGGGAGAACATGAGCATGAAAGTGCACAAGAAAGTACACCGATACTTCGTAGGTCAGAAAGACAACGTAGAGAACCCGAAAGGTACTACGGTCTACTGCATGAGACTGGACAGTCTCTAACCGACCCAAGGACTTACAAAGAGGCTATGCTAGACATAGACTCGGGAAAGTGGCGCGAAGCCATGGAATCCGAATTGGACTCCATGCACTCGAACAAGGTCTAGGCCTTGGTAGATCCACCAGTGGGAGTGACTCCCGTGGGTTGCAAGTGGATCTATAAGCGAAAGCTTGGAGTGAACGGAGAGGTAATAACCTACAAGGCGCGACTAGTGGCAAA
This sequence comes from Penstemon eatonii, assembly GCA_038501285.1. Lineage (NCBI taxonomy): Eukaryota > Viridiplantae > Streptophyta > Magnoliopsida > Lamiales > Plantaginaceae > Penstemon > Penstemon eatonii. Next base: position 61,298,008 of record CM076715.1, on the reverse strand, counting down.
AAGATACACTCAAAGGCCAGGTATCGACTTTGAGGAGACCTTCTCGCCCGTCGCAATGCCTAAATCCATTCGAATCTTGCTGGCCATAGCTGCGTGGTATAACTACGAGATATGGCAGATGGATGTGAAGACTGCCTTTCTTAATGGGCACATTGACAAGGAGATCTACATGGAGCAACCAAAAGGATATGCATCCAAAGGAGATGAACACAAGGTGTGCAAACTCCAGAGGTCCATTTATGGACTGAAGCAAGCTTCCCGAAGTTGAAACATCCGTTTCGATGAAACAATCCAAACCTTTGGATTCATCAAGAACGTGTTCGAACCGTGCGTGTACAAGAAGATCAGTGGGAGTACAGTTGAATTTTTGGTGCTTTACGTTGACGACATTCTTCTCATTGGAAACAATGTGAAAGTGTTGTCCGAAACTTAAGCATGGTTATCTACACAATTCTCAATGAAGGATTTGGGAGAAGCATCCCTTGTACTAGGTATAAGGATCTATCGAGATAGATCCAAATACTCCTGGGCCTCTCCCAATCCCAGTACATAGATAAAATCTTGAAGAGATTTAGCATGGAAGAATCCAAGAGAGCATTGCTTCCAATGAGACATGGAATTGCACTCTCTAAGTCTATGGCCCCAAAGACGCCTGAAGAGAGAAGCAATATGTCTCGAGTACCATATGCATCCGCAATAGGAAGCATACTGTATGGTATGTTATGTACTAGACCAGACGTAGCGTACTCTTTAAGCGTTACAAGTCGCTACCAGTCTGATCCAGGTGAGCAGCACTGGATAGCCGTAAAGGCAATTCTGAAGTACCTGAGAAGGACTAAGGAATTGTTCTTGGTATACGGTGGAGGAGAATTGAAATTGGAATGCTATACAGACTCGAGCTTCCAATGTGATGTAGACGACTACAAGTCGACATCAGGATACGTGTTCTGCCTAAATAGTGGTGCGGTGAGCTGAAAGAGCTCCAAGCAAGACACTACCGCATATTCAACCACCGAAGAAGAATACATTGCCGCATGTGATGCAGCAAAGGAAGGTGTTTGGATGAGGAACTTCATCCAAGAATTGGATGTGATACCTAGCATCGCTGAGCCCATTACTATCTTCTGTGATAATAATGGGGCAATAGCGCAAGCAAAGGAGCCGAGATCTCATCAGAAATCCAAGAATGTACAAAGATGATACCACGTGATAAGAGATATCATTGGTAGAGGAGACATTAAGATGGAACATGTCTACTCAGGAGATAATACCGCGGACCCGCTAACGAAGCCTCTGCCTCAAAAGGTATTTGGGAAACATCTGCTTAAGATGGGACTCAAGAACATAAAAGAATGGCTTTAGGACAAGTGGGAGATTGATAGAAATAGTGTCATGCAAGCCAGCTGTATGGCTAGCATCTATTGTAATAAATAAAGAACTATTCAATTTCGATTAATAAATGCACCTTATTAAATGGTCATCTTTATCTTATGTAATAAATATCTACACATAAGGATAGAAGTCCTTAGATCACAGGGCTATGGGACAACCCGTGGACTGATATCCAAGGCCGTGATCTAGAACATATTCAACAGTCGTAGAATCCAATCGAGATAGGACATCGTTGGATTCGGTTAGACTCTCACTATTGTGTATACTCCGATGAACTGGAGAACGCTGGGGTCCACGAGTGTGACTGGGATAGTCGATACACATAAGTGGGTGGCTTGCTGGGATGGCAAGCACACTGAATACCCCAATTAGGAAATAACTCACCACAGAAGCGGTAGTCGCATATCGGGGTTGAAGTTATTCCAATTTGCAATAGTATACGAGGAACGATCCCTAACTACTCGAGGTGATAGGATTTATCTAGTGCGAGAACATTCATGCTTTGATATGAGTTCCGACTGACTGGAGATCATCAGAAAGTCTCTGTGAACTCATGTTGGGTATGGAGGAACTCGTATGCAGATTCATATCATCAACAAATGATCCATTGACCCAACTTGATAGGTTGGGAAATTCTCCTATGGATTTCTGTGAGAAATTAATTCTGGTAAAATCCTTGGCCAAGGTATCTGACGACTTTATGTAAGTAGCTCATAAAGATTAAGTCAAAGAGAATTTATTTTGAGACCAGAATACATAAGGTCAAGAGAAAATAAAAGGGAGACCGATGAAAGACCATACCCTTAAGTCTCGACTGGGAGATTGATCGATGGAGAGATTATGTCGTATATGGAAATTGTAAATGAGTTAAAAGGTTCACTGAATTAATTCACCAGTGATTGGGCTCCATGGGCTTGTGGCTGGACATCGACCGTGGAGTGTGGGAGAATTCCTAAATTGGCAGGGGTGCTAATTTTGGAATGGTCAGTCGACAGAGTGTTCGACTGATTTAGAACGTATTTAATACTTGAATAATTAAATTAATATTTAATTGTAACCCACGGCCAATTATGTGATGAACATGTGGGGGCATACACAATACACATGAAGCGAAAGCGAAGGAAAATGAAGCAACAGGGTCGACCAAATCGACTGGGTCGATTGGGTCGACTGGGTCGCATAAATCGTTTGGGTCGATTAATTGATTGGGTCGACCCAATTGGAATTAAATGGATCCGATTGAAATTGGATCAAGATTATAAATTAAATTGAAATTTAATTTGTGAGTTAATTAATTAAGTTAGATTTAATTAATTGTAGAAAGATTTAATTAAATAGACTTGGAGTCTAATTTAATTTAATTAGGAGAATAATTTATTAATTGGGATATTTAATTGGGAAATTAAATAAAGCCTAATTAAATTAATTAAGTGGGCCATGAATTAATTAGAAGACTATGTCTTCTAATCAAAGAGGGCCATGACCCATGTAGGAGACTTGGAGTCCTAATCTTAGGAGGATTAGGTTAATGAGATAACTATAAATAAGAGACTAGATCTCATATCTCACACACAACTTTGAGAGCCAAAATTCCAAGTCAAGCAAACATTCTCTCTCTCTCTCCCACTCTAGAAATCGGCCGAACTCTCTCTCCCATTTGGAGGAGTTCGATTTTTCCGTTCTTGTTCCAATCTCGCTTCCTAATCGTAGATCTTAATATATCTTGTGTTCTAGCCGATCAAGATATATTATTTTCGTGTAATTGTGGTGTATCAACCCATAGAGGTGCAACACGTGGGGCGCTGTAGCCGGGCTTGGATCGACTTTGCTGGAGGAGGAATCCGACTTCGTTTTGCTGGCTAAGGATTTGCAAGGAGACGTGTATAACGTGTAAACTGTTTATACTGTCATTATTTTAATATTCATATATGTACACCTAGAGTAGTATCCTGGCAAGATCGTAAGAGGTCCTAAAAATATTAAATTCCGCTGTGCCTAGGGTTGTTTATCTTACCGAATCCCAACACTTTCCAGTGGATAAGTTGGCAGAATTATATAAAGACGAGATCATCCGCTTACACGGTGTACCAAAAGATATCGCATCTGATCGAGACCCGAGGTTTCTATCACGCTTATGGGGAAAACTTCAGGAAGCTCTTGGAACTCAGTTACAATTCAGCACTACCGCTCACCCTCAAACTGATGGCCAGTCTGAACAAACCATCCAGACGCTTGAAGATATTCTTCGTGCTTGCATCCTAGACTTTAAGGGCAGTTGGGACCGACATCTGCCAATGGTGGAGTTCGCATATAACAACAGCTATCAAGCATCTATTCACTGGGACCTAGGTGAACGCCAAGTACGATCATCTGAGACCACTCAAGTCAATTTAGATCTACTCCATGAAGCAGAGAAGGTAATCCAGACCGTCAGAAAATGAATGCTAGCCACCCAGAGCAGACAAAAGAGCTACGCAGATCGTCGAAGAAAACCTCTGGAGTTTGAGGTCGGAGATGAAGTTTTCCTTAAAGTCTCGCCAAAGAGAGGATTGATAAAACATGGAAAAGGAGGAAAACTTAGTCCACGATATGTTGGACCATTTGAAATCCTGGAAAGGGTTGGGGTTGTTGCCTACAAACTTAACTTACCTCCAAACTTGGGAAGAGTTCACGACGTTTTTCACATATTTCTCCTGAAGAAATACCATCCTGATCCGTCTCATGTACTATATTATCGTCAGTTACAACTTCATGAAAATTTGACCTATGAAGAAAGACCCGTACGTGTGCTAGATCGAAAATTTCAAGAACTTCGAAATCGAAAGATACCTTTGGTAAAAATATTATGGAAAAGTCAAGCTATAGAGGAAGCTACGTGGGAGCTAGAAGAGGAGATGCGTAAACATTACCCAGAGCTATTCGAAAAATCAGGTACGAATTTGGGGACCAAATTCATTTAAGTGGGGGACAATGTAAAACCCCAAAATTCCTACATATTTTGAAATTTCTAATCTTGAATTTGAACTTTAAATCAAGAAAATTATTGAGAATTTAAGTTAGTTAATGAGTTTTCAACTTGAGACCTATTGGTACACTTTATGAAAATATTGGTGTCAAATTGTGAATTTTCATAGTTAAGGGGTATTTTGTAAAATCTCATAAACTTAATTGGTGAAATTAAACCTAAGGGTGACAAGTCTCTTTGCCTAAGGGTGACAAGCATCTTTACCTAAATGAGTTGTCAACAAATTAGAATGCCTTAGTGTCATTGATGTGGATGAATTTAATTGGATGTTGAGTACTATATATAGCTTCTATTCTCTTTAATTGAAGAAAGAAAATTTAGTTTAACCTTTCCTTCTCCAAAGAATAAAGTTGTGAGAGGTTTCAAGTAATCAATAAAATAATTAGAGGAAAGAAAAAAGAAGGAAAATATATAGGCAAAACACTTAATACATTTTTCGGCTCTCTACCCAGCAGCCTCAGTTTTTTCGCTGTTTTGAGACCATCAACCGTTGGATCATCCTAAAATATTAACTGAAGGTTCTAAACACTTGGGTGTACGTTTCAACTGTGCGGATCATCAATATCGCAACTAGAAAGGAAAATGAAGCCACTGGAAGTTGGGGTAAACTTAGGAGTGCTTGGTGATTTTTCGAAATTCCCAAGAAAAAGAAAAAGGTGAGCGTGGGAGTTTATATAACGAGGAGTTAATCTCGACTCAACGTTATTTAAGTGCGTAATAATTTATTTATATTCGTTAAGTTAAGTGTAGTAATAATTATCTTAAACTTTAAGAATTCAACAACTAAAATTACTCCTTTGATAAACTTTTAATTAAGTAGTTGATAATTTCATAACTTTAAAAAAAAAAAGATTGGTATAAAATGTCCATCTATAATTATAATGGTGGGAAATTGCTATTACATGGAAATTTTTGGTGGTTTTATGCATGGTAGTTTACGTGTGATTAAATGGACTGATTTTGCAATTTAAGTTTAGAACATGATAATGTGTTATTTGTTGATTTCTATTGGAATAGTTCTATGCTGATAATTATCCGGGTGTAGTACTTTATCTCACCCGGATAAAAAGTTGATTATATTGATTAATTATCTACTGTTGTTTTGGGCCCATTTGGCTTGTGTGGTTATGTGATTAAGTTGAATAGCTTGGGCTATTAACTCGATCATGAGCCCCTGGCCTGGCTCGTATATTCGAAAGAACGGGGTCTCTCAGATATACGAAGTCATTTTTGGATGTACTGACTAGTCATGCATAAGGTGTGTCTGGGGGAGCAAGCTTTGGAAGTTGACATACACCGAGACGTATCATTTTATATTGTACATTAGTACTTGTTTGTTTACTTTAGTTGACATTTATTGCTCTTTTCTTTAAAATTATTTGAATCACGCACAACCACCTCACTAAGTTGCATGTCAACTTACGCAATGTGTTTTATTTATTTTCAGATTTTCGGATAGCATAGAAGCCATGAGGATTTTCGTCGGCAGTAAACTAGTATTTTGAAGATCATAAATATGTAAAATAGCTACTATTAACCTATATTTTGTAAAAAAATCAACTTATGTAAATTTACTAAGTTTATATGTAGATATTAATTAAGTAATTTCAGTCGGGGCGTTACAATCCGCCATCACAGTATTTGGGGTTTTGGGTGTATTTTTTTTTTGGTTTCTCGTTTAATATTGGTCTTTTGGGTTTCTCTTTGCCCAGACCACATGTCTATCTTCTTTTTTGTGTTTTTTTTTTACGTTTTCGGCTTTACTAAGATTTATATTTTTCTGGCAGGTATGGATTCAACGTTTAACTCAAGAATCCGTTTAGGGTCTGCCCACTGCTCATGTGGGTATCGCGTGAGGATTTACACCTCATGGATGAAGGAGAATCCTGGTCGTAGATTTGCTCGCTGTCATAATCTAACGGTAAATGGCTAGGTTTCAATTCTTTAAATTATTCGGTTTATGGGTTGTTTGTGTTTAGGGTTTCAATTGTTTAAATTATGTGTCCTTTAGATTATTATGATTTCTAATGAAACTTGATTGTTTGATGTTAGGATGAACGGTGTGATTACTTCGAATGGATTGACCCAATAATGTGTGATAGGTCACGCATTATTATTCCTGGATAGCTATCACGTGTAAATCGCACGGAGGCTGAAAATGCCCGTGTTATGCGTGACTTTGATGAATTGTCTGCTCAAATGCAAGTTCTTGTTATTTGGATACACAATTTGGAGGCTGAAAACATGGCACTGCGTCGCAAGCAAAAGATGATCTGTGCTGTGCTTCTGTTCTTATGGTATTTATGTGAATGATTTGCTGTTGATTGCTTGCTGGATCTTGTTGACTATGTGTATGATATGTTCTTTCTATTTTGTTTATGTATTGCATGTATCTTAGGAGTGAGCATCTAGGATTGATTGTAATATGTACTAGTTGTTTTGTCAGGTATTTCTTGAATTATATTTGTGTAAAATTTGCCTCCATCAACTCATATGTCATGATGTTTTGATATGTCCAAAATATTGTGATGCAGCTTTGTGTTTTCCTTGTGTTCTTGCTTACTTCCAAAATGCTATGTTCTTGTGTGCTGATTTCATATCTGGAAAAATGTGAGACTTATGTTGGCTTGTTGAAAGACCAGATGATGATTGGTATTGGTGTTCTGATGGTCTTGTATGTTGGAGGTTCATATGATGATGTTAATATGATTTTGGGTTTAACAAAATGTGTGTTTCCCTTGCTAGAAATGCCCTCTTCTTTGCCATAATGTTATAAAATATTGGGGCATTGCTTGTTTCCAAAATGTGATGCTCTTGTCTGCTGATGTATGATATGTGGTAATTAGAAAAAACATGAACAGCTGGTTGGTAGACCAAATGATGTTTCATCAAACATGTTCTGATGGTATTGTATGCATACATGTTCATATGCTCATGTTTATAGCAAATCTGGGTGTTGGAGCACTGTTGAGTATTCAATGCTGAGAATGTATTTACTATTTTGTGTACTCTATCATGAAAGTACCCCCTTATTTGATATGTATTGGAGGAAACATGTACATACCCTCCTTACTTTGACTATGGCCCTTCATTATAAGCTATATCAGCATTATGCAACAATTTTGGAAACTGAACGCAACCTTAATTTATTTGGCCAAGTGATGATTTCTTTCTTAAGCTATCTGATGGTATTATATGTTGTAATTCCGACTGTATATGCATTGTTGAAGTATATATAGCATGAATGATTGCATTTTTGGATGTGTATAGGATTATATTCCATCATAAGTATGAGTGCAAGTTGGTTTTAGTGTTATCGTCATGAACATTGTGAATGATAATGAGTAATGAAAAAAAGTGTATTCCTGCAGTAATGCTGATATCATTATTTTGTGACATTTATGTAATTTTTTTGAAACTGTTATTTATTTGTGTTATTTTTTGAAAATGGTCTTTATTTAAAATAATAAATAAACTTTTCCAAATTTTTTATTTATGGCATGAATGATGAAGTACATCAGAATTCAAATAGTTGATGGTATATGCATTAAATGCTTTGCTTGACCTTTTGTATATCTCATTTATGTTTTGACCTGACCCTTTGGAAGTTACATGCTTTGAATGCATTACTTGGCTCTTGAACCGATCAGATACATTACACACATTCCCACCCTGCATTTATTGAGTTGGTTGAGCATGAACCCCTTTATAAAATCCCAACATTCTATCTCCATTTCATATACTTCTCAACCCTTCAAGTGAAGCTATCATCCTTAAGTGCTAAGTTTTTCATTGTTCCTTTATTTGACCATTATGTCTGCCCAATTTAAATATAAATATGTTCATTAATACCAATCTTCATATATTTCAATTTACAGGTTGCCAAATATCACAAAATGCCGAGGACACGAAGAATGAGGTCTGATGAATCAAAACTGAGTGATGGCTGGTCATATGAACAGTCTGCCCGGTTTGTCAACTTGCTTTACCATGAGTGTAAAGCAAGTGATTTGAAGAACCTGGAATTACTCACTGGAGCACTGCAGCGTATTTCGGCCGACTTGTCCGCTTTGTAGGGAATGAGGTTCTCTCTGGTTGGTGTTAAGAAGAAGTTGGAGACAATGAGAAACATAAATGAAACCTTCAAACAGTTTTTGGAGACCCCGGGGGTATGTTACGATGCCTGGAACTGCGAGAGTCGAGTGAACAATGACAACTGGAAAGTCATTCCTGCTGCTGTAAGTAATGATTCTGCAAGTTATACTGTCAAAAGTAATATATAATGTTCATATGATTATTTCTGATCCTTTGTGTATTTTTCTTTTGTAGGAAGAATCTGAATGGTTTAGGAATTTCAAGATGCACGGTGAGTCATTGCATCTTAAGCTTGAGTATATCCTCGACACACAGGGAGTTGGTGTTTTTCCTAAAGACCTCACCGAATCACCCGGTTGGCCCATACACGTCCGTGACTCGGACGATGATGAGCTTGCCGTGGTCCCTCTTGGTACATCCAGTGAAAGGTCTGTTGTTCCATTTGATATTGACAATGAGGTGGTTGTGGCTGAACATGGACAGGATGAAGCTGGTCCAAGTGGATGGGCTGAAGGTGGTGGATCAAACGAGGGTGGGCTGTTTGGTAATGAGTTGTGGATGGTTGATTAGGAAGGTTTTTTTTTTTTAGTATTTATTTCAAGGACGCTGGATAATGATTTATGAATGATGTTTAATCTACCTTTTTTGTGTGATTACATGGCACAGTTTGATGTATAAGTGCATGTAATTACACATTTTGGACTATATTTTATTTTCTTGTACTTGTCTACTATTTTGAATGAATGAATATTGCAGTGTTTTCTTTTATATGTTCTTAAGTACTTGTTTATAAAAAAGTAGAAGTAAAAAATAATAAGCTATGTTCTTAAGTACTTGCATATAAAAAAGTACAAGTAAAAAATAATAAGCTATGGAATCAATACATCTGCAAAAGTAAATAGTTGTAGTCAAACTCAATGGCCGAAAGTTTCTGTTTCTTAAGTACTTGTATATAAAGAAAATAGAAAAAAATAATAAGCTATGCAATCAATACATCTGCAAAAGTAAATAGTTGTAATCAAACTCAATGGCCGAAAGTTTCTGTCCAATGTCCAGAATTTATAGCAAGTGGGTGAATCAAATCCTCTTTTATGAATCAATTTCAGTTGCCTTGTCTACTTTATTTGATAACACACTGCCAAGCTAGTATTTATTTTGCATATAGGTCCTCACATGGAAATTAATTGTTTAACTAGGTACCCATTTCCTAGTATAAATACCTTATACTTTTTTTAAACACTTTGTGCAAGGAAGCCTCTTCATAAAATAAAATAAAAAACACCAATTCTTAATACAACACAATGTTAAATTTTGTCCCTCGTCCCCAGTCCCATTTCTTCTACTCGGATAGATGGACCAAAGAAATTGATGAATACTCAGTTGAGTTTTTAGCAACTGAAAATTACTACGAAAACGGAATTCTCACATACGGGGTGAGCCACATTTGCGAAGATCTCGTGATGAGGTTAATGTTTTCTTCCGTACTTCTTTCTCAACAAAGGAAATAATGGCAAAGGTCAAAAAGCTAAAACGCCGACATGCCTTATTTTCGCACCTAAGGACCCTTTCCGGTTATTACTTGGATCCTATAACCAACACGGTCGGGAGAGACGGAGTGGAAATTATAAAAAATCTGTGCATGGTAACAAATTTCATTTAGACGTGTACACTCGAAAATTAATCTATGAACTATAATATTTTTTTCTTTGTAAGACAATAATCATTTTTTCATTGTAGGAAGCTCTGTATTACGAAGCATATGCAATCAATGGTGAACCAAAGTGGAATGATCTGTGTGAAATATTCGGATACCCAACCGAATTCCCAATGGCTCCACCTCCTGCGTCCCCAATTAATCTTCAATGGTTCGTGCTAAACGATGCACCGATTGTCGAACAAGAAACACCAATTCCTGACCCCATCAACCCGCTTCAAATTACATTCTCACCTACTAGTGCAAATGATCATTTCTGGAATGATTTTGCTAACTATAATAACACAGGACAGGACTTTGAAAACGACGAGGCCGAACCGTAAAAAATGGTTGCTAAGTATCTGTGGCCGGATGAAGGAACATCACACTAGGATATTGTTGAAAAAAAAATTGATTGCTTCTATTTTCCTGGTGTTATTACAAGAAGCGTGCTGATTTATGTGTTATGGTATCCGAGGGTTTGTTGTCGTTGTTTTACGTTGTATGGTATTTTTACTTTGTTGCCAGTGTTGTTTTACGTCCGTGTTCGGTTAAATTATATGTCATAAGCTTTTATTTAATTGTGTATTTTATGACAGATGTCAAATTTATCCAAAAACCAATAAAAAAAATAAAAATATACCAAAAAAAAAAATTGGAAAAATATCCTAATCATCCATAAAATACTAATAAGTCCTAATGGAATACATAAAATACTAAATAAGTCTAATGGAAATACACAAAAAACTAATAAGTCCTAATGGAAGATCCTAATGTTCATCCATAAAATCCCAAATAAGTCCTAATGTTCATACATAAAATTAATTACATCCACCATGCATTACTAATTTAATGATCCAAAATATCAAAAATCAAGTCTTCACCAAAATCCCACCAAACCATGCATAAGTAACCAAAACAAAAGTTTCCAATCAAATGTTATCAAGTCATGTATAGCAATTACCTCAGTCGACAATTTACATGCCCGGACAATAATCAAGGCATCTTGTTGTTTAGCATCATATGCGCAATGTACTCTCGGTTTTTTTCATTCGATTTTAAGAACAAATTCACATGTTTCGCATTATCCATAATCTTGAACGAGAGGAATATTCTGTTCTCATCAGTTAGCGTCTCAATGCGATCGAGTGCATCTATAATCTTTTGGGCCTTTTCATCGTACGTATCCTCCTCTTTGGCAAAACTATGACTAAGATCACCCCATGCAGATTTGGCTGCATCTATGAACTTGGCCATATCGCCTCCATCAAATTCCGATGTAGGCGTCTTCCTTTTCCTCTCAAACTTTTGCTTCTTTATTTTCTCCTTTTTAATCTTCTTTGACAACTTTGTTACCTTAGGAGTGACATTCTCAAACCCCATGTTGTACAGCGGAATTTCGGACATAAAATCCCCACAATCTGAAGCATCAGTCGTCAGATCGATGCGAGGACTATTGTACATACTCTCATCAGCCGTGGTTTCCATCAATGGCTCCTTTCCCTTCGCATTTGACTCTTTCGTCGGGTGACGCCTTACCAAGTCTTCCACGATCTCGACAACGTCCTCCGCGCAATCTCCGATGGCTCTGTCCTTTCCAAAGATCTCAACCCAATCATCATAATAGGGATATGTCTTAAACAGCATATTGGCAACATCTGAGTGTGCCTACGATTCAAAACAAAAAGTTATAAATATATATTTGAAAATATAACATATAATACTACTCAATTCTAACATGTTATTATGTGTGAAATAATTGGTGTTAATGTCACCTTTACATATAAAGCTCACACATCATCATCAACCCTGATTGTTTTACCACTTTCATTCCACCCAAAACCACTCGTCTCCTGCATACCAAAAACTTGATATTAAGTTTTCTTCCACACCGTCAATTTCGAGTTGATATGCTTGAGTAGTATATGAGTGAGGCAGTCGTGCATTGAGTGCAATGGCTAAGTTTTGCAAGTACCCTGGACGAAAACCATTATCCGCATTCCACCCTTGGGAAATTAGTTCCTTCAAGCAGTCTATCAATTCCGCTTCTTCGATTGCATTCAACGACCTTCGAGGACACTGGTCTTTCTTTGGCTAGGAGCCGCATCGCCGTAGCGTGGAATGGAAGACATATCACTTCAACTATGCATACACAATCAAATAGTTAGATAAAGTACGCAAAATACACCCAACGAATTCTCATTTGCACGAAATTGGTCCCGTTCAATTGATATAAAGTACGTTACATTATGGAATCAAATTCTAATATCTCAACAATAGGGTACAAATTAAGAAAATGGAAAATAACTAACTTACTAATAATGCAAGAATGGTGAGTCAAAGTAATAAAAAAATGTTCATAATACAACCGAAAACAAATTGGTACATCAATCAAAGTAAACAATCATATGTTAAGGCATGATATCATTCACGATCCGAATTCCACTTCATGAACATTTCACGGGCTAAGTTATCACGGAAATTGTTCCACGCGTGTGACGTTTTGACCCCTTGAACATAACCTTCTCCAACCGCCACATTCTCATCATCACTCGAGTCACTTAAATCACGCAACGGATCCAACACCATGACGTCATCGGGTGATGTTTTAAGCAAGAAGTTATGAATCAATAACAAAGCCATGATCATCCTATTTTGTGTTTGTAACGAGTAAAAAGCAGGACTCCTTAATATTGCCCAACACTTTTTTATTTGACCAAAAGTCCGCTCAATCACATTTCTAGCTTGACTATGTTTCATATTGAAAAATTCTTTTTCATTTTGAGGGGCATCCATACCAACTCCCCACTCCTTAAGATGGTATCATACTCCCCTATAAGGCGTAAGAAACCCTTCTCCGTTAGTATATCCGTTGTCACATAAGTAATATGTTCCTACAATTATTAAATAGCAAAGAGTGAGTGTTGTTAGCTATGGCCCAATTGGTCAATTATATTCATAAAACTAATTTTTACCCATGGGCACTCTCAATCCATTTGGCCGATTCATTGCATCTCTTAACACACGACCATCCGCAGCATACTCCTCCCAACCGACGAGTGCATATGTGAACACTCCGTTAATATCACAAGCGGCAAGTAAATTGATAGTAATGTCACCTTTTCGTTCCTATAACGGGGTTTATCAATGGACGGAACATAAACATGAACATATGTTTCGTCCACAGCCCCAATGCAACCCTATACATACGCAAATGCTCTATTGTAATACACAGGAGAATAACACCAAACGTAGACATGAATCTAAAGTTTTATCCTTACCGGAAAACAACTCTACCTATCGTCCTCATAATCAGCTGGTATTGGGTCCAGTTGAGATAGTAATATCGGATGGAGTTTCATCAAACACGTAAGTACACGGTGAAAACATTTACTATCAGTGTCATTGGATCTTTTATAATCCGTGGCAACGACACAATTCTTTGTGATGTGCAAAAACCGTTAAAAACATGCTACTTGTTCTCTAACGGAGACGTACTTAGTATCATTTAAATCCCCGACGTTATGTAAGACACAACATAACTTATCAAATGAACCAATATGAAGACGAATATTATTTTTACAGAGTATTGTATTTTTTCAGGTAATTTTATTTAGGTTTTCCTTCCATTTGCGCCTCCTACGGATTAGGCTATATCGGATCGGTTGATTCCTATCTCGACTACGGACTAGTTTAGCATGAAACCATAAAAGGAAAATGTCCATAAAAAAAACGATGGAATAACACAATCAATTGTTTCTTCCGTTCATCCATTTGTATAGCCTAGGAAAAAAAATTCTGAATTTCAAGTGAAGTTATCATGGACAAATAACACAAGTTATAATACCAATCTATAATATTTTATATGCCCCATCTTTATTAATCAACAGGTAAACACAAGTAGAATTACCTATTTTGGCAAAAAATTTCCAAAATGATGTTCAATTTCAAAATAAAACTTATAAAATTATACAACCCAAATACTGTGATAAAATAAAAACAAAATATTTATGTGTGATAGATTAGGAAATTAAGCCAAAAACAAATCAAAATAATTCCAAAATATACCCATATCAAGTAGGACCAAAATTATACATATATTTATTCCATATCAAGTAGGAAATTGTTATACATATACTGATATACATATCAAGTATACTTGATACGTACCCATATCAAGTAGGAAATTAAGCCAAAAAAACAAATCAAAATAAGTCCAAAATCTACCCAAATCAAATAGGCACAAAATTATACACAGATTCGGAAAATAAGCCAAAAAAACATGTGAAATAATTCCAAAATGTACCCAAATCAAGTAAGACCAAAATTATACATATATTCGGAAATTAAGCAAAAAAACCAAATAATTCAAAATTGTACCTCGTTTTACACTTCCTATGAACTTAAAATCCAGGAAAAGGGCCTCCACAGATATGAGTTGTTAGTCCTAAGTCATAAAATTGAAATCATTAGGTATAGTTTATAAAATATGCATACGGGATTTAAAAAAAATTAGAGACGAATAGATGGCAAAAATCCAACAATGGTGACAACTCCGCAGCAAGTTGATCTTCGCCGCCGTCACTGTGAAACAGAAAGAAAAAAAAAATTCAAGCTTACATCTCAAACTCAAAAATGGTGATGCTTTACGTAATTTTATAAAATGTTTCCAAAATTACTCCAAAGAATGGGACTAATTTATGCACAACAAAAATGTTTCCAGTCGGACAATTTAATCACGAAATGGTCGTTCTCTCCCTCCCCGTAAATGAAGCTTCAACTGAAAGTGAGAGGAAATAATGTGATGTAGGAGATAATATTTATTGGATGGTTTTTTTTTTAATTATTTGCTTGGTATTTTTGTAATTAAGTAGATCTATAATGACAAATTGGGCATAGAAATTACAATCTGGGCCACTATTTTACAATCTTACGGGTAGAGGTCCCTCGATCCGACGGTCCTCATTCTCCCGGCAAGCTGCCCAATAAGACGGGCTAGCCCACAAATCGGACCGAATTGAACGGGCATCCCGTAAATTAATTGGCCCACCCGAACAAGTAATTAGCCCGCGACGAAAATAATCATGGCCCAAATCTGTAGTAATTAGGGCCTATTTTGCCCAATCGAATGCAGCCTAAAGGAATTTCCTTAACCATTATAAATTTTTTTGTCATTTAAATTTCACACTTACTTTCTTCATTCACAAAGAACACATTAGCCATTTGTTCATCAATTTAACAGATAACAAGTAATCAACTTCTGAGACCTTTTTCTTGATATATCTTTTTTAAAATTGAAGCATTTAAAGTACCTTGGGAGGATTTGGTCCCATTTAGCGTAGCCCATACCAAGGTTAGCACCTCCGATGATATCATCCCATGTATTAATTAAGATGGATCCTAGGTATCTTCCAACTAGAATTAAATGCTTCAACAAAAAAAAAAAAAAAAAAAAACTCTTGTTTAGTATTTTATGGTCCATGTCAGTCTTTTGGCTACTTTGATTGCTTTAATGTCATTTTTCTATTTTTTTCTTGGTTTATTGCATGTAACGTAGCTTATGCTACATTTTCCTTTTGTTCATGCTATAGTTTGATGGTTACTTCGATCTTACACACATGTATTCATTCCAGCGCATTCTGTGATCGACACCTGGCAAGTGGGGGACAGCTGGGGTTGTTCCTGCAAATTGCATTCTCAATCGATGAGTTTCTGCCATGTGGCAGAAGGCATTAATTTTATATTTTTTAAGAAAATCTTCTACAACAATGGTTTCACCATGGTTAACTTATATAGTTTTCAAAAAATTTCAGATCTCAAATTTGTTTAAATTTTGAAATTTTCTCTTTCAAATAGGAAAAGTAGAAATTATTCATTTAAACCTAACAAACTCTACGTATATAAAGAAGAGGGAAGAAAAAAATAAATAAATTTTTAAGTGTTGTGAATGGATATCAAATCTACAATCCATAAATTGTTTCTTCAATTTCATGCCGCACTACCAGCTCCAATTACTCCTTACTTCTCAATTTTCTGAAAATTGATTTAACCATCGCCACCTTCCAACGCCTAAGTTTCTGTAAATCGATTCAACCACCGTCACTCCTTGCTCCGACACTGCTCCCCATCCACCGCCACGGTTGCGGCCACGGCCGAAGCGTCGGCCCTATTTCTTCTTTTGGTTCAGCTTGTTCTTCTTGCTTTGCTTTTCGATCCCTATCGAGAATACGGTGGTAATTTTTCATTTAAAAATTTGATAAACATATTAAATCTCTTGTTGTGTGCTGATTTTTTCTCCATTTTTTCCGGCAGATTTGGTAGGGGATGGTGAAAAGATTGACATTGTATGCAAGCTGGTAGCCCATATTTTGTTTTGGGTCGGGTCAGAAATTTACTTTGGGCTAAAAAGTGGATTTAGGCTTAATGGATTGTGTATGAATAGGCTGGATCTCATGTAAGCAAATAAAAATATTAAACTTTTGTTTTAAGTAAATGGGTTGGTCTATAACTAAAAAACTATATTTTGTGTAATCTTTTCGCTGATTATTGGAATGAATTTGTTTAAATTATTATGAATTTAATTCTCTTGTTACTCATTTTGCAGGTATAGAAATGTCTCGGTCAATTGCAGAATAATAACAAGCATGTTTGTAAATATATAGTTAGATAAATAGGTTGATTTAGTTTTGTAATTTGTAATTTCTATTTTGCAAAATAAGAGTAGCCTTGCCTTTTTTTTTTTTTGAAAAATTAGAATAACTTGTAACATGCACTTTTATTATAATTAGATGAATGGGTATGTTTAATTTTGTTAATTGTATTTTCTATCTTGTAATTGCATTATAATTAGAAAAGTTGTGATTTATTTGTTATTGTTTTTCCTTGAAATGTGACTCATATACATTTACATATTTATTTTATTAATTATTTTTCATTGACACGTAACTCATATACATTAACATATTTATTTTACTAATTGTTTCTCTTTATAATGTGCACTTATATAGATTTGCAAAAAGTTTATAGTGACACATCTAAAATAAAAAACTGAACACTCCAAAATAAAACTGACATAAATCAAAAAAATATTAAGCTTAATGATAACTGAAAAAAATTGTCATAAAATTCTTCTTATAACAAATGTTGTTCCCAATACAATAAAAACTTCAAGTTCATGTAACATCTTCAAAATGGCACTATCACACACAAAAGTACGTTCCACTGGTCGATAGTAGCCCATCTCACAATTAGAATAAATCTTTCTTCTATCCAAAATATTACAAAAACGAGTAGTTTTAGACATTATCGCGCCTAAAATAAAGAGTCGTGGTTGAATGGCATAGTTGTAGACCAAGGATATTGGGCATCAAGAAGTTGAGTGGCAAAAGGTATCGCTCCTAAAGAATGACTACTGGGTTGTAAAGGGCACGCTCCACTAGATTGAGAGGTAATGAAAGGCTCTTGAGGAGGATAAACAAAGTTGTATGACGATTCTTGCAAATTTCCTCTTGCAACCGACATAACATATGGTGATTGGTTCATATCAAGCTCAGCGGCAATAAATGATTGTTCAAAACGACGTTGAACATTTATTGCTCCTACTCCTTGTAAATCTCCAGCTGCTTGTGAGTTTCGGCCTCTCCGTTTCACGTTTTTCAAAATCCTTTCTGAAATGAGTAAATGAAGAAATGAAAAAAAATATTATTGCAGAATAACTTTACAAAATTAAAGAACTAAAACTTACTTGCCATTTGAACCTTTCCTTTCCTCTTTTTGCTTTTAACATCCCAATGACTCTTATTTGATCCCCGTACTCTAGCAAGTTGCGGATTACGTAGATCATTTGCTTGAGGGGTCTTTTTAGTAAGACCCATGTCATCTTCATGTGTACTCATATTTTCAAACCAATTGTTCAATTTTGAACTGAAACCTTCTAGAGTATCTTCCATCATGGATTTCGTCTCTTTATGCGATTGAGCTCTAATGGCAAGATCATAACTTTTTCTAACCATTTTATTTACAAATACCATATCAAATGTTTTGTTGTTGTCACTACAACTAGAACCTCCTTCATCACATATTATATTAGTTGCACATCTGGTCAATATCTTTTTTATATACTTCTTGGGGATGTAGTTCAAATTTACCCTCTCAAACACCTTTAATGCATGACTACACAATATACCCCAAGTTTCAAATTTATGACAACTACAACTCACACATAATGTCTGGCTATCAAACTCAACTGTGAAATTATCAGAGTTTCCACCCTATAGATCATTGTAAAACGCATCAAAGAAGTACCACTAACCTCATGTTGTGAAGTGATAAATAACTCTGACATCTCACGCTCTTGTTGCTGAAATAAGGCGAATACCTCTAGAGTGTATAACTCAGCCGCATGAATCAACCATGGGTTCTTTCCCACAGGAAGTTTACAATGGTGACTACGCATGTCTCTCTCTATTTCATCCAAGCGCGAGGATTCTTGAACTTTTTCATAATCAAGAACACAATTGTACAAAGTAAAAGTTGGTCCACCAAATTTTCTTTTCAATGTCGCAATTGTGCCTTCACTCCTTGATGTAGCATTAAGCCCGGCACTAAAGCGGTGACAACTAAATGCAGTCGCCCATTTGTGACGCAAGTCGTACATAATATTAAACCAATTAATCTCTTCGATATTATATTGTTCATTCATTTGTTTCCATACTTCCTCAAACTCTTCCACAGAACCGCAATTAGTCATGCACTTTTGCCACAACTTCTTAAAAATTGTATCATTTCAAGCTGCCAAAATATGAAGGTGCATTCTTGTTAATGTGCCAATGACACAATCTATGGTATGAGTCTGGAAACACCATTTTTATTACTTTCATCATTGCTCCACATTGATCAGTGAAGATTGTCTCAGGTTGTTTACCAACCATGGACTTGAGGAGCGTCCTAAACAACCATTCAAAAGAACTCTCCGTTTCATTTGACAAGAATGCACATCCAATCATTATATTTTTAAAATGATGATTAATGCCCACAAAAGGACAACAAACCAAGTTATACTTATTGATTTTGTAAGTAGAATCAAACGAAAGCACATCGCCAAAGTTTTCGTAGTGGATCTTGCATTTGTAATCTCTAAAAAGAAATTCACCAGTCGTTTATCTTCATCCCTTTCCACATCTCAATAAAAATAAGGCTCTTTGTTCGTCAAATTCATAAAATGATCAATCAATTTATCAACGTCACATCGATCAATTCGTCTTTCCCTTCTTGCACGGGAAAGAGAATCATATGCATCTTTTTTTAGTGAAACCGACATTTTCTCTCCCATGGACCATCGTTTGCATAACATCATAAGCATCAGAAAGATGTGTTCCACATTTCACCATTAGTTCAATGCATTTCTCTTAATCAGGACTCACATGTCGTGTTGATCTTAACATATATGTTTAACTCGGGAGACACATATCGTGAGTATGTTCCTTTTTGAAAGCAGTCACCCTCCAACTTTGGCCCTTTAACCTTGCAACTCTGATTTTGGATTTACAATTACATCGTTGTGTAGGTTTCACATAAGCCGGTACATTTAGCAACGAACTTTTCTCATCTTTATTGCCTTGACTAGAACAGACATAGTCTTTTGCTCTTATTTCTGAACCATCTCTAAACCGCTCAATATTACCTTTTCTGACGCTAGAACCTTTTGCATGTGCATACATACAATACATTCCATATGCAACAAGTTCATTCTCAACTGATTTACCAGCTTCTAATCTGCTCTCCATTTCTTCGATGGTAAGGCTAGAAATTCTATCTCAGCTTTTGTGGTGGACGATGGTTGCCTCGTCACTTCAGCACCATCATCACAGTTCAAATCTAACAAAAACAACAATAATTGAGTTCATTTGATTATCACAAACATTTAAAAAGGTGCAATTTCACTAATCACATACCTGGACAAATTTGTATATCATCGTCTTCAAGTGACATGTTTGGAGTTTGTTCCATTATATGAGATGGACTACATAGAAGAAGAAAATAAATAAATTATTAATTTTTTAAATTTAAAGTAAGTACGTTATGATAACAAACTTTCCCCAAAAAAATCACAAAAAAATAAAGAAAACATTTATCTTGTTTTATTTTGGTGTATAAATGTGTAAAAAGTAAACATATTAAAATACTACTTGCAAAACTTTTATTTTGTCTACATTCTCCCATCTCAAAGCATAATAAAAGAATCAAAGTAAGCCTAAATGGATAAACTTATATATATGTACAAGTTTAAATCCCCAAACAGCATTCCCATCTATGTCTTTTTTCAATAAGAGCATACACAAATTTCAAAGAAATTATATCATTTAACCCACCAAAACCAAAACCCTCTGTTCCTTTTTCCCTAACCTTACAACAGAGGAAATAAATTTTGCAACTTCTAGCAAATTAACTAATGAATTATCAACAACAATTCAAGTATATCCAATTAGATTTGAGAGAAAAAGGTTTCTGCTCATTTATTCATTAAACTCAGAAAAATACATGAAGTTATGAGCTTACATATTTATACCCATCGCCACTAATTTAAAAAACTAATTACCCAAAATTGGTTAGTGAAGTTAATGCACCAAAGAAAATGACTAAAGAGTCCTTGTTGTAACATACTAATAAACAAGAAAGCTAGGGAAATAGTGTTAAACAATCACACTTATTATAATTAATTTTAGTATCTATAAGTTTAATATTAGTATAACATACTTGTATGATAGGGCGGTTTAGGGGCTGACCACCGGTGGATGGCGGCCGGCGACCGGTGGCCGGTGCCGGTGCCGTTTGCAAGAATTTTGAAGAAGAAAGTAGGATTTGTTGTGAAGGCAAAAGTTCAATAAAGTAAATGGTAAAATTAGGGTTTTACAAAAAGTTATTTTAATTTTTTATTTCAGTTTTTTTAATTAGAGAAACCATGGTTAAATCATAGTTTCATCCAGGTTTGTTTGTTTTTTTTTTCCGTTTTTTATAAATTATGAGCTTCTGCCACATGGCAAAATCTTATTTTTTGAAATTAAAAATTGGTAGGAACCATTCCAGGGGCCTTTATTGGCCAGGTGTCGGCCAAAGACACCACTGGAATGGTTACAGGGTTGTGCTTTACATTTAACTAGTTAGAGATCTAAACAAGGGTCTCAATTGGCACGATAAAACTTTCAATAGAGGCAACTAATGTCGATTTGGGAACTACTTATGGAAATCTCCATCAAGTTTCATGCCCCAAGATTTTTTAACCAGATGACTCGGACACGATCAAGTCATTGCCCTGTGACAATTGAAAGTAGATAGTCTTATGGCTAGCACAAGATTTTCGATTGGAAATGTTTTTTATTAGTAAATGTTAAACATTATAAGTCGTACAGTTTAGAATGTAATATTATCGTATTTCGTATTCTACTTTGGTTGTTCTCTTGTCACTTGGAATTGGGACTGTTCCGAATGACAAGCGACAAAGGAATGTCACTTGGCCAAGAGCCTTTCTCGCTTGTCACCTGAAACGAAGAGTAAAAAAAGCTCAAAACTTAATTTTCAGTTTTAAGAACTTATTGAGATTTGATTTTGAGCTTTTGAATTTAGTGGGGCTTTATTTTATGTTTTCCAGTTGGGTTTGATTTTGAGTTTTAATATTTAGTGGAGTTTGATTTTGTGTTTGAAATTTAGTAGATTGGAGTTTTATTTAGAGTCCGTGAATTTCATTGGATTTTATTTACAATACAATTTTTCATTCAATTTAATCCTTAACTAACCTAATCTAAGTAAAGGCTAGTTTAAACAAAATATGGAAAAAATACTTTTATAAACTAAATTTTCCATAAGGCTACTTTTGTGAATAACTCATAACAAATTGAAAACTAATGCAAGTTGGAGAAGAACTGCTATAAATATATTAATAAATAGAAGGGTTGGAGAAGAACTTATTGGGGAGAGTCTTCCACGGACCTAGTCTAGGAGATTAACTCCTAGATCATGTGGTCTACAATTTTTTCTACAATAAAATATTTATATTTAACTTTACATTATTTAAATTTAATCAAACCAACTAACTAAGGTAATTTATAATAGAAAAAGAAAAAACAAAATTTAACTTATTAAAATTAATTGAAACTGCCGCTTTTTTTCCAGCATCTCCACAATTTTTTTTCCCCTCTGTTTATGCCTAGGCTTAAAATCTTCAGGGTTTTTTGTATTTTGCACCCTCGAAACATGGGAAATAGGCATTTTGCACCCTTAAAACTTATATTTAGCACTTTGCACCCTCGAAATATGAAAAATGCAGCACTTTGCACCCTCTTTTATTTTCAAGCAAAAACTCAAGGGCAAAATAGGTAATTCTATTGTAAATCTTTGACACTTTGCACCCCCAAAATAAAATTAGCACTTAACACTCCCTAATTAAGAACAAATCAACAACTTGCACCCTGAAACACAATAAATGGACACTTTACACCCCAAAACACAAAATTAACACTTAACACCCTCAAATTTTTTAAAAAAACTCAAACGCCTCATTTTTTCCGACAAAGTTGACCATTAAGGTGAAAAAAAATTTAAGCCAGAATAGGTAATTATTTATGGGTCTTTGATATTTTGAAGTAGACAATGGGTCTTCAAGAAGTTTACTTGTACTCTATTTAGTTATTTATGGTTATATTGTTGAAAAGAAAGATGAAGAGATAAATGAGTATTCGAGTATTTATAATTGTATTTTGCAAAATTTAAGGTAAAAAAATGAATTACCTATCTTGCCTTAGATTTTTTCACTCCGATAGTCAACTTTGACGAAAAAAACGAGGGGTTTGAGTTTTTTAAATTTGAGGGTGTTAGTGTTAATTTTGTGTTTTGGGGTGCAAAACGCCCATTTATTTTATTTCGGGGGTGGAAGTTGCTGATTTGTTTCTAATTAGAGGGTGTTAAGTGCTAATTTTATTTTGGAGGTACAAAGTGTGAAATTCTCAAGTTTTGAGGGTGCAAAGTGCCAATACTATTGAATTATTGAATTACCTATTTTGCCTTTGAATTTTTGCTTGAAAATAAAAGAGGGTGCAAAATGCTAAATCTAAGTTTTGGGAGTGCAAAGTGCCTATTTCCCATGTTTCGGGAATGCAAAGTGCAAAAAACCCAAATCTTCAAGAAAGCAAACATTTTGAGCAACAATTTCTTCTATATAAATTATAAGGAATACATATTTTCATATTCGGCAGTAGATTTTCTTAATTTTGTTCTCATTTTCAGATTTGTGAAGTCAGAATAATTTCAAATTTTCAAATTTGTGAAGTCAGAATATTTCTCAGAGAGGTAATTTTTATAAGTTTACATTTGATACATGAAATAGTAAATGGAGTCAATGATGAACCTTATTTGCTTGAAGAAATTTACATTGCTCACAAAGTGTTCGATAAAATGCCATAATAGCTTTCAACATTTTTTTTTAATAATTCCATCTTTTATGTATATTAAACTTTATTCTGAATATATGTATATAGAGATCCAATTTTAAGTTATGGTTTGATAAGATTTGTAATATTTATGCAGAATCTTTATGTAGTACATTTTAACTGTTTTTTTTTTTTTTTTAATGAAAAATGTGTGTAATTCATAATGAAAAATTGTTCATAATTTCACACAATTAAATTTAACGTAAAATAAGATTATATAAGTGAAAGGTGCACATTTTAAATTTAACTGGGTCAATTTTTTTTATTAGTTACATAATTAAATTGAAATGAGATGAATAAGAAAATATTGCTTTTTTGGTTTGGTTAAGTGATGAAGTTAAAGTAGAGTTAAAAGGAAATAAGAGAATTGAATATTTAATTGAATGGGAAAATATAGATCACATGGTCTACCGGGTCTATGGAAGAAGGGTAAATATCATTTTTGGTCTCTCTTATCATTAACTTTTTACAGAGTGGTCTCTTTTATGTTTTTTTTCCCACTCTAGTCCCTACTGTGAATTATTTGTTTCACTTTAGTCCCTACTATGAATTATGTGTTTCACTTTAGTCCTTATCAGGTGGTTCCGATAACACGTGACATGCATATGAATATTTTTTAGGGCATTTTCGTCCGTTCACTATTGAGACTATTTGAGATATTGTTTAATTGGTGAGCAATTTTGGTGTTTGAAAAAGATTTTAGGAAAAAACTTTAGTTTGGAACGAAATGTACGATTAAGTTCGATTGGAATGAAAGCCTAGTTTGAAAATTTAGTTTTTTTTAAATAATTAGAAAAACCAAAATATCCATGTTAGTTTACTTGAAATGACAAAATTGTCCTCATGAGCATATCACATGTTATCGGAATCGCCTTGGACCACTTGAAAAGGACTAAAGTGAAACAAATAATTCATAGTAGGAACTAAAGTGGGAAAAAAAACATAAGAGGGACTACTCTGTAAAAAGTTAATGATAAGAGGGACCAAAAGTGGTGTTTTCTTCCAACTTATTGCCACCCTTTCAGAGCATTGTTTTAAAGAGAAAAAACTGATCAACTAAATTTCTTATCTCTAGTGTTAAGAATTGATCTTAAGAATGATAATAATAAACAAAAACAGATTAACTAAATTGATTATCTCTAGTGTTAAGAATTGATCTTAAGAATGATAATAATAAGCAAGGGAAAAAAATTAATTGAAAAACTGATACGTGGAGTGAGAATCTTTCTTTGATTTTAGTCCGCCTGACATAAGCAAACAAGCCAATGGATCATTTAATTTTGATCCATTGTTTGTCAGAATTGTTCTGATTGTGAATGTGCCTATTGGGGAAAGTGGCAATTAGTGAAATCAAAAATAAAATAATTTTATGAAATTAGTAAAAACATGTAAAATCAATAAAAATTCAGATAAAATTGGTAGATATTTCTGAAGTTGGTGAAAAACGGGTGAATTCATTAAAAAAATATCATTGATATGGGTAAGTATATGTGAAACTAATGAAATTTGGGTGAAATTCGTTAAAAAATGGATGAAACTGGTGAATCAATGAAATGGTGTAACGATAAAAATATGCATGTGAGATCAATGAAAATTCAAATGTAATAGGTGGAAAAACATGTGAAATTAGTGGAAAACATGTGAATTAGATGAAAGTAAGTTAAACTGGTGAAAATGGATGAAATCAATAAAAAATAAGTTTAACCAGTGACGTACCCGGAAATTAATTTCACTGAGGTCCATTGTTAATTTTGTATTGATCTTTGAAATATCACCAAATAAAACATATTTAAACAAACATTACATTTTTTTTAATAGTATTTTGTGTCAATATTCATTATTTGAACCTTATAAATCTTATTGAATACCTTATTTCGATCATAACATTTCGAATTTATTTGCTATAGATATGTGTCTCCGTCGATCGGTATTTGACTACCTTATTATACAAATGATTTTTAAACTATCGAATATCTTGAGAATAAATATATTATCCTGGGTGCACGATATTGTTTTTTTATCATTAAGTTTTGAGTAATATTCATCATTTCTCTTAATTGAAAAAGAAAAATCTCATATGAATGTAACCCATGTCAAAACATTAGTTCCGTGTGATTACCAAAATTTAATTATTCCATTGTCAAAAAAATTCGTAGATAAAACATAACCAAATAATAATATTTTTATAATTTATTTTATTAATATACCTGACTATAATTCTAGGGAAGATATACATGTTCTAACAGAATTGTTGTCAAGTAGTTGTACTAATATAAAGGTCCAAGAGGGAGTTAAGACTGGTATTCAATTAATTATTTTGTCTGGTAATTTATGTTTCTAATTAAAAAAAAACTTACATATGAATAAACTAAATATGCATTACTTAGACTTATATATATATATTTTTTTTTTGATAGAGTAGAAAAATGAGTCTAGAATATCAAGACATGCATAATCTCAAATTTTAATAAAATTATTTTCGTGAAAACGGGTGAAATCGATGAAAAAAATATATGAAATTAGTGAAAATATATAAAATCGATGGAAATTCATGTAAAATTAGTGAACACTACTTGTGAAGTTGATGAAAAAACGAGTGAAAAATCGGTCAAAGTAGTGCCCTAGAAATCAGTAAATACATGAGAAATAGATGTAAATTTGGATGAGATTCATGAAAAAGCGAATGAAAACGGTGAAACAAATAATAAGTGCAATTGGTGAAAAACAAGTAAAATCGGTTAAAAAAAAATCATGCATGTGAAATCAATGAAAACTATGTGAAATTGGTGAAAATAGGATAAATTTAAGTTAATTTTTTTAACCAATATAACATGTTTTGCATTAATTTTATCGATTAACTTTTTTTTTTTGTCAATTTAAGTCAATTTTTTCACCAAAATTATCTTCTTTTTTTTAAATTTAATTTGACCAAGTTAAACACTCTTATTAGTTATTCTTGCTAAGAATGAGTTCAATTCTTGATATTTCCTCAACTATCATAACGATTATTTTAATTTGACATTTTAGTACAAAGTACAATTAAAATACATAGGTTCATCTATAGATATAAAAACTATAGATTAAAATACATAGGTTCTTCTATAGATATAAAAACTACAAACATTTTTTCAAAAAAAATTGGAAAAATTATCATAACATAGAAATCTGACATGAATTAATTATCATTAACATATACTAGTTTTTTTGCACTTTGCACTCCCGAAACATGATAGTCACTTTGCACCCTCAAAACTTAGATTTAGCATTTTGCACCCTTTAAATATGAAAAGTACAGCAAATTCAGGCAAAGTTGTACAAATCAATATTTGGCTCTTTGCACCCCCAAAACTTCAGCAATACAGCAATTCAAGGGTAAAACAGGTAATTCAATTATAAATATTTGGCTCTTTGCACCCCAAAACTTCAGAAATTGGCACTTTGCACTATCAAAATAAAAGTAGCGCTTATCACCCTCGGATAAAGAACAAATCAGCAACTTACACCTCCGAAATACAATAAATGGACACTTTGCACCCCGAAACACAAAATTAACACTTAACACCCTCAAATTAAAAAAAAAATAACCCAAACCCCTCATTTTCGGGCAAAGTTGACCGTCGGGGTGAAAAAAATCTAAGGCAAAGTTGAGCTTACCAATTTTTACTATTTCAATTGTTGTTTATAGCACGTTTAATTTGTAAAAGCTATTTCCTTCTCAATTTAATGTGCATTTGAACAAAATGGCACCCCTATGCCTCCCCGAAGAAATATACCTCCCCGAAGAAATCTTAATCTGCATTTTCTCAAAATTGCCCACCAAATCTATAGGCAAGTTCAGGTGTTTATCAAAGTCATGGCGCGCTCTACTCTCCACCACCTATTTCATCAAACTTCACCTCACTCGTAAATCTCAACAAGAAAATCTCATTCTTATCAACCGATCTTTCTTGGGCAATCGCCCCATCCACACCCTCACTCTCCCTATCAAAGACGGCACACATTTAAGAGATCTTGAGCTGTTAAATACTTGGGCTTATGTGGTGGACTCTTGCAATGGTTTGGTTTTGCTAAGAAACGATTATTACGAGTTGTTCGTAGTTAATCCCATTACTCGGCAGCACATAAAAATACCAGATTCACCTTTGGCTTTAAAGAAAGAGAGTTATTTGATCCACGGATTCGGTTATGATTGTTTTAGTGATGACTATAAGATTGTAATACTTCCTTATTACGAACCTAACATTGAGCACGAGCCAGTTGTGGATGTATACTCGTTGAAAACGGGTGTTTGGAGAAGGGTTAACAATTCTCTTTGTGGTCATGTGTTTTGGGAACCTTATTCTGGGGCTTTTCTGAATGGCGCTATCCATTGGCTAGTTGATAGTATAGAAACCAGTTATCCGTCTGTGATTGCGGCTTTTGATTTGGTTTAATGAGGTCTTTTATGAGATTCCTGCTCCTAAGGATGTTGTTGAAGATGAATTTTACCTTCATAGACTTGTTGTTATTGGGGGGCGATTGTGTTTGTTAAAGAATTTTAGCGATAATAGAATTGAACTTTGGATGATGAAAGAGTATGGTGTGGTAGAGTCTTGGACCATTTCCAGCTTCAATGTTGCTGGAGAGCGGGATTCTATCAAACCTATATGTTTTATTGGGGAAGAAGATGTTTTGCTGTTAAAATCAAGGGATGGTTTGCTTGTGTTTAATCTCAATGAAAAAACATTGAAGGACTTGGTTTTCGGTGGAGTTTTATCCAGGTTTAGAGATGGACACACCTTTGTGGAGAGCCTCGTCTCGCCTTTTTTTAACACATAGATTTGAAGGTTGAAGTTAAGAATCTCTAATTGCATTGTGTTTAATCACTTTCTAAACGATTAAGTTGATACCCGAGGAAGATGTGCTTTTCCTTTTGGTAGATTACTGCCATTGTCAAAGCTTTAACACAAATTGAACATGGACATTGTAGGCAAATGGATATGGAATTATGTCTATAACTAAAATTTAATCATATTTTGTTTTTATTTCCTGTTAGTTACAGTTTGATTATAAATCCTGAAGTTCCGGTTCCAAACATATTCTTTGTTGTTTATGCAACTTATATCTTTTGTTGTACTTGTACAAGTCAAATTGCTGTGAATACATGTGAGTAAAATTATTTAAAACTAGGATATATATATGTATATATCTTGATTATTTACTCCAGAAGTATATCGCATAAAATTTGAAAAGGTAGTAAAAAAACATATAATCTTTAAGATAGAGTCAACAATTTAGCAAAGTTATTCCTATATTATTATGCCTAGACGGCTAGACCATTTCTGCACTTTGGAAGTCTTCATATTAAATCCCGAGGCTCTCTTGTTCCTCTATTATTTTAGTTGTTGGGTCGACAAGGGCATCTCCAATCAAGGGCTGGGTAGGGGAAATGGTGAGGGTGTGGGTCACGTGACATGAAAATTGTTTCATACGTGAGAGATTTTGGGTTAATTTTAAAATTGAGTCTCAATTGACATTAAAATTGTCATCGATGTTGAAGTTATTGAACCAAATTTGTCAGCGTAAAAATATATGGGGTAGAAATGTCAGTGAGTTAGAGTTGTAGCACCAAAAATACAATAATTCCATATAAATATACACACACCGTTTTATCGTGGGAATGATTATTTAGTACAACCGATGTATGAATAACGTGATGCAACAAATAGTTTGAGATTTATTTAAGTTGATTAGCTTACCAATATACAGTGCATATGAAATCTTGAAAGTAATTTTATATTACCATAACCATTTGTTGTTTTGCACCACCTCATCCGTACAGCGATTGCAGTAAGCCACTAACTAATTCCGATGGCGTATTGGTTACCTAATTTCTTTTGTGTTTCTCATCTCCGTTCATTTAACTCCATTCATATGATCTTACTTGCAAATTCTTTATCTTCAACACCATCAGTCGTGGAGACCGCAAAATAAAAAAAAAAATTAAAAAAAAGGTAAATTGTGAATACCCCCCTCAGGTAAAGTATAATTACAAAAATCACTCTCACGTATTGAGTATTATAAAATTCCCCTCATATTTGTCACCTTCTTACAATTAAACCCTTGCCCCCTAAAATATTCCAATTTTGCCCTTGGGTGTTATTTGTATTGATCGTAATATCTTATAAATGTTAAAACTTGGGATCTAATTATTATATCTACTAAATTAGAAAAAAAGATAATTATATATTTACTACTAGAATAATTGATAAAATTTATAATTGCCCATAAGTTTTAATAAAATTGCAACAAAAGAAAAGGGTATTTATTTATATATTTATTAGCAATTTAAATTGTAAAATATTAAATTAAATAGAATTTTAATTGTTGGATGAATATGAAGATGATGACTAATATTGAAGAGAGGTTTTGATGAATTCCAAAATATCAAGATCAGCTAAGTAATGGAAGCTTAGTAAATCCCTTGTAAAGAAGTTTTTGACCAAACATAGAAGACAAATCAGAAGAGTCAAGATTTATGGTCGAGGAGACAACTGATCTATTGCTATAGAAGGAAATCAGATTGATGAGATTCAGCCGACTCAACAGATTCGTTTAGTTTGGGATCAGCCAAGTGTTCATCAGACAGCTGAGTGGATGTGATCAAATAAGTCACCTCAACTGTTATAAATGCACTTAAAGAAATAAATGATGAAGAGGAAGGGTATTTATCTGAAGAGGAATGGTATTTATGACAAATGATTGAAGAAGAATCTCGTATCAGCTGGGTGCATTTAATGCGACTGACAAAGAAGTACAACAGATATGACAAAGAAGTACAACATATATATATAATTGACCACGATGATTTATCATATTCTGAAATCGGTCCATGATAACATCGTTTGAAATACTACTAAATATGTCCGTCTCTATAAAGGCAGCTAAACTATCATTTAGCCACTGATCGCCCATTCGGTTACGGAGTCGAACAATCGAAAAAGCTCTCTCCACTGATGCAGTTGCAATGGATAGAATAATTAGCTCCAATATCGAAAGTTTGTAAACCATCGAGAATGCGACATGCCTTTTTGTTGTAACCATCTTCCTAGCAAGATCACCAATCTCTTTCAAGCTAGAAAAATCACCACTTGAATATCGAACGTCCCTAATATAATTTTCAAGTTGATTGGAAAGGACCGAGAACTCAAGAAAGGAGAAGTCATTTAGATAAAGTCTGGTAAAACCACAAGTTTTTCTTTGTCAAAAGCCTCAAAGCGATCATATGAGTTAAAACATGCAACACAAAGAAGCAACTACGTGTTTACTTCATTGAAACGGTTATTCAACTCTTACAATTGTCTATCCATCACCGAATTTAATCTCTCCACTTTGTAATGATGTTATTCATTGAACTAAAATTTTATTTGGGTTGAGAATTTCAAATTGGACTTATTGGGTTTTTAAAAAAAAATAAAAAATAAAATACTACTATAAAAAAATTGAGGGGGTTTCTGCGTCCCAATTCATGTCGGTAATATGTATGTTAATAAGACATATATATATTATAAATATTAATTTATTTTGTATACATTAATCCTTTGATTAAGGATTTAACGAAATACCTCATCAACCAAATGAAAAGAAGCAATAGGAGTTGGATAATCCGATTCAGAAAAGCCATCATACATCATACAACATATATATAAAATTAAACCCAATTGATTACGCCCAAACTTGTCGAAACAAAGCGATCGATGTAGAATAGATTGGGCGGTCGTATCCACGAGGAGATGACTAAACTAAGCTAAAATCGTTAGTAGACAAAGTAGCTTTAAAGATAAACAAACAAACTAAATTAACGAAGCGATTTGATTTTAAGAAACTTAAAGATAAGTGAATTTTTGGTTGTTGAAAAATAAGATAATTAAAACGATAAGATATCAAGAATATCTTATATGCTTCGTTCACTTATTTGGATTGATTCATAAATTACTCAATTGAAAGTTTCACATCCTAAACAATCAATCGGAAGATAAAGAATTGAAAAACACATAATTTCTAATGTATTTGAGTAAATAATTTTCTTGCTTTTAGAATTGGCACAAAATATCATCTTATGAGAAATCAAAAACATACTATATACCAAGGCATATTGCATTAAAAGACTACTCATAAAACGAAAGGCTTATATCAATATAATTATATCATAAAGATTTTCACATAAAAAGAGCTTGACTAGATTTATATGAAAACTAATGAAACAATTGTATTAACATAAAAGTTGATGAAAATAGATGAAGAAGAATAAATTACTCAAAATTATTAAACTTACAAAACCTTGAAGAATCGAATCCAAATAAGATCACTACGCATATAAGTTCATCTCTAATCTCACCAAAGAACTCTTAGCCTAATTTGCTAATCATTATCACAAGTTCTAGAGAGAAAATATGATAATGATTTTAGAGAGAATTGTAACTAAAACTAAGAATTGTGTGTTTTAAGATGTGTGATTCTAGGACTATATATAGGTGCTAAATAGCCCTAATCCAAGTAGGAGAATGCTTAGGAGGTAGAAATTGAGTAGGAAGATGTTTAGGAGGCTTAATCCTCGTATGGAAAGGATTTATGCAAGTTTCCTAATCACTTTAGGACAAAAATCGCGATTTCCGCGTAGAAGATTCTGCTCTGCGCGACATATTTGAAAAATGCATATCTTTGTGCTCCGAACTCCAAATCCAGATTCGTAAAGTCTATAATGTAGCTAACTCCTTCCTCTACAACATATCCGAAATTCAGCTTAATAGGAGTTTCCTTGCGAGAGTTATCGTCCTTGGAAGTAGCAGCAATATTTCTGGCAGATTCCTTATTTGTTGTTCTTGCACTAATTTACTTCCTTGAATCTTTCCTTGCTTCAAATTATGCCTTTGATACTTGTACAATTTGGGAAAGCTAAATATTCCGGGGTCCATATTTTATATTCCTACAAAAACAAATCAAAACTCAATATTTTCTAATTACAATAATTTCTATTAATTTCATGAAAATATCAAATTAACACTTGATTTATTTAGAAAATAAGAACAACTTAAGTGCATTTTCAAGCACTAATCACAACCCCCAACCAGCTTATTGCTAGTCTCTAGCAATTCAAGCGCAAATAAGATATAAGCATGATGAACAAAACGGAGAAGAAATGAGATAAACTATCCAAGTACTTCAATCAAAGAGCTAGTCAAAGATCACAATCGCTATCAAGATTACTTCGATCATAACTCCCAAAATGTGTGTGTGTGAATGCTAAGCCAAAACCTTCATACCACAAACCACAATACACATAGCTGTCGAAAATTTACCAAGTAAAGTATCAACTCCATTTTCTCACGGGTAAAGTGTTTAAATTTTTAGGACAGGAATTTCACTCATGGAGTTGGAAAACAGATAGTCACTCAAAGAAATAGGCCATATTTTTACGGACAAGCATACAAACAAACATTGATCCAATGATAGGAAACATAACTATCTAGAGGTCACATTCTTTCGCAATTTAGCTTAAGGATTTCAATTGGTCATACTATAGAGCCATATAAATATTCGTCTTTTAACATGACGAAAACTAAGAACTTTTCTCTTTTTTTTTTTTTTCCACTTTTTTTTTTTTTTTTTAAATATGGCTCATGAAGCCATTTTACTCTTGACCAATATCATCCATATTTTTGACTTTTCTTTAAGAATGTTACTCTAAATAGCAATTAACCAATTCAAAAGAGCAATATAAGTTCATAAGTTGTTTTCTCAACCTCCCCACTCACTCACAAAAGATGTGTGAGTAAAAAAAAAATTAACTTGGAAAATTTCTAGGCTACATGCATCGAACATCCATCTTACCACAAGCTTAGTAATGTGCTCTTGGAATTTTTTTTTGAAGCTACTTTCTAATAATAAAGATAGAAAAAATGACTAAGACTTTACACGATGAAATCATACCTAAAAAGCAAATCTAGCATCTCAAATCAATCCATTCATACATACCTTATAGCCCATTTTCAAGAGAATCGCTAATATAAAAGCAATAAACTAATTTTTCTTAAAAATGCATTTTTTTTTCTCAGAAGGCTACCACCCCCAACCTAAATATGACAGTGTCCTCATTGTCACTATAATATGAATGCAGAAAATACAAGAGACGAAGGACTACTACTTGAATGATGTAAGTCCAGAGATGATCTTAAATACACAAACAAAAAAAACAAAACACACAAAAGAAAGAAAAAGAAAAAAAATAAAACTATAGTACATGATGGAAAGATAGAACCTGATTAATGGTAGATAGGAGCCACAAGTGCAATCTCCTCAGGTTCATCCACCCTCTCCACAATTTGCTTTAATCTTTGGCCATTCACACAAAAAAGTCTCCCATCTTTAGGATTTTCTACTTCTACGGAACCATTGGGAAAGACTTGTTTTACCACAAAAGGACCAGTCCATCTTGATTTCAACTTTCCAGGGTGGAGATGTAAATGAGAATCGTAGAGAAATACTCGTTGGTTTAGCTCAAAGTTCTTTCTGAGGATTTGCTTGTCATGAGCGACTTTCAGTTTAGCTTTGTAGATCCTTGAGTTGTCGTAAGCATCATTCCTTAATTCTTCTATTTCTGACAATTGTAAGTTCCTTTGAAGACCTGCAGCATTCAAATCAAAATTAAGCGATTTAACTGCCCAATAAGCTTTATGTTCTAACTCTACGGGTAAATGACAAGCTTTCCCATAAACAATCCGATATGGGGACATCCCTAGAATAGTCTTGTAAGCTGTACGGTATGCCCAAAGTGCATCAGAAAGTCGTAAAGACCAATCCTTGTGGTTTTGGTTAACCGTTTTCTCCAGAATTTGCTTAACTTCCCTATTTGCTAACTCAGCTTGCCCATTGGTTTGCGGATGATATGCATTGGAAACCTTGTGAATAACACCATACCTGCGCATCAAAGCTTCAAAAGAACGGTTACAAAAATGTGTCCCTTTATCACTAATAATAACTCGTGGTGTACCATACCTAGCTAACACATTTTTCTTTAAGAATTTTACTACTGTAGTGTTATCATTCTTACGACATGGTACAGCTTCTACCCATTTGGATACATAATCAACAGCAAGAAGAATATATAGATAATCATAAGAAGAAGGAAATGGACCCATAAAATCAATTCCCCAACAATCAAAAATTTCAATAACAAGAATTGGGTTAAGGGGCATCATGTGGCATCGAGTCAAAGCTCCCAACTTTTGGCATCTATCACAAGAACGACAAAAATGATTAGTATCTTTGAACAAACTTGGCCAATAAAGACCACATTGTAAAATTTTAGCAGCTGTCTTTTTCATAGAAAAATGACCACCACAAGCCTCAGAATGACAAAAATTCAAGACACTATTTACCTCAGTCTCGGGAATGCACCTTCTCATGATTTGGTCGGGGCAATATTTATATAAATAAGGATCATCCCAATAAAAATTTCTTACCTCGATCAAGAACTTACGCTTATCTTGTGCAGTCCAGCTTGACGGAAGTTCACCAGTAACCAAGTAGTTAACAATATTAGCATACCATGGCAATTGATCTACATTGAACAGTTGTTCATCGGGAAAGTCATCTCGAATTAGGGGATCTTTTGTAGAATCAATGAACTCCAAACGAGATAGATGATCCGCCACAACATTCTCGACACCCTTCTTATCTTGAATTGTTAGATCAAATTCCTGCAACAAAAGAATCCACCTAATTAAACGAGCTTTAGCATCCTTTTTGGAAAGAAGATACATAAGAGCTGCATGGTCAGTATAAACAGTAATAGGTGAACCAATAAGATAAGGTCGAAATTTTTCCATAGGAAAGACGACTGCTAGCAGTTCCTTTTCAGTAGTAGAATAGTTCTGTTGAGCACTATTTAAGGTCCTACTAGCATAATAGATAACAAATGGTTTTCCTTCCCTACGTTGTCCTAAAACAGCTCCAAGAGCATAGTCACTAGCGTCACACATGATTTCGAAAGGTAAGCTCCAATCTGGTGATTGTATGATGGGTGCGGTAGTGAGTTTTTGGACAAGTATTTTGAATGCTTTTTCACACTCAGGAGTCCAGTCGAACCTAGCATCTTTGACTAAGAGGTTACACAGGGGACGAGATATAGAAGATAAATTTTGTATGAACCTCCGATAAAAACCAGCATGTCCAAGAAATGACCAAACATCTTTCACAGTTTTGGGTATATGTAGGTTAGAAATCAACTCAATTTTGGCTTTGTCAACCTCTATTCCTTTTTCAGACACTATATGACCTAAAACAATCCCAGATGAAACTATGAAATGACATTTCTCCCAGTTCAGAACAAGACCTTTTTCCTCACACCTGCTCAAAACAGCTTTCAAGTTAAGTAAACAAGAATCAAAAGAGTCTCCAAAAACAGTTATATCATCCATAAAAACTTCCATGAATTTTTCAACCATATCAGAAAATATGCTCATCATACAACGTTGGAAAGTAGCAGGTGCATTACATAAACCAAATGGCATTCTACGAAATGCAAAAGTACCAAAAGGGCATGTAAATGTTGTCTTTTCTTGATCCTCCAAAGCTATTTCGATTTGATAATATCCAGAATATCCATCAAGAAAGCAATAAAACAAATGACCAGCTATACGTTCCAATATTTGGTCGACAAAAGGAAGTGGAAAGTGATCTTTTCGTGTGGCAGAGTTTAATTTCCTATAGTCAATGCACATGCGCCACCCAGTTACTACTCTAGTGGGAATAGGATGCCCTTCTTCATTTTCTACAACTGTAACTCCAGATTTCTTTGGTACCACTTGTGTAGGACTAACCCATTGACTATCAAATACAGGAAAGATGATGTCTACATCTAATAATTTCAAGACTTCTTTTTTCACTACTTCTTTCATGGTGGGGTTTAATCTTCTTTGAGGATCTCTACGCGGGTTAGCACCTTCTTCTAAATGAATCTTATGTGAACAAATTAAGGGACTAATACCTTTAATATCAGCTATCGACCAACCTAGTGCAGACTTATGTTCTTTCAACAAATTTATGAGTTTCTCATCTTGCTCGACACTAAGTTTAGACGAAATTATAACAGGAAAGGTATCACCTGGTCCCAAGAATGCATATTTCAGTCCTTCTAGTAGTTGAGATAATTCGACTTTTGGTGCCTCAATGGAAGATGCCTTTGGTTGTGTTCTTTCTTTTGGTAGCTCCTCAAAGCGTGGCTGCCAAACATTCCTTTCATTTAACCCTGTTTCATTAACAAAATTAGATGAATTAATATTATTAACAGAGTTAGGCGAATCATCAAAATCAGAATTACAAAGGAGATAGTGTAAGGATTCAGAATTTTCCCTTTCGAATGTTTCAGACACCAATGAATCTATCATATAAGTATGGTGACACTCATCTTCATATACATTGACTTCCAGTGTCATATTACCAAATGTAAGCTTCATGAGACCATTCCTACAATTGATGAGAGCATTTGCTGTAGCAAGGAAAGGTCTACCTAGGATCAATGGTATCTTAGACTCCATATTAACCACAGATTGAGTATCTAAAACCAAGAAATCAACAGGATAATAGAATTTGTCAATTTGAAGAAAAACATCCTCTACTATTCCTTTGGGTCTACGAATGGTTCGGTCAGCTAGTTGCAAAACAACAGATGTAGGCTTGATCTCTCCAAGGCCAAGTTGCAAGTAAACTGAGTATGGCATAAGGTTTACACTTGCTCCAAGGTCTAATAAAGCTTGACTAAACTCATGTGGACCAATCTGACAGGTTATTGTGGGACACCCAGGATCTTTATATTTAGGTGGTACCTTTTGCTCAATCACTGCACTCACTTGCTCGGTTAAAAATGCAGTTTTCTTGACATTGTGTTTTCTTTTCACAGTGCACAAATCCTTAATCACCTTTGCATAAGAAGGTACCTGCCTGATAACATGTAAGAAAGGCAGATTAATTTTGACTTGTTTCAAATGTTCAAGAATTTCACCATGATTTTCTGGTATTTTTCCCAGTTTCAGTGCTTGAGGGAAAGGAACATGGACCAAGGCTTTCTGCTCTACTTCCTTAGGGGGGTCGTTTGGCGGACTAGGTAAAGTTGGTCCCTCTATGACCTTACCGCTACGAGTGGTGATGGCATTGATATCATTGATGTTATGTGATTCGGAAGATTCTACCTTATATTGCCCCTTAGGACTAGACTGTGGTTGGGAAGGGAACTTGCCTCGTTCTTGTATAGTAAGAGCACTAGTTAGCTTACCAATTTGATTTTTTATCTCTTTGTTCTCTTCCACAATCTGAGTTATTAAGGCTTCTACCTTTTGATTAGTCTTACTTTGTGCCTCAATAAATGCTTGAAGTGTGTCCTCTAATGGATTCCTATTTTGGTGAGCATTATTTTGAGGTGCAGGGTAAGTTCTAGGTGCTTGTCCCTCGGATTTCCAACTAAAGTTAGGGTGATTTCTCCAACCAGGATTGTACGTCTCAGAATAAGGTGAAAAAGGTTTCCTATATGTTCCTAAGGCATTACATTGTTCTTCGTAAACCTCTCTCATCTCACCAAGTGTAGGACATACTTGAGCTAAATGATCTACCCCACCACAAATGAAACAACTATCTCGTGACTCTACCCTTGCAACTGGTTGATGTTTTTGACTATCTTTTGTTTCTAAAGCTTTTAATTTGTTAGTCAATGCTTCAACTTGTGCTTTAAGGTTGTCTTCTTCCTTAAGATAGTAAATTCCACTAGTTTTTGTTCTACTAGTACTATCGGTAGTACTAGGTCCAGTCCAGGTGTGAGCTTTTTCGGCTATGTCATTTAGGTAATCTATGGCCTCATCAGGATTCTTTTCAAGAAACTCCCCATTACACATCATTTCAATAAATTGACGCTCCCTAGATGTAAGTCCCTCATAAAAATAACTAACAAGACGCCAATTTTCATACCCATGGTGCGGACACATATTCAACAATTCTTTGAACCTCTCCCAGGCTTGGTATAAAGTTTCATTATCTTTTTGGAAAAAGGTAGAGATTTGTCTCTTAAGGTTGTTGGTCTTATGTTGGGGAAAGTATTTGTTGAAAAAGGCTTGGGTCATTTCTGCCCATGTACCTATAGATCTAGGTCTCAAAGAATACAACCAACTTTTTGCTTTGTCTTTTAGGGTGAAAGGGAAGAATTTCAACCTAATTGACTCTACGACATTGGGTTGACTATTGAAAGTGACGATGACCTCCTCAAATTCCCTAATGTGTAAGTAAGGATTCTCACTATCCATGCCATGAAAGGTTGGTAAAAGATGGATCAATCCAGGTTTGAAATCTATTTGCGGGGTATTTGCAGGAACCATGATGCATGAGGGAGTGGATGTGCGGTTTGGGTGTAGGTATTCCCTTAGAGAACGTGCATGGTTGTTTTCAATTTGGTCCATGGTGGTAGGTGTATCGGTTAATGCAATGTTTGACCAAGATTCACTTAAATCTTGAGAAGTTGTATTGATTCCCTCAGAGTTTTCCCTATGTTCTTTCCTTAACCTACGCAAAGTTTTCTCAATTTCTGGATCGTATTGTAGTTCACCTTGATTCGAAGATCGAGTTACAAACATAAAAATTAAACACTTTTTTTTTTTTTTTTTGGTTTTTTATTTTATTTTAATAAAACTAATCAATTAACTAATAAATAGAAATAGTACGAAACTTCCTACAATTACCTAAGAGAACAAAAATTGAATAAAATAAAGTTTACTTACCTCGTTAGCTAAATAACTACTTATGATGCTTACTTGTTGCACCTCCCCGGCAACGGCGCCAAAATTTGATTACGCCCAAACTTGTCGAAACAAAGCGATCGATGTAGAATAGATTGGGCGGTCGTATCCACGAGGAGATGACTAAACTAAGCTAAAATCGTTAGTAGACAAAGTAGCTTTAAAGATAAATAAACAAACTAAATTAACGAAGCGATTTGATTTTAAGAAAACTTAAAGAAAAGTGAATTTTTGGTTGTTGAAAAATAAGATAATTAAAACGATAAGATATCAAGAATCCCTTATATGCTTCGTTCACTTATTTGGATTGATTCATAAATTACTCAATTGAAAGTTTCACATACTAAACAATCAATCGGAAGATAAAGAATTGAAAAACACATAATTTCTAATGTATTTGAGTAAATAATTTTCTTGCTTTTAGAATTGGCACAAAATATCATCTTATGAGAAATCAAAAACATACTATATACCAAGGCATATTGCATTAAAAGACTACTCATAAAACGAAAGGCTTGACCAACAGGTGATTGGTCTAGTGGAAGGGACTAGTCACTACAAAGTAGCGGACTCAGGTTTAAATCCCTGTTGGGAGAGGTTCCCACATTATGTGCCCGACGCGCCTCGAAAGGGATTAAACCCTTGGGAAACCAAAAAAAAAAAAAAAAACGAAAGGCTTATATCAATATAATTATATCATAAAGATTTTCACATAAAAAGAGCTTGACTAGATTTATATGAAAACTAATGAAACAATTGTATTAACATAAAAGTTGATGAAAATAGATGAAGAAGAATAAATTACTCAAAATTATTAAACTTACAAAACCTTGAAGAATCGAATCCAAATAAGATCACTACGCATATAAGTTCATCTCTAATCTCACCAAAGAACTCTTAGCCTAATTTGCTAATCATTATCACAAGTTCTAGAGAGAAAATATGATAATGATTTTAGAGAGAATTGTAACTAAAACTAAGAATTGTGTGTTTTAAGATGTGTGATTCTAGGACTATATATAGGTGCTAAATAGCCCTAATCCAAGTAGGAGAATGCTTAGGAGGTAGAAATTG
This sequence comes from Penstemon eatonii, assembly GCA_038501285.1. Lineage (NCBI taxonomy): Eukaryota > Viridiplantae > Streptophyta > Magnoliopsida > Lamiales > Plantaginaceae > Penstemon > Penstemon eatonii. Next base: position 61,257,430 of record CM076715.1, on the reverse strand, counting down.
AGTAGGAAGATGTTTAGGAGGCTTAATCCTCGTATGGAAAGGATTTATGCAAGTTTCCTAATCACTTTAGGACAAAAATCGCGATTTCCGCGTAGAAGATTCTGCTCTGCGCGACATATTTGAAAAATGCATATCTTTGTGCTCCGAACTCCAAATCCAGATTCGTAAAGTCTGTAATGTAGATAACTCCTTCCTCTACAACATATCCGAAATTCAGCTTAATAGGAGTTTCCTTGCGAGAGTTATCGTCCTTGGAAGTAGCAGCAATATTTCTGGCAGATTCCTTATTTGTTGTTCTTGCACTAATTTACTTCCTTGAATCTTTCCTTGCTTCAAATTATGCCTTTGATACTTGTACAATTTGGGAAAGCTAAATATTCCGGGGTCCATATTTTATATTCCTACAAAAACAAATCAAAACTCAATATTTTCTAATTACAATAATTTCTATTAATTTCATGAAAATATCAAATTAACACTTGATTTATTTAGAAAATAAGAACAACTTAAGTGCATTTTCAAGCACTAATCACCAATTATTATTCAGAAGAAGCTTCTCACATAATACACTTTCACAGTTCCACATATGAATCTGAAATAGAAGAAAGGATTACATCAATAAGCAATTTCACTAATTGATACTTAAAGGTAAATATCTTGAAAAGGCTAAAAACGAAAAAATAGAAGAGATCTTTTTGTAGAGGACTATAACATTAAACTCACAAATAAATTGAATAGTGGGAGAAAGCGTAACAAATATATTTTGCTCCCTAATCATTGAACATTTTTTCACTTTGCCCCCTAATCATTGAACATTTTTTTTACTTTGTTCCTGTTAGTGAGTTCCCACTTAACCCCCATTTAGTATAAATGCCCCAAATCACTATCTTTGGACGTTCCCCAATTGAATCTCTTCAAAGATTGAATGGCAAAGCGCCAAAATGATCAAAGTTTGGGTGGCAAAAGTGCGAAAACGTTCAAGATTAGGTGACAGAGTGAGAAAATGTTTAAAGGTTGGGTGACAAAATGAGAAAATATTCAAAGCTACATCATTAAAGTTAAACGAAATATTCTGTTAAATTCTAGTTTATGCATCTTAGGTGGGTGATGAAGATATATTTAATAATTGAGGGGTTGAATAGGAACTCGCAAAGGTTAAGGGAAAAGATAAGAATTTTTTTTTCAAAAATTAGAGGGCAAAATGAAATTTTTCCTTAAAATATCATCGAAATATGTGGCTGGTCAAGGAGGTTTGACTGATAAAATATGGAATTAAATTAACTTAAAGGTAAATATCATTAATGGTTCTCCTTATCGCTAATTTTTCACATAGTGGTCCTTTTTTTGTGTTTTTTCCACGTTAATTTCCACTATAAATTCATAGTCGCACCTCTCTTATTAGACTAGAATTAAGTAACATCACCATAAATCTCAACACATCATAAACTGAAATTCATCAATCCAAATCCAAACCTGAGCCGGAACCGTGCCGTGCCGAGCCAGTCAGCGGCGGCGGCGCGCGTGAGAAACCATTGTCATGCACGTTTTCTCCCTCAAAAACTTTTGTACCCCTAAGGGGCTCTACCCTTATTCAATTTTTTGCATTATAAATGACAAAAAATCTTCCAATTCCTCCATGTGGGATGAAGGCATTTTTCTTTATAACTCTCATTCATTTCTATTTTATGGGCTTAACACCAATTGTACTCAATCCAATTGGGTTAATACCCATACAAACCAACATTATGATCATTGTTTGTTGACATTGTTGTTTATTGCAAGAAAATGAGAATGAAAAGTTTAAGGTTGTTGCTTTGTTGCTTTCTTGTTTTGGTGTGTGAAAGATTTTTGAGTTTGAATGTAGAGTGTGTGGGGGTCATATATATATATACATACACATATGTAATTAGTGCACATATAACATATTATATTAAAGACTTGTTGAGTGATTAGTGATCACGGAAAAGGATACTGCATTGTATTGATTATTTTTTTATTTTTTTTTAAAATAAAAAAAAAAGCCCCCAAGGTACTGCATTTTACTGTATCAGTATCAGTCTGATTTTGCTCTCACTTTATACATACATTTTTGTTTTGAGCCAAAAATAAAAACATTCCATATAACTCCTAAAAAATTCTCTGTGATATTTTAATTTCCAATTTTTTTTCTTGTGTTTAGATTTAATTACTACACTCGATCCAAGTAGAATTTGATATCTGACTTTTGATGGAATGACAAGATTACCCCTATGTATTTGTCTTTTTATTTATTTATTCATTTCGAAAGTCCAAGTATATATTATTTGAGTTGAATGTGGTAATTAAAACCAAACACGGAAAGGGGGGGGGGGGGTTGGGTTTTAAAATAACACGTTTTTTTTTTTTTTTTAGTTAGACGAAGCATATGTGATGGTTTTGTCTTTCGCTTGTACAACTAAGTGTCAGGGGTAAAATATCCATATCAAAAAGAAAATGTGAACAAATACTTGCAATTTCGCATTTGAATCACACTCTCGTTTCTGGAGGATATATTTAGGGCTGACTTGAGAGCAAATGAGAGTTTTTGGGAGTTAAAGTAACACATAAGTTTTTTTTTCAAGTTAGACAAATCTTAGGGGGTGTTTTTTTCTTTTTTCTTTTGTTTTTAACCCTCAATATTTTGAAAAGTTGAGTATCTTACTTTAGTTTTTATAAGAATATAACACTATACAATATGAGGCTAGAGCTGTTTTAAATGATTAAATTTGGATCGAATTAACTTGGATCCACTTCTACTTAGTTTTATGAGTATATGGATTTAAATCCGTTATATGTTCAAATTTTTTGATCGAATTTCAGATAAAATTAGGATCAAATAAAATTTTCATACTCAAAATCTCAACCACTATATCCATTTTTAACAAGTGATTTAATGCAATATAATTGTTTTAACTTTTAATTCAGCTAAAGAGCTCAAATTTTCTTCATTGCACTGATCAATAACCTACCTTTTAACCGTTCGCGTGGAAGTATTTTTTTAGAGAGTTAATGATAATTTGCTTTCCCTACAGTTTGAAAAACAACACATTTTCCTCTATATAATCTCATAAAAGTTTTACACTACCTTTTTGAAATTTTTATAAGTGACATTTTACTCTTCATGTTGATAGTGTGGCAGTTTACCCCCATATCATATGATAAATATGAAAATTAACTGTCCTATATTATGATAAATGTGATAATTTACCTCCCTGTGTTATGTTGGATCTAAATCGAATAAATAAACTTAACGATCTAGATATCTAATTCGATTCAATATGCCTAACCATGTCGATTATCATACCGAAAACGCTATGTGATAATTCACCCCTATGTTATGTTATGTTTTGTATTTTGTTGAATAATTTATTTATAAGTCACATGTTTAATCCGGATTTGATGCACAATTAATCATGTAATTTTCTGTCTTTTTCATGATTTTCAAAGGGAGTAGTTAGGGATCTTCACTCAACAAAATGATGAATCCAAAATATTGTAGCAATTGGGTGTACAATGGAAACATCACCTTGTGCTACATTTCCAGTACAAAAAAGGTGTACACTATAAGGCTCCAAAGTCAAATATAGTTTGTTACTTCCCATAATCAAATTTAGTTTTAAAATATATTACCCATTTTCCCAAATTATTTCCTTTTATCTTAAAGTGAGTTTCGTCGTACGACAATTGAAAAATAGACCCTAGTTTAATTTATATATAATTTACTTGTACAATGATTAAATTTAATGAAAAAACGACAGTGGTAGGGTTGAGGGCTGATTTTATTGAATTGCAATGGGACAAAATTAAAACCGAGTTAATATATTTTTTTAAAAGTTAAACGATAAATTACATCATTTCATCAAAATATCAATTGATTGTATTAACTAATTACAGAAAAGAAAAAAAATTTACAATAATAAAAACACTAAAAACTAATAAGACTAATTTGATGTTTAAAAATATTCACACATCTATTGAGATTGAAACCCAAGCCTATAAAGAGATTTCAACTTTTATTACTTTTGGGAAATTAGACTTGATTTTTCGATAACTCAAAAGTGATTTCGGCTTTTTTTTTTTTTTTTTGGTTCAAATGGACTATGAATATTGAATAGTCCAATTCAGGTTATTTTGTCAAATTATTTGGAGTACAAGATTCGAAAACAATTATTGATAGTTATTTTTAATTAATGTACCCGACGCTTTTCGAATGGATTAAACTTTTCAAATAGCTAGATATGTATGTAAATACCCATTACATTGTAAAAATTGCCAATAACAAATACAAAATGCCCAATATACAAACTATAATATCAAAAACACGTATACATACAATTAGGGTTGTCAATGGGTTGGATTCTGGTCGGATCAGGCTCGTCCAGATCCGGCTCCATTTATATCGGATCGAATCCTGTCGGATTTGGATCTTGCTTGAATTGTGCTCGGTTCTAGATTTTTTGAATCCAACGGATCTTGATCGGATTTGGCCGGATATCGAATATTTTTCGGATCCAATAAATTTGTATTTAAAAAGTTAAATTAATATTTTTCCTAAAACAAGTTTATTATATTTTCAATTTTATTTAATTCTAGCTCACATTTTCAAAGTTTCTTTACTATATTCATATTTGTAGAATGAATATATTAGTTTAAATAAATTTATAAACGAATTATAAATTACTATCTTCTTAAATTGACGTTGAAATATTATTAATGATACTTATTTTTATAAATCATTTTGTATATGTATCTTTCTTTTTATTTGTTGTCGGATACGGATCTTTAATGGATCGGGTCGGCCTAAATCCATATTCGCTCCATGAGTTTTGGATTTCGGATCTTTATAATCGGATCAAGTCCATCGAACCTCTAATCGGACAATTATACTAATAAATCGGACTAGATTCGAACGAATCCAGATTGAAATCCGCCCCATTGACAGCCCTACATACAATTACTATATTATAATTGATTAGATGTGGTCATAATAATCATGAACTAAAAGTTTAAGCCTAAAATTTTATTTACATACACAAAAGTGACAAAACCATGTAAATTCTTGGACATTAATAATATGAAACTAGTAATATTCAAACAAGTCAGTAATATATATAATTAAAAATACTTTATATATGTCCTACCTTTTTTTAGTTTTAATCGAAACTATATATTCTTGAAGCACTTAAAAGACTTGTCCATAAAATATGGAAAAATAAAGCAAATTGGTGTGTCGTGGAGCGGTTTCTTGTATAAAAGTGACTCGAAAATGACTATAGTCAAAAGGGAAATCAAAGTCCTCAAGAACACATGTAAAGCATAATGGATCAAAACTTCTCAATCCAAAAGGCAAGAAAATAATAATACTTAGTGTGCCAACTATAATTAAATAAATTTAATTATAAGTTCTAAATTAGGAGATTTGAAAAACTTTTTATGAATTGCTGATTAAGCTGTCACATTCCTAAATGGCATTGGAAACAACATAAAGTCATAAACCATATCTTATAATCAAAGGGTCAATCCCTTTTTGTCTTTACAATCTCAAAATTCCATGATGCTTGCCACTTGTTTCTTTAATGGTCTTTCCAACGTTGGAATTAAATTTGATTTTTTATTTTGTTAAATTTGATTAAGCTCACTAGAACTGAGAAAAATAATTTGCTAAACCCAAAGTTTGTATATTGCGCCGCAAAATTCTGGATTTGGGAGTGGAATTCCGAAGCTTGCGCTGGCGAGATGTGTGGGGGCGGCTAGGGAGTAGGCCTGTCAAAGATCGGGTTTGGACCTGAACCTGGACCCGACTCAGACCTAATCAAGACTTTATTTTTATAGATTTGGACCTAGATTTGGACCCATTGCAAACTTAGTCATGTGATTATAACTAGACCGGGACCCGACCCGAAAAATGTTCCGACACTTTTGGGAACGATCCGACCTGGACCCTTTTTTTTTTTTTACCCAACTGAGTCTGCCAATTAGAAATAGGGGTGGCAATATGGATCCGATCTGATCCAAATCCGATCCAAATCCAAAGGATTCGATCCATAAAGATCCATTAAATTATCACTCGGATCGGATCTGGATCGGATCTTGTAAAATCTGGATCAAATATGGATCCACACATACAAGTAATGGATTGTGATGTATCCACGAATAGATCCACTAATGGATCCACTAAAGGATCCATCGAATCCAAATAAAAAAATTTATTTTTCGATGAATTCAAAGTAAACGTTATTTTTTCTATTTTGACCCCTCAACTTTCGGAAATTATAAATTAGCCCCAAAATTTCCGGAACATGCAAATCGGACCAGAAAGCAAAAAATTAACAAAATTTTCAGAAACTTTTGTTTATTACAAAACAGACCCCATATTTACACAAATAGCAAAACACCCCCTAATCTTTCGTAAATTGCAAAATGGTCCAGATTTTGAAAAATTCCAGAAATTACAATTTGGTCCAGAATTGCAGAAAAACAAAATTTTACATTCTGTCCAGATTTTACAAAATCGCAATTTGCAAATAAGCCCTCAAATTTTTGGAAATTACATTTTTGGCCCAAAACCGAAAAGTGCATAGATCCGAACATTTAATTTATCATAACAAGCAAGAATCAAAAATCAGAACACAACGAACACATATAGTTTGCTTGTTTAACATGTAAAATAAACCGAACTTTTACTAAATGAGCTCGAGTCACAAATTGAGAAGCTTGGTTTGATTACATGTCATGGAGTTTTTAAATTGGTTTGATTGCTTGTAGAAGTTTTTTGAATTTTTGACGGTGTGATTTTTTATTTATATGTTTTATGCTTTATATTTCTTCATATCTTACTTGCACTAGTACACTTTCAATTTTTTAGTAAGAATTTTTGAATTTTCTCAATGAGATCCCTTGATCCACAACCATGGATCCATGATGGATCCACAATTTATAAGTTTTAGTTTTCTTCCCATCTTAGTTGCACTAGTACACTTTCAATAAAAATTTGATTCTATGGAATCCCTTGATCCACAACCATGGATCCATGACGGATCCACTGTGGATCCTATATGGATCCACTGTGGATCTATTCGGATCCATGGTGGATCCAAATTTTTTTCACCCGGATCCGGTTCGGATCGGATCCGAAACGGATCCATCATTATGGATCCATATACGATCCGATCCATTTGAGATCTGACCGCAAGGATCCGATCCAGATCTGATCCGGGTGGTCCATTTGCCACCCCTAATTTAGATATTTTTTTTTTTTTTTTTTTGGTTTCCCAAGGGTTTAATCCCTTTCGAGGCGGGTCGGGCACGTTATGTGGGTACCTCTCTCAACAGGGATTCGAACCTGAGTCCGCTACGTTGTAGTGACTAGCCCCTTCCACTAGACCAATCACCTGTTGGTACCCCTAATTTAGATATAATACATGGGTTGTTTTGCATTTTACTCAAATTTTGTTTACATCAATGAATGATTTTTTTTTCCTTTTTCTTTTGAAACTAGAATAATGAATTTCGGGTTGAATGGTCAAAATTTGGACCCAAAAGTTTAATGGATTCAAAAAAACCACTTCAATCTTTAGATAAGGGGAAAAAAAACCTCAAAATCAACTAAAATATTAAACCTGGTAAAAAAAATCGTATGGACAAAATGGAAAATCAACACGCAATGAACAATCGAATATAGATGTATGTATCTATATATAAAAGAAAAAAGTAAAAAGAAAAAAAGACAACTTTTTCTGATTCAAAAAAATCAGATCAAAATCCCAGAAAAATCTCTCCGCCGCTTGATCTAATAAAACCAACCTTCATTCCACAAAAGATGAACAACTGGAGGATCTAAGTTTATGATTTTCTTCAAAGAATTCCATTGAGAAATAATAGAGAATCAATTGAGAAATAATAAAGAACCCTAAAGATTTTTAGATCTAGAGAGAGATAAATGTTTTTAGAGAGAGAAATGAAATCCAGAGAATGTGACTGTGTGTATTTTTAGAGTGAAAATTGAGAAATGAAAAGAAATATTGTATTAGTGAAAGAAAAAAAAAAGAAATCAGGTCCAGGTAGTGTATTAGGGGGGGGGGGTATTTCAAGTCTAGGTCCGGGTCGGGTCCAGGTCGATTCCATGTCTGGACCCGAAATAAAACGGTTCGGGTCCGAGTCCAGACCCGATAGTTGATATTCAGGTCGGGTCCGGGCCTACAAGGGAGACGGGGTGGGTGAGTGGGTAGGTAAAGGAGTTAGTTTTTTGTTGTTGTTGTTAAATTTGTGTAAGTATTGAAAATAATTAAGGACATTTCTAACATTTAACAGGTTCCATTATAGTTGACTAACAGCCGTTAAGTCGACGGGGTGTCTTCATAATATTTGAAACAAGAGAATAAAATCCTGTAATTAAGGTAATAGTCAAGGAGTGTCTATATAAATTTTCCTTATGATAAACACCATATAATTTTTATTTTATTACTAATCACATATGAACTTTGATATAAAATATATGAAAATACTTTAAGTTGAGGAATAAATGAGTTTTATACTGAAATTGATGCTCAAATATATTTATATAAATAATTTTATGAGCATAAAATATTTTAGGTTTCTTGCTGATTTACTTGATTCAAAATGAAAAACAGAAGAGAGTTTTTTTAAAGTTAAAAGGCTTTGGAAAAGAAGTAAAATTTGTAGGGTAACTTTTTTTTTTAAGTGGACCATTGGTTCAGTAGTTCACAAGTCTTAATGCTTTTTGATTGAGTTTTTCGGTTCGAACTGGTTAACAACAATGGATTTTTTTATGAGTTGTTCATACTGAATAGTCTGAATTGATAGTCGTTAACTGATTAAACCAATTGAACAAATCAGTCCGGACCGATTTTTAATACACTACAACTAACATATTGTAATGTGATACTACTTTCTAAAAATAAAATGATTTTTTCGTATTTAGATATCTTTGGAAAGTGCTAGAATGTTTCTATGTTGTAGATATAGAATATTCTTATAAAAGTAACTAGATTGTAGTTCTATATTTTAAATAGTTTCTAGATATTTTACTATTATTTTAAGGTTCAAGATAACTCTAATGACTAGTATAAATATGTAGTTTAAGTTTTCAACTAGCCAACAATAAAAATCTCCTATTCAATTGTAATTATGTTTTAGGGTTAAGGGTTACAAACTCAATCAGTTCCTATTCTTAAAGAAGAATATCATTTGAAAATTAAACTTTCAATTTGCCAAGAAAACTTATCCAACTTTTGTAAGTAGTGCAAACAAAATCAAATATTTTTCACCTACAACTCTTACCATGTTAAAAAAATCAATTTCGCCTTAGTTTCAAGACTAAATGTAATTCTACTAAAAGCAATCATCTCACAGTTTAAAAAAATAACCATGCACCAGTATTTAGCCAAACTCACCTTTAGCTACCAAATTCACCAAAAACCATACAAAAATCAATCAATTCAACCAAAAAGTCTTGTGAAATTTAAAGTCAAATAAAAACAAGGATTCATTCAAATGATCGATTACGGATTTTCTGGATTAATATCTTCATCTTTGTCAGTTGTTTTACCATTTTCAGCAACCTTGATCATCATCATGCAAAACAGGATCAACATCTTCACCAACTATACCATCTTCAACAACCTTGACAGTAACATCATGAAAACATTTTCTGTTTCATCAGTTTTTTTAGTACCTCCTTGATTCGATTGGACTTCAACAGATTTTCCCTTTCGCAGATAATAAGTCCTAATACTGCTTTCAATCGACTTGTAACCGTAAATGATTCCAAACTCATCCAGTTTAGCCTTAACAGGTTTAGCAATGTCTTGTGGTAATTTATAAATAAGTATGAAACAATAAAGAGGGAATTGCACTTTTCATACTAAAATTTTGTTACCTTTATACATTTTATACCATACCTTTAAAGAAAGCACATTTCGTGCCAAAATTGAGCAATTTTTTTCACATTTAATATGACAGATAACTTTTCGATGGAAAAAATCATTCTTCCGTTAAATCACTATTTTCATTTCTTTAAGGGGTACTTGCAATTGGGTAAAAAATTACTTAAAAATTAGTCGCGGCCCTAATCTCTCCCTCTTGATCACCTCTGGCACACAACCACCGCCTCCGCCTCCGCCTCCACCCCCTCCCTCTATATATATAAAGTGTTAATTAAATATCACACACAATCATTTCAAACAACAGTACCACACAATCGATAATGGCGCTAACTTTCCAAAAACGCCTCGTGCCGAGTGAAGTCAGGAACCACGCGTCCATGGTAAATCCAGACTCACCTCTCAAGAGTTAATTTGCTGCATGATCTCTGACTAGTTCGAATTATTAAATTCAATATAATAATTTTTACATATTTTTTATGATTTAAGAGAAGAAGATTAAAATTATAAAAATTGAGAGAATTTATAAATTTTAGGAGTCTATATAGAAGATAAATATATTAGAGATTTTTGGTAAATCGCAAGAGCATTCCAAAACATCTGAGCAACAAACAAAACCACCCCAAAACTTTTCGTTGCCAATTGCAAATACCCCCCTGAAGAAATGAAAATATTGACTCAAAGGACACGTGCCTGACGCATGACTTTTTCCATCCAAAAGTTAACGGCCAAACTAAATGTGAAAAAATTGATCAATTTTGGAATGAAATGTGTTTTTTTTAAAGGTATGGTATGAAATGTATAAAGGTGATAAAAGTTTGGTATGAAAAATACAATTCCCTCAAACAATAAATGCCCAAGTTATTTATTTGTTGATTTGACTTTGAATACAACAACTTCTTCTCAATAGCTCTAAAGACAAATTAAAGAAGGGCTCATTGGCAAGCACGAAATTGAAGCAACTGAAATCCGAAAATTGCAAAAAGCAGTTTAGATTAGCATTAGTAATACGCATGATCTCATTCATAATTTTGTTGATCAGGTTAGTTATAAAACTTAAAAGAGAATTGATGATTTGGTGTGAATCTGTTAAAACATCTGTCCATTTAAACTTTTCTAATATATATATATGCATCAAACAAAGATGGGGAATGCCCATTCACCAAAAACCATACAAAATTCACTCAATAGAACAAAAAAGTCTTGTGAAATTTAAAGTGAAATAAAAACAATGATTTATTCAAAGGATCGATTAAGCTGTCTAGATGTCTACTATATATTTCAATCATGCACATGCATGCTAGTGCAGTGGTGACATAATATACACCTTAATTTGTAGTAGTTGTGGTTTAGCTTTGTTTTGATAAGTAAGTAATCAACAGATTCAAGAGAGTGGACTGTTGAGGATTTTCCACACGAAAAATTTCAAACGGTCATAAATGCGGGCTTTTCAAAGTAGATTTCAAATGTTGTTCGAACCTAATGAAATGACAGTAAAACAAGCTTCTGATATTGATATTGGGGAATAGATTTATGGGCCTTAATTAGGGGAGTCGTCAATAACCGTACGTAGGTGGGTCGGCAAACGGCCTAACTGACAGCAATTGATAGTATTAATGAACTTTCATGTGACCAATACTTTGTATTATATATAAAACCATTTACTAACTATTTATAAATCAAATATTTTCCACGTACAACTCTTACCATGTTAAATAATCAACAATATAACTTTCAAAATGCAGAAATCATTTAGCAATACACATTGATTTATATAATTGCAACTATTGGCATATTTACTTGTCTAATAAAATAAACTAGCAACTCTAAATGTTTTAATCAGAGTACGGAGCTACATATAGAGATGCAACTCAGTTCTTTTCCAATTTACATTCAACGTAGCAATAAAGCATCCAAAATGTAGAGATTATTATATAAAAATATGCATTGATTTAAAGAAGATTTCACAATAGATTGTCACTTGCACCCTACCAAGATGGTTTGATCCAAACTGCTGCATATCGTTTCGAACACAATAATTATTTTTTAAACAAAGGTTGTATGTCGTCATCGTCTAAACTGCAAATACCCATTTCATAAGGCGCACCAATTTTGCGATAGTGATGATCGGTGAAATATATGCAATTACTCTTGTAACTTGGATAATCAGTACCTGAAATCGAGAAGAAGTAATTGCTACCAACAAAGATAGACCAATTACCTAAAGTTTTTACTGCCCCAAACTTGTCATTGCATTTATCTAACTTGTCAACATTAAAGTTTTTAATATGTAATTTTAAAGAGAAAACCTCTTCTTCAATCTGAAGAGGAAAAAGCCCCAACAGATACACATACATACATACCAATTTATCACATACAAAGGAACACAAAATCCAATCTACGAATTACGAAAAAACGAATCTAATCTCACAACTCCTAAACCGATCCAAAAAAAAATAACAATAGGATGGGATATTTACCTTACTTGGGAGGCCGGAATATAGACTGACCACGAACAGTCGGATTTAACTTTTTTCTTGAGTATTTGTTCTAAATGGTTTTTTCAAATGTTAAAATCATGGATCAAAATTTCGATTCAAATGTATGTTTCGGTCAGTCAAATATTGAAAACTTTTCGAGACTATTTGAAAATATTTCAGAAACACTAAGGAAAATTTGTAAAAAAAGTTACTAAATTTAGGAAAATATCAGAGTTTAAGACAAATAAGTAGTTTCGGAATTACATCTTGTTTTCGTTTCGCCTGATTCAAAAACGGAAACTTTTCGATGTTTTCGATGGAAAAGCTGAAAATTTTGATCCATGGTTAAAATACTAAAAATGATCACCCTTTATTTTTCAATTTCTTTTTGATTTAATTTTTAACTTAAACCCACTTATTTCTCTAAATATTATCAATATCTCTCTTATTTTTCCCCTCTTCTCAAATTCAAATTCAAATTCTCCCACTTTAAATCCCTCCCAATTCTCTTTCTATTCTCCCAACTTTATCAACTTTTCATCTTCATTTTCAATCTCTCTCGTGACTTCCACATCTCTCACACAAATATATATAATTGTGATGAATCTGCAACAACCACGTCAAAAGGCCATTTTTAAAATCCTCTAGATCCGAGTATAAAGATCTAAAATCCAAAACACATTGAGCGAATACGAATTTAGGTTGATCCGTTCGGTTAAAAAATACGTATCCGACAACAAATAAAAAGAATGATATATAAAAAAGGAAGCATCATTAATAATATTTCATAGTCAATTTAAAAAGATATTAATTTATAACTCGTTTATAAATTTATTTAAACCAATATTTTCGTTCTAAAAATATGAATATAGTAAAGAAACTTTGAACATGTGAGCTAAAATTAAATAAATTTGAAAATATAATAAACTTGTTTTAGTAAAAAAATTAATTTAACTTTTTAAATGAAAATTTATTGGATTCGAAAAAGATTCGATATCCGACCAACATCTGTTGGATTAAAAAAATCTAGGCCCAAGCATAATCAGAGCAAGATCCGAATCCGATAAAATTCAATCCAATATAAATAGAATCTGATCTGGACGAACCTGATATTACTAGAATTCAACCAATTGACTACCCTAATTTCTACAACCTGGTGCACAAAAGTAATGTATCATGGGCTTCTTACTCGAATGTTATTGAAATCGAATGTTATTGAAATAAACCTAGTGTATATTTTGATGAAAAATTAATTGATTGAATGGTATAATAGTTATTTATTAAAAGTATAGATTTTGACATTTTGTACTTCGAAATATAGAATATTAGCATTTCGCACTCAAAAAATATAACTTTTATCATTTTCAACCCCGACTTAATATGATTATCTAAATAATGTAAATGACATGCAATATAATAATATGTTAGAGATGTAAATGTGTATTTTAGATATAAAGTAAGTAATTTAGAGGATACTTGAAAGCAAAATGAAGACAACGACTTTATTTTAATCTGTTAGCCGAATGATTATGATTAACAAACAACTTGATATTTGAGCTTGTTTCTTGAGTGATCTTAACAGATATTGAGAAGCTCGTTATTTGAAGAAAGAGGCCCATTTGCAAATATAGCTTAATTGAGAAGAAAAGGCCCAATAAAGATCTTACAAGTCCAACAATGAAGACGGACCAATTTGGAAGAAATGGCTTTGTACGAAATTGAGAGATAGCTCATGAGAAGGCCAATTTTAGCTAAATGCTCGTTATGAATGAAGATCAAGATCGAAGCCCCTAGCACCCCTGAAGGGCCCAATTTTTTATTCAAGAAAATTGTGGTCTACTTAGTAAGTATTTTTCAATTGATTGAAAGAGCAAGAAAATTCCTAGCCCAAACACTTTTTAAATACTTTTAGTCCAACCTTTTTTGGCCCTTTTCTAAAATGTATTTCATATCAAAGTGGCCTGACTACCCTTTTAAGAAAATGAGCCGTGACCTTGCTTTTTACATTTTGGCCGAAAATCTTTTCTAATTAAGCTTAATCACTCTTGAAAATTAAACTAATTTTGGCCTTTGTTTTGAATTTTAAATCAAATCAATTTTTAAAGGTATGATTTCTTTCAAATCCCTTGACTTAGCTAGCAAAACAATCTGTCTCCAATTTGCCTCCAGTTTGTCTCCAATTTGTCTAGCTAAATATCTTACCCTTGTTTTTAAAATCAATTCTTTTGGAAAGATTTCATCTCCGCCTAATTACTGAACATTGTCCACATTCATTGAAAAATTAGTCACATGATTTAATCTTGCACATGATTTAATCTTGCAAAATCATTTTGATTGTGACAAAATCATTTTTGAATTTCAAAAATCATTCCCTATTTGAACCAACTCCACTCAACTATAAATAGTGGATCATTTCTCATGGCTCGTTACAACAAAATTCTCTACACTTTTCATTTGCAAAATCATTTCTCCTAGTTAAAGTCTTTGAGTGCTCTTAAGTTTGTTAAAATCATTTTTCTCAAAAAGACTTTTTAAAATATCTTTTCTTCTTGCTCTTGAAATCTTGAATATACTCTAAGTTATAGAAGAAAAAGATCAGCGTTTACTACTTTGCAAAATCAGCTCATTTTGGAGCATATATTTGTAATCAAAATTTTACTACTGTTTTTGAGCGAAAGTTTTGTACTTGCAAGCTCGTAGTGCGATAGGACTGAGTGTTCTAGCAAGCACTGTTTTTGTGCGATAGGACTGAGTGTTCTAGCAAGCACTGTTTTGTGCGATAGGTGGGAACCTAGCAAGCACGGTTTTTGTTGAGCGATAGGTTAGGCCTAGCAAGCTCGTTTCGAGAGAAAGAATTGATCTTGTAGTCTCGAGTGGCGAAGGTTCGTCCTGCAAGCCACAGTATATTAGTGAATTTTACCCAGGGGTGCTGGAAGAGAGGAAGTAGGCCGTTGGGGCGTGAACCTCTATAAATTGTGTTTGCCTTCTCTCCTTTTATTTTTTTGCACTTTACTTCCTTCGTAACTTTAATCTTAAAATCATTGGAACGATCAACTTTTATTTAAAGTTACTTGAACTATTTACTAATTGTCTTCTGGAAAATAAACTCTTTGAAAAAGTTATATACCTAATTCACCCCCCCTCTTAGGTATCATAATCTACTTTTTTCTAAGAGAAAATGCTAAAATAAGTTATTATAAAGTCAAATAAATTAAGAGTAACATATACGTTTATGATTGTTGTGCACAGAAATAACCATTTTTCTACATTGCAGACATTCATGAGTTTTTTTTTTTAAGGAAAATACATTAGGGTACTAAATGTCAAACACATTATAATTTTAGGGTGGAGAGTGCCAACAAATTTAAATCGGGGTGAAAAACTATAATATTTTATAATTTTAAGGTGTAAAATGCCAACATTCTATATTTTAAGGGTGCAAAATCTATATTGTCAGGGTGTAAAGTGAAAAAAAAAAGGAAAAATTACTATTCTACCAATTAATTTTTTCATTAAACACACAAAGGTGCAAAGTGTCAAATCAATTATATTTCTAAAATGTAAAGTACCAAAACTTTTAAGTCAGAATGCAAAATGTCGAATTCCTATAATACCCACACAACACACAACTTAACACGATAAAGCAATACTCTCATTCCAATCACAAGGGAGTTTTAAAACTGCTTAAGAAAGGAGTAGATGTGTTCATTGATCTCATCTGGCCTTTCTTGATTGATAAAGTGAGCACCACCTTCTATTACAACGACTTCCTGTAACAAAGGCACAAATTTCTTCATACCTCCTTTGTGTATATACTCCTTGGTCCCTGGTACATGATAAACTAGGTCTAATTCTCCCACAATAAACTTTGCCGGCACTTTCACTTGAGCCCCGGACCATGGTGCATTTAGTTCCCAATTCCTGCGATTTTCAGTAGCAATAGCACAAGGAATTCAAAACTAGAATTTCAATCCATGTCAAGAATGATGTATGACACGTATTAATGCTT
Source organism: Penstemon eatonii (assembly GCA_038501285.1). NCBI lineage: Eukaryota > Viridiplantae > Streptophyta > Magnoliopsida > Lamiales > Plantaginaceae > Penstemon > Penstemon eatonii. The sequence goes on along the minus strand of CM076715.1, from coordinate 61,241,021 downwards.
AACTAATGCAACTTTTACTAAAATTTCGAAATAAAACCACGATTGCACTCTTAAACTGGAAACAAGTCGAGTTATTCAAATAATACATTGTTCAAGTTTAGTATGATCTACTTAATTATCGAGTTTGGTGCTACTTTTGAGATTGATAAACAAACTGAACCCAACAAGATTTAATCGAGCCAAACACGTTATTTATGAGAGTGTACGTGTGATAGGTGCACCTCTTGTCAAGTGGGAAGTGATGAGGCTAGTCTTTGCGCGGGATGTATGGCCCATGCAAATTTAATTTTGCAGCCTCAAATAGGTTATGGATGCTACCCCTAAGGGTATTTTCGAATTCTCCTTTTTTTACGCCCAATGTAAAGGTATTGGGGCCTCACTCTTTTATGGCAGGAAAACCCCGACTTAACTAAAACATGATCTTCACAATTTCATAATGTTCGATTTACCCCCCTGTGATTCGAAAAAAAACATTTTAACCCCCTGTGAAAATTTTAAAGGAGCAATTTACCTTCTTCAACCAGCTAATGTAACTCACTTGCCGAATTGAGAGTGGACATGAAAAGTGTCTTGTTAATAAGGGGTTAAATTGTCACATTTATCATAACTCAGGGGGTAAAGTGCAACATTTATCATAATACAAGGGGTAAATGTCACATTTATCATAATATAGAGGGGGTGAAGTACCACATATGAGAGGGGTAGTTTTGTCAATTCATATCTTTTTTAAATTTAAGAATATCAGGGAGGCAGCTTGAAACTTTTGTAAGATCATAGAGAGGTAAAAGGTTCTTTTTCAAATTAAAGGGGGTAAATTGAACATTATGCATATCATAGAGGGGTAAATTGCCATTAACTCCCACCTAGCTTATCTTAGAAAGACTGTTGCATTAGTTCAAGCAAACTTTTATCGACCAACTATGCAGATTTCAACTTTGATCTTCAGCCCATATTAAAATTTACAAGTCGAAAGCGCGATAGTAATTCACAGCTCCAGTGAAACCAGTTTGATTGAATTTGCTTGTGTAATAGTTGAGGTCCTCTTCTGTTAACCAATCTGGCCTATCCGATGAATATCCAAACCCTTTACCTTTAGGAAAGTATAATGGTGCTGGATTTTGCAAGAAAAACTCAGCTTCTATGTCACCAGGTTCCTGCCAAACTTTTTTAATCTAATTTGTTAGATTATCAGAAAGATGAAAATTCTTAAGCAAAGAATTACAATTGAATCCCTAATCAATTCGGGGTCCAAAAAAGCCTCAATTCAAGAAAATACAATTTCATTAACTCTTGAATTTCAGTGAGTAAAATGACAAGGACAATGAAAACGAAAAAAATAAATGAACCTCAATGATCACTCATTTTTATGCAAGAAAAACAATATCTTTATAGTTTTACTCAATAAACTCCAAGAATCAAATATGACCCATTTCACTAAATACACTCCAAGAACCAAACATGACCCAATTGTTAGGACAGAAAAATGATTTAGCTGAGAATTTGAAATGCATGTTGAAACTAGTAAAACGGAAATGCAAGAAACCTCCACGAAACTACGCACGCTATGAAATGTTTATTGCATAGAATCCCATGTACTTTCAAATATTTGGCACGACAACCCCTACTGAAATGTTTATAACATAGAATCCACCAATATTATTAAATATTCAGAACGAAAGCCTCCATCCAGCCGTACAAATTTTGTATGTAAATCCTTTCTTACAGTTTCAAAATCAAGAATATTCAAGCTAGGGATTTCCACAAAACATACAAAAACGCTTCAAACCAATCAATCACAATCCAAGAAGTAAAATCAAATCAAAACCAAAACCAAATTTATAGTATAACTCTTCTGTGAACAATATGGGTTTTACCCACCTGAAATCTGCAGATATAAATCCCTCATCTTACTTAGAATACCCTTTTCAGGGCTCCACGGAGTAAAAGCAACACTCATATTCACTAACGCCTTAACTCTATCAGGTCTGTACAAACACAAATGCCAAGCAATCAGAGCACCCCAGTCATGCCCAACAACAAACACCTTGTCTTCATTCTGAGAAATCGCATCGAGAAGCAAAATCAAATCACCCACTAAGTGAAGGATGAGAATTTTGAAGGGTAGTCGAGGGGTGCCCCGGTGGTGTCGCCGTAGCCCCTCATGTCTGGCGCCACAGCGCTGTAGCCACGCGCCGCCATGAATACCATTTGGTGGCGCCATGAGTACCAGAGTTCGGGGAAGCCGTGCACCCTCAATCCTAAAATTAACAAAAATAAATCTATCACTCTTCACTTTTCTATTTTTTCTTAAATCTCTCAAACAAATTCTCAAATTACACATATCACTCTAACAATTCCAACGAGAAGTTGAGATGGCACCTAATCAAAAATTGACTCAAAGATTGAACCTACAAACTAGCGTAGATGAGGTAAATTTTAATTTTCTATAATTCTTGCACACAAAAAACCCTAACTCTCGTCCTTCTACTTTTGAAGAAGATCTCACCACGATGAAACGTAAAAAATGTGGATTTCACCGCCGTGAGGATTCTACCTCACCGCGATGAGGTAAAACCTCACGGTGGTGAAATGTTCTCTCAAGCCGCGGCAAACAGGCTTTGGCGAGTGAAATCTTCTGGGCACATTTCACTCGCCCAAGCCAAGCGGCACCTATTGGCTTGGGCGAGTGAAGTGTGCTCTCCAGCCAAACAATACCTACTGACGAAAAATTTAAATGGCGTATAGCAAATTCTCAAACTCACGCCTGCCATTTCAAATAATAATATGCTGTCTTGCCAAGGTCAAAATGCTTGAATCATATATTTATTTTATGATTTTTCTTAAAAACAGAACTACAAATTTGGGTTTTACATTCATGTATGTCAATATTTCTTTGTTTTTTGGTATCTATTCGCATTTCTTATAAATGGCCTGTGTTACAAAATTATGAATTTGATGGGGTTTACAGGACTACGTTACCAAACAAAGTCGTTATTTGAGAATAGGTAATTAACAAACTTCTTTTTGATTAACATTTAATATTATTTTTAATTTATCTTCGTAACTCACTCTTTCCATTCCGTTCTCCAAACTTTAAATTCTTCGGATTAAGTCAATATTTTTTTTTCCAAGGGTTTAAATCCTTTCAAAACGGGTTGGGCACATTAAGTGGGTACCTCTCCTAACAAGAATTCGAACCTTAGTCCGCTACTTTGTAGTGACTAATCTCTTCCACTAGATCAATCATCTGTTGATTCGGATTAAGTCCATGTATCCATAGGCGGACGGACATGGAGACTAGGGGAGGTGGGGTCTATAGAGTCTTCCGGGAATTTTTATTTTTTTATTTTTAATAGTGGTGTATTTTTTATTTTTTATTTTTGAAAGAAAAATTTAATAAATTAGCTCAATCTGAAATTTCCAGCTTAAATATAATTTTAGTCCAATTAATATCATACAACCCACTATAATAATAGGAAAATGATTATATAACAGCCCTTGGTTTCACAGCCATTGTACAGCCCATGTTTTATATATTTAAAGTTAGTTATGTTACCTGCTACCTGTTTAATAGGTTGTTTGAAATAATTTTTTTAATTTATTTAATGGGCTGTGATGTTGGGCTGTGATGCTTGGCTGTGAGGCTAGCATAGTCCATAATAATACCTCACTCTACCTACTTTATCAAATATTGAAATTGAAAGTGGTCAAAGTCTCAACCAAGAGAGAACTCTCATTCGTGCAACAGACAGACGTTGGGAATCACATTATGGTACTTTGATGAGTGTAATTCAAATGTTCTCTTTCGTGATTGACATTCTTGGCTTCATAGTTTAGGAATACACGATAAGAATGGGGAAGCAATCAATCTATTGACTCAGTCATTTTCCTTTGTCTTCAATTTACATTTGATGACGTTGATATTGGGGATTACTTTATCAAATAATGGTGAATGCTATGAAATTAGTGAAATTAGTTAAGAATCGGCTTCAAGAGACACAAGAGATGATGGATGGGTACCTTTGCTGGAGGAAATTACTTCTTCTTATTTTACACATGAAATTGAAATTACTTCAATGAGTTCCATATGGGAGGCCAATATACATAAGACTGAATAAACGACTATCGAGCATCATTACAAAGTTGAGAGATTCAATTCGGTGATAGATAGATAATTGCAAGAGTTGAACAACCGTTTCAATGAAGTAAACACGGAGTTGCATTTTTTGTGTTGCATGTTTAAACCCATCTAATCGTTTTGAAGCTTTTGATAAATGAAAACTTGTTAGTCTTGCCGAACTTTATCTAAATGACTTATCTTTTCTTGAGTTCTCGGCCATTTCCAATCAACTTAAAAATTATATTAGGGATGTTCGATCAAGTTATGGTTTTTTCTAGATTGAAAGGGATTGACAATTTTGACTAAGAGCATAAAAATTGATTGGGCAAGTGCAAAAGGACGGGTAGAGGGACAATTATACTTTTATCAATAATATATATTAAAACTTACCTCTATTTGTTTCATTTTAATTTGCATAGGCATGAAAGTTGGAGTTATTTAATTAAACCCATTCTTAACGTCATTAATCTATGTGTTTCCTCATTTGAATTTTTTATTTTCATTTTGTTCTTCATTTGGAATGAATGGAAGGACTATAAATTGAAGAAAAACTTCATGAGTAAAGGAAAAGATCATGCAAACATATGTGGTGTATATTAGGGTGAGTTTGGCCTAGCGATTCGAAAAGCAATTATAGGAGAATTAATTTCACTAATATTGATTTTGGTAATAATTGATATGATAAAAATTAATTATAGAGTAATTGCTTTTGTATAATAGCTTTTATAAAAGTAACATTTTAGTTGCTTCTAAAATAAGTTGATTTTTTGCTTCTTGAGATCCCAAAAGTGATTATGATCTTGGGGGGCCAAACACCATGAAAATTACGATTGAACAGAAGTAATTTTTATAATGGGGCCCAAACACTTCAATAATCACCATAAAGATGTAAAAGTAATTTTAAGAGCTCCAATTACTGGGCCAAACTCACCTTAAATGATTTAGAATCTGACTGCAATTTTAATTTTCGACAATTAGTCATTTCATCTTTTAGAGTAGAACTTTCCTCTCATTTGTGAACTGTTCCCCTTTTTCTGTATCATATTAGATGCATGTGATCATATATATATATATTCCCACTTTATTTTATTATCAATAAATGCAAAGTTTTTGATGTGGTTAGTTCATGTGGTGAATTTTTGGATTGAATGGGTAATGTGAGTGGGGTGGTGATTTGTATTTAAAATTCACAATCCCCTGAATAAAGAGTTCGTACAAGTATTCCAACAACAAAATTCAGTAGCGGTGAAATTGGTGAACCTTGGTCAAGTTGATGAAAAAAATGGGTGAAATCGATAATAATAAAGTGTCCATAAAATTGGTAAACACATGTGAAATAGATAAAAATTTGTGTGAAAATTCGTGAAAAATTGGAGGAAACCGACAAATGGTAAAATCAGTGATAAACAAGTGAAATCGAGAAAAAATGGGTAATATCGGTGGAGAAAGTTTAGTCGATGAAAACACGTGAAATCAATAAAAAATTCAGGTGGGATTGATGAAAAACATGTGAAATCAGTGGAAAACTAGCGAAATAGGTGAAAACGGTTAAATTGATAAAAATGAGTGAAATTAATAATAAATAAGAGCTAAACTGACAAAAAAAGATAAAACCAGAAGAAAAATGGATTAAATCGAGAAAAACAAAAGAAACCAACGAAAAACCGAAAAACAATGAATACAGGTTATAATCTATGAACGTGTAAAAAAATTAAATCGGTAAAAATTGAGTGAAAGCGAATAATTTAATATTTTTTCTTTTTTTGTGAAGAGAAAATAAAAATGCCCTTATTCAAGTTGTTAAATATATTAATAAAAACATGATTAGACATAAATTTTTCTTAAATTTTCTCATAAAAAATTTGGTAGGAAAATATTTTAAGAAAATTTGTAACTTCTTTGTTCCTCCTAACCAAGCACCGTAAATATAGAAGAAAAACAAAAGTATATTCGAATTAGATATGAAGTTTTATTATAGTTATTTTATGCATTAATTTCAATAATTAAGAAATTTACTCTTACATCGCTTTTACAATTTCATTATTGTTCTCCTATAACATATAATAAAAAATAAAAAATATTATTATTTTGAGTAGTTGCTAAAGTATTTTTGTAAAATTGTTATAAGGTATTACCAATATGGTGTTTTGTAAATGATATTATTTGTTTCATCTAAAGATTTAGTACAATATGTCACTCCTTAAAAAAAATCAAACTCTCTTAAATATCATAAAATATGTTAAAGTAGAATCACTCCTTCATATGAATGAACAAAAATGCTTATGACTTAGTGAACTAAGTAATTTTTATTTGACATGAGAAACATTACCTCAAATTTTCATGGATCTTTTTGAGAAAAATGTGTGAAATAAGTGAAAAAAGGGTGAAAAATCAATGAAATAAATCAGTCAAATAAGTTTTATGTAATTGATGAAAACATGTGAAATCGACCGAGATGAAATTTATGAACACTGGTGAAGTAGGTGAAATTGGTAATAAAAAGTGCCAGTAAAATCGATAAAATTATGGTGGCATTTGTGAAAACATGGGAAATAAATCGGTGAAATCAGTGAAAAATGAGTGAAATATATGAAGAATTGGTTAAACCACTGAAAAATGTTAAAGTTTGTGAATAATGTGAAATCAATGAAAATTCAAGTGAAATTGATAAAAAAAAAAGTGAAATCAGTTAAATAAAAAGTTAAACTGATCAAAATAAGTAAAATCAGAAATAGAAAAAAAAAATTAACTAGCAATAACAGTGTGAACTAAAGCAATAGAATTTTTTTTTTTTTTGGTTTGAATAAGAGAAAACAAGAAATCGATGAAAAATATGTAAAACAATGGACAATAGGTTATAATTGATCAAGAACGAGTAAATCAGCAAAAATATATAAAACCAGTAAAAATCAATATAAATTAAATCAAACTAATTAATATAATAAGTTAAATGGCTTAAATTGGTAAAAAAATATCTTTCAAAATAAGGTAAGTGAAATAATTTGAGATATACTTAAACTTAATTGAAGATTTGTAATTATTTGAGTTGAAAATTCGATAAATACAAGTGAAATCAATAAAAATTCAAGTGAAATTTGCAAAAAAAAAAATGGATGACATCAGTGAAATGATGAAATTACATAAAAAAAATGATGAAATATGTGAAAATCGGGTAAAATCATTGTGTTGGATAAAGATGAAGATCAGAGGACAAGAAATTTAGAAGTTAAAGAGAGATTTTGATGATTTCCAAAACATCTTAACCAGCTAAGCTAGGAAAGCTTAGTAAAAGTCCATTAGAAGAATTTTGATCAAACTCAAAGACAAATCAGTCAAGTCAAAATTCAAATTGGTCCAGAAGACTACTGATCTGCTGCTGAAGGAAAAAATCAGATTGGTGAAAATCAGTCGACTCGAATCAGATTAGTTAAAGTTTGGGATCAGCTCAGTTCATCATAAGACTAGTGATTCTCATCAGCCAAGTGAGGATGATCAGGAAGTCTCTCCAACGATAATAAATGCACTTGGAGAATAAATGCTGAAGACCGAGGGTATTAATGGCAAATGATTGAAGAAAAACCTCGTATCAGATCGGTGTATTAAATGCTGCTGACAGAAAGTACTGTTGACAGTACTGTTGCAGAGCAAAGAGCCGTTTGCAGAAATTAAGGACCAGTACCCGAGAAATTTGAATCTTGTCTTTCTTCAACGGACATTTTTCAAACCTGGAGTATGAAATGTTCGCGAGATTGAGAGAGAAAAAATCAACACAAAATCTGAGAAAATTTCCGAAGCAAAATCTCTAAGTCTCAAGAACAGCTCGCTCATCAGCTTAGTCATTTGTTGACAAAATCCGAAGTTGAAGATCAAAGAAAAACCTACAAATCTGAGTGATTTTGTTAAGATAGTGTTGTGAGGAATTTTATCCATCTTTGTGAGTGATAAAATTCTGTAGATTAGGTTATCTTAGTGATTTCCTAGCGCGCACTTCTGGCCTTTTCATTTGTTATGTTGGTCCCAAGTGGTCAGTTGAGGTCTAGAGGGGGGAGGGGGGGGGTGAATAGACCTCAAAACTTTAAAAATAAATCTTAAACTTTTCTTCTATAAGTAGAGTTCGCTCATCAGCACAATAAGATGACTAAGCTGATTTTGCACTTAGCTTATAAGCTGAGTAAGCTGATAGCTTATAAGCAGAGTAAGCTGATCTTATTCGTAAGACTACTATGCTGATTTAGCACTTAGCTTATTCAGTAAAGTAGACTACTGTGCTGATTTTTCTCATCAAGCTTATATAATCAGAGTTTCAAACAATGATGCAGCGGATAATGTATATGTGTTTTTCAAACAATGTTTTCAACTCAATTAAACTTTTAAAGCACAACGAAAGTTTTGCCCCAAATTGGGAATTCCTCAATTTAAAAGACTATTTTTTTAAAGTATTTACTTAGCTTATGAAATATGCAATGAAAGACAAATAAAGTAAATAACACAAGGAATTTTTATAGTGGTTATACAGGAACAAATCCTCTTAATCCACTCTTCCAAGTCACTTAGATCTTGGGTTATACTATAAACACACAGTTTACAATATACTCTACTTACGCCAAAACAACAAATGAAAAGGCCGTAAGCTGATAATAGGAAATCACAAAAAAGACCTATTCTCCGAAGTAATATCACTCACAAAGATGGCCTGGATATCTACTTCTCATAACACTCAGTTTAATATCACTCAGATATGCAAGGGTTTAATCTTGTTCTTCAACAATCAGCTTCGTCATAAGATGACTCAACTGATGGATTCTTGCTCTAATGATATGATCTTGAAAGTGTGCAAGTCTCTCTTAAATCTTCAGTTTACCATCTATTTATAAACTTGGATTTGTAATTTTGCCTGTTGAAGGTTGGCAAAATTTCATTTAAGTCCTTGAGCAACGGTCATAATTTGAATGGTAACTTTTGCAGACTGTCGCACTGTTCATTGTACACTCTGCTGTACTTTCTGCACTGTTCACTGTACACTCTGCTGTACTTTCTATCAGTAGCATTAAATGCACTTATCTTGTTACCGTTGGAGAGGTTTCTGACAGATTTTACTTAGCTAATGGGATCCACTCCGCTGATGATCACTAGTCTGATGCACAAAGCTGATGCACAAGTCTGATGTACAATGCTGATGCACAAGTCTGATGTACAAAGCTGATGCACAAGTCTGATGCACAAAGCTGATGCACAAGTCTGATGTACAAAGCTGATGCAAAAGTCATCTCATGATCAGTCATCTGATGATCTCATTTCCACTAAGCTGATTTTTACTAATTTGATTTTCCCTCTTATCATAAAATTGAATCTTCATTTCTTGAATACTTCTGTTCTTAAATGATTTTCTTTTAGACCAAGTATCCAATCTTCAAAGGCTTACTAAGCTTCCGTAACTTAGTTGATGACACTTTTTTGTTATCATCAAAACCTTTTAACTAACTTAATTAACTCAACTGATAGGAACATTTAGCTGTTCTTGAGTTAATAAATTCTTCCAACAATTTCCCCCTTTTTGATGATGACAAAACCTTCAACTAAGAACGTCTTCCAAGTCTTCAGTTTAGTCTTCATACTCTGGGATTAAAATCATTAGATCCAATGCAACATTTGAGAGTTCTTAGTTGCATCTCACTTTTCCCCCTTTTTGTCATCAACACCAAAACTTAGTATGCTGAAGACAAGTAGGTGAATACTTAGCTGTTTGGGGTAGTTGGCTATTAATTAATTCTTCTTTACACGCAAGCCAGCAGTTTGTAGTCTTCTTTGCTGTTTATCACTCCATTTAGAATAATTGTTCCCCCTGACTTCAAGAATTGATACCACTTGTTGGTTACCTCCTTCACCCTTTTTGAAGTGTATTCTTGAATGTCACTTGGTTGTTGAGTTTCAGTCGGCTAATGAGAAGCAGTCTTCTGATAACTTCATTTGACTTATTGAGAACATCATGTCTAATCAGGAATACCGCTCGTCGTACACGTTCCCCCTGAGTTCAAGAATCTGTGGTCAAGTATTCTTATGAGAGTTAGTCTCGAGAGATACTCAGCCATTGAATTCCAGTAAGCTATTGAGATTATTCTTCTGATATGTTCCCCCTCAGCTCATGAATCCAAATTCAACAAACCTATTTTCAACTCTTGAGAGCTGAAAGATTGTTGTCACATGATTGACTACACCACTTGTTGGATACAAACGTTGATTCACTTGATAAACTTCAATTTTCCAACAATCTTGCTTTCCTTGTTATTTTCAAATAAAACGGTTACCACTTGTTGGTTGATATCACATGTTGATACAGTACTGGATACCAATTGTTGATATTCTCCCACTCGATGGTAAAACCACTTGTCGAACTTGTTGAAATCAGCAAGGGCAGTCAACTCACCTTTGTCATCATACATGCGTTTTTCCTACAAAACAGATTACTGTTTTTGGTACCCCTTATATTGGGTCATGCATGGTTAGTATAACCTTTAACATATGATGAATTGTGACTCGGTTTTATCATGAATTTTAGTGAATTTAGCATGGTAATAATTTTCATGATGAAAACAGTGCTCATAAGTAAGGTAAGATGCATGAAGTAAGTGATAAGCTGAGTTAACTGATAACTCCCCTATAGATTCAGCAGACTTAACATTTTTTAATTTCACTTCTATCAGCAGCATCTTTCAGCTTACTAAGCTGATGAGTTTTACTAGTCTGTTTAGTCTTAGGTTGCATACTAGGTTTCTTAACCTTTTGAGCTTCAGTAGGCTTCTTCACTTTAGCCTCTGATTTCTTTATAGAGAATCATGCAATTACGTCTTTCAAGTTCATTTATATTTTCTATACGAATTGCATATTCAGCTTTTAAAGTTTCATTCTCATGCTCAAGCTTTTTGTAGTCAGCTGATTCTTTGAGGTTTTTCAACCTGAAGTTTCAGTGATCGGTTTTGCTCTTTTTAGCAGAGTCATCTCTTCATTAAGCTTGGAAAATGCACCAACAATATTTGAATTTGTAATATAGCATTTATTTAACAATTCAAATAGTGCATTTAATTAATAGTAGAAGTTACCTCAATTTCAGAATCATCAGATTCCTTGGCCATTAAGCATAGAGTTTTGGGTACTTCTTCAAATTCTTTATCAGACGACTGGTTGTCTGAATAAGATATGCCGGAGTTTGTTAGCTTTGCTGCCTCAGCTAACTTTGCTTTGCTCTTACTTGGCTTATACTCCTTTTTGGCACCTTTTTCCTTCTTAGCAAACTTTTTGAGAGATTGGATGCAGACGATCTTTGGTGAAGAGTCCATACTCCTTGCAATTTTGGTCTCCAAGTTTTGCTTTTGAGGAATCTCTGTTTTCCTGACAATGATCAGAAGAAGATGAAATAGCATTTTCATATTTTAATTTCATTTTCTTTTTATAGAACTTCTTGAAATCATTCAGAAGTAGGGCCACGTCGTCAGCAGTGTATGGTTTTTCTGAATTCAGCAGTGTATTCTCTTCGAACTTGTCCGCTGATTTTCTTGAGTTGTCTGACGCGATAAGAGCAAGATTTGGGTCTGAACTGGTTGACACATCTAATCCCATTCTAGGCATCTTAAATTCAAATGCTTTGAGAGATGAGAATAGTTCGGAAAGGGAAATATTTCCTAAGTCCCTTGATTCTTCCATGGCTGTCACCTTCATGTTGAATTTAGGTGGAAGCGCCTTGAGAACCTTCATAGTGATCTCCTTGTTTGAAAACTTTTTACGTACCAAGCCTTAGAACATCGTTCAGAGTTTTGGTAAATCTGGTATCCATTTGATCAGTCATTTCACCAGACTTCATCTTGAAATTTTCAAACTCCTCAAGAGCCACACTAAGCTTATGTTCTTTGATAGCGTCGTTTCCTTCGCTCAGCTCACAAACTTTATCCCACATCTCCTTGGCTGTTTTGAGATGCTTGACCTTCTGGAATCTGTCTTCATCTAAAGCTTTGAACATTATGAACTTAGCTACCTAGTCTAGATTGACTAATCTGACTTCTTCGGGAGTTAGTTCATCCAGCTTTTTGTCAACGATCTGATCAGGCTGGTTAGCAACCTTTACAGTCTTCTTAAACCTGAATGGTCCTCGTATAATTCATGTAAACATGTTATCATTATAAGCAGCAAGAAGGATTTCCATTCTGATTTTCCAATCATCAAAGTCCATATGACCAATGTGAGGAACATGGCTTATGCACTCCATTTTCAAAAAGGTTTGTTTTTCAAAATATGCTCTTTTGAAAAAGTTTGAAAACCTTTGAAAAACACTAGGATCAAGCTCATTGATCAGGCAACTGATTCTATGAACCACCTGCTCTGATACCACTTCTTGGTCCCAAGTGGTCAGTTGAGGTCTAGAGGAGGGGGGGGGGGGATGAATAGACCTCAAAACTTTAAAAATAAATCTTAAACTTTTCTTCTATAAGTAGAGTTCGCTCATCAGCACAATAAGATGACTAAGCTGATTTTGCACTTAGCTTATATAATCAGAGTTTCAAACAATGATGCAGCGGATAATGTATATGTGTTTTTCAAACAATGTTTTCAACTCAATTAAACTTTTAAAGCACAACGAAAGTTTTGCCCCAAATTGGGAATTCCTCAAATTAAAAGACTCTTCTTTTAAAGTATTTACTTAGCTTATGAAAAATGCAATGCAAGACAAATAAAGTAAATAACACAAGGAATTTTTATAGTGGTTATATAGGAACAAATCCTCTTAATCCACTCTTCCAAGTCACTTAGATCTTGGGTTATACTATAAACACACAGTTTACAATATACTCTACTTACGCCAAAACAACAAATGAAAAGGCCGTAAGCTCACAATAGGAAATCACAAAGAAGACCTATTCTCCGAAGTAATATCACTCACAAAGATGGATATCTACTTCTCATAACACTCAGTTTAATATCACTCAGATATGCAAGGGTTTAATCTTGTTCTTCAACAATCAGCTTCGTCATAAGATGACTAAGCTTATGATAAGATGACTCAACTGATGGATTCTTGCTCTAATGATTTGATATTGAAAGTGTGCAAGTCTCTCTTGAATCTTCAGTTTACCATCTATTTATACTCTTGGATTTGTAATTTTGCCTGTTGAAGGTTGGCAAAATTGCATTTAAGTCCTTGAGCAACGGTCATAATTTGAATGTTAACTTTTGCAGACTGTCGCACTGTACACTGTACACTCTGCTGTACTTTCTGTCAGTAGCATTAAATGCACTTAGCTTTTTATCGTTGGAGAGCTTTCTGACCGATTTTACTTAGCTGATGGGATCCACTCCGCTGATGATCACTAGTCTGATGCACAAAGCTGATGCACAAGTCTGATGTACAAAGCTGATGCACAAGTCTGATGCACAAAGCTGATGCACAAAGTCCGATGTACAAAGCTGATGCACAAGTCTGATGTACAAAGCTGATGCACAAGTCTGATGCACAAAGCTGATGCACAAGTCTGATGTACAAAGCTGATGCAAAAGTCATCTCATGATCAGTCATCTGATGATCTCATTTCCACTAAGCTGATTTTTACTAATCTGATTTTCAATCTTTCACTAATCTGATTTTCACTCTTATCATAAGATTGAATCTTCATTTCTTTAATACTTCTGTTCTTAAATGATTTTCTTTTAGACCAAGTATCCAATCTTCAAAGGCTTACTAAGCTTCCGTAACTTAGTTGATGACACCTTTTTGTTATCATCAAAACCTTTTAACTAACTTAATTAACTCAACTGATAGGAACATTTAGCTGTTCTTGAGTTAATAAATTCTTCCAACATGTTAATTGGCGCAAGCATTGTATACTGTTAACTTTGTGTTTCCTAGTATAACCCAAGATCTAAGTGACTTTGAAGAGTGGACTAAAGAATTTAAATCCATATAACCACTATAAAAATTCTTTGTGTTTTACTTTGCATTATTCCTTGCATATTTTCAAAGTTGCATAAAACACTTTAGAAAATTGTTGGAAGATTTTAAAAGGGAAGTTTTGTTAAAACTGGGAATAAATCTTTCAAAGACAAAGTTTACTTGTGAAAAACACTTATAAGAATCCGCTGCAAGTATTCTGTTTCTAAAGATAAGTTTTACTGGAATCAACTAAGTAATATTAAGAGAAGTGGTCAACTGTGCTGCTCAAGATTCGTTCATGATCAGCTTAGTCAGCTTACTAATCTATATCAGCCTAGTCTGCTGATAGACGACTGAAAAGTTTTAAAGTCTAAAATTTTCAGAGGTCTATTCACCCCCTCTCTCTAGACCTCATCTGACCACTTGGGACCAACAAGTGGTATCAGAGCAGGTGATTCAATAGAATCAGCTGCCTGATCAACGAGCTTGATCCGAGTGTTTTTTAAAGGTTTTCAAACTTTTTCAAAAGAGCATATTTTTGAAAAATCAAAACTTTTTGAAAATGGATTATATCAGCCATGTTCCCCACATAGCTGGTATGAGCTTCGAAGACTGGAAGATCAGAATGGAGATCTTCTTAGCAGCCTACAATGACAACATGTACACATGTATCATCAAAGGTCCATTCAAATTCACCAAGACTATAAATGTTGATGAAGTAGATATAGTGGTGGATAAAGACTTGCATGAGATGACAGCTGAAGAAATCAAGCTGTTCAATCTCGATAAGGTTGGCCGTTACATCATGACCAAAGCCCTGGATAATGACAGATTTGATAAAGTCAAGCATTGCAAGACTGCAAAAGAGATGTGGGACAAGGTTCGTGACATGAACGAAGGAAACGATGCCATTTAAGAGCATCGGCTGAGTGTTGCTCTTGAAAAGTTAGACAACTTCAAAATGTAGTCTGCGGAAATCATTGACCAGATGGATACAAGGTTTACAAGGATTGGGAAAACCTTCACTGACAAAGAGATAACAGTCAGAGTGCTGAAAGCTCTGCCTCCAAAATTCAACATGAAGGTGACAACCATGGAAGAGTCAAGAAATTTGGGAAAGATCTCTCTCACCGAGCTGTTCTCAGTAATCAAGGCATACGAGTATAAACTACCAAGAATGGGTGTTGAAGAAACCTCAACTTCAGGCCCCACAGCTGCCCCAGTTGCTGTTGAAAATCCAAGAAGGCCAGCACACAAAAGCATAGAAGTGGACTCATCTGATGAAGCCACAATACTCAATAAAAAGGAGTACACAACTGGAGACGTTGCATTGCTGATGAACAATTTCAAGAAGTACTATAAAAGAAAAATGAAGAATAAACACAACAATGCTTCTACTTCTATCCCTACTTCTTCTTCTCAAGATAAGGATTCTTATAAATCCAAACTAATGTGCTATAATTGCAGGAAATTGGGTCATTTCATCAGAGACTGCACATATCCTAAAGCTGAGAAGTACACTAAAAAAGAAAAGAGAATCAGAAAGGAAAGAAAGCATCAGAAAGGTAAGGTGCTGTTAGCAGAAGTAGAGAAGCTGGCTGCAATCTACTCATCTGATTCAGACTCAGACACTTCTGAAGAATAGTCTACTGAAGAAGAGAGCCCTGCTTTTATCTGCCTGATGGATAAGAAATCTGATAACTCTGAGGATGATGAGGTAACTCCTCTTGAAAATGAATTGTTTAATTCATTTCAGCAAATGATGCTTAATAATGCTAGTATTGCTGACGCATTTGCTAAGCTTAAGGAAGAAATGATATTGCTAAGAGAGCAAAATAGTTCACTGAAACTTAAGGCTAAAGAGCCAAAAGAATCAGCTGAATATAAACTGCTTGAGCAAGAGAATGAATCTCTGAAAGCTGAATGTGAAGTTTATAAGGGTAAAATCATGGAACTTGAAAAGATCATGAGTCTCATGATAAATCATCTGTTGCATCCACTCACATGTCAAGTAAACAGAAGATACCTTTAGAACAGGATAAGTTAGAACTGAACCATACTGGAAAATGTGTATCAGCTGACAACAGTAAGGTCATCCTGTATGTTCAGACTACTAAACCTGCTTCACCTGAGAAAGAATTAAAGGAGAAGAAAACTCCTAAGGCTAAAAAGAGCAAAGAGCCTAGTGTAGGAAAACAAACTGGTAAGACTAAACAGCAGAGTCCTAGGAAGTCTGCTGACAAAGCTAAAATCAATTAGACGAGTAGCAAGACTAAGTCGTCTGTTAATGAGCAAACATCTAGTAAACCAAAGAAGCATAAGAATAAGAAAAATCAAAATGCTTGGTATGAAAATGAATCATATTATGTGCAACAAACTGCATATCCTCCTATGTATCACGCACCTCAATTTCCAACTTACTATGCTCCATATCCTGCTCATCCAATGCATGCATATCCTGCTTATCATGCATCTTATTCTGCTTATAAACATTATCCGTATCATACTGATTATCAACGTAACAAATCTGATGGATATGATGAAGATGTACCTGTTCATGCTCCTGTCAAATCTCAGAAATCTAAGAAGCCTAAGACTTCAACATCTTGGGTTGTCAAGGGTGGAACTAATCCTCCAGGACCCTCTCAATAAGGGTACATAAAATAATTTTATTTTGTTTTGTAGGTTAGGATTAGGAGTAGGAGTAATGTAGAGAAAACCTGGTACTTGGACAGTGGTTGTTCAAGACACATGTGTGGAAACATACATGAGCTGACTGATGCTGTTGTTGTGGATGGTCCTAAAGTAACTTTGGAGACAACAAAGAAGGCAATACTGTAGCAAGTGGAAGATTAATCAAAGGCAACATTGAGATATCTGACGTCTCCTATGTTAAAGGCCTCAAATACAATTTGCTGAGCATAAGTCAATTTTGTGACATAGGATTTTCAGTCATCTTCTCATCAGATAAGTACTATGTTGAACAAATTGGTACAAAGAAGGTTATTTTATCTAGAAGACAACAAGGAAATGTCTACACAGTGGACTGGAATTCTGTTGACAAGAGTTCGAATATTTATTTGGTGGCATCAACACCAAGTGAAGTCAGTTGGCTGTGGCACAAAAGAATGAATCATGTGAATTTCAAGACCATAAACAGACTAATCAAGAATGATCTGGTAGAAGGAATTTCAAAGACAGTCATGAGCAAAGATAAGCTATGTGACGCCTATCAGAAGGGTAAACAAATCAAGTAATCTTTCAAGAGCAAGAAGCACCAATCATCTGGAAGGATCTTGGAGCTGCTACATATGGACTTATTTGGACCCATTGATCCAATCAGCAATGGTGGAAAGAAGTACTGCCTAGCTGTTGTGGATAATTATTCAAGATACACTTGGGTGATTTTCATGAAGAAGAAAAGTGAAACCAAGGAGCATTTTACAAATTTGATTGAGCTGATCCAGTATGAAAAGAACATGAAGATATTGAAGATCAGATTAGATAGAGGGACTGAATCTACAAACTCAACTGTTGAAGAATATGGTAACATCAGAGGCATCAGCCATGAGTACTCTGCTGCCAGGACCCCTCAACAAAATGGAGTTGCTGAGAGGAGAAACATAACTCTAAAAGAGGCTACCAGGACCATGATAGCTGAGGCAAAGCTGCCCCAAAGATTCTGGGCAGAAGCTACAAATACAGCATGCTTTACCCAAAACAGATGCATGATCAACAAACACCAGAACAAGACTCCATATGAAGTTTGGAACTACAGGAAGCCAAACATTCATTACTTTAGAATTTTTGGTTGCAAATGCTTTATTTTAAACAATGAGAAAAATCACCTTACTGTCTTTGCAGAAAAGGCTGATGAAGCTATTTTTGTAGGATATTCTACAGTTAGTAAAGCTTATAGAATTTTTAACAAAAGAACTTTACTTGTAGAAGAATCTATACATGTAGTATTTGATAGACCAAATCAATCTTCTGAAAAGAATCAAAGTACTAATCAAAGTCTGTTTACTGATTTTCAGAAATTGAGTGTTGAAAGAAATGAAGAATATATACCCATCATACTACCTGATCTCAACTCAGCTGCTAACTCAAGTGTTGTTCAAAATCACTCTGCTGATTGTCTAACAGACGAGTTGCAAACAGCTGACAGACCAGAGACTGTTCAACAGACAACCAATGTTCAACAGATTACTATTGAAACTCCAACAATAGTATTGCAAGATCAAAACAGAGGACAACATTCAGATTTGCAACCTGATCTCAGATGGCTCAAGAACACCCACCTGAATTAGTGATTGGTGATCATTTAGATAGAGTAAAGACAAGGAGAGCTGCTGCAAATGATGCAATGTTTGTCAGCTTCCTATCTCAAATAGAGCCCAAACAGATTGAAGAAGCTCTTAGTGATTCAAACTGGATTGAAGCTATGCAAGAGGAGCTAAATCAATTTGAAAGAAATAAAGTCTGTTACTTACTAACTAGACCAAGTCATCAAAGGGTAATTGGCACTAAGTGGGTGTTGGGATTCGGTAAGATAAACAGCCCTAGGCACAGCGGAATATAAAATTTTAGGACCTCTTACGGAATCTTGCCAGGATACTACTCTAGGTGTATATATATGAACATAAATAAAACGATAGTATAAGTTTGCACGTTATACCTATCTCCTTGCAAATCCTCGGCTAGCAAAACGAGCTCTGAATTCTTCTCCAGCAGAAATCGATCCAAGCTTCTCAGGAGCGCCCCACGTGTTGCGCCTCTACGAGTTGATACACCACAATTACACGAAAATAATAAATCTTGATCAGCTAGAACACAAGATATATTATGATCTAGGATATAGGAACGATTTTGGAACAAGAATCGAAAACGAAAATTCTTCCAAGTGGAAGACAGGGTTCGGTCGATTATAGCTTGGGAGAGGAAGAGAGAATTTTGCTCTTGCTCAATTTTTGCTTGTTGAGTTATGTGAAAAATAACTACAAGAAGGCTACTTATAGTTATCTCCCTAACCTAGTCCTATTAGGACTAGGGCTCTTCTCTCCTACATGGGCCATGGCCCTCTTTAATTAAAAGACCAAGTCTTCTAATTAATTCATGGCCCAGTTAATTAATTTGACCAGGCTTTATTTAATCTCCCAATTAAATAGCCCAATTAATTAACTTAATCTCCCATTTAATTAAATCAGACTCTAAGTCCATTTAATTAAAATTCCTTCTAATTAATTAAATCCAACTTAATTAATTAATCCACAAATTAAATTCCAATTTAATTTATGATCCTGATCCAATTCCAATTGGATCTCAATTTGTTCCAATTGGGTCGACCCAGTCGACCCATCCATAATAATCGACCCAGTCGATTATTCACCCAGTCGACCCAGTCGACTCGGTCATTCTTATTTCCTCGCTTTCGCTTCATGTGTATTGTGTATGCCCCCGTAGGTTCACCACATAATTGGCCGTGGGTTATAATTAAATATTATTTAATTATTCGAGTAAGATTTACTCTAAATCAATCGAACACTCTGTCGATTGATCATTCCAAAATTAGCACCCCTGCCAATTTGGGAATTCTCCCACACTCCACGGTCGATGTCCAGCCACAAGCCCATGGAGCCCAATCACTGGTGAATTAATTCAGTGAACCTTTTATTATTTACAATATCCATATACGACATAATCTCTCCATCGATCAATCTCCCAGTCGAGACTTAAGGGTATGGTCTTTTATCGGATTCCCTTTTCTTTTGTCTTGACCTTATGCATTCTGGTCTCGAAATAATTCTCTTTGACTTAACCTTTATGAGCTACTTACATAAAGCCGTCAGATACCTCGGCCGAGGATTTTACCAGAATTAATTTCTCACAGAAATCCATAGGAGAATTTCCCAACCTTTCAAGTCGGGTCAATGGATCCTTTGTTGATGATATGAATCTGCATACGAGTTCCTCTATACCCAATATGAATCCACAGAGACTTTCTGGCGATCTCCAGTCAGTCGGGACTCATACCAAAGCATAGACGTTCTCGCACCAGATAAACCCTATCATCTCAAGTAGTTAGGGATCGTTCCTCGTATACTATTGTAAATCGGAATAACTTCAACCCCGATATGCGACTACCGCTTCCATGGTGAGTTATTTCCTAATTGGGGTATTCAGTGCGCTTGCCATCCCAGCAAACCACCCACTTATGTGTATCGACTATCCCAGTCACGCTCGTGGACCCCAGCGTCCTCCAGTTCATCGGAGTATATACAATAGTGAGAGTCTAACCGAATCCAACGATGTCCTATCTCGATTGGATTCTACGACTCTTGAATATGTTCTAGATCACGGCCTTGGAGATCAGTCCACGGGTTGTCCCATAGCCCTGTGATCTAAGGACTTCTATCCTTATGCGTAGATAATTATTACATAAGATAAAGATGACCATATAATAAAATGCATTTATTAATCCAATTGAATGGTCCTTTCAATTAAATGCAGCCAAAATAGTTGGCTTGCAGGACACTATTCTATCAATCTCCCACTTGTACTAAAGCCAACTTTTCATACTTCTGATTCCCATCTTAGACAGATGTTTTCGGATGCCTTTGAGGCAATGGCTTAGACAGCGGGTCCGTCGTATTATCCCATGAGGTGACACGTTCCATCTTTATGTCTCCTCTACCAATGATATAACATATCAAATGTATCGTCTTAGTTCGTGCTTGGATTCTGATGAGATCTCGACTCCTTCGCTTGCGAGATGGCTCCATTATTATCACAGAAGATAGTAATGGCTCGACAATGCTAGGTATCACATCCAATTCCTGGATGAAGTTTTTCATCTAAACACCTTCCTTTGCTGCTTCACTCGCGGCAATGTATTCTGTCTCGGTGGTTGAATCTGCGGTAGTGTTTTGCTTGGAGCTCTTCCAGCTTACCGCACCACTATTGAGGCAGAACACGTATCCAGATGTCGACTTGAAGTTGTCTACATTACATTGGAAGCTAGAATCAGTATAGCCTTCCAATTTCAATTCTCCTCCACCGTATACCAAGAACAATTCCTTAGTCCTTCTCAGGTACTTCAGAATTGCCTTTACGGCTATCCAGTGCTGCTCACCTGGATCAGACTTGTAACGCTTAAAGCGTATGCTACGTCTGGTCTCGTACACAACATACCATTCATTATGTTTCCTATTGCGGATGCATATGGTACTCGAGACATATTGCTTCTCTCTTCAGGCGTCTTTGGGGCCATAGACTTAGAGAGTGCAATTCCATGTCTCATTGGAAGCAATCCTCTCTTGGATTCTTCCATGCTAAATCTTTTCAAGATTTTATCTATGTACTGGGATTGGGAGAGGCCCAGCAGTCCTTTTGATCTATCTCGGTAGATCCTTGTACCTAGTACAAAGGATGCTTCTCCCGAATCCTTCATCGAGAATTGTGTAGATAACCATGCTTTAGTTTCGGACAACACTTTCACATTTGTTCCCAATGAGAAGAATGTCATCAACATAAAGCACCAAAAATTGAACTGTACTCCCACTGACCTTCTTGTACACGCATGGTTCGAATATGTTTTTGATGAATCCATAAGTTTGGATTGTTTCATCGAAACAGATGTTCCAACTTCGGGAAACTTGCTTCAGTCCATAAATGGACCTCTGGAGTTTGCACACCTTGTGTTCATCTCCTTTGGATGCATATCCCTTTTGGTTGCTTCATGTAGATCTCCTTGTCAATGTCCCCATTGAGAAAGGTAGTCTTTACATCCATCTGCCATATCTCGTAGTTATACCACGCAGCTATGGCCAGCAAGATTCGAATGGATTTAGGCATTGCGACGGGCGAGAAGGTCTCCTCAAAGTCGATGCCTGGCTTTTGAGTGTATCCTTTTGCCACTAGTCGCGCCTTGTAGGTTATTACCTCTCCGTTCACTCCAAGCTTTCGCTTATAGATCCACTTGCAACCCACGGGAGCTACTCCCACTGGTGGATCTACCAAGGCCCATACCTTGTTCGAGTGCATGGAGTCCAATTCGAATTCCATGGCTTCACGCCACTTTCCCGAGTCTATGCCTAGCATAGCCTCTTCGTAAGTCCTTGGGTCGGTTAGAGACTGTCTAGTCTCACGCAGCAGACCGTAGTACCTCTCGGGTTCTCTACGTTGTCTTTTTGACTTACGAAGTACATGTGTACTTTCTGGTGCACTTTCATGCTCATGTTCTCCCACTGCCTGTGGTGATGGGTCGGCTTGATTTGACCTCTTCGGCCTTTTCAGCTTCAGTGACCTCATCTAGTTCTACGTTGTGTTCTTTCTTGCCTAGCAAGAAATCCTTCTCCAAGAAGTGTGCGTTCCTTGAGACAAACGTAGTTTATCTTGTAGGATTGTAGAACTTGTATTCTATAGAGTTTTCTGGATACCCCACGAATTGCATAAGATGGATTTTACGTCCAACTTATCTCCCACCAGCTTATTCACATAAGCGGGAGACCCCATATGCGCATGAATGCATATGAAGGTACAATACCAAAACTCATATCACGTGATATGTTTTGGATCTGGCTTCAGAGATACTTAGCTCAGTATCTTCGATTTTCTCGATCAAGTTTCATTTGTTTGAATAAGGAATTTCATGTAAGATTTCTTAATGGACATTTACATGTCCAAAATGCTCGACAACAGACAGCGTTTCGAGCGGGTCTTACATTTCGAGAATCTAATTCTCTATTAAATAATCAATGGCGTACTGCCAATGCATGTTCGATTTTAAATTGATCCAAATCTCTTACATGCTTTCATTGATTAGACTCTCTTCTTTTATTCCAAAAGTAATTTTGAATTGTACATCACAGCGTACTTTTACCCACGAGGGTACTAGAGACGGCTTATCTCCCACTAATGCTTTAGTGTTTCTACACACTTTTAAATGGATTAAATCCATTGCAATTGTTTATGCCTCTTGGTTGCCTAGCAACCAACTACTAAATTTAATTTCCATTAAGCAAGATTCGAAAGTCGGTTACTATGTACAGCATCCCAGTCAAGCTCGACCCAGTCGAGCTCAGTCTTTGAATCTTCTAATTCGGAAATATGTTTTAGTATTCGTGTATCGCCTTTCGGTTTTTACAACGACTCAAGTGTGTGAAATCTTGATTATTTATATTTTATTGACTATGCATATTATATTTAGTCGATATATGAGTATCCATACTCATTTGCTTATGTACACCTTTTGCGTATAAATCTTATAGCGCAATCAGTTCCAACCATTATGGAACTATCACATCCCTTAAGACAAGGGATGGTATAAGCAAATTCCAATGATCTAAATAATTCATGGCTTTAGATGCATTTGAATGCATCAATGAGTGCTTCATCGGGCATCCAACACCCTTATGCATTACTTTAACCATAAGGTTAAGTTCAATAAAATTCAATCATCCCTTATGGGATGAATATGTTCAATTCCCTCTTTCCCTTGATCTTAATCCATGGAAGAACCATTTTGATTGACTTTACAACTTATCATCCTTACAGAAAAACCTCTAAGGTTATTTCCTTTCACAGAGGATTCATTCCTCTTCTACCATCTCATAAGTCTTTTGAGCTTTTCAACGAGATGTTACTTCCCATTCATGGGAGACTTCATGTTTGCCTTCAAGAAAATTTGGGCTTGAGAACCATCCTCAACCTCTGGTGAAACTTATCACCTTTCTTAATTGAAGAGTAACTTCAAAAAAAAAAAAAAAAAAAAAAAAAAAAAGGCAGCTTGGTGAAACCTATCACCATTCCAGTCGAAGTGTAACTTCGAAAGGAAAAACAATGAAATCTTTGTAAGGAGATTAGTCCTTGCTTGGACTCGAGAATAATTTCTCAAGTTTTGAAGTCATTCAAAATTCATTTGGGTTCAGTCAATTTATTTGATTCAAGTATGATGGTAAATATTCATGGATACATAACTTATGATTTAAACTATCATAAACATGACGATAAATACGCGGCAGATTAATATCAATGCATAATTTACAAACATGGTTTTCATTTGTAAATTACTCCCACTATTTTTGTCGAATACTTATGCCCCCACATAAGGTTCGGGAAATAAAAATTTCCTAATGGGCTCAAGGCCCAAATGCAATCGCTCAGTACCCACGACTCGTTGGCCATACCAATTGATCCACTTGGTGGGCGATCAAGTCGTCGGTTAACCATCCCAGCTAACCCTTGAGTTCATTTAGCCTCGGTTTTCGTTATGGACCCACGACTCGTGAGACATCCATACTTACTCGCGTTAAATCATGTCCAATACTCGTGAAGAGAAATAGTTCAATCCTAGACGCCCCACGACTCGTGAGACAGCGCCTAGAACCTTGCTATCCCCTCCCTTGACTAAACTGTGCATCGAGGCAATAGACATATCATCTTCCTATAGCTCGACCCACGACTCGTGAGACATCGAGATATATTCGTACAATATGCCTAAGACCTAGTAATTGGATAGGCTCGGACCATAGACACCATTCATATGCGCCCGTTATTCGATTTAATATTCTAATTGAATTTTAAGTTCAATTGGAGGTTTTAAGTTTTCTTCGTGCGAGGTCTCATCAGATTATGCTTTATCTTGTTTACGTGATCTATTCTAAGCATGCAAGACATACATCAAAGAATAATAGTAAACATATATCACCTAGCATTGCACATATGATTGGTCGATTGCCCATCCTATGCGATCCATCACGAGCCACATGATGGACCAATTAGTCAGTCTAGGGTGGAAATTAAATGTCCTAACTATTACAATTTTCAAACCCATACATCATGGGCCTTCTTGTAATATCCACCTTGATTGGGCCTCCATGTAATGAATTGGGCCTCCATGTCCTCCAAGGTAATGGGCCTCCATGTGGATCTCCAAGTCTTCATGAGGTCTTCTTGGCTCCAAGCCTAATCTAAGCCTAGCTTATAAAAAAAATAAAGGCCCTATTCTATTACATTCGTTTGCGCAAGCAAGGGCACCAATCAGGCCCATTTAATTACAACCCATAAAATAAATAAACCAAAACTACACAGGGCTTAGGGGCAAAATCGACCAATCCACATATTCACTCAAGAACATGCATAAATTCACATAAGGGCATAAATGTAAATTTACCGGCTCCTTTAATTTTAATTCACAAAAATTATCCAAGTTAATTTAATTTTGAATTAACAATTAATCTCTAAGATTAATTAACTCTTACTTGAGTTCTAAGTAATCTACAATTCTTATCTTGATAAAGTTGGTTAATTAAGATAGTTACAAATCTTCCAAGATTACTATCTTATCCAAAACTCTAAGTTTCCCAATTTTATAAATCTCTAAGATTCTCAAGATAATCCTATTTTGATTAGATTAGTTAACTAAGGTAGTGTCCAAATCCTCCAAGATTTATACCTTATCCAAAACTCCAAGTTTCCTAATTTAATAAGATCTCTAAGATCTTTAATCTTGGTAACTTACTAGAAGAGATTAACTTTAATTAAATCTCTTCTTACAATTGAAACTCTAAGTTTCCTTGTTTAATAAGATCTCTAAGATCTTTTAATCTTGGTAATTAACTAGAAGACATTAATTCTAATTAAACGTCTTATCACAAATGAAACTCTAAGTTTCCTTGTTAACTAGATCTCTAAGATCAATCCAAGATTCACCAAGATTCCATAACAACCAAAATTCTGCCACGAAAAAATTTTGAATCAACATATCATGGCCGTAGAAGGTTTGGCTTCAAGTAGCAATTTACAAAGTCAAATTGCAATACATGATATTTGATTCAACATTTACGTAACATATGCCAAATTAATAAAACATGCTTGTCATGACACACAAGGTCACGTGAACAAAGAAAAAATTTTTTGTGCCGAGCACTAATTTTATTTTCCTTTTGCTTTGTTTTAATTTTTGTTTGATTACTTGTTGATTTAATTAGAAACAAATCCAGTTCAATTAAATCCCAATCCAAAATAAAAATTAACATGATAAAATTTTCGAATCAAAATTTTTTACATTAACTCTAAGTTAACAGATCTATGTTCTAAAACATATACAGTTAAAGAACTAACCACACATAAATCAAACATATGATTTATAAAAACACAGAATTTGCAAATTCATATATATACAAAGCCTAGAGTTGGCTCTGATACCACTGTTGGGATTCGGTAAGATAAACAGCCCTAGGCACAGCGGAATATAAAATTTTAGGACCTCTTACGGAATCTTGCCAGGATACTACTCTAGGTGTATATATATGAACATAAATAAAACGATAGTATAAGTTTGCACGTTATACCTATCTCCTTGCAAATCCTCGGCTAGCAAAACGAGCTCTGAATTCTTCTCCAGCAGAAATCGATCCAAGCTTCTCAGGAGCGCCCCACGTGTTGCGCCTCTACGAGTTGATACACCACAATTACACGAAAATAATAAATCTTGATCAGCTAGAACACAAGATATATTATGATCTAGGATATAGGAACGATTTTGGAACAAGAATCGAAAACGAAAATTCTTCCAAGTGGAAGACAGGGTTCGGTCGATTATAGCTTGGGAGAGGAAGAGAGAATTTTGCTCTTGCTCAATTTTTGCTTGTTGAGTTATGTGAAAAATAACTACAAGAAGGCTACTTATAGTTATCTCCCTAACCTAGTCCTATTAGGACTAGGGCTCTTCTCTCCTACATGGGCCATGGCCCTCTTTAATTAAAAGACCAAGTCTTCTAATTAATTCATGGCCCAGTTAATTAATTTGACCAGGCTTTATTTAATCTCCCAATTAAATAGCCCAATTAATTAACTTAATCTCTCATTTAATTAAATCAGACTCTAAGTCCATTTAATTAAAATTCCTTCTAATTAATTAAATCCAACTTAATTAATTAATCCACAAATTAAATTCCAATTTAATTTATGATCCTGATCCAATTCCAATTGGATCTCAATTTGTTCCAATTGGGTCGACCCAGTCGACCCATCCATAATAATCGACCCAGTCGATTATTCACCCAGTCGACCCAGTCGACTCGGTCATTCTTATTTCCTCGCTTTCGCTTCATGTGTATTGTGTATGCCCCCGTAGGTTCACCACATAATTGGCCGTGGGTTATAATTAAATATTATTTAATTATTCGAGTAAGATTTACTCTAAATCAATCGAACACTCTGTCGATTGATCATTCCAAAATTAGCACCCCTGCCAATTTGGGAATTCTCCCACACTCCACGGTCGATGTCCAGCCACAAGCCCATGGAGCCCAATCACTGGTGAATTAATTCAGTGAACCTTTTATTATTTACAATATCCATATACGACATAATCTCTCCATCGATCAATCTCCCAGTCGAGACTTAAGGGTATGGTCTTTTATCGGATTCCCTTTTCTTTTGTCTTGACCTTATGCATTCTGGTCTCGAAATAATTCTCTTTGACTTAACCTTTATGAGCTACTTACATAAAGCCGTCAGATACCTCGGCCGAGGATTTTACCAGAATTAATTTCTCACAGAAATCCATAGGAGAATTTCCCAACCTTTCAAGTCGGGTCAATGGATCCTTTGTTGATGATATGAATCTGCATACGAGTTCCTCTATACCCAATATGAATCCACAGAGACTTTCTGGCGATCTCCAGTCAGTCGGGACTCATACCAAAGCATAGACGTTCTCGCACCAGATAAACCCTATCATCTCAAGTAGTTAGGGATCGTTCCTCGTATACTATTGTAAATCGGAATAACTTCAACCCCGATATGCGACTACCGCTTCCATGGTGAGTTATTTCCTAATTGGGGTATTCAGTGCGCTTGCCATCCCAGCAAACCACCCACTTATGTGTATCGACTATCCCAGTCACGCTCGTGGACCCCAGCGTCCTCCAGTTCATCGGAGTATACACAATAGTGAGAGTCTAACCGAATCCAACGATGTCCTATCTCGATTGGATTCTACGACTCTTGAATATGTTCTAGATCACGGCCTTGGAGATCAGTCCACGGGTTGTCCCATAGCCCTGTGATCTAAGGACTTCTATCCTTATGCGTAGATAATTATTACATAAGATAAAGATGACCATATAATAAAATGCATTTATTAATCCAATTGAATGGTCCTTTCAATTAAATGCAGCCAAAATAGTTGGCTTGCAGGACACTATTCTATCAGTGGGTATTCAGGAATAAAATGATTGAAGATGGTATTGTCACCAGAAATAAAGCAAGATTAGTGGCCAAGGGTTACTGCCAAGAAGAAGGCATTGACTTTGATGAAACCTTTGCACCAGTAGCAAGATTAGAGGCAATCAGACTATTTCTCTCCTATGCTGCTCATAAGAATTTCACAGTCTATCAAATGGATGTGAAATCTGCCTTTCTTAATGGAGAATTGCAAGAAGAAGTATATGTTGAACAAACAACTGGATTTGAATCAATCAAAGAAGAAGACAAGGTGTATCGTCTGAAGAAAGCTCTCTATGGACTGAAACAGACTCCAAGAGCAAGGTATGACACTTTATCTGATTTTTTTTCTAATTAAAGGATTTCGTAAAGGTAAAATTGACAAGACCCTGTTCACTGTTGAATGGGAGGATCATATATTGCTTGTGCAAATATATGTGGACGACATAATTTTCAGTTTAACAAATCAACAGATGTGTGACAAGTCTCCAAGCTGATGCAAAACAAGTTTGAAATTAGCATGGTGGGTGAACTAAATTATTTTCTTTGTTTGCAAGTTAGACAGTTGCCTGATGGAATATTCATTAACCTAGCTAAATACACAAAAGATCTATTTAAGAAATTTGGTATAGCTCTACTATTAGAGTTCCAATGTCTACTGGACTTCGTTTGGATAAAGATAATGATGGCAAATCAGTGGATATAACCAAATACAGAGGCGTTATAGGGTCACTGTTGTATCTAACAGCTAGCAGACCTGACATCATGTACTATGTTGAGGTTTGTGCGAGATATCAATCAAATCCTAGGGAATCTCATCTCCTGGCTGCCAAAAGGATACTTAGATACATTAAAGGCACTCAAGAATTAGGATTATGGTACCCTAGAGAATCTGGATTTGAGCTGATAGGTTATTCAAATTCAGACCTTGCTGGCTGCAAGATTGATAGGAAGAGCACAACAGGTGCTTGTCAATTCTTAGGTAGTCGTCTGATCTCATGGATGAGTAAGAAGCAAACTTCAGTATCCATATCTACTGCTGAAGCTGAGTACATATCTGTTGGAGCTTTCTGTGCGCAAATTCTTTGGTTGAAGCATCAACTAGAGGACTACAACATTAAAATCAGTTGAATCCCTATCTACTGTGACAATACAAGTGCAATCTCTCTTACTCAGAACACTACAAGTCATTCAAGAACCAAGCATATTAAGATCAAACATCATTTCATCAGAGATCATGTGGAAAAAGGAATGTTATAATAGAGTATGTTCATACTGACAATCAAATCACCGACATATTCACTAAACCTCTAAGTGATGCAAGGTTTTCAACTCTAAGAGCTGAACTAGGTCTACTAAATTTAGATGCATAAGCTGAGGGGGAACTCATCAGAAGACTGGAGTTTATAAGCTTACTCATCTTATCGTCTTCAAGGTTAACTCTCAACAGACTAGTTAACTTATGGATTCTTAAAGTCAGGGGGAACGTGTAAGACTAGCGGTACTTCTGATTAAAAGATGAAATTTGTTGATGAAAGTTAGTTGAAGTTAAGTTTTCATCAAAGAAGTTCTTAATTCTTGAAGATTGAAGATTAATTATCTTGCTGGATTGACAAACAGCGAAGGAAGATTACTAGTTATTGGGTTTCACTAGTAGTACATGTTATCAGAACACTCGTCTGATCAGATAAGTATTAGTTTACTCGTCTGATTAATTGTATAAAGTGTTGTTACTTAAAACGCTATTTTTAAAAACACGCCTTTATAAGTCGACTGAGAAAGTTCGCATTCCCGCCAGTCATTTAATGCTTTTTGAATTTTGAACCGCGTAAATATCGCCCCACGATCACTGCTGACACAAAGTTGATCTGACGGTTCGCGTATAACAAGAAAACCGACGTTCTCACCTCTTTAAATTCAGATCTGATCAGCTTACTAATCTTTTACGCACACTAAATATTTTCAAGGCATTCAAAGAATTCTGTTTTCACTTTACTACAAAAATTCTCTCGTTCTATAATCTCTTTCAGATCAATCATGACTCAATCACAAGAAGCCAATGCTGAGGGTATTTATTTAGTCTATGATACATATCACAAGACTGGAACAACTTTGATGAAGGTGATTCTGGAAAAATTCAAAGCTGCTACTTTAGTGGACTTCATGGAAGGAGATGGTCTATAAGGACCAAGTTTTGGAGAATTATGGAACCAAGGACGTTGTTGACTTCAACAAACTAGAGATTAAAGCGACAGTTGGAGGGGTGGATATATGCATCACACCCAAACTGCTAAATGAACATTACGGTCTGTCGTTGAAGGGAAGAACATACCTGACTACTATGGCGGAGTCGAAGGAACAAGAATTCTGGAGCATTTGTGCTTAGGAAGGGGAAATCCTATCTGGTAACATTAAGAAAAGGCAATTAAAGGATGAATATCAGCGTATTGCTGATATGGTGGCCAAAATTATGAAAAATTGCACTTTCTCTCTGGCCAGTGTTACAATGAGGAGGTATGCCACAATGATTGCTATCTACTACTGTTTCGAGGTAAACTGGGATGTTATTGTCTGGTACATTCTCGCAAATCATCACAAGAAGGCAAATACCAATGCTTGGATGTGATCTGACAAATGGGAAGCCAGTTCACAATTCAAAGGCCATGCTTTACTACGAGGCGGTGAAAGGAAATACTAAGAGAAAGACTGCTGAAGAGTCGCCTGTTGAGCCATAGAAGAAGGCTCAGAACAAAACAAGGAAGGTCTCTGTTCAAACAGCTGAGCCAGCTGTTGAAGCGAGAACAAACAAGATCGTCGTTGCTGACGCTATCATTCGTCAGACAACTAAAGAAATTTTGGATATGTCTACTGGTTCACCTCCTAGAACCGTATCTGAGGAGAACCCGGCTGAAAATGTTGCAAAGAGGACAAGGAGTCAGTTGAAGGACACTACAACATCGAAGCTTGTTAAGGAGAAGGTGGTTCCTAAAAAGACTGCCAAAAGAAAGATGGTTTTTGAACCATCTCCCACTAAGTCTACTGATTTAGTAAGGGAAGGCCCTCAATCAGCTGAGAGGCCTGTTGAAGTTGAAGAGACTACCACTGCTGCTAAGGAGTCAGCTGCTGCAACAGTTCCTCAACAGCCAACTTCAACAGCTGAGGTTTCTAAACCTCAAGATGATCCTGAAGTGCAGATCATCAAACCAAAAGCAGCCATTCTTGTTTCTACTACTGCTCCTGAACCTGATGCTGCTGCTACTAAGCCTAAAAGAAAAGGAATTATCAAGATCAGAATCTCTGCTGCTGAAAAGAAGAGAAGGGAGGAAGAACATGCAGCAAAGATGGATAAGGAAGATCTTGCCAAAGCAATAAGACTGAGCAAGATACAAGCAGAGAAGGAAGAAAGAAAAAGGAAAATGACTGCTGCTGAGCTGCAAGCTTTAGAGGAAGCTGATATAGCTTTAGCTCTTAAATTGAGCACAAATGATGCTCATGGGACACAAAGTACTGGAGGGATAAGGATAGGAGAATCCTTAAATGCTAGACAGATTCTACCCCCAGACCAAAGAGTTGAGAAGTGCCCCTTTGCTGTTAAGTGGGCTTTAAGTATTGTAAAAGGTCACCCAATAGCCTTTGCAAGATTTAAAGCTGCACTTGCAGAGTTTGATAGACAACTCCAACATACTACTCTTTTTGTTCAAGAAAGGTAAGGTACAATCAGTGGAGGAACTTCAGAGTTAATAAGTCTGTTGCGGAGATTAAAGCTTGGAAGGAGTTTGAGGCTGAAGAAGAGTAGGTACTATCATTTTTCCAAACATTCTCCATCTCAAAAGCTTTGGACCCTGATTATATACGGGATGTCTTTCACAACTATGCAAGGAGCATAGTGGCTAAGGAAGCCAACAAAATCAAGGATTAACTGCCTGCCAAGAGGAAGAAGAGTGAAGACCCTGTTCAAAGGGCAGTGAAGATTGCTGTTTATCAAGCCCTGGAGAAATGGTCAGAACGATCAAGATATTACAACGGATTTCCAAGTGATCTGCCATCACTGCCAAGTGTGCAACAGATCGCTTCTGGCTTGAAAATCAGCACATATCAGGAGAAAGTAACTAAGGCACCTGCTCAAGGATCAATGTCTCAGATTACGAAAGTCATCCATCAAACCACGAAGATATCAGATGATGGAACTCCTGAAACTACTAAGGTGGAAGAACAGTCTACTGTTCAACAAGAAGCTGCCAAGCCTGATAAAGAAGATGTTCAAGTAAATGCTGGAGCTATTGTTGTTCACGAACCTTTTCTAGAAACTGTTGAAGCTGAACAGAAAGAAGAAGATGTTCTAGCAGATATACCAGTCCACCAGACAGAACCATCAGCTTCCACTTCCATTCCAACAGCGGACAAGCACTCTTCTCTGATGGAACCCATTCAGATGCTGCTGGATCAATCCTTGGAAGATAGGATTACAAAGCTGACGAAGGAGATAAAGGAAGAGAACAATAAACTGCAAGAAGAAAACAGGAAGCTGCAGGAGGAAAACAGAAAGCTGATTAAAGATGAAACATTGAAGATGTGAAGTCTGATGTAAATCACCTTCACACAGCTCTTCAACGTCATGAAAGAGATAATGCTGATGTACTAAGTCTGATCATCAAGCTTGCTAATGCTGAAACAGAGCTGAAAGTGGGATTTGCAAGCAACTTGGATGCAACTGCAACAATGGTTCATGCAGAGGTGGCTACCTTGGAACCCAACATGGATTATTTGAACTCTCAGATCTACACTCAATCATCATACATCTCACCTGACCACAATAGATAAAAACATCAGACGGATCTGCACTGCTATCAACATACCAGTTGCTGAACTCCTCCCTGCTGATGATGACAAAAAGGGGGAAGAGAAGTCAGTACCTGAGAAAGAGAAATCAGCTCCAGTGACTGAACATGTTCAAGTACCTGAATCAAAGGACTCTATTGATAAAGAAAAATCTGCTGAAAAGGAGACAGAGCCTGTACCTGAACAAGCTAAGGAAACTAAGGAGAAAACTGATGATAAGAAGGAAGCTGAAGACAAAGTAGCTGATACAAATGAAGCAGATGCTAAGGAGACTGCTGATGAAAAGGAAGAAGTTGCTGATGAGAAAGAAGAAGAATCCAAGGAACCAGTCAAGTTGATAAAGAACTTGCTGCAACCAAGGATACTCCGGAGGAGCAACTAGATCCATTCGTGAAGTACAAGAACTTAGAACGCATCAAAAGAAAGGTCGATGAAGCTGAGCATGAGCTAAAGCTTGAAAGGGAACTCAAGCAGAAGATGGAAGTTGCTCAGAAGAACCTTTTAACTGAATCAAATGAAGAAGATGATGATGAGATTGATGATGAAGATGAAGAAGAAGAGTACATAGAGATTGAAGAAGAAGTGACTGATGATGAATCATATCACTAATGCTATGTTTTCCTGTATTAGTTTACTTCCTCGTAATTTTTATGTTTTGGAAACTTATAACTTGTAATCAAATTATATAAATCAATGAAAGTTCAAGTTTATTCCAACAAATTATTTCTATCTCAGAAAATTTTGAGGACTAAAACTTTAGGTCTAGGTACAGGTACTTAGCTGAAAAGTTTTGTCATCATAAAAAAGGGGGAAATTGTTGGATGAAGATCAGAGGACAAGAAATTTAGAAGTTAAAGGAAGGTTTTGATGATTTCCAAAACATCTTAACATGCTAAGTTAGGAAAGCTTAGTAAAAGTCCATTAGAAGAATTTTGATCAAACTCAAAGACAAACCAGTCAAGTCAAAATTCAAATTGGTCCAGAAGACTACTAATCTGCTGCTGAAGGAAGAAATCAAATTGGTGAAAATCAGCCGACTCGAATCAGATTAGTTCAAGTTTGGGATCAGCTCAGTTCATCATCAGACTAGTGATTCTGATCAGCCATGTGAGGATGATCAGGAAGTCTCTCCAACGGTAATAAATGCACTTGGAGTAATAAATGCTGAAGACCGAGGGTATTAATGGCAAATGATTGAAGGAAAACCTCGTATCAGCTCGGTGCATTAAATGTTGCTGACAGAAAGTACTGGTGCAGAGCAGAGAGCCGTTCGCAGAAATGAAGGACCAGTACCCGAGGAATTTGAATCTTGTCTTTCTTCAACGGACATTTTCAAACCTGGAGTATAAATAGTTCGCGAGATTGAGAGAGAAAAAATCAAAAATCTGAGAAAATTTCCGAAGCAAAATCTCTAAGTCTCAAGAACAGCTCACTCATCAGCTTAGTCATTTGTTGACAAAAGCCGAAGTTGAAGATCAAAGAAAAACCTATCAATTTGAGTGATTTTGTTAAGATAGTGTTGTGAGGAATTTTATCCATCTTTGTGAGTGATAAAATTCTGTAGATTAGATTAGGTTATCTTAGTGATTTCCTAGTGCGCACTTGTGGCCTTTTCATTTGTTGATTGGCGCAAGCATTGTATACTGTTAACTTTGTGTTTCCTAGTATAACCCAAGATCTAAGTGACTTGGAATAGTGGCCTAAAGGATTTAAATCCATGTAACCACTATAAAAATTCTTTGTGTTTTACTTTGCATTATTCCTTGCATATTTTTAAAGTTGCATAAAACACTTTAGAAAACTGTTGCAAGATTTTAAAAAGGAAGTTTTGTTAAAACTGGAGATAATTCTTTTAAAGACAAAGTTTACTTGTGAAAAACACTTATAAGAATCCGCTGCAAGTATTCTGTTTTTAAAGCTAAGTTTTACTGGAATTAGCTAAGTAATATTAAGAGAAGTGGTCAATTGTGCTGCTCAAGATTCGTTCACGATCAGCTTAGTCAGCTTACTAATCTATATCAGCTTAGTCCGCTGACAGAAGACTGAAAAGTTTTAAAGTCTAAAATTTTCAGAGGTCTATTCACCCCCCTCCCCCCCCCTCTAGACCTCATCTGACCACTTGGGACCAACACATTGAAAAAGTCTAAAGTCGGTGAAAATATGTGAAAATTGATTAAAATGGTAAAAATGAGTGAAATCGAGACAATGAAAAAAGTTTAACCATCAAACCATTAGAAAAATGGTTTAAACCAAAAAAACTAAAGAAAACGATGAAAATACCCATGATGAAGTTAATAAATTGAATAGCAGTCATTAATATGGGATATTTGATGACATAATGTAGTTAATTTTACTCTGATTAACAATAAAATATCACTGAAATTAAATAGAATGTACAATGTATGTGCACTCTAAACCGGTGAAAAAATGAATGAAATCTTAAATACATTTGAAATCGATAAAAAAAATCGGGTAAAATTTGTGAGAAATGGATGAAAACGGGTAACATTGGTTAAAATAAAGGTAAAGTTGGTCAAAATTTGTGAAGTCGATGAAAATTAATTCAAATGGAATTTCTAAGAAAAATGATGAAACCAGTGAAATCCAGTAAAATTGGGTAAAACTGGTGAAAAAAGGGTAAGATGGGCAAAAAATGTAAAGCTGGTAAGAACATATTTAATCAATGAAAAATTCAAATGAATAACATGTGAAATTAGTTTAAAAACATGAAAAATAGGTCAAAACGAATTAAAATAGTAAACACGAGTTAAATCAGTTAAAAAAGAGTTTAATTGGTGAAATCATAGAAAAATGGTTTAAACTGAAGAAAAAAACAAAAGAAGAAATCGACCAAAAATGAGAAAACAATGAAAAATGCTATAACCGATAAAAAAAGGGATAAATTGCTAAAAAAAATAAACAGATAAAAAAAGTTTAGACAGTGAGAGCATATGAATCGATGAAAGTTTGGGTGAAATTTGTGAAGAAACGGATAACATCAGTCAAAAAAATTTGAAGTTTGGGAAAACATGTTTAATCAATGAAAAATTTAGGTGAATAACATGTGGAATCAGTGAAATAGATGAAAACGAGTTAAAATTCAACTGACAAAATAAAGGTGCAATAAAATAAAATGGTTTAAATTGGAAAAAAGATCGATGAAAAAGTGGAAAACAATGAAAAATGTTATAATCTATTAAAATGCAAAAAAAATCGATAAAAAATATTAACAGTGAAAACATATGAATTGATGAAACTTCGGGTGAAATTGCTAAACACTGAAGTTGGTTAAAAAAACTGGTAAAACCAATAAGAAAAAATGTTCGTGAAATCGATGAAATTTCGGGTGAAATTTATGAAGAAACGAAGGAAACGTGTGTCATCGGTGAATAACGGATAAACTTAACATGAAAACTACTGTGATGGAATGAACTAAAAAATGTTCTTATGATCTTATTTTAGAACCAATTTTTTTTTATAAGATGTAATGACTAAATCAGTCATTATTTTATATATTATTACAACTATTCAAAGCCATTTTTTTTAAACAGACCAATAATAATTAATAATAATAAATTTTTAAATAATAAATTGACCAATCATAAATATATGATTTTCTATGACATAAAAAGAACTAATTTTACTCTAATTTACGACAAATGCATATGAAATTAAAACTAGATACGTACAACGTACGTGCACTTTTCTAGTGTATTAAATAGATGAAAAATAACTTAGGTAGGTAAATAAATGAATTTAAAATGACACTGTAAGATAAATAATTTTTAATCTACTTAAAGATCGACTCGATATTCATTTAATTCAAAAGTAGGATTTCAATATTTCTATTATCAAACAACGCAAAAGATTTGAGGTAGATATTTCATATAATCCATTCCAAATCCACACATCTAAATTAGCCCTTAGTATATACATCAACACTATTGTATTTATTGCATCATACTAAGTGTCACATTCACAATAGAAATTTGTGATGTTAAAAATATATCGTCAATGTTTTAAAAATCGGGTTGGATCGATAACCTTACCAGTTATTGGTTGGATTGATTTAATCGGTTTAACCACTTGTTTAGTCGATGTGACATCATTACTAAATAATAATTTAATGTAAGTTTTAATATGTAATCAACTTTTCAAAAAAATTAATTCTTATACAAACTTTTTCAAGTTCTTTTGATGAACTAAATACTATCTAAAAAATCACAATTAGTAGGCAACAAATCATCAATGTAACTAAAAACAAAGCAAACACAAGTAAATATGCAATTTTAAGTCCAACATAACATGTTGAAACAAAAATTATAACATCAATATTCAACAAGACAAATCACAAACTTAAAACAAAATAAACATCAAATATCCAAATTTACTATCATAATACATAATATCAAAGCAATAATACGAACTATGATATACTCCATATCAAAATAATAATTCTATTATTAATCATCTCAGAAAAGAGAAAATATTGGATGAATTTTGTCACCTAAATTATTTTATAAAAAAAAATTTCAAATACCTAAAATTGGGGAAAAAGAAATGAGTAAAAAATTCCTAGTTTATTTTTTTGTTATAACTAAACCAATAGTTCAATCGGTTAACTGATTTTTTCGGTCTTTTAGGTTCAAACTGGGCAAAAAGATAATTGCTTTTGGAGGTTTCACCAGATTGGATTAGCAGCCCGTTATCGGTTAAATTTATTGAACCGACCGGTCTAATCCAATTTTTAAAACACTGCTTATCGCATTAGACCAATAAGACAAATTATATTAATTTTTGTGTTTTGTTGTAGTAAAAAAGTACTATTTTAGTACTTTATTCAATAATTTCGTATTGATTAAATAAAAATTTTAAGACTTTCATTGATGTGTAATTGGCCCTTAAACCAAATAAGTAAAGCCCTTAAAATGAATCATTATATGGAATGAATTAAAAAAATTTCTTATGAGCTTACTTTATTATAAGTTTTACAAGATTTCATGACTAAATTATTCATCATTTTATATATGATTGCAAAAATTTAAAGTGATCATTTTTTTTAGTAGAATACTAAGTTTAATAAATAATAATTTTATTAAGAATTAAATTGAGTAACAATAATTAACTTGTGCTATTATAAGAAATTATAAAAATAATTTTTTCTCTAATTTATAAAATTTATCCATGAAATTACCTAGACACATACAACCTACGCCCAATTACTATTCCAAATAAATCCTTAAAACTAGTGACGTCTATTTATTTGTTAGGCTGGCGATATTAGACGTAGGGATATAATCGAGGCGAGTAGTATCGAACGACACACTGTTCAAAATTTATTTTAATTTTATCAATCTTGAAATTTTTTGTTTGAACTTGTTTTGATTTGTTATCGAGTCGAGTTCAAACGAGCTTTTATCGAACGAGCTCAAATCAAGTAGCTTGATATTTTTACATGTTTATTGTCAATTTTTAGCTAATCGAGTTGAACTCGAAGCGAGCTTCAAAAGTTATCGAATGAAAAATTAAGTTTGTTCAAGTTGGCCTTCTCAAAATCTGCTCAATATTTATCCCTAGAATTTTACAAGTTTGCCCATTAAAATTACTATAAATTTTAGCTTGAAAATCACATGAAACTATTAGATATTTGATCATTATTCGATAAATAAAATATCTTTGGATCTCGCTTGTATTGTATATTTCCATTTTAATTGCTTAATTTTTCTCCTTCTATATTTTCGATTGAAACGCATTAAAATTTAAATTCATAGTTTGAATAACATTTTACTTTTTCATTGCTAGTTTTTGAAATTTTACCAACTACCCCGGTTTCCTTAATTTCTTTTTTTTTTTATTTTTTTATAACAAAAAACTTCATAATAATTTTAAACCAAAAGTTAAATCAGTTTATCAGAATAACCCTCATCACAAAAACATTACTCCATCCGGTTCATATTAATTGACACATTTCTTGTTTTCGCACAGATTAAAAAACATTATCATTGCATATTCTTTTTTTTGGTAAAATATCTCAAATACTTTTTATAATGATTACTACTTTTTAATTTTTTATTAGTAAGTGGTGATCATTGAGTTTTCCAGCTTAAATGTGAGAAATGAACAGAATAAAAAAAAATGCTTTAAAAATTCAAATATGCCAACTAAGTTGAACAAAATTTTTTGACAAATATGCCAATTAATATGAAACAGACGAAGTAGTAATGTTTTCTTGTGATTCAAATGGGCCACTTTTCACTTTTATGGATAGTTTAGGTACCCTATAAATTTTATTTCAATGAGATAAATAACGACATAATATATGTAATAAACATGATAAAAACTTCTCGAGTTTGACTTTGAATTAACTCTCGTACAAGAATGAACTCGTATTCAAACGGAATTCCGAGTTCATTTACAATATAATACTAAGCTTAACAATCAAACAAATCCTTTACACTTTATTAAACAAAACATAAACCAATATATCACTTCTGATTAAAATTTATAATGGCTGTACACTTAAAACCACATATAACTAAGTCTTCTTATCGGAAATTTTTACCCACATCGAGTTTAATCGAACTGAAAGTAATTACCTGATAAGTGTAATAAAAAAAAAAAAAAAGTGTGAGACAATGTTAAACTCGGACCCATATGAAACAATCAATTTTTAACAAAAACAAAGACTTTAAAAAAGGGAGGGAGGGAGGGAGGGAGGGGGAACAAGAAAAACTTCAAAGGAAAGATAGTGAATACCCAAAGCTGATTTGGTTTTATTCTTCTTCATCTTCATCTTCATCTTCTACAATTTCTTTCACTACACGATTGAAATCCTCGTTTCCGATGCTTTGTTGATACTCTAGTATTTCATTTGCTGATTCGACAGTAGAATGGTTGCAGTAATATAGTTGAATTGATCGAATTGTATCTATTTCTCCAATGCCAAAGGGGATCTCCTTCAATTTAGGTAAGTCTACCAAAACTAGGTGCTCAAGGCATGGGAAATGGATACTGCCTGCTGCCCAGTATACCAGATTGTCAATATATTCGATTTGGAGGTATTTAAGGCACATAAATTGACCCTCAACTGGGCTCCAAACCTCTCCTATATAGCAATCTGCCAATGTGAGCTTTTCTAGATAGGGCAATGATCCAATTTTTGTTGTAATACCTTCTCCATCGATATTGCAATTCCATAATTCCAATTTCTTGAGAGAATCCGGAAAATTTATGTTCTTGAGAAAATTCTGAAGTGGCCAACTTTTGTAGGCATAAAAAGAACAACTTAATGATTGGAGTTTATGTAGACGGCCAAGATTTTTTAGACAGTAAAATGAAAACTCTTTCTTCCTTGCTGAAGTTGAATATTTTATTTTTAATTTCTTGACGTTGGGGATTCTCTTGAGCACCTCTTCAGTACACTTGAAATTTTCTATTATAGAGAGTGTTTGTAGATTTTTCAAAACAAAGTCATCTATCTCGTCCATTTGGCAACATGGAGGATCAGTAAGAGAAAATCCATTCGTAACTAGATGCCTAAGTTGTAGCATCTCCCAAATATTAAATGGTGTTTTGAATAGGATTTCTGCACTAATAAGAGTCTGTAGGTTCCAAACTAGGTACAATGCAGATGGAAAAGTAATCCTAACAATGCAATTAATATAACGTGCGTTAGGTATTTCCTGGATAAATTTTGGCTGATAAGAATTAACCAATTGAAATACTCTGAGCAATCTAAAATTAACCAACTTGGGCAGATACAATTCAAAATTGCATGTGAATGAGCGGATAAATCGCATTGATTGCAAGGCATGAAAAATATGAGGGGGGATTTGTTTACGTGGCTTAATTGCATGAACAACAATGCGACGTTGGATATTCAAGTCAAGTGAAGTGTCAGGGCCGTGCAAATTGGTGACATTAATAAATCTCTCTTTCTTAGCTTCCTTCAAGCACAAATCCCTCAAAAGATCATGAATTTTGCAATATTTCATATTGCCGGTAAACCCGAACACACTTACAAATATGAGATTTCTTTCAATAAGATCTTTCAAATAATCCTCTGCAACCTCTTCCAATGTTTTTGTCATATGTGGTTTTAGAAATCCCTCAGCAACCCATAGTTTGATAAGCTCAGAAACACGAACCTCGTGATCTTCAGGATAAACTCCCATATATAGAAAACATGGTTTTAAATGAATAGGCAAGCAATTATAACTCAAGGATAATATTTTGTAGCAACGATCACTATCCTCTGAATTTATTGCTGTGCTTATATTATCGGCAACATGTTCCCAATATTCACGTGTCATGTTAGATTTTGCAAGGAGACCCCCAATCACAGTGATAGATAGAGGTAGTCCTTTGCAATTTTTGGCAATCTTCTTACCAACTTCTTCCAATTCAGGAGGAC
Source organism: Penstemon eatonii (assembly GCA_038501285.1). Classification (NCBI taxonomy): domain Eukaryota; kingdom Viridiplantae; phylum Streptophyta; class Magnoliopsida; order Lamiales; family Plantaginaceae; genus Penstemon; species Penstemon eatonii. Next base: position 61,199,501 of record CM076715.1, on the reverse strand, counting down.
AATTTTTTTCAACAAACAACTTTTTATGAAGTAGACTCCAACTTTCATTATCGTCTAGAAGTTTCATCTCGTAACCGTTAGAATAACCAAGACTATTAGCAACATTTGATAGCCTAGTAGTTATCATGATTCGACTTCCATTGTTGTTATCCGGAAAGAACCGGTTTAACTTATCCCATGCCTCAATATCCCACATATCATCCAACATAATTAAATACCTCCTAGACCAAATATGTTGGTGTAGCTTTTGTCCTAATAGATGATATTCTTTACTTTCTTTTTCTCTTTCACTAATAGGAGCCTTAATATCAAGTAAAAGGCTTAACAACATATCACACACATTATATTCTTGAGATATTGTAATCCAACCACGAATATCAAAGTGTTTCACAATAGATCTATTATCATAAGCATTTTTAGCAAGTGTAGTCTTACCAATACCTCCCATTCCAGTGATTGGAATGACTTGGAGATTACGTTGGTCTCTGGTGAGCTTATCCACGATTTGATCCAAGGCGTCATCAAGTCCCGCCACAACATCCTTCTTAATGATAGGAGGCTTTAACGAAGCAACAGACGCTAGATTTCGAGGTTGATCTTTAAGTCTCATATTATCTTTAATATCCACCACATCTCTCTTGATCGAATTCATGTCTTCAATTATTTTCCTTAGACTTTGAGAAAAGAGATCGGATCTCTCTTTCCCTTCCTCTTTCGATCCATCAACATTTTCCTTTTCTTTATATTCTTCATATCGAGCATGAATATCATCCACAATATAAGAGTCAACGGTATCTTCTATGGCATGAGCTGCATCTGTAATTCGATTCACCAAACCTTCCGCTTCTTTGATATCTCCATGTAGATAAACTTCTAGACAATCTTGAAAGAAACTAACCGCTTCGCGGAGAGATTCAAGTTGTCTGAGTTGTGTGTCAAGAAAAATCAGTTGACGCTTATGGTAGATTTGAATATGTTCCATGAGATGCATAACAGAAATAACTGCTGCATAAGCCGACACAGCCATCTAGGGGTGAAAGTCGAACCGAGTTACTCGAGATTCGCCTCTGATTCGTTCGTGAAATATTCGTTCACTATTTGTCAACTTCCTTATCGATCCGAGCTTGAACAGAAACTCAGGCTCGGTTGAGGTATATATCCAGGTTTGTTAATCGAAGGTCTGTTAATGGAAGGTCTGTCAATGGAGTTACTGTGTTTTGTTTGGAGTAGGTGGAAGTTTTGGGCTGTGTTTTGTGTACTTATTCTTGAGTAAAAAGGGTTATGAAACTGAATGAAAATTAGAAGAATGAATGATTTATCACGGACTTGACAAGAATGTGACTTTGATCAATTATTAGTAAGAATATTTAAAATTTTCTATATTTGAATTAATTAACACAAGTGGTTGCAGAAAGGGTGGGAATCGGATAGGATAATATAGTCTAATACGAATCAATTATTACAGCTGGATTTAATCATTTTAAAAATAAATTAATTGAGATTTGGTCCACACTTTACAATTTCCCTAATTTTTTATATGATAAAAAACTATCATCAACCCTTCCTAATAATCTACTCCCATTTCTTAATCATTGTAGACTTGTAGTCTACACTGTACACTCAAAATTCTTTTGCATTTACTTTTTAATGCCTGCAAATCTGAGTGTGACAGTGACCGTGATATTTGGTTAGAATGTTCTGCGTGTATCAGTGTATGTGAAAAGATTTTGGCATGGTATTATGGTTTCACCAAATTGAGCCAAAATATTTTCAAATGAATTTTCGTTAAATACATAAAATTATCAAAAATTTATTCAGAAACTCACAATTAAACTCTTTATATCTATAAAATATAGATTTCACACCTACCATTTACTTTTTTCGCCAAATCTCTATTGTTATAAAAGCATGAATATTTTTTAACTTTTTTGTACGAATTAAAATACCCTTATTTAAATTATAAATAATTCAATTTTTTTTTTTTTTTGGTTTCCCAAGGGTTTAATCCCTTTCGAGGCGCATCGAGAACATAAAGTGGGAATCTCTCCCAACAGGGATTCGAACATGAGTCCGCTACTTTGTAGTGACTAGCCTCTTCCACTAGACCAATCACCTGTTGGTGATGTTTAATTCAATAATAAATATAATTGCGGAGGTTTAATTAGACATGAAATCTTATTATATTTATCTCCTGCATGAATTTCTAAAATTTATAAATTCCCTCTTACATCTTTTTTTGTAATTTTAATCGTCTTCTCTTATAATAGATAAAAAGGAATCATAAAAAGTACTACTATTTGAAATAGTCCCTAAAATATATATATTTTAGCATCCATATTTATTTAAGTAAGAAAATATTAATTTAACGATTTAGTACAACATAAGTCATAAACACTCTAAATATAAAAATCTAAAATAAAATTATCTTATATCATGCTATTACCAAAAAGATATTTAAATCGCATATTACTATGAAAGAATAAAAAATATTTATGACTTAGTTAGTAACTTAATTTTAATTTGGCTAGAATAAAAAAATATAAAGAATATTCAATAATATCAAGACATGCATAACTTCGAAGGTGAAACATGTGAAATCAATGAAAATTCATGTGAAATTGGTGAACACTAACAAAGTTGGTGAAAATTTGGGTGAAACCGGTAAAATGATGAAATCAATTAATACATGTGAAATCGATGAAATTCAGGTGAAAATTGTGAAAAAATGATGAAACCGGTGAAACAACAACATCAGTTAAAAGCAGGTGAATCGGTAAAAAATTTAATATTAATAAAGTCGGTGACATTGTGAAAGGAGCATGTGAAATCAGTTAAAAAAATGTGCGAAAAGGTTAAACCGATTAATATGATAAAAAAGTATCAAATCAGTTAAAAAAAAGATTTTAACCGATAAAATAAAGTGAAATTGGTAGAAAAATGATTTAAACTAGAAAAAGCAAAAAGACAAAATTATAAAAACAAAGAAAAAGTATAACCGATAAAAAATGGGTAAACCTATAAAATGGTTGATTTGCTCTTATTTATGACATAATAAAATTAATTTTAATCTAATTATTAAAAATACCCATGAAATTAACTAGACACGTACAACATACATGCACCTTTCGAGTTATACAAAAATATGCATTGATTTAAAAAAGATTTCACAATTTGATAGTTATATCTAACATAATGAAATTGCAATCTTTATTTATCTCTCAAAATCGACGAAACTTTAAATGCTATAGTCAGAGTACATCCAAATGCTTCGGCAGTGCTACGCGAAAGATGCAACTCGTTCTTGTTTTTCAGATACATCCAAATGTGACAATAGAGCTTTCAAAATGTATAAGTAATTGACTTGGAGAAGATTTCACAATAGATTGTCACATGCACCCTACCAAGATGGTTTGATCCAAACTAGTACATATTGTTTCGAACACAATAATTATTTTTTAAACAAAGGTTGTATGTCGTCGTCGTCTAATCTGTAAATATCCATTTCATAAGGCGCACCAATTTTGCGATAGTGTTGATCGGTGAAATATATGCAATTACTCTTGTAAGTTGGGTAATCAGTACCTGAAATCGAGAAGGAGTAATTGCTATCAATAAAGATAGACTAATTATCTAAAGTTTTTACTGCCTCAAACTTGTCATTGCATTTATCTAACCTGTTAACATTAAAACCCAATGTTACGGCCAGGGGCGGACCCAGGTAAGGGTTAGTGGATCTATACCCCCCACTCAAAATATTTTTATTAACAAATTGGTTAGTAATCTTTGGATAAAATCTGCCTTGGCTCACTGGTTATGGCCTTTGCAAGTTTTCTACAAGGTCTGAGTTCGAAACTGAAGAGAGACTTTTCCTTTGTTTTGATAAACAAACTTTCATGAGTAAAGTATTCGATTGTCAACGTCATGGATCAAAATTTCTATATTTTCCTTTGAAAAGTTTCCGTTTTTTAATCAAGCGAAAAGAAAATAAAATGTAATTTCGAAACTATTTGTTTGCCTTAAACTCTGTTATTATTATAAATTTAGTAACTTTTATTACAATTTTTCCTTAGTGTTTCCGAAATATTTTCGAAACGTCTCGAAAAATTTTCAATACTTGATTGACAGAAACATACACTTAAAACGAAATTTTGATCCATGCTCAACGTGCAAATTCATCCATCAACTGCCCTAACCATACGGACAAAGAGAACTATATGTTTAGATTGTAATCCTTTTCTCTTTCTTAATAATTAGTCCTTTAATTTCCTTTTTTCTTTGATAATTTTTTCTTTCTTAGTAAAATTTTAAATCTTATTTAATTTTTAATAACTATGAGAATATAAATTATTTTTTTCATAATGCACTTTTTTCATAGTTTTTACTTTAGTACAATACTACACAAATTTTTGCTCCCTGCCCCCCCCCCCCAAAAAAAAACATCTAGCTCTGCCCCACTTATTTTGGATCGACATTTAAAATTATATAATTGATGCAGTCAATTAAGAATGTAACCGGTGTCAATTGATTTTATAATTAAGATAGTAGATGTTTTTGTTTTTTTTTGGATTAATGAGGTATCATTTGTAATTAAATTAACTTATGGAATTTATTTTTGTCAAACTTCACTTCAATTTTTTGTCGCTCCTCATAAATATTCTCAATCGATATATGAATTTAAAGTTTGACTATTTAATTATTATTTTTTTAAATATATGATATAACATTAGCCCCTCACTGGACCAAATTCCTGGATCCGCCTCTGGTTACGGCATCTAAGGATCAGCACCATAGGCGGACGGAGACATGCCTAAATTTTGATTTTTTTTTAATATAATGGTGTATGAAAAAAAAAATCAATAAATTAGCTCAATATGAAAATTCCAGCTTAAATATAATCTTAATTCAATTAATATCACACAATTCACTTTAATAATGAGGGAAAAACACTTTTGGTCCCAAACTTTACCTCAAAAAACACTTTTGGTACCATGCTTCGCAGAAAAACAGATTTGGTATCACAATTTTCATGATCTTGACACATTTAATCATTCCGTCAATTTTTGGACAGAATCATTGCGCGTGAATGACACTCGCGCGTGAGTTTCAGAAATCCCATGAGATAATCGGTCAGGGGGTAAAAATGCAATTTGGACATAAAAAACCTAAATTTTCCAGACATTCAATTTCATCGAGATTTTCGTTTTCTGATCCGGTTTCAATGGGGGGTGGGTGGTGTAAATTGTAATGTAATGATTATAACATGTTTAATTTTTGGGGAGTCTTGTCTATTTTATTTCATTTTAATGATGGTCGGTTTCTTTGTTTAATTTTTGCAGCTTGAGATTAAAGGAAGAAAAAAAAGGTCACTTTTTGATTGGATCCGAATCTTGTTTCATTCAGAAAAAAAGCTTCAATCTTTTGAGAATGGTGCTGAAAGTAGCTGCACCCACAACTTCTTCTTTACATTTATCACCACAGCCTTCAGTTCCTCACTCACCATCTTCTTCACAAGCTTTAGCTTCTGCAATTTCTTCCCCTTCTTCAAAACCACACAGTTTTGATGGAGCTTTGTTCTGTCGAATATTGAGAGGAGAGCAAATTGTAGAAAATATAAATTTAATTTCATTACTTCAAGATTAAGTAATGTGTATTAATTACAAGATAAGATAAGGATGGAGGAAGTCCAAAAAAAATTGGCTAAAGAAGATAAGGAATTGAAGGAAGAAGTAAGATCGAAATAGACTTCCTCAAGTCAACATTTACGGCTAAGAAGATAAGGAAGAAGTAAAATCGAACTTGGCTACTTCAATTACTTCATAGTTAAGAAATCAAAGAAGAAGACAACTTGAAATTGTCTACTTGTTAACCTCCTCTTGATAGCTATATATATGTAATCTTATCTTTAGTAACATATGATACATGAGAGAAAAGAAATAGAGAGAAACCTTGAGAAGAAAAAATTGTATCTTCCAAAGTAGTAAAGTTTGTATCATCATTTTGCTATTAATATATTGAGAGTATTTTGTCTCCAATAGTACTTGTCTTTGTGAGTTGCTTGAAAAGCATATATCTTGGTCCATTAACAAGAAGTCGCGCCAACAATTGGTATCAGAGCCAATTTCGATCATGGCCTCCAACTCCATTCAATTACAACTTCCCAAGTTGAATGGGAAGAATTTCGACAACTGGGCAATCCAGTTGAAGGTATTCTTTAGATCTCAAGATCTATGGAATTTGGTGGAGAATGGCTACACAGAGGTAGTCGACGCAAAGGCATTCGAAGCCTTAAATAAGGAGGAGAAAGTTTCATTAGTTGAAACTAGAAAGAAGGACCAGAAAGCTTTATATGCTATCTATCAAGCTATAGAAGAATCGATATTCGAAAAAATATCAATTGCGGAAACATCAAAGGAAGCATGGGATATATTATCAAAATCCTACAAAGGCGATGATTGTGTGAAGCGGGTACGTCTTCAATCACTACGAGGTGATTTCGAATCTTTGCATATGAACGATTCAGAATCTATCTTGAAGTATTTTGATCGAGTTCAGCATATAGTTAACCAGTTGAGAGTTAATGGCGAAGACATTAAAGATGAAAGGGTCGTGGAAAAGATATTGTGATCTTTAACCACAAAGTTCGACTATGACGTTGCGGCCATTGAAGAATCGCAAGATATTTCAAAAATGAAAATTGAGCGATTATTGAGTTCGTTGTGCTCACATGAACAACGAATGAATAAAAATACATCAAATTCAAGTATTGAGCAGGCCTTGCAAAGTCGTGTAGCGCAACCAAGTCGCGGATTCTATCGTGGTGGTCGAGGACGTGGATCAAGTAGAGGTCGAGGTGCTAGAAATTCTAATTTCCAAAACAAAGAGAGCTATGATGATAATTTTCAAAGAAATCATGGTGGTTACTCTCGAGGACGAGGCGAGTCACATATCAAATGCTATAGGTGTAACAAATTTGGACATTTCAAATCTGAATGTCGAACAAAGATGCCAGACAATGAAACAGAGCATGCAAACACCGCGAATGTTGAAGAAAACATGCTACTCGCATGTAAAATGGAAGGGACGAACTCGGAGCACACTAATACTTGGTATCTTGATACTGGGTGTAGTAATCATATGTGTGGTAACAAAGAGCTCTTCACAAAGCTAGACGAGTCAGTACGTGGCGAAGTCAATTTTGGAAATAAAAATAAGGTTCCGGTAATGGGAAAAGGCGACATTGATATTCAATCCAAAGTTGGAATGAATGTTACAATTGCTGATGTGTTCTTTGTGCCAGAGCTTCACTGGAATCTATTGAGCTTGGGACAACTTTCTGAAAGAGGTCATAAAATTGATATTCAAAATGGAATTTGCACTATCAAAAGCAAAAACAACCAAATGATCGCAAAATTGCAGATGACAAAGAATCGAATGTTTCCTTTGAATTTGCACACAAAAACATTGATGAATTTTTCATCTATGTCAAAGGATAACAATTGGTTATGGCATCTACGGCTCGGACATCTAAATTTTCAGAGTCTCAAATTACTTGCTAAACACAAGATGGTAAATGGATTGCCATTGATTGATATACCTGATCGTCCTTGTGAAGGATGTATTCTCGGGAAGCAACACCGAGATCCTTTTTCAGATGAAAAACTCAGGCGTGCGTCACACCCTTTGGAGTTAGTACACACGGACATTTGTGGCCCAATAGAGGTGGAGTCTTTCGGACATAAAAGGTACATTTTAGTCTTTGTTAACGATTTTTCTAGAAAAATTTGGGTGTATTTTCTAAGTAAGAAATTTGAGGCTTTTGAAAAATTCAAAGAATTTAAAGCATTTGTTGAAAAACAAAGTGGCTTTAAATTGAAAACATTGAGATCCGATAGAGGAGGAGAATTCACATCAAATGAATTCAATAATTATTGCAAACATGAGGGAATCAAGCGTCAGTTGACAGCTAGCTATACACCACAACAAAATGGTGTAGCAGAGAGAAAAAATAGAACAATTTTTGAAATGGCTCGAAGTATGTTGAGGGCTAAATCTCTGCCAAAGAATTTTTGGGCAAAAGTTGTTGCTTGTGCAGTTTATCTATTAAACAGGTGTCCAACTAGAAGTGTGCTTGAGAATACACCAGAAGAAGCCAGGAGTAAAAATAAACCAGATGTTTCATTTTTACGTGTTTTCGGGTGTCTGACATATCCTCATATACCTGATAAGAAGAGAAAGAAGTTAGATAAAAAAAGCCAGAAATGCATTTTCATTGGCTATAGTCCTGTCACGAAAGGTTATAAATTATATAATCCAGTTACAAAAAAGGTAATTATATGCAGAGACGTTATATTTATCGAAGAAGAAGCTTGGGATTGGAATCCAAGTGAGAATAAACCAAAGGAAGTCATTGTTGAGACCGAACAATATGATAATTCCGAGGAAGAAATAACCAGGTCTTTACCTAGAAGCTCATCTCCTGTGAGAAGTACACCATCACCGATGAGATCATCAACTCTGCCAGAATGGCCGAGACGAGCTACCAGAATGCCTACTCGAAGGATTATGTGGTTACGAAAGACAATGAAAGCGACGATACTACAGATGAAACTATTGTAAAATTTTGTTTGTTTGCAGATTGTGATCCAATCTCTTATGAAACTGCAGCAAACGATGAACGGTGGATCCAAGCTATGGATGAGGAGATTCACTCTATTGAGAAAAATGATACGTGAGAATTAACCTGTTTACCTCCAGGTAAGAAGTCAATTGGTGTAAAGTGGTTGTACAAGACAAAGTACAAACCCGATGGTCAGGTGGATCGCTATAAGGCAAGGTTAGTCGTAAAAGGCTATAAACAAAAGCCTGGAATCGACTATTTTGAAGTATTTGCACCAGTTTCCCGAATGGAGACTATACGAATGATCATTGCACTTGCAGCTCAAAACAAGTGGAGAATTCACCAAATGGATGTAAAGTCAGCTTTGTTAAACGGTCTTCTCGAAGAAGAGGTTTATGTTGAGCAACCTCCAGGTTACATAACAAAAGGGAAAGAAAATCAAGTGTACAAATTGAAGAAGGCATTATATGGATTGAAGCAAGCGCCTCGGGCTTGGTACACACGTATTGATACATACATGTTGGAACACAAATTCCATAAATGTCCTTACTAGCATACATTGCATATCAAGTCCAACACTAACGGAGATTTGATGATAGTCTGTCTTTATGTTGATGACTTGATTTTTACAGGAAATTGTGATAAAATGTTTGCAAAATTCAGGGAGGCTATGACAAAACAATTTGAGATGACAGATATGGGTCAAATGTTATATTTCTTGGGAATCGAAGTACAACAAAAGGCTGATGGCATATTTATTTCACAAAAGAAATATGCTAATGACATACTTAAAAGATTCAAGATGGAGTCGATCACTCCAATCCGAACTCCAGTTGCAGAGAGATTAGAGTTGGAGAAAAAACCTAAGCGAGTTTTGCCGTACATAAGTGGTGATACAGAGACTCGTAAAAGTACTTCGGGATATATGTTCTTTCTTGGAGACGGAGTTTTCTCTTGGTCTTTAAAGAAACAACAGGTTGTTGCACTTTCAACTGCAGAAGCGGAATATATGGCTGCATCATCAGCAGCATGTCAAGCAATATGGCTAAGAAGAATGTTGAAAGAATTAATGCATGAGCAAGAAGGTCCTACATAAATTATATGTGATAATAAACCAGCGATTGCATTAGCCAAAAATCCAGTTTTTCATGGCAGAAGCAAGCATATCAGCATCAGATATCATCATATTCGAGATTTGATCAAAGATGGAGAAATTGAGATTACGTTTTGCAGATCAGAAAATCAAGTTGCAGATATACTAACAAAGCCATTGAAGGCGGCAACATTTGAGAATTTGAAGTTGATGATTGGTGTAAGAAAGTTCTGAAATTAAATTTAAGGGAGGCTGTAGAAAATATAAATTTAATTTCATTACTTCAAGATTAAGTAATGTGTATTAATTACAAGATAAGATAAGGATGGAAGAAGTCCAAAAAAAAGTGGCTAAAGAAGATAAGGAATTGAAGGAAGAAGTAAGATCGAAATAGACTTCCTCAAGTCAACATTTACGGCTAAGAAGATAAGGAAGAAGTAAAATCGAACTTGGCTACTTCAATTACTTCATATCTAAGAAATCAAAGAAGAAGACAACTTGAAATTGTCTACTTGTTAACCTCCTCTTGATAGCTATAATATGTAATCTTATCTTTAGTAACATATGATACATGAGAGAAAAGAAATAGAGAGAAACTTTGAGAAGAAAAAATTGTATCTTCCAAAGTAGTAGAGTTTGTATCATCATTTTGCTATTAATATATTGAGAGTATTTTGTCTCCAATAGTACTTGTTTTTGTGAGTTGCTTGAAAAGCATATATCTTGGTCCATTAACAAGAAGTTGCGCCAACAATGGCAGAAGGGCTTCAAATCCCACTTTGAAATCCCACTTTCCCTTAGAATAATCAAACGGAAAAACAATGGCAGAAGGGCTTAGCTGGAGAATCAGCCGTTAAGAAAGCTTTCTCATCAATGGTGTTCATATTTTTAAATTGCATTTCACCCCTGAACTTCAGTCTCTATCTCTCCAAAATTGCATTTCACCCCTCCAAAATTACATTTCACCCCTGAACGATTTACACTTGCAAATCTCGTGACATTTTTAAACTTAACGGGCGAGTGTCATTCACGCGCGAGAAATATGTCCAAAAATTGACGGAATGATTAAATGTGTCAAGATCATGAAAATTATGGTACCAAATCTGTTTTTCTGCGAAGCATGGTACCAAAAGTGTTTTTTGAGGTAAAGTTTGGGACCAAAAGTGTTTTTTCCTCCTTTAATAATAACTCACTCTACTCCATTTCTAAGCCCTAATGAATAAGTCCAATTTTTCTCTATTCCCAACATCTCCAAATGAGTTTTTTTTCTTGAGCTCTCGGCCCTTCCCAATCAACTTGAAAATTATTTAGGGATGTTTGATCAAGTGACGATTTTTCTAAATTGAAAGGGATTGAGGATCCTGTTAAGAAGATGGTTGCAACTAAAAGACATGTCGCATTCTCAATGGTTTCAAACTTGTGACATTGACGCTCATTCTACCAACTGCATTAGTGGAGAGAGCTTTTTCGGCTAAAAAGATCGTAAAGAATCGACTTCGTAACCGAATGGATGATAAATGGCTAAATGATAGTTTGTCTTTATAGAGATAGACATACTTAGTAGTATTTTAAACGATGCTATCATGGATCGATTTCAAAAGATGAAAAACCATCATGGTTAATTATTAGAGTAAATATATAGATATTTTGGATTTTTTTGAGACTATAACGAGATATCATATGTAATTAAATATCTCGTGTGTTTATTTTTGTCAAACTTTAATTCCTCATTTTTGTATTGCGTTATATATTTTCTCGTGAATAATATAAATTTTAAGTTTAACTGTTTAATATATTTTTTTTAATATAAATTTAGCCAAAAATCCTGTATCCGCCCTGATCAGCACCCTCAGTACAAAACACCAATCTCCTGATCACATGTATTTTGCCCTCATAGCTCTGCAATATACATTAAAGCTTCCGTTTTTAAGTGATTTGCTACCCTTTTTAAGTGACTTCCATTTGAATCGCAGATTATAAAATCTCCAAAATTACTAGCAACATAAAAGTTCCCACCAAAATATATGGCATCATGGACAGCAACATGACAACATTGTAACGGTGTCATTTTCAACCCCGACTTAATATGATAATATAAATAATGTAAATGACATGCAATATAATAATATGTTAGATATGTAAATGTATACTTTAGATATATAGTAAGTAATTTAGAGGATACTTGAAAACAAAATGAAGACAATGTCTTTATTTTAATCTACTTTTTTCTAAGAGAAAATGCTATAATAAGTTATTATAAAGTCAAATAAATTAAGAGTAACATTGTTATAATTGTTGTGCATAGAAATAATAATTTTATCTCTACATTGCAGACATTCATGAATTTATTTTAGGAAAATACATTAGGGTGCAAAATGTCAAACGTATTATAATATTAAGGTGCAGAGTGCCAACAAATTTAAATCGGGGTGAAGAACTCTAATATTTTATAATTTTAGGATGCAAAATGCCAACATTTTATATTTTAAGGGTGCAAAATCTATATTGTCAAGGTGTAAAGTGAAAAAAAAAAGAAGGGAAAATTACTATTCTACCAATGAATTTTCTCATTAAACACACTAAGGTGCAAAAGTGCGAAATCAGTTATATTTCTAACGTGTAAAGTACCAAAACTTTTAAGTCAGAATGCAAAATATCGAATTCCTATAATACCCGCAGAACACACAACTTTACACAATAAAGCCATACCCTCATTACAATCACAAGGGAGTTTTAAAACACAATCACAAGGGAGTTTTAAAACTGCTTAAGGAAAGAGTAGATGTGTTCATTGATCTCATCGGGCCTTTCTTGATTGATAAAGTGTGCACCACCTTCTATTACAACGACTTCCTGTAACAAAGGCACAAATTTCTTCATACCACCTTTGTGTATATACTCCTTGGTCCCTGGTACATGATAAACTAGGTCTAATTCTCCCACAATAAACTTTGCCGGTACTTTCACTTGAGCCCCGGACCATGGTGCGTTTAGTTCCCAATTCCTGCGATTTTCAGTAGCAATAGCACAAGGAATTCAAAAGTAGAATTTCAATCCATGTCAAGAATGATGTATGACACGTATTAATGCTTAACTAATGCAACTTATACAAAAAAACTTTCGAAATAAAACCACTTTTACACTCTTAAACTGGAGACAAGTCGAGTTATTCAAACAATACATTGTTCAAGTTAGGTTATGGATGCTACCACTAAGGGTATTTTCGAATTCTCCTTTTTTCGCCTAATGTAAAGGTATTGGGGCCCCACTCTTTTATGACAGGAAAACCCCGACTTAACTAAAACATGATCTTAACAATTTCATAATGTTCGATTTAAACCCCTTGTGATTTGAAAAAATCATTCAAACAATACATTGTTCAAGTTAGGTTATGGATGCTACCACTAAGGGTATTTTCGAATTCTCCTTTTTTCGCCTAATGTAAAGGTATTGGGGCCCCACTCTTTTATGACAGGAAAACCCCGACTTAACTAAAACATGATCTTAACAATTTCATAATGTTCGATTTAAACCCCTTGTGATTTGAAAAAATCCATTTTACCCCCCTGAAAATTTTAAAGGAGCACTTTCTCTTTTTGAACCGGATATTGTAACTCACTTGCAGAAATTGAGAGTCGACATGAAAAGCGTCTTGTTAATAAGGGGGTAAATTGCCACATTTATCATAACTCAGGGGGTAAAGTGCAACATTTATCATATTACAAGGGGTACAATGCCACATTTATCATAATACAAGGGGTACAATGCCACATTTATCATAATACAAGGGGTACAATGCCACATTTATCATAATACAGAGGGGTGAAGTGCCACATATAAGAGGGGTAGTTTTGTCAATTCATATCAGGGAGGCAGCCTAAAACTTTTGTAAGATCATAGAGTGGTAACACGTTCTTTTTCAAATCAAGGGAGGTAAATTGAACATTATGCATATCATAAGAGGGGTAGTTTTGTCAATTCGTATCTTTTTTAAATTTAAGAATACCAGGGAGACAGCATGAAACTTTTATATGATCATAGAGGAGTAAAACGCTCTTTTTCAAATCAAAGGAGGTAAATTGAACATTATGCATATCATAGGAGGGTAAATTGTCATTAACTCCCTTTAGCTTATGTTAGAAAGACTGTTGCATTAGTTCAAACAAACTTTTATCGACCAACTACACAGATTTCAGCTTTGATCTTCAGCCGATATTAAAATTTACGAAAAGATACGTACTAGAGATTGTATTGATATGGAGACACACTTACAAGTCGAAAGCGCGATAGTAATTCACTGCTCCAGTGAAACCAGTTTGTTCAAATTTGCTTGTGTAATAGTTGAGGTCCTCTTCTGTTAACCAATCTGGCCTATCTGCTGAATATCCAAACCCTTTACCTTTAGGAAAGTATAATGGTGCTGGATTTCGAATTGCAAGAAAATTCTTGACAACTTCTTTAACACCAAGATTTGCAAACTCAGCTTCTATGTCACCAGGTTCCTGCCAAATTTTTTTAATCTAATCAGAAAGATGAAAATTCTAAAGATTAAGGTAAATTCAAAACTTCTTAAGCTAAGAATTACAAATCCATGGCTAAATGCTAGGTAAATCAATTGAATCCCTAATCAATTCGGGTTCCAAAAAAGCCTCAATTCAAGAAAATACAATTTCATTAACTCTTGAATTTCAGCGAGTAAAATGACGAGGATAATGAAAACGAAAAAAATAAATGAACCTCAATGATCATTCATTTTAATGCAAGAAAAACAATATCTTTATAGTTTTACTCGATAAACTCCAAGAATCAAATATAACCCATTTCACTAAATACACTCCAAGATTCAAATATGACCCAATTGTTTGGACAGAAAAATGATTTAGCTGAGAATTTGAAATGCATGTTTGAAACTAGTAAAACGGGATAAATGCAAGAAACCTGCACGAAACTACGCACTCTATGAAATGTTTATTGCATATTTGGCACGACAACCCCTACTGAAATGTTTATAGCATAGAATCCACCAATATTATTAAGTATTCAGAACGAAAGCCTCCATCCATCCGTACAAATTTTGTATGTAAATCCTTTCTTACAGTTTCAAAATCAAGAATTCAAGCTATGGATTTCCACAAACATACAAAAACGCTTCAAACCAATCAATCACAATCCAAGAAGTAAAATCAAATCTCAAATCAAAACCAAAACCAAATTTATAGTATAACTCTTCTGTGAACAATATGGGTTTTAAACTCACCTGAAATCTGCAGATATAAAGATCATCGCCGTATAACTCCCTCATCTTACTCAGAATACCCTTTTCAGGGCTCCACGGAGTAAAAGCAACACTCATATTCACTAACGCCTTAACTCTATCAGGTCTGTACAAACACAAATGCCAGGCAATTAGAGCACCCCAGTCATGCCCAACAACAAACACCTTGTCTTCATTCGGAGAAATCGCATCGAGAAGCAAAATCAAATCACCCACTAAGTGAAGGATGGAGAATTTGGAAGGGTCGTCGAGGGGTGCCCCTGTGGTGTCGCCGTAGCCCCTCATGTCCAGCGCCACAGCGCGGTAGCCACGCGCCGCCATGAATACCATTTGGTGGCGCCATGAGTACCAGAGTTCGGGGAAGCCGTGCAGGAATAGGACTAAAGGGCCTTGGCCCAGTTCGGCTACGTGCATTTTTAGGCCATTGATGGGTATAATATTGTGCTCTATCTTCTCCATTGTTGTATCTAATCGAGTATTATTGCTCAATTTTGACCAAAAATCAATTTTCTCCCTTTTTGAGTTTCTTTTATTCGGTTAAAAAATTATGATTGGCTAGAGACTTTCTCAAACTCAAGTCTGCCATTTCAAATAATAATATGCTGTCTTGCAAAGGTCAAAATGCTTGAATCATAGTATATTTTATGGTTTTTCTTAAACGCAGCCGCAGGACTACACATTTGGGTTTTACATTCATGTATGTGTAAGCATTATTTGTTTGTTTCCACTTTTATGTGCCCTACACATCTCGGAAGAAATTAAATTCTTAAAAAATCAAAAAAAAAATTATATCTTTATTTTTTGGTATATATTAGCATTTCTTATAAATAGCTTACAGAATTATTAATTTGATGGGGTTTACAGAATTACATACATTGCCTAACAAACTTAAATTATAAAAAAGTACTACTATTTTAAATTGTCCCTAAAATATATAACAAATTATATAATATTTTAGCATCAATATTTATTTAAGTCAGAAAATGTTAATTTAACGATTTGGTACAACATAAGTCATAAACACTTTATATATAAAAATTTAAAATGAAATTCTCTTCGATCATGCTATTACCAAAAAAAAAATTTAATCGCATATTAATTTTAAAGAATAAAAAATACTTATGACTTAGCTAATAACTAAATTTTAATTTGGCTAGAATAAAAAAAATTAAAGAATATTCAATAATATCAAGATATGCATAACTTCGAATTTTCATGAAATTATTTTTCAGAAAAACGGTGAAATTGATAAAAAAAAATTCTATAAAATAGTTAAAAACATGTGAAATTGATAAAAAAAATTCTATAAAATAGTTAAAAACATGTGAAATCAATGAAAATTCAGGTGAAATTGGTGAATAATACTGACAAAGTTGGTGAAATGTGGGTGAAACCGGTAAAAAGTGCCCATGAAAATAGAGAAAATAAGCTATAACCGATAAGAAAAGGGGCAAACCTATAAAATGGGTTAATTTGCTCTTATTTATGACATAATAAAATTAATTTTATTTTAATTATTAAAAATACCCATAAAATTAACTAAACATGTACTTTCCTAGTTAAAGTAAATACATAGATATTTTGGATTCTTTTGAGTTATATTGGGTATCATATGTAATCAAAGTATTTAGTCGTGGGGTTTATTTTTATCAAACTCCACCTCCCTTTTTTTGTAGTGCGTCGTATATTTTCTCATAAATAATATAAACTTTAAGTTCAACTGTATAATTGAATTTTTTATTTTGAATAAGTTTAGCCCACTCCAACAAAAAATTTCTTGGATCCGCCCTGTATATATCCCAACTAGCTATTTGGTTTTCTTGCAGTTTATCTCACTTTTAATCATTAATGTACAACAACAACAATTTTGACTAAGGGCAGAAAAATTGATTGGGCAAGTGCAAAAAGAAGGATGGAGGGACAATTATACTTTTGTCAATAATATATTAAAGGGTAAAAAACTTACCTCTGTTTGTTTCATTTTAATTTGCTTAGGCATGAAAGTTGGAGTTATTTAATTAATCCCTTCTTAACGTCATTAATCTATGTGTTTCCTCATTTCAATTTTTTATTTTTATTTTCATTTTGTTCTTCATTTGGAATGAATGGAAGGACTATAAATTGAAGAAAAACCTCATGAGTAAAGGAAAAGATCATGCTAACTTATGTGATGTATATTAAGGGTGAGTTTGGCCTAGCGATTCGAAAGGTAATTATAGGAGAATTAATTTTAATAAAATTAATTTTGATAATAATTGATTATGATAAAAATTAATTATAGAATAATTGCTTCTGTATAATAGCCTTTGTAAAAGTAACATTTTAGTTGCTTCTAAAATAAGTTGATTTTTTGCTTCTGGAGATCCCAAAAGTGATTATGATCTTGGAGGCCAAACACCATGAAAATTACGATTGAACAGAAGTAATTTTTATAATCGGGGCCAAACACGTTAAAAATCACAATAAAGATGTAAAAGTAATTTTAAGAGCTCCAATCACGGGGCCAAACTCACCCTAAATGATTTAGAATCTGACTGCAATTTTAATTTTTGACAATTAGTCATTTCATCTTTCAGAGTAGAACTTTCCTCTAATTTGTGAACTGTCCCCCTTTTTCTGTATCATAATAGATGCATGTGATCATAGATATATTCCCACTTTATTTTATTATCAATAAGTGCAAAGTTTTTGATGTGGTTAGTTCATGTGGTGAATTTTTGGATTGTGTTGGATGAAGATGAAGATAGAGTGCAAGGATTTGAGGGAGATTTTGATGATTTTCAAAACATCAAAATCAGCTAAGTAAGGAATGCTTAGATCCCTTAGAAGAATTTTGACCAAGTAAGAAGACTATAAGAAGGGTCAAAAGTTCAAGGTCCAGATGACTACTGATCTTTTGCAGAATTCGAAATCAGAAGGGTAGGTTATCAGCTGACTCAAATCAGATTAGTTCAAGTTTTGATCAGCAAAGTATCTGTCAGACGGGTCAGTTCGATCAGCTAGCAGAGTGGAAGAGATCAAGAAGTCTGCCCAACGGTAATAAATGCACTTTGAGAAATAAATGATGCTGAAGAAGGCTATTAATGGCAAATGATTGAAGACATTTTCGGATCAGCATGGTGCATTTAATGCGACTGGTAGAAAAGTACAGCAGACTGTACAATGCAACAGTTGCAGAATACCATTCCAGGAAATGGCACTCGGTATTTGTAGCTTTGAAATTTGTCTCATCTCAAATGGATAGATTTAAAAAACAAGTATAAATAGAGCTGGATTCAAGAATTAGAGACAACACAACAATCTGAGATTTCATACGCGAATCAGAATTTCTCTAAGTCTCAAAAGCTCAAGAACAGCTCACTCGTCTACTGAAGTCATTTGTTGACATAAGCTAAGTTGAAGCAAAAAGAAAACATGTTCTGAGTGAATCTGTATTAGAGGAGTGTTGTGAGAAGTAGATATCCATCTAAGTGAGTGATATTACTTCAGAGGGTAGGAGTTTCTTTGTGATTTACTGTTGTAAACTTGTGGCTTATCATTTGTTGTAAAGCGCAAGCATTGTATATTGTAAAATGTGTATTTATAGTATAACCCAAAATCTAAGTGACTTGGAAGAGTGGACTAAATGATTTTCATTCATATAACCACTATAAAAATTCTTTGTGTTTTAACTTACAGTTTCCTTGCATATATTCAAAACTGCATAAGAATACTTAGGAAACTGTTAAGAAAGATTTTCAAAGGAGTTTGCAAAAACTGGGGATAAAATTCTTTCTAAGTTACAAAAGTTTACTTGTAAGAAACACTGTTTAAAATCCGCTGCAAGTAATCTGATTGAAAAATTGATTTTACTGAAATCAGCTAAGTTATCATCAGAAGAGTGGTCAACTCTGTTGTTCAAGCTTCGTGCGCGATCAGCTTAGTTTACTTACAATTCTCGATCAGCTTAGTCTGCTGACAGAAAAACTTTTCAGAGGTCTATTCAATCCCCCCCCCCTCTAGACCTCAACTGACCACTTGGGACCAACATATTGAATGGGTAATGTGAGTGGGTGGTGATTTGTTTTTAAAATTCCCAAGCCCCTGAACAAAGAGTTCGTACAAGTATTCCAACAACAAAGTTCAGTAGCGGTGAAATTGATGAAAAAAATAGGTGAAACCGATAATAATAAAGTGTCTGTAAAATCGGTAAACACATGTGAAATTGATAAAAATCCGGGTGGGAATTCGTGAGAAATTGGAGGAAACCGACAAATGGTAAAATCAGTGATAAACAAGTGAAATCAAGGAAAAATGGGTAAAATTGGTGAAGAAAGTTTAGTCAATGAAAACACGTGAAATCAATAAAAAAATTCAGGTGGGATTGGTGAAAAACATGTGAAATCAGTGCAAAACGAGTGAAATAGGTGAAAATGATTGAATTGATAAAAATGAGTGCAATTAATAATAAATAAGAGCTAAACCGACAAAAAAGATGAAACCAGAAGAAAAATGGATTAAATCGAGAAAAACAAAAGAAACCAACAAAAAACCGAAAAACAATGAATATAGGTTATAATCTATAAACAACGGCTGAAAAAATTAAATCGGTAAAAAATGAGTGAAAGCGAAAAAAATACTTGTTAAGCTGATGAAAAAATGATTAAACTAATGAATTAAATAGGTGAAAAACAACTTAGGTAGATAAATAAATGAATTTCGAATCACACTATAAGATAAATAATTTGAAATCTACTTAAAGATCGACTCTATATTCATTTAATTCAAAAGTAGGATTTCAATATTTCTATTATCAAACAATGCAAAAGATTTGAGCTAGAGATTTCATATAATCCATTTTCACACATCTAAATTAACCCTTAGTATAGACATCAACATTATTGTATTTATTGCATCATACTAACTGTTAGTGTCACATTCACATTAGAAATTTCTGATGTTAAAAATGTATAGCCAATGTTTTAAAAATTGGATTGGACCGATAGCCTTACCGATTATTGGTTGGGTCGATTTAATCATTTTAACCACTTTTTCAACTGGTATGACGTCATTACGAAATAATAATTTAATCTAAGTTATTATATGTAATCAACTATTTAAAAAATCAATTCTTATACAATCTTTTTCAAGTTATTTTCATAAACTAAATTCTATCTCAAAAATCACAATTAGTAGGCAACAAATCATCAAAGTAACTAAAAACAAAGCAAACACAAGTAAATATGCAATTCTAAATCTAACATAACATGTTTAAACATGAATTATCACATCAATATTCAACAAGAATAAAACAACTCTCAAATAAACCACATTCTGTCCAAATCACAAACTTAAAACAAAACAAACATCAAATATCCAAATTTACAACCATAATACATAAAATACAAACTATGATATACACCATATCAAAATAATAGTTTTATCACTAATCACTTATAGAAAAGAGAAAATATTGGACGAATTTTGTCACCTAAATTATTTTATAAAATAAATTTCAAATGCCAAAAATTGGGGAAGAAGAAATGAGTAAAAAATTCCTAGTTGATTTTTATTTATTTTTTGTAATAACTGAACCAGTAGTTCAATCGGTTCACTGGTTTTATCAGTTTTTCAGGTTCAATCTGGGCAAAAAGATTATTGATTTTGGATTGTTGACCAGACCGAATTAGCAGCCGGTTATTGGTTAAATTTATTGAACCGGTCTGTCTGGTCCAATTTTTAAAACAATGCTAATCGCATTTGCCAATAAGACATTAATATTTGTATTTTGTAGTAGTAAAAAAGCACTATTTTAGTACTTTATTCAATAATTTCGGGTTGATTAAATAAAAATTTAAGACTTTCAATGATGTGTAGTTGGCCCTTAAAACAAATAAATAAAGTTCTTAAAATGAATTATTATATGAAATGAACTAAATAATTTTCTTATGAGCTTACTTTATAACAAATTTTACAAGATCTCATGACTAAATTATTCATATTTTATATATGATTGCAAAAAATTAAAGTGCTCATTTTTTGTAGAATACTAAGTTTAATAAAAAAATAATTTTATTAAGAATTAAGTTGAGTATCAATTAACTTGTGCTATTTTAAGAAATTATAAAAATAATTTTTATTCTATTTTACAAAATTTATCCATAAAATAACCTAGAAACGTACAATGTACGTGCAATTTCTATTCCAAATAAATCCTTAAAACTAGTGATGCCTATTTATTTTGTTAGGCTGTCGATATTAGAATTAGGGCTGGCGATATTAGAACTGGTGACACACTATTCAGGATTGGTTTGAATCTTATCAATCTTGAAATTTTGTGTTTGAACTTGCTTTGATTGTTATCAAGCCTAGCTCAAACGAGCTTTTATCGAATGAGCTCAAATCGAGTATCGAGTAGCTTGATATTTTTACATATTTATTATCAATTTATAGCTTATCGAGTTGAACTCGAGACGAGCTTCAAAAGTTATCGAACGAGAAATGACGTTCAAGCTTGTTTGATTAGTGTTACAAACCAAGCTCAAACGAACTTTTATCAAACGAGTTCGAATCGAATATCAAGTAGCTTAACTTGATTTGCAACCCTAATTAGAACTCCTTATTCATGTTGGCCTTTTCAAAATCAGCTCACTATTTATTCCAAAGAATTTTACAAGTTTGCCCTTTAAAATTACTATAAAATTTAGTTTGAAAATCAAATAAAAATTATTAGATTTTTTATCATTATTCGATAAATAAAATATCGTTGGATCTCGCTTGAAGTAAGGAAACTTACGTCCCAGTAGGAATTGTATTATATATTTCCGTTTTAATTGCTTAAATTTTCTCCTCCTATGTTTTCGATTGAAATGCATTAAAATTTAAATTCATAGTTTGAACAACATTTTACTTTTCATTGCTAGTTTTTGAAATTTTATTTCAATGAGACAAATAACGACAGAATATAAGTAATTAATAACTTTATAAAAACTTCTCGAGTTTGACTTTGACTTAACTCACGTACAAGAATCAACTTGTATTCAAACGGAATTCCGATTTCATTTACAATATAATACTACGCTTAACAATCAAACAAATCCTTTACACTTCATTAAACAAAACATAAACCAATGTATCACTTCTGATGAAAATTTATAATGGCTGAACACTTAAAACCACATATAACTACGTCTTTTTATGTGAAATTCTTACCCACATCGAGTTTGATCGAACTCAAAGTAATTACCTGATATGTGTAATACACTTGTTTTTGTATTAGATGTAATCACAAAGCAAGTGCAATTAATAGTTGGATATGTTTGATCAAGTCAAGCTTCGACAAGAATCTTCTGTCTTCTTACATACATATAGTTACAAGCACACAACTATATCCAATCATCAAATACAAATAAAATAAATAACAACTGGCATGGAACAAAAGCCCTTCAGGAAAGGTCTTCAATTTCCCTGGACTCTGAATAAAAAACCAAATAACATTACACCAATCATAAAAGGAATCGAATTAATGGTAATAAAAAAAAAAGTGTGAGACTCCGCTAAACTCGGACCCATATGAAACTAGGGGTGTTCGCGGTGCGGTCTAGTGCGGTTTTATACTCGTTCAAACCCAACTCAATATTTGCGGGTTCTTATTAGCCTAGTCCAAACCCAACCCAATAAGGCTTGAGATTGTACTTTGCGGTCCATTCGGGTTCGGGCGGGTTTTGCAGTCTCAAAACTCTTAACTTTAATGTATTTATGTTATTTGATAAGTTAAATGAAAATGCACTAAATAATTATCAATTTTTATTTTTTTGAATAAATTTTATAGATTTTCATAGGAAATATACGTAGATAATGCAAAATATCAACTAACAAGATATGATCTTCAGTGGATACATAATTTGAATAAAACTAAAAATAATCTCAAACACTAGGTTAACAAGTTTTCATTAATAATCCCAAACTAAAAATAGCTAGAAAAATCATGTTATAGCTAAGAATTCTGAAACTCATTCCATGACTTGTCTTGAAAAATATCAAACTTATACCTGTAAAGATAAATTATCCATATCAAATCCCCAAGCATAAAACATGGAATAAATATCATTAAATTAGTAATATCAAACTCTTAAAGTAGGTCGAACATTCAAGAAAAGAAAATGTACTTACCTTTCTTTGTAAAGCTTAATCTTCAACATTATGTATTGTATATGTACTTGAAGCAGAAAGCTCTAAAAAAATTAAAATATGTAAAGAAAATAAACTTTTATTATGATTAAGAATATGAACTCGATATCTTAATAAATTCAGAAAAGAGCTATGGATGCAATAAATTGATGTACCTTCTTGCATTTCTTCGTACTTCTCTATTTCTTCCATCGCATCCACAAGATCGATTGGTTTAGAACGCAACCAACTTTGAGCACATATGAGGGCCTGTACAGTTTTAGGATCTAAAGAACTTCTGAAAGGATCAAGTATTCGACCGCTAGTGCTAAATGCCTGTTCAGAAGAAACTGTGGATACTGGAATTGCCAAAACATCCCTGGCCATTCGTGAAAGAATTGGGTATCTTGAGGAATTACTTTTCCACCAATTTACGATATCAAAAGCCCCCTCTCTTTTCTCATGAGGTTCTCCAAAATATTGTGATAATTCTGAGACATTTCTCTTATCATCAACTTGTTCCAAATGTTTGTCAAATCCAGATACTAGGAACTTCATCACATCTCCAACTTCGTCAACTTCCATATTATTTGTAGTTGAACTTGGAGTATCACTTCTAACTTTTGAGCCATGAGATTCACATATCTCCATATAATGATAATAAAGGTCATTTAATGCATTTTCAACATTCCTTACAAATTCTATTCCCTTCAAACTCCCAGACCCATGCATGAGATTTAAACAATATGTTACATACTTCATCTTATAACGGGGATCGAGTACAACAGCAATAAACAACAATTCATTCATATTCTTGACATTTGACCAATATTTGTCAAACTTTACTCTCATTTTTGTAGCCATTCTTTTTAAGAAAACATCATTACTCTTACCCAAAGTATCAATATTAGCATAAATGCTCACCATTTCATGAAAGAAAAGATTTGATGTAACAAATGAGCTTCCAGAATTTTTTAAAGTAACCAAATAAAATAATTTGAGGAACCTCACAAAATGTCGAGCATCTATCCAATCTTGAAAACCAGGGGGGCCAATTATTTTCTTTCCTTTTCCTCTCCACTTCTCAATATCAAGGCATCCTTCAACGTCATCATAATTATCAAAGTAAAATACATAAGCATTATCCTCCCTCTCTAGCCTCTTAAAGGCCCATTCAAACTTTTGTGCATGTTCTAACATTAAGTAGGTGGAATTCCACCTAGTGTCTATGTCAAGACATACAAGGTGCTTTGATTCAATCTTTTCCATTTCTACGCATTTTTGAAAGCTTGAGACCTAGAAGGAGAAGACCTAACATATTTAATTGCATTGCGAATCCTCACAATGGATTTGCTTTGTTCATTTAAGCCATCTTTTACAATCAAATTAACAATATGTGCACAACACCTCACATGCAAGAATTTGTTTTCAAGTATTGTTTCTTTCCACTTTGTATTTCTCTTCAAATAATCAACTGTAAGATCGTTTGACGATGCATTATCAACTGTAACAGTTAAAACCTTATCAATGCCCCATTCCATTAGACACTCCTCTATAACTTTGCCTATCGTATTGCCTTTGTGATTCTCAACAACGAGAAAGTTTAAAATTCTCTTTTGCAATTTCCAATCATCATCAATCCAATGAGCTGTGAGGCACATATAATTTAAATTTTGGACTAATGTCCATGTATCAGTGGTAAGACACACACGTTGAGATTTTAAACACTTCTTCAATGTCTTCTTTTCGTCCTCATACAATTTCATGCAATCTCAAGCAACAGTAATGTGACTAGGGACAATAAATCTAGGTTCTAAAGCTTGAGAATAACTTTTAAAACCTTCCCCATCTACAATTCTAAAAGGCCACTCATCAATTATCATCATCTTAGCTAAAGATTTCTAATTCCTTCAATATCCAATTTCTTCAGTTTACCCGATGTATTTTCAATTTCTCCCTTGGCAAAGTCAATAATTGGTTTCTGAGACATATCTTTTCTGTAAGGATATTTTATACATTTATTTTCTAAGTGTCTCCACAAACTTGTAGTACCATTATTGTGCGAATCGGCAGCATAATCTTTTTACAATAGTTACTAGATGCCCTAGGTGGATCACTTCCCTCTATTATGGTGAAGTGTTGCCAAATTTGAGACGTAACATTCT
This sequence comes from Penstemon eatonii, assembly GCA_038501285.1. Taxonomy (NCBI): domain Eukaryota; kingdom Viridiplantae; phylum Streptophyta; class Magnoliopsida; order Lamiales; family Plantaginaceae; genus Penstemon; species Penstemon eatonii. Next base: position 61,174,203 of record CM076715.1, on the reverse strand, counting down.
TATTAGGCCTATTAGGTTGACACTTCTTCCGCTTTTGAGGTACTTGAGGAAGTTTATCATCTACATTTGTTTTAGGAATTGATGAAGGTTTCACAAGATTACCTTTACTAGTTGAAGGAGAACCATAAGTTTGTTGAGTGAAAGTTGATTTTTTTCATTTTGATTCACTGCGGGAGAAGTGATTTCGACCCCCTTTCCCTTATCAGTCATCTGCAAATATATAAACAACAAAAAATATTTATATATATATATATATATATATATATATATATATATATATATATATATATATAAACAACAAAAAAAGTAATTGCTACTTTAACCTAAACAACTTACATCTACGTATTTAAATAAAAAAATCATGTATTAGGCAAATATAATTTTGGAAGAAAAAAATCAAACAATAAACAAAGAGAAAATACCTTGAAGTTGATGTGGGTGTTTATCCTCCAAAAGAAATTTTTGTCTTTTTGTTCTTTTGCAAGAGAAAGCTTTTTTAGATCATCTTCACTTGGGAAGGAAGAAAACGTGAGGCTAAAGAAAAGTTAAGAAGAAAAGTTAAGGTAGTAGGGTTTTCTTTATTATAGATGTTGGGCTTTGAGTTATGGATTGAGATTAGTTAGTTAAAGTATAAAAATTGGATTATATTTCTCATTGTTTTAATAGTAGGACTAAATTAAATTAAATTATATATATATTGCGGTCGGATGCGGTTTATGCGGTTTAAAAATGTACAAAACCAAACCCGATTGCAATTTGCGGTCTTTTTTTCAAGAAGCCCAAGATCAACCCATTCAACTTTTGACCCGCAAATTGCGGTCGGTTTGGGTTGGGTCGATCGGTTGGGGCGATTTCGCGGTTTCGTTGAACACCCCTATATGAAACAATAAATTTTAAACAAAAACAAAGACTTTAAGGGGGGACAAGAAAAATTTCAAAGGAAAGATAGTGAATACCCAAAGCTGATTTGATTTCATTCTTCTTCTTCGTCTTCGTCATCTTCATATTCATATTTAACTCCTTCCACTACAAGATTGAAATCCTCGTTTCCGAGGGTTCGTTGATACTCTAGTATTTCAATTGCTGATTCGACAGTAGAATGGTTGCAGTAATCTAGTTGAATTGATCGAATTGTATCTATTTCTCCAATGCCAAAGGGGATCTCCTTCAATTTACGTAAGCTTACCAAAATTAGGTGCTCAAGGCATGGGAAATGGGTACTGCCTGCTGCCCAATATACCAGATTTTTACGGTATTCGATTTTGAGGTATTTCAGGCAAATAAATTGACCCTCAACTGGGCCCCACACCTCTCCTATTTAGCAAGCTCCAATGTGAGCTTTTCTAGGTAGGGCAATGATCCAATTTTGGTTGTAATACCTTCTCCATTGATACTGAAATCCCATAATTCCAATTTCTTGAGAGAATCCGGAAAATTTATGTTCTGGAGAAATTTCTGAAGTGGCCAACTTCCGGTATAAATCAATCAACTAAATGATTGGAGTTTATGGAGACGACCAAGATCTTTTAGACAGTAAAATGAAATCTCTTTCTTCCTTGCTGAATTTGAATATTCTATTTCTAATTTCTTGACATTGGGGATTCTCTTGACCACCTCTTCAGTACACTTGAAATTTCTAATTTGAAAAATTCTGGCTGATCAGAATTAACCAATTTAAATACTTTAAGCAATCTAACCGACTCGGGCAGATACACTTGAAAATAGCATGTGAATGAGCGGATAAATGGCAATATGGCATTGATTGCAAGGCATCAAAAATATGAGGGGGCAGGGACGGACCTAGACCCTATTTCTTGGGGGGGGGGCGATTAGGGACGGAGCTAAAACATTTTCTTTTGGGGGCGAAATTTTTTTCTGTATCAAACTCGATAATTTATCGATTTTTGATAAAAATAACAAAAAAACTAACATAAGATAAAACAATCCGATAATTTCATCCTAGAAAAAGTGGGGAAAAATAACTATTTTCTTTTTAAGAGTATTAGCCAAGTGAATTAAGTCAGTCCACTCAACAAACGGTTACAAATTAAGGAATTTGATCAAACATATAAATTGAATATTAGATATTTATTGTAAAATTGTGCATAATATAATAATTGTGTTAGTATATATTTATTATAATGTCTATCAGATAATGCCCACTTAAATCATACCTTAAATAGTTCAAAATAAATTGAATGTTCATGAAAAAAAAGGTTAATTTAAGAAATTGAAGATAAGATTCCTACACAATGTCCAAGAACTTTACCAAATATTAATAATGCCCACCCAACTAAATGTCATGTGTACTGATTAAAAAATATCAATTTTAATGCAAAACACAATTCTATTTTAATGAAAAGAAGGAAACAAATGTTAATGCAAAACACAATTCAATCTTAATGAAAAGAAGGAAACAAAAAATTATTGACGACTACAAGGATCGAACACTGGACCTTCAACAAAATGTCAAAACCTTATCACTCTGCCAAATACTTTTCTTTGTCAATTATAGCAAGTATATATATATATATATATATATAACTATATAAAAATATTTTTTTCCGGGGGGGACCATGGCGCCCCCCATACTCCCTTGTGGTCCGTCCCTGTGAGAGGGGATTTGTTTAGGTGGCATAATTGTATGAACAACAATGCGATGTTGGATATTCATGTCAAGTGAAGTGTCAGGGCCGTGCAAATTGGTGACATTAATGAATCTCTCTTCGGGTAGTCTATTGTGACTCATATCTATTTTGTGAGTCAAAATAAGAGAGTATTCGTGGCCCTTTGATGTAAATATAGATTAATCTTGGCCATTGATTGGTGTACAAGTGTGTACAAGTGTATGAACCCTCCAAATTTGTGTATGAACCCTCCAAATCTGATCAATAAAATTGAGTAATTAATTGTATCCAATACATTTACAATTCTATCCAAATAAAAATTTGCAATCACCAAAATACCCTTCCTATTTCTTCTCTCCCCACCCAAAACCCTAACCCACCCACCGGTCGCCGCCTCTCACCCTCCCTCCCAGGCCGTTGTGGTTGGACCCGCCGCTGTTCTGGTTGCTAACAGAACGGCGACCTCGTGATCCTACAAGAAATTGCATGTTAAGTAACGAAAAAAATAGTTACAAAAAGTGCATTTTTTGTTACCATAAGTTTTTGTAACGAAATTATTTCGTTACAAAGTTGGTGCTTTAAAGTTTGTCGCAAATAGTTTTGGTAACGAAATAAAGAGGTTCGTTACCATAGTATTCGTAATAGAGCCTACTTTGTTACAAATCCTATCTACTGGTAACTATTGTTTTGGTTACGAAAACTAGTCCAATTTGTTGTTTAAAGTGCATTCGTTACCAATAAGTAAATTTAATAACAATTAATATATTAAAAAAATTTGTTACCATTAATAAATATCACTATAAAAATCGTTACAAATATATTTTTTTCTCTTTTTATTTAATTATTCTAATTAATTGCAAATATTGCAGTATGATAAGGTTCCAATTATATTTTAATTATCTAAACCTGCTTTGAAACTTATATTCTTATATAATATACACACAATTGATTAAACAAGCTTAATATATGAATAAAAAGATATAATGAGACAAACAAATGTAAAATTATTAAAAAAATATACACTAGCTAGATATAATTGAAGAGATATATTAATACCATCACACTTTGTTTTAGAAGTATGCTAGAAAGCATCAAAATCAAAACACATGAATTCTTGGACAACACATATTGTAACTCCTACCACAAAATAAAGTTTAGCATGTTTCAAGGAAAATGTATCAATAACAAAATATAAGATAAACAAATGACTTGACCAAGTTTCATGTTGTATGTTCCAAGCTCATATTGTTTGACCTGCAAATAAAACCAGAAATATTATTATTAGATCAACTAAACATTGTTATCATCAAGTCAATTTCAAGTAGTATAACATTATTACATTATGGTACAAGAAATAGACAAAAATCAATTATCCCTAACGTTTTCCACTAAACTGATTTACACTACAAGAAAAACCGGATTTTCCGACGGATTTTTGCCGACAGATTTTGGCCATCGGAAAATCCGTCGGAAAAAGTGGCGTGGGAAATTTTCCGACGGATTTTCCGATGGAAGTTTTCCGACGACCAAATCCATGGAAAAATCCGTCGGAAACTGGAAAACTTCCGACGGACAAAGATGTCGGAAAAACCGTCGGATATTTCCGACGGAAAACTAGGTTGTCGGAAATTTCAGTTTGTTTTTTTTCCGACGGATTTTATCCGTCGGAAAACATAAAAAATTAGCTTTAATTTTTATTTTTCCGACGGGATCAAATCCGTCGGAAATAAAATAAATAAATATTTTTTATTTTTCCGACGGATTTAATTCCGTCGGAAATGGGAAAAAAAATTTAAAAAAATTTATTTTTTCTTATTATCCCCCAATAAAAACAGGTATATTGTATAAATAATCAAAACTCATAAATTAAACAATTCATAATTATAAAATTAAATAACGAACAATATATTCAACATATTCTCCTAGACTAGTAAATATCTCATCCACTCGGAATTTATAACACCAACTTGAGGAACTGGGAGCTCAATCTCATCACTTTCCCCCTTAGGACTGTTATAACTGCATAAAGAAATAAAAAATATGACAATTGATTCCGTAAGTTTGATCAGATGAAAGTAAAATACAATACATGAATTAGGAAATTAAGGATAAAAATGATTAGCTTTATAATCTCTTGAGCCATAATAGCCATAGTGGAGCATTCAACCTGAATATGAAGGCACCATAATCATAAATCCAAATTTAAGAGCGAAATGATGCAGCAACATTTTTAGCAAATATTCACATTATGTTGTTAGCAACCATTGGAAAAAAAAAAAAGCAATAGGGCCATTCTATGTGTACATTTTTAATGCAACTTAATTATGATATAGTACTACTAAGTGTATTGCTATTCCAGTAAGATTATTGACAAATGACAAGTAAATAAATCAAAGAAACAAAGTTCGTTGCAGATTAAGCAAACAACTTTTTTTGCACTTTTGACCCCAAAAGAGTTCATGAGATCAAAACTGCAAAAAAAGAACTAAGTTTTAATCAAAGATCACATTTATAAACAATTTTACAATGATTTTGAAGTCAGAAGCAACATTTCAAGTATGAACTCCACAAGATAAACAAAAGTGCCAAGGATTAAAACGAAAAAATTATAATCTAATTCAAATTTGAATGAATATGGTACCATATAGTCTCAATATGCTTGACCCAGCTTAAAATGCTCCAACAGGTCTTCGATTTCAGCCAAATTTATTTGATCCTACACCAATATCAATAAGCACTATCAGGAAGAAGTCCATAAGTTGTTTTTGATTTATGAGCACAAGAAGATGTGGAGAATCTCACCACATAATACTTTCTTAGATCGGGTCTAGTCAAGAATTGTCCATGCTTTGCAAATAGGAAAGACATTAAATAAAAGCCAAAAATAGTTCTTGCAAATTGAGCAGTTTGTCGTGAACAAATGAGAGAAAGGGATTAGCATTAATTTAATCAATCTCAAAATTTAAGTCTAAAACAATGCAATTGAGCAAGTAGACTCTTCTGGTCGGAAGCAGATATAAAAAAAATGCGCTGGGCAAAAATAGTACCATAATATGTGAAGCACTTGATCCAGACCTCAATCCAACTTCGTAGGATGAAAAATGAGCCCATTCACTTACATTGAACATCAACCTGCAGAAAGAATATTGATCATTAAATATCACACAGAACAGAAAGCTATCCACCCTCGTGGATGTAGATGTAATATACGGTTAATAGAATAGTGCATGTCCAATTTCAATTAAACATAGCATTACCCCATACTTATTTAAGAGCAACTACATTAATTATATAGGAATGGCAGACATATGAGAATCAGGTATTCTGGCATTATTTCCAGCTCATTTCTTTACAGAGATATTCCTATTCCTTTTCCTTTTAACAATCTTTTCCTTTTCCTTTTTTTTATAAGAGAGTTCAATGAATTCAATCTCATATAATTCCTTAAATAGTTTGAGTAAAAAAAACTAAAGCAAGACATCGATGAATACTATCTCATATAATTCCTTTATGTTTCATTCTATCTCACATGAGTACAACAATTTCTCCTAAGCTTAATCTCCCTAGGTCAACTATGCAATTCTATTACCCTTTTAAGTAGAGTCATTTTCAACATACAATGCCTCTACGGAACTTAGCTACATTTGGTGACGAAAAATGGGGAGATATAAGTTGCATAACAATAAATAGTTTGCAACAAAAATTTATACAAAAGCATTACATTCTACATTTTAAAGTTTAAAGACCTTGATTCGAATCCATTCAACAAAAGTAACCCACCCACTTAGAGAAATCCAGTGAAATCCACTACTCCAAAACTTTAAATATGTTTCAAATAAAGAAGTAATGACATAAAATCCAATTAAAATTCTAATGATTGAACCCAACACTTTAAGAAAAAAATTCCTGAGCCAATAATCAACATACCAGAGGCTAAATATGTAATATAGCCATAACCTAAACATACTAACTCAAATCAAGCAAAAGAACTAATAAATCAACCACAAAATAATAATAATAAGAGGAAATATTTAAAGAAAAATTTCCTGTGAGAGAATGTTTACGGACAGGAGCTGGCCGTGTTGGGCGAGGAGGAGCAGGAGCAGGAGCAGGAGCGATCTGGGCTGGGCGGGTCGAACTAGTGCAGGAAAAGCAGGAGCGGGATGGGCTGGGTGGCGCGAGTTCGGGCACGAGCAGGGGTGGGTCACGCGGGTTTAGACAGCTGGGGGAGGCAGATTGCTTAGGTCGGGAAGTGGTAGGTGGATTGTGCAAGAAGATGGTGGTGAGTGGTTGTTGCGGTGGCGAGCGGCGGGTGGGACAGAGAGGAATAGCAGAGTGTGGGAGAGAGAGAAGAGCGGCGGGTTTGAGGGAGTGAGGAAGAAGTGGTGAAATTTAGGGCTTTATGCCCTAAGTCAGTTGTTTTAAAAAGATCATTTTTTCATTCTTTTTAATGTAAATTTTTTATCTTAAGGTTATTTATAACTTCTATTTGTTAACATTTTTAAAATTAAATAATTAAATTATTGAAAAAATTATGAAATTAAAAGAGTTAAATCAATCTAAATGGAATCAATATGGTGGAAGATGTGTTAATAGAGGTCATCGGAAATTAAATTGATATTTGGTTCATAATTAGTTAATTAGATCATAATTCAAAATTATTTACTATTTTTGTACATTGGTTCGAAATTAATTAAATATTCGTTAATTCAAAATTGTTGAACATATAGTTACTTACATTGATATTATTTGCAATCAGATCGATCAATTCTCGATTTGCAAAGTTAATTGCCATATAGTCGACATTGTTGATCTTATGATTATGTATATTGAGGTTATTCGAAATCAAATCGATAATTGGATATAAATTAATTAGTAACTAATTCAAATTGTTGAACTTATGTTTATATATATTGAGGTTATTCGCAATCAGATCGATCGATTCTCGATTTGTAAAGCTAATTGACCAATTGTTAACCTTAATAGGGTTATGTACTATGAGTTTATTCGAAATCAAATCGATAATTGGCTCGAAATTAATTAATTAGTTTCTAGTTCAAACTTGTTGACTATATGGTTATTTACATTAAGGTTATCGATCCACAATCAGATCGATCGATTCTCAATTTGTAACGTTAATTGACAAAAGTCAACATTATTGACTTTATGGTTATTTACATTAAGGTTATTCGAAATCAAATCGATATGTGACTCGGAATTACTTAATTAGTCACTAATCCCAAATTATTGACTATATTGTTATGTACATTGAGACTATTCACAGTCAGATCGTTCGATTCTCGATTTGCAACGTTAATTGACCAAATCGTTGACCATAGTGTTATATTGTACATTTGAGGCTATTCGAAATCAAATCGATACTAGCTTGGCTCGGAATTATTAATTTGTCACTAATTCAAAATTGTTGATTATATAACTGGTTATGTCATTGAGATTATTCAAAATCAAATCGATCGACTCTCAACTTGTAAAATTAATTGACAATAACCAACATTGTTGACATTAGGGTTATGTAATTGAAGTTATTTATAATAAAATCGATATTAGTTTGGCTCGAAATTAATTAGTCACTAATTTAAAATTGTTAAGCATATGATTATGTAAATACGAGTTAAATCGACCCGAAAAGATTTGAATTAATCAAATTATTGCAAAAATTGTGCAAATTAGAAAAAGAAATATAATGAAAAACAAGTTAAATCAATAAATATTAATTTAACTCGATACAATTAGTGAAACGAGTTAAATTAAATATCTATTTTTTATTTTTTTAAATAACAAATTTTTTTATTTTTTGTTATTTTCCGACGGAAATAATCCGTCGGAAAATAATAAATACAATTGTAATTTCCGACGGATATAAATCCGTCGGAAAGTTCATAAAAAATAAAATAAAAGGTTTTAACTTATTTCCGACGGAAATAATCCGTCGGAAATCAATTTAAAACATTTATTTTCATTTTTTTTATAAATTTTCCGACGGATTTATATCCGTCGGAAATTACAATTGTATTTATTATTTTATTAATTATTTTCCGACGGATTATTTCCGTCGGAAATGTTTTTTTAAAATTTTCAATTAGCTTTTAATGTATTTTCCGACGTAAATTTAATTCTATCGGAAAATCCGTCGGAAATTTCCCACGGATTTGGTTCATCGGAAAATCCGTCGGAAATTTTCCGCGGAAATATTTTCATCGGAATTCCGTCGGAAAATTCCGACGGATTTATGTCCGTCGGAAAAATTCCGTCGGAAAATCTTGTTTTTTTTGTAGTGTTTATTTTCATTATAGCAAAGTGATAGATGTAAATACAATTCTATGTAATATTTGCTAATTCAAAAAAAAATCTAATTAACTCCAAGAAAGAAGAATATATTGTAAATAGTATGAAAACATATCATGAGAGAGTTAGTTAAAAAATAGTAAAGAAAAGTAGTACCTAACAATGTGTAGTAGCTGAAACTTCAAGGTGGCTTTTGGCACACAAGCTCATCAACAATTGCTTCAATTCATTGTGTCCATCTTCTAGCTTTTGACATCGATCTTCGTAGTTCTCAATCACCTCCTTCTGAGATTTGATAAGAGAAATAGCATCTTGTAATTCACTCGTTGTCTTTCTTAATTTTTCCTCAGCTGCCTTAAGTTGTAAAGACTCACATAGCGACCTCTTCTTGCCTTTTGATGGCACAACTCCAGATCCCATACCCCTTTCATACCCACTACGTGCACCAAGTGTCTCCCTCGTAATTTCTCTTTCAGAAGTTGCATTCTCCACATTTTCATTTGCTTGATTTCTTCGATCTTGCATTTCTTTCTGTCCAACCATATTAAAAAACGTAATCAAGATGCTTTCAAACATAGACATATATGTGATCATAATTAATTATAAAAGTATTTATAAATCCCCTTGAACGGACATGCTTTTGTGCAGCCTTATCGTTTACATATTCTCCATCCCTCATGTGAGTGTCTCCAAAAGTATCCACACAACTTTGGTTTTCTTGTGAAATAAATAATTATATAAATAATAGATATTATAGTTTAGAAATAAGAAAATCTTTTTGACTAAGCATTACCCTTTCCATAAATCGTGTAGTAAATGATTTTGATCCTGATGTATGTGGATATGGCATGAGTGATCTGTTTGCTGCATTGGTTTGGGACCTTTTCTGCATGTTCAATTAAGAAGTAAAAGATAAAAAACAGATTACTAAGAAAATGGAACCAGTAACAATAAGTTAATAAGTAACATGGTACACATTACTTAGTAATATAGACATACTCAACCATATTAGAATATTGAATAAATTATGTATATACCTGAAACTTAGAAGTTTCAAATGATCACATAAGGTTTTCCATTTTTCAATTGGGATCCAGTCAAATGGACTACTAGCCCTTGGATTTATACCATTTGCAGTCCTTTTTTTTATAGATATCACTTAATCTACCTTTCCAATGCTTAAAGCTTTCATAGAACATGTCGTCGATATATGTATTGACAAGTGGATCACTGCCCCATCCTTTGATATGAAACCATTGCTAAGAAGAAAATATAGTAATATGTCAACATGCATGTTTCCACTTTTTAACAATATAGAAAATGGCAAACTTCAATATGGTTATAAGTTAAACTTACATCTAATCCAACATACACAGGTAGCTTGTCCATTTCTGAAAGTTTTTTCCATGAACTTGTAAGATCTAGTTCTGTAGAATGCCTAACAATGATCCCAATTCCATTAGCCAAGTGTGAAGCATATCGGAGTGGCTTCTTGAAACCTTCAAGAAACTCAATTTCCAGCACACCCTTTCGCTAATAAAAGATTCAAATACATAAGTTCAAGACCTGTTATATTAGATTTATACTTGCATGTTTCAAAATAAAAGTGAAATGAATGACACGTGCCATCAATACTTACATTATTAGCAATTTATACGTGTCGATAATATAAGTAAAATCCCTTCAAGTGCAAATCCCTTTTTACTTCAATAATACTTTTTTTTTTAGTATTCCTACAATTATTGCACGGACAAAGAATCTTATTATCGAACCCGACAATATTTTCCCTTGAAAACTGAATAAAGGATTCAACACCAGCAGTATATTTTGAACTAAACCTATCTTTTTCATCAATCTAACTCTTATCCATAGCTGCAATAGTTGATGAAATATTCCAGCAATAAGAATTCAACACCCAATAATATTTCCATGATATGATTTATAATAAGTGAAACAAACTAGCATCATATTTACATAGAAGACATAGCAGCAGTATTTTTCAGAGAACTGAAACTTTTATTTATTAAGTGAATAAATACAAGTACAAGAACTTTTCTTAAAGATCAATTCCATAGACAACCTATTAAATGAAAGATGTAACTAAAATCAAGATTATATAGAATATGCATATATAGATGTCTCATATGCAATATCAATATTTTAAGATTTTACACATTTGTAGGAACACATACATAGACCATACTAATCAATTAAAGCTAATCAATCAAGCACATGTGCCAGTTTTTTTTTTATTGGAAAGACAAAGTTATATTAAAACTTCATCTTAAATTCTAATTGTGATAGAGTGAAACAATATTTCATTCACAAAAATGTGAAGAAGTGACAAAAAAAAAAATCAGATGGCTAAAAGGGATGACAGAAAGAAGAACTTGAGAAGGTGACTCGCATTAAATGACATTCCTTGTGTACTAGTAAATTAGTAATAGAGGAACAGAGTGAAGAAACATGCTATACTAATTAAATATTCTATTAGAAACTAATTATTAGAATATTTAAGATTAACTATGTATCAATCATACTTGGATGTACTCTCTAAAATATCCCAATATATGAAATTGGAATAGATTATTACATGCTTCTACCCCACAATTAGAGATTATATACTTTATTAATTAATATTAAGTACATCAAGAGCAGGGATTGTTTGGAGATTAGGTGCGAAATTCCATAATTTATACCAGTGCCCCCATGAAAAAAGTAGCACCTAAAGGATTCTCTATTTGTCTGTTTGGTTTGTCTTGTCTCTACTCTCATTTTTAAACTGAAAATACTTAATAAGGTCAAAACCAAGTAAGCAAGTCTAATTAAAAAAACCATAACAGGGCAAATTTTAACTAATTGAGTACTTCTCACTCCTTCTTCAAGGAAAATTAACAAGATCTAATTATTCTTCTACTCCACCAATACCTGATTAATTCAACCAAGAGCAGTGGTGGATGTCTCAAGACCGTAGATGGAGAAAAGAGGCGGAGAACTAAATGAATAAGTATGTAAAATAAAGAAAGTAGCAAGAATTCCCCCAATACCTGATTAATTCAACCAACCAAGAGAGTGTAGTGGTGGATGATTGAAACCGTGTGTGGAGAAAAGAGGCGAAGGGTTTTCTAATTTTTCAGCAAAAAGGGTTTTCTAATTGTGTCAAAAGAAAAACTTCTCTAAAATTGGGTTGGAATTTTTTGGGCTTAAGCGCCAAAATTTCCCACCTTTTTTACATAACCTAAGTTGAAAAGCAATATATCTGATTAACGTTATATCTGACTTGATTTATATGATTTATATGAAAAGCAAGTCACCTTTTTAATTTTGTTTCCTGAGTCCTGATCGAGCTGCAAGTCAAATTTTAATAGTTGAAATTTTCTTTTATTATTCTATTCAATAAAGTTAAAAAACAAGATTCTTCGGGGAACTTAATATAATAATATAGAAAAATTTGTTTTTTTATCATAAGATTGATCTACTTGCTATTTTGGTACCATTAGATACGAAAATAGAATTTTGGTACTATATGATAGGTTTTCATTGCAATTTTGGTATCAAACCCATTTTTTCTCCAAAGTTAATGATAATTTAACTCCTATAAATACATCATGTTTAATTTACCCCCTCGTGGTTTAAAAAGAGCATTTTATCCCCTGAAATTTTGTAAAAGTTTGACATTGACTGCCTGATTTTTTTATAGGTGGCACTTTATGCACTTTTGTTATGATAATGTGGCATTTTACCCTATGTGTTCTGATAAATATGACAATATATATATATCCCCCTATGTTATACAATAGTTTGCATGTCTACTCTCAATTTCGGCATGTAAGTTACACTCTCCTACGTACTGAAGGGGGTAAATTGCCTAATGAAAATTTTTACAAGGGGTAACTTGATTTTTTTTCATATTATAGAGTAAATTGAACATTATGCATTTCATAGGTGGTGAAGTGCCATTAAATTTTTAGAAAAATTGGGTTTGGTACCCAAAATTTCAATGAAAAACCTATCATATGGTACCAAATATGCATTTTTGTATCAAATGGTACAAAAAATGCAAGTTAATATATCCTATGGTACCAAAAAAACACATTTCCCAATAATATATGTACAGAGCTATTTCTAAAGATTATTCATCATCATAAAATACTTCCATAAAAATATTTGTGCAATTGTAAAATAATTTAATTATTTTTTCATATATTATTTCTCATAAAACGGGCTTTTTTTCCTTAAGTAACAAATAATTTTTTTGGTTACCCAAAATGACACATTTGTAACAATTTTTTTCATTAGTAACAAAGAAGTTTCTTTGTTACTAAAAAATAGATTTTTTGTAACGATATTTGTGATTTAGTAACAAATTTTATATTTTGTTACCAAAGACTAGATTATTTGTAACGATGTTTTATTTCCCGTAACAAAATTACTTGTTTGTTACCAAAGACTAGATTATTTGTAACGATGTTTTATTTCTCGTAACAAAATTACTTGTTTGTTACCAAAGACGGGATTATTTGTAACGAAACCTAGATTTCGTTACACAAAGGCTGATTTCGTAACAAATTTAGACTTCATTACGGATGTTTTTGTTACAAGAAATGCATTTTCTTGTAGATGAGCTGTTGTTCTGGTCCGACCAGATCCATAGAGAAGTGCCTCGGTTGGTCGCCACCAAAACGGCAACGAAATCTACCCAACCGAGGCGGCATATCGCCGCCCAGAGGCTGCAAGCCACCAGTGAAGGAAGAATAGATCTTTGAAGAATTTTTTTTTTTAGGTTAATTTAATCAATTAATAATTAGGCAAACCCAAGATAATATCTTGTGTGATTCTGGAAATATCGATAGTTTCGGTTCGGTTCTGTCCCGGTTCGGTCCGGAAAAAAGATGGACCGTTTACCGAACCGAAATATTCGGTCCGGTTCGGTACGAAAACCGATCGGCCCGGTTCGGTTCCGGTTCGGTCCCAAAAAAACTAATTTTTTTTTGCCCTTTTTGCACAAAAACCGAAATTTAATTTAACTTACCCTTTTCCTTTCTTCTTTTCTAATCCAGCAGACAACCATTCTCCATTTCCCTATTTTTCCAAAGGAATTTCTCTCTCTTCTTCTTTGTCTTTGGAAGATTATGATTCCTTTTCCAACTATCTTCTTCTTTGTCCTTGGAAGATTTGCAGGGCGGATGAGAGCATGGCTGCGTGAGGAGGCTTTGGGCGTCAGTGGGGATTTTTCTCTATTCTTCTTCTTCTTCTTCTTCTTCTTCTTTTTCTTCTTTGTCTTTTTTGTCTTTAGATCTATTACTTTGGTGTAGTGTTATGGTGTTTTCTTCTAGGTTTTGGAGAGAGATTGGGAGAGGGTGAGATGAAAATTGTGGGTGGCTAGGGTTATGGGTGGCGGCGGAGGAAAGGTGGTGGCGGCTGTGCGGCGTTTGGGGCTAAGGTTGTGGCAAAAATTGGGATTTGAAATATGGAATTATGAGAAAGAAGATGCCTTTGGGTCTGGGTTCGATTTTTTGGGTTTGGGTTTGATAAATGGGTAATGAAAATAAAAAAAAATTAAAAAAAATAGTTTCGGTCCAACCGGTTCGGTTCGATAAACCGATCGGTTCTACCGAGAACCGGTATTTTGGAAGTTCGGTTCTCGGACAAAAACCGTTTACCGAACCGAAATTTCGGTTCGGTAAACGGTCCGGACCGAACCGGACGATCCGGTCGGTCCGGCAGACCGTGCTCAGCCCTAGTTTTAGCAGCTTTAATTAGACAAGATGCTGTTCTATAGTGAGACAAAGTTCTGATGATATGTATACTTATCAAATACTACATTGATAAATTATAATTCCAAGTCCAACAAAGAAATAGGGTAATAATACAAGAGGTGATCTAGACGTATATCATTTTTATATCGATCTAAGGTCTCATTGCAATCACACCCCAAGATAATATATTTAGTCTCAGGTAACCTTAATCCTTGGAGAAATCAAATCTTCACAAAAAAAGCTATTTCAAATGGAAAAATAGCTTTTAGGTTACGAAAACATAGATCTTTGAAGACCCAATATTGCAAATGAACTTAAACAGTTCTTAAATCACCATCCATTAGCTTTGGGTAAAGATTCAAGAACTGGGATCACTGAATTGGTAGCTTCTAACACAAAAGGCAAACACTTCTCTTCAAATTTGACAAAATTAATCATAATCTACACAACTATAAGCTACACTATATATTAACAAAGGCTGCCAGAGCAAGAATTCTACTGAGCCGCGACCAGAACGACCCTCGAGGTAGGAGGGGAGGGGGCGGCTGGTGGGTGGGTTAGGGTTTGGGGTGGGGGAGAGAATTTCGTGAGATGAAGAAGATGAATAGTGTTCAAGGAATTTATTGTTTTTTAACTAAAAGGGTATTTTTGTATAATTGATTATCAAATAGAATGGGTTTGTACACAAAATTGTTGGGGGTGGTACTTTGTACACGTGGCAGCACCTCATGCCTTCGTCAATGACTCTAGAACGGCTGTGAGTAACCCTAGACAATCGCATCTCTCTTTCTTAGCTTCCTTCAAGCACAAATCCCTCAAGAGATCATGAATTTTGTAATATTTTATATTGCCGGTAAACCCGAATACACTAACAAATATGAGATTTCTTTCAATAAGATCTTTCAAATAATCCTCTGCAACCTCTTCCAATATTTTCGTCATATGTGGTTTTAGAAATCCCTCAGCAATCCATAATCTGATAAGCTCAGAAACACGAATCTTGTGATCTTCAGGATAAACTCCCATATATAGAAAACATGATTTTAAATGAATAGGCAAGCAATTATAACTCAAGGATAATATTTTATAGCAACGATCATTATCCTCTGAATTTATTGTTGTGCTTATATTATCGGCAACATGTTCCCAATATTCACGTGTCATGTTAGACTTTGCAAGGAGACCCCCAATCACAGTGATAGATAGAGGTAGTCCTTTGCAATTTTTGGCTATCTTCTTACCAACTTCTTACCAACTTCTTCCAATTCAGGTGGACAATTATTTTGAACAAACAACTTTTTATGAAGTAGACTCCAACTTTCATTATCGTCTAGAAGTTTCATCTCGTAACGGTTAGAATAACCAAGATTATTAGCTACATTTGATAGCCTAGTAGTTATCATGATTTGACTTCCATTGTTGTTATCCTTAAAGAACAGGTTTAACTTATTCCATGTCTCAATATCCCACATATCATCCAACATAATTAAATACCTCCTAGACAAAAGATGTTGGTGTAGCTTTTGTCCTTATAGATGATATTCTTTACCTTCTTTTTCTCTTTCATTAATAGGAACCTTAATATCAAGTAAAAGGCTTAACAACACATCACACACATTATATTCTTGAGATATTGTAATCCAACCACGAATATCAAAGTGTTTCACAATAGATCTATTATCATAAGCATTTTTAGCAAGTGTAGTCTTACCAATACCTCCCATTCCAGTGATTGGAATGACTTGGAGACTAGGTTATTCTCTGGTGAGCTTATCCACGATTTGATACAAGATATCATCAAGTCCCGCCACAACATCCTTCTTAATGATAGGAGGCTTTAAAGAAGCAACAAGAGCTAGATTTCGAGGTTGATCTTTTCTCAAATTATCTTTAATATCCACCACATCTCTCTTGATCGAATTCATGTCTTCAATTATTTTTCTTAGACTTTGAGAAAAGAGATCGGATCTCTCTTTCCCTTCGCCTTTCGATCCGTCCACATTCTTATTTTCATTATTTTCTTCGTATCGAGTATGAATATCATCCACAATATAAGAGTCAATGGTATCTTCTATGGCATGAGCTGCATCTGTAATTCGATTCACCAAACCTTCTGCTTCTTTGATATCTCCATGTAGATAAACTTCTAGACAATCTTGAAAGAAACTAACCGTTTCGCGGAGAGATTCAAGTTGTCTCCATGGATCAAAATTTCGGTACAAATGTATGTTTCGGTCAGTCAAATATTGAAAACTTTTCGAGACTATTCGGAAATGTTTCGGAAACACTAAGGAAAATTTGTAAAAAAAATTACTAAATTTAGGAAAATATCAGAGTTTAAGGCAAATAAGTGGTTTCGGAATTACATCTTGTTTTCGTTTCTCCTGATTCAAAAACGGAAACTTTTCGATGTTTTCGATGGAAAAGATGGAAATTTTGATTCATGGACTTGTCTCAGTTGTGTGTCAAGAAAAATCGGTTGATGCTTATGGTAAATTTGAATATGTTCCATGAGATGCATAACAGACAACTGCTGCATAAGCCGATACTGCCATCAAGGGGTGAAAGTCGAACCGAGTTACTCGAGATTCGCCTCGGATTCGTTCATGAAATACTCGTTCACTGTTCGTCAACTTCCTTATCGATCCGAGCTCGAACAGAAACTCAGGTCGGTTGAGGTATATATCCAGGTTTGTTAATTGAAGGTCTGTTAATGGGATTCCTCTGTGTTTTGTTTGGAGTAGGTGGAAGTTTTGGGCTGAGTAAAAGGGTTATGAAACTGAATGAAAATTAGAAGAATGAATGTTTATCACGGACTTGACAAGCATGGATCAAAATTTCGGTTTAAATGTATGTTTCGGTCAGTCAAATATTGTAAACTTTTCAAGATTATTCGAAAATGTTTCGGAAACACTAAGGAAAATTTGTAAAAAAAAGTTACTAAATTTAGGAAAATATCAGAGTTTAAGGCAAATAAGTGGTTTCGGAATTACATCTTGTTTTCGTTTCGCCTGATTCAAAAACGGAAACTTTTCGATGTTTTCGATGGAAAAGATGAAAATTTTGATCCATGTTGACAAGAATGTGACTTTGATCAATTATTAGTAAGAATATTTAAAATTTTCTACATTTGAATTAATTAGAACAAGTGGTTGCAGAAAGGGTGGGAATCGGATAGGATAATATAGTTTAATACGAATCAAGTAATACAGCTGGATTGATCTGGGTAGGCTTGAGCGCGGTCCGGTTTACCGACCGGACCGGAACCGAAAATTCGGTCCGGACCGTTTACAGGATCGAATTTTCGGTCCGGTAAACGGTTCTTCCCCCAGAACCGAACCAGCTTTCTTTCGGTTTTCGGTAAAACCGGTCGGTTTACCGAACTGAACCGGTTTTACCGAATTTTTTTTTTTATTTTTTTTTTAAAATTTTCAGTACCCAATCCGAACAATTTTTTTTTCTATTACCCAAACCCAATACCGGATACCCATCCTAATATCCGCCCCAAACTGAATACCCAAATTTTCCTATTACCCAGCCCAACTCCCAAGCCCAATACCCACTTGTGACTTACCCTAATTCCCAAACCACCCACTTGTGACTTACCCTAATTCTCAAACCTGATTTTCTCTTCTTCTCCAAGCTCCACCGCCGCCCAAGCTACAGCCGCCGCCCAAGCACCAGCCGCCGCCCAAGCTCCACTAGAAAACGATGTAGATCTGAGTGAAAGAGATGTATATGTAATATAATTGTTCCAGATTCGAGTTGGACCGGGTCAAGATAATGAAGATCTAGCCAATCAAAAAGAAAAGACCTTATTTTATGTAGGTAACATCACTATCAATATTGTTAATGGTTAAGAAGAAAATATATATCCAAAGAACAATTCTTCTCTTCTTGTGTGTGTGTGTGTAATGTTGGTGTTTGTGTATTCTTTCTTTTTTTATTTGGCATCTGGAGGCTATGATCCATTTGGACAAATTGGAATATGAATAAAATCTCCCATGTGAATTGGACCGATTCGGACCGAATCGGACCGATTCGAATCGAATCGACCAAATTGGAATGTGAAATATGAATTATAGGGAACATTCCGGTACACATGGACCGAACCGGAACCGAACCGGACCGATCGGTATTTGTACCGAACCGGACCGACTATTTCGATCCGGTAATCGGTCCATGATTTTTTGGGACCGAACCGGGCCATAACCGAACTTCGGTTCGGTTCGGTCCGGTTCGGCCCGTTTGCTCAGCCCTAGATCTGGGTATTCATATTAATTAAATAAACAAATTTAATCATTTTAAAAAATAAATTAATTGAGATTTGGTCCGCACTTTCCAATTTCCCCTATTTTTTATATGACCAAAAACTACCGTCAACCCTTCCTAATAATTTACTCCCATTTCTTAATCATGTAGTGTACACCATAGTTGTTTGAGGCGCAAGGCGACGCGACGCGACGAGGCCGAGCCTTGCCTTAAGGCGAGGCGAGGCGCAAAGCGCGGGCTTTTTGGGGGCTAAAACACTTGTATATGAATTTATCAATATATATCAAATTATCAACAATAATTATAAAATTCAAGACTTTTAAAGACAATATGATAAATATATTCAACATTTATCATGCAACAATGTAAAAAATGGTGATGTATACAGTACTATAAGTATATATGTAATGTATATATATATAAATAGGGTGAGTTATTTAATAACTTCTCTATGTAATAAAAATATGAATATATTAAATTATGAATTAAACTTTCACTCATAGATTAATATGTAATATGGGTTATCAATGACTATTGATGACTGGGCCATAATAATTTAATTCAACCCAGTATTTAATTCAGCCCAGTATCCGCTCCAGGTCCATTTCTGTACAAGTATATCATCTCCTCTTCCCGTAAAAACCCTAATTCATTTCTCCATCTCCAAAAATCTCACATTAACTACTTCTTCTCCTTCATTCTTCAAATTCGCTGCAAAACCTTCGGCATTTACACTGGATATGACACAGCGGCGTATAGGACGGCTCGGCGTAGCAGGAAGTGTCTTGATTTTAATTTAATTTACTTTTTTTTTTTAAAAAAAAACTGAACTTCCCCAAAAGGCGCCGCCTTGCACCGCCCTAAGGCGGTGCAAAGGCGCTCAAGGCGCCGCCTTGATGGCGCCTTTAGGGGACGACCATTGCGAGGCGAGGCGAGGCGAGGCGATGAGGGCTCGCCTCGCCTCGCCTCGCGCAAAATCCTTGTGCGCTTTTAATAACTATGGTGTACACTGTACACTCAAAATTCTTTTGCATTTACTTTTTTAATGCCTGCAAATCTGAGCGTGACAGTGACCGTAATATTTGGTTAGAATGTTCTGGGTGTATGTGGAAATATTTTGGCATGGTCACGTGAGTTTCACGAAATCGTGTCAAAATATTTTTAAATTAGTTTTTGCCAAATTCATAAAATCATAAAAAACCAATTCAGATATTCTCAATTAGACTTTTTATATCTATAAAACATTGATTTGACACCTACCATTTACTTATTTCCTCGAAATCTCTACTGTTATAAAAGCATGAATATTTTTAACTTTTTTGTACGGATTAAAATACCCTTATTTAAATTATAAAGTGATATTTAATTCAATAATAAATATAATTGCATATGTATAATTAGACATGAAATCTTATTATATTTATCTCCTATATAAACTTCTAAAATTTATAAATTCCCTCTTACATCAATTTTGTAATTTTAATCGTCTTCTCTTATAATAGATAAAAACGAACCATAAAAATACTATTATTTGAAATAGTCCCTAAAAAATATATATATATATATATATATATATATATATATATATAGATATATATTAGCATCCATATTTATTTAAGTAAGAAAATGTTAATTTAACGATTTAGTACAACATAAATACTCTAAATATAAAAATCTAAAATGAAATTCTCTTAAATCATGCTATTGTCAAAAAAAAAAAATTAAATCGCATCTTACTATGAAAGAATAAAAAATATTTATGACTTAACTAATAACTTAATTTTAATTTGGCTAGAATAAAAAAATATAAAGAATATTCAATAATATCAAGACATGCATAACTTCGAATGTTGGTGAAACATGTGAAATCAATGAAAATTCAGGTGAAATTGGTGAACACTAAGTTGGTGAAAATTTGGGTGAAACCCGGTAAAATGTGCCCATGAAATCAATGAATAAATGTGAAATCGATGAAATTTCAGGTGAAAATTGTGAAAAAATGATGAAACTGGTGAAACATCAACATCAGTTAAAAGGAGGTAAATCGGTGAATTTTTTTAATAAAGTCGATGAAATCGCGAGAAGAACATGTGAAATCAGTTTAAAAAAATGTGTGAGAAGGTTAACTGATAAAATAAAGTGAAATTATTAGAAAAATGGTTTAAATAGAAAAAATAAAAAGACAAAATTATTAAAACAAAGAAAATAAGGTATAACCGATAAAAAATGGTAAACCTATAAAATGGGTTAATTTGCTCTTATTTATGACATAATAAAATTAATTTTATTCTAATTATTAAAAATACCCATGAAATTAACTAGACATGTACAACATACCTGCATTTTCTAGTTCACTAAAAAAGACATTGATTTGACACCTACCACCTATTTTTTCTCCTAAACTCCAACATTCAAATTAAATCCAAGTGGAGTTTCAACTTATTCAAATCACAAAACCCAACAACCAAAACTTATCCAAATAAGATCTCAAAGATTTCATCGAAACCACCCATACTATTTTTTTAAACCGAGACCAATGAAACTGAGCCAAAACACATCCAAATAGACCATTTATTCCTTTAATTGTGGTTAAAGGGTATCTTTTTTTAATCTTAGACAGTGCCGAATTTGGGCCTAGGCAAGGGCTCAAATAATATTTTGGAGCTAGCCCCCTACATGTAGTACTCGGACCTGATTAGGGTAGATTCGGATCCGACTCTGATTTCCATTCAGCGCGGATCTTGAAAAATAGCAATTGGATTTGAATCTGGTGGATATCTCGGATCCGGGTAAATTATAAGGATTAGTATAATACATTTAGCAATAATATTTTTTTTCCTCCAAATCACTTGTAGATTCCACCACCATTAATTATAAATGTAATATTTTATCTATTTAATCAAAATTATTGTCTAAAAATCGTAAAAGATTGAATATGGTGAACAAATATTAACGATAAAAATTAGAACAAAGGAATAAACAAAAAATTTGAATAAAAAAAGATAGAAAATGGAAAAAAAATGCAATATTGAGTAATGAAAGAGAAGAAATAATTGGAGGAAAAAGTACAGGAGAGATGACGGCTACTACATAAATGAATGGTTAGAGTTTTGATTTTTCTTATTAAATAACATAAATTAATATGTTGTAGTCCCAATTAGTTACCAAGTCAGCCCAAAAACACTTCTCATGCATTTCTTTTTGATTATTTTTAATACGGTAAAACTTTTTAGTGTAATATAGAGAGTTTTATTTTTATTTTGGTTTAAATTCATAATATACAAACAACATATAATAATATATATCAGATACGGATATGTAACGGATCGAATCAGCCTACATTCATAATCGCTTTATATAATTTGAATTACTAATCTTCTTAATTGGATCGGGTCCATCAAATCAATAATTGATAATTCCTAATAAATGAAGCCCAATTTGAATCTGATCCAAATTGAAAGCCGTCCCATTGACAGTGTCTAGTAGCACCCATATATTCCATTAATATTCATCCATGAAATAAAATTTAGTTAAGAGTCTGTCTATATATCTATTTACATAATTCCAACACAGTGGGCCTTCCCTTCAGCCATTCGGTTGCTGAAATCTTTTTAAAAAAAGAAGAAAAATATATAGTTTTATAAAACTTAGAATAAAAGTATGAACAAATTGTAGTAAACAAAGTTATATGTAGAGAAAACTCATCAACTCTTTTATCTCATTTACTTGATGTTGTAGTTCATCTTTTTCTCTACTACTTGTTGTTACAAAATGAGGGATAAACTTATATATTTATAGAGTTCAAAAGTACATATGTCATACAAAGAAGATTGATGAGTGGCCTCATATGTGTCTTGCAAAGGAAAGTGATGGGTGTCTACACATGCATTGTGATACATGGTTGTACTTAAGTGCTTCCATTTGTTCATGCCTTGCCACCTTACTTCTTCATTGCTTGACACACATTAGATGCAATGCCACTCCATTTCTTGTCTTGACATATAATGAGATATGTGTTGTTTCTTTGTTTCACCAAGTGGAAGTTTCTTGTGTTGACACCATATAACTTGAGGTTCAAATTGCAATGGGCATCCACAACATATGTATATATTTCATAACACTCTCCCTTGGATGTCCATTGCGTCTGGAGTATGCCTCGTTAAAACCTTGTCAAGAAAAACTCATTGGGATAAAAACTTGAACGAAGGAAAAAGAGTACATATCCAAAAAGGGGCTTATAAGCGTGTAACACTGCCTCGTTAAAACCTTCCCAAGAAAAACCCAGTGGGACAAAAACTTGGACGAAGGAAAAAGAGTACAGTGTAAGTGTCATTAATTACACACTCCCCCTGATGCCGTCATAAGATCCACAAGTCGCCGCATTCCAATGTTGTAAACCATCTTCCTGAATGTTGTAGTCGGCAATGCTTTAGTGAATAAATCGGCAAAGTTGTTACATGACTGAATCTGAAGAACGTCTATATCACCATTTTTCTGAAGCTCGTGGGTAAAGAAAAACTTTGGTGATATGTGCTTCGTTCTGTCTCCTTTGATATATCCATTTTTAATTTGAGCAATACAGGCGGCATTGTCTTCATATAATGATGTCGGTATATTCTTTGTTGAAGTCAATCCACAAGATTCTTGGATATATTGAACCATTGATCTCAGCCATAAGCATTCTCGACTTGCTTCATGCAATGCCAAAATTTCAGCATGATTGGAAGAAGTGGCTGCTAGAGTTTGTTTAACAGATCGCCATGATATTGCAGCGCCACCACAAGTGAATACGTATCCACTTTGTGATCTACCTTTGTGTGGATCAGAAAGATAACCGGCATCTGCATAACCTTCTACATGTCCATCGGCATCTCTAGTGTAAAATAGACCCATGTCTATTGTCCCACGAAGATAGCGCAATATGTGTTTAACTCCATTCCAATGTCTTCGTGTTGGTGCGGAGCTATACCTTGCCAGTAAGTTAACCGAGAAGGCTATATCAGGTCTTGTACAATTTGCAAGATACATCAAGGCTCCAATTGCACTTAGATAGGGTACTCCAGGACCAAGCAATTCTTCATTTTCCTCTCGAGGACGGAAATGATCTTTCTTTATATCCAAAGAACGAACAACCATGGGACTGCTCAATGGATGAGCTTTGTCTATATAAAATCTCTTCAAGATTTTTTCTGTATGTGCCGATTGATGAATAAAGATTCCAGTTGATAAATGTTCGATCCGCAGGCCGAGACAAAACTTTGTTTTTCCGAGATTTTTCATCTCAAATTCTTTCATTAAATAGTTTGCGGTCTTTGTGAGCTCTTCAGGAGTCCCCACAAGATTTAAGTCGTCCATATATACCGCAATAATGGAGAAACCATACTCAAATCTTTTAATGAAAACACATGGACAAATTGGATTGTTGACAAATCCTTCCTTTATGAGATAATCACTGAGCCGATTATACCACATCCGGCCAGACTGTTTTAATCCGTACAAGGATCGTTGTAATTTAATTGAATACAATCCATGAGACCTTTGATTATGAGATCCTTCAGGGATATATATATATATATATATATATATATATATATATATATATCACTATCAAGTGATCCATATAAATATGCGGTAACCACATCCATGAGACGCATGTCCAGTCCTTCAGAGACTGCAAAGCTAATCAAATACCGCAACGTGATTACATCAATCACAGGGGAATATGTTTCATCATAATCAATTCCAGGTCTTTGTGAGAATCCTTGTGCAACAAGTAGTGCCTTATATCTCACAATCTCATTTTTCTCATTTCGTTTTCGTACAAATACCCATTTGTACCCGACCGGTTGCACGTTTTCGGGCGTGCGAACTATCGGTCCAAAAACTTTGCGATTTTCTAGCGAGTTCAGCTCAGCTTGAATCGCATCTTTCCATTTTGGCCAATCATTTCTATGTCGACATTCATCAACCGATATCGGTTCGGGATCTTCGGGATCCTTATTTATAATATCTAGTGCGACCCCATATGCAAAGACATTGTCTACAACCACTTTCTTTCTATCCCAGTTTTCTCGGGTATTTAAATAATTCAAAGAGATCTCTTCAAATATCGCCTCTTCAGGGGCATCAGTTTCATTTGCCTCTTCTGGGGCATTAGTTTCGTTTGCCTCTTCCGGGGCATTTCTTAATTCAGACTGATCAGTTAATTTTTCTATAGCGCTTTGTTTCGAAACAGTTTCCTCTTCAGGAGGAATACATAATTCTGGTATCTTTTTTCTTCGGGGATTCTTGTCTTTTGCACCAACCGGGCGTCCACGTTTCGTTCGTGGTTTTTCAGATTGTCATGCAGGGACATGTCCTTCAGGGACATCAATCCGTGCTGGTGCATTAACTGCCGGTATATGAGATTTTGTTATTTTCTTTGTATCAACAAATACATCCGACAATTGATTTGCAACATTTTGCAAATGTATAATCTTTCTTACTTCTTGCTCGCAATTATTTGTACGTGGGTCATAATGAGACAAAGATGGCACATTCCATTTAATTTCACGCCGTTCTTCAGGAACCGACTTCTTATCTCCCCCTAACGGCGGGAAAACTGTCTCATTAAAAATACTATCAGCATATCTTGCTTTAAATATATCACCCGTCAGGGGTTCAAGATATCTGATAATAGACGGGGAATCAAAACCAATGTAGATCCCAAGTCGTCTCTGTGGACCCATTTTTGTTCGTTGTGGCGGTGATATTGGAACATAAACCGCACATCCAAAAATTTTCAAATGAGAAATATCAGGCCGCTGGCCTGTTACAAGCTGTAAATGCGAATACGCCTCGAATGGACTTGGTCTAATCCTGACCAGTGAAGCAGCATGTAATATTGCATGTCCCCAAACAGAGGTGGGTAAATTTGACCTCAAAAGTAAAGGTCTAGCAATTAATTGCAACCTCTTTATAAATGACTCAGTTAGGCCATTTTGGGTATGAACATGTGCAACAGAATGTTCAACATCAATTCCAATTGACATGCAATAATCATCAAATGCCTGAGATGTAAACTCACCGGCATTATCAAGACGGATTGTCTTTATCGGATAATCAGGAAATTGTGCCCTCAATTTTATAATTTGAGCAAGAAGCTTTGCAAAAGCCATTGTACGCGTTGACAGTAGGCATACATGAGACCATCTCGAAGATGCGTCTATCAGGACCATAAAATAACGAAAAGGTCCGCATGGTGGATCTACAGGCCCACATATATCTCCATGAATTCGTTGTAAAAACATTGGAGATTCAGTATCAATCTTCATAGGAGATGTTCTGATAATTAATTTCCCCTGTGAGCATGCCACACACACATTTTCATGTAGTAAAAGAATCTTCTGGTTCTTTAAAGGATGCCCGCTCGAATTCTTTATTATTCGGCGCATCATAATTGCTCCCGAGTGGCCAAGTCGGTCATGCCAAAGTGAGAAAAGTTTTGAATCATTGAACTTCTGGTTCAATACAACACTTGATTCAAAAACTCTTATGGTCGCATAATATAAACCCGATGAGAAAACTGGGAGTTTTTCAATTACATGCTTCTGGCATGAACTCATGGATGTGATACAAAGATATTCCACATTCCCCTCATTCATGGTCTCAATATGAAATCCATTCAAACGTATATCTTTGAAACTTAACAAGTTTCTTTTGGATTTCGGAGAGTACAACGCCTCTTTTATCAAAATATTTGTACCACCGGGCAATATCATATTGGCTCTTCCGGAGCCTTCAATTATTTTTGTAGTACCACAAATTGTGCTAACATTAGCCTTTGATAATTTCAAATTCGAGAAATATTTCTTATCTCGAAGGATTGTGTGTGTGGTCCCACTGTCAACCAAACAAATATCTCCATCGTTCATGCTCACATCAATGTTATTTTTCATTTTTATTTATTTATTTTATATATATATATATATATATATATATATATATATATATATTTTCTTAAGCACAAATAGATAATAACATTTCTTTAAAATATACTCAAATCTCCGGGTTTGAGTCTTTCACCCAGACTTTCTTTCAAGTCTAAAATTTTCGAAGCTTTGTTGCAAGCTTAAAACCTTTGAGACATTCTTTCAAGCTTAAAATCTTTGAAGCTTTCTTTCAAGCTTAAAATTTATGTAGCTTTCTTTCAAGCTTAAAATCTTTGAAGCTTTCTTTCAAGCTTAAAATTTATGAAGCTTTCTTTCAACCTTAAAATTTATTAGGCTTTCTTTCAAGTCAAGCACAAAAATAATAAGCTTTCTTTAAAATGTACTCGAATCTTCGGGTTTGAGTCTTTTGCCTAACGGAGGCACAAAAGTAGTAGGCTTTCTTTCAAGTCGAAAATGTTCTCAAATCTTCGGGTTTGAGTCTTTTGCCTAACGGAGGCACAAAAGTAGTAGGCTTTCTTTCAAGCCGAAAATGTTCTCAAATCTTAGGGTTTGAGTCTTTTGCCTAACGGAGGCACAAAAGTAGTAGGCTTTCTTTCAAGCCGAAAATAAACTCAAATCTTCGGGTTTGAGTCTTTTGCCTAGACTTTCTTTCAAGTCTAAAATTTTCAATGCTTTCTTTCAAGCTTAAACTTTAAAGCTTTATTTCAAGCTCAAAACTTATTAGGCTTTCTTTCAAGCCAAAAACAATTTGTTCATATTCGAATTCAAGTTATTTATACTACGTATAATAAAATATACATATTACTTGTTTGTCGATTTTTAATTCTTCCGGATAGAGGCAATTGCTACTTTCCTCAACTCTTTTCGTCAACTTCTGATGGATGCCGTGTCACCTACAAACGTTGTAAGGACGATCCGAACGGTCAGAATGTAGAGGCTGCTGTGAGTAACCTTCGGTTAAAATTTGAGCAAGATCCAACGGTTATTATGGTCGGAATGATAGAAAAACCGAAGGTGCTTTTTGCAAATCCGAGAATATGCCTCTCAAAAGTGTTTTCTTATTTTCTCTCTTATTTGTGTGATATATTGTGATAACTTGAAATCGAGTTATAGAACAAACTCGTGCTGATAACGTGTTATAAAACTTAGGATAAAAGTATGAACAAATTGTAGTAAACAAAGTTATATGTAGAGAAAACTCATCAACTCTTTTATCTCATTTCATTGATGTTGTAGTTCATCTTTTTCTCTACTACTTGTTGTTACAAAATGAGGGATGAACTCATCTATTTATAGAGTTCAAAAGTACACATGTCATACAAAAAAGATTGATGGGTGGCCTCATATGTGTCTTGCAAAGGAAAGTGATGGGTAACTTCTATTTTATTCACTATGTTTAACTACTACTCCAATAAATTATGTCTCTCAGTCTCACTCTCTGTTCTCCTTTCTTTATTAAAGTTTGAATATTCAATATTTCACCACAACCACAATTATTCTCTTTCCCTATTCTATCAAGTAATCAAAGAAAATTAAGATTGCAAGGATATTGTTCTCTTTCTCCAAATTAAATAAAGTTTGAATATTCAATATTTCATAACAACCACAATTATTATCTTTCCCTATTCTATCAAGTAATCAAAGAAAATTGAGATTGCAAGGATATTGTTTTCTTTCTCCAAACTAAATAGTTAATATAAGGTATGTTTACAATTTATTTAATTTTTAGGCAAAATTACAAAAATCATCCCAAACTATTCACTAATTTTAGATTTTTGTCCTAACTATTTAACTTGGCAAATTTTGTCCCGTAATTTAATATTTTTTTGAAATATCGTCCTACCGTTAATTATAAGACGGAATTATTTGACGTTAAATTATCACATGGCTGCTTACGTGTCATGACGTGAGAAATTTTAACAAGAATAATTATATAATATTGCAGAATTCGTTCCAAACTAATTACAAGATTGACCCGTCATTTTCATTAAATTAAAATTTTAATATTGGGACTAAATTCATACAAAATGGTAAATTATGGGACAAAATTCGGCGAGTTGATATAGTTTGAGACGAAAATCAAAATTACTAATTAGTTTGGGACGATATTTCAAACAAATATTAAATTACGGGACGAAATACGGTGAGGTAATATAGTTTGGGACGAAAATTCAAAATCACTAATTTGTTTGGGACTTTTTCTGCAATTTTACCTTAATTTTATTCCTATTTAATTTTTAGGTTCACTTTGTTTTGATTTATCAAGAAAGATAACAAATATAATTTGTTTACTAGGGAAAATGTTTTTTTTATTAGAAGAAACAAATTAATTTATGGTGAAATACTATTTCCATAGCGTATCAGAGCTAAATACTGTGTTGTCCGTCTAAAATTAGATATCGAGGGATGGAGAGCACATGAGATAACATTTATTTTGGTGATACGTATCCCTTTAAAATTTAAGTTAAAATAATTTATTTTCTTCAAGACTAATTTACCATTTTTAATGAGTGAAATTCAACAACACACATTGGGCCTTGCCTAACTAAAAAAAATTGTGTACTCTTTTATTATAACCAAAAAATACCCCTCTCAATTCGAAATGACAATTTTATCCCATCCAATGATGAAAAATCATCCCCTTAACTTAAAAGATTACCAATACCCTCTTCACTTTCAAATTTTGTAGTAAACCCCCAGTTTTTTTTTTTTTAAAAAAAACTGACAAACTTCCATATGATTTATGAAATTCACCTTAAAAAGTTGACAAAAATCTTATCCCCCAAAGTTACATATTGTGACACTTGATAGCGATTTCCTTATGAGTGAAGGTCTTTCCCAGCTTCAGTACTTCATTCAGAGTCTTTGTAAACTTGGTATCCATTTGTTAAATGGTTTCTCCGAACTTCGAATTGAAGTTTTCCAACTTTTCGAGAGTATGTTCAAGTTATGCTCCTTGATAGCATTATTTCTTTCGCTTATGTCGCGAACTTTGCCGCACATTTCTTTAGCTATTTTACAGTGCTTGACATTATGAAACCGCTCATTGTCTAGGGCTCTGGTCATGATGAATCTGCCCACTTTTCCGAGGTTGTTCATATTTATCTCCTCATCAATCATCTCCTTAAGCTCCTTTTCAACCAAAATTTCTTGGTCATTGACTTTGACGGTCTTTGTGATTTTGAAAGGACCTTTGTTATGCACGTATACATGTTATCATTATAAGCAGCAAGGAAGATTTCGATTCGAATCGTCCAGTCCTCAAAACTCATACTGTCGATATGAGGAACTTAGCTGATACAATCCATTTTTCAAAAAGTTTTGTTTTTAAAAAATATGTTGTTCTGAAAAATTTTGAAAATCTTTGAAAATCATACTAGGAGCAAGCTCGTTGATCAGGTAAATGATTAAGATGAACCATCTGCTCTGATACTACTTGTTGGTCCCAAGTTATCAGATGAGGTCTAGAGGGAGGGGGTGAATAGACCTCTGAAAACTTCTTCTGAAAATTCTCGAACTTTTTCTTATCAGTAGAGTAAGCTGATCAAGAGTTCGTGAGACTACTTCATTGATTGCGCAGTTAGCTTAATCGCTGATCGCGCACTTAGCTTAATCAGTAGAATTGACCACTCTTCGGATGTAACTTATCTGATTTTAAGTTAAGCAGAGTTTGAAATGATAGAATAGTGTCCTGCAAGCCAACTATTTGGCTGCATTTAATTGAAAGGACCATTCAATTGGATTAATAAATGCATTTTATTATTATATGGTCATCTTTATCTTATGTAATAATTATCTACGCATAAGGATAGAAGTCCTTAGATCACAGGGCTATGGGACAACCCGTGGACTGATCTCCAAGGCCGTGATCTAGAATATATTCAAGAGTCGTAGAATCCAATCGAGATAGGACATCGTTGGATTCGGTTAGACTCTCACTAATGTGTATACTCCGATGAACTGGAGAACGCTGGAGTCCACGAGCGTGACTGGGATAGTCGATACACATAAGTGGGTGGCTTGCTGGGATGGCAAGTGCACTGAATACCCCAATTAGGAAATAACTCACCATGGAAGCGGTAGTCGCATATCGGGGTTGAAGTTATTCCAATTTACAATAGTATACGAGGAACGATCCCTAACTACTTGAGATGATAGGGTTTATCTGGTGCGAGAACGTCTATGCTTTGATTTGAGTCCCGACTGACTGGAGATCGCCAGAAAGTCTCTGTGGACTCATATTGGGTATAGAGGAACTCGTATGCAGATTCATATCATCAACAAAGGATCCATTGACCTGACTTGATAGGTTGGGAAATTCTCCTATGGATTTCTGTGAGAAATTAATTCTGGTAAAATCCTCGGCCGAGGTATCTGACGGCTTTATGTAAGTAGCTCATAAAGATTAAGTCAAAGAGAATTATTTCGAGACCAGAATTCATAAGGTCAAGACAAAGGAAAAGGGAAACCGATGAAAGACTATACCCTTAAGTCTCGACTGGGAGATTGATCGATGGAGAGATTATGTCGTATATGGAAATTGTAAATGATAAAAGGTTCACTGAATTAATTCACCAGTGATTGGGCTCCATGGGCTTGTGGCTGGACATCGACCGTGGAGTGTGGGAGAATTCCCAAATTGGCAGGGGTGCTAATTTTGGAATGGTCAATCGACAGAGTGTTCGATTGATTTAGAGTAAATCTTACTCGAATAATTAAATAATATTTAATTATAACCCACGGCCAATTATGTGGTGAACCTACGGGGGCATACACAATACACATGAAGCGAAAGCGAGGAAATAAGGACGACCGAGTCGACTGGGTCGACTGGGTAAATAATCGACTAGGTCGATTATTATGGGTGGGTCGACTGGGTCGACCCAATTGGAACAAAATGGGATCCAATTGGAATTGGATCAGGATCATAAATTAAATTGGAATTTAATTTGTGAATTAATTAATTAAGTTGGATTTAATTAATTAATTGGAAAGGATTTTAATTAAATGGACTTAGAGTCTGATTTAATTAAATGGGAGATTAAGTTAATTAATTGGGCTATTTAATTGGGAGATTAAATAAAGCCTGGTCAAATTAATTAACTGGGCCATGAATTAATTAGGAGACTTGGTCTTCTAAATTAAAGAGGGCCATGGCCCATGTAGGAGAGAAGAACCCTAGTCCTAATAGGACTAGGTTAGGGAGATAACTATAAGTAGCTTTCTTGTAGTTATTTTTCACACAACTCCATAAGAAAAAATTGAGCAAGAGCAAAATTCTCTCTCCCTCTCCCCACTAGTCGACCGAACCCACTTCTTCCTGTGGAAGAATTTTTCGTTTTCGACTTTGTTCCAAAATCGTTCCTATATCCTAGATCATAATATATCTTGTGTTCTAGCTGATCAAGATTTATTATTTTCGTGTAATTGTGGTGTATCAACCCGTAAAGGCGCAACACGTGGGGCGCTACTGCAGAGCTTGGATCGATTTTCACTGTGGGAGAAATCAGAGTTCGTTTGCTAGCTAAAGGATTTGCAAGGAGATAGGTATAACGTGTAAACTTATACTATCGTTTTATTTATATTCATATATATACAACTAGAGTAGTATCCTGGCAAGATTCCGTAAGAGGTCCTAAAAATTATTAAATTCCGCTGTGCCTAGGGCTGTTTATCTTACTGAATCCCAACAGTGGTATCAGAGCCAACTCTAGGCTTTGTATATATATGAATTTGCAAATTCTGTGTTTATTAAATCATATGTTTGATTTATGTGGCTAGTTCTTTAACTGTATATGTTTTAGGACGTAGATCTGTTAACTTGGAGTTAATGTAAAATTTTAGATTCGAAAATTTTATCATGTTGATGTTATTTTGGATTGGGATTTAATTAACTGGGTTATCAAATTAAATCTGTAAGTAATCGAAGAAACAAAAAAAAAATATTTTGGATCCAACCCGCGGTGGCACGCGGCGGTGCGCTGCCGCGCACCGCGGCTGGGCGGCCACCGCGAGCCACGGCCTGCGGCAGCGTGCGAACAACATGCTGTCCACGCACGCTGCGCACAGCAGCAGCCCACGGGCTGCTGTCTACGCGCAGCTGTGCGCGGCAGCCTGATGTCGCGCGCAGCCCACGCGCCACGGCTGTTGCCGCGGGCAGCTCACGCGCACCTGGTGGTCGCGCGTGGGTTTGTCTACATGGCAGCTGCTGATTGGTCTCGACTAGTCGTTTTTGGGTTGGAGTCTGATTCTGCCTATTTTGATAAATCTGAAAATCTTGGAGATTTGGTTGTTATGGAATCTTGGTGAATCTTGGATTGATCTTAGAGATCTAATTAACAAGGAAACTTAGAGTTTCATTTGTGATAAGACATTTAATTACAATTAATGTCTTCTAGTTAATTACCAAGATTAAAGATCTTAGAGATCTTATTAATCAAGGAAACTTAGAGTTTCAATTGTGATAAGAGATTTAATTATAATTAAACTCTTCTAGTAAGTTACCAAGATTAAAGATCTTAGAGATCTTATTAAATTAGGAAACTTGGAGTTTTGGATAAGGTATAAATCTTGAAGGATTTGGACACTACCTTAGTTAACTAATCTAATCAAAATAGGATTATCTTGAAAATCTTGGAGATTTGGGAATTTTGGGAAACTTAGAGTTTTGGATAAGGTAAGAATCTTAGAGATTTAGATTACCTTAATTAACCAATTTAATCAAGATAAGAATTGTAGATTACTTAGAGCTCAAGTAAGAGCTAAATTAATCTTAGAGATTAATTGTTAATTCAAAATTAATTAACTTGGATGAATTTTTGCGAATTAAAATTAATGAAGCCGGTAAATTTACATTTTTACCCTTATGTGAATTTATGCATGTTCTTGAGTGAATATGTGGATTGGTCGATTTTGCCCTTAAGCCCTGTGTAGTTTTGGTTTATTTATTTTATGGGTTGTAATTAAATGGGCCTGATTGGTGACCTTGCTTGCGCAAACAAATGTAATAGAATAGGGCCTTTATTTTTATAAGCTAGGCTTAGATTAGGCTTGGAGCCGAGAAGACCTCATGAAGACTTGGAGATCCACATGGAGGCCCATTACCTTGGAGGACATGGAGGCCCAATTCATTACATGGAGGGCCAATCAAGGTGGATATTACAAGAAGGCCCATGATGTATGGGTTTGTAAATTGTAATAGTTAGGACATTTAATTTCCACCCTAGACTGACCAATTGGTCCATCATGTGGCTCGTGATGGATCGCATAGGATGGGCAATCGATCAATCGTGTGTGCAATGCTAGGTGATGAATGTTTACTTTTTCGTAATTATTCTTTGATGTATGAGATGCATGCTTAGGATAGAAAAACGTAAACAAGATAAAGCATAATTTGATGAGACCTCGCACAAAGAAAACTTAAAACCTCCAATTGAGCTTAAAAACTCAATTAGAATATTAAATCGAATAACGGGCGCATATGAATGGTGTCTATGGTCCGAGCCTATCCAATTACTAGGTCTTAGGCATATTGTAAGAATATATCTCGATGTCTCACGAGTCGTGGGTCGAGCTATAGGAAGATGATATGTCTATTGCCTCGATGCACGAGATTAGTGCCAAGGGAGAGGATAGCAAGGTTCTAGGCGCTGTCTCACGAGTCGTGGGGCGTCTAGGATTGAACTATTTCTCTTCACGAGTATTGGACATGATTTAACGCGAGTAAGTATGGATGTCTCACGAGTCGTGGGTCCATAACGAAAACCGAGGCTAAATGAACTCAAGGGTTAGCTGGGATGGTTAATCGGCGACGTGATCGCCCACCAAATGGATCAATTGGTATGGCCAACGAGTCGTGGGTACTGAGCGATTGCATTTGGGCCTTGAGCCCATTAGGAAATTTTTATTTCCCGAACCTTATGTGGGGGCATAAGTATTCGACAAAAATAGTGGGAGTAATTTACAAATGAAAACCATGTTTGTAAATTATGCATTGATATTAATCTGCCGCGTATTTATCGTCATGTTTATGATAGTTTAATCATAAATTATGTATCCATGAATATTTACCATCATACTTGAATCAAATAAATTGACTGAACCCAAATGAATTTTGAATGACTTCAAAACTTGAGAAATTATTCTCGAGTCCAAGCAAGGACTGATCTCCTTACAAAGATTTCATTGTTTTTCCTTTCGAAGTTACACTTCGACTGGAATGGTGATAGGTTTCACCAAGCTGCCTTTTTCGAAGTTACTCTTCAAATAAGAAAGGTGATAAGTTTCACCAGAGGGTTGAGGATGGTTCTCAAGCCCAAATTTTCTTGAAGGCAAACATGAAGTCTCCCATGAATGGGAAGTAACATCTTGTGAAAAGGCCTCAAAAGGCTCGAGAGATGGAAGAAGAGGAATGTATCCTCTCTGAAGGGAAATAACCTTGGAGGTTTTTCTGTAAGGATGATAAGTTGAAAAGTCAATCAAAATGGTTCTTCCATGGATTAAGATCAAGGGAAAGAGGGAATTGAACCTATTCATCCCATAAGGGATGATTAAATTTTATTGAACTTAACCTTATGGTTAAAGTAATGCATAAGGGTGTTGGATACCCGATGAAGCACTCATTGATGCATTCAATGCATCTAAAGCCATGAATTATTTAGATCATTAGAATTTGCTTATATCATCCCTTGTCTTAAGGGATGTGATAGTTCCATAATGGTTGGAACTGATTGCGCTATAAGATTTATACGCAAAAGGTGTACATAAGCAAATGAGTATGTATACTCATATATCGACTAAATATATTATGCATAGTCAATAAAATATAAATAATCAAGATTTCACACACTTGAGTTGTTGTAAAAATCGAAAGGTGATACACGAATACTAAAACATATTTCCGAATTAAAAGATTCAAAAACTGAGCTCGACTGGGTCGAGCTTGACTGGGATACTGTACACAGTAACCGACTTTCGAATCTTGTTTAATGGAAATTAGATTTAGTAGTTGGTTTCTAGGCAACCAAGAGGCATAAACAATTGCAATGGATTTAATCCATTTAAAAGTGTGTAGAAACACTAAAGCATTAGTGGGAGATAAGGCGTCTCTAGTACCCTCATGGGTAAAAGTACGTTGTGATGTACAATTCCAAATTACTTTTGGAATAAAGAAGAGAGCCTAATCAATGAAAGCATGTGAGAGATTTGGATCGATTCAAAATCGAACATGCATTGGCAGTACGCCATTGATTATTTAATAGAGAATTAGATTCTCGAAATGTAAGACTCGCTCAAAACATTGTCAGTTGTTGAGCATTCTGGACATGTAAATGTCCATTCAGAAATCTTACATGAAATTCCTTATTCAAACAAATGAAACTTGATCGAGAAAATCGAAGATACTGAGCTAAGTATCTCTGAAGCCAGATCCAAAACATATCACGTGATATGAGTTTTGGTATTGTACCTTCATATGCATTCATGCGCATATGGGGTCTCCCGCTTATGTGAATAAGCTGGTAGGAGATAAGTTGGATGTAAAGTCCATCTTATGCAATTCGTGGGGTATCCAGAAAACTCTATAGGATACAAGTTCTACGATCCTACAAGATAAACTAGGTTTGTCTCAAGGAACGCATACTTCTTGGAGAAGGATTTCTTGCTAGGCAAGAAGGAACACAACGTAGAACTAGATGAGGTCACTGAAGCTGAAAAGGCCGAAGAGGTCAAACAAGCCGACCCATCACCACAGGCAGTGGGAGAACATGAGCATGAAAGTGCACCAGAAAGTACACCGGTGCTTCGTAAGTCAGAAAGACAACGTAGAGAACCCGAGAGGTACTACAGTCTGCTGCATGAGACTAGACAGTCTCTAACCGACCCAAGGACTTACGAAGAGGCTATGCTAGGCATAGACTCGGGAAAGTGGCGTGAAACCATGGAATTCGAATTGGACTCCATGCACTCGAACAAGGTCTGGGCCTTGGTAGATCCACCAGTGGGAGTAGCTCCCGTGGGTTGCAAGTGGATCTATAAGCGAAAGCTTGGAGTGAACGGAGAGGTAATAACCTACAAGGCGCGACTAGTGGCAAAAGGATACACTCAAAGGCCAAGCATCGACTTTGAGGAGACCTTCTCGCCCGTCGCAATGCCTAAATCCATTCGAATCTTGCTGGCCATAACTGCGTGGTATAACTACGAGATATGGCAGATGGATGTGAAGACTGCCTTTCTCAATGGGGACATTGAAAAGGAGATCTACATGGAGCAACCAAAAGGATATGCATCCAAAGGAGATAAGCACGAGGTGTGCAAACTCCAGATGTCCATTTATGGACTGAAGCAAGTTTCCCGAAGTTGGAACATCCGTTTCGATGAAACAATCCAAACTTTTGGATTCATCAAAAACGTGTTCGAACCTTGCGTGTACAAGAAGATCAGTGGGAGTACAGTTGAATTTTTAGTGCTTTACGTTGATGACATTCTTCTCATTGGAATGTGAAAGTGTTGTCCGAAACTAAAGCATGGTTATCTACACAATTCTCAATGAAGGATTTGGGAGAAGCATCCTTTGTACTAGGTACAAGGATCTAACGAAATAGATCAAAAGGACTGCTGGGCCTCTCCCAATCCCAGTACATAGATAAAATCTTGAAAAGATTTAATATGGAAGAATCCAAGAGAGGATTGCTTTCAATGAGACATGAGATTGCACTCTCTAAGTCTATGGCCCCAAAGACTCCTGAAGAGAGAAGCAATATGTCTCGAATACCATATGCATCCGCGATAGGAAGCATAATGCATGGTATGTTATGTACTAGACCAGACGTAGCGTACGCTTTAAGCGTTACAAGTCGCTACCAGTCTGATCCAGGTGAGCAGCACTGGATAGCCGTAAAGGCAATTCTGAAGTACCTGAGAAGGACTAAGGAATTGTTCTTGATATACGGTGGAGGAGAATTGAAATTGGAAGGCTATACTGATTCTAGCTTCCAATGTGATGTAGACGACTTCAAGTCGACATCTGGATACGTGTTCTGCCTCAATAGTGGTGCGGTAAGCTGGAAGAGCTCCAAGCAAGACACTACCGCAGTTTCAACCACCGAGACAGAATACATTGCCGCGAGTGAAGCAGCAAAGGAAGGTGTTTAGATGAAAAACTTCATCAGGAATTGGATGTGATACCTAGCATTGTCGAGCCATTACTATCTTATGTGATAATAATGGAGCTATCTCGCGAGCGAAGTAGTCGAGATCTCATCAGAATCCAAGCACGAACAAAGACGATACCATTTGATATGTTATATCATTGGTAGAGGAGACATAAAGATGGAACGTGTCACCTCAAGGGATAATACGACGGACCCGCTGTCTAAGCCATTGCCTCAAAGGCATCCGAAAACATCTGTCTAAGATGGGAATCAGAAGTATGAAAAATTGGCTTTAGTACAAGTGGGAGATTGATAGAATAGTGTCCTGCAAGCCAACTATTTGGCTGCATTTAATTGAAAGGACCATTCAATTGGATTAATAAATGCATTTTATTATTATATGGTCATCTTTATCTTATGTAATAATTATCTACGCATAAGGATAGAAGTCCTTAGATCACAGGGCTATGGGACAACCCGTGGACTGATCTCCAAGGCCGTGATCTAGAATATATTCAAGAGTCGTAGAATCCAATCGAGATAGGACATCGTTGGATTCGGTTAGACTCTCACTAATGTGTATACTCCGATGAACTGGAGAACGCTGGAGTCCACGAGCGTGACTGGGATAGTCGATACACATAAGTGGGTGGCTTGCTGGGATGGCAAGTGCACTGAATACCCCAATTAGGAAATAACTCACCATGGAAGCGGTAGTCGCATATCGGGGTTGAAGTTATTCCAATTTACAATAGTATACGAGGAACGATCCCTAACTACTTGAGATGATAGGGTTTATCTGGTGCGAGAACGTCTATGCTTTGATTTGAGTCCCGACTGACTGGAGATCGCCAGAAAGTCTCTGTGGACTCATATTGGGTATAGAGGAACTCGTATGCAGATTCATATCATCAACAAAGGATCCATTGACCTGACTTGATAGGTTGGGAAATTCTCCTATGGATTTCTGTGAGAAATTAATTCTGGTAAAATCCTCGGCCGAGGTATCTGACGGCTTTATGTAAGTAGCTCATAAAGATTAAGTCAAAGAGAATTATTTCGAGACCAGAATTCATAAGGTCAAGACAAAGGAAAAGGGAAACCGATGAAAGACTATACCCTTAAGTCTCGACTGGGAGATTGATCGATGGAGAGATTATGTCGTATATGGAAATTGTAAATGATAAAAGGTTCACTGAATTAATTCACCAGTGATTGGGCTCCATGGGCTTGTGGCTGGACATCGACCGTGGAGTGTGGGAGAATTCCCAAATTGGCAGGGGTGCTAATTTTGGAATGGTCAATCGACAGAGTGTTCGATTGATTTAGAGTAAATCTTACTCGAATAATTAAATAATATTTAATTATAACCCACGGCCAATTATGTGGTGAACCTACGGGGGCATACACAATACACATGAAGCGAAAGCGAGGAAATAAGGACGACCGAGTCGACTGGGTCGACTGGGTAAATAATCGACTGGGTCGATTATTATGGGTGGGTCGACTGGGTCGACCCAATTGGAACAAAATGGGATCCAATTGGAATTGGATCAGGATCATAAATTAAATTGGAATTTAATTTGTGAATTAATTAATTAAGTTGGATTTAATTAATTAATTGGAAAAGATTTTAATTAAATGGACTTAGAGTCTGATTTAATTAAATGGGAGATTAAGTTAATTAATTGGGCTATTTAATTGGGAGATTAAATAAAGCCTGGTCAAATTAATTAACTGGGCCATGAATTAATTAGGAGACTTGGTCTTCTAAATTAAAGAGGGCCATGGCCCATGTAGGAGAGAAGAACCCTAGTCCTAATAGGACTAGGTTAGGGAGATAACTATAAGTAGCTTTCTTGTAGTTATTTTTCACACAACTCCATAAGCAAAAATTGAGCAAGAGCAAAATTCTCTCTCCCTCTCCCCACTAGTCGACCGAACCCACTTCTTCCTGTGGAAGAATTTTTCGTTTTCGACTTTGTTCCAAAATCGTTCCTATATCCTAGATCATAATATATCTTGTGTTCTAGCTGATCAAGATTTATTATTTTCGTGTAATTGTGGTGTATCAACCCGTAGAGGCGCAACACGTGGGGCGCTACTGCAGAGCTTGGATCGATTTTCACTGTGGGAGAAATCAGAGTTCGTTTGCTAGCTAAAGGATTTGCAAGGAGATAGGTATAACGTGTAAACTTATACTATCGTTTTATTTATATTCATATATATACAACTAGAGTAGTATCCTGGCAAGATTCCGTAAGAGGTCCTAAAAATTATTAAATTCCGCTGTGCCTAGG
This sequence comes from Penstemon eatonii, assembly GCA_038501285.1. NCBI lineage: Eukaryota > Viridiplantae > Streptophyta > Magnoliopsida > Lamiales > Plantaginaceae > Penstemon > Penstemon eatonii. The sequence goes on along the minus strand of CM076715.1, from coordinate 61,133,858 downwards.
GCTGTTTATCTTACTGAATCCCAACATGAAATACTTGTATGCAGCAGATTTTGTAAGTGTTTTTAGCTAGTTGTTTTCTTAACTTAAATGACTTTATCCCTAGTTTTTAAAATTCTTTAAAAATCTTTTAAACAATTGAATGTTTGAAATGCTCTTTAAGAAATCCAAACACACTGAATTTTTATAGTGGTTATATGGATTGAAATCCTTTAGTCCACTCTTCCAAGTCACTTAGATTTTGGGTTATACTATAAATAGTTAGTAAACAGTATACAATGCCACAAGTTCGTTACAGGAAATCACTTAGAAGACCTGGATTATGAAGTTAGATTACACACAAAGATGAATTTAAACTCCTCACAACACTCTCTTCTAACAGAATCACTTAGATTTGTATATGTATGTAATCTTCAACTTTGGCTTTCGTCAACAGATGACTAAGCTGATAGAATTCTGTTCTTGAATTTTGAGACTTAGATGATATTTGCTATTGAATTCAGCTCTCAAATGTGTTGTGTTTGTCTCTAACTCTGGAAACTTGAATTTGAATTATGTCCATTGAAGAAAGACAAACTTCAGCGCTCCGAGTAGTGGTCTCCCTTTTTCTGGAACGGCTATCTGCAACTGTTGCACTGTACACCGTGCTGTACTTTTCTGTCAGTCGCATTAAATGCACCTTGCTGATCCGAGTTATATCTTCAATAATTTGTTTTTAATACCCTTCTCTTGCATCATTAATTACTTCCAGTGCATTTATTACTGTTGTGATGATTTTCCGATCACTTCCAGCCAGCTAATTGAAACTACTTTGTTAGTGAACACTCTGTTGATCTCAAGTCAAACTCATCTAATTTTAGTCTGCTGAAAATCCACCAGTCTGATTGGAATGCAGCAACAGATCAATAGTCTTCGGGACCATAAATTTGACCCTTCTGATTTAGCTTGTTTTCCATGGTCAAATATTTTTAGAGGTTGACTAAGCTTCCATTACTTAGCTGATGAGAAATCATCAAAACCTCCATTCAATCTTTAGTCTTCATATTTATCCAACGAATTTCCCTTTTTTAATGATGACAAAACTTCAGCTAAGTACATGTACTTAAACTAAAGTTAAGTCCTACCTCCCTCTCTAGTTAATTGTCAACTTGCTGCCATGAAGCATGCAGTGTACGAGCCCTGACATCCAAGTAGGTGGCCCCACCTACTTGTTCCATTTTTTTTTCCAGTTTATTATTCTTCTATTATATCTAGTAGGCAATTTTTTTTTTTAAACTGTAGTAACAATTAAAAGTAGTCCATCTAGTTATTTTTATTCTTAAAATAATCAACCAAAATCAAATTGTTTTAAATTTTAGTTAATTTTATAATTTTTAAATTATTTAAAATATTTTTCTAAATCTTAATAAAACCTCAATGATACACCTTTTTACATTTAATTTTTTTTTCTTATAGATAATTTTAACGCAAACCTCCATATAAAAGATTTTTAAATTAATATAAAAAATGATTTTTTTTTTTATTAAATTAAACTTAAAATGGAAAAAAACGATTTTCAATTTTTGTGTATGATTGTGTAATTTTCTTTAAATTAAGTTTTTCACCATTAGGCTGGCCCGTCTTAATCTTCGTGATTTGTACATATGTCCAATCTTACACAACCAAGTATTTATCGATACTTCCTTGATATTATTCAACCAAACACTTTCCTCATGTTTATGAATCATGGTGTTCTAGCTTATCAACCGCCCTCGCCGAGTCAGTCTCAGATGCCAATTTCGGACCATGTTTCTGAAACACCAGACGTGTAGTCGCTACTTAAGACTATTTTATGATTGTATTTTAGAATTTTAATATTGTACCTCAATCATTTGATGTTTAATTCGAATATTGTGTTATCGAGATATGTAAGTATTGAATATTGTGTTAAAAGTAAGAATGGAATATTTTGTTATTATCGAGTGAATTGAATCTTCTTATGTTTGATTGTCAGGAATTCATACAGGATTTGAACAAAAATTAAAAAAAGGAAAAGAAAAATTGAAATTGCAGGATTCCCATCATTTTAAAATCAGTGGAATTTCGATGGGAAAGTGATTCGGTCGAAATCCAATTCTGACCCGATTTTTTCTAACCGATTTTTGGCATTGAAATTTTGGCCAAAATCTTGTATTTTTGACCGATTTTTGTAAAAATCTATGATTTTTTTTTTCTAGTAGTATATTGGCATCGCCAAATATAATAATTCTTGCAGTGGGGGGAAGGGAGGGGGGGGGGGGGGTTTGAATTGACATTAACTCGCAAATTTTATATGTCTTTTTTTTAGAGTTTTGGAAGACAAATTACTTACAATTTTATCGAAGAATATACTGTAGTTTTAGGAAATTGCTTAAAATAATTATTAGGACTTAATTTAATTAGCTTAATAATAATAATAATAATAATAATAATAATAATAATAATAATAATAATAATAATAATAATAATAATAATAATAATAAGCATTTTCGATGTATTGACAATAACAAAGCAACGTTAGATTCAAATGAAGAGTCATATGACCATTGTACATGGAAAATTCTTGCCTAGACCCGGTCTTTCATAGACTATACACAAAATGCGACAAATATATTTGATCGATGAATTAATTCTGTTCATGGTCTATGAAAGACCTGATCTAGTCAAGTATCACCCCTTTTAAAGGATTCTCCAATTTTAAAGATATGCACGAAAATTTGTTTTTTCTTATGGTTAACCATGATTTATTCAGTTGTCCTTTATATACTAATTTTAATAAGAAAATGATTTTTTTTTAAATTAATTATTTATATTTTTAAAGTTTAATAACTTCACATTAATAAAAAGAAAGTATTATATTTTCATTGTTACTTGGCTAAAAGCCTATAACCTTAAGTTACATTTCATGTGAGGAGTTGCAAAGTGTGCTGTCTTTACATTTCGTGTGAGGAGATTTAATGTTGGAGAGAATTACATTTTTGGTATACAGCTATAGGCCAATTCCCACTTTTGGTACACAGCTTTATGTGTCCAACACATTTGGTATACCTCTTTAACAAAGTTCGACACATTTGGTACAACCGTTAAATAAATTGCAAAATCACCGTTAATTCCGTTAGTTCGACACAGTTGGTACACTTCTTTTACAAAATTGATCTGCCAAAAAAAAAATTAAACTTTGATAAAACATATCATATTTATATAATGATAAAAAAATATGTATTTATTATTTATATGACATGTAAAATATAATAAACTATATAATGTCATTTATAGTTTAATACTGGAAGAAGAATAAAATATAATAAACAAGTTTATCAAGTTTCAATTTTTAAAAATTATTTATAAAAATAGTTTATTATTTTTATAGTTTACTATTTATAAAAATTATTAAAAAATATGTATTTATTATTTATATGACATGTAAAATATAATAAACTATATAATGTCATTTATAGTTTAATATTGGAAGAAGAATAAAATATAATAAAAAAGTTTATCAAGTTTCAATTTTTAAAAATTATTTATTAAAATAGTTTATTATTTTTATAGTTTATTATTTATAAAAATTATTAAAAAATATGTATTTATTATTTATATGACATGTAAAATATAAAAAACTATATAATGTCATTTATAGTTTAATATTGCAAGAAGAATAAAATATAATAAATATGTTACTTTAATTTATCATATTTCTAAAAAATATGTATTTATTATTTATATGATATGTAAAATATAATAAATTATAATGTCATTTATAGTTTAATATTGGAAGAAGAATAAAATATAATAAAAAAGTTTATCAAGTTTCAATTTTTTTTTATGGGCAGCCATGTGCCGCCGCATGCCAATTTTGTAAAAGAGGTGTACCAAATGTGTCGATCTAACGGAATTAACGGTTATTTTGCAATTTATTTAACGGTTGTACCAAATGTGTTGAACACATAAAGCTATGTACCAAAAGTGGGAATTGACCTATAGCTGTGTACCAAAAATGCAATTCTCTCTTTAATGTTGATTGACTTCTTGTTTCATAATTACTTTAATTTTTATGTTGAATCATTTTAATTTCCTTGGTTTTCATTCCGATATATTTAGTATAACATTTACCCCAACAAATAAAATACATGATTGCATTGAATTCCTCTTTACAACAAACATAATTATTTCTGTAAAAGGCCAGGTGTAATTGTCCATGAATAATAGCTACAATATTCCAATGATGAAATTGAATGATCACTAATAGTTGGAAGCTTACGTTAGAAAAAACTAACAGTGGACTAACGAATGTAAGGTTTACAAACGTCGAGAGAGGTCGAAAATAATTATAAAATTCTCCGGAGAAATTGACTTTAATTACACTCAACCTCATGGTAAGTCCCTTTAATTAACCAATATATAGATCTAAAAATAGAATACATACAAATATGATGTAGTATGGCATGAGTTTTAATTATATCAAGAATTTACAGGATTTAGTTAGTGGTCAAATTTTCAATTTAATGAAAGATTGCTGACAAATACGTTTTTTCACGAAGCTAGCTGTAACATTTTTTTCTTTACAAATATTAGAAATATGTCTAAGAATTTCTACATTATACGTGATTATGTATCAAAATTTCATTGTTTCCCACATAATCTTCAAACTATTTTAGTTTTTGACTTAGTGAAAACAAAAATTAGGTGTAATTATTTCGAAACTCTTTGATTCCTTCAATCCCTCTTATTTTTCTTAATTTAATAATTTCTTCACAATTTTTCTTTGTGTTTCTGAAATATATCGAGAAAGTTTTCAATTTCTTTTTAATATTTATATGACTAAACCATACATTAGCTGGAAATGGAAATTTGACCCGTATATGTAAAATAATACCCCATTTGATTACTTTCGTATTTAATTAGTTCAAATAATTAAAATTTTTGTTTTAGTATTTATCTAGATTCCTTATATATCATATTTTATTTTAGTAATTCAGGTTGGCACTTGTATAACAATTAAATTTAAAGTGTTAAAATTCACTTAATTTAGAAACAAATTAAATTCAGGAATTATGAATTATATACTAATAGGAAAATATTATGGTAATCATTTAACAGTTACTTTATTTATTAACATAATATCATTATTACAAAATTTTATTATTGACATCTTTGTAATATATTATTCTCGGGAAATTTGCTTTTTTGGTAGCATAGGATATGTCATCTTGCAACTTTGGTACTATTAGACAAGAAAATACAAATCTTGTATCATCCAATAAGTTATCATTGCAACTTTGGCACCATTAAACACAAAAATGCAAATTTGATACCACATAAATAAGAAGTTGTCGCAATTTTGGTACCATTTGGACGAAAATAAATATCTATTGTGTAGTACCAAACTTGCATTTTTGTGTCTAATGTACCAAAATTGAAAGATTGTCTATCATTTGGTACCAATAAAACAAATTTACCTATTCTTCTCGGTATAAATAATGCTTAAATTTATGTTTATTATGTACACAATAATTGATTCCAATAACATCATTGTAATTTTCTCATTATTCTCTTTAATTACATGGCTGAAACCATGAACCATCGATCAATTTTCCTTGCTTATGTAATAATAATTTCGGTTTTTGCAATGTCAATGGGCCTTGAGATTGAAACCAACAATGGAACCATTGGCTTTACCCTAGATTTGATTCACAGAGACTCGCTCCAATCTCCTTTCTACGATCCTACCTTATCGTCATCGCAAAGAATGGTGAATGTTTTTCAAAGATCATTGAATCGGGTTCATCGTTTTAAGAACGGGATTAAATATGGAGATCCACCTCAGACAGACATAGATTCTTATAGTAGTGGAGAGTATATGATTAAGTACTCCATAGGCACACCACCAGTTTCTACTTTTGCACTTGCGGATACCGGAAGCGAAATTATATGGTTACAGTGCCAACCTTGTTTCAAATGCTTTCGTCAAAACTTACCTATCTTTAATCCGAAAAGTTCAGACACATATATTTCGGTACCTTGCCATAGTAACGCATGTAGATTTTTCGAGGGTTTTGATTGTGACGAAAATCGGATAACTTGCTTATATAAGGTTGGTTATCTGGGTGGATCAAACTCAGCGGGTGTGGTTTCAAGAGAAACCATCACATTACCATCATCTCAGGGACGGAGTTGGTCATTTCCTCACATTAGGTTCGGGTGTGGACATTACAATGAAGTAAAAGACTTTAGTGCCCATGGGGCTGGCATTGTTGGTCTTAATGGGGGAGCAAATTCACTTATTGGTCAACTGGACTATGTAATTCAAGGGAAATTCTCTTATTGTTTGGTGTCACTTTATCATGAAATATTTCGTTCAAGTAAGATGCATTTCGGGGCAAATGCCATCGTCTCAGATCCGGGTACGGTCACCACCCCTATGGATACTAATAGGTTTCAGACATCTAATTATTTGTTAACATTGGAAGGAATTAGTATTGATGGTCTGAGACTAGAATTATATGACTATTCATCAAATAATTCAAAATTTATTAAAGAAGGAAACATTCTCATCGACTCCGGAACAGCTCTTACTTATCTTCATGATGATTTCTACAAACCAATTAAGGAAAGATTGCAAAAAATTATATATTTTAAACAGGTTTCCCATAAACCATTTGACTTGTGTTTTTTTACGGGGAAAACAGAACTCATATTTCCATTCATGACTTTTCACTTCAGAGGTGCAGATGTGAAGTTGAGATCAGAGAATGTATTTCTTAGGCTAAATGAAATCCTCTGCTTGGCAATTGTACCAGCAAAATCTGATGAGCCCGCAATTTTTGGTAATATAGCACAAAGAAATTTCATGGTGGGATATGATCTAAAGAAGAGGACAGTGTCCTTTAAGCATATGGCTTGTCATATATTTTCTTGATTTTTCTTGTTTCATGCTAAAAAATGAAGTATCATTTGAATAAAAATAGGGCATATAGACCCACATGAAATCTTCAACGTTGTAATTTTACTTTTAACATAATATAAATTTCAAGTACATTGTTGATTAAGCTTTGTTCCATAATCGAATTTTTCAATTATATGACTAAACTAATATATTATTTGTTATAATAATTTTTAATATTTTAGAAATTCTACGTAATGGTATTTACAGGGGTTACTTAATATAAAATAAATTAGTTAGTTGAGCTTTGTATTATTTTCCGAAGTAGCAAAGTTTAGTTCGGATGTTTGGGAAATTCTCTTGATTTTAGATCTATGCATTATAATATTCAACGTCGAAGAGTGTATTTTTAGGTCGATATTGGATTAATATATATATCATGAGTTTTGGAAATTAATAATGATGAATTCAGGGTTGTCCCTGAAGGTAAGCCATACACGCGGCACATCAATAAGAATTTGAATGGTACAATTAGAATTTTTTTGAATTAAATTCCCAATGAAAATTTCAATGGAGAGATTTCTTAATTCCTTATTTCAATCTGATAAGAAATTTCCTTGATTAAGGTGCACATCAAATTTTTTATGGAAACTTCATATGTTTAATGAAGACAAAAAATCAATTCATATTTTTTATATAATAGGAAATTGAATTTTTGTTGCTTTCTACTTTTATGGTATTATTTTTGGATGAAATGTTGAAGGTGAAGAGGAGAGATGGAGAAGACTATAAAGACCGGAGAAAATAATTGTATGCAATGCATACTAGTTGAAATCCGCATATGGGGAGGGAGTAGGGATGGGTTTAGTTTTTTCTTTTTTTTTTTAAGAAAAAAATTAGAATTATTTCATTAATAATATATATATTTAATATTTATTAAAAAGAAAGTTAATTGACTTGTTTGAAGTTTTAAAATATTTTTTCCAATTTTGCCCCTTTCTATCATTGGAGTTAGGAAACTTAATGGTCACCAGTTACTAATAAAAAGTTAAAACGTAGTCATCATCATAAAGGATATTGAAATATTTTACCATAAAAAAATATGTAATGATGAGGTTTCTTAATCAATTTGAAAACAATGAATGCGTCAATCAATATGAAACGGATGGAGTATTAGTGTTTGGTTTTTGTTCTTCAGTGTTCGCAACAAGAAAAAAAGAAGTCAAAAACACCCCAAAAGCTATAAGCATAACAAGAGTTATTTTGAGCTAGCAGCAACACTTTGGAGAAAAACAATCAGTGTTTATAGGAAAAGAAAGATGGGCAATTTATTTTGAGAGAATTTCATTTTTGGTACCATAAATTATCATACTTTAAGGATATAATATCATAAGTTTTTAAATTTAACACATTTCATACTATTATTTAATGATCAGTAACCACTACAACAAAAAACATGTTATGAGACACAGAAAAGTGTCCCTAGATGCACATCTTGGGACACTTACAAGGTTCGGGACATTTATAAAAAGTGTCGCATAACGGTGTGTCGCATTAAGTGATACAACACTTTTTATGTGTCCCTAAATAAGGACAATTATATGTGTCCCAAGGCATTATTAGGACACTTATAAAAGTGTCCCTATAACAATTTCTTAAGACATTTCTAAATGTCCTAAGACTAGTTTCATACAACATATATAAATGTCCCAAGCACATGACACTTATAAGTGTCCCAAATCATCATTTTTTAAAATTTCTACACAACAGCATATATATATATATATATATATAACAATTTAAATTATTTATCTAACATAAACATTCAATTAATTAAATAATTCAAACATTTATCATTAAAGTACAAAATTTGTGAAATAGTAGTAGCAGGCTAACATTGTAATTAACTTTCCAATACAACAAATTACATAAGAGGTTCCCAAAAACCAAGTAAAATAGAGATAATGATCCATATCTTCGACTACGTACAATTGACATCAATTTCCATCTTCTTCCCAAGCAACCTATTCAACGAATACAAGTTATTTCCTTCTTTCAAACAATTAAATGCCATAAAAAATCAGAGATATCAAGAAAACCTGTAATGGTAGTCATTTTTTGGACAAAAGTATTAAACACCTTATACATCAAAATACCTTTATAAACAACATGCATAAGGAATTTACAGAAGTTCAGTCAGAACATACTCACACCAATTTTCATACTGAAATCCACAAATCTTGTATTCATATAGCACATGAGTATGTTTTAGGGGTTTTTATGCCTATTAATTCATTGCAAATTTAATCTATAGCCTTTCTGTTAATGGAAATTATTTAGGTAGCAAACTTTCTTTACAAAAATGAGCAGCAATTTTTTTTTATTGAAAAAATAGTTTAGCAATCAGTAATTCTTATCTTGCTCTTCATGATGATTAGCAACATAGAGCATAACCCGTTTCAAATAAACCATCACTTTTACACGAGCATACTTTCATACTACCGATCTTACTATAATCACTCCTAAAGCAAGATCTCAAAAAATAATACTACACTTCAAGAACTTTTGTTGATCTTAAATTAGTTACCTTGAAGGTAGATTGTGTTGAAGAAGGTAGAATCCTGGCCTTCTTTGCAAATTGTATCCGTGCTTAACATCTGGAAAAAAGAAAAGGAAAACACAATAAGAATCCAAATTCAACCTTCTATATTGAATAATTATTTTTTAGATTTTTAACTAAACCTTCAGAAATTTGTGTAGGTAACTTGCAAGGACAACAAGAACTGCTTCCTTGAAGATTGATTCAGAAGTTAATCCATAATCTAGTAATAAAAACAACATGACTCGATGTACTAATTAATTCAAATTTATTGCTCAAACTATAGTTCCCTCAACATCTTCTCTAACCCAATTTAGTTGTTCATATTCTTCCTCTAAATGTACATCAACATTTTGGTGAAGTGCATCAGCATCTAATGTCAAAATTGGATCCATATCAAATGAATCTCTGGCTTTAGTTTTCACAGCAACATGCCAACCCTTCTCAACAGGATCTTCTACATAAAAAACTTGTTGTTCTACATAAAAGGTAGACTTTCTAAGATATTTTTCAAACCAAGCACTCCTAATACTACTATTTCTTAAGTTCCATTTTTCAAACCAAGCACTCCTCACTACTGAATTTCTAAAACTGATCATGACATGAAATGAACCTCTATTCAAATCCAGGAAGAATGTCATCACTCAGTAGAACTACCAATTAAGGATCTTGTAGACAGTAGAACTAACATTGCCATATCATAAAAGAGTAAGATGTAACTTATATAAGAACCAGTTAGTTTCAAACACTTTAACAAATCCCAGCAGTTCCAATTCAACTATAAACAAGATTTCATAGATGAATATTAAAAGACCTGATAATTGTATAGAGGTTTAGATGTTCAAAGCAAAACTCTCTGTGAATAATGCTTCCATAGGCCATTTTATAAAAGACAAGGTTCAGAGCGTTGTGATCAAGTTCTACGAACTAAAAACACAATTTACAATAGTCTGATTTAAAATAAAAAAAAACCCTTTTATCAATTGTATTCATCAACACAAGCATTAAATTGCACCACCACAGTCCACAGTGAACTCAATATAGTAGACAGACAGATCAAGTCACAAGGCTAAACCAGATTTACAAAGAAAAAAAATTGAGATGAGAAACTGTTATTGTACTCATAAAAGAGCCAAAGATCAGACAAACCGCTTTCCCGCGGGGACATGACATGCATGTTTAATTAATACAACCTAACAAGCATTTGGCTTATCAAAAGTTCAATAGTGTATGATATTATGCTAAGCAAAAGTCAGGTCCATAAACCTAGTAATACATGATAAGTATAAAACCTATAGAGCAACTCAAAACGGAAGTATCTATAACATCAAATATATGCATAGAGTACGACTTGAATAAATATACTTAATGTCCAAAAATTAATGCAAATACCATCCTAGCAATCTCTGTCAAGTCATAAGTTAAGCAAATCCATTATCACGTACTTCCAAAATTAAAATTCCGACCATTTTGATGCATTACTTTGTTAGTAATACTCTAAAATAATGAGTTTAAGGTGGGTGCAGTAAAGGTGATTACCTTTTTGATATAGCTTTACAAGTAATTTTTGAACTCTTGGATCTTCAACAATGACACTAACAGTTTGCTGAACAGCTTCCTAGAACAATTAAAAAATATCAAATTCGGATGATAAAAAATTTTTGAACAGCTTCAGAATCCTAGTACATGATGTAAGGATTTATCAAATTCATGTTTACTAATACAAACAATACTTAGACAGCTCTTACAATGTAAAAGTATTCTAATATCACATCTTAACAACTTATAGCACATAGCCACTTGTTCTTCAATATTCCCTAATACTTTGTTATCTAAGTGGAGACTAAACTACTAGTATAATAAACCACAATTCAAATCCAAACATATAAACACTAGATACAGTTCAATCTAATTTCCTCTCCCTAACTTTCATTTTTCTAATTCCAGTCCTACTGCTTCTTCAATTCCTAATTCTCTAAGGTCTAATTACAATTACACCACTAGTAGATATACTCATCAAGACAAAGGAAAGGGTTCCATGTCACTAGATTTGGATATCTAGCTCTAGTTAGTTACTGAAATTTCAAGAATCAATATAATCAACCAAATCATTCTATTTACAAGAAGAATACAATATATGCACGTGCACACGGGACAGGGCCTTCAATTCAAAACCAAAAAGTTTTGATGAAAATATTTGATACATAGTTTTGCCTCATGATCAGTACTATACTACTGGTTCATATTTTCGAGTATCAGATGGCAAATTTCAATAAGTAGATTTGGAATCTACACATGTGTGTTCTTAGTGCAGTAACAGCATCAACTGTACGTTACAAATTACTTTAAGCTCAATGACAACCACCTACTCTTTTGATTGGTTTGAAAATTCACATTACCGAAAACATCAACCATGTGTTACATTAAGCTCAATGGGGTCATTCGACTCTGATAGTTTTGAGAATTTACTACCTACCTAAATGATCATGTTGGAATCATGTAAAACCAGTATTTAGAAAATGAATTACAGATTTGGAAAAATAAAGTAAGAACTCAATCACTTAGATTAACAACATGAAAATTGAAATATACAGCTGTTATACTTGCAGCTTATAGGCATTCTGTTTCGAAATACAATTCACAATTACAACCATGATTTAAGGAAAAGCCCATAAACAATCAACTGTCTATCAGTTATTGAACACCAATCCAACTCAATTATTTACTGCATTTATAGAGCTTTAGTTAAATAGATACCACAATTAAAAAGTATACATTAGAAACTTAACATCTTACAAAATCAGTATGTACACATTAACACTTAACAGAGCGTAGATTCATAGAAATTGAACAGTACACACCTCATCTTTTGGAGAATTTTCTTTCCGGTAGTAATGCGAAATTCAATTCAAACCAAGCTTGTTCATCGGAGCTAACATCAACTCCATGATCTCGCCCAAGCTGTAATACTCAAACCTGATTGGAGAGAGAGCGCCGTGAAAGAGTGAGAAAGAGCGAGAGAAAAGTGAGAAAGAAGACACGAACCTGATCGAAGAGAATCGTTGAAAGTATTGAGAGATTTTTTTGCTGAAATCGTAAGAGTAAACTGAAGAAGAGAGCCCTATACCTTTTTAATTTGGGGGAAAATAATGCTACCTCCTGTTCTTTATATTCTAACACCTTTTAAAAGAATTTTAAAAAGAGTCTTTTAATTCTTTATATATAACATTCCGCTTTTTTTTCCCTGGAGACATTTAATTATTAATGCCCCATGATTACTTTCATAGGACATTTAAATATTAATGCCCTATCTTAAATGTCTCATAATCTATTTTTTGTTGTAGTGAACACATTTGGTACTTCCGTCAAATAATTTACGAAATACTCAAATTTGGATGGAAAATAGATGAAAATTTTGCAAAACATATTTTTGGGCTGACACATTTACCTCACAATTTACAAGTTTGAATCATTTCAATTCATTAATAAATTTTATATATTATTATTAAAAAATTAAATTAATTAAATTTTGTATATGATATAAATAAATTAAATGATATTTAATATAAAATCTGGAAAAACTTTTTAAAATTATATAAATATTATTAATTCTATTTAATAAATTTTATATATCAATACTAAATCTTTTAAACTGATTAGATTATATATATAATATAGTTAAATTAAATGATATTTTTTTTGTAAAAGTTGGATTAAATGATTTCAGAATCTTTTTGTGCAATTACTATCAGGTTTAGGAACATCAACATGATTTCAGAATTAATCCCAAGTAATCTCGCAAAATCAGAAGAAAAACCGAATTGGGGATCGCGCAACCAGTTTCTTAGATCAGCAAAATGTGAATCAATTACCGCAGTGGACGTGAAATTGGTGTTGCCAATTGAATTTGAACTGCTCCAAAGAGTGATTTCAGGAGAGAAACACAAAAAAACCGAAGATCAATCTTAAACTAATTTTTTTGGATTTTTCTTGAAATAACGAAAAAAGCAAAAAACTAAGTACACTAAAAAAAATTAAATTAGCAGAGTTGTTCGTGAGAGTGAGATGATGAGAATGAGTTTATGTTTGCGAAAATCAAACCACAAGCAATTGAGATATGATCGGAAAACTGAAACGGAGTGAGTGTTCAAGGTGGGCATAGTTTGAGAGAGAAAAAAAAAATTAGAGAGAGAAAATTTGCAATCCATTTTATTTTTTATTAAATAGGATTAATAATATTTATGTAATATTAATAGATTTTTTTCTAGATTTTGTATAAAATATTATTTATTTTATATATATTATATGTAAAATCTTATTTGTTTAAAATATTTTTTTTTAATTTAAAAAAAAATCTGACAAGTGTAATAGATATTTATTTTATTAGGTTCTATATAAAATATCATTTAATGCGCGCACACACACACACACACACACATATATATATATATATATATATATATATATAATCTAAACTAATTAGCTTAAAAGATTTAATTAAAATAAATTTATCAAATAGTATTAATAATTTAACTATTTTTATAATTGGGAGTGAAATGCTTCAAACTTATAAATTGTGGGGTAAATTTGACGATCCAAAAATATGTGGGGCAAATTTTGCCATGAAGCTTTAATTATAGGACCAATTTTGCAAATTTTTGATCCATTTTCCGTCCAAAATTGGGAATTCCGTCAATTATTGAACGGAAATACCAACCATACAACTGACAGTTAAGTAATGATATGAAATGTGTTAGATGAAAAAGTGAAATTCTCTCGTTTATTTTCTAAGAGAACAGAAGATGATCAAATCAGTTGTGGTGGGATTTTCTTTTGCTCGATTGGCTCCACCAATGGCGCAATCAGCAATGACATAATTCTTTGAAAAATAGATAAACCACATGAAATCTTCATCCACAAGTACCAATCAAGTTGATATTAGTTGAGTTGAGAATCACTGAATCGGGGGCAAACGCCTACGAAAAGATCGCCGCAATAGAACGCCCTTGTTGACGATCCTTTACTCCGACATCATCTAGGGTTCCTCGAACAAGTGAGTAAAACCATAAGGAGAATAATATGTTACATCATTTGATGCAAAAATAATGAGTTTTTTCCTTAACATTTTACTGATTAGTATCAAAGAACCAAACATAGCCTTAGTGATTAATTCTAAATACATATTTATTATTTTTATAATTTACAATATATAATAATTAACACTCAAATTTTAAAATTTATAATATATTATAAAAATTACAAATAACTTTCAAGGACAAAATTAGAACATTTTTGGGACAAGAGATTAATTTTAAGAAGGTGAAAAATCTAAGGGGGGTTTTTTAATACCCCATAGGTGAGGGGGATTTTTGTAGTTAAGCCTTACCTGAAGGGGCATTCGTAATTTACCCTATATTTTAATTACCTATAGATGATTTGCGCATAGTGGCAAATTACCTGAAAGTTACCTGACACTTTAAAACCGTCGGGATAGTAAAAGAAGTGTCGGAATGTGGATTTTACCGACTGTTTTAATGTGCCGAGTAAGAAAAGAAAAGTACAGGAAACAATGATTTTACTTGGCAGTTTTGTAATGTCGGTATGGAAGTGACTAATAAAAAAATAGTGTAGTGAGATATGCATCAAATTAAAAGCCATCAGTTTATATTAAAAACAAAATTGAAAGAAAAAAAAAAAAGCATTGCTAAATTCAACTCTTCATCATCTTCCCAATCATAATCTTCTTCATCCTTCAGCCTATGTCCACCTACCACAAGATCAAAATCCTCATTTCCGAGGTTTTGTTGTTCCTCTATTATTTTCTTTGCAGTGACAAGGGAACGTTCGGAATAACTTACCTCAAATAATTGAAGTGTATATGTTTCTCCAATACCATATGGGATCTCCTTCAATTTACGTAGGGCTTGAACTATTAGGCACTCGAGCTATGGGAAATGAAAAATATCTTATGTCCATTTTACCAGATTACAAATGTTACTGATACTCAGGTACTTGAGACTAAGGAATTGCCCATCAACTGAGTTCCAGACCTCCCCTATAACGCAAAACTGGATTGTGAGCTTTTTAAGATGGGGCAACAATACAATCTTGGTTGTAATACCCTCCTCACCCAAATTGAACTCCGTTATAGTAAATTTCCTCATATAATCTGGGAAATTTAGCTTTTGGAAAAAGCTTTGACTTGAACAATTTTTGAAGTTTTCAAAAGAACAAGTGAGTTGTTTTTACTGAGAAATTTATATGAAAACTTTTTTTTCCTTCCAGTATATTCTAGTTTCAGTTTTTTGAGATTTTGTACACCTAAAATTGTTTACGCGTGAGATTGTTTGTAGGTTTTTCAAAACAAAACCATCTATCTCGCCAGTTCGGCGATATGGAGGATCAGATCAGAGAGTGAAACTGCACTGAAGTTTAGATGCCTATGGTGTAACAACTCCCAATTGTCAAATTCTCTAATAGGTTGCGATGTTAGTGATGCATTTGGTGACGCTCCAAAATTCTACAACAAATGAATTAAAAATATATATATGATACAAAAAAATAGTAATTTAATACAAGATTAATATTTCCCATGGAACATAAACAAGAGTTGAAATTTGCTGGACTCAATTGCACTTAGGACTTTTGCTCATGGGTTCAGTGGGAAACTTGAAGAATTGATGAGGAGATATGTGAATAACATTACAATTAAATATGACCATCCACCTTCAACATCCATTTTCACAACTCCAAACATGTAAACACTAAATTTCAACTCACAAACTAAATTCTCTCTACCAAGAATAAATTAAAGGGGCTAAACATATTCTGAAAATTAGAGAGATTCATGGATGGAATTGTGTCTTGAAGTGAAGGTTAAATATGATTATATTCAATTGAATTGTTAAGGTTGGTAGAAGCCTTTATAACTTCACTCTTCAAATAAAGGCTTGCTTGGAGGTCTTTGGATTCAAATTTTAAATATTAGAAGGTATAATTCACTATGTTATTTATTGATTGCTCAATTAGCAGGGCTAATTAAACAGCTAGTAATAATAATAATAATAATAAAGCATTTTCTAAGTATTGACAATAACAAAGCAACGTTAGATTCAAATGAAGACTCATATGACCTTTTACAAGAAAGATTCTTGTCTAGACCCGGTCTTTCATAGATTATACACAAAATCTGGCAAATATATTTGATGGATGCAATAATTTTGTTCATGGTCTATGAAAGACCTGATCTAATCAAGTATCACCCCTTTTAAAGGATTCTCCAATTTCAAAGAAATGCACGAAAGTGAAATTAGCTGATATATAATGCTTTCTTTTGAATAATATATAAAAAAATATTATTATTTAATTATTACATAAATATGTGAACATGATTTTATTTCATATTTATAGTAAAACAATATTTAATAGTAGTGTATTTAAGTAAGATATAAATTTATGATTTTATAATTTCTATTTTTTTTTATAATGGATATTTGATAATTTTAAATTTTGTAAATAAACTTATATTTATTCTAGTTAAAAGTTAATGAAAATTTTATTTTATCCCAGTACTTTAATTTTTAAAAAATTACTTAATGATTTTGAATATTTTTAAAAGTCAACGAGCTTGATCTGAGTGTTTTTCAAATGTTGTAAAGTTTTCAAAAGAGCACGTTTTTTAAAAATAAAAACTTTTTCAAAATGGACTGTATCAACTATGTTCCCCACATCGGCGGTATGAGTTTTGAGGATTGAAAAATCAGAATGGAGATTTTCCTTGCTGCTTATAATGACAACATGTTTACATGTATCACAAAACGTCCATTTAAAATCACCAAGACAATAAAGGTTGATGAAGTTGACATTATAGTGAATAAAGAACTTGAAGAGATGACGGCTGAGGAAGTCAAGCTGATCAATCTGGACAAGGTTGGCCGTTTCATCATGACTAAGGCCCTTGATGATGATCGGTTTGACAAAGTCAAACATTGCAAAATTGCAAAATTGTAAAAGAAATGTGGGATAAAGTATGTGACATAAGCGAAGGAAACGATGCCATTAAGGAGCACCAGCTGAGTGTTGCTCTTGAAAAGTTAGATAACTTCAAAATGAAGTCTGCGGAAACCATTGACCAAATGGAGACAAGGTTTACAAGGACATTGAATGAAGTACTAAAGCTGGGAAAGACCTTCATTGATAAAGAAATCACTGTCAGAGTACTGAAGGCTCTACCTCAAAATTTAACATGAAGGTGACAGCTATGGAAGAATCAAGAGATCTGGGGAAGATCTCTCTAACAGAGCTGTTCTCCGTACTCAAGGCATACTAATATAAACTGCCAAGAATGGGTGTTGAAGAGACCTCAACTTTAAATCCCACAGCTGCACTAGTTGCTACTGAAAACTCAAGAAGGATAACAAACAAAAGCAAAGAAGTGGACTCATCTGATGAAGCCACACTACTCAATATAAATGAGTACACTGCTGGAGACATTGCATTGCTGATTAACAATTTCAGAAAGTTCTACAAAAGAAAATTGAAGAACAAATACAACAATGCTTCCACTTCTAATCCTATTTCTTCTCCTCATAATGGTAAAGATGGTTTCAAGTCCAAGCTAATGTGCTACAATTGTCGAAAACTAGGACATTTCATCAGGGATTGCCCATATCCCAAAGCTGAAAAATATACTGAGGAAGAAAAGAAATTAAAAAGGGAGAGGAAACATCAGAAAGGCAAAGTACTGATTGCTGAAGCAGAAAAGCTTACTGCTATCTACTCGTCTGATTCAGAATCAGACACTTCAGAAGATGAATCTACTGAAGATGAGAACCCTGCACTTCTCTGTCTGATGGCCAAAGAATCGGATGACTCGGAGGATGAGGTAACTCCCCTTGACAATGAATTATTCAATTCATTTGAGCAAATGGTAGTTAATAACACAAGTATTGTTGACTCATTTGCAAAGCTTAAGGAAGGAGATGATATTGCTAAGAGAGCAAAAGAGTTCACTGAAACTTAAGGTTGAAAAACCTAAAGAATCAGTTGAATATAAACTGCTTAAGCAAGAGAATGAATCTCAGAAAGCTGAATGTGAGGTATATAAAGGGAAAATCATGGAACTTGAGAAAATCATAGAGTCTCATGAGAAGTCTTATGTTGCATCCACTCACATGTCTAGTAAACTGAAGATGCCTTTAGAACAGGACAAGTTAGAACTGAATCATACTGAAAAGTTTGTATCAGCTGACAATAGTAAAGTCATACTGTATGTTCAGACTGCTAAACCTGCCTCACCTGAGAAAGAATTAAATTAGAAGAAGACTCCTAAGGCTAAAATGAGCAAAGCGCCTAAAATCAAAAAACAGACTGGTAAGTCCAAACAACATATTCCTGAGAAAACTGCTGATAAGAGTAAAACCAATCAGACTAGTGGAAAAGCTAAGTCGTCTGTTAATGAGCAAGTAAAGAGTAAGCCAATGAAGCATAAGAACAAGAAAAATCAAAATGCTTGGTATGGAAATGAGACATCATATTATGTGCAATCAGCTGCATATCCACCTCTATATCATGCACCTCAATTTTCAACTTATTATACACATTACCCTGCTCATCCAATGCATGCATATCCTGCATATCATGCACCTTATTCTGCTTATGAACATTTTCCTCATAATTCTGATTATCAACATGATCCATCTACTGTATATGATGAAGATAAAACTGTTCATGCCCCTGTAAAAACTCAAAAGCCTAAGAAGCCTAAGACTTCAACATCTTGGGTTGTCAAAGGTGACAATAATCGGCCAGAACCCTCTCAATAAGGGTACCTAAAACAATATTCTTATATTTTGTAGGTTAGGATTAGGAGTAGGAGTAAAGTAGAAAGAAAGTGGTACTTGGACAGTGGATGTTCAAGACACATGTGTGGTAACATACATGAACTGACAAATGTGATTGATGTAGATGGTCCGAAAGTAACATTTGGAGACAGCAAAAAAGGCAAGATTGTTGCATATGGAAAGCTGATCAAAGGCAACATTGAGATATCTGACGTCTCTTATGTTCAAGGCCTCTAATACAATCTGCTGAGCATAAGTCAATTTTGTGACAAAGGATTCTCGGTTATCTTCTCAACAGATAAATGCTATGTTGAACAATTCGGAACTAAGAATGTCATATTATCTGAAAGATGACAAGGGAATATCTATGTAGTTGACTGGAATTATGTGGACAAGAATTCAAATATCTGTTTGGTGGCCTCTACACCAAGTGAGATTAGTTGGCTATGGCACAAAAGAATGAATCACGTAAATTTCAAGACCATTAACAGATTAATCAAGAATGATCTGATAGAAGGAATTCCCAAAACAGTCAAGAGCAAAGACAAGGTCTGTGACGCATGTCAGAAGGGTAAACAAATCAAGTGTCATCATTCAAAAGCAAGAAGCACCAATCTTTTACAAGAATCTTGGAGCTACTTCACATGGAATTATTTGGACCCATTGATCCAATCAGCAACGGTGGAAAGAAATACTGTCTAGGTGTTGTGGATGATTATTCAAGATACAAAAAAGAAAAGTGAAACCAAGGAACATCTTACTAATCTGATGGAACTGATCCAAAACGAAAAGAATACGAAAATAATTAAGATCAGATCAGATAGAGGGACTGAATTTTCAAACTCAACTGTTGAAGGGTATTGTAATGCTAGAGGAATCTACCATGAATACTCTGCTGCCAGAACCCCTCAACAAAACCGAGTTGTTGAAAGAAGAAACAAAACTCTCAAAGAAGCTACCTGAACAATGATAGCTGAAGCAAAACTGCCCCAAAGATTCTGGGCAGAAGCCACAAATACAGAATGCTTCAGTCAGAACAGATGCATGATAAACAAAAATCAAAACAAGACGTCATATGAAGTTTCGAACAACAGAAAACCAAACATTCATTACTTTAGAATTTTTGGATGTAAATGCTTTGTGCTAAACAATGGGAAAAATCACCTTACCGCATTTGCAAAAAAGGCTGATGAAGCTATTTTTGTTGGTTACTCTACTGTCAGTAAAACATACAGAGTCTTTAACAAAAGGACTTTACTAGTAGAAGAATCTATTCATGTAGTATTTGATGAACCAAATCAATCTTTTGAAAAGAATCAATCCACAATTCAAGAGTTATCTACTGATTTTCAGAAATTGAGCACTGAAAGAAAATAAGAATATGTTTCCATCATACTACCTGATCTCAACTCAGTTGCTAGCTCAAGTGCTGTTCAAAATCAGTTCGCTGATTGTCTAACAAAAAAGCTATCACCAGCTGATAGACCAGAGGTTGTTCAACAGACTACTACTGAAACTCCAACAGTAGTGTTGCAAGATCAATCAAGAGGACAACATCCTGATTTGCCACCTGATCTCAGAGGGCTCAAGAATCACCCTCCAGAATTGGTGATTGGTGATCCTTTGGATAAAGTAAAAACTAGGAGAGCTGCTGCAAGTGACGCAATGTTTGTCAGTTTTCCATCCCAAATAGAGCCCAAACAAGTTGAAGAAGCTCTTAGTGACTCTCACTGAATTGAAGCAATGCAAGAAGAGTTAAATCAATTCGAAAGAAATGAAGTCTGGTATTTAGTACCTAGACCAAATCATCAAAGAGTCATTGGCACTAAGTGGGTATTCAAAAATAAGATGAATGAAGATGGTATTGTCACCAGAAATAAAGCAAGACTAGTGGCCAATGGTTACTGCCAAGAAGAAGGCATTGACTTTGATGAGACATTTGCACCTGTGGCAAGACTTGAAGCAATCAGACTGTTTCTAGCCTATGCTGCTCACAAAAACTTCATCGTCTATCAAATGGATGTGAAGTCTGCCTTTCTCGATGAAGAATTGCAAGAAGAAATTTATGTTGAACAACCACCTGGATTTGAAGTTTATCAACAAGGAGACAAGGTTTATTGTCTGAGGAAAGCCCTCTACGGACTAAAACAAGCCCCAAGATCATGGTATGACACATTATCAAACTTTCTTTTAATTAGATGATTTCGGAAGGGTAAAGTGGATAAGACCGATTTCGGAAGGGTAAAGTGGATAAGACCCTATTCACTACTGAATGGGAAGAACATATATTGCTTGTGCAAATATATGTGGATGATATTATCTTTGGTTCAACTAACCAACAGATGTGTGAAAAGTTTTCCAAGCCGATGTAAAACAAGTTCGAAATGAGCATGATGGGAACTAAATTACTTTCTTGGTTTGCAAGTAAGGCAGTTGTCTGATGGAATATTCATAAAACAAGCTAAGTACACAAAAGATCTGTTTAAAAAATTTGGTATGGAAACTAGCTCAATTGTTAGTATTCCAGTGTCTACTGGACTTCGTCTAGATAAAGATGAAGATGGCAAATCAGTTGACATAACCAGATATAGAGGCATAATAGGATCTCTGCTGTATGTAACAGCTAGCAGACCAGACATTATGTACTCAGTCGGGTTTGGTGCGAGATATCAATCAAATCCTAAGGAATCTCACCTCTTGGCTGCCAAAAGAATACTTAAGTATCTTAAAGGCACACAAGACTTGGGATTGTGGTATCCTAGAGAATCAGGATTTGAACTAACTGGTTATTCAGATTCTGACCTTGCTGGTTGTAAAATTGATAGGAAAAGCACTACAGGTACCTATCAATTTCTAGGAAGTTGTATGATCTCGTGGATGAGTAAGAAGCAAACTTCAGTATCCATATCTACTGCTGAAGCTGAATACATTGCTGCTGGAGCATGTTGTGCACAAATACTTTGGTTGAAGCATCAACTATAAGACTACAATATCAAGATCAGTGGAATCCCAATCTACTGTGATAACACAAGTGCAATATTTCTTACACAGAATACAACAAGTGGTATCAAACATCACTTCATTAGAGATCATGTGGAAAAAGGAAATGTCACTATTGAATATGTGCACACTGATAATCAAATTGCTGACATCTTCACCAAACCACTAAGTGATGCTAGGTTTTCAACTCTAAGAGCAGAACTAGGACTACTCAATTTTGGATGCATAAGCTGAGAGTGAACTTATTTGAAGATCCAAGTTCATCAGCTCACTCCTAAAGATCTCTACATTTCAAGATTAACTTTCAACAGACTAGTTAACTAATGGATTATTAAATCAAGGAGGAACATGTAAGACTAGCAGTACTCTTGATCAAATATGATACTTGTTAATGATAGTTAGTTAAAGTTAAGTAATCGAAGGATCTAATGAAGACTGAAGATTTATCTTGCTGGATTGACAAACAGCAAAGTAAGATTACTAGTTATTGGCCTTCCCTAGTAATATCAAGTTAGCAGAACATTCGTCTGTCAAATAAGTTAAAATGTAAATAATCTGATGAAATTATAAAAGTGTTTATTATCTGCATATCCTTAAACACGCTTTTATAAAAGGAAAATAAGGACGGTTCGTATTCTTGCCTTATACACCTATCAAGTGAAAGTTTGAAACGCATACTAATCTCACACATGATCAAACACGTCGCAGTAACTGATCAACGGTTAGTGTTAAAACACAAAGACCAAGAAAATTCCATAAATACAAAACCGATCAGCTTACTCATCGTTTACGCGCCCTCAAACATTCAAAATCCTAGAGAAAATTTTGCTACCTATTTCCTGCAAATAAACTCTTTGTTCTCTTTAATTAATCAAACTACCATGGGAAAGAAAACCAAAGAAGCCGATGCTGAATGAAGGTATCTCGTTTACTTTACTTTCTATGCTACTGGTACCCCACTGATGAAGGAAATCTTAGAGAAATTCAAAGCCGCTTCACCGATCAATTTCATGGAAGCACACGAAGAACAAACTTCTCTACTTTGGGCAAATAAATTGATAAAAGCTACAGTCGGAGGAGTCGACATCTGCATCACTCCTGCCCTGTTAAATGAAAAGTACGGATTGTCTGTAATGGGAAGAACAAACTTCTCTACTTTGGCTGAAGCAAAAGAAGCTGAATTCTGGAACATTATTTCCAAGGAAGGGGAAATATTGTCTGGAAACATAATAAAGAATCAGCTAAAAGATGAATATCAGAGGATGGCTAATATTATCTCAAAGGTTATTGAGAACTGCACTTTCTCTCTTGACAGCATACCAATGAAAAGGTATCATGCCATGATTGCAGTTTACTATAGATTTGATGTAGACTGGGCAAACTATATTTGGTACATACTGTCAGATCATGTCAATAATAAAAAGACCCATCACATGATCTTTTTATGTCACCTGTTTTCTAGTTTGTCTTGCTCTATAACCCATGGAAAGGACATTCACATTGCTAAAGCAATGATCATATATCAAGTAGTGAAAGAGCAATCCAAAAGAAGAGCTGCTGATGAGCCTAAACGAGTAACAAAAAGAATAAAAAGAAGCGAAGCCACTGCTCCTAAAGCATCTACTGTTGGGGTTTTATGTATGTGTGAATGAAATAAATAAAAGTAAGAGATGTGTCTATTCGATTCGAAGAGGTACCCTTTGGATCGAAAGTGTCCCTTTCCATGAGACACTTTTGTGTCTATAAATATGAGACATAATCTGGCCAATTCTGAATCAATTTGATAATAACTAAAAGGAAAAACACTACTCTTTCTTTCTCTTACTTCCCTAAAATTTTAGTCCGAAATTTCTATTTGTTCAAGTTCACCGTATGTTCATTATTTGTGCAAATAATGAACAACAGACTGTTGTATCTTGAGAGACTACCGAGAAGCAAACTGTATGCACCGTGGCAGCTCCGGAAATATTGTCTTTAGGAAAATTGTTTGACAAGCCTCAGTCTTATTTCCTATTTACATGTTGATTAAAGTGTTCTATGAATTAATTCTAACCAGGTAAGTAGGATTTACATGCTTTTGTAATGCATAGATTTATTTGTTAGAATATTATTTTATATATTCTATAGTTTGTGAAATATATAAGTGCATATATGTTAAACACCAACAATCTTAACACAATATCCATTTTGTTTAACTTGACTGTGCATCGGTATTTTTATTAATAAACTAGAGTAAACAAAACATTTGCTGACATCTTTGAAAAGAGAATTTCTGAAATTTTGATAAAGAAGAATTTGTGAAACTTAGATGTTAATTATATCTACAAACAAATTAACTCTGAATCTAAGTTGTAGAGAGTTTATGCAATAGATTGAATTTTTGTGAAAATGGTACTCCAATTTCTCAGACACTGGACACATAAATTGCTATAGTGTGAGTTCCAAATAATCATGTGAAATGTGCATATGTGAATTGATGAATTACTAAGCTCTGTAGAATTTATGAACCGGTGCTTCCCATTAAAAGAATTTTTCAATCAGTGCCATTTAACGGTTGTTTGTACTTGTAAATCGAGAAGGCAGTGAATATCTCTTAAAAAAAAATTGGCTGTTGAGATTTGAAGTATGTTAATCAAGGTCCCCGGCAACCGCGCCAAAAACTTGTTGCGGATTTTACACACGCAAATAAATGCAAGTGCACGTATCGCAAAAGTAATAAAGAGTAAGTAGAGTGTCGAACCCATGAGGACTTGAAACTAAAATTCTACCAAATTCCCTGTTGGTCCCAAGTGGTCAGAAGAGGTTTAGAGGGGGGGGGGGTGAATAAACCTCTTTAAAATTTTCTTCAAATTTTAACTTTAAAACTTTACTTTAAACTGAACAGACTAAGCTGATCAGATTAGTGAGTTACAATTCTGTTCGCGAACGAATCGTTGAACAGGTCTGTTGACCACTCGTCTGATAGTTACTTAGCTGATTTGTTAAAATCAGTTTTAATACTTAGAGTACTTGCAGCGGATTTTCAAAGTGTTTTTCACAAGTAGTCTTAGCAGTTTGAAAAATGCTTCCCCAGTTTTATAAACTCCTTTTTGTCTCTTTTTCAAACAGTTAACTTAATGTGTTTTTATGCAAACATAAGATATGCAGATTTGAAAACAATGTAAAAACACAAGTAATTTTTATAGTGGTTATATGGATTTGAATATCCTTTAGTCCACTCTTCCAAGTCACTCAGATCTTGGGTTATACTATAATCACAAAGTTTACAGTATACTCTGCTTGCGTCGAACAACAAATGAAACGACCACAAGTTCGCAATAGGAAATCACACAGAAAACCTATTCTCTGAAGTTTGATCACTCACAAAGATGGATCACAACTCCGCACAACACTCTTGTTTACAAAATCACTCAGAAGATGTATTTTTCTTGATTCTTCAACTCTGCTTTCGTCAACAAATGACTCAGCTGATGAGTGAGCTGTTCTTGAGACTTAAAGAATTTTGCTTCGGAAATTTCTCTCAGAAAGTGTGTTGCTTATTTCTTCTTCGTCTCTTTCAGCTATTTATACTTGAGGATTGAAAAGTGTCCGTTGAAGAGAGACAGGTTTCAAATTCCTCGAGTACTGGTCCTTGAAATCCGCGAACGGCTCTTTTGCAGTCTGTCCGTACTGTAAACAGTACTATTCTGCAGGTAGCATTAAATGCAGCATTAAATGCACTCGGCTGATGCGAAGCTTTTCTTCAATCATTTGTCTTAAATATCCTCGTACTTCAGCATTTATTACACCAAGGGGCATTTATTACCGTTGGGAACACTTCATGATCTTCTTCACTTGGCTGACGAAAGTATAAGTCTGATGGTGAACTCGGCTGATCTCAAACTTGAACAAATCTGATTTGAGTCGGCTGATCTTCACTAGTCTGATAACTTTACTTCAGCAGATCAGAAGTCTTGGACCTTGAAACTTTGACTCTTCTGATGTCTTCATTACTTAGTCAAAATTCCTTGATAAGTTTATCAGCTAAGTTACTCCATACTTAGCCAACATATGAAGTTTTGGAATGCATCAAAACCTCCCTTATCAAACTTTCTTTAGTGCCTTCATCTTCATCCTTATCCAACAATTTCCCCCTTTTTGATGATGACAAAACTTCAGATAAGTACCTGTTAAATACCTAAACTAAAGATTGAAATCCTCAAAATTTTCTGAGATAGAAAAAGTTTATTGGATTGAACTTGACTTTTCATTAATATTGAAAAAAAGTATTACATGTACAAGTTCATCAGATGAGATTTCTGAAGAAATAGATAAAGTGAACTGATTACAAGGATTTTTCAAGTTTTAACTATCAGCTTCTTCATCTGATCCTTCCAGCACTTCTTCATATTCATAAGATGATTCTTCATCATCTTCTTCATCATCAGCTTCTTCTTCCAAGGTTGCTTTGGCAGCTTCCATCTTTTCCTTAAGTTCTTGTTCTTGAAGAGCTTTCAAAGCTTCCATGGCCTTCCTTGCAGATTCTGTATTCTTGTACTTGGTATCTTCTTTTTCAGTCATTTCTTCTTCTTCTACCGTTCCAAGCTCTGCAATCTTGTCAGCTTCAGCTTCAGTTTCTTTGGCTTCAGTTGTTGCAGCAGTAGTTTCCTCCTTAGTTGATTCTTCAGCAGCAGATTCCTTTGCTGGTTCTTCAGCAGCAGTTTCTTTAGCTGGTTCTTCCCTTTTATCTTCCCCCTTTTTGTCATCATCAACTCTGATGACATTAGAAGGTTCAACAGCAGGGTTGAGAGCAACTGTTGGAATCTTTACTCCAGCGCATAAAGCCTTTAGATTCTGATTAACAACGTCATAACTAGCTGTTAGATGATGAATGTCAGTGCTGATGACATCAGTCTTATCATTGAAGTAGTCAATGTTGAGGTTGATAGTTGCAATTTCATTTTGAACTTCCTGTGAAGCCTTTGCCACTTCTTGCAACATCCCAAGATTGATTTCCTTCTCTTCTTGACTGACTTTAATGAAAGTTGCAGTTAAGTCAGCAATCTTGTGCTCAGCTGATTTTAAAGCAGTGTGAAGATGATTTACATCACCCTTCACTTCTTCTACATTTTGGTTCAGTTCTCTTAAACTGTGCACTAACTGCAGTGAATTGTCTTGAGGAATTGGAATACTGTTGATCTCCTTCTTGATGATTTCTTCTGTTGATCCTTGAACAGTTTCCAGCTGAAGTCTGTTGGATTCTGCCAACTCTGATTTCAGCTCCTCCTTAACCTTCAATAGCTGTTGCTTGTGCTTGTCTTCCAGGTCCTTAAGTTGGTTTTCCATCAGCATCTGGATTGCTTCCATCAGTGATGAGTGTTGATCAGCTGATGAAGTAGAAGCATCAGCATCAGCTTCCTTTTCCTCAGTCGCCTGTTGAACAGGGACTTCCTCCAAGTCTGTCATCTGATGGTCTTCAGAAGTCTTAGCTGTCAGCTCAATAGCTAAGGACTTATCAGCAGATTTGTGCTCATCAGTGACATCATCGTAGAACAGATTAGTAATGGTTCCATCTTCATTAAAGCATGTTGTCTGTCTAATCTGCCTTACAATAATCCAAGGGTTAACAGGAGCATTGTTACCCTTAGGGACTTCATAGTACGTCTGTACTTCCTTGCCAAAAATGATCTGTTGAATGCTTGGCAGCAGTGGCAAGTCGCTTGAACATCCTTGCTGATATTTTGACTTTTTAGCCCATCTCTTCAGAGCAGTCATAACAGCAAACTTAATTGCTCTTTCTTCAGCATCTTCAGACTTCTTTTTCTTGTCAGGCAAGGTGCTTTTGATTTTCTTGGCCTCCTCCAATGCAAAACCTTTTGCATAACTATGCATGATGTCTCTTACATAGCTGGGATCAAGGGCCTTTTGAATGGAGTTTGTCTTCAGCCAAGTTAGAACCCATTGTTCTTCATCAGCTAATCCCTTCATGCTTTGAAGTTCTGTTATTGACTTGTTCAGCCTGTTGTCTCTCCAACTGATATACCTTGGCTTTTCTTGGTTGAACAGAGTCCTCAACATAAGTTTCTGATCATAGTATGCCAGAGACTTCTCAAATTTCTTGAATAGCTCCTTGTCAGCATATACTATCTCAAAAGCTTTTCTGACTTCAAACTTGTCCTTTGACTTGAGTTTGGGGGCAGGCAGTAATATTTTCTTTTTGTCTTCTTCATTCTTGCCTTCTCCAATCTTGATGCCACCTCCATGGACAGGTCCATAGGCATCAACTTTGCTCAATTCAATCACCACAGCCATTTCAGCATCTTCAGCAGCTTTCCTTTCTGCTTCAGACATGCGTCTTCTGGCTTCATCCTTTGCTTCTTGAGCTTTGCTTAGCTCAAGTGCTTTCTTCTCCTCCAACTCATCCTGTTTTCTTTGTTCAGCTTCTTCTCTTGCCTTCTTATCAGCTTTAGAGATTTTCTTTCTTTTAAGCACTATCTTCCTCTTCCCTTTATCAATGGGGGCAGGAGCTGGACCAGCAGATGATAGGGGAGCAGCAGCAATAGGATAGATGATTTGGACGTCTGGATCTTCTTGAGGTTGAGCAACCTCAGCTGTTGATGTGACTTGACTTGGCTGTTGCTTATCAGCTTTGTCAGTCTCAACAGTCTTAACTGTTTCAGCAGGCCTTTCAGCAGCTTCAGGGTCTTCCCTTGCTACATTTTCCAAAACCGTTGGTTCTTCTATGAAAGTCATCTGCTTTCTAGCAGTCTTCTTGGTTCTCCCTTCACGGTAAGTGGTTGTAGCTGTATCTCTCTGTTGACTTCTTGTTCGTTGAGAGATCCCTTCAGCAGGCCTCTCTGCTGATGGAGTTCTTGATGGTGATGCAGGGGATCCAGTCCTTACATCAGCAATTATGTTTTCAACGATTTTAGTGGCTTCAGCAGCAGAAGTCACTTTCTCCATCTGCTTGGAAACTTTCCTCTTAGGCTCATCAGTAGCCTTCTTCTTTTTGGTCTCAACAGCTAAGTCAGCAGTCTTGACCAGTTTCCTTTGTCTTTTGGCAGGAACCTCTTTTGGTTCCTCAACATCAGCTTCCTCTGGTTCACCAGCCTTCCTCTTTTGAACAGGCAAGTACTTGGATACTGCCTTGGATTTATGGATCTCTTTTCCATTCTTCATATCACATCCCAGTTTTGACAGCAGATAACTGAGAGTGATTCTGTGGTTGGTGGTGGGGCCTTTTCCTTTCTTATCATCAAGAAAGTCAGCTAATATGTACCAGACTATGATTGACCAGTTGATCTCCAGTCCATAGTAAATGGCAGCCATGATGCTGAACCTCTTCATGGTAACAGCATCCAGTGAGAAGGTGCAGTTCTCGATTAGCTTGGACACCATATCAGCCATCCGCTGATATTCATCCTTCAGTTGCTTCTTCCTTATGTTTCCAGACAACGTTTATCCCTCTTTGGCGCAGATCGCCCAGAACTGTTGGTGCTTGTCCTCTGTCAGCACAGTGACGTCATGTCGTCCACTGTTAGGAAGCCCAAACGTCTCGTGAAGAACAGCAGGAGTGATAGTGATAGATTTGCCTCCCACAGTAGCCTTAATCGCTAGTGAGTTATAGTCAGCTTTCGCAGTGTTGTAGTACTCCATCACTTGGTCAGTCCAGATAATTCCTTCGTGGTATTCCATGAAGTTTACCAGCGAAGCAGCTTTGAACTTTTCGAGCAGTTCTTTCATCAGATCCGTACCGGATTGGTAGTAGGAATCATAGACGAGAAACATACCTTCAGCGGCCATTGTTAATCTGTTGAAGGTTAGAGAAACAAAGAGAAGTATGCAGAGAATTTGTAGATATTTTTCTCACAAGTACTTTTGAATGCTTAGAGTGCGTAAAGAGCGACTCGACTGATCAGATGGGGATTTATAGAGTTGGGGTATCTTGAATTTCGTGATATCCGCCAACCGTTAGATCCGTTTTTCTGTCAGTGCTGATCGTGCGGCGTCAGTTACGACTTTTCGAATTCAAAAGATATTTAATGAAGAGCGGGAATATGTACCGCCCAACAGTTACTTATAAAAGCGTATTTTGAATAAAACGTTTTTGAATAGTTCAGCTTTTATTAAAGTAATCAGATGAGTAACATAAATACTTATCTGATGGACTACTGTCCTGATGACATAGTTGTTATCAGAGAATGCCAATAGCTGATAACCTTCCTCAGCTGTTTGTCAATCCAGCTAGATAAAATGTCTTTAATCTTCGATAGTTGAGTCTTCTGATGAGAACATAACTTCAACTAACTGTCATTAACAAATTTCATCTTTAATTCGGAAGTACCGCTAGTCTTACACGTTCCCCCTGAGTTTAAGAATTCATACGTTAACTAGTCTGTTGAAAGTTAATCCTTGAAGATAATAATAGATAACTAAGTTGTTGAACTCCAGTCTTCTGATGAGTTCCCCCTCAGCTTATGCTTCCAAATTAAGTAGTCCTAACTCAGCTCTTAGAGTTGAGAACCTTACTTCACTTAGAGGTTTAGTGAAGATATCAGCAATCTGATTATCAGTATGAACATACTCAATCATTACATTGCCTTTTTCCACATGATCTCTAATGAAATGATGCTTGATCTCAATATGTTTAGTCCTTGAATGACTTGTAGTGTTCTGAGTGAGTGAGATAGCACTTGTATTGTCACAGTAGATTGGTATTCCACTGATCTTGATGTTGTAGTCTTCTAGTTGATGTTTCAACCAAAGTATATGTGCACAGCAAGCTCCAGCAGCTATATATTCAGCTTCAGCAGTGGATATAGAAACTGAGGTTTGCTTCTTACTCATCCATGAGATCAGACGACTGCCTAAGAACTGACAGGCACCTGTTGTGCTCTTTCTATCAATCTTGCAGCTAGCAAGGTCTGAATCTGAATAACCAATAAGTTCAAATCCAGATTCTCTAGGATACCACAATCCCAATTCTTGAGTGCCTTTAACATACTTCGATATCCTCTTGGCAGCTAAGAGATGAGATTCTTTGGGGTTTGATTGAAATCTTGCACAGACTCCAACTGAGTACATTATATCAGGTCTGCTTGCTGTTAGATACAACAATGAACCAATAATGCCTCTATATTTGGTTATGTCCACTGATTTGCCATCTTCATCTTTATCCAAACGAAGACTTGTAGACATAGGAATGGTAGCTGTTGAGCTAGTTTCCATACCAAATTTCTTGAACAGATCTCTTGTGTACTTTGCTTGGCTGATGAATATTCCATCAGGCAACTGTCTAACTTGCAATCCAAGAAAGTAATTAAGTTCACCCATCATGCTCATTTCAAACTTATTCTGCATTAGCTTGGAGAACTTATCACACATCTGTTGGTTAGTTGAACCAAAAATAATATCGTCCACATATATTTGCACAAGTAATATATGGTTTTCCCATTCAATTGTAAACAAGGTTTTATCTACCTTACCTTTTCGAAATCCTTTAATTAAAAGGAAATCAGATAGGGTATCATACCATGCTCTTGGAGCCTGTTTTAGTCCATAGAGAGCTTTCTTCAGACGATATACTTTGTCCTCTTCTTGATATACTTCAAATCCAGGAGGTTGTTCAACATACACTTCTTCTTGCAATTCCCCATTGAGAAAAGCAGACTTCACATCCATCTGATAGACAGTGAAGTTCTTATGAGCAGCATAGGCTAGAAACAGTCTGATTGCTTCAAGTCTTGCTACTGGTGCAAAAGTTTCATCAAAGTCAATTCCTTCTTCTTGACAATAACCCTTGGCCACTAGTCTTGCTTTGTTTCTGGTGACAACACCATCTTCATTCATCTTATTTCTGAATACCCACTTAGTGCCAATTACTCTTTGATGACTTGGTCTAGGAACTAAGTACCAGGCTTCATTCCTTTCAAATTGATTCAACTCTTCTTGCATAGCTTCTATCCAGAAGGAATCATTCAGAGCTTCTTCAATTTGCTTGTGCTCTATTTGAGATAGAAATGTGACAAACATAGCATCTTGTGCAGCAGCTCTTCTTGTTTTCACTCTATCTAATGGATCACCAATCACTAGTTCAGGAGGGTGATTCTTGAGCCATCTGAGATCAGGTTGTAGATCAGGATGTTGTCCTCTGTCTTGATCTTGCAACACTACTGTTGGAGTTCCAGTAGTAGTCTGTTGAACAGTCTCTGGTCTGTCAGCTGTTTGCAACTCGTCTGTTAGACAATCAGCACTGTGATTTTGAACAGCACTTGAGTTAGCAGCTGAACTTAGATTAGGTAGTATGATGGGAACATATTCTTCATTTCTTCCAACGTCTAACTTCTGTAAATCAGTAGACAGATCTTGGTTAATACTTTGATTCTTTTCAGAAGATTGACTTGGCTCATCAAATACTACATGGATAGATTCTTCTATTAGTAATGTTCTTTTGTTAAACACTCTGTAAGCTTTACTAACAGTAGAGTATCCTACAAAAACAGCTTCATCAGCCTTTTCTGCAAATGCAGTAAGGTGATTTTTCCCATTATTCAATACAAAACATTTACAACCAAAAATCTTAAAATAATGAATGTTTGGCTTTCTGTTGTTCCAAACTTCATATGGAGTCTTGTTCTGATTTTTGTTGATCATACATCTGTTTTGGGTAAAGCATGCTGTGTTTGTTGCTTCTGCCCAAAATCTTTGAGGCAGTTTAGCTTCAGCTATCATGGTTCTGACAGCTTCTTTTAGTGTTCTGTTTCTCCTTTCAGCAACACCATTCTGTTGAGGGGTCCTGGCAGCAGAATACTCATGATGTATTCCTTTGATGTTACAATACTCTTCAACAGTGGAGTTTGTAAACTCTGTCCCTCTATCTGATCTGATCTTTAATATTTTAATGCTCTTTTCATTCTGGATCAGTTCCATCAGATTGGTAAGATGTTCCTTGGTTTCACTTTTCTTCTTCATGAAAATCACCCAAGTATATCTTGAATAATCATCCACAACAGCTAGGCAGTATTTCTTTCCACCATTGCTGACTGGATCAATGGGTCCAAATAAGTCCATATGCAACAGCTCCAATATTCTTCCAGAAGATTGGTGCTTCTTTTCTTTAAAAGATGACTTGATTTGTTTACCCTTCTGACATGCATCACAGAGCTTGTCTTTGCTCATGACTGCTTTTGGAATCCCTTCTACCAAATCATTCTTGATTAATCTGTTTATGGTCTTGAAGTTTAAATGATTCATTCTCTTGTGCCATAGCCAACTGACTTCACTCGGTGCAGATGCCACCAAACAAACACTTGAATTCTTGTCAACAGAATTCCAGTCAACTATGTAGATATTTCCCTGTCGTCTTCCAGATAAAATTACCTTCTTTGTACCAATTTGTTCAACGTAGCACTTATCTGTTGAGAAGATGACTGAATATCCCTTGTCACAAAATTGACTTATGCTCAGCAGATTATATTTCAGGCCTTTGACATAGGAGACGTCAGATATCTCTATGTTTCCCTTGATTAGTCTTCCTTTAGCTTTAATCTTGCCTTCTTTGCTGTCTCCAAATGTAACACTTGGACCATCCACAGCAACTGCATCAGTCAACTCATGTATGTTTCCACACATGTGTCTTGAACATCCACTGTCCAAGTACCAAATCTTCTCTACTTTACTCCTACTCCTAATCCTAACCTACAAAACAAAAATAAAATTGTTTTAGGTACCCTTATTGAGAGGGTCCTGAAGGATTAGTTCCACCTTTGACAACCCAAGATGTTGAAGTCTTAGGCTTCTTAGGTTTCTGAGTTTTAGGAGCATGAACAGTTTCATTTTTATCATAGTTATCAGATAAGTCATGTTGATGATCAGTATGATATGAATAATGTTCATAAGCAGGGTAAGGTGCATGATATGCAGGATATGCATGCATTGGATGAGCAGGGTAAGGTGCATAGTAACTAGGAAATTGAGGTGCATGATACATAGGATGATATGCAGCAGGTTGCACATAGTATGACTCATTTCCATACCAAGCATTTTGATTTTTTCTTGTTTTTATGCTTCTTTGGTTTACTAGATGCTTGCTCATTTGATTTTGACTTAGTTTTACCACTAGTCTGATTGACTTTAGCTTTATCAGCAGTCTTCTTAGGGCTCTGCTGTTTGGTCTTACTAGTCTGATTTCCTACACTAGGCTCTTTGCTCTTTTTAGCCTTAGGAGATTTCTTCTCCTTTACCACTTTCTCAGATGAGGCAGGTTTAGAAGTTTGAACATACAGAATGACCTTACTGTTGTCAGCTGATATGAATTTTTCAGTATGATTCAATTCTAATTTATCCTTTTCTAAAGGTGTCTCCTGTTTACTAGATGTATATATGGATGCAACAGTTGACTTATCATGAGACTCAATGATTTTCTCAAGTTCCATGATTTTTCCTTTATAGACCTCACACTCAGCTTTCAGAGATTCATGCTCTTGCTCAAGCTGTTTATATTCAGCTGATTCTTTTGGCTTTTCAGCTAGAAGTTTCAGTGAACTATTTTGCTCTTTTAGCAGGATCATCTCTTCCTTAAGCTTTTTATATGCTTCAGCAATACCAGTATTGTTAAGCATCATTTGTTCAAATGAATTAAATAATTCATCATTAAGAGGAGTTACCTCATCCTCAGAGTCATCAGATTCCTTTGCCATAAGACAGAGGAGAGCAGGTTTTTCTTCATCAGAAGATTCTTCATCAGACGTGTCTGAATCTGAATCAGATGAGTAGACAGCAGCTAACTTTTCTGCTTCTGCCATCATAGCCTTGCCTTTCTGATGCTTTCTTTCTTTTCTCATTTTCTTCTCTTCCTCAGTGTACTTCTCTGCTTTTGGGTATGGGCAGTCTTTTATGAAGTGTCCCAATTTCCTGCAGTTGTAACACATTAGTTTTGATTTATAATCATCCTTATCCTGAGAAGAAAAATTAGGTTTAGAAGTAGAAGCATTGTTGTATTTGTTCTTCATTTTTCTTTTGTAGAACTTCTTAAAATTGTTTATCAACAGTGCAACATCTCCAGCAGTGTACTCCTTCTTGTTGAGTAGAGTGGCTTCATCAGATGAGTCCACTTCAGCAATTCTTTGAGCTGGTCTTCTTTGGTTTTCAGCAGCAACCAGGGCAGCTGTGGGTCCTGAAGTTGAGGTTTCTTCAATTCCCATTCTTGCCTTGGCAGTTTATACTCATAAGCCTTGAGTACGGAGAACAGCTCTGTAAGAGAAATCTTGCCCAGATCTCTTGATTCTTCCATTGCTGTCACCTTCATGTTGAACTTGGAAGGTAGAGCCTTCAGTACTCTGACAGAGATCTCTTTGTCAGTGAAAGTCTTTCCCAACTTTAAAACTTCATTAAGAGTTCTGGTGAATCTGGTATCCATCTGATCAATGGTTTCTCCAGACTTCATCTTGAAGTTGTCCAGCTTCTCCAAGGCAACACTGAGCTGATGCTCTTTAATTGCATCATTGCCTTCGCTCATATCTCTGACTTTGTCCCACATCTCCTTTGCAGTTTTGCAATGTTTGAGCTTGTCAAACCGATCATTATCCAGG
This sequence comes from Penstemon eatonii, assembly GCA_038501285.1. Lineage (NCBI taxonomy): Eukaryota > Viridiplantae > Streptophyta > Magnoliopsida > Lamiales > Plantaginaceae > Penstemon > Penstemon eatonii. The sequence goes on along the minus strand of CM076715.1, from coordinate 61,097,951 downwards.
GCTTTAGTCATGATGAATCTCCCAACTTTATCTAAATTGTAAAGCTTGATTTCCTCTGGAGTCATCTCATGAAGGTCTTTCTCCACAACCGTATCTACTTCATTTATTTTGATGGTCTTTGTGAATCTGAATGGACCTTTAATGATACATGTGTACATGTTGTCATTGTAGGCTGCTAGAAAGATTTCCATTCTAATCTTCCAGTCTTCAAAGGACATACCAGCAATGTGGGGAACATGGCTGATACAATCCATTTTTCAAAAAGTTTTGATTTTTCAAAAAGATGCTCTTTTGAAAAGTTTTAAAAACCTTTGAAAAACACTTGGATCAAGCTCGTTGATCAGGCAGCTGATTCTAATGAACCACCTGCTCTGATACCACTTGTTGGTCCCAAGTGGTCAGAAGAGGTTTAGAGGGGGGGGGGGGGTGAATAAACCTCTTTAAAATTTTCTTCAAATTTTAACTTTAAAACTTTACTTTAAACTGAACAGACTAAGCTGATCAGATTAGTGAGTTACAATTCTGTTCGCGAACGAATCGTTGAACAGGTCTGTTGACCACTCGTCTGATAGTTACTTAGCTGATTTGTTAAAATCAGTTTTAATACTTAGAGTACTTGCAGCGGATTTTCAAAGTGTTTTTCACAAGTAGTCTTAGCAGTTTGAAAAATGCTTCCCCAGTTTTATAAACTCCTTTTTGTCTCTTTTTCAAACAGTTAACTTAATGTGTTTTTATGCAAACATAAGATATGCAGATTTGAAAACAATGTAAAAACACAAGTAATTTTTATAGTGGTTATATGGATTTGAATATCCTTTAGTCCACTCTTCCAAGTCACTCAGATCTTGGGTTATACTATAATCACAAAGTTTACAGTATACTCTGCTTGCGTCGAACAACAAATGAAACGACCACAAGTTCGCAATAGGAAATCACACAGAAAACCTATTCTCTGAAGTTTGATCACTCACAAAGATGGATCACAACTCCGCACAACACTCTTGTTTACAAAATCACTCAGAAGATGTATTTTTCTTGATTCTTCAACTCTGCTTTCGTCAACAAATGACTCAGCTGATGAGTGAGCTGTTCTTGAGACTTAAAGAATTTTGCTTCGGAAATTTCTCTCAGAAAATGTGTTGCTTATTTCTTCTTCGTCTCTTTCAGCTATTTATACTTGAGGATTGAAAAGTGTCCGTTGAAGAGAGACAGGTTTCAAATTCCTCGAGTACTGGTCCTTGAAATCCGCGAACGGCTCTTTTGCAGTCTGTCCGTACTGTAAACAGTACTATTCTGCATGTAGCATTAAATGCAGCATTAAATGCACTCGGCTGATGCGAAGCTTTTCTTCAATCATTTGTCTTAAATATCCTCGTACTTCAGCATTTATTACACCAAGGGGCATTTATTACCGTTGGGAACACTTCATGATCTTCTTCACTTGGCTGACGAAAGTATAAGTCTGATGGTGAACTCGGCTGATCTCAAACTTGAACAAATCTGATTTGAGTCGGTTGATCTTCACTAGTCTGATAACTTTACTTCAGCAGATCAGAAGTCTTGGACCTTGAAACTTTGACTCTTCTGATGTCTTCATTACTTAGTCAAAATTCCTTGATAAGTTTATCAGCTAAGTTACTCCATACTTAGCCAACATATGAAGTTTTGGAATGCATCAAAACCTCCCTTATCAAACTTTCTTTAGTGCCTTCATCTTCATCCTTATCCAACATTCCCTACCTTAATTCTTATTCTAATTCAGCGAAGATGAAATATTATTGTTGGTTGAATTACTAACTACTAATACTAAAATTAATTAATCTAAAGATCATGATTTGCAATAGCTTCTTCATCTGGAAAAGCAGTTGTTTTTGCTTAAAGTAATTAAAAAGTACTTTTAGGAAAAAGCATGAGGTGTTTGCAAAATAAGGTAAAAAGTAGATTAAAGCAATTAAGTAGGTGTTTGCAATTTCTGAAAAGCAGAATATAGTAAGTCTTTTGTTTTATATGAATTTTATTGCAAGTCCTATTTTACCCTTAACTTGGCATGTTTATACATTAATTTTATTTCATATAAATTTTATTACAAGCCATATTTTACTCTATACTTGGCATGTTCATAAATCAATTTTAGCAACTAAGATCAAAACAAACAATGTTATATTTATATATGTAAACCATTGGCTAAACTTTATCAAATCAAAGGGATCAAACAAAATTATTATAAATCATTAAGTAAGTTTATATTTAATTATAATGAATCAAACAAAATCACCTAAATATTAACTAAGTTTTTGTCAAATAAATATGAAGAAATCAAGGTTATTTAAATCATTAACAAAGATTAAATCAAATCAGAATGAGTACTTTAGCAAAATAGAAACAAATCAAACTAACAATAAGATATTAGTGAAATCAAAACAAACAAACAATAAAAAAATAAATAAACAAGTTGAGCATAAAAGATTAACTAATTTAAAATTACCACTATAGAAAAACTTATGATAAGCGAACAAACAAAAATGATAAAACCCAATATAAAATTAAAAAGGGCTACAACAATGCACAAAGCTAAACTAGAAATAAAAAAAAAAATATGAACTATACATTTTGAATCGAAGACAACACACAAACAAAAATAATTTTTTTGTTGTAAAAATGAGTATCATATTTTTTATAGTCATTTCCCGCAAGAATATAAATAAAATTGTGAAAAGTAAAAATAAATAGCATCAATTACATATGATAGAGATTGAGGGTATTGTTGGAATTACGAGAAAATATTAAGGATATAAATATCATAAAACTGCTTCTATTTTATTACAAGAATGCCATCAGCCCCAAAAGCAGGTCATGACATGCTTTTTCAAAAGCAGCTTCTAACTGCTTTTTTGTTGAGAAGCAAAAGCAAAAGCAGAGTTTGCAAACACTGAAAAACCGCTTTTCGAGACAAAAAAGCTGAAAAGCACTTCCAAGAAGCATTTGCATACACCCCCTAAATTGCTAAGGAGAAAATCAATGAGACAAGGGTCTAAAGTTAAACTTCACCAATATTATGCTCCTAATGTCAATTAACTTCCTAATTTTAACTAGTGAATTTTATTCGCTATCATTGGGCTCACTTCTATCCTTAAGTGTCTTCCGAATCACCCAAGAACCTATGCAATTAACTTACTATTCTTATTCCTATGTTAATATAGTTAATAGCATATATGAATCTTATAACCTAATTTGGATATGAGAGTATCGGGTATATTCATATCCTAACAAACAACCCACTATCTAATTCCTCTTCCGTTCTCAATATTCTCTTCCCAGGTTCAATCAAGAAAAGTAAACAATCAAATAGATGATAAGTCAATTTGACGATAATTAGCACAAAATTAGATAAACGAATGTCGAAATGTAAAAATCGAAAATCACTAAATTAAAACTAGAAAGGAAAATAAAACATTATTCGCATAACATGGATCCGTAAAAACCCTAAACTAAACAAAATTAATTCATGCTAATAAAAATAACAAAATCAACCAGAAAAGAGTTCATGATTTTTTCTCTCAAAATTAACAGAAAATCTCCAAGTGTGATGCGTGGTCTTTCTTTTTCTCCTCCGATGCTTTATGTCCCACGTGGTATTTTTTTTCTCTCTTATTCTTCTTCTTCTTCTTTTTTCTTTTTTTTTTTTTGTCTTCTACGTCCAGTAGCATTCTCTTGTGGACTTTCCACTAATTTTCCAATTCTTCACCCTGTCCACATCTTTTAATTGGGCCAGCCCAATTACAAATTTAAGATACTGACAATTGCCGCATAAGTGTTCAATTCAACAAATATCAGTCTGCATTTTTGCAATTACAGCCCCTGCTTTCTGTCTCTTTGCACAATTGAATTCCTTAACAATTTAACATGCTAAATCTCGAGATTTCTTATTCGTCTCTTGTAAAATTTTCTCCCATGGACCTTTATGCAACTTGGATTTCACTGCCTCGATTAATTTCTTGCAAGAAAACATATTGAATTAGTGACCAAAACCATAGATTATTCTAAAAAATTGATAAAACTCGTGAATCGACTCAAATAACTGAAATATGCCTTAAAGTCCCAAACGATCCACAAATACTTATGAAAAACTCTCATTTAGGTCTGAAAAGTGCATGCGATGTCTCTATTCTCACATAGTTATCAGTGCGGTTCCAAAATTTATTTTGGACATAATCCTCATCGAAAAACTGAGAAATAAAAAAGAATGTCTTCATTACTTTGTGAAGTCACATGTGAAGAAGTATCTCAATTCTTTATCTAATAACAAGAGAGTTGATTTCTTTTATTTTTGAGGAAGTGCTTCTTCAATTAAAAGAGTTAATGCGGTTACCTAAAATGAGAAAATTTCACTTTTGATACCATAATTCTATCTACATTAGGGATTTGATATCACAACTTTTTATACCGACATATTTGATACCATAACTCAAATCAATTTTGCACATTTAATACTTCCGTCAAATTAATGACGGAATTGCCATGAGAATGTCACGTGGCAATTAAAATTTACACATTTGATACCATAACTTATGTTGACTGATAATTTTCCCCATAACATTTCAGGTTACCAAAAAAACCCCACATCTCCAAATTTGGTGACGATTTTAGTCCATATTGTTGCCAAATTTCCAAATAAACTCGAATAAGACCACGTGCTGACAAAATTAGAAAATTTTACTTATTTTATTTATATAACTAATTTAATTTATAAACAATATTAATAAATTAAATAATACATTAACATAAATATCACCAAAAAAACATATTCTTTTTTAATATAAAATTTATATAATAGAATTAATATATTTAATATTTATTAAAATAATAAATTACATAATTTAAAACTATTTAATATTTATTAAAATATTAAATAATAAATAATTTTAATTTAAAAAAAAATCCCACCCCACCCACCACCTCCCCACCCCTCCCCCTACCCCCGATTCCCAGGCCGGCGGCGGCCAGGGTCTTCTGTTCCAGGCCACCGCCAGTGGCCTGGGATAGGAGAACCCAGGCCGACGGCCTAGATTTTTCGATCCAAGCCACCGCGGCCAAGGACCGAAGATCCCAGGCCGACGGTGGCCTGGGACCGAAGATCCCAGGCCGTCGGTAGCCTGGGATCGAAGACCCAGGCCGCGTAATCGGGGGATGGGTGGGGAGGTGGTGGGTGGGGTGGGGAATTTTTTTAATTATAATTATTTATTATTTATTATTTTAATAAATATTAAATAGTTTTAAATTCTATAATTTATTATTTTAATAAATATTATATATATTAATTCTATTATATAAATTTTTTATTTAAAAATATGTTTTCTTAATTTTGGTGATATTTATGTTAATGTATTATTAAATTTATTAATATTGTTTATAAATTAAATTAGTTATTTAAATAAAATAAGTAAAATTTTCTAAATTGGTCAGCACGTGGTCTTATTCGAGTCAATTTAGAAATTTGGCAACAATGTGGACTAAAATCGTAACTAAATTTGGAGATGTGGGGCTTTTTTGGTGACCTGAAATGTTATGGGGTAAAATTATCAATCAACCAAAATTGCAATTCTCCCCCCAAATTCAGATTTAAAATTTTCTAAATTGGTCAGCACGTAAATTTGGAAATTTGGCAACAACGTGGACTAAAATCGTCACTAAACTTGGAGATGTGGGGCTTTTTTGGTAACCTGAAATATTATGTAAAATTATCAGTCAACATAAGTTATGGTATCAAATGTGTAAAGTTTTAACGGCCACGTGAGATTCTCGTGACAATTCCGTCATTAATTTGACGGAAGTATTAAATGTGCAAAGTTGATTTGAGTTATGGTATCAAATGTGTCGGTATAAAAAGTTGTGACATGAAATCCCTAAAGTAAGTAGAATTATGGTATCAAAAGTGAAATTCTCGCTAACTAAAACTAAAAGAGGTGTCTTCATTTTGAAGAGTTGTACCGTTTATGCATATTTTGCATTAATAATAATAAAAAAAAAATCGTTTATTCATAGAGATCGGAAATTTAAAATTTATGCCATTTAATAATTGGGATAAATTAATGTAAAGAGGTGCATTCACAATTACTCCATTAATTAATTCATCTAAAATGGTTTTGTAATTATGGGAGTGGTTTGCTAACTCATTCGCTAAAAGCCACCATTGCTCTTTTAAAGATTCGTGATTTCGTGAGACAATGCATTTTAAACGAAATATATATCTTCGTGAAGGGACGTCATCTAATTACTTTTGGCGGTAATTATTTAAACTTTTAGCGACTATTCCAATATTAGTGGTTGCTGAAATATGCTTCATAAATCCAATGAGAAAAGAGTATATATGTGTTATCTTCTGTTAAAAAAATAAAATATATATAAAAAACAGAAAAAAATTTAGCTTGATTAAATATAATAACACTAGCACTAAATTATCTCATATGAGTATGTAATTTATAGCTCGTGTATGTTTATATTTAATTAGTGCGACTTACATATATGCTAGGCATGTTAAAAGCATATAAATTTACTAATATTCTTAATATGGAGATAAAGAATTAATTAGTATTAATTTCATACTAATATTTTATTTGAGATTGATTATTTAAGTTTGAAAATTGTCATAATTTATTTGCAAAATAAATATGATTTATTTTCAAATCAATATTTTATTTGAGAAAATATTGATAATATAATTGTGAAAAATAATTATGATTTGTTTGTGAAAAAATTATAATTTGTTTGTGAGATAATTATAAATTATTTGTTAAAATATTTATAATTTATTTGTGAAATAAATGTCAATATTTTATTGAGGAAATATTGATAATATTTGTAATTTATTAAAAAAATAATTATAATTTATTTGAGAAAAATAATTATAAATTATTTGTGAAATAAATTATAATTTATTTGTTTGTGAACAAATGTGTAAGAGTTCAAAACTTTTAAACTAATTTAAATTAAATGTGTGATTTTGAAATCATTACTAACTCGTGGAGTTTGAGAATGTATTTAATCACATTGATATTATTGCTTTATTTATTGAGTTATAAATACGAGGCAATAAATGTATTCGCGAAATACGAAAAGAAGCATTTGTGACATACAAATCAGGATAATGGAATAAGAAAATTAAAAACCCCTATATCCGAATTGTGGGGGTGAATACGATATATTTTTTTAACAAGATTGTGTTAAATTGAGAATAATTCGTAAAAATAATTCACCTAGCTCATATGTAGCTAAACGGAATAATCAAACCTAAGAAGGTGTGGGTAATATTATTCTATAAATTTGGATGTACCGGATAACTTGTGGGGGAAAACTCCTTTGATGGCTAAACGCATATTAAGTCGAGTTTTACACAAGAAAATTAAATATCATTCCATTCCATATGAGTTTATGGAAGGGAAGAAACATCAAATACCTCAAAATGAGGGGGCTACTTAGGTCAGATTTTGATTTTACCACCAAAAAATAATTTAAAAATATTAATTACTACTAGTTTGTTCGATGAATAGTAGTAGCTCATATTTTTAGTATTTAAATCTAACATAATCGTAATCATGTGAACCGAGTCAAGTGATGTAACAATCATTGAGAATGTAAGAGGGATTTGAGAATCATTTCTTATAAATTGATCTTTCTTTCGGTTCAGATTTATTTTCAGTTTGTGTGGTTTACTGATATTAAAATCTGATAATGTAATATTATTTTTTACTTACATAAACCTTTCTACAATTTATAATTAGAGTTAATTATAAATTATTTGTTATGCGAGAATAAAAAGTATGGTCTAATCATTTTAGATTAGAATATTTATTTAAAAGTCATAAAATATTTTACGAAAATATTTAATTTACTTTGACCTAGAGGGTTTACCTTGTGAAGCTTATAATTATTTTTAATTATAAACTATTTTATTCTGAGAGAATATACATATGAATCTATCTCGAAAGAAGTCAATCTCTAACCTCAACATGAGTTTGTTGATGAGTTGAGGAGACATATGAGCTAAAAGCTCGAAGTTATTTGATCCAGATATTCTAACTTATATGTTAAAGAATTAACCTCGAACACATAAATAGATTATGTCACATTCCAATATCGTAGATTGGAAAGAGCCGATTGACAGCGAGTTACATTCATAAAATTTGTAGACCTTGAAGAGTGAACAAATTAGATGTAGATGGGTTTTTAAGTTCAAGAGTTTAAAAACTTTGATAAGTCAATCGAAAAACTAGGCTAGACGAGTAGCCAAGTTGTCTTATAAAAGAAATAATTTTACTTCTTTGACTCATATTCACTAGCGATTAGGATGACATCCATTTGAATGTTAATAGATCTAAAAACTATATATAATGGATGTTGAGATTATCATTCTTAATGATGAATTAAATGAGAAAATTTATAAGGAGTAACTAGAGAGTTTAGTTGTTAAATGAAAAGAAAACATCGTTTGCAAAACTTTTGTATTTTCTTGTTGACATTTAACAAACTTATAAACAATGACATGAAAAATGCGATAGTGTCATATTAATAAATATGACAAGTGTGTCTATATAAACTAACTGGATAATTGAGTATCAACGTTTGTTTATATACAAATTATATATCAATATTTGAGACTAATATGTGAGTATTAAATCCATTGAGAAAATATTAACTTATGATATGAAAAACTTCGGTTGAATCAATCATGATTAAGAGGTCATGTGATGACATTAAACTATCTCAAGCACATTACGTGGATGAGTTATAGATAGTTTAATACTAATGAAAAGGGATTTCATCTTTTTGTTTAATTCATATCTTGTGTATAGAGTATCACAATTTTGAGTATGCTAAAAAAAATTAGATGTCATGCATATATCGTAAAATGCAAGAGGCTAGACATCGTCTCTTGGTTAATAAACTAAGGAGACATATGAGCAATCTTAGCAAGATTTGTTGGGATGCAATAATGATAATGCTTGAATCTTGAAAGAATACATACATATGTGCATTATATTTGAAAAAATTTCAAACGATCTAGGATAGATATAGTAAGGCAAATGAAACTTCTGATTTTGAGGAATCAAAGTTTATAAGCGGATATGTATTCAATTTTGGAGGCACCGCTATTTCCTGAGAATCTTCCAGACAAACGCATATAGCTCAATCCACTATGAAATTAGAGTGCATAGCATTGAATATAGCTAGCAAAGAATTTGAGTGGCTTCACAAAATTCATGGAAGATATTTTAATATGTCTGAAAATTGTGTTAGTCATACATAAAATGCGATAATTAAGCGGTGATACACAGAGCTCAACAAACTCTATGTAGAATGGTAAATTCATGACATATTTATTGTCGTTGATACAATACTGAGAGACATCTACTTTCAAATAGAATGGACTTTATGAAGTCAAGAGATAATCCTGATTCCGGATATTAAAGGTTTATCTAGAGAGTAGTATGTGCATCGAGGAGAATGAGCTTAAAGTCTAAATTAGACTAAGTTACCTCGTACGGAAACCTAACCTGTCGACTGGAGATCCCACAGACTAGGTTCAATGGGATAACTAGTCTTGGCTAACTTAAAAGAAAGCACTTAAGAGTATAACTCCATCCCATTCTTATGATGCAATAAGTGCAAGCCTACCGCGTTTATAAGGTTAAGCAAACACTTTTAATGACGTCTATACCTTGTTAAGAACAAATGGAGTATGGTAGAATACTTCTGATAGATGCGGTCACCTATGTTAGTGTGAGCTGGGTCGGCTCGTTGAGAATTTCTTTATATGCTGGAATTCTCTAAAGCACTCGCATAACCAAGAATGTTCAGGGCCAAGACGAACACAACCGAGAACTTGAAACAAATCGATTTAGTACTGTGTTAAGTTTATTATCTTGGTTTCGCACAAACAGCCGACGGTTCAAGATGAAATATTTCACCGATTGGCTAAGTAAATCCGATAAGCTTTAACTAGGGAAGGTTCATGATGAAATATTTCACCTATCCTTATGCGGCATTATTCCTAAAGAAATTTCGACATGATATGTCTATGTGAAGGAACTCGAAGAACAATTTCATTCATGTGGGGGATTGTTGGAGTTTTATGTATGTGTGAATGAAATAAATAAAAGTAAGAGATGTGTCTATTCGATTCGAAGAGGTATCATTTGGATCGAAACACTGTGTCCCTTTCCATGAGGCACTTCTGTGTCTATAAATATGAGACAGAATCTGGCCAATTCTGAATCAATTTGATAATAACTAAAAGGAAAAACACTACTCTTTCTTTCTCTTACTTCCCTAAAATTTTAGTCCGAAATTTCCGTTTGTTCAAGTTCGCAGTAGGTTCATTATTTGTGCAAATAATGAACAACAGACTGTTGTATCTTAGGAGACTACCGGGAATCAAACTGTATGCACCGTGGCAGCCCCGGAAATATTGTCTTAAGGAAATTTGTTTCGACAAGGCTCAGTCTTATTTCCTATTTACATGTTGATTAAAGTGTTCTACGAATTAATTCTAACCAGGTAAGTATGATTTTTACATGCTTTTATAATGCATAGATTTATTTGTTAGAATATTATTTATTATATTCTTTAGTTTGTGAAATATATAACTGCACAGATTGTTAAACACCAACATCTACTACATCAGCACAGTCTGATGCTGAGATGGAAACAGGGAAGTCTGCTGAAGAAACAATTGCAGATGCTATCATAGATCTGACAACTAAGGAAATTGAAGATATGTCTGATGGTTCTCCATTAAGGACGGACTCTGACAATCAAACCTTGGAAACCATTGCAACAAGAAGAAGGAATATCAAGAAAAATATAGAGGTTCCCAAAGATGACACCTATTGAGTCACCCATTAGGTTGTCGGACTCTGTTAATCTTCAAACACCTGACAAATCTACTGAGCTTGAAAAGGAGTCTACTCTCACAGAGTCAGCTGCTGAACATACTACTACCACTCTAGTAGTTGAGGGATCACAACCTCAAGAGGATGAAGATATTCAAATCCTTGAACCAATGATTCCCGCTCCTGTTGCTACTGTTACCCCATAACCTACTGTTACTGCTCAGACATCTAAGCCTCAGAAAAAAAGGAGTCTCACAAGGAGAAAATTGTCTACTGCTGACAAGAAAAAGAAAGAGGAAGAAGAACAAAGGAAGAGTTATGAAGCTGAAGTTCGTCAAGCCATTTAGCTAAGCAAAGCTGAAGCAATCAAAGAAACTCAAAGACGAAAAATGACTGAAGCCGAACTCAAGGTAAGTGAGGATGAAGAACTGGCTAAAGTAATAGAACTAAGCAAGAAGGATGCTCACGGTCCTCGCTGGATCGGAGGTATCAAGATTGGTGGAACTATGAATGCCAAACAAATTCTATTTCCATGACAAAGACAAGAGAAGAAGAAATTCGAAGTAAGAAAATCTCTTGACATTGTTCATAGTAATCCCCTTGTATTTAGCAGATTTGAAGCAGCTCTAGAACAGTTTGACAACAAGCTGCAACAAAGAACTACGTTCCTACAAGAAAATATCAGATATTCAAGATGGAGAGATTACAGAATCGGCAAGTCTGTAGAATAAATCCAAGCCTGGAAAGAGTTTACTAATGAAGAAAAGTGGGTTCTCAGTTGGCTGCACACTTCTTCAGTCACTCAAGCATTGGATATAGACTATGTGCACGATTTTTTTCGTGGATACATTCGAAACATAGTTGCTAAAGAAGCTGAACGCGTCGAAAATGAACTGCCAGCCAAAAGAAGAAGAGGAGATGATCCTATAGTAAGGGCTGTGCAAATTGTTGTACACACTGCTTTGGAGAAGTGGGCTAAGAAAGCTAGATATGGTAAAGGTTCTTCAAGTGACCTGCCCCACTTACCAAGTGTTCAAGAAATAGCATTTGGCTCCAAGTAAGCAAGTTTCAGGAGCAACCCAAAAAGAATACATCTACAAAAGAATGGTTACCTGCTCTACTTATCAATCAAACAACAGTCGTTGCCGAGGATGGAACTGTTGAAACCACAAACCTAGAATAGCCTACTTCAAAAACACCTTTAGCTATCGAGTGGAAAGCTGAAGATGAAGTTGTTCTTATGGATGCACCTGTCCACCAGGAAGATTCCCCTGCTTCAACCCCTACTCCAACAGCTGACCTACACTCATCACTGATGGATTCCTTTCATATGTTACTTGAAGATACTCTAAAGGAGATGGAAGAAAGGAACATGTTACAAATGAAACAGATGCAAGAAGAAAATGCCAAAATGGTGAGAGAAGCCATTGACAATTTTCCTCCCCCGGATAATTCTCTAATGCTAACTCAAAGCATTCTTCGGATGAATAAGAGCATTGAAGACGTTAAGGCTAACATTAGTCACCTTCCCACAACTCTTCACCAAAATGAGTCAGACATAGCAGAACTGACAAAGCTATTCAGACAAGTTGGAGAATTGGAAGTTGAGAAAAACTTAGCACTGGTTAAGGAAGTTCAAGTCTTTGCTGACAAAGCTGCAAAAGAAACCGAAAACATCCAATCTATTCAAATTCATCAAGCTGCTCAACTGAACGTAATGGATCAAAACATCAGAAAACTACGTGCTGCTATAAATATCTCGACTGTTGAACTCAACCCTGCTGATGATGACAAAAAGGGAGAAGAGAGACCAGTCACAGCTCCTGTTCAAGCTACTGCTGAAAAGGAACCAGTACTTGAAGAAAAAGCTGGAGATGAAGAAGCTGCCAAAGAAGCTGATCAGGATGCTAAGAAGGAGGAAACCAAGGAGAAAGCAAAATCTGACAAAGAGATTGTTGATACCAAGGATACACTTGATAAGCAAACTGATTACTATATGAAGTACAAAGATCCAGAACGAATCAAGAGAAAGATTGAAGCTGCATACAGAAATCTAACCTCTAAAGGCGAAGAAGAAGAAGAAGAAGATGAAAAAGAAATTGATGAAGATGAGGAATTGAAGGAAGCGAAGAACAAGATGAAGAAACTGATGACTAGCCTAAACTAGTCTTTCTACTTGGATATTTTGTATCAGTTTACTTCTTTTGTCCCATTTGCTTGAACATGTATTGTAACTAAATCACATCTATAAAAGTTCATGTTACTTCCAACACATTATTTCTATCTCAGAAATTTTTGAGGACTTAACTTTAGTTTAGGTACAGGTACTTAGCTGAAGTTTTGTCATCGTCAAGAAAGGGGTAATTGTTGGATAAAGATGAAGATGAAGACAAATATTGAAGGGAGGTTTTGATGATTTCCAAAACATCAAGATCAGCTAAGTAATAAAAGCTTAGTGAATTCCCTATCAAGAAGTCTTGATCGAATGTAAAAGACAAATCAGAAAGATCAAAACTTATGGTCGAGGAGACGACTGATCTACTGCTGCAGAAGGAAATCAAATTGGTGAAAATCAGCAGACTCAACAGATTTGTTTAGTTTGGGATCAGCCGAGTGTTCATCAGACGAGAGAGTTCGAACATCTGAGTGGAAATGATCAGACAAGTCACCTCAACGGTCATAAATGTACTATTAATGCTGAAGAGGAAGGGTATTTATGACAAATGATTGAAGAAGAACCTCGTATCAGTGGAGCACATTTAATGCGACTGACAGGAAGTACAGTGGATATGAAAGTACACAGTCGCAGGGAGTCGTTCCTAAGAGATAGGGACCAGTGCTCGAGATAAAGACTTATGTTACACTTCAACTAACAGATTTCAAATCTCAAGTATAAAAAGGAAGCTTGTGTAAAGAGTTTACACAAGAGACAAAAGAAACAACACACTTTTGAGAGCATTCGGAAGCAAAATCTTTCTAAGTCTCAAAAGAACTTAAGAACAACCCACTCATCAGCTTAGTCATTTGTTGATAAAAGCTAACGTTGAAGGAAAGAAGAAATCTGAGTGATTCTTGAAAGAGATAAAGTATTGTGAGTAGTGATATTACTTAGAAGGATAGGTTTTCTTTATGATCTTCTATTGCGAACTTGCGGCCAGTTCATGTGTTGTTTGGCGTAAGTAGAGAAAATATTGTAATCTTTGTGATTATAGTATAACTCAAGATCTAAGTGACTTGGAAGAGTGGACTAAATGACTTTGATCCATATAACCATTATGAAAAGATCGGTGTTTTACATTCTGCATTCTTTTCATGCATATTTCAAAATAAGCATATTTTCATCAAAACTGTTTGAAAAGAACTTCGTAAAACTGGGGATAAAACTTTGAAACCAAGTCTCGATTACTTGTGAAAAACACTTTGCAAAAACCGCTGCAAGTAACACGTCTTGGAACTCTGATTCAATACAGCTAAGTGAATCAGTTGAAGTGGTCTACTCTGCTGCTCAAAGTTGTGTGCGCGAACACCCTAGTAACTTCGCTCAACTTGATCCGTTTAGTATGCTCATTCGAAGAATTGAAGTTTAAATTTTAAAGTTGTAAAATTTTCAGAAGTCTATTCACCCCCTCCCCTCCCCTCCCCCCCTCTAGACCTCAACTGACCACTTGAGACCAACACTATACTTTAATTTTTTTAAAATTATTGATTTTGAATATTTTTTTAATTTTTAAAATGGTTTTTATTTGATATTCAAGTTTGTTCTTTCTTATGGTTAACCATAATTTTTTCAGTTTTCCTTATACTTTAATTTTAATAAGAAAATGAATTTTTTTTTGAAATTATTTATATTTTTAAAGTTTAATAACTTCACATTAATAAAAGGAAAGTTTTATCTTTTCATTGTTACTTGGCAAAAAGCCTATAACCTTAAGTTACATTATCATGTGATCCGTTCCTCCATCTTCTCATCATTCGGAGTAAATTTAATGTTGATTGACTTCTTGTTTCATTAATTACTTTAATTTTATGTTGAGCCATTTTAATTTCCTTGGTTTTCATTCCGATATATTTAGTATAACATTTACTCCAACAAATAAAATACATGATTGCATTGAATTATATTCCTATCTATGCAACAAACATAATTATTCCTGTACAAGGTATAACTGTCCATGAATAATAGCTACAATATTCCAATGATGAAATTGAATGATCACTAATAGTTGGGTGGTTACATTAGAAAAAACTAACAATGAACTAACGAATGTTGAGGGTGGTCGAAATAATTATAAAACTCTCCCGAGAAATTGACGTTAATTACACTTAACTTCATGGTAAGTCCCTGTAATTAACCAATAAATCTAAAAATAGAATCCTTACATATATGATGTAGCATGGCAAGAGTTTTAATTATATCAAGAATATACAGGGTTTAGTTTTTTCCACGAAGTAAGCGGTAACATTTTATTCTTTAAAAATATTAGAAATATGTATAAGAATTTCTAATACGTGATTATGTATCAAAATTTCATTGTTTCCAACATAATCTTCAAACTAATTTAGTTTTTGAATTAGTGGAATCGAAAATCAGGTGTAATTATTCCGAAACTCTTTTTATTCCTTCAATCCCTCATATTGTTCTTAATTTTAATAATTTCTTCACAATTTTTCTTTGTGTTTCTGAACTATATCGGAAAAGCTTTCAATTTCTTTTTAATATTTATCTGACTAAACCATATATTAGCTAGAAATGGAAATTTGACCCATATATGTAAAATAATACTCCATTTTGAGAAGGTTAATTTTCTTTCTTGATTACTTTCGTATTTAATTAGTTAAAATAATTAAAATTTTGTTCTAGTATTTATTTAGATTCTGTTAAAAATTCTGAAATGTAAAAATATTTAAGCAGATTCTAGATTCCTTATATATCATCTTTATTTTAGTAATTCAGATTGACACTTATATAACAATTAAATTTGTTAATATTTAGAAACACATTAAATTCAGGAATTATGAATTATATACTATTAGGAAAAATATTATGGTAATCATTTAATAGTTTACTTTATTTATTATCACAATATCATTATTACCAAATTTTATTGTTGACTACTCTCTTTGTAATATATTATTCTCGGGAAATTTGCTTTTTTGGTAATATAGGATAGGTCATTTTGCAACTTTGGTACTATTACACACAAAAATACAAATCTTGTACCATCCAATAGGTTTTCATTGCAACTTTGGCACCATTCAACACGAAAATGCAAATTTGATACCATATAAATGAGAAGTTATTGCAACTTTGGTACCATTTGGACGAAAATGAATATCTATTATGTAGTACAAAATTTCCATTTTTGTGTCTAATGGTACCAAAATTGAAAGATTGTCTATTATTTGGAAAAAAAATAAAAAAATTCCCTATTCTTCTCGATATAAATAATGCTTAAATTTATATTTATTATGTACACAAATATTGATTCCAAAACATCATTGTAATTTTCTCATTATTCTCTTTAATTGCATGGCTGAAACCATGAACCATCGATCAGTTTTCCTTGCATATGTAATAATAATTTCGGTTTAATTTTGCAATGTCAATGGGCCTTGAGATTGAAACCAACAATGGAACCATTGGCTTTACCCTAGATTTGATTCATAGAGACTCGCTCCAATCTCCTTTCTATGATCCTACCTTATCGTCATCGCAAAGAATGGTGAATGTTTTTCAAAGATCATTGGATCGAAGTCATCGTTTTAAGAACGGGATTAAAGATGGAGATCCACCTCAGACAGACATAGTTTCTTATAATACTGGAGAGTATATGATTAAGTACTCCATAGGCACACCACCAGTTTCTACTTTTGCACTTGTGGATACTGGAAGCCAAATTATATGGTTACAGTGCGAACCTTGTCTCAAATGCTTTCGTCAAAACTTACCTATCTTTAATCCGAAAAGTTCATCCACATATAGTTCGGTTCCTTGCCATACTCACGAATGTAGATCTTTCGAGGGTTTTGATTGTGACGAAAATCAGATAACTTGCAAATATAAGGTTGGTTATCAAGGTGGATCAAACTCAGCGGGTGTGGTTTCAAGAGAAACCATCACATTACCATCATCGCAGGGACGGAATTGGTCATTCAGTGACATTATTTTCGGGTGTGGACTTGACAATGAAGCAAAAGACTTTAGTGCCCATGCGGCTGGCATTGTTGGTCTTAATGGGGGAGCAAATTCACTTATTGGTCAACTGGACTATGTAATTCAAGGTAAATTCTCTTATTGTTTGGTGTCACTTTATCATGAAATTACTGACTCAAGTTCAAGTAAGATGCATTTCGGGCCAAATGCCATCGTCTCAGGTCCGGGTACGGTCTCCACCCCTTTAGCTTATATTAGTTGGCTGTCACCTCATTATTTTTTAACATTGGACGCAATTAGTATTGATGGTCTGAGACTAGAATTCTATGACTATTCGTCAAATAATTCAAAATTTAGTAAAGAAGGAAACATTATCATCGACTCTGGAACAGCTCTTACTTATCTTCATGATGATTTCTACAAACCAATTAAGGAAAGATTGCAAAAATTGATATATTTTAGACAGGTTCCCCATAAAATATTTGACTTGTGTTATTTTTTGGGGAAAACAGAACTCATATTTCCATTCATGAATTTTCACTTCAGAGGTGCAGATGTGAAGTTGAGATCAGAGAATGTATTTGTTAGGCTAAATGAAATCCTCTGCTTGGCAATTGTACCAGCAAAATCTGATGAGCCCGCAATTTTTGGTAATATAGCACAAAGAAATTTCATGGTGGGATATGATCTAAAGAAGAGAACAGTGTCCTTTAAGCATATGGCTTGTCATATATCTTCTTGATTTTTCTAGTTTCATGCTAAAAAATGAAGTATCATTTGAATAAAAATAGGCATATAAATAGAGCCACATGAAATCTTAAACGTTGTTATTTTACTTTTAACATAATATAAATTTCAAGAATGTTGATTAAGCTTTTTTCCATAGTCGAATTAAATGATTCCAGAATCTTTTTGTGCAATATTTACTATCGATTTAGGAACATCAACATGATTTCAAAATTAATCCCAAGTAATCTCGCAAAATCAGAAGAAAAATTGAACTGGGATCGTGCAACCAGTTTCTTCGATCAGCAAAATGTGTAACAATTACCGCAGTGGACGTGAAATTGGTGTTGCCAATTGAATTTGAACTGCTCCAAAGAGTTATTTCAGGAGAGAAACACAAAAAAACCGAAGACCAATCTTAAACTAATTTTTTTGGATTTTTCTTGAAATAACCAAAACAGCAAAAAACTAAGTACACTAAAAAAATTAAATTAGCAGAGTTCGTGAGAGTGAGATGATGAGAATGGGTTCATGTTTGCGAAAATCAAATTACAAGTAATTGGGATATGATCGGAAAACTTAAACGGAGTGAGTGTTCAAGATGGGTATAGTTTGAGAGAGAGAAAAAAATTAGAGAGAGAAAATTTGCAATCCATTTTATTTTTTATTAAATAGGATTAATAATATTTATGTAATATTAAAAGATTTTTTTTCTAGATTTTGAATAAAATATTATTTATTTTATATTTATTATAAGTAAAATCTTGTTTGTTTAAAATATTTTTTTTAATTAAAAAAAAATCTAACAAGTTTAATAGATATTTATTTTATTAGGTTTTATATAAAATATCATTTAATGTACATACATATATACACACACATATATATATATATATATATATATATATAATCTAAATATAAAGTACTCTAATTAGCTTAAAAGATTTAATTAAAATAAATTTATCTAATAGTATTAATAATTTAACTTTTTTTATTTTATAATTAGGAGTGAAATGCTTCAAATTTATAAATTGTGGGGTAAATTTGACGGTCCAAAAATATGTGGGGCAAACTTTGCCATCAAGCTTTAAATATGGGGCCAATTTTGCAAACTTTCAATCCATTTTCCGTCCAAAATTGGGAATTCCGTCAATTATTGAACGGAAGAACCAACCGTGTAACTGACAGTTAGTAATGGTATGAAATGTGTAAGATGAAAAAGTGAAATTCTCTCGTTTATTTTCTAAGAGAACAGAAGATGATCAAATCAGTTGTGGTGGGATTTTCTTTTGCTCGATTGGCTCCACCAATGGCGCAATCAGCAATGACATAATTCTTTGAAAAATAGATAAACCACATGAAATCTTCATCCACAAGTGCCAATCAAGTTGATATTAGTTGAGTTGAGAATCACTGAGTGAGTAAAACCATAATGAGAATAATATGTTACATCATTTGATGCAAGAATAATGGGTTTTTTCCTTAACATATCCAAGAACCAAACATAGCCTTAGTGATTAATTCTAAATACATATTTATTATTTTTATAATTTACAATATATAACAATTAACACTCAAATTTTAAAATTTATAACATATTATAAAAATTAGAAATAACTTCCAAGGATAAAATTAGAACATTCTTGGGACAAGGGATTAATTGTAAGAAGGTGACAAATCTAAGGGGTTTTTTTTTTAATAGCCCATACGTGAGGAGGATTTTTGTAGTTGATTTAACCGTTTTTCGTGTGGTTCGATTAAATCAATGATGTTTGATTAGGGTTAAATTATATTATGGATATAAGGCTTAGTTACTTTATTCCGGATGGATCAATCTCAAGGATGAACGATATGTAACGAGATTTGCGTATGATATAAAGATTAAGGGTAATTTATATAGACACCCCTGACTATTACCCTAATTACAAGAAATTACCCTCCTATTTGAAATATTACAAAAACACCCCCTCGAGGGGTGTATTTGTAATGCTTCTAGGGGGTGTATTGGTAATATATTTTATGTAGGGGGTGTCCTTGTAATACAATTTTTGGTTGAGGGGGTGTTTTTGTAATATTTCAAACAGGAGGGTAATTTCTTGTAATTTGGGTAATAGTCAAGGGGTGCCTATGTAAATTTTCCAAAGATTAATAAGTATAGCAAAAGCTCTTATATTAGAATAATCTCAGATTGTACAAGTATGTAGGCGTAAGCTCTATTCTTCTGTGTCCTAATACAATATTTGATCAAGGTATTTATATTAGATAATCCCTAGCATTACAAGGAAACATAATCCAATTAGGAATCAGGGTATTTGTCCTTCTTAGGCTCGGATTGCAGCTAGATTGATGAGGATCATCATCTTTGATCGAGCAGAACCTGTGACAATGACTAAGCTGTGAGGTCGGGCCGATCTAATATATTGGAGTCGTTCCGAGTATCATATGGGGTATAAAATAGTCCCCATCAGTACTCCCTCACTTCTTCGAGCGGAGAATTAATAGAAACTCGTAGAAGTGTTGAACCTTATTCAACTGACGTTTTTATGAATTGTGCCTCATTAAAAACCTTACATGGAAAAAACCCAATGGGAAAAAAATTCAGAATAAGGAAAAGAGTGCAACATTTCATAGATAGTCGTTTTGTCATTTCCGAGCCATATTGTTACTTTGATTCGAGGAGCCAGTTCTCTTCGTTTCATGGCGGGAATATGAATAGTCGCGAAAGGGACCAAAACGTCATTTCGGCTTCATATTATATATATATATATATATATGCGCTTCTAGTTTCACCCTCACTATTTACTTTCCGCCCTCTGTCTTGTAGCAGTAAATTTTCTAATCGATAATTTTCTAAAAATCCAATTTTATTGACAATCAATTCCGACAATCTCTTATCATGTCTTCCAATTCTAGAAATCCCACCTCATCTTCCACCGAGGACATAAATCCTATTATCGATGTGGAAGCTTCTCCAAGTCCTTCCCCAGAACAAACGGGGGCTTCAGACGTAAGTATTCCTGAGAAACATACATTCAAGGTGGGTATTCTTTCCGATGCGGAGGTGGCCGCTAAAGCTAAAAAGGTCAAGGGTGCCAACCCTCAAGTTTCTGACCCGATCGAGAATCTTGTTTGTGCCTACAACGAGGATAATTTCCACGAAGTGCCTATAGTTGGTGCCAACCCTCAAGTTTCTGATCCGGTCGAGAATCTTATTTGTGCCTACAACGAGGATAATTTCCACGAAGTGCAGGATAACTTTACCTTCTGAGGGCTATCGTGCCTTTTATACTGCCCACGTCAATCACGGCCTCAGACTTCCATTGTATCCTTTGTTCTTGGAGATATTAAAAACTTTTAGTGTTTCACTAACCCAATTGGTCCCTAACTTTGTAGGCTTCGTTGTTTCTTTCTCCGTTTTGATGATTGCCAAAGGTTTCCAACCTTTTTTTGCAATTTCTATCAGTTGTTTCGCTTTAATATTTCCAACTCTTCGAACCATGGCTACTTTTTTACGAGCCAGAGACCTGGTCTTTCTATTTTCGACTCACCTGTTTCCAGCAATTCCGACTGGATATTCCACTTTTTCTTCGTTCGTCCTCCGACTCATAGGACATTAGCTGATGGGTCGAGAGAACCTTTCACTTGGGACCACAATTCCAAATGGACTTTTGATGGTCGCTCCGTTGATGGCCAACTGATTCCCGATGACCCTATTTTGCTGAATAAAATAAAGGAAATGCGTTCGGACAAATACCAATGCGCTATCCTTATTGGGGAGTCCTTTCTTCCCAAAGCTGGCCTAAGTTCTCATACATTCCCCGTTTCTACCTTTTCTCAGTCGCTTGATAAGTTTTCTCTCATACTTGCCATATATTTTCTTTATCTTCATTCAATTATTGTTTGTAACCACTTTGTTTCTTCTGCAACTTCTATGGTTGATAATTCCAGGCGTTCCAAAAAAGGAAAAATGGTTCTGTCCAAATCTACCAAAACGGTAGAGAACCATCCCATAGAGCAACGGGTTTCTCGGAAGAGAAAATTAGATCAAGATCTTGAGTCTGATGATAACAGAAAAGAGACCCCAGAGCATTCCCAATAGATTCCTACTGAACCCTCTTCTTCTCAAATTCCGGCTTCTACGTCCACTGTTAGGACCGGACAGGGTTATCCTCCCCTGCAACTTAGATCTTCCCTTGGCATTCGTGGTTGCCGCTCGTGGTCGATACCTAATTTGATTTAACCGTTTTTCGTTGGGTTAGATTAAATCAATGATGTATGTATTAGAGGTTAATTTAATTATATGTAATAGGGCTTTGTTACTTTATTCCGGATGGATCAATCTCAAGGAAGAACAATTACGTAAAGAACAATAAGTAATCAAGACGATGAATATGTAAATAGTATAGCAAAGGCTTTTCTATTAATCAGATTGCCGAAGTAAGTAGGCATAAAATCTCAATGTAATTTTGTGTCTAATACAATGTTTAACTAGGTATTTATATGACATTAACCCTAGTTTTACAAGGAAATATAATCCTAATTGGACTAGGCATAATAATCCTTAATGGACTCGGACACTGCTCTTGGTCGCCGAGGTTTGATAATGCAGATCGGACCTGGCAGTTTCTTTAATGAATCAGACTCCTGGTCGGTCCGAACGTATATGGACTAGTCACCCCGATTATTATAAGGGTGCGAAATAGCCCCCATCAGTACTCCCTCACTTCTTCGAGCGCATATGCAATAGAAGCTCGTAGAAGTAGATGGTCGATTACGACTGTATTTTCTATGAATTGTGCCTCGTTAAAAACCTTATTAGGAAAAAACCCTGTGGGAAAAAATCCTAAGTAAGGAAAAGAGTGCTACGCCTCATAGATAGTCGTTTTGTCGTCCCAATTTCGAACCGCTACGCGTCTCTTGAGGAAACGTTTCGACTTTCGCCACTTGGCGTGAATGTGATCAGTCGTGAGAGGTTTGAAACGTCTTTTCATCTCTCTTTATAAATTGGTGATCGTTATTTCAGTCATCTTTTACTTTCTACTTCCCATATTTCGCAGTAATTTTCTTATTCGCTCATTTCTTTTCCAATTTACCTTTATCGACCCGTATTTTTCGAGGATCCCAAAAATGGCTTCAATTTCAAGAAAATCTTCCTCGTCCACTAGGGAAAGAGTCACACCTAATATCGAGGAAGAGGTACCCCCGAGCCCTTCGACTGAGCAGACAGGGATGTCAGAATTCACCGTTCCGGATAATGACACCTTTAACGTGCAAATTATAACCGATACGGATGTTGCTGCTAGGGCCAAAAAGGGCAAGGGCACGGTTCCTCAAATTTCTGAACCGATCGAGGACCTCGCTTGCGCTTATACTGAAGAAACTTTCCATGAGGTCAGGGATAATTATGCGAAATATTTTCCGGAAGGTTCTAAGATTATTCTTCCTTCTCCTTCTGATAGGGTTACTTCCCCGCCGGAAGGTTGTCCAGCTTTTTACACTGCTCATTTTAATTACGATTTGCGTTTTCCCTTGTCCGCCTTATTTCTTGACATTTTGAAAATATTTAGCGTATCCTTGACGCAATTAGTTCCAAATTCGGTGGCCTTTGTGGTATCTTTTTCCGTTTTGATGATAGCAAAAGGATTCCAGTCTTTTTTTCGTAATTTTACACAATTGTTCCGTTTTAATATTTCTAGTTCTTCCAACCGCGGATACTTTTTTGCTAGCCAGAAGACTAGTCGCTCCTCTTCGACTCCCCGGTTTCCAGTAATCCATTCTGGAAATCTCATTTTTTCTTTGTACAACCACCTTCTCATCTTCGTTTAGCGGACGGTTCAACTGGGCCATTCTCATCATGGATCAAAATTTCCTATTTTTCCTAGGAAAAATCCGAAACGTTTCGGTTTTTCAAGGAACCGAAACGATTCCTTAATGTATTTTCGAAATTACAAGGTTTCCTTCGAACCCACAATTTTTCCGAGTTTTCCACCGAAACTATGGAAACTTGCAAAGTTTCCTTCAATTTCCGAAAATAGTCGTTGCCTTCTTTGAAAAAAAAAGTTCCAATTTTTTTTTTTAAATCCAGAATTTTGGAAGAAATCTCTTGAAAGAAGGAAAATATATCTCAAAAATATTGACTTACCTACAATTTTTCGAAATTATGCCTTCCAAATCTTCAATACAAAGTCCAGCAATCTCAAACCTCTTCATCCCTAATACACGAGTTATCTCAAACCTCTTCATCCCTAATTTTATTTTTGAACTATTAGTACTTTAATATCATGAACTTTAATTAAGCTATGTTTTAATTCTATATTAACTTTTGTTAGTTTTTTAGGTACGGTTATTTTGATTATAGTTTATAGATTTCATCTAGGATATTCCACTGTCTTTTCATTGTTTAGTTGTGATGCAACTTTTTTAATTATTAACAAGCACTCATTCTTGTTTGGTAATGCTGGTTTGCAAGATTTGAAAAGGACATTACTAATAATTGTTTGCATTCATTTTACACTTATATTTCAAGTTAAATTATGCTTTAGAAATAAGAACATGATTTTATGTATTTTTTTATAACTATTTGTGTGTTTCCAGGTTTTTGTAATTTTTCCTAGCGTTTCCGCAACGTTTCCAATTTTTGGATACCCGAAACTCACCTACGAAACGAAACTTTGATCCATGATTCTCATGGGACCATGATTCCAAATGGATTTATGGTGGTCGCTTGACGACCGGCGATTTCATCCCTGACGACCCCCAATTGATTAGTGAAATCCAGGGTATGCGCGTCGATAAGTACCAAAGTGCTCTTCTTAATGGCGAGGCCTTTCTTCGTAAGGCGGGATTGAGTCCTCATACTTTCCCCATTTCTTCCCCTTCTCAATCGCTGGGTAAGCATTTTATTTCAGCATTTAATCGTTATAATTCCTTTTAGCAGTATGTCTAATTTTGACTTTGTTTCATTTTTAGTTCTTATGGTAGAAAATTCTCGGCGCTCTTCCAAAGGAAAGATGGTTTTGTCTAAATCCACTAAAACCATAGAGAATCTCCCTATTGAGCAGAGAGCGTCTCGAAAAAGAAAATTGGAACTGAGCCACGGTTCCGAAGATAATAGAGATGAATCTCCGGATTCTTCCCAAGAATCTCCTGTCCGTCAGGGGACGGGATCTGGTTATCCTCCTTTCCAACTTCGAACTTCCCTTGGCATACGTGGATGCCGCAGCTGGTCGATGCCCCATCCCAACGATAAGCCAGTGGAGAGAAGAAGGTATTATTATGATCGTTCTGGCGAGGATCTATCTATACTTGGTGAGAATCACCCGAAACCCACTCTTGTCGAGATGATCGAAGACCATCTTCAGGGGAAAAGAGCTGCCGGCTATTCCGAGAATGACTCTTTGGTTCATGATGAGAGCGAGAATGCTGTGGACAAGGAAACTCGTGTTCTTCTATCTGGCGTGTTTACTCGCGATATGAATAAGCTTCTTCGGAAGGATCCTTTGGAGAAATTTCAGAGAGCTTCTCTTTATGCTGAAAAGGTGTTTTCCTATTATGTACGCTTGCTCGGCAATTTACTTAATGAATATTTTAGCTCATAAATTCATTTCATTTATTACTTTCCTTTTTAGACCAAGACTTGCTTGGCATCGTATGCCTATGAAGCCTCTCTCTGGAAACAACAATGTGAATTTCTGGATGAGAGATACAAGACTTTACTTCACAAGGCTCCTGGTTCAGAGGTTGGTCCCTCGACATCTTCTTCTCTCCCGCTTCCGATCATAGAAACTCAGGCTACGGGATCTGATGACCAGGAGATCATAAATAAAGTTTTGGAGACTTCCCGTACCCAAGAGCAGGTTGATCGGCTGAATAGGGAGTTGGGAGATTATCAACTTCGAAGTACTGCTCGGATCAGTGAGCTGGAATCACAGGTTGCCGACCTTCAATCTTCCTTGGAGGAGTTCGATAAGGACCCTCCTCTTAGTGGTCTCAAAGATCGTTCCGGCAGGAATCCCGTTGAGAGAGTGATTCGAGAGTTCCTTAGTTCTCCCGTTCATACAGCTTTGGTGAATCGAATGATTGGTCCGCTGTTAGAGAGTACTTTCAAGAAAGCAATTCATCAGCTGGTTGCTCTGGAATTAATTGAGGATCGACGAATGGAATATTTCAAGGCGGCACACATCAGCATGAATCGTTACGGTGAGGGGTACTCTCCTTCTGAGCTGCCGCAAAGCATGTATAAACAATTTCCATTGGCTCGTCTTGTCGAAGAGTTTGGGAAACCGTTGCCAATTCCTCCTTCGGATATCAATGATGAGGTTGACAATAACTTTATCGATCCAGAGGAAGAGGAGGAGATTGTGGAGGTAATAAACGAAGAAGCGAACGAAGAACAGGCCGCTGGCGAACAGGGAGTTCCAAATGGCGACGGGGTTGTGTGATGTGGGAGCGATCCATTGATCTAGGAAATAATCCCTATGATAATTAACATAACTTTGTTTGTAATATTACTTTTTTATCCTTTTGTACAATAGACGGTTCATATTCTGACGGTTACGTCTTTTTGACTTCTCTGTCAATAATTCAGACAAGTTATTAATTTTACCGTAATCATTATGCTTATGTCTTTTCGAATTCTTGCGGCTGTTCATAGGTTAGTTTCTGTAATTCGCGCCCATTCTTTGGGTCTCCTGCGTCTTTTCGTATAGTATAAATACATATGGTAAAACTTTACTCGCTATTTACTGCTTTTACTCAACTTATCCAGAATACTCTCTCGTTAGGAGGTCGATAAGTTTCCTCGATAGTTAAATTTTCTTTTCTTTTTCCGAACATGAGCAACCTTTTTGGCAACACTTCAAAGCGTCCATCCCGCGAAGGTAATAGAAATATTAGACCTAAAAGGTCTCTACAGAGGGGCCTTCGATAGATCCACCTCGTTCATCCTTAACTAGAAGATCGGAGATCGAGACTCCCGTTATTCCTTCTGAAGCTCCCCCCGTAATTAGTTCGACTTTTGTTCAACAAGATTTCCCTCTTTCTGGTGAGGTCGAGAGGAGACCCTCCCCTGGTCGGGTGGCCTTTGGTGATATGTCCAACGTGGAGCAAACTTTTAATATACCTGTTTCTTCAGGTGTTTCTTCTTTTGAGCATGGCTTACATGAGCGGGTTCCTGATAACTCCGTTCCTTCTGCTACTTCTACCGCCCTACTTGCCGGTGGTCGTCAAAGGGAAGATACCACAGGAGCAGTTGGTGGAGATTCTTTTTTGGATTCGTCCATGACACAATATGTTCCCCAAGATTTTTCTGATTTTTTATTTAATGATACTACTATTGTGACTACTTCTTTTGAAGCAGGCGGGCCTTCTGGAGGTCGGTCAGGCTCTGGGTCCGGTCGGCGAACCGTTATCTCTGCTTCGGGCAAGGAGACTTCAGTAAGTCTAATAGAGAGGGAATCCCCTCGTTTGTTAGACGACCGTTGTATTCTTGAGCAGGTTAGGGATATAACGGAGTCGGTGATTCCTCGTCCTGATGGTGTTTCCCGCGATAGTGAACTGCCCGGCTCTGTTGAGCCCGATGTTTTGTCCTGGGATTTGGGTCTCAGCACCATCTTGCCCGGCGAGTTGAGAAAGCACGAGGGCACTTCCAATGTTCGCCTCGTTCAGTCGCTGGTTAAGTTATGCGAGCAGGTAATCATATTTCTGACTATATTTCTTGCTTTATCTTGATTGCCTTGTTACGTATGAGCTTTTTTTTTTCTTTTTAGGCCAAGTATTTTACGCTGCAGCTGGGTGTGCAAAATGTTGATCTGTGGATCAGTAGGGAGGGCCAGAAACGTCGCTTTGAATCGGAGACGGCGAAAGTCACAGGGCAGACCCTCCAACTCAGGCTTCTTAATGATGACCTTCAGAAATTACAAGAAGAGAAGTCTGTCCTAGAGAAGGAGAAAAGCGACTTGGTTCAGGCTCACGCCCTTGCAGAGGAATCTCGTCTGCAGGCATATGACCAAGGTTATGATGTCGGTTATCTAAAACGTCAGGAGGAATTGATGGCGTTTGTAGGTAACGCGCCTCCTCGAAGGGGTGCTTCTGCTAGTCGGCCTGGTGATAGCAATCCATCTCAGTGACCTTTTCTGACCTAGCTGTTGTAGTTGGAATGCTTTTCCTCTTTTTTTTTTTGTAGGCCCCAACCTTTACGTGGTTGTCGTGGCAGAATATTTTTGAATGTAAGGCAAAAATTAATGACAGTTATGATCCGTTATAACCAGATTCATGCTTTGATCGATTTCAGTCAATAGATATATTTTGATAAATTATGTCTTGCACAATTTTATCGTCATAATTTAAGTATAAAAAAGAGGCAGGAAATTTTAGCAGGCTTATCTGACATTAATTTCCTGGGCGATCATCTCTTGATTGAAAGTAGCTCGTTCTTGGCTGATCAGTCTTGAATAGCTTAACAATGCAGTGTTTCCTTAGCGAATCGAACTTTTGTAATTGAGTATAAGTATGATGATCGGCCAGGCATGGTCCCTTAGTCTTGTTCTAAACTCATTTTAGACATTAGAATGTGGACCGTAGGTCATCCATGTAGATAATTTATTCAATAATTGTGAAAGAATGCTTAGCGCTCTGGTCGATGATCGATCAATGTTCTGTGGAATTGTCCACTTGTCACGGACATCTTATATAAGGACGTTGTCATTTCCTTTGTTGAGCATCGCTTCACTTTTTAAAGTTTAAGATCGTGGAAAGAATATATTCATCTTCTGATGAAAATCCATGTTTCTTTGCACTGATTGTGAGTTCCATGTTCCTCAAATAAAGCAACCAGTGTATCAACATGTCAATTCTTTGATATGGGAGGAATTGGAAAATGTAGAATCATTAGTTAGATCTAACTTGTTCAGACCTCCTTCAGCAATTCTTTGGAATGTTAGGCAATGGCGATTTTGTAGGCTGGAATGATGATGATCATTCATTTAATTCTCGTGTCAGACTTCTTGGACTCCAGTGAAGGTCCAATATAATTAAGAAAGAAAAATCTGCCGTATGATGTATGAGGCAGTGACGACCTTGGTCGCCGGAGTATGAGATTTCATAACGTTAAGCGAAGTAGTATCTGTTGTTTTGATGCAAACTTATATATCTTCATCGAGGATTTCCTATTTTTCATCCAGCGATTAGCATCTCTAAGTGTGCAACGTTATTTCAGTCGGGAGCTTTTCAGACCCGCTTTCTCGTTGTATTAATCACTTCGATCCTGATTCTTCTTTGCAAGCGAATAGTCTTTCTGACCTCAGAGGAGCCGTTCCAACTTACTCGCATTTAAAGGTGGAAGTCAAACGGTTGTGGTTTTTTTTCTCTTAGATCATCTTCCAACCGTTGGATCAACTTTATCTGCGCCTATAAATAGGTACGCAGTTTCCATTTCTCACTTACAATTCTTAAAAGGAATGGAGCTATTAGTTTCTTTGAGTTATACCTTGCCCATTGATCTCATAGTATTCAAAAAGTCACACTATCGTGATTCACTTTGTCATAATAACTCAAATGTCATCTGCCTTGTATTGACGGGTTCCATTGAAGCCTTACATTGTACTGACGGGTCCCATGAGGCCTCAGCCTTTGTCTTCACAGGTTTGAGGTCCGCGGTTTCTGTTTGCACATGGAGGATTCAAATTTACCAGGCACCGCCACTTTTCGATGTTACCTCCGGATTGATAGACCGCCGGGGTGTGCTGGTAAATTTTTACTTCTACGACGGTCCTGAAGAGATGCTGCTTTAGAGTAAAATTCAACCCCATTATACAAGCAGAATCTCCTTCTGGGCGAGTGGCCGTTACCGGGCATCTGGCTGGAAATGGTCATTTCGTCTGGAAGAACATTTGATCTTCAGAACCCGGCCATCGAACCAAAGAAGTCGACCATCCTGAGCAGCATTCTTCTTAGGTGGTCAATCACAACTATCGAGGCACTAGGGAGGAGATTGATGTTTCCGTGGATATTGTCGTGAAGACCGCAGATCTATAGAATAGGATTATTTTTTCTAAACAGTTGTGATGGTATGTAGATTGTATAAAGTTCTTTGTATTCTGATCAAACTTCGTATGTAGCTTGAGACCTGTTCTCAGAACTCAGATGAAATACTTTAATATTATTACTTTCATACTTCTTGTCGTTGATTTCTCTCTACCTGTAACTTATTTTTATCGTTATTGTGTATATCGAGGAGGGTTTATCGAGCAGATCGATTTATACTCAACACTTCTTAAGACTTAGTTTTATTAACCTTTTATGAAGGTCGAGGAGCGTTTATTGAGCGAATCAATTTATACTCAACTCTTTTTAAGACATAGGTTTTTATACCAAAATCTTTTCGATCGTTAGATATAAGATCGAGGAGCGTTTATTGAGCGGATCAATTTATACTCAACTCTTTCCTAAGACTTAGGTTTTTATACCAAAATCTTTTCGATCGTAAGATATAAGATCGAGGAGCGTTTATTGAGCGGATCAATTTATACTCTAACTCTTTTTAAGACTTAGGTTTTTATACCAAAATCTTTTCGGTCGTTAGATATTAGATCGAGGAGTGTTTATTGAGCGGATCAATTTATACTCAACTCTTTTTAGGACTTAGGTTTTTATACCAAAATCTTTTTGATCGTTAGATATAAGATCGAGGAGCGTTTATTGAGCGGATCAATTTATACTCAACTCCTTTTAAGACTTAGGTTTTTACACCAAAATCTTTTTGATCGTTAGATATAAGATCGATGAGCGTTTATTGAGCGGATCAATTTTACTCAACTCGTTTGAAGACTTAGGTTTATTAACCCTTTATGGAGGTCGAGGAGTGTTTATTGAGCGAATCAATTTTACTCGACTCGTTTGAAGACTTAGGTTTATTAACCTTTTATGGAGGTCGAGGAGTGTTTATTGAGCGAATCAATTTTACTCGACTCGTTTGAAGACTTAGGTCTTTTTTATCGTCGTTTATAGAGATCGAGGAGTGTTTATCGAGCAGATCAATTTATACTCAACTCGCTTTTGTCGTCGTTGTTATGGAGGTCGAGGAGTTTTTATTGAGCGAATCAAGTTTACTCGACTCGTTTGAAGACTTAGGTCTTTTTTATCGTCGTTTATGGAGATCGAGGAGCGTTTATCGAGCGGATCGATTTATACTCAACTCGCTTTTGTCGTCGTTGTTATGAAGGTTGAGGAGCGTTTATCGAGCGGATCGATTTATACTTCAACTCGTTTGGATACGTTGCCTTTAACTCAAATGAACCTTAGATTTGGTGTTCAAAATCGTAATCATTGATAAAATTCTTTGAGTGGGAAACTCAGGCCAATGCCTTTATTACAAAAAAGTAAAACATACTAAATCAAAAGAAATTAACCAGAACAATTTACTAGGATTCATTTCCCATAGTATCGTCTTAGGTTGACTGCATTCCAGGTTCTCGGTAGGGGTGTTCCATCCAAGTGTGCAATTTTGTATGAACCTTTCTTTCCTACACTAATGACAATGTATGGTCCATCCCAATTCTGTTGTAATTTTCCCACATGCTTGGATACTTCTACCTTTTTTAGCACCAAGTCCCCTTCTTTGAATGTTCATATGCGGACTTTTTGATTATAGGCTTTCTCCATGGTTGATTTAGCGACTTGTAATCGCACGGCGGCTTTCTCTCTTAATGCTTCTGTCAAGTCGATATCACTTTCTCTTGCCTTTTAGTTTTTTTGATCATCATACATTTCAATTCTTGGTGTTGGAATTAATTTTTTCGACCGGAATCACAACTTCCGAGCCATACACTAGACTGAATGGGGTCTCCCCGGTTGAAGTTCTGACTGTCGTTCGATTAGCCCAAAGTACTCCTGGCAGTTCATCCAGCCATCTTCCTTTGGCTGCCCCTAATCTTTTCTCCAAAGATTTTATTATTTCTCGATTCGCTACTTCAGTTTGTCCATTCGCTCTTGGATGTACAACTGAAGTAAAGTTTTGCTGAATTCCCATCCTGATACACCCTTCCATTACTTGCTTTCCTGAGAATTGCGTTCCGGTATCAGAGATCAGGATTCTCTGAATGCCAAATCTACATACTATGAACTTCCATAGGAAGTTGATCACTTGGTATTGAGTTATTCGAGCAAGGGCGACGCATTCTATCCATTTACTGAAATACTCAACAGCGACTAGGACATATGCTTTCCTAGACCTGGCTACTGGGAAAGGTCCCACGATGTCCATCCCCCATTGATCGAATGGCCAGCATACTGGTATTGAGTGCATGTTTTCTGCTGGTTGATGACTTATATTAGCATGAACTTGGCAATGATGACATTTTTGAACATATTGCATGGCATCTTTGTTGATGGTAGGCCAATAATAGCCTGTTCTAAGGCATTTTAAGGCTAAGGCCCTTGCTCCACTGTGATTTCCTACTTCTCCTTCATGTACCTCTCGAAGGACATCGTTGGTTTGAGATTCAGAAATACGTTTTAGAAGAATTCCTGATACCGATCTTTGGTAAAGTTTTTTGTCTATCAGTGTGTATTTTGGAGCTCGATATTTTATTTTCCGAGCTTTGTTTGGGTCAAGCGGTAACTTTCCTTCTCGAAGATAGTCTATCATCGGAGTCATCCAGTTTCTTTCGACTTCTTCGATTTCCATCATTTCAGCGACCGGTGTCTCGTCGATATCAATTGTTGATGTATTGAAAATTAACCAGTTGATTATTCTCTCAGTTTTACCGTCATGAGACCCTGTGAATCTAGACAGTTGATCGGCCCATTTATTTTCTGATCGTGGAATATTCTATATCCCAAAATTTTCGAATTTCTCAGCCAATTCTTTTACTTTGGCGAGGTATTTTATCATGTTAAATTCCTTTGCCTCATGTAGACCTTCTATCTGTCTTTGTACTAACTCTGAATCGGTTAATACTTTGAGACTCTTTATGTTGGCCTTAACTGCCATTTCCATTCCTGCAATTAACGCTTCATATTCTGCTTCGTTGTTTGTTACTACGAAGACCAATGTTATTGCATAATTTATATCTTCCTTATTAGGTCCGGTAAAGTTGATTCCGGCTCCTCCTCCTTCTCGGCACGAAGCACCATTGACATGCATTAGCCAGGTTTGATTTTCTATCATCAATATATCATTATCATGCCTGGTCGATTCCTTATGTTCAGTTGTCTGGGTTGGAGTTTCTAACAGGAAATCGGCTAGTACTTGTGCTTTAATCGCAGTTCTTGGTTTGTACTCGATTTTGAACTGACCCAGTTTGATTGCCCACTTGATCAACCTTCCAGAGGCTTCTGGCTTTGGTTGGTTAACACTACAATTTTGTAGGTCAGAAAGTAAGGTCGGAGTTTGCGTGCCGCCACTACTAAGGCTAAAGCGAATTTTTCTATTTCCAAGTAGTTCTTCTCCACTCCTTGTAGTAACTTACTTAAGTAATAAACAGGTTTATGTTCCACACCTTCTATTTTCACTAGAACCGAACTAATGGCCACATCGGAGATCGATATGTAAATGTATAATGGTTCTCCCTCGGTTGGTTTGGCCAATAGTGGGGAGGTCGTCAGATATTCCTTTAGCCGATCGAAGGCCTGGTTGCATTCCTCGGTCCAAACAAAGTTTTTTGCTTTTCGTAGAGTTTGAAAGAACGGCAAACTTCTGTCGGCCGACTTGGAGATGAATCTGTTTAACGTTACGATTTTACCTACCAAGCTCTGTACTTGGGAGACTGTTTTGGGAGGTTTCATTTCGGTTATGGCTCGAATTTTTTCTAGATTGGCCTCAATTCCTCGTTGATGCACCAAGTAGCCCAAAAATATTCCTGATTTTACTCCGAAGGTGCATTTTTCAGGATTAAGCTTCATTCGGTATTTTCTCAATATTCGAAAGCATCGATCGAGGTGTTTTACATGGTCAGCTTCATTCATACTTTTGACCAGCATATCGTCTATGTAGACTTCCATTATTTCTCCAATCAACTCCTCGAACATCAGGTTTACTAACCGTTGGTAAGTGGCCCCTGCGTTCCTCAGGCCAAATGGCATAACTATGAAGCAGTACACTCCCTGCTCGGTAACGAAGGCAGTTTTCTCTTGTTCTCGCTCATCCATGTATATTTGATAAAAACATTGGAAGGCGTCCATCATGCTGAAAATCGCAAAAGCAGCGGTTGAGTCGACTAATAAGTTGATCCTTGGGAGGGATATGGATCGCGCGGACATAACTTATTAAGGTCGGTGAAATCATTGCACATTCTCCACTTATTATCCTTCTTATCCCCTTTCGCTACTAATACGACGTTACATAGCCATTCCGAGAAGTGTATTTCTCGAATTTGTTTTGCCTTGAGTAGCCTTTCTACTTCTGCCTTTATTATCTTATCTTTTATCGGTTCATGATTCCTCTTCTTTTGTCTAGCAGGTTTTGCCATAGGGTCGATTTTCAGCGAGTGACTAATTACTCTGGGATCGATCCCTTCAATGTCGTCCGCACTCCAAGCGAAGATATCAATGTTTTCTCTGAGGAAATTACCAACATTACTTCCCCTTCCTTATTGAGTTCGGTTCCTATTCTGGTCGTTCTCATTGGATCTCCTTCCACCAGTAGAACATCTTTGTGTTCTGGTGGTTTCAAAGCCAAATCGATCGGTTCCTTTCCCTTTTTATCTATTCGGTCTGTGCTGGGGATCTCAATCTCGACTCTATCAACATCTTCTTCAAGTATTCTTTTAGCTGGGGTAAACGTTCTGGAGCGGTTCCCCAAGGTTAAAGAGGTGTTGTAGCAGTCCCATGCCATACAATGATCGTTTACTATTTCTCCGATTCCCGCGTCAGTTGAAAATTTTATTTTCTGATGGTAAGTTGAAACAACGGCTCGGAATAGGTTGAGAGCGGGTCACCCCAAGATCGCATTGTAGGCAAAGGGAGTTTCTACTAATAAGAGCTTGACTTACTTCACCGTCCGACGTGGTTTCTTTCCGAGTAAAACGCTTAAAGTTATTGTGCCACTAGGGACAATCTCGGAACCTCCAAATCCTACTAAAGGCGTAGCTACCTTTTGGAATGTTATTTGTCCTAAGTTCGTCTGGGCTAGGACCTCTTTAGAGATGATGTTCGCTGAGCTTCCATTGTCGATCAGGATTCTTTTGACGTTGTAGTTCGCTATTTCTAGCGATACCACCATTGGGAAGTCAGGGCTGTCCTTTTTCATGTCCCACAAAAAGTTCTTTGGTACCTCGCTCTGGTTGAAACTGATCAGCTGATCTTTTGTTGGTTTGCTTTCTAGCGTCCACACTTCTTTCGGGTACCTTAAGCTTCCAACTATGGACCTGGCAGTCCTATGAACGAGCATTACGACTGTCCCCGCCGGCTGGTCCTCCTGAGATTGTATGGATGGTGCCGTTAATCTGATCATTGTTCAACTCCTATGGGGGACCATTATTAGGGGACCTTCTTTGGGAGCTTCTTCTTTGGTTATTATTCCGAGGGCTCCGACTTCTTCCCCTATTGCGGTTGTTTCGTTCTAAATAATTATCTAATTTTCCTTGTTCGATCAATTTTTCAATTTCTTTTTTAAGGTGAAAATAATCTTCGGTGCGATATCCCTGTGCGCGGTGATATCTACAGTATAGATTATAATTTCGTTCCCCTGGCCTTGGCTGAGCGATTCTCTTCGCTGCCGGGATCCAATTGTTGCTCTCGAGTACTACCAAGATTTCTTCTATTGGAATGGTTAGCCTGGGGTATTCTATTTGGTTGATTCTGCTCTTGTTCGCTGGCTCGGCTGACCTAGGTCTTTGATAGACATTTGGTCATCTGTCTTGGTGGTTTCGATTATATTCTAATCGATGGAAGACATTGCCTCTTCTAATGGATCGATCGTAATCCGTGGATTTTTGAGCGGGAATTCTATCTTGTCGCTTGGAACCGAGGCGGGAGCTTTATATTTATTCTTGTCTTTAAAGTAGTTCATCTCCTCTTGGGTCATGTATTTTGATGCCAAAATCATAATATCAGCAAACGTTCTAGGTTGCTTTCTACTGAGGGCATTCCCGAATTGCCTGTTTTTGGTGAGATCGAAGAGAATGGAGATTATGTAATCTATATTTGGGGAGTCGATTTTAAGCAATTCTACGTTGAATCTTGCCAACCAGGAACGAAGGGTTTCTCCGTCCTGTTGATGGATGGTGCCTAGGTAGCTCATTGGCAGTTTCTGTCTCTTCTGGCTAGCGAACTGCTGAGTTAGCCTATTGCATAATTCCATAAAGCTGAATATGGAATTGGCGGGTTGTTTTACAAACCAGTTCAAAGCTAGCCCCTCAAATGTGGTGACCATCAGTTTTGCAGTGAATTTAGCCGAGTGAGCATATAAATTTATTATGTTAGTAAAGCTGAATATATAATCATCTGGGTCGGTCGTTCCGTCATATCTGGGTAGTCGTCCCGGAACCTGTCCTGATGACTGCGATTCTTTTATTTCCTTGCAGAAGGGGGAGCATGCTTCTAGGCTCTCTTGGAATTATGTGCTTCTGGCCCATGGATTTTGAACAGTTCGTAGACGTTCCTCTACCATCTTTTCAATTTCTCCCTCCGAGAATCACATAGTTCGTGGTCGATTAGGAATTACGTCGACTACGTCATCCTCGATGGGGATTATGGTATGTTCCTTTGATCCGGGGCGGACGGGTTGCGGCCTTGTCCGATTCATTTTTCTTCGGATATGTTCATCGGAGGGTTTTAAATTGCTCTTTTGCGGACTGTGCAACGATCGTTGCTCACTTGCAGGGCTATCTGCTTGTTGCGAGATCTGATCGACCTGTCTCGGTGTCTTTTGAATAGGATTTGCCCTGGACGCTCTAGGGTTTCTGGGAACCTGCTCGGGTACTAGTAATTCTCCTAGGCAGAGTGAATTAAAAAGCATAGCAATCTGTCGTAGCTTCTCCCGAGTGTCTGACAGGGGAATCGGGATTGCTGGAGCCACATGGTCTTCTGGTACCGTATTGGCGGGGATCCCCTGTTGTCCTTGTGGGTTTTGGATATTTATCCCTTGTGGTTCCTCCTGGTTCGGCAGCTGTTCGCTCTCCTGCTGATTGCTATTAATTATAAGGGCGTTGTTGTTAGTATTGCCCTGTTGACCCTCAGATGTGTTATGCGGGTTGGTCGTGTTACTTCTTGCTCCGTTACGGGCGCTCTTCCTTGGGCGAGCCATATGTCGATCGAATAATTAACCTAGCCCCTCGGGTGGCGCCAACTGATTTAACCGTTTTTCGTTGGGTTAGATTAAATCAATGATGTATGTATTAGAGGTTAATTTAATTATATGTAATAGGGCTTTGTTACTTTATTCCGGATGGATCAATCTCAAGGAAGAACAATTACGTAAAGAACAATAAGTAATCAAGACTATGAATATGTAAATAGTATAGCAAAGGCTTTTCTATTAATCAGATTGCCGAAGTAAGTAGGCATAAACTCTCAATGTAATTTTGTGTCTAATACAATGTTTAACTAGGTATTTATATGACAATAACCCTAGTTTTATAAGGAAACATAATCCTAATTGGACTAGGCATAATAATCCTTAATGGACTCGGACACTGCTCTTGGTCGCCGAAGTTTGATAATGCAGATCGGACCTGGCAGTTTCTTTAATGAATCAGACTCCTGGTCGGTCCGAGCGTATATGGACTAGTCACCCCGATTATTATAAGGGTGCGAAATAGCCCCCATCATAATTCATCTGGCCCCTCGGAAGAGAAGGAAGCAGGTTTATAATCGTTCAGGCGAGGACCTCACATTGTTGGGTGAGCCGCAGCCCAAAGCTACGCTAGTTGAGATGATTGAAGATCATCTGGTAGGGAAAAGAGCTGCAGGTTATTCCGACAGTGATACTCTGGTTAACGATGAGAAGGAGAATGCTGCTGATAAGGCTACACGAATCCTCCTCTCCTCTGTTTTTACGCGGAATATTCAGAGGTTGCTTGGGAAAGATCCATTGGAGAAGTTGGAGAAAGTTTCTTTTTGCATTCTTTCTTTTATTTAGAGAAAGTTTTAGCTAATATGCTTTTCATTTGAATTTTCAGACTGGCACACGTATGTTGTCTTCCATTTATGAATGAGCCCTTCTAAGGCAGCAATGTGAATTCTTGGAAGAGAAGAATAAAGTTCTTCTTCAAAAGGCCTGACTGGAGTTGGACCTTCTACTTCTTCTTCTTATCCATCTCTGGTCGATGGCGAGCAAAATTTGGGGACAAATAATCCTCATATAATAAATACTGTTTTGGAAGCGACTTGTGCTCAAGAGCGAGATGATCAATTGGCCAAGGACCTAGGCGATCGTCAAGTTCAACATGCTACTCGTATTAGCGAGCTTGAATCGCCGGTCGCTCGTCTTCAAACTTCTCTCGACGAGCAGGAAGAAGACCTTAATCTTGATGGTCTGATTGATCGGTCTGGTAAGAGCCCCAGGGAGAAGGTTATTCGAGAATTCCTTAGCTCTCCGGTTCATACAGCTTTAGTTTACCAAAAGGTGGGCCCCCTTTTGGAAAGTACTTTCAAGAAAGCAGTTCACCAAATGATCTCCTTGGGCTTGATCGAAGATTGCAGGAGAGAGTATTTTAAAGCCATTCATATTAGTCTCAATCTTAACGGTCAGAATTACTCTTCTTCTGATGTTCAGACGGTAGATTTTGAGCACCTTCCTTTGGCAAATTTGGTAAAGGAGTTCGGAGTACTGTTGCCCGTACCTCCTCCCGACGTTGATCCTGTCAGAGATGATAATTTGAGCGACCAAGAGGAGGCTGAGGAAGTGCCTGAGCCAGTGAATAATGCCCACGAACAGCTTCAAGTTGAAGGCGAATAGCTAGTTAGAGATGAAGGTGACCAACAGATCGGAAGTGAAAGCGACCAGCAGACCCGAGGTGAAGGTGACCAGTAGTCTTAGGAAGAGTAATCGTCACAATGTAATTTGTAATTTTACAATTTTAACCTTTGTATTGAGATGATTCACATTCCGTCTTTACGATTTAACTTCCTCATTTATGCGACATGTTCAGACATAAGTCTTTATTTTTAGTAGTTTTAATAAATATTTTCAAATTCTGTGCAACTGTTCAGAATCTAGGACAATTCATTTTGCGCTTTCTTCCAGGGTCCGTCGCCTCTTTTCCTTTAGTATAAATACTTGAGGTAAAAAGTTCTTCGCTATTTACTGAGCGTCCCCACTTAGATAAAATATTCTCCCCAGTAGGTCGTTCGCTTTCCTCGATATTTCAATCACTTCCATGAATTTCCGAGAATGAGTTCACTTTTCGAAAATACTTCCAAGCGCTCTTCGTGCGACCATCAAAGAAACACTAGATCAAAAAGGTCCCGCACTGAGGGGCCTTCCAGTGACCCTCCAGAATCCCGAGCATCAGCTAGCTCGGGGGCACAGGTGTCTAGTGTTGCTCAGAGTGGGTTAAGCAGCACAGGCGATGCAACCGCTCACTCAAATCTTTTAGAACAAAATCCTTCATTTTCCACAGATCTTCAGAGGAGACCTTTTCCAGGTCGGGTTGCTTTTAGGGATATGTCTCTTGAAGAACAATCTGGAGATATCCCCGTTTCTACTTCCTTGCATGATCTTCAAGGTCATGCTCATATGAACACAAGTTTTACCAATCCTACTGCTGATTCAGTCATTGTTCGGAGTCAAGTTGATAACACTACTGGGCTAGTCAGCAGTGGCTTGTTTTTAGATCCTCATTTGGATAGTTCTAGAGCGCAGCCTGTTACCCAAAGTTTCTCAGATTTTCTATTTTCTGAAACTACTATAATGACTACTTCGGTTGAGGTCGGTGCTTCTTCCAGGGACCGAGCATAGATCAGGTCGAGCAACTAGAATTTCTGTCTCGGGGAAAGAATTTTATGTGAGTCCCAACACGATGGAGTCCCCACGCCAGTTGGATGATCGCTGTATTAAGGAGCAAATTAGTGACATAACAGAGTCTGAATCTCCTCGCCATGATAAAATCCCACTTGATTCCGTTCTGCCTGGTTTATGTGAACCTGATGCTTTGTCATGGGATCTTGGTCTTAGTACCATTCTACCAGGGGAGTTGAAGAAATATGAGGATATTCCCAGCCTTCGCCTCGTTCAGTCCCTTTTTAAGCTTTTCGAGCAGGTATTCATATATATGCACTGTTCTTTTATTTCTTAAATAGCTTATTTATTACACCTTTTATTCCTCCAGGGGAAGTATTTTGCCTTGCTGCTAGGTGCTCAGAACAATGAGATGTTGTTCGGCAAAGAGAGCATGAGGCATTGACTGGATGTGGAGGAGGCTAAGACCAACAGACTTACTCTTGAAAATCATCTTCTTAACGATGATATCCAAAAGTTACGTGATGAAAAATTGGCACTTCAGAGGGAGAGGTATGACCTCGCTCAGTTGAAAGCCAATCTGGAGCAGTCTCGTCAAGGCGCTTTTGATGAAGGCTATGATCAAGGTTACCAGAAGCGCCAGGAAGAGCTGGTGGCCATTTTGGAGACTCCGACTCCGAGGAAAAGCGCTTCTTCGACCAGGCATAGTAGTTCCGACCAGCCCTGAAGCTTTAGCTAGCCTTTATTCTATTTTTTTTAATAGCAAAAGAGGACTTGTCTCTTATTCGTAATGAATATTATAATATTTTGGTACAAACTCCTCATTTTGGTGTAAATATGTTTTTGCTGACTATTATCTTTGTCGAAAAGTAATTTGAACTACTTGATCGAGTAGACAGAAGTCGTTAAGAATCTGAAGGATACTATTCCAATTTACTGCTAAGCAACGTTTTATCTTCTTGCCATTAAGACTTTCAAGCATAGAGCTTTATAAAAGGTTATCTTTCTGGACTTCGTTTAAATTGCTTCAGTCAATTTCGGAACTGTTTTCTAAGTGCTCGCTCTGTGTCGACCAGCAGTATAGGTCGAAAATAAGTATGTTATTTCTGTTGATTAGACATGAGTCTTTCCTGGAGCTCGAAAAGTCGCTTGTAATGTATTCCTATTTCAATAAAACGACGTTTCATCTTTTCTCTGTTATAATATTTTCTGTACTTATAAATACGCCGAGGCCTCATGATTTACTTTAAATGGCTCCGAATACATCTACACCTGTCCTTTCTTCAGAAGAAACAAACCATGAGATTGTTTGTCGAACCAAGTGGCGCTTTAATTGTCAGAAATATCTTTTCTACTTTGGTTTAGGTGGAATTGGAAAAATGGAGGATCCATCCTTCTCTCGGGGATCTATTGTATCTAAACCAGTTTTAACGAAAAGCTGGTCAATTCATCAAAAGGGCCAACACTTTCCCTTCCTCAGTATTCCGTTCGATTGTGGCGGTTATCGTATGTGGGAAAGGTGAAGTGTTGTTATTATTTTCTTCGTCCGGCGGCCTTGCGAAAGAACTTGTTGAAAATGTATGCCCCTTTGGTTGAGGGTGCATTACTAGGGGATAGTCTCCTTTTCTGATCAAGGAGGATACTTCATCTTCAAGTCACCGTTCTCAAGAGGTGTAGTAGCAAGTCGAAGATTAATCGATGGTAGTTGTAGGATGACACTAGTCGTATGATCTGATGTAATAGGAAAGTTTATCCTGTAACACTGCTAAATGTAATTTCATAATAAAATTGTTCCCAATTTCGATATACTGTGTTCATTTTTCTTCGACGATTTATGAACTCCGTTCAATCCGTTTTTGATATTTCACCTCATTATTGACAATTGTTGTAAGGTAATCTAATTTTTGCTAAGTTTTGTGCACATTAAAAATATGCAATCCAAATGTCATGTCTGTCACGTAACTGAGTCATGTAGGTCGTTAGAATTTAATTGTAAATCTGACCTTGACATTTTATGTGAACAGTTCATCAATCTGTTCAAATTTTAACTTTGCCGGGGAGTAGATCTGAAGTCCTTGTCGATAGTCGATCATTCAAAGTTTTTAGACATCATTTCGTCTTTTATGAAGATCTATATAAGGGTCTTCTTTTGATTCCTTTCCAAAAATGTCTCATCATCGTGATTTATTCTTCTAGTTAGGAACCCTTGTTTTTTTCGTAATCAATGTATCTGTGTACAGAATGTGAACTTCATATCCCTCAAATAAAGCAACCATCGTACTTATCATGCCATCATGCCAATTATTTGGTGTGGAAGTAATTGGAAAATGTAGAATCATTATTTAGATCCAGCTCGTCAAGACCTCCTTAAGCAATTCTTTGGAAGATGAGGCAGTGACGAGTTCATATGTCTTAGTGAGAAAGATTGCCGCTCCTAATACTCTGGAAGATTCCTTGGACTCTAAGAGGAAAGCTTGATTCTATGTTGTTGAGTTCACATAAATTTTCAAAACGATCAAATATTTCGCAATTTCATCATTTTCTCCTTGTAATAAACCGTAATAACAACGGATCTCGTAGTTTGAGTAGTAATGCCTTGTTCTTTTCTGCTTTTCTTCCTTCCCTGAAGGATTTTCCTTTTAGCGTTATTTGGGTACTATCCCATGCCAACAAGTTTTTAATCGACCTACCGAATGATCGCGGATCGATCTTGACATGTTAATCGTTTCGATTTTAGTCACCCATTCTCATCGAGTAGTTTTATCGACTTACTTTCTGTCGTTCCAACTTACTCGCATTAAATGCGGGGAGTTAATAAGTCTATTTTTCTTCGTCCATTGATTTAATTATTCCCCATCCGTAGGATCAACTTAGATATCCCTATAAATAGGCAGCAATTCATTTACCATTTCCATTCATACCGTATAGATGGAGAATTCAGTTTCCTCCAACTTCATTTTGCCATGTGATCCCATAATCTATAGAAAAGCACATTACTACGATCATCTATGTTATGACTACTAATCTCCATCTTGCCTAGTGTTGACAAGTCCCATTGATGCCCTACCTAGTACTGACGAGTCCCATGTGGCCTCAGCCTTAGTCTTCACGGGGTTGGGGTCCATGGTATTTGATCAGCACATGGAGGGTTCTAATCTACCTAGTCATCCTCGTTCTTGGAGGTTACCTCCGGGGTACTTCCTCGCCGGGGTGTGCTGGTAAAGTTTAATTTTTGCGACGGTCCGCCCGGGATCTTGCTTTGGAGGAACAACTGCAGCAATCTCTCAAGCGGGATCTTGTTTTCGTCAAATGACCGCTACAAGATATCTGGCTTGTAGTGGTTGTTCCGATTAAAGAGAGAATCGATCTTCAGAGCCTGGCCATCGAACTAAAGAAGTCGACCATCATGAGCAGCATACTTCCTAGGTGGTTGAAGAAGAACATCGAGGTACCAGGGAGGAGATTGATATTTCTGTGTACATTGTCGTGAAAAGTTCCAACCTATTGAATAGGGTTATTCATTTTTGTATTTGTAACAATATGTAAAGCGAAAGATGTACTTGTATACAAATGAATTCAATAAAACCTTTATATTCTTTATATTTGCATATTTTTATATTTGTTTGTATAATTTTGATCAACATATCAATCGTTCTGTTTGAGTGGCTTCCCGTGTTAACCGGTGTACTCAATTTTAACTCTAGGTTTGATACCAATAGTTGGTTTTAACCCTTTTTTAACTCGTAATTTTGGAGATCGCTGAGTGTTTACCGATCTGGTCGATTTTACTCAATTTAGAACTTAGGTTGTTTACCAATAATTGGCTTTAAACTTTCAATTCGTAATTTTGGAGATCGCTAAGTGTTTACCGACCTGGTCGGTTTTACTCAAATTAGAACTTAGGTTTTTTACCAATAATTGGCTTTAACCTTTCAATTCGTAATTTTGGAGATCACTGAGTGTTTATCGACCTGGTCGGTTTTACTCA
Organism: Penstemon eatonii; assembly: GCA_038501285.1. Lineage (NCBI taxonomy): Eukaryota > Viridiplantae > Streptophyta > Magnoliopsida > Lamiales > Plantaginaceae > Penstemon > Penstemon eatonii. The sequence continues at coordinate 61,054,296 of CM076715.1, read as the reverse complement.
GTTTAGAACTTAGGTTTTTTACCAATAATTGGCTTTAACCTTTCAATTCGTAATTTTGGAGATCGCTGAGTGTTCACCGACCTGGTCAGTTTTACTCAAACTGGAACTTAGGTTTTTTTACCAATAACTGGCTTTAATTAATTCATGTAGTTCGATGTTCGTAGATCGACGAGTGTTTACCGTGCCAATCGATTTTACTCAGTCAATATTTAGGCCTTGTACCAATTATTGGTTTTTTGACCGTTTTAATGTAAATGGCTATTGCCGTATAATCTTGAAATGTACTTTAAAGAATTTAAGCAAAAGCTTTTTATTGCATTACCCTTTATTGAATAGTTGGCTTAAAAAAAATGACTACTACGTAGATATTAAAACGAAAATAAAAAGGCAAGTTTCAGGAGTAATTTGTTAACGTCCATAGTATCTTCTTAGGTTGACTGCATTCCATGTTCTGGGTAAGGGTGTTCCATCCATGAGCGCAATTTTGTATGAACCCTTCTTTCCTACACCCACAACGATGTAAGGTCCATCCCAGTATTGCTGCATTTTCCCGACATGCTTGGACACTTCCACCTTTTTTAGTACTAAGTCCCCTTCCTTGAAGGTTCGTATACGTACCTTTTGATTGTATCCCTTTTCCATATTGGATTTGGTGACCTGTAAGCGTAGTGCGGCTTTTTCCCTTAAGGCTTCAGATAGGTCGACATCATCCTTCCTAGGCTTTTCATTCTCCTCGCTATCGTACATCTCAATCCTCGGGCTTGGGACTAATACCTCGACCGGAGTAACAGCCTCCAAGCCATAAACTAAACTGAAGGGGGTCTCGCCAGTTGAGGCTTTGACGGTTGTTCGGTTGGCCCAAAGTACTCCAGGAAGTTCATCTAATCATTTTCCTTTTGCTGCCCCCAATCTTTTCTCTAAAGATTTAATTATTCCAAGGTTAGCCACCTCGGTTTTCCCATTTGCCCTTGGGTGTCCTACCGAGGTAAAGTTTTGTTGGATTCCAAATTTAGAGCACCAGTCCAACACTTGTTTTCCCGCGAACTGAGTTCCGTTATCGGAGATTAGGACTCGGGGAATGCCAAATCGACATACTATAAATTTCCACAAGAAATTGATTACTTGAAACTGTGTTATTCGTGCCAAAGCGACACATTCTATCCATTTGCTGAAATATTCTACTGCGACCAAAACGTAGCTTTTCTTTGACCTGGCAATTGGGAAAGGTCCAACGATATCTATTCCCCATTGGTCGAAGGGCTAGCATACGGGTATGGGATGCATCCTCTCAGCCGGTTGATGGCTTATATTTGCATGAATTTGGCAGTGATGGCACTTCCTAACATATTTGGTAGCATCATTGTTTAAATTTGGCCAATAGTATCCTGTTCGTAGACATTTTAAAGCCAATGCGCGGGCTCTACTGTGATTTCCAGCTTCCCCTTCATGTATTTCTCGAAGTATCTCCTGGATTTGGGTTTTGAAAAAGCATCTTAGTAGGATTCCGGAGACCGATCTTCTGTAAAGCTTCCCATCTAAGATCATGTATTTGGGTGCTCGGTATTTTATTTTCCGAGCTTCATTCTGATCGGTTGGTAGGGTTCCTTTCAAAAGATAATCCATTATTATAGTCATCCAGTTCTTTTCTGCTATATCGATCTCCATCATTTCAGTGATTGGCGTGTTTTCAATATCAATCGCGGGGACGTTTGAGATCAGCCAAGTGATTACTCTTTCTGTTCGTCCATCCCTCGAACCCGTGAATCAGGAGAGCTGGTCCGCTCATATGTTTTCCGAAACGTGGAACGTTCTGAATTTTGAATTTCTCGAATTTTTCTGCTAGTTCTTTTACCTTAGCGAGGTACTTCACCATATTATATTCATCTGCCTCGTATGGACATTCTATTTGTCGTTGGACCAATTCCGAGTCAGTTAATACCTCAAGCTTCTAATATTCGCTTTTATTGCCATTTTCATTCCTGCAATCAACGCCTCGTACTCTGCCTCATTATTGGTCACCATGAAGTCCAATGCGTGGTCTTTCTTTGTGTCCTCCGATGCTTTATGTCCCAGGTATTTTTTTTCTCCTCTTATTCATTTCTTTTTGTTGTCTTCTACGTCTAGTAGGGTTCTCTTGTGGACTTCCCACTAATTTTCCAATTCTTCAGCTTGTCCACACCTTTTAATTGGGCCAGCCCAATTACAAATTTAAGATAATGACAATTGCCGCATAAGTGTTCAATTCAACAAATATCAGTTTGGATTTTTGCAATTACAGCCCCTGCTTTCTGTCTCTTTACACAATTGAATCCCTCAACAATTTAACATGTTAAATCTCGAGATTTCTTATTCGTCTCTTGTAAAAATATCTCCCATGGTCCTTTATGAAACTTGGATTTCACTGCCTCGATTAATTTCCTGCAATAAAACATATTGAATTAGTGCCCAAAATCAAAGATTATTCTAAATAATTGATAAAACTCGTGAATCGACTCAAATAACTGAAATATGCCTTCAATTCCCAAACGATCCACAAATATTTATGAAAAACTCTCATTTAGGTCTGAAAAGTGCACGCGATGACTCTATTCTCACATAGTTATCAGTGCGGTTCCAAAATTTATTTTGGAAATAATCCTCATCGAAAAACTGAGAAATAAAAAAGAATGTCTTCATTACTTTGTGCGGCATTTCTAATGTGAGATAATTTGATTCAAGCCTTTTTTGAGATAACTTGTCAGAAAGTGACACGTGGCTTAATTTATTTTTATTTTTAATAGTTTAATATGTGAATTACAAGTTACCCTTATTAATAAACAAATGTATCTAGTTTTAATTCATATAGTTCTCACGATCAGTTCTCAACTCTCTCTCTCTATTAATACTCAAAATTGACTAATCGAGAGTTTTCGTGCTAAATCTAAATACGCCGCCGCGCCGGAGTAAGATCTGTCGGAGACAAAAAGAACTGGCCATTTTATTATGCAATTGATTGGCATAAGAGTGGGTGGTTGATCTATTTTGAAGGCTTTGGGTGGTTGGGAGAAAAAAATCGTGGAGAGGAACAAGAGATTCTTTTGAAGAAAAATTAGTTTTACGCTAATATTTTTTTCTTTTATATAAGGGTATTATCGTCATTGTGACTGTACAACATTTTATTGTACATGTGCAAAATTATCATAATTATTTGTACAATTGCACAAATATTAACAATCTAGATCTATTCTTTTTAAATTTAAAGCCTCAGATTGACATATCTCAAGAAAGGTTACTTATCATGGAATCTTATTTAAGAATTGAGTTACTTTGTGAAGTCACATGTGAAGAAGTATCTCAATTCTTTATCTAATAACAAGAGAGTTGATTTCTTTTATTTTTGAGGAGGTGCTTCTTCAATTAAAAGAGTTAATGCGGTTAATTAAAACTCAAAAGAGGAGTTTCATTTTGAAGAGTTGTACCGTTTATGCATATTTTGCATTAATAAAAAAAATCGTTTATTCATAGAGATCGGAAACTTAAAATTTCTGCCATTTAATAATTGGGATAAATAAATGTAAAGCGGTGCATTCACAATTACTCCATTAATTAATTTATCTAAAATGGTTTTGAAATTATGGGAGTGGTTTGCTGAGTCATTCTCTAAAAGCCATTAATGCTCTTTAAATGATTCGTGAGACAGTGCATTTTAAGCGAAATATATATCTTCGTGAAGGGACGTCATCTAATTACTTTTGGCAGTAATTATTTAAACTTTTAGCAACTATTCCGATATTAGTGGTTGCTGAAATATGCTTCACGAATCCAATGAGGAAAGAGTATATATGTGTTATTTTCTGTTAAAAAACTAAAAAATATATAAAAAACAGAAAAAATTTAGCTTGATTAAATATAATAACACTAGCACTAAATTATGAATCTCATATGAGTATGTGATTTATAGCTCGTGTATGTTTATATTTAATTAGTGATCTTATATTAAATAGCTTGATTTATGAATCTTATATATATGCTAGGCATGTTAAAAGCATATAAAATATTCTTAATATGGAAATAAAGAATTAATTAGTATTAATCTCATACTAATATTTTATTTGAGATTGATTATTTAAGTTTGAAAATTGTCATAATTTATTTGCAAAATAAATATGATTTATTTTCAAATCAATAGTTTATTTGAGAAAATATTGATAATATAATTGTGAAAAATAATTATAATTTTTTTGTAAAAAATTATAATTTTGTTTGTGAAATAAATATAATTTCTATAAATTATTTTCATTTCAATATGTTATTTGAGAATATATTGATAATTATAAATTATTTGTAAAAATATTTATAATTTGTTTGTGAAATAAATGTCAATATTTTATTGAGGAAATATTGATAATATTTGTAATTTATTCAAAAAATAATTATATTTTATTTGTGAAAAATAATTATAAATTAATTGTGAAATAATTTATTTGTTTGTGAACAAATGTGCAATAGTTCAAAACTTTTAAACTAATTTAAATTAATATGTGATTTTGAAATCATTACTAACTCGTGGAGTTTGAGAATGTATTTAATCACATAGATATTATTGCTTTATTTATTGAGTTATAAATACGAGGCAATAAATGTATTCGCGAAATACGAAAAGAAGCATTTGTGACATACAAATCCGGATAATGGAATAAGAAAATTAAAAACTCCTATATCCGAATTGTGGGGGTGAATACGATATACTTTTTTAACAAGATTGTGTCAAATTGAGAATAATTCGTAAAAATAATTCACCTAGCTCATATGTAGCTAAACGGAATAATCAAACCTAAGAAGGTGTAGGTAATATTATTCTATAAATTTGGATGTACCGGATAACTTATGGGGGGAAACTCCTTAGATGGCTAAACGCATATTAAGTCCAGTTTCACACAAGAAAATTAAATATCATCCCATATTAGTTATGGAAGGGAAGAAAAATCAAATACCTCAAAATGTGGGGGTACTTAGGTCAGATTTCGATTTCACCACTGAAAAATAAATTAAAAATATTAATTACTACTAGTTTATTCGATGAATAGTAGTAGCTCATATTTTTGGTATTTAAATTTGACATAATCGTAATCATGTGAATCGTGTCACGTGATGTAACAATCATTGAGAATGTAAGAAGGATTTGAGAATCATTTCTTTATAAATTGATATTTATTTCGGTTCAGATTTATTTTCAGTTTGTGTGGTTTACTGATATTAAAATCTGATAAAGTAATATTATTTATTACTTACATAAACATTTCTACAATTTATAATTAGAGTTAATTATAAATTATTTGTTATGCGAGAATAAAAAGTATGGTCTAATCATTTTAATTTAGAATATTTATTTAAAAGACATAAAATATTTTGCGAAAATATTTAATTGACTTTGATATAGAGGGTTAACCTTGTGAAGCTTATAATTATTTTTAATTATAAACTATTTTATTCTGAGAGAATATACATATGAATCGATTTCGAAAGAAGTCAATCTCTAACTTCAACATGAGTTTGTTGATGAATTGAGGAGACATATGAGCTAAAAGCTCGAAGTTATTTGATCCAGATATTCTAACTTATATATTAAAGAATTAACCTTAGAACACATAAATAGATTATGTCACATTCCAATATCGTGGATTGGAAAGAGGCGATTGACAGCGAGTGACATTCATAAAATTGGTACACCTTGAGGAGTGAATCAATTAGATGTAGATGGGTTTTTAAGTTCAAATGTTTAAAAACATTGATAAGTCAATTGATAAAAACTAGGCTATATGACTACACAAGTTGTCTTATAAAAGAAATAATTTTACTTCTTTGACTCATATTCACTAGCGATTAGGATGACATCCATTTGAATGTTAATAAATCTAATAGCTATATATAATGGATGTTGAGATTATCATTCTTAATGGTGAATTAAATGAGAAAATTTATAAGGAGTAATCAGAGAGTTTAGTTGTTAAATGAAAAAAAAACATAGTTTGCGAAACTTTTGTATTTTCTTGTTGACATTTAAAAAACTTATAAACAATGACATGAAAAATGTGATAGTGTCATATTAATAAATATGACAAGTGTGTCTATATAAACTAGCTGGATAATTGAGTATCAGCGTTTGTTTATATGCAAATGATATATCAATATTTGAGACTAATACTGTGAGTATTAAATCCATTGGGAAAATATTAACTTATGATATGAAAAACTTCGGTTGAATCAACCATGATTAAGAGGTCATGTGATGATATTAAACTATCTCAAGCACATTACGTGGATGAGTTATAGATAGTTTAATACTTATGAAAAGGGATTTCATATTTTTGTTTATTTCATATCTTTTGTATAGAGTATCACAATTTTGGGTATGCTAAAAAAAATTAGATGTTATTCATATATCGTAAAATGCAAGAGGCTAGAGATCGTCGCTTTGGTTAATAAACTAAGGAGACATATGAGCAATCTTAGCAAGATTCGTTGGGATGCATTAATGAGAATGCTTGAATCTTGAAAGAATACATACATATGTGCATTATATTTGAAAAAATTTCAAACGATCTAGGATAGATATAGTAATGCAAATGAAACTTATGATTTTGAGGAATCAAAGTTTATAAGCGGATATGTATTCATTTTTGGAGGCACCACTATTTCCTGAGAATCTTCCAGACAAACGCATATAGCTCAATCCACTATGAAATTAGAGTGCATAGCATTGGATAAAGCTATCAAAGAATTTGAGTGGCTTCACAAAATTCATGGAAGATATTTTAATATGATTGAAAATTGTGTTAGTCATACATAAAATGCGATAATCAAGCGGTGATACACAAAGCTCAACAAACTCTATGTATAATGGTAAATTCAGGACATATTTGTTGTTGTTGATACAATACTGATATACATCTACTTTCAAATAGAATGGACTTTATGAAGTCAAGAGATAATCCTGATTCCGGATATTAAAGATTTTTCTAGAGAGTAGTGTGTGGATCGAGGAGAATGGGCTTAAAGCCTAAATTAGACTAAGTTATCTCGTACGAAAACCTAACCTGGAGACTGGAGATCCCACGGACTAGTTTCAATAGGACAAAGAGTCTTGGCTAACTTAAAAGAAAGCACTTGAGAGTATAACTCTATCACATTCTTATGATGCAATAAGTACAAGCCTACTGCGTTTATAAGGTTAAGAAAACGCTTTTAATGACGTCTATAACTTGTTAAGAACAAGTGGAGTATGGTAGGATACTTCTGATAGATGCGGTCACCTATGTTAGTGTGAGTTGGGACGGCTCGTTGAGAATTTCTTTATAGGCTGGAATTCTCTAAAGCACTCACATAACCAAGAATGTTCAGGACCAAAACGAACACAACTGAGAACTTGAAACAAATCGGTTTAGTAATGTGTTAAGTTTATTGTCTTGGTTTTACACAAAAAAGCCGACTTCTCAAGATGAAATATTTCATTGATTGGCTAAGTAAATCCGATAAGCTTTAACTAGGGAAGGTTCAAGATGAAATATTTCACCTATCCTTATGCGGTATTATTCCTAATGAAATTTCGACATGATATGTCTATGTGAAGGAACTCGAAGAACAATTTCATTCATGTGGGGGATTGTTGGGGTTTTATGTATATGTGAATGAAGTAAATAAAAGTAAGAGATGTGTCTATTCGTTTCGAAGAGGTACCCTTTGGATCGAAACATTGTGTCCCTTTCCATGAGGCACTTTTGTGTCTATAAATATGAGACAGAATCTGGCCAATTCTGAATCAATTTGATAATAACTAAAACGAAAAACACTACTCTTTCTTTCTCTTACTTCCCTAAAATTTTAGTCCGAAATTTCTGTTTGTTCAAGTTCGTCGTAGGTACATTATTTATGCAAGTAATGAACAACAGACTATTGTATCTTAAAAGACTAACGGGAATTAAATTGTATGCATCGTGGCGGCCCCAAAAATATTGTCTAAAGGAAATTTGTTTCGACAAGCCTCAGTCTTATTTCCTATTTACATGTTGATTAATGTGTTCTACGAATTAATTCTAACCATGTAAGTATGATTTACATGCTTTTATAATGCATAGATTTATTTGTTAGAATATTATTTATTATATTTTAAAGTTTGTGAAATATATAAGTGCACATATTGTTAAACACCAACATCTACTACATCAGCACAGTCTGCTGTTGAGATGGAAACAGGGAAGTCTGCTGAAGAAACAGTTGCAGATGCTATCATAGATCTGACAACTAAGGAAATTGAAGATATGTCTGACGGTTCTCCATCAAGGACGGACTCTGACAATCAAACCTTGGAAACCATAGAAACAAGAAGAAGGAATATCAAAAAAAAAAAATATAAAGGTTCCCAAAGGAAAACACACCAAAGCTACCATCAGAAAACAGATGACACCTATTCAGTCACCCATTAGGTTGTCGGACTCTGTTAATCTTCAAACACCTAACAAATCTACTGAGCTTGAAAATAAGTATGCTCTCACAGAGTCAGCTGCTGAACAGACTACTACCACACTAGTAGTTGAGGGATCACAACCTCAAGAGGATGAAGATATTCAAATCCTCAAACCAATGATTGTCGCTCCTATTGCTACTGCTACCCCAGAACCTACTGTTACTGCTCAGACATCTAAGCCTCAGATGATAAAAAAAAAAAAAAAAGGAGAATTACAAAGAGAAAATTGTCTGCTGCTGACAAGAAAAAGAAAGAGGAAGAAGAACAAAGGAAGAGTTATGAAGCTGAAGTTCGTCAAGCTATTGAGCTAAGCAAAACTGAAGCAATCAAAGAAACTCAAAGATGGCAAATGACTGAAGCCGAACTCAAGGCAAGGGAGGATGAAGAACTGGCTAAAGTAATAGAACTAATCAAGAAGGATGCTCACGGTCCTCGCTTGACCGGAGATATCAAGATTGGTGGAACTATGAATACCAGACAAATTCTATCTCTAGGACAAAGACAAGAGAAGAAGAAGTTCGAAGTAAGAAAATCTCTTGACATTATTCATAGTAATCCACTTGTATTTAGAAGATTTAAAGCAGCTCTAGAAGAGTTTGACAACAAGCTGCAACAAAGAACTACGTTCCTACAAGAAAGGGTCAGATATACAAGATGGAGAGATTACATAATCAGCAAGTCTGTAGAAGAAATCCAAGCCTGGAAAGTGTTTGCTGATGAAGAAAAGTGGGTCCTCAGTTGGCTGTACACTTCCTCAGTCACTCAAGCTTTTGATACAGATTATGTGCACGATGTTTTCGTGGATACATTCAAAACATAGTTGCTAAAGAAGCTGAACGCATCGAAAATGCACTGCCAGCCAAAAGAAGAAGATGAGATGATCCTATGGTAAGGGCTGTGCAAATTGTTGTACACACTGCTTTGGAGAAGTGGGCTAAGAAAGCTAGATATGGTAAAGGTTCTTCAAGTGACCTGCCCCACTTACCAAGTGTTCAAGAAATAGCATTTGGCTCCGAAGTAAGCAAGTTCCAGGAGCCACCCAAAAAGAAGACATCTACAAAAGAATGGTTACCTGCTCTACTTATCAATCAAAAAACAGTCGTTGACGAGGATGGAACTGCTGAAACCACAAACCTAGAACAAACTACTGCAAAAACACCTTTAGCTATTGAGTGGAAAGCTGAAGATGAAGTTGTTCTTACGGATGCACCTGTCCACCAGGAAGATGCCCCTGCTTTCAACCCCTACTCCAATAGCTGACCTACACTCGTCACTGATGGATTCCTTTCATATGTTACTTGAAGATACTCTGAAGGAGAAGGAAGAAAGGAACAGGTTGCAAATGAAGCAGATGTAAGAAAAAAATGCCAAAATGGTGAGAGAAGCCATTGACAATTTTCCTCTGCCACCGGATAATTCTCTAATGCTAACTCAAAGCATTCTTCGAATGAATAAGAGCATTAAAGACGTTAAGGCTGACATTAGACACCTTCCCACAACTCTTCTCCAAAATGAGTCAGACATAGCAGAACTGACAAAGCTATTCAGACAAGTTGGAGAATTGGAAGTTGAGAAAAACTTAGCACTGGTTAAGGAAGTTCAAGTCTTTGCTGACAAAGCTGCAAAAGAAACCGGAAACATAAAATCTATTCAAATTCAACAAGCTGCTCAACTGAACGTAATGGATCAAAACATCAGAAAGCTATGTGCTGCTATAAATATTGATGACAAAAAGGGGGAAGAGAGATCAGTCACAACTCCTGTTCTAGCTACTGCTGAAAAGGAACCAGTACTTGAAGAAAAAGATGGAGATGAAGAACCTGCCAAAGAAGCTGATCAAGATGCTAAGAAGGAGGAAACCAAGGAGAAAGCAAAATCTGACAAAGAGATTGCTGATACCAAGGATACATCTGATAAGCAAACTGATCACTATATGAAGTACAAGGATCCAGAACGAATCAAGAGGAAGATTGAAGCTGCATACAGAAATCTAACCTCTGAAGGCGAAGAAGAAGAAGAAAATGAAGAAGAAATTGATGAAGATGAGGGAATTGAAGGAAGCGGAGAAGAAGATGAAGAAACTGATGACTAGCCTAAACTAGTCTTTCTACTTGGATATTTTGTATCAGTTTACTTCTTTTGTCTTCTCTGCTTGAACATGTAATTGTAACTAAATCACATCTATAAATGTTCAAGTTACTTCCAACACATTATTTCTATCTCAGAAATTTTTGAGGACTTAAGTTTAGTTTAGGTACAGGTACTTAGCTGAAATTTTGTCATCATCAAAAAGGGGGAAATTGTTGGATAAAGATGAAGACGAAGACAAATATTGAAGGGAGGTTTTGATGATTTCTAAAACATCAAGATCAGCTAAGTAATAAAAGCTTAGTGAATTTCCTATCAAGAAGTCTTGATCGAACGTAAAAGACAAATCAGAAGGATCAAAACTTATGGTTGAGGAGACGATTGATCTACTGCTGCAGAAGGAAATCAAATTGGTGAAAATCAGCAGACTCAACATATTTGTTCAGTTTGGGATCAGCCGAGTGTTCATCAGACGAGAGACTTCGGACATATGAGTGGAAATGATTAGACAAGTCACCTCAACGGTCATAAATGTACTATTAATGCTGAATAGGAAGGGTGTTTATCACAAATGATTGAAGAAAAACCTCGTATCAGCGGAGTACACTTCAACGGACATATTTCAAATCTCAAGTATAAAAATGAAGCTTGTTCAAAGAGTTTACACACGAGACAATAAGAAACAACACATTTTTTAGAGCATTTTGAAGCAAAATATTTTAAGTCTCAAAAGAACTCAAGAACAGCTCAATCATCAACTTAGTCATTTGTTGATAAAAGTTAACGTTGAAGAAAAGAATAAATCTGAGTGATTCTTGAAAGAGATAAGTATTGTGGGGAGTGATATTACTTCGGAGGATAGGTTTTCTTTGTGATCTTCTATTGCGAACTTGCGTCAAGTTCATGTGTTGTTTGGCGTAAGCAGTGAAAATATTGTAATCTTTGTGATTATAGTATAACCCAAGATCTAAGTGACTTGGAAGAGTGGACTAAAGAACTTTGATCCATATAACCATTATAAAAAGATCGGTGTTTTACATTCTGCATTTTTTTCATGCATATTTCAAAATAAGCATATTTTCATCAAACCTGTTTGAAAAGAACTTCGTAAAACTGGGGATAAAACTTTGAAACCAAGTCTCGATTACTTGTGAAAAACACTTTGCAAAAACCGCTGCAAGTAACATGTCTTGGAACTCTGATTCAAAACAGCTAAGTGAATCAGTTGAAGTGGTCTACTCTGCTGCTCAAAGCTGTGTGCGCGAACAACCTAGTAATTTCGCTCAACTTGATCAGTTTAGTGTGCTCATTTGAAGAATTGAAGTTTAAATTTTAAAGTTGTAAAATTTTCAGAGGTCTATTAACCCCGCTCCCCCCTCTCTAGACCTCAACTGACCACTTGGGACCTACACTATACTTTAATTTTTAAAAATTACTTATTGATTTTGAATATTTTTTCATTTTTAAAATGGTTTTTATTGATATTCAAGTTTGTTCTTTCTTATGGTTAACCATAATTTTTTCAGTTTTCCTTATACATTAATTTTAATAAGAAAATGAATTTTTTTTTTGAAATTATTTATATATTTGAAGTTTAATAACTTCACGTTAATAAAAGGAAAGTTTTATCTTTTCATTGTTACTTGGCAAAAAGCCTATAAACTTAAGTTACATTATCATGTGATCCGTTCCTCCATCTCATCATTCGGAGGAGATTTAATGTTGATTGACTTCTTGTTTCATTAATTACTTTAATTTTTATGTTAGAACCATTTTAATTTCCTTTGTTTTCATTCAGATATATTTAGTATAACATTTACCCAACAAATAAAATACATGATTCCATTGAATTCCTCTAGCTCTATGCAACAAACATAATTATTCCTGTAAAAGGTATAACTGTCCATGAATAATAGCTACAATGATGAAATTGAATGATCACTAATAGCTGCAGGGTGGTTACCTTAAAAAAAAAACTAACAATGAACTAACGAATGTAAGATTTACAAATGTTGAGGGTGGTAGAAATAATAAAACTCTTCAGAGAAATTGACGTTAATTTCACTCAACATCATGGTAAGTCCCTGTAATTAACCAATAGATCTAAAAATGGAATCCTTACAAATATGATGTAGCATGGCAAGAGTTTTAATATATCAAGAATATACAGGGTTTAGTTGTTGGTCTGATTTTCAATTTTATGAAAGATTGCTTACGAATATCTTTTTTACACGAAGTAAGCGGTAACATTTTATTCTTTAAAAATATTAGAAATATGTATAAGAATTTCTAATACATGATTATGTATCAAAATTTCATTGTTTCCAACATAATCTTCAAACTAATTTAGTTTTTAAATTAGTGGAATCGAAAATCAGGTGTAATTATTCCGAAACTCTTTTGATTCTTTCAATCCTCTTATTGTTCTTAATTTAATAATTTCTTCACAATTTTTCTTTGTCTTTCTAAACTATATCGGAAAAGCTTTCAATTTCTTTTAATATTTATCTGACTAAACCATACATTAGCTAGAAATGGAAATTTGACCCATATATGTAAAATAATACTCCATTTTGAGAAGGTTAGTTTTCTTTGTTGATTACTTTCGTATTTATTTAGTTAAAATAATTAAAATTTTGTTTAGTATTTATTTAGATTCTGTTAAAAATTCTGAAATATAAAAATATTTAAGTAGATTCTAGATTCCTTATATATCATATTTATTTTAGTAATTCAGATTGACACTTATATAACAATTAAATTTGTTAAAATTCACTTACTTTAGAAACAAATTAAATTCAGGAATTATGAATTATATACTAATAGGAAAATATTATGGTAATCATTTAATAGTTTACTTTATTTATTAACACAATATCATTATTACCAAATTTGATTATTGACTACTCTCTTTGTAATATATTATTCTCGGGAAATTTGCTTTTTCGGTAACATAGGATAGGTCATCTCGCAATTTTGGCACTATTAGACACGAAAATACAAATTTTGTACCATCTAATAGGTTTTCATTGCAACTTTCGCACCATTAGATATGAAAATACAAATTTGATACCATATAAATGAGAAGTTGTTGCAACTTTGGTACCATTTGGATGAAAATAAATATCTATTGTGTAGTACCAAATTTGCATTTTTGTGTCTAACGGTACCAAAATTGAAAGATTGTGTATCATTTAGATAAAAAAAAAAAAAATTCCCTATTCTTCTTGGTATAAATAATGCTTAAATTTATATTTATTATGTACAAAAACTATTGATTCCAAAACATTATTGTAATTTTCTCAATATTCTCTTTAACTACATGGCTGAAAACCATGAACCATCGATCAATTTTCCTTGCCTATGTAATAATAATTTCCATTTTTGCAATGTCAATGGGACTTGAGATTGAAATCAACAATGAAACCATTGGCTTTACCCTAGATTTGATTCACAGAGACTCGCTCCAATCTCCTTTCTACGATCCTACCTTATCATCATCGCAAAGAATGGTGAATGTTTTTCAAAGATCATTGGATCGGATTCATCATTTTACGAACGGGATTAAAGATGCAGATCCACCTCAGACAGACATAGTTTCTTATAGTAGTGGAGAGTATTTGATTAAGTACTCCATAGGCACACCACCTGTTTCTAGTTTTGCAATTGTGGATACCGGAAGCGAAATTGTATGGTTACAGTGCCAACCTTGTGTCGAATGCTTTCGTCAAAACTTACCTATCTTTAATCCGAAAAATTCATCCACATATATTTCGGTTCCTTGCCATAGTTCCGCATGTAGATATTTCGAGGGTAATTATTGTGATGAAATGTGGAGAACATGCAATTATAAGTTATCTTATTTAGGTGGAGGGTACACAACGGGTGTGGTTTCAAGAGAAACCATCACATTACCATCATCTCATGGACGGAGTTGGTCATTTCCTCACATTAAGTTCGGGTGTGGACTTCGCAATTATGGCGTACGTGGCGGCCATTCGACTGGCGTTGTTGGTCTTAATGGGGGAGTAAATTCACTTATTCGTCAACTGGACTATGTAATTAAAGGGAAATTCTCTTATTGTTTGGTGTCACTCAATCATGAAATTTTTGACTCAAGTAAGATAAATTTTGGGGCAAATGCCATCGTCTCAGGTCCGGGTACGGTCTCCACCCCTTTAGATACTATGTTTGGTGTCACTTTATCATCTCATTATCTGTTAACATTGGAAGCAATTAGTATTAATGGTGTGAGACTAGAATTCTATGACTATTCATCAAATAATTCAAAATTTATTGAAGAAGGAAACATTCTCATCGACTCCGGAACACCTCTTACTTATCTTCCTGATGATTTCTACAAACCAATTAAGGAAAGAATGCAAAAATTGATATATTATAGACATGTTTCCATTAAACCATTTGGCTTGTGTTATTTTTTGGGGAAAAAAGAACCCATATTTCCATTCATTACTTTTCACTTCAGAGGTGCAGATGTGAAGTTGAAATCAGAGAATGTATTTGTTAGGTTAAATGACGAAATCCTCTGCTTGGCAATTCGACCAGCAAAATCTAATGAGCCCGCAATTTTTGGTAATATAGCACAAAGAAATTTCATGGTGGGATATGATCTAAAGAAGAAGACAGTGTCCTTTAAGCATACATATTGTCATGGATATGATCTAAAGAAGAAGTATCATTTGAATAAATATAGGGCATATAGACCCACATGAAATCTTCAACATTGTAATTTTACTTTTAACATAATATAAATTTTAAGTACAATGCTGATTAATTAAGCTTTGTCCGGATGTTTGGCGTATCCTTCGATTTTTGACCTATGCATTATAATATTTAACGTCGGAGAGTGTCCTTTTTAGGTCGATACTGGATTAATATACATATATATATATATATATATATATATATATATATATATATATATATATATATATTATGGGTTTTGAAAATTAATAATGATGAATTCAGGGTTGTTCCTGAAGGTTCAACTAAGAATTTTTTTGAATTAAATACCCAACGAAAATTTCAACGTAACTGAGAGATTTCTAACTTCCTTATTTCAATATGATAAGAATTTTTGTTGCTTTCTACATTTATTTCTTCATTTCTGTGTATCCCATTTGTTTCTTCCCTCAACCACAAACACAAATTTCTGCCCGAAATTATTTCTTCCCCTTCTTCTCTAAGTCATCTTTGAAGCTGGAAATATCCGACAAACAAAACTCTCTCCGCAAGACAAAAGTGTAAGTAGAGAAACATTTTGCGTTTTACTGCCATAGAAAAACTCTATGCATTTTCACTTTTCTTCCTCTGAGTTAAATAAATTCACTTGTTTTTTTAATTTGTTTAATTAGTTCATCTTGGATATACTTACTTTAATTTCTACGAAGTTTTTAAATCAATCACTGGTGATTTGATTTGAATTATTTGTAAATGATTTTCATGTCACGGTCTTTCCCCAAGGCCATAATTAGGAACGGATCCAAGATTGGAGAGTTTGGGGGGGAGGCAAGTTTAACCACCATCGAAACTAATATAATTGACAATGATATTTGATATATTTTATTTACTTTAAATATTACAGAAAAATACATGAATTCAAAAATCTTAAATAATTTAGTGAAAAAACTATCGAAATTCTACACGACGTTCTCACATTTCGTAAAATTCATCTACAAATAAGTACCAAAAATCTCAACAAATTTATTTTCAATGTTAATAATCAAACAATCCACACAAGGTATTGATCTTTCATTTTGTTTTTACGCCTATTTTTGACCAACTTCATTATTGATCGGTCGATTGTTATGGTTGTAACATGAAGCATTAATATCAAACGAATCAAATAATCAATTAAAGGTACACTATACACTTATTTGTACTTCAATTACAAACATAACTTATAAATTGTGGATGTAATTTAACATTAAAAGATTAGAGGACTACTGTGAACTATTTATAAAATAATAGTACTAAATTAATTTTTTCAAGATTATTGGGGGGCCAGGGCCACCCAAAATCTAGCTAGATCCGTCCATGGCGGGTGAGGTGGGGAGGGTGGTTGGATTTTGGTGAGGGGATGAAGAAGAGGGTCCTTTTACAATTAAGTCATAGGGTCATTTGACAAATAAGTTAAACAAAAAATTTTAGAAAAATTATACATTGGTCCAAGTTTTATTTAGATTTATCTTAAATATATAAATTTGGTTCAATTGGTTGAGAATTTGAGATTAATTTATAATTTTATAATTCAAATTTGATGTGTTTATGAAATTTTAATATTGAGATGGTGAATATATTTTTTTATAAGTTATAATTACATCATTACATTAATATTGCTAATTTAAATTTTAGTTAAATAAAAATAAATAACTACCAAACAAAACTGCTATTATACTAGAAAAAAAATTCACAATAATACATATATTTTTACTAAACATAAAATGTGTATAAAATGTACAAAAATCAAATTTAGGATTTTTATATCACAATGTAGTAAATTTCTATAGTGTTTCAATTAATTATGATCTAAACTTTATTTTTAATACTTAAATTAAATGGAAATCAAATTCGTTTACATAACTTTTTCTTTGTTGATATATATATATATATATATATATATATTAGATCAAATTTTAAAACACTGTTTGAAGTACATAATTGCACAAATTTTAGTTTGATAATTCACATTTAATATTTTCAAATCATATATGAGATTAGATCACTAACCTCTTTGAATAAAGTAAATATTTGCCTAAATATATTATGTTTATTATATTTTCTTTACATATTTACTAACGAATATATTTTTATTAATTATGTTTTCTTTGCATATTTACCAAAGTCAACATTGTCGATTTAGTAATGTATAATTATGTTAATCGTAATTTGAATCGATAGTTTTCTCGATTAATTGATCAAAATCAACATTGTCGACCTTATGGTAATTTATAACTAGGTTAATCATAATTTAAATTGACAAATGACTCGATTAATTGATCAAAGTCAATGTTGTCGACCTTAGAGTAATATATAATTAGACTAATCGTAATTCAAATCGATAGATATCCCGATTAATTGATCAAAGTAAATATTATCGACCTTAATGGAATGTATGATTATGTTAGTCGTAATCTAAATCGATAGCTTCTCGATTAATTGACCAAAATCAACATTATCAACCTCAGGGTAACATTGCTAGTTATATGTATAATTAGGTTAATTTCACAGCGTAATTATAAATTACCTTAATTTTAACAATCTTGACATTGGTCAATTAATCGAGTCCTTTATCAATTTGGATTACAATTAACATAGTTATACATTACCCTAAGATCAACAATATTGACTTTGGTCAATAAATCAAGTTATTTGTCAATCTGGATTACAATTAACCTAATTATATATTACCCTATGATCAACAATGTGTGGCCAATTAATATAGTCATTTATCGATTGGATTATGATGAACCTAGTTTTACATTATCCGAAGGTCAATAATGTTAACTTTGGTCAATTGATTGATCTATTTGTCGATTTGAATTACGATTAAACTAGTTATATATTAACCTAAAATTAATAATATTGACTTTGAACAATTAATCGAGCCATTTATCGATCTCGATTACGATTAACCTAATTATACATTATCCCTAAAGTCAATACTATTAATTTTAATTAATTGAGTCATTTGTCGATTCAGATTACAATTAACCTATTTATTGATCATTATCATATGGTCAACAATGTTGACTTTGATAAATTAATCGAGCCATTCGTCGATTTGAATTATAATTAATCTAATTATACATTACCATAAAGTCGAAAATGTTGACTAATATATAAAAGTTGTTTAGTTAATTTCTTCATTCTATCGTGATAATAATATGTACTTATAATATAATATTAAGTATTACAAATAAAAAATATAATGCAAATGTTGAAAATTTGTTCAATTTTACTTTCTTGAATGAGGCTGCTAAAAAATTTGTTAATATATTTATGATGTTTATGGTTTATATTTTTGTTATATTATACAACATTTTAATTTACTCGACTATGTGATTAGAAAAATATAATATTGACCATATTTTACAAATATCATTAATCTCAAAACATAATTGGTATTTTTAGTGAATATCAACCAATAATTGAAAATTCTTCCGAAAATAATTCCTACAGACTTTCAAATATTTTGAAGATATTTTAAGCAATTTTTCAGCCTTTTGGTCTTTATATATATATTGTGCATTTTAATTAGTTTAATTTTCTTACTAAAATTATTTGACTTAGATAAAATGAGCAATTCTACCAATTAATTATATCAATATCACAAATATATGAACAAATTATTTAGTAACCTCATTTAATAAATTAAACATGAACAATTTTTTCTTTGTTTTCATACCTTTTTTATTAATAGTATGCAAATGAGGAAATTTTAATCTCATAGGGTCTATGTGGATGGATTTTAGCCCAATCTCACAGGTTTCTAGAGACCGGGCCAAAATCCTTAAAATGATTTTTTTGCTAGATCCATGAAACCCATCACAAACATATTCGTAAATAAACACACAAACTTTTGAAATCTATAAAATATTGATTTGATGTCTTCCGGCTATCATCTATTTTTCTTTCCCCAAAAACTCCCTAAAAATGACATTGATTTAACACTAACCACTTACTTTTTTCCCGACATCCTAACATCCAAAACCAATCGTCCAAATGGGTTTCAATTATTTCAAAACCACAAAACTCAATATCCAAAACCTAACACTATGAGGTTTCAAGGATTTCACTGAAACTACCAATATTTTTTTCAAACCGAGACCCACAAAATTGAGCCAGAACACATCCAAATATGTCGATAATATTAAATATTTTAATAGTGTGCAAATTAAGATATAATGTAAATTTATAAAATTATAAATCAATCTTAAGTTCCCAAATATTCTCGAATTAGATCTAATTTATATTTAAATTAAAATTAATAAAATGAATATATTAAAATTTGAAAGTAGAATATATATATATATACTAGGCTAGTGGCTCCACGCAGATGCTGTGGAGTTGTTGCCCGAATTAAGTGATTTGCCGGAGGTTTTTCTTTTTTATGTTTTTACATAGAAGTATTTCTTCTTCTTTAAATTGTTAGTGTCTAGAAAATATGGAAAGTGTGTAGAAAATTCAAATGCACAATAATTAGACATTAGTGCACTTGAACACTCAAAGAAGCACCTGGACGTCAAATTTTACGGAATTGATGAAAAACTTATAGAATTGTTCCCATAATTAATGATTGCTATCAAAATTTATCCCACAATAGTTTAATTTTGAATAATTTAATTATTTTTGCAATTATTTTGCCAACTAATATAATTGAATATAACATTTAAAATTATAATTAGATATTTTAATTAGAAATGATAAATAATAAGGACAAAAGCATATGGGGTAGGAAAATAAAAAGGTGATAAGATTCCCTAAGACAGTGGGTGACAATAGTATACACGTACGCGAAGAGATCATAAAGACAGTTAAAAGTGAGCAAATTTATAAGCATACATGCAAACGAATAAATAAACCAAGAACTCATACTGGCTAAAAATTACAATGGCATAGAAGTACTTTAATATAGTTCCCTGGTTTATTTACTTCTATTCTAAAATGACCAGGAAAAATCTCTTCTATTTTAACCCAAATTTCCCAGCAACATCCACTCCAAACTCAAAGTAACTCGGTCTAAAGGCTGAATTACTAATAAAAATTGTTTTTTTTTTCCCCACAGAATGTTCTGCCCAAAAAAGGAGGATGAAAATACTCCTAGCTAAGCATTATTATACAAGCCTTCAGGCTTTCCCGTTGATTTATTATGGTTATTCCATAATCCATGACCCCCTTTTGGTGATTACTCATTCTCAGCCTTTGTATATCCCTTCTTAGAGCCCTGCCAATCTCTCAATTCAAAGTACATCATCTAGCCTAAACCCCAATGTAATTTTATATATCTTCCAAATCGTAAATTTATCCACATGATTATTCAGAAGCAGATAATGTAAGAACTTTCTAACTATTGTTGTAAAAAAAAAAACCAGAAAGATAATTTTCATAAGAATCTACACTACACTTCCTAAAAAGAACACCTAAGTTATAGAAATTAAGGCATATTTTAAGAAAAAAAATTAAAAAAAGTTAAATAGGACTGAGAAAGTGAAATTAATAGCTCAATGCATGGTTTACAAAATTGTCAATTTGTTGACTTAAAAAACTCATATATGTGTTTGCTTGCTCCACAAAAATGGAAATTGAGTCAAATTGACGAATAAATATTCCTACTATCTTCTTCAGGAATCAGTTCCTTAACAACAAACGTCACTAGAAACAAAAATGCACCTTAACAGAATATTTGCCGGACAGTAGAAAATAAAAACTCATATTACTTCTTCAAATATAAATGCCTTTTAAATCAAAAGGTCATCGATTCGATTAAATGAACTATAATAAGAAAGGACCAAGCGTAGAACATATATAGTCTTCAAAAAATAATTGAAGGCGTTAAATACTCTAATGCTACTATATATGTTTCAGTTAAGGAGAAAAATATCAGCAAGCTAAAGACCGCGTTAGAGAACCATATAGCTATTGTATAAGCACAAGTACGTAACCAAAGTGGAATGTCGAGTGTTTGACGCCAAGTAATTATAGAAATTTGGACAACAGGGTAAGTCCTCATTTCTTTAAGATTAATACTATTTTACAAAGTCCTCTTTTTCTGGCTGAAGAAACTTGTAAAGAAATTTAGAGTGTAAAACTATTCATTCTTCTTTCTTATTAAACATTGTTTATGAAGTACACATTTATATACAAGAGGCACACATCTATACAAGGTAAAAATATGATAAGCCTTAGAATTAGCAGCACCTGTGATTTTCTATGATCTTAACAAATCTCTTATAATATTCTTTTGCCTTGATTCTTGCTATTGATTTTTGTGTCTACAATATTCCCCCGCAAACGAGGCTGCGGTGAAGAGTACAAGCCAAGTTTGTTGTTCAAAGCATCAAGTCTGTTACGAGGTAGAGGCTTTGTAAAAATATCCGCTACTTGTTCATTTGATGGAACGAAACGCGGAATAAGGTCTCCTTTTGCTACCTTTTCACGGACAAAGTGATAGTCAAGCTCAATATGTTTTGTCCTTGCATGAAACACTGGATTATGTGTCATGTGTAAAGCAGATATGTTATCACAAAATAAGACAGGGGATTGAGAGAGAGCAACTCCTATGTCTCGCAAAATATAGACGATCCAAGTAACTTCAGCTGTTGTTGATGCAAAAGCTCGATATTCAGCTTCAGCACTAGAGCGTCAAACAGTTGGTTGCTTTTTGTTGCACTCCAAGAGACGCAAGTGCCTCCAACGTATATGCAAAACCCTGTTGTTGATCTTCGTGTCAGTGGACAGCCTGCCCAATTGGCATCTGAGAAGGCATACAAATTCAAGGGATTTGACTTGAGAATTTGAATCCCATGAGAGATTGTTCCTTGGACATACCGCAAGATGCGTTTCACTAATTGAAAGTGATAAGTAGTTGGACTTTGCATAAATTGTGCTACAAAATTAACACTAAACGCAATATCTGGTCTTGTGAGTGTTAAGTATTGCAATCTTCCAACAAGACTACGGTACATTTCTGCATTTGCATATGCTTCATTGTCAATCTTATCACCTTGATTCTTTGTAGTCATTGGTGTTGAAACATGTTTATAATCAGTCATTTGGGCTCTAGTCAACAATTCCTTGGCATATTTCATTTGATTAAGAAATAACCCACCGGAAAAATGTTCTACAGAAATACCAAGGAAGTAATGAAGTTGACCTAGATCTTTCATTGCAAATTATTTGCCCAATTGAGATATAAACTCTTGAAGTAGCTGAGAGTTTGATCCTGTCAAAACTTTATCATCAACATACAATAGTAGAATCAATATACCTTGCTTAGAATGTCGAACAAACAATGAAGAGTCTGCTAAGCTACAGAAAAATCCCATGGAAACCAAAAATGCACTGAACCTAGAAAACCAAGCTCTTGGTGCTTGTAGAAGGCCATATAGTGCTTTTCGAAGATGGCAAACATAATTCGCATACTTGGAGTCGACAAAACCAGGAGGCTGCTCCATGAAGACATTTTCAGATAACATTCCATGAAGAAATGCATTTCTTACATCAAGTTGTCGAACCTCCAAATTGTTATGCATTGCAACGGTGAGAACAAGACGAATAGTTGCCGGTTTCACTACTGGAGAAAATGTTTCAGAGAAATCAAGTCCAGGTACTTGATTATAGCCCTTAGCGACAAGGCGTGCTTTTAATCTCTCCAAGGAACCATCAGCATTTGTTTTGGTCTTGAAGACCCATTTACAACCAATAACATTCATCCCGGGTTGACGAGGAACTAGATGCCATGTGTTATTTAAATAAAGAGCGGACAGCTCCTCAAGCATATATAGCCTCTTTCCATGCAGGATCTTCTAATGCTGCTCGAATATTTTTAGGCTCACATGGAAGTTTAGAGGTGGTGAAGCAAAAATCTGGACCAGAATACTTTGCATTTGGTTTTGTGATGCCCAAACTACTTCGAGTAACCATAGAATGATGGCGAGCATTATTTTGAGGCAATAAATGAGAATTATTCATCATACTTACAGAAGCTGATGTGCTAGGATCTTGTTCAGATTCTTGAACTTAATCAAGAAGTGAGGAATGCAGCGGAAATGAATCAGAATTTGACAGAATAGCTTCTGTGTCCTCGACAATATGAGTAGTAGTGTGTGACGAAACTGGAGTAGCGGTTAAGTCCTGAGTATCCCAAACGCCAGGTAGAATACAATGGAAGGCTGGAGAATTTGTTGATTTTTCTTGTAAACCTGAAAACCATTCTTCAAAGGAAGATAAATCATTAGTAGCAGACTGGGAGAATAATGTTCCTGGATCACGGAATGGGTAAGATTGTTCATAAAAAACGTATATGTCTTGAGATATATACACGACCAGTTGGTGGGTAGTAACACCGATAGCCTTTATGAAATTCACTATATCCCAAGAAAACACAAGGTAGAGATCGTGGATCAAGTTTAGTTTTAGCATAGCTTCTCAAGAGAGGGAAACACTTGCTACCAAAAACACGTAAACATGTATAATCTGGTGGTTTTGAAAAAGCATTTCAAATGGACTCTTCCAGTCAAGGACTCTTGCGGGTTGTCGATTAATGAGCCAAACAGCTGTAGCAAATGCTTCGACCCAGAATCTTTTTGGCACATTACCATGAAAAAGCATGGTAAGACCTAATTCAGTAATGTTTCTATGCTTTCATTCAGCAAGACCATTCTGTTCTGGTGTTTTCGGACATGCAAGTTGAAGTTTTATTCCACAATTTTTTAAATGTTGTCGAAATCTGCCACTGGAAAATTCTCCTCCTTCATCACATTGAAAAACTCTAATTTTAAGTTCAAACTGATTTTCCACATATTTTTGGAACTCATAAAAACATTGGAGAAAATCAGATTTTTGCTTTATTGGAAAATACCATGTAAATCGAGTATATTCATCCACAAAGATAACCTAGTACTTGAATTTCTGAATAGAAGAGACGGGTGAAGGACCCCATAAATCACAATGTATTACTTCAAAAGGATGCTTACATACTTCTTGTGATATGATAAATGGGAGACGACAAGACTTTGCCATTTGACAACTACTACAGAGGTTGCTGACTTTATTTTTATTAGAACTTGTAATAAGTTTATTCATTTTCAGAACTTCTACTACTTTCATATGTGGATGACCTAACCTTTGATGCCAAATCTCATCTGACATAATCCGAAATCTTGTTGAAAAAAGTGCAGAGGAACAAACTTTTGAATTTAAGGCATATAGTCCACCGCACCTATTTCCTGATGCTATCACTGTTCTTGTGTTCCTGTCCTTAATCACAAAGCCACTTGATGAGAATTCCACAGTATAAGGATATTCACAAGTTAATTGACTAATAGATAGTAAATCCTTTTTAATTTCAGGTACAACCAGAACATTTTTTAGGTTTAAGCTTTTATTCCCCAAGGGTATTGAAGCAGTTCCGATATGCGATATATCCAAAAGTGCTTCGTTACCAACATAAACCTTATCAGTCCCATGATATGGGGTAAGCGAAGTAAGCTTACCAACATTCGATGTCATATGGGAAGTCACTCCTGTGTCAGGAAACCAAGAAGGGTCTTGAACTTCCTCAAGTTTGATAGCTGCCAGGGCTTCACGTTGGTAAGCTTGGTTGAAGCGATGCCAACAATCAAATGCAGTATGACCTGCTTTGTTACAAATATGACAAACATCATTAGTTTTAGTAATTTTATGCTGGGATTGATTACCTTGACCATTGGAATAGCCTTTCTTTTGCCAATTGTTCTGATTTCCTTGCATCGAATGTTTTTTGTAAGAGGAACCATTTTGTTGTTTCCCTTTCTGATTGCTCCAGCTATTGTGTGACCCTTGTGAACGTTGTTGGCTTAGGAATGCTGAATTTTGACTTGATATGCCCAATCCATTGGTCCCATGGATAAGCTTCATTGTTTCGTGACCTTGTAGCAAAGGTATGAGTTCACGATAAGTTGGAGTCGGAGGCTTAATCATGGAAGTAACAAAAGCCTCATAACCAGATCCAAGCCCTTTAAGTACTCCGAAAACTTTATCTCGGTCATTAACAGCCCTGCCAATTGCTGCCAAGTCGTCACAAATATTCTTGTGAGTTTGAATGTATTCATCCATGGTATGTGAATCTTTTATAAGATATTGGAGACGTTGTAGTATGTAAAACTCTCTTTCTTGAGTGTCTTGTGCAAAGGCGTCGAGTAGTGCCTTCCAAACTTCTGCCGAAGTTGTGAGTCCCACAACCAGACGCAAGACTTCTTCAGATAAAGTGCAGGAGATCCACCCGCGAAGAAGACTATCGGATGTTTTCCAAGAGATAAATTCTGGATTTATTTGTTTAACAACACTCGCACCTGCATCTTCAGCAAATGAGACAACAATATCTTTGTTGGGCATTGGAAATCCACCATCTATAAAGCCAATCATGTTTTGGCTTTCAATAAGACCCATCATTTGAGTCTTCCACAGAAGAAAATTATTATTTGTCAATTTGATGGAGACAAAATTTCCTACATTGAGAGTTGCTGGGTAGGGGTACTTAAAAATGGAAGATTGTTTTGCAGCCATTGAAAAAGGTTAAAGAAAAAGGGATTTGGGTTTTAATGTAAAAGAGAAATTCAAGCGAGATAAAAATATTGTAGCTGTTAAGCTTTCTGGCTCTTTGATACCAGAAAGAAATTTAGATTGTAAAACTATTCATTCTTCTTTCTTATTAAACATTGTTTATGAAGTACACATTTATATACAAGAGGCACACATCTATACAAGGTAAAAATATGATAAGCCTTAGAATTAGCAGCACATGTGATTTTCTATGATCTTAACAAATCTCTTATAATATTCTTTTGCCTTGATTCTTGCTATTGTTTTTTGTGTCTTCAATAACTTGACCATTCGCAAATTGGATTCATTATTTGTTTGTATAACCGTAAGAAATTCGAAGACCCTGTGGATTTAAAACCTCCGATTATTGGTTTCACTTAGTTCATTCAACTATTGGCTAAATGAAGAAAATGACAATCCCATAAAAGTCTGCAAATTATAATAATGCTTTTACCATTAAAAACTCAAGCTGAAAGAGTTAAAGGTTCACAATAATGCAGTTAATAACCTAATTCTAAAAGAAAGTGGACAACAATAGAACCTCAAACATATGTGGGTTTAAGTTGGCTTGACAATCTCACAAGGGCAAATCCTCACCTTTTAGTTCAACAAAATTGCAACTCTTGAGGATTACAATTCCTACGATAATAGCCTATAAATATTTGCAAGAGAGATCACCATTGAAACAATGCCTAAGAGTCAGTGTAAGGGAAAAAATTTCAACTCATGCTAAACGATGATCACATTCACATATATATACTTATTATTGAAGTTATAAATCCTGGCTAGACTGCAAATTAAAGCAAGTTTGGATTCAGCTCATGTAGTACTTGAATACCCACATCCAACCCAAAACTTAAATGAGTACATACCTGAACAAGATACCAACAACAAACCCACAATTTCACAAATCAAAATGTAATTGAGAAGGTCAACAAACAAAAAAGACTAAAGAATCCAAATCCGAGGAACCCACAATTTTTTACAGTTCAAAGAACAGTAAGAATTCTAGGAAATTGATCCGACTCTCCTCCATTATTGGCGGTGACTGGCGAGGTGAAGTTAATGGACAGAGGCTGAATTCGAAGGTAGCATTTCCAAAAACAGCTAATGGACATAGTTTTCTCCAAGATTTTTAACAAATGAATATCATACAAGAAAAGGCTCAGCACCATATAATCATAGGTAGAATCTAACAACAAAAAGACTTTAACCGCAATGTAATTTCAACCTCAACAACTTAGAACTTTAAAATTTTCTAATACAAAAGATACATTTTCAAAGTTTTAAAATATATTCATCCGAGTTGCTCTTTCATAATGATTTAGCAGTGTATAAGGCTTAAATCTACATACACCCAGAACCATATTGAAAGACAAAAATGAAGAATCATGAATGAAATTATTCAGGTAAAACCAATTACAACAGGAAAATAAAAAAATCAATTACCTTTTTTTTCCAACACACAGACATAATCGAAAATAAATAAATACCAATAGAAGAAAAATGAATATTCCAAGCCTCTTAACCGAAGCAAGCAACAAATCAGCAATAAGAAACAATATCACATGTACTCAAGCAATCGGAAAGAAAAATCATCCAAATCCATTAAGAAATATAGTATTATAAGAACCACTACAAAACTAAACAATAAACCACGGTGGCAACAAAATAGGAGCAAGTAAGCAGCAGAAGAATTACCTTTGTCGCCGCCAATGGGAATTAAACACTACAAAGCAATTGAAGAATTGAGGGGAGAAATTCAAAGCTGCTCAATAAATTAGCAGGCAGCAGGGGCCACCGGAGAAAGCATAAGAAATTAAGAGCAGCTAAAATTAAAGGAGAAAGAAATTGAGCTAGTAGTGTAAAATTGGGAGGGAGTGAAGAAAAACGACTGCGTTTCTTGAGAAGACGACGTCGTTTTATGTGGGGAGGAATTAACAAAAAAGACAAAAGAAAATAAGGGTACTGTAGCAAGACCCCTTGCACCCTTATATGATATAATATATATATTAAAATTTGGGCCAATGAGTATTTTCCTAAACAGTTATTTTACCTTTGAGAAAATTGCACTTTGCCCCCATCCTTTTAGACCTTTTTGCACTTTCTCAACTATCCTTTCAAAATTCGCAGTTACCCACCCCCACATTTTTTTAAGTAGTTGCAGATTCCCCCCTGAAGCAATCGGAGGTGCTACTTCTGCCCAGATTTTGTCATGTGCCGGTCACATGCAACTTTTCTTTTACATAAAGTAAGAAAAGAAGTGTTTGTATTTTTATTTTTCAATTTCTCATAATTATTTATTATTTATTATTTATTAATACTAAAAAAAACACTATATTTTTCACTCAAATGATACGGGATTTTCTTGTTCTCAAAAGCACACGAGAGTTTTGAAAATCCATAATTCTTTCTCTTAAAATAAGTAAAACATTGAACCATCATTTTCGTTAAACTAGAAATTTAATAGTGGGACTAAATTCATGCAAAATGGTAAATTAGGGGATGGAATTCGGAGAGTTGATATAGTTTGGGATTAAAACCTAAAATTGTTCTTGCTAAAATTTACCACGTCATGACGCATAAGCCGCCAGGTGGCAATTTAATGGACACGTGCAATATTCGTCTCATAATTAAAGGTGGGATGATTTTTAAAAAAATATTAAATTAGAGGACGAAATTCGGTGCTGTGATATAGTTTGAGAAGAAAACCCAAAATCGTTTAGGATATTTTCTGCAATTTTACCATATTTTAATTACAATTATTTTTAGTGAGCGTGACAAAAAAGGGACACTAGATTTGGATCGGTATGAAAAGTTGGGTTCACGTGGGGATTATTGCAATTTTACCAAAATCGTTTGCAACATTTTCTGCAATATTCCATATTTTAGTCATAATATAATTTCATACACAAAATAATATTATTCACAATGATGAGAAAATAGTTATATACTATGTTAAAGAAAAGTTGCATGTGACCGGCACATGACAAAATCTGGGCAGAAATACCACCTCCGATTGCTTCAGGGGGGGATCTGCAATTACATAAAAACGTGGGGTGGGTAACTGTGAATTTTGAAATGATAGGTGGGAAAGTGCGAAAAGGTCTAAAGGATGGGGGGCAAAGTGCGATTTTCTCTTTACCTTATTAGAAAAGTGCACGTACATTATACGTGTCTAGTTTAATTTCAAGGTTTTTTTCTTCATAAATTAGTGTAAAATTAGCCATTTTTATGTCATAGAATATCATATATTTATGACTGATCAATTTATTTTAATGATATTTATTTTTATTAATTATTATTGGTTTATAAACGAAAGGATAGCTTTGAATTGTTGTAATAAACTATATAACGGACTTTAGTCATTAAATCTAACAAAATTTGTTCTAAAATAAGATCATAAAAATATTATTTATTACATTCCATAATAGTAGTTTTTATGTCAAGTTTATCCGTTATTCACCGATGATAAATGTTTCATCCGTTTCTTCATAAATTTTAACAATTTCACGAGCATTTTTCTTACTGGTTTCACCAATTTTTTCACCAACTTCACCATTGTTTACGAATTTCACCCGAAGTTTCACCGGTTCATATGTTTTCACTGTTTAATTTTTTATCTAGTTTTCCTCTTTTAATTGATTAAAATATTTTTGATTGTTTTTCCATATTTCTCGATATTTTTTTCAATTCAAACCATTTTCATCCGATTTTACATTGTTTTTATTGTATAAAAATTAACTCGTTTTCACTTATTTCACTAATTTCACATACTATTCACCTAAATTTTTCATTGATTAAACATGTTTTCACCGAATTCAAGCTTTTTTGACTGATTTTATTAGTTTCTTTACAAATTTCACCCAAACTTTCATCGATTCTTATGTTCTCACTGTCTAAATTTTGTTTACTCAGTTTAATTTTTTTTAGCTATTTATCATTTTTCTTATCAGTATCAATTTTCATTGTTTTCTAATTTTTGGTCGATTTCTTTGGCTTTTTTCTAATTTAAACCAATTTTTCATCGATTTCACCAATTAAACTATTTTTTAATTGATTTCACTCATTTTTATTATTTTAACCTGTTTTTATCTATTTTTCATATTTTTTTCACTAAGTTTACATGTTATTCACCTGAGTTTTTCATTGATTAAATATGTTCTTACCAACCTTATGTTTTAACCGATTTTATCCTCTTTTAACCATCCATACCCATTTTCATCCAATTTCACAAATTTTATCCCTTTTTTTTTTTTTATCGATTTCAAATGTAATTAAGATTTCACATTCATTTTTTTCACCGGTTTAAAGTGCACATACATTGTACGTGTCTATTTAATATATATGGTATTTTGTTGTAAATCAGAGTAAAATTAACTTCATATGTCATAAAATAACACATATTAATAATTAAAAAAAAAATAACACATATTAATGACTGTTATTCAATATATTAATTTCACCATTGATATTTTTATCGATTTCTTTAGGTTTTTCGGTTCAACCATTTTTCCAATGGGTTAACATTGTTTTTGTTGGTTGAACTTTTTTCATTTTATTAATTTCATTTATTCTTACTAGTTTAATCAATTTTCACATGTTTTCACCTACATTAGCCTTTTTCACTGATTTTACCCAATTTTCACACATTTCATCATATTTATGTAATTTCATCGTTTCACCTATCTCATCCATTTTTACTTATTTTTATCAGTGTAACTTATATTTCACATTGTTTTTTTTTTTTAACAATTTCACTTGATTATTCATTGATTTCACAATATTTCACAGATTTGAATATTTTTACAGTGATTTAACTCATTCGTCGTATATTTCACCCATTATTCATTGATTTCACCGATTTGTTTCCCATTTTTTCAGAAATGTCACCCGAATTTTCATCGATTTTCACATGTATTTATCAATTTAACCGGCACTTTTTATTACCGATTTCACCCATTTTTTCACCTTCTTCACCAGCATTAATAGATTTTATCTAGATCGATTTAACATGTTTTCATCAATTACATAAAATTTATTAGATCGATTTCACAATTTTCATTGATTTCCATCCGTTTTTCTCGAAAAGATTTTCACGAATATTTGAGGTAATGTTTATCATGTCAAATAAAGATTACTTATTTCACTAAGTCATAAGCATTTTTGTTCATTCATAGGTAGATGCGATTCTACTTTAACATATTCTATGATATTTAAGAGAATTTGATTTTTTTAAGAAGTGACATATTGTACTAAATCTTTAAATGAAACAAATAATTTTTTTACAACTGTTCAATATAATAGTCTTTATTTTTATTTTGATGTGTTATAGGAGGACAATAATGATATTGTAAAAGTGATTTAGGAGTTAATTTCTTAATTATTGAAGTTAATATAAGAAATAACCATGATAAGACTTGATATCTAATTTGAATATTGTTGCTGATTTTACACACGCAAATAAACGCAAGTGCACGTATCGAACAAGTAATAAAGAGTAAGTACAAGAGTATCGTCCCCACAGGGACTTGACTAATATCTACCAATTCCAATTTCTAATTTACTTTTAATATGGTTCCAAATTCAAATGTGTTTTTGGGTTTTAATTAACTAGGTTAATTAAATAATTTAACTAATTTAAGTACTTGGATTGAGTTCGAATAATGAGAAGAGAAACCTAGGGTTATAATCCACTCTGTTATCTATCAATTGCTCAATTGAGATTTTCATAGTTATTGTGGTGACAAGAGTGCTACCCGAGGATTCAAGTATATTCCTACGTATCTTGCGAATTACGTAAGAACCTAATGTATTATACAAATCGATCATATTCCTAGGTGATTCATAAATAACACTGATTTAACCGAATTTCGTCGGGTTAATTGAATATCAGTGAATTTGTGATATCGGGGGGTTTTCGATATTATATATGTGTTATATAGGGCTCTGTTACTTTATTCCGGATGGATCGGTTACAAAGAAAAGCAATATTCAAGAACAAGAAGTAAAACCACAAAACAAAGCTAAGAACACACCGATATGAAGGTAAAAAGCTCTGTAATAATATTGAATATTATTGAGTTGTGCTGTTGTAAGCAGTGTTAAATCCTGTATTCTTAGAGTTCAGGAATTTCGTAGTTGTCTAATACAATGATTAACTAGGTATTTATATAATTTTAAACCTAGCGTTACAAGGAAACATAGTCCTAATAGGACTCGGCCCAAATATCCTTCTTGAGTCCGGAGTATAATCTTCTATCGAAGCGAGCTGCACTTGGCCGGGTCAGTAAGATGATCCCGATCTGTTTGAATTGGTCGAATCGATCTTATCTTCTTCATTCGATCCGAGTAGTATGTAGGGTGCGAAATAGCCCCCATCAGTACTCCCTCACTTCTTCGAGCGTATAGATAATAGAAGCTCGTAGAAGTAGATAAATCTTTACGACTGTTTGTTTTCTATGAATGGAGCCTCGTTAAAAACCTTTCTTAAGAAAAAACCCTGTGGGAAAAAATCTTAAGTAAGGAAAAGAGTGCTACATATCATAGATAGTCGTTTTCTCTGTCCGATTACGAATCGCCACGCGTCTATTCAGGAGGCTTTTCGTATCCTTCCGTTTTTGGCGGGAATATGAGTAGCTGCGATGAGTTCGAAACGTCTTGTCTCATCTTATTATAAATATGTGACTTTTGAGTTCGCCATTTCTCTTTTATACTTCCTTACAACTCGTAATCATTTTCCTGATTAGTCGTTCATCTCATAAAATTTTTCCTTTTATCGACCTCCATCTTCCGAGAACCAGAATATATGGCTTTTGTAAGAAGATCTTCTTCTTCTTCTAGAGAGATCGTCGCCCCCGATAACGAGGAGGAGTTGCATTCTAATCCTCTGGGCGAACAAACTACAGTATCTGACTTCGTCGTCCCTGTAGAAGATACTTTCAAGGTACGAATCCTTTCTGATGCAGATGTGGCTGCCCGAGCCAAAAAGGGCAAAGGTACTGTTCCTCAGATTTCCGAACCAATTGAGGACGTAGCTTGTGCCTATACGGTGGAAACATTCCCGGAGGTTGTGAATAATTATACCAAATATTTTCCGGAAGGTTCTGAGATAATTCTTCCTTCCCCTACTGATAGGGTCACGTCTCCACCGGAGGGATGTCGAGCCTTTTATACGGCTCACTTCAATAGCGGACTGCGTCTTCCTTTGTCTCCCCTCTTTCTCGAAGTTTTGAAAACTTTCAGTGTGTGCTTGACACAGCTGGTTCCAAATTCCGTTGCTTTTGTGGTTTGTTTTTCCGTTTTGATGATCGCAAAGGGGTTTAAACCTTCTTTTTGTAATTTTACACAACTTTTCCGCTTCAATATTTCTAGTTCTTCAAATCGTGGATATTTCTTCGCTAGTCAGCGGCCTAGTTGAGCAATCTTTGACGCCCCTGTTTCTAGTAATCCTTCATGGAAATCTCATTTCTTCTTTGTTCGTCCTCCGTCTAATATTTGTTTGGCGGATGGTTCGACCATGCCTTTTTCATGGGATCATGGTTCCAGTTGGATTCCTGGAGGTCGCTTACCGACTGGTGAACTTGTTCCTGACGATGTACAGTTTATCACTGAGATCCCCGAAATGCGTGCAAACAAATATCAAAGCGCTCTTCTGATCGGGGAGGCTTTCCTTCGTAAGGCGGGGTTAAGTGTTCATGACTTTCCCATCAGTTCATCATCTGAACCTCTTGGTTAGTACTTTATTTTATCTTAGTGCTGTAACTATACCTTTTATACGGAGAAACTAACTTTTATTTTGTTTCTTTTTCAGCCCATATGGTAGAAAACTCTCGACATTCTTCGAAGGGAAAATGGTGCTGTCGAAATCTTCCAAATCCGTAGAGAACGCCCCTATCGAGCAGAGAGCGTCGCGAAAAAGGAAGCTGGAGTTGGGTCATGAATCTGAGGAGAATAGAGAGGAATCTCCAGATTCTTCTCGTGAGTCCCCTATTCGTCAGGGCACGGGATCTGGTTATCCTCCTCTTCATCTTAGATCCTCTTTGGGTATTCGAGGATGTCGCAGCTGGTCAATGCCTCATCCTACTAATAATCCAGTGGGTAGAAAAATGAGTTACTATGGACGTTCTGGTGACGACCTTTCTTTACTCGGAGATAAACATCCAAAACCTACTCTGGTCGAAATGATTGAGGATCATTTAGAGGGAAGGAGGGCCGCTGGTTATTCCGAGAAGGATTCTCTTGTTCATGATGATAGTGAGAACGCGGTCGATAAGGCAACCCGTGTTATTTTGTCTGGCGTTTTTACTCGCGATCTCAATAAGCTTCTTCATAAGGATCCTCTGGAGAAATTCCAGCGAGCTTCTCTTTATGCTGAGAAGGTGATATCTTTTTCCTTCAATCATATTGACAGATAATTTTAAGGGTTTTCCTTAATTTACTAATCCATCTCTTTTTCTTGCTCTCTTTGTTCTTCCAGACTAAAACTTGTCTCGCGTCATACGCCTATGAAAATGCACTTTGGAAACAACAGTGCGAGTTCCTGGAAGAGAAGTATAAAGCTTTACTTCATAAATCCTCCGGTTCAGAGGTTGGTCCCTCAACATCTTCTTCCGTTCCCATCGTAGAGACTCGTGCTACCGGGACCGAAGATCAAGAAATGATAGACAGGGTGATGGAGGTTTCTCGGGTTCAAGAGCAGGCCAATCAAATGGCTAGAAAGTTAGAGGAATTGCAGTTACAGAGCACGACTCGAATTAGTGAGCTTGAATCTCAGGTATCAAACCTTGAAACTTCTTTAGAGGAGTACGAAAAGGATGTCCCACTTAGTGGGCTTAGGGATCGATATGGTAGGAATCCTGATGAAAGAGTTGTTCGTGAATTCCTTAATTCTCCTGTTCATACGGCGTTGGTGTATCGGATGGTTGGTCCTCTTCTTGAGAATACTTTTAAGAAGGCGATTCATCAGCTGGTCACTTTAGAGATGATCGACGACCGTCGAAAGGAGTATTTTAAGGCGGTGCACATTCGGTTGAATCGCTATGGCAAACTTTATTCTTCTTCCGAGGTTCCAGATGTCGTATATCAAGGTTTTTCTCTGGCTCACCTTGTCGAAGAATTTGGAAATCCATTGCCGATTCCTCCTTCTGATGTTAACGATGAGCTCGATAATACTTTTATCGATCCAGAAGACGAAGAAGAAGAAGAAGAAGACGATATATGCATGACTGAGGACGTCGGTAGCGAACAGAAGATTCCAGATAGCGACCAGGCTTCTTGAAATAGTGATTTATTTTTGAAATAATCTTTGTAATTATTCATTCGTAGGTTTTAATTGTAACTTTAGCTTTCCTTACTTTGTACGCTAAACGTTTCGTATTCTGACAGTCGTGTCTTTTCACATTCGCCGTATCTATTCAGACAAGTCATTTAATCTGCCGTAATCATTATGTGTGTGTCTTTTCAAATTCTAGCGTTTGCTCCAAGGTCAGTTTTCCCGTTTCGCGCCCTTTCTTTAGGTCTGTCGCGTCCTTTCGTGTAGTATAAATACGAAAGGTAAAAACTTGACTTGTTTTTTACTGCTATACTCCTCTCTTAACAGAATACTCTTTCTTTAGCTGGTCGATAAACTTTCTCGATATTAATTTGTATTTTTCCATAATCCGATCATGAGTAACCTTTTTGGTAATACTTCGAAGCGACCATCCCGTGAGGGCGCTCGGGATAATAGATCCAAAAGATCTCGAAGAGATGGGCCGTCGATGGAGCCTCCTCGTTCGTCCCAAACAATTAGGTCGGAGATCGATACTCGTGTTATTGCTTCTGAACCTCTCTCCGTGGTAAACTCGTCGTTTTCAGAACCAATCTTTTCTGCTTCCATTCAAGTAGGAAGCATGCCTTCCCCTGGTCGAGTTGCTTTTGGCGATATGTCCAACGAGGAATCGGTTTATAATATAGCTGTTAGTTCAAATGCTTCTTCCTTTGAGCACGTTCTTCATGGAGGGGATTTTGCTATTTCCCTTCCTTTGTCTGCTTCTACTGCCCTGATTGCCAGTGAAGGGCAAGTTGGCGATGGTTCTTCTGTTAATCCTTCCTTAACGCAATCTATTTTGCAAGATTGTCCTGAATATTTGTTTCATGATACCACTGTAACGACTGCTTCTTTTGAATCTGGGGGACCTTCTGGGGGTCAGTTTGGGTCGAGGTCTGGTCGTCGAACCGTTATTTCTGCTTCGGGCAAGGAGACCTCCGTTAGCCCCAACGAGAGAGACTCTCCCCGTCCGTTAGACGATCGATGCATCCTTGAACAAGTTAAGGATATTATGCTGTCAGAGACTCCACGCCCTGATGGTGTCGCTTCTAATAGTGAATTGCCTGGCTCAGTTGAGCCTGATACTTTGTCTTGGGATCTGGGTTTGAGCACCATTCTGCCCGGAGAGTTGAAGAAACTTGAGGGTACTTCAAACGTACGCCTTGTTCAATCGCTAGTGAAGATATGCGAACAGATGGATGAATCTTTCATTGTTTTATTTGTTTTTATTTTGACTGCCTTGTTACATAAAGGCTGTTTTCTTTTTCCAGGCTAAGTACTTTGCACTCCAGCTGGGTGTGCAAAATGATGAACTGTGGAATAGTAAGGATTCTTACCGAAAACGGTTGGCGTCGGAGTCGGCGAAGGTCGCAGGGCAGACTCTCCAGCTGCAGCTCGTCAATGATGATTTGAAAAAATTGCAGGAGGAGAAGTCTGTCTGGGAGAAGGAGAAAAACGACTTGGTTCGGGCTGCTGCCCTTGCAGAGGAGTCTCAACGGCGGTCCTATGAGGAAGGATATGACGCCGGTTATCTAAAGCGTCAAGAGGAGTTGATGGCGTTTGCTGGCAACTTGACTCCTCGGAGGACTGTTTCTAGTAGTCGACCTACTGACCGTTCTTCTCAGTGATCTTTGTTCGACCTGGCAGGCCTTGGACTGTATATTTTTTTTTTTTTTTTTTTTTTTGCTGCCCAATTTTTGTGCATATGTTTGGGCTGAAATTTTTGTAATGGGAGAAGTACTAAATTGGAAATTATGACCTTCTTGTAGGCAGATTCTTGCCTATATCTATTTTCTTCTCCTTGTTATGCACATTTTGCCTTTATGCATAAATATAATCATCATGAAATAATCAGAATTGTTTAGCACACGTATCTGAAATTGATCTTTGCGGAGAATATTTAGGATAGAGAAAAGCTAGCTTGATCTTGATGTTTGCTCTGCAAATCAAATCTTTGTTGATCAACCCAGTATAGTCCCTTGGGTTATATTCAAAATCATGTTTGCGCATAATCATGCAGATAGTAGGTTTATTCGTATTGGATAGTCGATTGAATTGCTGTTAGGGAACGTTCAGCATTTTGGTCGATGTTCAATCCATGCCTTGTAAAATTGTCCTTTTGTGCCACATACTTTTATATAAGGAGGCTTTTTATACCTTTTGTTGAACTCTTCTTTTCTTTTCATAAGACTAAGAGAAAATAACCCTTTCAGTATCCTCCAAAGCTTTATGTTTCTCATTATCAACTTCGAACTACTTGTTCTTCAACCAATGTTTCGTTTATCGCATATCTTTGATATGGGAGGAATTGGAAATTGTAGAAGTCTTAGTCAGATCTGACCTGTTCAGACCTCCTTAAGCAATTCTCTGGTATGTTAGGCAGTTACGTCCTTGCTGTTTCGAATAAGGAGGACTATTCTCCTGATTTCTATGTCAAATGTCTTGGACTCCGAAGGAATTCTTGTATGGCTTTGTTAATGGTTGCCTATATGATGTATTAGGCAGTGACGGCCCTCGTATGGTGGAGGGTTTGGTCTTTTTGTCTCCAGAAAAGTATGTATCCTTTCTTCAACAGTTTAAGCTTGCAAGCCTTTGTTGATGATCTTTAAATTTTTCTGTCGGGCGACCATCATATTGATCATGGAGACTTTTCTGGGCTGGGGCTTCTTTAAGCCCACTTGGATTATTTTATTGATCGCTTCGAACTGCAGATTCTTCTCTTATCGACTGGTTGAGTTGGTCAGACGGGTGCCGTTCCAACTTACTTGCATTTAATTCGGGGAGTCAAAGGGTCACATTTTCGCCCCTTGATCAAATTCCTACCATCCGTAGGATCATTTTCACGAGCGCCTATAAATAACTAGGCATTTTCCTTCTCTTTTATTCATAACAGATGGAGATTTTAGTTTCTTTAGATTTCATTCTGCCTTCTGATCCCATAATATTCAAAAAGTCACATTATCGCGATTTGTATCACAATGGCTTGGATTTCACTTGCCTTGTACTGACGGGTCCCATGGAAGCCCTACCTTGTACTAACGGGTCCCATGAGGCCTCAAATGTTGTTTTCACAGATTTGAGGTCCGTGGTTTCTGTTTGCACATGGAGGGTTCATGCTTGCCAGCCACCCTCGCTCTTGGATGTTACCTCCGGAGTGATAGACCACTGGGGTGCGCTGGTAGGTTTACTGTTTCGCGACCGCCCCGAAGAGATGCTGCTTTAGAGTAAAATGTTTTATCTTTAAAGTAAAAGCAGTATCTTGTTGTGGGTGAATGAGTATTGCCGGTTATCTGGCTGGTAATGCTCATTTAGTCTGGAAGAACATTTGATCTTCAGAGCCTGGCCATCGAACCAAAGAAGTCGACCATCCTGAGCAGCGTGCTTCCTAGGTGGTTTATTATAATCGACGAGGTACTAGGGAGGAGATTGGTGTTTCCGTGGACATTGTCGTGAAGATAGCCGATCCTATAGGATCATTTTAACTAAATCATTGTAATGATCTTTAAGTAACAAGCAGATCTTTGTAACGTAGGATTTTTGTATGTAACTGATTTGATGAATAAAATATTACTTTTATCTCTTGCATCTTCTTTGTCGTTGATTCTGTCATAATTTTTATTTACGAGGAGCAATTTCCGAGCAGATGGAGTCATACTTGATTCACCTTCAAAACTTTAGGAGTATCAGCAGATCTTTTAGATCGTTAGGAATAGATCGAGGAGTGTTTATTGAGCGGATCAATGTTTTATTCAATTTGTTACAATTTAGATTTAGGTTTTTATCAGCTGAAATTTTTCTGATCGTTGTAAATATACCGAGGAGTTTTTATTGAGCGGATCAATATATACTCGACTCTTTTTTATTAGACTTAGGTTTTTAACCCAAAAGTCTTTTTAGGATGTTGGATACGTATCGAGGAGTTTTTATCGAGCGGATCGATGTTTACTCGACTCTTTTTGATTAGACTTAGGTTTTTAACCCAAAAGTCTTTTTAGGATGTTGGATACGTATCGAGGAGTTTTTATCGAGCGGATCGATGTTTACTCGACTCTTTTTTATTAGACTTAGGTTTTTAACCCAAAAAGTCTTTTTGATCGTTGAAGATATATCGAGGAGTTTTTATCGAGCGGATCGATGTTTACTCAACTCGTTTTGATTAGACTTAGGTTTCTAACCCAAAAAGTCTTTTTGATCGTTGAAGATATATCGAGGAGTTTTTATCGAGCGGATCGATGTTTACTCAACTCGTTTTGATTAGACTTAGGTTTTTAACCCAAAAAGTCTTTTTGATCGTTGAAGATATATCGAGGAGTTTTTATCGAGCGGATCGATGTTTACTCAACTCGTTTTGATTAGACTTAGGTTTGTAACCCAAAAGTCTTTTTAGGATGTTGGATACGTATCGAGGAGTTTTTATCGAGCGGATCGATGTTTACTCGACTCTTTTTGATTAGACTTAGGTTTTTAACCCAAAAAGTCTTTTTGATCGTTGAAGATATATCGAGGAGTTTTTATCGAGCGGATCGATGTTTACTCAACTCGTTTTGATTAGACTTAGGTTTCTAACCCAAAAAGTCTTTTTGATCGTTGAAGATATATCGAGGAGTTTTTATCGAGCGGATCGATGTTTACTCAACTCGTTTTGATTAGACTTAGGTTTTTAACCCAAAAAGTCTTTTTGATCGTTGAAGATATGGGCGAGGAGTTTGTATTGAGCGGATCAATGTATACTCGACTCGCTTTTGAATATATCGAGGAGTTTTTATCGAGCGGATCGATGTTTACTCAACTCATCTGTAATTTAGACTTAGGTTCATCACCAAAAAGTCCTTTTTGTCGTTGATATAAATCGAGGAGTGTTTATTGAGCGGATCAATGTATACTCGACTCGTTTCGTTCTAATTTTTATCAATATGATAGTGTACTTCCAAGGAGCGTTAACCGAAATAATCGATGTATAGAAAATGCTAAAAATCTTTACTAATTGAACTTTAGGCTAAGGCCTTTGTTACAAGGATTAAAACTTGATAAAGTAAAATAAAACAATGCAGTATAATCTGCTAAAATTTATTTACCATAGTATTTCCTAAGGTTGACCGCATTCTAGGTTCTTGGTAAGGCTGTTCCATCCAAGTGTGCAATTTTGTATGAACCTTTCTTTCCTACGCCAATGACGATGTAAGGTCCATCCCAATTTTGTTGTAACTTTCCCACATGCTTGGATACTTCTACCTTTTTCAAGACCAAGTCTCCTTCTTTGAAAGTTCGGATGCGTACTTTTTGATTGTATGCTTTCTCCATATTAGCTTTAGTGGCTTGTAGGCGTACGACAGCTTTATCTCTTAAAGCTTCTGTTAAATCAATGTCATTCTCTCTCGCCTTTTCATTTTCTTGATCATCGAACATCTCTATTCTTGGCGTTGGGATTAAGGTTTCAACAGGAATAACAGCCTCCGACCCATATACCAAGCTAAATGGGGTTTCCCCGGTTGAGCTCCTTACTGTGGTTCGATTAGCCCATAGTACTCCTGGGAGTTCATCAAGCCATTTTCCTTTGGCCGATCCTAATCTTTTTTCCAAAGATTTTATTATTTCTCGGTTTGCTACTTCGGTTTGTCCGTTCGCTCTTGGATGCCCGACAGAAGTGAAATTTTGTTGAATTCCCAATTTCGAACACCATTCTATTACTTGTTTTCCCGCGAATTGGGTTCCATTATCGGAAATTAGGATCCTAGGGATGCCAAATCGACAAACTATGAACTTCCATAGGAAGTTGATCACTTGGAATTGAGTTATTCGTGCGAGGGCGATGCATTCTATCCATTTGCTGAAATATTCTACAGCGACCAGGACGTAAGCTTTTTTGGATCTGGCCGCCGAGAACGGCCCCACGATGTCCATTCCCCATTGATCGAAAGGCCAACATATTGGAATTGGATGCATGTTTTCTGCTGGTCGATGACATATGTTAGCATGGATCTGGCAGTGATGACATTCTTGGACATATCGAGCGGCATCTTTATTGATGGTAGGCCAATAGTAACCTGTCCTGAGACATTTTAAGGCCAATGCCCTTGATCCGCTGTGATTTCCTGCATCTCCTTCGTGTATTTCTCGTAGTATATCAATGGTTTGTGATTCAGAGATGCATTTCAGAAGAATTCCTGATACTGATCTTCGGTAGAGTTTTCCTTCTACAAGTGTATACTTTGGAGCTCGATATCTTATTTTCCGAGCTTCATTTTGGTCAGGTGGTAATTTTTCTTCTCGAAGATAGTCTATCATCGGGGTCATCCAGTTTTCTTCGACTTCTTCGATTTCCATTATATCGACTACCGGTGTTTCATCGATATCGATTGCCGGCGTATTAGAGATCAACCAGTTGATTACCCGTTCGGTCTTTCCGTCATGGGATCCTGTGAACTTTGATAGCTGGTCGGCCCATTTATTTTCTGAACGCGGAATGTTCTGAATACCGAAACTTTCAAATTTTTTAGCTAGTGTTTTCACTTTGGTGAGGTATTTGACCATATTGAATTCTTTAGCCTCGTATAGGCCTTCAATTTGTCTTTGCACTAACTCTGAATCAGTTAATACTTTAAGACTTTTTATGTTGGCTTTAATCGCCATTTCCATTCCCGCAATCAATGCTTCATATTCAGCTTCATTGTTTGTTACAACGAAGTCCAATGTTATCGCGTAATTCAAATCTTCCTTATTCGGTCCGGTGAAGTTGATTCCGGCGCCTCCTCCTTCTCGGCATGAAGCACCGTCGACATGCATTAACCAAGTTTGATCTTCTATGATCAAGACATCGTCGTTGAGGCTGCTCGATGATTCAGTTGCCTGTGTCGGTGTTTCTAATATAAAGTCAGCCAACACTTGTGCCTTAATTGCGATTCTTGGTTTGTAATCGATTTCGAACTGGCCTAGTTCGATCGCCCATTTAATTAGTCTTCCTGAGGCTTCTGGTTTTGCTAAGACTTGTCTTAGCGGTTGATTTGTCAAAACCACTATTTTGTAAGTTAAAAAGTAAGGTCGAAGTTTTCGTGCAGCCACTACTAAGGCCAGCGTGAATTTTTCTATTTCCAAATAATTCTTCTCCGCCCCTTGCAATAACTTGCTGAGATAATAGACAGGCTTATGCTCTGAGCCCTCTATCTTAATTAGTACTGAACTAATGGCCGTATCGGAGATGGAGATGTAGATATACAACGGTTCCCCTTCCGTTGGTTTGGCTAACATCGGTGGTGTCGTCAAATATTCTTTGAGTTGTTCGAAGGCTCGTTCGCATTCTTCGGTCCAAGCGAATTTTTTTGCTTTTCGAAGCGTTTGGAAAAAGGGCAAGCTTCTGTCCGCAGATTTTGATATGAATCTATTCAATGCTACGATTTTCCCAACCAAGCTTTGTACTTGAGAGATGGTTTTGGGAGGTTTCATTTCAGTTATGGCTCGAATTTTCTCTGGGTTGGCTTCTATTCCTCGCTGGTGTACCAAGTATCTCAAAAATTTTCCTGACTTAACACCGAAGGTGCATTTCGCAGGGTTCAACTTCATACGGTATTTTCTTAGGATTTGGAAACATCGATCTAGATGTTTTACGTGATCCGCTTCATTCATACTTTTGACTAACATGTCGTCTACATAGACTTCCATTATTTCTCCGATTAATTCTCTGAACATTAGGTTTACTAACCTTTGGTAAGTAGCCCCGGCATTCCTCAATCCGAATGGCATTACAATAAAGCAGTATACTCCCTGCTCGGTTATGAACGCGGTCTTCTCTTGATCCCGCTCGTCCATGTATATTTGGTAAAACCCTTGGAAGGCATCCATCATGCTGAATATCGCGAAGCCAGCGGTCGAGTCGACCAATAAGTCAATCCTTGGGAGGGGGTATGGGTCGCGTGGACATAACTTGTTAAGGTCGGTGAAATCATTACACATTCTCCATTTGTTGTCCTTTTTATCCCCTTTTGCTACTAGTACAACATTACATAGCCATTCCGAGAAATGTATTTCTCGGATTTGTTTTGCTTCAAGCAGTCTTTCTACCTCGGCTTTGATAATTTTATCTTTTACTGGTCCATGATT
This sequence comes from Penstemon eatonii, assembly GCA_038501285.1. Lineage (NCBI taxonomy): Eukaryota > Viridiplantae > Streptophyta > Magnoliopsida > Lamiales > Plantaginaceae > Penstemon > Penstemon eatonii. Next base: position 61,010,977 of record CM076715.1, on the reverse strand, counting down.
TCTCTTCTTCTGTCTGGCGGGTTTTGCTGAAGGGTCAATTTTTAGGGTATGCTTGATTACCCGAGGATCGATTCCTTCAATGTCATTCGCGCTCCAGGCGAAGACGTCGGCATTGTCTCTGAGGAAGTCGATTAACATTATTTCCCCTTCTTTGCTTAGTTATGTTCCTATTCTTGTTGTTTTCGACGAGTCGCCCTCTACTAGGATTATATCTTTATGTTCTGGGGGTTTCAAGGATAAGTCTAGTGGTTCTTTTCCCTTTTTATCTAATCGATCAGTAGTAGGAATTTCAACCTCATTTCTAATGAGATCGTCTTCGATCATTCTCTTGCTCGGAGTAATAGACTTAGGGTGTTCTTTCAAAGTTAACGATGTGCTGTAGCAATCCCACGCCATACAGTGGTCGTTCGTTATTTCTCCGATGCCCATATCGGTCGGAAACTTTATCTTCTGATGATAGGTAGAGACTACAGCTCGGAAAAGGTTAAGGGCTGGTCGCCCTAATATAGCGTTATAAGCGAAGGGTGTTTCTACCACTAGGAATTTTACTAACTTCACTGTCCGAAGTGGTTTCTTTCCAAGTGACACACTTAAAGATATTGTTCCGCTGGGGATGATCTCGGACCCTCCAAAGCCTACTAACGGCGTAGCTACTTTTTGTAGGTTTATTTGTCCCAAGTTCATTTGGGCTAAAACCTCCCGGGAGATGATATTTGCTGAGCTTCCATTATCGATTAGGATTCTTCTTACATTATAATTCGCTATCTCTAACGATACTACCATAGGAAAATCGGGGTTATCCTCTTTTGTGTCCCAAATGATGTTTTTAGGTACTTCGCCTTCGTTAAAGCTGATCGGCTGGTGATTTGTCGACCTATTTTCCAGAGTCCATATTTCTTTTGGATATTTAGAATTTCCAATTATGGATCGGGCTGTCCTTCGTCGTGCGTTACGACTATCTCCACCCGCGGGTCCCCCGGATATCGTGTGGATAGTCCCATTGATCTGGTCGTGATTCAACTCCTGAGTAGGTCGACGTTCAGGCGACCTTCGATGAGAACTTCTCCTTTGATTACCGTTCCGAGGGCTTCTACTTCTTTCCCATTTGCTATTATCTAGCTCTATGTATTCGTCTAATTTTCCTTGTTCGATCAGTTTTTCAACTTCTCTCTTAAGGTGAAAACAATTCTCCGTTCGGTGTCCATGTGCCCTATGGTACTTACAGTATTGATCGTAGTTTCGAGACCCTGGTCTTGGCTGAGCGATTTTCCTCGCCTCGGGAATCTAGTTATTTCTTTCTAGAACTTCCAATATTTCTTCCATTGGAGCATAACCTTGGGTGTTCCACTTGATTCACCCTGCTTCTGATTGGTTGTTCAGGGTTTCTTGGTTTTTGATAGAAATTAGGTTGCCTTTCTCGGTCGGTTTTGCTGTATTCCAATCGTTGGAAGACGTTACCTTTTCTGATAGATCGCTCATAATCCACGGACCTTTGGTCAGGAATCCTGTCATGTCGTTTAGAGCCCGAAGCTGTGGCTTTATTTTTGTTTTTGTCCTTAAAGGAATTCATCTCCTCTTGGGTCATATATTTAGACGCCAAGCTCATGATGTCGGCAAACGTTCTTGGTTGCTTTCTACTAAGAGCGTTTCCGAACTGCCTGTTTTTTGTGAGGTCAAAGAGAATAGAAATTATGTAATCGATATTCGGAGAATCGATCTTGAGTAGTTCTACATTAAATCTTGCCAACCAGTTCCTCAGGGATTCCCCTTCTTGTTGATGTATGGTTCCTAGGTAGCTCATCGGGAGTTTTTGCCTCTTCTGACTGGCAAACTGCTGCGTCAATTTATTGCATAATTTCCGGAAACTGAATATGGAGTTGGCAGGTTGTTTTGCGAACCAATCCAACGCTAGGCCCTCGAATGTGGTCACCATTAACTTGGCGGTGAATTTGGCAGAGTGGGCATATAAATTCATTATATTAGTGAAGCTAAAAATATAATCATCCGGGTCGGTGGTTCCGTCATATCGGGGTAGTCTACCCGGGACCTGTCCAATGGATTGCGCTTCTTTTATTTCTCTGCAGAAGGGAGAACATGCTGCAAGGCTCTCCTGGAGTTCCGCGGTTCGGGTCCACGGGTTTTGAACAGATCGTAGGCGTTGCTCCAGTCGTTCCTGTACTATTCTCTCGATTTCTCTTTCCGAAAATCGAGTCGCTCGTGGTCGATCTGGGATAGCATCATCTATGTCATCCTCGATAGGGATTATTGTTCGTTCCTTCGATCCGCTGCGACCCGCCTGTGGCCTTCTTCGACCTGGTTTTCTTCGGGGATGGTTATCGGAGGGTTTAGAATTGCCCTGCTGTGGGCTGTGTAGCGAGCGTCGCTCACTTGCTGGGCTGTCCGCTTGTTGAGAGGTTTGTTCGTTTGGCCTTGGCATTCCTGGTGCAGGAGTTGTCCTGGGAGCCGTAACGTTTCGAGGAATTTGGTCTAAAACTAGCAATTCTTCTGGAGAGAGTGATTTGAAGAGCATTGCTATTTGTCTCAGTTTTTCCTGAGCGCCTGGGAGAGGAACGGGTATCTCGGGGAGTTCCGGTTCTTCCTGTATTGCACCGGTAAGACCTCCTTGGTGTTCCTGCTGACGGGAACGGGTATCTGGGAGATTTTCATTGGTGTTGGGAATGTTGTTATCGTCGTTGTCTTGTGGATCTTCGGATGTGTTGTGGCCGGTGGTCGTATTACTTCTTGCTCCAATGCGAGCGCTTATCCTTGGACGAGCCATGTGTCGATCGAATAATTAACGTAGCCCCACGGTGGGCGCCAACTGATTTAACCGGATTTCGTCGGGTTAATTGAATATCAGTGAATTTGTGATATCGGGGGGTTTTCGATATTATATATGTGTTATATAGGGCTCTGTTACTTTATTCCGGATGGATCGGTTACAAAGAAAAGCAATATTCAAGAACAAGAAGTAAAACCACAAAACAAAGCTAAGAACACACCGATATGAAGGTAAAAAGCTCTGTAATAATATTGAATATTATTGAGTTGTGCTGTTGTAAGCAGTGTTAAATCCTGTATTCTTAGAGTTCAGGAATTTCGTAGTTGTCTAATACAATGATTAACTAGGTATTTATATAATTTTAAACCTAGCGTTACAAGGAAACATAGTCCTAATAGGACTCGGCCCAAATATCCTTCTTGAGTCCGGAGTATAATCTTCTATCGAAGCGAGCTGCACTTGGCCGGGTCAGTAAGATGATCCCGATCTGTTTGAATTGGTCGAATCGATCTTATCTTCTTCATTCGATCCGAGTAGTATGTAGGGTGCGAAATAGCCCCCATCAAACACAAAGCATTAAACACGAACCTCATGTAACGGGTATAAACGCCTTAAATATATTCCTATCCTAAGAGTCATTTACTATTCAATTTCCTATCTAATCCTAATCTCCATTTTTCAAGTTCAAAAAGAATATTTAATCTAACAACTAGGTGATCAATCAAGTTGCAAGCATAGAGAACGAAATTAAATCAAACAAAAGAATTGTCCCTAACTACGAGTAGTCCAATAAAAATAATCAAAGTAACATAGTTTCATAAAAAACCCTAGATCCTAAATAATTAGTTCATGATAAATATATAAAGAAAAATAATAAAGAAAAACAAATCTGAGTTCATGTGGTTTTATAGATAAAACGATGAATCCGAGATAAAGATCTTCAATATTGCGTTCTTCTTGCTTTGGTGATCTTTAAGACTTCTCTCTTTTCTTCTTCAATCTTTCTCCAAGTAGATGTTTGATGTTGTAGGTGTATTCTATAAAAGAATTATGTTTAGTGCTGATCAAAGATGTGTAATTTTGTGCCCTAGAAGTCCTTAAATAGATCTATCAAGTTGAGTCCAAGTAGGAGATTTTGGACCCAAGAATTCCCTTAAAAGCCCGCTAACAATCGCGAGAGTTTTGCAAGTGTCATAACTTTCAGCTCCGAACTCCAAATCAAGGTCCGTAAAATCTGTGGTGTAGCTAATTCATTCCTCTACATAATAGTTGAATTTCAACTTCATTGGAGCTTCCTTGAAAGAGTTATGGTCCTCGGAGTGCATAATAATATTTCTGACAGCTTCTTCGTTCTCGCACTACTTAACTTCCTTTGATCTTTAATTCGTTGTTCTTCGCTTCCAATCATGTTCTTAGATCCAAAATAGCTTAGGCCTACAAATATGAACACAATATATAAGAAAATACCTCAATTCATGCACAAAACAATCAAACCAATGACTCGAGCGACAAAACACAAAACTAACTAAAATTGCCTAAGATTCTACCAAAACTCTAATAAAAGTAATCGAATGAGTTAAGGAAATAGACTTGATAACACTTGTTTCACAGAGTTACCACGCCCCCAAACTTAAACTATTACTAGTCATCGAGTAATGAGAAAAACTTAAACAAGTAATCATGCATCCCAAGTCAAACTACTAACCATCAATTTCAAAACGTTATGCATTCTATCATGTAGTTCATGTGTGTGTGTGTGTGTATACATAAAACGAGAATGTCGAAATCACCTAGATCCATATAGCAATCATTGAGCCTAATTGCATGAATTCCTAAATTGCCAAACATATTCTCTATTTCCTCAGGTTATCATACTAATTACTAAGTTCTATCAAAGCTTTTAGTCGAAGTTATGGATTAAGTTTGAACTTTCATTTAGCATTTTCTTCATTAATTAGCATAACTTAAGTATATTTAGCACCACTGACACTCATAACTCGTTCTAAAGAAGCAATCAAAATAGAGTAGTGCAGAATAGTAGAATAGTTAAGTCGATGCACCCATATGTCGTTCATCTTATTGCAGTCAAGTTAGAGGAGTGCAAGTATAAGTCTCAAGCGATGAGATTTTTCAGGTCTCATATAAGTGAGGTTATTTTCTTTGAATTTAACTTATAGTTTTTCAATCATTTGCTTCGTTTGGTTCTTGTTAAAGTTATCCTTCCCCCCAAACTTAAGCAATATTATCACTAAGACCCTTAGCACTTTAACCATTGACTATAGAGATTGGGTAGACAAGAAAGGATTTCTTAAGCTCTATTCTAACTATAATTCTCTAACATATTCCAAAAAAGTTTAGTCAAATTCGACCTAGCATGCACGAAGTAAATGCGACCTCACCCCCAAACTTAAACTAAGCAGTGTCCCCACTGCGACTCAAAGAGGTAAAAAGAGGTCGACAGAAAAAACAAACAAACAAACAAAACAGAATACATCAATGTAAAGGAGAATTGGAAAAATAATATGCCCGGAGAATTGTATGTGCCCATTGCTCATGGCTCCATCTTGGTAATCAACATCCCCATTCAGAGCGGCGGCTTGGTGATTGGTGAAGATGATTATAGGGGTGGTGATTGGATTTGAAGATGGTGGCGGGTTGGACAAGGCCGCGGATTTGGGTTATTTCGCCGATGGTCTGGGAGTAACGGAGGCGGAGATAGTGGTGGTGGCAGCGTAAATTGGACGGACCAAGAGGTGGCATGTGTTAGATTGAGCATGATGGAGGCGGGTGTTGATATGGAATGGAATTCAGAATTTTTTTTTTAGGCCATGCCTTGACTCAATTTGAGCCATGGCCTGTTGAATTTGGAATCTGTTTTCTTTTTCTGCTCAAAATTGGGCCATGGCTTGACTCAATCTAACACATGCCACCTCTTGGTCCATCCAATTTCTGCTCAAAATTGGGCCATGGTGTTGATATGGACTAGAATTCAGAATTTTTTTTTAGGCCATGGCTTTACTCAATTTGAGCCATGGCCTGTTGAATTTGGAATTTGTTTTCTTTTTCTGCTCAAAATTGGGCCACGGCTTGACTCAATTTGAGCCATGGCCTGAAGAGTCTGGAACTTATTCACTGTTCTGCTCGAATTTGGGCCATGACTTGATTCAGTTTGAGCCATGGCATGAAGCTGCTGGAAATTTTTCATTCGTGTAACCCTCCACCTTGATGCATTATTCTCTTCGTCAAATTTTTAATATTCTCCAGAACATCGATGTATCTGCACATGAAAAAAACTAAACATGCAAAAAGACACAAGACAAAAATCAAAAATTGAAAGCTTGGGTTGCCTCCCAAGAAGCGCTTAGGTTTAAGTCCTTAACTCGACTTTGATACTTCCCTTTTAAGGTGGCCAATAATCAAACAGGGTTCCTTCCGGATCAAGCATTGAACATTATCCTTATCATGATGATTATCAACAACATGACATATCTGACAAACGTGATAAAGGCAAATATGTTCATACTCCTGTTGAAACTCAGAAACCTAAGAAGCCTAAGACTTCAATACCTTGAGTTGTCAAAGGTGGAACTAATCCTTCAGTACCCTCTCAATAAGGGTACCTAAAACAATTTTATTTTGTTTTGTAGGTTAGGATTAGGAGTAGGAGTAAAGTAGAGAAGACCTGGTACTTGGACAGTGGTTGTTCAAAACACATGTGTGGAAGCATACATGAGCTGACTGATGTTGTTGCTGTGGATGGTCCAAATGTAACGTTTGGAGATAGCAAGGAAGGCAAGATTGTAGCAAGTGGAAAGCTGATCAAATGCAACATTGAGATATCTGACGTCTCTTATGTTAAAGGCCTCAAATACAATTTGCTGAGCATAAGTCAATTTTGTGACAAAGGATATTCAGTCAAAATGAGTCAATGACCCCTTTTTATCGAGTCTTCTCAACAGATAAGTGCTACGTTGAACAGATTGGAACAAAAAAGGTTATTTTATCTGGAAGACGACAAGGGAATGTCTACACAGTGGACTGGAATTCTGTTGACAAGAATTCAAGTATTTGTTTGGTGGAATCAACACCAAGTGAAGTCAGTTGGCTGTGGCACAAAAGAATGAATCATGTGAATTTCAAGACCATCAACAGACTTATCAAGAATGATCTGACAAGCTCAGTTACGCATGTCAGAAGGGTAAACAAATCAAGTCATCATTCAAAAGCAAGAAGCACCAATCATCTGGAAGGATCTTGAAGCTGCTTCACATGGACTTATTTGGACCCATTGATCCAATCAGCAATGGTGGAAATAAATACTGCCTAGCTGTTGTGGATGATTATTCAAGATACACCTGGGTGATTTTCATGAAGAAGAAAAGTGAGACCAAGGAGCATCTTACAAATCTGATGGAGCAAATTCAGAACAAAAAGAGTATGAAAATACTGAAGATCAGATCAGACAGAGGGACTGAATTTATAAATTCTATTGTTGAAGAGTATTGTAATACCAGAGGAATCAGCCATGAATACTCTGCTGCCAGAACCCCTCAACAGAACGGAGTTGCTGAAAGGAGAAACAGAACTCTGAAAGAAGCTACCAGAACAATGATAGCTGAAGCAAAGCTGCCTCAAAGATTTTGGGCAGAGGCAACAAATACAGCATGCTTTACCCAAAACAGATGCATGATCAACAAGCGCCAAAACAAGACTCCATATGAAGTTTGGAAAAACAGGAAGCCAAACATTCATTACTTTAGAATTTTTGGTTGTAAATGCTTTGTTTTAAACAATGGGAAAAATCACCTTTCTGCTTTTGCAGAGAAGGCTGATGAAGCAGTATTTGTAGGATATTCTACTGTTAGTAAAGCTTATAGAGTCTTTAACAAAAGAACTTTACTTGTAGAAGAATCCATTCATGTAGTATTTGATGAACCTAGTCAATCTTCTGAAAAGAATCAAAGTACTGATCGAAATCTGTCTACTGATTTTAAAAAATTGAGTGTTGAAAAGAATGAAGAATATGTTCCCATCATACTACCTGATCTCAATTCAGCTGCTAACTCAAGTGCTGTTCAAAATCAGAGTGCTGATTGTCTAACAGAAGAGTTGCAAACAGCTGACAGACCAGAGACTGTTCAACAGATTACTACTGAAACTCCAACAGTAGTGTTGCAAGAAAAAAACAAAGGACAACATTATGATCTGCAACCTGATCTTAGATGGCTCAAGAATCACCCACCAGAGCTGGTGATTGATGATCCTTTGGACAGAGTAAAGACAAGGAGGGCTGCTGCGAATGAAGCAATGTTTGTCAGCTTTTTATATCAAATTGAGCCCAAACAGATTGAAGAAGCTCTTAATGATTCAAACTGGATTGAAGCTATGCAAGAAGAGCTAAATCAATTTGAAAGGAATGAAGTCTGGTACTTAGTTCCTAGACCAAGTCATCAAAGAGTAATTGGCACTAAATGGATATTCAGAAATAAAATGAATGAAGATGGTGTCGTCACCAAAAATAAAGCAAGATTAGTTGCCAAAGGCTATTGTCAAGAAGAAGGTATTGACTTTGATGAAACTTTTGCACCAGTAGCAAGACTAGAGGCAATCAGACTATTTCTTGCCCATGTTGCTCATAAGAATTTCACAGTCTATCAAATGGATGTGAAATCAGCTTTTCTCAATGGAGAATTGCAAGAAGAAGTTTAAGTTGAACAACCACCTGGATTTTAATCCTATCAAGAAGAAGACAAGGTGTATCGTCTGAAGAAAGCCCTCTATGGACTGAAACAGGCTCCAAGAGCATGGTATGATACCCTATCTGATTTTCTTTTAATTAAAGGATTTCGCAAAGGTAAGGTAGACAAGACCTTGTTCACTATTGAATGGGAAAATCATATATTGCTTGTGCAAATATATATGGACGACATTATTTTCGGTTCAACAAATCAACAGATGTGTGATAAGTTCTCAAAGCTGATGCAGAACAAGTTTGAGATGAGCATGATGGGAGAACTTAACTATTTTCTTTGCTTGCAAGTAAGACAGTTGCCTGATGGAATATTCATCAGCCAAGCAAAATACACAAATGATCTGTTTAAGAAATTTGGTATGGAAACTAGCTCTACTGCTAATATTCCAATGTCTAATAGTCTTCGTTTGGATAAAGATGAGGATGGTAAATCAGTAGACATAACCAAGTACAGAGGAATTATTGGGTCACTGTTATACTTAACAGCTAGCAGACCTGATATCATGTACTCTGTTGGGGTTTGTGCGAGATATCAATCAAATCATAAGGAATCTCATCTCTTTGCTGCCAAAAGGATACTCAAATATCTTAAAGGCACTGAAGAATTGAGATTGTGGTACCTTAGGGAATCTGGATTTGAACTGATTGGATATTCAGATTCTGAACTTGCTGGCTGTAAGATTGACAGAAAAAGCACAACAGGTGCCTGTCAGTTCTTAGGTAGCCATCTGATCTCTTGGACGAGTAAGAAACAGACTTCAGTATCCATATCTACTGCTGAAGCTGAATATATAGCTGCTGGAGCTTGCTGTGCACAAATATTATGGTTGAAGCATCAACTAGAAGATTACAACATCAAAATCAGTGGAATACCTATCTACTGTGACAATACAAGTGCAATAAGTCTTACTCAAAACACTACAAGTCATTTAAGGACTAAACATATTGAGATCAAGCATCACTTCATCAGAGATCATGTGGAAAAAGGAAATGTCATGATAGAATATGTGTTTACTGAAAATCAGATTGCTGACATCTTTACAAAACCTCTAAGTGAGACAAGGTTTTCAACTCTAAGAGCTGAACTAGGTCTACTAAAATTGGATGCATAAGCTGAGGGGGAACTCATCAGAAGACTGAAGTTCATCAGCTTACACATCATATTATCTTCAAGGATTAACTCTCAACAGACTAGTTAACTTATGAATTCTTACAGTCAGGGGGAACGTGTAAGACTAGCGATACTTCTTATGAAAAGATGAAATTTGTTGATGAAAGTTAGTTGAAGTTATGTTTTCATCAGAAGATTAAAATCTTGAAGATTGAAGATTAATTATCTAGCTGGATTGACGAACATCCGAGGAAGGTTATCAGTTATTGGCTTTCACTGATAACAATCAGTCATCAGGACGGTAGTCCCATTAGATAAGTACTTTAGTTACTCGTCTGATCAGTTAAGTAAAAGCTGTGCATATTAAAAACTGTGCATATTAAAAACGTTTTATTTAAAAATGCGCTTTTACTAATATGATAAGGCGGTTCGCATTCCCGCCTGTTATTAAATGCTTTTTGAATTTGAAAAGGCGTAACTGACGCCGCACGATCAGAACTGACAAGAAACTGATCTAACGGTAGGCGGGTATCATGGAAGCCGAAATACCCTAACTCTATAAATTCAGATCTGATCAGACTTGTGCCTCTTTAATCACCCAAATATACTTAGAGCATTTGTGAGAAAATTCTTTGCAATTCTATCTTCTGCAAATTTCTGTTTTTCACTAACATCCCACAGATTCAAAATAAGTTCTAGTCAAGAAGTTAAGGTGGAGGGTATGTATCAGGTTTATGATGCGTACTATCAGTCTGGTACCGATTTGATGAAGCAATTGTTGGAGAAGTTCAAAGCTGCTTCCCTGGTAAACTTCATGGAACTACACGAAGGACTGGCCTGGAAGGACCAAGTTTTGGAATACTACAGGACAGCCGAAGTGGATTTCGCCAAAAGGGAGATTAAAGCTACAGTTGGAGTCAAATCTGTAGTCATCACCCCTGTTCTGCTTCATGAAACGTTTGGTCTGCCAAACAGAGGGCGACATGATGTAACTACCCTTGCTGAGGAAAAACTTCAAGAATTCTGGGCAATTTGTGCCAAGGAGGGTAAGATGTTGAGTGGCAACATTAAGAAGAAGCAACTGAAGGACGAATATCAGCGCATAGCTGATATGGTTGCTAAGCTAATAGAGAATTGCACCTTCTCTCTTGATGCAGTGACTATGAAGAGATACAACATTATGTTGGCTATCTTCTACGGCTTGGAAGTTAATTGGTCAGTGGTTATCTGGTACATTCTGGCTAATTTTCATGAGAAGAAAGGAAAAAAGTCTACTCAACAGACTTATCATAGAATCACTTTGAGCTATCTGCTCCGCCACATGGGATATGAGATGACAAATGGGAAGGAGATTCATAACGCTAAGGCAATGGCCAAGTACCTGCCTGTTATGAAGAGGAAAGCTGATGAAGTTGAAGCTGATGAAGATGAGGAAGAACCCAAGGAAGAGGTTCCTGCCAAGAAGCAAAGAAAGTTGACTAAAACAGCTCAGCCTGCTGTTGAAGTTAAGAGGAAGACTGATGAGCCCAAGGAACTGGCTCCCAAGAAGATGCAGAAAGTATCTACTCAAACAGCTGAGCCAGTTGTTCAAGCCAGAGTAGACACGTCTGATGCTATGAAGACTGATAAAATCATCAAACAGACTACTGCGCAGATCAGGAATATATCTCCTGCCTCATCTTCAAGAACACCATCTGCTGAACATCTTGATGAGATTATTGCTCACAGGACCAGAAGTCAACTCAAAGATACAGGTGCTTCCAAACTTATTCAAGGAGGAAGGGCAAAGAAGACAATAAGGAAGAAAATGACTTTTGTTGATTCACCCACTGAGTTATCAGACTTAGTGCGACAAAGCCCTCAATCAGCAGAGAGGCCTGCTGGTGCTGAAGAGAAGTCTGCTGCTGAAAAGACTAATGCTCAACAGGCTGCTCCAAAAGAACCAACAGCTGTGGTTGCTCAACCTCAAGATTATCCAGATGTGCAGATCATCAACCCCATAGCAGCTGCACCCATTGCATCTGCTGGTCCTGCTCCTGAACCTGCCCAAGCTGATAAAGGGAAAAGAAAATTCCTTATCAAAAAGAAGAAAATTTCTGCTGCTGATAAAAAGAAGAGAGAACAAGCAGAGCAGAGAAACATAGATGAACAGAAGGAGCAGAGGGTCCTTGAACTCAGTAAGATTCAGGCCATAAAGGATGAACAGAGAAGGAAAATGTCTGAAGCAGAACGTAAGGCTGCTGAAGATGTTGAAATTGCTATGGTCCTTGATCTAAGCAAGAAGGATGCTCATGGCCCTGAACATGCCGGAGGTGTAAAGATTGGTGAATCTTTACAAGCCAAGAAGAAGATGCCTGCTAGCATGGTGCAGGAAAAGAAGAAGTTTGAGATCAGAAGATCATTTGAAATCATTAACTCAGACCCTTCTATCTTCAACAGATTTGAGAAGGCATTGGCCTACTTTGATAAAAAGCTAATGCTGAAGACTCTGTTTACTCAAGAGAAGCAAAGATACATCAAATGGAGAAACTATAGAGTGAACAGTTCAGTGGAAGAGATCCAAAGCTGGGGAGAGTTTGCTAATGAAGAAAAATAGGTTCTAAGTTGGCTGCAAACCTCTTCCATCACCAAGGCCTTGGATCCTGATTTTGTTAGAGACACGATGCATAAGTATGCTCAAGAGTTTGCCACTCAAGAAGCTAAAATCATCTCTTACACTTTGCCAGCTAAGAAAAGAAAGACTGATGATCCAGTGGAAAGAGCTGTGCAAATTGCAGTTATGAAAGCCTTGCAGAACTGGTCTGCAGGTTCAAGATATGAGCAAGGCTCGCCAACTGATCTGCCTTCCATGCCTGGCGTTCAACATATTACTTTTGGCAAAGAATTGAAAGATTATCATGAAGCGCCTAAAGTGAAGAAGCCAGCTCCCATTCGTCTACCTGTTGTAAGACAGATTCGTCAGACAACAATATTCACTGATGATGGCAAGATCCTTGATAAAATCTTTGAAGACGTCATTGATCAGCCTGGTACTGCTGAAGAACCCTTAGCAATTAAGTGGAAAGCTAAGGAGTCAAATGCTGATCAAGAGACTGAGTTATAAGATGCAACTGTCCACCAGGAAGCTGAAAATGACCAGACTGCTGATCCTTCTGCTTCATCAGCTGATATGCACTCATCACTGATGGAAGCCTTCCAAATATTACTAGAGAATAACTTGAAAGAAATGGAAGAAAGGAACAGAGTACAGCTGGTAAAGATGCAACAAGCATTGGAAGAATCCAACAGGCTGCAACTTGAGCAAATGCAGAAAGCTACTGCAAGAACAATACAGGATGCTGTTGACAACTTCCCACTGCCTGATGACAACATTTTGAAAAGAAGTGTGCTGGAATTGAACAGAAATGTTGAAGATGTTAAGGCAGATGTGGATCATCTTCATGCTGCTCTAAAAAGGGGTGAAAATAACATTGCCCATCTAACAGAAACCTTCATCAAAGTCAGCGAAGAGGAGAAAGCTGCAAACATGGCATTATTAAAAGATATCCACATAGCTGGAGATGTTATTCATGAAGAGCTTGCCACTATGCAACTCATCGTTGACTGTCTGAATGATCCGAATGATACCATCAGCACCACTCTCAATCATCTAACTGCCAGTCATGATGTAGCGAATCAGAACATCAAGGCTTTATGTGCAGCAATGAAGATTCAGTCTGTTGCACTCAATCCTGCTACCAAACCTGCTAATGTCACCAGTTCTGATGATGACAAAAAGAGGGAAGAGAAAAGGGAAGAGGAGCCAACTCTTCAGGCTGCTGATGAAAGTCAGAAACTTGAAGAAAAAGCTGAGGAAGCTGCTGCTATTGAAACCAAGAAGACTGATGCTACTGAAAAAACTGGAAAGGTTGAAGGCAAAGAAGAAACTGCTGAAGAACCCAAGGAAAAAGCCAAGACTGATGAGGAAAAGACTACATCCAAGGATTCTGATGGAGAAAAATCAAAGCCCTATACCAAGTACAAAGATGAGGAAAGAATTAAGAGGAAGATGGAGGAGATAAACAAAGAGCCAAGAAATCAAAGAAAAGATGGAAGCTGCTAAGTCAAATCTGCTCTTAAATGATGAAATTGATGAAGAAGGTGAAGAAGAAGATTATGATGAAGATTTTTCATATGAATATTAGGAAGAAGTTGAAGGAAGTGAAGAAGCTAATGACTAGAATTAGTTAAATCTTATGTAATCAGTTTTTCTTTATTTTCTGACAGACATCTTATCTGAACAGAATTGTACTTGTAATATAATTTCATATTATCAATAAAAGTTCAAGTTTAGTTTCCAACATTTTTTCTATCTCAGAAAACTTTGAGGATCAAAACTTTAGTATAGGTAAACAAGTACCAAGCTGAAGTTTTGTCATCATCAAAAAGGGGGAAATTGTTGGATAAAGATGAAGATGGAGTGCACTGAATTTTATTAGTTAAGGGAGGTCTTGATGATTTCCAAAACTTCAAATCAGGTAAGTAAAGAAAACTTAGTTGAAATCCCTTAGAAGAATTTTGACCAAGTAAGAAGACATATCAGACGGGTCAAATATTCAAGGTCCATAAGACTACTGATCTGCTGAAGAGAAGAAATCAGACTGGTGTAAATCAGCCGACTCAAATCAGATTTGTTCAAGTTTGAGATCAGTTATGTTCATCATCAGACGTGTTCTCTCATCAGACAAGTGGAAAGATCAAGAAGTCGTTCCAACGGTAATAAATGCCACTGGAGTAATAAATGCTGAAGTCTAAGGTTATTAATGACAAATGATTGAAGAAAAGACTCGTCTCAGCTCGGTGCATTTAATGCTGCCTGACAAAAAGTACAGTCTGTAGTACTGTCACTGTGCAGAGAGCCGTTCGCGGATTTTAAGGACCAAAAATCAAGATATTTGAATTGTGTCTCCCTTCAACGGACATTGTTGGTATAAATTAGTGTAGGTTTTGAAGATAACAAAAAGGCCATAATGGTTTTGAAGATCAAAAGGTTTAAGTCATCAACTAAGAACAGCTTAGTGAAACCTATATCAAGGTCTTGAAGCGAAGTAACAGAATCAGCCGAGTGGGATATCAGATTGATTATCATCAGCCGAGTGATCATCAGGAGAGTGATCATCAGGAGAGTGATCATCAGCCGAGCGTTTCCATCAGGAGTGTAAAGTCGGTGAAGTAAGCTTATCAACGGTAACCTGCTGAGTGGATTAAATGCGACTGACAGAAAGTACAGCAGACTGTACTGTAGCAGTTGCAGAGAGCTGTTCTAGAAAACTTGGGACCTGAACTCGAGGACTGCAGAATTCGGTCTCATCTTCAACGGGCAGAAATTCAAATCCAGGAGTATAAAAAGAAGACTAACTGAAGATCGGAAAAGAGGCTTGCACAATTCAAGATCACATCTATAGAGCAAGATCCATCAGTTGAGTCGTCTGATCATAAGCGAAGTCATTTGTTGACGGAGCTAAAATCGTTGAAGAACAGAGCTCAAACTCTTGTTTGTCTGAGTGACATTCAACTGTAAAGAGAAGAAGCTTATATCCATCTTTGTGAGTGATATATTGCTCCAAACCATCAAGTGATATCAGTCAAGTGAGTGGTATCAGACAAGTGGTGTCAGACAATTGGTATAAATCAACAAGTGGTAGACACTACATTTGAAGATTTCAAGGAACCAAGATTGTTGGAAAGTTGAAGCCTATCAAAGGCGAACAAGTGGTGCATAGACCATCATAAACCAACAAGCCAACCATGTGACAAAGAAAATTGGTTTGTTGTTTTTGGATTCATAAGTTGAGGGGGAACATATCAGAAAACTAACCCAAAACAGTTTACTGGAATTCAACGGCTAAGTGTCTTTTAAGAGTAACTCTCATCAGACTACTTGACCACGGATTCTTGAACTTAGGGGGAACGTGTACGACTAGCGGTACTCCTAAATAAAGATGAAGTTTTCAATAAGTCAAAATGAAGCTTTCAGAAAACTGCTTCTTATCAGCCGACTGGAACTCAACAGCCAAGTGTTATTCAAGAATGTACTACATCAAGTGGTATCAGCAAGTGTTATCACATCAACAAGTGATATCAGCTGACTAAATCTAATTTACATTCATACAACTAGTATCAGACTACAAGTAGCATCAGACTACAAGTGGAATCAGACCACAAATAGCATCAAGTGGCATCAATTCTTGAAGTTAGGGGGAATTTTCTAGCTGGAGTGATAAACAGCAATGAAGACTACCTAAATTAGCCTAGTACTCACCTAATTGTCTTCAACATACTAAGTTTGCAATCCTATAAAGAGAAAAAGGGGAAGAAGAGATGCAACTCAAGTATTGGCGTTGATTACAAAAAGGGGGAAGATAAAGGCTTTAAGCAGAAGATCAGAAAGGGGAAAAGAACCAACTATTGGTTTTTATCAGATCAATAAATTTCCATTTCAAGGTATGAAGACCAAATATGAAGACTTAGAAGACGTTCTTAGTTGAAGGTTTTGTCATCATCAAAAAGGGGGAAATTGTTGGTATAAATTAGAGTAGGTTTTGAAGATGACAAAAAGGCCATAATGGTTTTGAAGATCAAAAGGTTAAGTCATCAACTAAGAACAACTTAGTGAAACCTATCTCAATGTCCTGAAGCGAGGTAACCGAATCAGTCGAGTGGGATATAAGATTGATTATCATCAGCCGAGTGATCATCAGGAGAGTGATCATCAGCCGAGCGTTTCCATCAGGAGTGTAAAGTCGGTGAAGTAAGCTTATCAACGGTAACCTGCTGAGTACATTAAATGCGACTGACAGAAAGTCCAACAGATTGTACTGTAGCAGTTGCAGAGAGCCGTTCCAGAAACTGGGGACCAGAACTCGAGGACTGCAGAATTCTGTCTCATCTTCAATGGGCAGAAATTCAAATCCAATAGTATAAATAGAAGACTAAATGAAGATCGGAAAAGAGGCTTTCACAATTCAAGATCACATCTATAGAGCAAGATCCATCAGTTGAGTCGTCTGATCACAAGCGAAGTCATTTGTTGACGGAGCTAAAATCGTTGATGAACAGAGCTCGAACTCTTGTTTGTCTGAGTGACATTCAACTGTAAAGAGAAGAAGCTTATATCCATCTTTGTGAGTGATATAACTTCGTAGTATAGGTCTTCTGAGTGATTTCTTGTATTGAGAGTTGCGAGGAGCGGTTATCCGTCTTTGTGAAGTGATAACACTCTGTAGAATAGGTTTTCTTTGTGATTTCCTATTGCAAACTTACGACCTGTACATTTGTTGTTCGGCGTGAGCAGAGTATATTGTAATCTTTGTGATTATAGTATAACCCAAGATCTTCGTGACTTGAAAGAGTGGACTAAAGGATTTTTATCCATATAACCACTATAAAAATTATGTGTGTTTGATTCATAGTTTCTTTACCTTGCTTACTTTCAAAAGAACTCAAACATACGAACTGAACCAAAAGATTTTAAAAGGAGTTGTAAAAACTGGATAAATCCGCTGCCATCTAGTTTCTGAAACTCTGATATTTCATCTGAATCAGCTGAGTCAAATCAGTAGAGTGGTCAGCTTTGCTGCTCAAAGCTTTGTGCGCGAACAGCTTAGCAGTCTTACGAATTCTAGATCAGCTTAGTCTGCTGACAGAAAAAGTTGAAGAAAAAGCTTTAAAGTTTTCTGAGGTCTATTCACCCCCTCCCCATTTAGACCTCATTGACCATTTTTGGGACCAACAGACATAATTCATAGAGTGACTATAAATAGCTGAAGAGACGAATAGAAAAGAGGCTACAACACAACAACTGAGAGATTGAATTCGAAGCAAAATATTTTCTAGGTCTCAAAGCTCAAGAACAGCTCACTCATCAGCCTTGTCATTTGTTGACTCAAGCTGAAGCTGAAGATCGAAGATAAACACATTTTTCTGAGTGAAATCTGTTAGAGTGTTGTGAGGAGTGTTTATCCATCTGTGTGAAGTGATAAAACTCTGTAGAATAGGTCTTCTTTGTGATTTCCTATTGTGAGCTTACGGCCAGATTCATTTGTTGTTTTGGCGTAAGTGGAGTATACTGTAAACTTTGTGATTATAGTATAGCCCAAGATCCGTGTGACTTGGAAGAGTGGACTAAAGGATTTAAATCTATATAACCACTATAAAAATTCTGGTGTTTGATTTTTGCATAAGTTTTCTTGCATATTTCTAAAATTGCATAAAACACTTGATTAACTGTTTGAAAAAGATTCGAAGGGATTTATAAAACTGGGGATAAAATTTTCAAACTACTAAGTTTACTTGTGAAAAACACTTTAAAAATCCGCTGCAAGTATTCTGGTATTAAAACTGATTTTGACAAAAATCAGCTAAGTAACTATCAGATTAGTGGTCAACAAAGCTTTTCAAAGATCTGTTCGTGATCAGCCTTGTAAGCTTACTGTTCTGTAACAGCTTAGTCTGTTTACAATTGAACAACAGTTTTAAAGTTAAAATTTGATTAAAAATTTTCAGAGGTCTATTCACCCTCCCTCTAGACCTCATCTGACCACTAGGAACCAACAATGACTAGTAATGTCAAAATTGGAATATTACAACAGTTAAATGATGTTGGATATATTAGTTTTCCGAATTACAAAAAATGGTTTTGAAAGAACTACAAAATATGGATTATCTAATTCCACAAGTTGACTATCTAGCCAAATATAGTTAGTATAGTTTAATGGGTTGTAACAACTTATACTTAATAAATATATTATATACATTTGTTCCACTAAATTTATAGTTAAATTTCAATAGAGTCGTTAGAGTTTAAAGAACCGTTAAATTTGATCCAACTTTATATGAATTGCGATTTTTAAATTTTTTTTAATTTAATTAAATCGTATTCGATTATATATCAACATACAAGATGAACAAAATTAATAATATTAAATTTATAACTATTTTCCATAGATGTAAAATTAAATTGAATTCAAACTAAATATATTTAATGATGGTAATGGTCCTAAGGTCAACCAAAACGCAGCGGATAACAAAAATTTTTAAACGGGACAAAACGGCCCAAAAGTGCAACTACTTTGCAAGAAATCTTTGGAGACCTTCTACCATTACTATCCTAGGATCATCATGCATACAAATTTCATATTAGAAGGAAAGATATCAAGTCATACCTCTCCCAATCTTGGGAGGTGAAGAGCCGCAAAGAATCGGGACAAGCAAGTAACACCCGAAACCTTCAAGAACCTCCAAGCTCACGGGTTCAACACCTCCAAGCTAGAATCTCCTCCTTTAAAACTTCTTTCTTCAAGATCCTCAAGAATATCCACACCAAGATCTCCAAGTGTAGATCCTCCAAAGCTAGCCCACACACACAAGTGATAGCACTTAAGGAGTAAAGAAGATGAACTAGATCTTGCAAATACACCCTCAATCTATTAGCTAGAATGAAGTAGTACTTGAATCAAGTTAGAAACTTGATGAAGGAAGAGAAAGAGATGAAGAAAACAACTTTTCTTTCTAGGGTTTGAGAGAAATCCGAACACACACTAAAAGGTGTAGTGTGTGTTTTTGTCTTGCTACTTCTACCTCTAATGAATGAAGGCAACATCTTATCTTTTATGTGTGTACATTATTCAATGTAGTTTATTGTTGGATCAAATCCACCAATAAGACTTGTAGCTTTATTGTGCTTCCCAAGCACACTTCTTGAGCTTCCCAAGCACACTACTTTTGATACAAGTTAGTGGTGGGGGCCACCACTAACTCTTGATAAGATATTTATTTTTCTCTCTTGTATATATATATCACATATATATATTAACATTATATCATATCATATATGATCATCTCATAAGACCAATTTAGATTGGTCATGGGTTAATTGGACATTTATTTCCCAATTAATAAATCCAATCTCTAATTCAAAATTAGAAACCCATTTATTTCTTCCTTCAATTAATTAGACCTTTCTAATTAATTTCGACTAAATTAATTTAACACTTAAATTAATAGAGTCCTTTAATTAATTAATCTCCATTAATTAATTACTACTTCTTGTCAAATCCAATTTGACCTTTAATAGATTGAACTAAGTTGCATCTTGTGCTATTGTGTGTGGCCCCTTGGGTTCACCATCAATTAGCCGTGGGCTCACAAACCATTTGTGATTTAATTAAAAAGATTAATCAAACTACTTTTAATCAATCACTCTTAGATATGATCTCATCAAATCTAGAGTACCCAACACTCGAGGTAGTCGTCTAGTCACGGTCGACGAGTCCTAACTAATGATGAATAAAAAGTGTGAACCTTTCTTGAATTGATCTCATCAATCCTCTTACGCATACCATGCACGTACGCTCCTTCCAATAACTTATTTCCCGATCGAGGCCTAGGACATGGAGTCCAACGGATTCCTATTAGCCTTGATAACTATGCGTCTTTATTCTTTATGGTGATTCCTTTTAGTGATTACCCATTTGGAAACTCCCTTTCCAAATCTAACATCACTCACTTCGGCCGAAGATTCCCGGAATCAATCCATACAAAAGAATGCATAGGAAATCACCCAACCACATCACGGTGGGAGTTAATGGATCATTTATTGACGCCATTAACCTCACTACGAAGCAATCCATACCCAACGTGAAACTATAATGACTCGCTAATTAGTAGTCGAGTAACACATCAAATCATAAACGCTCCGCATGAAGTTCACTCTAACGTCTCAAGTCAAAGGACCAATTTACGTACACTATCGTAAGTAGAAGAAATCTTCATCTCCGATAAACTCCTAAGATGAGATTTTTCTAGCGGGGTTTCGATGCGCTTGATCTCATCAAGCCACCCACTCATATGCATTGATATCTACCATATCGATGTCCATGGAACTATCCATCCCCATGCAAAAGAGAATGCATACTCGTGCAAGTCTTACCGAATACAATGATGCCCTATCTCAATAGTATTCTATGACTTGGAAAGCTTTTAAGATCTTAAACCATAGTAGAACATATTCCATAGAGGGATGCACCATGTTCCATAGTTTCAGCGATCTAAGGGCTTCATAAATTGCTTAGATGTATCACAATAAATGAAGAATTGCCAATGCGAACTTTTATTGATCATGAATAAGATTGATTACAAGAGTAAACAAGACAACCGATTGGCTTGCAGGGCACTACTCTAACATTTAATTGACAAAGATACATTTTCATTATGATTTAAATATTTTTATACTTGATTTTTAAGTATTTAAAATTTTAATTTCTTTCCTCATTTTCTAAAAACTAAACTGAAATATATATATATATATATATATATATATATATATATATATATATATATATATATATATATATATATATACATATATATTATAATTATATATTAAAATAAAAAAAAAGAAAAGAAAAAAAGAAGAAGTTGTCTTCAACTTCCTTCACCGGTTCGGTGAAGGTATCTTCACTGGTGATGGAAGCTCCACCCCGTACCAAAACGAAGGCGGCAAAACAGCCACTGAACTCGCCACCACCACAAACCCCAGCCACAAAATCCACCACCATTTCTACCTCACCAAAAGCCAACGCCGCCACCATATCCTCCCACAACCACAGTTTTTCGGTGGCTGTTAGCCGAAATTAGCTTGGGGATTTTGTTCGTCTTGTCGCCGCGAACACACATGTATAATCAATTTACCCTCTTCCCCAAACTAAAAGAAAAATTCATTTGCCAAAATCAAAATCCATCTTCTTATGTGTGGTTCTTGTTCTTCCCCAATTTCTTACACTCAAAACAATAATTTTTTCTATTTTCTACATTGCAGTGAATGAAAGCTCTCCCTATGTTGAGAAGGGGCCAAGCTCAAGTTGCTTCTTTGAAACCTCATATCCGTAGCAAATATAGGGGCGATTATGGAAACTACCATCTTCCATTACTTTTTCTAGATTCAAAGGGTATTATTTGAGTTAAAGTTCTCAAGTGGGATTTTTATTCATTCTAATTTCCGGCGGCTTCCACCACTGTGAATATTATAATGACATCAATGGAAGGTGGAGATGAGTAGGGAAGGAGATGTACTGCCACAAAAAAAAATGGTAGGCAGAGAAGAAGATTGGAAATTGAACAAATTAATAAGGGTATTTAGGACAATTTGTACCATTCCAGCTGAACTTGTATAACAAGTTACAAGTGAATTTTTGGCCACATGTCATTATTTGAATGGTGAACTATCAACAGTTTAACCAGACATGAACTGTTATTTGCAAACCCGCTTTTAGTATTAGTATAGAGTATAGATTTGAAAAAAAAAAAAAAATTCTTCCTCACCTCACCCAAACTCCCACCACCCATTCCTGTCCCACCCAACGCAACCTATTTCCTCCTACCCCACCTGCCACCGGTTTTCCACATACGAAAAACACGATTCATTCATGAATTGATTTTAGATTTGGAGGATTATTGAAATTTTCGGATCTGAATTTGTCTTTGTTCATACCCCATTTCAGAAAATTAGAATAAGAAACTCCATCAATATCAAGAAATCCATGCCTATGCTTCTGTATACCTAATTTTGAAATATATTACATGGACGATATTAGAGTGGTAAAATATTATGACCATCCATTTTATTGGGATATTCTTGCATAGATCTGGTATATGAGATTTTTATAGACATTGTGGTGGTAAATATGCCACATCATACATTTTGAGAGCATGACATCATCAAAATGTATGATGTGGCACATTTACAATCATGAGGTCTATGAAAAGCTAATATACAAGAATTTTCCCATTTTATTAATGCTATGGTACAACCCAAAAGAGACAAAATTATTAATGCTTTCAATTATTTAAATTGCGGAGGTGGTTTAATTTTTCTTCTTTTCTCCAGCGGCTGCGCCGACTTTGGCAACTTTTTCCTTTCAGGCCTTTGCCTTCGTCTCTGGCGATTCATTTGATGCTGGTCTTGAGAGCACAACTCTCAGGCCTTAGTTTTTTGACACGTTTTAATTTATGAAGCTAGAAGAAAAGGTTGATAGATTAATAGATAATATACAAAATCTTCAAAAGATTTTAGAACAAATAAACAAAACAATTCCGGTTTTTCAAGATACATATGAAAAATATAATCACTATTTAAACTCTTTACCCGAAATACAAACAAATACATCATATTCTGAAAATAGTTTATTTGGTTCTCAAAAACCATTAGAAACATACGATGTTCTCCAATCAAAACATCCTTGTACTCAAGGAAAAGGTTTTCCACATTTATTCCACACTTTCCATCCACAATTAAATAATATATCAGACATGCTTGTAGAAATACTTCACAATCAAAATACTGATAACTACGAAATAAATAAAAAAAAAGCAAAAACCTTAGAAATTATTCCAAGGGAAGAAAATACTTTGGAAAATCTGAAAAAGACTATAGAGAACCTTGAAATGATAATATATCAAAAAGACCAAATACGAGGATTAACTATACAAGAAAAATATTCTAAAACTCCCACAAGAAAAGGGTTTAAAATGCCCAATAGGCTAGAATATATATGGCGAAAACAATAGAAGAAACTTTAGAAGAACTTAGACATATGTTAAGCTCGCTAAGCTTAATGAATAAAGAAACAACTTCAGACATAGAAGAAGCTTGTCCTATACAAGAAAATGAAGATGTCATCTTTGAATATACACCATCTGAGACAGATGAAGAATATGTAGGAATGGAAGACATTAGAAATCCAAAAATGGAAGATCAACCAGAATCTAGTAATCAGGAAAATAGATATTCGGCGCCACATAGAGCTGATGCAGGAAATATACCATCTTTAGGATCAAATTTTTATCCTTTTAGTCAAAACTATATACCAAGTAAACCAGGAAGTAGAAACCCCTGGAAAAAGATTCCAGTAAAATGGCAACCTATACATGGAAATATGAATCAAGAAAACATTCTTAATCTAGACTGTGTAGACAATGAAAAAGAAATGCTGACTTACTGGACCAACCAGATAGGGCTAATAATACAAACAACAGATGAGTTCTCCAACTCTTCTGTTCTCGATATATTCATATTCGTATTACATAAAACCACTGGAAATGTTTTACGAATGCTACAAAATTATACAAACGAAGACGTACAAAATAATTTTAATGCTGATACACAACTACACATGTTTAAAAACATTGCGAAAGCAATATATGCATATTTTATAGGAGATTTACAAAAGGAAAACACCTTTATGGGATTGCATGAAACAGAAGAAGCAAAACGCCATTTGCATAATATGGGTATATGTAATATGTGCTATTTTGAAAACTATTACTGTGAATTTCTTGAACATCTAACTAAAATACCTATACTCGAACAATCCCCGTTTATAGATATATTCTTTGCTAAACTACCTTACCCCATAGGAGTAGAATGTAATAAAAAATATAAGGAAGAAGTCCCAGAAACCCATAGAACAATAGGAGCTGCCAGAACTATAGTTCGAAAATATACAACAGAACAATGTATACTAAAGAAACGATCCATGGCCATGAAACCTTTAACTAAACTTTGTTGTTCAGAAGATTACTTACCACAAAAATACGGCTGTAGGAAGGAATACAGAAAGAAACATAGACGGAAAATATGGAAAAAACGAAATAAATATTGGATAAACAATAATAAAACCTATTTTAAGAAAAATAAACATAGGTTTTTTAAAAGAAAACCCTTTCATAAAAATATAAAGAAAAACAAATACTGTCCTGAAGGAAAAAAGAAGTGCACTTGTTGGCTATGTAAAGAAGAAGGACACTATGCAAATGAATGCCCAAAAAGACAAAATAAAAAAGAACATCAAGTTAAACTATTACAGTTTGCATATACTAATAAATTAGAACCATTAGAAGACTCGGACTATGAATCAGACATAGACTGGTACGAACTAGTTTCAGAAATAAAAGACGAGGATATAGAATACCCTGATAGTGATGCCTAGTCAGAATTCTACCTTTATAAAAATTCAGATTAACAAAACCTGTATATATGCTTTAATTGACACAGGTGCAAGTTTATGCCTTGCTTCGCCAAAGTTAAACTGTTTTAAATGGGAAAAACTAAAAACACCTATACGGGTTATGATAGCAAACGCATCTCATTACTACATTTGGGAAGTAGTAAGAATGCAAACAATTTTCATACAACAATATGCTTTTACTATCCCAACTATTTATAAACATAAAACAGGTTTACCTTTCATTATAGGAAATAATTTTCTTAAACTATACGCACCATTTGTACAAACTATTTCTACAATTTCACTTACTGCACCTTTTCGAAGTAAGTATAAACAAAGAAAGCAACAGATTGTTATCCCTATAGAAAAAGAACTAAACACAAAGAAACTTATAGACAAAATTTCAGAACTCGTCTATCAAATTACTTTATACACATCCAATTTAGAAAAAGAAATTGATGAAATACTTGAATCTACTTCTAGTGAAAATCCTTTAGATATGAAAAATACAAATACCATGCTTGTAGAAATAAAACTAAAGGATCCTTCTCAAGAGGTAAATGTCAAAAACAATATTCCTTACTCTCAGAAGGATATAAATGAATTCAAAGAAGAATGTTCAAAACTTTTAGAAAAAGGAATTATTTCTGAAAGTCATTCACCACACGCAGCACCTGCTTTTTATGTCGAAAATCATAATGAAATAAAGCGTGGCCAGAGAAGAATGGTCATAAACTACAAAAAAATGAATGAAGCAACTATTGGTGACGCCTACAAGCTCCCAAGGATTGACTTCATAAAAACAAAACTCAAAGGACAAAAATGGTTTAGTACTCTCGATGCTAAATCTGGTTATTGGCAGATTAGACTACATGACAATACCAAACCATTAACTGCTTTTACATGTCCACCTCAAAAACATTTTCAATGGAATGTTTTGCCTTTTGGCTTAAAACAAGCTCCGGGAATATATCAAAGATTTATGGATAAAAACCTGGAAGGATTAGAAACTATATGTCTTGCCTACATCGATGATGTCATCATCTTTAGTAATCAGGACAGGGAAGATCATTTGAAAAAACTCAAACTTGTTTTGATTAGATGCAGAGAAAAAGGTTTAATCCTTTCAAAAAGAAAAGCACAGCTTTGTAAAAATAAAATTGATTTTCTTGGAAATACGTTTGATTCAGAAGGAAACATGGTTATTCAACCGAACGTTTTAGAAAAATTAAATAATTTTCCAGATAAATTAGAAGATCGAAAATAAATACAAAGATTTTTAGGATGCCTAAATTATATTTCTGATCAAGGCTATCTTAACAATCTTGCTATACAAAGGAAAACACTTCAGAAAAAACTCTCTACCAAAGTTCAATGGACTTGGACCGAGACAGATACACTAATGGTAAAAACCATTAAGGAACGGTGTCAAAACCTTCCACAACTATACAATCCGCAAGAAAATGATTTCATCATTCTCGAAACGGATGCATCAAGAGATACGTGGGCTGCCGTTATGCTAGCAATACCGGCTACAGAGTATAGCACTCTCTCACATATGCCCAATGGACAAAAACATACGCTTTCAGCAAAAGCACAAAAATATATACGCCTGTGCAAATATGTTTCAGGCACTTTTACACAATGTCAACTAAATTATACGGTTCATGAAAAAGAAACACTGGCATTATATAATGCTTTGAAAAAATGGAAGATCGAATTGCTACCACGAAAATTCGAAGTCAGAACAGATTCAAAATACTTAACATATTTTTGCAAAACAAAAATTGCAGATAGTTCAAACCAAGGAAGACTGATACGCTGACAATTGGAATTAACAAGATACAACTTTCATATTGTACACCGTGCAGGAAAAGACAACGTACTTGCAGACACCCTTACAAGAGAATGGAAGCCATGATCTCTCTCTTTTGTAAACAAATACAAGAGATTAAAGATGAACAAAAACGAACAGAACAACTCATTCAAAAGGAGATTCAGAATTTTACAGCAGCAAAGGAGAAACAATTAGCAGAAACTGCTAAGGAAGCAGCTACAAAAGTACACGAGCTTGAGACAAATCTAAATATGCTTTGTTCCACACTTAAAATCCCACTCCCATCAGAGTTTAGCAGCCAAAACGTGGTGGATCCATTACCCACAAATCTCCCATCACCACCATCTCTTACAAAAAATGACAAACCAATCCAATATCAAACCCCGATGCCAAAAATACTTCCTGAAAAAGAACAAGTAGAAAAACCAAACAAAAAGAAATGGTACACCATGTTTAATGGATCTATGAAGGGAATATACGATGAATGGAGTAAGATAGCTCCATTTATCACAAAAGGAAGTATACACCAATCTTTTCATACCATTGAAGAAGCAAAAGCTGCTCTAGCACAATACGACTTAAGTCACTATAAGCAGGCCTTAATACACACAGAAAAGGCTTCGCCATCAAAGGTCGTTTTGGGAAGAATACCCTCTGTTAAGAACCCTCTTGACAATATTCCTACAAAAGAAGAAAAAGATAAAGAATATGAAGAACAGAATACAATAAAGAAAGAAAGATTCGAAGAACTCTTGAATAAACTCGAAAAATATGATCCAGCAAAAGATAAAGAAAAAAGATTTTATCCGGTGTATAGATATGGACCAAAGGCAGTCTTGGTAGAAGAAGTAGACCCAATATTAGCATACCAATTCTTTTTATACGGTTTGGTGGATATCATGTACCTCCAAACTACAACAATGCTTCAGAAATTCCCAGGAAATATACGAAAAAGTATCTCAGAATACTTTTCCAACATTGGAAAGAATGGACTAAGAGAAGTCGTGGTAAAATGCCATCTGACATATCCTACTTTTGAAGACAATATAACCCCAAGCTTCGGGTTAATAAAATTGGTCACCAGCAACGGAGAATACCCAGCAATAGAAGCAGTGGAAAATATAAACACGACCCAACAGGAAGAAGCCGTAGCTTGGCAGCTGATACAAATACATAATCTAATACACGAGTTATATCAAAAGAAAACATTCCGAATAAATCTGAAAGGGAAAAATCATCTGATATACGAAATGTCTCAAAAGGCGCTACGAGAAACTCATTGGGATTACATCTATGAACATCATCAGAAAATACTCAAAATAGAAGAATCACAGTTATCAACACTTGCAGAAAAAACAAAAAGAGTCTTACATGAAGAAATGAAAAACTTAGAGGTCCATAGTTGCAAATATTGTAAAAAGAAAGATATCAGCAGTGACGAAAAAGAATACAAGGACGCCTACGCAACAAGTGACGAAGAAAGTAGTGACTCATCACCAATAATTGAAGAAAACGCGTAAGACAAAGATGTAGAACCCACTTAAAACGTCGGCAAAAAGAGAACCATTCCTTTTTCCGACACTTTTATCATAATAGTATTGTCCTCTCCTTTTAAATCAAAAATCTCTGCCTATAAAGAGATCGAATGTAATCTTCTAAGTAAGAGTGAATAAAATGTCTTTCTATTTTTCTTTAACGAAAGTCTTACTCTTCCGGAATGTCGATCGTGCTATTGAGAGTTAGCATACTTCATCTCCACCCAAGAATTTAACCAATTCTGCAGAGTGGCCTTCTGTGACAGGTAATATACTCATATACTCATAATTTTCCTTCATACCATTTAGTTAAAATGAATGATTTACATGAATTCCAGAATATACATGTTAATACAACTTTTCACACTAGATCTCTTCAATACCATTTAGTTGGAATCATAAAAAACAATCTAATACCAGTCTTAATAGACACAGGAGCTATATGGTCCCATATCCACGAATACTTAGCAACAGAAATTAGAAAAACGAATTCCGAAACATATATAGTACGAAATGGAAAAGAGACATTTATAGAAAAAAACAGGAAAAGTAGAACTAACTCTAGAAAATAACCTCACTATCTGTACAAGGATTCATATAGATAATGAATCTGCACATGAGATAATTTTAGGAATGGATTTTTTAGATTCTTTGGAAAACTTTGTTCTTACTCGAGAATATTTAGAAATAAAATTTCAAAATACAGTTCGAAGAATACCAAGAATAAAATTATCTGAGTCTCAATTAAAATCTCAGATATGAATTCATTAGAGATCAGAAATATGGAAAGCATTTCAAACGAAATAGAACAGTTAGAATCAAAAGAAGTTTCTGAAGGATACGGTAGTTTTGCCCAAGATATAATTATTAGCTCAAAAATAATTAGTAAAATAAGACAAAAGGAGTTAGACATAAATGATGGACAAGGAATTAAAAAACCATCCTTCTTTTCAAATATGTTTCACAGAAAAAACCTAATATACTTCGGAAAGTTTATTCAAGAAACTCCTATAGAAATAACCGAAGCTCAAGGAAAACTTTCGCTACCATTAATAGACGAACACCATATTCTTCAAAAAATACGATCACTGAATAAATCGCCCAATGAATTCGGATATATACATATTTCCACCATACAAGTTTTAATAAAATCGACATTTGCAGAAGGAATTGAGTCACCAGTAAAATTTTGGATTATAGATGATAGAATAAAGGATACGCAGGATAAAATCCTAGGAGTTGTTGAAGGAAACTTAAAAGCAACAAAACTAATGTTTAATATTTCTATACAATATGGGATACCTTTAATTACTAAAAATCTTAGTCAATCTATATCCTTATTATATAAATTTGCTAGAAAAGATTTAATGGAACACGGAGACTATCCTTTCTCTATGACATACGCCGTAGGATACGCTATTAGTAATAGTCATCACAGTATAGATTACAAAACTGAAGATAAAATAAACATGGATTCTTTATTTAGAGACTTCGCCCAAATAAAATTTGTACCCAAAAAACAGACTATTGACCCTCAAAGGAAAAGTAGTTTTTCACAAAACCATTCTATAATTGAACAAATTGGAACATCTAGAAGGATAGAAAGACCAACAACTTTCATACCAATAAAAAATGATTCTAAAGATACAGAAGAAGGTATAAAAACTCTAACTAAACAAATAAATAATCTAACTCAATATGTACAAGAAAAATTATAAGAATCATGCCTAAAAGAATACCTTTTTATAAAAACACATCATATATTAAATACCTACGTTCTCAATATATATACTATAAAGAGTTATGCGAAACTCTTATTGAAGGAACATACGAAAAAGGTCTTTTTGAACAGACACGAGATTATTATCTCAATCGGATAAACCAAATTGAATTAATACATGCCGCCTAAACAACATGTCTGGATTTGAATTATCCATTGAAGAATACTCATACAACTATAAGCAGTTTGCTTTAGACTGTGTTTCCGCCCCAGAAAATACTCTGGAAAATACTTTGTTTGCTTTAAATACTATGGAAAATACTCTGGAAAATACTCTGTTTGCTTTAAATACTATGGAAAATACTCTGGAAAATACTATGGAAAATACTCTGTTTGCTTTAAATACTATGGAAAATACTCTGGTATCAGAGCGAGGAAATAAATTAGATATATGCAATTTAGTTTGCACTGAAAATTATCAAAATCTTCTAGACCTTGATTTTTCTGATATAGAAATAACCAGTTTTTCTACAAATTTTAGTACACAATTAGAAAATATATTAGAAATTGGAGAAAGCAGTGAACCACCTAAGAAAAGACGAAGATACAAAACTTATAATAC
The DNA here is from genome assembly GCA_038501285.1 of Penstemon eatonii. NCBI lineage: Eukaryota > Viridiplantae > Streptophyta > Magnoliopsida > Lamiales > Plantaginaceae > Penstemon > Penstemon eatonii. The sequence continues at coordinate 60,980,574 of CM076715.1, read as the reverse complement.
TGAACAAGATACTTTTTTATATTTAGAAATATTGGAAGCTGTTAGACTATACTGTAGATATATGCCTATATCAAAAAACAGGTCCAGAATATTAGATACCTTATCTCGAGAAATAGATAATTTAAAAAGAAAGTCAAAGCGAAGAAATAGTGAAGAATTATCCGACTTTATAACACTCAAAATTAACGAATTCAGAAAAATCTTTAATACACTCTATGGAAATAACTAGACAATTAGTCAATTATACTTATAAATTTTAGGATAGCATGACACGTGCCCTAGGTAGCAGTGCTCTTAGTAGCAGCATCAAACAAACCGTCTCTGGCAGAGATTTCTCTGCGGCTGGGACTTTTCGGCTGCAGGTTTCTTCTCGGTTGGCTTCTTATTTGCTTGACGTGCCATTTATAGGGAATTTTTAGGGAAGAAGAAAGTGTGTTGGGGAAGAATACGTTTATTTTATACAAATTCAAAAAGGAATAAATTATAATTTTAGGTCCAATACAACAAAAAACAACCTGTTAATTATCACCTACATAGCCAGTAACAATTATATTAATATTTAATGTTTCATGCCTATTTTGATGCACAACTATCGGGAGTTTTCTACAACTATCGGTAAATATGTCCATGTTAACATTATTTATAAAACTAAATAAGTTAAATAAATATGTAAATATAATAAATAAAATCTCTAAATTTGTGTCTTATTCGAGCCAATTTTAAAATTGGGTAACAACTTGGACTAAATTTGTCGGTAAATTTAAAAATGTGGGATTAATTTGACAACCTGATATATTAGGGGTATAATTGTTAGTCAAAATAGTAATTGTATCAATTTTACAATAAAACTTAATTGTCACTTCATCAGTTTTTGCCAATTTTTAACGGTGGTATCAAAATAGATTGTTTTATTAAATTATAGTACTAAATATGTCGGCGTCGATTTTAATAGTACCACATGTGAGAATCGGTTTATAATTTGGTAGTACAAGTACAATTCTCACCTATAATTAATAACAAAATCTAAAAATTTCATGCACACTATAATAAAAAAATCTAAAAATTTCTACAACCGAAATTTATCAATTTATACAAATTCCAAGCACACTATACTAACAAAATCTAAAAAATCTAACAATTTCTACTAACAAAATTGTAATTTATACTAATTTCAAACACTCTCAATAAAATCGGTCGAAATTATTTTCTGTCTTTTTTTCAAAAAAAAAAAAGTATAAAATTCCAACGGATTATAAAACGGTTAGATTTATTTCTGTTTGTTTTTTTTTTAAAAAAAGTATATATTCCAACCGATTTAAAATCGGACGAAATAATTAATAGAACTTAAAATCGGTCTGAAATAATTTTGATCGGATATTTTTTGGTCATAATTCAGAGAAATTTCAACTGAATTTTGTTCGGTCGGAATTCATCACTTTTCTACTAGTGAAAGAGTTGAAAGATGTCTTAATTCCAAGCCCAAGTTTCTGGCCAAATACTTTTCGACCAAAACCTTTACAATCATACTAGATACTTATAAAATTATTGATTTGACATATGTTATCTATTTTTCACACATAAAGTTATTCATTTGATATCTTACGCATACTTTTCTCCTCTAAACCTCAATTCAAATCATATCTCCAATTTTTAAAATCCATTAAGTATTATTTTATAATACTTTATTATCTCAATATTCCATTAATACCATTATTCAAATCGAGTTTCAGAGTTTCACCCAAAACTTTCAAACTACTTTTGAAACCAAAATCCGAGACTGAACCCAGTCTAATTACTTTCATAATAAGCCTATATGTTTACCTTTTGAGTTTTCAAAAGCGATTACTATTACTCTCATCGTTTCATATTAATTGGCATAATTGTTAATCTTTTTTTAAATTAATTGATATATTTGGGTTTTCAAAATATTTTTTTACAATTTCGTCCCTTTCATTGGAGTTTGGAAACTCAATGGTCACCAATCACTAATAAAAAGTTTTTTTTTTTTTTTAAGAAACAATAAAAAGTTAAAAAGTAGTCATCATCATAAAGAGTATTTGAGATATCTTTACCATAAAAAAAATATAATGATGAGATTTCTTAATCTTTGTGAAAACAATTAATGCGCCAATCAATATGAAACGGATGGAAAAGAAAGATGGGCAGTTTGTTTTCTAAGAGGACTGAAGATATCAAATCAGCGGTGGTGGGATTTTCTTTTTCTCGATTGGCTCGACATATGGCGCAATCAACTAATGACATAATTCATTGAAAAATAGATAAAACACAAGAAATCGTCATCCACAAGTGGCAATCAAGTTGATATGAGCTGACTTCAAATTACCACAGATGATTTGGGCATTGTGACAAATTACCTGAAAGTTACCCGGCACTTTAAAACCGTCGGGATAGTAAAAGAAGTGTCGGAATAGGAATTTTACTAGCTGTTTTAATTTGCCGAGTAAGAAAAGAAAAGTACAATAAATAATGATTTTACTTGGCGGTTTTAAAATGCCAGTATTGAAGTGACTCATAAAAAAATAGTGTAGTGAGATCTGCATCAAATTAAAAGCCTGATCAATGTATATTAAAAACAAAACTGAAAGAAAAAAAAAAAGCATTGGTAAATTCAAACTGGCTTAATAATATAATTGTTAACGAGAAAACCCTTCAGAAAAAAGAAGAAAAATACAAAAAAAATTGCAAGGAAAGATAAATAATGATTAAGATATAGAGAGGTAGCCACAAAAATTCCGGCTAGAACTTCTTTCAACTATTCATCATCTTCCCAATCATAATCTTCTTCATCCTTCAGCCTATGTCCACCTACCACAAGATCAAAATCCTCATTTCCGAGGATTTGTTGTTCCTCTAGTATTTTCTTTGCTGAAGTAACAAGAGAACATTCGGAATAACTTATCTCAAATGATTGAAGTGTATATGTTTCTCCAATACCATATGGGATCTCCTTCAATTTACATAGGGCTTGAACTTTTAGGCACTTGAGGTATGGGAAATGAGAATTATCTTATGTCCATTTTACCAGATTACAAATGTTACTGATACTCAGGTATTTGAGGCTAAGGAATTGCCCATCAATTGAGTTCCACACCTCCCCTATATCGCAAAACTGTATTGTGAGCTTTTCAAGATGGGGCAACGATCCAATCTTGATTGTAATACCCCACCCAAATTGAACTCCGTTATAGTAAATTTCCTGAGATTATTTGGGAAATTTAGCTTTTGGAAAAAGCTTTGACTTGAACAATTTTTTTAAGGTTTCAAAAGAACAAGTGAGTTATTATTATTGAGAAATTATATGAATTTTTTTTTCCTTCCAGTATATTCTAGTTTAAGTTTTTTGAGATTTTGTACACCTAAAGTTATTTACGCGTGAGATTGTTTGTAGGTTTTCAAAACAAAACCATCTATCTCGCCAGTTCGGTGACATGGAGGGTCAGATCAGAGAGCGAAACTGCACTGAAGTTTTGATGCCTAAGGTGTAACAACTCCCAAATGTCAAATTCTAATTGCTATGTTAGTGATGCATTTGGTGACGCTCCAAAATTCTACAACCAATGAATTAAAAAATATATAATTAAATATATATATATATATATATACACAAGAATAGTAATTTAATACAAGATTAATATTTCCCATGGAACATTAACAAGAGTTGAAATCTGAAGGGCTCAATTGCACTTAGGACTTTGCTCATGGGTTCAGTTGGAAACTTGAACAATTGATGAGGAGATATGTGAATAATATTATAATTAAATATGACCATCCACCTTCAACGTCCATTTTCACAACTCCAAACATGTAAACACTAAATTCCGACTCACAAACTAAATTCTCTCTACCAAGAATAAATTAAGGGGGCTAAACATATTCTGAAAATTAGAGGGATTCATTGATGGAATTGAGTCTTGAAGTTAAGGTTAAATATGATTATATTCAATTCAATTGTTAAGGGTGGTAGAAGACTTTATAACTTCAAATTCCTCTTCAAATAAAAGCTTGCTTGGAGGTCTTAGGATTCAAATTTTAAATATTAGAAGGTATTGTAGGAAAGCTTGAGACAGTAGATATCTAATGGTGGTGGTGTGCATGGACGGCGGCAGAGACGGTGGCCGGAATCCGACATAGAAGACAGAGTGCATGCTGAAAGTTTGAGTGCCATTTTGAGCCTCCTAGGATAGAAATTTGGACTTGAGTTCTTCATGAAAGTTGTAGTGGAGGTTGATTACTATGAGAATCATTAAATGGTTTCGTCTTAAACTACTTTTGCGATGGACTAATCGAGGCCGCAACAACAGCAATCCATAATCTGCAGACAAATATGAGGTGCGATCATAACTTTGAGGAAGAATTTAATCTATTTGGAAAAGGTTTCTTCACAAAACTTCTAGATAACATCCATAAAAATAAGTAAGTGGTATTTATAATTTTATTAGAACAAAAATTGGATAGACCGATGTGACACAAATCTGCCGGGAATTCTATTTAACTTTCAGAGGCTCTTTTGACAACCTTGAAGTGAGAATTTGGGTTTGATGTTTGTCCAAGTTGTAGACATCGTCGATATCTCCGAGATGGTGTATATAAATGTTGGATCAATTACACAGTGTTGGTTGGAATATAAGATGGCAGCCGGTAACATCCTCTTTTGAATGTTTAACTTTAAATTAAATTTTGTCATACTTATTAGTTACATATGAGGCTGGAATTATGACGATCAAATACAGAAATAGATGTTTAATGATATGTAACTAAGATAAGATTTGTCGATTTTGGGTAAAGATTATAAATTTATCCCATCGGTCAAGTTTTAGTAAAGTTGGAATCACTTAGCAAATTGTTGTTGATTTTACACGCACAAATAAACTCAAGTGCAAGTATCGAACAAGTAATAAAGAGTAAGTATAAGAGTATCGTTTCCGGACTTGACCAAATATACCTACCAATTTGAATTCATAATTTGCTTTAATATGGTTTCAAATTCAAATATATTTTTGGGTTTCTAACTAAATTAACCAAATTAGATAACTAATTGCTTTGATTGAATTCCAATAATGAGAAGAGAGACATGAAGTTATAATTCATTATGTTATCCACTGATTGCTCCATTAGCAGGGCTACATAAACAGCTAATAATAATAATAATAATAATAATGGGAGATTCTAGGGTGCCGCTACGTCATGTGCCGTAAATTTAATTTGAACCGTTGGATTTTAGTTATGTAATCAATACCACACAAAATTCAACTTATTAAAAATATGAAAAATAAAATTACAAAAGGTGACCTGTTGGACCGGTTAATCTAATTTTTATTAATTTTTCCCCTTTCTTTCTTTTCTCCCCCAAACACTTCTTTCCCCTTTCTATTCCTTCAAAAATCTCATATCCCCGACTATGTCCACCTTAGCTCATAGAATTGAGTTTTTGCTGAAGTCCTCCGCTAGTATGTGATTCCTTCCTCTTCTTTCTATTCTCCCCAAAAATCCCGTAACCCTCCTGTTCGCGTTCGCTCATCAGAAGAAATTTGGGTCTGCTCAACCGCTGCTATCGACTCCGTCTCCCCAAGAATCCCCAAAAATCGTGCAGCTTGTCAAATTGGTGATGCAAAGTTTGGTTTGCCTAATTTCATTGCTCAATTTTCTCGGTTACAGGTACGATTTCTGAAAAAGAGAACCCAGAAAAAATTGATTTTGATTTGTTGTTTTGTATTCTTGTTGATTAAACTAAGTTTAGTACTGATTATCCTGAAAATTTTAACTAATAAATTTGCATATATGAAGTTAAATTGTTTGGCAGTGTTCATTTTATGGGCTAGTTGAAGTTAATACTGTGGGGTAATATAGTTTCAGCAATATTGTCTTGCAAAATGCGATAGTACTGATTATTATGAACTACATGTTGTGGGGTCATACTAGTTGTATGGGCTATATGTGATCAATTGCAGTTAGATTGCATTTTAGTAATAATTGCCGTATGGGCTATATGTGGGGTCATTCTAGTTTAGTAATACTTGTTTTTTTCAAATCACAATAAGGTAAATCGAACGATATGAATATCAAGGGGAATAAGGTAAGGCTCAGGGTTGAACTGAATGATGGATGTTCTTATTCTGATTTTGGGTTAATTTGATATGAATAATATGATATTTGGTGCAACTATATTCATTCTAGAATTAATTATAATTTTTACTTGTAATTTGATATGAATAATATGAATATCAAGGGGAATAGGAGATGGTTATCGTGTGCTCTGACCTTCTGAATTAATTATTACTTGCCTGTGGCATTGTCAAGGATGGCAAATTTCAATTTATGTAGTTTGTCTACTGCTTCTCTTTTTGTATGGCTAAAAATCTTAAAGGGATGAGTTTCTTTGTTAAAGTTATCAACTTTTAAGTTTGATATATGATGTTATCTCATGTTGTATTATCTCTGTTATCCATTCTATCTGAATTTGACCTTATTTTGTTCATCTTCTAGTATCTAGTCCTAAGAAAATACTGTTTGCTAGTATTGAAGAAGAGCTAAAAAGTATTGGTCAGTTGGCAGCACTTAACTTGAAGAAGGATATGATCTGGCATCATTTTATTCCCTTTTATGTTTCTATCCCATACAATTTGAAATCTTTACCTCATATTGTTTAACTTCAACCAAGTAGAAAGGGTAATCTTGTTTGACTATTGGATTACGTATGAAAGAATGAATTACTTTTTCTCAGAATCCTATCTGCTCAAATGGGAATATTACAATTAGATTCGACATACTCAAGTATACAATTTAACCCGAAACTTGTCATACCTGAAATTAAGACCCAACTTTCGTTAACTTATGAAGAGCCATAATATAGACCAAACAATTAAGCCCTGCACTGAGTCCACAAAGACTGGGAATAACGTGTGGGGGAAGTACAGATCTCTTGAACCGGGTGTTGGTATACTGAATTCTTTGACCAATTCCTTGTTTCTCCTGAATTAATAATATTCACATGTAGAGGAGGAGGTTGATTAACATCTAAGAATTAGTCCACAGAGTACCTACTTTTGCCAACATGTGCTCGATTAGCACTATGCGAGGGAGGGAGGGTTAAATAACATTTTTTTATAAGAACGTTTACCTGCAAAGTTCAGACTTATTGTATAATTCAGCAAAATTAATACCAACAAGTTCTTCTTGTGGTGTCGAAGTTATTTCCAGCATCCATGTAGCTGGATTATAACCATCTTTGATTTTACTAATTCCATCAATTTCCTGTGAACAAGTTTCAAATAAACCCATATATTATGTTGGTACTACTACTACTTCAAATAGATAGTTGCGAATTTCATATTTCATGTATTTACATTATATCTCACCTCAAAGTATTTAATGAGCTGAGAAGAGTTCCAACCTAATGGCCCAACATATATTTCTGTTAAGTAAATTAACAGAAATAATCTCCTTTGTCTATGAATTGATCCATTAAGTACATGTAAAATCTTATCTATTTGCTCTTATCTGTGCTTGGATTATTGGGTCTGAGATTTCGATGTTTATTCACCATATGCATTACGCAGTTGAGTGTAGGCATAAGAACACCATTCTCAAGCTTAGGCGCCATGTCTTGTAGTGTCAAGGCATGAAGTACTAATGTTTAGATAGGAGTTGAACCATGCAAACTTTAAACTTCAAATAATGAGGCGGTATAAGAATAGAAGTGTAGACGGTACAGGGCTGTCAGTTCATGGAGATCCAGGTTATGAATTTGGTTTGCAATTCAGTTTGGTCCAGATCAGGTTTTCCAAAGCAAAAGGTTTTATATCAAGAGTCATTGCAACAAGTGTATTTGAGGAAAACCCAGAAATCATGCTTGCATCTTCAAGAGTTCGTGAAGCTTTCCAACAGTAAATGTGTATCCAGAAACACACAATTTGCAGGTTGCTTATATTAGCATGAAGGATATGTTCCGTTTGATAACTGAAATTCCAGACAAACATATGCATTTGAAATTGAGGTGATCTTAGTTAATTTTATTTTCCGGAAAAAGAAATCAGAAAGAAGGCATTGATACTTCAAATTTGTTTGATTGATCAATTTTTGTATTGCTGGAAGTGTTGCTAGAGCACTAGAAATTCTTTTTTTCTTTGCAATAGGGACATCTGTAAAATTTAGGCAGATTTAATTCGGATATAATAATTTGCAATTTTCATTATAGATAAAAAAAAATTAGGGTAAAAATTCATTTTTGGCACCATAGAACTAGGCGTTTTTCAATTTTGGTACCATAGTATCAATTTTGGCACCAATTCTGACTGGCGTTTTCAATTTTGGCACTTCCGTCAGTTGACTTAACGGTCAACTAACGGAAGTGCCAAAATTGAAAACGACAATCAGAATTGGTACCAAAATTGATACTATGGTACCAAAATTGAAAAACGCCTAGTTCTATGGTGCCAAAAATGAATTATCATTCATAAAGGTTGAATTTATTAAAAAAAAAATATTCATTCATAACTTTCATAATACTTCTAATTTTAAATTAAGGAATACAGTTAAAAAAAGAGAATTAAGATCAACTCCATTGGCTAAATGTAAATTTGAGAATATAAATAAATTATACATTCTTATATATACTTATTTAAAATATTTTATTTTAACTATGAGTATATAAAATTAGTTTCTACATTGTTTTATTCATATTTTTTTATATAGCACATCAATGCAGTTTATTGATTTGTTCATTTATTATTTCAACCCGACTTTCAAATATGGTTTAAAATGTTTTTATATAATTTCGAACGATTTAAAGGGAATCAACAAATAATCGCTTCTAACTCTTGAAAATGATAAGAAGTAATGCATCTAAGTAACGTCTCCGTTATTGGAATAATAAGGAGAAAAAGAGAAAGAAGAAAATGAGAAGAAGACAACTTACAATTGAAAGAAGGACACAACTAAAAAAACGGAAGTTCAAATTAGAAGATAATTGTATATTCTTATTCAACCAAGTGATTTTCATCATTGAGTGAAGACCAACCTGAAGACTTAGAAGACATTTTTAGTTGAATGTTTTGTCATCATAAAAAAAACGGAAATTGTTGGATGAAGTTGAGTCAATGTTGTAAGGATTGGTTTTAATGATAAGATGTGTACCAAAAAAAAATATTATTATTATTGTGTACCCAAATATTTTTTATAATATATTTTGTTATTATTATTAATATTCTTATTATTATTAATATTCTTATTATTATTAAAATGGGAGGGGAATTGGCAAAAAATCATTTTTGGCACAATAGAACTAGGAGTTTTTCAATTTTGGTACCGTTGTATCAATTTTGGCACCAATTCTGACTGACCTTTTCAATTTTGGTACTTCCGTCAGTTGACTTAACGGTCAACTGACGGAAGTGCCAAAATTGAAAATGATATTCAGAATTGGTACCAAAATTAACACCATGGTACCAAAATTGAAAAACGCTTAGTTCTATAGTGCCAAAAATGAATTTTTGCCAAAAAATTAGTAAGGAGTTTCCAGGAGCAACTACCATCCGAGATGTTCCAAGAACACATATTTTTCCATCATTCATGTCATTATCTCAATAAGCATTCAAAAAAAAAAAACATTAGTTTGATACACCATATAAAATTAATGTAAGCTAAATTCCACTTTAGGTTTGAGGATTATAATTTCTTATTTAGCCTATTTTGGGGTGGAAAATTTCAAAAATCAAAATTTAATAATAGTTGTTTGGTAAGTTAGGTTAAGGGATTATTGAATAAATTTCATAAACATGGAAGAATTGCAAAATGACCGGCGTAATATTAATATAGGCAATCGATAAAAGTAATGTATAATTAAGTTAATCATAATTCAAAACGTTAATTGGTCCAATTAATTGATGAAATTCAAAATAGTTGATCTTAGGGTAATGTATAATTAAGTTAATTGTAATCAAAATCGATAATCGATTCAACTACTTGACCGAAGTCAATATTATTAACCTTAATAATGTAAAATTGGACTAATCGTAATCCAAATTGATAATTGACTCGAGTAGTTGATCAAAGTCTTCATTATTAATTTTAGGGTAATGTATAATTAGGTTAATTGTAACTCAAATTCATAATTAGCTCGACTTATTAATCAACATTATTAATCTTAGGATAATGTATAATTACGTTAATCGAAATCTAAATCGATAACTGGCTCAATTAATCGACAATTCTCAATATTATTTATATTAAGATAATGTATAATTAGGTTAATCGTAATTCAAATCGTTAATTGGCCTAAGGTAATGTATACTTAGATTATATAATATCTATTCCACATTAATTAGTATTACCAAACAATGTGCATCACATTATACGGTATAACTAGTATAATCCACACCGTGTAGTATTTATTCCACATTAGGTGGTATTATCATGCAATGTGGATCACATTATATGGTATAACTCACATGTGATAGTACGGACTCACATTGCATAGTACTAACCCTATATATCTAGTATAACCCCCACATAATGTAGTATTTATTCCACATTAGATGATATTACCACGCATTGTGTATGTATTCTACGGTATAACTAGTATAATCCACACCGTGTAGTATTTATTCCACATTAGGTGGTATTACCATGCAATGTGGATCACATTATATGGTATAACTCACATGTAATAGTAGGGACTCACATTGCATAGTATTAACTCCATATGTTTAGTATGACCCCACATCATATAATATCTATTCCACATTAGGTAGTATTACCAAACAATGTGCATCACATTATACGGTATAACTAGTATAATCCACACCGTGTAGTATTTATTCCACATTAGGTGGTATTATCATGCAATGTGGGTCACATTATATGGTATAACTCACATGTGATAGTACGGACTCACATTGCATAGTACTAACCCTATATATCTAGTATAACCCCCACATAATGTAGTATTTATTCCACATTAGATGATATTACCACGCATTGTGTATGTATTCTATGGTATAACTAGTATAATCCACACCGTGTAGTATGTATTCCACATTAGGTGGTATTACCATGCAATGTGGATCACATTATATGGTATAACTCACATGTGATAGTACGGACTCACATAGCATAGTATTAACTCCATATGTTTAGTATGACCCCACATCATATAATATCTATTCCACATTAGGTAGTATTACCAAACAAAGGGCATCACATTATACGGTATAACTAGTATAATCCACACCGTGTAGTATTTATTCCAAATTAGGTGGTATTATCATACAATGTGGATCACATTATATGGTATAACTCACATTGCATAGTACTAACCCTATATATCTAGTATAACCCCCACATAATGTAGTATTTACTCCACATTAGATGATATTACCACGCATTGTGTATGTATTCTATGGTATAACTAGTATAATCCACACCGTGTAGTATTTATTCCACATTAGGTGGTATTACCATGCAATGTGGATCACATTATATGGTATAACTCACATTTGATAGTACGGACTCACATTGCATAGTATTAACTCTATATGTTTAGTATGACCCCACATCATATAATATTTATTCCACATTAGGTGGTATTACCAACAAATGTGCATCACATTAGATGGTATAACTAGTATAATCCACACCGTGTAGTTTTTATTCCACATTAGGTGGTATTATCATGCAATGTGGATCACATTATATGGTATAACTCATATGTGATAGTACGAACTCATATTGCATAGTATTAACTCCATATGTTTAGTATGACCCCATATCATATAATATCTATTCCACATTAGGTGGTATTATCGAGTAATGTGCATCACATTATACGATATAACGGGTATAATCCACACCGTGTAGTATTTATTCCACATTAGGTGGTATTACCCTACAATGTGGATCACATTATATGGTATAACTCACATGTGATAGTACGGATTCACATTACATAGTACTAACCCTATATATCTAATATAACCCTCACATAATGTAGTATTTATTCCACATTAGATGATATTACCACGCATTGTGTATTACATTCTATGGTATAACTCACATTATACAGTATTAACCCCATACAACTAGTATAACCCACACCATGTAGTATTTTATTCCGCATTATGTGGTATTACCACGTAATGTGGATCACATTATATGGTATAACTCACATGTGATAGTACGGACTCACATTGCATAGTATTAACTCTATATGTTTAGTATGACCCCAAATCATATAATATTTATTACACATTAGGTGGTATTACCAAGTAATGTGCATCACTTTAAAGGAAAATTAACTCACATGTTTTAGTATGGGCTCACATTACACAGTAATAACCACATATGTCTAGTATGACCCACATCATGTAGTATTTATTCCACATTACGTTGTATTATCACGCAATGTGGATCACATTCTACGGTATTACTCACATGTGACAGTACTGATTCACATTACGCAGTATTAACCACATATAATTAGTATGATCCCACATCACGTAGTATTTATAACTCACATGTGTATTAATCAATTTTTCCTTAATTAATATTAATTATTCAACAAAAATATTACATACTATTTATTTTAAAATATTATTGTAATATTCATTTATTTATTTCCATAATAATTTATTTGAAAATAATTTACTATTCGATGTGAGTACATATATAGTATAGTATCATTTATTGTGGTATAGTACCACTTATTGTGGTAAAATTATTATGACTTGTTGGCAACTTGTTGAGCAGGTTACTAATTAATGATGTGTCATATTCTTATTGGTTATAATTAGCGGCATGTGACGTAGCGGCACCTTAGAATTTTCCATAATAATAATATAGCATTTTCTAAGTGTTGACAATAACAAAGTAAGGTTAGATTCAAATGAAGATTCATATGACCCTTTTACAAGGAAAATTTTTGTCTAGACCCGGTTTTTCATAGATTATACACAAAATCTGGCAAATATATTTGATGGATGCACTAATTCTTTTCATGGTCTATGAAAGACCTTATCTAGTCAAGTATCACTCCTTTTAAAGGATTCTCCGATTTTGTCTTTTCATTGTTACTTGGCAAAAAGCCTATAACCTTTACATTATCATATGATCCGTTCCTCCATCTTCTATCATTCGGAGGAGATTTAATGTTGATTTACTTCTTGTTCCATTAATTACTTTATTTTTTACGTTGAACCATTTTAATTTCTTGGTTTTCATTCTGATATATTTAGTATAACATTTACCCCAATTATTTCTGTAAAAGGTATAACTGTTCCATAATAGCTACTATATTTCAATGATGAAATTGAATGATCAATAATAGTTGGGTGGTTACGTTAAAAAACAATGAATTAACGAATGTAAGGTTTACAAATGTTGAGGGTGGTCGAAATAATTATAAAACTCTCCGGAGAAATTGACGTTAATATTACACTCAACCTCATGGTAAGTCCCTGTAATTAACCAATAGATCTAAAAATGGAATCCTTACAAATATGATCTAGCATGGCAAGAGTTTTAATTATATCAAGAATATACAAAGTTTAGTTGTTGGTCTGTTTTTCAATTTTATGAAAGATTGCTTACGAATACGTTTTTTCCACGAAGTAAGGGGTAACATTTTATTCTTTAAAAATATTAGAAATATGTATCAGAATTTCTAATACGTGATTATGTATCAAAATTTCATTGTTTCCAACATAATCTTCAAATTAATTTAGTTTTCGAATTAGTGGAATCAAAAATCAGGTGTAATTATTCGGAAACTCTTTTGATGCCTTCAATCCCTCTTATTGTTCGTAATTTATTAATTTCTTCACAATCTGAACTATATCAAAAAAGCTTTCAATTTCTTTTTAATATTTATATGACTAAACGATACATTAGCTAGAAATGGAAATTTGACCCATATATGTAAAATAATACTCCATTTTGAGAAGGTTAGTTTTCTTTCTTGATTATTTTCGTATTTAATTAGTTAAAATAATTAAAATTTTGTTTTAGTATTTATTAAGATTCTGTAAAAATTCTGAGATGTAAAACTATTTAAGCAGATTCTAGATTCCTTATATATCATATTTTATTTTAGTAATTCAGGTTGACACTTATATAAAAATTAAATGTGTTAAGATTCATTTAATTTAGAAACACATTAAATTCAGGAATTATGAATTATATACTAATAGGAAAAATATTATGGTAATCATTTAATAGTTTACTTTATTTATTGACACAATATCATTATTACCAAATTTTATTGTTGACTACTCTCTTTGTAATATAATATTCTAGGGAAATTTCCTTTTTTGGTAAAATAGGATAAGTCATCTTGCAACTTTGGTACTATTAGACACGAAAATACAAATCTTGTACAATCCAATAAGTTATCATTGCAACTTTGGCACCATTAGACACAAAAATGCAAATTTGATACCACATAAATAAGAAGTTGTTGCAACTTTAGTACCATTTGGACGAAAATGAATGTCTATTGTGTAATACCAAATTTGCATTTTTGTGTCTAATGTACCAAAATTGAAAGATTGTCTATCATTTGGTACCACAAAAACAAATTTCCCTATTCTTCTCGGTATAAATAATGCTTAAATTTATATTTATTATGTACACAACTATTGATTCCAATACATCATTGTCATTTTCTCATTATTCTTTTTAATTACATGGCTGAAACCACGAACAATCTGTCAATTTTCCTTGCCTATGTAACAGTAATTTCGGTTTTTGCAATGTCAATGGGCCTTGAGATTGAAACCAACAATCGAACCATTGGCTTTAGCCTCGATTTGATTCACATAGACTCGCTCCAATCTCCTTTATACAATCCTACCTTATCGTCATCGCAAAGAATTGTGAATGCCTTGCAAAGATCCTTGGATCGGATTCATCGTTTTAAGAACGGGGTTAAATATGAAAATCCACCTCAAGCAGATATAATTTCTTATGCTATTGGAGAGTATTTGATTAAGTACTCCATAGGCACACCACCAGTTTCTACCTTTGCAGTTGCTGATACCGGAGCTGGTTTTATATGGTTACAGTGCCAACCTTGTGTCAAATGCTTTCGTCAAGACATACCAAGACAAAACTTACCAATCTTTAATCCAAAAAGTTCATCCACATATAGTAAGGTTCCTTGCGACAGTTACGCATGTAGAGTTTTCTTAGGTAGTTATTGTGACAATAATCAGATAACATGCTTGTATAAGGCGAAATATTTAGGTGGAACAAATACAGAGGGTGTGGTTTCAAGAGAAACCGTCACATTATCAACATCTCATGGACAGAATTGGTCATTTCCTTACATTAAGTTAGGGTGTGGACATTCCACTGATGACTATGGTTTCCATGGGAGTGGCATTGTTGGTCTTAATGGGGGAGTTGATTCACTTATTGGTCAACTGGACTATGTAATTCAAGGGAAATTCTCTTATTGTTTGATGCCACTTTATCATGAAATTACTGACTCAAGTAAGCTGAATTTCGGGGACAATGCCATCGTCTCAGGTCCGGATACAGTCTCCACCCCTTTAGCTAGTAGGTCGGAGTCACCTCATTACTATTTAACATTGGAAGGAGTTAGTATTGATGGTGAGAGGCTAGAATTCTATGAGTATTCATCAAATAATTCAAAATTTATTAAAGAAGGAAACATTATCATCGACTCCGGAACATTTTATACCCATCTTCCTGATGATTTCTACAAACCGATTAAGGAAAGATTGGAAAAATTGATATATTTCAGACGGGTTCCCCATCAAACATTTGACTTGTGTTATTTTTTGGGAAAAACAAGACTCTTATTTCAAGGAATGATTTTTCACTTCAAAGGTGCAGATGTGAAGTTGAGATTTGATAATATTTTTGTTAGGATAACTGACGATATCATCTGTTGTACAATTCTACCACCCATACCTAATGCGCCCGCACTTTTTGGTAGTATAGCACAAACAAATTTCATGGTGGGATATGATCTAGAGAAGAGGACAGTGTCCTTTAAGCATACAAATTGTCGTGGTTTTCCTTGATTTTTCTTGTTTCATGCTAAAAATGAAGTATCATTTGAATAAAAATAGGGCATATAGACCCACATGAAATCTTCAACGTGGTAATTTTACTTTTAACAAAATATAAATTTCAAGTACAATGTTGATTAAGCTTTGTTCCATTTGCTACAATCTTTAAGTCGAATTTCTCAATTATATGACTAAACTAATATATTATTTGTTATAATAATTTTTAATGTTTTAGAAATTTTAGGTAATAGTATTTACAGGGGTTACTTAATATAAAATAAATTAGTTTAGTTGTCCTTTTTATAATTTTCAAATGTAGCCAAGTTTAGTTCGGATGCTTGGGAAATTCTCTCGATTTTTGAACTATGTGTTTGTACCCAAAAAATCACCCTCAATTAATCGAGGAGTAATAGCTGAATAATGGGCCGAAAAATAGCAATGGGTCGAACCCAATAGAACCAAGTGAATTGGATCAGGATCAGACCCACTCTGATCCGGAAATCATTCCGACAAAAATTAAACGGGTCACGAGCCCAATTTGGGATACGGTCCAATTTTTATAATTAATTAATTTTGGCTAAATATAAATTAATTAATGAATAAATTAGTTAATTTATGGGCAAAAGGTAATTAATTAATAAAGCCTAGTGATGGTTAAAAACGGACAAGCCCAATGAGCCCAATAGATGATTTTGGCTACTATAAATTAATTAATTAAGTTAATTAGTTAATTAATTGGGCCAAACATAAACAATCGGCCCACATAATAAATTAGGCCATTAAGTAATTAATTAAGTAATTACAATTATCACATAAGGATTAATGGCCCAATTACTCCCAACCAATCCAAAACGCCCATGAACCAGCCGATTAAATCGGCCCAGTGATCCGAAATGGCCCGAAATGCCACGGCCTGATCAGAATAATCGGCCCAGTAGTAAAAGGCCATTTAATTAATGATAAAGATAATTAATTAGGAGATAAGGATAAGGCCATATAAGTAGTTGGCTTAATAACAACTTCCTTAATTATCTCCTAATTAGTTACCAACACTAATTGAATTGAAATTCAAATTGTAATAAGACGTTCTCTCCTAAAACTGCCATAGAAATCGAAAATTTAATAAAGAAGAAGAAGAAGAAGGAAAACCACCTCCAAAGATAGTGGGAAAAGTGGAGGTAGTGGAGGAAATCAAGAGTAGTGGAGATAGTGGGGAGATAGGCCATCAGCCAGTCAGTTTTTTCACCCATCAGCTATAAATACGAACAGGGCAGCCATACGCGAAAAATATGATAGAATAGTGTCCTGCAAGCCAACTATTTGGCTGCAATTAAATTGAAAGGATCATTCAATTGGATTAATAAATGCATTTTATTATTATATGGTCATCTTTATCTTATGTAATAATTATCTACGCATAAGGATAGAAGTCCTTAGATCACAGGGCTATGGGACAACCCGTGGACTGATCTCCAAGGCCGTGATCTAGAATATATATTCAAGAGTCGTAGAATCCAATCAAGATAGGACATCATTGGATTCGGTTAGACTCTCACAATTGTGTATACTCCGATGAACTGGAGAACGCTGGGGTCCACGAGCGTGACTGGGATAGTCGATACACATAAGTGGGTGGCTTGCTGGGATGGCAAGCGCACTGAATACCGCAATTAGGAAATAACTCACCATGGAAGCGGTAGTCGCATATCGGGGTTGAAGTTATACCAATTTACAATAGTATACGAGGAACGATCCCTAACTACTTGAGATGATAGGGTTTATCTGGTGCGAGAACGTCTATGCTTTGATATGAGTCCCGACTGACTGGAGATCGCCAGAAAGTCTCTGTGGACTCATATTGGGTATAGAGGAACTCGTATGCAGATTCATATCATCAACAAAGGATCCATTGACCCGACTTGATAGGTTGAGAAATTCTCCTATGGATTTCTGTGAGAAATTAATTCTGGTAAAATCCTCGGCCGAGGTATCTGACGGCTTTATGTAAGTAGCTCATAAAGGTTAAAGTCAAAGAGAATTATTTCGAGACCAGAATGCATAAGGTCAAGACAAAAGAAAAGGGAAATCGATGAAAGACCATACCCTTAAGTCTCGACTGGGAGATTGATCGATGGAGAGATTATGGCGTATACTGAAATTGTAAATGAGTTAAAAGGTTCACTGAATTAATTCACCAGTGATTGGGCTCCATGGGCTTGTGGCTGGACATCGACCGTGGAGTGTGGGAGAATTCCCAGATTGGCAGGGGTGCTAATTTTGGAATGATCAATCGACAGAGTGTTCGATTGATTTAGAGTAAGTCTTACTCGAATAATTAAATAATATTTAATTATAACCCACGGCCAATTATGTGGTGAACCTACGGGGCCATACACAATACACATGAAACGAAAGCGAGGAAATGAGAACGACCGAGTCGACTGGGTCGACTGGGTGAATAATCGACTGGGTCGATTATGATGGGTGGGTCGACTGGGTCGACCCAATTGGAACAAAATGGGATCCAATTGGAATTGGATCAGGATCATAAATTAAATTGGAATTTAATTTGTGGATTAATTAATTAAGTTGGATTTAATTAATTAAAAGGGATTTTAATTAAATGGACTTAGAGTCTGATTTAATTAAATGGGAGATTAAGTTAATTAATTGGGCTATTTAATTGGGAGATTAAATAAAGCCTGATCAAATTAATTAACTGGGCCATGAATTAATTAGAAGACTTGGTATTCTAAATTAAAGAGGGCCATGACCCATGTAGGAGAGAAGAGCCCTAGTCCTAATAGGACTAGGTTAGGGAGATAACTATAAGTAGCTATCTTATAGTTATTTTTCACACAACTCAATAAGCAAAATTTGAGCAAGAGCAAAAATTCTCTCCCTCTCCCTGTGTGATCGGCCGAACCCCTTCCTGTGCAAGGAAGAATTTTTCGTTTTTCGATCTTGTTCCAAATCGTTCCTAATTCCTATATCATAATATATCTTGTGTTCTAGCTGATCAAGATTTATTATTTTCGTGATATTGTGGTGTATCAACTCGTAGAGGCGCAACAAGTGGGGCGCTCCTTGAAAAGCCTAGATCGATTTTGCTGGAGCAGAAATCAGAGTTTGTTTTACTGACTGCCAACTTGGATTTGCAAGGAGATAGGTATAACGTGTAAACTTATACTATCGTTTTAATTAATATTTATATATATACACCTAGAGTAGTATCCTGGCAAGATTCTGTAAGAGGTCCTAAATTTTTTTATATTCCGCTGTGCCTAGGGCTGTTTATCTAACCGAATCCCAACAGTGGTATCAGAGCCAACTCTAGGCTTTGTATATATATGAATTTGCAAATTCTGTGTTTTAAATCATATGTTTGATTTATGTATGGCTGGTTCTTTAACTATACATGTTTTAGAACGTAGATCTATTAACTTAGAGTTAATGTAAAATTTTGATTCTAAAATTTTATCGTGTTAATTTTTATTTTGGATTAAATTAATTAAAACTGTTGATTTTAATTAATTAAGGAATCAAGCACAAATTAAAACAAAACAAAAGGAAAACAAAGTAATCGAAACTTTATTCTCTTGGTGAGAATTATTATCGACCTTAGTGCTCGGCACAACTTTTTTGATTTTCTTTTGTAAACATAATTCATATGACCATATTTGTAATTACATGAATGTTGTTTTAATTTGGCAAGTGCTACGTAAATTGTGAAGCAATATCATGTATTGCAATTTGAATTTGTAAATTGCAAAATGTTGGATTTTAGACAACTTGAAGCCGAACATAGTACGGCAATGATATGATGGTTTTGTGGCAGAATTTTGGATAATTTTGAACAAAATCTTGGAGATTTGGCTGTTATGGAATCTTGGTGAATATTGGATTGATCTTAGAGATCTAA
Organism: Penstemon eatonii; assembly: GCA_038501285.1. Taxonomy (NCBI): domain Eukaryota; kingdom Viridiplantae; phylum Streptophyta; class Magnoliopsida; order Lamiales; family Plantaginaceae; genus Penstemon; species Penstemon eatonii. The sequence goes on along the minus strand of CM076715.1, from coordinate 60,960,603 downwards.
TTAAACAAGGAAACTTAGAGTTTCATTTAATATAAGACATTTAATTAAAATTAATGTTTTGTAGTTAATTATCAAGATTAAAGATCTTAGAGATCTTATTAAACAAGGAAACTTAGAGTTTCATTTGTGATAAGACATTTAATTAAAATTAATGTCTTCTATTAAGTTACCAAGATGAAAGATCTTAGAGATCTTATTAAATTAGGAAACTTGGAGTTTTGGATAAGGTAGAAATCTTGGTGGATTTGGACACTACCTTAGTTAACTAATCTAGACAAAATATGATTATCTTGAGAATCTTAGAGATTTGTAGAATTGTGAAACTTAGAGTTTTGGATAAGATAGTAATCTTGGAAGATTTGTAACTATCTTAATTAACCAACTTTATCAAAGTAAGAGTTGTTGATTACTTAGAACTCAAGTAAGAGTTAATTAATCTTAGAGGTTAATTATTAATTAAAAATTAAATTAACGTGGATAATTTTTGTGAATTAAAATTAAAGGAGCCGGTAAATTTACATTTATGCCCTTATGTGAATTTATGCATGTTCTTGAGTGAATGTGTGGATTGTTCGATTTTGCCCTTAAGCCCTGTGTAGTTTTGGTTTATTTATTTCATGGGTTGTAATTAAATGGGCCTGATTGGTGCCCTTGCTTGCGCAAACAAATGTAATAGAATAGGACCATTTAAATTTGTAAGCTAGGCTTAGATTAGGCTTGGAGCCGAGAAGACCTCATGAAGACATGGAGATCCGCATGGAGGCCCATTTACCTTGGAGGACATGGAGGCCCAAATTCATTACATGGAGGCCCAATCAAGCTAGATATTACAAGAAGGCCCATGATGTATGAGTTTGAAAATTGTAATAGTTAGGACATTTAATTTCCACCCTAGACTGACCAATTGATTCATCACTTGGCTCGTGATGAATCGCATAGGATGGGCAATCGATCAATCATATCATGCTAGGTGATGTATGTTTACTATTATTCTTTGATGTATGTTATGCATGCTTAGAATAGATCACGTAAACAAGATAAGCATAATCTGATGAGACCTCGCACAAGAAAACTTAAAACCTCCAATTGAACTTAAAATTCAATTAGAATATTAAATCGAATAACGGGCGCATATGAATAGTCTCTATGGTCAGAGCCTATGCAATTACTAGGTCTTAGGCATATTGTACGAATATATCTCGATGTCTCACGAGTCGTGGGTCGAGCTATAGGAAGATAGTATGTCTATTGCCTCGATGCACGAGCTAGTGCCAAGGGAGGGGATAGCAAGGTTTTAGGCGCTGTCTCACGAGTCGTGGGGCGTCTAGGATTGAACTATTTCTCTTCACGTGTATTGGACATGATTTAACGCGAGTAAGTATGGATGTCTCACGAGTCGTGGGTCCATAACAAAAACCGAGGCTGAATGAACTCAAGGGTTAGCTGGGATGGTTAACCGGCGACGTAATCGCCCACCAAGTGGATCAATTGGTATGGCCAACGAGTCGTGGGTACTGAGCGATTTCATTTGGGCCTTGAGCCCATTAGGAAATTTTTATTTCCCGAACCTTATGTGGGGGCATAAGTATTCGACAAAAATAGTGGGAGTAATTTACAAACGAAAACCATGTTTGTAAATTATGCATTGATATTAATCAGCCGCGTATTTATCGTCATGTTTATGAGAGTTTTTCATAAGTTATGTATCCATGAATATTTACCATCATACTTGAATCAAATAAATTGACTGAACCCAAATGAATTTTGAATGACTTCAAAACTTGAGAAATTATTCACGAGTCCAAGCAAGGACTAATCTCCTTACAAAGATTTCATTGTTTTTCCTTTCGAAGTTACACTTCGACTGGAATGGTGATAGGTTTCACCAAGCTGCCTTTTTCGAAGTTACTCTTCAAATAAGAAAGGTGATAAGTTTCACCAGAGGGTTGAGGATGGTTCTCAAGCCCAAATTTTCAAGAAGGCAAACATGAAGTCTCCCATAAATGGGAAGTAACATCTCGTTGAAAAGCTCAAAAGACTTATGAGATGGAAGAAGAGGAATGAATCCTCTCTGAAGGGAAATAACCTTGGAGGTTTTTCTGTAAGGATGAAAAGTTGTAAAGTCAATCAAAATGGTTCTTCCATGGATTAAGATCAAGGGAAAGAGGGAATTGAACCTATTCATCCCATAAGGGATGATTAAATATTATTGAACTTAACCTTATGGTTAAAGTAATGCATAAGGGTGTTGGATGCCCGATGAAGTACTCATTGATGCATTCAATGCATCTAAAGCCATGAATTATTTAGATCATTAGAATTTGCTTATACCATCCCTTGTCTTAAGGAATGTGATAGTTCCATAATGGTTGGAACTGATTGCGCTATAAGATTTATACGCAAAAGGTGAACATAAGCAAATGAGTATGGACACTCATATATCGACTAAATATAATATGCATAGTCAATAAAATATAAATAATCAAGATTTCACACACTTGAGTCGTTGTAAAAAACCGAAAGACGATACACGAATACTAAAACATATTTCCGAATTAAAAGATTCAAAGACTGAGCTCGACTGGGTCGAGCTTGACTGGGATGCTGTACATAGTAACCGACTTTCGAATCTTGCTTAATGGAAATTAGATTTAGTAGTTGGTTGCTAGGCAACCAAGAGGCATAAACAATTGCAATGGATTTAATCCATTTATAAGTGTGTAGAAACACTAAAGCATTAGTGGGAGATAAGGCGTCTCTAGTACCCTCATGGGTAAAAGTACGTTGTGATGTACACTTCCAAATTACTTTTGGAATAAAGAAGAGAGCCTAATCAATGAAAGCATGTAAGAGATTTGGATCGATTTAAAATCGAACATGCATTGGCAGTACGCCATTGATTATTTAATAGAGAATTAGATTCTCGAAATGTAAGACCCGCTCGAGACGTTGTATGTTGTCAAGCATTCTGGACATGTAAATGTCCATTAAGAAATCTTACATGAAATTCCTTATTCAAACAAATAAAACTTGATCGAGAAAATCGAAGATACTGAGCTAAGTATCTCTGAAGCCAGTTCCAAAAACATATCACATGATATAAGTTTTGGTATTGTACCTTCATATGCATTCATGCGCATATGGGGTCTCCCGCTTATGTGAATAAGCTGGTGGGAGATAAGTTGGACGTAAAGTTCATCTTATGCAATTCGTGGGGTATCCAGAAAACTCTATAGGATACAAGTTCTACGATCCTACAAGATAAACTACGTTTGTCTCAAGGAACGCACACTTCTTGCAGAAGGATTTCTTGCTAGGCGAGAAGGAACACAACGTAGAACTAGATGAGGTCACTGAAGCTGAAAGGACCAAAGAGGTCGATCAAGCTGACCCATCACCATAGGCAGTGGGAGAACAAGAGCATGAATGTACATCAGAGAGTACACCGATACTTCGTAGTTCAGAAAGACAATGTAGAGAACCCGAGAGGTACTACGGTCTGCTGCATGAGACTAGACAGTCTCTAACCGACCCAAGGACTTACGAAGAGGCTATGCTAGGCATAGACTCGGGAAAGTGGCGTGAAGCCATGGAATTCGAATTGGACTCCATGCACTCGAACAAGGTCTGGGCCTTGGTAGATCCACTAGTGGGAGTAGCTCCCGTGGGTTGCAAGTGGATCTATAAGCGAAAGCTTGGAGTGAACTAAGAGGTAATAACCTACAAGGCGCGACTAGTGGCAAAAGGATACACTCAAAGGCCAAGCATCGACTTTTAGGAGATCTTCTCGCCCGTCGCAATGCCTAAATCCATTCGAATCTTGCTGGCCATAGCTGCGTGGTATAACTACGAGATATGGCAGATGGATGTAAAGACTGCCTTTCTCAATGGGGACATTGACAAGGAGATCTACATGGAGCAACCAAAAGGATATGCATCCAAAGGAGATGAACACAAGGTGTGCAAACTCCAGAGGTCCATTTATAGACTGAAGCAAGCCTCCCGAAGTTGAAACATTCGTTTCGATGAGACAATCCAAACTTATGGATTCATCAAAAACGTGTTCGAACCATGCGTGTACAAGAAGGTCAGTGGGAGTACAGTTGAATTTTTGGTACTTTACGTTGATGACATTCTTCTCATTGGAAATAATGTGAAAGTGTTGTCCGAAACTAAAGCATGGTTATCTACACAATTCTCAATGAAGGATTTGGGAGAAGCATCCTTTGTACTGGGTATAAGGATCTACCGATATAGATCAAAAGGACTGATGGGCCTCTCCCAATCGCAGTACATAGATAAAATCTTGAACAGATTTGATATGGAAAAATCCAAGAGAGGATTGCATCCAATGAGACATGGAATTGCACTCTCTAAGTCTATGGCCCCAAGATGCCTGAAGAGAGAAGCAATATGTCTCGAGTACAATATGCATCTGCAATAGGAAGCATAATGTATGGTATGTTATGTACGAGACCAGACGTAGTATACGCTTTAAGCGTTACAAGTCGCTACCAGTCTGATCCAGGTGAGCAGCACTGGATAGCCGTAAAGACAATTCTGATGTACCTGAGAAGGACTAAGGAATTGTTCTTGGTATACGGTTGAAGAGAATTGAAATTGGAAGGCTATACTGATTCTAGCTTCCAATGTAATGTAGACAACTTCAAGTCGACATCTGGATACGTGTTCTGCCTCAATGGTGGTGCGGTAAGCTGGAAGAGATCCAAGCAAGACACTACCGCAGATTCAATCACCGAAGCAGAATACATTGCCGCGTGTGATGCATCAAAGGAAGGTGTTTGGATGAAGAACTTCATCCAGGAATTGGATGTGAAACCTAGCATTGTCGAGCCATTACTATCTTCTGTGATAATAATGGAGCTATCTCACAAGCGAAGGAGTCGAGATCTCATCAGAATCCAAGCACAAACTAAGACGATACCATTTGATATGTTGTATCATTGGTAGAGGAGACATAAAGATGGAACGTGTCACCTCAAGGGATAATACGACGGACCCGCTGTCTAAGCCATTGCCTCAAAGGCATCCGAAAACATCTGTCTAAGATGGGAATCAGAAGCATGAAAAGTTGGCTTTAGGACAAGTGGAAGATTGATAGAATAGTGTCCCGCAAGCCAACTATTTGACTGCAATTAAATTGAAAGGACCATTCAATTGGATTAATAAATGCATTTTATTATTATATGGTCATCTTTATCTTATGTAATAATTATCTACGCATAAGGATAGAAGTCCTTAGATCACAGGGCTATGGGATAACCCGTGGACTGATCTCCAAGGCCGTGATCTAGAATATATATTCAAGAGTCGTAGAATCCAATCGAGATAGGACATCATTGGATTCGGTTAGACTCTCACTATTGTGTATACTCCGATGAACTGGAGAATGCTGGGGTCCACGAGCGTGACTGGGATAGTCGATACACATAAGTGGGTGGCTTGCTGGGATGGCAAGCGCACTGAATACCCCAATTAGGAAATAACTCACCATGGAAGCGGTAGTCGCATATCGGGGTTGAAGTTATTCCAATTTACAATAGTATACGAGGAACGATCCCTAACTACTTGAGATGATAGGGTTTATCTGGTGCGAGAACGTCTATGCTTTGATATGAGTCCCGACTGACTGGAGGTCTCCAGAAAGTCTCTGTGGACTCATATTGGATATAGAGGAACTCGTATGCAGATTCATATCATCAACAAATGATCCATTGACCCGACTTGATAGGTTGGGAAATTCTCCTATGGATTTCTCTGAGAAATTAATTTTGGTAAAATCCTCGGCCGAGATATCTGACGGCTTTATGAAAGTAGCTCATAAAGGTTAAAGTCAAAGAGAATTATTTCGAGACCAGAATGCATAAGGTCAAGACAAAAGAAAAGGGAAACCGATGAAAGACCATACCCTTAAGTCTCGACTGGGAGATTGATCAATGGAGATATTATGGCGTATACGGAAATTGTAAATGAGTTAAAAGGTTCACTGAATTAATTCACCAGTGATTGGGCTCCATGGGCTTGTGGCTGGACATCGACCGTGGAGTGTGGGAGAATTCCCAGATTGGCAGGGGTGCTAATTTTGGAATGATCAATCGACAGAGTGTTCGATTGATTTAGAGTAAGTCTTACTCGAATAATTAAATAATATTTAATTATAACTCACGGCCAATTATGTGGTGAACCTACGAAGGCATACACAATACATATGAAACGAAAGCGAGGAAATGAGAACGACCGAGTCGACTGGGTCGACTGGGTGAATAATCGACTGGGTCGATTATGATGGGTGGGTCGACTGGGTCGACCCAATTGGAACAAAATGGGATCCAATTGGAATTGGATCAGGATCATAAATTAAATTGGAATTTAATTTGTGGATTAATTAATTAAGTTGGATTTAATTAATTAAAAGGGATTTTAATTAAATGGACTTAGAGTCTGATTTAATTAAATGGGAGATTAAGTTAATTAATTGGGCTATTTAATTGGGAGATTAAATAAAGCCTGTTCAAATTAATTAACTGGGCCATGAATTAATTAGAAGACTTGGTATTCTAAATTAAAGAGGGTCATGACCCATGTAGGAGAGAAGAGCCCTAGTCCTAATAGGAACTATAAGTAGCTATCTTATAGTTATTTTTCACACAACTCAATAAGCAAAATTTGAGCAAGTGCAAAAATTCTCTCCCTCTCCCTGTGTGATCGGCCGAACCCCTTCCTGTGCAAGGAAGAATTTTTCGTTTTTCGATCTTGTTTCAAATCGTTCCTAATTCCTAGATCATAATATATCTTGTGTTCTAGCTGATCAAGATTTATTATTTTCGTGATATTGTGGTGTATCAACTCGTAGAGGCGCAACACGTGGGGCGCTCCTTGAAAAGCCTGGATCGATTTTGCTGGAGCAGAAATCAGAGTTTGTTTTGCTGACTGCCAACTTGGATTTGCAAGGAGATAGGTATAACGTGTAAACTTATACTATCGTTTTAATTAATATTTATATATATACACCTAGAGTAGTATCCTGGCAAGATTCCGTAAGAGGTCCTAAATTTTTTTATATTTCGCTGTGCCTAGGGCTGTTTATCTTACCGATACCTAACAAAAGACACACAACTCAATCAATCAAATCAGTCCACACTGAAATCGACTCAACGCCTCACCGGAAGTCCAGCCTTCGCTGCTTCTACCGTCAGCAAACACTGCTCATATCGTGACATCAATCCTCAATCCTCAGCCACCATCAAGTCATGGCCGCCTGAAGTCCAGCACCGTCGCTCAAAGTAAGCCGCACTGCTATTTCCGCCGTCAGCAACGCTGTCTCGAGCGAAACCATTCGATAGCAAGCATAATAGCAAGCTATTTCTGTCAAGTTAGTAAGCACTGCAAACTCCTTGACATCAGTCGTCAATCCTCAGCAACCAGCAGGACATGACCGCCTGAAGTCCAGCACCGCCGCTCAAAGTAAGCCGCACAGCTGCTTCCGCCGTCAGCAACACTTTCTCGAGCGAAACCACTCGATATCAAGCAAGTAGCAAGCTGCAACCGTCATGTAAGTGCCCACGTAATTACATGGCAAACATATCAAGTAGACATCTGCTTGATGAGCTCGCTGACAAGTAGCCATCTGCTTGACAACTATCGACTGAGTAGCCATCTGCTCAATTGATGCCCTTTCCGCTGGCCACCCGCTGGTTAGGAGCCCGATTGGTAGCCATCTGCCAAGGTTGGGCGATCCATTGATGGTGGTTCTCTGCCATCAGTGTTACTTTCTGTCAACAAACTGCACTATCATATATCATCAGCTCATTGACCTGCCAATCAAGGAGTTATTTTTCAGAACTCAATTGAATCATCAGCTCGTTTGGGAGATACATGCCAATACAGGAGATCTCTTATCGTTTTGCATATCTTTGTAATGTTTGTGAATCGGGAAACTAACTGATTTTCTTTTATGATTAATGGAAGTATTTTGGTCCGTATCTCCTGATTTTTATTAAAGTATGCTTTACATCAACGGTTTTTCATTGATATGTTGATTTGTTAAGTTTATGTCTTTGAAGTCTAGTTGAATATTAAACTGATTGATTGCCCACTCATTTGCTGATTAAATTCATTGATATATTGAGTAAGCCATCAATTGGCTGTAAAACTTTGGCATTTTGGAGAGGTTATCATAAATTATTTAAGTCTTGCGGCCAGGCAGTCATAGAATAGAACTAGGTGTGGTGTTTGCCTACTCTGCCATAATCGATTGATTAGAAATTAGCCTTATTAGGACATTTTACATTGATATCAACATGTCTTTATCAGGATATTTAAATTATTGTTACAATGATGTCAACATGTCCAATTTTAAATCGTTGTGTTTGTACACACAAACATTGGCACTCCTGCACTCATTTTACACCACATTGAGCCATTAGCACATCGAGGCAATCGATGCCAGATCAGCCAAACAATATTTTGGCACGCCTCGATGTCAAGTTGTAATTGGTGTCAAATTTATAGCAAACAATATTTTGGCACGCCCAGTGGGACATGATGATCTTTTTTGCCAAAGTGTCCCCGGTGGGACATGATAATCTCTATATTCTTTTTGTCGAAAAATTATCAACCAAATAATATTTTGGCTAAGTGAGACTTGATAATATTTTTGCCAAACAGTCAATCAGTTGATGCTAAGTGGTTAATCTTTTGTTGTTATCAGATGATACCACACATACAACGAAAGACTCGATCTAGCTTGACGAGGACACGTTCTGACTTAACACATTCTCTCGAAAATCTATCAATGGTTCCGCTAACTATGGAAGGGACCGACATAATTGAGGAACTGACAGCAGAGGTCCGCAACTCCACCAGGGACCTTGAGGCCAAACAGGGGGAATGGTCTAACGTTGTCAGCAAGTTTAAAAACATGCTGGGCTCGGGCACTGCAGCCAGTCAGGCCAACATTGAAGCCAGCAACACTGTAAATAATTCCCTGATGCACTTGGAGGCAAAAATGATGTTGCTAGCTAAGAGCATCAACACCCTTGCCAACGGCGCAAAGATGTAGCCTGGACTGGGCCACACAAAAATGCTGCTGATAAAGGTAAAGGCCCCGCAATCCAGATCGGGGGAAGTGGATCGAGGGATAAGACGCCTTACAAACAAGGCAATAGACAAACTAATGTCCCGGATAGGAGATGAAGTACCTCCAAAGCCAGAAACATCCTTCTAGACTCGGGGGGTAGATCCGAAGAGGACCGATCAGAGGTCGCGGGATACGGCCAGGAGGGTCATCAGGCCAATTCATTGGCCTATGACAGGACTAATTGAGCTGCAGAGGGTCCAGAGGACCTCTTAACGGTAAATCAAGCTGAGGAGATGTTTGTCAGGAGACAGGGAAACAGGGCATCGAGGTATAACAAGCCTCACCCCGAATATATTGATCAGGAGCCGTTCCCAATGAATTACAGGCCGCCAAACTTTACTTTGTTCTCAGGGGAAGGTTCTCAATCATCCACAGAGCATCTGGCTCGATTCTCCCTAGAATGTGGCAATATGAGCAACGAGCTGAAATTAAAACTGTTCCCCAACTTCCTGACCGGTATGGCGTTCCATTGGTATGCCAATCTGAAGCCTGGATCGGTCCCTGACTGGCCATCCATGGAGAAGGTATTAGTAAGGAACCACTATCAGGCCCCGCTTGAAGTTTCTGTCATCGAGCTGTCAAACATGAGACAACTGAAAGGGCAGTCGGTTGAAGAATACATGAAGAAGTTCATCAGGGCCAGAAGTTTTTGTGCCATCCCCTTATCGGAAAAAGAGTGCATCAAGATTGCCATCCATGGCATGCACTTTGAAATAAGAAAGATCATGATGGCTCAGTACCATGAGGACTTGTTCGAGTTGACCGATCATGCGGTCTGTTACGAACGAGTGTTGAGAGAAGGAATGCCTGATTCGAGCGAGGAACAGGTCAATCGACCGATGGAACAGCAAGGTATTGAGATCGGATTAGCTGAAGTGGACTGTCCTAAGAACACTGTTTGTCCAGCTCTCGCCAAACCAAAAGAACCTCAGCCTACGATCAAGGTGCCAAACAGCCTGGTACGAAGGGAGGCTGAGTATATGACTGACAGAGAAAGACATTACTCGTTTGACGTCTCGAAAACAGAGGCCATTTTCAATCAGCTGTTGGCTGACAAGATCCTGAGACTCAAAGGAGACCATGTTATACCATCACCGATGAAGATATCGGGTAAAACTTACTGTAAATATCATGACGTATGGACTCACTCTACAAATGAATGTCTAGTGCTCAGGTGGATGGTACAGGAACACCTCGATAAGGGCATCTTGAGGTTTGCCCCAGACTGGAAAATCACTAAGCCGATGACAGTTGATACTAACCCTTTCCAGCAAAACGAGGTGGGAATAAATGTGATAATGGTCACGGATCCATCAAACGATGAATTACACACAGAGGGAGATCCACGATATTCAACAGTGAACAGGGAAATGGGTCTGTGTGCAAGATGCCAAACTGAGTTGGCAACAGTCCCTTTGTTCATCAACGCTAGAATATACGACCAGTACATGCCTTGGCCAAATGTAGCATCAGCAGGGTATTCGTATCAAATAATGCCGCAACCGCAGGTAATGCCTCAAGCAATGCCGCAATCGCAGGCGATACCACCACCTCGACCAATGGGACCATGTCCGGTTCCATCTCCGATTGAATACACAGAATACGCAACGTCAACGGCGGAGCAACGCCGAGAACAGGCTAAGGCTAGAATACCTCGACAACAACAGGAAGGCACTAGCCTCAGCAGCAGAATCAGGGAAAGATCACCTGATAAAACACCAACCAGGCAGGTCAGATAGACCACAAATCGGAGAGAGAGGACACAAGGTCCGTCGATGAAAATGGCACCGCCAGGACAATCAAGGCCGCGCACTGTCCATACTTCTGCCGATACACAGGTGGATCGATGGGTGCCCGTTAGGCATCCTAAGTTCCCTGGAAATCGAAGGGTTGACCAGATGACTAGAACACAGTATCGGCGTTACTTATGCCAAAGAAAAGAGATGGAAATTGCCAAGGGGAAAGCTCCGATGAAAGAATCAGCAAAGAAACCAAAAAACTATGGAGCTAAAACTGAAACAGGGAATGAAAGAGGCCAAGGGAGCTGAACAAGGAGCCGATTTCCAATGGAAATCACCAGGGAAAGCCAAATATAGCACCATTGATTTGGAGAAAGAATTGGAAGAAGACGATAATGATCTCAAGGCAAAATTTGCCGAGATCTATGCCGAGAATGACGGTAAGGAAAAGGAGGCCGAATCAGGCAAAGCAGTTGAGGAAAAAATAGTCGACGAGAAACCAAAGAAAGTTGAAGAAATGGATACTAGCCAGCCAAAAAGCCGACTCGGCAATAGTCGAATGTAACGCAATTGATTCTGAACTCGTCGATTTCGACGACGAAGAACTGGAATGCTTCACTGATGGCTTATGGGACGAAGGAATGCCTGTGGTACAAATGGCAGAAGACTTAGAACTGCTATCGGTAGATGACGAGAAAGAGACCGAATGGGAAAAGAAAATCGAAACTATATTCCAAAAGTCACCCTCTTTCATGGCCAGACACATCAGGCCATTATACGTGTCAGGCCATATCGACGGAAAACCCATCGACAGAATGCTAGTCCACAATGGGGCAGCCGTCAACGTAATGCCGGCATCGACGATGTACAAGCTGGGTAAGGTCAGCGAGGACCTGATGGAAACGAAAGTGATTGTTAGCAATTTCACCAGAGGAAAGGCTGATACGTTAGGAATTTTGCCTGTCGAGGTGAAAATAGGGAAGACAAGCCTGAAAATCGCTTTCTTCGTGGTAGATGCTGCTTCATCATACAACGCCTTTTGGGGGGGGGGGGACTGGATTCATTCAGCCTTGTGTGTGCCATTCTCCCTGCATCAATATCTGTTAATCTGGAGGGATGCCCCTGAACCCGAGATCATAATGGCTGACAACAGGCCTTTCACTGCGAAAATCAATGCCGTCGAGGCGACATACTATCGAGAGGATATTAGACCTTATAGGTTCATTGGACAAGATAAGTACGGACGACCGAGGGAAGTCACTTCAAGCAAGAAATTAACTCGGCCTGAAATGGCCTGTTTGGCCAAAGAATTAAGCCGGCCTTGCAACATCAATGAAGAAAGGCCGCAAGAACAGAACGGTCAGTCTTGATGAATTGTTCTGATAATAAAGGACAATCGGTCTATAAGGCCGAACATCTGGAAATTGATGAGATCGTTGTTATCGGGCCAGAGTAGGAAGCATGCGCCGATTTGATTCGAAAATTTCGGGCCTATGTGGCCGAATGCTATACGGAAGATCTCATTTTTTGAGGAAGAAACACCAATATCAAATGGCGATAAATTCAATGGGAAGAGCTAGGAACGGTGCCAGCCAAGCTCGATGACATCAAAATTCAAGTACAAGATCCTGTCATCGAGGTTGAGTTGGGCACCAAAGATGATCACAGGCCAACTTACATCAGCGCATTGCTCGATGATGGCCAGAAAGATCGATTGATTCAAGTATTGAAGGAATACAATGATTGTTTTGCCTGGAATTACGACGAGATGCCAGGTTTGAGCAGGGAATTAGTGGAGCATCGTAGTCCAATACTTGAAGGGTACCTACCCAGAAAACAACCCTTGAGAAGGATGTCAGCCGAGGTATGCAGACTGATCAGGGAAGAAATTGAGAAATTGTTGAAGGCCAGTTTCATCGAGGTGGCCCGATATTCGGAGTGGGTAGCCAATGTTCTACCCGTAATGAAGAAAAATGGGAAGATCAGGATATGCATTGATTTCAGGGATCTGAATCTCGTATCTCCTAAAGATGAATACCCAATGCCAATGGCGGACATGCTAATCGATGCTGCTGCTGGCAATATGTTCCTGACTGCCGTCGACGAAAGTGCAGGTTATAATAAATTTTTGTGGCTGTTGACGACGTACGTAAGTTGGCTTTTCAATGTCCCGGGGGAATAGGCACCTTCCAATGGAAAGTGATGCCATTCAGACTTAAAAACGCTGGAGCCACTTATCAACGAGCCATGAGCTGCATTTTCAGTGAGTATATCGATAACTTTGTTAAAATTTACATCGATGATATAGTAATTAAATCGGCTAGTTACGACGAATATCTAATACATTTGGCGAAGTCATTTGCCAAAATGAGGAAACCTAAATTAAAGCTTAATCCCTTGAAATGTGTTTTTGCTTGCATCAGCCAATTTTCTTCACTTTTTAGTGCACCGTAAAGGGATTGAGATTGACAAAAACAAGTCCAAAGATCTCCCGACAGCCAAATCTCCATCGACAAAGAAGGAATTACAACAATTCCTTGGCAAGGTCAACTTTTTAAGGAGGTTCATTTCCAGCTTGGCTGGAAAAACGAAGGTCTTCTCGCCTTTGTTAAAGCTGAAGGACAAAGAGGAATTTTGCTAGCAAACGGAGCATGAGCAGTCGTTTCAGGAGAGTAAAGATAAGCTGACAACGCTGCCTGTGATGATGCCGCCTGTCAGGGGAAAACCCTTGAAGTTATATATATCTGCCACATAAGACACTGTCGGCGTATTTCTGGCGCAGGACGATGAAAATGGATTTGAACGAGCCATATACTACCTAAGCAGGCACATGACTGAAACGGAGCAGAGGTACACGCCGATAGAAAAGGTATGTCTTGCCCTGTTTTTTCTCGTGTAAAAAGTTAAGTCATTATATGCTGCCTATGAAAGTGTTAGTTATTTCTAGTATTGATATGATAAAGTATATGATAGCTAAGCCTGTGATGAGGGGAAGGATCGGCCGATGGGCTATCCAGTTTATGGAATATCAGTCTAGTTGACCATCCATGTATCGATATAGATCAGACCGTTCTTAAGGAACTGGACTTGATAATAGTGGAGATCAAGCCATGGACATTGGTTTTTGATGGGTCGAGAACCGATAGACTATGTGGAGCATGTATCATTTTGATTTCTCCATCCGATGTGAAAACTAAGTTATCAATTCCATTTGACTTTGAATGCACAAATAATCAGGCCGAATACGAAGCCTTGATTATTGGACTAGAAATGCTCAGGGAATTACATGGTGAATCTGTTACCATCGTCGGGGACTCGCAGTTAGTCATCAAGCAGATACAAAGTACATATGAATGCCGAAATCCAATACTTGATAAATACTACCTAACTGCGATGTCTTTGTTGTCGGAATTTGTTGATGTCACATGATATCATGTGACAAGAGGAAATAATAGTGAGGCCAAAAGTTTAGCCCAATTGGCGACTGGTGTTGATCTACCTGATGACGTCGAGGAATCTCATTACGTCGTCAGGAGACGACACTGTCCGTCGTTTATGTATCGGGATAATATTCTGACTGTGTAGAGTGTATTTCAGGATCCCGATGACTGGAGAGAGCCGATCAGAAAATATCTGGCTAATCCGTCTGAAAAGCATCTCGACATATAAGGCTCAGGGCCGTCAATTATGTCTTGATGGGAGAATAGTTGTTCAGAAAAAGCCACGACGGTGTACTCCTGTTGTGCGTCGATCAACATGAAGCCATGAGAATAATGTTGGAAGCTCATGAAGGAATTTGTGGGGCCCATCAAAATGGCCACAAGTTGGCATAGCTGTTGCACCAATATGACTATTACTTGCCAAAAATGGTGGAAAATTGTGTACAGTTGGCAAAAGAATGTGTAAAGTGCCAACGATTTGGGGTAATCCAGAGGATCCCCATCGAGGAGATGAATGTAATAATCAAGACATGGCCTTTCAGATGTTGAGCCATCGATATAATTGGGGAAATTCATCCATCATCCTCCAAACACCATCGATACATTATTGTGGCCACGGATTATTTCACAAAGTGGGTAGAGGCCAAACCACTCAAACAGGCTAATCAGGCCGAAGTGATGAAATTAATCAAGGACTTAATCATACATAGGTTTGGACTGCCACAAACCATTATCACTGACAGGGGACTGATGTTTGTCGGTCAAGGAATTTGCCAGATCGATGGGTTTTGAGTTGGTCCATCAACACTGTAATATGCACAAGGGAATAGCCAAGCGGAAGCCTCCAATCGAGTCCTTAAGGACATTATTTCGAAAATGATCGAGGAAAACCCAAGAGCATGGCATTTGATGCTGTCAGAGGCATTGTGGGCTTATCGGACCAGCAAACGGACAAGTACTGGCACCACTCTATACAAATTAACTTAGGGACAGGATGACATTCTACCGATGGAGATAAACATCCGATCACTTCAGGTGATGCAGAAAAATGAGTTGACACCCGAAGAATATAATGAAAGTATGCTCCAGGAGCTCGATGAATTGGACGAAATCAGGGTTGCCGCGTTAGACATAATCGAGGTACAAAAGAGGCTACTCGCCCGATGCTATGATAAAAAGATCTAATAATGTGAGGGGGAACTCACAATTTATATAACCCCATATGAAAACGTATGAACAAAGGGACCAACCCCTAAAACAAAGGATCCGAAAAGATAAAACAACACAGCAAAGCAAAACAACAAAATGAAAAGCCAACATGCTGGCAAACAGCCCACACAGGGGAACAAAGATCTAAAAGCAAGATAAATGCCCACATACTGGGAAAACCCACGCAGGGGTATAAAATGATACCAACAATCTGGCCAAAACACCCACGCAGGGGCAGAATCATAACAAATAAGTAACACCAAAGTAACAACTCCATCCATCAGCCTCCAGAATACAGCCTTCTATGAGCCTGAAGAACAGAAAAGCTCTCTGAAATCAAGGATAAGTGGCAACTCCTCAAACAGCCTCCAACATATAGTCTCCTATGAGCCCAGATAGAAAAGCAACCACTAACAAATACCACTAACCATCACAAAACCAACTCAAAGATAATGCCCAAGGCATAAAGATCACCGCCACAACTCCAACCTCTGAAATAGAATCCCCTGGATAAAGACTCTACCACAAGGCTAACTAAAATCACCAACACCCAACCCCACCAACCTGTCAACACAACCACAACCATCATAAAATAGTGTGTGCAACGTGCAAAGGCATGGTTAAGTACAGAAGTGGTGATTTACTGGGATCAATTACCTGGCAGGAATAATGAGTGTAAGTCCACACATGTGAGATGAATGGACTTGTCAAGTCATCTAAGATGACCCTACCTACATGCAAAAAATGACTGTCAGGCATTGGAAGCAAGGATAACCAAATGGTAGAATTGTCAATGGACCAGGGAACTCATCCAGAAAATAAAACAAAGGGCTTCCTAACACGCAAAGGGAATATATGTTGTAAAGTGCAAATGATATGCATCTAAAGGTTGTCCCTGAGTGAATAAGCCGGTGCAGACCAACTTAAACACTGTGACCCAGACACGACAAGTGTGTGCGGTGCATGGGAGGCACAATATAAAAAGTGGTGAGTGAAGTGTGGCCTGTAAGTTAGCTATTATTGATAAAGCCATGAGAGATGGCTGTATCATGCAAAAATAAGGATAGCTAACCCCAGAAAGTAGGGGCAAATCAAATGATGGAAATCGAAGGACCAGGGGTGCGGGCCAATGTAAAAAAGGATCAACTATATGCACAGATAAGATATCTACACTATATGAAATGCATCTAAGGAACTTCCCCCTGATAGTGTATCAGAACAGTCTGATAAACTACCCTGAAGTGTGTGCAGTGCATAGGAGGCACATTTCAGATATAGTGAGTGAAGTATGGTCTGTAAGTTAGCTAATATCGACACAGCCATGAGAGATGACTGAATCATGCAAGAACAAAGATAGCTAACCTCAGCAAACAAGGGTAATCAAGTGATGGAATAAGGAAGGCCAGGGGAGCAGGCTAAAGTAAAATAAAGATCAACTATATGCACTGAAAGGATAACTACTCTATATGAAATGCAGCTAAAGAATTCTCCCCTGATAGTGTACCAGAACAGTCTGATAAACTACCCGGAACATCAATATCATATGGAGGTAGAGAAGGCTTATTTGGTGTGTCTAAATGAAGGCATCTGAAACTTGTCACACCAAATAAGACCTTTCAATTTCCTATCCCCCTCACCAGGATGGAAAATGTATGATTCCTGTGAATCACATCCCAGGTTTGCTAAATGATCAGCAACCTGATTAGCCTCCCTGTAGATATGATTCACTGAAGAACCAAGTTTTTGCAAAAAATTTTGAGCCACCACCCATTACTATTTCACATGATGTTTCTGATGAGCTCCGAAAAAGCATCACCAAATGGAAACTGGATGATGGCTTAGCTCGTGAATACATGTTGGAATATATGTCACTTGATCTGCGTTTGCAATGAGCATATGGCATCCGCAAAAGAGATTCTCTCGAATCTCAAATTCCCTTATGGAATTAGAGATGGTCTTCGCAGATTCGCGATCACGAGGGAACTCTTGCAAGCAAGAAAGAGAAGGGAAACTCTTGTCGGAATCCATGTACACAAGATGATTCGACTTCTGTATGAACTCGATGATATGGGTGTCGTGATGGACAATGATTTCCGAGTAGATCTTATTCTACAATCTCTTCCTAGATCATATGACCGATTTATCGCGGACTTGAATCTCCAAAGGCGAGAGATCACTGTGCATGTCCTGTGACAAATGCTCGAGGAACACGAAGCTTTTTTTGGAAAGAAAGCGAGGGTTGGAGAAAAGACTGGGCGGCGTTCAAAGCCAAAGCAAATGGAAACCAGAGCTCCTTACTGCACAAGGTCAAGGGAAAGGGTTAAGCTCGAACCTATGGAGAGTTCGAACAGGTATATTCCTTGTTGAAATTAATTTTTCAAATTAAATGTGCATCTTTGGTGTTAGACACTGACTAGAGTTTTCATCTTTGTAATGATTTATAGGTGATGGGAGCGACAAGGCAACTGGAGCCTGAGGATTGGATCCTTGGATAAGGCAATGGAGCTGGAGTTGGAGCTGTTACCAAGGCCGTAGGCAAAAGTAGATTTAGGTGGTTTGATAAAAGTCATTAGCAAATTTTCATTTATGTATCTGGTTTTAAGTGAAAAACTTTTATTCATGTTTTTTGGATAATGTTGATATTAATAAAAGCTCATGTTTTTCGTTTTTCATTTGGTACATTGAAATATTGACTTTACATCATAAAACCACCTAAGTTAGTTATGCACGTACAACAAAACAAAAGGAAACAAGATAATGAAATATCTGCCCAATTGTGGCACGCTCGACTTGGACATATATCTAAGTTAAGGATTCAAAAGTTAGCATCATCTGGCGCGATTAAAATCAATCGCATTGATGAAATACCGACATGTGAACCATGTCTAAAGGGTAAAATAGCTAAGTTGTCATTTAAGGGAAACCCTGAGCGAGCCAAACAAACATTGGACCTACATACTGACGTATGTGGACCACTAAGAAAAAGCGCCCGAGGTGGCTATGATTACTTCATCATTTTCACTAACGACTATAGTCGTTATGGATATTTGTTCTTATTGAAACACAAATCTGAAGCCTTTGAACGATTCAAAGAATTCAAGATGGAAGTAGATAATCAACTTGGTCATACGATAAAGGCTCTTCGTTCTGACCAAGGTGGAGAATTTCTTAGTAACGAATTTCTGAATTATCTTGTAGAGCATGGAATACTATCGCAGTGGACTCCTCCTGCAACACCCCAATTAAATGGAGTAGCAGAGAGAAGGAATCGAACCTTGATGGACATGGTTCGATCCATGATGAGTGCCACTGACCTTCCTATTTCATTTTGGAGACATGCCCTCCTCACGGCAACGAAGATACTGAACATGGCACCTTCTAAATCAGTAGAAAAGACACCATACGAATTATGGTTTGACAAGGCACCCTCATACGCATTCATGCGCATATGGGGATCTCCCGCTTACGTTAAAAAGCTAGTGGGAGATAAATTGAAAACTAAATCCACTTTGTGCAAATTCGTGGGGTATCCAGAAAACTCAAGAGGATACGAGTTCTACGATCCTACAAGATAAACTACGTTTATCTCGAGGAACGCACACTTCTTGGAGAAGGATTTCTTGGCGAACAAGAAGAAAACAACGTAGAACTAGATGAGGTCACATAAGCTGAAAAGACCGAAGAGGTCGAACAAGCTGACCCGTCGCCACAGGCAGTGGGAGAACAAGAGCATGAAAGTGCACCAGAAAGTACACCGATACTTCGTAGGTTAGAAAGACAACGTAGAGAACCCGAAAGGTACTACAGTCTGCTGCATGAGACTGGACAGTCTCTAACCGACCCAAGAACTTACGAAGAGGCTATGCTAGACATAGACTCGGGAAAGTGGAGTGAAGCCATGGAATCTGAATTGGACTCCATGCACTCGAACAAGGTTTGGGCCTTGGTAGATCCACCAGTGAGAGTGACTCCCGTAGGTTACAAGTGGATCTATAAGCGAAAGCTTGGAGTGAACGGAGAGGTGATAATCTACAAGGCGCGACTAGTGGCAAAAGGATACACTCGAAGGCCAGGAATCGACTTTGAGGAGACCTTCTCGCCCGTCGCAATGCCTAAATCCATTCGAATCTTGCTGGCCATAGCTGCGTGGTATAACTACGAGATATGGTAGATGGATGTGAAGACTGCCTTTCTCAATGGGGACATTGACAAGGAGATCTACATGGAGCAACCAAAAGGATATGCATCCAAAGGAGATGAACACAAGGTGTGCAAACTCCAGAGGTCCATTTATGGACTGAAGCAAGCTTTCCAAAGTTGGAACATCCGTTTCGATGAAACAATCCAAACTTTTGGATTCATCAAGAACGTGTTCGAACCTTGCGTGTACAAGAAGATCAGTGGGAGTACAGTTGAATTTTTAGTGCTTTACGTTGATGACATTCTTCTCATTGGAAACAATGTGAAAGTGTTGTCCGAAACTAAAGCATGGTTATCTACACAATTCTCAATGAAGGATTTGGGAGAAACATCCTTTGTACTAGGTATAAGGATCTACCGAGATAGATCAAAAGGATTGCTGGGCCTCTTCCAATCCCAGTACATAGATAAAATCTTGAAGAGATTTAATATGGAAGAAAGAATCCAATAGAGGATTGCTTCCAATGAGACATGGAATTGCACTCTCTAAGTCTATGGCCTCGAAGACGCCTGAAGAGAGAAGCAATATGTCTCGAGTACCATATGCATCCGCAATAGGAAACATAATGTATGGTATGTTATGTACTAGACCAGACGTAGTGTACGCTTTAAGCGTTAAAAGTCGCTACCAGTCTAATCCAGGTGAGCAGCACTGGATAGCCGTAAAGGCAATTCTGAAGTACCTGAGAAGGACTAAGGAATTGTTCTTGGCATACGGTGGTGGAGAATTGAAATTGGAAGGCTATACATACTCGAGTTTCCAATGTGATGTAGAAGACTTCAAGTCGACATCTGGATACGTGTTCTGCATCAATGGTGGTGCGGTAAGTTGGAAGAGCTCCAAGCAAGACACTACCGCATATTCAACCACCAAAGCGGAATACATTGCGGCGTGTGATGCAGCAAATGAAGTTATTTGGATGAGGAACTTCATCCAGGAACTGGATGTGATACCTAGCATCGCTGAGCCCATTACTATCTTCTGCGATAATAATAGGGCAATAGCGCAAGCAAAGGAGTCGAGATCTCATCAAAATCCAAACATGTACAAAGACGATACCACGTGATAAGAGATATCATTGGTAGAGGAGACATTAAGATGGAACGTGTCGACTCAGAAGATAATACCGCGGATCCGCTAACGAAGCCTCTGCCTCAAAAGGCATTTGAGAAACATCTGCTTAAGATGGGACTCAAGAACATAAAATACTTGCTTTAGGACAAATGGGAGATTGATGTAAATAGTGTCCTGCAAGCCAGTTGTATGGCTAACATTTATTGTAATAAATGAGGAACTATTCAATTTTGATTAATAAAAGCACTTTATTAAATGGTCAACTTTATCTTATGTAATAATTATCAACGCATAAGGATAGAAGTCCTTAGATCACAGGGCTATGAGACAACCCGTGGACTGATCTCCAAGGCCGTGATCTAGAACATATTCAAGAGTCGTAGAATCCAATCGAGATAGGACATCGTTGGATTCGATTAGACTCTCACTATTGTGTATACTCCGATGAACTGGAGAACGCTGAGGTCCACGAGCGTGACTGGGATAGTTGATACACATAAGTGGGTGGCTTGCTAAGATGGCAAGCGCACTGAATACCCCAATTAGGAAATAACTCACCATGGAAGTGGTAGTCACATATCGAGGTTGAAGTAATTCCAATTTGCAATAGTATACAAGGAATGATCCCTAACTACTTGAGGTGATAGGGTTTATCTAATGCGAGAACGTTCATGCTTTGATATGAGTTCCAACTGACTGGAGATCACCAACAAGTCTTTGTGAACTCATGTTGGGTTTGGAGGAACTCGTGTGCAGGTTCATATCATCAACAAATGATCCATTGGCCCGACTTGATAGGTTGGGAAATTCTCCTATGGATTTCTGTGAGAAATTAATTCTGGTAAAATCCTTTGCCAAGGTATCTGACGACTTTATGTAAGTAGCTTATAAAGATTAAGTCAAAGA
Organism: Penstemon eatonii; assembly: GCA_038501285.1. Classification (NCBI taxonomy): domain Eukaryota; kingdom Viridiplantae; phylum Streptophyta; class Magnoliopsida; order Lamiales; family Plantaginaceae; genus Penstemon; species Penstemon eatonii. The sequence continues at coordinate 60,938,874 of CM076715.1, read as the reverse complement.
GAATTTATTTCGAGACCAGAATACTTAAGGTCAAGACAAAATAAAAAGGAAACTGATGAAAGACCATACCCTCGAGTCTCGACTGGGAGATTGATCGATGGAGAGACTATGTCGTATATGGAAATTGTAAATGAGTTAAAAGGTTCACTGAATTAATTCACCAGTGATTGGGCTCCATGGGCTTGTGGCTGGACATCGACCGTGGAGTGTGGAAGAATTCCCAAATTGGCAGGGATGCTAATTTTGGAATTATCAGTCGACAGAGTGTTCGATTGATTTAGAGTATATGTTACACGAATAATTAAAGAATATTTAATTATAACCCATGGCCAATTATGTGGTGAACCTACGGGGGCATACACAATATACATAAAGCGAATGCGAGGAAAAGAGAACAACGGAGTGGACTGGGTCAACTGGGTCAATAATTGACTGGGTCGATTAAAATGGATGGGTCGACTGGGTCGACCCAATTGGAGCTAAATACGATCCAATTGGAATTGGATCAAGATCATAAATTAAATTGAAATTTAATTTGTGAATTAATTAATTAAGTTGAATTTAATTAATTAAAGAAAAAATTAATTAAATAGACTTGGAGTCTAATTTAATTAATTGGGAGAGTAGTTAATTAATTGGGCTATTAAATTGGGAGATTAAATAAAGCCTGGTCAAATTAATTAACTGGGCCATGAATTAATTAGGAAGACTTGGTCTTCTAATTAAAGTGGGTCATGGCCCATGTAGGAGAATTAAAGTCCTAATCCTAATAGGATTAGGTTAATGAGATACCTATAAATAGGGGACTTGATGTCATTTCTCACAGACAACTCTAAGAGCCAAAACAGAGCAAAGGAAAAATTCTATCTCCCTCTCCCCACACCAAATCGGCCGAACCTCTCTTCCACTTTGGAAGAATTTTTTGTTTTCGATTTTAGCTCCTAAGTCATTCTTTAATCCTAGATATTAATATACCCTATGTTCTAGTCGATTAGGATATATTATTTTCGTGATATTGTGGTGTATCAACTCGTAGAGGCGCAACACGTGGGGCGCTACTAGCAGGACTTAGGATCGATCCAACCGAGGGAGAAAACGCAACTTTGCTGAGCTACTTGGATTTGCAAGGAGACAGGTATAATTTGGACCTAATTATTCTTGTCGTTTTAATATTCATATATATACACCTAGAGATTATCCTGGCAAGATTCCGTAAGAGGTCCTATGAAATTTTAAATTCCGCTGTGCCTAGGGCTGTTGATCTTACCGAATCCCAACACTGCATCACTCCTGCCCTGTTAAATGAAAAGTACGGACTATCTGTAATGGGAAGAACAGACTTCTCTACTTTGGCTGAAGCAAAAGAAGCTGAATTCTGGAACATTATTTCCAAGGAAGGGGAAATATTGTCTGGAAACATAAAAAAGAATCAGCTAAAAGATGAATATCAGAGGATGGCTGATATTATCTCAAAGGTTATTGAGAACTTCACTTTCTCTCTTGACAGCATACCAATGAAAAGGTATCATGCCATGATTGCAGTTTACTATAGATTTGATGTAGACTGGGCAAACTATATTTGGTACATACTGTCAGATCATGCCAATAATAAAAAGACCCATCACATGATCTTTTTATGTCACCTGTTTTCTAGTTTGTCTTGCTCTATAACCCATGGAAAGGACATTCACATTGCTAAAGCAATGAGCATATATCAAGTAGTGAAAGAGCAATCCAAAAGAAGAGCTGCTGATGAGCCTAAACGAGTAACAAAAAGAATAAAAAGAAGCGAAGCCACTGCTCCTAAAGCATCTACTGTTGGGGTTTTATGTATGTGTGAATGAAATAAATAAAAGTAAGAGATGTGTCTATTCGATTCGAAGAGGTACCCTTTGGATCGAAATTGTCCTTTTCCATGAGGCACTTTTGTGTCTATAAATATGAGACATAATCTGGCCAATTCTGAATCAATTTGATAATAACTAAAAGGAAAAAAAACTACTCTTTCTTTCTCTTACTTCCCTAAAATTTTAGTCCGAAATTTCTATTTGTTCAAGTTCGCCGTATGTTCATTATTTGTGCAAATAATGAACAACAGACTGTTGTATCTTGAGAGACTACCGAGAATCAAACTGTATGCACCATGGCAGCTCCGGAAATATTGTCTTAAGGAAAATTGTTTCGACAAGCCTCAGTCTTATTTCCTATTTACATGTTGATTAAAGTGTTCTACGAATTAATTCTAACCAGGTAAGTATGATTTACATGCTTTTGTAATGCATAGATTTATTTGTTAGAATATTATTTTTTATATTCTATAGTTTGTGAAATATATAAGTGCATATATTGTTAAACACCAACAATCTTTACACAATATCTATTTTGTTTAACTTGACTGTGCATCGGTATTTTTAGTAATAAACTAGAATAAATAAAACATTTGCTGACATCTTTGAGAAGAGAATTTCTGAAATTTTGATAAAGAAGAATTTGTGAAACTTAGATGTTAATTATATCTACAAACAAATTAACTCTGAATCTAATTGTAGAGAGTTTATGCAATAGATTGATTTTTTATGAAAATTGTACTCCAATTTCCCATGACACTAGACACATAAATTGCTATAGTGTGAGTTTCCAAATAATCATGTGAAATGTGCATATGTGAATTGATGAATTACTAAGCTCTGTAGAGTTTATGAACCGGTGCTTCCCATTAAAAGAATTTTTCAATCAGTGCCATTTAACAGTTGTTTGTACTTGTAAATCGAGAAGGCAATGCATATCTCTTAAAAAAAAATGGCTGTAGAGATTTGAAGTATGTTAATCAAGGTTCCCGGCAACCGCGTCAAAAACTTGTTGCGGATTTTACTCACGCAAGTGCACGTATCGCAAAAGTAACAAAGAGTAAGTAGAGTGTCGAACCCACGAGGACTTGAAACTAAAATTCTACCAAATTCCCTACCTTAATTCTTATTCTAATTCAGCGAAGATGAAATATTATTGTTGGTTGGATTACTAACTACTAATACTAAAAATTAATTAATCTAAAGATCATGATTAAATTGCTAAGGAGAAAATCAATGAGACAAGGGTCTAAAGTTAAACTTCACCAATGTTATGCTCGTAATGTCAATTAACTTCCTAATTTTAACTAGTGATTTTTATTCGCTATCATTGGGCTCACTTCTATCCTTAAGTGTCTTCCGAATCACCCAAGAACCTATGCAATTAACTTACTATTCTTATTCCTATGTTAATATAGTTAATAGCATACATGAATCTTATAACCTAATTTGGATATGAGAGTGTTGGGTATATTCCTATCCTAACAAACAACCCACTATCTAATTCCTCTTCTGTTCTCAATATTCTCTTCCCAGGTTCAATCAAGAAAAGTAAACAATCAAATAGGTGATAAGTCAATTTGATGATAATTTGCACAAAATTAGATAAACGAATGTCGATAAGTAAAAATCGAAAATCCCTAAACTAAAACTAAAACTAAAAAAAAAACATTATTCGCATAACATGGATCCGTAAAAACCATAGACTAAATAAAATTAATTCATGCTAATAAAAATAACAAAATCAACAAGAAAAGAGTTGATGATTTTTTCTCTCAAAATTAACAGAAAATCTCGAACTGTGATCCGTGGTCTTTCTTTTTCTCCTCCGATGCTTTATTTCCCACGTGGTATTTTTTTTCTCCGCTTATTCTTCTTCTTCTTCTTCTTCTTCTTTCTTTTTTTTCTTTTTTTTCTTTTTTTTTTTTTTTTTTTTTTTTTGTCTTCTACGTCCAGTAGCATTCTCTTGTGGACTTTCCACTAATTTTCCAATTCTTCAGCCTTTCCACATCTTTTAATTGGGCCAGCCCAATTACAAATTTAAGATACTGACAATTGCCACATAAGTAGGACTGTCAATCGGGTCTTGTGAGCCGAGCTTTAAATAGCTCAAACTCAAATACCATCGGGCTTCATAGTTATAGGCTCAAGCTCGGCTCATAAATTTTTTAATTATTTCGGCTCAAACTCAACTCATGTAACGTTTCGGGCTTCGGGTTTATATCGGGCTTATGTCGGGTTTATTAATACTAGCAAATGTTACACCATAAATAAAAAAAATATGCACTAATATGAATAAATCACTCTTACTTTATACACACGAGACAAGAATATGTAAATTCCACACTTGTTCTTCATAATATTAAACATTAAATAAAATTTAAAATTAAAGATCAAGTCAGATGTTATAATATACTCATCAAAATCTATTTTTTTCGACAAGTACCCATATTACATAAAAAGTAATATCTTTTAATGATAAGTTTTCTGATGATTGATTAAATTGTATTACTGTATTCGATAAAAACTTTTCATCTTCCTAAAAATAGAATTATTGATATGTGTTTTTTCTTACTCCAGGTAAGTAGAATTTTAGTGTTCCAAAACTTCCAAATTCCCAATCTTGATCACTTTCTTTTATCTTTTTCCTTTTTTTTTTCCTTTATGTTTTCCATTTGGCTTGTACAATTGTATGTAATTGATTTTGATATTTGGTACATAATAATTTTGATATAAATAATTAATAGTAGTATTCGGTCGGGCTTTATTCGGGCTGAGCCTTATTAGGCTCAAACTCAGCTCACAAATTGATCGAGTTTAATATAATGGCTCAAAATCGGCCCGACTCACAATTATCCGGGTTCGGGTCATATTTAATCGGGCTGAGCCATCGGGCTTCGGGTAGGCCCGGCTCAGCTGACAGTCCTACACATAAGTACTGTTCAATTCAACAAATATCAGTCTGCATTTTTGCAATTACAGCCCCTGCTTTCTGTCTCTTTGCACAATTGAATCCCTCAACAATTTAACATGCTAAATCTCGAGATTTCTTATTCGTCTCTTGTAAATTTTCTCCCATGGACCCTTATGCAACTTGGATTTCACTGCCTTGATTAATTTCTTGCAAGAAAACATATTGAATTAGTGCCCAAAATCATAGATTATTCTAAAAAATTGATAAAACTCGTGAATCGACTAAAATAACTGAAATATGCCTTAAAGTCCCAAACGATCCACAAATACTTATGAAAAACTCTCATTTAGGTCTGAAAAGTGCACGCGATGTCTCTATTCTCACATAGTTATCAGTGCGCTTCCAAAATTTATTTTGGACAATCCTCATCGAAAAACTGAGAAATAAAAAAGAATGTCTTCATTACTTTGTGAAGTCACATGTGAAGAAGTATCTCAATTCTTTATCTAATAGCAAGAGAGTTGATTTCTTTTATTTTTGAGGAGGTGCTTCTTCAATTAAAAGAGTTAATGCGGTTAACTAAAACTAAAAGAGGTGTCTTCATTTTGAAGAGTTGTACCGTTTATGCATTTTTGCATTAATAATAAAAGAAAAATCGTTTATTCATAGAGATCGGAAATTTAAAATTTATGCCATTTAATAATTGGGATAAATTAATGTAAAGAGGTGCATTCACAATTACTCCATTAATTAATTCATCTAAAATGGTTTTGTAATTATGGGAGTGGTTTGCTATGTCATTCGCTAAAAGCCATCAGTGCTCTTTAAATGCTTCGTGAGACAATGCATTTTAAGCGAAATATATATCTTCATGAAGGGACGTCATCTAATTACTTTTGGCGGTAATTATTTAAACTTTTAGCAACTATTCCGATATTAGTGGTTGCTGAAATATGCTTCACGAATCCAATGAGTAAAGAGTATATATGTGTTATCTTCTGTTAAAAAAAATAAAATATATATAAAAAACAGAAAAAATTTAGCTTGATTAAATATAATAACACTAGCACTAAATTATGAATCTCATATGAGTATGTAATTTATAGCTCGTGTATGTTTATATTTAATTAGTGCAACTTATATATATGCTAGGCATGTTAAAAACATATAAATTTACTAATATTCTTAATATGGAGATAAAGAATTAATTATTATTAATCTCATACTAATATTTTATTTGAGATTGATTATTTAAGTTTGAAAATTGTCATAATTTATTTGCAAAATAAATATGATTTATTTTCAAATCAATATTTTATTTGAGAAAATATTGATTATATAATTGTGAAAAATAACTATGATTTGTTTGTGAAAAAATTATAATTTGTTTGTGAAATAATTATAATTTGTTTGTGATATAAATAAATTATTTGTTAAAATATTTATAATTTATTTTTGAAATAATGTCAATAGTTTATTGAGGAAATATTGATAATATTTGTAATTTATTCAAAAAATAATTATAATTTATTTGTGAAAAATAATTATAAATTATTTGTGAAATAAATTATAATAATTTATTTGTTTGTGAACAAAATGTGTAAGAGTTCAAAACTTTTAAACTAATTTAAATTAAATGTGTGATTTTGAAATCATTACTAACTCGTGGAGTTTGAGAATGTATTTAATCACATAGATATTATTGCTTTACTTATTGAGTTATAAATACGAGGCAATAAATGTATTCGCGAAATATGAAAAGAAGCATTTGTGACATACAAATCCAGATAATGGAATAAGAAAACTAAAAACTCCTATATCCGAATTGTGGGGGTGAATACGATATATTTTTTTAACAAGATTGTGTTAAATTGACAATAATTCATAAAAATAATTCACCTAGCTCATATGTAGCTTAACGGAATAATCAAACCTAAGAAGGCGTGGGTAATATTATTCTATAAATTTGGATGTACCGGATAACTTGTGGAGGGAAACTCCTTAGATGGCTAAACGCATATTAAGTCGAGTTTCACACAAGAAAATTAAATATCATTCCATATGAGTTATGGAAGGGAAGAAAAATCAAATACCTCAAAATGAGGCGGTACTTAGGTCAGATTTCGATTTCACCACCAAAAAATAATTTAAAAATATTAATTACTACTAGTTTATTCGATGAATAGTAGTTGCTCATATTTTTAGTATTTAAATCTGACATAATCGTAATCATGTGAACCGAGTCAAGGGATGTAACAATCATTGAGAATATAAGAAGGATTTGAGAATCATTTCTTATAAATTGATCATTCTTTCGGTTCAGATTTATTTTCAGTTTGTGTGGTTTACTAATATTAAAATCTGATAAAGTAATATTAGAGCTAATTATAAATTATTTGTTATGTCACATTTTAGATTATAAATTACTAGAGTTAAATAATATTAGGATATAGGTAAAAAAATAATATTAGAGTTAATTATAAATATTAGAGTTAATTATAAATATTTTTTACTTACATAAACCTTTCTACAATTTATAATTAGAGTTAATTATAAATTATTTGTTATGCGAGAATAAAAAGTATGGTCTAATCATTTTAGATTAGAATATTTATTTAAAAGTCATAAAATATTTTACAAAAATATTTAATTGACTTTGATCTAGAGGGTTTACCTTGTGAAGCTTATAATTATTTTTAATTATAAACTATTTTATTCTGGGAGAATATACATATGAATCTATCTCGAAAGAAGTCAATCTCTAACCTCAACATGAGTTTGTTGATGAGTTGAGGAGACATATGAGCTAAACGCTCGAAGTTATTTGATCCAGATATTCAAACTTATATGTTAAAGAATTAACCTCGAAGACATAAATAGATTATGTCACATTCCAATATCGTGGATTGGAAAGAGGCGATTGACAGCGAGTTACATTCATAAAATTGGTACACCTTGAGGAGTGAACCAATTAGATGTAGATGGGTTTTTAAGTTCAAGAGTTTAAAAACTTTGATAAGTCAATGGATAAAAACTAAGTTAGACGAGTAGCCAAGTTGTCTTATAAAAGAAATAATTTTACTTCTTTAACTCATATTCACTATCGATTAGGATGATATCCATTTGAATGTTAATAGATCTAACAACTATATATAATGGATGTTGAGATTATCATTCTTAATGATGAATTAAATGAGAAAATTTATAAGGAGTAACTAGAGAGTTTAGTGATAACGCCGTGAAAACGTCGTTATTATCTATCCCTTTAAGCTCAAAACATCTTGTTTTGATCCGAGTTTCTTTGTGTCTTTGCGTGTTTTCGTGTCGTTTGTGCTTTGGGTCCCTTTATTCGACCTTTGTTCGTTTTACGTGTTTTGTTCGTGTTTTGCTTTTGGTTTTTATGTGGTTTGCAGGATTCGACGTAGCGAAGCGTTTTCGGAACATTTCGTGCGTGGATAGCAAGTCTCCTTCGACCGAGGGGGGGCCTAACGCAAATGAGAGAGCAAGAATCGAAAAATTAGGCGCCTGCCTAACCTCGCCGCAGCGAGGTAGTTGCTCGCCGTCGCGAGCTGAGGCAGAAACATTCTGCCCAGGTCTCGCGGCCGCGAGAAGCTGGCAGAAAGTTTCTGCCCGACCTAGCGGCCGCGAGCCTCCAGCTCGCGGCCGCGAGGTACCCACCGCCTGCAGGCTCGCGGCCGCGAGGCCTGCTCTGTTTTCCTACGTATTTTTGAGGGCCTTTTTGTATATTGCCCTTTTCCCCACTTGTAATTAGAACTTCCTTTGTGACTTTTTGGCCTTTGTTACTATAGTTTTTGGGGTAATATAGGCATAAGTGGGTGATAGTTTGCTAGGTTATAAGGGTAGAAGTTGGAAATCATTTGACAACTCTTGAAACTCTTACACTACACTTGAAGAAGATTTTTCTCTTGCCTCCATAAAAAAGAAGAAGAGTTCTTGCTTGGAGCTTTGGTTGGAAGACTAAAGAAGCTTGAGAGAAGAGTTGTAGTGGCTTCCATTTACATAAGCTTATTCCTACCTTTATCTTTATCTTGTATTATGAATATTTTGAATGTAATGAATATGTTATTGATCAATATGAGTAGCTAAGCATTTAACTCCTTGGTTTTCATGAAGCTTTGATTGATCTATGATTGAATGATGAGTTTATGGTTGTAGCTATGCTTACAAATGTTTGTTAATCTAGTTTGAGCCTTTGTCAACTTGTGGTTAGGCCAACCATAGGATGAAATGGAATGATCTTTAATTGCTAGACATAGTAGATTAAAGATTAGATTATAAAACTAGGTTGTGATTTGATTTTAGGATAGGAATATACCTAGGTCATTTCATGTTCTATTAAGGTTTGGGAACTAAAGCATCATTTAAGCTTAATCCTTTTAGACATAAACTGGATTAGTTTACTTTGGTAGGTTCGTACGATATCGAAAGATACGTATGAATAGATTTTGAAATCTTGAACAACAAACATAAGTATAGTCGTCAATTTGCGAATCATTCGAGATTGGATCACTCTTAGTGACATGGGAATCTAGGAACTTTTATCTAATCGAATCAACGTATTGTGTTTTTATTCATTTCACTTTTATATGTTAAACAAACTACAAACCAACTACTTTTAATCACTTAAGTTCGCGTAAGATATTAGAATAGATCTTGATAATTATTCGTTAGATTCCTCGTGGGTTCGACACCCTTTACCACTTTATTACTTGAAAGCGACCGTATACTTGCGTTTCTACGCACTCGTATTTGGAGCGTAACATTTAGTTGTTAAATGAAAATAAAACATAGTTTTGCGAAACTGTTGTATTTTCTTGTTGACATTTAACAAACTTATAAACAATGACATGAAAAATGTGATAGTGTGATATTAATAAATATGACAAGTGTGTCTATATAAACTAACTAGATAATTGAGTATCAATGTTTGTTTATATGCAAATTATATGTCAATATTTCAGACTAATATATGAGTATTAAATCCATTGAGAAAATATTAACTTATGATATGAAAAACTTCGGTTGAATCAATCATGATTAAGAGGTCATGTGATGACATTAAACTATCTCAAGCACATTACGTGGATGAGTTATAGATAGTTTAATACTAATGAAAAGGGATTTCATGTTTTTGTTTAATTCATATCTTCTATATAGAGTATCACAATTTTGAGTATGCTAAAAAAAATTAGATGTCATGCATATATCGTAAAATGCAAGAGGCTAGACATCGTCTCTTTGGTCAATAAACTAAGGAGACATATGAGCAATCTTAGCAAGATTCGTTGGGATGCATTAATGAGAATGCTTGAATCTTGAAGGAACACGTACATATGTGCATTATATTTGAAAAAATTTCAAACGATCTAGGATATATATAGTAATGCAAATGAAACTTCTGATTTTGAGGAATCAAAGTTTATAAGAGGATATGTATTCAATTTTGGAGTCACCGCTATTTCCTGAGAATCTTACAGATATGAAATTAGAGTGTATAGCATTGAATAAATCTAGCAAAGAATTTGAGTGGCTTCACAAAATTCATGGAAGATATTTTAATATGTCTGAAAATTGTGTTAGTCATACATAAAATGCCATAATCAAGCGGTGATACACAGAGCTCAACAAACTCTATGTAGAATGGTAAATTCAGGACATATTTGTTGTCATTGATACAATACTGAGAGACATCTACTTTCAAATAAAATGGAGTTTATGAAGTCAAGAGATAATCCTGATTCCGGATATTAAAGGTTTATCTAGAGAGTAGTATGTTCATCGAGGAGAATGGGCTTAAAGCCTAAATTAGACTAAGTTACCTCGTACGGATACCTAAACTGTCGACTGGAGATCCCACAGACTAGGTTCAATAGGATAACAAGTCTTGGCTAACTTAAAAGAAAGCACTTAAGAGTATAACTTTATTCCATTCTTATGATGCAATAAGTGCAAGCCTACCGCGTTTATAAGGTTAAACAAACACTTTTAATGACGTCTATACCTTGTTAAGAACAAATGGAGTATGGTAGAATACTTCTGATAGATGCGGTCACCTATGTTAGTGTGAGTTGGGTCGGCTCGTTGAGAATTTCTTTATATGCTGGAATTCTCTAAAGCACTCGCATAACCAAGAATGTTCAGGGCCAAGACGAACACTACCGAGAACTTGAAACAAATCGGTTTAGTACTGTGTTAAGTTTATTATCTTGGTTATACACAAACAGCCGACAGTTCAAGATGAAATATTTCACCGATTGGCTAAGTAAATTCGATAAGCTTTAATTTAGGAAGGTTCATGATGAAATATTTCACCTATCCTTATGCGGTATTATTCCTAAAGAAATTTCGACATGATATGTCTATGTGAAGGAACTCGAAGAACAATTTCATTAATGTGGGGGATTGTTGGGGTTTTATGTATGTGTGAATGAAATAAATAAAAGTAAGAGATGTGTCTATTCGATTCGAAGAGGTACCCTTTGGATCAAAACATTGTGTCCCTTTCCATGAGGCACTTCTGTGTCTATAAATATGAGACAGAATCTGGCAAATTCTGAATCAACATTTGATAATAACTAAAAGGAAAAACACTACTCTTTCTTTCTCTTACTTCCCTAAAATTTTAGTCTGAAATTTCTGTTTGTTCAAGTTTGCCGTAGGTTCATTATTTGTGCAAATAATGAACAACAGACTGTTGTATCTTAGGAGACTACCGGGAATCAAACTGTATGCACCGTGGCAGCCCCGAAAATATTGTCTTAAAGAAATTTGTTTCGACAAGGCTCAGTCTTCTTTCCTATTTACATGTTGATTAAAGTATTCTACGAATTAATTCTAACCAGGTAAGTATGATTTTTACATGCTTTTATAATGCATAGGTTTATTTGTTAGAATATTATTTATTATATTCTATAGTTTGTGAATTATATAAGTGCACAAATTGTTAAACACCAACATCTATTACATCAGCACAGTCTGATGCTGAGATGGAAACAGGGAAGTCTGCTGAAGAAACAGTTGCAGATGCTATCATAGATCTGACAACTAAGGAAAGGGAGGATGAAGAACTGGCTAAAGTAATAGAACTAATCAAGAAGGATGCTCACGGTCCTCGCTTGACCGGAGGTATCAAGATTGGTGGAACTATGAATGCTAGACAAATTCTATCTCCAGGACAAAGACAAGAGAAGAAGAATCCACTTGTATTTAGCATATTTGAAGCAGCTCTAGAAGAGTTTGACAATAAGCTACAACAATGAACTACGTTCCTACAAGAAAAGATCAGATATTCAAGATGGAGAGATTACAGAATCGGCAAGTCTGTAGAAGAAATCCAAGCCTGGAAAGAGTTTACTAATGAAGAAAAGTGGGTTCTCAGTTGGCTGCACACTTCTTCAGTCACTCAAGCTTTGGATATAAACTATGTGCATGATGTTTTTCGTGGATACATTCGAAACATAGTTGCTAAAGAAGCTGAACGCGTCGAAAATGCACTGCCAGCTAAAAGAAGAAGAGGAGATGATCCTATAGTTAGGGCTGTGCAAATTGTTGTACACACTGCTTTGGAGAAGTGGGCTAAGAAAGCTAGATATGGTAAATGTTCTTCAAGTGACCTGCCCCACTTACCAAGTGTTCAAGAAATAGCATTTGGCTCCAAGTAAGCAAGTTTCAAGAGCAACCCAAAAAGAATACATCTACAAAAGAATGTTTTAAACCTGCTCTACTTATCAATCAGACAACAGTTGTTGACGAGGATGGAACTGCTGAAACCACAAACCTAGAACAGACTACTGCAAAAACACATTTAGCTATTGAGTGGAAAGCTGAAGATGAAGTTTTTCTTACGAATGCACCTCTCCACCAGGAAGATTCCCCTGCTTCAACCCCTACTCCAACAGCTGACCTACACTCGTCACTGATGGATTCCTTTCATATGTTACTTGAAGATACTCTAAAGGAGATGGAAGAAAGGAACAGGTTACAAATGAAACAGATGCAAGAAGAAAATGCCAAAATGGTGAGAGAAGCCATTGACAATTTTCCTCCCCCGGATAATTCTCTAATGCTAACTCAAAGCATTCTTCGGATGAATAAGAGCATTGAAGACGTTAAGGCTAACATTAGTCACCTTCCCACAACTCTTCACCAAAATGAGTCAGACATAGCAGAACTGACAAAGCTATTCAGATAAGTTGGAGAATTGGAAGTTGAGAAAAACTTAGCACTGATTAAGGAAGTTCAAGTCTTTGCTGACAAAGCTGCAAAAGAAACCGGAAACATCAAATCTTTTCAAATTCATCAAGCTGCTCAATTGAACGTAATGGATCAAAACATAAAAAGACTACGTGCTGCTATAAATATCTTGGCTGTTGAACTCAACCCTGCTGATGATGACAAAAAGGGAGAAGAGAGATCACTGTTGAACTCAACCCTGCTGATGATGACAAAAAGGGAGAAGAGAGATCAGTCACAACTCCTGTTCAAGCTACTGTTGAAAAGGAACCAGTACTTGAAGAAAAAGCTGGAGATGAAGAAGCTGCCAAAGAAGCTGATCAAGATGCTAAGAAGGAGAAAACCAAGGAGAAAGCAAAATCTGACAAAGAGATTGTTGATACCAAGGATACACCTGATAAGCAAACTGATCACTATATGAAGTACGAAGATCTAGAACGAATCAAGAGAAAAATTGAAGCTGCATACAGAAATCTAACCTCTAAAGGAGAAGAAGAAGATGAAAAAGAAATTAATGAAGATGAGGAAATTGAAGGAAGAGAAGAACAAGATGAAGAAACTGATGACTAGCCTAAACTAGTCTTTCTACTTGGATATTTGTATCAGTTTACTTCTTTTGTCCCATTTGCTTGAACATGTATTGTAACTAAATCACATCTATAAAAGTTCAAGTTACTTCCAACACATTATTTCTATCTCAGAAATTTTTGAGTACTTAAATTTAGTTTAGGTACAGGTACTTAGCTGAAGTTTTGTCATCATAAAAAAGGGGGAAATTGTTGGATAAAGATGAAGATGAAGACAAATATCGAAAGGAGGTTTTGATGATTTCCAAAACATAAAGATCAGCTAAGTAATAAAAGCTTAGTGAATTCCCTATCAAGAAGTCTTGATCGAACGTAAAAGACAAATCAGAAGGATCAAAACTTATGGTCGAGGAGACGACTGATCTACTGCTGCAGAAGGAAATCAAATTGGTGAAAATCAACAGACTCAACAGATTTGTTTAGTTTGGGATCAGCCGAGTGTTCATCAGACGAGAGAGTTCGAACAGCTGAGTGGAAATGATCAGACAAGTCACCTCAACGGTCATAAATGTACTATTAATGCTGAAGAGCACATTTAATGCGACTGACAGGAAGTACAGTGGATATGAAAGTACACAGTCGTAGGGAGTCGTTCCTAAGAGATAGGGACCAGTGCTCGAGATAAAGACTTCTGTTACACTTCAACTGACAGATTTCAAATCTCAAGTATAAAAAAGAAGCTTGTGTAAAGAGTTTACACAAGAGACAATAAGAAACAACACACTTTTGAGAGCATTCCGAAGCAAAATCTTTCTATGTCTCAAAAGAACTTAAGAACAGCCCACTCACCAGCTTAGTCATTTGTTGATAAAAGCTAACGTTGAAGGAAAGAAGAAATCTGAGTGATTCTTGAAAGAGATAAAGTATTGTGAGGAGTGATATTACTTCGGAGTATAGGTTTTCTTTATGATCTTCTATTGCGAACTTGCGGCCAGTTCATGTGTTGTTTGGCGTAAGCAGCGAAAATATTGTAATCTTTGTGATTATAGTATAATCTAAGATCTAAGTGACTTGTAAGAGTGGACTAAAGGACTTTGATCCATATAACCATTATAAAAAGATCGGTGTTTTACATTCTGTATTCTTTTCATGCATATTTCAAAATAAGCATATTTTCATCAAAACTGTTTGAAAAGAACTTCGTAAAACTGGGGATAAAACTTTGAAACCAAGTCTCATTACTTGTGAAAAACACTTTGCAAATGGGATCTTGGTCTTAGTACCATTCTACCAGGGGAATTGAAGAAATATGAGGATATTCCCAGCCTTCGCCTCGTTCAGTCCCTTTTTAAGCTTTTCGAGCAGGTATTCATATATATGCACTGTTATTTTATTTCTTAAATCGCTTATTTATTACACCTTTTATTCCTCCAGGGGAAGTATTTTGCCTTGCTGCTAGGTGCTCAAAACAATGAGATGTGGTTCGGAAAAGAGAGCATGAGGCATCGACTGGATGTGGAGGAGGCTAAGACCAACAGACTCACTCTTGAAAATCATCTTCTTAACGATGATATCCAAAAGTTATGTGACGAAAAATTGGAACTTCAGAGGGAGAGGGATGACCTCGCTCAGTTGAAAGCCAATCTGGAGCAGTCTCGTCAAGGCGCTATTGATGAAGGCTATGATCAAGGTTACCAGAATCGCCAGGAAGAGCTGGTGGCCTTTTAGGAGACTCCGACTCCGAGAAAAAGCACTTCTTCGACCAGGCATAGTAGTTTCGACCAGCCTTGAAGCTTTAGCTAGCCTTTATTCTATTTTTTTAATAGCAAAAGAGGACTTGTCTCTTATTCGTAATGAATATTATCTTCGCAATATTTTGGTACAAACTCCTCATTTTGGTGTAAATATGTTTTTGCTGACTATTATCTTTGTCGAAAAGTAATTCAAACTACTTGATCGAGGAGACAGAAGTCGTTAAGAATTTGAAGGATACTATTCCAATTTACTGCTAAGAAAAGTTTTATCTTCTTGCCATTAAGACTTTCAAGCATAGAGCTTTATAAAAGGTTATCTTTCTGGAATTCGTTTAAATTGCTTCAGTCAATTTCGGAACTGTTTTCTAAGTGCTCGCTCTGTGTCGACCAGCAGTATAGGTCGAAAATAAGTATGTTATTTCTGTTGATTAGACATGAGTCTTTCTTGGAGCTTGAAAAGTCGCTTGTAATGTATTCCTGTTTCAATAAAACAACGTTTCATCTTTTCTCTGTTATAATATTTTCTGTACTTTTAAATACGCCGATGCCTCATGATTTACTTTAAATGGCTCCGAATACATCTACACCTGTCCTTTCTTCAGAAGAAACAAACCATGAGATTGTTTGTCGAACCAAGTGGCACTTTAATTGTCCGAAATATCTTTTCTACTTTGGTTTGGGTGGAATTGGAAAAATGGAGGATCCATCCTTCTCTCGGGGATCTATTGTATCTAAACCAGTTTTAACGAAAAGCTGGTCAATTCATCAAAAGGGCCAACACTTTCCCTTCCTCGGTATTCCGTTCGATTGTGGCGGTTATCGTATGTGGGAAAGGTGAAGTGTTGTTATTATTTTCTTCGTCCGGCGGCCTTGCAAAAGAATACTTCATCTTACTAGGGGATAGTCTCCTTTTCTGATCAAGGAGGATACTTCATCTTCAAGGCGCCGTTCTCAAGAGGTGTAGTAGCAAGTCGAAGATTAATCGATGGTAGTTGTAGGATGACACTAGTCGTATGATCTGATGTAATAGGAAAGTTTATCCTGTAACACTGCTGAATGTAATTTCATAATAAAATTGTTCCCAATTTCGATATACTGTGTTCATTTTTCTTCGACGATTTATGAACTCCGTTCAATCCGTTTTTGATATTTCACCTCATTATTGACAATTGTTGTAAGGTAATCTAATTTTTGCTAAGTTTTGTGCACATTAAAAATATGCAATCCAAATGTCATGTCTGTCACGTAACTGAGTCATGTAGGTCGTTAGAATTTAATTGTAAATCTGACCTTGACATTTTATGTGAACAGTTCATCAATCTGTTCAAATTTTAACTTTGCCGGGGAGCAGATCCGAAGTCCTTGTCGATAGTCGATCATTCAAAGTTTTTAGACATCATTTCATCTTTTATGAAGATCTATATAAGGGTCTTCTTTTGATTCCTTTCCAAAAATGTCTCATCACCGTGATTTATTTTTCTAGTATAGGAACCCTTGTTTTTTTCGTAATCAATGTATCTGTGTACAGAATGTGAACTTCATATCCCTCAAATAAAGCAACCATCGTACCTATCATGCCATCATGCCAATTATTTGGTGTGGAAGTAATTGGAAAATGTAGAATCATTATTTAGATCCAGCTCGTCAAGACCTCCTTAAGCAATTCTTTGGAAGATGAGGTAGTGACGAGTTCATATGTCTTAGTGAGAAAGATTGCCGCTCCTAATACTCTGGCAGATTCCTTGGACTCTAAAAGGAAAGCTTGATTCTATGTTGTTGAGTTCACATAAATTTTCAAAACGATCAACTATTTCGCAATTTCATCATTTTCTCCTTGTAATAAACCGTAGTAACAACGGATCTCGTAGTTTGAGTAGTAATGCCTTGTTCTTTTCTGCTTTTCTTCCTTTTAGCGTTATTTGGGTACTATCCCATGCCAACAAGTTTTTAATCGACCTACCGAATGATCGCGAATCGATCTTGACATGTTAATCGTTTCGATTTTAGTCATCCATTCTCATCGAGAAGTTTTATTGACTTACTTTCTGCCGTTCCAACTTACTCGCATTAAATGCGGGGAGTTAATAAGTCTATTTTTCTTCGTCCATTGATTTAATTATTCCCCATCCGTAGGATCAACTTAGATATCCCTATAAATAGGCAGCAATTCATTTACCATTTCCATTCATACCGTATAGATGGAGAATTCAGTTTCCTCCAGCTTCATTTTGCCGAGTGATCCCATAATCTATAGAAAAGCACATTACTACGATCATCTATGTTATGATTACTAATCTTCATCTTGCCTAGTGTTGACAAGTCCCATTGATGCCCTACCTAGTACTGACGAGTCCCATGTGGCCCCAGCTTTAGTCTTCATGGGGTTGGGGTCCATGGTATTTGATCAGCACATGGAGGGTTCTGATCTACCTAGTCATCCTCGTTCTTGGAGGTTACCTCCGGGGTACTTCCTCGCCGGGGTGTGCTGGTAAAGTTTAATTTTTGCGACGGTCCGCCCGGGATCTTGCTTTGGAGGAACAACGGCAGCAATCTCTCAAGCGGGATCATGTTTTGGTAGAATGACCGCTACAAGATATCTGGCTTGTAGTGGTTGTTCCGATTAAAGGGAGAATCGATCTTCAGAGCCTGGCCGTCGAACTAAAGAAGTCGACCATCATGAGCAGCATACTTCCTAGGTGGTTGAAGAAGAACATCGAGGTACCAGGGAGGAGATTGATATTTCTGTGTACATTGTCGTGAAAAGTTCCAACCTATTGAATAGGGTTATTCATTTTTGTATTTGTAACAATCTATAAAGCGAAAGATGTACTTGTATACAAATGAATTCAATAAAACCTTTATATTCTTTATATTTGCATATTTTTATATTTGTTTGTATAATTTTGATCAACATATCGATAGTTCTGTTTGAGTGTCTTCCCGTGTTAACCGGTGTACTCAATTTTAACTCTAGGTTTTATACCAATAGTTGGTTTTAACCCTGTTTTAACTAGTAATTTTGGAGATCGCTGAGTGTTTACCGATCTGGTCGATTTAACTCAATTTAGAACTTAGGTTGTTTACCAATAATTGGCTTTTAACTTTCAATTCGTAATTTTGGAGATCGCTGAGTGTTTACCGACCTGGTTGGTTTTACTCAAGAACTTAGGTTTTTTACCAATAATTGGCTTTAACCTTTCAATTCGTAATTTTGGAGATCACTGAGTGTTTACCGACCTGGTCGGTTTTACTCAGTTTAGAACTTAGGTTTTTTACCAATAATTGGCTTTAACCTTTCAATTCGTAATTTTGGAGATCGCTGAGTGTTTATCGACCTGGTCAGTTTTACTCAAACTGAAACTTAGGTTTTTTTTACCAATAACTGGCTTTAATTAATTCATGTAGTTCGATGTTCGTAGATCGACGAGTGTATCGATTTTACTCAGTCAATATTTAGGCCTTGTACCAATTATTGGTTTTTTGACCGTTTTAATGTAAATGGCTATTGTCGTATAATCTTGAAATGTACTTTAAAGAATTTAAGCAAAAGCTTTTTATTGCATTACTCTTTATTGAGTAGTTGGCTTAAAAAAAATGACTACTACGTAGATATTAAAACGAAAATAAAAAGGCAAGTTTCAGGAGTAATTTGTTAACGTCCATAGTATCTTCTTAGGTTGACTGCATTCCATGTTCTGGGTAAGGGTGTTCCATCCATGAGCGCAATTTTGTATGAACCCTTCTTTCCTACACCCACAACGATGTAAGGTCCATCCCAGTATTGCTATATTTTCCCGACATGCTTGGACACTTCCACCTTTTTTAGTACTAAGTCCCCTTCCTTGAAGGTTCGTATACGTACCTTTTGATTGTATCCCTTTTCCATATTGGATTTGGTGACCTGTAAGCGTAGTGCGGCTTTTTCCCTTAAGGCTTCAGATAGGTCGACATCATCCTTCCTAGTCTTTTCATTCTCCTCGCAATCGTACATCTCAATCCTCGGGCTTGGGACTAATACCTCGACCGGAATAACAGCCTCCAAGCCATAAACTAAACTGAAGGGGGTCTCGCCAGTTGAGGCTTTGACGGTTGTTCGGTTGGCCCAAAGTACTCCAGGAAGTTCATCTAATCATTTTCCTTTTGCTGCCCCCAATCTTTTCTCTAAAGATTTAATTATTCCAAGGTTAGCCACCTCGGTTTGCCCATTTGCCCTTGGGTGTCCTACTGAGGTAAAGTTTTGTTGGATTCCAAATTTAGAGCACCAGTCCAACACTTGTTTTCCCGCGAACTGAGTTCCGTTATCGGAGACTAAGACTCGGGGAATGCCAAATCGACATACTATAAATTTCCACAAGAAATTGCTTACTTGAAACTGTGTTATTCGTGCCAAAGCGACACATTCTATTCAATTGCTGAAATATTCTACTGCGACCAAAACGTAGCTTTTCTTTGACCTGGCAATTGGGAAAGGTCCAACGATATCTATTCCCCATTGGTCGAAGGGCTAGCATATGGGTATGAGATGCATCCTCTCAGCCGGTTGATGGCTTATATTTGCATGAATTTGGCATTGATGGCATTTCTTAACATATTTGGTAGCATCATTGTTTAAATTTGGCCAATAGTATCCTGTTCGTAGACATTTTAAAGTCAATGCGCGGGCTCTACTGTGATTTCCAGCTTCCCCTTCATGTATTTCTCGAAGTATCTCCGGGATTTGGGTTTTGAAAATGCATCTTAGTAGGATTCCGGAGACCGATCTTCTGTAAAGCTTCCCATCTAAGATCATGTATTTGGGTGCTCGGTATTTTATTTTCCGAGCTTCATTCTGATCGGTTGGTAGGGTTCCTTTCAAAAGATAATCCATTATTATAGTCATCCAGTTCTTTTCTGCTATATCGATCTCCACCATTTCAGTGATTGGAGTGTTTTCAATATCAATCGCGGGGACGTTTGAGATCAGCCAAGTGATTACTCTTTCTGTTCGACCATCCCTCGAACCCGTGAATCGGGAGAGCTGGTCCGCCCATATGTTTTTCGAACGTGGAACGTTCTGAATTTTGAATTTCTCGAATTTTTCTGCTAGTTCTTTTACCTTAGCGAGGTACTTCACCATATTATATTCATTTGCCTCGTATGGACATTCTATTTGTCGTTGGACCAATTCCGAGTCAGTTAATACCTCAAGCTTCTGATATTCGCTTTTATTGTCATTTCCATTCCTGCAATCAACGCCTCATACTCTGTCTCATTATTGGTCACCATGAAATCCAATGCGTGGTCTTTCTTTGTCTCCTCCGATGCTTTATGTCCCAGGTATTTTTTTCTCCTCTTATTCATTTCTTTTTGTTGTCTTCTACGTCTAGTAGGATTCTCTTGTGGACTTCCCACTAATTTTCCAATTCTTCAGCTTGTCCACACCTTTTAATTGGGCCAGCCCAATTACAAATTTAAGATACTGACAGTTGCCGCATAAATGTTCAATTCAACAAATATCAGTTTGCATTTTTGCAATTACAGCCCCTGCTTTCTGTCTCTTTGCACAATTGAATCCCTCAACAATTTAACATGTTAAATCTCGAGATTTCTTATTCGTCTCTTGTAAAAATATCTCCCATGGTCCTTTATGAAACTTGGATTTCCACTGCCTCGATTAATTTCCTGCAATAAAACATATTGAATTAGTGCCCAAAATCAAAGATTATTCTAAAAAATTGATAAAACTCGTGAATCGACTCAAATAACTGAAATATGCCTTCAATTCCCAAACGATCCACAAATATTTATGAAAAACTCTCATTTAGGTCTGAAAAGTGCACGCGATGACTCTATTCTCACATAGTTATCAGTGCGGTTCCAAAATTTATTTTGGAAATAATCCACATCGAAAAATTGAGAAATAAAAAAGAATGTCTTCATTACTTTGTGCGGTATTTCTAATGTGAGATAATTTGATTCAAGCATTTTTTGAGATAACTTGTTAGAAAGTGACACGTGGCTTAATTTTATTTTATTTTTAATAGTTTAATATGTGAATTACAAGTTTACCCTTATTAATAAACAAATGTATTTAGTTTTAATTCATATAGTTCTCACGATTGGTTCTCAACTCTCTCTATCTATTAATACTCAAAATTGACTAATCGAGAGTTTTCGTGCTAAATCTAAATAAGCAGCCGCGCCGAAGTAAGATCTGTCGGAGACGAAAAGAACTGGCCATTTTATTATGCAATTGATTGGCATAAGAGTGGGTGGTTGATCTATTTTGAAGGCTTCGGGTGGTTGGGAGAAAAAAATTGTGGAGAGGAACAAGAGATTGTTTTGAAGAAAAATTAGTTTTACGCTAATATTTTTTTCTTTTATATAAGGGTATTATCGTCATTGTGACTGTACAATATTTTATTGTACATGTGCAAAATTATCATAATTATTTGTACAATTGCACAAATATTAACAATCTAGATCTGTTTTTTTTTTTAATTTAAAGCCTCAGATTGACATATCTCAAGAAAGGTCACCTATCATGGAATTTTATTTAAGAATTGAGTTACTTTGTGAAGTCACATGTGAAGAAGTATCTCAATTCTTTATCTAATAACAAGAGAGTTGATTTCTTTTATTTTTGAGGAGGTGCTTCTTCAATTAAAAGAGTTAATGCGGTTAACTTAAACTCAAAAGAGGTGTCTTCATTTTGAAGAGTTGTATCGTTCATGCATATTTTGCATTAATAAAAAAAAAAAAATCGTTTATTCATAGAGATCGGAAACTTAAAATTTCTGCCATTTAATAATTGGGATAAATAAATGTAAAGCGGTGCATTCACAATTACTCCATTAATTAATTTATCTAAAATGGTTTTGAAATTATGGGAGTGGTTTGCTGAGTCATTCTCTAAAAGCCATTAGTGCTCTTTAAATGATTCGTGAGACAGTGCATTTTAAGCGAAATATATATCTTCGTGAAGGGACGTCATCTAATTACTTTTGGCGGTAATTATTTAAACTTTTAGCAACTATTCTGATATTAGTGGTTGCTGAAATATGCTTCACGAATCCAATGAGGAAAGAGTATATATGTGTTATTTTCTGTTAAAAAAATAAAAATTATATAAAAAACAGAAAAAAATTAGCTTGATTAAATATGATAACACTAGCATTAAATTATGAATCTCATATGAGTATGTGATTTATAGCTCGTGTATGTTTATATTTAATTAGTGATCTTATATTTAATAGCTTGATTTATGAATCTTATATATATGCTAGGCATGTTAAAAGCATATAAAATATTCTTAATATGGAAATAAAAAATTAATTAGTATTAATCTCATACTAATATTTTATTTGAGATTGATTATTTAAGTTTGAAAATTGTCATAATTTATTTGCAAAATAAATATGATTTATTTTCAAATTAATAGTTCATTTGAGAAAATATTGATAATATAATTGTGAAAAATAATTATAATTTTTTTGTAAAAAATTATAATTTGTTTGTGAAATAAATATAATTTCTATAAATTATTTTCATTTCAATATGTTATTTGAGAATATATTGATAATTATAAATTATTTGTAAAAATATTTATAATTTGTTTGTGAAATAAATGTCAATATTTTATTGAGGAAATATTGATAATATTTGTAATTTATTCAAAAAATAATTATATTTTATTTGTGAAAAATAATTATAAATTAATTGTGAAATAATTTATTTGTTTGTGAACAAATGTGTAATAGTTCAAAACATTTAAACTAATTTAAATTAATATGTGATTTTGAAATCATTACTAACTCGTGGAGTTTGAGAATGTATTAATCACATAGATATTATTGCTTTAATTTACTGAGTTATAAATACGAGGCAATAAATGTATTCGCGAAATACAAAAAGAAGCATTTGTGACATACAAATCCGGATAATGGAATAAGAAAATTAAAAACTCCTATATCCGAATTGTGGGGGTGAATACGATATACTTTTTTAACAAGATTGTGTTAAATTGAGAATAATTCGTAAAAATAATTCACCTAGCTCATATGTAGCTAAACGGAATAATCAAACCTAAGAAGATATAGGTAATATTATTCTATAAATTTGGATGTACCGGATAACTTATGGGGGGAAACTCCTTAGATGGCTAAACGCATATTAAGTCGAGTTTCACACAAGAAAATTAAATATCATCCCATATTAGTTATGGAAGGGAAGAAAAATCAAATACCTCAAAATGTGGGGGTACTAAGGTCAGATTTCGATTTCACCACTGAAAAATAAATTAAAAATATTAATTACTACTAGTTTATTCGATGAATAGTAGTAGCTCATATTTTTGGTATTTAAATTGACATAATCGTAATCATGTGAATCGTGTCACGTGATGTAACAATCCTTGAGAATGTAAGAAGGATTTGAGAATCATTTCTTTATAAATTGATAGTTATTTCGGTTCAGATTTATTTTCAGTTTGTGTGGTTTACTGATATTAAAATCTGATAAAGTAATATTATTTATTACTTACATAAACATTTCTACAATTTATTATTAGAGTTAATTATAAATTATTTGTTATGCGAGAATAAAAAGTATGGTCTAATCATTTTAATTTAGAATATTTATTTAAAAGACATAAAATATTTTACGAAAATATTTAATTCACTTTGATCTAGAGGGTTAACCTTGTGAAGCTTATAATTATTTTTAATTATAAACTATTTTATTCAGAGAGAATATACATATGAATCGATTTCGAAAGAAGTCAATCTCTAACTTCAACATGAGTTTGTTGATGAGTTGAGGAGACATATGAGCTAAATGCTCGAAGTTATTTGATCCAGATATTCTAACTTATATATTAAAGAATTAAACTCGAACACATAAATAGATTATGTCACATTCCAATATCGTGGATTGGAAAGAGGCGATTGACAGCGAGTTACATTCATAAAATTGGTACA
Source organism: Penstemon eatonii (assembly GCA_038501285.1). NCBI lineage: Eukaryota > Viridiplantae > Streptophyta > Magnoliopsida > Lamiales > Plantaginaceae > Penstemon > Penstemon eatonii. The sequence goes on along the minus strand of CM076715.1, from coordinate 60,914,622 downwards.
CCTTGAGGAGTGAATCAATTAGATGTAGATGGGTTTTTAAGTTCAAATGTTTAAAAACATTGATAAGTCAATTGATAAAAACTAGGCTATATGACTACACAAGTTGTCTTATAAAAGAAATAATTTTACTTCTTTGACTCATATTCACTAGCGATTAGGATGACATCCATTTGAATGTTAATAGATCTAATAGCTATATATAATGGATGTTGAGATTATCATTCTTAATGGTGAATTAAATGAGAAAATTTATAAGGAGTAATCAGAGAGTTTAGTTGTTAAATGAAAAAAAAACATAGTTTGCGAAACTTTTGTATTTTCTTGTTGACATTTAACAAACTTATAAACAATGACATGAAAAATGTGATAGTGTCATATTAATAAATATGACAAGTGTGTCAATATAAACTAACTGGATAATTAAGTATCAGCGTTTGTTTATATGCAAATGATATGTCAATATTTGAGACTAATACTGTGAGTATTAAATACATTGGGAAAATATTAACTTATGATATGATAAACTTCGGTTGAATCAACCATGATTAAGAGGTCATGTGATGATATTAAACTATCTCAAACACATTGCGTGGATGAGTTATAGATAGTTTAATACTTTTGAAAAGACATTTCATATTTTCGTTTAATTCATATCTTGTGTATAGAGTATCACAATTTTGTGTATGCTAAAAAAAATTAGATGTTATTCATTTATCGTAAAATGTAAGAGGCTAGAGATCGTCGCTTTGGTTAATAAACTAAGGAGACATATGAGCAATCTTAGCAAGATTCGTTGGGATGCATTAATGAGAATGCTTGAATCTTGAAAGAATACATACATATGTGCATTATATTTGAAAAAATTTCAAACGATCTAGGATAGATATAGTAATGCAAATGAAACTTCTGATTTTGAGGAATCAAAGTTTATAAGCGGATATATATTCATTTTTGGAGGCACCACTATTTCCTGAGAATCTTCCAGACAAACGCATATAGCTCAATCCACTATGAAATTGGAGTGCATAGCATTGGATAAAGCTAGCAAAGAATTTGAGTGGCTTCACAAAATTCATGGAAGATATTTTAATATGACTGAAAATTGTGTTAGTCATACATAAAATGCGATAATCAAGCGGTGATACACAAAGCTCAACAAACTCTATGTATAATGGTAAATTCAGGACATATTTGTTGTTGTTGATACAATACTGATAGACATCTACTTTCAAATAGAATGGACTTTATGAAGTCAAAAGATAATCCTGATTCCGGATATTAAAGATTTTTCTAGAGAGTAGTGTGTGCATCGAGGAGAATGGGCTTAAAGCCTAAATTAGACTAAGTTATCTCGTACGAAAACCTAATCTGGAGACTGGAGATCCCACGGACTAGGTTCAATAGGACAAAGAGTCTTGGCTAACTTAAAAGAAAGCACTTGAGAGTATAACTCTATCACATTCTTATGATGCAATAAGTACAAGCCTACCGCGTTTATAAGGTTAAGAAAACGCTTTTAATGACGTCTATACCTTGTTAAGAACAAGTGGAGTATGGTAGGATACTTCTGATAGATGCGGTCACCTATGTTAGTGTGAGTTGGGACGGCTCGTTGAGAATTTCATTATAGGCTGGAATTCTCTAAAGCACTCACATAACCAAGAATGTTCAGGACCAAAACGAACACAACCGACAACTTGAAACAAATCGGTTTAGTAATGTGTTAAGTTTATTGTCTTGGTTTTACACAAACAGCCGACTGCTCAAGATGAAATATTTCATTGATTGGCTAAGTAAATCCGATAAGCTTTAACTAGGGAAGGTTCAAGATGAAATATTTCACCTATCCTTATGCGGTATTATTCCTAAAGAAATTTCGACATGATATGTCTATGTGAAGGAACTCGACGAACAATTTCATTCATGTGGGGGATTGTTGGGGTTTTATGTATATGTGAATGAAATAAATAAAAGTAAGAGATGTGTCTATTCGATTCGAAGAGGTACCCTTTGGATCGAAACATTGTGTCCCTTTCCATGAGGCACTTTTGTGTCTATAAATATGAGACAGAATCTGGCCAATTCTGAATCAATTTGATAATAACTAAAAGGAAAAACACTACTCTTTCTTTCTCTTACTTCCCTAAAATTTTAGTCCGAAATTTTGTTTGTTCAAGTTCGCCGTAGGTTCATTATTTATGCAAATAATGAACAACAGACTATTGTATCTTAAAAGACTACCGGTAATCAAATTGTATGCACAGTGGCAGCCCCAGAAATATTGTCTAAAGGAAATTTGTTTCGACAAGCCTCAGTCTTATTTCCTATTTACATGTTGATTAATGTGTTCTACGAATTAATTCTAACCAGGTAAGTATGATTTACATGCTTTTATAATGCATATTATTTGTTAGAATATTATTTATTATATTTTAGAGTTTGTGAAATATATAAGTGCACATATTGTTAAACACCAACATCTACTACATCAGCACAGTCTGCTGTTGAGATGGAAACAGGGAAGTCTGCTGAAGAAACAGTTGCAGATGCTATCATAGATCTGACAACTAAGGAAATTGAAGATATGTCTGACGGTTCTTTCTCCATCAAGGACGGACTCTGACAATCAAACCTTGGAAACCATAGAAACAAGAAGAATGAATATAAAAAAAATATAAAGGTTCCCAAAGGAAAACACACCAAAGCTACCATCAGAAAACAGATGACACCTATTCAGTCACCCATTAGGTTGTCGGACTCTGTTAATCTTCAAACACCTAACAAATCTACTGAGCTTGAAAATAAGTATGCTCTCACAGAGTCAGCTGCTGAACAGACTACTACCACACTAGTAGTTGAGGGATCACAACCTCAAGAGGATGAAGATATTCAAATCCTCAAACCAATGATTGTCGCTCATGTTGCTACTACTACCCCAGAACCTACTGTTACTGCTCAGACATCTAAGCCTAAAAAAAAAAAAGAGGAGAATTACAAAGAGAAAATTATCTGCTGTTGACAAGAAAAAGAAAGAGGAAGAAGAACAAAGGAAGAGTTATGAAGCTGAAGTTCGTCAAGCTATTGAGCTAAGCAAAACTGAAGCAATCAAAGAAACTCAAAGACGGCAAATGACTGAAGCCGAACTCAAGGCAAGGGAGGATGAAGAACTGACTAAAGTAATAGAACTAATCAAGAAGGATGCTCACGGTCCTCGCTTGACCGGAGGTATTAAGATTGGTGGAACTATGAATACCAGACAAATTCTATCTCTAGGACAAAGACAAGAGAAGAAGAAGTTCGAAGTAAGAAAATCTGTTGACATTATTCAGAGTAATCCATTTCTTTCAAGTTATTCTCCAGTAACATTTGGAAGGCTTCCATCAGTGATGAGTGCATATCAGCTGATGAAGCAGAAGGATCAGCAGTCTGGTCATTTTCAGCTTCCTGGTGGACAGGTGCATCTTATAACTCAGTCTCTTGATCATCATTTGACTCCTTAGCTTTCCACTCAATTGCTAAGGGTTCTTCAGCAGTACCAGGCTGATCAATGACGTCTTCAAAAATTTTATCAAGGATCTTGCCATCATCAGTGAATATTGTTGTCTGACGAATCTGTCTTACAACAGGTAGACGAATGGGAGCTGGCTTCTTCACTTTAGGCGCTTCATGATAATCTTTCAATTCTTTGCCAAAAGTAATCTGTTGAACGCCAGGCATGGAAGGCAGATCAGTTGGCGAGCCTTGCTCATAGCTTGAACGTCCAGACCAGTTCTGCAAGGCTTTCATAACTGCAATTTGCACAGCTCTTTCCACTGGATCATCAGTCTTTCTTTTCTTAGCTGGCAAAGTGTTAGAGATTATTTTAGCTTCTTGAGTGGCAAACTCTTGAGCATACTTATGCATCCCGTCTCTAACAAAATTAGGATCCAAGGACTTGGTGATGGAAGAGGTTTGCATCCATCTTAGAACCTGTTTTTCTTCATTAGCAAACTCTCCCCAGCTTTGGATCTCTTCCACTGAACTGTTCACTCTATAGTTTCTCCATTTGATGTATCTTTGCTTCTCTTGAGTAAACAGAGTCTTCAGCATCAGCTTTTTATCAAAGTAGGCCAATGCCTTCTCAAATCTATTGAAGATAGAAGTGTCTGAGTTAATGATTTCAAATGATCTTCTGATCTCAAACTTCTTCTTTTCCTGCACCATGCCAGCAGGCATCTTCTTCTTGGCTTGTAAAGATTCACCAATATTTACACCTCCAGCATGTTCAGGGCCATGAGCATCCTTCTTGCTTAGCTCAAGGACCACAGCAATTTCAGCATCTTCAGCAGCCTTACGTTCCGCTTCAGACATTTTCCTTCTCTGTTCATCCTTTTCGGCCTGAATCTTACTGAGTTCAAGGACTCTCTGCTCCTTCTGTTCATCTATTTTTCTCTGCTCTGCTTCCTCTCTCTTCTTTTTATCAGCAGCAGAAATTTTCTTCTTTTTGATAAGGATTTTTCTTTTCCCTTTATCAGCTTGGGCAGGTTTAGGAGCAGGACCAGCAGATGCAATGGGTGCAGCTGCTATGGGGTTGATGATCTGCACATCTGGATCATCTTGAGGTTGAGCAACCCCAGCAGTTGGTTCTTTTGGAGCAGCCTGTTGAGCATTAGTCTTTTCAGCAGCAGACTTCTCTTCAGCACCAGCAGGCCTCTCCGCTGATTGAGGGCTTTGTCGCACTAAGTCTGATAACTCAGTGGGTGAATCAACAAAAGTCATTTTCTTCCTTATTGTATTCTTTGCCCTTCATCCTTGAACAGGTTTGGAAGCACCTGTATCTCTGGGTTGACTTCTGGTCCTGTGAGCAACAATCTCATCAAGATGTTCAGCAGATGGTGTTCTTAAAGATGAGGCAGGAGATATATTCCTGATCTGCGCAGTAGTCTGTTTGATGACTTTATCAATCTTCATAGCATCAGACGTGTCTACTCTGGCTTGAACAACTGGCTCAGCTGTTTGAGTAGATACTTTCTGCATCTTCTTGGGAGTCACTTCATTGGGCTCATCAGTCTTCCTCTTAACTTCAACAGCAGGCTGAGCTGTTTTAGTCAACTTTCTTTGCTTCTTGGCAGGAACCTCTTCCTTGGGTTCCTCCTCATCTTCATCAGCTTCAACTTCATCAGCTTTCCTCTTCATAACAGGCAGGTACTTGGCCATTGCCTTAGCGTTATGAATCTCCTTCCCATTTGTCATCTCATATCCCATGTGGTGGAGCAGAAAGCTCAAAGTGATTCTATGATTAGTCTGTTGAGTAGACTTTTTTCCTTTCTTCTCATGAAAATTAGCCAGAATGTACCAGATAACCACTGACCAATTAACTTCCAAGCCGTAGAAGATAGCCAACATAATGTTGTATCTCTTCATAGTCACTGCATCAAGAGAGAAGGTGCAGGTCTCTATTAGCTTAGCAACCATATCAGCTATGCGCTGATATTCGTCCTTCAGTTGCTTCTTCTTAATGTTGCCAGTCAACATCTCACCCTCCTTGGCACAAATTGCCCAGAATTCTTGAAGTTTTTCCTCAGCAAGGGTAGTTACATCATGTCGTCCTCTGTTTGGCAGACCAAACGTTTCATGAAGCAGAACAGGGGTGATGACTACAGATTTGCCTCCAACTGTAGCTTTAATCTCCCTTTTGGCGAAATCCACTTCGGCTGTCCTGTAGTATTCCAAAACTTTGTCCTTCCAGACCAGTCCTTCGTGTAGTTCCATGAAGTTTACCAGGGAAGCAGCTTTGAACTTCTCCAACAATTGCTTCATCAAATCGGTACCAGACTGATAGTACGCATCATAAACCAGATACATACCCTCCACCTTAGCTTCTTGACTAGAACTCATTTTGAATCTGTGGGATGTTAGTGAAAAACAGAAATTTGCAGAAGATAGAATGCAAAGAATTTTCTCACAAATGCTCTAAGTATATTTGGGTGCGTAAAGAGGCACAAGTCTGATCAGATCTGAATTTATAGAGTTAGGGTATTTCGGCTTCCATGATACCCGCCTACCGTTACATCAGTTTCTTGTCAGTTCTGATCGTGCGGCGTCAGTTATGCCTTTTCAAATTCAAAAAGCATTTAATGACAGGCTGGAATGCGAACCGCCTTATTATATTAGTAAAAGCGCATTTTTAAATAAAACGTTTTTAATATGCACAGCTTCTACTTAACTGATCAGACGAGTAACTAAAGTACTTATCTGATGGGACTACCGTCTTGATGACTGATTGTTATCAATGAAAGCCAATAACTGATAACCTTCATCGGTTGTTCGTCAATCCAGCTAGATAATTAATCTTCAATCTTCAAGATTTTAATCTTCTGATGAAAACATAACTTCAACTAACTTTCATCAACAAATTTCATCTTTTAATAAGAAGTACAGCTAGTCTTACACGTTTCCCCTGACATTAAGAATTCATAAGTTAACTAGTCTGTTGAGAGTTAATCCTTGAAGATAATATGATGTGTAAGCTGATGAACTTCAGTCTTCTGATGAGTTTCCCCTCAGCTTATGCATCCAATTTTAGTAGACCTAGTTCAGCTCTTAGAGTTGAAAACCTTGTCTCACTTAGAGGTTTTGTAAAGATGTCAGCAATCTGATTTTCAGTAAACACATATTCTATCATGATATTTCCTTTTTCCACATGATCTCTAATGAAGTGATGCTTGATCTCAATACGTTTAGTCCTTAAATGACTTGTAGTGTTTTGAGTAAGACTGATTGCACTTGTATTGTCACAGTAGATAGGTATTCCACTGATTTTGATGTTGTAATCTTCTAGTTGATGCTGCAACCATAATATATGTGCAAAGCAAGCTTCAGCAGTAGATATGGATACTTAAGTCTGTTTCTTACTCGTCCAAGAGATCAGACTGCTACCTAAGAACTGACAGGCACCTGTTTTTCTTTTTCTGTCAATCTTACAGCCAGCAAGGTCAGAATCTGAATATCTAATCAGTTCAAATCCAGATTCCCTAGGGTACCACAATCCCAATTCTTCAGTGCCTTTAAGATATTTGAGTATCCTTTTGGCAGCTAAGAGATGAGATTCCTTAGGATTTGATTGATATCTCGCACAAACCCCAACAGAGTACATGATATCAGGTCTGCTAGCTGTTAAGTATAACAGTGACCCAATAATTCCTCTGTACTTGGTTATGTCTACTGATTTACCATCCTCATCTTTATCCAAACGAAGACTAGCAGACATTGGAATATTAGCAATAGAGCTAGTTTCCATACCAAATTTCTTAAACAGATCATTTGTGTATTTTGCTTGGCTGATGAATATTCCATCAGGCAACTGTCTTACTTGCAAGCAATGAAAATAGTTAAGTTCTCCCATCATGCTCACTTCAAACTTGTTCTGTATCAGCTTTGAGAACTTATAACACATCTGTTGATTTGTTGAACCGAAAATAATGTTGTCCATATATATTTGCACAAGCAATATATAATTTCCCATTCAATAGTGAACAAGGTCTTGTCTACCTAAACCTTTGCGAAATCCTTTAATTAAAAGAAAATCAGATAGGGTATCATACCATGCTCTTTGAGCCTGTTTCAGTCCATAGAGGGCTTTCTTCAGACGATACACCTTGTCTTCTTCTTGTTAGGCTTCAAATCCAGGTGGTTGTTCAACATAAACTTCTTCTTGCAATTCTCCATTGAGAAAAGCTGATTTCACATCCATTTGATAGACTGTGAAATTCTTATGAGCAACATGGTCAAGAAAGAGTCTGATTGCCTCTAGTCTTGCTACTGGTGCAAAAGTTTCATCAAAGTCAATACCTTCTTCTTGACAATAGCCTTTGGCAACTAATCTTGCTTTATTTTTTGTGACCACACCATCTTCATTCATTTTATTTCTGAATATCCATTTAGTGCCAATTACTCTTTGATGATTTGGTCTAGGAACTAAGTACCAGACTTCATTCATTTCAAATTGATTTAGCTCTTCTTGCATAGCTTCAATCCAGTTTTAATCATTAAGAGCTTCTTCAATCTGTTTGGGCTCAATTTGATATAAAAAGCTGACAAACATTGCTTCACTCGCAGCAGCTCTCCTTGTCTTTACTCTGTCCAAATGATCATCAATCACCAGCTCTGGTGGGTGATTCTTGAACCATCTAAGATCAGGTTGCAGATCATAATGTTGTCCTCTGTTTTGATCTTGCAACACTACTGTTGGAGTTTCAGTAGTAATCTGTTGAACAGTCTCTGGTCTGTCAGCTGTTTGCAACTCTTCTGTTAGACAATCAGCACTGTGATTTTGAACAGCACTTGAGTTAGCAGCTGAGTTGAGATCAGGTAATATGATGGGAACATATTCTTCATTCTTTTCAACACTCAATTTTTGAAAATCAGTAGACAGATTTTGATCAGTACTTTGATTCTTTTCAGAAGATTGACTAGGTTCATCAAATACTACATGAATGGATTCTTCTACAAGTAAAGTTCTTTTGTTAAAGACTCTATAAGCTTTACTAACAGTAGACTATCCTACAAATACTGCTTCATAAGCCTTCTCTGCAAAAGCAGTAAGGTGATTTTTCCCATTATTTAAAACAAAGCATTTACAACAAAAAATTCTAAAGTAATGAATGTTTGGCTTTCTGTTGTTCCAAACTTCATATGGAGTCTTGTTTTGGCGCTTGTTGATCATGCATCTGTTTTGGGTAAAGCATGCTGTATTTGTTGCCTCTGCCCAAAATCTTTGAGGCAGCTTTGCTTCACCTATCATTGTTCTGGTAGCTTCTTTCAGAGTTCTGTTTCTCCTTTCAGCAACTCCGTTCTGTTGAGGGGTTCTGGCAGCAGAGTATTCATGGCTGATTCCTCTGGTATTACAATACTCTTCAACAATAGAGTTTGTAAATTCAGTCCCTCTGTCTGATCTGATCTTCAGTATTTTAATACTCTTTTTGTTCTGAATTTGCTCCATCAGATTTGTAAGATGCTCATTGGTCTCACTTTTCTTCTTCATGAAAATCACCCAAGTGTATCTTGAATAATCATCCACAACAGCTAGGCAGTATTTATTCCCACCATTGCTGATTGGATCAATGGGTCCAAATAAGTCCATGTGAAGCAGCTTCAAGATCCTTCCAGATGATTGGTGCTTCTTGCTTTTGAATGATAACTTGATTTGTTTACCCTTCTGACATGCGTCACAGAGTTTGTCTTTGCTCATGACTGTCTTTGGAATTCCCTCTACCAGATCATTCTTGATAAGTCTGTTGATGGTCTTGAAATTCACATGATTCATTCTTTTGTGCCACATCCAACTGACTTCACTTGGTGTTGATTCCACCAAACAAACATTTGAATTCTTGTCAACAGAATTTCAGTCCACTGTGTAGACATTCCCTTGTCGTCTTCCAGATAAAATAACCTTTTTTGTTCCAATGTGTTCAACGTAGCACTTATCTGTTGAGAAGATGACTGAATATCCTTTGTCACAAAAATGACTTATGCTCAACAAATTGTATTTGAGGCCTTTAACATAAGAGACGTCAGATATCTCAATGTTGCATTTGATCAGCTTTCAACTTGCTACAATCTTGCCTTCCTTGCTATCTCCAAACGTTACATTTGGACCATCCACAGCAACATCATCAGTCAGCTCATATATGCTTCCACACATGTGTTTTGAACAACCACTGTCCAAGTACCAGGTCTTCTCTACTTTACTCCTACTCCTAATCCTAACCTACAAAACAAAATAAAATTGTTTTAGGTACCCTTATTGAGAGGGTCCGGAAGGATTAGTTCCACCTTTGACAACTCAAGATGTTGAAGTCTTAGGCTTCTTAGGTTTCTGAGTTTCAATAGGAGTATGAACAGATTTGCCATTATCACGTTTGTCAGATATGTCATGTTGTTGATAATCAGCATGATAAGGATAATGTTCAATGCTTGATCCGGAAGGAACCCTGTTTTATTATTGGCCACCTTAAAAGGGAAGTATCAAAGTCGAGTTAAGGACTTAAACCTAAGCGCTTCTTGAGAGGCAACCCAAGATTTCAATTTTCGATTTTTGTCTTGTGTCTTTTTGCATGTTTAGTTTTTTCCATGTTCAGATACATCGATGTTCTGGAGAATATTAAATATTTGACGAAGAGAATAATGCATCAAGGTGGAGGGTCACACGAATGGAAAATTTCCAGCAGCTTCATGCCATGGCTCAAACTGAATCAAGCCATGGCCCAATTTCGAGCAGAACAGTGAATAAGTTCCATACTCTTCAGGCCATGGCTCAAATTGAGTCAAGCCATGGCCCAATTTTGAGCAGAAAAAGAAAACAAATTCCAAATTCAACAGGCCATGGCTCAAATTGAGTCAAGCCATGGCCTAAAAAAAAATTCTGAATTCCAGTCCATATCAACACCATGGCCCAATTTTGAGCAGAAATTGGATGGACTAAGAGGTGGCATGTGTTAGATTGAGTCAAGCCATGGCTCAAATTGAGTTAAGGCATGGCCTAAAAAAAAAAAATTCTAAATTCAGTCCATATCAACACCCGCCTCCATCATGCTCAATCTAACACATGCCACCTCTTGGTCCGTCCAATTTACGCTGCCACCACCACTATCTCCGCCTCCGTTACTCCCAGACCATCGGCGAAATAACCCAAATCCGCGGCCTTGTCCAACCCACCACCATCTTCAGATCCAATCACCACCCCTATAATCATCTTCACCAATCACCAAGCCGCCGCTCTGAACGGGGATGTTGATTACCAAGATGGAGCCATGAGCAATGGGCACATACAATTCTCAGGGCATATTCTTTTTCCCATTCTCCTTTACATTGATGTATTCTGTTTTGTTTGTTTGTTTGTTTTTTCTGTCGACCTCTTTTTACCTCTTTGAGTCGCAGTGGGGAAACTGCTTAGTTTAAGTTTGGGGGTGAGGTCGCATTTAGTTCGTGCATGCTAGGTCGAATTTGACTAAACTTTTTTGGAATATGTTAGAGAATTATAGTTAGAATAGAGCTTAAGAAATTCTTTCTTGTCTACCCGATCTCTATAGTCAATGGTTAAAGTGCTAAGGGTCTAAATGATAATTTTGCCTAAGTTTGGGGGGAAGGATAACTTTAACAAGAACCAAATGAAGCAAATGATTGAAAAACTGTATGTTAAATTCAAAGAAAATAAACTCACTTATATGAGACCTGAAAAATCTCATCGCTTGAGACTTATACTTGCACTCCTCTAACTTGACTGCAATAAGATGAACGACATATGGGTGCATCGACTTAACTATTCTACTATTCTGCACTACTCTATTTTGATTGCTTCTTTAGAACGAGTTATGAGTGTCAGTGGTGCTAAATATACTTAGTTATGCTAATTAATGAAGAAAATGCTAAATGAAAGTTCAAACTTAAAGAATTCCATAACTTCGACTAAAAGCTTTGATAGAACTTAGTAATTAGTATGATAACCTGAGGAAATAGAGAATATGTTTGGCAATTTAGGAATTCATGCAATTAGGCTCAATGATTGCTATATGGATCTAGGTGATTTCGACATTCTCGTTTTATGTACACACACACACACACACATACATGAACTACATGATAGAATGCATAACGTTTTGAAATTGATGGTTAGTAGTTTGACTTGGGATGCATGATTGTAAATGTTCGTGTCATTGTTTAAGTTTTTCTCATTACTCGAGGACCAGTAATAGTTTAAGTTTGGGGGCGTGATAACTCTGTGAAACAAGTGTTATCAAGTCTATTTCCTTAACTCATTCGATTACTTTTATTAGAGTTTTGGTAGAATCTTAGGCAATTTTAGTTAGTTTTGTGTTTTGTCGCTCGAGTCATTGGTTTGATTGTTTTGTGCATGAATTGAGGTATTTTCTTTTATATTGTGTTCATATTTGTAGGCCTAAACTATTTTGGATCTAAGAACATATATGATTGGAAGCAAGGAACAACAAATTAAAGATCAAATGAAGTTAAGTAGTGCGAGACACTCCGAGGACCATAACTATTTCAAGGAAGCTCCAATGAAGTTGAAATTCAACTATTATGTAGAGGAATGAATTAGCTACACCACAGATTTTACGGACCTTGATTTGGAGTTCGGAGCTGAAAGATATGACACTTGCAAAACTCTCGCGATTGTTAGCGGGCTTTTAAGGGAATTCTTGGGCCCAAAGTCTCCTTGTTGGACTCAACTTGGTAGATCTATTTAAGGACTTCTAGGGCACGAAATTACACATCTTTGATCAGCTCTAAACATAACTCTTTCATAGAATACACCTACAACATCAAACATCTACTTGGAGAAAGATTGAAGAAGAAAAGAGAGAAGTCTTAAAGATCACCAAAGCAAGAAGAACGCAATATTGAAGATCTTTATCTCGGATTCATCGTTTTATCTATAAAACCACATGAACTCAGATTTGTTTTTCTTTATTATTTTTCTTTATATATTTATCATGAACTAATTATTTAGGATCTAGGGTTTTTTATGAAACTATGTTACTTTGATTATTTTTATTGGACTACTCGTAGTTAGGGACAATTCTTGTGTTTGATTTAATTTCGTTCTCTATGCTTGCAACTTGATTGATCACCTAGTTGTTAGATTAAATATTCTTTTTGAACTTGGAAAATGGAGATTAGGATTAGATAGGAAATTGAATAGTAAATGACTCTTAGGATAGGAATATATTTAAGGCGTTTATACCCGTTACATGAGGTTCGTGTTTAATGCTTTGTGTTATTTATGAATCACCTAGGAATATGATCGATTTGTATAATACATTAGGTTCTTATGTCGCAAGATACGTAGGAATATACTTGAATCCTCGGGTAGCACTCTTGTCACCACAATAACTATGAAAATCTCAATTGAGCAATTGATAGATAACATAGTGGATTATAACCCTAGGTTTCTCGTCTCATTATTCGAACTCATTCCAAGTACTTAGATTAGTTAAATTATTTAATTAACCTAGTTAAATTAAAACCCAAAAGCACATTTGAATTTGGAACCATATTAAAAGTAAATTAGAAATTGGAATTGGTAGATATTAGTCAAGTCCCTGTGGAGACGATACTCTTGTACTTACTCTTTATTACTTGTTCGATATGTGCACTTGCGTTTATTTGCGTGTGTAAAGTCCGCAACAATATTCAAATTAGATATCAAGTCTTATCATGGTTATTTCTTATATTAACTTCAATAATTAAGAAATTAACTCCTAAATCACTTTTACAATATCATTATTGTCCTCCTATAACACATCAAAATAAAAATAAAGACTATTATATTGAACAGTTGTAAAAAAATTATTTGTTTCATTTAAAGATTTAGTTCACTTCTTAAAAAAATTAAATTCTCTTAAATATTATAGAATATGTTAAAGTAGAATCGCATCTACCTATGAATGAACAAAAATCTTATGACCTAGTGAACTAAGTAATCTTTATTTGACATGATAAACATTACCTCAAATATTCGTGAAAATCTTTTCGAGAAAAACGGATGGAAATCAATGAAAATTGTGAAATCGATCTAATAAATTTTATGTAATTGATGAAAACATGTTAAATCGATCTAGATAAAATATATTAATGCTGGTGAAGAAGGTGAAAAAATGGGTGAAATCGGTAATAAAAAGTGCCGGTTAAATTGATAAATACATGTGAAAATCGATGAAAATTCGGGTGACATTTCTGAAAAAATGGGGAACAAATCGGTGAAATCAATGAATAATGGGTGAAATATACGACGAATGAGTTAAATCACTGTAAAAATATTCAAATCTGTGAAATATTGTGAAATCAATGAATATTCAAGTGAAATTATTAAAAAAAAAACAATGTGAAATATAAGTTACACTGATAAAAATAAGTAAAAATGGATGAGATAGGTGAAACGATGAAATTAAATAAATATGATGAAATATGTGAAAATTGGGTAAAATCAGTGAAAAAGGCTAAAGTTGGTGAAAACATGTGAAAATTGATTAAACTGGTAAGAATAAATGAAATTAATAAAATGAAAAAAAGTTCAACCAACAAAAACAATGTTAACCCATTGGAAAAATGGTTGAACCGAAAAAACCTAAAGAAATCGATAAAAATACCCATGGTGAAATTAATATATTGAATAACAGTCATTAATATGTGTTATTTTTTTTTTATTAATATGTGTTATTTTATGACAAATGAAGTTAATTTTACTCTGATTTACAATAAAATACTACATATATTAAATAGACACGCATAATGTATGTGCACTTTAAACCGGTGAAAAAAATGAATGTGAAATCTTAATTACACTTGAAATCGATAAAAAAAAAAGGGATAAAATTTGTGAAATTGGATGAAAATGGGTATGGATGGTTAAAAGAGGATAAAATCGGTTAAAACATAAGGTTGGTAAGAACATATTTAATCAATGAAAAACTCAGGTGAACATGTGAACTTAGTGAAAAAAATATGAAAAATAGATAAAAACAGGTTAAAATGATAAAAATGATAAAAATGAGTGAAATCAATTAAAAAAGAGTTAAATTGGTGAAATCGACGAAAAATTGGTATAAATTAGAAAAAAGCCAAAGAAATCGACCAAAAATTAGAAAACAATGAAAAGTGATATAACTGATAAGAAAAAGGATAAAAAGCTAAAAAAGAATAAACTGAGTAAACAAAATTTAGACAGTGAGAACATAAGAATCGATGAAAGTTTGGGTGAAATTTGTAAAGAAACTAATAAAATCAGTCAAAAAAGCTTGAATTCGGTGAAAACATGTTTAATCAATGAAAAATTTAGGTGAATAGTATGTGAAATTAGTGAAATAAGTGAAAATGAGTTAATTTTTATACAATAAAAACAATGTAAAATCGGATGAAAATGGTTTGAATTGAAAAAAATATCGAGAAATATGGAAAAACAATCAAAAATATTTTAATCAATTAAAAGAGGAAAACTAGATAAAAAATTAAACAGTGAAAACATATGAACCAGTGAAACTTCGGGTGAAATTCGTAAACAATGGTGAAGTTGGTGAAAAAATTGGTGAAACCAGTAAGAAAAATGCTCGTGAAATTGTTAAAATTTATGAAGAAATGGATGAAACATTTATCATCGGTGAATAACGGATAAACTTGACATAAAAACTACTATTATGGAATGTAATAAATAATATTTTTATGATCTTATTTTAGAACAAATTTTGTTAGATTTAATGACTAAAGTCCGTTATATATTTTATTACAACAATTCAAAGCCATCCTTTCGTTTATAAACCAATAATAATTAATAAAAATAAATATCATTAAAATAAATTGATCAGTCATAAATATATGATATTCTATGACATAAAAATGGCTAATTTTACACTAATTTAGGAAGAAAAAAACCTTGAAATTAAACTAGACACGTATAATGTACGTGCACTTTTCTAATAAGGTAAAGAGAAAATCGCACTTTGCCCCCCAACCTTTAGACATTTTCGCACTTTCCCACCTATCCTTTCAAAATTCACAGTTACCCACCCCACGTTTTTATGTAATTGCAGATCCCCCCCTGAAGCAATCGGAGGTGGTATTTCTGCCCAGATTTTGTCATGTGCCGGTCACATGCAACTTTTCTTTAACATAGTATATAACTATTTTCTCATCGTTGTGTATTTTGTGTATGAAATTATATTATGACTAAAATATGGAATATTGCAGAAAATGTTGCAAACGATTTTGGTAAAATTGCAATTAATCCCCACGTGAACCCAACTTTTCAAACCGGTCCAAATCTAGTGTCCCTTTTTTGTCACGCTCACTAAAAATAATTGTAATTAAAATATGGGAAAATTGCAGAGAATATCCTAAACGATTTTGGGTTTTCTTCTCAAACTATATCACAGCACCGAATTTCGTCCTCTAATTTAATATTTTTTTTAAAAATCATCCCACCTTTAATTATGAGACGAAAATTGCACGTGTCCGTTAAATTACCACCTGGCGGCTTATGTGTCATGACGTGGTAAATTTTAGCAAGAACAATTTTAGGTTTTAATCCCAAACTATATCAACTCTCCGAATTCCATCCCCTAATTTACCATTTTGCATGAATTTAGTCCCACTATTAAATTTCTAGTTTAACGAAAATGATGGTTCAATGTTTTACTTATTTTAAGAGAAAGAATTATGGATTCAAAACTCTCGTGTGCTTTTGAGAACAAGAAAATCCCGTATCATTTGAGTGAAAAATATCGTGTTTTTTTAGTATTAATAAATAATAAATAATAAATAATTATGAGAAATTGAAAAATAAAAATACAAACACTTCTTTTCTTACTTTATGTAAAAGAAAAGTTGCATGTGACCGGCACATGATAAAATCTGGGCAGAAATACCACCTCCGATTGCTTCAGGGGGGGGGGTCTGCAACTACTTAAAAAAATGTGGGGTGGGTAACTGCGAATTTTGAAAGGATAGTTGGGAAAGTGCAAAAAGGTCTAAAAGGATGGGGGCAAAGTGCAATTTTCTCAAAGGTAAAATAACTGTTTAGGAAAATACTCATGGGCCCAAATTTTAATATATATATATTATATCATATAAGGGCAAGTCCAATGGTAGTTTGTATATTTGGGGACGTAAAATGCATTATACATTCTCAAATAGTAGTTTGCATACTCATTTAAATTGATTCATTCCAATGGTAAGCATGTAAATTGAGTTTCTATGTTACTTTATTAATATTTTTATTGTTTACTAAATATTTTTATCCAATCAGATTCATTCCCTCTCAATAACTATCCTATGCATATCATGTTTCTCTCTCTTCAGAGTAAGTAAATATAGGATTTGAAAACGAAAAATGTAAAATGGATCCCCTTTTCCTTATTCCCATTGGAGTGAAAAATCCACAAAAAAATGTATGCAAAATGTCAGTTATATATTTGCATCCCCATTTGCATACTTGCATTGAACTTGCCCTAAGGGTGCAAGGGGTCTTGCTACAGTACCCTTATTTTCTTTTGTCTTTTTTTTAATCCCTCCCCAACTAAAACGACGTCGTCTTCTCAAGAAAGGCAGTCGTTTTCTTCACTCCCTCCCAATTTTACACTACTAGCTCAATTTCTTTCTCCTTTAATTTTAGCTGCTCTTAATTTCTTATGCTTTCTCCGGTGGCCCCTGCTGCCTGCTAATTTATTGAGCAGCTTTGAATTTCTCCCCTCAATTCTTCAATTGCTTTGTAGTGTTTAATTCCCAATGGCGGAGACAAAGGTAATTCTTCTGCTGCTTACTTGCTCCTATTTTGTTGCCACCGTGGTTTATTGTTTATTTTTGTAGTGGTTCTTATAATACTATATTTCTTAATGGATTTGGATGATTTTTCTTTCCGATTGCTTGAGTACATGTGATATTGTTTCTTATTGCTGATTTGTTGCTTGCTTCGGTTCAGAGGCTTGGAATATTCATTTTTCTTCTATTGGTATTTATTTATTTTCGATTATGTCTGTGTGTTGGAAAAAAAAAAGGTAATTGATTTTTTTATTTTCCTGTTGTAATTGGTTTTACCTGAATAATTTCATTCATGATTCTTCATTTTTGTCTTTCAATATGGTTCTGGGTGTATTTAGATTTAAGCCTTATACACTGCTAAATCATTATGAGCAACTCGGATGAATATATTTTAAAACTTTGAAAATGTATCTTTTGTATTGGAAAATTTTAAAGTTCTAAGTTGTTGAGGTTGAAATTACATTGCGTAGGGAAGATAATGACAGTTAAAGTCTTTTTGCTGTTAGATTCTACCTATGATTATATGGTGCTGAGCCTTTTCTTGTATGATATTCATTTGTTAAAAATCTTGAAGAAAACTACGTCCATTAGCTGTTTTTGGAAATGCTACCTTCGGATTCAGCCTCTGTCCATTAACTTCACCTCGCCAGTCACCGCCAATAATGGAGGAGAGTCGGATCAATTTCCTAGAATTCTTAAAGTTCTTTGAACTGTAAAAAATTGTGGGTTCCTTGGATTTGGATTCTTTAGTCTTTTTTGTTTGTTGACTTTCTCAATTACATTTTGATTTGTGAAATTGTGGGTTTGTTGTTGGTATCTTGTTCAGGTATGTACTCATTTAAGTTTTGGGTTGGATGTGGGTATTCAAGTACTACATGAGCTGAATCCAAACTTGCTTTAATTTGCAGTCTAGCCAGGATTTATAACTTCAATAATAAGTATATATATGTGAATGTGATCATCGTTTAGCATGAGTTGAAAGTTTTTCCCTTACACTGACTCTTAGGCATTGTTTCAATGGTGATCTCTCTTGCAAATATTTATAGGCTATTATCGTAGGAATTGTAATCCTCAAGAGTTGCAATTTTGTTGAACTAAAAGGTGAGGATTTGCCCTTGTGAGATTGTCAAGCCAACTTAAACCCACATATGTTTGAGGTTCTATTGTTGTCCACTTTCTTTTAGAATTAGGTTATTAACTGCATTATTGTGAACCTTTAACTCTTTCAGCTTGAGTTTTTAATGGTAAAAGCATTATTATAATTTGCAGACTTTTATGGGATTGTCATTTTCTTCATTTAGCCAATAGTTGAATGAACTAAGTGAAACCAATAATCGGAGGTTTTAAATCCACAGGGTCTTCGAAGTTCTTACGGTTATACAAACAAATAATGAATCTAATTTGCGAATGGTCAAGTTATTGAAGACACAAAAAACAATAGCAAGAATCAAGGCAAAAGAATATTATAAGAGATTTGTTAAGATCATAGAAAATCACATGTGCTGCTAATTCTAAGGCTTATCATATTTTTACCTTGTATAGATGTGTGCCTCTTGTATATAAATGTGTACTTCATAAACAATGTTTAATAAGAAAGAAGAATGAATAGTTTTACACTCTAAATTTCTTTATGGTATCAAAGAGCCAGAAAGCTTAACAGCTACAATATTTTTATCTCGCTTGAATTTCTCTTTTACATTAAAACCCAAATCCCTTTTTCTTTAACCTTTTTCAATGGCTGCAAAACAATCTTCCATTGTTAAGTACCCCTACCCAGCAACTCTCAATGTAAGAAATTTTGTCTCCATCAAATTGACAAATAATAATTTTCTTCTGTGGAAGACTCAAATGATGGGTCTTATTGAAAGCCAAAACATGATTGGCTTTATAGATGGTGGATTTCCAATGCCCAACAAAGATATTGTTGTCTCATCTGCTGAAGATGCAGGTGCGAGTGTTGTTAAACAAATAAATCCAGAATTTATCTCTTGGAAAACATCCGATAGTCTTTTTCGCGGGTGGATCTCCTGCACTTTATCAGAAGAATTCTTGCGTCTGGTTGTGGGACTCACAACTTCGGCTGAAATTTGGAAGGCACTACTCGACGCCTTTGCACAAGACACTCAAGAAAGAGAGTTTTACTTAATACAATGTCTCCAATATCTTATAAAAGATTCACATACCATGGATGAATACATACAAACTCACAAGAATATTTGTGACGACTTGGCAGCAATTGGCAGGGCTGTTAATGATCGAGATAAAGTTTTCGGAGTACTTAAAGGGCTTGGATCTGGTTATGAGGCTTTTGTTACTTCCATGCTTAAGCCTCCGACTCCAACTTATCGTGAACTCATACCTTTGCTACAAGGTCATGAAACAATGAAGCTTATCCATGGGACCAATGGATTGGGCATATCAAGTCAAAATTCAGCATTCCTAAGCCAACAACGTTCACAAGGGTCACACAATAGCTGGAGCAATCAGAAAGGGAAACAACAAAATGGTTCCTCTTACAAAAAACATTCGATGCAAGGAAATCAGAACAATTGGCAAAAGAAAGGCTATTCCAATGGTCAAGGTAATCAATCCCAGCATAGAATTACTAAAACTAATGATGTTTGTCAGATTTGTAACAAAGCAGGTCATACTGCATTTGATTGTTGGCATCGCTTCAACCAAGCTTACCAACGTGAAGCCCTGGCAGCTATCAAACTTGAGGAAGTTCAAGACCCTTCTTGGTTTCCTGACACAGGAGTGACTTCCCATATGACATCGAATGTTGGTAAGCTTACTTCGCTTACCCCATATCATGGGACTGATAAGGTTTATGTTGGTAACGGAGCACTTTTGGATATTTCGCATATCGGAACTGCTTCAATACCCTTGGGGAATAAAAGCTTAAACCTAAAAAATGTTCTGGTTGTAACTGAAATTAAAAAGGCTTTACTATCTATTAGCCAATTAACTTGTGAATATCCTTATACTGTGGAATTCTCATCAAGTGGCTTTGTGATTAAGGACAGGAACACAAGAACAGTGATAGCATCAGGAAATAGGTGTCGTGGACTATATGCCTTAAATTCAAAAGTTTGTTCCTCTGCACTTTTTTCAACAAGATTTCGGATTATGTCAGATGAGATTTGGCATCAAAGGTTAGGTCATCCACATATGAAAGTAGTAGAAGTTCTGAAAATGAATAAACTTATTACAAGTTCTAATAAAAATAAAGTCAGCAACCTCTGTAGTAGTTGTCAAATGGCAAAGTCTTGTCGTCTCCCATTTATCATATCACAAGAAGTATGTAAGCATACTTTTGAAGTAATACATTGTGATTTATGGGGTCCTTCACTCGTCTCTTCTATTCAGAAATTCAAGTACTATGTTATCTTTGTGGATGAATATACTCGATTTACGTTGTATTTTCCAATAAAGCAAAAATCTAATTTTCTCCAATGTTTTTATGAGTTCCAAAAATATGTGGAAAATCAGTTTGAACTTAAAATTAGAGTTTTTCAATGTGATGAAGGAGGAGAATTTTCCAGAGGCAGATTTCGACAACATTTAAAAAATTGTGGAATAAAATTTCAACTTGCATGTCCGAAAAATTTTCCAGTGACTGAGGAAGTGTGCAGCCAACTGAGGACCCACTTTTCTTGATCAGCAAACACTTTCCAGGCTTGGATTTCTTCTACAGACTTGCTGATTCTGTAATCTTGAGCAAATGCAGAAAGCTACTGCAAGAACAGTACAGGATGCTGTCGACAATTTCCCACTGCCTGATGACAACATTTTGAAAAGAAGTGTGCTGGAATTGAACAGAAATGTTGAAGATGTTAAGGCAGATGTGGATCATCTTCATACTGCTCTAAAAAGGGGTGAAAACAACATTGCCCATCTTTAACAGAAACCTTCATCAAAGTCAGCGAAGAGGAGAAAGCTGCAAACATGGCATTATTAAAAGATATCCACATAGTTGGAGATGTTATTCATGAAGAGCTTGCCACTATGCAACTCATCGTTGACTGTCTGAATGATCCGAATGATACCATCAACACCACTCTCAATCATCTAACTGCCAGTCATGATGTAGCGAATCAGAACATCAAGGCTTTATATGCAGCAATGAAGATTCAGTCTGTTGCACTCAACCCTCCTACCAAACCTGCTAATGTCACCAGTTCTGATGATGACAAAAAGGGGGAAGAGAAAAGGGAAGAGGAGCCAACTCTTCAGGATGCTGATGAAAGTCAGAAACTTGAAGAAAAAGCTGAGGAAGCTGCTGCTATTGAAACCAAGAAGACTGATGCTGCTGAAGAAACTGGAAAGGTTGAAGGCAAAGAAGAAACTGCTGAAGAACCCAAGGAAGAAGCCAAGACTGATGAGGAAAAGGCTACATCCAAGGATTCTGATGGAGAAAAATCAAAGCCTTATACCAAGTACAAAGATGAGGAAAGAATTAAGAGGAAGATGGAGGAGATAAACAAAGAGCAAGAAATCAAAGAAAAGATGGAAGCTGCTAAGTCAAATCTGCTCTTAAATGATGAAGTTGATGAAGAAGATGATGATGAAGAGTTTTCATATGAATATTAGGAAGAAGTTTAAGGAAGTGAAGAAGCTAATGACTAGAATTAGTTAAATCTTATGTAATCAGTTTTTCTTTATTTTCTGACAGACAACTTATCTGAACAGAATTGTACTTGTAGTATAATTTCAAATTATCAATAAAAGTTCAAGTTCTGTTTCCAACATTTTTTCTATCTCAGAAAACTTTGAGGATCAAAACTTTAGTATAGGTAAACAGGTACCAAGCTGAAGTTTTGTCATCATCAAAAAGGAGGAAAATTGTTGGATAAAGATAAAGATGAAGATGGAGTGCACTGAATTTTATTAGTTAAGGGAGGTTTTGATGATTTTCAAAACTTCAAATCAGCTAAGTAAAGAAAACTTAGTTGAAATCCCTTAGAAGAATTTTGACCAAGTAAGAAGACATATCAGACGGGTCAAATATTCAAGGTCCAGAAGACTACTGATCTGCTGAAGAGAAGAAATCAGACTGGTGTAAATCAGCCGACTCAAATCAGATTTTTTCAAGTTTGAGATCAGCTCTGTTCATCATCAGGCGTGTTCTCTCATCAGACAAGTGGAAAGATCAAGAAGTCGTTCCAACGGTAATAAATGCCACTGGAGTAATAAATGCTGAAGTCTAAGGTTATTAATGAAAAATGATTGAAAAAAAGACTCGTATCAGCTCGGTGCATTTAATGCTGCCTGACAAAAAGTACAGTCTGCAGTACTGTCACTGTGCAGAGAGCCGTTCGCGGATTTTAAGGACCAAAAATCAAGATATTTGAATTGTGTCTCTCTTCAACGGACATTATTGGTATAAATTAGAGTAGGTTTTGAAGATGACAAAAAGGCCATAATGGTTTTGAAGATCAAAAGGTTAAGTCATCAACTAAGAACAACTTAGTGAAACCTATCTCAAGGTCCTGAAGCGAGGTAACCGAATCAGTCGAGTGGGATATCAGATTGATTATCATCAGCCGAGTGATCATCAGGAGAGTGATCATCAGCCGAGCGTTTCCATCAGGAGTGTAAAGTCGGTGAAGTAAGCTTATCAACGGTAACCTGCTGAGTGCATTAAATGCGACTGACAGAAAGTACAACAGATTGTTCTGTAGCAGTTGCAGAGAGCCGTTCCAGAAACTGGGGACCAGAACTCGAGGACTGCAGAATTATGTCTCATCTTCAACGGGCAAAAATTCAAATCCAATAGTATAAATAGAAGACTAAATGAAGATCGGAAAAGAGGCTTGCACAATTCAAGATCACATCTATAGAGCAAGATCCATCAGTTGAGTCGTCTGATCACAAGCGAAGTCATTTGTTGACGGAGTCAAAATCGTTGAAGAACAGAGCTCAAACTCTTGTTTGTCTGAGTGACATTCAACTGTAAAGAGAAGAAGCTTATATCCATCTTTGTGAGTGATATAACTTCGTAGTATAGGTCTTCTGAGTGATTTCTTGTACTGAGTGTTGCGAGGAGCGGTTATCCGTCTTTGTGAAGTGATAACACTCTGTAGAATAGGTTTTCTTTGTGATTTCCTATTGCGAACTTACGGCCTGTTCATTTGTTGTTCGGCGTAAGCAGAGTATTTTGTAATCTTTGTGATTATAGTATAACCCAAGATCTTCGTGACTTGGAAGAGTGGACTAAAGGATTTTTATCCATATAACCACTATAAAAATTATGTGTGTTTGATTCATAGTTTCTTTACCTTGCTTACTTTCAAAAGAATTCAAACATACGTATTGAACCAAAAGATTTTAAAAGGAGTTGTAAAAACTGGGGATAATATCTTTTGAGTGAGAAAACTTAAAGAGGAATAGATTGGTTGAAAAATACTGGATAAATCCGCTGCCATCTAGTTTCTGAAACTCTGATATTTCATCTGAATCAGCTGAGTCAAATCAGTAGAGTGGTCAGCTTTGCTGCTCAAAGCTTTGTGCACGAACAGCTTAGCAGTCTTACGAATTCTAGATCAGCTTAGTCTGCTGACAGAAAAAGTTGAAGAAAAAGCTTTAAAGTTTTCTGAGGTCTATTCACCCCCCCTCCCCCCTCTAGACCTCATTGACCACTTTTGGGACCAACAGACATAATTCATAGAGTGACTATAAATAGCTGAAGAGACGAATAGAAAAGAGGCTACAACACAACAACTGAGAGATTGATTTCAAAGCAAAATATTTTCTAGGTCTCAAAGCTCAAGAACAGCTCACTCATCAGCCTTGTCATTTGTTGATTCAAGCTGAAGCTGAAGATCGAAGATAAACACATTTTTCTGAGTGAAATCTGTTAGAGTGTTGTGAGGAGTGTTTATCCATCTGTGTGAAGTGATAAAACTCTGTAGAATAGGTCTTCTTTGTGATTTCCTATTGTGAGCTTACGGCCAGATTCATTTGTTGTTTTGGCGTAAGTGGAGTATACTGTAAACTTTGTGATTATAGTATAACCCAAGATCCGTGTGACTTGGAAGAGTGGACTAAAGGATTTAAATCCATATAACCACTATAAAAATTCTGGTGTTTGATTTTTGCATAAGTTTTCTTGCATATTTCTAAAATTGCATAAAACACTTGATTAACTGTTTGAAAAAGATTCGAAGGGATTTATAAAACTGGGGATAAAATTTTCAAACTACTAAGTTTATTTGTGAAAAACACTTTAAAAATCCGCTGCAAGTATTCTGGTATTAAAACTGATTTTGACAAAAATCAGCTAAGTAACTATCAGATTAGTGGTCAACAAAACTTTTCAAAGATCTGTTCGTGATCAGCCTTGTAAGCTTACTGTTTTGTAACAGCTTAGTCTGTTTACAATTGAACAACAGTTTTAAAGTTAAAATTTGATTAAAAATTTCCAGAGGTCTATTCACCCTCCCCCCTCTAGACCTCATCTGACCACTTGGGACCAACAATGACTAGTAATGTCAAAATTGGAATATTCAACAGTTAAATGATGTTGGATATATTAGTTTTCCGAATTACAAGAAATAGTTTTGAAAGAACTACCAAATATGGATTATCTAATTCCACAAGTTGACTATCTAGCCAAATATAGTTAGTATTATAGTATTTTTTTTATCTACTAGACTGTGTATTTACAGCTCGAACCGAAGAGTGCAAAAGGTATAGGTCCTCCCCAGTGTGGTGTCTCCAGTAGGGTTCGAACTTGAGTCTCGCCTCTGGGAATCGCAAGTCACTACCACTTGGCCCAACCACCTTGGGTGTTAGTATTATAGTATAGTTTAATGGGTTGTAACAACTTATACTTAATAAATATATTATATACATTTGTTCCACTAAATTTATAGTTAAATTTCAATAGAGTCGTTAGAGTTTAAAGAACCGTTAAATTTGATCCAACTTTATATGAATTGCGATTTTTAAATTTTTTTTAAATTTAATTAAATCGTATTCGATTATATATCAACATACAAGATGAACAAAATTAATAATATTAAATTTATAACTATTTTCCATAGATGTAAAATTAAATTGAATTCAAACTAAATATATTTAATTGACAAAGATACATTTTCATTATGATTTAAATATTTTTATACTTGATTTTTAAGTATTTAAAATTTTAATTTTTTTCCTCATTTTCTAAAAACGAAACTGAAATATATATATATATATATATATATATATATATATATATATATATATATATATATATATATATATATATATTTATTTATTATAATTATATATTAAAATAAAGAAAAAAAAGAAAAGAAAAAAAAAGAAGTTGTCTTCAACTTCCTTCACCGGTCCGGTGAAGGTATCTTCATTGGTGATGGAAGCTCCACCCCGTACCAGAACGAAGGCGGCAAAACAGCCACTGAACTCGCCACCACCACAAACCCCAGCCACAAAATCCACCACCATTTCTACCTCACCAAAAGCCAACGCCGACACCATATCCTCCCACAACCACAGTTTTTCGGTGGCTGTTAGCCGGAATTAGCTTGGGGATTTTGTTCGTCTTGTCGCCGCGAACTCACACGTATAATAAATTCACCCTCTTCCCCAAACTAAAAGAAAAATTCATTTGCCAAAATCAAAATCCATCTCCTTATGTGTGGTTCTTGTTCTTCCCCAATTTCTTACACTCAAAACAATAATTTTTTCCATTTTCTACATTGCAATGAATGAAAGCTCTCCCTATGTTGAGAAGGGGCCAAGCTCAAGTTGCTTCTTTGAAACCTCATATCCGTAGCAAATATAGAGGCGATTATGGAAACTACCATCTTCCATTACTTTTTCTAGATTCAAAGGGTATTATTTGAGTTAAAGTTCTCAAGTGGGATTTTTATTCATTCTAATTTCCGGCGGCTTCCACCACTGTGAATATTATAATGACATCAATGGAAGGTGGAGATGAGAAGGGAAGAAGTTGTACTGCCACAAAAAAAAATGGTAGGCAGAGAAGAAGATTGGAAATTGAACAAATTAATAAGGGTATTTAGGACAATTTGCACCATTCCAGCTGAACTTGTATAGCAAGTTACAAGTGAATTTTTGGCCACATGTCATTATTTGAATGGTGAACTATCAACAGTTTAACCAGACACGAACTGTTAATTGCAAACCCGCCTTTAGTATTAGTATAGAGTATAGATTTGAAAAAAAAAAAAAAAAACTTCTTCCTCACCTCACCCAAACTCCCACCACCCAACGCAACCTATTTCCTCCCACCCCACCTGCCACCGGTTTTCCACATACGAAAAACACGATTCATTCATGAATTGATTTCAGATTTGGAGGATTATTGAAATTTTCGGATCCGAACTTGTATTTGTTCATACCCCATTTCAGAAAATTAGAATAAGAAACTCCATCAATATCAAGAAATCCATGCCTATGCTTCTGTATACCTAATTTTGAAATATATTACATGGACGATATTAGAGTGGTAAAATATTATGACCATCCATTTTATTGGGATATTCTTGCATAGATCTGGTCTATGAGATTTTTATAGACCACAAATATGCTACATCATACATTTTGAGAGCATGACATCATCAAAATGTATGATGTGGCACATTTACATTCATGAGTTCTATGAAAAGCTAATATACAAGAATTTTCCCATTTTATTAATGCTATGGTACAACCCAAAAGAGACAAAATTATTAATGCTTTCAATTATTTAAATTTGCGGAGGTGGTTTAATTTTTCTTCTTTTCTCCAGCGGCTGCGCCGACTTTGGCAACTTTTTCCTTTCAGGCCTTTGCCTTCGTCTCTGGCAGAGATTTCTCTGTGGCTGGGACTTTTCGGCTGCAGGTTTCTTCTCGGTTGGCTTCTTATTTGCTTGGGGTGCCATTTATAGGGAATTTTTAGGGAAGAAGAAAGTGTGTTGGGGAAGAATACGTTTATTTTATACAAATTCAAAAAGGAATAAATTATAATTTTAGGTCCAATACAACAAAAAACAACCTGTTAATTATCACCTACATAGCCAGTAACAATTATATTAATATTTAATGTGTCATGCCTATTTTGATGCACAACTATCGGGAGTTGTCTACAACTACAACTCTTGGTAAACAAGCCCATGTTAATATTATTTATAAAACTAAATATGTTAAATAAATATGTAAATATAATAAATAAAATCTCTAAATTTGTGTCTTATTTGAGACAATTTTAAAATTGGGTAACAACTTGGACTAAATTTGTTGGTAAATTTAAAAATGTGGGATTAATTTGACAACCTGATATATTAGGGGTATAATTGTTAGTCAAAATAGTAATTGTATCAATTTTACAATAAAACTTAATTGTCACTTCATCAGTTTTTGCCAATTTTTAACGGTGGTATCAAAATAGATTGTTTTATTAAATTATGGTACTAAATATGTCGGCGTCGATTTTAATGGTACCACAAGTGAGAATCGGTTTATAATTTGGTAGCACAAATGCAATTCTCACCTATAATTAATAACAAAATCTAAAAATTTCATGCACACTATAATAAAAAAATCTAAAAATTTCTACAACCGAAATTTATCAATTTATACAAATTTCAAGCACACTATACTAACAAAATCTAAAAAATCTAACAATTTCTACTAACAAAATTGTAATTTATACTAATTTCAAACACTCTCAATAAAATCGGTCGAAATTATTTTCTGTCTTTTTTTCAAAAAAAAAGTATAAAATTCCAACGGATTATAAAACGGTTAGATTTATTTCCGTTTGTTTTTTTTTTTTTTTAAAATAGTATATATTCCAACCGATTTAAAATCGGACGAAATAATTAATAGAACTTAGCATCGGTCTGAAATAATTTTGATCGGATATTTTTTGGTCATAATTCAGAGAAATTTCAACTAAATTTTGTTCGGTCGGAATTCATCACTTTTCTACTAGTGAAAGAGTTGAAAGATGTCTTAATTCCAAGCCCAAGTTTCTGTCCAAATAATTTTCGACCAAAACCTTTACAATCATACTAGATACTTATAAAATTATTGATTTGACATATGTTATCTATTTTTCACACATAAAGTTATTCATTTGATATCTTCCGCCTACTTTTCTCCTCTAAACTTCAATTCAAATCATATCTCAAAATTTTAAAATCCATTAAGTATTATTTTATAATACTTTATTATCTCAATATTTCATTAATACCATTATTCAAATCGAGTTTCAGAGTTTCGCCCAAAACTTTCAAACTACTTTTGAAACCAAAATCCGAGACTGAACCCAGTCTAATTACTTTCATAATAAGCCTAAATGTTTACCTTTTGAGTTTCAAAAGCTATTACTATTACTCTCATCGTTTCATATTAATTGGCATATTTGTTAATCTTTTTTTAAATTAATTGGCATATTTGGGTTTTCAAAATATTTTTTTACAATTTCGTCCCTTTCATTGGAGTTGGGAAACTCAATGGTCACCAATCACTAATAAAAAGTTATTTTTTTTTTAAGAAACAATAAAAAGTTAAAAAGTAGTAATCATCATAAAGAGTATTTGAGATATCTTTACCATAATAAAAAAAACTAGTCTATTCCCGTGCTACGCACAAAATCACATTAAAATATTGCTAAATGACACTAATGGTTCCTCATATTTAAAATTGGTTACGCTTTCGTCCCTCATATATAAAGTATTATATTTTCGTCATTCTTAGATAATATATTATATATTTTACACTTTCGTCCCTTGTAGATAAAATGTTAATCTTTTATCTCTTTTGGATAATATGTGTAACACTTTAGTCCCTCTTAGATAATATGTGTTACACTTACGCCCATCATATTACACTATTGTACATATACCCTTTTATACAAAATATTAACATTTGGACGAAAAAGAAATAAAATATTAACATGAGGGTAATTGTAATACATATTATCTAAGATGGACAAGTATGTAATACATATTATGTAAGAGGGACGAAAGTGTAAACTTTATCTATGAGCGTAACTAATTTCAAACTTGATGGACCATTAGAGTCATTAGCCTTAAAATATTTAAAAGAATTTTCTTATGATTATTATTTTTATGAGTTATCCGAGACTCGGTTATAAAAAATAGATGAAAAATATGAATAATTAAAGTTTGATTAAAATGATGAAAATGAAAGTAATGTAACGATAAATACATAAATAGTTCACCGAATCAATATAAAAATCAAGAGGTTATTCTATTCATTTTTTATTAAATTCATTTCACCTATCGTTGGGAGTTAGTGAAGAGTACATGTGTGAGTTTCTCTTTTTTTTTTTTTTTTTTTTTTTTTTTTTTTTTTGCAGTTTCAGTCCTTATGAGATAAAACAGTAGTATTTTGCATAAAATAGAAAACAATCTAAAAAATTCATTTTACAAAGACTAATTTTTTTTTCTAAAAAATAATGGAAAAGATGGAAGAAAATTTCCTACATACTCGTTACAGTTTATGTTTGAGTCGTCTATCACCGTGAAATCTATCTCTTGAAGTCCATTCACTTTCAAAAAAATGTTATAAAACATATGAATCATCTCATTGCATAAGAACACAAAAACATAATAACTATTTCATTTTCAGTTGAGTGAAAAGAGCTAAATAAAATGTGTCTTCGAGGAAGAACATTTTACTTATGTAATTCAACTATAACCTTATATATATATATGTGTGTGTGTGTTGTTAGGAGCTCCAATATCTTTCACAGCAATCGAGATTTCATCTCTTCGTTCAAGATCTGGGGCAGCTGAATTCCATTTCTTGATTAAAAGTTTCAGATGAAAACTTCCAAATATTCATGTTTCGGCTTATTTCTGTAGGTAAAAGACAATTAAAACTCTAATAGAATTTTACAAATATAAATTCTAAGACCCATAATTATTCAAGACAAAATAATGAATACTTAGCAATACAATACATTCGATATTACAAATATCACCTTTTATTTTCATATATATATATATATATATATATATATATATATATTAACATCACTTTGCTTCAATATTTTGAACAGGAAAAACTTCAAATTTTTCCATACCTAAAAGTAAAATTAAGAAATCATTATCAATTTCATAGAAATCAAATTTAAGGAAAACATAAAATTAAAATATCGTCAAACATAAATAGAAGAATAAAATAGAAACTTATTTATGTTTTAGATCAGATGAAGCCCTCGTTTGATAATTCTCAATCTTAAAATAATATATATATATATATATATATATATGTATATATATATTACAAAAATCACTTTTTGCTTCAATATTTTCTGCAACAAAAACTTCAAAAATTTTCATACCTATAAATAAAATTAAGAAATCATTATCAATTCCATAGAAATCTAATTTCATAAAAACATAAAAGTAAAAATCGCCAAATATGAATAAATGAATAAAACAAAAAATCAATCACAAACCTATTTTTGTTTTAGATCAGATGAAACCCTCACTTGATAATTCTCAATCTTAAAATTATATATATATATATATATATTACAAACATCACTTTGCTTCAATATTTTCTGCAGCAAAAACTTCAAATTTTTCCATACCTATAAATTAAGTTAAGAAATCATTGTCAATTCCATAAAAATCAAATTCCATAAAAACATAAAAGTAAAATATCGTCAAATATGAATAAAAGAATAAAACAGAAAATCAATCACAAACCTATTTCAGATGAAGCCCTCACTTGATAATTCTCGATCTTAAAATATCTATATTATTAAAAAATTAAAACAAATTAAATCCAAAAAAAAATGCATGTGATTAAATTATTAACAATATAGAATGGAACTACCATATATATTAAAATAAAATGTCAAATGAGTGGAGAAAATGAGATGAAAGCTTTGGAGCAATGCAATGTGTTTATACTGAAGTCATTTTTAGGTATATATAGATGAAAGATTCTTCTTTACATATTATCTAGAGTTAATGCAATTAATCAATTAGCCTTAACCGCAGCTAAAATTTGGGCCATAATAAAGAATTTAAATAATTGCCAACTAAAAATTTTCAAATTAGCTATAGGTGTCCTTAAATAACTTAATGATCTTATAAAAAAAGTTTTATTATTCAATGTATGAATGATTGTCGGTAGGTAATTTTGAGTAATTTACCATACATATTTTATGACAATTAATGGCACATTTTGACCAAAATTCAAATTAAATTAGATTTAGAGTTGTAATTAAATGAATTTTCGAAATGGGAGGAAACTAATAAAATTAAATCAAAATCACCAGAAATTAGTATTGAGTCCAAATTGTAAGATTTTGGTCAAAAGACCATTCTCCTATATATATATATATATATATATAAGATATTATCTAGAGTAAATGCAATTAATCAATTAGCCTTAACTGCAGCTAAAATTTGGGCCATAATAAAGAATTTAAATAATTGCCAACTAAAAATTTTCAAATTAGCTATAGGTGTCCTTAAATAACTTAATGATCTTATAAAAAAAAGTTTTATTATTCAATGTATGAATGATTGTCGGTAGGTAATTTTGAGTAATTTACCATACATATTTTATGACAATTAATGGCACATTTTGACCAAAATTCAAATTAAATTAGATTTAGAGTTGTAATTAAATGAATTTTTGAAATGGGAGGAAACTAATAAAATTAAATCAAAATCACCAGAAATTAGTATTGAGTCCAAATTGTAAGATTTTGGTCAAAAGACCATTCTCCTATATATATATATATATATAATGATGAGATTTCTTAATCTTTGTGAAAACAATGAATGCGCCAATCAATATGAACCGGATGGAAAAGAAAGATGGGCAGTTTGTTTTCTAAGAGAACTGAAGATAATCAAATCAGTGGTGGTGGGATTTTCTTTTTCTCGATTGGCTCGACATATGGCGCAATCAACTAATGACATAATTCATTGAAAAATAGATAAAAATAGATAAGACTAATTTCTTGGTTTTCATTCCGATATATTTAGTATAACATTTACCCCAATTATTTCTGTAAAAGGTATAACTGTTCCATAATAGCTACAATATTCCAATGATGAAATTGAATGATCAATAATAGTTGGGTGGTTACGTTAAAAAACAATGAATTAACGAATGTAAGGTTTACAAATGTTGAGGGTCGTCGAAATAATTATAAAACTCTTCGGAGAAATTGACGTTCATTACACTCAACCTCATGGTAAGTCCCTGTAATTAACCAATATATCTAAAAATGGAATCCTTACAAATATGATGTAGCATGGCAAGAGTTTTAATTATATCAAGAATATACAGAGTTTAGTTGTTGGTCTGATTTTCAATTTTATGAAAGATTGCTCACGAATACGTTTTTTCCACGAAGTAAGGGGTAACATTTTATTCTTTAAAAATATTAGAAATATGTATCAGAATTTCTAATACGTGATTATGTATCAAATTTCATTGTTTCCAACATAATCTAATTCAAATTAATTTAGTTTTCGAATTACTGGAATCGAAAATCAGGTGTAATTATACGGAAACTCTTTTGATTCCTTCAATCCCTCTTATTGTTCTTAATTTATTAATTTCTTCACAATCTGAACTATATCAGAAAAGCTTTCAAATTCTTTTTAATATTTATATGACTAAACGATACATTAGCTAGAAATGGAAATTTGACCCATATATGTAAAATAATACTCCATTTTGAGAAGGTTAGTTTTCTTTCTTGATTATTTTCGTATTTAATTAGTTAAAATAATTAAAATTTTGTTTTGGTATTTATTAAGATTCTGTTAAAATTTCTGAGATGTAAAACTATTTAAGCAGATTCTAGATTCCTTATATATCATATTTTATTTTAGTAATTCTGGTTGGCACTTATATAAAAATTAAATGTGTTAAGATTCATTTAATTTAGAAACACATTAAATTCAGGAATTATGAATTATATACTAATAGGAAAAATATTATGGTAATCATTTAATAGTTAACTTTATTTATTAACACAATATCATTATTACCAAATTTTATTGTTGACTACTCTCTTTGTAATATAATATTCTCGGGAAATTTGCTTTTTTGGTAAAATAGGATAGGTCATCTTGCAATTTTGGTACTATTAGACACGAAAATACAAATCTTGTACCATCCTACGTTGCACGGATACGGACTCGGCGACTCGGACTCGACACGATTCGGATTCGGCGATTCGTTTTCAAAAAAAAAATTAAGATACGACTCGGCATGGATACGTATATTTTTAATAAAATAAATTTATATAGTTTCTTGCAGGTTTAGCATAACACAGGGGAGTACTTTGCATTTATCCCTATATTCTACTCAATGAGTAGATTAAAATGATATATGGTACGTCCAAATCGGAGTACGAATGAATGAGAATTTAAATCTCAAAGTTCACATATGTAATGAAAAAAATTGGAAAGAAATAGAATAATCCCACATTGAAAGTGTGATAAAAAAATATTGGGTTTATATATAATTTCTAAACCATAAGGGTTAAAAAATTATTACTAGAAGGCTCCCTGCTTGCGCTCAATTAAATTCGAAAGGCACCCCGGCCCATGAAAATGAAACTTCATCTTATTGGCAAATGTTCGAGAACCCAATTGAGATTGGGCGACAGTCCAGCTAAATTCATCTATATTATATATTTTAATTAATGAATTTCTTTAAATTTTTCTTCTTTTATGTTTTCTATTTTCTTATTATTAATCTTTGACTTTTCCATCTTTGCTCCCTTGTAATCCACAGATTCCACAAACACCAGTCCGCAGCCTGGTTTCCCTTCTTCAGTTTGGCCGCTCACCATTCCATCCGATTCATCTTCCACCGATAATTAAAGCTTTTCCGGTGAAGAGAAACTCCATCTCACTCTCAAAGCCTTCATTTTTCCTCCACAGAAAAATTGATATAAAAAAAAAAAAAGAAACGGTTTTAAAGAGGCTGCCCCGAGCCCTCGACCCAGCCCGTTCCAGCCCCCAAGCCGCCCCGCCCCGAGCCCTACTGCTGTCTCCAACCGTTTCTCCTCCCGACCCCGCCCCGGCCCCGGAAGGCTCCATTGGAGATGGCCTTAGGGATTGATTTTGGTTTTTGGAAGAAATGGGAAGAAATAGGAACAAGGAAGTAAGGAAAAGCAACTGGATCTGGCCGTGAGAGATGGCCGAGTCTTGACCGAGTCGACTCTTCAGCTTGACCGAGTCGACTCGCGTATCCGAATTTTTTTTTATTTTTTTTTCTTGGACTCGCCACATGGCGAGTCCGACGCGAGTCCCAGCCGAGTCGAAGGCGAGTCCGAGTCCTTCACGAGTCGACTCGGCATTCTTCATATTCTCTGCCGAGTCGGTGCTTCATAGGTACCATCCAATAGGTTATTATTGCAACTTTGGCACCATTAGACACCAAAATGCAAATTTGATACTACATAAATAAGAAGTTGTTGCAACTTTGGTACCATTTGGACGAAAATGAATGTCTATTGTGTAGTACCAAATTTGCATTTTTGTGTCTAATGTACCAAAATTGAAAGAGTGTCTATCATTTGGTACCACAAAAACAAATTTCCCTATTCTTCTCGGTATAAATAATGCTTAAATTTATATTTATAATGTACACAACTATTGATTCCAATACATCATTGTCATTTTCTCATTATTCTCTTTAATTACATGGCTGAAACCACGAACAATCTGTCAATTTTCCTTGCCTATGTAACAATAATTTCGGTTTTTGCAATGTCAATGGGCCTTGAGATTGAAACCAACAATCGAACCATTGGCTTTAGCCTCGATTTGATTCACATAGACTCGCTCCAATCTCCTTTATACAATCCTACCTTATCGTCATCGCAAAGAATTGTGAATGCCTTGCAAAGATCCTTGGATCGGATTCATCGTTTTAAGAACGGGATTAAATATGAAAATCCACCTCAAGCAGATATAATTTCTTATGCTATTGGAGAGTATTTGATTAAGTACTCCATAGGCACACCACCAGTTTCTACCTTTGCAGTTGCTGATACCGGAGCTGATTTTATATGGTTACAGTGCCAACCTTGTGTCAAATGCTTTCGTCAAGACATACCAAGACAAAACTTACCAATCTTTAATCCAAAAAGTTCATCCACATATAGTAAGGTTCCTTGCGACAGTTACGCATGTAGAGTTTTCCCAGGTAGTTATTGTGACAATAATCAGATAACATGCTTGTATAAGGCGAAATATTTAGGTGGAACAAATACAGAGGGTGTGGTTTCAAGAGAAACCGTCACATTATCAACATCTCATGGACAGAATTGGTCATTTCCTTACATTAAGTTGGGGTGTGGACATTCCACTGATGACTATGGTTTCCATGGGAGTGGCATTGTTGGTCTTAATGGGGGAGTTGATTCACTTATTGGTCAACTGGACTATGTAATTCAAGGGAAATTCTCTTATTGTTTGGTGTCAATTTATCATGAAATTACTGACTCAAGTAAGCTGAATTTCGGGGACAATGCCATCGTCTCAGGTCCGGATACAGTCTCCACCCCTTTAGCTAGTAGGTCGGAGTCACCTCATTACTATTTAACATTGGAAGGAGTTAGTATTGATGGTGAGAGGCTAGAATTCTATGAGTATTCATCAAATAATTCAAAATTTATTAAAGAAGGAAACATTATCATCGACTCCGGAACATCTTATACCCATCTTCCTGATGATTTCTACAAACCGATTAAGGAAAGATTGGAAAAATTGATATATTTCAGACGGGTTCCCCATCAAACATTTGACTTGTGTTATTTTTTGGGAAAAACAAGACTCTTATTTCAAGGAATGATTTTTCACTTCAAAGGTGCAGATGTGAAGTTGAGATTTGATAATATTTTTGTTAGGATAACTGACGATATCATCTGTTGTACAATTCTACCACCCATACCTAATGCGCCCGCACTTTTTGGTAGTATAGCACAAACAAATTTCATGGTGGGATATGATCTAGAGAAGAGGACAGTGTCCTTTAAGCATACAAATTGTCGTGGTTTTCCTTGATTTTTCTTGTTTCATGCTAAAAATGAAGTATCATTTGAATAAAAATAGGGCATATAGACCCACATGAAATCTTCAACGTGGTAATTTTACTTTTAACAAAATATAAATTTCAAGTACAATGTTGATTAAGCTTTGTTCCATTTGCTACAATCTTTAAGTCGAATTTCTCAATTATATGACTAAACTAATATATTATTTGTTATAATAATTTTTAATGTTTTAGAAATTTTAGGTAATAGTATTTACAGGGGTTACTTAATATAAAATAAATTAGTTTAGTTGTCCTTTCTATAATTTTCAAATGAGCCAAGTTTAGTTCGGATGCTTGGGAAATTCTCTCGATTTTTGACCTATGTGTTTGTACCCAAAAAATCACCCTCGATTAATCGAGGAGTAATGGCTCAATAATGGGCCGAAAAATAGCAATGGGTCGAACCCAATAGAACCAAGTGAATTGGATCAGGATCAGACCCACTCTAATCCGGAAATCATTCCGACAAAAATTAAACGGGTCACGAGCCCAATTTGAGATACGTTCCAATTTTTATAATTAATTAATTTTGGCTAAATATAAATTAATTAATGAATAAATTAGTTAATTTATGGGCCAAAGGTAATTAATTAATAAAGCCAAGTGATGGTTAAAAACGGACAAGCCCAATGAGCCCAATAGATGATTTTGGCTACTATAAATTAATTAATTAAGTTAATTAGTTAATTAATTGGGCCAAGCATAAACAATCGGCCCACATAATAAATAAGGCCATTAAGTAATTAATTAAGTAATTACAATTATCACATAAGGATTAATGGCCCAATTACTCCCAACCAATCCAAAACGCCTATGAACCAGCCGATTAAATCAGCCCAGTGATCCGAAATGGCCCGAAATGCCACGGCCTGATCAGAATAATCGGCCCAGTAGTAAAAGGTCATTTAATTAATGATAAAGATAATTAATTAGGAGATAAGGATAAGGTCATATAAGTAGTTGGCTTAATAACAACTTCCTTAATTATCTCCTAATTAGTTACCAACACTAATTGAATTGAAATTCAAATTGTAATAAGACGTTCTCTCCTAAAACTGCCATAGAAATCGAAAATTTAAAGAAGAAGAAGAAGAAGAAGGAAAACCACCTCCAAAGATAGTGGGAAAAGTGGATGTAGTGGAGGAAATCAAGAGTAGTGGAGATAGTGGGGAGATAGGCCATCAGCCAGTCAGTTTTTTCAGCCATCAGCTATAAATACGAACAGGGCAGCCATACGCGAAAAAGACACACAACTCAATCAATCAAATCAGTCCACACTGAAATCGGCTCAACGCCTCACCGGAAGTCCAGCCTTCGCTGCTTCTACCGTTAGCAAACACTGCTCATTCCGTGACATCAATCGTCAATCCTCAGCCACCAGCAAGTCATGGCCGCCTGAAGTCCAGCACCGTCGCTCAAAGTAAGCCGCACTGCTATTTCCGCCGTCAGCAACGCTGTCTCGAGCGAAACCATTCGATAGCAAGCATAATAGCACGTTATTTCTGTCAAGTTAGTCAGCACTGCAAACTCCTTGACATCAGTCGTCAATCCTCAGCAACCAGCAGGACATGACCGCCTGAAGTCCAGCACCGCCGCTCAAAGTAAGCCGCACAGCTGCTTCCGCCGTCAGCAACACTTTCTCGAGCGAAACCACTCAATATCAAGCAAGTAGCAAGCTGCAACCGTCATGTAAGTGCCCACATAATTACATGGTAAACTTATCAAGTAGCCATCTGCTTGATGAGCTCGCTGACAAGTAGCCATCTGCTTGACAACTATCGATTGAGTAGCCATCTGCTCAATTGATGCCCTTTCCAGTGGCCACCCGCTGGTTAGGAGCCCGATTGGTAGCCATCTGCCAAGGTTGGGCGATCCATTGATGGTGGTTCTCTGCCATCAGTGTTACTTTCTGTCAACAAACTGCACTATCATATATCATCAGCTCATTGGTGGGTTTACCTGCCAATCAAGGAGTTATTTTTCAGAACTCAATTGAATCATCAGCTCGTTTGGGAGATACATGCCAATACAGGAGATCTCTTATCGTTTTGCATATCTTTGTAATATTTGTGAATCGGGAAACTAACTGATTTTCTTTTATGATTAATGGAAGTATTTTGGTCCGTATCTCCTGATTTTTATTAAAGTATGCTTTACATCAACAGTTTTTCATTGATATGTTGATTTGTTAAGTTTATGTCTTTGAAGTCTAGTTGAATATTAAACTGATTGATTGCCCACTCATTTGCTGATTAAATTCGTTGATATATTGAGTAAGCCATCAATTGGCTGTAAAACTTTGGCATTTTGGAGAGGTTATCATAAATTATTTAAGTCTTGCGGTCAGGCAGGCATGGAATAGAACTAGGGGTGGTGTTTGCCTACTCTGCCATAATCGATTGATTAGAAATTAGCCTTATTAGGACATTTTACATTGATATCAACATGTCTTTATCAGGACATTTAAATTATTGTTACAATGATGTCAACATGTCCAATTTTAAATCGTAGTGTTTGCACACACAAACATTGGCACTCCTGCACTCATTTTACACCACATCGAGCCATTAGCACATCGAGGCAATCGATGCCAGATCAGCCAAACAATATTTTGTCACGCCTCGATGTCAAGTTGTAATTGGTGTCAAATTTATAGCAAACAATATTTTGGGACGCCCAGTGGGACATGATGATCTTTTTTGCCAAGGAGTCCCCGGTGGGACATGATAATCTCTATATTCTTTTTGTCGAAAAATTATCAGCCAAATAATATTTTGGCTAAGTGAGACTTGATAATCTTTTTGCCAAACAGTCGATCAGTTGATGCTAAGTGGTTAATCTTTTGTTGTTATCAGATGATACCACAAATACCGCGAAAGACTTGATCTAGCTTGACGAGGACACGTTCTGACTTAACACATTCTCTCGAAAATCTATCAACGGTTCCGCTAACTATGGAAGGGACCGACATAATTGAGGAACTGACACCAGAGGTCCGCAACTCCACCAGGGACCTTGAGGCCAAACAGGGGGAATGGTCTAACGTTGTCAGCAAGTTTGAAAACATGCTGGGCTCGGGCACTGCAACCAGTCAGGCCAACATTGAAGCCAGCAACACTGTAAATAATTCCCTGATGCACTTGGAGGCAAAAATGATGTTGCTAGCTAAGAGCATCAACACCCTTGCCAACGGCATAAAGATGTAGCCTGGACTGGGCCGCACAAAAATGCTGCTGATAAAGGCAAAGGCCCCGCAATCCAGATCGGGGGAAGTGGATCGAGGGATAAGACGCCTTACAAACAAGGCAACAGACAAACTAATGTCCCGGATAGGAGATGAAGTACCTCCAAAGCAAGAAACATCCTTCTAGACTCGGGGGGTAGGTCCGAAGAGGACCGATCAGAGGTCGCGGGATACGGCCAGGAGGGACATCAAGCCAATTCATTGGCCTATGACAGGACTAATTGAGCTGCAGAGGGTCCAGAGGACCTCTTAACGGTAAATCAAGCTGAGGAGATGTTTGTCAGGAGACAGGGAAACAGGGCATCGAGGTATAACAAGCCTCACCCCGAATATATTGGTCAGGAGCCGTTCCCAATGAATTACAGGCCGCCAAACTTTACTTTGTTCTCAGGGGAAGGTTCTCAATCATCCAAAGAGCATCTGGCTCGATTCTCCCTAGAATGTGGCAATATGAGCAACGAGCTGAAATTAAAACTGTTCCCCAACTCCCTGACCGGTATGGCGTTCCATTGGTACGCCAATCTGAAGCCTGGATTGGTCCCTGACTGGCCATCCATGGAGAAGGTATTAGTAAGGAACCACTATCAGGCCCCGCTTGAAATTTCTGTCATCGAGCTGTCAAACATGAGACAACTGAAAGGGCAGTCGGTTGAAGAATACATGAAGAAGTTCATCAGGGCCAGAGGTTTTTGTGCCATCCCCTTACCGGAAAAAGAATGCATCAAGATTGCCATCCATGGCATGCACTTTGAACTAAGAAAGATCATGATGGCTCAGTACCATGAGGACTTGTTCGAGTTGACCGATCATGCGGTCCGTTATGAACGAGTGTTGAGAGAAGGAATGCCTGATTCGATCTAGGAACAGGTCAATCGACCGATGGAAATCGGATTAGCTGAAGTGGTATGTCCTAAGAACACTGTTTGTCCAGCTCTCGCCAAACCAAAAGAACCTCAGCCTACGATCAAGGTGCCAAACAGCCTGGTACAAAGGGAGGCTGAGTATAAGACTGACAGAGAAAGACGTTACTCGTTTGACGTCTCGAAAACAGAGGCCATTTTCAATCAGCTGTTGGCTGACAAGATCCTGAGACTCAATGGAGACCATGTTATACCATCACCGATGAAGATATCAGGTAAAACTTACTGTAAATATCATGACGTATGGACTCACTCTACAAATGAATGTCTAGTGCTCAGGTGATGGTACAGGATCACCTCGATAAGGGCATCTTGAGGTTTGCCCCAGACTGGAAAATCACTAAGCCGATGACAGTTGATACTAACCCTTTCCAGCAAAACGAGGTGGGAATAAATGTGATAATGGTCACGGATCCATCAAACGATGAATTACACACAGAGGGAGATCCACGATATTCAACAGTGAACAGGGAAATGGGTCTGTGTGCAAGATGCCAAACTGAGTTGGCAACAGTCCCTTTGTTCATCCACACTGGAATATACGACCAGTACATGCCTTAGCCAAATGTAGCATCAGCAGGGTATCCGTATCAAATAATGCCGCAACCGCAGGTAATGCCTCAAGCAATGCCGCAATCGCAGGCGATACCACCACCTCGACCAATGGGACCATGTCCGGTTCCATCTCCGATTGAATACACAGAATACACAACATCAACGGCGGAGCAACGCCGAGAACAGGCTAAGGCTAGAATACCTCGACAACAACAGGAAGGCACTAGCCTCAGCAGCAGAATCAGGGAAAGATCACCTGATAAAACACCAACCAGGCAGGTCAGATAGACCACAAATCGGAGAGACAGGACACAAGGTCCGTCGATGAAAATGACACCGCCAGGACAATCAAGGCCGCGCACTGTCCATACTTCTGCCGATACACAGGTGGATCGATGGGTGCCCGTTAGGCATCCTAAGTTCCCTGGAAATCGAAGGGTTGACCAGATGACTAGAACACAGTATTGGCGTTACTTATGCCAAAGAAAAGAGATGGAAATTGCCAAGGGGAAAGCCCCGATGAAAGAATCAGCAAAGAAACCAAAAAACTATGGAGCTAAAACTGAAACAGGGAACGAAAGAGGCCAAAGAGGCCAAGGGAGCTGAACAAGGAGCCGATTTCCAATGGAAATCACCAGAGAAAGCCAAATATGGCACCATTGATTTGGAGAAAGAATTGGAAGAAGACGAAAATGATCTCAAGGCAAAATTTGCCGAGATCTATGCCGAGAATGATGGTAAGGAAAAGGAGGCCGAATCAGGCAAAGCAGTTGAGGAAAAAATAGTCGACGAGAAACCAAAGAAAGTTGAAGAAATGGATACTAGCCAGCCAAAAAGTCAACTCGGCAATAGTCGAATGTAACGCAATTGATTCTGAACTCGTCGATTTCGACGACGAAGAACTGGAATGCTTCACCGATGGCTTCTCGGACGAAGGAATGCCTGTGGTACAAATGGCAGAAGACTTAGAACTGCTATCGGTCGATGACGAGAAAGAGACCGAATGGGAAAAGAAAATCGAAACTATATTCCAGAAGTCACCCTCTTTCATGGCCAGACACTTCAGGCCATTATACGTGTCAGGCCATATCGACGAAAAACCCATCGACAGAATGCTAGTCCACAATGGGGCAGCCGTCAACGTAATGCCAGCATCGACGATGTACAAGCTGGGTAAGGTCAGCGAGGACCTGATGGAAACGAAAGTGGTTGTTAGCAATTTCACCATAGGAAAGGCTGATACGTTAGGAATTTTGCCTGTCGAGGTGAAAATAGGGAAGACAAGCCTGAAAATCGCTTTCTTCGTGGTAGATGTTGCCTCATCATACAACGCCTTGTTGGGGAGGGACTGGATTCATTCAGCCTTGTGTGTGCCATTCTCCCTGCATCAATGTCTGTTAATCTGGAGAGATTCCCCTGAACCCGATATCATAATGGCTGACAACAGGCCATTCACTGCGAAAATCAATGCCATCGAGGTGACATACTATCGAGAGGATATTAGACCTTATAGGTTCATTGGACAAGATAAGTACGGAAAACCGAGGGAAGTCACTTCAAGCAAGAAATTAACTCAGCTTGAAATGGCCTGTTTGGCCAAAGAATTAAGCCGGCCTTGCAACATCAATGAAGAAAGGCCACAAGAACAGAACGGTCAGTCTTGATGAATTGTTCTGATAATAAAGGACAATCGGTCTATAAGGCCGAACATTTGGAAATTGATGAGATCGTTGTTATCGGGCCAGAGTAGGAAGCATGCGCCGATTTGATTCGAAAATTTCGGGCCTATGTGGCCGAATGCTATACGGAAGATCTCATTTTTTGAGGAAGAAACACCAATATCAGATGGCGATAAATTCATTGGGAAGAGCTAGGAACAATGCCAGTCAAGCTCGATGACATCAAAATTCATGTACAAGATCCTGTCATAGAGGTTGAGTTGGGCACCAAAGATGATCACAGGCCAACTTACATCAGCGCATTGCTCGATGATGGCCAGAAAGATCGATTGATTCAAGTATTGAAGGAATACAATGATTGTTTTGCCTGGAATTACGACGAGATGCCAGGTTTAAGCAGGGAATTAGTGGAGCATCGTAGTCCAATACTTGAAGTGTACCTACCCAGAAAACAACCCCTGAGAAGGATGTCAGCCGAGGTATGCAGACTGATCAGGGAAGAAATTGAGAAATTGTTGAAGGCCAGTTTCATCGAGGTGGCCCGATATTCGGAGTGGGTAGCCAATGTTCTACCCGTAATGAAGAAAAATGGGAAGATCAGGATATGCATTGATTTCAGGGATCTGAATCTCGTATCTCCTAAAGATGAATACCCAATGCCAATGGCGGACATGCTAATCGATGCTGCTGCTGGCAATATGTTCCTGACTGCCGTCGACGAAAGTGCAGGTTATAATAAATTTTTGTGGCTGTTGACGACGTACCTAAGTTGGCTTTTCAATGTCCCGGGGGAATAGGCACCTTCGAATGGAATGTGATGCCATTCAGACTTAAAAACGCTGGAGCCACTTATCAACGAGCCATGAACTGCATTTTCAGTGAGTATATCGATAACTTTGTTAAAATTTACATCGATGATATAATAATTAAATCGGCTAGTTACGACGAATATCTAATACATTTGGCGAAGTCATTTGCCAAAATGAGGAAACCTAAATTAAAGCTTAATCCCTTGAAATGTGTTTTTGCTTGCATCAGCCAATTTTCTTCACTTTTTAGTGCACCGTAAAGGGATTGAGATTGACAAAAACCAGTCCAAAGATATCCTGACAGCCAAATCTCCATCGACAAAGAAGGAATTACAACAATTCCTTGGCAAGGTCAACTTTTTAAAGAGGTTCATTTCCAGCTTGGCTGGAAAAACGAAGGTCTTCTCGCCTTTGTTAAAGCTGAAGGACAAAGAGGAATTTTGCTAGCAAACGGAGCATGAGCAGGCGTTTCAGGAGAGTAAAGATAAGCTGACAACGCTGCCTGTGATGATGCTGCCTGTCAGGGGAAAACCCTTGAAGTTATATATATCTGCCACATAAGACACTGTCGGCGTATTTCTGGCGCAGGACGATGAAAACGGATTTGAACGAGCCATATACTACCTAAGCAGGCACATGACTGAAACGGAGCAGAGGTACACGCCGATAGAAAAGGTATATCTTGCCCTGTTTTTTCTCGTGTAAAAAGTTACGTCATTATATGCTGCCTGTGAAAGTGTTAGTTATTTCTAGTATTGATATGATAAAGTATATGATAGCTAAGCCTGTGATGAGGGGAAGGATCGGCCGATGGGCTATCCAGTTTATGGAATATCAGTCTAGTTGACCATCCATGTATCGATATAGATCAGACCGTTCTTAAGGAACTGGACTTGATGATAGTGGAGATCAAGCCATGGACATTGGTTTTTGATGGGTCGAGAACCGATAGACTATG
Source organism: Penstemon eatonii (assembly GCA_038501285.1). NCBI lineage: Eukaryota > Viridiplantae > Streptophyta > Magnoliopsida > Lamiales > Plantaginaceae > Penstemon > Penstemon eatonii. The sequence goes on along the minus strand of CM076715.1, from coordinate 60,870,071 downwards.
CGGAGCATGTATCGTTTTGATTTCTCCATCCGATGTAAAAACTATGTTATCAATTCCATTTGACTTTGAATGCACAAATAATCAGGCCGACTACGAAGCCTTGATTATTGGACTAGAAATGCTCAGGAATTACATGGTGAATCTGCTACCATCGTCGGGGACTCGCAGTTAGTCAGCAAACAGATACAAAGTACATATGAATGCCGAAATCCAATACTTGATAAGTACTACCTAACTGCGATGTCTTTGTTGTCGGAATTTGTTGATGTCACATGATATCATGTGACAAGAGGAAATAATAGTGAGGCCAACAATTTAGCCCAATTGGCGACTGGTGTTGATCTACCTGATGACGTCGAGGAATCTCATTACGTCGTCAGGAGACGACACTGTCCGTCGTTTATGTATCGGGATAATATTCTGACTGTGTTGAGTGTATTTCAGGATCCCGATGACTGGAGAGAGCCGATCAGAAAATATCTGGCTAATCCGTCTAATAAAGCATCTCGACATATAAGGCTCAGGGCCGTCAATTATGTCTTGATGGGATAACAATTGTTCAGAAAAAGCCACGACGGTGTACTCCTGTTGTGCGTCGATCAACATGAAGCCATGAGAATAATGATGGAAGCTCATGAAGGAATTTATGGGGCCCATCAAAATGGCCACAAGTTGGCATAGCTGTTGCACCGATATGGCTATTACTTGCCAAAAATGGTGGAAAATTGTGTACAGTTGGCAAAAGAATGTGAAAAGTGCCAACGATTTGGGGTAATCCAAAGGATCCCCATTGAGGAGATGAATGTAATAATCAAGTCATGGCCTTTCAGATGTTGAGCCATCGATATAATTGGGGAAATTCATCCATCATCCTCCAAACACCATCGATACATTATTGTGGCCACGGATTATTTCACAAAGTGGGTAGAGGCCAAACCACTCGAACAGGCTAATCAGGCCGAAGTGATGAAGTTAATCAAGGACTTAATCATACATAGGTTTGGACTGCCACAAACCATTATCACTGACAGGGGACTGATGTTTGTCGGTCAAGGAATTTGCCAGATCGATGGGTTTTGAGTTGGTCCATTCAACACCGTATTATGCACAAGGGAATGGCCAAGCGGAAGCCTCCAATCGAGTCCTTAAGGACATTATTTCGAAAATGATCGAGGAAAACCCAAGATCATGGCATTGATGCTGTCAGAGGCATTGTGGGCTTATCGGACCAGCAAACGGACAAGTACTGGCACCACTCTATACAAATTAACTTAGGGACAGGATGACGTTCTACCGATGGAGATAAACGTCCGATCACTTCGGGTGATGCAGCAAAATGAGTTGACACCCGAAGAATATAATGAAAGTATGCTCCAGGAGCTCGATGAATTGGACGAAATCAGGGTTGCCGCGTTAGACAAAATCGAGGCACAAAAGAGGCTACTCGCCCGATGCTACGATAAAAAGATACGCAGGAAACAGTTTGATGTCGGGGACATGCTCTGGAGAACAGTCTTGCCACTTCATCAATGTGAGAAAAAGTATGGCAAGTGGAGTGCAAGCTGGCAAGGACTATATGAAGTCTTCTCGATAACTCGAGGAGGAGGTTACATTTTGATAAAGCCAGATGGAAATCTCTGCAGAGACCCCATCAATGGAAGATACTTGAAAACGTTTGGACCAACCCTTTGGGAATCAATGTGTCTAGAACATCAGCGAGCTTTGGAGTTGGAAATCGAGCGGCGCCAAGAGTACTTTAGTGCGCCGATTCCATTGTAAACATAAGTTAGGTTTATTTTTAGTCTTGTTTGTTTATTTTCCCTTCTGTTTTGTTAGACTAAGTTTTCAAAGTAATATTAGTTGTTGCATTTATTTCTAAAAATTTTGTCTAAGTACTTCGTTTTTTAATTAAGTCTTTGTTTTCCCGATTTTCAAATCTTTGCAAAAATGCATTTTTGTTAAGTAACTTAGGTTGATTTGATTTTAATTAAGTCTTGTTGACAATAAAGTAGTGTTTTTTTTTTCTTGCAAATTTATTTGAATTCCAAAATTCATGGCTTCGATTTTTGGGTACTAAGTTATGTGTGGTTTCGGTTTGGAGAAAAACGCAAGATAAACCAAGCCGAAAGAAATTCTACTAAGAAAAGGAAAATTGGTTTAGGGCCATCAAGCCATTACATCAAGCGAAGCAACAGGAAATAAAAGAAGTCTTTGGCCATCATGCCATTACATCGACAAGAGTAGAAAATAAACTAAGTCTTCGAAACCAAAATCCTAGAGCTACTTGGCACATTCGCCAACATCAATGGCTCGCAGGCCAGAAAATCAGTGTCTAAGCGATTGGATGAAATCCTAAGGTCACAATAGACTATGGGACGATTCACTTCAGTACTGAGTGCAATCATGAAACAGTCTCTAAGGTCGTGATCTTAAAACCGTTCCAAGTCATAGATTCCGAATGAGACAGGGTATCGAAGGAATCGCAAAGACTTGTACAAATATGTGATTTAACCGAATTTCGTCGGGTTAATTATATCAGTGAATATGGGTTATTGGGGATTCTCAATATATATGATTTAAAGGGCTCTGTTACTTTATTCAGGATGGATCAATCTCCAAGAAGAACGATTTTGAGGGAATAACAAGTAATTATCTTAACCAACGTAAAAAATAACATGAATATGAAGAGAAAGCTGTTTTCTTTATTGAATAATCTTGGATTCTGCTGATATGCAGAATGTGGTAGCGTATTTGCTGTGTATTCAAAAAGTGTCCGTAATACAATGACTAACTAGGTATTTATATCATACAAAGCCTAGCTTTACAAGGAAATATAATCCTAATAGAACTCGGCCCAATTGTCCTTCTTGAGTCCGGAGTGTAGTCTTCTTGTCGAAGAGAGTTGTATTCGGCCGGGTCGATAGGATGATCCCGAAGTGACTTACCTGGTCGAAACGATCCTTTACTCTTCAGTCGATCTGTTCATTATAAGGGGTGCGAAATAGCCCCCATCAGTACTCCCTCACTTCTTCGAGCGTATAAGTAGTAGAAGCTCGCAGAAGTAGATAATTTTTTACGACTGTTATCTTCTATGACCGGTGTCTCGTTAAAAACCTTACTTAAGAAAAAACCCAGTGGGAAAAAATCTTAAGTAAGGAAAAGAGTGCTACGCATCATAGATAGTCGTTTTATTTTTCCAATTATGAATCGCCACGCGTCCCTTCGGGGAGGCTTTTTATCTTCTTCCGTTTTTGGCGGGAATGTGATTAGTTGTGACGAGTTCGAAACGTCTTTTTTCTTCTTAGAATAAATAGGTGACTATTGAGTTCGTCATTTCTCCTTTATACTTTCTTATAGTTCGTAGTCATTTGTTTGCTTAGTCGTTCATCATATAAAGTTTTCCTTTTATCGACTTATATTTTGGAGCCCGATATTTTATCTTCCGAGCTTCATTTTGTTCAAGTGGCAATTTTCCTTCTCGAAGATAGTTGATCATTGGAGTCATCCAGTTTTCTTCAGCTTCTTCGATTTCCATTATTTCGACGACTGGTGTCTCATCGATATCGATTGTTGGTGCGTTGGAGATTAACCATTTGATCACCCTTTCGGTTTTTCCGTCATGGGATCCAGTGAACCTAGAAAGTTGATCAACCCATCTATTTTTCGAGCGTGGGATGTTCTGTATACCGAAACTTTCGAATTTCTCAGCCAACTTCTTTACTTTGGCGAGGTATTTTACCATATTAAACTCCTTAGCCTCATATAGGCCTTCTATTTGTCTTTGTACTAACTCTGAATCAGTTAATACTTTAAGTCTTTTAATGTTTGCCTTAATTGCCATTCCTGCGATCAGTGCTTCATATTCCGCTTCATTGTTTGTTACAACGAAGTCCAATGTTATCGCATAATTTATATCCTCTTTATTTGGTTCGGTGAAGTTGATTCCGGCACCTCCTCCTTCTCAGCACGAAGCACCGTCAACATGCATTAACCAGGTCTGGTTTTCTATGATCAATATATCATCGTCAAGGCTGTTCATTGGTTCGGTCACTTGTGTCGGAGTTTCCAGTAGGAAGTCAGCTAATACTTGGGCTTTAATTGCAATTCTTGGTTTGTACTCGATTTCGAATTGACCAAGTTCGATTGCCCATTTGATTAGTCTTCCAGAGGCTTCTGGCTTTGCTAAGACCTGTCTTAGTGGTTGGTTTGTTAAAACCACGATTTTGTAGGTCAAAAAGTAAGGTCGGAGTTTTCGTGCTGCCACTACTAAGGCCAAAGCGAATTTTTCAATCTCCAAGTAGTTCTTCTCTGCCCCTTGTAATAATTTGCTTAAGTAATAGATAGGCTTATGTTCCAAACCTTCTATTTTGACCAAGACTGAACTAACGGCCGCATCGGAGATCGAGATGTAGATATATAATGGTTCCCCTTCGGTTGGTTTGGCCAACAACGGGGATGTCGTCAGATATTCTTTTAGCTGGTCGAAAGCTTGATCGCATTCTTCTGTCCAAACAAAGTTTTTTGCCTTACGAAGGGTTTGGAAGAAAGGCAAACTTCTGTCAGCCGATTTGGATATGAATCTGTTCAATGCTACAATCTTCCCTACTAAGCTTTGTACTTGGGAGATGGTTTTGGGCGGCTTCATTTCAGTTATTGATCGAATTTTTTCTGGGTTGGCCTCGATCGTTGATGTACCAAATAGCCCAAGAATTTTCCCGATTTAACACCTTCATGCGGTATTTCCTCAATATTTGGAAGCATCGATCAAGATGTCTTATGTGATCCGCTTCATTCATACTTTTGACTAGCATGTCATCCACGTAGACTTCCATTATTTCTCCAATTAATTCTTTAAACATTAGGTTTACTAACCTTTGGTAAGTGGCCCCGGCGTTCCTTAACCCAAATGGCATAACTATGAAGCAATATACTCCTTGCTCGGTTATGAATGCAGTTTTCTCTTGGTCTTGCTCATTCATGTATATTTGATAAAAACCTTGGAAAGCGTCCATCATGCTGAAGATTGCAAAGCCAGCGGTTGAGTCGACTAATAAGTCGATCCTTGGGAGCGGATACGGATCGCGTGGACACAATTTGTTAAGGTCAGTAAAGTCGTTGCACATTCTCCATTTGTTATCTTTTTTATCCCCTTTTGCTACCGGAACAACATTACATAGCCATTCCGAGAAGTGTATTTCCCGAATTTGTTTTGCTTTGAGTAGTCTTTCTACTTCTGCTTTGATGATTTTATCTTTTGCTGGCCCATGATTTCTCTTCTTCTGTCTAGCTGGTTTTGCTAAAGGGTCGATTTTTAGCGAATGGTTGATTACTCGAGGGTCAATCCCTTCGATGTCGTTCGCACTCCAAGCGAAGACATCCATATTATTTCTGAGAAAGTTGATCAACATTACTTCCCCTTCCTTGCTTAATTCTGTACCTATTCTTGTTGTTTTCGATGAGTCCCCCTGTACCAGAATGACGTCCTTATGTTCTGGTGGTTTTAAGGCTAAATCCAGCGGCTCCTTTCCCTTTTTATCTATTCGGTCAGTGCTAGGGATTTCAACCTCGTTTCTACCAACAATGTCTTCGAGCTTTCTTTTGCTCGGGGTAATTGCTTCAGGGGGGTTTTTCAAAATTAACGATGTGCTGTAGCAATCCCATGCCATACAATGGTCATTTACTATTTCCCCGATACCTGTGTCGGTCGGAAATTTTATCTTCTGATGATAAGTTGAGACAACAGCTCGAAATAGGTTGAGGGCAGGTCGCCCTAAAATTGCGTTGTAGGCGAATGGAGTTTCTACTACTAAAAATTTTACCAGTTTTACTGTTCGATATGGTTTCTTTCAGAGTGAGACATTCAGAGTTATTGTTCCGCTGGGAACAATTTCGGATCCTCCAAACCCCACCAACGGTGTAGCTACCTTTTGGAATGTTAATTGCCCCAAGTTCATCTGGGCTAGGACTTCTCTAGAAATGATATTCGCTGAGCTTCCGTTATCGATCAGGATTCTTTTGACGTTGTAGTTCGCTATTTCTAGCGATACCACCATCGGGAAATCGGGGCTATCTTCTTTAGTGTCCCAAACTAGACTCTTGGGTACTTCGCCCTCGTTAAAACTGATCAGCTGGTTGTTTGATGACTTACTTTCTAGAGTCCATACTTCTCTTGGGTATTTCAAGCCCCCGATTATGGATCTAGCAGTCCTTCGTCGAGCGTTATGACTATCCCCGCCGGCGGGTCCTCCGGAAATTGTATGGATGGTACCATTGATCTGGTCATAGTTTAACTCCTGTGCAGGGCCATCCTCGGGTGACTTTCGACGGGAATTCCTCCTTTGATTATTATTCCGAGGGCTCCTACTTCTTCCTCTTTTGCGGTTATCCCGTTCTAAATAGTCGTCTAGTTTTCCTTGTTCGATTAGTTTTTCTATTTCCCTTTTAAGGTGAAAATAATCTTCCGTTCGGTGCCCGTGCGCCCGGTGATACTTACAGTATAAGTCATAGTTTCGTCCGCCTGGTCTGGGCTGAGCGATTTTCTTTGCTTCTGGGATCCAATTATTCCTTTCTAGTACAGCCAAGATTTCGTCAATTGGAACGGTTAGTCTTGGGTGATCTACTTGATTGACCCTGCTCTGGGTCGCTGGTTCGCTGATTCTAGGTCTTTTATAGATGTTAGGTCGTCTATCCTGGTCGTTTTTATTATAATTCTAATCGCTGGAAGACGTTGTCTTTTCTGAAAGATCGTTCATAGTCCATGGATCTTTGGGCAGGAATTCTATCTTGCCGTTTTGAGCCTGAGGTCGTAACATTATTTTTGTTTTTATCTTTGAAAGAGTTCATCTCTTCCTGGGTCATATACTTAGATGTCAGGCTCATGATGTCCGCGAACGTTCTTGTTTGCTTTCGGCTGAGGGCGTTCCCAAACTGCCTATTCTTTGTGAGGTCGAAGAGAATCGAGATTATGTAATCAATATTGGGGGAATCGATTTTGAGTAATTCGACATTAAATCTTGCTAACCAATTCCTTAAAGATTCACCTTCTTGTTGATAAATGGTTCCTAAATAGCTCATCGGCAATTTTTGCCTTTTCTGACTGGCGAATTGCTGTGTCAGTTTGTTACATAATTCTCGAAAACTGAATATGGAGTTGGCTGGTTGTTTGGCGAACCAGTCCAAAGCTAATCCCTCTAGCGTGGTCACCATCAGCTTAGCGGTGAACTCCGCCGAGTGAGAATACAAGTTCATTATGTTTGTGAAACTAAAAATGTAGTCGTCCGGATCAGTGGTTCCGTCATATCTGGGTAGTCTACCCGGGACCTGTCCGATTGACTGTGCTTCTTTTATTTCTCTGCAGAAGGGGGAGCACGCTGCTAGGCTCTCCTGGAGTTCTGTGGTTCTGGCCCACGGGTTTTGAACGGATCGCAAGCGTTGCTCGAGTCGTTCTTGTACCATTTTTTCGATTTCTATTTCCGAGAATCGCATTGTTCTTGGTCGATTCGGGATCGCCTCACCAGCGTCATTCTCTATAGGGATAATGGTGTGTTCCTTTGATTCGTTGCGTTGCGGTCTCCTTCGATCCACTTGTCTTCGGACGTCGTCATCGGAAGGTTTTGAATTCCCCTGCTGCGGACTGTGTAGCGAGCGTCGCTCGCTCGCCGGGCTGTCAGCTTGTTGAGATATTTGATCGTTCTGCCTCCGCTTTCTTTGAGTGGGATTTACCCTAGTAGTTCTAACGTTTCGAGGAACTTGTTCGAGTACGAGTAATTCCTCTGGGGAGAGTGATTTAAGGAGCATAGCGATCTGTCGAAATTTCTCCTGAGCATCTGACAGGGGAACTGGGATCGTTGGAGCCACATGTTCTTCCGGTATTGTGCCAGTAGGGATCCCTTGTGGTTCCACCTGATTCTGATGATGCTCATTCTGTTGCTGGTTGTCGTTGGATACACGGGCGTTATTATCGGTATTGCCTGGTAGATCCTCAGACGCACCACGTTGGTTGGTCGTGTTAATTCTTGTTCCGTTACGAGCGCTCTTCCTTGGGCGAGCCATATGTCGATCGAATAATTAACCTAGCCCCACGGTGGGCGCTAACTGATTTAACCGAATTTCGTCGGGTTAATTATATCAGTGAATATGGGTTATTGGGGATTCTCAATATATATGATTTAAAGGGCTCTATTACTTTATTCAGGATGGATCAATCTCCAAGAAGAACGATTTTGAGGGAATAACAAGTAATTATCTTAACCAACGTAAAAAATAACATGAATATGAAGAGAAAGCTCTTTTCTTTATTGAATAATCTTGGATTTTGCTGATATGCAGAATGTGGTAGCGTATTTGCTGTGTATTCAAAAAGTGTCCGTAATACAATGACTAACTAGGTATTTATATCATACAAAACCTAGCTTTACAAGGAAATATAATCCTAATAGAACTCGGCCCAATTGTCCTTCTTGATTCCGGAGTGTAGTCTTCTTGTCGAAGAGAGTTGTATTCGGCCGGGTCGATAAGATGATCCCGAAGTGACTTGTCTGGTCGAAACGATCCTTTACTCTTCAGTCGATCCGTTCATTATAAGGGGTGCGAAATAGCCCCCATCAATATGCATGATTCACATGGAGTGAATTAGTAGCATTTCATGAGCAAGGCATTTGAGGCCAGTGCATATGAGTAGGTGGTTCGATGGAGGATCGAACACATCGAACAACCCGAATAGAGAAACCCATTGTGGAAGCGCATGACGCATATCGGTGACGGGATGTTTCTCAAGGCTTATAATAGTGTACGATTTAGTCCTTAGACTTGAGGTGCTAGGGCGAATTCGGTGCATGAGTGTGCGTACTTAGATCTTGGTATAGATCACGTAGCCTGATCATAACATACCTAGGTTGGGTGCGTATAGTTGTGTACGTGAGTGGTTAGTACTAAGAAAGGGTCTATCGACTCATCCTGATAAGGTGGGAGAATTTCCTATACGTTCTTAGATAATATGTTTCTAGAAACCATGGTCATGGTTGGTGACGGATTCTGAAAGGTGTTTCCTAATTTAGCAGTCACATTGAAATTATTATCCAGAATTAGAAAGTACAAACTCGAGATAATTAGATGTGCCGATCAATTCACACACCCTAGGTCTCGGTCGGGAAATTAGTCTTTAGAAGGACCGTATGTACATGGCATTTATAAGAGGTGAGGTTCACAAATATCAATTCACCTTTAATTGGGTTTCATGGGCTTGTGGCTAGACATCGACCATGAAGTGTGGGTACTCATGAATTAATAAGGAAATTATTTTTGGAGTGGTCAATTAAAAGTGTTTAATTGATCGGAGCATTTAATTGCTCATTAATTAAATCACGAAAGTTGTGGGCCTGCTACCAATTGATGGTGAACCCAGAGGGTCACACACAATACAATTTTAAATTCCGCACTTTCGTTGGTCTGACAGTCGAGGTACAACCCAACAGTGGTATCACAGCCAATTCCATAATTATTATGCGAAAAGGCCTAACATAATATTGTGTTTACGTATATGTTTAATTATATGTATGAAAACGCGTGATTATTTTGTTCTGTAAATTGATTCTTACTTGTTACGATTGGATCTATGATTGGGTAAAACTGCTTTTCAAGATCTGTGGCGAATTTATAGTTTTTCGAAAATTCAAGACTCTTTGTGCAAATAATCGCATATCATGAAATTTAGGGCTGAAAATTTAATTTTCTGTTTCTGGAAATTTTTAGAAAAATCTGGACTGTTTTTGACATTCTGGTCAGCATGCAATTTTGGGTTGTTTTGCAATTTCCAAAAATTAAAGGACTGTTTTGTAACTTCTAAAAGTTCAAGGGTCAGTTTGCAAAATTCAAAAATTCTCTGGATTCAAAATTTTATTTTCTGGTCCTATGTCCGAAACTTTTTTTGGGGGTGTTTTTGTAACTTTTCAAAAAAATTGGGGTTAAAAGTGCAATTTCCAAAAGTATAGGGGCCGAAATGCAATTTTTAAAAGTTGAAAAATCAGAATCTATTTTTAGGCAGAAAACTTGTTTTGTTTACCCCGAGAATTTATTTTGTCATAATTAGTAGTGACTAAATGGTAAGAATCATAGGAAGTTAGTTCTAAAAGATAGTTTTAAAATTAAGAAAGAAATATGTAAAAGTTGTTTGCTTGTTTCTTGCTCTACGTGAACTGTTTACGTGGTTTTCGAACGCGCCGAGCCTTGCCCTTAGGTTAGATGTGATTGGTTTAATTTATCGTTTGGTTTTTATTGGGCCTGCGAGCCTATAGTTGTTTTTGGGCCACTTTGAGCTTTTGTAATAGATTAGGGCTTTTACTGTTTTATTAGTTTAGAATGGAGGCCCGTTTACAAGCAAGGTGGGAGCTCAAGAAGAAATGAAGGCCATGTATGCATGGTAGCTTATGTAATAGAATAGGCCTGTTTAAGAACCCTTTAGATTGACCAATTGGGCCAACATCATGGCTCGATGGTTGCCCGCATAGGAGGCTCCCGATCAAAAACATATTGTGTTAGCATGCATGCTTGGTTTGTATGGTTTTAATTTATTTATCGATTATGATTGCTTGTGTGATATGCGCTAGAATCTAGATCGTAAATAAAAGATAAAGCATAATTTACACGGTGAGATCTCGAGGAGAGTTAGTATAACTTTCAAAACCGAAAATCCCCTCTCAAATAAATATTAAGTCATATTGGGTTAACTATAAAATGAGGTTTTATAAATCCAATCCTTCCATTAATAGGAACTAGTGTATGTTGTCTACTTATCGATAGAGGTGATCCAGAGTCTGGCACAGTCGAAGAAAGGGACAATGCATGAAATTCCTTGATTCTTGTTTTCTTAAAATTTGACAAGGGTGGGGACTGGTCGGTACGTGAAAATCGACTGATAACCAGTTACGGGGATTTCTGACCGGGCCCGTTGCTCATCATGATTAATGGGTTAGACTTAACGCGTAATAACATTTATGATGTAGCAGTGCTAGATAAATGCGAAAAACAAGGCAAAATTGCTTGAAGGTTGTGTAGTGACACAATTGGCAATAAGTATGCCTACCTGGGGAATTGGTTGTATGGCCACGAGTCGTGAGTGCAATTAATGGCCCCTGGGACGTCAAGACCTACTAGGAAATAGAATTTCCCGAAACTAGAAGGGGTTATTGTTTCGATAAAGAAAGTGGGAGAACTTTTTCGATAAAAAGTCCAAATTTCGTTAATTATAAGTATTATTTTTAAACCTGTCTGCTTATTGTTGTCTATTTAATTGTTTGAAATAGCCATTAAAATCCACAATCATGTACGAACAAACTTTAACACAAAGCATGAGGTATTCACTCCACGAGATAAGCAAGGTTAGATTTAACAATAGAGAACATTGTTCTTACCTAATCAAGATAATGAATCAAATAAAAAGCTAGGCGCTGATTTGAATAAAGAAGATGAGATAGTAATTATTCTCAATAGCTTGTCTAACTCATTTTCTCATTTTGTGTATCATTGTGAAATTCCGTGTTTTGGATTAAAGCAAATGATTTACGCAAGTTGTTAGACAAACGTGAGAAAGCCCATCTACTGGGATTGGGTCTGAGTGAAAGAAGGGATTGCCCCTTGTGTAGGAAAGATAAAGAACTAAGGAAGTTCGCTAGAAAGAAATTCCTGAAGAGAATTAACAAAGGTTAACCTAGTTATTTCTTTTGATGTATAACATCTCATAGACCCTGACATCTGTAAAACAGTTTGCAAATGATGATGGCATTCCCTTGTCCTTGGGAAAGAGGACACGTCTTCACAGACAGAGGCAATCATCGCTTCAATGAATAAGGGAAAAATGATTTAGGAATTAAGTTAAGAAGAATCTAGACTTCACTTTTGGGCAAAAGAGTTTTACTTAGTTTTTCGTATTAGCATAAGTTTTCGTTTTATTTTGTTTTTGAGTATTATTTCGAATTTTTGTACAAGACAATATTGCTTTACCATTATGAATGGAATACTTTAATTAAAGCAATTTAACTTTGTACAAATATTGATGCCTTGAAACATAGAAGTAAAACAATGATCAAAAACTTTGAAAGCTACATGCTAAATCGAAAAGGAGTAAAACAAGCAAGATAATCGTCCACACCTGAAATGTTTATTTTGGACATTATTCCTAAAGAAGGATTCGAAATGGAGAGTTCATCTACTGCTCTTGAAATACAGAACTTGGATGAACTCGTAACTTTCAAATCTTATCTTGAAGGAATAATAACCGAAATCAAAAGTTTGCTAGGCATTCCAAGCATTTCAACCAAATGGATTTAATCCATAAGGACAAACGTGGAGAACTAAAAGCACTAGTTCAAAAGAACGTTACTTAATATATACTTACGATTTTTTAAATTGTCAAAGCATATATGTACTTTGTGAAGTACAATTCTAAAAACTGTTGAAGTAATTCAACAGAAGTTTTGGAAATGAAGTAACTAAGTGCATTATGTCGAAAGCATTTGATCTAATCAAACTTGCCGAAACATAAAACTAACTCATCGATTATCTAAACGAGAATAGAATTCTCACGCAGCAAATCAAAGAAGGAATCGAACTTTATTAAAACTTAGTCCTTTTCACGATAGTGATTTTGCTAAACTTCCTTTATTCACTTTAGGGGATAGCCTCCCCTGACTCTTCAAAAAGATACTTGGTCTAGTACATTTTGAAATAAGTCCTTAAACTGCCGTATCATTTATGACATGACATAATACCCTTGTATGAGAAATTGGATGGTAGATCTGATTCATACAAAATATGTGGGGTATCCAACGAAATCCATTGGATACCTGTTCTACGACAACGAGAAACGAAAGTATCTCGTAAGTAGCTTGTTCCTCTGTTGACGAAACACTCGTCAAAGGAAATAGGGAATGTCATAGAACTTGATGAAGTCCAAGAATTGGACCCATCCCCACAAACAGTGGAAGCAAACCTTGAAACCTGCTGAACCGAGTTACGCACAAACACTGCGTAATCTAATCAAACTCGTAAGGAACTCAAAATTCCATTTACTAAATTAAGAAATTGGATTTTAATCCAAGATTACGAAGGAAATTATGTTAAACATAAACTAAGGGATATGGCATGAAGCCATAAGACCCGAAATGGAAAAGTTGTTAACTTATTTGACTCGTTCAATGGCGATAGGTCATTCTTATAAAGCCTTTTAAGGACTAATGAAAATACCTTCTCTCCATTTGCAACGTCAAAATCCATTTCGAAACTATTAGCCATAGAAAGGTGGTTTTGACTACCAAAATATGACTATTGGATATGAATCCTACCTCTCACAATTTGAAAAATTGATCAGAAGATCTCTATTCGAATCGAAAGGTCAATCTATGAATTTTTCCCGAACTTGGAACATGCAACTTGATAAGTTGATCAAGAATGTTGAATTTGTCAAAAGGCATATGGATTCCAATTGTGCAAAAGGATCAGTGGGAGCATAGTTAAGTTCGTAACGTAACATGACGATGTTTTGTACATCAAGATTCGATATCAGAATATCAAAGCACAGACGAAAGCGTGTTCTTCACGCAATTCTCCATGACAAAGATTTTGGGAATTACATCTCACGTACTGGCAATACGTATCTATGGAGATAGAGCGAAGTAGATGTTGCAATTCATCAAATCTAAGTACATAGACTATATATTGAATAAATTCAATATGAAAGAATACAAGAAAGGATTGTTTCCAAAGAGACACAATTTCTCTGTCACTTATTTAATGAGCCCTACATATATATGAGTAAAGAAGATATTGTCTCAAGAAGCCTTATGCTTTGGCATTGGGATTGCATGTAGCATGCAAAGTCTTGTACCAGACCTGACTCATCAAAAGCTCTGATCTTTCACGAGCTACTGTTAGTCGAACACCAGTAAAGGACACTGGACTACCATAAGGATATATTTCTGGTCTGTGGTAGTAGTGGAGGATTGAAACTCGAAGGATTTAGTGATTTGAGATTTCCAGTCTAAAGTGGATGATTTATTCTGTCTCGATGGAGCAAAGGTAAGTTGGAAGAAATTCCAATAATATACCATTGCCAACTCAAACAGCATATACGTCACAGCATTGTGATGCAGCAGAAGAAAGTGTTTAGATGAGAAACATTCATCCAATGACTGGATGAATTACCTAGCATAGCAAAAGCCTGTCATAATCTTAATCTATTTAGATAAGGCAATTGCTCAATGAAAAGGAAACGAGATCTCACCGATAATCTGAGCACAATACCATATGATTGAACAAATCATAGGTAGTTGAGACACGTAGAAGGGTTACGTCATCTCAACAAAGACAACTTAGCAGATCCACTAATTAAGTTCTTTCACAAAAGGGTTCGAGGGACATCTTTAAAAGGATGGGTCTTAGAAACGTTGTGATTGGCTTTAGGGCAAGTGGGAGATTGATAGGATAGTGCCCAGCAAGCCAATATTAATTAGCTTGTTGGAGAATTGTTTTCTTATGGTCTATAATTAATACGCCCGTTTATAGTACGTAAATTAAACAATGGCCAACTTCATCTCTTCGATTGGATGAAATCCTAAGGTCACAATAGACTATGGGACGATTCACTTCAGTACTGAGTGCAATCATGAAATAGTCTCTAAGGTCGGATCTTAAAACCATTCCAAGTCATAGATTCCGAACGAGACAGGGTATCGAAGGAATCGCAAAGACTTGTACAAATATGCATGATTCACATGAAGTGAATTTGTAGCGTTTCATGAGCAAGGCATTTGAGGCCAGTGCATATGAGTAGGTGGTTCGATGGAGGATCGAACGCATCGAACGACCCGAACAGAGAAACCATTGTGGAAGCGCATGACGCATATCGGTGATGGGATGTTTCTCAAGGCTTATAATAGTGTACGATTTAGTCCTTAGACTTGCGGTGCTAGGGCGAATTCGGTGCATGAGTGTGCGTACTTAGATCTAGGTATAGATCACGTAGCCTGATCATAACATGCCTAGGTTGGGTGTGTATAGTTGTGTACGCGAGTGGTTAGTACTAAGAAATGATCTATCGACTCATCCTGATAAGGTGGGAAAATTTCCTGTACATTCTTAGATAATATATTCCTAGAAATCCATGGCCATGGTTGGTGACGGATTTGGAAAGGGGTTTCCTAATTTAGCAGTCACACTGGAATTATTATCCAGAATTAGATAGTACAGAATCGAGATAATTAGAGGTGCAGATCAATTCGCACACCCTAGGTCTCGGTCGGGAAATTAGTCTTTAGAAGGACCGTATGTACATGGCATTTATAAGAGATGAGGTTCACAAATATCAATTATAAGAGATGAGGTTCACAAATATCAATTCACCTTTAATTGGGCTTCATGGGCTTGTGAGTAGAAATCGACCATGAAGTGTGGGTACTCCTGAATTAATAAGGAAACTATTTCTGGAGTGGTCAATTAAAAGTGTTTAATTGATCGGAGCATTGAATTGCTAATTAATTAAATCAAGAAAGTCGTGGGCCTGCTGCCAATTGATGGTGAACCCAGAGGGTCACACACAATACAATTGGACAGTGACATTCATAAAAGGAATTAGATGATTTAAGGTAGTTAAATCAAAGTTATTGAATTAAGGTATTAATTCAAAGAGGAGGATTATTAATTGGAATTATTTAATTAATTAATGTCTAAATTAATTAATTGAATTATCTGATTAATTATGAAATTAATTAAAGTGGTTAATTAATAAAGATGGAAGAATAATTAATTGGCAATTTTTGGATTAGCCAATTATATGACATGGGGCGATTTTGGCAATTTGGGCAAGGTGGGCGATTTTGGATAGGGATTAATAAGGGAAGAGTTTGTTTCTTGGTTATCAAGTAACAAAAGAGATTTGGTCAAATCTTGTTTCCTATTATGATAAAGAAAAGATTTGCCATATCTTGATGAGAGATCTAATAAGAGAAGATCTCTTCTCTCATAAATATCAGTCATCATACATCTTCTAAAAGGTTAACAAGTTTGCACAACACAAGAAGAAAAGAAAAATTGCCAACCCCAAAACCGCCCCAAGCCCCTAGCTCGGCCAAACCCTAGCCGCACGCCCTAGGCCGATCCAAAACCTAGCCGCACCTCCCCTGGTCGATCCAACCTAGCCGCATAACGATTAGCAGTTATTGAATCCATTTAGATTCACATTTGTTCTGATGAGATAGTCAAGACATTTGACTTCATCAAAACGAGTATGAACTGTGAGTGTACAAAAGGATTAGTGGGAGCGCGATGAAGCTCATATTTTATATGTCGATAATGTTCTGGCTATCTGGTATGATATCGGAATGTTAGCACAGACGAAAGCATGGTTGTCCATGCAATTCTCCATGATTGATTTAGGAGAAGCATCTTGCGTATTAGGATACGTATCTATGGAATATATCGGAACAAGATACTGACACTCTCTAAATCTAAGTACATAGAATCACTACTGGAAATATTCAGTATGAAGAATCCAAGAAAGGATTGCTTCTAGTGAGACACTGTATCCCTTGTTCCAAAATATATGTGCCCTACATCAAATGAGAATAAAGGAGAATGTCTCAAATACCTTATGTTTCAAACAAAAGGTTGCAAGTGGCATGCTTTACTATGTACTAGACCAGACGTAGAACATGCTCAAGTGTCGCGAGCAGTTGCTAGTCAAACTCCAGTGAAGAGTACTGGACCACCGTAAAAGATATCCTTAAACTCTTGACAAAGACTAAGGATTTGTTCTTGGTCTACGATGGTAGTGGAGAATTAAAATTCGAAGGATTCACTAATTCAAATTTTCAGACTGATGTGGATGAATTAAGAACATCCATATTTGGATACATATCCTGCATCAATGGGGTAACGGTAAAATTGAAAGGGTTCCAAGCAAATCACCGTAACCATCTAAACCACTGAAGCAAGATATATTGCAGCATTAAATGTAGCATTAAATGCGGCTTAAGAAAGTGTTTGGATATAAAACTTCATCCTATGGTTGGATGTAGTGCCTAGCATTGTGAAGCTCATGATTATCTTCCATGATAACATTGGAGCTATTGCTAAAGCAAAGCATTCGAGATCTCACTAGAAATCTAAACACAATTGAAAGAAAGGTACCATTTGATTAGAAAAATCATTGGTAGAGTTAACGCGCGTAATGGATCGCGTCGACTCAGAAGATAACTTAGCGGATCCACTAAAAGGAGGCTATATCATGAAATGAGTTTTGTTAAGCTTCCTTATGCATTCTAGGAGTTAGTCCTCCTAACTGCATCGAAGATACTGAGCAAAGTACCTTCAAAGTTCGTGCCTACAAAGCTTTACCAAGAAAGGTATGGCAAAATACCTCTACGCTCTTACCTCTGAGTATGGAGATCTCCTTCCGATGGTAGAAACGAGAAAGGAGATAAATTGGCTAGTAGATCCAATTTGTATATAATTGTGGGGTATCCAACGAAATCCATTGGATACCTGTTCCACGACAATGAGAAATAATCATTTCTCCTTGATACCCATTCCTCTGTTGATGAATTTCTCGTCAAAGGAAATGAAAACGTCATGGAACTTGATGAAGTCCAAGATTTGGACCCGTCCCCGCAAATAGTGGGAGTTAATCTAGAATTCACTAAACCTACTAGTACACTTACTCTTCGAAGGTCTGATCGAATTCGTAAGGAGCCAGAGCGATTTGGTTTCATTCACGAAAACGAGAAAGTGGAAAGTGATCCAAGGACCTATCAAGAAGCGATGTCATACATAGATTCGGATGCGTGGCTCGAAGCCATGCAACCTGAAATGGATCCCATCCATTCCAACAAGGTATAACCTTGATTGATCCACCCGAGGGATTTATCCCTATTAGTTGGCCATAAATTATAAGTGGATCTTCAAACTTGTAATGAATGGAGAAGTGTTGCCTCTAAGAATTGACTAGTGGTAAAAGGGCTATTCACAATGTTCTGGAACAGACTTTGATGAAACCTTTTCTCCGTTAGCAGTTATTGAATCCATTTAGATTCACATTTGTTCTGATGAGATAGTCAAGACATTTGACTTCATCAAAACGAGTATGAATTGTGAGTGTACAAAAGGATTAGTTGGAGCGCGATGAAGCTCATATTTTATTAGTCGGTAATGTTCTGGCTATCTGGTATGATATCGGAATGTTAGCACAGACGAAAGCATGGTTGTCCATGCAATTCTCCATGATTGATTTAGGAGAAGCATATTGCGTATTAGGATACGTATATATGGAATAGATCGGAAAAAGATGCTGACACTCTCTAAATCTAAGTACATAGAATCAATACTGTAAATATTCAGTATGAAGAATCCAAGAAAGGATTGCTTCCAGTGAGATACTGTATCCCTTGTTCCAAAATTGATGTGCCCTACATCAAATGAGAATAAAGGAGAATGTCTCAAATACCTTATGTTTCAAACAAAAGGTTGCAAGTGGCATGCTTTACTATGTACTAGACCAGACGTAGAACATGCTCAAGTGTCGCGAGCAGTTGCTAGTCAAACTCCAGTGAAGAGTACTGGACCAATGTAAAAGATATCCTTAAACTCTTGACAAAGACTAAGGATTTGTTCTTGGTCTACGGTGGTAGTGGAGAATTAAAATTCTAAGGATTCACTGATTCGAATTTTCAGACTGATGTGGATGAATTAAGAACATCCATATTTGGATACATATCCTGCATCAATGTGGTAACGTTAAAATTGAAAGGGTTCCAAGCAAATCACCGTAACCATCTAAACCACTGAAGCAAGATATATTGCAGCATTAAATGTAGCATTAAATGCGGTTTAATAAAGTGTTTCGATATAAAACTTCATCTTATGGTTGGATGTAGTGCCTAGCATTGCGAAGCTCATGATTATCTTCCATGATAACATTGGAGCTATTGCTAAAGCAAAGCATTCGAGATCTCACCAGAAATCTAAACACAATTTAAAGAAAGGTACCATTTGATTAGAAAAATCATTGGTAGAGTTAACGCGCGTAATGGATCGCATTGACTCAGAAGACAACTTAGCGGATCCACTAAAAGGAGGCTATATCATGAAATGAGTTCGAAGAACATCTTTAAAAAGATGGGTCCTAGAAACGTTTGTGATTGGCTTTAGGGCAAGTGGGAGATTGATGGGATAGTGCCCTGCAAGCCAATATATTTAGCTTGTATTGGAACTATCATTATCATTCTTTAGTATAAATGTAATAATACGCACGTTTATTTATATATGTATAAAGATAAACAATGGCCAACTTCATCTCTCGCGAATACATTTAAGCGATTGGTTGAAACCCTTAGATTACATTAGACTATGGGACGATTCACTTCAGTACTGAGTGCAATCATGAAACAGTCTCAAAGGTCGTAATCTTAAAACTGTTCCAAGTCATAGATTCCAAACGAGACGGGGTATCGTAGGAATCGCCAAGACTTGTACAAGTATGCATGATTCACATGGAGTGAATTTGTAGCGTTTCATGAGCAAGGCATTTGAGGCCAGTGCATATGAGTAGGTGGTTCAATGGAGGATTGAACGCATCGAACGACCCGAACAGAGAAACCCATTGTGGAAGCGCATGTCGCATATCGGTGATGGGATGTTTCTCAAGGATTATAATTGTGTACGATTTAGTCCTTTGACTTAAGGTTCTAGGGCGAATTCGGTGCATGAAAGTGCGTACTTAGATCTAGGTATAGGCCACTTAGCTTGGTCATAACATGCCTAGGTTGGGTGCGTATGGACATGTACGCGAGTGGTTAGTACCGATATGGAATCTATTGACTCACTGTAATGGGTGAGAGAATTTCCTATACGATTCTTAGATAATATATCCAAGGAACCTACGGCCGTAGTCGGTGACGGATTTGGAAAGGGGTTTCCAAATTTAGGAGTCACATTGGAATATTATCTTGAATTAGAAAGTATAGTTATCGAGACAAATGTAGAGGTGCCGATCAATTCACACACCCTAAGTCTTGATCGGGAATATTAGTCGATAGAAGGACCGTATGTACATGGTAATTATATGAGACGAGGTTCACAAGTATCAATTCACCTGAAGTTGGGCTTCATAGGCTTGTGGCTAGACATCGACCATGAAATGTAGGTACTCCTGAGTTAATAGAGGATTTGATTCTAGGAGTGGTCAATTAAAGGTTGTTTAATTGACCGGAGCAATTTATTGTTCATAAATTAAATCACGAGGAATTTGTGGGCCTGCTGCCAATTGATGGTGAACCCAGAGGGTCACACACAATACAATTGGACGGTGACTGTTGAAAAAGGATACTAAAGGAATTAATTGATTTAAAGGTAATTAAATCAATTAAATGAATTAAAGTATTTAATTCAAGTGGGAGATTAATTAATTGGTTGACTTAATTAATTAAATACTTAATTGAGTTGCTAATTAATTATATTAAAGAAATATTGATTTAATTGGATTGGGCATTTAATTAAAGTAATTAATTAAATTAATGAAAGGCTTGCAAGACATGTGCCTTTAATTAAAAGCCCATAAGGAGTCTTGCAAACCTAGGTCAAAAGGGAGTCTATAAATAGGGTTCTACTAGAGCTCAAAAAGCTAACACCCTAAGCAAAAAACCCTAGCCTCTTTTCTCTGACCTAGCCGCCGCCCCCTCTCCTGCGCCGCCAAGCCTAGTGCCGCGGCCAACCTGCTGCCGTGAGCTGCCCTAGCGCCGCAGCCGCCTCTCCCTTGTTCCACCGTGCTAGATCTTGCTTTGCCAAGTTAATCTGCGCAGTCCTGCAACAACAAATCTCCTAGATCCAGTTCTGAGCCTAAGACTATGAGGTGTTACCAGAATCCAGTTGGTGTGGACTATCTTTGGAGGTGAGACGCTTGGATCACTTCTGTGAACCAGATCCAGATCCATATTCAGAATCAGAACTGAAGGTTGCCACCACCTTGCCTGTGGTGAGGTAAATTGCAAAAACCCCCTTGTTTAATTCAATGTGTGTTTTTGTTTCATGCTTGCGTATAAATAATATGGAGAATCTTATATGGGACTTTCGGTGCTTCGAAAAAATTTAAATTCCGCACTTTCGTTGTTCTGACAATCGAGGCAACCCAACCACTATCCTAACAGTGGTATTAGAGCCAACTCCATCATTATTATACGAAAAGCCTGAACATAATGTGTTTTCATCGTATATGTTTAATTATGTACATGTAAACACGTGATAATTATGTTCTGTAAATTGATTCTTACTTGTTATGACTAGATCTATGATTGGGTAAAACTGCTTTTTCAGATCTGTGCCGATTTTATAGTTTTTGAAAACTTCAAGACTTTTATGCAAAGAAATCGAGATTAGGGTTTTTAGGGGCTGAAAATTAAATTTTTTCGAATCTGGAAATTTCAAAATTACTAGACTATTTTGCAAATAAGGTCGCACATATTTTTGGGGTCGTTTTGTAATTTCCGAATGTTTGAGGACTGTTTTGCAATTATCGAAAATTCAGGGAAAAATTGAAAATTTTCAGAATTCAAAATTTTATTTTCTGGTAGCTGCCCGAATCTGCCCAGGAGTATATTTGTAACTTTTTAAAAGGTTTGGGGTCAAAGTGCAATTTTCGAAAGTTGAGGGGCGAAAATGCAATTTTCAAAAGTTGAAAAAACAGAATCTGAATTTGAGCAGAAAATTTATTTTTGTTCACCCGAACATTCATTTTGTCTTAATTAGCAGTGACTAAAAGGTAAGAATCATAGGAAGTTAGTTTTAAAATTAAGAAAGAAATAGGTAAAAGTTGTTTGCATGTTTCTTGCTCTATGTGAATTGTTTACGTGGTTTTCGATCGAGCCGAGCCTTGACTTTAGGATAGATGTGATTGGTTTAATTTAATGTTTGATTTTCATTGGGCCTGCGAGCCTATTATGTTTTTGGGCCACTTTGAGCCTTTGTAATAGAATAGGGCTTTACTGCTTTCCTAGTATAAGATGGAGGCCCATTTACAAGCAAGGTGGGAACCCAAGAAGATATGAAGGCCATGTATCCGTGGTACATTGTGTAATAGCATAGGCCTGTTTGCAAACCCTTTAGATTGACCAATAGGGCCAACATCATTGGCTCGATGATGGCCTGCATTGGAGGCTCCCGATCGAAAACATATTGTGGTAGTATGCATGCTAGGCTTGTATGGCTTTTATTTATTTTGTCGATTTATATTTAGCTTGTATGAGATGCGCGCTAAAATCTAGATCGTAATAAAAGATAAAGCATAACTGAATCGGTGAGATCTCGAGGAGAGTTAGTATGACTTTCAAACCAGAAATTCCCCTCTCGAATTAAATATTAAGTCATATTGGATTAAAATAAAATGAAGTATTTATATAAATCCAAGCCTTCCATCAATAGGCTAGGGTATGTTGTCTACTTATCGATAGATGTGATCCAGAGTCTGGCACCCGATTCGAAGAAAGGAACAATACGTAAAATTCCTTGACTCCTGTTTTTAACTAAACACGACAAGGGTGAGGACTGGTCGGGATGTGAGGATCGACCGATAACTAGTTACGGAGAACTCACGACCGGGCCCGTTGCTCATCATGATTGATGGGTTAGACTTAACGATTAGTAACACTTATGATGTAGCAGTGCTAGATAAGTGCGAAAACCGAGGCAAAATAGCTTGAAGGTTGTGGAGTTACACAATTGGCAATAAGTATGCCTACCTGGGGAATTGGTTGTATGGCCACGAGTCGTGGGTGCAATTAATTGCCGCTGGGACGTCAAGACCTACTAGGAAATAGAATTTCCCGAACAATTGAAGGGGTAATTGTTTCGATAAAATAGTGAGAGAACTTTTACGATAGAAAGTTCAACCTTCGTAGATTATAAGTATTATTCATTAACTAGTCCACTAAATGCTTGTCTTCTCTTTAGATACTGAGATATCTGTAATTATCCATTTTAGTATTTATCCTCGACTAATAAAATAACTGGATCAAAATATCGACTAGGCAAGAAACTTGAGAATTGTCTTAAATTCCAGAAGTGGGAATGATGTTCTTAAACGACAAGCCTATGCCTTATGCGCTTCTGAGATAAGTCAAAATAAAAGAAACGAGTCACCCGTAGAGTATGGGAATATTAATGATCGTTTCCTCATATAAAGATGAATCTTAAAAGTGAAACGAATCACCTATGAATCTTAATGATCGTTTCCTCAAATAAGCATCAAGATTGAACGAGCTATGGAAGCAACATGAGGAGCATGTCTGAAGCTTCCACCTCAAAAGGCCTGTTTTGAGGACCAGTCTTCTGAAACAAACATCCACCTCAAAAGGCTTGTTTTGAGGAGTAGTTTTCAATCGATATGATTCGAGACTTCTAAGGAATTATTTCAAAACTCGAGAATAAATGAAGGAACTATTGTGAAGGATCACTGTCTTTGTTTTATCAATCTAGTTGAAAACTGGATCAATTAAACGTAGACCTGCAAGTGATCTTAACATTAACTTCCTCCCGCTCATTCAAATGACTCTTGAAATATACTGATCTTATTTGATAAGTCGATCACATTTCATGAATCAACCAAAGTATTGGTTAAAGGCAAATAGGATAAACCTGTCATAATCGTTTACACTTCATGGACTGCAAAGTCAAAGAAGAGTAAAATGAAGAATAATTTATTCTCTTCCAAATTCGACCATAAAGGTAGTCAAAAGAACGCAAGTAGCCTAAAAGTCGAATTATCCCACTGGATCTAAGAAAGGCAATGATATGTTTAATTGATTAGATGATCTAATTAATTAAGCAACGTTTCAATTAAAGGGTTAATTGAAAGGAAAAAGGAAGCAATTAAATAAGTTAATTTAAAGGAAGTAAATTAATTGAATTAAACCATTAACTCAATCTTATTGAATTAATGTGTTAAAATTCAATTAATACAAAGATAATAATCCATAACTTTGGTACGCTAGAGTTGGACACATCTCCAAGAGTAGGATTCAAAAGTTGGTTTCACCTAAGCTTCTTGAAAAATAGAACTTGGATGAACTTCCAACCTGCGAATCATGTCTCAAAGGAGATATGACCAGATCTCCCGTCACAGGGAATCCGGAGCGAACCAAACAAAATCTGGATTTAATCCATTAATATGGATCACTAAAAGTTACTGTGAGAGGAGATTACTCATACTTCATACTTTTTACTAATGACCTTGATCGTTAGTGAAAAATGAATCTAGTGAGATGCAAATCCGAAAAACCAAGAAAGGTATTTCAATGCGAAGTAGAGAATCAACAAAGACATGGTATTATTCGATCTAATCGAGATAGCAAATACTTGTCAAGGATTCCTCAATTATCTTGAGAATGAGATTCTCATACAACAAACTCCTCCTAAGACGCCTCAACTTATTGAAGTGTCTAAAGAGATGGAATCTAACATTGTTTAACATTGTTCGATCCATATTGAGTTTTGTTAAGCTTCCTTATGCATTCTAGGAGTTAGTCCTCCTAACTGCATCGAAGATACTGAGCAAAGTACCTTCAAAGTTCGTGCCTACAAAGCTTTACCAAGAAAGGTATGGCAAAATACCTCTACGCTCTTACCTCTGAGTATGGAGATCTCCTGCCGATGGTAGAAACGAGAAAGGAGATAAATTGGCTAGTAGATCCAATTTGTATATAATTGTGGGGTATCCAACGAAATCCATTGGATACCTGTTCCACGACAATGAGAAACAATCGTTTCTCCAAGATACCCATTCCTCTGTTGATGAATTTCTCGTCAAAGGAAATGAAAACGTCATGTAACTTGATGAAGTCCAAGATTTGGACCCGTCCCCGCAAATAGTGGGAGTTAATCCAGAATTCACTAAACCTACTAGTACACCTACTCTTCGAAGGTCTGATCGAATTCGTAAAGAGCCAGAGCGATTTGGTTTCATTCACGAAAACGAGAAAGTGGAAAGTGATCCAAGGACCTATCAAAAAGCGATGTCAGACATGCGTGGCTCGAAACCATGCAACCCGAAATGGATCCCATCCATTCCAACTAGGTATAACCTTGATTGATCCAACCGAGGGATTTATCCTTATTAGTTGGCCATAAATTATAAGTGGATCTTCAAACTTGTAATGAATGGAGAGGTGTTGCCTCTAAGAATTGACTAGTGGTAAAAGGGCTATTCACAATGTTCTGGAACAGACTTTGATGAAACCTTTTCTCCTTTAGCAGTTATTGAATCCATTTAGATTCACATTTGTTCTGATGAGATAGGCAAGACATTTGACTTCATCAAAACGAGTATGAACTGTGAGTGTATAAAAGGATTAGTGGGAGCGCGATGAAGCTCATATTTTATATGTCGATAATGTTCTGGCTATCTGGTATGATATCGGAATGTTAGCACAGACGAAAGCATGGTTGTCCATGCAATTCTCCATGATTGATTTAGGAGAAGCATCTTGCGTATTAGGATACGTATCTATGGAATAGATCGGAAAAAGATGCTGACACTCTCTAAATCTAAGTACGTAGAATCAATACTGTAAATATTCAGTATGAAGAATCCAAGAAAGGATTGCTTCCAGTGAGACAATGTATCCCTTGTTCCAAAATTGATGTGCCCTACATCAAATGAGAATAAAGGAGAATGTCTCAAATACCTTATGTTTCAAACAAAAGGTTGCAAGTGGCATGCTTTACTATGTACTAGAACAGACGTAGAACATGCTCAAGTGTCGCGAGCAGTTGCTAGTCAAACTCCAGTGAAGAGTACTGGACCACCATAAAAGATATCCTTAAACTCTTGACAAAGGCTAAGGATTTGTTCTTGGTCTACGGTGGTTGTGGAGAATTAAAATTCGAAGGATTCACTGATTCGAATTTTCAGACTGATGTGGATGAATTAAGAACATCCTTATTCGGATACATATCCTGCATCAATGAGGTAATGGTAAAATTGAAAGGGTTCCAAGCAAATCACCGTAACCATCTAAACCACTGAAGCAAGATATATTGCAGCATTAAATGTAGCATTAAATGCGGTTTAAGAAAGTGTTTGGATATAAAACTTCATCCTATGGTTGGATGTAGTGCCTAACATGGCGAAGCTCATGATTATCTTCCATGATAACATTGGAGCTATTGATAAAGCAAAGCATTCGAGATCTCACCAGAAATCTAAACACAATTGAAAGAAAGGTACCATTTGATTAGAAAAATCATTGGTAGAGTTAACGCGCGTAATGGATCGCGTCGACTCAGAAGACAACTTAGCGGATCAACTAAAAGGAGGCTATATCATGAAATGAGTTCGAAGAACATCTTTAAAAAGATGGGTCCTAGAAACGTTTGTGATTGGCTTAAGGGCAAGTGGGAGATTGATGGGATAGTGCCCTGCAAGCCAATATATTTAGCTTGTATTGGAACTATCATTATCTTTCTTTAGTATAAATGTAATAATACGCACGTTTATTTATATATGTATAAGGATAAACAATGGCCAACTTCATCTCTCGCGAATACATTTAAGCGATTGGTTGAAACCCTTAGATTACATTAGACTATGGGACGATTCACTTCAGTACTGAGTGCAATCATGAAACAGTCTCAAAGGTCGTTATCTTAAAACTGTTCCAAGTCATAGATTCCGAACGAGACGGGGTATCGTAGGAATCGCCAAGACTTGTACAAGTATGCATGATTCACATGGAGTGAATTTGTAGCGTTTCATGAGCAAGGCATTTTGAGGCCAGTGCATATGAGTAGGTGGTTCAATGGCGGATTGAACGCATCGAACGACCCGAACAGAGAAACCCATTGTGGAAGCGCATGTCGCATATCGGTGATAGGATGTTTCTCAAGGATTATAATAGTGTACAATTTAGTCTTTTGACTTAAGGTGCTAGGGCGAATTCGGTGCATGAAAGTGCGTACTTAGATCTAGGTATAGGCCACTTAGCTTGGTCATAACATGCCTAGGTTGGGTGCGTATGGACATGTACGCGAGTGGTTAGTACCAATATGGAATCTATTGACTCACTGTAATGGGTGAGAGAATTTCCTATACGATTCTTAGATAATATATCCAAGGAACCTACGGCCGTAGTCGGTGACGGATTTGGAAAGGTGTTTCCAAATTTAGGAGTCACACTGGAATATTATCTTGAATTAGAAAGTATAGTTATCGAGACAAATTTAGATGTGCCGATCAATTCACACACCCTAAGTCTTGATCGGGAATATTAGTCGATAGAAGGACCGTACGTACATGGTAATTATATGAGACGAGGTTCACAAGTATCAATTCACCTGAAGTTGGGCTTCATAGGCTTGTGGCTAGACATCGACCATGAAGTGTAGGTACTCCTGAGATAATAGAGGATTTGATTCTAGGAGTGGTCAATTAAAGGTTGTTTAATTGACCGGAGCAATTTATTGTTCATAAATTAAATCACGAGGAATTCATGGGCCTGCTGCCAACTGATGGTGAACCCAGAGGGTCACACACAATACAATTGGAAGGTGACTGTTGAAAAAGGATACTAAAGGAATTAATTGATTTAAAGGTAATTAAATCAATTAAATGAATTAAAGTATTTAATTCAAGTGGGAGATTAATTAATTGGCTGACTTAATTAATTAAATACTTAATTGAGTTGCTAATTAATTATATAAAAGAAATATTGATTTAATTGGATTGGGCATTTAATTAAAGTAATTAATTAAATGAAAGACTTGCAAGACATGGGCCTTTAATTAAAAGCCCATAAGGAGTCTTGCAAACCTAGGTCAAAAGAGAGTCTATAAATAGGGTTCTACTAGAGCTCAAAAAGCTAACACCCTAAGCAAAAAACCCTAGCCTCTTTTCTCTGACCTAGCCGCCGCCCCCTCTCCTGCGCCGCCAAGCCTAGTGCCGCCGCCAACCTGCTGCTGTGAGCTGCCCTAGCGCCGCCGCCGCCTCTCCCTTGTTCCACCGTGCTAGATCTTGCTTTGCCAAGTTAATCTGCACAATCCTGCAACAACAAATCTCCTAGATCCAGTTCTGAGCCTAAGACTAGGAGGTGTTACCAGAATCCAGTTGGTGTGGACTATCTTTGGAGGTGAGACGCTTGGATCACTTCTGTGAACCAGATCCAGATCCAAATTCAGAATCAGAACTGAAGGTTGCCACCACCTTGCCTGTGGTGAGGTAAATCGCAAAAACCCCCTTGTTTAATTCAATGTGTGTTTTTGCTTCATGCTTGCATATAAATAATATGGAGAATCTTATATGGGACCTTGGGTGCTTCGAAAAAATTTAAATTCTGCACTTTTGTTGTTCTGACAATCGAGGCAACCCAACCACTATCCTAACAGTGGTATCTGAGCCAACTCCATCATTATTATATGAAAAGCCTGAACATAATGTGTTTTCATCGTATATGTTTAATTATGTATATGTAAACACGTGATAATTATGTTCTGTAAATTGATTCTTACTTGTTATGACTAGATCTATGATTGGGTAAAACTGCTTTTTCAGATCTGTGCCGATTTTATAGTTTTTGAAAACTTCAGGACTTTTATGCAAAGAAATCGAGATTATGGTTTTTAGGGGCTGAAATTTTAATTTTTTCGAATCTGGAAATTTCAAAATTACTGGACTATTTTGCAAATAAGGTCGCACATATTTTTGTGATCGTTTTGTAATTTCCGAAAGTTTGGGGACTGTTTTGTAATTACCGAAAATTCAGGGAAAAATTGAAAATTTTCAGAATTCAATATTTTATTTTCTGGTCGCTGCCCGTAGGGATGGCAAACGGTCGGGTCGGGTTCGGGTCTGGGCTAAATGGGTCGGGTCGAGTTCGGGTCTGGAAAAACGGGTCAGGTCTTAAATGGGCCGGGTCTGAAACGGGTCTGGGCCGGGCCGGGCCGGCCCGGTTTTTTTTTTTTTTTTCCTTTCTTCTTCTTCAAAAGTTGTACTATATATTCAAGAATTATGATCCAAATAATAAAATCAATATGCAAAATAAGGAGCATTAATTACAAGTTTTTAGTTCATATTCAAATATACTTAAATTTGTTTAATTACATCACAAAATCTTAATTAATAGAAAGTAGAAACTTCAACAAAAACATAATTTTCAATCTAAATATTTGACTAAAATATTTCTAATCATTAAGATGAGCACTCCCAAGTTCCGCAACCAAGCCTTCAATATCTGTGGAGAGTAATTTGTCCTCATCTTCTTCATCAGAACTATAACCTACAATAATTATGAAATGTTACGAATATATATAATAAAATATTAAAATTTAAAATAAAACATTATATAAAATTCTTGAATTACCTTCGAGCCAATCACGAGTACATAAAGTTGCTTCCGCATTTTCCGGCAATATCCTACTTCGAAATTTTCCAATAATTCGACCTCCATGACTAAATGCAGATTCGGAAGCAACTGTAGTGATTGGGATACTTAAAATATCACGAGCCATAAGTGAGAGCTCGGGATATCTAGTGCAATTTTCTCTCCAATAGTCGAGTATATTTAGATTTGGAACATCATTCCAATCAAGTAATTCCTCCTCAAGATACAAATCTAACTGCGACTTTCGTCTTGCAACCTTATGTCGAGTTTTGAAAGCATCAAACTCCTGTAAGGATATAACATTTGTTATAAAAATGAGCTAGAAAATAAATAAATGAACAATAAACAAATGAAATAACTCGACTTACCGCCATTTGTTTTGCCACCTCATCATGAGGTCTTGTGCTAAACCTTGAAGATTGTGCACCAAGAGATGGTGACTCTAGCAAATATGTTTCCAGTAAAACTTGCATCTTCTGTTTTAAATCTTGGACCTTTGCAATACATGTCACTGAATCAAGCTTGTTATAACAAAACTCAACAAATTCCAGCTTATAGCGTGGATCTAGCACGATAGCAAATGACAACACCTCACTATAACACTTCCAATATTTGTCAAATTTAGGCTTCATCTCATATGCCGTAAAACTCGTAACCGCATCCCCACTTTCCATTTCCTCTTGAATAAGCAATTGAATCCGCCATATATTATGAAAATACAAATTTGCAGTGGGATACAAACTTCCAGAAAATAGTTTAGTCATATCATAGAAAGGTTTCAAAAACCTAGCAATTCTTTCAACTCTATCCCACTCTTCCGACGAAGGACACCACTTGTAATTTGGATCAACACGCTCCAATCTCATAAGCGCTCGAGTGTAAGTTAGTGCACTATCCAACATTAAATAGGTAGAATTCCACCTCACCGGCATATCTTGTCTCAACTTTTTCCCCACTTCAAGGGAAAGTTGTTTCACACATTCGTCAAGTTTTAAGGACCTCGATGCTGACCCTTTCACATACTTCACACTCTCCCTAATTTTTTCAATAGCCACATCGATAGTTTTCAACCCAGCTTGCACAATGAGATTTAATTTATGAGCACCACATCTCACGTGCATGAAATCACAACTACAAATTGCAGACCCATTCATTATAAAATGATCTTTAAGCACATCAACCAAACCATTATTATATGTTGCATTATCTAAAGTAATGCTAAATACTTTTTTCTCGATATTCCATTCTTTCAAGAAATCAATCAACCATTCTGCCAACACTGGGCCATTATGAGGAGGGGGGATATTTCGAAAAACCAAAACCCTTTTCTGAAGCACCCAATTTTTATCAACATAATGTGCTGTCAAAGTCATATAGCCATCTGATGTTATTGAAGACCATAAGTCTGAAGTAAGGCATATACGACTAGGCACTGACTCTAAAGCTATTTTAAGTTTTTCTTTTTCTTTTTTATATAGCTTTAGAATATCTGCTTTGAGTGTATTTCTTGAAATGGGTTGTACATTAGGATTCAAGTAGGTATGGGTGTTTCTTATTCCTTCATATTCGACATATCTAAATGCCAAATTATGTTGAACTACCGACTTAGCTACAAGCTCTCGATATACATTTTGATCAATCTCATTTGATCTTTGTCCCTCACCCTCATTCTCCTCACGAAAGGGACAACGGGAACTAGTGTGACGTTTCATGCTAGTTGTCCCATTACCAGCACCACATAAAAGTACAGCACCACATTTCTTACACTTTGCCCTTTCTTTTTTGTCCGCATTAGTGGGTAGCTTTTCAAATGTTTTCCACACTTTAGAAGTTTTTTTTCTTGATTTTTGGTTACTTCGTGATGAGCTATCTCCGGTTAAATCATCCTCTAGTTCCATTTCCATTGAATTTATATTGAAATCTAATTCAGGAAAATAATAATATAATAATAAACATAAAAACGTGCAATTAGATCAACAAAAATATATCAAAAATAGTTGATTTGATATCTAAATCTAACACCATTTTTTCCTCCAAACTCAACATCCCAAATCATATCCCAATTTTTCATAACTCATAAATCTAAACAATTAAACTCAAACTAAATTGTATTATAATGGTTCAATAAAACCACACAAACCAACTTTCAAAAATAGTGAAACCTATTTTAGAAACCAAACTAAGCGAAAGTTAAACAGACACCAAACCATATGAATTGAATCCTACCTAGAGAGTTTGAGTCTAAATTTCACCACTTTGAACATTACTTTAGTTTAGTTTCCAAATAATATCAGTAGTAGTAGTAGATAAATAATAAATAGAAAAACATGACGACAACAAACATGAGCAACCTCTGAAATTATAGAATTATTCAGAAAGTGGCCGAATGCTGAATATAACACAAGAACCACAAACACAATCTTGTGAAAAAATCGAATCAGACCCCTCCAATATTTGATTCATTCCCAGATGGCTCATATTAAAGACAAATTAATCAATTTTCCATTGGATTAGCAAAAAGACACAATTTTTCAGTAATATAAACCCCATTTTTAAAACGTCATACATTTGTAAAACCGACAATGATCCAATAATCCAAGAACAAAAAAGGAACTATATAACTTCACAATAATCACTACCAACTTAGAAAAAGAAAATTTAATATTCTCGGCTCTAAATCTAAACAATTTTTCTATAGATTTAAAACAAAAAGATTTAAGAAAAAATTACATAAACTTACCTTCCATGAAATCCGGCAGTCCGGTGGTGGGTTCCATCAATTCCGAAGATCCGACGGTGGGGAATCACTTGGCAGAGAGAGACACGGCGGAGATTTATCGACTGGAAAAACCGAAAGAGACTGAGAGAGAGATGAGAAGAAGGCGGATGTGTTGTGCAGGTAATAGGGCTTGACTTTTAATTCTTTTAGACCCGTTAAAGACCCATTAAAGGCCCAGTTAAAGACCTCTTAAATTTAAATGTGTGTCCAGACCCATCCCAACCAAAAAATAAAGTTCACTAATGGGTTGGGTCGTAATGGGTCTGGGCGGGTCACTGCCGGCCCATTGGGTCCAGACCCATTATGCCAACCCTAGCTGCCTGAATCTGCCCAGGAGTATTTTTGTAACTTTTTAAAAGTTTTGGGGTCAAAGTGCTATTTTCGAAAGTTGAGGGGCGAAAATGCAATTTTCAAAGGTTGAAAAAACAGAATCTGAATTTGAGCAGAAAATTTATTTTTATTTACCCGAACATTCATTTTGTCATAATTAGTAGTGACTAAAAGGTGAGAATCATAGGAAGTTAGTTTTAAAAGGTAGTTTTAAAATTAAGAAATAAATAGGTAAAAGTTGTTTGCATGTTTATTGCTCTACGTGAATTGTTTACGTGGTTTTCGATCGAGCCGAGCCTTGACTTTAGGATAGATGTGATTGGTTTAATTTAATGTTTGGTTTTCATTGGGCCTGCGATCCTATTATGTTTTTGGGCCACTTTGAGACTTTGTAATAGAATAGGGCTTTACTGCTTTCCTATTTTAGGATGGAGGCCCGTTTACAAGCAAGGTGGGAACCCAAGAAGATATGAAGGCCATGTATGCTGGTACATTGTGTAATAGCATAGGCCTGTTTGCAAACCCTTTAGATTGACCAATAGGGCCAACATCATTGGCTCGATGATGGCCTGCATAGGAGGCTCCCGATCGAAAACATATTGTGGTAGTATGCATGCTAGGCTTGTATGGCTTTTATTTATTTTGTCGATTTATATTTAGCTTGTATGAGATGCGCGCTAGAATCTAGATCGTAATAAAAGATAAAGCATAACTGAATCGGTGAGATCTCGAGGAGAGTTAGTATGACTTTCAAACCAGAAATTCCCCTCTCGAATTAAATATTAAGTCATATTGGATTAAAATAAAATGAAGTATTTATATAAATCCAAGCCTTCCATCAATAGGGACTAGCGTATGTTGTCTACTTATCGATAGAGGTGATCCAGAGTCTGGCACCCGAGTCGAAGAAAGGGACAATATGTAAAATTCCTTGATCCTGTTTTTAACTAAACACGACAAGGGTGAGGACTGGTCGGGATGTGAGGATCGACCGATAACTAGTTACGGAGAACTTACGACCGGGCCCGTTGCTCATCATGATTGATGGGTTAGACTTAACGATTAGTAACACTTATGATGTAGCAGTGATAGATAAGTGCGAAAATCGAGGCAAAATAGCTTGAAGGTTGTGGAGTGACACAATTGGCAATAAGTATGCCTACATGGGGAATTGGTTGTATGGCCACGAGTCGTGGGTGCAATTAATTGCCGCTGGGACGTCAAGACCTACTAGGAAATAGAATTTCCCGAACAATTGAAGGGGTAATTGTTTCGATAAAATAGTGGAGAACTTTTACGATAGAAATTCCAACCTTCGTAGATTATAAGTATTATTCATTAACTAGTCCACTAAATTCTTTTCTTCTCTTTAGATACTGAGATATATGTAATTATCCATTTTAGTATTTATCCTCGACTAATAAAATAACTGGATCAAAATATCGACTAGGCAAGAAACTTGAGAATTGTCTTAAATTCCAGAAGTGGGAATGATGTTCTTAAACGACAAGCCTATGCCTTATGCGCTTCCGAGATAAGTCAAAATAAAAGAAACGAGTCACCCGTAGAGTATGGGAATATTAATGATCGTTTCCTCATATAAAGATGAATCTCAAAAGTGAAATGAATCACCTATGAATCTTAATGATCGTTTCCTCAAATAAGCATCAAGATTGAACGAGCTATGGAAGCAACATGAGGAGCATGTCTGAAGCTTCCACCTCAAAAGGCCTGTTTTGAGGACCAGTCTTCTGAAACAAACCTCCCCCTCAAAAGGCTTGTTTTGAGGAGTAGTTTTGAATCGATATGATTCGAGACTTCTAAGGAATTGTTTCAAAACTCGAGAATAAATGAAGGAACTAGTGTCAATGATCACTGTCTTTGTTTTATCAATCTAGTTGAAAACTGGATCAATTAAACGTAGACCTGCAAGTGATCTTAACATTAACTTCCTCCCGCTCATTCAAATTAATGACTCTTGAAATATACTGATCTTATTTGATAAGTCGATCACATTTCATGAATCAACCAAAGTATTGGTTAAAGGCAAATAGGATAAACCTGTCATGATCGTTTACACTTCATGGACTGCAAAGTCAAAGAAGAGTAAAATGAAGAAGAATTTATTCTCTTCTAAATTCGACCATAAAGGTAGTCAAAAGAACGCAAGTAGCCTAAAAGTCGAATTATCCCACTGGATCTAAGAAAGGCACTGATATGTTTAATTGATTAGATGATCTAATTAATTAAGCAACGTTTCAATTAAAGGGTTAATTGAAAGGAAAAATGAAGCAATTAAAGAAGTTAATTGAAAGGAAGTAAATTAATTGAATTAAACCATTAACTCAATCTTATTGAATTAATGTGTGAAAATTCAATTAATACAAGGATAATAATCCATAACTTTGGTACGCTAGACTTGGACACATCTCCGAGTAGGATTCAAAAGTTTGTTTCACCTAAGCTTCTTGAAAAATAGAACTTGGATGAACTTCCAACCTGCGAATCATGTCTCAAAGGAGATATGACCAGATCTCCCATCCCAGGGAATCCGGAGCGAACCAAACAAAATCTGGATTTAATCCATTAATATGGATCACTAAAAGTTACTGTGAGAGGAGATTACTCATACTTCATACTTTTTACTAATGACCTTGATCGTTAGTGAAAAATGAATCTAGTGAGATGCAAATCCGAAAAACCAAGAAAGGTATTTCAATGCGAAGTAGAGAATCAACAAAGACAGTATTATTCGATCTAATCGAGATAGCAAATACTTGTCAAGGATTCCTCAATTATCTTGAGAATGAGATTCTCATACAACAAACTCCTCCTAAGACGCCTCAACTTATTGAAGTGTCTAAAGAGATGGAATCTAACATTGTTTAACATTGTTCGATCCATATTGAGTTTTGTTAAGCTTCCTTATGCATTCTAGGAGTTAGTCCTCCTAACTGCATCGAAGATACTGAGCAAAGTACCTTCAAAGTTCGTGCCTACAAAGCTTTACCAAGAAAGGTATGGCAAAATACCTCTACGCTCTTACCTCTGAGTATGGAGATCTCCTGCCGATGGTAGAAACGAGAAAGGAGATAAATTGGCTAGTAGATCCAATTTGTATATAATTGTGGGGTATCCAACGAAATCCATTGGATACCTGTTCCACGACAATGAGAAACAATCGTTTCTCCTAGATACCCATTCCTCTGTTGATGAATTTCTCGTCAAAGGAAATGAAAACGTCATGGAACTTGATGAAGTCCAAGATTTGGACCCGTCCCCGCAAATAGTGGGAGTTAATCCAGAATTTGTTTCTGGAGAAGGTTAGTGAGAACAAAGAGTTTTTGCAGAAGATAGAATGCAAGAAAATTTCTCACAAATGCTCTAAGTATATTTGGGTGCGTAAAGAACGACAAGTCTGATCAGATCTGGATTTATAGAGTTAGGGTATTTCGATTTCCGTGATACCAGCCAACCGTTAGATCCGTTTCTTGTCAGTTCTGATTGTGCGGCGTCAGTTACGCATTTTCAAATTCAAAAAGCATTTAATGACAGGCGGGAATGCGAACCGCCTTACTGTACTTATAAAAGCGTATTTTAGATAAAACGTTTTTAATACACTTAGCTTTTATACATTTGATCAGACAGGTAATTAAAATACTTATCTGATAGGACTACCGTCCTGATGGCAAAGCTGTTATCAGTGAAAGCCAATAATTGATAACCTTCCTCGGCTGTTTGTCAATCCAGCTAGATAATTAATCTTCAATCTTCAAGATTTGAATCTTCTGATGAAAACATAACTTCAACTAACTGTCATCAACGAATTTCATCTTTTAATCAGAAGTACCGCTAGTCTTACACGTTCCCCCTGACTTTAAGAATTCATAAGTTAACTAGTCTGTTGAGAGTTACTCCTTGAAGATAATATGATGAGTAAGCTGTTGAACTCCGGTCTTCTGATGAGTTCCCCCTCAGCTTATGCAAATATTTTTATATATATTTGAAACTTAACTATATTTAATAATTTGATATTGTAACTTAAATTTTCATGAAACTAGGATTAAAAAATAATATAATATATGTTGAGTCAAAATTAAGCTATTAAATGTTAATTAATTTAACTAAATATTTATTTTTTCACAAAATCCGTGATTGACCCTTTCATGAACTCATTAAAAGCTCATATAAATATTAACAAATTAAAATTCAACCAAACTCAACTCATTAACAATATAAAATACTCCCTCTGTCCCAATTTTTTTGCTCTCCAGGTACAGTTGACTTGTCAACTTGACCAATTTTGTAAAAATTATAATAAATAATTTAATTAATATATTTCACTAATAAGTTGATAATATATTATGACACTATATATATTAATATTTAAAAGGTTTAATACACCACAAATGTGAATAATTTAATATGATAAGTCACCTAAAAAATTAAAAAGTTTGACCGAGTACTGTAGCAAAGGGAGCAAAATAAATGGGACGGAGGGAGTAGATTGTTTGTGTGAGCCGGATCAAGCCGATGTCCAATGGGTCTTGGCCCTTTTTGCTACCCCAACTTAAGACTAACAAAATCTACAAATATAGGTAATTTGAGCAGAAAAAAAGCCATTGTCACGTTAACAAAGTCAATATTTCACCGTTACATTCGTCAACCAAAGACTTCAAATGTATAAGTGTTATAAATAATATTATAGGAAATTAATTGATACACCCCGGGAGTTAACTGGTAAGCCCGCTTATTATGGGGCGAACTGTATTTAACCCTTATTTTATTATTTTTTCCTTTAATCAAATAGTGAAATTACTTATTAAGATGGCCCTTTCTTCTTCTGATTCATGCGTGCAACTTGAAATTATATTATGTGAAAAGCTATGCTTGGAAGAATCTCAAGAGTTTCAATGGCTTTTTCGGAATCGAGTTATCCAACTCTAATTGCTTCTTTCCTTTTGGTTTACATTATATGTATATCTCTGTCTTATTATATAACAATCATTACCTACGTACATGAATTGGGGTAGGTGTTTGACCAAAAAATATGGGGAAATGCGTGGACAAAGTCTCACTTCATTCATTTTCAAAATTAGGAATAATGCTTTTTCGGCATCATACAAAGGGGCTTTTTGCATATTTGGTATCACTGTATACATAAATTAATGTTTAGTACCACAATTTATATATTAGTTGCAATTGTTATACTACCGTCAAATAATTGTACAAATTTGAACAAGTAAGCACTCCGATGATGCACAAAATGGGTTAGGTATATAGTAATTATGATCAGGATGATAGTGATGACCATTCTGACCAATTATTTGACGGTGCACGTCGGCAACTCTGTCCAATCATTTGACGATGATTTGAACATTGTATTGGTAATCAATGTTTAAATTGTGTCACTAATGAATATTTACGTATCCAAATATACCAAAATTGCAGATAATGCTATTGACGGTGCCAAAAAACCAATTTTCCCTCTTCAAAATTATAACTCCATCCATTTCATATTATTAATATGATTGTTTCATATTATTTGTCGTTTTAGAAGTTCAATGTAAAATTAATTAATTTTTTTTTTCAAATTTATCCCTTCATAATAATTCTAACTTCTACCTAAGAGGAGGGACAGAGAAAATCAAATATTAATTCGGTGAGAGGATTTCTAAATTTTAATCTTCAAATATATCTATTTTATAAGTATCTTAATATATATAATATATGTCATCTT
Organism: Penstemon eatonii; assembly: GCA_038501285.1. NCBI lineage: Eukaryota > Viridiplantae > Streptophyta > Magnoliopsida > Lamiales > Plantaginaceae > Penstemon > Penstemon eatonii. Next base: position 60,831,814 of record CM076715.1, on the reverse strand, counting down.
GACGAATATATAATATGAAAAGAGAAAGTATATTTTTAATATCAGTACTATTCCATGATTCCATGTGATTTCCTCCCTTTCCTCAACAAGTTGTGCATAAGATATAAATTAAGTTGGGCTGCTGATATAGCCAAATATTTTTCCAATTATGCCCTTCATGTTATATGTCAATTTTTTCATAACTAAATCAATGTTTTCAGAATCTGATCGGACAGTGAACCGGTGAGCCGATTGGTTACTGGTTTTACTGGTTGAACCGGTCGGACCGAATGACGTCATAATAATATAATAAATATATTTAATTTTAAAGTATATGTAATGTGAGTAAAATTTAAACATTATCCTACAATTGATTAAAAATATAAAATTTGTTATATTATACTAAAATTAAATCATATAATATTTATCTAACTTATATCATAACGGTAATATAGTACTAATTTATATGCTCATATAAATGATTATATTTCTTTATAAAAATTTAAAAGTGTAAGTTAAAAATACAACAAACTAAGAAATTCATAAATTTTAAAATATGGTTATGTATAAAAGTCTAATATTCAAAGTCAAACTTGCATATTATATCGATTAGACTCTTTATCCTAAAAATAATATTGAAAATAAATATTTTATAGAATAAATTTTAATAAAAAATTAATATTTGAGTATTAATTTTCATTCATAATGTGTAAAATATTTATTTGAGTTAATTATCTAATTTATAAATAAATTTGGCTACAAGTTTCTATAATTTATAAATTTTAATTTGTACTAAAAGTTCAATATAAGTGATGTAGCTCAAATGGTAAGGAAGTCATGTTTCACTCTAAAGGTTAGGTGTGTATAAAAAAAAAAGGAAATTCAAAACCGGGTCCGGTTCGGCGGTTTCTGATCGGTTCAAACTGGGTTTTGAAGTAAGTGGTTTTAGGGGGTAAACCGGACCGAACCAACCTCCGGTTCGTAGTCCAACCAATCGTACCGGCCGGTTCGGTCCTGTTTTAATAACATTGAACTAAATAATTAACTCAGAACAACAAACTCTCATGCGCTTGCTAGAGCTTTTTTTCATGTAATTTCATCAAATTTCAATCAAGTTAAATCAATCCAGGGCCCTTCAACAATTAAAGATTAATTTTATACCAGAAACATTATTAATATTACATGTTACACGCAGAAGCTATTTGTCATAGACACAAGAGATTCACTCAAATAAAAAAAATAAAAAACCCTTTAACAGAACAGGTGTCAAAGAAATGAGAAAATGAAAGTGGATGAGATTTATTATGTGGGTTCTCGGATATATATATATATATATAGATATATGTATTACCTGGTTCAATGATTTAGCAGTGAAATTCATTATGACTTGTCTATGAAAGAAGACGTACCCAGTACATATCAAGAGTGGGTTCAAAGGGCAATTATGACAATTATGATAAATATGCTCTAGGAATATGAAAATTGCTCTGACTATATCAATAGCCATTCAGTTGAACAAAATTGTTAAATATTCTTACTATTATATAGTTGCCCGAAGTCTTTTCTTCTTGTTGAATCATTCTTTCCTCTTCCATTTATTTCTCCCTATACAGTTTCCCTTTGCTGCAATTATTCTGAAACTTTGAGTACGATTACTTATAATAGAGAGGTTTGGAGATGGCCTCTGCTTATGCAGCTGTAGTTTCTATTGTGCACCTGATGGATCATGTTCAGTTATAATTATACTCCAATATCAATATATGAACAATACATGAATACCTTGTGCACAAATATATTTTACCTGATTATATATAAACATGCTTGATAAGAATGCAGTAGACACTTGATTTATTATTTATAAATAAAAGAGATAACACAATATCATACATACTGAAATGACAGACAAACATTTCATTTAAAGTACTATTACTAATATAAATATCAAATACTTACAAAACTCAACCCATTTTATAAAAAAAAAAAAAACCAAATATATATATATATATATATATATATATATATATATATATATATATATATATATATATATACCAAAAATCGCAGTTCAACTGCGATTTTTGGTAAATATTTTTTTTTATTTTTCATAATTTCGTAAAAATGAAGAATCGCAGTTGTCAATTGCGATTTTTTGAAGAATCGCAGTTGCCAGTTGCGATTTTTCACAAAAGGTATATCTAGGGAAATACTTTTAAGTTTGAGTCATTTTGAGAAATACTTTTATCTGAAAGGCTTAATAAATGGGAACTGAGAAGTTGTGAACATATATAAAAGGGATTTTTGAATGTCACCCCCCAAAAAAGTTTTATTTTCGCACTTTACCCCCTACAATTGAAAAAACATGACAGTGCCCCCTATATTAGTGCACTTTGTCCCCTGGTCATTTTTAAGTAATTTTTAAAGGGTAAAAACGTCACTCAGAGGGTTCTGTGCAATAACAAAAAACTTCTAGGGGATAAGTACACAAATTTTAAAATATCCAAAAGTGATTTGCATTTACATTTCTACCCTTTGAAATCCAATAAATTATTGATCAGGGGGCAAAGTGCACTCACTTAGCAACTTCTAGGGGGTACTGTCATGTTTTTCCAATCATAGGGGGGAAAGTGCGAAAGTAAAATTTTTCTGGGGGTAACGTGCAAAAATCCCTGTATAAAATGGCACAGAAAAATGTTCATAAACTAATGAAAGTATGCTCAATTACCAAATGACACCTGATTTGCAAAGCATAGAGAAGTTTACTTTTATACCTTAGTATGATCTGAAAACATATAACACTCATGAGAATGTTTTAAGCAAACCTCGTCTGCACAGTACTACCGCTGCATTTGGAGAGGATCTTGGGCAGTTTTTTTTATGCCAAGAATAAAGATTCGTGCAACCAACTCGATTCTTCTTTCCGTCGTGCCCTTCTTTTGCAGCTCAGTCGCATGTTTGAACGACATCAATATTATTGCAAATATTGAATTGCAGATGCAGAGTGCAAATCAAAGACCCTTAACTATCCTTGGAGAAGCTAAAACAAGAAGCTTGAAGAAATTCATATGTTGAAATTTAGCTTTACTTAATCCAATCACTGATTTAAGTCTTCTATATAGATCGTACAAAGTGAAAGGCCAATAGAGTAGAAGTAAACACTTATCTAAAGTTCTTTCTTGCCTCCAAAGATGAAGGAATAAAAAAATATATGATTAAGAATAACAAGATCGATTTCTACCACATTTATCCAGTGAGATAGTCATGTTCAAGGCAAGCACCTTATGCACATTCATATAGTATGGCACATAACAAAGTTGTTATAGAGACTCTTCAACGAGTTTCAAACACATCGCTACTTACTTACTTACAGTATGCCAACAGTAGAATTTTTTTGCAGTACAATTTATTAATACTATGTAATCGGGATCAGAATCTAGCCATTGAAATCAGGCGAGACGAGGCTCTCCACAAAGGTTCCTCCATCAATAAACATGGATGGAATACCACCAAAAACCATATCCTTCATTGTTCTATCTTTGATGCTATACACAACCAAACTATCCCCTTCGTTTATCAACATAACTTCCTCGTCCCCAATAAAACACAAAGGTTTAACTATATCCCACTCACAATCAACATCTATTTTAAAATTGGTCCAAGACTCTACCAAACCATATTCTTTCATCATCCAAAATTCACTTTTAGTTCGATTGTTTACCAAACACAAACACCCCCCAAGAACAACAAGTTTATAAAACACAAACCTAGCTAAATCAACATTATTAGGAGGAGGGATCTCGTAAAAGACCTCATTAGCCAAATCAAAACCCACAATCAGAGAACGGTACCCGGATTCTCTACTACTAGCCAACCAATGGATAGCTCCATTCACAAAAGCCCCAGAAGAAATTTCGGGAACAGCATGATCATAAGGAGAACAACTAACCCTTTTCCAAACACCCCTTTTCAAAGAAAACACATCAACAAATGTATCAATACAATCTGGCTCGTACTCATTGTCCGTATCATAATAAGAAAGCGTTACAATCTTATAGTCATCATTAGAACAATCATATCCAAATCCATACATACTAAAACTCTCATTTTTCTTCAAAGCCACAGGTGAATCGGGTATATTTACCTGCTGCAAAGTAATGGGATTAACCACAAACACCTTAACTTCATCGTTTAGTAACAAAACCAATCCATTGCAAGAGCCCACCACCTCAGTCCAAGTATTTAACAACTCAAGATTTCGTGGAACGGAGTCGTTTTCGAGTGGGAGAGTGATGACGTGGAGGGAATGAGATGGGTTGACAAGAATGAGATTTTCTTGGTGGGTTTTGCGAGTTAGGTGAAATTGGATGAATTCGGGGGTGGTGAGTAGAGTGCGCCATGACTTTGATAAACACCTGAACTTGCCTATGGATTTTGTAGGCGATCTTGAAAAAACATCGATCAAGATTTCTTTGGGGAGATAAGGGTTTGCCATTTTAGTTCAAATTCAGATATGAATTGAGGAAAGAAAAAGGGGATTCTTTGACCAAATTGAAATTTTGAAAGTGTGTGTTTTTCTCTCGTTAGACCATTCTAGCACCAACCTGTTTTAATCGGATTGGTAAATCAAATTAAAATCAAACTGAACCTAAAAGATAAGCACAATCCCTACATCACGATCCCTAATTGAATAAACAAATTTACGGTGTATGTAAATAGGAAGAGAGAGATTACCTGAAAGACGACATAGAATTTGAGTGAGATGAATTCTTTGTTTCAAAGCTTTTTTTGTAGTACGTGTCTTTAACTCTTAACTAAGTTAAACTGAAGTTTTCGGTGTTCGATTTTTCTAGGGTGCGGCCCCCTTTAGTTACGGCCGCACATGCGGCCCTCTTCATGAGCCGTTAGATCGGCTTCCATCCATATCAGCCGTTGGATGTGTAACTAAAGGATTTATATTTAATTTATGTTTATTCTAATTAAAAATGCAATTTACTATTAGACCCTTTTAGTTAGTTTGTCTAAAAAAAAGAGGAAAAACCGACAGAATATAGAAAAGACCCTTTTGCCCCCCATTAAATTTTATGTTGTAAGAAGACGTTTATACCCCCACTTAAAAACCGAAATTAACAATTAATTTGCTACTTAATTCCTTCTCTTTCCTAATCTTTCAAAACTAACATATAAATTCATTTTATTTCATAATCATTCAAACTTAATTGATTATTTCTTGTTATTACTTCTCCACCATTTTTACACCATCTAATCCTTCAATAATCTCACCACCATTTTTGCACCTGAAATCAATCATCTCCAAAATTGCTTTACAAAATTCGAATTATAAAAATCATGAAATTCTCAATTACTTTTGAATCAACGAAATCAATATCTCAAATCAATAAATTTGATGTATATTATCCTTAATCCCCTTTTGTTTATTTATTTCTATTCGGTCGGTTAAGTCCGAATTTCTTAGATAATTGTTTAAATTTCGGTCGATCCTATTAGTTAAGAGATCCGTATTCGACAATAAATAAATAAAATTATATGTATGCATAATGTTTTATAAAAATAAGTTACATGATAATATTTTAGCATCAATAAATTTTTTTAATAAAATAGTAGTTAATAATTTGTTCATAAATAATATTTTCGAATATTTTCATCTAAATAAATATGAATATTAATTACTAGAAAGTTCATAAATTCATTCTTACGAATATTTTCATCCAGGTGAACAGTTCTTAAAACTCAACATGTTAGCTAAATTTAATACAATCGTAAAGTTAACAAATTTATTTTTGGAAAAAAAAATGTTAATTTTCACTTTGGTAGCGACGATTTATAGGATATATGATCTATTGGAATTAAGAAATTTAGCTCCGAGCAAAATTTGAATTCGATCTGATATAAACGCAGGCGTATCTGTATAGAATTTAATCCGATCCAAATTCAATCCATTGACAGCCCGTAGGATTATCGAGGCCCAAAATATGGACTATTAATAGGGCCTAAATCTTTCAAATATCTAGAAGATTGGGCTTTAAAATAATTTTTAGAGACCGAGATGCGTCATCTCCGGATTAATGGGCTAGGTGAACGTGACAAGCCCATATTTAGGGCTTCAAATAGATTGGGCCTATTTGTTTATTATTTAGGATAATTGTTCGGAAAAAAGGCAGAGATTCGTGAAATATTTTCGATCTGCATTATATGATTTGTTTGAATTTGAAAAAATAGTTGAAAATTAAGTAGAAATTTATATCAAATCAAGCTTGTTGTGTAACATAAATTGGGTATAAGATATATTAATTTATATCTAATTAAAGTAGATTTAATACATATATTTTTTCAGAGATAACAAAATTATGCGTTATAAGAATCAACATTTTCTTTTGAAAAATATAATGTATGACTATGTAATCGATAAAAAAAACTCATTTTCAATTAGGTTATGAGATCAACGTCAACAAAAAATATTTGTTCCCTAAATACATTTGAACAACTAAAGGAAATAATTTATTAAGAAAAATATATAATGAGATATTTTAATCAGGGTTAATAAGATTATCACAAAATAAAAAAAATTAGGTATAAAATGTCAAAAAACAAAATGCTCTCCAAAAGAGTCGAACTCAAACCAAATACATTAACACAAATTGCCTTAACCAGCACACTACTGTTGATTTTATTTATTAAAGATACGTTTGCTATTTATATAACTATATTTGTACCCTAAACCCTAAACCCTAAACCCTAAACCCTGATCCCTAAACCCTAAACCCTTTCATTAGTTAATCTATACAGTGTTTGGATGATAAGTTTATAACTGAAATGTGATTTGATATTTTTAAAGAATATGAACGAGAGTTAGCAATGAAATGACATAACGCACCCTCAAAGTAGGTCAATCAAATCAGACTCTTGACTTATTCACATAAAAATTTGAAGTTTGATTTTTCGTAAAACAATTTAAATATATGGTTCTTGTAAGGAAAAAAATCTTATTCATACAATTTTTTATCTTCACATGATTTTGAACAAAAAATGCTAGAAACACTAAAATAGAAAGTCATAGTAACCTCTCGGTGAATCGTTAGTTGGTGAAATTTGATGATTTTGTTTTAAAATTCCTCGAAAATGAGGTCAGCACTACTTATAATTGAATTTTGCATTGTAAAAATCAACATTTTCTTTTGGAAAAATATAATGTATGAGTATGTAATCGATAAAATAAACTCATTTTCAATTAGGTTATGAGATCTACGTCAACAAAAAATATTTGTTCCCTAAATATATTTGAACAACTAAAGGAAATAATTTATTAAGAAAAATATATAATGAGATATTTTAATCAGGGTTAATAAGAATATGACAAAATAAAAAAAATTAGGTATAAAATATCAAAAAATAAAATGCTCTCCAAAAGAGTCGAACTCGGACCAAATAGATGAACACAAATTGCCTTTACCAGCGCACTGTTGATTTTACTTATTAAAGATACGTTTGCGTATTTATATAACTATATTTGTACCCTAAACCCTAAATCCTAAACCCTAAACCCTAAACCCTAAACTCGATTTCTCATGCACCTTCCTTTCATTAGTTAATCTATATAGTTTTTGGATGATAAGTTTATAACTGAAATGTGATTTGATATTTTTAAAGAACATGAACGAGAGTTAGCAATGAAATGACATAACGCACCCTCAAAAGTAGGTCAATCAAATCAGACTCTTGACTTATTCACACAAAAATTTGAAGTTTGATTTTTCGTAAAACAATTTAAATATATGGTTCTTGTAAGGAAAAAAATCTTATTCATACAATTTTTTATCTTCACTTGATTTTGAACAAAAAATGCTAGAAACGGAGAACCGAAAGTCATAGTAACCTCTCTGTGAATCGTTAGTCGGTGAAATTTGATGATTTTGTTTTAAAATTGCTCGAAAATGAGAATCGAGACTTTATATATATTACCAAAAAGGTACCCTCTCAAGTCATATAACAAAAGCACCCTTTGTAACTAAAATATATTTAAATAACCCCCTGCTAACTTTAATAATTGACAAAAAAAACCCTGCTAAATTTAATAATTGACAAAATACACCCTGATAACTTTTAACCTTCCTTGTTAACTTTAATAATTGACAAAACACACCCTGGTAACTCTAAAAAATTTACAAAAACCACCCTGTTAGTATAGGGATATAGACAATGACACCCTATTAACTTTAATAATTAACAGAACACACCCTGCTAACTTCAATATTCGAAAATTAATTTGAAGACAAAAAACTTAGAATAGTTAAACCGCACGGCGCAGTATGCAGAAGCATTTCAGGTGAATTTCATAGCTGAAATATTACAAGTACTAAAACGCTAAGTCCACTTCAAATTGATAATGTGCACGAAATTATCGTTGAAAAATTAATTTGAACATCTAAGATTAGGATTTCAATATTAGTTCTAGTACTACAATCCAACTTGAAAATTTACAAAACTACTACTACTACTACTTGTAATATTACTACAAACATCCAAACATCCAAAGTACTACTACTAGAACTACTACCACAATGTCCAAAATTATAAAAACATCCAAACATTTCCAATTACAACAATTTCAATCTTCCTCATCACTTGAGGAAATAACTATGATCTCAATCTCTTCGTCCTCCTCGGATATGTACTCCGGAGTCTCGATAGTAGGTGGTGTTGGTGGTTCGGGTCTACCGAAGAGAGCCTCCAACTCCCACCAATATTTTTCTCCATTGTGGCGGAAGTACTTTGGCACAGTCCAATAAATAGGATCCTGTCAATATATCAAATAAATTAGCAAGGATCAATTAATTCACACAAGTTAATTAAAATACTAAAATTGGAGATGATATTTATATACAGATTTTACCTGCTCAAGTAACTTCCAAACATCCTCATATGCAACCTCCAATTTATTTTCGATCGGGTTCCAGTGAACCCGTCTGCATTCTAGTGCCATCTTCCACAAGCCCCACCGGGTATACAATTTATTATATTCATGTTCCAAAAAGTCACACGTGAATGACTTCCCTGTATATGCTTCAAGTCTCGCTCTTATATCTTCGAAAGCCTCCTTGTTAGGCCCGTTGAACCTTATCCTTCGCGATGCTTTCTCATCAACTAACATGTGGAGAAAGAGCTCGAACTCCGAGGTTGTCAAATGTGTGTTTGCCATGATCCTCCAATTTAAACAACATAACAGTTAGTTTGAATAATTTGAAAAATAAAAAAAAAATTGACATACACATATTCTAATATCATGTACATATTAATAATTGACAAAAAAACACCCCGTTAACTTTAGTATTTGACAAATAACACCCCGTTAACTTTAGTATTTGACAAATAACACCCCGCTAACTTAAACATTTGACAAAGAATTTGTAAGGTACAATATGCCCAACAAAGTTCCTCTTCCTCAAGCATGACAAATTCCGGAAACAAAACCATAAAAAACTCAACAACTTCATTCAATTTCAATCCATCCATAGAACCAAAACTATCAATTAGATTACCAAAAATTGAAATTTATTTGTTAGATCACAAAGGATCAAAATAATTAGTCATTGTAATCAAGTAACTAACAAGATTATTTAATAAAATGGATGATCAATATGTAATAATGTCAAGACAACTTGAACATTATTAGGCATGAAACAAATTTAGGAATTGCAGTGCACATGCATTCAAGAATTTCAACCAAGAAAACAAACCTAATACATTTTCACCCAAAAAAATACATTTAAAATTTTCAAATCCACATGTAATTTCTTCAACAGTGCCCTTTCCTCATAAAACAAATTAATTTTCAAATCCACATATAGTATAATAATACACATGCAATACTACTCATATAACAAAATAATTTTCAAATCCACATATACTACACATGTAATCCCGAATAAAATTGGGCAAGTCCCCTTCTCTTCCAAACCCCCCACATAATACATATTTTTAATTATTCACATACGTAATGAAATACTTCAAGAAATACAAACAAATTTCAAATATATGACAAATCTAACAACCGAAAAATGAAAAAAAAAAAAAAAAAAACCTTATTTCAAGAGAATGCGAAACGACGCTGAGGTTTTAGTGATGGATTACGTGAGGGAGTAAGAGAGAGAGTAGGAGACAAATCGAAGGTTTGAGAGATGGGTTTGAGAGACGGAGTGAGGGAGGAACTTGACTGTGCACTACGCGAGGTTTGGGAGATGGGTTTGAGAGATGGAGTGAGGGAGGAAGAGAGATCGATCCTTCTGAAAAACGTTTGAGATTTTTTTTTTTGGTGTTTAATTTTGTGCGGCTGGACAGGAGAAGAATTAAGGCTGCCTGCCTGTGCATGAGACGTGAAGACGTGATGGAGTGGGGAAAATGATTATTCCCTATTTAATTGTGATTTGTGATCTCATGAATTTAGCAAGAAGTTGTTATTTTCTGGGAAACCAATTTATTTTAGTGATAGATTGACATGATATTTGGTAATATTCTAGATTTTGAAATTTTGTACAACCCAAAAATTGATTTCTGATTTTTGGTAGTAATAATTAAGTGTTTATTAATTAATGTAGTTAAAAATATGATTTTACGCTTTATTGTTTTATTACTTTACAATAACATATTATTGTAGTCATTTAATTAAGTGTTTATTAATAACATATTATTGTAGTCATTTAATTAAGTGTTTATTAATAACATATTATGGTAGTAATAATTAAGTGATATTTAAGTGTTGATTTTATGTTATTATTATTTATCCAATCTCGGTTCTCCTTTTCGAGAAATTTTAGACGAATTATTTCAAAATTAATGCTCTTATTAACGATTTACGGAGGTGTTAGTGATACTTTAAATCTCGGTTCTCCTTTCCGAGAAATTTTAGACAAATTTCAAAATTAATGCTCTTATTAACGATTTACGGAGGTGTTAGTTATACTATAACTCTCGGTTATCCTTTTCGAGCAATTTTAGACAAACTTTAAAATAAATGGCTAATTAACGGTTTACGGAGGTGTTAGTGATGCTATAACTCTCGGTTCTCCTTTCCGAGCAATTTTAGACAAATTTCAAATAAATGACTAATTAACGATTTACGGAGGTGTTAGTGATACTATAACTCTCGGTTCTCCTTATCGAGCAATTTTAGACAAACTTTAAAATAAATGGCTAATTAACGGTTTACGGAGGTGTTAGTGATGCTATAACTCTCGGTTCTCCTTTCCGAGCAATTTTAGACAAATTTCAAATAAATGACTAATTAACGATTTACGGAGGTGTTAGTGATACTATAACTCTCGATTCTCCTTATCGAGCAATTTTAGACAAATTTAAAATAAATGGATAATTAACGATTTACAGAGGTGTTAGTGATGCTATAACTCTCGGTTATCCTTTCCGAGCAATTTTAGACAAATTTCAAAATAAATGGCTAATTAACGATTTAAGTGTTTATTAATGACATATTATAATACGTGCTAAGTCTCGGAATTAAAGACGGACTTGAATATGGACTTGGATACAAGGAAGATTGAATTATATAATGTATATGGATAAATTAACCAAGAAATTGGACTGGCGAAATGGTTAAATGAATGGTTGAAATAGGTGGTCTGTGTTCGAATTCTCCTCACAACATAAACTTGATTTTTTTCCTCTTTGTGGAGAAATTAATAACTTTCTCCATTTTGGCCAAGTTCAATATAAAATTTGGCGGGAGAATGTAGAAAATTTTGATTTTCTACAAGATAAAAAGTACTTTTAAATAAAAAATAGATTATATTTATAAATGTTCGTTAAAAATATGGTTTTACGCTTTATTGTTTTAATAATTTATAATAACATATTATTGTAGTAAGTATATTAAGTGTTTATTAATAACATGTTAAAGGAGTAATATTACTTAATTTATAAATAAAAAATAGATTATACTTATAAATTTATAATACTTAATTTATAACTTAATAATTATCTTATTTTCAAGAAGGCTCAAATTTAGCTATTAAATGAACATCGACATGTTTATATTGACTTAAAATAGTGTATCAGCAAACAAAAAGAACAGATTTAAAAATATTATTAGTTTGTTCGACTATATCAAAATAAGTAAAGCATCTTCTTCATTGTCTTCTACCAAAATAATGATCTCGGGCCATATTTCTTCTCCTATGGGTTCTTCGTCACCTCCAGGAACGATGTCCTCAATTGGAGCTTGATCCACGACATTATCCCCCCATACTTTTTCTGGTTTTTCATCCGGTAAAACGGCAAGATCATCAATGGGAAAATTCGACGCAAAAATCACACTTAGCTCCCACCAATACCTTTCACCCTCTCTCCTGTACCTCCTTGCCCACCAATGTTCCTTAATTAATAACAAAAAAAGGGCGCATTAGCATTGTTGTATCTATTCACTATGCCGAATAATCATCATACCACTCTTACCTGTACAAGCTCATCCCAAATATAATCATCCGTCTCCAGAACATTGAGAGTATGATTCCATCTCACAAGACTACATTGTTTTGCCTGCTCCCAAAGGCAGTATTGAGTGTGCAGATCACCGAAAATCTTGAACAACTCCTTATAAGTCATTGTTTTTCCTGTTCTAGCTTCGATGATTGGAATTATCCTGTTAATGCTCTCCTCATTATTGCCATTCCAGTGAATGTTCCCTCGGAACGCCTCTTCCACTATCAAGTTAATGAAAATTTCTTCGTCGTCTGATGTCCATATTCGCGCCATCTGACTTAATGAAAATTTCATAATTTCGGTTTTTGTTGAATTATATGTTTTTGCACTTTGCCACCAAATTACGAATGTTTACATTCAAATGTTTAATAAAACAAGGACAAAACTAAGAAATCTTCATCAATCATGTAATAAACACTAAATAAGCATGAATAATCAATGTTTATGTAACAAATTGTGCATAATCATTAAACTGAAAATTCCATATATAACTTGGAAGCAAATATTTTAGAAAAGATGAATAATTATATTATTAAATAAATTTTAAACACATATTGACCTGCGGTTCTTTTTCTCGATCGGATTAAAGTGATTGAATTGATTGTTGTAAATTCCTTAACCTTGATAGTGTGGGATGTATAGCTTTGGCTTGTGCAGTAAAATTCTCATTTGATTTGCATTATTGCTTATTTTCCAGTTTTTTTGATAGATGATATTAGAGAAAAGATTTTGATATATATGAATAACCGTCGTGATTAGGAAATGTGTAACCTCCGTGACTTTAAAAAATTAATAGGGTTGTTTATATCCTTGTTTATTTTAATTATATTTGCTTATGCTTTTTGTAGATCCATTTCCTTTTAAAAATTCATAACTATCTATATTTAATTTTCAAAATTATTTTTGAAATAAAAAATTCTGTCATTCTCGTATTTAAATACTTCCCAAATTTAAATTATTTCTATGATTGGTTAGTTATTATAGATATGGCATGATTTGCGTGTGCATATCCCTAACTTGAAGGAATAAGTTACCTAAATTAAAACAAACACTTAATTTAGGAAAACTCGTTATTATAAAAATCTTAAGAAATAAAAAATTTCAAATAAATTCCGAAGGTTAATTATACGTCAATTTCTTATTGGTCAATTACCAGAGACGGGAAAAGGAACAACTCATTAAACTGATTCGAAGAATATTTTCTTGGTAAATCGTTAATTATACGTTAATTAATTTTTTTCAGTTCGAATATTTTGATACAATATTTTAATTTGGAGCTTTTCCATGGTTTGATTTTTTTGATTCAGTAGTGTTTAATGTAAATTGTTACGTGATTATATCTTTGTACATGTCAATTTCTCACTTAATTATATATTGGTATATCTTAGTCTAACATTAGCTTTGCATATTAACGATCTCGGAACTAAATTGGAAAATTAAAACCTAATATTAATATTTAGTATTTCATTGTTGTGATATTCTGAGGTTAGTATCATGTCTGGAGAATTATTTACTCAAGATGACCTAGAATTATTTTTTGGGATGTTGATTGACGAGACGATGGCTGGCAAGATCGATTATGTCTGGGATAACACCATTATCCTTAAGCAAATAGCTACCCGATTAGAACAAAAGACCGGCAAGAACTACAACCTCGAAGTTGTGGAAGAAAAATATAATAGGTTGTATGATCGATATAAAAGGTGGCAATCGGCACTGCATTGCCATTACGTGAGGTGGCACCCTGTGGATAACAAATTGTTAGCCAGCGACGAAGTTTGGGAGATGCTTCTTAAGGTTTATTTAAAAAATATATATATATATATATATATATATATATATATATATTTATTTATTTATTTTAATCAAGAAATTTACATTTTTGTTACTGTTTTGCTACAGTCTATGCAACATTATTCCTGGGCAAAAAGGTACCGTCACAACGGTGAAAAGTACTGGCGGGAGCTAGACATAATTTATTCCGGGTTTTACCCACTATATCCGAGAAAAAATATAGTGGAGCAGGATACAACAGAAAAAGACATGAGTGACAAGGGTCCAGAAGAATCGATAGAGTAACTAGTAATTTTCAAATTAGCTATTTTAGTAAACGGTTTTATTTGGGTTTGGGAGTTAGCAGTTTACGCTTGTCTCATTATTCCATTATTTTCCATGAATTATGTACGATATTTTGTGAAAATCTAATTATGATGTCAGCACTACTTATAATTGAATTTTGCATGTTTGTTTGTCAAAAATATTTTCTATAATAAGAGTTATTATCGAATCCGCATTGTAAGAATCAACATTTTCTTTTGGAAAAATATAATGTACGAGTATGTAATCGATAAAAAAAACTCATTTTCTTTTGTTCCCTAAATATATTTGAACAACTAAAGGAAATAATTTATTAAGAAAAATATATAATGAGATATTTTAATCAGGGTTAATAAGAATATGACAAAATAAAAAAAATTAGGTATAAAATGTCAAAAAATAAAATGCTCTCCAAAAGAGTCTAACTCAGACCAAATGCATTAACACAAATTGCCTTAACCAGCGCACTACTGTTGATTTTATTTATTAAAGATACGTTTGCGTATTTATATAACTATATTTGTACCCTAAACCCTAAACCTTGAACCCTAAACCCTAAACCCTGAACCATTGTTATTTTAAACTTTAATATCTACACATTAATAAACAAAAATCACTAATATTTAATATAACTTTTACACCAAAAATAGAATACGTGATTGCAATTGAATCCCTCTCCCTGCAACAAACATAACTATGCCGGTAAAATGTATAATTGTCCATGAAAAATAGCTACATTAACCTAATGACGAAATTGAATGACCACTAATAGTTGGGTGCTTATGTCAGAAAAAATTAATAGCGGGCTATTGAATATAAGATTTTGCAAACATCGAGAGAAGTCGAAGTAATTATAATTCTTCGGGAAAATTGGCGTTAATTACTCTCAACTTCTTGGTAGATCCTTGTAAGTAACCCATAAATCTGAAAATGGAGTCCTTAAAAATATTATGTAGTATGGCATACATTGGTGATTGGAAAGAGTTTTAATAACATCAAGAATTTATAGGAGTTAGATGAATTAGTGGAAGTGAAAAATAAGGTGTAATTATTTTGAAAGATTTTGTTGCCTACAAATCCTCGTATTGTTCTAAATTTGATAATTTTTTCACAATTTTTCTTTGTGTTTATGAAATATATTCGAAGAGTTTTCTATATCTTTTTAATATTTATCTAACTTAATCATACACTAGCTAGAAATGGAAATTTGACCTATATATGTAAAATAATACTCCATTTTGAGAATGTTAGTTTTCGCTCACGATTATTGTGGCAGTAAATTAATTCACATAATTAAAAAAATATTTATTATATTCTAATTAAATTTCTAAAATGTAAATTTATTTAAGCAAATTCTAGATTCCTCCATATATGACTTATTGAATTTTAGAAATTCAGGTTGGCACTTATTATAAATGTTAAATGTGTTAATGTTCACTAAATTTAAAAACAATTTACATTCAAAACTCTACCATGATAATTTTTTGACATAGGAATTATGAAATATTTACTAATACAAAGGAATATTATGGTGATCATCTAATAGTTTACTTAATTTATTGACGGAATATCATTATTACCAAATTTTATCATTGACTCTCTTTATAATATATTATTTTCATTATAAATAATGCTTAAATTTATAATTATCATTTACACAACTATTGATTCCAAACGTCGCTAATATATTTTTCACTATTCTCATACTCTTTACTTATATGGCCGAAACCATGAACCATCGATTAATTTTCCTAGCCTATGTAACAATAATCACGTTTCTTGCAATGTCAATGGGCCTTGAGATTGAAAACAACTATAGAACTATTGGCTTACCGTCGATTTGATTCACATAGACTCGCCACAATCTCCTTTCTACGATCCTTCCTTATCGTCATCACAAAGAATGGTGAAAGTTTTGCAAAGATCGTTGGATCGGATTCATCATTTTAAGACCGGGATTAAATTTGAAGATCCACCTCAGACAGACATGGTTTCTTATGCTATTGGACAATATTTTATGAAGTACTTCATAGGCACACCACCAATTTCTACCTTTGCCTTTGCTGATACCGGAAGCAATATTATTTTTGGTACAAATTGAACTGCTGAAAGATCTACATGCGATACTGTTGCAAGGAACTTACTATATGTGGATGAATTTTTCGGACTAAAGATAGGTATGTTTTGAGGAAAGCATTTGAAACAAGGTTGACACTGTAACCATAGGTAATTTTTCAAAACTTACCTATGGTTACAGTGTCAACCTTGTTTCAAATGCTTTCCTCAAAACATACCTATCTTTAGTCCGAAAAATTCATCCACATATAGTAAGTTCCTTGCAATAGTATCGCATGTAGATCTTTCAGCAGTACAATTTGTACCAAAAATAAGATAGGTTGCTTGTATCATGTGTTATATAGGGATGGATCATACACGAAGGGTGTGGTTTCAAGAGATACCATCACATTACCTACGCCTCATGGACGTAGTTGGTCATTTCCTTACATTAAATTCGGGTGTGGACTTAACAATGGTGGCATTTTTCGTGTTGAAGAGAATGGAATTGTTGGTCTTGGAAGGGGAGGAACTTCACTTATTAGTCAACTGGACTTTGTAATTCATGGAAAATTCTCTTATTGTTTGGTGTCACTTTATTATGAACCATTGTACACAAGTAAGATGTATTTCGGGGCAAATGCTATCGTTTCAGGCCCAGGTACGGTCTCCACCCCTTTAGTTACTAGGATTTTTCTAGGGTGCGGGCATGTGAGTTACGCCCTCACATGCGAGAAGCCTCATCATGCTTTTCATTTGACTCAGATTGATCTGGATTGTTAATTAAGTAACTTGGTCAAAATGAATTTGTAACTATTAACTTTAATTAAATTACAATTTACCTAATTTACCCTTTCACTGATTTTTCTTCTAAAAAAAAACCTATGATATAAAAAGACTACTTTACCCTCGATTTTGATAATTGACTTTGACAAGTTTGCAAATTGACCCTATGTTCTGCAATTTCACGAATTGAATTATTTTGCTTCTAAAAATAAAAAAAATCGCCTATGATATAAAAAGACCACTTTACCCCCAATTTTGATAATAATTGACCCCTATGTTTTGCGATTTTACGAATTGAATTATTTTGCTTCAAAAAAAATCTAAAAAAATTGTCTGTCATATAAAAAGACTGCTTTACCCCCAATTTAGATAATAATTGACTTTCACAATTTTGCCAATTGACCCCTATATTTTATGATTTTACGAATTGAATTATTTTGCTTCTAAAAAATAAAAAAACCGCATGTATCGCTTTACCCCCAATTTAGATAATAATTGACTTTGAGAATTTTGCAAATTAAGCCCTATGTTCCGCGATTTTACGAATTGAATTATTTTGCTTCTAAAACAACCAAAAAAAAGCACCTCTCATATAAAAAAGACCGCTTTACCCCCAATTTTGATAATAATTGACTTTGATAATTTTGCAAATTAACCCCTATGTTTTCCGATTTTACGAATTGAATTATTTTGCTTCTAAAAAAACAAATAAAAAAACCGCTGTCATATAAAAAAGACCACTTTACCCCCAATTTTGATAATAATTGACTTTGACAATTTTGCAAATTGGCCGCTATGTTTTTCGATTTGACGAATTGAATTATTTTGCTTCTAAAAAAACAAAAAAAAACACCCTTCCTTTAAATAATTTAATTCGTAAAATTGGAAAACACAGGGGTCAATTTGCAAAATTGTCAAAGACAATTATTATGAAAATTTGGGGTAAAGGTAAAGCGGTTTTTTTTATATGACATACGGTTTTTTTAGAAGCAAAATAATTCAATTCGTAAAATCGCAAAATATAGGGGTCAATTTGCAAAATTGTCAAAGTCAATTATTATCAAAATTGGGGGTAAATCGGTCTTTTTTATATGACAGGCAGTTTTTTTTTTAGAAGAAAAATAATTCAATTCGTAAAATTGTAAAACATAGGGGTCAATTGGCAAAATTGTTAAAGTCATTTATTATCTAAATTGGGGGTAAAGCGGTCTTTTTTATATGACATGCATTTTTTTTATATTTTTTTAGAAGCAAAGTTATTCAATTCGTAAAATTGCAAAACATAGGGGTCAATTTACAAAATTATCAAAGTCAATTATTATCAAAATTGGGGGTAAAGCGGTCTTTTTTATATGACAGGCGGTTTTTTTTTCAGAAGCAAAATAATTCAATTCGTAAAATCGAAAAACATAGGGGTCAATTGACAAAATTTTCAGAGTCAATTATTATCTAAATTGCGGGTAAAGCGGTCTTTTTTATATGACAGGTGGTTTTTTTATATTTTTTTAGAAGTAAAATAATTCAATTCATAAAATCGCAAAACATATGGGTCAATTTGCAAAATTGTCAAAGTCAATTTTTATCAAAATTTGGGGTAAAGCGGTCTTTTTATATCATAGGAAGTTTTTTTTTTTAGAAGCAAAATAATTCAATTCGTAAAATTGCAAAATATAGGGGTCAATTTGCAAAATAGTCAAAGTCAATTATTATCTAAATTGGGGGTAAAGCGGTCTTTTTATATGACAGGCGTTTTTTTTTTTTTTTGTGTTTTTAGAGGCAAAATAATTCAATTCGTAAATCGTAAAATATAGGGCTCAATTGGCAAAATTGTCAAAGTCAATTGTTATCTAAATTGGGGGTAAATCGGTCTTTTTATATGACAGACGGTTTATATTTTTTTAGAAGCAAAATAATTCAATTCGTAAAATCGCAAAACATAGGGGTAAATTTGCAAAATTGTCAAAGTCAATTATTATCAAAATTGGGGGTAAAGTTGTCTTTTTATATCATAAGCGGTTTTTTTTAATTTTAAAAGCAAAATAATTCAATTCGTAAAATCACAGAACAGAGGGGCCAATTTATTTTTAGTTTTAATTATTTTGATTTAAAGGTTATAAATGTCTTTTATTAATTGAAGATTATCTCAACTTTTATTTAAAATAAAATAAAAAAGGGTAAAATGGTCTATTTACAAACTGAGTCAACTCGCCGAGTTACATATTAGTTACTCGCGCCACATGGCATGATTTCAGGGTCGTCCCGCATGTGAGGGCGAGTTACCTTGCCCGCACCCTAGAAACCCCGTAGTTACTAAGTCGCCATCAACTTTTTATTATTTAACATTGGATGGAGTTAATATTGATGGTCAGAGACTAGAATTCTATGACCATTCGTCAAATAATTCCAAATCTGTTGAAGAAGGAAACAGTGTCATAGACACTGGAACAATTATTACTTATATTCCTCAAGGTTTCTACGAGCAGATCAAGGAAAGAGTGAAAAGATTGATTCATTTTAAAGAGGCTTCCGAATTCCGATAAATTGTTCGACTTGTGTTATTTTTTGCGACAGAAATAATCATACTTCCATTCATGATTTTTCACTTCAAAGGTGCAGATGTGAAGTTGAGCAGAGAATATATTTATTAGGGTAAGTGACGAAATCATCTGCTTCGGGTTTTTGCCAACAAAGTTTTATGTCGAGGCCATTTATGGTAATGCAGCACAAAGGGATTTCTTAGTGGGATTTGATCTAAAGAAGGGGACAGTGTCCTTTAAGCCTACAGTTTGTGGTAGATATTCTTGATTTTAATTGTCGAATGGTCGTTTCATGCTAAAAAATGGTCATTCAATGTTTAAGTTGGATCATATTAAAAGTGTACCACGCGAGTATTTGAGTCATTTAAAACGTATACTATTATAGAAGGTGAAATATCAGATTTCAAATTGGGTTGATTTGTAATTCAAGTCAAATTATCCTTAACTTTTCTACCCAAAATAAAGGTAGAAAAATATTTCTGAATCAAGTAATTTTACTTGGTGAGACTGGATAACAAATGTTTGAGTGGTTAATAAAAGAAATTGAATGAATATATATATCTATGTCTAATTAAATAAAAAAAAATCATTTTCATACCATAGAACATGACAATTTTTATTTTTCATACCACACGTGCCGCGCATGTGAGTGTTTTCCCGCTCAAGATGACTTAACAGACCACGTGGCAATTTTGTTAAAAAACTTGACGGAAGTATGATTTTTGAAATGTTCCTTTATTCTACGGTATGATTTTTGTTCAATTGGTATGAAAAATGGACTTTGACCTATTCTATGGTATGCAAATTGAATTTTTGCCCATTCCAAATGCATCCACCAAATGAAAAATAGATTCATAACATTCCCCCTTGGATGCATGATGCTTATGGAATATGCCTCGTTAAAAACCTTGTTAGAAAAACCCTATGGAAAAAACCTGAACAAGGAAAAAATAGTGCATATCCATCAACTGATAAGTATGTAACACTGCCTCTTTAAAATCTTGTCAAGAAAACCTATTGGGACAAAAACTTGAACGAAGGAAAAAATGTACAATGTGCAAGTAATTATTAATAACACGCTCCCCTAAAGTCGGTACAAGGTCCACAGGTTGATGCATTCCGATGTTGTGAACTATCTTTCTGAATGATGTAGACGGCAGTGCTTTAGTTAAAATTGATAAGATTGTTACTTGACTTGATGAACGTTCAAATCATCAAATTATCGGGCCTAACAATTTTCCGCAAGAGCATCAAGCCTACAATTAAAATAACACTCAGAACTTCGGGTTTGAGTTTATCACTTAGGCTTCAAGCCTAACAATCTATATCTATATTTATATCTATATCTATATCTATACTACTACTAAAAGTATGAATAATTTAAGTTTTTTTCTTTTTTTGTGAATACAAAATTACCCCTTATTCAAATTGTAAAGTAATATTGATAAAATAAACTTAGATATGAATTTTCCTTAAATTTTCATACCAAAAAATTGATAGGAACAATATTTTAAGAAAATTTATAACTTCATTTCCTTAATGTAACACCATACGGAAAAATAAAAATTAACTTTCCAAAACTGAATATGAAAGAAAAACAAAATTGTATATTCAAAACTTCATAATAAGTATAATTGGACATGAAAATCATATTATATTTTTTTTCTCCATTAATTCCAAAAGTTTAGAAATTAATTCTACATCACTTTTACAATTTCATTCTTCCACTACAAGAAAAACAGTATTTTCCGACGGGATAACATCCGTCGGAGCTTCCGACGAATTTTCCGACGAGGAATTATTCGACGGATTTTTCGACAAAGGGTAGAATCCATTGGAAAAAACATTAAAATTTAATAAACAATAAATAAAAAAATTCTCCCACAGATTAAATCCGTAGGAAACTAATTTATAAAAAAATTAAGAAATGTAATGTTATTATAATGTATCATCTATATGTAATGTAATGTTATTATATATTTTAATAGTTGCTATTATATATATATGTAATGTTATTATAATGTATCATTCTTAAGTAAAAACTATTGTTTGTTTCTTTTAAAGATTTAGTACAATATAATACTCATAAAAAAATCAAATTCTCCTAAATATCATAAATGTTACAATATAGAAAAATAAAAAGTTAAAGCAAAATTGCATCTTACCTATGACTGAACAAAAATATTTACGACTTAGAGAATTAAGTAATTTTCTTTGGCTAAGAAATAAAATATAAAGAGTATTAAGAACATGTATTACCTTAAATTTTCCTGGAAATATTTTCATAAAAAACTTGTCAAATAAGTGAAA
Source organism: Penstemon eatonii (assembly GCA_038501285.1). Classification (NCBI taxonomy): domain Eukaryota; kingdom Viridiplantae; phylum Streptophyta; class Magnoliopsida; order Lamiales; family Plantaginaceae; genus Penstemon; species Penstemon eatonii. Next base: position 60,809,546 of record CM076715.1, on the reverse strand, counting down.
AAAATGATGAAAATCAATAGAAATTGGTGAAATCAATAAAGTAAATTCCATGTAATTGATGAAAACATGTAAATCGATCCGCGTGAAAGTTATGAACACTGGTGAAGTTGGTGAAAAAATGAATATAATCGGTACTAAAAAGTGCCAATAAAATCGATAAATACATGTGAATTCGAGAAAATTTGGGTGACAGTCATGAAAAAAGTGAAAATGGGTGAAATGAATGAAAAACAGATTAAATCGGTGAAAACAAATTAAAGTTTGTGACAAGTAAAATGAATGAAAATTGAGGTGAAATTGGTCAAAAGAATATGTGAAATCGGTGAAAAATAAGTTAAATTGGTAAAACAAGTAAAATCAGTTAAAAAAAGAGTTTAACTAGAAAAAATAGTGTGAAATCGGTAGAAAATTGTATTTTTTTTTTGTTTGACAAAGAGAAAACAAATGAAATCGATGAACACCAATGAAAAATTGGTTATAATTGATTAATAAATGGGTAAATCAGTAAAAATCAATCAAAACAAATTAAACTACTAAATATAAAAATAGAAAATAGCTTAGGTCGATTAAGAAATGTCTTTCAAATGACAGTGTAAGAGAAATAATTTGATATCTAATTAAAAGTAATTGAACTTGTATAATTATTTTAGTTGAAAATTCGATAATTACATGTGAAATTGATCAAAATTCGAGCGAAATTCGTGAAAAAATTGATGACATCGATGAAACAATGAAATCAAATAAAAAATGATGAAATAAGTGAAAAATGGATAAAATCGGTGAAAAATCCTAAAGTCGGTAAGTGAAATCAATCAAAGTTCACATGAAATTGGTGAAGAAAACATGTGAATTTATATAGTGAAGATCGTATGAAAATAGGTTAAACTGGTAAAAACGAGTGAAATCAATAAAATGAGAAAAATTCAACCAACAAAAACAAGGTCAAACCATTAAAAAAAGGGCTTAAATCGAAAAAAACTTAAGAAATCGATTAAAATGTGGATAACAATAAAAATAGGGTCTAATCGATAAAAAAACATTTAAAAAAGATTTTTTTCACTAAAAATGAATCATATCGGCAAAATGAAGGATTAAACAAACGAATTAACCTAATGAATTGAATAAGTGAAAATGACCTAGGTCAGTGAAGAGATGTTGTACCAAAAAAAGAAAGTAAAGAGATGCATTTCAAATGATAGGGCTAGAAAAATAATCGAAATCTACTTAAAAATGGATCCAATAGCATTTGATCAACAAACATGATTTCACAATTTTTGTTGTCAAACAGTGCAAAAAATTTGGGTAGATTCTTAACATATAAATCAACACAATTATTTTTATTGTATCATACTTGATGTCATATTCACATTATAATTTATGATGATAAAAATTTCTCATGTTTGACAGGTACAAAGACGAATGATATTAATTTTATATTGATAAAATAAAAAAACTAAAGACGTTAACTATATAATATATATTCCTTAAAACGGTACATGGAATGAGCTAAATCATTTTCTTCTGATATTACTTTAGAACAAATTTTACAAGAATTCGTGACTAAATCATTCATTATTTTATATTTCCATTACAACTTGAAAGCCATTATTTTTTAATATAAAATAATAATTTTAATAAAAAATAATAGAAAATAAATCGAATATGAATCATTAATATGTGTTATTTTATGACATAATATAATTAATTTTACTCTAATTTATAACAAACACCAAAAAATTAACTAGACACGTATAACGTACGTGCGCTTTTCTAATTTATCACAAAAGCATCAAGCTTACAATTAAAATAACACTCAAAACTTTGGGTTTGAGTTTAGCATGAATTTAAAATTTAATTTAAATTTTTCAAGAGTGAGTTCAAAGGCCACTGGCTTCATCGATTATTTGAGTTGGGGCAATACTTTTGTATCAATTATTAAGCATTCACATATATAAGATTAGTGATAGGGTCAAAGCAAGTTCCCTAAAGTCCTTCGAAATAACCAATAAAGGACAAAAATATCCAATCTAAGTCCAGGTAATGTAAAAATCACATAATTGATATCATGATTTTCAATATAATAAAAAATAATATCAAAAGGAAGAAAAATGCCAAATAACTGTGTTTCACTTTATAAGGACGGTAGTAGCATAATAAATCAGGTTAATTAAACATTTAAGAGTATTAGAAAAGTGTATGTATGTTGTACATGTGTTGCTTTAATTTTATGGGTATCTTTTATAAATATAAGTAAAATTAGTTATTTTTATGTTATAGAACATCATATATTTATGACTAATCGATTTATTTTTTATGAAATTTATTTTTATTAATTATGATTGGTTTATAAAAAAACGATGGCTTTAAATAGTTGTAATAAAATATAAAGTGATGATCACATCTAATAAAATTGGTTCTAAAATAAAATTATAAGAACATTATTTAGTGCATTTCATAATAATAGTTTTCATGTTAAGTTTATCAGTTATTCATCGATGACAAAACGTTTCATCCGTTTCTTCATAAATTCATCGATTCACGAGTATTTTTTCTTACTGGTTTCACCTGTTTCTTCACCAACCTTACCAACGTTCACCAATTTCACCTGAAGTTTCATCGATTCATATGTTTTTACTGTTTAATTTTTTTATCGATTTTTCCTCTTTTTAATCTATTACAACATTTTTTATTGTTTTCCCGTTTTTGTCGATCTTTTTTTTCACTTTTACTGGATTTCACTGGTTTCATCATTTTTCTTAGAAATTCCATTATTTTCATTGATTTCACATATTTACCTTTATTTTAACCGATTTTACCCATTTTCATCCTATTTTCACAAATTTTGCCCTTTTTTTTTATCGATTTCAAATGTATTTAAAATTTCATATTTACTTTTTTCACCGGTTTAAAATGCACATACATTGTACGTGCTATTTAATTTCGGTGGTATATTATTGTAAATCAGAGTAAAATTAACCTCATTATGTCATAAAATAGCACATATAATGACTGTTGTTCAATTTATTAACTTCACCATGGGTATTTTTCTCGATTTCTTTAGTTTTTTCGGTTCAAATAATTTTTCGAATTGTTTGACTTTGCTTTTGTTGGTTGAACTTTTTTCATTTTATTGAATTTTTATCAATTTAACCAGTTTTCACTTGTTTTTACAAATTTTAGCCTTTTTCACCGATTTTACACTGTTTTCGCATATTTCATCATTTTTTTTATGTAATTTCATCGTTTCACCAACGTCATCCATTTTTTTGGCGAATTTCACTTGAATTTTCATCGATTTCACATGTATTTACCGAATTTTCAACTCAAATAATTATACAGCTTTAATTACTTTTAAGTATATCTCAAATTATTTCACTTACTTTATGATTTGAAAGATATTTCTTTACCTATCTAAGTCATTTCACTTATTATATTAATTAGTTTAATTCCATTTTCATTGATTTTTACTGGTCTTATATTTTTTTACTGATATACTCATTCTTGATCAATTATAACCTATTGTCCATTGTTTTTCTGATTTTTCATCGATTTCTTTTGTTTTCTCCTATTCAAACAAAAAAAAAAAAATAGAATTTTTTTACTGGTCTAGTTTACACTTTTATTAATTGCTAGTTAAACTTTTTGTCTGATTTTAGTTATTTTTATCAGTTTAACTTATATTTCACATGGTTTTTTTTCTTTTAAATTTCACTTGAATTTTCAATGATTTCGCATTACTTCACCAATTTTACATTGATTTCACCGATTTGTTTCCCATGTTTTCACAAATGTCACCCGAATTTTCATCGTTTTCACATGTACTTATCGATTTTACTGGCACTTTTTATTACCGATTTCAACCATTTTTCACCTAATTCACCAGTGTTCATAAATTTCACATGTTTTCATCAATTACATAAAAATTTATTTGATCGATTTCACCAATTTTCATTGATTTTCATCCATTTTTTAACTTATTTCACACGTTTTTTTTCGAAAATATTTCTATGAAAATTTGATGTAATGTTTCTCATGTCAAATAAAGATTACTTAGTTCACTAAGTTATAAGCATTTTAGTGCGTTCATAAGTAACATGCGACTCTACTTTAACAGTTTTTATGATATTTAAGAGAATTTGATTTTTTTTTTTAAGAAGTGACATATTGTACTAAATCTTTAAATGAAAAAAATAATATTTATTTACATAACAACATATTGATAATACTTTATAATAATTTTTACATTTGTTTTTAGTAGAAGTGATGTAGGAGTTGATATCTTGATTATTGGAGTTAATGTAGGAAATAACTATAATAAGACTTTATGTCTAATTGAATATATATTTTTTTTCTTCAATATTCATGGTGCTGATTGGAATAGGAAGTTACAAATTTACTTAAAATATTTTCCTACCAAATTTTTTATGAGAAAATTTAAGGAAAATTCATGGGTAATTATATTTTATTAATATAATTTACAAATTGAATAAGAGCATTTTTGTCTTCACAAAAAAAAAAAAAAAAAAACCCTTAAATTATTCACACTTTTAGTAGTAGTATAGATATAGATTTATTTCCCAATTACCAACTGTTGGTCCCAAGTGGTCAGATGAGGTCTAGAGGGGGGGAGGGGTGAATAGACCTCTTCAAACTTTTTAATCAAATTTTGACTTCAAAAATTTTGCTTAACTGTAAGCAGACTAAGATGATACAGAGCAGTAAGCTTACAAGGCTGATCGCGAACAAATCTTTGAACAACTTTGTTGACCACTAGTCTGATGGTTACTTAGTTGATTTTGATTAAAATCAGTTTTAATACCAGAATACTTGCAGCGGATTTTTAAAGTGTTTTTCACAAGTATACTTAATAGTTTGAAAGTTTTATCCCCAGTTTTTGTAAACTCCTTTAATCCTTTTTCAAACAGTTTTGTAATGTGTTTTATGCAAGTCTGAAAGTATGCAAGTAAAAAGCAATGTAAAAACACAATGATTTTTATAGTGGTTATATGGATGTAAATATCCTTTAGTCCACTCTTCCAAGTCACACAGATCTTGGGTTATACTAAGAACATAAAGTAGTTAGTACACTCTGCTTGTGCTTTACAGCAAATGATAAGCCACAAGTTCGCAATAGGAAATCACAAAGAAATTCCTACTCTTCGAAGTAATATCACTCACAAAGATGGATATCTACTCCTCACAACACTCTCTTCTACAAATTCATTCAGAAAATGTATCATCTTTGAACATCAACGACTTCTGTCAACAAATGACTTCAGCAGACGAGTGAGCTGTTTTTGAGCTTTGAGACTTAGAAAATATTTTGCTTCGAATTCAATCTCTCAGATGTTGTTGTAGCTTCTTTTCTCTTCGTCTCTTCAGCTATTTATACTCACTCATTTGAATTATGTCCGTTGAAGAGAGACACAAAAATTTCTCGATTTCTGGTCCTTAATTTCCGCGAACGGCTCTCTGCACAGTGACAGTATTGCAGACTGTACTTTCTGTCAGGCAGCATTAAATGCACTGAGCTGATACGAAGTCTTTTTTCAATCATTTGCCATTAATAGCCTCGGACTTCAGCATTTATTACTTCCAGGGGCATTTATTACCGTTGGCGAGACTTCATGATCATTTCCACTTGGCTGATGAGAGTACAAGTCTGATGATGAACAAAGCTGATCTCAAACTTGAACAAATCTGATTTGAGTTGGCTGATTTACACCAGTCTGATTTCTTCCCTTCAGCAAATCAGTAGTTTTTTGTCCTTGAATATTTGACCCTTCTGATTTGTCTTCTTACTTGGTCAAAATTCTTTCACGGGATTTTAAAACTAAGTTTTCCTTACTTAGTTGATCTTGATGAGTTTTGGAAATCATCAAAACCTCCCTTAATTCTTCTAACTTCAGTGCACTCTTATCTTCATCTTTATCCAACAATTTCCCCCTTTTTTATTATGACAAAACTTCAGCTAAGTACCTGTTACCTAAACTAAAGTTTTAATCCTCAAAATTTCTGAAATAGAAATGTATGTTGGAATGAAAACTTGAACTTTTATATATATTGAAAATGATTACAAGTTACAAGTTTTTCATCAGATGAGATAACTGAGAAAAAAATAAAGAAAACTGATTACAAAGGATTGATCTATTCTAGTCATCATCTTCTTCACTTTCTCCTTCAACTTCCACATAATACTCATAAGAAGATTCTTCATCATCATCTTCTTCATCATCAGCATCATCTATGACTAGATTGGACTTGGCAGCTTCCATTTTCTGTTTGATTTCTAGCTCTTTTTCTACCTCCTCCATCCTTCTCTTTACCCTCTCTTCATTCTTGTACTTGGTAAATGACTCTGATTTTTCTTTAGTAGGTTCCTTGGATGCAGCCATTTCTTCATCAGTCTTGGCTTTTTCCTTGGGTTCTTCAGCAGACTTCTCTTTGCCATCAACCGTTCCAACTATTTCAGCAGTATCAGACTCCTTGGTTTCAGCAGCAGCAGCTACCTCAGCTTTTTCTTCAAGTACTTGACTGTTATCAACAGCTTGAAGAGTTGGCTCTTCCCTTTTCTCTTCCCCCTTTTTGTCATAATCAGGGTTGATAGGAGGGTTGAGTGCAACAGGCTGAATTTTCAGGGCAGCACACAAGGCCTTGATGTTCTGATTTACCAAATCTTGGCTTGCAGTGAGATGATTGAGAGTGGTGGTGATGATATCATTCTGATCATTTAGACAGTCAACGTTGAGTTGCATAGTGGCAAGTTCCTCGTGAATAACATCTCCAGCTATATGTACGTCTTTCAATAATGCCACATTTGTTGCTTTCTCCTCTTCGCTGACTTTGATGAAGGTTTCTGTTAGATGAGCAATGGTGTCTTCACTTCTTTTCAGAGCAGTATGAAGATGATTCATGTCAGCTTTGACATCTTCAATGTTCCAGTTCATATCCAAGACACTATGTGTCATCCTTAGTGTATTATCCTCAGGTAGAGGAAAGTTGTCAATGGCGTCCTTCACCATTATCTCAGTGTTTTTCAGCATATGTTCCAACTGCAGCTGGTGCTTTTCCTCCAACTCTCTCTGCATTTTCTGTAGTTGCAGCTGGTTCCTCCCTTCCATTTCTCTTAAAGAATTCTCCAGCATCATTTGGAAGGCTTCCATCAGTGATGAGTGCACATCAGCTGTTGGAATTTGAGGTGATGCAGGTTGATCTTCTTCCTGTTCAACAGGAGTGTCTCTCAGATCAGCTTCATCCTTGGCTTTACCTTTATCAGTCCACTCAATGGCCAAAGGCTCTTTAGCAGCATCAGGCTGATCTGTGACATCTTCAAAGATATTGTTAACAATCTTGCCATCATCAGTGAAGACTGTTGTCTGACGAATCATCCTTACAACAAGCAAACGAACAGGAGCAAGTTTCTTCACTTTAGGCACTTCATGATAACTTTTCAGTTCTTTACCAAAGGTGATCTGTTGAACACCAGGCATGGCAAGCAGATCACTTGGCGAGCCTTGTTCATATCTTGATCTTGCAGCCCAGTTCTCCAAGGCTGTCAAAGTAGCAATTTGCACAGCTCTCTATATAGGATCATCATGCTTTCGTTTCTTGGCTGGCAAAGAGTTAGAGATAATCTTTGCTTCTTCAGCAGCAAACTCCTGTGCATACTTGTGCATTCTATCTCTAACAAAGTCTGGATCCAATGCTTTGGAGATGGAAGAAGTCTGCAGCCAATTCAGAACCCACTTCTCTTCATTAGCAAACTCTTTCCAGCTTTGGATCTCTTCAACAGATCTGTTCACCCTGTACTTTCTCCATTTAGTGTATCTTTTCTTTTCGTGAGTGAACAAAGTCTTAAGCATCAACTTCTTGTCAAAGTAAGCCAGTGCCTTTTCAAACCTGTTGAAACAGAAGAGTCCGAGTTTATAATTTCAAATGCTCTTCTTACTTCAAACTTCTTCTTTTCTTAAACCATACCTGCAGGCATCTTCTTCTTGGCCTGTAAAGATTCTCCAATCTTCATTCCTCCAGCAATTTCAGTGCCATGAGCATCCTTCTTGTTGAGCTCAATGACAACAGCTAACTCAGCATCTTCAGCAGCTTTGCGTTCTGCTTCATATAACTTTCTTCTCTGCTCCTTTTTTTCAGCCTGAATTTTGCTGAGTTTTATGACCTTTTGTTCTTCTTGGTCATCCCTTTTTCTCTGCTCTGCCTCTTCCATCTTCCTTTTGTCAGTAGCTGATACTTTCTTTCTTTTGATAAGTATCTTCCTCTTTCCTTTCTTTTTGTCAGCTAACTGATCTTCTTGAGTACTGGCAGGTGCAGGGCCAGCAGATGCAAGTGGTGCAGCTGCTATTGGATTGATGATCTGCACGTCTGGATCATCATGAGGTTGATCAACCTCAGCTGTTGGTTCTGTTGGGCAGTTTCATCAGCATCTTGCTTCTCCTTGGCAGACTCTTCTTCAGCTCCAGCAGGCCTCTCTGCTGAATGAGGACTCTCTCTTACCAAGTCTGATAACTCAGTAGGGGAATCAATAAAGGTCATTTTCTTCCTTATTGTTTTTCTTGCTCTTTTTCCTTGAACAGGATGGGAAGCTCCTGTATCTTTCAATTGACTCCTCGTCCTGTAAGCTACATTTTCCGCAGGACATTCGGCATATTCTGTTCTTGATGGGGTTTGCTGTGCTTAGGAAGTTTGGTTTTTCTGACCACTTTATAGCCCTTCTTAGATGCACTGTTGAACATACCTACTCCTCTGTACTTGTTAATGGCCAGCCTGCTGGTTTCTTTCATTCTAGGAGAGGGGTTAGGCAGGGAGATCCCATTTCTCCCACTTTGTTTATTTTGGCTTCGGAGTTTTTGTCTAGGGGTCTTAATAAACTGTTTCTTGACCATCCTGATATTCAATATTTCACCAATGGGGTTTTTTGTGTGTCTCACTTGGCTTATGCGGATGATTGCATAATTTTTGCAAAGTCCACATATAGGTCCATTACTAAGATCATGCACTTTCTTGATTACTACTCTCGGGTGTCTGGACAGGCAATCAATCCGCAGAAGATTAAGATTATTGTTAGGAAGGGTTGTCATAGGAGAGCTAGGGCCCATATTAAAACCATTTCTGGTTTTCTTATGGATACTCTTCCTTTAGAGTACAACGGTGCCCCTTTGTTTAATGGGAAGAAAAACATGGCTCTTTTTTACCCCTTATTGGCTAAGATTAGATCTCGTCTGACTGGTTGGGAGACCAAGTCCCTCTCCCTGGTGGTAAACTTGTACTTTTGAAAAGTGAGCTCACTTCTATTCCCACTTATACTTTACAGGTCATCTTTCCCTCCACTAGGCTGTTAGTTGAGCTTTAGAGACTCTTTGCTAGATTCTTCTGGAGTAAGACCAGTGGTCAGAAGATCCACTGGTCTTCCTGGAAGAATATCTGTTTTTCCTCTTTGGAAGGTGGTCTAGGGGTTAGGAGATTGTCTGATGTTGCTACTGCCTTTTCCTACAAGCTTTGGTGGAGAGTTAGGGAAAATGATGGGATTTGGTCTAGATTCATGGTACAGAAGTATACAAAGTCCCACCATTTCTATACTGCTTTGAATGCCAGATATAAATCTCAAGTGTGGAAGCGTATGTGTAAGGTTAGAGGCTTGTTTTCTGAGAATGTTTTCTGGAGGTTACGAAATGGGCATATATCTTTCTGGCATGATCATTGGATCAGTGACAGGCCTTTAAAATATCTGTCTATTCCTAATCTCCCAGTTGATAACCTTAGAGTTTGTGATTTCTTTATGCATGACGAATGGAATGTGGATCTTCTCCTTTCCTGCCTGCCTGCTGATGTGGTGAGTGATATTGTCTTACTGCATATTGATTTGAATGAACATGATGTGATTACTTAGAAGCACACTCCTGATGGTTTGTTCAACATCAAAAGTGCTTGGAATTTTACTAGACTTAAGAAGCCAGTTGATTTGTTGATGAAGCATGTGTGGAACTCTCTTGTCTTGCCTTTGGTTTCTATTTTTGTTTGGAGGCTTTTGAACAACTGGATCCCTGTGGACAGTGTTATGCAATCCAGAGGGATTCAGTTAGCATCAAAATGCCAATGTTGTTTTGATATTGAGAGTATCCAGCATGTTTTTATCAATGGATCAGTGGCTTCCCAAGTTTGGGAGATTTTGCTAATCTGTTAGGTGTAAAGAAGGTTTTGACTGATAACCCCATATTTTTGTTATCTGTTTGGATTAACTCCTCCACTTTTTGTGGTCCAGGACATTTGAGGTCTGTAGTAGCCATTTATGTTCTTTGGAACCTATGGAAGTGCAGGAATAATTCCAAACATCATAACAAAAATCACCCTGCTTTAAACATTATAAATAGGTCAATTTCTGAGATTAAGTCTTTGTACTTAACTTCAAAAATTAGACCTTGTAATTGGAAGGGGGATTTAAGTATTCTTAGATCTTGGGGTATCAATGTCAAACCTTCTTTAGGACCTAGATGTTTTATGGTTAATTGGCTTCTCCCTCCTGCTGGTTTTGTTAAGTTGAATACAGATGGCTGTTCGAGGGGAAATCCAGGTGTTGGGAGTTTGGGTGGTATTGTTAGAGATGCTCATGGTGTAATGATATTTGGCTTTTGTGACTTTATTGGCTTTGTACTAACAGTGAATCAGAGATGAGGGCTTTAATCAGGGGACTGGAACTTTGTGAATCTTTTGGATGTTCCAATGTATTGGTTGAGGTGGACTCTCAGGTTCTGTGTTCGATCTTAACAGGTAAAAAGCAGGTACATTGGAAAATTGTGAATTTATTGTACAAAGCTCAAAACTTCTTGCAAAAACTTGATTCTTCAGTGAATCATATCTACAGGGAGGCTAATCAGGTTGCTGATCATTTAGCCAACCTGGGATGTGATTCACAGGAATCATACATTTTCCATCCTGGTGAGGGGGATAGGAAATTGAAAGGTCTTATTTGGTGTGACAAATTCCAGATGCCTTCATTTAGACACACCAAATAAACCTTCTCTACCTCTATATGATATTGATGTTCCGGGTAGTTTATTAGACTGTTCTGATACACTATCAGGGGAGAATTCTTTAGCTGCATTTCATATAGAGTAGTTATCCTATCAGTGCATATAGTTGATCTTTATTTTACTTTGGCCTGCTGCCCTAGCCTTTCTTATTCCATCATTTGATTTACCCCTGTTTTCTGAGGTTAGCTATCCTTGTTTTTGCATGATTCAGTCATTGATGGGGGCTATTTCGCACCCTACATACTGATCAGATCGAACAAAGATTATAAGATCGATTCGACCAATTATAACGGATCGGGATCTTCTTACAGACCCTGCCAAATACCGCTCGCTCCGAGTAAAGATTATACTCCGGACCCAAGAAGGATAGTTGGGCCGAGTCCAAGCAGGACTATGATTCCTTGTAATACTAGGTTTAGCGTAATATATATACCTAGTTATTCATTGTATGAGACAACTACGAATTCTCTTAATTCTGAGATTACACAAGAATACATTGATAACAATAGAACTCAATAATATCCATTATTATTGCAGAACTTTACCTTCATATCGTTGTGTTCTTAATTTTGTTAATGGTTTTACTTCTTGCCTTTGATTATTGCTTTTCTTTGTAAACGATCCATCCAGAATAAAGTAACAGAGCCCAATATACTGAATAATTCAATATCCAAACCCCCGATATCACAAATTCACTGATATTAAATTAACCTGACGAAAAACGGTTAAATCAGTTGGCGCCCACCGAGGGGCTAGGTTAATTATTCGATCGACATATGGCTCGCCCAAGGAAAAGCGCCCGTGTCGGAGCAAGAAGTAACACAACCACCGGTCATAACACATCCGAAGATCCACAGGAGAACGACAATAATAACGTTCCCAACACCGACGAGAATTTGCAGAATACCCATCCCCGACATCAGGAACCCCTAGAAGGTCCTCCCGGTACGATACAGGAAGAGCCGGAAGTCCCCGAGATCCCCGTTCCTCTCCCGGGTGCTCAGGAGAAATTACGACAAATAGCGATGCTCGTTAAATCGCTCTCCCCAGAAGAATTACTTGTGCTTGATCAAATTCCGCGAAACCCTAGGGCTGCCAGGACAATTCCTGCTCGGAGAACGCCCGGACAAAACGATCAAGTATCTCAACAAGCTGATAGCCCACCAAGCGAGCACCGCTCACTACACAGTCCACAACAGGACAATTCAAAACCCTCCGACAATAATCCTCGAAGAAAACCAGGTCACAGAAAAACCCAGGCGAAGCGCAGTGGATCCAGGGAACGTACAATTATCCCTATTGATGATGACATAGATGATACAATCCCTGATCGACCACGAACGGCTCGACTGACGGAAAGAGAAATTGAAAGGATGGTGCAGGACCGACTCGAACAACGCTTACGATCTATTCAAAATCCGTGGGCCCGAACCACGGAACTCCAGGAGAGCCTTGCGGCCTGTTCTCCCTTCTGCAGGGAAATAAAAGAGGCACAATCGATTGGACAAGTCCCGGGTAGACTACCTCGCTATGATGGAACCACTGACCCGGATGATTATATTTTTAGCTTTACGAATATAATGAATTTATATGCCCACTCTGCCGAATTCACTGCCAAATTAATGGTAACTACATTCGAAGGACTCGCATTGGACTGGTTCGCGAAACAACCTGCCAACTCCATATTCAGCTTTAGGGAACTCTGTAACAAATTGACGCAGCAGTTTGCCAGTCAGAAGAGACAAAAACTTCCGATGAGCTACCTTGGAACTATATATCAACAAGAAGGAGAATCCCTAAGGAATTGGTTGGCCAGATTCAACGTAGAATTACTTAAAATCGATTCCCCAAATATCGATTACATAATATCTATCCTCTTCGATCTCACTAAAAACAGGCAGTTCGGAAATGCCCTCAGTCGAAAACAACCAAGAACGTTCGCCGACATCATGAGCCTGGCGTCTAAGTATATGACCCAAGAAGAGATGAATTCCTTTAAGGATAAGAACAAAAACAAAGTCGCGGCTACAGGGTCTAAGCGGCATGACAAGATTCCCGCCCAAAGATCCTTGGATTACGAGCGATCTTCCAGGAGAGGTAACGTTTTCCAGCGACTGGAATACAGCAGAGCCGACCAAGAAAGGCAACCTAATTTCTACCAAAGACCAAGAAACCCTGAACAACCAATCAGAAGCAGAGTGAATCAAGTAGAACACCCAAGATTAAATGCTCCAATGGAAGAAATCTTGGAAGTTCTAGAAAGGAATAATTGGATTCCCGAGGCGAGGAAAATCGCTCAGCCCAGACCAGGGTCTAGAAACTATGATCAATACTGTAAGTACCATAGGGCACATGGGCATCGAACGGAAAATTGTTTTCACCTTAAGAGAGAAGTTGAAAAACTGATCGAGCAAGGAAAACTAGACGAATACATAGAACGAGATAATCGCAAAAGGGAAAGAAGCAGAAGCCCCCGGAACGGAACTCAAAGGAGAAGTTCTCATCGAAGATCACCTGAACGTCAGCCTACTCAGGAATTGAATCACGACCAGGTCAATGGGACTATCCACACTATATCCGGGGGGCCTGCGGGTGGAGATAGTCGTAATGCTAGACGAAGAACGACCAGATCCATAATTGCAAATTCTAAATATCCAAAAGAAATATGGACATTAGAAAACAGGCCAACAAATCACCAGCCGATCAGCTTTAACGAAGGTGAAGTACCTAAAAACATCACTTGGGATACAAAAGAGGATAACCCAGATTTCCCTATGGTAGTGTCGTTAGAAATAGCAAATTATAATGTGAGAAGAATCCTAATCGATAATGGAAGCTCAGCAAACATCATCTCCAGAGAGGTCTTAGCACAAATGAACCTCGGGCAAATAAACCTACAAAGGGTAGCAACGCCGTTAGTAGGCTTTGGAGGCTCCGAGATCATCCCCAGCGGAACGATATCTTTAAGTGTATCGCTCGGAAAGAAACCACTTCGGACCGTGAAGTTGGTAAAATTCCTAGTGGTAGATACACCCTTCGCTTATAACGCTATATTAGGGCGACCAGCCCTTAACCTTTTTCGAGCTGTAGTCTCTACCTATCATCAGAAAATAAAGTTTCCAACCGACAGCGGCATTGGAGAAATAACGAACGACCACTGTATGGCATGGGACTGCTACAGCACATCATTAACGTTGAAAGAACACCCCAAGTCAATTACTCCGAGCAAGAGAAAGATCGTAGACGATCTCACTAGAAATGAGGTTGAAATTCCTATTACTGATCGATTAGATAAAAAGGGGGAAAGAACCACTAGACTTATCCTTGCAACCCCCAGAACATAAAGATATAATTCTGGTAGAAGGCGACTCGTCCAAAAAGACAAGAATTGGTACAGAATTGAGCAAAGAAGGAGAAGTAATGTTAATCGAATTTCTAAGAAATAACGTGGACGTCTTCGCCTGGAGTGCAAATGACATCGAAGGGATCGATCCTCGGGTAATCAAGCATACCCTAAAAATTGACCCTTCAGCGAAACCCGCCAGGCAGAAGAAAAGAAATCATGGACCAGTAAAAGATAAAATTATCAAAGCCGAGGTTGAAAGACTCCTGGAAGCAAAACCAATCCGAGAAATACATTTCTCGGAATGGCTATGTAATGTTGTACTAGTAACAAAAGGGGATAAAAAGGACAACAAATGGAGGATGTGTAATGATTTCACCGACCTTAACAAGTTATGTCCACGCGACCCTTACCCCCTCCCAAGAATTGACTTATTGGTCGACTCGACCGCTGGCTTTGCGCTGTTCAGCATGATGGACGCCTTCCAAGGCTTTTACCAAATATACATGGACGAGCGGGATCAAGAGAAGACCGCATTCATAACCGAACAGGGAGTATACTGCTTTATGGTAATGCCGTTCGGATTAAGGAACGCCGGGGCTACATACCAAAGATTGGTAAACCTAATGTTCAGGGAGTTAATCGGAGAAATAATGGAGGTCTATGTAGACGACATGTTAGTGAAAAGTATGAATGAAGCGGATCACGTAAGACATCTAGATCGATGTTTCCGAATCCTAAGAAAATACCGTATGAAGTTGAACCCTGCAAAATGCACCTTCGGTGTTAAGTCAGGAAAATTTTTGGGATATTTGGTACACCAGCGAGGAATAGAAGCCAACCCAGAAAAAATTCGAGCCATAACTGAAATGAAACCTCCCAAGACCATCTCTCAAGTGCAAAGCTTGGTTGGGAAGATCGTAGCATTGAATAGATTCATATCTAAATCTGCGGACAGAAGCTTGCCCTTTTTCCAAACGCTTCGAAAAGCGAAAAACTTCGTTTGGACCGAAGAATGTGAACGAGCCTTCGAACAACTCAAAGAATATTTGACATCCCCTCCGATGTTGGCCAAACCAACGGAAGGGGAACCATTGTACATATACATCTCCATCTCCGATACGGCCATTAGCTCAGTACTAATTAAGATAGAGGGTTCAGAGCATAAGCCTGTCTATTATCTCAGCAAATTATTACAAGGGGCGGAGAAGAATTACTTGGAAATAGAAAAATTCACGCTGGCCTTAGTAGTGGCTGCTCGAAAACTCCGACCCTACTTCTTAACCTACAAAATCATCGTTTTGACGAACCAACCGCTTAGGCAGATCCTAGCAAAACCAGAAGCCTCCGGAAGACTAATCAAATGGGCCATCGAACTCAGCCAATTCGATATCGACTACAAACCAAGGGTCGCCATCAAGGCCCAAGTATTGGCTGATTTTTTATTGGAAACACCAACACAATCATCAAACACCCTCCATGAGGATATATTGATCATAGAAGATCAGACCTGGTTAATGCATGTAGATGGTGCTTCAAGCCGGGAAGGAGGAGGCGCCGGAATCAACTTCACCGGAGCTAATAAAGAAGATTTGAATTATGCTATTACATTGGACTTTGTCGTAACAAATAACGAAGCAGAGTATGAGGCGTTAATCGCAGGAATGGAAATGGCAATCAAAGCCAACATAAAGAGGCTAAAAGTATTAACCGACTCAGAGTTAGTACAAAGGCAAATAGAAGGCTTATACGAGGCTAAGGAATTCAACATGATCAAATACCTCGCCAAAGTAAAAGCACTGGCCGAGAAGTTTGAAGATTTCGACATACAAAACATTCCACGTTCGGAAAATAAATGGGCCGATCAACTATCTAAGTTTACAGGATCCCAAGACGGAAAGACCGAACGAGTGATCAACTGGCTGATCTCTTCTACACCGGCTGTCGACATCGATGAGACACCGATAGTCGATATAATGGAAATCGAAGAAGTCGAAGATAATTGGATGACACCAATGATAGACTATCTTCGTGAAGGAAAACTACCATCTGATCAGAATGAAGCTCGGAAAATAAAATATCGAGCCCCAAAATATACACTCGTAGAAGGAAAACTCTACCGAAGGTCAGTATCAGGAATTCTCCTGAGATGCGTCTCTGAATCCCAAACCGCTGAAATACTGCGAGAAATACATGAAGGAGACGCGGGAAATCACAGCGGATCGAGAGCATTGGCTTTAAAATGCCTCAGAACAGGTTACTATTGGCCTACTGTCAATAAGGACGCCGCAAATTACGTCCGAGAATGTCATCATTGCCAAATACATGCCAACGTATGTCATCAACCAGCAGAAAATATGCACCCGATTCCAATTTGTTGGCCTTTCGATCAATGGGGAATGGACATCGTGGGGCCTTTCCCAGCGGCCAGATCAAAGAAAGCTTACGTCCTGGTCGCTGTAGAGTATTTCAGCAAATGGATAGAGTGCATCGCCTTAGCGCGAATAACTCAATTCCAAGTGATCAACTTCCTTTGGAAGTTCATAGTCTGTCGATTTGGCATCCCTAGGATCCTAATTTCCGATAATGGAACCCAATTCGCTGGAAAACAAGTGATAGAATGGTGTTCGAAACTGGGAATTCAACAAAATTTCACTTCAGTCGGGCATCCAAGAGCGAACGGACAAACCGAAGTAGCAAACCGAGAGATAATAAAATCTTTGGAAAAAAGATTAGGATCAGCCAAAGGAAAATGGCTCGATGAACTACCAGGAGTATTGTGGGCTAATCGAACCACGGTAAGAAACTCAACTGGGGAAACCCCATTCAGCTTGGTATATGGGTCGGAAGCTGTTATTCCTGTGGAAACTTTAATTCCAACGCCAAGAATAGAGATGTTTGATGAACAAGAAAATGAAAAGGCAAGAGAAAATGACGTCGATCTAACAGAAGCTTTAAGGGATAAAGCTGCCGTACGCCTACAAGCCACTAAGGCAAATATGGAGAAAGCATACAATCAAAAAGTACGCGTCCGAACCTTCAAAGAAGGAGACTTGGTTTTGAAAAAGGTAGAAGTATCCAAGCATGTGGGAAAGTTACAACAAAATTGGGATGGACCTTACATCGTCATTGGCGTAGGAAAGAAAGGTTCATACAAAATTGCACACATGGATGGGACAGCCTTACCAAGAACCTGGAACGCAGTCAACCTTAGGAAATACTATGGTAAATAAATTTTAGCAGATTATACTGCATTGTTTTATTTTACTTTACTTTATCAAGTTTTAATCCTTGTAACAAAGGCCTTAGCTTAGAGTTCAATTAGTAAAAATTTTAGCATTTTCTATACATCGATTATTTCGATTAACGCTCTGTGGAATTACACTAGCATATTGATAAATATCAGAACGAAGCGAGTCGAGTATACATTGATCCGCTCAATAAACACTCCTCGATTTATGTCAACGGCAAAAAGGACTTTTTGGTGACAAACCTAAGTCTAAATTATAATGAGTCGAGTATACATTGATCCGCTCAATAAACACTCCTCATTCCGACCACAAAAACAAAACGAGTCGAGTAAACATTGATCCGCTCAATAAAAACTCCTCGATCGAACACAACAAACATAAAGACTTATTGGTGCGAAAAACCTAAGTCCAAACAAAACGAGTTGAGTAAACATCGATCCGCTCGATAAAAACTCCTCGATATATATTCAACGATCAAAAAGACTTTCAGGTACTAAAAACCTAAGTCTAAACAAAACGAGTTGAGTAAACATCGATCCGCTCGATAAAAACTCCTCGATATATCTACAATGATTGAAAGACTTCAGGTACTAAAAACCTAAGTCTAAACAAAACGAGTTGAGTAAACATCGATCCGCTCGATAAAAACTCCTCGATATATATTCAACGATCAAAAAGACTTTCAGGTACTAAAAACCTAAGTCTAAACAAAACGAGTTGAGTAAACATCGATCCGCTCGATAAAAACTCCTCGATATATCTACAATGATTGAAAGACTTCAGGTACTAAAAACCTAAGTCTAAACAAAACGAGTTGAGTAAACATCGATCCGCTCGATAAAAACTCCTCAACATATATATTCAACGATCAAAAAGACTTTTGGTACAAAAAAAAACCTAAGTCTAAACAAAACGAGTTGAGTAAGCATCGATCCGCTCGATAAAAACTCCTCAACATATATATTCAACGATCAAAAAGACTTTTGGTATTAAAAACCTAAGTCTAAATAAAACGAGTAGAGTAAACATCGATCCGCTCGATATACACTCCTCGAACTATTTACAACGAGAAAAAGACTTTTTGGTATTAAAAACCTAAGTCTAAATAAAACGAGTAGAGTAAACATCGATCCGCTCGATATACACTCCTCGAACTATTTACAACGAGAAAAAGACTTTTTGGTATTAAAAACCTAAGTCTAAATAAAACGAGTAGAGTAAACATGGATCCGCTCGATATACACTCCTCGAACTATTTACAACGAGAAAAAGACTTTTTGGTATTAAAACCTAAGTCTAGATAAAGCGAGTTGAGTAAACATCGATCCGCTCGATAAAAACTCCTCGATATGTTTTCTATGATTAAAAGACTTTTGGGTTAAAAACCTAAGTATAATTACAAACGAGTCGAGTATACATTGATCCGCTCAATAAAAACTCCTCGATCTACTCCTAACGATCTAAAAAAGATCCGCTGATACTCCTAAAGTTTTGAAAGATAAATCAAGTATGAATTCATCTGCTCGGAAATTACTCCTCGTAAATAAAATTATCAAACGACAAAGAAGATGCAAGAAATAAAATAATATTTTATTCATCAAATCAATTACATACAAATATCCTACGTTACAAAAATCTGCTTGCTACCTAAAGATCGTTACAATGATCTAGTTAAATTGATCCTATGGGATCGACTATCTTCACGACAATGTCCACGGAAACACCAATCTCCTCCCTAGTACCTCATCGATCATAATAAACCACCTAAGAAGCATGCTGCTCAGGATGGTCGACTTCTTTGGTTCGATGGCCAGGCTCTGAAGATCAAATGTTGTTCCAGATGAAATGAACACTACCAGCCAGATAAGCTAGCAATGCTCACTCACCCAGAAGAAGATACTGCTTTTACTTTATCTATAAAGCATTTTACTCTAAAGCAGCATCTCTTCGGGACCGTCGTAAAACGGTAAGTTTACCAGCCACCCCGTTGGTCTATCACTCCGGAGGTAACATCGAAGAGCGGAGGCGGCTGGCAAGTATGAACCCCCCATGTGCAGACGGAAACCACGGACCTCTAAGGTGATGAAGACTAAAGAAGAGATCTCATGGGATCCGTCGATACAAGGAAGGGCTGACATGGGACCCGTCAATACAAGACTGGGGACAATTCCTTTACTGCGAACGAACAAATCACGATAATGTGACTTCTTGAACATTATGGGGTCCGAAGGCAAAATGAAATCTAAGGAAACAGAGATCTTCATTGTTATGAATGGAAAATAAGGAAACTACCTACTTATTTATAGGCGCCCGTGAGAATGATCCTACGGATAATAGGAGTTTAATCAAGGGACGAAAACGCGACCCTTTGACTTCCCGAATTAAATGCAAGTAAGTTGGAACGGCGCCCGTCTGATCGACTCAACTGATCGATGACAAACAAATCTACAGATCGAAGCGATCAACAAAATAATCCAAGAAAACTTAAAGAAGTTCAAAGACCAAAACGATCTGCACGATCATATATGAGGGTCGCCTAATAGAAAATATTAAGAACTCCTCAACGAAGGCATGCAAAGTTGAACCGTAGAAAGAGGATAATTGCTTAAAAACGACCAGAGCCTCCACCATACGGGGGTCGTAACTGCCTCATACATCATTGGGGGACTACTAAGTTGGCCATACAAGAATTCCATTTAGAATCCAAGAAATCTGACATCGAAATCAGGAGAATAGCCCTCCCTATTCGAAACTATAAGGCCGTCACTGCCTAATTTTCCAAAGAATTGCTGAAGGAGGTCTGAACGGGTCAGATCTGGCCAGGACTGTTACATTTTCCAATTCCTCCCATATCAAGAGTATGATATACTGGCTAGAGAAATGTATAATTGAAAAGCTAATGATGGAAGACATGGATAGGTGAAAAGCACCTAAAGGAAAATTTCCCTTTGAGGAAAAGAAAAACTGAAATTCAACAGGAGGAACAATAACCTCCTTATATAAGATATATGTCATATAAGGACAAATTTATAAGGCATGAATCGAGCATCGACTAGACAGCTAAGAGTTTACACAACGACGATCGGCTGGATCAATCAACAAAGATTAAATATGCGAAGCAAATATTATACCGTTCGGTTATCTTAAAAGTGACCAAAGCAAGATCAAGCTTACTTTCTCCATACTCAAATCTCTCCGCAGAAATAAAAATCAGATAAGTAAACTAATCTTTGTCAATTACTACATGATGGTATATTTGTGCATAGCAATAACATATATGAACAAGATATAGCATTAGAATCAAGGCAAGAATCTGCCTACAGAAGAGATCATAATTTCCAATCTAATCTCCCAATACAAAAATCTCTGCCCGGACAACTACACAAAAGCTGGGCATCATCAAAAAAAAAAAAAAAAAAAAAAAAAAAAAAAGAGACAGGCCAAGGTCTGCCAGGATGAATAAAGATCATTGAGAAGAATCGCCAGAGGGTCGACCAGCAGAAACAGGCCTCCGAGGAGTTAGGTTACCAGCAAACGCCATCAACTCCTCCTGACGTTTAAGATAACCGGCATCATAACCGGCATCATATGCCTGTTGACGAGATCCCTCTGCCGACGCGGCAGCCTGAACTAGGTCGCTTTTCTCTTTCTCAAGAATAACTTGGTCAGCCTCTAACTTTAGGAGATCATCTTTAGCAAGTTGCAGCTGCAGCTCCAAACCCCTGGTTTTAGCTTTCTCCGACTCCAGCTGACCTTTAAGAGCTCTCCGACTATTCCACAGTTCATCATTTTGCACACCCAGCTGGAGTGCAAAATACTTGCCCTAAAAACAGAAAGAGTAAGAAAAACCGCCGTACAACAAAGAATTCAAAACAAAGAACAGGAAAAATGTTCGAAATATGTTTACCTGTTCACATATCTTCACCAGAGATTGAACAAGGCGAACATTGGAAGTACCTTCGAGCTTCCTCAATTCGCCGGGCAAAATAGTACTCATGCCTAAGTCCCAAGACAAAGCATCAGGTTCAACAGAACCAGGCAGTTCGCTTGTCAAAGGGACACCGTCGGAACGTGGAGTCTCCGACAAAAGAATGTCATTAACCTGCATAAGCACACAGCGATCATCTAACGGACGAGGGGAGTCCCTCTCGTCGGGACTAACAGAGGTCTCTTTGCCGGAAGCAGATATAACGGTCCGACGACCAGACCTCGACCCAGATCGACCCCCAGAAGGTCCCCCAGACTCAAAAGAAGCAGTCGTTACAGTGGTATCATGAAACAGATATTCAGGACCATATTGCGAAATAGACTGCGTTATGGAAGGATTGACAGAAAAACCATCACCGACTTGCCCTTCACTAACTAGCAGGGCAGTAGAAGTAGAAAAAGGAAGGGAACTAACAAAATCCCCTCCATGAGATCCATACTCGTAAGAAGAAAAACCTGAAGAAACAGGTATGTCGTAAACCTGTTCCATGTTGGATGGGTCTCCGAAAGCTAATCGACCTGGGGAAGACCTATTACCTCCCGCGGGGGTAGAAGAAAAGTTTGGTTGGAGGAGCGACGAACTAACTTCTGATAAAGGTTGGAACGTGGTAATAGGAGTATCAATCATCGAACTACTAACTGAGGACGAACGAGGAGGCTCCATCGAAGGCCCTTCTCTTCGAAGTTTCTTCGATCTATTATCCCTAGCGCCCTCACGAGAAGGTCGCTTCGAAGTATTACCGAAAAGGTTACTCATGATCGGATTACGGAAAAATATAAATTAATATCGAGGAAGTTTATCGACTAGCTCAAGAAAGAGTATTATGTTAAGAGAGGAGTATAGCAGTAAAAAAGACAAGTCAAATTTTACCTCTCGTATTTATACTACACGAAAAGACGCGACTGACCCGAAGAAAGGGCGCGAAACAGGAAAACTGACCTTGGAGCAAACGCTAGAATTTGAAAAGACACATACATAATGATTACGGCAGATTAAATGACTTGTCTGAATCATTACAGCGAATATGAAAGGACACGACTGTCAGAATAAGAAACGTTTAGTGTACAAAGTAGGGAAAGCTAAGCTACAATTAAACCTACAAGCGGATAATTACAAAGATTATTTCAAAAATAAATCACTATTTCAAGAAGCCTGGTCGCTTTCCGGAATCTTCGGTTCACTACCGACGTCCTCAGTCATGCCTGTATCGTCTCCTTCTTCCTCTTCGTCTACTGGATCGATGAAAGTATTATCGAGCTCATCGTTAACATTAGAAGGAGGAATCGGCAATGGATTTCCAAATTCCTCGACAAGATGAGCCAGAGGAAAACCTTGATATTCGACATCTGGAACCTCGGAAGAAGAATAAAGCTCGCCATAACGGTTCAACCGGATATGAGCTGCCTTAAAATACTCCTTCCGACGATCGTCGATCATCTCCAAAGCGACCAGTTGATGAATCGATTTTTTAAAAAGTATTCTCAAGAAGAGGGCCGACCATCCGGTACACCAACGCCGTATGAACAGGAGAGTTGAGGAATTCACGAACAACTTGTTCGTCAGATTTCCTAACATATCGATCTCTTTGCCTAAGTGGGACGTCATTTTCATACTCCTCTAAAGAAGCTTCAAGGCTTGATACTTGAGATTCAAGGTCACTAATTCGAGTCGTGCTCTGCAACTGCAATTCCTCTAATTTTCTTGCCATTTGATTGGCTTGTTCTTGAGCACGAGAAACCTCTATCACCCTATCTATCATTTCTTGATCTTCGGTCCCGGCAGCACGAGTCTCTACGACAGGAACAGAGGAAGATGTCGAGGGACCAACTTCTGAACCGGAAGATTTGTGAAGTAAAGCTTTATACTTCTCTTCAAGGAAATCGCACTGTTGTTTCCAAAGAGAATTTTCATAGGCGTACGATGTCAGACAGGTGTTAACCTGAAATAACGAAGGGGTCAGAAAGAAACGAATTAGCGAATTAAGAAAATCCTAAAAGATCACTTCATCAGAATAATAGAAAGAAAAAGATCTCACCTTTTCAGCGTAAAGAGAAGCTCGCTGGAATTTCTCCAAAGGATCCTTATGAAGAAGCTTATTAAGATCGCGAGTAAGAACGCCAGACAAAAGAATACGGGTCGCCTTATCGACCGCATTCTCATTATTATCATGAATAAGAGAATCCTTCTCGGAATAACCAGCGGTCCTCCTTCCCTCTAAATGATCCTCGATCATTTCGACCAGAGTAGGATTTGGATGTTTATCCCCGAGTAAAGAAAGGTCGTCACCAGAACGTCCATAGTAGCTCCTCTTCCTGTTAGCTGGATTATTAGATGGATGAGGCATTGACCAGCTGCGACATCCTCGAATACCCAAAGAGGTTCTAAGATGAAGCGGAGGATAACCGGGTCCCATGCCCTGACGAATAGGGGACTCACGTGAAGAATCCGGAGATTCCTCTCTATTCTCCTCGGATTCGTGACCCAACTCCAATTTCCTTTTTCGAGACGCCCTCTGCTCGATAGGATTATTCTCCACTGACTTGGAAGATTTCGACAGCACCATTTTTCCCTTCGAAGAATGTCGGGAGTTTTCTACCATATGAGCTTAAAAAGAAACAAAATAAAGTTAATTTCTCCATATAAAAAGTATAGTGACAATACTAAAGATCAAATAAAATGCTAACCTAGAGGTTCAGATGATGAACTGATGGGAAAATTATGGACACTTAACCCCGCCTTACGAAGAAAAGATTCCCCAATCAGAAGAGCGCTTTGATATTTGTTTGTACGCATCTCGGGAATCTCAGTGATAAACTGTACATCGTCAGGAACAAGTTCACCAGTCGGTGAGCGACCTCCGGGAATCCACCTGGAACCATGATCCCACGAGAAAGGCGTGGTCGAACCATCCGCCAAACGGAGATTAGACGGAGGACGAACAAAGAAGAAATGAGATTTCCATGAGGGATTACTAGAAACCGGAGCATCAAAGATTGCTCGGCTAGGTCGCTGACTAGCGAAGAAATATCCACGGTTTGAAGAACTAGAAATATTAAAATGAAAAAGTTGCGTAAAGTTACGGAAAGAAGGTTTAAATCCCTTTGCAATCATCAGAACGGAAAAACAAACCACGAAAGCAACAGAATTTGGAACCAGTTGTGTCAAGCACACACTGAAAGTTTTTAGAACTTCCAGAAAAAGGGGAGACAAAGGAAGACGCAGTCCGCTATTAAAGTGAGCCGTATAAAAGGCTCGACATCCCTCCGGTGGAGAAGTGACCCTATCAGTAGGGGAAGGAAGAATTATTTCAGAACCTTCCGGAAAATATTTGGTATAGTTATTCACGACTTCAGGGAATGTTTCCTCTGTATATGCGCAAGCTACGTCTTCAATTGGCTCAGAAATCTGAGGAACAGTGCCTCTGCCTCTTTTGGCTCGGGCAGCTACATCCGCATCGGAAAGGATTCGTACCTTGTAAGTATCTTCTACAGGGATAACAAGGTCAGATACCGTAGTTTGTTCACCCAGAGGATTGGAATGTAACTCCTCCTCGTTATCAGGGGCGATGATCTCTCTAGGAGAAGAAGAAGATCTTCTTACGGAAGCCATCTATATTCTAGTTCTCGGAAGAAGAAGGTCGATAAAGGGAAAATTTTATACGACGAACGACCAAACTAGAAAATGACTACGATCTAAAAGCAAATATAAAAGAGAAATGGCAAACTCGAAAGTCACCTATTTATAAGGAAATGAGAAAAGACGTTTCGAACTCATCGCAGCTACTCAAATTCCCGCCAAAAACGGAAGGATACAAAAAGCCTCCTGAATAGACGCGTGGCGATCCATAATTAGACAGAAGAAACGACTATCTATGATACGTAGCACTCTTTTCCTTACTTAAGATTTTTTCCCACTGGGTTTTTTCTTAAGTAAGGTTTTTAACGAGGCTCCGTTCATAGAAAAGAAACAGTCGACCAGATTTATCTACTTCTACGAGCTCCTATTATCTATACGCTCGAAGAAGTGAGGGAGTACTGATGGGGGCTATTTCGCACCCTACATACTGATCAGATCGAACAAAGATTATAAGATCGATTCGACCAATTATAACGGATCGGGATCTTCTTACAGACCCTGCCAAATACCGCTCGCTCCGAGTAAAGATTATACTCCGGACCCAAGAAGGATAGTTGGGCCGAGTCCAAGCAGGACTATGATTCCTTGTAATACTAGGTTTAGCGTAATATATATACCTAGTTATTCATTGTATGAGACAACTACGAATTCTCTTAATTCTGAGATTACACAAGAATACATTGATAACAATAGAACTCAATAATATCCATTATTATTGCAGAACTTTACCTTCATATCGTTGTGTTCTTAATTTTGTTAATGGTTTTACTTCTTGCCTTTGATTATTGCTTTTCTTTGTAAACGATCCATCCAGAATAAAGTAACAGAGCCCAATATACTGAATAATTCAATATCCAAACCCCCGATATCACAAATTCACTGATATTAAATTAACCTGACGAAAAACGGTTAAATCAGTCATCTTTCATGGCTTTATCAATATTAG
The DNA here is from genome assembly GCA_038501285.1 of Penstemon eatonii. NCBI lineage: Eukaryota > Viridiplantae > Streptophyta > Magnoliopsida > Lamiales > Plantaginaceae > Penstemon > Penstemon eatonii. The sequence goes on along the minus strand of CM076715.1, from coordinate 60,783,340 downwards.
CTAACTTACAGGCCACATTTCACTCACCACTTCTACATTGTGCCTCCCATGCACCGCACACACTTCAAGGTAGTTTATCAGACCGTTCTGATACACTATCAGGGGGAAGTTCCTTAGATGCATTTCATATAGTGTAGATATCTTATCTGTGCATATAGCTGATCCTTTTTTACTTTGGCCCGCACCCCTGGTCCTTCGATTTCCTTCATTTGATTTGCCCTTGCTTTCTGAGGTTAGCTATCCTTGTTTTTGCATGATTCAGCCATCTCTCATGGCTTTATCAATATTAGCTAACTTACAGGCCACACTTCACTCACCACTTCTTCATTGTGCCTCATGCACCGCACACACTTGTCGTGTCCGGGTCACAGTGTTTAAGTTGGTATGCACCGGCTTATTCACTCAGGGACAACCTTTAGATGCATATCATTTGCACTTTACAACATATATTCCCTTTGAATGTTAGGAAGCCCTTTGTTTTATTTTCTGGATGAGTTCCCTGGTCCATTGACAATTCTACCATTTGGTTACCCTTGCTTCCAATGCCTGGCAGTCACTTTCTGCATGTAGGTCGGGTCCTCTTAGATGAATTGACAAGTTCATTCATCTCACATGTGTGGACTTACACTCATTATTTCTGTCAGGTAATTGATCCCAGTAATTCACCACTTCTATACTTAACCATGCCTTTGCATGTTTCACACACTATTTTATGATGGTTCGTGGTTGTGTTGAGAGATTGGTGGTGTTGGGTGTTGGTGATTTCCTTGTACATGGTTAGCCTTGTGGTAGAGTCTTCATCCAGGGATTCTATTTCAGGGGTTGGAGTTGTGGTGATGATCTTTTTATTTTGGGCATTATCTTTATGTTTGTATTGTGATGGCTGGTGGTACTTGCTAGTAGTTGCTTTTCTATTAGGGCTCAGAGGAGACTATATGTTGGAGGCTGTTCGAGGAGTTACTACTTATCTTTGACTTCAGAGGGCTCTTCTTCTCTTCAAGGCTCATAAGAGGCTATATTCTGGAGGCTGATGGAAGGAGTTGTTACTTTTGTGTTAGTTATTTGTTATGATTCTGCCCCTGCCTGGGTGTTTTGGCCAGTCTGTTGGTACCATTTCATACCCCTGCGTGGGTTATCCCAGTATGTGGGCATTTATCTAGCTTTTTGATTTCTGTTCCCCTGTGTGGGTTGTTTGCCAGCATGTTGGCTGTTCATTTTGTTTTCTCGCTTTGCTGTGTTGTTTTTATCTTTTTTGTTCCTTTGTTTTAGGGGTTGGTCCCTTTTGTTCATACGCTTTGATGGGGTTATATAAATTGTGAGTTCCCCCTCACGTTATTAGATCTTGATGGGGAGGTAGGAGACATGTTTCTTATTTCTACAGTTGTCTGATATATGATCTGATCAGCAACCTCCTTCTCAGCAAGCTTTTCTGTTTTGGCTTCAACAGCTGGCTGGGCTGTTTGAACAGAAGCCTTAGTCTTTTCCTTTGGAGCTACCTCTTTTGGCTCATCAGCCTTCTTCTTTTTAGCCTAAACAACAGGCTGAGCTGTTTTGGTGCCTTTCCTCTGCTTCTTGGCAAAAACCTCTTCCTTCGGTTCCTCCTCTTCTACTTCTTCTACTTCTCCAATCTTTCTCTTCATAACAGGCACATATTTGGCCATTGCCTTGGCGTTATGGATTTCCTTTCCATTTGTCATCATACAAACCATATTTGAAAATAGATAACTCAAGGTAATCCAGTGGTTTGTCTGTTTTCCCTTCTTTTCATGGAAATATACAAAAATGTACCAGATAACAACTGACCAATTTACCTCTAAGCCATAGTAAATTGCCAGCATGATACAGTACCTCTTCATGGTAACTGCATCCAGAGAGAATGTGCAGTTCTCTATTAGCTTAGAGACCATATCAGCCATGCGCTGATATTCGTCCTTTAGCTGTTTCTTCTTGATGTTACCAGTCAGCATTTCTCCTTCTTTGGCACAGATTGCCCAGAATTCTTGGAGTTTCTCCTCCGCCAGAGTAACAACATCATGTCGTCCTTGGTTTGATAATCCAAATTTCTCGTGCAACAGAGCAGGAGTAATAGTGATGGCCTTTCCTCCCACAGTTGCTTTGATTTCTAGCTTATCAAAGTCAACTTAAGCAGTTTTGTAGTACTCCAAAACTTGGTCTGTCCAAATTATTTCTTCGTGAGATTCCATGAGGTTCACCAGTGATGCGGCCTTCAATATTTCCAGTAGTTGCTTCATCACATCGGTACTGGACTGCTGATATGCATCATAGACCAGATACATACCTTCGGCCTTGGCTTATTGAGCAGGATTCATCTTGATTCTGTAGAAAGTTAGTGAAAGACAGAGAATTTGCAGATAATAGAAGGCAAAATTTCTCACAAGTGTTCTTGAATGTATTTGAGTGTGTAAAGAGTCACAAGTCTGATCAGATCTGGATTTATAGAGTTAGGGTTTTTCGGTTTTCGTGATACACTCTAACCGTTAGATACGTTTGTGTCTGTTCTAATCATGCGGGTGTCAGTTACGCGGTTAAAAAAGCATTAAATGACAGGCGGGAATGAGAACCGCCTTAGTATACTTGTTAAAGCGTGTTTCAAATAAAACATTTTTAACATACACAGCTTTTACTTAACTGATCAGACGAGTAATTAAAGTACTTATCTGATGGACTAGTGACCTGATGACAGGCTGTTATCAGTGAAAGCCAATAACTGATAACCTTCCTTGGCTGTTTGTCAATCCAGCTAGATAATTAATCGTCAGTCTTCAAGCTTTGATCTTCTGGTGAAAACATAACTTCAACTAACTTTCATCAATAAATTTCATCTTTTAATCAGAAGTACCGCTAGTCTTACACGTTCCCCTAACTTTAAGAATCCATAAGTTAACTAGTCTGTTGAGAGTTAACCTTGAAGATAATATGATGTGTAAGCTGATGAACTTTAGTCTTTTGTTGAGTTCCCCCTCAGCTTATGCATTCAATTTTAGTAGACCTAGTTCAGCTCTTAGAGTTGAAAAGATTGTCTCACTTAGAGGTTTAGTGAAGATGTAAGCAATCTGATTTTCAGTGAAAACATATTCTATCATGACTTTTCCTTTCTCCACATGATCTCTGATGAAGTGGTGTTTGATCTCAATATGTTTAGTCCTTGAATGACTTGTAGTGTTTTGAGTAAGACTGATTGCACTTGTATTGTCATAGTAGATAGGTATTCCACTGATTTTGATGTTGTAATCTTCTAGTTGATGCTTCAACCATAATATCTGTGCACATCAAGCTCCAGTAGCTATGTATTCAGCTTCAGCAGTAGATATGGATACTGAAGTCTATTTCTTACTCATCCAAGAGATCAGACGACTACCTAAGAACTGACAGACACCTGTTGTGCTTTTCCTGTCAATCTTACAGCCAGCAAGGTCAGAATCTGAATATCCAATAAGCTCAAATCCAGACTCCCTAGGGTACCATAATCCCAATTCTGCAGTGCCTTTGAGATATTTAAGTATTCTTTTGGCAGCTAAGAGATGAGATTCCTTAGGGTTTGATTGATATCTCGCACAAACCCCAACAGAGTACATGTTATCAGGTCTGGTAGCTGTTAGGTATAACAGTGACCCAATAATTCCTCTGTACCTGGTTATGTCTACTGATTTGCCATCTTCATCTTTATCTAAGCGCAGACTAGTAGACATTGGAACATCAGCAGTAGAGCTAGTTTCCATACCAAATTTCTTGAACAGATCCTTTATGTATTTTGCTTGGCTGATGAATATTCCATCAGGCAACTGTCTTACTTGCAAGCCAAGAAAATAATTAAGTTCTCCCGTCATGCTCATTTCAAACTTGTTCTGCATAACCTTTGAGAACTTGTCACACATCTGTTGATTTGTTGAACCGAAAATAATATCGTCCACATATATTTGCACAAGAAAAAAATGTTCATCCCATTCAATGGTAAACAAAGTCTTGTCTACCTTACCTTTACGAAATCCTTTAATTAAAAGAAAATCAGATAGGGTATCATACCATGCTCTTGGAGCTTGTTTCAGTCCATATAGGGCTTTCTTCAGACGATACACCTTGTCTTCTTCTTGATAAGCTTCAAATCCAGGTGGTTGTTCAACATAAACTTCTTCCTGCAATTATCCATTGAGAAAAGGTGATTTCACATCCATTTGATAGACTGTGAAATTCTTATGAGCAGCATAGGCAAGAAAGAGTCTGATTGCCTCTAGTCTTGCTACTGGTGCAAAAGTTTCATCAAAGTCAATGCCTTCTTCTTGGCAATAACCTTTGGCAACTAATCTTGCTTTATTTCTGGTGACAACACCATCTTCATTCATTTTATTCCTAAATACCCATTTAGTGCCAATTACTCTTTGATGACTTGGTCAAGGAACTAAGTACCAGACTTCATTCCTTTCAAATTGATTTAGCTCTTCTTGCATAGCTTCAATCCAGTTTGAATCATTAAGAGCTTCTTCAATCTGTTTAGGCTCTATTTGAGATAAGAAGCTGACGAACATTGCTTCACTTGCAGCAGCTCTCCTTGTCTTTAGTCTATCCAAAGGATCACCAATCACCAGCTCTGGTGGGTGATTCTTGAGCCATATAAGATCAGGTTGCAAATCATAATGTTGTCCTCTGTTTTGATCTTGCAACACTACTGTTGGAGTTTCAGTAGTAGTATGATGAACAGCAGTTGTCTGTTGAACAGTCTCTGGTCTGTCAGCTGTTTGCAACTCTTCTGTTAGACAATCAACATTGTGATTTTGAACAGCACTTGAGTTAGCAGCCGATTTGAGATCAGGTAGTATGATAGGAACATATTCTTCATTTCTTTCAACACTCAATTTTTGAAAGTCAGTAGACATATTTTGATCAGTACTTTGATTCTTTTCAGAAGATTGATTAGGTTCATCAAATACTACATGAATAGATTCTTCTACAAGTAAAATTATTTTGTTAAAGACTCTATAAGCTTTACTAACAGTAGAGTATCCCACAAATACTGCTTCATCAGCCTTCTCTGCAAAAACAGTAAGGTGAATTTTCCCATTATTTAAAACAAAGCATTTACAACCAAAAATTCTAAAGTAATGAACGTTTGGCTTACTGTTGTTCCAAACTTCATATGGAGTATTGTTTTGGTGCTTGTTGATCATGCATCTGTTTTGGGTAAAGAATGTTGTATTTGTTGCTTCTGCCCAAAATCTTTAAGGCAGCTTTGCTTCAGCTATCATCGTTCTGGTAGCTTCTTTCAGAGTTCTGTTTCTCCTTTCAGCAACTTCGTTCTGTTGAGGGGTTCTGGCAGCAGAGTACTCATGGCTGATTCCTCTGGCATTACAATACTCTTCAACAGTAGAGTTTGTAAATTTAGTCCCTCTGTCTGATCCGATCTTTAATATCTTCATACTCTTCTTATTTGGATTAGCTCGATTAGATTTGTAAGATGCTCCTTGGTTTCACTTTTCTTTTTCATGAAGATCACCCAAGTGTATCTTGAATAGTCATCCACAATAGCTCGGCAGTATTTCTTTCCACCATTGCTGATTGGATCAATGGGTCCAAATAAGTCCATATGTAGCAGCTCCATGATCCTTCCAGATGATTGATGCTTCTTGATTTTGAATGATGACTTGATTTGTTTACCCTTCTGACATGCATAACAAAGCTTGTCTTTGCTCATGACTTTCTTTGGAATTCCTTCTACCAAATCATTTTTGATAAGTCTGTTGATGGTCTTGAAATTCACATGATTCATTCTTTTGTGCCACAGCCAACTGACTTCACTTGGTGTTGATGCCACCAAACAAACGCTTGAGTTCTGGTCAACAGAACTCCAGTCCACTTTGTAGACATTCCCTTGTCGTCTTCCAGATAAAATAACATTCTTTGTTCCAATCTGTTCAACGTAGCACTAATCTGTTGAGAAGATGACTGAATATCCTTTGTCACAAAATTGACTTATGCTCATCAAATTGTATTTGAGGCCTTTAACATAAGAGACATCAGATATCTCATAATGTTGCCTTGATCAGCTTTCCACTTGCTACAATCTTGCCTTCCTTGCAGTCTCCAAACGTCACATTTGGACCATCCAAAGCAACATCATCAGTCAGCTCATGTATGCTTCCACACATGTCTCTTGAACAGCCACTGTCCAAGTACCAAATCTTTTCTACTTTACTCATACTCCTAATCCGAACCTACAAAACAAGATAAAATTGTTTTAGGTACCTTTATTGAGAGGGTCCTGAAGGATTAGTTCCACCTTTGACAACCCAAGATGATGAAGTCTCAGGCTTCTTAGGTTTCTGATGTTTGGCAGGAGCATGAACAGATTCATTTTTATTATGTTTATCAGATTTGCTATGTTGTTGATAATCAGCATGATAAGGATAATGTTCATAAGCAGAATAAGATGCTTGGTAAGCAGGATATGCATGCATTAGATGAGCAGGATATGGTGCATAGTAAGTTGGAAATTGAGCTGCATGATACATAGGAGGATATGCAGCAGGTTGCACATAATAAGACTCATTTCCATACCAAGCATTTTGATTTTTCTTGTTTTTATGCTTCTTTGGTTTACTAGATGTTTGCTCATTAAGAGACGACTTAGTTTTATCACTAGTCTGATTGGTTTTAACATTATCAGAAGACTTCTTAGGACTATTCTGTTTAGGCTTACCAGTCTGTTTTCCTACACTAGGCTCTTTGCTCTTTTTAGCCTTAGGAGTTTTCGTCTCCTTTAACTCTTTCTCAGGTGAAGCAGGTTTAGTAGTCTGAACATACAAAATGACCTTACTTTTGTCAGCTGATATAAACTTTTCAGTATGGTTCAGTTCTAACTTATCCTGATCTAAGCATGATAAGGATAATGTTCATAAGCAGAATAAGATGCTTGGTAAGCAGGATATGCATGCATTAGATGAGCAGGATATGGTGCATAGTAAGTTGGAAATTGAGCTGCATGATACATAGGAGGATATGCAGCAGGTTGCACATAATAAGACTCATTTCCATACCAAGCATTTTGATTTTTCTTGTTTTTATGCTTCTTTGGTTTACTAGATGTTTGCTCATTAAGAGACGACTTAGTTTTATCACTAGTCTGATTGGTTTTAACATTATCAGAAGACTTCTTAGGACTATTCTGTTTAGGCTTACCAGTCTGTTTTCCTACACTAGGCTCTTTGCTCTTTTTAGCCTTAGGAGTTTTCGTCTCCTTTAACTCTTTCTCAGGTGAAGCAGGTTTAGTAGTCTGAACATACAAAATGACCTTACTTTTGTCAGCTGATATAAACTTTTCAGTATGGTTCAGTTCTAACTTATCCTGATCTAAAGGTGTCTTCTGTTTACTAGACAAGTGAGTTGATGCAACAGATGACTTTTCATGAGACTCAATTGTTTTCTCAAGTTCCACGACCTTTTCTTTAAGTACTTCACATTCAGCTTTCAGAGATTCATTTTATTGCTCAAGCTGTTTATATCCATCTGATTCTTTTGGCTTTTCAGGCTTGAGTTTCAGTGAACTTTTGCTCTCTTAGCAATATCATCTCTTCCTTAAGCTTTGTAAATGCTTCAGCAATACTGGTATTGTTAAGCATCATTTGTTCAAATTAATTAAATAATTCATTATCAAGAGGAGTTACCTCTTCATCCTCATAGCTATCAGATTCCTTAGACATTAGGCAGAGAAGAGCAGGATTCTCTTCATCAGAGGACTCTTCATCAGATGTGTCTGAATCCGAATCTGATGAGTAGATAGCAGCTAGCTTTTCTGCTTCTGCTACCAGCACCTTGCCTTTCTGATGCTTTCTGTCCTTTCTGATTCTCTTTTCTTCTTCTGTATACTTCTCAGCTTTAGGATATGGGCAGTCTCTGATGAAATGAGCCAATTTCCTGCAGATATAGCACATCATTTTAGATTTATAAGAATCTTTTTCATGAGAAGTAGAAGCAGGGTTAGAAGTAGAAGCATTGTTGTATTTGTTCTTCATTTTTCTTTTATAGAACTTCTTGAATTTGTTCATCAGCAATGCAACGTCTCCAGCAGTGTACTCCTTTTGCCTGAGTATTGTGGCTTCATCAGATAAGTCCATATCTTTACTTTTGTAGGCTGGTCTTCTAGGATTTTCAGCAGCAACCAGGGCAACTGTGGGACTTGAAGTTGAGGTTTCTTCAACACCCATTCTTAGCAGTTTATACTCGTATGCCTTGAGTACTGAGAACAGCTCGGAGAGTGAGATTTTTCCCAAATCTCTTGACTCTTCCATGGCTGTCACCTTCATGTTGAACTTTGGAGGAAGAGCCTTCAGCACTCTGACGGTTATCTCCTTATCAGTGAAGGTTTTTCCAAGCTTTAGAACTTCATTCAGCGTCCTTGTGAACCTTGTATCCATCTGATCAATGGTTTCCGCAGACTTCATCTTGAAATTGTCCAGCTTTTCCAGAGCAACACTCAGTTGATGCTCTTTGATAGCGTCGTTTCCTTCGCTCATATCACGAACCTTATCCCACATTTCTTTGGCAGTCTTGCAATGCTTGACTTTGTCAAATCTGTCGTTGTCAAGGGCCTTGGTCATGATGAATCGCCCAACTTTGTCCAGGTTGAACATCTTTATTTCTTCGGCTGTCATCTCGTGTAAATCATTTTCCACCGTTATATCGACTTCATCAACTTTGATGGTCTTGGTGAATTTGAATGAACCTTTGATGATGCATGTGTACAAGTTATCATTGTAGGCAGCTAAGAAGATCTCCATTCTGATCTTCCAGTCTTCGAAGCTCATACCAGCTATGTGGGGAACTTGGCTGATACAATCCATTTTTAAAAAATTTAATTTTTCAAAAAGATGCACTTTTGAAAAGTTTGAAAATCTTTGAAAAACACTCGAATCAAGCTTGTTTCAGGCAGCTGATTCTAATGAACCACCTGCTCTGATACCACTTGTTGGTCCCAAGTGGTCAGATGAGGTCTAGAGGGGGGGAGGGGTGAATAGACCTCTTCAAACTTTTTAATCAAATTTTAACTTCAAAACTTTTGCTTAACTGTAAGCAGACTAAGCTGCTACAGAGCAGTAAGCTTACAAAGCTGATCGCGAACAAATCTTTGAACAGCTTTGTTGACCACTAGTCTGATGGTTACTTAGCTGATTTTGGTTAAAATCAGTTTTAATACAAGAATACTTGCAGCGGATTTTTAAAGTGTTTTTCACAAGTATATTTAGTAGTTTGAAAGTTTTATCCCCAGTTTTTGTAAACTCCTTTAAACCTTTTTCAAACAGTTTTGTAATGTGTTTTATGCAAGTCTGAAAGTATGCAAGTAAAAAGCAATGTAAAAACACGATGATTTTTATAGTGGTTATATGGATGTAAATATCCTTTAGTCCACTCTTCCGAGTCACACGGATCTTGGGTTATACTAAGAACACAAAGTAGTTAGTACACTCTGCTTGTGCTTTAAAACAAATGATAAGCCACGAGTTCGCAATAGGAAATCACAAAGAAATTCCTACTCTCCGAAGTAATATCACTCACAAAGATGGATATCTACTCCTAACAACACTCTCTTCTACATATTCACTCAGAAAATGTATAATCTTTGAACTTCAATGGCTTCTGTCAACAAATGACTTCAGAAGACGAGTGAGCTGTTCTTGAGCTTTGAGACTTAGAAAATATTTTGCTTCGAATTCAATCTCTCAGATGTTGTTGTAGCTTCTTTTCTCTTCGTCTCTTCAGCTATTTATACTCACTCATTTGAATTATGTCCGTTGAAGAGAGACACAATTCAAATTTCTCGATTTCTGGTCCTTAATTTCCGCGAACGGCTCTCTGCACAGTGACAGTACTGCAGACTGTACTTTCTGTCAGGCAGCATTAAATGCACCGAGCTGATACGAAGTCTTTCTTCAATCATTTGCCATTAATATCCTCGGATTTCAGCATTTATTACTTCCAGGGGCATTTATTACCGTTGGGGAGACTTCATGAGCATTTCCACTTGGCTGATGAGAGTACAAGTCTGATGATGAACAAAGCTGATCTCAAACTTGAACAAATCTGATTTGAGTTGGCTGATTTACACCAGTCTGATTTCTTTCCTTCGGCAGATCAGTAGTCTTCTGGACCTTGAATATTTGACCCTTCTGATTTGTCTTCTTACTTGGTCAAAATTCTTTCACGGGATTTTAAAACTAAGTTTTCCTTTACTTAGCTGATCTTGATGAGTTTTGAAAATCATCAAAACCTCCCTTAATTCTTCTAACTTCAGTGCACTCTTATCTTCATCTTTATCCAACACCAACCATATATATAAGAATTAAGAATTAAGAATTTTATTGTAATTTAATAAATTGGTCAATATTTTTCATGAATTTCTTTGACTACCACTTATTCATTGAAGACATAGTAGAAGATATATTAGGAGGATAGTTTCTTATTATTCATATATTTTTGTGTGTATAAAACGGGTGATACTTGTCTTGACCAGGTCTTTCATAAATCATGAACAAAATTAGTGCATCCACTAAACATATTTGTAAGATTTTGTATATGGTCTATAAAAGACCGGGTCTAGGCAAAATTTTTTCGTATAAAACAATTTACAAATGCACTTATTTATAGGGTTATAAGTTCAACTTAAAAGTCAAAAGTTACAAGATAAGTTTAAATGAAATTCAATGAATAAAGTACATGACTATTGGTATTTCAAAGAATCTTCATATAACTAGTGATATTCCAAATGTATCCATCAAATGAAAACTAGATTCATACCAATAGTAGGTATTTATGTATTTGTTTTCCGGTCCCCCACAAATTGTCTTCTTCTATTTTCATCCTAGAGATACGGAGGGACAAACTTGCTTAGAAAATTAATTGAACTTTTTAATCATTATATTATTTTATGCGGTGATATTAAAATTTAAAAATATTTTTTTATAAAGATTAATTTTGAAAACATATTGATAGTATATGTTATTGATTATTGATTCTTTTCAAATTTCATTTTTTTTTTCTAATTATATAAAAAAAGGGAGAATTAATATTCCCGATGTTTAGTGTAATTATACTTATTGTCCTTACGACTTAATTAAATAATAAAAAAAAAGAATGATTTCCAAAATACCCCTGGATACAATCTAATAAAATAATTTGATGTGAAACACGAGCGAAATTGATTTAAATAAGTGAAAAAAATGATTGATGAAATCAAATCAATGTGAAAATAGTGAAATTGGTTTGATACCCTTGAGTTAGTGATTTCTTAGATGATACCTTGAAGTATTTCTGAAAATTTTATTTTTTTTAAAATTAATTAACATCGAAAGGAGATAATTGTATTGATTCCAATACTTGAAAGATGAGAGAGTATTTGGATGAAATTTTTAGAAACCCCTCATGCTTCTTTATCTCTCACTTCTCAGTTTTTTCGAGTGTGAAGTTTATGTATTTTGTTTTCACGTCCCCCACAATTGTCTTCTTTTGTTTTCATCTTCGAGATACGGAAGGATTAAAATGTGGTTTCACATACATCCCTTGTACTATATACTATACTATTACACATACTTTGTTTATTTGTGCGGTACAATTTAATATTCACTTATCCCTAATACTAAAAGTAAATTTTAAAACTTGTGTTATTATTTTTTGGGTCAAATACATTTTGAACTATTAATGTATGGGGGTGGTACTTCTTACCTCCCTAGAATACCAATTGTAACACTTACCTCCTTTGTAATAGTTTTCAACTTTTTATTTCAAAATTATCCCCGTCTTTTTATAACTAAAAAATTGTTTATTTATTAATTCATCAAAAAAAAAAATATTCTTTCTATATTATGAATTCCTCCATACACCAAATAAAATTATATTCCAATTTTTTCATTTATTTTATTTTCTTCCTTTTTTTGTGTCAATTTTCTTTAGTCCCATCCCGTTTTTCTCTTTTATTTCCATTTCATTTTTTTCATTTTTTTTTTCTATTTCAAATTTTTATTTTATTTCTATCTCAAAATTCATAATTTTCTCAATTATTGTTTGGTGATAATTATCTCATTTATTTTTGTTACAAATTATTACTCCAAATGTTGAGTAATTCTCTTTAAATTCCTACTCGCAAAATTCAAGCTTGATACATGCTCATTTGAATCTACTTCTGATTTATAATAGACACATGTGTCAAGTTCAAAATATTTCAAGTAAAAGTTTGAAGGAGAATTACTTAACATTTGGAATAATAATTTGCAACGAAAATAAAAGAGATAATTAGCACCAAATAAAAAACTTAAAAAAATTGTAAAGAAAAAAAATCGAGATAGAAATAAAGAAAAAATTAAAATAGAGAAAAAAACAAATTAAAACTAAAATTAAGAAAACAAATGAGATGGAAATAAAGAGAAAACTGAGACAAAAACAGAAGGAAACAATAGAAATGAAGAAATTGAAACATAATTTTGTTTGGTGGATGGAGGAATTTATAATTAATAAATAAACAATTTCTTCTTTTATAAATCAATAAAGTTACCAATTTATTAGTTATAAAAGGGGTGGGTAGTTTTGAAATAAAAAGTCCAAAACCATTATTTGTCGTTGTTGGTCCCAAGTGGTCAGATGAGGTCTAGAGGGGGGGCGGTGAATAGACCTCTGAAAATTTTTAGACTTAAAAACTTTTCAATCGTCTGTCAGCAGACTAAGCTTATAGTGAACAGTAAGCTGACTAAGCTGTTCGTGAACAAATCTTGAACAGCAGAGTGACCACTCTTCTTATAGTAACTTAGCTGATTTCAGCAAAAACCAGTTTTACAAGAGTATACTTGCAGCGGATAATTTGAAAGTATTTTTCACAAGTAGACTAAGTCTTTTAAAGATTTTATCCCCAGTTTAAAAACTCCTTCAAAATCTTTAACACAATTCAAAGTGTTTACTTATGCAGTTTTGAAATATGCAAGAAAAATTATATGCAAAGATAACAAAATGAATTTTTATAGTGGTTATATGGATAAAAATCCTTTAGTCCACTCTTCCAGATCACTTAGATTCTGGGTTATACTATAAACACTAAGTTGACAATATTTCTCCACTTACACCTAAACAACAAATGAAAAGGATGTAAGCTCACAATAGGAAATCACTCAGAAAACCTATCCTCTAAAGTTAGATCACTCACAAAGATGGATCTAAACTCCGCACAACACTCAGCTAATACAATATCACTCAGAAAGTATTTTCTATTTTGCTTCAACTTGGTTTCTGTCAACAGATGACTTCACCAGACGAGTGAGCTGTTCTTGATCTTCTTGAGACTTAGAAAAATTTCTGCTTCGAAAACAAAATCTCAGAATGTTGTTGTGTATCTCGCTCGTTAAAATCAGCTCTATTTATACTTGGATTTGAAAATATGACCGTTGAAGGAAATGACACTTCAAATCCATAGCCTTAGCCCAATTTTCAGAACGGCTCCCTGCTACAGTACTTTTTCTGCTGTACTTTCCTGTAGCTGCATTAAATGCACCCTGCTGATCCGAGGTTAATCTTCAATCATTTTCCATTACTACCCTTCTCTTACAGCATTTATTACACCAAATGCATTTATTACCGTTGGACTATCTCCTTGATCTCTTCTACTCTGCTGATCGAAACAACCTTGCTGATAGATACCCTGCTGATCAAACTCTGAACTAATCTGATTTGAGTCAGTTGATGGTCTACCCTTCTGATTGATGTTTCAGCATGAGATCAGTAGTCTTCTGGGCTTAGAATTTTGAACCCTTCTGATGTCTTCTTTACTTGATCAAAATTTTTCTAAGGGACCTAAGCTTTCCATACTTAGCTGATTTTGACGTTTTGGAAATCATCAAAACCTTCCCTTATCTTCTCGTCCACATTGCACTTCATCTTCATCTTCATCCAACAATTTTCCCCTTTTTGATGATGACAAAACTTCAGCTAAGTACCTGTACCTAAACTAAAGTTTTGATCCTAAAAAATTTCTGAGATAGAAATAGTTTATTGGATTCAAACTTGAACTTTTATAGATTTTGAAATGATTACAGATTACAAGTTCAATAGATGAGATGTGCAAATAAAACTTAATTACAAGGATTTCAAGCCTAAGTAATTTGACTAGTCTTCTGTTTTGTCTTCTGACTTGTCCTCTTCATCTTCTTCAGGTTTGGAAGTCTCAGCTTCTAAATCCTTGAACAATCTTTGTCTTAGCAGCTCCATCTTCTTTTGCTTAACATCAGGATTAAGCTGTTCTTCAGCTGAGTCCTTAGCAGCAGCAATTTCTTTATCAGTCTTTGCTGTTTCCTTAGGAGTTTCTTCTGCTTCAGTTTTATCAGCTTCCTCTTCTTGTTATGCAATTGACTGATCTACTACTGGTCTGCTTGTGCCTTCATTATCTTCATCAGCATTTTCATCCTTGGCAGATTCATCCAGTATTTCAGTTCCTTCTAATTCAGTAGTCTTTGAGAAGTCTTCCTCCTAACAAGGTATCCTATCTTCCCCCTTTTTGACATCATCAGCAGGGTTGATTGGATATTGTGGTAAGACTGGTTGAACTTGAAGTGTTTCACAGAGAAGTTTGATGTTTTCTTCCATTGCATCAAGTTGAGCTTGCTGTCTGAGTTGATTGGCCTCAAAAGCATCCATTCTGTTAAGGACAACTTCCCCTTGGTCACCTAGCTGAATCTGAGTTGCCAGAATCATATCAGTAGATGCCTTGAAGTCCTTCATCATGTTTTCTAATGCTTCATCCTCAGCTTGAATGGCCATTTCAACTGTCTCTGTAATCTGTCTCCAACCAGCAGCTGTACTTTGAGTTTTTGCTCTAATTACATCCATATCTTGTCTGATAGTTTCCACATTATGAGCAGTGTCTTCTATCAGCAAAGTAGGAACAGGAACAGCTCTTTGGGTTGGTTGACTTAAAGCAGCCAACAGATTTGCAGTTAACTTCTCTTCTAATTCCTTCATTGACTTTGAAATCATCTGTTGAATTGAGTTCAACAGAGATGGCTGTAAGCTTTGAGAAGTAGAAGTAACATCAGTTGGAATAGGAGGTAAGGCAAGGGTTGTTGATTCTGTGATCTGATCTGCTGAACCAGGAGTAGTCTATTTTTCCTTGGTTTCATCAGCTTGACTAGGAGTGCTATCCTTCTCTTTAGTCTGATCAGCTTGTTCAGAAGTAGCCTCCTTTTCCTTAATCTGATCATCTGGATTTGGAGTGCTTTCCTTCTCCTTTGTCTGATCAGCTGGTTCAGAAGTATCTTCTTTTTCTTTGATTTGATCAGCAGGATCAGAAGTACCTTCTTTTTCCTTATTCTGATCAGAAGGTGGTGCTTGGACCTTCTTAACATTTGCAATAGTACGCATTTTACCTGCATTATCCAAAGTAGATCTATGAGTGATCCATGTCAGATTATCAATTGGAACAAATGGGGAGATTGGATCCTCAAGGAGGTCTTCATATGGTCTAATGGTAGGTCCATAAACAATCTGCTTCAAACTTAGAAAAGGGATCAGAGAGCTTGGCTGTCCCTTCAACTTCTTAGTTCTTTTGGCCCAATTTTCCATTGTTTGGGAAACTGTCAGCTTGATTGCACGTTCCTTGAGATCTTCATTATCAGCATACTCCTCTGGAACGGAATCATACAATTTCTTTGCTTCAACCTTTGCTATATGACTGATCCTCAGTCTCAGCTTATCCAAGAAGAACTCTGAGTCCAACGCTTGAGTCAGAGAACTTGTCTCAAGCCATTTCATAACCCAGGCTTCTTCATCAGCAAAAGCCTTCCAGCTTACAATTTGATCCTTACTCTTTGTAAGACGATAGTCCCTCCATCTGTTATATCGAACCTTTTTCTTTGTTGAACATCGTCAAACGAGTAATCTTGGCATTTTCAGCATCCAAACGTGCAATAAACTCATCAAATACAGCAGGGTCATCTCTGACAATCTCCATTGCCAGTTTTACCTCTGCTCTTCTCTTAGGTTGCACTGCTGGCGTAGGCATAACAGGCTTAGGCTTGGTGGGATCTCTTTGTTCTCCAATTACAATACCACCAGCTTGCCTTGGACCATGAGAGTCCTTAGCACTTGCTTCAATGGCAGCAGCCAACTCGGCTTCTTCAATAGCATCTCTTTGTGCTTGAGTCATTTTACTGGCTTCTTCTTCCAGTCTCTTGAGCTCAAGGGCCTTTAGGCGATCTTCTTCAGCCTTTTCTGCGGCCTTCTTTTGTCTCTCAGCCTCATCTAATTTTTTCTTTTCAGCCACAGAGAGATAAGGAACAACAGCTTTGCCAGTCCTTAGCTTCTTTGCTTCAGGACTTTCCACAGTTTGTAGTGGAGTGGCATTAACAGGAGTAGGGTGCAGAAGGAGTGCATCTCCTTCACATGTTGTGCCAGTCTGCTGTTCTTCTCTAACATCAGTAGACAGTACATCAGATGAGTCTCCAGCAACCTTATCAGCAGGCACTTCATTAACAAATGGAGTTTCTGCTGTAACTGGTGTCTCTCTTACTTTTTCAGGTGACTCTTCAGAGAAGGTGACCTTTCGTCTTGCCCTTGACTTGGTAATTTTTCTTGTAGGTTTAGATTGAGGAGGTCCTTTCGCAGAACTCCTTGTCCTCATTCTTTTTGCAGGTTGAATAGGAACAACTTCTTCAGATTCTGTCCTTTCAGGAGATGATCCAGTCTCCATCCTCTCAAGTTCTTCAGTAAAATCATCAATTACTTTGTCAGGGATGACAATCTCAGGCTGAGCTGATCCAGCTTCAACAGTGGTGCTCACTGTTTGATCAGCAGACCCACTGGTCTGACCAGTCTTCTTACTTTTCTTGGCAGGGGCCTTAGCAGCCTTAGCAGGAGCCTTTCTCTTAGAAGTACCCACACTTCTAACTGTCTCATATAGTTTGAATTCTTTGCCACCATGGACCACTTTTCCATTTGCCAGTTGACATCTCAACCGTAGGAACAGATCACTGAGCAGAATGCCATAGTTTGTCTTCTTGTCACTCAGCAGATCAAATACATGAGCTGCCCAGTTAACTTTCAATCCATAGTATATGCAAATCATGGTATAAAATCTTCTTTTGGGTAATCCATCCAGAGAACTGGTGCTGCAGTCCAGCACCTTCGCAATTATGTCGGCAAATCTCTGATACTCATCCTTCAATTGAGTTTTCATCAGAGACCCAGACATCTCCTCTCCCTCCTTAGCACAAATTAACCAAAATTCCTCCTCTTTTTCAGACCCTAGGTCTGTTACATCTCCTCCTTCGTTTTTCAGCCCATAAATCTCACTTAACACAGCAGGAGATATACAAATTTTCTTACCCCCAACTGTGGCAGTCATAGTCGTCTTATCATTGTTGAATTTCCATGTTCTATAGAAATCAGCAACGTCGTCCAAGAATACACGCTCGTCATGAGCTTCCAGAACAGGTACCAACGATGATTCTTTGATTTTTGTCATGATCTCCCTCATGAGATCCGTGCCAGTGGCGAAAAACTTGTCATAGCTTAGATATCTTCCTTCAGTGACATCCATTTCGTGATTAAGTGATGTAGTTCTGTAAGAGATTTGAAAGCTAAAGAACAGAGAGCTTAGAGAGTTAGAGAATCTTGAGAATTTTGTGTGCGTAAGTCGACTAATCTGTTCAGATCGGATTTTATATGTTTCTTTTGGTTTTGGTTATCATGATAAATGTGAACCGTAAGATTGATCTGACAGTTTTTAAATCGTGGGGGTGAGAATTGCGGACTTCAAATATATTAAATTAATGTCAGATGAACGGAAAACTCAATCGGTACTTATCTGTTACTTATAAAAGCGTGTTTCAAAAGATGCGATATATGACCATGCTTATATAATGTATCAGATGAGTAGAGTTTACTTATCTGACAGACGAGTGATCTGTTATCTGATATTACTAGAGAAAGCCAATAGCTATAATCTTCCTCTGCTGTTTGTCAATCCAGCAAGATAATTTGATCTTCATTCTTCAAGAATTAAGAATATATCTTCTGATAACATAACTTCAACTAACTGTCATCAACAAATTTCATCTTTTAATCAAAAGTACCTCTAGTCTTACACGTTCCCCCTGACTTTAAGAATTCATAAGTTAACTAGTCTGTTGAGAGTTAATCCTTGAATATGATAATGGATGATTGTGCTGATGAACTTCAGTTTTCTGATAAGTTCCCCCTTAGCTTATGCATCCAAATTTAGTAGTCCTAGTTCAGCTCTTAGAGTTGAAAACCTTACTTCACTTAGAGGTTCGGTGAAAATGTCAGCTATCTGATTGTCTGTATGAACATACTCAATCACTATTCCCTTTTTCCACATGATCTCTAATGAAATGATGCTTGATCTCAATATGTTTAGTCCTTGAATGACTTGTAGTCTGTTGAGAGTTAATCTTTGAATATGATAATGGATGACTGTGCTGATGAACTTCAGTTTTCTGATAAGTTCCCCCTTAGCTTATGCATCCAAATTTAGTAGTCCTAGTTCAGCTCTTAGAGTTGAAAACCTTACTTCACTTAGAGGTTCGGTGAAAATGTCAGCTGTCTGATTGTCTGTATGAACATACTCAATCATAACATTCCCTTTTTCCACATGATCTCTAATGAAATGATGCTTGATCTCAATATGTTTAGTCCTTGAATGACTTGTAGTATTCTGAGGAAGAGATATTGCACCTGTATTGTCACAGTAGATTGGAATTCCACTGATCTTGATATTATAGTCTTCTAGTTGATGCTTCAACCATAGTATCTGTGCACAGCAAGCTCCAGCAGCTATATACTCGGCTTCAGCAGTAGATATGGATACTGAAGTCTGTTTCTTACTAATCCATGAGATCAGACGACTACCCAAAAATTGACAAGCACCTGTTGTGCTCTTTCTATCAATTTTGCAGCCAGCAAGGTCTGAATCTGAATATCCAATAAGCTCAAATCCATATTCTCTAGGATACCACAATCCCAATTCTTGAGTGCCCTTAATATATTTCAGAATTCTCTTGGCAGGTAAGAGATGAGATTCCTTAGGATTTGATTGAAATCTCGCACAAACACCAACAGAGTACATGATATCAGGTCTGCTTGCTGTTAGATACAACAATGACCCAATAATGCCTCTGTATTTGGTTATGTCCACTGATTTTCCATCTTCATCTTTATCCAAACGAAGACTAGTAGACATTGGAACAGTAGCAGTGGAGCTAGTTTCCATACAAAATTTCTTAAACAGATCTCTTGTGTATTTTGCTTGGTTGATGAATATTCCATCAGGCAACTGTCTAACTTGCAAATCAAGAAAATAATTGAGTTCACCCATCATGCTCATTTCAAACTTATTCTGCATGAGCTTGGAGAACTTGTCACACATCTGTTGGTTAGTTGAACCAAAAATAATATCGTCTACATATATTTGCACAAGTAATATATGATTCTCCCATTCAATTGTGAACAAGGTCTTGTCTACCTTACCTTTACGAAATCCTTTAATTAAAAGAAAATCAGATAGGGTATCATACCATGCTCTTGGAGCCTGTTTCAATCCATAGAGGGCTTTCTTTAGACGATAGACCTTGTCTTCATGTTGATAAGCTTCAAATCCAGGCGGTTGTTGAACGTACACTTCTTCTTGCAATTCTCCATTGAGAAATGCTGACTTCACATCCATCTGATAGACAGTGAAGTTTTTGTAAGCAGCATAGGCAAGAAACAGTCTGTTGGATAAGGATGAAGATGAAGGCACTAAAGGAAATTTGATAAGGGAGGTTTTGATGCAATCCAAAACTTCATAGGTGGCTAAGTATGGAGTAACTTAGCTGACAATCTTATCAAGGAATTTTGACTAAGTACAAGAAGACATCAGAAGAGTCAAAGTTTCAAGGTCCAAGACTTCTGATCTGCTGAAGTAAAGTTATCAGACTGATGAAGATCAGCCGACTCAAATCAGATTTGTTCATGTTTGAGATCAGCCGAGTTCGCCATCAGACCTGCACTTTCGTCAGCCAAGTGAAGAAGATCATGAAGTGTTCCCAACGGTAATAAATGCCCCTTGGAGTAATAAATGCTGAAGTACAAGGTTATTTAAGACAAATGATTGAAGACTTGCTTCGCATCAGCTGGGTGCATTTAATGCTGCCTGCAGAATAGAACTATTCACAGTACGGACAGACTGCAAAAGAGCCGTTCGCGGATTTTAAGGACCAGTACTCGAGGAATTTGAATTCTGTCTCTCTTCAACGGACACTTTTCAATCCTCAAGTATAAATAGCTGAAAGAGACGAAGAAGAAAGAAGCAACACAATCTCTGAGAAATTTTCGAAGCAAAATTCTTTAAGTCTCAAGAACAGCTCACTCATCAGCTGAGTCATTTGTTGACGAAAGCAGAGTTGAAGAATCAAGAAAAATACATCTTCTGAGTGATTTTGTAATCAAGTGTGTTGTGAGAAGTAGATATCCATCTAAGTGAGTGATATTACTTCAGAGAATAGGTCTTCTTTGTGATTTCCTATTGCGAACTTGTGGTCGTTTCATTTGTTGTTCGACGCAAGCAGAGTATACTGTAAACTTTGTGATTATAGTATAACCCAAGATCTGTGTGACTTGGAAGAGTGGATTAAAGGATATTCAAATCCATATAACCACTATAAAAATTACTTGTGTTTTTACATTGCTTTTAAATCTACACATTTTCTGTTTGCATAAAAACACATTAAGTTAACTGTTTGAAAAAGAGTTAAAAAGGAGTTTATAAAACTGGGGAAACATTTTTCAAACTGCTAAGATTACTTGTGAAAAACACTTTGAAAATCCGCTGCAAGTACTCTAAGTATTAAAACTGATTTTAACAAAATCAGCTAAGTAACAATAAGACGAGTGGTCAACAAGACTGTTCAAAGATTTGTTCGCGAACAAAATTGTAACTAACTAATCTGATCAGCTTAGTCTGTTCAGTTGAGTAAAAGTTTTAGAGTTAAATTTGGAAGAAATTTTCAAAGAGGTTTATTCACCCCCCCCCCCCCTCTAAACCTCTTCAGACCACTTGGGACCAACACAGTCTGATTGCTTCAAGTCTTGCTACTGATGCAAATGTTCCATCAAAGTCAATTCCTTCTTCTTGACAATAACCCTTGGCCACTAATCTTGCTTTATTTCTGGCGACAACACCATCTTCATTCATTTTATTTCTGAAAACCCATTTAGTGCCAATTACTCTTTGATGACTTGGTCTTGGAACTAAGTACAATACTTCGTTCCTTTCAAATTGATTCAACTCTTCTTGCATAGCTTCAATCCAGAAGGAATCACTGAGAGCTTCTTCAATTTGTTTAGGCTCTATTTGAGAGCTTCAATCCAGAAGGAATCACTGAAACTTCAATCGAGAAGGAAGCCTGTTGTTCCAAACTTCATATGGAGTCTTGTTCTGATTTTTGTTGATCATGCATCTGTTTTGGGTAAAGCAGGCTGTGTTTGTTGCTTCTGCCCAAAATATTTGTGGCAGCTTAGCTTCAACAATCATTGTTCTGACAGCTTCCTTCAGTGTTCTGTTTCTCCTTTCAGCAACACCGTTCTGTTGAGGGGTTCTAGCAGCTGAATACTCATGATTGTATCAGCCATGTTCCCCACATTGCTGGTATGTCCTTTGAGGACTGGAAAATCAGAATGGAGATTTTCCTAGCTGCTTATAATGATAACATGTACACATGTATCATTAAAGGTCCATTCAGATTCACAAAGACCATAAAAATCAATGAGGTTGACACGGTTGTGGAAAAAGACCTTCATGAGATGACTCCTGAAGAAATAAAGCTTTACAATCTAGACAAAGTTGGGAGATTCATTATGACTAAAGCCCTGGATAATGATCGGTTTGACAAGGTCAAACATTGCAAGACCGCAAAGAAGATGTGGGACAAAGTCAGAGACATGAGCGAAGGCAATGATGCAATAAAAGAGCATCAGCTAACTGTTGCTTTGGAGAAACTTGACAACTTCAAGATGAAGTCTGGAGAAACCATTGATCAGATGGATACCAGATTCACCAGAACTCTGAATGAAGTTTTAAAGCTGGGAAAGACCTTCACTGACAAAGAGATCACCGTCAGAGTACTAAAGGCCCTACCCCCAAAGTTCAACATGAAAGTGACAACAATGGAAGAATCAAGGGATTTGGGAAAAATCTCTCTTACTGAGCTGTTCTCTGTACTCAAGACATTCGAGTATAAACTGCCTAGGATGGGAATTGAAGAAACCTCAACTTCAGGACCCACAGCTGCACTAGTTGCTGCTGAAAACACCAGAAGACCAGCACAGAAAAGTAAAGATGTGGACTCATCTGATGAAGCCACTCTACTCAACAAAAAGGAGTACACTGCTGGAGATGTTGCACTGTTGATGAACAATTTCAAGAAATTCTACAAAAGAAAAATGAAGAACAAATACAACAATGCTTCTACTTCTAAACCTAACTTTTCTTCTCAGGATAAAGATGACTATAAAGCAAAGCTAATGTGTTACAACTGCAGGAAATTGGGACACTTCATCAAAGACTGCCCATATCCAAAAGCAGAAAAATACACTGAAGAGGAGAAGAAAATGAGAAAAGAAAGAAAGCATCAGAGAGGCAAGGCTATAATGGCTGAAGCAGAAAAGCTGGCTGCTGTCTACTCATCTGATTCAGATTCAGACACGTCTGATGAAGAATCGTCTGATGAAGAAAAACCTGCTCTCCTGTGCCTGATGGCAAAGGAATCTGATGACTCTGAGGATGAGGTAACTCCTCTTAATGATGAATTATTTAATTCATTTGAACAAATGATGCTGAACAATACTGGTATTGCTGAAGCATATAAAAAGCTTAAGGAAGAGATGATATTGCTAAAAGAGCAAAATAATTCACTGAAACATTTAGCTGAAAAGCCAAAGGAATCAGCTGAATATAAACAGCTTGAGCAAGAATATGAGTCTCTGAAAGCTGAATGTGAAGTTTATAAAGGAAAAATCATGGAACTTGAAAAAGTTATTGAGTCTCATGAAAAATCATCTGTTGCATTCACGCATACATCTATTAAACAGAAGATACCTTTAGAACAGGATAAGCTTGAACTGAATCATACTGAAAAATTTGTATCAGCTGACAACAGTAAGGTCATTCTTTATGTTCAGACAGCTAGACCTACTTCACCTGAGAATGTGTTAAAGGAGAAGAAATCTCCTAAGGCTAAAAAGAGCAAAGAGCCTAGTGTAGGAAGACAGACTAGTAAGCCTAAACAGAAGAGTCCTAGGAAATCATCTGATAAGGCTAAAACTAATCAGACTAGTGATAAAGCTAAGTCGTCTGTTAAAGAGCAAGCATCTAGTAAACCAAAGAAGCATAAGAACAAGAAAAATCAAAATGCTTGGTATGGAAATGAGTCATATTATGTGCAACCTGCTGCATATCATCCTATGTATCATGCACCTCAATTTCCAAGTTACTATGCACCTTACCCTGCTCATCCAATGCATGCATATCCTGCATATCATGCACCTTACCCTGCTTATGAACATTATTCTTATCATACTGATCATCAACATGACTTATCTGATACTTATGATAAAAATGAAGCTGTTCATGCTCCTGTCAAAACTCAGAAGCCTAAGAAGCCTAAGACATCAACATCTTGGGTTGTCAAAGGTGGAACTAATCCTTCAGGACCCTCTCAATAAGGGTACCTAAAACAATTTTAATTTTGTTTTGTAGGATAGGATTAGGAGTAGGAGTAAAGTAGAGAAGATTTGGTACTTGGACAGTGAATGTTCAAGACACATGTGTGGAAACATACCTGAGCTGACTGATGCAGTTGCTGTGGATGGTCCAAGTGTTACATTTGGAGACAGCAAAGAAGGCAAGATTAAAGCTAAAGGAAGATTAATCAAGGGAAACATAGAGATATCTGACGTCTCATATGTTAAAGGCCTCAAATATAATCTGCTGAGCATAAGTCAATTTTGTGACAAAGGATATTCAGTCATCTTCTCAACAGATAAGTGCTATGTTGAACAGATTGGTACAAAGAAGGTAATTTTGTCTGGAAGACGACAGGGAAATATCTACATAGTCGACTGGGATTCTGTTGACAAGAATTCAAGTGTTTGTTTGGTGGCATCTGCACCAAGTGAAGTCAGTTGGCTATGGCACAAGAGAATGAATCATCTAAACTTCAAGACCATAAACAGATTAATCAAGAATGATCTGGTTGAAGGGATTCCAAAAGTAGTCATGAGCAAAGACAAGCTCTGTGACGCATGTCAGAAGGGTAAACAAATCAAGTCATCATTCAAAGGCAAGAAGCACCAATCTTCAGAAAGAATATTGGAACTACTACATATGGACTTATTTGGACCCATTGATCCAGTCAGCAATGATGGAAAGAAATACTGCCTAGCTATTGTGGATGATTATTCAAGATATACTTGGGTGATTTTCATGAAGAAGAAAAGTGAAACCAAGGAACATCTTACCAACCTGATGGAACTGATCCAGAATGAGAAGAGTATAAAAATATTGAAGATCAGATCAGATAGAGGGATAGAGTTTACAAACTCTACTGTTGAAGAGTATTGTAATATCAAAGGAATACATCATGAGTATTCAGCTGCTAGAACCCCTCAACAGAATGGTGTTGCTGAAAGGAGAAACAGAACACTAAAGGAAGCTGTCAGAACAATGATAGCTGAAGCTAAGCTGCCTCAAAGATTTTGGGCAGAAGCAACAAATACAGCATGCTTTACCCAAAACAGATGTATGATCAACAAAAATCAGAACAAGACTCCATATGAAGTTTGGAACAACAGAAAACCAAATATTCATTACTTTAAGATTTTTGGTTGTAAATGTTTTGTACTGAATAATGGGAAAAATCACCTTACTGCATTTGCAGAAAAGGCTGATGAAGCTGTCTTTGTAGGATACTCAACTGTTAGTAAGGCCTATAGTGTTTTCAATAAAAGAACATTACTAATAGAAGAATCTATCCATGTAGTATTTGATGAGCCAAGTCAATCTTCTGAAAAGAATCAAAGTGTTAATCAAGATCTGTCTACTGATTTACAGAAGCTAGACATTGGAAGAAATGAAGAATATGTTCCCATCATACTACCTAATCTAAGTTCAGCTGCTAACTCAAGTGCTGTTCAAAATCACAGTGCTGATTGTCTAACAGACGAGTTGCAAACAGCTGACATACCAGAGACTGTTCAACAGACAACTAATGTTCAACAGACTACTACTGAAACTCCAACAGTAGTGTTGCAAGATCAAAACAGAGGACAACATTCAGACCTGCAACCTGATCTTAGATGGCTCAAGAATCACCCACCTGACTTAGTAATTGGTGATCCTTTAGATAGAGTGAAAACAAGAAGAGCTGCTGCACAAGATGCTATGTTTGTCACTTTTCTATCTCAAATAGAGCCTAAGCAAATTGAAGAAGCTCTAAATGATTCCTTTTGGATAGAAGCTATGCAAGAAGAGCTGAATCAATTTGAAAGGAATGAAGTCTGGTACTTAGTTCCTAGACCAAGTCATCAAAGGGTAATTGGCACTAAATGGGTATTCAGAAATAAGATGAATGAAGATGGTGTTGTCACCAGAAATAAAGCAAGATTAGTGGCCAAGGGTTATTGTCAAGAAGAAGGAATTGACTTTGATGAAACTTTTGCACCAGTAGCAAGACTTGAAGCAATCAGACTGTTTCTAGCCTATGCTGCTTACAAGAACTTCACTGTCTATCAGATGGATGTGAAGTCTGCTTTTTTCAATGGAGAACTGCAAGAAGAAGTATATGTTGAACAACCTCCAGGATTTGAAGTCTATCAAGAAGAGGACAAGGTATATCGTCTGAAGAAAGCCCTCTATGGACTGAAACATGCTCCAAGAGCATGGTATGATACCCTATCTGATTTTCTTTTAATTAAAGGATTTCGTAAAGGTAAGGTAGATAAGACCTTGTTTACAATTGAATGGGAAAATCATATATTACTTGTGCAAATATATGTGGACGATATTATTTTTGGTTCAACTAACCAACAGATGTGTGATAAGTTCTCCAAGCTGATGCAAAATAAGTTTGAAATGAGCATGATGGGTGAACTTAATTATTTTCTTGGATTGCAAGTTAGACAGTTGCCTGATGGGATATTCATCAGCCAAGCTAAATACACAAGAGATCTGTTCAAGAAATTTGGTATGGAAACTAGCTCAACTGCTACAATTTCTATGTCTACAAATCTTCGTTTGGATAAAGATGAAGATGGCAAATCAGTGGACATAACCAAATATAGAGGCATTATTGGTTCCTTGTTGTATCTAACAGCAAGTAGACCTGATATAATGTACTCAGTTGGAGTTTGTGCAAGATTTCAATTAAACCCCAAAGAATCTCATCTCTTAGCTGCCAAGAGGATATTAAAATACATTAAAGGCACTCAAGAATTGGGATTATGGTATCCTAGAGAATCTGGATTTGAGCTTATTGGTTATTCAGATTCAGACCTTGCTGGCTGCAAGATTGACAGAAAGAGCACAACAGGTGCCTGTCAGTTCTTAGGTAGTCGTCTGATCTCATGGATGAGTAAGAAACAGACTTCAGTTTCTATATCTACTGCTGAAGCTGAATATATAGCTGCTGGAGCTTGGTGTGCACAGATACTTTGGTTGAAACATAAACTAGAAGACTACAACATCAAGATCAGTGGAATTCCAATCTACTGTGACAATACAAGTGCAATCTCTCTTACTCAGAACACTACAAGTCATTCAAGGACTAAGCATATTGAGATCAAGCATCACTTCATTAGAGATCATGTGGAAAAAGGCAATGTTATGATTGAGTATGTTCATACTGACAATCAGATTGCTGATATCTTCACTAAACCTTTAAGTGAAGCAAGGTTTTCAACTTTAAGAGCTGAGCTAGGATTACTTAATTTGGATGCATAAGCTGATGGGGAACTCATCAGAAGACTGAAGTTCAACAGCTTAGTTATCCGTTGTTCTATTCAAGGATTAACTTTCAACAGACTAGTTAACTCATGAATTCTTAAACTCAGGGGAACGTGTAAGACTAGCGGTACTTCTGAATTAAAGATGAAATTTGTTAATGACAGTTAGTTGAAGTTATGTTTTCAACAGAAGACTCAACTATCGAAGAACAAAGTTATATTATCTGGCTGGATTGACAAACAGCTGAGGAAGGTTATCAGCTATTGGCATTCTCTGATAACAGCATTGTAATCAGGACAGTAGTCCATCAGATAAGTATTTACTTTACTCATCTGATTACTTAAATAAAAGCGAATCTATTTAAAATGTTTTATTCAAAACACCCTTTTATAAGTAACTGTCGGGCGGTACATATTCCCGCTCTTCATTAAATATCTTTTGAATTTGAAAAGTCGTAACTGACGCCGCACGATCAGCACTGACAGAAAAACGGATCTAACGGTTGGCGAATATCACGGAAACTGACATACCCCAACTCTATAAATCCCCATCTGATCAGTCGAGTCGCTCTTTACGCACTCTAAACATTCAAAAGTACTTGTGAGAAAATTACTTGCAATTCTCTGCAAATTTCTCTCTGTTTTCCTAACCTTCAACAGATTAGCAATGGCCGCTGAAGGTATGTTCCTCGTGTATGATTCCTACTACCAATCCGGTACAAATCTGATGAAAGAACTTCTGGAGAAGTTCAAATCTGCAAACTTGGTAAATTTCATGGAATACAATGAGGGAGTGATCTGGACTGATCAAGTGATGGAGTACTACAACACAGCTAAAGCTGATTACAACGCACTGGAGATTAAGGCTACAGTGGGAGGAAAAACTATCACTATTACTCCTGCTATTCTGCACGAAACGTTTGGACTTCCTAACAGTGGACAACATGACGTCACTGTACTGACGGAAGATAAGCACCAACAATTCTGGGCGATCTGCGCCAAGGAGGGAGAAGTGCTTTCTGGAAACATAAGGAAGAGACAACTGAGAGATGAATATCAGCGGATGGCTGATATGGTGGCTAAGCTGATTGAGAACTGCACCTTACCATGAAGAGGTTCAGCATCATGGCTGCCATCTACTATGGACTGGAGGTCAACTGGTCAATCATAGTTTGGTACATCTTGGCTGATTTCCTTGATGCAAAGAAAGGAAAAGGCCCCTCAACCAACCACAGGATCACGCTCAGTTACCTACTGTTCAAGCTGGGGTGTCCAATGCTGAATGGGAAGGAAATTCATAAATCCAAGGCAATGTCCAAGTACTTGCCTGTTCTAAAGAGGAAGGCTGATGAGCCTGAAGCTGAAGATGAGGAATCAAAAGAGGTTCCTGCCAAAAGGCAAAGGAAACTGGTCAAGACTGCTGATTTAGCTGTTGAGTCCAGAAAGAAGAAGGCTGCTGATAAGCCTAAGGAAAAGATTCCAAAGAAGATGGAGAAAGTGACTTCTGCTGTTGAAGCCACTAAAGCCATTGAAAAAGTAATTGCTGATGTAAGGACTGGATCCCCTGCATCACCATCAAGAACTCCATCAGCAGAGAGGCCTGCTGAAAATGTTTCTAAGAGGACAAGGAGTCAGCAGAAGGATACTGCTACTTCAAGAATTGTCCAAGGCTTAACTAAGAAAGCTGCTAGAAAGCAGATGACCTTTATAGAGGAACCCACGGAGTTGGAAAATGTAGCTAGGGAAGACCCTGACGCTGCTGAAAGGCCTGCTGAAACAGTTGAGACTGTTGCGACTGACAAAGCTGATGTGCAACAGTTGCCTCAAGTCACATCAACAGCTGAGGTTGCTCAACCTCAAGAAGATCCAGATGTCCAAATCATACATCCTACTGCTGCAAATCCTATATCATCTGCTGGACCAGCCCCTGCTGATAAAGGTAAAAGAAAGATAGTGCTAAGGAGAAAGAAATTCTCCAAAGCTGACAAGAAGGCAAGGGAAGCTGCTGAACAGAGAAAACAGGATGAGTTAGAGGAAAAGGCACTTGAGCTAAGCAAAGCTCAAGCGGCTAAGGATGAAGCCAGAAGGCGCATGTCTGAAGCAGAAAGGAAAGCTGCTGAGGATGCTGAACTGGAAATGGTGTTGGAAATGAGCAAAGTTGATGCCTATGGACCTGTCCATGGAGGTGGCATCAAGATTGGAGAAGGCAAAGATGGAGAAGAAAAGAAAAAGATATTACTGCCTGCCCCCAAACTCAAGTCAAAGGACAAATTTGAAGTTAGAAAAGCATTTGAGATAGTGTATGCTGATAAGGAGCTGTTCAAGAAGTTTGAGAAGTCCTTGGCATACTATGATCAAAAGCTCATGTTGAAGACTCTGTTCAACCAGGAGAAACCAAGATATATAAGTTGGAGAGACAACAGGCTGAACAAGTCAATAACAGAACTTCAAAATATGAAGGAGTTGGCTGATGAAGAACGATGGGTTCTGACCTGGCTGAAAACAAACTCCATTCAAAAGGCCCTTGATCCCAGCTATGTAAGAGATGTCATGCATAGTTATGCAAAAGGCTTTGCATTGGAGGAGGCCAAGAAGATCAAAAGCACCTTGCCTGATAAGAAGAGAAAGTCTGAAGATGCTGAAGAAAGGGCAATTAAATTTGCTGTTATGACCTCCCTGAAGAGATGGGCAAAAAGGTCAAAATATCAGCAAGGTTGTTCAAGTGACTTGCCACTGCTGCCAAGCATTCAGCAGATAATCTTTGGCAAGGAAGTGAAGGAATTTAGTGAAGTGCCTAAGGGAAACAATGCTCCTGTTAACCCTTGGATCATTGTGAGGCAGATCCGACAGACAACCTGCTTCAATGATGATGGCACCGTCACTAATCTGATATGCGAAGATGTCACTGATGAACAAAAGAAGTCTGAGAAAAAGAAAGCTGATGAGCCTCTAGCAATAGACTGGAATGCTAAGGACTCTGAAGACCATCAGATGACAGATTTGGAAGAAGTCCCTGTTCAACAGGCGACTGATGAGAAGGAAGCTGATGCTGCTGCTTCTGCTTCATCAGGTGATGAACACTCATCATTGATGGAAGCTTTCCAGATTTTAATGGAAAATTCACTAAAGGAACTGGAAGAGAAGCATAATCAACAGCTGATGAAAGTCAAGGAGGAGCTGAAGAGTGAACTTAAGGCTGAATTGGAAGAATCAAACAGACTTCAGCTGGAAACTGTTCAAGGATCAACAGCAGAGATCATCAAGAAAGAAATTGACAATATTCCTATTCCCCAAGACAATTCATTACAGTTAGTGCACAGTCTGAGAGAGCTGAACAAGAATGTTGAAGATGTGAAGGGTGATGTGAACCACCTTCACACTGCATTAAAGACAGCTGAGCACAAGATTGCTGATCTAACTGCAACCTTCATTCAAGTCAGTAAAGAAGAGAAGGAAATCAATCTAGGGATGTTGCAAAAGGTGGCAAAGGCTTCACAGGAAGTTCAGAATGAGATTGCAACTATCAACCTTAACATTGACTACTTCAATGATAAGACTGACGTCATCAGCACTGATATTCATCATCTCACAGCAAGTCATGATGTTGTCAATCAGAATCTAAAGGCTTTGTGTGCTGGAGTGAAGATTCCATCAGTTGCTCTCAACCCTGCTGTTGCACCTTCTAATGTCATCAAGGTTGATGATGACAAAAAGGGGGAAGATAAAAGGGAAGAACCAGCTAAGGAAACTGCTGCTACAACTATTGAAGCCAAGGAAACTGAAGACACAGCTGAAAAGACTGAAAAGCTTGGAAAGGTAGAAGAAAAGAAAAGACTGAAAAAGAGGCTACCAAGTACAAGAACACTGAATCTGCCAAGAAAGCAATGGAGCTTATCAAAGAACAGCAACTCAAAGAGAAGATGGAAGCTGCCAAAGCAATTTTGGAAGAGGAAGCTGATGATGAAGAAGATGACGAAGAGTCATCTTATGAATATGAAGAAGTGCTTGAAGGATCAGATGAAGAAGCTGATAGTTAGAAATTGAAAAATCTTTGTAATCAGTTTACTTTTATCTATTCTTCAGAATCCTCATCTGATGAACTTGTACTTGTACTTATTTATCAAATCATCAATAAAAGTTCAAGTTTCTGTTTCCAACATATATTTTCTATCTCAGAAAATTTTGAAGGTTACAATCCTTAGCTTAGGTATTCAACAGGTACTTAGCTGAAGTTTTGTCATCATCAAAAAGGGGAAAATTGTTGGATAAGGATGAAGATGAAGGCACTAAAGAAAATTTGATAAGGGAGGTTTTGATGCAATCCAAAACTTCATATGTGGCTAAGTATGGAGTAACTTAGCTGACAATCTTATCAAGGAATTTTGACTAAGTACAAGAAGACATCAGAAGAGTCAAAGTTTCAAGGTCCAAGACTTCTGATCTGCTGAAGTAAAGTTATCAGACTGATGAAGATCAGCCGACTCAAATCAGATTTGTTCATGTTTGAGATCAGCCGAGTTCGCCATCAGACCTGCACTTTCGTCAGCCAAGTGAAGAAGATCATGAAGTGTTCCCAACGGTAATAAATGCCCCTTAGAGTAATAAATGCTGAAGTACAAGGTTATTTAAGACAAATGATTGAAGACTTGCTTCGCATCAGCTGGGTGCATTTAATGCTGCCTGCAGAATAGTACTATTCACAGTAGGGACAGACTGCAAAAGAGCCGTTCGCGGATTTTAAGGACCAGTACTCGAGGAATTTGAATTCTGTCTCTCTTCAACGGACACTTTTCAATCCTCAAGTATAAATAGCTGAAAGAGACGAAGAAGAAAGAAGCAACACAATCTCTGAGAAATTTTCGAAGCAAAATTCTTTAAGTCTCAAGAACAGCTCACTCATAAGCTGAGTCATTTGTTGACGAAAGCAGAGTTGAAGAATCAAGAAAAATACATCTTCTGAGTGATTTTGTAATCAAGAGTGTTGTGAGAAGTAGATATCCATCTAAGTGAGTGATATTACTTCAGAGAATAGGTCTTCTTTGTGATTTCCTATTGCGAACTTGTGGTCGTTTCATTTGTTGTTCGACGCAAGCAGAGTATACTGTAAACTTTGTGATTATAGTATAACCCAAGATCTGTGTGACTTGGAAGAGTGGATTAGAGGATATTCAAATCCATATAACCACTATAAAAATTACTTGTGTTTTTACATTGCTTTTAAATCTACACATTTTCTGTTTGCATAAAAACACATTAAGTTAACTGTTTGAAAAATAGTTAAAAAGGAGTTTATAAAACTGGGGAAACATTTTTCAAACTGCTAAGATTACTTGTGAAAAACACTTTGAAAATCCGCTGCAAGTACTCTAAGTATTAAAACTGATTTTAACAAAATCAGCTAAGTAACAATCAGACGAGTGGTCAACAAGACTGTTCAAAGATTTGTTCGCGAACAGAATTGTAACTAACTAATCTGATCAGCTTAGTCTGTTCAGTTGAGTAAAAGTTTTAGAGTTAAATTTGGAATAAATTTTCAAAGAGGTTTATTCACCCCCCCCCCCCTCTAAACCTCTTCAGACCACTTGGGACCAACACAGTCTGATTGCTTCAAGTCTTGCTACTGGTGCAAATGTTCCATCAAAGTCAATTCCTTCTTCTTGACAATAACCCTTGGCCACTAATCTTGCTTTATTTCTGGCGACAACACCATCTTCATTCATTTTATTTCTGAAAACCCATTTAGTGCCAATTACTCTTTGATGACTTGGTCTTGGAACTAAGTACCATACTTCGTTCCTTTCAAATTGATTCAACTCTTCTTGCATAGCTTCAATCCAGAAGGAATCACTGAGAGCTTCTTCAATTTGTTTAGGCTCTATTTGAGAGCTTCAATCCAGAAGGAATCACTGAAACTTCAATCCAGAAGGAAGCCTGTTGTTCCAAACTTCATATGGAGTCTTGTTCTGATTTTTGTTGATCATGCATCTGTTTTGGGTAAAGCAGGCTGTGTTTGTTGCTTCTGCCCAAAATATTTGTGGCAGCTTAGCTTCAACAATCATTGTTCTGACAGCTTCCTTCAGTGTTCAGTTTCTCCTTTCAGCAACACCGTTCTGTTGAGGGGTTCTAGCAGCTGAATACTCATGATTTATTCCTTTGATATTACAATACTCTTCAACAGTAGAGTTTGTGAACTCTGTCCCTCTATCTGATCTGATCTTCAATATCTTTGTGCTTTTCTCATTCTGAATCAGTTCATCAGATTAGTAAGATGTTCCTTGGTTTCACATTTCTTTTTCATGAAGATCACCCAAGTATATCTTGAATAGTCATCCACAACAGCTAGGTAGTATTTCTTTCCACCATTACTGACTGGATCTATGGGTCCAAATAAGTCCATGTGTAGCAGCTCCAAGATTCTATCAGAAGATTGGTGCTTCTTGCTTTTGAATGATGACTTGATTTGTTTCCCTTTCTGACATGCGTCACAGAGCTTGTCTTTGCTCATGACTGTTTTTGGAATCCCTTCTACCAGATCATTCTTTATCAATCTGTTGATGGTCTTGAAGTTTAAATGATTCATCCTTTTGTGCCACAGCCAACTGACTTCACTTGGTGTTGATGCCACCAAACAAATACTTGAATTCTTGTCAGCAGAATTCCAGTCGACTATGTAGACATTTCCTTGTCGTCTTCCAGATAAAATTACCTTCTTTGTACCAATCTGTTCAACATAGCACTTATTTGTTGAGAAGATGACTGAATATCCTTTGTCACAAAATTCACTTATGCTCAGCAGGTTGTACTTTAGGCCTTTAACATATGAGACGTCAGATATCTCAATGTTTCCTTTGATTACTCTTCTTTTAGCTACAATCTTACCTTCCTTGCTGTCTCCAAAAGTAACATTTAGACCATCCACAGCAGCAACATCAGTCAGCTCATGTATGCTTCCACACATGTGCCTTGACCAACCACTGTCCAAGTACCAAATCTTTTCTACTTTACTCCTACTCCTAATCCTAACCTACAAAACAAAAATAAAATTGTTTTAGGTACCCTTATTGAGAGGATCCTGAAGGATTAGTTCCACATTTGACAACCCAAGATGTTGATGTCTTAGGCTTCTTAGGCTTCTGAGTTTTGACAGGAGTATGAACAGTTTTATCTTTATCATATTCAGCAGATAAGTCAGGTTGATGATCAGTATGATAAGGAAAATATTCATAAGCAGGATAAGATGCATGATAAGCAGGGTATGCATCCATTGGGTGAGCAGGATATGGGGCATAGTAAGTTGGAAATTGAGGTGCATGATACATAGGAGGATATGCAGCAGGTTGCACATAATAAGACTCATTTCCATACCAAGCATTTGATTTTTCTTATTCTTATGCTTCTTTGGTTTACTAGATGCTTGCTCATTAACAGACGACTTAGTTTTACCACTATTCTGATTCAATTTAGCTTTATCAGCAGACTTCTTAGGACTCTGCTGTTTGGTCTTACTAGTCTGTTTACCTACACTAGGCTCTTTGCTCTTTTTAGCCTTAGGAGTTTTTGTCTCCTTTACCACATTCTCAGGTGAAGCATGTTTAGTAGTTTGAACATACATAATGACTTTACTATTGTCAGCAGATATAAATTTTTCAGTATGATTCAATTCTAACTTATCCTGTTCTAAAGGCATCTTCTGTTTACTAGATATATGAGTGGATGCAACAGATGATTTCTCATGCGACTCAATAACTTTTTCAAGTTCCATGATTTTTCCTTTATAAACTTCACATTCAGCTTTCAGAGATTCATGTTCTTGCTCAAGCTTTTTATATTCAGCTGATTCTCTTGGCTTTTCAGCTGTGAGTTTCAGTGAACTGTTTTGCTCTTTTAGCAATATCATCTCTTCCTTAAGCTTTTTATATGCTTCAGCAATACCAGTATTGTTGTGCATCATTTGTTCAAATGAATTAAATAATTCATTATCAAGAGGAGTTACCTCATCCTCAGGGTCATCAGATTCCTTGGCCATCAGGCAGAGGAGAGCAGGTTTCTCTTCATCAGAAGACTCTTCGTCTGAAGTGTCTGAGTCTGAATCAGATGAGTAGATAGCAGTCAGCTTTTCTACTTCAGCCATCATTGCCTTGCCTCTCTGATGCTTTCTTTCTTTTCTGATTCTCTTCTCTTCTTCAGTGTATTTCTCTGCTTTTGGATATGGGCAATCTCTGATGAAGTGTCCCAATTTCCTGCAGTTATAACACATTAGTTTGGCTTTATAATTATCCTTATCTTGAGAAGAAGAGTTAGGTTTAGAAGTAGAAGCATTGTTATATTTATTCTTCATTTTTCTTTTGTAGAACTTCTTGAAATTATTCATCAGCAATGCTACATCTCCAGCTGTGTACTACTTTTTGTTGAGTAATGTGGCTTCATCAGATGAGTCCACTTCTTTACTTTTCTGTGCTGGTCTTCTGGGATTTTCAGCAGCAACTAAGGCAGCTGTGGATCCTGAAGTTGAGGTTTCTTCAGTTCCCATTCTTGGCAATTTATACTCATACGCCTTGAGTACTGAGAACAGCTCTGTAAGAGAGATTTTTCCCAAATCTCTTGATTCTTCCATCGCTGTCACCTTCATGTTGAATTTCGAAGGTAAAGCCTTCAGTACTCTGATGGTTATTTCCTTATCCGTAAAGGTTTTTCCAAGCTTTAAAACTTCATTCAGCGTCCTTGTAAACCTTGTATCCATCTGATCAATGGTTTCAGCAGACTTCATCTTGAAGTTATCCAGCTTTTCTAGAGCAACACTCAGCTGATGCTCTTTAATGGCGTCGTTTCCTTCGCTCATGTCTCTGAGTTTCAGTGAACTTTTGCTCTCTTATCACTATCATCTCTTCCTTAAGCTTTGTAAATGCTTCAGCAATACTGGTATTGTTAAGCATCATTTGTTCAAATGAATTAAATAAGGATAATGTTCATAAGCAGAATAAGATGCTTGGTAAGCAGGATATGCATGCATTAGATGAGCAGGATATGGTGCATAGTAAGTTGGAAATTGAGCTGCATGATACATAGGAGGATATGCAGCAGGTTGCACATAATAAGACTCATTTCCATACCAAGCATTTTGATTTTTCTTGTTTTTATGCTTCTTTGGTTTACTAGATGCTTGCTCATTAAGAGACGACTTAGTTTTATCACTAGTCTGATTGGTTTTAACATTATCAGAAGACTTCTTAGGACTATTCTGTTTAGGCTTACCAGTCTGTTTTCCTACACTAGGCTCTTTGCTCTTTTTAGCCTTAGGAGTTTTCGTCTCCTTTAACTCTTTCTCAGGTGAAGCAGGTTTAGTAGTCTGAACATACAAAATGACCTTACTTTTGTCAGCTGATATAAACTTTTCAGTATGGTTCAGTTCTAACTTATCCTGATCTAAAGGTGTCTTCTGTTTACTAGACAAGTGAGTTGATGCAACAGATGACTTTTCGTGAGACTCAATTGTTTTCTCAAGTTCCACGACCTTTTCTTTAAGTACTTCACATTCAGCTTTCAGAGATTCATTTTATTGCTCAAGCTGTTTATATTCATCTGATTCTTTTGGCTTTTCAGGCTTGAGTTTCAGTGAACTTTTGCTCTCTTAGCAATATCATCTCTTCCTTAAGCTTTGTAAATGCTTCGGCAATACTGGTATTGTTAAGCATCATTTGTTCAAATGAATTAAATAATTCATTATCAAGAGGAGTTACCTCTTCATTCTCATAGCTATCAGATTTCTTAGACATTAGGCAGAGAAGAGTAGGATTCTCTTCATCAGAGGACTCTTCATCAGATGTGTCTGAATCCGAATCTGATAAGTAGATAGCAGCTAGCTTTTCCGCTTCTGCTACCAGCACCTTGCCTTTCTGATGTTTTCTTTCCTTTCTGATTCTCTTTTCTTCTTCTGTATACTTCTCAGCTTTAGGATATGGGCAGTCTCTGATGAAATGACCCAATTTCCTGCAGTTATAGCACATCATTTTAGATTTATAAGAATCTTTTTCATGAGAAGTAGAAGCAGGGTTAGAAGTAGAAGCATTGTTGTATTTGTTCTTCATTTTTCTTTTATAGAACTTCTTGAAGTTGTTCATCAGCAATGCAACGTCTCCAGCAGTGTACTCCTTTTGCTTGAGTATTGTGGCTTCATCAGATAAGTCCATATCTTTTCTTTTGTAGGCTAGTCTTCTAGGATTTTCAGCAGCAACCAGGGCAACTGTGGGACTTGAAGTTGAGGTTTCTTAAACACCCATTCTTGGCAGTTTA
Organism: Penstemon eatonii; assembly: GCA_038501285.1. Classification (NCBI taxonomy): domain Eukaryota; kingdom Viridiplantae; phylum Streptophyta; class Magnoliopsida; order Lamiales; family Plantaginaceae; genus Penstemon; species Penstemon eatonii. The sequence continues at coordinate 60,746,014 of CM076715.1, read as the reverse complement.
TACTCGTATGCCTTGAGTACTGAGAACAGCTCGGAGAGTGAGATTTTTCCCAAATCTCTTGACTCTTCCATGGCTGTCACCTTCATGTTGAACTTTGGAGGTAGAGCCTTCAGCACTCTGACGGTTATCTCCTTATCAGTGAAGGTTTTTCCAAGCTTTAGAACTTCATTCAGCGTCCTTGTGAACCTTGTATCCATCTGATCAATGGTTTCCGCAGACTTCATCTTGAAATTGTCCAGCTTTTCCAGAGCAACACTCAGTTGATGCTCTTTGATAGCGTCGTTTCCTTCGCTCATATCACGAACCTTATCCCACATTTCTTTGGCAGTCTTGCAATGCTTGACTTTGTCAAATCTGTCGTTGTCAAGGGCCTTGGTCATGATGAATCGTCCAACTTTGTCCAGGTTGAACAGCTTTATTTCTTCGGCTGTCATCTCGTGTAAATCATTTTCCACCGTTATATCGACTTCATCAACTTTGATGGTCTTGGTGAATTTGAATGGACCTTTGATGATGCATGTGTACATGTTATCATTGTAGGCAGCTAAGAAGATCTCCATTTTGATCTTCCAGTCTTCGAATCTCATACCAGCTATGTGGGGAACATGGCTGATACAATCCATTTTTCAAAAATTTTAATTTTTCAAAAAGATACTCTTTTGAAAAGTTTGAAAATCTTTGAAAAACACTCGGATCAAGCTTGTTTCAAGCAGCTGATTCTAATGAACCACCTGCTCTGATACCACTTGTTGGTCCCAAGTGGTCAGATGAGGTCTAGAGGGGGGGGTGGGGTGAATAGACCTCTTCAAACTTTTTAATCAAATTTTAACTTCAAAACTTTTGTTTAACTGTAAGCAGACTAAGCTGCTACAGAGCAGTAAGCTTACAAGGCTGATCGCGAACAAATCTTTGAACAGCTTTGTTGACCACTAGTCTGATGGTTACTTAGCTGATTTTGGTTAAAATCAGTTTTAATACAAGAATACTTGCTGCGGATTTTTAAAGTGTTTTTCACAAGTATACTTAGTAGTTTGAAAGTTTTATCCCCAGTTTTTGTAAACTCCTTTAAACTTTTTTCAAACAGTTTTGTAATGTGTTTTATGCAAGTCTGAAAGTATGCAAGTAAAAAGCAATGTAAAAACACGATGATTTTTATAGTGGTTATATGGATGTAAATATCCTTTAGTCCACTCTTCCAAGTCACACAGATCTTGGGTTATACTAAGAACACAAAGTAGTTAGTACACTCTGCTTGTGCTTTACAAAAATGATAAGCCACAAATTCGCAATAGGAAATCACAAAGAAATTCCTACTCTCCGAAGTAATATAACTCACAAAGATGGATATCTACTCCTAACAACACTCTCTTCTACAGATTCACTCATAAAATGTATAATCTTTGAACTTCAACGACTTCTGTCAACAAATGACTTCAGCAGACGAGTGAGCTGTTCTTGAGCTTTGAGACTTAGAAAATATTTTGCTTCGAATTCAATCTCTCAGATGTTGTTGTAGCTTATTTTCTCTTCGTCTCTTCAACTATTTATACTCACTCATTTGAATTATGTCCGTTGAAGAGAGACACAATTCAAATTTCTCGATTTCTGGTCCTTAATTTCCGCGTACGGCTCTCTGCACAGTGACAGTACTGCAGACTGTACTTTCTGTCAGGCAGCATTAAATGCACCGAGCTGATACGAAATATTTCTTCAATCATTTGCCATTAATATCCTCGGACTTCAGCATTTATTACTTCCAGGGGCATTTATTACCGTTGGGGAGACTTCATGATCATTTCCACTTGGCTGATGAGAGTACAAGTCTGATGGTGAACAAAGCTGATCTCAAACTTGAACAAATCTGATTTGAGTCGGCTGATTTACACCAGTCTGATTTCTTCCCTTCAGCAGATCAGTAGTCTTCTGGACCTTGAATATTTGACCCTTCTGATTTATCTTCTTACTTGGTCAAAATTCTTTCACGGGATTTTAAAACTAAGTTTTCCTTACTTAGCTGATCTTGATGAGTTTTGGAAATCATCAAAACCTCCCTTAATTCTTCTAATTTTAGTGCACTCTTATCTTCATCTTTATCCAACACCAACCATATATATAAGAACTAAGAATTAAGAATTTTATCGTAATTTAATAAACTGGTCAATATTTTTCATGAATTTCTTTGACTGCCACTTATTCATTGAAGACATAGTAGGAGATATATTAGGAGGATAGTTTCTTATTATTCATATATTTTTGTGTGTATAAAACGGGTGATACTTGTCTCGACCAGGTCTTTCATAAACCATGAACAAAATTAGTGCATCCACTAAACATATTTGTAAGATTTTGTGTATGGTCTATAAAAGACCGGGTCTAGGCAAATTTTTTCCATATAAAACAATTTACAAATGCACTTATTTATAGGGTTATAAGTGCAACTTAAAAGTCAAAAGTTACAAGATAAGTTTAAATGAAATTCAATGAATAAAGTACATGACTATTGGTATTTTAAAGAATCTTCATATAATTAGTGATATTCCAAATGTACCCATCAAATGAAAACTAGATTCATACCAATAGTAGGTATTTATGTATTTGTTTTCCGGTCACCCACAAATTGTCTTCTTCTATTTTCATCCTAGAGATACGGAGGGACAAACTTGCTTAGAAAATTAATTGAACTTTTTAATCATTATATTATTTTATGCGGTGATATTAAAATTTAAAAATATTTTTTTATAAAGATTAATTTTGAAAACATATTGATAGTATATGTTATTGATTATTGATTCTTTTCATATTTCGTTTTTTTTTTCTAATTATATAAAAAAAGGGAGGATTAATATTCCCGATGTTTAGTGTAATTATACTTATTGTCCTTTACGACTTAATTAAATAATAAAAAAAATGATTTCCAAAATACCCCTGGAACAATCTAATAAAATAATTTGATGTGAAACACGAGCGAAATTGATTTAAATAAGTGAAAAAAAGGATTGATGAAATCAAATCAATGTGAAAGTAGTGAAATTGGTTTGATATCCTTGTGTTAGTGATTTCTTAGATGATACCTAGAAGTATTTCTGAAAATTTTTTTTTTTTTTAAATTAATTAACATCGAAAGGAGATAATTGTATTGATTCCAATACTTGAAAGAGGAGAGAGTATTTGGATGAAATTTTTAGAAACCCCTCTTGCTTCTTTTCCTCTCACTTCTCAGTTTTTTCGAGTGTGAAGTTTATGTATTTTGTTTTCACGTCCCCCACAATTGTCTTCTTTTGTTTTCATCTTCGAGATGCGGAAGGATTAAAATGTGGTTTCACATACATCCCTTGTACTATATACTATACTATTACACATACTTTGTTTATTTGTGCGGTACAATTTAATATTCACTTATCCCTAATACTAAAAGTAAATTTTAAAACTTGTGTTATTATTTTTTGGGTTAAATACATTTTGAACTATTAATGTATGGGGTGGTACTTCTTACCTCCCTAGAATACCAATTGTAACACTTATCTCCTTTGTAATAGTTTTGAACTTTTTATTCCAAAATTATCCCCGTCTTTTTATAACTAAAAAATTGTTTATTTATTAATTTATCAAAAAAAAAAATTTCTTTATATATTATGAATTCCTCCATACACCAAATAAAATTATATTCCAATTTTTTCATTTATTTTATTTTGTTTCTTTTTTTGTCTCAATTTTCTTTAGTTCCATCCCGTTTTTCTCTTTTATTTCCATTTCATTTTGTTCTTTTTTTTTTCTATTTCAAATTTTTATTTTATTTCTATCTCAAAATTTATAATTTTCTCAATTTTTGTTTGGTGATAATTATCTCATTTATTTTTGTTACAAATTATTACTCCAAATGTTGAGTAATTCTCTTTAAATTCCTACTCGCAAAATTCAAGCTTGATACATGCTCATTTGAATCTACTTCTGATTTATAATAGACGTATAAAGAAGTTAGGGTCATTATTAATTGAAGAATTGACGATACGAGCATGTGTCAAGTTCAAAATATTTCAAGTAAGAGTTTGAAGGAGAATTACTTACTTAACATTTGGAATAATAATTTGCAACGAAAATAAAAGAGATAATTAGCACCAAATAAAAAACTTAAAAAAATTGTAAAGAAAAAAAATCGAGATAGAAATAAAGAAAAAATTAAAATAGAGAAAAAAACAAATTAAAACAAAAATTAAGAAAACAAATGAGATGGAAATAAAGAAAAAACTTAGACAAAAACAGAAGGAAACAATAGAAATGAAGAAATTGAAAAATAATTTTTTTTGGTGGATGGAGGAATTTATAATTAATAAATAAATAATTTCTTCTTTTATAGATCAATAAAGTTACCAATTTATTAGTTATAAAAGGGGTGGGTAGTTTTGAAATAAAAAGTTCAAAACCATTATTTGTCGTTGTTGGTCCCAAGTGGTCAGATGAGGTCTAGAGAGGGGGAGAGGGGGTGAATAGACCTCTGAAAATTTTTAGACTTAAAAAACTTTTCAATCGTTTGTCAGCAGACTAAGCTTATGGAGAACAATAAGCTGACTAAGCTGTTCGTGAACAAATCTTGAACAGCAGAGTGACCACTCTTCTTATAGTAACATAGCTGATTTCAGCAAAAATCAGTTTTACAAGAGTATACTTGCAGCGGATAATTTTAAAGTATTTTTCACAAGTAGACTAAGTCTTTTAAAGATTTTATCCCCAGTTTAAAAACTCCTTCAAAATCTTTAACACAATTCAAAGTGTTTACTTATGCAGTTTTGAAATATGTAAGAAAACTTCAATGCAAAGATAACACAAAGAATTTTTATAGTGGTTATATGGATAAAAATCCTTTAGTCCACTCTTCCAGATCACTTAGATTCTGGGTTATACTATAAACATTAAGTTTACAATATTTCTCCACTTACACCTAAACAACAAATGAAAAGGCTGTAAGCTCACAATAGGAAATCACTCAGAAAACCTATCCTCTGAAGTTAGATCACTCACAAAGATGGATCTAAACTTCGCACAACACTCAGCTAATACAATTTCACTCAGAAAATATTTTCTATTTTGCTTCAACTTGGTTTCTGTCAACAGATGACTTCATCAGACGAGTGAGCTGTTCTTGAGCTTCTTGAGACTTAGAAAAATTTCTGCTTCGAAAACAAAATCTCAGAATGTTGTTGTGTATCTCGCTCGTTGAAATTTGCTCTATTTATACTTGGATTTGAAAATATGACCGTTGAAGGAAATCACACTTCAAATCCATAGCCTTAACCCAATTTTCAGAACGGCTCCCTGCTACAGTACTTTTTCTGCTATACTTTTCTGTAGCTGCATTAAATGCACCCTGCTGATCCGAGGATAATCTTCAATCATTTGCCATTACTACCCTTCTCTTACAGCATTTATTACACCAAGTGCATTTATTACCGTTGGACTATCTCCTTGATCTCTTCTACTCTGCTGATTGAAACAACCTTGCTGATAGATACCCTGCTGATCAAACTCTGAACTAATCTGATTTGAGTCAGCTGATGGTCTACCCTTCTGATTGCTGTTTCAGCATGAGATCAGTAGTCTTCTGGGCTTAGAATTTTGAACCCTTCTGATATCTTCTTTACTTGGTCAAAATTCTTCTAAGGGACCTAAGCTTTCCATACTTAGCTGATTTTGACGTTTTGGAAATCATCAAAACCTTCCCTTATCTTCTTGCTTGTCCACATTGCACTTCATCTTCATCTTCATCCAACAGTCGTTTTCGGATTTCAATGCAAAATTAATGTTCTTTACCAATTTTATCCTTCTTACTAATACTTGTCATTAATGCTAAAAAATGCTAAGATTATTTGACTAAAAGGGTATTTTGAAATTTTTGATTAAAAAAAGTGACTATTTATGACATTCCTTAATTCGTGTGCAATCCTCCAAAGCGACAAATTAAAAAAAAAACGGAGGGAGTAAAAGGTTTATACTGTTTCCTTGATATTTTTATACGTGACACTCAAAGAAAAAAATAATAAAGAAAAGTTCCAATAAATTAGCTCAATATGAAATTTTCTTTACCAAATGTAATTTTAATCCAAATTAATATCACACATCACACTCTAATAATACCTCACTCTACCAAACTCTCAAGCCCGAAAGAAAAATCCAATTCTTCCATTTTGAAAAGGTTGGTTTTCGTTCTCAATTATTTTGGTATTAAATTAATTCAAATAATTAAAAAAAAATTCAATATTTATTTATATTCTAATTAAATTTCTAAAATGTAAAATTATTTAAGCAGATTCTAGATTCCTCCATATATATCGTATTGAATTTTAGAAATTCATGTTTTGGCACTTATTATAAATGTTAAATGTGTTAAATGTTCATTAAATTTAAAATAATTTGCATTAAGAACTCTACCATGTTGATAATTTTTTGACATATTTACTAATACAAAGAAATATCATTGTGATCATTTAATAGTTTACTTATTATTACCAAATTTAAACGTTGACTCTCTTTATAATATATTATTCTCATTATAAATAATGTTTAAATTTATAATTATCATGTACACAACTATTGATTTCAAAACATTATTAATATTTTCTCTCTATTCTCTTTACTCATATGGCCGAAACCATGAACCATCGATTAATTTTCCTAGCCTATGTAATAATAATTTCTTTCCTGGCAATGTCAATGGGCCTTGAGATTGAAACTAACAATAGAACTACTGGCTTTACCCTCGATTTGATTCACATAGACTCGCCACAATCTCCTTTCTACGATCCTACCTTATCGACATCACAAAGAATGGTGAAAGTTTTGCAAAGATCATAGGATCGGATTCATCGCTTTAAGATTGGGATTAAATTTGAAGATCCACCTCAAATAGACATAGTTTCTTTTGCTAGTGGACAGTATTTGATGAAGTACTTCATAGACACACCACCAGTTTCTACCTTTGCAATTGCTGATACCGGAAGCAACGTTATATGGTTACAGTGCAAACCTTGTTTCAAATGCTTTCCTCAAAACTCACCTATCTTTAGTCCGAAAAGTTCATCCACATATAGTAAGGTTCCTTGCAATAGTACGGTGTGTAGATCTTTCAGGAGTAAAATTTGTACCAAAAATAAGATAAGTTGCTTGTATCGTGTGTTTTATGGGGATGGATCATACACAAAGGGTGTGGTTTCAAGAGATACCATCACATTACCTACGCCTCATGGACGGACTTGGTCATTTCCTTTCATTAATTTCGGGTGCGGACATAACAATGGTGGCATTTTTCGTGCTGAAGATGCTGGCATTGTTGGTCTTGGAAGGGGAGAAACTTCACTTATTAGTCAACTGTACTTTGTAATTCATGGAAAATTCTCTTATTGTTTGGTGTCACTTTACTATGAACATTCAATGTACACAAGTAAGATGAATTTTGGGGCAAATGCTATCGTTTCAGGCCCAGGTACGGTCTCCACCCCTTTAGTTACTAAGTCACCACCAACATTTTATTATTTAACATTGAACGGAGTTAGTATTGATGGTCAGAGACTAGAATTCTATGACTATTAGTCAAATAATTCCAAATTTGTTGAAGAAGGAAACATTATCATAGACACTGGAACAATTGTTACTTATCTTCCTCAAGGTTTCTACGAACAGATCAAGGAAATAGTGAAAAAATTGATTCATTTTAGACAGGCTTCCAATACATTGTTGGACTTGTGTTACTTTTCACGAACAGAAATAATCATCTTTCCGTTCACGACTTTTCACTTCAAAGGTGCAGATGTGAGGTTGAGAGCAGAGAATGTATTTATTAGGGTAAGCGACGAAATCATCTGCTTGGGATTTCTGCCTAAAAAATTTGATGAGGAGGCAATTTTTGGTAATGCAGCACAAAGAGATTGGTTAGTGGGATTTGATCTAAAGAAGGGGACAGTGTCCTTTAAGCTTACAATTTGTGGTAGATATTCATGATTTTTCTTGTCGAGTGGTCATTTCGTGCTAAAAATTGAAGTAGTCTCATAGAATAAAAATAGCGCATATAGAGCCACATGAAATCTTCAATAATGTAATATTACTTTTAACCTAATAATAATTTAGTACAATAATGATTAAGCTTTGTTCCATTTGCCACAATGTTCCATACATGCGATTGCTTTGTGCCACCAAAGTGCCCTCCCGGAAAAAAAAAAAATTTAATAGTAGGTATTTATGTATTTATTTTCCCATCCCACACAAATTTTCTTCTTTTGTTTTCATCCTAGAGATACGGAGGGACAAGCTTGCTTAGAAATTTAATTGAACTTTTTAATCATTTTAGTATTTTATGCGGTGATATTATTTTTTAATTTTTTTTATAAAGATAAATTTTTATAACATAATAATAGTATATGTTATTAATTTTCCTTTAAGATTTCGTATTTTTCTTTTACCAATTATATGAAAAAGGGAGAATTAATATCCCGGATGTTTAGTTTATACTTACATTCCTGACGACTTAATTTCATTAAAAAAAATTGAATTTCAAAATACCCCTAGATACAATCTAATAAAATATTTTGATGTGAAACACGAGTAAAATTGATTTAAATAAGTGAAAGAATTGATTGACGAAATCAATGTGAAAATGTGTGAAATCAATTGCAAATGGGTGAAATTGATTTGATGCCCTTGAGTTTGTGATTTCTTAGATGATACCTTGAAGTATTTTTGGAATTTTTTTTTAATGAAATTAATTAATATCACAAGGGGCTAATATTATTGATTTCAACACTTGAAAGAGGAGATACTATTTGGATGAAATTTTCATAAACCCCTCTTGCTTCTTTTTACTTTCACTTCTCAGTTTTTTCGAGTATGAAGTTTATGTATTTTGTTTTCACGTCTCCCACAATTGTTATCTTTTGTTTTCATCCTCGAGATAGGGAGGGATTAAAATGTGACTTCTCATACATCCCATGTACTATACTGTTATACATAATTTGCTTATTTTTGTGCTGCTTAATTTCACTTATCCCTAATACTAAAAGTATTCTGTTATTTTTTTTCTTCTTAAAAACTGTAATTATAAAAAAGAAAATAACCCTAAATTTATTCAGTGTCAAAATATCCGATTTTTCTTATAAAACTTTCACATTAAAGAGATGAACTTTCGCAGTTATTCTCCATGTTATTTTAATTTGGGATTATTATGGAAATTTCACATTCACTTTCTATGTTTAGTATATTTTATTTGCAAAAATTCATATCTTTTGGGGTTTCTCAAATGTTTAATCTCTTTTGAGGTGCGTTAGTCGGATTTCATCGGTAAAGCGGGCCCTCAGTGGGAGGCTCACACGACGGGCTTTTAGCTCAGTGGTAGAGCACGCCCGTGATAATTGTGTCGTTGTGCCTGAGATGTGAGGAATCTCAGCCACATGGATAGTTCAACGTGCTTATCAACGCCTGACCCAGAGATGTGGATCATCCAAGGCATATTAGTATTGCATACTCCTCCTGTTCGAACAACTGGGTTTGAAACCAGACCTCTCCTCAAGAGGCACATAAAGACAGTAGTAGCATAACCAATAAAAGGACAAAAATATCCAATCTAAGTCCAGGTACTGTAAAAATCACATAATTGATTTCATGATTTTCAATATAATAAAAAAAAATATCAAAAGGAAGAAAAATGCCAAATAACTGTGTTCTTTATAAAGACAGTAGTAGCATAATAAATCAGGTTAATTAAACATTTAAGAGTAGTTATTTTCCAATTACCACCATATATATAAGAATTAAGAATTAAGAATTTTATCGTAATGTAATTAACTGGTAAATATTTCTCATGAATTTCTTGACTGCAACTTATTCATTGAAGACAAAGTAGATGATATATTAGAAGGAGAGATTTTTATTATTTATATGTTCTTGTCTGTATAAAATAATTTACAAATGCTCCTATTTAATAATAGGGCTATAAAGGCAAATTAAAAGCCAAAAGTTACAAGATAAGTTTAAATGAAATTCAATTAATAAAGTACACGACTTTTGGTGTTTCAAAGAGTCTTCACATAACTAGTGACATTCCAAATGCATCCACCAAATGAAGATTAGATTCATAACAATAGTAGGTATTTATGTATTTGTTTTCCCGTCCCCCACAAATTGTTTTTTTATGTTTTCATCCTAGATATACGGAGGGACAAGCTTGCTTAGAAATTTAATTGAACTTTTTAATCAGTATACTATTTTATGCGGTAATATTATAATTTAAAAATATTTTTTTCATAAAGATTAATTTTGAAAACATATTGATAGTATATGTTATTGAGTATTGATTCTTTTTAGATTTCGTATTTTTTTTTCAATTATATGAAAAAAGAGAGAAATAATATTCCCGATGTTTAGTGTAATTATAATTACTATCCTTACAACTTAATTAAATAAATAAAAAAAGAATGAATTCCAAAATACCCCTGGATACAATCTAATAAAATAATTTGATGTGAAACACCAGTGAAATTGATTTAAATAAGTGTAAAAAAATGATTGATGAAATCAATGTGAAAATAGTGAAATCAGTTGCAAATGGGTGAAATTGGTTTGATACCCTTGAGTTTGTGATTTCTTAGATGATACATAGAAGTATTTCTGAAAATTTTATATTTTTATGAAATTATTTAACATCGAAAGGGGATAATTGTATTGATTAAGGAGAGACTATTTGGGTGAATTTTTCACAAACCCCTCATGTTTCTTTTTCCTCTCACTTTTCAGTTTTTTCGAGTATGTGACACTTTGATTCGATAGTGCCCAGCAAGCCAACACAATATCTTGTAATAGGACTATTCTATGTTGGACAAATCTTTGATTTTAGAATTAATATGCAAAGTTTATTTATTTCGTATATAAGATAAACTAATGACCATCTTCATCTTTTGCGAAAACATTTAGGCGATTGGTTGAAATCCTGAGATCACTTATGACTATGGGACGATCCACTTCAGTATTGAGTGCAATCATGAAACAGTCTCTAAGGTCGTGATCTTAAAAGTGTTCCAAGTCATAGATTCCTGTCGAGACGGGGTATCGAAGGAATCGTCAGGACTGGTAGGATTATGCATGATTCACATGGAGTGAATTTGTAGAGTTTCATGAACAAGACATTTGATGTCAGTGCATATGACTAGGTGGTTCGATAGGGGATCGAACAGATCGAACGCATCGAACGACCCGAACAGAGAAACCCATTGTGAAAGTGCATAAAGCATATCGGTGATGGGATATTTATCAAGACTTATAATAGTGTACGATTAAGTCCTTAGACTTGAGATGCTAGGGCGAATTCGGCATACAGGTGTACATGCTTTGATTTAGGAGCCGGTCACATAACCTGACCATTTTGTGCCTACTTTGGGTGCATATAGTCGTATGTACGAACGGTTTGCATCAAGATGGGATCTACCAACTCATTGTAATGGATGAGGAAATTTCATGTACGTTCTTAGATAATACATTCTGAGAAACCCATGGTCATGGTCGTTGTCAGATTTGGAAAGGGGTTTCCAAATTTAGCAGTCACATTGGAATTATTATCCAGAATTAGAAAGTACATAATCGAGTGAATTACAGATGCCGACCAATTCACACATCCTAGGTCTCGATCGGGAAATTAGACGTTAGAAGGACCGTATGTACATGGTACTTATAAGAGGTGAAGTTCAATAATATCAATTCACTTGAAGTTGGGCCTCATGGGCTTGTGGTAGTCATCGACCATGAGGTGTGGGTACTCCTGAATTAATGGGAGATTAATTCTGGAGTGGTCAAATAAAAGAGTTTATTTGATCGGAGCAATTAATTGCTCATTAATTAAAGGAAAATTTACTTAGACACCCCTTGACTATTACCCTAATTACAGGATTTTACCCTCTTGTTTCAAATATTACAAAGACACCCCCCTCGACCAAAACTATATTACAAGGACACCCCTTTCTATCCCCTCAAAAATTACAATTGTCTTCTTTTCAAAATTAAGTTGGGCTTTTGTTACTCTCATCAAGACGAGTTCATAGACACCAACATTTTTAAATTTCATTGTGTAATTTGGGCGAAACGGCCACCAAGTTTGAAATTTTGGATCTAGGGTTCTTCGCGAACCAAACTTGTTAGGTTATTGGTAACGTCAGGATGTCAAAAGCAGCGAAATTTTAAAAATTTTAAATAACCCAATCAGGATCTTTACTCATCTAGTCATACGAAAAGGATTTTTAGCAAATAACAAAACCAACCATAGGGGGTTTTAGAATTTACCTCTCTACAGCAACGGTGGTGGTTTTTCTCCGGTCTTCTTTCAGATCTGATGGATTTGTTTGAGAGAAGCACTCCAAGCGTTGTGCCTCTAGCGGTATCCACACCAACTATATTGAAGCAACTCTCTTGGATCCTTAGGCTCAGAACTTGGATCTAAAAGTTATCAAGCAAGAAAGAAGGAGAAAACAGTTTGCACGAACCCTATAGAAATCTACAAGGTTTGGCCGATCCCAAAACATGTAAAGGGGGCGGCGGCTCCTTGCTTGGAGAAGGGGGTGGCTAACTCTTGTGTATTAGGGTTAGTGTTTTGGTTTCCTTCTTATTTATAGATAAGGAGTCTTGACCTAGCCTTGTTCTAATCCAAGTAGGAGACTTAAAGCCCATTTACTTATGGCTCTTATTTGTTTCATAATGGACTTAGATCTCCTTTTAATTAATAAAACCCTTTTAATTAATTCAGCCCATTTACTTAATTAATATGATTAACCAATTAAATTAATTCCTCTCTTATTAATTAACACTTTAATTAATTAGTTTTCTTCTTCAAGAATTAACCCTTTAATTCTTAACTTTTTATTTAACCCTTTGAATCAAACTTTCTTTATATGATTTGTTGCAGTCTAATTGTATTGTGTGTGACCCTCTAGGTTCACCATCAATTGGCCGCGAGCCCACGACTTTCGTGATTTAATTTGCGAGCTTATTAATTGCTCCGATTAATTGAAGCCCTTCAATTAACCACTCAAGAATTAATTTCCTTATTAATTCATGAGTACCAACACCTCATGGTTGATGTCTAGCCACAAGCCCATGAGGGCCAACTTCAGGTGAATTGATCTCAGTGAACCTCACCTCTTATAAGTACCATGTACATACGGTCCTTCTATCGACTTAATTTCCCGATCGAGACCTAGAGTGTGTGAATTGATCGGCACCTCTAATTATCTCGATAACTATACTTTCTAATTCCGGATAATGATTCCAGTGTGACTGCTAAATTTGGAAACCCCTTTCCAAATCCGTCACCAACTGTGGCCACAGATTTCTCGGAATCTATTATCTAAGAACGTATAGAAAATTCCCTCAACACACTACGTTGAGTCCGTAGATCCCATATTGATGATAACCATTCGCGTACACGACTATACGCACCCAACTTAGGCACACAATGGTCAAGCTACGTGACCGGCACCTAAATCTAAGTACGCACGCCCATGCACCGAATTCGCCTTAGCACTTCAAGTCTAAAGACTAAATCATACACTATTATAAGTTGATAGGATAGTGCCCAGAAAGCCAGTTCAGTTAGCTTGTAATAGGTCTATTCCGTATAAGACAATCTTTGATTTTATAATAATACGCACGTTAATTTATATGTGTATAAGGATAAACAATGGCCAACTTCATCTCTCACGAATACATTTAAACGATTGGATGAAATCCTTAGATTACATTTGACTATGGGACGATTCACTTCGGTACTGAGTGCAATCATGAAACAGTCTCTAAGGTCGTAATCTTAAAACACGTTCCAAGTCATAGATTCCAAAATGAGACGGGGTATCGTAGGAATCGCCAAGACTTGTACGAGTATATTAGTAGGTTTGTAGCTTTCATGAGCAAGGCATTTGAGGCCAGTGCATATTAGTAGGTGGTTCGATAGAGGATCGACCGTATCGAATGACCCGAACATAGAAACCCATTGTGGAAGCGCATGTCGCATATCGGTGATGGGATGTTTCTCAAAGCTTATAATAGTGTACGATTTAGTCCTTTGACTTGAGGTGCTAGGGTGAACTCGGTGCATGAGTGTGCGTACTTAGATCTAGGTATAGATCACTTAGCCTGATCATAACATGCCTAGGTTGGGTGCGTATAGTTATGTACGCGAGTGGTTGGTACCAATATGGAATCTACCAACTCTTCGTAATGGATGGGAGAATTTCCTATACGATTCTTAGATAATATATCTGAGGAATCTGCGGCCGCAGTCGGTGACGGATTTGGAAAGGACTTTCCAAATTTAGCAGTCACACAGGAATATTATCCCGAATTAGAAAGTATAGTTATCGAGACAAATTTAGAGGTGCCGATCAATTCACACACCCTAAGTCTTGATCGGGAAAATTAGTCGATAGAAGGACCGTATGTACATGACAATTATAAGAGGTGGGGTTCACAAATATCAATTCACCTGAAGTTGGGCTTCATGGGCTTGTGGCTAGACATCGACCATGATGTGTGGGTATTCCTGAGTTAATATAGGAATTGATTCTAGGAGTGGTCAATTAAAGGTTTTTTAATTGACCGGAGCAATTTATTGTTCATAAATTAAATCACGAGGTATTCGTGGGTCTGCTGCCAATTGATGGTGAACCCAGATGGTCACACACAATACAATTGGACGGTGACTGTTATAAAAGGGTATAAAAGGAATTAATTGATTTAAAGGTAATTAAATCAATTAAATGAATTAATGTGCTAATTCAAGTGGGAGATTAATTAATTAGTTGATTGAATTGATTAATATAATTAATTAAATTGCTAATTAATTAATTAAAAGAAAATTTAATTTATTAAGTAATTTAATTAATTAATATGGACTGGGTTTTTATTAAAGTTGTTAATTAAAAGAAAGGCTTGCAAGACATGGGCCTTTAATTAAAAGCCCATAAGGAGTCTTGCAAACCTAGGTCAAGAAGGAAGCTTATAAATAGAGTTCTACATGAACTCAAAGAATATAACAAGGCTAATACCCTAGCACAGAAAAACCCTAGCCTCCTCTGCACCTAGCCGCCGCACCCTGCCAGCGCCGCCACCACCCTTAGCCGTGAGCTTCCTTGTGCCGCCGTGAATTCCCCTCCTGTTCCTTTGTGCTAGATCTTACTCTGCCAAGTAGATCTGCACAATCCTTCATTAACAAACCTCTCAGATCTAGTTTTTAGCCTAAGACTAGGAGGTGTTGCCAGAATCCAATTGGTGTGGACTAATCTCTGGAGGTGGACAATTGGATCATTCCTGTGATTTAGAATCAGAATCAGAGTTGGAGGTGGCCACCACCTTGCCCTGTGGTGAGGTAAAAATTGACCAACCCCTTTTTACATACTTTATATGTGCTTTGATTCATGCTTTTCGTATACATAATATGGAGATCTAATATATGGGACCATGGGTGCTTCGAAAAATTTTAAAATTTCGCACTCTATGTTGTTCTGACAATCGAGGCAACCCAACAGTGGTATCAGAGCCAACTCCATACTTATTATTCGAAAAGGCCTGAACATAATGTGTGTTCACCGTATATGTTTAATTATGTGTATGAGAACGCGTGATAATTATGTTCTGTAAGTTGATTCTTACTTGTTAAGACTAGATCTATGATTGGGTAAAACTAATTTTCAAGATCTGTGGCGAATTTATAGTTTTTGAAAACTTCAAGACTTTTTGGGTGCAAAAATCGCAATTAGGGTTTTAAAGGGCTGAAAATTCAAATTTTCAGAATCTGGAAACTTAAAAAATTCTGGACTGTTTTGCAAATCTGGTCGCACGGGTTTTTGGGGTCGTTTTGTAATTTCCGAAAGTTTGGGGACTGTTTTGCAATTACCGAAACTTCAAGGGTCTGTTTGAAAAATCAAAAATTTTCAGAATTCAAAATTTTATTTTCTGGTCTGCTGCCCGAATCTGTTTTGGGGTGTTTTTGTAACTTTTGAAAAGTTTTGGGGTCAAAGTGCAATTTTTGAAAGTTGAGGGGCCGAAAATTCAATTTTTAAAATTTGAAAAATAGAATCTGATTTTGAGCCGAAAATTTATTTTTGTTTACCTGAAAATTTATTTTGTCATAATTAGTAGTGACTAAAAGGTAAGAATCATAGGAAGTTAGTTTTAAAAGGTTGTTTTAAAATTAAGAAAGAAATAGGTAAAGGTTGTTTGCATGTTTCTTGCTCTACGTGAACTGTTTACGTGATATTCGATCGAGCCGAGCCTTGACCTTAGGGTAGATGTGATTGGTTTAATCTAATGTTTGGTTTTTATTAGGCCTGCGAGCCTGTTATAGTTTTGGGCCACTTTGAGCCTTTGTAATAGAATAGGATTTTACTATTTTCCTAGTCTAGGATGAAGGCCCGTTGCAAGCAAGGTGGGAGCCCAAGAAGATATGAAGGCCATGTATGCATGGTACATTTTGTAATAGCATAGCCCTGTTTGAGAACCCTTTAGATTGACCAATTGGACCAACATCATTGCTCGATGATGGCCCACATAGAAGGCTCCCGATCGAAAACATATTGTGGTAGTATGCATGCTAGACTGGTATGGCTTTTATTTATTTGTCGATTTATATTTAGCTTGTATGAGATGCGCGCTAGAATCTATATTGTAATAAAATATAAAGCATAATTTACACGGTGAGATTTCGAGGAGAGTTAGTATAACTTTCAAACCCGAAATTCCCCTCTCGAATTTAATATTAAGTCTATTGGGTACATTTAAAATGAAGTTTTAAAGATCCAAGCCTTCCATCAATAGGAACTAGTGTATGTTGTCTACTTATTGACTGAGGTGATCTAGAGTCTGGCACCCGAGTCAAGAAAGGACAATACATGAAATTTCTTGAATCCTGTTTTTAACTAAACTCGACAAAGGTGAGGACTGGTCGGGATGTGAAGATCGACCGATAACTAGTTACGGAGAATTCACGACCGGGCCCGTTGCTCATCATGATTGATGGGTTTTACTTAACGATTAGTAACATTTATGATGTAGCAGTGCTAGATAAATGTGAAAACAGAGGCAAAATAGCTTGAAGGTTGTGATGTGCCACAATTGGTAAAAGTATACCTACCTGGAGAATTAATTGTATGGCCACGAGTCGTGGGTGCAATTAATTGCTGCTGGGACGTCAAGAACTACTAGGAATTAGATTTCTCGAGCAATCAAAGGGGTGATTGTTTCGACAAAATAGTGGGATTGCTTTTTCGAAAACACGACCAAAATTCGATAATTATAAGTATTAGGCATAAGATCAGTTGGCCAAACGTTGTCTTCTTTCCATTTGTAGATATTAAGTACAATGTCTAAAAATCCATTATCTGTTATCCTCGACGCAAACAAACTGAATGGCTCGAACTTTGTCGACTGGCTAAGAAATCTTAGAATTTTCCTCGATTCCGAGCGACGAAGCTATGTGCTAGACACACCTATGCCTGCTGCACCCGCAGCACGAGCTACTGAGGAACAACGAACCGCCCATGCTAAAAGGGTTGATAATGATCTTCAGGTTCGCTGCCTCATGCTAGCCTCGACGTCGAATGAATTGCAGAAACAGCATGCTGAAATACCCCTTGCTAGAGATATACTTCTCCACCTCCAGCAGATGTTTGGAGAGAGGTCTCGAACCGAAAGGTTCGCGACCACTAAGGAGCTGTTTTATCTCAAGATGGCTGAGGGAAGCAGTGTCAAGGATCACTGTCTGCGTTTTATCAACCTGGTTGAAAAGTTGGGGCGATTGGACGTAGAATTGCACGCTGATCTTAGCACTGACCTCCTCTTCCATACGCTGCCTCGTTCTTTTGACCAGTTCGTGTTGAACTTCAACATGGAGGATAGAACCCTCGCTCTTCACGAACTGACCAATCTTTTGGTAACGGCAGAATCGACTCTCAAGAAAGAAAAACCAGTGATGATTGAACACCAATCAAAGGCTGCAAAGCCCAAGAAAGGTAAGAAGAAGAAGAAAGTGTTCTCTTCCAAGGCAGTCACAAAGGTGGTAAAAAAGAAGCGCAAAAGCCCAGAAGACGAATGCTTCCACTGCAAGAAAGCAGGGCACTGGAAAAGGAACTGCCCAGACTACCTAAGATGAAACTGGTAGACAAAGGTATTCTCTTGGTTGAAGTTAATATTTCAATTAACTATGCATCGTAGGTGTTAGACACCGCAGCAGGTTCTCATATCTGCAATGATTTGCAGGTGATGGGAGCAGTAAGATACCTGAAGCCCGAGGATAGAATCCTGCGCTTTGGAAACGGAGCTAGGATCGCCGCTGAGGCTATAGGAGACGTGAAATTAGTTTTAGGGGATTTTACTTTGGTTTTAAGAGACTTTTTGTACGTACCAACTATAATTAAGAACATCATTTCTATACCTATGTTAGACACTGATGGTTTTAATTTTTCTATTGAAAATGGATCTTTTTGCGTATTTAAAGGTGGTTTAATGTATGCTCGTGGTACTTTGATAGATGGTATGTATTCCCTAGAACCTATAAATTCCAACGTCATGCACATTCAATCTAGAAAAAGGAAATATGATAATCAAACTCCACAACTTTGGCACGCTAGAGTTGGACATATTTCCAAGAGTAGGATTCAAAAGTTGGTTTCATCTAAGGCTCTTGAAATAAAGAACTTGGATGAACTCCCGACTTGCGAATCTTGTCTCAAAGGAAAGATGACCAAATCACCCTTCACAGGGAATCCCGAGCGAACCAAGCAAACATTGGATTTAATCCATACTGACGTTTGTGGACCATTGAGTGTCAATACGAGAGGAGGATTCTCGTACTTCGTAACATTCACCGACGATTTTAGTCGTTATGGATATGTGTATCTTATGAAACACAAATCCGAAACTTTTGAGAAATTCAAAGAGTTTCGAATGGAAGTAGAGAACCAACATGGGCATAATATTAAAGCACTTCGATCTGACAGAGGTGGTGAGTACTTAAGCCAAGAATTCCTTGATTATCTGAAAGAGAATGGAATTCTCGCACATCGAACTCCCCCTAGGACGCCCCAACTGAATGGAATGACTGAGCGGAGGAACCGAACTTTGTTAGACATGGTTCGTTCCATGATGAGCTTCGCAGATCTTCCCTTTTCGTTTTGGGGCTTGGCCCTATTAACTGCCTCGAAGATACTAAACATAGTACCTTCGAAGTCAGTGCCAACAACACCGCACCAAGTATGGTATGGTAAAGCACCCGTGTATACGTACTTACGAGTATGGGGATCTCCAGCGTATGTAAAGAACAAGAAGGGAGATAAGCTAGATAGTAGATCTAGTTTGTGCAAATTTGTGGGGTATCCAAAGGAATCCATTGGATACCTGTTTATCGATCCTAAATAATGTAATACGTTTGTATCTAGGAACGCCCACTTCTTGGAAGAGGATTTCCTCACCAACCGAAATGCGACAATCGTAGAACTTGATGAAGTCCAGGAATCGAACCCATCCCCACAAACAGTGGGAGCTGAACCAGAATTTACCGAACCTACTAGTACACCTACTCTTCGAAGGTCTGATCGAATTCGTAAGGAGCCAGAGTGATTTGGTTTCATTCACGAAAACGAGAAAGTGGAAAGTGATCCAAGGACCTATCAAGAAGCGATGTCAGACATAGATTCGGGATCCGAAATGGATTTCATGCATTCCAACAAGGTTTGGACCTTGGTCGATCCACCTGAGGGAACTATCCCTATAGGATGCAAATGGATCTTCAAGTGCAAGCTTGGAATGAATGGAAAGGTATTAACTCATAAAGCTCGCTTAGTGGCGAAAGGGTATTCTCAAAGCCTGGAATAGACTATGAGGAAACCTTCTCTCCCGTAACGATGTCGAAATCCATTTGGATATTGATTGCCATAGCCGCGTGGCATGACTACGAAATATGGCAAATGAACGTAAAGACCGTCTTTCTCAATGGAGACATTGACAAGGAGATCTTTATGCAACAACCTGAAGGTTTTGCGTCCAAAGGAAGTGAGCACAAACTGTGTAAGCTTCAAAGGTCAATCTATGGCCTCAAACAGGCATCCCGAACCTGGAACATACGATTTGATGAGACAGTCAAAGCATTTGGCTTCGTAAAAAACATATATGAACCTTGTGTGTACAAGAAGAATTGAGTTCGGTACAATTCATTGTTTTGTACGTCGATGACATTTTGTTAATCGGAGACGATATCAAGATGTTAGCGCAGACTAAAGTGTGGTTATCCACGCAGTTCTCCATGAAAGATATGGGAGACGCATCTTTTACGTATTGGGAATACGTATCTATAGGGATAGATCGAAGAAGATGATAGGACTCTCCCAATCTCAGTACATCAACACAATTTTGAAGATATTCAAAATGGAAGAATCCAAGAGAGGATTGCTTCCAATGAGACATGGCATCTCTCTTTCTAAGTCAATGAGCCCTACAACTGACTAAGAAAACACGAGAATGTCTCTCATACCTTATGCCTCTGCTATATGGAGCATAATGTATGCAATGTTGTGTACTCGACCAGACATAGCACACGCTCTAAGTGTAACGAGCCGCTATCAGTCAAATCCAGGCGAAGAGCACTGGACTGCCGTAAAACCAATTCTGAAGTACCTGCGAAGGACTAAGGATATGTTTTTGGTCTACGGTGTGGGGAACTGAAACTTGAACGATCCACTGATTCAAGTTTCCAATCTGACGTGGATGACTTTAAATCCAACTCTGGATACATATTCCGCCTCAATGGTGGAGCGGTCAGTTGGAAAAGCTGTAAACAGTCTACCACTGCCGACACAACCACAGAAGCAGAATACATCGCAGCATCAGATGCACCAAAGGAAAGTGTAGGGATGAATAACTTCATCCAAGAACTGGATGTTGTTCCTAGCATTGCTGAACCCGTAGTGGTCTTCTGTGACAACAACGGGGCGATAGTTCAAGCGAAGGAGCCAAGATCACACCATCAATCCAAACACGTACAGAGGAAATACCACGTGATCAAGGAGATCATTGGTAGAGGAGACATACACATGGAGTATGTCAAATCAGAAGACAACATGGCTGACCCACTAACTAAGCCACTTTCACAAAAGGCGTTCGAGGGACATCTAGAGAAAATGGGTCTTAGAAACATCTGTGAATGGCTTTAAGGCAAGTGGGAGATTGATAAGATGGTGCCCAGCAAGCCAGTTCAGTTAGATTGTAATAATTCTATTCTGTATAAGACAATATTTGATTTTATAATATTACGCACGTTTATTTATATGTGTATAAGGATAAACAATGGCCAACTTCATCTCTCGCGAATACATTTAAGCGATTGCATGAAAGCCTTATATTATATTTGACTATGGGACGATTCACTTCAGTACTGAGTGCAATCACGAAACAGTCTCTAAGGTCGTAATCTTAAAACACGTTCCAAGTCATAGATTTCAAAACGAGACGGGGTATCGTAGGAATTGCCAAGAATTGTACGAGTATGCATGATTCACATGGAGTGAATTTGTAGCGTTTCACGAGCAAGGCATTTGAGGCCATGCATATTAGTAGGTGGTTCGATAGAGGATCGAACGCATCGAACGACCCGAACAAAGAAACCCATTGTGGAAGCGCATGTCGTATATCAGTGATGGGTTGTTTCTCAAGGCTTATAATAGTGTACGATTTAGTCCTTTGTCTTGAGGTGCTAGGGCGAACTCGGTGCATGAGTGTGCGTACTTAGATCTAGGTATAGATCACTTAGCCTGATCATAACATGCCTAGGTTGGGTGCGTATAGTTATGTACGCGAGTGGTTAGTACCAATATGGAATCTACCGACTCATCGTAATGGATGAGAGAATTTTCTATACGATTCTTAGATAATATATCCGAGGAATCTGCGGCCGCAGTCGGTGACGGATTTGGAAAGGGGTTTCCAAATTTAGCAGTCACACTGGAATATTATCCCGAATTAGAAAGTATAGTTATCGAGACAAATTTAGAGGTGCCGATCAATTCACACACCCTAAGTCTTGATCGGGAAAATTAGTCGATAGAAGGACCGTATGTACATGGCAATTATAAGAGGTGAGGTTTACAAATATCAATTCACCTGAAGTTGGGCTTCATGGGCTTGTGTCTAGACATCGACCATGAAGTGTGGGTACTCCTGAGTTAATAGAGGAATTGATTCTAGGAGTGGTCAATAAAAGGTTGTTTAATTGACCGGAGCAATTTATTGTTCACAAATTAAATCACGAGGAATTCGTGGGTCTGCTGCCAATTGATGGTGAACCCAGAGGGTCACAAACAATACAATTGGACGGTGACTGTTATAAAAGGGTATAAAAGGAATTAATTGATTTAAAGGTAATTAAATCAATTAAATGAATTAAAGTGTTAATTCAAGTGGGAGATTAATTAATTAGTTGATTTAATTGATTAATATAATTAATTAAATTGCTAATTAATTAATTAAAAGAAATATTAATTTATTAATTAATATGGACTGAGTTTTAATTAAAGTTGTTAATTAAAAGGAAGGCTTGCAAGACATGGGCCTTTAATTAAAAGCCCATAAGGAGTCTTGCAAACCTAGGTCAAGAAGGAGGCTTATAAATAGAGTTCTACATGAACTCAAAGAATATAACAAGGCTAATACCCTAGCACAGAAAAACACTAGCCTCCTCTGCACCTAGCCGCCGCACCCTGCCAGCGCCGCCACCCCCCTGGTCGTGAGCTTCCTTGTGCCGCCGTGAATTCCCCTCCTGTTCCTTTGTGCTAGATCTTACTCTGCCAAGTAGATCTGCACAGTCCTTCATTAAAAAACCTCTTAGATCTAGTTCTTAGCCTAAGACTAGGAGGTGTTGCCAGAATCCAATTGGTGTGGACTAATCCCTGGAGGTGAGACAATTGGATCACTCCTGTGAATCAGAATCAGAATCAGAGTTTGAGGTTGCCACCACCTTGCTTGTGGTGAGGTAAAAATCGACCAACCCCTTTTTACATACTTTTTATGTGCTTTGATTCATGCTTTTCGTATACATAATATGGAGATCTAATATATAGGACCATGGATGCTTCGAAATTTTTTTAAATTCTGCACTCTATGTTGTTCTGACAATTGAGGCAACCCAACAGTGGTATCAGAGCCAACTCCATACTTATTATTCGAAAAGGCCTGAACATAATGTGTGTTCACCGTATATGTTTAATTATGTGTATGAGAACGTGTGATAATTATGTTCTGTAAGTTAATTCTTACTTGTTATGATTAGATCTATGATTGGGTAAAACTGTTTTTCAAGATCTATGGTGAATTTATAGTTTTTGAAAACTTCAGGACTTTTTGGGTGCAAAAATCGCAATTAGGGTTTTAAAGGGCTGAAAATTCAAATTTTCAGAATCTGGAAATTTCAAAAATCCTGGACTGTTTTGCAAATCTGGTCGCACGGGTTTTTGGGTTCGTTTTGTAATTTCCAAAGGTTTGGGGACTATTTTGCAATTACCAAAACTTCAAGGGTCTGTTTGAAAAATCCAAAAATTTCAGAATTCAAAATTTTATTTTCTGGTCTGCTGCCATAATCTGTTTTTGGGTGTTTTGTATCTTTTTAAATGTTTTGGGGTCAAAGTGCAATTTTCGAAAGTTGAGGGGCCGAAAATGCAATTTTCAAAAGTTGAAAAACAGAATCTGATTTTGAGCAGAAAATTTATTTTTGTTTACCCGAAAATTTATTTTGTCATAATTAGTAGTGACTAATAAGTAAGAATCATAGGAAGTTAGTTTTAAAAGGTTGTTTTAAAATTAAGAAAGAAATAGGTAAAGGTTGTTTGCATGTTTCTTGCTCAACGTGAACTGTTTACGTGGTTTTCGATTGAGCTGAGCCTTGACCTTAGGGTAGATGTGATTGGTTTAATTTAATGTTTTGTTTTTATTAGGCCTACGAGCCTGTTATATTTTTGGGCCACTGTTTGCGGGGATGGGTCCAAATCTTGGACTTCATCGAGTTTCTTGACATTCCCTATTTCCTTTGACGAGGAATTTCATCAATTGAGGAACTGGTACTTAGGAGAAACGATTGTTTCTCATTGTCGTGGAACAGGTATCCAATAGATTTCATTGGATACCCCACAATTATATACAAATTGGATCTACTAGCCAATTTATCTCCTTTCTCGTTTCTAACTTCGGCAGGAGATCTCCATACTCAGAAGTAAGAGCATAGAGGTATTTTCCCATACCTTTCTTGGTAGAGCTTTGTAGGCACGGATTTTGAAGGTACTTTGCTCAGTATCTTCAATGCAGTCAGGTGGACCAACCCCTAGAATGCATAAGGAAGCTTAACAAAACTCATTGTGGATCGAACAATGTCTAACAATGTTAGGTTCCATCTCTTAAACACTCCAATAAGTTGAGGCGTCTTAGGAGGAGTTTGTTGTATGAGAACCCCATTCTCAGCAAGATAATTGAGGAATATTTGACTTAAGTATTTGCCATCTCGATTAGATCGAGTGGTCGTAATACTATGCCTTTGTTGATTCTCTACTTCGCTTTGAAATACCTTGAAATTTTTCAAAGGTTTTTCGGAGTTGTATCTCACTAGATGCATATTTCACTAACGTCCAAGGTCATTATCAAAAAGGTACGAGGTATGAGTAATCTCCTCTCACACTAACGTTTAGTGGTCCACATTCATTCGCATGGATTTAATCCAAGTTTGTTTGGTTCGCTATGGATTCCCTGTGAAGGGAGATCTGGTCATCTATCCTTTGAGACATGACTCGCAGGTTGGAAGTTCATCTAAGTTTTATTTTTCGAGAAGCTTAGGCGAATCCAACTTTTGAATCCTACTCTTGGAGATGTGTCCAAGTCTAGCGTGCCAAAGTTGTGGATTATTATCTTTGTATTAATTTGAACTTAACACATTACTTCAATAGAATTTAGTTAATGGTTTAATTCAATTAATTTACATCCTTTCAATTAACTCTTTAATTGATTCATTTTCTTTTCAATTAACCCTTTAATTGAAACGTTGCTTAATTAATTAGATCATCTAATCAATTAAACTTATCAGTGCATTTCTTAGATGCAATGGGATAATTCGACTTTTAGGCTACTTGCGTTCTTTCGACTACCTTTATGGTCGAATTTAGAAGAGAACAAATTCCTCTTCATTTTACTCTTCTTTAACTTTGCAGTCCATGAACTGTGAACGATCATGACAGGTTTATCCTGTTTACCTTTTACCAATACATTGGTTGATTCATGAAATGTGATCAACTTATGAAATAAAATCAGTGTATTTCACGAACCATTTGAATGAGCGGGAGGAGAATTTTAGGAGGAATTTAATGTTAAGATCACTTGCAGGCCTACGTTTAATCGATCCAGTTTTCAAGCAGATTGATAAAACAAGGACAGTAATCCTTGACACTAATTCCTTCATTTATTCTCGAGTTTTGAAACAACTCCTTAGAAGTCTCGAATCAAATCGATTCAAAACTGCTCCTCAACAAGCTTTTGAGGTGGAGGTTTGTTTCAGAAGCTACAGACATGTTCCTTATGTTGCTCTACAGCTCGTTCAATCTTCATGCTTTATTTGAGGAAACGATCATTAAGATTCCCATACTCTATAGGTGATTCGTTTCACTTTTGAGATTCATCCTTATATGAGGAAACGATCATTAATATTCCCGTACTCTACGGGTGATTCGTTTCCCTATTTTGACTTATCTCGGAAGTGCATAAGGCATAGGCTTGTCGTTTAAGAACATCATTCCGACTTTCAGAATTTAGGACAATCCTCAAGTTTCTATGTCAGTCGATATTTTGATCCAGTTATTTTATTAGTCGAGGATAAATAGTAAAATGGATAACTATAAATATCTCAGTATCAATTTTAAAGAGAAGACAAACATTCAGTGGACTAGTTAATGAATAATACTTATAATCTACGAAGGCTGGACTTTTTATCGTAAAAGTTCTCCCACTATTTTATCGAAACAATTACCCCTTCAATTATTCGGGAAATTATATTTCCTAGTAGGTCTTGACGTCCCAGAAGCCATTAATTGCATACAACCAATTCCCCAGGTAGGCATACTTATTGCCAATTGTGTCACTACACAACCTTCAAGCTATTTTGTCTCGGTTTTCGCACTTATCTAGCACTGCTACATCATAAGTGTTACTAATCGTTAAGTCTAACCCATCAATCATGATGAGCAATGGGCCCGGTCGTGAACTCCCCGTAACTGGTTATTGGTCGATATTCACATCCCGATCAGTCCTCACCTTTGTCGAGTTTAGTTAAAAACAGGAGTCAAGGAATTTCGCGTATTGTCCCTTTCTTCGACTCAGGTGCCAGACTCTGGATCACCTCTATCGATAAGTAGACCACATACGCTAGTCCCTATTGATGGAAGGCTTGGAATTATATAAATACTTCATTTTATTTTAACCCAATATGACTTAATATTTAATTCAAGATGGGATTTACTGGTTTGAAAGTCTAAGGCAAACTCTCTCGAGATCTCACAGCTGCGATTCTGAATTATCTTATTTACGATCTAATATTCTAGCGCGTATTTCCATACAAGCCAAATAAAATAAGCAATAAATAAATAAAACATAAACAAATAAACCTAGCATACATTTCTAACACAATATGTTTTCGATTGGGAGCCACCTATGCTTGGGCCATCATTGAGCCAATAATGTTGGCCCAATTGGTCTATCTAATGGGTTCTTAATGGGCCTAGGCTATTACATAAATAAGCAAGCATACTTGGCCTTCATTGACACCGGGCTTCCTTGTTGCATGTAATGGACCTCCATCCTAAACTATTTAATGTAAAGCCCTAATCTATTACATTGGCACAAAAAGGCCCAAATAAAGGCTCGCTGGCCCAACAAAAATCCAAAGCAAAAATAAACCAATCACATCTAAGGTCAAGGCTAAACTCGATCGAAAATCACGTAAACAATTCACGTTGAGCAAAGAAACAGGCAGACAAAATCTTAAAACACCTTTTAAAATTCTCTACCTATGATTCTTACTTTTTAGTCACTACTAATTATAACAAAATCAATTTTCGGGCAAACAAACAAGTTTTCTGATTAAAATCAGATTATGATTTTCAACTTATGAAAATTGCAATTCGGCCCCTCAACTTTCAAAAATTGCACTTTTGACCCCAAAGTTTTGAAAAGTTACAAAACACCCCCAAAACCAAATCGGCCAGTTGACCAGAGAATAAAATTTTCGATTTTTCAAACAGACCCCTGAACTTTCAGAAAATTACAAAACGGTCCTTTAATTTTCGAAAATTGCAAAAATGACCCAAAAATACAAACCGACCAGAATTGCAAAAAACAGTCCATTTTTATCAAAAACTTTCAGAAACAGAAAATAAAATTTCCAGACCTAATTTTGAGATTTTCGATTTTTGCATAAAAAGTCCTGAAGTTTCCAAAAACAATAAATTCGCCACAGATCTAAAAAAGCAGTTTTACCCAATCGTAGATCTCGTCATAACAAGTAAGAATCAAATCACAGAGCACAATAAACACATGTATCCATATATTTATTCAAGTTCAGGCCTTTTCGCATGAGAGTAATGAGTTAGGCTCTGATACCACTGTTGGGTTATTGGTAACGTCAGAACGTCAAAAGTAGCGGAATTTTAAAATTTTTAAATAACGCAATCTGGATCTTTACTCATCTAGTCATACGAAACGGATTTTCAGCAAATAACAAAACCAACCATAAGGGGTTTTAGAATTTACCTCACCACAACAACGATGGTGGTTTTTCTCCGGTCTTCTTTCAGATCTGATGGATTTGGTTTGAGAGAAGCACTCCAAGCGTTGTGCCTCTTGCAGTATCCACACCAACTGGATTGAAGCAACTTTCTTGGATCCTTAGGCTCAGAACTTGGATCCAAAAGTTATCAAGCAAGAAAGAAGGAGAAAACAGTTTGAATTAACCCTGTAGAAATCTACAGGGTTCGGCCGATCCCAAAACATGTAAAGGGGGCGGCTAACTCTTGTGTATTAGGGTTAGTGTTTTGGATTCCTTCTTATTTATAGATAAGGAGTCTTGACCTAGCCTTGTTCTAATCCAAGTAGGAGACTTAAAGCCCATTTATTTATGGCCTTTATTTGTTTCCTAATGGACTTAGATCTCCTTCTAATTAATTAAACCATTTTAATTAATTCAGCCCATTTAATTAATTAATATGATTAATCAATTAAATTAGTTCCTCTCTTATTAATTAACACTTTAATTAATTAGTTTTCTTCTTCCAGAATTAAAACTTTAATTCTTAAGTTTTGATTTAACCCTTTAAATCAAGCTTTCCTTATATGATTTGTTGCAGTCCAATTGTATTGTGTGTGACCCTCTAGGTTCACCATCAATTGGCCGCGGGCCCACGACTTTCATGATTTAATTTGCGAGCTTATTAATTGCTCCGATTAATTGAACCCCTTTAATTAACCTCTCAAGAATTAATTTCCTTACTAATTCATGAGTACCCACACCTCATGGTCGATGTCTAGCCACAAGCCCATGAGGCCCAACTTCAAGTGAATTGATCTCAGTGAACCTCACCTCTTATAAGTACCACGTACATACGGTCCTTCTATCGACTTAATTTCCCGATCGAGACCTAGGGTGTGTGAATTGATCGGCACCTCTAATTATCTCGATAACTATACTTTGTAATTCTGGATAATGATTCCTGTGTGACTGCTAAATTTTGAAACCCCTTTCCAAATCCGTCACCAACTGTGGTCACATGTTTCTCGGAATCTATTATCTAAGAACGTATAGGATACTCCCTTAACAAACTACGTTGAGTCGGTACATCCCATATTGATGCTAACCATTCGCGCAAACGACTATACGCACCCAACTTAGGCATACAATGGTCAAGCTACGTGACCGGCACCTAAATCTAAGTACGCAAGCCCTTGCACTGAATTCGTCCTAGCACCTCAAGTCTAAGGACTAAATCGTACACTATAATAAGATTGAGAAACATCCCATCGTCGATGTGCATCATGCGCTTCCACAATGGGTTTCTCTGTTAGGGTCGTTCGATGCGTTCGATCTTCTCTATCGAACCACCTACTCATATGCACTGGCCTAAAATGCCTTGCTCATGAAACGCTACAAATTCACTCCATGTGAATCATGCATATTTGTACAAGTCTTTGCGATTCCTTCGATACCTCGTCTCGTTCAGAATCTATGACTTGGAACAATTTTAAGATCACGACCTTAGAGAGTGTTTCATGATTGCACTCATACTTAAGTGAATCGTCCCATAGTATATTGTGATCTAAGGATTTCATCCAACCGCTTAAGTGATTCGCGAGAGATGAAGTTGGCCATTGTTTGATTTACATACCATAAATAAACAGGCGTATTAAGTCATTTATACTAAAGAAAGATTAAGATAGTTCTAATACAAGCTAAATATATTGGCTTGCAGGGCACTATCCCATCAAAACTTTGAACAATGATTTCTCTCAAAATTACTTGATGAAACTTGATAAGGTTGGTGTCTATGAACTCGTCTTGATGTGAGGAAAAGAGGCCAAGAAAGTCCCAACTTAACTTTGATAAATAGCATCCGAAAAAAGGAGACCAAGTTTCAAATTTTGGATACAGGTTTCTTAAATATCAAATTTTGAACGACGATTTCTCTCAAATTACTTGATGAAATTTGACAAGATTGGTGTCTGTGAACTCGTCTTGATGAGAGGAAAAAAAAACAACACCAACCTTATAAAATTTCATCAAGTAATTTGAGAAAAATTGTTGTTTAAAGTTTGGTTCACGAAGAATCCTATATCTGAAATTTCAAACTCGGTCGCCATTTCTCCCAAATTACTCGATGAAATTTGACAAGGTTGATGTCTATGAACTCGTCTTGACAAGAGGGACAAAATTCCCAAATTAATATTGGAAAATAGACAATTGTAATTTTTTAGGGGATAGCAGGGGGTGTCATTGTAATATAGTTTTGGTCGAGTGGGGTGTCTTTGTAATATTTGAAATAAGTGGGTATATCTTGTTATTAGGGTAATAGCCAGGGGTGTCTATATATGTAAATTTCCCTTGATTAAATCATGAAAGTCGTGGGCCTACTGCCAATTGATGGTGAACCTAGAGGGTCACACACAATACAGTTGGACAGTGACAGTTAATTAAGGAAATGTTTGATTTAAAGGGTTAAATCAAACAAAAGAATTAAAGAATTAATTATGTGAGCAATGATTTAAAAATCGGACCGAACATCGAATCGGTAGCCTTACTGGTTACTGGTTAGATCGGTTTAATCGTTTTAACCACTGGTCCAACCGGTGTGACGTCATTATAATATAGTTTTTAATTTTAATTTTAATGTATCTAATCAACTATTTAAAAAAATATATTATTCATTTTTTCAAGTTTATTTCCATAAACTAAATGTTTATCTCATGATCAATTATTTTTCCTACAAAATTTGAGTTAAGAATGAATGATAGCAACAAAATTACAAGTATGATAACATGA
Organism: Penstemon eatonii; assembly: GCA_038501285.1. Lineage (NCBI taxonomy): Eukaryota > Viridiplantae > Streptophyta > Magnoliopsida > Lamiales > Plantaginaceae > Penstemon > Penstemon eatonii. The sequence continues at coordinate 60,715,392 of CM076715.1, read as the reverse complement.
TGTCAACGCAATAATTCAAATTATAATAAACATCATATCAAAAACAATAATTTTATTACTAATAAACTATGAAAAAAGAGAAATCATTGATGAATTTTGTCATTGAATTATATAAAAAAATAAAAATACTTGAAGTTTGTGAAAAAATGACTTTTCTAATCAATTTGATACTCAAATATAATTATATAACTTATTATATATAAAAAAAATTTGTTTTTTGTTGATTGTGTTTAATTCAAAGTGAAAAGTAGAAGAAGAGATGTGATAGTATTGTTGAAGTTTAAAGATCGCGGAAGAGAAATAAAAATCCATTACATAAACTTTTTATTTTTATAAGTGAACTAATGGTTCAATCGGTTCACTGGTTCATTGGTTTTACCGGTTTTTGACCAGTTTTCTCGGTTCAAACTGGTCAGGAACAAAGCTGGTTTTGGAGGATTAACCGGACCGGATTGACAATTGGTTACCGGTCAAACCTATCGGTCTAGTCCAGTTTTTAAATCACTGTCTGTGAGAGAAATGATTAATTAGATAGTCTAATTAATTAAATATTAATTAAAGATGTAATTAAAGAGAGAGAAAATTAATTGGATTAATTTAATTAAAGGGCTTAATTAAATTAATGTAATTCATGGGTCAATTTAATTAATGGCCCATACTAAGTGTTGCACATAAGGGACCTCAAAAGGTGGCTATAAAAGGAGTCAACACAAGACTAAAAAACCTAAGCAAGCAAAACCAAACCCTAGCAGGCGCCCCCCTCTCTCTCTTGCTTTTTCGTTCACCTAGAGTTGGATCTAGATCCAGTTTCTCCATTGACAAGCCTTCTCTCCTAGTTCTGAGCCTGAGGTTTGAAGGTGTTGCTCTCATCCAATCGGTGTGGACTACTCTAGAGGCACAACACGTGGGGTGCTTCAGTGTACAAAGAGACGGCCGGAGAAAAACCACCACATTGCCTGTGGTGAGGTAATTTTCTAATTACACCCTTTTATTTTGTAATTGTTGCTAAATTTGTTTCAACCTATTCGTATGAGCTAGATGAAAAATCCTAGGATTTTGGTAGTATGAAAAATTTTAAATTCCGCAATGTTGTATTACAACCATACCCCATGAAATTCCAACACACATTACCTCCTTGTGTTATGCTATATATTATGCTATATATATATATATATATATATATATATATATATATATATATATAGTGTTGCACTTTACCCTCCTCATATGTTACAAAAAGATTTTTCATGTTCACTCTCAATTTGAGTGAGTAAATTGTTCGTTCCATTCTTTTAATCAAAGTGGAGGTAAATTGAGTTTTATGCATATCATTGAGAGTAAATTTACATTTTTTAGGGTACGTAACATATAACTTTCATCCATTAATCAAATTACATAGTACAATATTTTGGATCGTTAAATGTAATTCATTTTGAGCATAAGATTCCATACTGAAAAGTTGTGCTATTTCATGTGTTACTCTATTTCCTTCTCGCCGCAAGTGTTGTATAGTAAACGACTCAAAAGTTGATACTATCAACTTTGTGTCCGCAATAATCACTCTATAGTCCGCTCTGGATTCCTAAGAACACATCACCACCTTAACCACAACAATCGAATCCTCTTCCACTATTACCTTGTGTTGGTCCCAAGTGGTCAGATGAGGTCTAGAAGGGGGGGGGGGTGAATAGACCTCTTCAATTTTGTCAATTTTTAACTTTAATACTTTTTACTAAACTGTTGACAGACTAAGCTGTTATAGAACAGTAAGCTGACAAAGCTGATCGCGAACAGATCTTTGAATAGCAAGGTAGACCACTAATCTGATAATCACTTAGCTGATTTAGTCAAAATCAGTTTTAATACCAGAATACTTGCAGCGGATATTTTAAGTGTTTGTCACAAGCAAACTTGGTAGATTGAAAGATTTTATCCCCAGTTTTATTAAACTCCTTAAAAATCTTTTCAAACAGTTTTATCAAAGTGTTTTTATGCAAACTAAAAATATGCAAGTAAAAATGCAAATTAAAAACACAAGGATTTTTATAGTGGTTATATGGATGTAAATCCTTTAGTCCACTCTTCCAAGTTACACAGATCTTGGGTTATACTATAATCACAAAGTTTATAGTATACTCTGCTTGCATCGAACAACAAATGAAACGACCACAAGTGCGAAATAGGAAGTCACAAAGAAGACATATTCTACAGAGACTTATCACTCACAAAGACGGATAAGAACTCCTCACAACACTCTCTTTTTCACAGATTCACTCAGAAAATGTATTCGTTTTGCTTCAACAAGCTTCTGTCAACAAATGACTTCAGCAGGCGAGTGAACTGTTCTTGAGCTTCTTGAGACTTAGAAAATATTCTGCTTCGGATAATCTCACAATTGTTGTGTTGTTATTTTCTCTTCGTCTCTTCAGCTATTTATACTCACAGATTGAAAAGTGTCCGTTGAAGAGAGACACAATCCAAATTTCTTGGTTTCTGGTCCTTAATTTTCGCGAACGGCTCTCTGCACAGTGACAGTACTGCAGACTGCACTTTCTATCAGGCAGCATTTAATGCACCGAGCTGATACGAGGTATTTCTTCAATCATTTGACATTAATACCCTCGGTCTTCAGCATTTATTACTCCAAGTGCATTTATTACCGTTGGGGAGACTTCATGATCCTTTCCACTCGGCTGATAAGAACACAAGTCTGATGGTGAGCAGAGCTGATCCCAAACTTGAACAAATCTGATTTGAGTCGGCTGATCTTCACCAGTCTGATTTCTTTCCTTCAGCAGATCAGTAGTCTTCTGGACCTTGAATCTATGACCCTTCTTAATTGTCTTCTCACTTGGTCAAAATTCTTCTAAGGGTTTTAACTAAGTTTTCCATACTTAGCTAATCTTGATGTTTTGGAAATCATCAAAACCTCCCTTAACTTTTCTAACTTCAGTACACTCTACCTTCATCTTCATCCAACACCTTGTTCCATTTTCGTTCTTACAGCAACATAATAAGAACTCCGAACAAAGAAGAGGCCATTGCGGTTATAGTTCCAAATTCTTCGATCTTCATGATACCGAAGCTCAATGGAATGGAGGTTACGATATCTGCATCCCGTTGCCCCGTAGCTTCATCAATCAAAGCTCTAACATTCACGAGGAATCCACCTATCACCCCATATGTTAATCGAATTTTCGTTACCAATCCTCCATCGAGAACCCTTTTCGACAACTTCTTTTGCTTCCCATATGCTTTTCCATGACGGGCTTGGACCCAATCTTGATTTAAGCACATCCGAGTGGGGGTAGTAAAGAGTTCTCAATAGCTTACCAAGAAGGCTGTCTGGATTCTCTAATAGTCGCCAAGTGGATTCTCATGGCGTACGAAGGAATAGCTTGAACCACTGCCTTGATAAGAATCTCTTTACCTCCCTTGGACGACCATTTTTCTTTCCACTCTTGAAGGCGATGACACACTTTATCTTGAATATGTGCAAAGGCTTCGCGTTTTGATCTTCCAATAACTAAGGAAGCCCAGATATTCATCGTGTTTATCAACTACTTCCATCGGCAAGAAAGAACACACTAGTTCAATATTAGCATCACTAATTGTCTTGCTTAGTACAATGCTTGACTTCTGGAAATTAACCTGCTGCCCGGAAGCATCCTCATAAATTTTAAGCATATAGCATTAGCATTGAAATATATCATATTATAATCCACAAATAATAAATGAGACACTGATGGAACCCCTGTACAAACCGAGAGCCGACCAATATTTCCTTTTTCCTCTTCTCTTCGAACCAGCCCACTTAATGCTTCCGCACAAAAAAGGAATAAACACAGGGACACAGGATCCCCATGTCGAATACAAAATTAAGACAAAAGAATATGTGACCGTAGTAATGCATAACATAATCAATTCCACAAACCGCAAATCCATACCCAAACGATGTAGAACATTTCGAAGGATTTATTAGTTAGTCTTATTTATAATAAAAATAATGTAACATTTTCGAAGTATTGATAATAACAAAGCAAAAGTTGATTCAAATGAAGAGTCATATGACTCTTTTAAAGGATTCTTCGGCTATTAAATAAATCCACAAAAGTAAATTAGTTGTATTATTTAGGGTAAATACCACTTTTGATCCCTCTTATCATTAACTTTTTACGGAGTGGTCCCTTTTATGTTTTTTTTCCCACTCTAGTCCCTACTATGAATTATTTGTTTCACTTTAGTCCCTACTATGAATTATGTGTTTCACTTTAGTCCTTATCAGGTGGTTCCAATAACACGTGACATGCATATGAATATTTTTTAGGGCATTTTCATCCGTTCACTATTGAGACTATTTGAGATATTGTTTAATTGGTGAGCAATTTTGGTGTTTGAAAAAGATTTTTGGAAAAAACTTTAGTTTGGAACGAAATGTACGATTAAGTTCGATTGGAATGAAACCCTAGTTTGGAAATTTAGTTTCTTTTTTAAATAATTAGAAAGATGAAAATATCCATCTTAGGTTACTTGAAATGACAAAATTGCCCTCATGAGCATATCACATGTTATCGGAATCGCCTTGGACCACTTGAAAAGGACTAAAGTGAAACAAATAATTCATAGTAGGGACTAAAGTGGGAAAAAAACATAAGAGGGACCACTCTGTAAAAAGTTAATGATAAGAGGGACCAAAAGTGGTGTTTACCCTATTATTTATAACGTTTTTGTTTTTAATAATATATATAATAAAATATTATTGATTTATTAATAGTATATATGAATAATTTTTTAAATATGTGAATAAGATTTTATTTTCATATTTTATATAATAAAATATTATTGATTTATTAATAGTGTATTTAAGTAAGATATAAATTTATGATTTTATAATATCTAATGAATATCTGAAAGACCATTTTTAAATTTTGTATGTAAATTTAATAATTATTCTAGTTAAAAGTTCATGATTTTTTTTAATTTTATCCTTGTAATTTAATTTTTTAAAAATTAGTTATGAATTTTGAATATTTTTGCATTTTTAAAATGGTTTTTTTTATTGATACTCAAGTTTGTTTTATCTTATGGTTAACCATAATTTATTCAATTTTCCTTATACTTTAGTTATAGAATGAAAACAATATCTACACATTAATAAATAAATAAAAAATCACTAATATTTAATATAACTTTTACACCAAAAATAAAACACATGATTGCATTGAATCCCTCTCCATACAACAAACTTAACTATGGCAGTAAAATGTATAATTATCCATGAAAAATAGCTACAATAACCTAATGATGAAATTGAATGACCACTAAGAGTCGGGTGCTTATGTTAGAAAAAATTAATAGAAGACTAACGAATGTAAGATTTTGCAAACATCGATGGAGATGGAAGTAATTATAATTCTCCGGGAAAATTAGCATTAATTACGCTCAACTCCTCTATAGATCCCTGTAAGTAACCTACAAATCTAAAAATGGAATCCTTACAAATATTATGAATTACCCCTATATTATGTAGCATGGCATACCTTGATGATTGGAAAGAGTTTTAATAATATCAAGAATTTATAGGATTTTATTAATGGTCAGATTTTCAATTTAATGAAAGGATTGCATACAAATTCATTTTTCTGCACAAAGCTAATAACATTTTTTTCTTAAAAATATTAGAAACATATACAATAATTTCTACATTATACGTGATTATGTATCAAAAGTTCATTGTTTCCATCATATTCTTCGAACTTCCTTACTTTTTGAATTAGCGGAAGTGAAAATAAGGTGTAATTATTTCGAAAGTTTTTGTTGCCTGCAAACCCTCTTATTGTTCTCAATTTGATAATTTCTTCACAATTTTTCTTTGTGTTTCTGAAATATATTCAAAGAGTTTTCAATTTTATTTAATATTTATCTGAATAAATCATACACTAGCTAGAAATGGAAATTTTACCTATATATGTAAAATAATGTTCCGTTTTGAAAAGGTTAGTTTTCGTTCTCAATTATTTTGGTAGTAAATTAATTCAATTAATTACAAAAATTCAATATTTATTTATATTCTAATTAAATTTCTAAAATGTAAATTTATTTAAGCAGATTCTAGATTCCTCCATATATATCGTATTGAATTTAGAAATTCAGGTTGGCGCTTATTATAAATGTTAAACCTGTTAATGTTCACCAAATTTAAAACAATTTACATTCAAAACTCTACCATGTTGATAATTTTTTGACATAGGAATTATGAAATATTTACTAATACAAAGAAATATTATGGCGATCATTTAACAGTTTACTTAATTTACTGATGCAATATCATTATTACCAAATTTTATCATTGACTTTCTTTATAATATATTATTCTCATTATAAATAATGTTCAAATACATAATTATCATGTACACAACTATTGATTCCAAAACATCATCAATATTTTCTCACTATTCTCTTTACTTATATGGCTGAAACCATGAATCATCGATTAATTTTCCTAGCCTATGTAACAATAAATTCTTTACTGGCAATGTCAATGGGCCTTGAGGTTGAAACCAACAATAGAACTAGTGGCTTTACCCTCGATTTGATTCACATAGACTCGCCACAATCTCCTTTCTACGATCCTACCTTATCGACATCCCAAAGAATGGTGAAAGTTTTGCAAAGATCATTGGATCGGATTCATCGTTTTAAGACCGGGATTAAATTTGAAGATCCACCTCAGACAGACATAGTTTCTTTTGCTAGTGGACAGTATTTGATGAAGTACTTCATAGGCACACCACCAATTTCTACCTTTGCCATTGCGGATACCGGAAGCAACGTTATATGGTTACAGTGCCAACCTTGTATCAAATGCTTTCCGCAAAACTCACCTATCTTTAAGCCGAAAAATTCATCCACATATTATAGGGTTCCTTGCAATAGTTTCACATGTAGATCTTTCAGGAGAACAATTTGTTCCAAAAAGAAGATAAGTTGCGTGTATGATGTGTTTTATGGGGATGGATCATACACAAAGGGTGTGGTTTCAAGAGATACCATCACATTACCTACGCCTCATGGACGGACTTGGTCATTTCCTCACATTAAGTTCGGGTGCGGACATATCCAAGGTGGCATTTTTCGTGCCGAAGAAAATGGCATTGTTGGTCTTGGAAGGGGAGAAACTTCACTTATTAGTCAACTGGACTACGTAATTCACGGAAAATTCTCTTATTGTTTGGTGTCACATTATCATAAAACATTGTACACAAGTAAGATGAATTTTGGGACAAATGCTATCGTTTCAGGCCCAGGTATAGTCTCCACCCCTTTAGTTACTAAGTCGCCATCAACATTTTATTATTTAACATTGGAAGGAGTTAGTATTGATGGTCAGAGACTAGAATTCTATGACTATTCGTCAAATAATTCCAAATTTGTTGAAGAAGGAAACATTATCATAGACACCGGAACAGTTGTTACTTATCTTCCTCAAGATTTCTACGAACAGATCAAGCAAAAAGTGAAAAGACTGATTCATTTTAGTCAGGCATTCGATCCATTTTTGGACTTGTGTTATTTTTCGCGAACAGATATAATGTACTTTCCATTCATAATTTTTCACTTCAAAGATGCAGATGTGAAGTTGAGTGCAGAGAATGTATTTCTTAGGGCAAGTGACGAAATCATCTGCTTGGGATTTCTGCCAAAAAAATTTCATCAGGAGGCAATTTTTGGAAGTACAGCACAAAAAGATTTTTTAGTAGGATTTGATCTAAAGAAGGGGACAGTGTCCTTTAAGCCTACAGTTTGTGGTAGAGATTCTTGATTTCTATTGTCGAGTAGTCGTTTCATGCTAAAAAATGAAGGACTCTCATAGAATAGAAATAGTGCATATAGAGCCATATGAAATCTTCAATGTTGTAATATTACTTTTAACCTAATATTAATTTCGAGTACAATGATGATTAAGCTTTGTTCCATTTGCTACAATGTTCCATACATGCGATTGCTTAGTGCCACCAAAGTGCAAGGGCCTCCCGAAAAAAAAATTAATAGTAGGTATTTATATATTTGTTTTCCCGTCCCACACGAATTGTCTGCTTCTGTTTTCATCCTAGAGATATGGAGGGACAAGTTTGCTTAGAAATTTAACTGTACTTTTTAATCATTATACGATCTTATGCGGTTATATTATTTTTTTAAAAAAAATTTTTTATAAAGATTAATTTTGAAAACATAGTGATAGTATATGTTATTGATTATTAATTCTTTTTAGATTTCCTATTTTTTTTACCAATTATATGAAAAAAGGGAGAATTAATATCCACAATGTTTAGTGTATTTATACTTACAATCTTTACGACTTAATTTCATTAAAAAAAAATGAATTCCAAAATACCCCTGGATACAATCTAAAAAAGTATTTTGATGTGAAACACGAGGAAAACTGATTTAAATAAGTGAAAGAATTGATTGATGAAATCAATGTGAAAATGAGTGAAATAAGTTGCAAATGGGTGAAATTGATTTGATGCCCTTGAGTTTGTGATTTCTTAGATGATACCTTGAAGTATTTTGGAAATTGTTTTTTTTTATGAAACTAATTAATATCACAAGGAGCTAATTGTATTGATTCCTATACTTGAAAGAGAAGATACTATTTGGGTGAAATTTTCATAAAAAAATAATTCTTGCATCTTTTTACTCTCACTTCTCAGTTTTTTCGAGTATGAAGTTTATATATTTTGTGTTCACGTCCCCCACAATTGTCTTCTTTTGTTTTCCTCCTCGAGATAGGGAGGGATTAAAATGTGATTTCACATACATCCCATGTACTATACTGTTATACATACTTTGCTTACTTGTGTGCTGCTTAATTTCGCTTATCCCTAATACTAAAAGTAAATTTTAAAACTTCTGTTATTTTTTTTCTTCTTAAAAACTGTAATTATAAAAAAAAAAAATAACCCTATTTATTCAGTGTCAAAATATCCGATTTTTCTTCCTTCGGCAAACAGTACTCAAGTTATAGAACTTGGTATTTTTGTCTCCTTGTGTATATCAATTTATCCTAGATTTTTAAAACCACAAGACAACCTCTTGCTTAAGGGCAAAATTTTAATCCTTGATCAATCTTTTCTCCAAATCCACAAGGAAAGAGTCCTTCATGTGGCACAATTTCTTCTGAATGCCGTTTATGCGAGCAAGTATTCCTTTTTTTTTTTTTTTTTTTTTTTGCTAACACGTTACCACTGCATTGATTATTCCAATCTCTCATAGTTTGTGGTAATTTAGCCACGCCTCAATAATGTTTCTGGAAGAGTCCCAGATTTGTTTCTCGATTACTTTACATTGTGGATTGGTGAACCAAATTAATTCAAAGCGAAAAGGTCTCTTAACCGTAGGTCTGTCCATTCCCTCGCACAATGGAGTATGGGGTGATGGTCGGAGTGGGTACGAAGCAAATGTAGAACCATGTTTTTCGGGAAGAGCTCTTGCCAAAGAACATCAATCATTTCCCTCACATGAGCCAAGACCCCTCTTAAGTTGTTCCAAGTAAATTTTGGGCCACGAAATCCAAGGTCAACCATATTGCGTCATCGTGAGGCTGAAGGAAGATTTCTCCCTCTTCTTTCATGGATGTTAACAACTTCATTGAAAGTTCCAACGTTTTTATGTCATTCTTATCAATAGAATGGGAAAGCTCTTGAAACATATTTTTTATTTGTCTTGTATGTCTACCCATTTCTGGCTTTCCTTGGACCCATTGACCATTTCCTTTTTTTTCTTTGAACTTGGAGCCAATCTCCAAATTCAGAGTTGTGCAATTTATCAATGAGCGAACTCGGCCCTGACTCACTGGTATTCGTGATAGACTTACTCTCACCCGAATACTGGTGCCAAGAGCTTCGCCGGACATCTACCGCCATTTTTTCTGGTGCCAAGAGCTTCGCCGGACATTCTGAGTTTCGGTGTCTCACTCTTCCACAGTCATAACACAATACTGGTAGATTTTTGTATACCACCAGATAAACGTTTCCCAACAACCAAACCGTTCGTTTGACAAGTTTCTCCACATCTACTTGGACGCATAAACAAACAAACTTTTCTCTAGTGGCCCAATAGGTGTTGTAGTCGATCTTAATTGGCCCTCCTATGCTGTTGGCCATCTTGTCAAGTATGGGCTTCTTGTAATATTCTAGTGCCGATTCTTGAACCCTCACCCAGGTTACCACTGTCATTATCTTATTGGTCGAGGCCTGGAAATTGGGTCTCCATTTTCTAACTACCAGGAATTGGCCGGCTAACATCCACGACCCCTCAATTAAGATAAAATTTCTCTTTACTCTGTCGCTCAGTTTCAGAATATAACAATTAAAACCCACATCAATGAGTTCGTAATAACCACCAAGTCTCCAAAGCCTATCATTTCTTGCAGCAAAATGGTTATAGTTCCACCCTTTTCCCATGATTTTATCAATAAGGGCATATTTCCATGGTTTTACGATGCTTTCTACAAGATCATCATCCATAAAAATTTTGGGGTACGGATTTTCCTTTGAGGATTTGACCACCTTAATCCTATCCAGATCGTATTGTTGTGGCTATGAATTGGCTAAATAACGAGATGAAATCAAGAAAAGATGGAAAAATTTAATTATTCAGAACCAAGAAATGGAAGAAGGTACCGTAAAGATCCATTAGCGAGGTTTGGGACAGATACAAAAATAACTGCGTACTTATGTCTTGATGGTAGATATACTTATTTGATGATGTGAGATAAAAACCAGGAATCAACTTATGTAATAGAGTCGATCCACTAAAGTGTTGAGCAGCTATGAAGGATCATAAACATGGGGTTAGGTTCAAACTTGTAGTCTTCCCTGATACTCAGGGCCGGATCTACTGGCCCCCCGAGAACTTTTTTTTTTTAATATATAGGTGCATAAATATTAAGGGAAATTACTACCCATATCGGGTTTGGCCGAACCCAAATTAAATACAAAGGCAAGTGCAATTCACTTGCTTTGAAATTGGATGTAACTCCCAAGAGAGTGACCAATTACAAAGCAAGTGCAATACATTTGCTTGGTGGTTGGATGGGTTTGACCTAGCCAGGCTTGGACAAGAATTTTCCTACATATTAAATATATTAAGTACATTTATATAGACTAGGAAAGTGGACGTGCGTTGCACGTGATTAACTAATTTTCTATGTTAGTTTAATCATATAATTATTTTTCAATATACTATGGTCTTAATGACATATCACGTGATTTTTTTGACTAAATCACTTTAATTATTACTATATTGTTACCAAAATTTTTATTTTTTTTAAATAAATACTTAAAATCAAAACTTGAAAATAATAAATGAACTATAACTATTATGTATTTATAATCTGAAACTACATATCTACAAAACTATTATTCTAAAATAACCATTTAAATGAATGAACAATATATATTCTTTTCTTACTTAACCTTGATATTTCCATATAAACCATTTTTCACAGGTTTAGCCCATTTTTTTTATCGATTTAACCAGTTTTGCCTGCTATACCTATCTTTTACTGTATTCATCCATTTTCAATTACATATCTAATCAAATTTTAACTAATCTAACCCATTTTTACCAACTCTCCTCGATTTTACAATGTAAAACCTGCTTTTACACTAAGTTTATCATATTTTTTTGTTATTTTAACCTGTTCTTTCATCGATTTTCTCTAGTTTTACATTGAGTTTACCATTTGTTTTTGTGTTATTTTGATTCGATCTTTCATCGATTTCACCAATTTTTGTGCTTTATACCATTTCTAATCAATATATTCACTAATTCTCTTCGTTAACCCAATTTTACTTATTCTTTTACTGATGTACACCATTTTCTCGACAACTTCACTTTATTTTGGTCAATTTAACTCCTTTTTTGTTCTTGTTCTATATCGATTCGACCCATTTTTTGTTATCTTGTGTTTAGTCGATGTCATTCATTTTCTACCGGATTACCCATGTTTGTCGGTATACCTCATTATTTTATAGATCGTACCATTATTTGTTGTTTTTACTCATTTTTATTTGATCTAACCCATATATCTTTCCATAATTTTGTTGTTATCATCAGTTTTAAGTAATTATATATTTTGAATTTTTATTTTAACTTAAGTCAATGATAAGTTTTTCAGTTAAATAAACATTGTTACATTAATTTATTCATATATCACAAATGTGCTTTTTTTTTTAATAATTGATCCTTTCCTAAGAATTGTCCGAAGAAACATTGATTACACCTGTTTTTACACTAATTTTACCATTTTTTTGTTATTTTAACCCGTTATTTGACCGATTTCATCTAGTTTTGTGCTTTATCCAATTTATTAATCAATTCACTCATTCTTTTCGGTTTAACCCAATTTTAGTCGATTTTACCTATCCTGCTCACCTCGTTGTTTTATCAATGGGACCATTTTTTTATTTGACTTGTTTTTCTTCTATATAACCCATTTTTCACTTATTTATCAATATTTTTTATCATATATATTTTTAGTAGAATTTTACCCATTTTCACCAATTTTAACCATTCTATGTTTTGACTTATTTTGGCTTAAGCAAATTATAAGTTGTTCAGTTAACTACATAGTACTTTTTTTAATTCATATAGCCCGAATGTGGCATTTTGTTTTGGGATTCTTTAATAAGTGATAATTTAGTATGAACTTTCGAAAGTCTAACCGAATCCATCGATGTCCTATCTCGATTGGATTCTACGACTCTTGAATATGTTCTATATCACTGCCTTGGAGATCAGTCCACGGGTTGTCCCATAGCCCTGTGATCTAAGGACTTCTATCCTTATGCGTAGATATTTATTACATAGATAAAGATGACCATTTAATAAAGTGCCTTTATTAATCAAAATTGAATAGTTCCTTATTTATAATAATAAATGCTAGCCATACAGCTGGCTTGCAGGACACTATTTCTATCACGATCAATCTCCCAGTCGAGACTTAAGGGTATGGTCTTTCATCGGTCTCCCTTTTATTTTGTCTTGACATTATGCATTCTGGTCTCAAAATAATTATCTTTCACTTAATCTTTAAGAGCTACTTACATAAAGCCGTCAGATACCTTGGCCAAGGATTTTTACCAGAATTATTTTCTCACAGAAATCCATAAGAGAATTTCCCAACCTATCATGTCGGGTCAATGGATCCTTTGTTGATGATATGAACCTGCATACGAGTCCCTCTATACCCAACATGAGTTCACAGAGACTTTCTGGTAATCCCCAGTCAGTCGGAACTCACATCAAAGCATAGATGTTCTCGCACCAGGTAAACCTTATCATCTCAAGTAATTAGGGATCGTTCCTCGTATACTATCGTAAATAGGAATAAATTCAACCCCGATATGCGACTACCGCTTCCATGGTGAGTTATTTCCTAATTGGGGTATTCAGTGCACTTGCTATCCCAGCAAGCCACCCACTTATGTGTATTGACTATCCCAATCACGCTCGTGGACCCAGCGTTCTCCAGTTCATCGGAGTATACACAACAGTGAGAGTCTAACCGAATCCAACGATGTCCTATCTCGACTGGATTCTACGACTCTTGAATATGTTCTAGATCACGGTCTTGGAGATCAGTGTTGTCCCATAGCCCTGTGATCTAAGGACTTCTATCCTTGTGCGTAGATAATTATTACATAAGATAAAGTTGACCATATAATAAAGTGCTTTGATTAATCAAAATTGAATAGTTCCTTTATTTACAACAATAAATGCTAGCCATACAGCTGGCTTGCAGGATACTATTTCTATCATTCCGGACACTGCCAAGCGCTGGGTCAGATCTACCATCAGTTTCTAGATTCTCAATCATCTCCATCGTAGTGAAACGCTTATGGTGTTGGACTTCCCCTTTCAGAACCTGCCCATGCTGAACATGAACCTTGCCACCAGGAAAAGAATGCGGCTCTGATGCCAACTGAAGCCGTGTAGAATATTGATTATTCTGCAGACAAGTTTTCTTCATAAATCTACAAATTTGAAATGCATAAAAATGAACCCAAGATGGGTAAAACCCCGAGAGAGAGAAATCTCTTCTATTTTTTTTTAATATCAACAAAAGAATGCGGCTCTGATACCAACTGAGCCGGGCAGAATAATGATTATTCTGCAGACAAGTTTTCATCATAAATCGACAAATTTAAAATGCATAAAAATGAACCCAACCCGAGAGAGAAAAATCTCTTCTATTTTTTTAATATCAATGATCAACTATCTCAAAATTGTCCATAAGCCGGACATTTATAGCTAAAATAAAATGACCACTGAAAATAGATAAACTTCTACAGGAAACAAGATAATATTAAAACTTCAATGAAAATGAAAAATATCTAATAGACTTCTAAGTAAACAAAATAACTTAAATTAGTAGATTAATCTACAAGATTTGATCTTCGATATTCTCCTAATATACTCCTGCATCATTTCTCACTTTCAAATTTGAAAGTTAATATATCCCACTAAAAATCCTAGTGCACAAGAAGTGTCAAACACTAGTAGCAAAAAAATAGGGAAAATTAAATAAAATTATGCAAAAGAACAATTCAATAAAACCAAAAATAATAATTTTGTTAGTTTGATATTTGGTTATATTCATTATATATTCATGTGAATTTATTAAATTTATTCATAGATTATCTTCATTATATTTTGCTAGTTTAGTAGTATTTGATTATCTTCGTTTTTATATTAATTTGTGAAATTTATTTATATATGAAAGTATGGCAACGGAATACATGGAAATAATTAATTAATCAATTTAATTTATCAGATACAAATACATAAAATTGGGAAGTTAAGATCGCAAACTCCGCCTCAAACCGCCCCAACCTGAATGGATAATAAAGTTCAATCTCATACTTGTTGGGTTAGATTTGGGTCAGAGTATTAAAAGACCGTAAATATTGGTTTGAGTTTGGGCTAATGTTAAACCACACTAGACCGCATCGCGTACACGTCTAAAATAGACACTTTACACCTCTGAACACAAAAATATACTTAGCACCCACGAATTAATAATAACCTCGCAAGTTGCACCATTTCATTTTTAATCCAACATAATTGACCATAAAAAGTCAACAAACCAAGAGTAAAATGTGTAACATATGGTCTATTTGGATGGACTTTGGCTCGGTTACGCGGGTTTCTTTTCAAAAAAGTTGATTTGGTGATTTTGGTGAGATCTTTGAAACCTCATTTGGTAAGGTTTTAGATGTTGGATTTTATGGTTCTGAAAAAGTTGAAATCATATTTGAATTGAGTTTGGATGTTGGGGTTTTGGGAAAAAATAGGTGGTAGATCTCAAATCAAAGATTTATAGGTGGTAGGTCTCAAATCAAAGATTTATAGGTTTTACCAACAGGTGATTAATACAATGGAAGAAACTGGTCACTACAAAGTAGCGAACCCAACTTCAAATCCCTGTTGAGGAGAGATTAAACCTCTGGAAAACAAAAAAAAAAATTATAATTTCAAGAGTTTGAGTGTTTATTTCTGAATAGACTTATAATTAGTTTCATAGGTCTTGCAAAACTCATTTGAAAGGGTTTTGACCCGATCTCCCGAATTACCATCCACATAGGCCTTCACTAAAATTTATGGAACTTAAATTTCATCTATTTAATTAAATAAATTATCAAAATAAGCTTAATTAGTTATTAATTGATAAAAGGAAAACGAGAGAGTCTTCTTTCCCCGCAACCCCACCGGCGGCGGTTTGGGATCGAATTTGCCGCTTTCACTTGCTAGAAAGAAACAACAGTTGTGAATACCCACTGCCATTTTTAATTTTATAATGGTTATGATACAAAAACTTTGTTAATTAGAATCTAAAATTATATTAATTCAGGTATAAATAAATCTGGGTTAGAATGCTAGACATTTATAATCAATCAACCAAATTGGGTACGTATGAATAGTTTTGGTAGGAGTGTTGGACATTCAATTTCCGTTAGGGACGGATTCAAGATCGAAGAATTGTGGGAGACCAAGTATAACCATCGCACTAATTAGTTGAGAATGATATTCAATATATTTTATTTGCATATAATATATTATTAATTAGAACTATATTAAATTTAGCCAAAAGTAATTTAATAAAAAAAAATTATTGAAATTGTACCCGATTTTTTCAAATATCATAAAATTTATCTATAATAGAATCAATATCAAATTCTCAATAGTTTTATTTTTGATGTGAATAATCCACAAAGATTGATTATTCGTTTTGTTTATAATTCAGCTTAGTTCGACCAAATTTATTACTAAAAATAATCAATCGGTTATTGCGGTAATAACAAGAGTTAATATCAAGTTAATCAAATGACCAATCAAATGTTACACCATAGACTTCATTTTTCTCTTCAATCGTAAATTAATCATGACTCATAAATTGTGGATAGTCATTTGTTTTATATTGTGTCTAAGGTGTAATTGACAATTTAACGTGAAAACTGATTACTTGAATTGGCTGAATAATTGAGCTATTTATATAATATTAGTACTAAAAAAATCTAAAATTCTTTGGGGGCCAGGGTCCACCAAAAGGGGGCTGATCCGTCCTTGGTGATAGCTTGTGGTGGTTATGGGCGGGGGGGTGGGGGTGGGGGGGGGGGGTCGCGTTGGTTATATTTATGGATTATTAATGATGTTAAATAAGTTAGAAAAAAAAAACCTTATTAAATGTATAGAATGCTAGACATTTGTATGAAGTTCAAATTTATTAATGGTCATTTCATGGTTTTAAATGTATTATGTTGATTTATGTAATAATGAAAATTGAATTACCGATTTTGTCCTTGATTTGTTGACTTTAATGGTCAATTTTGATGGATAAAAAATGAGAGGGGACAACTTGCTGGGTTTTTATTTTTGGATTTTTTTGTATTTTGCATCCCGAAACACGAAAAATGAGTATTTTGCATCCACAAAACCAATGTTATTAAAATCGGACCGGACCGGCCGGTCCGACCGGTTCGACCGCGAACCGGAGGTCGGTCCGGTCCGGTCCGGTTTACCCCTTAAAACCAGTATCTCCAAAAACCAGTTTGGACCGGGTTGAACCGGTCCAAAACCGGTGAACCGGCGAACCGGTATGGACCGGTTCAACCCGGTTCTGATTTTCCTTTTTTTTATTTTTATTTTTATTTTTTTAAAATTTAAAAATAAACTAGAAATTCTTGTACAAGGTGGGATTTGAACACCTAACCTCTAGGATGAAACATGACTTCCTTACCATTTGAGCCACACCACTTTTTTGAAATTTTAGTACAAATTAAAATTTATAAATTATAGAAACTTGTAGCCAAATTTATTTATAAATTAGATAATTAACTTAAATAAATATTTCGTACATTATGAATGAAAATTAATACTCAAATAATAGTTTTTTATTAAAATTTATTCTATAAAATATTCTTTTCAATATTATTTTTAGGATAAAGAGTCAAATCGATATAATATGCAAGTTTAACTTTGAATATTAGACTTTTATACATAACCATATTTTAAAATTTATGAATATCTTAGTTTGTTGTATTTTTAACTTACACTTTTAAATTTTTAAAAAGAAATATAATCACATTATATTTATATGAGCATACAAATTAGTACCATATTACCATTATGATATAAGTTAGATAACTATTATATGCTTTAATTTTAAAATATTATAATTTTTTTATATTTTTAATCAATTGTATGATAACGTTTAAATTTTATGCATATTACATATACTTTAAAATTAAATATATTTATTATATTATTATTACGTCATCCGGTTCGACCAGTGGTCCGACCGGTTCGACCAGTAAAACCACTAATCAGTCGGCTCACCGGTTCACTGTCCGGTCCGGTTTTGAAAACATTGCACAAAACACATAAATAGTACTTGGCATTTTCAAAATACAAAAAAAATCTGCAATTTGCACCATCTAGTATTTTCCTAGGGATAAAATTGGCAATTCATTTTGGAGTTTTGACATTTTGCACCCTCAAACCAAGAGAAATGGGCACTTAGCAGTTAGCACCATTGAATTTAAAAAAACTCATCAATTTGCACCCTTAAACACAAGAAATTAGTAGTTTGCAAAGCCGATTTACAGAATAAACACTTAACACTCTCAAATTAAGAAAAACTCATGAACTTACACCTACTCATTTTTTTTTACCATCGGGGAAAAAAAACCTATGGGGTAAATAAATTATTCATTCTTCTTCCTTATAGTTTGCAGAAGACGGTTAAGAATACTAGAATACTCATTTTCATCTTCACCTTCTTTTTCATTTTGTAAACTTAGATAAAATTTCGTTTTTGTGATATGTTTCAGACAAGTATATGTATTCAATCTGCTTTCCGGAAACTTATCGAGTTCTTTCCCAACTTTCCGGCAACGAGTATAAAGGGGCAGAAAGATTGGTTAGATGAAAATTTTGTTCTCGAAAATTTCAAAAAGTTTCAGTACACAACTGACCGAAACATACCACAAAATGAAACTTTAATCCAAGTTTACAAAATGATAAGAAAGATGGAGATGGAATGAATATTCTGGTATTAATAATTTTATTGTACAAATTTTAAGTAAAATGAAAAATGAACTACCTAGTTTTACCTTGGTTTTTCGGACCCAAATGGTCAACTATGTTGTGAAAAAAACGAGGGGATGCAAGTTCTTGAGTTTTTTTAACTCGACGGTGTTAAGTGTTTATTTTATGTTTTGAGGGTGCAAAGCGTCACTTTTTCATGTTTTCGGGGTGAAAATTGATGAGTTTTTTCTTTAATTTGAGGGTGCTAAGTGATAATTTTATATTTTGGGGATGCAAAGTGTCCATTTATCTTATTTTTGGGGTGTAAATTGCTAAAAATCCAAAATGAATTACCTACTTTGCTCCTAAAAAAGAGATTGCAAGTAGCCTCATTGATTATGTTTCGAGGGTGCAAATTGCATATTTCTCATATTTTGGGAGATACAAAGTGCCAAAACCCACTCAAAACACTCTCATGGATTACATAGTTTCATGTTTTAATTAAAAAAATAATGAGGGAATTGTATTTTTCATAACCAACTTTAACATACCTTTACATTTGGTACCATGTTTGTTGCAGAAATATATTTAATACCATTATTTCATCTCCTTGACAAATTTCCTTTCTCAGTCAATTTTTCGACGAAAGCCATAACTTCTTCGATACAAGGCCAAATTTCGGGTTTTTTATAAGACTGGAAACCTCTTGACTAGATTTTTCTAACTGTACAATTTTCAGTTCATGAAGCACAATAAACAATCCGCAAAAAATTAACAAAACTTTGTGATATTAATCAAAATTAAATCGTATCTCATAACCTAGAAGGTATCAACACAATAATTTTTATATATGATATGGGGCTCATAAGCATGCCATTTTGGTGACTTAATGGTGGTTTCTATCCAAAAAAATTGATGGAGAATTAGAATGTGTCGAGGGGGGAGGTTGAAATCATGATATTAAATGTTAATTCATAAACTATGATACCAAATATATTAAGTAAGTGAAAGTTTATTATGAAAAGTGCAATTCCCCCTAAAAATAATGTAATGAAAAATTGAATGATTTCTATAATTTCTTCCGTAAAAATAAATAGTTTATCTCCTAATATTTTAGGAAAAATGATTATTACGACCCAAAAAGAAAAAAGAAAACCAAGTGAAAAAGCACATAGAAACTGCAATTAAATGGCATAAGAATTTTCACGACTTATAAAATGGTCAGAACTCTTTCAAACATATCTTATTTTTAATATTTTTGTGTTTTATTTTTCAGGAGTATTCAAGTTTTAAAAGTCATAATATCTTTTAAGGCAATGTCCATCTCTTTTTTTTTTTTTACAAGAAAGGCTTCTATTTATTAGACACATTATGTGGACCTCTCCCATAAATTTCTTGCATATGCATAAAAAGTATTTAAATACGCTAGTGTCTATTAATTAATTGTATATATATATGTGTGTGCGTGTCTGTGTATGAACCTAGTAACTTTTAATTGATTTTGGAGATACATTTGGTGCTATTGATTGCAGTAGTGCACATTTTTCCATTCAAGAAAGAAATTAAGATCAAATTAAAGGTGAGGCAACTAAAAGTATGATTAACATAGGACAAACATTGATCATACTAAATGTTATTGCATTAATAATTAATATTCATCTGAAAGTAAATTCCAAAGTATGTATATGTTATTAGTGGACAAGATTAAATAATATATGCAACTTCCTTTGATATGAGTTAACAAATTAAAAGAAAAATAAGTCATGGGAGTTGCTTTAATCAAGCTTATAAATTAATTAACAATAGCACCTTCATCTCCATATATATATGTTGAATTAAATTATCAATGAATTATATATTAAGCTATGTAATTTGCTTTTAGACCTAATTAATCTAGCTATTTCCTGAGGTAAAAGTAAATTAAAATTACAAGAAAAATACAGAATTTTAGGTTACCTTTAGATAATATTAATCCAAAAGCCTTAAGCATATAAAAAGAAGAATTAAATCAAACCATGTGTTATATGGAGGAAGAACAAATAAAATCAACATAAAATCAAATTATTCCTTGGTATGTGTTATTAACTAAATTCAACTGAAAATCAACATTCAAGATCTAAAATTAACTACTTATGTAAATAAATCAAACCATATGTTATAATATGGAGGAAGAACAAATGAATAAAAAATAAAAATAAAAAAACCCTTCACTAATTAAGAAAATTAAGCAAGTAAATATTGTTTAATCATGCAACAAAAAATCAGATAATTTCATCCTGATTCATTTGGTGGCCTTGTAATATTACTTGTATTATAAAAAAACGAATTCTCCTCCATTAATTCTTTACCGGTACTAACCTTATTTTGATCAACTCTATCTCCTTCAATCTCTCTATATCTATTCAAGTACCTCTTCAAAGGTCCTGAATAATCATCAAACCCTAAATTCCCCATAGCCCAACAAATATCGTCTCCGTTTACCGTCTTTCGCCTCTCCTTACGACACTTCTCCGAGGCTTCACTTGTGACAAAGCCTATGAATTCGGTCACACATTCTTGCATAGTTTCTTTGCCTTCTTTCGCGATCTTTGCGTTTGCCGGCAGAATCTGTTTCATGATTCTGCCGACATTCGCTATTGGCAGCAACATTTCTTGCTCTTTGACGATGTTGTTTGAAGGGCCCGCGGCTGATGAATTGTTGGACATTTTTAAGGAAAATATAGGTTTGAGGTTACTGAGATTGTTGTTTGAGGTAGACATCAATATGTTTCTTGGTCAAAATCAAGAATGTGTCTATACAGATATATTTATATATCTATATCTATATCTATATATATATATATATAGATATTAATATATGTCATGATCATGTGTCTTTATTGTAAACTTGTGGGGTGTCATGATGCTTTTTGGCCAGCAGCATCAAATTGTGGAGTTATTAAATGATGCTGTTATATTAATAATTAATATTATAGTAGCTCAAGAACATTTTCCTATCTTAGCTATACTAACATAAGCATAACAAATTAAATTAAATTGACAAGTACATTTAATTACATTCTAAAGTCAACTAAAATGAAATATATAAAGTTTAATGATGCAGCTGAACTTGATATAATAGTGTCAAGTTAATGTACTAGCTAATTGAACCAATCCTTATATATTGTCTACATTCTTCCTACTCATAAGTCTATTTAGAAAGAATTACAGTTTAACCCCTTGTGAAAAGGCTTACTAATTATTTAAAAAAAAACATTTTACTCATAAAAAGGTATTAAGACTTATGTATGGTTCATTGTATCCTTGGTATTTTAAATGTTTAAACAATGTGATAAGGACTTGTTGTATATATATATATATATAAATTAACTTTTGAATTATTATTTTAACGGTTGTGGTCAATCGAGCGAAATATTATGGATGTATATGGTGTTAAAATTGTTAAATAATAGTACAAAATTGTTAACCTACGTTTATTTGGTACGAAAAGTAGAAACTGACATAAAATTCGGTACCAAAAATGCAATTTAATTAATTTCCGTAGGAGGTATCCTACCGGCTAAAAAATTCTCTTTTATTATGTCAATTGATTGTATGTTTAGAAAGTCAATTTTGATCGAGCATATTAGTAATTAAAAAATAAATAAACCTTATTTATCTATATAATTTTATCAAATATAGATTAACCAACAGGTAATTAGTCTAGTAGAAGGGACTAATCAGTACAAAGTTGCAGACTCATGTTCGAATCTCGATTGGGAGAGGTACTCATTTAATGTGTCCAACCCGCCTCGAAAGAGATCAAACTTTTAGAAAGCCAAAAAAAATATCAAATATAGATTATGTTCGAAATATGTCAAATTAAATTACGTCATATTTGGTTTATAACAATTATATAGGTGTTTCCCTTTTCATTTGGAACCTAATTGTATATAATAGTGGCGGAGACAAAGAAAATAAAAATCACCGGGTACCTGACTCACTATAACCTTAAAATCATATTAAAAGTTTTAAATATTTATAGAAAATAAATACTAAAAATATCAAATTTAAAGAAAATTGATTGAAACTCAAAATCAATTAAAGTTAATGAAATTTCTTTCTACAAGTATCCAAGTCGAATTGTCATAAATTAAAATCGTTTAATAATTAAATAATTCCAAACAATATCAAATACATATTTTTATATTTTTATAACGGTGACCATATTAGTCTTCTAACCATTGATTTGTATGCTCCAAAGTCCTCGGAGAGACCAACCTTAATTGGCTTTAGGGTTTTGTTTAAAAAGTATACATAAATTCAAGACTAAACTACTTAATTACATATTCCATGTTCACAATAAACAAAGACCGGTTCCTCGTTTCAAGTGAGAATTAATTAACCCCCCTTAATTAATAATTAAATCCTGGCTTTTTTATAAATATTTGGTTGTCTTTTTGCCTGATATACATAGTATTCTCTTCTTTAATTAAATCACAATAAAAAAGACGAGAAATAGCAGAATTAATTAATACAAAGCCTGGATATAGAAACCAAACAGCCAATAATTGAGGATCATGTGAATATTCTAGCTAGGGTCCCGCGTACTATTCATTTTCAATTTTTCATCGTGTGTGTGAAGATTCCATGTCTATTTGATCTGGATTTGAATCTTGGAATTGGTCAAATTAAGGAGTTTGACTAGGGGTGTTCGCGGTGCGGTCTATTGTGATTTTATACTCGCCCAAACCCGACCCATTATTTGCGGGTTTTTAATACTCAAGACCGAACCCAACCCAATAAGTCTAGAGATTGCCCTTTGCGGTCTCTTCGGGTTGGGGTGGGTTGGGGCGGTTTTTGCGGTCTTTGCTTTTCCTAATTTAATGAAGTTTTTTTTTTGGAGACTTTACTTTAATTTATTATAACTTACTATTTCGTTATTGTAGTTTTATCTAAGAATAAAATTCTTGAATGTTTCATAATCATATGAACAATACTACTTTTTCATAATTTTTAGCTTTAATTTGTTAACCTATTTAAAGTCTAGATTTGCTATATAAAAATCAATAATTGTTACTCAAATACAAAACCGAACAAGACTTTTTCAAATAATAAACAAAAATTGAAAATACTTTAATTATTAAAGATGATATTGGTAGTTGTCAATCGATAGAATTTACCTTGAATTGTTAATAAATTGTGTCGAGTAATTTAGGGGAAAAATTACGTTTTGGGGTTGAGACGGTAAATTAAAAGTTTGTATGTGCTTAAATCATATTAAATAATAAAACACAATTTGTTATGTTATATATATATGCGGTTGGGTGCGGTTTATGCGGTTTTTTAAAATATAAACCCGAACCCGATCATAATTTGCGTTTTTTGTTCACAAAGCCCAAGACCAACCCATTCATCGTTCAACCCGCAAATTGCGGTCGGTTTGGGTTGGGCCGATCGGTTGGGGCGGTTTGACGATTTTATTGAACACCCCTAAGTTTGACTACTGATTTTTTTCCCAATAGTCCAATTGATCACTAGAGTTAAACATGTTTGTTTTTTCTTCTTCTCCAAATTTTTAGGGGCAACTTGTAGATGATTATTTGTACATTGTACAACAAGACAAGAAATTTTGACGAAGCATTAAATCAATTAAAAGTTGGGCTAGCTGGGTGCAATATTTTTCTTCTTCTTTTTGTAATTTTATTTTAAATCTTTTTTATTATTCAACTTCATTGTAAGTAGAAACATTGGGGAAAAAACAACATCGGTCCTTCGAATTTTGCAGGATTGTGAAAATGGAACACATGTAAATCAGACAAATGCACTACAAAAAATGTAATTTTTAGTGACAAAATATAGAATGACACAGTAACAAGAATTTAAATATTTTCACAAAAATGATGTACATAAACACATTAGTGACAAGAAATGTAATTTTTTTTTAACTATTGACATCTATTGATTTGGCAAGGTGGCATGGTGGATTACGATAACATGGAAGTCAGAGGGACAAAATTCCCATTTATTTGTTTGTGTATCAATTTCTGGGTATTGATTAAATTCCAATAAATTTAGAATTAAAATTGTTGACAAGAGGACTGAAATTGCGACGATGTGAAACATTAAGAATGTAAATTATTTGTTGAAATTACATAGATCTCATATTAATTTGCGTCTCTGCAAAAGTTAAATGACTAAATTTTTTTTTCCTAAAAACATTGGAATATCCCAAGTCTGCTTAGTTAGAATTAATTAGAATTATGACATTAAATAAATTTGAACTTCTACCTGCTACAGAAACGTCTAAGGTCATCCTTAAGCGGGCAACTGGACAATGGAGGAGTTACCCCTTGGTTTTCGATTGGAGTTGCGTGGGGAACGGGGGGTGGGTTGGGGGGGGGAGGGCAGTCACATGTTAGCTCCTTTTATTTATTTAATTGATTTATTATATATAAATTAATAGGATTATTGTATTTTTGGCGTCACAATTATAATTTGATAGCGTTTCTATCACATATTTTTATTTTTATTTTTTGGGACTGACCCATTTGATGAAACAAATTTAATATTAGTGCCAACTGATTGGCCCAAATCCCCCAAATGCAAGTCAATTTCCGTGTCATGTGGAGATTTTGGGCCAATTTTGAAATTGGGCATCAATTGACATCAAAATTATCAGAAAAAGATACGAGATAGAAACATCAGCGAACTATAACTATGGCACAAAAAATGCAATAATCTCCATATTAATATGTATAACCATATTAATGTGTATCAGTGTATATGTTGATCCATACAATCATATTAATAATATACAAGAAAAAAAAAATCATAAAACATTTAAATGAAAAAAAAAATATCTTATTAATCACCGAAGTATAAAGACACCAATTTTAATTTCACGAGGAAGTTGGTTTAATTTAGTGAATTAAGTCAAATTAACGCATAACCTTTATTTTTCCCTTTTTCTTTGTCTACTTCTCGTTGGGGTGACTTTTTCTTTTAATCTGTCTAAGTATGAAATGTGATAGATGTTATTTATGAAGATTGATAACATTGTTGTAGACAAGGGCGGAACTAGATAGTTTTGATTTGGGAGCGAAATTTTTTCTAATAACAAACTCGATAAACTTTCTATGTTAGTCCCAAAAGATATGTAATATGTACATATTAATATGGAGATTATTGTATTTTTGGTGCCATAATTTCCAACTACTACATTTATGTACTTTCAAATGTAGGCCCCAATTTACAAAATTGATAATGACAAAAAGCCCTAATTTCTCCCCTTCTCTCTCTCTCTTTCTCCCTAATTCCTTTCCCGCACCCCCTTTCTCTCTCTCTTTCTCCACAGCCGCGCAACACTAGCCTCTTCCTCCCCCAGCCGCGCAACAGCAGCCGCAGCACAGTCCTTCCCGCAGCCGCGCGACTCCACCACGGCAGAGCCACTCCCTTTCAGATCGCCCCGCCCCTGCGGCAAGCCCGAACCCGCGTGAATCCACCACGGCCAGCCCGAACACCATCAGCTTGTTCCTTCAAGTAAGTTCTTCAATTTTTTGTGGGCTGCTGCTGTTTATTTTTTTTTCCAGAAAAATTAAATTGTTTTATAGTTTATTTGTGTGATGAAATTGAATTTTGTGTGTGTGAAATATGTTAATTTTGGTTGAAGTTTTTGGTGATGTATATGGATTGATTAAAGGGGAATCCATTTTTATTGCTTTTGTGCATGAAAATACAAATATATTGGTTAGATTAGATAAACATATGAATATCTTTATGAAAAGTTTGACTGCAAATTTGCAATTATGCTTAGCTATGAAGAGACAAGTGGGACTGGTTTTGTATTTTACTTGTGGTTTAATTTAATTTGGTTTATAGATAATCAAGAAATTGCAAGTTGCTGTATATAACTTCTAGTTGTCCTATCAAATTGTGCTTTCACATTGATATATAGAGAACTATGTTTAATATAATTACTTTTAATTAAGGTTATTATATATAGTTTATCATAGTATATAGGTTTCATACTGATAGAATAGTTTGAAGGTTAATTCTAGTGAAATCCAAATCCTAATATGTATAATAATATGATGAAAGAAATTAAATCAAACCTAATAATGATCCTGCTGTATTTCTATTATAAAAAATGGTATAAATGATTCATATCCATATGTTTTTTCATTATGTATTTTCTTACACAAAGTCATATAAATGGTTATAGCATAGTTATATGCTACTGGTCTATGCTCCCCTGTTTCTCCATTGGCGTTTTGAGTTGTTTGCCGAGTGATAGAAATGCAAAAAAAAAAACCCATATTCTTTTTTTAACTGCACAAAACCCCATATATTATTATTAGGTAAAATTGCAGAAAACGTCCCAAACTAATTACTGATTTTGGATTTTCGTCTCAAACTATATTACCTCACCAAATTTCATCCCGTAATTTAATATTTGTTTGAAATATCATCCCAAACTAATTACTAATTTTGATTTTTCGTCCCAAACTATATCAACTCGCCGAATTTCGTCCCATAATTTACCATTTTGTATGAATTTAGTCCCAATATTAAATTTCTAATTTAATGAAAATGACGGTTCAATCTTGTAATTAGTTTGGGACAAATTTTATAATATTATATAATTATTCATGTTAAAATTTACCACATCATGACACGTAAGCAACCATGTGATAATTTAACGGCGAATGCGCAACTTCCGTCTTATAATTAACGGTGGGACGATATTCCAAAAAAATATTAAATTATGGGACGAAATTCGCCAAGTTGAATAGTTTGGGACGAAAATCCAAAACCAGTAATTAGTTTGGGACGATTTTTGCAATTTTTCCTTATTATTATTATTAGCAACCCCCCTAGTATCTTTTTTATTAGTATAATATCACTCCGGATACATATTTTGTAAGAAATTGACAATTATACCCCGCCATAAAATGCGAAAACATCCTATGCACCTAAAAATCAATAATAATCAATCTTACTTGTTCAGGATTCGGCTCGAATTTGATTGATGAAGTTTTAATTTGATTTCGATGCAAAGTAATCACTGATGATCTCAAAAAGCAACTAAATATTTTCTTTTACCCTGTATTTGAACTCTTCAATCTGTCAATGTGTTAATGGAAAGCATTTAATGCACAGAATGCTCAAGGCTTGAAATCAGAGACTCCTTTTTTTCCTAACAAAACGGTAAAGGGTATTAATATTATAGAATGATGTTGGATGAAGATGAAGAT
The DNA here is from genome assembly GCA_038501285.1 of Penstemon eatonii. NCBI lineage: Eukaryota > Viridiplantae > Streptophyta > Magnoliopsida > Lamiales > Plantaginaceae > Penstemon > Penstemon eatonii. The sequence goes on along the minus strand of CM076715.1, from coordinate 60,687,562 downwards.
GAAGGCACTGAAGAAAGTTTGATAAGGGAGGTTTTGATGCATTCCAAAACTTCAAAGATTGGCTAAGTATGGAGTAACTTAGCTGATAGACTTATCAAGGAAATTTTGACTAAGTAATGAAGACATCAGAAGAGTCAAAGTTTCAAGGTCCAAGACTTCTGATCTGCTGAAGTGAAGTTATCAGACAAGTGAAGATCAGCCGACTCAAATCAGATTTGTTCAAGTTTGAGATCAGCCGAGTTCACCATCAGACGTGTACTTTCATCAGCAATGTGAAGAAGATCATGAAGTGTTCCCAACGGTAATAAATGCCCTTTGGTGTAATAAATGCTGAAGTACGAGGATATTTAAGACAAATGATTGAAGAAAAGCTTCGCATCAGCCGAGTGCATTTAATGCTGCATTTAATGCTGCCTGCAGAATAGTACTGTTCAGAGTACGGACAGACTGCAAAAGAGCCGTTCGCGGATTTTAAGGACCAGTACTCGAGGAATTTGAATCCTGTCTCTCTTCAACGGACATTTTTCAATCCTCAAGTATAAATAGCTGAAAGAGACGAAGAAGAAAAAGGCAACACACTTTCTGAGAGAAAATCCGAAGCAAAATTCTTTAAGTCTCAAGAACAGCTCACTCATCAGCTGAGTCATTTGTTGACGAAAGCGGAGTTGAAGAATCAAGAAAAATACATCTTCTGAGTGATTTTGTAAACAAGAGTGTTGTGCGGAGTTGTGATCCATCTTTGTGAGTGATCAAACTTCAGAGGATAGGTTTTCTGTGTGATCTCCTATTGCGAACTTGTGGTCGTTTCATTTGTTGTTCGACGCAAGCAGAGTATACTGTAAACTTTGTGATTATAGTATAACCCAAGATCTGAGTGACTTGGAAGAGTGGACTAAAGGATATTTAAATCCATATAACCACTATAAAAATTACTTGTGTTTTTACATTGTTTCAAAACTGCATATCTTCTGTTTGCATAAAAACACATTAAGTTAACTGTTTGAAAAGAAGTTAAAAGGAGTTTATAAAACTGGGGAAACATTTTTCAAACTGCTAAGAATACTTGTGAAAAACACTTTGAAAATCCGCTGCAAGTACTCTAAGTATTAAAACTGATTTCTGCAAAATCAGCTAAGTAACTATCAGACGAGTGGTCAACAAGACTGTTCAAAGATTTGTTCGCGAACAGATTTGTAACGTACTAATCTGATCAGCTTAGTCTGTTCAGTTAGAGCAAAGTTTTAAAGTTAAATTTGAAAGAAAATTTTAAAGAGGTTTATTCACCCCCCCCCTCTAAACCTCTTCTGACCACTTGGGACCAACAAGTGGTATCAAAGCGGGTGGTTCATTAGAATCAGCTGCCTGATCAACGAGCTTGATCCGAGTGTTTTTCAAAGGTTTTCAAAACTTTTCAAAAGAGCATTTTTTTTGAAAAACAAAAAGCTTTTGAAAAATGGATTGTATCAGCCATGTTCCCCACATTGCTGGTATGTCCTTTGAGGACTGGAAAATCAGAATGGAGATTTTCCTTGCTGCCTATAATGACAACATGCATACATGTATCATTAAAGGTCCATTCAAATTCACCAAGACCATCATCGTAGATGAAGCTCAAATAGTGGTGGAAAAAGACTTAACAGAAATGACAGCAGAGGAAATAAAGCTGTTCAACCTGGACAAAGTCGGAAGATTCATCATGACCAAAGCCCTGGATAATGATCGGTTTGACAAAGTCAAGCATTGCAAAACTGCAAAGGAGATGTGAGATAAGGTTCGTGACATGAGTGAAGGAAATGATGCTATTAAAGAGCATCAGCTCAGTGTTGCCTTGGAGAAGCTGGACAACTTCAAAATGAAGTCTGGAGAAACCATTGATCAGATGGATACCAGATTCACCAGAACTCTGAATGAAGTTTTGAAGCTGGGAAAGACTTTCACTGACAAAGAGATTTCTGTCAGAGTACTGAAGGCTCTACCTCCCAAGTTCAACATGAAGGTGACAGCAATGGAAGAATCAAGAGATCTGGGCAAGATTTCTCTAACAGAGCTGTTCTCCGCACTCAAGGCGTATGAGTATAAACTGCCAAGGATGGGAATTGAAGAAACCTCAACTTCAGGACCCACAGCTGCACTGGTTGCTGCTGAAAATCAAAGAAGACCGGCTCAAAGAAATGCTGAAGTGGACTCATCTGATGAAGCCACTCTACTCAACAAAAAGGAGTACACTGCTGGAGATGTAGCATTATTGATGAACAACTTCAAGAAGTTCTATAAGAGAAAGATGAAAAACAAATACAATCATGCTGCTTCTACTTCTAAACCTAACTTTTCTTCTCAGAATAAAGAGGATTATAAATCAAAACTGATGTGTTACAACTGCAGGAAATTGGGACATTTCATCAGAGACTGTCCATATCCAAAAGCAGAAAAGTACACTGAGGAAGAGAAGAAAATGAGAAAAGAAAGAAAGCATCAGAGAGGCAAAGCAATGATGGCAGAAGCAGAAAAGCCAGCTGCTGTTTACTCATCTGATTCAGACTCAGACTCGTCTGATGAAGAATCGTCTGATGAAGAAAAACCTGCTCTCCTGTGCCTGATGGCAAAGGAATCTGATGACTCTGAGGATGAGGTAACTCCTCAAGAAAATGAACTGTTTAATTCTCTAGAGCAAATGATGTTGAATAATACTACTATTGCTGGAGAGTTTGTTAAGCTTAAGGAAGAGATGAACTTGCTAAAAGAGCAAAATAGTTCACTGAAACTTTTAGCTGAAAAGCCAAAAGAATCAGCTGAATATAAACAGCTTGAGCAAGAGCATGAATCTCTGAAAGCTGAATGTGAGGTTTATAAAGGAAAAATCATGGAACTTGAGAAAATCATTGAGTCTCATGATAAGTCAACTGTTGCATCCATGCATACACCTAAGAAACAGGAGACACCTTTAGAAAAGGATAAACTAGAGTTGAACCATACTGAAAAATTCATATCAGCTGACAATAGTAAGGTCATTCTGTATGTTCAAACCTCTAAACCTACCTCATCTGAGAAAGTGGTAAAGGAGAAGAAATCTCCTAAGGCTAAAAAGAGCAAAGAGCCTAGTGTAGGAAATCAGACCAGAGTCCTAAGAAGTCTGCTGATAAAGCTAAAGTCAATCAGACTAGTGGTAAAACTAAGTCAAAATCAAATGAGCAAGCATCTAGTAAACCAAAGAAGCATAAGAACAAGAAAAATCAAAATGCTTGGTATGGAAATGAGTCATATTATGTGCAACCTGCTGCATATCATCCTATGTATCATGCACCTCAATTTCCTAGTTACTATGCACCTTACCCTGCTCATCCAATGCATGCATATCCTGCATATCATGCACCTTACCCTGCTTATGAACATTATTCATATCATACTGATCATCAACATGACTTATCTGATAACTATGATAAAAATGAAACTGTTCATGCTCCTAAAACTCAGAAACCTAAGAAGCCTAAGACTTCAACATCTTGGGTTGTCAAGGGTGGAACTAATCCTTCAGGACCCTCTCAATAAGGGTACCTAAAACAATTTTATTTTTGTTTTGTAGGTTAGGATTAGGAGTAGGAGTAAAGTAGAGAAGATTTGGTACTTGGACAGTGGTTGTTCAAGGCACATGTGTGGAAACATACATGAGTTGACTGATGCAGTTGCTGTGGATGGTCCAAAAGTCACTTTTGGAGACAGCAAAGAAGGCAAGATTAAAGCTAAAGGAAGATTAATCAAGGGAAACATAGAGATATCTGACGTCTCCTATGTTAAAGGCCTAAAATATAATCTGCTGAGCATAAGTCAATTTTGTGACAAGGGATATTCAGTCATCTTCTCAACAGATAAGTGCTACGTTGAACAGATTGGTACAAAGAAGGTAATTTTATTTGGAAGACGACAAGGAAATATCTACATAGTCGACTGGAATTCTGTTGACAAGAATTCAAGTGTTTATTTGGTAGCATCTGCACCAAGTGAAGTCAGTTGGCTATGGCACAAGAGGATGAATCACTTAAACTTCAAGACCATAAACAGATTAATCAAGAATGATTTGGTAGAAGGGATTCCAAAAGCAGTCATGAGCAAAGACAAGCTCTGTGATGCATGTCAGAAGGGTAAACAAATCAAGTCATCATTCAAAGAAAAGAAGCACCAATCTTCTGGACGAATATTGGAGCTGTTGCATATGGACTTATTTGGACCCATTGATCCAGTCAGCAATGGTGGAAAGAAATACTGCCTAGCTGTTGTGGATGATTATTCAAGATATACTTGGGTGATTTTCATGAAGAAGAAAAATGAAACCAAGGAACATCTTACAAATCTGATGGAACTGATCCAGAATGAGAAGAGTATTAAGATATTGAAGATCAGATCAGATAGAGGAACAGAGTTCACAAACTCTACTGTTGAAGAATATTGTAGCACTAAAGGAATACATCATGAGTATTCTGCTGCAAGAACCCCTCAACAGAATGGTGTTGCTGAAAGGAGAAACAGAACACTAAAAGAAGCTGTCAGAACCATGATAGCTGAAGCTAAACTGCCACAAAGATTTTGGGCAGAAGCAACAAACACAGCATGCTTTACCCAGAACAGATGTATGATCAACAAAAATCAGAACAAGACTCCATATGAAGTTTGGAACAATAGAAAGCCAAACATTCATTACTTTAAGATTTTTGGTTGTAAATGTTTTGTATTGAATAATGGGAAAAATCACCTTACTGCATTTGCAGAAAAGGCTGATGAAGCTGTCTTTGTAGGATACTCATCTGTTAGTAAGGCTTATAGAGTTTTTAACAAAAGAACATTACTAATAGAAGAATCTATCCATGTAGTATTTGATGAGCCAAGTCAATCTTCTGAAAAGAATCAAAGTGTAAATCAAGATCTGTCTGCTGATTTACAGAAGTTAGACGTTGGAAGAAATGAAGAATATGTTCCCATCATACTACCTAATCTAAGTTCAGCTGCTAACTCAAGTGCTGTTCATAATCACAGTGCTGATTGTCTAACAGACGAGTTGCAAACAGCTGACAGACCAGAGACTGTTCAACAGACGGCAAATGTTCAACAAACTACTACTGGAACTCCAACAGTAGTGTTGCAAGATCAAAACAGAGGACAACATCCTGATTTGCAACCTGATCTCAGATGGCTCAAGAATCACCCACCTGAATTAGTCATTGGTGATCCTTTAGATAGAGTGAAAACAAGAAGAGCTGCTGCACAAGATGCTATGTTTGTCACATTTCTATCTCAAATAGAGCCTAAACAAATTGAAGAAGCTCTAAATGACTCCTTCTGGATAGAAGCTATGCAAGAAGAGTTGAATCAATTTGAAAGGAATGAAGTCTGGTACTTAGTTCCTAGACCAAGTCATCAAAGAGTAATTGGCACTAAGTGGGTATTCAGAAATAAAATGAATGAAGATGGTGTTGTCACCAGAAACAAAGCAAGACTAGTGGCCAAGGGTTATTGTCAAGAAGAAGGAATTGACTTTGATGAAACTTTTGCACCAGTAGCAAGACTTGAAGCAATCAGACTGTTTCTTGCCTATGCTGCTCACAAGAACTTCACTGTCTATCAGATGGATGTGAAGTCTGCTTTTCTCAATGGAGAATTGCAAGAAGAAGTGTATGTTGAACAACCTCCAGGATTTGAAGTCTATCAAGAAGAGGACAAAGTATATCGTCTGAAGAAAGCCCTTTATGGACTGAAACAAGCTCCAAGAGCATGGTATGATACCCTATCCGATTTTCTTTTAATTAAAGGATTTCGTAAAGGTAAGGTAGATAAAACCTTGTTCACAATTGAATGGGAAAATCATATATTACTTGTGCAAATATATGTGGACGATATTATTTTTGGTTCAACTAACCAACAGATGTGTGATAAGTTCTCCAAGCTGATGCAGAATAAGTTTGAAATGAGCATGATGGGTGAACTTAACTATTTTCTTGGATTGCAAGTTAGACAGTTGCCTGATGGAATATTCATCAGCCAAGCAAAGTACACAAGAGATCTGTTCAAGAAATTTGGTATGGAAACTAGCTCAACAGCTACCATTCCTATGTCTACAAGTCTTCGTTTGGATAAAGATGAAGATGGCAAATCAGTAGACATAACCAAATACAGAGGCATTATTGGTTCATTGTTGTATCTAACAGCAAGTAGACCTGATATAATGTACTCAGTTGGAGTCTGTGCAAGATTTCAATCAAACCCCAAAGAATCTCATCTCTTAGCTGCCAAGAGGATATTGAAGTATGTTAAAGGCACTCAAGAATTGGGATTATGGTATCCTAGAGAATCTGGATTTGAGCTTATTGGTTATTCAGATTCAGACCTTGCTGGCTGCAAGATTGACAGAAAAAGCACAACAGGTGCATGTCAGTTCTTAGGCAGTCGTCTGATCTCATGGATGAGTAAGAAGCAAACCTCAGTTTCTATATCTACTGCTGAAGCTGAATATATAGCTGCTGGAGCTTGCTGTGCACAGATACTTTGGTTGAAGCATCAACTAGAAGACTACAACATCAAGATCAGTGGAATACCAATCTACTGTGATAATACAAGTGCTATCTCACTTACTCAGAATACTACAAGTCATTCAAGGACTAAGCATATTGAGATTAAACATCATTTCATTAGAGATCATGTGGAAAAAGGCAATGTAATGATTGAGTATGTTCATACTGATAATCAGATTGCTGATATCTTCACCAAACCTCTAAGTGAAGCAAGGTTCTCAACTCTAAGAGCTGAGTTAGGACTACTTAATTTGGATGTATAGGCTGAGGGGGAACTCATCAGAAGACTGGAGTTCAACAGCTTAGTAATTCGTCATTATCTTCAAGGATTAACTCTCAACAGACTAGTTAACTCATGAATTCTTAAACTCAGGGGGAACGTGTAAGACTAGCGGTACTTCTGAATTAAAGATGAAATTTGTTAATGACAGTTAGTTGAAGTTATGTTTTCATCAGAAGACTCAACTATCGAAGATTGAAGTTATTTTATCTAGCTGGATTGACAAACAGCTGAGGAAGGTTATCAGCTATTGGCATTCTCTGATAACAGCATTGTCATCAGGACAGTAGTCCATCAGATAAGTGTTTATTATACTCATCTGATTATTTAAATAAAAGCGATCTATTTTAAAACGTTTTATCCAAAACACGCTTTTACAAGTAAACTGTCGGGCGGTACATATTCCCGCTCTTCGTTAAAATATCTTTTGAATTTGAAAGGTCGTAACTGACGCCGCACGATCAGCACTGACAGAAAAACGGATCTAACGGTTGGCGGATATCACGGAAACCGAAAAACCCCAACTCTATAAATCCCCATCTGATCAGTCGAGTAGCTCTTTACGAACCCTAAACATTCAAGAGCACTTGTGAAAATTTTGAGCAATTTTCTGCAAAAACCCTTTCGTTTTTCTTCTAATTTCTACAGATCTGAAATGGCTGCTGAAGGCATGTATCTTGTGTATGATTCCTACTATCAATCTGGTACGGATCTGATGAAAGAACTACTTGAAAAGTTCAAATCTGCTTCGCTGGTAAACTTCATGGAATATCACGAAGGAATTATCTGGACTGCCCAAGTGATGGAGTACTACAATAATGCAAAGGCTGACTACAACAAACTGGAGATTAAAGCTACAGTGGAAGGTAAAGCCATTACTATTACTCCTGCTGTTCTTCACGAGACGTTTGGGCTTCCTAACAGAGGACGACATGACGTCATCGTTCTGACGGAAGAAAAGCACCAACAGTTCTGGGCGATCTGCGCCAAAGAGGGTGAGACGTTAACTGGAAATATTAGGAAGAAGCAACTGAAGGATGAATATCAGCGGATGGCTGATATGGTATGCAAGCTGATCGAAAACTGCACATTTTCACTGGATGCTGTTACCATGAAGAGGTTCAGCATCATGGCTGCCATTTACTATGGATTGGAGGTCAACTGGTCCATTATAGTTTGGTACATATTGGCTGACTTTCTTGACAATAAGAAAGGAAAAGGCCCTTCCACCAACCATCAAATCACACTCAGTTATCTGCTGTCAAAGCTGGGCTGTGATATGAAGAACGGAAAAGAAATTCACAAATCAAAGGCATTGTCCAAGTACTTGCCTGTTCAAAAGAGGAAGGCTGGTGAGCTAGAAAAAGCTGATGTTGAGGAACCAAAAGAAGTTCCTGCCAAAAGACCAAAGAGGTTAGTCAAAACAGCAGACCCGGCTGTTGAGACTAAAAGGAAGAGGGCTGCTGATGAGCCCAAGAAGAAAGAAACAAAGCAGTTGGAGAGAGTGACTTCTGCTGAAGCCACTAAAATTGTTGAGAACATAATAGCTGATGTAAGGACTGGATCTCCTGCATCACCATCAAGAACTCCATCAGCTGAGAGGCCTGCTGAGGATATTTCTCAAAGGACAAGAAGTCAACAGAGAAGTACAGCTGCTATCACTTACCGTGAAGGTAGAACAAAGAGGTCTGCTAGAAAGCAGATGACATTCATTGAAAAACCTACTGATCTGGAAAATGTAGCTAGGGAGGATCCTGAAGCTACTCAAAGGCCTATTGAAACAGTTGAGACTGTTGAGACTGACAAAGCTGATAAGCAACAGCCAAGTCAGGAAGCACCAACAGCTGAGGTTGCTCAACCTCAAGAAGATCCAGATGTTCAAATCATCCATCCTATAGCTGCTGCTCCCATATCATCTGCTGGACCAGCACCTGCTGATAAAGGCAAGAGAAAAATAGTGCTAAGGAGAAAGAAAATCTCCAAAGCTGATAAGAAAGCAAGGGAAGAAGCTGAACAGAGGAAGCAGGATGAGCTTGAAGAGAAGAAAGCACTTGAGCTAAGCAAAGCTCAAGAAGCAAAGGATGAAGCCAGAAGACGCATGTCTGCAGCAGAAAGAAAAGCTGCTGAGGATGCTGAAATGGCTGCGGTGATTGAACTGAGCAAGGTTGATGCCTATGGACCTGTCCATGGAGGTGGCATCAAGATTGGTGAAGAGCAGACTGAAGAAGACAAAAAGAAGATACTACTGCCTGCTCCCAAAGCCAAGTCCAAAGACAAGTTTGAAGTCAGAAAAGCTTTTGAGATAGTCTATGCTGATAAGGAATTGTTCAAGAAATTTGAGAAATCATTAGCATACTATGATCAGAAGTTGATGCTGAAGACTCTGTTCAACCAAGAAAAGCCAAGATATATTAGTTGGAGGGACAACAGGCTGAACAAGTCAATTACTGAACTTCAAGATATGAAGGAGTTAGCTGATGAAGAACGATGGGTTCTAAGTTGGCTGAAGACAAACTCCATCCAAAAGGCTCTTGATCCAAGCTATGTGAGAGATATCATGCATAGCTATGCAAAAGGCTTTGCATTGGAGGAAGCCAAGAAAATCAAGAGCACCTTGCCTGAAAAGAAGAAGAAGTCTGAAGATGCTGAGGAAAGAGCAATTAAGTTTGCTGTTATGGCTGCCCTGAAGAGATGGGCTAAAAAGTCAAAATATCAGCAAGGCTGTTCAAGTGATTTGCCACTACTGCCTAGTATCCAGCAAATCATTTTTGGCAAGGAAGTGCAACCGTTCTATGAAGTGCCAAAGGGGAATAATGCTTTTACTAACCCCTGGATCATTGTGAGGCAAATCAGACAAACCACTTGCTTCAATGATGATGGCACTATCACCAACTTAGTCTATGATGATGTTACTGATGAGCCTAAAACTGCGGACAAGCCTGATGTCAAGTCTGCTGATCAGACTGAAGACAAGCCTGCTGATCAAACAGCTGACAAGCCTGCTGATCAAATTGCTGATAAGTCTGCTGATCAGACTGAAGACAAGTCTGCTGAAAAGGCTGCTGATGACTCCCTGGCCATTGAGTGGAAGGCTACGGACTCTGGAAATCATCAAGACGAAAAGATGGAAGATATTCCTGTCCACCAGGAAATTGATGAAAGGGATGTAGCTGCTGCTTCTGCTTCATCAGGTGATAAGCACTCATCACTGATGGAAGCAATCCAGATGCTGATGGAAAATCAACTTAAGGAACTGGAAGACAAGCACAAGCAACATCTATTAAAGGTTAAGGAGGAGCTGAAAGCAGAGTTGGCAGAAACCAACAGACTTCAGCTGGAAACTGTTCAAGGATCAACAGAAGAGATCATCAAAAAGGAGATCAACAGTATTCCAATTCCTCAAGACAACTCATTGCAGTTGATACACAGCTTAAGAGAGCTGAACCAGAACGTGGAAGATGTGAAGGGTGATGTGAATCATCTTCACACTGCTTTAAAAACAGCTGAGCACAAGATTGCTGACTTAACTGCAACTTTCATTAAAGTCAGTCATGAAGAGAAGGAAATCAATCTGGGGATGTTGCAAGAAGTTGCAAAGGCTGCACAGGAAGTTCAAAATGAAATTGCAACTATCAACCTCAACATTGACTACTTCAATGATAAGACTGATGTCATCAGCACTGACCTTCATCATCTGACAGCTAGTCATGACGTGGTGAATCAGAATCTGAAGGCTTTATGTGCTGGAGTAAAGATTCCAACAGTTGCCCTCAACCCTGCTGTTGAACCTTCTAATGTCATCAGAGTTGATGATGACAAAAAGGGGGAAGATAAAAGGGAAGAACCAGCTAAGGAAACTGCTGCTGAAGAACCAGCAAAAGAATCTGCTGCTGAAGAATCAACTAAGGAAGAAACTGCTGCTGCAACCATTCAAGCCAAGGAAACTGAAGACACTGCTGACAAGGCTGAAGTACTTGAAAAGGTAGAAGAAGAAGATACCAAGTACAAAAACACTGAATCTGCCAGGAAAGCCATGGAAGCTTTGAAAGCTCTACAAGAACAAGAACTTAAGGAGAAGATGGAAGCTGCCAAAGCAATTCTGGAAGAAGAAGTTGATGAAGAAGATGATGATGAAGAATCATCATACGAATATGAAGAAGTGCTCGAATCTGATGAAGAAGCTGATAGTTAGAAATTGAAAAATCAATTGTAATCAGTTTACTTTTTCAGAAATCTCATCTGATGAATTTGTACATGTAATTCACTTTCTATATCAATAAAATGTTCAAGTTCAATCCAATAAACTTTTTCTATCTCAGAAAATTTTGAGGATTACAATCTTTAGTTTAGGTATTCAACAGGTACTAAGCTGAAGTTTTGTCATCATCAAAAAGGGGGAAATTGTTGGATGAAGATGAAGATGAAGGCACTGAAGAAAGTTTGATAAGGGAGGTTTTGATGCATTCCAAAACTTCAAAGATTGGCTAAGTATGGAGTAACTTAGCTGATAGACTTATCAAGGAAATTTTGACTAAGTAATGAAGACATCAGAAGAGTCAAAGTTTCAAGGTCCAAGACTTCTGATCTGCTGAAGTGAAGTTATCAGACAAGTGAAGATCAGCCGACTCAAATCAGATTTGTTCAAGTTTGAGATCAGCCGAGTTCACCATCAGACGTGTACTTTCATCAGCAATGTGAAGAAGATCATGAAGTGTTCCCAACGGTAATAAATGCCCTTTGGTGTAATAAATGCTGAAGTACGAGGATATTTAAGACAAATGATTGAAGAAAAGCTTCGCATCAGCCGAGTGCATTTAATGCTGCATTTAATGCTGCCTGCAGAATAGTACTGTTCAGAGTACGGACAGACTGCAAAAGAGCCGTTCGCGGATTTTAAGGACCAGTACTCGAGGAATTTGAATCCTGTCTCTCTTCAACGGACATTTTTCAATCCTCAAGTATAAATAGCTGAAAGAGACGAAGAAGAAAAAGGCAACACACTTTCTGAGAGAAAATCCGAAGCAAAATTCTTTAAGTCTCAAGAACAGCTCACTCATCAGCTGAGTCATTTGTTGACGAAAGCGGAGTTGAAGAATCAAGAAAAATACATCTTCTGAGTGATTTTGTAAACAAGAGTGTTGTGCGGAGTTGTGATCCATCTTTGTGAGTGATCAAACTTCAGAGGATAGGTTTTCTGTGTGATCTCCTATTGCGAACTTGTGGTCGTTTCATTTGTTGTTCGACGCAAGCAGAGTATACTGTAAACTTTGTGATTATAGTATAACCCAAGATCTGAGTGACTTGGAAGAGTGGACTAAAGGATATTTAAATCCATATAACCACTATAAAAATTACTTGTGTTTTTACATTGTTTCAAAACTGCATATCTTCTGTTTGCATAAAAACACATTAAGTTAACTGTTTGAAAAGAAGTTAAAAGGAGTTTATAAAACTGGGGAAACATTTTTCAAACTGCTAAGAATACTTGTGAAAAACACTTTGAAAATCCGCTGCAAGTACTCTAAGTATTAAAACTGATTTCTGCAAAATCAGCTAAGTAACTATCAGACGAGTGGTCAACAAGACTGTTCAAAGATTTGTTCGCGAACAGATTTGTAACGTACTAATCTGATCAGCTTAGTCTGTTCAGTTAGAGCAAAGTTTTAAAGTTAAATTTGAAAGAAAATTTTAAAGAGGTTTATTCACCCCCCCCCCTCTAAACCTCTTCTGACCACTTGGGACCAACAAATGATGAATTATTAAATTAATGTTGTGATTTGTATGAACAAGCTACTAACTATAAGTGACCAAACATTTCTCCAACTGCATTACTCTGCATGATCAAAGTAGGTAGTATAGTGCCGGGCCATGATAATAAATAATCATTAATCGACATATTTCTTATCCAAATATATAATTAAGAGGAAAATACGAACATTTATAATTTCGCTAAAGACCATACGAATCTTATGCCCTTTAGTATATGTTTCATTTATCTCCTTAGTCGACATGATCGGAGATTTAGTCGTCTTAGTCGTGTTCCCTGCTCTCCTAGTACACCAAAGGGACCTTCAGTCGGTCTGAGTTCACCTGATACGAGGATCTATATAGAACCTCTAGGCAACGAGTATGAAATTTTATTTCTTTAATAATTTATAAAGAATAAACATTTACTGTATTTATTATGCTAGCTATTGTTTTACATTTTGGTTATATTATAGGTTTTACCCTAGCTCATCTGTAATAGTTAAGTTTTTAACGGAGAAAATATGTGAAAGCTATGAAAGCGCATGGATTTGTTGTTCCGAAGTTCCTCAGGATTTCAAAGAGATGTGGTTCAACAGATTAAATGTATAAGTTTTTTTAATTTTATATGTATATTGATTTCTTCTAATAGGTTTTTATTTTATGGAGTTTCTTATAATGACTTGCAGGACAAATATTGTTTGAACCAAGAGAAGAGAAAGCTATCCGAGGTATTTATAAAATGAAAGCCGGAAAGGAACTATCTGATAGGTTATATAAACAACGGGTAGAAAAAAAAATTCAGAGACCTGACTGGATTAGGGTAAGTTATTGGGATTTGATGGTGTGCATAGATGGAAGACTGACCCTAAAATTTTAGCTAGTAGTCAAAAAAATAAGCAAAATCGGGCATCGGACTGTGATGGTATGGGCTTCCCACTTTATGATGGTGGGAGTAAGTCACAATTATGTCACTCAGATGATATCGTAAGTTCTTCACGTATTTTATTTTTCTTTTTCATATGTATGTCTTATAATTATTATTTTTTCACAGGCAACTGTAGCTAAACCATCCCGAGCTGATGTATTTATGATTACTCATTCAAAATTAGTTGATGGCCAACGTGAATGGGTCGACGAACGTCTTGAGTTTACAAACGTTAGTTACTTTATACTAGCTTATTTTTTTTAATAATATTGTGACATTAGTTATATGTATTAATTAATAAACTTATCTTGTAGGGAAATTTTGTTGATGTCATTTCGAGTCAAGATTCCACAGAACTTGGTGTAGTTGATCCACAAACTGAGTTGGAGGTAATATGAATATGACTTATAGTTTTTTTTTGAATCCAATCCAAAATGCCTTTCATCCATTACTCAAATCATCATAATACCATTTAAAATACACAAACTCTTGGATCTACAAATTAATATCAATGAGAGAGAAGGAAAAATATGACTTATAGTTTTATCATTTTACTTAGATTACGTAATTATTATTTATAGTTAAATAGTAATAAATTGTTATATTGTTTCTTAAGTAGACGTGGATAGACTTTGTTGGGCCACCACACAAGAAGGGGAGGTGTTATGATTTGGCTGCTGAGGCCAAGTTTGTTACAGGTGGTTCATTTGGGGGACTTTCACAAGATCAACAACCCCTCGATGAGGTAATTAACGAGATTTCCACTCTAAAATCACAGTGTCAAACTTTTGCGGAGCAAATAGAAAAATTAAAAGAAGCCTCAGATATGCGGCAGAAGTCCTATGAGGAGAAAATTAACACAATGATGGGAGACATGGATAACATGATGCAACAGTGGCAAATGATGATGGCGCGGGGTAACATGTTTCGCCAACAACCCGTGGCCCCTTTTAATCCATCTCTCACGGGCCCATTTCAGGCTTCAGTTGTCGGTTCCCAACCTTCATATTATATGTCATCCTCAATGTTTGGGTATATGGGGAATATGGCACCCCTTCCACATCAGTCAACCCAGACTCCACCACAAGCCCAATCTTCGTCTTATGCTCAGTTTTTACCTCATGCCCAGTCTCAGCCACAAGTAGGGCTGCAAATCAAATCAAACTACTCGAGCTCGTTTGAGCTCGGTTCGTCACAATAATCAAACAAGTTTGAACATCATTTTTCGTTCGATAACTTTTAAAACTAGGCTCGAGCTCGACTCGATAAACTAAAAATTGAAAAATTGCATGTAAAATATCAAGCTATTCGGTACTCGGCTCGAGCTCGTTCGATAGAAGCTCATTTGAGCTCGGCTCGATTTAAAATCAAACCAAACTCAAACACAAAATTTCAAGCTCGATAAAAATCAAACTAATCTTGAACAGTGTGTCGTTCGACACTACTCGACTCGATCACACCCCTAGCCACAAGATGTTACCCGACTTTTTTCTCAGCAGGCAAATGATCAAGATTCGATGTGAAGGTTAACATTGTTTGGGAACAATTTTACTTCAGTTTTATGATAATTTTGAACTGATTCGGATTTTATTGAGTACTATTTAATTTATTTTATATATGTGATTGTGATATTGATTGTTGGATTAATTGTGTGGTAATGAATCGTTTTGTGTGGTATTTAGTTGTTGGAATGTTTGTGGTATTGATTGTTGGATTAATTGCGGTAATACAGGTTATTTTGAAAAAAATAAAAAATAATTATTATTTTTAAAAAAAATTGAAATTAATCAGGTAATTCAGCGACGGATTTGATTTCTGTCGCTATTATTAACATTAGCGAAGGAAATTATATTCGTCGCTAAAGTTAATAATAATAATAGTAGGTTAATAAAACCTTTGTCGCTAGATATTAGTGACAAAGGTTTTAGCGATGGAATTGGTCCGTCACTATATCGATTAGTGAAAATTCGTCGCTGATTCAATCGCTATTTTGATTGATTTTTGTAGTGGTTGTGATAAAACGACAAGTAGACGGGAATAAAGTAACCTTTTTTTGTCCAATCAAATATGAGACTATATACTAGTAAAAAAGATTATCATATGGATGATTGCATTTTTTGTGCCACAACTATAGCTCGTTAGCGTTTCTATCCCATATTTTTTTTTGTTGGCACATTTGATGTTAATACTTCAATATCGGTGGCAATTTCGGTGCAAGTTGAGGCCTAATTCCAAAATTGGCTTGAAATCCCCCACGTGCGAGCCATGTGACATGAAATTTAGCCCACGCGTGGAGGATTTTAGGCCAATTTTGGAATTAGGCCTCAATTAACACCAAATTTTTTAATGAAGTTGAAATTATGGCATCAAATGTGTTTGCCCGAAAAGATATGGAGTAAAAATACCAGGAAACTATAATTGTGGCACAAAAAATGCAATAATTTCGTAAAGTAATTATGTGAAAAAAACTTAACAAAAAAATGGTCTACTTTATTCTTAAATATTGTAAAAGATTAAATAACATTGTACTTTAAATTAGTTTAAATTTTAAAATTTAAAATTTGTCTACATTCGTAAACTTCATAAAAATAAAACATAATTAGAATTTAGTTTGTAGTTTAAACATTGTTAATTTTAATTTTTAAATCTTAAATTTAAAAAATAGAAAATATACAATTTAATTATGTTTAATTGTCGTTGATTTTATGTGCATTAATATTAATAGTTGTTATTTTCAGTTAATTAGGTTTAGTCGTTACTGATTTTCTTCTTATTATTATAATGCCTTATATATTATGATTGTGTACCTAATAAAAATTATTATCATTATTATTATTAGTAATATTATTGTTATTATTGTTAAATGAGAATGAAAAAAGTTGTCAAATGGAATTAAATGGGTAATTTGCACCTTGACTTAAAAGTTTTAGGCATATTGCACCCTGAAAATATAATTTATTTGGCATTTTGCACCCTAGTGTGTGTTTATGTGAGAAAATTAATTGGTAGAAGGGTATAATAGTCCTTTTATTATTTTTCTTTGGCACTTTGCAACCTGGCAATGTAAATTCCGCACCCTGAAAATATAGGATATTAGCATTTTCCTAAAATTATATATGTTGGCTCTTTTCACCCCGATTTAAAATTTGTTGGCACTCTGCACCCTAGAAATATAATTTGTATGGCATTTTGCACCCAAATCTATTTTCCTTAAAAAGAACTTATGAATATCGTCGATGTAGAGATACAATGGTAATTTATATGCACACCAATCATAAACATGTTATTCTTAATATATTTTACTATGTAATAACTTATTTTAATATTTTCTCTCAGTAAAATTTAGATTAAAAAAAGACATTGTCTTCATTTTGATTCCAAGTATCCTCTAGATTATTTACTTTATGTCTAAAATACACATTTACAAATCTAACATGTTATTATATGGTATGTTATTTACATAATCTAGATTATCATATTAAGTCGATATTGAAAATGCCAATAAATTATATTTTTGGGTGCAATGTGCCAATATTTTATTTAGGGTGCAAATTGTCAAAATCTATACTCTTAGGGTGCAAAGTGCCAAAATATTCAAAAATGATTATTCTACCCTTCCATCAATTAATTTTTTCATCAAAATATACACTAGGGGTGTAGAGTATCAACTAAATTGTATTTTAAGGATACAAAGTGTTAAAACTTCTTGATGAGGGGTAATTCGGATTCCCAGCCTTCGCAGGCTCGGTGTGGATCTAACAAACTAGATCCCGCCCCCAGGAACCAGGTGCTGGCCCAAGATTCTAAATGAAGTGTTCCGAACCATTGAAAAGGTCCCGAGCTCGAGAGGTGTTGTTGGGCCTAGCCTGGGCCCAAGCCCATCAATTCTGTTATAAATACTCCATGCATTTATGACGACAACACAACTTCCCAGTTGCTCTCACTTCGAAACAGCTGCTCGGACACACTTGGGAATATTAGTATAGGCTAGCTCGTATATATTTCGCCCTCTAGCTTGTACGGCATCCAATAATGCTCGAATAGGACTCCAAATTATTATAACTTGTACTCAATCACATTGAATACAATATTATTGATCTTTCTCTTCTATTTGTTTGCATTCATATCACATCGCAATACACTTTGATCGAACCAACGAAAACGCGTAAGATCAATTGGCGCCCACCGTGGGGCCCTATTCGAGTGTTAGATCGAAATATGCCTACTACGAGGAGAAATATGTATGTTAGTTGGAAGCCTTACTGATCTGAAACTCTGTTATTCACTATTGGGGCATTCGTCATTTCAAGGACGAAAATAAGACCTATACGATGGATTTCCGAGCTTAAGATTAGTGGTTTAATCTATAATTGCACAACTCATTTATTTCTTCGATGGATTTATTATCCACGGAGGATCCATTTCCATAAGCGAATAAGAAGTTCCACAGATATCGTCCATAACAGATTGACGTAGAATTAATTCCGCCCACTCGATCGACGGATAATGTCAAAGGCTTAGAAAATCTATGGAGTTGCAGCTTATTAACGGTCGGAATTTATTTTTCCGATCATCATATTTATTAACTTCAAAGACAAATTTTTCGAATCAGTTATTTAAGAGATCAGTTGCATAATCTGTATACATTATTTGTCGGCTATTTGTATTTTTCTCAAGTCGGTTGGGATAAGTTGAATATTTAAACAACAACAACTAATTAGATAAATTCTCGAGGTAATGGTTGAATATTGGCAATCGTTTCGACCAATAAAGGAATTCAAATAATGAAATTCGATCAGAGAACGAAGCATTATCATTAAAATTCTTCAAACAAGTTACAAAGTAAAGCCTCGAATATAATTCGAGCTCAAGAAGTACAATACAATCACTTCTACCCTATTACAAGATCTATGGATAATTCTATCCTGATTCGTGCTCGGTCTTCATCCCCTAAGATCGCTCCAGATGCAGAACTCAGCAGTGATTCTTATTGGCAATCACTCGCCACCTGTCGCACAGCAATCTTCGAACGGGATAAGGGCCGGATCGCAGCTCCTCCCCAGGGCTTCAGACCAACCCAAGGTCTTCATCTGTAAATAATGATGGAAATACTCGATCATTATTTACAGGTTAATCCGAATCGGTGCAGCAGAGGATTATCCCAGCGGAGGCACCCCAAGCAAGCTCGAAGGAACTATACTTCAAGAAAGCCCTCGAGGAAGCTGGTGCCTCAGATTTAAAGAACTCCTCTCAGATTAACCAGCTGCCCGATCAGATACTACGCCAGAAGACCGGAATTCTAACCCGCACCAGATAAGATATGTCTGGGAAAACAGGTTGCCTACCGGTATTCTAGGCGCAATTTCTTTTGCCTGTCGATATTCTAAGCGAAAAGGATTGTATCAAAAGAGCTAAGATCGAAAAATAGGGTTCGAAGTCTTATCTCAAATTCCTTTATCTGGGAGAAAATATGAATCAAATCTAAATCTCGACCCATAGTGATCAGAGGAAGCATAAAAGAAAAAGTGAGGAGTGTCGTAAACATAAAGGGACCTATTTATAGTAGTAAAAGATTTTGAATCAACGGCCCAGATAGCGGATTACGGATGGCTAGGATGTCCGCATTAAATGGACTGACCGATACGTTTCCCGAGAAATAGGGTCCTGTTTGGTTAGCAGATTATACAATCCAATGATATGCAACGAAGGGCTTATTCGAAACATTCGTTCAAACAATGGTTTCACTTACTATTCTACTCCAAAATGGTGCGAAGATCAGGGACACTTGTCTGGAAGATCAACCCTCATGCACTTAATACTCTAGCTTTTGAAATTCGGCGATAGCAAGGATCGATCACATCAAGTTCTTTATTAATCTCAAATCTACCAAGACATTAATATTCTTAGAGACCACTGTTCGGGTGTTTCGTCGTTAATCTTACATATTCGTGATTGAAGTTATGGGAAAAATAAAAATGTCTGGCTGTCCTTTATTCTATCAACAAGGAAAAGTGAAAATTCTATTCATAGATATTATTAAAAAGATACAAGAGTTCAGAAGGAAAATATGGAAAATACATTTCGAACATAGTACAAGCTAATATGTTACATAAGAACACCTTTACTTTCTACAATCCTATTAAATTTTCGGTTCCCTCTCCTATCGTTTACTCAGAGTAACCTAGCTCCGAGCAGGGAACCTCCTTTGGATCCGCAGGCTTTTAACTTTATTTACGATCTTCCGAAGACAAAAGGGCGAACACATGGCTTATCGAGTGACTATATTCTGGATAGTTCGCTCCCCGCTGTGTCTTCCTAAATGCATTGTAGCAACAGGTCTCTAATCGAAGACCTGCGCGACAGCATGTGGACTTCGTGAATCTGGCATATTGGCTTTCAAGATGGAAATTGTATTTGCCTGACGATATTCTAAGCGAGGTCGGGTTAGAAGACTGTCACTCTTAAAAATTGTTCGAAGTCTGAGCTAAAATAGTTGAATTGATGGAGTAACAATCTTGATTAGCATGGTCGGACAGATAAAATGCTGGTACAGCGAATAAGAAAATCTCAACAGTATGACACCCCTTTTATAAGTAAAAAGATGAAGGAATCTGGCAGCAGATAATTCGCGAAATGAATGGATGAGATTTGTTGACCCTTGCAATTCTCGATAAATGAGGAACCATTTGGAAAAAATCAAACATGACAAGATTGGGAACTTATAGACAAAGAGTTTTCTTGACAAGGCATAAAATTTATTTTTTAAGCCCTAAGGTTATTTACTATTGGCTGTTTCTCTATGATTCATCTTTTCTCATGATTGCAGAAGACTATTATCTCGTCAAAATTTATTTCGATCAGAGTTATATATTATCGATCTCGGTTCATCTATTGTTCAATCTCTTCTCGTCTCCATCTACTATTAAAAAAGGGTGAAAGCTGTTGCTATGACCCTCGAAAATCGACCAAGGGTGAAAGCCGTTGCTACGCCCCTTGGATCGAAAAATAAAAATGGGTGACGACCCTCGGGCTAAAAATGCTCTGAAACGACTAAGGGTGAAAGTCGTTGCTATGCCCCTTAGATCGAAATTATTAAACGGGTGAAAGCTGTTGCTACGACCCTCGGGCTAAAAATGCTCTGAAACGATTAAGGGTGAAAGCCGTTGCTATGCCCCTTAGATCGAAATTATTAAACGGGTGAAAGCTGTTGCTACGACCCTCGGGCTAAAAATGCTCTGAAACGACTAAGGGTGAAAGCCGTTGCTATGCCCCTTAGATCGAAATTATTAAACGGGTGAAAGCTGTTGCTACGACCCTCGGGCTAAAAATGCTCTGAAACGACTAAGGGTAAAAGCCGTTGCTATGCCCCTTAGATCGAAGTTATTATCCGAGCTCAATCAAAATTCTACTTTATTATTTCTCCATGATTGTTCAGACGACTAAGGGTGAAAGCCGTTGCTATGCCCCTTAGATCGAAATTATTATTCGAGATCGATCAAGATCTTATCTCAATTATTTCTCCACCATTATTTATCCGACTGGGGGATAAAAAACCTTTATTTGGCCCCTCAGATTGAAGTTATTACTCAAAGATCAATCTGAATTCTACCATGTGATGTCTTAATAATTATGTATTCGATTAAGGAATAAAGCCTTCTACAGAATATATTCAAAATTGAAGAATATCGGTTGTCGTCTATCATCTAAATACTTATCAAAGTTGATGAGGAATAGCACTTGTTCATATTTTTGTGGCAAAGAAATTGATGCTCGATAACAATATACGAAAGCAATTCTGCAAATTAACAAGTAAGGATGATAAAGGAAATAAATATCTCATTCATGACCTTCCAAATAGTTACAAGAGAACTCGTGATTACAATAATAAGGAAAATCGAGCAAAGCTGAGACTTTACATTTAATGTAACCCTATTACAAATTAACTCTACGCTATGACGTTCTTGTAATCAAAGGAAGAAGGCGGGGCTAGAATAACACTTCTACCCTTCATCCATCACTTCCTCAATAGTTACTCCACGCCGGACCAGATCGAGAGATAGGGAAGCAATCCCTAGAAAAATTATTCCACGCAATCTCGAGGGCAACTTTCCTCAAGAAACATCTTGAAGAAGTGGAGATCGAGTGCAGGAAAACTCCTCCAGCAGTTGACCCACTATCCCGACTGGATAGAGGACAGAGTACAGGAAGTCGAGCCCGCCTCAAAGACTTGGAATCAAAGAGAGCTGGTCGCCTGCCGGTACCCCAGTCGCAATTATTTTCGCCTGTCGATACCCTAGTCGAAATAAGTTGCCATCAGGAGACAGCGAAAATTATAAAGGAAGATAGTTCGAAGGAGAACCTCGAACCGTTTGGTCGGGGATAACAAACGAAACATGATGGCCAGAGAAAGTAAAATCTCAGTCATAGAGCCGATCAGAACAATTACTGAAATGTAAAGTTTGAAGGTAACTACGGAACTATATATAATAGAAGGAAAAGGCAATTAACGACTCAGATTTGATAATACTAACGGCTGAGATATAAGCAGTAAATGCGCCGACCGTTACGGTTCCCGAGAATACATAAACTGTTTTGGGAAAAGTGAAGAAAAGGTCAAAATTATTCCTGCTCGAGTTCATCCTATCCGAATTCGTTATAGTCTCAGTTCCAATCATCAAAGGAAAATCATGAAGAATTCAAAATACAGCTTATAAAGAAAGCGTTATCAATAATTAGCCCGAGGATAAGCAAAGCAGTCGTAAAGATCGATAAAAAGACTGTTATTCTCCGAGCTTGACATACCAAGCAATTACAAGTTACAAGACATCAACTCCTATTACATAGAAGGCCAATCTTTTGATACTAAGTACTTTTTACAGTTCTGAGAACATTAATAAAGAACAAATCTATATATCCGAACGTGAGAGGAACTTCATAATCGGGCCATCCTATGAAATTTTCAGCGGACGATAATGTCCCTACCCGAATAGGAGGCGCCTGTCAAGTCAACAAATTTTCGTATATAGTTACGATTCTTCAAAAAAGGAGAGGGGTAATGCATCTCTTTCCTAGATGAAACATGAATGTTTTCTTAAGAACGTCGACCTTCGAAGCACTACCCGTAACATTTTCAAGAAAGAACCTAACAAATTGCCGCATACCCTCGAAAAACTTGACGCCTGAGCCTCCCTAAACCGCAAAAAGGCCATGGGGCTAGTAGGGTCGTGGATGGTCAGCAATAAAGCTTATTGGCCTTCAAGGTCGAAATAGTGTTCGCCTGCAGATACCCTAGTCGAGGTTGAAGTACAAATTTGACTATGATATGCAAAATAAGTCCTAACTCGAAAGTCGAAATATTGAGTCATGCAGCAAAATCTTTTAGTCAGCATGGTCGAAGGAATCTGTTTTCGAAAAATACTATAAGTATGCAAAACAAAGAGCCCCATTTATAGGTACTATTCTCAAAAATCCAACGGCTAGCAGGAAGCAAAAGAAACGGTCAAGATCAAAAGATTGTCGCGCTTCCCAAGAATTTTGGCGGGAAGAGAAAGTGATATTATCTTTGGAAATTAAGCTGAATTAATATACCAAGATTGAAGATCGAAAATCGCGAACACAAAGTCAAACGATGAAAGCAAACTAAAGCATGGACAGAAATACACATCACGTTATAGAAGAACATGCAATTCGAGAAACAAACAGATTATTACAAACCATAGGGGATAAAAATGTCTGAAATTATTCATGATCACATGAGTAAAAACAATATAGCCATACTACAAGTCCGGGTAAATAAAAGACAACATCTAGAGAAGCTTATTGTCGGAGAAAATCTTTCGAAGCTCGGCATTACGAGCCTCACATCCCGCTTCATATCTACGGTCGTAAGCCTCCTTTTCTCGACGAGCAAAGTCTTGTTTCTCCTGCTCGTGAAAACTTTTCAGTTTTTCGAGCTCCTCATTCAGCTGCTTGTGGATCTCTTCTCCATGTTCTTTAGCAGTCTTCTCCCTCTCTAAAGCAAGCTTCTCTGCGAGGACACGGTCGAATTCGACTTTCTTCTCCTCCAGCTCGAGGGAAATAGCAGCACGCTGATTTGTTTCCCGCTCAGCAAACGTTTTAAGCTCAATAAAATCTTGTTCGGCCTGTTAAAAGGATCGGCAGCGTCAATTAAAAAAAAAAAAAAAAAAAAGAGAGAGAGAGGAAGAATAAATAAACATATGTACACCTGAAAAAGGAAGTGCTGCCCAGACTCGAACAACTCTTCTATGTTTCTCTCCTTGGACATGTTTCTCTCCTTGGGCATGTTAGTTTCCGAAGAAGTAAAGTTAACTTGCAACAGACTATCCATGGGATCAATCTTAGAAGGAGACCCATCTTTCGACTCCTCGGGCAGGGAAGGAGTAACTTTCGAAGGAATGGGGTTAACCCGGGGTTCGGGAGGATTATCAATTTGGAACTCTTCAGCAGAAGCCCCTCCGCCAATTTCTAACTTGAGTTTTTTGTTGAGACCTCCTGCGGGGGGAACGGTTGAAGCATCGGAGGATGATTTGCTACCAATAGCAAGATTTTGCAAATCCTCAATGGGAGTGACCCCATCGGAATAAGGCCTTTTGTTCGAAGAAGGAACGGGAGTCTTTTCTCGAAATAGACTTGCCGGAACCGCCCCTGGCGTGCTTTGAGGAAGTGCTTTTCTCTTTCTTATTTTCTCCCCCTTTAGGAGCTTTCGGGGAAGACACAGAGGTCTTAGAAGAGGATTTGGAGGGTTTGGCCTCCTTGGCAGGTTTCTGCTCTTTGCTCGGATTCTTATTCTTCAAACCACCAAATAGCTGTTTGGGGTCGACTGCTTTGCCTAGTATGTTTTCCATGATAAACAGAGAGATAGTTGACAAATTAGAAGAATATGAAATATAGAGGAAGAGCTCCGATCTCTGAGAATATTTTCTGACAAAATTTGAAGAGGTCCTGATATTTATAGGCGCTAGACCCTATAATTATTAATAGTGGAATCGACGCGACTATCAAGAAAGATTCTATATGGAATAAATAGATATCGAGCAGAGATCACGAGAAAATATCGAACTACAAAAGGCAAATAATGTCTAAATATTGGCGAGGTTGGAATATACAAATTACACGAATTAAACCGAAAGGAAAACAAATCCGATTACAAAAATGGGTTACATACATGTATACATTCGACCCCTAACTACGAAACTATAGATCACCCCCTCCGGCATGCTCGAACTCGGCATTTGGACCGACCCCACCTTTACCGCCACTGCCTAATGGATCGGACTGATCAACGGGTCGATCATTTTCCTTATCCGATTCGTCCTCTATGATAACATCTTCCTTTTTCCCCGAAGCAGAAGGGTAATCGTCATTAGAGAGCTCGAGCAAGTCGGGATTAGGCATTGGAATGCCATACTCCTCTACTAGGGGGGCAAAGCGATGATCCTGCCATTTTATATCCGTCTTGGGTAAAGAGGAAGCTTTGTAATCCTTCCCTTCAGCATTTTTAAATGGGTTCATATGCTGATAATATTCGTCCATATTATCTGGGATTATCTTGGCCGAAACCAGTTGTTGAACCCCTTTATAGAAGATCACTTGGAGAATCCCTCCCATTCTCCTTTGGACTAAGGGATCTAAGACAGGAGATTCCAAGAATTCTCGTATGGCTGGTATCACAGCCTCTTCCCAACCTTGAGCATAGGCACGCTCGGAATCTTTGTAGGACCTCAGGCGCTACCACTTGCCCCAAAACCAATTGGTGTTAGGGAATGCGCATACCTTTCCCTTATAGTGCATTCACGCAAGCGCCCACGATATTCGATTGTGGCTCCACCCGCACACTCAGTTTGGATGCCACAGGACAATTGCTGTCACCCGCACACTTAGTTTGGGTGCCCAACAATCTCCCCCTCAGCAATTGCTCCTGCTGGGAATCGAACACGTGACCTTGGCTCTGATACCACTTGTAGGACCTCAGGCGCTACCACTTGCCCCAAAACCAATTGGTGTTAGGGAATGCGCATACCCTTCCCTTATAGTGCATTCACGCAAGCGCCCACGATATTCGATTGTGGCTCCACCCGCACACTTAGTTTGGGTCTCCATCCGCACACTCAGTTTGGATGCCACAGGACAATTGCTGTCACCCGCACACTTAGTTTGGGTGCCCAACAATCTTGTTTTGCTAGCTCAAGTTCGGTCTTAACCTTCTTCAGTTCTTCCTCGAGGGCACTTCATCTTCTTCCACGGACGAAGAACGTTTCTTAGTAGCTTTTTCGAGCTCCTTCTTTGTTTGAGATAATTCTTGTTGACTTTCAGCTAACTGAGATGAACTGAGATCGAAGAGTTTGATTGTCGGCGAAAATTTGCGCATACGCATCGTGGGCATCCTGCGACTCTTGCTCCAGCAATGCTAAGCGATATGTTTGGGTGGCGAACAAATCTCCGATCTATGAAGTAAGTTGAGATAGCACAGAAATGTTAAGGGCACTAAAGAGAGAGCAGTTAGTCAAAAGACGAGTGTTTACCTCGTGATACGTTCTGGAGAAATCACTCAAGACCTCAAAATCCCCTTTGACGGTATGAAGCAGGATATCCCGTCTAAACCGACTAGCCATGTAGATTCTAGTGGCTTTGTCAAATTCATTCTCACCACCCGGATTCAGGTCGGTTAGAATGCTACCACCTTCAGGGTATCCAGCAGCCCTGCTACTACGGAGATGCTCGTCCATGAAATCCACCACATCGGGTTCAGACCTACCTTCTCGACATGAAACAGAGTCAGAACTCACACCAAAAGGTTTTAACCTCCTTGAGGGTCCGGGATGTTCAGCGTTTCTTTTTCGACTCAGGAGCTTCTCATACTTCTGGATACCCTGAATCCGGTTCCAGGAATGCTGACTATAACCAACAGACGAAAGAGCAGAAGTATCGGGGGAAAATAAGGTTCGAAGAGGCCCGGCAGTGGCGGAGTTCAGGGAATTCATAGTGCCAAGCCCTCTCAAATCGGGGATCATAGAAGGTATGACGACTGGATTCCCACCTAAATTACTTGCGTCCGTTCTTCTTTCGGAAGCATAAGGTAACGGGTCAAAATAAAATCGTTTATCTCTGACCAAGCCGGCAGCGGACACTCGAAATTTCTCGACGACTCGACCTACAGGAATAATACAAATAGGGCACGGGTTTAAATAAGAAGAATCGTTCGATCAAACCTTTAATAAGCAGAAGATAGTAAACATACCCAAAGAAAGAGTGGCAAAGGGCGGAGCACCAGAGATCGGCAGGTCAGTGGTTTGCAGAAGGGATCCTTCGGAAGATTGGCTGGGATATTTGATAACTCCGTGAAAACGTCGTTATTATCTATCTCTTTAAGCCCAAAACATCTTGTTTTGATCCGAGTTTCTGTTTGTTCCGTGTGTTTTCGTTCTTTTGTGCTTTTGGCCCCTTTGTTTGGCCTTTGTTCGTCTTTTGTGTTTTTGTTCTCGTATTGATCGTTTTCTCCGTGGTTTGTAGGTATTAACATCATAGAGAGATTCGGAGTTGCGTATCAATGTAACGAGTCGCTCTACCAACCCCACGAGTCAAGCATGAGCTTCAAAGGAAATAGAACCCGAAGTAAATCGTACAAGAACGTAGATAGCTGCTCACTAAAACATGCATAAATATTTCATGGATGATCCAAATGAGCTGAATTTTGGATATGTCATAGATGAGTGAGTTAGCTACGCTACGGACTTTACGGATCCGGATTCGGAGTTCGGAATCAAAAGATATGCTGCTCAGAAGAAAGTGTGGCGGAGCAGAAAATCTGCAGAGAGCTTACTGCCTGAGCTCGCGGCCGCGAGCTCAGGGCTCGCGGCCGCGAGACCTGCTGCCAGAAAAGCTGCGTATTTTGAAGGTGTTTTATGTCCTTTGCCTTTTCTCTTCCACTTGTAAATTCCAACTTCTTTTGGGGACTTTTTGGCCTTAGTTGCCTTGTTTTGGAGGGTAACTTAGGCATGGAAAGTTGGTAGTTTTGCTAGGTTAGATATTAGGAGGTGAAATTCATCACAACTTCATACTTCACTTTACATCTTGCCTCCAAAGGAAGAAAAGCTTTGTTTTGGCACTTTTGAAAGAAGAACTTCACTTGGACTCCCCAAAGAACAACAAGGGCTTGAAGAAGAAGTTGATATTGACTTCATCACCTAAGCTTACTCTATCTTTCTTACTTTGTTCATTTACACTTATGACTTTGTTTAATGTAATGAATATGGTATTGATTAATATGAGTAGCTAATTTTCTTTATTCTATGTTTTTATTGATCCTATGTTTGGTTCTTGATTCTTGATTAAATGATGAGTTAATGATTGTTGCTATGCTTGTATACAAGTGTTTGTTAAATTAGTTTGAGCTTTTGTCAACTTGTGGTAAGATCAACCATAAGATGAAATGAATTGATCTTTAATTGCTAGGCATAGTGGATTAAAGATTAGATTGTAAAACTAGGTTGTGATTTGATTTTAGGATAGGAATATACCTAGGCCATTTCATGTTCTAACAAGGTTTGGAGTTAATGCATCACTTAGGTTTAATCCTTTTAGACATAAATTGGATTAGTCTACTTTGGTAGGTTCGTACGATATCGGAAGATACGTATGAATATTTTATGAAATCTTGAACAACAAGCATAAGTGTAGTTGTCAATTGTTGAGTCGTTTGTCTTGAATCGAACTAGGTGACGTAAAATCGTAGAAGCCTTTACATATATTAAGTCAAGTGTTAGTTTCCGTAATTACTTATTTGAATTGTAGTATAAAAACCACCATCACCTCACCGTACTCAACTTATGAATCTAAGTCGAAGTAACAAGACGTTAGTTGGTAATTAATTGAACAATTCCTCGTGGGTTCGACACTCCTTTATCACTTTATTACTTGTAACGACCGTATACTTGCGTGTTTGCGTACTAGTATTTGGAACGCAACAAGTTTTTGGCAAAAACTTGTTGCGTTCCAAATACTAATACGCAAACACGCAAGTATACGGTCGTTACAAGTAATATAAAACGATAAGTACATACCGAGTATCGAATCCCCACGAATGAGTAAAAGGTGGGAATAAACGAATCAATCGAAGGCTTATTCTATCTAAGAATGCTTGATACAAAAAGATCAAACCCAAATATATGATAAGGGTGATTTTATTTAACTACGAGCGGTAAAGTAAATCTAACTATGAAAGCAAGTAAATGGGGAGTTAATTATGTGGTAAGGAGGATTTATAAGCGATTAGTTAAAGCAGATAAATTATGCGGTTGATAGGTTAGCTATGCAAACAATCCTAGATTTAGTTGTTGTTTGTGAGTTCAAATTAGTTAAGTCTCCCTATCGGTTTGACTTAACTCTACCAATCTACCCAAACTCTCCATCTCCGGATCAAGAATGAACATCGCTGTCAACCGATGCTCTAAGGGAAGTCCGAACCCAAAAGATGATTCTAAGGCGTACCGTTGTCACCCGGGACCTAAAACTAACCCAAATCCCCGAATAAAGAGAATCTAAGCTATTTGATGCATTTACGGACGAACCCATTATACAAACACGGACCAAACTAGGTATATGACTATCCTAGGTTGAAATCCACAAATCGTCACTCGCCTAACCTATGTCTAGGTTGCATTAAATGTAGATGGCCAAAAGTGCGATAAAACAATAAACCCAACAAATCAAACATAACCCAACATCAAACATAACTAATCAAACGATAACAATGACTCGACAATTAATATATTATGCTCGTGCTTGCTATTCAAGGATTCACTGATGTTCGTATGTATCTTTCGATAGCATACCAACCTATCGAATTAAACTAATCCAATTTACGTATAAACGGAATAAAATCTAATCGATATCATTTAAACTCAAACCTTAAACGAATATGAAACGACATAGGTATATGTCTATCCTAAAATCGAATCACAATCCAAATTCATAATCAAATCCTCAAAATCACTAAATATAGCAATCAAGAATCAATAACTTTCATCTCCAAAGGTTGTCAAACCACAAGACGAACAATAAACACGGAATCGGATTAACGAACACAAATAAGCACCATACTAATCATCAAGACATCATTAATCAAACAATAACATAAATTATATAAATCCGGAGAATTCCAATACACAATCATTCATCCAAAAAGGAAATAACAAACTCATCTCCTAATCATAGACAACTAGGAAATAGAAAGAAATCACCTAATCGGAATAAAGTCGAGAGATGGATCCTCCTCCCTTTAATCACCACACAACCACTCCCCAAGGGTGGTGATTAACTCACCCCCTTGGTGGAGCCTTCAAATACAAGAAAAAGAAAGAAAAACAAAGAGAAAATGTTGAGGGAAGCTTAAAGAAAAAGGGAGGCACAAGAGTGGAATGAATTGAGATTCTCCTCAACTTGTGACCTCTTCTCCCCTCTTAACCCTAAGGAACAAGACCAAAAGCCCCCTAAATGGTTTAGAAATGCAAGTGGGGGAAAAGGGGGAAAGTACAAGAAAACCCCTGTTTTTCCCGCAGAAAATAGCTGCTGGAACAGGGGTCTCGCGGCCGCGAGACTGAACCTCGCGGCCGCGAGGAACAGGCAGTAAGTTTTCTGCACTGCCACACTTCCTTCCGAGCATCATATCTTTTGATTCCGAACTCCGAATCCGGATCCGTAAAGTCCGTAGCGTAGCTAACTCACTCATCTATGACATATCCAAAATTCAGCTCATTTGGATCATCCATGAAATATTTATGCATGTTTTAGTGAGCAGCTATCTACGTTCTTGTACGATTTACTTCGGGTTCTATTTCCTTTGAAGCTCATGCTTGACTCGTGGGGTTGGTAGAGCGACTCGTTACATTGATACGCAACTCCGAATCTCTCTACGATGTTAATACCTACAAACCACGGAGAAAATGATCAATACGAGAACAAAAACACAAAAGACGAACAAAGGCCAAACAAAGGGGCCAAAAGCACAAAAGACGAACAAAGGCCAAACAAAGGGGCCAAAAGCACAAAAGAACGAAAACACACGGAACAAACAGAAACTCGGATCAAAACAAGATGTTTTGGGCTTAAAGAGATAGATAATAACGACGTTTTCACGGAGTTATCAATATTTAATCACCGGGGCAGGATAGTTACAGTGACTCAACCCAGCCAATCGCAAAACGCCTTCCTGAACTAGGAACTTGGTCTGGTAAGGATTGGACCGCATTTGCTCGAGAAAAACATCGGAAAGACGCTGTTTGAGCTTCTCTCTGATTCTACGAGAACCATACGACCAAGAGTCTGCACCATCCCATCGATACGGTCTAGTCTTTGAACTACCTTCTGATATTGGAACATTAGGACCTTTCACAAAGAAGAACCTCCTCTTCCAACCTGTACTCTTTACCGTTGTTATCTTGGTAAGAAAAGGTCGTTTCGACCTCTGGCGGATAGACACGAACCCCGCATTTGAACCTTTGCCTAACTCCATTCGGAATATATGCCAAAAGTTGCTAAAGGAGGCCTCTTCCCCTTTTGCCTCCATAAGAGCACTGAATGCTACTATATATGCAACAGAGTGTGGGAGAAGTTGAGCGGGGGACAGCGAAAAGAAAGTAAGGACATTTCTGATAAGGGGAATGAACGGAATACGCAAACCACAGGAAAATTGGCCCTCATAGAAGGATTGACAGCCAGCCGGGGGCTCGGTAGCACGTTCGGAATAAGAAGGAATGACGATCGAAAACCCTTTGGGAAGAAATTTCCCAAACTCCGCCTCGAGATAATCGCGATCCTTCTTCGAAAAACAACAGGAAGTTTCTTTAGCGGGAAGTTCTGATCTGTTTGAGGTCACGGCCTCGGAAGCAAGCGTAGGTTTGAAAATTCCGACGAAGGCACCCTCACCGATGCTGCGTTTCTCGATCTCATCCTCTTCAAGATCCACGCTCGGATCATCATCCTCGCCTTCTTGACGAAATTCCCCATCTTCATAATCATCAACAAGCCTTAATAAAGGATCGGACTCTTGTTTTTCTTCGACCTTATCCTTGCCCTTTAAACTTCTAAAGCTTGACATTATGGGTTCAGAAATGAATGTATTAAAGCAAGTGCCTTTTTCGACTCAGATACTCCGAGCTCAAGAGAGAATGCAATGTGGAAGTAATTTTTCAACGGGTCAACATATATATACGGGGTTAAAAAGGTAAAATTGCAAACAGGTCCCCGAGTAACCGCGACGGTTGAACTTACTCAGAGTAAAAATCTAATGTTATCCTTCTAAGAATTGCATTTTCGGTCCGTCACTTACAAATGGTGGAATAATTTCCCCAGAAATTATCCCCAGGGTATTCCATTTAACCTCCTTATTATGATCGGAAAATTTGGAAAGTATTCATTAAGAAATTGAGTTAAGCATCGTGGAACAGTAATGAATATTACAATTTCGAGGTCCTACTACGAAGTTATTTTTACAACACGCCGGAATATTGTTTCTTGTATATGCACTCTTTTTTCCTGGCTCGGTTTTTATCCCAATGGGTTTTTCCGAGTTAGGTTTTTAACGAGGCATATCCGAAATACATTATGAGCGGCTCATCTCGAAGTAGCGTGTGACGTAGCTCGTACTTCTTCGAGCGCAAGCTCCACTTCACGCTCGAGAAGTGGGGGAGTATTGATGAGGGGTAATTCGGATTCCCAGCCTTCGCAGGCTCGGTGTGGATCTAACAAACTAGATCCCGCCCCCAGGAACCAGGTGCTGGCCCAGGATTCTAAATGAAGTGTTCCGAACCATTGAAAAGGTCCCGAGCTTGAGAGGTGTTGTTGGGCCTAGCCTGGGCCCAAGCCCATCAATTCTGTTATAAATACTCCATGCATTTATGACGACAACACAACTTCCCAGGTGCTCTCACTTCGAAACAGCTGCTCGGACACACTTGGGAATATTAGTATAGGCTAGCTCGTATATATTTCGCCCTCTAGCTTGTACGGCATCCAATAATGCTCGAATAGGACTCCAAATTATTGTAACTTGTACTCAATCACATTGAATACAATATTATTGATCTTTCTCTTCTATTTGTTTGCATTCATATCACATCGCAATACACTTTGATCGAACCAACGAAAACGCGTAAGATCACTTCTAAATAAAAATGCAAAGTACAAAAACTCTATAATTTTAAGGTGCAAAGTACCAAAAACCCGATTAATTCCCAGAAAAATAGAATCATCGGGTTTTGAAATGATAGGACAAAAATGGAAAAGGTCAAAAGAAAAGGAAAATCAATTGCCGAGAATCCCTAAAATGCCTTGTTGACTGCTTTGGTCAGAATTTGGTACTACCAAGATTAAATACTTCTGTTGGAGTCGATCACCATATCTTAATCGGCAACTTATGCAACATGCTTTATGCTTATTCAATATTTAGGATATTATTTTAATTTTGATTATGGTAAGCTTTTTCTTTTAATTTTAGGGTAAATGGCAAGTTAAGTCAGATTTGCTGGGACAATTCCCTTTTAAAAAATAGTTTGAACATGATTTTTTTAGAAGAATTAAACTAAAATCAATCGAACTCATATTTTGACGAAGCTCAACTTAACCCAACCAAATCAGATAAAATCTATTAGAATATCACCAGTGGCCGAGCTAACCGTAATTTATTTGGGGGGGGGGGGGGCGAAATTTTTTCTAACAATGCTTTAAATCCAGAAAATAATAAGTAATATTATAAATAAAATAAAAGACCGTACTCTTTTTACAATTATAAATACATATTTTTTTGAAGCAGTGTAAATAAAGAAATATATGAAGAATACACTAAATAAATATGATTATAAGGAGAAGGCATTATAAAGAAAATAAGAAAATTGCACTTTCTTTAGTAAGAATATTTTTTAGGAACAATGCATTAAGTAAAGAAAATAATAAGAAAATAACTATATTATAAGAACAATAAAAATACCATATTCCTTACATAATCATTAAGCAAGAAAGAAAAATTAAACGAAGGCATAAATATTGAGATTAAGAGAGAAAGAAAAATTAAAAGAAAAACATATACATTAATAAGGAGAAAGAAAAATAAAAAGAAGACATGAATATTGAGAATAAGAGAGAAAGAAAAACTAAAAGGAAAGTGTGCTAAGGAATATTCGAACCCTACCCCTACCCCTACCCTAACCCATTACAAACATAGAGACACCTTATCTAACCGACCAAAAGCCAACAATATTATACACTGACTACTTCTAATATTTAACGATATATTTCTGTTTTTTGGGGGGGGGGGGGGTGTTTCGCCCCTTGTTTTAACATTTTCCGCCACTGAATATCACCTATACTGTCTCATATTAAACTCTATAAAGATTATTAACTAGACACATATTGGTTGTTGAATTTAAAATTGTGATTGAAATTTCTCATAATATTGAATATGAATTTAGTTCAATCTTATTTTGTGGGATAGATCGTATATATGTTTAAAATTTCTATTAAATTGATCAAATGTGCGGTTAAGCTTATAGCTTAT
Organism: Penstemon eatonii; assembly: GCA_038501285.1. Classification (NCBI taxonomy): domain Eukaryota; kingdom Viridiplantae; phylum Streptophyta; class Magnoliopsida; order Lamiales; family Plantaginaceae; genus Penstemon; species Penstemon eatonii. The sequence goes on along the minus strand of CM076715.1, from coordinate 60,653,483 downwards.
AAATTCTTGACACAATTAGCTAGGTCAATCTTTATATGTGATTTGTATCATATATCTCGTATCAATATTATAATACAGATTATACTATATATATATATATATATATATATATATATATATATATATATATATATATATATATATATAGTATTTATATATATGCATATATCTGAAGTTAAATATATTTTCATAAGTTATTTTTCAATCCTGCTATTATATACAATATGTAACAATCAAATACTCATCCAACATAATCACACACAAGCAAATAAATGCACAGCTCAATATATAAGATCAATCAACAAAACTTCTTCACTAAAACTCGATATGAATCCAAATGAATACAAAAATGATCCAAATGAATTACACAACCAGAACCACAACTAATCACAAGCTATAAAAACTAAGGACAGTAGGATTGCAAACACAATCGAACTAAGCCCAAATCAATCCTGAGATCTTCATATTACCTGAAATGAAGATGAACAAAATTGATCAATACCGACTGTTGCACCACAATTCAGAGAGAAAGGGAGAGGAAATTTCACTCGCATATTCAGGGTGTTGGAGCAGAAAATGCGTGCTCCCAGCTGATAAAGCAGTTGGTGTGGTCCAGCACTTTATTTGCCACGTGGACGTCCAATTGTTCCAATGAGAGAGCTGGTTTCCATGTCAACTATCCATTCATCCTTCCTTTTGCAAAACGGCACCGTTTCTTTCTCGCGCCCCAATTACTAACAAAAACGTGTTTCACCTTATTGCACTTTCCTTAATAATGTTTGATTAAGCCGTGGCCAGGTTCGAACCCATTCTTCAACATTTATTTTTCAAAATAAAAGAGGGGGGTAATTTCATTTTTATTCTCGGTTGCACGCATGAAAACTTGCACATAACAATACCGTCCCCTTTAAACCATCCTTGTCCTCAAGGATTAAAAGAGGGAAATTTATGCTTCAAGGAGTAGAAATCTTCCCAAGTTGAGTCTTTATCAGCTGTGTTAAACCATTTAACCAAGACTTGAGTTGCAGCCCTTCCATTCTTTTTGTATAGTCTTGTCTCCAGAATTTTTTCAGGTTCTAAAAGGATAGTTCCATGAACAGTTTGAGCTTCAGGTAGAGTAGGGATGGCAATAGCAGAGCCTATTTTTTTCTTGAGCTGAGAAACATGGAATGTGTTGTGAATCTTGGCAGTAGGAGGGAGGATGAGAGTGTAAGCTACTTGTCCAACTCTGGCAGAAACTTGGAAGGGGCCAAAGTATTTTGGAATGAGTTTTGTGTAGGGAGTTCCCCTCACAGTTATCTGCCTATAGGGTTGGAGTTTAACATAAACTCAATCTCCAACCTGAAATTCAACTTCCCTTCTGTTCTTATCAGCCATGCTTTTCATTCTGGACTGTGCCTTGATAAGATGAAGTTTGAGGAGTCTGATAGTGCTCTATCTAGCACTTAGGCTTTTGTCCACAGCTTCAACAGCAGAATCCAGGGGTTGATACTGTAAGTGTGGAGGTGGAGGTTGGCCATAGACCACTTCATAAGGTGAGAGATGAGTGGCTGAGTGATAGGTTGTATTATACCACCATTCAGCTAAAGGAAGGAGATGCAGCCAGGACATTGGTCTATCACCAATCATGCATCTGAGGTAGGACTCCAAGCATTTGTTTACAATTTCAGTTTGTCCATCAGTTTGAGGATGGTAAGCAGTAGAGTGTAGGAGATCAGTCCCTTGAATCTTGAAAAACTCTTTCCAAAAATTACTTAGGAAAATAGGGTCCCTGTCACTCACAATGGTTTTAGGCATACCATGCAACTTGAAAATAGAGTCAGTGAATGCTTGAGCCACATATATAGCAGTGTAGGGGTGCTGTTATAAAGTGTGCATACTTGCTGAGTCCATCAACTACGACTAATATAACTTCTTTACCTTGGATTTTAGGCAAACCTTCAACAAAGTCCATAGAAATGTCAGTCCATATCCTATCTGGAATAGGTAATGGTTGCAGCAATCCAGCAGGTAGAGAGTTAACAGACTTACAAAGTTTGACAAACTAGGCATTCTTGGACAAAGTTGAAAATTGTAGTCTTCATGTCCTTCCAAAAGTAGTGTCTTTTGATTCTGTGAAGGGTATTAACCATTCCAGAATGACCTCCTTCATTGCTTCCATGATACAAAGATATAATGTCATTTTGGAGAGTAGTATCAGCACCCACCAAAAGCTTGCATTTTCTTCTTAACAAGCCATTAACCCTGTAATACCCCAAAATTTTGATTTTTCAGAATTTCCTTAAGTTTCACTTTGTTTTTTTTTTAAAATATTTTTGAGGTTATTTATTTTTTTGAAAGTTTAGGAAATTTTATTTATTATGAAGATGTGCTTTTATGTAAAACTAAAATGATCATGAAAATAATAGATATTGGAGATTAAAGTTTTAAAAACTTTTTGAGTGAAAGTGTAATTGAATTCTTGACTAATATGATTAAGTTTATTTATTTTTAAGATTTCTTTGCTGTTTTTAAAATTTTGTGGCTAAAGTGTCACTTTTGAAAACTCATGGGTCAAAATGCAATAAAAATATAGAATTTGCAGCAGGACAAATGTCCTGCTGCTGGGCCGTAAATTACAAGTGGAGGAAGTGTAATTTGTTCCCTTCTAAATGCACACATATATCAATCTATTTTCAGCAACAAAGAAAGATGGGAGATCAAAGTGTAATTTGTTTGTTCATTCCTCCATTGTTATCTTGCTCAATCTCAAATACCCACCTACACACACTAGAAACTCAAAAATATAACTTTCTCAATTCTTAACCAAATCAAGCGATTAAACACTCTAAATTATAGTATTCGGAATGTAGAACGTCGTGGTGGAGTTATTTTTTAGAAATATCGATCGTAGATGTAGAAATCGCGACATTAAAGTGACGGTTTTAAAATGGGTTTCTTTGCATAAGAGTTTTTCGATCAATTTTTCGAAGATGCGACTCCACATTTGTGTTCTGGGATCAAAGAGGAGTGGCATGGTGAGTTCGGCAATTTTTCGGTGTCGGTCAACGGCCGGTCAACGATTAGTCAACGCCGGTCAACGGTCCCTGCTCCGGTTAGCGACTTCGTTTCGGAATGGGTATTCTATTTTCGGTCTTCATTTCTCGATTTGATTTGGTTAGGTAGTTACTTGAGCCTAAAGGTTATTGTGTATTATTTACATTGTGGTTAATGTTTGAGTTTAGAAATTAGTTTGAGCATGAGTTTGGGTTCGTACTATGTTATGCATGTATCTAGATTAACTCGATTTTAGTTATAATGATGGTGTAGTAATGAAAGTGAAAACTTGATATAGTAAAAATATATGTCTTGATAATAAATTTCGATAGAGTTAATGATGTTATATGATGAAAAATTATTAAAACTTATGATTAATTTCGGTTCTATAGTGAATTTTTGCTTAAATATTTTTAAACGTTCTTGTGATATAGGGTTTTGAATTATTTTTGCAAGAAAGTTAATGTTTTAATATTTTCGAAACTTTTGGGGTATACTTTGAATGTTTTCAAAAGAAAAGGGTGTTTAATTATGAATTTGTTAAATATTTTGGATTTTCTCAAATCTTAAAGTTTAAAAAAAAAATGAATACACTTAAATTATTTGATGTCGAAAGTTTTAGGTTCTTGTCTGAGATGTTAATTTAGGAAATCCTTGTGATAGGATTTTCTTTACTTATATTTAAGTAAGATTATAAGATAATTTATTAGCCGTATATGTATTTGCTCAGGTTTCGGATACACTTCACTGTGAAATTTTGGTCGATGTAATAAGCTCCTCAGGTGAGTGCTATGTGTTACTTGTGTGTAAGTCTAAATGTGCTAGTAGGTCGAGTCATAACTGTAACTTAGTTACTAAACGAACAAGCATGTGATGTATGATAACATAAAGAACTCGGCTGCTAGGACAAGTTACACATTGAACTATTGTTTATGTTTATGTGCTTATGAGTCATTGATATTGTATGTTGAACTGTTATTGAGTTGTTTACCGATTTCCTGTTACTGAACTGTTACTGTTACTGTTTCTGTACTGTTTACTGTTACTGCGTGGGCCCCTATTTTGATGTGCGGAATCGTGGTTAACCCGGAAGGTAAGGGCCGGAGGGTTACCTTGATCCACCGTAGACCCGCTTCACGAGCCAAGTGTGGAGGTTACACTTGAGCAGTGAATGTCAAACTCCTGGCATTTGACGTCAATGCGCACTGTTATGTAAGGTCGCACCTTACTTGGAGTGTTCGGTGGTGGTTTTTCTTACTGTGGATTGGAGGGTAAGAGGAGGACGGCATCAACAAATGTTGGTTACTTGTTTAACGTGCTTAAATTGTTATAGCTTATGTTCATTTACTGTACTGTTATATATGCTCATGTATATTATGTTGCATCACGCACAAATGAACTACAGCCTCACTAAGTTGGACGATCAACTTATGCATTCTGTGTTTCAATCTTTTCAGCTAAAGTTGTTTGGGGTAAATGATAGTTCATGTTGCGGTTAGGTCAACACGGTTGCGGTCCCACCCTAGTTCCAGAGAGTAGTTGAACTTTTGTCTAAATTCTCATTTGATTTTAAGATTTCGTTTGAAATGTGTTTTAAATCTCCTATAATGTCTAAATTGATTTTTATTATATCTTGCTAATATCTTTGTATTTTTAGATAATTTTGTAAAATGAGAATGTCTATCGAAAATGATTTTAAATTTTATCAAATATTAATCTTAATCTTCATGTATTTCTTTTGGGTCCCACAAGTTGTTTCACCATGTCATGTCATCCGTTAAAATTTATTTTAATTACTTTCGCTTTAAACTTAGTAATCAAAGTTGTTCTTATTTCGTTTTAAACCGCTTCCGCTTAAAACCTTTAATTCTCGATTTTAATTTATCGTTTCTTTTAAAAGGTTTCGATATTTTAACTCTTAAAAAAAATAAATTTCGACCGTTATCCGACGGACCCGCGGAGTGGTGTCAGAGCTTCGGCTCATGGCCAGGATATGGTCCTCGGAATTCGTACTGTGGTGCTAGTAAGGTGGAACTAACCGGCAAGATTTCAGGTGTCTACCCACATTGGATAGTTCACTTTTAGGACAAAACCGCAACCAAAACATAGGTATTGTGCGTGGCCTCGGGGGAAGGGGATATGTTTGATTGTTTATCTAATTTCTTGATTTGTTGTTTTAATTTTGGTATCCAGAATATACTTGACGTTACTTTGACTGAACTGTTTGAATTATTGTCTGATGATGATTGTAGATGAATATCCTCCTTGATTTCGTGTTTAGTGAATTACTTAAATCAAGTGACCTTACTTGAAGTACATATAAAATGACTAATATATCCCTAATCCTTTTCGAATTCCATCATCGCATGAGTTTTTCTTATTCAGAATTCATGTTGATGACTTCAGACATTTCCTCTCCAAATTGATTTATCTACTTTAATAAGCTCTATTCATCTTCTTTGTTTTTTATTAACTGTTTCACCCTTACTATAATGTTCGTACTTTTTATTTCGAACTTGTGATCCTTATATGTATGTTTTTCATCATTGCGGTGAATCCAATTGTTACTTATCCATTCCTTTCTTTTCTATTAACGACGAGTCTTCATATTCTTATCCAACATAAACCTTGAGATTTAACTCGTTCTCCTGATTTCAAACATTACTCTTTCGTAATGATCCATCGAATCTGAATATATTTGGATTCTCCTTGAGCTCCGTTCTTTGATTTAACTCATTCTCGAATCCATCATGTTTTTGAAATCTGTTTATGGGTTATTCTTGATAGTATGAAATCGATACACGTTTCTTTGAATCTTGGTGATTTACTATAAATTTCATCCCTCACATACAATTCTTAAAAATCATAGTTCATTTGAACTTTCAGATCGAATTACTCATTGTTATAATGACTCTATTTACTATTTTTATGTTCATGACTAACTATAATTCATCTCGCTAGTTCGTGCTCCATGGAAACTCTTTCTTAGTCAATGTTAGTTTGATTGATAATGACTATTTTGTACCTAGTACTTCAAGTGTGTCTCATTATTCAACTATCCATCTTTCTACTTTTCCTCGAGGTTGAAATTTACTTTCATCTGAACCTACATTTGTAGATACTTCCTAAATACGAAGTATTAATTATTTGATCTTGATTACTATGAATTGCCACTCTTGATTCTGGCATATTCTTTGTATGTTGACCAAAATATGTAACCCCTATTTGTTATATATGCATCTAGACGATGTATTATATAAGTTTTTGGGAAAGGTAATTAATGGAGTGTGGCAACAACCAAATATAACATCAAGACTTGCTATCGAGGATTCAAAAAGAATGAAAGATAAGGGTCTGAAAGAAACAAAAGAATCTATCAAGACAATAGAAATTCCTCTCTCTCTATTGAATCTATCGGCGTGTTGAAGTTTCGAGAAAAGATGTGTCGATAAAAGTTAAGTGTATCGATGAACAAGTCATTTGAAGAAGCCTACTCATCCCACTGTAGTGTTTTCCCTAGAGAAATCGAGTGTGACGAATGTCATTGGTTGAGAAAAAACGTTGCAACCATCTTCGTCATCTAGTAAATCAGCTATCTACTAAGGAAATAAGCCGAAGATACCTTGTTTGTTACACAAGAACTTCAAAGATCCGCAATCACTCAAAAGTGAATTAAATCCTAACTCTATAATCTTTCTATGACGTGAGAGAATTCGTCTTCTAACATCTTCTACTCATTTCTATCAGACGAATATCTCTAATTGAGCTCTAGAAGCGTCCATTGTTTATTTTTCCATATGCGCTAATGCTTTTTACTTCGCTTCCATATGCAATAGTCAGTTCTTTCTCTCAATTTTAATTCTGAATTCACCAAAGTTTCCTTGATCCTTTCTTGAGCTTTATTCTTGAACTTGCTTACCTTGATCTCACACTTTTAAATATTGTTTCTCACAATTTCTTGAATTTGACAATTTCTTCTTGATCTGATTGCCATTCTAATTAAAATCCCTCTCTTCAAAGTTTATTGACACTTTTAATTTAGCTTATTGTTGTCCAATCAAAGCTTCCAATTTGATATTTGAGTTTTGTATTTGTCTGAGTTTGTATTCTCTTTTAATTTCACGAGCTACATCTTCATAGTGAACTCGTGAATCAGACTGCTTACCTTAATCTGATTAAATGGTTGGGAATATTTTATTATCCTTATTCCATGAACCCAATTATTGAATTGCGATAGGTTCAGAAAAAGTCTCTTCGATTTCATATTATTCCTGCTTGTTATTTTATTCTAAAAGGAATGTACTGTCAACTTCATACTTGTATCATGTTCCTTTTGAAGTTGTTTTATCCTATTTGATATCATTACCTTGTAAATTGGACCATTTCATTTTTATGTGCCTTGTTCTTGAACCTTATTCGCTTTGTCTCTAGTATGATCATTGCACCTATTGCTTCTTTAAATGAACCTTTGAATGGTGCATTTTGTCTTAAAATGATCTTCACATGTTCAAAGACACTTTAACGTTTTGGTTATTAATACCAGAACCTCTTTATTGATATCCCTGATTCAACTTTCTTGTTATCTCTATTGAGACTTCTGATGTGATAGTCTTATAACCCTTACCGGTACTTGTTATTTGATTACATTGTTCAAATTGAGCTTTTTATTCGAATATCTATTATTATCATTACAACTCACATTTTTCATTCATTTTCATAATCCTTGTTAAGATACCTATTCGATTGTGCCTTATCGCATTCATTGAAAATACTTAATCGACCACTTTCTGGTTATATTATTTGGACATTCCTTGACTCAATCGACTTCTGAGGTCTTCATTACTTTATTCCAAAGTTATTTTGCCGAGTCTATAAACTCAATTGCTTCATTTTTTTATGGGCAAAATTTCTGGTTCAACTGCCCTTTATGATCCTTATAGAAATTTATCGTTTCGGTGTTGCTTGATACTTTATTGAACCCCTTTGCTAATATATGGTCGTTCCTGAATCGTCTCTTTGATTTCATATCATCCATACTTGTTGACTTCATTGACCATGCAGCATTTTCACTCAGTCATCGACTTTCTTTTGAACTCCATAGTGTTATTTTGTTCTTTCTAAACATGTTCTTTCATCGTGGTCAGTTTCTCGAATATGATGTTGGATCTCGTTCTTGAACTCTATACGCTTTCTACGTTGTACTTTTGTTACATTCGTTACTACTTAAAATGAATCGTTGAGTAGCGAATTTTATCTTAGTTCAATTTTTAAATAATCAAAGACATTTCCAAGCTTTGATTACCATTGAGAGAACTCTTGATTTAATTTCCATTATCCTTATTGGCACACTTGGTTTAACCTTCTTCTTGTTACTCCGATCTCTTGACTTGATTATTATTGTTACTGTTATTCTATTTTGTTTGCAATCTTCATCGATCTTCTTTTCGTTACCGTTATTCAGTTTGACCTTATTATCTACATCAATTGATTCGGTCATCTTTTACAATCTTTTCAAGGCACTTCATTGGACTGTCATTTCTGATTCCTGATGCGAATATCAATTCAAATGTCTTCCATTATCTTTTGAATTTCATTGGGAAAAATCGAATTTTTGTGTTATAACATGAAAGTTTTCCTTTTTGGGAGAATCTAACCACGGCATGTGAGTTTGATTATTCGTCGAACTTTGATTTATCGCGTGAAATTCCACGTATGAAGTTCCAGAAGGATTTTTTCTCATGCTCGCGGCTGCGCATCATCAGACTCCAGAAACATCTAGAGGTAGAGAAAAGATTTGTTCGCATACTCGTCCAAATCAAGAAACCAGTGGACTCCATCGTTTAAAGCCTCACGGTGTTGTCAAAGTATAAAAGAAAAGACTTGAAAAATACAAAGAGAGATACAACAGCATCACTCGAACTTTTCAAAACTCAAGAGCGAATTTGGGGACTAAATTCTTTTAAGGGAGGGAGAATGTAATACCCCAAAATTTTGATTTTTCAGAATTTCCTTAAGTTTCACTTTGTTTTTTTTTAAAATATTTTTGAGGTTATTTATTTTTTTGAAAGTTTAGGAAATTTTATTTATTAGGAAGATGTGCTTTTCTGTAAAACTAAAATGATCATGAAAATAAGAGATATTGGAGATTAAAGTTTTAAAAACTTTTTGAGTGAAAGTGTAATTGAATTCTTGACTAATATGATTAAGTTTATTTATTTTTAAGATTTCTTTGCTGTTTTTAAAATTTTTGGCTAAAGTGTCACTTTTGAAAACTCATTAGTCAAAATGCAATAAAAAAATAGAATTTGCAGCAGGACAAATGTCCTGCTGCTGGGCCGTAAATTACAAGTGGAGGACTACCTCCACTTGTGCTCTTGCATATTTTTTTAGAAGAGAAAAATGGGATTTAACCCATTTCTCTTCAATTCTTCTCTTCTAAATGCACACATATATCAATCTATTTTCAGCAACAAAGAAAGATAGGAGATCAAAGTGTAATTTGTTTGTTCATTCCTCCATTGTTATCTTGCTCAAGCTCAAACACCCACCTACACACACTAGAAACTCAAAAATATAACTTTCTCAATTCTTAACCAAATCAAGCGATTAAACACTCTAAATTATAGTATTCGGAATGTAGAACGTCGTGGTGGAGTTATTTTTTAGAAATATTGATCGTAGATATAGAAATCGCGACATTAAAGTGACGGTTCTAAAATGGGTTTCTTTGCATGAGAGTTTTTCGATCAATTTTTCGAAGATCCGACACCACATTTGTGTTCTGGGATGAAAGAGGAGTGGCATGGTGAGTTCGGCAATTTTCCGGTGTCGATCAACGGCCGGTCAACGGCCAGTCAACGCCGATCAACGGTCCCTGCTCCGGTTAGCGACTTCGTTTCGAAATAGGTATTCTATTTTCGGTCTTCATTTCTCGATTTGAGTTGGTTAGATAGTTCCTTGAGCCTAAAGGTTATTGTGTATTATTTACATTGTGGTTAATGTTTGAGTTTATAATTTAGTTTGAGCATGAGTTTGGGTTCATACTATGTTATGCATGTATCTAGATTAACTCGATTTTAGTTATAATGATGGTGCAGTAATGAAAGTGAAAACTTGATATAGTAAAAATATATGTCTTGATAATAAATTTCGATAGAGTTAATGAAGTTATATGATGAAAAATTATTAAAACATATGATTAATTTCGGTTCTATAGTGAATTTTTGCTTAAATATTTTTAAACGTTCTTGTGATATTAGGTCTTGAATTATTTTTGCAAGAAAGTTAATGTTTTAATATTTTCGAAACTTTTGGGGTATACTTTGAATGTTTTCAAAAGAAAAGTGTGTTTAATTATGAATTTGTTCAATATTTTGGATTTTCTCAAATCTTAAAGTTTAAAAAAAAAAAATATGAATACACTTAAATGATTTGATGTCGAAAGTTTTAAGTTCTTGTCTGAGATGTTAATTTAGGAAATCCTTGTGATAGGATTTTCTTTACTTATATTTAAGTAAGATTATAAGATAATTTATTAGCCGTATACGTATTTGCTCAGGTTTCGGATACACTTCACTGTGGAATTTTGATCGATTTATGATAACATAAAGAACTCGGCTGCTAGGACAAGTTACACGTTGAACTATTGTTTATGACTATGTGCTTATGAGTTATTGATATTGTATGTTGAACCGTTATTGAGTTGTTTACCGATTTCCTGTTACTGAACTGTTACTATTACTGTTACTGTACTGTTTACTATTACTGTGTGGGCCCCTATTTTGGTGTGCGGAATTGTGGTTAACCCGGAAAGTAAGGGCCGGAGGGTTACCTCGATCCACCGTAGACCCGCTTCACGAGCCAAGTGTGGAGGTTACACTTGGGCAGTGAATGTCAAACTCCTGGCATTTGACGTCAATGCGCACTGTTATGTAAGGTCGCACCTTACTTGGAGTGTTCGGTGATGGTTTTTCTGACTGTGGATTGGAGGGTAAGAGGAGGACGGCATCAACAAATGTTGGTTACTTGTTTAACGTGCTTAAATTGTTATAGCATATGTTCATTTACTGTACTGTTATATATGCTCATGTATATTATGTTGCCTCACGCACAAGTGAACTACAACCTCACTAAGTTGGACGATCAACTTATGCATTCTGTGTTTCAATCTTTTCAGCTACAGGTGTCTGGGGCAAATGATATTTCATGTTGCGGTTAGGTCATCACGGTTGCGTTCCCACCCTAGTTCCAGAGAGTAGTTGAACTTATGTCTAAATTCTCATTTGATTTTAAGATTTCGTTTGAAATGTGTTTTAAATATCCTATAATGTCTAAAATGATTTTTATTATATCTTGCTAATATCTTTGTATTTTTAGATAATTTTGTAAAATGAGAATGTCTATCGAAAATGATTTTAAATTTTATCAAATATTAATCTTAATCTTCTTGTATTTCTTTTGGGTCCCACAAGTTGTTTCACCATGTCATGTCATCCGTTAAAATTTGTTTTAATTACTTTCGCTTTAAACTTAGTAATCAAAGTTGTTCTTATTTCGTTTTAAACCGCTTCCGCTTAAAACATTTAAATCTCGATTTTAATTTATCGTTTCTTTTAAAAGGTTTCGATATTTTAACTCTTCAAAGAAAAAAAAATTTCAACCGTTATCCGACGGACCCGTGGAGTCGGGCCGTCACAAACCCAGGTGTAGTTAGGCTTGGACTGTGGATCTTTAGTGAGGGAATTAATAATGGCTTGAAGTTTAGCATCATTCTTCCAGCTGTCCTTAACTCTCCCAATCAGAGAAGAAGTGATAGTTACCATTCCCTCCAGTCTAGGAGTGATTTCCATAATCTGCCTACTAAGTGCATCAGCTGCTTTTTTTTCACTCCCTTTTTTATAAATGATATTGAAGTCATACCATAAGAGTTTGACTAACCATTTCTGTTGAGAATGAGTGGAAATCCTTTGCTCAAGTAAAAACTTCAAACTTTGATGGTCTGTGTGAATGATGAAATGTCTTCCAATCAAGTATGGTCTCCATTTTTCCACAGCAGATACAAGAGCCAATAACTCCCTTTCATAAACAGGAAGAGCTGAGTGTTTTTCACTAAGTGATTTTCTGAAGAAGGAAATAGGCTTGTGTTTTTGCATCAAAACAGCTCCCAAACCCATACCAGAGGCATCAATCTAAATTTCAAAAGGGCAGTTAAAGTCAGGTAAGGCAAGCACTAGAGTTGTCACCATGCATTGTTGAAGTTTCCTGAAAGCTTCAGTAGCTTCCTCAGATCAAAAAAATTTGTCTTTTTTCAATAATTTTGTGAGGGGTTTGGCAATGGCTCCATATCCCTTCACAAACCTTCTGTAGTATCCAGTGAGACCTCGAAAGCCTCTTAAAGCCTTAATGTTTTTGGGAACTGGCCAGTCCAACATAGCTTGGACTTTGTTCATATCAGCAGAGACTCCTTCCTGAGATATAATATACCCCAAATACTCCACACTTTCCTTAGCAAAACTACACTTACTTTCCTTAACCAACAATTGGTTACCTCTTAACACATTAAAGACAGTTTTAAGATGTTGCAAATGCTGCTGCCAATTATAACTATAGACCAGGATATCATGAAAGAAAACCAATACAAATTTTCTAAGATAAGGTTGAAATACCTGATTCATAAGACTTTGGAAAGTGGATGGGGCGTTGGTTAAGCCAAAAGGCATTACTACAAATTCAAAGTGCCCATTGTGAGTCCTGAATGCAATCTTGCTAATGTCAGCTTCATCCATTCTTATCTGGTGATAACCAGACCTTAAATCCAACTTAGTAAAGAACTTAGCACCATGTAGTTCATCAATGAGTTCATCTATCACGGGTATAGGGAATTTATCCTTCATTGTTGCCTTGTTTAATTCCCTATAGTCCACACAGAGCCTCCCTGATCCATCCTTCTTCTTGACCATGACAATAGGAGATGAATATGGACTATTACTGTGCCTTATGACTCCTGACTCCAACATCTCAGTTATCATCTTCTCTATGTCATCCTTTTGGATAGTTGGGTATCTATAAGGTCTAACACTTATAGGTTGTGTCCCTTCCTTGAAGATATATATATAAGAACAATTAAAATACCATATTCCTTACATAATCATTAAGCAAGAAAGAAAAATTAAACGAAGGCATAAATATTGAGATTAAGAGAGAAAGAAAAATTAAAAGAAAAACATATACATTAATAAGGAGAAAGAAAAATAAAAAGAAGACATGAATATTGAGAATAAGAGAGAAAGAAAAACTAAAAGGAAAGTGTGCTAAGGAATATTCGAACCCTACCCCTACCCCTACCCTAACCCATTACAAACATAGAGACACCTTATCTAACCGACCAAAAGCCAACAATATTATACACTGACTACTTCTAATATTTAACGATATATTTCTGTTTGGGGGGGGGGGGGGTGTTTCGCCCCTTGTTTTAACATTTTCCGCCACTGAATATCACCTATACTGTCTCATATTAAACTCTATAAAGATTATTAACTAGACACATATTGGTTGTTGAATTTAAAATTGTGATTGAAATTTCTCATAATATTGAATATGAATTTAGTTCAATCTTATTTTGTGGGATAGATCGTATATATGTTTAAAATTTCTATTAAATTGATCAAATGTGCGGTTAAGCTTGTAGCTTATAAATTCTTGACACAATTAGCTAGGTCAATCTTTATATGTGATTTGTATCATATATCTCGTATCAATATTATAATACAGATTATACTATATATATATATAGTATTTATATATATGCATATATCTGAAGTTAAATATATTTTCATAAGTTATTTTTCAATCCTGCTATTATATACAATATGTAACAATCAAATACTCATCCAACATAATCACACACAAGCAAATAAATGCACAGCTCAATATATAAGATCAATCAACAAAACTTCTTCACTAAAACTCGATATGAATCCAAATGAATACAAAAATGATCCAAATGAATTACACAACCAGAACCACAACTAATCACAAGCTATAAAAACTAAGGACAGTAGGATTGCAAACACAATCGAACTAAGCCCAAATCAATCCTGAGATCTTCATATTACCTGAAATGAAGATGAACAAAATTGATCAATACCGACTGTTGCACCACAATTCAGAGAGAAAGGGAGAGGAAATTTCACTCGCATATTCAGGGTGTTGGAGCAGAAAATGCGTGCTCCCAGCTGATAAAGCAGTTGGTGTGGTCCAGCACTTTATTTGCCACGTGGACGTCCAATTGTTCCAATGAGAGAGCTGGTTTCCATGTCAACTATCCATTCATCCTTCTTTTTGCAAAACGGCACCGTTTCTTTCTCGCGCCCCAATTACTAACAAAAACGTGTTTCACCTTATTGCACTTTCCTTAATAATGTTTGATTAAGCCGTGGCCAGGTTCGAACCCATTCTTCAACATTTATTTTTCAAAATAAAAGAGGGGGGTAATTTCATTTTTATTCTCGGTTGCACGCATGAAAACTTGCACATAACAATACCGTCCCCTTTAAACCATCCTTGTCCTCAAGGATTAAAAGAGGGAAATTTATGCTTCAAGGAGTAGAAATCTTCCCAAGTTGAGTCTTTATCAGCTGTGTTAAACCATTTAACCAAGACTTGAGTTGCAGCCCTTCCATTCTTTTTGTATAGTCTTGTCTCCAGAATTTTTTCAGGTTCTAAAAGGATAGTTCCATGAACAGTTTGAGCTTCAGGTAGAGTAGGGATGGCAATAGCAGAGCCTATTTTTTTCTTGAGCTGAGAAACATGGAATGTGTTGTGAATCTTGGCAGTAGGAGGGAGGATGAGAGTGTAAGCTACTTGTCCAACTCTGGCAGAAACTTGGAAGGGGCCAAAGTATTTTGGAATGAGTTTTGTGTAGGGAGTTCCCCTCACAGTTATCTGCCTATAGGGTTGGAGTTTAACATAAACTCAATCTCCAACCTGAAATTCAACTTCCCTTCTGTTATTATCAGCCATGCTTTTCATTCTGGACTGTGCCTTGATAAGATGAAGTTTGAGGAGTCTGATAGTGCTCTCTCTAGCACTTAGGCTTTTGTCCACAGCTTCAACAGCAGAATCCAGGGGTTGATACTGTAAGTGTGGAGGTGGAGGTTGGCCATAGACCACTTCATAAGGTGAGAGATGAGTGGCTGAGTGATAGGTTGTATTATACCACCATTCAGCTAAAGGAAGGAGATGCAGCCAGGACATTGGTCTATCACCAATCATGCATCTGAGGTAGGACTCCAAGCATTTGTTTACAATTTCAGTTTGTCCATCAGTTTGAGGATGGTAAGCAGTAGAGTGTAGGAGATCAGTCCCTTGAATCTTGAAAAACTCTTTCCAAAAATTACTTAGGAAAATAGGGTCCCTGTCACTCACAATGGTTTTAGGCATACCATGCAACTTGAAAATAGAGTCAGTGAATGCTTGAGCCACATATATAGCAGTGTAGGGGTGCTGTTATAAAGTGTGCATACTTGCTGAGTCCATCAACTACGACTAATATAACCAGGCCCGGCTTTGCCTATAGGCAAGTTAGGCAAAGGCCTAGGGCCCCCACTTTTGGGGGCCCCAAGTTTTATATAATTTAATTTTTTTTATAATACATATTCATGTATGAAAAGAAATTATTTATGTACTAAGATAAAATTATTAATGTTTTTTAAATTAAAAAATATTAATAATTTTATCTTAGTACTAAGATAAAATTATTAATGTTTTTTAAATTAAAAAATATTAATAATTTTATCTTAGTACATAAGTATAATTTTATTTTTCATACATGAATATGTATTTGTTTATTCATTAATACAAATTATTGAACCTTTTTTTATTGTAAAATTATATTTTTATTAAAAATTATTTATATACTATGACTTGATCAAATCAATCGATGTTTTTGTTTGCTTTTGTTATAAAACAGTATTTTCCAAAATCTTTGTTTATGTTAAAAGAAGCTTTCAAAACTGAAAATAATTAAAACATATTTACAATCGACTATATAACAAATATATTTTATTAGTAAAAATTATGTAATAAAATATCAAAACATTGATTTTAAATTAATACTTTTGTTCCGATTTGTATTATGAACTAAAAGTACTATCAAAAGTTATTCCTACCCAAATAGACAAACCAGTTGATTTATTTAATCTTATATTTAATCATATAAATTTGATTAGTTCTTATCCAAATACATATATTTGTTATAGAATTATATTCACTATAGCTGTAACAGTGGTTTCTGCTGAAAGAAGTTTTTTCAAATTAAAATTAATAAAAAGATGTTTACGTTCGACAATGACACAAGAAATATTAAGTGACTTAGTTATTTTGTCTATAGAAGAAGATATGTTAGAAAAATTAGAATATGAAGATTTAATAAACACTTTTGCATCTAAAAGAACAAGAAAAATAAATTTTACATAAAAAAATAAATTATATAAGGGCCCAATTTTCTTATTTTGCCTAGGGCCCCCAAAACCCTTGGGCCGGCCCTGAATATAACTTCTTTACCTTGGATTTTAGGCAAACCTTCAACAAAGTCCATAGAAATGTCAGTCCATATCCTATCTGGAATAGGTAATGGTTGCAGCAATCCAGCAGGTAGAGAGTTAACAGACTTACAAAGTTTGACAAACTAGGCATTCTTGGACAAAGTTGAAAATTGTAGTCTTCATGTCCTTCCAAAAGTAGTGTCTTTTGATTCTGTGAAGGGTATTAACCATTCCAGAATGACCTCCTTCATTGCTTCCATGATACAAAGATATAATGTCATTTTGGAGAGTAGTATCAGCACCCACCAAAAGCTTGTATTTTCTTCTTAACAAGCCATTAACCCTGTAATACCCCAAAATTTTGATTTTTCAGAATTTCCTTAAGTTTCACTTTGTTTTTTTTTTAAAATATTTTTGAGGTTATTTATTTTTTTGAAAGTTTAGGAAATTTTATTTATTATGAAGATGTGCTTTTATGTAAAACTAAAATGATCATGAAAATAATAGATATTGGAGATTAAAGTTTTAAAAACTTTTTGAGTGAAAGTGTAATTGAATTCTTGACTAATATGATTAAGTTTATTTATTTTTAAGATTTCTTTGCTGTTTTTAAAATTTTGTGGCTAAAGTGTCACTTTTGAAAACTCATGGGTCAAAATGCAATAAAAATATAGAATTTGCAGCAGGACAAATGTCCTGCTGCTGGGCCGTAAATTACAAGTGGAGGAAGTGTAATTTGTTCCCTTCTAAATGCACACATATATCAATCTATTTTCAGCAACAAAGAAAGATGGGAGATCAAAGTGTAATTTGTTTGTTCATTCCTCCATTGTTATCTTGCTCAATCTCAAATACCCACCTACACACACTAGAAACTCAAAAATATAACTTTCTCAATTCTTAATCAAATCAAGCGATTAAACACTCTAAATTATAGTATTCGGAATGTAGAACGTCGTGGTGGAGTTATTTTTTAGAAATATCGATCGTAGATGTAGAAATCGCGACATTAAAGTGACGGTTTTAAAATGGGTTTCTTTGCATAAGAGTTTTTCGATCAATTTTTCGAAGATGCGACTCCACATTTGTGTTCTGGGATCAAAGAGGAGTGGCATGGTGAGTTCGGCAATTTTTCGGTGTCGGTCAACGGCCGGTCAACGATTAGTCAACGCCGGTCAACGGTCCCTGCTCCGGTTAGCGACTTCGTTTCGGAATGGGTATTCTATTTTCGGTCTTCATTTCTCGATTTGATTTGGTTAGGTAGTTACTTGAGCCTAAAGGTTATTGTGTATTATTTACATTGTGGTTAATGTTTGAGTTTAGAAATTAGTTTGAGCATGAGTTTGGGTTCGTACTATGTTATGCATGTATCTAGATTAACTCGATTTTAGTTATAATGATGGTGTAGTAATGAAAGTGAAAACTTGATATAGTAAAAATATATGTCTTGATAATAAATTTCGATAGAGTTAATGATGTTATATGATGAAAAATTATTAAAACTTATGATTAATTTCGGTTCTATAGTGAATTTTTGCTTAAATATTTTTAAACGTTCTTGTGATATAGGGTTTTGAATTATTTTTGCAAGAAAGTTAATGTTTTAATATTTTCGAAACTTTTGGGGTATACTTTGAATGTTTTCAAAAGAAAAGGGTGTTTAATTATGAATTTGTTAAATATTTTGGATTTTCACAAATCTTAAAGTTTAAAAAAAAAATGAATACACTTAAATTATTTGATGTCGAAAGTTTTAGGTTCTTGTCTGAGATGTTAATTTAGGAAATCCTTGTGATAGGATTTTCTTTACTTATATTTAAGTAAGATTATAAGATAATTTATTAGACGTATATGTATTTGCTCAGGTTTCGGATACACTTCACTGTGAAATTTTGGTCGATGTAATAAGCTCCTCAGGTGAGTGCTATGTGTTACTTGTGTGTAAGTCTAAATGTGCTAGTAGGTCGAGTCATAACTGTAACTTAGTTACTAAACGAACAAGCATGTGATGTATGATAACATAAAGAACTCGGCTGCTAGGACAAGTTACACATTGAACTATTGTTTATGTTTATGTGCTTATGAGTCATTGATATTGTATGTTGAACTGTTATTGAGTTGTTTACCGATTTCCTGTTACTGAACTGTTACTGTTACTGTTTCTGTACTGTTTACTGTTACTGCGTGGGCCCCTATTTTGATGTGCGGAATCGTGGTTAACCCGGAAGGTAAGGGCCGGAGGGTTACCTTGATCCACCGTAGACCCGCTTCACGAGCCAAGTGTGGAGGTTACACTTGAGCAGTGAATGTCAAACTCCTGGCATTTGACGTCAATGCGCACTGTTATGTAAGGTCGCACCTTACTTGGAGTGTTCGGTGGTGGTTTTTCTGACTGTGGATTGGAGGGTAAGACGAGGACGGCATCAACAAATGTTGGTTACTTGTTTAACGTGCTTAAATTGTTATAGCTTATGTTCATTTACTGTACTGTTATATATGCTCATGTATATTATGTTGCATCACGCACAAATGAACTACAGCCTCACTAAGTTGGACGATCAACTTATGCATTCTGTGTTTCAATCTTTTCAGCTAAAGTTGTTTGGGGTAAATGATAGTTCATGTTGCGGTTAGGTCAACACGGTTGCGGTCCCACCCTAGTTCCAGAGAGTAGTTGAACTTTTGTCTAAATTCTCATTTGATTTTAAGATTTCGTTTGAAATGTGTTTTAAATCTCCTATAATGTCTAAATTGATTTTTATTATATCTTGCTAATATCTTTGTATTTTTAGATAATTTTGTAAAATGAGAATGTCTATCGAAAATGATTTTAAATTTTATCAAATATTAATCTTAATCTTCATGTATTTTTTTTGGGTCCCACAAGTTGTTTCACCATGTCATGTCATCCGTTAAAATTTATTTTAATTACTTTCGCTTTAAACTTAGTAATCAAAGTTGTTCTTATTTCGTTTTAAACCGCTTCCGCTTAAAACCTTTAATTCTCGATTTTAATTTATCGTTTCTTTTAAAAGGTTTTGATATTTTAACTCTTAAAAAAAAAAAAATTTCGACCGTTATCCGACGGACCCGCGGAGTGGTGTCAGAGCTTCGGCTCATGGCCAGGATATGGTCCTCGGAATTCGTACTGTGGTGCTAGTAAGGTGGAACTAACCGGCAAGATTTCAGGTGTCTACCCACATTGGATAGTTCACTTTTAGGACAAAACCGCAACCAAAACATAGGTATTGTGCGTGGCCTCGGGGGAAGGGGATATGTTTGATTGTTTATCTAATTTCTTGATTTGTTGTTTTAATTTTGGTATCCAGAATATACTTGACGTTACTTTGACTGAACTGTTTGAATTATTGTCTGATGATGATTGTAGATGAATATCCTCCTTGATTTCGTGTTTAGTGAATTACTTAAATCAAGTGACCTTACTTGAAGTACATATAAAATGACTAATATATCCCTAATCCTTTTCGAATTCCATCATCGCATGAGTTTTTCTTATTCAGAATTCATGTTGATGACTTCAGACATTTCCTCTCCAAATTGATTTATCTACTTTAATAAGCTCTATTCATCTTCTTTGTTTTTAATTAACTGTTTCACCCTTACTATAATGTTCGTACTTTTTATTTCGAACTTGTGATCCTTATATGTATGTTTTTCATCATTGCGGTGAATCCAATTGTTACTTATCCATTCCTTTCTTTTCTATTAACGACGAGTCTTCATATTCTTATCCAACATAAACCTTGAGATTTAACTCGTTCTCCTGATTTCAAACATTACTCTTTCGTAATGATCCATCGAATCTGAATATATTTGGATTCTCCTTGAGCTCCGTTCTTTGATTTAACTCATTCTCGAATCCATCATGTTTTTGAAATCTGTTTATGGGTTATTCTTGATAGAATGAAATCGATACACGTTTCTTTGAATCTTGGTGATTTACTATAAATTTCATCCCTCACATACAATTCTTAAAAATCATAGTTCATTTGAACTTTCAGATCGAATTACTCATTGTTATAATGACTCTATTTACTATTTTTATGTTCATGACTAACTATAATTCATCTCGCTAGTTCGTGCTCCATGGAAACTCTTTCTTAGTCAATGTTAGTTTGATTGATAATGACTATTTTGTACCTAGTACTTCAAGTGTGTCTCATTCTTCAACTATCCATCTTTCTACTTTTCCTCGAGGTTGAAATTTACTTTCATCTGAACCTACATTTGTAGATACTTCCTAAATACGAAGTATTAATTATTTGATCTTGATTACTATGAATTGCCACTCTTGATTCTGGCATATTCTTTGTATGTTGACCAAAATATGTAACCCCTATTTGTTATATATGCATCTAGACGATGTATTATATAAGTTTTTGGGAAAGGTAATTAATGGAGTGTGGCAACAACCAAATATAACATCAAGACTTGCTATCGAGGATTCAAAAAGAATGAAAGATAAGGGTCTGAAAGAAACAAAAGAATCTATCAAGACAATAGAAATTCCTCTCTCTCTATTGAATCTATCGGCGTGTTGAAGTTTCGAGAAAAGATGTGTCGATAAAAGTTAAGTGTATCGATGAACAAGTCATTTGAAGAAGCCTACTCATCCCACTGTAGTGTTTTCCCTAGAGAAATCGAGTGTGACGAATGTCATTGGTTGAGAAAAAACGTTGCAACCATCTTCGTCATCTAGTAAATCAGCTATCTACTAAGGAAATAAGCCGAAGATACCTTGTTTGTTACACAAGAACTTCAAAGATCCGCAATCACTCAAAAGTGAATTAAATCCTAACTCTATAATCTTTCTATGACGTGAGAGAATTCGTCTTCTAACATCTTCTACTCATTTCTATCAGACGAATATCTCTAATTGAGCTCTAGAAGCGTCCATTGTTTATTTTTCCATATGCGCTAATGCTTTTTACTTCGCTTCCATATGCAATAGTCAGTTCTTTCTCTCAATTTTAATTCTGAATTCACCAAAGTTTCCTTGATCCTTTCTTGAGCTTTATTCTTGAACTTGCTTACCTTGATCTCACACTTTTAAATATTGTTTCTCACAATTTCTTGAATTTGACAATTTCTTCTTGATCTGATTGCCATTCTAATTAAAATCCCTCTCTTCAAAGTTTATTGACACTTTTAATTTAGCTTATTGTTGTCCAATCAAAGCTTCCAATTTGATATTTGAGTTTTGTATTTGTCTGAGTTTGTATTCTCTTTTAATTTCACGAGCTACATCTTCATAGTGAACTCGTGAATCAGACTGCTTACCTTAATCTGATTAAATGGTTGGGAATATTTTATTATCCTTATTCCATGAACCGCAATTATTGAATTGCGATAGGTTCAGAAAAAGTCTCTTCGATTTCATATTATTCCTGCTTGTTCTTTTATTCTAAAAGGAATGTACTGTCAACTTCATACTTGTATCATGTTCCTTTTGAAGTTGTTTTATCCTATTTGATATCATTACCTTGTAAATTGGACCATTTCATTTTTATGTGCCTTGTTCTTGAACCTTATTCGCTTTGTCTCTAGTATGATCATTGCACCTATTGCTTCTTTAAATGAACCTTTGAATGGTGCATTTTGTCTTAAAATGATCTTCACATGTTCAAAGACACTTTAACGTTTTGGTTATTAATACCAGAACCTCTTTATTGATATCCCTGATTCAACTTTCTTGTTATCTCTATTGAGACTTCTGATGTGATAGTCTTATAACCCTTACCGGTACTTGTTATTTGATTACATTGTTCAAATTGAGCTTTTTATTCGAATATCTATTATTATCATTACAACTCACATTTTTCATTCATTTTCATAATCCTTGTTAAGATACCTATTCGATTGTGCCTTATCGCATTCATTGAAAATACTTAATCGACCACTTTCTGGTTATATTATTTGGACATTCCTTGACTCAATCGACTTCTGAGGTCTTCATTACTTTATTCCAAAGTTATTTTGCCGAGTCTATAAACTCAATTGCTTCATTTTTTTATGGGCAAAATTTCTGGTTCAACTGCCCTTTATGATCCTTATAGAAATTTATCGTTTCAGTGTTGCTTGATACTTTATTGAACCCCTTTGCTAATATATGGTCGTTCCTGAATCGTCTCTTTGATTTCATATCATCCATACTTGTTGACTTCATTGACCATGCAGCATTTTCACTCAGTCATCGACTTTCTTTTGAACTCCACAGTGTTATTTTGTTCTTTCTAAACATGTTCTTTCATCGTGGTCAGTTTCTCGAATATGATGTTGGATCTCGTTCTTGAACTCTATACGCTTTCTACGTTGTACTTTTGTTACATTCGTTACTACTTAAAATGAATCGTTGAGTAGCGAATTTTATCTTAGTTCAATTTTTAAATAATCAAAGACATTTCCAAGCTTTGATTACCATTGAGAGAACTCTTGATTTAATTTCCATTATCCTTATTGGCACACTTGGTTTAACCTTCTTCTTGTTACTCCGATCTCTTGACTTGATTATTATTGTTACTGTTATTCTATTTTGTTTGCAATCTTCATCGATCTTCTTTTCGTTACCGTTATTCAGTTTGACCTTATTATCTACATCAATTGATTCGGTCATCTTTTACAATCTTTTCAAGGCACTTCATTGGACTGTCATTTCTGATTCCTGATGCGAATATCAATTCAAATGTCTTCCATTATCTTTTGAATTTCATTGGGAAAAATCGAATTTTTGTGTTATAACATGAAAGTTTTCCTTTTTGGGAGAATCTAACCACGGCATGTGAGTTTGATTATTCGTCGAACTTTGATTTATCGCGTGAAATTCCACGTATGAAGTTCCAGAAGGATTTTTTCTCATGCTCGCGACTGCGCATCATCAGACTCCAGAAACATCTAGAGGTAGAGAAAAGATTTGTTCGCATACTCGTCCAAATCAAGAAACCAGTGGACTCCATCGTTTAAAGCCTCACGGTGTTGTCAAAGTATAAAAGAAAAGACTTGAAAAATACAAAGAGAGATACAACAGCATCACTCGAACTTTTCAAAACTCAAGAGCGAATTTGGGGACTAAATTCTTTTAAGGGAGGGAGAATGTAATACCCCAAAATTTTGATTTTTCAGAATTTCCTTAAGTTTCACTTTGTTTTTTTTTAAAATATTTTTGAGGTTATTTATTTTTTTGAAAGTTTAGGAAATTTTATTTATTAGGAAGATGTGCTTTTCTGTAAAACTAAAATGATCATGAAAATAAGAGATATTGGAGATTAAAGTTTTAAAAACTTTTTGAGTGAAAGTGTAATTGAATTCTTGACTAATATGATTAAGTTTATTTATTTTTAAGATTTCTTTGCTGTTTTTAAAATTTTTGGCTAAAGTGTCACTTTTGAAAACTCATTAGTCAAAATGCAATAAAAAAATAGAATTTGCAGCAGGACAAATGTCCTGCTGCTGGGCCGTAAATTACAAGTGGAGGACTACCTCCACTTGTGCTCTTGCATATTTTTTTAGAAGAGAAAAATGGGATTTAACCCATTTCTCTTCATTTCTTCTCTTCTAAATGCACACATATATCAATCTATTTTCAGCAACAAAGAAAGATAGGAGATCAAAGTGTAATTTGTTTGTTCATTCCTCCATTGTTATCTTGCTCAAGCTCAAACACCCACCTACACACACTAGAAACTCAAAAATATAACTTTCTCAATTCTTAACCAAATCAAGCGATTAAACACTCTAAATTATAGTATTCGGAATGTAGAACGTCGTGGTGGAGTTATTTTTCAGAAATATTGATCGTAGATATAGAAATCGCGACATTAAAGTGACGGTTCTAAAATGGGTTTCTTTGCATGAGAGTTTTTCGATCAATTTTTCGAAGATCCGACACCACATTTGTGTTCTGGGATGAAAGAGGAGTGGCATGGTGAGTTCGGCAATTTTCCGGTGTCGGTCAACGGCCGGTCAACGGCCAGTCAACGCCGATCAACGGTCCCTGCTCCGGTTAGCGACTTCGTTTCGAAATAGGTATTCTATTTTCGGTCTTCATTTCTCGATTTGAGTTGGTTAGATAGTTCCTTGAGCCTAAAGGTTATTGTGTATTATTTACATTGTGGTTAATGTTTGAGTTTATAATTTAGTTTGAGCATGAGTTTGGGTTTATACTATGTTATGCATGTATCTAGATTAACTCGATTTTAGTTATAATGATGGTGCAGTAATGAAAGTGAAAACTTGATATAGTAAAAATATATGTCTTGATAATAAATTTCGATAGAGTTAATGAAGTTATATGATGAAAAATTATTAAAACATATGATTAATTTCGGTTCTATAGTGAATTTTTGCTTAAATATTTTTAAACGTTCTTGTGATATTAGGTCTTGAATTATTTTTGCAAGAAAGTTAATGTTTTAATATTTTCGAAACTTTTGGGGTATACTTTGAATGTTTTCAAAAGAAAAGTGTGTTTAATTATGAATTTGTTCAATATTTTGGATTTTCTCAAATCTTAAAGTTTAAAAAAAAAAAAAAATATGAATACACTTAAATGATTTGATGTCGAAAGTTTTAAGTTCTTGTCTGAGATGTTAATTTAGGAAATCCTTGTGATAGGATTTTCTTTACTTATATTTAAGTAAGATTATAAGATAATTTATTAGCCGTATACGTATTTGCTCAGGTTTCGGATACACTTCACTGTGGAATTTTGATCGATGTATGATAACATAAAGAACTCGGCTGCTAGGACAAGTTACACGTTGAACTATTGTTTATGTCTATGTGCTTATGAGTTATTGATATTGTATGTTGAACCGTTATTGAGTTGTTTACCGATTTCCTGTTACTGAACTGTTACTATTACTGTTACTGTACTGTTTACTATTACTGTGTGGGCCCCTATTTTGGTGTGCGGAATTGTGGTTAACCCGGAAAGTAAGGGCCGGAGGGTTACCTCGATCCACCGTAGACCCGCTTCACGAGCCAAGTGTGGAGGTTACACTTGGGCAGTGAATGTCAAACTCCTGGCATTTGACGTCAATGCGCACTGTTATGTAAGGTCGCACCTTACTTGGAGTGTTCGGTGATGGTTTTTCTGACTGTGGATTGGAGGGTAAGAGGAGGACGGCATCAACAAATGTTGGTTACTTGTTTAACGTGCTTAAATTTTTATAGCATATGTTCATTTACTGTACTGTTATATATGCTCATGTATATTATGTTGCATCACGCACAAGTGAACTACAACCTCACTAAGTTGGACGATCAACTTATGCATTCTGTGTTTCAATCTTTTCAGCTACAGGTGTCTGGGGTAAATGATAGTTCATGTTGCGGTTAGGTCATCACGGTTGCGTTCCCACCCTAGTTCCAGAGAGTAGTTGAACTTATGTCTAAATTCTCATTTGATTTTAAGATTTCGTTTGAAATGTGTTTTAAATCTCCTATAATGTCTAAATTGATTTTTATTATATCTTGCTAATATCTTTGTATTTTTAGATAATTTTGTAAAATGAGAATGTCTATCGAAAATGATTTTAAATTTTATCAAATATTAATCTTAATCTTCTTGTATTTCTTTTGGGTCCCACAAGTTGTTTCACCATGTCATGTCATCCGTTAAAATTTGTTTTAATTACTTTCGCTTTAAACTTAGTAATCAAAGTTGTTCTTATTTCGTTTTAAACCGCTTCCGCTTAAAACATTTAAATCTCGATTTTAATTTATCGTTTCTTTTAAAAGGTTTCGATATTTTAACTCTTCAAAGAAAAAAAAATTTCGACCGTTATCCGACGGACCCGTGGAGTCGGGCCGTCACAAACCCAGGTGTAGTTAGGCTTGGACTGTGGATCTTTAGTGAGGGAATTAATAATGGCTTGAAGTTTAGCATCATTCTTCCAGCTGTCCTTAACTCTCCCAATTAGAGAAGAAGTGATAGTTACCATTCCCTCCAGTCTAGGAGTGATTTCCATAATCTGCCTACTAAGTGCATCAGCTGCTTTTTTTTCACTCCCTTTTTTATAAATGATATTGAAGTCATACCATAAGAGTTTGACTAACCATTTCTGTTGAGAATGAGTGGAAATCCTTTGCTCAAGTAAAAACTTCAAACTTTGATGGTCTGTGTGAATGATGAAATGTCTTCCAATCAAGTATGGTCTCCATTTTTCCACAACAGATACAAGAGCCAATAACTCCCTTTCATAAACAGGAAGAGCTGAGTGTTTTTCACTAAGTGATTTGCTGAAGAAGGAAATAGGCTTGTGTTTTTGCATCAAAACAGCTCCCAAACCCATACCAGAGGCATCAATCTAAATTTCAAAAGGGCAGTTAAAGTCAGGTAAGGCAAGCACTAGAGTTGTCACCATGCATTGTTGAAGTTTCCTGAAAGCTTCAGTAGCTTCCTCAGATCAAAAAAATTTGTCTTTTTTCAATAATTTTGTGAGGGGTTTGGCAATGGCTCCATATCCCTTCACAAACCTTCTGTAGTATCCAGTGAGACCTCGAAAGCCTCTTAAAGCCTTAATGTTTTTGGGAACTGGCCAGTCCAACATAGCTTGGACTTTGTTCATATCAGCAGAGACTCCTTCCTAAGATATAATATACCCCAAATACTCCACACTTTCCTTAGCAAAACTACACTTACTTTCCTTAACCAACAATTGGTTACCTCTTAACACATTAAAGACAGTTTTAAGATGTTGCAAATGCTGCTGCCAATTATAACTATAGACCAGGATATCATGAAAGAAAACCAATACAAATTTTCTAAGATAAGGTTGAAATACCTGATTCATAAGACTTTGGAAAGTGGATGGGGCGTTGGTTAAGCCAAAAGGCATTACTACAAATTCAAAGTGCCCATTGTGAGTCCTGAATGCAGTCTTGCTAATGTCAGCTTCATCCATTCTTATCTGGTGATAACCAGACCTTAAATCCAACTTAGTAACGAACTTAGCACCATGTAGTTCATCAATGAGTTCATCTATCACGGGTATAGGGAATTTATCCTTCATTGTTGCCTTGTTTAATTCCCTATAGTCCACACAGAGCCTCCCTGATCCATCCTTCTTCTTGACCATGACAATAGGAGATGAATATGGACTATTACTGTGCCTTATGACTCCTGACTCCAACATCTCAGTTATCATCTTCTCTATGTCATCCTTTTGGATAGTTGGGTATGTATAAGGTCTAACACTTATAGGTTGTGTCCCTTCCTTGAAGATATATATATAAGAACAATAAAAATACCATATTCCTTACATAATCATTAAGCAAGAAAGAAAAATTAAACGAAGGCATAAATATTGAGATTAAGAGAGAAAGAAAAATTAAAAGAAAAACATATACATTAATAAGGAGAAAGAAAAATAAAAAGAAGACATGAATATTGAGAATAAGAGAGAAAGAAAAACTAAAAGGAAAGTGTGCTAAGGAATATTCGAACCCTACCCCTACCCCTACCCTAACCCATTACAAACATAGAGACACCTTATCTAACCGACCAAAAGCCAACAATATTATACACTGACTACTTCTAATATTTAACGATATATTTCTGTTTGGGGGGGGGGGGGGGTGTTTCGCCCCTTGTTTTAACATTTTCCGCCACTGAATATCACCTATACTGTCTCATATTAAACTCTATAAAGATTATTAACTAGACACATATTGGTTGTTGAATTTAAAATTGTGATTGAAATTTCTCATAATATTGAATATGAATTTAGTTCAATCTTATTTTGTGGGATAGATCGTATATATGTTTAAAATTTCTATTAAATTGATCAAATGTGCGGTTAAGCTTGTAGCTTATAAATTCTTGACACAATTAGCTAGGTCAATCTTTATATGTGATTTGTATCATATATCTCGTATCAATATTATAATACAGATTATATTATATATATATATAGTATTTATATATATGCATATATCTGAAGTTAAATATATTTTCATAAGTTATTTTTCAATCCTGCTATTATATACAATATGTAACAATCAAATACTCATCCAACATAATCACACACAAGCAAATAAATGCACAGCTCAATATATAAGATCAATCAACAAAACTTCTTCACTAAAACTCGATATGAATCCAAATGAATACAAAAATGATCCAAATGAATTACACAACCAGAACCACAACTAATCACAAGCTATAAAAACTAAGGACAGTAGGATTGCAAACACAATCGAACTAAGCCCAAATCAATCCTGAGATCTTCATATTACCTGAAATGAAGATGAACAAAATTGATCAATACCGACTGTTGCACCACAATTCAGAGAGAAAGGGAGAGGAAATTTCACTCGCATATTCAGGGTGTTGGAGCAGAAAATGCGTGCTCCCAGCTGATAAAGCAGTTGGTGTGGTCCAGCACTTTATTTGCCACGTGGACGTCCAATTGTTCCAATGAGAGAGCTGGTTTCCATGTCAACTATCCATTCATCCTTCTTTTTACAAAACGGCACCGTTTCTTTCTCGCGCCCCAATTACTAACAAAAACGTGTTTCACCTTATTGCACTTTCCTTAATAATGTTTGATTAAGCCGTGGCCAGGTTCGAACCCATTCTTCAACATTTATTTTTCAAAATAAAAGAGGGGGGGTAATTTCATTTTTATTCTCGGTTGCACGCATGAAAACTTGCACATAACAATACCGTCCCCTTTAAACCATCCTTGTCCTCAAGGATTAAAAGAGGGAAATTTATGCTTCAAGGAGTAGAAATCTTCCCAAGTTGAGTCTTTATCAGCAGTGTTAAACCATTTAACCAAGACTTGAGTTGCAGCCCTTCCATTCTTTTTGTATAGTCTTGTCTCCAGAATTTTTTCAGGTTCTAAAAGGATAGTTCCATGAACAGTTTGAGCTTCAGGTAGAGTAGGGATGGCAATAGCAGAGCCTATTTTTTTCTTGAGCTGAGAAACATGGAATGTGTTGTGAATCTTGGCAGTAGGAGGGAGGATGAGAGTGTAAGCTACTTGTCCAACTCTGGCAGAAACTTGGAAGGGGCCAAAGTATTTTGGAATGAGTTTTGTGTAGGGAGTTCCCCTCACAGTTATCTGCCTATAGGGTTGGAGTTTAACATAAACTCAATCTCCAACCTGAAATTCAACTTCCCTTCTGTTATTATCAGCCATGCTTTTCATTCTGGACTGTGCCTTGATAAGATGAAGTTTGAGGAGTCTGATAGTGCTCTCTCTAGCACTTAGGCTTTTGTCCACAGCTTCAACAGCAGAATCCAGGGGTTGATACTGTAAGTGTGGAGGTGGAGGTTGGCCATAGACCACTTCATAAGGTGAGAGATGAGTGGCTGAGTGATAGGTTGTATTATACCACCATTCAGCTAAAGGAAGGAGATGCAGCCAGGACATTGGTCTATCACCAATCTTGCATCTGAGGTAGGACTCCAAGCATTGGTTTACAATTTCAGTTTGTCCATCAGTTTGAGGATGGTAAGCAGTAGAGTGTAGGAGATCAGTCCCTTGAATCTTGAAAAACTCTTTCCAAAAATTACTTAGGAAAATAGGGTCCCTGTCACTCACAATGGTTTTAGGCATACCATGCAACTTGAAAATAGAGTCAGTGAATGCTTGAGCCACATATATAGCAGTGTAGGGGTGCTGTTATAAAGTGTGCATACTTGCTAGGTCCATCAACTACGACTAATATAACTTCTTTACCTTGGATTTTAGGCAAACCTTCAACAAAGTCCATAGAAATGTCAGTCCATATCCTATCTGGAATAGGTAATGGTTGCAGCAATCCAGCAGGTAGAGAGTTAACAGACTTACAAAGTTTGACAAACTAGGCATTCTTGGACAAAGTTGAAAATTGTAGTCTTCATGTCCTTCCAAAAGTAGTGTCTTTTGATTCTGTGAAGGGTATTAACCATTCCAGAATGACCTCCTTCATTGCTTCCATGATACAAAGATATAATGTCATTTTGGAGAGTAGTATCAGCACCCACCAAAAGCTTGTATTTTCTTCTTAACAAGCCATTAACCCTGTAATACCCCAAAATTTTGATTTTTCAGAATTTCCTTAAGTTTCACTTTGTTTTTTTTTTTAAATATTTTTGAGGTTATTTATTTTTTTGAAAGGTTAGGAAATTTTATTTATTATGAAGATGTGCTTTTATGTAAAACTAAAATGATCATGAAAATAATAGATATTGGAGATTAAAGTTTTAAAAACTTTTTGAGTGAAAGTGTAATTGAATTCTTGACTAATATGATTAAGTTTATTTATTTTTAAGATTTCTTTGCTGTTTTTAAAATTTTGTGGCTAAAGTGTCACTTTTGAAAACTCATGGGTCAAAATGCAATAAAAATATAGAATTTGCAGCAGGACAAATGTCCTGCTGCTGGGCCGTAAATTACAAGTGGAGGAAGTGTAATTTGTTCCCTTCTAAATGCACACATATATCAATCTATTTTCAGCAACAAAGAAAGATGGGAGATCAAAGTGTAATTTGTTTGTTCATTCCTCCATTGTTATCTTGCTCAATCTCAAATACCCACCTACACACACTAGAAACTCAAAAATATAACTTTCTCAATTCTTAACCAAATCAAGCGATTAAACACTCTAAATTATAGTATTCGGAATGTAGAACGTCGTGGTGGAGTTATTTTTTAGAAATATCGATCGTAGATGTAGAAATCGCGACATTAAAGTGACGGTTTTAAAATGGGTTTCTTTGCATAAGAGTTTTTCGATCAATTTTTCGAAGATGCGACTCCACATTTGTGTTCTGGGATCAAAGAGGAGTGGCATGGTGAGTTCGGCAATTTTTCGGTGTCGGTCAACGGCCGGTCAACGATTAGTCAACGCCGGTCAACGGTCCCTGCTCCGGTTAGCGACTTCGTTTCGGAATGGGTATTCTATTTTCGGTCTTCATTTCTCGATTTGATTTGGTTAGGTAGTTACTTGAGCCTAAAGGTTATTGTGTATTATTTACATTGTGGTTAATGTTTGAGTTTAGAAATTAGTTTGAGCATGAGTTTGGGTTCGTACTATGTTATGCATGTATCTAGATTAACTCGATTTTAGTTATAATGATGGTGTAGTAATGAAAGTGAAAACTTGATATAGTAAAAATATATGTCTTGATAATAAATTTCGATAGAGTTAATGATGTTATATGATGAAAAATTATTAAAACTTATGATTAATTTCGGTTCTATAGTGAATTTTTGCTTAAATATTTTTAAACGTTCTTGTGATATAGGGTTTTGAATTATTTTTGCAAGAAAGTTAATGTTTTAATATTTTCGAAACTTTTGGGGTATACTTTGAATGTTTTCAAAAGAAAAGGGTGTTTAATTATGAATTTGTTAAATATTTTGGATTTTCTCAAATCTTAAAGTTTAAA
Source organism: Penstemon eatonii (assembly GCA_038501285.1). NCBI lineage: Eukaryota > Viridiplantae > Streptophyta > Magnoliopsida > Lamiales > Plantaginaceae > Penstemon > Penstemon eatonii. The sequence continues at coordinate 60,621,497 of CM076715.1, read as the reverse complement.
AAAAAAATGAATACACTTAAATTATTTGATGTCGAAAGTTTTAGGTTCTTGTCTGAGATGTTAATTTAGGAAATCCTTGTGATAGGATTTTCTTTACTTATATTTAAGTAAGATTATAAGATAATTTATTAGCCGTATATGTATTTGCTCAGGTTTCGGATACACTTCACTGTGAAATTTTGGTCGATGTAATAAGCTCCTCAGGTGAGTGCTATGTGTTACTTGTGTGTAAGTCTAAATGTGCTAGTAGGTCGAGTCATAACTGTAACTTAGTTACTAAACGAACAAGCATGTGATGTATGATAACATAAAGAACTCGGCTGCTAGGACAAGTTACACATTGAACTATTGTTTATGTTTATGTGCTTATGAGTCATTGATATTGTATGTTGAACTGTTATTGAGTTGTTTACCGATTTCCTGTTACTGAACTGTTACTGTTACTGTTTCTGTACTGTTTACTGTTACTGCGTGGGCCCCTATTTTGATGTGCGGAATCGTGGTTAACCCGGAAGGTAAGGGCCGGAGGGTTACCTTGATCCACCGTAGACCCGCTTCACGAGCCAAGTGTGGAGGTTACACTTGAGCAGTGAATGTCAAACTCCTGGCATTTGACGTCAATGCGCACTGTTATGTAAGGTCGCACCTTACTTGGAGTGTTCGGTGGTGGTTTTTCTGACTGTGGATTGGAGGGTAAGAGGAGGACGGCATCAACAAATGTTGGTTACTTGTTTAACGTGCTTAAATTGTTATAGCTTATGTTCATTTACTGTACTGTTATATATGCTCATGTATATTATGTTGCATCACGCACAAATGAACTACAGCCTCACTAAGTTGGACGATCAACTTATGCATTCTGTGTTTCAATCTTTTCAGCTAAAGTTGTTTGGGGTAAATGATAGTTCATGTTGCGGTTAGGTCAACACGGTTGCGGTCCCACCCTAGTTCCAGAGAGTAGTTGAACTTTTGTCTAAATTCTCATTTGATTTTAAGATTTCGTTTGAAATGTGTTTTAAATCTCCTATAATGTCTAAATTGATTTTTATTATATCTTGCTAATATCTTTGTATTTTTAGATAATTTTGTAAAATGAGAATGTCTATCGAAAATGATTTTAAATTTTATCAAATATTAATCTTAATCTTCATGTATTTCTTTTGGGTCCCACAAGTTGTTTCACCATGTCATGTCATCCGTTAAAATTTATTTTAATTACTTTCGCTTTAAACTTAGTAATCAAAGTTGTTCTTATTTCGTTTTAAACCGCTTCCGCTTAAAACCTTTAATTCTCGATTTTAATTTATCGTTTCTTTTAAAAGGTTTCGATATTTTAACTCAAAAAAAATAAATTTCGACCGTTATCCGACGGACCCGCAGAGTGGTGTCAGAGCTTCGGCTCATGGCCAGGATATGGTCCTCGGAATTCGTACTGTGGTGCTAGTAAGGTGGAACTAACCGGCAAGATTTCAGGTGTCTACCCACATTGGATAGTTCACTTTTAGGACAAAACCGCAACTAAAACATAGGTATTGTGCGTGGCCTCGGGGGAAGGGGATATGTTTGATTGTTTATCTAATTTCTTGATTTGTTGTTTTAATTTTGGTATCCAGAATATACTTGACGTTACTTTGACTGAACTGTTTGAATTATTGTCTGATGATGATTGTAGATGAATATCCTCCTTGATTTCGTGTTTAGTGAATTACTTAAATCAAGTGACCTTACTTGAAGCACATATAAAATGACTAATATATCCCTAATCCTTTTCGAATTCCATCATCGCATGAGTTTTTCTTATTCAGAATTCATGTTAATGACTTCAGACATTTCCTCTCCAAATTGATTTATCTACTTTAATAAGCTCTATTCATCTTCTTTGTTTTTAATTAACTGTTTCACCCTTACTATAATGTTCGTACTTTTTATTTCGAACTTGTGATCCTTATATGTATGTTTTTCATCATTGCGGTGAATCCAATTGTTACTTATCCATTCCTTTCTTTTCTATTAACGACGAGTCTTCATATTCTTATCCAACATAAACCTTGAGATTTAACTCGTTCTCCTGATTTCAAACATTACTCTTTCGTAATGATCCATCGAAACTGAATATATTTGGATTCTCCTTGAGCTCCGTTCTTTGATTTAACTCATTCTCGAATCCATCATGTTTTTGAAATATGTTTATTGGTTATTCTTGATAGTATGAAATCGATACACGTTTCTTTGAATCTTGGTGATTTACTATAAATTTCATCCCTCACATACAATTCTTAAAAATCATAGTTCATTTGAACTTTCAGATCGAATTACTCATTGTTATAAGGACTTTATTTACTATTTTTATGTTCATGACTAACTATAATTCATCTCGCTAGTTCGTGCTCCATGGAAACTCTTTCTTAGTCAATGTTAGTTTGATTGATAATGACTATTTTGTACCTAGTACTTCAAGTGTGTCTCATTCTTCAACTATCCATCTTTCTACTTTTCCTCGAGGTTGAAATTTACTTTCATCTGAACCTACATTTGTAGATACTTCCTAAATACGAAGTATTAATTATCTGATCTTGATTACTATGAATTGCCACTCTTGATTCTGGCATATTCTTTGTATGTTGACCAAAATATGTAACCCCTATTTGTTATATATGCGTCTAGACGATGTATTATATAAGTTTTTGGGAAAGGTAATTAATGGAGTGTGGCAACAACCAAATATAACATCAAGACTTGCTATCGAGGATTCAAAAAGAATGAAAGATAAGGGTCTGAAAGAAACAAAAGAATCTATCAAGACAATAGAAATTCCTCTCTCTCTATTGAATCTATCGGCGTGTTGAAGTTTCGAGAAAAGATGTGTCGATAAAAGTTAAGTGTATCGATGAACAAGTCATTTGAAGAAGCCTACTCATCCCACTGTAGTGTTTTCCCTAGAGAAATCGAGTGTGACGAATGTCATTGGTTGAGAAAAAACGTTGCAACCATCTTCGTCATCTAGTAAATCAGCTATCTACTAAGGAAATAAGCCGAAGATACCTTGTTTGTTACACAAGAACTTCAAAGATCCGCAATCACTCAAAAGTGAATTAAATCCTAACTCTATAATCTTTCTATGACGTGAGAGAATTCGTCTTCTAACATCTTCTACTCATTTCTATCAGACGAATATCTCTAATTGAGCTCTAGAAGCGTCCATTGTTTATTTTTCCATATGCGCTAATGCTTTTTCCTTCGCTTCCATATGCAATAGTCAGTTCTTTCTCTCAATTTTAATTCTGAATTCACCAAAGTTTCCTTGATCCTTTCTTGAGCTTTATTCTTGAACTTGCTTACCTTGATCTCACACTTTTAAATATTGTTTCTCACAATTTCTTGAATTTGACAATTTCTTCTTGATCTGATTGCCATTCTAATTAAAATCCCTCTCTTCAAAGTTTATTGACACTTTTAATTTAGCTTATTGTTGGCCAATCAAAGCTTCCAATTTGATATTTGAGTTTTGTATTTGTCTGAGTTTGTATTCTCTTTTAATTTCACGATCTACATCTTCATAGTGAACTCGTGAATCAGACTGCTTACCTTAATCTGATTAAATTGTTGGGAATATTTTATTATCCTTATTCCATGAACCCAATTATTGAATTGCGATAGGTTCAGAAAAAGTCTCTTCGATTTCATATTATTCCTGCTTGTTATTTTATTCTAAAAGGAATGTACTGTCAACTTCATACTTGTATCATGTTCCTTTTGAAGTTGTTTTATCCTATTTGATATCATTACCTTGTAAATTGGACCATTTCATTTTTATGTGCCTTGTTCTTGAACCTTATTCGCTTTGTCTCTAGTATGATCATTGCACCTATTGCTTCTTTAAATGAACCTTTGAATGGTGCATTTTGTCTTAAAATGATCTTCACATGTTCAAAGACACTTTAACGTTTTGGTTATTAATACCAGAACCTCTTTATTGATATCCCTGATTCAACTTTCTTGTTATCTCTATTGAGACTTCTGATGTGATAGTCTTATAACCCTTACCGGTACTTGTTATTTGATTACATTGTTCAAATTGAGCTTTTTATTCGAATATCTATTATTATCATTACAACTCACATTTTTCATTCATTTTCATAATCCTTGTTAAGATACCTATTCGATTGTGCCTTATCGCATTCATTGAAAATACTTAATCGACCACTTTCTGGTTATATTATTTGGACATTCCTTGACTCAATCGACTTCTGAGGTCTTCATTACTTTATTCCAAAGTTATTTTGCCGAGTCTATAAACTCAATTGCTTCATTTTTTATGGGCAAAATTTCTGGTTCAACTGCCCTTTATGATCCTTATAGAAATTTATCGTTTCGGTGTTGCTTGATACTTTATTGAACCCCTTTGCTAATATATGGTCGTTCCTGAATCGTCTCTTTGATTTCATATCATCCATACTTGTTGACTTCATTGACCATGCAGCATTTTCACTCAGTCATCGACTTTCTTTTGATCTCCACAGTGTTATTTTGTTCTTTCTAAACATGTTCTTTCATCGTGGTCAGTTTCTCGAATATGATGTTGGATCTCGTTCTTGAACTCTATACGCTTTCTACGTTGTACTTTTGTTACATTCGTTACTACTTAAAATGAATCGTTGAGTAGCGAATTTTATCTTAGTTCAATTTTTAAATAATCAAAGACATTTCCAAGCTTTGATTACCATTGAGAGAACTCTTGATTTAATTTCCATTATCCTTATTGGCACACTTGGTTTAACCTTCTTCTTGTTACTCCGATCTCTTGACTTGATTATTATTGTTACTGTTATTCTATTTTGTTTGCAATCTTCATCGATCTTCTTTTCGTTACCGTTATTCAGTTTGACCTTATTATCTACATCAATTGATTCGGTCATCTTTTACAATCTTTTCAAGGCACTTCATTGGACTGTCATTTCTGATTCCTGATGCGAATATCAATTCAAATGTCTTCCATTATCTTTTGAATTTCATTGGGAAAAATCGAATTTTTGTGTTATAACATGAAAGTTTTCCTTTTTGGGAGAATCTAACCACGGCATGTGAGTTTGATTATTCGTCGAACTTTGATTTATCGCGTGAAATTCCACGTATGAAGTTCCAGAAGGATTTTTTCTCATGCTCGCGACTGCGCATCATCATACTCCAGAAACATCTAGAGGTAGAGAAAAGAATTGTTCGCATACTCGTCCAAATCAAGAAACCAGTGGACTCCATCGTTTAAAGCCTCACGGTGTTGTCAAAGTATACAAGAAAAGACTTGAAAAATACAAAGAGAGATACAACAGCATCACTCGAACTTTTCAAAACTCAAGAGCGAATTTGGGGACCAAATTCTTTTAAGGGAGGGAGAATGTAATACCCCAAAATTTTGATTTTTCAGAATTTCCTTAAGTTTCACTTTGTTTTTTTTTTAAATTTTTTTGAGGTTATTTATTTTTTTGAAAGTTTAGGAAATTTTATTTATTAGAAAGATGTGCTTTTATGTAAAACTAAAATGATCATGAAAATAAGAGATATTGGAGATTAAAGTTTTAAAAACTTTTTGAGTGAAAGTGTAATTGAATTCTTGACTAATATGATTAAGTTTATTTATTTTTAAGATTTCTTTGCTGTTTTTAAAATTTTTGGCTAAAGTGTCACTTTTGAAAACTCATTAGTCAAAATGCAATAAAAAAATAGAATTTGCAGCAGGACAATTGTCCTGCTGCTGGGCCGTAAATTACAAGTGGAGGACTACCTCCACTTGTGCTCTTGCATATTTTTTTAGAAGAGAAAAATGGGATTTAACCCATTTCTCTTCATTTCTTCTCTTCTAAATGCACACATATATCAATCTATTTTCAGCAACAAAGAAAGATAGGAGATCAAAGTGTAATTTGTTTGTTCATTCCTCCATTGTTATCTTGCTCAAGCTCAAACACCCACCTACACACACTAGAAACTCAAAAATATAACTTTCTCAATTCTTAACCAAATCAAGCGATTAAACACTCTAAATTATAGTATTCGAAATGTAGAACGTCGTGGTGGAGTTATTTTTCAGAAATATTGATCGTAGATATAGAAATCGCGACATTAAAGTGACGGTTCTAAAATGGGTTTCTTTGCATGAGAGTTTTTCGATCAATTTTTCGAAGATCCGACACCACATTTGTGTTCTGGGATGAAAGAGGAGTGGCATGGTGAGTTCGGCAATTTTCCGGTGTCGGTCAACGGCCGGTCAACGGCCAGTCAACGCCGATCAACGGTCCCTGCTCCGGTTAGCGACTTCGTTTCAAAATAGGTATTCTATTTTCGGTCTTCATTTCTCGATTTGAGTTGGTTAGATAGTTCCTTGAGCCTAAAGGTTATTGTGTATTATTTACATTGTGGTTAATGTTTGAGTTTATAATTTAGTTTGAGCATGAGTTTGGGTTCATACTATGTTATGTATGTATCTAGATTAACTCGATTTTAGTTATAATGATGGTGCAGTAATGAAAGTGAAAACTTGATATAGTAAAAATATATGTCTTGATAATAAATTTCGATAGAGTTAATGAAGTTATATGATGAAAAATTATTAAAACATATGATTAATTTCGGTTCTATAGTGAATTTTTGCTTAAATATTTTTAAACGTTCTTGTGATATTGGGTCTTGAATTATTTTTGCAAGAAAGTTAATGTTTTAATATTTTCGAAACTTTTGGGGTATACTTTGAATGTTTTCAAAAGAAAAGGGTGTTTAATTATGAATTTGTTCAATATTTTGGATTTTCTCAAATCTTAAAGTTTAAAAAAAAAATATGAATACACTTAAATGATTTGATGTCGAAAGTTTTAAGTTCTTGTCTGAGATGTTAATTTAGGAAATCCTTGTGATAGGATTTTCTTTACTTATATTTAAGTAAGATTATAAGATAATTTATTAGTCGTATACGTATTTGCTCAGGTTTCGGATACACTTCACTGTGGAATTTTGATCGATGTATGATAACATAAAGAACTCGGCTGCTAGGACAAGTTACACGTTGAACTATTGTTTATGTCTATGTGCTTATGAGTTATTGATATTGTATGTTGAACCGTTATTGAGTTGTTTACCGATTTCCTGTTACTGAACTGTTACTATTACTGTTACTGTACTGTTTACTATTACTGTGTGGGCCCCTATTTTGGTGTGCGGAATTGTGGTTAACCCGGAAAGTAAGGGCCGGAGGGTTACCTCGATCCACCGTAGACCCGCTTCACGAGCCAAGTGTGGAGGTTACACTTGGGCAGTGAATGTCAAACTCCTGGCATTTGACGTCAATGCGCACTGTTATGTAAGGTCGCACCTTACTTGGAGTGTTCGGTGATGGTTTTTCTGACTGTGGATTGGAGGGTAAGAGGAGGACGACATCAACAAATGTTGGTTACTTGTTTAACGTGCTTAAATTGTTATAGCATATGTTCATTTACTGTACTGTTATATATGCTCATGTATATTATGTTGCATCACGCACAAGTGAACTACAACCTCACTAAGTTGGACGATCAACTTATGCATTCTGTGTTTCAATCTTTTCAGCTACAGGTGTCTGGGGTAAATGATAGTTCATGTTGCGGTTAGGTCATCACGGTTACGTTCCCACCCTAGTTCCAGAGAGTAGTTAAACTTATGTCTAAATTCTCATTTGATTTTAAGATTTCGTTTGAAATATGTTTTAAATCTCCTATAATGTCTAAATTGATTTTTATTATATCTTGCTAATATCTTTGTATTTTTAGATAACTTTGTAAAATGAGAATGTCTATCGAAAATGATTTTAAATTTTATCAAATATTAATCTTAATCTTCTTGTATTTCTTTTGGGTCCCACAAGTTGTTTCACCATGTCATGTCATCCGTTAAAATTTGTTTTAATTACTTTCGCTTTAAACTTAGTAATCAAAGTTGTTCTTATTTCGTTTTAAACCGCTTCCGCTTAAAACATTTAAATCTCGATTTTAATTTATCGTTTCTTTTAAAAGGTTTCGATATTTTAACTCTTTAAAGAAAAAAAAATTTCGACCGTTATCCGACGGACCCGTGGAGTCGGGCCGTCACAAACCCAGGTGTAGTTAGGCTTGGACTGTGGATCTTTAGTGAGGGAATTAATAATGGCTTGAAGTTTAGCATCATTCTTCCAGCTGTCCTTAACTCTCCCAATCAGAGAAGAAGTGATAGTTACCATTCCCTCCAGTCTAGGAGTGATTTCCATAATCTGCCTACTAAGTGCATCAGCTGCTTTTTTTTCACTCCCTTTTTTATAAATGATATTGAAGTCATACCATAAGAGTTTGACTAACCATTTCTGTTGAGAATGAGTGGAAATCCTTTGCTCAAGTAAAAACTTCAAACTTTGATGGTCTGTGTGAATGATGAAATGTCTTCCAATCAAGTATGGTCTCCATTTTTCCACAGCAGATACAAGAGCCAATAACTCCCTTTCATAAACAGGAAGAGCTGAGTGTTTTTCACTAAGTGATTTGCTGAAGAAGGAAATAGGCTTGTGTTTTTGCATCAAAACAGCTCCCAAACCCATACCAGAGGCATCAATCTAAATTTCAAAAGGGCAGTTAAAGTCAGGTAAGGCAAGCACTAGAGTTGTCACCATGCATTGTTGAAGTTTCCTGAAAGCTTCAGTAGCTTCCTCAGATCAAACAAATTTGTCTTTTTTCAATAATTTTTCGAGGGGTTTGGCAATGGCTTCACAAACCTTCTGTAGTATCCAGTGAGACCTCGAAAGCCTCTTAAAGCCTTAATGTTTTTGGGAACTTGCCAGTCCAACATAGCTTGGACTTTGTTCATATCAGCAGAGACTCCTTCCTGAGATATAATATACCCCAAATACTCCACACTTTCCTTAGCAAAACTACACTTACTTTCCTTAACCAACAATTGGTTACCTCTTAACACATTAAAGACAGTTTTAAGATGTTGCAAATGCTGCTGCCAATTATAACTATAGACCAGGATATCATGAAAGAAAACCAATACAAATTTTCTAAGATAAGGTTGAAATACCTGATTCATAAGACTTTGGAAAGTGGATGGGGCGTTGGTTAAGCCAAAAGGCATTACTACAAATTCAAAGTGCCCATTGTGAGTCCTGAATGCAGTCTTGCTAATGTCAGTTTCATCCATTCTTATCTGGTGATAACCAGACCTTAAATCCAACTTAGTAAAGAACTTAGCACCATGTAGTTCATCAATGAGTTCATCTATCACGGGTATAGGGAATTTATCCTTCATTGTTGCCTTGTTTAATTCCCTATAGTCCACACAGAGCCTCCCTGATCCATCCTTCTTCTTGACCATGACAATAGGAGATGAATATGGACTATTACTGTGCCTTATGACTCCTGACTCCAACATCTCAGTTATCATCTTCTCTATGTCATCCTTTTGGATAGCTGGGTATCTATAAGGTCTAACACTTATAGGTCTAACAATCTTTTCAGAACCCAAGATCGAAGGGTACTGTTGGGCCAAGCCCAGGCCCAAGCCCGTCAGTTCAGCTATAAATACCCATGCATTTATGACAACACACAACTTCCAAGGTGCTCTTGTTTCGTGACCGCTACTCGGACACATTTGGGAAATATAGTATAGTTTTGGTCATTTGTATTTCGCTCCTCTAGTTTGTACGGCATCCAATAATGCTCGAGTAGGACCCTAAATTCTTGTATTTGTACCCAGATAATTCGAATACAATTACTATTTGATCTTTACTTTCCTTTATAATATTGTTATTTTCACTCTACAACCCACCTTTGATCGAACAACGAAATCGCGTAAGATCAATTGGCGCCCACCGTGGGCCCTTATTCGAGTATTAGACCGAAATATGCCTACCACGAGGGGAAATCCATATGTTAGCTGAAAACCTTACTAAGTCTGAAACTCTGTTATTCGTTATCCAAGGCGGTCCTCCGACTATTAGGGCGTTCATCAATTCGAGATCGAAGATAATGCCTATACAATAAACTTCCGAGCTTAATATTAGCGATTTTATCCGGGGATTGCACAGCTTATCTATTTTTTCCCGATGGATTGATTTTCCACAAGGATCCATTTTCTAGTGTGAAAGTAAATAAGAAGTTTCACCGAGGTAGCCCACAACAAACTAACATAGAGTTAGTCCGGTCGACTCGATCAGAGCTTATCGATGGTCGGAATTTATTTTTCCGATCATCATATTTGTTACTTTCAAAAACAAATTCCTCAAATCAGCTATTTATGAGTTCAATCACATAATCTGTATACATTATTTATCGGTTACTTCTATTTTTCTCGATTCGATTGGGATGAGTTGAACATTTGAACAATGGCAACAAATTATTTAAAATCATCAAAGTCGAAGTTAAACGATGAAATTCGATCAGAGAACGAAAGCTCTATCATTAATATTTCTTCAAATAAGTTACAAAGAAAAGCCTCGAATCAATTTCGAACTCAAGAAGTACAATACGATCGCTACTATCCTATTACAAGTTCTACGAATAATTCTACCATGTTACGTGCTCAGTCTTCATTCCCTAAGATCGCCCCAGATGCAGAACTCAGCAGTGATTCATCCTAGTAATCACTAGCCACGTGTCGCACATCCATCTTCGAACGGGGTAAGGGTCGGATCGCAGCTCCTCTCCTGGGCTTCGGACCGACCTTAGATCATCATCAGTAAACAATGATTGAAATACTCAATCACTGTTTACAGGATAATCCGAACAGGTGCAGCAAAGGGTTATCTCAGCAGAGGCAGCTCAAGGAAGCTCGAAGGAACTATACTTCAAGAAAGCCCTCGAGGAAGTTGATGCCTCAGATTTAAAGAACTCCTCTCAGAATAACCAGCTGCCCGATCGGATACTACGCCAAGATACCAGAGGTCTAACCCGCACCAGAAATGATATGTCTGGGAAAACAGGTTGTCTGCCGGTATTCTAGGCGCAAGTTCTTTTGCCTGTCGATATTCTAAGCGAAGAGGGGTACACCAAAAAGACCAGAGTCGAAGAATAAGGTTCGAATTCTTATCTCAAATTTCTTTATTTTGGAAGCAATACGAATCGAAAGCAAGATTCGACCCATATCGGTCGGACAAAGCATAATAGAGAAAATGAAGAGTATCGGATAAACCAAAGGAGAACTATTTATAGCAGCAAAGTTTTTGAACCAATGGTCCAGATAACAAATCACCGACGGTTGGGATGTAAGTAATAAATGAACTGACCGTTACATTTCCCGAGAAATAGGGTCCTGTTTGGTTAGAAGAAAACACGGTTTAACAGGCCGTATAGGAAAATTTATAACATTCTAAACACCAGACCGATATGACATAGTTATAACATTATTGATGAAGATTGGCAATTTAGGTTCAAGATCAGTTCATTCAGATATTTTTACAGTCATTGTTCGACTTGGAAGAATCATGATCGGTTCGAACAGAACTCTCGACCAAAAAAATCATGCGACTATGGAAATTCGGCAGCGCCAATGATTAATGGTAACATTTTCCTTATTAATTTTAGGTCCACTAAAATATTTATCTATTGCTCGATCAAGCAAGCGGTGTTTGAGTATTTCTTTATTGATATAAGAGGATCGATGTGGAAGTATTGAAGATAAGAATCTATCTAATTATGTTTATTCTATCAACAAAACGTGGAAGAAATGTATTTATATTATCTCGGAAAATACAAGATGAGGAAAATACATGTTGAGCATAACTCAAGCCTATATATTACATAAGAACGCTATTACTTTTTACAATCCTATGAAATTTTCGGTCTCTTCTCCTACTGCTTTTTCGGAATAATTTGGCTCCGACCGGGGAAATCTCCTTAGGACCCGCAGGCTTTTAACTTTATTTACGATTCTCCGAAGACGAAGGATTGAGCACATGGTTCATCGAGTAAATGAATTCTTCAGTACTCTCGCTCATGTACGTCTTTCTAAATGCATTGTAGCAACAGGTCCCTAGTCGAAGACTTGTGCTATAATCTGCGAACTCCATAGGCCTGGCTTATTGGCCTTCTAGATGGAGATTATATTTGCCTGCCGATACTCTAAGCGAAGATCGAAATAGTGTTTCTTCCGCTCGGAAATTGCTCTGCTTAAAGATTGTTCGAAATCTGAGCTCAAATAAGTGAATTAATGAAAGAACGGTCTTAGTCACCATGATCGGACGAATTGAGTACTAATGCAACAAATGAGATGGTTTTTAAGGAAGGATGGCCTTTTATAGAGAAAATTGAAAGGAATCCAACGGCAGGTAATTCGTATAACGAAGGGATAAGATCTAAGAACTGTTGCGATTCCCGATAAAAGAGGAACCGGTCGGAAAAGGTCAATACTTATCAAAAATTGGAGACATTAACAACAGCCAAAGAAAACAAGGGGTATTAGTCCGAACGAAATTAGAACCTCGCAAGAAATATTTTCCATTAAGACAGAAGGATTGTTTATTAAGTCCTAGATTTATTTGTTATCTATTATCCGTCTATTTGTTTTCCATCTAACGGAAGACTATCATTTCGTCAGAAGTTATTTTCGATCAAATTATATTTAATGGAAATTCGTTTCACCAATGCGCCTATCTGCTCGTCGTATGCTGGCATTGTCAATCTCTACTCATCTATTATTCTGATATTCTCGATCTACATTCATCTAATATCAGTCTATATTTATCTCCGTTTATTACTAAGGGTGAAAGCCGTTGCTATGCCCCTTAGATCGAAATTGTTAAATGGGTGAAAGCCTCTGCTAGGACCCAAGGGCTAAAAATGCTCTAAAACGATTAAGGGTGAAAGTCGTTGCTATGCCCCTTAGATCGAAATTATTAAATGGGTGAAAGCCTCTGCTATGACCCTGGGGCTAAAAATGCTCTGAAACGACTAAGGGTGAAAGCCGTTGCTATGCCCCTTAGATCGAAATTATTAAATGGGTGAAAGCCTCTGCTAGGACCCAAGGGCTAAAAATGCTCTGAAACGACTAAGGGTGAAAGCCGTTGCTATGCCCCTTAGATCGAAATTATTAAATGGGTGAAAGCCTCTGCTATGACCCTGGGGCTAAAAATGCTCTGAAACGACTAAGGGTGAAAGCCGTTGCTATGCCCCTTAGATCGAAATTATTAAATGGGTGAAAGCCTCTGCTAGGACCCAAGGGCTAAAAATGCTCTGAAACGACTAAGGGTGAAAGCCGTTGCTATGCCCCTTAGATCGAAATTATTAAATGGGTGAAAGCCTCTGCTATGACCCTGGGGCTAAAAATGCTCTGAAACGACTAAGGGTGAAAGCCGTTGCTATGCCCCTAGATCGAAATTATTAAATGGGTGAAAGCCTCTGCTAGGACCCAAGGGCTAAAAATGCTCTGAAACGACTAAGGGTGAAAGCCGTTGCTATGCCCCTTAGATCGAAATTATTAAATGGGTGAAAGCCTCTGCTATGACCCTGGGGCTAAAAATGCTCTAAAACAACTAAGGGTGAAAGCCGTTGCTACGCCCCTTAGCTCGAAATTACCAAATGGTTGAAAGCCTTTGCTACGATCCAAGGTGTAAATTATCAATCGTACGAGATTCCAATATACGTCCTATTTCGAACTACAGCAATCACAATCCGCCAAGAGGGCCTATCATTATTATTCCAGTATTATCAAATTTTGATCGGTCTACAAAGATCAACTGTTACTTATATCTGAATATCAGAGATAGAAGAATGTCAATTATTCTTTATTATCGATACACTTATGGAGATCATTCGAGAATGATATTTGTTGCTCATATTTTTGGGGCGAAGAAATCGCTGCTCGGTAACAATATACGAAAACAGTTCTGCAGTAGGGATAAGAGAGAAAATAAATATTCTTATTCATGATCTTTCGAATGGTTACAAGAAATTTCGTGATTATAATAATAAAGAAAATCGAGCAAAGCTGAAACTCTACATTCAACGTGACCCTATTACAAACTAACCCTACGCTAGAATGTTCTCGTAAGTGAAGACGGAAGGCGAGGCTGGGATAACACTTCTACCCTTCATCCATCGCTTCCTCAATAATTGCTCCATGCTGGAGCACGCCGAGAGACAGGGAAGCAATCCCTAGAGAAATTACTCCGTGCAATCTCGAAGGCAACATTCTTCAAGAAACATCTTGAAGAAGTGGAGATCGAGAGCAGGAAAACTCCTCCAGCAGTTGACCCATTATCCGACCAAATGGAGCGACAGGATATCGGAATTCTAACCCGTCTCAGGAGAGATGACTCCAAAGAAGCAGGTCGCCTGCGGGTACCCTAGTCGCAATCCTTTTCGCCTGTCGATACCCTGGTCGAAATTATTCCCCATACAGGGACGCCGAAGAGATCAAAGAAGAGAGTTCGAGTCCGAATCTCGAACGCTTTTATTGCTGAGACCGAATCGAAAATAAAGATGGTTGATGGAGGTAAAAATGCAACCATATTGATCGAACGAAATGTTTACAGACAAGTAAAAATATGAAGGTAAATTCAGAAGTATTTATAGGGGGAAGAATTCCGTATCAACGGTGTAGATCTTTTCAGATGAACGGTGGCAATATGTATATTAAAAGCGCTCTGACCGCTCAGATTCCCGATAAATCAGAGACTGTTTAGTTAAAAGAAGACGGGACGTAACGGTAAAAACTCAATCACAAAAGCTGAACAGAACTAATGGCCAAAATGCGAGCAATAAATACAGCGACCGTTCCACTTCCCGAAAATTCAGGAACCGTGTGGGTAAATGAAGAAACAGTCAAATTCAACAATGCTCGAAATAATTATTGTTTAATTTCCGATCGCCAAAGAAAGTCACAAAGAAAAAGTCGGATTATAACTGATAAAGGAACCATTATCAATAACTCGTCCAAAGATGGACCAAGATCGGTAAAGAGCTTTATTTAAGCAGATAAGAACGAATGTATGAAATTAATCGAGAAATTATTATTTCCAAAGTTCGATACATTGAAGAGTTACAAGTTACAAAGATATCAACTCCTATTACATTTTATAATTCTACAAACACCTACAAAGACTAATCTCTGTATCCGAGCGAGATAGGGACTTCATAGCCACCCAATCCTATGAAATTTTCGGCGGACGATAATGTCCTTACTCGAATTGGAGGAGCCTGTCAAGCCAACAGGCTTTTGTCTTTATTTATGATTCCTCAAAAAGGAGAAGGGTAAGGCATCTTTTTCTAGGTGTAACGTGAATACTTTATTGAGGGCCTCGACCCTCGAAGCTCCACCCCTTACATCCTCGAGGAAGAACCGAACAAACCGCTGGAGACCCCTAAAAGATTTGATGCTTGAACTTCTCCTAAACCACGGAGGGTCGTGGGGACTGCCCGGGTCGTGGGTGGTCAGCAATAAAGCTGACCGGTCTCCAAGGTCGGAATAATGTTCGCCTGCAGATACCCTAGTCGAGGTCGAAGTACCAGTTAGTCTATGACCTGCAGAATAGGTCCTAACTCGAAATTTAAAATATTGGGCCATGCAACAAGATCTTTTAACCAGCATGGTCGAAGGAGTCTGCTTTAAAAATAATTTTATAAGGATACAAATTGAAGAACCCCATTTATAAGTACTATTCTCAAAATCCAACGGCTAGCAGAAAATGAAAGGAACGGTCAAGATCGAAAGACTGTTGCGCTTCCCGAGAATTTCACCGGGAAGAGAAAGTGATATATTCTGGAAATCGAGCCGAAGTAATATACCAAGATCGAAGAACGAAGATTACGAGCATAAGACCAAACGAAGAAAGCAAACAAAAGCATGGACAGAAGAGAGTACATTAAATTATGGACAAACTTGTAATCCGAGAAACTAATAGATTATTACAAACCATAGGGGATAAAATGTCTGAAATTATTCATGATCACATGAGTAAAAACAATATAGCCATACTACAAGCCCGGGTAAATGAAAAGCAACATCTAGAGAAGTTTGTTGTCGGAGAAAATCTTTCGAAGCTCGGCATTCCGAGCCTCATATCCAGCTTCATATCCACGGTCATAAGCCTCCTTTTCTAGACGCGTGAATTCTTGCCTCTCCTGCTCATGAAGACTTTTCAGTTTGTCAAGCTCCTCATTCAGCTGCTTGTGGATCTCCTCTCCTTTTTCTTTAACAGACTTCTCCCTCTCTAGAGCAAGCTTCTCCGCGAAGACACGGTCGAATTCGGCTTTCTTCTCCTCCAGCTCGAGGGAAATAGCGGCACGATGATTGGTCTCCCGCTCAGCAAACGTTTTAAGCTCAATAAAATCTTGCCCGGCCTGTCAAAAGGAATCGTCACCTCAAAAAAAAATATATATATATATATATATATATATATATATATATATATATATATATATATATATATATATAATAATAATAATAATAACAATACCTGAAACAGGAAATGCTGCCCAGACTCAAATAACTCTTCTATGTTTCTCTCCTTGGACATGTTTCTTGTAACGCCCCGTAAATTTTGGACCTCTTTAATCGTATTTTAGTGGATTTTTAATCCAATTTCATGTGTTATATCTTATTTTTTTTTAAAATTAAGTGTTACTTTGGGGTAAAATGTACAATTAATTTATCTCCTATGTTCTTATTAACTTTGAAATGATTTAGAAACACAAAAATACTTTAGAACAATAGTGTACCACTTTTGAAAAATATTTGGACTTAATTGTGCAAAATAAATAATTTTTGGGGCAAAAATGCACTTTACCAAAACTTTAGGGGGCAAAGTGCAAATTTCGCCCACACTTGATTGCAGCTGCTAGGAGAGCCTTTATAGCTTCTGTTGGTCCCAAGTGGTCAGATGAGGTCTAGAGGGGAGGGTGAATAGACCTCTAAAAATTTTTGAACTTAAAAACTTTTCAGTCTTCTGTCAGCAGACTAAGCTGATGAAGAACAGTAAGCAGACTAGTCTGATCGTGAACAAATCTTGAACAGACGACTGACCACTCTTCTTACAGTGACTTAGCTGTTTTTCAGCAAAACAGTTTTCCAAGAGTATACTTGCAGCGGATTGTTCGAAAGTGTTTTTCACAAGTAAACTAAGTTCTAAAAAGATTTTATCCCCAGTTTAAAACTCCTTATAAAATCTCTTGATTGATTCAAAGTGTTTAGAATGCAAACTTTAAAATATGCAAGAAAACTTTAAATGCAAGATAACACAAAGAATTTTTATAGTGGTTATATGGATAAAAATCCTTTAGTCCACTCTTCCAGATCACACAGATTCTGGGTTATACTATAATCACTTAGATTACAATATTTCTCCACTTACACCTAAACAACTAATGAGAAGGCTGTAAGCTCACAATAGGAAATCACAAAGAAAACCTATCCTCTAAAGTAGAATCACTCACAAAGATGGATTCTCACTTCGCACAACACTCAGCTTATTACAAAATCACTCAGATAATGTTTTTCTGATTTCTTCAACTGGATTTCTGTCAACAGATGACTTCCACCAGACGAGTGAGCTGTTCGAGCTTTTGAGACTTAGAGAAATTCTGCTTCAAAATTTCGATCTCTGATTGTTGTTGTGTATTTTTGCTCGATTGAAATTCAGCTCTATTTATACATGGAGATGAAAATATGACCGTTGAAGGCAAGTCACAAATCAAATCCATTCTTCAGCTCTTTTGAAACGGCTCTCTGCAGCAAACCGTACAGTGTACAGTACTTTTCTGTCCATTGCATTTAATGCACTCTGCTGATCCGAGGATATCTTCAATCATTTGCCATTACTACCCTTCTCTTCCAGCATTTATTACACCAAGTGCATTTATTACCGTTGGACTAATCTCTTGATCTCTTCCACTCTGCTGATCAAAACGACTCTGCTGATAGATACTCTGCTGATCAAATACTGAACTAATCTGATTTGACTCGGCTGATGATCTACCCTTCTGTTCGCTGTTTCAGCAAGAGATCACTAGTCTTCTGAGCTTTGAACTTTGAACTCTTCTGATGTCTTCTTTTACTTGTTCAAAATTCTACCAAGGGAACTAAGCTTTCCATACTTAGCTGATTATGATGTTTTGGAAATCATCAAAACCTTCCCTTAAATTCTGACTTCTTTCATCTTCATCTTCATCCAACAATTTCCCCCTTTTTGATGATGACAAAACTCCAGCTAAGTACCTGTACCTAAACTAAAGTTTTGATCCTCAAAAATTTCTGAGATAGAAATAATATGTTGGAGTCAAACTTGCAATTTTATAGATATTGAATTGATTACATTTTACAAGTTTTGAAAGATGAAAAGTACAAAATACTTTAGAAGATTACAAGGATTTTAAGGTAAAGAAATCTAGTCTAAACTAGTCTTCTTTCTTCTTTTCTTCTTCAGCTTCCTTGTCTTCTTTTCCAGATTCTTCATCAGATGACTTGGAAGACTCAGCTTCCAAATTTTCAAAGAATCTTTTTCTTAACAGCTCTATCTTTTTATATTTTACATCAGGGTCAAGCTGTTCTTCAGCTGAATCTTTGGCAGCAGCTAGTTCCTTATCAGATTTGGCTTTTGCTTCAGATTCTTCAAGTTCAGCTTGCTCTTCTTCTGTAATTTTCTCATCTGTTGGTCTGCTTGATTCTCCCATATCTCTTTCAGTCTCACCAGCAGATTCTTCTAATACTTCAGTTTCTTCAGCATCTTGATTTCCTTCTTCCCTTTGGAAATCAACCCTTTGCTGTCCAAATATCCTTTCTTCCCCCTTTTTGTCATCATCAGCAGGGACAAGTGGATATTGTGGCACAACTGGTGTGATTAGAAGTGAATCACAGAGAAGCTTGATGTTCTCTTCCATAGCATTAATCTGAGCTTGTTGTTTAAGTTGATTGGCCTTAACAGATTTGACTTCCTTGAGCAAGTCTTCTCCTTGATCACCCAATTGTATTTGTGTTCCCAAAATCCAATTAGATGAAGCAGTGAAGTCTTTCATCATGTTGCCCATGACTTCATCTTCTGCTTGGAGAGCCAATTCAATAGTTTGTTCTATCTGCTTCCAACCTTCAGTAGTGCTCTGAGTCCTTCTTCTAAGTATATCCATATCCTGACAGATGGATTTAACATTGTGAGCAGTGTCTTCTATTATATCAGATGGGACTGCAGCAGCTTTCTGATCTGGTTGTTTAACAGCAGCTATCACTTCTGCAGCTAATTCCTTCTTCATATCCTTCAGAGAATTTGTGATCATTTGTTGGATGGAGTCCAACAGATTTGTCTGAACACCATGAGAGGTTGAAGGCATATCTGAAGTAGCAGCAGGTGTATCTTTCATAAGTTGCTCTGTTAGCTGAGTTGTCAATGCAAGAGATTGATCTGCTGATTCACCAGCAAGGCTTGGAGTGCTTTCCTTCTCCTTAGCTTGATCATCTCCCTCAGCAGCAACTTCTTTATCTTTGTTCTGATCTGCTGGAATTTCTTCTTCCTTCTTTGAATCATCAGCAGCATCAGACTTATCACCCTGTGCAGTGTTCTGATCAGATGGGTCTGAAGTACCCTCCTTTTGCTTTGGTTGATCAGAAGACTTTTCTTTTTCCTTAACAGCAGGGGCTATAATCTTCTTGACAGTCTTAACTTCAACTAACTGACATTAACAGATTTCATCTTTTAGAGCAGAAGTACCGCTAGTCTTACACGTTCCCCCTGTCTTTAAGAATTCATGAGTTAACTAGTCTGTTGAAGGTTAATCCTTGAATAACTGATGACTAAGCTGTTGAACTCCAGTCTTCTGATGAGTTCCCCCTCAGCTTATGCATCCAAATTGAGTAATCCTAACTCAGCTCTTAGAGTTGAGAACCTTGCTTCACTTAGAGGTTTGGTGAAGATATCAGCAATCTGATTATCAGTATGAACATACTCAATCAAAACATTGCCTTTTTCCACATGATCTCTAATGAAATGATGTTTGATCTCAATATGTTTAGTCCTTGAATGACTTGTAGTGTTCTGAGTAAGTGAGATTGCACTTGTATTGTCACAGTAGATTGGAATTCCACTGATCTTGATGTTGTAGTCTTCTAGTTGATGCTTCAACCAAAGTATCTGTGCACAGCAAGCTCCAGCAGCTATATATTCAGCTTCAGCAGTAGATATAGAAACTGAGGTTTGCTTCTTACTCATCCATGAGATCAGACGACTACCTAAGAACTGACAGGCACCTGTTGTGCTTTTTCTGTCAATCTTGCAGCCAGCAAGGTCTGAATCTGAATAACCAATAAGCTCAAATCCAGATTCTCTAGGATACCATAATCCCAATTCTTGAGTGCCTTTAACATACTTCAATATCCTCTTGGCAGCTAAGAGATGAGATTCTTTGGGGTTTGATTGAAATCTTGCACAGACTCCAACTGAGTACATTATATCAGGTCTGCTTGCTGTTAAATACAACAATGAACCAATAATGCCTCTATATTTGGTTATGTCCACTGATTTGCCATCTTCATCTTTATCCAAACGAAGACTTGTAGACATAGGAATGGTAGCTGTTGAGCTAGTTTCCATACCAAATTTCTTGAACAGATCTCTTGTGTACTTTGCTTGGCTGATGAATATTCCATCAGGCAACTGTCTAACTTGCAATCCAAGAAAGTAATTAAGTTCACCCATCATGCTCATTTCAAACTTATTCTGCATCAGCTTGGAGAACTTATCACACATCTGTTGGTTAGTTGAACCAAAAATAATATCGTCCACATATATTTGCACAAGTAATATATGATTTTCCCATTCAATTGTGAACAAGGTTTTATCTACCTTACCTTTTCGAAATCCTTTAATTAAAAGAAAATCAGATAGGGTATCATACCATGCTCTTGGAGCCTGTTTTAGTCCATAGAGTGCTTTCTTCAGACGATATACTTTGTCCTCTTCTTGATAGACTTCAAATCCAGGAGGTTGTTCAACATACACTTCTTCTTGCAATTCTCCATTGAGAAAAGCAGACTTCACATCCATCTGATAGACAGTGAAGTTCTTGTAAGCAGCATAGGCTAGAAACAGTCTGATTGCTTCAAGTCTTGCTACTGGTGCAAAAGTTTCATCAAAGTCAATTCCTTCTTCTTGACAATAACCCTTGGCCACTAGTCTTGCTTTGTTTCTGGTGACAACACCATCTTCATTCATTTTATTTCTGAAAACCCACTTAGTGCCAATTACCCTTTGATGACTTGGTCTAGGAACTAAGTACCAGACTTCATTCCTTTCAAATTGATTCAACTCTTCTTGCATAGCTTCTATCCAGAAGGAATCATTGAGAGCTTCTTCAATTTGTTTAGGCTCTGTTTGAGATAGAAATGTGACAAACATGGCATCTTGTGCAGCAGCTCATCTTGTTTTCACTCTATCTAAAGGATCACCAATTACTAGTTCAGGAGGGTGATTCTTGAGCCATCTGAGATCAGGTTGTAGATCAGGATGTTGTCCTCTGTCTTGATCTTGCAACACTACTGTTGGAGTTCCAGTAGTAGTCTGTTGAACATTTGTAGTCTGTTGAACAGTCTCTGGTCTGTCAGCTGTTTGCAACTCGTCTGTTAGACAATCAGCACTGTGATTTTGAACAGCACTTGAGTTAGCAGCTGAACTTAGATTAGGTAGTATGATGGGAACATATTCTTCATTTCTTCCAATGTCTAACTTCTGTAAATCAGTAGACAGATCTTGATTAACACTTTGATTCTTTTCAGAAGATTGACTTGGCTCATCAAATACTACATGGATAGATTCTTCTATTAGTAATGTTCTTTTGTTAAAAACTCTGTAAGCTTTACTAACAGTAGAGTATCCTACAAAAATAGCTTCATCAGCCTTTTCTGCAAATGCAGTAAGGTGATTTTTCCCATTATTCAATACAAAACATTTACAACCAAAAATCTTAAAGTAATGAATGTTTGGTTTTCTGTTGTTCCAAACTTCATATGGAGTCTTGTTCTGATTTTTGTTGATCATACATCTGTTTTGGGTAAAGCATGCTGTGTTTGTTGCTTCTGCCTAAAATCTTTGAGGCAGCTTAGCTTCAGCTATCATGGTTCTGACAGCTTCTTTCAGTGTTCTGTTTCTCCTTTCAGCAACACCATTCTGTTGAGGGGTTCTTGCAGCTGAATACTCATGATGTATTCCTTTGATGTTACAATACTCTTCAACAGTAGAGTTTGTAAACTCTGTCCCTCTATCTGATCTGATCTTTAATATTTTGATATTCTTCTCATTCTGGATCAGTTCCATCAGATTGGTAAGATGTTCCTTGGTTTCACTTTTCTTTTTCATGAAAATCATCCAAGTATATCTTGAATAGTCATCCACAACAGCTAGGCAGTATTTCTTTCCACCATTGCTGACTGGATCAATGGGTCCAAATAAGTCCATATGCAACAGCTCCAATATTCTTCCAGAAGATTGGTGCTTCTTTTCTTTAAAAGATGACTTGATTTGTTTACCCTTCTGACATGCATCACAGAGCTTGTCTTTGCTCATGACTGCTTTTGGAATCCCTTCTACCAACTCATTCTTGATTAATCTGTTTATGGTCTTGAAGTTTAAATGATTCATCCTCTTGTGCCATAGCCAACTGACTTCACTTGGTGCAGATGCCACCAAACAAACACTTGAATTCTTGTCAACAGAATTCCAGTCAACTATGTAGATATTTCCTTGTCGTCTTCCAGATAAAATAACCTTCTTTGTACCAATTTGTTCAACGTAGCACTTATCTGTTGAGAAGATGACTGAATATCCCTTGTCACAAAATTGACTTATGCTTAGCAGATTATACTTTAGGCCTTTGACATAGGAGACGTCAGATATCTCTATGTTTCCCTTGATTAGTCTTCCTTTAGCTTTAATCTTGTCTTCTTTGCTGTCTCCAAAAGTGACTTTTGGACCATCCATAGCAACTGCATCAGTCAACTCATGTATGTTTCCACACATGTGCCTTGAACATCCACTGTCCAAGTACCAAATCTTCTCTACTTTACTCCTACTCCTAATCCTAACCTACAAAACAAAAGTAAAATTGTTTTAGGTACCCTTATTGAGAGGGTCCTGAAGGATTAGTTCCACCTTTGACAACCCAAGATGTTGAAGTCTTAGGCTTCTTAGGTTTCTGAGTTTTAGGAGCATGAACAGTTTCATTTTTATCATAGTTATCAGATAAATCATGTTGATGATCAGTATGATATGAATAATGTTCATAAGCAGGGTAAGGTGCATGATATGCAGGATATGCATGCATTGGATGAGCAGGGTAAGGTGCATAGTAACTAGGAAATTGAGGTGCATGATACATAGGATGATATGCAGCAGGTTGCACATAATATGACTCATTTCCATACCAAGCATTTTGATTTTTCTTATTCTTATGCTTCTTTGGTTTACTAGGTGCTTGCTCATTTGATTTCGACTTAGTTTTACCACTAGTCTGATTGACTTTAGCTTTATCAGCAGACTTCTTAGGGCTCTGCTGTTTGGTCTTACTAGTCTGATTTCCTACACTAGGCTCTTTGCTCTTTTTAGCCTTAGGAGATTTCTTCTCCTTTGCCACTTTCTCAGATGAGGCAGGTTTAGAAGTTTGAACATACAGAATGACCTTACTATTGTCAGCTGATATAAATTTTTCAGTATGATTCAATTCTAATTTTTCCTTTTCTAAAGGTGTCTCCTGTTTACTAGATGTATGCATGGATGCAACAGTAGACTTATCATGAGACTCAATAATTTTCTCAAGTTCCATGATTTTTCCTTTATAAACCTCACACTCAGCTTTCAGAGATTCATGCTCTTGCTCAAGCTGTTTATATTCAGCTGATTCTTTTGGCTTTTCAGCTAAAAGTTTCAGTGAACTATTTTGCTCTTTTAGCAGGATCATCTCTTCCTTAAGCTTTTTGTATGCTTCAGCAATACCAGTATTGTTAAGCATCATTTGTTCAAATGAATTAAATAATTCATCATTAAGAGGAGTTACCTCATCCTCAGATTCATCAGAGTCCTTTGCCATCAGGCACAGGAGAGCAGGTTTTTCTTCATCAGAAGATTCTTCATCAGACGAGTCTGAATCTGAATCAGATGAGTAGACAGCAGTTAGCTTTTCTGCTTCAGCCATCATTGCTTTTCCTCTCTGATGCTTTCTTTCTTTTCTTACTTTCTTCTCCTCCTCAGTGTACTTTTCTGCTTTTGGATATGGGCAGTCTTTGATGAAGTGTCCCAATTTCCTGCAGTTGTAACACATTAGTTTTGATTTATAATCATCTTTTTCTTTTGTAGAACTTCTTGAAATTATTCATCAACAGTGCAACATCTCCAGCAGTGTACTCCTTCTTGTTGAGTAGAGTGGCTTCATCAGATGAGTCCACTTCAGCATTTCTTTGAGCTGGTCTTCTTTGGTTTTCAGCAGCAACCAGTGCAGCTGTGGGTCCTGAAGTTGAGGTTTCTTCAATTCCCATTCTAGGCAGTTTATACTCGAATGCCTTGAGTACAGAAAACAGCTCAGTAAGAGAGATTTTTCCCAAATCCCTTGATTCTTCCATTGCTGTTACTTTCATGTTGAACTTTGGAGGTAGAGCCTTTAGTACTCTGACAGTGATTTCTTTGTCAGTGAAGGTCTTTCCCAACTTTAAAACTTCGTTCAGAGTCCTGGTGAATCTGGTATCCATCTGATCAATGGTTTCTCCAGACTTCATCTTGAAGTTGTCAAGTTTCTCCAATGCAACAGTGA
The DNA here is from genome assembly GCA_038501285.1 of Penstemon eatonii. Classification (NCBI taxonomy): domain Eukaryota; kingdom Viridiplantae; phylum Streptophyta; class Magnoliopsida; order Lamiales; family Plantaginaceae; genus Penstemon; species Penstemon eatonii. The sequence goes on along the minus strand of CM076715.1, from coordinate 60,596,730 downwards.
GCTGATGCTCTTTAATAGCATCATTGCCTTCGCTCATATCTCTGACTTTGTCCCACATTTCCTTTGCAGTTTTGCAGTGTTTGACCTTGTCAAACCGATCATTATCCAGGGCTTTAGTCATGATGAATCGCCCAACTTTATCTAGGTTGTAAAGCTTGATTTCCTCTGGAGTCATCTCATGAAGGTCTTTCTCCACAACCGTATCTACTTCATTTATTTTGATGGTCTTTGTGAATCTGAATGGACCTTTAATGATACATGTGTACATGTTATCATTGTAAGCAGCAAGGAAAATCTCCATTCTGATTTTCCAGTCCTCAAAGGACATACCAGCAATGTGGGGAACATGGCTGATACAATCCATTTTTCAAAAAGATGCTCTTTTGAAAAGTTTTGAAAACCTTTGAAAAACACTTGGATCAAGCTCGTTGATCAGGCAGCTGATTCTAATGAACCACCTGCTCTGATACCACTTGTTGGTCCCAAGTGGTCAGATGAGGTCTAGAGGGGGGGTGAATAGACCTCTGAAAATTTTTGAACTTAAAAACTTTTCAGTCTTCTGTCAGCAGACTAAGCTGATGAAGAACAGTAAGCAGACTAGTCTGATCGTGAACAAATCTTGAACAGACGACTGACCACTCTTCTTACAGTGACTTAGCTGTTTTTCAGCAAAATAGTTTTCCAAGAGTATACTTGCAGCGGATTGTTTGAAAGTGTTTTTCACAAGTAAACTAAGTTCTAAAAAGATTTTATCCCCAGTTTAAAACTCCTTATAAAATCTCTTGATTGATTCAAAGTGTTTAGAATGCAAACTTTAAAATATGCAAGAAAACTTTAAATGCAAGATAACACAAAGAATTTTTATAGTGGTTATATGGATAAAAATCCTTTAGTCCACTCTTCCAGATCACACAGATTCTGGATTATACTATAATCACTTAGATTACAATATTTCTCCACTTACACCTAAACAACTAATGAGAAGGCTGTAAGCTCACAATAGGAAATCACAAAGAAAACCTATCCTCTAAAGTAGAATCACTCACAAAGATGGATTCTCACTTCGCACAACACTCAGCTTATTACAAAATCACTCAGATAATGTTTTTCTGATTTCTTCAACTGGGTTTCTGTCAACAGATGACTTCCACCAGACGAGTGAGCTGTTCGAGCTTTTGAGACTTAGAGAAATTCTGCTTCAAAATTTCGATCTCTGATTGTTGTTGTGTATTTTTGCTCGATTGAAATTCAGCTCTATTTATACATGGAGATGAAAATATGACCGTTGAAGGCAAGTCACAAATCAAATCCATTCTTCAGCTCTTTTGAAACGGCTCTCTGCAGCAAACCGTACAGTGTACAGTACTTTTCTGTCCATTGCATTTAATGCACTCTGCTGATCCGAGGATATCTTCAATCATTTGCCATTACTACCCTTCTCTTCCAGCATTTATTACACCAAGTGCATTTATTACCGTTGGACTAATCTCTTGATCTCTTCCACTCTGCTGATCAAAACGACTCTGCTGATAGATACTCTGCTGATCAAATACTGAACTAATCTGATTTGACTCGGCTGATGATCTACCCTTCTGTTTGCTGTTTCAGCAAGAGATCACTAGTCTTCTGAGCTTTGAACTTTGAACTCTTCTGATGTCTTCTTTTACTTGTTCAAAATTCTACCAAGGGAACTAAGCTTTCCATACTTAGCTGATTATGATGTTTTGGAAATCATCAAAACCTTCCCTTAAATTCTGACTTCTTTCATCTTCATCTTCATCCAACAGCTTCCTAGAGTGGCCAAGCATGCCCCTTGGGTAGAGAAATTTCTCTACCCAAAGTGGACATGCATTGGTTGGTTTTTGAAGACTAATTATGTCTCCTATCTTCTCAAGGTGTATTTAAACACCTTTCTACACATTTTTCAGATTTTATTCACCTCATTTTAGTATCCAAATAGTTGAGATTTAGAGAGAAAGAGAGTGTGTGAGAAGAGTGAGAGTTAGTGTGAAATAGTGAAAGAAGTTAGAAAGAGGGAGAAGTGTAGGAAAAGTAGGGGCCACCACCACCACCACCACCGCCGTGAAGCCGCCGGAGAACCGCCACCACCACCGCTGCCGTGCCACCAGCCCACTGCCGGACCGCCACCAGTACGCCGCCGTGCTACCACCGTGTTTGGAGGAGTTCAAGTTTCGGTAACTCCTCCTTATGTTTTCTCTTTGATGATTTATTTTTACCCAACCTTAGAAACCCTAGCTTTTGCTCTTAAACATATTTTAGTATCTTTAAAACACCTTAGATCAAATTATTTAAGTCTCGATTTTGTGTGTAATGTTAAATATGATTATTGATAGTTGATTTTGTTGAATATTTAAAAGATCTATGTTTTTCTCCATAAAATGATATTTTTGAAGTTTGTTGGAATTTTCTTAAATAAAAAGTGTATTTTTCTCAAAGATTTACTTGTGTAAATTTATCCAATATATGTCATATTATAGATCTATAAGATTTTTGTGAAAGAATTGAAAATTGTGAAATTTTTGTGTGTTAAAAGTTTTATTATTTGTTTGGAGCTATTTCTGCAAATTTAAAAATTTAAGGGGGTGTTTTGTGCACATTGGGTGAGGTGGCCGGAGCCACCCCTCCTCCGGCAGCAACATGCTGCTGGGTTTGTTGCTTGTGTGCAACAGACCCAATTTTGGGCCTGTTGCACAAGCAACATACCCTAGCCTGTTTGTGGGCTGGCCCCATATCTTAAAAAAAAAAAAAAAAAAAAAAAAAAAGAAAAGAAAAAGAAAGAAAATATATTTTTTAATACATAATTAAATTCTGAAAATAAATCCATAAATTGAAAACAAAGTTTTAATACTTTCTTAAATAATCATTTACATAAATAAATTGAAACCCATAAATTTATTATTAATTGAATAATAGAAAAATTATTTACATAAATAAAATAGTTTGAAACCTATCTTTAAATACTAAATTCTTAAAATAAAATAGAATAAATTTGAGAAAATAAGAATTTAATAAATCTAAAAATAATTTTGTAAATTTATAAATGAATTCTGAAAATAAAATTTATAATTATTAATAATGATTTAACATTTAATTTTGAAAATAATAATAATACTACATAATAAAATTATAAAATAAATCTAGAAATTATTGAAATGATTTTTAAGTATATATTCTGAAAATATTAAATATTTTTTTTATAAGAAGAATTATTTTAAAATGAAATAATTTCAAGGGAACTTTAATTCTTATTAAAAATAATCCAAAATTTGGGAAAATAAAATAAAATAATTTTGAGTAATAATTTTCGGGAAATAAATAATTTGAAAATAAAATAAAATAGTTTTGATTAAATGATTTTCTAAATTTAATTAATCCGAAAATAAAATAAATAAATAAATAAAGTTTTCAAAATAATTTTAAGATAAACTTTGATTTACTCAAATTAAATGAATGCCTATTATTAAAGAATTTTCTTGGATTTTTATAAATCCTTATTCGGGGCTTTCCTTACAAAGTAGCTCTATGAACCCCTAAATCGGGTTAATTAGTTTAAGTTGGATCATGGTCTCCTTTCGTCCATGCCACGACTATAATTGCGACTAAAGTATTTCTTTAGTCGTTCATAAGTTCTTGTTCGAGTTTAGATCCTTAAACGTTACGTAAATATGTACAGGATCTGGAATCGCCGTTCTACCGAGAAACTTTCAAGAACCGTAAGCAGAACAGGTGAGCGCTATGTGTTCATTTGTGTGTCAGTCTAATATGCTAGTAGGTCGAGTCTAAGCATGTGTTATATTCTAATTTCTCTTGCATGTTGCCACGAATAGATTGGACTTGTTATGTCGATATTACTCGCATGAAATCCTAAGAATATCAACATGATAATCCAATACATGCTACATCCGAATCAACTAGTTGCAAGTACAGTTTATTAAACTATCATGACACCTAAAATTGCATATTATAAGTTGTTAAATGTTGATAATATGTTAAATATGTTTGATATGTTATGTTTCCGTTTATCTCCGATTATGTGTTTCCGATTTTGTGTGGGCCCTATTTGTTTGGTATATGGACCCGATGGCAACTTGGCCGGCAAGGGCCGGCATGATTGTCACGGTTACCCGTAGGCCTGGCCTTACAACCTAAGTGGGGAGGAACACTTGGGGAGTAAGGACGAACTCCGGCAAAGACATGTCGATGCATTTCAGATAGTAAGGTCGCTCCTTGCTTGGTGAGTTTGGATGGAAATCAGATAAGGATGGAGGGTAAGTGGAGAACGGCATCAGCAACTCTTGGTTATTTGAACTCTATGCTTTGATTTTATCTATGTGATATATGCTTAATTCATTTATATGTTCACGATATATATTATGTTGCATCCATGTGTCACACGCACAGTGCACCACAGCCTCACTAAGTTGGACGATCAACTTACGCGTTCCTTTTATTAATCTTTTCAGATGCAGGAGTCTCGAGTTATGATGGTTGAGTCAGTTCCCGGGATCCAGTCGGTCGTTGAGGGATTGTCCTCCCTTTTGTTTTACATGCTTTCGCAACTCTACTACTTTGTTGTCACCTTGTTATAAGGTTGAACGATGTATTTTGAATATTGTATTTATGTTTTCCGTAGGCTTGCGGGGTTACTCGTATGAACGTATATTTTGACTTCTCCGTATTTAACGGAGCTAGTGGGCCTTTTAAATTTTGAATTTGGATTTATCGCATTCTTTACTTTTGTCATCATGTTTCAAAAAAAAAATTCAGCAACTCTGATGGGTTATCCCGCGCCGGGCGATCCCAAACTCGGGGATGGGCCACGTTGGACCCAACCCCGGGAGCGGGGCGTCACAGATGGTATCAGAGCTTTTGGTTTTTAAAAATTGAGTCTTGGATCCTCGGAAGTCGTATGTTGAGTCGTTTTCTAAGCCTTTTGGGTCATCATGCATAATATATTATGTGAATTTGTTTTGTTTTTGCCTTGAGTGTTTGATAGGGTTTCGTATTAAGATAGTTCTTGACGTTTTTGCATATTAATAAAATACACGACGTATGTTTAGTTTGGTTCGATTATATTTAGTTACTTCATGGGGTTTTGGGATTGAGTCTTGATTAGCTACTGAGCCATTCTTATGATCAGATGGCAGGCAATCGAGCTGATAGTCGTACTAGCCGACGGGTTACCTCTGACCCTTCTGAGGGGGCACCGGTAGTCCTACCAGTGACAGCACCCGTTGATCAGGCTGAGCGCATCATTGCCGCTTTGGCCGAATTCACCCAAGCTCTGCAAGGCACTGCACGGGCCGTGCCTCCAACCCTAACACCACCCGCCTTGGACCAAACTTTGGAGCGTTTTCTACGGTTCCAACCACCCAAGTTTCTTGGAGAGCCAGATGATCGTAAGGCTGAAGCCTGGCTAGCTGAGATCGAAAACATTTTCCGAGCCCTGGACTATTCGGACACGTTGAAAATTTCATTGGCTACCTATCGCTTTGAGGATGCCGCTAGATCTTGGTGGCAGACGAGGGAGATAGTTTGGGAGCGAGACCAAATAGAAAGGACTTGGGTGAACTTTGTGAAGGAGTTTAACGACAAGTATGTTCCACCTGTTGTTCGGGAACAACGTGAGGAGCAATTCAATGCTCTAAAGCAAGGGAGTATGAGGGTGCCACAATTTGAGGCTGTTTTCTCCCGACTAGTCCGTTATGCTCCCCACTTGATGACATATGAACCCCGTCGCACTCGCAGGTTCATAAAATGCTTGAAGCCAGAGCTCCAGCGAGCCCTTCTCTCTCACAACATGGTATCGTACGTTGAGGCGGTGGAGAGAGCCACACGAGTTGAGAACGGGTTGATTGAGCTCAACGATATGCAGTTTTCGGAGAAGAAGTCGAGGCCTCCTCAGGAGAATTGGCAGTTGGGGAAGAACGCAGGGAAGGTACCAAGGATAGGAGAATTGAACTCAGGAAATCCGAAGGGTCCTCAACAGAGTAACTGGCCACATAATATTTCGGGAAAGACACCTAATGGAGCTTGCACTTATTGTGGCTCGAAGGGGCATGGGGAGCCTAAGTGTTATAGGAAGGCTGGAAAGTGTCTGAGGTGTGGAAGTCTGGAGCACTTCATCAAGAATTGCCCCAAAGCATTTGTTACCTCAGCTCCGGGAAGCGAAAGATCATCTCAGGCTGCAAAAACACCAAAGTCAGGGATCCCCGGAAAAGCTTTTGCTATGACTGGAAATGAGCTTAATGAGCAAAATGTGAATGACGTAGTGGAAGGTTAACTTTATGTTTTTAGGCAATCATGTCGAGTTTTATTTGATGATTATAGCATCTCATTCATTCATAGTATTATAGTATTGTTCCAATTAAGTATGGTAGAAATACTCTATGAGTTGGAGGCTCATACTTCGTTAGTTACCTCGATTATAATAGGTTTAGTTCTCAAGGTAAACAAGGTTAATATCGAGGAAATGGTATTTTTGCCGATCTAGTCACATCTCTGGTCCTAGGATTTGATGTGATCCTATGTATGGGCTTATTGTCCATGTATTTTGCCCCGATTAGAATGTTATCATTTGAAAGTGACACTTTCTAACCCAAACCTTCTGAATTCCACAATCGAATTTGGGGACCAAATTCTTTTAAGGGGGGAGGATTGTAACGCCCCGTAAATTTTGGACCTCTTTAATCGTATTTTAGTGGATTTTTAATCCAATTTCATGTGTTATATCTTATTTTTTTTAAAATTAAGTGTTACTTTGGGGTAAAATGTACAATTAATTTATCTCCTATGTTCTTATTAACTTTGAAATGATTTAGAAACACAAAAATACTTTAGAACAATAGTGTACCACTTTTGAAAAATATTTAGACTTAATTGTGCAAAATAAATAATTTTTGGGGCAAAAATGCACTTTACCAAAACTTTAGGGGGCAAAGTGAAAATTTTGCCCACACTTGATTGCAGCTGCTAGGAGAGCCTTTATAGCTTCCTAGAGTGGCCAAGCATGCCCCTTGGGTAGAGAAATTTCTCTACCCAAAGTGGACATGCATTGGTTGGTTTTTGAAGACTAATTATGTCTCCTATCTTCTCAAGGTGTATTTAAACACCTTTCTACACATTTTTCAGATTTTATTCACCTCATTTTAGTATCCAAATAGTTGAGATTTAGAGAGAAAGAGAGTGTGTGAGAAGAGTGAGAGTTAGTGTGAAATAGTGAAAGAAGTTAGAAAGAGGGAGAAGTGTAGGAAAAGTAGGGGCCGCCACCACCACCACCACCGCCGTGAAGCCGCCGGAGAACCGCCACCACCACCGCTGCCGTGCCACCAGCCCACTGCCGGACCGCCACCAGTACGCCGCCGTGCTACCACCGTGTTTGGAGGAGTTCAAGTTTCGGTAACTCCTCCTTATGTTTTCTCTTTGATGATTTATTTTTACCCAACCTTAGAAACCCTAGCTTTTGCTCTTAAACATATTTTAGTATCTTTAAAACACCTTAGATCAAATTATTTAAGTCTCTATTTTGTGTGTAATGTTAAATATGATTATTGATAGTTGATTTTGTTGAATATTTAAAAGATCTATGTTTTTATCCATAAAATGATATTTTTGAAGTTTGTTGGAATTTTCTTAAATAAAAAGTGTATTTTTCTCAAAGATTTACTTGTGTAAATTTATCCAATATATGTCATATTATAGATCTATAAGATTTTTGTGAAAGAATTGAAAATTGTGAAATTTTTGTGTGTTAAAAGTTTTATTATTTGTTTGGAGCTATTTCTGCAAATTTAAAAATTTAAGGGGGTGTTTTGTGCACATTGGGTGAGGTGGCCGGAGCCACCCCACCTCCGGCAGCAACATGCTGCCGGGTCTGTTGCTTGTGTGCAACAGACCCAATTTTGGGCCTGTTGCACAAGCAACAGACCCTGGCCTGTTTGTGGGCTGGCCCTTTTATCTTTAAAAAAAAAAAAAAAAAAAAAAAAAAAAGAAAAGAAAAAGAAAGAAAATATATTTTTTAATACATAATTAAATTCTGAAAATAAATCCATAAATTGAAAACAAAGTTTTAATACTTTCTTAAATAATCATTTACATAAATAAATTGAAACCTATCTTTACATAAATTTATTATTAATTGAATAATAGAAAAATTATTTACATAAATAAAATAGTTTGAAACCTATCTTTAAATACTAAATTCTTAAAATAAAATAGAATAAATTTGAGAAAATAAGAATTTAATAAATCTATAAATAATTTTGTAAATTTATAAATGAATTCTGAAAATAAAATTTATAATTATTAAAAATAATTTAATAATGATTTAACATTTAATTTTGAAAATAATAATAATACTACATAATAAAATTATAAAATAAATCTAGAAATTATTGAAATGATTTTTAAGTATATATTCTGAAAATATTAAATATTTTTTTTATAAGAAGAATTATTTTAAAATGAAATAATTTCAAGGGAACTTTAATTCTTATTAAAAATAATCCAAAATTTGGGAAAATAAAATAAAATAATTTTGAGTAATAATTTTCGGGAAATAAATAATTTGAAAATAAAATAAAATAGTTTTGATTAAATGATTTTATAAATTTAATTAATCCGAAAATAAAATAAATAAATAAATAAAGTTTTCAAAATAATTTTAAGATAAACTTTGATTTACTCAAATTAAATGAATGCCTATTATTAAAGAATTTTCTTGGATTTTTATAAATCCTTATTCGGGGCTTTCCTTACAAAGTAGCTCTATGAACCCCTAAATCGGGTTAATTAGTTTAAGTTGGATCATGGTCTCCTTTCGTCCATGCCACGACTATAATTGCGACTAAAGTATTTCTTTAGTCGTTCATAAGTTCTTGTTCGAGTTTAGATCCTTAAACGTTACGTAAATATGTACAGGATCTGGAATCGCCGTTCTACCGAGAAACTTTCAAGAACCGTAAGCAGAACAGGTGAGCGCTATGTGTTCATTTGTGTGTCAGTCTAATATGCTAGTAGGTCGAGTCTAAGCATGTGTTATATTCTAATTTCTCTTGCATGTTGCCACGAATAAATTGGACTTGTTATGTCGATATTACTCGCATGAAATCCTAAGAATATCAACATGATAATCCAATACATGCTACATCCGAATCAACTAGTTGCAAGTACAGTTTATTAAACTATCATGACACCTAAAATTGCATATTATAAGTTGTTAAATGTTGATAATATGTTAAATATGTTTGATATGTTATGTTTCCGTTTATCTCCGATTATGTGTTTCCGATTTTGTGTGGGCCCTATTTGTTTGGTATATGGACCCGATGGCAACTTGGCCGGCAAGGGCCGGCATGATTGTCACGGTTACCCGTAGGCCTGGCCTTACAACCTAAGTGGGGAGGAACACTTGGGGAGTAAGGACGAACTCCGGCAAAGACATGTCGATGCATTTCAGATAGTAAGGTCGCTCCTTGCTTGGTGAGTTTGGATGGAAATCAGATAAGGATGGAGGGTAAGTGGAGAACGGCATCAGCAACTCTTGGTTATTTGAACTCTATGCTTTGATTTTATCTATGTGATATATGCTTAATTCATTTATATGTTCACGATATATATTATGTTGCATCCATGTGTCACACGCACAGTGCACCACAGCCTCACTAAGTTGGACGATCAACTTACGCGTTCCTTTTATTAATCTTTTCAGATGCAGGAGTCTCGAGTTATGATGGTTGAGTCAGTTCCCGGGATCCAGTCGGTCGTTGAGGGATTGTCCTCCCTTTTGTTTTACATGCTTTCGCAACTCTACTACTTTGTTGTCACCTTGTTATAAGGTTGAACGATGTATTTTGAATATTGTATTTATGTTTTCCGTAGGCTTGCGGGGTTACTCGTATGAACGTATATTTTGACTTCTCCGTATTTAACGGAGCTAGTGGGCCTTTTAAATTTTGAATTTGGATTTATCGCATTCTTTACTTTTGTCATCATGTTTCAAAAAAAAAAATTCAGCAACTCTGATGGGTTATCCCGCGCCGGGCGATCCCAAACTCGGGGATGGGCCACGTTGGACCCAACCCCGGGAGCGGGGCGTCACATTTCTCTCCTTGGGCATGTTAGTTTCCGAAGAAGTAAAGTTAGCTTGCAACAGACTATCCATGGGATCAGCCTTAAGAGGAGACCCAATTTTCGACCCTTCAGGCGCGGAAGAAGTAATTTTTGGAGGAATGGAGTCAACAAGGGGTTTGGGAGGATTATCAATTTCTAAGGATTCAGCAGAAACTCCTCCACCAATCGTTGACTTGGGTTTTTTGCTGAGATTCCCTGTGGGAGGAACGGTCGAAACATCGGAAGACGACTTGCTACCGATAGCAAGATTTTGCAATGCCTCAACAGGAGTAACCACATCGGAATAAGGCCTTTTGTTCGAGGAAGAAACAGAAGCCTTTTCTCTCACAAGAACTTCACTCGAAGAATCGACAACTTTTGGAGAAGAGCCCCCGAGCGAAGCCTCGAGCTCTTCGTCCAAAATGGACTTGCTAGAACTGCCTTTGTTTTGTTTTGAAGAAGCGTTTTTCCTTTTCTTGTTGTCTTCCCCCTTAGGAGCTTTCGGGGAAGACACAAAGGTTTTAGAAGAAGAATTGGAGGCTTTGACCTCCTTGGCAATTTTCTGCTCTTTGCCCGGATTCTTATTCTTCGAACCGCCAAATAATGATTTGGGGTCGATAGCTTTCCCTAGTACATTTTCCATGATAAGTGGATTTGGGGTCGATAGTTCGGATTCTTACTCTTTGAAGGATTCGAAGAAGGCGGAAAATATGGCAAGAGCTCCGATCTCTATAAGCAAAGATGTCGTATGAATAATGAAAAGAAATCCTAATATTTATAGACACTACGCCTTGCGATTACGATAGTGGATCGACGCAACCTTTAAAGAAAAATCCCGTAGGGAATGGGTGATGTCCGAGCATAGAGAGTTATCGAACCTTAAAAATTTAGTCTGGATATTAGTAAGGTTGGAATTTACAAGTTACACGAATCAAATCCGTTTACAAAAAATGAGTTACATGGGTGAATACAATTAATTCCCAACTACAAAATTACGAATCGCCCCTTTTCATCACGTTCGACTCCGGTAACTTGCTAAATAGAAAATCAGGCGGTATATGTTAGAAGTGGAGAAGTTACTCGATTTGATCGTGAGTTCGATCGTATTCTCTATCCGGTACATCGCCTATATCGACATCTTCGCCCTTTTCCCCCGACGTGGAAGGAGGATCGTCGGTTAAACAATCGAGCACATCGGGGTTAGGCATCGGAATACCATACTCCTCAACTAAGGGGGCAAAGCGATGATCCTGCCAATTACTATCCATCTTGGGTAGAGAGGAAGCTTTGTAATCCTTCCCTTCAGCGTTCTTGAAAGGGTTCATATGTTTAAAGTACTCATCCATATCATCCGGAATCTTCTTGGCCGCGACCAATTGTTGAACCCCTTTATAAAAGATCGTCTGGAGAATTTCTCCCATTTTCCTTTGAACTAAAGGATTCAAGACGGGGGATTCCAAGAATCCTCGTATGGCAGGAATCTCGGCTTCTTCCCGGCCCTGAGCATATGCGCGCTCGGAATCTTGCTTTGCCAACTCAAGTTCTATCTTTACCTTCTTCAACTCTTCCTCGAGGGCACTTCTCTCTTTAACGGATGCCAGCAAGTCCTCCTCTACAGACGAGGAACATTTCATAGTTGCCTCGTTGAGCTCCTTCTTTACTTGGATAATTCTCGCTGAGTTTCTGCCAGTTGAGATCAAAGAGCTTGGTTGTCAGAAAAAATTTGTGCATACGCATCATGAGCGTCCTGCGATTCCTGCTCCAATAGCGCCAAACGATAGGTTTGGAGGGCGAACAAATCCCCGACCTATAAGACATTCTCGGATATCAGTAAGGGTTAGGGACTCTAGAAGGGGATAAATGAGAGACAGATTTTCACCTCATGATATGTTCGGGAAAAATCGCTCAAAACCTCGAAATCGCCTTTGACAGAATGGAGCAGCATATCCCTCTTAAACCGACCAGCCATAAAGATTCTAGCGGCTTTGTCGAATTCGTTCTCCCCATTTGCATCCAGATCGGTCAGAATGGTGCCATCTTCAGGGTATCCAGCAGTTCTGCCACTTCGAAAATGCTCATCCATAAAATCCGCCACATCAGGCTCCGACCTACCTTCTCGACAAGGGACAGAGTCAGAATTCACGCCAAAAGGTTTTACCCTCCTCGAGGGCCCGGGGTGTTCAGCGTTTCTTTTCTGACCCAGAAGCTTCTCGTATTCCTGGATACCCTGGATCCGGTTCCAGGAATGTTGACTGTAGCCGACAGACGAAAGAGCAGAAGTGTCAGGGGAGAACAAGGTCCGAAGAGGTCCGGCTGTGGCAGAATTCAGCGAACTCATAGTGCCAACCCCTCTCAAATCGGGAATCATAGATGGTATGACAGCTGAACTTCCACCCAAATTGCTCATGTCCGCTTTTCTTTCGGAGGCATAAGGTAACGGATCGAAATAAAATCGCTTATCTTCAACCGGGCCGGCAGCGGACACTCGAAATTTCTCAACAACTCGACCTGCAAGGATAATACGAATCGGGCACGAGTTTAAACAAGGAGAATTGTTTAATAAAACCTAAAAGTAGGCAGAAGATAAGAAGCATACCCAAAGAAAGAGGAGCAAGGGTCGGAGCACTAGAGGTTCACAGAAGGGATCCTTCGGAGGATTGGCTAGGGTATTTAATCGCTGGAGTAGGATAATTACAATGGCTCAACCCGGCCAATCGCAAAACGCCTTCCTGAATCAGGAATCTAGTCTGGTAAGGGTTAGACTGCAACTGCTCCAGGAGTTCATCAGAAAGACGATGGCTGAGCTTCTCTTTGATTCTGCGAGAACCGTATGTCCAAGTATTTGCACCATCCCATCGATACGATCTTGTTTTCGAACTACCTTCAGACATTGGAAGATCAGGGCCCTTCACAAAGAAGAATCTCCTCTTCCAACCTATACTCTTATCCGTTATTATTTTCGTAAGAAAAGGCCGTTTCGACCGCGGACGGATGGACACGAACCCCATATTCGAACCCTTACATGGGTCCATTCGGAATATCTGCCAAAAGTTGCTAAAGGAGGCCTCTTCCCCTTTTGCCTCCATAAGAGCGCTAAACGCTGCTATATACGCTACAGAATGCGGGAGAAGCTGAGCAGGGGAAAGCGAAAAGAAGTTCAAGACATTTCTAACAAGGGGAATGAACGGGATACGCAAACCATAAGAAAATTGATCCTCGTAAAAGGCTTGACAGCCAGCCGGGGGATCGGTAGCACGTTCGGTATAAGAGGGAATGACGATTGAAAACCCTTTAGGAAGAAATTTCCCGAACTCCGCCTCGAGGAAAGAGAGATCGTTCTTCGAAAAACAGCAGGAAGTCTGGCTGGCAGGAAGCTCTGACTTGTTCGAGATGGTGGCGGTAGAAGGTTGCGTATGTTTGAAAATCCTGACAAAAGCACCCTCGCCGATGCTGCGTTTCTCGACCTCATTTTCTTCAAGATCCTCGCTCGGATCCTCATCCTCGCGTCCTTGACAAAATTCCCCATCCTCATAATCATCAACAAGCTTCAGCAAAGGATCGGACTCTGGGTTTTCTCCGACCTTATTCTTGCCCTTTACACTTCTAGAGCTCGACATTATGAATTGAGAAAACAAATATACAAAAGGCAAATGATGTTTCGAACTCAAACGCTTCGAGCTCGAGAGAGGACGTAATATGTAAATAATTTTTCAACGAATCGACATATATATACGGGGTTAAAAAGGTAAAATTGCAAACAGGTCCCCGAGTAACCGCGACGGTTGAACTTACCCTGGGTAAAAACTCAGGGTTATTCCTCACAGAATAGCACTTTGATCCTTCATTTTCTAAGATTACGGAATAAGTTCCTTGCAAATTTTTCCTGAGAATCTCGTAGGTCCTCTTTGTTATGATCGAAAAATTTGGAAAGCATTCATTAAGGGATCGAACAACACATCGCGGAACCATAAAGGATATAACAACTTCAAGATCCTCCGACAAGGATATCTTTACAATACGCCGGTATATGTCTTCTTATATATGCACTCTTTTTCCCTGGCTCGGTTTTTATCCCAATGGGTTTTTCCGGGCTAGGTTTTTAATGAGGCATATCCTAAAGACATTATGAATGGCTCATCTCATAATAGTGTGGGACACAACTTGTACTTCTTCGAGCGCAAGCTCCACTTCACGCTCGAGAAGTGGGGGAGTATTGATGAGGGGTAATTTAAATTCCTTGCCTCTGTGGGCCCGATGATGTTCGAATAACACTAGATACTATCCCCAGAGAGCAAGAAGTTGGTCCAAGGCATAGTATTAACTGTTCCGAGCTCATTTCAGAACCCAAGATCGAAGGGTACTGTTGGGCCGAGCCCAGGCCCAAGCCCGTCAGTTCAGCTATAAATACCCATGCATTTATGACAACACACAACTTCCAAGGTGCTCTTGTTTCGTGACTGCTACTCGGACACATTTGGGAAATATAGTATAGTTTTGGTCATTTGTATTTCGCTCCTCTAGTTTGTACGGCATCCAATAATGCTCGAGTAGGACCCTAAATTCTTGTATTTGTACCCAGCTAATTCGAATACAATTACTATTTGATCTTTACTTTCCTTTATAATATTGTTATTTTCACTCAACAACCCACCTTTGATCGAACAACGAAATCGCGTAAGATCACATTGATATTGTATGTTGAACTGTTATTGAGTTGTTTACCGATTTCCTGTTACTGAACTGTTACTGTTACTGTTTCTGTACTGTTTACTGTTACTGCGTGGGCCCCTATTTTGATGTGCGGAATCGTGGTTAACCCGGAAGGTAAGGGCCGGAGGGTTACCTTGATCCACCGTAGACCCGCTTCACGAGCCAAGTGTGGAGGTTACACTTGAGCAGTGAATGTCAAACTCCTGGCATTTTACGTCAATGCGCACTGTTATGTAAGGTCGCACCTTACTTGGAGTGTTCGGTGGTGGTTTTTCTGACTGTGGATTGGAGGGTAAGAGGAGGACGGCATCAACAAATGTTGGTTACTTGTTTAACGTGCTTAAATTGTTATAGCATATGTTCATTTACTGTACTGTTATATATGCTCATGTATATTATGTTGCATCACGCACAAATGAACTACAGCCTCACTAAGTTGGACGATCAACTTATGCATTCTGTGTTTCAATCTTTTCAGCTAAAGTTGTTTGGGGTAAATGATAGTTCATGTTGCGGTTAGGTCAACACGGTTGCGGTCCCACCCTAGTTCCAGAGAGTAGTTGAACTTTTGTCTAAATTCTCATTTGATTTTAAGATTTCGTTTGAAATGTGTTTTAAATCTCCTATAATGTCTAAATTGATTTTTATTATATCTTGCTAATATCTTTGTATTTTTAGATAATTTTGTAAAATGAGAATGTCTATCGAAAATGATTTTAAATTTTATCAAATATTAATCTTAATCTTTATGTATTTCTTTTGGGTCCCACAAGTTGTTTCACCATGTCATATCATCCGTTAAAATTTATTTTAATTACTTTCGCTTTAAACTTAGTAATCAAAGTTGTTCTTATTTCGTTTTAAACCGCTTCCGCTTAAAACCTTTAATTCTCGATTTTAATTTATCGTTTCTTTTAAAAGGTTTCGATATTTTAACTCTTAAAAAAAAAAATTTCGACCGTTATCCGACGGACCCGCGGAGTGGTGTCAGAGCTTCGGCTCATGGCCAGGATATGGTCCTCGGAATTCGTACTGTGGTGCTAGTAAGGTGGAACTAACCGGCAAGATTTCAGGTGTCTACCCACATTGGATAGTTCACTTTTAGGACAAAACCGCAACCAAAACATAGGTATTGTGCGTGGCCTCGGGGGAAGGGGATATGTTTGATTGTTTATCTAATTTCTTGATTTGTTGTTTTAATTTTGTTATCCAGAATATACTTGACGTTACTTTGACTGAACTGTTTGAATTATTGTCTGATGATGATTGTAGATGAATATCCTCCTTGATTTCGTGTTTAGTGAATTACTTAAATCAAGTGACCTTACTTGAAGTACATATAAAATGACTAATATATCCCTAATCCTTTTCGAATTCCATCATCGCATGAGTTTTTCTTATTCAGAATTCATGTTGATGACTTCAGACATTTCCTCTCCAAATTGATTTATCTACTTTAATAAGCTCTATTCATCTTCTTTGTTTTTAATTAACTGTTTCACCCTTACTATAATGTTCGTACTTTTTATTTCGAACTTGTGATCCTTATATGTATGTTTTTCATCATTGCGGTGAATCCAATTGTTACTTATCCATTCCTTTCTTTTCTATTAACGACGAGTCTTCATATTCTTATCCAACATAAACCTTGAGATTTAACTCGTTCTCCTGATTTCAAACATTACTCTTTCGTAATGATCCATCGAATCTGAATATATTTGGATTCTCCTTGAGCTCCGTTCTTTGATTTAACTCATTCTCGAATCCATCATGTTTTTGAAATCTGTTTATGGGTTATTCTTGATAGTATGAAATCGATACACGTTTCTTTGAATCTTGGTGATTTACTATAAATTTCATCCCTCACATACAATTCTTAAAAATCATAGTTCATTTGAACTTTCAGATCGAATTACTCATTGTTATAATGACTTTATTTACTATTTTTATGTTCATGACTAACTATAATTCATCTCGCTAGTTCGTGCTCCATGGAAACTCTTTCTTAGTCAATGTTAGTTTGATTGATAATGACTATTTTGTACCTAGTACTTCAAGTGTGTCTCATTCTTCAACTATCCATCTATCTACTTTTCCTCGAGGTTGAAATTTACTTTCATCTGAACCTACATTTGTAGATACTTCCTAAATACGAAGTATTAATTATTTGATCTTGATTACTATGAATTGCCACTCTTGATTCTGGCATATTCTTTGTATGTTGACCAAAATATGTAACCCCTATTTGTTATATATGCGTCTAGACGATGTATTATATAAGTTTTTGGGAAAGGTAATTAATGGAGTGTGGCAACAACCAAATATAACATCAAGACTTGCTATCGAGGATTCAAAAAGAATGAAAGATAAGGGTCTGAAAGAAACAAAAGAATCTATCAAGACAATAGAAATTCCTCTCTCTCTATTGAATCTATCGGCGTGTTGAAGTTTCGAGAAAAGATGTGTCGATAAAAGTTAAGTGTATCGATGAACAAGTCATTTGAAGAAGCCTACTCATCCCACTGTAGAGTTTTCCCTAGAGAAATCGAGTGTGACGAATGTCATTGGTTGAGAAAAAACGTTGCAACCATCTTCGTCATCTAGTAAATCAGCTATCTACTAAGGAAATAAGCCGAAGATACCTTGTTTGTTACACAAGAACTTCAAAGATCCGCAATCACTCAAAAGTGAATTAAATCATAACTCTATAATCTTTCTATGACGTGAGAGAATTCGTCTTCTAACATCTTCTACTCATTTCTATCAGACGAATATCTCTAATTGAGCTCTAGAAGCGTCCATTGTTTATTTTTCCATATGCGCTAATGCTTTTTCCTTCGCTTCCATATGCAATAGTCAGTTCTTTCTCTCAATTTTAATTCTGAATTCACCAAAGTTTCCTTGATCCTTTCTTGAGCTTTATTCTTGAACTTGCTTACCTTGATCTCACACTTTTAAATATTGTTTCTCACAATTTCTTGAATTTGACAATTTCTTCTTGATCTGATTGCCATTCTAATTAAAATCCCTCTCTTCAAAGTTTATTGACACTTTTAATTTAGCTTATTGTTGTCCAATCAAAGCTTCCAATTTGATATTTGAGTTTTGTATTTGTCTGAGTTTGTATTCTCTTTTAATTTCACGAGCTACATCTTCATAGTGAACTCGTGAATCAGACTGCTTACCTTAATCTGATTAAATTGTTGGGAATATTTTATTATCCTTATTCCATGAACCCAATTATTGAATTGCGATAGGTTCAGAAAAAGTCTCTTCGATTTCATATTATTCCTGCTTGTTATTTTATTCTAAAAGGAATGTACTGTCAACTTCATACTTGTATCATGTTCCTTTTGAAGTTGTTTTATCCTATTTGATATCATTACCTTGTAAATTGGACCATTTCATTTTTATGTGCCTTGTTCTTGAACCTTATTCGCTTTGTCTCTAGTATGATCATTGCACCTATTGCTTCTTTAAATGAACCTTTGAATGGTGCATTTTGTCTTAAAATGATCTTCACATGTTCAAAGACACTTTAACGTTTTGGTTATTAATACCAGAACCTCTTTATTGATATCCCTGATTCAACTTTCTTGTTATCTCTATTGAGACTTCTGATGTGATAGTCTTATAACCCTTACCGGTACTTGTTATTTGATTACATTGTTCAAATTGAGCTTTTTATTCGAATATCTATTATTATCATTACAACTCACATTTTTCATTCATTTTCATAATCCTTGTTAAGATACCTATTCGATTGTGCCTTATCGCATTCATTGAAAATACTTAATCGACCACTTTCTGGTTATATTATTTGGACATTCCTTGACTCAATCGACTTCTGAGGTCTTCATTACTTTATTCCAAAGTTATTTTGCCGAGTCTATAAACTCAATTGCTTCATTTTTTATGGGCAAAATTTCTGGTTCAACTGCCCTTTATGATCCTTATAGAAATTTATCGTTTCGGTGTTGCTTGATACTTTATTGAACCCCTTTGCTAATATATGGTCGTTCCTGAATTGTCTCTTTGATTTCATATCATCCATACTTGTTGACTTCATTGACCATGCAGCATTTTCACTCAGTCATCGACTTTCTTTTGAACTCCACAGTGTTATTTTGTTCTTTCTAAACATGTTCTTTCATCGTGGTCAGTTTCTCGAATATGATGTTGGATCTCGTTCTTGAACTCTATACGCTTTCTACGTTGTACTTTTGTTACATTCGTTACTACTTAAAATGAATCGTTGAGTAGCGAATTTTATCTTAGTTCAATTTTTAAATAATCAAAGACATTTCCAAGCTTTGATTACCATTGAGAGAACTCTTGATTTAATTTCCATTATCCTTATTGGCACACTTGGTTTAACCTTCTTCTTGTTACTCCGATCTCTTGACTTGATTATTATTGTTACTGTTATTCTATTTTGTTTGCAATCTTCATCGATCTTCTTTTCGTTACCGTTATTCAGTTTGACCTTATTATCTACATCAATTGATTCGGTCATCTTTTACAATATTTTCAAGGCACTTCATTGGACTGTCATTTCTGATTCCTGATGCGAATATCAATTCAAATGTCTTCCATTATCTTTTGAATTTCATTGGGAAAAATCGAATTTTTGTGTTATAACATGAAAGTTTTCCTTTTTGGGAGAATCTAACCACGGCATGTGAGTTTGATTATTCGTCGAACTTTGATTTATCGCGTGAAATTCCACGTATGAAGTTCCAGAAGGATTTTTTCTCATGCTCGCGACTGCGCATCATCAGACTCCAGAAACATCTAGAGGTAGAGAAAAGATTTGTTCGCATACTCGTCCAAATCAAGAAACCGGTGGACTCCATCGTTTAAAGCCTCACGGTGTTGTCAAAGTATACAAGAAAAGACTTGAAAAATACAAAGAGAGATACAACAGCATCACTCGAACTTTTCAAAACTCAAGAGCGAATTTGGGGACCAAATTCTTTTAAGGGAGGGAGAATGTAATACCCCAAAATTTTGATTTTTCAGAATTTCCTTAAGTTTCACTTTGTTTTTTTTTAAATTTTTTTGAGGTTATTTATTTTTTTGAAAGTTTAGGAAATTTTATTAATTAGGAAGATGTGCTTTTATGTAAAACTAAAATGATCATGAAAATAAGAGATATTGGAGATTAAAGTTTTAAAAACTTTTTGAGTGAAAGTGTAATTGAATTCTTGACTAATATGATTAAGTTTATTTATTTTTAAAATTTCTTTGCTGTTTTTAAAATTTTTGGCTAAAGTGTCACTTTTGAAAACTCGTTAGTCAAAATGCAATAAAAAAATAGAATTTGCAGCAGGACAAATGTCCTGCTGCTGGGCCGTAAATTACAAGTGGAGGACTACCTCCACTTGTGCTCTTGCATATTTTTTTAGAAGAGAAAAATGGGATTTAACCCATTTCTCTTCATTTCTTCTCTTCTAAATGCACACATATATCAATCTATTTTCAGCAACAAAGAAAGATAGGAGATCAAAGTGTAATTTGTTTGTTCATTCCTCCATTGTTATCTTGCTCAAGCTCAAACACCCACCTACACACACTAGAAACTCAAAAATATAACTTTCTCAATTCTTAACCAAATCAAGCGATTAAACACTCTAAATTATAGTATTCGGAATGTAGAACGTCGTGGTGGAGTTATTTTTCAGAAATATTGATCGTAGATATAGAAATCGCGACATTAAAGTGACGGTTCTAAAATGGGTTTCTTTGCATGAGAGTTTTTCGATCAATTTTTCGAAGATCCGACACCACATTTGTGTTCTGGGATGAAAGAGGAGTGGCATGGTGAGTTCGGCAATTTTCCGGTGTCGGTCAACGACCGGTCAACGGCCAGTCAACGCCGATCAACGGTCCCTGCTCCGGTTAGCGACTTCGTTTCGAAATAGGTATTCTATTTTCGGTCTTCATTTCTCGATTTGAGTTGGTTAGATAGTTCCTTGAGCCTAAAGGTTATTGTGTATTATTTACATTGTGGTTAATGTTTGAGTTTATAATTTAGTTTGAGCATGAGTTTGGGTTCATACTATGTTATGCATGTATCTAGATTAACTCGATTTTAGTTATAATGATGGTGCAGTAATGAAAGTGAAAACTTGATATAGTAAAAATATATGTCTTGATAATAAATTTCGATAGAGTTAATGAAGTTATATGATGAAAAATTATTAAAACATATGATTAATTTCGGTTCTATAGTGATTTTTTGCTTAAATATTTTTAAACGTTCTTGTGATATTGGGTCTTGAATTATTTTTGCAAGAAAGTTAATGTTTTAATATTTTCGAAACTTTTGGGGTATACTTTGAATGTTTTCAAAAGAAAAGGGTGTTTAATTATGAATTTGTTCAATATTTTGGATTTTCTCAAATCTTAAAGTTTAAAAAAAAAATATGAATACACTTAAATGATTTGATGTCGAAAGTTTTAAGTTCTTGTCTGAGATGTTAATTTAGGAAATCCTTGTGATAGGATTTTCTTTACTTATATTTAAGTAAGATTATAAGATAATTTATTAGCCGTATACGTATTTGCTCAGGTTTCGGATACACTTCACTGTGGAATTTTGATCGATGTATGATAACATAAAGAACTCGGCTGCTAGGACAAGTTACACGTTGAACTATTGTTTATGTTTATGTCTATGTGCTTATGAGTTATTGATATTGTATGTTGAACCGTTATTTAGTTGTTTACCGATTTCCTGTTACTGAACTGTTACTATTACTGTTACTGTACTGTTTACTATTACTGTGTGGGCCCCTATTTTGGTGTGCGGAATTGTGGTTAACCCGGAAAGTAAGGGCCGGAGGGTTACCTCGATCCACCGTAGACCCGCTTCACGAGCCAAGTGTGGAGGTTACACTTGGGCAGTGAATGTCAAACTCCTGGCATTTGACGTCAATGCGCACTGTTATGTAAGGTCGCACCTTACTTGGAGTGTTCGGTGATGGTTTTTCTGACTGTGGATTGGAGGGTAAGAGGAGGACGGCATCAACAAATGTTGGTTACTTGTTTAACGTGCTTAAATTGTTATAGCATATGTTCATTTACTGTACTGTTATATATGCTCATGTATATTATGTTGCATCACGCACAAGTGAACTACAACCTCACTAAGTTGGACGATCAACTTATGCATTCTGTGTTTCAATCTTTTCAGCTACAGGTGTCTGGGGTAAATGATAGTTCATGTTGCGGTTAGGTCATCACGGTTGCGTTCCCACCCTAGTTCCAGAGGGTAGTTGAACTTATGTCTAAATTCTCATTTGATTTTAAGATTTCGTTTGAAATGTGTTTTAAATCTCCTATAATGTCTAAATTGATTTTTATTATATCTTGCTAATATCTTTGTATTTTTAGATAACTTTGTAAAATGAGAATGTCTATCGAAAATGATTTTAAATTTTATCAAATATTAATCTTAATCTTCTTGTATTTCTTTTGGGTCCCACAAGTTGTTTCACCATGTCATGTCATCCGTTAAAATTTGTTTTAATTACTTTCGCTTTAAACTTAGTAATCAAAGTTGTTCTTATTTCGTTTTAAACCGCTTCCGCTTAAAACATTTAAATCTCGATTTTAATTTATCGTTTCTTTTAAAAGGTTTCGATATTTTAACTCTTTAAAGAAAAAAAAAATTCGACCGTTATCCGACGGACCCGTGGAGTCGGGCCGTCACAAACCCAGGTGTAGTTAGGCTTGGACTGTGGATCTTTAGTGAGGGAATTAATAATGGCTTGAAGTTTAGCATCATTCTTCCAGCTGTCCTTAACTCTCCCAATCAGAGAAGAAGTGATAGTTACCATTCCCTCCAGTCTAGGAGTGATTTCCATAATCTGCCTACTAAGTGCATCAGCTGCTTTTTTTTCACTCCCTTTTTTATAAATGATATTGAAGTCATACCATAAGAGTTTGACTAACCATTTCTGTTGAGAATGAGTGGAAATCCTTTGCTCAAGTAAAAACTTCAAACTTTGATGGTCTGTGTGAATGATGAAATGTCTTCCAATCAAGTATGGTCTCCATTTTTCCACAGCAGATACAAGAGCCAATAACTCCCTTTCATAAACAGGAAGAGCTGAGTGTTTTTCACTAAGTGATTTGCTGAAGAAGGAAATAGGCTTGTGTTTTTGCATCAAAACAGCTCCCAAACCCATACCAGAGGCATCAATCTAAATTTCAAAAGGGCAGTTAAAGTCAGGTAAGGCAAGCACTAGAGTTGTCACCATGCATTGTTGAAGTTTCCTGAAAGCTTCAGTAGCTTCCTCAGATCAAACAAATTTGTCTTTTTTCAATAATTTTGTGAGGGGTTTGGCAATGGCTCCATATCCCTTCACAAACCTTCTGTAGTATCCAGTGAGACCTCGAAAGCCTCTTAAAGCCTTAATGTTTTTGGGAACTGGCCAGTCCAACATAGCTTGGACTTTGTTCATATCAGCAGAGACTCCTTCCTGAGATATAATATACCCCAAATACTCCACACTTTCCTTAGCAAAACTACACTTACTTTCCTTAACCAACAATTGGTTACCTCTTAACACATTAAAGACAATTTTAAGATGTTGCAAATGTTGCTGCCAATTATAACTATAGACTAGGATATCATGAAAGAAAACCAATACAAATTTTCTAAGATAAGGTTGAAATACCTGATTCATAAGACTTTGGAAAGTGGATGGGGCGTTGGTTAAGCCAAAAGGCATTACTACAAATTCAAAGTGCCCATTGTGAGTCCTGAATGCAGTCTTGCTAATGTCAGCTTCATCCATTCTTATCTGGTGATAACCAGACCTTAAATCCAACTTAGTAAAGAACTTAGCACCATGTAGTTCATCAATGAGTTCATCTATCACGGGTATAGGGAATTTATCCTTCATTGTTGCCTTGTTTAATTCCCTATAGTCCACACGGAGCCTCCCTGATCCATCCTTCTTCTTGACCATGACAATAGGAGATGAATATGGACTATTACTGTGCCTTATGACTCCTGACTCCAACATCTCAATTATCATCTTCTCTATGTCATCCTTTTGGATAGCTGGGTATCTATAAGGTCTAACACTTATAGGTCTAACAATCTTTTCAGAACCCAAGATCGAAGGGTACTGTTGGGCCGAGCCCAGGCCCAAGCCCGTCAGTTCAGCTATAAATACCCATGCATTTATGACAACACACAACTTCCAAGGTGCTCTTGTTTCGTGACTGCTACTCGGACACATTTGGGAAATATAGTATAGTTTTGGTCATTTGTATTTCGCTCCTCTAGTTTGTACGGCATCCAATAATGCTCGAGTAGGACCCTAAATTCTTGTATTTGTACCCAGCTAATTCGAATACAATTACTATTTGATCTTTACTTTCCTTTATAATATTGTTATTTTCACTCTACAATAGGTAGAAGGGCAGTTTTCTCCAACTTACACCCCAATCTCCTGGCCACAGTTAAATCTAGGAAGTTATGTGTACTTCCTGAATCAATAAGAATGTGAACAGCCTTCCCTGCTTGTGAACAAGTGACTCTCATAGTGTTGAAATTAGTAATGCCAGTCATAGCATGCACATAAACTATGGGTGAATCATTGTTGTGCTCTTCTGTAAATTCTTGAGTGTCTTCACCTTCCAAGGTGTCTTCTAGAGTGTCTATATCCATCAACCATACTTGTCTTCTTTTTCCACATTGATGACCATAAACATACTTGTCATCACACTAGAAACATAGGCCCTTGACCCTTTTTTCATCCATTTCAGTAGTGTTTGAAGCTCTAGGATTAGGTTTATAAGTTTACTCAAGTTGATTTTGAAACTGATTGTTAGAGAAATTCTTTTGAGGAGGGGTAGGTAATAGAGGTGGTTTGTTTGTGGAAGTGGTAAATGGTTTCTTATGCAAAGCAGCATTAGTTTGCTCCTGCATCCTGGCCAAGCTGTATGCTCTTTGTAGAGTTCTAGGAGTTAGCATTCTTAAGGGCATTTCAATGTCCTCTTTCAGTCTAGTGAGAAACATGCTAATTGCATAGGGCTTGTTTGTTTGGTGTTTGGGAAAGTAGTTTGGGAGAGTAGTGGAGGTTTGTGAAATAATCTCGATTTGCGTAATGTTGTTTGTTTGGGTTTTGAGAGAGTGATTTGAGAAATAAAACAGATGTAGGTTTTTTTGGAAGAATTAGGTTATAGGTGTAAGATGTGTAAGACTTTATGTCAAATCATGTTTGTTGTGAGATAAATTATGTAAGAGATAGATTACTTTATGTCAAATCAGAAGTTTGCATAGGTTTTATTTAGAGACAAGAAAATTGTTGTTTGTTTGGATTTTGAGAAAGTAGTTTGGGAAAATTGAGAGATGAAAAATTTATTTCAGAAAATAGAAAACATGTTTGTTTGGCATTTCCCAAACACAAAATTTTTTTGGGAAATGCCAAACAAATAGACCTATAATCTTCAGGGATGTCCACCTTATGGAGCAATTCATCAAACACATCTAGATAATTCTGCACAGAAGAGGTCTGTTTCAGTTTCTTAAGCTCTCCTATAGGGTCCTCAAACATAGTTGAACCAAACCTATGTTGCAAATCATGAATGTACTCCTCCCAGTGTATGTTACCCCTTCTCATTTTAACAAATGATTGATGCCAATGGAGTGCTCTCCCTTCCATGTTCAACCCAGAAACCTTAACCTTAGAATTATCCGGAGTCTCATCAATATCAAAAAACTGCTCACTCCAAAATCCAATCCTTGAGATTATCTCCATAAAATTTAGGAAATTCTAATCTCATATTCTGCCTAGTTGAGATATGGTGGGAGGAATTACCAGTGTGAAAAGAAGCTCCTCTTGGTGAATCATGTAGTACTTGCTCCCCACGATTCACACTATTTCTTTCACTCAACAACTCAGCAAAATTCCTCCTCATCTCCTCCATGCATTGATCTACTTTCTGTTCCAACCTAAGTGAATTAGCCTTGAGCAGTTCTATCTCCTTTTGAATGTCTTGAGATCTGGTGTTAGCAGCCATTAATACCCTAAAAGTAGAGCAAGGAACCCCTGCTCTGGATACCACTGTAACAATCAAATACTCATCCAACAGAATCACACACAAGCAAATAAATGCACAGCTCAATATATAAGACCAATCAACAAAACTTCTTCACTAAAACTCAATATGAATCCAAACGAATACAAAAATGATCCAAATGAATTACACAACCAGAACCACGGCTAATCACAAGCTATAAAAACTAAGGACAGTAGGATTGCAAACATAATCGAACTAAGCCCAAATCAATCCTGATCTTCATATTACCTGAAATGAAGATGAACAAAATTGATCAATACCCACTGTTGCACCACAGTTTCAGAGAGAAAGGGAGAGGAAATTTCACTCACGTATTCAGGGTGTTGGAGCAGAAAATGCGTGCTCCCAGCTGATAAAGCAGTTGGTGTGGTCCTGCACTTTATTTGCCACGTGGACGTCCAGATGTTCCAATGAGAGAGCTGGTTTCCAAGTCAGCTGTCCATTCATCCTTCCTTTTGCAAAATGGCACCGTTTCTTTCTCACGCCCCAGTTACTAACAAAAACGTGTTTCACCTTATTGCACTTTCCTTAATAATGTTTGACTAAGTCGTGGCCAGGTTCGAACCCATTCTTCAACATTTATTTTTCAAAATAAAAGAGGGGGTAATTGCATTTTTATTCTCGGTTGCATGCATGAAAACTTGCACGTAACACAATATATTGACTTTTGTTTATTAATAACACGGTAGAAAAACATGCTTCATGGCAATTGTTTGATCTTCCAATCATAAAATTGATAAGACTTGTTATTTTTTTTCTCTTTTCCAAAAGTCCATTTTTTATGAACCCGATTTAGACCAAATTTAAAATTTCATATCATACTGTAGTTTGATTTCTAAATGGATCGATTTATTGTGAGAAAAAGTTAAGAGCAAATTAATTAAGACTAAGGATTCCTTATATTAATTAATTGCTGGAAAAAAATTATTATTTTTCCATTCATTACAAGTTCTTCCCTCATGAATTCAGAGCGATCGATATCCTGTCACAAATTGATATGCACAATAAACAACTAACCGATTTAGTTACTATGCATTACACCATAATATTATCTATCTAAATACCTTCTTCTCCATTTCCTCAAATAATGGATCTAAAATTCAATCGAAAGAAAAACATTATCATTTGCATCGAATTGATTCAGAGTCAAACATAAACCCAGTACATACAAAATCTTTTAAACATTAATTTCTATTTTTCAGTTTAATTTTGGTGTTTTTCCAAGTTCATCTTGACAAACATCAATCATATTTTAATTAGTTTTTTTCAAGTTAATTCATACAAAAAGTAACCAGATTTATAAAAATATTATGATGTCTGAAGTAAACACGAAAATTAATTTTTTAGAAGAAGGTGTTTAGGTAGATAATATTCCAGTGTAATGCATAGTAACTAAACTTGCCACGTGTCTATCACTTATTGGTGTGACACTAAGATATGACAACAATTTGCACGATTCATTTCATTCATATAGACATGTCTTCGCATGAATTTACATTGAATTCATGATCACCTGGACAACAATAATCGAGTAGTGCACTTCCAAATGATCCTGTATCTTCGAATTCGAATGGTGATGGAACCATATCACGATCATCGTCAAGAGAAATCACCATGTTCGATTTCGGACTAATCTCTTCACTATTGATCATTAAACTAGAATTTGAAGTACTCTGCAGCATACCAAACTGAAACTGATCTAAAGAGTGCCATTCAGCAAAAAGAAGTTTAGGTAAATTACTAGTGCTGCAATTTTGAGAATGAGGATCATATTTAACGTCCATTAATGATCTTGCAGCTTCAATGTTTCTGAAAGATTCAATGCTTGAATTTGCAAATGAATTAGAATGTGATATTAATGTTGATTCTATTGTGCAGCTTTGATCTTTACACTCTTCTCTAGTAGTATTCATTTTTGCATTAAGTTTTTTCTTGAGATGAGAATGCCAATGGTTTTTAATCTCGTTATCTGAGACCACCTGAAAATTTATCATACATAACAAATCATGATATCGTCAGTATAGGTGACATAGGACATGTTTGTTTGGTGTTTGGGAAAGTAGTTTAGGAGAGTAGTGGAGGTTTGTGAAATAATCTCAATTTGCGTAATGTTGTTTGTTTGAGTTTTGAGAAAATGGTTTGAGAAATAAAGTAGGTGTAGGTTTTTTTGGAATAGTTAGGTTGTAGGTGTAAGATGTGTAACACTTTATGTCAAATCATGTTTGTTGTGAGATAACTTGTGTAAGAGATATGTTACTTTATGTCAAATCAGAATAGATTTTGTATATGTTTTGTTTAGAGATAAGAAAATAGTTGTTTGTTTGGGTTTTGAGAGAGTTGTTTGAGAAAACTGAGAGATGAAAAATTTATTTTAGAAAATAGGAAACATGTTTGTTTGGCATTTCCGAAACACGAAATTTTTTGGGAAATGCCAAACAAACATGCCCATAGATTTCCAAAGTGTCTGTTTAATTATGGGACCTTAATTAGTTACATCTTAATTTATCCCCTAGACAGTTGATATATAGTTAGTACATGGAGTATTAATTCATTAAAGTGTTTTTAGCATTTTTAAATTAATTTATGTAAAGGAATTAACTTTATATATATATATATATATATATATATATATATATATATATATATATATATATATATATATATATATATATATATATATCCGATTAAATATTTCAATCTTTTAAGTGACTTATCAATTGTTCACATTTATGATGTATTAAATTTTTTTGAAAAATATTAATATATATGATGTAATATGATATTATCAACTTATTAGTAAAATATATTAATTAAATTACCTATAAAAGTTTTATAAATTTAATCAAGTTGATTGATCAACTGTAATAAGGGACAGAGAAAAATTGGAAATTTAGTCAAGTTAAGTTGACCGTTGGCTGGTTAACTGTAATAAGGGATAAAAGAAAATGTGACGGGGAATAAACGTACGTACTTGTTGCCTAATATTTGATGAATGGTCATAATTTTGTTTTCTTCCGCTACGCTGAATGCTCCTCGTTTTAACCCCGGCCTTAAATAATTAATCAACCTTAATCTGCAGCTCTTACCATTCCTTTGTAGGGATGGTCTATTGTGACTCACTATTAGGAGTGAGTCACCAACAACCTCTTTGAAATCCAATAAAATTTGGACACATGTAAGTATTATAATCCCAATTAATTTATTTACAACTCACTTGACCTTGTAAAATTACCAGTATACCCTTATTCTATATTTGTAAATGTCCAATATACCCTAATTTGTAAAGTTAAACAAGTTATATAAAGGTTTGATATTTGAGCTAAAATCGATAATTAATTAATTAATAAAGTCACAACATCAAATAAATGAATATCAAACAATTTGATTTATGTATTTTTTTTATCAATTCAAATTAAATTAAATTCAAATTATCTTTTTTATTTATTTATTATATACATGTGCAAATCTACTAATTTTATTATGATTAGTTTTGGGTTAAAACATGTAGTTAATGACAATCTAAAACAAATCATGAAAGTTACAAACCATAATTTTATACACTGTCGGGTTGAAATTTATTGAAATTATATTAGATTTTACCAAGTCAAATACAAAGCTAATAAAAATAATAAATTCAAATATATAATTCTTTTAATTCTTTTAATATTAAAATGAATATTTTTATTTACAAAAATACATTATTCTCATAATGAAATATTTTTCTACAATAATTGTACATTATTAAATATTTTAAGTCATTTCTTATTTTAAAAAAAACAAAATAATAATAAAAAAAAGGAAAATTTTATTTATTAAAAGGATGAAGCTTCACCGCTGGACCGGTGAAGCTTTACTGTTTTGTTCAGAGACCAAAACTGGGGGGAAGGGATGCGCTTTCTGGCCGCTACAAGAGAGGCGGCAATGTGTGTCTCCTTCGTTCTGGTCGTGCCCAGTACTACGGCGAGTGATGTGCCGGCGGCGACCTTACATCGCCGGACTGGTGCGACAATATGGGAGAGGACACTTCGCCGTCGTCATCCTCGTTGGAATAGGTACATAGAGAGGAGGAGAATGGTAGTGGTGGTGGTGGTGGTGGTGGTTATGGGTTAGGGTTTGGAGAAAATATATATGCTGTTTTCACAAGAACGGAGGCGGCACTTCGCCGCCGATATAGAACCACAGAGAGAGAGGGAGGGGAGGATCGAGGAAGGTGGCGGCGGCATGGTGGTGTTGTGGGTTAGGGTTCGGAAAGGGGTTGGATTTGGGGTAAGAAGAGAAATTGGGGAAAAAGAAATGGGAGGGTTATTCTAGTAAAAGTGGAGTATTTTTGTTGTTTTTATTTTAGGATAATAATGTAAATTTACTATTTACAATGCATTAATAATTAAATTTCTGAATTTAATACACAAAATATAGAATTGTATACATTTGTATATAATCAATGGACAAGATAATTTCTTTTTGCCCTTCAAAGGCTGGGATTGATTTGTTGTGGTGACTCTTCCCTTACCCAAGAGTCACCGTAGAATTCCCCTCCTTTGTAAACCTGCACGCCAATTAATTAAATTAAAAATACTATAGAATTTAATTATATAGTTTTTCGCTGCAACCTTCTTAATTAAATATATATAGAGCGAATTGAATTTTTTATGTCAAACTTTTACTTATTTTCTTTAAAAAAGAACATTTAATATCAAATTAAAGGATTTTTTTAACACTTCCTTACTCTGTCAATTATTTGGGGTCAAATTTTGTGTTTTATATATGGCTGGAAAGTTCTTGACAGTTTCAGTTCATTAAAAGCAATAAATAATCAGTATAAAATTAACGATATTTCGGGATATTAATCAAAATTAAATCATATTTCATAATCTACAAGGAATCATGTCACAATAATTTTCAAATATGATATAAGGCACATAAGCATTCTATGATAAAAAATTTGGAACATATGTGAAAAAAAGTACTTCAATTTTGTTATTAAATGTGGCTTTTTTTAATGTTTGGTACCAAATGTTAAAAGTAGGTAAAAGTTTAGTATCAAAAATGCAATTCCATCGTAAAATACATTATTTACTCACCGGCATTAATAGGAACAGAGCTCCAGCTGCAGCCATGGCCGCCATTATTTAGAATGCAGTCCTTTAGCTTCTGGTCTTCATCAGGAGACCACAAACCTTTCTTGTGCTTACGCGTCTTTGCCACCTTATAATTAATATCTGATGATGAAGAGTACTTGCACGCCATATATCTATAAATGTGATCGATGTACTTGTGTGTGTAATATGACTGAGAATTTATATATAGGAAGATAAATAAATATATATAGTTGGCTATTCTTTTTTTCTTAATTTGTGATTTTTTTATTGAAGATTTGACATTACCTAGCTAGCTACTTCTTTCTGGCTTCATGAAATGGTGGTTTAGAGTATGTTATATGCTATTAAAAAATAAAACCATGTGATGTACTTGTGTGTGTAACATCCTATTTATATTATATATATAGTATAACAATGATATAATTGTAGTAAATGTTATAGTAGTTGATGCCCATTTTATTGAGCTATTGTAATTAGGTTAGGTAGTGGACAATAAAGATTGTAACTGTTGGATTTTTTATGTTGAATCAGTTGTAAAATTGATATAACTTGATGATTTGTTTGCTAATTATTTGTAGTTAGTTGGAGGAGAATGACTTTTGGAGAGAATTCTTTTTTTCATTCAAGGGCATTTCTAATATGAAATACTTTGATTCAAGCCTTCCTTGAGATAACTTGTCAGAAAATGACACGTGGCTTAATTTAATTTAATTTTTAATAGTTTAATATGTGAATTACAAGTTTACCCTTATTAATAAACAAATATATCTAGTTTTAATTCATATAGTTCCCACGATCAGTTCTCAACTCTCTCTCTCTCTACTGATACTGAAAATTGACTAACCGAGAGTTTTGGTGTTAAAATTAAACGTGCCGCCGCGCCGGAGTAAGATCTGCCGGAGACAAAAAGAACTGGCCATTTTATTATGCAATTGATTGGCATAAGAGTGGGTGATTGATCTCTTTTGAAGGATTCGGGTGGTTGGGAGAAAAAAATTGTGGAGAGGAACAGGAGATTGTTTTGAAGAAAAATTAGATTTACGCTTTTTTTTCTTTTATATAAGGGTATTATCGTCATTGTGACTGTACAACATTTTATTGTATATGTGCAAAATTATCATGATTATTTGTACAGTTGCACAAATATTAAAGGTCTAGATCTATTTTTTTTTAAATTTAAAGGCTCAGATTGACATATCTCAAGAAAGATCACCTATCATGGAATCTTATTTTAGAATTAGGGTTCATTCAATTGCTTACTTTACAATGTGGTAGTACATACATATTTATAGTTACCATAGAATTATCTAGATTTTCTAGGATATTTATTATTCTAGAGCTATGAAGCATGGATACTTCAAAAAATTTAAGAATGCAGAGTAGGACTCGTTACAGACTCGGACACGCGTGCGACTCGGCTCGGACACGCGTCGGAGTCCGAGAAAATACGATTTTGGACTCGGCGGGGATACGGTCAAGGACTCGGTCTTGGACACGGCGAGGGTCTTTTTGCAATTTTTTTTCAAAATTGTGGGTTTAAATTGAAAATTTGAAACTTAATTAACAAAAATCAGAAAATACTTTGTGAACTAGTCGATTAAACTTCTACAGAGTACTCTTCCTCTTCATTCCAAACACAAACTAAACAACTCCTAAACTCCTGAATTTCATTCATTTTATAAACCTTATTTTAAGAATTCTCTTTCAATTTATTCAAATTTACAGGTATTTTTCTTCCTCTCTACCTCATTTTATGCATGTGAAACTTGTTTTGAATCATTTACGATGTGCTTAGCATGAATTTCGATATCTTTTGTGATCTTTTCTTTTGATTTTGTGTTTGAAATATTAGAATGAATGTTAATTCGTTGACTATGATACTAATTTATTTTATTTTTATATAAACTATACAGTTTTTTTTATTTAATATACGTATCAATACCGTGTCGTATCTTGAAATTTTTTTAGAAAACGAGTCACCGAATCCGAATCGTGTCGAGTCCGAGTCGCCGAGTCAGTGTCTGTCCAACATAGTTCTAGAGTATTCAACCACTAACTATCCTAGGATTTCTTGAGATATATCTAGATTCTCCTACCAAGTGCTTATTTACATAGATGAGATATCTTGATATAGCTTGATAAATCAAGAACCTTCTAGAACATAAGCAAAAACTCTCAATTTTAAAACTCCTCCTTGAGATTTTTGCTTGATACTCCAAGTTTGAACCTTAGTATTTCAAATCTGGATTTCGGGAGTGCTTTCGTCAAAATGTCCGCGAGCTGATTCTCGCCTTCGCAATAGACTAGATTGACTGCCTTATCTTTTTCTGCTTCACGGATGAAATGATACTTGATCTTGATATGCTTTGTCTTGCCATGATGGACTGGATTTTTGGCAATTGAAATAGCCGATTTATTATCAACGTTGATCTCCGTAGCTTCAATTTGCTCATGCTTTAGGTCACTTAAGATTTTTCTTAGCCAAATGGCTTGATTTACGGCTGCTGCAGCTGATATATACTCCGCCTCTGTAGTTGATTGTGCTACAGTCCCCTGTTTCTTTGAACTCCATGAAAACACACCAGAACCAAGTGTAAAGACAAATCCTGATGTAGACTTCATATCATCGATTGAGCCTGCCCAATCACTATCAGAGTAAGCTTGTAATTGTAAGTCGTTATCCGATGAGTTGAACCTTATTCCATAGTCAGTTGTTCCTCTCAAATATCTTAACAACCTTTTAGCTGCTCCGAAGTGAGCTTCACTCGGGGATTGCATAAATCTGGACAAGAGACTTGTTGCAAACGTCATATCCGGTCTTCTTGTTGTTAGGTACAACAAGCTCCCAACGAGGCTTCTATATAGCCGTGCATCAACTTTTTCCAGTCCATCTTCTTTCGATATTTTTTGGTTAACTAGCGGAGTCGCGACTGGTTTGCAATTCTCCATCTTGAACCTTTTCAAGATATCTTCTGCATATTTGGACTGACAAATAAAGATACCGTCATTTCTTTGATGAATTTCCATTCCTAGGAAATACGTCATCAAACCTAAGTCTAACATCTCAAAATGTTTCTCCATCTCCTGCTTGAATGTTTGGATCAACTTCAAGTTGTTTCCTGTCACCAATAAGTCATCAACATAAAGAGAAACAATGAGAATATCTGAGTTTGTTGATCTTACATATAAGGTTGCCTCACTGCCACTTTTCTTGAAGCCTTGCTGAGTGAAGTAGGCATTTATTCTACTGTACATGCCCGAGGTGCTTGCTTTAGGCCGTAGAGTGCCTTCTTTAGCTTATAAACGTGGTCAGGCCTGCTCTCAACTATGAATCCTTCAGGTTGATCAACATACACCTCTTCTTCAAGGTAGCCATTGAGGAATGCTGATTTCACATCTAGCTGATGTACTTGCCACCTTTTATGAGCCGCTAAAGCAATGAGAAACCTTATCATGACGTGCCACAGGTGCAAAAGTCTCGTTGTAGTCAATTCCTGCTTCTTGTGCATATCCTTTTGCAACCAATCTGGCCTTGTTCTTGTTGACAGTGCCGTCCGGATTTACTTTAGTTTTGTAAATCCAATTTACACCAATCACTTTCTTGTCCTTTGGCTTTTCCACCAGCTCCCATGTTTGATTTTTGTTGATCACCTTTATCTCCTTCTTCATTGCAGCGTTCCATTCCCTGTACTCGGACGCTTCTTCATAGTTGTCTGGCTCCGTAAATGCCATTCGACAATTTTCATAAATATCCGTAAGTGATCTAAATTTTCTGGGAGATTCAGATGATGTGCTACCGGAGGAGTCTGTATCATCTTCTGCTATCTCCTCTTCTTCGTCATTTTCCCGATTTTCTTGAGGACTGTTCTCGAATTTCCTCTCTATCTTGGAAGTTTCCCAATTCCAGGTTACCTCCTCATCGACTTCCACATCTCTACTTGTCATAATTTTCCAGTCTTGATATTATAGACTCTATAGCCCTTTGTTTTTGAGCTATAGCCAAGTAAGATGCCTCTTTTCTCGTGCAATATGTACATAACAAACTGAACCAAACACTTTTAAATGCTTCACAATAGGCTTTGTACATTTCCAAGCTTCAATTGGGGTCATGTTGTCGACTGCTCTAGTTGACAATCTGTTCAACAAGTAGACAGCTGTGTAAACAGTTTCTCCCCAGAACTTTTTGGGCAAATTTTTCTCCGTGAGCATGCATCTAGCCATTTCCATCACAGTTTTGTTCGTCCTCTCTGACACCCCATTCTGTTGAGGTGTGTAAGGTGTTGTCAACTGGTGTTCCACGCCATTCTCTTCACAAAACTTGTCAAACTCGGTTGATGTATACTCCTTCCCATTATCCGATCTGATCGTTTTGATCTTGCAGCCACTTCGACTTTCCATAAATGTTTTGAACTTCTTGAAGACATCAAATACTTCCGATTTTTGTCTTAAGAAGTATACCCACGTCATTCTTGTGAAATCATCAATGAACAAGATAAAATATTTATTGCCATTGAGTGAAGGAGTCCTCATAGGGCCACAAACATCGGTATGAATCACTCAAGTTTTTCTTGGGCTCTCCAAGAACTCATGCCAAGAAAAGGTTTTCTATGTTGCTTTCCTAGTTGGCATGCTTCACACATACTTTCAAAATAATGTAATGGTGGCAAATCACGCACTAAGTTTTGTTGATGCATGTGTTTAAGAGCATTAATATTGTAGTGACCGTCTCTTTTATGCCATAACTTTGTGTCATCAACTTTAGCTCTTAGTGCTTTTATAGGTGATTCATGCATCCTTAATGGGAAGCTATTATTCTTCATAACTATTTTAGCAATTTCTCTTCTTTTTTTGTCAATTATAAAGCATGAATCATTTTTGAAAATGATAGAATACCCATTTTTCATCATTTGTGCCACACTCAATAGATTTTGATCAAGTTTAGGTACCAAAAGAACATTTGGGATGAGTTTAGTACCTGATTTTGTTTGGATGCCGACGGTTCCTTTTCCTTCGGACTCGAGGACGGCTCCGTTCTCCATTTTGACTGGAACTTTGACAGAAGTGTCCAGCTGTTGAAACATCTCCACGTGTTTGGCCATATGACTAGTACAACCACTGTCAATGTACCAAATTTGTTTGTCGTTGGTTGAAGAAGGTTGACAAGCCATGAAAAGATGTTCTCCTTCTGAATCGTCCTTGTCTTCGCTGAAATTTGGTACCTCTTCAGATCGAACAGACGCAACCCTTTAATTACTCTCAACTAATTTTATTCACATATAAGCTGTAAAATCCAACAATCCCCCACATGAATAAAATAGTTCTTCGTGTCCCGTATCACAGGACATATTATGTCGAAGTATTCTTTAGGTATAATACTGCATCGGGATAGGTGAAATATTTCATCTTGAACCTTCCCTAGTTAAAGCTTATCGGATTTACTTAGCCAATCGGTGAAATATTTCATCTTGAACCGTCGGCTGTTGGTGTAAACCAAGACAACAAACTTAACACAGCATTAAACCGATTTGCTTCAAGTTCTCGGTTGTGTTCGTTTTGGCCCTGAACATTCTTGGTTATGTGAGTGCTTTAGAGAATTCCAACCTATAAAGAAATTCTCAACGAGCCGACCCAGCTCACACTAACATAGGTGACCGCATCTATCAAGAGTATCCTACCATACTCTACTTGTTCTTGACAAGGTATAGACGTCATTAAAAGCATTTGCTTAACCTTATAAACGCGGTAGGCTTGCACTTATTGCATCATAAGAATGGGATAGAGTTATACTCTTAAGTGCTTTCTTTTAAGTTAGCCAAGACTGGTTGTCCTATTGAACCTGGTCTGTGGGATCTCCAGTCGCCAGGTAGGTTTCCGTACGAGGTAACTTAGTCTAATTTAGGCTTTAAGCCCATTCCCCTCGATGCATATACTACTCTCTAGATAAACCTTTAATATCCGGAATCAGGATTATCTCTCGACTTCATAAAGCCCATTCTATTTTAGAGTAGTTGTCTCTCGGTATTGTATCAACGACAATGAATATGTCGTGACTTTACCATTCATAGAGTTTGTTGAGCTCTGTGTATCACCGCTTGATTATCACATTTTAAGTATGACTAACACAATTTTCAGTCATATCATAATATCTTCCAAGAATTTTGTGAAGCCACTCAAATTCTTCACTAGCTTTATCCAATGCTATGCACTCATAGTGGATTGAGCTATATGCGTTTATTTGGAAGATCCTCAAGAAATTGCGGTGCCTCCTAAATTGAATACATGTCCACTTATAAATTTTGATTCCTCTAAATCAGAAGTTTCATTTGCATTAATATATTCCCCATGAATCGTTGGATATTTTTCCAAAATATAATACACATACACATGTATTCTTTCAAGATTCAAGCATTCTTATTAATGCATCACAACGAATCTTGCTAAGATTGCTCATATATCTCCTTAGTTTATTAACAAAAGAGACGATGTCTATCTACTTGCATTTTACGATATATGCGTGACATCTAATTTTATGAGCATACTCAAATTGTGATACTCTAGCACATTTGTTCTCGTGTAGCACACAAGGTATGAATTAAATAGAATTATGAAATCCCTTAATTTCATAAGTATTAAAATATCTATAACTCATCCACGTAATGTGCTTGAGATAGTTTAATGTCATCACATGACCTCTTAATCATGATTGATTAAACCGAAGTTTTTCATATCATAAGTTAATATTTTCTCAATGGATTTAATACTCACAGTATTAGTCTCAAATATTAACATATCAATTGCATATAAACAAACTCTAATACTCAATTATCCAGTTAGTTTATATAGACACACTTGTCATATTTATTAGTATGACAGTGAAGATTTGTTAGTGACACTATCACATTTTTTATGTCATTGTTTATAAGTTTGTTAAAGGTCAACAAGAAAATACAAAAGTTCCACAAATTATGTTTTTTTGTCATTTAACAACTAAACTCTCTGGTTACTCCTTATAAAATTTTCTCATTTAATTCACCATTAAGAATAATAATCTCAACGTCCATTATATATAGCTATTAGAGCTATTAACATTCAAATGGATGTTATCTTAATCGCTAGTGAATATGAGTCAAAGAAGTAAAATTATTTTTTTTATAAGGCAACTTGGCTACTCGTCTAGCCTAGTTTTTTTTTATCGATTGACTTATCAAAGTTTTTAAACTCTTGAACTTAAAAACCCGTCTACATTTAATTGGTTCACTTCTCGAGGTTTACCAATTTTATAAATGTAACTCGCTGTCAATCGCCTCTTTCCAATCTATGTCAATCGCCTCTTTCCAATCCACGATAATATGTTTGAGGTTAGTCCTTTAACATATAAGTTATCATATCTGGATCAAATAACTTCGAGCACTCATTTGTATATTCTCGAAGAATATAGTAGTTTATAATTAAATATAATTATAAACTTCACAAATTTGACCCTCTTGATCAAAACCAAATAAATATTTTCGCAAAATATTCTAGTCTAAAACAAGTTAGACTATAGTGTTTATTCTCGTAGAATAAATAATTTATAATTAACTCTAATTATAAACTGTAAAAAGGTTTATGTAAGTAATATAATAAATAATATTACTTTATCATTTTTTAATATCAGTAAATCACACTTACTGAAAATAAATATGAGTCAAAAGAAGAATCAATTTTATAAGAATTGACTCTCAAATCCTTCTTACATTCTCAATTAATGTTACATCACGTGACTCAGTTCACATGATTACATTTATTTCATATTTAAACATCAAAAATATGAATTGCTACTATTTGTCGCATAAGCTAGTAGTAATTAATATTTTTAAGTTATTTTTCTTTTTCGATGGTGAAACCGAAATCTGACCCAAGTACCCCCCCACATTTTAAGGTATTTGGTTTTTCTTCCCTTCCATAACTCATATAAAATGATAATTGACTTTCTTGTATGAAACTCGATTTAGTATGTGTGTAGACATCTAACGAGCTTTCCCCCACAAGTTGTCACGTAAAACTGAATTTAAAGATTGACGTTTAACCACATCTTAAAATTCTGTTATTTTAGCTACCAAATTCAATTGAGTTGAGCTAGGTAAATTATTTGACGAATTATTCCCAATTTAACACACTTTTGTGTAAATGAATATATTCGTATTTACCCTCACAATTTGGATAAAAGAATTTAAATTTTCTTATTCAATTATCCGGATTTGTATTTCACAAATGCATCTTTTCGTATTTCGCAAATACAACCTCATATTTATAACTCAATAAATAGAGCAATAATATCTATGTGATTAAATACATTCTCAAACTCCGCGAGTTAGTAATGATTTCAAAATCACAAAGTTTTAAATTAGTTCAAAAGTGTTGAACTCTTACACATTTGTTTCACAAACAAATAAATTATAATTATTTCACAAATAATTTATAATTATTTTCACAAATAAATTATAATTATTGCTAATAAATTACAAATTACAAATATTATCAATATTTCATCAATAAAATTTTAACATTTATTTCACAAATAAATTATAAATATTTTAACAAATAAATTTTCAATATTCTCTCAAATAAAATAAAAATACTAATTTATCTTTTATCTCCACATAAAAGTTATTAGTATATGCTTCTAATACATCTCGCATATATATAAGTCGCACTTATATTAAGCAAAAGTACATGATCTATGAATCACATACCCATAAGTAATCACATATATCATTTACTTCTATTATAAATAAGTGCACCACTAAAGTTCAAATCATCACCTCATGTAATGATTAAATAATACACATATGATTTACTTCAACAAAAATTAAATTAGTGTGTCACTAAAATATTTATATAAGAGGTGATTCATATTAACTCAAAATATTGAGAATACCTTTCATTTTAGTAATTCCAAAATAAAATATATTATTGAATCATATTTTATTTATTGAATTTGCCATTCAAATAAAAAATAACACATGTAAAGATTTTTGTCAAAATCATATTTAGGATGTAATTAATCCTAAGCTCTTTATTTTGTTTCCTTTCATATTTCCGCTGAACCATGATGACCTTCACAAGGGTAATATATACCATTATAATTAATGTTTGATTATTAATACGGCTCAATCCGAAATAAAGTATCGGTTCATGAAAGGGTAAGTGCCAAAAGAGCACTCTTTTCATTTTCAAAATTAC
The DNA here is from genome assembly GCA_038501285.1 of Penstemon eatonii. NCBI lineage: Eukaryota > Viridiplantae > Streptophyta > Magnoliopsida > Lamiales > Plantaginaceae > Penstemon > Penstemon eatonii. The sequence continues at coordinate 60,556,462 of CM076715.1, read as the reverse complement.
CCGCGGTCAATCCGAAAATTCATGTGTAATTGCCATATATTTTAATCAGAATTTAGCAACCACAATAAATAGAAATTAAACAAAATTAATGACACTATCTGTCTTCAATTTTTCAAAACATTCTATTCAGAATCTGTTCAAGGCATAACCTCACATAGATCATGAAGAGTTGCGAATGCAATATATCACATAAAAATTGCAAGGCACTAAATCAAAATGCTTAAAAGAAGAATTATTAATATTTCACTCTTCGAATTTCAGCAATCTCAATTATTGAAATAGAGTGATTTTATATATGGCAGTCTCATGAAGGGAAGCTTTGCCAAAACATCAATTTCTAATTAAGGATAAATTCCCTAGATCTGCGAAGCCACCGCTTCACAAGTAGCGATTCAATTTGATGAAATTGATGGTTGCATTGCTAGAACAGTTAAATGGCTTGAGTAAGACTTGGAGAATGAACACATCTTTTTACTTCATTTTCTCAATCGCCTATTCATTTTATCATTTATTTTCAACTGCTTATACATGCTAAGAATGGACGATTCCTTTATTTTGGAAATAAATAAAAAAAAATTGCACCACTATCCTCATAAAATAAAGCGATATGTCCTCATGACATTCTTTTATTTTACTTGACTTTATTGTTAATTCAGTATTCCTACTCCAAGGATTAAATAATTTACCTTCTGTTAAAATACCAAAACAACTTTGGCAGCCATACATCGCTTTGTACAGAATAATGAGTTCTAAGTTTTCTTAAGATTTTTAAACTCCGCTACATTCCTTTAAGTCTTATGCGTAATAATAAATATTTTGTCCACACAAATAAGTTAAACAAAAAGGTTATTGTCTTAAGATTGTTGGTGTCTAACAATCTGTGTGCTTAAATATTTTGATCTAACACAAAAAATAGTGAGAAATACTTACTTGTATCGAAACAAAATATCACTTCAATCTTTACGTAAAAATGAGGAAATTAGACTGAGGCTTGCCGAAACAAATTTCCTTAAGACAATATTTCCGGGGCTGCCACGGTGCATACAGTTTGATTCCCGGTAGTCTCCCAAGATACAACAGTCTGTTGTTCATTATTTACACAAGTAATGAACCCACGGCGAACGGAAGCAAATAGAAGATTTGACATAATTTTAAAGTAGAGAAGAGAGTAATTGTTTTTATTATTGTCTGAAAAAGGATACTTAATTGGCCAGATTAAGTCTCCTATTTATAGGCACATAAATGTCTATTCGCAAGAGACACATCACTTGGATTGCACTGTTTCGGTCCAAAGGGTACCTCTTCAGATCGAACAGACGCAACCCCTTAATTACTCTCAACTAATTTTATTCACATATAAGCTGTAAAATCCAACAGGGAGGACAAGCAAATGGTGGGTGATCTATTGCCTACTTGCCCACGGTGGTCAAGTCCTTGGACGTGCCCGTCCAGCCAATGGGTGGCCACCACTTGGTAGTCGATAAATTTTTATTTTTAAATATTGTCAAAGATTTAATAACATTGTATTTTAAATTTTGTGTAAGTTTCAATAATGTGATTAGTTTAACTTTTGAAATTTAAAATTTGTCTACGGTCGATAGTTTAATAACCTTTAGAATTTATTTTAATAACATTGTAGTTTAAAATAACATTGTTAGTTTCAATTTTAATCTTAAATTAGTTTACGCTATACAATTTAGACAAATTTAAAATACGAAGTATCCGGTATGAATATAAAAAATACAATTTAATTAGAATTTGTTCATCAAAACTTAATTTAAAAATACATCTTAACTAAGACACAACTTAAATAAAAAATACAACTTAATTCAAAATATTTAAGCATCTTAATTAATATTATTATTAAGTGGGAGTGAGAAAATTATAAAATAAAATTAAATGAAAAGGGATTGTCCTTCGATTGGAGATGAAAAACGAGGAAGGTGAAGAAGGGGGTGAGGAGAGAAAGGACATGAGCGGCATAAGATTGTCTTTCGGCTGAAGATGCGCTAACTTCTGGACTATGAGTTGGAAGACAAAGGTGTCCTCGTTATTGGACTACCTATATTTTATTATAAATCTTAATGCTTGAGGTATTGATTATTAAAATAGTTTAAATAATGTCCAATAAAATTAATTAAATTAAGTTATTTATAATATTTTGTATTACAAGATTAGTCAAGAGTTGTAATGCAGAGTTACGGTTGGATGATAAACTCATGTGCATAAGAGGATAAAAAATTGTCCTCGCATACATATTTGTTGCTCATTCAACATCCCAGTACATTGAATCCACCGAGGTAGACCCATAATTTCTGTAATGCAGTATGGAGGTATTTTACACCCTAAAAAAGAATTGTTGAAGCACTTTATCTCCACGTTAATTGCAGATTTATATTTAATTTTTTTCTTTAGCCCTTTATAATTGCTTTATTTACTATTACTCATTATTTAATAAACCTTCATTTTGCATATACTTTTATTCTCCTATATTTAAAAACTGAAATTCACTTCCAAGAAAATATGAATTAAATAAAGGAAATTTAATTAAATTCTTTGATGATTACCACAGAATAACTCAAATATTTAGTGTGAAGATGAGCTTAAAATATGAAATATGTAATTTATTTAAATCACTCACTATATAATTCCCATAACTATAAATAGTGTGCACTTAGAAAAATAATATTTTTGCATTCTTGTTGAGTGTTACATTTCTCCCTCGCGATGTGGGTCTACATATATATGCCTTAATTATTTATGAATATCTTGCTCAACATCTAATTAACCTTACTTTCATGTATATAACCAATTAAATTAGAAAGAAAACATGTATTATAGAGAGCATGATTAATTAATAATTGAGAGAATTTCACTTTTGATACCACAATTATACCTATTTTAGGAATTTGATACCAAAACTTTTTATGTCGATACATTTGATACCATATCTCAAATCAACTTTACACATTCAATACTTCCGTCAAATTAATGACGGAATTGTCACGAGATTTTCACGTGCCCGTTAGTTCTCGTGAAATCTGAATTGAGAATTTCACTTTTGATACCAAAATTATACCTACTTTAGGATTTGATACCACAATTATTTATGTCGACACATTTGATACCATATCTCAAATCAACTTTACACATTTAATACTTCTGTCAAATTAATGACGGAATTGTCACGAGATTGTCATGTGCCCGTTAGTTCTCGTGAAATCTGAATTTGGGGGGAGACGCATTCCAGGTGGCATCGTTTTTGAAGGGAAAATTGCTATGTCAGCTGCCCCAATTTCATTACATAAAAGACGATCACATATGCAGAGCCCTAATTGTCTTTCTCTTCATTCACAATCACAAAAGCAAAAATGTCTTCCTCTTCAACTGTAATTTCCAGGTGTTATTTCAGCACTGAAAGGGTGTTGAAGTGTTTTTGTCAATAAACCACCATTCTCAAGACTTCTTACAAGAATGGAATCTCCTACCTGGTGGTTTATTGACAAAAACACTTCAACACCCTTTCGGTGCTGAAATAACGCCTGGAGTTTACAGTTGAAGAGGATGACATATTTGCTTTTGTGACTGTGAATGAAGAGGAAGACAATTAGGGCTCTGCATATGTGACCGTCTTTTATGTAATGAAATTTGGGCAGCTAACATAGCAATTCCCCCCCCCCCCCCCCCAAAAAAAAAAAACATGATGCCACCTGGAATGGGTCTCCCCCCAAATTCAGATTTCACGAGAACTAACGGGCACGTGACAATCTCGTGACAATTCCGTTATTAATTTGACGGAAGTATTAAATGTGTGAAGTTGATTTGAGATATGGTATCAACTGTGTCGACATAAATAGTTGTGATATCAAATCCTTACAGGGGGTATAATGGTGGTATCAAAAGTGAAATTCTCAATTCAGATTTCATGAGAACTAACGGGCACGTGACAAGCTCGTGACAACTCCGTCATTAATTTGACGGAAGTATTAAATATGTAAAGTTGATTTGAGATATGGTATCAAATGTGTTGACATAAATAGTTGTGATATCAAATCTCTAAAGTAGATATAATTTTGATATCAAAAGTGAAATTCTCTCGTTAATAATTCACATAAAATTAATAATTTTAAACTTTTACTGCTGGTTCTCATGATAGATCATAAAACTTCGATCCAAATGTTATTGGGCCAATTATATACTTATATTGTTGTCTGGCCCAGACTACAAACCACCAAACTTCAAGGATATTGAACCCACTTCTTATTTAATCTTAACCCATATAAACCCAATTAACTGATCAGATTTTACATTCTTTTTCACAGACCCACATAAATTTGTGTGTAAAAGAACAAAGAGAGAAAAACCAAAGAAAAGACAATGCTAAATTGATTAGTATTGTTAATATTATTGTTTTTATTGAGGGGGCGAGACTAAATTGAAATATTATTAATATTTTTTCCAAATAATTCTAGTTGTTACCAAATACTTTCTCTTATTCATTCATTTGCTTCTTTGTAGGGTGGGCACGGGACGGATTTGGGGTTAGAGATATAGGTATACTAAATTTTGGGATTGACACTTTTCATCTCAAATCCGCCCCGTAATAATTCGGGTACCCGGAAGCGGGTACCCGAATTGTCTCGGGTCGGGATGGAACGGGATTACGGGTCCCATATTATTTTTATTCATTAATTCTTCATCCATCTAACAAAATAATACAATATTACGTAATTATATTTCGTCATTTTTCTTTTGCTAAATCGTATCATTTTTTAATTCATTAATATATAAAACATATCATCAAGTCATCATAACGATTATTTCTATATCCAAATATGAACAAAAAGTAAAATCATATAATGAGCTAATGATAAGACGTACAACTTACAAGGGATTACGAGAGACTGAGAGTTTTTAACTTGTTAGGATTGACTTAATATTAATTACTAAACTAATGTAAGATTTAAAAGGAATATTAGGGTAAAATTAAAAAAGTTCATTTATTAGATAATGTTATACAAGTAAACTAGTAAAGTGTATAAATTATATAATTAATAATATTATATAGGCGGGTTCGGGTATTCTGGGTTGGAGAGACCAATCCCAAACCCGTCCCATATTTTCGTAATAAAATACGGGTATTCAAATTTGGGTACCCAAACCCAAAAAATACTCGTCCGTTCGGGTATTTTAAAAACGGAACGGGTCGGGTTTGGGTTACCCGAACCCAACGCCCACCCCTACTTCTTTGGTATGTTCAATTAGTCAACTTGATTAACTTTATAAAACTTATAATAAATAATTTAATTAATTTATTTCATTACCAAGTTGATAATATTATATATATGACTCCACATATATATATATATATATATATATATATATATATATATATATATATATATATATATATATATATATATATATATATATATATATATATATATTAGAAAGTTTAATACACCACAAATATGGATAGTTTAATACGATAAGTCACTTAAAAGATTGAAAAGTTTGACCGAGTACTGTAACAAATTAAAGAGAACAAAATAAATAGGATGGACGGAGTATAATTTTGCCGTACGTATAATTATTAATGTAAACATTTTATGTGTATAACATAGTGGTTTGAATCTTTACATATTCTTCAAAAAAAATTAGTGGAGATTCTCCAGATGTACATGTAATTTGACATATAGATATATTTAAGCTTTTCAAAAATGTTCACAAGTGTTAAACTCGTGATTAAAAGAACTAACATCTTTAGAAATATATTTTTTTATTGATAAATCATTATATTCCTACCAACGTAAACAAGTTCTCGAAAAATTATCTTAATTTGTATTTTCCATACCAAATTAATTTAGACATTTGATATCAAACCTTTAAAAAAGAACTACTAGAAAGTGGGGCTTTGGCAACGAAAAATTTGCGACGGATGGCATTCGTCGCAATTTCTAACTGATTTGTGACGGAGTTGCAACGAAATTTCTCAGAGTTACATAATTTTTTTATGACCGGATCTGCAACAAAACAGTGACTAACATTTGTGACAGACAAACTCTTCCTTTTTCATGGCGTGATTTTATAATAAGCCTTTTGATTAGCATTAGCCTTGTGAGGAATATGTGGACTTCAAATTTAAGAAACAGTTTTTAGTAATTCTGGTTTTTTTTTTCTTCTGATAACTCAGGTGTACAAGCTTACACTAGACTAATTCTGGACCCTCAGAACCCTTGCCCTAGAACCTTGAAGGATGTAAATCGCAGCATGTGCCTCCACCAAGCATCGGGATCCCACCATACTGGTATTGTTGTTTGTGATGGTACTAAGTATAATATAGTGAAGAGGTACCACATGATAAGTCATTTTGTAACTTTGATACAGTTGGACATGAAAATGCAAATTTGATATCACAGCTTAAGTTTTCATGGCAACTTTTATACAAGGTCCAATTTTACTTCGGAGTTAATCGCAATTTGTGCCCCTAGGTATTCATAATATTCAATTTACCTTTCTGTAATTTGAAAAAGAGCATTTTATCCCTCTATAAAATTATAGAAGTTTTACACCATCTCCCTGATTTTTTTATATGTAGCACTTTACTCCATATGTTATGATAATGTGGCAATTTATGCCCCCTCCCCCGTGTTATGATAAGTGTGGCAATTTATCCCCTCTGTGTTATGATAAATGTGGCAATCTACCCCATTGTAATTACAAGATACTTTTCATGTCTACTTTCAATTTCGGCTAGTGAATTACACTCTCCGGCTGAAAGAGGTAAATTGCTTTTTTTTAAATTTTATTGGGGGGGGGGGGAGGGGTAAATTGCTCTTTTTCAAAATACATAGGGGTAAATTGAATATTATACATCTAATATGGGGTAAACTGTCATTAGCTCAAGAGAAAAATTGGGTTAGATACAAATTAAGTTAGGCCCGATTCGTTTGGCCTGATGACAATCGAGCCAATATCTAGTTTGGTCTCATAAAAAAATATGGGCAAACTATTTAATGACCCGTTTGGCAGATTAAATTGTGTTTATTGGACCTTGGCCCAACTATTTAATATTGTGTTCGATTTACCCGATTTGACTGAGATTACCATTTTGCCCTTATGTTAAGTTAAATCTGGCCCTTCAATTACTATCTCATTCTCGACCATTGGATCAAATTTTCAAAACACCCTGGTCAAATCTGGCCTTTCTGCAATATAGTGACTCAACAGATTGCATGTCTCCACAAAATTCGATTTCAAGATCTGATACGAGGCATAGACTGAGAAGCAGAGGGGAGAACAGGCCCTCTTCTATACTTTTCGTTTTCTTTGACTAAAAGATTATATAGAAGAAATTTGTTAAGAACTGGATATATACTTCAATGGAGGAGGCGAAATTGTTCGTGGACTGATGATGAAAGATAAGGGAAGGTGAATTAGGAAGACAATAGATTTTGGGTCGAGAATGAGAAAATGAAACCCTAGATGACTTGGGTGTTTTGAAAATTTGGTCCAATGGTTGAGAATGAGATAGTAGATGAAGGGCCAGATTTAACTTAACATATTATGTTTACAGTGAGAATTATGTTTTACAAAGATGATTAATCTAGATGCCTTATGGTATATATATATATATGCCGTGTATCTAATCTAACAAACTAGGCAGAGATGAGTTAGTTTTAACTAACTTCTCAACTTACTTAATAAGGTAATTGAATAATTAATTAAAATATATATGTATATATAAAAGTTATGTATTCAACATCCCCCTCAAGTTGGTACGTAAATGTTTTTAAGGGACAACTTGGAAAGGAAATGAGTGAATAGAGGTGAGGCTAGTGGCTTGGTCAAAATGTCTGAAATTTGGTTTTCTGTAAGAATTGGTAAGAGGTATATTTTAGAACTAAGTCACGAATGAAGTGACAATCAACTTCAATATGCTTAGTTCTTTCGTGAAAACGGGATTTTTGGCTAGTTGAATAGCGGTTGTGTTGTCACAAAAGAGAACTGTTGGCTTTGATATGTCAACATGAAGATCCTGGAGAATTTGTCTAATCCAGATTATTTCACATGAGGCCAATGATCTGGAAATTGTTGGTTGCTTCTTTGCAAGCCAAGATAACAGACAATCTCCCAGAAAGACTCCATATCCAGTTACTGATCTTCTTGTAATCTTACAAGCACTCCAATCCGCATTAGCAAATGCTTTTAATTCTGTTGTAGAATTGGCAGCATAGTATAGGCCTTGTCCAGGAGCTCCTTTTAGATATCTAAGTAAGTAATTAACAGCTTGGAAATGAATCTCTTTAGGGGCAGTCACATATTGACTCGATTTATGAACAACATAACATATATCGGGTCTAGTTATAGTTAAATAAAGCAATTTTCCTACCAAACGTCTATATAAGGATATATCTTCAAGAGGCTTACTGTCAGTTAGATCCAGATCACTTTTGGGATCCATGGGAAGTTTATTTGGTTTACAATCAACCATTCCAGAATCTTCAAGTAAGTTGAGAGTATATTTCCTTTGAGATAGTACCAATCCAGTGTCTGATCTTGCAATTTCTATGCCTAAGAAGTATTTAAGTAGTCCAAGATCCTTTAGTTTAAACTTACTGTGTAAAAACTTCTTTAACACTTCAATTTCAGAATGGCTAGGACCTACAATAATTATGTCATCCACATACACAAGTAGCTCAATGAATGAATCTCCGTGTCCTTTTGTAAACAAAGAATGATCAGATTTGGATTGGATGAACCCATTGTCTACTATAGCTTCGGCCAACTTTACATTCCATTGTCTTGAAGCTTGTTTTAAATCGTAGAGAGATTTTTGCAATTTACAAACAAGTTTGGAACTTTGTGTAGACTTGTCCAGTTTATATCCTAAGGGAATATCCATGTATACTTCTTCATATAAGTCTCCATTCAGAAAACCATTGTTCACATCACTTTGGTGTAATTCCCAATTTTTGGTTGCTGCCAAAGCCAAAAGAATTCTAACGGTTGCATACTTTGCCACAGGAGAGAAGGTTTCAATGAAATCCACCCCTTCAAGTTGATTGTAACCTTTTGCCACCAAACGTGCTTTGTATCTTTCTATAGCACCATCTGCCTTGTGCTTTATTTTATATACCCATTTGCTTCCTATAGTGTGTTTTCCTTCAGGTAGAGGAACAATAGTCCATGTTTTATTATCTTCAAGAGCTTTTAACTCATCTTCCATAGCAATTCTCCATTCAGGAATTTTTACTGCTTGATGAAAAAATTGAGGTTCTGTATGTGAAGTAATATTGCAAACGAAATTTCTATATTCAGGTGATAGCTTTGAATATCGAACCACTTGAGTTATAGGATATCTGCAAGAACCTGTAGGATGAGTAACACTATTGCATTTGAAATTTTCAAGATAAGATGGTTTTCTATGTACTCTTAAAGACCTTCTGAGATTGAGTTGATCACTTGGTGTAGTGTTCGTAAGATTAAGATGATCACTTGGTGTAGTGTTTGAAAGAGGAGGTTGAACTATAGGATTATTATTAGGTTCAACACTTGGAAATATAGGATTAACCGTGGATTCAATACTTGAAGATGAAGTATGTTGAAGTGTAAAAGAGGGAGTAGGATTAGAAAGATTTTGTAGTTTAGCAGAAGGAGTTCTATAAAATTATAGAAGTTTTACACCATCTCCCTGATTATTTTTTTATATGTAGCACTTTACTCCATATGTTATGATAATGTGGCAATTTATGCCCCCTCCCCCGTGTTATGATAAGTGTGGCAATTTATCCCCTCTGTGTTATGATAAATGTGGCAATCTACCCCATTGTAATTACAAGATACTTTTCATGTCCACTTTCAATTTCGGCTAGTGAATTACACTCTCCGGCTGAAAGAGGTAAATTCCTTTTTTTTAAATTTTATGGGGGGGGGGGGTAAATTGCTCTTTTTCAAAATACATAGGGGTAAATTGAATATTATACATCTAATAGGGGGTAAACTGTCATTAGCTCAAGAGAAAAATTGGGTTAGATACAAATTATGTTAGGCCCGATTCGTTTGGCCTGATGACAATCGAGCCAATATCTAGTTTGGTCTCATAAAAAAATATGGGCAAACTATTTAATGACCCGTTTGGCAGATTAAATTGTGTTTATTGGACCTTGGCCCAACTATTTAATATTGTGTTCGATTTACCCAATTTGACTGAGATTACCATTTTGCCCTTATGTTAAGTTAAATCTGGCCCTTCAATTACTATCTCATTCTCGACCATTGGATCAAATTTTCAAAACACCCTGGTCAAATCTGGCCTTTCTGCAATATAGTGACTCAACAGATTGCATGTCTGCACAAAATTCGATTTCAAGATCTGATACGAGGCATAGACTGAGAAGCAGAGGGGAGAACAGGCCCTCTTCTATACTTTTCGTTTTCTTTGACTAAAGATTATATAGAAGAAATTTGTTAAGAACTGGATATATACTTCAATGGAGGAGGCGAAATTGTTCGTGGATTGATGATGAAAGATAAGGGAAGGTGAATTAGGAAGACAATAGATTTTGGGTCGAGAATGAGAAAATGAAACCTTAGTTGACTTGGGTGTTTTGAAAATTTGGTCCAATGGTTGAGAATGAGATAGTAGATGAAGTGCCATATTTAACTTAACATATTATGTTTACAGTGAGAATTATGTTTTACAAAGATGATTAATCCAGATGCCTTATGGTATATATCTATATATATATATATATATATATATATATATATATGTCGTGTATCTAATCTAACAAACTAGGCAGAGATGAGTTAGTTTTAACTAACTTCTCAACTTACTTAATAAGGTTATTGAATAATTAATTAAAATATATATGTATATATAAAAATTATATATTCAACATCCCCCTCAAGTTGGTACGTAAATGTTTTTAAGGGACAACTTGGAAAGGAAATGAGTGAATAGAGGTGAGGCTAGTGGCTTGGTCAAAATGTCTGAAATTTGGTTTTCTGTACGAATTGGTAAGAGGTATATTTTAGAACTAAGTCACGAATGAAGTGACAATCAACTTCAATATGCTTAGTTCTTTCGTGAAAAAGGGGATTTTTGGCTAGTTGAATAGCGGTTGTGTTGTCACAAAAGAGAACTGTTGGCTTTGATACGTCAACATGAAGATCCTGGAGAATTTGTCTTATCCAGATTATTTCACATGAGGCCACTGCTAGAGCTCTATATTCTGCTTCGGCAGATGATCTGGAAATTGTTGGTTGCTTCTTTGCAAGCCAAGATAACAGACAATCTCCCAGAAAGACTCCATATCCAGTTATTGATCTTCTTGTAATCTTACAAGCACTCCAATCCGCATCAGCAAATGCTTTTAATTCTGTTGCAGAATTGGCAGCATAGTATAGGCCTTGTCCAGGAGCTCCTTTTAGATGTCTAAGTAAGTAATTAACATCTTGGAAATGAATCTCTTTAGGGGCAGTCACATATTGACTCAATTTATGAACAACATAACATATATCGGGTCTAGTTATAGTTAAATAAAGCAATTTTCCTACCAAACGTCTATATAAGGATATATCTTCAAGAGGCTTACTGTCAGTTAGATCCAGATCACTTTTGGGATCCATGGGAAGTTTATTTGGTTTACAATCAACCATTCCAGAATCTTCAAGTAAGTTGAGAGTATATTTCCTTTGAGATAGTACCAATCCAGTGTCTGATTTTGCAATTTCTATGCCTAAGAAGTATTTAAGTAGTCCAAGATCCTTTAGTTTAAACTTACTGTGTAAAAACTTCTTTAACACTTCAATTTCAGAATGGCTAGGACCTACAATAATTATGTCATCCACATACACAAGTAGCGCAATGAATGAATCTCTGTGTCCTTTTGTAAACAAAGAATGATCAGATTTGGATTGGATGAACCCATTGTCTACTATAGCTTCGGCCAACTTTACATTCCATTGTCTTGAAGCTTGTTTTAAACCATAGAGAGATTTTTGCAATTTACAAACAAGTTTGGAACTTTGTGTAGACTTGTCCAGTTGATATCCTAAGGGAATATCCATGTATACTTCTTCATATAAGTCTCCATTCAAAAAACCATTGTTCACATCACTTTGGTGTAATTCCCAATTTTTGGTTGCTGCCAAAGCCAAAAGAATTCTAACGGTTGCATACTTTGCCACAGGAGAGAATGTTTCAATGAAATCCACCCCTTCAAGTTGATTGTAACCTTTTACCACCAAACGTGCTTTGTATCTTTCTATAGCATCATCTGCCTTGTGCTTTATTTTATATACCCATTTGCTTCCTATAGTGTGTTTTCCTTCAGGTAGAGGAACAATAGTCCATGTTTTATTATCTTCAAGAGCTTTTAACTCATCTTCCATAGCAATTCTCCATTCAGGAATTTTTACTGCTTGATGAAAAAATTGAGGTTCTATATGTGAAGTAATCTTGCAAATAAAATTTCCATATTCAGGTGATAGCTTTGAATATCCAACCACTTGAGTTATAGGATATCTGCAAGAACCTGTAGGATGAGTAACACTATTGCATTTGAAATTTTCAAGATAAGATGGTTTTCTATGTACTCTTGAAGACCTTCTGAGATTGAGTTGATCACTTGGTGTAGTGTTCGTAAGATTAAGATGATCACTTGGTGTAGTGTTTGAAAGAGGAGGTTGAACTATAGGATTATTATTAGGTTCAACACTTGGAAATATAGGATTAACCGTGGATTCAATACTTGAAGATGAAGTATGTTGAAGTGTAAAAGAGGGAGTAGGATTAGAAAGATTGTCTGAGTGTATGGAAGTTGGATTGTTAATAGGAATTTGAGATATGAACTGGTTGAAAAAAATTAGTGTTATTAAGTCTGGAAAATGGCATACTAGCAGTGCAAGATTTAGGAATAACAAAATTTTTCAAAGAAGATGGCTTTTCCTAATGATTGTTTGAAAAGGGGAAAATATTTCATGAAATTTTACATCTCTTGAAATGAAAATAACCTGAGATTGTAAATCATATAACTTGTATCCTTTTGCCCCAACTGGATATCCAAGAAAAACACAAAACCTTGCTCTTGGATCAAACTTCTTCCTGTGTTCATGTAAGGTAGAAGCAAAAGCCAAACACCCAAAATTCTTGATTCTATTATAATCAACATTTTGTTTAAAAAGTAACTCAAAAAGAGACTGATTTTGTAGTTTAGCAGAAGGAGTTCTATTAATTAAATAAGTAGCAGTAAGCACACAATCAGACCAAAACTCAAGAGGAACATGAGACTGAAAGAAAAGAGCTCGTGCAACATTCAAAAGTGATAGGTGTTTTCTCTCAACTACATCATTTTGTTGAGGTGATTGTACATATAAAAACTGATGTAATATGCCTTTTTCAGCAAACAAATTAGTAAGAAAATAACTCTCTAGCATTATCACTTCTAAATTGTTTAATAGTGCATTGAAACTGTTTTTCTACCATACCTAAGAATCTAGGAATGATAACTTTGACATCAGATTTAGAACGCATAAGATATATCCAAGTAAAACGAGAATAATCATCTACTAGAGTCACAAAATACTTGTATCCATTATAAGAAGGTACAGAAAAAGGTCCTCATACATCACAATGTATGAGATCAAAGACTTTCAATGAACTAGTAGTACTGGTTACAAAAGGAAGGCGTTTCTGTTTAGCAAGAGAACAAACAATACATGGAGAATCAGATTTACAGGAATTCATATCAAAATCCAAAACTTCTTTTAATGATTGTAATCTCTTAAGGGAAGGATGTCCCAACCTACTATGCCACAAACTAACAGAAACTTTATTACAAGAAAATATATCACTATTATTTTGTATAGTCAACACATATAATCCATCTATCTTGTCACCCATTGCCAATCACATTGTGGGAGATATCATGTATCATAAATGATTTAGGACCAAAAGAAACAGTCAAGTTATTAGAATCTACCAAAGCACTAACAGACAGAAGATTAAACATGAATTAAGGAACATATAACACATTCTTTAAAACTATCATGGAGTTAATTTTAACCATGCCAATCATATTAACTTTAATCTGATCATTATTTGAAAGAATTACTTGTGCAGCATTAGTATGTGTGTAAGAACAAAACATAGACTTATCATTGCATATATGCATTGATGCACGAGAGTCAACTACCCATGAAGATGAAGACCACAAAGAAGGGACAAAAGAAGCACACATACCTTTAACACAAGAAACAGTTGCATTTTCTCGAATTTCAGAAGCCTCTGAATTGGAATGTGAACTGCCTTAACTATTAAAAATATCCATGAGGAGTTTCTGACACTGAGATTGACACAAATTGTTAACCATGCATGTAGCTAATGTTTGGTTGATCAGCAACATCCACTGGCAATGAATTATAACCTGAGGCTTGATTGACAGCAGTAGATTTGGACTTGGGCTTCCAACCAGGTGGATATCCATGCAACTTGTAGCATGTGTCTACAGTATGACCTCTGAACTTGCAATGAGTACAAAAACCCCTATCATTTTTCTTATAATTTCCTGAAAATGTGGATTGAAAAGCATTATGATTGTGAGAAGTTTGAACATTAAACTTCCTTGTCTGTTCAATCCTTGCAGAAAAAGCCATAGAAGATTCTGTTGTTTGATTTGGAACCAAAGATCGTTGTCTCTCTACATGAGAAATCATAGCATAAACTTTGTTGATCGGAGGTAAATGATCCATCAATAATATCTGAGCACGAACATTAGCAAAAGACTCATCCAGTTCCATAAGAAAAGACATGATGTACACAGATGAAAAATAATCTTTCAACCTCTTGTGACCCCCACAAGTACATGGACAAGTACAATTAGGACGATATTGAGTCAATTCATCCCATATTATTTTGAGTTTATTGTAGTAATAAGTCACAGGAATCTTTTTCTTGAACAAGACTCACTAACTCTTTGCGCAATTCAAACACACGAGGGCCATTACTTTGTTGAAACCTATCTTGAAGCTCTGATACCATATTCTATTTCTATATGTAAAGAGGAATAAATTCTTCATTGATTAAAACAGAGAGAATTTACAGTGAGAATTATGTTTTACAAAGATGATTAATCTAGATGCCTTATGGTATATATATATATGCCATGTATCTAATCTAACAAACTAGACATAAATGAGTTAGTTTTAACTAACTTCTCAACTTACTTAATAAGGTAATTAAATAATTAATTAAAATATATATGTATATATATAAATTATATATTCAACATAACATAAGGGCAAAATGGTAATCTCAGTCAAATCGGGTAAATCGAACCCAATATTAAATAGTTGAGTCAAGGTCCAATAAACACAATTTAATCTGCCAAACGGATCATTAAATAGTTAACCCATATTTTTTAGGCTCAAGATCCTCTATACCACAATTTATGTACCACATTTAATTGTCACATAATCACCCTATTTTTTAGGGGACCAAACTATATAATGACCCGATTGTCATTAGGCCAAACGAACGGGGCCTTATTCAATCAAACCTAATCAAACTTATATAAGTAGACTACAAAGCAGAAAGATTGGCAAATGGAAGCAATTAATGTTTAATAATTATTTCCCGTGCGTATAAATAGCCACGTGCTACCAGTGTGTGCAATATTAGTAAAAAGGTTATTTAATTAAAAAAAATTGATGTTAAAAAGTAATTCTAAATATATGTTTGGTTTCTACCGTTGGCAACTTCAATTGAACTTTAAAAGGAATGTTTACTTTTTCAAAACTAGCCGCTGTGGCACGCGGTATTCGCGTGTGTTGAATTCTTAGAATTATAATTTATCCTGGCATATTAATTTTTTGTAATATATCAAACTAATTTTGAATATGCAAAAAATATATGCAAAGATTCAACTTAGAAAAGTTCAATCGTGACTTTGTCATGATAATCAAAGTGAAAAAAGGTAGTTTTTTTATTGGACAGTTTTTGTGTTTTATAATTTTAAATTTTGGAAAAAGGATAATTTTAAAAAATGATAATTTTTTGGTGTAACATGGTGTCACAACCGTCACTTTGTGATTAAAAACAGGCTTCTCTTTTTTAAAAGTACAGATGAACGTAACTGTAAAGTTCTCTTAATGTAAATACCAAATAGGATGGCTATTGACTTATTTACCCTTATTGGGGCTTGGGAAAGTGACTTTGAACTTCATAATTAACATGTAGTAATTTTAATTGCAAGAAAAACCCGTGTGCTTCACAAAATTCCTGTATTTTAACAAGTCAAAAATATTTTATCCCCTTCATAAGTCGCAATATGTTTCACTCGTTCTAAATAGACATACTATCTTTTATTATGATTAGAAGGAAAAGCGATAAGTGTATATATTGTTATATGTGTTCTTATTTCCCTTTACTTTTCAAGCTCATAATCTTTTTCTTTTGTCTCTTATATTTGTTCTTTTGTCTCTACTAAGAGATAAGTGTACATGAATTCAAATGTGTGCTCTTCATTATTTTAAAGAGGAAAATACGTTTTTTATATCAAAATTTAATCCAAAAATTACATTTATTACTAATTTTTTTTTTCAAAAAACACATTTGGTATTATGATTCACACCCTCTTGGCACGTTTAATTTTGTCGTCAATTTTCGGATGAAATTCAGCATGTACCGCTCACGTGCCCATTAAGTTAATAATAGTGGGTCTTTAAAATCCGTGCATATTTCCCCTCCCATTGTCAACTTAATGGGCACGTGTTGAATTCCGTCCAAAAATTGACGACAAAACTAAATTTGTCATGAAGGTGTGAATCATGGTATGAAATAAGTTTTTTTGAAAAGCTTGGTACCAAAATGTATTTTTTAGACTTAAAATTTAGTATAAAAAGTATTTTTCCCTCTTATTTTAAAACATATCGTCTCATGAAATTACTGATAAGGTTACCTTTTATAAACTTTAGTGTAAATTGTGGGTTTTTTGAACTTTGCATCCCCAAAATATGGGAAATAGGCATTTTGCACACCTGAAACTTAGATTTATCACTTTGCATCATCAAAATATGAAAAATGCAGCAATTTGCATCCTCTTTTATTTTCAAATAGAATTCAATGGCAAAATTGGTAATTCAATAGTATTGGCACTTTACACCCTTAAAACTTGAGAATTTCGCACTTTGTACCCCAAAATAAAATTAGCACTTAACACCCTCTAATTAAGAAAAAATCAGCAACTTCCACCCCCCAAAACACAATAAATGGGCACTTTGCACCCCAAAATACAAAATTAACACTCAACACCCTCAAATTTGAAAAACCCAAACCCCTCATTTTGTTCGTCAAAGTTGACTATCGGAGTGAAAAAAATCTAAGGCAAAATAGGTAATTCATTTTTTTACTTAATTTTGCAAAATACAAATATAAATACTCGAATACTCATTTCTCTCTCAATCTTTCTTTTCAACAATATAACCATAAATAACTAGATAAAGTACAAGTAAACTTCTCGAAGACCCATTGTCTACTTCAACATATCAAAGACCCATAAATAATTACCAATTTTGCCTTAAAAAAATTTCACCTTAATGGTCAACTTTGCCAGATAAATGAGGGGTTTGAGTTTTTTTTTTTATTTGAGGGTATTAAGTGTTAATTTTGTATTTGGGGTGCAAAGTGTTTATTTATTGTGTTGCGGGGGTGCATGTTGTTAATTTGTTCTTACTTAGGGAGTGTTTAGTGCTAATTTTATTTTTTTTGTTGGGGGAGGGGAAGTGCCAAAGATCTACAATAGAATTATCTATTTTGCCCTTGAGTTTTTGCTTGAAAATAAAAGAGGGTGCAAAGTGTTGTATTTTTCATATTTCGATGATGAAAAATGCTAAATCTAAGTTTTGGAAGTGCAAAGTGCAAAAAATCCGTAAATCGTAAAAAAAATTGAAAAGCCAAGAATAATTGTTGGTTGTAGTAAATGTTATGTTCTTGTTTATGTGCTTCTTTATGGCAGTTGGAGTTACTGCCATTATTACAAGTTGTACTAAAATGAAGAAGTTTTTGGTTGAAAAATTAGAAGGAACGTGCGAGGAGCCGAGGGCCGAACGACCAGGTGCTTCCATCATCAACTATATATCTTTATGTAAAACTTTAAATATTCAAATTTCAAGTCGATTCAACCATCCAATATCAAAGTCCAAAAAAGACACCTAAAGTAAAAGAATACGTTTTGAGTTTAATTAAATTAGATTATCTTATTGACTTATAGATTGTATTTGACATGGTTTAATGGGGATTATCATATTTTTTATGCCACAATTACAATTCGCTAGTGTTTCTACCCCGTATCTTTTCAGAATGATATATGGTGGTAATTTTGATGTTAATTGAGATTCAATTCTAAAATTTGCCCGAAATCCCTCACATGTGGGTCAATTTCCACATGTTACGTGGCCTCAAATGCCACCAAAATTACCATTAATGTTGTGGCATCAAATGTGACAATCCAAAAATATACGGGATAGAAATGTCACGGAGCTATAAGTGTGGCACCAAAACTGTAATAATTTCTATGTTAATATGTATGATCATATTAATGTGTACCAGTGTATATGATGATCCATATAATTATATTATTAATATAGAAAGAAAGAAAAAAATCTTAGAACATTAGATGAAAATTTCTTATTAGTCATCGAAATATAAAGTCACGAATTCCAGTTTCATGAAGAAGTTGATTTAATTTAGTGAAGTAAAATCAAATTAATGTCTAACCTTTATTTTTCCCTTTAGTTTTGGCTTAAAAAAATGCAATTATATGTTTAAGGCTTATATATATATTGTCATATTACTATGCTTAATGTATAGTAGTTTTGCTTTTCTTTTCTCTGTAAATTTGTTTGTACTCCATGATGGTGTAATAATTAGACATATTTTAGCTACGGACAAGACAACGCTTGAAGAGGCTAAAGTTCAGCAATGCTATGAAAATATAGAAGCTTGCACTTAGGCTGCGCGTTTGGGTCGAGTTTTTTGGAACCCGTCCTAACTTGATTGGGTATTTTTTGTTTGGGACTAAAAAATGGATTTTTTGAAAAATATATTTTCAGATCGAGGTTCGGTATAATAGTTACACTCGAACGGATGTTTCGGAACCCGGTCGGGTATTGAATAAAAAAATTGACCCAATTTATTATATTTGCGTCTATTGTCACTTTTAATTTGATTGTAATATTTTGATGCTTGGAGTTTGATTGTAATATTGTTGAATGTTGAAGACTTATGACTTGTATGTTGTGTTTTGTTTAGGAATTTTGATTGTAATATTGTTGAAGACTTGAGACGTTTGTGTAGTGTTTGTTTTGAAGTTATCGTGTACAATTCAATGTTTAAATTCATTTATTTTACGATTTTACATATGATAAAAAATAAGATTTCTTGTACATTTATATTAAAAATAAATAAAAAGGTGAAATTTCGGGTACTCACAACCCAAAATTCGAAATACCCAAAAATTTCGGTGACCCGCCAGATCGAATCAAATTTTGGGTGTGAAAATTCAATACCCAACAGATCGGGTACCCCGAAACACTCAAAACCCTAAATAACCGACCCGCACTCAGCCCTACTCGCACTTATAATTAAGTGCAGAAAGAGCGTATGAAGAGCATGTGTTACTCATGTGCATTTTTTAACTGAAAAATTAAATGCTTTTAATAAAAGAGAATTATACTTTTCGTACTAAACTTTCACCTAGTTTATACATTTGGTACCATACTTTCTGAAAAAATACATTTAATACCATGATTTCAATCTCCTCGGCACAATTTCCTTTCTCCATATTTGTCACATGGTCAAATCTTGTGTTCTTATATAGCTGAAAAACTCTTGACAAGGGATTTCTAACGGGTACAAGTTTCAGTTCATGAACGTAATAAACAATCCGCATAAAATTAATAATATTTTGGGATATTAATCAAATTTAAATCATACCTCATAATTTATAAAAAAAAGCATGCCACAATAATTTTCAGGTATGGTGTAGGGCACATAAGCGTGTCATTTTGACGGGAAAGGAAATGTGTCGAGGGGGTGAAATCATGGTATTAAATGTGTTCTTTCAGAAAGCGTGGTACAGAAGAACAAAATAGTTAAAAGTTTGGTATGAAAATGCAATTTCCTCCTTTTTATAATAGAACACTTTAAAAGTCACATAAATGTACTCACTTTATATAGTTCAAATACGGAAGATGACTCAGTAAATTAATTTGAAATAATTACTCATATTTTGTTGAAAAGTTATTAAATGATAATTTCATGAGAAAAAAATCAACCATAAACATTAATATTTTCTAAAACAAGCTATCTATGATAGGAATGATATTTACAAAGAGAAATTTAACATATAAAGATATAGAGATCAAGTTATATTTAGATATTCTCATAGTTAAACGAAATGTTAAATGAATTTACTTGTTTGATTTTCTCTTACCAAAAAAGTCAATCTTGTGACTTTTTCTAATACCATACTAATCTTTTATAGAAAAATTGGGAATTTAATTTCGCGACTGGATCGATTTTTCCTTTACATTTACGATATTCCTAAGTTTATTTCAGTACTTTTGGATGGTGTTAACGAATAAACGAACTTTTATCTACTGTACTGAAACTTGCACTAATAATTGAGAGCATATAAGAAGTGTACATTTTTAAACAAAAAAAAAATTGTAAACATCGACACACTTAAAAGCTACATAAATATACACAATATGGCGAACTAATTAATGTTTGAATTTTCGTTGAGAGAAATTCCAACGTAATTTGTCTAATGC
This sequence comes from Penstemon eatonii, assembly GCA_038501285.1. Classification (NCBI taxonomy): domain Eukaryota; kingdom Viridiplantae; phylum Streptophyta; class Magnoliopsida; order Lamiales; family Plantaginaceae; genus Penstemon; species Penstemon eatonii. The sequence continues at coordinate 60,535,624 of CM076715.1, read as the reverse complement.
ACTAAAAGAATTATTTCATATAGTATAAGACATGAATCACCATTAGAAAACAAATAAGAAATTGTAGCTCAAATACTCAATGTGATCGGATATATTATTATTATTATTACTATTATTATGTATAAAAGATAATTTTAGTCATAAGTAAACTTTCATGAAAAGTTATTTCATAATCTCAAGAAAAAAAATCATTAATCATAATTGTTAATTATATCTCAGAAGTTATCAAAGGATTGATAAAGACAAAAGAAGTTTAGCAACTAACATAGCACCAATGAGTTCTAATGGAGTTGCGCGAAACACGAGTTGTGTTGAGTTCGAGTAGATTTACGCTTTTTTTCAACACAATTAACTTTACTAATTAAACAAGAATTGAACTCCAAAAGCTATCAAAACATGGTTGCTCAAATATAACTTAATTTTTAAAATATCGAATTAGTAGGACTTTTACTTTCTTATTCTCTACATAAACATTGCAAATTGTAGCTAACTAGCATGCATATATTTTTCGAGAAGATGAATGAAGGAGAATTTATGCCATAACTTATAAATTTTCTTTCTTTGTTTATTAGCCGTAATTTCCTTATTTAAATAGCATCAGTTTTATTTTTAAGAAACTCAACGGTTATATTAATACTTCCGAATTAGAAATAACAGAAGTAAATGAGAAATTCGATTAAGCAAGCTTAACTAAACAATGAGCCACTTTATTATATACCCTAATTACATCAGAAACGCTAAAGAAAAGGAAATCATTAGCTAGAAGTTTAATGTCTTTGAAAATATGATCTCATATGCAATTAATTTTTAGAAAAGGACACGTGCCAATCGCATATTTGATAGAATAGTGCCCAGCAAGCCAATACTAATTAGCTTGTCAGAGTACTGTCTTCTTATGGTTTATAATTAATACGCCCGTTTGTTCATAGTACGTGAATTAAACAATGGCCAACTTCATCTCTCGCGAACTTATCTAAGCGATTGGATGAAATCCTAAGGTCACAATAGACTATGGGACGATTCACTTCAGTACTGAGTGCAATCATGAAACAGTCTCAAAGGTCGTGATCTTAAAACCATTCCAAGTCATAGATTCCAAACGAGACGGGATATCGTAGGAATCGTCAAGACTTGTACAAGTATGCATGATTCACATGGAGTGAATTTGTAGCGTTTCATTAGCAAGGCATTTGAGGCCAGTGCATATGAGTAGGTGGTTCAATGGAGGATTGAACGCATCGAACGACCCGAACAGAGAAACCCATTGTGGAAGCGCATGTCGCATATCGGTGATGGGATGTTTCTCAAGGCTTATAATAGTGTACGATTTAGTCCTTAGACTTGAGGTACTGGGGCGAATTCGGTGCACGAGTATGCGTACTTAGATTTAGGTACTGGTCACGTAGCCTGGCCACAAAGTGCCTAAGTTGGGTGCGTATACAACTGTACGCGAGTGGTTAGTACTAATAAAGGATCTATCGACTCATCCTGATAAGATGAGAGAATTTCCTACACGTTCTTAGATAATTGATTCCGAGAAACCTATGGCTATAGTCGGTGATGCATTTGGAAGGGGTTTCCAAATTTGGCAGTCACACTGGAATCATTGTCAGGAATTAGAAAGTACAGTTATCGAGATGATTAGAGGTGCCGATCAATTCACACACCCTAGGTCTCGATCGGGAAATTAGTCTATAGAAGGACCGTATGTACATGGCAATTATAAGAGGTGAGGTTCACAATTATCAATTCACCTTTAATTGGGCTTCATGGGCTTGTGGCTAGACATCGACCATGAAGTGTGGGTACTCCTGAATTAATAAGGAAATTAATTATGGAGTGGTCAATTAAAAGTTGTTTAATTGATCGGAGCATTTAATTGCTCGTTAATTAAATCACGAAAGTCGTGGGTCTGCTGTCAATTTATGGTGAACCCAGAGGGCCACACACAATACAATTGGACAGTGACTGTCATAAAGGAAACAAGTGATTTAAAGTTGTTAAATCAATGTAATTGAATTAAGGTATTAATTCAATGGGAAGAAAATTAATTAGATATCTAATTGATTAATGTTTAATTAATTAGAGTTATCTGATTAAATTATGAAATTAATTAAAGTAGTTAATTAATGAAGTTGGAAGATTAAATAATTACCAATTTTAGGATTGGATAATTATATGGGTTGATTTATGATAATCTTGAAAGTAGGGCATGTAGGGGCGATTTTTGTAGATAAAGGAAAGAGTTTTAAATTCTTGGAAAACAAGTAAGAAGAGATCTATCAAATCTTGCATTCCTAAGTTGATAAGGAATGGGGATTTGATTAAGAAGGGAAGAAGATATCTTCTAAGAGAAGGACTCTTCTCTTATAAATATTTCTTCTCATCTCTTCATTCATAATCCTGAAAAAGAAAAGAACAAAATTACTCTGCTGAAAATTAAGAAGAGAAATCGATTTTTAGAAAAGAAGAAATCTGATTTTTGCACCAAGAATTTTTATTACAAAATCGCTCCATATACTTTCGTCCCAAAACCCTAGTCGCCCGAATCAAGCTTGCCCGAACCCAACCTGGCCGATCCTGACTTGGCCGAACCTGATCTGATCGCATAAGCCCTGTGATTAGTCTTCTTCCATTAGATCTCCCAATCCAGATCCAGATCTAAGTCCTGATCGAGATCCACAGTCCTTTGCTGACAAACCTTCAAGATCCAGTTCGTAGCCTACGACTTGGAAGTGTCACTACAATCCAATTGGAGTGGAGGTGAGACACATGGATCACTCAATTTGTGAATCGAACGAAACACCCTGAGGTAACCACCACCAAGTTGTGGTGAGGTAAATCGCAAAAACCCCCTTATGTTTATGTTATTGTTCGATTCAAGCTTTTAAGATCTGTGGCAAATTTATAGTTTTTCGAAAAATCAGGACTCTTTGTGCTATTATCGCAAATCGTGTAAATTAGGGCTGAAAATTCAATTTTCTATTTCTGGAAATTTTTGTAAAATCTCGGCTGTTTCTGAAATTCTGATCGCACGGGTTTCTGGGTTGTTTTGCAATTTTCGAAAATTCAAGGACTGTTTTGTAATTTCCGAAAGTTCAAGGGTCAGTTTTCAAATTCGAAATTTTTCTGGATTTCAAAATTTTATTTTCTGGTCCTTCTGTCCGAAAATTGTTTTGGGGGTATTTTGTAACTTTCAAAAATTTTGGGGTCAAAAGTGCAATTTCTAAAAGTATAGGGGCCGAACTGCAATTTTCAAAGTTGAAAAATCAGAATCTGTTTTTAAGGCAGAAAATTTGTTTTGTTTACCCGAGAATTTATTTTGTCATAATTAATAGTGACTAAAAAGGAAGAATCATAGGAAGTTATTTTTAAAAGGTAGTTTTAAAATTAAGAAAGAAATACGTAAAAGTTGTTTGCTTGTTTCTTGCTCTACGTGAACTGTTTACGTGGTTTTTCGATCGCGTCGAGCCTTGACCTTAGGTTAGATGTGATTGGTTTAATTTAATGCATGTTTTTATTGGGCCTGCGAGCCTGTTATTACTTTTGGGCCACTTTGAGCCTTTGTAATAGAATAGGGCTTTTACTGCTTTCCTAGTCTAGGATGGAGGCCCGTTTACAAGCAAGGTGGGAGCCCAAGAAGAATTGAAGACCATGTATGCATGGTACATAGTGTAATAGCATAGGTTCTTTGAGAACCCTTTAGATTGACCAATTGGGCCAACATCATTGGCTCGATGATGGCCTGCATAGGAGGCTCCCGATCGAAACATATTGTGGTAGCATGTATGCGAGGCTTGTATGGCTTTTATTTATTAGTCGATTTATGATTGCTTGTGTGCTTGCGCGCTAGAATCTAGATCGTAAATAAAAGATAAAGCATAATTGAAGCGGTGAGATCTCGAGGAGAGTTTCTTTAAACTTTCAAAACCGAAAATCCCCTCTCGAATAAATATTAAGTCATATTGGGTTAAATATAAAATGAGGTTTTATAAATCCAAGCCTTCCATTAATAGGAACTAGTGTATGTTGTTTACTTATTGACGGAGGTGATCCAGAGTCTGGCACCCGAGTCGAAGAAAGGAACAATGCACGAAATTCCTTGACTCCTGTTTTTAACTAAAGTCGACAAGGATAGGGACTGGTCGGGACGTGAAGATCGACCGATAACTAGTTACGGAGAATTCATGACCGGGCCCGTTGCTTATCATGATTAATGGGTTAGACTTAACGCGTAGTAACATTTATGATGTAGCACTGCTAGATAAATGCGAAAAACGAGGCAAAATAGCTTGAAGGTTGTGTAGTAGACACAATTGGTAAAATGTATACCTACCTAGGGAATTAATTGTATGGCCACGAGTCGTGGGTGCAACTAATTGCTGCTGGGATGTCAAGACCTACTAGGAAATAAATTTTTCCCGAAACTAGAAGGGGTTATTGTTTCGATAAAATAGTTGGAGATCATTTTCGATAAGAAGTCCAAATTTCGTTAATTATAAGTATTAATATTAAACTTGTCTGCTTATTGTTGTTTGTTTTATTGTTAGCCATTCACCATCCACTGTCCCGTCCAAACGACACTTAGTGCGTGTTAGAAACGAATCAACTTTGGGAAGTATGATGTGCAATTACCTTCACGAAACAACCATGGCTAAGTTTAACAATGTTAAGGAATATTTTTGTTACTTAACCAATATGTTCAAACGAATCAATGGGTTTGGAGCCCAAATGATTCTCGAAGATGAGATAGAGATTACTCTACATGGTCTATCTGACACCTTCACTCATTTCATGCAACATTGTGATATTCCGCCTGATGGAATTGAAACAAAACAATTGCATGAGTTGTTAGACAAATATGAAGGAGCTCATCTACAAGGATTTGGACTATATGAAGCAAATTGCCCTCTGTGTAATGACAAAAAGAAAATAAGGAAGCTCACTGAAAAGAAATTCCTGGATAGACTTAACTACGGTATGACTTTAAGTTATACATCTGTTAATTCTTTTTTATGTAAGACATCTGATAAAACTTTCATGTCTGTAAAAGAGTTTACAGGAGATGACAGTATTCCCTCTCCACCTAAAAGGAGGAAATTCCTTGAAAGGAAGATGCAAGCAGTGCAGAGAGAGTTGAGGGAAATCGAATTCATGGACTGGGTTAAGGAAGAACTGAACCTAGACATTCCTTTTTAGCAAAAGAAGTTTTACTTAGTTTTTCGTATTAGCATGAGTTTTTTAGTTTTAGTTTATTTTGAGTATTATTTCAAATTTTGTACAAGACATTATTGCTTTACCATTGAGAATGGAATTTATTTAATTAAAGCTATTTAACTTTGTACAAATGGTGATGCTTTGAAGCATAGAAATAAAACAATGATAAACGAATCAAAACTTCGAAAAACTGCCTGCTGAATCGAAGATGAGTAAGACAAACTAGATGATCGTCCGCGCTTGAAATGTTCATTTTGGACATTCTTCCTAAAGATTCGAAAGAAAAGTTTTCATCTACTGCTCTTGAAATAAGGAACTTGGATGAACTCGTAACTTTCAAATCTCGAAGGAATAATAACCGAAATAATGGATTGCTAAGGAATTCCAAACATTTCAATCAATAAGAACTAAAAGCACTAGTTCAAAAGGATGCTACTTCATATATACTTGCGATTTTCAATCGTTAAAGTGTATGCGTACTTTGTTGAAGTAACTCAATAGACGTTTTGGAAATGAAGTAATTAAGAGCATTATGTCGATAGCAGTTTGATCTAATCAAGCTTGCTGAAACATAAGCGACTAAACTCCTCGATTATCTAAACGAGAATAGAATTCTCACGAAGCAAATCAAAGAAAGAATAAAACTTGGTTCAATTCAAGACATTGATCTTGCTAAATTCCTTTATTCACATAAGGGGATAGCCTCCCCTTACTCTTCAAAAATGCTTGGTCTAGCACTTTTCGAAGTGAGTTCTTACACCGCCATGTCGTTTAAGACATAGCAAAACACCCTTATATGAGAAATTAGATGGTAGATATGATTCATATAAAGTTTGTGGGGTATCCAACGAAATCCATTGGATACCTGTCCTATGACAACGAGAAACGAAAGTTCTTCGTAAGTAGCTTGTTCCTCTGTTGACGAAACTCTTGTCAAAGGAAATAAGGAATATCATAGAACTTGATGAAGTCCAAGAATTGGACCCATCCCCACGAACAATGGGAGTAAACCCTGAAACGTGCTGAACCATCTTTGCACAAACGCTTCGTAATCTAATCAAATTCGTAAGGAACTCAAAATTCCATTTTGCGAAATTGAGAAATTGGATTTTAATCCAAGATTACAAAGAGACTAAGGGATATGGCATGAAGCCATAAAATTCAAAGTAGAAAATTTGACTCACTTAATAACGATAGGTCATTATTCAAAAGTCCTTTTAGGACCAATGAAAATACCTTCTCCGTTTGCAATGTCAAAATCCATTTCGAAACTATTAGCCATAGAAGGGTGGTTATGACTACCAAAATATGACTATTGGATATGAATCCTGCATCTCACAATTGAAAATTGATGAGAAGATCTTTATTCAAATCCAAAGGTCAATCTATGACTTTTTCCCGAACTTGGAACATGCAACTTGATAAGTTAATCAAGAATATTGAAAGAGTCAAAAGGCATATGGATTCCAATTGTGCAAAAAGGATCAGTGGGAGCATAGTTGAGTTCCTAACACAACAAGATGATGTTATACACATCAAGTACGATATAAGAATATCAGAGTAGCACAGACGAAAGCGTGTTCTTCACGCAATTCTCCATGATAAGATTTGGGAATTACATCTCACGTACTGGCAATACGTATTTATAGAGATAAAAGCAAAGTAGATGTTACAATTCACCGAATCTAAGTACAAAGACTAAATATTGATTTAAATTCAATATGGAAGAATCCAATTTCCAAAGAGACAAAATCTCTCTTACTCATTTAATGAGCCCTACATATAAATGAGTAAAGAAGTAACTATCTCAAGAAGCCTTATGCTTTGGCATTTGGATTGCATGCAGCATGCAAAGTCTTGTACAAGACCTGACTCATCAAAAGCTCTGACCTTTCACGAGCGACTGATAAGTCGAACACCAGTAAAGGACACTGGACTACCATATGAGCATCCTCGAAGATAATTAAAGGATATAACGCTGGTCTATGGTAGTAGTGGAGAATTGAAACTCGAAGGATTTAATGATTCGAGATTTCCAATCTGAAGTGGATGATTTATTATGTCCCGATGGAGCAAAGGTAAATTGGAAGAAATTCCATTAGTATACCATTGCCAACTCAATCAGAATAAACGCACCATTGTGATGCTGCAAGAGAAAGTGTTTAGATGAGAAACTTTCATCCAACGATTGGATGAAATACCTAGCATGGCAAAAGCCTATCGTAATCTTAACCGATTTAGATAAAGCAATTGCTCAATGAAAGGGAAACGAGATCTCACCGATAGTCTGAACACCATACCATGTGATTGAACAGGTCATAGGTAATTGAGACGCGTAAAAGTAATACGTCATCTCAACAAAGACAAATTAGCAGATCCACTAATTAAGCTCTTTTCACAAATGGGTTCGAGGGACATCCTTGAAAGGATGGGTCTTAGAAATGTTGTGATTGGTTTTAGGGCAAGTGGGAGATTGATAGAATAGTACCCAGCAAGCCAATACTAATTAGCTTGTCAGATTACTGTCTTCTTATGGTTTATAATTAATACGCCTGTTTGTTCATAGTACGTGAATTAAACAATGGTCAACTTCATCTCTCCCAAACTTATCTAAGCGATTGGATGAAATCCTAAGGTCACAATAGACTATGGGACGATTCACTTCAGTACTGAGTGCAATCATGAAACAGTCTCAAAGGTCGTGATCTTAAAACCATTCCAAGTCATAGATTCCGAACGAGACGGGATATCGTAGGAATCGCCAAGACTTGTACAAGTATGTATGCATGATTCACATGGAGTGAATTTGTAGCGTTTCATGAGCAAGGCATTTGAGGCCAGTGCATACGAGTAGGTGGTTCAATGGAGGATTGAACGCATCGAACGACCCGAACAGAGAAACTCATTGTGGAAGTGCATGTCGCATATCGGTGATGGGATGTTTCTCAAGGCTTATAATAGTGTACGATTTAGTCCTTAGACTTGAGGTACTAGGGCGAATTCGGTGCACGAGTATGCGTACTTATATTTAGGTACTGGTCACGTAGCCTGGCCACAAAGTGCCTAAGTTGGGTGCGTATACAACTGTACGCGAGTGGTTAGTACTAAGAAAGGATCTATCGACTCATCCTGATAAGATGAGAGAATTTCCTACACGTTCTTAGATAATTGATTTCGAGAAACCTATGGCCATAGTCGGTGATGCATTTGGAAGGGGTTTTCAAATTTGGCAGTCACGCTGGAATCATTGTCAGGAATTAGAAAGTATAGTTATCAAGATGATTAGAGGTGCCGATCAATTCACACACCCTAGGTCTCGATCGGGAAATTAGTCTATAGAAGGACCGTATGTACATGGCAATTATAAGTGGTGAGGTTCACACTTATCAATTCACCTTTAATTGGGTTTCATGGGCTTGTGGCTAGACATCGACCATGAAGTGTGGGTACTCCTGAATTAATAAGGAAATTAATTCTGGAGTGGTCAATTAAAAGGTGTTTAATTGATCGGAGCATTTAATTGCTCGTTAATTAAATCACGAAAGTCGTGGGCCTGCTGCCAATTGATGGTGAACCCAGAGGGTCACACACAATACAATTGGACAGTGACTGTCATAAAGGAAACAAGTGATTTAAAGTTGTTAAATCAAAGTAATTGAATTAAGGTATTAATTCAATGGGAAGAAAATTAATTAGATATCTAATTGATTAATGTTTAATTAGAGTTATCTGATTAAATTATGAAATTAATTAAAGTAGTTAATTAATGAAGTTGGAAGATTAAATAATTACCCAATTTTAGGATTGGATAATTATATGGGTTGATTTATGATAATCTTGAAAGTAGGGAATGTAGGGGCGATTTTTGTAGATAAAAGAAAAGAGTTTTAAATTCTTGGAAAACAAGTAAGAAGAGATCTATCAAATCTTGCATTCCTAAGTTGATAAGGAATGGTGATTTGATTAAGAAGGGACGAAGATATCTTCTAAGAGAAGGACTCTTCTCTTATAAATACTTCTTCTCATCTCTTCATTCATAATCCTGAAAAAGAAAAGAACAAAATTACTCTGCTGAAAATTAAGAAGAGAAACCGATTTTTAGAAGAAATCTGATTTTTGCACCAAGAATTTTTATTACAAAATCGCCCCATATACTTTCGCCCCAAAATCCTAGTCGCCGGAATCAAGCTTGGTCGAACCCAACCTGGCCGATCCTGACTTGGTCTAACCTGATCGGATCGCATAAGCCCTGTGATTAGTCTTCTTCCATTAGATCTCCCTATCCTGACGCAGATCTAAGTCCTGATCGAGATCCACAGTCCTTTGCTGACAAACCTTCAAGATCCAGTTCGTAGCCTACGACTTGAAAGTGTCACTAAAATCCAATTGATGTGGATCAACTTTGGAGGTGAGACACATGGATCACTCAATTTGTGAATCGAACGAAACACCCGGAGGTAACCACCACCAAGCTGTGGTGAGGTAAATCGGAAAAACCCCTTTATGTTTATGTTATTGTTCGATTCAAGCTTTTCGTATAATTAACTGTGGAGAAAGATTTAGGGACTAATAGGGACCTCGAAAAATTTTAAAATTCCGCACTTTGTTGTATTGACAATCGAGCCCCATAGTAGAATATCCCAACAATATTGATGTGACACAAACGCATGACACTAATATGTGATAGAAAATTTGCTCCGATATTGTTATGCCTCTTGTGTGACATTTATTTAACTGTACATGTCCCACAAAACAAACTAGGGGTGGGCGTTTGGGTCGGGTATTTTGGGACCTGTCCCGACCCGTTTGGGTATTTCCCGTTTGGGACAAAAAAATGGGTATTTTGACATTCAGGTTCGGGTACCCGAACCCGAAATATATTTTCGGGTAGGGTATTGGGTATTAATTTCTCACCCGAACGGGTATTCGGGTACCCGTTCGGGTATTTAAAAAAATTTTTGGCCCAATTAAATAATTGACAGCCCAAAATATGCCCAATATTTATTTTAACAATTAGTTCGGGTATAAAAGGAAAAAAAACCTAAACTGCCTATTCACAGTTTCACACTCTCCCCTATTCTGCTATTCACACTCTCACAGCACTGAGCAGCCGACATTTGAACTCCCAAATCTGAAAATCAATTTTAGTATCCCTACTGCTCAATTTTATGTCTATTGTAAGTTGTAACTTTCATGCCATGCGATTGTGATATTTAATATTTTGATGCTTTGAGACTTCGAGTTTGATTTGATTGTAATTTATTGAATACTTGAATCTTGAAGGCTTGAGACATTTGTATTGTTTTGTTTTGAAGTTATTGTGTACAATTAAAAAAGTGTGAACTTTCGGGTACCCAATACCCAATACCCGAAATACCCGAAAATTTCGGGTACCCGAACTTCGGGTACCCGCCAAATCGGGTAGGGTTTCGGGTATGAAAATTCACTACCCGCCAAGTCGGATACCCGATCCGAAATACCCAATACCCGAAATACCCTACCCGCGCCCACCCCTAAAACAAACTTAAACTTTGTTTGTACCCAAATCATCTCTACAAATCTTTAATCGTGATCGTCGGAGAAGAACAAATTACATTGGCATGACCACTTAACATGATGTTGTTTGCATTCAAGAAATTGAAACTTAACAATAACCTAGGGGGCCGTTTGGTAGGGTGTATGTGATTAAGGTAAATTAGATTGGAGTCGGATTGATGGTAATATTAAAAATACATTTGGTAGATTTAATTGAATCATATTATATTAAAGCAATCTACCATAATTTGTGATTTATTTACGTAGAATGTGTTTCCATTTTCAAAGATCTGAGAAGAATTTATGATATTTAATGATATGTTAAAAAAATATATGTAAATTTGAGGCTATAATTGACATTTTACCTAATCCATATTCACCGGAATTAATTAATCCACCCACGTCTGGGTGGATTATAATCTAGTCTTAATATCGAGTCGTAAGGATTTAATCCATGTGACTCGGTATTAAAGCAATGCCACAAAACATTGTATTATCCCATATTAACTCATATAATTGTATTAGCCCATATTAACTCATATAATATGACCTATTACCCCCTAATAGGTCCTACCAAATGGCCCATAATAATATTAAGAAAGAAAGAAATAAGTTATTTAGCTTATTAGTTGCTTAGTTATCATGATATTGTATTTTTCTATCTAGTTGAAAAGGAAACTGGATATTCATATAATATAAATTACATTAAAATGTAAATTGAGCATAAAAAATAGTTTAAAGTCTTATGCATCAATCTATAAGGTATAAAAAAGGAAAATTAATTGATGACTAATAACTTCAAATTTTCATACTTTTATCCATTAATTTTGGGTCAAATATTATAACACTTTAAACGAGGAAAAACAAGGTTATCCTATATATGTGATGGAAAATACAAGTGTACATATCAAGTGTTACACTCGTGTGTTTTTATAATAAAAAAGTTTTTCTAAATAAACATAATTTTAAATATGATTTGCATTGCTCTAATTGCTGATGTGGCTTACTATTTCAAATTACAAGTATTTATAAAAAATTCCTTCGAATGTTGCACAAACTCACACTCAACTTAGGTACAAATTTTCATTTAATAACTAATTAAAGGCACCTAGATTATTTTCAAACAATTAATTTATACGTCTATACACAATGTTCTCTTTTTAAATTACGTAATTCAATATTTGAATAAATGATGAAACGCAACCCATATCCATTTTATTCATGTATTTAAGGAAAATAATTTAATAGCTTATTCCTTAGCCAAATTTGTTGTTGGTTTAGGGAAAAATAAATCAGTAGTTTATACCTTGGCCAAAGTTGTTAGTTTAGTTCCCTAGAGGTATTTTGCCATAATTTATAAATTATTTTAATGATGTTTTTTCATTCGGAAAAAATTCCGATTAAATATATATTACCATTTTTCTTCGTTAATCTCAATTAACAAATTTAGCAAAAATGATTCTTCCCACGAAATTATCTTTCTTTTTCTATTAATTATTTTTTCTTTCTAATGTGGTCTAGACAAAAAATAAAAGGGTTTTTGTATGCAACTTGTAAACACACAGTCCACGTGTTCATAAGCAAACAACAACTCGGCGCGTAGACTCACATCCTTATTTGCGCGTGGGCTTTCCTTACCCTCCCCTCCCCTCCCCCCTTCAATAAAAACTCACTATACAAACAAAAAAATAATAACACAAAAAATAAAAGTCTCTCTTTTTTCCTCTCTCTTCGATTCAATTCACCCCATGAAAACTCTGCTTTAGAAGAAAATCCAGGTTCTACTGTCTCTATTCTTCAGTTTTTTATTCTATACATATAACTTTTGTATGCATATCTCTTTAGAATAAACTGTTTATGTATGTTATGTATGTGTTTTTATGTACTTTTTTGTGTTTATTTCACGTTTTTAACTTCACATCTAAAACCCATTTCCGCAGCTTCCCTATAAACACACCCTTCATGTATTTCCATTATTTTTCTTGTATTTACATGTGTTATTGTTATGTAAACTTATGTATGTAGCGTGATGTTGGTTTTTTGTGCAAGAAAAATGGTGGTTTATAGAAATACATGAGTTGTGAGTGTGAAAATAGTTAAATTTGGTGGGATCACATTGGAATTTATGGTAAAGTTTGTGTCTTTTCTTGGATTTGGGAACAATTTTTTCGCGTGGTTCTTTGATTTTCTTGTGCATTGTTGTGTTTGATTTTGATTTCGTTCTTTTTTCCGAATTTGAGTATATGATTGAGAATTGCTTGAATGGAATTTGTCGATATGATTTTGTTTGTCGGTGATTGAGATTTGAGTTGGGGATCGAATTCGGGATTAATGTGCGTCGTTTCGTGGTTTAGTTGGTAAAGTTATTAACTTTGTCTTAAATGTGCTTAGCTTTGTATTGAAAAAATAAATCTCTTATATCTTTTAATTTGCTCAGTTAATATCAAATTTGTTTCCGTGCTCTTGCGATTTCGTTTCTAGGAAAGATCGCCATCGAGTTTATGTACATATTATGTCTCAGTTCCTAAGGTTTAATACGGATAATTCCTTTTTACAGCTGCATTGGAATTTACGGAATAGTCATTAATATTCTTATTAAGAAAGGGATTAAGTCGCTTTTCTTTGAAGATAGATATTAAACCAAGAAGCTATTTCCCTAGCTTTCTTTTTTGCCTTTTCAGTTATCTTCTTTATTTATAATGGCTTAAGTTTTTCGTTCTTTTTATTTATTTGGCAGATGGCTACCTTGAATTTAACTGAAATTGGAGACCCCGTTGATTCTAAGCCTATTGAGGAGCTATTAACACCAGACTTAGATGGCTCGGGCGAACCTGATGAATATGATGATTCTATCATTCCAAGAGTTGGAGATGAATTTCAAGTCCAAATTCCTCCACTTATTGAAAGGTCTGATTATTTATCACACTCAATGGACCCCATAGACAAAAATCAAACACGTTACCTTGGATTCGCCATAGAAGTAGCTTGGGTTGATTTAAACCATGCCATGCCATCTAAAAATGCCATTAAAAAAGAGACTTGTTCCAATGGTGAAAACTCGAGTTACGAAGACAAATGTTTGGTTCCTAGATTATCATTACCCGGTGAAAAGTGGACTGAAGCTGAGAAAGCTAGCTTCATTCTTGGCTTGTATATCTTTCAAAGGAATTTTGTTGAGGTGAAAAGATTTATAGAAACTAAAGAAATGGGGGCGATTCTGTCATTTTATTATGGGGAGTTTTATGGTTCAGCTGAATATCGTAGATGGTCGGATTCCCGAAAGAAAAAGAGCAAGAAATGTGTGCATGGACAGAGGATCTTTTCAGGATCGAGGCAGCAAGAACTTATGTCTCGTTTACTTCCTACCTTATCAGAAGACCTTCACGATTCTTTATCCGAGGTACTGTGTGTGCATGTGTGTATTCAAATTAGAGTTCATACTATAGTATTTCAATCAAGTGCCAAAATGATATTGATAATAGAACTCTTTGAACTCACACACACATAGATGGTCAATCTGGTTTTTATGTTATTTTGCTATATAAAGGGCTCGTTTTGTATTGCTTTTGAGGGATCGTGAAGATGTTTTAGAAAAGTGTGTAACATGTTTGTATTAATTCTTGAAAAGTTTTGACTTATAGGGTATAGAGTAATGATGGTGTTTTTCATACAAATAATTCTATTTGGTCTGTGTTTTATAATTTTGAGCTTTTAGACAGGGCATAAGATTCAAAAATAAGATAATGATGATGTTTTCTTTCAGAAACTATATCTAAATGAATTAATGCGTGTTGTTTAATCCAAAAACGTTTGAAAATTTTCAACCGATGGATCCGAACAAGGCCTATACCAGATAGCTTGTTTATTTTGGATATTTGCTAATTTGCACTATTTTTTGTTAACTTTTTGTAGGTGTCTAAAAAATTCAATGATGAGAAAATGTCATTAGTAGATTATGTGTATTCTCTGAAATCCATTGTTGGGATTAATACACTTGTGAAAGCAATTGGCATTGGTAAGGGAAAACACGATCTAACCGGAATGGCATTGGAGCCTTCAAAGTCGAATCCTACACGTCCGGAGATTCCATCTGGCAAAGCATGTTCCTCTCTTACAACTTCAGAAATAGTCAAATTCTTAAGTGGAGATTATCGATTAAGCAAGGCTCGATCCAATGACTTATTCTGGGAAGCCGTTTGGCCTCGTTTGCTTGCACGTGGCTGGCATTCCGAGCAACCTAAAGATCAAGCTTACATTTCCGGTATAAAAGTTTGTTTAGTTTTCATTGTACCCGGAGTGAAGAAATTCTCGAGAAGAAAACTCGTTAAAGGGGAAGACTATTTCGACTCGGTTGCTGATGTTTTAAGCAAAGTTGCCAAAGAACCAGAGCTAATCGAGCTTGATTCAGACGAAGATAATGGTAAGAACAAAGAAGATGTTGATGACGATGATTTGACTTTAAGACAGAGGCATTGTTACTTACAACCTCGTACTCCAAATCGCAATGCTGATGTCATGGTATTTACGGTGGTAGATACGAGTCTCTCTGGTGGTAAAGTACGAGAACTGAGAAGCCTCCCCACTGAAATCTCGTTTTCGCTTGCCTCTAAAGATCTTACAAATAATTATGGGACTGATGAATTTGAGACTACTAAGAAAAAAACTAAGTCAAGGGGGGAATTAAAATCAGTCGGCACCATGAAAAGTGAAAAGGATTTACGCGAGAGCAAAAACAAGAAGCCGAAGAAAGTATCGAAATCCCTTTCAAGCCAAAAGATGAAAAGAGTATCAAATGGAGACTATATAGCTCCCTTGAAAAAGCGGTGCAAAAAAGAAACGGGTATTGATTTGACTAAATCCGGGCCGGGCCCTCAATTGGAAAATGGGATTTCTAGTAGTTGCTCGAGAAACAATGAGTGTAACGAGAATTTATCATACACTAGCTCATCAAAAGGAAGTCCGAATGAGAGCTTTGAATGTGATCCTTCAGGAACTGAAAGACGGACATTGATCGACCTAAACGTGCCTCAAGTCTCACCTGAGTTAGAAAATGGTTTTGTTTTTACTGAATCGGGTCACGAGCAAGATAACAACCCAAGATCAGAGCCGGATATTGTGATTCCAAGAAGGCACAGTACGAGGAACCGACCTCCGACAACTAGAGCACTTGAAGCTTTAGCCGATGGGTATTTAACTGTGACTCGAAAGAGGAAGGCTAAGGAAGGTAGTAGTTCAAATGAAGAACTAGCATATAGACCTCAGCAGCGTACGCGTGGTGTGGTGGGGCCTACTGATTCTACTGCGCGTGGTTTGGTGGGGCCTAGCGAGTCTATGGACAGTGTTGTGGCTTGTCAAGTTGAAGACACTGAAAATGGTGTAGCTAATAGTGGTGGTAATAGTGATTCTCGAGTTCAACCAGAAGCAAATGAGGAGCCGGCTTCGGGTTAGCTTTCTTGTTGTCATATGCTGCTGAAATGGTCGAGATCTTCTCGTGTTGTTAACTTTGATGAGTATAAATGGTGTACCCGAGCCCCCTCTCGCGGGTGGCAATGATAAAATTTTAGAAATTTATGATGGTTTTTGAGTTTTAGTTTCTTTTCAGTGGCTTAAACGCTGAGGAAAAATGTTTTTGTTGCATCAGATGATAGAATATTAAGTTTTATGTGTTGTTATTTTTAGTTTCTTTACTAAGTTTCAAGTTACAAACATAGTGATTTTGAACAATTTTGACCCTTTTCTGGTAGTTGATCCTGCAATTCAATATACTCATATAAAAGTCTTGTCACAATTCTCATCTAAATCATTTTGATGCAAATGCTTTTAATTAATTGTCTGTGGATCAAAATTTTGATACGTTTTCACAGAACACCAAAAAGTTTCTGTTTTTGAGTTAATTCAAACGAAATTTTTATGTAGTACTTCAATATATTTCTTTGATTATTAATTTTTCCAAATATTTCTCGCAAATTTTCAATTTTTTTGAAGTGTTCTCGAAAAAGTTTCTAAAATCTAACTAACTGAAACAAACCACGAATACGAAAGGTTACTTTTTTTGTCTAAATTAAACTAACTATTGAGACTAAATGTCCCACATCGGTTGAAAACAATAGTCAAGTCCACCTTATAAGGACTTGGGCAATCCTCACTTTACAAGCTAGCTTTTGAGGTTGAATTAGGCCCAAGCCAAGTAAGTGGACTTAGCCCAATCCATGTGGTGAATTCTGATATAGTATCAGAGCCCCAGGTTAAAGTGGGCCACCTCCTTCCATGATGGGCTCTTTCTTGCGCGCATGATGGGATTTATTCTTCACCCACACATTTCCCCCAGATAACAAAGGTCTGGGTTCTCATTCTTCGTTCAGTTAACAAAGTCCTGGACGGTCATTATTCTTGTGTTGGGGCCCAAATGTCGCAATCCGCAAGGTTGGGCTTTAATATGTCACGTGTTGGGCTTGTTCCACCCACACATTCAGCCCGTCCACACGTGAAGGGGGAGTATTGAGACTAAATGTCCCACATCGGTTGAAAACAATAGTCAAGTCCACCTTATAAGGACTTGGGCAATCCTCACCTTACAAGGTAGCTTTTGAGGTTGAGTTAGGCTCAAACCAAGTAAGTGGACTTAGCCCAATCCATGTGGTGAATTCTAATACTAACTTACCTTTGTTATATATTCCCTTCTTTGTAAATCTCCAAATCTTAAAGTGGTCTAGCAATCGCTCTTGGAACTATGGCCACATTTATCTAAGTGTTAGGAAATCGGGATCACTTATCTATTTTTCTACGATTTATTGATTAAAATTTGATTTCACATTGGTAACATGAGTATACGAAGTTTATATAGTTTTAAGCTATTTCACTATATTGCCTATCCTTTTGGATATGATAACAATTGGTATCAGAGCGTCATTACTACAATCAAGTTGCAATCAAGTGCGGTGTACGACTTAGGTGTGTACGGATGAGGCTAGGTTAAGCTAGTTCGATGCCAACATGCCCGAATTAAATGTCATAATTGCCGATGTAAAATGGTGGAACTTTGATTTCACATTGATTTTTGGATAGACTTTCCTAGTTATAACGTAAGTCCAGTTCTAAAGAAACGTTCCTTACATTAATATCATATCATTAATATCGTTGAAATCCATTGAATTATAATTAAATTACAAATAAAGTCAATCACGAAACCCTAATATTAAACTAGAAGAAAATTTACATTAGTGGGAATTGAGTCAAACACCTCTTAATTCTAGGGCCTCAGCCTTACCAACGTGTTATACCTCGTTCGCATAACTTAGGTTTTGTCGTATGGCATTATTAATCATTCTTCTATAATAAAAAAAGTTCACATCTTAATTGACCATATAATCAAATACTCGATTAAACATTAAGAAAGATGTTCTCATTTAATGTGTCTGACGCGCCTACGCGCTTCGAGAGGGATAAAAATCCTTGAGAAAAAAAAAACACACTTTTATCATAGGAGAACAAACATCGGAATTGATCCAAGTTTGGTGTTTCCTTGAGGGCATGGATCCAAATTTTCATCTTTTTCATCGAAAACATCGAAAAGTTTCCGTTTTTGAATCAGGCGAAACGAAAACAAAATGTAATTCCGAAACTATTTATTTGTCTTAAACTCTGTTATTTTCCTAAATTTAGTAACTTTTTTTACAAATTTTCCTTAGTGTTTCCGAAATATTTCCGAATAGTCTCGAAAAGTTTCCAATATTTGACTGACCGAAACATACATTTGAACCGAAATTTTGATCCATGCTTGAGGGTTATTTTTTTTTTTTGGGGGGGAGGGGGGTTTCTCTCTTTCCAAGCTTAGCCTTGAAAATTAGATCTTATTTGTAGTGAGTTTCTTTGAACTTGTAGTACTTCTTTGGATCAGTAAATTTAAATTTTCACAAATTTTAAATTACGGATTGCTCAATTGTATTTTTCTTTTGTTATACAATCTAAAATGTTCAACAATTTATACATGTACAAACACAATCAATGGAATATTGAGCTTCAAATATCATTAGAAATTACAAATAGACTTCCCTATTTTTAACCTTATATACAAGTAGTGATATAGTTCAATAACTATTTTTTTCTTCTTTGTCTCTTGGAAATATAAATGAACACATTTCTTATAAATAAAACCTTTTTTTCAAAAAATTCTTTCATTAGATTTTCTTTCACCAAATTTTCAAAAGGAAATGTTAACCGTAATAATTAATGTCTCATGAAAACAAATCAAAATAAAATCAACTTCTAGATATAAATTAACTAATCAAAAGCAATCCAAATACAAACCATCGTTTGATTCATATCTTTCCGTAATTACATTACATCGCAATATTGACCGATCATACTGACAAGTTAAAAAAAAAAAACTTATAATAAATAGATAACTAACAACTAATAAAATTAGTACTAAACTAAAAACGTTCACACTTCTGATTGGACAGGAAAAATACTCACGCTTCTCTTCATAATTGGATATTATTAATTATTTAAATTTTAAAAAAAAATTAAAGATCGTTCATTTTTTCTTTTTTGAAATTCATGAATCTAAATTAAACAACCTAATTCAACTTGTTTAAGAAAGGATTCCAAATTCTTCCATTTTCAATCCAAGGCCCAAACACGACGTGGCCCATCAGAATAGGCATACGTGGAAACTTGAAACTCCATTCTCACTTCAACTACCAAAACCAAAAACCTTAATTCAATTTGTTAAAATAAATCAAGCTTCAGATTTTCGAAAAAAAGTAGAAATAGCTGAAATTAAAGATCAATTTCGTTTCGTTTATGGAAATTAATTTTCTGAAGAAGATCAATTGCAGAATAGTACGGGGAGTTAAAATATAAAAGATGGGTCAGGCATTTCGTCGAGCAACTGGAAGGATCGCCAGCTCGACAGTCGATACGACGCCGTCTGCGGCGTCAAAGCTCGGGAAACCGGTTGAGAAGAGGCCGCCGGTTGTTCCCGTGGAACAGCCCCCCTCCAATGAAGTCACTCCTGACTCTGGTAATATTTTATTGATTTACATTCTGTGCTTAATTTGGTAATATTAAAATTTTGGTCGCCCTAGAAATATACGGTAAGAAAAAGCAATCCAGTATTGTACTATAAATCTGAGTTTGAGGAAATAATTTTGTTTTAGAGGGAAAGTGATGATATCTTTTTTTTTTTGGTACAATAAATTGATGATATGTAACAAAAACAATGGTAGCAAGTTGGAAATTTTTTACCTTGGTTCAGTTTTTTTTTACATTACTTGGTGGGATGGGGATGAAATTGGAGCATTATTCAAATATTTACACACTACTTATAATTTAATTTGATGATATGTATATGATATGTGAGCCTTTGCATGGAATGGAATACATTTAATCAAGAGAATTAAATCAAGGGTTAATGTTAATTTATTTAGTAATTAAAGAAAAATGGTTTTAGATAAATGTAATGCATAGATATCTTGTGGTAAAGAGGTTGTGGTGTTATGTCGCGTGTGGTATTAGATATGAGAATGTTATATACATTTCCTTTTGTTACTGGTAATGATATATTATAGCATGGTGAGTAAAAAAATACTAATGCTGCCTGTGCATATACCAATTCGGATCCATCTTTGAGGCATATGTGAATTTTGATCATAGTATTTTATAAAATTTAATATGATTTCTGATTCAATTTTGTATACTTTTTTAAGAGGGTGTCTCAAGTGTTAAAGAGGAAAATGTTCTTGAAGATCGAGATCCGCAATATGATGTCATGCTTAATCGAATGGTAGGAAGAATTCAAACAAAGCCTGGAGGAAAGCTTGAGATGGGTGAGGTAAGATTCACCGGCATGTTGTTCAAACTTTTACCAATTTATCTATATGTTTTATTGATTCGGATTCATGATAAGATATCAATTTTATTTTTCTTTATATTGGGAAATATATACCTTCATTATGTTAGTTAATTATTTAACTTAAATGATCCAAAATTAAGTTAATTAATAATAAAAGACACAACCTTTTAACTGAAAAATTGTTTATAAAAAGTTGTGACTATTCTATATCTATAGATATGTGTGGTGTAGTTCATTTTAGAAGGGAAATAAAAGTTGCACATTATAATTATAAATATATATACTATCACTAATATTGAAGGGTGTTTTAGAGGGTTCGTTGAATTTTCTATATATGTGAACATTGGGATATTTGAATGGTTCATTGTATCTTGGGAGTAGGATGCTGTGTTTGTATGCCACAGGGCTAGGACATAATTCTACTTTAAAGGAAGAATTAGATTGTCTCAAACCAAGTTTTTGGTTTATAAACTTATACTTTAATAATCATTGTTTATTGTGAATTATTGATGATGCTTGTTTATTATGAAATATGTCTACTACTATGTGCGAAATACGGTATCAATTGCCAATGTATATCACAAATGGTTAGATAAAAATGATTACCAATTAATGTATGCATAGATGCCGACACATGAAAGTAAGTGTTATCAGGAAAATAGTAAACCAATTAAAAGTGAAACCTTGATTACGTAAACAAAAACATTTATGTTTAAGATGACAAAGAAAATCACGTCTAGATTCTTTTTTATGGATTTAATTAACAAGTCAATTTGCAAATTAGACACATTTCGGCATATTCAAATCATTAACCCAGATATTAACATTTATCAGATTATAATTATCTGAAACAAAAATGTTTAAGCGACCCAAAAAGTTCTAGTTAACAGTTTAACTACAAACTACTAAGCATATGGTAGTAGAAAGTCAAGATGTGCATGCCTTCTGCAGTGAATTGTCGGGTGAAATATCAATAAGGTTAAAAAGTTTTCACCTTCCTCAATATTCTCCATTTCTGATATATATTATTCCCAATTGAATATATTAGCCTGTTGGGTTTAGAACACGGAACCTTAGCATTGATAGTGGGACAACATAACAAGACATTTCAACATACTTATTAGTTGAATATATTAGCCTGTATAAATGGACTCAGTGAGTTGCTCTGCTTTATATGACCATATGGAATTGACATTCCTCCTATCGGCACTTTTATAGGAGGAACGTCTATTGTGGGTGGTCATATAACATACAAAGTTCATTGTATACAGTCAATGACTAATATGTTCAATATGGATCATCATTGATGCAGTCTACTAAAGAAAGTGAAAATGTTTTTGATCTTATTGATCTTTCAACAAGTGATCAATTCATTGCAAAAGCATGCACTTCTGAATTTTCTAATTCGATATACTTGGCTACACTGCTAACTAGAGTCTTAGGTTATTTACCCATTTCTAGTAAATATTATTGTTAGTCGTATGTATATTTCTAATTTCGAAACTGATTGAGAAATTCTGTATCCATGAAACAAGCAACTACCTGTGATTTTCTTAATCATCTCAATGTTCTTATTTATGTTATCAATGTTCCACTATTAATCGGATTGCTTTAGAGTACAATTCCGTCTTTGCCCCCATTGCATACAAAAGTCACGTAGTACTCCCAAGATATAACGATCCACTTAGGTTATCATATTTCATATGCCCAATTTATAATTAAAACTGCTTAGAACCTAAGCTTTCGTCGATTAATGGACCAGATAGTCGTTTAAATGGTTTTAAGGTAGACATAGCATATTGTGCACACTAAGGTTACTTCTCAACGATCTTAGGAAACTTATAGTGTCCAAGTGGAATATTGTTGGAGTTTATTGTTAACTCAATAATAATCCATGTGGACTTTTAATAAGTTTAATCGTTAGGAAGAGCTATTTTATTTTTATAGCCTGATTAAAGTGATCAGATAAAGTTAATTATTAAATGGCCATAAGAAATACCATTTTACAAAAATGTGGGGTAAATAAGATATTTTATCTGTAGAGTGTTAAAAGTGTAATTACTAAACTATGATGGGCAGTTTAGCAATTATGCAATTAACTCTTAATAAAGGATAGACTTTGTCCCTGGTCAGTTACTTTTCAAAATGTGTTCTCTCTACTAGAGAAAACGCTGAAGCAATTTTTTTATTAACAAGGCCTAGAAGATTTGGGTTTTTATTGAATCAAACCATCAATTCCTCAAAGTTTTTGCTACAATGGAGTAAGTGTCCTCAAACCAATATGGTGAGAAATCCTCTTTTCATTGGTTATATTGATCTAGAGCTTGAAAACCAATTTCCATGATTTTCCTAGATCAATTTTGCCAATTAAAAGGGGATTCTTACCAAATTCCATTGTAGTAAAATCTGCAGGAATTGATGGCTTGATTCAATTAAAACTTGGATATTCTAGGCCTTGTTACTTAACATTGCTTCAATTATTTTCTTTGATGAAGAAAGAGAACACGTTGTTCAAAGTAACTGACCCCGGGACCAAGTTTATATAGTAACTGCAAGAGTTAATTGTGTTATTGCTAAACTGCCTATCATAGTTTAGTAAATACACTTTTAGTACTCTACGCATAAAATATCTTAAATTTTTTTGTTCATTTAAAATAAATTTAATTTATTAATTTGAATCACAGTAAAAATAATTAAGCACACATTCATTGTTAAAACATTGCTCTTTCAAACCTTTGCCGACAAGCCATGTTGAGGCATGCTTTGATATGGAGGCAGTAGGCCTTGATTGGATGTTATTTTGTCTCATTTGTTTTATGGTTTCAGAGTATTGTGAAACTTCCAAACATGTATGAGCAAATAGAAATGTAGTATTTTAAGGAAACATGTGGAGTTAGTTGGTGGTTTATGTGATTGAATGAAATTATGTTTTGACGTGTCTTTTAGAATTTAAAATATGAAATCTGATGGGATGTGTTTTAGGTATTGGATGAACATGGTATGGCCTTGTGTGGTTTTTTTTAAGAGTGAGGCTATTGAATTCCAACTCATCTAAAAGCTTAAATTTTTAGAGAGAAGAGACATGATATTTATCACTTAACACGCCCTCATGTATAGGAGGTATACATTTACTCAAGCCTAACACGTGGAATATAGAATTGGTTGACGGAGATATTCGACACAAGATGTCTTTTGGTCTTAAGCTCTAATACCATATTGAATGTCTAACTCATCTAAAAATCTTGAGTTGTTATAGAGCTTAGAGAAGAGACAACATACATGTTCGTTAGAGTTTTTTTAGAATTTAAAAATATGAAATCATTTTGGGATGTGTTTCAATTATTGGATATTGGAGGAACATTGAGGGGACATGTCTTTTTGTTTTTTTTAACGAAATTAATAACTTTCGGTTCTCTGAACTTGAGATTTTCAAACGGTCGAGCCAAAATGCATCCAAACGTGACACAAAATTTGAATATTTGACATATAAACCTTTAAATTGTTTATCTCGCATTGTTTTACAGGCTTCTGTTGTGGATAAGTACAAAAGGCCTTTGCCAAAACTAAGAAATACAACACCAGAATATGGCAAATACGAGGAGAAGCCTGCTCCTCCGGGAACACTAAATGTGGCACAGTTACGCCAAATATTCCTTCTTCATCAAGGAAAGTCAAATGACCATAATGGCCCTATGGATATTCCTCAAATTGCTGAGAGGTTTCGTATTAATGTAGCGCAGGTTCAAAGTATCCTAGGATCTGTGGCTCTGCCGCCAGTTGATGAAAGTAAAAGGAAAAACTATCAAGAATAACTAGTGACCGTACTTGAAGTAGATTCAGTAACGAAGTCGTTGACCAAAGAAGATCTTGTAGAAATGAGAAATCATCAAGTATACTTAGTTTATGATAAAAATGTTGTTTAGGAGATTTTGTAATGATTTTGTTTGTTTTCTGCTGTGGAAGATGGTTGGACGTACTTGTGCTCTTTTTCATTTTTCAAATGCGATTATTTGGTACAATGAAGAGTTTGGTTTTGGTTTTGGTTCTGGTTCATGGCACAATAAATTGATAAAATTGTTAGGATTAGACCCGTGTTAGTAGGGCTTTAAACAAAGTAGTTATTTGATTCAAGGTTTTTTTTTTTTTTTTTTTTTTTGAGAAACTCGAAGGGTGAAATTCAGTAACGAACAATGTCATCAAGCACAATATTATGAATAAATATCGGAAGATCAACAATAGCAGGAGAGATACTATAAGCAATTTTAGCTAGAACATGAGCCACATTATTATTCTCACGAAAAACATGTGAGACAACGAAAGAATCAAGGCTATAAGACAATGTTTTAATATCATCAAAAATGTGACCACGAGGGTGAAAGCTAGAGCGGAAACTGGAGCCCGAGATACCATCTATCACTATTTTACAGTCTCCTTCAAGTTTGATGTTCTTCCAACATTTTGCCCATCCACATTCCAAACTTCAGATCGCAGCCATGTCTTCTGCTGCCTCCGGAATGAGAGGGTATCGAATTTTTCCATCCCCCAATGTAGACAAGCCCCCAAATGATCGCGAATGATGAGTGCAATTCCAAAGTTACCCGACCCAACATAAACTGAAGCATCAAAGTTTGGTGGCGGTGGTGCCAATATGAGGTCACTCTACTTGGAGCAGGGCAAAGAGATGCACCATAGGCTGTCCTCAATCTATTATGAAATTTTTTAGCAAACAAGACAAGATCCCGGAGAAATGTGCTCCGAGTCCCATAACCGCTTATTTCTTCCAAACCACAACCACCATGTTAAACAAGTTGCCAATCCCAATTCTGTCTCATCTGTTTCAGATTTAAGATTCGAAAACCAGTCAGTAAAGTCAAGAGAGTTACACCAATATTGAGAGAAGGAAAGCCCAGATAATGCCCAACATTGTCTAGCAAAATTACACGAGAATAAGCAATGAACAACAGTTTCTTGCTTGCTGCCACAGCGCAAGCAAATGTCGTCTTCAGTCAACTTTCGGAAATGGAACAGGGCACAGACAGGTAGAGTATCCTTACAGGCTGACCATAATCAACTTATCCAAATAATTCAATTGTCCAAGAGGAATAACAATCAACTGAGCATCTTCATTTATAAAAGTTGCATCAATTAAGAATTTATTCCAGCACCTATTAGTAAAATCAATTAAAGCGCTAACTGTGGAATCCCCAGGGAGGGTCATAGGCGGTGTAATACTTGAAAGGAGGACGTGGCAGCCAACCATCTCTCTCCCCCCAAAAAAATACGTGTGCTAAACCATTCCAAATCCTCCCACGAATGCCTGCCGAGTTAAGATATTTGACCCCCCCCAAATACTTCTCCAAGTTAAAGACGGAGGTGAACCCAAGTGAGCATCCAAAAAGTTATCATTCGGGAAGTAATGGACCTAAGGATACGGCTAAGAAGACTGCTAGGAGAAGAAAGAACACGCCAAGACTATTTCGTAAGTAGTGAAGAGTTAAAGCACTTAAGATCTCTAAAGCCCATACCCCCCGTCACGTTTGCTCTCACAAATAGAGTTCTTGTTGACCCAATGGATTTTTTTCTTGTCCTTATCGTCCCACCAGAAACTAGCTATCATTGATTTATATCTCTTTAATCAAATAGTTCGGAAGTTTGAAACAACTCATAGATATGATGGAATAGCCCGAATGACGGATTTTACTAAAACTTCCTTACCAGCTTTCGAAAGAGTTTTGACCCTGAAGCTTTGAAGTTGACTCCAAATCCTCTCCCTAATGTAATCGAACATTGCCCTCTTTGATTTGCTCACATAAAGAGGAAGTCCAAGATATAGGTCATGTTTTAGCTCCCTACAAATAGGTAAAAATTGAAGGATTCTCGAAATCGTGACCTCCTCTTTGTAAACACCACACTAGATTTGTCGAAGTTAATACTTGGTCCCAAGGCTGCTCCATATGCTTGCAACAAATTACTTACATAAATACAGTCTTCTCTGAAGCCTGACAAAGAATTAAAGTATCGTCGACAAACAATAGGTGAGAAACGCTTGCTCCCCTGTACAAATAGAGATGCCCACAAGGTGGCATCTTTCCTCCTCCTGACAAATAAGAGAGCTCAAGCTTTCTGCACAAAATCGAAAGAGATAAGGGGAAAGGGGGTCTCCTTGTCGAATAGACCTTTCCGATTTAACATGCCAAAATTGGGAACCATTGTGAACAAACGAATACTCAACCGAAGAGACACAATTCATGATGAGATCAACAAAGAGCGAACCAAAACCTAATCGGATCACAACGGCTCTTGAAAACTCCCACTCTACTCTATCATAGGCTTTTTACTTAAGTCCATTTATATGGCCATTTGGCCACCATTTTTCCTAGTTTATCTTTTCATATAATGGGATGTTTCAAAAGCAACTAGGACATTATATGTAATTTGTCTACCAAGAACGAAGGCAGATTGGTAGTCAAAGATAATAGGGTTCATCCGTGGCTCAAGGCGGCTGGCTATGGTTTTCGAGGCTAACTTATATATCACATTACAAAGGTTGATGGGGGGAATTGGGTCATATATTTGGGGTTGGGCAATTAGGGATAAGGACAATATTTGTTTCATTATAGGTCTTATCAAAGTTGCCATTGATTAAAAACTCAAAAACCCAATTTGTAACATATTTTCCAATAACAAACCAAAAATTTTGAAAAAATAAAGGGGGGAAAACCATCCGGGCCGGGGGATTTAAAATAATGCATAGATAAAAGGGCTCGGTATACCTCGTTGGCAGTGTACGACTGAAGAAGATTCTGATTATACTCAAAATTCACCCTCGATTTCATAGCACCCAAAACCAGTTCAAGCTCTTCATTCGATGGTTGACTCGAGGTGAAAATCTTACTTAAAACATTCGACCACAACTTTTTCAATTTCGGATTCCACTTTACACCAAGTCCCGTCTCCTTTCCTAATACCCCGAATCTCATTCTTCTTCCTATGGCCTGAGGCTCGGCTATGAAAACAGCGGGTATTGCGATCACTCTCTCGCATATAATGAGCCTTGGACCTTCGTTGCCTTTTCTTCTTTATCTAGAAGTTCATCAAGTTGCAGAGATAAATTTTTCTCTTACTCCTTAGAGTCAGTAGATATCAATCTCGTCTTCAACTTATGAATATTCTCTCTTAATTTTGCTACCTTTTTTCGAACCCCTCCGAAAGAGGACCCACTCCATGCCGCCAATGTCAATTGACAAGAATCGAGTTTTTCTCGCACATCAGCTGGTCTACTTAACACCGCCCCACCCCAAGAATTTCTAAAGATTTTAGAGAACCCTAAGTCTTCTAACCACATTGCTTCAAACATAAAAATTTCTCTTCTTAGGCACATGCTAGGGTAAATCTTGATTATGCACCCGGAAAAGAATAGGTGAATGGTCGGATCCCTCGAAAATAAGATCAAGAACTTTGTTGAACTGAAACTTATGTAACCAAGAGTTGGAAATTCAGGCCCTATCAAGTCTCTTTCTCAACAGTACGAGGAAACTCCCAACCATTTGACCACGTGTACGGATACCCCTGAAACCAAGATCAGAAAGACCCGAGTCTTGTAACGCTGTCCGAAATCACAAAGTAGGTACCCAAGTGTAATATTTTCTCTTTTCTTCTCTGAATGGTAAAGAAAAATATTAAAATCCACCATGCATAACCATGGTTTTGAACTACGAGACGCGAGAGTACGAAGAAGAACCACGTCTGTTAGTCGAATTTGGATCTCCATAAAAACCAGTAAAACGCCAACCAGTAGAATTATCATTAAAATCCCCCATACATTATCTATCATTTGATTCAAGTTTGGTTTGAATTTAACTTTTTATACATGTGAAATGATAAAAGTATCTGATAATTAATCATTTAGTTTTTGGATTTAGCATATTTCTTTAAAATTTAATTTAATTTTGAAATTGAGTTTTCTATTTTCTCATTTAACTTCAAGTTTTATAATTTTGCTGTTTGAATCAAATTTGTTTTGAACCAAATACTAGAGAACCAAAACTGCAAATTTGTTCGTATTGAACTATTACTTGAATCAAATCATGCTTGCTTTATAGAGGGAATTGCACTATTCATATCAAATTTTTGGTACATTTAATACATTTCATACCATATCTTTCAAAATGACACATTGGATACTAAAATTGACCAACATTTTTCATATTTGGTTTAGCCATTAATTTTTTAACGCAAATATCACGTGCGTGGCACATGTCCGTTAAGTTAAAAAAATGGGAGAAATGTAATTATCCAGAAATTGAGTAGGTATATTGCAATTATTCCTCCTTCCTCCCTAAATCCCCGAAGTAAATCCTAAAACCTAAATTTTCAAACTCTAATTACTCCTTTAATAATTAACCGATTTGCTTAATTTTTGAACCAATAGAACCTTATGATCATTAACAACATTTCTCATGGAGCAATTGTAGTGCCATCAACGGTAGAGCAAAAAATGCATCTCCCCTTGGGCAGAGCTCCACCGTCGACGGCGATTGACCCAATCAAGAATGTTGCCCACGATCATAGGGTTCAACTGGTTCAAGAATTAAATAAATTGGTTATGTAATGAATGAGTAATTAATGATTGAAGATTCGGATCTTTTGACCTACGCGATTTGAAAATTAGAACTCAAAATTCAAACAAATTATTCAACAGATTGAAAATATCTTTACATATACGAGTTCTCCACGATCCCTCAACCAATTTCGACCAACGGGCACCGAAAGCCGATAACCATATTGGAGTAGGAAGAAGAAGGCGAAAATTGGAAATACCCCGCCAGACTTTTAGATAATTACTTACATTCCCCCCCCCCCCCCCCCCCCCCCCTTTCTTTGACTTAACTGACATGTGCCACACACGTGACATTTCCATCAAAAAATTAACAGTCAAACCAAATGTGAAAAAATGTCAGTCAATTTTGATATCGAATGTAACATTTTGAAAGATGCATGAAATGTATAAAGATTCCAAAAGCTTGGTATGAAAGTGCAATTCTCTCTTGCTTTATATGTAAAAAAAATTTAAAAATTGTGATTTAATATTTTAACTCAATAAACCAAAAAAAAAAAAGCCTAAAATATACACAAATATATCAAATTAGTTGAACTCAAAAATGATAATTGTAGTTCAATATATTAACTAAATAAACAAAAAAATGTCTTTGGCATATGCAGATACATCAAATTAGTACAAAAATGCTTCATGGATAATGACCATGACATACTCATCAAATGTGAAACTATGTCTCCATTAGGCTAATGAAAACATAGTAAACCAATTACATCTTTATCTTTATATATTGAAACCTAAATTAAACCTGCTATTTTTCTCCTCTGGCCACACTATTAGCCTGTAAATAATACCTAAGTTGAAAGATATATATTACTCATCCTCTCTTTACGGTTAATGGCATTTTAAGATACAAAGTACTAAAAAAATTATGTGGGAAAAAATTTAAGGGTGTAGCAAAAAAAACAGAAATTCAAGTCAAATTAGACTCTAACCAATCTGATGTAAATTCATAAGCAACAAATGTTACAGCCCCAGCAGGTGCAGCTTTAATAACCGAAGGGACGATGCCCTTATAAAGCCCAGGCAAACCCTCCGCATGAAAAATTTGGCGTAGACCATCGTACATATTTTTATAAGCTCGGGGTTGTACTCGAGCTCCATATCTCGGATCCCTTTGCAGTCCTTCAATCTACAAACGAATTGTTTGTGTTAGTAGGGAATTGCTTCAAAAACTATAAGTACTGCCCATCATTTGTCATTGCGACGGGTTTCAAATAAAAAAAAGAAAGAAAAAGAAAGAATATATTTATATGTCAGTCATGTATTAAACGTAGAGTTGATAATCAAACCAAGCTACTGGAGTTTGTTCGGTAAAAGCTCATTTAAGCGCGATACTTTATATATCTTAAATCAGATTCTAACAGCATCAGTTAAATAACTTGAATGCTAGGTTCAACTCGACTGAATAAGGTGACAAAATAATACTCCCCCCATCCCAATATTTTTGTTCTTTCACTTTTAGCACGGAGTTTTAGGTGCGACATAGAAAAGCAATTATTTTGAATATCTTTACATTTTTACCCTCAAAAGTAGTGGTTGAAAATTACTGGTGTTAAATCATTACTTATGTGAGGGTATTTTTTAAAAGAAGTTTTTCATTAAGGAAAAAAAAAAAACTCTTGTTTTGGGACATCCCTAAAAGGAAATAAAAGCAAAAAAAGTGGGACGGAGGGAGTATGTAATAATATCAGGTTTACTCTACATTGACTCGTGTTCGGATGGATAAATTCTTTCACATCTAGAAGTGCATGCTGAGGAACATGATAACAAGTATAATTTGAGGTCATGTATGAGGTTAGAAGGAAATATCGAACAAATACCTAGACAGTTAAGACGGAAGGTACGTACCTGAAACCTCTTCTTAACTACATCTAGTGGATGACAGACACCTTTTGCAGATGTTCCGGCAGCCAATCCACATAGAAAAAGCTGGAAGCTTGAGATGGTATCATCATCTCGTAATCTATATCGATTCCAGGCCTAAAAAAGAGGTACGAAATCAAGCTTAATACATCACAAATGCTCGATGTCCCATAAGGCATAAACCGAAAAATGAAATATAGTGTGTGTGTACTAGAGAGAGAGAGAAGAGTGTTCACCATTGTCCACCGTTTGAATGTGTCGTAGGTTCCAAACTGCATCCCAGCATAAGGGATTATCTCAACCAGGGTAGGAGTCAATCCAGCATATAATCCTCGAAAACCACGAGTTTTGAGTATATGAACAAATGCAGATCTCATGTTAGGATAAACCTGAATATGGAGAAAACATTATTATTTCAAGAAAATGATAATTTTTTGCATATGTTGATTCATATATTATAAAAAGTTGAGGTGTTTAAACTGTTTCGGCTTCAAAATATGCGAAAAACAACAAATTCCAAACAAATAATGCTACTTAATTGCATGAGTTATGTCTAATACCTTTGGCTCCCCTTGTGAAGCTAAAATTGTTCTTAGTAGATCAAATGGATATGATCCAACTGTGGCGGCACAACCTGCTAACGCTCCACTAACATAAGAAAGATATGGACTTATATTCATATGGTCTTCTGCAGAAAACAACGATAAGAAACAAATGTCAACAAAAAATGTGGGAAAAATGAGTTGATATTTGTTAGAGAACTTTATTCATCCAACAAACTAAGATAAGAGAATTTTCTCAGATAAAGCAATTTAAATTTTGACATCTTCAGATAGTTAGGAAATTTAATTGCTCGTCTGAATACGACGTTAAAAGTTAATGGTTTAAAACCCCTCACAAATATACACAATGCAAAGATATAAAGTACATTTACATCTAAAAATCTAGATAACATCAATTAAGTTCTAAATCTAGGCCAATTTAAACAACAAAAAGATATAAAGAGGAAAGAATGATTCATGAGATATGATATTTAGCCCCTAACAAACCTGACTTAGAAGAACCGGAAGCTAATGTCTTGAACTTGTGCAAGACTGTAAATTGTATAGCTGTATATGGCATAACCATAAGTAGGGCTGGGACATTACCCCTCCAAAACCCCTGTTTAAGAAAAACGAAAGGAATCCGGATTAAAACAAAGCATGCAAAAACTCAAACTTCAGTTTCCAAATTGCCACGAAATATCTATCTATATGTTGTTAATAACACTTTTGGCAGTATTCTCAGGATATGTTTTATTCTTGAATTTTGATGAGTAAAACACTAGGTAAAATATTTTTCTATGCATCATCTCAAATGATAGGACTTCATTCATTTTCATTTTCCTTATCAAGAACCAAGTAT
Source organism: Penstemon eatonii (assembly GCA_038501285.1). Classification (NCBI taxonomy): domain Eukaryota; kingdom Viridiplantae; phylum Streptophyta; class Magnoliopsida; order Lamiales; family Plantaginaceae; genus Penstemon; species Penstemon eatonii. The sequence goes on along the minus strand of CM076715.1, from coordinate 60,503,129 downwards.
ATCAATCAGAATCTTGAAGTGAAATTGCTAATTTTGCAGATTAATTATGAGTAAATATATAAAATAGATTCTAAATAGTACGTAAACAATACCGCTAAACCTTCCTCCCTAAAAATGTCCTTGGTTGCTTGCAGCATACCAGTGTATTTTGATGGACCATATGCATCTCTACGGAGCAAATCCCATTGTGTAGTTGGTTCCAGTTGAACCTGAACATTATACATAACATTATTATTAAATAAATTCACTATTCTTCACGTGCAATCATGTGCACTCATAATAACACTTACAAGAAAACAGGACTTTAAATACCGGTACCAACTTGATTACAAATTATGTATCGATTACCAACAAGATCTCTCACTAGAATCCGAAATTGTTGAAAAAACAAGATCTTTCTTTCCTTTCTAGAACATCGGAAAATGAAGAACTAGTTAATATATTCAAGTGAAAAGTCGGTATAAATTCGATTTGGCACTAAAAGTACGCCCAAACTTCCGAAAATAAGTCCAATCCCAGAAAGACCAAAAGAAATTGGTCTCTGTCTGAGGAAAAACAATCAGAAATAACTCGAAATTGAGAAAGAAGTTATCATTTTTTGGACCCAACTATAGGGTTTGATTAACATGAACAAAAACCATAACCCCACATATATTAACACTACATCAAATCACATTAACCAAAAACCAAAACCCACAAGTTATCTAATCAAAGCAATGTCTTTAACAACATAAAAAAGATTAAATCTTTTTACCTGAAACCTAATTTTAATTACATCAAGCGGTGATGTGACGGTTCTTGAAATACCACCGGAAATTGCACCGGCGGTGGAATCAATCAAAGCCCTCTTTAGCTGTCCCGGCTCTTCCATTGCCCTCTACCCTTCAACACACTTACAAAAACCTGCAAAAATTGCCAAATTTTCTTATATAAACCCTCCTACTTGTATCTATTAAAACTTTGGGCCTTAAAAAATCACCCAAAAGCTATAATTGACACCGTACAGGTACCAAGAAAGGTATTAAAATTAAAGAATAATCGCAAGCTGTCAACTTTTTTTTATAAATATCTACTTGGGTCGTCGATAAATTAGGGGAAATGAAAAGGGTAAAAGCGGTAAAGATAATCAATTCATAATTTTTATAGTAACTTATACCGATTCACGGGTGAAAAAGAATTGGGAATATAATAAAGATTAAACCTTTCGTAGAAAAAATAATTAGAAAGAACCTGGTAAGAAGGGAGACGGTGGAGAGAAATAGAGGAGCCGCCATTGACAATTTCAGAGACGTCGGTTTTATTTATAGGTTTGTGTTTGCGGAGGGGTTTTCGCCGCTTTACTGTGTGTGAGTGTGTGAGAGAGAGAGATAGAGAGGTACACGCGTGGTTTCCGGGTCTTAAAATGGATTGTATTTGTATTATCATGAACTCCCATAAATCAGAAAGGAAGGATGCGAGATTCTTGAAGAATATATGGGCCAATTCTTACTACTACAAAAATGTTAAAAGGCACTCTTGATATTTTTTGACATGAATTAATCCCCTGTTGTAAATAATTTAAATTATATGAATGTCCATTAATCTTGTAACCCCCAATTTTGTAATCCCCAATTTTGTAACCCCCTAATAAATTATATATTCTCATTTATGTTATTTTGTAACCTACATTTTGTATTTGAATTTCAAGGCCTATAAATAGTGCCTATGTATGATGCTTGTAAAAATCAATTCACATGAATAAGAAATACTTTATCTACTATTTTACTCTCTACATTTTTAGTTGTCTTCTTATTTTAGTATTTTATAACACGTTATCAGCACGAATTCGCTCGAAATTCGAAGTTGAAAGTTGGAAGTTGGAAGTTCTTGATTCATCACAAGTATTGTTGCTGCATATTAATCTAAGGTATAATTTATTATTTATGTTTGATTCCGAAATGAAAAATAACCTGTTTACGTAAAAGGAGTTCTAAAACTTGTTTTCATAAACTGTTTACTTGATTAAGAGATTAATCCTTTTTGGACAGAAAACTGTTTCGCTTTCCAGATTTCTTTTCAAAATCTTGATATAGAAATTGTGATTATACTAACAACTAACAATTTCTGGTGTAAACGTATCCATACTAGAATTTGTTACAAAATTATTTCACAAAGACTTTGGTGGTGATCTGCTTGAATAGAAATTTTGTTTACCACATAAACTTGGTTTTGCCACATAAAATTGTTTACAAATAGTGGTACATTTTCGAAGGATCTGGGAAAATAATTTTTTGGTGGTGTATTGAAAATTGTTACTGGAAGTTTACTTGATCTTTGTTAATCAATTTTCCTACAGAAAGTATAAAGTGGTTGCAAAATTGTTTGACTGGATTTCTAATATAAAAAGGATTTTTGTATACTTATTTTCGAACAAAATAGTATACATAGTTTCAACTGAAACTTTTGAACAGAAATATTTACAATTTTGTTAGATATCTCAAATTAATTTTCGGACTTCATTTTAATATGTTCTAATAAAATATTTTATTTAAAATTTTATTTGAGACATCTAAAGATATTTGGTTTATCCCTTAAATACTTATAATGCATTCTAACTATTCTATTTATTTAATCTAAGCTTGCATTATGTCGAATCTCACAAAACTCGAGTTCGCGGCCCTTGACATTTCGGGCAAGAATTATCTATCGTGGGTACTAGATGCTGAGATTCACCTAGATGCTAAAGGTCTAGGAGATGCAATTGTGAAAGGAAAAGAAGCATCCAATCAGGAAAAGGCAAAAGCAATGATTTTCCTACGTCATCATCTACATGAAGGATTAAAAGCGGAATACTTAACTGTCAAAGATCCGCTCGAACTATGGAATAATTTGAAAGAACGTTACGACCATCAAAAAACGGTAATCTTACCTAAGGCTCGTTATGACTGGATACATTTACGGTTACAAGACTTTAAGACCGTAAGTGAATATAATTCAGCAGTTTTTAAAATTAGTTCTCAATTAAAATTATGTGGAGAAAAAATAACTGATGAGGACTTGTTAGAGAAAACATTCTCAACTTTTCACGCTTCTAATGTGCTCCTGCAGCAGCAATACCGTGAAAAAGGCTTTAAAAAATACTCTGATTTAATTTCATGCCTCTTGGTGGCTGAGCAAAATAACGAGTTGTTAATGAAAAATCATGAAATAAGACCCACTGGATCTGCTCCATTCCCAGAAGTGAATGTAGCAGTGCATGGTAATTTTGACAATGGAAGATACCGTGGGCGCGGGCGCGGGCGCGGTCGTGGTCGAGGCCGTGGTCGTGGCCGTGGTCGAGGAAGTAACAATTACCATTATTATGGTGGTAACAATAATTATGGCTACAAAAAGAATAACAATAATGAAATAAAAGAGAAGGGTGGTCCAAGCAACCCTTCAAAAAGTGGTCCGAAATATCCTTCAAAAGGCAGTGGAAACATATGCTTTAAATGCGGCATGAAAGGGCACTGGTCACGCACCTGCCGTACAGCTGAACATCTCGTAAAACTTTATCAAGCATCAATCGAGGGGAAAAATGCGGAAACTAATTTAACATACAAAAATGATGATGCGAATGCCACTTTTGGATATAAAGATGATGGCGTTGATTATAATGTTGAAGCAAATTTTGCCTACAAAAATGATAACTTTGACAACCTTGATGATTTTACTCACTTGGATGTTGAAGATTTTCTTGATAATCAAGGTGGAAGAATTGGGGACAAAAATGCTTAAGAATAATTAAATTATTGGTTTCATTTGAAGTTATGTTTCAAAATAAAATAATTTTTTTGTTTTCAGTATCTCTTTTCGGATGTTTTTAGTTGTAATTTCATTTTTTTTAAGGTATGAATAAAATATCTCTTACGATGTATTGTTTTCTTTATGAAGAATATGGATTCCCCCAGTTCTTTGGTTGGACCCAAGATCAAACATGACGACATATGTCTCGCAGACTGCGCTACAACACATACTATACTTAAATATAAAAAATACTTTTCTGAATTTATAGCAACTAATGCAAACGTTAACACTATATCGGGTAGTGCAAAATTAATTGAAGGCTCCGGAAGAGCTACTATATTATTACCCGAAGGGACCAAAATAGTTATAAATGATGCTTTATTCTCTAGCAAGTCCAGAAGAAACTTGTTGAGCTTTAAAGATATCCGCCGAAATGGATATCATATTGAGACTACAAATGAGAATAATAAGGAGTACTTACATATTATAGTTGCTACATCAGGAATAAAACGTGTATTGGAAAAACTACCCGCATTATCTTCCGGTTTGTACTATACTACTATTAGTACAATTGAAACGCATGTTGTAGTAAACCAAAAGTTTAATGACCCAAGTGCATTTATTATTTGGCATGACCGGTTAGGCCATCCCGGATCAACTATGATGCGTAAAATTATTGAGAATTCAAATGGTCATTCATTGAAGAACCAGAAGATTCTTGAATTTAAAGAATTCTCATGTGCTGCTTGTTCTCAAGGTAAATTAATAAGTAAGCCATCTCCAGTGAAAATTGGGATTGAGTCTCCAGCATTTCTGGAACGAATTCAAGGTGATATATGTGGGCCCATCCATCCACCATGTGGACCATTTAAATATTTTATGATTTTGATAGATGCATCCACAAGATGGTCACATGTGTGTTTATTATCAACTCGCAACCTTGCGTTCGCGAGATTACTTGCTCAAATAATCAAATTAAGAGCACAATTCCCAGATTATGCAATCAAGACAATTCGTCTTGATAATGCTGGTGAATTCACATCTCAGGCTTTCAACGATTATTGTATGTCAATTGGAATAACAATTGAAAGTCCTGTTGCCCATGTTCATACACAAAATGGACTAGCCGAATCTTTTATTAAACGCCTCCAATTAATTGCTAGGCCATTACTTATGAGAACAAAACTCCCTATTTCAGCGTGGGGATATGCCGTTTTACATGCAGCAGCACTTGTGCGCATCAGGCCAACAAGTTATCATAAATTCTCCCCATTGCAATTAACTTTTGGCCAGGAGCCAAACATTTCCCATCTTAGAATTTTTGGATGTGCGGTATATGTTCCAATTTCCCCACCACATCGCACAAAGATGGGTCCCCAAAGAAGGTTGGGAATATACGTTGGTTATGAATCACCTTCTATAATTAAGTATCTTGAACAAATGACGGGAAATTTATTTACAGCACGGTTTGCCGATTGTCATTTTAATGAAACAATATTCCCGACATTAGGGGGAGAGAATAAAGAGCTGGTAAAAGAAATTACATGGAATGTACCGACATTATCTTATCTAGATCCTCGAACAAATCAGTGTACACTAGAAGTTCAAAAGATAATTCATCTGCAAAATATTGCAAATCAACTGCCAGATGCATTTACTAATCTAAAAAGAGTTACTAAATCTCATATACCAGCTGAGAATGCTCCGATTCATATTGATGTCCCAGTAGGACAATCTGCTAGTGCAAATGAAAGTAAGCCACGTCTAAAACGTGGTAGACCAATCGGTTCCAAGGATAAAAATCCTCGTAAAAGAAAAGGAGCAAACACTGAAGATGGTCATATTGTGGAGGCAAGTACTCATAAAGAGTCGTATGACATAACTAATGATAATACCCCAGAAGAGGTTCAGGTACCTGAAAATAATGAAAATGAAGAGATCTCAGTAAGTTATGTCACTACGAGAGAAAGATGGAACCGAAATAAAACAGTTGTCGACAACAATTTTGCATATAATGTTGCTGTGAAAATTATAAACGAGAATGAGGATCTTGAACCTAAATCTGTTGAAGAATGTAGTCATAGAATAGATTGGCCAAAATGGAAAGACGCAATTCAAGCAGAATTAAGTTCACTTTCGAAGCGTGAAGTCTTTGGACCAGTAGTCCAAACACCCAAAGGAGTAAAACCTGTTGGGTATAAATGGGTATTTGTGCGAAAACGAAATGAGAAAAATGAAGTTGTTAGATATAAAGCACGACTAGTAGCACAAGGGTTTTCGCAGAGACCTGGAATTGATTATGAGGAGACTTATTCTCCTGTGGTGGATGCAATTACGTTTAGATATCTTATTAGTCTGGCAGTACGTGAAAAACTGGATTTGCGTCTAATGGATGTTGTTACAGCCTATTTATATGGCTCGCTGGATACATAAATTTATATGAAAGTCCCTGAAGGATTTAAAATTCCCAATGCATGTGGAAACTCCCGGGAAAATTGTTCAATACGCTTGCGTAAATCTTTATATGGACTAAAACAATCTGGGCGTATGTGGTATAATCGGCTTAGTGAATACTTGTCAAAAGAAGGTTATAAAAGTGATCCGATATGCCCATGTGTATTTATAAAAAGATCCAGATCAGAGTTTGTTATAATAGCTGTTTATGTTGATGATCTGAATATTATTGGAACTCCAGAAGAGCTTCAAAAAGCAGTTGATTATTTAAAGAAAGAATTCGAGATGAAAGATCTTGGAAAAACAAAGTTTTGTCTCGGTCTGCAGATCGAGCACTTATCAAACGGAATTCTTCTTCATCAATCAACTTATATAGAAAAGATTTTAAGACGATTCTACATGGATAAAGCTCATCCGCTAAGTACCCCAATGGTTGTAAGATCTCTAGATGTGAAAAAAGACCCTTTTCGTCCTCGTGAGGATAATGAAGAACTCCTTGGTCCTGAAGTGCCATATCTCAGCGCTATAGGAGCATTGATGTATCTTGCTAATAGTACACGTCCTGATATATCTTTTGCTGTAAGTTTATTAGCAAGATTTAGTTCTTCTCCTACTCGTCGACATTGGAATGGAGTGAAGCATATATTTCGATACCTCCGAGGAACAATTGATATGGGGTTATTTTATACCAATAATTCAAAATCACAATTGGTTGGCTATGCTGATGCGGGATACTTATCTGATCCACATAAAGCTCGCTCTCAAACAGGTTATGTGTTCACAAATGGAGGAACGGCCATTTCATGGCGTTCTACTAAACAAACTTTAGTTGCCACTTCCTCAAATCATGCAGAAATAATCGCAATGCATGAGGCAAGTCGTGAGTGCGTTTGGCTAAGATCGATGAGTCATCATATCCAAGGGATGTGTGGTATAATATTTGAGAAAAATACCCCAACAATCTTATATGAAGATAACACAGCCTGCATAGCTCAACTAAAAGAAGGTTACATTAAAGGAGATAGAACGAAACATATTTCACCAAAATTCTTCTTCACTCATGATCTTCAGAAGAATGGTGATATAGATGTTCAACAAATTCGTTCATCTGAAAATCTAGCAGATTTGTTAACCAAGGCATTGCCAACTGCCACTTTTGAGAAATTGATTAATAAAATTGGGATGTGTCGACTTAAATCCATTAAGTGATTTTGTTATCAGGGGGAGTAAATACATGTTGCACTCTTTTTTCCTTAACTAGGTTTTTGTCCCACTGGGTTTTTCCTAGTAAGGTTTTTAACGAGGCACATAACTATTTTATGGACATCCAAGGGGGAGTGTTGTAAATAATTTAAATTATATGAATGTCCATTAATCTTGTAACCCCCAATTTTGTAATCCCCAATTTTGTAACCCCCTAATAAATTATATATTCTCATTTATGTTATTTTGTAACCTACATTTTGTATTTGAATTTCAAGGCCTATAAATAGTGCCTATGTATGATGCTTGTAAAAATCAATTCACATGAATAAGAAATACTTTATCTACTATTTTACTCTCTACATTTTTAGTTGTCTTCTTATTTTAGTATAATTTTATAACATCCCCCACGTTTTTTGTAATTAAAATTTGTAGACCTTATATGTAGGGCTGTCAATGGGTCGAACTCGGATCGGATCAGGGCAGATCCGAATCCGAGTCCGATTTCCATTTCTTCTATCCGGATCCAGATCCGCTCCGATATGGAATATTATCAACCGGATCCGAATCCGGCGGATATCTCGGATCCGGATAACTCCATTTAGCAAGCTAATGTTTTCTTTCGGTTTTCCTCCAAATCACTTGCAGATTCCAACATCATGAATTAAAAATGTAAAATTTTACTTACTTCATCGAAACTATTGCCTAAAAATTGTAAAAAATGGAATATGATGAAAAAATATAAACGATAAAAATTAGAACAAAAGAATAAACAAAAATATAAGTAAAAAATATAAACTGGGACAAAGAAGAAGAAAACTCAATATTGAGAAATGGAAGAGAAGATAAAAATTGAAGGATGAATGGTTATGGTTTGATTTTTCTTATTAAATAGTATAAATTATTATGTTGTAGACCCAATTAGTTATTTGGTCAGTCCACCAACATCTCTCATGCATTTCTTTTTAAAATTATTTTTAATATAGTAAAAGATTTTAGTGGAACACAGATAGTTTTATTTTTATTTTTATTTAAATACATAATATATAAACAACATATAGTAATATATATCGGATACGGATATGTAACGGATCGGATCAGCCTAGATCCATATTCGCTCCATATAATTCGGATTACGGATCTTCTTAATCGGATCAGGTCCATCGGATCACTAATCGGACAATTATCCTAATAAATTGGACTAAATTCGGATCGGATCCGGATTGAAATCCGCCCCATTGACAGCCGTACTTATATGTTAAAAGGCACTCTTGATATTTTTTGACACATTAATCCCCACGTTTTTTGTAATTAAACTTGTAGGACCTATTTGAAAGGATTATGACTCGATTTTGTGGATATCGGTTTTAGAAAAATGGTTTTTGTGGAACTATTGAGTTTTGTGGTTCTGTAAAAATTAAAATCTCACTTGGATTGATTTTGGATGATGGAGTGTGATGGAGTGTGATGAAAAAATAAATGATATGTGTCAAATAAATATTTGTTTATAGACAGATTAGGAGGAAAAATAGACAGGTAAGTGTTAAATCAATGTTTTATAGGTTTCAACGATTTTGATGATTGTGATGAGTTTCCTAAATTTGACGAAAACTAATTTGAAAGGAATATTGTCCGATCACGCGAAACCACCAAGACTGTGCCAAAATTTATCCACATAGAGTTATAGTCTTGTTGTACAAATGGTCGTCATTGGAGTATATTTTAATCTAGATTAAATTTCAATTCGAGCCACTATATTAGAATTTTTATTTAATCAGAAATTCGATATTATAATTTAATTAAAAAGATTTATAACCGAAATATGTAAAGTGAATAGGAGTCTTGGTCAATCTGATTTGTGAAATATTCATATTCGACAAAAAATAATAAAAATAACCATCAATTTAACAATATATGAGTTAATATTTTATTTATGATATCATTTTTATGTTCTAATTAGATTTGTTAAATCATTTGAAACTAGTGGCAAAATATGTCAATAGTTGATGTTTTATAAGATGGAGCTTTGTTGATTATGAAGAAAATTTAATTACGTGAACTAAGTTGATGGTAACAAAATTGTTCTATAGGAAGAAGAGTGAGAATTTCAAAGTTGAGATTAATTCGAAATCCGACTAATATCGGGCAAGATTTGATGAACCCTACAGGATCTAAGGGTCTATTTGGATGGGTTTTGGCTCGGTTTCGCGGGTCTCGGTTTAAAAAAATTGGTTTGGGTGATTTCGATGAAACATTTGAGACCTCACTTGGATTGAGTTTGGATGTTGGAGTTTAGGGAAAAAAGTAGATTATAAGTGTCAAATCAATGTTTTTTTTAGTGAAATTTGAGGAAAAAAGTAGATGACAGGTGTCAAATCAATGTTTTATAGGTTTTTAATGGTTTTATGGGTTTGGCGAAAATTCATTTGGATGGGTTTTGGCTCGGTCTCGCGAAACCCACGAGACCGGGCCAAAACTCATCCAAATACAGCTTAAATTCAACCAGCTAACCCCATAGATTGAATTAGATATGGATCGAGCCTCCAACCCAAATTTCACTCACACTCGCGGAAGTTTGGTTCTTTAATGATCTTAAACATGGATGAAAATTGACATTTTTTTTTTTTGAGATTCCAGATAATGCTTATAAATAAAAAATTCAGTTTTAGTCTATTTATTGATAACAAATCAATCATAAATTAATATTTCTCTTTTATATTTTTTGAATTTAACTCAAATGCAACTCCGTCATATCAATCGATTGATTTCACACTTGATCGGATTTAATTTATTTTATTATAAATTAAAATTAAAAAAAAAAAAACCACACACCATGAAAAGACATTCTTAAAAGAAAGATGGAAAATCCAATATGATAGCAGTATATGCGATAAAAATACTTTTTATTGGATCACTACATATTTTATGAGTCAAATACGCATCTCAATTTTAAAGCTATGAAAATTAGACAAAATATGTAAATGTAGCTAAAGTTAGACAAAATTATGTCTTGGCTTTAAATGAAACCAAAAATCCGTTGGTTCCTCCACACTTGCAATCTTTTGCAGCCAATAAATTGAACACTTGAAAGTGCAGCTTATTTAACCAAATTGGAAGTGTTCAAACTATAAAGTGTACAACATCGGAAGATTCCAACCATAAGAGGCTCTTAATTTTTGAAGACGAATTTATCTCAAGTTCTTCCACAACGTCTAGGGGTGTAAACGAGTCGAGTAGTATCGAACAATACATTGTTCAAACAAGTTCGAGCCGAATATCGAGTAGCTTTGTATTTTACATGTATATTTTTAATATTTAGCTTATCGAGTCGAGCTTCAAAAACGTATAAACGATAAATCATGTTCAAGTTTGTTTGACGAATCGAGTTCAAACAAGTTTTTATCAAACAAACTCAATTAAATATCGAATAATTTGATTTGATTTTCAGCCCAACATCAATATTAAGTAGACATCAAAATGTAACTGAATATATATTAGACATTTTCAATCGAACAAGTAAAAGGTGTTTTCGAGATTGGAAAATAAATGTTCAAAGCGGTACAAACAACTAGTAAAGAAATAAGAGAAAAAGACAAAATACACTCTACAATTTGTCTAATTTCCAAAAAACCCCTTGTATTTAGTTTTAAATACCACAATCGACCCAAGTATAATTTTACTTTTGACTTTCGGTGAAATGACAAGAATACCCCTATGTATTTGTTTTTTTAACATTTAATTATTCTTTTTGAAAAATTAAGTATATACTATTTGGATCGAGTGTGGTATTTAAAACCAAACACATGGGGTTTTGTGGATTTAAAATGACACATGGGATTCTTTTGGGAGTTAGACAAAGCATAGAGGTGTTTTTGTCTTTCGATGCCAGAGATAAAATTGTCACATCAAAAGCAAAATGTAAACAAATACTTGTAATTTTGACATTTGAAACACGCTCTCTTTCATAAGGAATGTATTTGACACTTATTTGAGATCACAGGGAGATTTTTTGAAAATAAAAATAACACAGAATTTTTTTTTAGAATTAGACAAAACATATGAGGTGTTTTTATCTTTTGCTCAAAGAAATAATCAATGTCATTCTTCGTTTACTTACATTATCGCATTTAACGTGGGTTATTCGTACTTTCTTTTATTACAATTGAAAAAAAAATTTAATACTTTCTCAGTTTGCAAAAAATAAAATAAGGGTGTTACATTTGTTCACGAATGTCACGTGGTAGCCAATGCAGGATAACGAACCGTGCACAAGTATAGAAAAGAAGAATATAAAGGAATTATTTACTAGATTTGAAAGAAATGTGGATCGTAATCTACCAAACAAATGTTGCTTAATTCCAAAATACTTATGAGGAGAAATTCATTAAATTATTTAATATGAAAAACTAAAATTAAGTAAATTCAAATTACAATTCCATAAGCAATATTTAGGGTGAAAATCACTTTTGGTCCTTTTATATAATATTTTTTACAGTGTGGTCCTTTTCATATTTTTCTTAACATTTTAATCCCCATTATCAATTATATGTTTCAGTGTAGTCTTATCCCAATGTTATATGGTTTGCAAGTGATTAACATGACGTTTTTTTCGAGAACTTCACACAAGATAACAATTTTTTCATACTCATTCTTGAACAAATTAAAAGTTGAAGAAAATGTCTCTGTTGTGATTAAACAAGCCCCAAAATCATGTTATTTTGTGTGAATTTCCTGAACAAACCTTCACGTTGGTCACACGCAAATCACCCTGGAATCACATAAGAAAGACTACAATGTAACAAATAATTAATAGTGGAAATTGCAATGTTAATTAAGAAAAGCATAAGGGAACCAAACTGTAAAAAAATACATAAGGAGGATCAAAGGTGATATTTATCCCAATTTTTGTTAGAAATAATGACATCCAATAAGTGATTGGTCTAGTGGAAGTGACTAGTCACTACAAAGTAGCGAAATCAGATTCGAATACCTAGAAGCGGAGCTATGTGTCAGACGCGACTCTAAACGAATTAAACAATTAGGAAAAAAATATTAGAAACAATGACCACTCATATCATAGGATATGTAGGACTAAACTAAATTAAACTACAAATGGATTCTATCCTATTAATGAAATTAAAAAGGGAATTGTAAACCTTAACCATGGTTACTCAAAGAAGCTACCAAGTAAGCAATAAGATCATAAAACGTGTCAAGTTGACTTCAACATTAGTTATACACGTTATTTATAATGCTAAGTTACTAACCATTTAGAATTTATTTATATTGATCATTTCACAATTCCTTTTTCACCTAAGAAATCAAAAAATGGAGAATCGAACTCTAGAAATCACTCTTCAATATGCCAAGGATTTAAACAAAGTTAACCTCATTACAAAGATGGATGTTTACGCCGTCGTTTCAATCTCCGGCGGCGACAACAAGTCCAACCAAAAAACCAAAACTCCGGTAGACCACGACGGCGACGCCAATCCTAACTGGAATTTTCCGATGAAGTTCACCGTAGATGAGGCGGCGCTTCAGCAAAACCGCCTCACGCTCGACATCAAGCTCGTCTGCGAGCGGGCGTTAGGCGACAAAGACGTCGGCGAAGTCAACGTGCCCATTAAAGAGCTTCTTGATTCTCCGGCGAAAGGCGCCGCCGCCGATGGTAAACAGTTTGTTAGCTACCAAGTCAGAAAACCCGGTGGACAACCCAAAGGCCAACTAAATTTTTCGTATAAATTCGGCAACAAATCCGCCGGCACCACCGCGTCGCCGCCGTATGATGCGGCGTTTCCAGTGGCAGCGCAGTCGCCGCCGATGGCTTACCCGGCGGGACCTAGTTCGGTGTACCCGCCACCTGCTCCGGGAGGATACCCTCCTCCGGCGCCGTACCAAGTGGCGGCGGAGGGAGGAGGAGGACACTACCCTCCGCCAGATACGTACCCTCCGGCTCCGTCGTATGGGGGGTATCCGCCGGCTCCAGTACATGAATATGGGTACCCTCCGCCGCCATCAGGTTATGGGTACCCGCCACCGCCGCCGCCGTCGGGATATGGGTTTCATGGCTACCCGCCGCCTCAGGGATATGGATATCCGCCGCCGCCGGGTTATGGATATCCGTCGCCTCCGGCGGTGCAGAAGCCGCCAAAGAAGAATAACAAGTTTGGTTCAATGGGTTTAGGGGCTGGATTGTTGGGTGGTGCAATTGGTGGTTTATTGGTCGGAGATGTGATTTCTGACGCCGTTGATTTTGACTGCGGTGGATTTGATTTTTGATTTAATTTAATTTAACTTAATTTAATTTTATACTTCTACTTTACCTTTTCTTTTATTTGGTTTTCTATTTTGAAGAGGACCGTTGAATTTTGTGTATGTGGATAGTGTATATTCCCCAAAAAAAATTATTGTGGATTTGTGGATTTTTGTCTCTCTTTTTGGCAACTTGTTTGGTTGGTACTTGCAATCTTTACCAAATTCTAATATTATATTCATTTGACGACAGTCACGACACCAAGTAAAGAAAATTTTCCATTATCATAAGAATTTTGCAATTCCTATTTATTTCAATAATATTTAGAGAATATCTATTGATTAGAGGTGTAAACAAGTATAAGTTGTACAAAACATTTTAATGTTTAAGTTCAATCATAGTATTCATCGAGGTTGAAGTTATATTTAAACTTTGATTTGATTATTTAATCGATCGAGCTCGAGAGCTTACTGTGTTTTACATAAACTTTGTCAATTCGCAGTTTATCGAGTTGATCTCGAATCTAATTTAAAAAATTATAAAATTTGAAATGTTGTTAAAGCTTGTTTGATAGGTATAATGATTTGTTTGATATGTATAATGAATAGAACTCAAAAGAGTTTTTATCAAATAAAGTTTAATTGAATATATTTTTTCTCAAAAAAAATTAATTAATTTTTGAGTAGCTTGATTCAATATTCGATCTTAATTAATTCAACCACTTAGATGGTTTTTTTAAGAGTTAGAATCAATGAATTTTAATTATTAAATTAAAATAAAGAAGGTATCATAAAACATAAATTTCCATTACTAATGCTGACCTATTCCAGAATCTAACAAACTAGTTGTGGCATAAACTATTTCAAATTTTAAAGTTCAATAACGTGGTCAAACATTCAGCTGTTTTTTCCACAAAGTTACCCGAATAATTCTTTAGACTTAGTTGACTTTAATTTATTTATTAAACAAAATTGACCTTTTCTTGGTAAATAAACAAAATCAATCTGAATATGCAATTATCAACTTATATATGAGAAATTAAATACAGGACATATTCGAGTTATTGTTGATTTGTTGTTTATAGGGTAAATTTTAATTTTAACAATTATGAAATAATTAAATTAGTTCAAAGTTTGGTTTATTGTGTTTATGTTTGTCCCAAGTGATTATGATGAGGTCTAGAGGGGAAGGGCGTGAATAAACCTTTAGGACCCATTTGTTTGACGGGAATGAAATCTGAATTTGGTAATCTGATTTCCAGAAATAATATTTCATTATAACGTTTGGGTAACATTTGGAATTTGAGCCAGAAAATTTTACAAATTCATTTTCTCATGTTTGGTAACAATAAGGAATGGAATTCATATTTAATAAGTTCACAAAAATACCCCTTACACATAAACTATATATAAAGTGTATAGTATTAATTTACAAATAAACAATCAAATAAATTATTGGAATCGGCCGTGACCATGGAGTAAAAATTATATGCATAGTATAAACAAACTCACGTTAATTCCTATAATTGTTTACAATATTTATCACTAGATTCAAAGCAAGAATATAATTATATAAACCCTTGCAAGAATTACGAATATGATTCATCTAACCTGATGGAGATGGAGATGGAGACAAACCCAGACAAAAAGAGAGGAGCGGCTATGGTGTCAAAGAGAATTCGTGAGAGAGAAAGAAGAATTAACGTGGAAAAAATAGGGGGCAATAATGTCTTTTTTAATTTTTAGTATCAAATCCCTTAGGAAAGGAATCAGAATACCATAGAAAATATGGGTTTCATATTCCTAGATTTTTGTTGCAATATTCCTAGTTCTGAGGAATATATTTCCTTTCCCAAAATCTGAAATTTTTTACCAAACTTAATTATGTCTTACCAAGCAATCTGATTACCAAATCTAGATTCCATTCCCGTCAAACAAACGGGTCCTTAACCTTTTAAACTTTTTCTCTTAAGTAAAGTTTGTTTTAGTACAAATTGACTACTAAACTGTATTTACACTATGTTTATTAGCAGGGTAGACTACTTGATTGAGTTTGCTTATCAAACTTAAAGTTATCAGAGTTTCAAAACAATGACGCAATGAATAATGTATATGTGATTTTCAAACAATGTTTTGACTCACTTTTAACTTTCAAAACATAAATAGAGTGTTACGCAAGTTAAAGAATTCCTCAATTTAAAAGAATCTTCTTTAAAACAATTTACTTAGCTACTAAAATATGCAATGCTAGACAAGTAAAGTAAATAACACATGAAATTTTATAGCGGTTCATCATGAACAAATCATCTTAATCCAATCCTGTAATCACACAAATTTAGGTTATACTAGAAACAAAGTAACCTAGTATAAGACTTGAACTTTTACAACAAATGATAAGCCTCAGTAGAACACGAAGTTCAGATAGAAAATCACCTAGATAATCCTATTATAAAGCGCTCAGCTAAAGAACTGAAGTGGAAGGGACTATTCACTACAAAGTAGCGGACTCAGGTTCGAATCCATGTTGGGAGAGGTTCCCACTTTATATGCCCGACGCGCCTCGAAAGGGATTACACCATTGAGAAACCAATAAAAAAAAATGATGTTATATCTCATCACTCAGGTCGAAGATACACTCTGACAACATTCAATTGAATATCACTCAAATATGCAATAATTTAATCTTGTTCTTCAACAAATAGCTTCATCAATAGATGACTAGGTTTGTGATCAGATGAATCAACTGATGGATTTTTTCTAAAGACTTGATCTTAAATTGTGCAAGTCTCTTCTCAATCTTCAGTCTTCCATTTATTTATACTCTTGGATTTGAAATTCTCTGCGATGAAAGTTTGCAAAATTGCAATTGAGTCCTTGAACAACGGTCATAATTTGAGCGGCTACTTTTGCAGCCTGTGGTACTGTACATTCTGCTGTACAAAACTGTACTTTTCTGACAATCGCATTAAATGCACTAAGCTTGTTACCATTGGAGAGCTTATTGACCAACTTCATTTAACCGATGAGATTCAATTTGTTGATAGCCACTCTGCTGAATCAAGAATGAACTAATCTATCTTGACTCTTCGATAGTAGTCAATCCAATCTTCACCGATATGAGATTCCCACTAAGCTGATTTTGGCCACTTAGCTTCCAGGCTGTAACTCAATCCTTTACTAATATGACATTCACTCGTCTCTTCAGATTGAATCTTCATTTCTTGAACACTTTCATTCTTAAATAATATTACTTAATCCAAGTATTCAATCTTTAAAGATTTACTAAGCTTTCGGTGTCATAATCAAAACCTTCTAACTTAATTAACTGAATTGATAAGATTACTTATTTATTATTTGAATTAATAAATTCTTCCAACAATTTAACAAATCAAATTCCAACAAAATTTCTTCAATGGAAAGAACCGAATATAAATTAATTTATTTGATTTTTAATCCTACTTTATTATTGTTAATTGACTATTTGAAGTGTGACGATCTTAAATTGACTTATCTTATGTTTTTATCTGTTCACTTTATATATTATCTCTGTTTTATAATGTAGACATATTGAATCTTACTTTATAGACTTGCATGATCGAACATAAAAACTAACTCTCATGGTAAATGATATTGGTAGTCCTCCTTATCTATATTTTTTTAACAAAGTCATTTACGTTGTATTATTTTCTCATGTTAGTCTCTATTATGGATGATTTGTTTCACTTTGGTCATTTTCAGGCAATCCACGACGGCTTCGAATCCACGTGAGATACACATGCATATTCATAAAGGTTTTTTGATCCGTTTACTATGATAGTGTCACACCTAAGCCTCCCATAAAATATGACTATATAAATTTTTCATTGACTTCTGAGATATAATAATTTAAAAAATAAAAAAACATCATATAAAAATAATATGTATGAAATTTAAAACAAGAACTAAAAAAATTTTAAAAATCACATATTTGTATCAATAAGAAAAGTGTGACAGCCCGGCTCCGCGGATCCGTCGGATGACAGTCGAAAAATTATTATTATTTTGGAAAAGCGTTAAAATATCGAAACTTTTTTTTACGATAAATTAAAGTTTTTTAAAGCAGAACGGTTTAAAATAAAATAAGAACAATTTAAATTACTATATTTATTTTATTTACGGACAAATAAAATCAATTTTCATAGTAGAGTTTTAAAGCGAAAATATTTAATCACAATATATCAAAATATTTGAACAAAATCAACAGAGAGAGATAAATAAGTAATTTATATAGATTTTGCCTCTTTTGCGAAAATATAAATCATCTTTAACGATTCAAATATTCTAAGCAAGATTTTAAACAAAATCAAAATATAGCATAAATCGACCACAAAATATTACTAATCTCCCGAATACTAGGGTGGGTCCGTAACCGTGATGACCTAACCGCAACCCGACTATTATTTCCAAAACACCTGAAATTGAAAAGAGTGAAACATAGAACGCATAAGTTGATCGTCCAACTTAGTGAGGCTATGTGCGAATTTGCATGGGGATGTATGAATGCAACATATTATATAACACAAGCATGTTATCAAGCAAATAAACATATATTCAAGACGGAAGAAACACGAAATTCACATAACTCATAATTGTTGATGTCGTCCTCCACTTACCCTCCATCCTCATTCTGATGTCCATCCAAACTCACCAAGTAAGGAGCGACCTTACTATCTAAAAGGCATCGACATGTCTTTGCCGGAGTTCGTCCTTATGCCCCAAGTGTTCCTCCCCACTTGGGTTGTAAGGCCAGGCCTACAGGTAACCGTGACAATCTTGCCGGCCAAGTTGCCATCGGGTCCATATACCAAACAAATATGGCCCACACAAAATCGGAAACAAACGGAAACACATAATCGGAGACAAACAGAAACATAACATATTATCAACATTTAACAACTTATAAAATGCAAATTTTAGGTGTCATGATAGTTTAGTAAAATATATTTGCAACTAGCAGATTCGGATGTAGCATGTATTGAATTATCATGTTGATATAATTAGGATTTCATGCGAGTAATGTCGACATAACAAGTCTGATCTATTCGTGACAACATGCAAGAGAAATTAGAATATAACAAATGATTAGACTCGACCTACTAGCATATTAGACTGACACACAAATGAACACACAACGCTCACCTTTGTTGCTTAGTATACCGACTAAAACTCTACAAATGATTGCGTATCCGAAACCCAAAGCAACAAAGGGGATAAAACTCTCTTCATTTTCAGAATTTCGAAGGTGGTGGTGGCGGCTCCGGTGGTGGTTCATAACAAAAGTACTTAAATCCTTACTTTTCACCAATCCAAAGTAACGAAGGGGATAAAACTCTCTTCATTTCCAGACCTCCGAAGGTGGTGGTGGCGGCTCCTGTGGTGGTTCATAACAAAAGCCCTCAAATCCTTACTTTTTCCCAACTTCTAATGACTGCCGATTCACTCTGGGAGATCCAATCGATGATCCGAACGGTCAATATGTAGCCCCATGTGTATAGAACCTTCACGCAAAATTTGGGCATGATCCAACGATGGACGAAGGCGGAATGATCGGAAAGCCAAGGCTGTGTAGTGAAAATCCCGAAAATTCTTTTTCTAATGAGTTGCCTTCTCTCTCTCTCTCTCTCTCTCTCTCTCTCTCTCTCTCTTATTTTCTTTGTTCTTTATGATGTGTATGTACATGAGGTTATTGAGAGGATAGAAATCTGATCTTAAGTGTATATCACAAGTATATACGCATTGGGAAGAGAGGGAAACATAATAATTAATTTTAAAACCACCAATGCATGTATAAATTGGGTAGAACATTTCTCCACCCAAGATTATGCTTTGCAGCCTAAAGAGTGTGCAAGGAGAGAAAATATCAGCAACTTGGGCAAAATTTGCACTTTGCCCCCCGAAGTTTTGAAAACTTACATTTTTGTCCCCAAATATAAAAATTTTGTGCATCTAAGCCCGAAATTTTTTAAAAAGGTCTTAATCTTATTTTAAAGTAACTTTTATATTTTTAATTATTTCAAAGTTCAAAAGATCACAAGATTTAATTAATTTGAATACTTTAGTTCAAATTAATGCTTAACTTTGAAAATAAAATGTAGCACATAAATTGGAATAAAAATCCAATCAAAAGGGTTCGAAATTTTGGGGGCGTTACAAAAAGAACCGGAATACAAAAAAATAATAATAATCCACCTACTTGTATGAATAAAAATTATAAAATAATTTAAAAATTTTGAAAAAAGTAAAAAAGAAATCTCGTATTTGTAATTTGTATCAGTATAAATTAGAAAAAAAATTATATTGATACAAATAGGTGTATTATTATTATTTTTTCTGATTTTTTTATATTTTATTTATGAAAATAGGTGAATTATTATTTTTTATTTGAATTTTTTTGAACTATCTTATAATTTATACTAATACAAATAGTTGAATTATTACTTTTTTTTATTTTTTATTTTTTGATTATTTCTAAATGGTTTTTGATTTATTAAGATTTTTTTTAAAAAAAAAATTATTTCATACAAGTCAGGAACTAAATTGCTACAAACATGCTTATGGTTGGGTCATGCTCCAACCCATTCATGATGCGTCCCAGTATGCCCTAAGTGATAGTACTTATGGTTGCTAACTCCATTTCCCGACTCAATGCATCGGCTACCATGTTGGCTTTGCTCGGCTTGTATGCCATTGTGTAATCAAACTCGGCTAGGAAGTCCTGCCTTCGCACTTGCATTGGTGATAGCTTATTATGAGTTTGGAAATAGCTAGTGGCGATGTGGTGCGTCTTGACAACAACTTTGACTTGAGCAAGTTATGGGACATTTATTCTTTACACGAAGTCAATCATGGTGATATTAGACCGATTTTCTATGTATGGGACATTTATTCTTTACACGAAGCATTGCACTGCAGAGGAGGCTGCACGTGTGTTCTTAAAAAACGTGGTGAAATTTTGGGTACTTCCGAGGAACATAGTGAGCGATCAGGACCCCGCTTCACAGATAAGTTGTGAACCAAACTTTTCAAAATTCTTGGTTCAAAAATTAATTTTCCACTAATTTTCACCCACATATTGATGGCCAAATCGAGAGGGTGAATGCATTGCTAGAGTGCTACTTGCGGCACTTTGTAAGTGCCAACCAGAAGGACTGGGCCAAGCTCATGGAAGGTCACGACCAAAATTGATCGCACCATTTAGGTCGCAATCGTTGGGAAGGTGGGGAGTGTGGGCTTTGGGGGTAGGTGGTGGGTGGATCAATATGCTGATTTTTTTAATTATTTTATATGATAGAGTAGATTTTTGATTTTTGTACTTATTTTTAATTTATAGTGACTTATTTTTTGTTTCTTAATCTAAATTATTCTTTAATTTATATTGATACAAATAGATGATTTTTTTTAGTTTTTTATTATTTTATATTTGTACAAATAGATGATTTTTTTAATTTTTGTTTTGAATTAAATATTTGTTTAATTATTTATATTGATAAATTTAGGTGAATTGTTATCATTTATTTTTCAAAAAAAATAAAATTTAATTTTCTGTTATTTTGAAATGATTTTGAATTCATAATGATTATTTTTAAATGATTTTTTTTCCGAATTTATTATTTGTCATAAAAGTCGGGACTAAATTGATAGAAACATATATTATGGGGGACTTAAGTGTAACACTATCTTAAATTGTCATTGACAAAAAAAAGAGTTTAGTTTGATAGTTCTACTTAACGTCATATTATGTATGATTCGGATTTGACTCTATTTATAGCAGGCCAAAATTGAGTAGGATCATGGTTCGGTCTAAAACATATCAAAGGTTTTTCGAATCGAGCATAATATCCCTTTAAAAACTGTATATTTTTAAAACAAGTTTGTTAGTTACATTTTATTTATTTAGCACATGTAATCAAACTCACTCAAATTCATTGAACTTCAAAGTAGAAACTAAATTTTTGAAACAATTAATCACTTGCCTAAAATAATTTAACATATTTTCAGAAAATGTGGCATTGATAATAATGTAACAATAAATAATTCATTTAATGAAATAAATCTATGCATAAAATAAGATTGTGAATGAATTGTTAACTAGTATAGCATATTCTTATATTGATGATAATGCAACATTATTAATGTTATTAAAATACAATAGTACTTTCATTTGTCATAAGATACAAATATTTAACGTATCGAATTGTTTTAGATCCATATATTCGCTCAAGGTATTTTGAATTATAAAACTGCACCATTGAACTAATTATATTGGATTTCTAATCGGAAAAAAAATCTAATAAATCGGGCCAAATTCGGATAAATATCCGCCCTATTGACATCCCTAATTCTACCTAAATCTTAACATAACCTATCGCCTAGGCCCAAGTAAATTTTGATTTAGCCCATATCCTTATGAAAAATAAAATTGCTAGCCCAAATCCGAAAAGCTTTAAGCCCTCTCTTAAACCCTAATTTCTCCACACACACAAAAACCAAAAAATCCAAGAAAAAGAATCAAAACCCTAGAGAGCAATGAGACCTCTCGACGAGAAGGAAACGACCCTCGTCTTCAACAAGCTCCACAAATTCGTCGGCGGAAACCTCAAAAACATCGTCTTAGAGAATCAATCGCTCGAAGGACCCGACCCGAACCCGGGCCACTACTGCTTCCGCCTCCAGAAACAGCGGGTCTACTACGTTTCCGAATCCCTAGTCAAACGCGCCACCAACATCAAGCGCGAGAATCTTGTTTCTCTCGGGACCCAAATCGGTAAATTCACCAAAGGCGGGAAATTTTTCCTCACGATACAAAGCTTGAATCTTTTAGCTGCGAATGCGAAGCATAAAGTTTGGCTGAAACCCACATCGGAAATGAGTTTTCTTTACGGGAACAGCGTTTTGAAAGGTGGGGTTGGGAGGATTACGGAGAATATTCAGGTGAATGATGGGGTTGTGGTGTTTTCAATGGCGGATGTTCCTTTGGGATTTGGGGATGCGGCTAAAAGTACGGTTGATTGTCGGAAAATGGACCCGAATGGGATTGTGGTGCATCGACATGCGGATATTGGGGAGTATTTGAGGATGGAGGATGATCTTTAGGTGGGTAATTGTTGGTGATGAAGTTGGGTATTGAACGAAAAAAGTTTACTCTTTTTGATATTTTAAATTATTGTTGTATAATTTGCTGGATGATGATGTTACTGATACTTTATGAATGTAGGTGGTATTGGATCTTTCGAGATTTGATTGGAATTACACTATTGAATTTTCAGTTATTCTTTTGGTCTTGAATTTATGTGTTATTTTGGCTGAGAGTGATAATTATGTTTGGTTGCTGATAGTATATGAGATTGTCGTAGCCGCCTAGCCCGTAGGCTGTTTCTTTTGAATTTTGTGTTAATGTCTCCGTATTTCGAGTTCTGATTTTGTGGTTTCTTTTTGTTATGGCTGCAGTATTGTGGTTCCATAATTATGATATAATGTGTGTTTGATAGGCATCTTCGATTGAGATTCTGATTATTGTTTGCAGGCTTGATGACAAGGCCGTGTTTGGTGGATTATTATTATTACTCGGGACATTATCATGGTTTGTTCACTCTGTTTCAATGATTTATGGGCATGTATCAAAATCCTTTAGGCTTCATTTAGGTTGATGGATTTGGAGTTGAGGAAATGTTTTGGAAATAGTTGGTGGATTTTGGGTCCACCAATTAGGTTAAAAGATTTTTTTTTACTTGAAATTCATACAAAATCAAAATGATCCAAACAATTGAATTGGTTTGTTATTATGGACTTGATATCCTTTGCTCAAAATCCATCAATCGATTGAAGCCTTATGTGACTACCTTTTGTTTGTAATCTAGTTCAAGCTTCTCTTCGTAGCCCTAACCCTAAGGACTAACTAGCTTGGCACTAAACTCATAAGCTTTGTATGTTTCATTTTATCTTGTGATGTGTAGCTATGATCATTCATTAGGAGTTTACATGTGTTCACATTTTTTTTCTTATTACATTGATGATGCTTCAATATAGTTATTGAATTTGTTCTATTTAAAGATTTCAATATTGAGTTTTTTTCCTATATAGCCTATTATACAAAAGTATTTTCCAGAATGACTCAAACTGAAAAGTATTTTCCTGAATGTACCTTTTAGTTAAAATCGCTATTGGCAACATCGATATTAGGTAAAATCGACACTACCAATATCGATTTATCAGTCGTATCCGATAATTAAAAAAAATTAAATTTAATAAAAATCGATATTAGCAATATCGATTCTTATTAATTAGATTAATTATCACTAATTTATCAAGGGTAAAAATCGATACTGGTAATATCGATTTTTCAGAAGAATCGATATTACCAGTGTCGATTTTATGCCATCAACAAGGTTATTAAATGCAATTGAAGGCCAGCCACAAAGTTAAGCACTAAAAAAACTTGGCAAACTCATCACTAAACTGTAAATAAAACACTGTAGAAACTTCTAAACTCAATTTAAAAATAAAACAGAGTAGAAACTATACATAAAATAAAAATAAAAGTAATTGAAGTAAGTAGCAGTGAAGTTCAGCTGAAATCATATTCAAATCATATTCGTTGGTGGTCGTACTCAGAAAAAGCGAGGATTTGATTTGCAATATTAGGATCAATTTGTGCAGTTGAGGAGGTGTTGCTGCCTTTTGTTTCTCTTGCTGAAAAATCTTATGTCGTCTCCTCTCTAAATATTCAGTTATGAAATATTGAATACTTGGATTATATTTTTCAATAATTCAGGTTATTGCCCTCTCTGCTGTTGAGGCAAAGTAGGGGTTTGAATGGGTGTATAATTTTTGGATGAATGAGAATGGGAATGGGTAATCTAGGGTAAAATCGATTTTTGCAGAAGAATAGCGATTCTTCTGAAAAATCGATATTAACAGTATCGATTTTATCCTTGATTAATTAGTGATTAATTAGAGATAATTAATCTAATTAATAAGAATCGATATTGCTAATATCGATTTTTATTAAATTTAATTTTTTTATTATCGGATACGACTGATAAATCGCTATTGATAGTGTCGATTTTACCTAAAATCGATGTTGCCAATAACGATTTTAACTAGAAGGTACATTCAGGGAAATACTTTTCAGTTTGGGTCATTTTAACTTTGAATATTTGGCCGCAAATTTGCATAGATTCATTGAAGTTACAAGGTGTAATTGTGTAAGGCCATCTCCATTACTTGGGGCTGAGTCGGGGTGGGCGGCTGGAGCCGTCTCCAGTGGAGGATGGGCTGGGCCTGGGGTTTGGGGGGACGAGGCGGGAGCCCGTTCTCGCGTGGGGCTGGGTGGAGAAGAAAGGGGGCGCCTGATTTCACGCACCCCTTTTAAGTCAGGGGACGCCCCTAATTGGTGAGGTCCTTTTTTTTTTATTAAGTTAAAATAGGAAAAGTTAATATATAAACTTATATAATTAATAAAATTAAATTTCTCTACTAAATTGAATTAAATATGTAGAATTGAATTATTTAATAAAATTTATTTGATATATTTATTGTATATTTACTAGTATTTAATAAATATATTTACTCACCAATTCTTAATTTGATTATTTAATATAACAAAATTAATTTTTTTAACATTAAAATCATTAATAATTTATTAGAATTGTAATTAGATTTATTTATGAACAAATCATTAATAAATAAATAGTCCATTTAAATTTAATATATTTTATTGTAATTAAAAATTTAATATTTAAATACAATATTGATGGTGGCTATATTTTTTAAAAATACGGAACTAGTTAAAAATAAAATTAAACACTTATATAAATAACTTAGATTAATATTTAATCTAAACTAAATATTTAAATACATACTAAAATAGCCAAGAAAAGTAAATTCAAACAATTACATTCATTGTTAACCGTATTTTGCATAAACATGGGCTATGAAGTCTTTTTTAAGTCTGTTAATTATTTGCTCTCTTTAATTTTAATATTTTAATATAATTAATAATTTAATTACAAGATGCAAATAATTATTAATATTATTAATATTTATATTAAAACTATAATTAAAACTATAATATTAATAGGTGGGAGTTGACAAATGAAAAAAATGGAATTAATTCCATTTCAGAGCCCAGCCATTGAAGACGATCAGGTAGGATTTGGGGTGGGGGCAGGATCAGCCCTGGGCTCCGGAGCCCTGAGCCCCTTGGAGATGGCCTAAGTAGACTTTGTTGATGAATGAAGCTTTAACAAATTAGTGCTTAAATTGTTATTCCTAGCTTCTAGACCTAAATGTACTGAAAGTTGCTCAGAATTTGTACAAGTTGAAGTGTTTGGAATATTCTTTAAGGACCTCAAATTGCTCTACAATGTTTTATTTATGTAACTTCATGGAAAATTTTGCATATTTGGTACCATATAATAGGCACTTTGTAAACATTGGTATCATTTGATACCTAAATGGACATCTAATACCACAATTTTAATTTTGTTTGCTATTTTCACATCACCGTCAAATTATTGAATGAAAATGGATGTAATCGGCCAAATGCACCCCACATGGGTGTTGTCTCGTCTTTTCGATGGAAAATTAATAAGTGAAAATGTGATTGAACTTTATTATTTTAAAAGACGTGATAATTTTACCTCCAAAAGTAAGAAAAATGTGATAATTTTACCTCCAAAAGACGAAATAATGGTGCAAGTATTGTGCACATGGCTAAATTTGTTAAAATTTGTCCAATTATATGACTGGTATGAACATCATAATCAATACTAATATTGTGGTATTAAATTTGTATTTATGTATTTAGTGATACCAACGTTGCAAAATGGCCTACTGTATGGTATCAAACATGCAATTTCCCCTAACTTTATGTGTTTGGGTAAAATTTATATCATTGGTTAACCCCTATGATATACAGATACTCCAGAAAAATACAAAGTACTGTATCGGATATACGGAGGATACAAATACAAATAAGATATGTATTCGATAAGTCACATGGCATATTGGTAATAAAAATTAATAAAAATTAAAATAGATACGTATCAGATACATTAGTTTACTTCGGGGGTTTTTTTATGTAATATTATGGGTCAATTTTAAATTATAATAAAATGATAAAGTCTCTAGGACTAAACATAAACGACTAGTACCACTACTCACTCTCTTAGGTCATGAAATCTCGAATATGAATTTACTCCATTGTTGCGATATATTAAGAATGCGTTATGTTTGATTTTGTAGTTATATAACTTTTGTTTATGTTAAATTAGATTAATTTTTCTTTTAGAGCTTGAATTGAAAGATCTAGATGCTTATACATAAATTTACATTTTATTTTTACATTCGTATTCATGCCGTATCATATTCAATAAATTTCATTGGACAAGTCTATACTGTTTGCGTATGGGATCTTATGAATTCTGTAAATTTTTCCGGTTAGTAAACTTTGACTTGTTTTGCCATTTTTAAATCAAGGTAAAATGCAGAAAACGTTTCAAACTAATTAGTGATTTTGGATTTTCGCTCAAACTATATTATCTTACCGAATTTCGTCCCGCAATTTAATATTTATTTGAAATATCGTCCCAAACTAATTACTAATTTTGATTTTTGCATCCCAAATTATATAAACTCGTTGAATTTCGTTCCATAATTTACTATTTTGTATGAATTTAGTCTCAATATTAAATATCTTATTTAATGAAAATGACATTCGATCCTGTAATTAGTTTGGGACAATTTTGCAATATTATATAATTATTCATGTTAAAATTTATCACGTCATGACAAGTAAGCATCCATGTGATAATTTAACGACAAATGTATAATTTTCGTCTTATAATTAACAGCGGGACGATATTCCAAAACAATATTAAATTACGAGACGAAATTCATCATGTTGAATAGTTTGGGATGAAAATCTGGGACCATTTTTGCAGTTTTGCCTTATTGAGGTTATATTTGAATGTGACAATTATATGATTGGAGGATTCCTAAAGTTGGTAATAAAGATGCTTACAATCCTGCAAAAATGCTTAATTGGGATGGGGTGGTATCTTATCCTCCCATATCTGCACACCCAATTTATTGATTGCTAATAAATGCAAAAATAAGTTTTTGAAAGAAAAGGAATGAAAATATCAAATTGAAACTCCTAAGTACTTAAAAAAAAAAAGGTTCATTTAGGTCTATCAAATGAAGGGATTTCAATCCGTGTCTAATTCGTTTTACCTTATCTTTGGAATGTTAATTTAAATAAATATTTGATGAATCTAATCCGGTTTATGCATGAAGTGGATATCGATTCAGGTTATTTAGATTTATTTGAGATATGGATTCAATAATAATAAATAAACGAAATTGTATAAATACATATTATTTCATTTTTAAGCAACACTTTTAATGTTTTAACAATTTAACTAGACATGAGTTAATATTTTATTTGTAGTTTCATTTTTATGCTTTTAAAGATTGGCATGAATTAATTGTTGTATTAATATCAATAATTACTTTTTCAACGTGTTTTGTTAAATCAAACTATTGCTTAAGTATATAAATAATCTAATTAAACAAGATTCAGATCCGCATAAATTCAATTCAATATAATTGACCCAGATTCGTGATCCGATCAAGACCCGATCCATTGAGAACCTTGAACTCATCATTAATGCATTGTATTTATGTAATACAATTAAATATAATTAGTTTTTGCAGATCATAATCATGATCGGATTCTCGAATGTTGTTGATCTTACCGTTTACAAAATAATTGTACAAATTATTAAGGCAGGAGGAAGCATTTATTCTTAATTTATTTAAGACATAGTAATTTATTATTCATAAATAAATAAATAAAAAGTATATTATTAGAAAATGCAATGGAGAAGAACTATCATTGTGACTCATCTGAAGAAAATTTAACACTCACCCACCCAAACAACCCCTACCCACCACAAAACACAACACAAATTCGGAAATTTGCAATCGCAATTGGGGAAAGTTTCCGTTAATTCTCCCAGATCCAACCTACTTTCTCATTAATGGAACTCAAATTGTACTCCATAAGAAGATCATAACATGACCCGAAGCCTCATCTTCAGATTTTAAACAGTTATTTTTCCTTTTTTTCTGGTTTTTACAGTACACACTTTAGATATTTATCGAAGTAGTGAAGCAACATCAACAGCGAAGCTGAAGCCTAGAAACTTCTTAAGCGCAGGTTTAATATCTCTTTTCCTTGTTGATTCGTTTAGTAATTTGACATTTTAGTGAAATTTAGATGAAGTAATTGTGAAGTGGTGTCGTCTAGATTGCAAAATTGGAAGTTAGAATTATGAATTAGTTACGATTGTATGCGTCTTTGAGATTAATTATTAGGTTATTTAATTGAATTTTGTTTAGTAATTTGACATTTTAGTGAAACTCAAATGAAGTAATTGTAAAATGGGGTCATCTAGATTGCGAAATTGGAAGTTAAGAATTATTAATTATTTAGACTGTATATGATTTTGAAATTAATTATTAGGTTATTTAATTGAATTTTGTGAGATTTGTTGAGTAATCACCCACATTTAGCACTTACTGTGATCTGACACGTGTGAACTCAAACTGCTTAGATTTTCTGCATACAAATTTAAGCTTAATTGAGTTTTAGCGCTTCTCCTTTACTAAATTCTGATTCGAAAAGGGAGTTTCGATTTTTGATTTGGCATTTCATTTACCTCCCTCTAGGTTTTACTGTTTGGATCAACATTTGTTGTAGAAGCTTTCTCAAGTTTTCAAGGCTACTAAATCAGATACTAAGTTTTGTACAAGTTACTTATTACGTATACGCATACAGACAATGTAATCACCAGATTTTTTTGATATGCCTTTCATGAATCTTTTTTTCCCTCTTAAATTCTTTATAGTCTAGAAAAATCAAACTTTTAAGTTACATATGACAAATATGAACCAAGTTTATACTAATATGCGTTATTCTGTATTAAATTATTGGATTAAATGCAGAAACATTAAATTTAACAAAGGGATCAAAGTAAGATGACAGATTTGAAATTGTTGTAAGTTGCATGTCCATTGAGTTATATTTTCTATCATTTTTACTTGTTGATCCTTGTTCAATTTTTTGGTGTACAATTCGGTGAACTATGAGTTTGATCTTCCAGTCAGATTATAATGTCCTGATGCATCTGTGGTCAGTCAACCCTGTTGCGAATATTGGTCCACATCCGATTTCATTTCTTATCGAATCTTTTCTTAATTTAGTCAATTTCAATTCCAGGAACAAAAGGAAAGGTTGAATTTAGTCTTGGAGTAGTACATAGTTGTTTATTGTAAGAAATTAGTGGGTATAATCCATGGTCATTGGAAACATAAGATGGATGAGAATACTGAATTGAGCCATTAATATCAATCCTACTATTTAAGTGCTAATAATATACCAATTAGTAGCCTGTTTTTAATGAAGATTCCTGCATTGATTGCTTTTTTGAGATTTGGGAATCTCAGTATTAAACTCTTGTGAGATGTTTTCACCAAAATTTGTTGTGTTTATAGCGTGAGAGGTTTATTAAAATCCGTCTTATTGCACAATTAATGTTTAGCTCATGTGGAGGTATATACAGAATAAATATTTACATAATAATTTGATTAGAAGTTACTACTTAACAATGAAGCAATTTGCATAAACAATGCTGGCTATTATGAAGGGAAATAGAGATACAATGTTATATTGAAAGTATTAATGAGAGTAACGGTAACAAAATTTGTTGCTCTTAGCTAGTATTATTTTTATCATCTTGCACAACTGTAAAATCTAACAGGAAACATATAACTAAGATTTCCATTTTTAGGAAATTGGAAACTTAATTTACACAAATGAAAACTTAATCATATTATACTAACAAAGTTATTGACAGACACCACATCCTTTCTTTAGTACACATATTTTCTCTAGTGTGTAACTTAAGCCTCTATCACCGATAGAAGTATAAATGCCCTTCGAGAACGTAAGTGAAAAGTATGATAAATATTATTATCTAAACTAGCGTAATACTCATGATCCACTGTTGGACTTTTTATAACTTAATCAAATATTATAATCAATTCTTTGGAAAAATAACAAAAGAAGCAAATACAATAAAAATTTACTCAATTTTCTCTTCACTTTCCATATAACCTTACTCTAAATTATCTCAAACTTACAAAATAAGAATATTGTTAACTCACACTTTGCCGTCTAGTTAGGCTATTCCTCGACTCTTTCATGAAGATCTCTGAAATCTCATTTGCATTTACAGAATCTTGTAACCATTAGCTTTATTTAAGTTTTAATTATTTGAAATTTCAGACCATCTAAAGTTTACGTTACATTTCTTTCCATTCCACAAAGGTCAAATCAAGTATCTGAATGGGAGCCGAAAAGAAATGGCTCTTCACCCTATTTTCGGGGGCGTTTGTCACATTCCTCATATTCCTATCATTTATATCGGGCTTTTGTTCCTCCTACTACTATGCCTTACCGTCCCACAAGCCTTATGCTTCGATAATTCATCACGGGCCGGGCCATCCCCCGTCCTTCGCGTACTACATCACAGGAGGGAAGGGGGATAGAGAGCGGATATTTCGATTGCTTCTTGCAGTTTACCATCCTCGGAATAGGTATTTGTTGCATATTTCAGCAGATGGGGGTGATGAAGAAAGGGTGAGATTGGGTGCATCGGTTAAGTCTGTGCCTGCAATTCGTGCTTTTGGGAATGTAGATGTGATTGGGAAGGCTGATCCAAATACTTACATGGGGTCCACAAATATTGCTGCCATTTTAAGAGCAGTCGCGGTTTTGTTGAAGGTGGATGGAAGTTGGGATTGGTTTGTCACTCTTAGCGCATTGGATTATCCGTTGATTACGCAAGATGGTAAGATGATTACTTGTTTTGGAATTATGTTATGGTCTATTTATTTTTAATAGGAAATATTTTGTTTGTGTTTGGTTTTTGTTCTTGGAGCAATAATGACTAGCAATTTTGTTTGAGCACTAGATTTTTTTTCTGGATCATTGTTTTGATTGCTAATTGATTCGTTAATCAATATTTAGATGAAATATCCATTAGCAATTGCTATTCTTTATGTTAAATTTCAAATTTAACTTCTTGCACTTTCTAATGTTAACCCATCTGAATTGCTTATGATGTTTTGCCTCCAATTCATGTCAATATCTCGATATTTTTGGATTATACTGTTCTTCTTGTAAGCTTTGTTGAGAAATTTTGGTTGGTCTAAAATATTGTAGTGTCCCTCATTGATTTAATGCGAATGTGAACTTGAAAATAGCTGAAGTTTCATCTTAGAAAATAGATCTAGTTTAAGTGGTTTAATATGGTTGATAAATGCCCTGGGACTAAAGGGAAGAGTTGGTTCCGTTAGAGCTATTGGGATTTGGGGGCACTATTTTGATTTGTTTAGCAGAAATTTATGCTCAAAGACGATTTCATCTTTTTTGTGGTAATTTTCAGTATTTCAATATGTCACTACATCCGAGTTGTTCGTTCTCAGCTTCTTCAAATTTATACACAAAGACAATTTATTCTTTTAGTGTGTTAGATACAGTTCTTTTATTGTGTTTGCAGCCTGAGGTGGCACCAAGATTCTTGAAGCACATTGAATGTAGAATATAGTTAAACAAATATTTTAAGTAAATAGTTATTTCAATATTCTGCATTTCCATGCAATTTGATCTCTTGTGATGTTATAGTCATACTTTACCAAGCTACTAAAATTGTAAATATTTTTTCCTCGAAGTCCATCAAAAAGTTTTCTGCCAATTAAGCATCATGTTTAGTTGTCAATTGTTTACATTGAATTGCCTTAACCAATATTTTCTTATTCAATTTTTTTTTTCTTTCTTCCAGACTTGTCTCATGCATTCTCTACAGTTAGGAGAGACCTGAACTTCATTGATCACACTAGTGATCTGGGATGGAAAGAGTAGGCAAACCCTTACCCTAATGGTCAATTTGCAGTCAATTCTCCAGTACATTAACTTAATCTCTCTATGAAATTTCATATTGCAGGGGTCAAAGGGTCGAGCCCATTGTAGTTGACCCAGGTATTTACTTGGCCAGGAGGACTCAAATCTTTCATGCGACAGAAAAGCGGCCGATGCCCGATGCTTTTAGGGTCTTCACTGGTAAGGTTTATTCAATATTGTATCACTTGGACTTATAATACTTATCGAGTTATTAGCGACATACACGTGTTATATTAATCAGCAATTTAGCATATATATATATATATATATATATACCCCTGTGTTCATAGTAATATAGCAATGAGACTTAAGCGTTTGATTGGGACCCATATTTCATTTTTCTATAGTGAAATGGCCTTGTTGTCAATGCATGTTATTCTGTTCGGAAATGACTTTTCTTCAAAATTGATTCATGAGTTTATATAATTCTTTTTTTCCTACCTCAATTTTATGAAATAATGAAATGATGAATATTTAACTCAGGGAGGTATTTTGCATATAATCCAATACTTGTCGTTGAACATCGATTTTTTTGTTATATTTCCAGGTTCTCCTTGGGTTATCTTGAGTCGGTCCTTCCTCGAATTTTGTATTTTTGGTTGGGACAATCTCCCACGAACCCTTCTAATGTATTTCAACAATGTTGTCTTACCCCAAGAAGTCTATTTCCATTCCGTTATTTGTAACACACCTGAATTCAAAAACACTACAGTCAATGCCGACTTGAGATATTTTGTATGGGACGACCCCCCTAAAATGGAGCCACATTATTTAAACACCTCCGATTATGAAAAGATGATCAATAGCGGTGCTGCTTTTGCTAGACAATTCGAAAAAGATTCACCTATTCTTGACTTAATTGATAGAAAGATTCTCAAGCGAGGCCGTAACCGAGCTACACCGGGTGCATGGTGCAAAGGCCGAAAGAGCTGGTTGATGGATCCATGTTCGTCGTGGGGCGATGTGAATGTCGTAAAGCCAGGACTTCAGGTGAATAGGTTTTCTGAGACTATAAACAAACTTCTCGTAGACTGGAACTCTCAGTCCAATTCCTGCAGATGATAAGAAAGAAAAATAAAATATTTCAAATATCGGGAAGTTGTGCCGTTTCTATGGAATGCATTCTTTTGGGGAAATTTTTTTGTCGTTCGGTGCTCAAAATGAGGATTGAAGTTTAAATACACGGCACAAGGTATTTCCAGATTCTTCGGTTATTAAGAGGAACGCCCCCTATTTATGATAATCTGTTTCAATATCGAGCCTACGTATTATTTTAGTTAGAATTTATGTTTGTTGATAAAATATGAGATTACAAAAGCTGAGACTTAGGTGGGGGTTTTTCAATTTTAGTTATTAATGTTGTATAATTTTATTATTTTTAGGCTTATAACTGGATGACTTTTGTACCAATTGTTATTTTGAAAGCATTCTCTTCTGAAATTTGTTCACTATGATTGCAATTCTTGCAACCCTTTTACCAGAAGATGTACAATTTAAGGTTTAGAAATGGTGATTGTCTTATTTCTTCTGTGAATTCTCTGCATAAATTATTTTTGTGTTTATTATCGACTAACATGATCAATTGTCGAGACACCGATCGAAACATATTGGAAGATACAATTCATCAAAGAGGAATTGAAGATAAAAAGGAAGAAAAAGAGGAAGTAAAGTAAAGAAACAAATCCCCAATTATTCAAATTAGGGATTTACCGATAATTATTTGTTATTCCGGTTTTATTGTATAAACCGGTTCAGTAATGTATATAATTTAATCCGGTTCAATATTAGTTAGGCGGTTATAATGTAATTACTTTCTTGTCCCTGGTAGTTAATCTTATATATAGGTTAGTTCAGCTGATTTGTAATATACATTTTTTCATCATTATCAATATTCAATATATAAAGTTTTCTCTCCAAATCTATATCATATATACAATATACATACATGAATCAAGGTTTATATCTTTACATGGTATCAGTTACATATTGATATCTTCATATTTTTCCGTTGCAAACTCACCCCCTACTGGTGGTTCTCTGCCGTCTACTACGGTTTCATCATCCATCACCTCCGATCCAGTGGTGTTTTCTCCAGATTACTCTTCCCAGGTTCTAATCCTTCTCTGTTCTTCCTTTTCTTGATACAAATCCACTCTTTTCTTTTTCTTCTCTTTCTTTCTTTCTGTCAAGTACCCAATCCATCTTTATCAACCATGAGTTCACCTACATAAAACCAATCCACCACCACTTCTCCAGAGATACCTATTCCCCCACGTACCAGACCACTCATAGAAGATCCATCAAGTCCTTTTTACCTACATCCAGCTGATGGACCAGGTATCACCTTGGTCTCTGAAAAACTGGATGAAACAAACTATCAAACATGGAATAGGGCTATGATTTTATCCCTTACTGTCAAGAATAAACTGGGTTTCATTGATGGAACCCTTATTCGTCCTACTGATGATCCACTCCTAGCCAACTACTGGGATCGAAGTAATACTGTTGTCCTAAGTTGGATTCTTAATTCCCTTTCCAAGAAAATCAATCATACAGTCCAGTACCATACCTTACCCATTGATGTGTGGAATGAACTCAAGCACATGTTTGAAGTTGACAGTGGTCCAAGAATGTTCCAGCTCAAAAGAGACTTGGTTAACCTGCAACAACAAAACCTCCCTGTTACCGATTATTTTTCAAATTTGCATATCATATGGGATGAACTCACAAATCTCAGACCTAAATGCATATGTGCTAGATTGGATGATTACTTTGAGAAGGAATATCTCCTTACTTTTCTAATGGGCCTCCAAGAATCACTTGCCCATACAAGAAGCCAAATTCTGCTTATGGACCCTCTTCCCACTATTCCTAAAGCCTACTCTCTAGTCACACAAGAAGAAACACAAATATCCATTAACACCTACAACACCACCTCTGATTCCCTGAGTTCTTTGGCTTTCAACACTAGAACCAACTCTTCTAATTCATCTTTCAGACCCCCTAATCCTAACTCACAGTACATACCACCTTACAACCCCACTAATACACCTTACAGACCCTCTTCCAAAACCAATCCCAGACCACCTTACAATCAAAGATCTAACCGACCTTACTGCACCAATTGTCAAATACCAGGCCACACTACAGACACCTGCTTCAAGATCCATGGTTACCCCCTGGGTACAAACCTCCTCAATCAAGAAGCCCTTCTCCATCATCAAACCATATAAATACTAATGGATCCTCTTCACAAACACCCACAAACCTCCAGGAGTTTATCCATACTCTTTCACCTGACCAGTTCACACAGCTCTCTGCACTACTATCTACTCAACATTTAACTACCCAGGAGAATTCGGACTCCATCAACAACAATTCATCTTCTCAAAATTTCACTGCTACTGCACAATTAGGTACATGTTCTTTCTACTCTACTGGAAAATCTATTAATCACTCTACCTCCTGGATCATAGACTCAGGGGCTTCACATCATATATGCAATAATCATCTTTTATTTACATCAATGTCTCCTGCTATCAATAGTAGCATCACTTTACCTAATAACTCTATCACTCCTTGTTTTTTCAAAGGAACTGTTCTCATTAATAATTCTATTATTTTACATGAGGTATTATATGTCCCCACTTTTAAATTTAACCTTCTTTTTGTTGGGGCACTCTTGCACTCTTGCCCTTATAGAATCATTTTTGAGACCACTCATTTTTTCATTCAGGACCAGACATCTTTGAGGAAGATTGGCAAAGGTGACCTAGTAGATGGGCTTTACTTACTACCTAGCACTACTTCTACTTTACTGTCTACTTGTAATAAAGTGTCTGCTAACACATGGCATCTTAGACTAGGTCATTTGTCTAAAGATAGACTGCAATCTTTACATTCTGTTTTACAGTTTTCAAACATTCCTAGTTCTAATAAAATTCCCTATCAAGTTTGTCCTTTGGCCAAGCAAAAATGTTTACCTTTCATTCCACACAATAATATTGCTCTCAAAGCTTTTGATATAATCCATTGTGACATATGGGGGCCATTTAAGGTCATATCTCACTCTGGTCATAGATTCTTTCTCACACTAGTTGACGACTTCAATAGGTTTACATGAGTTTTTCTAATGCAACACAAATCAGATGTTCATACCATCATTCCTAAGTTCATATCATTTATAAAGAATCAATTCAATACAACTATTAAAACATTCAGAAGTGACAATGCCAAAGAATTGTTTTTTACTAATCTATTTTCAGAATTAGGGATTATATGTTGGATGAAGATGAAGATCAAAGTGCAAAGAAGACAAGAAATTAAGGGAAGGTTTTGATGATTTTCAAAACATCATATTCAGCTAAGTATGGAAAACATAGTTCCCTTAGAAGAATTTTGAACAAGTAAAGAAGACAACAGAAAAGTTCAAAGTTCAAAGTTCAAAGCCCAGAAGACTAGTGATCTCACGCTGAAACAGCAAACAGAAGGGTAGATCATCAGCTGACTCAAATCAGATTAGTTCAGAGTTTGATCAGCAGAGTGGCTATCAGATGGGTTGCTTCTATCAGCAGAGTAGAAGAGATCATGAGAAGAGTCCAACGGTAATAAATGCACTTGGTGTAATAAATGCTGTAAGAGAAGGGTAGTAATGTCAAATGATTGAATAAAACCTCGTATCAGCAGAGTGCATTTAATGCAGCTACAGGAAAGTACAGCAGAAAAGGTACTGTAGCAGGTAGCCGTTCTGATTTCGGGCTAAAGCTATGGATTTGAAGATTAGATTTGCTTCAACGGTCTTATTTTCAAATTCAAGTATAAAAGGAGCTGATTTAAACGAGCGAGACACACAACAACAATCAGAGATTTCGTTCCTGAAGCAGAATTTTTCTAAGTCTCAAAAGCTCAAACAGCTCACTCGTCTGGTGGAAGTCATCTGTTGACAGAAACCCAGTTAAAGAAAACAGAAAATTACGATCTGAGTGATCTTGTAATAGCTGAGTGTTGTGAGAAGTTGTGATCCATCTTTGTGAGTGATCAAACTTCAGAGAGTAGAATTTCTTAGTGATTTTCTATTGTGAGCTTATAGCCTCTTCATTAGTTGTCTAGGTATAAGTGGAGAAATATTGTAATCTTTGTGATTATAGTATAACCCAGAATCTAAGTGATCTGGAAGAGTGGACTAAAGGATTTTTATCCATATAACCACTATAAAAATTCTTTGTGTTATCTTGCATTCAAGTTTTCCTGCATATTTTGATTCTTGCATCTTTTAACACTTTGAATTATCAAAAGATTTTATAAGGAGTTTCAAAACTGGGGATAAAATCTTTCAAGAACTTAGTCTACTTGTGAAAAACACTTTTAAACAATCCGCTGCAAGTATACTCTTTGGAAAACTGTTTTGTTGAAAAACAGCTAAGTATTTAAAAGAAGAGTGGTCAGTCTGCTGTTCAAGATTTGTTCACGATCAGTACAGTCTGCTTACTGTTCTTCATCAGCTTAGTCTGCTGACAGAAGACTGAAAAGTTTTTTTTTGTTATTCAAAAAAATTTTCAGAGGTCTATTCACCCCCCCCTCTAGACCTCATCTGACCACTTGGGACCAACAAGTGGTATCAGAGCAGGTGGTTCATTAGAATCAACTGCCTGACCAACGAGCTTGATCCGAGTGTTTTTCAAAGGTTTTCAAAACTTTTCAAAAGAGCATCTTTTTGAAAAATCAAAACTTTTTGAAAAAAAAAAAAATGGATTGTATCAGCCATGTTCCCCACATTGCTGGTATGTCCTTTGAGGACTGGAAAATCAGAATGAAGATTTTCCTATCTGCTTATAATGACAACATGTACACATGTATCATTAAAGGTCCATTCAGATTCACAAAGACCATAAAAATAAATGAAGTTGATACGGTTGTGGAAAAAGACCTTCATGAGATGACTCCAGAAGAAATAAAGCTCTACAATCTAGATAAAGTCGGGAGATTCATCATGACTAAAGCCCTGTATAATGATCAGTTTGACAAGGTCAAACATTGCAAGACTGCAAAGGAGATGTGGGACAAAGTCAGAGACATGAGCGAAGGCAATGATGCAATAAAGGAGCATCAGCTTACTATTGCCTTGGAAAAACTTGACAACTTCAAGATGAAGTCTGGAGAAACCATTGATCAGATGGATACCAGATTCACCAGAACACTCAACGAAGTCTTAAAGCTGGGAAAGACCTTCACTGACAAAGAAATCACTGTCAGAGTACTAAAGGCTCTACCCCCAAAGTTCAACATGAAAGTAACAGCAATGGAAGAATCAAGGGATTCGGGAAAAATCTCTCTTACTGAGCTGTTTTCTGTACTCAAGGCATTCGAGTATAAACTGCCTAGAATGGGAATTGAAGAAACCTCAACTTCAGGACCCACAGCTGCACTAGTTGCTGCTGAAAACACCAGAAGACCAGCACAGAAAAGCAAAGAAGTGGACTCATCTGATGAAGCCACTCTACTCAACAAAAAGGAGTACACTGCTGGAGATGTTGCACTGTTGATGAACAATTTCAAGAAGTTCTACAAAAGAAAAATGAAGAACAAATACAACAATGCTTCTACTTCTAAACCTAACTTTTCTTCTCAAGAAAAAGATGATTATAAAGCAAAACTAATGTGTTACAACTGCAGGAAATTGGGACACTTCATCAAAGATTGCCCATATCCAAAAGCAGAAAAGTACACTGAAGAGGAGAAGAAAATGAGAAAAGAAAGAAAGCATCAGAGAGGCAAGGCAATGATGGCTGAAGCAGAAAAGCTGACTGCTGTCTACTCATCTGATTCAGATTCAGACACGTCTGATGAAGAATCGTCTGATGAAGAAAAACCTGCTCTCCTGTGCCTGATGGCAAAGGAATCTGATGACTCTGAGGATGAGGTAACTCCTCTTAACAATGAATTATTTAATTCATTTGAACAAATGATGCTTAACAATACTGGTATTGCTGAAGCATACAAAAAGCTTAAGGAAGAGATGATATTGCTAAAAGAGCAAAATAATTCACTGAAACTTTTAGCTGAAAAGCCAAAGGAATCAGCTGAATATAAACAGCTTGAGCAAGAACATGAATCTCTGAAAGCTGAATGTGAGGTCTACAAAGGAAAAATCATGGAACTTGAAAAGATTATTGAGTCTCATGAAAAATCATCTGTTGCATCCACGCATACATCTAGTAAACAGAAGATGCCTTTAAAACAGGATAAGCAAGAGTTGAATCATACTGAGAAATTTATATCTGCTGACAATAGTAAGGTCATTCTGTATGTTCAAACTGCTAGACCTACCTCAACTAAGAAAGAATCAAAGGAGAAGAAATCTCCTAAGGCTAAAAGGAGCAAATAGCCTAGTATAGGAAATCAGACTAGTGAGACCAAACAGCAGAGTCCTAAGAAGTCTGCTGATAAAGCTAAAGTCAACCAGACTAGTGGTAAAACTAAGTCAAAATCAAATGAGCAAGCATCTAGTAAGCCAAAGAAGCATAAGAATAAGAAAAATCAAAATGCTTGGTATGGAAATGAGTCTTATTATGTGCAACCTGCTGCATATCATCCTATGTATCATGCACCTCAATTTCCAGGTTACTATGCACCTTACCCTGCTCATCCAATGCATGCATATCCTGCATATCATGCACCTTACCCTGCTTATGAACATTATTCTTATCATACTGATCATCAACATGACTTATCTGATACTTATGATAAAAATGAAACTGTTCATGCTCCTGCTAAAACTCAGAAGCCTAAGAAGCCTAAGACATCAACATCTTGGGTTGTCAAAGGTGGAACTAATCCTTCAGGACCCTCTCAATAAGGGTACCTAAAACAATTTTACATTTGTTTTGTAGGTTAGGATTAGGAGTAGGAGTAAAGTAGAGAATATTTGGTACTTGGACAGTGGATGTTCAAGACACATGTGTGGAAACATACATGAGCTGACTGATGCAGTTGCTGTGGATGGTCCAAAAGTTACGTTTGGAGACAGCAAAGAAGGCAAGATTGTAGCAAAAGGAAGAGTTATCAAAAGAAACATTGAGATATCTGACGTCTCATATGTTAAAGGCCTCAATTATAATCTGCTGAGCATAAGTCAATTTTGTGACAAGGGATATTCAATCATCTTCTCAACAGATAAGTGCTATGTTGAACAGATTGGTACAAAGAAGGTAATTTTATCTGGAAGACGACAAGGAAATATCTACATAGTCGACTGGAATTCTGCTGACAAGAATTCAAGTGTTTGTTGGTGGC
The DNA here is from genome assembly GCA_038501285.1 of Penstemon eatonii. Taxonomy (NCBI): domain Eukaryota; kingdom Viridiplantae; phylum Streptophyta; class Magnoliopsida; order Lamiales; family Plantaginaceae; genus Penstemon; species Penstemon eatonii. The sequence goes on along the minus strand of CM076715.1, from coordinate 60,462,091 downwards.
ATCTGCACCAAGTGAAGTCAGTTGGCTATGGCACAAGAGAATGAATCATCTAAACTTCAAGACCATAAACAGATTAATCAAGAATGATTTGGTAGAAGGGATTCCAAAGACAGTCATGAGCAAAGACAAGCTATGTGATGCATGTCAGAAGGGTAAACAAATCAAGTCATCTTTCAAAAGCAAGAAGCACTGAAAGAATATTGGAGCTGCTACATATGGACTTATTTGGACCCATTGATCCTGTCAGCAATGGTGGAAAGAAATACTGCCTAGCTGTTGTGGATGACTATTCAAGATATACTTGGGTGATTTTCATGAAGAAGAAAAGTGAAACCAAGGAACATCTTACCAATCTGATGGAACTGATCCAGAATGAGAAGAACATCAAAATATTGAAGATCAGATCAGATAGAGGGACAGAGTTTACAAACTCTACTGTTGAAGAGTATTGTAATATCAAAGGAATACATCATGAGTATTCAGCGGCTAGAACCCCTCAACAGAATGGTGTTGCTGAAAGGAGAAACAGAACACTAAAGGAAGCTGTCAGAACCATGATAGCTGAAGCTAAGCTGCCTCAAAGATTTTGGGCAGAAGCAACAAATACAGCATGCTTTACCCAAAACAGATGTATGATCAACAAAAATCAGAACAAGACTCCATATGAAGTTTGGAACAACAGAAAACCAAACATTCATTACTTTAAGATTTTTTGTTGTAAATGTTTTGTATTGAATAATTGGAAAAATCACCTTACTGCATTTGCAGAAAAGGCTGATGAAGCTGTCTTTGTAGGATACTCAACTGTTAGTAAAGCTTACAGAGTTTTTAACAAAAGAACTTTACTAATAGAAGAATCTATTCATGTAGTATTTGATGAGCCAAGTCAATCTTCTGAAAAGAATCAAAGTGTTAACCAAGATCTGTCTACTGATTTACAGAAGTTAGACATTGGAAGAAATGAAGAATATGTTCCCATCATACTACCTAATCTCAGTTCAGCTGCTAACTCAAGTGCTGTTCAAAATCACAGTGCTGATTGTCTAACAGACGAGTTGCAAACAGCTGACAGACCAGAGACTGTTCAACAGACTGCAAGTGTTCAACAGACTACTACTGGAACTCCAACAGTAGTGTTGCAAGATCAAGACAGAGGACAACACCCTGATCTGCAGCCTGATCTCAGATGGCTCAAGAATTACCCACCAGAGTTAGTGATTGGTGATCCTTTGGATAGAGTGAAAACAAGAAGAGCTGCTGCACAAGATGCTATGTTTGTCACATTTCTATCTCAAATAGAACCTAAGCAAATTGAAGAAGCTCTAAATGATTCCTTCTGGATTGAAGCTATGCAAGAAGAGTTGAATCAATTTGAAAGGAATGAAGTCTGGTACTTAGTTCCGAGACCAAGTCATCAAAGAGTAATTGGCACTAAATGGGTTTTCAGAAATAAGATGAATGAAGATGGTATTGTTACCAGAAACAAAGCAAGATTAGTAGCCAAAGGTTACTGTCAAGAAGAAGGAATTGACTTTGATGAAACTTTTGCACCAGTGGCAAGACTTGAAGCAATCAGACTGTTTCTAGCCTATGCTGCTTAGAAGAACTTCACTGTCTATCAGATGGATGTGAAGTCTGCTTTTCTCAATGGAGAACTGCAAGAAGAGGTATATGTTGAACAACCACCTGGTTTTGAAGTCTATCAAGAAGAGGACAAGGTATATCGTCTGAAGAAAGCCCTCTATGGACTGAAACAGGCTCCAAGAGCATGGTATGATACCTTATCTGATTTTCTTTTAATTAAAGGATTTCGTAAAGGTAAGGTAGATAAAACCTTGTTTACAATTGAATGGGAAAATCATATATTACTTGTACAAATATATGTGGACGATATTATTTTTGGTTCAACTAACCAACAGATGTGTGATAAGTTCTCCAAGCTGATGCAGAATAAGTTTGAAATGAGCATGATGGGTGAACTTAGCTATTTTCTTGGTTTGCAAGTTAGACAGTTGCCTGATGGAATATTCATCAGCCAAGCAAAATATACAAGAGATCTGTTCAAGAAGTTTGGTATGGAAACTAGCTCAACTGCTACAATTCCCATGTCTACAAGTCTTCGTTTGGATAAAGATGAAGATGGCAAATCAGTGGACATAACCAAATATAGAGGCATTATTGGTTCATTGTTGTATCTAACAGCAAGTAGACCTGATATAATGTACTCAGTTGGAGTCTGTGCAAGATTTCAATCAAACCCCAAGGAATCTCATCTCTTAGCTGCCAAGAGGATATTGAAATACATCAAAGGCACTCAAGAATTGGGATTGTGGTATCCTAGAGAATCTGGATTTGAACTTATTGGTTATTCAGATTCAGACCTTGCTGGCTGCAAGATTGACAGAAAAAGCACAACAGGTGCCTGTCAGTTCTTAGGTAGTCGTCTGATCTCATGGATGAGTAAGAAACAGACTTCAGTTTCTATATCTACTGCTGAAGCTGAATATATAGCTGCTGGAGCTTGCTGTGCACAGATATTATGGTTGAAGCATCAACTAGAAGATTACAACATCAAGATCAGTGGAATTTCAATCTACTGTGATAACACAAGTGCAATCTCCCTTACTCAGAACACTACAAGTCATTCAAGGACTAAACATATTGAGATCAAGCATCATTTCATTAGAGATCATGTGGAAAAGGGCAATGTTGTGATTGAGTATGTTCATACAGACAATCAGATTGCTGACATTTTCACAAAACCTTTAAGTGAAGTAAGGTTCTCAACTCTAAGAGCTGAGCTAGGACTACTTAATTTGGATGCATAAGCTGAGGGGGAACTCATCAGAAGACTGAAGCTCAACAGCTTAGTTATCCGCTATTTCATTCAAGGATTAACCTTCAACAGACTAGTTAGCTTATGGATTCTTAAAGTCAGGGGGAACGTGTAAGACTAGCGGTACTTCTGTTCTAAAGATGAAATTTGTTAATGTCAGTTAGTTGAAGTTAAGTTATCAGAAGATAAGTTCTTAACTCTTGAAGACTGAAGATTATTTTATCTTGCTGGATTGACAAACAGCAGAGGAAGATTACTAGCTATTGGCATTCTCTAGTAATATCAGATATCAGATCACTCGTCTGTCAGATAAGTTACACTCTACTCATCTGATGTCTTATATAAGCATGGTTATAAAGTCGCATTTTTAGAAACACGCTTTTATAAGTAACAGATAAGTAACGTTTGAGTTTCCCGCCTGTCTGACATTAAAATATTAAAATTTGAAATCCGTAACTCCCATTCACACGATTTAAAACTGTCAGATTAGATCAACGTTTCAGATTAATCACGATAACCTAATCAAAGGAAACCTATAAAGTCCGATCTGAACAGCACAGTCGTCTTACGCACTCAAACACTCTCAAATTCTCTAACTCTCAAACTCTCCTGTTTCGAAAGTTTATTGCTTTTGCAGAAATCTACTCACCAATCTTAGAAATGGAAAAGATTATTGATGGAAGATACCTAAACTACAGCAAATTTCACTTTTCGGGTACTGCTCTGATGCGCTCACTCATGGAGAAAATTAAAGAGGCATCTTTGGTTCCAGTTCTGGAAGCACACGAAGACAGAGTCTACTTAGAAGATGTATATCACTTCTATACGACCAGAAAATTTAACGATGATGAAACTGTTATGACTGCTGTTATTGGTGGTAAGAAAATTGCTGTTTCTGCTGCTGTCTTAAGTGAAATTTACAAACTTAAGAATGAAGGAGGAGATGTGACAGACCTAGGGTCTGAAAAGGAGGAAGAATTTTGGAAAATTTGTGCAAAAGAGGGAGAAAAGATGACTGGAACTTTGATGAAGACTCAGCTGAAAGATGAGTATCAGAGGTTCGCGGACATCATTGCTAAAGTACTGGATTGCAGCACAAGTTCTCTAGATGGGTTACCTAGAAGGAGGTACTACACCATGGTCTGTATTTACTATGGACTGAAAGTTAACTGGGCTGCTCACGTATATGAGCTACTGAGCGATAAAAGGCATTCTCATGCAATCTTACTTAGTAATCTGTTTGCATCCATGCATTGTCCTATGGGTGGTGGAAAGCCCACTCACGGCAGCAAAGAGTTCAAACTATATGAACCAGTGAAACAAGTGGTGGCAAAACCAAAAAGAAAGGCTGCTGCAAAATCCAAAAAGACCCCTTCTAAGAAAAGCAAGAAGGAGGGTCAGACAAGTCAACCTGCTGAACCAACAGCACAGTCTGCTGTTGAGACTGAATCAGCACAACCTGAGGATAAAGTTTCAGAGAAAATAGTTGAAGACTTTGCCAAGGAGATTGAACATATGGAGACAGGCTCCTCTCCTGAAAGAACTGAGTCTGAGGAAGAAATTCCTCTTCAAAGGTTGGAAAGGTTGAGGACTAGGAGTGAAGCAAGGGGACCTCCCCAATCTAAGAAGCCTACTAGAAGAATTCCTAAGTCCAAAGCAAAGAGAAAGGTAACTTTCTCTGAAGAACAAACCATCACAGTCAGAGAAACAACAACAGAAGCAGAAAGGCCTTTAACTATTGAAGAACCAGCTGTTAAGCCTACTAAGGAAGTTGTTTCTACGGTTGGAGTGTCTACAGAAGACTCATCTGTTGCACTATCTGCTGAAGTGGAAGGAGCACAACAGACTAGTACAACACATGAAGAAGATGCACCCTTGTTGCATCCTACTCCAGTTGCTGCAACCCCTCTTCAAGCAATTGAAAGTCCTGAATCAAGGAGGAAGAGGACTGGCAAGATTGCCACATACTTAACTGCCGCAGAAAAGAAAAGACAAGATGCTGCTGAAAAGCTAAGGAAGGCTGCAGAAAAGGCAGAAGAAGAAAGGCTGAAAAGCCTAGAGTTAAAAAGGCTGGAAGAAGAGGCCAGCAAGATGACTCAAGAGCAAAGAGATGCTATTAAGGCAGCAGAATTGGCTGCTGCTATTGAAGCAAGCACCAAGGATGCTCATGGACCAAAGCATACTGGTGGAATAGTCATTGGTAAACAACGAGATCCTAACAAACCAATACCAGCTATGCCTGCACCAAAGACAAAGCCAAAAAGAAGAGAGGAGATTAGATTATCCTTAGAGATTGTCAGGGATGATCCTGTCATCTTTGAAGAATTCCTTAAGAGATTGGATGCTGAAGGTGAAAGAATCAACCGTCTGACGTTATTCAATGCTGAAAAGATAAGATACAACAGATGGAGAGAATTCAGACTGACAAAAAGTCCAGCTGAAATGGTCAAGTGGAAAGCCTTCACTGCTGAAGAAGCCTGGGTGTTGAAGTGGCTTGAGACTGGATCCTTAATCCAAGCACTTGATTCATAATTCTTTCTGGACAAGTTAAGATTAAGAATAAGTCACATAGTCAAGGCTGAAGCAAAGAAGATCTTTAAGTCTATTTCTGAGGATTTTGATGAATCAGTAGATCTCAAGGAAAGATCCATCAAGTTGGCTATTGCTCAAGCAATGGAGCTATGGGCAAAGAAGTCTAGGAAGCTCAAGGGACAACCAAGCTCACTGGTCCCTCTTCCTAACATCAAGCACATTGTCTATGGTCCAAACATCAAACCATTTGAAGAGCTACCTGAGGAACCATACTCACCTTTTATTCCTCTTGACAATTTTACATGGATTTCTCACAGGTCTGCTGTTGATAATGAAGGTTTGATGAAAACAGTTGAGACTGTTAAGAAGATCAAGTCCCCTGCTGACAAAGAAAAAGAAGAGTCTTCTGATCATCAAAAGAACAAAGAGGTTACATCTGACCCATCTGATCAGAACAACGAAAAGGGTGACAAGTCTGACACAGCTGATGATTCCAAGAAAGAAAAAGTTATTCCAGCTGATCAGATCAAGGATAAGGAAGCTGCTGATGAAAAAGATGATCAGACTAAGGAGAAGGAAAGCACTCCTAGTCATGCTGACAAGGCCAAGGAAGCTGAGTCTATCTCTGGTCCAGCAGATCAGTCTCTTGGACAAATGATTCAAGCAGCAAAGCAACTCAGTGGAGAAACACCTCTTGCTCTACATCCTATTCCAACAGATACTCCTTCCACTTCTCAGGCTGCACAAACATCTTTGTTGGATTCTATTCAGGAAATGATATCAAATTCACTGAAGGAAATGAAGGAGGAGTTAACAGCAGATGTGTTGGCTGCTGTACGTCAACCAAGTCAGAAAGTCGCTGCTGTTCCAACCGATCTGATAGAAGACACTGCTCAAAATGTTAAGTCCATTTGTCAAGATATGGACATACTCAGAAGAAGGACTCAGAGCACTGCTGCTGGTTGGAGACGAATTGAAGAAACAGTTGAAACGGCCCTCCAAGCAGAAGACGAAGTCATGGGAAATATGATGAAAGACTTCACTGCTTCATCAAATTGGATTTTAGGAACTCAAATTCAATTGGGTGATCAAGGAGAGGATTTGCTCAAAGAAATGAAAGACTTTAAGGCCAATCAACTCAAACAACAAGCTCAAATCAATGCCATGGAAGAAAACATCAAACTTCTTTGTGACTCACTTCAGATTACACCAGCCTTGCCACAATATCCAATCTACCCTGCTGATGATGACAAAAAGGGGGAAGAAAGGGTATTTGGACAGAAAAGAGTTGGAACCTCTTTTGTAAGGGAAGAAGAAAATCAAGATGGTGCTGGAGAAACTGAAGTGTTGGAAGAATCTGCTGGTGGTGAGACTGATAAAGATATGGAAGAAACAAGCAGACCAACAGAAGAGAAGATCACAGAGGAAGAAGCTGACAATGCTGAAGCTAAGTCTGATAAAGAGATAGCTGCTGCCAAAGACTCAGCTGAAGAACAGCTTGATCCTGATGTCAAGCACAAGAAGATAGAGCTGTTGAGGAAAAAATTCTTTGAAGAATTGGAAGCTGAAACATCTGATGAAGAATCTGAAAAAGAAGACAAGGAAGCAGAAGAAGAAAAGAAGGAAGAAGACTAGTTTAGGCTAGATCTCTCTTTTATATTAAGAATCTTTGTAATCTTTTAAAGTATTTTGCACTTTTCATCTTTCAACACTTGTAATATGTAATCAGTTCAAATATATATAAAATTGCAAGTTTGAATCCAACACACTATTTCTATCTCAGAAATTTTTGAGGATCAGAACTTTAGTTTAGGTACAGGTACTTAGCTGAAGTTTTGTCATCATCAAAAAGGGGGAAATTGTTGGATGAAGATGAAGATCAAAGTGCAAAGAAGACAAGAAATTAAGGGAAGGTTTTGATGATTTTCAAAACATCATATTCAGCTAAGTATGGAAAACTTAGTTCCCTTAGAAGAATTTTGAACAAGTAAAGAAGACAACAGAAGAGTTCAAAGTTCAAAGCCCAGAAGACTAGTGATCTCACACTGAAACAGCAAACAGAAGGGTAGATCATCAGCTGACTCAAATCAGATTAGTTCAAAGTTTGATCAGCAGAGTGGCTATCAGATGGGTTGCTTCTATCAGCAGAGTAGAAGAGATCATGAGAAGAGTCCAACGGTAATAAATGCACTTGGTGTAATAAATGCTGTAAGAGAAGGGTAGTAATGGCAAATGATTGAAGAAAACCTCGTATCAGCAGAGTGCATTTAATGCAGCTACAGGAAAGTACAGCAGAAAAGGTACTGTAGCAGGTAGCCGTTCTGATTTCGGGCTAAAGCTATGGATTTGAAGATTAGATTTGCTTCAACGGTCTTATTTTCAATTTCAAGTATAAAAGGAGCTGATTTAAACGAGCGAGACACACAACAACAATCAGAGATTTTGTTCCTGAAGCAGAATTTTTCTAAGTCTCAAAAGCTCAAACAGCTCACTCGTCTGGTGGAAGTCATCTGTTGACAGAAACCCAGTTGAAGAAAACAGAAAATTACGATCTGAGTGATCTTGTAATAGCTGAGTGTTGTGAGAAGTTGTGATCCATCTTTGTGAGTGATCAAACTTCAGAGAGTAGAATTTCTTAGTGATTTTCTATTGTGAGCTTATAGCTTCTTCATTAGTTGTCTAGGTATAAGTGGAGAAATATTGTAATCTTTGTGATTATAGTATAACCCAGAATCTAAGTGATCTGGAAGAGTGGACTAAAGGATTTTTATCCATATAACCACTATAAAAATTCTTTGTGTTATCTTGCATTCAAGTTTTCCTGCATATTTTGATTCTTGCATCTTTTAACACTTTGAATTATCAAAAGATTTTATAAGGAGTTTCAAAACTGGGGATAAAATCTTTCAAGAACTTAGTCTACTTGTGAAAAACACTTTTAAACAATCCGCTGCAAGTATACTCTTTGGAAAACTGTTTTGTTGAAAAACAGCTAAGTATTTAAAAGAAGAGTGGTCAGTCTGCTGTTCAAGATTTGTTCACGATCAGTACAGTCTGCTTACTGTTCTTCATCAGCTTAGTCTGCTGACAGAAGACTGAAAAGTTTTTTTTTGTTATTCAAAAAAAATTTCAGAGGTCTATTCACCCCCCCCTCTAGACCTCATCTGACCACTTGGGACCAACATTATACATCAATTGAGACCCCTCAACAAAATGCTGTTGCAGAAAGAAAACATCTACATATATTAAATGTTGCTAGATCACTATTTTTTCAATCTCAATTACCTCTTGTTTATTGGAGTGAATGCATTCTAACCAGTGTCTATCTTATAAATAGAACACCTACTCCATTATTACATAATGCATGCCCTTTCACAAAATTATACAATACTACAATTGATTATAACTTCATGAGAGTTTTTGGGTGTCTTGCATTTGCATCTACTATAAAAAATCATAGAGGTAAGTTTGACTCTAAAGCCACTAAATGTGTCTTTATAGGTTACTCCCCTGGAATCAAGGGCTACAAATTACTTAATTTAGACAATTCAAATATCTTCTTTTCAAGGAATGTCGTCTTTTATGAACATATTTTCCCATTTCATGACAAAAATCTGTTTGCAAAATTCCCAAAAGACACCACTCACACCACTCAGAATGATACTACATCCCCTTATACCTTTTATGACTCTCCTATCCCCATCCCACCAGACCCTGATAATCCTACTGATATCATTCCTCCAATATCTACAACCACTCACTCAGACACTTCCAACTCCACTACTAATGACACATTGAACACTAATATCCATACCAGAAAATCTACCAGGACTCATAAACCACTATCTTATCTAAAAGACTTTCATTGTAACTCTACAAGCACTACTAGGTACCCCATTGCTTCTGTTTTAGATTACTGTAAAATTTCTCCTCAATATAGTTCTTTCATATCAAGCATATCTGCTCATAGTGAACCATCTACCTATAATCAAGCTATTAAACACCCAGAATAGATCCAAGCTATTTCAGAGGAACTTAAAGCAATGGAAGTTAATAAAACTTGGTCTGTACAAACACTTCCTGCTAACAAGAAACCCATAGGCTGTAAATGGATTTTTAAACTAAAAAGAAATTCAGATGGAACTATTGAAAGACATAAGGCAAGACTGGTTGCCCAAGGTTTTACACAACATAAGGGGGTATACTATTCAGCAACCTTTTCTCCAGTTGTTGAACTTGTCACTGTTAGAATTCTACTGGCTATTTCCACTTCTAAATAGTGGTACCTACATCAACTAGATATCACCAATGCATTTCTGAATGGTGATTTGGAGGAGGAAGTCTACATGTCATTACCAAAGGGTTACACTTCATCAAACATTACAGGTAACACAGGTAACTTAGTTTGTAAATTGCACAAATCCATATATGGCCTAAAGCAGGCTAGTAGACAATGGAATCACAAATTAACAGATGTTCTTATTTCCATGGGATTCTCACAATCCAGGTCAGATTATTAATTATTTACCTCTGGTTTAAACTCTACTTTTATTGCTTTATTAGTTTATGTAGGTGACATTATTTTAGCTGGTCCTGACATTGAGCTTATTACTAAAACTAAAACTAACCTTAGCTCTATCTTTAAATTAAGGGACCTTGGAAAACTGAAATATTTCCTAGGGATTGAACTTGCATATTCAAAAACTGGCCTCATATTATCCCAAAGGCAATATACCTTACAGATTCTAAAGGATACAAGTTATCTAGATAGCAAACCAGTTACTATTCATATGGATCCTAAGAAGAACTTACATTCTGATGACAATGATCTATTACCTGATCCATCACCATACAGGAGACACATTGGAAGATTAATCTACCTAACCATAACAAGGCCTGATATTTCTTTTTCTGTACACAAATTAAGTCAGTTTGTTGCAAAACCTACGCATTCACACTTAACAGCCATACATCATTTACTTAGATATCTTAAGGTTGCACCTGGTCAGGGAATCTTCTACTCTAAATCATCTTCATGTATATTAATTGGATTTTGTAACTCTGACTGGGGTTTGTGTATTGATTCCAGGAAGTCAACTACTGGCTACTGCGGACTTCTCTAATTTCCTGGAAATCTAAAAGGCAGCCAACAGTATCTAAGTCATCCGCATAGGCTAAATATAGGTCCCTAGCAGTAGTAACATGTGAAATCCTATGGATATCTCAATTATTAAGAGACTTCAACATACATCAATCTCTACCACCTACTGTGTATTGTGACAATAAATCAGCAATTCATCTAGCACAAAATCCAATATACCACGAAATAACAAAACACATAGAGATTGACTTACACTTTATCAGGGAACACGTTGCAAGACGCCATTTGAAGCTGCTTCCTGTGCCCTCTGCTTCGCAAATGGCAGACATCTTCACCAAGCCGCTACATCGTTCCATTTTCTCCACAATTCTGTCCAAGCTTGGTGTTTGCAACATATATGCTCCCACACCAGCTTGCGGGGGGGAGGGGGGGTATTGGAAGATACAATTCATCAAAGAGGAATTGAAGTGTAGGCACTTAAATTTTATTGCCAAATTTGAGTCCAGGACATATTAATTATTAATTAATTTATTTTGGGATTATATTAAATTTAATTTAATTAATTTATATCCTAATGATTAATTGAATACAAGATTTCTTGCAAATAAATCAAAATCTCCATACACAAGGCAAGTTTGTGTAGGAAATTATTAAGCAAGGAAATATTTTTTTCACAAAGCAATATTTGCATGTCATATCTTTTTAAAGGGCAAGAGAATGAAATAAGATATATTTCTTGTCATACAAGGTGTGAAGAACTAATCAAATTGCGCCACGTCATATGGAGAATATTACAATATTTCTCAAAACCCACCTATAAATAGGGGTCATCTTCAAGAAGAAAAACACAACTCAAAAACACAATTCAAAAATCATAAAGAAGTTCAAGGAGAAAAGAAGTAAATTCTCTCAAGGCGTTCTTCAAAAATATCAAGGCGTTCTTCAAAAATATCAAGGCGTTCTTCAAATCAAGGCGTTCTTCGCAATATTCAAAGGCGTTCTTCAAAAAGTGAAGAAAATCCAACGTTTAATCTAAGATTAAGATGCTTAACACTTAGATTAACGTTATTGGAAATTCACGAAGTTCAAACAAAGATCAAATCCCTTAAAAATTCAAAATTTCCAAGACAGAGTTCGAGACGTTCGTCAAGGAGATTCAAATCATTTCACGTTTGATCCAATTTTAAGCACAATTGCTTTTAGAATAACGTTATTCAAGTACCAAAATTATTTTGAGAAGATCAAATCAATCTTTTTCAAGATTATTGCTTAGAAGATTAGAATCAGAGTAATCATAGAGATTGTAACCACTATTTCAAGTCAATAAAATTTAATTTGTACAATTATTTCTTGTCTAAAATACATTTTTAAACTTGAAATTTTATTTGTTACAAATTTTTGGCACGCCCAGTGGGACAATCTCTACCTCTCATCTCTTTTCTTCATTAAGTGGCGCCAATAATGACGACAAACAATCCAACCATGGAGGAACAACTTTTGATTTTAACAAATGCGATGGAGGAGCTCACAATGCAATTCCAACAGCGAGATGCTAAGCTCGATGAGCTATTGATCAATTGGGGCAATGTTGAGGCTGTCAACGCGGATGAGAAAGAACTCGAGGAGCTTGAAGAAGGCGATAAATCCGCAAATCAACTATTGAGCAGAAGAGGTCATGCTGAGGTGAAGCACCTGATGGAAAAGTAGTCCAAGGAGCTCGATGATGGCGAAGCGCCCATAAAGCGACAATCAAATGCAAAGGACAAGTCATCTACCAAAGGAGGTCACCCCGAGGCGAACCACCTGATGGAAAAGTTGCCCAATGAGTTTGACGATGGTGAGACTTCCATAAAGCAACAATCAAATGCAAAAGAAAAATCTTTATCTAAACAAATTCAAATATCGTTTGATGGTATGATCCAAGCTAGCCAATTGAAGGAGTTCATTTTGGAGGCCATCAAAAGCAAACTACATGGGAGCTCGAAGTATTCCTTCACATACACCAAACCTTACACTCAAAGAATTGACAACTTAAATATGCCAATTGGATATCAACCCCCAAAGTTTCAACAATTTGATGGCAAAGGAAATCCAAAGCAACATGTGACGCATTTCGTCGAGACGTGCAATGATGCTGGACAGTGTTTTGAAAATCGGACCGGACCGGCCGGTTGAACCGGTTCAACCGCTTACCGGTCCCCAATCAGGTCCGGTTCACCCCTAAAAACCAGTCTCATAATTAACCAGTTCGAACCGGTAAAATCAGCTCCAAAACTGGTAAAACCAGTGAACCAGTGGTTCACTTAATTTTTTTTTTTTAAATTTAGAGATTTTTTTGTTATTGTTATTTATTTGAACTCTTGTTTAACATTTAATAGAATTGCAAGTCTATACTTTAATTAAAATAATATTCTAGTGTTTTAACAATCAATGCAATAATACATTTTTTTTTACATAAAGAAGTACATAATTACCATTTTCTCATCATTGTAAATAATATTATATTGTGCATGAAATTATGTGTAACGACCCAACTTTTCCTGATTATCATTTTTCTCCATTTTCATCTTTCCATTTAAGGAAGTGATCTTTTCTCTCTCACTTTCTTATTTTCCTATACTACCACCCAATTTCTTTTCTTCCTTTTCATTTTTGTCTCCAAGTTAATCTCTCCGTTTTCTTCTCCTCTCCCTTTAGTTAAAACCCGGACTAAAGGGTATGTGAAATTGTGAATGCTTTGGAACACTAATTAATAGAAGAAGTGAAATGGAGGAGTTACACGTAGCAAGGCATAAAATAAGAGTCACCTATTTTCCTTTCTTCTTTCTTGCCGTGTGGAGGGTTCTAATTAGGATAATATCATTTGTAATAGGTTGCTAGTGTAAGACATATTTGGGTGACATCTATTTTATTTTATGTTCATTTCATGAGATAAAAAGTTGAAGTAGTTGTATACTGTAGTATATATATATCTAGATACATACTTTTATATATAAGATAGATAAGCATAAAAACAATATTAATATCAAAATACAAATTTTCATATTAGATCCATAATTTTATTTTGACATTCATATTAACCTTACCTATTAATGATATATTCAATTAACCCCAAATGAATTTAACGGGTCCTATATTATTTCAACGAAAATACTAAAGTTCTTATAAGTCTCATTCCAAACCTAATACATTAAATTTTATGTTTAAATTAAAATTTAATTATGAATTCATTTTGCATTTATATAAAATTACGGGGTATTACATTCACCCCTCCTTCAAAGAATTTGGCCCCCAAATTCTCTCTCACTTATTTAGATCAAGATAATATGAACTGAATCATGTTTCCAAATGAAATGAGTTTCTAAAGAGGATGATTAGATAGGAACTTATTAACCAAGTGAAATTTAGATCAAGTGTCCAAAACTAATTGTTGATGGGAAATACGAATTTCAAACAATTAGCATCCCGCGTGTCAGTAAGATTATAGGAGATCCCCTCGGAATGTGCCCTCTAATTTAAATTCAATAAAAGGGGACCCAAAATTTGTGTTTGTTGATGCTGTACTACACGAACTTTTATCACTCACGAACCACGAAATGCATTGACCGGTCGCTGCCACGAAAATTTATCACTCACGAATCATGAAATGCATTGATCGGTCGCTGCCACGAAAAATTTATCACTCACGAATCACGAAATGCATTGACCGGTCGCTGCCACGAAAATTTATCACTCACGAATCATGAAATGCATTGACCGGTCGCTGCCACGAAAAATTTATCACTCACGAATCACGAAATGCATTGACCGGTCGCTGCCACGAAAATTTATCACTCACGAATCATGAAATGCATTGACCGGTCGCTGCCACGAAAAATTTATCACTCACGAATCACGAAATGCATTGACCGGTCGCTGCCACGAAAAATTTATCACTCACGAATCACGAAATGCATTGACCGGTCGCTGCCACGAAAAATCTTGTATACCAATAGCATTATCCCCTTGATGAAAGATCAAGTTTTACCCAAACCGACCACCATCACACGAACGTTATATTAACCTCTATCTCCAATTAAAAGAAGTTTGAACAAGTAGTCACTGCAAAAAGCATTTCAATTATCATTCAAGATGGCAAAATACATGCAATTTAGACATTGCAAAGTATCAAAATCGATAATGTTCCATTGCCTTCCTGCTAAACAAAAATGGAATAGATATTTAGAAAAAAATACCATATGTGATGGTAGTTCACCACAATGGCATATTAGATATAGTCGTACCGGGTACATTTAACTCAAGCAAAAGGCCAAAAAAGAGAGGGATAGTAAAAAAAATTAAAAAGCTCAGCAATTTAAAAGACAATGATCCATAATATAACCAATTTACGTTATTAATATGCAGTAACTAATGATTATGATAATTTATTAAATGCATCACATGTCCTACCATCAGCCTAGAGCATATATATATATATATATATATATAACGCATAATAGAAAGAGTGATGTATATCATTAATTTTCAGTATTCGCATAAAAATCAGACCTATAACCTATACGAGCACCTGTCACTTGAACCATCCTTACAGAAAATGAATCTACAAGCAATTAAAGCCCAAAACCTGATACCAAAAGATGAGCCAAAATTACCACCCAATTCTCCTTTGTGCCTAAAACACCATTTTGGAGCCTAATCATTGGAAGGGTGGTCGGAAAACCTCCATGCAAGAAGGCCCACTTTGAAGCCGCCACTTGCCGCCACCGTCGTCTCTTTTCCGGCAATAGTCTTTGACGAATAGTGGTACCAATGGAAAGCTACAGTCCGAGGAACCTATCCTGGCTTTTGAGCCGAAGCTCTGATACCATTTGTAACGACCCAACTTTTCCTGATTATCATTTTTCTCCATTTTCATCTTTCCATTTAAGGAAGTGATCTTTTCTCTCTCACTTTCTTATTTTCCTATACTACCACCCAATTTCTTTTCTTCCTTTTCATTTTTGTCTCCAAGTTAATCTCTCCGTTTTCTTCTCCTCTCCCTTTAGTTAAAACCCGGACTAAAGGGTATGTGAAATTGTGAATGCTTTGGAACACTAATTAATAGAAGAAGTGAAATGGAGGAGTTACACGTAGCAAGGCATAAAATAAGAGTCACCTATTTTCCTTTCTTCTTTCTTGCCGTGTGGAGGGTTCTAATTAGGATAATATCATTTGTAATAGGTTGCTAGTGTAAGACATATTTGGGTGACATCTATTTTATTTTATGTTCATTTCATGAGATAAAAAGTTGAAGTAGTTGTATACTGTAGTATATATATATCTAGATACATACTTTTATATATAAGATAGATAAGCATAAAAACAATATTAATATCAAAATACAAATTTTCATATTAGATCCATAATTTTATTTTGACATTCATATTAACCTTACCTATTAATGATATATTCAATTAACCCCAAATGAATTTAACGGGTCCTATATTATTTCAACGAAAATACTAAAGTTCTTATAAGTCTCATTCCAAACCTAATACATTAAATTTTATGTTTAAATTAAAATTTAATTATGAATTCATTTTGCATTTATATAAAATTACGGGGTATTACATTATGCAAATCAATTACCATATAAACATCAACTTACAATAATAAAACCCAAATGAACAAGCCAAAACTTTAAAAATGAGATGAAATTTTAATTTTGTTGTCTTGTTTTGAATGTATGTATCTTTGAGGGATACTTGAGATTTATATTTTTGACATTAATCTTAATTTTTAAGACATTTTGATTATTTGCATGAAACAATAAAAATTTATAATTACAAAGAATTTATAATTCTTGAATTATAATTGTATTTTAGATAATCCAAAAAAATATATATAAATATTACATAATAATAAAGTCATACCAGTTTTACCAATCGAACCAGTGGTTGACCCGATCTAACCGATCGAACCAGTCACCAGTAGGACTTTCGGTTCAATGACCGGTCCGGTTTTAAAAACACTGATGTTGGGATACATGGAGATCAACTTGTCAAGCAATTTGTATGTTCATTGAAGGACAATGCATTTGACTGGTATACTGATTTGGGGGCAAATTCCATTGATGGATGGGACCAACTGGAGCAAGAGTTTCTCAATCGCTTTTATAGCACCCGAAGGACTGTGCGAATGGTAGAACTCATTAACAATCGCCAATGGAAGGAGGAGTCTGTCATCGACTATATAAACCGCTGGAGAAATTTAAGTCTCAAAGGAATGCAATGGGGTCTTCGATACATTCTACAAGGAATAAAGCCAAAAACTTTTGAAGAGTTAGCCACTCGAGCCTATAATATGGAATTGAGCATGTTTAGAAGTCAAACCGATGAGCCGCATGTGCATTCTCCTACCAAAGTTCAAGACGATTCCACTGCCAAAGAAGGGGGCAAATCTTTTGATGAGTCTCCAAATGAATCCACCTGAAAATACAGCAATGCTCCTAGATACGAGCTAAAACTATCTGGGATCTTTTAAAATTAGATCTCTTCAAAGCTCCTAGATACGAGCTAAAACTATCTAGGAATCTTTCAAAGTTAGATCTTTTCAAAGCTCCTAGATACGAGCTAAAACTATCTAGGATCTTTCAAAGTAAGATTTCTTCAATGCTCATTGATAAAAGTTTAAACTGTCAATATAACTCCTTGATATGAGTTAAAACTATTTATAAAGTCTTCAAAGTTTAAGTGAAATCTCCTTAACATGAGTATAAACTGTTTACAAATCAAATTAATTACTCCTTAACACGAGTATAAACTGTTTGCAAATTATTCACTCATTGATAAGAGTATAAACATTCAAAACAACTCCTTGATATGAGTTAAAACTATCTACGAATCTCCAAGTTGAAATCTCCTTAATTCAAGTATAAACTGTTTAAAAATCAAATCTATCACTACTTAACATGAGGATAAACTGTTTACACAAATCAAATTCATCACTCCTTAATATGAGTATAAACTGTTCACAAATCTCAAGTCTAAAGCCTCCAATAGACGAGATAAAAAAATCTACAAAATCCAAATCAAGTTCTCGCAGACAAGAGAAGAAAATGTCTGCAAATTTCAAATCAAAGCCTCCAGTAGACGAGACGAAAAAGTCTACAAAACCCAAATCAAGTTCTCCTAGACATGAGAATAAAATGCCTACAAAGTTCAAATGAAAGCCATAAGTAGACGAGACAAAGATGTCTACAAATTTTAAATCAACTTCTCCTGGACACGAGTCAAAAGGGTCTACCAAATCTCAAATTCAAAATGCTCTTTGACACACGAGCCTAAAATGTATGTTACTCTTCATTTACATGAATATAAATTTGAACAACATCCATCACATCAAATTTGATGCTTTGAACTACGTTATGACTTGATTCCCTTTTTGGGATACGTAGGTAACTTGAAACAATTTTGAGCCCAGTCAAATTCCTTAAAAAGAAAAATAATGTTGACTTCAAATTTGACGAATGCGTGAAGAAAAGTCGAGACTTATCTACTCAAAAAACAAATGCATTTTCGTAAATAAGTCTCGAGGGGGCATTTGTAGGCAGTTAAATTTTATTGCCAAATTTGAGTCCAGGACATATTAATTATTAATTAATTTATTTTGGGATTATATTAAATTTAATTTAATTAATTTATATCCTAATGATTAATTGAATACAAGATTTCTTGCAAATAAATCAAAATCTCCATACACAAGGCAAGTTTGTGTAGGAAATTATTAAGCAAGGAAATATTTTTTTCACAAAGCAATATTTGCATGTCATATCTTTTTAAAGGGCAAGAGAATGAAATAAGATATATTTCTTGTCATACAAGGTGTGAAGAACTAATCAAATTGCGCCACGTCATATGGAGAATATTACAATATTTCTCAAAACCCACCTATAAATAGGGGTCATCTTCAAGAAGAAAAACACAACTAAAAAACACAATTCAAAAAGCATAAAGAAGTTCAAGGAGAAAAGAAGCAATCTCTCTCAAGGCGTTCTTCAAAAATTTCAAGGCGTTCTTCGCAATATTCAAAGGCGTTCTTCAAAAAGTGAAGAAAAACCAATGTTTATTCTAAGATTAAGATACTTAACTCTTAGATTAACGTTATTGGAAATTCACGAAGTTCAAACAAAGATCAAATCCCTTAAAAATTCAAAATATCCAAGATGGAGTTCGAGACGTTCGTCAAGGAGATTCAAATCATTTCACGTTTGATCCAATATTAAGCACAATTGCTTTTGAATTAACGTTACTCAAGTACCAAAATTATTTTGAGAAGATCAAATCAATCTTTTTCAAGATTATTGCTTAGAAGATTAGAATCAGAGGAATCATAGAGATTGTAACCACAACTTCAAATCAATAAAATTTAATTTGTACAATTATTTCTTGTCTAAAATACATTTTCAAACTTGAAATTTTATTTGTTACAAATTTTTGGCATGCCCAGTGGGACAATCTCTACCTCTTATCTCTTTTCTTCATTAAGTGGCGCCAATAATGACGACAAACAATCCAACCATGGAGGAACAACTTTTGATGTTAACAAAGGCGATGGAGGAGCTCACAATGCAATTCCAACAGCGAGATGCTAAGCTCGATGAGCTATTGATCATTGGGGCAATGTTGAGGCCGTCAACGCGGATGAGAAAGAACTCGAGGAGCTTGAAGAAGGCGATAAATCCTCAAATCAACTATTGAGCAGAGGAGGTCATGCTGAGGTGAAGCACCTGATGGAAAAGTTGTCCAAGGAGCTCGATGATGGCGAAGCGCCCATAAAGCGATAATCAAATGCAAAGGACAAGTTATCTAACAAAGGAGGTCATCCCGAGGCGAACCACCTGATGGAAAAGTTGCCCAATGAGTTTGACGATGGCGAGACTTCCATAAAGCAAGAATCAAATGCAAAAGAAAAATCTTTATCTAAAAAAATTCAAATCTCGTCTGATGGTAAGATCCGAGCTAGCCAACTGAAAGAGTTCATTTTGGAGGCCATCAAAAGCAAATTACATGGGAGCTCAAAGTCTTCCCTCACATACACCAAACCTTACACTCAAAGAATTGACAACTTAAATATGCCAATTGGATATCAACCCCCAAAGTTTCAACAATTTGATGGCAAAGGCAATCCAAAGCAACATGTGACGCATTTCGTCGAGACGTGCAATGATGCTGGGACACATGGAGATCAACTTGTCAAGCAATTTGTATTTTCATTGAAGGACAATGCATTTGACTGGTATACTGATTGGGGGTAAATTCCATTGATGGATGGGACCAACTGGAGCAGGAGTTTCTCAATCGCTTTTATAGCACCCGAAGGACTGTGCGAATGGTCGAACTCATTAACACTCGCCAATGAAAGGAGGAGTCTGTCATCGACTATATAAACCGCTGGAGAAATTTAAGTCTCAATTGCAAAGATCGACTATCTGAAGCTTCATCCATTGAGATGTGTATCCAAGGAATGCAATGGGGTCTTCGATACATTCTACAAGGAATAAAGCCAAAAACTTTTGAAGAGTTAGCCACTCGAGCCTATAATATGGAATTGAGCATATTTAGAAGTCGAACAGATGAGCCGCATGTGCATTCTCCTAACAAAGTTCAAGACGATTCCACTGCCAAAGAAGGGGGCAAATCTTTTGATGAGTCTCCAAATGAAGAATCCATCTGAAAATACAGCAATGCTCCTAGATACGAGCTAAAACTATCTAGGATCTTTTGAAATTAGATCTCTTCAAAACTCCAAGATACGAGCTAAAACTATCTAGGAATCTTTCAAAGTTAGATCTTTTCAAAGCTCCTGGATACGAGCTAAAACTATCTAGGATCTTTCAAAGTAAGATTTCTCCAATGCTCATTGATAAAGTTTAAACTGTCAATATAACTCCTTGATATGAGTTAAAACTATCTATAAAGTCTTCAAAGTTTAAGTGAAATCTCCTTAACATGAGTATAAACTGTTTACAAATCAAATTAATTACTCCTTAACAAGAGTATAAACTGTTTGCAAATTATTCATTCATTGATAAGAGTATAAACATTTAAAACAACTCCTTGATGTCTACAAATCTTCAAGTTGAAATCTCCTTAATACAAGTATAAACTATTTACAAATCAAATCTATCACTCCTTAACATGAGGATAAACTATTTACACAAATCAAATTCATCACTCCTTAATATGAGTATAAACTGTTCACAAATCTCAAGTCAAAAGCCTCCTATAGACGATATAAAAAAGTCTACAAAATCCAAATCAAGTTCTCGCAGACAAGAGAAGAAAATGTCTGCAAATTTCAAATCAAAGCCTCCCATAGACGAGACGAAAAAGTCTACAAAACCAAAATCAAGTTCTCCTAGACATGAGAATAAACTGTCTACAAAGTTCAATGAAAGCCTTAAGTAGACGAGACGAAGATGTCTACAAATTTTAAATCAACTTCTCCTGGACATGAGTCAAAAGGGTCTACCAAATCTCAAATTCAAAATGCTCCTTGACACACGAGCCTAAAATGTATGTTACTCTTCGTTCACATGAGTATAAATGTGAACAACATCCATCACATCAAATTTGATGCTTTGAACTACGTTATGACTTCATTCCCTTTTTGGGATACGTAGGCAACTTGAAACAATTTTGAGCCCAGTCAAATTCCTTAAAAAGAAAAATAATGTTGACTTCAAATTTGACGAATGCGTGAAGAAAAGTCGAGACTTATCTACTCAAAAAACAAATGCATTTTCGTAAATAAGTCTCGAGGGGGCATTTGTAGGCAGTTAAATTTTATTGCCAAATTTGAGTACAAGACATATTACTTAATAATTAATTTATTTTGGGATTATATTAAATTTAATTCCTAAAATACTAATTAATTAATCAATTAATTAATTTTATATCCTAATGATTAATTGAATACAAGATTTCTTGCAAATAAATCAAAATCTCCATACACAAGGCAAGTTTGTGTAGGAAATTATTAAGCAAGGAAATATTTTCTTCACAAAGCAATATTTGCATGTCATATCTTTTTAAAGGGCAAGAGAATGAAATAAGATATATTTCTTGTCATACAAGGTGTGAAGAACTAATCAAATTGCGCCACGTCATATGGAGAATATTACAATATTTCTCAAAACCCACCTATAAATAGGGGTCATCTTCAAGAAGAAAAACACAACTTAAAAACACAATTCAAAAAGCATAAAGAAGTTCAAGGAAAAAAGAAGCAAACTCTCTCAAGGCGTTCTTCAAAAATATTAAGGCGTTCTTCAAAAATATCAAGGCGATCTTCAAATCAAGGCGTTCTTCGCAATATTCAATGGCGTTCTTCAAAAAGTGAAGAAAATTCAACGTTTAATCTAAGATTAAGATACTTAACTCTTAGATTAACGTTATTGGAAATTCACGAAGTTCAAACAAAGATCAAATCCCTTAAAAATTCAAAATATCCAAGACGGAGTTTGAGACGTTCGTCAAGGAGATTCAAATAATTTCACGTTTGATCCAATATTAAGCACAATTGCTTTTGGATTAACGTTATTCAAGTACCAAAATTATTTTGAGAAGATCAAATCAATCTTTTTCAAGATTATTGCTTAGAAGATTAGAATCAGAGGAATCATAGAGATTGTAACCACTACTTCAAATCAATAAAATTTAATTTGTACAATTATTTATTGTCTAAAATACATTTTTAAACTTGAAATTTTATTTGTTACATGAAGATAAAAAGGAAGAAAAAGAGGAAGTAAAGTAAAGAAACAAATCCCCAATTATTCAAATTAGGGATTTACCGATAATTATTTGTTATTCCGATTTTATTGTATAAACCGGTTCAGTAATGTATATAATTTAATCCGGTTCAATATTAGTTAAGCGGTTATACTGTAATTACTTTCTTGTCCCTGGTAGTTAATCTTATATATAGGTTAGTTAAGCTGATTTGTAATATACATTTTTTCATCATTATCAATATTCAATATATAAAGTTTTCTCTCCAAATCTATATCATATATACAATATACATACATGAATCATGGTTTATATCTTTAGAAAACATGATCAGCGAGTTGTTGAAAGCAATAAAAAATCAACGAGTGTTTGGATTAAGAGATTAGTTCTCATAATGTGATGAATTGTGTTCGAATTCGGTTGATAGAGGTGTCCTCGAAAAAAATTAAATCATATCTGAGCTCTAATTCGCTCATAAGTGATCAACTATAGACTTCTTCTTTAAGTGGTGAGTTATTCCTTTCATGGATATCATATATATCAATATGCACTAAAAATTATTTGATAAGAGAATAGCCCGAATGGCCTATCACCAAACAAACATATTTGTATTGAAGATTATTTAGGAAAAAGAAAAAGAAAAAGAAAAAACATAGACCCTTCCAAAACAAAGGCCTACCACCATGACTATTGTCCCACACATTAGGGGTGCACATGGTTTTTAAAACCGTACGGTCCCGTCTCGTATCGAATTATTGGATTTTTTCCTCCAAAATTAAAGATTTGGTATGGACGAAAACCTTATTGAATATTTTGGTATGATTTCGGTTTTAGATTTCTCATACTAGAAAAATTTGTACCGTTCCGAAATTAAAAAGAAACATGAATAGATTATTCGTACTTTTTACTTTACAACTAAATTTAAGATTTTTTATTTTTCAATTTTATAATTCTTATATTCTCGAACACGATATTATTTATTAACTTATATTATAGTCCATCACTATTTATTGTTATACATCGCTCCTGTTTAATTAAAAGTAGATACTTCTCAAACTTATCACAATTTAATTGTTCTCCACACAACAAAAACCAAACATTAAGTTCCTCCATAAATAAAAAGAAAGATCAATAATCAATCAATTTTATTCAACGCATTATGTCACCAAATTTGTGATTTTTTTGGTGAGTTAATTAATTTAAAATAATAGAGTATTTTGTAAGATATTATAATATTGATTTTTATAATTTTTTTAGTAAAATAAAGAAACAACATATATTATCAATTTATATCGTCGTGTCAACTAAATAATCAATTGTAAACATGAAAAAAATTCTTCTAAAAAATAGCAAAAAACCGTACTGTAAATCGTACAAAATCAAGTGTATTACTATGATTTATACTAGTTTGATTTGAGATTTTTTAAAACCGCACTAATTGATATGGTACAAATTTTATCAATAAATCGCAAAAACGTACCGTATGCACCCCTACCACATATGGCTAGTGAGCGAGTTGTCGAAAATGAGTCGCAAAAAGATGTAGTGGTCACCTATTACGTATTGGTCAGTGAACGTGATAGTATCAAATAAATTGTTTATCAACTGATAATTATTGAATCCCACAAATTTTGAAATTGACGTGGAAATTCAATAATTAACTAGTCTCATTAATTTTGAAATTGACGTGGCAATAACATATTACTTAAAACTCATTAAGAATTGTTCCCTTACAAACTGGAGAGATTATTTAGTAAAATCGCTGCACCACGTCATCAAGTACACGTGGTGCAGCCCATCAATACATTTGGGACATGTGAATTGATAATCTAAATCACCTCATATTCTAGTCATGTTCCCCAAAAATAGGAATTCAGAGAATTATGTTCAAATTGCCGGAACATGTGTGATGTGAATCATTAACATGTCTCAAGTGTATTGGTGGGCTGCACCACATGTACTTGATGACGTGGTGCAGCGATTGTACTAAATAATTTCTCTACAAGATGGCCCTATTGAATTCCTTCTAAATTTTTATTTTTTACTCAATTATTCCTCCTTAATATTTCTACTTATGGTCGAGTTTTAAACAAGAGAAAAAGTGAAATCGAAAGAAACAATAATAAAAAGACCACTTCTTCCTTAATATTTCTCGTCATTTTGAGTTTTAAACAAAGGGAAAAATGGAAATAGATATCATAAAAAAAAAAAAATTAATGCGCATCCAGGGAATCGAACCCTGGTCAGTACCGTGGGAGGGTACTATGATACCACTACACCAGATGCGCCCTTTGGTCTTACGTTGTGAAATATATTAAACGAAAAGGACAAAGTTGTTATAAAATTTACGGTAAACACATGTAATTGTCCTCCTTATCATTGACTTTTTACATATCTGTCCCTCATATTTTTTTTTCACGTTAGTCCCTACAAAGAGTTATTTGTATCATCTTGGCCATTTTTCAGGCTGAATATGGAGGTTCCGATATCCAGTAACTTGCATGTGAGGGTACTCTTGTCCATTCGTTGCGATAGTGTTACACTTAAGTTTCCAATAAATTCTATATTATAGTTCACGTGATATCGGATTAGCCATGCTCAACCTGAAAAAGATCAACGTTACACAAATAATTAACATTTAATAGGAACTAATGTGAAAAAAAAAGTTTAAAAAAGACTGATCTGTTAAAAAGTTAAGAATAAGGAATATAATAAGTGACGTTTACACTAAAATTTGCATTCTACTATCTTGTAGCCTTTTGGGATTGAGAAAAATATTAGTACAAACTATAAATGCGATTCTAAATTCCACGTAAAGAGAAGGGATAAAAATTGTTTGTAAAACTTACGTATTCTAATTGCTCACTATATAACATTTGATAAATAGCACATTGATTCTCATTATTTATGGAGTGTCGATTAAGGAATGGATTCAATAAATTCTCTCTTTTCCTTTTTGTCTTTTAAATTAAGATTAAAAATTAAATTAAATTTAACAACATTATTGTGTAATAATGTTTGAAGTTATGTTGTAACTTAACTGGTAAAATTGTAAATTTAGTCCCAAACTAGATTTATTTTTTACATATTATCCTAAACTATCTCGCAGTTACAATTTATGTTCTGTAATATACTCCGTATTTGTTAATTTTAGCAAATATCGTCCCACCGTTACATTTTAGTTGTTTAGTCCATTAACCTACCATGATGGATGAGGATGTGGCAAATTCATCTTTTTTACACTACTAAAATTTGGCTACTCTTGTCTCATTTCCTCAACACATTAAACCTATCTCCAAATTTATATTATGGGACTTAATTGCAACCGCAATCTAGCTTGGGACTATATGTAAAAAGCAGATATAACTTGGGACTAGATTTACAATTTTGCCAACTTAACTTGATTGATAAACAAGAATAATAATAAGGAGATGTAAGGAGAACACTAAATTTTTAACGAACAAACTGAACTTAAAAAAAAAAAAAAAAACACTTTTGATATCAAACTTTAGATCAAAAAATAAATTTAATACCAAGTTTTTTGGAAAGATATATTTCATACCATGATTCGTACCCTCTTGACACATTTACTTTTGTCATCAATTTTCTAACGGAATTCAACACGGCACGCTCACATGCCCGTTAAGTAACAATCTTGGATCTTTAATTAACATCTCGTGCTTGTTTTCCCTCCCATTGTCAACTTAACGGGCACGTGAGTGGCACATGCCGAATTCCGTCTGAAAATTGACGGTAAAACTAAATGTGTCAAGAAGGTGTGAATCATGGTATAAAATGTGGTTTTTCGAAAAGCTTAGTACCAAATATATTTTTTAACTAAAGTTTGATATCAAAAGTGTTTTTCCCTCTCTCAATTTTAAAAGTCAAAACAAACTTAAATAATATGTTTTGATTCGCTTCTACTTGTTTACATCTTGAATAGAACAAATCTTTCATTCGAAAGGTTATAGCTTTATTCTCGAATTCTATGAGAGTTACTCCAATCCATTTAATTTCTAAAAATGAAAAAGAGTCTAATCCCATTATCTTTTAATAGTTAAAGTAAAGCACAGATCTTTCCTTTAAAAAATCCTTAATAGCCAAACAAGCAAAAACTACCTTTGTAAAGTGCCAACTTTTAGCATTCCAATGAGTTTTGTGCTGTATTTAATTAATGCTATTATTGGAGAATTATTTCATGTACATTGAGGGGCAAATAAACTTTTAGCATTCCAATCAAATTTATGTTGAGGAACATTCCTCGTACACTACTGTAAACAGGAATAATTTCCATGCATCCTTGTTATGCGATAAGCGATTCCACAAAGAGTTATTTTTTGTTTGTTGGAATTTTAGAAGTTTTTAAACTTCAAAATAAAAAATAAATTTTGTAACGTCAAATGCATTAACATCCCCTTAATGTGCCATTATGTGGCTCTTAATATTTTGACCATTAAGGTCTCTCATGAACACTATAAATAGGAGTGTCCTAGAGTCTTAGTAACACACACTCACTAGTTAGATAGGTTGCATTCACAAAATACTTTCTATATTGTTATTGGGCACTGGAGAAATCTGGTTCTTTGTCTTCCTGTGAACGTGCTCACGGATGAGGACGCGGCGTGGTCATATGGGTTTTATCTTGGGATTGTGATCAGCCGCCAATACCTGCACGAGGGGAGGCAATCACTTTCTTAGGACGAGCGCCTAGTGGCGTGACTCTCATCAGGCCAGTCGTTCTATATTTTAATTATTTTATGTCATATATCATATTATAAAATAATATGAGTTGTTTATTTCAAAACTATGATTTACTTAAATCTAGTGTAAAACCAAAATTTCACAACATTGTTTGGGTGGTCGGTGCACTTGCTATCTCAGCAAG
The DNA here is from genome assembly GCA_038501285.1 of Penstemon eatonii. Taxonomy (NCBI): domain Eukaryota; kingdom Viridiplantae; phylum Streptophyta; class Magnoliopsida; order Lamiales; family Plantaginaceae; genus Penstemon; species Penstemon eatonii. The sequence continues at coordinate 60,434,963 of CM076715.1, read as the reverse complement.
CCACCAAATAATGCGTATCAACTATCTCAATCATCCTCGTGGACCCAAACATCCTGTAGTTCATCGGAGTACATACAATCATGAAGGTCTATCCGAACCCATCGATGTCCCATCTCAATAGATTCTACGACTCTTAAACATGTTTTGAATCATGGTTTGTCCACAGATATTTCATCGGAGTATACACAATCGTGAAGACCTATCCTTCAGTCCACGAGTTCTCCCATAGCTATGTGATCGAAGGATCTCTATCCTAGTTGCTAGATAATGATTTGATTAGATAAATTGGCCATAAATTAATTCATATAATCAAAACAATTGTTTACTAAACTAGTACATCAGATGCAACCATACAATTGGCTTGAAATGCACTATTTCCTATATCATATCGGCATGATACATATCTTGTGAATTATACACGATACGGTACATATCCTATACGATACAAATTTTGACTAGATCGTGCCTCTGGACCGGTTATATTGGGAAGCTCCATTTGTTTTTTCAGAGAAAAAGAGAATTAGCAGAATTGTTTGTCCTTTATTCGCAATCTAAATTTAAAATGCGATGAATTTTTCGGTTTGGGTACCCAAATTTTGAAAACCCTTGATATTAAGCAAAATTACGGAACGGATTTGGGACTACATACAGATATCCATACGGGTAGAAAAAAAATATTGTAAGCAATTAAACATGTAAATGAGCTAATTACACCAGTTTTACTATATTTATTAATGTTGAAAAGATAAACAAAAAATAGATAGAAAATAAAATGACTTCATAATTATTTGGTGGATAGAAAAGTAAAAATGCCTTCATGCTCACTAGTATCACGTGAGGCAGTAAAAAAAAAATAGAGAAATACAATTTTACAAAATTACGGTCAGCCAAAAGAACCTAATGGGCTACTTCCATAAAACGTGGGAATATCACGTTTAAATTGAAGAATCCAAAATCAAAAGAGGCGGCCAAATAGTCTCTAATTTGCGTTGGATATGCAATCGTGAAATTTGGTTGTTGCATCGCTGGGCCAGGCTGCCACTTAGGTGGTGTTTTTAATCATTTTTAAAAAGCGATTTTTTGCTTTTTCAAAAAAATAAGTTGAAAGTGAGTGTTTTTAACGGAAAATTCTTGTCCAAGCCTGGCTTGGCCAAACCCACCCAACCACAAAGCAAGTGTATTGCACTTGTTTTGTGAAGTTACATCCAATCCCAAAGCAAGAGTATTACACTTGCCATGTAGTTGCTTTGGGTTTGGCCAAACCCAGTCTGGATAAGAATTTCCCGTTTTCAACTACTTTTTAAATTACTTATGTTCAAAATTCTCTTAAAGAAAGTACAAAAAGTAGAAGTTGGTTGAATGCAGCTTCTCACTTCTACAAAAAAAGCTTCTCACTTCTACAAAAAAAGTAAATCAATAATTTATTGAAAACATCACCTTAGTCATGAACAAATAAATTTTATCCTATAAGTAGAAGCTAGGGTTTAAGCTCTTTGATTTGTCAGAGGAACTGAGAGGGGAAATCTTTGAAATTTATGCATGAATAAATTTTAAATGCTATGAAAGTTACTAGATTAAATATGTTATACATATGAACAAAATTAAATTATAATGAAAGTTAGAGAAAATAATTAATGTCTTATGTTATTTCAATATTATTTCAATAAATATAAAGCTATTTTAACAAATTCACCTTTATTTACTAACTAAGGCGATGTTTGCAACAACTATTGGGAACAACTTCTCAACTTATTTTTGCTCCTAAGCTGTTTTTGAATGTTTGCAGGAGCATTTTTGTTTTTACTTCTCTTAAAATAAGTTCAAATAAAATGATAAGCTATAAGCACCTTACGATGTGATTCAATTTGATGGCAATCATGCAAATATTTATAAGTTGTTTTGAATATTTTGGACAAAATTGTCGTCTAAATATTTCTAAAATTTTATTAAAAAATGTATGGTATTTAATTATTAAATAAATCATTCTTTCTACTAATTCAATTAAACTAAAAATTTAACAATCAAATATTAGGAATTATTGTATTACCATAAATGAGTTTCTTTAATAGTAATAATCATATTAAAATATGTAGACAAAATTTCTACAACTAAATTAAATTAATTTCAGTTTCTTTTATTGTATATGTAGCAATACTCTTCAACAAAAAAATATTTACGTACACAATAACATTTAATGTAAATTTTTATATATTATGCAAGAAAATTTCTCAAAATAAACTGTTCAAAGGCTCATAGTTATATTGAGATCTAAGAAAAAGAGTCTCATCAATCACAAATTCAACCATGCAAGCTAGTAGACATTTTAAAACACATAGAAAATACCTTTTATTCGACATATTCATTTAGTCAATCTTTTTTAGGGTAAAATAATCAATCGATTAATATGTGTCTCAGAATGAAAATTTATCAATAAACTTAACGCGTTTCTTGTCCATATGTTCTTAAGAAAACTAACCCCAAAATAGGGCGATATTTTTCAACGTAGCTCACACAAGTATACTTGTTAATTTTCTTAATTGTGTTAATGGAAAACTTACACCAAACTTAAGTTGACTAATTATCTAGAGACAAGTAAAAAATAGAATAATATTTTTCCCTAGGACAATATGACATTTATTGCGAATTAAGTAAAGCAAGTTAAGTTCAAAATTGCATTTGAAAACATTCATAAATTCCATCAAGTCATTTTTTCAAAAGTTTTACATACACTCCCTCAACATTTGTTAAAAAGTGATTATCACCAAATTTACTAACAATCAACAAATTTTACTTTTGCATAAGCTTTTGCAAAAAACACTAGAAGTAGCAGCCATAGCTATGAGGAGGGAAATTCTTACCCAAATTGAATTTGACCGAATTCAAAATAGCTATATGACAAGTGCATAATTTTACTTTGTGATTGAATAAAACTCCGAGAGAGATCAAACCAAAGCTGAAGAATTTTTTCCAATATGGCCTTTTAGATAGAAGTATTTTCCAAAATGACTCAAACTGAAAAATATTTTCCAAAATGTACCTTTTGTGTAAAACCGCAGTTGCCAACTGCGATTTTTAAAAAAATCGCAATTAACAACTGCAATTCTTCGGTTTTACGAAATTAAGGAAAATATTACCAAAAATCGCAGTTAGCAACTGCAATTTTTGGTATTTTTTGATAAAATGGCATGAGTTTTGTAAGTATTTGATATTTATGTTAGTAATAGTACTTTTAATGAAATGTTTGTCTTCCATTTCAGTATAAATATAACATGGTGTTATCTTTTATATTTATAAATAATAAATCAAGTGTCTAATCGTATCTGAAAATTAAAATATATACCGTGAAAATGAAATATATATTAGTGGAATGTATTAAAGGTAGTTGATGTTGTTGAACCCTTGAAGAAAGAAGTTTAGCATTAGCAGTTCGGTGATCTATGATCTATTCACTACCATTAGAAGCCAGACAAAGATTGGGGAGAATCGCGGAAGCTCCGAAGCAGTACTCCTCCCCCCGGAAGTTATGACACGAATATTCTATGTCATCTAAGTCACAAGAGACAGGCGATATAGCAGCCTCATCAATACGAGAAATTATGTAGTACAACCGCTGCACCACGTCATCAAGTACACGTGGTGCAGCCCACCAATACACTTGGGGCAAGTGGATTATTAATCCACATCACCCCATGTTCTGGCAGTGTGAACACAACTTTCTGAACCCCTATTTTTTTGGAACATGGCCAGAATATGGGGTGATGTGGATTAATAATCCACATGTCCCATGTGTATTGGTGGGCTGCACCACGTGTACTTGATGACGTGGTGCAGCGGTTGTACTAAATAATCTCTCCATCAATACCACTCATTTACATAATAAAAAGATAACATAATAAGTTAATCATTTACATTTGCATGGATCGTTTACAAACTTAGTGCCAGAAAGCATCTCAAATAGACATTATTTACACAGAAAAAAATGGGTCACACTCTAGCAATATAAATATACTCCAATATCAATACTTGAACAATACATGAATGCCTTGGGCACAAATATATTTTACCTGATTATATGTCGACATGCTTGATAAGAATGTAGTAGACACTTGATTTATTATTTATAAGTATAAGAGATAACATAAGGTAATATTTATACTGAAATTGAAGACAAACATTTCATTTAAATAACAATTACTAATATAAATATCAAATACTTACAAAACTCAAACCATTTTATCAAAAAAACCCAAAATTTTTTTTTTACCAAAAGTCGCAGTTGCTAACTGCAATTTTTGGTAATTTTATTTTTATTTTCCATAATTTCGTAAAACTGAAGAATCTCAGTAAAAAAATCACAATTGACAACTGCATTTTTTCACAAAAGGTATATTTATGAAAATACTTTTCAGTTTCAGTTATTTTGAAAAATACTTTTATAAACCATATCCAAAAAAAAATTCAAAGCTGAACAATAATTTTTCTCATAGGGGAATAAATCGGTAACAAAAACAAGGAACATGTGCTCGAAAGCTGTCAGGATCTTCCTACTTCAATTTTTAATTGGCAGTACCATTGACTTATGAAGATAAGGGGCTTATCAACACGTGTCCAATGCATTCAAAGAAAAGAAACAAACAAAAATCCTTCAAAAAGATTTGGAATTGAAGCCCATTCCTTTCTTGAATGGGCTAATATGAAACATTTTTCTTTCGTTTTGTCATATCAACAATTACATATAGAGATTTTCCTGAGTTGTCAGTATGCGCCCGCGCGGATAATCTTTAGAAAGAAATAATATATATATATATATATATATATATATATATATATATATATATATATATATAAATTAACAGAGAAAAAATAATTAAAGTAGTATACAAATTGAGAAAAAGAAATGATTGTGGATAAAATGCAATAAGGTTGTATATATTCATGCATGGGGGCTGAAGGAATAGATTTTTCCTCTTTTGGTGTTTTCCTTATCTTATCCACAAAGTATGGGGTAAAGAGTTCCATTTGTTTCTTGTGAGTTTGATTTTGACGGCTTTGAAACTTTTGTTACATTCAACCCATGCATAAAGATTTCTAACAATCTGTTGATTTGCTTGCTAGATATTTGTATAGCAAATTAATTGATTTGTCTAGTTTTAACGGAGTGTTTGCTATATTTTTGAAAATTATAAGGTGAAATTTGCAATCTATGGTACCAAAACTTATTATTTTTTCTCAAGGGTTTAATTTATTTGGAGACGCGTCAGACACATTAAGTGAAAATCTCTCTTCTCCCAATAGGAATTTGAATCTGAGTTCGCTACTTTGTAGTGACTAGTCTCTTTCACTAAATCAATCAAATGTTGGTACCATTTTTACAAATTAAAAAAAACACAAATTTATTACTTTAATTTCATCATTTTTCTAATGGAAAATTGCACGTGAGCGCATGCACGTAGGCTACTATTCAATCAAAAAATATTACTAATTTTTAAAACTTTAATTAACATCTATCGACTATTGACATATAATATAAATGTATTTAAAAAAAAAAAAGGTTTTTCCTAATGCAACAGGGGTACTTATGCTCTTATATAATGATAGGGTAATACCCTTTTATGGAATATTGCCCTTTGTAATGATGCTTTGAACAAAATTGAATTGATAGAATAATATAGCATTAGCTAGTTGGAATAGATCCATCTGGAAAGTTATTGTTTAAAATATCAGATTAGCATAAGAACAACAAATTAAGAAGATTCTTAAGAACCCATTGAGACAAAAACAAAGACATTGATAATTAAATTGGACAATTACATCCACACCCCCTGATTTTTGGTGAAATTACAAAACCCCCCCTGAAATTTCAACAATTACGAAGATCTCCTCACTTTTCGAACTCCATTAAAAAAATTAACACAAGGACATTTTTAAAGTTCTTATATCCTTAAACTAGAATTAAGTAACAATTTGTTTTAAGATTACTCTTTGTACGTCATATAGATCTTATATTTTTTTAAACTTTTCTTTCTTAGTGGTAGTTTAAAAACTCATCTCTTATGTAGATCACATGCTTAATATAAGGAGGGTGTTTTCATCCGAGAAATTTTGTCGAACGTGAGGTCAAAGTTTGCTAAAGTTTCGTCAGGGGTTAACAAGACATTTTACTAAATAATTTGGAATGAACATCACCTTTGATGTTGGAAAACTAGGTGTATCTGTAAGATGAAACTTAAAGAAGGGGGGGTGTATTGTAATTATTGAAATCTTAGAGAATGTATCCATAATTTCACCAAACTTTAGGGGTATAGATGTAATTATGCCTAATTAAATTATGATTTATTCACTAGGGTTTTGGAAACGTACAAAAGAAAAGACATTAACCCATGCAAAAGCAACTTTTTAATTTAAAGAAAAAGGAACCTAGTTCTAGCATACTAATTTGAATAAAGGTACAGATTTAAGTATTATAATATTAGAAAAAGACAAATTCCATGGCATATCTACTATATATATCTCTACATTCCACAATTCTTGCTTCATCTTTCAATCATTTCTCTTATATTAATATATTCCAAAAAAAAAAAAAGAATCTCAAAAATATGTCTGGTGTTTGGGTTTTCAAAAACGGCGTCGTTCGTTTAGTCGAAAATGCAGGTGACTCCCAATGCAAGAAAATGCTTTTCCACTTACCCTCCAATGAAGTTATTACATCATATGCAGTTCTTGAAAGGAAATTGTTGTCTCTTGGTTGGGAGAGGTATTATGATGATCCTCAACTTCTTCAGTTCCATAAGAGATCCACAGTTCATCTTATTTCCCTCCCTAAAGATTTCAACAAGTTCAAATCCATGCACATGTTTGATATTGTTGTCAAGAATCGGAACGAATTCGAAGTGAGGGATGTGTAGATAAAGATCGTTCGATATATGTATGTATATGTACAATTAAGTAATTGTTGTGATTGATTTAATAACGATCATCTCAAGTTTTTTTTTTTTTTTGGTGTGGTATGTGTTTCATAGTGATTTGGGAAAAAAAATTTGATGGTAGGTTTTGTTTTGTTTTGTTTTTTGAGTTTGAGGATGGATTTATTTGTTTTTTAGGAAGAATTGTTGAGTTGTGAAGGTTGGGAAAATAGGATGGGACTTGTGTTTATTGGATATGCTGACTTGATGATTCAATATGACAATTGTACTTGTGGTTTTGCAATATGTATTGTGAATTGAGGTTGTATAGTTTGGAATCTTTGGATGAATTTAAATGGTTTGTTACTAGCTCAACGAAGTTAGTTAGTTTTTTATGTGTATGATAACAATTATTCTTGTTGTGTTTAGGTATAATTCTGTTGTGTTTATTGTGTTTGAATTATTACAAATATTTCACAATATATAGTAGTTATTTCCCATCGGAAAATTCTTATTTAATCAAGCTTTGGACATCTCTAACCGTCGGGATTCCCTCTCCTCCTTCCCCTCTCCCTCTCCCTACCTCGTCGCCAACCGACATGGGGCACAATTTTTTTTTATCCACCACCACTCTCAATGTATTAAATTAAATTAAAATTCAAAAATAATTCTTTCCATTTTCATAAGTTTTGTCTAAATTTTACAATAAAAGACAAATTTTAAATTTCAAATTAAACTACTAATATTAAAGATTTAATTTAAAATACAATGTTATTAAATTTTACAAAATCTTTAAAAAACTATTTAATTTAAGTTAAATTTAATTTTTTTTTTTACCATTTTAAATAAAATAATTAAAAAAATAAATAGAAAAAAAAAGCAGGTGGCTCCAGAAGGGGGAAGAACAAGGGGCAAACTCCCCCTCCCCATCTTGCTCCCCCGCCCGGTTGGAGACGGGTGGCCGGGCTCCCCCTCTCCCTTTCCGGGCTGTTGGATATGTCCTTAGAAAAAGTTTCTTGATCCAGGAATGACACCACATACCCTATCATTCATTTGGTCCAACGATGCATGAAGTGTTGATAATGTGATGTCATTCATAACCTCAATGTCTAAAATTTGTTTTCTAAACTATGTATAAATAAGAATTTCCCTACCAGACCGACTCATCCAAAAGGCTTAGCAATTCCATCTTAATTAGAGAGCCCCAAAAATTTTAAAATATAAAATAATTTTCTAATTTAAGAATATTTGATTTTTCTGTGTATTTGTTTTACCCATTATATGTATATGACAAATTTATTTTCTCCTTTTGTACCTCTGTAACATTTTTAATAAAAGTTTTCCATATATATACTTCAGCTATTATTTTATAAATCCAATCTTAAGTCAGATGCTATTAACATATACTTAAAATTAAGGTAGGGCCGACTCTGAGTTGTAATATTGCTAAGAAGTTAAGTACTTCCTATTAGGGCTGAGCACGGTTCGGTAAACTGTCCGAACCGAACCGGAACCTAAATTTCGGTCCGGACCGTTTACCGAACCGAAATTTCGGTTCGGTAAACGGTTCTCGGCCGAGAATCGATCCTTGGGAGCGATCGGTTCTCGGTAGATCGATTCTCGGTAATACCGGTCGGTTTACCGAACCGAATCGATTGGACCAATTTTTTAATTTTTTAATTTTTTTTTTAAAATTAGTGTTTTTCAATTACGATTTTGGAGATTTATAACTTTTAAGTTTGAATGGTTTGTATAAACTTAATATTATTTTTCAAAAACAATTTACCTCTTTGTATTTGATTAATATTATTATTTTATGTTTGAGACTTTTATGTTTGAATGGTTTGTATGAACTTTGGTGATATATTGAATGTTACGCAATAAATAGAAGGGGGGGGGGCTTTTTTGTATGGTTTGTGTGTTGTAAGAATTTTTTTTTTTTTTTTGTATATAGTGCAATAAATTGAATTTTTGATTTTTTACAAATAAATAAAAATTAAACTTTCGGTTTTTTTGGACCGAACCGGAACCGAACCGTTCGGTTTTTTATCGAATCGAACCGAAATTTTCGGTTCGGCAAACGGTCCACTGTCTGAAATTTACCGAACCGAAAAAATACCGAAGTTCGGTCCAGTTCGATTCGGTTTTTACCGAATACTCAGCCCTACTTCCTATGTCCCTAAATAATTACCCATATTTTCCTTTTAGGATATCGTAAAATAGGACTCCATTTCTATATGAAATTACTTTTATCAAAATATCCTGACATAAAGTATTGATTTGACACTATTAATTATTAAAGTGGTACAGAGGATCTACGGGTTTTTTGCACTTTGCACTCCCGAAATATGGGAAATAGGCATTTTGCACCTCCAAAACTTAGATTTAGCACTTTGCACCCTCAAAATATAAAAAATGCAGCACTTTGCACCCTCTTTTATATTTCGGCAAAAACTCAAGGGCAAAATAGGTAATTCGATTATAAATCTTTGGCACTTTGCACCCCCAAAACTTGAGAAATTGGCACTTTGGACCCCCAAAATAAAAATTAACACTTATCACCCTCGAATTAAGAACAAATTAGCAACTTGCACCCCCAAAACACATAAATGGACACTTTGAACCTCGAAACACATAATTAACACTTAAGAACCTCAAATTAAAAAAAAAACTCAAACCCCTCAACTTTTCCGACATAGTTGACCATTGGAGTGAAAAAAAATCGAAGGCAAAATAGGTAAGTTTCCGATCCGATTGAACAACCTACATTTATATATATATATACAAATTAAATACCATGAATTTGGAATGATTATATCATATAACAAATTAACAATCATGGATTATAGCTTGTACAAATCAAACATGCTATGCGAAACAGTTGAATAAGTAAAAATTGGTAGTTCAACTTTGCCTTGAATCTTTTTCACCCCGATGGTCGACCTTGCCGAAGAAAAGGAGGGGTTTGAGTTTTTTTTTTAATTTGGGGTGTTAAGTGTTAATTTTGTGTTTCGGAGTACAAACTGTCAATTTATTGTGCTTCGGGGGTGCAGGTTGCTGATTTGTTCTTAATTCGAGGGTGATAAGCGCTAATTTTATTTTGAGGGTGCAAAGTGCATATTTCTCAAGTTTTGGGGGTGCAAAGTGCCAAAGATTTATAATGGAATTGTCTATTTTTGCCCTTGAGTTTTTGCTTGAAAATAAAAGAGGGTGCAAAGTGCTATATTTTTCATATTTTGAGGGTGCAAAGTGCTAAACCTAAGTTTTAAGGGTGTAAAGTGCCTATTTCCTATGTTTCGGGGATGCAAAGTGCCAAAAACCCAGGATCTACACCCCATTTTTAAGGGCATAAATATAAAAATACTTAAAAGTTTCACTTCTTCAACTATTACATAAAACTCCGTGTAAAAAGTAAAAGGATAAAAAGGGGACGGATAGAGTATATATTTCATAAATTACATTAGGGTCGTTAATGCAATGGAAATTAATATAATTCCGTTCTAAATTTGGTTTAATTTGTAAGGAATTTTATTCGATTGGAGAGTTGATGGATCCGATCTTCCTACCAAGATTCATAATTCAAATTATATTGAGCAAATATGGATTTTAGGTCGATCCGGTCAGTAAAAGTTTTAAAACTCATATTAAATAAAAATATTACACTATATACAATAAATTTTTTTTTTTAAATAACAATACTGTTATATCATCGATTTAACAAAATACGTGTTAATATTTAGGTCGGTCCTGGGTTTTTTTATAGCCCTAAGCCAACTTTAAAATTATGAACCTCAGGTTTTCATGTACAACTAAAATATGTTCATAACTAATACAATTTTTCTAAAGTAACATGTTAAACTAAAAATAAAACTATTAATTAGAAAAATAAGAATCAATTATGAATAATGAATCAAATATGATCTCGTTTTGTAAAAAATATAGGTAATCCGAGACATAGTTTTATTTAATAAGAAAATAATTATATTCCTGAATGGAACATAAACATTTAGAACTCTTAGTAAAATATTACCGTCCTAGCATTTTAAAAGCAAAATTACTAATTACACTTGCATAATCAATCTTCTTTTTCATACATTTTTCAATCGACAATATGGCTAATCAATTCAATTTGTCTTGGGACAATGGTTGATCAGAGGTAAGACTTAATCAACTTTAACTTCAAAAATCTTCTCTCTGCAGCTGCAACTGTAATGAGAATAGTTAATAATATTATATATGCAATACATCTATTTAATAAACCACCATATATAGCTTTCAAATAATACAATTCTTTTAGTTCTTTTGGTAAAATATGTCTCAAGACTCTCAATTCAGAAGATAAGTTCATCTCATCTATAATATAAGTGTCATTCTTCAAATACTATTCAAGCTTTATACGATAAATAAAATAAATACGTAAAATCTCATCATCGATTTGAAAATCATCAAGTCGGACAAAAAAATTGGATATATTCCTATGGTTTCCTTGGTCAAATGACTCATAACTCCACATAAATTTAAAATATAAAGATTTTTTTTTCTTTTTAATTTAGACAATATCTATCTTATTTTATGGGTAAGATGCAAGGATTTGATACCTGTACCTCAAATACAATTAGCCAAAGCTTCACCATCTATGCCACATCCTCTCCTGATTAAATTCAAGAACATACTTATACATAAATATATTAAAATATTTTATTTTTGGAGGCCCTCGTGCATCGGTGACTCTAAGCGGTTTCATGTGCGACTTACGCTCAAGGCCGGTCCTGATTTCACCTGACAACATGAAATAACTTTGATAATTAATACCACGTTATTATTAGGTGATATATTAAATTATTCGAGTTAAATGGTTGTCAAGAGTAAGGTGTTTGCAAATACTTTTGAAAACCCAAAAAGTATTTGCTTAAATCAAAGTGAAAAGTAAGTAATTTTATTCAAAAGCAGAGGTTGTTTGTAAATACGAAAATGCCACCTAGAAGAAGCAATAGAAGAATTATATTCTTAGCTGCTTCTTGTCAGCCTGTTTTTACCTGCTTCTTAGTTGAAAAAGCAATAATAAGCACTTACTTGGAAACACTATCAAAATACTTTAAGCACAAAAGAAAGAATTTTTTTTTTTTAAAAAACATTTGCAAACACCCGCATAGTATTAATGAAGAAAAATTGGAAAGAAAAAAAATCGAATGGTTTGTTGAATTCGTTTCACCACCACGTAGGAATATTATTCTACCAACAAATCATAAGAACATTCAATTTCCTATTTGTCCCTTATGATTAGTCATATAATAATTATATGAGTATGGGACGAGGTATAATATTCTTTGAATAAAATCAACCTGTTTTTTGTTTCACAACTCCAATATATTCTTGTTTCTTCTCTTAGTATAATGAAAGAATCACTCAACAGAGAAATTCGATCCATTGTTGAGTAAAATGTATTTTAACAACTTGGATAATTTCAGGAAAAAATCAATGAATTGACTGCTTTTAAAATTGAACTCGGCACCACCGTTGAGTAAAATTTGTCAGAAAAACTTAGGGTCTGTTTGTTTGGCTTTTGTGAAAGTAGTTTGATAGAGTAGTACTGGATGTTTGTAAAATAATTTCGATTTGCGTAATATTGTTTGTTTGATTTTTGAGAAAGTTGTTTAAGAAATAAAGTAGATATAGATTTTTTCGAAAGGATTAGGTTGTAGGTGTAAGATGTGTAAGATTCAAATCATGTTGTGTGATAAATTGTGTAAGAGATAAATTACTTTATGTCAAATCAAAGTAGAGTTTGTATATGTTTTGTTTAGAGATAGGAAAATTGTTGTTTGTTTGGGTTTTGAGAGAGTAGTTTGAAAAAATTGTATGAAAAATTTATTTCAAAAAATAAAAAATATGTTTGTTTGACATTTTTTAAACATAATTTATTTTTGGAAAACGCCAAACAAACAAGCCCTTATATTTGGATTGGTGGGATATGCATGGCCCGAGCAGTAGTGCAACGCATGGACGACACACTTGCTACCTTGATTAACTTTTCCCCTTAAAAAATTAATTAAATATCGTGTGGGCCAACTACGTGTGATTTAGCTATGTTTTTCTTATTTAATCATTTATTAATTAGGGTTATTATCAACTCTTATTCGAGCCGGGGTAGACCTACTTGAGTTCAAATTTTTAATATTGGGTTGAATTTGGGCCAAATCCAAATTTTATCGGGGTATGAAATACTCGTGCCTAATTTGATCTTGCTCAAATTCGATGAAATTTAAGAAAATAATAATGTATGAAAGTATTATATTTCTTCAGCAAATATTTCAAATTGCTCTCCTTTAAAATTTATGAGAAAAAATAAAGATTTTTCAAATGTCTTTGTACTAAGAGCTTAAAATGTTGTGCATTTTATAAAATTTTCCCCTTCTAGTATATATTAGAAAAGTGCACATACGTTGTACGTGTCTAGTTTTAATTTCATAGGTTTTTTTTTCATAAATTAATGTAATGTCATTTTTATGTCATAGAATATCATATATTTATGACTGATCATTTTATTTTAATGAGATTTATTTTTATTAATTATTATTGGTTTATAAAAAAAGATGGCTTTGAATAGTTGTAATAAAATATATAATGACGACTGATTTAGTCATTACATTTAATAAAATTAGTTCTAAAATAAGATCATAAAAATATTATTTAGTGTATTCCATAATAGTAGTTTCCATGTCAAGTTTATCCGTTATTCACCAATGGCACACGTTTCATCCGTTTCTTCATAGATTTTATCGATTTCACGAGCATTTTCTCTTACTGGTTTCACCAGATTTTTCACCAACTTCACCAGTGTTTACCAATTTCACCCGAAGTTTCATCGGTTCATATATTTTTTCTGTTTAATTTTTTTATCTAGTTTTCGTCTTTTCAATCGATTATATATTTTTCATTGTTTTTATCGGATAAATTTTAACTCATTTTCACCTATTTCACTAATTTCACATGTTATTCACCTATAATTTTCATTGATTAAACATGTTTTCACCGATTTCAATCTGTTTTGACTAATTTTATTCGTTTCTTTACAAATCTCACCATAACATTCATCAATTCTTATGTTCTCACTGTCTAAATTTTGTTTACTAGGTTTATTTTTTTCAACGATTTTCCCTTTTTTTTTATCGGTTATAATATTTTCATTATTTCTCATTTGGTCGATTTCTTTGGTTTTTTTCTTCAGTTTTAACCAATTTTCCATCAATTCACCAGTTAAACTCTTTTTTAACTGATTTCATTCGTTTTTACCATTTTAACCCTTTTTATCTATTTTTCATGTTTTTTTTTCACTAATTTCACATGTTATTCACCTAAATTTTTATTGATTAAATGTGTTCTTACCAACCTTACGTTTCAACCGATTTTATCCTTTTTTAACCAGTTTTACCCAATTTTATTGAATTTCACTGGTTTCATCATTTTTCTTAGAAATTCCATTCTTTTCATCGATTTCACATATTTTCACCACCTCTGCCTTTATTTTAATTGATTTTATCCGATTTCATCCATTTTTCACAATTTTACCCCTTTTTTTTTATCGATTTCAAATGTATTTAAGATTTCACATTCATTTTTTTCACCGGCCTAAGGTGCACATACATTGTACATGTCCATTTAATTATGTGGTATTTTGTTGTAAATCAGAGTAAAATTAACTTCATTATGTCATAGAATAGCACATATAAATGACTGTTATTCAATATATTAACTTCACCATGGTTATTTTCATCGATTTCTTTAGTTTTTTTTCGGTTCAAACCATTTTTCTAATGGTTTGACATTTTTTTTTGTTGGTTGAACTTTTTTCATTTTATTTATTCTTACCAGTTTAACCAATTTTCACATGTTTACACCGACTTTAGCCTTTTTAACCTATTTTACCCGATTTTTCACATATTTCATCATTTTTATGTATTTTCGTCGTTTCACCAATGTCATTTATTTTTTTTACGAATTTCATTTGAATTTTCATCAATTTCACATGTATTTGCCGAATTTTCAACTCAAATAATCATACATCTTCACTTACTTTCAAGTATATCTCAAATTATTTCACTTACCTTATTATTTCAAAGATATATCTTTACCGATCTAAGTCATTTCACTTATTATATTAATTAGTTTAATCAATTATCATTGATTCTTACTGGTTTTATATATTTATTCGTTCTTGATCAATTATAACATATTATCCATGTTTTTCCTATTTTTCATCGATTTCTTTTGTTTTCTCCTATTCAAAAAAAAAAAAAAAAAAAAAATTCAATTGATTTAGTTCATACTATTATTGCTAGTTAAATTTTTTTTCTTCTAATTTTACTTATTTTTATCAGTTTAACTTATATTTCACATGGTTCTTTTTTTTAACAATTTCACTTTAATTTTCATTGATTTCACATTATTTTACAGATTTTAACTTTTTTTCAATGATTTAAACCATTCTTCATATATTTCACCCATTATTCATAGATTTTCACTGATTTGTTTCCCATTTTTTTAGAAACGTCACCCGAAATTTCATCTATTTCACATATATTTATCGATTTTACCGGCACTTTTTATTACCGATTTCACCCAGTTTTTCATCTCCTTCACCAGTGTTCATAAATTTCATGTAGATCAATTTCACATGTTTTCATCAATTACGTAAAATTTATTAGATCGATTTCACAAATTTTCATTGATTTTCATTCGTTTCTTAACTTATTTCACACGTTTTTCTCGAAAAGATTTTCATGAAAATTTGAGGTAATGTTTCTCATGTCAAATAAAGATTACTTAGTTCACTAAGTCATAAGCATTTTTCTTCATTCATAGGTAAGATGCGATTCTACTTTAACATATTTTATGATATTTAAGAGAATTTGATTTTTTAAGAAGTGACATATTGTACTAAATCTTTAAATGAAATAAATAATATTTTTTACAACTATTCAAAATAATAGTCTTTATTTTTATTTTTTTGTGTTGTAGGAGAACAATAATTGAATTGTAAAAGTGATTTAGGAGTTAATTTCTTAATTATTGGAGTTAATGTAAGAAATAACTATAATAAGACTTCATATCTAATTTGAATATACTTTTATTTTTCTTCCATAAAAATGCAAGGAAGTTACAAATTTTCCTAAAATATTTTCCTACCAAAGTTTTGATGAGAAAATTTAAGTAAAATTAATGTCTAATTATATTTTTGCACTTTGCACCCCCGAAACATGATAAATAGGCACTTTGCACCCCCGA
This sequence comes from Penstemon eatonii, assembly GCA_038501285.1. Classification (NCBI taxonomy): domain Eukaryota; kingdom Viridiplantae; phylum Streptophyta; class Magnoliopsida; order Lamiales; family Plantaginaceae; genus Penstemon; species Penstemon eatonii. Next base: position 60,418,776 of record CM076715.1, on the reverse strand, counting down.
AACTTAGATTTAGCACTTTGCACCCTCGAAATATGAAAAATGTAGCATTTTCACCCTCTTTTATTCAGACAAAAACTCAAGGGTAAAATAGGTAATGTAATTTTAAATCTTTGGCACTTTGCACCCTCAAAACTTGAGAATTTGACACTTTGCACCCCCAATAAAATTAGCACTTAACATCCTCTAATTAAGAACAAATCAACAACTTGCACCCCCGAAACACAATAAATTGGCACATTGCACCCTAAAACACAAAATTAGCACTTAACACCCTCAAACTAAATAATGGGCAAATTTAACCCCAAAACACAAAATTAGCACTTAACACCCTCAAATTAAAAAAAAAAACTCAAACCCCTCAGATTTTCCAACAATGTTGACCATTAGGGTGAAAAAAAATCTAAGGCAAAATAGGTAATGGATCTTTAAAAAATTCACTTATACTTTATTTAGTTATTTATGGATATGTACATTGATGAAAAGAAAGATGGAGAGAGAAATGAGTATTCTAGTATTTATATTGTATTTTGCAAAATTTAAGGAAAAAAAATGAATTACCTATTTTGCCTTAGATTTTTTCACCCCGATGGTCAACTTTGACGAAAAAAACAAGGGATTTAAGTTTTTTTTAATTCGAGGGTGTTAAGTGTTAATTTTGTGTTTTGGATGCAAAGTGCCCATTTATTGTATTTCGGGGGTGCAAGTTGCTGTTTTGTTCTTAATTAGAGGATGTTAAGTGCTAATTTATTTTTGGGGTGCAAAATGCCAAATTCTCAAGTTTTGAGGGTGCAAAGTGCCAAATATTTACAATTAAATTATCTATTTTGCCCTTGAGTTTCTGCATGAAAATAAAAGAGGGTGCAAAGTGCTGCATTTTTTATATTTCGAGAGTGCATAGTGCTAAATTTAAGTTTCGGGGGTGCAAATTGCCTATTTCTCATGTTTTAGGGGTGCAAAGTGCAAAACATCCATTCTATTAATATACTTTACAACTTGAATAAGGGCGTTTTTGTCTTCACCAAAAAAGAAAAAAAGTTAAATTATTTACACTTTTAGTAGTAGTATAGATAATAATAATAATAATAATAATAATAATAATAATAAATGTAAGAAATAACTATAATAAGACTTCATATCTAATTTGAATATACTTTTGTTTTTCTTCCATATTCATGGTGCTTGGTTAGAATGCAAGGAAGTTACAATTTTTCTTAAAATATTTTCCTACCAAAGTTATGATGAGAAAATTTAAGAAAATTTCATGTCTAATTATATTTTATTAATATACTTTACAACTTGAATAAGGGCATTTTTGTCTTCATAAAAAAAGAAAAAAACTTAAATTATTCACACTTTTAGTAGTAGTATATAGATATAGATATAGATTGTTAAGAATCGTCAAAAACTATCATTGCAATTCAGATATCAATTAACAAAATATACAAGATCTTAAGATTTTGGGTAATTTAATATTCATCATTGCAAAATTGAGATATCGCGTGGTCAAATGAACCGTATATCAGATATTAAACTAATAAGAACATATACTACACTTGATCTTAGCCAAAAGGTGGAAAAAGTTATGAGTTATTTGGTGTATGAAAGGCCCAATTTATGAGAAATTATTTTGTATAACTGCTACACCATCTCATCATGCCTATGTGGTGCAGCAAACCAATCATATTCGGACACGTCGAGTACAAATCCCACATCAAACAGATCTAACGGGGTTGACGGAGAAATTAACTTTTCGTCTTCATCCAAAAGTGATCCATGAAATCAGAACGTGGGTCTCTAAATTTAATTTCATTTATTCAGAACGTGGGTTGAATTTTGGATGAAGACGGAAAAGTTAATTTCTCCGTCAACCCCATTAGATATGGGCCAATTAATCTGATGTGGGATTTGTGTTCGACGTGTCAGAATATGGTTGATTTGCTGCGCCACATAGACATGATGAGGTGATGTAGCAGTTATACCAAATAATTTCTCGTGGGGAGCATTTGTAGTGGATATTTTACAATTAAGCCCTTAATATTGAATAAACAGGTTATGAGTTATGACGTGAAGGCTATATTTGGAAAACACTTTTATGGTATAAGAACTGTTAGATTTTTTCCTTTGTTGACATTTTTGCCCTTCGACCTGAACTCTTGAATTTTCTGTATTTAAATTTATATGGGGCAATATGTGTAAATTAGTAGAAAAAACCGTCATTTTGTGAGACATAAATGTCTTTGTTTTTATTATTAGTATAGATTAGTATAAATATAGATGTTGTAAATGTTAACACATAAAACCAAAAGAAACCAAGAAATTGAACAATGCTATTGCAGCCAATCGTATTTCATTAGCCAAAGAAGTCTCTGTTCATTCTTTTGTACAAAGAAGGAAAAAACAAATATATACAAAGTGAGTAAGAAGCTAAAAGTCATATCAACCCTTGAATAATGAATAAATTACACATTAGACAAAAACTATTTACTAATAACTTTCCTCACCCCCTTTCAAACTCTCGATGAAACATAGAAAACATCGAGAGTTTGCCCAAAAGTGCACGGAAACGAGTAATGGTTTGAGATTTGGTGAAGAAGTCAGCAACTTGGAGAGTTGTAGATATGTAAGGAATAGAAATGATTCCATTTTGTAAGTGGCGACACACGAAATGACAATCAATCTCAATATGTTTTGTCCTTTCATGAAAAACATCGTTATGTGCAATTTGAATTGCACTTTTGTTATCACATAACAAAGGAGTCGAAGAAGGTGAATTAATTCCATATCTTCAAGAAGCCACCTTATCCAAATAATTTTAGCAACTGTTTGAGCCATTGCTCGATATTCAGCTTCACAACTTGAGCGAGCTACAACACTTTGTTTCTTGCTCTTCCAAGATATAAGTGAATCTCCCAAGAAAATGCAAAACCCAGATGTTGACTTTCTATCATTAACATCGCCTACCCAATCAGCATCACAATAAGCTCTAAGATTGATATCAGAGGATGAAGATAAAAGCAATCCTTGGAACAAAGTGGTTCTAATATATCTAAGAATGCGAACTACCGCAGCCCAATGTACTGAACGAGGTGTAAACACAAATTGACTAACAATATGAACAACATAAGTGATATCTGGTCGAGTAATAGTGAGATAAACTAAAGAACCAACTATTTGGCGATACAAAGTAGGTTCAGCCAAATGTACACCATCAGTTGGTCGAGGCTTTACATTAAGTTCAAGAGGTGTGTCTGTCACTTTTTCATCTAATAACTTGACACGCGTAATTACCTCATTAGCATATTTAGATTGAGATAGAAAGTAACCTTCTTGTGAATAAGCTACTTCAATACCCAAGAAATAACACAGCGGACCTAAATCTTTCATTTGAAACTTTTCGTAAAGAAATTTCTTCAACTCTGATATGCCAAAATGATCATCACCAGTTATGATCATGTCATCTACATAAAGAAGCAACAATATTCGACTTCGATTTGTAGTAAAAAAGAATAATCCAGAATCATGAGCACTATTATTATACCCAAATTCTTTCAATGTCTTACTGAATTTTTCAAACCAAGCACGTGGTGCTTGTATTAGACCATATAAAGCACGTCGCAATCTACATACTTTGTTTGGAGGACAAGAAAATCCAGGTGGTGGTTTCATGTACTTTTGCTTTGCTGCAACCGAAATAAGAGCACGGACAAATGTCATCTTAGCTACCGGAGTAAAAGTTTCTTCATAATCAATTCCATACTCTTGGGCATATCCTTTAGCCACCAATCGAGCTTTATATCTCTCAATAGATCCATCAGATTTTGTTTTTATTTTATACACCCACTTGCATCCAATGGGTTCCTTTCCACAAGGAAGCGAAACCAAATCCCAAGAATGCGTTCTTTTAAGTGAATCAGGTTCTTAATTCAGAGCTACTTGCCAACGAGGATCTAAAGCTGCTTCTTAATAACTTTGAGGTTCGTGAAGAGAATGTACAGATGCAAGGAAAGACTGGTAACTTAAAGGAAAAATAAGTTTTATAATCCTTAAGCCAATGAGGAGGATTTCGAGACCTAGAAGGATACCTGGGTTGAAATTCTTGTGAAGGTTGAACATCATCAGACGGGGCGGGAGACTCCTGTGTAGAGAGGAGCTCATTTGTCAATATATCTTGAGTTCCTTGAATTTCATCACAAGTCACAATATTTTCAGAAGCATCATTTATATGTTCGGAATTATGTGCATTAGAAAGAGATAAAGGAGAATCATGAGAAGAATCAGATTCTAAATTTGGTAGAGAACTAGAATCAATGAAGAAATCATGGATGAATTCATTTTCCTTAGATGAATTAGATGAAAATGATGGAAACTTATAAAAAGGTATATGCTCCAAAAATGAAACACGTCGAGAGATTCGAAGCCTTTTAGCTACCAGATCATAGCACCTATACCCTTTTTGTTCAATACCGTACCCCAAGAACACGCACAAAGCTGATCGGGCAGATAACTTATTCCTTTCTCTCTTTGGAATTAGCATAAAACAAGCACAACCAAAAACTTTAAGCTCTGAATAATCAGGCTTAAGTCCAAATAATTTTTCATAAGGAGAAAATCCACCATTTGTTGAGGTGGGAATACGATTATTTATATAGATAGATGTAAGGGCCGCCTCTCCCCAGAAAATACTTGGAACTGATGACGAGAGCAAGAGAGATCTGGTTGTTTCAAGAATATGTCTATGCTTTCTTTCAGCTTTTCCCTTTTGTTGAGGAGTATCCGGGCATGAAAAGTGCAAGATTGTTCCCTCAGATGCAAGCAATTCTAGAAATGGTGTATACTTGTATTCTCCACCCATATCTGCTCTAAATATTTTAATCTTGGCATTGAATTGTGTTTTGATAATAGCAACAAAATTAGAATAAATCTTAAAAAACTCAGACCTATGGCGCATCAGAAATATCCAACAATATCGAGTATAATCATCAATAAAAGATACATAATATGATGATCCACCTTTTGTTTTCACAAGAGATGGAACCCAAACATCGGAGTGAATAAGATTAAATGGAGCATGGGAAATAGATTGACTTCTTTTAGAAGGAAGTAAATTTTGCAAGTTTGCAAGCTTTACAATCTGATATGTCAAAAAAGGGAGTATTATCCAAAAGACCATTAGAGATCATATATTTCAAACGAGAACTAGAAATGTGTCCCAATCTAGAATGCTATAATTCAAACATTGTTGAGTTTTTACTCAAGGCAAAAGTTGACAAACCAGAACTATGTTGTTTTGCAGACGGAGCAAAAAGATGTTGCAAAACATAGAGTCCCCCTTCCTTACGGCAGATCCCAATTTGCCTCCCTGTATGAAAATCCTGAATAACACACCCAAATGAAGAAAATGTCACAGTACAACCAGATTCAGTGAGCTTTCCAATTGAAAGTAAATTAACTGAAAGTTTAGGTACATGCAAGACATCAGTTATAGAAAGATTTTTATTAAGAGAAGATTCCACGGATATAGAACCAATTTGATGAGCTTCCATAGAAGATCCATTTGCAGTTTGAATAAGCATTGGTTCAGAGAGAGTTGAGCAATCAACAAGAATATATGCGTTATTTGTCATGTGAGGGGATGCATCGGAATCCAAAATCCAATTAAAAAATTTACCTGATGAGTTTAAATCAGGTGAACTAAGACTTTGTTACTGTCATTGCAGTTGAAATTTGAGGTTTTGATCCAAGTGAAGTGCTAAGCAACTGCTGAACTTGTTGAGCAACCATTTCTTGGGGTCGGCATAATTCCTTTGTCTTTGTTTATAAGTACCGGACAATCCTTTTTCCAGTGCCTTTTTGGTGACAATAACTACATTCATCTTAGGTAACTTTATGCATTCCATGAAAACCATGAGAAGGCGAAGGAGAATACGGTCGAAATGGAGTTCTTTGAGATGCCACAAGAACTAAACTTGAAGACATTGTTGCAGGCAATAAAGATTTAAGTCTTGTTTCTTCAGCAACTAATTCACTCAAAATTTTCTCGACACATGGCAATGGTGATCGATGCAGGACGGAACCCCTCAATGGCTCAAATTCCACACGTAAAGCCATTAGAAACTGAACAAGATTTTGCTCAGCTCTCTCTTTATGATAAACATCCAATTTAGTGAGTTCTAACGGATCCATCAAATCTAACTCATCCCAAATCCCATTAATCATGTTATAAAACTCGCGGACAGATTTTTCATCTTGACGTAAATTTCTTATTGTATTCTCTAGCTCATAACGTCTAGCAAAATTTGACTGTGTATAGACACTTTCCAAATAATCCCAAACTTGTTTGGCAGTCTTAAATTTCGAGAAATGCATTCCGATAGAAGGATCGACCGAGTTGTTAATCTAAGAGAACTTTCGCATCATTTGTCTCCCATTCATTTTGCAATTTTTGAAAATTTTCAGCTTTTGTAGAAGGAGCTTCAATAGACCCATCTATATAGCCTCTGAGTTCTTTCCCAGTGATATTAACTTTCATAAGATAAGACCAATAGGTATAATTAGTCCCATTCAATTTTAATTGAAAACCTTGATTTGAATCAGTATCCATTTCAGAAAAAAAAAAAAAAAAAAAAAAAAAGGGGGTTCACAAGCCTTTCAAACAAATGCCAAGCACAAGACGGAATAATCTTTTGGTGTCTAACAATCCGTGTACTTAAATATTTCATCAAAATATTTCTAACTTAAATCTCAACATATAACAAATAAAGATAATCTAACATATATTAACTCTAATAAAGTTAGATTATATAGCAACGTAAAAACTAGTAAGAAATACTTACTTGGATCGGAATAAATCAAACACCACTCCAATCAATATACGAAAATTACGATATGAGACTGAGGCTTGCCGAAGCGATTTTCTTAAGACAATATTTCCGAGGCTACCACGGTGCATGCAGTTTGATTCCCGGTAGTCTCCCAAGATACAACAGTCTGTTGTTCATTATTTGCACAAATAATGAACCCACGGCGAACTTGAACAAACAGAAATTTCGGACTAAATTTTACGAAAGAAAGAGAAAGAGAGAGTAGTGTTTTCCCTTTTTCGTTCCTATATTAATTTATCCAGAATTGGCCAGATTCTGTTTCATATTTATAGACACAAAAGTGCCCTTGAAAAAGGGACACAATGGTTCGGTCCAAAGGGTACCTCTTCGGCCGAATAGACACAACTCTTACTTTTATTTATTTCATTCACACATAAAACCCCAACAATCCCCCACATGAATGAAATTGTTGTTCGGGTTACTTCACATAGACATATCATGTCGAAATTTCTTTAGGAATAATACCGAATCGGAATAGGTGAAATATTTCATCTTGATACTTCCCTAGTTAAAGCTTATCGGATTTACCTAGCCAATCGGTGAAATATTTCATCTTGAACCGTTGGCTGTTTGTGTAAACCAAGACAAAAAACTTAACACAACACTAAACCGATTTGTTTCAAGTTCTTGGTTGTGTTCGTTTTGGCCCTGAACATTCTTGGTTATGCGAGTGCTTTAGAGAATTCCAGCCTATAAAAAAATTCTCAACGAGCCGACCCAGCTCACACTAACATAGGTGACCGCATCTATCAAGAGTATCCTACCATACTCCACTTGTTCTCGACAAGGTATAAATGTCATTAAAAGCGTTTGCTTAACCTTATAAACGCGGTAGGCTTGCACTTATTGCATCATAAGAATGGGATAGAGTTATACTCTTAAGTGCTTTCTTTTAAGTTAGTCAAGACTGGTTGTCCTATTGAACCTGATCCGTGGGATCTCCAGTCGCCAGCTTAGGTTTCCGTACAAGGTAACTTAGTCTAACTTAGGCTTTAAGCCCATTCCCCTCGATGCACATACTACTCTCTAGATAAACCTTTAATATCCGGAATCAGGATTATCTCTTGACTTCATAAAGTCCATTCTATTTGAAAGTAGATATCTCTCGGTATTGTATCAACGACAACAAATATGTCTTGTCGTGACTTTACCATTATACTTAGAGTTTGTTGAGCTCTGTGTATCACCGCTTGATTATCGCATTTACGTATGACTAACACAATTTTCAGTCATATTAGAATATCTTCCAAGATTTCTGTGAAGCCATTCAAATTCTTCATTAATCCAATGATATTCACTCTTATACCATAATTTTATATGCGTATGTTTGGAAGGTTCTCATGAAATAGCGGTGCCTCCAAAATTGAATACATATCAGCTTATAAACTTTGATTCATCTAAATCAGAAATTTCATTTACATTACTATATCCTTCCTGGATCATTTGAAATTTTTCCAATTATAATGCACATTTGTATGTATTCTTCCAAGATTCAAGCATTCTCATTAATGCATCCCAACGAATCTTGCTAAGATTGCACATGTATCTCCTTAGTTTATTAACCAAATAGAAGATGTCTAGCCTCTTGCATTTTACGATGTATGCTTGACATCTAATTTTATGAGCATTTATTCTTGTGTAGCACAGAAGATATGAATTAAATAAAATTATGAAATCCCTTAATTTCATAAGTATTTAACTTATATATCATTCATCCACGTAATGTGTTTGAGATAGTTTAATGTCATCACAAGACCACTTAATCATGTTTGATTCAACCGAAGTTTTTCATATCATACGTTAATATTTTCTCAATGAATTTAATACTCACAGTAGTATCAAATATTAACATGTCATTTGCATATAAACAAACTCTGATACTCAATTATCCAGTTAGTTTATATAGACACACTTGTCATATTTATTAATATGACATTATCACATTTTTCATGTCATTGTTTATAAGTTTGTTAAATGTCAACAAGAAAATACAAAAGTTTCGCAAGCTGTTTTTTCTTTTCATTTAACAACTAAACTCTCTTGTTACTCCTTATAAATTTTCTCATTTAATTCACCATTCAGAATGATAATCTCAATGTCCATTATATATAGCTATTAGAGCTATTAATATTAAAATGGATGTCATCCTAATCTCTAAAGAAGTAGAATTATTTCTTTTATAAAGCAACTTGGCTACTCGTCTAGCCTAGTTTTTATCGATTGACTTATCAAAGTTTTTAAACTCTGAACTTAAAAACCCATCTACATCTAATTGGTTCACTCTTCGAGGTCTACCAACTTTATGAATGTAACTCGCTGTCAATCGCCTCTTTCCAATCCGCGATATTGGAACGTGACATAATCTATTTATATGTTCGAGGTTAATTCTTTAACATATAAATTAGAATATCTTGATCAAATAACTTCGAGCTTTTAGCTCATATGTCTCTTCAACTAATCAACAAACTCATGTTGAAGTTAGAGATTGACCTCTTTAGATATCGATTCATTTGTATATTCTCTCATAATAAAGTAATTTATAATTAAAAAATAATTATAAGCATCACAAGGTAAACCCTCTAGATCAAAGTCAATTAAATATTTTTCGCAAAATATTTTAGGATTTTTAAATAAATATTCTAATCTAAAATGATTAGACAATACTTTTTATTCTAGCATAACAACTAATTTATGATTAACTCTAATTATAAATTTTACAAAGGTTTATGTAAAAAATAAATAATATTACTTTATCAGATTTTAATATCGGTAAACCACACTTACTGAAAATAAATCTGAACCGAAAGAAAGATCAATTTATAAGAAATGATTCTCAAATCCTTCTTACATTCTCAATGATTGTTACATCACGTGACTCGGTTCACGTGATTACAATTATACCAAAAATATGAGCTACTACTATTTATCAGATATGCTAGTAGTAATTAATATTTTTAAGTTATTTTTTTTTTCGGTGGTGAAATCGAAATCTGACCTAAATACCCCCCACATTTTAAGGTATTTGGTTTTTCTTCCCTTCCCATAACTCATATGGAATGATAATTGACTTTCTTGTATGAAACTCGACTTAGTATGTGTGTAGACATCTAGCGAGCTTTCCCCCACAAGTTGTCAAGTAAACCCGAATTTAAAGATTGACGCTTAACCACATATTAAAATTCTGTTATTTTTGCAATCAAATCGAATTGAGTTGAGCTAGGTAAATTATTTGGCGAATTATTCCTAATTTAACACACTCTTGTGTAAATTAATATATTCGTATTTACCCCCACAATTTGGATATAAGAATTTAAAATTTTCTTATTTCATTTTCTAGATTTATAGTTCACAAATGCATCTCTTTGTGTTTCACAAATACTTTTATTGCCTCTTATTTATTATTCGATAAAGGGAAATTTACCTAGACACCCCCTGGGTTTAGGCCTAATTACAGGAACTTACCCCGTTGTTTGAAAAATTACCTAGGCACCCTCTCTGGCAAAACAGTATTACAAGGTGACCCCTTACGGCGTCAATTTTTAACGGCAGATGGTGATGTCATCAATTTATTTTAATGTTTTTCCACCTCGGTGTGTATTTGTAATATATGTTATGTTACAGGGGTGTATTTGTAATATTTGAAATTTGATTGTTGTAGGCTGAAAGTTACTGTTGTATGTGTAATGTATTTTCATTTCAATATCAAAACACCCAATAAATACATAAATATCAATCCACCAAGCCAGTAAATGATGAAAAAACACCCAACTATTTTTCAATGTAATGTTCCACTTTTCATTAGATCAAAATACATAAATACCTGTCCAGTAAATGAGGAAAAAATCACTAAGTAAATCGAAAAAACACCAACAAAAGCACCAAATAACAAAATAAACCCCAAAACCAGCAATTAACAATAACAAACAGCAGAAAACAGTAGGAAAATGCAGCAGGAGAGCAAAAAACTCTTCGGCCTGAACTTGTTCTTCACGGCCCGAAATTGTTCTTCGCGGCCCGAGTTCACCAAACCCAAAATTGACTTGGGGAAACTGAAATTAACACTATCATGAAGAAAAGCCCTCAAAAATCCAGTAGAAATCAGTTCGATAACACCCCTAATTCGGAGATCAAACTGGGCGCATAAACCCTAAATGCCCAATTCGATCCAAATCTTCAATCCCACCTCCAATCGGGCAATTAATCCAAGGAAAGTGACGAAATAAACAGATAGAAGTGAAACACGAAGCAATTTTCCAGAATTAGAGGCTCAAATCCGCAAATCGCGATGAACCCTAGAATTTGGGGACGAACACAAATCACTCTCAATCGCAAAAACCAGTCCATAATCCCAAAAATTGCTCCAGTAGGAAGATGCGCGATGAAGAGGCGAGTCTAACACAACAAGAATTACTAAAATCCATCCACAAACAAGGGAGAAATCATGATTTTTGTGAATGGTAGTGAAAATTGTGCGAAAATTTTTTCAAGTTTTTTTTTTTTTTTTTTTTTTTTTTTTTTTTTTTTGTAAATATTAAAAACACTTAAGGGCATTTAAGACATTTCACAATTTTCGTTAGCGTTGACTAACGGCCGTTAAGTCAAGGGGGTGTTTTTGTAATATTTCAAACATGAGGGTAATTTCTTGTAATTAGGCCTAAACCCAAGGGGTGTCTATGTAAATTTTCCTACAATAAATAGCGCAATAAAATATATGTGATCAAATACATTTTAAACTTCATCATTTAGTAATGATTTAAAATCACATAATTAATTTGGATTAGTTCAGAAACTTTGAACTTTTACATATTTGTTTCGCAAACAAATAAATTATAATTATATACTTATTTCTCAAAATAAAAAATAAATAATAATTATTTCACAGATAAATTCAATCAATATTTTCTCAATAAAATATTGATATTTATTTCTCAAATAATTTATAATTATTTCTCACAAATAAAATATTATCAATATTTTCTCAATAAAATATTGATATTTATTTCGCGAATAAATTATCAATATTTCCTCAATAAAATATTGATATCATAGTAAATTATAATTATTCCACAATAATTATAATTACTTTTACATATTAATTTTCAATATTTTCTCAATAAAATACTGCTATTACTTATACTTATTTAACAAATGATTTATCTTTATTATCAATATTTTTTCACATATAATATTGATATGATAGAAAATATTAATTACACATTTATCTTCGCATAAAGATTATTAGTAATTACACAAATATCATTTGTCCCACATAAGTATAAGTCGCATTTAGTAGAAAAATGTTCATTCAAAGAATTGTAACACCACATTCACATATGGAATCATTAATTGAATGCTCGTGACATATTTTTATTCATTACCCTGTGATAATGAAATAATAATAACACTCTTCACAAGAGTTTGATAATTACAGAGAATTTATCTTCCCGTGTTCAATTAATCAATATTTTTATTGAACGCGACAATTGGAAAAAAGGGTATGTCTTTTCTCTTTCTTGACAATTTAAATTGTTTCCACAATTATAATTATCATTAAACAATAACCGCTAGAAATAAAAAGACATGGAATCCGAAAGCTAGAGACACATCTCTTCAAATGCATCACTTTGAATTGCATTTGGGTCAACTGTTTAAACAATATAGGATGAAGACACCTCATCATGTTCATTTTCCTTTTTGTATTAAACATTCAATCTCAATTTGAATGATTTCAATTTTGGGGCTTAAAAAAAATCTCTCAATTTTAAGTATCAACATAATAGAAAATTAGAATCTTAAAGGAGAAGAACTGTTTGGTTTGGTTATGGATTTTCATTACTAAACTCTTCTTCCCACATTTTTATTCTAAATTTTTTTTCTTACTATCAATACCTCCTGAAGTTCGCATAAGATTATAAAGAGATGGAAATAATTAAGCCAGTATCATAATAACAATTGGCTAATTAACTGACAAGTTGCTTTACACAAAGCCGGGAGTCGTAAATCGGTTTGCACCGATTCACATGCTTAATGCATAACCTTTCACTAGTGGCATTGAAAAAATTAAAGGATCAACTATATATTTGATCATCTTTCCTATTCGTCAATACTCATTCATAAAATAAAGAATGTAAATTTCCACTTCAAAGGAATTTAATTCCTTCGCAAAATACTTTGCTTATTTATAATTTAGAGATTTTAGCAAGATCTTTTGGCTACGCTACCCTTATAACTTTTAAGCATCTCAATTCGGTAAATCAACAGAGCCATGATTTCATAATTGAGCCAATCTCACAGAATTATTGAAGGTTTGGAACTTGAAACTCATTGAAACATTAAGACGATTAATACAGTTGAATCGTGAGAGTAATTCCTTATTTCAATATATACACAGATAGTTAAACAAAGTTTTTATTGTCTTAAGATTTTTGGTGTCTAACAATCCGTGTACTTAAATATTTCATCAAAATATTTCTAACTTAAATCTCAACATATAACAAATAAACATAATCTAACATATATTAACTCTAATAAAGTTAGATTATATAGCAACGTAAAAACTAGTAAGAAATACTTACTTGGATCGGAATAAATCAAACACCACTCCAATCAATATACGAAAATTACGATATGAGACTGAGGCTTGCCGAAGCGATTTCCTTAAGACAATATTTCCGAGGCTGCCACGGTGCATGCAGTTTGATTTCCGGTAGTCTCCCAAGATACAACAGTCTGTTGTCGGCGAACTTGAACAAACAGAAATTTCAGACTAAATTTTACGAAAGAAAGAGAAAGAAAGAGTAGTGTTTTTCCTTTTTCGTTCCTATATTAATTTATCCAGAATTGGCCAGATTCTGTTTCATATTTATAGACACAAAAGTGCATCTTGAAAAAGGGACACAATGGTTCAGTCCAAAGGGTACCTCTTCGGACTGAATACACACAACTCTTACTTTTATTTATTTCATTCACACATAAAACTCCAACATAATCTAACCTGAGCTTTTCTAGATTGGAAAACCCAGCTTTGGTACCATGTAAGGAAAACCCAGCTTTGGTACCATGTAAATGCTAACGCATAAAACCAAAAGAAACCAAGAAATTGAACAATTCCATGCAACCAATCGTATTTCATAAGTCAAAGAAGTCTTTGTTCATTCTTTTGTACAAAGAAGGAAAAAACAAATATATACAAAGTGAGTAAGGAGCTAAAATTCATATCTACCCTTGAATAATGAATATGATTACGTTTAAATTTTAAATTCGATTGACTGGTCAAAATAACAAAAAACGTAAGGAATGAGGTGGAAATAAGATTATGTAATGTAATACTTCGTGTCTCATATATAAAAGTTCTATTTGATTGACTGTAGTGAACTTATGTAGCTACTATGAATAATAGCGTTACCTCAATTAAAAGGGTAGATGTAATATGGGTTTTTGGCATTTTGCACTTATAGGGTTTTGACACTTTGCATTTTGACTTAAAAGTTTTGGCACTTTACATCCTGAAAATATAATTTATTTGATACTTTGCACCCTAGTGTATGTTTAAGTGAGAAAATTCATTGGTAAAAGGGTGGAATAGTTATTTTTAATTTTTTTTTTCACTTTGCACCTTGGCAATATAGATTTTGCACACTTAAAATATAGAACGTTGGCATTTTAGTGCAAAAGGGTAGAATAGTTATTTTTAATTTTTTTTTCACTTTGCACCTTGGCCATATAGATTTTGCACACTTAAAATATAGAACGTTGGCATTTTGCACACTAAAATTATAAAATTAGCATTTTTCACCCCGATTTAAATTTTTTGTCACTCTGCACCCTAAAAATTTATTTTATATGACATTTTGCACCCTAATGTATTTTTCTTAAAAAAAACAAACTCATGAATGTCGACGACGTAGAGATAAAATGGTCATTTCTATGCACAACAATCATAAACTTGTTATTCTAAATTTATTTTACTCTATAATAACTTATTTTAACATTTTCTCTCAGTAAAAATTTAAATTAAAAAAGGACATTGCCTTCATTTTATTTTCAAGTATCCTCTACATTATTCACTTCATATCGAAAATACATGTTTACATTTTAACATATTATTATATTGCATGTTATTTATATAATTTAGATTATCTTATTAAGTCAGGGTTGAAAATGCCAAAAAATATATTTTTTGGGTGCAAAGTGCCAATATTCTATATTTCAGAGTGCAAAGTGTCAAAATCTATACTTTTAGTGTGCAAAGAGCCAAAAATATTCAAAAATAATTATTATACCCTTCAATCAATAATTTTTTCTTTAAAACACACACTAGGAGTGCAAAATGCCAAAACTTTTAAGTTAGGGTACAAAATACCAAAAACCCTTAATTCCATGGTGCAAAGTGCCAAAAACCCAATGTAATATGATTTCATTCAAATTTTAAACTCAATTGAATTATTCACAAGGAAGTCATTTGACTGGTCAAAATAATAAAAATTGACAAATCATAAGGAATGAGGTGAAAATAAGATTATGTTACAATATATCGAACCATGTTACAATATGTTGATAATCAACTATTTAGTATGTAAATTGGTTTTATATATATATATATATATATATAGCCAGCTGTTAATTGACTCGATGATTAACATATCCTCTTAATTCAATCTGAATATCTAGTGATCGTTTTTAGTTGAGTTTGACACAAAATAAAATTATCGTAAATTGTTTAATCATGCGATCAGATAGACATGATAGAAAAAAATTAGGGATAGTATTTACCTATTGCACATGATTATTAGATTAAAAGTTAGGATCCTTATCAATGCATGTAATATTCATTCGATTATGCCAACTTATTTGTACGTTATATTTGCACGTGTGGATACTGAAAGGCCCCACACTCATTTTATTTTATATTGAGGCCAGCTAAATACATTTTTGTACAAACAAGGTGATTGGATGAAGATGCAGACAATGTCAAGAGTTCTAAAATCTCACATCGCGTATTTTGCTACTCTTCGAAATGCATTTATGCATGTAGTGCAGTAATGAACCGGCCAAAGGCAAGAGTGGTTGTCACTAGGCCAAATGTTTTGGTTGTTGTAAACGGAATTTTCGTGGCTATCCTTTGAGGTAGCCATCATTCGCCATGTTAGGGATATATATGATATACCAAATATTCGCTGATCACAAATCTACCTCGATAGTCGATATCCATATTATCGATATAGTTCAATTACTCAATATATATTAAAATACGTCGAATACATTCATATGAAGACATCGAGAGACGCCGACCTACTCCTATGAGGAAACCTATTCGTCTCCTAGTCGATGTCTCTCATAACCGTATTTGAGGACGTCGTCATCTCCCATTCTTTCTACCTGAAAAGTTCAAATCGAATACGGAAGATCCGATCCTGACCTAAAATGTCCTTTTATGACCCATTTATTATAACCGAAAAGTCTTGTCAGGATCCGACCCGCTAACCCAAGCAAAAGGCTATAAATAACCCTCATTAATTACAGAAGGAGGTAAGCATTTTCTCGGACAAAAACATTTAAATACCCATTTCATCTCGAACTCGACACTTACTTAAGCATCGGAGGGTTATCGCCGGGTAACCACGGGCATTAAGCTGACGTGGTTGTCTTTTATTGCAGGTTTCGATTCTCGAGAACAAGTAGAAGAGAGGTTTGTTCGATCTACCCATCTTCATATTGGAGAGATGTGTTAAACCTGATACCACCTCACTCGATTATTCTAAATATTATAATCCAACCAAAACACACTCATCAATATACAATGAGTAAGGAGCTAAAATTCATATCTACCCTTGAATAATGAATATGATTACATTTAAATTTTAAATTCAATTGACTGGTCAAAATAACAAAAGACGTAAGGAATGAGAATCCTAGGTTTTGGCCTCCTTCCCCACTGTCTGTGGCTCCTCCTCCCCTGTTTTTGTGCTCTTCCCCTCTTTCCTATTTTCTTACTAGTACTGTATTTATTCCCAATCATGGGAGATGAAATAAATCACGTTAATGGCCTAATTCAACAAACACAAAACCTCACCTGCTCTTTTGATCATGAAACTGACCCACCATTTTCCCAGCACGACCAACAAAGCTTCTCAATCCTTGCAAGGGTTGTAGCTGAAAAACCAGTAAACCTAAATGCTCTTAAATCCACCCTTCTAAAGGCCTGGATCCCAAAAATAAAGTCTCTTTCAACACCATGGACCTGAATGTTGTTGCTTTTGTTTTTGAAAACGAATCTGATTGTGATAAAGTCATTGACATGTCTCCCTGGACCTTCCGTGGTATCCACGTCGTCGTCAAAAAGTGGCCACCGGAAAAGTCTTTCAATGAGGTAAACCTCTCAAAATCCCTCTTCTGGATTCGTGCTTCGAACATTCCAGCTATGTTTATGACCGAAAAAACTGCGGCGAAAATTGAAAACTGCCTCGGAAAGTTTATTAGAGTTGATCTGGGCTCAAATACCCATATGTGGAGAAAGTTTTTACGTATTCGGGTAGAAATTGACTTAACAATTGCTCTTACGGATTATATTTGGTTAGAAAATACAAATGAAAACCACTCTCTTGTAGAAATAAGATGTGAAAGATTGGCTGATGTTTGCTATAAATGTGGGATTATTGGCCACAAAACTCAATCTTGCAGCTTGGATCAGAGGACAGATGATGTTTCTTTCAGATATGGTCCTTGGTTGAAAGCGGATGCCACCCTCTCCAATCGGCCAAACCACCTAGACCCACCCAAACCTTGCCCCGTCACTTTGGCAAAAAACCCTGAAACCAACTACTGCTCCACCAGCGCCGCACCGGATCTCTTGCCGGAAAAAATGGCCCCTGAACATACACAAAATCTGAATTTCCAAATTCCCCAACCTTGCCCTCAACTTTACACGTGGAGAAAGGAAATTGGATGGAAATTCCTTCTGTTGAAGCCATAACCTACCCATCTGACCCGTCTCCAAAAAGCAAACAATCTCCATATTGTCAACATCAATCCTCTGCAAAAAGCGACCTGACCCTCTACTCATCAACCTTGGCTAAATCAAAAAGTTATTGGGCCCCACCTTTTCTGACTCAACTTATCCCGCCCAATTCTACAGTTAATCCAATTATATTTCAAAAATTAAACACAGAATTGATATTGGACCTTAATCAGAACGATAACCCACAAGCCCAATTTTCATGGCCCATTTCCAAAACCTCTTTTCCCCAAGTCTCTTTAGATCAGAATTTTTGGCCTCTTAACCCAATCTTGGGCCAAAATTCAAAAAAAAAGAAGTCCACAAGCCCCATGCCCAGTCCCAATTAAAAAACTTAAAGGTTCTCCTTCTTTTTTAGGCCAAACCCCAGAAAATCAAATCCACCCAAACAACCCTGAACATTATAATAGTATCCCGTACTACCCTACATCCGCTAAAACCATAATCATACCTGATGAAATCTTATTTTGCTCCGAAACGATCCATGCTGAAAGAAGAATTTTCAAAGTCAAAAGGAATCAAGCTGGAATTTCTAAACGCTCCAATGATCTCGACTTTTCTCCAGAGAACGTCAAAAACTCAAATGAATTTGAATCAATTACCGACGCCCCAGGGGGGCAAGAAGAATAGTTCCTCATTTTTTAGCTCGTGTAATCCCATGAGAACCCTAGCGTGGAACTGTCAAGGCCTTGGAAAGCCGGAAGCAGGAAGAGCCCTAAGGGACCTCTTGGGTATTACAAAACCGGATATTCTCTTTCTTAGTGAAATAAAAACCTCTTCAACTGTCCATGTGACTAGAATTCTTAATACTGCTGCTCTCTATAACCAAACTTTCGTTCATGCCGTGAACTTCGCTGGTGGCCTTTGTTTGGCTTGGAAAAATTCCCTTAACATACAAATTTCTGAACTTGACCACTACTTCATTAATGCCTTCATCACCATCGACCCAAACACTCAACCGTGGCAATTCACGGGTGTCTACTGCCCTACCCTTCCCTCAAACCTTGGTTTTGGGATCAAATGAATAGATTAGGGGCTGATTTTATTGGCCCATGGCTGTTAATGGGTGATTCAATGGAATTACATCTCAGTTTGAAAAGAAAGGAGGAAAAATTCTTGGCTCTCCATCCCACAATAACATTGTTGATTCTCTCCATACCCTCGGTCTTGTCGATCTTGGTTACTCTGGTTACGATTTCACTTGGAATAACAAGAGAGATGGTTTGGCAAATATTCAGCTGCGACTTGACCGAGGTGTTGCAAACACTGATTGGTGCCTTCTGTTCCCCAGGGCAAAAATTAAACACCTTCCGGCTATCAAATCAGACCACTCCCCTATCTTGCTTGATTCTTGTGATGCACGCCCCTCGGTCCCTCGGCCTTTCCGATTTGAAACCATGTGGCTTAAGGATGAGTCTTGTCATGATGTTGTTCATTCTAGTTGGACAAAGGATGTTTCTGGATCACCCTCCCACAAATTCCACTCCCGCACAAAAAACGTCAATTCAGCTCTTAGAATTTGGAATAAGAATCACTTTGGTGTCTGTCATGTTAGAATTTCTTCTCTTAGGAATTACATTGAAAAATCCAATCGGAGGACCAGACTGTGGATAATCTTGCCTTAGAGGAGGCTCTACTTGTTGAGCTTGATGAAATGTACAAAAGAGTTGAAATTATGTGGAAACAAAAATCTAGGGAAAAATGGCTCCAATGTGGTGATGCAAACACCAAATACTTTCACTTGACAACTATTTTTCATGGAAATACCAATAGAATCACTATCATTGAAAAGTTGGATAACTCTGTGGCAAATGATTGGAATTCCTTTGGTGATTGTTTTGTTAATTTCTATGATAATCTTTTTTGCTCTTCTTTTACAGAAATCGAAATGCCTTACCCTTTGGATTTGGAAAATCTGTTCCCAAATATCATGGAAGCTGAGGAAAATGAGAATTTATGTAATATTCCGACACCCAAAGAGATTAAACAGGTAATCTTTTCTTTTGCTTCGGAAAAAAGTCCGGGACCTGATGGACTCCCTGCTCTCTTTTATATACATTTTTGGAGCACCACAGGTATGGCACTTATTCAGGCTGTCCAACATTTTTTTCGAACTGGATTCATGCTCCATGCTTTAAATCATACGTTTGTTACTCTTATTCCAAAAGTTCCAAATGCTTGTAGAGTGGATCAATTTAGGCCTATTAGTCTTTGCAATATCTCCTACAAAGTTATTTCCAAAATTATTGCAAATCGACTAAAACTTCTGCTCCAAAAATTTATTTCTCCTAACCAAATGGCTTTTGTTGAAGGTAGAACTATAAATGAAAATTCAATTATCTCTCATGAAATTATGCACTACTTGCATACTAGAAGGGGTAAAAAAGGTTTTTGTTCTATAAAAATTGACCTTTCAAAAGCATATGATCGGGTCGAATGGAGCCTTCTTTTTAGCATTCTCAAGCATCTTGGTATTTGTAGCAAATTCATCAATTGGATTAAGCAATGTATCTCCACTTCTAGTTTTTCTTTCTTTATAAATGGTGCCCCTTTTGGTTTTCTTCGACCGTCTAGAGGTATAAGACAAGGAGACCCACTTTCTCCCTATCTTTTTATTCTCTACACGGAACTCCTTTCTCGGCTTTTGATTAAGGAAGAAAATATTGGCACCTTTAAAGGAGTTCAAATTGCTAGAACTTGTCCAACTATATCTCACCTCCTTTATGCCGATGATTTGGTTATTTATTGTAGGGCAGTTTTTGAGGATTTCCAAACTGTTTTCACTACTTTAAATAAATTCTCTTCGTGGTCAGGGCAATTGATAAATCAAGAAAAATCTTTCACCCACTTTAGTCGAAATGTGGAGATCTCTTTAACAATGATTTGGTTTCCCGGTTCAATATTAATGAATGCGACCATAAGACTAAACATCTTGGTCTCCCTTTTTGTAAACCAAAATCAAAATCTAAAGCTTTTAATGAGATCATCTCAAATTTGCAGCTTAAGTTAAAGGGTTGGAAAAGCAAAAACCTATCCCAAGCGGGTAGAGGTATCATTGTAAAATCTGTTGCCCAATCTCTTCCGGTCTACCCGATGTCTACATTTTTACTCCCTAAAACGATTTGCTATACTCTTGATAAAATTATGCGAAAATTTTGGTGGGGTTCAAATGCAAATGGAAATTCCCTTATGCTTAAAAGTTGGTCTTCGATTTGTTTACCAAAATCTAAAGGGGGTTTGGGTCTTCGTAGAACGGAGGATTTTAATCGTGCCTTGGTGGCTAAATTAACTTGGAAAGTTGCTTCAAACGAACCAAAGCTTTGGGTTAAAATTTTAAAAGGAAAATATTTGAATGGAATAAATTTACTTGATTCTTGTAAAAACTTCAAAACAGCCTCTTGGATTTGGAAGGATATTGTTAGTTGCAAAAATGATATCACTCTTGGTGCTTGCTTCCCTGTCCATCAAAACTCCCCTGTCCAAATTTGGAATAAACCTTGGATTCCTTCTCTTCCCGGTTTTACCCCAACTCCCTTACCCGAGTCACCTATCATCACGGAGAACTTTACTACAGTTTCTCAGCTCCTATCCCTTAGTCGGGATTCTTGGAATGTTTTAGTCAAACTCTTCCCCCCGGAAGTGGTTGCTGAAATCCGGAAAATCAGCATTTCACCCCCGACCACTCACCACAAGCTTTTTTGGTCTCCCTCTAAGTCAGGGAAATTCTCTTCAAAAAGCTGCTACCTAACTTGTCAAGCAAAAAGATTCCCAAACATTAATCCAACCACGGCCCTTCTCTTAAAAAATCTTTGGAGCTCAAAGTTGCACAACCGCCTCAAATTTCTTTTTTGGCGAATCATTAATGACATTCTGCCCACTGTCGAGTTTGTTTCATATTGATCAAACTTGCTGTCCCATTTGTGGAAACGATGAAGATAGTGTTGATCATCTCATAATCCGGTGCCCTTTCGCTGTGGCGGTGTGGTTTCATTCCGTTTGGAATTTTCGAATGGAACCTTTTCAATCATCCACCATCACCTCTTTGCTTGTTTCTTTGCTTGATAAGAGCTCGACTCTTTTCGACTCTTCAAAAAAAAGGGAAGAGTTCCTTACTTTCGCTGCTTGTACTTTTGATGCTCTTTGGAGAAATAGAAATAATATTGTTCATAATTCTTTTCTTCCTCTTTCTGTGCAGGAAATTACTACTCGTATTGAGAGAGCATCAAAGGATCATTTCAGTGCCCAAAATGCCCTGATGCATTCCTCTTCTGCTCCCCCTCTCTCCCGGAACTGGATTCCTCCAAAGAGGGGCACTTTGGCTGTGAACTCGGATGCAGCTTTTAAAGATGGTGATGCCGCTTCTGCCTTCATTATCCGCAATCATCAAGGATCCATTCTCTTTGCTGCCTCTTCTCTTCATGTTTGTCTTAATGCCACAGTTGCCGAAGCTTTGGCGTTAAAAGAAGCCTGCTCTTATTTGAACCTTTTGAAGATTGCTGATGCTACTTTTGAATGTGACTGTCTTAATCTTGTGATGGCTTTAAACAATTGGGAGACCGTCTTGGATTGGTCTATTGCTGGCATCGTTGAGGTGATTAAAGTTTTTTCGGATTGTTGGCCGCGTTGGCGTTTCTCTTTTACCGTTAGGAATGCAAACTGTGCTGCCCATAATCTTGTCACTTGGGCTTTCAGTTTGAAGTGGACTGAGCATTTTAGTCCTTCTAATATTCCAATTACTGTTTTTTATAATGGGGGTTATCCTCTTGTAAACTGGTTAAACTTTTCGTATTAATTTTTTGTGGTTTTGTTATAAATATATATATATATATATATATATATATATATATATATATATATATATATATATATATAAAAGTTCTATTTAATTGACTGTAGTGAACTTGTGTAGCTACAATGAATAATAGCGTTACCTCAATTAAAAGGGTAGATGTAATATGGGTTTTTGGCATTTTGCACCCTGAAATTATAAGGTTTTGACACTTTGCATTTTGACTTAAAAGTTTTGGCACTTTGCATCTTGGAAATATAATTTATTTGACACTTTGCACCCTAGTTTATGTTTTAGTGAGAAAATTCATTGGTAAAAGGGTAGAATAGTTATTTTCAATTTTGTTTTCACTTTGCACCTTGGCAATATAGATTTTGCACATTTAAAATATAGAACGTTGGCATTTTGAACACTAAAATTATAAAATTAGCATTTTTCACCCCGATTTAAATTTTTTGTCACTCTGCACCCTAAAAATTTATTTTATATGACATTTTGCACCATAATGTATTTTTCTTAAAAAAAAAAAACTCATGAATGTCGGCGACGTAGAGATAAAATGGTCATTTCTATGCACAACAATCATAAACTTGTTATTCTAAATTTACTTTACTCTATAATAACTTATTTTAACATTTTCTCTCAGTAAAATTTAAATTAAAAAAAAAAGGACATTGTCTTCATTTTATTTTCAAGTATCCTCTAGATTATTCACTTCATATCGAAAATACACGTTTACATTTTAACATATTATTATATTGCATGTTATTTATATAATTTAGATTATCATATTAAGTCAGGGTTGAAAATGCCAAAAAATATATTTTTTGGGTGCAAAGTGCCAATATTCTATATTTCAGAGTGCAAAGTGTCAAAATCTATACTTTTAGGGTGCAAAGTGCCAAAAATATTCAAAAATAATTATTATACCCTTCAATCAATAATTTTTTCTTTAAAACACACACTAGGGTGTAAAGTGCCAAAACTTTTAAGTTAGGGTGCAAAATGCCAAAACCCTTAATTCCAGGGTGCCAAGTGCCAAAAACCCAATATAATATGATCTCATTCAAATTTTAAACTCAATTGAATTATTCACAAGGAAGTCATTTGACTGGTCAAAATAATAAAAATTGACAAATCATAAGGAATAAATAAGATTATGTTACAATATATCGAACCATGTTACAATATGTTGATAATCAACTATTTAGTATGTAAATTGGTTATATATATATATATATATATATAGCCAGCTGTTAATTGACTCGATGATTAACATATTCTCTTAATTCAATCTGAATATCTAGTGATCGTTTTTAATTGAGTTTGACACAAAATAAAATTATCGTAAATTGTTTAATCATGCGATCATATAAACATGATAGAAAAAAATTAGGGATAGTGTTTAACTATTGCTCATGATTATTAGATTAAAAGTTAGGATCCTTATCAATGCATGTAATATTCATTCGATTATGCCAACTTATTTGTACGTTATATTTGCACGTGTGGATACTGAAAGGCCCCACACTCATTTTATTTTATATTGAGGCCAGCTAAATACATTTTTGTACAAACAAGGTGATTGGATGAAGATGCAGACAATGTCAAAGAGTTCTAAAATCTCACATCGCGTATTTTACTACTCTTCGAAATGCATTTATGCATGTAGTGCAGTAATGAACCGGCCAAAGGCAAGAGTGGTTGTCACTAGGCCAAATGTTTTGGTTGTTGTAAACGGAATTTTCGTGGCTACTTTCTGAGGTAGCCATCATCCGCCATGTTAGGGAAATTTTATGAACACTTTTTTTTTTTAAAAGTGTCCCTAAAAGTGACCTAACATGACAGATTATGGCTATCCAGAGGGTAGCCACGAATATTCCTAAATGAATATTCGGTTGTAAACTAGGCCTTACTACTGTCTAGCTTTTTAGGTGGCCAAATGATTACTTTTTAATGTGAGTTATATGAGCATGCTTTTCGCACCCTATATGTCTCCGCCCCTGATAAATTATAATTATTATTATGTGATAAAAATATATTAGATATAAAAATAATATGAAGTAACTTTTTAAAAGAAGGTTGAACATACACATGAGTCAAAATATCATTAATAATTTTTTACTTAGGCACGTTAAAACTAAAAAGAGAAAATCATCAAACTAGGGGAAACTGTATTTTCACCCTAAATTAACTATCTAAATAAATCATGCAGGACTAATGACTTAAATTAAGAAAATATAAAATTGGAAATTATTTATATGACGTTATTTTTAGAGATTTAGAATGGATGAATACAAATAAATAATTTTCCTTTTTTAGTCTTACAATAAATAAGATAGATAATGATAAATTATTCTGACACCAACTAATGTTCTGACAATACCGTTGACCAATTTATTAGTCTTACCAAAATTAGTAAAACTAATAAATGTACCTAATTTACGAAAATTTTCACTTCACTGCAACTTCTCCCTCTATATATATAAGACAATCATGTAGCTAGACATTTATAAACGAGAGAATTACAATTAATTAGTCATGGATCAAGAAAAAAAAATAGTCCTAATTACGGTCTTGATGCTATTATATGCAGACCAAGCATCGGCATCTTTCAACAAATGCTATCGTCATTGCATTGAAGATCACGCAAGTTCACCAGGTGCTTTAACCAGTGGTACTTTCAGATGCATTGGTAAGTGCATCGGGCATGTTATGAGTACAAATAAAGAAGACTCATGCCTATATAATTGTGCCATAAATCAATGTGCCGGATTTGGCAAGGGTAAAGTTTTACTTCGATTTTTAAAATTATTTTCTTGTGCCGGATTTGTTGTGTTAATTTGTTTTATTTTGGAAAATTTTCTTTTGTGGCATCACATGATAGATTATCTGGCATATTTTTCTTTGGAGATAATGATAATTTACCCCTAAAAATGCATAATGTTTAATATATCCTTTGTAATTTCAAAGGAGAAATTTATCCCCTGTGAAAATTTTAAAGAAGTAATATATCCTTTTCAGTCGGATAGTGTATCTTATTTGCGAAAATTGAATAGGCATGAAGTACTGTTTTGTAATATAGGGGGTCAATTGCCACATTTATCATAACACAGTGGGGGGGGAGGGGGGTTTGAGGGGAGTAAATTGTCATATTTATCATAACACAAGGGGTAAAATGCCACATATAAAAATATTAGGGAAGTAGTGTGAAACATTAATAAAATTACAGGGGGTAAAGTGCTCTTTTTCAAATCATAGGGAGTTAAAATGTACATTATGAATATCATAGGGGCAAATTACCATTATCTCCGGAGGAAAAATGGGCTTGATATGAAAGTTGCAATATAGTCTATCATGTAGTACCAACAAAGCAAATTTTTCGTTGTATTTTTATATACATTAAATTAAATATTTTTTATTATATTGCAGATATCGACAAACTGGACGCTTGTGTCAACGATTGTGGAAATAACAAATGTAACTTTTAGATCTAGATTCTAGATTGCCATTGCTCATTATTTTGTCGAGAAAATTGGATGTACCCCTTGAATAAATTAGTGCAATTATATATCTCATTTTTCTTTTCTAAGTGATTATAATAGCCATTTTTTATTTAATTTCGATAATTCTGAATTAAAAATAGGCAAGTACAGGAGGTTTCTCCAACCCCACAAAGAAAAAATACGAAAGAAGACTATAAAATTTAACATATATATATATATATATATATATATATATATATAATTTAACATATATATATATATATATATATATATATATATATATACTATGCAAATATGGATTATATATATGGATTTAAATATAAATTAACATATACAACATATTATATTTTCTGTAGAAATAATAAAGGATAAACAAATTATCACGTCCTTTATATTGTAATTCTCATATGTTTGAGCTAATTTTTAGGTGAATTAGACTTGATAATCTTAGTTCAATTCATGTGTTTAACATAAATTTGAATATTATTTTTAGAAGAGTGAGTAATCATAATGTATCAATTATTATTTTTTATTAAAATAAGTTCATCCAATATAACATACATTCTTTAACCCTTATTTTTCAACATTTCACTTAATGGCCAGCACTGTAATGCTTTCTCAACCTACTTTAGGATACTAGTCTTATAATTATATTACCAAACAAAACTTCGACTGATGGATTGTAGATACCCACAATGTCTCAAATTAAGACGTAATATCCACTTGATGTCCTACTATGTCTATACCTATTCTATACTTTATTTTATTATAAAAGAGTGAATAATTTAAGGTTTTTTTTTTTAATTAATATACTTTTATTTGAATTGTAAAGTGATATTTATTCAAATGGTAAATGTGTAAAAATAGTTGAATAAGAATAATTAGACATGAAACCTTTTTATATTAAGTATGGCAAAGATACAATTAGACATGAAATCTTATTATATTTATCTCATGAAATTTTGAAATTATCATTTACATAAAATTTCACAATTTCAATACTCTTATCTTATAACACATAAAAGAAGAAAACCATTGTTTATTTAAATAGCTCCTGAAATATACATGTAAAATTATTTTAATTTAACAGCAATATGTTATTTGTGCAATTGAAAGATTTAATACATAATAAGTCATATACAATCCTCTAAAAGAAAAATACCAAAATAAATTCTCTTAAACATCATTATGCTATACAGAAGAAGAAAAAAAATTAAAAAATGAAAAGTTAAAACATAATTGCATCTTACCTATAAATGAATCAAAAATCCTTATGATTTGGATAAGAAATTAATTTTTATTAGGTCAAAGAAGCAAAATATAAAGAATGTCAAGACATGCATAACCTTGTACTTTCATGGAATTCTTTTCGTGAAAAATGAGTGAAATTGGTAAAAAAATCGATAAAAATTACTGAAATCATTAAAAAAATATTAAATCAATGAAAACATGTGAAATCGATGAAAGTCTGGGTTGAATTGGTGAACCCTGGTTAAGTTGGTTAACCGGTAAAAGAAAGTTCAAATGTGAAATCATAAATACATTTGAAATCAATAAAATAAATTAGATGAGATTGTGAAAAATGGATGAAAACGGGTAAAATCGGTTACAGAAAGGTGAAGTTTGTGAAAATATGTGAAATCAATGAAAATTTATTTGAGTGAAATTTGTAAGAACAATGATGAAACATGTGAAATCCGGTAAAAACAGGTAAAGTCAGTGAAAAAATGATAAAATCGGTTAGAAAAGCATAAAGTCAGTAAAAATATTTTTAATCAATGAAAAATTCAAGTGAATAACATGTGAAATCAGGTAAAAAAAAATATGTGAAATAGGTGAAAATGGGTTAAATGATAAAAACAAGTGAAATCAGTTAAAAAAAAATTTAACCGACAAAACCGAAGTGAAATCATTAGAAAAATGGGAAAACAATGAAAAATGTTATAACTGATAAAAATAAAGGGATAATAGCTAAAAAAAATATATACCGGTAAAAAAATTAAATAGTGAGAACATACGAATTGATGAAAATTGTGTGAAATTTGTAAGAAAACGGTTGAAAAATTGTGTGAAATTTGTAAGGCAACAGATGAAGATGTGGAAAACGGATAAAATCATTGAAAAAGGGCAAGTAAAAAAAGCTTAAAGTCAGTGAAAACATGTTTTATCAATGAAAAATTCAGGCGAATAACATGTGAAATCATGAAACAGATGAATGGGTTAAACTTTAACCCCAAAACAAGGTGAAATCTGTCAAAAAAATGGTTTGAATTGGAAAAAAAAAATGGAAAAACAATGAAAAGGGTAATGAAACTAAAAAAAGAGAAAAAATCGCTAAACAATATACTAACTTGTAAAAAAAATTAAACAATGGAAACATATGAATCTATGAAATTTCGGGTGAAATTGGTGAAATTGATGAAATTAGTAAAAAAGAAAGCTCATGAAATCGATGAAAGTATGGGTGAAATTTGTAAAGAAACTAATGAAACATGTATAATCGGTGAATAACGAATAAACTTAACATGAAAACTATTATAGAGCAAATTCTATAAGATGTCCTGACTACATCAATCATCATATATTATTTTATTACAACTAATTAAAACCATCATTATTTTCTTAAAATCCGTCGATGCAATAGCAACAAGTTAATGTTATGCTTCAAGCCTTCAACTGTTGTGTCAAGTTAACAATTTGGTTCCCCGAAACACCGGATGATTAGGTGTTTGATTTCGGAATTGATATTGTTTTGTAGTACTTTGAGTTATTATTCGGATTTGTGATTGTTTTGTAATATTATTGTATTTGGATATGGAATTTCATGGATGGATTGTTTGATCAATGTTAAGATGTTTTGAATATTGAATCATATTATAAATTATTTTTGAATGTTTTACTGTTTGTTGAGATTATAATTTAGGTATAACTAGAATATGAAAAAAAAAAAAAAAAAAAAAAGCCCAAAATTTTCGATGGAAAAATTTCTGATTTTTTTCAAAATTTCGACCGAAAATATTTCAGTTGAAATTTTTCCGTCGAAATTCTTCGAAATGAGTTCCGTTGAAATTTCTGTTGAAATTTTTTCCGTCAAAAATTATGTAGAAATTTTGATTTCGACAACATTTTTCTCGGCGGTCGATTTCGGTCGAAATATGTAAATTTCGACGGATTCGATGAAAAATCCGTTCGAAATTTTTGTCGAAATTTGCCTTTTTTCTAATAGTGTTTGGTATAACAATAATAATTGATAAAAATAAATTTCATAAAAAGTAAATTGAAGTTAGTCATAAATATATGATATTTTATGGCATAAAAATGAAACAACTAACTTTACTCTAATTTAGAAAAATACCTACAAAATTAAAACTATACGTGCACTTTTCTCATAAATTTAAGGAGAGAATTTCACTTTTGATACCACAATTATACGAACTTCTGGGATTTGATACCACAACTATTTATGTCGACACATTTGATACCATATCTCAAATCAACTTTACACATTTAATACTTCCGTCAAATTAATGACGGAGTCACGAGATTGTTACGTGCCCGTTAGTTCTCGTTTGAAATCGGAATTGAGAATTTCACTTTTGATACCACAATTATACCTACTTTAGGGATTTGATACCACAACTATTTATGTCGACACATTTGATACCATATCTCAAATCAACTTGACACATTTAATACTTCCGTCAAATTAATGACGGAATGGTCATGAGATTGTCACGTGCCCGTTAGTTCTCGTGAAATCTGAATTTGGGGGGAGACTCATTCCAGGTGGCATTGTTTTTTAGGGGGAAATTGCTATGTCAGCTGCCCCAATTTCATTACATAAAAGACGGTCACATATGCAGAGTCCTAATAGTCTTCCTCTTCATTCACAATCACAAAAGCAAAAACATCTTCCTCTTCAACTGCAAACTCCAGGCGTTATTTCAGCACTGGAAGGGTGTTGAAGTGTTTTTGTCAAGAAACCACCATTCTCAAGACTTCTTGGACAAATGAGAATCCAGGTAGGAGATTCCATTCTTGTAAGAAGTCCTAAGAATGGTGGTTTATTGACAAAAACACTTCAACACCATTTCAGTGCTGAAATAACGCCTGGAGTTTGCAGTTGAAGAGGAAGACATTTTTGCTTTTGTGATTGTGAATGAAGAGGAAGACAATTACGGCTCTACATATGTGACCGTCTTTTATGTAATGAAATTGGGGCAGTTGATAGCAATTTTCCTTCCAAAAACGATGCCACCTGGAATGAGTCTCCCCCCAAATTCAGATTTCACGAGAACTAACGGGCACGTGACAATCTCGTGACAATTCGGTCATTAATTTGACGGAAGTATTAAATGTGTAAAGTTGATTTGAAATATGGTATCAAATGTGTCGACATAAATAGTTGTGGTTTTAAATCCCTAAAGTAGGTATAATTGTGGTATCAAAAGTGAAATTCTCAATTCAGATATCATGAGAACTAACGGGCACGTGACAATCTCGTTACAATTCCGTCATTAATTTGACGGAAGTATTAAATGTGTAAGGTTAATTTGAGATATGGTATCAAATGTGTCGACATAAATAATTGTGGTATCAAATCCATAAAGTAGATATAATTATTTTATCAAAAGTGAAATTCTCTCAAAATTTAAGTATCTGAATATGCTAACAAAAAATCTCACATTATCCCTCAAGATTACATATATAATTATACTAGGTATATATTGCGTGGAGATGGTGCCCACATTCCATGGATTATCTAAGTTTTTTTAAACGATTATGTAATAATTTGTCTGAAGTTTAATGTGTATTTTTGCTAATGAATATATTTTGGACTTACTATTCTGGGGTTGAATTTAAGGAATTCTTTTTTTGGGCTTATTTTCGTGGGCTTACATTTGTTGTGTATTTTGTTGGGTTGGTCTTTTCTAAATAGGTCTTAAATTCTAAAGTCTTTATCTTGAATTTTAAGATTCGTAATGATAAGAGGAAGATCATTGATTTACTTGTAACCGGATCAACCTTATCATCATCAATTTTACCACTTGAATTTAATTTTGAACCCCGCATAATTTTCCTCTTTTGAATCAAGTTTTAATTTTAAACGCTGACTCACATATTATACGTATCTAGTTAATTTCATAAATAAATTTTATAGATTATCGCAAAATTAACTTTGTCATGTTACAAAATAGCACAAATTAATGACTTATATTCAATTTAATTAATAAAAATGTGAATTTAAATTATTTTAATCAAATATAATTGATGATTGATTTATTCATAAGATCTTGTAGATTTTTGTTCATAAGATCTTGTAGATTTTTTGCTAAAATAAGATCTTAACAAAATTATTTAGTTCAATCCATTATTGTGGTTTTCATTTTTTGGTTTAGCACTTTATTGTAGTTTTCATTTAAAAACCACTATTCTAAGAGAACTATTTATTTGTCTTAATTTGAAATAATACAGTTTTTTCGACAAAAAAAAAAAAAAATAATAATAATAGTACAATTGTTTATCCTCTTATGCCCATGAGTAGGACATTCAACCCCAATGGATTAAATTCACTGGAGTTGAATCTAAGTAACTTTTCTTTACATACCTAATAAATTTTCACCTATTCAATTCATTAGTTTAATCTATTTTTTCATGGGTATATTCCATCTTTTTATCGATTTTATATTTTTTTCTCCGATTTACCAATTTTTTTTTATTGAAATTAACATACTTCCATTATTTTTCTCATTTTTCGTAGGTTTCTTTATTTTTTTCGATTTAAAATATTTTCTCATGTTTTTGTTGGTTAAACAATTTTTTTCTTTTTATAGTTTTCACTCGTTTTCCTACTGCTTTACATGTTTATTCACCAATTTTACCTCAATTATTATTGATTTCACCGACTTCACATTTGTTCCCCGATTCACTGATTTTACCAATTTTTAATGATTTCAATTTTTTTTTATCATTTTCACATGTTTTAACCGACTATTATCAATTTTATCCATTTTCATAAATCGATTTCATCTATTTCCATGAAAAGAACTCCATAAAATTCGAGTATCACAATTTCATCAGTTTTTCACGAATTTTAAAATTTTTGTTTTACCGGTTTCACACGTTTTTTCACCAACTTTACTAATATTTATATTCGAGGTTATTCATGTCTTGATATTCTTGGATTTTGTTTATATTTGTTTCTCTAGCCAAAGAAAAATTATGTACTTAGCTAAGTCATAAGTATTTTTTCTTTAACACATATGTTGTTCGTGTCTAGTTAATTTCATTAGTAAATTTTATAAATTATAATAAAATTAAATTTGTCATGTCACAAAATAGCACACATTAATTTAATTATTATTAAAATTATTATATCATAAAAAAAATGATGACTTTAAATTATTGTATTCAAATATAAAATAGATTGATTTGTTCTTAAGATCTTGTAAGTTCTTTTCTAAAAAAAGATCATAACAAAATGATTTAGTTCACTACTGTTGGTCCCAAGTGGTCAGATGAGGTCTAGAAGGGAGGGGTGGAGTGAATAGACCTCTGAAAATTTTTAGACTTTAAAACATTCAAGACGTCTGTTAGCAGACTAAGCTGATATTGAACAGTAAGCTGACTATGTTGATCAAGAACAAATCTTGAACAACAGAGTTGACCTCTCTTATCACTACTTAGCTGATTTCAGCAAAATCAGTTTTAAAAACAAAATACTTGCAGCGGATGTTTAAAGTGTTTTTCCACAAGTAAACTTAGTCTTTTGAAATATTTAATCCCCCTGTTATAACAAACTTCCTTTTAAAATCTTTTCAACAGTTTTCTAAAGTGTTTAATGCAACTATGAAGATATGCAAGAAAACAATGCAAGTTAAAACACTAAGAATTTTTATAGTGGTTATATGGATAAAAATCATTTAGTCCACTCTTCCAAGTCACTTAGATCTTGGGTTATTCTATAAACACACAGTTTACAATACTCTACAACAAATGATGAGCCGTGAATTCACAGCAGAAAATCACTAAGAAACTCCTACTCTCTGAAGTAATATCACTCACTTAGATGGATATCTACTTCTCACAACACTTTTCAATTACAGATTCACTCAGAAAATGATTTCTTTTTGCTTCAACTTTGCTTCAGTTAATAAATAACTTCAGCAGACTGGTTAGGTGTTCTTGAGTTTTTGAGACTTAGAAGATTTTGCTTCGCAGGATTGATCTCAGTTGTGTATTGTATATCTTCTTCTCTCAAACTCGCGAACTATTTATACTTTTGATTTGAAAAATGTCCGTTGAAGAAAAGACAGAATTCAAATTGCCTCGAGTACTGGTCCTTAAACTCTGCAAACGGCTCTCTGTACTGCTACAGTATTGTCAATAGTACTTTATATCAGCAACATTTAATGCACCGAGCTGATACGAGGATTTCTTCAATCATTTGCCATAATACCCTCCTTCTTCAGTATTTATTACTCCAAGTGCATTTATTACCGTTGATGAGACTTCCTGATCGTCTTCACTTGGCTGATTAGAATCTTTTGTCTGATGATGTATTGAACTGATCTCAAACTTGAACTAATCTGATTTGAGTAGACTGATTTTCACCAAACTGATTTCTTCCTTCAGCAGCAGATCAGTAGTCTTCTGGACCAAACTGAATTTTGACTTGTTTGATTTGTCTTTAGCTTGATCAAAATTCTTCTAAGGGATTTTACTAAGTTACTTAGCTGATTAAGATGTTTTTGAAATCATCAAAACCTCCCTTTAATTTCTAAATTCCTTGTCCTTTAATCTTCATTTTCATCCAACAATTTCCCCTTTTTTGATGATGACAAAACTTCAGCTAAGTACCTGTACCTAAACTAAAATTTTAATCCTAAAAAATTTCTGAGATTGAAATTGTATATTGGAGTAAAAACTTGAACTGTTATAGATGGTTGAAAATTCAGTACAAGTTACAAGTTTTTAGATGAAATTACAAGGAAATATAAGTTGATACAAGAAAACATAAGTCCTAGTAATCTGATTCATCATCAGTTACTTCTTCTTCAATCTCCTCATACTCCTCTTCTTCATCTTCATCATCAATACTTTCATCTTCTTCATCAATCACATCATCAGGCAGAAGATTTGTCTTAGCAGCTTCCGTCTTTTCTTGACGTTCTGCTTCTTCAACCTTTCTCTTGATGCGATCCAGATTCTTTTACTTCACAAATGGATCAAGTTGCTCTGCTGGTTTATCCTTAGATGCAACAATCTCTTTATCAGATTTTGCTGGTTTCTTGGATTCTTCTTCCTTCTCTTCAGCAACTTGTTCATCAACAGTTTCCTTAGCATCTGCTTCCTTTTCTTCAGCAGCATCAGCCTTCTTCTCAACTTCAGCTTGTTTTTCAAGTACAGGATCTGACCTCTTTTCTGTAGTTTTCTCTCTTCAGCGGAGTCTTTTTGTTGTTCAGGTACTTGAACAACTGCAGTTGCAGTAGCTAACTTCTCTTCCCCCTTTTTGTCATCATCAGCGGGGATGAGTTCAACAGCTGAGATATTTACGGCAGTGCAAAGTCTTCCGATGTTTTCATCCACTATGTCGAGTTGAGCAGTATGATGATTTAGAGTAGGCTTGAGTGTGCCAACCTGATCATTGAGGTATTCCATGTTGAGTTGCAAGGTAGAAACTTCATCATGAACTTTGTTTGCAGTTTTGTCCAATTGTCCTACGAACAGGATGTTCTTCTCTGTTTCAGCATTGGACAGTTTGGTGATATAGCCTAGTAGATCAGCAATGTCTCCCTCATGTCTTTGAAGAGCTGTATGAAGGTGATTTACATCAGACTTCACATCTTCAACATTCTTGTTTAAGCTGATCAGGGTCTGAGTCAGCTGCAAGGAGTTATCAGGCGGCAAAGGAAAATTGGCAATTTCATATTTGATCATTCTTCTGTTTTCCCCCTGCATCTCTTTTATCGTCAGCTTATTTCTCTCTTCCATCTCTTCCATAATGAGTTTGTTTCTTCTTTCCATTTCCCTAAGAGACTGTTCCAGCAGCAGTTGGATGGATTCCATTAAGGAAGAATGTTTATCAGCTGTTGGAATGGAAGATGATGCTGATGGCTAATCTTGGGGGACTGGGATATCTGCCAGAACTTCTTCTTCAACCTTTAGGTTCTGCAGTATCTTGAACAGCTGTGTGTGGAACAATAGCTTCAGCTTTACTCTGAACATTTTCTCCATCATTCTGGGCAGCTTCTTGTTGAACAGCAGCCTGTTCTTCCACCTTTATTGTTTCAGGAGTTCCATCTTCTGATATAGATGTAGTCTGATGGATAACCTTAGTAATTGAAGGCATAAAAGCTGGTGCCTTAATTACTTTCACCTCCTGAAAGGTGCTTACCTCAGGACCAAATGTGATTTGCTGTACACTTGGTAAAGTGGGAAGGTCACTTGGGGATCCTTTGAAGTATCTCGACCTTTCAGACCACTTCTCTAAGGCCTGGTAGACAGCGATCTGCACAGCTCTTTTGACCGGATCATCGCTCCTTCTTCTCTTTCCTGGCAGTGCTTTCTTGATTTTCTCTGCTTCCCTGGCCACAATTCCCCTGGTATAGCCATGAAAGACATCCCTAACATGATCAGGGTCTAAGGCTTTGGTGATTGAAGAGTTTTGCAAAAAGTTCAGTACCCATTTTTCCTCATCTGCAAACTCCTTCCAAGCCTTTATTCCTTCAACAGACTTGTTGACTCTGTAGTTTCGCCACTTATTGTATCTGATATTCTCCTGAACAAACAGAGTCGTCTGTTGTAGCTTTTTATCAAAATCAACAAGGGTAGCTTCAAACCTTGCAAAAGCTCCAGGGTGTCCATTGACAATGTTCAATGCCCATTTAACAGCAAATGGACATTTTTCCACCCTTTGACCAGGAGGAAGAATCTACCTTGCATATAAGGATTCTCCAATCCTGATTCCTCCAGCTCTTCTTGGTCCATAAGCATCCTGTTTGCTTAGTTCCAGAGCCTTGGCCAAATCAGCATCTTCCAAAGCTTTCAGCTCATCTTCAGTCAGCTGTTTTTTTCTAGCAGCTTTCTCTGCTTCTAACTTGATTAATTCCACTGCTCTCTTGAAGTCATCTTCAACCTTCTTCTTTTCTCTTTCTTCCTCCCTTCTCTTTTTCTCAGCAGCAGACACTCTGACTTTAATTATTCTCTTTCTTTTTGGCTTGACAGATGTCTGAGCTGGAACAGCAGGTGCATCAGTGTTGGTTTTGGTGCAACAGTAGATATTGGAACAGCTGCTTTTGGTTCGATGATCTGCACATCAGGATCATCTTGAGGTTGGGCAGCCTCAACTGTTGGACTGATTTGTTGAGTAGCTATTGCAGCAGCTGACTCCTTGACAGTAAACTCCTTTTCAACTCCAGCAGGCCTCTCTGCTGATGGAGGACTTTCCCTAACTAAGTCAGATGACTTAGTGGGAGATGGTTCAAAGATCATTTTTCTCTTTGCAGTGGTCTTTTTGGGTACCACTATCTCTTGAACAGGCTTAGATAGTGCTGTGTCCTTCAATTGACTCCTTGTTCTTTTAGCAACATTTTCAGGAGGCTTATCTTTAGAAATGGTTCTAGAAGGTGAACCATAAGCCATATCCTCTATTCCTTTGCTGTCTGATTGATGATAGCATCAACATCAACCTCTTTTTCTGTTCTGGCTTTAACAGCTGGGTTAGCTGTTTGAATAAAAGGCTTGGAAATTGTAACCTTCTTCTTCTTACTGGTAACTTTCTTCTGGGGCTCTTCAGGGTAGACTTCAGTTGCCTTTCTTTTTGACATCATTTTCACAAGCAGGTAGAAAAAGCATAGCCTTTGAGTTATGGACGGGCTTTCCACGAGTCAAACCACATCCAAGACTGATGAACAGATGACTCATGAATATCCTGTGATGGGTATTCCCTTTCTTGTGATTATTTGCCAAGATATACCACACAAAAGTAGCCCAGTTTACTTCAAAGCCACAGTGAACAGTAATCATGGCATGATACCTCTTCATAGGTATGCTGTCCAAGGAGAAGGTGTAGTTTTCAATAATTTTTGCAAACATATCAACCATCCGCTGTCATCCTTCAACTGTCTCTTCTTGATGTTTCCAGACAGAATTTCCCTTTCTTTAGCACAAATACTCCAGAATTCTTGCTCCTTGGGTTCAGCCAGAGTTGTGATGTCTGTTCTTTCCTTCAAGGACATACCATACTTCTCGTTTAGCAGCTTCGGAGTAATACACATATTAACTCCTCCAACCTCCGCTTAATCTCCAGTTTCTTGAAATCAGGCTCGTCTTCAGATCCATAAAATTCTATAACTTGGTCCTTAAAGACTATTTCTTCGTGAGCCTCCATATAATCAACCAGTGAGGCAGCCTTGAATTTCTCCAGTATTTCTCTCATCAAATTTGTTCCTATTTTGTGGAACGACTCGTAAACGAGACATTGTCCTACAGTTTTTGCTTCTTGTGAACCCATGATGATTGTTCTGAAAAAGGTTAGTGAATACAAGAGTAGATTTGCAGAAATATGAGAGCAAAAATTCTCTTGAATGCCTTAGAAATTTTTAGGGTGCGTAAGAGATCAGTGAGCTGATCAGATCTATATTTAAAGAGTTGAGAACGCTTCAGTTTCCTTGTTTCACGCGAACCATTAGATCAGTTATCTGTCAGTATTGATCGTGGGGCGAGATACGTGCGATTCAAATTCAAAAAGCATTTAATGACTGGCGGGAATGTGAACCGCCTCAGTCGACTTGTAAAAGCATGTTTTTAACGTTTTCAGTAACAGAGTTTATACAAACAGTCAGACGAGTAAATTAATACTTATCTGATAGACGAGTGATCTGAAAACAGATATTACTAGTGGAAGACAATTACTAGTAATCTTCCTCTGCTGTTTGTCAATCCAACAAGATAACTTAGTCTTCATTCTTCAGGAATTAAGAACTTGTCTGATGAAAACTTAATTTCAACTAACTGTCATCAACGAATTTCATCTTTTAATCAGAAGTACCGCTAGTCTTACACGTTCCCCATGACTTTAAGAATCCATAAGTTAACTAGTCTGTTGAGAGTCCTTGAAGAAGATAAGATGAGTAAGCTGATAAACTCCAGTCTTCTGATGAGTTCCCCCTCAGCTTATGCATCTAAATTTAGTAGACCTAGTTCAGCTATTAGAGTTGAAAACCTTGCATCACTTAGTGGTTTAGTGAATATGTCAGCAATCTGATTGTCTGTATGAACATACTCAATTATAACATTTCCCTTTTTCACATGATCTCTAATGAAATGATGTTTGATCTCAATATGCTTAGTCCTTGCATGACTTGTAGTGTTCTGAGTAAGAGAAATTGCATTGATATTGTCACAGTAGATTGGGATTCCACTGATCTTTATATT
Organism: Penstemon eatonii; assembly: GCA_038501285.1. Taxonomy (NCBI): domain Eukaryota; kingdom Viridiplantae; phylum Streptophyta; class Magnoliopsida; order Lamiales; family Plantaginaceae; genus Penstemon; species Penstemon eatonii. The sequence goes on along the minus strand of CM076715.1, from coordinate 60,380,148 downwards.
GTAATCTTCTAGTTGATGCTTCAACTACAGTATCTGTGCACAGCATGCTCCAGCAGCTATGTACTCAGCTTCAGCAGTAGATATGGATAATGAAGTCTGTTTCTTACTCATCCATGAATCAGACGACTACCTAAGAATTGACAGGCGCCAGTTGTACTTTTCCTATCAATCTTGCAGCCAGCAAGGTCAGAGTCTGAATATCCTATTAATTCAAATCCAGATTCTCTAGGGTACCATAATCCCAGTTCTTGTGTGCCTTTAAGGTATCTGAGTATCCTCTTGGCAGCCAGGAGATGAGATTCCTTAGGATTTGATTGATATCTTGCACAAACCCCAACACAGTACATGATATCAGGTCTGCTAGCTGTTAGGTATAACATTGACCCTATTATGCTTATGTACTTGGTTATATCTACTGATTTGCCATCTTCATCTTTATCCAAACGAAGTCCAGTAGGCATAGGAACACTAATAGTAGAGCTAGTTTCCATACCAAATTTCTTGAACAGATATTTTGTGTATTTAGCTTGGTTGATGAATATTCCATTAGGCAACTGTCTAACTTGCAAACCAAGAAAATAGTTAAGTTCACCCATCATGCTCATTTCAAATTTGTTCTGCATCAGCTTGGAGAACTTGTCACACATCTGTTGGTTAGTTGAACCGAAAATAATATCGTCTACATATATTTGCACAAGTAATATATAATCCTCCCATTCAACAGTAAACAAGGTCTTGTCAACTTTACCTTTTCGAAATCCTTTGATTAATAGAAAATCAGATAAAGTATCATACCATGCTCTTGAAGCTTGTTTTAGTCCATAGAGAGCTTTCTTCAGACGATACACCTTGTCTTATTCTTTATATGATTCAAATCCGGGTGGTTGTTCAATATATACTTCTTCTTGCAATTCTCCATTGAGAAAGGCAGATTTCACATCCATCTGATATACTGTGAAGTTCTTATGAGCAACATAGGCAAGAAACAGTCTGATTGCTTCTAATCTTGCGACTGGTGCAAAGGTTTCATCAAAGTCAATGCCTTCTTCTTGGCAGTAACCCTTGACCACTAATCTTGCTTTGTTTCTGGTGACAACAACACCATCTTCATTCATTTTATTCCTGAATACCCACTTAGTGCCAATTACTCTTTGATGACTTGGTCTAGGAACTAAGTACCAGACTTCATTCCTTTCGAATTGATTCAGCTCTTCTTGCATCGCTTCAATCCAGTTTTAATCACTAAGAGCTTCTTCAATCTGTTTGGCCTCTATTTGGGATAAGAAGCTGACAAAATTGCATCATTTGCAGCAGCTCTTCTCGTCTTTACTCTATCCAAAGGATCACCAATCACTAATTCTGGTGGATTATTCTTGAGCCATCTGAGATCAGGTTGCAAATCTGAATGTTGTCCTCTGTTTTGATCTTGCAACACTACTGTTGGAGTTTTATTAGTAGTCTGTTGAACATGAGTTGTCGGTTGAACAGTCTCTGGTCTGTCAGCTATTTGTAACTCGTCTGTTTGACAATCAGTTGTCTGATTTTGAATAGCTCTTGAGCTAGCAGCTGAGTTGAGATCAGGTAGTATGATGGGTGCATATTCTTCATTTATTTCAATACTCAATTTCTGAAAATCAGTGGACAGATTTGGATTAGTACTTTGATTCTTTTTAGAAGATTGGTTTGGTTCATCAAATACTACATGTATAGATTCTTCTACAAGTAAAGTTATTTTGTTAAAGACTGTGTAAGCTTTACTAACAGTAGAGTATCCTACAAAAACAACTTCATCAGCTTTTTCTGCAAAAGTAGTAAGCTGATTTTTCCAGTTATTCAATACAAAACATTTATAACAAAATTTTTTAAAGTAATGAATGTTTGGCTTCCTGTTGTTTCACACTTCATATGGAGTCTTGTTTTGGTGTTTGTTGATCATGCATATGTTTTGGGTAAAGCAGGCTGTATTTGTGGCTTCTACCCAGAATCTTTGGGGCAGCTTTGCTTAAGCTATCATAGTCCTGGTAGCTTCTTTTAGAGTTCTGTTTCTCCTTTCAGCAACTCCATTCTGTTGAGGGGTTCTGGCAGCAGAGTACTCATGGCTGATGTCTCTGATGTTACAATACTCTTGAACAGTTGAGTTTGTAAATTCAGTCCCTTTATCTGATCTGATCTTTAATATCTCCATATTTTTCTCATTCTGAATTAGCTCCATCAGATTAATAAGATGCTCCTTGGTTTCACTTTTCTTCTTCATGAAAATCACCCAAGTGTATCTTGAAAAATCATCCACAACGGCTAGGCAGTACTTCTTTCCACCATTGCTGATTGGATCAATGGGTCCGAATAAGTCCATATGTAGTTGCTCCAAAATCCTTCCAGAATATTGGTGCTTCTTGCTCTTGAAAGATGACTTGATTTGTTTACCCTTCTGACAGGCGTCACAGAGCTTATCTTTGCTCATGACTCTTTTGGGAATTCCTTCTACCAGATCATTCTTTATTAGTCTGTTTATGGTCTTGAAATTCACTTGATTTATTCTATTGTGCCACAACCAACTAACTTAACTTGGTGTTGATGCCACCAAACAAATGTTTGAATTCTTGTGCACAGAATTCCAGTCGACTATGTAGACATTTCCTTGTCGTCTTCCAGATAAAATGACATTTTTTGTACCGATCTGTTCAACAAAACACTTATCTGATGAGAAGATAACTGAAAATACCTTGTCACAAAATTGACTTATGCTCAGCAAATTGTATTTGAGGCCTTTAATATAAGAGACGTCAGATATCTCAATGTTGCCTTTGATTAATCTTCCACATGCTACAATCTTGCCTTCCTTGCTGTCTATAAAAGTTACTTTAGGACCATCCACAACAACAGCATCAGTCAGCTCATGTATGCTTCCACACATGTGTCTTGAAAATCCACTGTCCAAGTACCATGCATATTTTTTCTATTTTACTCCTACTCCTAATCCTAACCTACAAAACAAAATAAATTTTTTTAGGTACCCTTTATTGAGAGGGTCATGGAGGATTAGTTCCACCTTTGACAACCCAAGATGTTGAAGTCTTAGGCTTCTTATGCTTCTGAGATTTTATAGGAGCATGAACAGTTTTATCTTCATTGTATTCAACAGATGTGTTATGTTGATAATCAGTATGATAAGGATGATGTTCATAAGCAGGATATGATGCATGATAAGCAGGGTATGCATGCATTGGATGTGCAGGGTAAGGTGCATAGTAAGTTGGAAATTAAGGTGCATGATACATAAGAGGATATGTTGCAGGTTGTACATAATATGATGACTCATTTCCATACCAAGCATTTTATTTTTTCTTGTTCTTATGCTTCTTTGGCTTACTCTTTATTTGCTCATTAACATACGACTTAGTTTTGTTACTAGTCTGATTGGTTTTACTAGTTTCAGCAGACTTCTTAGGACTCTGCTGTTTAGTCTTACCAGTCTGTTTTCCTAAACTAGGCTCTTTGCTCTTTTTAGCCTTATGAGCTTTCTTCTCCTTTAATTCTTTCTCAGGTGAAGCAGGTTTAGTTGTCTGAATATACAGTATGACCTTACTATTGTCAGCTGATACAAATTTCTCAGTATGATTCAGTTCTAACTTTTCCTGTTCTAAAGGTAGTTTTTGTTTACTAGACATATGCGTGGATGCAACAGAAGACTTGTCATGGGACTCAATAATCTTTTCAAGTTCCATGATTTTACCCTTATAGACTTCACATTCAGCTTTCAGAGATTCATTTTCTTGCTCAAGCAGTTTATATTCAGCTGATTCTTTAGGTCTTTCAACCTTAAGTTTCACTGAACTGTTTTGCTCTCTTAGCACTATCATCTCCTCCTTAAGCTTTGCAAATGCGTCAACAATACTAGTATTATTAACCATTATTTGCTCAAATGAATTAAACAATTCATTTTCAAGAGGAGTTACCTCATCCTCAGAGTCATCAAATTCCTTAGCCATCAGGCAGATAAGAGCAGGGTTCTCATCTTCAGTAGGCTCTTCTTCAGACGTGTCTGAGTTAGAATCAGACGAGTAGATGGCAGCCAGCTTTTCTGCTTCAGCCATCAGCTGTGGGGCCTGAAGTTGAGGTTTGTTCAATACCCATCCTTGGTAGTTTATACTCGTATGCCTTGAGTACTGAGAACAACTCGGTAAGAGAAATCTTTCCCAAATCTCTTGATTCCTCCATGGCTATCACCTTCATGTTGAACTTTGGAGGCTGAGCCTTTAGCACTCTGACAGTTATCTCCTTGTCAGTGAAGGTTTTTCCTAGCTTGAGAACTTCATTCAGCGTCCTTATAAATCGTGTATCCATCTGATCAATGGTTTCCACAGCCTTCATCTTGAAGTTGTCTAGCTTTTCCAGAGCAACACTCAGCTGATGCTCTTTTATGGCGTCGTTTCCTTCGCTCATGTCACGAACCTTGTCCCACATCTCTTTTTCAGTCTTGCAATGCTTGACTTTATCAAATCTGTCGTTGTCCAGGGCTTTGGTCATGATGAAACGACCAACTTTATCAAGATTGAACAGCTTGATCTCTTCAGGTGTCATCTCTTGTAGATCTTTATCCACCACTATATCCACTTCATCAACCTTTATAGTCTTGGTGAATTTGACAGTAAACCATTGGTAATGCATGTATACATGTTGTCATTGTAAGCAGCTAAGAAGATCTCCATCCCGATCTTCCAGTCCTCAAAACTCATACCGCCAATGTGGGGAACATGGCTGATACAATCCATTTTCAAAAAGTTTTGATTTTTCAAAATTATACTCTTTTTTAAAAGTTTAAAAACCTTTGAAAAATACTCGGATCAAGCTCGTTGATCAGGCAGCTGATTCTAATGAACCAGGCTCTGATACCACTTGTTGGTCCCAAGTGGTCAGATGAGGTCTAGGGGGGGTGAATGGACCTCTGAAAATTTTTAGACTTTAAAAATTTCAAGACGTCTGTCAGCAGACTAAGCTGATATAGAACAATAAGCTGACTATGTTGATCTAGAACAAATCTTGAACAACAGAGTTGATCTCTCTTATCACTATTAGCTGATTTCAGCAAAATCAGTTTTAAAAATAAAATACTTGCAGCGGATGTTTAAAGTGTTTTTCCACAAGTAAACTTAGTCTTTTGAAAGATTTTATCCCCTGTTATAACAAACTTCCTTTTAAAATCTTTTCAACAGTTTTCTAAAGTGTTTAATGCAACTATGAAGATATGCAAGAAAACAATGCAAGTTAAAACACTAAGAATTTTTATAGTGGTTATATGGATAAAAATCCTTTAGTCCACTCTTCCAAGTCACATAGATCTTAGGTTATACTATAAACACACAATTTACAATATACTCGGCTTACGCTCTACAACAAATGATGAGCCGTAAGTTCACAACAGGAAATCACTAAGAAACTCCTACTCTCTGAAGTAATATCACTCACTTAGGTGGATATCTACATCTCACAACACTTTTCAATTACAGATTCACTCAGAAAATTATTTCTTTTTGCTTCAACTTTGCTTCAGTTAACAAATAACTTCAGCAGACTTGTGTTGTATATCTTCTTCTCTCAAACTCGCGAACTATTTATACTCTTGATTTGAAAAATGTCCGTTGAAGAAAAGATAGAATTCAAATTGCCTCGAGTACTGGTCCTTAAACTCTGCAAACGACTCTCTGTACTGCTACAGTACTGTCAACAGTACTTTCTGTCAGCAGCATTTAATGCACCGAGCTGATAAGAGGATTTCTTCAATCATTTGCCATAAATAGCCTCCTTCTTCAGCATTTATTACTCCAAGTGCATTTATTACCGTTGAGGAGACTTCCTGGTCGTCTTCACTTGGCTGATTAGAATCTCTTGTCTGATGATGTATTGAGCTGATCTCAAACTTGAACTAATCTGATTTGAGTAGACTGATTTTCACCAAACTGATTTCTTCCTTCAGCAGTAGATCAACAGTCTTCTGGACCAAACTGAATTTTGACTTGTTTGATTTGTCTTTAGCTTGATCAAAATTCTTCTAAGGGATTTTACTAAGTCTCCCTTTAATTTCTAAATTCCTTGTCCTTTAATCTTCATCTTCATCCAACAACTACATTATAGTAGTTTTCATTTAAAAAATACTATATTAAGGGCACTATTTATTTGTTATAATTTGAAATAATATCATGTCATTTGAAATGCATATATTTACACACCTAAGCAAAATTTCACATATTTAATCCATTTGTTATGGGTTTAACACGTATGTTTACCAATTTCATTCATTTGCATCGTTGTAATATATATTTTTATTCGATTTACCTTTTCTTTTATCAGGTTAATCAATATTAATTGTTTTATCCTATTTTTCATCGATTTTTTTTTTATTTTTTCGATTTCACCCTGATTTTGCAGGTTAAACTGTTATTTCTTTTTATAGATTTCACTCATTTTTACCTATTTCACATGTTTCCCATTTATTTACATATTTTTTCACCTCATATTTCATTGATTTCACATATTTTCCCCGAATTTACATTTGTTCCTCGATTCACTGATTTCACCAATTTTTAATAATTTTATCTGTTTTTCACTAATTTCTCCGGTCTTATTCGATTTTCACGATTTTATCCAAAGTTATACGATTCCGTATATATTATCGATTTCATGGGCGCCTTTTACTGACTTCACTCATTTTGTTTACCAACATTACAGGTGTTCATCAAGTTCACCCAAAATTTATTTATTTTTCACATGTTTTAATCAACGTTTCTCGATTTCACCAATTTTCATTGACAAATCCCATATTCCATGAAAATAGAGTATCATCAATTTTATCCATTTTTTACATCACAATATTTTTTTTAGATTTATTTTCTATCATCTTCACTAATTCACTATACAAATATTCCTTATTCTAATGCCACAATGTGGTGGCTAGCATTGATCAGCCTATGTATTTACATGGAATTAGCTTTTATGTGGTTGGATATGGACTTTTGGAATTTCGATAGGGAAATGATCTCTAAGTTATATTTTTCAAGTGGTAGTTTTTATATAGAAATTTGCTTCTTCAAATTTTTTCCTATTTTGTCATTTATAATAAAATTTAAGTAGGGGTTTATTTAGTCTTCACAAAAAATTCAAGAAATTATAATTTCTTGAACTCATACTTTTATATGTATAAAAACAAAAAATATAATAGATATAGATGTAGATAGATTATGGTTGGATGTTTATCCTGGAATATTTCATCTTATATTTTCCTATCCTGGAATTTTTCATGTTCATAATATGAAACGAATTCATATAAAGACCCAATATTTTAAAAATAATCCAATATCATTATGATACGCGATAAACATACGAAAAAATTTAAAATTAGCTCAAATTAGTTAGAATTATCGTGCAATATACCCATTATGTTATATGATTGGGTACAATTTAAAGATGATGATCAATTATAAAAAAATGTAATTCATTTATCTTATAACTAGATTTGTCTAAACTTGAATATCTCTATTTCACATATACATGCATCATGAGGAATACATTACCATGTTCAATATTACAAAAAAAGGGAAACAGAGTACCCTATTTATATTGCCAAAAACTGCTCATCATAAATTCATAATGAAATAGAAATGCTGAAAAAAAGTGGAAGCAAATTCAAGGGCATGGTCCATGGAAAAGTAAAATAACACTTATACTCTGCAACATCCACAAATGGAATGATTGAAATCCACAAGCCAAAACAGTATTCCACCTCTTTTCTGCATGCATGTGCTTATTATCTAGGGTTAATTACAGGGACCTCCCCTGAGGTTTGGTCAAACTCGCGTCCATTCCCCTCGAAGAATGCTAATTACTCAGAACTCCCTTGAGGTTTCAAAAAAATTACAAAACCCTAACGGAAGTCGATGGACTTGGACGGAACGTGTATTTTTACCCTTTTACCCTCGAGGAGGTCCGTGTAATTATGATAGTTGGAGGGGACTGGGCGCGAGTTTGACCAAACCTTAGGGAAGGTCCCTGTAATTAACCCTAATTTTGAATAGAAATAAAAAATGATAATTGCACATTAATCCCTAACTTTTAAAAAATTAATTTTATGCGAAAAAAATGTAAATTTCACATTTAACCCGAAATGTAAATTTAAAAAAAATTATAATTTAAATATAATCATGAGAAGAAAAAAAAACTTGAACATAAGTTATTAGACATTATAAAACTGCTCACATGTTCATAATTAATCCGTACTAAAAAAATCATAAAATTTTAACTAATTTTTTTGTACAAAAAGTAAAAATATTCATTCAATTATCTGATTTAATAAAATAATTATTATAAAAATATAAATATTAAATAATTATTATAAATCAATAAAAAAATTAATATATCGTCCCAATCAAAAACTCCTTCCAGGTCGCCGCGCGGCCTGGGTTGAAGAACCCAGGCCTGCGACAGCAAACCCTAGGCCGTCGCCAGCCTAGGTTCTTTAGCCCAGGCCGCCGTCACAGGCCTGAGCTCTTAACCCAGGCCGCACGACAGCCTGACTCCTTCCAGGCCGGCGTCACCGACCTGGAAGTAGTTTTTGATTGGGACGATGAGGTAGGGGCGGGGGTGGGGTGGGGGCTGGGTGGGTGGGTAGTTTTTTTTTTCAAATAATATATATTAATTTTTTTATTGATTTATAATAATTATTTTTAATATTTATATTTTTATAATAATTATTTTATTAAATCAGATAATTGAATGAATATTTTTACTTTTTGTACAAAAAAAAATTAGTTAAATTTTTATGAATTTTTTAGTACGGATTAATTATGAACATGTGAGCAGTTTTATAATGTCTAATAACTTATGTTCAAGTTTTTTTTCTTCTTATGATTATATTTAAATTATAATTTTTTTTTAAATTTACATTTCGGGTTAAATGTGAAAGTTGAATGTATTTACATTTTTATTTATGTTACACAATATTTTTCTTATAATTAATCATAATTTATTATTTGTAAAAGTATTATGAAAAAATATTGAAATGTTATTATATTTTTATTTTAGAATTTATATACACTAATAAACTAATTATAAGTTTCATATAAATTTATAACATTTGAACCCATACTTATGCATATATATTGCAAAGAAAACCCTCATATGAATTAAACATAACAAGGGCTTAATTGTTCACCAAAATAGCTACAGTAATCCATGAGTAAAATCGGAAGTTCAATAAAAATTTGGCGATGACGTCAGCGAAAGTTAACGGAACCCTAACGGATGTAATCCTTTTGAAACCTCAGGGGAGATCCCTGTAATTATGATATTTGAAGGGGAATGGGCGCGAATTTAAGCAAACCTCAGGGGAGGTCCCTATAATTAACCCTATTATCTACCTTTCTCTACACAGACACAACCCCAAAACTCAAACCATTTTCTTTGTAGAAGATATGCTTTTTGTATTTGCAATTGAAAAGAAATTGCTTTTTTATAATATAGGATATGTTAACTTGCACTTTTTGTACTGTTGGATATGAATATGTAAATTTGGTACCATAAGATAGATTTTGATTGCAAATTTGGTACCGTAGGATAGGATTTCATTGCAATTTTGGTACCAAACCCAATTTTCTACAAAGTTAATGACAATTTACTACCTATGAAATGCATAATGTTCAATCTATCCCTCTATAATTTGGAAAGAAATCAATTTATCCCTTATAAAATTTTATTGAAGCAATTTACCTCCTTCAGTAGGAGATTATAACTCACTTGTCGAAATTGAGAGTATGCATGCAAACTATTTTGTTTATCATAGGGATAGATTGTCATATTTATCATAACACAAGGGGTAAAATGTCACATTTTCATAATAAAAGTGAATAAAGTACCACATAAAAATATCAGGGAGGCGATGTGAATTTTTACAAAATTTCAAGGGGTAAAATGCTCTTTTTTAAACCATGAGGGAGTAAATTGAACATTATGCATTTCATAGGGGTTAAATTATAATGGAAAAATTTGGATTTGGTACCAAAGTTGCAATGAAAACCTAGTACCAAATTTGTATTTTCGTATCCAATGGTACCAAATGTGCAATTTAACATAACCTATAGTACCAAAAAAGCAATTTTTCCTCTAAATAGATATGAGTTCAAGTTTTAGAATAGTATGTTTTTGATAGTGTTTTGTGGTTTAATTTACCAAGTTTGTGAAAAAAGAAATGAAGAAAAGATTACTAGTAAAAATCTGATAATAAATTTAATTTACAAAATAGTAGGAAGTTATGTTTTAGAACAAGTTTTAGAATTGTATGTTATTATTGGATACGAATTTTTAACTGATCAGATAATATATATATATATATATATATATATATATATATATATATATATAATGTTCTATAAATATAAGTATCATTAATAATTTTTCACTGTAAATTTAAGAAGATAGTAATATATAATTTGTTTATGAATTTATTTAAACCAATATATTTATCTAAAAATATGAATATTAGTAAATGGTGTTTGAATATGTGAGTTAAAATTAAATAAAATTGTAAAGTTAATAAATAAAGACTTAAACTAAGAAGAAAAAAATTGGAAAAATTAATTATGTGACATTAATTTAAGAGATTTAAAATGGATCAATACAAGTTGGTCAATTCTAAGGAAACATTAGTTAATTTTCTTTTTTACTCGTACAACAAAGAATATAAATAATGATAAATTAATCAAAATTAGAAATTTGCTCTAACATCAATAATTGGTGCTTTGGCAATATTATTGACCAATATATTACTTACTAAAAATCATAAAACAAATTCATGTACCCAATTTACAAAATATCTAACTTCACCGCAGCCTCTCCCTATATATATAAGACATGTACATTAAATTGGTTCATATATAATTATGTGTATGAGCTTTTGTCTTTCTTGTCTTTCAGTGCAACAATAGATTTAAGTTAAATTAACTATCTATATAAATCATGCACGAATAATGACTTCAATTAAGAAAATAAAATGAAAATTATTTATATGATTGTTATGAATTTAATATTAGGTCGATGCATTTGGAAGTTCATTAGCCACATGAGGAACCTTTGAACTCAAGATATGAAAGGATATGTACATGATGTATTGACCAACATTAATGAAGTGCTAGTTGTCTTGCAACCTTTGGCTTTTGAGTTGTTTTCTTAGTCCTATAAATAGGTGTGTTGTAAAGTGTTTATACAAATAATTGTTAACACAATCATATATGAAATAAGAAGAACGTCTCTTCCTACTCTATCTTGTCTTTTACATTGTTTATTCTAGCTAGTTGTTGTTCCAATTAGCTTAGTTTTATAACACGTTATCAGCACGAAATTGCTCTATAATTTGATTTCAAGTAGCTAATCGGATCACTCTCTCATTTTCATACTTGAAGGATCAATTCATGCAACTACCAGATAAGGTATCGGTGAGTTATCTATTATTCTTGTTATAGTTCATTGTACTTATAATATGGCTTCATAAGAATTCATTTGGGTACTGTGTGATTTTATGAAAATAAAAATATGAATTTCCCATGTTATGCACAACACAAATTGCATCTTGTATAATTATGAACAAAAGAACTTTTCCTAGTTTATGTCCAACGTTGATGCATTAAGGGACACGAATAAAAATTTTAAATTGATTTGTTCGTTGACAAATATATAAATACCTCTAAGCACAAGTACAAAATAGTTAAGTATTTTGCAATTCACACCCACATATAAATTGTGAATCTTTTTAACCGAATTTTTTTCTTTTGTTCAATGTACTAATGCTTATTCATCCATTGACCAATTAACTGATTATTCTTTACTAACACTATTTTTTCTGTCTATCTATGGAAGTTAATTGATTTTTGAATAGAGGTTTTAGTGTTTGTTTTTATTCTTGGACATTATTGGGAAATTTGAATTTGAATAAAATTGATCTATATGAAAAGAGGTTTTAAGTCTATATTACTTTTTGCGTAATTTGACTTCCATTGTAATTTAGAATCAAGACAGTGCACTCATCCAGGAAATTGGTTGCCATGACTATTATATGCATTATGTTCTTTTGTAAGATAATAAGTTTAAATTGTGAACTTCATTAGATGTCAATTTTCAAATTACTTATGGATGCCAATTGGGCCTAATAATATTTTCGGTAATGTATTGATATATATGATTTATTTTGTGGCTAAATAACAATCTATCAATTAATTTTGATCTCAAATTTAGTTGTGAATATTCAAGTTTGATATTTCAGTACACGTCAATTATATGGCTTTGCACTATTGAAGATAATAATTTTTGGATTACTGATGCCGTTCATATGATTTGTCAAAAGATTTTGTGCTTAAATCAATGATAAATTATTATATTATTGTAATACCTTGAATTTGAAATTTTAAATGAAAATATTTTTATGCTAAAATCCTATGAGATAAACTCAAACCCGAAGATTTGAGTATGTTTTTAGCAAGATTATTTTGGATTTGAAAAAGAGCCAAGATGATTAACTCAAACCCGAAGTTTTGAGTATATATTTTTAGCATTATAAATTACCTGTGTATTTGCATTAGCGATATGGCAATTATCACCAAATCTGAACTCGATGCTCTACATATTTCCGAAATTATATAACATGGATTCTTAAGGTTGAATTTTTTTATTCAAACGAGTCTCGAAAATTCTGTAAGAAATGAAAGATTGGGCAAACGAAAAAGATAAAGTGAGGGTAATGCTTGCATTAGCCAACTCCTTCGTGGATAATTGAAATCCTAAAGTGAATAATCGATTGTGCTATAAATTTTAGAGGAGCGATTTAATCACAATAGTGATATTTTCAAATGGGGCGATTTAATCAAAATAGTGATATTTTCAAATGCTCTCTATGAATGATTGCACATGATGTTGCATCATATGAAATTTTGAAAGAGAAATATAATCACCAAAGTCGTGAGATTCTCACAAATGCTCACTCTAAATATATACACCCAAAGTTATAGTCTTAAACTGATAAATGATTATACTCCACAATTATGAAATTGTATCTCAATCGAGATTATGTGGAGATTAAATATGATTGTAAATGGCTCGCGAAGATGCAAAAATGAAAGAGAGATTTTAAGAAATACTCTAAATTAATTTATTTTGAATAATGACCTCTTGATGAAAAATCATACTCTCACGGGACTAATCCCCCTAAGTGAATGCAAATGTTAATATAAATTATTAATTCTTTGAAGTGAATGTAAATAATTTGTTTCCCGAAAGAAAATGAATTAAATATAGACATGACATGGTTTAGTCATGATCAAAATTTCTTATTATGCATTCCATTACATCATGTCACTCGAAGACAAACAATTATAGATAAGGGTGTGCAAATTGTTAGCACTTGCTAGAGTGGTGGAGTAAAAAGCATTGGTTTCGTATATGTCGCATCTTGATTTATACATCAATGTCAATTACAATGTTGATTAATGTTATGAGCATCTTGAAAATACACAATCATATAAGTATCATGTTAGATGCACAAGATTATGCGAGCATCCTGAAGATACATGGACAATTATCTGAGCATTGTAAACATCAACGGTGGAAATATTTATTTAGTTGACAGTAGGTCGATATACACAATTCTTCGAGATTGAAAATATTCTCTAACTTGAAATTAGCAAAAGCAAAAGTTAATACATATTGAGGTATCCTATAAAGGCTCCAAAAGAGCAAATGTAAATTGTATGGATGAACAAATACTTTTATGAAAGAGGTTTTGTGCTCTTCAAAATTCAAATGGATTTGTTGAATTCAAAGACATCCGTCTTGAAGAGAGTATTGACAAGTTTTAGATGGAAAATTGTATATATGAGGGGAATATAAAATATACTTATACTACATCCAATATTTCATGCCAGAAAATATTGATGAATAAAATTCCAGTTTTCTCATCAAAATGAATTATGCGACCATGAGCAATGTTGGATCAGAAATTTAAGTTGAACCAGAGGTTCAATGATCCATAATATTATGAAGTGGCATGATAAACTTGGTCATCTAGGAAAAATTACAAATGCGCCGAATTATTACGGGCATCTTTTAAAGAACCATATGATTATTTACCTCGTGATGAGTGTGTGTTGATTTCTCACAAAGAAAGTAAATTGTAAGACCATTTAATATGAAGATTGGTCGTGAGTCCCAAACTTTTTTATGATGATTGTAATGGGATGTATGGGACTTGTAGATCCACTTTGTGGACCTTTATGTAATTTCATGGTCTTGTAAAGGTTTTTATTTTTTTGTTTAAATATGCCTATTGTCAACATGTATTGCTTTTGCTGAGATTCTTGCTCAAGTATAAGATTGAGGGCAATGTTGCGACTTGTGTCAGACTGGAAGCCAAATAATTCTCAATTAAATTTATGATTGTGCGATTTATGTTATGATTTTTCCACCAAAATGAATATATATGGGTCTAAAAAGACGTGTTGGTTAGTTTTTATTTTTCGATGTAATCATATATTTTGAACGCCTGACGAGGCTATAACCATATATATTAAACGTCTGACGAGGCGATATGGTTAAATCAAAATATCATGATAATTTTTTTGAGATAGTTTTCTCGCCGTTAGGAGGAGAATTGATGTCATTGCATGTAGAATCGCGTGAAATTATTTTGACATGAGTACATAAATGTACATTACTTGTCTCAGCTTGGCCCACGCACAAATAGTACAAGCAAGAATTAAAAATTGCACCACCATGGATTGAAGTCCTTGAAGGATAATATTCTAGCATACTATAAACGCACTTGAAGCGTGAAATTACTATTGGTGCAAAAAAAAACTTCTGAAAGAAATTGGTTCTTAAAATATTTGTCCCTTCTGAGAAGAAATCTGTTTCAAAATAAAGCGCTATACAAAAAATGACTGATCAGTCTAAATCACGAGATACTAATGAAGAGGCACATGAAACAGAAATAAAAATATATGAGGAAAACTGGGATATAAACAAAGTAACTATAAATAATAGTTTTCTTATGGGTCGCAGTAAAAAGTTATAAATCAGGATCCTGAACCGTGAACGGTTAATTTAATGTCGACATAAATAAATAAATAAATAATTTGGCATTATAGAAAGATGCGATTCAAGATCGCTATTAAATTGTAAAAGTATTTGGACGAGTTGTCCGCACGTCAAAAGACGTGAAATTTATATGTCACAAACATATAATTTTACGAAAACATGATGAAAATGTGAGATATAAGACACAACTTCTTGTACGAATTCTCAGAGAGACCAATAACTACGATGAAACATATTTCCCCGTGATTGGTGCAATCAGGTTGCGATATTTAATTGATTTTCAGTCCCTGAAGGACTTCAAATGTGTTTATGAATGTAGTTACCGCATATTAGATAGATCATTGGGCAGTGATATTTATATTAAAATTTCTGAAGGAATTAAATGATCTCATGCTTATCCTTTATTAAACAAATACGATCCTTATACGAGTTATGGTGATCTGGTCTGATGTGGTATAACCAACTAAATGAATACCTTGTAAAAGAAGGATTCGTGCACAATCAAATTTATCCATGTATTTTGCATTGAACGATTTTGAAATGTGTTTTCTATTTTTGCGGTATGTGTGGATGATTTAAATTTTATGAGGACTCCTGCAGAGCCCACAAATATCGCAAATTACTTAATGAAATAACTTCAGATAAAATTTTGATAAATGTTTATTCGTTGAGCAAATGTCATGGTTGATTGTTATTTAGATATATGAATATTACTTTCGTCCCGGGAAGAGGAACAATGAAGAACTGTTAGGTCCTGAAATACCTGATCTAAATGCAATCAGAGCTTTAATATATTCTGCAAATTGTATGGTGTCAGATATTGCATTTTTATTACTGGAAAGATATAATTCTGCATCTACATGCTGATATTGAAATGAAATTAAACATGTTTTACACTATTTTGTGGAACAACCGACATGTGTTTTTTTTAATCAGAGGTTCAAATCCACATATGGTGTGTTATGCAGATGCTGGATACATTTCTGATCCACACACATATATATTTTATATCTCAAAGTGGGTAGGTATTTACTTATGGTGGTGTTGCGATATATCTGTGAATCAAATCTTAGCAACCACATCTTCCAACTACTCTGAAATTTTAGATTGTTCGAAGAAAGCTGTGAATGTTTATGATTAAGGTCTACGATTCAGCATTTCCAAGAAATATGCCGCTTGTATTGCTCAAATCATGAATGGATATCTAAAATGAGACTGAACGAAATACATATTGCCAATATTTTTCTTCACCAACGAGCTTCATAAAAAATGGTAATATTGATGTTCAATAAATTCAGTCAAGCAATAATTTTGCTGATTTGTTCACTAAAGCATTGCCGACTATGTCATTCAAATTGATGGTCATAATATTGAAATGCGTCAACTTGTGGACCTTACGCCCGCATCAGGGGGAGCGTGTCATTAATAATCCACACATTATACTCTTTTTCCTTCGTCCAAGTTTTGTCCCAATGGATTTTCTTGGCAAGGTTTTAACGAGGCAGTGTTACACTCTTATCAGTCCCATATGGATATGTACTATTTTTTTCTTGTTCAGGTTTTTCCCACTGGGTTTTTCTGACGATGTTTTTAACGAGGCATATTCCATAAGCAACATGCATCCAAGGGGGAGTGTTATGAACCTAATATTAGGTGGATGCATTTGAAAGTTCATTAGCCACATGAGGAACCTTTGAACTCAAGATATGAAAGGACATGTACATGATGTATTGACCAACATTAATAAAGTGCTAGTTGTCTTCCAACCTTTGACTTTTGAGTTGTTTTCTTAGTCCTATAAATAGGTGTGTTGTAAAGTGTTTATATAAATAATTGTATACACAATCATATATGAAATAAGAAGAACTTCTCTTCCTACTCTATTTTGTCTTTTACATTGTTTATTCTAGCTAGTTGTTGTTCCAATTAGCTTAGTATTTTAACAATGACTTTAATTTGAGAGATTTAAAATGGACGAATGCAAATTGAGCAATTCTAAGGAAATATTAATTAATTTTCTTTTTTTACTCGTATAATAAATAAGGTAGATAATAATAAATTAGTCAAAACTAAAAATATGTTTGGCACCAACTAGTGCTCTGACAATACCGCGGGCCATTTATTAGTCAGAGAAGTACTGCTGGCCAATTTATTAGTCTTACCAGAAATAGTAAAACTAATAAATGTATCCAGTTTACGAATTTTTTTTTTTTCACTACAACTTCTCCATCTATATATATTTATATGTGTGTATATTAGACAATCATTGTACGTGTAGCTTGGCATTTGTAAACGAGAAGATTACAATTGATTAGTCATGGATCAAAGAAAAAAAATCAAAACAATGGTCCTAATTACGGTTTTGATGCTATTATATGCAGACCAATCATTGGCATCTTTCAAAAAATGCTACCGTCATTGCATTGAAGATCACTTAGGTTCACCAGGTGCTTTAACCAGTGGTACTTTCAGATGCATTGGTAAGTGCATCGGACATGTTAAAGAAGACTCGTGCAGATATAACTGTGCCATAAATCAATGTGCCGGATTTGGCAATGGTAAAGTTTACTTTGATTTTTTAAATTATTTTCTAGTGTATTTGAATGTGACAGTTTGTTGTGTTAATTTATTTTATTTTGAGAAATTTTCTTTTGTGGTACTACATGATAATCACCTGGCAAACTTCCTTTTGGAGTTAATGGAACATGAAGTGTTTTGTAACATGTGGAGGGGTACATGTGGGGAGAGTAAATTGTCACATTAATCATAACACAAGGGGTAAAGTGTCACATATAAATATATAAGGGAGGCGGTGTGAATGTTTTATAAAATTACAGGAAGTAAAGTGCTCTTTTTCAAATCATAGGGAGTTAAATTGTACATTATGAATATCATATTGGTAAATTGCCATATCATAACACAAGGGGTAAAGTGCCACATATAAAAATATTAGGGAGGTGGTGTGAAACTTTTATAAAAATATATGGGGTAAAGTGCTCTTTTTCAAATAATTGGGAGTTAAATTGTACATTATGAATATCATAGGGGTAAATTGCCATTATCTCTGAAAATAAAATGGGCTTGATATGAAAGTTGCAATGAAAATTTAAATTGTGTTTTCAAATTTGCTCTTCCATGTCCAAAATCTGCAATATAGCCTATCATGTAGTACCAAGAAAGCAAATTTTTTGTTTTATTTTTATATACATTAAATTAAATATTTGATATTATATATATTGCAGATATCGACAAACTGGAAGCTTGTTTCAATAATTGTGGGAACAAAAAATGTAACTTTTAGATCTACATTCTAGACTGCCATGGTTCCTTATTTTGACTGAAGTTCGTGGAGCTTTCTCCACTTGAAAATTTTGAATAAATTAGAATATAATCTAAAAAAATTAGTGATACATTGGATGTATGCCTTGAATAAATTAGTGCAAATTACATGTCTCAATTTTCTTTTCTAATTAATATTAATAGTCATCTTTTATTTAATTTCGATAGTTCTAAACTAAAAACAGGCTAGTATGGGAGGTTTCTTCAACCCCACAAAGAAAAAATAAGAAATAAGAGTATAAAATTTCACATATAGATTTACTATGTAAATATTTAAATAGAGGTATTCAATATTTTAACTTAATTAAACAACAACAAAAAACTCGTATATGGAAATTCACTAATTCAATTATGAAAATAAATTACCATTTTTATGAAATTTTAAAGTAGGTCATGAAATATGGATTTAAATATTAATTAACATATAAGACATATTGTGTTTTCTGTAGAAAAAACAAAGGATAAACAAATTATCATGTACTTTATATTGTAATTCTCACATTATGAGCTAATTTTTAGCTGAATTAAACTTGATGGTCTTAATCCAATTCATGTATTTAACATAAATTTGAATATTATTTTGGGTAATTTACCCAGACACCCCCCAGTTATAAGCCTAATTACAGGAACTTACCCTCCTGTTACGAAAATTACCAAGACACCCCTTTGACTTAACGGCCGTTAGTCAACTCTAACGGTACACGTAAAATGTCCAAAATGTCCTTAGTTGTTTTTAATATTTACAAAAAAAAAAAAAAAAAGAAAAGAAAAAAACTCCATTGCCGCCGTAAAAGCTTCAGAACCGTCGCCCTTTTTTCACTTTTCCGGCGACTCCGGGCACGGTTTGAGCTCTACTTGATGGCTATAGACTCGTCTTCACATCCTCTACAAATCCCAAGCATTAATTATCAGTTCAAAGTCCATCCCGTCACTCTATTTTAAGATCTACGAATTTGGTTCTTTTTTCAATTTTACGCCGCCGTCGGCGGTGGAGCTTGACCCACCGCCTCCCCTTTCAGCCGTAGACTCCCCTCGGTGTGGCGATCATTTTGGTACCAACCTTGTCCAATTTGGTGCTGAATTGAAGGTTCCCCTTTTGCCAAGCTTTACGTCAATGGCAGCTTGCCATATTCGCAAAATCAGCCCCTCTATCCCAATTTGCAAATTGACCCTTGTACTTTTCCACCTTTATAATATGTCCCTACA
The DNA here is from genome assembly GCA_038501285.1 of Penstemon eatonii. Taxonomy (NCBI): domain Eukaryota; kingdom Viridiplantae; phylum Streptophyta; class Magnoliopsida; order Lamiales; family Plantaginaceae; genus Penstemon; species Penstemon eatonii. Next base: position 60,360,474 of record CM076715.1, on the reverse strand, counting down.
TTTATAGAAAAACTCAAACTTCCACTTTGATTTGATCAAAATTCACAATTTACATGTCACATGATCCGCACATGGGCGATGTCGGGCTAATTTTGATATGTGGTAAAAAAGATATGGGGTAAAAATGCTAGTGAGCTTAAGTTGTGGCACCAAAAATGCAATAATTCCGTAACAAAATCACCAAGCCCTAGATCCCGAAAAGTTCTCTGGAATTCAAGAATTCGAAATTGTGTTATTGTAGATAAATTTATTAAATTTTAAATGAGTTTGTTTTATTTTTGTAAGAAAAATATTTGTTATTAAAGTGAAACTTTATTTACCAATTATGTTATCGTAAATAAATTATTAAATTTTAAAAGGTTTTTTTTTTTTTTGGTAAGAAAATATATGTTATTAAATAATTGTGTTATTATTGTAAATAAATTTAATAAATTTTAATTTGGTTTGTTTGATTTTAAAATGAAAATAAACGTTATTAAAACTTTATTTACTAGATTGAGTTATTGTAAATAAATTTATTAAATTTTAAATAGGTTTATTTTATTTTTAAAGGAAATATATGTTATTGAAATTTTATTTATCGAATTGTGTTATTGTAAATAAATTTAATTTTAATTTGGTTTGTTTGATTTTTGAATGAAAATAAATGTGTTATTGTAAAGTTATTAAAGCTTTATTTATAGAATTGTGTTACTGTAAATAAATTTATTAAATTTTAAATTCATTTGTTATAATTTTAAAATTTAATAAATTTATTTACAATATTTATTACATGGTTACAAAAACACCCCCTGTAACACAAAATATATAACAAATACACCCCTTGGGGGTAAAATTGGAAAAACATTAAAATAAATTGATGACGTCATCCTCCGCCGTTAAAATTTGACGCCGTAAGGGGTCTCCTTGTAATACTGTTTTGCCAGATGGGGTGTCTTGGTAATTTTCGTAACAGGAGGGTAAGTTCCTGTAATTAGGCTTATACCTGGGGGTGTCTGGGTAAATTACCCTATTATTTTTAGAAGAGTGAGTAATCATAATGTATCAATTATTATTTTTTGGGTGAAAATTCCCCCCTTAAAGTATGGGGTGGGTATCAGTTATCCCCCTAAAGTATCTCTGTTATAGTTTTGTAGTTTTTATTCCAAAAATACTCCCGTCCCCTGACATTAACAATAATTTATTTATTACTTTATCAAAATAAAATTGTATCTTCATTAATTCTGAATTCATTCATCCACAAAAAAAAAATTATGTTTTAATTTCTTTATTTTCTTTGTTTCCTTAGGTTTTATGGTCTCAAAATTTTCTTTATTTTCATTTTATCTTTTCTTTATTTATGTTTCAATTTGTTTTCTTTATTTTATGTTTCAATTTTTTTATCTCAAATTTTTTCTTTATAATTTTATGAGTTTTCATTTGGTGATAATTATCAAATTTATATTCGGTACAAATTATTATTCAAAATGTTGATAAATTTTCCTTCAAATTATTTCTCGCAAAATTCAAGTTTAAAATCAAATAATATTATGTTTTAATTTCTTCATTCCTTTATATAAAAATAAAATCTTTAGTAATTATGAATTCATCCACCAAACAATATTATGTTTCAATTTCTTCATTTCTTTTGTTTCCTTCGGTTATAAAAAAATGAGATGAAAATGAAGAGAAAAAATTGAGATTGAAAAAAGGAAGGTGACAAAAGAAATGAAGAAAATAAAATCTAATGTTGGTGGATGAATGAATTCATAATTTATAAAGATACAATTTTATTTTGATAAAGTAATAAATAAATTATTATTTATAAAAGGTGTGGTGGTATTTTCGAAATAAATACTACAAAATTATAACAAAGGGAGGTAAGTGTTACAATTGATATTTTGGAGGTAACTAATACCACCCTAATACTTTACGGGGGAAAACTGTATTTCACCCTTATTTTTTTTATTCTTTTTATCCATATTGTATCACATATATAATAATACTAGTGTGACTGGTTGCGAGGAATTTATTGCCCACTTTTTGAGCTATATTTTATTTTTTATAATTCAGTGAATACCTATGTATTTTTTCATTGGCTGCATAATAGCTTTCTTTTGAAAATCATAATGCAATCTTTATAATTTCCATTTTCATAGGGGTATAAATTATCATTTTTCAAATTACAGGAGATAAATTAAATATTATATATATTGCATGGGGCAAATTGCCTTTAACTCTTATATCAATAGATCTTATGGAATTGATCTCTATATGGAACACATTCATCAAGATTTGATTATAATGCAAAATATTCTTTTTCAAGGTTAATTTAAAAATAGCTCTTAACATTTAATGTAGACTTCAATATGATATATATGTTATCTGGAGTGGCTTCTATTTAAATTTAAAAACCAACTTTTGAATCTATAATATTATATTTGTCTCAATTTTTATATTGGAATTGCAAGTTAAGATGTTAAGTTAGAAATTTAGGGTCCTCTTGTAATAAAAGCATAGAGAATGAATTGAGTTATTTTTTGACATACATTATCATCAAGGGTAGTTTGTGTAATTTTTTAAACATGAAGAATGGTATGTGTAAATACACTAAATCTTAGGGGTAGGTTGGTGTAATTCTCCCGAAAATTAAACTATGCGTATCATATCGTAATATTGACGCCGTTGTATGAAATAACTTCTCCTTCTAATATAAAACCTAGTAACTCAATATTTTCTTATTCGCCGCCACACAACATCAGATGTAACGCTCCCTTTTCCAAAAATTTTATAATTTGTTTTCTCTCTTTCAAATCAATACAACGTACTCATCTCTTTCTCATTTTGCAGATTGTTGTTTAGAGCTATAAGTGATTAAATCATGGATGGACAAGCAGTGAATCTATCTGCATTCGCTAAAATTTTAACCAGGATTTTCAGAAAAGAAATGGTATTTTTATCTGCTTTTACTATTTATATTTTCTGTAATTTCTGCATCCGAATCTTGTGATTTGAATTTATTATCTATTTTTCTAAATATTTTACCAGCATTTTCAGAAAAGAAATGGTATTTTTATCGGCTTTTACTATTTATATTTTCTGTAATTTCTGCATCCGGATCTTGTGATTTGAATTTATTATCTATTTTTCTAGTTTAATTGATTATGTTATGTTTTCTAAATTATTAAATGATTGTTATGTTTTAGTCAAATACAAAAATACTAGCGCAATATTAAAATATTTTCAAATCATTGATAGAGTTGTTCATCGATTGTTTTAATTAAAAATTTGGCATTTTTTATGTCCATTTCCCCATTGTTTCCTTCATGCTTTTCGCCATAATTGGTAACATGAACTATACATACATACATAGAATTAGACACACACCAACAAATTAAATTAATCAGTCACATGAGAATTAAATTAGTGTATGTAGTTAGCTTAGTTGGTTCTTTAATTAGCCATATCAAATTGTACTATTATGTATGGCAGAAGGAAAATACAGGTGAGTTTAATTTGGATCTAAAATTATTACTACTAGTATTTACCTTGAGATTTTCAATATGGAAAGTTGGTTGAATAATGTTTATGTGGTGAGCCCAATTTTATCCTTTGAGGCTCAATATGATAGGATAGTGCCCAGCAAGCCAATTCAATAAACTTGTAGGTCTATTCCGTATGAGACAATCTTTGATTTTATAATAATACGCATGTTTATTTATATATGTGTAAGGATAAATAATGGCCAACTTCATCTCTCGCGAATACATTTAAGCGACTGGATGAAATCCTTAGATTATATTTGACTATGGGACGATTCACTTCAGTACTGAGTGCAATCATGAAACAGTCTCTAAGGTCGTAATCTTAAAACTGTGTCATAGATTCCGAACGAGACGGGGTATCGTAGGAATCGCCAAGACTTGTACGAGTTTGCATGATTCACATGGAGTAAATTTGTAGCGTTTCATGAGCAAGACATTTGAGGCCAGTGCATATGAGTAGGTGGTTCAATGGAGAATTGAACGCATCGAACGACCCGAACAGAAAACCCATTGTGGAAGTGCAGAACGCATATCGGTGATGAGATGTTTCTCAAGGATTATAATAGTGTACGATTTAGTCCTTTGACTTGAGGTGCTAGGGCGAATTTGGTACATGAAAGTGCGTACTTAGATCTAGGTATAGGTCACTTAGCTTGATCATAACATGCCTAAGTTAGGTGCGTATAGACATGTACGTGGGTGGTTAGCACCAATATGGAATCTATTGACTCATCGTAATGAATGAGAGAATTTCCTATACGATTCTTAGATAATATATCCGAGGAATCTGCGGTCGCAGTCGGTGACGGATTTGGAAAGGGGTTTCCAAATTTAGCAGTCACACTGGAATATTATCCTGAATTAGAAAGTATAGTTATCGAGACAAATTTAAAGGTGCCGATCAATTCACACACCCTAAGTCTTGATCGGGAATATTAGTCGATAGAAGGACCGTATGTACATGGTAATTATAAGATACGAGGTTCACAAATATCAATTCACCTGAAGTTGGGCTTCATGGGCTTGTGGCTAGACATCGACCATGAAGTGTGGGTACTCCTGAGTTAATAGAGGATTTGATTCTAGGTGTGGTCAATTAAAGGTTGTTTAATTGACCGGAGCAATTTATAGTTCATAAATTAAATCACGAGGAATTCGTGGGCCTACTGTCAATTGATGGTGAACCCAGAGGGTCACACACAATACAATTGGACGGTGACTGTTATAAAAGGACATGAAAGGAATTAATTGATTTAAAGGTAATTAAATCAATTAAATGAATTAAAGTATTAATTCAAGTGGGAGATTAATTAATTAATTAATTAAATTGCTAATTAATTAATTAAAGGAAATATTGATTTATTAATATGGATTGGGTTTTGATTAAAGAAGTTAATTAAAAGAAGGCTTGCAAGACATGGGCTTTTAATTAAAAGCCGATAAGGAGTCTTGCAAACCTAGGTCAAGTAGAGGCTTATAAATAGAGTTCTACCAGAGCTCGAAAAGCGAACACCCTAGCAAAAACCCTAGCCTCTCTCTCTCTGACCTAGCGCCGCCCCTTTCCCCCCGCCGCCAACTGCAAGCCGCCGCCACCTCTGGCCATGAGCTTCCAACCGCCGCCGCATTTCCTCCCTTGTTCCACCGTGCTAGATCTTGCCTTGTCAAGTAGTTCTGCACAGTCCTGCATTAACAAATCTCCTAGATACAGTTATGAGCCAAAGACTAGGAGGTGTTACCAGAATCCAGTTGGTGTGGACTAAACTCTGGAGGTGAGACATTTGGATCACTCCCGTGAACCAGAATCAGAATCAGAGTTGGAGGTTGCCACCACCTTGCCTGTAGTGAGGTAAAAATCGAACCCCCTTGTCTTTATACATTGTGTGTTTTGTTTCATGCTTTCGTATACATAATATGGAGATCTTATATATGGGACCTTGGGTGCTTCGAATTTTTTTAAAATTTCTCACTTTGTTGTTCTGACAATCGAGGCAAACCCAACAGTGGTATCAGAGCCAACTCCATACTTATTATACGAAAAGCCTGAACATAATGTGTGTTCACCGTATATGTTTAATTATGTGTATGTAAACACGTGATAATTATGTTCTGTAAATTGATTCTTGCTTGTTATGACTGGATCTATGATTGGGTAAAACTGCTTTTTCAGATCTGTGGCAAATTTATAGTTTTTGAAAACTTCAGGAGTTTTATGCAAAGAAATCACGTATTGGGGTTTTAAAGGGCTGAAAATTCAAATTTTTAGAATCTGAAAATTTCAAAAATACTGGACTGTTTTGCAAATCTGGTCGCATAGCTTTTTGAGGTCATTTTGTAATTTTTGAAAGTTTGGGGACTGTTTTGCAATTACCGAAACTTCAGGGGTCTGTTTGAAAAATCAAATATTTTCAAAATTCAAAATTTTATTTTCTGGTCTGCTGCCCGAATCTGTTCTGGGGTGTTTTTGTAACTTTTTAAAAGTTTTGGGGTCAAAGTGCAATTTTGAAAGTTGAGGGGCGAAAATACAATTTTCAAAAGTTGAAAAACAGAATCTAAATTTGAGCAGAAAATTTATTTTTGTTTACCCAAATATTTATTTTGTCATAATTAGTAGTGACTAAAAAGTAAGAATCATAGGAAGTTAGTTTTAAAAGGTTGTTTTAAAATTAAGAAAGAAATAGGTAAAGGATGTTTGCATGTTTCTTGCTCTACGTGAACTGTTTACGTGGTTTTCCATCGAGACGAGCCTTAACCTTGAGGTAGATGTGATTGTTTTAATTTAATGTTTGGTTTTTAATTGGGCCTGCGAGCCTATTAATTTTTTTTTTGGGCCACTTTGAGCCTTTGTAATAGAATAGGACTTTACTGCTTTCCTAGTTTAGGATGAAGGCCCGTTTACAAGTAAGGTGGGAGCCCAAGAAGAAATGAAGGCCATGTATGCATGGTACATTGTGTAATAGCATAGGCCTGTTTGCAAACCCTTTAGATTGACCAATAAGGCCAACATCATTGGCTCGATGATGGCCTGCATAGGAGGCTCCCGATCGAAAACATATTGTGGTAGTATGCATGCTAGGCTTGTATGGCTTTTATTTATTTGTCGATTTATATTTAGCTTGTATGAGATGCGCGCTAGAATCTATATCGTAATAAAAGATAAAGCATAATTGAATCGGTGAGATCTCGAGGAGAGTTAGTATAACTTTCATACCAGAAATTCCCCTCTCGAATTTAATATTAAGTCTATTGGGTACATTTAAAACGAAGTTTTAAAGATCCAAGCCTTCCATTAATAGGAACTAGTGTATGTTGTCTACTTATGGATAGAGTTGATCCAGAGTCTGGCACCCGAGTCAAAGAAATGGACAATACACGAAATTCCTTGACTTTTGTTTTAACTAAACTCGACAAGGGTGAGGACTGGTCTGGATGTGAAGATCGACCAATACCTAGTTACGGAGAATTCACGACCGGGCCCGTTGCTCATCATGATTGATGGGTTCTACTTAACGATTAGTAGCATTTATGATGTAGCAGTGCTAGATAAATATGAAAATCAAGGCAAAATAGCTTGAAGGTTGTGAGGTGCCACAATTGGTAAAAGTATACCTACCTGGAGAATTAATTGTATGGCCATGAGTCGTGAGTACAATTAATTGTTGCTGGGACGTCAAGACCTACTAAGAATTAAATTTCCCGAGCAATCAAAGGGGTGATTGTTTCGATAAAATAGTGGCAGAACTTTTTCGAAAACAAGTCCAAAATTCGATAATTATAAGTGTTAGGCATAAGATCAGTTAGCTAAATGTTGTCTTATTTCCATTTGTAGATATTAAGTACAATGTCTAAGAATCCATTACTGTTATCCTCGACGCAAACAAGTTGAATGATTCAAACTTTATCGACTGGCTAAGAAATCTTAGAATTGTCCTCGACTCCGAGCGACGAAGCTATGTGCTCGACACACCCATGCCTGCTGCACCCGCAGCACGAGCTAGTGAGGAACAACGAACCGCCCATGCTAAAAGGGTTGATGATAATCTTCTGGTTCGCTGCCTCATGCTAGCCTCGATGTCGAATGAACTGCAGAAACAACATGCTGAAATACCGCTTGCTAGAGATATACTTCTCCATCTCCAGCAGATGTTTGGAGAGAGGTCTCGCACCGAAAGGTTCGCGACCACTAAGGAGCTGTTTTATCTCAAGATGGCTGAGGGAAGGAGTGTCAAGGATCACTGTCTGCGTTTCATCAACCTGGTTGAAAAACTAGGACGATTGGACGTGGACTTGCACGCTGATCTTAGCACTGACCTCCTTCTCCATATGCTGCCCCTTTTTTTTTACCAGTTCGTGTTGAATTTCAACATGGAGGATAGAACCCTCGCTCTTCACGAACTGACCAATTTGTTGGTAACGGCAAAATCGACTCTCAAGAAAGAGAAGCCGGTAATGATTGCACACCAATCGAAGGCTGCAAAGCCCAAGAGAGGTAAGAAGAAGAAGAAGGTGTTTTCTTCGAAGGCAGTCACAAAGGTGGTCGAAAAAAAAGCGCAAAAGCCCAGAAGACGAATGCTTCCACTGCAAGAAAGCAGGGCACTGGAAAAGGAATTGCCCAGACTACCTAAAGATGAATGTTGGTCCCAAGTGGTCAGATGAGGTCTAGAGGGGGGGGTGAATAGACCTCTGAAAATTTTTGAACTTAAAAACTTTTCAGTCTTCTGTCAGCAGACTAAGCTGATGAAGAACAGTAAGCAGACTAGTCTGATCGTGAACAAATCTTGAACAGACGACTGACCACTCTTCTTACAATGACTTAGCTGTTTTTCAGCAAAACAGTTTTCCAAGAGTATACTTGCAGCGGATTGTTTGAAAGTGTTTTTCACAAGTAAACTAAGTTCCAAAAGATTTTATCCCCAGTTTAAAACTCCTTATAAAATCTTTTTGATTGATTCAAAGTGTTTAAGATGCAAACTTTAAAATATGCAAGAAAACTTTAAATGCAAGATAACACAAAGAATTTTTATAGTGGTTATATGGATAAAAATCCTTTAGTCCACTCTTCCAGATCACACAGATTCTGGGTTATACTATAATCACAAAGATTACAATATTTCTCCACATACACCTAAACAACTAATGAGAAGGCTGTAAGCTCACAATAGGAATTCACAAAGAAAACCTATCCACTAAAGTAGAATCACTCACACAGATGGATTCTCACTTCGCACAACACTCAGCTATTACAAAATCACTCAGATAATGTTTTTCTGATTTCTTCAACTGGGTTTCTGTCAACAGATGACTTCCACCAGACGAGTGAGCTGTTCGAGCTTTTGAGACTTAGAGAAATTCTGCTTCAAAATTTCGATCTCTGATTGTTGTTGTGTTTGCTCGATTTGAAATTCAGCTCTATTTATACATGGAAGTGAAATTATGACCGTTGAAGGCAAGTCATAAATCAAATCCATCCTTCAGCTCTTTTTGAAACGGCTCCCTGCAGCATTCCGTACTGTGTACAGTACCTTTCTGTCCATCGCATTTAATGCTGCATTTAATGCACTCTGCTGATCCGAGGATATCTTCAATCATTTGCCATTACTACCCTTCTCTTACAGCATTTATTACACCAAGTGCATTTATTACCGTTGGACTAATCTCTTGATCTCTTCTACTCTGCTGATCAAAACGACTCTGCTGATAGATACTCTGCTGATCAAATACTGAACTCATCTGATTTGACTCGGCTGATGATCTACCCTTCTGTTCGCTGTTTCAGCAAGAGATCACTAGTCTTCTGAGCTTTGAACTTTGAACTCTTCTGATGTCTTCTTTTACTTGTTCAAAATTCTTCTAAGGGAACTAAGCTTTCCATACTTAGCTGATTATGATGTTTTGGAAATCATCAAAACCTTCCCTTAATTACTTGTCTTCTTTCATCTTCATCTTCATCCAACAATTTCCCCCTTTTTGATGATGACAAAACTCCAGCTAAGTACCTGTACCTAAACTAAAGTTTTGATCCTCAAAAATTTCTGAGATAGAAATGATATGTTGGAGTCAAACTTGCAATTTTATAGATATTGAACTGATTACATTTTACAAGTTGAAAGATGAGAAGTACAAAATATTTAAAAAGATTACAAGGATTTTTAATATAAAGAGAGTCTAGTCAAGGCTAGTCTTCTGTCTTCTTTTCTTCCTTGTCTTCTTTCTCAGATTCTTCTTCAGATAATTTAGAAGTCTCAGCTTCCAAATTTTCCATGAATCTTTTCTTCAGCAGCTCTAACTTCCTTTTCTTGGCATCTGGATCAAGCTGTTCTTCAGCTGAATCTTTGGCAGCAGCTAGTTCTTTGTCTGACTTGGCTTTTGCTTCAGATTCTTCCTCTTCAGCTTGGTCTTCTTCTTCTGTTATTCTCTTATCTGTTGGTCTGCTTGATTCTTCCATATTTTTAGCAGTCTCACCAGCAGATTCTTCTAACACTTCAGTTGCTTCATCTTGGTTGTCTTCTTCCTCTTCAACAGATCTTCTGACTCTTTCATAGGAAGTTCCAACTCTCATCTGTCCAAATATCCTTTCTTCCCCCTTTTTGTCATCATCAGCAGGGACAGGTGGATATTGTGGTGCAACCGGTGTAATTAGAAGAGAATCACATAGAAGTTTGATGTTCTCCTCCATTGCATTGATCTGAGCTTGCTGTCTGAGTTGATTGGCTTTGAATGTTCTCATCTCCTTGAGCAGATCTTCTCCTTGATCACCTAATTGGATTTGAGTTCCCAGAATCCAATTTGATGAAGCCTTGAAGTCGTTCATCATGTTGCCCATGACTTCATCTTCTGCTTGGAGTGCCAATTCAACAGTCTGTTCAATGTTTTTCCAACCTTCAGTAGTGCTTTGTGTCCTTCTCCTTAGTATATCCATATCCTGACATATAGATTGTACATTCTGAGCAGTATCTTTCATTAAATCAGTAGGAACAGCAGCAGCAACCTTCTGAATAGGTTGATGAACAGCAGCTAACACTTCTGCTTTTAACTCTTCTTTCATCTCCTTCATGGATTTGGTAAACATTTGATGAATAGAGTCTAACAGATTTGTCTCTGTTGTAGCAGCAGGTGTTTCTTTGGTGAGTTGCTCTGTTGGTTGAATTGTCAGTGCAAGAGACTGATCTGCTGAGCTATCAGCAAGGCTTGGAGTGCTTTCCTTCTCCTTAGCCTGATCATCTCCTTTAGTAGCAACTTCTTTCTCCTTTAACTGATCTGCTGGAATTTCTTCTTCCTTCTTTGATTCATCAGCAGCATGAGACTTATCATCCTGCACTTTGTCTTGATCAGATGGGTCTGAAGTACCCTCAATTTGCCTTGGTTGATCAGAAGACTTGTCTTTCTCTTCATTAGCAGGTGATATTAACTTCTTGACAGTTTCAACTGTCTGCATCAGTCCTTCATTGTCCACTGCTGACCTGTTACAAATCCAAGTAAAGTTGTCAAGAGGAATAAAAGTAGTTGTTGGTTTCTCTGGCAGCTCTTCATAGGGTTTGATGTTTGGTCCATAGACAATGTGCTTGATGTTAGGAAGTGGGACCAGTGAGCTTGGTTGTCCTTTTAACTTCCTTGCTTTCTTGGCCCAAAGCTCCATTGCTTGAGCAATAGCCAACTTGATAGATCTTTCTTTGAGATCTACTGAGTCATCAAAATCTTCAGGGATGGATGCAAAGATCTTCTTAGCCTCTTCCTTGACTATGTGACATATCCTCATCCTTAACCTGTCCAGAAAGAATTCTGAATCAAGTGCTTGAATGAGTGAATCTGTTTCAAGCCATTTCAACAACCAATCTTCTGTAGCCTTGAATTCTTTCCACTTGGCCATTTCAGCAGGACTTCTTGTTAATCTGAATTCTCTCCATCTGTTGTATTTAATCTTTTCAGAATGGAAGAGTGTCAGACGGTTGACTCTTTCATTTTCAGCATCTAATCTTCTGAGAAATTCTTCAAAAATTGCAGGGTCTTCCCTGACAATTTCAAGAGATAATCTTATTTCTTCTCTTCTCTTTTCTTTAATTTTAGGTGCAGGCATAGCTGGTATTGGTTTATTTGGATCTCTTTGCTCACCAATAACTATCCCACCAGTACGCTGAGGACCATGAGCATCCTTGATGCTTGCTTCAATGACAGCAGCCAACTCTGCTGCCTCAAAAGCATCTCTCTGCTCTTGAGTCATTTTGCTGGCTTCTTCTTCCAGCCTTTTTAACTCTAGGCTCTTCAGCCTATCTTCTTCTGCTTTCTCTGCAGCAATCCTTTGCTTTTCAGCAGCGTCCAGTTTCATCTTCTCTGCAGCAGTCACATAAGTTGAGGTTTTGCCTAACCTCTTTCTTCTAGAATCAGGGCTTTCAACTGCTTGGATAGGTGTTGCAGCAACTGGAGTAGGATGTATCAACAGAATTTTTCCCTCTAGTGGTGTACTAGTCTGCTGTTCCTTTTCTACATCAGCAGATAGTGCAGCAGTTGAGGCTTCTGTTGTTACTTCAACTGTAGGAACACTTTCAGGCTCAGCAGTAGCAGCCTTAGCAGCTTCAACAACTGGTTCTTCAACATTTAATGGCCTTTCTGCTTCAGTTGTTGTTTTCCTCACAGTTTCAACAGGCTCTTCAGGGAAAGTGACCTTTCTCTTAGCCTTTGACTTAGGAATTTTCTTGATAGCAGGAGGGTTGGCAGTAGGAGGTCCCCTTGCTTCACTCCTAGTCCTTAGTCTCTTCAATCTTTGAAGTGGAATTTCCTCTTCAGATTCAGTTTCTTCAGAAGATGACCCTGTCTTCATATTTTCAATTTCAACAGTGAAGTCATCTACCACCTTCTTAGAGACTTCAATTTCGGGTTCTGCTGATCCAGCCACAACAGCAGACTGTGCTGTTGGCTCAACAGACTGACTAGTCTGACCTTCCTTCTTGCTCTTCTTAGAAGGGGTCTTCTTGGACTGTTTGGGGGCTTTTCTCTTTGGTTTTTCCACCAGTTGCCTTACTGGTTCGTAGAGTTTGAATTCTTTGCTTCCATGGGTTTGCTTTCCTCCACCCATAGGGCATTGCAGAGAAGCAAACAAATTACTCAGCAGAATGGCATGAGAATGCCTTTTGTCACTTAACAGCTCATATACATGAGCAGCCCAGTTCACTTTCATCCCATAGTAAATGCAAATCATGGTGTAGAGCCTTCTTCTGGGTAAACCATCCAGAGAACCCGTAGCACAATCCATAACCTTTGCTATGATATCAGCAAATCTTTGGTATTCATCCTTCAGCTGGGTCTTCATCAAAGTCCCAGTCATTTTCTCTCCCTTCTTAGCACAAATTTCCCAAAATTCCTCTTCTTTTTCTGACCCTAACGAGGTCACATCTCCTCCCTTGTCTGACAACTTATAAACTTCACTAAGAACAGCAGCAGATACAGCGATTTTCTTACCACCAATGACAGCAGTCATAACAGTGTCATCATCATTGAATTTTCTGGTCAGGTAGAAGTGGTAGACATCCTCTAAGTAGACTCTTTCTTCGTGAGCCTCCAAAACAGGAACCAGTGATGCTTCTTTGATCTTTACCAGTAGAGAGCGCATCAAATCGGTGCCAGAGAAATGAAATTTGCTGTAGTTGAAGTATCTTCCCTCAACAATCTTGTCCATTTTCAGAGATTAGAGAGTAGATTCTGCAAAAGAACAGTGAACTTTCGAAGCAGTAGGGTTTGAGAGTTAGAGAGTTTGAGAGTTTTTGAGTGCGTAAGATGACTATTCTGTTCAGATCGGATTTTATAGGTTTCCTTTTGATTTGGTTTTCGTGATTTATCTAAACCGTTGATCTAATCTGACAGTTTTTAATCGAGCGGATGAGAGTCGCGGATTTCAATTTTATTATTTTAATGTCAGATGGGCGGGAAACTCTATCGACACTAATCTGTTTACTTATAAAAGCGCGTTTTTAAAGTGCGATTTATGACCATGCTTATATAAGATATCAGATGAGTAGAGTTTAACTTATCTGACAGACGAGTGATCTGTTATCTGATATTACTAGAGAATGCCAATAGCTAGTAATCTTCCTCTGCTGTTTGTCAATCCAGCAAGATAAAATAATCTTCAATCTTCAAGAATTAAGAACACATCTTCATGATAACATAACTTCAACTAACTGTCATTAACAGATTTCATCTTTAGAACAGAAGTACCGCTAGTCTTACACGTTCCCCCTGTCTTTAAGAATTCATAAGTTAACTAGTCTGTTGAGAGTTAATTCTTGAATGAAATAACTGATGACTAAGCTGTTGAACTCCAGTCTTCTGATGAGTTCCCCCTCAGCTTATGCATCCAGGTTAAGTAATCCTAACTCAGCTCTTAGAGTTGAGAACCTTGCTTCACTTAGAGGTTTGGTGAAGATATCAGCAATCTGATTATCAGTATGAACATACTCAATCAAAACATTGCCTTTTTCAACATGATCTCTAATGAAATGATGTTTAATCTCAATATGTTTAGTCCTTGAATGACTTGTAGTGTTTTGAGTAAGTGAAATTGCACTTGTATTGTCACAGTAGATTGGAATTCCACTGATCTTGATGTTGTAATCTTCTAGTTGATGCTTCAACCAAAGTATCTGTGCACAACAAGCTCCAGCAGCTATATATTCAGCTTCAGCAGTAGATATAGAAACTGAGGTTTGCTTCTTACTCATCCATGAGATCAGACGACTGCCCAAGAACTGACAGGCACCTGTTGTGCTCTTTCTGTCAATCTTGCAGCCAGCAAGGTCTGAATCTGAATAGCCAACTAGTTCAAATCCAGATTCTCTAGGATACCATAATCCCAATTCTTGAGTGCCTTTAACATACTTCAATATCCTCTTGGCAGCTAAGAGATGAGATTCTTTGGGGTTTGATTGAAATCTTGCACAGACTCCAACTGAGTACATTATGTCAGGTCTACTTGCTGTTAGATACAACAATGAACCAATAATGCCTCTATATTTGGTGATGTCCACTGATTTGCCATCTTCATCTTTATCCAAACGAAGACTTGTAGACATAGGAATGGTAGCTGTTGAGCTAGTTTCCATACCAAATTTCTTGAACAGATCTCTTGTGTATTTTGCTTGGCTGATGAATATTCCATCAGGCAACTGTCTAACTTGCAATCCAAGAAAGTAATTAAGTTCACCCATCATGCTCATTTCAAACTTATTCTGCATCAGCTTGGAGAACTTATCACACATCTGTTGGTTAGTTGAACCAAAAATAATATCGTCCACATATATTTGCACAAGTAATATATGATTTTCCCATTCAATTGTGAACAAGGTTTTATCTACCTTACCTTTACGAAATCCTTTAATTTAAAGAAAATCTGATAGGGTATCATACCATGCTCTTGGAGCTTGTTTCAGTCCATATAAGGCTTTCTTTAGACGATATACTTTGTCCTCTTCTTGATAGACTTCAAATCCAGGAGGTTGTTCAACATACACTTCTTCTTGCAATTCTCCATTGAGAAAAGCAGACTTCACATCCATCTGATAGACAGTGAAGTTCTTGTAAGCAGCATAGGCTAGAAACAGTCTGATTGCTTCAAGTCTTGCTACTGGTGCAAAAGTTTCATCAAAGTCAATTCCTTCTTCTTGACAATAACCCTTGGCCACTAGTCTTGCTTTGTTTCTGGTGACAATACCATCTTCATTCATTTTATTTCTGAATACCCACTTAGTGCCAATTACTCTTTGATGACTTGGTCTAGGAACTAAGTACCAGACTTCATTCCTTTCAAATTGATTCAACTCTTCTTGCATAGCTTCTATCCAGAAGGAGTCATTTAGAGCTTCTTCAATTTGTTTAGGCTCTATTTGAGATAGAAATGTGACAAACATAGCATCTTGTGCAGCAGCTCTTCTTGTTTTCACTCTATCTAAAGGATCACCAATAACTAATTCAGGAGGGTGATTCTTGAGCCATCTGAGATCAGGTTGCATATCAGGATGTTGTCCTCTGTCTTGATCTTGCAACACTACTGTTGGAGTTCCAGTAGTAGTCTGTTGAACATTTGCCGTCTGTTGAACAGTCTCTGGTCTGTCAGCTGTTTGCAACTCGTCTGTTAGACAATCAGCACTGTGATTATGAACAGCACTTGAGTTAGCAGCTGAACTTAGATTAGGTAGTATGATGGGAACATATTCTTCATTTCTTCCAACGTCTAACTTCTGTAAATCAGCAGACAGATCTTGATTTACACTTTGATTCTTTTCAGAAGATTGACTTGGCTCATCAAATACTACATGGATAGATTCTTCTATTAGTAATGTTCTTTTATTGAAAACTCTATAAGCCTTACTAACAGATGAGTATCCTACAAAGACAGCTTCATCAGCCTTTTCTGCAAATGCAGTAAGGTGATTTTTCCCATTATTCAATACAAAACATTTACAACCAAAAATCTTAAAGTAATGAATGTTTGGCTTTCTGTTGTTCCAAACTTCATATGGAGTCTTGTTCTGATTTTTGTTGATCATACATCTGTTCTGGGTAAAGCATGCTGTATTTGTTGCTTCTGCCCAAAATCTTTGTGGCAGCTTAGCTTCAGCTATCATGGTTCTGACAGCTTCTTTTAGTGTTCTGTTTCTCCTTTCAGCAACACCATTCTGTTGAGGGGTTCTTGCAGCAGAATACTCATGATGTATTCCCTTCATGTTACAATACTCTTCAACAGTAGAGTTTGTAAACTCTGTCCCTCTATCTGATCTGATCTTCAATATCTTAATACTCTTTTCATTCTGGATCAGTTCCATCAGATTGGTAAGATGTTCCTTGGTTTCACTTTTCTTCTTCATGAAAATCACCCAAGTATATCTTGAATAATCATCCACAACAGCTAGGCAGTATTTCTTTCCACCATTGCTGACTGGATCAATGGGTCCAAATAAGTCCATATGCAGTAGCTCCAATATTCTCCCAGAGGATTGGTGCTTCTTTTCTTTGAATGATGACTTGATTTGTTTACCCTTCTGACATGCATCACAGAGCTTGTCTTTGCTCATGACTGCTTTTGGAATCCCTTCTACCAAATCATTCTTGATTAATCTGTTTATGGTCTTGAAGTTTAAATGATTCATCCTATTATGCCATAGCCAACTGACTTCACTTGGTGCAGATGCCACCAAACAAACACTTGAATTCTTGTCAACAGAATTCCAGTCAACTATGTAGATATTTCCTTGTCGTCTTCCAGATAAAATTACCTTCTTTGTACCAATTTGTTCAACGTAGCACTTATCTGTTGAGAAGATGACTGAATATCCCTTGTCACAAAATTGACTTATGCTCAACAGATTATATTTTAGTCCTTTAACATAGGAGACGTCAGATATCTCTATGTTTCCCTTGATTAATCTTCCTTTAGCTTTAATCTTGCCTTCTTTGCTGTCTCCAAAAGTGACTTTTGGACCATCCACAGCAACTGCATCAGTCAACTCATGTATGTTTCCACACATGTGCCTTGAACATCCACTGTCCAAGTACCAAATCTTCTCTACTTTACTCCTACTCCTAATCCTAACCTACAAAACAAAAATAAAATTGTTTTAGGTACCCTTATTGAGAGGGTCCTGAAGGATTAGTTCCACCCTTGACAACCCAAGATGTTGAAGTCTTAGGCTTCTTAGGTTTCTGAGTTTTAGGAGCATGAACAGTTTCATTTTTATCATAGTTATCAGATAAGTCATGTTGATGATCAGTATGATATGAATAATGTTCATAAGCAGGGTAAGGTGCATGATATGCAGGATAGGCATGCATTGGATGAGCAGGGTAAGGTGCATAGTAATTAGGAAACTGAGGTGCATGATACATAGGATGATATGCAGCAGGATGCACATAATATGACTCATTTCCATACCAAGCATTTTGATTTTTCTTATTCTTATGCTTCTTTGGTTTACTGGGTGCTTGCTCAACTTGTTTAGACTTAGCTTTACCAACAGACTGGTTCAATTTAGCTTTATCAGCAGACTTCTTAGGACTCTGCTGTTTGGTCTTACTAGTCTGATTTCCTACACTAGGCTCTTTGCTCTTTTTAGCCTTAGGAGATTTCTTCTCCTTTACCACTTTCTCAGATGAGGTCGGTTTAGAGGTTTGAACATACAGAATGACCTTACTATTGTCAGCTGATATGAATTTTTCAGTATGGTTCAACTCTAGTTTATCCTTTTCCAAAGGTGTCTCCTGTTTCTTAGATGTATGCATGGATGCAACAGTAGACTTATCATGAGACTCAATGATTTTCTCAAGTTCCATGATTTTTCCTTTATAAACCTCACACTCAGCTTTCAGAGATTCATGCTCTTGCTCAAGCTGTTTATATTCAGCTGATTCTTTTGGCTTTTCAGCTAAAAGTTTCAGTGAACTATTTTGCTCTTTTAGCAAGTTCATCTCTTCCTTAAGCTTAACAAACTCTCCAGCAATAGTAGTATTATTCAACATCATTTGCTCTAGAGAATTAAACAGTTCATTTTCTTGAGGAGTTACCTCATCCTCAGAGTCATCAGATTCCTTTGCCATCAGGCACAGGAGAGCAGGTTTTTCTTCATCAGAAGATTCTTCATCAGACGAGTCTGAGTCTGAATCAGATGAGTAGACAGCAGCTGGCTTTTCTGCTTCAGCCATCATTGCTTTCCCTTTCTGATACTTTCTTTCTTTTCTCATTTTCTTCTCTTCCTCAGTGTACTTCTCTGCTTTTGGATATGGGCAGTCTCTTATGAAGTGTCCCAATTTCCTGCAGTTATAACACATCAGTTTTGATTTATAATCCTCTTTATCTTGAGAAGAAAAATTAGGTTTAGAAGTAGAAGCAGCATGATTGTATTTGTTTTTCATCTTTCTCTTATAGAACTTCTTGAAGTTGTTCATCAATAATGCTACATCTCCAGCAGTGTACTCCTTTTTGTTGAGTAGAGTGGCTTCATCAGATGAGTCCACTTCTTTGCTTTTCTGGGCTGGTCTTCTGGTGTTTTCAGCAGCAACAAGTGCAGCTGTGGGTCCTGAAGTTGAGGTTTCTTCAATTCCCATCCTTGGCAGTTTATACTCATAAGCCTTGAGTACGGAGAACAGCTCTGTTAGAGAAATCTTGCCCAGATCTCTTGATTCTTCCATTGCTGTCACCTTCATGTTGAACTTGGAAGGTAGGGCCTTCAGTACTTTGACAGTGATTTCTTTGTCAGTGAAAGTCTTTCCCAGCTTCAAAACTTCGTTCAGAGTTCTGGTGAATCTGGTATCCATCTGATCAATGGTTTCTCCAGACTTCATCTTGAAGTTGTCCAGCTTCTCCAAGGCAACACTGAGCTGATGCTCTTTAATAGCATCATTTCCTTCACTCATGTCTCTGACCTTATCCCACATCTCCTTTGCAGTTTTGCAATGTTTGACCTTGTCAAACCGATCATTATCCAGGGCTTTGGTCATGATGAATCTCCCAACTTTATCAAGATTGTAAAGCTTTATCTCTTCTGGAGTCATCTCATGAAGGTCTTTCTCCACAACCGTATCTACTTCATTTATCTTTATGGTCTTTGTGAATCTGAATGGACCTTTAATGATACATGTGTGCATGTTGTCATTATAGGCAGCAAGGAAAATCTCCATTCTGATTTTCCAGTCCTCAAAGGACATACCAGCAATGTGGGGAACATGGCTGATACAATCCATTTTTCAAAAAG
Organism: Penstemon eatonii; assembly: GCA_038501285.1. NCBI lineage: Eukaryota > Viridiplantae > Streptophyta > Magnoliopsida > Lamiales > Plantaginaceae > Penstemon > Penstemon eatonii. The sequence continues at coordinate 60,341,219 of CM076715.1, read as the reverse complement.
TTTTGATTTTTCAAAAAGATGCTCTTTTGAAAAGTTTTAAAACCTTTGAAAAACACTCGGATCAAGCTCGTTGATCAGGCAGCTGATTCTAATGAACCACCTGCTCTGATACCACTTGTTGGTCCCAAGTGGTCAGATGAGGTCTAGAGGGGGGGGGGGGGTGAATAGACCTCTGAAAATTTTTGAACTTAAAAACTTTTCAGTCTTCTGTCAGCAGACTAAGCTGATGAAGAACAGTAAGCAGACTAGTCTGATCGTGAACAAATCTTGAACAGACGACTGACCACTCTTCTTACAATGACTTAGCTGTTTTTCAGCAAAACAGTTTTCCAAGAGTATACTTGCAGCGGATTGTTTGAAAGTGTTTTTCACAAGTAAACTAAGTTCCAAAAGATTTTATCCCCAGTTTAAAACTCCTTATAAAATCTTTTTGATTGATTCAAAGTGTTTAAGATGCAAACTTTAAAATATGCAAGAAAACTTTAAATGCAAGATAACACAAAGAATTTTTATAGTGGTTATATGGATAAAAATCCTTTAGTCCACTCTTCCAGATCACACAGATTCTGGGTTATACTATAATCACAAAGATTACAATATTTCTCCACTTACACCTAAACAACTAATGAGAAGGTTGTAAGCTCACAATAGGAATTCACAAAGAAAACCTATCCACTAAAGTAGAATCACTCACACAGATGGATTCTCACTTCGCACAACACTCAGCTATTACAAAATCACTCAGATAATGTTTTTCTGATTTCTTCAACTGGGTTTCTGTCAACAGATGACTTCCACCAGACGAGTGAGCTGTTCGAGCTTTTGAGACTTAGAGAAATTCTGCTTCAAAATTTCGATCTCTGATTGTTGTTGTGTTTGCTCGATTTGAAATTCAGCTCTATTTATACATGGAAGTGAAATTATGACCGTTGAAGGCAAGTCATAAATCAAATCCATCCTTCAGCTCTTTTTGAAACGGCTCCCTGCAGCATTCCGTACTGTGTACAGTACCTTTCTGTCCATCGCATTTAATGCTGCATTTAATGCACTCTGCTGATCCGAGGATATCTTCAATCATTTGCCATTACTACCCTTCTCTTACAACATTTATTACACCAAGTGCATTTATTACCGTTGGACTAATCTCTTGATCTCTTCTACTCTGCTGATCAAAACGACTCTGCTGATAGATACTCTGCTGATCAAATACTGAACTCATCTGATTTGACTCGGCTGATGATCTACCCTTCTGTTCGCTGTTTTAGCAAGAGATCACTAGTCTTCTGAGCTTTGAACTTTGAACTCTTCTGATGTCTTCTTTTACTTGTTCAAAATTCTTCTAAGGGAACTAAGCTTTCCATACTTAGCTGATTATGATGTTTTGGAAATCATCAAAACCTTCCCTTAATTACTTGTCTTCTTTCATCTTCATCTTCATCCAACAATGAAACTGGTAGCCAAAGGTATTTTCTTGGTTGAAGTTAATATTTCTATTAACTGTGCATCGTGGGTGTTAGACACCGCAGCAGGTTATCATATCTGCAATGATTTGCAGGTGATGGGAGCAGTAAGATACCTGAAGCCCGGGGATAGAATCCTGCGTTTTGGAAACGGAGCTAGGATCGCCGCTGAGGCTATAGGAGACGTGGAATTAGTTTTAGGGAATTTTACTTTGTTTTTAAGAGACTGTTTGTACGTACTGACAATAATTAAGAACATCATTTCAATTCCGATGTTAGACATTGATGGTTTTAATTTTTCCATTGAAAATGGATCCTTTTGCATATTTAAAGGTGGTTTAATGTATGCTCGTGGTACTTTGATAGATGGTCTGTATTCCCTAGAACCTATAAATTCTAACGTCATGCACATTCAATCTAGAAAAAGGAAATATGATAATCAAACTCCACAACTTTGGCAAGCTAGACTTGGACATATTTCCAAGAGTAGGATTCAAAAGCTGGTTTCATCTAAGGCTCTTGAAATAAAGAACTTGGATGAACTCCCAACTTGCGAATCTTGTCTCAAAGGAAAGATGACCAAATCACCCTTCACAGGGAATCCTGAGCGAACCAAGCAAACATTGGATTTAATCCATACTGACGTTTGTGGACCATTGAGTGTCAATGCGAGAGGAGGATTCTCGTACTTCGTAACATTCACCAACGATTTTAGTCGTTATGGATATGTGTATCTTATGAAACACAAGTCCGAAACTTTTGAGAAATTCAAAGAGTTTCGAATGGAAGTTGAGAACCAACTTGGACATAGTATTAAAGCACTTCGATCTGACAGAGGTGGTGAGTACTTAAGCCAAAAATTCCTTGATTATCTGAAAGAGAATGGAATTCTCGCCCAACGAACTCCCCCTAGGACGCCCCAACTCAATGGAGTGTCTGAGCGGAGGAACCGAACTTTGTTAGACATGGTTCGTTCCATGATGAGCTTCGCTGATCTCCCCTTTTCGTTTTGGGGCCTAGCCCTATTAACTGCCACGAAGATATTGAACATAGTACCTTCGAAGTCAGTGCCAACAACACTGCACCAAGTATGGTATGGTAAAGCACCCGTGTATTCGTACTTACGAGGATGAGGATCTCCAGCGTATGTAAAGAACAAGAAGGGAGATAAGCTAGATAGTAGATCTAGTTTGTGCAAATCTGTGTGGTATCCAAAGGAATCCATTGGATACCTGTTCTTCGATCCTAAAGAACGTAATACGTTCGTGTCTAGGAACGCCCACTTCTTAGAAGAGGATTTCCTCACAAATCGAAATGGGACAATCGTAGAACTTGATGAAATCCAGGAATCGGACCCATCCCCACAAACAGTGGGAGCTGAACCAGAATTTACTGAACCTACTAGTACACCTACTCTTCGAAGGTCTGATCGAATTCGTAAGGAGCCAGAGCGATTTGGTTTTATTCACGAAAACGAGAAAGTTGAAAGTGATCCAAGGACCTATCAAGAAGCGATGTTAGACATAGACTCGGGTGCGTGGCTCGAAGCCATGCAATCCGAAATGGATTCCATGCATTCCAACAAGGTTTGGACCTTGGTCGATCCACATGAGGGAACTATCCCTGTAGGATGCAAATGGATCTTCAAGCGCAAGCTTGGAATGAATGGAGAGGTATTAACTCATAAAGCTCGCTTAGTGGCGAAAGGGTATTCTCAAAGGCCTGGAATAGACTATGAGGAAACCTTCTCTCCCGTGGCGATGTCAAAATCCATTAGGATACTGCTTGCCATAGCCGCGTGGCATGACTACGAAATATGACAAATGGACGTAAAGACCGCCTTCCTCAATGGAGACATTGACAAGGAGATCTTTATGCAACAACCTGAAGGTTTTGCGTCCAAAGGAAGTGAGCACAAACTTTGTAAACTTCAAAGGTCAATCTATGGCCTCAAACAGGCGTCCCGAACCTGGAACATACGATTTGATGAGACAGTCAAAGCATTTGGCTTTATCAAAAACGTATATGAACCTTGTGTGTACAAGAAGAATAGTGGGAGTTCGATACAATTCATTGTTTTGTACATTGATGAAATTTTGTTAATCGGAGACGATATCAAGATGTTAGCGCAGACTAAAGCGTGGTTATCCGCGCTGTTCTCCATGAAAGATATGGGAGACGCATCTTACGTATTGGGAATACGTATCTATAGGGATAGATCGAAGAAGATGATAGGACTCTCCCAATCTCAGTACATCAACACAATTTTGAAGAGATTCAAAATGGAAGAATCCAAGAGAGGATTGCTTCCAGTGAGACATGGTATCTCTCTTTCTAAGTCAATGTGCCCTACGACCGACGAAGAAAAGATGAAAATGTCTCTCATACTTTACGCCTCTGCTATATGGAGCATTATGTATGCAATGTTGTGTACTCGACCAGACATAGCACACGATCTAAGTGTAACGAGCCGCTATCAGTCAAATCCAGGTGAAAAGCACTGGACTGCCGTAAAAGCAATCCTAAAGTACCTGCGAAGGACAAATGATATGTTTTTGGTCTACGGTGATAGTGGAGAACTGAAACTTGAAGGATTCACTGATTCGATTTTCCAGTCTGACGTGGATGACTTCAAATCCAACTCTGGATACATATTCCGCATCAATGGTGGAGCAGTCAGTTGGAAAAGCTGTAAATAGTCTACCACTGCCGACTCAACCACAAAAGCAAAATATATCGCAGCATCAGATGCAGCAAAGGAAAGTGTATAGATGAAAAACATCATCCAAGAACTGGGTGTTGTTCCTAGCATTGCTGAGCCTGTAGTAGTCTTCTGTGACAACAACGGGGCAATAGCTCAAGCGAAGGAGCCGAGATCACTCCATCAATCCAATCACGTACAGAGGAAATACCACGTGTTCAGGGAGATCATTAGTAGAGGAGACATGCACATGGAGTATGTCAAATCAGAAGACAACATGGCTGACCCACTAACTAAGCCACTTTCACAAAAGGCGTTCGATAGTCATCTAGAGAAGATGGGTCTTAGGAACATCTGTGAATGGCTTTAGGGCAAGTGGTAGATTGATAGAATAGTGCCCAACAAGCCAATTCAATAAGCTTGTAATAGGTTTATTCTGTATGAGACAATCTTTGATTTTATAATAATACGCATGTTTATTTATATATGTATAAGGATAAACCATGGCCAACTTCATCTCTCGCGAATACATTTAAGCGACTGGATGAAATCCTTAGATTACATTTGACTATGGGACGATTCACTTCAGTACTGAGTGCAATCATGAAACAGTCTCTAAGGTCGTAATCTTAAAACTGTTCCAAGTCATAGATTCTGAACGAGACGGGGTATCATTGGAATCGCCAAGACTTGTACGAGTTTGCATGATTCACATGGAGTGAATTTGTAGCGTTTCAAGGCATTTGAGGCCAGTGCATATTCAATGGAGAATTGAACGCATCGAACGACCCGAACAAAAAAACCCATTGTGGAAGTGCATAACGCATATCGATAATGGGATGTTTCTCAAGGATTATAATAGTGTACGATTTAGTCCTTTGACTTGAGGTGCTAGGGCGAATTCGGTACATGAAAGTGCGTACTTAGATCTAGGTATAGGTCACTTAGCTTGATCATAACATGCCTAAATTGGGTGCGTATAGACATGTACGCGGGTGGTTAGCACCAATATGGAATCTATTGACTCATCGTAATGAATGAGAGAATTTCCTATACGATTCTTAGATAATATATCCGAGGAATCTGCGGTCGCAGGCGGTGACGGATTTGGAAAGGGGTTTCCAAATTTAGCAGTCACACTGGAATATTCTCCTGAATTAGAAAGTATAGTTATCGAGACAAATTTAGAGGTGCCGATCAATTCACACACCCTAAGTCTTGATCGGGAATATTAGTCGATAGAAGGACCGTATGTACATGGGAATTATAAGATACGAGGTTCACAAATATCAATTCACCTGAAGTTGGGCTTCATGGGCTTGTGGCTAGACATCGACCATGAAGTGTGGGTACTCCTGAGTTAATAGAGGATTTGATTCTAGGTGTGGTCAATTAAAGGTTGTTTAATTGACCGGAGCAATTTATTGTTTATAAATTAAATCACGAGGAATTTGTGGGCCTACTGCCAATTGATGGTGAACCGAGAGGGTCACACACAATACAATTGGACGGTGACTGTTATAAAAGGACATGAAAGGAATTAATTGATTTAAAGGTAATTAAAAGAATTAAATGAATTAAAGTATTTATTCAAGTGGGAGATTAATTAATTAGTTAATTAAATTGCTAATTAATTAATTAAAGGAAATATTGACTTATTAATATGGATTGGGTTTTAATTAAAGAAGTTAATTAAAAGAAGACTTGCAAGACATGGGCTTTTAATTAAAAGCCCATAAGGAGTCTTGCAAACCTAGGTCAAGTAGAGGCTTATAAATAGAGTTCTACCAGAGCTCAGAAAGCGAACACCCTAGCAAAAACCCTAGCCTCTCTCTCTCTCTGACCTAGCGCCACCCCTCTCCCTGCGCCGCCTGCTGCAAGCCGCTTTCACCTCTGGCCATGAGCTTCCAACCGCCGCCTCACTTCCTCCCTTGTTCCACCGTGCTAGATCTTGCCCTGTCAAGTAGATTTGCACAGTCCTGCATTAACAAATCTCCTAGATCCAGTTATGAGCCTAAGACTAGGAGGTGTTACTAGAATCCAGTTGGTGTGGACTAAACTCTAGAGGTGAGACATTTGGATCACTCCCGTGAACCAGAATCAGAATCAGAGTTGGAGGTTGCAACCACCTTGCCTGTGGTGAGGTAAAAATTGAAACCCCCTTGTTTTTATACATTGTGTGTTTTGTTTCATGCTTTCGTATAATTAATATGGAGATCTTATATATGGGACCTTGGGTGCTTCGAAATTTTTTAAAATTCCGCACTTTGTTGTTCTAACAATTGAGGCAAACCCAACACAATAAACTATCGCCTTCAATTTTCGTGAAGGGGATGGGGGTTCTTGTTTGATTCATTCTTTTCAAATGTTTCTGCTGGATCCGAAATTTTATTGGCCTAAACAATAGTCTGCAATAATTAAATCAAATTATTAGTAATTACACTATGTACTATATTATACTCTTACTATATAAGGAAAAAAACTAAAAAAGAAAAGAAAAATGAATGTGTAAACAATTAAACTAATCAAGTTCTATAATTCAGAGATTTAATTTTATATGATGTTTATAATTGTTGGATAAAGATGAAGATGGAATGCACTGAAGTGTATCTAGTTAAGGGAGGTTTTGATGATTTTCAAAACTTCAAATCAGCTAAGTAAAGACAACTTAGTAGAAATCCATTAGAAAAATTTTGACCAAGTAAGAAGACTTATCAGATGGGTCAAATATTCAAGGTCCAAAAGACTACTGATCTGCTGAAGGAAAGATATCAGAATGGTGAAGATCAGCCGACTTAAATCAGATTTGTTCAAGTTTGGGATCAGCTCTGTTCATCATCAGACTTGCGCTTTCATCAGCCAAGTGGAAAGATCAAGAAGTCATCCCAATGGTAATAAATGCCACTGGAGTAATAAATGCTGAAGTCTAAGGTTATTAATGACAAATGATTGAAGAAAAGACTCGTATCAGCTCGGTGCATTTAATGCTGCCTGACAGAAAGTACAGTTCGCAGTACTGTCACTGTGCAGAGAGCCGTTCGCGGAAATTAAGGACCAGAAATCAAGAAATTTGATTTGTGTCTCTCTTCAACGGACATAATTCAAAGAGTGACTATAAATAGCTGAATAGGCGAAGAAAGAATGAGACATACAACTTCTGAGAGATTAAATTCAAAGTAAAATATTTTCTAAGTCTCAAAGCTCAAGAACAGCTCACTCGTCTGCTGAAAGTCATTTATTGACAGAAGCCGTTGAAGTTCAAGAAAATATTTTCTGAGTGAATCTGTAAGAGAGAAAAGTTGTGAGAAGTAGATATCCATCTTAGTGAGTGATATTACTTCGAAGAATAGGAGTTTCTTTGTGATTTCCTATTGCGAACTTGTGGCTGATCATTTGTTGTGAAGCACAAGCAGAGTGTACTAATTACTTTGTGTTCTTAGTATAACCCAAGATCTGTGTGACTTGGAAGAGTGGATTAAAGGATATTTAAATCCATGTAACCACTATAAAAATCCTTGTGTTTTTACATTGCTTTTACTTGCATATTTTCAGATCTGCATAAAACACTTATAAAACTGTTTGAAAATTAATTTAAAGGAGTTTACAAAACTGGGGACAAAATTTTCAAACTACTAAGTTTACTTGTGAAAAACACTTTAAAAATCCGCTGCAAGTATTCTGGTATTAAAACTGATTTTCATCAAAATCAGCTAAGTAACTATCAGATTAGTGGTCAACAAAGTTGTTCAAAAATTTGTTCGCGATCAGCCTTGTAAACATACTGTGCTATAACAGCTTAGTCTGTTTAAGTCTAAGTAACAGTTTTAAAGTTAAAATTTGATTAAAATTTTCAGATGTCTATTCACCCCCCCTCCGCCTCTAGACCTCATCTGACCACTTGGGACCAACAAGTGGTATCAGAGCGGGTGGTTCATTAGAATCAGCTGCCTGATCAACGAGCTAGATCCGAGTGTTTTTCAAAGGTTTTCAAACTTTTCAAAAGAGCATTTTTTTGAAAAATTAAAATTTTTGAAAAATGGATTGTATCAGCCATTTTCCCCACATAGCTGGTATGAGCTTCAAAGACTGGAAGATCAGAATGGAGATCTTCTTAGCTGCCTACAATGATAACATGTACACATGTATCATCAAAGGTCCATTCAAATTCACCAAGATCATCAAAGTTGATGAAGTCGATATAACGGTGGAAAAAGATTTACATGAAATGACAGCCAAAGAAATAAAGCTGTTCAACCTGGACAAAGTTGGACGATTTATCATGACCAAGGCCCTTGACAATGACAGATTTGACAAAGTCAAGCATTGCAAGACTGCCAAAGAAATGTGGGATAAGGTCCGTGATATGAGCGAAGGAAACGACGCTATCGAAGAGCATCAGCTGAGTGTTGCTCTGGAAAAGCTGGACAACTATGGAAGAGTGCTGAAGGCTCTACCTCCAAAGTTCAACATGAAGGTGACAACCATGGAAGAGTCAAGAGATTTGGGAAAGATCTCCCTCACCGAGCTGTTCTCTTTACTCAAGGCATATGAGTATAAACTGCCAAGAATGAGTGTTGAAGAAACCTCTACTTCAAGTCCCACAGCTGCCCTGGTTCCTGCTGAAAATCCTAGAAGGCCAGCCTATAAAAGCAAAGACGTGGACTTATCTGATGAAGCCACAATACTCAACAAAAAGGAGCACTGCTGGAGACGTTGCATTGCTGATGAATAATTTCAAGAAGTTCTACAAACAAAAAATGAAGAACAAATACAACAATGCTTCTACTTCTAACCCTACTTCTTCTTCTCAAGATAAAGATTCTTCTAACTCCAAAATGTTTTGCTATAACTGCATAAAATTGGGTCATTTCATCAGAGATTGCCCATATCCTAAAGCTGAAAAGTACACTGATGAAGAAAAGAGAATCAGAAAGGAAAGAAAGCATCAAAAAGGCAAGGTGCTGGTGGCAGAAGCGGAAAAGCTAGCTGCTATCTACTCATCAGATTCGAATTCAGACACTTCTGATGAAGAGTCTTCTGATGAAGAGAGACCTGCTCTTCTCTGCCTGATGGCTAAGGAATCTGATGGCTCTGAGGATGATGAGGTAACTCCTTTAGATAATGAATTATTTAATTCATTTGAGCAAATGATGCTTAACAATACCAGTATTGCTAAAGCATTTACAAAGCTTAAGGAAGAGATGATATTGATAAGAGAGCAAAACAGTTCAATGAAACTTAAGGCTGAAAAGCCAAAAGAATCAGATGAATATAAACAACTTGAGCAAAAAAATGAATCTCTGAAAGCTGAATGTGAAGTTCTTAAAGGAAAAATCATGGAACTTGAGAAAACAATAGAGTCTCATGAAAAGTCATTTGTTGCATCCACTCATATGTCTAGTAAACAGAAGACACCTTTAGATCAGGATAAGTTAGAACTGAACCATACTGAAAAATTTATATCAGCTGACAACAGTAAGTCATTTTGTATGTTCAGACTACTAAACCTGCTTCACCTGAGAAAGTGTTAAAGGAGACGAAAACTCCTAAGGCTAAAAAGAGCAAAGAGCCTAGTGTAGGAAAACGGACTGGTAAGTACAAACAGAAGAGTCATAGGAAGTCTTCTGACAAGGCCAAAACCAATCAGACTAGTGATAAAACTAAGTCGTCTGTTAATGAGCAAGTATCTAGTAAACCAAAGAAGCATAAAAATAAGAAAAATCAAAATGCTTGGTATGGAAATGAGTCTTATTATGTGCAACCTGCTGCATATCCTCCTATGTATCATGCACCTCAATTAGCAACTTACTATGCACCATATCCTGCTCATCCAATGCATGCATATCCTGCTTATCATGCATCTTATTCTGCTTATGAACATTATCCTTATCATGCTGATTATCAACAACATGGCAAATCTGATGAACGTGATAAAGGCAAAACTGTTCATGCTCCTGTTGAAACTCAGAAACCTAAGAAGCCTAAGACATCAACATCTTGGGTTGTCAAAGGTGGAACTAATCCTTCAGGACCCTCTCAATAAGGGTACTTAAAACAATTTTATTTTGTTTTGTAAGTTAGGATTAGGAGTAGGAGTAAAGTAGAGAAGACCTGGTACTTGGACAGTGGCTGTTAAAGACACATGTGTGGAAGCATACATGAGCTGACTGATGCTGTTGCTTTGGATGGTCCAAATGTGACGTTTGGAGACAGCAAGGAATGCAAAATTGTAGCAAGTGGAAAGCTGATAAGAGAAAACAGTGAGATTTCTGACGTCTCTTATGTTAAAGGCCTCAAATACAATTTACTGAGCATAAGTCAATTTTGTGACAAAGGATATTCAGTCATCTTCTCAACAGATAAGTGCTACGTTGAACAGATTGGTGCAAAGAAGGTTATTTTATCTGGAAGACGACAAGGGACTGTCTACACAGTGGACTGGAATTCTGTTGACAAGAATTCAAGTGTTTGTTTGGTGGCATCAACACCAAGTGAAGTCAGTTGGCTGTGGTAACAAAAGAATGAATCATGTGAATTTCAAGACCATCAACAGACTTATCAAGAATGATCTGGTAGAAGGAATTCCAAAGACAGTCATGAGCAAAGATAAGCTCTGTGACGCATGTCAGAAGGCTAAACAAATCAAGTCATCATTCAAAAGCAAGAAGCACCAATCATTTGGAAGGATCTTGGAGCTGCTACATATGGACTTGTTTGGACCCATTGATCTAATCAGCAATGGTGGAAAGAAATACTGCCTAATGTTGGGATATTCGTGGTAGGGGCTCGATTGCCAATACAACAAAATACGGAATTTAAAATTTTTCGAGGTCCCTATTAGTCCCATAAATCTTTCTCCACAGTTATTATACGAAAAGGTTGAATCAAACAATAACATAATTATCAAAGGGGGTTTTCTCAATTTACCTCACCACAGCTTGGTGGTGGTTACCTCCGGGCTTCTTTGTTCGATTCAGAATGGAGTGATCCAAGTGTCTCACCTCCAAAATGTATCCACACCAATTGGATTGTAGCAACATCTCCAAGTCACAGGCTACGAACTAAATCTCGGAGATTGTCAAGAAAGGAATGGGCAGATCTATATCAGGATATAGATCTGGATCTGGATGAGGAGAACAGCAAGAAGACAACTTCGACCACAGGACTTATGTGGCTAGGTTTGGATCGACCAGGGGCGACACCACTAGGGTTCAGATCAACCTTGGGCGGTGGCTAGTGTTTGGCCGAGAGCTAGGGTTTTGGGGTGGAACTTTGGGGCGGTTTTGGAGTTAATGAAACTTTTGCAATTTTTCAGATTTCTCTCATCTTATGAAAAACGTTTTCTGCTCTTAATTTTCAGATTGCACATAATTTCAATTGTCCTTGGAAGATGTATGAAGAGTTATATTTATAGGAGAAGAGTTCTTCTCTTATAAGATATCTCTTCAAGATTTGGTAGAATCTTTTCCTTATCACAATAGGAAACAAGATTTAACCAAATCTCTTGTTTGTAGCTTGATGACCAAGTAACAAACTTTTCCCTTCTTTTCCTCTCCAAAATCGCCCCCTATGCCCTACTTTCAAGATTATCATAAATCAACCCATATAATTATCCAATCCTAAAATTGGGTAATTATTTAGTCTTCCAATTTTACAAATTAACAACTTTAATTATTTACAATTAATTAGATAATCTTAATTAATTAATTAAACATTAATCAATTAGATATCCAATTAATATTCTCCCATGGAATTAATACCTTAATTCAATATCTTTGATTTAACAACTTTAAATCATTTGTATCCCTTTATGACTGTCACTGTCCAATTGTATTGTGTGTGACCCTCTGGGTTCACCATCAATTGGCAGCAGGCCCACGACTTTCGTGATTTAATTAACGAGCAATTAAATGCTCCGATCAATTAAACAACTTTTAATTGACCACTCCAGAATTAATTTCCTTATTAATTCAGGAGTACCCACACTTCATGGTCGATGTCTAGCCACAAGCCCATGAAGCCCAATTAAAGCTGAATTGATATTTGTGAACCTCACCTCTTATAATTGCCATATACATACGATCCTTCTATTGACCACTTTCCCGACCGAGACCTAGGGTGTGTGAATTGATCGGCACCTCTAATTATCTCGATAACTATACTTTCTAATTCCTGACAATGATTCCAGTGTGACTGCCAAATTTGGAAACCCCTTTCCAAATGCGTCACCAACTATGGCCATATGTTTCTCGGAATCAATTGTCTAAGAACGTATAGGAAATTCTCTCATCTTATCAGGATGAGTCGCTAGATCCTTTCTTAGTACTAACCACTCGCGTACATAACTATATGCACCCAACTTAGGCACATTGTGGCCAGGCTAACCTAAATCTAAGTACGCATACTCATGCACCGAATTCGCTCTAGTACCTCAAGTCTAAGGACTAAATCGTACACTATTATAAGCCTTGAGAAACATCCCATCACCGATATGCGACATGCGCTTCCACAATGGGTTTCTCTGTTCGGGTCGTTCGGTGCGTTCAATCCTCCATTGAACTACCTACTCATATGCACTGTCCTCAAATGCCTTGCTCATGAAACGCTACAAATTCACTCCATGTGAATCATGCATATTTGTACAAGTCTTGGCGATTCCTACGATACCCCGTCTTGTTCGGAATCTATGACTCGGAACGGTTTTAAGATCACGACCTTAGAGACTGTTTCATGATTGCACTCAGTACTGAAGTGAATCGTCCCATAATCTATTGTGACCTTAGGATTTCATCCAATCGCTTAGATAAGTTCGCGAGAGATGAAGTTGGCCATTGTTCAACTCACGTACTTTGAATGAACGGGCGTATTAATTATAAACCATAAGAAAATAGTACTCTAACAAGCTAATTAATATTGGCTTGCTGGGAACTATCCTATCACCTAGCTGTTGTGGATGATTATTCAAGATACACTTGGGTGATTTTCATGAAGAAGAAAAGCGAGACCAAGGAGCATCTTACAAATCTGATGGAGAAGATTCAGAACAAAAAGAGTATGAAGATACTAAAAATCAGATCAGATAGAGGGACTGAATTTACAAACTCTACTGTTGAAGAGTATTGTAATGCCAGATGAATCAGCCATGAGTACTCTGCTGCCAGAACCCCTCAACAGAATGGAGTTGCTGAAAGGAGAAACAGAACTCTGAAAGAAGCTACCAGAACCATGATAGCTGAAGCTAAGCTGCCTCAAAGATTTTGGGCAGAACCAACAAATACAGCATGCTTTACCCAAAACAGATGAATGATCAATAAGCACCAAAACAAGACTCCATATGAAGTTTGGAATAACAGAAAGCCAAACATTCATTACTTTAGAGTTTTTGGTTGTAAATGCTTTGTTTTAAATAATGGGAAAAATCACCTTACTGCTTTTGCAGAGAAGGCTGATGAAGCAGTATTTGTAGGATATTCTACTGTTAGTAAAGCTTGTAGAGACTTTAACAAAAGAACTTTACTTGTAGAAGAATCCATTCATGTAGTATTTGATGAACCTAGTCAATCTTCTGAAAAGAATCAAAATACTGATCAGAATCTGTCTACTGATTTTCAGAAATTGAGTGTTGAAAAGATTGAAGAATATATTCCCATCATACTACCTGATCTCAACTCAGCTGCAAACTCAAGTGCTGTTCAAAATCAAAATGCTGATTGTCTAACAGTGGAGTGATCCTTTGGATAGAGTAAAGACAAGGAGAGCTGCTGCAAGTGAAGCAATGTTTGTCAGCTTCCTATCTCAGATTGAGCCCAAACAGATTGAAGAAGCTCTTAGTGATTCAAACTGGATTGAAGCTATGCAAGAAGAGCTAAATCAATTTGAAAGGAATGATGTCTGGTACTTAGTTCCTAGACCAAGTCATCAAAGAGTAATTGGCACTAAAGGGTATTCAGGAACAAAATGAATGAGGATGGTGTTGTCACCAGAAATAAAGCAAGATTAGTTGCCAAAGACTATTGTCAAGAAGAAGGTATTGACTTTGATGAAACTTTTGCACCAGTAGCAAGATTAGAGGCAATCAGACTCTTTCTTGCCTATGCTGCTCACAAGAATTTCACAGTCTATCAAATGGATGTGAAATCAGCTTTTCTCAATGGAGAATTGCAAGAAGAAGTTTATGTTGAACAACCACCTGGATCTGAAGTATATCAAGAAGAGGACAAGATGTATCGTCTGTAGAAAGCACTCTATGGACTGAAACAGGCTCCAAGAGCATGGTATGATACCCTATCAATGGATTGGCGTAATTTTTCTACCGCATGTACATTCCCATAATGATGGTGTTTTTCCAAAATCAAACTTTGTTGTTCAGCTTTTAATTAAAGGATTCGCAAAGGTAAAGTTGACAAGACCTTGTTCACTATTGAATGGGAAAATCATATATTGCTTGTGCAAATATATGTGGAGTACATCATTTTTGGTTCAATAAATAAACAGATGTGTGATAAGTTCTCAAAGCTGATGCAGAACAAGTTTGAAATGAGCATGATGGGAGAATTTAACTATTTTCTTGGCTTGCACATAAGACAGTTGCCTGATGGAATATTCATCAGCCAAGCAAAATACACAAAGGATCTGTTCAAGAAATTTGGTATGGAAACTAGCTCTACTGCTAATATTCCAATGTCTACTAGTCTTCGTTTGGATAAAGATGAGGATGGCAAATCAGTAGGCATAACCAAGTACAGAGGAATTATTGGGTCACTGTTATACTTAATCGCTAGCAGACCTGATATCATGTACTCTGTTGGGGTTTGTGCGAGATATTAATCAAATCCTAAGGAATCTCATCTCTTAGCTGCCAAAAAGATACTCAAATATCTTAAAGGTACTGAATATTTGGGATTGTGGTATCTTAGGGAATCTGGATTTGAACTTATTGGATATTCAGATTCTGACCTTGGTGGCTGTAAGATTGACAGAAAAATCACAATAGGTGCCTGTCAGTTCTTAGGTAGTCGTCTGATCTCTTGGATGAGTAAGAAACAGACTTCAGTATCCATATCTACTGCTGAAGCTGAATATATAGTTGTTGGAGATTGCTGTGCACAGATATTATGGTTGAAGCATCAACTAGAAGATTACAACGTCAAAATCAGTGGAATACCTATATACTGTGACAATACAAGTGCAATCAGCCTTACTCAGAATACTACAAGTCATTCAAGAACTAAGCACATTGAGATCAAACATCATTTCATTAGAGATCATGTGGAGAAAGGAAATGTCATGATTGAATATGTGTTTACTGAAAATCAGATTGCTGACATCTTCACAAAACCTCTAAGTGAGACAAGGTTTTCAACTCTAAGAGCTGAACTAGGTCTACTAAAATTGGATGCATAAGTGAGGGGGAACTAATCAGAAGACTGAAGTTCAACAGCTTACTCATCATATTATCTTCAAGGATTAACTCTCAACATACTAGTTAACTTATGAATTCTTAATGTCAGGGGGAACGTGTAAGACTAGTGGTACTTCTGATTAAAAGATGAAATTTGTTGATGAAAGGTAGTTGAAGTTATGTTTTCATTAGAAGATCAAAGTCTTGAAAATTGAAGATTAATTATCTAGCTGGATTGACAAAAAGCCGAGGAAAGTTATCAGTTATTGGCTTTCACTGATAACAATCTGTCATCAGGACGTTAGTCTCATCAGATAAGTACTTTAGCTTACTCGTCTGATCAGATAAGTAAAAGCCGTGTGTATTAAAAACGCTTCTATATAAAACACGCTTTTATAAAAATAATAAGGCGGTTCGCATTCCAGCCTGACATTAAATGCTTTTTGAATTTGAAAAGGCGTAACTGACGCCGCACGATCAGAACTGACAAGAAACGGATCTAACGGTTGGCGGATATCACGGAAACTGAAATACCTTAACTTTATAAATCCAGATCTGATCAGACTTGTCATTCTTTACGCACCCAAATATACTTAGAGCATTTGTGAGAAAATCTTTTTGCACTCTATCTTCTGCAAACTTCGTCTTTGACTAACTTCCCACAGATTCACTATGAGTTCTAGTCAAGAAGCTAAGGCGGAGGGTATGTATCTAATTTATGATGCGTACTATCAGTCTGGTACCGATTTGATGAAGCAACTGTTAGAGAAGTTCAAAGCTTTTTCCCTGGTGAATTTCATGGAACTACACGAAGGACTGGTCTGGAAGGAGCAAGTTTTGGAATATTACAGGACAAAAAGGTAGATTAAGGCTACTGTCGGGGGTAAATCCATAGTTATCACCCCTGTTCTACTTCAGGAAACGTTTGGTCTGCCAAACAGTGGACGACACGATGTCACCACCATTGCTGAAGAAAAACTTCAAGATTTCTTGGCAATCTGTGCCAGGAAGGGTGAGATGTTAACTGGCAACATCAAGAAGAAGCAAGTTAAGGATGAGTATCAGCGCATGGCTGATATGGTTGCCAAGCTGATAGAAACCTGCACCTTCTCTCTTGATGCAGTGACCATGAAGAGATACAGCATTATGCTGGCTATCTACTATGCTTTGGAAGTAAATTGGTTAGTGATTGTTTGGTACATACTGGCTAATTTTCATGAGAAGGAAGGCAAGAAGTCTACTCAACAGACTAATAACAGAATCACTCTGAGCTATCTGCTTCACAACATGGGTTGTGAAATGACTAATGGGAAAGAGATTCATAACGCTAAGGCAATGGCCAAGTACTTGCATGTTATGAAGAGGAAAGCTGATGAAGTTGAGGCTGAAGAAGATGTGGAGGAACCTAAGGAAGAGGTTCCTGCCAAGAAGCAAAAGAAAGTAGTTGAGCCTGCTGTTCAGGCTAAGAAAAAGAAGGCTGATGAGCCAAAGGAAGTGGCTCAAAAGAAGAAAACCAAGACTTCTGTTCAAACAGCCCAGGCAACTGTTGAAGCCAGAACAGAAGAGTCTGGAGCGAAGAAGGTTGCTGATCAGGTCATCGATCAGACAACTGCGGAGATCAGGAATATGTCTTCTGCCTCATCTTCAAGAACACCATCTGCTGAACATCCTGATGAGACTGTTGCTCATAGGACCCGAAGTCAACTTAGAGAACAGGTGCTTCCATGCATGTTCAAGGAACTATAAGGAAAATAATGACTTGTGTTGACTCACCCACTGAGTTATCAGACTTAGTGAGGCAAAGCCCTCAATCAGCAGAGAGGCCTGCTGGTGCTGAGGAAACGCCTGCTGTTGAAAAGATTGATGCTCAACAGACTGCTTCAAAAGAACCAACAGCTGAGGTTGCTCAACCTCAAGATGATCCAGATGTGATGATCATCAACCCTATAGCAGCTGCACCCCTTGCATCTGCTGGTCCTGCTCCTAGACCTGCTAAAGCTGATAAAGGAAAAAGAAAAATCCTTATCAAGAAGAAGAAAATCTCTGCTGCTGACAAAAAGAAGAGAGAGGAAGCTGAGCAGCGAAAGAGAGATGAACTGGAGGAAAAAAAGGTCCTGGAACATAGCAAGATTCAGGCCGAAAAAGAGGAACAGAGGAGGAAAATGTCTGAAGCAGAACGTAAGGCTTCTGAAGATGCTGAATTTGCTATGGTCATTGAAATGAGCAAGAAGGATGCTCATGGCCCTGTTCATGCTGGTGGAATAAAGATGGGCGAATCTTTAGAAGCCAAGCCAAAGATGCCTGCTGGCACAGTCAAGCCTAAGGCCAAGTTTAAAGTCAGAAGATCCTTTGACATCATTAATTCTGATAAATCTGTCTTCAACAGGTTTGAGAAGACTCTGGCTTATTTTGATCAGAAACTGATGCTCAAGACCTTATTCACTCATGAAAAACCAAGATATATGAAGTGGAGAGACTACAGAATGAATAAGTCTGTTGAAGAGCTTCAGAATTGGAAGGAGCTTGCTGATGAAGAAAGGTGGGTTCTTCAATGGCTGAAAACTGACTCCATCTCACAAGCCTTGGATCCTGATTTCGTCAGAGATGCTATGCATCAGTATGCCAAGGACTTTGCTATTGAAGAAGCAAAGATTATTTCAAACAATTTGCCAGGCAAGAGAAGAAAGTCTGATGATCATATTGAGAGGGCCATTCAAATTGCTGTAATGACTGCCCTGAAGAAATGGGCTGCAAAATCAAGATATCAGAAAGGTTCTTCAAGTGATCTACCCTCGTTGCCAAGCATTCAACAGATAACCTTTGGCAAAGAAGTGAAAGAATATTATGAAGTGCCTAAAGTAAAGACTTCTGCTCCAAATTCGTGGCCTGTTGTGAGACAAATTCGTCAAACAACAGTCTTTACTGATGAAGGCAAAATCATCAATAAAATCTTTGAAGACATCAATGATCAGCCCAGTGTTGTTAATGAACCCTTAGCAATTGAGTGGAAGGCTAAGGAGTCATCTATTGATCAAGAGACTGAGTTGAAAGATGTCCCTGTCCACCAGGAAGCTGAAGATGACCAGACTGCTGATCCTTCTACTTCATCAGCTGATATGAACTCATCACTGATAGAAGCCTTCCAGATGCTGTTAGAGAACAACTTAAAGGAAATGGAAGCAAGGAACAGACAACAGCTGGAAATGATGCAGCAAGCCTTGGAGGAATCCAATAGACTACAATTAGAGCAAATGCAGAAAGCCACTGCAAAGATTTTCCAAGATGCTGTTGAAAACTTCCCACTGCCAGATGACAGTGCATTGAAGAAAAGTGTGCTGGACTTGAACAGAAATGTTGAAGACATTAAGGCAGATGTAGATCATCTTCATACTGCTCTGAAAAGAGCTGAAAACAACATTGCTGATCTCACTGCATCCTTCATCAATGTCAGTGAACAAGAGAAGGCAGTAAATGTAGCACAGTTGCAAGAAGTCAGTAAAGCTGGAGATGTTATTCATAAAGAACTTTCCACAATGCAAGTGAATGTTGACTGCCTAAATGATCAGAATGATACCATCAGCACAACTCTCAATCATCTAACTGCCAGTCATGATGTAGTAAATCAGCACTTGAAGGCTTTACGTGCAGCAATGAATATTTAGTCTGTTGCACTCAACCCTCCTATCAAACCTGCTAGTGTCACCAATTCTGATGATGACAAAAAGGGGGAAGATGAGCCAACTCTTCAAGCTGCTGCTGCTGAAAACAGTCAAGTAGTTGAAGAAAAAGCTGAGGACGCTGTTGCTAGTGAAACCAAGAAGACTGATGCTGCTGAAGAGACTGAAATGGTTGAAGGCAAAGAAGAAGCTGTTGAAGAAACCAAGGACAAAACAAGACTGATGAGGAAAAGGCTACATCCAAGGATTCGGAAAAAATGATTTAATTAACTATGATTATTAGCTTAAGTGAATAAAAAAATTGTAAAAAAAGAAGCCTTGGGTCTTAAAGCCCAAAAAGGAGAGAAATTGGGATTTTAAGCCCATTTGACTAAAAGTAATTCTTCCTCATTGTTTGTGAAAGATAACTATTACCTCCAACTTTCATTTCTAAAAGTAACTCTCCCACATTGTTTGTGAAAGATAACTTCTCCCCCTCTGAGTGTTATAAATAGAGTTCCCCTTCTTTCTTTTTAAACACACTAGCAAAGAGATAAATCTTCTTTATAAGATTAAAATCTCTTGATCCCTCTTAGTTTATTTTTGGTGATAGTTTCTAGCGCCTTGCTATTCGTGCTACCAGGCCTCGGAGAATTCTCTTAGGTCGATTTCTATCTTTCTTCCTTAGTTATTTATTTGCTCTCTAGTTTTATATATAGCATAGTTAATTTAATTTAAATGCTTTAGTTTTATAGGGTAGCTTCTATAATCTTTGTGCTCTCTTTTGTTTATCATTTCGAGTAGAACTATTTTTATCCTCTACTTTTTGTTTTATAGGGTAGCTTCTATAATCTTTATGTTCTCTTTTGTTTATCATTTCGGTTAGAACTTCTTTTATCCTCTACTTTTTGTTGGATTTGGAGAAGTGTTGACCGAATATTGAAGATATCTTAATATTGTTTGTTTTACAGATTCGGATTTTTTTTTCCAGAGTGGAGCCGATCCGAATTCAACAAATTAAAATTGGACTCAACAAAATCTTTCTCATTTTGCAGATTGTTGCTCCGAAACAACATAGTGTATATATATATATATATATATATATATATATATATATGTCAAAACAGTATCAAATATATCATTATATATATTCAAAACAGCATCAAATATATATATACACTAGTGATTATGCACTGCGCATTGCGCGGTGTCGTTGCCCTGTGTATTTGTTTGTGTAAATAAAGTAGTCGTATAAGTAGTGTGATATGTAATTGTTTATATTGCTGAAATGTATAAGTAAATACTATATGTGACAACCTTACGGAACAGATGGAACAATAGAGCGGTGCAAAAAAATAAAAATGCAACCTCTGTGTTTTGAATAGAATCATATCACTACATTTGTAAGCAAAACTCTATATATATATATATATATATATATATATATTATAGAAGATAATATAATCATATCGTTAGTTACATAGAGTCTTCCAAGGATAATTTCAACCTAAAAATTTATATAGAGCAAGATGAAGTTCAGACTGACAATTTTATATAGAGCAAGATGAATTTCATAAGGACATACCTAGCAAAGGATAAGAAACATGATTAAATTTGCTTTCTTTTAGTTTTGGACTTGAGCTCATGAGAAAAGCTTTTTCCAGTATGTTGTTTTCCGCTTATGCGTCTGGTTAAAAGATGGATTCTAAGCAACAAAGAAAATTATTATTCAATATATTCACTAGGTAGAAAAGAGCCATCTAAGGTTAGCTCCATGTTTCAATTTTCAAATGATATACGATATTGGATTTTGTCCCTACGGACCTATATTACAACATCACACTTTTTTACATATAGAGGGCATCATAAGAATGAACAAATATTTGACATATTTAGTTGCCAATTTGCGATCATCATGAATAGCCTATACAAAAGATGATCTAAAACGGATTCACATTTCATTGTAACCAATAAGCAGGTGGAATATTGTGAATACCGGAACTTTTTCATCGTATATATAGACATCAAATGACCACCACCTACTGCAAAAGCTGATCCAGTAGGAATAGAAATGAAAGGAGCCATTAAAGCAATAACATAGACTTAAGTTCATTTCCATAATAATATGTCAAAAATGTGCTACAAGTAAATTTTCCATCTTATGAGTTTGGTGAAAATTTCCAGATTAATCAATATGTAATATGGATATGCTTAAATGTGTGAAAAAAGCTTGTCCTATCTGCATCACTATACTATGATTTATATAAAACTTGATGTTTCATCAAGTGAAGCAAATTTTGCAACTTTACCTAATCTATGTTATAAGTAATATATAAAAGTATGGATAGCTTGGATGACAATTTTCCAAGTCTAATATGCATTAATTAGAGTTCGATGCCTGTTAAGGTAAAATAAATTCAAGGAATGAAGATAATTTGGTAGTTGTAGTAAGAAGCTTGTGCAAAAATTTAATCACCATGTACCCAAAAACAAGAAAAATAGTATGATTTCAAATTCATTCATGAAGAAAACATGAAGAGTCACATATTTCACCTAATTGACAAAAATTACATTCTATTACGAAAGAAGTCTCAACTCAAAATATCACTAACACGAGAGCCAAAGAAATCATAATTACCAACGGCAGCATTACAAGAAAACAAAAGGTAAAATTCTTGCAAAGGTATAAAAAGCAGCAGCAAACTTTCCCACAATTTACCAATATAAATGACCTAATCCCCAGAAAATCATGTTTTTTTTATCACTGTATAACATTGTATTTGTTAAAATTAATTCATAATTCCTTAAGTATGAAGTTACTTAACCATGAAGAATTCAAACTTGGATGAATACTTTGCAACTCAAGAGACTTATTTAGAATTGTATCATATTCAAACAATGCTACCAATGAGATCAAGAGACTTAGGATTGAAGAACTCTCAAGAGCTTAGTCATCATACTTAGCCACTAAGTTTGAATTAAATTCATGTATTCAACATTAATCTAGTTTGTTCTAGTGTAGAGTATAAAGGTAGTTCACATGCCTGTATATATGTATGTAGTGTGTAGAATTTCATAGAGAGAAAAATCACTCAATTAGCAAGTTAGTTTAGAGAAGAAAATTACTCTCTTGTATGAAGGCTTAGTGCAAAAAGCCTCAAAATATTGTAGCCTTATTATCTTGATAAAATAATAAGTCTACTTTGTCTTGCTAAAATTATTTTCTTAACCTTTCATATCCCAAACACCCAACAAATTGTGGTATCAGAGCCACCCTTGGCATGATAACTCCCCACATATATTGAAAAAATGAATCCAAGTAATAACAATGAGCTTGCCTTTACATATTCCCAACAAGGTGTTCCGATCTTTGTTGGTCAAGACTACGAGTTATGGAGCGTTCTTATGAAGACGTTATTCCAGTCCCATGATCTTTGGGATATCGTAGAAGTGGGGTATGAAATATATACTCCGAAAGAAGAAGCTACGTTGACTGGAGCCAAAAAGAAGGAGCATAAAGAGAACAAGACCAAATATGCAAGAGCCTTGTCATTTATGCACCAAGGGGTAAGTCGATCTATACTTCAGCGTATTACGGGTGTTAAATTTTCAAAACATGCATGGGATATTTTGAAAAAACAATTTGGTGGTTATGAAAAAATTGTCTCCGTGAAATTGCAAAATTTATGGCGAGAATTTGATAATCTACTCATGAAAGATAGCGAGACTATGCAAGAATCTTTTTCTAGAGTATCTACAATTGTTAATCAAATTAGAGGCTATGGTGATTCTGCCGAAGATAAAAGAATTGTAGAAAAAGTCTTGCGAAGCTTGCCAGTAAAATTTGAGCACATAGTTGCTGTGATTGAAGAGTCTAAAGATTTAACAAAACTTTCTTTAGACGAACTCATGGGATCTTTAGAAGCTCATGAGAAAAGAATGAGCAGATTTTCAAACCACAGTTTGGAACAAGCTTTTCAAGTAAAGCTTAATCTAGCAGACCAGAAAAATAAAAAAGGAGATGGCCAATAAGAAAAGAATATGGCCTCCACATCCAGATTATCAAGAGGCAGAGGTCGTGGAAGAAATCAAAACTTCCGAGGACGAGGTCTAGGAAGAGGAGGTTTCTCTAACCAAAGAAATGCAAATCAAAATTCAAATTTATTTTGCCGAATATGCAGAAAAAATAACCACGACACAAAAGATTGCCGCTACAAATGTAAAAGATGCAGAAACACCAATCATTCAGAAAGAGATTGTTGGCATAGAGATGATGATGAGAAAAATGAGGCTAATTACACTGAAGAAAAAGATACCAATCAGGTATTTTATTCATGCTTGAATTCTCAACAACTATTTAAAAATACGTGGTACGTTGATAGTGGGTGCAGTAATCACATGTGCGGAAATAAGAAAATGTTTGTGGAGCTTGATGAGACCTATTTATCTGAATTAAAACTTGGAGATGGAAAGGAACATAAAATTGCTGGGAAAGGAACAATAGCAGTCCAGACAAAGAAAGGACAAACAAATTTTATCAAAGATGTTTTTTACGTTCCAAATTTGACTCAAAATATGTTGAGTGTGGGTCAACTACTCTAGAAGAATTATAAAGTGGAGTTTAATAATGATCATTGTGTCATTATTGATAAGCAGAAGAATCTCACAATGGCAAATATTAAGAAGAGCTCAAATAATGTATTTCCTCTTAATCTGCCATTGATCAAGAAAATTATTCTCCAGAGCACAACAGAAGAAGATCATAAGCTATAGCATCTGAGGTATGGACATTTAAATTTCAAAGGTCTCATTCTCTTAAAAAGAAAAGATATGGTTTTTGGCCTTCCAAATATTCCAGATCGAGACACAATGTGCGAAAGATGTATTCATGGAAAAATGCATCGCCTACCATTTCCAAAGACATCCTACAGAGCCAAAGTTCCTCTTGAACTAATACATGCCAATATTTGTGGCCCAACTCGAACTCCATCTCTTAACGACAATAGATATTTTCTATTGTTTGTGGATGATTATAGCAGAATGATGTGGGTTTATATTTTGAAGCAAAAATCAGAAGCATTCTCAAAATTTATGGAGTTCAAAGCCAATGTGGAAAATCAAAGTGGCAGAAAAATAAAGATTCTCAGATCAGACCGAGGAGGAGAATTTATTGGAAAAGCCTTCTTAAATTATTGCAAAGAAAAAGAGATCCAGAGACAACTAACTGTGCGATATACTCCACAACAAAATGGAGTTGCAGAGCGAAAAAACCGCACGATAGTTGAAATGGCAAGAAGCATGATGGCTGAAAAGGGACTTCCAAAAAGTTTTTGGGCAGAAGCTGTAGTTACAGCAGTCTATATTTTAAATTGTTCACCAACAAAGGCAGTTCCGAACAAGACTCCCTATGAAGCATGGCATCGGAGAAAGCCACAGGTAAACAACTTCAAATTTTTGGTTGCTTAGCTTATTCTCATATTCCTAAAGAGAAGCGTGAAAAGTTTGATGATAAAGGAGAAAAACTTATTTTTGTTGGTTATAGTGACGAATCCAAGAGATTCGTTTACTAAACCCAAAAACAAATAAGCTTATTATATCTCGAGATGTTATCTTCAATGAGAAACAATCATGAAATTGGGGAGAAGATACAAATACAAATAATGTGAATCCGCGTAGCT
Source organism: Penstemon eatonii (assembly GCA_038501285.1). Taxonomy (NCBI): domain Eukaryota; kingdom Viridiplantae; phylum Streptophyta; class Magnoliopsida; order Lamiales; family Plantaginaceae; genus Penstemon; species Penstemon eatonii. Next base: position 60,316,323 of record CM076715.1, on the reverse strand, counting down.
CATCATTAAATCAAAATGAGCTGACAAATCCAAGCTCAAATCCAATTTCAAGTCCAAGTTCAAGTTTTCCAGGAGCATCTGAAGAATTCTATCCAGAATCAGAAAGTCCAGTACGTAAGGTACGAAGTTTAAGAGAAATTTATGAATCATGTGACTTGGCATTTTTTGCTTGTGAGCCACAGACTTTTGAAGAAGCTGTGAAAGAAGAAATCTGGACAAATGCCATGGATGAAGAAATAGCAAGTATCGAAAAGAACAAAACATGGGAACTAGTGGATCTACCCGAGAATAAAAGTATAATTGGGCTCAAGTGGATCTACAAAACGAAGTACAAAGAAGATGGTTCAATTCAAAAGCACAAAACACCTCTAGTAGCAAAAGACTATTCTCAACAAGCAGGAATTGATTTCAATGAAACGTTTGCACCAGTTGCTCGAATGGAGACAATACGAATTGTCCTAGCATTAGTAGCTCAAATGGAACTTCCAGTTTATCAATTGGATGTCAAATAAGCATTTCTCAATGGAGATTTGAGTGAAAAAGTTTAGGGAAATTTACATAGACACCCCCTGACTTTTACCCTAATTACAAGAAATTACCCTACTATTTGAAATATTACAAAAACACCCCCTCAACCAAAAATTGTATTACAAGGACACCCCCTTGTTATACAAAAAATATTACCAATTTGGTCCCTAAAATCATTACAAATACACCCCTCGAGGGGGTGTTCTTGTAATATTTCAAACAGTAGGGTAATTTCTTGTAATTAGGGTAAAAGTCAGGGGGTGTCTATGTAAATTTCCCAAAAGTTTATGTCGAACAACCTAAAGGTTATATTGTCAAAGGCAAAAAAGATAAAGTTTATCGCCTCCGAAAGGCACTATATGGGCTAAAACAAGCACGAAGAGCCTGGAAAAACAAGATTGATAATTACTTTCAGAAAAATGGATTTCAAAGAAGTCAAAGTGAACCGTCATTATACGTCAAGAAACAAGGTGAAAAAGATTTTCTCATTATCTGCCTTTACGTAGATGATTTGATATATACAGGTACAAATCCATTGATGATAGAAGAATTCAAAAAGGCAATGATGAAAGAATATGAGATGACTGATTTGGGTCTAATGAAATATTTCCTTGGAATTCAAGTTCGTCAAACCAAAGGGGAAATATTTATCTCTTAGGAAAAATATCTTGAAAGTTTATTGAATAAGTTTCAGATGATAAATTGCAAACCCATATCTACTCCACTAGCACTAAATGAAAAGTTGACGCTAAAAGATGGTGCTGCAAAAGTTGATACAAAGATGTACAGAAGCTTAGTAGGCTCTCTAATCTATCTCACACATACCAGACCTGACATTGTCTATTCGGTAAGCTTAATCTCGCGGTTTATGCATGACCCAAGTAAATTGCATTATGCATGAGCAAAAAGAATTCTACGGTACCTTCAAGGTACAAGAAATTTTGGCATCAAATATGTCAAGGAAAAAGAAAACAGACGTATCGGATACACTGACAGTGATTGGGCTAGATCAGTTGATGATCGAAAAAGTACTGCTGGATATGTATTTTGTTTGGGTTCAAAAATCATATCATGGGCATCAAAGAAGCAAAAGACCGTGTCACTCTCATCAGCAGAAGCAGAATACATTGCTGCCACAGACGTAGCTCGTGAAGCTGTTTGGCTTAGAAGACTTCTGACAGACATTGAACAAAGACAAGATACTCCTACAACAATATTTTGTGACAAAATGACCAGTATAGAGATGACAAAGAATCTAGTTTTTCATGCCAGAACAAAGCATATCGAACTTCGATACCACTACATTAGAAGTCTCGTTCAAGATCAAGAAATTCAATTGGATTTTGCGAACACTAAGGATCAACTTGCAGATAGCTTTACAAAAGCAGTCAATTCAGAGAAGTTAGAGCAATTCCTAAATGGTGTTCAAATTATGAATTAAGAGGGGGTGTTAAAATTAATTCATAATTCCTTAAGTATGAAGTTACTTAACCATGAAGAATTCAAATTTGGATGAATTATAGTCAAACTTTGCAACTCAAGAGACTTATCTAGAATTGTATCATATTCAAACAATGCAACCAATGTGATCAAGAGACTTAGGATTGAAGAACTCTCAAGAGCTTAGTCATCATACTTAGCCACTAAGTTTGAATTAAATTCATGTATTCAACATTAATCTAGTTTGTTCTAGTGTAGAGTAGAAAGGTAGTTCATATGCCTATATATATGTATGTAGTGTGTGGAATTTCATAGAGAGAAAAATCACTCAATTAGCAAGTTAGTTTAGAGAAGAAAATTACTCTCTTGTATGAAGGCTTAGTGCAAAAAGCCTCAAAATATTGTAGCCTTATTATCTTGATAAAATAATAAGTCTACTTTGTCTTGCTAAAATTATTTTCTGAACCTTTCTTATCCCAAACACCCAACAATATTCACTTGAAAAGAATAATTACCTACAATTTCTTCAACTTTAAGAAGTCTTCCAAAAAATGTTCGTTGCTGCTGAAAAAAATGGAAGGAATTGGCAGCAAATTAAAAAATATCGAATCCCTAAAAGAAATAAAAGTTAGACTCGCTGAAAGTTTTTATGTAATCACATTCACTGATATCTTGTGGAGATAATTTCGCAAGTCTGAATCCGTGAAAGGAAGTCCTTTTACAACTTTAGCCTGGAAAGAAAAGTGTGTAACCTCCGATCAAAACTATTATAGGCCAGCCCCCCCCCCCCCCCCCTTTTTTTTTCATATTTCAAGCAACATAACCCAAGTATAGATCGAAATGTTGTGGAGATAATTTCGACAGACGGAAGAAGAAGAAGAGGAGAAAAAAGAGCGCAAAGTGATTATTGTGGGAGAAGAGTGGGACTGAAGAGTCATCTACAAAACCGCTGGCTTCCCCCTTGAAATGACATCTGTCATTTTCCTAAAATGACGTCGTTTGGTACTTGAACTGAAAAAAAAAATATTTTGATGAAGCAGGATGACGGACGACATGCTGCCACTGTTCACTTGGCCGAAGGAAACAATGCTCTGCAATGTAATTCCGTGTTCAATTTGAGAGAGATATTGAAGAAGACGACCGAGAAAAAAATTTACTTTGAGAGAGAAATTGAAGAAGACGGCAAAGAACGAAAATTATAAGAGGCTCATAACTACGTCATTTTTAGCCTGCGTGAGGAAAAAAAAAAGAAAAACAAATTCGGACGACAATCTTTTTTACTGTAAAATAGGGGGTTAGCCCTTTATATGTTGTAATATGTTGGGCAGCTGTTGCATCAGCATTAGAAGTCATCTTAACAGCAGCAGCATCAACATGTTTATCAGCTTCAACTGGCCTCTCAGCTGATTTAGGGCCTTCTCTGACTAAATCCTCAGACTTAGTAGGAGATGGTTCAAAGACCACCTTCCTCTTAGCAGACTTTTTAGGTGCAACTTTCTCCTTTTCTTACCTTGAAGTTGCAGTGTCTTTAAGTTGACTCCTAGTCCTCTTAGCAACATTCTCAGCAGGTTGCTCCTCTAATATAGTTCTGGAGGGTGAATCAGCTGATATATCCAGAACTTCATCAGTAATCTTTTTAATAGCTGCATCTGTAGCATCTTTCTTTTCCTTGTCTGTTCTGGCTTAAATAGTTGGCTTAGCTATTTGAATAGACGTCTTTATTTTCTTGCTGGGAGTCTTTTCCTTAGGCTCATCAGCCTCTTTTTCATCCGTCTTTCTCTTTGAACCTCCCTTAACAGCTTGATAGTGGGCCATTGCTTAGGCATTGTTAATGACTTTCCCATTAGTCATATCACAGCCCAACATTACGAACAGATGACTAAGAGTAATTCTATGATTAGACTGTTTCTTCTTATGGAAATTTGTCAAAATATACCAAACAATTTCAGCCCAATTGACCTCAAAGCCATAGTGAACATCTATCATCATAGCATATCTCTTCATAGTAATACTATCTAAAGAAAAAGTACAGTTTTCTATCACCTTCGCCACCATATCAGCCATATGCTGATATTCATCCTTCAACTGCTTTTTCTTTATGTTACCTGATAGTATTTCCTCTTCGTGGGCACAAATACTCCAAAACTCTTGTTCTTTCTCCTCAACCACGGTTGTCAGGTGATGGGGGCTATTTCGCACCCCTTATAATGTTCGGATCGACTAAGGGATATAAGATCGGTTCGACCAGACGAGTCAGTTCGGGATCATCTTATCGACCCAGTAGAATACGACTCTCCTCAACAAGCAGACTACAATCCGGACTCAAGAAGGACGATTGGGCCGAGTCCTATTAGGATTATGTCGCCTTGTAAAGCTAGGTTTAATGTGATATAAATACCTAGTTAATCATTGTATTACACACGTTTTACAGACTCTGCTTACTCCTGCATACAAAAATAATCTAAGATTATTGAATAGAAAAGCTTTTGCCATACTATTATATTCATTGATTGTCTTTATTACTGATTGTTCCATCTAATTGTTCTTCCTTGAGATTGATCCATCCGGAATAAAGTAACAGAGCCCTTTAAATCATATATATTGAGAATCCCCAATATCACCAATTTACTGATATAATCGCTACCCGACGAAATTCGGTTAAATCAGTTGGCACCCACCGTGGGGCTAGGTTAATTATTCGATCGACATATGGCTCGCCCAAGGAAGAGCGCTCGTAATGGAGCAAGAAGTAACACAACTAATCCTCATAACACATCTGAAGATCCACAGGGCAATACTGATAACAACGCCCCTGAGACCAATGACAATTTGCAGGAACCTCTTCCGCACCAGCAGGAACCCCAAGGGATTCCTACCGGAACAATATCGAAAGAATCTGTACCTCCAGCGATCCTTGTTCCCCTCTCGGATGCTCAGGAGAAGTTGCGACAGATTGCTATGCTCTTTAAATCTCTCAGTCCTGAGGAATTACTCGTACTCGAACAGTTTCCTCGAAACCCTAGGGCTACTAGGGCAAATCCAATTCATAGGACGCCAAGGCATAATGAACAAATCTCTTAACAAGCTGATAGCCCGGTAAGCGAGCACCGCTCATTACACAGTCCGCAAAGAGGGAACTCAAAACCCTCCGATGACAATCTCCGGAAAAAACCAGGTCAAAGAAGACCGCAGCCGGGACACCGCGGGTCCAAAGAACATACGATAATCCCCATCGAGGATGACGCAGGCAATACATTCCCTGATCGACCACGAACTATGCGGTTCTCGGAAAGAGAAATCGAAAAGATGGTACAGGAACGGCTTTAGCAACGCTTGTGATCTGTTCAAAACCCGTGGGCTAGAACCACGGAACTCCAGGAGAGCTTAGCGGCCTGTTCTCCCTTCTGCAGAGAAATAGAAGAGGCACAGTCAAGCGGACAGGTTCCGGGTAGACTACCCAGATACGACGGAACCACTGATCCAGATGACTATATCTTTAGCTTCACAAACATAAGGAGCTTATATGCTCACTCGGCAGAGTTCACCGCTAAGCTGATGGTGACCATGTTAGAAGGACTAGCTTTGGACTGGTTCGCCAAGCAACCAGCCAACTCCATATTCAGTTTTCGGGAATTATGCAACAAACTGACACAGCAGTTCGCCAGTCAAAAGAGACAAAAATTGCCAATGAGCTATTTAGGAACCATTTATCAACAAGAGGGCGAATCCCTAAGGAACTGGTTGGCAAGATTTAATGTCGAATTGCTCAAAATTGAATCCCCCAATATCGATTACATAATCTCCATTCTCTTCGACCTCACAAAGAATAGGCAGTTCGGGAAATGCCCTAAGCCGAAAGCAACCAAGAACATTCGCTGACATCATGAGCTTGGCATCTAAGTATATGACCCAGGAAGAGATGAATTCTTTTAAAGATAAGAACAAAAACAAAGCTACGGCCTCAGGCTCCAAACGGCAAGATAGAATTCCTGCCCAAAGATCCATGGACTATGAACGATCTTTTAGAAAAGGCAACGTCTTCCAGCGATTAGAATACAATAAAAATGACCAGGACAGACGACCTAATATCTATCAAAGACCTAGAACCACTGAGCCAGCAATCCGGAGCAGGGTCAAACAAGTAGAGCACCCGAGGCTAACCGTTCCTATAGAAGAAATCTTGGCTGTACTAGAAAGGAATAATTGGATCCCAGAAGCGAAGAAAATCGCTCAGCCCAGACCAGGTGGACGAAACTATGACTTATACTGCAAATATCACCGGGCACACGGGCACCGTACTGAAGATTGTTTTCACCTTAAAAAAGAGATAGAAAAGCTGATCGAACAAGGAAAACTAAATGACTATTTGGAGCGGGATAACCGCAAGCGAGAAAGAAGCAGGAGTCCTCAGTATAACAACGAAAGAAGAAATTCCCGTAGAAGGTCCCCTAATGATGGTCCCCCACAAGAATTAAATAATGACCAGATTAACGGTACCATCCACACGATCTCAGAAGGACCCGCAGGTGGAGACAGTCGTAATGCTCGGCGAAGGATTGCTAGATCCATATTCGGAAGCTAAAAGTACCCGAAAGAAGTATGGACCCTAGAAAACAAAGCAACGACCCACAAGCTAATTAGTTTCAACGAGGGCGAAGTACCCAAAAACCTTGTTTGGGACACGAAAGAGGATAGCCCCGACTTCCCAATGGTGGTATCGCTAGAAATAGCGAATTACAACGTCAAAAAAATCCTAATCGATAATGGAAGCTCAGCGAATATCATCTCTAAAGAGGTCCTAGCCCAGATGAACTTGGGACAAATAACATTCCAAAAAGTAGCCACGCCTTTAGTAGGATTCGGGGGATCAGAGATTGTCCCCATTGGCACAATAACTTTGAATGTCTCACTCGGGAAGAAACCATATCGGACGGTGAAGCTAGTAAAATTTTTGTAGAAACTCCCTTTGCCTACAATGCGATCCTAGGGCGACCAGCACTCAACCTATTCCGAGCTGTAGTTTCAACGTACCATCAGAAAATAAAATTTCCAACTGACGCAGGGATCGGAGAAATAGTGAACGATCATTGCATGGCATGGGACTGCTACAACACATCACTAACCTTGGGAAATCGCCCAAGATCGATTACCCCAAGCAAAAGAAAACTTAAAGACGATGATGATAGAATCGGAGTCGATATCCCTAGCACCGACCGAATAGATAAGAAGGGAAAGGAACCAGTGGATTTAGCTTTAAAACCACCGGAACATAAATATGTCCTATTGGTACAAGGGGACCCAACAAAAACAACAAGAATAGGAACCGAATTAAGCAAAGAAGGGGAAGTAATGTTCGTCAACTTTCTCAGAAATAATGTAGACATCTTCGCATGGAGAGCGAACGACATTGAAGGGATTGACCCCCGGGTAATCAGTCATTCACTAAAAATCGACCCTTTGACAAAACCTGTAGACAAAAGAAGAGGAATCACGGGCCACTAAAGGATAAAATAATTAAGGCAGAAGTAGAAAGGCTACTCAAGGCAAAACAAATTCGAGAAATACACTTCTCGGAATGGCTATGTAATGTTGTGCTAGTAGAAAATGGAGACAAAAAGGATAACAAATGGAGAATGTGCAACGATTTCACCGACCTTAATAAATTATACCCGCGGGATCCATATCCTCTCCCAAGGATTGACTTATTAGTCGACTAAACCGCTGGCTTTGCAATTTTCAGTATGATGGATGCTTTCCAAGGTTTCTATCAAATATACATGGATGAGCGGGACCAAGAGAAAACTGCGTTCATAACCGAGAAGGGAGTATATTGCTTTATAGTGATGCCGTTTGGCTTGAAGAACGCCGGGGCCACTTACCAAAGGTTAGTTAACCTGATGTTTAAAGAATTAATTGGAGAAATAATGGAAGTATACGTAGACGATATGCTGGTCAAAAGCATGAATGAAGTCGATCATGTGAAGCACCTCGATCGATGCTTCCAAATATTGAAAAAGTATCGAATGAAACTAAACCCTGCAAAATGCACTTTTGGGGTTAAATTCGAAAAAAATTTGGGATATCTAGTACATCAACGGGGAATCGAGACCAACCCAGAAAAAATTCGAGCCATAACTGAAATGAATCCTCCAAAAACGATCTCCCATGTATAGAGCTTGGTAGGTAAAATCGTGGCATTAAACAGATTCATATCCAAGTCGGCTTACAGAAGTTTGCCATTTTTCCAAACCCTTCGAAAAGCGAAAAACTTTGCTTGGACCGAAGATTGCGACCAGGCCTTTGATCGATTAAAATAATACCTAACGACGACCCCACTATTGGCCAAACCAACCGAAGGGGAACCATTATATTTATACATATCGATCTCCGAAGTGGCCATCAGTTCGGTATTAGTTAAAGTGGATGGCCTAGAACACAAGCCTGTTTATTACTTAAGCAAACTACTGCAGGGGGCCGAGAAAAACTACTTGGAAATAGAGAAATTCGTCTTGGCCTTAGTAGTGGCAGCAAGAAAACTCCGACCCTACTTTCTAACCTATAAAGTTGTGGTATTAACCAACCAACCGTTAAGACAGGTCTTAGCAAAGCCAAAAGCCTCTGGAAGACTGATCAAATGGGCGATCGAACTCGGTCAGTTCGATATCGAGTACAAACCTAGAATTGCAATTAAAGCCCAAGTCTTAGCCGATTTTCTATTAGAAACTCCGAGCCAGGCAGTTGAACATCCTGAACTAACCAGCCATGCCAATGATATCCTGATCGTAGAAAATCAAACCTGGTTAATGCACGTCGACGGCGCTTCATGCTGAGAGGGAGGAGGTGCTGGAATCAATTTTACCGGGCCAAACAAGGAGGATATCAATTACGCAATAACACTAGACTTCATCGTGACAACCAACGAAGCAGAATATGAAGCATTGATCGCAGGAATGAAAATGGCAATCAAGGCCGACATAAAGAATCTTAAAGTATTAACCGATTCGGAGTTAGTACAAAGACAAATAGAGGGCCTATATGAGACAAAGGAATTTAACATGATCAAATATCTGGCCAAAGTAAAAAAATTGGCTGAAAAATTCGAAAGTTTTGGGATACAGAACATCCCACGATCGGAAAATAGATGGGCCGATCAACTCTCCAGATTTACTGGATCTGACGACGGAAAGACTGAGAGAGTAATCAATTGGTTAATTTCTAATACACCAGCGATTGATATCGATGAAACACCGATCACTCAAGTAATGGAAATCGAAGAAGCTGAAGCGAACTGGATGACTCCAATGATAGATTACCTTTGAGAAGGAAAATTACCCCTGGACCAAAACGAAGCTCGTAAAATAAAATATCGGGCTCCAAAGTATACATTAATAGAAGAAAAACTTTACCAAAGATCAGTATCGGGAATTCTTCTAAGATGCATCTCCGAATCTCAAACCGATGATATACTCCGAGAAGTACATGAAGGAGAAGCAGGAAATCACAGCGGAGCAAGGGCCTTGGCTTTAAAATGCCTTAGAACTGGATATTATTGGCCTACCATCAACAAGGATGCAACCAAATATGTCCAAAAATGTCACCATTGTCAAATACATGCTAATGTAAGTCATCAACTAGCCGAAAACATGCACACCATACCAGTATGTTGGCCATTCGATCAATGGGAAATGGACATTGTGGGACCTTTTCCAGCAGCAAGATCCAAAAAAGCATAAGTTTTAGTCGCTGTAGAGTATTTCAGTAAGTGGATAGAATGCATTGCCCTTGCTCGAATAACCCAATTCCAAGTGATCAATTTCTTATGGAAATTCTTAGTATGTCGATTCGGAATCCCAAGGATTCTAATCTCTGATAATGGAACCCAATTTGCGGGAAAGCAGATCCTAGAATGGTGTGCAAAACTAGGAATTCAGCAAAATTTCACCTCGGTTGGGCATCCTAGAGCAAATGGACAAACTGAAGTAGCAAACCGAGAAATAATCAAATCTTTGGAGAAAAGATTAGGGGCAGCCAAAGGAAAATGGCTAGATGAACTCCCAGGAGTACTTTGGGCTAATCGAACCACAGTCAGGACCTCAACCGGGGAAACCCCATTCAGCCTAGTATATGGCTCCGAAGCTGTTATTCCGATCGAAACACTAATTCCAACACCGAGAATTGAAATGTATGACGATCAGGAAAACGAAAAGACAAGAGAAAATGATATTGATTTAATAGAAGCTTTAAGAGAAAAAGCGGCCGTACGTTTGCAAGTCACTAAAGCAAATATGGAAAGGGCGTATAATCAAAAGGTACGCATCCGAACCTTCAAAGAAGGGGACCTGGTCTTGAAAAAGGTAGAAGTATCCAAACATGTGGGAAAGTTACGACAAAATTGGGATGGACCATACGTTGTCATTGGTGTAGGAAAGAAAGACTCATACAAAATTGCACACTTGGACGGAACAGCCTTACCAAGAACCTGGAATGCAGTCAACCTTAGAAAATACTATGGTAAATAAATTATAGTAGATCATGCTGTTTTATTTTTTTTAGTAAGTTTTATTCATTGTAATAAAGGCCTTAGCCTACGGTTCGATTTTTAATATACCTGTTAGCAATTTTAAATATTAAATCAAGATTGAGTATAAATCGATTGATTCGGTGAACACTCCTCGGAATTCTACAATCGTATTGGTTGAGATCAAGATACATTGAGTCGAGTATAAATTGATCCGCTCAATAAACGCTCCTCGATCCAACCATACAACGAGTCGAGTATAAATTGATCCGCTCAATAAACGCTCCTCGATCTATTTAGAATGATTAAAAGGCTTTTGGTAATTAAAACCTAAGTCTAAATGAAAACGAGTCGAGTATAAATTGATCAGCTCAATAAACGCTCCTCGATCTATTTATAAACGATTAAAAGGTTTTTGGTATTAAAACCTAAGTCTAAATGAAAACGAGTCGAGTATAAATTGATTCGCTCAATAAACGCTCCTCGATCTATTTATAAACGATTAAAAGGCTTTTGGTATTAAAACCTAAGTCTAAATGAAAACGAGTCGAGTATAAATTGATCCGCTCAATAAACGCTCCTCGATCTATTTATAGCGATTAAAAAGGCTTTTGGTAATTAAAACCTAAGTCTAAATGAAAAAGAGTTGAGTATAAATTGATCCGCTCAATAAACGCTCCTCGATCTATTTTATAGCGATTAAAAAGGCTTTTGGTAATTAAAACCTAAGTCTAAATGAAAAAGAGTTGAGTATACATTGATCCGCTCAATAAACGCTCCTCGATCTACTTTTAACGAGTAAATGGTTTTTGATATAAAACCTAAGTCTACACAAAAAAGAGTCGAGTATAAATTGATCCGCTCAATAAACGCTCCTCGATCTGCATCCAACTATCAAAAAGATTTGGTAAATACACCTAAATCTTAGAAATAAGTTGAGTATAAATTGATCTACTCGATAAACGCTCCTCACAAATAAGATTAAGACGAAATCAACAACAAGAAGAATGCAAGGAATAAAAATGAAGTTTTATTCATCTGTGAACATGTAATAAATTACACACAAAAGCTTTGATCAGATTACAAAGGTCTATATACGATTTATACGTCGTTACAATTGTTTGGATAAGATGATCCTATTCTATAGATCAGGGATCTTCACGACAATGTCCACGGAAACATCAATCTCCTCCCTAGTACCTCGACGATTTTGATCGACCACCTAAGAAGCATGCTGCTCAGGATGGTCGACTTCTTTAGTTCGATGGCCAGGCTCTGAAGATCAAATATTCTTCCAGATGTAATGAACATTACCAGCCAGATAACCGGCAATACTCATTCACCCACAACAGAGATACTGCTTTTACATTAAAGTTGATTTTTACTCTAGAGCAGCATCTCTTCGGGGCCGTCGTGAACATTAAAATTTACCAGCACACCCCGGCGGCCTATCACTCCGGAGGTAACATCCAATAGAAGGGGTGCCTGGTAAATACGAACCCTCCATGTGCAAACAGGAAACCACGGACCTCAAACCCGTGTATACAAAGTTCGAGGCCTCATGGGACCCGTTAGTACAAGGTAAGGCTTCCATGGGACCCGTCAGTACAAGGCAAATGAAATTTATGTTATTGTGATATGAATCATGATAATGTGACTTTTTTAATATTATGGGATCAGAAGGCAAAATGAAATTTAAGGAAACTGAGGTCTCCATCCTTTTTTAGAGTTACAAATGAAGTATGCAAATCACCTCCCTATTTATAGGGATAGATCTGAGTAATCCAACGGCTGGGTAGATATTTAATCAAGGGATGGAAATGCGACCTTTTGACTTCCGGTAATTAATGCGAGTAAGTTGGAACGACACCTCTCTGATCGACTCAACGAATCGATGACAAAAGAAACTTTAGATCGAAGCGATCACAGTACAATCAAAGCAGATCTAAAGGAGCTCCGGACCAGAAAGGTTTGCACGCTCACATATGATAGTCGCCCGACAGAAAGCTTAAGATCCTCAACGAAGGCATGCAACTTTACAACATTATGAAAAAATACTGGCTCGCCTAGAAGTATAAGACCAAACCCTCCAGCATACGAGGGTCGTCACTGCCTCATATATTATATGGAAAATTATTAATTGGCCATACAAGAACTCCACTGGATTCCAAGAAGTCTGACACCGATATTAAGGCGGTAATTACCGTCATTCCAGACTACACTATCGCCGCTGCCTAACATTCCAAAGAATTGCTGAAGGAGGTCTGAACAGGCCAGATCTGGCTAATAATTCTACATTTTCCAATTCCTCCCATACCAAAGAAATGATATATTGATACACTGGTTGTTCGGTTTGAGGAACATGGAACTCACAATCAGTACAGAGAAACATAAATTTTAGGAAGATACCTAGAGAGATATCTTCTCTTCAAACTTAGTCCTATGTTAAGAAAAACAGAGTTCAACAGAAGGAATGATGGGCTCCTTATATAAGATATACATGACAAAAAAGAGAAATTTACAAGGCATTGATTGAACATCGACCAGAACGCTGAGCGTTCCTTAACAGTTATTCAATCGATTATCGATACAAGTGGCCTACTGTCTACATTTTAATGTATAACATGACTTTGGATATAACCCAAGGGACCATACTTGGTTGATCGTCATTCTTAATTTAAAAAGTTTGATTTGCAGAACAAACGTTATATCACTCAGTTACTTAAACACTGATCGAGCAAGACTAAGCTACATTTTCAAAGACTGGATATTCTCCCAGAAGATCAATATCAGATAAGTATGCTAATCTATACTGATTATTTCAAGAAGTTATATGTATGCATAACAGCAAAATATGCTTAACAAAATATATCTACGGATTGAAATACATGGATCTGCCCGTAAAAGATCATAGCTTTAATTAAATCATTCTCCCCGTACGAAAACTTCAGCCCAAGCAACTACACAAAAAGTTTAGGCACTAAAAAAAAAAAAAAAAAAAAAGAGAGAAGATACTCAAAATAACAACCGGGTCGAACAGGTCACCGAGAAGGGTTGTTATCAACAGGCCGACTAGCAGAAACAGTCCTCCGAGGAGTCAAGTTACCTACAAACGCCATCAACTCCTCCTGACGCTTTAGATAACCGGCATCGTAACCTTCTTCATAGGCCTGCCGTCGAGACTCCTCTGCTAGGGCAGCAGCCTGAACCAAATAACTTTTTTCCTTCTCCCAGACAGACTTCTCTTCTTGTAATTTTTTGAGGTCATCATTGGCAAGCTGCAGCTGGAGAGTCTGCCCTGTCTCCTTGTAAAGCTAGGTTTAATGTGATATAAATACCTAGTTAATCATTGTATTACACACGTTTTACAGACTCTGCTACGCCTGCATACAAAAATAATCTAAGATTATTGAATTGAAAAGCTTTTGCCATACTATTATATTCATTGATTGTCTTTATTACTGATTGTTCCATCTAATTGTTCTTCCTTGAGATTGATCCATCCGGAATAAAGTAACAGAGCCCTTTAAATCATATATATTGAGAATCCCCAATATCACCAATTTACTGATATAATCGCTACCCGACGAAATTCGGTTAAATCATCAGGTATGTTCTTCCTTGGTTGGATAGTCCATACTTCTCATGGAGCAGAGCAGGGGTAAGGACAATTTCTTTTCCTCCTACTGTTGCCTTAATCTCAAGCTTGTTGACCACTTCTCTTTGTACTACTTAGCTGATTTCAGCAAGCTTTAAAACAGTGCACTTGCAACGGATATTTTAAAGTATTTTTCACAAGTGTCCTTAGTCTATTTGGAAAGATTTTATCCCCAGTTTTATCAAACTCTTTTTACGAAATCTTTCAACAGATTAAACAAGGTGTTTTTATGCACTTTGAAATATTATGCAAGAAATAATGCAAAGTAAAACACACAGAATTTTTATAGTGGTTATATGGATTTAAATCCTTTAGTCCACTCTTCCAAGTCACTTAGATCTTGGGTTATACTAAAAAACAAAAAGTAATCAGTATACAATACTTGTGCCAAACAACAAATGAAATGGCCACAAGTGCGCAATAGGAAATCACAAAGAAAGCCTATCCTCTGAAGTTAGATCACTCACTAAGACGGATCTACACTTCTCACAACACTCTTTACGGTTTTTCACTCAGAAAAATATTTATCTTTTTTATCTTCAACTTTGGCTTTTGTCAACAAGTGACTAAGCTGATGAGTGAGCTGTTCTTGAGACTTAAAGATTTTGCTTCGCATTTTCTCTCATAGATTGTGTTGTTCTTCTCTTCTTCAGTCTCTTGAACTATTTATACTTCCAGGATTAGATAAATGTCCGTTGAAGAGAGACACAATTCAAATTCCTCGGTTACTGGTCCTTAATTTCTGCGAATGGCTCTCTACACAGTGACAGTACTGTCAACTGTACTTTCTGTCAGGCAGCATTTAATGCACCTAGGTGATACGAGGTTTTCCTTCAATCATTTGTCATTAATACACTCGGTCTTCAGCATTTATTACTCCAAGTGCATTTATTACCGTTGGAGAGACTTTCTGATCCATTCCAATTGGCTGATGATAACACTAATCTGATGATGAACAAAGCTGATCCCAAACTTGAACAAATCTGATTTGAGTCGGCTGATCTTCACCAATCTGATTTCTTTCTTCAATAGCAGATCAGTAGTCTTCTTGGACCATCTTGAACTTTGACTTGATTGATAATACTTTAACTTCAATCAAAATTCTTCCAAGGGTCTTCACTAAGCTTTCCTAACTTAGCTGGTTATGATGTTTTGGAAATCATCAAAACCTCCCTTCAAACTTCAAATTACTTTACTTCTGATCATCATCTTCATCCAACACAAATGGCCTATGAAATTTATTAAAAAAGATGAAGGAAATAGGAATACAACAATATTGAATTTCCTTTTTGGTTGGGGCCACCCGCACCCCATATAACTCCACCACTGACTTTGACCATCTTGTCTTTATATTATGTCTACTGCATATAATTTCTGATTCATAAAAATATATTTGGCTTAAGTTAACTGATAAAAATATATTTGATTTATCTTCATTTATCAAACAAAGTTTTAATTATGTATTTTGTGTGAGGCCTTTTGAAATTTGATCCAAATTTAACTCAATAATTAAGAAAATAACAAATACATTTAAAAAATAAATTTTCAAGATACTTGAATTCGACTCAATCAAAGCTAGTTCAAGTCAATTCATATGAAAATCAAACCATGTACAAATATATTCTCAAGTTCAATATAAACAACACCAAATCAAAAATTGACAATATATTGGTCAATTCTAGTTGACTTTAATTATCCCTAGACCTGTCAATGGGGCGGGTTTCAATCCGGATCCGTCCGAATTTGAATCATTTTTTTAGGATAATTAGAGATTCGATTGACATAATCCAATTATAATGATCCGTAATCCAAAACATAAGGATCGAATATGAATTTAGGTCGATCCGATCCGTTAAAGATCCACATCCAATAAAAAATAAAAAAATGATATATATATATATATATATATATATATATATATATATATATAATATTTTATGAAAGTAAGTACCATTAATAATATTTCCCTCCCTGTCATTTTAAGAAGATAATAATATATAACTTGTTTAAATATTTATTTTAGCCAATATTTTTATTTAAAAATATGAATATTAGTAAATGATGTTTGAACATGTGGGTTAAAATTAAATTAAATTGTAAAGTGAATGAACTTATTTAAGAAAAAATATTTATGCAATTTTTTAAATGAAAATATTATTGGATTAAAAAAAAGATCCAATATTCGACAAAATCTGACCAACATTCATTAGATTCAAAAAATCTAGATCCGAACAAAATCCGATCTGATATTATTAAATCCGAATCTGAACAAGCCTGATCTGACCAAAATCTGACCAATTGACAACCCTAATTATCCCTGTTCATGTATAGTACACACATACAAATCAATCGACATTGTAAAATATATAATTATGATTTTAATTAATAAGACATGTAAATATGTAATTAACTCAATAATATCGCAATACATTAAATTGGTGTGTACATTTTATACACATAAATTATGGCTCAAGATCCTCTGTACCACATTTAGTGTACCAATCTTGTGTATCACTAATAGTTAATTGCCACATGTACATGTGACAATTAAAATAATTGTCAAATGTACAAGTGGCAATTAGTTATTAGTGATACGCAAGTGTGGTACACTAAAAGTGGTACAGAGGATTGTTACGCTCCAAATACTAGTACGTAATCGCGCAAGTATACGGTCGTATGCAAGTAATAAAGTGGAAAAGGGTGTCGAACCCACGAGGAATCAAACGAGTAATTACCAAAACCTATTCTATTATCTTACTTGAACTTATGTGGAAAATAGTAGTGAGATTGTGGTTTGTTTAATCAACTAAATGCGGAATGAGTAAAAATTGCAATACTTTGATTCGATTAATAAATGTTCCTAGATTTCTATGTCACTTAGAGTGATCTTATCTTGAATGATTCACAAGTTGATAACTATACTTATGTTTGATGTTCAAGGTTTCGTAAATTATTCATACGTATCTTCCGATAGCGTACAAACCTACCAAAGTAGACTAATCCAATTTACGTCTAAAAGGATTAAGCCTAAGTGATGCATTAATTACCAAACCTTATTAGAACATGAAATGACCTAGGTATATTTCTATCCTAAAATCAAATCACAACCTAGTTTTATAATCTAATCTTTAATCAACTATTTCTAGCAATTAAAGATCAATGCATTTCATCCAATGATCGGCCTAACCACAAGATGACAATAGCTCAAACTAGTTTAACAAACATTTGTAAGCATATAATCAATCATTAATTCATCATTCAATCATAGATCAATCATAAGCTTCATAAAAACCTAGGAATAAAATACTTAGCTACTCATATCAATCAACATAATTTCCATTTCATTAAAGGAATTCATAAATACAAAGTAAACAAGATAAGGGTTAAGAAATAAGCTTAGATGATGAAATCCAAGACAACTCTTCTCTCAAGCCTTTGTATTCTCCAATCCAAAAGTGAAAGCAAAGTGAAGTCTTCAAAAGGCGGCCAGAAGGTTTTTTTGAGATGTAAAAATTCTGTTATGAATTTCACTTCCCTACCCTTTAACCTAGCAAAAGTAAAACCTTCTAAAGTCTAAATTACCCCAAAAACTATGGTAACAAAGACTAAAAAGTCCCCAAAGAAGGTTTTAATTACAAGGGAAAACAAGGGGAATTGCCCAAAAACACCCCTGCTTCCCGTAGATAAACATCAGATGAGAGCAGGGGCGAGAACAGGGGTACACCGCGGTGTATATATCATACACCGCGGTGTAACAGGCCTTACACCGCGGTGTAAGGTTCACACACCGCGGTGTAAGGCGGCAGTAAGTTTCCAGCTTTACCGCACTTCCTTCCGAGCAGCATATCTTTTGATTCCGAACTCCGAATGCTTATCCGTAAAGTCCGTAGCGTAGCTAACTCACTCATCTATGACATATCCAAAATTCAGCTCATTTGGATCATCCTTGATAAAGTTGTGCATGCTTTAGTGAACAGCTATCTACAATCTTGTACAATTTGCTTCGAGTTCTATTTCCTTTGAAGCTCAAGCTTGACTCGCGGGGTGGGTAGAGCGACTCGCACCATTGATACGCAACTCCGAATCATTCTAAGATGTTACTACCTACAAACCACGGAGAAAGCGATCAAAAATAGAACAAAAGCGCGAAAAACAAACAAAGGCCAAACGAAGGGGCCAAAGAAGGAAAAGCCACACAAACACGCAAAAGCAAGCAAAACTCGGATTAAAACAAGACGTTTTGGGCTTAAGAAGGCATACAATAACGACGTTTTCACGGCGTTATCAACACCCCCAAACTTAAACGCTTGCTCGTCCCCGAGCAAAGGAAACAAAAGACAAGTACAAAACGTGCATGCTTAAGATCAAAACGCACAAAACTTGACAATTTCAAATTATTCTTTGAACAAGCTCTACGTGTGTGGATGATGGCTTTAGCTAGATTCTACCTTAGGTGAATAAGTCCCAATAGATCAAAATCATTGATTCTAATTGTGTGGACTCCTAAGGTTTTGACAAAGATTCTCTCCTAACCGTAGATTTCCAACTTGATGTTCAAATCACATTATGAAGCTAAGTTGTAGGCATTTTAAGAGCGTTGTCCCTATTCTTGAACTAGTTAACAATTTTAGTGCCTAGCTCATTCTCACCATACTATGCTTTTTCTTTTGATTTACAATGATAACATAGCACTTTGTGCTTTATAATGATATTACAAAACAAAACTAGCACTACTTATGATGATTGTTCGTGCTTCTAAACATTTAACTTTTTGGGCTACTAGCACCATTCCAACGAAATAGAGTAATTACAAAACTGATTCATGAATTTCATCAATTGAAGGCTTAGCCTTTCTTTTCTCTCATAGAAGTGCATACATTTTAGCAACTTCTCTACTCGTTTCTTTTGAGAGCTAGGTGTTCAAAGGTTTTTCATTCTTGAAAAGGGTTCACTCCCCCAAACTTAGGCCATTTAGATCATTTCACACTTAGTTTTCAAACTAAAGTTTAGAGAGAGCTTAAGTTAAACAAAAGGAGTCCTAGAACCTATTATCACTAAAGTTCTTTATCCACCTCAAATACAACCTAGCTTTAGCCAACGTGCTTGAATTTTGTAGAACATGTTCAAGTATTAATAAGAATTTGAAAAATTTTTGGCGAGTCAACCTAGTATCATGTAAGCAAGTACTTGCGACCTCTCCCCCCAAACTTAAAACGCACAATGTCCCCATTGTGTAAATTTAGAAAAACGGAGTGAGGCTGACACTACAAAACAAGCACACAAACAAAACAACAAAACAAAAGAAAGCGGTAAATAAAAGAGCACAGTTCTAATATAATAACAATGCAATGAAATACAACCTTCGTTTCGATCAAATCTTCAACCTAACAGTACAAGGCAAAGACAATTTCCCAATCTCCGAACGGGATGAATTAATACCAATACCAATACAAGACAGAATAAAAGATGTAACAATTTAGAACAATAAAAACCGACAAGAATATTAAATATGTAAAGCAAATGCCCCTTTTTGCTGCAATTGACGTTCAAATATCCTGCGGTTGCTTTCCGTCTTTTACTGGTCCCGTGCTTCTCGAGCAAGCTCCTCTTGCTCATCAACATGCATATCGTCCTGCTCCTCTTGAAAGTTCGGACGTGGTGGAAGGGTGGGCCATGGTACGGCGTCATATCTTGCATCTCCAAGAATCACTCTTAGGGCCATGTCAAACTTATCATTCAAAGCGTTAATGCAATTTGACGTGTACTCGTGGTGGACCATGAATTTTCTTTCAAGAGCTGCCATTCCTTGTTGCTCACGAGGCGCCCGCTGGGAGTTTCTTGCTGGTGGGAGAGGCTTAGGCGCATAGTTCCGATAGGTGATGCCCAAAGTGGTGCAAATAGAAGCATTCCCGATCTTCGAACCTAACCGACATGCTTCCTGCATAACACCAAAATTGACACCTGCATTCTTACACAGACCAAAGATTAAATATGGGAAGATAAAACTCTTTTGTTTGGTGGCTGTGCCATCAATGGTGCTCTGGATCTTCGCGTGGATAACTTTTCCAAGGTTGAACTTTAGGCCTTTGGTGAGGGCATACAGAAGGGGCACTCGATCATCGCCATATGTTGTGTTAAAAGAGGTTGGCGTGAGGTGCGAGCACATAACGTGTGCCCATGCCTTAGCTTCCTGTGTCATTTGGCCTTGTCGGAGTGGCGCAAATGTGATCTCATTGTTGATTGAGAGAAATGCTTTCATCCTTGCTATGTCGCTCTTCTCAATCTCCCCTCGATGGAAAAGATCATCGGTTTCATCCCTTTTACCCTCGGGCCATGCTATGTGGTAGAAATCATTGATAGCCTCCGGAGTATAGCTAACTTCCACACCCCGAACCCATGCAACTTTCTTAGCGTTGGCAAAGTGAGCATTTGCATAGAACTCACGTGCGATTTCTCCGGGGAATGTATCTCGCACAGGTCTTTGAAGAAGGAAATTCCAACCCCGAGCCTCTATTTGCTCATATAGGAGGGGATAAGCCGCTCTATCATAAGTTATGTACCTCTCGATCAAGAACTTCTTTTCTAATTCATTGTAAAATGAATCTTGCGCATCCTTTGATAAGAACCGGGTGGCATCATAGTCTTCTTCCTCGACCATGGGTTCTTTCCCTTTCCTAGTTCGCTTCGAAGGCGGACGTGAACCCCTACCTCTAGTTATCGGCATCGTTATCAATTTTTGTTCAAAATCCACCAAACGATCTAAATATCAATTCAAAATTTGCTACTAAACCACACTCAAACGAAATCACAAAAGAATTCACACTAACAACCAAAACCTCTCACTTAGACAATTCGTCGAACACCTTGTCTACACCCCCAAACTTACTCTTTTTCAAGAACTTTTTCTAAAATTTCCACCCAAAAATAGCAATACCAATCAATACCAATACCAACCAAACAATACTATCAAGGGTTTAGCTATACTTACCTTTTGATTGCACAATTTTCCATTGAAATCGAAGAAATTCAACTTTTTGGTACTTTGGGGGTGGTGAATTCGGGTTTTAGTGTGTGTGGGAGAATTGAAGATTTTTGGATGATTTAACGAGTGATTGTGGGAGTTGGGAGATTGTGTTAGTGAGAGATCGATGAAGGAAATTGAGATGAGGGATTCATGAGAGAGAGGTGAGGTAGCTTGTGAGACTTGGGAGTTTTTGGAATGAGAGAGTGAAGGAGAGAGCATTCGGGTATTTCAATTTTTTTTCTGCTCACGCACACTCACACACACCGTGGTGTGTAATTTGTACACCGCGGTGTGTCGTTAAATACACCGCGGTGTGTATTTGACACGCCGCGGTGTGCTTCTTTATGCGCCGCGGTGTGTAAATTTCTGCGCCGCGGTGCAAATTTTTGTAGCTACTGGAATATTTGCACCGCGGTGTGTTAAATTTCTGCGCCGCGGTGTAAATTTTTGCAGCTACTGGAATATTTGCACCGCGGTGTGTTTGAAATTTCAACGCGGTGTAAATTATTTCCAGTGAGTTTCTTTTAAAATGTTTTTGAATACAGACTCAAAAATAAGTTTGTGTTCAAAAATTTTTAACACTTCAAAATAACAAAATTCAACAACTTACGTCGATTCTCGATTAGCTCAATTTCACTAACTCCGACTTGTCTTTTCACGCTCGATTTTTCTACATTGTTGTGCTCAATCATAACCTAAAACAAAACACACACAAGAACGAGAAATCAAAAGACACGACACGACAACAACAAAAACAACAAGACAACGAAAAAGAAAAACAAAAGCCTTGGGTTGCCTCCCAAGAAGCGCTTGTTTATAGTCGTGAGCTCGACTTGGATACGGCATGATGATTTCACGATAGGACCACAGAAGTCCTGTTCCTTTCAAATTCTCCGCCCCAGTAGTGTTTGAGGCGCTGTCCATTCACTTTGAATTTGTTTCCGGTTGAGGGATCGGAAATCTCCACGGCTCCATAGGGAAATGCTTCAACAACTTGAAATGGTCCCGACCAACGTGACTTGAGTTTCTCGGGAAATAATCGAAGCCTCGAATTAAAGAGTAGCACTTGTTGGCCTGGTTCGAACTTCCTCTCCACTATACGTCGATCGTGCCATTTTTTCATCTTTTCCTTGTAGAGCTTGGCATTCTCATAAGCTTCCAACCGAAATTCGTCAAGTTCATTCAGTTGGAACAACCGCTTTTCTCCGGCTAGACTTGCATCCATGTTTAGCTTCGTGACAGCCCAATAAGCCTTGTGTTCCAACTCCAACGGTAGATGGCAAGATTTTCCGAACACAAGCTTATAGGGAGACATTCCGATTGGTGTCTTGTACGCGGTACGATAAGCCCATAGAGTATCATCAAGTCTCAGCGACCAGTCTTTTCTGTTAGGAGCTACCGTCTTTTCCAAGATACTTTTTATTTCACGGTTGGATATCTCGGCTTGCCCGTTAGCCTGCGGGTGATAAGCAGTCGTCACCTTGTGCTTCACTCCATATTTTGCTAAAAGAACATCTAGCCAACGGTTACAAAAGTGAGAACCACCGTCACTTATTAATGCTCTCGGTGTGCCAAATCGACTGAAGATATTCTTCTTTAAAAAACTCATGACTGCTTTCGAATCGTCCGTGGGAAATGCACTCGCCTCGACCCACTTGGAAACATAGTCTACGGCCACCAAAATGTATTGGTTCCCTTTGGAAGGAACAAAAGGTCCCATGAAGTCAATTCCCCATACATCGAACAACTCCACTTCAAGAATGGTCGTTAGTGGTGTCTCATTTCTTTGGGAAATGCTTCCTACCCTTTGACACCGATCACATTGGGACACGAACATGTGCGCATCTTTGAATAAGGAAGGCCAATAGAATCCTGATTGCAACACTTTTGCTGCCGTACGATCTCCCTTGAAATGTCCTCCATAAGGTGCGGTGTGACAATCCTTTAGAATTGCGTGTGTTTCCTCCTCGGGAATGCATCGCCTAATGACCCTGTCTGCACAAATCTTAAAAAGAAACGGCTCATCCCATACAAAACTCTTTACATAATGTAAAAACCTTTTCTTTTGTTGATAAGTAAAGTCAGGGGGTAGTAAGCCACATACCAGATAGTTAACATAGTCGGCGTACCATGGGGTTGGAGATAGTGCGAGGGCAAAGAGTTGTTCATCCGGAAAGACTTCATTGATGAGTTCGGGATCTTCCTCAGCTTTTGCATTTTCGAGCCTTGACAAGTGGTCGGCAACTTGATTTTCGGACCCCTTCCTATCCTTGATCTCCAAATCAAATTCTTGAAGCAATAAGATCCAACGGATTAGTCGAGGTTTTGCATCTTTCTTCACCATCAAGTATCTAATGGCCGAATGGTCCGTATAGACCACCACCTTAGTACCAACCAAATAAGCTCGGAATTTATCAAAGGCAAACACCACCGCTAAAAGCTCCTTTTCCGTAACTGTGTAGTTCAGTTGGGCGTCGTTCAAAGTCTTGCTAGCATAATATATGGAATGGAAAATCTTATTTTGCCTTTGTCCCAGAACAGCCCCAACCGCTATATCACTTGCGTCGCACATTACTTCGAAAGGTAAACTCCAGTCCGGTGCTACAACAATCGGTGCCGAGATTAGCATTTGCTTCAAAGTTATGAAGGCTTGCAGGCATTCATCCGAGAAGAAAAAGGGAACGTCTTTCTCTAATAAATTGCATAACGGTTTGGAAATTTGCGAGAAGTTTTTGATAAATCTTCTATAGAAACCCGCATGCCCAAGGAAACTTCGAATTCCCTTCACAGATATAGGCGGAGGTAGCTTCTCTATTGCTTCAATTTTTGCTCTGTCAACCTCGATACCCTTACTTGATATCTTGTGGCCTAAGACGATGCCCTCTTTAACCATAAAATGGCACTTCTCCCAATTCAATACCAAGTTCGTTTCTTCGCACCTTTGAAGCACTTTGCTTAGATTACCCAAGCATTCATCAAATGAATCCCCAAAGATAGAAAAATCATCCATGAAGACTTCTACGAACTTCTCGATCATATCGGTGAAGATAGCCATTATACACCTTTGAAAAGTGGCGGGAGCATTACACAAGCCGAAAGGCATTCTTCTAAAAGCAAACGTACCATACGGACATGTGAAAGTCATTTTCTCTTGATCCGCAGGGGCGATGAAGATTTGATTGAAACCCGAATATCCATCCAAAAAGCAATAGAAAGCTCTTCCCGCTAGTCTATCCAACATTTGATCAATGAAAGGCAACGGAAAATGATCTTTCTTCGTATTTTGGTTCAGTTTTCGGTAGTCCATGCATACTCTCCACCCGGTGACCGTTCTTGAAGGTATTAATTCATTCTTTTCATTGGTTATCACCGTCATTCCACTTTTCTTTGGAACACATTGAACCGGACTCACCCATTTGCTATCGGAAATAGGAAAAACGATTCCGGAATCTAACCATTTGATTATTTCCTTTTTAACCACCTCTTTCATAATTGGGTTCAATCTTCTTTGGTGCTCAACGGACTCCTTGAAATTGTCCTCCAAGTTGATCTTATGCATGCAAAAGGTGGGACTAATCCCTTTGATGTCGGCAATAGTCCACCCGATGGCTTTCTTATGACACTTGAGAACTCTCAACAGTTTTTCCCTTTGAGTCTCCGTTAAGTCCGCCGCAATAATAACCGGCAAAGTAGAAGAATCTCCCAAGTAGGCATAGTTCAAATGAGATGGAAGTGGTTTCAACTCCAAGATTGGAGGTTCCTCAATAGAAGATTTCAAAGGCTTGGGGTTTGACAACGGCAAGTCAAGAGATTCAAATCTTTTTCGATAGTTCTCCCCAACCGAATTAGCTTCCAATTGTGAGATTACTTGAGCCATTTCCTCAATTTCTTCATCAAGTTTATTCAAGATAGCTCCCTCAATGAGATTCTCGTAATAATTATCTTCAAATGTACTAGCCACCAATGAATCAAGCATACAAACAGAAGAGATTTCTTCCTCGTCGTCCGGGTATCTCATAGCATTAAAGACATCGAACTTCACTTCTTCATCTTGTACTCTCATAGTGAGTTCCCCTTTTTGTACATCTATCAAAGCTCTACCCGTAGCTAGGAAAGGTCTCCCAAGAATGATAGGTACATTGACATCCGCCTCATAATCAAGAACAATAAAATCGACGGGAAATATGAATTTATCAACTCTTACCAAGACATCGTCGATTTTTCCTTCCGGGTAAGTGATGGAACGGTCGGCAAGTTGCAAAGAGACCGTAGTAGGTCGTGCTTCTCCGATTCCAAGCTTTTGAAAGATAGATTTAGGCATAAGATTAATACTAGCACCCAAATCACAAAGAGCTCTTCCAAAATATTTATCACCAATAGTACACGGGATAGTGAAACTCCCCGGATCCTTGAGCTTTGGAGGTAATTTGTTTTGTAAAATAGCACTACATTCCTCGGTTAGTGCAACCGTTTCAAATTCCCCCAATCTTCTTTTCTTTGATAGCACGTCTTTCATAAACTTGACGTACTTAGGCATTTGCTCGAAAGCTTCCACTAGAGGGATGTTTATATGCAATTGCTTCAAGATATTTAAGAATTTTTCAAATTGCTTTTCATCCTTTTTCTTTTGGAATCTTTGAGGAAACGGAGGAGTAGATATACTTGCCGGAATTGGGGTTGAAATGATTGGTTCTTTAGGTACCTCCTTTTCCGACTCCACTTCTTCGACCAAAGACTCCTTACTTCCACTTTGAGTCTCCTCGGCTTCCATTGGATTTTCATTAGGCATAGCCGGACCTTCATACCTCTTTCCATTCCTCAAAGAAATAGCTTTGCAATGTTCATTCGAGCCTTGATTAGGTGACTCGGTTGTACTTGGCAAAGCTCCTTGAGGTCTCACACTTAAGGCTTGTGAGACTTGCCCCATTTGAGTTTGAAGATTTCTCAAGGCAACCGAATGTTCTTGTTGATTCTTTGAAAACTCTTGTTGATATCTTGAGAACTCTTGTTGATTTTTAAACACATCTTGCAACTTAGAGTCATTAGTTACCATATATTTGGTGGTATGTTTCATGAAATCACCAAATGCATCTTCCCACGAAGGCTTTGACTCTAAGGGTTGCTTTTGTCTATCTTGAAACCCCGGGGGAGCGGAGGATTGATGACCTCCTTGATATGGTGGTTGTTGTTGGGCATTGTTTGGATTACTCCAAGAGAAATTTGGGTGCTTTTGCCAATGAGGAATATAGTTGTTGTTTTGATAGGGGGCATGTCCTTGATTGTTTCGGTAATTGTTCCCAAGGTAATTCACCGCCTCGGGATTTCCGGGACACATATCATAAGTATGAGCTCCCCCACATGTTACACAACTTGGCGGCATAGATTGTACTTGTTGTACCACTTCCGGCTTTTGGCCAAGCTTGTCTACTTTGTTGCTCAAGATCGCCATTTGGGCACTTAATGCCGTAATTGCATCCAATTCGAGCCTTCCCAGAGTAGATTTAGCGGAAGTTCCTCTCTCGGACGTCCATGAATGATTGTTATAAGCCATGGTGTCAAGAATTTCCCACGATTCATCGTAGGACTTGGAAAGCATAGTACCACCCGCAGTGGCATCAACGAGAGCTCTAGTAGGCCCGTGCAAACCATTATAAAATGTTTGCATCAAAATATACTCTGCTATGCCGTGGTGTTGACACTTCTTTAACAACTCTTTGAATCTCTCCCAAGCTTCATATAAAGATTCTTGATCTAATTGCCGGAAGCCTAGAATGTCATTCCTCAATTTTATAGTCTTCGGGGGAGGGAAAAACTTCCTCAAGAACTTTCCCGTTAGATCTTCCCACGAATTAATAGATTGGGATTGAAGAGAATCCAACCAATCTTTTGCGAGGTCTCTCAACGAGTATGGAAATAGCATCAACCTCAACGCCTCCTTTGTTACACCCGCTATGATGAATGAATCACTAATCATCATAAACTTCTTCAAGTGAGCGTGAGGATCTTCGCTAGAATGACCTCCAAATTGGCCCGCGGCATTGAGCATGTTGAACATGACCGGCTTAAGCTCAAAGTTAGTTGCTGTAATTGTAGGTCTAACGATGCAAGAACCAAGCTCATCCAACTTAGGTGTACTATACTCATTAATAGGCCGATTCCTATTATTTGGTTCTTCGGGAGCAACTTGTATAGGATTAACCATAGCCGGGTTAACTCCTTGATCGTCCATGGGTAGAGATTTACCCTTCTTTTTCCTTGCTTTTCTTCGCTTTCGAAAAGTCCTCTCAATCTCCGGATCAACAAGAGCTAGGGGTGATGACGAAGCTCTTGGCATACACTAAGAGAAAGGCACCTATGAATACAAAGATCACAAGGTAAATAATACGTTCAAGCTAAGAAACACAAGAATATAAATTGGCAATAATCGTTACGCTTCCCCGGCAACGGCGCCAAAAACTTGTTACGCTCCAAATACTAGTACGTAATCGCGCAAGTATACGGTCGTATGCAAGTAATAAAGTGGAAAAGGGTGTCGAACCCACGAGGAATCAAACGAGTAATTACCAAAACCTATTCTATTATCTTACTTGAACTTATGTGGAAAATAGTAGTGAGATTGTGGTTTGTTTAATCAACTAAATGCGGAATGAGTAAAAATTGCAATACTTTGATTCGATTAATAAATGTTCCTAGATTTCTATGTCACTTAGAGTGATCTTATCTTGAATGATTCACAAGTTGATAACTATACTTATGTTTGATGTTCAAGGTTTCGTAAATTATTCATACGTATCTTCCGATAGCGTACAAACCTACCAAAGTAGACTAATCCAATTTACGTCTAAAAGGATTAAGCCTAAGTGATGCATTAATTACCAAACCTTATTAGAACATGAAATGACCTAGGTATATTTCTATCCTAAAATCAAATCACAACCTAGTTTTATAATCTAATCTTTAATCAACTATTTCTAGCAATTAAAGATCAATGCATTTCATCCAATGATCGGCCTAACCACAAGATGACAATAGCTCAAACTAGTTTAACAAACATTTGTAAGCATATAATCAATCATTAATTCATCATTCAATCATAGATCAATCATAAGCTTCATAAAAACCTAGGAATAAAATACTTAGCTACTCATATCAATCAACATAATTTTCATTTCATTAAAGGAATTCATAAATACAAAGTAAACAAGATAAGGGTTAAGAAATAAGCTTAGATGATGAAATCCAAGACAACTCTTCTCTCAAGCCTTTGTATTCTCCAATCCAAAAGTGAAAGCAAAGTGAAGTCTTCAAAAGGCGGCCAGAAGGTTTTTTTGAGATGTAAAAATTCTGTTATGAATTTCACTTCCCTACCCTTTAACCTAGCAAAAGTAAAACCTTCTAAAGTCTAAATTACCCCAAAAACTATGGTAACAAAGACTAAAAAGTCCCCAAAGAAGGTTTTAATTACAAGGGAAAACAAGGGGAATTGCCCAAAAACACCCCTGCTTCCCGTAGATAAACATCAGATGAGAGCAGGGGCGAGAACAGGGGTACACCGCGGTGTATATATCATACACCGCGGTGTAACAGGCCTTACACCGCGGTGTAAGGTTCACACACCGCGGTGTAAGGCGGCAGTAAGTTTCCAGCTTTACCGCACTTCCTTCCGAGCAGCATATCTTTTGATTCCGAACTCCGAATGCTTATCCGTAAAGTCCGTAGCGTAGCTAACTCACTCATCTATGACATATCCAAAATTCAGCTCATTTGGATCATCCTTGATAAAGTTGTGCATGCTTTAGTGAACAGCTATCTACAATCTTGTACAATTTGCTTCGAGTTCTATTTCCTTTGAAGCTCAAGCTTGACTCGCGGGGCGGGTAGAGCGACTCGCACCATTGATACGCAACTCCGAATCATTCTAAGATGTTACTACCTACAAACCACGGAGAAAGCGATCAAAAATAGAACAAAAGCGCGAAAAACAAACAAAGGCCAAACGAAGGGGCCAAAGAAGGAAAAGCCACACAAACACGCAAAAGCAAGCAAAACTCGGATTAAAACAAGACGTTTTGGGCTTAAGAAGGCATACAATAACGACGTTTTCACGGCGTTATCAAGGATCTACACCCATAAATTATGGGAATGCCCTTTTCGTTTGTCTCTTTTAGTGCTATAGATTTAAGTTAAATTAACTATCTAAAAACTTCATGCAGAAATAATGACTTAATTAAAAATAAAAAAATGGAAAAAATATGTATGTGACATTAATTTGAGAGGTTTGGAATGGATGAATACAAGTTGTTCAATTTTAAGGAAACAGTAGTTAATTTTTTTTTTTACTAGTACAATAAAGAATGTAAATAATGATAAACTAGTCAAAAATAAAAATTTGCTTTAACACCAACAATTGGTACTTTGGAAATATCACTGGCCAATATACTACATACTAAAAATCATAAAACAAATACATATACCTAATTTACAAAATATTTAACTTCAACACGACCTCTCCATACAAGACATGTAAATATGTAAGTAACTCAATAAAAATGTGTTCTTAAAAAAAATCATTAATATCGGATTACATTAAATTGGTATATACATTTTATATATGTAATTATTTGTATGAGCTTTTTTTCTTTCTTGTCTTTTAGTGCAACAATAGATTTAAGTTAAACTATCTAAATAAATCATGGAGGAATAATGACTTCAATTAAAAAAAAAAAATTGGAAAATTATTTATACGACATTAATTTGAGAGATTTTGAATGGATGAATCCTAATTGGTCAATTCTAAAGAAATATTAATTAATTTTCCTTTTCTACTCGTACAATAAATAAGGTAAATGATAATAAATTAGTCAAAATTAAAAATTTGTTTGACATCAACTAGTGCTCTGACAATACATTTGGCCAATTTATTAGTCTTACCAAATATATTAAAACTAAATAATGTACCCAATACACGAAAGCTTTAACTTGACTGCAACTTCTCCATATATATATATATATATATTAGACAATCATTTAGCTTGTCATTTATAAACAAGAGGATTACAGCTGATTAGTCATGGATCAAAGAAAAAAAATCAAAACATTGGTCCTAGGGCCTCAACATCTAGGGGTCCCAAAATACATGTAATTATTTTCATACATGTATATTATTATGGTCTATATAAAAGGTCCGTTATCATATTTCCATTAAAAAAAAAGGCCCATTACAATATTACCATTTTGTATATATATTCATAGAAAGATATGTGAGTTCCAAGAATTATGTATTGACGTCCATATTTTCCTCTTTTTCAAATAATTATTTTTTTATGTTTCTTCTGGTTTCTTATCTTTTTTCTTTTGATTTTTCACTCTTCTATTTATGAATTATTTTTTTCTCAATCTCAATCTACAACCAACAACTGTTTCATATTATATTAATTTTTTAATCTTCTCAAGTTTCTATTTTATATGTCACCTATTTATCAAATGTGATTAAGTTTTTAATTTCGATATCATATTTCTTATTTTATTAATTTTTAAATTGACTTGTCATAAATCAACAAAAAAACATATAATGTATTATGAAAATTGTACATGATTTTTAATTTAAAAAAAGATTCACTCGGTAAGATTTTGTTTTGAGATTAAATTTGACAAAATATAAAAGTTAAATATTGGCTTACAACCAAGAAAGAAATCGTAAATTCAATTCTTTAACCAAAAAAAAAAAAAAATTATTGTTGGCATGTTTTATTTTAAAATAAGAAAAAGAACTTTTTGGGTTCCCGAATTTGAATTTCGCCTAGGGCCTCCAAAAGTGTAGGGCCGGCCGTGAAAAAGACTCGTTCCAATATAAGTATGCCATGAATCAATGTGCCGAATTTGACATAGGTAAAGTTTACTGCAATTTTTTAAATTATTTTCTAGTGTGTTTGAATGCGACAGTTTGTTGGGTAAATTTGTTTTGTTTTGGAAAATTTTCTTTCGTGGTACGACATGATAGATCACATGAGAAATATTTTTATGGAGTTAATGGAAATTTACCCCCTAAGAAATGCATAATGTTTAATTTATCCCCTGTGATTTCAAAAAAATAATTTATTCCATGTGAAAAATTTAAAGTAGCGATGTACCCCTTTCCGTCAGATAGTATAACTTACTTGCCGAAATTGGATAGGCATGAAGTGTTTTGTAACATAGGGGGGTCAATTTCCACATTTATCAAAACAGGGGGGAGGATTCTAGACTGCCATGGTTCCTTATTTTGACTGAAGTTCGTGGAGCTTTCTCCACTTGAAAATTTTGAATATATTGGAATCTAATGTGAGAAAATTAGTGATACATTGGATGAATGCCTTGAATAAATTAGTGCAAATTACATGTCTCATTTTTCTTTTCTAATTAATTATAATAGCCATCTTTTATTTAATTTCAATAGTTCTAAATTAAAAACAGGCTAGTACGGGAGGTTTTTTCAACCCCACAAAGAAAAAATAAGGAATAAGAGTATAAAATATCACATATGGATTTACTATCCAAATATTTAAATAGAGGTATTCAATATTTTAACTTAATTAAACAACAACAAAAAACTCGTATATCGAAATTCACTAATTCAATTAGGAAAATAAATTACCATATTTATGAAATTTTAAAGTAGGTCATGAAAAAATATTAATTAACATATAAGACATATTGTATTTTCTATAGGAAAAACAAAGGATAAACAAATTATCATGTCCTTTATATTGTAATTCTCACATTATCAGCTAATTTTTAGGTGAATTAAACTTGATGGTCTTAGTCCAATTCATGTATTTAACACAAATTTGAATATTATTTTTAGAAAAGTGTGATCTTACGTGGTTTCGTAGGAGATCAATAATGGAAAGTAATGACAATAAAGGTGTTGTAATGCCAATGATGGGGTCAAGTGTATATTATCGATCGTGATTACAATAAAATTCGAGGTCCTACTTGGGCATTACTGGATGCCGTACAAGCTAGAGACTAGAACATACAATGTAATCGAATTCTAAATTTCGAAGAGGCTTCGAGCGTGGTGCACCTGAGGAATCGTGCGTTGTTTGGCGTCATAAATGCTCGCGGTATTTATAGTTAAGGCGGTGTGCTAGCTAAACCATCCGCAGGGGTGTATTTCTCGGTCCACAGGCCTGGGCCTGGGGTTGGCCCAACAGTGGAATCCGAGCATGAACCCCTTTGCTCGTGATCAGAGAAGGCTGAACAGCGTTGGAGGTCGGCCGATACGTCTTTGAGGTCGGAGACTGCGATTTCCGATCATATAAGCCAATCATAGAATAGAATATCCAATGTACCCCTCATCAGAGTGAGTAATCATAATGTATCATTTATTATTTTTTTTATTAAAATAAGTTCATCCAATATAATATACTTTCTTTATCCATATTGCATTACATATATAATTATACTAGTGTGACTGTGCGTGGTGTTTATTGCCCACTTTTTGAGCTATTCTCAGATTTTTCATAATTTAGTTTATACCTATGTATTTCTAGATTTTTTATAATTTACTGAATACCTATGTATTTTTTCAATGGCTGCATAATAACTTTCTTTTGAAAATCATAATGCAATCATTATAATTGCCATTTTCACAAGGGGCATAAATTATCATTTTTTAAATTACAGGAGATAAATTAAACATTATATTATATATATATATATATATATATATATCACATGGGATAAATTGCCTTTAACCGTTATATCAATATATCTTCTGGAACTCAATCAAAATTTCAATCAATGCTATATGCATATAATGTATTCTTTCTCAAGGTTAATGTAAAAATAGCTCTTAACATCTAATTTAGACTTCAATCTAATATATATGTTATCAGAAGTGGCTTCGATTTAAATTTAAAGACCAACTTTTGAATCTATAATATTATATTTGTCTCAATTTTTATATTGAAATTGCAAGTTAAGATGTTTAGTTTGAAATTTAGGGTCCTCTTGAAACAAAAGTATAAGGAATAAATTGAAGTATATTTTGACATACATTAGCATCAAGGGTTGTTTGTGTAATTTTTTAAACATGAAGAGTAGTATGTGTAAATGAACCAAATCTTAGGGGTAGTTTGGTGTAATTCTCCCAAAAATTAAACTATGCTATCGTATCGTAATCTTTACGCCGTTGTATGAAATAATTTCTTCTTCTAATATAAAACCTAGTAACTCAATCTTTTCTTATTCGCCGCCACACAACATCAGATGAAACGCTCCTTTTTCAAAAAATTCTATAATTTTTTCTCTCTCTTTCAAATCAATGAAACGTACTCGTCTCTTTCTCATTTTGCAGATTGTTGTTTAGATCTATAAGTGATCAAATCATGGATGGACCAGCAGTGAATCTGTCTGCATTCGCTAAATTTTTTACCAGCATTTTCAGAAGAAAAAAAAAAGGTATTTTGATCGGCTTTTACTATTTATATTTTCTGTAAATTCTGCATCCGGATCTTGTGATTTGAATTTATTATCTATTTTTCTAAATTTTCTACCAGCATTTTAAAAAAAATGGTATTTTTATCGGCTTATCTATTTATATTTTCTGTAATTTCTGCATCCGGATCTTGTGATTTGAATTTATTATCTATTCTTGTAGTTTAATTGATTATGTTATGTTTTCTCAATTATCCAATAATTGTGATGTTTTAGTCAAGTACAAAAATACTAGTGCAATATTAAAAATATTTTCAAATCATTGATAGAGTTGTTCGTTGATTATGTTAATTAAAAATTTGACATTTTGTATGTCCATTTCCCCATTGCTTCCTCCATGCTTTTCGCCATCACTGGTAACATGAACTATACATACATACATAGAATTAGACACACACCAAAATATTAAATTAAATTAAATTAATCAATCACATGGGAATTGAATGCGACTTATATACAAAATTATTAAGTAGTGTATGTAGTTAGCTTAGTTGGTTGAATAATGTTTATGTGATGAGCCCATTTTTATCCTTTAAGGCTCAATAATCTATCGCCTTCAATTTTCGTAAAAGGGGTGGGGAGTGCTTGTTTGATTCATTCTTGTCAAATGTTTATGCTGGATCCAAAATTATATTTTCCTAATTAACAATACAATAAACATTTAGTCCGCAATAATTAAATCAAATTATTAGTATTACACTATTTACTATATTATACACCCACTATATAAGAAAAAAATGAAAAGAAAAGAAAAATGAATGTATATACAATTAAACTAATCAAGTTCTATAATCAAAGATTTAATTTTATATGATATTTATAATTGTTGGAAAATGATTTAATTAACTATGATTATTAGCTTAGGTGAATATAAAAATTGTCACTAAATGTAATAAAAGAAGTTTTGGGTCTTAAAGCCCAGAAAGGAGAGAAGTTGGGATTTTAAGCCCATTTGACTAAAAGTAATTCTTCCACATTGTTTGTGAAAGATAACTATTACTCATAATTTTCATTTTTAAAAGTAACTCTCCCACATTGTTTGTGAAATATAACTTCTCCCCCTATATATAAAACTCCATAACAACAACTCCAAAGAATTATAGCATAAAGTTGAGTTTCTTTTTTTTTTTTTTTAAGTGTAAGAAAAATGAATATTATACATTTTTCTTAATCAGAAAATATTTAAATAAAAATTTTAAAATAATACATTTAGTAAATAGAATAAAGAAATAAAAATCTCAACCCTAGCCCCCTTGTAGGAGGGTGGTAGGCGTGGGCGAAATTGAAGAGGATTGTGGTTTGATGATTTTAATTTGTTGAAATATTTAAGATCTATTATAAAAATTTTAAAAACAAAGGCATAAATAATATATATATAGTTTAAAAGACTATACTTTTTAAAAGTATAGACAATCTTTTCGCCCTTAAAAAAAGTTATGATTATGAGTAATGTTTTCATTAGATATATCAATGGAGGTACTATGAAATTCACTCCAAATAGTTTTGTAATTCAATATTAAAATGAGACAAGCAAATAGATATGAAGCTCCAAGCAACAAACTTACCAGTTCATCCTTACGTTCTTTTACGTTTGTCAGAAAATAAGGATTTCTAGGTATAGGAATATTGCCAGATGTAAGTAGCTCCACACCATACTTATCTGAAATTCTCTTTCTGTGAATTTTTTTTTTACTGGTACCAGCTCCATCTAAATGAAATAAATTTCTCACTAATATCAGAATCCAAATTAATTTAGAAATTAAGTTGTGGTTAATTAGTTTTTGAACAAAATAATTTTTTAGAACATACCATTAGTACCATTTTTTGCTTGTTCACACTCATCATCTTCTTCGTCATCTTCATCATTATTATACATATGATCATCATTTTAAATTTCCTCTTCATCCTCTTCTATGTCTATGTCTTTATGTTTTATAACTCTATTCTTCTCGCACCCCGATAGGCCAAAGAATCTGACATAGAAAACCATAGGAGAAACATATTCAAACACTAACATGTCCATACTTTCAACCTTATTATCTTGAATAAATTTTTTCCAACCATCTTGAATGTACAATTTATCATGTACTCTTTTCATTTTAACTTGCCACAAATTATCATATCGGTCTCTAAGAGCTACCTTTTTTGGCATCTCTCCTTGAATCAGATTAGTAAAGCCTGGAGGAAGTTTCCGAACAAATAATAATATATTATCAAATAAATTAAATAACCAGTCAACTGTAACCAAAAAACAAAAATTAACCAAGCCAATATGCATAAAATGAGTATGCCTCTGTATTAATTTTAGAGTACATTTATATAAAATATTGGTGTTTATAGTGGGAATCAAATGTTTAAATTAATGCATACATTACCTTATTGTGCAAAGCTACCATACACTATAAATGACATTCATAAATAAATATACATTTGTCACTTTGGGGGAAATGCAAGATGACCCATTATCAAGCGAAATATGCTTCAAACTAACTTGTATAATTTTTATTGCATAGAATATCATTGTACTTTAAAAAACTCTCCAAGAAACCCCCAACATATTCTAAATTGGAGGTTTTAGATCATCTTATTTTAAGTGATATAATAACTATTTAATAATTTAGAAACAATAACAAAATTAATTAGACAACCAAAAATTAGATAATAAATTCAAAGCATGTGAACTCGATACATAAATTACTAAAATACTTTAATAGTAAAAGATGATAAAAATACCATTTGTTTTCTTGAAAATTCTGGTAAGAAAAATTTATGGAATGCAGGTCGATTCGATATAGATCCATCCATGATTAGATCCCTTATAGCTCTGAGCAACAATCTACAAAATGAGAAAGAGTTTGTTGAGTCCGATTTTTACTCTAATCCGGAAAAAAAAAAATCCGAATCCGTAAAACAATCAATACTAAGATATCTTCAATATATAGTCAACACTTCTCCATATTCAACAAAATGGAGAACTTCTTTTATCCTCAACTTTTCATTGAATATGGCGAAGTATTGACTTAATATTGAAGATATCTTAGTATTGTTTGTTTTACGGATTCGGATTTTTTTTTCGGGATTGGAGCTGATCCGGACTCAACAAATAAAAACCGGACTCAACAAACTCTTTCTCACTTTGTAGATTGTTGCTCCGAGCTATAATGGATCTAATCATGGATGGATCTATATTGAATCGACCTGCATTCCATAAATTTTTCTTACCAGAATTTTCAAGAAAACAAATGGTATTTTTATCATCTTTTACTATTAAAGTATTTTAGTAATTTTATATCGAGTTCACATGCTTTGAATTTATTATCTAATTTTTTGTTGTCTAATTAATTTTGTTACTATATCTAAATTATTAAATAGTTATTATATCACTTAAAATAAGATGATCTTTAACCACCAATATAGAATATGTAGGGGGTTTCTTGGAGAGTTTTTTAAAGTACAATGATATTATATGCAATAAAAATTTTAAAAGTTACTTTCAAGCATATTTCGCTTAATAACGGGTCATCTTGCATTTCTCCCAAAGTGACAAATGTATATTTATTTATGAATGTCATTTATAGTGTATAATAGATTTGCACAATAAGACAATGTATGCATTAATTAAAACATATGATTCCCACTATTGACACCAATATTTTATATAAATGTTCTCTAAAATTAATACAGAGGCATA
The DNA here is from genome assembly GCA_038501285.1 of Penstemon eatonii. Taxonomy (NCBI): domain Eukaryota; kingdom Viridiplantae; phylum Streptophyta; class Magnoliopsida; order Lamiales; family Plantaginaceae; genus Penstemon; species Penstemon eatonii. The sequence continues at coordinate 60,278,984 of CM076715.1, read as the reverse complement.
CTCATTTTATGCATATGGCTTGGTTAATTTTTGTTTTTTAAGGTTACAGTTGACTGGTTTTAATTTATTTGATAATATATTATTGTTTGTTTAGGAACTTCCTCCAAGTTTTATTAATCTGATTCAAGGAGAGATGCCAAAAAATGTAGCTCTTAGAGACCGATATGATAATTTGTGGCAAGTTAAAATGAAAAGAGTACATGATAAATTGTACTTTCAAGATGGTTGGAAAAAATTTATTCAAGATAATTAGGTTGAAAGTATGGACATGTTAGTGTCTGAATATGTTTCTCCTAGGGTTTTCTATGTCAGATTCTTTGTCCTGTCGGGGTGTGAGAAAAATAGAGTTATAAAACATAAAGACATAGACATAGAAGAGGATGAAGAGGAAATTGAATATGATGATCATATGTATAATAATGATGAAGATGACGAAGAAGATGATGAGTGTGAACAAGCAAAAAGTGGTACTAATGGTATGTTCTAAAAAATTATTTTGTTCAAAAACTAATTAACCACAACTTAATTTCTAAATTAATTTGGATTCTGATGTCAGTGAGAAATATATTTCATTTAGATGGAGCTGGTACCAGTAAAAAAATTCTTCACAGAAAGAGAATTTCAGATAAGTATGGTGTGGAGCTATTTACATCTTGCAATATTCCTATACCTAGAAATCCTTATTTTCTGACAAACGTAAAAGAACGTAAGGATGAACTGGTAAGTTTGTTTCGTGGAGCTTCATATCTATTTGCTTGTCTCATTTTAAAATTGAATTACAAAATTATTTGGAGTGAATTTCATAGTACCTCCATTTGATATATCTAATGAAAACTTTACTCATAATCATAACTTTAAGGGCGAAAAGATTGTCTATGCTTTTAAAAATATAGTCTTTTAAACTATATATATTATTTATGCCTTTGTTTTTAAAATTTTTATAATAGAGACTAAATTGATCTTAAATATTTCAACAAATTAAAATCATCAAATCACAATCCTCTTCAATTTCGCCCACGCCTACCACCCTCCTACAAAGGGGCTAGGGTTGAGATTTTTATTCTTTATTCTATTACTAAATGTATTATTTTAAAATTATTATTTAAATATTTTCTGATTAAGAAAAATGTATAATATTAATTTTGCTTACTCTTTACATTAAAAAAAAAAAAAAAAAAACACTCAACTTTATGCTATAATTCTTTGGAATTGTTGTTATGGAGTTTTATATATATAAACACACGTGTATGTGTGTGTTTAACTAATATTGTTTATTTATCATGTCAATACATTCCTACAAAAATAATGAGAAATAGTCATATTAAATTTCCTGAGGAGATCACCTTCGTTGACCTTGATGGGAGGAAATACAAATCAAAATATAGAAAATGGGCTGACGGAAGAGCAATGTATGTTGGAGGATGGAGTTTATTGTGCAGAATACAATCATTTGGACCAAATGATGTATGCCTTTGTGAGTTTGTGAAAAAAGATAAGAAGATGCATATAAATGTAGGTATTCTCCGTTTTGATTAGTTTCAAATATGGGCTTGCTCAGAATGCAACGTTAATGGTTTCTTGTTTTGTGTTCCTTTGTTAAACTAAAATAATTTATTGTAATACTGACAATGTTTTGAAGAAACTATATAAACTTTGTTTTGATTGTCTCTTATGTAGATTTAATGATATTCCCTGTACTTATTTGTTATTGTTAGATGCATACTCATTTTAAAAAGTATATTTCTTACTTTCAAGATGAATATATAATCATCTCTTCACTTAGAATCAAAATAAAATAAAACAAACTATCTGTTATGTATCTAGCATATTTTTGGGAAAAGAAAGTAAAGAGTGACTAGTAGATTTTTTTTTTTTTTTTTTTTTTGAAAATTGAATTTTTAAGTCATTCAATTTTCCGAAGAAAACAAACAATGAGCATAAAGATTGTGTTATTTTTTGTAAGCAACTAAGCATTTTTGCTCATTTTATCTCTACTTTAGAAATAATATTTTGTTAGTGCATCAACTGAGGTAAGCATGTAATTCTTTTTTCTACAAGTTACAAATGAGCTTAAAATTGGATATAATTGTGGACCAAAAGTTAGAGATTTAGTCCTAATTTTCTAATTATCATGTTTTATGTTTTATTATTTGATGGGGGCTATTTTATACCCCTTATAACGCTCGGGGCGATTAGAATATACTTGATCGGTTCGACCAGGTAGCTCATTCACTAACAGCCACTCGAGCTGACCAGAGACATCTATTCGCGGCGATCAGACCGAAATCCGAGTTCAAGAAGGATCAATACCCCGAGTCCTAGTGGGATTATGTTTCTTTGTATAGCTAGGGTTAATATCATATAAATACCTAGTTCAACATTGTATTTCAACAACTACGAAAGAGAGCTTATGCCTACATACTCTGGTTATCCGATATAAAATTAATAGAATAGCTTTTGCTATACTATATTCAATATTCTTCGTCTCGTGTTCTTATTACTCTTTACATATTGTTCTTTCTTGAGATAGATCCATCCGGAATAAAGTAACTAGGCCCTATAATCACTATATAATTACACCCCATAGACCTTTATCATTGATTTAATCAAGTCATAAAAAAAACGGTTAAATCAGTTGGCGCCCACCGTGGGGCTAAGTTAATTATTCGAAAGACATATGGCTCGCCCAAGGAAGAACGCTCTTAATGAAGCAAGAAGAAACACGACGCACCCACCTATCGCGTCGAACGACTTGCAGAACGACACGACTGATAATTTATCTTTCTTTCGGTTCAGATTCATATTCAGTAAGTGTGGTTTACTGATATTAAAATCTGATAAAGTAATATTATTTATTACTTAGATAGACCTTTCTACAATTTATAATTAGAGTTAATTATAAATATTTGTTATGCGAGAGTAAAAAATATGGTCTAATCATTTTAAATTAGAACATTTATTTAAAAGTCATAAAATATTTTGCGAAAATATATAATTGACTTTGATCTAGAAGGTTTACCTTGTGAAGCTTATAATTATTTTTAATTATAAACTACTTTATTCTGAGAGAATATACATATGAATCGATCTCTAAAGAGGTCAATCTCTATCTTCAACATGAGTTTGTTGATGAGTTGAAGAGGCATATGAGCTAATAGCTCGAAGTTATTTGATCAAGATATTCTAAATTATATGTTAAATAATTAACCTCGATGTCACGTTCCAATACCGTGGATTGGAAAGAGGCGATTGACAGCGAGTTACATTCATAAAGTTAGTAGACCTCCAGGAGTGAACCAATTAGATGTAGATGGGTTTTTAAGTTCAAGAGTTTAAAAACTCTGATAAGTCAATCGATAATTTTTAGGCTAGACGAGTAGTCAAGTTGCCTTATAAAAGAAATAATTTTACTTCTTTGACTCATATTCACTAACGATTAGAATAACATCCATTTGAATGTTAATAGCTCTAATAGCTATATATAGTGGATGTTAAAATTATCATCCTTAATGGTGAATTAAATGAGAAAATTTATAAGGAGTAACAAGAGAGTTTCGTTGTTAAATGAAAAGAAAAACATAGTTTGCGAAACTTATGTATTTTCTTGTTGACATTTAACAAACTCCTAAACAATGACACGAAAAATATGATAGTGTCACTAACAAATTTTGACTGTCATATTAATTAATATGGCAAGTGTGTCCATATAAACTAACTGGATAATTGAGTATCAGAATTTGTTTATGCGCAATTTATATGTTAATATTTGAGAATAATACTGTGAATATTAAATCCATCGAGAAATATTAACTTATGATATGAAAAACATCAATTTAATCAATTATGATTTTGTGGTCATGTGATGACATTAAATTATCTCAAGTACATGAATGATGTCTAAGTTAAATACTTATGAAATTAAGGGATTTCATAATTTTATTTAATTCATATCTTGTATGCTACATGAGAACACATGTGATAGGATATCACAATTTGAGTATGCTCATAAAATTAGATGTCATGCATATATCGTAAAATGCAATAAGCTAGACAACGTCTCTTTGGTTAAGAAACTAAGGAGATATATGAGCAATCTTAGCAAGGTTCGTGGGGATGCATTATTGAGAATGCTTGAATCTTGAAAGAATACATTCATATGTGCATTATATTTTGAAAAATTTCAAAGGATCTAGGATAGATATAGTAATGCAAATGAAACTTCTGATTTAGAGGAATCAAAGTTTATAAGCGGATATGTATTCAATTATGGAGGCATCGATATTTCCTGAGAATCTTCCAAACATACACATATAACTCAATCCTCTATGAGATAAGAGTGCATAGCATTGGATAAAGCTAGTGAAGAATTTGAGCGGCTTCACAAAATTCTTGGAAGATATTTAATATGACTGAAAATTGTGTTAGTCATATGTAAAATGCGATAATCAAGCGGCGATATAGAGAGCTCAACAAGCTCTATGTATAATGGTTAAGTCACGACATGACATATTCGTTGTCGTTGATACAATACCGTGAGACATCTACTTTCAAATAGAATGGACTTTATGAAGTCAAGAGATAATCCTGATTCCGGATATTAAAGGTTTATCTAGAGAGTAGTATGTGCATCGAGGGGAATGGGCTTAAAGCCTAAATTAGACTATGTTACCTTGTACGGAAACCTAACCTGGCGACTGGAGATCCCACGGACCAGGTTCAATAGGACAACCAGTCTTGGCTAACTTAAAAAGAAAGCACTTAAGAGTATAACTCTATCCCATTCTTATGATGCAATAAGTGCAAGCCTACCGCGTTATTTTATAGGTTAAACAAATGCTTTTAATGACGTCTATATCTTGTCAAAACAAGTAGAGTATGGTAGGATACTCTTGATAGATGCGCTCACCTATGTTAGTGTGAGCTGGGTCGGCTCGTTGAGAATTTCTTTATAGGCTGGAATTCTCTAAAGCACTCGCATAACCAAGAATGTTCAGGGCCAAAACGAACACAACCGAGAACTTAAAGCAAATCGGTTTAATGCTGTGTTAAGTTTATTATCTTGGTTTACACCAACAGCCGACGGTTCAAGATGAAATATTTCACCGCGATTGGCTAAGTAAATCCGATAAGCTTTAACTAGGGAAGGTTCAAGATGAAATATTTCACCTATCCCGATGCGGTATTATACCTAAAGAATACTTCGACATAACATGTCCTGTGATACGGGACACGAAGAACTATTTTATTCATGTGGGGGATTGTTGGATTTTACAATTTATATGTGAATAAAATTAGTTGAGAGTAATTAAGGGGTTGCGTCTGTTCGATCTGAAGAGGTACCCTTTGGACCGAAACAATGTAATTCAAACGATGTGTCTCTTGAGAATAGACATTTATGTGCCTATAAATATGAGACTTAATCTGGCCAATTAAGTATCCTTTTTCAGACAATAATAAAAATTACTCTCTTTTCTACTTTAAATTTATGTCGAATTTTCTATTTGCTTCGGTTCGCCATGGGTTCATTATTTGTGCAAATAATGAACAACAGAGACTGTTGTATCTTGGGAGACTACCGGGATTTAAACTGCATGCACCGTGGCAGTCTCGAAAATATTGTCTTAAAGAAATCGCTTCGGCAAGCCTCAGTCTCATTTCGTAGTTTTCATATATTGATTGGGTGTTGTTTTGTTTATTTCAATCCAAGTAAGTATTTCTTACTAGTTTTTACGTTGCTAAATAATCTAACTTTATTAGAGCTAATATGTGTTAGATTATATTTATTTGTCATATGCTGAGGTTTAAATTAGAAATATTTTTTATGAAATATTTAAGTACACAGATTGATAGACACCAACATAAATTTGTTTGGCGAATAAGAAAGTACTTTTTTGATTGACAAAAGTTAAAAAGTCACTAAAATAAGTTTAATTATGTGACAACAAAATAAGCATGACCAAATTAATTTAAGAGTGAAATATTATGATGAAAAATATATTCCCCTCCACCCTAAATCTGTTTCGAATTTTATACATATATGATCATATAATATAAAGCGAAATTACCATGAATTTCTTATAGATATTGAAGTATATTATCGGTATACATGTTTAATATGGTTATTTGGAAGTTTTGTGATATTACAACTATAATTTAAATTTATATTCTTTTATTATAAATTACATATGTAAATCAAAAATTAAATTTGATACTCAACTTATATCAGCAGGCCAAATTCTTGGTGATTGTATTTGCAAATAGATCAAGTAGCAGAAGAATTGGAGATAGCTAAGAAATATTTCAAAGAACTATGCAATCAAACTTGGCTTAATCCTACTTTGCACCCTAAAAATGTATTAGTTTAGCACTTTTCACCTTCGGAAAAAAGTTGTTCCACTTTGAAATAATTATTAATGCACCCAACTGAATAATGTTAAAAATTGTATAGCACAGGGTCCATGTTTTGATTGGATGAACGATTGATTAATTCGATTTCTATTCACTTAAAACTTATTGATAAACTATTTTTATGACATTATCTTTTAAATTAAAGAATAGATATTGGACAAAATCATCATCATTCATGTAATTAAGAAAATTAAGCCAATGGTTACAAAGTGAGCCTTGACTTCCAATATTTTTATAAAATCATATTCACGGACAAATTATAAATTTTTGGGGTACTAAAAAACATTTTTCTAAAGTCATTCCAAGTTCTCGTTTTCATATTTTTTCCCCAAAAAAGAAGCCATATATATATATATATATATATATATGTAAAACCCCACATTTTTGCTTATAAAAATTTATCCAAAGCCTTAAAAATTTAATTAAGTGTTAAAATTTTAGTTGGGACCTGATTGTACAATTCTTGATATTTTGGGATAAAAAAAATAAAAACTTCAAAAATTATAGGGGTCTTTTTGTAGTTTTCACCATAAATTAACAATATGGTTAATTCTAATGAAGACAACTCATGGGACACTTGTTTATAGGTTTTCTTCTAATTACATTTAATGGATACATGCAATCTCCCACATGTATGCATTTTTGGACTAATGTGATTGACTAAAAACTCCTATAAATACTTCATCTTTCTCATTCTTGAACTTGAAGGAACACAACATATTTCACCCCTAGTAGTGTACATGAGTAAGAGAGAGTTACAAGAAATTGAAAAGAAAGGAAAAAGAAAGAGAGGAAAGAGAATTGTGAGAAAGAAGTTGAAGAAATAGGAAGCTTGGGGAGAAAGTGAAGGTGATCATTTGGAGTAAATCAAGCTTTTGCTAAACCGAGTTTCCGGTAAAAAAAGGTGAGCGTGGGAGTTTAAATAACGTGTAATTCATCTCGACTCATCGTTATTTAAGTGCGTTAAAGCTTAGTTATATTCGTTAAGTGTAGTAATCATTCTCTTAAACTTTAAGAATTCAACAACTCAAATTACTCCTTTGATAAACTTTGAATTAAGTAGTTGATAATCTAATAAGTTTTAAAAAGATTGGTATAAAATGTCCATCTATTATTAAAATAGTAGGAAACTGCTATTACATGTAAATTTTTGGTGATTTAATGCATGGTAATTGACGTGTGATTAAATGGGACTGATTTTGCAATTTAAGTTTTAAATTTGATAATGTGTTATTTGTTGATTGCTATTAGAATAATTCTATGTTGATATTTATCCGGGTGTAGTAAGTAATTTATCTCACCAGGATAAAAAATTGATTACATTAATTATTTATCTGTTGTTGTTTTGGGCCCATTTGGCTTGTGCGGTTATGTGATTAAGTTGAATAACACGTGCTATTAACTCGATCACGAGCCCCTGGTCTGGCTCGTATATTCGAGAGAACAGGGTCTCTCGAATATACGAAGTCGTGTTTGGATGCACTGACTAGTCATGCATAAGGTGTGTATGGGGGAATATCAAAAGGTGTGATTGGAGGAAATTATAAGGTGTGTTTGGGGGAGCAAGCTTTGGAAGTTGACAGACACCGAGAGGTATCCTTTTATACTGTAAATTAATACTTGTTTTGTTTATTTTAGTTGGCATTTGTTGCTCTTTTCATTGAAATTATTCGAATCATGCACACCCACCTCACTAAGTTGCAAGTCAACTTACGTCATGTGTTTTACTTATTTTCATATTTTGGGAGATAGCATAGAAGTCAGGAGGATTCTCGTCGGGGTTAAACTAAAATTTTGAAGCCTATATATATGTAAATAGCTATTATTAACTTATATTTTGTAAAAACTAACTTATGTAAATTTACTAGGTCTATATGTAAATATTAGTTAAGTAATATATATATATATATATATATATATATATATATATATATATATATATATATATATATTGATCTATTTGATACCGTTTTGAATGATTCAATTATCAAATGGTTTCAATCTATGATTAACCGACATGAACACTTGAAAAAAAACTTGTAAATCCTAATTTAGATAGCTAATTAATCTTTTTGTTTGATAAAGTTTTATTCTTGTATTTGAAATTTTTCTTGAGTAATATTTTATTACATTAAGAATGAATTGAGATTTAACGTAGGCTCTAGTTTTGTCGTTAACCCAATGAATTTTTTTTCTGGTCACGCCACCGACACTTCTCCTTAGGTGACTTGTTTTATTTATGGTCCAGTATATATGCCACTGTAATTTATAACATTCTTATTATTTGCTAATCACCAAATAAAATGATTTATCCGAAAATGACACGTCATAATAATTATAATAATTATGTTCTTTTTCCTATTGTTGCATTTGAGTTCTTCTTCATTGTAATGCATTTTTACTTATCTAGTTTATATTTATTTTATATGATTTTTCAATGTATTTACAAGTTCCTCTCAGTGATGGAGGAGAAGGGTTGGAAGCTGCCACAATCTACAAAATTGTGCTTGACTCTAAATCCGTGGAGGTTTGGAGAAGTCATTCCAGGCATTTTAAAATCTTCCTTACGACATTGGTTGTAAATGGAGCATATTACCAATGATGAAAAAACACTTTTGATACCAAATTTTTGTTAAAAAAATACCTTTGATACCAAACTTTCTTGAAAAACACACTTAATACCATGATCTCAATCGCCTCGACACATTTCCTTTCTCCATTAATTTTTTGACCGGAAACTTCACATGCCACACACGTGGTAGTTAAGTCACCATCTTCAACTCTTTAGGGGGCTATCTACAATTAGACTAAAATACCTAAAAATTAGGCGGGGTATTTTGCAATTCAATTCCCCATCACCATCTTTCTCTTCACCTCCGACAACACAACCACCGCCTCCATCTCCTTCCTAGGCACCACCACCACATAATTTAAGTGAAGTTAATTAAACAGAATGAGTAAAATATATTTTATAATATAAAGATTTTTCAAGCACTTTAATTTTCGTAAAAAAAGTTACCGTATAATTTTTCACTCTGAAGTTTAAAGCTCTGTATACATTTGATTATTGCATTGCAATTATCAAACTCCACTACTTTAATTATTTTAGGGTCTTAAGACAATAATATTTTGTTTAACATCTGTGTCAATATTATTATGATTAATTACGATCATTTATTCCGTAAAAATCACAAAACAAAACATGTAAAGTTGATAAACTTATGATATAAATAAACCTGAGTTTGTATGAACTGATGAGATAACATCATGTTGCGTGGATAATTTTTACTATTCATACATGTGAAGACAGAATGTTCGAACCATTGAGAATTAATTCGGATTGTGTAGGCTTTATATTAATATGCCATTAAGTTCTGTTAGTGGTGGAATTAAGATCATCATAAAATCATTAAACACTCCGAAGAGAATGAAGAATAACGATTCCTCTTTGTTAATGAATAAGTGCAATCCTTCGTGAATAGATGTTTATATTTTAATTGATTAACTAATCCTAACCAATGTGTTGGGAGATGAGAAATTTGAAAGAACTGAAAAGGTGTCTTTTCTTAATCTCTCGGCCTATGATTCTATGAACCTGCTTGAATTGAAACTTAACCAATAGTCACGACTTTAAAGGAAGGCTCCGCCCAAACAAACATTGTTTTATTTATTTATGTAGAAATGAATCCCGAAATTAAATACCTGATAAAGAGACACGACGTCTCCTTATTTAATTGTGAGATTTTTCAAAGGGTGTGAAGGGAGTGTTTCCTTCAGAGAATTTTAATAGGTGTGTCTTTACATTCCCTTGACAATTGCAATGAATAATCCAATTTGGAGAGTCAATACTTTATGTAAAAACTATTGGATTGGTGAGTAAAGTGAATCGGTGCATTACTTGGACTGTAATTTTTTAATTAAGTCCAATGTATATTCTCTTTTTGCACGAATGGAGCTTATGTTTCTGATTCATTAAGAGTACAAATTTTTTATGTGATAAAATCAACTTCATTAAATTGTTATATGGGTTCGGTAAGGATATGATAATCTGGAGTGAGTATCATCAAAATGAAATTAAAAGACGAAGAGTCGTCACGATCATCTATTTCAAATTGTTAGAATGCGATTCAACAAGAAATGATAAGAAATCGTCATATATATTATATCTGAAGTGCGAATTCAATATATAGATGAGGAGGATTACTAAGTCATTCCATGAAGGTAATGATTTGAGTAAATTTTAATGACATGAGCATGCAATTATGAACCTCATATGAGTATGTGATTCATAGCTTGTGTACATTTATTAGTATGATTATGCATATGTCTAGCATAAGGAAAAGAGTGAATTACTAATAGCTTTATGTGAAAATAAAGAATTAATTAGTAATTATAATCATATCAATATTTTAATGAGAAAATATTGGTAATTTATTATTGAAAAATAATTAAAATTGTTTGCAAAATATTTGTAATTCATATCGATATTTTAATGAGAAAATATTGATAACTTATAAGAATTATAATTTATATCAATATTTTGAGAAAATATTGAAAATTTATATGTAAAAGTAATTATAATTCAATTGTGGAAGAATTATAATTTGCTATGGTATCAATATTTTATTGAAGAAATATTGATTATATTTATAATTTATTCGTGAAATAAATATCAATATTTTATTGAGAAAATATTGATTATATTTATAATTTATTTGTGAAATAAATATCAATATTTTATTGAGAAAATATTGATAATATTTTATTTGTAAGAAATAATTATAAATTATTTGAGAAATAAATATCAATATTTTATTGAGAAAATATATATTGAACTTATTTGTGAAATAATTATTATTTATTTGTGAGAAATAAGTATATAATTATAATTTATTTGTTTGCGAAACAAATATGTAAAAGTTCAAATTTTTGAACTAATCCAAATTAATTATGTGATTTTAAATCATTACTAACTCGTGAAGTTTAAAATGTATTTGATCACATATATTTTATTGCGCTATTTATTGAATAATAAATAAGAGGCAATAAAAGTATTTGCGAAATACAAAGAGATGCATTTGTGAACTACAAATCTAGAAAATGGAATAAGAAAATTTTAAATTCTTATATCCAAATTGTGGGGGTAAATACGAATATATTCATTTACACAAGAGTGTGTTAACTTAGGAATAATTCGTCAAATAATTTACCTAGCTCAACTCAATTGAATTTGGTTGCTAAAATAACAGAATTTTAAGATGTGGTTAAGCGCCAATATCTTTAAATTCGGGTTTACTTGACAACTTGTGGGAGAAAGCTCACTAGATGTCTACACACATACTAAGTCGAGTTTCGTACAAGAATGTCAATTATCATTCCATGTGAAAGGGAAGAAAAACCAAATACCTTAAAATGTGGGGGGTATTTAGGTCAGATTTCGGTTTCACCACCGAAAAAGAAAATAACTTAAAAATATTAATTACTACTAGCTTATGCGATAAATAGTAGCAGTTCATATTTTTTGTGTTTAAATCTGAAATAAATGTAATCATGTGAACTGAGTCACGTGATGTAACATTAATTGAGAATGTAAGAAGGATTTGAGAGAATCATTTCTTATAAAATTGATCCTTCTTTTGGCTCAAATTTATTTTCGGTAAGCATGATTTACTGATATTAAAATATGATAAAGTAATATTATTTACATAAACCTTTTTATAATTAGAGTTAATTATAATTTTTTTATTCTGGGAGAATAAACATTATAGTCTAACCCTTTTTAGACTAGAATATTTTGCGAAAATATTTAATTAATTATGATCAAGGGGGTCAAATTTGTGAAGTTTATAATTATTCTGCAAGAATATACATATGAATCTCTAACTTCAACATGAGTTTGTTGATGAGTTGAAGAGACACATGAGCTAAATGCTCGAAGTTATTCGATCAAGATATTCTAACTTATTTGTTAAAGAATTAACCTCGAGCATATAAATAGATTATGTCACGTTCCAATACCATGGATGGAGAGAGGCGATTGACAGCAAGTTACATTCATAAAATTGGTAGACCTCGAGGAGTGAACCAATTAGATGTAGATGGGTTTTTAAATTAAAGTGTTTAAAAATTTTGATAAGTCAATCGATAAAAACTAGGCTAGACTAGTAGCCAAGTTGCCTTATAAAAAAAAAATTTACTTCTTTGATTCATATTCACTAATAATATTTATTTGAATGTTAATAGCTCTAATAGCTATATACAATGGATGTTAAAATTATCATCCTTGATGGTGAATTATATGAAAAAATTTATAAGGAGTAACCAAAAGAGTTTCGTTGTTAAATAAAAAAGAAACACAGTTTGCGAAACTTATGTATTTTCTTGTTGACGTTTAACAAACTCCTAAATAATGACACGAAAAATGTGATAGTGTCACTAACAAATTTTGACTGTCATATTAATAAATATGACAAGTGTGTCCATATAAACTAACTAGATAATTGAGTATCAGAATTTGTTTATATGCAAACAATATGTTAATATTTGAGACTATTACTGTGAGTATTAAATCCATTGAGAAAATATTAACTTATTATATGAAAAACTTCGGTTTAATCAATCATGATTAAGAGGTCATGTGATGATATTAAACTATCTCAAGCACATTATGTGAGATGAGTTATAAATAGTTTAATACTTATGAAAAGGGATTTCATAATTCTATTTAATTCATACCTTGTGTGCAATACGAGAATAAATGAGATATAATATCACAATTTGAGTATGCTCATAAAATTAGATGTCACGCATATATCGTAAAATGCAAGAGGCTAGACATCGTCTCTTTAGTTAATAAACTAAGGAGATACATGAGCAATCTTAGCAAGATTCGTTGGGATGCATTAATGAGAATGCTTGAATCTTGATAGAATACATACATATGTGCATTAGATTTAGAAAATTTTCAAACGATCCAGGAGGGATATAGTAATGCAAATTAAACTTCTGATTTAGATGAATCAAAGTTTATAAGCGGATATGTATTCAATTTCGGAGGCACCGAGGCACCGCTATTTCCTGAGAATCTTCCAAACAAACGTATGTAGCTCAATCCACTATGAAATTAAAGTGCATATCATTGGATAAAGCTAGTAAAGAATTTGAGTGGCTTCACAAAATTCATGGAAGATGTTTTAATATGACTGAAAATTGTGTTAGTCATACATAAAATGCGATAATCAAGCGGTGATACACAGAGCTCAACAAACTCTATGTATAATGGTAAATTCACGACATAATTGTTGTCGTTGATACAATACCGAGAGACATCTACTTTCAAATAGAATGGACTTTATAAAGTCAAGAGATAATCCTAATTCCGGATATTAAAGGTTTATCTAGAGAGTAGTATGTGCATCGAGGAGAATGGGATTAAAGCCTAAATTAGACTAAGTTACCTCGTACGGAAACCTAACCTGGCGACTGGAGATCCCACGGACCAGGTTCAATAGGACAACCAGTCTTGGCTAACTTAAAAGAAAGCACTTAAGAGTATAACTCTATCCCATTCTTATGATGCAATAAGTGCAAGCCTACCGCGTTTATAAGGTTAAGCAAATGCTTTTAATGACGTCTATACCTTGTCAAGAACAAGTAGAGTATGGTAGGATACTCTTGATAGATGCGGTCACCTATGTTAGTGTGAGTTGGGTCGGCTCGTTGAGAATTTCTTTATAGGCTGAAATTCTCTAAAGCACTCGCATAACCAAGAATGTTCAGGGCCAAAACGAACACAACCGAGAACTTGAAACAAATCAGTTTAGTACTGTGTTAAGTTTATTGTCTTGGTTTACACAAACAGTCGACGGTTCAAGATGAAATATTTCACCGATTGGCTAAGTAAATCCGATAAGCTTTAATTAGGGAAGGTTCAAGATGAAATATTTCACCTATCTCGATGCGGTATTATTCCTAAAGAAATTTCGACATGATGCCTTATGTGAAGGAACTAGGAGAACTATTTTATTCATGTGGGGGATTGTTGGAATCTATATTCTATATTTGAATAAAATTAGTTGAGAGTAAGGGGTCGTGTCTGTTCGATCTGAGGTCGTGTCTGTTCGATCTGAAGAGGTACCCTTTGGATCGAAACAGTACAATCCAAACATTATGTCTCTTGCGAAAAGACATTTTTTAGTCTATAAATAGGAGACTTAATCTGGCAAATTAAGTATCCTATTTCCGACAATAATCAAAAAATTACTCTCATCTCAACTTTAAGTTTATGTCGAATTTTCTATTTGCTTCGGTTCGCCGTGGGTTCATTATTTGTGCAAATAATGAACAACAGACTGTTGTATCTTGGGAGACTACCGGGAATCAAACTGTATGCACCGTGGCAGCCCCGGAAATATTGTCTTAAGGAAATTTGTTTCGGCAAGCCTCAGTCTAATTTCCTTGTTTTTACGTAAAGATTGAAGTGATCTTTGGTTTCGATACAAGTAAGTATTTCTCACTATTTGTTTTTGTGTTAAATTGAAATATTTAAGTACACAGATTGTTAGACACCAACATAGGGTTTATATATATATATATATATATTAACTGTAATCGTGTAAGTATATTTGTAATTGAATTAAAGAGAATATAAACTGAGTTTATTGAATAATGAATTTCTGTAGTTACAAAATGTTCAACCTATGCTAATATATACAATGAAGTTAAGGGCAAAAAAGGAAAATTACATAAACCTCCTAACTAAATATACACCGACTAAGAAAGCATAAAAACGCTTCTATAACAGTTAACAACTATACGCCTAATACAAGAATTAAATTAGAAAACCTAATTATCAAATGATTTTGGGGATTTTGCAGCTTTCTTTTTCGTCTATCTTCCTTTCTTTCATTTCAGCTAATACTCCCTCGCAAGCTGGTGTGTAAATGTTTCGAACACCAAGCTTGGACAATAAGGAGTGGAAATGGCGTCTGGGCAATGGTTTCGTGAAGATATCCGCAAGTTGGGCAGAAGATGTTATAGGCAACAATTTGAGATGATTCTTGGCCACATGCTCGCGAATGAAATGTAAGTCAATTTCTATGTGTTTTGTCCTTTCGTGAAATATAGGATTTTGTGCCAAATGTAGAGCGGATTGATTATCACAAAAAACAGTAGGAGGTAACTCTAGCTGAATGTTGAAATCCCTTAGTAGCTGAGAAAGCCATAGAATTTCACTAGTAATTGAAGCAGGAGACCTATATTTTGCTTCTGCAGATGACTTAGAGATTGTAGGTTATCTCTTTGCTTTCCAAGAAACTAGTGATCCTCCTAGGAAAGTGTAATAGCATGTTGTAGACCTTCTTGAATCTAGGCAAGATCCACAGTCACTATCACAAAAACCAGTTAAAGATAAATTAGAAGATCTAGCATAAAATAAGCCCTGACCAGGGGTGGCTTTTAAATACCTGAGTAGATGGTGAGTTGCAGTAAGGTGTGCATGAGTATGTTTGGCTAGAAATTGGCTTAATTTATGTACAGTGAAAGATATATCTGGTCTTGTAATAGTTAAATATATGAGCCTACCAGTAAGCCTTCTGTAGGGAGATGGATCAGGTAACAAATCATGATTATCAGACTTAAGGGAATTTTTAGGGTCCATTGGAATGCTCACAGGTTTACATGCCATGTATCCAGTATCTTTTAAGATTTGCAATGCATATTGTGTTTCTATTCCAAGGAAATATCTTAATTTCCCTAAGTCTCTTAGTTTAAAAACATAACTTAATTGTGATCTAGTTTTGCAAAGAAGGTCAGAGTTAGGTCCTGCTAATATGATGTCATCCACATACACAAGAATAGCAATAAAAGAATTATCAAAACCAGAAGTGAAAAGGGAATAATCTGACCTTGATTGTTGAAAACCCAGTTTGTGTAGGACCTCAGTGAGTTTATGATTCCACTGCCTACTTGCCTATTTAAGACCATATATTGATTTTTGCAATTTACAAACAAGAGTACCTGATTTACCTGTAGTTTCTGGAGGTAAAGTAGGAGAGTAGCCTTTTGGTAGAGTCATATAAACTTCTTCATCTAATTCACCATTTAAAAAAGCATTGGTGATATCCAATTGCTATAAATCCCAGTTCTGAGTCATTGCTATAGCTAGAAAGACTCTAACAGTTACTAATTTGGCAACAGGAGAAAAGGTAGCAATATAGTCTACCCCTTCCTGTTGTGTAAAGCCTTGAGCTACAAGCCTGGCTTTATACCCTTCTACTGAACCATCAACATTCCTCTTTATTTTGAATATCCATTTACAGCCAATAGGGACCTTGTGAGGTGGAAAAATCTGAATAGTCCATGTATTATTGGATTCCATAGCAGAAAGTTCTTGATTGATGGCTTGGATCCATTCAGGATTTGTAATTACTTGTTTATAGGTGGAAGGTTCAGTAGTTGTAGAAATGTAAGCTATAAAAGATTGAAATGTAGGAGAAGTCTTATTATATGCTAGGACAGATGATAAAGGGTATTTGATATGAGTGTTGGTAGTTAGGCAATAGTAGTCTTTGAGATAAGAAGGTGGCTTGTGTGGTCTTGTTGATTTTCTAGTGTGAATTTCAGGATTATCAGGACGAGGTGTAATAAGGTCAGCTAATTGGGAGAAGTTGTGTCTGGAGGTAGAGTTTGTGTAGATGTAGACTCAGGAATAATAGGATCATGAAAAAGATAAGGGGGAGTATTTTGAGTGGGAAGAACTAATGTGGTGTCTTTAGTGAAAGTTGAAGTCAGAATAGGATCATGGAAAGGGAATACATGTTCATAAAAAATTACATTTCTAGATGTAAATATTTCATGACTATTTAAATCAAGTAATATGTACCCTTTAATGCCTGGGGCGTATCCTAAGAAAACACATCTTCTAGCCCCCAGGAGCAAATTTTGTCCTATGCTGTTTGATAGTAGATGCATAGGCTAAACAGCCAAAAACTTTTAAAAAATTATAGTCAACTGGTCCTTGATATAATTTTGTGTAAGGAGACTGGTTTTGTAAAAGAGGGGTAGGTAATCTGTTTACAATATATGTGGCAGTAAGAATACAATCAGACCAATATTGAACAGGAACTTTATATTGAAAAAGTAAAGAACGAGCCACATTTAGAAGATGTTGATGTTTTCTTTCAACCACAGCATTTTGCTGTGGTGTTTCCACACAAGAAAATTGATGAAATATGCCTAACCTAGAAAACAGATCATTAAAAATGAGTTCCTTTACATTATCACTTCTGAAAGTTTTGATTTTTGATTGGAATTGATTATGAATGAATGTTATGAATTTTGGAATAATGTATTGAACATCAGATTTATTTTGTAGTAAAAACACCCAAGTAAAACGGCTAAAATCATCCACAAGTGTAAGAAAGAATTTATATCCATTATAAGAAGGGACTTTGTAAGGTCCCCATACATCACAGTGTATAATATCAAAAACAGAAGAAGCAATGTTATTTCTAGAGACATATGGTAGGCATTTTTGTTTAGCTAAATGACAAGTGTCACAGGGATGCTTCTGAAATTTAGACAAGTTTGGTAATTGTAAAACAGACTCTAAAACATGTAACCTATCAATGGAGGGGTGTCCTAGTCTAGAGTGCCAAGTCCCAATAGAAATGGTATTACATGAAGCCTGAGGAGAAGGAGACTTGTGCTCTAGAATGTAGAGTCCATCTAGGAGGTCACCCTTGCCAATCTTCATCAAAGATGTCAGGTCCTGAATAAAGAAAGTGTCTTTCTTAAAAATGATACTACAGTTTGAAGAATGCAAGAGTGCCCCAACTGATAATAGATTGAATTTGAATCTAGGGACATAGAGGAAATTGTATAGAGTAAGGTGATCATTTAAAACTATAGTACCTTTGAAATAAGCAGGAATGATAGAATTATTAGGTAATGTGATGTGTGTGTTGAATGTGGCAGTAATAGTAAGGAAATAAGACAAATTGTTGCATATATGGTGTGATGCACCAAAATCTATTAACCAACTATTTTTATGAAGTGCAGAACTAAAAAGGGAGTTTGAAGAAATAATACCTGAATGCGCATTAGCACTTAAAGCTTGTGAAGGATCTGATGGAGGATCTTGATTAATGGAGTCAATGGAACCAGATGGAGATTGTTGGAAGAGATTGGATAAATGAGCATATTGTTCAGGAGAAAGAGTGTGTATGAAGTTCTGGAGTTGTGTGGGTGTACTGGGTGATGAAGTAGTAGTATTGTTAACAGTAGGACTAGATGGAGGTGATGGTCTAGGGGAATTGGGAACATAGCCAGGGGGAATCCATGTATCTTGAAGCAAGTATTGATTGTGTGCCCAGGTCTTTGACAGTGAGTACAGTAGGGGCGGTTTGATTTTTGGTTTTGAGGGCTGTAGGGAGGTCTGTAAGAGGGTATGTAAGTGGAGGGTGAGGGAGGAAGAGGTGGTCTGTTCTGGGAGTAAGGATTAGGTGATCTAGGGTAAGATTGGGCAGTGGATTTTGTGGCAAAGGCCATAGAATTAGAAGAGTCAGTGTTGATGGAATAAGAATGGAGAGATCTCTGTGTCTCTTCCTGAATGACAAGAGCATATGCTTTTGTAACAGGGGGAAGGGGATCCATGAGAAGGAGTTGACTCCTAGTGTGAGACAAGGATTCTTGAAGCCCCATGAGAAAGGTTAGTAAGTACTCTTTTTCAAAGTAATCATCCAACTTACCACAAGTACATTTTGGACGAAAATTGGTCAATTCGTCCCAGATGACCTTTAATTTGGAGAAGTATGCACTAACTAAAAGATTCTGTTGTTGCAGGTTGACAAGATCCCTCTTGAGTCGGAACAGGCGAGGACCACTGGCTACTTTATATCTTTGTTTCAGTTCAAGCCACATATCAATGGCCAGTGTGTGATAAGTGACAGTGTAGTTAATTTCTTTGGTAAGTGAGTTCAAGATCCAACTGAGAACCACATTACTATTTCGATCCCAGTAATTAGCCAAGATTGGATCATCAGAAGGCCTTGGGAGGGTACCATCAATGAAGCCATCTTTATTTTTGACATTAAGAGATAGAAGCATAGCACGGCTCCAAGTTTGATAATTGTTTGCATCTAATTTTTCAGAAACAAGTGAAATTCCAGGTCCATCCGCAGGATGGAGATAATAAGGACTAGAAGGATCCTCGATCTGAGCCCTTGGACGAGAAATTGGGAGAGAAGTGGATGCGGAGTCAACAGTGGAAGAAGAAGTACTCATATTTGAGAAGTATGATCAAGAATGTATTTCTTGAATGAAAAAACGTATTGAGAAGAGATTTGGTATTGGGAAGAATTGATTCTGGGAAGTTTGGATTGAAATATGGAAGAATCTTGAAGATTGACAGATGAATAAAAGGGAAACAGAAAGAAAGAAATAGTAGATGATATATAGAAAAATAAAGAGGAGAAGATCTTTGAAAAGAAATAAAATATTAAAGGAGAAGGAGATATGATGAATACCAGCAGTGATCGGAGAAGAAAATCTTGAAGAACAGCGCGGCGGAAGAGGTAGTTTAAACCTTTACTGATACCATATTAACTGTAACCGTGTAAGTATATTTGTAATTGAATTAAAGAGAATATAAACTGAGTTTATTGAATAATGAATTTCTGTAGTTACAAATGTTCAACCTATGCTAATATATACAATGAAGTTAAGGGCAAAAAAGGAAAATTACATAAACCTCCTAACTAAATATACACCGACTAAGAAAGCGTAAAAACGCTTCTATAACAGTTAACAACTATACGCCTAATACAAGAATTAAATTAGAAAAACTAATTATCAAATGATTTTGGGGATTTTGCTGCTTTCTTCTTCGTCTATCTTCCTTTCTTTCATTTCAACTAATAATATATATATTTATATATATACACTAGTGATTATGCACTGCGCATTGCGCGGTGTCGTTGCCCTGTGTATTTGTTTGTGTAAATAAAGTAGTCGTATAAGTAGTGTGATATGTAATTGTTTCTATTGCTGAAATGTATAAGTAAATACTATAGGTGACAACCTTACGGAACATATGGAACAATAGAGCGGTGCAAAAAAATAAAAAGGCAACCTCTATGTTTTGAATAGAATCATATCACTACATTTGTAAGCAAAACTATATATATATATATATATATATATATATATATATATATATATATATATATATATATATATTATAGAAGGTAATATAATCATATCGTTAGTTACATAGAGTCTTCCAAGGATAATTTGAACCTAAAAATTTATATAGAGCAAGATTAAGTTCAGACTGACAATTTTATATAGAGCAAGATGAATTTCAGAAGGACATACCTAGCAAAGGATAAGAAACATGATTAAATTTTCTTTCTTTTAGTTTTGGACTTGAGCTCATGAGAAAAGCTTTTTCCAGTATGTTGTTTTCCGCTTATCCGTCTGGTTAAAAGATGGATTCTAAGCAACAAAGAAAATTATTATGCAATATATTCACTAGATAGAAAAGAGCCATCTAAGGTTAGCTCCATGTTTCAATTTTCAAATGATATACGATATTGGATTTTGTCCCTACGGACCTATATTACAACATCACACTTTTTTACATATAGAGGGAATCATAAGAATGAACAAATATTTGACATATTTAGTTGCCAATTTGCGATCATCATGAATAGCCTATAGAAAAGATGATCTAAAACGGATTCACATTTCATTGTAACCAATAAGCAGGTGGAATATTATGAATACCGGAACTTTTTCATCGTATATATAGACGTCAAATGACCACCACCTACTGCAAAAGCTGATCCAGTAGGATTAGAAATGAAAGGAGCCGTTAAAGCAATACCATAGACTTAAGTTCATTTCCATAATAATATGTCAAAAATGAGCTACAAGTAAATTTTCCATCTTATGAGTTTGGTGACAATTTCCAGATTAATCAATATGTAATATGGATATGCTTAAATGTGTGAAAAAAGCTTGTCTTATCTGCATCACTATACTATGATTTATATAAAACTTGATGTTTCATCAAGTGAAGCAAATTTTGCAACTTTACCTAATCTATGTTATAAGTACTATATAAAAGTATGGATAGCTTGGATGACAATTTTCCAAGTCTAATATGCATTAATTAGAGTTCGATGCCTGTTAAGGTAAACTAAATTCAAGGAATGAAGATAATTTGGTAGTTGTAGTAAGAAGCTTGTGCAAAAATTTAATCACCATGTACCCAAAAACAAGAAAAATAGTATGATTTCAAATTCATTCATGAAGAAAACACGAAGAGTCACATATTTCACCTAATTGACAAAAATTACATTCAATTACGAAAGAAGTCTCAACTCAAAATATCACTAACAAGAGAGCCAAAGAAATCATAATTACCAACAGCAGCATTACAAGAAAACAAAAGGTAAAATTCTTGCAAAGGTATAAAAAGCAGCAACAAACTTTCCCACAATTTACCAATATAAATGACCTAATCCCCAGAAAATCATGTTTTTATCACTGTATAACATTGTATTTGTTAAAATTAATGCATAATTCCTTAAGTATGAAGTTACTTAACCATGAAGAATTCAAACTTGGATGAATTATAGTCAAACTTTGCAACTCAAGAGACTTATCTAGAATTGTATCATATTCAAACAATGCAACCAATGAGATCAAGAGACTTAGGATTGAAGAACTCTCAAGAGCTTATTCATCATACTTAGCCACTATGTTTGAATTAAATTCATGTATTCAACATTAATCTAGTTTGTTCTAGTGTAGAGTAGAAAGGTAGTTCATATGCCTATATATATGTATGTAGTGTGTAGAATTTCATAGAGAGAAAAATCATTCAATTAGCAAGTTAGTTTAGAGAAGAAAATTACTCTCTTGTATAAAGGCTTAGTGCAAAAAGCCTCAAAATATTGTAGCCTTATTATCTTGATAAAATAATAAGTCTACTTTGTCTTGCTAAAATTATTTTCTTAACCTTTCATATCCCAAACACCCAACAGATTGTGGTATCAGAGCCACCCTTGGCATGATAACCCCCCACATATATTGAAAAAATGAATCCAAGTAATAGCAATGAGCTTGCCTTTACATATTCCCAACAAGGTGTTCCGATCTTTGTTGGTCAAGACTACGAGTTATGGAGCGTTCTTATGAAGACGTTATTCCAGTCCCATGATCTTTGGGATATCGTAGAAGTGGGGTATGAAATATATACTCCGGAGGAAGAAGCTACGTTGACTGGAGCCAAAAAGAAGGAGCATAAAGAGAACAAGACCAAAGATGCAAGAGCCTTGTCATTTATGCACCAAGGGGTAAGTCGATCTATACTTCCGCGTATTACGGTGTTAAATTTTCAAAAGATGCATGAGATATTTTGAAAAAACAATTTGGTGGTTATGAAAAAATTGTCTCCATGAAATTGCAAAATTTATGGCGAGAATTTGATAATCTACTCATGAAAGATAGCGAGACTATGCAAGAATCTTTTTCTAGAGTATCTACAATTGTTAATCAAATTAGAGGCTATGGTAATTCTGCCGAAGATAAAAGAATTGTAGAAAAAGTCTTGCGAAGCTTGCCAGTAAAATTTGAGCACATAGTTGCTGCGATTGAAGAGTCTAAAGATTTATCAAAACTTTCTTTAGACGAACTCATGGGATCTTTAGAAGCTCATGAGAAAAGAATGAGCAGATTTTCAAACCACAGTTTGGAACAAGTTTTTCAAGTAAAACTTAATCTAGCAGACCAGAAAAATAAAAAAGGAGATGGCCAATCAGAAAAGAATATGGCCTCCACATCCAGAGTATCAAGAGGCAGAGGTCGTGGAAGAAATCAAAACTTCCGAGGACGAGGTCTAGGAAGAGGAGGTTTCTCTAACCAAAGAAATGCAAATCAAAATTCAGATTTATTTTGCCGAATATGCAGAAAAAATAACCACGACACAAAAGATTGCCGCTACAAATGTAAAAGATGCAGAAACGCCAATCATTCAGAAAGAGATTGTTGGCATAGAGATGATGATGAGAAAAATGAGGATAATTACACTGAAGAAAAAGATACCAATCAGGTATTTTATTCATGCTTGAATTCTCAACAACTATTTAAAAATACGTGGCACGTTGATAGTGGTTGCAGTAATCATATGTGTGGAATTAAGAAAATGTTTGTGGAGCTTGATGAGACCTATTTATCTGAAGTAAAACTTGGAGATGGAAAGGAACATAAAATTGTTGGGAAAGGAACAATAGCAGTCCAGACAAAGAAAGGACAAACAAATTTTATCAAAGATGATTTTTTACGTTCCAAATTTGACTCAAAATATGTTGAGTGTGGGTCAACTACTCGAGAAGAATTATAAAGTGGAGTTTAATAATGATCATTGTGTCATTATTGATAAGCAGAAGAATCTCACAATGGCAAATATTAAGAAGAGCTCAAATAATGTATTTCCTCTTAATCTGCCATTGATCAAGAAAATTATTCTCCAGAGCACAACAGAAGAAGATCATAAGCTATGGCATCTGAGGTATGGACATTTAAATTTCAAAGGTCTCATTCTCTTAAAAAGAAAAGATATGGTTTTTGGCCTTCCAAATATTCCAGATCGAGACACAATGTGCGAAGGATGTATTTATGGAAAAATGCATCGCCTACCATTTCCAAAGACATCCTACAGAGCCAAAGTTCCTCTTGAACTAATACATGCCGATATTTGTGGCCCAACTCGAACTCCATCTCTTAACGACAATAGATATTTTCTATTGTTTGTGGATGATTATAGAAGAATGATGTGGGTTTATATTTTGAAGCAAAAATCAGAAGCATTCTCAAAATTTATGGAGTTCAAAGCCAATGTGGAAAATCAAAGTGGCAGAAAAATAAAGATTCTCATAACAGACCGAGGAGGAGAATTTATTGGAAAAGTCTTCTTAAATTATTGCAAAGAAAAAGGGATCCAGAGACAACTAACAATGCGATATACTCCACAGCAAAATGGAGTTGCAGAGCGAAAAAACCGCACGATAGTTGAAATGGCAAGAAGCATGATGGCTGAAAAGGGACATCCAAAAAGTTTTTGGGCAGAAGCTGTAGTTACAGCAGTCTATATTTTAAATCGTTCACCAACAAAGGCAGTTCTAAACAAGACTTCCTATGAAGCATGGCATCGGAGAAGGCACACGTAAACAACTTCAAATTTTTGGTTGCTTAGCTTATTCTCATATTCCTAAAGAGAAGCGTGAAAAGTTTGATGATAAAGGAGAAAAACTTATTTTTGTTGGTTATAGTGACGAATCCAAGGAATATCGTTTGCACCAGTTGCTCGAATGGAGACAATACGAATTGTCCTAGCATTAGCAGCTCAAATGGAACTTCCAGTTTATCAATTGGATGTCAAATCAGCATTTCTCAATGGAGATTTGAGTGAAAAAGTTTATGTCGAACAACCTGAAGGTTATATTGTCCAAGGCAAAAAAGATAAAGTTTATCGCCTCCGAAAGGCACTATATGGGCTAAAACAAGCACCAAGAGCCTTGAACAACAAGATTGATAATTACTTTCAGAAAAATGGATTTCAAAGAAGTCAAAGTGAACCGTCATTATACGTCAAGAAACAAGGTGAAAAAGATTTTCTCATTATCTGCCTTTACGTAGATGATTTGATATACACAGGTACAAATCCATTGATGATAGAAGAATTCAAAAAGGCAATGATGAAAGAATACGAGATGACTGATTTGGGTCTAATGAAATATTTCCTTGGAATTCAAGTTCGTCAAACCAAAGGGGAAATATTTATCTCTCAGGAAAAATATCTTGAAAGTTTATTGAAGAAGTTTCAGATGATAAATTGCAAACCCATATCTACTCCACTGGCACTAAATGAAAAGTTGACGCTAAAAGATGGTGCTGCAAAAGTTGATACAAAGATGTACAGAAGCTTAGTAGGCTCTCTAATCTATCTCACATATACCAGACCTGACATTGTCTATTCGGTAAGCTTAATCTCGCGGTTTATGCATGACCCGAGTAAATTGCATTATGCATCAGCAAAAAGAATTCTACACTACCTTCAAGGTACAAGAAATTTTGGCATCAAATATGTCAAGGAAAAAGAAAACAGACGTATCAGATACACTGACAGTGATTGGGCTGGATCAGTTGATGATCGAAAAAGTACAGCTGGATATGTATTTTGTTTGGGTTCAAAAATCATATCATGGGCAACAAAGAAGCAAAAGACCGTGTCACTGTCATTAGCAGAAGCAGAATACATTGCTGCCACAGACGCAGCTCGTGAAGCTGTTTGGCTTAGAAGACTTATGACAGACATTGAACAAATACAAGATACTACTACAACAATATTTTGTGACAATATGTCCAGTATAGAGATGACAAAGAATTTAGTTTTTCATGCCAGAACAAAGCATATCGAACTTCGACACCACTACATTAGAAGTCTCGTTCAAGATCAAGAAATTCAATTGGAGTTTATGAACACTAAGGATCAACTTGCAGATAGCTTTACAAAAGCAGTCAATTCAGAGAAGTTAGAGCAATTCCGAAATGGTGTTCGAATTATGAATTAAGAGGGGGTGTTAAACTTAATTCATAATTCCTTAAGTATGAAGTTACTTAACCATGAAGAATTCAAACTTGGATGAATTATAGTCAAACTTTGCAACTCAAGAGACTTATCTAGAATTGTATCATATTCAAACAATGCAACCAATGAGATCAAGAGACTTAGGATTGAAGAACTCTCAAGAGCTTAGTCATCATACTTAGCCACTAAGTTTGAATTAAATTCATGTATTCAACATTAATCTAGTTTGTTCTAGTGTAGAGTAGAAAGGTAGTTCATATGCCTATATATATGTATGTAGTGTGTAGAATTTCATAGAGAGAAAAATCACTCAATTAGCAAGTTAGTTTAGAGAAGAAAATTACTCTCTTGTACGAAGGCATAGTGCAAAAAGCCTCAAAATATTGTAGCCTTATTATCTTGATAAAATAATAAGTCTACTTTGTCTTGCTAAAATTATTTTCTTAACATTTCATATCCCAAACACCCAACAGTATTCACTTGAAAAGAATAATTACCTACAATTTCTTCAACTTTAAGAAGTCTTCCAAAAAATGCACGTTGCTGCTGAAAAAAATGGAAGCAATTGGCAGCAAATTAAAAAATATCGAATCCCTAAAAGAAATAACAATTAGACTCGCTGAAAGTTTTTACGTAATCACATTCACTGATATCTTGTGGAGATAATTTCGCAAGTCTGAATCCGTGAAAGAAAGTCCTTTTACAACTTTAGC
This sequence comes from Penstemon eatonii, assembly GCA_038501285.1. NCBI lineage: Eukaryota > Viridiplantae > Streptophyta > Magnoliopsida > Lamiales > Plantaginaceae > Penstemon > Penstemon eatonii. The sequence goes on along the minus strand of CM076715.1, from coordinate 60,252,206 downwards.
CTGGAAAGAAAAGTGTGTAACCTCCGATCAAAACTATTATAGGCCAGCCCCCCCCCCCCCCTTTTTTTTTTTTTTTCATATTTCAAGCAACAGAACCCAAGTATAGATCGAAATGTTGTGGAGATAATTTCGACAGACGGAAGAAGAAGAAGAGTGTTGGTCCCAAAAGTTGTCAATGAGATCTAGAGGGGGGGGGGGGGGGGGGTTGAATAGATCTCATAAACTTTAAAACTTTTTCTGTCAGCAGACTAAGCTGATCTGATTCGTAAGTTTACTAAGCTGATCGCGCACAAAGCTTTGAACAGCAGAGTTGACCACTCATCTGATTTCACTAGGCTGATTCAGATATACTCAGAGTTTCAAAACTTGTATGCAGCGGATATATCAAGTATGTTTTTCAAACAAGTTTATCTTTCAAAGTTTTACCCCAGTTTTACAAAATTCTTTTCAAAACATTTTTAACTGTTGAATGCTCTTTTTGAGATATGCAAGAAAAGAATGCAGATGTAAAACACCGATATTTTTATAGTGGTTATATGGATCAAAGTCCTTTAGTCCACTCTTCCAAGTCACATAGATCTTGGGTTATACTATAAACACACAATTTACAATATACTCTGCTTGCGCCGAACAACAAATGAACAGGCCACAAGTGCGCAGTAAGAAATCACACAGAAATCCTACTCTCCGAAGCTAGATCACTCACATAGATGGATCTACACTCCTCACGCTATTTTCAGTATAGGAGCTCACAAAGAAAACCTACACTAAGAAGCTATATCACTTCACACAGATGGATATACACTCCTTTCTTTTCTCAGTTGAAAGTCACTCAGACAGACAACGCATGTTCTCTGTTCTTCAACGAAAAGCTTCGTCAACAAATGACTGGGCTTGTGATCAGACGACTCAACTGATGGATCTTGCTCTATAGATGTGATCTTGAATTGTGCAAGTCTCTTTTCGATCTTCAGTTAGTCTTCTATTTATACTCTTGGATTTGAATTTCTGCCCGTTGAAGATGAGACAGAAATTTGCAGTCCTCGAGTTCCGGTCCCCATTTTTTGGAACGGCTCCCTGCAACTGCTACAGTACAGTCTGCTGTACTTTCTGTCAGTCGCATTTAATGCACTCAGCAGGTTACCGTTGGACAGCTTGCTGACCGTCTTCACTTGGCTGATGGGAGTACTAAGCTGATGGCTACTCGGCTGATTCAAGAATGAACATATCTATCTTGACTCGGTTGATGATCACCAATCTGATATCCCACTCGGCTGATTCGGTCACATAGCTTCCAGACCTTGAGATAAGTTTCACTAAGCTGTTCTTAGTTGATGACTAATCCTTTTGATCTTCAAAACCATTATGGCCTTTTTGTCATCTTCAAAACCTTCTCTAATTTATACCAGCAATTTCCCCCTTTTTGATGATGACAAAACCTTCAACTAAGAACGTCTTCTAAGTCTTCAGATTTGGTCTTCATACCTTGAGATGGAAATTTATTGATCTGATACAACTTTCAAAAAAATACCAATAGTTGGTTCTTTTCCCTTTTCTGATCTTCTGTTTAAAGGGTTCTTAGTTGCATCCTTTTTCTTCCCCCTTTTTGTCATCAACAATAATACTTGAGTTGCATCTCTTCTTCCCCTTTTTCTCTTTATAGGATTGCAAACTTAGTATGCTGAGGACAATTAGGTGAGTACTAGGCTGATTTAGGAATTCTTCGTTGCTGTTTATCACTCCAGCTTAGAAGATTTCCCCTAACTTCAAGAATTGATACCACTTGTTGGTATTTGTGGTCTGATTCCACTTGTAGTCTGATGCTACTTGTAGTCTGATACTACTTGATGTAGTACATTCTTGAATAATACTTGGCTGTTGAGTTCCAGTCGGCTGATTAAGAAGCAGTCTTCTGATAGCTTCATTTTGACATATTGAAAACTTCATCTTTATTTAGGAGTACCGCTAGTCGTACACGTTCCCCCTAAGTTCAAGAATCCGTGGTCAAGTAGTCTGATGAGAGTTTCTCTTCAAAGACACTCAGCCGTTGAATTCCAGTAAGCTGTTGTGGGTTAGTCTTCTGATAAGTTCCCCCTCAACTTATGAATCCAAAATCAACAAACCACTTTCTTTGTCACATGGTTGACTGATACCACACTTTGTTGGTGATACTGCTTGTTGCGATCAGTTGTTGGTCTTTAATACCACTTGTTATTCTATGATAATCTTCAACTTTTCAACACACTTGCGTTCCTTGAAATTTCCAAATGTATAGTCTACCACTTGAATTATACCACTTTGTTGATATCACTTATTTGATAACACACTTGTTGGTACATGCTCGCTGGTGAGACCACATGTTGAACTTGGTGAAATTTGCAAGGCAGTCAACTCATCTTTGTCATCTCACATGCATTTCACCTGTAAAACAGATGACTAATTTTGGTACCCTTTATTTATTGGGTCCAGCAGGATTAGTAAGACCTTTAACATGTGACGATCTAGTGACTTATGTTTTATCATGATGATATCACTTGTCATTATGATACCACTTTACTGGTCATGATTAAAACAATGCTCATAAGCAAGGTAAGATGCATGAGATGTGTGATAAACATGCATATTGAAATGAGGATGGCAATTAGCACAGTGAACATGATCAGCATGATAATATAAATAAGCATGGTGCATGTCATAATAATAATTATCATAATGTGATTCAAATTCTTGCCAGATAATTTCATTTTTGGCTCAATTTCTTACCCGAGTTATTTAATAACTCACCTTAGATTTAGCAGACTTGACATTTAAATTTTACTCCTATCAGCGGGCCTATTCGGCTGATGGGTTTTAGTAGTCTGATTCGTCTTAGGTAGCTTACTAGGTGTTCTAACCTATTGAGCATCAGTAGACTTCTTCTTTTAAGCCTCTGATTTCTTTTTGTTTAGAGAATGATGCAAGTTTTTCTTTTAAATTTCATTTATATTTTCAAAACAAACTGCATACTCAGTTTTTAGAGTTTCATTCTCATGCTCAAGCTTTTTGGTAGTCAGCTGATTCTTGAGGTTTTTCAACCTGAAGTTTCAGTGATATGATTTGCTCTTTTTAGCAGAGTCATCTCTTCCTTAAGCTTGGCAAATGTACACACAATATTTGAATTTGTAATTCAGCATTTATTCAAACGATTCAAATAGTGCATTTAATTAATAGTAGAAGTTACCTCAGATTCAGAATCATCAGATTCTATGACAGTTAAGCACAGTGTTTCAGGTACTTCTTCAAATTCTTTATCAGACGACTGACGGTCTGAATAAGATGTGCAGGAGTTTATTAGCTTTGCTGCATCAGCTAACTTTGATTTTCTCTTTCTAAGCTTACGCTCCTTTTTGGCACGCTTTTCCTTTTCAGCAAAATTTTCAGATGATAAGTGAGAATGATCTTTGATCAAGAGTCCATACTCCTCTTCATTTTGGTCTCTAAGTTTTGCTTTGGAGGAATCCCTGTTTTCCTGAAAATGATTAGAAGAAGATGAAGTAGCATTTTTATATTTTAATTTCATTTTCTTCTTGTAGAACTTCTCAAAATCATTCAGCAGCAGGGTAACGTCGTCAGCAGTGTAGACTTTTTCTGAACTCAGCAGAGTCTTCTGTTTTGACTAGTCTGCTGATTTTCTTGACTTGTCTGACGTCATTAGAGCAGCAGTAGGGTCTGAACTGGTTGACACTTCTAATCCCATTCTTGGAATTTGATACTCAAAAGCTTTGAGGGATGAGAACAGTTCGGAAAGGGAAATCTTCCCTAAATCCCTTGATTCTTCCATGGCTGTCACTTTCATGTTGAATTTAGGTGGCAAGGCCTTGAGAACCTTTGCGGTGATCTCCTTGTTCGAAAATTCTTTACCAAACCTTAGAACTTCATTCAGAGCTTTGGTAAATCTGGTATCCATCTGATCAATCGTTTCACCAGACTTCATCTTGAAATTTTCAAACTCCTCAAGAGCCACACTGAGCTTGTGTTCTTTGATAGCGTCGTTTCCTTCGCTTAGCTCGCAGACTTTATCCCACATCTCTTTGGCAGTTTTGAAATGCTTGATCTTCTGGAATCTTTCTTCGTCTACAGCTTTGAACATGATGAGCTTAGCCTTTTTGTCAAGATTTACTAACTTGACTTCTTTGGGAGTCAGCTCATCCAGCTCTTTGTCAACTATCTGATCTGGTTGGCCAGCAACCTTCACAGTCTTCTGAAATCTGAATGGTCCTTTTGTAAAACAAGTAAGCATGCGGTCGTCATAAGCGGCAAAAAGGATTTCCATTCTGATTTTCCAGCTTTCGATGTCCATAAGACCAATGTGAGGAACATGGCTTATGAAATCCATTTTCAAAAAAGTTTTTGATTTTCAAAATATGCTCTCTTTTTGAAAAATTTTAAAAACACACCTTGGATCAAGTTCGTTTGATCAGGCAGCTGATTCTAATGACCCACCCGCTCTGATACCACTTGTTGGTCCCAAAAGTGGTCAATGAGATCTAGAGGGGGGGGGGGTGAATAGATCTCATAAACTTTAAAATTTTTTCTCTAACTTTTTCTGTCAGCAGACTAAGCTGATCTGATTCGTAAGTTTACTAAGCTGATCGCGCACAAAGCTTTGAACAGCAGAGTTGACCACTCATCTGATTTCACTAGGCTGATTCAGATATACTCAGAGTTTCAAAACTTGTATGCAGCGGATATATCAAGTATGTTTTTCAAACAAGTTTATCTTTCAAAGTTTTACCCCAGTTTTACAAAATTCTTTTCAAAACATTTTTAACTGTTGAATGCTCTTTTTGAGATATGCAAGAAAAGAATGCAGATGTAAAACACCGATATTTTTATAGTGGTTATATGGATCAAAGTCCTTTAGTCCACTCTTCCAAGTCACATAGATCTTGGGTTATACTATAAACACACAATTTACAATATACTCTGCTTGCGCCGAACAACAAATGAACAGGCCACAAGTGCGCAGTAAGAAATCACACAGAAATCCTACTCTCCGAAGCTAGATCACTCACATAGACGGATCTACACTCCTCACGCTATTTTCAGTATAGGAGCTCACAAAGAAAACCTACACTAAGAAGCTATATCACTTCACACAGATGGATATACACTCCTTTCTTTTCTCAGTTGAAAGTCACTCAGACAGACAACGCATGTTCTCTGTTCTTCAACGAAAAGCTTCGTCAACAAATGACTGGGCTTGTGATCAGACGACTCAACTGATGGATCTTGCTCTATAGATGTGATCTTGAATTGTGCAAGTCTCTTTTCGATCTTCAGTTAGTCTTCTATTTATACTCTTGGATTTGAATTTCTGCCCGTTGAAGATGAGACAGAAATTTGCAGTCCTCGAGTTCCGGTCCCCATTTTCTGGAACGGCTCCCTGCAACTGCTACAGTACAGTCTGCTGTACTTTCTGTCAGTCGCATTTAATGCACTCAGCAGGTTACCGTTGGACAGCTTGCTGACCGTCTTCACTTGGCTGATGGGAGTACTAAGCTGATGGCTACTCGGCTGATTCAAGAATGAACATATCTATCTTGACTCGGCTGATGATCACCAATCTGATCTTTACTGATCTGATATCCCACTCGGCTGATTCGGTCACATAGCTTCCAGACCTTGAGATAAGTTTCACTAAGCTGTTCTTAGTTGATGACTAATCCTTTTGATCTTCAAAACCATTATGGCCTTTTTGTCATCTTCAAAACCTTCTCTAATTTAAACCAGCAAAGAGAAGAAAAAAGATCACAAAGTGATTATTGTGGGAGAAGAGTGGGACTGAAGAGTCATCTAGAAAACCACTGGCTTCCCCCTTGAAATGACATCTGTCATTTTCCTAAAATGACGTCGTTTGGTACTTGAACTGAAAAAAACAAATATTTTGATGAAGCAGGATGACGGACGACATGCTGCAACTGTTCACATGGCCGAAGGAAACAATGCTCTGCAATGTAATTCCGTGTTAAATTTGAGAGAGATATTGAAGAAGACGGCCGAGAAAAAAATTTACTTTGAGAGAGAAATTGAAGAAGACGGCAAAGAACGAAAATTATAAGAGGCTCAAAACTACGTCATTTTGAGCCTGCGTGAGGGAAAAAAAAAGAAAAACAAATTCGGACGACAATCTTTTTTACTGTAAAATAGGGGGTTAGCCCTTCATATGTTGTAATATGTTGGGCAGCTGTTGCATCAGCATCAGAAGTCATTTTAACAGTAGCAGCATCAACAGGTTTATAAGCTTCAATTGGCCTCTCAGCTGATTGAGGGCCTTCTCTGACTAAATCCTCAGACTTAGCAGGAGATGGTTCAAAGACCACCTTCCTCTTAGCAGACTTTTTAGGTGCAACTTTCTCCTTTTCTTGCCTTGAAGTTGCAGTGTCTTTAAGTTGACTCCTAGTCCTCTTAGAAACATTCTCAGCAGGTTGCTCCTCTAATATAGTTCTGGAGGGTGAATCAGCTGATATATCCAGAACTTCATCAGTAATCTTTTTAATAGCTGCATCTGTAGCATCTTTCTTTTCCTTGTCTGTTTTGGCTTAAACAGTTGGCTTAGCTATTTGAACAGAATCTTTATTTTTTTGCTGGGAGTCTTTTCCTTCGTCTCATCAGCTTCTTTTTCATCCGTCTTTCTCTTTGAACCTCCCTTAACAGCTTGATAGTGGGCCATTGCCTAGGCATTGTTAATGACTTTCCCATTAGTCAAATCACAGCCCAACATTACGAACAGATGACTAAGAGTAATTCTATGATTAGACTGTTTCTTCTTATGGAAATTTGTCAAAATATACCAAACAATTTCAGCCCAATTGACCTCAAAGCCATAGTGAACAACTATCATCATAGCATATCTCTTCATAGTAATACTATCTAAAGAAAAACTACAGTTTTCTATCACCTTCGCCACCATATCAGCCATACGCTGATATTCATCCTTCAACTGCTTTTTCTTTATGTTACCTGATAGTATTTCCCCTTCATGGGCACAGATACTCCAAAACTCTTGTTCTTTCTCCTCAACCATGGTTGTCAGGTATGTTCTTCCTTGGTTGGATAGTCCATACTTCTCATGGAACAGAGCAGGAGTAAGGACAATTTCTTTTCCTCCGACTGTTGCCTTAATCTCAAGCTTGTTGACCACTTCTCTTTGTACTACTTAGCTGATTTCAGCAAGCTTTAAAACAGTGCACTTGCAACGGATATTTTAAAGTATTTTTCACAAGTGTCCTTAGTCTATTTGGAAAGATTTTATCCCCAGTTTTATCAAACTCTTTTACGAAATCTTTCAACAGATTAAAGAAGGTGTTTTTATGCACTTTGTAATATTATGCAAGAAATAATGCAAAGTAAAACACACAGAATTTTTATAGTGGTTATATGGATTTAAATCCTTTAGTCCACTCTTCCAAGTCACTTAGATCTTGGGTTATACTAAAAAACACAAAGTAATCAGTATACAATGCTTGTGCCAAACAACAAATGAAATGGCCACAAGTGCGCCATAGGAAATCACAAAGAAAGCCTATCCTCTGAAGTTAGATCACTCACTAAGACGGATCTACACTTCTCACAACACTCTTTACGGTTTTTCACTCAGAAAATTGTTTATCTTTTTGATCTTCAACTTTGGCTTTTGTCAACAAGCTAAGTGACTAAGCTGATGAGTGAGCTGTTCTTGAGACTTAAAGATTTTGGTTCGGATTTTCTCTCAGAGATTGTGTTGTTCTTCTCTTCTTCAGTCTCTTGAACTATTTATACTTCCAGGATTAGAAAAATGTCCGTTGAAGAGAGACACAATTAAAATTCCACATTTACTGGTCCTTAATTTCTGCGAACGGCTCTCTACACAGTGACAGTACTGTCAACTGTACTTTCTGTCATGCAGCATTTAATGCACCTAGGTGATACGAGGTTTTCCTTCAATCATTTGTCATTAATACCCTTGGTCTTCAGCATTTATTACTCCAAGTGCATTTATTACCGTTGGAGAGACTTTCTGATCCTTTCCAATTGGCTGATGAGAACACTAATCTGATGATGAACAAAGTTGATCCCAAACTTGAACAAATCTGATTTGAGTCGGCTGATCTTCACCAATCTGATTTCTTTCATCAATAGCAGATCAGTAGTCCTCTTGGACCATCTTGAACTTTGACTTGATTGATAATACTTTAACTTCAATCAAAATTCTTCCAAGGGTCTTCACTAAGCTTTCCTAACTTAGCTGGTTATGATGTTTTGGAAATCATCAAAACCTCCCTTCAAACTTCAAATTACATTACTTCTGATCTTCATCTTCATCCAACACAAATGGCCTATGAAATTTATTAAAAAAGATAAAGGAAATAGGAATACAACAATATTGAATTTCCTTTTTGGTTGGGGCCACCCGCACCCCATATAACTCCACCACTGACTTTGACCATCTTGTCTTTATATTATGTCTACTGCATATAACTTCTGATTCATAAAAATATATTTGGCTTAAGTTAACTGATAAAAATATATTTGATTTATCTTCATTTATCAAACAAAGTTTTAATTATATATTTCGTGTGAGGCCTTCTGAAATTTGATCCAAATTTAACTCAATAATTAAGAAAATAACAAATACATTTAAAAAATAAATTTTCAAGATACTTGAATTCGATTCAATCAAAGCTAGTTCAAGTCAATTCATATGAAAATCAAACCAAGTACAAATATATTCTCAAGTTCAATATAAACAACACCAAATCAAAAATTGACAATATATTGTTCAATTCTAGTTGACTCTTAATTATCTAGACCTGTCAATGGGGCGGGTTTCAATCCGGATCCGTCCGAATTTGAATCAATTTTTTAGGATAATTAGAGTTCGATTGACATAATCCAATTATAAAGATCCGTAGTCCAAAACATAAGAATCGAATATGAATTTAGGTCGATCCGATCCGTTAAAGATCCACATCCAATAAAAAATAAAAAAATGATGTATATATATATATATATATATATATATATATATATATATATATATATATATATATATAAAATATTTTATGAAAGTAAGTACCATTAATAATATATTAATATTTCCCTCCCTGTCATTTTAAGAAGATAGTAATATATAACTTGTTTAAATATTTATTTTAGCCAATATTTTTATTTAAAAATATGAATATTAGTAAATGATGTTTGAACATGTGAGTTAAATTTAAATTAAATGGTAAAGTGAATGAACTTATTTAAGAAAAAATATTTATGCAATTTTTTAAATAAAAATATTATTGGATTAAAAAAAGATCCAATATTCGACAAAATCTGACCAACATTCATTAGATTCAAAAAATCTAGATCCGAGCATAATCCGAACAAAATCTGATCTGATATTATTAAATCCGAATCTGAACAAGCCTGATCTGACCAAAATCTGACCAATTGACAACCCTAATTATCCCTGTTCATGTATAGTACACACCTACAAATCAATCGACATTGTAAAATATATAATTATGATTTTAATTAATAAGACATGTAAATATGTAATTAACTCAATAATATCGCAATACATTAAATTGGTGTGTACATTTTATACACATAAATTATGGCACAAGATTCTCTGTACCACATTTAGTGTACCACTCTTGTGTATCACTAATAGTTAATTGCCACATGTAAATGTGACAATTAAAATAATTGTCAAATGTACAAGTGGCAATTAGTTATTAGTGATACGCAAGTATGGTACACTAAAAGTGGTACAGAGGATCTACACCCATAAATTTAGGAATGCCCTTTTCGTTTGTCTCTTTTAGTGCTATAGATTTAAGTTAAATTAACTATCTAAAAACTTCATGCAGAAATAATGACTTAATTAAAAAGAAAAAAATGGAAAAAAATATGTATGTGACATTAATTTGAGAGGTTTGGAATGGATGAATACAACTTGGTCAATTTTAAGGAAACAGTAGTTAATTTTTTTTTTACTAGTACAATAAAGAATGTAAATAATGATGAACTAGTCAAAAATAGAAATTTGCTTTAACACCAACAATTGGTACTTTGGTAATATCACTGGCCAATATACTACTTACTAAAAATCATAAAACAAATACATATACCTAATTTACAAAATATTTAACTTCAACACGACCTCTCCATACAAGACATGTAAATATGTAAGTAACTCAATAAAAATGTGTTCTTAAAAAAAATCAATAATATCGGATTACATTAAATTGGTATATACATTTTATATATGTAATTATTTGTATGAGCTTTTTTTCTTTCTTGTCTTTTAGTGCAACAATAGATTTAAGTTAAACTATCTAAATAAATCATGGAGGAATAATGACTTCAATTAAAAAAACAAAATTGGAAAATTATTTATACGACATTAATTTGAGAGATTTTGAATGGATGAATCCTAATTGGTCAATTCTAAGGAAATATTAATTAATTATCCTTTTTTACTCGTACAATAAATAAGGTAAATTATAATAAATTAGTCAAAATTAAAAATTTGTTTGACATCAACTAATGCTCTGACAATACCGTTGGCCAATTTATTAGTATTACCAAATATATTAAAACTAAATAATGTACCCAATACACAAAAGCTTTAACTTGATTGCAACTTCTCCATATATATATATATATATATATATATATATATATATATATATATATATATTAGACAATCATTTAGCTTGTCATTTATAAACAAGAGGATTACAACTGATTAGTCATGGATCAAAGAAAAAAAATCAAAACATTGGTCCTAGGGCCTCAACATCTAGGGGTCCCAAAATACATGTGATTATTTTCATACATGTATATTATTATGGTCTATATAAAAGGTCCGTTATCATATTTCCATTAAAAAAAAAGGCCCATTACAATATTACCATTTTTTATATATATTCATAGAAAGATATGTGAGTTCCAAGAATTATGTATTGACGTCCATATTTTCCTCTTTTTCAAATAATTATATTTTTTTGTTTCTTCTGGTTTCTTATCTTTTTTCTTTTGATTTTTCGCTCTTCTATTTATGAATTATTTTTTTCTCAATCTCAATCTACAACCAACAACAGTTTCATATTATATTAATTTTTTAATCTTCTCAAGTTTCTATTTTATATGTCACCTATTTATCAAATGTGATTAAGTTTTTAATTTCGATATCATATTTCTTATTTTATTAATTTTTAAATTGACTTGTCATAAATCAACAAAAAAACATATAATGTATTATGAAAATTGTACATGATTTTTAATTTAAAAAAAGACTCACTCGGTAAGATTTTGTTTTGAGATTGAAATTTGACAAAATATAAAAGTTAAATATTGGCTTACAACCAAGAAAGAAATCGTAAATTCAATTCTTTAGCCAAATGATGGGGGCTATTTCACACCCCTTATAATGTGCGGATCGACTGAAGAATAAAATATCGGTTCGACCAGACAAGTCAGTTCGGGATCATCTTATCAACCCGGCCAAATACAACTCTCTTCGACTAGAAGACTACACTCCGGACTCAAGAAGGATAATTGGGCCGAGTCCTATTAGGATTATGTTTCCTTGTAATGCTAGGTTTAGTATGATATAAATACCTAGTTAATCATTGTATTACACACACTTCAACACACGGCAAATACGCCACTAATCCTGCATAAACCGCAGAATCCAAGATTATTCAATAAAAAAAGAGCTTTCTCTTCATATTCAGATTATTTTTACGTTGGTTATGATAATTACTTGTTGTTCCTTCAAAATTGTTCTTCTTTGAGATCCATCCTGAATAAAGTGACAGAGCCCTTTAAATTATATATATTGAGAATCTCCAATATCCCATATTCACTGATACAATTAACCCGACGAAATCCGATTAAATCAGTTGGCGCCCACCGTGGGGCTAGGTTAATTATTCGAACGACATATGGCTCGCCCAAGGAAGAGCGCTCGTAACGGAGCAAGAAGTAACACGACCAACCAACATGACGCGTCTGAGGATCTACCGGGCAATACCGATAATAACGCCCGTGTATCCAACAACAGCCAGCAACAGAATGAGCATCATCAGAATCAGGTGGAACCACAAGGGATCCCTACTGGCACAATACCGGAAGAACATGTGGCTCCAACGATCCCGGTCCCCCTGTCAGATGCTCAGGAGAAGTTTCGACAGATCGCTATGCTCCTTAAATCACTCTCCCCAGAGGAATTACTTGTACTCGAATAAGTCCCCAAAAACGTTAGAACTACTAGGGCAAATCCCGCTCAAAGAAAGCCGAGGCAGAACGATCAAATCTCTCAACAAGCTGATAGCCCGGCAAGCGAGCGACACTCGCTACACAGTCCGCAGCAGAGCAATTCAAAACCCTCCGATGATAACATCCGAAGAAAAGCGGACCGAAGGAGATCACAACGCAACGAATCAAAGGAACACACCATAATCCCCATCGAGGATGACGCTGGCGAGGCGATCCCGAATCGAGCAAGAACAATGCGATTCTCGGAAATAGAAATTGAAAAGATGGTACAAGAACGACTCGAGCAACGCTTAAGATCCGTTCAAAACCCGTGGCCCAAAACCACAGAACTCCAGGAGAGCTTAGCAGCATGCTCTCCCTTCTGCAGAGAAATAAAAGAGGCACAGTCAATCGGACAGGTTCCTGGTAGACTACCCAGATATGACGGAACCATTGATCCAGATGACTATATCTTTAGTTTCACAAACATAATGAACTTGTATTCTCACTCAGCGGAGTTCACCTCTAAGCTGATGGTGACCACGTTAGAAGGATTAGCTTTGGACTGGTTCGCCAAACAACCAGCCAACTCCATATTCAGTTTTCGAGAATTATGTAACAAACTAACACAGCAATTTGCCAGTAAAAAAAGACAAAAATTGCCAATGAGCTATTTAGGAACCATTTATCAACAAGAAGGTGAATCTTTAAGGAACTGGTTGGCAAGATTTAATGTCGAATTACTCAAAATCGATTCCCCCAATATCGATTACATAATCTCGATTCTCTTCGATCTCACAAAGAATAGGCAGTTTGGAAACGCCCTCAGCCGAAAGCAACCAAGAACGTTCGAGGACATCATGAGCCTAGCATCTAAGTATATGACCCAGGAAGAGATGAACTCTTTTAAAGATAAAAACAAAAATAAAGTTACAACCTCGGGCTCCAAACGACAAGATAGAATTCCTGCCCAAATATCCATAGACTATGAACGATCTTTTAGAAAATGCAACGTCTTCCAACGATTAGAATATAATAAAAACGACCAGGATAGACGACCTAACATCTATCAAAGACCTAGAATCAGCGAACCAGCAATCCAGAACAGGGTCAATCAAGTAGATCACCCAAGACTAACCGTTCCAATAGACGAAATCTTGGATGTACTAGAAAGGAATAATTGGATCCCAGAAGCGAAGAAAATCGCTCAGCCCAGGCCAGGTGGACGAAATTATGACCTATACTGCAATTATCAATTATGACCTATACTGCAATTATCACCGGGCACACGGGCACCGCACTGAAGATTGTTTTCACCTTAAAAGAGAGATCGAAAAGTTGATCGAACAAGGAAAACTAAATGACTATTTGGAGCGGGATAACCGCAAGCGAGAAAGAAGCGGGAGTCCTTGGTATAACCACCCAAGAAGAAATTCACGAAGAAAGTCCCCTAATGAAGCCCCCCCCCCCAAGAACTAAATAATGATCAGATCAACGGAACCATACACACGATCTCAGGGGGACCCGCAGGAGGAGATAGTCGCAATGCTCGTCGAAGGACCGCTAGATCCATAGTCGGAAACATTAAATATCCGAAAGAAATATGGACCTTAGAAAACAAAGCAACAGCGCACCAGCTAATTAGTTTCAACGAAGGCGCAGTACCCAAAAACCTTGTTTGGGACACGAAAGAGGATAGCCCCGATTTTCCGATGGTGGTATCCCTAGAGATAGCAAATTACAACGTCAAAAGAATCCTAATCGATAATGGAAGTTCTGCAAATATCATCTCTAAAGAGGTACTTGCCCAGATGAACTTAGGGCAAATACCATTCCAAAAGGTAGCTACGCCGTTGGTGGGATTCGGAGGATCCGAAATTGTCCCCACTGGAACAATTAATTTGAGTGTTTCACTCGGAAAGAAACCATATCGAACAGTGAAGCTGGTAAAATTTTTAGTAGTAGAAACTCCGTTCGCCTACAATGCAATTTTAGGGCGACCTGCCCTCAACTTGTTCCGAGCTGTCGTCTCAACTTACCATCAAAAAATAAAATTTCCGACCGACATAGGTATCGGGGAAATAGTGAACGACCATTGTATGGCATGGGTTGTTACAGCACATCGTTAACTTTAGCGATTACCCCGAGCAAAAGGAAGCTCGAAGATGACGTTGATAGAAACGAGGTTGAAATCCCTAGCACTGACCGAATAGATAAAAAGGGAAAAGAGCCGGTGGATTTAGCCTTAAAACCACCAGAACATAAGGATGTCATACTAGTATAGGGGGACTCATCGAAAACAACAAGAATAGGTACGGAGTTAAGCAAGGAAGGAGAAGTAATGTTGATCAACTTTCTCAGAAATAATATGGATGTCTTCTCTTGGAGTGCGAACGACATTGAAGGGATTGATCCTCGAGTAATCAACCACTCGCTAAAAATCGATCCTTTAGCAAAACCAGCTAGACAAAAGAAGAGAAATCATGGGCCAGTAAAAGATAAAATCATCAAAGCCGAGGTAGAAAGGCTACTCAAAGCAAAACAAATTCGAGAAATACACTTCTCGGAGTGGCTATGTAATGTCGTGCTGGTAGCAAAGGGAGACAAAAAGGATAACAAATGGAGGATGTGCAACGATTTCACCGACCTTAACAAATTATGCCCGCGGGATCCATATCCTCTCCCAAGGATCGACTTATTAGTCGACTCCACCGCTGGTTTTGCAATTTTCAGTATGATGGATGCTTTCCAAGGTTTCTATCAAATATACATGGACGAGCGGGACCAAGAAAAAACTGCATTTGTAAACCGAGCAAGGAGTGGATTGCTTTATAGTAAAGCCATTCGACTTGAGGAATGCCGGGGCCACCTACCAAAGGTTAGTTAACCTGATGTTCAAAGAATTAATTGGAGAAATAATGGAAGTATACGTAGACGATATGTTGGTCAAAAGCATGAATGAAGCTGATCACGTAAAGCACCTCGATCGATGTTTCCAAATATTGAGAAAGTATCGAATGAAGCTAAACCCTGCCAAATGCACTTTCGGGGTTAAATCCGAAAATTTTTGGGATATCTGGTACATCAACGTGGAATTGAGGCCAACCCAGAAAAAATTCGAGCGATAACTGAAATGAAGCCTCCAAAAACAATCTCCCAAGTACAGAGCTTGGTAGTTAAAATTGTGGCGCTAAACAGATTTATATCCAAGTCAGCTGACAAAAGCTTGCCGTTTTTCCAAACGCTTCGGAAAGCAAAAAACTTTGCTTGGACCGAAGAATGCGACCAAGCCTTTGAACGATTAAAAGAATACCTAACGACGCCCCCACTATTGGCCAAACCAACCGAAGGGGAACCATTATATTTATATGTATCGATCTCTGAAGTGGCCGTTAGTTCGGTACTAGTTAAAGTGGATGGCTCAGAACATAAGCCTGTTTATTACTTAAGCAAACTATTGCAAGGGGCCGAGAAAAACTACTTGGAAATAGAGAAATTCGCCTTGGCCTTGGTAGTGGCAGCAAGAAAACTCCGACCCTATTTTCTGACCTATAAAGTTGTGGTATTAACCAATCAACCATTAAGACAGGTCTTAGCAAAGCCAGAAGCCTCTGGAAGATTGATCAAATGGGCGATCGAACTCGGACAGTTCGACATCGAGTACAAGCCAAGAATTGCAATTAAAGCACAAGTCCTAGCCGATTTTCTACTAGAGACTCCGAGTCGAGAAGTTGAAAATCCTGAATCGACCATCCATACACATGATATCCTGATCATAGAAAATCAAACCTGGTTAATGCACGTCGACGGCGCTTCATGCCGAGAAGGAGGATGTGCTGGAATCAACTTTACCGGGCCAAATAAGGAGGATATCAATTACGCAATAACATTAGACTTCATCGTGACAAACAACGAAGCAGAATATGAAGCATTGATCGCAGGAATGGAAATGGCAATCAAAGCAGACATATAAAATCTTAAAGTATTCACCGATTCAGAGTTAGTACAAAGACAAATAGAGGGCCTATATGAGGTAAAGGAATTTAACATGATAAAATATCTGTCTAAAGTGAAAAAACTGGCGGAAAAATTCGAAGAATTTGGGATACAAAACATTCCAAGATCGGAAAATAAATGGGCCGATCAACTCTCTAGATTTACAGCATCCAATGACGGAAAGACTGAAAGAGTAATCACTTGGCTAATGTCTAATACGCCAGCAATCGATATCGATGAAACACCGATCACTCAAATAATGGAAATCGAAGAGGTTGAAGCAAATTGGATGACTCTGATGATAGAGTACCTTCGAGAAGGAAAACTGCCGCTCGACCAAAACGAAGCTCGCAAAATAAAATATCGTGCTCCAAAATATACGTTGATAGAAGAAAAACTTTACCGAAGATCGGTATCAGGAATTCTTCTAAGATGCATCTCCGAATCTCAAACCGATGATATACTCAGGGAAATACACGAAGGAGACGTGGGGAAACACAGCGGAGCAAGGGCGTTGGCTTTAAAATGCCTTCGAACAGGTTATTATTGGCCTACCCTCAACAATGATGCCATACAGTATGTCCAAAAATGTCATCATTGCCAAGTCCATGCTAATATATGTCATCGACCAGCCGAAAACATACACCCAATACCAGTGTGTTGGCCCTTCGATCAATGGGGAATGGACATTGTAGGACCTTTCCCTGCAGCTAGATCCAAGAAAGCATACGTTCTGGTTGCTGTCGAATACTTCAGCAAATGGATAGAATGCATTGCCCTTGCACGGATAACTCAGTTCCAAGTTATCAACTTCCTCTGGAAATTCATAATATGCCGATTTGGCATCCCGAGAATTTTAATCTCTGATAATGGAACCCAATTTGCGGGAAAACAGATAATAGAATGGTGTTCAAAACTAGGAATTCAGCAAAATTTCACTTCGATCGGGCATCCTAGAGCGAACGGACAGACTGAGGTAGCAAACCGAGAAATAATAAAATCCTTGGAAAAAAGATTAGGGGCAGCCAAAGGAAAATGGCTTGATGAACTCCCAGAAGTACTTTGGGCTAATCGAACCACTGTCAGGACCTCAACCGGGGAAACCCCATTTAGCCTAGTATATGGCTCCGAAGCTGTTATTCCGATCGAAACTCTAATTCCAACACCAAGAATTGAAATGTATGATGATCAGGAAAATGAAAAGACAAGAGAAAATGATATCGATTTAACAGAAGCTTTAAGAGAAAAAGCCGATGTACGTTTGCAAGTCACTAAAGCAAATATGGAAAGGGCGTATAATCAAAAGGTACGCATCCGAACCTTCAAAGAAGGGGACCTGGTTTTGAAAAAGGTAGAAGTATACAAGCATGTGGGAAAGTTACAACAAAATTGGGATGGACCTTACGTTGTCGTTGGCGTAGGAAAGAAAGGTTCATACAAAATTGCACACTTGGATGGAACAGCCCTACCAAGAACCTGGAATGCAGTCAACGTTAGAAAATACTATGGTAAATAAATTTCAGTAGATTATGCCGCTTTATTTTATTTTAGTAAGTTTTAATCTTTGTAATAAAGGCCTTAGCCTACAGTTTAATTATTAAAGATTTTAGTGATTTTAAATATTAAATCAAGATTGAGTATAAATCAATTGATTTGGTGAACTCTCCTCGCAATCCTACGATAGTATCGATTTAGTTCAAGATACAATAAACAAGTCGAGTATACATTGATCTGCTCAATAAACACTCCTCGATTCAGCCATATAACGAGTCGAGTATACATTGATTCGCTCAATAAACACTCCTCGATCTGTTTTCAACGATTAATAGACTCCTGCTATTAAAAATCTAAGTCTAAATAAAAATAGTTGAGTATACATTGATCCGCTCAATAAACACTCCTCGATTAGTTTTCGACAATCAAAAAGGCTTCTGGTATTAAAAACCTAGGTCCGAGTAAACAACGAGCTGAGTATACATTGATCCACTCAATAAACACTCCTCGATTATTCTTAACGATTATAAGGCTTTGGGTATAAAAACCTAAGTCTAAACAAAAAGGAGTTGAGTATACATTGATCCGCTCAATAAACACTCCTCGATTATTCTTAACGATTATAAGGCTTTGGGTATAAAAACCTAAGTCTAAACAAGAAAGAGTTGAGTATACATTGATCCGCTCAATAAACACTCCTCGATTATTCTTAACGATCATAAGGCTTTTGGTATAAAAAACCTAAGTCTAAACAAAAAGAGTGGAGTATACATTGATCCGCTCAATAAACGCTCCTCAATCTATTTTTGGCGATTAAAAGACTTTTGGTATAAAAACCTGAGTCTAAATAAAAAGAGTTGAGTATAAATTGATCCGCTCAATAAACACTCATCTATCTGTTTTAACGATCAATGAGAATTGGTTAACACACCTAAATCTTGGAAATGAGTTGAGTATAAATGAATTTGCTCGATAAACGCTCCTCATAAACAAGATTAAAACGGTATCAATGACAAAAAGAATGCAAGGAATAAAATAAAGTTTTATTCATCTGTGAACATGTAACAAATTACATACGAATAGCTCTGATTAGATTACAAAGGTCTGTATACGATTTACACATCGTTACAACTATTAAACGATCCTATCCTATGGATCTGGGATCTTCACGACAATGTCCACGGAAACACCAATCTCCTCCCTAGTACCTCGACGATTATGATAGACCACTTAAGAAGCATGCTGCTCAGGATGATCGACTTCTTTAGTTCGATGGCCAGGGACGGAAGATCAAATGTTCCTCCAGACGAATTGGTCATTACCAGCCAGATAACTGGCAATACTCATTCACCCACAACAAGATACTGCTTCTACATTGGGAGTTGGCATTTTACTCTGAAGCAACATCTCACAAGGACCGTCGCGGTAAGCGCATTTACCAGCACACCCCGGCAGTCTATCACTCCGGAGGTAACATCGAAGAGCGGGGGTGACTGGCAAATATGAACCCCCCATGTGCAAACAGAAACCACGGACCTCAAATCTGTGAAGACAAAGATTGAGGCCTCATGGGACCCGTTAGTACAAGGTAGGGCTTCCATGGGACCCGTCAGTACAAGGCAGAAGAAAATTAAGTTATTATGATATGAATCACGATAATGTGACTTTTTGAATATTATGGGATCAGAAGGTAAAATAAAATTTAAGGAAACTGAGATCTCCATCCTTTTTGAGAAATTGCAAATGAAGTGTGCAAACCACTGCCCTATTTATAGGGATAGATCTAAGTAATCCAACGGCTGGATAAATATCTGATCAAGAGACGGAAATGCGACCGTTTGACTTCCCGTAATTAATGCAAGTAAGTTGGAACGACACCTCTCTGATCGACTCAATCAATCGATAACAAAAGGAACATTAGATCGAAGCGATCAAAGAATAATCCAAGCAGATCTAAAGGAGATCCGGACCAGAAAGGTTTGCACGCTCACCCATGATAGTCACTCGGCAGAAAACTTAAGATCCTCAACGAAGGCATGCAAGTTTAAACCGTTGTAAAAAGGATACTTGCTCGCCTAGAGGTATAAGACCAAACCCTCCAGCATACGAGGGTCGTCACTGCCTCATATATTATATGGAAAATTATTAACTTAACTATACAAGAACTCCATTGGAGTCCAAGAAATCTGACGTCGATAATGGGACGGTAGATACCACCATGTCAGACTGAACTGTCGTCACTGCCTAATATTCCAAAGAATTGCTGAAGGAGGTCTGAACAGGCCAGATCTGGCTAATAATTCTACGTTTTCCAATTCCTCCCATATCAATGAAATGATATAATCATACACTGGTTGTTCTGTTTGAGGAACATATAACTCACAACCAGTGCAGAGAAACAAAAATATTAGGAAGATACCTAGAGGGATATCTTCTCTTCAGACTTAGTCCTATGGAAAGAAAAGCAGAGTTCAACAGAAGGAATGATAGCTTCCTTATATAAGATAAACATGACAAAAAGACAAATTTACAAGGAATGGGTTGAACATCGACCAAAATGTTGAGCGTTCCTTAACAGCTATTCTATCGATTATCGATACGAGTGACCTACTATCTACATTTTGATGTATAACGTGACTTTGGATATAACCCAAGGGAATATACTGGGTTGATCATTAAAAAAGTTTGATTTGCAGAACAAACATTATATCATTCAGTTACTTAAACACTGACTGAGCAAGATTAAGCTACCTTTTCTCTATTCTGAATATTCTCCGTGAAGATCAATATCAGATAAGTATGCCAATCTATACTGATTATTTCATGCAGTTATATTTATGTATAACAGCAAAATGTGCATAACAAAATATTTCTACGAAATGAAATTGATCAAGGCAGGGATCTGCCTATAAGAGATCATAGTTTTTAATTGAATCATTCTCCTAATACAAAAACTTCAGCCCAAGCTGCTACATAAAAAGTTGGGCACTAAAAAAAAAAAAAAAAAAAAAAAAGAGAGGAAGACAGTCCTAGGCCTGCCAGGTCGAACAGATCACCGAGAAAGGTTGTTATCAACAGGCCGACTAGCAGAAACAGTCCTCCGAGGAGTCAAGTTACCAGCAAACGCCATCAACTCCTTTTGACGCTTTAGATAACCGACATCATAACCTTCCTCATAGGACCGCCGTCGAGACTCCTCTGCTAGGGCAGCAGGCTGAACCAAGTCACTTTTCTCTTTCTCCCAGACAGACTTTTCTTCTTGCAATTTTTTCAGATCATCATTGGCAAGCTGCAGTTGGAGACTCTGCCCTCTGACCTTGGCCGACTCTGATTCCAAACGACGTTGATAAGCATCTCTGCTTATCCACAGATCGTCATTTTGCACACCCAGCTGGAGTGCAAAGTACTTAGCCTGGAAAAAGAAAAACAGTCCTTATGTAACAAGGCAATCAAAATGAAAGCAGGAAAAATAATGAAAGATCGGTCTACCTGCTCGCACAACTTCACTAGCGACTGAACAAGGCGTACATTGGAAGTACTCTCAAGCTTCCTCAACTCACCGGGAAAAATAGTGCTCAAGCCCAGATCCCAGGACAAAGCGTCGGGTTCAACAGAGCCCTGCAGTTCACTAACAAGAGGGACTTTGTCAGGGCGGGGAGTCGCTGACCGCAAGATATCCTTAACCTGCTCAAAGATACAACGATTATCTAACAGACGAGGGGATTCCCTCTCGTTGGGGCTAACCGAGGTTTCTTTACCTGAAGCAGATATAACGGTCCGTCGACCAGGCCTTGACTCAGTTCGATCTCCAGAAGGCCCGCCAGATTTAAAGGAAGTATTAACAACAGTTGTATCATGGAATAAAAAATCAGAAAAATCATGAGACACAGATTGTGTCATAGACGAATCCAAAAAAGAATCTCCACCAACTGCCCCCGCAGCATCTCCCCTTAGGGGTCCGCTGACAAGCTGGGCGGTAGAAAGAGAGGAAGAAACGGAGCTGTTAGGAACCTCTCCGTGAAAAGCATGCTCAAAGGAAGAAACACCTGAAGTAACGGGTATATTATAAGTCTGCTCCTCATTGGACATATCGCTAAAAGCCACCCGACCAGGGGAAGGCATACTTCCAACTTCAGTGGAAGAAGGAAAGATTGGTTCTGCAAAGGATGAACTAACTACAGAAAAAGGTTCGGAGGGGACGACAAGGGTATCGGTCACCGACCTACTAACAGAAGATGAACGAGGATGATCCATCGAGGGTCCTTCTGTTCGAGACTTCTTCAATCTGGGATTTCTAGCGTTCTCACGGGAAGGACGCTTTGATGTATTACCGAAAAGATTAGTCATGATCGGAATTCAAGAGGTAAATTTAAAATATCGAGAAAGCTTATCGACCTAATAAAGAAGCAGTATTCTGTTGAGAGATAAGCAAAGCGGTAAATAGCGAGACAAATTTTTACCTTTTATATTTATACTTTACTAAAAGACGCGATAGACCCAAAGAAAGGGCGCGAAATAGAAAAACTGACATTGGAGTAAACACTAGAATTTGAAAAGACACACGCATAATGATTACGGAGAAGTTAATGACTTGTCTGAATTATTACAACAATGATGAAAGGACGTGACTGTCAGAATATGAAACGTTTAACGTACAAAGGGGTGAAAGTGTAATATTACATTTAGACCTATAATAAATAGTTACAAAGATATTTTCATGGATCAATATATCAAGCAGCCTGATCGCCCTCCGGAATCTTCTGTTCGCTGACGATGTCTCCTTCTTTTGCTAACTCAATAACCTCTTCCTCTTCCTCTGGATCGATAAAATTGTCATCGACCTCTTCATTAATATCAGAAGGAGGAATCGGCAATGGTTTTCCGAACTCTTTGACGAGGTGAGCCAAAGGAAAATTTTGATAAACGACGTCTGGAAGCTCGGAAGGAGAGTATACTTCGCCATAGCGGTTTAACCGAATATGTGCCGTTTTAAAATATTCCTTTCGACGATCTTCTATCATTTCGAAAGCGACCAACTGATGAATCGCCTTCTTGAAAGTACTTTCTAGGAGCGGACCGACCATTTGATATACCAACGCCGTATGGACAGGAGAGCTAAGGAATTCACGAATCACTTTTTCATCAGAATTCCTGCCATAATGATCCCTGAGTCCACTAAGGGGAATGTCCCCTTCATACTCCTCTAAAGAAGCTTGAAGACTTGATACTTGTGATTCCAACTCGCTAATCCGAGCAATACTCTGAAATTGGAACTCCTCTAACTTTTTAGCCAGTTGATTGGCTTGTTCTTGAGCACGGAAAGTCTCCAAAACCCTGTCTATAATCTTCTGGTCTTCGGTCCCCGTAACCCGAGTCTCTACGACCGGGACAGAAGTAGATGTTGAGGGACCAACCTCCGAACCAGAAGACTTATGAAGTAAAGCTTTGTATTTCTCAACCAGAAACTCACATTGTTGTTTCCAGAGAGCAGTTTCATAAGCATATGATGCTAAACAAGTCTTAGTCTGAAAAAGTAAAGGGGTAAAACAAGAAATGAGTTAGCAAACTAAAAAGATCTTCGAAGGAAAATATTCTATAAAGCAAACTCAAATAGATCACCTTTTCAGCATAAAGAGAAGCTCGCTGAAATTTCTCCAAAGGATCCTTCCGAAGAAGCTTATTCATGTCGTGAGTAAAAACGCCGGACAAAAGAATACGAGTTGCCTTATCAACTGCATTCTCGCTCTCGTCGTGGACAAGTGAATCATTCTCAGAGTAGCCAGCGGCTCTCTTTCCCTCTAAATGATCCTCAATCATTTCAACCAAAGTAGGTTTTGGATGATTGTCGCCAAGTAAAGAAAGATCGTTACCGGAACTACCATAGTAGCTCCTCTTTCTCTCCACCGGATTATTATTAGGATGAGGCATCGACCAGCTGCAACATCCACGAATACCCAAGGATGTTCTAAGCTGTAGGGGGGGATAACCAGATCCTGTCCCCTGACGAATAGGGGACTCTTGAGAAGAATCTGGAGATTCCTCTCCATTCACCTCGGACTCATGAGTCAACTCCAGTTTTCTCTTCCGAGACGCTCTCTGCTCGATAGGGACGTTCTCTATGGTTTTCGAGGATTTGGACAACACCATTTTTCCCTTTGAAGAATGTCGGGAATTTTCTACCATATGAGCTGAAAAAGAAACAAGACAAAAGTTAGACTTTCTGAAGAATAAGGATCATCACAACACTAAGCTGAAATAAAATGCTTACCAAGTGATTCAAATGTTGAAGTGATTGGAAAATCATGAGCACTTAATCCCGCTTTACGAAGGAAAACTTCCCCAATCAGAAGAGCACTCTGATATTTGTTGGCACGCATAGCAGGAATTTCACCAATGAACTGAGCATCATCAGGAATGAGTTCACCGGTCGGCAGGCGACCTCCGTAAACCCATTTGGAGCCATGATCCCACGAGAAGGGCATGGTCGAACCATCCGCCAAACGAAGACGAGATGGGGGACGAACGAAGAAAAAATGAGATTTCCAAGAAGGGTTGCTAGAAACTGGGGAGTCGAAGATTGCTCGACTAGGCCTCTGACTAGCGAAGAAATATCCGCGAATGGAGGAACTGGAAATATTAAACCGAAAAAGTTGTGTAAAGTTATGAAAGGAAGGTTTGAACCCTTTCGCGATCATTAAGACAAAAAAACACACCACGAAGGCCACGGAAATAGGGACTAATTGTGTCAAGGACACACTGAATATTTTTAGGATATCAAGAAAGAGGGGAGACAATGGAAGACGCAGACCACTATTAAAATGGGCCGTGTAAAAGGCTCCACATCCTTCCGGTGGTGATGTAACCCTATCAGAAGGAGAAGGGAGAACTATCTCAGAACCCTCCGGGAAATATTTGGCATAGTTGTTCACAACCTCAGGGAAAGTTTCCACCGTGTAAGCACAAGCTAGGTCCTCAATTGGTTCAGAAATTTGAGGAGCAGTACCTTTGCCTTTTTTGGCTCGGGCAGCGACATCTGTGTCAGAAAGAATTTGTACCTTAAAGGTATCTTCAACAGGAACAACAAATTCAGAAACTCCAGTTTGCTCGCTCGAAGGATTAGAAAGCAACTCTTCCTCGTTATTAGGAGCGACATTTTCCCTAGAGGAGTTACTTATGGTTTATGGGAAACCACTGTTCTGTTTTCTAGTACTTGAAAAATCTCTTTGGTTTTGAGAAGAAGACTTTTCCGATTCATACAAATTACTATGTATGTATCTCCGCGTGAAGTCTATTCTTTTATTCTAGTAAAGTTATTTTCTTTCCTCCTTTCTATTTTCTTAGCAAAGTAAGTTGGTTTACGGATTGATGTCATCAGTCCAGCCGTTGTCCTCGTAGTCGTCAGCTCATTTTTGTGTGATATGATTTCTTAAAAGTTTAAAATAGAAAACGAATTAGAATGTGTTTATAGGATCCAAGTTTAGAAACTTTGAGTTTCCAAAACATAGGACTCCTAATAAGAAAACATCCTAAGTAAACCGGGCTTATTTTTGAAATTCCGATGCTTAAGTAGCAATTGCAAATCTTGAATAGAAGAATCTATTAGTGTTAGTAAGTTTAAGCACATTTTATTAGCTTATAAAAATGGGAAAAAGAATAGCGGACAATGAAATAATATTCAAAACTTGATCTATGTTACTTTATTAATATTATTATAATTTATTAAATATTTTTATCCAATAATATTCATTCCCTCTCAACAACTACTATATACATACCAGGTTTCTCTCTCATCAAGAGTAAGTAAATTTTTAGATTCATAAAACTCAATTTGTAAAATAGAAATTACTTTCCATGCTCCCTCTGGAATGAGAACAAATATAAATTGGAGATGAATAATGGTAGTTAGGACTTTGCATCTCCATTTGCATATCTCCATTGGACTTGCCATTTCGGTAACTATCTTGGTAACTAAGGATTACTTATCTAATTTGGGCAGAATGTGTGTGTCGATTAAGATGAAAGTTGGGAGAGAGTTGATTAATCGTAAAAAAAACATGTTCAGAGGAAAAGAAAAAGGGTTGAGAATTCAACTCATGAAGAATCGAAAAGGATCTTCATATTGAGATCAAGATCAAAAAATATTTCTGAAAAAGATGTGATCAAGAGAGACGTAGTTAAAATTGATAATCAGGATGAAACTTAGGTGCTCGTACCTCCAAAAATGAAGCATTTGTGAGGGAGGCCTAAAAAAACTGACAATAAACGTGGGGATGAAGAAATCCAGATGAGCTAAAGTGGAATGGTTAAAAATAATGATGGGGATGAAATTGAGGTGCTACTACCACACAAAATGAAGCTTAGACCAAGTAAGCCCAAAAAGGCGGAAAATAAACGTGGGGATGAAAAAATCCTAGTGACCAACCGGGAAATTGATAAGAATAGTCATGAAGATATGCCTAAATTAAAGGAAGCGAAGAAGAGGAAGGGTAGGCCAGGGAGGCCCAAAATGGTGAGAAATAACTTCTAGGATGCACAAAATCTAGTGACAAAGAGAAAGAGAGAGAGAGAGAGAGAGTACAAATTAATGATCAATGAAGTGTAAGAAGGAGAGGCCCCCAAAGGTGCAAGCTGAACGTGGGGTTTCCTTATAGATTGCCAAAGACAAAGAAATAAGGTTACTGATGGACAAAAGATGGTGATCGAGGTTGAGGTTATGGAGGAGGACAAGGCGTCCATATCCCTAAGAAAGAAAAGGCGAGGGAGGCCACCAATGTCAAGGTTATGGGTACATGCAATGACTAGAAAAATCGGGTGAAGCTAAGTACCAAAGGTCTGTTAGTTCGTGGAACCTGAAATGATTCAAAATTTGATGGATATGAATTGTACTAGGGGAAACGCTCCTGGCTGATGTGGATGATTGACTTGGGGACCGTTTCTCTTGGCGGGAATGTGAAGTACGAAATGCTTGAAGGGAAAATAACCATGGATGGAATATGTTGTTACTGTTGTAATATAACGAATTCAATTCAGGATTTTGAGTGTCATGCTCAAAGTACACGTGGAAATCCGTATCATAATATATATCTGAATTTTGGAAATTCTCTTTTAAGTATCGCCGTCAAGGGTTGTTCAGCCGACTTTTAGCTGCAACTAAACGGTAACTTGTTTCTTTCCCTGATCAAATTTATTTTGCATCTTATACATTGTATTTATTACATCAATTTTATATGTAGTCTCAAAAGAGAAAAAATGTTTCTTTTCAGGTTCTCGACTCACTTGGTGTTGAGATACTAATAATACCTGCCATATCTGAACTTCATGAAACATGAATCAAAATGTTTGGTTTTTCTCCGTTCCAAATATCAACCAAACAGGAAATGAAGCACACGAATTTTTTAGCGTTCGCAGTTGTAGAAATGCTACAGTAACCTCTTTCAATTCGTTACTTTACAACTAAAGAGCAAATGGATTCAACAGGTATTTGAATTTCACAGATTCGTACCAGCAAAACTCATAGAAGTTGCGAGAAAAGCGCCTGCTAGCGAGACTTTCTCGCCTGGTTGCTCCTTGCGAATGCGTTAGTCACCTACAGTGCGCTATTTGAGCTATAGTGCAATAGCCCATAGCTCCAAATAGCGCGCCATTCAAGGAAAATCCAAAGAAAAAAATCCTGGTGAAATTTAAGTAAATTGTTTTCATAATTATATTGTTGGATTTCCTAATATAAAATGAAATTTACCATTAAGTTAATTTAGCTGAAATTTGGCTGGTTTGTTTAATTGATTTACCCTATGTTTAGATGAAATTTACCTTAATTGGGTTTACTATTTTTAGGAATTAGTTTAAACTGGCTGAAAGTAAGTTTCTTTAGTTAAATGCTCGTTTACCTAAACTAAAATGAAATTTAACTTAATTTTAAATTGATTGATTAATTTAATTGTTTTCTTCTCGAATTAAGATGAAACTTACCTTTTAGATGACTAATATTTTTTTGTTATTTAAATAATTATTTTAAATGAAAATTTTGACTGGGTTTACTCAAAATTACCATAAATTTAATTCAAATGACTGCTAGCTGGCTGATTTTATAACAATTAACTTAATTAGGTGAAATTAACATAAAGTTGACTGAAATATACTTATATTATGAATACTTATTAGCCTTATGTTTTTATGTGTTAAAAGTTAGTTTTTATGTTCTAAAGTTTCACAATTTTGTAACATTCTTGATATATATTAAAATAAACCTACATTTATGCGCTTCATTTTCAAAAGCCAGCTCTATCGCACTGCGCTATGCGCTATAGCCCCGGAATTGATTGGTTACAGTTGACTGGTTATTTAATTAATTTGATAATATATTATTGTTTGTTTTGGAACTTCCTCCAGGTTTTACTAATCCGATTCAAGGAGAGATGTCAAAAAAGGTAGCTCTTAGAGACCGATATAATAATTTGTTGCAAGTCAAAATGAAAAGACTACATGATAAATGGTACTGTCAAGATGGTTGGATAGAATTTATTTAAGATAATATGGTTGAAAGTATGGACATGTTAGAGTTTGAATATATTTCTCCTAGAGTTTTCTATGTCACATTCTTTGGGCCATCAGGGTGTGAGAAGAATGGAGTTATAAAATATAAAGACATAGATATTGAAGAGGATGAAGAGCAAATAAATGAGAAAATTGAAAATGATGATTATATGTATAATAATGATGAAATGAAATTTAAGCGAGGGAGGCCCCAAAAGGTGCTTGTTGAATGTGGGGTTTCGTCATTGATTGCAGATGGACGAAAGCAGGTGATCGAGGATATGGAGGAAGACAAGGCGTCCATATCTCTGAGAAAGAAAAGGCGAGGGAGGCCCCCCAAGGTCAAGGTTACGGGTAACAATGACTATAAAAATTGGGTGAAGCAAATTACTAGAGGTCTTTTGGCTCGTGGAATCTAATGATTCAAAAATTGATGGATATGAATTGTAGGGGAATGGCTCCTTGTTGACGTGGATGATTAACTTGGTGACTGTTTCTCTTGGCGAGAATGTGAAGTACGTGATTCCTTAAGAGAAAATAACAATGAATGGAATATGTTGTTACTGTTGTGAATATGTCGATTAAGAAAAAAGTTCGGGTTTCGTCATCAATTGCAAGAGACCAAGAAAATAAGGTTACTGATGGACGAAACCAGGTGATATATTATTGTTTGTTTAGGTACTTCCTCCAGGTTTTACTAATCCGATTCAAGGAGAGATGTCAAAAAAGGTAGCTCTTAGAGACCGATAATAATTTGTTGCAAGTTAAAATGTAAAGAGTAGATGATAAATGGTACTTTCAAGATGGTTGGATATAATTTATTTAAGATAATATGGTTGAAAGTATGGACATGTTAGTGTTTGAATATATTTCTCCTAGAGTTTTCTATGTAACATTCTTTGGGCCATCAGGGTGTGAGAAGAATGGAGTAATAAAATATAAAGACATGTCTATAGATGAGGATGAAGAGCAAATAAATGAGAAAATTGAAAATTATGATTATATGTATAATAATGATGAAATGAAGTTTAAGCGAGGGAGGCCCCAAAAGGTACATGCCGAATGTGGGGTTTTGTCATTGATTGCCAGAGACAAAGAAAATAAGATTACTGATGGACGAAAACAGGTGATCGAGGATATGAAGGAAGACATGGCGTCCATATCTCTGAGAAAGAAAAGGCGAGGTAGGCAACCCAAGGTCAAGGTTACGGGTAACAATGACTATAAAAATTGGGTGAAGCTAAGTACTAGAGGTCTTTTGGCTCGTGGAGCCTAAAATGATTCAAAAATTGATGGATATGAATTAACTTGGTGGCTGTTGATGTGGATGATTAACTTCTTGACTATTTCTCTTGGCGGGTATGTGAAGTACGTGATTCTTTAAGGGAAAATAACAATGAATGGAATATGTTGTTACTGTTGTGAATATGTCGATTAAGAAGAAAGTTCGGGTTTTGTCATCGATTGCCAGAGACCAAGAAAACAAGGTTACTGATGGACGAAAGCAGGTGATCGAGGTTTATGTTATGAAGAAGGACAATGTGTTCATATCTCTGAGAAAGAAAAAGCGAGGGAGGCCACCCAAGGTCAAGGTTACAGGTAACAATGACTTTAAAAATTGGGTGAAGCTAAGTACCTGAGGTCAGTTGGTTCGTGAAACCTAAAATGATTCAAAAATTGATGGATATAAATTGTACGAGGGGAAATGCTCCTTTTGACATGGATGATTGACTTGGGGACTGTTTCTCTTAGCGGGTTTGTAAAGTACGAGATGCTTTAAGGAAAACTAACCATGAATTCTTGATGTGTTGTTAATGTTGTGAATATGTGCGTTATTTGGGCTATAGTGCAATAGCCCATAGCGCCAAATAGAGCACCATTTAATGAAAATTGAACGAAAAAAATCTTGGTGAATTTAAGTAAATTATTAGCATAATTAATTATTGGTTTTCATAATATAAAATACCATTAACTTAATTTAGCTGAAATTTGGCTGGTTAATGTAATTGATTTTCCCTGTGTTTAGATGAAAATTAACTTTAAATTGTTTTACCTATTTTTATTAATTAGTTTAAAATGGCTGAAAATACGTTTATTTAGTTAATTGCTGGTTTTACTAAAAAAATGAAATTTACCTTGCTTAAAATTAATTTAAATTGTCTGATTTGTATAATTGTTGTCTTCCCGAATTAAGATGAAAATTACCATTTAAATGACTAATATTTTTAAGCTATTCAAATAATGATTTTAATGAAAATTTTAGCTAATTTTCTCAAAATTAGCATAAATTTAGTTGGAATGACTGCTAGCTGGCAGAGTTTACAACAATTAACTTAAATTAGGTGAACTTAACTTAAAGTTCACGGAAATAAACTTAATATTATGAATACTTACTAGCTTTATGTTTTTATGAGTTAAAGTTTGTTTTTATGTTCTATAGTTTCAAAATTTAGTAGCATTCTTGATATATATTAAAATAAACCAACATTTATGCGCTTTATTTTCAAAAAGCATGCGCTATGCGCAATAACTCCGGAAGCCTTTGCTCGTCGCTACGTTATTCGTCTCTGACTACTATGGAAACTACAAGCATTTTTCTTAGTTTTGTTAACTGTTACTATTGTCGATTGCCACATATAAGGAGTATACTTTATCAAAAGCCGAAACCAAAATTGATGGCAAGCTCGAGGCACAGCAACCCTCCGAGGATACCAATACTTGCCGCGATGGTGTTTTGGCTATTTTTAGTAATGAAGAACCTTTTAAAAAGTGTACCAATAAGGATGGTACTAGAGGGAAAACGGAAGAAGAGGAAGGGAAACCTGGGAACGGGAGAACTGTAATAAAAAATGAAATGCATTGAGTAGGATACTTGCTGGAAAGATGAAGATTACTTACATCCAGTATGCTTAAATTTCGAAAGGGTAATTTGTATGGTTTGTTGTTATAGTTTTAAGTTCTAAGGTTTTGAAGTTTGGGAATGAGAATAATTATGTAAACAATGTTTAGATACAAAAAAAGACACATAGAAATTTGGGAACGTATGTGTCTTAATTG
The DNA here is from genome assembly GCA_038501285.1 of Penstemon eatonii. Lineage (NCBI taxonomy): Eukaryota > Viridiplantae > Streptophyta > Magnoliopsida > Lamiales > Plantaginaceae > Penstemon > Penstemon eatonii. The sequence goes on along the minus strand of CM076715.1, from coordinate 60,220,847 downwards.
AGATTTTGTGGATTTGAAAATGTCAATGTATTCACGTTACTTATGGTTTATGGGAAACCACTGTTCTGTTTTCTAGTACTTGAAAAATCTCTTTTTGGTTTTGAGAAGAAGACTTTTCTAATTCAAACAAATTACTATGTATGTATCTCTGCGTGAAGTCTATTCTTTTACTCTAGTAAAGTTATTTTCTTTCCTCCTTTCTATTTTCTTAGCAATGTAAGTTAGTTTACGGAATGATGTCATTAGTCTGGGCGTTGTCCTTGTAGTCATCAGCTCGTTTTTGTGTGATGTGATTTCTAAATTTTGAAAATATATTATTGGTTAGATTGACTGGTTATTTAATTGATTTGATAATATATTATTGTTTGTTTAGGAACTTGCTCTAGGCTTTACTAATCCGATTCAAGGAGAGATGTCAAAAAAGGTAGCCCTTAGAGACCGATATAATAACTTTTTGCAAGTTAAAATGAAAAGAGTACATGATAAATGGTACTTTCAAGATGGTTGGCATAATTTATTTATGATAATATGGTTGAAAGTATTGACATGATAGTGTTTGAATATATTTCTCCTAGAGTTTTCTATGTCAAAATCTTTAGGCCATCGAGGTGTGAGAAGAATGGAGTTATAAAATATAAAGACATAGATATAGAGGAGGATTAAGAGCAAATAAATGAGAAAATTGAAAATGATGATTATATGTATAATAATGATGAATGAAGTTTAATCGAGGGAGGCCCCAAAAGGTGCTTGCTTAATGTTAGGTTTCGTCATCGATTGCCAGAGACAAAGATAATAAGGTTACTGATGGACGAAAGCAGGTGATCGAGGATATGGAGAAAGACAAGGCGTCCATATCTCTGAGAAAGAAAAGGGGAGGGAGGCCACCCAAGGTCAAGGTTACGGGTAAAAATGACTATAAAAATTGGTGAAGCTAAGTACTAGAGTTCTTTTGGCTCGTGGAGCCTAAAATGATTCAAAAATTGATGGATATGAATTAACATGGTCATTGTTGACGTGGATGATTAACTTGTTGACTGTTTCTCTTGGCGGGAATGTGATGTACGTGATTCTTTAAGGGAACATGACAATGAATGGAATATGTTGTTACTGTTGTGAATATGTCTATTAAGAAGAAAGTTGGGTTTCGTCATCGATAGCCAGAGACGAAGAAAACATGGTTACTAATGGATGAAAGCAGGTGATCGAGGATTAGGTTATGAAGGAAGAGAATGTGTTCATATCTCTGAGAAAGAAAAGGAGAGGGAGGCCACCCAAGGTCAAGGTTACGGGTAACAATGACTTTAAAAATTCGGTGAAGCTAAGTACCAGAGGTCTGTTGGTTCGTGAAACCTAAAATGATTCAAAAATTGATGGATATGAATTGTACGAGGGAAAATGCTCCTTGCTGACATGGATGATTGACTTGGGGACTGTTTCTCTTAGTGGGTATGTGAAGTACGAGATGCTTTAAAGGAAAATAACCATGAATTTCTATTATGTTGTTACTGTTGTGAATATGTGCGCTATTTGTGCTATAGAGCAACAGCCTTTATCGCCAAATAGCGCACCATTTAATGAAAATTTAAAGAAAAAAATCTTGGTGAATTTAAGTAAAGTATTAGCATAATTAATTATTAGTTTTCATAAAATAAAATGAAATTTATCATTAAGTTAATTTAGCTAAAATTTGGCTGGTTTATGTAATTGATTTTCTCTATGTTTAGATGGAAATTAACGTTAAATTGTTTTACCTATTTTAATTAATTAGTTTAAATTGGCTGAAACTACGTTTATTTAGTTAATTGCTAGTTTTACTAAACAAAATGAAATTTACCTTAATTTTGCTTAAAATTAATTTAAATTGTTTGATTAATATAATTGTAGTCTTCCCGAATTAAGATGAAAATTACCATTTAAATGACTAATATTTTTATGCTATTCAAATAATGATTTTAATTAAAATTTTGGCTGATTTTACTCAAAATTGGCATAAATTTAGTTGGAATGACTGCTAGCTGGCAGAGTTTACAACAATTAACTTAAATTAGGTGAAATTAACTTAAAGTTCACTGAAATAAACTTAATATTATGAATACTTACTAGCTTTATGTTTTTATGAGTTAAAGTTTGTTTTTATGTTCTATAGTTTCAAAATTTAGTAGCATTCTTGTTATATATTAAAATAAACCAACATTTATGCGCTTTATTTTCAAAAAGAATGCGCTATTGCGTTGCGCTATGTGCAATAACTCTGGAAGCCTTTGCTCGTCACTGCGTTATTCGCCTCTGACTACTATGGAAAAACAACGGGCATTTTTCTTAGTTTTGGTAACTGTTGTTATTGTCGATTGCCACAGATAAGGAGTATACTTTATCAAAAGCCGAAACCAAAATTGATGGCAAGCTCGAGGCACAACAACCCTCCGAGGATACCAATACTTGCCGTGATGGTGTTTTGGCTACTGATGGTAATGAGGAACATTTTAAAAAGTGTACCAATAAGGATGGTACTAGAGGGAAAACTGAAGAAGTGGAAGGGAAACCTGGGGAACGGGAGAACTGTAATAACAAAAGAAATGCATTGAGGAGGATACTTGCTGGAAAGATGAAGATCACTTACATCCAGTATGCTTAAATTTTGAAAGGGGAATTTGTATGGTTTATTGTTATAGTTTTAAGTTCTAAGGTTTTGAAGTTTGGGAATGAGAATAATTATGTAAAAAATGTTTGGATACAAAGAAAAACACATAGAAATTTGGGAACGTATGTGTCTTAATTGACATTTTGTGGATTTGAAAATGTCAATGTATTCACATTACTAATGGTTCATGGGAAACCACTGTTCTGTTTTCTAGTACTTGAAAAATCTCTTTGATTTTGAGAAAAAGACTTTCCCGATTCAAACAAATTGCTATGTATGTATCCCCGCGTGAAGTCTATTCTTTTATTCAAGTAAAGTTATTTTCTTTCCTCCTTTCTATTTTTTTAGCAAGGTAAGTTGGTTTACGGACTTATGTCATCAGTCTGGCCGTTGTTCTTATTGTCGTCAGCTCGTTTTTGTGTGATGTGATTTCTTAAAAAGTTTAAATAGAAAAATAATTAGAATGTGTTTATAGGATCCAAGTTCAAAAATTTTGAGTTTCCAAAACTTAGGACTCCTGAATAGAAAAGGAGTGAATAACATTTTTGGTCCTCCTTATGGGTCAAATTTTATATTTTCGCCCCTCTTAATATTTATGTAGCATATTGGTCCCTCTTATTAATGTAATGTATCACATTCGTCCCTCTTATAACACATTCTTCCCTCTTAATTTTTTGTAGCAAATTCGTCCCTCTTATCAATGTAGTGTAACACATTAGTCCCTCTTACAAAGTACATCAACTTTTGTCCACTTTAGTATTTTGAATTTACGTGGTGTATTTTGTATCTAAGAGAGACTAATGTGTTACAGTACATTGATAAGAGGGACGAATTTGCTCCAAAAATTTTATGAGGGACGAACGTGTTATAAGAGGGACGAATGTGATATACTACATTGATAAGAGTGACCAATCTGCTACAAAAAATTTAAGAGGGACGAAAATGCAAAAGTTAATCCATAAAGATGACCAAAAACGAGATTTACTCAATAGAAGAATCTATTAGTGTAATTAAGTTTAAGCACGTTTTATAAACTTATAAAAATGGGACAAAGAATAGAGGACAATGAAATAATATTCAAAACTTGATCTATGTCACTTTATTAATATTATTATTATTTTATTAAATAGAGGACAATGAAGCACACAAATTTTCTAACGTTCCCAGTTGTAGAAATGCTACAGAAACTTCTTTCAACTCGTTACTTTATAACTAAAGAACAAATGGATTCAACATGTATTTGAATTTCACAGATTCGTACCAGCAAAACTCATAGAAGTTGCGAGAAAAGCGCTCGCTAGCGAGATTTCCTCACCTCGCTGTGTCGTGCTAATGCGTTAGTCACCTACCGTGCGCTATTTGGGCTATAGCGCAATAGCCCATAACGCCAAATAGTGCGCAATTTAAGGAAAATCCATAGAAAAAAATCTTGATGAAATTTAAGTAAATTGTTTGCATAATTATATTGTTGGATTTCCTAATATAAAATGAAATTTACCATTAAGTTAATTTAGCTGAAATTTGGCTGGTTTGTGTAATTGATTTATCCTATGTTTGGATGAAATTTCCCTTAATTTGGTTTACCTATTTTAGGAATTAGTTTAAATTGGCTGAAAGTAAGTTTCTTTAGTTAATTGCTCGTTTACCTAAACTAAAATGAAATTTAACGTATTTCGGCTTAAAATTTTTGCTTCAAATTAGTTTAAAATGATTGATTAATTTAATTGTTCTCTTCTCAAATTAAGATGAAACTCACCTTTCAGATGACCAATATTTTTTGTTATTTAAATAATTATTTTTATGAAAATTTTGACTGGTTTTACTCAAAATTACCGTAAATTTAGTTGAAATGACTGCTAGCTGGCTGATTTTATAACAATTAACTTAATTAGGTGAAATTAACTTAAAGTTGACTGAAATATTCTTAATATTATGAATACTTATTAGCCTTATGTTTTTTTGTGTTAATTTTATGTTCTATAGTTTCAAAATTTAGTAACATTCTTGATATATATTAAAATTAACCTACATTGATGCGCTTCATTCTCAAAAAGCCCGCTCTATCGCGCTGCGCTATGCGCTATAGCCCCGGAATTGATTGGTTAGAGTTGAATGGTTATTTAATTGATTTGATAATATATTATTGTTTGTTTAGGAACTTGCTCCAGGCTTTACTAATCCGATCCAAGGAGAGAAGACAAAAAAGGTAGCCCTTAGAGACCGATATAATAATTTGTTGCAAGTTAAAATGAAAAAAGTACATGATAAATTGTACTTTCAAGATGGTCGGCAGAATTTACTTAAGATAATATGGTTGAAAGTATGGACATGATAGTGTTTGAATATATTTCTCCTATAGTTTTCTATGTCACAATCTTTGGGCCATCGGGGTGTGAGAAGAATGGAGTTTTAAAATATAAAGACATAGATATAGAAGAGGATGTAGAGCAAATAAATGAGAAAATTGAAAATGATGATTATATGTATAATAATGATGAATGAAGTTTAAGCGAGGGAGGACCGAAAGGTGCTTGCTTAATGTGAGGTTTCGTCATCGATTGCCAGAGACAAAGAAAATAAGGTTACTGATGGACGAAAGCAGGTGATCGAGGATATGGACGAAGACAAGGCGTCCATATCTCTGAGAAAGAAAAGGCGAGGGAGGCCACCCAAGGTCAAGGTTACGGGTAACAATGACTTTAAAATTTTGGTGAAGCTAAGTACTAGAGGTATGTTGGTTCGTGAAACCTAAAATGATTCAAAATTTGATGGATATGAATTGTACGAGGGGAAATGCTCCTTGCTGACATGGATGATTGAGTTGGGGACTCTTTCTCTTAGCGGGTATGTGAAGTACGAGATGCTCTAAAGGAAAATAACCATGAATTGTTAATATGTTGTTACTGTTGTGAATATGTGTGCTATTTGGGCTATAGCGCAATAGCCCATAGTGCCAAATAGCGCACATCATTTAATGAAAATTAAAAGAAAAAAATCTTGGTGTATTTAGGTAAATTATTAGCATAATTAATTATTGGTTTTCATAATATAAAATGAAATTTACCATTAGGTTAATTTAGCTGAAATTTGGCTGGTTTATGTAATTGATTTTCTCTATGTTTAGATGGAAATTAACGTTAAATTGTTTTACCTATTCTAATGAATTAGTTTAAATTGGCTGAAACTACGTTTATTTAGTTAATTGCTTGTTTTATAAAAAAAATGAAATTTACCTTAATTTGGCTTAAAATTTTGCTTAAAATTAATTTAAATTGTTTGATTAATATAATTGTTATCTTCCCGAATTAAGATGAAAATTACCATTTAAATGACTAACATTTTTATGCTATTCAAATAATGATTTTAATGAAAATTTTGGCTGATTTTACTCAAAATTGGCATAAATTTAGTTGGAATGATTACTACCTGGCGGAGTTTACAACCATTACCTTAAATTAGGTGAAATTAACTTAAAGTTCACTGAAATAAACTTAATATTATGAATACTTACTAGCTTTATGTTTTTATGAGTTAAAGTTTGTTTTTATGTTCTATAGTTTCAAAATTTAGTTGCATTCTTGATATATATAGAAATATACCAACATTTATGAGCTTTATTTTCAAAAAGCATGCGCTATTGCGCTGCACTATGCGCAATAACTCCGGAAGCCTTTGCTCGTCGCTGCGTTATTCGCCTCTGACTACTACAGAAAAACTACAAGCATTTTTCTTAGTTTTGTTAACTGTTGCTATTGTCGATTGCCACAGATAAGGAGTATACTTTATCAAAAGCCGAAACCAAAATTGATGGCAAGCTCGAGGCACAACAACCCTCCGAGGATACCAATACTTGCCGCGATGGTGTTTTGGCTACTGTTAGTAATGAGGAACCTTTTAAAAAGTGTACCAATAAGGATGGTACTAGAGGGAAAACTGAAGAAGAGGAAGGGAAACCTGGGGAACGGAAGAACTGTAATAAAAAATGAAATGCATTGAGGAGGATACTTGCTGGAAAGATGAAGATCACTTACATCCAGTATGCTTAAATTTGGAAAGGGGAATTTGTATGGTTTATTGTTATAGTTTTAAGTTCTAAGGTTTTGAAGTTTGGGAATGAGAATAATTATGTAAAAAATGTTTGGATACAAAAAAAGACACATAGAAATTTGGGAACGATTGTGTCTTAATTGAGATTTTGTGGATTTGAAAATGTCAATGTATTCACGTTACTTATGGTTCATGGGAAACCACTGTTTTGTTTTCTAGTACTTGAAAAATCTCTTTGGTTTTGATAAGAAGACTTTCCCGATTCAAACAAATTACTATGTCTGTATCTCCGCGTGAAGTCAATTCTTTTATTCTAGTAAAGTTATTTTCTTTCCTCCTTTCTATTTTTTTAGCAAGGTAAGTTGGTTTACGGATTTATGTCATCAGTCTGGTCGTTGTCCTTATAGTCGTCAGCTCGTTATTGTGTGATGTGATTTCTTAAAAAGTTAAAATAGAAAAAGAATTAGAATGTGTTTATAGGATCCAAGTTCAAAAATTTTGAGTTTCCAAAATTTAGGACTCCTAAATAGAAGAGGAGTGAATAGCATTTTTGGTCCTCCTTATGGGTCAAATTTTATATTTTCGTCCCTCTTATTATGTAGCATATAGGTCCCTCTTATCAATGTAATGTATCATATTCGTCCCTCTTATAACACATTCTTCCCTCTTAATTTTTTTGTAGCAAATTCGTCTCTCTTATCAATGTAGTGTAACAAATTAGTCCCTCTTACAAAGTACATCAACTTTTGTCCACTTTAGTATTTTGAATTTAAGTGGTGTATTTTGTATCTAAGAGAGACTAATGTGTTACACTACATTGATAAGAGGGACGAATTTGCTCCAAAATTTTTAAGAGGGACGAATGTGATATACTACATTGATAAGAGGGACCAATCTGCTATTAAAAATTTAAGAGGGACGAAAATGCAAAAGTTAATCCATAAAGAGGACCAAAAATGAGATTTAGTCAATAGAAGAATCTATTAGTGTAATTAAGTTTAAGCACATTTTATAAGCTTATAAAAATGGGTCAAAGAATAGAGGACAATGAAATAATATTCAAAACTTGATCTATGTCACTTTATTAATATTATTATTATTTCTTAAATAGATGAAAATGAAGCACACGAATTTTCTAACGTTCCCACTTGTAGAAATGCTACAGAAACCTCCTCAACTCGTTATTTTATAACTAAAGAGCAAATGGATTCAACAGGTTTTTGAATTTCACAGATTCGTACCAGCAAAACTCATAGAAGTTGCGAGAAAAGCGCCCGCTACCGTGCGCTATTTGGGCTATAGCGCAATAGCCCATATCGCCAAATAGTGCGCAATTTAAGGAAAATCCAAAGAAAAAAATCTTTGTGAAATTTAAGTAAATTGTTTGCATAATTATATTGTTGGATTTCCTAATATAAAATGAAATTTACCATGAAGTTAATTTAGCTGAAATTTGGCTGGTTTGTGTAATTGATTTACCCTATGTTTGGATGAAATTAACCTTAATTTGGTTTACCTATTTTTAGGAATTAGTTTAAATTGGCTGAAAGTAAGTTTCTTTAGTTAATTGCTCGTTTACCTAAACTAAAATGAAACTTAACTTATTTCGGCTTAAAATTTTTCCTTCAAATTAGTTTAAATTGATTGATTAATTTAATTGTTCTCTTCTCGAATTAAGTTGATACTTACCTTTTTGATGACTAATATTTTTTTGTTATTTAAATAATTATTTTATTGAAAATTTTGACAGGTTTTACTCAAAATTACCATAAATTTAGTTGAAATGACTGCTAGCTGGCTGATTTTATAACAATTAACTTAATTAGGTGAAATTAACTTAAAGTTGACTGAAATATACTTAATATTATCAATAGTTAATAGCCTTATGTTTTTATGTGTTAAAGTTAGTTTTTATGTTCTATAGTTTCAAAGTTTAGTAACATACTTGATATATATTAAAATAAACCTACATTGATGCGCTTCATTCTCAAAAAGCCCGCTCTATCGCGCTGCGCTATGTGCTATAGCCCCGGAATTGATTGGTTAGAGTTGACTGGTTATTTAATTGATTTGATAATATATTATTGTTTGTTTAGGAACTTGCTCTAGGCTTTACTAATCCGATTCAAGGAGGGATGTCAAAAAAGGTAGCCCTTAGAGACCGATATAATAATTTGTTGCAAGTTAAAATGAAAAGAGTACATGATAAATGGTACTTTCAAGATGGTTGGCAGAATTTATTTAAGATTAATATGGTTGAAAGTATGGACATGATAGTGTTTAAATATATTTCTCCTATAGTTTTCTATGTCACAATCTTTGGGCCACCGGGGTGTGAGAAGAATGGAGTTATAAAATATAAAGACATAGATATAGAAGAGGATGAAGAGCAAATAAATGAGAAAAATGAAAATGATGATTATATGTATAATAATGATGAATGAAGTTTAAGCGAGGGAGGCCCCAAAAGGTGCTTGCTTAATGTGAGGTTTCGTCATCGATTGCCATAGACAAAGAAAATAAGATTACTGATGGACGAAAGCAGGTGATCGAGGATATGGAGGAAGACAAGGCGTCCATATCTCTAAGAAAGAAAAGTCGAGAGAGGCCACCCAAGGTCTAAAATGATTCAAAAATTGATGGATATGAATTAACTTGGTGATTGTTGACGTGGATGATTAACTTGTTTACTGTTTCTCTTGGCGGGAATATGAAGTACGCGATTCTTTAAGGGAAAATAACAATGAATGGAATATGTTGTTACTGTTTTGAATATGTCGATTAAGAAGAAAGTTGGGTTTCGTCATCGATAGCCAGAGACCAAGAAAACATGGTTACTAATGGATGAAAGCAGGTGATCGAGGTTTAGGTTATGAAGGAAGAGAATGTGTTCATATCTCTGAGAAAGAAAAGGCGAGGGAGGCCACCCAAGGTCAAGGTTACGGGTAACAATGACTTTTAAAATTTGGTGAAGCAAAGTACCAGAGGTCTGTTGGTTCGTGAAACCTAAAATGATAAAAAAATTGATGGATATGAATTGTACAAAGGGAAATGCTCCTTGCTGACATGGATTATTGACTTGGGGACTGTTTCTCTTAGCGGGTATGTGAAGTACGAGATGCTTTAAAGGAAATTAACCATGAATTGTTAATATGTTGTTACTATTGTGAATATGTGCGCTATTTGGGCTATAGCGCAATAGCCCAAAGCGCCAAATAGCGCACCATTTAATGAAAATTGAAAGAAAAAAATCTTGATGAATTTAAGTAAATTATTAGCATAATTAATTATTGGTTTTCATAATATAAAATGAAATCACCATTAAGTTAATTTAGCTGAAATTTGGCTGGTTTATGTAATTGATTTTCTCTATGTCTAGATGGAAATTAACGTTAAATTTTTTTACCCATTTTAATGAATTAGTTTAAATTGGCTGAAACTACGTTTATTTAGTTAATTGCTGGTTTTACTAAAAAAAATGAAATTTACCTTAATTTGGCTTAAAATTTTGCTTAAAATGAATTTAAATTGTTTGATTAATATAATTGTTGTCTTCCCGAATTAACATGAAAATTACCATTTAAATGACTAACATTTTTATGCTATTCAAATAATGATTTTAATGAAAATTTTGGCTGATTTTACTCAAAATTGGCATAAATTTAGTTGGAATGACTACTACCTGGCAGAATTTACAACCATTAACTTAAATTAGCTGAAATTAACTTAAAGTTCACTGAAATAAACTTAATATTATGAATACTTACTAGCTTTTTGTTTTTATGAGTTAAAGTTTGTTTTTATGTTCTATAGTTTCAAAATTTAGTTGCATTCTTGATATATATAAAAATATACCAACATTTATGCGCTTTATTTTCAAAAAGCATGCGCTATTGCGTTGCACTATGCGCAATAACTCCGGAAACCTTTGCTCGTCGTTGCGTTATTCGCCTCTGACTACTATGGAAAAACTACAAGCATTTTTATTAGTTTTGTTAACTGTTGCTATTGTCATTTGCCACATATAAGGATTATACTTTATCAAAAGCCGAAACCAAAATTGATGGCAAGCTCGAGGCACAACAACCCTCCGAGGATACCAATACTTGCCGCGATGGTGTTTTTGCTACTGTTAGTAATGAGGAACCTTTTAAAAAGTGTACCAATAAGGATGGTATTAGAGGGAAAACTGAAGAAGATAAAGGGAAACCTGGGAACGGTAGAACTGTAATAAAAAATGAAATGCATTGAGTAGGATACTTGCTGGAAAGATGAAGATTACTTACATCCAGTATGCTTAAATTTCGAAAGGGTAATTTGTATGGTTTGTTGTTATAGTTTTAAGTTCTAAGGTTTTGAAGTTTGGGAATGAGAATAATTATGTAAACAATGTTTAGATACAAAAAAAGACACATAGAAATTTGGGAACGTATGTGTCTTAATTGAGATTTTGTGGATTTGAAAATGTCAATGTATTCACATTACTTATGGTTTATGTTGGATAAGGATGAAGATGAAGGCACTAAAGGAAGATTGATAAGGGAGGTTTTGATGCATTCCAAAACTTCGTATTTGGCTAAGTATGGAGTAACTTAGCTGATAAACTTATCAAGGAATTTTGACTAAGTAAAGAAGACATCAGAAGAGTCAAAGTTTCAAGGTCCAAGACTTTTGATCTGCTGAAGAAAAGTTATCAGACTGGTGAAGATCAGCCGACTCAAATCAGATTTGTTCAAGTTTGAGATCAGCTTTGTTCGCCATCAGACGCGTACTTTTATCAGCCAAGTGAAGAAGATCATAAAGTATTCCCTACAGTAATAAATGCCCCTTGGAGTAATTAATGCTGAAGTACAAGGTTATTAAAGACAAATGATTGAAGAAATGCTTCTCATCAGCTGGGTGCATTTAATGCTGCCTGCAGAATAGTACTGTTCACAGTACGGACAGACTGCAAAAGAGCCGTTCGCGGATTTTAAGGACCAGTACTCGAGGAATTTGAATCTTGTCTCTCTTCAACGGACACTTTTCAATCCTCAAGTATAAATAGCTGGAAGAGACGAAGAAGAAAAAAGCAACACAATTTCTGAGAAACTTTCGAAGCAGAATTCTCTAAGTCTCAAGAACAGCTCACTCATCAGCTTAGTCATTTGTTGACAAAAGCAGAGTTGAAGAATCAAGATAAATACATCTTCTGAGTGATTTTGTGAACAAGAGTGTTGTGAGGAGTTGTGATCCATCTTTTTGAGTGATCAAAACTTCAGAGAGTAGAATTTCTTAGTGATTTTCTATTGCGAGCTTATAGCCTTTTCATTAGTTGTCTAGGTATGGAGAAATATTGTAATCTGTGTGATTATAGTATAACCCAGAATTTGAGTGATCTGGAAGAGTGGACTAAAGGATTTTTATCCATATAACCACTATAAAAATTCTTTGTGTTATCTTGCATTTAAGTTTTCTTGCATATTTTAAAGCTTGCATATTTACACACTTTGAATTACAAAAAGATTTTATAAGGAGTTTCAAAACTGGGGATAAAATCTTTTAAGAACTTAGTTTACTTGTGAAAAACACTTTCAAACAATCCGCTGCAAGTATACTCTTTGGAAAACTGTTTTGCTGAAAAACAGCTAAGTATTTGTAAGAAGAGTGGTCAGTCTGCTGTTCAAGATTTGTTCACGATCAGCTCAGTCTGCTTACTGTTCTTCATCAGCTTAGTCTGCTTACTGTTCTTCATCAGCTTAGTCTGCTGACAGAAGACTGAAAAGTTTTTAAGTTAAAAAATTTTCAGAGGTCTATTCACACCCCCCCTCTAGACCTCATCTGACCACTTGGGACCAACAAGTGGTATCAGAGCAGGTGGTTCATTAGAATCAGCTGCCTGATCAACGAGCTTGATCCAAGTGTTTTTCAAAGGTTTTCAAAACTTTTCAAAAGAGCATCTTTTTGAAAAATCAAAACTTTTTGAAAAATGGATTGTATCAGCCATGTTCCCCACATTGCTGGTATGTCTTTTGAAGACTGGAAGATTAGAATGGAAATCTTTCTAGCTGCTTATAATGACAACATGTACACATGTATCATTAAAGGTCCATTCAGATTCACAAAGACCATAAAGATAAATGAGGTTGACACGGTTGTGGAAAAAGACCTTCATGAGATGACTCCAGAAGAAATAAAGCTTTACAATCTAGACAAAGTTGGGAGATTCATCATGACTAAAGCCCTGGACAATGATCGGTTTGACAAGGTCAAACATTGCAAGACTGCAAAGGAAATGTGGGACAAAGTCAGAGACATGAGCGAAGGCAATGATGCAATAAAGGAGCATCAGCTCACAGTTTCTTTGGAGAAACTTGACAACTTCAAGATGAAGTCTGGAGAAACCATTGACCAGATGGATACCAGATTCACCAGAACTCTGAATGAAGTTTTAAAGTTGGGAAAGACCTTCACTGACAAAGAGATTACTGTCAGAGTACTAAAGGCCCTACCCCCAAAGTTCAACATGAAGGTGACAGCCATGGAAGAATCAAGAGATTTGGGAAATATCTCTCTTACAGAACTGTTCTCCGTACTCAAGGCATTCGAGTATCAACTGCCTAGAATGGGAATTGAAGAAACCTCAACTTCAGGACCCACAGCTGCCCTGGTTGCTGCTGAAAATCAAAGAAGACCAGCTCAGAAAAGCAAAGAAGTGGACTCATCTGATGAAGCCACTCTACTCAACAAGAAGGAGTACACTGCTGGAGACGTTGCATTGCTGATAAACAACTTTAAGAAGTTCTACAAGAGAAAATTGAAGAACAAATATAACAATGCTTCTACTTCTAAACCTAACTTTTCTTCTCAAGATAAAGATGATTATAAAGCAAAACTAATGTGTTACAACTGCAGGAAATTGGGACACTTCATCAAAGACTGCCCATATCCAAAAGCAGAAAAGTACACTGAAGAAGAAAAGAAAATGAGAAGAGAAAGAAAACATCAGAAAGGCAAGGCTATGATAGCAGAAGCAGAAAAGCTGGCTGCTGTCTATTCATCTGATTCAGATTCAGACACGTCTGATGAAGAATCTTCTGATGAAGGAAATCCTGCTCTCCTGTGCCTGATGGCAAAGGAATCTGATGACTCTGAGGATGAGGTAACTCCTCTTGACAATGAATTATTTAATTCATTTGAACAAATGATGCTTAACAATACTGGTATTGCTGAAGCATATAAAAAGCTTAAGGAAGAGATGATATTGCTAAAAGAGCAAAATAGTTCACTGAAACTCTTAGCTGAAAAGCCAAAGGAATCAGCTGAATATAAACAGCTTGAGCAAGAACATGAATCTCTGAAAGCTGAATGTGAAGTTTTTAAAGGAAAAATCATGGAACTTGAAAAAGTTATTGAGTCTCATGAGAAATCATCTGTTGCATCCACGCATACTTCTAGTAAACAGAAGATACCTTTAGGACAGGATAAGTTTGAACTGAATCATACTGAAAAATTTGTATCAGCCGACAACAGAAAGGTCATTCTTTATGTTCAGACAACTAAACCTGCTTCACCTGAGAAAGTAGTAAAGGAGAAGAAATCTCCTAAGGCTAAAAAGAGCAAAGAGCCTAGTATAGGAAATCAGACTAGTAAGACCAAACAGCAGAGTCCTAAGAAGTCTTCTCATAAAGCTAAAGTCAATAAGACTAGTGGTAAAACTAAGTCGTCTGTCAATGAGCAAGCTACTAGTAAGCCAAAGAAGCATAAAAATAAGAAAAATCTAAATGCTTGGTATGGAAATGAGTCATATTATGTGCAACCTGCTGCATATCATCCTATGTATCATGCACCTCAATTTCCAGGTTACTATGCACCTTACCCTGCTCATCCAATGCATGCATACCCTGCTTATCATGCACCTTATCCTGCTTATGAACATTATTCTTATCATACTGATCATCAACACGACTTATCTGATAACTATGATAAAAATGAAGCTGTTCATACTCCTGTCAAAACTCAAAAGCCTAAGAAGCCTAAGACATCAACATCTTGGGTTGTCAAAGGTGGAACTAATCCTTCAGGACCCTCTCAATAAGGGTACCTAAAACAACTTTATTTTTGTTTTGTAGGTTAGGATTAGGAGTAGGAGTAAAGTAGAGAAGATTTGGTACTTGCACAGTGGATGTTCAAGACACATGTGTGGAAACATACATGAGCTGACTGATGCAGTTGCTGTGGATGGTCCAAGTGTTACATTTGGAGACAGCAAAGAAGGCAAGATTGTAGCTAAAGGAAGAATAATCAAAGGAAACATTGAGATAGCTGACGTCTCATATGTTAAAGGCCTAAAGTACAACCTGCTGAGCATAAGTCAATTTTGTGACAAAGGATATTCAGTCATCTTCTCAACAGATAAGTGCTATGTTGAACAGATTGGTACAAAGAAGGTAATCTTATCTGGAAGACGACAAGGAAATATCTATATAGTCGACTGGAATTCTGCTGATAAGAATTCAAGCGTTTGTTTGGTGGCTTCTACACCAAGTGAAGTTAGTTGGCTATGGCACAAGAGGATGAATCATTTAAACTTCAAGACCATTAACAGATTAATCAAGAATGATATGGTAGAAGGGATTCCAAAAACAGTCATGAGCAAAGACAAGCTCTGTGACGCCTGTCCGAAGGGTAAACAAATCAAGTCATCATTTAAGAGCAAGAAGCATCAATCTTCTGAAAGAATTTTGGAGCTACTACATATGGACTTATTTGGACCCATTGATCCAATCAGCAATGGTGGAAAGAAGTACTGCCTAGCTGTTGTGGATGATTATTCGAGATATACTTGGGTGATATTCATGAAGAAGAAAAGTGAAACCAAGGAACATCTTACTAATCTGATGGAACTGATCCAGAATGAGAAAAGCATAAAGATATTGAAAATCAGATCAGATAGAGGGACAGAGTTCACAAACTCTACTGTTGAAGAGTATTGTAATATCAAGGGAATACATCATGAGTATTCAGCTGCTAGAACCCCTCAACAGAATGGTGTTGCTGAAAGGAGAAACAGAACACTGAAGGAAGCTGTCAGGACCATGATAGCTGAAGCTAAGCTGCCACAAAGATTTTGGGCAGAAGCAACAAATACAGCCTGCTTTACCCAAAACAGATGCATGATCAACAAAAATCAGAACAAGACTCCATATGAAGTTTGGAACAACAGAAAACCAAACATTCATTATTTTAAAATTTTTGGCTGTAAATGCTCTGTATTAAATAATGGGAAAAATAACCTTACTGCTTTTGCAGAAAAGGCTGATGAAGCTGTTTTTGTAGGATACTCTACTGTTAGTAAGGCTTATAGAGTTTTTAACAAAAGAACATTACTAGTAGAAGAATCCATTCATGTAGTATTTGATGAACCAAACCAATCTTCTGAAAAGAATCAAAGCACTAATCATGATCTATCTACTGATTTACAGAAGTTAAGTGTTGGAAGGAATGAAGAATATGTTCCCATCATACTACCTGATCTCAACCCAGCTGATAACTCAAGTGTTGTTCAAAATCAGATCTCTGATTGTCTAACAGACGAGTTACAACCAGCTGAAAGACCAGAGACTGTTCAACAGACTGCAAATGTTCAACAGACTACTACTGCAACTCCAACAGTAGTGTTGCAAGATCATAACAGAGGACAACATTCAGACCTGCAACCTGATCTAAGATGGCTCAGAAATCACCCACAAGAGTTAGTGATTGGTGATCCTTTAGATAGAGTGAAAACAAGAAGAGCTGCTGCACAAGATGCTATGTTTGCTAGTTTTATATACAAAAAAAGACACATAGAAATTTGGGAACGTATGTGTCTTAATTGAGATTTTGTGGATTTGAAAATGTCAATGTATTCACATTACTGATGGTTTATGGGAATCCACTGTTCTGTTTTCTAGTACTTGAAAAATCTCTTTTTGGTTTTGAGAAGAAGACTTTTCTAATTCAAACAAATTACTATGTATGTATCTCTGCGTGAAGTCTATTCTTTTACTCTAGTAAAGTTATTTTCATTCCTCCTTTCTATTTTCTTAGCAATGTAAGTTAGTTTACGGAATGATGTCATTAGTCTGGGCGTTGTCCTTGTAGTCATCAGCTCGTTTTTGTGTGATGTGATTTCTAAATTTTGAAAATATATTATTAGTTAGATTGACTGGTTATTTAATTGATTTGATAATATATTATTTTTTGTTTAGGAACTTGCTCTAGGCTTTACTAATCCGATTCAAGGAGAGATGTCAAAAAAGGTAGCCCTTAGAGACCGATATAATAACTTTTTGCAAGTTAAAATGAAAAGAGTACATGATAAATGGTACTTTCAAGATGGTTGGCATAATTTATTTATGATAATATGGTTGAAAGTATGGACATGATAGTGTTTGAATATATTTCTCCAGAGTTTTCTATGTCAAAATCTTTAGGCCATCGAGGTGTGAGAAGAATGGAGTTATAAAATATAAAGACATAGATATAGAGGAGGATTAAGAGGAAATAAATGAGAAAATTGAAAATGATGATTATATGTATAATAATGATGAATGAAGTTTAATCGAGGGAGGCCCCAAAAGGTGCTTGCTTAATGCGAGGTTCCGTCATCGATTGCCAGAGACAAAGATAATAAGGTTACTGATGGACGAAAGCAGGTGATCGAGGATATGGAGAAAGACAAGGCGTCCATATCTCTGAGAAAGAAAAGGGGAGGGAGGCCACCCAAGGTCAAGGTTATGGGTAAAAATGACTATAAAAATTGGTGAAGCTAAGTACTAGAGTTCTTTTGGCTCGTGGAGCCTAAAATGATTCAAAAATTGATGGATATGAATTAACATGGTGATTGTTGACGTGGATGATTAACTTGTTGACTGTTTCTCTTGGCGGGAATGTGATGTACGCGATTCTTTAAGGGAACATGACAATGAATGGAATATGTTGTTACTGTTGTGAATATGTCTATTAAGAAGAAAGTTCGGTTTCGTCATCGATAGCCAGAGACCAAGAAAACATGGTTACTAATGGATGAAAGCAGGTGATGGAGGATTAGGTTATGAAGGAAGAGAATGTGTTCATATCTCTGAGAAAGAAAATGCGAGGGAGGCCACCCAAGGTCAAGGTTACGGGTAACAATGACTTTAAAAATTGGGTGAAGCTAAGTACCAGAGGTCTGTTGGTTCGTGAAACCTAAAATGATTCAAAAATTGATGGATATGAATTGTACGAGGAGAAATGCTCCTTGCTTACATGGATGATTGACTTGGGGACTGTTTCTCTTAGTGGGTATGTGAAGTACGAGATGCTTTAAAGGAAAATAACCATGAATTTCTAATATGTTGTTACTGTTGGGAATATGTGCACTATTTGTGCTATAGAGCAACAGCTTTTATCGCCAAATAGCGCACCATTTAATGAAAATTTAAAGAAAAAAATCTTGGTGAATTTAAGTAAAGTATTAGCATAATTAATTATTGGTTTTCATAAAATAAAATGAAATTTACCATTAAGTTAATTTAGCTTAAATTTGGCTGGTTTATGTAATTGATTTTCTCTATGTTTAGATGGAAATTAACGTTAAATTGTTTTACCTATTTTAATTAATTAGTTTAAATTGGCTGAAACTACGTTTATTTAGTTAATTGCTAGTTTTACTAAACAAAATGAAATTTACCTTAATTTTGCTTAAAATTAATTTAAATTGTTTGATTAATATAATTGTAGTCTTCCCGAATTAAGATGAAAATTACCATTTAAATGACTAATATTTTTATGCTATTCAAATAATGATTTTAATTAAAATTTTGGCTGATTTTACTCAAAATTGGCATAAATTTAGTTTGAATGACTGCTAGCTGGCAGAGTTTACAACAATTAACTTAAATTAGGTGAAATTAACTTAAAGTTCACTGAAATAAACTTAATATTATGAATACTTACTAGCTTTATGTTTTTATGAGTTAAAGTTTGTTTTTATGTTCTATAGTTTCAAAATTTAGTAGCATTCTTGATATATATTAAAATAAACCAACATTTATGCGCTTTATTTTCAAAAAGGATGCGCTATTGCGTTGCGCTATGTGCAATAACTCTAGAAGCCTTTGCTTGTCACTGCGTTATTCGCCTCTGACTACGATGGAAAAACAACGGGCATTTTTCTTAGTTTTGGTAACTGTTGCTATTGTCGATTGCCACAGATAAGGAGTATACTTTATCAAAAGCCGAAACCAAAATTGATGGCAAGCTCGAGGCACAACAACCCTCCGAGGATACCAATACTTGTCGTGATGGTGTTTTGGCTACTGATGGTAATGAGGAACATTTTAAAAAGTGTACCAATAAGGATGGTACTAGAGGGAAAACTGAAGAAGTGGAAGGGAAACCTGGGGAACGGGAGAACTGTAATAACAAAAGAAATGCATTGAGGAGGATACTTGCTGGAAAGATGAAGATCACTTACATCCAGTATGCTTAAATTTTGAAAGGGGAATTTGTATGGTTTATTGTTATAGTTTTAAGTTCTAAGGTTTTGAAGTTTGGGAATGATAATAATTATGTAAAAAATGTTTGGATACAAAGAAAGACACATAGAAATTTGGGAACATATGTGTCTTAATTGACATTTTGTGGATTTGAAAATGTCAATGTATTCACATTACTAATGGTTCAAGGGGTTCAAGGGAAACCACTGTTCTGTTTTCTAGTACTTGAAAAATCTCTTTGATTTTGAGAAAAAGACTTTCCCGATTCAAACAAATTGCTATGTATGTATCTCCGCGTGAAGTCTATTCTTTTATTCAAGTAAAGTTATTTTCTTTCCTCCTTTCTATTTTTTTAGCAAGGTAAGTTGGTTTACGGATTTATGTCATCAGTCTGACCGTTGTCCTTATAGTCGTCAGCTCGTTTTTGTGTGATGTGATTTCTTAAAAAGTTAAAATAGAAAAATAATTAGAATGTGTTTATAGGATCCAAGTTCAAAAATTTTGAGTTTCCAAAACTTAGGACTCCTGAATAGAAAAGGAGTGAATAACATTTTTGGTCCTCCTTATGGGTCAAATTTTATATTTTCGCCCCTCTTAATATTTATGTAGCATATTGGTCCCTCTTATCAATGTAATGTATCACATTCGTCCCTCTTATAACACATTCTTCCCTCTTAATTTTTTGTAGCAAATTCGTCCCTCTTATCAATGTAGTGTAACACATTAGTCCCTCTTACAAAGTACATCAACTTTTGTCCACTTTAGTATTTTGAATTTAAGTGGTGTATTTTGTATCTAAGAGAGACTAATGTGTTACAGTACATTGATAAGTTGGACGAATTTGCTCCAAAAATTTTATGAGGGACGAACGTGTTATAAGAGGGACGAATGTGATATACTACATTGATAAGAGTGACCAATCTGCTACAAAAAATTTAAGAGGGACGAAAATGCAAAAGTTAATCCATAAAGATGACCAAAAACGAGATTTACTCAATAGAAGAATCTATTAGTGTAATTAAGTTTAAGCACGTTTTATAAACTTATAAAAATGGGACAAAGAATAGAGGACAATGAAATAATATTCAAAACTTGATCTATGTCACTTTATTAATATTATTATTATTTTATTAAATAGAGGACAATGAAGCACACAAATTTTCTAACATTCCCAGTTGTAGAAATGCTACATAAACTTCTTTCAACTCGTAACTTTATAACTAAAGAACAAATGGATTCAACATGTATTTGAATTTCACAGATTCGTATCAGCAAAACTCATAGAAGTTGCGAGAAAAGCGCTCGCTAGCGAGATTTCCTCACCTCGCTGTGTCGTGATAATGCGTTAGTCACCTACCGTGCGCTATTTGGGCTATAGCGCAATAGCCCATTACGCCAAATAGTGCGCAATTTAAGGAAAATCCATAGAAAAAAATCTTGATGAAATTTAAGTAAATTGTTTGCATAATTATATTGTTGGATTTCCTAATATAAAATGAAATTTACCATTAAGTTAATTTAGCTGAAATTTGGCTGGTTTGTGTAATTGATTTACCCTATGTTTGGATGAAATTTCCCTTAATTTGGTTTACCTATTTTAGGAATTAGTTTAAATTGGCTGAAAGTAAGTTTCTTTAGTTAATTGTTCGTTTACCTAAACTAAAATGAAATTTAACGTATTTCGACTTAAAATTTTTGCTTCAAATTAGTTTAAATTGATTCATTAATTTAATTGTTATCTTCTCAAATTAAGATGAAACTCACCTTTCAGATGACCAATATTTTTTGTTATTTAAATAATTATTTTTATGAAAATTTTGACTGGTTTTACTCAAAATTACCGTAAATTTAGTTGAAATGACTGCTAGCTGGCTGATTTTATAACAATTAACTTAATTGGGTGAAATTAACTTAAAGTTGACTGAAATATACTTAATATTATGAATACTTATTAGCTTATGTTTTTTTGTGTTAATTTTATGTTCTATAGTTTCAAAATTTAGTAACATTCTTGATATATATTAAAATTAACCTACATTGATGCGCTTCATTCTCAAAAAGCCCGCTCTATCGCGCTGCGCTATGCGCTATAGCCCCGGAATTGATTGGTTAGAGTTGAATGGTTATTTAATTGATTTGATAATATATTATTGTTTGTTTAGGAACTTGCTCCAGGCTTTACTAATTCGATCCAAGGAGAGAAGACAAAAAAAGTAGCCCTTAGAGACCGATATAATAATTTGTTGCAAGTTAAAATGAAAAAAGTACATGATAAATGGTACTTTCAAGATGGTCGGCAGAATTTACTTAAGATAATATGGTTGAAAGTATAGACTTTATAGTGTTTGAATATATTTCTCCTAGAGTTTTCTATGTCACAATCTTTGGGCCATCGGGGTGTGAGAAGAATGGAGTTTTAAAATATAAAGACATAGATATAGAAGAGGATGTAGAGCAAATAAATGAGAAAATTGAAAATGATGATTATATGTATAATAATGATGAATGAAGTTTAAGCGAGGGAGGACCGAAAGGTGCTTGCTTAATGTGAGGTTTCGTCATCGATTGCCAGAGACAAAGAAAATAAGGTTACCGATGGACAAAGCAGGTGATCGAGGATATGGACGAAGACAATGCGTCCATATCTCTGAGAAAGAAAAGGCGAGGGAGGCCACCCAAGGTCAAGGTTACGGGTAACAATGACTTTAAAAATTTGGTGAAGCTAAGTACTAGAGGTATGTTGGTTCGTGAAACCTAAAATGATTCAAAATTTGATGGATATGAATTGTACGAGGGGAAATGTTTCTTGCTGACATGGATGATTGAGTTGGGGACTGTTTCTCTTAGCGGATATGTGAAGTACGAGATGCTCTAAAGGAAAATAACCATGAATTGTTAATATGTTGTTACTGTTGTGAATATGTGTGCTATTTGGGCTATAGCGCAATAGCCCATAGCGCCAAATAGCGCACATCATTTAATGAAAATTAAAAGAAAAAAATCTTGGTGAATTTAGGTAAATTATTAGCATAATTAATTATTGGTTTTCATAATATAAAATGAAATTTACCATTAGGTTAATTTAGCTGAAATTTGGCTGGTTTATGTAATTGATTTTCTCTATGTTTAGATGGAAATTAACGTTAAATTATTTTACCTATTCTAATGAATTAGTTTAAATTGGCTGAAACTACGTTTATTTAGTTAATTGCTGGTTTTATAAAAAAAAATGAAATTTACCTTAATTTGGCTTAAAATTTTGCTTAAAATTAATTTAAATTGTTTGATTAATATAATTGTTATCTTCCCGAATTAAGATGAAAATTACCATTTAAATGACTAACATTTTTATGCTATTCAAATAATGATTTTAATGAAAATTTTGGCTGATTTTACTCAAAATTGGCATAAATTTAGTTGGAATGATTACTACCTGGCGGAGTTTACAACCATTACCTTAAATTAGGTGAAATTAACTTAAAGTTCACTGAAATAAACTTAATATTATGAATACTTACTAGCTTTATGTTTTTATGAGTTAAAGTTTGTTTTTATGTTCTATAGTTTCAAAATTTAGTTGCATTCTTGATATATATAGAAATATACCAACATTTATGAGCTTTATTTTCAAAAAGCATGCGCTATTGCGCTGCACTATGCGCAATAACTCCGGAAGCCTTTGCTCGTCGCTGCGTTATTCGCCTCTGACTACTATGGAAAAACTACAAGCATTTTTCTTAGTTTTGTTAACTGTTGCTATTGTCGATTGCCACAGATAAGGAGTATACTTTATCAAAAGCCGAAACCAAAATTGATGGCAAGCTCGAGGCACAACAACCCTCCGAGGATACCAATACTTGCCGCGATGGTGTTTTGGCTACTGTCAGTAATGAGGAACCTTTTAAAAAGTGTACAAATAAGGATGGTACTAGAGGGAAAACTGAAGAAGAGGAAGGGAAACCTGGGGAACGGAAGAACTGTAATAAAAAATGAAATGCATTGAGGAGGATACTTGCTGGAAAGATGAAGATCACTTACATCCAGTATGCTTAAATTTGGAAAGGGGAATTTGTATGGTTTATTGTTATAGTTTTAAGTTCTAAGATTTTGAAGTTTGGGAATGAGAATAATTATGTAAAAAATGTTTGGATACAAAAAAAGACACATAGAAATTTGGGAACGTATGTGTCTTAATTGAGATTTTGTGGATTTGAAAATGTCAATGTATTCACGTTACTTATGGTTCATGGGAAACCACTGTTTTGTTTTCTAGTACTTGAAAAATCTCTTTGGTTTTGGTAAGAAGACTTTCCCGATTCAAACAAATTACTATGTCTGTATCTCCGCGTGAAGTCTATTCTTTTATTCTAGTAAAGTTATTTTCTTTCCTCCTTTCTATTTTTTTAGCAAGGTAAGTTGGTTTACGGATTTATGTCATCAGTCTGGCCATTGTCCTTATAGTCGTCAGCTCGTTATTGTGTGATGTGATTTCTTAAAAAGTTAAAATAGAAAAAGAATTAGAATGTGTTTATAGGATACAAGTTCAAAAATTTTGAGTTTCCAAAATTTAGGACTCCTACATAGAAGAGGAGTGAATAGCATTTTTGGTCCTCCTTATGG
This sequence comes from Penstemon eatonii, assembly GCA_038501285.1. NCBI lineage: Eukaryota > Viridiplantae > Streptophyta > Magnoliopsida > Lamiales > Plantaginaceae > Penstemon > Penstemon eatonii. Next base: position 60,197,033 of record CM076715.1, on the reverse strand, counting down.
GTCAAATTTTATATTTTCGTCCCTCTTAAAATTTATGTAGCATATAGGTCCCTCTTATCAATGTAATGTATCATATTCGTCCCTCTTATAACACATTCTTCCCTCTTAATTTTTTTGTAGCAAATTCGTCTCTCTTATCAATGTAGTGTAACACATTAGTCCCTCTTACAAAGTACATCAACTTTTGTCCACTTTAGTATTTTGAATTTAAGTGGTGTATTTTGTATCTAAGAGAGACTAATGTGTTACACTACATTGATAAGAGGGACGAATTTGCTCCAAAATTTTTAAGAGGGACGAATGTGATATACTACATTGATAAGAGGGACCAATCTGCTATTAAAAATTTAAGAGGGACGAAAATGCAAAAGTTAATCCATAAAGAGGACCAAAAATGAGATTTAGTCAATAGAAGAATCTATTAGTGTAATTAAGTTTAAGCACATTTTATAAGCTTATAAAAATGGGTCAAAGAATAGAGGACAATGAAATAATATTCAAAACTTGATCTATGTCACTTTATTAATATTATTATTATTTCTTAAATAGATGACAATGAAGCACACGAATTTTCTAACGTTCCCAGTTGTAGAAATGCTACAAAAACCTCCTCAACTCGTTATTTTATAACTAAAGAGCAAATGGATTCAACAGGTTTTTGAATTTCACAGATTCGTACCAGCAAAACTCATAGAAGTTGCGAGAAAAGCGCCCGCTACCGTGCGCTATTTGGGCTATAGCGCAATAGCCCATAGCGCCAAATAGTGCGCAATTTAAGGAAAATCCAAAGAAAAAAATCTTTGTGAAATTTAAGTAAATTGTTTGCATAATTATATTGTTGGATTTCCTAATATAAAATGAAATTTACCATGAAGTTAATTTAGCTGAAATTTGGCTGGTTTGTGTAATTGATTTACCCTATGTTTGGATGAAATTAACCTTAATTTGGTTTACCTATTTTTAGGAATTAGTTTAAATTGGCTGAAAGTAAGTTTCTTTAGTTAATTGCTCGTTTACCTAAACTAAAATGAAATTTAACGTATTTCGGCTTAAATTTTTTGCTTCAAATTAGTTTAAATTGATTGATTAATTTAATTGTTCTCTTCTCAAATTAAGATGAAACTCACCTTTCAGATGACCAATATTTTTTGTTATTTAAATAATTATTTTTATGAAAATTTTGACTGGTTTTACTCAAAATTACCGTAAATTTAGTTGAAATGACTGCTAGCTGGCTGATTTTATAACAATTAACTTAATTAGGTGAAATTAACTTAAAGTTGACTGAAATATACTTAATATTATGAATACTTATTAGCCTTATGTTTTTTTGTGTTAATTTTATGTTCTATAGTTTAAAAATTTAGTAACATTCTTGATATATATTAAAATTAACCTACATTGATGCGCTTCATTCTCAAAAAGCCCGCTCTATCGCGCTGCGCTATGCGCTATAGCCCCGGAATTGATTGGTTAGAGTTGAATGGTTATTTAATTGATTTGATAATATATTATTGTTTGTTTAGGAACTTGCTCCAGGCTTTACTAATCCGATCCAAGGAGAGAAGACAAAAAAGGTAGCCCTTAGAGACCGATATAATAATTTGTTGCAAGTTAAAATGAAAAAAGTACATGATAAATGGTACTTTCAAGATGGTTGGCAGAATTTACTTAAGATAATATGGTTGAAAGTATAGGCTTGATAGTGTTTGAATATATTTCTCCTAGAGTTTTCTATGTCACAATCTTTGGGCCATCGGGGTGTGAGAAGAATGGAGTTTTAAAATATAAAGACATAGATATAGAAGAGGATGTAGAGCAAATAAATGAGAAAATTGAAAATGATGATTATATGTATAATAATGATGAATGAAGTTTAAGTGAGGGAGGACCGAAAGGTGCTTGCTTAATGTGAGGTTTCGTCATCGATTGCCAGAGACAAAGAAAATAAAGTTACTGATGGACGAAAGCAGGTGATCGAGGATATGGACGAAGACAAGGCGTCCATATCTCTGAGAAAGAAAAGGCGAGGGAGGCCACCCAATGTCAAGGTTATGGGTAACAATGACTTTAAAAATTTGGTGAAGCTAAGTACTAGAGGTATGTTGGTTCGTGAAACCTAAAATGATTCAAAATTTGATGGATATGAATTGTACGAGGGGAAATGCTCCTTGCTGACATGGATGATTGAGTTGGGGACTGTTTCTCTTAGCGGGTATGTGAAGTACGAGATGCTCTAAAGGAAAATAACCATGAATTGTTAATATGTTGTTACTGTTGTGAATATGTGTGCTATTTGGGCTATAGCGCAATAGCCCATAGCGCCAAATAGCGCACATCATTTAATGAAAATTAAAAGAAAAAAATCTTGGTGAATTTAGGTAAATTATTAGCATAATTAATTATTGGTTTTCATAATATAAAATGAAATTTACCATTAGGTTAATTTAGCTGAAATTTGGCTGGTTTATGTAATTGATTTTCTCTATGTTTAGATGGAAATTAACGTTAAATTGTTTTACCTATTCTAATGAATTAGTTTAAATTGGCTGAAACTACGTTTATTTAGTTAATTGCTGGTTTTATAAAAAAAAATGAAATTTACCTTAATTTGGCTTAAAATTTTGCTTAAAATTAATTTAAATTGTTTGATTAATATAATTGTTATCTTCCCGAATTAAGATGAAAATTACCATTTAAATGACTAACATTTTTATGCTATTCAAATAATGATTTTAATGAAAATTTTGGCTGATTTTACTCAAAATTGGCATAAATTTAGTTGGAATGATTACTACCTGGCGGAGTTTACAACCATTACCTTAAATTAGGTGAAATTAACTTAAAGTTCACTGAAATAAACTTAATATTATGAATACTTACTAGCTTTATGTTTTTATGAGTTAAAGTTTGTTTTTATGTTCTATAGTTTCAAAATTTAGTTGCATTCTTGATATATATAGAAATATACCAACATTTATGAGCTTTATTTTCAAAAAGCATGCGCTATTGCGCTGCACTATGCGCAATAACTCCGGAAGCCTTTGCTCGTCGCTGCGTTATTCGCCTCTGACTACTATGGAAAAACTACAAGCATTTTTCTTAGTTTTGTTAACTGTTGCTATTGTCGATTGCCACAGATAAGGAGTATACTTTATCAAAAGCCGAAACCAAAATTGATGGCAAGCTCGAGGCACAACAACCCTCCGAGGATACCAATACTTGCCGCGATGGTGTTTTGGCTACTGTCAGTAATGAGGAACCTTTTAAAAAGTGTACAAATAAGGATGGTACTAGAGGGAAAACTGAAGAAGAGGAAGGGAAACCTGGGGAACGGAAGAACTGTAATAAAAAATGAAATGCATTGAGGAGGATACTTGCTGGAAAGATGAAGATCACTTACATCCAGTATGCTTAAATTTGGAAAGGGGAATTTGTATGGTTTATTGTTATAGTTTTAAGTTCTAAGGTTTTGAAGTTTGGGAATGAGAATAATTATGTAAAAAATGTTTGGATACAAAAAAAGACACATAGAAATTTGGGAACGTATGTGTCTTAATTGAGATTTTGTGGATTTGAAAATGTCAATGTATTCACGTTACTTATGGTTCATGGGAAACCACTGTTTTGTTTTCTAGTACTTGAAAAATCTCTTTGGTTTTGATAAGAAGACTTTCCCGATTCAAACAAATTACTATGTCTGTATCTCCGCGTGTAGTCTATTCTTTTATTCTAGTAAAGTTATTTTCTTTCCTCCTTTCTATTTTTTTAGCAAGGTAAGTTGGTTTACGGATTTATGTCATCAGTCTGGCCATTGTCCTTATAGTCGTCAGCTCGTTATTGTGTGATGTGATTTCTTAAAAAGTTAAAATAGAAAAAGAATTAGAATGTGTTTATAGGATCCAAGTTCAAAAATTTTGAGTTTCCAAAATTTAGGACTCCTAAATAGAAGAGGAGTGAATAGCATTTTTGGTCCTCCTTATGGGTCAAATTTTATATTTTCGTCCCTCTTAAAATTTATGTAGCATATAGGTCCCTCTTATCAATGTAATGTATCATATTCGTCCCTCTTATAACACATTCTTCCCTCTTAATTTTTTTGTAGCAAATTCGTCTCTCTTATCAATGTAGTGTAACACATTAGTCCCTCTTACAAAGTACATCAACTTTTGTCCACTTTAGTATTTTGAATTTAAGTGGTGTATTTTGTATCTAAGAGAGACTAATGTGTTACACTACATTGATAAGAGGGACGAATTTGCTCCAAAATTTTTAAGAGGGACGAATGTGATATACTACATTGATAAGAGGGACCAATCTGCTATTAAAAATTTAAGAGGGACGAAAATGCAAAAGTTAATCCATAAAGAGGACCAAAAATGAGATTTAGTCAATAGAAGAATCTATTAGTGTAATTAAGTTTAAGCACATTTTATAAGCTTATAAAAATGGGTCAAAGAATAGAGGACAATGAAATAATATTCAAAACTTGATCTATGTCACTTTATTAATATTATTATTATTTCTTAAATAGATGACAATGAAGCACACGAATTTTCTAACGTTCCCAGTTGTAGAAATGCTACAAAAACCTCCTCAACTCGTTATTTTATAACTAAAGAGCAAATGGATTCAACAGGTTTTTGAATTTCACAGATTCGTACCAGCAAAACTCATAGAAGTTGCGAGAAAAGCGCCCGCTACCGTGCGCTATTTGGGCTATAGCGCAATAGCCCATAGCGCCAAATAGTGCGCAATTTAAGGAAAATCCAAAGAAAAAAATCTTTGTGAAATTTAAGTAAATTGTTTGCATAATTATATTGTTGGATTTCCTAATATAAAATGAAATTTACCATGAAGTTAATTTAGCTGAAATTTGGCTGGTTTGTGTAATTGATTTACCCTATGTTTGGATGAAATTAACCTTAATTTGGTTTACCTATTTTTAGGAATTAGTTTAAATTGGCTGAAAGTAAGTTTCTTTAGTTAATTGCTCGTTTACCTAAACTAAAATGAAATTTAACGTATTTCGGCTTAAATTTTTTGCTTCAAATTAGTTTAAATTGATTGATTAATTTAATTGTTCTCTTCTCAAATTAAGATGAAACTCACCTTTCAGATGACCAATATTTTTTGTTATTTAAATAATTATTTTTATGAAAATTTTGACTGGTTTTACTCAAAATTACCGTAAATTTAGTTGAAATGACTGCTAGCTGGCTGATTTTATAACAATTAACTTAATTAGGTGAAATTAACTTAAAGTTGACTGAAATATACTTAATATTATGAATACTTATTAGCCTTATGTTTTTTTGTGTTAATTTTATGTTCTATAATTTAAAAATTTAGTAACATTCTTGATATATATTAAAATTAACCTACATTGATGCGCTTCATTCTCAAAAAGCCCGCTCTATCGCTCTGCGCTATGCGCTATAGCCCCGGAATTGATTGGTTAGAGTTGAATGGTTATTTAATTGATTTGATAATATATTATTGTTTGTTTAGGAACTTGCTCCAGGCTTTACTAATCCGATCCAAGGAGAGAAGACAAAAAAGGTAGCCCTTAGAGACCGATATAATAATTTGTTGCAAGTTAAAATGAAAAAAGTACATGATAAATGGTACTTTCAAGATGGTTGGCAGAATTTACTTAAGATAGTATGGTTGAAAGTATAGGCTTGATAGTGTTTGAATATATTTCTCCTAGAGTTTTCTATGTCACAATCTTTGGGCCATCGGGGTGTGAGAAGAATGGAGTTTTAAAATATAAAGACATAGATATAGAAGAGGATGTAGAGCAAATAAATGAGAAAATTGCAAATGATGATTATATGTATAATAATGATGAATGAAGTTTAAGTGAGGGAGGACCGAAATGTGCTTGCTTAATGTGAGGTTTCGTCATCGATTGCCAGAGACAAAGAAAATAAAGTTACTGATGGACGAAAGCAGGTGATCGAGGATATGGACGAAGACAAGGCGTCCATATCTCTGAGAAAGAAAAGGCGAGGGAGGCCACCCAAGGTCAAGGTTACGGGTAACAATGACTTTAAAAATTTGGTGAAGCTAAGTACTAGAGGTATGTTGGTTCGTGAAACCTAAAATGATTCAAAATTTGATGGATATGAATTGTACGAGGGGAAATGCTCCTTGCTGACATGGATGATTGAGTTGGGGACTGTTTCTCTTAGCGGGTATGTGAAGTACGAGATGCTCTAAAGGAAAATAACCATGAATTGTTAATATGTTGTTACTGTTGTGAATATGTGTGCTATTTGGGCTATAGCGCAATAGCCCATAGCGCCAAATAGCGCAAATTATTTAATGAAAATTAAAAGAAAAAAATCTTGGTGAATTTAGGTAAATTATTAGCATAATTAATTATTGGTTTTCATAATATAAAATGAAATTTACCATTAGGTTAATTTAGCTGAAATTTGGCTGGTTTATGTAATTGATTTTCTCTATGTTTAGATGGAAATTAACGTTAAATTGTTTTACCTATTCTAATGAATTAGTTTAAATTGGCTGAAACTACGTTTATTTAGTTAATTGCTGGTTTTATAAAAAAAAAATGAAATTTACCTTAATTTGGCTTAAAATTTTGCTTAAAATTAATTTAAATTGTTTGATTAATATAATTGTTATCTTCCCGAATTAAGATGAAAATTACCATTTAAATGACTAACATTTTTATGCTATTCAAATAATGATTTTAATGAAAATTTTGGCTGATTTTACTCAAAATTGGCATAAATTTAGTTGGAATGATTACTACCTGGCGGAGTTTACAACCATTACCTTAAATAAGGTGAAATTAACTTAAAGTTCACTGAAATAAACTTAATATTATGAATACTTACTAGCTTTATGTTATTATGAGTTAAAGTTTGTTTTTATGTTCTATAGTTTCAAAATTTAGTTGCTTTCTTGATATATATAGAAATATACCAACATTTATGAGCTTTATTTTCAAAAAGCATGCGCTATTGCGCTGCACTATGCGCAATAACTCCTTAATTCGAGTAGAGAACAATTAAAAGTTGAAATGACTGCTAGCTGGCTGATTTTATAACAATTAACTTAATTAGGTGAAATTAACTTAAAGTTAACTGAAATATACTTAATATTATCAATAGTTAATAGCCTTATGTTTTTATGTGTTAAAGTTAGTTTTTATGTTCTATAGTTTCAAAGTTTAGTAACATACTTGATATATATTAAAATAAACCTACATTGATGCGCTTCATTCTCAAAAAGCCCGCTCTATCGCGCTGCGCTATGTGCTATAGCCCCGGAATTGATTGGTTAGAGTTGACTGGTTATTTAATTGATTTGATAATATATTATTGTTTGTTTAGGAACTTGCTCTAGGCTTTACTAATCCGATTCAAGGAGAGATGTCAAAAAAGGTAGCCCTTAGAGACCGATATAATAATTTGTTGCAAGTTAAAATGAAAAGAGTACATGATAAATGGTACTTCCAAGATGGTTGGCAGAATTTATTGAAGATTAATATGGTTGAAAGTATGGACATGATAGTGTTTAAATATATTTCTCCTATAGTTTTCTATGTCACAATCTTTGGGCCATCGGGGTGTGAGAAGAATGGAGTTATAAAATATAAAGACATAGATATAGAAGAGAATGAAGAGCAAATAAATGAGAAAATTGAAAATGATGATTATATGTATAATAATGATGAATGAAGTTTAAGCGAGGGAGGCCCCAAAAGGTGCTTGCTTAATGTGAGGTTTCGTCATCGATTGCCATAGACAAAGAAAATAAGGTTACTGATGGACGAAAGCAGGTGATCGAGGATATGGAGAAAGACAAGGCGTCCATATCTCTAAGAAAGAAAAGTCGAGAGAGGCCACCCAAGGTCTAAAATGATTCAAAAATTGATGGATATGAATTAACTTGGTGATTGTTGACGTGGATGATTAACTTGTTGACTGTTTCTCTTGCCGGGAATATGAAGTACGCGATTCTTTAAGGGAAAATAACAATGAATGGAATATGTTGTTACTGTTTTGAATATGTCGATTAAGAAGAAAGTTGGGTTTCGTCATCGATAGCCAGAGACCAAGAAAACATGCTTACTAATGGATGAAAGCAGGTGATCGAGGTTTAGGTTATTAAGGAAGAGAATGTGTTCATATCTCTGAGAAAGAAAAGGCGAGGGAGGCCACCCAAGGTCAAGGTTACGGGTAACAATGACTTTTAACTCCGGAAGCCTTTGCTCGTCGCTGCGTTATTCGCCTCTGGCTACTATGGAAAAACTACAAGCATTTTTCTTAGTTTTGTTAACTGTTGCTATTGTCGATTGCCACAGATAAGGAGTATACTTTATCAAAAGCCAAAACCAAAATTGATGGCAAGCTCGAGGCACAACAACCCTCCGAGGATACCAATACTTGCCGCGATGGTGTTTTGGCTACTGTGAGTAATGAGGAACCTTTTAAAAAGTGTACCAATAAGGATGGTACTAGAGGGAAAACTGAAGAAGAGGAAGGGAAACCTGGGGAACGGAAGAACTGTAATAAAAATGAAATGCATTGAGGAGGATACTTGCTGGAAAGATGAAGATCACTTACATCCAGTATGCTTAAATTTGGAAAGGCGAATTTGTATGGTTTATTGTTATAGTTTTAAGTTCTAAGGTTTTGAAGTTTGGGAATGTAAAAAATGTTTGGATACAAAAAAAGACACATAGAAATTTGGGAACGTATGTGTCTTAATTGAGATTTTGTGGATTTGAAAATGTCAATGTATTAACGTTACTTATGGTTCATGGGAAACCACTGTTTTGATTTCTAGTACTTGAAAAATCTCTTTGGTTTTGATAAGAAGACTTTCCCGATTCAAACAAATTCCTATGTCTGTATCTCCGCGTGAAGTCTATTCTTTTATTCTAGTAAAGTTATTTTATTTCCTCCTTTCTATTTTTTTAGCAAGGTAAGTTGGTTTACGGATTTATGTCATCAGTCTGGCCGTTGTCCTTATAGTCGTCAGCTCGTTATTGTGTGATGTGATTTCTTAAAAAGTTAAAATAGAAAAAGAATTAGAATGTGTTTATAGGATCCAAGTTCAAAAATTTTGAGTTTCCAAAATTTAGGACTCCTAAATAGAAGAGGAGTGAATAGCATTTTTGGTCCTCCTTATTTCTTAAATGGATGACAATGAAGCACACGAATTTTCTAACGTTCCCAGTTGTAGAAATGCTACAGAAACCTCCTCAACTCGTTATTTTATAACTAAAGAGCAAATGGATTCAACAGTTTTTTGAATTTCAGAGATTCGTACCAGCAAAACTCATAGAAGTTGCGAGAAAAGCGCCCGCTACCGTGCGCTATTTGGGCTATAGCGCAATAGCCCATAGCGCCAAATAGTGCGCAATTTAAGGAAAATCCAAAGAAAAAAATCTTTGTTAAATTTAAGTAAATTGTTTGCATAATTATATTGTTGGATTTCCTAATATAAAATGAAATTTACCATGAAGTTAATTTAGCTGAAATTTGGCTGGTTTGTGTAATTGATTTACCCTATGTTTGGATGAAATTAACCTTAATTTGGTTTACCTATTTTTAGGAATTAGTTTAAATTGGCTGAAAGTAAGTTTCTTTAGTTAATTTCTCGTTTACCTAAACTAAAATGAAACTTAACTTATTTCGGCTTAAAATTTTTCCTTCAAATTAGTTTAAATTGATTGATTAATTTAATTGTTCTCTTCTCGAATTAAGGTGATACTTACCTTTTTGATGACTAATATTATTTTTTTATTTAAATAATTATTTTATTGAAAATTTTGACAGGTTTTACTCAAAATTACCATAAATTTAGTTGAAATGACTGCTAGCTGGCTGATTTTATAACAATTAACTTAATTAGGTGAAATTAACTTAAAGTTAACTGAAATATACTTAATATTATCAATAGTTAATAGCCTTATGTTTTTATGTGTTAAAGTTAGTTTTTATGTTCTATAGTTTCAAAGTTTAGTAACATACTTGATATATATTAAAATAAACCTACATTGATGCGCTTCATTCTCAAAAAGCCCGCTCTATCGCGCTGCGCTATGTGCTATAGCCCCGGAATTGATTGGTTAGAGTTGACTGGTTATTTAATTGATTTGATAATATATTATTGTTTGTTTAGGAACTTGCTCTAGGCTTTACTAATCCGATTCAAGGAGAGATGTCAAAAAAGGTAGCCCTTAGAGACCGATATAATAATTTGTTGCAAGTTAAAATGAAAAGAGTACATGATAAATGGTACTTCCAAGATGGTTGGCAGAATTTATTGAAGATTAATATGGTTGAAAGTATGGACATGATAGTGTTTAAATATATTTCTCCTATAGTTTTCTATGTCACAATCTTTGGGCCATCGGGGTGTGAGAAGAATGGAGTTATAAAATATAAAGACATAGATATAGAAGAGAATGAAGAGCAAATAAATGAGAAAATTGAAAATGATGATTATATGTATAATAATGATGAATGAAGTTTAAGCGAGGGAGGCCCCAAAAGGTGCTTGCTTAATGTGAGGTTTCGTCATCGATTGCCATAGACAAAGAAAATAAGGTTACTGATGGACGAAAGCAGGTGATCGAGGATATGGAGAAAGACAAGGCGTCCATATCTCTAAGAAAGAAAAGTCGAGAGAGGCCACCCAAGGTCTAAAATGATTCAAAAATTGATGGATATGAATTAACTTGGTGATTGTTGACGTGGATGATTAACTTGTTGACTGTTTCTCTTGCCGGGAATATGAAGTACGCGATTCTTTAAGGGAAAATAACAATGAATGGAATATGTTGTTACTGTTTTGAATATGTCGATTAAGAAGAAAGTTGGGTTTCGTCATCGATAGCCAGAGACCAAGAAAACATGCTTACTAATGGATGAAAGCAGGTGATCGAGGTTTAGGTTATTAAGGAAGAGAATGTGTTCATATCTCTGAGAAAGAAAAGGCGAGGGAGGCCACCCAAGGTCAAGGTTACGGGTAACAATGACTTTTAAAATTGGGTGAAGCAAAGTACCAGCAGAATTTGAATTTCACAGATTTGAATTTCACAGATTCGTACCAGCAGAATTTCACAGAAATGCTACAGAAATCTCTTCAACTCGTTACTTTATAACTCATAGAACTCACAGATTTGAAAAGCGCCCGCTAGCGAGACTTCCTTACCTCGCTGCGCCGTGTGAATGCATTAGTCACCTACCGTGCGCTCTTTGGGCTATAGCGCAATAGCCCATAGCGCCAAATAGAGCGCAATTTAAGGAAAATCCAAAGAAAAAAATCTTTGTGAAATTTAAGTAAATAGTTTGCATAATTATATTGTTGGATTTCCTAATATAAAATGAAATTTACCATGAAGTTAATTTAGCTGAAATTTGGCTTGTTTGTGTAATTGATTTACCCTATGTTTGGATGAAATTAACCTTAATTTGGTTTACCTATTTTTAGGAATTAGTTTAAATTGGCTGAAAGTAAGTTTCTTTAGTTAATTGCTCGTTTACCTAAACTAAAATGAAACTTAACTTATTTCGGCTTAAAATATTTCCTTCAAATTAGTTTAAATTGATTGATTAGTTTAATTGTTCTCTTCTCGAATTAAGTTGATACTTACCTTTTTGATGACTAATATATTTTTGTTATCTAAATAATTATTTTAATGAAAATTTTGACAGGTTTTACTCAAAATTACCATAAATTTATTTGAAATGACTGCTAGCTGGCTGATTTTATAACAATTAACTTAATTATGTGAAATTAACTTAAAGTTGACTGAAATATACTTAATATTATCAATAGTTAATAGCATACTTAATGTTCTGTAGTTTCAAAGTTTAGTAACATACTTGATATATATTAAAATAAACCTACATTGATGCGCTTCATTCTCAAAAAGCCAGCTCTATCGCGCTGCTCTATGTGCTATAGCCCCGGAATTGATTGGTTAGAGTTGACTAGTTATTTAATTGATTTGATAATATATTATTGTTTGTTTAGGAACTTGCTCTAGGCTTTACGAATCCGATTCAGGGAGAGATGTGAAAAAAGGTAGCCCTTAGAGACCGATATAATAATTTGTTGCAAGTTAAAATGAAAAGAGTACATGATAAATGGTACTTTCAAGATGGTTGGCAGAATTTATTTAAGATTATATGGTTGAAAGTATTGGCATGATAGTGTTTAAATATATGTCTCCTATAGTTTTCTATGTCACAATCTTTGGGCCATCGGGGTGTGAGAAGAATGGAGTTATAAAATATAAAGACATAGATATAGAAGAGGATGAAGAGCAAATAAATGAGAAAATTGAAAATGATGATTATATGTATAATAATGATGAATGAAGTTTAAGCGAGGGAGGCCCCAAAAGGTGCTTGCTTAATGTGAGGTTTCGTCATCGATTGCCATAGACAAAGAAAATAAGGTTACTGATGGACGAAAGCAGGTGATCGTGGATATAGAGGAAGATAAGGCGTCCATATCTCTAAGAAAGAAAAGGTGAGGGAGGCCACCCATGGTCTAAAATGATTCGAAAATTGATGGATATGAATTAACTTGGTGATTGTTGACGTGGATGATTAACTTGTTGACTGTTTCTCTTGGCGGGAATATGAAGTACGCGATTCTTTAAGGGAAAATAACAATGAATGGAATATGTTGTTACTGTTGTGAATATGTCGATTAAGAAGAAAGTTGGGTTTCGTCATCGATTGCCAGAGACCAAGAAAACATTGTTACTGATGGATGAAAGCAGGTGATCGAGGTTTAGGTTATGAAGGAAGACAATGTGTTCATATCTCTGAGAAAGAAAAGGCGAGGGAGGCCACCCAAGGTCAAGGTTACGGGTAACAATGACTTTTAAAATTGGGTGAAGCAAAGTACCAGAGGTCTGTTGGTTCGTGAAACCTAAAATGATAAAAAAAATTGATGGATATGAATTGTACAAGGGGAAATGCTCCTTGCTAACATGGATTATTGACTTGGGGACTGTTTCTCTTAGCTGGTATGTGAAGTACGAGATGCTTTAAAGGAAAATAACCATGAATTGTTAATATGTTGTTACTATTGTGAATATGTGCGCTATTTGGGCTATAGCGCAATAGCCCATAGCGCCAAATAGCGCACCATTTAATGAAAATTGAAAGAAAAAAAATCTTGATGAATTTAAGTAAATTATTAGCATTATTAATTATTGGTTTTCATAATATAAAATGAAATTCACCATTAAGTTAATTTAGCTGAAATTTGGCTGGTTTATGTAATTGATTTTCTCTATGTTTAGATGGAAATTAACGTTAAATTGTTTTACCCATTTTAATGAATTAGTTTAAATTGGCTGAAACTACGTTTATTTAGTTAATTGCTGGTTTTACTTAAAAAAAATGAAATTTACCTTGATTTGGCTTAAAATTTTGCTTAAAATTAATTTAAATTGTTTGATTAATATAATTGTTGTCTTCCCGAATTAAGATGAAAATTATCATTTAAATGACTAACATTTTTATGCTATTCAAATAATGATTTTAATAAAAATTTTGGCTGATTTTACTCAAAATTGGTATAAATTTAGTTGGAATGACTACTACCTGGCAGAGTTTACAACCATTAACTTAAATTAGGTGAAATTAACTTAAAGTTCACTTAAATAAACTTAATATTATGAATACTTACAAGCTTTATGTTTTTATGAGTTAAAGTTTGTTTTTATGTTCTATAGTTTCAAAATTTATTTGCATTCTTGATATATATAAAAATATACCAACATTTATGCGCTTTATTTTCAAAAAGCATGCGCTATTGCGCTGCACTATGCGCAATAACTCTGGAAGCCTTTGCTCCAGCCTTTGCTCGTCGCTGCGTTATTCACCTCTGACTACTATGTAAAAACTACAAGCATTTTTCTTAGTTTTGTTAACTGTTGCTATTGTCGATTGCCACAGATAAGGAGTATACTTTATCAAAAGTCGAAACAAAAATTGATGGCAAGCTCAAGGCACAACAACCCTCCGAGTATACCAATACTTGCCGTGATGGTGTTTTGGCTACTGTTAGTAATGAGGAACCTTTTAAAAAGTGTACCAATAAGGATGGTACTAGAGGGAAAACTGAAGAAGAGTAAGGGAAACCTGGGGAACGGGAGAACTGTAATAAAAAAATGAAATGCATTGAGGAGGATACTTGCTGGAAAGATGAAGATTACTTACATCCAGTATGCTTTAATTTGGAAAGGGGAATTCGTATGGTTTGTTGCTATAGTTTTAAGTTCTTAGGTTTTGAAGTTTGGGAATGAGAATAATTATGTAAAAAATGTTTGGATACAAAAAAATACACATAGAAATTTTGGAACATATGTGTCTTAATTGAGATTTTGTGGATTTGAAAATGTCAATGTATTCACATTACTTATGGTTTATGGGAAACCACTGTTCTGTTTTCTAGTACTTGAAAAATCTCTTTAGTTTTGAGAAGAAGACTTTTTCAATTCAAACAAATTACTATGTATGTATCTCTGCGTGAAGTCTATTCTTTTATTCTAGTAAAGTTTTTTCTTTCCTCCTTTCTATTTTTTTAGCAGAGTAAGTTGGTTTACGGATTGATGTCATCAGTCTGGCCGTTGTCCTTATAGTCGTCAGCTCATTTTTGTGTGATGTGATTTCTAAAAAAGTTAAAATAGAAAAAGAATTAGAATGTGTTTATAGGATCCAAGTTTAAAAATTTTGAGTTTCCAAAACATAGGACTCCTAATAAGAAAACATCCAAATTTTATATTTTCTTCCCTCTTAAAATTTATGTAGCATATTGGTCCTTCTTATCAATGTAATGTATCACATTCGTTCCTCTTATAACACATTCTTCCCTTTTAATTTTTTTTTAGCAATTTCGTCCCTCTTATCAATGTAGTGTAACACATTAGTCCCTCTTTAAAAGTACATCATCTTTTGTCCACTTTAGTATTTTGAATTTATGTGGTGTATTTTGTATCTAAGAGAGACTAATGTGTTACACCACATTGATAAGAGGGACGAATTTGCTCCAAAAATTTTAAGAAGGACGAATGTGTATACTACATTGATAAGAGGGACCAATCTGCTACAAAAAATTTAAGAGGACCAAAAACGAGATTTACTCAATAGAAGAATCTACTAGTGTAATTAAGTTTAAGCACATTTTATAAGCTTATAAAAATGGGTCAAATAATAGAGGACAATGAAATAATATTCAAAACTTGATCTATGTCACTTTATTAATATTATTATTATTTATTAAATAGAGGACAATGAAGCACACGAATTTTCTAATGTCCCCAGTTATAGAAATGCTACAAAAACCTCTTTCAAATCGTTACTTTATAAATAAAGAGCAAATGGATTCAAAAGGTATTTGAATTTCACAGATTCGTACTAGCAAAACTCATAGAAGTTGCGAGAAGAGCACCCGATAGCGAGACTTCCTCACCTCGCTGCGCCGTGCGAATGCGTTAGTCACCTACCTTGCACTATTTGGGCTATAGCGCAATACCCCATAGCGCCAAATAGTGCGCAATTCAAGGAAAATCCAAAGAAAAAAATCTTTGTGAAATTTAAGTACATTGTTTGCATAATTATATTGTTGGATTTCCTAATTTAAAATGAAATTTACCATTAAGTTAATTTAGCTGAAATTTGGCAGCTTTGTTTAATTGATTTACCCTATGTTTTGATGAAATTTACCTTAATTTGGTTTACCTATTTTTAGGAATTAGTTTAAATTGGCTGAAAGTAAGTTTCTTTAGTTAATTGCTCGTTTACCTAAACTAAAATGAAATTTAACTTATTTCGGCTTAAAATTTTTGATTCAATTTAGTTTCAATTGATTGATTAATTTAATTGTTCTCTTCTCTAATTAAGATGAAACTTACCTTTTAGATGACTAATATTTTTTTCTTATTTAAATAATTATTTTAATGAAAATTTTCACTTGTTTTACTCAAAATTACCATAAATTTAGTTGAAATGTCTGCTAGCTGGATGATTTTATAACAATTAACTTAATTAGTTGAAATTAACTTAAAGTTGACTGAAATATACTTAATATTATGAATACTTATTAGCCTTATGTTTTTATGTGTTAAAGTTAGTTTTTATGTTCTATAATTTCAAAATTAAGTAACATTCTTGATATATATTAAAATAAACCTACATTGATGCGCTTCATTCTCAAAAGCCCGCTCTATCGCGTTGCGCTATGCGCTATAGCCCCGGAATTTATTGGTTACAGTTAACTGGTTATTTAATTGATTTGATAATATATTATTGTTGGTTTAGGAACTTGCTCCAGGCTTTACTAATCCAATTCAAGGAGAGATGTCAGAAATGGTAGCCCTTAGAGACCGATATAATAATTTGTTGCTAGTTAAAATGAAAAGAGTACATGATAAATGGTACTTTCAAGATGGTTGGATAGAATTTATTTAAGATAATATGGTTCAAAGTATGGACATGATAATGTTTGAATATATTTCTCATAGAGTTTTCTATGTCACAATCTTTGGGCCATCGGGGTGTGAGAAAAATGGAGTTATAAAATATAAAGACATAGATATAGAGGAGGATGAAGAGAAAATAAATGAAAAAATGGAAAATGATGATTATATGTATAGTAATGATGAAATGAAGTTTAAGCGAGGGAGGCCCCAAAAGGTGCTTGCTGAATGTGGGGTTTCGTCATCGATTGCCAAAATCAAAGAAAATAAGGTTACTGATGGACGAAAGCAGGTGATCGAGGATATGGAGGAAGATAAGGCGTCCATATCTCTGAGAAAGAAAAGGCGAGGGAGGCCACCCAAGGTCAAGGTTACGGGAAAAAATGACTAGAAAAATTGGGTGAAGATAAGTACTAGAGGTCTTTTGGCTCGTGGAAATTTCTAAAATGATTCTAAAATTAATGGATATGAATTGTACGAGGGAAAAGGCTCTTGTTGACGTGGATGATTAACTTGGGCACTATTTCTCTTGGTGGGAATGTGAAGTACGCGATTCTTTAAGGGAAAATAAGAATGAATGGAATATGTTGTTACTGTTCTGAATATGTCGATTAAGAAGAAAGTTCGAGTTTCATCATCGATTGCTAGAGACCAGGAAAATAAGGTTATTGATGGACGAAAGCAGGTGATCGGGTATATGGAGGAATACAAGGCGTCCATTTCTTTGAGAAAGAAAAGGCGAGGGAGGCCACCCATGGTCTAAAATGATTCAAAAATTGATGGATATGAATTAACTTGGTGATTGTTGACGTGGATGATTAACTTGTTGACTGTTTCTCTTGGCGGGAATATGAAGTACGCGATTCTTTAAGGGAAAATAACAATGAATGGAATATGTTGTTACTGTTGTGAATATGTCGATTAAGAAGAAAGTTGGGTTTCGTCATCGATTGCCAGAGACCAAGAAAACATGGTTACTGATGGATGAAAGCAGGTGATCGAGGTTTAGGTTATGAAGGAAGACAATGTGTTCATATCTCTGAGAAAGAAAAGGCGAGGGAGGCCACCCAAGGTCAAGGTTACGGGTAACAATGACTTTTAAAATTGGGTGAAGCAAAGTACCAGAGGTCTGTTGGTTCGTGAAACCTAAAATGATAAAAAAAATTGATGGATATGAATTGTACAAGGGGAAATGCTCCTTGCTAACATGGATTATTGACTTGGGGACTGTTTCTCTTAGCGGGTATGTGAAGTACGAGATGCTTTAAAGGAAAATAACCATGAATTGTTAATATGTTGTTACTATTGTGAATATGTGCGCTATTTGGGCTATAGCGCAATAGCCCATAGCGCCAAATAGCGCACCATTTAATGAAAATTGAAAGAAAAAAATCTTGATGAATTTAAGTAAATTATTAGCATTATTAATTATTGGTTTTCATAATATAAAATGAAATTCACCATTAAGTTAATTTAGCTGAAATTTGGCTGGTTTATGTAATTGATTTTCTCTATGTTTAGATGGAAATTAACGTTAAATTGTTTTACCCATTTTAATGAATTAGTTTAAATTGGCTGAAACTACGTTTATTTAGTTAATTGCTGGTTTTACTTAAAAAAAATGAAATTTACCTTGATTTGGCTTAAAATTTTGCTTAAAATTAATTTAAATTGTTTGATTAATATAATTGTTGTCTTCCCGAATTAAGATGAAAATTATCATTTAAATGACTAACATTTTTATGCTATTCAAATAATGATTTTAATGAAAATTTTGGCTGATTTTACTCGAAATTGGTATAAATTTAGTTGGAATGACTACTACCTGGCAGAGTTTACAACCATTAACTTAAATTAGGTGAAATTAACTTAAAGTTCACTTAAATAAACTTAATATTATGAATACTTACAAGCTTTATGTTTTTATGAGTTAAAGTTTGTTTTTATGTTCTATAGTTTCAAAATTTAGTTGCATTCTTGATATATATAAAAATATACCAACATTTATGCGCTTTACTTTCAAAAAGCATGCGCTATTGCGCTGCACTATGCGCAATAACTCTGGAAGCCTTTGCTCCAGCCTTTGCTCGTCGCTGCGTTATTCACCTCTGACTACTATGTAAAAACTACAAGCATTTTTCTTAGTTTTGTTAACTGTTGCTATTGTCAATTGCCACAGATAAGGAGTATACTTTATCAAAAGTCGAAACAAAAATTGATGGCAAGCTCAAGGCACAACAACCCTCCGAGTATACCAATACTTGCCGTGATGGTGTTTTGGCTACTGTTAGTAATGAGGAACCTTTTAAAAAGTGTACCAATAAGGATGGTACTAGAGGGAAAACTGAAGAAGAGGAAGGGAAACCTGGGGAACGGGAGAACTGTAATAAAAAATGAAATGCATTGAGGAGGATACTTGCTGGAAAGATGAAGATTACTTACATCCAGTATGCTTTAATTTGGAAAGGGGAATTCGTATGGTTTGTTGTTATAGTTTTAAGTTCTTAGGTTTTGAAGTTTGGGAATTAGAATAATTATGTAAAAAATGTTTGGATACAAAAAAATACACATAGAAATTTTGGAACGTATGTGTCTTAATTGAGATTTTGTGGATTTGAAAATGTCAATGTATTCACATTATTTATGGTTTATGGGAAACCACTGTTCTGTTTTCTAGTACTTGAAAAATCTCTTTAGTTTTGAGAAGAAGACTTTTTCAATTCAAACAAATTACTATGTATGTATCTCTGCGTGAAGTCTATTCTTTTATTCTAGTAAAGTTTTTTCTTTCCTC
The DNA here is from genome assembly GCA_038501285.1 of Penstemon eatonii. Lineage (NCBI taxonomy): Eukaryota > Viridiplantae > Streptophyta > Magnoliopsida > Lamiales > Plantaginaceae > Penstemon > Penstemon eatonii. The sequence continues at coordinate 60,177,747 of CM076715.1, read as the reverse complement.
CTTTCTATTTTTTTAGCAGAGTAAGTTGGTTTACGGATTGATGTCATCAGTCTGGCCGTTGTCCTTATAGTCGTCAGCTCATTTTTGTGTGATGTGATTTCTAAAAAAGTTAAAATAGAAAAAGAATTAGAATGTGTTTATAGGATCCAAGTTTAAAAATTTTGAGTTTCCAAAACATAGGACTCCTAATAAGAAAACATCCAAATTTTATATTTTCTTCCCTCTTAAAATTTATGTAGCATATTGGTCCTTCTTATCAATGTAATGTATCACATTCGTTCCTCTTATAACACATTCTTCCCTTTTAATTTTTTTTTAGCAATTTCGTCCCTCTTATCAATGTAGTGTAACACATTAGTCCCTCTTTAAAAGTACATCATCTTTTGTCCACTTTAGTATTTTGAATTTATGTGGTGTATTTTGTATCTAAGAGAGACTAATGTGTTACACCACATTGATAAGAGGGACGAATTTGCTCCAAAAATTTTAAGAGGGACGAATGTGTATACTACATTGATAAGAGGGACCAATCTGCTACAAAAAATTTAAGAGGACCAAAAACGAGATTTACTCAATAGAAGAATCTACTAGTGTAATTAAGTTTAAGCACATTTTATAAGCTTATAAAAATGGGTCAAATAATAGAGGACAATGAAATAATATTCAAAACTTGATCTATGTCACTTTATTAATATTATTATTATTTATTAAATAGAGGACAATGAAGCACACGAATTTTCTAATGTCCCCAGTTATAGAAATGCTACAAAAACCTCTTTCAAATCGTTACTTTATAAATAAAGAGCAAATGGATTCAAAAGGTATTTGAATTTCACAGATTCGTACCAGCAAAACTCATAGAAGTTGCGAGAAGAGCACCCGATAGCGAGACTTCCTCACCTCGCTGCGCCGTGCGAATGCGTTAGTCACCTACCTTGCACTATTTGGGCTATAGCGCAATACCCCATAGCGCCAAATAGTGCGCAATTCAAGGAAAATCCAAAGAAAAAAATCTTTGTGAAATTTAAGTACATTGTTTGCATAATTATATTGTTGGATTTCCTAATTTAAAATGAAATTTACCATTAAGTTAATTTAGCTGAAATTTGGCAGCTTTGTTTAATTGATTTACCCTATGTTTTGATGAAATTTACCTTAATTTGGTTTACCTATTTTTAGGAATTAGTTTAAATTGGCTGAAAGTAAGTTTCTTTAGTTAATTGCTCGTTTACCTAAACTAAAATGAAATTTAACTTATTTCGGCTTAAAATTTTTGATTCAATTTAGTTTCAATTGATTGATTAATTTAATTGTTCTCTTCTCTAATTAAGATGAAACTTACCTTTTAGATGACTAATATTTTTTTCTTATTTAAATAATTATTTTAATGAAAATTTTCACTTGTTTTACTCAAAATTACCATAAATTTAGTTGAAATGTCTGCTAGCTGGATGATTTTATAACAATTAACTTAATTAGTTGAAATTAACTTAAAGTTGACTGAAATATACTTAATATTATGAATACTTATTAGCCTTATGTTTTTATGTGTTAAAGTTAGTTTTTATGTTCTATAATTTCAAAATTAAGTAACATTCTTGATATATATTAAAATAAACCTACATTGATGCGCTTCATTCTCAAAAGCCCGCTCTATCGCGCTGCGCTATGCGCTATAGCCCAGGAATTTATTGGTTACAGTTAACTGGTTATTTAATTGATTTGATAATATATTATTGTTGGTTTAGGAACTTGTTCCAGGCTTTACTAATCCAATTCAAGGATAGATGTCAGAAATGGTAGCCCTTAGAGACCGATATAATAATTTGTTGCTAGTTAAAATGAAAAGAGTACATGATAAATGGTACTTTCAAGATGGTTGGATAGAATTTATTTAAGATAATATGGTTCAAAGTATGGACATGATAATGTTTGAATATATTTCTCATAGAGTTTTCTATGTCACAATCTTTGGGCCATCGGGGTGTGAGAAAAATGGAGTTATAAAATATAAAGACATAGATATAGAGGAGGATGAAGAGAAAATAAATGAAAAAATGGAAAATGATGATTATATGTATAGTAATGATGAAATGAAGTTTAAGCGAGGGAGGCCCCAAAAGGTGCTTGCTGAATGTGGGGTTTCGTCATCGATTGCCAAAATCAAAGAAAATAAGGTTACTGATGGACGAAAGCAGGTGATCGAGGATATGGAGGAAGATAAGGCGTCCATATCTCTGAGAAAGAAAAGGCGAGGGAGGCCACCCAAGGTCAAGGTTACGGGAAAAAATGACTAGAAAAATTGGGTGAAGATAAGTACTAGAGGTCTTTTGGCTCGTGGAAATTTCTAAAATGATTCTAAAATTAATGGATATGAATTGTACGAGGGAAAAGGCTCTTGTTGACGTGGATGATTAACTTGGGCACTATTTCTCTTGGTGGGAATGTGAAGTACGCGATTCTTTAAGGGAAAATAAGAATGAATGGAATATGTTGTTACTGTTCTGAATATGTCGATTAAGAAGAAAGTTCGAGTTTCATCATCGATTGCTAGAGACCAGGAAAATAAGGTTATTGATGGACGAAAGCAGGTGATCGGGTATATGGAGGAATACAAGGCGTCCATTTCTTTGAGAAAGAAAAGGCGAGGGAGGCCACCCATGGTCTAAAATGATTCAAAAATTGATGGATATGAATTAACTTGGTGATTGTTGACGTGGATGATTAACTTGTTGACTGTTTCTCTTGGCGGGAATATGAAGTACGCGATTCTTTAAGGGAAAATAACAATGAATGGAATATGTTGTTACTGTTGTGAATATGTCGATTAAGAAGAAAGTTGGGTTTCGTCATCGATTGCCAGAGACCAAGAAAACATGGTTACTGATGGATGAAAGCAGGTGATCGAGGTTTAGGTTATGAAGGAAGACAATGTGTTCATATCTCTGAGAAAGAAAAGGCGAGGGAGGCCACCCAAGGTCAAGGTTACGGGTAACAATGACTTTTAAAATTGGGTGAAGCAAAGTACCAGAGGTCTGTTGGTTCGTGAAACCTAAAATGATAAAAAAAATTGATGGATATGAATTGTACAAGGGGAAATGCTCCTTGCTAACATGGATTATTGACTTGGGGACTGTTTCTCTTAGCGGGTATGTGAAGTACGAGATGCTTTAAAGGAAAATAACCATGAATTGTTAATATGTTGTTACTATTGTGAATATGTGCGCTATTTGGGCTATAGCGCAATAGCCCATAGCGCCAAATAGCGCACCATTTAATGAAAATTGAAAGAAAAAAATCTTGATGAATTTAAGTAAATTATTAGCATTATTAATTATTGGTTTTCATAATATAAAATGAAATTCACCATTAAGTTAATTTAGCTGAAATTTGGCTGGTTTATGTAATTGATTTTCTCTATGTTTAGATGGAAATTAACGTTAAATTGTTTTACCCATTTTAATGAATTAGTTTAAATTGGCTGAAACTACGTTTATTTAGTTAATTGCTGGTTTTACTTAAAAAAAATGAAATTTACCTTGATTTGGCTTAAAATTTTGCTTAAAATTAATTTAAATTGTTTGATTAATATAATTGTTGTCTTCCCGAATTAAGATGAAAATTATCATTTAAATGACTAACATTTTTATGCTATTCAAATAATGATTTTAATGAAAATTTTGGCTGATTTTACTCGAAATTGGTATAAATTTAGTTGGAATGACTACTACCTGGCAGAGTTTACAACCATTAACTTAAATTAGGTGAAATTAACTTAAAGTTCACTTAAATAAACTTAATATTATGAATACTTACAAGCTTTATGTTTTTATGAGTTAAAGTTTGTTTTTATGTTCTATAGTTTCAAAATTTAGTTGCATTCTTGATATATATAAAAATATACCAACATTTATGCGCTTTACTTTCAAAAAGCATGCGCTATTGCGCTGCACTATGCGCAATAACTCTGGAAGCCTTTGCTCCAGCCTTTGCTCGTCGCTGCGTTATTCACCTCTGACTACTATGTAAAAACTACAAGCATTTTTCTTAGTTTTGTTAACTGTTGCTATTGTCAATTGCCACAGATAAGGAGTATACTTTATCAAAAGTCGAAACAAAAATTGATGGCAAGCTCAAGGCACAACAACCCTCCGAGTATACCAATACTTGCCGTGATGGTGTTTTGGCTACTGTTAGTAATGAGGAACCTTTTAAAAAGTGTACCAATAAGGATGGTACTAGAGGGAAAACTGAAGAAGAGGAAGGGAAACCTGGGGAACGGGAGAACTGTAATAAAAAATGAAATGCATTGAGGAGGATACTTGCTGGAAAGATGAAGATTACTTACATCCAGTATGCTTTAATTTGGAAAGGGGAATTCGTATGGTTTGTTGTTATAGTTTTAAGTTCTTAGGTTTTGAAGTTTGGGAATTAGAATAATTATGTAAAAAATGTTTGGATACAAAAAAATACACATAGAAATTTTGGAACGTATGTGTCTTAATTGAGATTTTGTGGATTTGAAAATGTCAATGTATTCACATTATTTATGGTTTATGGGAAACCACTGTTCTGTTTTCTAGTACTTGAAAAATCTCTTTAGTTTTGAGAAGAAGACTTTTTCAATTCAAACAAATTACTATGTATGTATCTCTGCGTGAAGTCTATTCTTTTATTCTAGTAAAGTTTTTTCTTTCCTCCTTTCTATTTTTTTAGCAGAGTAAGTTGGTTTACGGATTGATGTCATCAGTCTGGCCGTTGTCCTTATAGTCGTCAGCTCATTTTTGTGTGATGTGATTTCTAAAAAAGTTAAAATAGAAAAAGAATTAGAATGTGTTTATAGGATCCAAGTTTAAAAATTTTGAGTTTCCAAAACATAGGACTCCTAATAAGAAAACATCCAAATTTTATATTTTCTTCCCTCTTAAAATTTATGTAGCATATTGGTCCTTCTTATCAATGTAATGTATCACATTCGTTCCTCTTATAACACATTCTTCCCTTTTAATTTTTTTTTAGCAATTTCGTCCCTCTTATCAATGTAGAGTAACACATTAGTCCCTCTTTAAAAGTACATCATCTTTTGTCCACTTTAGTATTTTGAATTTATGTGGTGTATTTTGTATCTAAGAGAGACTAATGTGTTACACCACATTGATAAGAGGGACGAATTTGCTCCAAAAATTTTAAGAGGGACGAATGTGTATACTACATTGATAAGAGGGACCAATCTGCTACAAAAAATTTAAGAGGACCAAAAACGAGATTTACTCAATAGAAGAATCTACTAGTGTAATTAAGTTTAAGCACATTTTATAAGCTTATAAAAATGGGTCAAATAATAGAGGACAATGAAATAATATTCAAAACTTGATCTATGTCACTTTATTAATATTATTATTATTTATTAAATAGAGGACAATGAAGCACACGAATTTTCTAATGTCCCCAGTTATAGAAATGCTACAAAAACCTCTTTCAAATCGTTACTTTATAAATAAAGAGCAAATGGATTCAAAAGGTATTTGAATTTCACAGATTCGTACCAGCAAAACTCATAGAAGTTGCGAGAAGAGCACCCGATAGCGAGACTTCCTCACCTCGCTGCGCCGTGCGAATGCGTTAGTCACCTACCTTGCACTATTTGGGCTATAGCGCAATACCCCATAGCGCCAAATAGTGCGCAATTCAAGGAAAATCCAAAGAAAAAAATCTTTGTGAAATTTAAGTACATTGTTTGCATAATTATATTGTTGGATTTCCTAATTTAAAATGAAATTTACCATTAAGTTAATTTAGCTGAAATTTGGCAGCTTTGTTTAATTGATTTACCCTATGTTTTGATGAAATTTACCTTAATTTGGTTTACCTATTTTTAGGAATTAGTTTAAATTGGCTGAAAGTAAGTTTCTTTAGTTAATTGCTCGTTTACCTAAACTAAAATGAAATTTAACTTATTTCGGCTTAAAATTTTTGATTCAATTTAGTTTCAATTGATTGATTAATTTAATTGTTCTCTTCTCTAATTAAGATGAAACTTACCTTTTAGATGACTAATATTTTTTTCTTATTTAAATAATTATTTTAATGAAAATTTTCACTTGTTTTACTCAAAATTACCATAAATTTAGTTGAAATGTCTGCTAGCTGGATGATTTTATAACAATTAACTTAATTAGTTGAAATTAACTTAAAGTTGACTGAAATATACTTAATATTATGAATACTTATTAGCCTTATGTTTTTATGTGTTAAAGTTAGTTTTTATGTTCTATAATTTCAAAATTAAGTAACATTCTTGATATATATTAAAATAAACCTACATTGATGCGCTTCATTCTCAAAAGCCCGCTCTATCGCGCTGCGCTATGCGCTATAGCCCAGGAATTTATTGGTTACAGTTAACTGGTTATTTAATTGATTTGATAATATATTATTGTTGGTTTAGGAACTTGCTCCAGGCTTTACTAATCCAATTCAAGGATAGATGTCAGAAATGGTAGCCCTTAGAGACCGATATAATAATTTGTTGCTAGTTAAAATGAAAAGAGTACATGATAAATGGTACTTTCAAGATGGTTGGATAGAATTTATTTAAGATAATATGGTTCAAAGTATGGACATGATAATGTTTGAATATATTTCTCATAGAGTTTTCTATGTCACAATCTTTGGGCCATCGGGGTGTGAGAAAAATGGAGTTATAAAATATAAAGACATAGATATAGAGGAGGATGAAGAGAAAATAAATGAAAAAATGGAAAATGATGATTATATGTATAGTAATGATGAAATGAAGTTTAAGCGAGGGAGGCCCCAAAAGGTGCTTGCTGAATGTGGGGTTTCGTCATCGACTGCCAAAATCAAAGAAAATAAGGTTACTGATGGACGAAAGCAGGTGATCGAGGATATGGAGGAAGATAAGGCGTCCATATCTCTGAGAAAGAAAAGGCGAGGGAGGCCACCCAAGGTCAAGGTTACGGGAAAAAATGACTAGAAAAATTGGGTGAAGATAAGTACCAGAGGTCTGTTGGTTCGTGAAACCTAAAATGATTCAAAAATTGATGGATATGAATTGTACGAGGGGAAATGCTCCTTGCTGACATGGATGATTGGCTTTGGGACTGTTTATCTTAGCGGGTATGTGAAGTACGAGATGCTTTAAGGGAAAATAACCATGATTTGTTAATATGTTGTTACTGTTGTGAATATGTGCGCTAATAGCGCACCATTTAAGGAAAATTAAAGGAAAAAAATCTTGTTGAATTTAAGTAAATTATTTGCATAATTAATTATTGGTTTTCCTAATATAAAATGAAATTTACCATTATTTAATTTAGGTGAAATTTGCCTGGTTTATGTAATTGATTTTTCACTATGTTTAGATGAAATTTACGTTAAATTGTTTTACCAATTTTTAGGAATTAGTTTAAATTGGCTGAAATTACGTTTATTTAGTTAATTGCTAGTTTTACTAAAAAAAATGAAATTTACCTTAATTTGGCTTAAAAATTGTGCTTAAAATTAATTTAAATTATTTGTTTAATTTAAATGTTGTCTTCCCGAATTATGATCCAAATTACCATTTAAATGACTAATATTTTTATGCTATTCAAATAATGATTTTAATCAAAATTTTGGCTGATTTTACTCAAAATTAGCATAAATATACTTGAAATGACTCCTAGCTGGCAGAGTTTACAACAATTAACTTAGATTAGGTGAAATTAACTTAAAGTTCACCGAAATAAACTTAATATTATGAATACTTACTGGCTTTATGTCTTTATGTGTTAAAGTTTGTTTTTATGTTCTATAGTTTCAAAATTTAGTAGCATTCTTGATATATATTAAAATAAACCAACATTTATGCGCTTCATTTCCAAAAGGATGCGCTTCATTTAAGGGATAAAAGATCGGTTCGACCAGACGAGTCAGTTCGGGATCATCTTATCGACCCGGTAGGATACGACTCTCCTCAACAAGCACACTACAATCCGGACTCAAGAAGGACGATTGGGCCGAGTCCTATTAGGATTATGTTTCCTTGTAAAGCTAGGTTTAATGTGATATAAATACCTAGTTAATCATTGTATTACACACGCTTTACATACTCAGCTTACGCCGGTATACTTGGGCAATCTAAGATCATATTGAATAAAAAAGCTTTTGCTATACTATTTACTCCTTGACTGTCTTGATTATGGATTGTTCTTTTACATAATTGTTCTTCCTTGAGATTGATCCATCCAGAATAAAGTAACAGAGCCCTTTAAATCATATTGAGAATCCCTAATATCACCTATTTACTGATATAATCTTACCCGACAAAATTCGGTTAAATCACAACCTTAGGGGAATCATTGAAAGGATTGCGGTAATTACTCGACCACCATTGAAAATACTCATGCGTGGCCAATTGCTCAATTGAATGAGCGAAAGTTAGTTTGGCTCCAGTGTAGACGCGAGTCGAGAACTCCCAAAGTTGCATGGCCGCTTCCAAAGTTTGAGGATCCCTCTCCATTCTCAATTCTTGTGGAAGATCTTGACAAAATCCGAATTGCCTCCCAAATCTAGTTGGATTATAAGACTCAACTACATAGTGCTTCTCGAGTCGCAAGACGAGGTAGCACGGTCGGAGACTGATGAATAGGTCCCTATCGACCTCAGAAAAATTTCCATTGTCGAAGAAAATCTGCATGGACATCTTGAGCCTCCACTGCACTATATTTTCGCGCCATTTTCTCCCCTGCGAACTTAACCATCTTCGCTCTCATGGAATTAGCCTTTCATGCAGTCTCAGTGTTGTCAAAATGTGTCTTAAGATAGCTACCAAGCCAGCCGTATATGTAGTGAATCGGAAAAGTGGCGTCGCATTCTTTCAAATTAATAGATGAAGTCAGTCCTCTTAACCCTCGATATATGCTCGCCAATACAGGGATGGCTAAGCAAAACTTTTCTCCAGAAGCCATCATGCTTGCAACCTTGAAGACGCTGGGTCGTATGTGATTAACATTTTTACTTGGAACAAGAAACCTGCATATCCAACACACCAATAAAGCAGTTGTGTAAGTCTCTTCTCTATCAAGATCAGCAATCCCGAGAGTATCGAAAGGGATATTTTCTTCTGTTGTCCGATCACGAGTTGAAGAAACGAGAATCTCCCCTGAAGGATTATAAGAATGTAGAGGCTTTGTACCTCCTTTCCTACATGATCGTGGGTATGGTTCTCGATATCTGATAGAACCTTTGAACCAGAACTGCACCCAGTCAAGAACGTTTAACCCGTCAGAGTTGCCGCCTCCTAAATGATGATATGCCGAAAACAAGTGTCGACAACTACAAGGGAGGAATGATTTGCCATCCTCATCAACTTCAAGAAGCTCCTTCGCTGATGGAATCACCTCGTCATAGAATAGACCGCGAAGGGGAAGTCCACCGAGTATATGCAAATCCCACAGAGAAATGGAAAGTTCTCCAACTGCCGTGCGGAGCGAATTGGTGGATGGAATCCACAGGTCGCAGAAGGTGCGGATGATGCTTTCTTCGACGTCATAAGTAAACAAAGAAGCCCAAACTGCATAATGTGTCCCAGCTCGATGGAGATTCTTGTTCCTCTTTGCAAAGACATCTTCAACCCACTCCCAGTAACCTGAAACATGAGAAAATTCACCAAGTGACGGTGCCGAAGAGTACCATGAAGACCTCCATGAAGTTGATGAATGAATAGGGTGCGAGAAACTGGACGGTGAACCTCTGTTAAGTGCGTTAGGCTGCAAAATACACACTTTCTGATGCTTAGGTGTTGCCGAAGACAATACACTAACATCCTTTAAAATCTCCAATGAAACTTTTGATGAGTGTGGCTCCTTAGACAGGGTGTATTCTGGGGCGAATCGACCAATTGTCGGTTGATACACAGTCAAAGTAGTTCCTTTTGTTTTATCTGCTGATCATATAGAGGCTCGGGTATGGAACTTTGCAGTCGATAAACTCCATTGGTGGCGCGATGTTATATCTGCAAAAAAAAAAAAAATCTGTTTAAAAAAAATAAATAAATAAAGGGGCAATAAAATAAAGGGTCATGATGCGAAATTAAGGTTGCGGAGCTGAATATATTCTTGATATAGATTATTTTTTGTACTAAAGATATATATGGTTGAAGGTACTACTCCAAATGCTACGGTACAAGTCCATAGGCCTTTAGTACAAATTCCACAATTAAGCTTCCTATTTGAAGATCTAAAACAGTAATTGTATTATGGAGTGGCTTTGATATAGTGAAAGTTTATTGGAGTAAATTGTATCTACAAACTATGTTTACATAGAGAAAGTTAAGATTGAGGTTAAATGCTAAATGCCTCTTCTATTTAATAGATGTCGTAGATTTTAAAAAAAAAAAAAAAAGGGGGGGGGGTTGAGGTTGATGAAGAAATAAAGAACATGAGTCATGTGGAAGAAAAGGATTACTGTTTGAACTCTGTTAATGACGCTTAAGCTCTCCGAATATTATTGCTGATGAAGGTAAAGGGTTTTGATGTGCTCTTTTATAGATGTTATTTTGAGATTATTATGAGCAATGAAGAGAATTTTTGGAAATTTTAAATTTTCCTGAGAAGAAGATGGAGTAAATTGTTGATAAAAAATTTCCATGTATGACAGCTATTAAATTCTCAAAGATCTGAACATATTGTTGTGGACTCATATATCGAATATTAGGAGGAGTAGATTTAAATTCAAGGTGTCTTAAAATTGAGAGTAAATTTGTTTCTTGAATTAAAGATTTATTGCCTTGATCACTTGATACAAGTCTCCGATTATGGAAAGAGAATGATTTGAGAAGAATTCTACATATTGGATTAAATTTGTCAATTGCTAAGATATTTACGGCTTCTGAAAATCAAAGGAATTGAAGAAGATGAAGTGGGTTTTATCGCCTACACTTGGTCTACATAGACCATACATGTTAATGGGCCAAATTGAATGGGCTTTAGTAATGGGTATTTAATTAAATTATGTACCCATTTAAAGTCCACTTCAATTAAATTCATGTTCACGGTTGTCCAAATTTCTTTTACCGTGACGTAATATTTTCCAAGTGCATTTTTATGTCAAAGTCGTGACTTATATGATTCAAAAACGTTATTCGTGAATAAGTCTCGAAGGGGCATTTGTAGATATATGAAATTTATGCCCAATTAAATAATGACACTTATAAATAATTTATTAGTAATCAATTAATTTTCTATTTTTGGGATTTTATTATATTAAATCCCGAAATTAAATAATGATATTAATTGATTTCTAATATTTATTTATTGGTCAATTATATCAAGCCATGTGTCAAAATGATATATTTAAAGCCATATAATTAAGTGGGCAATCAAAATGTGCCACATGTCAAAGTGAGGTGTTTTGGCCAATCAAATGAAGTCTTTCATTCCAAGGAAGTAAGGGCCAATCAAATCATGACACGTCACCAAGCTGCTATGAAGGACTCTCTTCAAAATCTATATAAAGAGGTCTTGTGAATTCATTTGAAGATATACAGAGACATATATACATATCTACATACAAATTCAATATACGCATAGATATTCTCCTCAAGCTTTGAAGATCTGCAAACACTTCAAATACGTGTCTCCATCGGCAAATCTTGGAGAAAGTCGCATCACACGATTCAAGAACAAGCCGAGTGCACTTGAATCCATACGTTCAACGAAGAGAAGAATCAGAGGATTCATACATAGAGATTTGTAACCACTTTTAAATTTTAAATAAATATTATTTGTTACTTCTTATTTTATTGTCTATTTAAGCTTTTTGCAGGCCTTAAAATTTGTTGTAAACAATTACCATAAATTTAATGCAAATGACTGCTAGCTGGCTGATTTTATAACAATTAACTTAATTAGGTGAAATTAACACAAAGTTGACTGAAATATACTTAATATTATGAATACTTATTAGCCTTATGTTTTTATGTGTTAAAGTTAGTTTTTATGTTCTATAGTTTCCCAATTTAGTAAAATTCTTGATATATATTAAAATAAACCTACATTTATGCGCTTCATTTTCAAAAAGCCAGCTCTATCCCCCTTCACTATGCTCTATAGCCCCAGAATTGATTGGTTACAGTTGAGTGGTTATTAAATTAATTTGATAATATATTATTGTTTGTTTAGAAACTTCCTCTAGGTTTTACTTATCCGATTCAAGGAGAGATGTCAAAAAAGGTAGCTTTTGGAGACCGATATAATAATTTGTTGCAAGTCAAAATGAAAAGAGTACATGATAAATGGTACTTTCAAGATGGTTGGATAGAATTTATTTAAGATTATATGGTTGAAAGTATGGATATGTTAGTGTTTGAATATATTTCTCCTAGAGTTTTCTATGTCACATTCTTTGGGACATTGGGGTGTGCGAAGAATGGAGTTATAAAATATAAAGACATAGATATAGAAGAGGATGAAGAGCAAATAAATGAGAAAATTGAAAATGTTGATTATTTGTATAATAATGATGAAATGAAATTTAAGCGAGGGAGGCCCCAAAAGGTGCTTGTTGAAAGTAGGATTTCGTCATCGATTGCAGATGGACGAAAGCAGGTGATCAAGGATATGGAGGAAGATAAGGTGTCCATATCTCTGAGAAATAAAAGGCGAGGGAGGCCACCCAAGGTCAAGGTTACGGGTAACAATGACTATAAAAATTGGGTGAAGCTAAGTACTAGAGGTCTTTTGGCTCGTGAAACCTAATGATTCAAAAATTGATGGATATGAATTGTAGGGGAAAGGCTCCTTGTTGACGTGGATGATTAACATGGTTACTGTTTCTCTTGGCGGGAATGTGAAGTACGTGATTCCTTAAGGGAAAATAACAGTGAATGGAATATGTTGTTACTGTTGTGAATATGTCGATTAAGAAGAAAGTTCGGGTTTCGTCATCGATTGCAAGAGACCAAGAAAACAAGGTTACTGATGGACGAAAGCAGGTGATATATTATTGTTTGTTTAGGAACTTCCTCCAGGTTTCACTAATCCGATTCAAGGAGAGATGTCAAAAAAGGAAGCTCTTAGAGACCGATATAATAATTTGTTGGAAGTTAAAATGAAAAGAGTAGATGATAAATGGTACTTTCAAGATGGTTGGATAGAATTATTTAAGATAATATGGTTGAAAGTATGGTCATGTTAGTGTTTGAATATATTTGTCCTAGATTTTTCTATGTCACATTCTTTGGGCCATCAGGGTGTGAGAAGAATGGAGTAATAAAATATAAAGACATATATATAGAAGAGGATGAAGAGCAAATAAATGAGATAATTGAAAATGATGATCATATGTATGATGATGATGAAATGAAGTTTAAGCGAGGGAGGCCCCAAAAGGTACATGCTGAATGTGGGGTTTCGTCATCGATTGCCAGAGAAAAAGAAAATAAGATTACTGATGGATGAAAGCAGGTGATCGAGGATATGGAGGAAGACATGGTGTCCATATCTCTGAGAAAGAAAAGGCGAGGTAGGCCACCCAAGGTCAAGGTTACGGGTAACAATGACTATAAAGATTGGGTGAAGCTAAATACTAGAGGTCTTTTAGCTCGTGGAGCCTAAAATGATTCAAAAATTGATGGATATGATTAACTTGATGGCTGTTGACGTGGATGATTAACTTGTTGACTGTTTCTCTTGGCGGTAATGTGAAGTACGCGATTCTTTAAGGGAAAATAACAATGAATGGAATATGTTGTTACTGTTGTGAATATGTCAATTAAGAAGAAAGTTCGGGTTTCGTCATCGATTGCCAAAGACCAAGAAAACAAGGTTACTGATGGACGAAAGCAGGTAATCGAGGTTTATGTTATGAAGAAGGACAATGTGTTCATATCTCTGAGAATGAAAAAGTGAGGGAGGCCACCCAAGGTCAAGGTTACGGGTAACAATGACTTTAAAAATTGGGTGAAGCTAAGTACCTGAGGTTAGTTGGTTCGTGAAACCTAAAATGATTCAAAAATTGATGGATATAAATTGTACGAGGGAAAATTCTCCTTGTTAACATGGATGATTGACTTGGGGACTGTTTCTCTTAGCGGGTATGTGAAGTACGAGATGCTTTAAGGGAAAATAACCATGAATTCTCAATGTGTTGTTACTGTTGTGAATATGTGCGCTATTTGGGCTATAGCGCAATAGCCCATAGCGCCAGATAGCGCACCATTTAATGAAAATTGAAAGAAAAAAATCTTGGCGAATTTAAGTAAATTATTAGCATAATTAATTATTGGTTTTGATAATATAAAATACAATTAACTTAATTTAGCTGAAATTTGGCTGGTTTATGCAATTGATTTTCCCTATGTTTAGATGGAAATTAACGTTAAATTATTTTACCTATTTTTATGAATTAGTTTAAATTGGCTGAAACTATGTTTATTTAGTTAATTGCTGGTTTTACTAAAAAAATGAAATTTACCTTGCTTAAAATTTTGCTTAATATTAATTTAAATTGTTTGATTAATATAATTGTTGTCTTCCCGAATTAAGATGAAAATTACCATTTAAATGATTAATATTTTTATGCTATTCAAATAATGATTTTAATGAAAATTTTTGCTGATTATTCTCAAAATTAGCATAAATTTAGTTGGAATGACTGCTAGCTGGCAGAGTTTACAACAATTAACTTAAATTAGGTGAACTTAACTTAAAGTTCGCTGAAATAAACTTAATATTATGAATACCTACTAGCTTTATGTTTTTATGAGTTAAAGTTTGTTTTTATGTTCTATAGTTTCAAAATTTAGTAGCATTCTTGATATATACTAAAATAAACCAACATTTATGCGCTTTATTTTCAAAAAGCATGTGCTATTGAGCTGCGCTATGCGCAATAACTCCAGAAGCCTTTGCTCGTCGCTGCGTTATTCGCCTCTGACTACTATGGAAAAACTACAAGAATTTTTCTTAGTTTTGTTAACTGTTACTATTGTCGATTGCCACAGATAAGGAGTATACATTATAAAAAGCCGAAACTAAAATTGATGGCAAGCTCGAGGCACAGCAACCCTCCGAGGATACCAATACTTGCCGCGATGGTGTTTTGGCTATTGTTAGTAATGAGGAACCCTTTAAAAAGTGTACCAATAAGGATGGTACTAGAGGGAAAATTGAAGAAGAGGAAGGGAAACCTGGGGAACGGGAGAACTGTAATAAAAAATGAAATGCATTGAGGAAATGCATTGAGGAGGATACTTGCTGGAAAGATGAAGATTACTTACATCCAGTATGCTTAAATTTCGAAAGGGGAATTTGTATGGTTTGTTGTTATTGTTTTAAGTTCTAAGGTTTTGAAGTTTGGGATTGAGAATAATTATGTAAACAATGTTTGGATACAAAAAAAGACACATAGAAATTTGGGAACGTATGTGTCTTAATTGAGATTTTGTGGATTTGAAAATGTCAATGTATTCACATTACTTATGGTTTATGGGAATCCACTGTTCTGTTTTCTAATACTTGAAAAATCACTTTTTGGTTTTGAGAAGGTGACTTTTCCGATTCAAACAAATTACTATGTATGTATCTCCACGTGAAGTCTATTCTTTTACTCTAGTAAAGTTGTTTTTTTCCTCCTTTCTATTTTCTTAGCAAAGTAAGTTGGTTTACGGATTGATGTCATTAGTCTGGCCGTTGTCCTTGTAGTCGTCAGCTCGTTTTTGTGTGATGTGATTTCTAAAAAAGTTAAAATAGAAAAAGAATTAGAATGTGTTTATAGGATCCAAGTTTCAAAAACTTAAGACTCCAAAATAGAAGAAGAGTGAATAGCATTTTTGGTCCTCCTTATAGGTCAAATTTTATATTTTCGTCCCTCTTAAAATTTATGTAGCATATTGGTCCCTCTTATCAATGTAATGTATCACATTCGTCCCTCTTATAACTCATTCTTCCCTCTTAATTTTTTTTGTAGCAAATTCGTCCCTCTTATCAATGTAATGTAACATAATAGTCCCTCTTACAAAGTACATCAACTTTTAATTTGTCCAGTTTAATATTTTAAATTTAAGAGAAACTATTGTGTTACGCTACATTGATAAGAGGGACGAATTTGCTCTAAAAATTTTAAGAGGGACGAACGTGTTATAAAAGGGACGAATATGATATACTACATTGATAAGAGGGACCAATCTGCTACAAAAAATTTAAGAGGGACGAAAATGCAAAAGTTAATCCATAAAGAGGACCAAAAACGAGATTTACTCAATAGAAAAATCTATTAGTGTAATTAAGTTTAAGCACATTTTATAAGCTTATAAAAATTGGACAAAGAATAGAGGACAATGAAATAATATTCAAAACTTGATCTATGTCACTTTATTAATATTATTATTGTTTATTAAATAGAGGACAATAAAGCACACGAATTTTCTAACGTTCCCAGTTGTAGAAATCCTACAGAAACCTCTGTCAACTCGTTACTTTAAAACTAAAGAGCAAATGGATTCAACATGTATTTGAATTTCACAGATTCGTACCAGCAAAACTCATAGAAGTTGCGAGAAAAGCGCCCGCTAGCGAGATGTCCTCACCTCGCTGCGCATTGCGAATGCGTTAGTCACCTACCGTGCGCTATTTGGGCTATAGCGCAATAGCCCATAGCGCCAAATAGTGCGCAATTTAAGGAAAATTCAAAGAAAAAAATCTTGGTGAAATTTAATTAAATTGTTTGCATAATTATATTGTTGGATTTCCTAATATAAAATGAAATTTACCATTAAGTTAATTTAGCTGAAATTTGGCTTGTTTGTGTAATTGATTTACCCTATGTTTAGATGAAATTTACCTTAATTTGGTTTACATATTTTTAGGAATTAGTTTAAATTGGCTGAAAGTAAGTTTCTTTAGTTAATTGCTCGTTTACCTAAACTAAAATGAAATTTAACTTAATTAGGATTAAAAATTTTGCTTCAAATTAGTTTAAATTGATTGATTAATTTAATTGTTCTCTTCTCGAATTAAGATGAAACTTACATTTTAGATGACTAATTTTTTTGTTATTTAAATAATTATTTTAATGAAAATTTTGACTGGTTTTACTCAAAATTACCATAAATTTAGTTGAAATGACTGCTAGTTGGCTGATTTTATAACAATTAACTTAATTAGGTGAAATTAACTTAAAGTTTACTGAAATATACTTAATATTATGAATACTTATTAGCCTAATGTTTTTATGTGTTAAAGTTAGTTTTTTTGTTCTATAGTTTCAAAATTTAGTAACATTCTTGTTATATATTAAAATAAACCTACATTGATGCGCTTCATTCTCAAAAGGCCGGCTCTATCGCGCTGCGCTATGCGCTATAGCCCCGGAATTGATTGGTTCGTGTTGACTGGTTATTTAATTGATTTGATAATATATTATTGTTTGTTTAGGAACTTGCTCCAGGTTTTACTAATCCGATTCAAGGAGAGATAACAAAAAAGGTAGCCCTTAGAGACCGATATAATAATTTGTTGCAAGTTAAAATGAAAAGAGTACATGATAAATGGTACTTTCAAGATGGTTGGCAGAATTTATTTAAGATAATATGGTTGAAAGTATGGACATGATAGTGTTTGAATATATTTCTCCTAGAGTTTTCTATGTCACATTCTTTGGGCCATCGCGGTGTGAGAAGAATGGAGTTATAAAATATAAAGACATAGATATAGAAGAGGATGAAGAGCAAATAAATGAGAAAACTGAAAATGATGATTATATGTATAATAATGATGAATTAAGTTTAAGCGAGGGAGGCCCCAAAAGGTGCTTGCTTAATGTGGGGTTTCGTCATCGATTGCCAGAGACAAAGAAAATAAGGTTACTGATGGACGAAATCAGGTGATCGAGGATATGGAGGAAGATGAGGCGTCCATATCTCTAAGAAAGAAAAGGCGAGGGAGGCCACCCAAGGTCAAGGTTACGGGTAACAATGACTATAAAAATTGGGTGAATCTAAGTACTAGAGATCTTTTAGCTCGTGGAGCCTAAAATGATTTAAAAATTGATGGCTGTGAATTAACTTTGTGATTGTTGATGTGGATGATTAACTTGTTGACTATTTCTCTTGGCGGGAATGTGAATTACGCGATTCTTTAAGGGAAAATAACAATGAATGGAATATGTTGTTACTGTTGTGAATATGTCGATTAAGAAGAATGTCGGGTTTCGTCATCGATTGCTAGAGACCAAGAAAACATGGTTACTAATGGGCAAAAGCAGGTGATCGAGGTTTAGGTTATGAAGGAAGACAATGTGTTAATATCTCTGAGAAAGAAAAGGCGAGGGAGGCTACCCAAGGTCAAGGTTACGGGTAACAATGACTTTAAAAATTGGGTGAAGCTAAGTACCAGAGGTCTGTTGGTTCGTGAAACCTAAAATGATTCAAAAATTGATGGATATGAATTGTACGAGGGGAAATGCTCCTTGCTAACATGGATGATTGACTTGGGACTGTCTTAGCGGGTTTGTGAAGTACGAGATTCTTTAAAGGAAAATAACCATGAATTGCAAATATGTTGTTACTGTTGTGAATATGTGCGCTATTTGGGCTATAGCGCAATAGCCCATAGCGCAAAATAGCGCACCATTTAATGAAAATTGAAATAAAAAAATCTTGGTGAATATAAGTAAATTATTAGCATAATTAGTTATTGGTTTTCATAATATAAAATGAAATTTACCACTAAGTTAATTTAGCTGAAATTGTCTGGTTTATGTAATTGATTTTCTCTATGTTTGGATGGAAATTAAAGTTAAATTGTTTTACCTATTTTAATGAATTAGTTTAAATTCGCTGAAACTACGTTTATTTAGTTAATTGCTGGTTTTACTAAAAAAATGAAATTTACCTTAATTTTGCTTAAAATTTTGCTTAAAATTAATTTAAATTGTTTGATTAATATAATTGTTGTCTTCCCGAATTAAGATGAAAATTACCATTTAAATGACTAATATTTTTATGCTATTCAAATAATGATTTTAATGAAAATTTTGGCTGATTTTACTCAAAATTGGCATAAATTTAGTTGGAATGACTGCTAGCTGGCAGAGTTTACAAAAATTAACTTAAATTAGGTGAAATTAACTTAAAGTTCACTGAAATAAACATAATATTATGAATACTTACTAGCTTTATGTTTTCATGAGTTAAGGTTTTTTTTTAATGTTCTATAATTTAAAAATTTAGTAGCATTCTTGATGTATATTAAAATAAACCAACATTTATGCGCTTTATTTTCAAATAGCATGCGCTATTGCGCTGCGCTATGCGCAATAACTCTGGAAGCATTTGCTCATCGCTGCGTTATTCGCCTCTGAAGAAGAGGAAGGGAAACCCGGGGAACGGGAGAACTTGTACTGGCTGGAAAGATGAAGATTAATTACATCCAGTATGCTTAAATTTGGAAGGGGGAATTTGTATGGTTTGTTGTTATAGTTTTAAGTTCTATGGTTTTAAAGTTTGGGAATGAGAATAATTATGTAAATCATGTTTGGATACAGAAAAAGACACATAGAAATTTGGGAACGTATGTGTCTTAATTGAGATTTTGTGGATTTGAAAATGTCAAATTCACATTACTTATGGTTTATGGGAAACCACTGTTCTGTTTTCTAGTACTTGAAAAATCTCTTTGGTTTTGAGAAGAAGACTTTTCCGATTCATACAAATTACTATGTATGTATCTCCGCGTGAAGTCTATTCTTTTATTCTAGTAAAGTTATTTTCTTTCCTCCTTTCTATTTTCTTAGCAATGTAAGTTGGTTTACGGATTGCTGCCATCAGTCCAGCCGTTGTCCTTGTAGTCGTCAGCTCATTTTTGTGTGATATGATTTCTTAAAGTTTAAAATAGAAAACGAATTAGAATGTGTTTATAGGATCCAAGTTTAGAAATTTTGAGTTTCCAAAACATAGGACTCCTAATAAGAAAACATCCTAAGTAAACCGGGCTTATTTTTCAAATTCCGATGCTTAAGTAGCAATTGCAAATCTTGAATAGAAGAATCTATTAGTGCTATTAAGTTTAAGCACATTTTATTAGCTTATAAAAATGGGAAAAAGAATAGAGGACAATGAAATAATATTCAAAACTTGATCTATGTTACTTTATTAATATTATTATAATTTATTAAATATTTTTATCCAATAATATTCATTCCCTCTCAACAACTACTATATACATACCAGGTTTCTCTCTCATCAAGAGTAAGTAAATTTTTAGATTCATAAAACTCAATTTGTAAAATAGAAATTACTTTCCATGCTCCCTCTGAATGAGAACAAATATAAATTGGAGATGAATAATGGTAGTTAGGACTTTGCATCTCCATTTGCATATCTCCATTGGACTTGCCATTTCGGTAACTATCTTGGTAACTAAGGATTACTTATCTAATTTGGGCAGAATGTGTGTGTCGATTAAGATGAAAGTTGGGAGAGAGTTGATTAATCGTAAAAAAAACAAGTTCAGAGGAAAAGAAAAAGGGTTGAGAATTCAACTTATGAAGAATCGAAAAGGATCTTCATATTGAGATCAAGATCAAAAAATATTTCTGAAAAAGATGTGATCAAGAGAGACGTAGTTAAAATTGATAATCAGGATGAAACTTAGGTGCTCGTAACTCCAAAAATGAAGCATTTGTGAGGGAGGCCTAAAAAAACTGACAATAAACGTGGGGATGAAGAAATCCAGATGAGCAAAAGTGGAATGGTTAAAAATAATGATGGGGATGAAACTGAGGTGCTACTACCACACAAAATGAAGCTTAGACCAAGTAGGCCCAAAAAGGCGGAAAATAAACGTGGGGATGAAAAAATCCTAGTGACCAACCGGGAAATTGATAAGAATAGTCATGAAGATATGCCTAAATTAAAGGAAACGAAGAAGAGGAAGGGTAGGCCAGGGAGACCCAAAATGGAGAGAAATAACTTCTGGGATGCACAAAATCTAGTGACAAAGAGAGAGTACAAATTAATGATCAATGAAGTGTAAGAAGGAGAGGCCCCCAAAGGTGCAAGCTGAATGTGGGGTTTCCTTATAGATTGCCAAAGACAAAGAAATAAGGTTACTGATGGACAAAAGATGGTGATCGAGGTTGAGGTTATGGAGGAGGACAAGGCGTCCATATCCCTGAGAAAGAAAAAAGGCGAGGGAGGCCACCAATGTCAAGGTTATGGGTACATGCAATGACTTGAAAAATCGGGTGAAGCTAAGTACCAAAGGTCTGTTAGTTCGTGGAACCTGAAATGATTCAAAATTTGATGGATATGAATTGTACTAGGGGAAACGCTCCTGGCTGATGTGGATGATTGACTTGGGGACCGTTTCTCTTGGCGGGAATGTGAAGCACGAAATGCTTGAAGGGAAAATAACCATGGATGGAATATGTTGTTACTGTTGTGATATAACGAATTCAATTCAGGATTTTGAGTGTCATGCTCAAAGTACACGTGGAAATCCGTATCATAATATATATCTGAATTCTGGAAATTCTCTTTTAAGTATCGCCGTCAAGGGTTGTTCAGCCGACTTTTAGCTGCAACTAAACGGTAACTTGTTTCTTTCCCTGATCAAATTTGTTTTGCATCTTATACATTGTATTTATTACATCAATTTTATATGTAGTCTCAAAAGAGAAAAAATGTTTCTTTTCAGGTTCTCGACTCACTTGGTGTTGAGATACTAATAATACCTGCCATATCTGAACTTCATGAAACATGAACCAAAATGTTTGGTTTTGCTTCGTTCCAAATATCAACCAAACAGGAAATGAAGCACACGAATTTTTTAGCGTTCGCAGTTGTGGAAATGCTACAGTAACCTCTTTCAATTCGTTAATTTACAACTAAAGAGCAAATGGATTCAACAGGTATTTGAATTTCACAGATTCGTACCAGCAAAACTCATAGAAGTTGCGAGAAAAGCGCCTGCTAGCGAGACTTTCTCGCCTGGTTGATCCTTGCGAATGCGTTAGTCACCTACCGTGCGCTATTTAAGCTATAGCGCAATAGCCCATAGCGCCAAATAGCGCGCCATTCAAGGAAAATCCAAAGAAAAAAATCCTGGTGAAATTTAAGTAAATTGTTTGCATAATTATATTGTTGGATTTCCTAATATAAAATGAAATTTACCATTAAGTTAATTTAGCTGAAATTTGGCTGGTTTGTTTAATTGATTTCCCTATGTTTAGATGAAATTTACCTTAATTGGGTTAACTATTTTTAGGAATTAGTTTAAACTGGCTGAAAGTAAGTTTCTTTAGTTAAATGCTCGTTTACCTAAACTAAAATGAAATTTAACTTAATTTGACTTAAAATTTTTGTTAAATTGATTGATTAATTTAATTGTTTTCTTCTCGAATTAAGATGAAACTTACCTTTTAGATGACTAATATTTTTTTGTTATTTAAATAATTATTTTAAATGAAAATTTTGACTGGGTTTACTCAAAATTACCATAAATTTAATTCAAATGACTGCTAGCTGGCTGATTTTATAACAATTAACTTAATTAGGTGAAATTAACATAAAGTTGACTGAAATATACTTATATTATGATTACTTATTAGCCTTATGTTTTTATGTATTAAAAGTTAGTTTTTATGTTCTATAGTTTCACAATTTTGTAACATTCTTGATATATATTAAAATAAACCTACATTTATGCGCTTCATTTTCAAAAAGCCAGCTCTATCGCATTGCGCTATGCGCTATAGCCCCGGAATTGATTGGTTACAGTTGACTGGTTATTTAATTAATTTGATAATATATTATTGTTTGTTTAGGAACTTCCTCCAGGTTTTACTAATCCGATTCAAGGAGAGATGTCAAAAAAGGTAGCTCTTAGAGACCGATATAATAATTTGTTGCAAGTCAAAATGAAAAGAATACATGATAAATGGTACTTTCAAGATGGTTGGATAGAATTTATTTAAGATAATATGGTTGAAAGTATGGACATGTTAGTGTTTGAATATATTTCTCCTAGAGTTTTCTATGTCACATTCTTTGGGCCATCAGGGTGTGAGAAGAATCGAGTTATAAAATATAAAGACATAGATATTGAAGAGGATGAAGAGCAAATAAATGAGAAAATTGAAAATGATGATTATATGTATAATAATGATGAAATGAAATTTAAGCGAGGGAGGCCCCAAAAGGTGCTTGTTGAATGTGGGGTTTCGTCATTGATTGCAGATGGACGAAAACAGGTTATCGAGGATATGGAGGAAGACAAGGCATCCATATCTCTGAGAAAAAAAGGCGAGGGAGGCCCCCCAAGGTCAAGGTTACGGGTAACAATGACTATAAAAATTGGGTGAAGCAAAGTACTAGAGGTCTTTTGGCTCGTGGAACCTAATGATTCAAAAATTGATGGATATGAATTGTAGGGGAATAGCTCCTTGTTGACGTGGATGATTAACTTGGTGACTGTTTCTCTTGGCGAGAATGTGAAGTACGTGATTCCTTAAGAGAAAATAACAATGAATGGAATATGTTGTTACTGTTGTGAATATGTCGATTAAGAAGAAAGTTCGGGTTTCATCATCGATTGGAAGAGACCAAGAAAATAAGGTTACTGATGGACGAAACCAGGTGATATATTATTGTTTGTTTAGGAACTTCCTCCAGGTTTTACTAATCCGATTCAAGGAGAGATGTCAAAAAAGGTAGCTCTTAGAGACCGATAATAATTTGTTGCAAGTTATAATGAAAAGAGTAGATGATAAATGGTACTTTCAAGATGGTTATATAGAATTTATTTAAGATAATATGGTTGAAAGTATGGACATGTTAGTGTTTTAATATATTTCTCCTAGAGTTTTCTATGTAACATTCTTTGGGCCATCAGGGTGTGAGAAGAATGGAGTAATAAAATATAAAGACATGTATATAGAAGAGGATGAAGAGCAAATAAATGAGAAAATTGAAAATGATGATTATATGTATAATAATGATGAAATGAAGTTTAAGCGAGGGAGGCCCCAAAAGGTACATGCTGAATGTGGGGTTTTGTCATTAATTGCCAGAGATAAAGAAAAGATTACTGATGGACGAAAACAGGTGATCGAGGATATGAAGGAAGACAAGGCGTCCATATCTCTGAGAAAGAAAAGGCGAGGTAGGCCACCCAAGGTAAAGGTTATAGGTAACAATGACTATAAAAATTGGGTGAAGCTAAGTACTAGAGGTCTTTTGGCTCGTGGAGCCTAAAATGATTCAAAAATTGATGGATACGAATTAACTTGGTGGCTGTTGATGTGGATGATTAACTTCTTGACTGTTTCTCTTGGCGGGTATGTGAAGTACGTGATTCTTTAAAGGAAAATAACAATGAATGGAATATGTTGTTACTGTTGTGAATATGTCGATTAAGAAGAAAGTTCGGGTTTCATCATCGATTGCCAGAGACCAAGAAAACAAGGTTACTGATGGACGAAAGCAGGTGATCGAGGTTTACGTTATGAAGAAGGACAATGTGTTCATATCTCTGAGAAAGAAAAAGCGAAGGAGGCCACCCAAGGTCAAGGTTACGGGTAACAATGACTTTAAAAATTGGGTGAAGCTAAGTACCCGAGGTCAGTTGGTTCGTGAAACCTAAAATGATTCAAAAATTGATGGATATAAATTGTACGAGGGGAAATGCTCCTTTTGACATGGATGATTGACTTGGGGACTGTTTCTCTTAGCGGGTATGTAAAGTACAAGATGCTTTAAGGGAAACTAACCATGAATTCTTGATGTGTTGTTACTGTTGTGAATATGTGCGTTATTTGGTCTATAGCGCAATAGCCCATAGCGCCAAATAGAGCACCATTTAATGAAAATTGAACGAAAAAAATCTTGGTGAATTTAAGTAAATTATTAGCATAATTAATTATTGGTTTTCATAATATAAAATACCATTAACTTAATTTAGCTGAAATTTGGCTGGTTTATGTAATTGATTTTCCCTATGTTTAGATGAAAATTAACTTTAAATAGTTTTACCTATTTCTATGAATTAGTTTAAAATGGCTGAAAATACGTTTATTTAGTTAATTGGTTGTTTTACTAAAAAAATGAAATTTACCTTGCTTAAAATTTTGCTTAAAATTAATTTAAATTGTCTGATTTGTATAATTGTTGTCTTCCCGAATTAAGATGAAAATTACCATTTAAATGACTAATATTTTTATGCTATTCAAATAATGATTTTAATGAAAATTTTAGCTGATTTTCTCAAAATTAGCATAAATTTAGTTGGAATGACTGCTAGCTGGCAGAGTTTACAACAATTAACTTAAATTTGGTTAACTTAACTTAAGGTTCACGGAAATAAACTTAATATTATGAATACTTACTAGCTTTATGTTTTTATTAGTTAAAGTTTGTTTTTATGTTCTATAGTTTCAAAATTTAGTAGCATTCTTGATATATATTAAAATAAACCAACATTTATGCGCTTTATTTTCAAAAAGCATGCGCTATGCGCAATAACTCCGGAAGCCTTTGCTCGTCGCTACGTTATTCGCCTCTGACTACTATGGAAAAACTACAAGCATTTTTCTTAGTTTTGTTAATTGTTACTATTGTCGATTGCCACATATAAGTAGTATACTTTATCAAAAGCCGAAACCAAAATTGATGGCAAGCTCGAGGCACAGCAACGCTCCGAGGATACCAATACTTGCCGTGATGGTGTTTTGGCTATTGTTAGTAATGAAGAACCTTTTAAAAAGTGTACCAATAAGGATGGTACTAGAGTGAAAACTGAAGAAGAGGAAGGGAAACCTGGGAACGGGAGAACTGTAATAAAAAATGAGATGCATTGAGTAGGATACTTGCTGGAAAATGAAGATTACTTACATCCAGTATGCTTAAATTTCGAAAGGGTAATTTGTATGGTTTGTTGTTATAGTTTTAAGTTCTAAGGTTTTGATGTTTGGGAATGAGAATAATTATGTAAACAATGTTTAGATACAAAAAAAGACACATAGAAATTTGGGAACGTATGTGTCTTAATTGAGATTTTGTGGATTTGAAAATGTCAATGTATTCACATTACTTATGGTTTATGGGAAACCACTGTTCTGTTTTCTAGTACTTGAAAAATCTCTTTTTGGTTTTGAGAAGAAAACTTTTCCGATTCAAAAAAATTACTATGTATGTATCTCTGCGTGAAGTCTATTCTTTAACTCTAGTAAAGTTATTTTCATTCCTCCTTTCTATTTTCTTAGCAATGTAAGTTGGTTTACGGATTGATGTCATTAGTCTGGGCGTTGTCCTTGTAGTCATCAGCTCATTTTTGTGTGATGTGATTTCTAAATTTTGAAAATATACTATTGGTTAGATTGACTGGTTATTTAATTGATTTGATAATATATTATTGTTGGTTTAGGAACTTGTTCTAGGCTTTACTAATCCGATTCAAGGAGAGATGTCAAAAAAGGTAGCCCTTAGAGACCGATATAATAACTTTTTGCAAGTTAAAATGAAAAGAGTACATGATAAATGGTACTTTCAAGATGGTTGGCAAAATTTATTTATGATAATATGGTTGAAAGTATGGACATGATAGTGTTTGAATATATTTCTCCTAGAGTTTTCTATGTCAAAATCTTTAGGCCATCGAGCTGTGAGAAGAATGGAGTTATAAAATATAAAGACATAGATATAGAGGAGGATGAAGAGCAAATAAATGAGAAAATTGAAAACGATGATTATATGTATAATAATGATGAATGAAGTTTAAGCGAGGGAGGCCCCAAAAGGTGCTTGCTTAATGTGAGGTTTCGTCATCGATTGCCAGAGACAAAGAAAATAAGGTTACTGATGGACGAAAGCAGGTGATCGAGGATATGGAGAAAGACAAGGCGTCCATATCTCCGAGAAAGAAAAGGCGAGGGAGGCCACCCTAGGTCAAGGTTACGGGTAAAAATGACTATAAAAATTGGTGAAGCTAAGTACTAGAGTTCTTTTGGCTCGTGGAGCCTAAAATGATTCAAAAATTGATGGATATGAATTAACTTGGTGATTGTTGACGTGGATGATTAACTTGTTGACTGTTTCTCTTGGCGGGAATGTGATGTACGCGATTCTTTAAGGGAACATGACAATGAATGGAATATGTTGTTACTGTTGTGAATTTGTCGATTAAGAAGAAAGTTGAGTTTCGTCATCGATAGCCAGAGACCAAGAAAACATGGTTACTAATGGATGAAAGCAGGTGATTGAGGTTTAGGTTATGAAGGAAGAGAATGTGTTCATATCTCTGAGAAAGAAAAGGCGAGGGAGGCCACCCAAGGTCAAGGTTACTGGTAACAATGACTTTAAAAATTGGGTGAAGCTAAGTACCAGAGGTCTGTTGGTTCGTGAAACCTAAAATGATTCAAAAATTGATGGATACGAATTGTACGAGGGGAAATGCTCCTTGCTGACATGGATGATTGACTTGGGGACTTTTTCTCTTAGCGGGTATGTGAAGTACGAGATGCTTTAAAAGAAAATAACCATGAATTTCTAATATGTTCTTACTGTTGTGAATATGTGCGCTATTTGTGCTATAGAGCAACAGCCTTTAGCGCCAAATAGCGCACCATTTAATGAAAATTGAAAGAAAAAAATCTTGGTGAATTTAAGTAAAGTATTAGCATAATTAATTATTGGTTTTCATAAAATAAAATGAAATTTACCATTAAGTTAATTTAGCTAAAATTTGGCTGGTTTATGTAATTGATTTTCTCTATGTTTAGATGGAAATTAACGTTAAATTGTTTTACCTATTTTAATTAATTAGTTTAAATTGGCTGAAACTACGTTTATTTAGTTAATTGCTAGTTTTACTAAAAAAAATGAAATTTACCTTAATTTTGCTTAAAATTAATTTAAATTGTTTGATTAATATTATGGTAGTCTTCCCGAATTAAGATGAAAATTACCATTTAAATGACTAATATTTTTATGCTATTCAAATAATGATTTTAATTAAAATTTTGGCTGATTTTACTCAAAATTGGCATAAAGTTAGTTGGAATGACTGCTACCTGGCAGAGTTTACAACAATTAACTTAAATTAGGTGAAATTAACTTAAAGTTCACTGAAATAAACTTAATATTATGAATACTTACTAGCTTTATGTTTTTATGAGTTAAAGTTTGTTTTTATGTTCTATAGTTTCAAAATTTAGTAGCGTTCTTGATATATGTTAAAATAAACCAACCTTTATGCGCTTTATTTTCAAAAAGCATGGTCTATTGCGTTGCGCTATGTGCAATAACTCTGGAAGCCTTTGCTCGTCGCTGCGTTATTCGCCTCTGACTACTATGGAAAAACAACGGGCATTTTTCTTAGTTTTGGTAACTGTTGCTATTGTCGATTGCCACAGATAAGGAGTACACTTTATCAAAAGCCGAAACCAAAATTGATGGCAAGCTCGAGGCACAACAACCCTCCGAGGATACCAATACTTGCCGTGATGGTGTTTTGGCTAATGTTGGTAATGAGGAACCTTTTAAAAAGTGTACCAGTAAGGATGGTACTAGAGGGAAAACTGAAGAAGAGGAAGGGAAACCTGGGGAACGGGAGAACTGTAATAAAAAATGAAATGCATTGAGGAGGATACTTGCTGGAAAGATGAAGATCACTTACATCCAGTATGCTTAAATTTGGAAAGGGGAATTTGTATGGTTTATTGTTATAGTTTTAAGCTCTAAGGTTTTGAAGTTTGGGAATGAGAATAATTATGTAAAAAATGTTTGGATACAAAGAAAGACACATAGAAATTTGGGAACGTATGTGTCTTAATTGACATTTTGTGGATTTGAAAATGTCAATGTATTCACATTACTAATGGTTCATGGGAAACCACTGTTCTGTTTTCTAGTACTTGAAAAATCTCTTTGGTTTTGAGAAGAAGACTTTCCCGATTCAAACAAATTACTATGTCTGTATCTCTGCGTGAAGTCTATTCTTTTATTCTAGTAAAGTTATTTTCTTTCCTCCTTTCTATTATTTAAGCAAGGTAAGTTGGTTTACAGATTTATGTCATCAGTCTGGCCGTTGTCCTTATAGTCGTCAGCTCGTTATTGTGTGATGTGATTTCTTAAAAAGTTAAAATTGAAAAAGAATTGGAATGTGTTTATAGGATCCAAGTTCAAAAATTTTGAGTTTCCAAAACTTAGGACTCCTAAATAGAAGAGGAGTGAATAGCATTTTTGGTCCTCCTTATGGGTCAAATTTTATATTTTCGTCCCTCTTAAAATTTATGTAGCATATTGGTCCCTCTAATCAATGTAATGTATCATATTCGTCCCTCTTATAACACATTCTTCCCTCTTAATTTTTTTTTAGCAAATTCATCTCTCTTATGAATGAAGTGTAACACATTTGTCCATCTTACAAAGTACATCAACTTTTGTCCACTTTAGTATTTTGTATTTAAGAGAGACTAATGTGTTACACTACATTGATAAGAGGGACGAATGTGTTATAAGAGGGACGAATGTAATATACTACATTGATAAGATGGACCAATCTGCTATTAAAAATTTAAGAGGGACGAAAATGCAAAAGTTAATCCATAAAGAGGACAAAAAATGAGATTTAGTCAATAGAAGAATCTATTAGTGTAATTAAGTTTAAGCACATTTTATAAGCTTATAAAAATGGGTCAAAGAATAGAGGACAATGAAATAATATTCAAAACTTGATCTATGTCACTTTATTAATATTATTATTATTTCTTAAATAGAGGACAATGAAGCACACGAATTTTCTAACGTTCCCAGTTGTAGAAATGCTACAGAAACTTCTTCAACTCGTTACCTTATAACTAAAGAGCAAATGGATTCAACAGGTATTTGAATTTCACAGATTCGTACCAGCAAAACTCATAGAAGTTGCGAGAAAAGTGCCCGCTAGCGAGACTTCCTCACCTCGCTGCGCCGTGTGAATGCGTTAGCCACCTACCGTGCGCTATTTGGGCTATAGCGCAATAGCCCATAGCGCCAAATAGTGCGTAATTTAAGGAAAATCCAAAGAAAAAAAATCTTTGTGAAATTTAAGTAAATTGTTTGCATAATTATATTGTTGGATTTCCTAATATAAAATGAAATTTACCATGAAATTAATTTAGCTGAAATTTGGCTGGTTTCTGTAATTGATTTACCCTATGTTTGGATGAAATTAACCTTAATTTGGTTTACCTATTTTTAGGAATTAGTTTAAATTGGCTGAAAGTAAGTTTCTTTAGTTAAATGCTCGTTTACCTAAACTAAAATGAAACTTAACTTATTTCGGCTTAAAATTTTTCCTTCAAATTAGTTTAAATTGATTGATTAATTTAATTGTTCTCTTCTCGAATTAAGTTGATACTTACCTTTTTGATGACTAATATTTTTTTGTTATTTGTTATTTAAATAATTATTTTAATGAAAATTTTGACAGTTTTACTCAAAATTACCATAAATTTAGTTGAAATGACTGCTATCTGGCTGATTTTATAACAATTAACTTTATTAGGTGAAATTAACTTAAAGTTGACTGAAATATACTTAATATTATCAATAGTTAATAGACTTATGTTTTTATGTGTTAAAGTTAGTTTTTATATTCTATAGTTTCAAAGTTTAGTAACATACTTGATATATATTAAAATAAACCTACATTGATGCGCTTCATTCTCAAAAAGCCCGCTCTATCGCGCTGCGTTATGTGTTATAGCCCCGGAATAGATTGGTTAGAGTAGACTGGTTATTTAATTGATTTGATAATATATTATTGTTTGTTTAGGAACTTGCTCTAGGCTTTACTAATTCGATTCAAGGAGAGATGTCAAAAAAGGTAGCCCTTAGAGACCGATATAATAATTTGTTGCAAGTTAAAATGAAAAGAGTACATGATAAATGGTACTTTCAAGATGGTTGGCAGAATTTATTTAAGATGTTATGGTTAAAAGTATGGACATGATAGTTTTTAAATATATTTCTCCTATAGTTTTCTATGTCACAATCTTTGGGCAATCGGGGTGTGAGAAGAATGGAGTTATAAAATATAAAGACATAGATATAGAAGAGGATGAAGAGCAAATAAATGAGAAAATTGAAAATGATGATTATATGTATAATAATGATGAATGAAGTTTAAGCGAGGGAGGCCCCAAAAGGTGCTTGCTTAATGTGAGGTTTCGTCATCGATTGCCATAGACAAAGAAAATAAGGTTACTAATGGACGAAAGCAGGTGATCGAGGATATGGAGGAAGACAAGGCGTCCATATCTCTAAGAAAGAAAAGGCGAGGGAGGCCACGCAAGGTCTAAAATGATTCAAAAATTGATGGATATGAATTAACTTGGTGATTGTTGACGTGGATGATTAACTTGTTGACTGTTTCTCTTGGCGGGAATATGAATTACGCGATTCTTTAAGGGAAAATAACAAAGAATGGAATATGTTGTTACTGTTGTGAATATGTCGATTAAGAAGAAAGTTGGGTTTCGTCATCGATAGCCAGAGACCAAGAAAACATGGTTACTAATGGATGAGAGCAGGTGATCGAGGTTTAGGTTATGAAGGAAGAGAATGTGTTCATATCTCTGAGAAAGAAAAGGCGAGGGCGGCCACCCAAGGTCAAGGTTACGGGTAACAATGACTTTTAAAATTGGGTGAAGCAAAGTACCAGAGGTCTGTTGGTTCGTGAAACCTAAAATGATAAAAAAAATTGATGGATATGAATTGTACAAGGGGAAATGCTCCTTGCTGACATGGATTATTGACTTGGGGACTGTTTCTCTTAGCGGGTATGTGAAGTACGAGATGCTTTAAAGGAAAATAACCATGAATTGTTAATATGTTATTACTATTGTGAATATGTGCGCTATTTGGGCTATAGCGCAATAGACCAAAGCGCCAAATAGCGCACCATTTAATGAAAATATAAAGAAAAAAATCTTGATGAATTTAAGTAAATTATTAGCATAATTAATTATTGGTTTTCATAATATAAAATGAAATTCACCATTAAGTTAATTTAGCTGAAATTTGGCTGGTTTATGTAATTGATTTTCTCTATGTTTAGATGGAAATTAACGTTAAATTGTTTTACCCATTTTAATGAATTAGTTTAAATTGGCTGAAACTATGTTTATTTAGTTAATTGCTGGTTTTACTAAAAAAATTGAAATTGACCTTAATTTGGCTTAAAATTTTGCTTAAAATTAATTTAAATTGTTTGATTAATATAATTGTTGTCTTCCCGAATTAAGATGAAAATTACCATTTAAATGACTAACATTTTTATGCTATTCAAATAATGATTTTAATGAAAATTTTGGATGATTTTACTCAAAATTGGCAAAAATTTAGTTGGAATGACTACTACTTGGCAGAATTTACAACCATTAACTTAAATTAGGTGAAATTAACTTAATGTTCACTGAAATAAACTTAATATTATGAATACTTACTAGCTTTATGTTTTTATGAGTTAAAGTTTGTTTTTATGTTCTATAGTTTCAAAATTTAGTTGCATTCTTGATATATATAAAAATATACCAACATTTATGCGCTTTATTTTCAAAAAGCATGCGCTATTGCGCTGCACTATCCGCAATAACTCCGGAAACCTTTGCTCGTCGCTGCGTTATTCGCCTCTGACTACTATGGAAAAACTACAATCATTTTTCTTAGTTTTGTTAACTGTTGTTATTGTCGATTGCCACAGATAAGGAGTATACTTTCTAAAAAGCCGAAACCAAAATTGATGGCAAGATCGAGGCACAACAACCCTCCGAGGATACCAATACTTGCCGTGATGGTGTTTTGGCTACTGTTAGTAATGAGGAACCTTTTAAAAAGTGTAACAATAAGGATGGTACTAGAGGGAAAACTGAAGAAGATGAAGGGAAACCTGGGGAACGGGAGAACTGTAATAAAAAATGAAATTCATTGAGGAGGATACTTGTTGGAAAGATGAAGATCACTTACATCCAGTATGCTTAAATTTGGGAAGGGGAATTTGTATGGTTTATTGTTATAGTTTTAAGTTCTAAGGTTTTGAAGTTTGGGAATGAGAATAATTATGTAAAAAATGTTTGGATACAAAAAAAGACACATAGAAATTTGGGAACGTATGTGTCTTAATTGAGATTTTGTAGATTTGAAAATGTCAATGTATTCACATTACTTATGGTTCATGGGAAACCACTGTATTGTTTTCTAGTACTTGAAAAATCTCTTTGGTTTTGAGAAGAAGACTTTCCCGATTCAAACAAATTACTATGTCTGTATCTCCGCGTGAAGTCTATTCTTTTATTCTAGTAAAGTTATTTTCTTTCCTCCTTTCTATTTTTTTAGCAAGGTAAGTTGGTTTACGGATTTATGTCATCAGTCTGGCCGTTGTCCTTATAGTCGTCAGCTCGTTTTTGTGTGATGTGATTTCTTAAAAAGTTAAAATAGAAAAAGAATTAGAATGTGTTTATAGGATCCAAGTTCAAAAAATTTGAGTTTCCAAAACTTAGGACTCCTAAATAGAAGAGGAGTGAATAGCATTTTTGGTCCTCCTTATGGGTCAAATTTTATATTTTCGTCCCTCTTAAAATTTATGTAGCATATTGGTCCCTCTTATCAATGTAATGTATCATATTCGTCCCTCTTATAACACATTCTTCCCTCTTAATTTTTTTGTAGCAAATTCGTCCCTCTTATCAATGTAGTGTAACACATTAGTACCTCTTACAAAGTACATCAACTTTTGTCCACTTTAGTATTTTAAATTTAAATGGTGTATTTTGTGTCTAAGAGAGACTAATGTGTTACACTACATTGATAAGAGGGACGAATTTGCTCCAAAATTTTTAAGAGGGACAAATGTGATATAAGAGGGACGAATGTGATATACTACATTGATAAGAGGGACCAATCTGCTAAAAAAAATTTAAGAGGGACGAAAATGCAAAAGTTATTCCATAAAGAGGACCAAAAATGAGATTTACTCAATAGAAGAATCTATTAGTGTAATTAAGTTTAAGCACATTTTATAAGCTTATAAAAATGGGTCAAAGAATAGAGGAAAATGAAATAATATTCAAAACTTGATCTATGTGACTTTATTAATATTATTATTATTTATTAAATAGAGGACAATGAAGCACACGAATTTTCTAACGTTCCCAGTTGTAGAAATGCTACAGAAACCTCTTCAACTCGTTACTTTATAACTAAAGAGCAAATGGATTCAACAGGTATTTGAATTTCACAGATTCGTACCAGTAGAACTCATAGAAGTTGCGAGAAAAGTGCCCGCTAGCGAGACTTCCTCACCTCGCTGCGCCGTGTGAATGCGTTAGTCACCTACCGTGCGCTATTTGGGCTATAGCGCAATAGCCCATAGCGCCAAATAGTGCGCAATTTAAGGAAAATCCAAAGAAAAAAATCTTTGTGAAATTTAAGTAAATTGTTTGCATAATTATATTGTTGGATTTCCTAATATAAAATGAAATTTACCATGAAGTTAATTTAGCTGAAATTTGGCTGGTTTGTGTAATTGATTTACCCTATGTTTGGATGAAATTAACCTTAATTTGGTTTACCTATTTTTAGGAATTAGTTTAAATTGGCTGAAAGTATGTTTCTTTAGTTAATTGCTCGTTTACCTAAATTCAAATGAAACTTAACTTATTTCGGCTTAAAATTTTTCCTTCAAATTAGTTTAAATCGATTGATTAGTTTAATTGTTCTCTTCTCGAATTAAGTTGATACTTACCTTTTTGATGACTAATATTGTTTTGTTATTTAAATAATTATTTTAATGAAAATTTTGACATGTTTTACTCAAAATTACCATAAATTTAGTTGAAATGACTGCTAGCTGGCTGATTTTATAACAATTAACTTAATTAGGTGAAATTAACTTAAAGTTGACTGAAATATACTTAATATTATCAATAGTTAATAGCCTTATGTTTTTATGTGTTAAAGTTAGTTTTTATGTTCTATAGTTTCAAAGTTTAGTAACATACTTGATATATATTAAAATAAACCTACATTGATGCACTTCATTCTCAAAAAGCCCGCTCTATCGCGCTGCGCTATGTGCTATAGCCCCGGAATTGATTGGTTAGAGCTGACTGGTTATTTAATTGATTTGATAATATATTATTGTTTGTTTAGGAACTTGCTCTAGGCTTTACTAATCCGATTCAAGGAGAGATGTCAAAAAAGGTTGCCCTTAGAGACCGATATAATAATTTGTTGCAAGTTAAAATGAAAAGAGTACATGATAAATGGTTCTTTCAAGATGGTTGGCAGAATTTATTTAAGATAATATGGTTGAAAGAATGGACATGATAGTGTTTAAATATATGTCTCCTATAGTTTTCTATGTATCAATCTTTGGGCCATCGGGGTGTGAGAAGAATGGAGTTATAAAATATAAAGACATAGATATAGAAGAGGATGAAGAGCAAATAAATGAGAAAATTGAAAATGATGATTATATGTATAATAATGATGAATGAAGTTTAAGCGAGGAAGGCCCCAAAAGGTGCTTGCTTAATGTGAGGTTTCGTCATCGATTGCCATAGACAAAGAAAATAAGGTTACTGATGGACGAAAGCAGGTGATCGAGGATATGGAGGAAGACAAGGCATCTATATCTCTAAGAAAGAAAAGGCGAGGGAGGCCACCCAAGGTCTAAAATGATTCAAAAATTGATGGATATGAATTACTTGGTGACTGTTGACGTGGATAATTAACTTGTTGACTGTTTCTCTTGGCGGGAATATGAAGTACGCGATTCTTTAAGGGAAAATAACAATGAATGGAATATGTTGTTACTGTTGTGAATATGTCGATTAAGAAGAAAGTTGGGTTTCGTCATCGATTGCCAGAGACCAAGAAAACATGGTTACTGATGGATGAAAGTAGGTGATCGAGGTTTAGGTTATGAAGGAAGACAATGTGTTCATATCTCTGAGAAAGAAAAGGCGAGGGAGGCCACCCAAGGTCAAGGTTATGTGTAACAATGACTTTTAAAATTGGGTGAAGCAAAGTACCAGAGGTCTGTTGGTTTGTGAAACCTAAAATGATAAAAAAATTGATGGATATGAATTGTACAAGGGGAAATGCTCCTTGCTGACATGGATTATTGACATGGGGACTGTTTCTCTTAGCGGGTATGTGAAGTACGAGATGCTTTAAAGGAAAATAACCATGAATTGTTAATATGTTGTTACTATTGTGAATATGTGCGCTATTTGGGCTATAGCGCAATAGCCCATAGCGCCAAATAGCGCACCATTTAATGAAAATTGAAAGAAAAAAATCTTGAAGAATTTATGTAAATTATTAGCATAATTAATTATTGGATTTCATAATATAAAATGAAATTCACCATTAAGTTAATTTAGCTGAAATTTGGCTGGTTTATGTAATTGATTTTCTCTATGTTTAGATGGAAATTAACGTTAAATTGTTTTACCCATTTTAATGAATTTGTATAAATTGGCTGAAACTACGTTTATTTAGTTAATAGCTGGTTTTACTAAAAAAAAATGAAATTTACCTTAATTTGGCTTAAAATTTTGCTTAAAATTAATTTAAATTGTTTGATTAATATAATTGTTGTCTTCCCGAATTAAGATGAAGATTACCATTTAAATGACTAACATTTTTATGCTTTTCAAATAATGATTTTAATGAAAATTTAGCTGATTTTACTCAAAATTGGTATAAATTTAGTTGGAATGACTACTACCTGGCAGAGTTTACAACCATTAACTTAAATTAGGTGAAATTAACTTAAAGTTCACTTAAATAAACTTAATATTGTGAATACTTACAAGCTTTATGTTTTTATGAGTTAAAGTTTGTTTTTATGTTCTATAGTTTCAAAATTTAGTTGCATTCTTGACATATATAAAAATATACCAACATTTATGCGCTTTATTTTCAAAAAGCATGCGCTATTGCGCTGCACTATTCGCAATAACTCCGGAAGCCTTTGCTCGTCGCTGCGTTATTCGCCTCTGACTACTATGGAAAAACTACAAGCATTTTTCTTAGTTTTGTTAATTGTTGCTATTGTCGATTGCCACAGATAAGGAGTATACTTTATCAAAAGCCGAAACCAAAATTGATGGCAAGCTCAAGGCACAACAACCCTCCGAGTATACCAATACTTGCCGCGATGGTGTTTTGGCTACTGTTAGTAATGAGGAACCTTTTAAAAAGTGTACCAATAAGGATGGTACTAGAGGGAAAACTGAAGAAGAGGAAAGGAAACCTGGGGAACGGGAGAACTGTAATAAAAAATGAAATGCATTGAGGAGGATACTTGCTGGAAAGATGAAGATTACTTACATCCAGTATGCTTTAATTTAGAAAGGGGAATTCGTATGGTTTGTTGTTATAGTTTTAAGTTCTCAGGTTTTGAAGTTTGGGAATGAGAATAATTATGTAAAACATGTTTGGATACAAAAAAATACACATAGAAATTTGGGAACGTATGTGTCTTAATTGAGATTTTGTGGATTTGAAAATGTCAGTGTATTCACATTACTTATGGTTTATGGGAAACCACTGTTCTATTTTCTAGTACTTGAAAAATCTCTTTAGTTTTGAGAAGAAGACTTTTCCAATTCAAACAAATTACTATGTATGTATCTCAGCGTGAAGTCTATTCTTTTATTCTATTAAAGTTTTTTCTTTCCTCCTTTCTATTGTTTTAGCAAAGTAAGTTGGTTTACGGATTGATGTCATCAGTCTGGCCGTTGTCCTTATAGTCGTCAGCTCATTTTTGTGTGATGTGATTTCTAAAAAAGTTAAAATAGAAAAAGAATTAGAATGTGTTTATAGGATCCAAGTTTAAAAATTTTGAGTTTCCAAAACATAGGACTCCTAATAAGAAAACATCCAAATTTTATATTTTCTTCCCTCTTAAAATTTATGTAGCATATTGGTCCTTCTTATCAATGTAATGTATCACATTCGTTCCACTTATAACACATTCATCCCTCTTAATTTTTTTTAAGCAAATTCGTCCCTCTTATCAATGTAGTGTAACACATTAGTCCCTCTTTCAAAGTAAATCATCTTTTGTCCACTTTAGTATTTTGAATTTAAGTGGTGTATTTTGTATCTAAGAGAGACTAATGTGTTACACTACATTGATAAGAGGGACGAATTTGCTCCAAAAATTTTAAGAGGGACGAATGTGTATAGTACATTGATAAGAGGGACCGATCTGCTACAAAAAATTTAAGAGGACCAAAAACGAGATTTACTCAATAGAAGAATCTACTAGTGTAATTAAGTTTAAGCACATTTTATAAGCATATAAAAATGGGTCAAATAATAGAGGACAATGTAATAATATTCAAAACTTGATCTATGTCACTTTATTAATATTATTATTATTTATTAAATAGAGGACAATGAAGCACACGAATTTTCTAACGTCCCCAGTTGTAGAAATGCTACAGAAACCTCTTTCAACTTGTTACTTTATAAATAGAGAGCAAATGGATTCAACAGGTATTTGAATTTCACAGATTCGTACCAGCAAAACTCATAGAAGTTGCGAGAAAAGCACCCGCTAGCGAGGCTTCCTCACCTCGCTGCGCCGTGCGAATGCGTTAGTCACCTACCGTGCACTATTTGGGCTATAGCGCAATACCCCATAGCGCCAAGTAGTGCGCAATTTAAGGAAAATCCAAAGAAAAAAAACTTTGTGAAATTTAAGTACATTGTTTGCATAATTATATTGTTGGATTTCCTAATATAAAATGAAATTTACCATTAAGTTAATTTAGCTGAAATTTGGCAGCTTTGTGTAATTGATTTACCCTATGTTTTTATGAAATTTACCTTAATTTGGTTTACCTATTTTTAGGAATTAGTTTAAATTGGCTGAAAGTAAGTTTCTTTAGTTAATTGCTCGTTTACCTAAACTAAAATGAAATTTAACTTATTTCGGCTTAAAATTTTTGCTTCAAATTAGTTTCAATTGATTGATTAATTTAATTGTTCTCTTCTCTAATTAAGATGAAACTTACCTTTTAGATGACTAATATTTTTTTCTTATTTAAATAATTATGTTAATGAAAATTTTCACTGGTTTTACTCAAAATTACCATAATTTAGTTGAAATGACTGCTAGCTGGCTGATTTTATAACAATTAACTTAATTAGGTGAAATTAACTTAAAGTTGACTGAAATATACTTAATATTATGAATACTTTTTAGCCTTATGTTTTTATGTGTTAAAGTTAGTTTTTATGTTCTATAATTTCAAAATTAAGTAACATTCTTGATATATATTGAAATAAACCTACATTGATGCGCTTCATTCTCAAAAGCCCGCTCTATCGCACTGCTCTATGCGCTATAGCCCCGGAATTTATTGGTTACAGTTAACTGATTATTTAATTGATTTGATAATATATTATTGTTGGTTTAGGAACTTGCTCCAGGCTTTACTAATCCAATTCAAGGAGAGATGTCAGAAATGGTAGCCCTTAGAGACTGATATAATAATTTGTTGCTAGTTAAAATGAAAAGAGTACATGATAAATGGTACTTTCAAGATGATTGGATAGAATTTATTTAAGATAATATGGTTCAAAGTATGGACATGATAATGTTTGAATATATTTCTCATAGAGTTTCCTATGTCACAATCTTTGGGCCATCGGGGTGTGAGAAAAATGGAGTTATAAAATATAAAGACATAGATATAGAGGAGGATGAAGAGCAAATAAATGAAAAAATGGAAAATGATGATTATATGTATAGTAATGATGAAATGAAGTTTAAGCAAGGGAGGCCCCAAAAGGTGCTTGCTGAATGTGGGGTTTCGTCATCGATTGCCAGAATCAAAGAAAATATGGTTACTGATGGACGAAAGCATGTGATCGAGGATATGGAGGAAGATAAGGCGTCCATATCTCTGAGAAAGAAAAGGCGAGGGAGGCCACCCAAGGTCAAGGTTACGGGAAAAAATGACTAGAAAAATTGGGTGAAGCTAAGTACTAGAGGTCATTTGGCTCGTGCAAATTTCTAAAATGATTCTAAAATTAATGGATATGAATTGTACGAGGGAAAAGGCTCTTATTGACGTGGATGATTAACTTGGTCACTATTTCTCTTGGCGGGAATGTGAAGTACGCGATTCTTTAAGGGAAAATAACAATGAATGGAATATGTTGTTACTGTTCTGAATATGTCGATTAAGAAGAAAGTTTGGGTTTCATCATCGATTGCTAGAGACTAGGAAAATAACGTTATTGATGGACGAAAGCAGGTGATCGAGTATATGGAGGAATACAAGGCGTCCATTTCTCTGAGAAAGAAAAGGCGATGGAGGCCACCCAAGGTCAAGGTTACGGGTAACAATGACTATATAAATTGGGTGAAGCTAAGTACTAGAGGTCTTTTTGCTCGTGTAACCTAAAATGATTCAAAAATTGATGGATATGAATTGTACGAGGGGAAAGGCTCCTTGTTGACGTGGATGATTAACTTGGGGACTATTTCTCTTGGCGGGAATGTGAAGTACGCGATTCTTTAATGGAAAATAACAATGAATGGAATATGTTGTTACTGTTGTGCATATGTCGGTTAAGAAAAAAGTTCGGGTTTCGTCATCGATTGCCAGAGACCAAGAAAATAAGGTTACTGATGGACGAAAGCAGGTGATCGAGGTTTAGGTTATGAAGGAAGACAATGTGTTCATATCTCTGAGAAAGAAAAGGCGAGGGAGGCCACCCAAGGTCAATGTTACGGGTAACAATGACTTTAAAAATTGGGTCAAGCTAAGTACCAGAGGTCTGTTGGTTCGTGAAACCTAAAATGATTCAAAAATTGATGGATATGAATTGTACGAGGGGAAATGCTCCTTGCTGACATGGATGATTGGCTTTGGGACTGTTTCTCTTAGCGGGTATGTGAAGTACGAGATGCTATAAGGGAAAATAACCATGAATTGTTAATATGTTGTTACTGTTGTGAATATGTGCGCTAATAGCGCACCATTTAAGGAAAATTAAAGGAAAAAAATCTTGTTGAATTTAAGTAAATTATTTGCATAATTAATTATTGGTTTTCCTAATATAAAATGAAATTTACCATTAATTTAATTTAGCTGAAATTTTCCTGGTTTATGTAATTGATTTTTCACTATGTTTAGATGAAATTTGCGGTAAATTGTTTTACCGATTTTTAGGAATTAGTTTAAATTGGCTGAAACTACGTTTATTTAGTTAATTGCTAGTTTTACTAAAAAAAAAAAAATTACCTTAATTTGGCTTAAAAATTGTGCTTAAAATTAATTTAAATTATTTGTTTAATTTAAATGTTGCCTTCCCGAATTATGATCCAAATTACCATTTAAATGACTAATATTTTTATGCTATAAAAATAATGATTTTAATCAAAAGTTTGGCTGATTTTACTCAAAATTAGCATAAATATACTTGAAATGACTCCTAGCTGGCAGAGTTTACAACAATTAACTTAAATTAGGTGAAATTAACTTAAAATTCACTGAAATAAACTTAATATTATGAATACTTACTGGCTTTATGTCTTTATGTGTTAAAGTTTGTTTTTATGTTCTATAGTTTCAAAATTTAGTAGCATTCTTGATATATATTAAAATAAACCGACATTTATGCGCTTCATTTCCAAAAGGATGCGCTATTGTGCTGTGCTATCCGCAATAACTCCGGAAGCCTTTGGTAGTCGCTGCGTTATTCGCCACTGACTACTATGTAAAAACTACAAGCATTTTTCTTAGTTTTGTTAACTATTGCTATTGTCGATTGCCACAGATAGGGAGTATACTTTGTC
Source organism: Penstemon eatonii (assembly GCA_038501285.1). Classification (NCBI taxonomy): domain Eukaryota; kingdom Viridiplantae; phylum Streptophyta; class Magnoliopsida; order Lamiales; family Plantaginaceae; genus Penstemon; species Penstemon eatonii. The sequence continues at coordinate 60,135,874 of CM076715.1, read as the reverse complement.
AAAAGCCGAAACCAAAATTGATGGCAAGCACGAGACACAACGACCCTTCGAGGATACCAATACTTGCCGCGATGCTGTTTTGGCTATTGTTAGTAATGAGGAACCTTTTAAAAAGTGTACCAATAAGGATGATACTAGATGGAAAACTGAAGAAGACGAAGGGAAACTTGGGGAACGGGAGAACTGTAGTAAAAAATGAAATGCATTGAGGAAGATACTTGTTGGAAAGATGAAGACTACTTACATCCAGTATGCTTAAATTTTGAGAGGAGAGTTTGCATGGTTTGTTGTTATAGTTTTAAGTTCTAAGGTTTTGAAGTTTGGGAATGAGAATAATTATGTAAACAATGTTTGGATACAAAAAAAAGTCACATAGAAATTTGGGAACGTATGTGTCTTAATTGAGATTTTGTGGATTTGAAAATGTCAATTTATTCACGAATCACATTACTTATGGTTTATGGGAAACCACTGTTCTGTTTTCTAGTACTTGAAAAATCTCTTTGGTTTTCAGAAGAAGACTTTTCCGATTCAAACAAATTACTACGTATGTATCTCCGCGTGAAGTCTTTTCTTTTATTCTAGTAAAGTTATTTTCTTTCCTCCTTTCTATTTTCTTAGTAAAGTAAGTTGGTTTACGGATTGATGTCACCAGTCTAGCCGTTGTCCTTGTAGTCGTCAGCTCGTTTTTGTGTGATATAATTTCTAAAAATGTTAAAACAAAAAAAGATTTAGAATGTGTTTATAGGATCCAAGTTTAAGAATTCTAAGTTTCTAAAACTTAGGACTCCTAATAAGAAAACATCCAAAGTTAATCGGGCCTATATTTCAAATTTCGATGCTTAAGTAGCAATTGCAAAGCTTTAATATAAGAATCTGTTAGTGTAATTAAGTTTAAGGACATTTTATAAGCTTATAAAAATGGGACAAAGAATAGAGGACAATGAAATAATATTCAAAACTTGATCTATGTAACTTTATTAATATTATTATTATTTATTAAATATTTTTATCCAATAATATTCATTCCTTTTCAACAACTACTATATACGTACCAGGTTTCTCTATCTTCAAGAGTAAAAAAAAATTTAGATTCATAAAATTCAATTTGTAAAATAGAAGTCACTTTCCATGCTCCCTCTGGAATAAGAACAAATATAAATTGGGGATGAATAATGGTAGTTAGGACATTGTATCTCCATTGGACTTGCCCATTTTGGTAACTATCTTGGTAACTAAGGATTTACTTATCTAATTTGGGCAGAATGTGTGTGTCGATTAAGATGAAAGTTGGGAGAGAGTTGATTAATCGTAAAAAAGAAACATGTTCAGAGGAGAAGAAAAAGGGTTGAGAAATCAACTCATGAAGAATCTAAAAGGATCTTCATATTGAAATCAAGATCAATAAATATTTCTGAAAAAGATGTGATCAAGAGAGACGTAGTTAAGATTGATAATAAGGATGAAACTGAGGTGCTCGTACCTCCAGAAATGAAGCATAGGCGAGGGAGGCCTAAAAAGGCTGACAATAAACGTGGGGATGAAGAAATCCTGATGAGCAAAAGTGGAATGGTTAAAAATAATGATGGGGATGAAACTGAGGTGCTACTACCACACAAAATGAAGCTTAGGCCAAGAAGGCCCAAAAAGGCGGAAAATAAACGTGGGGATGAAGAAAATGTAGTGACCAACCGGGAGATTGATAAGAATAGTCATGAAGATATGCCTAAATCAAATGAAACAAAGAAGATGAAAGGCAGGCCAGGGAGGCCCAAAATGGGGGGAAATAACTTTTGGGATGTACAAAATCTTGTGACAAAGAGAGAGAGAGAGAGATTACTAATTAATGATCAACATGAAACTGATGTGCCCATAGCATCGAAAATAACGAAAATGAAGTGTAAGTGGGAGAGGCCCCCAAAGGTGCAAGCTGAATGTTGGGTATCCTCATAGATTGCCAGAGACAAAGAAATAAGCTTACTGATGGACAAAAGATGGTGATAGAGGTTGAGGTTATGGAGGAAGACAAGGCATCCATATCCCTGCGAAAGAAAAGGCGAGGGAGGCCACCAATGTCAAGGTTACGGGTAACATGCAATGACTAGAAAAATTGGGTGAAGCTAAGTACCAGAGGTCTGTTAGTTCGTGGAACCTGAAATAATTCAAAAATTGATGGATATTAATTATACGAGGGGAAACGCTCCTGGATGATGTGGATGATTGACTAGGGGATAGTTTCTCTTGGCGGGAATGTGAAGTACGAAATGCTTAAAGGGAAAATAACCATGGATGGAATATGTTGTTACTGTTGTAATATAATGTATTCAATTCAGGACTTTGAGTGTCATGCTCAAAGTACACGTGGAAATCCGTATGATAATATATATCTGAATTCTGGAAATTCTCTTTTAAGTATCGCCGTCAAAGGGTTGTTCATCCGACTTTTAGCTGCAACTAAAACGGTAACTTGTTTCTTTCCCTGATCAAATTTGTTTTGCATCTTATACAATGTATTTATTACATCAATTTTATATGTAGTCTCAAAAGAAAAAAAAAGTTTCTTTTCATGTTCTCGGCTTACCTGGTGTGGAGATACTAATAATACCTGCCATATATGAACTTCATGAAACATGGACCAAAATGTTTGGTTTTTCTCCGTTCCAAATATCAACCAAACATGAAATGAAGCACACGAATTTTCTAGTGTTCCCAGTTGTAAAAATGTTACAGAAACCTCTCTCAACTCGTTAATTTATAACTAAAGAGCAAATGGATTCAACAGGTATTTGAAATACACAGATTCGTACCAACAAAACTCATAGAAGTTGCGAGAAAAGCGCTCGCTAGCGAGACTTCCTCACCTCGTTGCACCTTGCGAATGCGTTCGTCACCTATCGTGCGCTATTTGGGCTATAGCGCAATAGCCCATAGCGCCAAATAGCACGCAATTTGAGGAAATCCAATAAAAAAAATCTTGGTGAAATTTAAGTAAATTGTTTGCATAATTATGTTGTTGGATTTTTTAATATAAAATGAAATTTACCATTAAGTTAATTTAGCTGAAATTTGGTTGGTTTGTGTAATTGATTTACCCTATGTTTAGATGAAATTTACCTTAATTTGGTTTACCTATTTTTAGGAAATAGTTTAAAAAATGGCTGAAAGTAAGTTTCTTTAGTTAATTGCTCGTTTACCTAAACTAAAATGAAATTTAACTTAATTTGGATTAAAAGTTTTGCTTAAAATTATTTTAAATTGATTGATTAATTTAATTGTTGTCTTCTCGAATTAAGATAAAACTTACTTTTTAGATGACTAATATTTTTTTGTTATTTAAATAATTATTTTAATGAAAATTTTGACTGGTTTTACTCAAAATTACCATAAATTTAGTTGAAAAGACTGCTAGCTGGCTGATTTTATAACAATTAACTTAATTAGGTGAAATTAACTTAAAGTTGACTGAAATATTCTTAATATTATGAATACTTATTAGCCTTATGTTTTTATGTGTTAAAGTTAGTTTTTATGTTCTATAGTTTCAAAATTTAGTAACATTCTTGATATATATTAAAATAAACCTACATTGATGCGCTTCATTTTCAAAAAGCCCGCTCTATCGTGCTGTGCTATGCGATGTAGCCCCGAAATTGATTGTTTACAGTTGACTGGTTCTTTAATTGATTTGATATTATATTATTGTTTGTTTAGGAACTTCCTCTAGGTTTTACTAATCCGATTCAAGGAGAGATGTCAAAAAAGATAGCTCTTAGAGACCGATATAATAATTTGTTGCAAGTTAAAATGAAAAGAGTACATGATAAATGGTACTTTCAAGATGGTTGGATAGAATTTATTTAAGATAATATGGTTCATGTTAGTGTTTGAATATATTTCTCCTAGAGTTTTCTATGTCACATTCTTTGGGCCATCGGGGTGTGAGAAGAATGGAGTTATAAAATATAAAGACATAGATATAGAAGAGGATGAAGAGCAAATAAATGAGAAAATTAAAAATGATGATTATATGTATAATAATGATGAAATGATGTTTAAGCGAGGAAGACCCTAAAAGGAGCATGCTGAATGTGGGGTTTCGTCATCGATTGCCAAAGAAAAAGAAAATAAGGTTACTGATGGACGAAAGCAGGTGATCAAGGATATGGAAGAAAACAAGGCGTCCATATCTCTGAGAAAGAAAAGGCGACGGAGGCTACCCAAGGTCAAGGTTACGGGAAACAATGACTATAAAAATTAGGTGAAGCTAAGTACTAGAGGTCTTTTGGCTCGTGGAAATTTCTAAAATGATTCTAAGATTGATGGATATGAATTGTACGAAGGAAAAGGCTCCTTGTTGACGTGGATGATTAACTTGGGGACTGTTTCTCTTTGCGGGAATGTGAAGTACGCGATTCTTTAAGGGAAAATAACAATGAATGGAATATGTTGTTACTGTTGTGAATATGTCGATTAAGAAGAAAGTTCAGGCTTCATCATCGATTGCTAGAGACCAAGAAAATAAGGTTATTGATGGACGAAAGCAGGTGATCGAGGTTTAGGTTATGAAGGAAGACAATGTGTTCATATCTCTGAAAAAGAAAAGGCGAGGGAGGCCACCCAAGTTCAAGGTTACGGGTAACAATGACTTTAAAAATTGGTTGAAGCTATGTACCAGAGGTCTGTTGGTTCATGAAACCTAAAATGATTAAAAAATTGATGAATATGAATAGTACGAGGAGAAATACTCCTTGCTGACATGGATGATTGGCTTTGGGACTGTTTCTCTTAGCGGGTATGTGAAGTACGAGATGCTTTAAGGGAAAATAACCATGAATTATTAATATATTGTTACTGTTGTGAATATGTGCGCTATTTGGGCTATAGTGCAATAGCCCATAGCGCCAAATAGCGCACCATTTAAGGAAAATTAAAAGAAAAAAATCTTGGTGAATTTAAGTAAATTATTTGCATAATTAATTATTGGTTTTCCTAATATAAAATGAAATTTACCATTAATTTAATTTAGCTGAAATTTGGCAGGTTTATGTAATTGATTTTCCCTATGTTTAGATGAAATTTACGTTAAATTGTTTTACCTATTTTTAGGTAATAGTTTAAATTGGCTGAAACTACGTTTATTTAGTTAATTGCTGGTTTTACTATAAAAAAAATTTTTACTTTAATTTGGCTTAAAGAGTTTCCTTAAAATTAATTTAAATTGTTTGATTAATTTAATTGTTGTCTTCCCGAATTAAGATGAAAATTACCATTTAAATGACATATATTTTTATGCTATTCAAATAATGATTTTAATGAATATTTTGGCTTATTTTACTCGAAATTAGCACAAATTTAGTTGAAATGATTGCTAGCTGCCTGATTTTATAACAATTAACTTAATTAGGTGAAATTAACTTAAGTTCAATGAAATATACTTAATATTATGAATACTTATTAGCCTTATGTTTTTATGTGTTAAAGTTAGTTTTTATGTTCTATAGTTTCAAAATTTAGTAACATTGTTGATATAATATTAAAATAAACCTACATTGATGCGCTTCATTTTCAAAAAGCCCGCTCTATCGTGCTGCGCTATGCGATGAAGCCCCGAAATTGATTGGTTATGTTGACTGGTTCTTTAATTGATTTGATAATATATTATTGTTTGTTTAGGAACTTCCTCCAGGTTTTACTAATCCGATTCAAGGAGAGATGTCAAAAAATGTAGCTCTTAGAGACCGATATAATAATTTGTTACAAGTTAAAATGAAAAAAGTACATGATAAATGGTCCTTTCAAGATGGTTGGATGGAATTTATGTAAGATAATATGGTTGAAAGTATGGACATGTTAGTGTTTGAATATATTTCTCCTTGAGTTTTCTATATCACATTCTTTGGACCATCGGGGTGTGAGAAGAATGGAGTTATAAAATATAAAGACATAGATATAGAAGAGGATGAAGAGCAAATAAATGAGAAAATTGAAAATGATGATTATATGTATAATAATGATGAAATGAAGTTTAAGCGAGTGAGGCCCCAAAAGGTGCATGCTGAAGGTGGGTTTCGTCATCAATTGCCAGAGATAAAGAAAATAAGGTTACTGATGGACGAGAGCAGGTGATCGAGGATATGGAGGAAGACAAGGTGTCCATATCTCTGAGAAAGAAAAGGCGACGGAGGCCACCCACGACCAAGGTTATGGCCAACAATGACAATAAAAATTGGGTGAAGCTAAGTACTAGAGGTCTTTTGGCTCGTGAAACCTAAAATGATTCTAAAATTGATGGATATGAATTGTACGAGGGAAAAGGCTCCTTGTTGACGTGGATGATTAACTTGGGGACTGTTTCTCTTGGCGGGAATGTGAAGTACGCGATTCTTTAAGGGAAAATAACAATGAATGGAATATGTTGTTACTGTTGTGAATATGTCGATTAAGAAGAAAGTTCGGGTTTCATCATCGATTGCTAGAGACCAAGAAAATAAGGTTATTGATGGACGAAAGCAGGTGATCGAGGTTTAGGTTGTGAAGGAAGACAGTGTGTTCATATCTCTGAGAAAGAAAAGGCGAGGGAGGCCACCCAAGGTCAAGGTTACGGGTAACAATGACTTTAAAATTGTTGAAGCTATGTACCAGAGGTCTGTTGGTTCATGAAACCTAAAATAATTCAAAAATTGACGGATATGAATTGTACGAGGAGAAATGCTCCTTGCTGACATGGATGATTGGCTTTGGGACTGTTTCTCTTATGTGAAGTAAGATGCTTTAAGGGAAAATAACCATGATTTGTTAATATATTGTTACTGTTGTGAATATGTGCGCTATTTGGGCTATAGCGCAATAGCCCATAGCGCACCATTTAAGGAGAATTAAAAAAAAAATCTTGGTGAATTTAAGTAAATTATTTGCATAATTAATTATTGGTTTTCCTAATATAAAATGAAATTTACCAATAAGTTAATTTAGCTGAAATTTGGCTGGTTTATGTAATTGATTTTCCCTATGCTTAGATGAAATTTACGTTAAATTGTTTTACCTATTTTTAGGAATTATTTTAAATTGGCTGAAACTACGTTTATTTAGTTAATTGCTGGTTTTACTAAAAAAAATAAAATTTACCTTAATTTGGCTTAAAATGTTTGCTTAAAATTAATTTAAATTATTTGATTAATTTAATTGTTGTCTTCCCGAATTAAGATGAAAATTACCATTTAAATGACTAATATTTTTATGCTATTCAAATAATGATTTTAATGAATATTTTGGCTGATTTTACTCAAAATTAGCATAAATTTAGTTGCAATAACTGCTAGCTGGCAGAGTTTACAATAATTAACTTAAATTAGGTGAAATTAACTTAAAGTTCACCGAAATAAACTTAATATTATGAATACTTAATAGCTTTACGTTTTATGTGTTAAAGTTTGTTTTTATGTTCTATAGTTTCAAAATTTAGTAGCATTCTCGATATATATTAAAATAAACCAACATTTATGCGCTTTATTTTCAGAAGTCATGCGCTATTGCGCTGCCATATGCGCAATAACTCCGGACGCCTTTGCTCGTCGCTGCGTTATTCACCTCAGAATACAATGGTAAAACTACAAGCATTTTTCTTAGTTTTGTTAACTGTTGCAATTGTCGATTGCCACAGATAAGCAGTACACTTCATCAAAAGCCGAAACCAAAATTGATGGCAAGCTCGAGGCACAACAACCCTCCGAGGATACCAATACATGCCGCGATGGTGTTTTGGCTATTGTTAGTAATGAGGAACCTTTTAAAAAGTGTACCAATAAGGATGGTACTAGAGGGAAAACTGAGGAAGATGATGGGAAACTTGGGGAACAGGTGTAATAAAAAATGAAATGCATTGAGGAGGATACTTGCTGGAAAGATGAAGACTACTTACATCTAGTATGCTTGAATTATGAAAATGGTGTTTCTATGGTTTGTTGTTATAGTTTTATGTTCTAAGTTTTTGAAGTTTGGGAATGAGAATAAATATATAAACAATGTATGGATACAGAAAAAGACACATAGAAATTTGGGAACGTATGTGTCTTAATTGAGATTTTGTGGATTTGAAAATGTCAATGTATTCACATTACTTATGTTTTATGGGAAACCACTGTTCTGTTTTCTAGTACTTGAAAAATCTCATTGGTTTTGAGAAGAAGACTTTTCCGATTCAAACAAATTACTATGTATGTATCTCCGCGTGAAGTCTATTTTTTTATTCTAGTAAAGTTATTTTCTTAGCAAAGTAAGTTGGTTTACGGGTTGATGTCATCAGTCTAGCCGTTGACCTTGTAGTCGTCAGCTCGTTTTTGTGTGATATGATTTCTAAAAAAGTTAAAATAGAAAAAGAATTAGAATGTGTTTATAGGATCCAAGTTTAAAAATTTTGAATTTCCAAAACATAGGACTCCTAATAAGAAAACATCCAAAGTAAACCGGGCCTATTTTTCAAATTCCTATGCTTGAGTAGCAAAATTGCAAAGCTTGAATTGAAGAATCTATTAGTGTAATTAAGTTTAAGCACATTTTATAAGCTTATAAAAATGGGACAAAAAATAGAGGACAATGAAATAATATTCATAACTTGATCTATGTCACTTTATTAATATTATTATTATTATTTATTAAATATTTTTATCAAATAATATTCATTTCCTCTCAACAACTACTATATACATATCGGGTTTCTCTCTCTTCAAGAGTAAGTAAAGTTTTTTATTCATAAAATTCAATTTGTTAAATAGAAATTACTTTCCATGCTCCCTCCGGAATGAGAACAAATATAAATTGAGGATGAATAATGGTAGTTAGGACTTTGCATCTCCATTTGCATATCTCCATTGGACTTGCCCATTTCGGTAACTATATTGGTAACTAAGGATGTACTTATCTAATTTGGGAAGAATGTGTGTTTCGATTAAGATGAAAGTTGGGAGAGAGTTGATTAATCGTAAAAAAAACATGTTCAGAGGAAAATAAAAAATATTGAGAATTCAACTCATGAAGAATCTAAAAGGATCTTCATATCGAGATCAAGATCAATAAATATTTCTGAAAGATGTGATCAAGAAAGACGTAGTTAAGATTGATAATAAGGATGAAACTGAGGTGCTCGTACCTCCAGAAATGAAGCATAGGCGAGGGAGGCCTAAAAAGGCTGACAATAAATGTGGGGATAAAGAAATCCAGATGAGCAAAACTGGAATGCTTAAAAATAATGATGGGGATGAAACTGAGGTGCTACTACCACACTGATGAGGGGTACTTTGGATGTGTTTTTTTATGAAGGCATTCTACGATCGAAAATAACAATATCCGACCTCGAAGACGTATCGGCCGATCTCCAACGCTGTACAAGCCTACTCCGATCACATGCAAGGGGTTCATGCTCGGATTCCACTGTTGGGCCGATCCCAGGCCCAGGCCTATGGGCCGAGGAATACACCCCAGCGGGTGGTTCAACTGGCACACCGATTCTACTATAAATACTGCAAGCATTTATGATACCAAACAACGCACAATTCCCCAAGTACACCCAGCTCGAAGCTACTGCTCGAAGCCTCCTCTTGATTTGTATTTTGATCTAGTAATGCCCATGTAGGACCTAGATATATATTGTAATTGCGATCGGAAATATACGTATTGGATCCCACCATTGGCAATTTAGCATATTTATTGTCTTTACTTTCCTTTATTGATCACCTAACGAAACCACGTTAGATCAATTTGCGCCCACCGTGGGGCCTTATTTGGGTGTTAGATCGAAATATGCCTACTACGAGACGAAATACATACATGCGAGGAGAGCCTTCACACGCAGCTGAAGCACAAAACTCCGTTAACAATGAGCCGGATAATCTTTCTCGAGCGGCTCATCAACAAGAAGCTCCGCCGATCGTGCCACAAGAGGATTTTTCGATCCGCACGACAGTGGCCAACCTGAGATCTATTATAGGGACAATGTGCAGGGAATTCTTGAACAGTGGAAGAGCCGATCAATCACCGGTAGATCAACCCATAATGCATAGAAGGCCAGAAATTCCATCCTCGAATATTCAAAAGGAAAAAAGTGCGCTTCGGTCGATATCAAAAGGACCTACGGCAAATCCTCTCCAACCAGATCCGTTGAAGTCTAATGTCCGATCAATACTACCGTCCAAAGCAGTACATGATGTGGAGGATTCGGTAGTTGGGGAAATCAACCTTTAGGAGTTGAGAAAGCAAAGAAATCGACCTATAAGAGAGTCACCGAGGCCGAGCTAGAAAAGATAGTGCAGGAGAGGGTTGCCAAGAAATTAGATCACTCGGCACGCAGGAGCGATGGTTAGACGTACTGAAATAATGCAAAATAGAGAAACATTTCGAGAAAACATCAGAGATAGAGAGATGGGAAACAGTATAATGAGATGTTCACCTTTCTGTCAGGAAATTCGAGAGGCAAGAAATACTGAGACGGTGCCCACGAGATTACCGCGGTATATCGGGACTACCGACCCCACTGAACACATTAACAGTTTCATTAATGTGATGAATTTGTATGGACATTCGGAAGATTTTTGCTGCAAAATCATGGTCACGACCTTTGAGGGAATCGCACTCGATTGGTTCGGACAATTGCCACCGATCTCTATCTACTCTTTTGATGAGTTTTGCGACAAACTAAAACACCAATTCACAAGCCAGAGGAAACCTAGATTGCCGGCCAACCATTTGGGCACAGTAAAACAGATGGAAGGCGAAACATTGAGACAATGGTTGGCACGTTTCAGCATCGAACTTCTAAAAGTTGATACTCCACAGATCGAATACCTATCCTCGTTAATGTTCGAGTTAACAAAGAATACACAGTTTGGAAATGCACTGTGTAGGAAGCAACCGAAATCTTTCGAAAGGATCATGGAGATAGCAGAAAAATACATGATATAAGAGGAAATGAACAAGCTAAAGCATGCTCAAAACCCGAGGCCTTCCCTCGGAAAGAAACAGGACAGAGTCTTCGATCCTAATCCGATTCCTCGACCAGGAAAAATCCACTTTACCGAACTGGATACATCGAAGGAAGAAATTATCACTGTCCTGGAGGAGAGGAATTTGATACATGAAACATATACGATTACACAAGCATGACAGGGAACTTAGAACTATGATAAATATTGTCGATACCATAGAGCTCAGGGACACAGCACGAAAAATTGTTACCAGTTGAAGGTCAAAATTGAGAAATTGATTGTGCAAGGCAAACGTAAAGAGTTTGCAAAGAGAGGAAACTATAACAACCGTTATAGATCCAGGAGCCCTCGAAAGTTCCCCGTTCAACATCATGTGACTCGGAATCAGCCGGAGGAACAACCGAATGGAGTAATCAACATGATTGTAGGAGGACCGGCGGGAGGAGATAGTAAAAATGCAAGGAAAAGAACGATGAGATCGATCAAGTCAGTCGTATTGACTAGAAAGGAAGTATTTTCTTTGGAACCACCTTCCATGTAAAATCAAGTCATAAGCTTCAGTGATGCGGATCGACCGGCAGATGTGACTTGGGATGTGGACGACGACGACCCAGATTTTTCGATGGTTCTAACTTTGAAAATCACTAACTACGAGGTTAAGAGAGTTTTGATCGGCAACGGTAGTTCCGCAAACATTATTTCTTCGGAAGCTCTTTCTCGAATGAACCTCCAGCATCCTTGTCTGAATAGAGTGATCACTCCCTTGGTTGGGTTTGGGGGTTCAGAAATTGTGCCATTGGGAACGATCTTGCTAAGCACGACCCTAGGAAAGAAACCAAAGAGTGTAACCAGAATAGTAAAATTTTTGGTGGTGGAAACGCCCTTTTCTTACAATGCCATACTGGGAAGGCCGGCTTTGAACGAGGTATCAATGTATCATCAAAAGGTAAAATTTTCGAAAAATGGGGGGGGGGGTCGGAGAAATGCGGAATGATCAGTGAATGTTATAATTCTTCATTGTCGATAAAGAGAAAGATCGAGCCTGAGGTTCCGAGCAAGAGAAGGCTGTTCGATTTAGAATCAGGATCAGTTGCTGACCTACCGATCCCTGATTGTGATAAAATACAAGGAAAGTAAGGCAAGAATGTGGACATGAGCGTCCAAGCCCCCGATTACAAGAAGGTTGCTTTAATTCCTCGATCGCCGGAAAAGGTTTCCAGGATTGGAACGGAGCTGAGTAAGGGAATGGAAACTATGATCATCGACTTTCTACGGAGAAACGTAGATGTCTTCGCCTGGAGCTCGAATGATATAGTAGGAATCGACCCTCGGGTGATCACTCATTCGTTAAACATAGATCCGAATGAGAAATCTGTTAGACAAAAGAAGAGGAATCATGGACGAGAAAAGGATAAAATAATCAATGCGGAAGTTGACAGATTGTCCGCAGATGGTCAGATTAAAGAGATCAAGTTTACTGAATGGTTGTGTAACGTAGTGTTAGTTTCCAAAGTAGAGAAGGTCGAAAACAAATGGAGAATGTGCAATGATTTCACCGACCTCAATAAATTATGCCCAAGGGACCCTTATCCGTGTTGGGATATTCTATCTAGGGGCTCGATTGTCAATACAACAAAGTGCGGAATTTAAAATTTTTTCGAGGTCCCTATATGTCCCATAAATCTTTCTCCACAGTTTATTATACGAAAAGCATGAATCAAACACTTAATTAAACATAGGGGGTTTAATCGCAATTTACCTCACCACGGATTTGTGGTGGTTTCCTCCATGTGTTTGGTTCGATCCACAGCTTGAGTGATCCATGTGTCTCACCTCCAAAGTTAGTCCACACCAATCGGATTGTAGTGACGCCTACAAGTCTTAGGCTCAGAACTGGATCTCCCAGGTTTGTCAGCAAAGGATTTCGGATCTGGATCTGGACTTAAGATCTCGATCAAGGTTAGGAGATACAGATGGAAGAAAAGGATCACAGGAATTGTGTGATCGAAACAGGGCTCGACCAGGTTGGGTTTGGCCAGCTTAGCTTCGGTTAGGCCGAACTAGGTTCGGGCGACTTGGGTTTGGGGCGAAAACTCTTGGGGCGATTTTGTAGTTTATAATTCTTGTGCAAAAACTGAATTTCTTTTCATGTAAAAATCGACTTCTCTCAATTTATAGCAAAGGTGAATTTGTTCTCTCAAAAGATTTTAGGGTTTTGTGCCTCTCTCAAAATTTTCTAACCTCTCTTAATGAAGAGAAGAGAAGGAGTATTTATAAGAGAAGAAACCTTCTCTAAAGAGATATCTCCTTCCCTTATCAAATCTTCATTCCTAATCAACTTAGGAATGTGAGATTTGGTAAATCTCTTCTAGCTTGCTCTTCAAGAAATAAAACTTTTTTTCTTTATTCACAAAAATCGCCCACTTCCCCATTTCTAGTTAATTGCAAAATCAACCCATAATTATCCAATCCTAAAATTGGTTAATTATTTATTCCTTCTTCCAATTAATTAACTACTTTAATTAATTCCATAATTAATCAGATAACTCTAATTAATTAATTAAACATTAATCAATTAGATATCTAATTAATATTCTCCAATTGAATTAATACCATAATTCAATTACTTTGATTTAACAACTTTAAATCATTTGCTTCCCTTTAAGACAGTCACCGTCCAATTGTATTGTGTGTGACCCTCTGGGTTCACCATCAACTGGCAGCAGGCCCACGACTTTCGTGATTTAATTAACGAGCAATTAAATGCTCCGATCAATTAAACAACTTTTAATTGACCACTCCTAGAATTAATTTTCCTATTAATTTAGGAGTACCTACACTTCATGGTCGATGTCTAGCCACAAGCCCATGAAGCCCAATCAAAGGTGAATTGATAATTGTGAACCTCACCTCTTATAATTGCCATGTACATACGGTCCTTCTACGATGATTTCCCGATCGAGACCTAGGGTGTGTGAATTGATTGGCACCTCTAATTATCTCGATACTGTACTTTCTAATTCTGGATAATAATTCCGGTGTGACTGCTAAATTTGGAAATACCTTCCAAATTCGTCACCAACCATGGCCATGGATTTCTAGGAACATATTATCGAAGAACGTACAGGAAATACTCTCATCTTATCAGGATGAGTCGATAGATCCTTTCTTAGTACTAACCACTCGCGTACAGTCGTGTACGCACCCAACTTAGGCACTTTGTGGCCAGGCTACGTGACCAGTACCTAAATCTAAGTACGCATACTTGTGCACCGAATTCGCCCTAGCACCTCAAGTCCAAGGACTAAATCGTACACTATTATAAGCCTTGAGAAACATCCCATCACCGATATGCGTCATGCGCTTCCACAATGGGTTTCTCTGTTCGGGTCGTTCGATGCATTCAATCATCCATTGAACCACCTTCTCATATGCACTGGCCTCAAATGCCTTGCTCATGAAACGCTATAAATTCACTCCATGTGAATCATGCATACTTGTACAAGTCTTGGTGATTCCTACGATACCCCGTCTCGTTCGCAATCTATGACTTGGAACTGTTTTAAGATCATGACCTTTGAGACTGTTTCGTGATTGCACTCAGTACTGAAGTGAATCGTCCCATAGTCTATTGTGACCTCAGGATTTCATCCAATCGCTTAGATAAGTTCGCGAGAGATGAAGTTGGCCATTGTTCAATTTCACGTACTATGAATGAACGGGCGTATTAATTATAAATCATAAGAAAATAGTACTTCAACAAGCTAATTAATATTGGCTTGCTGGGCACTATCCTATCAATCTCCAACTTGCCCTAAAGCAAATCACTGTTGGGATAGTGGTTGGGATGCCTCGATTGTCAGAACAACGACAGTGCGGAATTTAAAATTATTCGAAGCACCCAAGGTCCCATATTAATTCTCCATATTAATTATACGTAAGCAGGAACAAAAACACACATAGTAATTAACCAAGGGGGTTTTTGCGAGATACCTCATCACAGGCAAGGTGGTGGCAACCTTTGATTCTGATTCTGAAACTGGATCTGGATCTGGATCTGGTTCACAGAAGTGATCCAAGCGTCTCACCTCCAATGTTAGTCCACACCAATCGGATTCTGGCAACACCTCAAGATCATAGGCTCATAATTGGATTCAGGAGGTTTGTCGAGGCAGGATTGTGTAGATTCTCTTGACAGGTCAAGATCTAACACAGAGGAACAGAGGGAGAGGAGCGGCGGCACAAGAGCAGCCCACGACAGCAGGGTGGCGGCGTTTCTTGTGTGGCGACGGCGGCTAGGTTGAGAGGAGAGGCTAGGGTTTTTCTTCTTAGGGTGTTAGCTTTTGAGCTCAAGTAGAACCCCTTTTATAGACTCCCTCAACCTAGGTTTTGCAAGACTCCTTATGGGCTTTTAATTAAAAGCCCATGTCTTGCAAGCTATTTTCATTTAATTAATTACTTAATTAAATGCCCAGTCCAATTAAATCATTATTTCTTTTACATAATTAATTAGCAACTCATTTAAGTATTTAATTAATTAAGTTAGCCAATTAATTAATCTCGCACTTGAATTAAATTCTTTTAATTCATTTAATTGATTTAATTACCTTTAAATCAATTAATTCCTTTTGTATCCTTTCCCAACAGTCACCGTCCAATTGTATTGTGTGTGACCCTCTGGGTTCACCATCAATTGGCAGCAGGCCCACGAATTCCTCGCGATTTAATTTATGAACAATAAATTGCTCCGGTCAATTAAACAACCTTTAATTGACCACTCCTAGAATCAATTCCTCTATTAACTCAGGAGTACCTACACTTCATGGTCGATGTCTAGCCACAAGCCCATGAAGCCCAACTTAGGTGAATTGATACTTGTGAACCTCGTCTCATATAATTACCATGTACATACGGTCCTTCTATCGACTAATATTCCCGATCAAGACTTAGGGTGTGTGAATTGATCGGCACCTCTAAATTTATCTCGATAACTATACTTTCTAATTTAGGATAATATTCCAGTGTGACTGCTAAATTTGGAAACCCCTTTCCAAATCTGTCACCGACCACGGCCGTGGATTCCTCGGATATATTATCTTAGAATCGTATAGTAAATTCTCTCACCCATTACAGTGAGTCAATAGATTCCATATCGGTATTAACCACTCGCGTACATGTCCATACGCACCCAACCTAGGCATGTTATGACCAAGCTACGTGGCCTATACCTAGATCTAAGTACACACTTTCATGCACCGAATTCGCCCTAGTACCTCAAGTCAAAGGACTAAATCGTACACTATTATAATCCTTGAGAAACATCCCATCACCGATATGCGTCATGCGCTTCCACAATCGGTTTCTCTGTTCGGGTCGTTCGATGCGTTCAATCCTCCATTGAACCACCTACTTGTATGCACTGGCCTCAAATGCCTTGTTCATGAAACGCTACAAATTCACTCCATGTGAATCATGCATACTTGTACAAGTCTTGGCGATTCCTACGATACCCCGTCTCGTTCGGAATCTATCACTTGGAACAGTTTTAAGATTACGACCTTTGAGACTGTTTCATGATTGCACTCAGTACTGAAGTGAATCGTCCCATAGTCAAAATGTAATCTATGGGTTTCATCCAATCGCTTAAATGTATTCGCGAGAGATGAAGTTGGCCATTGTTTATCCTTATACTCATATAAATAAACGCGCGTATTATTATAAGTTCAAAAGATTGTTTCTTACAGAATATACTTATTAAATTGAACTGGCTTGGTGGGCACTATTCTATCAATCTCCCACTTGCCCTAAAGCCATTCACCTATGGTTCTAAGACCCATCTTCTCTAGATGACTATCGAATGCCTTTTGTGAAAGTGGCTTAGTTAGTGGGTCAGCTACGTTGTCTTCCGATTTGACATACTCCATGTGCATGTCACCTCTACCCATGATCTCCCTGATCACATGGTATTTCCTCTGTACGTGTTTGGATTGATGGTGTGATCTCGGCTCCTTTGCTTGAGCTATCGCCCCGTTGTTGTCACAGAAGACGACTACAGGTTCAGCAATGCTAGGAACAACATCCAATTCTTGGATGATGTTTTTCATCCATACACTTTCTTTTGCTGCATCTGATGCTGCGATATATTCTGCTTCTGTGGTTGAGTCGGCAGTGGTAGACTGTTTACAGCTTTTCCAACTGACCGCTCCTCCATTGATGCGGAATATGTATCCAGAGTTGGATTTGAAGTCATCCACGTCAGACTGGAAACTTGCATCAGTGAATCCTTCATGTTTCAGTTCTCCACTACCACCGTAGACCAAAAACATATCCTTAGTCCTTCGCAGGTACTTTAGGATTGCTTTTACGGCAGTCCAGTGCTCTTCGCCTGGATTTGACTGATAGCGGCTCGTTACACTCAGAGCGTGTGCTATGTCTGGTCGAGTACACAACATCGCATACATTATGCTCCCTATAGCAGAGGCATAAGGTATGAGAGACATTCTCGTCTTTTCTTCGTCAGTTGTAGGGCACATAGACTTAGAAAGAGAGATACCATGTCTCATTGGAAGCAATCCTCTCTTGGATTCTTCCATTTTGAATCTCTTCAAAATAATGTTGATGTACTGAGATTGGGAGAGTCCTATCATCTTCTTCGATCTATCCCTATAGATACGTATTCCCAATACGTAAGATGCGTCTCCCATATCTTTCATGGAAAACTGCGCGGATAACCACGCTTTAGTCTGCGCTAACATCTTGATATCGTCTCCGATTAACAAAATGTCATCGACGTACAAAACAATGAATTGTATCGAGATCCCACTATTCTTCTTGTACACACAAGGTTCATATACGTTTTTGATGAAGCCAAATGCTTTGACTGTCTCATCAAATCGTATGTTCCAGGTTCGGGACGCCTGTTTAAGGCCATAAATTGACCTTTGCAGTTTACACAATTTGTGCTCACTTCCTTTGGACGCAAAACCTTCAGGTTGTTGCATAAAGATCTCCTTGTCAATGTCTCCATTGAGAAAGGCGGTCTTTACGTCCATTTGCCATATTTCGTAGTCATGCCACGCGGCTATAGCAAGTAGTATCCGAATGGATTTCGACATCGCCACGGGAGAGAAGGTATCCTCATAGTCTATTACAGGCCATTGAGAATACCCTTTCGCCACTAAGAGAGCTTTATGAGTTAATACCTCTCCATTCATTCCAAGCTTACGCTTGAAGATCCATATGCATCCTACAGGGATAGTTCCCTCAGGTGGATCGACCAAGGTGCAAAATTTGATGGAATGCATGGAATCCATTTCGGATTGCATGGCTTCGAGCCACGCACCCGAGTCTATGTCTAACATCGCTTCTTGATAGGTCCTTGGATCATTATCACCTTTTTCGTTTTCGTGAATGAAACCAAATCGCTCTGGCTCCTTACGAATTCGATCAGACCTTCGAAGAGTAGGTGTACTAGTAGGTTCAATAAATTCTGGTTCAGCTCCCACTGTTTGTGGGGATGTGTCCGATTCCTGGACTTCATCAAGTTCTACGATTGTCCCATTTCGATTGGTGAGGAAATCCTCTTCCAAGAAGTGGGCGTTCCTAGATACGAACGTATTACTTTCTTTAGGATCGAAGAACAGGTATCCAATGGATTCCTTTGGATACCCCATAAATTTGCACAAACTAGATCTACTATCTAGCTTATCTCCCTTTTTGTTCTTTACATACGCAGGAGATCCCCATACTCATAGATATGAATACACGGGTGCTTTACCATACCATACTTGGTGCGGTGTCGTTGGCACTGACTTCGAAGGTACTATGTTCAGTATCTTCGAGGCAGTTAATAGGGCTAGGCCCCAAAACGAAAAGGGAAGGTCAGCGAAGCTCATCATGGAACGAACCATGTCTAACAATGTTCGGTTCCTCCGCTCGGACACGCCATTGAGTTGGGGCGTCCTAGGGGGAGTTCGCTGGGCGAGAATTCCATTCTCTTTTAGATAATCAGGGAGTTCTTGGCTTAAGTACTCACCACCTCTATCAGAACGAAGTGCTTTGATACTATGTCCAAGTTGATTCTCAACTTCCATTCGAAACTCTTTGAATTTCTCAAAAGTTTCGGATTTGTGTTTCATAAGATACACATATCCATAACGACTAAAATCGTCGGTGAATGTTACGAAGTAAGAGAATCCTCCTCTCGCATTGACACTCAATGGTCCACAAACGTCAGTATGGATTAAATCCAATGTTTGCTTGGTTCGCTCGGGATTCCCGGTGAAGGGTGAGTTGGTCATCTTTCCTTTGAGAAAAGACTCGCAAGTTGGGAGTTCATCCAAGTTCTTTATTTCAAGAGCCTTAGAGGAAACCAGCTTTTGAATCCTACTCTTAGAAATATGTCCAAGTCTAGCGTGCCAAAGTTGTGGAGTTTGATTATCATATTTTCTTTTTCTAGATTGAATGTGCATGACGTCAGAATTTGTAGGTTTTAAGGAATAAAGACCATCTATCAAAGTACCACGAGCATACATTAAACCACCTTTAAATATGCAAAAAGCTCCATTTTCATTGGAAAAATTAAAACCATCAATATCCAACATGGGTATAGAAATGATGTTCTTAATAATGTTTGGTACGTACAAACAATCCCTTAAAATTAAAGTAAAATTTCCTAAAACCAATTCGACGTCCCCAATAGCCTCAGCGGCGATCCTAGCTCCATTTCCAAAACGCAGGATTCTATCCCCGGGCTTCAGGTATCTTACTGCTCCCATCACCTGCAAATCATTGCAGATATGAGAACCTGCTGCGGTGTCTAACACCCACGATGGACAGTTAATAAAAATATTAACTTCAACCAAGAAAATACCTTTGGCTACCAATTTCATCTTTAGGTAGTCTGGGCAGTTCCTTTTCCAGTGCCCTGCTTTCTTGCAGTGGAAACATTCGTCTTCTGGGCTCTTGCGCTTCTTTTCAACCACCTTTGTGACAGCCTTCGAAGAAAATACCTTCTTCTTCTTCTTACCTCTCTTGGGCTTTGCAGCCTTCGATTGGTGTGCAATCATTACCGGCTTCTCTTTCTTGAGAGTCGATTCTGCCGTTACCAACAAATTGGTCAGTTCGTGTAGAGCGAGGGTTCTATCCTCCATGTTAAAGTTCAACACGAAGTGGTCAAAAGAACGGGGCAGCGTATGGAGAAGGAGGTCAGTGCTAAGATCAGCGTGCAAATCCACGTCCAATCGCCCCAGTTTTTCAACCAGGTTGATGAAACGCAGACAGTGATCCTTGACACTGCTTCCCTCAGCCATCTTGAGATGAAACAACTCCTCAGTGGTCGCGAACCTTTCGGTACGAGACCTCTCTCCAAACATCTGCTGGAGGTGGAGAAGTATCTCTCTAGCAAGCGGCATTGCAGCATGCTGTTTCTACAGTTCATTCGACATCGAGGCTAGCATGAGACATCGAACCTGAAGATCATCATCAACCCTTTTAGCATGTGCGGTTCGTTGTTCCTCACTAGCTCGTACTGCGGGTGCAGCAGGCATGGGTGTGTCGAGCACATAGCTTCGTCGCTCGGAATCGAGGACAATTCTGAGATTTCTCAGCCAGTCAATGAAGTTTGAGCCATTCAATTTGTTTGCGTCGAGGATAACAGATAATGGATTCTTAGACATTGTACTTAATATCTACAAATGGAAAGAAGACAACATTTAGCTAACTGATCTTATGTCTAATACTTATAATCAACGAATTTTGGACTTGTTTTCGAAAAAGTTCTCCCACTATTTTATCGAAACAATCACCCCTTTGATTGCTCGGAAAATTAATTCCTAGTAGGTCTTGACGTCCCAGCAGCAATTAATTGCACCCACGACTCGTGGCCATACAACTAATTCTCCAGGTAGGTATACTTTTTACCAATTGTGTTACTCCACAACCTTCAAGCTATTTTGCCTCGGTTTTTCGCACTTATCTAGCACTGCTACATAATAAGTGTTACTAATCGTTAAGTCTAAACCATCAATCATGATGAGCAACGGGCCCGGCCGTGAGTTCTCCGTAACTAGTTATCGGTCGATCCTCACATCCCGACCAGTCCTCACCCTTGTCGTGTTTAGTTAAAAACAGGAGTCAAGGAATTTCACGTATTGTCCCTTTCATCGACTCGGGTGCCAGACTCTGGATCACCTCTATCGATAAGTAGACAACATACGCTAGTCCCTATTGATGGAAGGCTTGGATTTATATAAATACTTCATTTTATTTTAATCCAATATGACTTAATATTTAATTCGAGAGGGGAATTTCTGGTTTGAAAGTTATACTAACTCTCCTCGAGATCTCACCGATTCAGTTATGCTTTATCTTTTATTACGATCTAGATTCTAGCGCGCATCTCATACAAGCTAAATATAAATTGACAAAATAAATAAAAGCCATACAAACCTAGCATGCATACTACCACAATATGTTTTCGATCGGGAGCCTCCTATGTGGGCCATTATCGAGCCAATGATGTTGGCCCTATTGGTCAATCTAAAGGGTTTGTAAATGGGCCTATGCTATTACACAATGTACCACGCATACATGGCCTTCATGTCTTCTTGGGTTCCCACCTTGCTTGCAAACGGGCCTCCATCCTAAACTAGGAAAGCAGTAAAGCCATATTCTATTACAAAGGCTCAAAATGGCCCAGAAACATAATAGGCTTGCAGGCCCAATAAAAACCAAACAATAAATTAAACCAATCACATCTAACCTAAGGTCAAGGCTCGGCTCGATCGAAAACCACGTAAACAATTCACATAGAGCAAGAAACAAGCAAACATCCCTTACCTATTTCTTTCTTAATTTTAAAACTACCTTTTAAAACTAACTCCCTATGATTCTTACCTTTTAGTCACTACTAATTATGACAAAATGAATATTCGGGTAAACAAAAATAAATTTTCTGCTCAAATTCAGATTCTGTTTTTCAACTTTTGAAAAGTGCATTTTCGCCCCTCAACTTTCGAAAATTGCACTTTGACCCCAAAACTTTTAAAAAGTTACAAAAACACCCCTGGACAGATTTGGGCAGCTACCAGAAAATAATATTTTGAATTCTGAAAATTTTGGAGTTTTTCCCTGAATTTTCGGTAATTGCAAAACAGTCCCTGAACTTTCGGAAATTACAAAACGACCCCAAAATGCGTGCGACCAGATTTGCAAAAACAGTCCATGATTTTGAAATTTCCAGATTTCAAAAATTCAAATTTTTCAGCCCACAAAAACCCTAATCTCGATTTTTAGCATAAAAGTCCTGAAGTTTTCAAAAACTATAAAAACGGCACAGATCTAAAAAAGCAGTTTTACCCAATCATAGATCCAGTCATAACAAGTAAGAATCAACTTACAGAACATAATTATCACGTGTTTACATATATATAATTAAACATATATGGTGAAAACACATTATGTTCAGGCTTTTCGTATAATAATA
The DNA here is from genome assembly GCA_038501285.1 of Penstemon eatonii. Lineage (NCBI taxonomy): Eukaryota > Viridiplantae > Streptophyta > Magnoliopsida > Lamiales > Plantaginaceae > Penstemon > Penstemon eatonii. The sequence goes on along the minus strand of CM076715.1, from coordinate 60,113,413 downwards.
ATGGACCTGGCTCTGATACCACTGTTGGGATAGTGGTTGGGATGCCTTGATTGTCAGAACAACGACAGTGCGGAATTTAAAATTATTCGAAGCACCCAAGGTCCCATATTAATTCTCCATATTAATTATACGTAAGCAGGAACAAAAACACACATAGTAATTAACCAAGGGGGTTTTTGCGATATACCTCACCACAGGCAAGGTGGTGGCAACCTTCGATTCTGATTCTGAAACTGGATCTGGAACTGGATCTGGTTTCCAGATCTGGTTCACAGAAGTGATCCAAGCGTCTCACCTCCAAAGTTAGTCCACACCAATCGGATTCTGGCAACACCTCAAGATCTTAGGCTCATAACTGGATTCAGGAGGTTTGTCGAGACAGGATTGTGTAGATTCTCTTGACAGGTCAAGATCTATCACAGAGGAACAGAGGGAGAGGAGCGGCGGCACAAGAGCAGCCCACGGCAGCAGGGTGGCGGCTTTTCTTGTGTGGCGGCGGCGGCTAGGTTGAGAGGAGAGGCTAGGGTTTTTCTTCTTAGGGTGTTAGCTTTTGAGTGTTGGGATAGTGGTTGGGATGCCTCGATTGTCAGAACAACGACAGTGCGGAATTTAAAATTTTTCGAAGCACCCAAGGTCCCATAAGAATTCTCCATATTAATTATACGTAAGCAAGAACGAAAACACACATAGAAATTTAACAAAGGTGTTTTGCGATATACCTCACCACAGGCAAGGTGGTGGCAACCTTCGATTCTGATTCTGCAACTGGATCTGGAACTGGATCTGGTTCACAGAAGTGATCCAAGCGTCTCACCTCCAAAGTAAGTCCACACCAATTGGATTCTGGCAACACCTCAAGATCTTAGGCTCAGAACTGGATTCAAGAGATTTGTCGAAGTAGGATTGTGTATATTATCTTGACAGGTCAAGATCTATCACAGAGGAACGAGAGGAGATGATTGGCGGCACAAGAGCAGCCCACGACAGCAGGGTGGCGGCGTCTCTTGGTGGCGGCGGCGGCGGCTAGGGTTTCTAGCACTAGGGGGCGGCGGCTAGGTTGAGAGGAGAGCTAGGGTTTTCTTTCTTAGGGTGTTAACTTTTGAGCTCAAGTAGATCCCCTTTTTATAGACTCCCTCAACTTAGGTTTTGCAAGACTCCTTATGGCTTTTAATTAAAAGGCCCATATCTTGCAAGCCTAGTTCATTTAATTAATTACTTAATTAAATGCCCAGTCCAATTAAATCATTATTTCTTTTACATAATTAATTAGCAACTCAATTAAGTATTTAATTAATTAAGTTAGCCAATTAATTAATCTCCCACTTGAATTAAATTCTTTTAATTCATTTAATTGATTGAATTACCTTTAAATCAATTAATTCCTTTTGTATCCTTTTCCAACAGTCACCGTCCAATTGTATTGTGTGTGACCCTCTGGGTTCACCATCAATTGGCAGCAGGCCCACGAATTCCTCGTGATTTAATTTATGAACAATAAATTGCTACGGTCAATTAAATAACCTTTAATTGACCAATCCTAGAATCAATTCCTCTATTAACTCAGGAGTACCTACACTTCATGGTCGATGTCTAGCCACAAGCCCATGAAGCCCAACTTCAGGTGAATTGATACTTGTGAACCTCGTATCATATAATTACCATGTACATACGGTCCTTCTATCGACTAATATTCCCGATCAAGACTTAGGGTGTGTGAATTGATCGGCACCTCTAAATTTGTCTCGATAACTATACTTTCTAATTCAGGATAATATTCCAGTGTGACTGCTAAATTTGGAAACCCCTTTCCAAATCCGTCACCGACCACGGCCGTGGATTCCTCGGATATATTATCTAAGAATCGTTTAGGAAATTCTCTCACCCATTACAGTGAGTCAATAGATTCCATATCGGTACTAACCACTCGCGTACATGTCCATACGCACCCAACCTAGGCATGTTATGACCAAGCTACGTGGTCTATACCTAGATCTAAGTACGCACTTTCATGCACCGAATTCGCCCTAGTACCTCAAGTCAAAGGACTAAATCATACACTATTATAATCCTTGAGAAACATCCCATCACCGATATGCGTCATGCGCTTCCACAATGGGTTTCTCTGTTCGGGTCGTTCGATGCGTTCAATCCTCCATTGAACCACCTACCCTATATGCACTGGCCTCAAATGCCTTGCTCATGAAACGCTACAAATTTACTCCATGTGAATCATGCATACTTGTACAAGTCTTGGCGATTACTACGATACCCCGTCTCGTTCGGAATCTATGACTTGGAACAGTTTTAAGATTACGACCTTTGAGACTGTTTCATGATTGCACTCAATACTGAAGTGAATAGTCCCATAGTCAAATGTAATCTAAGGGTTTCAACCAATCGCTTAAATGTATTTGCGAGAGATGAAGTTGGCCATTGTTTATCCTTATACTCATATAAATAAACGCGCGTATTATTAAAAAATCAAAAGATTGTTTCTTACAGAATAGACCTATTACAAGCTAATTGAACTGGCTTGCTGGGCACTATTCTATCAATCTCCCACTTGCCCTAAAGCCATTCACCTATGGTTCTAAGACCCATCTTCTCTAGATGAATATCGAACGCCTTTTGTGAAAGTGGCTTAGTTAGTGGGTCAGCTACGTTGTCTTCCGATTTGACATACTCCATGTGCATGTCACCTCTACCCATGATCTCCCTGATCACGTGGTATTTCCTCTGTACGTGTTTGGATTGATGGTGTGATCTCGGCTCCTTTGCTTGAGCTATCGCCATGTTGTTGTCACAGAAGACGACTACAGGTTCAGCATTGCTAGGAACAACATCCAATTCTTGGATGAAGTTTTTCATCCATACACTTTCTTTTGCCGCATCTGATGCTGCGATATATTCTACTTCTGTGGTTGAGTCGGCAGTGGTAGACTGTTTACAGCTTTTCCAACTGACCGCTCCTCCATTGATGCGGAATATGTATCCAGAGTTGGATTTGAAGTCATCCACGTCAGACTGGAAACTTGCATCAGTGAATCCTTCAAGTTTCAGTTCTCCACTACCACCGTAGACCAAAAACATATCCTTAGTCCTTCACAGGTACTTTAGGATTGCTTTTACGGCAGTCCAGTGCGCTTCGCCTGGATTTGACTGATAGCGGCTCGTTACACTTAGAGCGTGTGCTATGTCTGGTCGAGTACACAACATCGCATACATTATGCTCCCTATAGCAGAGGCATAAGGTATGAGAGACATTCTCATCTTTTCTTCGTCAGTTGTAGGGCACATAGACTTAGAAAGAGAGATACCATGTTTCATTGTAAGCAATCCTCTCTTGGATTCTTCCATTTTGAATCTCTTCAAAATAGTGTTGATGTACTGAGATTGGGAGAGTCCTATCATCTTCTTCGATCTATCCATATAGATACGTATTCCCAATACGTAAGATGCGTCTCCCATATCTTTCATGGAAAACTGTGCGGATAACCACGCTTTAGTCTGCGCTAACATCTTGATATCGTCTCCGATTAACAAAATGTCATCGACGTACAAAACAATGAATTGTATCGAGCTCCCACTATTCTTCTTGTACACACAAGGTTCATATACGTTTTTGATGAAGCCAAAAGCTTTGACTGTCTCATCAAATCGTATGTTCCAGGTTCGGGACGCCTGTTTGAGGCCATAGATTGACCTTTGAGGTTTACACAATTTGTGCTCACTTCCTTTGGACGCAAAACCTTCAGGTTGTTGCATAAAGATCTCCTTGTCAATGTCTCCATTGAGAAAGGCGGTCTTTACGTCCATTTGCCATATTTCGTAGTCATGCCACGCGGCTATAGCAAGTAGTATCCGAATGGATTTCGACATCGCCACGGGAGAGAAGGTTTCCTCATAGTCTATTCCAGGTCTTTGAGAATACCCTTTCGCCACTAAGCGAGCTTTATGAGTTAATACCTCTCCATTCATTCCAAGCTTACGCTTGAAGATCCATTTGCATCCTACAGGGATAGTTCCCTCAGGTGGATCGACCAAGGTCCAAACCTTGTTGGAATGCATGGAATCCATTTCGGATTTCATGGCTTCGAGCCACGCACCCGAGTCTATGTCTAACATCGCTTCTTGATAGGTCTTTAGATCATTATCACCTTTCTCGTTTTCGTGAATGAAACCAAATCGCTCTGGCTCCTTACGAATTCAATCAGACCGTCGATGAGTAGGTGTACTAGTAGGTTCAATAAATTCTGGTTCAGCTCCCACTGTTTGTGGGGATGGGTCCGATTCTTGGACTTCATCAAGTTCTACGATTGTCCCATTTCGGTTGGTGAGGAAATCCTCTTCCAAGAAGTGGGCGTTCCTAGATATGAACGTGTTACGTTCTTTAGGATCGAAGAACAGGTATCCAATGGATTCATTTGGATATATACCCCACAAATTTGCACAAACTAGATCTACTATCTAGCTTATCTCCCTTTTTGTTCTTTACATATGCAGGAGATCCCCATACTCGTAGATACGAATACACGGGTGCTTTACCATACCATACTTGGTGCGGTGTCGTTGGCACTGACTTCGAAGGTACTATGTTTAGTATCTTCGAGGCAGTTAATAGGGCTAAGCCCCAAAACGAAAAGGGAAGGTCAGCGAAGCTCATCATGGAACGAACCATGTCTAACAATGTTCGGTTCCTCCGCTCGGACACTCCATTGAGTTGGGGCGTCCTAGGGGGAGTTCGCTGGGCGAGAATTCCATTCTCTTTTAGATAATCAAGGAATTCTTGGCTTAAGTACTCACCACCTCTATCAGAACGAAGTGATTTAATACTATGTTCAAGTTGATTCTCAACTTCCATTCGAAACTCTTTGAATTTCTCAAAAGTTTTGGATTTGTGTTTCATAAGATACACATATCCATAACGACTAAAATCGTCGGTGAATGTTACGAAGTAAGAGAATCCTCCTCTCGCATTGACACTCAATGGTCCACAAACATCAGTATGGATTAAATCCAATGTTTGCTTGGTTCGCTCGGGATTCCCGGTGAAGGGTGATTTGGTCATCTTTCCTTTGAGACAAGACTCGCAAGTTGGGAGTTCATCCAAGTTCTTTATTTCAAGAGCCTTAGAGGAAACCAGCTTTTGAATCCTACTCTTGGAAATATGTCCAAGTCTAGCGTGCCAAAGTTGTGGAGTTTGATTATCATATTTTCTTTTTCTTGATTGAATGTGCATGACGTCAGAATTTGTAGGTTCTAAGGATTAAAGACCATCTATCAAAGTACCACGAGCATACATTAAACCACTTTTAAATATGCAAAAAGCTCCATTTTCAATGGAAAAATTAAAACCATCAATATCCAACATGGGTATAGAATGATGTTCTTAATAATGTTTGGTACGTACAGACAATCCCTTAAAATTAAAGTAAAGTTTCCTAAAACCAATTCGACGTCCCCAATAGCCTCAGCGGCGATCCTAGCTCCGTTTCCAAAACGCAGGATTCTATCCCCGGGCTTCAGGTATCTTACTGCTCCCATCACCTGCAAATCATTGCAGATATGAGAACCTGCTGCGGTGTCTAACACCCACGATGCACAGTTAATTGAAATATTAACTTCAATCAAGAAAATACCTTTGGCTACCAATTTCATCTTTAGGTAGTCTGGGCAGTTCCTTTTCCAGTGCCCTGCTTTCTTGCAGTGGAAACATTCGTCTTCTGGGCTCTTGCGCTTCTTTTCAACCACCTTTGTGACTGCCTTCGAAGAAAATACCTTCTTCTTCTTCTTACCTCTCTTGGGCTTTACAGCCTTCGATTGGTGTGCAATCATTACCGGCTTCTCTTTCTTGAGAGTCGATTCTGCCGTTACCAACAAATTGGTCAGTTCGTGAAGAGCGAGGGTTCTATCCTCCATGTTGAAGTTCAACACGAACTGGTCAAAAAAACGGGGCAGCGTATGGAGAAGGAGGTCAGTGCTAAGATCAGCGTGCAAATCCACGTCCAATCGCCCCAGTTTTTCAACCAGGTTGATGAAACGCAGACAGTGATCCTTGACACTGCTTCCCTCAGCCATCTTGAGATGAAACAACTCCTTAGTGGTCGCGAACCTTTCGGTACGAGACCTCTCTCCAAACATCTGCTGGAGGTGGAGAAGTATCTCTCTAGCAAGCGGCATTGCAGCATGCTGTTTTTGCAGTTCATTCGACATTGAGGCTAGCATGAGACATCGAACCTGAAGATCATCATCAACCCTTTTAGCATGGGCGGTTCGTTGTTCCTCACTAGCTCGTGCTGCGGGTGCAGCAGGCATGGGTGTGTCGAGCACATAGCTTCGTCGCTCGGAATCGAGGACAATTCTGAGATTTCTCAGCCAGTCAACGAAGTTTGAGCCATTCAATTTGTTTGCGTCGAGGATAACAGATAATGGATTCTTAGACATTGTACTTAATATCTACAAATGGAAAGAAGACAACATTAAGCTAACTGATCTTATGTCTAATACTTATAATTAACGAATTTTGGTCTTGTTTTCGAAAAAGTTCTCCCACTATTTTGTCGAAACAATCACCCCTTTGATTGATCGGGAAATTTAATTCCTAGTAAGTATTGACGTCCCAGCAGCAATTAATTGCACCCACGACTCGTGGCCATACAACCAATTCTCCAGGTGGGTATACTTTTTACCAATTGTGTTACTCCACAACCTTCAAGTTATTTTGCCTCGGTTTTCGTACTTATCTAGCACTGCTACATCATAAGTGTTACTAATCGTTAAGTCTAACCCATCAATCATGATGAGCAACGGGCCCGATCGTGAGTTCTCCGTAACTAGTTATCGGTCGATCCTCACATCCCGACCAGTCCTCACCCTTGTCGTGTTTAGTTAAAAACAGGAGTCAAGGAATTTCATGTATTGTCCCTTTCTTCGACTCGGGTGCCAGACTCTAGATCACCTCTATCGATAAGTAGAAAACATACGCTAGTCCCTATTGATGGAAGGCTTGGATTTATATAAATACTTCATTTTATTTTAATCCAATATGACTTAATATTTAATTCGAGAGGGGAATTTCTGGTTTTGAAAGTTATACTAACTCTCCTCGAGATCTCACCGATTCAGTTATGCTTTATCTTTTATTACGATCTAGATTCTAGCGTGCATCTCATACAAGCTAAATATAAATCGACAAAATAAATAAAAGCCATACAAACCTAGCATGCATACTACCACAATATGTTTTCGATCGGGAGCCTCCTATGCAGGCCATCATCGAGCCAATGATGTTGGCCCTATTGGTCAATCTAAAGGGTTTGTAAATGGGCCTATGCTATTACACAATGTACCACGCATACATGGCCTTCATGTCTTCTTGGGTTCCCACCTTGCTTGCAAACGGGCCTCCATCCTAAACTAGGAAAGCAGTAAAGCCCTATTCTATTACAAAGGCTCAAAATGGCCCAGAAACATAATAGGCTCGCAGGCCCAATAAAAACCAACAATAAATTAAACCAATCACATCTAACCTAAGGTCAAGGCTCGGATCGATCGAAAACCACGTAAACAATTCACATAGAGCAAGAAACAAGCAAACATCCTTTACCTATTTCTTTCTTAATTTTAAAACTACCTTTTAAAACTAACTCCCTATGATTCTTACCTTTTAGTCACTACTAATTATGACAAAATGAATATTCGGGTAAACAAAAATAAATTTTCTGCTCAAATTCAGATTCTGTTTTTCAACTTTTGAAAATTGCATTTTCGCCCCTCAACTTTCAAAAATTGCACTTTGACCCCAAAACTTTTAAAAAGTTACAAAAACACCCCTGGGCAGATTTGGGCAGCTACCAGAAAATAATATTTTGAATTCTGAAATTTTTTTGATTTTTCCCTGAATTTTCGGTAATTGCAAAACAGTCCCTGAACTTTCGGAAATTACAAAACGACCTCAAAATGCGTGCGACCAGATTTGCAAAAACAGTCCATGATTTTGAAATTTCCAGATTTCAAAAATTCAAATTTTTCAGCCCTCTAAAACCCTAATCTCGATTTTAGCATAAAAGTCCTGAAGTTTTCAAAAACTATAAAAACCGCACAGATCTAAAATAGCAGTTTTACCCAATCATAGATCCAGCCATAACAAGTAAGAATCAACTTACAGAACATAATTATCACGTGTTTACATATACATAATTAAACATATATGGTGAAAACACATTATGTCCAGGCTTTTCGTATAATAATGATGGAGTTGGCTCTGATACCGCTGTTGGGATAGTGGTTGGGATGCCTCGATTGTCAGAACAACGACAGTGCGGAATTTAAAATTTTTCGAAGCACCCAAGGTCCCATAAGAATTCTCCATATTAATTATACGTAAGCAAGAACGAAAACACACATAGAAATTTAACAAGGGTGTTTTGCGATATACCTCACCACATGCAAGGTGGTGGCAACCTTCGATTCTAATTCTGCAACTGGATCTGGAACTGGATCTGGTTCACAGAAGTGATCCAAGCGTCTCACCTCCAAAGTAAGTCCACACCAATTGGATTCTGGCAACACCTCAAGATCTTAGGCTCAAAACTGGATTCAAGAGATTTGTCGACGCAGGATTGTGTAGATTCTCTTGACAGGTCAAGATCTATCACAGAGGCACGAGAGGAGATGATTGGCGGCACAAGAGCAGCCCACGGCAGCAGGGTGGCGGCGTCTCTTGGTGGCGGCGGCGGCTAGGGTTTCTAGCACTAGGGGGCGGCGGCTAGGTTGAGAGGAGAGCTAGGGTTTTCTTTCTTAGGGTGTTAGCTTTTGAGCTCAAGTAGATCCCCTTATTATAGACTCCCTCAACTTAGATTTTGCAAGACTCCTTATGGGCTTTTAATTAAAAGGCCCATGTCTTGCAAGCCTAGTTCATTTAATTAATTACTTAATTAAATGCCCAGTCCAATTAAATCATTATTTCTTTTACATAATTAATTAGCAACTCAATTAAGTATTTAATTAATTAAGTTAGCCAATTAATTAATCTCTCACTTGAATTAAATTCTTTTAATTCATTTAATTGATTTAATTACCTTTAAATCAATTAATTCCTTTTGTATCCTTTTCCAACAGTCACCGTCCAATTGTATTGTGTGTGACCCTCTGGGTTCACCATCAATTGGCAGCAGGCCCACGAATTCCTCGTGATTTAATTTATGAACAATAAATTGCTCCGGTCAATTAAACAACCTTTAATTGACCACTCCTAGAATCAATTCCTCTATTAACTCAGGAGTACCTACACTTCATGGTCGATGTCTAGCCACAAGACCATGAAGCCCAACTTCAGGTGAATTGATACTTGTGAACCTCGTCTCATATAATTACCATGTACATACGGTCCTTCTATCGACTAATATTCCCGATCAAGACTTAGGGTGTGTGAATTGATCGGCACCTCTAAATTTGTCTCGCTAACTATACTTTCTAATTCAGGATAATATTCCAGTGTTACTGCAAAATTTCGAAACCCCTTTCCAAATCTGTCACCGACCACGGCCGTGGATTCCTCGGATATATTATCTAAGAATCGTATAGGAAATTCTCTCACCCATTACAGTGAGTCAATAGATTCCATATCGGTACTAACCACTCGCGTACATGTCCATACGCACCCAACCTAGGCATGTTATGACCAAACTACGTGGCCTATACCTAGATCTAAGTACGCACTTTCATGCACCGAATTCGCCCTAGTACCTAAAGTCAAAGGACTAAATCGTACACTATTATAATCCTTGAGAAACATCCCATCACCGATATAAGTCATGCGCTTCCACAATGGGTTTCTCTGTTCGGGTCGTTCGATGCGTTCAATCCTCCATTGAACCACCTACTCGTATGCACTGGCCTAAAATGCCTTGCTCATGAAACGCTACAAATTCACTCCATGTGAATCATGCATACTTGTACAAGTCTTGGCGATTCCTACGATACCCTGTCTCGTTCGGAATCTCTGACTTGGAACAGTTTTAAGATTACGACTTTGGAGACTGTTTCATGATTGCACTCAATACTGAAGTGAATCGTCCCATAGTCAAATGTAATCTAAGGGTTTCAACCAATCGCTTAAATGTATTTGCGAGAGATGAAGTTGGCCATTGTTTATCCTTATACTCATATAAATAAACGCGCGTATTATTATAAAATCAAAAGATTGTTTCTTACAGAATAGACCTATTACAAGCTAATTGAACTGGCTTGCTGGGCACTATTCTATCATTGAGCTCAAGTAGAACCCCTTTTATAGACTCCCTCAACCTAGGTTTTGCAAGACTCCTTATGGGCTTTTAATTAAAAGCCCATGTCTTGCAAGCCCTTTTCATTTAATTAATTACTTAATTAAATGCCCAGTCCAATTAAATCATTATCTCTTTTACATAATTAATTAGCAACTCATTTAAGTATTTAATTAATTAAGTTAGCCAATTAATTAATCTCCCACTTGAATTAAATTCTTTTAATTCATTTATTTGATTTAATTACCTTTAAATCAATTAATTCCTTTTGTATCATTTTCCAACAGTCACCGTCCAATTGTATTGTGTGTGACCCTCTGGGTTCACCATCAATTGGCAGCAGGCCCACGAATTCCTCGTGATTTAATTTATGAACAATAAATTGCTCCGGTCAATTAAACAACCTTTAATTGACCACTCCTAGAATCAATTCCTCTATTAACTCAGGAGTACCTACACTTCATGGTCGATGTCTAGCCACAAGCCCATGAAGCCCAACTTCAGGTGAATTGATACTTGTGAACCTCGTCTCATATAATTACCATGTACATACGGTCCTTCAATCGACTAATATTCCCGATCAAGACTTAGGGTGTGTGAATTGATCGGCACCTCTAAATTTGTCTCGATAACTATACTTTCTAATTCAGGATAATATTCCAGTGTGACTGCAAAATTTCGAAACCCCTTTCCAAATCTGTCACCGACCACGGCCGTGGATTCCTCGGATATATTATCTAAGAATCGTATAGGAAATTCTCTCACCCATTACAGTGAGTCAATAGATTCCATATCGGTACTAACCACTCGCGTACATGTCCATACGCACCCAACCTAGGCATGTTATGACCAAACTACGTGGCCTATACCTAGATCTAAGTACGCACTTTCATGCACCGAATTCGCCCTAGTACCTCAAGTCAAAGGACTAAATCGTACACTATTATAATCCTTGAGAAACATCCCATCACCGATATGCGTCATGCGCTTCCACAATGGGTTTCTCTGTTCGGGTCGTTCGATGCGTTCAATCCTCCATTGAACCACCTACTCGTATGCACTGGCCTAAAATGCCTTGCTCATGAAACGCTACAAATTCACTCCATGTGAATCATGCATACTTGTACAAGTCTTGGCGATTCCTACGATACCCCGTCTCGTTCGGAATCTATGACTTGGAACAGTTTTAATATTACGACCTTTGAGACTGTTTCATGATTGCACTCAGTACTGAAGTGAATCGTCCCATAGTCAAAATGTAATCTAAGAGTTTCATCCAATCGCTTAAATGTATTCGCGAGAGATGAAGTTGGCCATTGTTTATCCTTATGCTCATATAAATAAACGCGCGTATTATTTTAAGTTCAAAAGATTGTTTCTTACAGAATATACCTATTACAAGCTAATTGAACTGGCTTGCTGGGCACTATTCTATCAATCACAACATTTCTAAGACCCATCTATACCAAGATGTCCCTCGAACCATTTGTGAAAGAGCTTAATTAGTGGATCTGCTAAGTTTGTCTTTGTTGAGATAACGTAGTACTTTTACGTGTCTCAGTTATCTATGACTTGTTCAATCATATGATATTGTGTTCAGATCATCGATGAGATCTCGTTTCCTTTTCATTGAGCAATTGCCTTGTTTAAATCGGTTAATATTATAACAGGTTTTTGCCATGCTAGGTAATTCATCCAATCATTGGACGAATGTTTCTCGTCTAAACACTTTCTCTTGTGCAGCATCATAATGGTGCTATTATTCTGATTGAGTCGGCAATGGTATACTATTGGAATTTCTTCCAATTTACGTTAGCTTCATCGAGACAGAATAAATCATCCACTTCAGACTGGGAATCTCGATTCTTTAAATCCTTCGAGTTTTCAATTTTCCATTACTACCACAGACCAGCATTATATCCTTTAATTATCTTCGAGGATTGCTTTAATGGTAGTCCAGTGTCCTTTACTGGTGTTCGACTATCAGTAGCTCTTTGAATGATCAGAGCATTTTGATGTGTCAGGTCTAGTACAAGACTTTGCATGCTACATGCAATCCAAATGCCTAAAGCATAAGGCTTCTTGAGACAGTTACTTCTTTACTTATTAAATTTAGGGCTCATTAAATAAGTAAGAAAGCTTTGTCTCTTTGGAACTATCCTTTCTTGGATTCTTCCATATTGAATTTAATCAATATATAGTCTTTGTACTTCGATTTGGTGAATTGCAACATCTACTTCGCTTTTATCTCCATAAATACGTATTGCCAGTACGTGAGATGTAATTCCAAATCATATCATGGAAAATTGCATGAATAACACGCTTTCGTCTGTGCTTCTCTGATATTCTTATATCGTACTTGATGTGTAGATCAACATCTCGTTCGTTGCGAATTTAACTATGCTCCCACTGATCCTTCTGCACATTTGGAATCATATGCCTTTTGACAACTTCAACATTCTTGATTGACTTATCAAGTTGCATGTTCCATGTTCGGGAAAAAGTCACAGATTGACCTTTGGATTTGAATAGAGATCTTCTCATCAATTTTCAATTGTGAGATGCAGGATTCATATCCAATAGTCATTCTTCGGTAGTGAAAACCACCTTTCTATGGCTAATAGTTTCGAAATGGATTTTGACGTAGTAAACAGAGAAGGTACTTTCATCGGTCCTAGAAGGACTTTTGAAGGGTGACCTACCGCCATTAGGTGAGTCAAAGTTTCCACTTTGAACCTTATGGCTTCATGCCATATCCCTTAGTTCTTTTGTAATCTTGGATTTGAATCCAGTTTCTCAATTTCGTAAAATGGAATTTTGAGTTCCTTACGAATTTGATTAGATTACTAATTTGTGCATGGATCGGTTCAGTAGGTTTCGGGGTTTACTCCTACTGTTTGTGGGGATGGGTCTAGTTCTTTGGACTTCATCAAGTTCTATGACATTCCTTATTTCCTTTGACAAGAGTTTTGTCAACAGAGGAACAAGCTTCTTACGAGATACTTTTGTTTCTCTTTGTCGTAGAACAGGTATCCAATGGATTTCGTCGGATACCCCACAAACTTTATATGAATCAGATCTACCATCTAATTTCTCATATAAGGGTATGTTGCTATGTCTTAAATGACATGGTAGTGTAAGAACTTACTTCAAAAATACTAGACCAAGTACTTTTGAAGAGTCAGGGGAGGCTATCCCCTAATGTGAATATAGGAATTTAGCAAGATCACAGTCGAGAGTCGAACCAAGTTTTATCAAAGCTCGATCTTCTTCTTTGATTTACTTTGTTTAGAATTCTATTCTCCTTTAGATAATCGAGGACTTAGTTGCTTATGTTTCAGCAAGTTTGATTAGATCAAAATGCTTTTGACATAATGCAACTAATTACTTTATTTCCAAAACGTCTATTGAATTACTTCAATAGTTTCAGAATTGTACTTCTTTTGAACTAGTGCTTTTAGTTCTAATTGATTTGAAATGTTTGGAATGCCTTGCAATCCTTTATTTCGGTTATTATTCCTTTAAGACAAGATTTGAAAGTTCGGAGTTTTATCCAAGTTCCTTATTTCAAGAACAGTAGACAAAAACTTTCCTTTCGAATCTTTCTTTAGGAAGAATGTCCAAAATAAACATTTCAGTGAACGATTATCCAGGTTTTTCGATTCAGCATATAGTCTTCGAAGTTTTGATTTGTTTATCATTGTTTATTTCTATGTTTCAAAACATCAACATTTGTACAAAGTTAAATCGCTCTAATTAAATAAATTCCATTCTCAATGGTAAAGCAATAAGGTTTTGTACAAAATTTGAAATAATACTCAAAATAAACTAAAACTAGAAACTTTTGCTAATACGAAAAACTTTTTCTTTTTGCTAAAAAGTAATGTCTAGGTCCAGATAGCCCTTGCCCCAATCCCTGAAGCAACATCCCCTCATGTGCCTTCGCACTTCTTGCATCTTCCTTTTAAGGAACTTCCTCCTTTTAGGTTGAGAGGGAATGCCATCATTACCTGCAAACACTTTTACAGAAATGAAGGTTTATCAGATGTCTTACATCAAAAGAATTAACAGGTGTATAACTTTAAGTCATACCGTTGTTAAGTCTGTTCAGGAATTTCTTTTCAGCAAGCCTCCTTAATTTCTTTTCGTACTTACACATATGGCAATCCCTTTCGTATAGACCCCATCCTTGCAGATGAACTTCCTCATATTTATCTAATAACTCATGCAAGTGTTTTGTTTTAATTCCATCAGGCGGAATAATACAATGTTGCATGAAATGAGTGAAGATGTCAGACAAGCTATTGAGAGTAATTTCTATCTCATCTTCTAAAGACAATTGAGCTCCAAACTTTTTGATTCGTTTGAACATTTTGGTTAAGTAAGTACAATATTCTCTAACATTGTCAAACTCAGCCATGCTCGTCTCGTGAAGGTGAATGCGCATAATGGACCCCAAAGTTGGTTCGTTTGTAACACGCACTAAGCATCGTTTGAACGGAATAGTGGATGGTAAAAGGCTAACAATAAAACTGACAACTATAAGCACACAGGTTTAATATTAATACTTATAATTAACGAAATTTGGACTTTTTATCGAAAAAGTTCTCCCACTATTTTATCGAAACAATAACCCCTTCTAGTTTCGGGAAAAATCTATTTCCTAGTAGGTCTTGACGTCCCAGCAGCAATTAGTTGCACCCACGACTCGTGGCCATACATTTAATTCCCTAGGTAGGTATACATTTTACCAATTGTGTCTACTACACAACCTTCAAGCTATTTTGCCTCGTTTTTCGCATTTATCTAGCACCGCTACATCATAAATGTTACTACGCGTTAAGTCTAACCCATTAATCATGATAAGCAACGGGCCCGGTCATGAATTCCCCGTAACTAGTTATCGGTCGATCTCCACGTCCCGACCAGTCCATACCCTTGTCAAGTTAAAACTAGAATCAAGGAATTTCGTGCATTACCCCTTTCTTCGACTCGGGTGCCAGACTCTGGATCACCTCTATCGATAAGTAAACAACATGCACTAGTCCCTATTAATGGAAGGCTTGGATTTTATATAACCTCATTTTATATTTAACCCAATATGACTTAATATTTATTCGAGAGGGGAATTTTCGGTTTTGAAAGTTTAAGGAAACTCTCCTCGAGATCTCACCGCTTAAATCATGCTTTATCTTTTATTTACGATCTAGATTCTAGCGCGCAAACACACAAGCAATCTTAAATCGACTAATAAATAAAAGCCATACAAGCCTAGCATGCATACTACCACAATATGTTTTCGATCGGGAGCCTCCTATGCAGGCCATCATCGAGCCAATGATGTTGGCCCAATTGGTCAATCTAAAGGGTTCTTAAATAGGCCTATGCTATTACACAATGTACCATGCATACATGGCCTTCAATTCTTCTTGGGCTCCCACCTTGCTTGTAAACGGGCCTCCATCCTAGACTAGGAAAGCAGTAAAGCCCTATTCTATTACAAACGCTCAAAGTGGCCCAAAAATAATAACAGGCTCGCAGGCCCAATAAAAACCATGCATTAAATTAAACCAATCACATCTAACCTAAGGTCAAGGCTCGGCGCGATCGAAAACCACGTAAACAGTTCACGTAGAGCAAAAACATGCAAACAACTTTTACGTATTTCTTTCTTAATTTTAAAACTACCTTTTAAAACAATTCCTATGATTCTTGCTTTTTAGTCACTACTAATTATGACAAATAAATTCTTGGATAAATTAAAACAAGTTTTCTGCCTCAAATTAAGATTCTGATTTTTCAACTTTTGAAAATTGCAGTTCGCCCCCTATACTTTCGGAAATTGCACTTTTGACCCCAAAACTTTTGAAAAGTTACAACTTACCCCCAAAACAGTTTTCGGACAGAAGGACCAGAAAATAAAATTTTGAAATCCAGAAAATTTTCGAATTTGCAAACTGACCCCTGAACTTTCGGAAATTACAAAATAGTCCTTGAATTTTCGGAAATTGCAAAACAGCCCAAAAACTCGTGCGATCAAAATTTCACAAACAGCCCAGATTTTTCAAAAATTTCCAGAAACAGAACAATTAATTTTCAGCCCTATTTTTTTTTTTTTTTTGAGATTTGCGATTAATTGCACAAAGAGTCCTGATTTTTCGAAAAACTATAAATTCTCCATAGATCTTAAAAGGCAATTTTACCCAATCATAGACATAACAAGCAAGAATCAATCAACAGAACATAATTATCACGCGTTCTCATACATACAATCAAGCATATACAGTGAAAACACATTATGTTCAGGCATTTTCGTATAAAAACGTATGGAGTTGGCTCTGATACCATTGTTGGGATATTCTATCTAGGGGCTCGATTGTCAATACAACAAAGTGCGGAATTTAAAATTTTTTCGAGGTCCCTATATGTCCCATAAATCTTTCTACACAGTTTATTATACGAAGAGCATGAATCAAACACTTAATTAAACATAGGGGGTTTAATCGCAATTTACCTCACCACGGATTTGTGGTGGTTTCCTCCATGTGTTTGGTTCGATCCACAGCTTGAGTGATCCATGTGTCTCACCTCCAAAGTTAGTCCACACCAATCGGATTGTAGTGACGCCTACAAGTCTTAGGCTCAGAACTGGATCTCGCAGGTTTGTCAGCAAAGGATTTCGGATCTGGATCTGGACTTAAGATCTCGATCAGGGTTAGGAGATACAGATGGAAGAAAAGGATCACAGGAATTGTGTGATCGAAACAGGGCTCGACCAGGTTGGGTTCGGCCAGCTTAGGTTCGGTTCGGCCGAACTAGGTTCGGGCGACTTGGGTTTGGGGCGAAAACTCTTGGGGCGATTTTGTAGTTTATAATTCTTGTGCAAAAACTGAATTTCTTTTCATGTAAAAATCGACTTCTCTCAATTTTCAGCAAAGGTGAATTTGTTCTCTCAAAAGATTTTAGGGTTTTGTGCCTCTCTCAAAATTTTCTAACCTCTCTTAATGAAGAGAAGAGAAGGAATATTTATAAGAGAAGAAACCTTCTCTAAAGAGATATCACCTTCCCTTATCAAATCTTCATTCCTAATCAACTTAGGAATGTGAGATTTGGTAAATCTCTTCTAGCTTGCTCTTCAAGAAATAAAACTCTTTTTCTTTATTCACAAAAATCGCCCACTTCCCCATTTCTAGTTAATTGCAATATCAACCCATAATTATCCAATCCTAAAATTGGTTAATTATTTATTCCTTCTTCCAATTAATTAACTACTTTAATTAATTCCATAATTAATCAGATAACTCTAATTAATTAATTAACCATTAATCAATTAGATATCTAATTAATATTCTCCAATTGAATTAATACCATAATTCAATTACTTTGATTTAACAACTTTAAATCATTTGCTTTCCTTTAAGACAGTCACCGTCCAATTGTATTGTGTGTGACCCTCTGGGTTCACCATCAACTGGCAGCAGGCCCACGACTTTCGTGATTTAATTAACGAGCAATTAAATGCTCCGATCAATTAAACAACTTTTAATTGACCACTCCTAGAATTAATTTTCCTATTAATTTAGGAGTACCTACACTTCATGGTCGATGTCTAGCCACAAGCCCATGAAGCCCAATCAAAGGTGAATTGATAATTGTGAACCTCACCTCTTATAATTGCCATGTACATACGGTCCTTCTACGATGATTTCCCGATCGAGACCTAGGGTGTGTGAATTGATCGGCACCTCTAATTATCTCGATACTATACTTTCTAATTCTGGAAAATAATTCCGTTGTGACTGCTAAATTTGGAAATACCTTCCAAATTCGTCACGAACCATGGCCATGGATTTCTAGGAACATATTATCGAAGAACGTACATGAAATACTCTCATCTTATCAGGATGAGTCGATAGATCCTTTCTTAGTACTAACCACTCACGTACAGTCGTGTACGCACCCAACTTAGGCACTTTGTGGCCAGGCTACGTGACCAGTACCTAAATCTAACTACGCATACTTGTGGACCGAATTCGCCCTAGCACCTCAAGTCCAAGGACTAAATCCTACACTATTATAAGCCTTGAGAAACATCCCATCACCGATATGCGTCATGCACTTCCACAATGGGTTTCTCTGTTCGGGTCGTTCGATGCATTCAATCCTCCATTGAACCACCTACTCATATGCACTGGCCTCAAATGCCTTGCTCATGAAACGCTACAAATTCACTCCATGTGAATCATGCATACTTGTACAAGTCTTGGCGATTCCTACGATACCCCGTCTCGTTCGGAATCTATGACTTGGAACGGTTTTAAGATCACGACCTTTGAGACTATTTCATGATTGCACTCAGTACTGAAGTGAATCGTCCCATAGTCTATTGTGACCTCAGGATTTCATCCAATCGCTTAGATAAGTTCGCGAGAGATGAAGTTGGCCATTGTTCAATTTCACGTACTATGAATGAACGGGCGTATTAATTATAAACCATAAGAAAATAGTACTTCAACAAGCTAATTAATATTGGCTTGCTGGGCACTATCCTATCAATCCGTTGCCTAGGATCGACATGCTGGTGGATTCTACGGCAGGTTTCATTTTCTTCAGTATGATGGATGCTTTCCAAGGGTTTTACCAAATCTTTATGAACGAGAAGGACCAAGATAAAACTGCTTTCATTACCGAGCAAGGGGTATATTGCTTCATTGTCATGCCGTTCGGACTTAGGAACGCTGGAACAACTTACCAAAGGCTGGTCAATATGATGTTCAAAGATTTGATCGATAAAATCATGGAAGTTTATGTGGACGATATGCTCGTGAAAAGCATGACAGAAGAGGACCACATCAAGCATCTTGATCGATGTTCTGCAATTTTGAGAAAATACGGTATGAAGTTGAACCCAACGAAGTGTACCTTTGGGGTCAGATTGGGAAAGTTCTTGGGATATCTCGTACACGAAAGCGGAATTGAGGCTAACCCAGAAAATATTCGGGCTATCACCGAACTAAAGCCACCAAGGAGACTTTCGGAAGTACAGAGTTTGGTCGGGAAAATTATCTCATTGAACAGATTCATTTCGCGGTCAGCCGACAAGGGTTTGCCATTCTTCAAACTACTACGAAAATCCAAGGATTTTGAGTGGACAATTGAATGCGATAAAGCTTTTGAGGATCTTAAGGCCTATCTTACTTCTCCACCGATGCTGGCTAAACCTTCCGAGGGTGAACCTTTATATCTCTACATAGCGGTTTCAGATGAGGCAATCAGCTCAGTTCTGGTGAAGGTGGAGAAATCTGAGCATAAGCATGTATACTACTTGAGCAAATTATTACAAGGCACGGAAAAGAACTATATGGAAATCGAGAAGTTCGCACTTGCTCTAGTAGTAGCTGCTCGAAGATTGAGACCTTATTTCCAGACTTACAAGATTATTGTTTTGACTAACCAACCTTTGAGGCAGGTCTTGTCGAAGCCAGAGGCTTCTGGAAGATTAATAAAATGGGCAGTAGAGCTTGGCCAGTTCGAAGTCAAATACCGACCGAGAACTGCAGTCAAGGCACAGGTCTTGGCTGACTTCATCCTAGAAACCTCAAGTACGAAAGTTTCGGACAAATCGGAATCTTCAGAAGTGAATTTGATCAACAAGGTCGAGGAACTAGTTTGGCTGATGCACATCGATGAATCTTCAACCAAGGAAGGAGGAGGAGTAGGGATACATTTCCATGGACCCGCCGGAGAAGATTTTAGCTATGCAATCACCTTAGACTTCATCATCAGAAATAACGAAGTGGAATATGAAGCTCTTATTGCAGGCATAGAGATGGCTCTAAAGGCAAAGGTAAAATTCCTTAATGTGCTTATTGACTCCGAACTCATACATAGACAGGTCAAGGGCATTTACGAAGCCAAGGAGTTCAACATGATAAAATACCTCAACAAGGTGAAAACTCCGATCTCCAAGGTCGAGAAGTTCGAAATTCAACCAATTCCCAGAGAAGAAAACTTATGGGTAGATTTATTATCTAAATTTACGGGAGCAGTGGATGGAAATAAGGAAAGGGTTATTACATGGTTACTTTCAAACACACCGGCTATCGAATTGGATGTTACTCCAGACGTCGATATTATGGAGATCGATGAGAAGAAACCCTCTTGGGTCGATCATTTCGTAATATATTTGCGAGACGAAAAACTTCCCGAAGACACTAATGAGGCTCACAGGGTTAAATATCGATCACCATGCTTCGCCCTAGTGGAAGGAAGCCTATATAAGAAGTCCTCATCAGGAATTCTGCTGAAGTGTATTTCCGAAGATCAATTTCATACGATCTTGAAAGAAGTCCATGAGGGGGAAGCTGGAAATCATTGTGGTGCTAGAGCATTGGCTCTTAAATGCTCAAGAACATGATATTATTGGCCTAATCTTATCTCTTACTCGGTCGATTATGTGAAGAAATGCCATCATTGTCAGAATCACTCGAATCTGATCCATCAACCCACAGAGCAGATGCATTTTATTCCTATTTGCTGGCCTTTCGATAAATGGGGTATTGATATTGTTGGTCCTTTTTCGACCGCTAGAGCGAGAAAGAATTATGTACTAGTTGCCGTCGAGTATTTCAACAAGTAGGTGGAATGTGTGGCCTTGACAAAGATAACTCAGTTTCAAGTTATAAATTTTCTTTGGAAAAATATTAACTGCAGGTTCGAAATTCCCAGAATATTGATCTCGGATAATGGAACTCAATTTGCTGGAAAGAAAATCTTGGAATGGTGTGAGAAATTTGAGATACAGTAGAATTTTACATCTGTCGGACACCCGCAAGCAAATGGACAAACCTAGGTCGTAAAAAGAGAAATTGTCTGATCTTTGGAGAAGCGCTTGGCCGAAGCAAAGGGAAAGTGGCTTGATGAACTACCTGGAGTCATTTGGGCAAATCGAACAACAGTGAAAGCTGCTACAGGCGAAACTCCTTTTAGTCTGGTTTATGGCTCGGAAGCTGTTATTCCTGTGGAAACTCTTATTCCGTCTCCCAGATTCGAATTCTATGATCCAGAAAATAATCAGTCTTTGAGGGAAATGGAGTTCGATCATGCAGATAGCAAAAGAGATCGGGCTAAGCTGCAAAATCCAATATGGAGAAAGCGTACAATCAGAAGGTCAGAATTTGAACCTTCATGGTCGGTGACTTGGTGCTAAAGAAGGTGGAAGTCTCGAAACACGTAGGAAAACTGCAACCTAATTGGGATGGCCCCTATGTTGTGGTCGAGGTCGAGAAGAAAGGTTCATATAAGATCGCTTATCCAAATGGAGAAGTTCTTACGAACATGGAATGCAGTTAATCTTAGGAAGTATTACGGGAAGTGAAGATTTTGTATTGGGTTTTTTCGATTTATCTGTCATTTATTGTTTTTTATTCGGCTCTATTATGTCTCCTACTATTGAAGAAATCAATGAAATATTGCTATTTTTGAATTTTCTCATCGATTTTGTGCATCTCTACGAATTATCTATTATCTCCAAGATCGGCACTCGGCCTCTCCTCGAAAATTGACTAAGGGTGAAAGCTGTTGTTATGCCCCTTAGATCAAAATAAAAAAAAATGGGTGAAAGTTGTTGCTACGACCCTCGGGTGAAAGTTGTTGCTACAACCCTCGAAAATTGACTAAGGGTGAAAGCTGTTGTTATGCCCCTTAGATCAAAATAAAAAAAATGGGTGAAAGTTGTTGCTACGACCCTCGGGTTAAAGCTGTTGCTACGACCCTCGAAAATTGACTAAGGTTGAAAGTTGTTGTTATGCCCCTTAGATCAAAATAAAAAAAAAATGGGTGAAAGCTATTGCTACGACCCTCGAAAATGGACTAAAGGTGAAAGCTGTTGTTATGCCCCTTGGATCAAAATAAAAAGAAAATAGGTGAAAGTTGTTGTTATGCCCCTTAGATCAAAATAAAAATAAAAATGGATGAAAACTGTTGCTACGACCCTCGGGTGAAAGCTGTTGCTACGACCCTGGAAAATTGACTAAGGGTGAAAGCTGTTGTTATGCCCCTTAGATCAAAATAAAAAAAATGGGTGAAAGCTGTTGCTACGACCCTCAAAAATTGACTAAGGGTGAAAGTTGTGGTTATGCCCCTTAGATCAAAATAAAAAAAATATGGGTGAAATCTGTTGCTACGACCCTCGGGTGAAAGCTTTTTAGTCCCAAGTGGTCAGATGAGGTCTAGAGGGGAGGGGGTGAATAGACCTCTGATATTTTTTAGACTTTAAAAACTTTTCAGTCGTCTGTCAGCAGACTAACCTGTTATTGATTAGTAAGCTAACTAAGCTGATCGCGAACAAATCTTTGAACAACACAATTAACCACTTCTCATATTACTACTTAGCTGATTTCAGCAAACTTAGCTTTAACAACAGAATACTTGCAGCGGATATTTTGTAAGTGTTTTTCACAAGTAAACTTCTAGTCTTTTGAAAGATTTGTCCCCAATTTTAACAAACTCCTTTTAAAGAATCTTTCAACAGTTTTTCTAAAGTGTTTTATGCAACTTTGAAGATATGCAAGGAAATAATGCAAATTAAAACACAAAGAATTTTTATAGTGGTTATATGAAAAATCCTTTAGTACACTCTTCCAAGTCACTTAGATCTTGGGTTATACTATATGCACTTAGTTTACAGTATACTCTACTTACGCCAAAACAACAAATGAATGTGGCCGTAAGCTCGCAATAGGAGATCACAATGAAAACCTATCCTATGAAGTTAGATGATTCTAAACTTTCTCACAACACTCCTTTACAGTCTTTAAGTCAGAAAAAATGATTAAACTTGAATCTTCAACGAGGTTCTGTGAACAAATGACTTCGCCAGGTGAGTGAGCTATTCTTGAGACTTAAAGAGATTTTGCTTCGGAAATTTGCTCGGAGTTGTGTTGTTCTCTTCTTCTTCAGTCTCACGAACTATTTATACTCCATGTTTGAAAAATGTCTGTTGAAGAAAGACAGAATTCAAATTCCTCGGGTACTGGTCCTTAATTTCTGCGAACGGCTCTCTGCTCTGCAGCAGTACTGTCAACAGTACTTTTTGTCAGACAGCATTTAATGCACTAAGCTGATACGAGGTTTTCCTTCAATCATTTGTCATTAAGACCCTTAGTCTTCAGCATTAATTACTCCAGGTGCATTTATTACCGTTGGAGAGACTTCCTGATCATCTTCACTTGGCTGATGAGCATCACTAATCTGATGATGAGCGGAGCTGATCCCAAACTGAACTAATCTGATTTGAGTCGGCTGATCCTCACCAATCTGATTTTTTCCTTCAACAGCAGATCAGTAGTCTCTTGGATCAAATGAATTTTGACTTCACTGATATGTTCTTGATAATTGATCAAAATTCTTCTAAGGGATTTTTACTAAGCTTTCCTAACTTAGCTGGTTAAGATATTTTTGAAATCATCAAAACCTCCCTTTAAACTTTAAATTACATGTCCTTTGATCTTCATCTTCATCCAACAATTTCCCCCTTTTTGATGATGACAAAACTTATCAGCTAAGTACTTGTACCTAGACTAAAGTTTTATCCTCAAAGATTTCTGAGTTAGAAATAATTTATTGGATTAAAAACCTGAACTTCCATTGATTGATAGAATTTTGATTACGAGTTACAAGTCTTTTGAAGAAATGAAAATTATAGGGAAAGTAAACTGAAACAAGAAAACATTAAGTACTAGTGATCTGATTCTTCATCAGTCACTTTTTCTTCAATTTCAACGTACTCCTCTTTATCTTCATCATCAATCTCATCATCATCATTATTGGCATCATCAACAAGAAGATTCTTTTAAGCAGCTTCCATTTTCTGTTTACGTTTAGCTTCTTCTGCTTATCTTCAACCCTTCTTTTGATGCGTTCCAAGTTTGTGTACTTCACAAATGGATCAAGTTGTTCTTCAGGTGTATCCTTGGTTGCAGCAAGTTCTTTACCAGACTTTACTGGTTCCTTGGATTCTTCTTCTTCCTCATCAACAACTTCTTTATTTTCATCAGCATTCTCCTTAGCATCTGTTTCCTTAGCATCAGAAGTCTTTTCTTCAACAGCCTCTGCTTTCTTTTCTTCATCAGCCTTTTCCTTAGTTTCCTTAACTTGCTCAGGTACGGGCTCTGTTTCCTTCTCAGCAGCTTTCTCCTTATCAGCAGAGTCCTTTGTTTCAGTTACTTGAACAGTTTCAGTCACTGAAGCTGATTTCCCTTCATCAGGTACTGAATTCTCTTCCCCCTTTTTGTCATCATCAGCAGGGAGGAGATCAGCAGCTGGAATATTAATAGCAGTGCAGATCCTTCTGATGTTTTCATCCACTGTGGTCAGGTGAAATGTATGATGGTTAAGTGTAGAACGTAGAGTACCAGTCTGATCATTGAGATAGTCCATGTTGAGTTGTAAGGTAGCTACTTCATTATGAACTTTTGTAGCAGTTTCATCTATATGTCTTACAAACCCAAGGCTCATTTCAGTTTCAGCATCAGCTAGCTTGGTGATAAATCCTAGGACATCATCAATATCTCCTTCATGTCTTTTGAGACCTGTGTGAAGATAATTTACATCAGACTTCACATCTTCAATGTTTCTGTTCATGTTGATCATACTTTGAGTGAGTTGAAGAGAATTATCAGGCGGCAGAGGAAAGTTATCAATTGCATCCTTGATTAGCCTTTTGTTTTCTTCCTGCAGTCTTCTATTTTCCTCTTGTATTTCCTTCATTAGCTTTTTGTTTTTTCTTCCAAGAGTTGATCCAGCAGCAACTGAATAGATTCCATCAGATCAGAGTGCTTGTCAGCTGTTGGAATGTAAGTGGAAGCGGATGGTTCTGTCTGGTGGACTGGCACATATGCTAAGTCTTCTTCTTTTTCTTCTTCATTTTGGCCAGGCTCAGCAGTCTCCTGAACAGTTTCGTGAACAACAATTGCTCCAGTGGCCTCTTCAACCTTTTCTTGAACTTTAACTTCATCAGGTTGGGTTGCTTTTTGTTGAACAGCAGACTGTTCTTCCACCTTAACAGTTTCAGGAGTTCCATCATCTGATATCTTCGTAGTCTGATGGATGACTTTAGTAATATGAGGCATTGATCCCTGAGCAGGTGCCTTGATCACTTCCTCCTTATAAGTGCTAACTTCACAGCTAAAAGCAATCTGCTGTACACTTGGCAGTGATAGCAGATCACTTGGAGATCCTTTGTAATACCTTGAGCGTTTCGTTTCCCAAGGCTTGATAGACAACAATTTTAACAGCCCTTTGAACAGGATCTTCACTTTTCTTTCTTTTGGAAGGCAGGGAATCCTTGATCTTCTTGGCTTCCTGATAGACAATATTTCTTGCATAATTTTGGAAGACGTCTCTCACGTGATCGGGATCCAAGGCTTTTGAGATGGATGAAGTTTGGAAGAATGATAAGACCCACTCTTCTTCTGCCTCAAACTCCTTCCAAGCCTTTAACTCCGCAACAGAATTGTTGACTCTGAAAGTCCTCCACTGATTGTATCTAATTTTCTATTGGACAAACAAAGTAGCCTGCTGGAGTTGTTTATCAAATTCTTCCAAAGCAGCTTCAAATCTGGCAAAGGCGATTGGGTGTCCTTTGACAATATTCAAAGCCCACTTAACGTTGAAAGGGCACTTTTCAACTCTCTGACCTGGTGGCAGAATCTGTCTTGCCTTCAAAGATTCACCAATCTTTATTCTGTTGGGCTGCCTCGATTGTCAGAACAACAAAGAGTGCAGAATTTAAAAATTTTCAAGACACCCACAGTCCCATAAATAATTCTCCATATTATGTATACGAAAAGCATGAATCAAAACACATAAAGTATTAAAACATAGGGGGTTTCGATTTTTACCTCACCACAGGCAAGGTGGTGGCAACCTCCAATGCAGTTTTGAATCACAGGCAGTGATCCAAGTGTCTCACCTCCAGAGAATAATCCACACCAATTAGATTATGGCAACACCTCCTAATCTTAGGCTACGAACTGGATCTAGGAGGTTTGTTATTAAAGGACTGTGTAGATCTTCTTAAAGAGCAAGATCTAGCACAAGGTGAGCAGGAGAGGAGCTACGGCGGCACAAGAGCAGCTCACGACCAAGGAGAGGCGGCGGCTTGCAGGTGGCGGCGCAGGACAGGGTGCGGCTAGGTTAGAGGGGGTGGCCAGGGTTTGTGCTAGGGTGTGTTCCTTTTGAGCTCATGCAGAACTCTATTTATAAGCCTCCTTCTTGACCTAGGTTTGCAAAAAGGCCCATGTCTTGCAAGTCTTCTTTTAATTGACCACCTTAATTAAAAAACCCAGTCCATATTAATTAATAAATTAATATTTCCTTTAATTAATTAATTAACACTTTAATTAATTATCTTAATTAATTAGATAAACTAATTAATTAGTCTCCCACTTGAATTAATACTTTAATTCATTTAATTGATTTAATTACCTTTAAATCAATTAGTTCCTTTTATACCCTTTTATAACTGTCACCGTCCAATTGTATTGTGTGTGACACTCTGGGTTCATCATCAATTGGCAGCAGGCCCACGAATTCCTCGTGATTTAATTTATGAACAATAAATTGCTCCGATCAATTAAACAACCTTTAATTTACCACTCCTATAATCAATTCCTCTATTAACTCAGGAGTACCCACACTTCATGGTCGATGTCTAGCCACAAGCCCATGAAGCCCAACTTCAGGTGAATTGATATTTATGAACATCACATCTTATAATTGCCATGTACATATGGTCCTTCTATCGACTAATTTTCCCGATCAAGACTTAGGGTGTGTGAATTGATTGGCACCTCTAAATTTGTCTAGATAACTATACTTTCTAATTTGGGATAATATTCCAGTGTGACTACTAAATTTGAAAACCCCTTTCCAAATTCATCACCGATTGCGGCCGCAGATTCCTCGGATATATTATCTAAGAATAGTATAAGGAAATTCTCTCATCCATTACGATGAGTTGGTAGATTCCATATTGGTACTAACCACTCGCGTACATAACTATACACACCCAACCTAGGCATGTTATGATCAGGCTATGTGATCTATACCTAAATCTAAGTACGCACACTTATGCACCGAATTCTCCCTAGCACCTCAAGTTAAAGGACCAAATCGTACACTATTATAAGCCTTGAGAAACATCCCATCACCAATATGCGACATGCGCTTCCACAATGGGTTTCTCTATTCGGGCCGTTCGATGCGTTCGATCCTCTATCGAACCACCTACTCATATGTACTGGCCTCAAATGCCTTGCTCATGAAACGCTACAAATTCACTCCATGTGAATCATGCATACTTGTACAAGTATTGGCGATTCCTACGATACCCCGTCTCGTTTCGAAATCTATGACTTGGAACGTGTTTTAAGATTACGACCTTAGACACTGTTTCATGATTGCACTCAGTAGTGAAGTGAATCGTCCCATAGTCAAATGTAATCTAGGGTTTCATCCAATCGCTTAAATGTATTCGCGAAAGATGAAGGTGGCCATTTATTATCCTTATATACATATAAATAAACGTGCATATTATTATAAAATCAAAGATTGTTATTTACAGAATATACCTATTTCAATCTCCCACTTGCCCTAAAGCCATTCACAGATGTTCGTAAGACCCATCTTCTCCAGATGTCCCTCGAACGCCTTTTGTGAAAGTGGCTTAGTTAGTGGGTCAGCCATGTTGTCTTCTGATTTAACATACTCCACGTGTATGTCTCATCTACCAATGATCTCTCTGATCACGTGGTATTTACTCTGTACATGATTGGATTGATGGTGTGATCTCGGCTCCTTTGCTTGAGCTATTACCCCGTTGTTGTCACAGAAGACCACTACGGGTTCAGCAATGCTAGGAACAAAATCCAGTTCTTGGATGAAGTTTTTCATCCATACACATTCCTTTGCTGCATCTGATGCTGCGATATATTCTGCTTATGTGGTTGAGTCGGCAGTGGTAGACTGTTTACAGCTTTTCCAACTGACCGCTCCACCATTGAGGCGGAATATGTTTCCAGAGTTGGAATTGAAGTCATCCATGTCAAACTGGAAACTCGAATCAGTGAATCCTTCAAGTTTCAGTTCCCCACTACCACCATAGACCAAAAACAAATCCTTAGTCCTTCGCAGGTACTTTAGGATTGCTTTTATAGCAGTCCAGTGCTCTTCGCCTGGATTTGACTGATAGCGGCTCGTTACACTTATGTCTGGTCGAGTACACAACATTGCATACATTATGCTCCCTATATCAGAGGCATAAGGTATGAGAGACATTCTCGTCTTTTCTTCGTCGGTTGTAGGGCACATTGACTTAGAAAGAGAGATGCCATGTCTCATTGGAAGCAATCATCTCTTAGATTCTTCCATTTTGAATCACTTCAAAATTGTGTTGATGTACTGAGATTGGAAGAGACCTATCATCTTCTTCGATCTATCCCTATAGATACGTATTCCCATATCTTTCATGGAAAACTGCACGGATAACCACGCTTTAGTCTGCGCTAACATCTTGATATCGTCTCCGATTAACAAAATGTCATCGACGTATAACACTATGAATTGTACCGAACTTCCACTATTCTTCTTGTACAACAAGGTTCATATACGTATTTGATGAAGCCAAATGCTTTGACTGTCTCATCAAATCATATGTTCCAGGTTCGGGACGCCTGTTTGAGGCCATAGATTGACCTTTGAAGCTTACACACTTTGTGCTCACTTCCTTTGGATGCAAAACCCTCAGGTTGTTGCATAAAGATCTCCTTGTCAATGTCTCCATTGAGAAAGGCAGTCTTTACGTCCATTTGCCATATTTCGTTGTCATGCCACGCGGCTATGGCAAGGAGTATCCGAATGGATTTCGACATCGCCACGGGAGAGAAGCTTTTCTCATAGTCTATTCCAGGCCTTTGAGAATACCCTTTCGCCACTAATTGAGCTTTATGTGTTAATACCTCTCCATTCATTCCAAGCTTGCGCTTAAAGATCCATTTGCATCCTACAGGGATAGTTCCTTCAGGAGGATCGACCAAGGTCCAAACCTTGTTGGATTGCATGGAATCCATTTCGGATTGCATGGCTTCGAGCCACGCACCCGAGTCTATACCTGACATCATTTTTTGATAGGTCCTTGGATCAGTTTCCAATATCTCATTTTCGTGAATGAAACCAAATCGCTCTGGCTCCTTACGAATTCGATCGGACCTTCGAAGAATAGGTGTACAAGTAGGTTCAGTAAATTCTGGTTCAACTCACACTGTTTGTGGGGATGGGTCCAATTCTTGGACTTCATCAAGTTCTACGATTGTCCCATTTCGGTTGTTGAGGAAATCCTCCTCCAAGAAGTGGACGTTCCTAGATACGAACGTGTTACGTTCTTTAGGATCAAAGAACAGGTATCCAATGGATTCCTTTGGATACCCCACAAATTTGCACAAAGTAGATCTACTATCTAGCTTATCTCCATTCTTGTTCTTTACATACGCAGGAGATCCCCATACTCGTAGCTACGAATACACATGTTCTTTACCATACCATACTTGGTGCGGCGTTGTTGGCACTGACTTCAAAGGCACTATGTTTAGTATCTTCGAGGCAGTTAAAAGGGCCAAACCCCAAAACGAAAAGGGGAGGTCAGCGAAGCTCATCATGGAACGAACCATGTGTAGCAAGGTTCGGTTCCTCCTCTCAGACACTCCATTGAGTTGGGGCGTCTTAGGGGAAGTTCGCTGCGCGAGAATTCCATTCTTTTTCAGATAATCGCGGAATTCTTGGCTTAAGTACTCACCACCTCTGTCAGATCGAAGTGCTTTATACTATGCCCAAGTTGGTTCTCTACATCCATTCGAAACTCTTTGAATTTCTCAAAAGTTTCGGATTTGTGTTTCATAAGATACACATATCCATAACGACTAAAATCGTCAATGAATGTTACGAAGTAGGAGAATCCTCCTATCCCAGTGACGCTCAGTGGTCCACAAACGTCAGAATGGACTAAATACAATGTCTGCTTGGTTCTCTCAGGATTCCCTGTGAAGGGTGATTTGGTCATCTTTCCTTTGAGACAAGATTCGCAAGTCGGGAGTTCATCCAAGTTTTGTATCTTAAGAGCCTTAGATGAAACCAGCTTTTGAATCCTACTCTTGGAAATATGTCCAAGTCTAGCGTGCCAAAGTTGTGGAGTCTGATTATCATATTTCCTTTTTCTAGATTGAATGTGCATGACGTTGGAATTTATAGGTTCTAGGGAATACAGACCATCTATCAAAGTACCACGAGCATAAGTTAAACCACCTTTAATTATGCAACAAGATTCATTATCAATGGAAAAATTATTACCATTTTGAAATAATGTTCTTAATAATTGTTGGTACGTACAAACAGTCTCTTAAAACCAAAGTAAAATTCCCTAAAACTAATTCCACGTCTCATATAGCCTCAACGGCGATCCTAGCTCCGTTTCCAAAACACAGGATTCTATCCCCTGGCTTCAGGTATCTTACCGCTCCCATCACCTGCAAATCATTGCAGATATGAGAACTTGAAGCGGTGTCTAACACCCACGATGCACAGTTAATTGAAATATTAACTTCAACCAAGAAAATACCTTTGGCTACCAGTTTCATCTTTAGGTAGTCTGGGCAGTTCCTTTTCCAGTGCCCTGCTTTCTTGCAGTGGAAGCATTCGTCTTCTGGGCTTTTGCGCTTCTTTTTGACCACCTTTCTTGGGCTTTGCAGCCTTCGATTGGTGTGTAAACATCACTGGTTTCTATTTCTTGAGAGTCACTTCTGCCGTTACCAACAAAATGGTCAGTTCGTGAAGAGCGAGGGTTCTATCCTCCATGTTGAAATTCAACACGAACTGGTCAAAGGAATGAGGCAGCATATGGAGAAGGAGATCAGTGCTAAGATCAGCGTGCAAATCTACGTCCAATCGCCCCAGTTTTTCAACAAGGTTGATAAAACGCAGACAGTGATCCTTGACACTGCTTCCCTCAGCCATCTTGAGATAAAACAACTCCTTAGTTGTAATACCCCAAAAAATTTCGATTTTCAGAAAGTCCTAAAGTTTGACTTTGTTTAGTTAAAAATCTTTTCGAGGTTATATTTTGAGAAAGTTTGGGAAATTTTATTTATTATGAAGTTGTGCTTTTATGTAAAATAAAAATGATCCTGAAAATAAGAGATATTGCAGATTAAAGTTTTAAAAACTTTTGGAGTGAAAGTGTAATTGAATTCTTGACTAATATGATTAAGTTTATTTATTTTTAAGATCTCTTTGTTGTATTTTGGGGCTAAAGTGTCATTTTTTAAAAATTCAAGGGAGAAAATGCAATTTATAAAAAAAAAAAATAAATAAATAAATTGCAGCAGGACAAATGTCCTGCTGCTGGCCCGTAAAATACAAGTGGAAGACTTAGTCTTCCACTTGTGCTCAAGCATTTTTTTTTAAGAGGAAAAATGGGATTTAACCCATTTCATTCATTTCTAATAATCTAAATCCACACAAATATCAATACATTTTCCAGCAATAAATCATGTGGGATCAAGTGCAATTTGTTTGTTCATTCCTCCATTGTTATCTTGCTCAAGCTCAAACACCCACCTACACATACTAGAAACTCAAAAATATAACTTTCTCAATTCTTAACCAAATCAAGCGATTAAACACTCTAAATTATAGTATTCGGAATGTAGAACGTCGTGGTGGAGTTATTTTTCAGAAATATTGATCGTAGATGGATAAATCACGCCATTAATTTCTTTGCATGAGCATTTTTCGATCAATTTTTCGAAGATCCGACTCCACATTTGTGTTCTGGGATCAAAGAGGAGTGGCATGGTGAGTTCAGCAAATTTTCCGGTGTCGGTAAACGGCCGATCAACGGTGGTCAACGGTCGGTCAACGCCGGTCAACGGTGCCTGCTCCGGTCAGCGACTTCGTCTCGGAATGGGTATTCTATTTTCGGTCTTCATTTTTCGATTTGAGTTCGTTAGATAGTTCCTTGAGCCTAAATGTTATTGTGCATTATTTACATTGTGGTTAATTTTTGGCTTAAGAATTTAGTTTGAGTTCGTACTATGTTATGCATGTATCTCGATTAACTCGATTTTAGCTATAAGGATGGTGTAGCTTTGCTTGGTTTAAATAAATGTTTAGTAGATATTTGGATCTTGATTTATTTTTGTAAGAAAGTTATTATTTATAATTTTTGAAACATTGGGGGGTATTTTTTGAAAGATTTTAAAAGTTCAGGGGTTAGGGATACGAAAATTTTGAGAGTCTAATGGACTGAAAATATCTATTTTTGTTTGATATTTTGTTAGGTTTACTTGAAAAGCATTTGTTTTAAAGTTTGTTTCGATATTTTGCAAAATGGGAGTTTTTGAAACATTTGGGGTTATTTTTGTAAATCTGAAAATAACGGTTTTGTTGCTGATTTCACATAGTTACTTTTACAAACTTTTGATTAATTAAATTGATGTAGTGCTTTGCTCACTAATGTTTTAAGAATGAAATTTGTAAATTTTACCGAAGAAAATTTATGATCAAAGAAATTTTATTTCTCATTGTTACTTGGTGAAAAATTATTAAAACTTAATTTTAATCTCAGTTTTATAGCGAAAAATATTCTTGATTATTTTTAAATATTGCTTAGATGCTTGGATCTTGAATTATTTTTCACGAAAGTTGATTTTTATTATATCTTGCTAAATATCTTTGAATTTTTAGATAATTTTGTGAAATGGGAATATAAATCGAAAATGATTTTAAATTTTATCAAATATTAACCTTAATCTTCTTATATTCCTTTTAGGTCCCATAAGTTGTTTCACTATGTCATGTCATCTGTTAAAAATTGTTTTAATTTTTTTCGCTTTAAACTTAGTATTTTAAATTGTTATTATATCGTTTTAAACCGCTTCCGCTTAAAAATCTTTAATTCTCAATTTTAATTTATCGTTCCTTTTAAAAGGTTTCGATATTTTAACTCTTTTTTAAAATAATAATAATTTTTCGACCGTTATCCAACGGACTCGCGAAGCCGGGCCGTCACAGATGGTATCAGAGCTTCGGCTCATGGCCAGGATATGGTCCTCGGAGTTCGTACTGTGGTGCTAGTAAGGTGGGACTAACCGGCAAGATTTCAGGGTATCTACCCACATTGGGTAGTTAACTTTTAGGACAAAACCGCAACCAAAACATAGGTATTGTGCGTGTCCTCGGGGGAAGGGTATATGTTTGATTGTTAATGTGATTACTTGATTTGTTGTTTTAATTTCTGGTATCCAGAATATATAGGACGTTACTTTGACTGAATTGTTTGAATTATTGTCTGATGATGATTGTAGATGAATATCCTCCTTGGTTTCGTGTTTAGTGAATTACTTAAATCAAGTGACCTTACTTGAAGTACATATAAAATGACTAATATATCTCTAAACCTTTTCGAATTCCATCATCGCATGAGTTTTCCTTATTCAGAATTCATGTTCATGAATTCAGACATTTCCTCTCCAAATTGATTTATCTACTTTAGTAAGCTCTATTCATCTTTTTTCTTTTTAATTAACTGTTTCACCTTTACTATAATGTTCGTACTTTTTATTTCGAGCTTGTGATCCTTATATGTATGTTTTTTGTCATTGTGGTGAATCCAATTGTTACATATCGATTCCTTTCTTTTCTATTAACGACGAGTCTTCATATTCTTATCCAACATAAACCTTGAGATTTAACTCGTTCTCCTGATTTCAAACATTACTCTTTCGTAATGATCCATCAAATCTGAATATATTTGGATTCTCCTTGAGCTCTGTTCTTTGGTTCTATTTCATTCCAGGATCAATCGTATTTTTGAGTCTTGTGTATGGGTTATTCTTGATAGTATGAAATCGATACATGTTTCTTTGAATCTTGGTGATTTACTATAAATTTAGTTCCTTACATACAATTCTTAAAAATTATAGGTCATTTAAACCTTCAGATCGATTTACTCATTGTTATAATGACTTTATTTACTATTTTTATGTTCATGCCTGACTATGATTCATCTCGCTAGTTTGTACTCTATGAAATTCTTTCTTAGTCATTGTTAGTTTGATTGATGATAACTATTCTGTACCTAGTACTTCAAGTGTGTCTCATTCTTCAAATATCCATCTTTCTACTTTTCCTCGAGGTTGAAATTTACTTTCATCTGTAGGTTATTTGATCTAGATTACTATGAATTGCCACTCTTGATTCTGGCATACTCTTTGTATGTTGACCAAAATATGTGACCCCTACTTGTTATATACGCGTCTTGATGATGTATTATATAAGTTCTTGAAAAACGTAATTAATGGAGTGTGGTGACAACCAAATAGTCTTTAACATCAAGACTTGCTATCGAGGATTCATATAGAATGAAAGACAAGGGTCTGAAAGAAACAAAAGAGTCTATCAAGACGATCGAAATTCCTCTCTCTATTGAATCTATCGGCATGTTGAAACTTCGAGAAAGGATGTTTCCACCAAAGTTAAGTGTATTGACGAACAAGTCATTTGAAGTAGCCTACTCATCACATTGTAGTGTTTTCCCTGGAGAAATCGAGTGTAACGAATGTCATTGGTTGAAGAGAAGCGTTGCAACTATCTTCGTCATCTAGTAAACCAGCTATCGACTAAGGAAATAAGCCACGTTACACAAGAACTTCAAAGATCCGCAATCACTCAAAAGTGAATTAAATCCTAACTCTATAATCTTTCGATGAAGTGAGAGAATTCATCTCCTAACATCTTCTAATCATTTCAATTAGACTAATATCTCTAATTGAGCACCAGAATTGTTCATTGTTCATTTTTCCATATGCGCTAATGTTTTTCCCCTTGGTTTCCATATGCGATGGTCAGTTTCTTTCTCTCAATTTTAATTCTGAATTGACCAAAAGTTTCCTTGATTCTTTCTTGAGCTTTATTCTTGAACGTGTTTCCTTGATCTCATAATTTTAAATATTGTTTCTCACAATTTCTTGAATTTGACGGTTTCTTCTTGAACCGATTGCCATTCTAATTTAAAACCCTCCCTTCATAGTTTATTGACTCTTTCAATTCAGCTTCTGTCCAATCGAAGCTTCCAATTTGATATTTGAGTTTTATGTTTGTTCGGAGTTTGTACTCCCTTTTCCTTTCACGAGCTACTTCTTCATAGTGAACTCGTGAATCATACTGCTTACCTTAATCTGATTCAGTGGTTAGGAATATTTCATTATTCTTATTCCCTGAACCTAATTATTGAATTGCGATAGGTTCTGAAAAGGTCTCTTCGATTTCATACTATTCCTGCTTGTTATTTTATTCTGAAAGGAATGTACTGTCAACTTCATACTTGTATCATGTTCCTTCTGAAGTTGTTTTATCCTATTTGCTATCATTACCTTGTAAATTGGACCATTTCATTTTTCTGTGTCTTGTCCTTGAACCTTATTCGCTTTGCCTCTGGTATGCTCATTGCACTTATTGCTTCTTTAAATGAAACTTTGAATGGTCCATTCTGTCTTAAAATGATCTTCAGATGTTCAAAGACACTTTAACGTCCTGATTATTAATACTAAAACCTCTTTATTGATTTAAGGCCGTTTTTGAATCGTCTCTTTGATTTCATATTATCCATGTTGATTTCATTGACCAGGCAGCAATTTCACTCAGTCATCTACTTTCTTTTGAACTCCACACTGTTATTTTGTTTTCTCTAAATATCTTCTTTAATCATGGTTAGTTTCTCAAATAGGGTGTTCTCACTTTTCTTGAATCTCGTTCTTGAACACTATGCGCTTTATGCGTGGTACTTTTGCTATATTCATTACTACTTAAAATGAATCTTTGAGTAGGGAATTTTATCTTAGCCCAATTTTTAAATAATCTAAGACATTTCAAAGCTTCGATTACTATTGACAGAACTCTTGGTTCAACTTTTGTTATCCTTATTGGCACACTTGGTTTAACCTTTTTCTTATTATCCCTAATAAGATGTCTGAGGAAATTCTCCATAGTCCAGCATATTGTTACATCTTGTGGGATTTGTTTGGTTAATTACAACAAATTCCTAATCCAATTGTCTTTCGCAATTAGTTGTTTTTCCCTATTTTCTTTATCTTGAAATAATTCGTATGAGGAGAAGCCAATTCGTTTACGGGATAGAAGATCTAAGGATTACAAAATCAGGAGATTGCTCTTACGAATGCTTTGTGCTAAAGTTTGAAATTCGAAGAAGTTATGTGATAAAGAGAAGATGAAGTACAATATAATACCAGTTATGAATTTGGTGACCAAATTCTTTTAAGGGAGGGAGAATGTAATACCCCAAAAAATTTCGATTTTCAGAAAGTCCTAAAGTTTGACTTTGTTTAGTTAAAAATCTTTTCGAGGTTATATTTTGAGAAAGTTTGGGAAATTTTATTTATTATGAAGTTGTGCTTTTATGTAAAATAAAAATGATCCTGAAAATAAGAGATATTGCAGATTAACGTTTTAAAAACTTTTGGAGTGAAAGTTTAATTGAATTCTTGACTAATATGATTAAGTTTATTTATTTTTAAGATCTCTTTGTTGTTTTTAAAATTTTGGGGCTAAAGTGTCATTTTGAAAAATTCAAGGGACAAAATGCAATTTATAATCCTGCTGCTGGCCCGTAAAATACAAGTGGAAGACTTAGTCTTCCACTTATGCTCAAGCTTTTTTTTTGAAGAGGAAAAACTCATTTCATTCATTTTTCTAATCTAAATCCACACAAATATCAATACATTTTCCAGCAACAAATAAAGTAGGATCAAGTGCAATTTGTATGTTCATTCCTCCGTTGTTATCTTGCTCAAGCTCAAACACCCACCTACACATACTAGAAACTCAAAAATATAACTTTCTCAATTCTTAACCAAATCAAGCGATTAAACACTCTAAATTATAGTATTCGGAATGTAGAACGTCGTGGTGGAGTTATTTTTCAGAAATATTGATCGTAGATGGAGAAATTGCGCCATTAAAGTGACGGTTTTGAAATGGATTTCTTTGCATGACCCTTTTTCGATCAATTTTTCGAAGATTCGACTCCACATTTGTGTTCCGGGATCAAAGAGGAGTGGCATGGTGAGTTCAGCAAATTTTCCGGTGTCGGTGAACGGCCGGTCAACGGTGGTCAACAGCCGTTCAACGCCGGTCAACGGTGCCTGCTCCGGTCAGCGACTTCGTCTCGGAATGGGTATTCCATTTTCGGTCTTCATTTTTTGATTTGAGTTCGTTAGATAGTTCCTTGAGCCTAAATGTTACTGTGTATTATTTACATTGTGGTTAATTTTTGGCTTTAGAATTTAGTTTGAGCTCGTACTATGTTATGCATGCATCTCGATTAACTCGATTTTATCTATAAGGATGGTGTAGCTTTGCTTGGTTTAAATAAATGTTTATTAGATATTTGGATCTTGATTTATTTTTGTAAGAAAGTTATTATTTATAATTTTTGAAACTTTGGGAGGTATTTTTGAAAGATTTTAAAAGTTCAAGGGTTAGGGATACGAAAATTTTGAGTCTAATGGACTGAAAATATCTATTTTTGTTTGATATTTTGTTAGGTTTACTTGAAAAGCATTTGTTTTAAAGTTTGTTTCGATATTTTGCAAAATGGGAGTTTTAGAAACATTTGGGATTATTTTTGTAAATCTAAAAATAAGGGGGCAAATACGTTGTTTTGTTGCTGATTTCACATGGTTACTTTTACAAACTTTTGATTAATTAAATTTATGTAGTGCTTTGTTCATTATTGTTTTAAGATTGAATTTTTAAATTTTACCGAAGAAAATTTATGATCAAAGAAATTTTATTTCTCATTGTTAGTTGGTGAAAAATTATTAAAACTTAATTTTAATCTCAGTTTTATAGTGAAAAATATGCTTGATTATTTTTAAATATTGCTTTGCTGCTTGGATCTTGAATTATTTTTCAAGAAAGTTGATTTTTATTATATCTTGCTGAATATCTTTGAATTTTTTGATAATTTTGTGAAATGGGAATATCAATCGAACATGATGTTAATTTTTTATCAAATATTAACCTTAATCTTCTTATATTCCTTTTGGGTCCGACAAGTTGCTTCACTATGTCATGTCATCTGTTAAAAATTGTTTTAATTACTTCCGCTTTGAACTTAGTATTTTAAATTGTTCTTATATCGTTTTAAACCGCTTCCGCTTAAAAATCTTTAATTCTCGATTTTAATTTATCGTTCCTTTTAAAAGGTTTCGATATTTAAACTCTTTTTCAAAATAATAATAATTTTTCGACCGTTATCCAACGGACCCGCGGAGCCGGGTCGTTACAGATCGTATCAGAGTTTCAGCTCATGGCCAGGTGATTTAACCAGATTTGGTCGGGTTAATGGTATCAGTAAAATTGTGATATTGGGGATTCTCAATATATAGTTTATAGGGCTCTGTTACTTTACTCAGGATGGATCAATCTCAAGGAAGAGCAATTTCGTAAGAACAATAAGTAAATATCGTAACCAACGCAAGTATAACACAAGTATGAAGAGAAAGCTCTTTCTTTTTATTAAGTAATACTGAGTTATGCTGTTTATGCAGAATTCAATGGCGTATTAGCCTTATGATTCAGAGTTGTTTAATACAATGATTGACTAGGTATTTATATCATACTAAACCTAGTCTTACAAGGAAATATAGTCCTAATAGGACTCGACCCAAATATCCTTCTTGAGTCCGGAGTGTAGTCTTCTTGTCGAAGAGAGCTGTATTCGGCCGGGTCGATAAGATGATCCCGAATTGTCTGATTTGGTCGAACCGATCTTATGTTCTTTAGTCGATCCGCACATTATGTGGGGTGCGAAATATCCCCCATCAGTACTCCCTCACTTCTTCGAGCGTATAGATAATAGAAGCTCGTAGAAGTAGATAATTTTATATGACTGTTTATCTTCTATGAATGGTGCCTCGTTAAAAACCTTTCTTAAGAAAAAACCCTGTGGGAAAAAATCTTAAGTAAGGAAAAGAGTGCTACGCATCATAGATAGTCGTTTTCTCTTTCCAACTATGAATAGCCACGCGTCCTTTCGTGAGGCTATTAATCTTCTTCCGATTTTTGCGGGAATGTGATTTAGTTGTGACGAGTTCGAAACGTCTTTTCTCTTCTTAGTATAAATAGGTGACTTTTGAGTTCGTTATTTTTCCTTTATACTTGCTTATAGTCCGTAGTCTTTTTCTTGCTTAGTCGTTCATAATATAAAGTTTTCATTTTATCGACCTACATCATCCGAGAATCTGAAAATATGGCTTCTTTAAGAAAATCTTCTTCTTCCTCTAGGGAGAATGTCGCTCCTAATAACGAGGAGGAGTTGCATTCTAATTTTTTGGGCGAACAAACTGCAGTTCCTGAATTTGTCGTTCCTGTTGAAGACACTTTTAAGGTACAACTCCTTTCCGATACAGATGTCGCTGCCCGAGCCAAAAAGTGCAAAGGTACTGCTCCTCAGATTTCTTTATCAATTGAGGACCTAGCTTGCGCTTATACGATGGACACTTTTCCAGAGGTTGTGAATAATTACGCCAAATATTTCCCGGAGGGTTCTGAAATAATTCTCCCTTCTCCTTCTGATAGGGTTACATCTACACCGGAAGGATGTCGAGCCTTTTACACGGCCCATTTCAATAGCGGTCTGCGTCTTCCGTTGTCTCCCCTCTTTCTTGATATTCTAAGAATATTCAGTGTGTCCTTGACACAATTAGTTCCTAATTCTGTGGCTTTCGTGGTTTGTTTTTCTGTCTTAATGATCGCAAAGGGGTTTAAACCTTCTTTTCGTAATTTTACACAACTTTTCCAGTTCAATATTTCCAGTTCTTCTAATCGTGGATATTTCTTCGCTAGTCAGAGGCCTAGTCGAGCAATTTTCGATTCCCCCATTTCTAGCAACCCTTTCTGGAAATCTCATTTTTTCTTTGTTCGCCCCCCACCTCATCTTTGTTTGGCGGACGGTTCGACTATACCCTTCTCGTGGGATCACGGCTCCAAATGGGTTTACGGAGGTCGTCTGTCGACCGGTGAATTCATTCCTGATGATGCTCAGTTTATTGGTGAAATCCCCGCTATGCGTGCCAACAAATATCAGAGTGCTCTTCTGATTGGGGAGGCTTTCCTCCGTAAAGCGGGATTGAGTGCTCATTATTTTTCAATCAGTTCATCGTCTGAACCTCTTGGTAAGTACTTCATTTTAGCTTAGGGTCGTGATGATACCTTCTATACAGAGAAACTGACTTTTATCTTGTTTCTTTTTCAGCCCGTATAGTAGAAAACTCCCGACATTCTTCAAAGGGAAAAATGGTGTTATCTAAATCCTCCAAATCCATTGAGAACGTCCCTATCGAGCAGAGAGCGTCTTGAAAGATAAAACTAGAGTTGAGTCATGATTCCGAGGAGAATGGAGAGGAGTCTCCAGATTCTTCGCAAGATTCCCCTATTCGTCAAGGGACTGGATCCGGTTATCCCCCTCTTCAGCTTTGGACATTCTTAGGTATTCGTGGATGTCGCAGATGGTCGATGTCTCACCCTAGTGATAATCTGGTGGGGAGAAAGAGGAGTTGCTACGGTCGTTCTGGTAACGATCTCTCTTTTCCTGACGACAATCATCCAAAGCCTACTTTGGTCGAAATGATTGAGGATCATTTAGAAGGAAAAAGGGCTGCAGGTTATTCTGAGAAAGATTCTCTTATTCATGATGAGAGTGAGAACGCGGTCGATAAGGCGACTCGTGTTCTTTTGTCCGGTGTTTTTACTCGCGATCTGAATAAGCTTCTTCGAAAGGATCCTCTGGAGAAATTTCAGCGAGCTTCTCTTTATGCTGAAAAGGTAACGTCTTTTTTAAGTTTGCTTTATAAAATATTTCCTTTCGAAGGTCTTTCTAATTTGCTTACTTATTTTTGTTTTACTCCTTTACTTTTTTCAGACTAAGACTTGTTTGGCCTCATACGCTTATGAAACTGCTATCTGGAAACAACAATGTGAGATTCTGGAGGAGAAATACAAAGCTTTACTCCATAAGTCCTCTGGTTCAGAGGTAGGCCCATCAACGTCTTCTTCCGTTCCCGTCGTTGAGACTAGGGCTACAGGGACTGAAGACCAGGAGATCATGAACAGGGTCCTGGAGACTTTTCGTGCTCAAGAGCAAGCCGATCAAATGGCTAAAACGTTAGAGGAATTCCAGTTTCGGAGTACTGCTCGGATTAGTGAGCTAGAATCTCAAGTATCAAGTCTTCAAGCTTCATCAGAGGAGTACGAGAAGGACACTCCTCTGAGTGGACTCAGGGATCGTTATGGTCGTAATTATGATGAAAAAGTGATTCGTGAATTCCTTAATTCTCCCGTTCATACGGCGTTGGTAAATCAGATGGTTGGTCCGCTCTTACAAAATACGTTCAAGAAGGCAATCCATCAGTTGGTCGCTTTCGATATGATATATGATCATCGAAAGGAATACTTTAAAGCGGCACATATTCGGTTGAACCGCTATGGCGAGGTATACTCTCCTTCCGAGCTTCCAGATGTTGTATATCAAAACTTTCCTTTGGCACACCTTGTCAAAGAGTTCGGAAAACCATTGCCAATTCCTCCTTCAGATATCAATGATGAGCTCGACAAAACCTTCATCGATCCAGAAGATGAAGAAAAAGAAGAAGAAGATATTGGCATAGCCGAGGAAGAGAACGTCGGTAGCGAACATAAAATTCCAGATAGCGACCAAGCTATATGATATATTGATCTTTTGAAATAATCTTTGTAATTATTTACCCGTAGGTTTAATTGTAAATTTACCCTTTCATCCCTTTTGAAATAAACCTTTCGTATTCTGACAGTCGCTTCCTTCCGTGTTCTTATGTAATGATTCAGACAAGCCATTAACTTCGCCGTAATCATTATGCGTATGTCGTTTCAAATTCTATTGTTTATTCCAAGGCTATCTTCAGTATTTCGCGCCCTTTATTTAGGTCTGTCGCGTCTTTTCGTGTAGTATAAATACAAAAAGGTAAAAACTTGGCTTGTTATTTACCGTTATACTCGTCTCTTCTAATAGAATACTTTTTCTTTGGCTAGTCGATAAACCCTCTCGATATTTACTTTGTACTTTTCAACAATCCGATCATGAGTAATCTTTTTGGCAATACTTCGAAGCGACCCTCCCGTGAGAGCGCTAGGGATAACAGACCTAAAAAATCTCGAAGAGAGGGGCCCTCGATGGAGCCTCCTCGTTCGTCTTCAATAACTAGGTCGGTGATCGACACTCCTGTTATCCCTTCTGAACCTTTTTCTGTAATTAGTTCGTCTTTTGTAGAACCAAATTTTTCTTCTTCTACGGAAGGCTTCCCCTGGTAGGGTGGCTTTTGGTGATTCATCCAATGTGGATCAGTTTTTCGATCTACCTGTTTCTTCAGGTGTTTCTTCTTTTGAGCATGGGTTTCATGGAGGGGATTTTGCTAATTCCCTTCCTTTGTCTACTTCTACTGCCCCGATCGCCAGCGAAGGGCAAGTTGGTGAGGGCTCCTTTGTCAATCCTTCCACAACACAATCTATTCTGCAAGATTGTCCTGACTATCTGTTTCATGATACTACTGTGATGACTACTTCTTTCGAATCTGGAGGACCTTCTGGAGGTCGGTTTGGGACGAGGTCTGGTCGTCGAACCATTATTTCTTCTTCGGGTAAGGAGACCTCAGTTAGTCCCAACGAGAAGGATTCTCCTCGTCCGTTAGACGATCGATGCATCCTTGAGCAAGTTAAGGATATTACGTTGTCGGAGATTCCGCGCCCAGACGGTGTCCCTTCTGATAGCGAATTACCTGGCTCTATTGAGCCTGATGCTTTGTCTTGGGATCTGGGCTTAAGCACCATTTTGCCTGGTGAGCTGAGGAAACTTGAGGGTACATCCAACGTTCGCCTTGTCCAGTCGCTAGTGAAGATATTCGAGCAGGTAGACATATCTTTTTGATAATTTTCCCTACTTTTATTTCGATTTTCTTGTTGTGTGAGGGTTTTTTCTCATTCTTCTTCTTTTCTAGGCCAAATATTTTGCCCTTCAGCTGGGTGTGCAGAACGATGATCTGTGGAATGGTAAGGATGCTTATCAAAGACGGTTGGAGTCGGAATCGGCGAAGGCCGCAGGGCTGACCCTGCAACTGTAGCTTGCCAAAGATGATCTTCAAAAATTAGAGGTCGTGAGGGTCGTTCTTGAAAAAGAGAAAAATGATCTAGTTCAGGCTGCTGTCTTGGCGGAGGAGTCTCGTCGGCAGGCTTATGAAGAAGGTTATGATGCCGGGTATCTCAAGCGTCAGGAGGAGTTGATGGCGTTTGCTGGTAACTTGACTCCTCGAAAGACTATTTCCGCTAGTCGGCCTGTTGATAACAACCCTTCTCAGTGATTTGTCTGACCTGGCAGGCCTTGGACTGTCTCTTTTTTTTTTTTTTTTTTTTTTTTAGTGCCCAACTTTTTTGTGTAGTTGTTTGGGCTGAATTTTTATATTGGGAGAACGACTAAATTGGAAATTATGATCTTTTGTAGGCAGATCCTTGCCTTGATCAATTTTATTCTGTAGATATATTTTGTTATGCACATTTAGCTGTTATGCATAAATATAACATCATGAAATAATCAGCATAGATTGGCATACTTATCTTATATTGATCCTTGCGGAGGATACTGAGAATAGAGAAAAAGGTAGCTTAATCTTGCTCGATCACTATATAAGTAACTGAATAATATACTGTTTGCTCTGTAAAATAAATTTTTTGTTGATCAACCCAGTATAGTCCCTTGGGTTATACCCAAAACCACGTTGTTCATCAAAATGTAGATAGTAGGTCATTCGTATCGATAATCGATTGAATAGCAGTTTAAGGAACGCTCAGCATCTTGGTCG
Organism: Penstemon eatonii; assembly: GCA_038501285.1. Taxonomy (NCBI): domain Eukaryota; kingdom Viridiplantae; phylum Streptophyta; class Magnoliopsida; order Lamiales; family Plantaginaceae; genus Penstemon; species Penstemon eatonii. Next base: position 60,069,108 of record CM076715.1, on the reverse strand, counting down.
ATGTTCAATCCATGCCTTGTAAATTTGTCTTTTTGTGATATATATCTTATATAAGGAGGCTATTATTCCTTCTGTTGAACTCTACTTTTCTTTTCATAAGACTAAGAGAAGATATCCCTTTCAGTATCTTCCTAAACTTTATGTTTCTCTGCATTAACTGTGAACTATATGTTCCTCAACCAGTGTATCATTATATCATTTCTTTGATATGGGAGGAATTGGAAAATGTAGAATTATTAGCCAGATCTGGCCTGCTCTGACCTCCTTCAGCAATTCTTTGGAATTTTAGGCAGTGATGACTTTGCAGTCTAGCATGGTCGTATTAATCGTTCCAGTACCGACGTCAGATTTCTTGGATTCCAAATGGAGTTCTTGTATGGCTAATTTAATAGTTCCCCATATGATGTATGAGGCAGTGACGCCCCTGGTATGGTGGATGGTTTGGTTTTTCATCTCTAGGCGAGCAAGTATCCTGTTTTCAACGGCTTAAACTTGCATGCCTTCGTTGAGGATCTTTAAATTTTTCTGTCGAGCGACTATCATAAGTGATCGTTCAGACCTTTCTGGTTCGGAACTTCTTTAAGCCTTCTTGGATTATTTCGTTGATCGCTTCGATCCACGGATTCTTTTGTTATCGATTGGTTGAGCTGATCAGATAGGTGTCGTTCCAACTTACTTGCATTTATTACGGGGAGTCAAAAGGTCGCATTTTCGTCCCTTGATCAAATTTCTATCCAGCCGTAGGATCATTCTTACGAGCGCCTATAAATAAGTAGGCAATTTCCTTATCTTTTATTCAGAACAGATGGAGATCTCAGTCTCATTAGATTTCATTTTGCCTTCTGATCCCATAATATTCAAAAAGTCACATTATCGCGATTTATATCACAACGGCTTAAATTTAATTAGCCTTGTACTGACGGGTCCCATGGAAGCCCTACCTCGTACTGACGGGTCCCATGAGGCCTCGAACCTTGTATTTACGGGTTTGAGGTCCGTGGTTTCCTGTTTGCACATGGAGGGTTCATATTTGCCAGTCACCCCCGCTTTTGGATGTTACCTCCGGAGTGATAGACTGCTGGGGTGTAGTGGTAAATATTAATAATTCACGACCGCCCCGAAGAGATGCTGCTTTAGAGTAAAATGTTTTATCTTTAAGTAAAAGCAGTATCTTGTTGTGGGTGAATGAGTATTGCCGGTTATCTGGCTGGTAATGCTCCTTTCGTCTGGAGGAACATTTGATCTTCAGGGCCTGGCCATCGAACCAAAGAAGTCGACCATCCTGAGCAGCATGCTTCTTAGGTGGTTTATCATAATCGACGAGGTACTAGGGAGGAGATTGGTGTTTCCGTGGACAATGTCGTGAAGATCGCTGATCTATAGGGTCATTTTATCTAAACCCTTGTAATTGTATACGAACTTTGTAATCAAGTTTTTGTAACTCTTCTACATGTAAAAAGATGAATAAAACTTCATTTTTATTTCTTGCATTCTTTGTTGTATTCGGTTTTAATCATTATTTGTGATTGTCAACGAGGAGTGTTTATTGAGCGTATCAATGTTTACTTAACTCTTTTAGTTTAGACTTAGGCTTTCAGTACCAGAAGTCTTTTAATCGTTGAAAAACAATCAAGGAGTGTTTATTGAGCGGATCAATGTTTACTTAACTCCTTTATTTGAGACTTAGTTTTTCATGCCAAAAGCCTTTTAGTCGTTATAGCAGGTCGAGGAGTGTTTATTGAGCGGATCAATGTATACTCAACTCTTTTATAATTTAGACTCAGGTTTTTAATATCAGAAGTCTTTTTAAATCGTTGAAAACAGATCGAGGAGTGTTTATTGAGCGGATCAATGTATACTCAACTCTTTATAATTTAGACTTAGGTTTTTAATACCAGAAGCCTTTTAGATCGTCGAAAACAAATCAAGGAGTGTTTATTGAGCGGATCAATGAATACTCAACTCGTTATAATTTAGACTTAGGTTTTTAATACCAGAAGCCTTTTAGATCGTCGAAAACAAATCGATGAGTGTTTATTGAGCGGATCAATGTATACTCAACTCGTTATAATTTAGACTTAGGTTTTTAATACCAGAAGCCTTTTAGATCGTCGAAAACAAATCGAGGAGTGTTTATTGAGCGGATCAATGTATACTCAACTCGTTATAATTTAGACTTAGGTTTTTAATACCAGAAGCCTTTTAGATCGTCGAATACAAATCGAGGAGTGTTTATTGAGCAGATCAATGTATACTCAACTCGTTATAATTTAGACTTAGGTTTTTAATACCAGAAGCCTTTTAGATCGTCGAAAACAAATCGAGGAGTGTTTATTGAGCGGATCAATGTATACTCAACTCGTTATAATTTAGACTTAGGTTTTTGATACCAGAAGCCTTTTAGATCGTCGAAAACAAATCGAGGAGTGTTTATTGAGCGGATCAATGTATACTCAACTCGTTATAAATTATACTTAGGTTTTTCATACCAGAAGCCTTTTAGATCGTCGAAAACAAATGGAGGAGTGTTTATTGAGCGGATCAATGTATACTTGACTTGTTTGTATGGTTGGATCGAGGAGTGTTTATTGAGCGGATCAATGTATACTCGACTCGTTTGTATGGTTGGATCGAGGAGTGTTTATTGAGCGGATCAATGTATACTTATCTCCTTTTGTCCCAATCCCAACCAATATGATAGTAGAATTCCAAGGAGTGTTTTATCGAAACAATCGATTTATATCCAATCTTGACTTAATATTTAAAATTGCTAAAATCTTTAATAATTGAAATGTAGGCTCAGGCCTTTATTACAAAGATTAAGACTTAATAAAATAAAGGAGCATAATCTGCTAAAATTTATTTACCATAGTATTTCCTAAGGTTGACTGCATTCCAGGTTCTTGGTAAAGCTGTTCCATCCAAGTGTTTGTATGAACCTTTCTTTCCTTTTGATTGTATGCCTTTTACATATTTGCTTTAGTGGCTTGCAATTGTACAGCGGCTTTTTCTCTTAAAGCTTCTGTTAAATCGATATCATTTTCTCTTGTCTTTTCATTTTCCTCATTATCGTACATTTCAATTCTTGGTGTTGGAATTAGAGTTTCAACAGGAATAACAGCTTCCGAACCATATACCAAGCTAAACGGGGTTTCTCCGGTTGAGCTCCTGACAGTGGTTCGATTAGCCCAAAGTACTCCTGGGAGTTCATCGAGCCATTTTCCTTTGGCCGCTCCTAATCTTTTTTCCAAGGATTTTATTATTTCTCGGTTTGCTACTTCAGTCTGTCCGTTTGCTCCGGGATGCCCGACTGAAGTGAAATTTTGTTGAATCCCAAGTCTCGAACACCATTCTATTACCTGTTTTCCCGCGAATTGGGTTCCATTATCAGAGATTAGGATCCTTGGGATGCCAAATCGACAAACTATGAATTTCCATAGGAAGTTGATCACTTGGAATTGAGTTATTCGTGCAAGGGCGATGCATTCTATCCATTTGCTGAAGTATTCTACAGCGACCAGGACATAAGCTTTCTTGGATCTTGCCGCTGGGAACGGCCCCACAATGTCCATTCCCCATTGGTCGAAAGGCCAACATACCGGTATAGGGTGCATATTTTCTACTGGTCGATGACATATATTAGCATGGACTTGGCAGTGATGACATTTTTGGACATACTGAGCGGCGTCGTTGTTGATGGTAGGCCAATAATAACCTGTTCGGAGGCATTTTAAAGCCAATGCCCTTGCTCCGCTGTGATTCCTTGCATTTCCTTCATGTATCTCTCGTAGAATATCAGTGGTTTGTGATTCAGAGACGCATTTCAGAAGAATTCCTGACACTGATCTCCGGTAGAGCTTTTCTCCTACTAATGTGTATTTTGGAGCTCGATATTTTATTTTCCGAGCTTCATTCTGGTCAAGCGGCAATTTTCCTTCTCGAAGATAGTTTATCATCGGAGTCATCCAATTTTCTTCTGCTTCTTCGATTTCCATTATATCGACCGCCGGTACCTCATCGATGTCGATGGCCGGTGTACTAGAGATTAACCAGTTGATTACCCTTTCAGTTTTTCCGTCATGGGCTCCTGTGAACCTAGATAGTTGATCGGCCCATTTGTTTTCCGAACGTGGGATGTTCTGCATACCGAAGCTTTCGAATTTTTCCGCTAGTGTTTTCACTTTGGTAAGGTACTTAACCATATTAAACTCCTTAGCCTCATATAGGCCTTCTATTTGTCTTTGCACTAACTCTGAATCTGTTAACACTTTAAGGCTTCTAATGTTTGCCTTGATCGCCATTTCCATTCCTGCGATTAACGCTTCATATTCTGCTTCATTGTTTGTTACGACGAAGTCCAATGTTATTGCATAATTTAAATCTTCTTTATTCGGTCCGGTGAAGTTGATTCCAGCGCCTCCTCCTTCTCGGCACGAAGCACCGTCAACATGCATTAACCAAGTTTGATCTTCTATGATCAAGATATCGTCGTTGAGGCTGCTCGATAGTTCGGTTGCTTGTGTGGGAGTTTCCAGTAGGAAATCAGCTAATACTTCGGCCTTAATTGCAATTCTCGGTTTGTAGTCGATTTCGAATTGACCGAGTTCGATCGCCCATTTGATTAGTCTTCCGGAAGCTTCTGGCTTTGCTAAGACTTGTCTTAGCGGTTGGTTTGTTAAAACCACGATTTTGTAGGTCAAAAAGTAAGGTCGAAGTCTTCGTGCTGCCACTACTAAGGCCAAAGCGAATTTCTCAATTTCCAAGTAATTCTTCTCCGCCCCTTGTAGTAATTTGCTTAAATAATAGACAGGCTTATGTTCTGATCCTTCTATTTTGATCAGTACTGAACTAACGGCCGCATCGGAGATCGAGATGTAGATATACGATGGTTCCCCTTCAGTCGGTTTGGCCAACAACGGGGATGTTGTTAAATATTCTTTGAGCTGGTTGAAGGCCTGATCGCATTCTTCGGTCCAAACGAAGTTTTTTGCTTTTCGAAGCGTTTGGAAGAAGGGCAAACTTCTGTCTGCTGATTTTGATATGAATCTGTTCAGCGCTACGATTTTTCCTACCAAGCTTTGAACTTGGGAGATGGTTTTGGGAGGCTTCATTTTGGCTATGGCTCGAATTTTTTCTGGGTTGGCTTCGATTCCTCGTTGATGTACCAAATAGCCTAAGAATTTTCCTGACTTAACACCAAAAGTGCATTTCGCGGGATTCAACTTCATGCGGTATTTTCTCAATATTCGAAAACATCGATCAAGATGTTTTACATGATCTGCTTCATTCATGCTTTTGACTAACATGTCGTCTACATAGACTTCCATTATCTCTCTGATTAACTCTTTGAACATTAGGTTTACTAACCTTTGGTAAGTAGCCCCGGCATTCCTTAAGCCGAATGGCATTACAATAAAGCAATATACTCCCTTCTCGGTTATGAACGCAGTCTTCTCTTGGTCCCGCTCATCCATATATATTTGATAAAACCCTTGAAAGGCATCCATCATGCTGAAAATCGCGAAGCCAGCGGTTGAGTCAACTAATAAGTCGATCCTTGGGAGGGGATATGGATCACGTGGGCATAATTTATTAAGGTCGGTAAAATCATTACACATTCTCCATTTGTTGTCCTTTTTATCCCCTTTTGCTACTAGAACAACATTACATAGCCATTCTGAGAAGTGTATTTCTCGGATTTGTTTTGCTTCAAGTAGCCTTTCTACTTCGGCTTTGATGATTTTATCTTTTACTGGCCCGTGATTTCTCTTCTTTTGTCTAGCGGGTTTTGCCAAGGGATCAATTTTTAGCGAATGCTTGATTATTCGAGGATCAATTCCTTCAATGTCATTCGCGCTCCAAGTGAAGACGTCGACATTATGTCTGAGAAAGTCAATCAACATTACTTCCCCTTCTTTGCTCAATTCAGTACCTATTCTTGTTGTTTTCGACGAGTCCCCTTGAACTAGAATTACATCCTTATGTTCAGGTGGCTTCAAAGCTAAATCTAGCGGTTCTTTTTGTTGGATGAAGATGAAGATGAAAGAAGTCAAAATTTAAGGGAAGGTTTTGATGATTTCCAAACATCATAATCAGCTAAGTATGGAAAGCTTAGTTCCCTTAGAAAGATCTTTGAGCAAGCAAGGAAGATATCAGAAGAGTTCAAAGACCAGAAGACTAGTGATCTCTTGCTGAAACAGCAAACAGAAGGGTAGGTCATCAGCCGAGTCAAATCAGATGAGTTCAGTATTTGATCAGCAGAGTACCTATCAGAAGGGTTGCTTCGATCAGCAGAGTGGAAGAGATCATGAGATCAGTTCAACGGTAATAAATGCACCTGGTGTAATAAATGCTGAAAGAGAAGGGTAGTAATGGCAAATGATTGAAGATATCCTCGGATCAGCAGAGTGCATTTAATGCAGCATTAAATGTGATGGACAGAAAAGTACTGTACACTGTACGGTTTGCTGCAGAGAGCCGTTTCAAAAGAGCTGAAGGATGGATTTGATTTGTGACTTGCCTTCAACGGTCATATTTTCATCTCCATGTATAAATAGAGCTGAATTTCAATCGAGCAAAAACACAACAACAATCAGAGATCGAAATTTTGAAGCAGAATTTCTCTAAGTCTCAAAAGCTCAAACAACTCACTCGTCTGGTGGAAGTCATCTGTTGACAGAAACCCAGTTGAAGAAATCAGAAAAACATTATCTGAGTGATTCTGTAATAGCTGAGTGTTGTGCGAAGTTAGAATCCGTCTTTGTGAGTGATTCTACTTTAGAGGATAGGTTTTCTTTGTGAACTCCTATTGTGAGCTTACAGCTTTTTCATTAGTTGTTTAGGTGTAAGTGGAGAAATATTGTAATCTAAGTGATTATAGTATAACCCAGAATCTGTGTGATCTGGAAGAGTGGACTAAAGGATTTCCATCCATATAACCACTATAAAAATTCTTTGTGTTATCTTGCATTTAAAGTTTTCTTGCAAATTTTAAAGTTTGCATTTTAAACACTTTGAATCAAACAAAAGATTTTATAAGGAGTTTGAAAACTGGGGATAAAATCTTTTAGAACTTAGTTTACTTGTGAAAAACACTTTCAAACAATCCGCTGCAAGTATACTCTCTGAAAAACTGTTTTGCTGAAAAACAGCTAAGTCACTGTAAGAAGAGTGGTCAGTCGTCTGTTCAAAATTTGTTTACGATCAGATTAGTCTGCTTACTGTTCTTCATCAGCTTAGTTTGCTGACAGAAGACTGAAAAGTTTTTAAGTTCAAAAATTTTCAGAGGTCTATTCACCCCCCCCCCCCTCTAGACCTCATCTGACCACTTGGGACCAACAAGTGGTATCAGAGCAGGTGGTTCATTAGAATCAACTGCCTGATCAACGAGCTTGATCCAAGTGTTTTTCAAAGGTTTTTAAAACTTTTCAAAAGAGCATCTTTTTGAATAATCAAAACTTTTTGAAAAATGGATTGTATCAGCCATGTTCCCCACATTGCTGGTATGTCCTTTGAAGACTGGAAGATTAGAATGGAAATCTTTCTAGCAGCCTACAATGATAACATGTACACATGTATCATTAAAGGTCCATTCAGATTCACAAAGACCATAAAAATAAATGAAGTAGATACGGTTGTTGAAAAAGACCTTCATGAGATGACTCCTGAAGAAATTAAGCTTTTCAATCTTGATAAAGTTGGGAGATTCATCATGACTAAAGCCCTGGATAATGATCGGTTTGACAAGGTCAAACATTGCAAGACTGCAAAGGAGATGTGGGACAAAGTCAGAGATATGAGCGAAGGTAATGATGCAATAAAGGAGCATCAGCTCACTGTTGCCTTGGAGAAACTTGACAACTTCAAGATGAAGTCTGGAGAAACCATTGATCAAATGGATACCAGATTCACCAGAACTCTGAATGAAGTCTTAAAGCTGGAAAAGACCTTCACTGACAAAGAGATCACTGTCAGAGTACTAAAGGCTCTACCTCCAAAGTTCAACATGAAAGTGACAGCAATGGAAGAATCAAGGGATTTGGGAAAAATCTCTCTTACTGAGCTATTTTCTGTACTCAAGGCATTCGAGTATAAACTGCCTAGGATGGGAATTGAAGAAACCTCAACTTCAGGACCCACAGCTGCACTTGTTGCTGCTGAAAACACCAGAAGACCAGCACAGAAAAGCAAAGAAGTGGACTCATCTGATGAAGCCACTCTACTCAACAAAAAGGAGTACACAGCTGGAGATGTTGCACTGTTGATGAATAACTTCAAGAAGTTCTACAAAAGAAAAATGAAGAACAAATACAACAATGCTTCTACTTCTAAACCTAACTTTTCTTCTCAGGATAAAGATGATTATAAAGCAAAACTAATGTGTTACAACTGCAGGAAATTGGGACACTTCATCAAAGACTGCCCATATCCAAAAGCAGAAAAATACACTGAAGAGGAGAAGAAAATGAGAAAAGAAAGAAAGCATCAGAGAGGCAAGGCTATGATGGCAGAAGCAGAAAAGCTAGCTGCTGTCTACTCATCTGATTCAGACTCAGACTCGTCTGATGAAGAATCGTCTGATGAAGAAAAACCTGCTCTCCTGTGCCTGATGGCAAAGGAATCTGATGACTCAGAGGATGAGGTAACTCCTCAAGAAAATGAACTGTTTAATTCTCTAGAGCAAATGATGTTGAATAATACTACTATTGCTGGAGAATTTGTTAAGCTTAAGGAAGAGATGAACTTGCTAAAAGAGCAAAATAGTTCACTGAAACTTCTAGCTGAAAAGCCAAAAGAATCAGTTGAATATAAACAGCTTGAGCAAGAGCATGAATCTCTGAAAGCTGAATGTGAGGTCTATAAAGGAAAAATCATGGAACTTGAGAAAATTATTGAGTCTCATGATAAGTCAACTGTTGCATCCATGCATACATCTAAGAAACAGGAGACACCTTTAGAAAAGGATAAACTAGAGTTGAATCATACTGAAAAATTCATTTCTGCTGACTATAGTAAGGTCATTCTGTATGTTCAAACTGCTAGACCTACCTCAACTGAGAAAGTGGTAAAGGAGAAGAAATCTCCTAAGACTAAAAAGAGCAAAGAGCCTAGTGTAGGAAATCAGACTAGTAAGACCAAACAGCAGAGTCCTAAGAAGTCTGCTGATAAAACTAAAGTCAATCAGACTAGTGGTAAAACTAAGTCAAAATCATTTGAGCAAGCATCTAGTAAACCAAAGAAGCATAAAAACAAGAAAAATCAAAATGCTTGGTATGGAAATGAGTCATATTATGTGCAACCTGCTGCATATCATCCTATGTATCATGCACCTCAATTTCCTAGTTACTATGCACCTTATCCTGCTCATCCAATGCATGCATATCCTGCATATCATGCACCTTACCCTGCTTATGAACATTATTCTTATCATACTGATCATCAACATGACTTATCTGATAATTATGGTAAAAATGAAGCTGTTCATACTCCTGTTAAATCTCAGAAGCCTAAGAAGCCTAAGACATCAACATCTTGGGTTGTCAAAGGTGGAACTAATCCTTCAGGACCCTCTCAATAAGGGTACCTAAAACAATTTTACTTTTGTTTTGTAGGTTAGGATTAGGAGTAGGAGTAAAGTAGAGAAGATTTGGTACTTGGACAGTGGATGTTCAAGACACATGTGTGGAAACATACATGAGCTGACTGATGCAATTGCTGTGGATGGTCCAAGTGTTACATTTGGAGACAGCAAAGAAGGCAAGATTAAAGCTAAAGGAAGAATAATCAAGGGAAACATAGAGATATCTGACGTCTCATATGTTATAGGCCTAAAGTATAATCTGCTGAGCATAAGTCAATTTTGTGACAAAGGATATTCAGTCATCTTCTCATCAGATAAGTGCTATGTTGAACAAATTGGTACAAAGAAGGTAATTTTATCTGGAAGACGACAAGGAAATGTCTACATAGTCGACTGGAATTCTGCTGACAAGAATTCAAGTGTTTGTTTGGTGGCATCTACACCAAGTGAAGTTAGCTGGCTATGGCACAAAAGAATGAATCATTTAAACTTCAAGACCATAAACAGATTAATCAAGAATGATTTGGTAGAAGGGATTCCAAAAGCAGTCATGAGCAAAGACAAGCTCTGTGATGCATGTCAGAAGGGGAAACAAATCAAGTCATCATTCAAAGAAAAGAAGCACCAATCATCTGGAATAATATTGGAGCTACTGCATATGGACTTATTTGGACCCATTGATCCAGTCAGCAATGGTGGAAAGAAATACTGCCTAGCTGTTGTGGATGATTATTCAAGATATACTTGGGTGATTTTCATGAAAAAGAAAAGTGAAACCAAGGAACATCTTACCAATCTGATGGAACTGATCCAAAATGAGAAGAGCATCAAAATATTGAAGATCAGATCAGATAGAGGGACAGAGTTTACAAACTCTACTGTTGAAGAGTATTGTAGCATAAAAGGAATACATCATGAGTATTCAGCTGCAAGAACCCCTCAACAGAATGGTGTTGCTGAAAGGAGAAACAGAACACTAAAGGAAGCTGTCAGAACCATGATAGCTGAAGCTAAACTGCCTCAAAGATTTTGGGCAGAAGCAACAAATACAGCATGCTTTACCCAAAACAGATGTATGATCAACAAAAATCAGAACAAAACTCCATATGAAGTCTGGAACAACAGAAAACCAAACATTCATTACTTTAAGATTTTTGGTTGTAAATGTTTTGTATTGAATAATGGGAAAAATCACCTTACTGCATTTGCAGAAAAGGCTGATGAAGCTGTCTTTGTAGGATACTCATCTGTTAGTAAAGCTTATAGAGTGTTTAACAAAAGAACATTACTAATAGAAGAATCTATCCATGTAGTATTTGATGAGCCAAGTCAATCTTCTGAAAAGAATCAAAGTGTTAATCAAGACCTGTCTGCTGATTTACAGAAGTTGGACATTGGAAGAAATGAAGAATATGTTCCCATCATACTACCTAATCTCAGTTCAGCTACAAACTCAAGTGCTGTTCAAAATCACAGTGCTGATTGTCTAACAGACGAGTTGATAACAGCTGACAGACCAGAGACTGTTCAACAGACTACAAATGTTCAACAGACTACTACTGGAACTCCAACAGTAGTGTTGCAAGATCAAGACAGAGGACAACATCCTGATTTGCAACCTGATCTCAGATGGCTCAAGAATCACCCACCTGAATTAGTAATTGGTGATCCTTTAGATAGAGTGAAAACAAGAAGAGCTGCTGCACAAGATGCCATGTTTGTCACATTTCTATCTCAAATAGAGCCTAAGCAAATTGAAGAAGCTCTCAGTGATTCCTTCTGGATTGAAGCCATGCAAGAAGAGTTGAATCAATTTGAAAGAAATGAAGTCTGGTACTTAGTTCCTAGACCAAGTCATCAAAGAGTCATTGGCACTAAGTGGGTTTTCAGGAATAAGATGAATGAAGATGGTGTTGTCACCAGAAATAAAGCAAGACTAGTGGCCAAGGGTTATTGTCAAGAAGAAGGAATTGACTTTGATGAAACTTTTGCACCAGTAGCAAGACTTGAAGCAATCAGACTGTTTCTAGCCTATGCTGCTTACAAGAACTTCACTGTCTATCAGATGGATGTGAAGTCTGCTTTTCTCAATGGAGAACTGCAAGAAGAGGTATATGTTGAACAACCCCCTGGATTTGAAGTCTATCAAGAAGAGGACAAAGTATATCGTCTGAAGAAAGCCCTCTATGGACTGAAACAGGCTCCAAGAGCATGGTATGATACCCTATCTGATTTTCTTTTACTTAAAGGATTTCGAAAAGGTAAAGTAGATAAAACCTTGTTCACTATTGAATGGGAAAATCATATATTACTTGTGCAAATATATGTGGACGATATTATTTTTGGTTCAACTAACCAACAGATGTGTGATAAGTTCTCCAAGCTGATGCAGAATAAGTTTGAAATGAGCATGATGGGTGAACTTAATTATTTTCTTGGATTGCAAGTTAGACAGTTGCCTGATGGAATATTCATCAGCCAAGCAAAATACACAAGAGATCTGTTCAAGAAATTTGGTATGGAAACTAGCTCTACTGCTACAATTCCTATGTCTACAAGTCTTCGTTTGGATAAAGATGAAGATGGCAAATCAGTAGACATTACCAAATATAGAGGCATTATTGGTTCATTGTTGTATCTAACAGCAAGCAGACCTGATATAATGTACTCAGTTGGAGTCTGTGCAAGATTTCAATCAAACCCCAAAGAATCTCATCTCTTAGCTGCCAAAAGAATATTGAAGTATGTTAAAGGCACTCAAGAATTGGGATTGTGGTATCCTAGAGAATCTGGATTTGAGCTCATTGGTTATTCAGATTCAGACCTTGCTGGCTGCAAGATTGACAGAAAGAGCACAACAGGTGCCTGTCAGTTCTTAGGTAGTCGTCTGATCTCATGGATGAGTAAGAAACAGACTTCAGTTTCTATATCTACTGCTGAGGCTGAATATATAGCTGCTGGAGCTTGCTGTACACAAATACTTTGGTTGAAGCATCAACTAGAAGATTACAACATCAAAATCAGTGGAATACCAATCTACTGTGACAATACAAGTGCAATTTCACTTACTCAGAACACTACAAGTCATTCAAGGACTAAACATATTGAGATCAAGCATCATTTCATTAGAGATCATGTGGAAAAAGGCAATGTTTTGATTGAGTATGTTCATACAGACAATCAGATTGTTGATATTTTCACTAAACCTCTGAGTGAAGCAAGGTTCTCAACTCTAAGAGCTGAGTTAGGACTACTTAATTTGGATGCATAAGCTGAGGGGGAACTCATCAGAAGACTGGAGTTCAACAGCTTAGTCATCAGTTACTTTATTCAAGGATTAACCTTCAACAGACTAGTTAACTTATGAAATCTTAAAGACAGGGGGAACGTGTAAGACTAGCGGTACTTCTGCTCTAAAAGATGAAATCTGTTAATGTCAGTTAGTTGAAGTTAAGTTATCAAGAAGACGTGTTCTTAATTCTTGAAGATTGAAGATTATTTTATCTTGCTGGATTGACAAACAGCAGAGGAAGATTACTAGCTATTGGCATTCTCTAGTAATATCAGATAACAGATCACCCGTCTGTCAGATAAGTTAAACTCTACTCATCTGATATCTTATATAAGCATGGTCATAAAACGTATCTTCAGAAACGCGCTTTTATAAGTAACAGATTAGTGTCGATAGAGTTTCCCGCCCATCTGACATTAGAATAATAAAATTGAAATCCGCGACTCTCATCCGCACGATTAAAAACTGTCAGATTAGATCAACGGTTCTGATAAATCACGAAAACCTAATCAAAAGGAAACCTATAAAATCCGATCTAAACAGTTTAGTCGTCTTACGCACACAAACACTCTCAAACTCTCTAACTCTCAAACCCTCTTGCTTCGAAAGTTCACTGTTCTTTTGCATAATCCACTCACTAATCTCAGAAATGGACAAGATTATTGACGGAAGATATCTAAACTACAGCAAATTCCACTTTTCGGGTACTGATTTGATGCGCTCATTGATGGAGAAAATCAAAGAGGCTTCTCTGGTCCCAGTGTTGGAAGCACACGAAGATAGGGTCTACCTTGAAGATGTATACCATTTCTACATGACCAGAAAATTCAACAGTGATGACACTGTTATGACTGCCGTCATCGGTGGTAAGAAGGTTGCTGTATCTGCTGCTGTTCTTAGTGAAATTTATAAGCTGACGAACAAGGGAGGAGATGTGACAGACCTTGGGTCTGAAAAGGAAGAAGAGTTTTGGGCTATTTGTGCGAAGGAAGGAGAAGAGATGACTGGGACTTTGATGAAGACCCAGCTGAAGGATGAATATCAGAGGTTTGCTGATTATTGCCAAGGTACTGGATTGCAGCACAAGCTCTCTGGATGGGCTACCCAGAAGGAGATACTACACAATGGTGTGTATCTACTACGGTTTAAAGGTTAACTGGGCTATTCACGTCTATGAGCTGCTAAGTGACAAAAGGCACTCTCATGCTATTCTGCTGAGTAATCTGTTTGCCTCACTACAATGCCCTATGGGTGGTGGGAAGCAAACTCATGGTAGTAAAGAATTCAAACTCTACGAGCCAGTGAGACAAATAGTGTAGAAACCTAAAAGAAAAGCCCCTGCAAAATCCAAAAAGACCTCTTCTAAGAAGAGCAAGAAGGTGGGTCAGACAAGTAAATCTGCTGAGCCAACAGCACAGTCTGCTGTTATAGATGGATCAGCACAACCTGAAGCTGAAGTTCCTCAAAAAGTAATAGATGACTTCACCATTGAAGTTGAAAATATGGAAACAGGCTCATCACTTGAAAGAACTGAATCTGAGGAGGAAATTCCTCTTCAAAGGTTGAAAAGATTAAGGACTAGGAGTGAGGCAAGGGGACCTCCTACTGCAAAACCTCCTGCCAAGAAAATTCCTAAGTCCAAGACAAAGAGAAAGGTAAATTTCTCTGAAGAACCTGTAGCAACAGTAAGAAAAACAACAACAGAAGCAGAAAGGCCATTGACAATTGAAGAACCTGCTGTTAAAGCTGCTAAAGTTGCTGCTGCTGAAGCTAAAGTTGTTTCTGAAGTTGGAGTGTCAACAGAAGACTCGACTGCTGCACTATCTGCTGATGTAGAAAAGAAACAGCAGACTAGTACAACACAAGAGGGAGAAATACTATTGCTGCACCCTACTCCAGTTGCTGCAACCCCTATTCAAGCAGTTGAGAGCCCTGAATCTAGAAGAAAGAGGATTGGCAAAACTGCAACTTATGTAACTGCTGCAGAAAAGAAAAGATTGGATGATGCTGAAAAGCAAAGGATAGCTGCAGAGAAAGCAGAGGAGGAAAGGCTGAAGAGCCTAGAACTAAAAAGGCTGGAGGAAGAAGCCAGCAAAATGACCCAAGAGCAAAGGGATGCTGTTGAGGCAGCAGAGTTGGCTGCTGCTATTGAAGCAAGCACCAAGGATGCTCACGGACATCAGCATACTGGTGGGATAACTATTGGTGAACCAAGGGATCCAAACAAACCAATACCAGCTATGCCTGCACCTAAGACAAAGCCAAAGAGGAGAGAAGAAATTAGACTGTCTTTGGAGATTGTCAGGGAAGATCCTGCTATCTTTGAAGAATTCCTAAAAAGGCTTGATGCTGAGAATGAAAGGGTCAACCGCCTGACACAGTTCAATAATGAGAAGATCAGATACAACAGGTGGAGGGAATTCAGACTGACAAAGAGTCCAGCTGAAATGACCAAATGGAAAGCCTTTGCTGTTGAAGAAGCATGGGTATTGAAGTGGCTTGAGACAGGTTCTCTCATTCAAGCACTTGATTCAGAATTCTTTTTGGACAGGTTAAGAATGAGAATAAGCCATATAGTCAAAGCTGAAGCCAAGAAGATCCTTGAGTCCATCTCTGAAGATTTTGATGAATCAGTGGACCTCAAAGAAAGATCAATTAAGTTGGCAATTGCTCAAGCAATGGAGCTTTGGGCAAAGAAGTCAAGGAAGTTAAGGGGACAACCAAGCTCATTGGTCCCTCTTCCTAACATCAAACACATTGTCTACGGGCCAAATATCAAACCTTATGAAGAGCTGCCTGAGGAACCTACATCCACTTTTATTCCACTTGATAATTTTACTTGGATTTCTAACAGGTCAGCAGTGGACAATGAAGGAATGATGAAGACAGTTGAAACTGTCAAGAAGATTATATCACCTGATGATAAAGAGAAAGCAGAGTCTTCTGATCAACCAAAGAAAATAGAGGGTACATCAGACCCATCTGATCAGAACAAAGCACAAGGTGATAAGTCTGATGCTGCTGATGACTCAAAGAAGGAAGAAGCAATTCCAGCAGATCAGATGAAGGACAAAGAAGTTGCTGCTGAAAGAGATGATCAAGCTAAGGAGAAGGAAAGTACTCCAAGCCATGCTGATATTTCAGCAGATCAGTCTCTTGCATTGATAACTCAACCATCAGAGCAACTTATCAAAGAAACACCTGCTGCTACAACAGATATGCCTTCAACTTCTCAGAATATTCAGACAAATCTGTTGGATTCCATCCAACAAATGATCATCAACTCTCTGAAGGATATGAAGAAAGAATTAGCTGCAGAAGTGATAGCTGCTGTCAACCAACCAAGTCAGAAAGCTGCTGCTGTCCCAACCGATCTGATAGAAGACACTGCTTATAATGTTAAATCCATCTGTCAAGATATGGATATACTTAGAAGACGGACTCAGAGCACTACTGAAGGTTGGAAACAGATTGAACAAACAGTTGACATGGCCCTCCAAGCAGAAGATGAAGTCCTAGGAAATATGATGAAAGACTTCACTGCTTCATCAAATTGGATTTTGGGAACTCAAATTCAATTGGGTGATCAAGGAGAAGACTTGCTCAAGGAAGTCAGAACTGTTAAGGCCAATCAACTCAAACAGCAAGCTCAGATCAATGCAATAGAAGAGAACATCAAGCTTCTCTGTGATTCACTTCTAATTACACCAGTTGTGCCACAATATCCAATCAACCCTGCTGATGATGACAAAAAGGGGGAAGAAAGGGTATTTGGACAGAAGAAAGTTGGTCCTTCTCTTGAAAAGGAAGAAGATAACCAAGCTGAAGAAACTGAAGTGTTGGAAGAATCTGATGGTGACACTGAAAGAAATATGGGAGAATCAAGCAGACCAACAGATGAAAGAATTACAGAAGAAGAGCAAGCTGAATTAGAAGAATCTGAAGCAAAAGCCAAGTCTGACAAGGAACTAGCTGCTGCCAAAGATTCAGCTGAAGAACAGCTTGACCCTGATGTAAAATATAAAAAGATAGAGCTGCTAAGAAAAAGGTTCTTTGAAGAGCTGGAAGCTGAGACTTCTAAGTCATCTGATGAAGAATCTGAAAAAGAGAACAAGGAAGCTGAAGAAGAGAAGAAGGAAGAAGACTAGCTTAGACTAGATTTCTTTATCTTAAAATCCTTGTAATCTTTTAAAGTACTTTGCATCTTTCACTCTTTAAAACTTGTAATATGTAATCAATTTAATCATCTATAAAATTGCAAGTTTAAATCCAACATACTATTTCTATCTCAGAAATTTTTGAGGATCAAAACTTTAGTTTAGGTACAGGTACTTAGCTGGAGTTTTGTCATCATCAAAAAGGGGGAAATTGTTGGATGAAGATGAAGATGAAAGAAGTCAAAATTTAAGGGAAGGTTTTGATGATTTCCAAAACATCATAATCAGCTAAGTATGGAAAGCTTAGTTCCCTTAGAAAGATCTTTGAACAAGCAAGGAAGATATCAGAAGAGTTCAAAGACCAGAAGACTAGTGATCTCTTGCTGAAACAGCAAACATAAGGGTAGGTCATCAGCCGAGTCAAATCAGATGAGTTCAGTATTTGATCAGCAGAGTACCTATCAGAAGGGTTGCTTCGATCAGCAGAGTGGAAGAGATCATGAGATCAGTTCAACGGTAATAAATGCACCTGGTGTAATAAATGCTGAAAGAGAAGGGTAGTAATGGCAAATGATTGAAGATATCCTCGGATCAGCAGAGTGCATTTAATGCAGCATTAAATGTGATGGACAGAAAAGTACTGTACACTGTACGGTTTGTTGCAGAGAGCCGTTTCAAAAGAGCTGAAGGATGGATTTGATTTGTGACTTGCCTTCAACGGTCATATTTTCATCTCCATGTATAAATAGAGCTGAATTTCAATCGAGCAAAAACACAACAACAATCAGAGATCGAAATTTTGAAGCAGAATTTCTCTAAGTCTCAAAAGCTCAAACAGCTCACTCGTCTGGTGGAAGTCATCTGTTGACAGAAACCCAGTTGAAGAAATCAGAAAAACATTATCTGAGTGATTTTGTAATAGCTGAGTGTTGTGCGAAGTTAGAATCCGTCTTTGTGAGTGATTCTACTTTAGAGGATAGGTTTACTTTGTGAACTCCTATTGTGAGCTTACAGCCTTTTCATTAGTTGTTTAGGTGTAAGTGGAGAAATATTGTAATCTAAGTGATTATAGTATAACCCAGAATCTGTGTGATCTGGAAGAGTGGACTAAAGGATTTCCATCCATATAACCACTATAAAAATTCTTTGTGTTATCTTGCATTTAAAGTTTTCTTGCATATTTTAAAGTTTGCATTTTAAACACTTTGAATCAAACAAAAGATTTTATAAGGAGTTTGAAAACTGGGGATAAAATCTTTTAGAACTTAGTTTACTTGTGAAAAACACTTTCAAACAATCCGCTGCAAGTATACTCTCTGAAAAACTGTTTTGCTGAAAAACAGCTAAGTCACTGTAAGAAGAGTGGTCAGTCGTCTGTTCAAAATTTGTTTACGATCAGATTAGTCTGCTTACTGTTCTTCATCAGCTTAGTCTGCTGACAGAAGACTGAAAAGTTTTTAAGTTCAAAAATTTTCAGAGGTCTATTCACCCCCCCCCCCTCTAGACCTCATCTGACCACTTGGGACCAACACTTTTCCCTTTTTATCTATTCGATCAGTACTAGGGATTTGAACCTCGTTTCCAACGTCATCGTCTACGAGCTTTCTTTTGCTCGGGGTAATTGATTCGGGGTGGTTTTTCAAATTTAATGAGGTGCTGTAGCAATCCCATGCCATACAGTGATCATTCATTATTTCCCCGATACCTCTGTCAGTTGGAAATTTTATTTTTTGATGATAAGTAGTGATTAGTTTTTCAATTTCTTTTTTAAGATGAAAACAATTTTCTGTTCGATGTTCATGTGCCCGATGGTACTTGCAGTACAACTCATAGTTTCGTGATCCTGGTCTGGGCTGAGCGATTTTCTTCGCTTCAGGGATCCAATTATTCCTTTCTAGTACTTCCAATATCTCTTCTAACGGAGCATTTAGCCTTGGGTGTTCTACTTGATTAACCCTGCCTCTGATCGCTAGTTCGGGGTTTCTTGGTCTTTGATAGAAATTAGGCTGTTTGTCTTGGTCGGTTTTATTGTATTCCAACCGCTGGAAAACGTTGCCTTTTCTAAAAGATCGTTCATAATCCATGGATCTTTGGGCAGGAATCCTATCTTGCCGTTTGGAGCCTGAGGTTGTGACTTTGTTTTTGTTTTTATCTTTAAAGGAATTCATCTCTTCTTGGGTTATATATTTAGATGCCAAGCTCATGATGTCGGCGAACGTTCTTGGTTGTTTTCGACTGAGGGCATTTCCGAACTGCCTATTTTTTGTGAGGTCGAAGAGAATAGAGATTATGTAATCGATATTTGGGGAATCGATTTTAAGTAATTCTACGTTAAATCTTGCCAACCAGTTTCTTAAGGATTCTCCCTCTTGTTGGTGTATAGTTCCTAAGTAGCTCATCGGAAGTTTTTGCCTCTTCTGACTGGCAAACTGCTGTGTCAATTTGTTGCATAATTCCCAAAAACTGAATATGGAGTTGGCAGGTTGCTTGGCGAACCAGTCCAAAGCGAGTCCTTCAAATGTGGTCACCATTAATTTGGCGGTGAATTCCGCCGAGTGAGCGTATAAGTTCATTATATTGGTGAAGCTAAAAATATAGTCATCTGGATCAGTGGTTCCGTCGTATCGGGGTAGTCTCCCCGGGACCTGTCCGATTGACTGTGCCTCCTTTATTTCTCTGCAGAAAGGAGAACAGGCCACGAGGCTCTCCTGGAGTTCCGTGGTTCGGGCCCACGGGTTTTGAACAGATCGTAGGCGTTGTTCGAGTCGTTCTTGTACCATTCTTTCGATTTTTCTTTCCGAGAATCGCATTGTTCGCGGTTGATCTGGGACTGCATCATCTATGTCATCCTCGATAGGGATTATTGTACGTTCCTTGGACCCGCTGCGCCCCGGTTGTGGTTTTCTTTGTCCTGGTTTCCTTCGGGGATGGTTATCGGAGGGTTTTGAGTTGCCCTGCTGCAGACTGTGTAGCGAGCGCCGCTCGCTCGCCGGGCTGTCAGCTTGTTGAGAGGTCTGATCGTTTTGCCTTGGCGCTCCTTGAGCGGGATTCGCCCTAGCAGTCCTAACGTTTCGAGGAACTTGTTCAAGTACGAGTAATTCCTCTGGGGAGAGTGATTTTAACGAGCATAGCAATCTGTCGCAATTTCTTCTGAGCGCCCGGGAGAGGAACGGGGATCGCAGGGACTTCCTGTTCTTCCGGTATGGTACCGGGAAGATCTCCTTGGGGTTCCTGCGGATGAGGAAGAGGACCCTGCAAATTCTCGTTGGTGTTGTGGGCGTTATTATCATTATTATCCTGTGGATCTTCAGATGTGTTATGACCGGTGGTTGTGTTACTTCTTGCTCCAACCCGAGCGCTTTTCCTTGGGCGAGCCATATGTCGATCGAATAATTAACCTAGCCCCACGGTGGTCGCCAACTGATTTAACCAGATTTGGTCGGGTTAATGGTATCAGTAAAATTGTGATATTGGGGATTCTCAATATATAGTTTATAGGGCTCTGTTACTTTACTCAGGATGGATCAATCTCAAGGAAGAGCAATTTCGTAAGAACAATAAGTAAATATCGTAACCAACGCAAGTATAACACAAGTATGAAGAGAAAGCTCTTTTTTTTTATTAAGTAATACTGAGTTATGCTGTTTATGCAGAATTCAATGGCGTATTAGCCTTATGATTCAGAGTTGTTTAATACAATGATTGACTAGGTATTTATATCATACTAAACCTAGTCTTACAAGGAAATATAGTCCTAATAGGACTCGGCCCAAATATCCTTCTTGGGTCCGGAGTGTAGTCTTCTTGTCGAAGAGAGCTGTATTCGGCCGGGTCGATAAGATGATCCCGAATTGTCTGATTTGGTCGAACCGATCTTATGTTCTTTAGTCGATCCGCATATTATGTGGGGTGCGAAATAGCCCCCATCACCAGGATATGGTCCTCGGAATTCGTACTGTGGTGCTAGTAAGGTGGGACTAACCGGCAAGATTTCAGGGTATCTACCCACATTGGGTAGTTCACTTTTAGGACAAAACCGCAACCAAAACATAGGTATTGTGCGTGTCCTCGGGGAAGGGGATATGTTTGATTGTTAATGTGATTACTTGATTTGTTGTTTTAATTTTTGGTATCCAGAATATACTTGACGTTACTTTGACTGAATTGTTTGAATTATTGCCTGATGATGATTGTAGATGAATATCCTCCTTGATTTTGTGTTTAGTGAATTACTTAAATCAAGTGACCTTACTTGAAGTACATATAAAATGACTAATATATCCCTAAACCTTTTCGAATTCCATCATCGCATGAGTTTTACTTATTCAGAATTCATGTTGATGACTTCAGACATTTCCTCTCCAAATTGATTTATCTACTTTAGTAAGCTCTATTCATCTTCTTTCTTTTTAAATAACTGTTTCACCGTTACTATAATGTTCGTACTTTTTATTTCGAGCTTGTGATCCTTATATGTATGTTTTTCGTCATTGTGGTGAATCCAATTGTTACATATCGATTCCTTTCTTTTCTATTAAAGACGAGTCTTCATATTCTTATCCAACATGAACCTTGAGATTTAACTCGTTCTCCAGATTTCAAACATTACTCTTTCGTAATGATCCATCGAATCTGAATATATTTGGATTCTCCTTGATCTCCGTTCTTTGGTTCTATTTCATCCCGGATCCATCGTATTTTTGAGTCTTGTGTATGGGTTATTCTTGATAGTATGAAATCGATACACGGTTCATTGAATCTTGGTAATTTACTATAAATTTGGTTCCCTACATACAATTCCTAAAAATTATAGGTCATTTGAACCTTATGATCGATTTACTCATTGTTATAATGACTTTATTTACTATTTTTATGTTTATGCCTGACTATGATTCATCTCGCTAGTTTGTACTCTATGAAATTCTTTCTTAGTCATTGTTAGTTTGATTGATGATAACTATTATGTACCTAGTACTTCAAGTGTGTCTCATTCTTCAAATATCCATCTTTCTACTTTTCCTCAAGGTTGAAATTTACTTTCATCTGAACCTACATTTGTAGGTTATTTGATCTAGATTACTCTGAATGGCCACTCTTGATTCTGGCATACTCTTGGTATGTTGACCAAAATATGTGACCCCTACTTGTTATATACGCGTCTTGATGATGTATTATATAAGTTCTTGGAAAACGTAATTAATGGAGTGTGGCGACAGCCAAATAAACTTTAACATCAAGACTTGCTATCGAGGATTCAGATAGAATGAAAGACAATGGTCTGAAAGAAACTGTTGAATGAAGATGAAGATGAAGTGCAATGAAGATAAGAAGATAAGGGAAGGTTTTGATTATTTCCAAAACGTCAAATCAGCTAAGTATGGATAGCTTAGGTCCCTTAGAAGAATTTTGACAAAGTAAAGAAGACAACAGAAGGGTCCAAAATTCTAAGCCCAGAAGACTACTGATCTTATGCTGAAACAACAATCAGAAGGGTAGGTCATCAGCTGATTCAAATCCGATTAGTTCAGAGTTTGATCGGCAGAGTATCTATCCGCAGGGTTGCTTTGATCAGCAGAGTAGAAGAGGTCAATGAGATAGTCCAATGGTAATAAATGCACTTGGTGTAATAAATGCTGTAAGAGAAGGGTAGTAATGGCAAATGATTGAAGATTATTCTCGGATCAGCAGAGTGCATTTAAGGCAGCTACAGGAAAGTACAGCAGAAAAAGTATTGTAGCAGGGAGCCGTTCTGGATTTGGGCTAAAGGCTATGGATTTGATTTGTGATTTCCTTCAACGGTCATATTTTCAAATCCAAGTATAAATAGAGCTGATTTCAACAATTGAGACACACAACATTCTGAGATTTTGTTTTCGAAGCAGAAATTTTTCTAAGTCTCAAAAAGCTCAAGAACAGCTCACTCATCTGGTGGAGTCATCTGTTGACAGAAACCAAGTTGAAGCCAAATAGAAAATACTTTCTGAGTGAAACTGTATTAGCTGAGTGTTGTGCGGAGTTTAGATCCATCTTTGTGAGTGATCTAACTTCAGAGGATAGGTTTTCTGAGTGATTTCCTATTGTGAGCTTACAGCCTTCTCATTTGTTGTTTAGGTGTAAGTGGAGAAATATTGTAAACTTAGTGTTTATAGTATAACCCAGAATCTAAGTGATCTGGAAGAGTGGACTAAAGGATTTTTATCCATATAACCACTATAAAAATTCTTTGTGTTATCTTTGAATTTAAGTTTTCTTGCATATTTTAAAGTTGCATAACTTAACACTTTGAAAGCTTTGATTAAAGATTTTAAAGGAGTTTAAAAATGGGGATAAAATCTTTTAAAGACTTAGTCTACTTGTGAAAAACACTTTCAAACATCCGCTGTAAGTATACTCTTGATAAAACTGATTTTGCTGAAATCAGCTAAGTTACTATATGAAGAGTGGTCACTCTGCTGTTCAAGATTTGTTCACGATCAGCATAGTCAGCTATTGAAAAGTTACTGCTGACAGACGATTGAAAAGTTTTTAAGTCTAAAAATTTTCAGAGGTCTATTCACCCCCCCCCCCTCTAGACCTCATCTGACCACTTGGGACCAACAAGTGGTCTCAGAGCAGGTGGTTCAATAGAATCAACTGCCTGATCAACGAGCTTGATCCAAGTGTTTTTCAAAGGTTTTCAAAACTTTTCAAAAGAGCATCTTTTTGAAAAATAAAAACTTTTTGAAAAATAGATTGTATCAGCCATGTTCTCCACATTGCTGGTATGTCCTTTGAAGACTGAAAAATCAGGATGGAGATTTTTCTAGCTGCTTATAATGATAACATGTACACATGTATCATAAAAGGTCCATTCAGATTCACCAAGACGATAAAGATCATGAAGTTGATACCGTGGTGGAGAAAGACTTGCATGAGATGACAGCCGAAGAAATATAGCTGTTCAATCTTGACAAAGTCGGAAGATTTATCATGACTAAAGCCTTGGATAATGATCGGTTTGACAAAGTCAAACATTGCAAAACTGCAAAGGAGATGTGGGATAAAATCAGAGATATGAGCGAAGGAAACGACGCCATTAAAGAGCATCAGCTGAGTGTTGCTCTGGAAAAGCTGGATAACTTCAAAATGAAGTCTGGAGAGACCATTGATCAGATGCATACTAGGTTCACCAGAACATTAAATGAAGTTTTAAAGCTTGGAAAAACCTTCACGGATAAGGAGATAACCATCAGAGTGCTGAAGGCTTTACCTCCGAAATTCAACATGAAGGTGACAGCGATGGAAGAATCAAGAGATTTGGGAAAAATCTCTCTTACAGAGTTGTTCTCAGTACTCAAGGCGTATGAGTATAAACTGCCAAGAATGGGAATTGAAGAAACCTCAACTTCAAGACCCACAGCTGCCTTAGTTGCTGCTGAAAATCCCAGAAGACCAGCACAGAAAAGCAAAGAAGTGGACTCATCTGATGAAGCCACATTACTCAACAAAAAGGAGTATACAGCTGGAGATGTAGCATTGCTGATAAACAATTTCAAGAAGTTCTACAAAAGAAAAATGAAGAACAAATACAACAATGCTTCTACTTCTAAACCTAACTTTTCTTCTCAAGATAAGGATGATTACAAAGCCAAACTAATGTGTTATAACTGCAGGAAATTGGGACACTTCATCAAAGACTGCCCATATCCAAAAGCAGAGAAATACACTGAAGAAGAGAAGAGAATCAGAAAAGAAAGAAAGCATCAGAGAGGCAAGGCAATGGTAGCTGAAGCAGAAAAGCTGACTGCTATCTACTCATCTGATTCAGACTCAGACACGTCTGATGAAGAATCTTCTGATGAAGAGAAACCTGCTCTCCTCTGCCTGATGGCCAAGGAATCTGATGACTCTGAGGATGAGGTAACTCCTCTTGACAATGAATTATTTAATTCATTTGAACAAATGATGCTTAACAATACTGGTATTGCTGAAGCATATAAAAAGCTTAAGGAAGAGATGATATTGCTAAAAGAGCAAAACAGTTCACTGAAACTCACAGCTGAAAAGCCAAGAGAATCAGATGAATATAAAAAGCTTGAGCAAGAACATGAATCTCTGAAAGCTGAATGTGAAATTTATAAAGGAAAAATCATGGAACTTGAAAAAGTTATTGAGTCTCATGACAAATCATCTGTTGCATCCACTCATATATTTAGTAAACAGAAGATGCCATTAGAACAGGATAAGTTAGAATTGAATCATACTGAAAAATTTATATCTGCTGACAATAGTAAGGTCATTCTGTATGTTCAAACTACTAAACCTGCTTCACCTGAGAAAGTGTTAAAGGAGACAAAAACTCCTAAGGCTAAAAAGAGCAAAGAGCCTAGTGTAGGTAAACAGACTAGTAAAACCAAACAGCAGAGTCCTAAGAAGTCTGCTAATAAAGCTAAAATGAATCAGACTAGTGGTAAAACTAAGTCGTCTGTTAATGAGCAAGCCTCTAGTAAACCAAAGAAGCATAAGAATAAGAGAAATCAAAATGCTTGGTATGGAAATGAGTCTTATTATGTGCAACATGCTGCATATCCTCCTATGTATCATGCACCTAAATTTCCAACTTACTATGCACCATATCATGCTCATCCAATGCATGCATACCCTGTTTATCATGCACCTTACCCTGCTTATGAACATTATTCTTATCGTACTGATCATCAACATGACTTATCTGCTAATTATGATAAAGATGAAACTGTTCATGCTCCTGTCAAAACTCAGAAGCCTAAGAAGCTTAAGACATCAACATCTTGGGTTGTCAAAGGTGGAACTAATCCTTCAGGACCCTCTCAATAAGGGTACCTAAAACAATTTTATTTTTGTTTTGTAGGTTAGGATTAGGAGTAGGAGTAAAGTAGAGAAGATTTGGTACTTGGACAGTGGTTGTTCAAGGCACATATGTGGAAGCATACATGAGCTGACTGATGCTGTTGCTGTGGATGGTCCAAAGGTTACTTTTGGAGACAGTAAAGAAGGCAAGATTGTAGCTAAAGGAAGATTAATCAAAGGAAACATAGAGATATCTGACGTCTCATATGTTAAAGGCCTAAAGTACAACCTGCTGAGCATAAGTCAATTTTGTGACAAAGGATATTCAGTCATCTTCTCAACAGATAAGTGCTAAGTTGAACAAATTGGTACAAAGAAGGTAATTTTATCTGGAAGACGACAAGAAAATATCTATATAGTCGACTGGAATTCTGCTGACAAGAATTCAGGTATTTGTTTGGTGGCATCAACACCAAGTGAAGTCAGTTGGCTGTGGCACAAAAGGATGAATCATTTAAACTTCAAGACCATAAACAGATTGATAAAGAATGATCTGGTAGAAGGGATTCCAAAAACAGTCATGAGCAAAGATAAGCTCTGTGACGCATATCAGAAAGGGAAACAAATCAAGTCATCATTTAAAAGCAAGAAGAAGACTAAACAAATTGAAGAAGCTCTCAAATAGATGCTATGTTTGTCAATTTTCTATCTCAAATAGTGTCTAAACAAATTGAAGAAGCTCTCAGTGATTCCTTCTGGATTGAAGCTATGCAAGAAGAGTTGAATCAATTTGAAAGGAACGAAGTATGGTACTTAGTTCCAAGACCAAGTCATCAAAGAGTAATTGGCACTAAATGGGTTTTCAGAAATAAAATGAATGAGAGTGTTGTCACCAGAAATAAAGCAAGATTAGTGGCCAAGGGTTATTGTCAAGAAGAAGGAATTGACTTTGATGAAACATTTGCACCAGTAGCAAGACTTGAAGCAATCAGACTGTTTCTTGCCTATGCTGCTTACAAGAACTTCACTATCTATCAGATGGATGTGAAGTCAGCATTTCTCAATGGAGAATTGCAAGAAGAAGTGTATTTTGAACAACCGCCTGTATTTGAAGCTTATCAACAAGAAGACAAGGTGTATCGTTTAAAGAAAGCCCTCTATGGACTGAAACAGGCTCCAAGAGCATGGTATGATACCCTATCTGATTTTCTTTTAATTAAAGGATTTCGTAAAGGTAAGGTAGACAAAACCTTGTTCACAATTGAATGGGAGAATCATATATTAATTGTGCAAATATATGTAGACGATATTATTTTTGGTTCAACTAACCAACAGATGTGTGACAAGTTCTCCAAGCTGATGCAGAATAAGTTTGAAATGAGCATGATGGGTGAACTAAATTATTTTCTTGGTTTGCAAGTTAGACAGTTGCCTGATGGAATATTCATCAACCAAGCAAAATACACAAGAGATCTGTTTAAGAAATTTGGTATGGAAACTAGCTCCACTGCTACTGTTCCAATGTCTACTAGTCTTCGTTTGGATAAAGATGAAGATGGCAAATCAATGGACATAACCAAATATAGAAGCATTATTGGGTCACTGTTATATCTAACAGCCAGCATACCTGATATCATGTACTCTGTTCGGGTTTATGCGAGATTTCAATCAAATCCTAAGGAATCTCATCTCTTAGCTGCTAAGAGAATACTGAAATATATTAAGGGCACTCAAGAATTGGGATTATGGTATCCTAGAGAATCTGGATTTGAGCGTATTGGATATTCAGATTCAGACCTTGCTGGCTGCAAAATTTATAGAAAGAGCACAACAGGTGCCTGTCAATTTTTGGGCAGTCGTCTGATCTCATGGATGAGTAAGAAACAAACTTCACTATCCATATCTACTGCTGAAGCTGAGTATATAGATGTTGGAGCTTGCTGTGCACAGATACTTTGGTTGAAGCATCAACTAGAAGACTACAATATCAAAATCAGTGGAATTCCAATCTACTGTGACAATACAAGTGCAATCTCTCTTACTCAGAATACTACAAGTCATTCAAGGACTAAACATATTGAGATCAAACATCACTTCATTAGAGATCATGTGGAAAAAGGAAATGTTATGATTGAGTATGTTCATACAGACAATCAGATAGCTGACATTTTCACTAAACCTCTAAGTGAAGTAAGGTTTTCAACTCTAAGAGCTGAACTAGGATTACTAAATTTGGATGCATAAGCTGAGGGGAACCTATCAGATCACTAAAGTTCATCAGCACAGTCATTCATTACCATATTCAAGGATTAACTCTCAACAGACTAGTTAACTTATGAATTCTTAAAGTCAGGGGGAACGTGTAAGACTAGCGGTACTTCTGATTAAAAGATGAAATTTATTGATGACAGTTAGTTGAAGTTATGTTATCAGAAGATATGTTCTTAATTCTTGAAGATGGAAGATTAATTTATCTTGCTGGATTGACAAACAGTAGAGGAAGATTACTAGCTATTGGCTTTCTCTAGTAATATCAGATAACAGATCACTCGTCTGTCAGATAAGTAAACTCTACTCATCTGATACATTATATAAGCATGGTCATAAATCACATCTTTTGAAACACGCTTTTATAAGTAACAGATAAGTGTCGATAGAGTTTCCCGCCCATCTGACATTAAAATAAAAAATTTGAAGTCCGCAATTCTCACCCGCACGATTTAAAAACTGTCAGATTAATCTTACGGTTCTCAGTTATCACGATAACCAAAATCAAAAGAAACGTATAAAATCCGATCTGAACAGATTAGTCGACTTACGCATACAAAATTCCTAAATTCTCTAACTCTCTAAGCTCTCTGTTTTCTAGCTCTAAGTTTTCTACAGATTTACATCACTTAACCTCAAAATGGCCATTGCTGAAGGAAGATTCTTAAGCTACAACAAGTTCTACTCATCTGGTACTGATCTGATGAGGGAAATAATGAAGAAAATTAAGGAATCATCACTGGTACCCATCTTAGAAGCTCATGAGGAACGAGTATATCTTGAAGATGTTGAACACTTCTACAAAACCAGGAAGCTTAACGATGATCAGACTACTATGGTTGCTACAGTTGGGGGAAAGAAAATTTGTATGTCTGCTGTTGTTCTAAGTGAAGTATATGGGCTGAAGAACGAAGGAGGAGACGTGACAGACCTAGGGTCTGAAAAAGAGGAAGAATTCTGGCAGATTTGTGCTAAGGAAGGGGAGGAGATGACAGGAACTCTGATGAAGACTCAGCTGAAAGATGAGTATCAGAGGTTCGCTGACATAATTGCGAAGGTGCTGGACTGCAGCACGAGTTCTTTGGATGGATTACCCAGGAGAAGGTATTATACAATGATTTGTATTTACTATGGCTTGAAAATCAACTGGGCTGCCCATGTATTTGATCTGCTGTGTGATAAGAAGGTCAAATATGCTATTCTGCTCAGTCATCTTTTTTTAAGTTTGGGATGTCCATTGGGAAGTGGTAAGCCTATTCATGGTGGCAAAGAATTCAAACTATATGAGACAGTTAGAAGTGTGGGAACTTCTAAAAGAAAGGCTCGTGCCAAGGCTGCTAAGGCCCCTGCAAAGAAAGGAAAGAAGACTGGTCAGACCAGTGGGTCTGCTGATCAAACAGTGAGCACCACTGTTGAAGCTGGATCAGCACAGCCTGAGATTGTAATTCCTGAAAAGCTGATTGATGACTTCACTGAAGAACTTGAGAAGATGGAGACTAGATCTTCACCTGAAAGGACTGAATCAGAGGAAGTTGTTCCCATTAAACCTACAAAAAGAATGAGGACAAGAAGCTCTGCAAAAGGACCTCCTCAACCTAAACCTTCAGGAAGAATTACCAAGTCTAAGGCAAAGAGAAAGGTCACTTTTTCTGAAGAATCACCTGAACCAGTCAGGGAAGTCCCAGCAACAGCTGAAAGGCCAATCATCATTGAAGAGCCTGCTGGAGAATCCTTTGTTGGAGTATCTGCTGAAGAAAGAGTAGAACAGCAGACTGGCACAACAAGTGAAGGAGATACACTCCTTTTGCACCCTACTCCTGTTGCTGCCACTCCAATCCAAGTTGTGGAAAGTCCTGAGGCAAAGAAGCTAAGGACTGGAAAGATTGTGATTCCTTACCTCACTGCTGCTGAAAAGAAGAGATTAGATGAGGCAGAGAGACAAAGGAAGGCCACTGAAAAGGCTGAAGAAGATCGCCTGAAGGCCCTTGAGCTCAAAAGACTGGAGGAAGAGGCCAGTAAAATGACTCAAGCACAGAGAGATGCTATTGAAGCTGCTGAATTGGCTACTGCCATTGAAGCAAGTGCTAAGGATTCTCATGGTCCAAGGCAAGCTGGTGGTATTAGAATTGAAGAACAAAGAGATCCCACCAAGCCCAAGCTAGTCATGCCCACCCCTGCAATTTAACCAAAGAGAAGATCAGAGTTAAAACTGGCATTGGAGATTGTCAGAGATGACCCTGATGTGTTTGATGAGTTTATTGCAAGGTTGGATGCTGAAAATGCAAAGATCACTCGTCTGACGATGTTCAATAAAGAGAAGATCAGATATAATAGATGGAGGGACTATCGTCTGACCAAAAGTAAAGATCAAATTGCAAGTTGGAAAGCCTTTGCTGATGTAGAAGCCTGGGTGCCGAAGTGGCTTGAGATAGGTTCTCTGACTCAAGCTTTGGACTCAGAATTTTTCTTGGATAAATTGAGACTGAGGATCAGTCATGTTGTAAAGGCTGAAGCAAAGAAGATATATGAATCTGTTCCTGAGGAGTATGCTGAAAATGAAGATATTAAGGAACGATCAATCAGCTGGCAGTTTCCCAAACAATGGAAACTTGGGCCAAAAAGACTAGGAAGATGAAGGGACAACCAAGCAATATGATTCCCCTTCCAAGTCTAAAGCAAATTGTTTATGGACCTACTATTAGGCCATATGAAGAACTACCTGAGGATCCTATCTCTCCGTTTGTTCCAATTGATGATTTGACATGGATCACTCATAGGACTGCCTTGGATGAAGCTGGAAAATTGCGAACTATTGTCAATGTTAAGAAGATCCAAGCACCTCCTGCTGATCAAAATAAAGAGAATGAAGGCACTTCTGATCTTGCTGATCAAAACAAAGGAAAAGAGGGTATCTCTGACCCTGCTGATCAGAACAAAGAGAAAGAAAAGGAAAGTACCTCTGATCTTGTTGATCAAAATAAAGAAAAGGAGGATACTTCTGAACCAGCTGATAAGATAAAGGAGAAGGAAAGCACTCCACATCCAGCTGATCAGATCAAAGAGAATGAAGATAATTCTGAAACAGCTGATCAGACTAAGGAGAAGGAAAGCACTCCCAGTCAAGCTGATGAGGCCAAGGAAAAAGAGATTACTCCAGGTTCAGCAGATCAGTTAACAGAAACAGAAACTCTTGCCTTACCTCCTGTTCCAACTGATGAACATTCTACTTCTCAGAGCTCACAGCAATCTCTGTTGGATTCAATTCAACAGATGATTTCAAAATCAATGAAGGAATTAGAAGAGAAGGTAACTGCTAATCTGTTGGTTGCTCTAAGTCAACCAACCCAGAAAGCTGCTGCTGTTCCAACCTCTCTGATAGAAGACACTGCTCAAAATATGAAGTCTATCTGTCAAGATATGGATGTCATCAGAGCAAGGACTCAAAGTACAGCTGCTGGTTGGAGACAGGTTACAGAAACAGTTGAAATGGCCATTCAAGCTGAGGATGAAGCATTAAAAAATATGATGAAGGACTTCAAGGCATCTACTGATATGATTCTGGCAACTCAGATTCAGCTAGGTGACCAAGGAGAAGTTGTTCTTAACAGAATGGAAGCGTTTGAGGCCAATCAACTCAGACAGCAAGCTCAACTTGATGCAATGGAAGAGAACATCAAACTTCTCTGTGATTTACTTCAAATCACACCAATCATACCACAATATCCAATCAACCCTGCTGATGATGACAAAAAGGGGGAAGATAGGGTACTTGGTGAAAAAGAAGATAGTGAAAAAGAAAATAGACCTGAAGGCACATCTCTTGAAAAGACTGCTGAATTTGAAGACACTGAAGTACTGGAGGAATCTGCTGAAGAAGAAAAAGCTGATGAAGATAATGAAGGCACAAGCAGACCAATAGATCAGCCAATTGCAGAAGAAAAAGAGGAAGCTGCTGAAACTGAAGCCGAGGAAACTCCTAAGGAAAGAACAAAGACTGATAAGGAAATTGCTGCTGCTAAGGATTCAGCTGAAGAATAGCTTAATCATGATGTTAAGCAAAAGAAGATGGAGCTGCTAAGACAAAGATTCTTCAAGGATTTAGAAGCTGAGACTTCCCAACCTGAAGAAGATGAAGAGGACAAGCCAGAAGACTAGTTTAGTCTAGAATACTTAGGCTTGAAATCCTTGTAATATTTCTTTTTGCACATATCATCTGATTGAACTAGTAATATGTAATCATTTCAAAATCTATAAAAGTTCAAGTTTGAATCCAATAAACTATTTCTATCTCAGAAATTTTTTAGGATCAAAACTTTAGTTCAGGTACAGGTACTTAGCTGATGTTTTGTCATCATCAAAAAGGGGGAAATTGTTGGATGAAGATGAAGATGAAGTGCAATGAAGATAAGAATATAAGGAAGGTTTTGATGATTTCCAAAACGTCAAAATCAGCTAAGTATGGAAAGCTTTGGTCCCTTAGAAGAATTTTGACCAAGTAAAGAAGACAACAGAAGGGTCCAAAATTCTAAGCCCAGAAGACTACTGATCTTATGCTGAAACAGCAATCAGAAGGGTAGGTCAGCAGCTGACTCAAATCAGATTAGTTCAAAGTTTGATCAGCAGAGTATCTATCAGCAGGGTTGCTTCGATCAGCAAAGTAGAAGAGATCAATGAGATAGTCCAACGGTAATAAATGCACTTGGTGTAATAAATGCTGTAAGAGAAGGGTAGTAATGGCAAATGATTGAAGATTATTCTCGGATCAGCAGAGTGCATTTAATGCAGCTACAGGAAAATACAGCAGAAAAAGTATTGTAGCAGGGAGCCGTTCTGGATTTGGGCTAAAGGCTATGGATTTGATTTGTGATTTCCTTCAACGGTCATATTTTCAAATCCAAGTATAAATAGAGCTGATTTCAACGAGCGAGACACACAACAACATTCTGAGATTTTGTTTTCGAAGCAGAAATTTTTCTAAGTCTCAAGAAACTCAAGAACAGCTCACTCATCTGGTGGAGTCATCTGTTGACAGAAACAAAGTTGAAGCCAAATAGAAAATACTTTATGAGTGAAACTGTATTAGCTGAGTGTTGTGCGGAGTTTAGATCCATCTTTGTGAGTGATCTAACTTCAGAGGATAGGTTTTCTGAGTGATTTCCAATTGTGAGCTTACAGCCTTCTCATTTGTTGTTTAGGTGTAAGTGGAGAAATATTGTAAACTTAGTGTTTATAGTATAACCCAGAATCTAAGTGATCTGGAAGAGTGGACTAAAGGATTTTTATCCATATAACCACTATAAAAATTCTTTGTGTTATCTTTGCATATAAGTTTTCTTGCATATTTTAAAGTTGCATAACTTAACACTTTGAAAGTTTTGATTAAAGATTTTAAAGGAGTTTAAAACTGGGGATGAAATCATTTAAATACTTAGTCTACTTGTGAAAAACACTTTCAAACATCCGCTGCAAGTATACTCTTGATACAACTGATTTGGCTGAAATCAGCTAAGTTACTATAAGAAGAGTGGTCACTCTGCTGTTCAAGATTTGTTCACGATCAGCATAGTCAGCTTACTGTTCTTCATAAGCTTAGTCTACTGACAGACGATTGAAAAGTTTTTAAGTCTAAAAATTTTCAGAGGTCTATTCATCCCCCCCCCCCACACTCTAGACCTCATCTGACTACTTGGGACCAACAGAAACAAAAGAGTCTATCAAGACGATCGAAATTCCTCTCTCTATTGAGTCTATCGGCATGTTGAAATTTTGAAGAAGCCTACTCATCACATTGTAGTGTTTTCCTGGAGAAATCGAGTGTAACGAAAGTCATTGGTTGAAGAGAAGCGTTGCAACTATCATCGTCATCTAGTAAACCAGCTATCGACTAAGGAAATAAGCCAATGATACATTCTTTGTTACAGAAGAACTTCAAAGATCCTCAATCACTCAAAAGTGAATTAAATCCTAACTCTATAATCTTTCGATGAAGTGAGAGAATTCGTCTCCTAACATCTTCTACTCATTTATATCAGACGAATATCTCTAATTGAGCCCTAGAATTGTTCATTGTTTATTTTTCCATATGCGCTAATGTTTTTTCCCATGGTTTCCATAAGCGATTCTTTCTCTCAATTTTAATTCTGAATTGACCAAAAATTTCCTTGATTCTTTCTTTAGCTTTATTCTTGAACGTGTTTGCCTTGATCTCATACTTTTAAATATTGTTTCTCACAATTTCTTGAAATTTGACGGTTTCTTCTTGAACCGATTGCCATTCTAATTTAAAAACCTCCCTTTATAGTTTATTGACACTTTCAATTCAGCTTCTTGTTGTCCGATCGAAACTTCCAATTTGATATTTGAGTTTTATGTTTGTTCGGAGTTTGTACTCCCTTTTCCTTTCACGAGCTACTTCATCATAGTGAACTCATGAATCATACTGCTTAGTTTAATTTGATTCAGTGGTTAGGAATATTTCATTATCCTTATTCCCTGAACCTAATTATTGAATTGTGATAGGTTCTGAAAAACTCTCTTCGATTTCATACTATTCCTGCTTGTTATTTTATCCTGAAAGGAATGTACTGTCAACTTCATACTTGTATCATGTTCCTTCTGAAGTTGCTTTATCCTATTTGCTATCATTACCTTGTAAATTGGACCATTTCATTTTTCTTTGTCTTGTCCTTGAACCTTATTCGCTTTGTCTCTGGTGTGCTCATTGCACTTATTGCTTCTTTAAATGAATCTTTGAATGGTCAATTCTGTTTAAAATGATCTTCAGATGTTCAAAGACACTTTAACGTTCTGATTATTAATACCAAAACCTCTTTATTGATTTAAGGTCGTTTCTGAATCATCTCTTTGATTACATATTATCCATGTTGATTTCATTGACCATGCAGCATTTTCACTCAGTCATCTACTTTCTTTTGAATTCCACACTGCTATTTTGTTTTCTCTAATTATCTTCTTTAATCATGGTTAGTTTCTAGAATAGGGTGCTCTCATTTTTCTTGGATCTCGTTCTTGAACTCTATGCGCTTTCTACGTGGTACTTTTGCTATATTCATTACTACTTAAAATGAATCTTTGAGTAGCGAACTTTATCTTAGCCCAATTTTTAAATAATCAAAAACATTTCAAAGCTTCGATTACTATTGACAGAACTCTTGGTTCAATTTCTGTTATCCTTAGTGGCACACTTGGTTTAACCTTCTTATTATTACCCTAATAAGATGTCTGAGGAAATTCTCCATAGTCCAGCATATTGATAGATCTTGTGGGATTTGTTTGGTTAATTACAACAAATTCCTAATCCAATTGTCTTTCGCAATCAATTGTTTTTCCCTATTTTCTTTATCTTGAAATAATTACTTAAGTTCTTATTCCGACTACTGTTTGTTACTTTTATTGAGATTTCCCCGGATTTGACATATGCTAAAAATCTGCGTTCTTCTACTTTCTTATCATTACCATTGAGCTTGTGAATTCGATTGCTTTGATATCTTTAGGAAAGACTTCTGATTCAATTGTCTTTGTGATCTTTCTCAAACATCTTGTTTGACTAATTCCAAATAGTGTCTCAATTATATTCATTGTCGATAATTTTAGATCGAACACTCATTGTTATAGTTGAAATTATAAAATTGACTAGGATTAGAAAATAGTGTTAGGAGCACGACCTCAAAAAAGATCCGAAATGACGACTTACATGCTAGCATTACCTTTTATTCCTTAAAGTGAACGTGACATCTTCTACTTATCGATAAAGGCATGTACCGTGCAAATCCTTATAGAATGACCAAACATAATCCGCGACAAAGTATAAGGAACAAGTCGTATGAGGAGAAGCTAATTCGTTTACGCGATAGAAGATCTAAAGATTACAAAACCAGGAGATTGCTCTTACAAAGGCTTTGTGCTAAAGTTTGAAATTCGAAGAAGTTATGTGATAAAGAGAAGATGAAGTACAATATAATACCAGTTATGAATTTGGGGACCAAATTCTTTTAAGGGAGGGAGAATGTAACACCCCAAAAAATTACAATTTTCAGAAAGTCCTAAAGTTTGACTTTGTTTAGTTAAAAATCTTTTCGAGGTTATATTTTGAGAAAGTTTGGGAAATTTTATTTATTATGAAGTTGTGCTTTTATGTAAAATAAAAATGATCCTAAAAATAAGAGATATTGCAGATTAAAATTTTAAAAACTTTTGGAGTGAAAGTGTAATTGAATTCTTGACTAATATGATTGAGTTTATTTATTTTTAAGATCTTGTTGTTTTTAAAATTTTGGGACTAAAGTGTCATTTTTGAAAAATTCAAGAGACAAAATGCAATTTATAAAAAAAAATATTGCAGCATGACAAAAGTCCTGCTGCTTGACAGTAAAATACAAGTGGAAGACTTAGTCTTCCACTTGTGCTCAAGCATTTTTTTTGAAGAGGAAAAATGGGATTTAACCCATTTCATTCATTTCTTCTAATCTAAATCCAAACAAATATAAATACATTTTCCAGCAACAAATAAAGTGGGATCAAGTGCAATTTGTTTGTTCATTCCTCCATTGTTATCTTGCTCAAGCTCAAACACCCACCTATACATACTAGAAACTCAAAAATATAACTTTCTCAATTCTTAACCAAATCAAGCGATTAAACACTCTAAATTATAGGATTCGGAATGTAGAACGTCGTGGTGGAGTTATTTTTCAGAAATATTGATCGTAGATGGAGAAATCGCGCCATTAAAGTGACGGTTTTGAAATGGATTTCTTTGCATGAGCGTTTTTCGATCAATTTTTCGAAGATCCTACTCCACATTTGTGTTTTGGGATCACAGAGGAAAGCCATGGTGAGTTCAGCAAATTTTCCGGTGTCAGTAAACGGCCGGTCAACGGTGGTCAACGGTCGGTCAACGGTGCCTGCTCCGATCAGCGACTTCGTCTCGGAATGGGTATTCCATTTTCGGTCTTCATTTTTAGATTTGAGTTTGTTAGATAGTTCCTTGAGCCTAAATGTTACTGTGCATTATTTACATTGTGGTTAATTTTTTGCTTTAGAATTTAGTTTGAGTTCGTACTATGTTATGCATGTATCTCGATTAACTCGATTTTAGCTATAAGGATGGTGTAGCTTTGCTTGGTTTAAATAAATGTTTATTAGATATTTGGATCTTGATTTATTTTTATAAAAAAGTTATTATTTATAATTTTTGAAACATTGGGGGGTGTTTTTGAAAGATTTTAAAAGTTCAAGGGTTAGGGATACGAAAATTTTGAGAGTCTAATGGACTGAAAATATCTATTTTTGTTTGATATTTTGTTAGGTTTACTTGAAAAGCATTTGTTTTAAAGTTTGTTTCGATATTTTGCATAATGGGAGTTTTTGAAACATTTGGGGTTATTTTTGTAAATCTGAAAATAAGCGGGCAAATACGTTGTTTTGTTGCTGATTTCACATAGTTACTTTTACAAACTTTTGATTAATTAAATTGATGTAGTGCTTTGTTCACTATTGTTTTAAGATTGAAATTTGTAAATTTTACTGAAGAAAATTTATGATCAAAGAAATTTTATTTCTCATTGTTAGTTCTTGAAAATTTATTAAAACTTAATTTTAATCTAAGTTTTATAGTGAAAAATATGCTTGATTACTTTTAAATATTGCTTAGATGCTTGGATCTTGAATTATTTTTCAAGAAATTTGATTTTTATTATATCTTGCTAAATATCTTTGAATTTTTAGATAATTTTGTGAAATGGGAATATCAATTGAAAATGATTTTAAATTTTATCAAATATTAACCGTAATCTTCTTATATTCCTATTGGGTCCGACAAGTTGTTTCACTATGTCAT
The DNA here is from genome assembly GCA_038501285.1 of Penstemon eatonii. Lineage (NCBI taxonomy): Eukaryota > Viridiplantae > Streptophyta > Magnoliopsida > Lamiales > Plantaginaceae > Penstemon > Penstemon eatonii. The sequence continues at coordinate 60,031,144 of CM076715.1, read as the reverse complement.
GTCATCTGTTAAAAATTGTTTTAATTACTTCAACTTTAAACTTAGTATGTTAAATTGTTCTTATATCGTTTTAAACCGCTTCCGCTTAAAAATCTTTAATTCTCGATTTTAATTTATCGTTCCTTTTAAAAGGTTTCGATATTTTAACTCTTTTTCAAAATAATAATAATTTTTCGACCGTTATCCTACGGACCCACGGAGCCGGGCCGTCACAGATGGTAACAGAGCTTCGGCTCATGGCCAGGATATGGTCCTCGGAATTCGTACTGTGGTGCTAGTATGGTGGGACTAAACGGCAAGATTTCAGGGTATCTACCCACATTGGGTAGTTCACTTTTAGGACAAAACCGCAACCAAAACATAGGTATTATGCGTGTCCTCGGGAGAAGGGGATATGTTTGATTGTTGATGTGATTACTTGATTTGTTGTTTTAATTTTTGGTATCCAGAATATACTTGACGTTACTTTGGCTGAATTGTTTGAATTATTGTCTGATGATGATTGTAGATGAATATCCTCCTTGATTTTTTGTTTAATGAAATACTTAAATCAAGTGACCTTACTTGAAGTACGTATAAAATGACTAATATATCCCTAAACCTTTTCGAATTCCATCATCGCATGAGTTTTCCTTATTCAGAATTCATGTTGATGACTTCAGACATTTCCTCTCCAAATTGATTTATCTACTTTAGTAAGCTCTATTCATCTTCTTTCTTTTTAATTAATTGTTTCACTGTTACTATAATGTTTGTACTTTTTATTCCGAGCTTGTGATCCTTATATGTATGTTTTTCGTCCATGTGGTGAATCCAATTGTTACATATCGATTCCTTTCTTTTCTATTAACGACGAGTCTTCATATTCTTATCCAACATAAACCTTGAGATTTAACTCGTTCTCCTGATTTCAAACATTACTCTTTCGTAATGATCCATAGAATCTGAATATATTTGGATTCTCCTTGAGCTCCGTTCTTTGGTTCTATTTCATTCCAGGATCCATCGTATTTTTGAGTCTTGTGTATGGGTTATTCTTGATAGTATGAAATCGATACACGTTTATTCGAATCTTGGTGATTTACTATAAATTTAGTTCCTTACATACAATTCTTAAAAATTATAGGTCATTTGAACTTTCAGATCGATTTACTCATTGTTATAATGACTTTATTTACTATTTTTATGTTCATGCCTGACTATGATTCATCTCGCTAGTTTGTACTCTATGAAATTCTTTCTTAGTCATTGTTAGTTTGATTGATGATAACTATTCTGTACCTAGTACTTCAAGTGTGTCTCATTCTTCAAATATCCATATTTCTACTTTTCCTCGAGGTTGAAATTTACTTTCATCTGTAGGTTATTTGATCTAGATTACTATGAATTGCCACTCTTGATTCTGGCATACTCTTTGTATGTTGACCAAAATATGTGAACCCTACTTGTTATATACGAGTCTTGATGATGTATTATATAAGTTCTTGGAAAACGTAATTAATGGAGTGTGGCGACAACCAAATAGTCTTTAACATCAACACTTGCTATCGAGGATTCAGATAGAATGAAAGACAGGGTCTGAAAGAAACAAAAAAGTCTATCAAGACGATCGAAATTCCTCTCTCTATTGAATCTATCGGCATGTTGAAATTTCGAGAAAGGATGTTTCCACCAAAGTTAAGTGTATTGACGAACAAGTCATTTGAAGAAGCCTACTCATCACATTGTAGTGTTTTCCCTGGAGAAATCGAGTGTAACAAATGTCATTGGTTGAAGAGAAGCGTTGCAACTATCTTCGTCATCTAGTAAACCAGCTATCGACTAAGGAAATAAGCCAATGATAACTTCTTTGTTACACAAGAACTTCAAAGATCCGCAATCACTAAAAAGTGAATTAAATCCTAACTCTATAATCTTTCGATGAAGTGAGAGAATTCGTCTCCTAACATCTTCTACTCATTTATATCAGACGAATGTCTCTAATTGAGCCCTAGAATTGTTCATTGTTTATTTTCCAAATGCGCGAATGTTTTTTCCCTTGGTTTCCATATGCGATAGTCAGTTTCTTTCTCTCAATTTTAATTCTGAATTGACCAAAAATTTCCTTGATTCTTTCTTGAGCTTTATTCTTGAACGTGTTTGCCTTGATCTCATACTTTTAAATATTGTTTCTCACAATTTCTTGAATTTGACGGTTTCTTCTTGAATCGATTGCCATTCTAATTTAACACCCTCCCTTCATAATTTATTGACACTTTCAATTCAGCTTCTTGTTGTCCGATCGAAGCTTCCAATTTGATATTTGAGTTTTATGTTTGTTCGGAGTTTGTACTCCCTTTTCCTTTCACGAGCTACTTCTTCATAGTGAACTCGTGAATCATACTGCTTACTTTAATCTGATTCAGTGGTTTGGAATATTTCATTATCCTTATTCCCTGAACCTAATTATTGAATTGCGATACGTTCTGAAAAAGTCTCTTTGATTTCATACTATTTCTGCTTGTTATTTTATTCTGAAAGGAATGTACTGTCAACTTCATACTTGTATCATGTTCCTTCTGAAGTTGTTTTATCCTATTTGCTATCATTACCTTGTAAATTGGACCATTTCATTTTTCTGTGTCTTGTCCTTGAACCTTATTCGCTTTGCCTCTAGTATGCTCATTGCACTTATTGCTTCCTTAAATGAACCTTTGAATGGTCCATCCTGTCTTAAAATGATCTTCAGATGTTCAAAGACACTTTAATGTTCTGATTATTAATACCAAAACCTCTTTATTGATTTAAGGTCGTTTCTGAATCGTCTCTTTGATTTCATATTATCCATGTTGATTTCATTGACCATGCAGCATTTTCACTCAGTCATCTACTTTCTTTTGAACTCCACACTGTTATTTTGTTTTCTCTAAATATCTTCTTTAATCATGGTTAGTTTCTCGAATAGGGTGTTCTCATTTTTCTTGGATCTCGTTCTTGAACTCTATGCGCATTCTACGTGGTACTTTTGCTATATTCATTACTACTTAAAATGAATCTTTGAGTAGCGAATTTTATCTTAGCCCAATTTTTAAATAATCAAAAACATTTCAAAGCTTCGATTACTATTGACAGAACTCTTGGTTCAATTTCTGTTATCCTTATTGGCACACTTGGTTTAACCTTCTTCTTATTATCCCTAATAAGATGTCTGAGGAAATTCTCAGTGGTCCAGCATATTGATACATCATGTGGGATTAGTTTGGTTAATTACAACAAATTCCTAATCCAATTGTCTTTCGCAATCAGTTGTTTTTCCCTATTTTCTTTATCTTGAAATAATTACTTAAGTTCTTATTCCGACTGCTGTTTGTTACTTTTATTGAGATTTCCCCGGATTTGACATATGCTAAAAATCTCCGTTCTTCTACTTTCTTATCACTACCATTGAGCTTGTGAATTCGATTGCTTTGATATCTTTAGGAAAGACTTCTGATTCAATTGTCTTTGTGATATTTCTCAAACTTCTAGTTTGACTAATTCCAAATAGTGTGTCATTATATTCATTGTCGAACATTATAGTTGAAATTATAAAATTGACTAGGATTAGAAAATAGTGTTAGGAGCACGACCTCAAAATTTTTTGAAAGATCCGAAATGACGACTTACATGCTAGCATTACCTTTTATTCCTTAAAGTGAACGTGACATCTTCTACTTATCGATAAAGGCTTGTACCGTGCAAATCCTTATAGAATGACCAAACATAATCCGCGACAAAGTATAAGGAACAAGTCGTACGAGGAGAAGCTAATTCGTTTACGCGATAGAAGATCTAAAGATTACAAAACCAGGAGATTGCTCTTACAAAGGCTTTGTGCTAAAGTTTGAAATTCGAAGAAGTTATGTGATAAAGAGAAGATGAAGTACAATATAATACCAGTTATGAATTTGGGGACCAAATTCTTTTAAGGGAAGGAGAATGTAACACCCCAAAAAATTTCGATTTTCAGAAAGTCCTAAAGTTTGACTTTGTTTAGTTAAAAATCTTTTCGAGGTTATATTTTGAGAAAGTTTGGGAAATTTTATTTATTATGAAGTTGTGCTTTTATGTAAAATAAAAATGATCCTGAAAATAAGAGATATTGCAGATTAAAGTTTCAAAAACTTTTGGAGTGAAAGTGTAATTGAAATCTTGACTAATATGATTAAGTTTATTTATTTTTAAGATCTCTTTGTTGTTTTTAAAATTTTGGGGCTAAAGTGTCATTTTTGAAAAATTCAAGAGACAAAATGCAATTTATAAAAAAAAAAATTTGCAGCATGACAAAAGTCCTGCTGCTGGACAGTAAAATACAAGTGGAAGAGTTAGTCTTCCACTTGTGCTCAAGCATTTTTTTTGAAGAGGGAAAATGGGATTTAACCCATTTCATTCATTTCTTCTAATCTAAATCCAAACAAATATATATACATTTTCCAGCAACAAATAAAGTGGGATCAAGTGCAATTTGTTTGTTCATTCCTCCATTGTTATCTTGCTCAAGCTCAAACACCCACCTATACATACTAGAAACTCAAAAATATAACTTTCTCAATTCTTAACCAAATCAAGCGATTAAACACTCTAAATTATAGGATTCGGAATGTAGAACGTCGTGGTGGAGTTATTTTTCAGAAATATTGATCGTAGATGGAGAAATCGCGCCATTAAAGTGACGGTTTTGAAATGGATTTCTTTGCATGAGCGTTTTTCGATCAATTTTTCGAAGATCCTACTCCACATTTGTGTTTTGGGATCACAGAGGAGAGGCATGGTGAGTTCAGCAAATTTTCCGGTGTCAGTAAACGGCCGGTCAACGGTGGTCAACGGTCGGTCAACGGTGCCTGCTCCGATCAGCGACTTCGTCTCGAAATGGGTATTCCATTTTCGGTCTTCATTTTTCGATTTGAGTTCGTTAGATAGTTCCTTGAGCCTAAATGTTACTGTGCATTATTTACATTGTGGTTAATTTTTTGCTTTAGAATTTAGTTTGAGCTCGTACTATGTTATGCATGTATCTCGATTAACACGATTTTAGCTATAAGGATGGTGTAGCTTTGCTTGGTTTAAATAAATGTTTATTAGATATTTGGATCTTGATTTATTTTTGTAAGAAAGTTATTATTTATAATTTTTTGAAACTTTGGGGGGTATTTTTGAAAGATTTTAAAAGTTCAAGGTTAGGGATACGAAAATTTTGAGAGTCTAATGGACCGAAAATATCTATTTTTGTTTGATATTTTGTTAGGTTTACTTGAAAAGCATTTGTTTTTAAGTTTGTTTCAATATTTTGCAAAATGGGAGTCTTGAAACATTTGGGGTTATTTTTGTAAATCTGAAAATAAGCGGGCAAATACGCTGTTTTGTTGCTTATTTCACATAGTTACTTTTACAAACTTTTGATTAATTAAATTGATGTAGTGCTTTGTTCACTATTGTTTTAAGATTGAAATTTGTAAATTTTACCGAAGAAAATTTATGATCAAAGAAATTTTATTTCTCATTGTTAGTTCTTGAAAAATTATTAAAACATAATTTTAATCTCAGTTTAATAGTGAAAAATATGCTTGATTATTTTTAAATATTGTTTAGATGCTTGGATCTTGAATTATTTTTCAAGAAAGTTGATTTTTATTATATGGAAATTTACCTAGACATACCCTGGGTTTAGGCCTAATTACAGGAACTTACCCGTTGTTTGAAAAATTACCTAGACACCCCCTCAGGCAAAACAGTATTACAAGGTGACCCCATTACGGCGTCAATTTTTAACGGCAGAGGATGACGTCATCAATTTATTTTAATGTTTTTCCAATTTTACCCTCGATCAAAATGTTGACTTTTTTTAGTTTACATATATGCCCTCGAGGGGTATATTTGTGACTTATTTTATGTTAGAAGGGTGTATTTGTAATATTTTTTTATTTACAGGGGGTGTATTTGTAATAATTCAAACAGGGACAGTTTTTTGAAAAATTTGACTGTTGGAGGCTGGTCATGACCGTTGGGGGCATTTTTTCCCTATAAATAGACTCCATTTGTACACCATTTTGTGCATTAACCTTCACACAACATTACTATGTCTTCACACACCTCATAATCTAGTGTTGGGTACATTATATTAGGGGTGTTCAACGAAACCGCTAGACCGCCCCAACCGATCAACCCAACCCAGACCGACCACAATTTTACGGGTTGAAGGTTTGATGGGTTGATCTTGGGCATCATGAAAAAAAGACCGCAATTTTCGATCGGGTTTGGTTTTATACTTTTTTAGACCGCATAACCGCATTCGACCGCACCTTATATAAATGATGATGTATATATGCTTTATTTTATTTTAATATTTAATTTAGTCCTACATTTAAGAAAATGGGAAATACAATATGAGTATATACTTTAACAAATTAGTCGTGTTCCACAACCAAACCCCAATTATATTAGATAAACCCTACAATCTTACGTAAATCTCCAATTTTAAGTGTCAAAAAGATAAAAAATAGATCCAAAACTAGATTAAATTAGTTAAAAAATATTCTGCGAAAAACAAAAAGTAAAGCAAAAAAAAATATATATCTATCAAACTTTTCATTGGCCATTAACCATCAACACCAAGTTCGAATATAAAGATATTTTTCTCTTTTGTTTATTCTTTGGGAACAATTTGATTTTTGTGTCATGAAAACTTGTTAATTTAGTGTTCGGGTTTGTTTTTAGCTTTCATTAAATTATGTATTCATTGAGAATCATATTTAATTGATATTTTACATCATCTCCATTATATTATCTATGAAAGTTTACTAAATTTATTAATAAAAACAAAAAATTGTAATTAACTAGTGCATTTATATTTAACTCATCAAATAATAAAAATATAAAAAAGTTAATAATTGAGACCGCAAAACCCGTCCCAAGCCGCACCAACCCAAATGAACTGCATAGTGCAATCTCCAGACTTGTTGGATTGAGTTTGGACTAGAGATTTCAAAACCCGCAAATATTGGGTTGGGTATGGGCAAGTACAAAACCGCACTAGACCGCACCGCGAACACCCCTACATTAAATCGAAGTGTAGCCGTGAATGGTGTCACAAGAATACAACAATAATGGTAGCAAATTCGACTTCAATTCCGGGAAGACTTTTCTATTGTTGCCTCGACCATGGATGGACGGATTGGTGTGAACCCGTTGAAGGTGAGGGACAAAGCTTTGGAGCTAATGTTGGGGAAGAAGAAGCCACTAGTACCCCAACACCAACACAAAGTCGAAATCATCCAACAAGTGAAGTTAATGGCAATGGCAAAAACGAAGATGACATGAACTTAATTCGAAAGTTGTTGATCATAAACTTAACCCTTTTCGGGTTATACTTAATGTGCCAAGTAATAGGAATGTTTTCTAGAGTGTAAAACATGTGTAATATAATGCAAAATGTAATGTATTTTCCCATCAATGTAATATTCCACCCTAATGTAATGCAATGCATATGTGTTCAATCCAATGCAACTATTTTACACCAATAACAATCCACCAATCCACCAAAACTTGCAAAATACGAATCAAAATACAAATCAACTATTTTTCAATACTAATTTAGATCAAATCTGGATACAAAAATAGCAACCCACCAACACTTGCAAAACAAAAAATTAGATCACCAAAAACCCCAAAATATCAACCTAAAAATGCCAATATTTGCATTTTTTCATCATACAAACTTTCCAGCACATGAAAATATGCAAATATTTTCATTTTTTCATCATTCCAGTAGATCATAACAAAATATATCAACACCACCCAAGTATCATAAATCCAAAAACACCAAAATATCAACCTAAGCATGCCAATATTTGCATTTCATCAAAAACATCACAAAAAAACCTATCAATCCTTGCTGGATTTCCTGCCCCCTTTGCAGAAGTACTAGTCTTTGGAGGAGCTGAGCATGATACAGTAGCAATACAACTTCTAGTCCTTGGAGGAGCTGAAGATGATACATTTAGAGCAGTAGAACTTCTTGTCTGTCTGGGGGTAGCACTAGTTAATGCCTCAGTTTGCCTTTTCTTTCCAGTACCCTGTGAAGGGTCTTTTGATGCCTTAGTCCCCTTGTCAGCTCTTTTTTGAATCCTATGCATCATCTTAGTCCTTAAACCACCTACTAAAGTTAGTATTGGTTTACCCCTAAGGTCACCTACCCTATTATTGAAAGACTCAGTGAAGTTGTTAGTGATGTGGTCATTCCTCAAACCCCTATGATAGGCATGCCTAGACCAATGTTGGACAGGTATTTCCATCAACCAATCATATGCAGCAGGTTTCTTACATGTTCTCAGTGAATTCATAGCATAGTTGAATGTTGCAGCATTATATGCTCTGGCAGACATCCAAAAGTACTTGATTACAGCAGCACCATAAAATGATTTCCTATAATTTGCAAAGATGTGCCTAACACACTTCCTGTTGATGACATTAGGGTACATTTCTTTAACAAACTCCACCAAGCCCTGAAATTTTTAAATGAGATTAGTCACTTAAGTAAATGAAACAAACAAACTTAGAAAGTACAAGTACATAACCTTTTGTTTATCTGCAATGAATATCCAAGGAGTATCATCATTAAACCCACCAAGAAATGATTCCATACACTGAAAAAACCAGCCCCAACTATCTCTATTTTCAATCTCCACCACAGCAAATGCCACAGGATACAATCCATTATTACTATCCAATCCTATAGCTGCTAACAAACAACCTCCATATGGCCCCTTCAAATGAGTACCATCAAATCCCAAAAAAGGACTGCAGCCTTCCAAAAAGCCCATTTTCAAAGCATTCAACCCCAAAAAAAATCTCTTGAAAGTATGTGCTTGTGGTATATCTGGGTGTTCATCATCATACCACTCTTCAAATTGCATGCATACTTTACTCCCAGGATTTGTCATTGCAACCATCTCACAATAATGGGGAATTTTCCCAAATGACTCAAAAAAGTTTCCTTCTATCATCTCCATAGCAAATCTTCTTGCTCTCCAAATTTGCATGTACGGTGGAACAACTCCATACTTTTTAAGTTCATTGGTAATTCCCCTTGCCTTCATATCTGGATTCTCTCTTAAGACATTTATCAACTTAGAGGCCATCCATCTAGCTGTTGCTTCCTTCAAGGAATTTATCCTCACACAAGTATGCTTCGGGTTAATGGTTTTCACCATGAAAGTAATGTTATCTTGCAGAAGAGATGCATGCAACCTCCATGGACAATCCTGGGATTTACACTTGACTGTCACCCTAGTCCTCTCATTTTTTAATCTTACAAATGAAAAACCATCTTGTATTGATAGAGACTTGAGTGCACTCCTAAATGCATGTAAATCAGAAAACACATCTCTTTTTCTTAATTCAATCTTACTGCCTTCGCCAGTTGTTTAGTCTCTTTCTGTTTTTGTAAGATTGGTGTTTCTACGCATATTTTCAAGCTCCTCATCACTTGAGTCTATATCATCATCTGTGAAATCACCAGGCCCTTACATAACCATTATCATCAGATTGATAATTACTCATACAATCCTCATTTCCCTCTTCCTCAACTTCTTTTTCAACCTCAACTTGCTCCTGAACCTCAACTCCTTCTTCAACTCATTCTTGAACCTCAACTTCTTTTTCAACATCTTTTTCAACTTCAACTTGCTCTTGAACCTCAACTACTTCTTCACCCTCAACTTCTTTTTCATCTCCACTATCTTCTTCACTGTTTTCTTCACTCCCATCTTCATTGTTAGCATTACCATTGCCTTCTTCATCTTCACCCATATCAGCCATGTAACTTTTAGCCTCTGGAAGATTATAAGGCCAAGATTCTGTAATAGTCACATAAATATCAATGATTTTTTTCCCTTGTTCATATCAAACATAGCCTCAACTTCTTCATCATTGCTCACCACAGTTGTTACATTATCATAACCAACAATTTCAGTCTTAAACATAATAAACATTTCCCTAATCCTCTTAAGCTTGGAAACAACCTCATCACAGAAATCACCATGTAAATCTTTGAATGTGTAACTATCTGGATCAACCTTCTTAATCATATACTTGTCATCACCATGTACAAACCTAAGCTTAAAGTAATATTTACCCATCATTCTGCAATACATGACAATTAAAATCAATTAGAAACACAAAGTCCATTACATGCAAAAAATAATCACAAGTAAAATAGAATTTCAGCTAATAATCTCATTAGAGTGTGCACTATAAATTGTACCAAACCTAAGAATAGATTTTCAATTGAAAACTTGGCTTAGGGGATAATACTCTAGTTAAAACAGTAGAGGAGGCCTTAAGTTAGTTATGAATACATCAATCAAGTCTGTCATTGTTACTGTGTCCTCTTTACTTTTAGCTTTTATTCAGATTCATATGGTAAAACAAAAACACAAACATTCATACTGTAAAAGTGTCAACTGTCAAGATTAATTTACTGTAAAAAAAAAAAAAAAAAAAAAAAAAAAAAAAAAAAAAGGGAATGCAGAAATCAATGTCTCTTTCTAATCTATATGCACAAATCATATACAAATCGAACACTCTTTTTACATGGTGGCTCCTTTTGAGTTACTTTACAAGAGAAAGGAAAGATGGTGTGTGTGCAGTATAATGGAGCTAAAAGTGTTTGATAAAAAAAACAATTTTCTTAGCTTTTTTGGAAAACTTTTTCATAAAGCAAATTAATAATGGTACTAATATCTGGTGTAGCACAAGCTCTTAAGTAATATCAAAACAACCACCTCTTTAGTCCAAGTATTGATCCTCAGAAAATCAATCACAAAACATCATTTAGAACATGTCACAACAATGCCTATTTTAATCCAAGCAAAAACGCATCAACAGGACAAACTCTTTAAGTACCGTATTGTGCAGCCAGAGTTGAACCAAAAGGAAAAAGATGACAAAGCAAAATAGCACTCAACTGCATAGCATAGCATTAACGCATCCACTAAACATCAAAGAGAGGTTATTCAAATGAAAACTAAAAATTGAGCATAGTGTTTCTAATGCAGGAACAAATAGAAACATGAAAATAGGGGAGAAACAAACACGGTGAAAATAACCCATATTTGGAGAAGAATCGATGAACAAAAATAAAAAAAAAATTGAAAACCCTAAAAATCGTACTGCCGCAAACTGCGAAAGAGGGAGAAAATCGTACCTGGGTTCTTTCATTTGTGCACCGCGAACCGCCGCGAACCGGAGAGCCACCACCAATATGCAATTTTAATGGAAGAGGAGTGGAGAATTTCGCATGGGTGAGGAGTGGAAGAGACCGATCGTAAGGGAAAAGAGAGAGGTGTGTTAGAGAAGTTTTGGTTATGAGCGGGAAATAGATATAAGGAGGGTATATTAGACTTTTCTTAATTGATTATATTAATTATTTTTTTTTAAGAAAATACAGGGGCATTTAAGTCATTTTACAATTTCCGTTAAAGTTGACTAACTACCGTTAAGTCAAGGGGGTGTCTTGGTAATTTTTCAAACAACGGGGTAAGTTCCTGTAATTAGGCCTAAACCCAGGGGGTGTGTAGCTAAATTTCCCTTTATTATATCTTGCTAAATATCTTTGAATTTTTAGATAATTTTGTGAAATGGAAATATCAATCGAAAATGATTTTAAATTTTATCAAATATTAACCTTAATCTTCTTATATTCATTTTGGGTCCCACAAGTTGTTTCACTATGTCATGTCATCTGTTAAAAATTGTTTTAATTACTTCCGCTTTAAACTTAGTATTTTAAATTGTTCTTATATAGTTTTAAACCGCTTCCGCTTAAAAATCTTGAATTCTCGATTTTAATTTATCGTTCCTTTTAAAAGGTTTCGATATTTTAACTCTTTTTCAAAATAATAATAATTTTTCGACCGTTATCCAACGGACCCGCTAAGCCGGGCCGTCACATTAGTGGTCGCGAAACTTTTGGTGCGTGACCTCTCTCCAAACATCTGCTGGAGGTGGAGAAGTATATCTCTAGCAAGCGGTATTTCTGATGGGATAGTGCCCTGCAAGCCAATATATTTAGCTTGTACTGGAACTATCATTATCTTTCTTTAGTACAAATGACTTAATACGCACGTTTATTTATATGTGTGTAAGGATAAACAATGGCCAACTTCATCTCTCGCGAATACATTTAAGCAATTGGATGAAATCCTTAGATTACATTTGACTATGGGACGATTCACTTCAGTACTGAGTGCAATCATGAAACAGTTTCTAAAGGTCGTAATCTTAAAACTGTTCCAAGTCATAGATTCCGAACGAGACGGGGTATCATAGGAATCGCCAAGACTTGTACAAGTATGCATGATTCACATGGAGTGAATTTGTAGCGTTTCATGAGCAAGGCATTTGAGGCCAGTGCATATGAGTAGATGGTTCAATGGAGGATTGAACGCATCGAACGACCTGAACAGAGAAACCCATTGTGGAAGCGCATGACGCATATCCGTGATGGGATGTTTCTCAAGGCTTATAATAGTGTACGATTTAGTCCTTTGACTTGAGGTGCTAGGGCGAATTCGGTGCATAAGTGTGCGTACTTAGATCTAGGTATAGATCACTTAGCTTGATCATAACATGCCTAGGTTGGGTGCGTATAGTTATGTACGCGAGTGGGTAGTGATGATGGGTTTTTTGGGAGTCTACCTCCTGGGAACCCAAGTGAGGTCGAGTGTAGGCGATCTCCGACCATTCAAAGACGAAACCGAGCTCGGACCAGTGATGTTCCGATCCAACCCTTATTAAATGGAGTTTAGTGATCTATTATTACTGTTGGGCCGACCATGGGCCCAGGCCTAAGAACCTCATAATATATGCGTACGGACAGTCCAGGAAGCTCATTTTTTCTCAGCTATAAATACTATGAACATTAATGAAGGACACACGCTTTCCCAGGTGCACTCCATTCGAAGCTGCTACTCGAAAGGATAGTTTAGGCCATTTTATATGTATTTCGCACTCTAGCTTGTACGGCATCCTATAATGCTCGAATAGGACCCCCAATACTTGTAATCTACACACCTTCGATTGCAATATACTCTATTGATCCACTCTTTATTTAGTTCTGTTTATGTTTGCAACGTTCGTACTTTAATATCGATCATACCACGAATCCGTGCTAGATCAATTGGCGCCCACCGTAGGGCCTTACTTGGGTGTTAGATCGAAAAATGCCTACTACGAGGAGGAATACATATAACCGAGGAGAACCTTCCCATGCTGCGGGGGTTCAGAATTCAGTTAACAATGAGGCCGATAATCTATCCAAAGCGGCTCAACAACCAAAAGTTCCACCGATCCTTCCCCAGGAATGCTCCGAGCCACACGGCCCTTGCCAATCTGAGGTCGAAAATAGCATCGTACGATGCTCCAGCTAAGTTACCGCCGTATAACGAGACTGCCGACCTCGGGAAAGATATCGACAGTCTTATCATTATAATGAATTTATCTGATCATTCCAAGGGATTCCTACTGAAAAATTATAATCACCGCCGAACTCTATTTTATCTTCTATAGGATTCAAATTAATAAGGAGCATGGTTCGGAAACGCATTATTATGAACAAGAAGATTATTCACCGATTTCTATCTTATCTACTATCTTATTATCTCGTCCTGTCCTCGTTTATCTCATGATGTAAAGGATTATCTATCCAATGAAAGTCTTATTCGCCAGAGATATTATCAATTCGTTGTATTCGAGAAGTTATTATGGCCAATCTTGATGTCTATGAATCAAATTTCGAATAAGGGTGAAAGATGTTGCTATGCCCCTTAGATCAGCAAAATGGGTGACGACCCTGAAAACGACTAAGGGTAAAAGTCGTTGCTATGTCCCTTAGATCGAAATAAATGAAAAGGGTGAAAGTTGTTGCTAAGACCCTCAGTTGAAAGTTGTTGCTATGACCGATCAAAACGACTAAGGGTGAAAGCCGTTGCTATGCCCCTTAGATCGAAATAAATGAAAAGGGTGAAAGCTGTTGCTAAGACCCTCAGGTGAAAATTGTTGCTATGACCGATCAAAACGACTAAGGGTGAAAGCCGTTGCTATGCCCCTTAGATCAAAATAAATGAAAAGGGTGAAAGCTGTTGCTAAGACCCTCAGGTGAAAGCTGTTGCTATGACCGATCAAAACGACTAAGGGTGAAAGCCGTTGCTATGCCCCTTAGATCGAAATAAATGAAAAGGGTGAAAGTTGTTGCTAAGACCCTCAGGTGAAAGCTGTTGCTATGACCGATCAAAACGACTAAGGGTGAAAGCCGTTGCTATGCCCCTTAGATCGAAATAAATAAAAAGGGTGAAAGTTGTTGCTAAGACCCTCAGGTGAAAGTTGTTGCTATGACCGATCGAAACGACTAAGGGTGAAAGCCGTTGCTATGCCCCTTAGATCGAAATAAATGAAAAGGGTAAAAAGCTGTTGCTAAGACCCGTAGAGTGAACTTTCGAGGAAAGAATATCAGCAGTTGAATCGAAGGGTCTCAGAAAGATCATCCTTCTATATTTTATCGATCGGAAAATTATTGGATTTATTTTCCAATTAGTTGACTCGTTATTCGTCGAAAGTTCCCATTATTTATCTAATTGAGGCATCTCAAGCCGAGGAGCGATCAATATATAGATATCAACAGAAAATGTTTCTCAGATATATTTCTCGATCAACCGATACAGAGTTAATCCAATCAACTTAATCAATAGCTTTTTCTAAAGGAAAATATTGGTCGATCTATTGGAGTAATGACAATAGATTACGCAAATCTTTAAGGTTCAGCCTATATATGATAGGAATTTCCTCTTCCGAATATCAGGTTTAATAATTTCGCAATAATTACACGAATCACTCACAATCGAAATTTATTTTTTCGAGGATCGGGTTCAGAAACTTCGAAATGGTTATATAATTTATTTACAATCATCTCAGTTCATTTTTTGGTTCGATCATATAGTTTATATACTATTCGACCAAGAAGAGCATGCATTCAACAAAGTTCAAAAAAGATACGCAGTAAAAGTAACAAGGAAACAAAGTTTTATTCCAATTCTTCAAGCATAATACAAATGAAGTCTCGAGTACAATAGTGAAATTCGAGCTCAAAGAGATTAGTATAATCGCTCCTACCCTACTACAAATCCTACGAACTAGACTAAGCATGCTCGATCCACAAGCGTAGGCTCCAGATGCAGAACTCAGCAAAGATTCTTCATGACAAACACTCGCCACGTGTCGCACATCTTCGAGCATTCTGCAGACCGGGACAGAGCTGGATCGGAGTCCACCTCCAGGGCTTTTAACCGATCTTAGATCTTCATCTGTAAATAATGATTGTTGTGCACAATCATTATTCACACCCTGATCCGATCCAGAACAGCGGGAAGTTACCCCGACGGAATTACTCCAAGCAATCTCAAAGGAACTATACTTCAAGAAAATCCATGAAGAAGCCTATGCTCGAGATTTAAGGAACTCCTCCGAGGTTAACCCACTGCTCGACCGGAGGTAGCGCCAGAAGACCGGAATTCTAACCCGTCTCAGATGAGTTAAATCCAAGAGAGTAGGTTGCCTGCCGGTATTCTATGCGCAATTTCTTTTGCCTGTCGATATTCTAAGCGAAAGAGGCTACACCAAAGGAATTAGGATCGAAAACAGAGTCCTAGTCCTAATTTCAATTTCTTTTATTTCAGAAGGGTTACGGATCATTTTGAAAAAATTGAAAACTCGAGCTGTGTGGATCGGACGAGGCATTAAGTGATGAGTGAAGAATGTGAGGGAAAAAATCGGAACTATTTATAACGGCGAAGGGTTAGAACCAACGGTCCAGATAACAAATCACGGACGGTTATGATCTAAACAATAAATATACTGACCGTTACATTTCTCGAAAAATAGGATCCTGTTTGGTTGGAGGAGAAATAATCTTGTGGACACATGAAGGGGGGCTTGTCCGAAAGAATCGTTATTTAAAGAGCAACACCGAAATCAAAGATGATTATCTAAAAATCCGATCTTCTGCACATGCTATTGAAAATACAAAACCGGGTTGGAAAACTCAATGCATTACTATGATCGAGAAGCCGTGTTCGAACATCAGGTTGTAAAAAATTATCGTCGGGGTCGGCCCAACAGTAATCATAGGTCACTAAACTCCATTTAATAAGGGTTGGATCGGAACATCACTGCTTCGAGCTCGGTTTCGCCTTCGAATGGTCGGAGATCGCCTACACTCGACCTCACTTGAGTTCCCAGGGGTAGATTCCCAAAAAACGATCATCAATACTCCCCCACTTCTCGAGCGCAAAGTGAAGCTTAAGCTCGGTGAAGTATGCGATACGCTGGGGTGGGCGAGTCTTATTATGATGTCTCGGATAAACCTCGTTAAAAACCTAATTCGGAAAAACCCATTGGGATAAAAATCGAACCAGGGAAAAAGAGTGTATATCATGGAAACACCATAATGATTGTCGTGATATATAAATGTTTTCGCCGATACTGATTATCAGTCTTTTCAAAAGCATCTCATCGCTTCATACTTCGTGATGCCGCGATCGACTCCTTGTTATAACTACCTTAATTTTTCCTGCCAAGCTTCTCCGATCGTATAGTAGTAAACGAACACTGAAGTCTAAACGTTGTTTTTCTTCATGTGTTGAGCTGCGGTCCATAAATCCATAGAGTATAGGGGTTTAACGTGCAATTAAAGAGAAAGTAGGTTTGAAATTATCCTGCAGGAGTTCAATCGTCACGACTATTCGAGGACCGGTTTGCAATTTATCGTTTTGACCTTGTATATATAAGTTGATCGTCGGAGATTCATTTGCACAAGACTCTCAAAGAACCCAAGATCGGAGCGTATAGATCGATTAGAAAAACCCTAATATTCGTCCGATCGTCCTGAGCATAAAATGTCTAGTTCAACAGATCCCAAAGGCAAAGCCAAGGTAGTGGAAGAACAAGACGGTGGTTCCTATGAGATACGGAATGTGGATACTCAATTTTCCGAAGCTGAGATTTCAAGGGTCCTGAGCCCTAGTTCTAGTTCCGACAAGATGAGAGAGGAGTCAAACTCGGGTTCGGAGAGCAGTGAAAACGATACTTCAAGCGAGGCCACCGACGAAGAGGCCGCGGAGGACGATGATCTTCCCTTAGGAAAGAACGAGCAAGCCATGTACAGAATAGGTAGAAGTGTTGTCGTTACGATTTTTGAGTGGTCGGAACCTTCAACCAGTGTACGGCTTAATAAAACCGAGGAAAGGGCCGATCAAATCGTTTGCCGTTATACGGAAGAACATCGAGAATACTTGGAGACCAATTTCGATAAGTACTTAGGTGACGGATTTTCGATTGTCGTTCCGACGCTTGATGAGCGTGTCACCGATCCTCCTATGGGGTGCCAAGCTTTTTACACTAGGCAATTCTTTTACGGCCTACGCATCCCCTTTATTCCTTTAATTTGTAGCGTTTTAGAGGCTTTTCACCTCTCTCCATCCCAAATTCTTCCAAATTCAATTGGGTATATCATCGCCTTCAGCGCGCTAATGAAGGCCAAAGGGAAGAAAGCAGCTTTCCAAAACTTCTGGCGGTTTTTCCAAGTGAGTTCCTCAACATCTTTGAACGCTAGGTACGTATATTTTTTGCAGAGGTCAAATCGATCGATAATGTCGAGCAATGTCTCGAGTAACCTGAAAGGTTGGAAAAAGGAGTTCTTTTTCGTCCGAGGCCCTGATACTCCATCTTCCGCAGAGACTCCTGAACTGACCCCTTATGACTGGCCCGGAGAGAGGTCCTGGATTTATGGTAGGCGGAAACTTGTAGGATGGATGAATCATGAGCTCCCGGATGCATTTTTGCTGACCCTTCATCCTGATCTTTATCAAACCGCTTTATTGACCCAAGAGAGGGTCTTGAGAATGGCAGGGCTCAGCGAATGTTCTTATCCTGCCCCTCCTATCAATTTTGGCGAATCTTCGACTGCGCCTTCTGACGATCCAGCTAACCAAGTTGCTCGGACTGATGAGGAGGACCCTGTTGTAATTGCTTCTCCCACCTTAGGTATACTATTTCTTTTCATATTATTCAGTTGATTTTTCTTGGCTCGAAATTAAATCCATTCTCGATTTTACAGCTAAGATTGTTGAGAAGTTTCGAACCTCCGTAGCCGGTTCGGTCGTTGCTTCATTTTCTACAGAGTCACAAGGCCTGCCTCGCAAGCAGAAGAAATCAATGGCTACTTTGATGGTAGGAGGAGCCAATGCCAGAACTGACAATCCTGCAGTTCCGAACATAGCTACAGGTTTTCTTCAAATTGCTGCCGAGGGAACTTCACAACCTCAAGCTTCTGGCCCATTGCAATCGGTATTCTCAACTGGTACGTCTGATCCGACCGCGGCGGGCTATAGCTATTATACGTTAAAGGGGATCCAATCCCAAGAAATAATTGAAGCTCGAGCGGCCCAAAAAAGGAATAGCGAAGATCCTGAGCCCTCTAGAAGAGTAAAGCCAATTGGTCGGAGTCCAGGCCTGATCCAATGTCGACCAGGTCCTTCGGAACCGAATTTGGTAGATTTTATAGAGGATCACCTTCGGGGACCGAGGGCCGCTGGGTTTCTGGAGGACGGGACCATCGAGTCCGATCTTGGCCCTAATGGTGAACATACGGTTGACAAGTCCTTTCGAATTCTGATGGCCGAAAGGTTTAAGGATGATAATACCGAGCTTTTCCAGAAAGACGGCTTTCAGATCGTGGGCGATTTCGCTTACGCACATCAGAGGGTACATGTTTTCTTCGAACGTATTAACTTTTCTCGAAATCTTGCCTTATTACTGATGTTCTTTTGCAGGCTGGAGATTTATTTACTCATCAATCTTATCGACTAGCCATTTTAGAAGAAGAGTCTCGACAAACTCATAATGCTCTCCACAACATTTTGAAAGAGGAAGCTGTTACGGCTGGTCAATTTAGGGAGACCAATGCCAAGCTTTCTGAGGTCGAGAAGGAGCTCGAAGGAAAGAGGGCCCTTGAGGAAGAGGTAGCGAAATTGTAGTCGGATCTTGAGCAGGCTAAGGCATCGTCCGATCAGTCATACGCTCAAGGTCGAGAAGAAGGCAAGCTTCCAGCTATAAGGGAGTTTTTGGAGTTGCCCTTTCTTGATGCCTTGGTTCGGTCGCGATCGGGCCCAATTAACCAAGCCTTCTTTTATAAAAGGGTTCAGCAACTTATCGTGACCGGAAGGGTTCAAGGCACTATCGATGAATATGTTCCTTATATGGACCCTTATAAAAACATTACTGGGGAAGATTATAAGGCTTCCTCTCTTCCTCCCAAAATTGAGGGTCTAGATGGTCATGAGGTTGCTCCGTTCCTTGCTGAGTTCGGGGTTCCGAAGAAGGCAAGCTTCCAACTATAAGGGAGTTTTTAGAGTCGCCCTTTCTTGATGCTTTGGTTCGGTCGTGATCGGGCCCAATTAACCAAGCCTTCTTTTATAAAGGGGTTCAGCAACTTATCGTGGCCGAAAGGGTTCAAGGCACTATCGATGAATATCTTCCTTATATGGACCGTTATAAAAACATTCTTGGGGAAGATTATAAGTCTTCTTCCCAAAATTTAGGGTCTAGATGGTCATGAGTTTGCTCCGTTCCTTGCTGAGTTCGGGATTCCGATGCCTAACCCCGATATGCTCGAAGCCGAAAGTTCGGAGGAAAAGGATGAGGACGTGGATATCGAGGGTGAATCCGATGATCGGGGAGGAGAAAATATCAATTCTCCTCGGACAAATAACTCCAGTTCTGAGGATCAAAGTAGCAGCGAGGGGGACGATAGTTCGAGTAGTACCACTGACGACAGTTCGGAAGGTGATTCCGAGGAAAATGGCGAAAAGGCGGAGGAGGGTTGCAATCTTAGCGCTGAAGAATCCGATCATCGATGAATATTATGTAATAGGACTTCATTCACTCTTATTTTGTAGTTTATAGGTCCATGTATTTCTCGCTTCCTTAATTTTACGTACATTTTATCCTTGCATTGCTTAAATCAAATTACCTTATATCGATTTTTTCCTGTGGGCGATGACCATTTTATTATTGTGTTAACGGGATGCCTTTTTTGCTATAAATACTAGGGCCGTCCCACTTTACTTCATCACAATAACCGATGCAGAGCGTGGGATCGAATACCAGGCTGCTATATCCCTCGAGTTGGCAAAGAATAAGGTCGAGCTTGGTCACCCACTTGAAGCCAATGGATCCCTTGAGGATAGGCTGGTTCTGGAGAAAGATAAGGCTGCCGTTAATCGAAGAGAGGAGATCTTGGAGAAGCTGACCAAAGAGCTAGAGGGGCTCAGGGGTATCTACGAGCAGGAAAAGAAGGATTTCGAGCTTCGTGAGCAAAAAGCCTATGTTCTTGGGTATTGTGATCGTAGCGTTGAGCTTCGAAAGATTTTCTCTGAGCATAAATTTCTATAGGCGTAATTTCATTTATTCTGTTGTAATGTAATCTTGGCCGGTAGTGTTTTTAATTTTCTGCCATAGGCCTTACGATATACCTTGATTAACCAGTTGTTTTCAATATGCAACCAAATCTCTATTGGTATTGCTATGTGTTTTGTCGTTCGAATACTTTGTTGATCGAAACGTTTTCCGAATTTTCGAGCGTATAATGGACTGATTTAGCAATTTCCTTTCCTTCATGATGGTTTTCATAATTCTTTTTTCCAAACGATACCCTATTACTCGGGAAGCTGATCGGTCATTAAATCCTGACCGCATAAACCATTATATTTCATCCGTTGGATCACAATAAGCTGCTCCTATAAATGGGCCTTCTCCTATCTTCTTAAACGGATATTCTTTCTTTTAGTAGGGTTTTCTTCGACCATGTTGATCAAGGAATATTCTTCTGCATCCCAATACCTTGAAATTCGAACTAGAACGTATTTTGCGAATCATAAAGTATTGATTATTTTAACATCGATTAGGATATCTGTAGACGAAGAAATATTCGCCCTTGAAGGTCAACATGGTGCATTGCTGACCACCCACGCTCAAATAGGACCCCCAATACTTGTAATCTACACACCTTCGATTGCAATATACTCTATTGATCCACTCTTTCTTTAGTTATGTTTATGTTTGCAACGTTCGTACTTTAATATCGATCATACCACGAAACCGTGCTAGATCAGTTAGTATGAATATGAAATCTACCGACTCATCGTAATGGATGATTTCCTATACGATTCTTAGATAATATATCCGAGGAATCCACGGCCGTGGTCGGTGACGGATTTGGGAAGGGGTTTCCAAATTTAGCAGTCACATTGGAATATTATCCCGAATTAAAAAGTATAGTTATCGATACAAATTTAGAGGTGCCGATCAATTCACACACCCTAAGTCTTGATCGGGAATATTAGTCGATAGAAGGACCGTATGTACGTGGCAATTATAAGAGAGACGAGGTTCACAAATATCAATTCACCTGAAGTTGGGCTTCATGGGCTTGTGGCTAGACATCGACCATGAAGTGTGGGTACTCCTGAATTAATAGAGGATTTGATTCTAGGAGTGGTCAATTAAAGGATGTTTAATTGACTGGAGCAATTTATTGTTCATAAATTAAATCACGAGGAATTCGTGGGCCTGCTGCTAATTGATCGTGAACCCAGAGGGTCACACACAATACAATTGGACGGTGACTGTTATAAAGGATGTAAAAGGAATTAATTGATTTAAAGGTAATTAAATCAATTAAATGAATTAAAGTGTTAATTCAAGTAGGAGATTAATTAATTAGTTGATTTAATTAAATTGCTAATTAATTAATTAAAGGAAATATTAATTTATTAATATGGATTGGGTTTTTGATTAAAGTAGTTAATTAAAAGAAGGCTTGCAAGACATGGGCTTTTAATTAAAAGCCGATAAGAAGTCTTGCAAATCTAGGTCAAGTAGAAGACTTATAAATAGGGTTCTGCATGAGATCAAATAGCTAACACGCTAGCACAAAACCCTAAGTCTTCTCAGCCCTAGTAGCCGCCACCCCAAACCCTGCGACGCCACCAATAGCCGCCGCCTCCTGCTAGCCGTGAGCTACTATAGTGCAGCCGTGAGTTCTCCCTCGTTCCTCCGTGCTGGATCTTGCCCTGCCAAGTAAATCTGCACAGTCCTACATTAACAAACCTCTTAGATCTAGTTCTTAGCCTAAGACTAGGAGGTGTTGCCAGAATCCAGTTGGTGTCTGTTGGGTTGCCTCGATTGTCAGAACAACAATTTCAGCATGTTATTTATGTAGTTCATTCGACATCGAGGCTAGCATGAGGCAGCGAACCAAAGATCATCATCAACCCTTTTAGCATGGGCGGTTCGTTGTTCCTTAGTAGCTCGTGATGCGGGTGCAATAGGCATAGATGTGTCGGCACATAGCTTCGTCGCTCGGAGTCGAGGACAATTCTATGATTTTTTAGCCAGTCGACAAAGTTTGAGCCATTCAGTTTGTTTGGGTCAAGGATAACAAATAATGGATTCTTAGACATTGTACTTAAATATCTACAACTGGAAAGAAGACAACGTTTAACTAACTGATCTTATGTTTAATACTTATAATTAACGAATTTCGATCTTGTTTTCGAAAAAGTTCTCCCACTATTTTGTCGAAACAATCACCCCTTTGATTGCTCGGGAAATCTAATTCCTAGTTGGTCTTGACGTCCCAGCAGCAATTAATTGCACACACGACTCGTGGCCATACAATTAATTCTCCAGGTAGGTATACTTTTACCAATTATGGCACTTCACAACCTTCAAGCTATTTTGCCTCGGTTTTCACATTTTTCTAGCACTGCTACATCATAAATGTTACTAATCGTTAAGTAAAACCCATCAATCATGATGAGCAACGCGCCCGGTCGTGAATTCTCCGTAACTAGTTATCGGTCGATCTTCACATCCCGACCAGTTCTCACCCTTGTCGTGTTTAGTTAAAAACAAGATTCAAGGAATTTCGTGTATTGTCCTTTTCTTTGACTCGGGTGCCAGACTCTGGATCACCTCTGTCACCTCTGTAACTAGTTCCTATTGATGGAAGGCTTGGTTCTTTAAAACTTCATTTTAAATGTACCCAATATACTTAATATTAAATTTGAGAGGGGAATTTCGGATTTGAAAGTTATACTAACTCTCCTCGAGATCTCACCGTGTAAATTATGCTTTATCTTTTATTACGATCTAGATACTAGCGCGCATCTCATACAAGCTAAATATAAATCGACAAATAAATAAAAGCCATACAAGCCTAGCATGCATGCTACCACAATATGTTTTCGATCGGGAGCCTCCTATGTGGGCCATCATCGAGCCATGATGTTGGCCCAATTGGTCAATCTAAAGGGTTCTCAAACAGGCCTATTCTATTACACAATCTACCATGCATACATGGCCTTCATATCTTCTTGGGCTCCCACCTTGCTTGCAACGGGCCTTCATCCTAGACTAGGAAAGCAGTAAAGCCCTATTCTATCACAAAGGCTCAAAGTGGCCCAAAAATATAACAGGCTCGCAGGCCCAATAAAAACCAAACATTAAATTAAACCAATCACATCTACCCTAAGGTCAAGGCTCGGCGCGATCGAAAACTACGTAAACAGTTCACGTAGAGCAAGAAACATGCAAACAACTTTTACCTATTTCTTTCTTAATTTTAAAACAACCTTTTAAAACTAACTTCCAATGATTCTTAGTTTTTAGTCACTACTAATTATGACAAAATAAATTTTTCGGGTAAACAAAAATAAATTTTCTGCTCAAAATCAGATTCTGTTTTTCAACTTTTGAAAATTGAATTTTCGGCCCCTGAACTTTCAAAATTTGCACTTTGACCCCAAAGTTTTGAAAAATTACAAAAACACCCCAAAACCAAATCGGCCAGCAGACCAGAAATAAAATTTTGAATTCTGAAATTTTTTGATTTTTCAAACAGATCACTGAACTTTCGGTAATTGCAAAATAGTCCCTAAACTTTCAAAATTTACAAAACGGCCCCAAAAGCGCGTGCGATCAGAATTGCAAAACAGTCCAGATTTATTGAAATTTCCAGATTCAGAAAAATTGAATTTTTCAGCCCTCTTTAACCTGATTTGCGATTTTTGCATAAATAGTCCTCAAGTTTTCAAAAACTATAAATTCGCCACAGATCTTGAAAAGCAGTTTTACCCAATCATAGATCCAGTCTGATTTAACCGGAATTCGTTAGGTTATTCAATTATCAGTGAATTTGTGATATCGGGGGTTTTCGATATTTATATATATTATTTAGGGCTCTGTTACTTTATTCCGGATGGATCGGTTACAAAGAAAAGCAATATTCAAGAACAAGAAGTAAAACCACAAAACAAAGCTAAGAAACACACCGATATGAAGGTAAAAAGCTCAGTAATAATATTGAATATTATTAAGTTGTGCTGTTGTAAGCAGTGTTAAATCCTGTATTCTTAGAGTTCAGGAATTTCGTAGTTGTTTAATACAATGATTAACTAGGTATTTATATAATGTTAAACCTAGCGTTACAAGGAAACATAGTCCTAATAGGACTCGGCCCAAATATCCTTTTTGAGTCCGGAGTATAATCTTATATCGAAATGAGCTGCACTTGGCCGGGTCGGTAAGATGATCCCGATCTGTTTGAATTGGTCGAATCAATCTTATCTTCTTCATTCGATCCGAGTAGTATATAGGGTGCGAAATAGCCCCCATCAGTACACCCTCACTTCTTCGAGCGTATAGATGATAGAAGCTCGTAGAAGTAGATAAATCTTCACGACTGTTTGTTTTCTATGGATGGAGCCTCGTTAAAAACCTTTCTTAAGAAAAAACCCTGTGGGAAAAAATCTTAAGTAAGGAAAAGAGTGCTTCATATCATAGATAGTCGTTTTCTCTGTCCGATTACGAACCGCCACGCGTCTATTCAGGAGGCTTTTCATATCCTTTCGTTTTTGGCGGGAACATGATTAGCTGCAATGAATTCGAAACGTCTTTTCCCATATTATTATAAATAGGTGACCTTCGAATTCGCCATTTTTCCTTTACACCTCCTTATAACTCATAATCATTTTCCTGACTAGTCGTTCATCTCATAAAATTTTTCTTTTATCGATCTTCATCTTCGGGGAACCAGAACATATGGCTTTTGTAAGAAGATCTTCTTCTTCTTCTAGAGAGATCGTCGCCCCTGATAACGATGAGGAGTTGCATTCTAATCCTTTGGGCGAACAAACTCCAGTATCCGACTTCGTCGTCCCTGTAGAAGATACTTTCAAGGTACGAATCCTTTCTGATGCGGATGTAGCTGCCCGAGCCAAAAAGGGCAAAGGTACTGTTCCTCAGATTTCTAAGCCAATTGAGGAGGTAGCTTGCGCATATACGGCGGAAACATTCCCGGAGGTTGTGAATAATTATACCAAATATTTTCCGGAAGGTTCTGAGATAATTCTTCCTTCCTCCACTGATAGGGTCACATCTCCCCCGGAGGGATGTCGAGCCTTTTATACGGCTCACTTCAATAGCGGACTGCGCCTTCCTTTGTCTCCCCTCTTTCTCGAAGTTTTGAAAACTTTCAGTGTGTGCTTGACACAGCTGGTTCCAAATTCCGTTGCTTTTATGGTTTGTTTTTCCGTTTTGATGATTGCGAAGGGGTTTAAACCTTCTTTTCGTAATTTTACGCAACTTTTCCGCTTCAATATTTCCAGTCCTTCAAATCGCGGATATTTCTTCGCTAGTCAGCGGCTTAGTCGAGCAATCTTTGACGCCCCTGTTTCTAGTAATCCTTCATGGAAATCTCATTTCTTCCTTGTTCGTCCTCCGTCTAATATTTGTTTGGCGGATGGTTCGACCATGCCTTTTTCATGGGATCATGGTTCCAGTTGGATTCCTGGAGGTCGCTTACCGACTGGTGAACTTATTCCTGACGATGTACAGTTTATCACTGAGATCCCCGAAATGCGTGCAAACAAATATCAAAGCGCTCTTCTGATCGGGGAGGCTTTCCTTCGTAAGGCGGGGTTAAGTGTTCATAACTTTCTCATCAGTTCATCATCCGATCCTCTTGGTTAGTACTTTATTGTATCTTAGTGCTGTGACTATACTTTTTATACGGAGAAACTAACTTTTATTTTGTTTCTTTTTCAGCCCATATGGTAGAAAACTCTCGACATTCTTCGAAGGGAAAAATGGTGCTGTCGAAATCTTCCAAATCCGCAGAGAATGCCCCCATCGAGCAGAGAGCGTCGCGAAAAAGGAAGCTGGAGTTGGGTCATGAATCTGAGGAGAATAGAGAGGAATCTCCAGATTCTTCTCGTGAGTCCCCTATCCGTCAGGGCACGGGATCTGGTTATCCTCCTCTTCATCTTAGATCCTCTTTGGGTATTCGAGGATGTCGCAGCTGGTCAATGCCTCATCCTACTAATAATCCGGTTGGTAGAAAAAGGAGTTATTATGGACGCTCTGGTGACGACCTTTCTTTACTCGGAGATAAACACCCAAAACCTACTCTGGTCGAAATGATCGAGGATCATTTAGAGGGAAGGAGGGCCGCTGGTTATTCCAAGAAGGATTCTCTTATCCATGATGATAGTGAGAACGCGATCGATAAGGCGACCCGTGTTCTTTTGTCTGGCGTTTTCACTCGCGATCTTAATAAGCTTCTTCATAAGGATCCTTTGGAGAAATTCCAGCGAGCTTCTCTTTATGCTGAGAAGGTGATATCTTTTTCCTTAAATCATATTGACAGATAATTTTAAGGGTTCTTCTTAATTTACTAAATCCATCTCTTTTTCTTGTTCTCTTTGTTCTTCAGACCAAAACTTGTCTCGCGTCATACGCCTATGAAAATGCACTTTGGAAACAACAGTGCGAGTTTCTGGAAGAGAAGTATAAAGCTTTACTTCATAAATCCTCCGGTTCAGAGGTTGGTCCCTCAACATCTTCTTCCGTTCCCCTCATAGAGACTCGTGCTACCGGGACTGAAGATCAAGAAATGATAGACAGGGTGATGGAGGTTTCTCGTGCTCAAGAGCAGGCCAATCAAATGGCTAGAAAGTTAGAGGAATTGCAGTTACAGAGCACGACTCGAATTAGTGAGCTTGAATCTCAAGTATCAAACCTTGAAACTTCTTTAGAGGAGTACGAAAAGGATGTCCCACTTAGTGGACTTAGGGATTGATACGGTAGGAATCCTGACGAAAGAGTGGTTCGTGAGTTCCTTAATTCTCCCGTTCATACGGCGTTGGTGTATCGGATGGTCGGTCCTCTTCTTGAGAATACTTTTAAGAAGGCGATTCATCAGCTGGTCGCCTTAGAGATGATTGACGACCGTCGAAAGGAGTACTTTAAGGCGGCGCATATTCGATTGAATCGCTATGGCAAACTTTATTCTTCTTCCGAGGTTCCAGATGTCGTATATCAAGGTTTTCCCCTGGCTCACCTTGTCGACGAATTTGGAAATCCATTGCCGATTCCTCCTTCTGATGTTAACGATGAGCTCGATGACACTTTTATCGATCCAGAAGATGAAGAAGAAGAAGAAAACGACGTATGCATGACTGAGGACGTCGGTAGCGAACAGAAGATTCCGGATAGCGATCAGGCTTCTTGAAATAGTGATTTATTTTCGAAATAATCTTTGTAATTATTTACTCGTAGGTTTTAATTGTAATTTTAGCTTTCCTTACTCTGTACGCTAAACGTTTCGTATTCAGACAGTCGTGTCTTTTCACATTCGCCGTAATAATTCAGACAAGTCATTTAATTTGCCGTAATCATTATGTGTGTGTCTTTTCAAATTCCAGCGTTTGCTCCAAGGTCATTTTTCCCGTTTCGCGCCCTTTCTTTAGGTCTGTCGCGTCCTTTCGTGTATTATAAATACGAAAAGTAAAAACTTGACTTGTTTTTTACTGCTATACTCCTCACTTAACAGAATACTCTTTCTTCAGCTAGTCGATAAACTTTCTCGATATTAATTTGTATTTTTCCATAATCCGATCATGAGTAACCTTTTTGGTAATACTTCGAAGCGACCATCCCGTGAGGGCGCTCGGGATAGTAGATCCAAAAGATCTCGAAGAGATGGGTCGTCGATGGAGCCTCCTCGTTTGTCCCAATCAATTAGGTCGGAGATCGATACTCCTGTTATTGCTTCTGAACCTTTCTCCGTGGTAAATTCGTCGTTTTCAGAACCAATTTTTTCTTCTTCCACTCAGGAAGGAAACATGCCTTCCCCTGGTCGATTACCTTTTGGGGATATGTCCAACGAAGAACCGGCTTATAATATAGCTGTTAGTTCCAATGCTTCTTCCTTTGAGCACGTTTTTCACGGAGGGGATTTTGCTATTTCCCTTCATTTGTCTGCTTCTACTGCCCTGATTGCCAGTGAAGGGCAAGTTGGCGATGGTTTTTCTGTTAATCCTTCCGTAACGCAATCTATTTTGCAAGATTGTCCTGAATTTTTGTTTCATGATACCACTGTAATGACTACATCCTTTGAATCGGGAGGACCTTCCGGAGGTGGGACCGGTTCCAGGTCTGGTCGTCGAACCGTAATTTCTGCTTCGGTCAAGGAAACCTCAGTTAGCCCCAACGAGAGGGAATCCCCTCGTCCATTAGATGATCGCTGTGTGCTTGTGCAGGTTAATGACATTCTTTTGTCGGAAACTCCACGTTTCGATGGTGTCCCTTTGACTAGTGAACTGCCTGGTTCTGTTGAACCTGATGCTTTGTCCTGGGACTTAGGCATGAGTACTATATTGCCCGGCGAGTTGAGGAAGCTCGAAGGTACCTCCAATGTTCGCCTTGTTCAATCTCTGGTGAAGATATGTGAGCAGGTAAGCATATCTCGAATATTTTTCCTGTTCTTTATTTTGAATGCCTTGTTGTATGGCGGTTTTTCTTACTCTTTCTGCTTTTTAGGGCAAGTATTTTGCACTCCAGCTGGGTGTGCAAAATGACGAACTGTGGAATAGTCGGAGAGTTCTTCAAGGTCAGTTGGAGTCAGAAAAGGCTAAAGCCAGGGGTTTGGAGTTGCAGCTGCAACTTGCCAAAGATGATCTCCAAAAATTGGAGGCCGATAAAGTTGTTCTTGAAAAGGAGAAAGGTGATTTAGTTCAGGCTGCTGCCCTTGCAGAGGAGTCTCAACGGCGGTCCTATGAGGAAGGATATGACGCCGGTTATTTAAAGCGTCAAGAGGAGTTGATGGCGTTTGCTGGCAACTTGACTCCTCGGCGGACTGTTTCTAGTAGTCGACCTCCTGACCGTTCTTCTCAGTGATCTTTGTTCGACCTGGTAGTCCTTGGACTGTCTATTTTTTTTTTTTTTTTTTTTTTTTAACTGCCCAGCTTTTGTGCATTTGTTTGGGCTGAAATTTTTGTAATGGGAGGAGTAGAAATTTGGAAATTATGACTTTTTTGTAGGCAGATCATTGTCCTGATCAATTTTATTCTGTTTGTATCCTTTGGTAAGTATGATTTCCTGTCATACGTAAATATAACATCATGAAATAACCAGTTATAGGTTTGACAAACTTAGCTGATATTGATCCTTCCGTAGTATACCAAGGATGTAGAATAAGGTAGCTTTAAACTTGCACGGTCGCTTTTTAAGTAACCTAATGGTATAATGTTTGCTCTGCAAATCGAATCTTTTGTTGATTAATCCCGGCTTGATTCCTTGAAGGATGTCTTCTAACATGTTTTTCGTCCATATGTAAACAACTGGCTCAGTCGTATCGATAGTAGTCTTAAGCATTTTGGTCGATGTTCGATCCATTCCTTGTAAATTTGTCCTTTTATGACATATACCTTATATAAGGAGGCTATTGTTCCTCCAGTTGAACTCTGCTTTTTCTTTTCGTCAGAGGAAAAATTTCCTTTTAATGTCTTTCACAAATCCATATATTCCATCATTATCTTCTAACCATTCGTTCTTTTAGCCAGTATATCGTATCCTTGATATGGGAGGAATTGGAAAATGTAGAAGTCTTGGCCAGATCTGGCCTGTTCAGACCTCCTTAAGCAATTCTTTGGTATGTTAGGCAGTGACGTCCTTGCATTTTCAAACAAAGAGAGCTATTCTCCTGATTTCTATGTCAGATATCTTGGACTCCGAAAGAGTTCTGATATGAGGTAGTTAATGGTCGCTCAAATGATGTATGAGGCAGTGACGTCCCTCGTATGGTGAAGGGTTTGGTCTTTTCTCTTTTATCGAGCAACTGTCTTTTTCGTTGCGATCTTAAAGCTTGTATGGCTTCGTTCGTGGATTCTAGGGTTTTAAGCCATCGATCATGAAGTATGATTGTGCCGGAATGTCTAATCCAAAGCTTTTTTAGATTTGATCATATCGATCTATTGCCTCTTTTGTTATCGACTAGTTGGGGCGATTTGATTGTGCCGTTCCAACTTACTTGCATTTATTGCGGGGAGTCAAGGGGTCGCATCTGTGTCCGTTGATCAAATGCTTTTTCAGCCGTTGGATTGTTTGAGTCTATCCCTATAAATAGGGTGGTGGTTTGCATTCTTCCTTTGCAATTTCCCAAAGAGAATGGAGATCTCAACTTCTTTGGATTTCATTCTGCCCTCAGATCCCATAATATTCAAAAAGTCACATTATCGTGATTCACTCTGTAATAACTTGGTGTTCATCTACCTTGTACTGACGGGTCCCATGTCAGCCCTTCCTTGTACTAACGGGTCCCATGAGGCCTCAGCTTTAGTCTTCATCAATTAGAGGTCCGTGGTTTCCGTTTGCACATGGGGGGTTCATACTTGCCAGTCACCCTCGCTCTTGGATGTTACCTCCGGAGTGATAGACCGCCGGGGTGGCTGGTAAACTTACCGTTTCACGACGGTCCCGAAGAGATGCTGCTCGAGAGTAAAATGTTTTATAGATAAAGTAAAAGCAGTATCTTCTTACGGGTGAGTGAGCATTGCTAGTTATCTGGCTGGTAGTGTTCATTTCATCTAGAAGAACATTTGATCTTCAGAGCCTGGCCACCGAACTAAAGAAGTCGACCATCGTGAGCAGCATGCTTCTTAGGTCGCATATTATAATCGATGAGGTACTAGGGAGGAGATTGGTGTTTCCGTGGACATTGTCGTGAAGATAGTCGATCCCATAGGATCAATTTAAGTAGATCATTGTAACGATCTTTAGGTAGCAAGCAGATCTTTGTAACGTAGTATATTTGTATGTAATTGATTTGATGAATAAAATATTACTTTATTTCTTGCATCTTCTTTGTCGTTGATAATTTTATTTACGAGGAGTATTTTCCGAGCAGATGAATTCATACTTGATTTATCTTTCAAAACTTTAGGAGTATCAGCGGATCTTTTTTAGATCGTTAGGAATATATCGAGGAGTTTTTATTGAGCGGATCAATGTATACTCGACTCGTTTGTAATTATACTTAGGTTTTTAACCCTAAAGTCCTTTAATCATTGAAAACATATCGAGGAGTTTTTATCGAGCGGATCGATGTTTACTTTACTCGTTTTATTTAGACTTAGGTTTTAATACCACAAAGTCTTTTTCTCGTTGTAAATAGTTCGAGGAGTGTTTATCGAGCGGATCGATGTTTACTCGACTCGTTTATAATTTAGACTTAGGTTTTAAATACCAAAAAGTCTTTTTCTTGTAGTAAATATGGGCGAGGAGTGTTTATCGAGCGGATCGATGTTTACTCGACTCGTTTATAATTTAGACTTAGGTTTTTAGTACCAAAAAGTCTTTTTCTCGTTGTAAATAGTTCGAGGAGTGTTTATCGAGCGGATCGATGTTTACTCGACTCGTTTATAATTTAGACTTAGGTTTTAAATACCAAAAAGTCTTTTTCTTGTTGTAAATATGGGCGAGGAGTGTTTATCGAACGGATCGATGTTTACTCGACTCGTTTATAATTTAGACTTAGGTTTTTAGTACCAAAAAGTCTTTTTCTCGTTGTAAATAGTTCGAGGAGTGTTTATCGAGCGGATCGATGTTTACTCGACTCATTTATAATTTAGACTTAGGTTTTAAATACCAAAAAGTCTTTTTCTTGTTGTAAATAGTTCGAGGAGTGTTTATCGAGCGGATCGATGTTTACTCGACTCGTTTATAATTTAGACTTAGGTTTTTAATACCAAAAAGTCTTTTTCTTGTTGTATGTATGGGCGAGGAGTTTGTATTGAGCGGATCAATGTATACTCGACTCGTTTTTTGAATTTATCGAGGAGTTTTTATCGAGCGGATCGATGTTTACTCGACTCTTTTTAATTAGACTTAGGTTTTTAACCCAAAAAGTCTTTTCGATCGTTGAAGATATATCGAGGAGTGTTTATTGAGCGGATCAATCTATACTCGACTCGGTTCGTTCTCAATTTTCATCAATATGATAGTGTAATTCCGAGGAGCGTTAACCGAAATAATCGATGTATATAGAACGCTAAAATTCTTTACTAATTGAACTTGTAGGCTAAGGCCTTTGTTACAAGGATTAAAACTTGATAAAGTAAAATAAAAGAATGCAGTATAATCTGCTAAAATTTATTTACCATAGTATTTCCTAAGGTTGACCGCATTCCAGGTTCTTGGTAAGGCTGTTCCATCCAAGTGTGCAATTTTGTATGAACCTTTCTTTCCTACGCCAATGACGATGTAAGGTCCATCCCAATTTTGTTGTAACTTTCCCACATGCTTGGATACTTCTACCTTTTTCAAGACCAAGTCTCCTTCTTTGAAAGTTCGGATGCGTACTTTTTGATTGTATGCTTTCTCCATATTTGCTTTAGTGACTTGTAGGCGTACATCAGCTTTATCTCTTAAAGCTTCTGTTAAATCAATGTCATTTTCTCTCGCCTTTTCATTTTCTTGATCGTCGAACATCTCTATTCTTGGCGTTGGGATTAAGGTTTCAACAGGAATAACAGCCTCCGACCCATACACCAAGCTGAATGGGGTTTCCCCGGTTGAGCTTCTTACTGTAGTTCGATTAGCCCATAGCACTCCTGGAAGTTCATCGAGCCATTTTCCTTTGGCCGAACCTAATCTTTTTTCCAAAGATTTTATTATTTCTCGGTTCGCTACTTCGGTTTGTCCGTTCGCTCTTGGATGTCCGACCGAAGTGAAATTTTGTTGAATTCCCAGTTTCGAACACCATTCTATTACTTGTTTTCCCGCGAATTGGGTTCCATTATCTGAAATTAGGATCCTCGGGATGCCAAATCGGCAAACTATGAACTTCCATAGGAAGTTGATCACTTGGAATTGAGTTATTCGTGCGAGTGCGATGCATTCTATCCATTTGCTGAAATATTCTACAGCGACCAGGACGTAAGCTTTTTTGGATCTGGCCGCTGGGAAAGGCCCCACAATGTCCATTCCCCATTGATCGAAGGGCCAACATACTGGAATTGGATGCATGTTTTCTGCTGGTCGATGACATATGTTAGCATGGATCTGGCAGTGATGACATTCTTGGACATATAGAGTGGCATCTTTATTGATGGTAGGCCAATAGTAACCAGTCCTGAGACATTTTAAGGCCAATGCCCTTGATCCGCTGTGATCCGCCTGTGGCCTTCTTCGACCCGGTTTTCTTCGGGGACGGTTATCGGAGGGTTTAGAATTGTCCTGCTGTGGGCTGCGTAACGAGCGTCGCTCACTTGCTGGGCTGTCCGCTTGTTGAGAGGTTTGTTTGTTTGGCCCTGGCATTCCTGGTGCAGGAGTTGTCCTGGGAGCCGTAGCGTTTCGAGGAATTTGGTCTAAAACTAGCAATTCTTCTGGAGAGAGTGATTTGAAGAGCATTGCTATTTGTCTCAGTTTTTCCTGAGCGCCTGGGAGAGGAACGGGTATTTCGGGGACTTCCGGTTCTTCCTGTATTGCACCGGTAAGACCTCCTTGGTGTTCCTGCTGACGAGAACGGGTATCTGGGAGATTTTCATTGGTGGGAATGTTGTTATCGTTGTTGTCTTGTGGATCTTCGGATGTGTTGTGGCCGGTGGTTGATTACTTCTCGCTCCAATGCGAGCGCTTTTCCTTGGGCGAGCCATGTGTCGATCGAATAATTAACGTAGCCCCTCGGTGGGCGCCAACTGATTCAACCGGAATTCGTTAGGTTATTCAATTATCAGTGAATTTGTGATATCGGGGGTTTTCGATATTTATATATATTATTTAGGGCTCTGTTACTTTATTCCGGATGGATCGGTTACAAAGAAAAGCAATATTCAAGAACAAGAAGTAAAACCACAAAACAAAGCTAAGAAACACACCGATATGAAGGTAAAAAGCTCAGTAATAATATTGAATATTATTAAGTTGTGCTGTTGTAAGCAGTGTTAAATCCTGTATTCTTAGAGTTCAGGAATTTCGTAGTTGTTTAATACAATGATTAACTAGGTATTTATATAATGTTAAACCTAGCGTTACAAGGAAACATAGTCCTAATAGGACTCGGCCCAAATATCCTTTTTGAGTCCGGAGTATAATCTTATATCGAAACGAGCTGCACTTGGCCGGGTCGGTAAGATGATCCCGATCTGTTTGAATTGGTCGAATCAATCTTATCTTCTTCATTCGATCCGAGTAGTATATAGGGTGCGAAATAGCCCCCATCACAGTCATAACAAGTAAGAATCAATATACAGAACACAATTATCATGTGTTTTCATACATATAATTAAACATATACGTAAACACACATTATGTTCTGGCCTTTTCGTATAAAAACTATGGAGTTGGCTCTGATACCACTGTTGGGTTGCCTCGATTGTCAGAACAACAAAGAGTGCGGAATTTAAAATTTTTCAAGACACACACAGTCCCATAAATAATTCTCCATATTATGTATACGAAAAGCATGAATCAAAACACATAAAGTATTAAAACATAGGGGGTTTCGATTTTTACCTCACCACAAGCAAGGAAGTGGCAACCTCCAATGCAGTTTCGATTCACAGGCAGTGATCCAAGTGTCTCACCTCCAGAGATTAATCCACACCAATTGGATTATAGCAAACCTCTAGTCTTAGGATACGAACTGGATCTCGGAGGTTTGTTATTAAAAGACTGTGTAGATCTGCTTACAGAGCAAGATCTAGCACAAGGTGAGCAGGAGAGGAGCTACAGCGGCACAAGAGCAGCTCACGGCCAAGGAGAGGCGGCGGCGTAGGACAGGGTGCGGCTAGGTCAGAGGGGGCGGCCAGGGTTTGTGCTAGGCTGTGTTCCTTTTGAGCTCATGCAGAACTCTATTTATAAGCCTCCTTCTTGACCCAGGTTGGCAAGACTCCTTATGGGCTTTTAATTAAAGGCCCATGTCTTGCAAGCCTTCTTTTAATTAACCACCTTAATTAAAAAACCCACTCCATATTAATTAATAAATTAATATTTCCTTTAATTAATTAATTAACACTTTAATTAATTATCTTAATTAATTAGATAAACTAATTATTTAGTCTCCCACTTGAATTAATACTTTAATTCATTTAATTGATTTAATTACCTTTAAATCAATTAATTCCTTTTATACCCTTTTATAACTGTCACCGTCCAATTGTATTGTGTGTGACCCTCTGGGTTCACCATCAATTGGCAGCAGGCCCACGAATTCCTCGTGATTTAATTTATGAACAATAAATTGCTCCGATCAATTAAACAACCTTTAATTGACCACTCCTAGAATCAATTCCTCTATTAACTCAGGAGTACCCACACTTCATGGTCGATGTCTAGCCACAAGCCCCTGAAGCCCAACTTCAGGTGAATTGATATTTGTGAACCTCAAGACTTAGTGTGTGTGAATTGATCGACACCTCTAAATTTGTCTCGATAATTATAGTTTCTAATTCGGGATAATATTCCAGTGTGACTGCTAAATTTGGAAACCCCTTCCCAAATCCGTCACCGACCACGGCCGTGGATTCCTCGGATATATTATCTAAGAATCGTATAGGAAATTCTCTCATCCATTACGATGAGTCGGTAGATTCCATATTGGTTCTAACCACTCGCGTACATAACTATACGCACCCAACCTAGGCATGTTATGACCAGGCTATGTGATCTATACCTAGATCTAAGTATGCACACTTATGCACCGAATTCGCCCTAGCACCTTAAGTCAAAGGACTAAATCGTACACTATTATAAGCCTTGAGAAACATCCCATCATCGATATGCGACATGCGCTTCCACAATGGGTTTCTCTGTTCGGGTCGTTCGATGCTTTCGATCCTCTATTGAACCACCTACTCACATGTACTGGCCTCAAATGTCTTGCTCATGAAACGCTACAAATTCACTCCATGTGAATCATGCATACTTGTACAAGTCTTGGCGATTTCTACGATACCCCGTCTCGTTTCGGAATCTATGCTTGGAAAGTGTTTTAAGATTAGGACCTTAGAGACTGTTTCATGATTGTACTCAGTACTGAAGCGAATCGTCCCATAGTCAATTGTAATCTAAGGGTTTTGTAATACCCCGTATATTTTAAATAGTTGTAAAATGTATTTTAAATTGATGTTGGTTCAAATAATGAACCTAATTTATTAAATTGGAACGATATTACCTTTAGTAGAACTTATGTTGGATTTAATAAACTATATAGTTGGGGTTGTGGGGTTAATGTCAAATTGTTTAGAGGTGAGGAATTCATATTCTAATTGTAACGTTTAATATTTTATGGGTCAATTAAATTTCGCGAATATTAAGCCTAACTTAAAAGGTATTTATTCGGGTAACTAGATAAAGTAGAATTGAATCGATTTGAATAATTTAAACTTTGAACTGAATAAAATGGCTTAAAAGTAAAAAAAATATATATTTCAATCTCAATTGCATTAATTCAAATTTAGAGTTCCTATATGCACCTTATTTAAAACTTTTGGACAAACTTGAGATTAATGCATATACATGTAATAGAAAAATAATAAATTCCATAAGGGTGATATAGTCAACACTATTCTTCCAACTCAATCTGAAAGTAGATGATGACTAATGATTTTATATCACACGTAGTGCTCTATTAATTATCAAAATATACACCTCCAGCTTAGACAAGTGCAAGAGTCATTAACCTTCAAATATTATCAATATAACTACAAATATATTGCATTCCAACCCCTTTTGCTTGTTAATCAGATATGAGTAAGTTTTCAGCAGTAAAATCTCTCAACAATTTTCCTTTTTCTCCTACATCACATACACATTCACACATTAATATTTAAATAACATAGCATGTAACATGTATGCTTTCTTGGTGAAATAATACACACACGTTTAAGAATCGAGAATGGCCAACAGAGGGCAATTGAGAACCAAAACACATCAGGTAATCTAAGTTTGGATCAATATAATTCTTATTTAAGCTTTGAATCAATTATTTTCAGGGGGTTTAATAATTAGATAAGATTTTGTTCACTTATTTGATTAAGTTTCAAGAGTTTATTAGTGATTGATTAAGTGTAATTCAGATATATAAGTGAGGATATTAAAATTTGCTAAAATCTAAGCAAAGGAATGAATTATAACAATTGTGGAAAGTGACACAGGTTATCGATTTGTTTAAAAATCTTAACCCATCAGTTGATAATTAGTTATGATTCACCATGATTAAAATATTTAATCCTATAATTTGATATTTTTATAAATTTAGGATTTGTAATAATAAATAAAGTTGGTTTCAAAATATTTGGATGAGAATAAAGAATTTCGTGATTTTGTAATTAAGAGCTATTAGCCGAGAAATTTCTATTATTAACTTCCCTAAGTATTATTCTATTTAGCCCAACTAATGTAGTAATACTTATACGGTCAACTAGTCCTCTTAATGTTAATATATGTTATGAATGTAAGAGTGGCCATCTATGATGAGTTTGAGTTAATTGGACAATATATTTGTTGATCTGTGATTGAAATTAAGGCTTGGGTCCAAATATTTTAGTTAAACATTATTAAGCCATTAGTTAAATAAGAAGTTTAAGTTTGACTTTGCGCAAAATAATGTTATATACATATGCTAGAGCCTCTGAATTACTATAGTTGAATATAAGTACAATGTATTAATATCACAATTAGACGAATGGTACGAGATAGTAGGTTGGATGAAATTAAAGGGTAATCGTTTATGGAATCATTATTTATAGAATTTGGGACATTGGTTGTAGGTAACTCGAGAATAGTTAATATGACTATTCGACTATTGAATCAAGACATGAAATAAATGGGATTGAGGTCATTCTTCTACAAGGCCATGCTAGAAGGTTTAAATCATTAAGCGGGGTATGAGGTCATCTATCTACCGTTGAGTAGCATCTCTAGCCTGAGAACGATGAGCGCCTCAATAAAATGTTTTTAAAACTGAAAGAGCTTTTCAAGAAAATCATATCATATATATGTATTTCTCATTTGAAATGACTACAATTGTTATATCTCTGTTTATAATTGTCTGCAATGCTTGAAGCATGTACGACTTCTTCATAGTAGAACTGATAATTCTGTACTTAATTGCATTTCTCACATCATATGATATTTGTTGAATAATGGGGTGTAGTACTTTATCTCAGCTCATATTGATGAATGGTACTAAGGTGTAGTACTTTATCTCACCCTACGTACCAATTGTTTGTGCATGATTAATTGCGCGCTCATTTGCTCTAGTTTGATGGTATTCTCTGGATAATTCTGGGTAGCTGGGGGCTACAGGTCTACCAGAGCTCTTCCATTGACCGGGCTCACAAACCAAGGATTAGAGCCCCTTGGGGAGTGACCTACATTATCCGGCTAAGACATGTCAGTGCCACCGAGAAGGGAAAGGTAGCACCTTCTCCCTTATCTAACCGGCGAACTAACTATTGATCCATTCTGTTATCATTGTATCCTTTTGAAGTGGAGGAGTTGTTTAGCCCGTTTTGCCGGGTAATTGAACGTGATTTCATCTGTGATATCAATATAATTGTTATACTATTGTGGATTGATTTTATAATTTAAATATGTAGTTCATGGAGTTCTAAATCGTTTTCTGCATAAAATTCAATTGCACCCTGGTACAGTCCTCACTAAGTTGTTTTTACAACTTACGCTTTTAAATTATTACTCTTTCAGAATCTCACAAAAGGGCAGGATGGGCCACATCATACTAAGGGATTTCAGTTGGGCGTCTACCATAGAGTTTCTAGAATCTTTCAGGTGAATGTTGGTTTCATCATGATTAGTTAAGTGTAATGAGATAAATGGGAAGGATTATTATATTGTAGATAGTTAGAGGTCTGAACTGCAATTATTGGAAATTATCAAGGTTATTTTATTATGTATGTATGTCTTAGCAGGCAGGTGCCGGTTTCGGGTCGTTACCGATTTTATCCAATCGCTTAAATTTATTCGCGAGAGATGAAGGTGGCCATTGTTTATCCTTATATACATATAAATAAACGTGCGTATTATTATAAAATCAAAGATTGTTATTTACATAATAGACCTATTACAAGCTAATTGAACTGGCTTGCTGGGCACTGTCATATCATATTCCACCAGCTCGTTGAGGCCCATGAGCATCTTTCTTGGTCATCTCTAGAACTAAAGCCAATTCAGCATCCTCTGCGGCTTGTAGTTCAGCAGCTGTCATTTTTCTTTTCTTTTATTCCTTCTCTGCTTGAATCTTGCTCAGCCTTATAGCTTTTGCAAGATCTTCCTTAGCCTTTTTCTCTGCAAGCGCTTCCTCCCTTCTCTTATTTTCAACTGCAGAGATTATGATCTTAACAATTTTTGTTCTCTTAGGCTTATCAGCAGCAGCAGGTTCAGGAGCAGTAGTTGATAGAGGAACAGCTGCTTTAGGTTCGATGATCTGCACTTCAGGATCATCTTGAGGTTTAGAAACCTCAGCAGTTGAAGCTGTTGGGATTCGGTAAGAAAAATAGCCCTAGGCACAGCGGAATATAAAAAAATTTCTAGGGCCTCTTAAAGAATCTTGCCAGGATATTCTCTAGTTGTATATATATGAATATAAATAAATGACAGTATAAGTTTTCTCGTTTATACCTGTCTCCTTGCAAATCCTTATTGGCTAATACGAACTCTGAACTCTCCTCCACAGAAATCGATCCAAGCTCTGCAGTAGCGCCCCACGTGTTGCGCCTCTACGGATTGATACACCACAATATCACGAAAATAATATAACCTAATCGACTAGAACATAGGCTATATTAATTCAGGACTTTAAGAACGACTTTGGGAACTAAAAGATCAAAACCGAAAATTCTTCCTAATTTTGCACAGGGTTCGGCCGATCACACTTGGGAGGGGAGAGAGAATTTTTGCTTTTCTTATTTTGCTTGAAGAGTTGTGTGTGAGATATGAGACCTAGTCTCTTATTTATAGATATCTCCCATACCCTAATCCTTCTAGGAT
Source organism: Penstemon eatonii (assembly GCA_038501285.1). Taxonomy (NCBI): domain Eukaryota; kingdom Viridiplantae; phylum Streptophyta; class Magnoliopsida; order Lamiales; family Plantaginaceae; genus Penstemon; species Penstemon eatonii. The sequence goes on along the minus strand of CM076715.1, from coordinate 59,990,665 downwards.
TAGGATACTAATTCTCCTACATGGGCCATGGCCCTTTTAATTAGAAGACTAAGTCTTCTAATTAATTCATGGCCCACTTTAATTAATCTTTCAGGACTTTATTTAATCTCCCAATTAAATAGCCCAATTAATTAAATCATCTCCCAATTAATTAATTAAACTTCAAGTCCAATTAATTAATTATTCCATTAATTAATTAAATCCTAATTAATTAATTTACTCATAAATTAAATTTCAATTTAATTTATAATCTTGATCCAATTCCAATTGGATCCAATTTCGTTCCACATGGGTTGACCCAGTCGACCCACCCATTTAATCGACCCAGTCGATTTTGACCCAGTCGACCCAGTCGACTGGTTCGTTCTTGTTTCCTCGCTTTCGCTTTATGTGTATTGTGTATGCCCCCGTAGGTTCACCACATAATTGGCCGTGGGTTGTAATTAAATATTATTTAATAACTCGAGCAATAAATACTATAAATTAATCGAACACTCTGTCGATCAATCATTCCAAAATTAGCACCCCTGCTAATTTGGGAATTCTCCCACACTCCACGGTCGATGTCCAGTCACAAGCCCATGGAGCCCAATCACTGGTGAATTAATTCAGTGAACCTTTTATCATTTACAATTTCCATATACGACATAATCTCTCCATTGATCAATTTCCCAGTCGAGACTTAAGGGTATGGTCTTTCATCGGATTCCCTTATCTTTTGTCTTGACCTTATGTTCTCTGATCTCGAAATAAATTCTCTCTGACTTGTTCTTTATGAGCTACTTACATAAAGTTGTCAGTTACCTTGGCCAAGGATTTCATCAGAATTAATTTCTCACAGAAATCCATAGGAGAATTTCTCGACCTATCAAGTCGAGTCAATGGATCCTTTGTTAATGATATGAATCTGCATACGAGTTCCTCTATACCCAACATGAGTCCACAGAGACTTTCTGGCGATCCCCAGTCAGTCGGAACTCACATCAAAGCATAGACGTTCTCGCACCAGATAAACCCTATCATCTCAAGTTGTTAGGGATCGATCCTCGTATACTATTGTAAATTGAAATAACTTCAACCCCGATATGCGACTACCGCTTCCATGGTGAGTTATTTCCTAATTGGGGTATTCAGTGCGCTTGCCATCCCAGCAAGCCACCCACTTATGTGTATCGACTATCCCAGTCACGCTCGTGGACCCCAGCGTCCTCCAGTTCATCGGAGTATACACAATAGTGAGAGCCTAACCGAATCCAATGATGTCCTATCTCGATTGGATTCTACGACTCTTGAATATGTTCTAGATCACGGCCTTAGAGATCAGTCCACGGGTTGTCCCATAGCCCTGTGATCTAAGGACTTCTATCCTTATGCGTAGACAAATATTACATAAGATAAAGTTGACCATTTAATAAAAATGCATTTATTAATCTAAATTGAATAGTTCCTCATTAATTACAATTAATGCTAGCCATACAGCTGGCTTGCAGGACACTATTTCTATCAGATGCTGGTTGTTGGGGAGCTGTTGCAGCAGCAGTAGTTGACTCCTTAGCAGCATTTTTAGTCTGTTCAGCTTCAACAGGCCTCTCAGCTAATTGAGGGCCTTCCCTGACTGACTAAGTCAGCAGACTTAGTGGGAGATGGTTCAAAAACCATCTTTCTCTTGGCAGACTTCTTTGGAACAACTTTTTCCTTAACAGGCTTTAATGCTGCGGTATCTCTCAGTTGACTCCTTGTCCTTTTTGAAACCTTTTCAGCCGATTTCTCTGTTGATATGGTTCTGGAAGGTGAACCAATAGACATCTCCAGTATTTTCTCTGTTGATACCTTCGTTTTCTTACTGGGAGGCTTCTTCTGCTTTTGCTCATCAGGCGACTCTTCAGTAGTTTTTCTCTTTGTGCTAGCCTTTACAGCTTGATAAGATGGCATGGCCTTGGAATTATGAATAACCTTCCCATTCGTCAGACCACATCTAAGTACAGTGAACAGATGACTTAAAAGTATCTTGTGATTAGTCTGTCCTTTCATATGAAAGTTTGCCAGAATATACCAGCTAACAACTGCCCAATTTACTTCAAAACCATAGTGAATCGCCATCATCATGTGATATCTCTTCATAGTAACACTATCTAGAGAAACGGTGCAATTTTCTACAAGCTTGGCCACCATATCAGCCATGCGCTGATATTCATCCTTTAATTGCCTTTTCTTAATGTTACCTGATATGACTTCACCTTCTTGAGCACAGATGCTCCAGAATTCTTGTTCTTTGTCCTCGGCCATGGTGGTCAGGTCTGTTCTCCCATCCATCTTCAGACCGTAGTGTTCATTCAGCAGTTTGGGTATGATGCAGATATCCACCCCTCCAACTTTCGCTTTAATCTTCTGTGTGTTGAAATCAAAAGCATCCTTTGTACCATAGAACTCCAGTACTTGGTCCTTGTAGACCATGTCATCATGCGCCTCCATGAATTTGACCAGTGTAACAGCTTTGAACTTCTCCAAAATTGACTTCATCAATTTTGTTCCAGTCTTATGATATGAATCATAGATTAGATACATACCCTCAGCCTTGGCTTCTTGTGATGCTTTCATGTTTATTCTGAAAGAGAGTAGTTTTGCAAAAAGAACGAGAGCAGAATTCTTTGAATGCCTTAGAAAATTTTTAGGGTGCGTAAAAAGATCAGTAGGCGGATCAGATCTAAATTTAAAGAGGTGAGAGCATCACGCGAACCGTTAAATCATTTAGTGTCAGCTTTAATCGTGGGGCAACAATTACGCGTTTCAAAATTCAAAAAGCATTAAGTGACTGGCGGGAATGCGAACCGCCTCAGTCGACTTATAAAAGCGTGCTTTAAATATAGCATTTTTAGTGATAGTGCTTTTATATAATTAATCAGACGAGTAATCTAATACTTATCTAATCAGACGTGTGTTCTGATAATAGGTATTACTAGTGAAAGCCAATAACTAGTAATCTTCATTTGTTGTTTCTCAATCCTGCAAGATAATTAATCTTCAATCTTCAAAAATTAAGAACATCTCTGATGACAACTTAACTTCAACTAACTTTCATCAACAAATTTTTCATCTTTTAATCAGAAGTACCGCTAGTCTTACACGTTCCCCCTGACTTTAAGAAACCATAAGTTAACTAGTCTGTTGAGAGTTAACCTTGAAGTCGATAAGATGAGTAAGCTGATAAACTCCAGTCTTCTGATGAGTTCCCCCTCAACTTATGCATCTAAATTTAGTAAACATAGTTCATCTCTTAAAGTTGAAAACCTTGCATCACTTAGAAGTTTAGTGAATATGTCAGCGATTTGATTGTCAGTATGAACATACTCTATTATAACATTTCCCTTTTCCACATGATCTCTGATGAAGTGATGTTTGATCTCAATATGCTTAGTTCTTGAATGACTTGTAGTGTTTTGATTAAGAGAGATTGCACTTGTATTGTCACAATAGATAGGGATTCCACTGATTTTAATGTTGTAGTCTTCTAGTTGATGCTTCAACCAAAGTATTTGTGCACATCAAGCTCCAACAGCTATGTACTCAGCTTCAGCAGTAGAGATAGATACTGAAGTCTGTTTCTTACTCATCCATGAGATCAGACGACTACCTAAGAATTGACAGGCACCTGTTGTGCTCTTTCAATCAATCTAGCAGCCAGCAAGGTCTGAATCTGAATAACCTATTAGCTCAAATCCTTATTCTCTAGGGTACCATAATCCCAATTCTTGAGTGCCTTTAAGGTATCTAAGTATCCTTTTGGCAGCCAGGAGATGAGATTCCTTAGGATTTGATTGTTATCTCGCACAAACCCCAACAGAGTACATGATATCAGGTCTGCTAGCTGTTAGATATAACAGTGACCTAATAATGCCTCTGTACTTGGTTATATCCACTGATTTGGCATCTTATTCTTTATCCAAATGAATTCCAGTAGACATAGGAACACTAAAAGTAGAGCTAGTTTCCATCCCAAATTTCTTGAACAGATCATTTGTGTATTTAGCTTGGTTAATGAATATTCCATCAGGCAACTATCTAACTTGCAAACCAAGAAAATAATTTAGTTCACCCATCATGCTCATTTCAAACTTGTTTTGCATCAGCTTGGAGAACTTGTTACACGTCTGTTGATTAGTTGAACCAAATATAATTTCGTCCACATATATTTGCACTAGTAATATATGATCTTCCCATTCAATAGTGAACAGGGTCTTATCTACCTTACCTTTACGAAATCCTTCAATTCAAAGAAAATCAGATAGGCTATCATACCATGCTCTTGGAGCCTGTTTCAGTCCATAGAGGGCTTTCGATAGACGATATACCTTGTCTCTTTCTTAATAAGCTTCAAATCCAGGAGGTTGTTCAACATATACTTCTTCTTGCAATTCTCCATTGAGAAAAGCAGATTTCACATCCATTTGATAGACTGTGAAATTCTTATGAGCAGCATAGGCGAAAAATAGTCTGATTGCCTCTAATCTTGCTACTGGTGCAAAGGTTTCATCAAAGTCAATGCCTTCTTCTTGGCAGTAACCCTTGGCCACTAATCTTGCTTTATTTCTGGTGACATTACCATCTTCATACATTTTATTCCTGAATACCCATTTAGTGCCAGTTACCCTTTGATGACTTGGTCTAGGAACTATGTACTAGACTTCATTCCTTTCAAATTGACTTAACTCTTCTTGCATAGCTTCAATCCAATTCGAATCATTAAGAGCTTCTTCAATCTGTTTGGGCTCTATTTGAGATAGAAAGCTGACAAACATTGCATCATTTGCAGCAACTCTCCTTGTCTTTACTCTATCTAAAGGATCACCAATCACTAATTCACGTGGGTTATTCTTGAGCCATCTGAGATCAGGTTGCAAATCTGAATGTTGTCCTCTGTTTTGATCTTGCAACACTACTATTGGAGTTTCAGTAGTAGTCTGTTGAACAGTCTATGGTCTGTCAGCTGTTTGCAACTCGTCTGTTAGACAATCAGCAGTGTGATTTTGAACAGCACTTGAGTTAGCAGCTGAGTTGAGATCAGGTAGTATGATGGGTATGTATTCTTCATTTCTTTCAACACTCAATTTCTGAAAATTAGTAGACAGACTTGAATTAGTACTTTGATTCTTTTTCAGAAGAATAACTTGGTTCATCAAATACTACATGAATAGATTCTTCTACAAGTAAATTTCTTTTGTTAAAGACTCTATAAGCTTTACTAACTGTAGAGTATCCTACAAGGACAGCTTCATCAGCCTTTTTCTGCAAAGGCAGTAAGGTGATTCTTCCCATTGATTAAAACAAAGCATTTACAACCAAAAATTCTAAAGTAATGAATGTTTGGCTTCCTGTTGTTCCAAACTTCATATGGATTCTTGTTCTGGTGTTTGTTCATCATGCATCTATTTTGGGTAAAGCATGATGTATTTGTGGCTTCTGCCCAGAATCTTTGGGGTAGCTTTGCTTCAGCTATCATTGTCCTGGTAGCTTCTTTTAGAGTTATGTTTCTCCTTTCAGCAACTCCATTCTGTTGAGGGGTTCTGGCAGCAGAGTACTCATGGCTGATGCCTCTGATGTTACAATACTCTTCAACAGTTGAGTTTGTAAATTCAGTCCCTCTATCTGATCTGATCTTTAATATCTTCAGGTTCTTTTTCATTCTGGATCAGCTCCATTAGATTTGTAAGATGCTCCTTGGTTTCACTTTTCTTCTTCATGAAAATTACCTGATTTAACCGTTTTTCGTCGTGTTAGATTAAATCAATGATGTATGTTTTAGAGGTCAATTTAAGTATATATATATATATATATATATAATAGGGCTTTGTTACTTTATTCCGGATGGATCAATCTCAAGGAAGAACAATTATGTAAAGGATAATAAGTAAGCAAGACGATGAATATGTAAATAGTATAGCAAAAGCTTTTCTATTGATTATGTTATCAGATTGCTCCAGTAGGTAGGCGTAAGCTCTGAATGTATATATTCTTTGTAATACAATGTTTAACTAGGTATTTATATGACATTAACCCTAGTTTTACAAGGAAACATAATCCTAATAGGACTAGGCATAGCAATCCTTAAGGAACTCGGACATTGCTCTTGGTCGCCGAGGATTGATAATGCAGATCGGACCTGGCAGCTCCTTAGTGAATTAGACTTGATGAGGGGTATTTCGGGACTCAGCATCGGGAAGTCCAGGCAAGATCAAAGAGTCCAGAATTCGACCTCGAAGATGTTAAACCGAACCCACGTTACAAGCTTTACAATCCGATCACCAAGGGTATGCTCGTGGTCGGAGTTTACTGTTGGGCCGATCACAGGCCCAAACCCTTGGGCCAAAGAAATGTAACCCTGCGGGTGGAGTAGCTAGCTCACCATTTTCCACTATAAATACCATCTGCATTTATGACGCCAGACACGCTTTCCCAGGTGCACTCAGTTCGAAGCTGTTACTCGGATAGATTAGTTCGGCCATTTATTTTATGTATTTCGCCCTCTAGCTTGTACGGCATCCTATAATGCTCAAATAGGATCCTCAATACTTGTAATTTATACATTAACGATCGGAATGCACACATACATTGATCTTTCTCTTATTTTGTAGTGTTAACTTTATTTTTGCTATTAAATCGATCATATTACGAATCTGCGTAAGATCAATTAGCGCCCACCGAGGGGCCTTGTTTGGGTGTAGATCGAAAAATGCTTACTACGATGAGAAATACGTATAACCGAGGAGAACCATCCCATGCTGCAGGAGTTCAGAATTCAGTCAACAATGAGCCCGATAATCTATCCAGAGCGGCTCAACAGCCAGAAGTCCCATCTATTCTTCCCCAGGACAATGCTCCGATCCACACTACTGTTGCGGATCTGAGATCCATCAAAGGCACTATGTGCAGGGAATTTCTGAATAGTGGAAGAGCCGACCAATCACCCGTAGACCAGCCACCTGTCTATGGGAGATCAGAGATCCCTTCTTCGAACATCCAGAAGGAAAATAGTGTGTTGCGAGCCACATCGAATGCACCCGCACCAAACTTGCCTCGAGCTGCTCTCGCAAAAACCAATGTCCGCTCGGAAAATCCGATGCGATCAGTACACGATGTGGAGGACTCAGTAGTAGGAGAAAGTCATCCTATAGAGATGGCAAGAAAGAAAAAATCGACCTACAAAAGAGTCACAGAATCCGAGCTCGAAAGAATAGTGCAGGAACGGGTTGCAAAGAAATTGGATAGGGAAGAAGCAGTGATGGAGGTCCGCCGTGCCGCCACAGCTATTAGGGGCACTGAAATGAACCAAAATAGAGAAATCATCCAAGGAAATATCAGAGATAGGGAGGTCTGAAATAGCATCATGCGATGCTCGCCATTCTGCCAAGAGATACGTGAATCCAGGAATACTGAGACGGTACCAACGAGGTTACCCCGATACAACGGGACTACTGACCCCGGGGAACATGTCAACAGTTTTGTTAATGTAATGAGTTTATATGGACATTCAGAAGATTTCTGCTGTAAATTATGGTCACAACCTTTGAAGGAATTGCCCCTGATTGGTTCGGAAAATTACCGCCGAATTCTATATTCTCTTTTGATGAATTTTGTGACAAGTTTAAGCATCAATTCGCGAGCCAGAGAAAACCTAAGTTGCCGGCAAATCACTTGGGGACGGTCAAGCAATGGGAAGGAGAGACCTTGAGGCAATGGTTGTCAAGATTTAGTATCGAGCTATTGAAAGTCGATACCCCTCAAATCGAATACTTATCTTCTCTAATGTTAGAATTAACTAGAAATATCCAATTCGGAAACGCGTTATGCAGAAAGCAGCCGAAGTCTTTCGAACAAATAATGGAGATTGCCGAGAAGTATATGATTCAGGAGGAGATGAATAGATTAAAAAATGCACATAGCCCAAAGCTCCCTCTTAACAAAAAGCAAGATCGAGCACCCATACCAAAACCTAGTGATTATGGAGGGTCGAATAGAGGATCTGTATGGCAGAGACTCAACGCATATAAGCCCCAAGTAGCACTGCAAAGACCTAATGCCTATGGTCCGCCTATTGATCAAAACCGGCCCCCACGGCCCCAAAAAATTCAGTTCACTGAGTTGAGTATCCCAAAAGAGGAAATTCTGACTGTGTTGGAAGAAGGAAATTTAATTCCTGAAGCCCAAAGGACTACCCAGGCAAGACCAGGGGCAATAGGATATGACCAATACTGCAGATACCATAGAGCTCGGGGGCACAGTACTGAGAATTGTTATCAACTGAAAGTTGAGATCGAGAAATTAATTGCGCAAGGAAAACTTAAGGAGTTCGTCAAAGGAAACAATTACAAAGGCCGATATAGATCCAGGAGTCCGCGAAGATTTAGTAATCAGCGAAAGGAAGTTCGGAATCAGGGAGATGAACAATTGAACGGAGTAATAAACGTCATCGCGGGCGGACCAGCAGGAGGAGATAGCAAAAACGCTAGAAAAAGGACAATGAGGTCAATAAAATCATCCGTTTCGACAAAAAGGGAAATATTTTCTTTGGATCTCGCGTCCGTGGAAAATCAAGTCATAAGTTTTAGCGATGCTGATCGACCTACCGATGTTACGTGGGACACAAATGAAGATGATCCGGATTTTTCCATGGTATTGACGCTAAATATCGCAAATTATGAAGTCAAAAGAATTTTGGTCGACATGGAAGCTCGGCAAACATTATCTCCTCAGAAGCCCTCCCTCGGATGAATCTTCAGCATCCTCATCTCGATCGAGTAGCCACTCCTTTAATCGGATTCGGAGGCTCAGAGATTGTTCCATTGGGAACCATTCTATTGAGCACAACTCTCGGAAGAAAACCCAAAAGCGTAACAAGGATGATAAAATTTCTGGTGGTCGAAACACCTTTTGCCTACAACGCTATACTGGGAAGACCTGCTCTAAATACCTTCAAAGCAGTAGTGTCTACTTACCATCAAAAAGTAAAATTCCCAGCTGACGGTGGAGTAGGGGAGGTTCGAAACGATCAATACATGGCTTGGGGATGTTATAACTAATCTTTGAGCATAAAAAAGAAAGTGGAGCCCGAAACCCCAACAAAAAGAAAGTTGGCCGATTTAGAATCAGGCCCGGCTTCGAGTTCACCAATTCCTGAAACTGAAAAATTACAGGAAAAGAAAGGAAAGAATGTAGACATGAGCATACAAGCACCTGATCATAAGAAGGTGATATTGGTTCCAGGATCTCCGGAGAAAGTTACCAGAATCGGAACGGAACTAAGTAAAGGAATGGAGTCCATGCTCCTGGAATTCTTGCAAGAGAATGTAGATGTATTTGCCTGGAGCTCAGATGATATTGTGGGAATCGATCCGCGAGTAAAACCCACTCTTTAAACATCGATCCTAAGGCTAAGCAAGTGAGACAGAAGAAATTGTAAAAGCTCAAGTTTTGTACTGGTTATTGAGTGTTTCTAGTAAAACCTAAATTTTTGTGATTTGGAAGAGTGGATTAGAAGGTATTCTACTTTTGGAACCATTACAAAAATTCATTTGTTTACTTATTTATATTTTTATTGCATATTTCATAAGATAAATAAAACGTTAAAAGAAAATCTTAACTTGAGGAATTTTCAAAACAGGGTCACACTTCTTTTGAGGTAGTGAGATGGAGTACTCTTTTGAACCAATAAGGATTTTAAGCTTTGAAGATGATAAACTTTCCAATCTTGTCCAGATTGTTGAGTTCAATTTCTCCATATGTCATTTATTCCCAGTTTTTTCCAGTAGTTCACCTTCTCTATCAGGATCAGCTTTGGTGATCTTGATTGGTCCTGTTGAAATGACTTTTCACAAGTTTTCATTTTGTGTGGACAAGTAAAGGTACAATTTTCATCTTCCATTCTTTAAACTCCATGGCATTTATTGAGGTACATCTTTGAATGAATCTTCCATGTTCAGAAAATTGGCAATTCTACCATTTGGTTATACTTGCTTCCAATGCCTGGCAGTCATTTTTTGCATGTAGGTCGGGTCATCTTAGATGACTTGACAAGTTTATTCATCTCACATGTGTGGACTTACACTCATTATTCCTGCCAGGTAATTGATCCCAGTAAACCACCACTTCTATACTTAACCATGCCTTTGCACGTTGCACAAACTATTTTATGATGGTTGTGGTTGTGTTGACAGGTTGGTGGGGTTGGGTGTTGGTGATTTCCTTGTATATAGTTAGCCTTGTGGTAGAGTCTTTATCCAGGGGATTCTATTTCAGAGGTTGGAGTTGTGGCGGTGATCTTTATGCCTTGGGCATTATCTTTGAGTTGGTTTTGTGATGGTTAGTGGTATTTGTTAATGGTTGTTTTTCTATCAGGGCTCATAGGAGACTATATGTTGGAGGCTGTTTGAGGAGTTGCCACTTATCCTTGATTTCAGAGAGCTCTTCTGTTCTTCAGGGCTCATAGAAAGCTGTATTCTGGAGGCTGATAGATGGAGTTGTTACTTTGGTGTTACTTATTTGTTATGATTCTGCCCCTGTGTGGGTGTTTTGGCTAGATTGTTGGTATCATTTTATACCCCTGCGTGGGTTTTCCCAGTATGTGGGCATTTATCTTGCTTTTAGATCTTTGTTCCCCTGTGTGGGTTGTTTGCCAGCATGTTGGCTTTTCATTTTGTTGTTTTGCTTTGATGTGTTGTTTTATCTTTTCGGATCCTTTGTTTTAGGGGTTGGTCCCTTTGTTCATACATTTTCATATGGGGTTATATAAATTGTGAGTTCCCTCTCACGTTATTAGATCTTCCATGTTCAGAAGATGAGTATGATACATGTGCAGCTTTTAAAAATGTTTGAAAATCAAATAGGATCAAGTTCGTAGATCAATTAAAGATTATTCGGATGAATCACCTGCTCTTATACCACTTGTTGAGTCTCAAGTGGTAAAAAGGGTCTAAGAAGGGGGGGAGGGGAGAATAGATCTTTTTAAAACTTTTCTTTTGTTACTCAAAGTATTACTTCATGCAAACAATTTACTCAGTTATTCGTTAAACAGGCTAGTAAAGACTTTGTTGATGGCATTTGGCTGACAACTTAATATTCACTTGACTATTCTTGGTTCAGCAGAGTAATTGTCTTTGTAAAATTAGAGCTTTTGAATTTATGATGCAGTGGAATAAACAGTGTTGTCACAATCAATATTCTATAAACAAAATATTATGGTCTTTTGAAAATATGTTTTTAAGTCATTTAAATCAAATCTTGACAGATAACTAGTATGTTCGTGAGATATGTAAGTGTAAATGACGGATATTAAAAGGACATAAGATTTAGGTTCAAGGGTGGTGCAATCCGTCTAGTACACTCTTCTTCCTTAACACGGTGGAAGGCAATGCACTAATCTCTTAAACTAATACGACACTTAGTGTTTACAACTTCTACGCTCAAGTGGAACTTTTACTCTTAGTGAAATCACTAGATTCAAACTCCTTGAGCTTAATCCCTTCTTGGCCCACGACTACGGCTAATTTCTCTTAGAAACTAACTTTCAAATACGACCTTCTTGTATTTTAAAAACTCTCGATTTTTCTTCAACTAATAAGTTGCTCTCCTAAGAACAGTTTAGTGGTTTATTTCAATTTGTTCTTAAATGATTTTTTTCTGATAAGATTTGTAGATTGTGAGAGTGCAAAAGTTATTCTTTTCATTCAAACTGAGTTCTATTTATAAGAGTAGCAGAGATTGAGGATGTTGAATCTTTTCCCAATTCCACGAATGCCCTTATCTTATTTTCACCAACTTCAAACGGCTATATTTGTAGGCCCTACACTTTCGTCTGTATGACTTGTCAGGTGCATTTAATAAACTCTGTTGTCCGGGGTATTGACTAGTCTTCTTCAACTTATGAATTGACTTGGCTGGTCATCTGATGTGGACACTTAGCTGATTCTCCTCCATATGAATCATCTACTGAGTTAGTTCCTATGCTAGTCAGTTATTTAGTACTTAGCTGATCAGGATCACTCGGTTGTTAGTCGTAGCTAAAGTAGTTGCATGTTTCTTTGTGAACTCTTTACTCTGCTGGTGTCTTCTGACTTAGCTTTCTTCACTTAAACATTGTTGTTGATGAATGTTTTCTCTGTTAATCAATCAAAACCAAATTGATTAGTTTATTCAAATTTTCTTTGAACACGATACTAAGTAATTTCTCCTTATTCAGTTTTCTGAATCTTGTCAACCTAGTTGTTTTATTTCTTAGCAATCTAACTTAGCTTTTGTTATCATCAAAACCTATCGATTAATTTATTTGTTAGCTCTTGAGTTAATAAATTATCCAACATTGAATATTATTTTTAAAAGAGTTAGTAATCATAATGTATCAAAATTTTATTTTTATTTTTTGTTAAAATAAGTACGTCCAATATATAGTATTCAAGATTATTCTTAGAACTAGACTTGCCTTACAGAACATAAATTTGATAGAATAAATTTCACTCATTTAATAATACTAGAAAAGTGCACGTACGTTGTACGTGTCTAGTTTTAATTTCATAGGTTTTTCTCATAAATAAGTGTAAAATTTGTCATTTTTATATTATAGAATATTATATATTTATGACTGATCATTTTATTTTAATGAGATCTATTTTTATTAATTATTCCTGGTTTATAAAAAAATGATGGCTTTGCATAGTTGTAATAAAATATATAATGATGACTTATTTAGTCATTACATTTAGTAAAATTGATTCTAAAATATCATAAAAATATTATTTAATGCATTCCAAAATAGTAGTTTTCATGTCATGTTCAAATGTTTCATCCATTTCTTCATAAATTTTATCGATTTCACGAGCATTTTTTCTTACTGGTTTCACCACTTTTTCACCAACTTCACCAGTGTTTACCAATTTGACACGAAGTTTCATCGGTTTATATATTTTCACTGTTTAAATTTTTTTATCTAGTTTTTCCTCTTTTTAATCGATTATATATTTTTCATTGTTTTTCCATTTTTTTCCAATCATGTTTCCAATTTAAACAATTTTCTTCCAATTTCACATTATTTTTGTCGGATAAATTTTAACTCTTTTTCACCTATTTCACATGCTATTCACCTAAATGTTTCATTGATTAAACATGTTTTCACCGAATTCAAGCTTTTTTTGACTAATTTTATTCGTTTCTTTAAAAATTTCACATACACTTTCACCGATCTTTATGTTCTCACTGTCTAAATTTTGTTTACCCGATTTATTTTTTTCAGCGATTTATCCCTTTTTATCGGTTATAATATTTTTTCATTATTTTCTCATTTTTGGTCATTTTCTTTGGTTTTTTTCTTCAGTTTAAACCAATTTTCCATCGATTTCACCAGTTAAACACTTTTTTAACTGATTTCACTAGTTTTTACCATTTTAACACGTTTTTATCTATTTTTCATGTTTTTTTCACTAATTTCACATGTTATTGTTGGTCCCCAAGTGATCAGATGAGGTCTAGAGGGGGGTGAATAGACCTCTGAAAATTTTTAGACTTTAAAACATTTTCAGTCGTCTGTCAGCAGACTAAGCTATTATTGATTAGTAAGCTGATTAAGCTGATCGCGAACAAATCTTTGAACAACACAATTAACCACTTCTCGTTATACTACTTAGCTGATTTCAGCAAACTTAGATTTCTCAACAGAATACTTGCAGCGGATATTTTGTAAGTGTTTTTCACAAGTAAACTTCTAGTCTTTTGAAATATTTATCCCCAGTTTTAAACTAACTCCTTTTAAAAATCTTTCAACAGTTTTCTAAAGTGTTTTTATGCAACTTGAAAATATGCAAGAAGGAATGCAAGTTAAAAACACAAGGAATTTTTATAGTGGTTATATGGATAAAAATCCTTTAATCCACTCTTCAGAGTCACTTAGATCTTGGTTTATACTATAAACACACAATTTACAATATACACTACTTACGCCAAAACAACAAATGAATCTGGCCGTAAGCTCACAATAGGAGATCACAAAGAAAACCTATCCTCTGAAGCTAGATCACTCACTAAGATGGATATACACTTCTCGCAACACTCCTTACACAGTTCTTCACTCAGAAAAATGTTTATCTTTTATCTTCAACTTCGGCTTTTGTCAACAAATGACTAAGCTGATGAGTGAACTGTTCTTGAGACTTAGAGATTTTGCTTCAGAAATCTTCTCAGAATTTGTGTTGTTCTATTCTTCTTCAGTCTCATGAACTATTTATACTCAAGGTTTGAAAAATGTCCGTTGAAGAAAGACAGAATTCAAATTCCTTGGGTACTGGTCCTTAATTCCTGCGAACGGCTCTCTGCTCTGCAGCAGTACTGTCAATAGTACTTTTTGTCAGACAGCATTTAATGCACTAAGCTGATACGAGGTTTTCCTTCAATAATTTGTCATTAATACCCTCAGTCTTCAGCATTAATTACTCCAGGTGCATTTATTACCGTTGGAGAGACTTCCTGATCATCTTCACTTGGCTAATGAGTACCACTAATCTGATGATGAACTGAGTTGATCCCAAATGATGATGGGAATTTTGGAGTCCACATTTTATTACCAATATATGATCGAAGAACTGGAATGTAGACCTCGAAGATGCGAACTCGAGCTTGGGATGAAGCCTAGATAACTTAATCCTCTAGTCGCAGCCCGTGATCAAATATCACTGTTGGGCCGATCTCAGGCCCAGGCATATGGGCCGATCTCAGGCTATAAATACCCCAAGCATTTATGACAACGACACGCTTTTCCAGGTGCACTCAGCTCGAAGCTGCAGCTCGGATAGATAGGTTTGACCACCGTATATGTATTTCGCTCTCTAGCTTGTACGGCATCCTATAATGCTCAAATAGGATCCTCAATACTTGTAATTTGTACCTCAACGTTCGGAATATACATATACATTGATCATTCTCTTATTTTGTAGTGTATATATTATCCATTGTTATTAATTCGATCATACTACGAATTTGCGTAAGATCAATTGGCGCACACCATGGGGCCTTATTTGGGTATTAGATCGAAAAATGCCTACTACGAGGAGAAATACATATGACCGAGGAGAACAATCCCATGTGGCAGGAGTGCAGGATCCAGTCAACAATGAGTCTAATAACCTATCTAGGGTAGCTCAGCAACCAGAAGTTCCGCCGATCACTTTGCAGGATGGTGCTCCGAACCGCAGAGCCCTCACCGATTTGAAGTCGAAGTAAGAATCGTACGATGCTCCAACTAGATTACAACCATATAACGGAGATACCGACGTCGGGAAAGATATCAACGGTCTTATTCTTTTCAATCTTTATTCGATCATTCTGAGGGATTCCTACTGTAAATTTATGAACTCCGCCGTCGGAAAGATTGCTCTTGATAGATAGGGAAAACTGCTACCGAGCCCTATTTTATCTTCTCTTGAACTCAATTTAACAAGAAGCATGGTCCGGAAATGCGGTATAATGGATAGATGAAACTACTCATCGAACTCTATTTTATCCACTATCTTATCGTCTCGTTCTGCCCTCGTTTATCTTATCAGGAAAAAGGGATTACCTATCTTATGGAAGTCTTATTCATGGTTCGAAAGTATGTTATTGTGGACAATGAAAACTATACACAGATTTCTAGAATATTCGCCATCTTGTTATCTCGCCTCGTCTATGCTTATCTACTATTGTAAAGGATTATCTATCCATTGGAAGTCTTATTCGCCAAAAAAATTATCAATTCGATATATTCGAGAAGTTATCATGACGAATCTTCATGTCTACCGATCAAAATGACTAAGGGTGAAAGCCGTTGCTATGCCCCTTAGATCGAAATAAATGAAAAGGGTGAAAGCTGTTGCTAAGACCCTCAGGTGAAAGCTGTTGCTATGACCGATCAAAACGACTAAGGGTGAAAGTCGTTGCTATGCCCCTTAGATCGAAATAAATGAAAAGGGTGAAAGCTGTTGCTAAGACCCTCAGGTGAAAGCTGTTGCTATGACCGATCAAAATGACTAAGGGTGAAAGCCGTTGCTATGCCCCTTAGATCGAAATAAATGAAAAGGGTGAAAGTTGTTGCTAAGACCCTCAGGTGAAAGCTGTTGCTATGACCGATCAAAATGACTAAGGGTGAAAGTCGTTGCTATGCCCCTTAGAACGAAGTAAATGAAAAGGGTGAAAGCTGTTGCTAAGACCCATAGAAGAAGTTTTTCGATCTTCAAATTGTTAGATTTATTCTCCAAGTGATCAACTCCTTTATTCCATTAATTGGATTTATTTTCCAAATTAATCGGCGCTCTATTCATCGAGGATGCAAATTATTTATCCATGAGAGGAGATTCAGGTAGTGAAACAACGATACATAAATGGACAAAAAGAAGTTTTACGGGTATCTTTCTCAACTAACCAATGCAGAGTTAATCCGATCAAGTTGGTCAACAGCAAACGACAATAGATTATGAAAGTCTTTGGAGTTGAGGCCTATTAATACTCGGAATTCATTTTCCGATTATCAAGTTTAGTAATCTCGGAATAATTACACAAATCAATCACGATCGGAATTTATTTTTCGAGCATCGGTTTCGTCAATTTCGGAATGATTATATAAATTGTTTACTATCATCCCGGATTCATTCACGATCGATCACGTAGTCTATGTGGATTATTTATCTAATCGTCAAATACTGTACTCGATCAATTAGAACAGATTTGTTTTCGTTTCCTTGGTTGATGGCTATTTCAAGCAGGGTAGATCTCGCAATTAATAAAATATCAGTAAAAGTCTGATGGAACAATGGTAACAAATTATATAAATCTTCGAAGTTGCAACCTAATTTGGACTACCGTACGATTACTGAGGAGAATTATGTTTCCGAAGGAAAGAGTTAGATATCTTCAAGTTTACACAATGTGGCAATCAATCAAGGTCTAACAGATCTCACCTATATTCGATCAAAGAAATCGAGAAGACACCGAAAGGTAAACAAGGAAATTCGAGCAAAAAACAAAGTTTTATTATTATTCGAACAAGTTACAAATGAAGCCTCGAGTACAATATTAAAATTCGGGCTCAAAACTACAAATTCTACGAGTAAAAGATGAACGTGTTCGATCCTCGTCCTCGAGATCGCTCCAGATACAGAACTCAGCAACGATTCTTCTTGACAATCACTCGCCACGAGTCGCACATCCTCGAGCGTCCTATGGATAAAAATCGGATCGGAACCCATCTCCAGGGCTTTTGACCGATCTTAGGTGAACATAATAATTTCTGGTTGACCATGTTTCCAGACTAAAGAGAAGCTTTATTTCTTTAAGAAAATTACGGTTGATCCGTCGAATTTTCGCCTTACATAATCCGGTCCAGAACAGGGGAAAGTTACTTCAGGGGAGTCACTCTAAGCAATCTCGAAGGAACTATACTTCAAGAAAGCACTCGAGGAAGCTGACGCTCCAGATTTAGAGAACTTCTCTAAGGTTATTCTACTGCCCGATCAGACGCAGCGCCAGAAGACCAGAATTCTAACCCGTCACAAATAGATTATACCTGAGAAAGCAGGTTGCCTGCCGGTATTCTAAGCGCAATTTCTTTTGCCTGTCGATATTCTAAGCGAGAAAGGATGCATCAAATGGAGTAAGATTGAAAAACAGGGTCCGAGTCCTTATTTCGAACTCAATTATTTCAGAAGGATTGCGGATCATTTTGCTAAAATTCAAAATTCGAACTTTGACGATCGGATGAGACATTGATAATTAGTGAAGAATATGTTGGAAAAAGATGGAACTATTTATAACAGCGAAGGGTTAGAACCAACGGACCAGATCGGGTGTCATGGACGGTCATGAACGATTCATTTCCCGAGAAATAGGGTCCTGTTTGGTTGGGAGAAGAAATAATCTTATGGGCGCATAAAGGAGGGCTTGTCCGAAGGAATCGTTCAACAAATCCTTATCTATTATCCTATGTAAAAGGCAACGTTGGAATCAGGAATGTTTATTTAAAATTCAACCCTTATGCGCCCGCTATTCGAAATATGAAATCGGTTTGATAAATTCATAGCATTGTTATCGAGGAATCGCGATTCAGACAACAGCCCAGTTATCAACTATTTACAATTAACTAGTGATGTTCGAATTAAAGAGAAGCTATAATCGGTCTATAATCGGTCCAGATCTTCAATCACAACGAACTGGACATCAGAAACGATTCAAAGGTTATTGATTATTTAAATAACAATTATCGGATAAATGGTAATCCGAGCGAATAATACTTATTATTATCAAGGATTTATGGTCGGTTAAAAATTCTCGAACTAAAGAGTTCGACCAACTTGGGAAGTTTGGCACTGCTAAGGATCAGTTGAAGGCTCATAGTTAGAAATTTTCAAAGGAAGATTAATTGATTGATTACCGAAGTACCTGTTCGTTGCTCACTCAAAAAGGGGGTGTTCGACTATTTTCATATTAATTTTAAATATTTATGATCGGGTTGTTGAAGATAAGAATTTATCTGATTATAGTTTGCTCAATCAACAAGGAAAGGAAAAAAGGCGTTTATAAATATTATTACAGAGATACAAGAATTCAAAGGCAAAATATTGGAGATACATTTCGAGCATAATACAAGCTAATATGTAGCATAAAAATCCTATTACTTTCTACAATCCTATGAAATTTTCGGTCTCCTCTCCTATCGTTTATTCGGAATAACTTAGCTCCGAACATGGAATCTCCTTTGGACCCGCAGACTTTTAACTTTATTTGCGGTCCTCCGAAGACGAAGGGGCGAACGCACGGTTTGTCGGGTAACTGTATTTTTCGACGTTCCCTCCCCAGTATGTCTTCCGAAATGCATTGTGGCAATAGGCCCCTGACCGGAGACCTACGCGGTAACCTGCAGACTCCATGGGTTTGGCATATTGGCCTTCAAGATGAAGAATATATTTGTCTGTCGATATTCTAAGCGAACCAAAAGTAGTTTTTCTTCCGCTCAAAGATTGTTCGAAGTCCGAGCTCAAAAAGTTGAATTAATTGAATAATGATCTTGATCACCATGATCGGACAGATAAAGAGTCAGTACAATGAATGAGATAATCTCAAAGATATGACAGTCTTTTATAGAAAGAATTGAAAGGAATCCAACGGCGGATAATCCGTAAAACGAATGGATAAGATTAAACAACCGTTGCGATTCCCGAAAAATGAGGAACCGTTTGGGGTTTCATTCAAACATACCAACGTCCGGAACACAAGCGCAATCACTTATCAAAAAGCTTTAGACCGAGTAAAGCAAAAATATCATAAGGTATTATTCATAGAAATTTCTGAATAAATGAAACATAATTTATTTCTCGATCCTATTACAAGCAACAAGAGAAAGGTTTCGATCCCATTACAAACTACAAGAAGAAAACACGGATTCTATTACAAGATAGGCACAATCCATCTCGATTAAGCCTAGTGATTCCCGAAAAATGTCCAATTGACCCAACCTCCCAAGCCAAGAAATCGAATAGGCTCTTCTTTAGGCTTGACAAGTGGGAACTACTGGCCTCTCTGATCGATAATGCCTTTACTCGAAAGATTTACCAGGATAGTGAATATTGGGTGTTGGTTGATATTAGAAAGGAAAAAATTGTAAGGTTAATTCGAAGCTTGAGATCGAATAACTCAATTCGAACGCCACCCCATTCGTTAAATCCGCACCATCCAACGCCCTCAGCGGACATTGTGGCAACAGGTCCCTCGTTAAGAGAACCGTGCCAGAGAAATAATGGCTCACTCTTCGAATGGCCGACGGGGTTGTTAGGGCCGTGGATGGTCAGCAATGCACCATGTTGGCCTTCAAGGTCGAATATTTCTTCATCTACAAATATCCTAATCGATAAAAAAATATTCAATGTTTTAGGCCTCGCAAAATACGTTCTAGCTCGAATCTCCAAATGTTGGGATGCAAGATGGTGTTTCTCGATCAACATGATCAAAGAAGAAACTTTTTCAGAAGTAAAAGAGTATCGACTTAAGAAGAGGCCCATTTATAGAAGCAGTTTAAATACAATCCGACGGACGAGATGTAAAATTTATGCGGACAGGATTTGATAACCGTTCAACTTCCCGAGGAATAAAGTGGTGTTTGGCAAAAAAAAAATTAGTATGCAAACTGCTATGAAAGAGAGAAAGTTGTTTCAGCCCATTATACGATCGGAAATTCGGATATTGCCTGGACCAACAATGTATTCATACACGGAAACACGAAACATTATTGGTAGGAATTTGATTGAATAAAGGAAACAACTCATTTGTCAGGATACAGCAAGACCCGGAATAAATCAGATTACACCTGCTTAAGCTTAATCTCGGAGAAAACTTTTTGAAGACCAATACTACGGTCATTGTACCCACGAACATAGGCTTTCTGCTCACAATGTTCGAAGCACCTTGTTCTTTCAAAAGTATTTAAATCAGACGAGGAGGCGAGAATTGGATCGAAAGGATTTTCGACCTTAGGCTATTCCGTTGGTATGAGGAAACTCGCATCTCCTAAAGCGGCTTTGGTATTTGTAGCAAAAAGAGCATCCAGTTAGCGTTATAGTAAATTTGATATAAGGCAACAGAAGCTCTCCTTAAGACAACAATTTGATTTAAGAGGTGCAAGGGGAAAAATGTACATACAATTGAGAAAACCAAAAAAAAAAAATAAACATGGATCAACAATCTACAAATTAAGGGTTAATAAAGTCCTATTGTATTCATCAATGATCAGACTTTTCGGAGCTAGAATCACGACTCTTCTCCGTCTTTTCGTCCTCTTCCTCGGAATCGCTTTCCGAACTACCGTCAGAAGTACTACTCGAGCTATCATCCCCTTCGCTGCTACTTTGATCCTCAGAGCTGGAGCTATTCGTCCGTGGAGGATTGATATTTTGAACAGTCTGATCTTCGGTTTCGCCCTCGATGTCCACATCCTCATCCTTTTCCCCTGAGTTATCAATTTCTAGCATATCAGGATTGGGCATAGGAACACCAAATTCAGCAAGGAGTGGAGCAAACTCATGACCATCCAGTCCCTCGATTTTAGGAGGAAGAGAGGAAGCCTTATAATCTTCACCAAGAATGTTTTTATAAGGGTTCATATAGGGAAGATATTCATCAATAGTGCCTTGAACTCTTCCGGCCACTAGGAGTTGCTGAACCCCTTTGTATAAGAATGCCTGATTGACTTCGCCCGATCGGGACCGAACTAAGGCATCAAGAAAGGGCGACTTTAAAAACTCCCTTATAGCTGGTAGCTTGCCTTCTTCTCGACCTCGAGTGTATGCTTGATCTGACGATGCCTTAACCTGTTCGAGATCCGACTTTAATTTTGCTACCTCTTCCTCGAGGGCCCTTTTTCCTTCGAGCTCTTTCCTAGCATCCTCGAGCTCCTTCTCAACCTCTGAAAGCTTGGAAGATGTATCTCTCAACTGATTGGCCATGACAGCTTCTTCTTCCAAAATGTTCAAAAGAGCGTTATGAGATTGTCGAGACTCCTCTTCCAAAATGGCTAGTCGATAATATTGGTGGGTAAATAGATCACCAGCCTGCAAAGAAAATAGACTTCAGTAATTGAACGAGATTATTAAAAGAGATTGATACAGTCGAAGAAAAGAAAAGTGCCCTCTGATGCGCATGAGCGAAATCGCCCATGATTTGAAATCCATCCCTCTGGAAGAGCTCGGTATTGTCGTCCTTAAACCTTCCAGCCATCAGCATTCGGAAGGACTTGTCCACAGTATGTTCACCATTAGGGCCAAGGTCGGACTCGATGGTTCCATCCTCGGGGAACCCTACAGCCCTCGGACCACGAAAATGATCTTCTATAAAATCTACTAAGTTTGGCTCGGTGCGGCCGGATCGACATTGAATTGGACCAGAATTCCGACCGAACGGCCTTACCCTTCTGGAGGACTCGGGTTCCCCGCTATTCCTTTTCCGGGCCATCCAAGCTTCAACAATCTCCTGGGATCGGATCCCCCGAAGCGTATAATATCTACATCCCGTCACGTTCGGATCAGATGTGCTGGATGGAAACACCGATCGTACGAGCCCAGTATCTTGGGATTGTGAAGTTCCCTCTGCAGCAACTTGAAGTGAACTTGTAGCTACGTTCGGAACTGCAGAAACGTCAGTTCTGGCATTGGCTCCTTCAATCATCAAAGTAACCTTTGATTTCTTTTGTTTACGAGGCAAGCCTAGAGACTCTGTAGAAAATGAGGCGACAACCGAACCGGCTACGGAGGTTCGGAACTTCTCAACAATCTCAGCTGTAATAATTAAAGAATGGATTTAGTGTAGAGCCAAGAAAAATCAACTGAGTTATAGGAAAAGAGATAGTATACCTAAAGTGGGAGGAACTGTTGCAGTAGGATCTTCCCCATCGGCCTAGCAACTTGGTTAGCAAGATCATCAGAAGGCGTGATCGAGGATTCTCCAAAATTAATAGGAGGGGCAGGATAGGAACACTCGCTGAGCCCTGCCATTCTCAAAACCCTCTCTTGGGTCAGCAAAGCGGTTTGATAGAGATCGGAACAGAGGGTCTGCAAAAATGCATCCGGGAGCTCATGATTCATCCGACCCACGAGTTTTCGCCTACCGTAAATCCAAGACCTCTCTCCAGGCCACTCATAAGGACTTGGCTTGGGTGTCTCTGCAGAAGCTGGAGTATCAGGGCCTCGAACGAAAAAGAACTCCTTCTTCCAACCTTTTAGGTTGCTCGAAACATTGCCTGACAATATTGATCGGTTTGACCTCTGCGAAAAATATACATATCCAGCATTCGAAGACGTCGAGGAGCTCACATGGAAAACCCGCCAGAAGTTTTGGAAGGCGGCTTTCTTCCCTTTGGCCTTCATAAGTGCGCTAAAAGCAACAATATACCCAATAGAGTTTGGGAGAATTTGGGATGGTGAAAGGCGAAAAGCCTCTAGAACGCTACGAATTAAAGGAATGAAGGGAATCCGTAGGCCATAAAAGAATTGCCTAGTATAGAAAGCTTGACACCCCGGGGGAGGATTAGTAGCACGCTCTTCGGAAGACAGGACGACGATTGAAAATCCATCACCCAAATACTTACCAAAGTTGGTCTCCAAGTATTTTCGGTGTTCTTTTGTATAGCGACAAACAATTTGGTCGGCTCTCTTCTCGGTTTTGTTAAGTCGTGCGTTGGTCGAAGGTTCCGTCCATTCAAAAATAGTAACAACAACACTTCTACCTATTTTGAATTTTATTTGCTCGTTCTTCCCTAAGGGGAGATCATCATCCTCAGTGGCCTCTTCATCGGTGGACTCGCTCGAAGAATCGCTTTCATCACCCACGGAACTAGGACTCGATTTCTCTTCCTTATTAGAGCCAGAATTAGGGCTCGGGACCCTCAAATTTTCTGCCTCCGAAGAACGGACAGCCACGATCTGCGTCTCACCAAGACCACTCTCTTGCCCTTCTACTACCTTGGCCTTGCCCTTGGAATCTGCTGCACTAGACATTGTGTGTTTGGAACGATCGGACAAGTGTTAGGGTTTTCTAATCGATCTATTTGCTCCGATCTTGGGTCATTTGAGAGTTTTGTGTAAATGAATCTCCGATGGTCAACTTATATATACAAGGCCAAGACATCAAATTGCAAATCGACCCTCGAAAAGTTGCGACGATTGAACTCCCGCAGCGTAATTTCAAACTATTTTCCCTTTAATTGCACGTTAGGCCCCAGTAGTATAGGAACTATTGGGCCATAGCCCAACACAGGAGGAAGGAAAACGTTTAGACTTCAGTGCTCGATTGCTGCTATACGGTAGAAGAAGCTAGGTCTGAAAAATTAAGGCGGTTTTAACAAGTAGCCGGTCACGACATCGCGAACTATGAATGAGAGTTATGGTGTTTTCATGATATTCACTCTTTTTCCCTGATTCGGTTTTTATCCCAATGGGTTTTTCCGAATTAGGTTTTTAACGAGGTTTATCCGAAACATCATAATAAGACTCGCTCACCCCGGCGTATCACATACTTCTCTGAGCTTAAGCTTCACTTTGCGCTCGAGAAGTGGGGGAGTATTGATGATGGGAATTTTGGAGTCCACCTTTTATTACCAATATATGATCGAAGAACTGGAATGTAGACCTCGAAGATGCGAACTCGAGCTTGGGATGAAGCCTAGATAACTTAATCCTCTAGTCGCAGCCCGTGATCAAATATCACTGTTGGGCCGATCTCAGGCCCAGGCATATGGGCCGATCCTCATTCTCGACTATAAATACCCCAAGCATTTATGACAACGACACGCTTTTCTAGGTGCACTCAGCTCGAAGCTGCAACTCGGATAGATAGGTTCGACCACCGTATATGTATTTCGCCCTCTAGCTTGTACGGCATCCTATAATGCTCAAATAGGATCCTCAATACTTGTAATTTGTACCTCAACGTTCGGAATATACATATACATTGATCATTCTCTTATTTTGTAGAGTTTATATTATCCATTGTTATTAATTCGATTATACCACGAATTTGCGTAAGATCACCAAACTTGAACTAATTTGATTTGAGTCGGTTGTTCATCACCAATCTGATTTCTTCCTTCAGCAGCAGATCAGTAGTCTTCTGGACCAAATTGAATTTTGACTTGATCGTTATGTCTTTTAGCTTTGATCAAAATTCTTCTAAGGGATTTTTACTACGCTTTCCTAACTTAGCTGGTTAAGATGTTTTGGAAATCATCAAAACCTCCATCTAACTTCTAAATTACTTGTCTTCTGATCTTCATCTTCATCCAATAGTTATTCACTTGAATTTTTTTTTAATTAAATATGTCCTTACCAACCTTACGTTTTGACCGATTTTATCCTTTTTTAACCAGCTTTACACAATTTTATTGGATTTCCTTGGTTTCATCATTTTTCTTAGAAATTCGATTCTTTTCATCCATTTCACATATTTTCACCAACTTTGCCTTTTTTAATTGATTTTACCCATTTTCATTCATTTTCACAAATTTTACCTCTTTTTTATCGATTTCAAATGTATTTAAGATTTCACATTCATTTTTTTCACCGGTCTAAGGTGCACATAAGTTGTACATGTCTATTTAATTTATGTGGTATTTTGTTGTAAATCAGAGTAAAATTAACTTCATTATGTCATAAAATAGCACATATAAATTACTGTTATTCAATATACTAACTTCATCATGGGTATTTTCATCGATTCCTTTATAGCTTGTTTGGTTGTCAAGAAAGTGAGGGAAAATTGTAGGAAAAAGAAAAGAAAAGGAAAGGAAAGGAAAGGAAAAGGAAAAGAAAGTCATTTTCCTCTACATGTTTGGTTGTCAGGAAAACTATTTTCTCGCAGATGTTTGGTTGTCAAGAAAGTCTAGGAATATAATATTTTTGCTTGATTATGAATACTTTCAAATTTGTAAAATATATTAAAAATGGTTGCAAAATAAAACTTATTAAATTAATCTCTAAAAAATAAAAAGTACTCATTGAGTAGTTGAAATAAATAAATAAACTACAATAGCTTTTATATATATATATATATATATATATATATATATATATATATATATATATATATATATATATATATATATATATATATATATATATATATATATATATATATATATATACATATATATATATTATATAAAATCTTTAACTTTTTTTTGGTTGAGATTTATGTAATTAGTTTATAATGTCTTTTGTTAAATGTACTTTTGTGTTTCAAGATAAGAATTATGTTATCTTTGTTGATAAAATATTGTATGACTAATCACGTTTTCATTATATTTATCTCAAGGGTTTAATCCCTTTCGAGGTGGGTCGGGCACATTAAGTGGGTACCTCTCTCAACAGGAATTCGAACCTGAGTCCGCTACTTTGTAGTGACTAGTCCCTTCCACTAGACCAATCACCTGTTGGTTCGTTATATTAACTATAATATTTAGATTAATTTGATGCTATTGTATATTTTTTAGTCACCGAATTTATATCAATTTTTAATGTTAAAAAGGGATTATGTCAATTTTTAAAGTTAACAGGGGGCTACTGATAATATTGTAGGTAAAAGGGTTGTTTTTGCATCATTTTGTGGAGGTATAATTTTATAATGAATTGAGAGGGTACATTTTTGCTATTAATAACTATCACAAATGGGCTTTTGGTAGGAAAAAATCATAAATGGGGAATTATGATAGTGAGACAAATTACAAGGGGTGTTATGCAATTACTCTAAAATTTTCCTTGGATTTTCCCAGGATTTCCTCATCAAATTAGTGGGGAAATTTTTTCTTCACAAAATTTTCCTGCAGGAAAGTTGAAGGAAAATGATAACTTCATTTCCTGCTATCCAAACAACAAATGAGAGAAAAAAAAACTGATTTTCCTTCACTTTCCCTCACTTTCTCGACATCCAAACAATACATTAGTCTTTTTCGGTTCAAACCATTTTTCTAATAGTTTGACATCTTTTTTGTTGGTTGAACTTTTTTCATTTTATTGATTTCATTTATTCTTACTAGTTTAACCAATTTTCACATGTTTACACCGACTTTAGCCTTTTTCACCTATTTTACCCCGTTTTCACATATTTCATCATTTTTATGTAATTTCGTCGTTTCACCGATGTCATTCTTTTTTTTTTCACGAATTTCATTTGAATTTTCATCTATTTCACATGTATTTTTCGAATTTTCAACTCAAATAATTATACATCTTCAATTAATTTTAAGTATATCTCAAATTATTTCACTTACCTTATCATTTCAAAGATATTTCTTTACCGATCTAAGCCATTTCACTTATTATATTAATTAGTTTAATTCAATTTTCATTTATTCTTACTGGTTTTATATTTTTTACTGATTTACTCGTTCTTAGATCAATTATAACCTATTATCCATAGTTTTTCCTATTTTTCATCGATTTCTTTTGTTTTCTCCTATTCAAACAAAAAAAAATCTACTGATTTAGTTCATACTGTTATTGCGAGTTAAATTTTTTTTCTTTCCTAATTTTACTTATTTTTATCAGTTTAACTTATATTTCACATGATTTTTTTTAACAATTTCACTTGAATTTTCATTGATTTTCACATTATTTAACAGATTTTAACCATTTTTCAATGATTTAACTCATTCTTCATATATTTCACCCATTATTCATTGATTTCACTGATTTGTTTCCCATTTTTTCACAAACGTCACCGAAATTTCATTGATCTCACTTGTATTTATCGATTTTACCGGCACTTTTTATTATTGATTTCACTCAGTTTTTCATCTCCTATAAATTTTATGTAGATCGATTTCACATGTTTTCATCAATTACATAAAATTTATTAGATCGATTTAACTAATTTTCATTGATTTTCATCCGTTTCTTAACTTATTTCACACATTTTTCTTGAAAAGATTTTCATGAAAATTTGGGGTAATGTTTCTCATGTCAAAATAAAGATTACATAATTCACTAAGTCATTAGCATTTTTTATTCATAGGTAAGATGCGATTCTACTTTAACATATTCTCTGATATTTAAGAGAATTTGATTTTTTTAAGAAGTGACATATTGTACTAAATTTTTAAATGAAACAAATAATATTTTTTACAACTATTCAAAATAATAGTATTTATTTTTATTTTAATGTGTTGTAGGAGAACAATAATGAAATTGTAAAAGTGATTTAGGAGTTAATTTCTTAATTATTGAAGTAAATGTAAGAAATAACTATAATAATACTTCATATCTAATTTGAATATACTTTTGTTTTTATTCCATATTTATGGTGCTTGGTTAAAATGCAAGGAAATTACAATTTTCTTAAAATATTTTCCTACCAAAGTTTTGATGAGAAAATTTAAGGAAAATTCATGTCTAATTATATTTTATTAATATACTTTAAAACTTGAATAAGGGCATTTTTGTCTTCACAAAAAAAAAGAAAAAAACTTAAATTATTCACACTTTTAGTAGTAGTATAGAATAGATATGTGTTATAGGAGAAAAATATTGAAATTGTAAAAGTGATTTAGGAGTTGATTTCTTAATTATTGGAGTAAATGTAAGAAATAACTAAAATAATACTTCATATCTAATTTGAATATACTTTTGTTTTTATTCCATATTCATGGTGCTTGGTTAGAATGCAAGGAAATTACAATTTTTCTTAAAATATTTTCCTATCAAAGTTTTGATGAGAAAATTTAGGGAAAATTCATGTCTAATTATATTTATTAATATATTTTAAAACTTGAATAAGGACATTTTTGTCTTCACAAAAAAAGAAAAAAACTTAAATTATTCACACTTTTAGCATAGTATTATAGCTTATAAGAGCCGAAGCGGTCAAGAAACAGTACAACATAATTTACTTTCGATTTTTGTTAAATCGATTTAATCGAAAAACGCCGCCGTTTCTTTATTTCCCGGGATTATTTGCTCTTCGTTGAATTTCTTTTCTCTTTTTATTTAATGCTTTCTTGGCCGTCCGTTTGCAACCTGTGGCCCCGCCAGGGGAATTGTGGTCGTGCGAGTTTGGTTTTGCAATTTAATTTTAAGCGGCATAATTACGAAACGGCGTCGTTTTCCATCAACGAATTATTTGCTCTTCATTATATTCGCTTACATTGTAATTCGGAAATTTTTTTTATCGTCCTATTTAAATTCTATTTACAAAACGGTTTTAAATTCCTTTTCCTAAAACGGTCTTCTCACGAAACGGCGCTGTTTTCCATCATCGACTTATTTGCTCTTGCTTCTATTTCGCTTAGAGTGTAATTCCGATATGCTTTTCGATTTACTTTAATCATATTTTAAAAAAAAGGTTATTACAACACAATATACTTTTCGGAATTATTTGCTCTTGCTTGAAAGTTTAATATATTCATTTCGATTTGAATTCATGTTTAATTCTTGTCAAATCTATGTAGGATTGCAAAACGAACATAAATTACTCTTGCAACATTTTATGTTATGACCAACTATTGCAATGGTTGATAAATAACTATCGACCGGTACAATCATATTGTTATCGACCATGCACTACAGCCTTCACAACGCGGTGTTAATTGGCTAATTGAATAATCAGATATTTGTGAGCGTCATATCATCCTTCGTGGCATAAAAATAATAAATATAATATATATATATAATAGTATATAAGTCGGTTTGGATTTTATTTTAAGTCTCTAGATATTTTTCATTGGCGGTTGTGTCGTCTTGCTACCCTACACGGGTTCACCCCATTACTTCGTTACTGCTTTATCTTATAAATAAATAATAATGATTTCGCTCTGTATTCGGTACGTTTCCTTTAAATTTTGCCATTCTCTTGTTGATTTTGCTTCATTTTTAATCGGATGAAAATAACCTCTTGTATTTATTACTTATTTTGTTTGTTCTTAGGTTCGTGTGGAGTTTTCTTCGTGATTTATTTCCACTATATTTGCTATTTTCTTTCTTTCATAGTTTTTCTATTAAATTTGGCTAGATGTTACGTATGTTTTCGTTTACTTTTGTCGGTTATATGTTTTGTTTCTGTGTAATTCGTGATCTTTCTCTTACTCGATCCCACAAAATATTTATACTCGACCAAGTGCATATTACATTCGGAATTATGAATGGAATATGTAATTTCTCGCTGGCACCGAATGATGCTTCAGCAAAAATATAAGTGGCTTTATTTTCATTATATTTTTTTGCTCTGGAGTTTTGTCTAATGTTTTACTTATTTCTTAATGGTTCACGAACTTTTATCTTGTTTGCGACTTTTTTGTTTTTCCTGTTTGTTTATATTATTTAATTTATTGGGAGTATTATTTTATTTCGGGGCTCTATGAGTTTCTATTTTAATCTATGAATTTCTATTTTAATTTGCTCCGTTAATTCTGCGTTTTATTTGCTCTTGGTTGCAAATCTATTCTTCTCTCATTTATACTTTCATTTCGAGTTTAATTTTGATCTTACTTTTCGATCTATACTTATAAAGTTATTTTTTTTCGTTTTTTATCTTTTACATACTCGGTAACTGCCTTAATTTTGTTTATTCAACTGTTTTTCGTATTCTATATTTTATTCTTTTATATTCTTAATTTTTTTATTGTTCGTTGTTTTAGTAATTTGTTTTCGAAAATTTTATTGATGTGGACGAACTAGCTTGTTATATTTTATTTTCGTTTTTTTAAATTTTGTATTTTATATTCTTATTATTCAATATATTCTTTATGTTTTGTTTATATTATTTAATTTATGTTATTTTGTTCCGGGGCTTGAGGAGTTTTTTTTTTTATTTAACTCCGTTAATTATGCGTTTTATTCTATATTTTATAAGTCGGTATTTTAGTCAACAAAATAATATCGGACCCATTTTCTCTTGGTTGCATTTCGGTTATTTTCTCATTTTATACTTTAATTTCGGGTTTAATTTTGATCATAATTTCCGACCTATACTTATAAAGTATATTTTTTTTCTGTTTCTTTATTTTTTCAATACTCGGTTACTGCCTTAATTTTGTTTATTCAACTGTTTTTTGTATTCTATATTTTATTATTTTATAATGTTTTGTTATTATTGGAATTACGCTCTACATCTTTGTTCTTTATTTGATGCAAAAAAGTTTTAGATATTTTTTTTTCTATATTTGGTTGCTGCCTTAATTTTTTATTGTCGAAGATTTTATTGCTCTGGAAGAATTACTCTGTTATATTTTATTTTTTTTTTTTTTTGTAATTTTGTATTTTATATTTTATTATTCAATATATTCTTTATGTTTTGTTTGTTTATTTAATTTATATTATTTTGTTTCGGGGCTCTATGAGTTTGTATTTTAATTTGCTCCGTTAATTCTGCGTTTTATTCTATATTTTATGAGTCCGTATTTTTATCAACAAAATTTCCCCGGAGTCATTTGCTTTTGGTTGCAAATCAATCCTTCTCTCATTTATACTTTCATTTCGAGTTTAATTTTGATCTTACTTTTCGATCTATACTTATAAAGTATTTTTTTCGTTTGTTTATCTTTTACATACTCGGTAACTGCCTTAGTTTTGTTTATTCAACTGTTTTTCGTATTTTATATTTTTTTCTTTTATATTCTTAATTTTATTATTGGTCATTGTTTTAGTAATTTGTTGTCGAAAATTTTATTGCTGTGGACGAACTACCTTGTTATATTTTATTTTAATTTTTTTTAATTTGTATTTTATATTTTTATTATTCAATATATTATTTATGTGTTTTTTATATTATTTAATTTATGTTATTTTGTTCCGGGGCTTAATGAGTTTTTCATTTAATTAACTCCGTTAATTCTGCGTTTTATTCTATATTGTTTTAAGTCGGTATTTTATTCAACAAAATATTCTCGGACCCATTTTCTCTTGGTTGCATTTCGGTTATTTTCTCATTTATACTATCATTTCGAGTTTAATTTTGATCATAATTTTCGATCTGTACTTATGATTTTATTTTTATTTTTTCAATACTCGGTTACTGCCTTAATTTTGTTTATTCAACTGTTTTTTTTCTATATTTTATTATTTTATAATGTTTTGTTATTATTGAATTGCGCTCTACATCTTTGTCCTTTATTTGATACAAAAAAGTTTTAGATATTTCTTTATTTTTTTCTATATTCGGTTGCTGCCTTAATTTTTTGTTGTCGAAGATTTTATTGCTCTGGACGAACTACTCTGTTATATTTTATTTTTATTTTTTGTTATTTTATATTTTATTATTCAATATATTCTTTATGTTTTGTTTGTTTATTTTATTTATATTATTTTGTTTCGGGGCTCTATGAGTTTCTATTTTAATTTGCTCCGTTAATTCTGCGTTTTATTCTATATTTTACGAGTCCTTATTTTAATGAACAAAATTTCCCCGGAGTCATTTGCTCTTGGTTGCAAATCGATCCTTATCTCATTTATACTTTCATTTCGAGTTTAATTTTGATCTTACTTTTCGATCTGTACTTAAAAAGTATTTTTTTTTTACATTTGTTTATCTTTTTCATACTCGGTAATTGCCTTAATTTTGTTTATTCAACTGTTTTTCGTATTTTATATTTTTTCCTTTTATATTTTTAATTTTTTTATTGGTAATTGTTTTAGTAATTTGTTGTCGACAATTTTTTTGCTGTGGACGAACTACCTTGTTATATTTTATTTTAATTTTTTTTATTTTGTATTTTATATTTTTATTATTCAATATATTCTTTATGTGTTGTTTATATTATTTAATTTATGTTATTTTGTTTCGGGGCTTAACTCTGTTAATTCTGCGTTTTATTCTATATTTCATAAGTCGGTATTTTAATCAACAAAATATCCTCGGACCCATTTTCTCTTGGTCGCATTTCGGTTATTTTCTCATTTATACTTTCATTTCGAGTTTAATTTTGATCTTAATTTTCGATCTGTACTTATAAAGTATTTTTTTTTATGTTTGTTTATTTTTTCAATATCTATATTTTATTATTTTATAATGTTTTGTTATTATTGAATTACGATCTACATCTTTGTCTTTGATTTTATGCAAAAAAGTTTTAGATTTTTCTTTATTTTTTCTATATTCGATCACTGCCTTAATTTTGTTTATTCAACTGTTTTCCGTATTCTAAATTTTATTATTTTATATTCTTAATTTTTTTATTGGTCATTATTTTATAAATTTGTTGTCGAAGATTTTATTTATCTGGACGAACTACTCTGTTATATTTTATTTATATTTTTTGTAATTTTGTATTGCATATTTTATTATTCAATATATTATTTATGTTTTATTATTTTGTAGCGTGGCTTAATGAGTTTTTATTTTAAGTAGCTTTGTTAATTCTGCGTTTTATTCAATATTTTATAAGTTGGTACTTTAATCAACTAAACTTGCTCGGCGATTTCTTCTTGGTTGCATTTCGATTATTTTCTCATTTATACGTATTTTTTTATGTTTGTTTATTTTTTCCACACTCGGTTAATGCCTTAATTTTGTTTACTCAGCTGTTTTTTGTACATTATATTTAAATATTTTATATTCTTGATTTCTTTAATGGTTATTGTTTTAATCAACTGTTTGTAAACATGATAAAAGGGGTCAGTTGTCTAATATTATTTCTCCTCCATCAGTTGATACTTCAAGGGGGCTTTACTTGTAAATTTTCTTCTTGTTTGTTCACCATCTTATTTTTTTATAAATTTGTATTATTTTTCCTTTGATGTTTTGTTATTATTGAATTATGATCTACATCTTTCTTCTTGATATGATGCAAAAAAATATTTGATATTTATTTATTTTTTCTATATTCGGTTACTTCCTTAATTTTGTTTATTCAACTGTTTTCCGTATTCTATATTTTATTATTTTATATTATTTATTTTTTTATTTGTTATTGTTTTAGTAATATGTTGTTGTAAATTTTTTTTTATTTTTATTTTTTTAATTTCGTAATTTATATACTCAGTTTTCAAAAAAAACGAAATTCTCAGCATCATTTGCTCTTGGTTGAATTCTGCTTCCCTTTCATTTAGAGTCGAATTATGATCTTGATTTCAGCTCGTACTTTGCTGCAAAAAAAATATGACGAAAATTTTTCTGTCGGGCCCACAGTTCGCAAGCAGACCGAAAACGAAAGTATAACATGAAAAGAGGAAATTATGATAAACCGATTTAAAAAAAAAAAGGATAATTTGTTTGAACTGTTTATTGGCCACCATAATCGGGAAACAAAAAGTTAATGGATATCGAGTTAAGAGACAAAAAAAAAAGTTAAAATATAAAATACAGAGATAATTAATAATAGAAAACATAAGTAAATAGATAGATTATAATGAAAATAAATTATTAATAGAGTCTACCAATAATAGAACGCATTAGGAAAAAAAAATTGAGATATATTTTATTTAATCGGGAATGCTGACGCGAAGATCGATATCAGAATCTACTCGAGACAAAATTATCAAACCAAAAAAGCATCGTTCTATTTAGAAACATTGACTATACAATATAGGTTGTAATGGTGAGGTCGTAATAAGTATTTACATTCAAATATGATGGTTACGGAAAAAAATTAAGAGAAAAAATATATATTAGAATACATAATATAAATGAAGTAATAGAGACAAAGAAGGGAAAAAAAATTAACAAAGACAATTAGCAATGAAATAAATTATTTAATTATAATAGATACACTGTATATATCATTGTTCAGATATCTAATTTATTATATTGATTTTTTTATAACTGTATAATCATAAAACGGGATGAGTTTAGGTAGTGAGATTCATACACAATATTCTGACAACGTGTGAATAATATACATGTGTTGTACTGGATAAAGATTCTGAGATAATTTTTTTATAATGAAATCTGTTGGGCTTGGGTCTTCAACTTTGCTAAACAGATGATTGCAAGGTTCACCGGCGAAAATATTATTTTTCTTTTATTTAACGTGTATATTATGACTTATAACTATTATTATCTATTATAATCGTGACCGTAGTTTGACTTGATTAAGGTATGTTCAAATATAATGCTTATTCTTATTCATAAAGGTATTGGTTACTTATCGATTATTACATTCACGTATCGGTTTATTATTTGGTGAGGTTTTGCTTTTCTAAATTTTTTTTTAGTATGCTGCTAATATTGTGCATAAAAAAATATTAACGATCAGTGATAATCATTGCATCGCGGATAAACATATGTTAAGATACAACCATATTTGATCATAGATCGTACAAGAAAAACTAATCGTGGCTGAGCCAGGATGGAGGCGGCCAATATATGTCAGCATGTTCAGAAAATTTCATAAGCGACCCTATTTTGCCATTTTCTAAGTCACATACACCTGTGTTATGACCGTGCAATCCTCTAAACTTAAGTTTAACATCATCTCTTGGAACAAAATCATCAGCTATAAGAGCAGCTTCATCATCAGAATCGGTCGGGTCACATTCATCATAATAATTATAATCACCATTATAATCATCACAATAATCGTTATCGAGGCCGTCCTACACGCTTTGTGGCTTCTCTTCATCAGTTCTAAAAAATATATGTCGATCTGAATAAAACACACGAGTCCCCTTCCAGCCACACTTAAATTCTTTCTCGAAAAGAGTGAATGAACAATCATCACCGATAAATATAACCCGATCGTCAAACTTCTTCGCCTCAACCCATTCTTGTGTTTTCTTATCCATCATATGGATGATTATTACCTCAGCGGTATTTTTAAAACGAGTTCAGGAAAATCCACATGTACATCCAAGATCGATATCATCGCATTTTCAAGTTTCCTTATCTCTATCCGTTATCACTTCTACTAAACACAGTTCTCCGTTATATAATTCCACTAGGTGTCGTTTCGAAGCATCATTGTATACCGGACCTATGATGTATACCGGACCCATGATCTTTACTGCCTTAAACGACGAATCGAAAACCCAAACACGCCCTGCAAAATCGACTCCATAGAATTGTCCTCTAAAATTCACAATATCTTGATACTTACTATTATGGTAACCATCAATTGCTATAGTCTATTTATCTTGCCCAGATTTAACATTCCACAACTGATCGACTTTATCGATAGCCATTACTGCATAATCATCGCTATTACAGCATCGTGAAATAACAACTTTCTTAGCAAAGTTTAAATCATGATAATTGTGATTAGGATTTGAGTCGTTCATATACCGAAGATTATAGGACTTACATATCTCAAAAACGCGAAAATTAAGAGTGTTAAACACTTTAGGCAAAAAGGTTTCCGGCCAGACCTTAATTTTCTTGTTACTTACCGGATTCAAAATGCGAAGCTTTCCATCTTCCAAACATTCAGTCTTGAGAATCCAGCAATTGGGGATTGCCTTTCCTTTTCTAATTTTAATGGTTGGAGAAGATAAACGTTCCTTTCGACAAGATTGAAGTATGCGCCGTCTAATTTTGGATGACAGGATGTCTTGGAGTCGATGTTGAAAGGAATTTTGAGTGGTTTCTTAAATGGTATTGGCGTTGAGGAGCGCCATGAATGGCACACTGCGCGAAAGCGGCATACGTCGGTATCAGTGGATATGGCTTTGGTGATTTTTGCTAAAAGATCTTGGGGAAGATCGGAGCGTGGGATCTTGCTTATGTGATTATCCATTTGCAGCGTTAGTATTAGGATATTATGAAATTCTAGGGGGAAATTGAAGAGAAGGTGAAAGGAATATCAGTTTTTTAGTGGGGCAATTTCAGATGTTGACGAATCTTTAATATAATTAATCTTTATGAACAAAATTAATTTTTATTTTTCATCTTTCTCTCCTGAAGTAGAATGACTGAAAACGATATGTAGGACCTTGTGGGCCCAGCCCATCTTTTGCAGACACCGTAAATAGGTCGCCACGTTTCAAACCCATGTCATTATCAACGACCTATCGTGGGTCCAATGCGCTTCTGCCTATCACGTTCCAATGCGCCTCTGCCTATCCTTGTGAAACAACCTTCCAGTGAATCTCCATCTTTTCATATCAACGACGAGTGTTTTCTTAATATTTGCATCTCCTCGATCTACCGACGTTCGGATAGATTAAAGATGAATCATACTTTTTGGATTAGGTGGTATCGGTAAAGGGTGGTTTCTGTAGAGAAGCTGCATGAACTATGTGAATGTTATATGGAAATTGGATAGTAGATCTCTGGAAGCATTTGATCCAATTAAAAATATATATATATATATATATATATATATATATATATATATATATATTTATTTTTGGGAAAATAAATGTTTACAAGCCTTCATAACTTTGAAGTAAATGCTAATATTGGTATCAATTGTTGTAGAATGAGATTGGAGCTCACCTTTCGAAGTAACGTGCGATGGTAGTGATATGGCGTTAAGGGGTGTTTTGGGACAAAGGCAAAAACAAAAATTTCATTCCATCTACTATGTTATCGAGACTAATTTTACATTTTATTACAAAATATTTGCCTATTCACGGTTTTTTTTTTGTTCAGAAACTAATTATCTTGTGTTTTAAAGAATATTATTGAAAAGTGTTATTCAATATACGTACAACTACATAAGAATAATTTTGTAAATTAGATAAAATTCTGTAAACCGTACGTGAAGGCCAGCGTGTTTTAGAAGAAAACGTTGTCCTAATGATAATATGTTCCATTATAAATAAACATGTGTATACTCTTTCTACTCAATCTTTGAGTTGAGGCTCGTGAAAGTGTTGTAAATGTTTTTTGTGTTGCAAAGGCTTCATATTCTATAAATTTCCAACAAAAATATGTTTTTAATTGGGTCAAATGCTTTTAGGAGATCTATGATCCAATTTCCAAAATAATATTGACATAGTTTACACAGAAGCTTCTCCACAGAAATCCCCCTTTACCGATACCAGCCACTCCAAAAGGTATGGTTAAACTTTTATCTATCCGTAAGTCCAGTAGGTCGAGCAGGTGCAAATATTAAGAAAGCACTCATTGTCGAAATAGAAAAATAGAGATTTACTGGAAGGATAATTGTCGGTTTATATATTTGTTTTTCTTGGTAAAATTCTTTAGGATTATATGTTGGAGGATATATGTTTGGAATTTTGGTAATAGAGTATGTGGTAAGCTTCAACCCCCTACCCTTTTTATAGACCCAGGTTATCCGATTGGACGGTCATACTCCTCTTTATTAAATCAATCTTCGTCATCATTTTTGTGGGAGGAAACTCATATATGTGAATATATATTTGCTTTTCATCATAATTTTTGCTTTCTCTTGGATATACAAACATGTATATTGTTAATGCAGTTGAAATTATAAAAGTTGACTTTCGCTTAACGAGGGGGACAATTTACTATGGTGGCACAACTTACAAATAGTCAAGTGTGAGTTCGAAGTGGAGAACAATTTTCAAGTGAAGGCACAACTTACTATGGTCAAAATGCAGGTTTCAAGTGATCTGAAGTTTCAACTTTGGAAGACCATTAAAGTTCAATTTGTGCACTATAAATTGGTGGCATCCTATTCAGTTGAAAATTGGATTACAATGGATCACAAGAGGGAAACACAAAATCAACTACAAGCAATATTCTCTTCGAGTGTTGGGCACAAAATTGAAGTACAATTTTCAGAGTTCCTTTTTTAATCGATAAATATTGAAAAGTGAGTAGTGAGTATGAGTCAGTGTGTACACTTGTATTTTTCTTCCCCATAATGATGTAAACAATTGTATTTTTCCTGCCTATAGTAAAAGTCTTGCAGCAGTCCGTGGAAGTAGCAATTTTTGGGAGAACTACAAAAATATTGTGTCCATTTAATTTTGATCTATTCGTTAGATTCGGTTGTCGGAATCCCTAACATATATGCGAATAAATACTTAAAAAATATACAAAATAACTCTACTCACAATTTTTCTGTAAAGGACTAGGTATTCTGTGAGGAACAAGGTAACAGCGAAATAAAATTAATATATTGTAATGATTTCGCACATCGAGGATTTAAATTAAGCTGAAAAGCATGAATGTTGTGATGCTTAGAAATATCTACATATTTAGGGACTATTCATTGACTTACCTAAAATTTGGCAATTAAACTTTGAAGTAGATGTGGATTATTGGTTGAACATTAATTAATCTATAAAATATGCATAACAAAAATATTATAAAACAATATTATTTAAGGATTTTATCTAGGGCAACGAGCATTATACGATATTGGTCGAAGTATTTATAGTGGATATTGACATTAGGTCGATGTTATATATATCTGTCTTAAGGCTAACATTGTTGGACTGAATTACTGTAGCGGCTCGAACCCGACACCTGTCTGTAGATGGACGAATTGTAATATTTTGTTCGGAAACTTTTGTTGATTAATATTAAATTGAATTTCATATATATTAATTTATGAGTTTATATTTATAGGTTTTTTTTTTTGATATTTTGTAATGAAAGTTATTTATACGTGATATAATTATGTGTATTTTTTAAATTTTTTTTAATTTGAGAAATTTGTATTAAAATATATATATATATATAGATAGTATATTAAAAAAGGCTACTTAATATTATTACTCTTGCATTTCTTAAATTAGTTTAATCTTTCTGTGAGCCCGGCTGAAGAGTTTTATTTTTTAGAAGAGTTTAAAAATTATTACGATGATAATTCTAAGGTGGCCTAAGTTATTAATATAATTATGCTCCTCATTAATAAATTACCGACTTAACTGGTTAGTAATAAGTCATAATTATTACTATTACCCCTAAACTCTCAAATAAATAATAACAAAACAACAAAAGATAAATAATACAAATTTTAAAAAAAAAAATCCTAATGAACAAACAGGAAGAAAATGTGCAACTTGAAAACATAAAAAAAAAATGAAATTAAGAAATATGCATTGAAAACGGAGGGAGTAGATTGTCCTTGTTTCGAGGTCTGAGATAGTCTTGTTTCAAACAGTAAATTAGTAAAGAAATGCAAAATTAGCCATTCATGCTATTCCTCTGATCGTCTCCTTTCTTCTTCCTCTCTCTATTCTTCAGCATCTTCTGGATGAAAATCTGGATAAGGTATAGGCAATGGGGTACTAAACTCTTCCACCAAATGTGCTAAACAATGTTTTTCATGTTCAACTTGTGGGAAAGCATCATCAGGATATTCTTGGAGCTTCCTATCTTTTTGTATGTC
Organism: Penstemon eatonii; assembly: GCA_038501285.1. Classification (NCBI taxonomy): domain Eukaryota; kingdom Viridiplantae; phylum Streptophyta; class Magnoliopsida; order Lamiales; family Plantaginaceae; genus Penstemon; species Penstemon eatonii. The sequence continues at coordinate 59,950,929 of CM076715.1, read as the reverse complement.
CATCACATTGTGATACTCTTTACGCTTATTTGGGATTATCCCATTTTCGATGAGCTGATCAACTCCTTTGTGAAATGAACTCAGTAATAGACCTCCAATCTTATTAGTAATAATTGCAGAAAATACGGGTGATTTGAGGAAATCCCGGATAATGGACTCATTGTTCTCAGCTTGAACTTCGTGCATAGCTTCGTCGATGATTGCATCGTCAGACTTCAACTCTAATTGTGAGCGTAAAGCTTTATTTTCTGCCTCTAAAGTACTAATGGAAGTGCTATATGATATTTGTTGATTCTCCAACTCACGAGATAACTTTTCAATCTCTACTTCATATAGTATCAACAATATGAGGATTATCTGTCTCTAAGTTAGGATTGTTGTGACTCTGATAACGTTCCATATCTCTGATCTTATTTTCCAGCTCCTTGTTCCTTGTTGAAATTATCTGGTTCTTCTCCTCCAAGAACTTTAATTGTTCTGCGTGAAGGGTTGTATTGTACAATGCTGACACCAGTATACTCCCTGTCTGAGCCTAGTTAAATAAACAACGTCAGAAATAATTTATATATAGTTAACATCTACAAAGTAAGATTTTTTACCACTTCATGAGCATGAGCTGCTCTACCAAGCTGTTCAAGATGTCCTTGATCAATAGATCGTTGGATATCTTGGACAAACACGGTAGAAAGAAGCAGCCTAATAGATTTGTCCACGACATATTCCTTTGCATCAGAAACAAGAGAATCCTCTTGTAAATAACCTGCAGCTCGTTTTCCTTCCACGTGATGTTCAATCATATCAACTAAGGAAGCCTCGCGACTCAAACAATCAGCGTGGGTGAAATATTCTCCATTTTTTCCGAACAAATCTTTGCTCTCGTTGCTTGCGATCCATTTATATTACGTTGTGGCCAAGTTTTGCAACCAAGAACGCCGAACTGATTTCTCAACCCCATGGGAGGAAATCCTTGACCATTGTTTGAGTTTGATGAGCTAGGTTGATCAGATGAAGGGGGGGCAAGTTAGTTTGTTCACCATTTTCAACAGATCGGTCTTCTTCTTCGTCGAGATCTATGATTTGCATCTTCCTTCTTTTCCTTGATTTTCTTTGTTCTATTGACATTTTATTGGAAGATTTCTTTGATGTCGAAATGACAGTCTTCCCAACCACAGAATATCGGCAATTTTCTACCATGATTGCTGCCAATATGATTATTATTATTTAATTAATTCGGACGTGGTGGATGATATGATGCTTACAAATATATGATTATTCAATGAGCCAGTTAACATTGTTATTAACCATTGCAGTATTTGGTCGGATCGAAAAATATTCACCAAGTAGAGAATAAACATTTGTTATTGGTGAAGAAAAGCAAGTGTGTTTAAAGGCTGAAGGACACGATCGATACTAACATGTCTATAAAACGCAGAAATTGAAAACAGAAATAAGGAATAATATATTTAGCATAATTAAAATAATTATTTAACGTGAAAAAAAAAGTTTGCGAGAGTAATAAAATGATAATTAACATACCTAGAGATTGATTGTCCATTGGTATAGGAAAGTTGAAAGTGCTTAATCCTGCTTTTCGAAGAAATGCTTCCCCAATTAAGTTTGCAGACATATACTTGTTATCCTTCATATCGTCAATCAAATCTGACGGAAATATATCATCAGGAATAAGATTTCCATATACTTTACGACCACCTAATATCCATTTTTGGTCTTAACCCCACTCATATGGATAAGATTCATGACCTTTATCTCCAAGCACCTTGATTGTTGGTGGTTTAACAAAGAAATATCTCTTCTTCCATTCTTGACTGTTGCTGGAAATTGCATTTTCAAGAATGGTCAAACCAGGCCTTTGACTGAAGTAATAGTAGCCTCGGTTAGATTTAGTCGACACATTGATACGGAATAAAGAAAAAAAATTCGGAATGAAGGCTTGAACCCTTTGGCAATCATCATGACAGAAAATGCTATAATAAAAGCAATAGAATTTGGAACCAATTGGGTCAAGGAAACGTGGTATGTTTCAAGAATCTCAAGTAACAATGGAGAAAAAGGATATCGTAGACCGTAATCAAGATGTGAAGTATAGAAAGCTCGGCAATTAGGTGGAGGAGTAATAATTGTATCGTCGGCAGTAGGTATGATTATCTCAAAATCTGAAGGAAAATAACGACCATAATCCCGTCGCAGTTCTTCCAAATTAGTCATATCGAATTTTGAAGGCCAGAGCTTTACGGGGTCCAAAACATGGGGTCGAGTATTCTTGCCCTTTTTGTTTACCTTAGTTGCCATTTCTTCCTCGGGTATTATTTCTACAAAGACGTTATCAACCATCCCTTTTTCAGTATGGTCTAGGTCTTCTACGGCGGGATTTCCGTCATCGGAACCCTCACTTTCGGAAGAAATTTCATCGGTATCATGTATCGGTCGACTATACATGGTCGACAAATGTTCGTAACAAGCCATTGTACTATGTCGGTAAAATTAAGTTTAATTAGAAATTTCGAGCTCACTAGCTACTTGATGCTTCTCGCTCCGAGATATATTGGTTAAGCGATAATAAATTTGTTGATTGTCTATATATATATATATATATGAGTAAGAAAATACCGTTATAGCCTGAGCGTTTTTTTTTCCCCGTATATATTTTTTTCAGAAATAACCCCGATAAACATATTATAGTTTTGTAAGAATACACTATAAATTTGTGTTTTATTAATTTTAAATTTTACGAAGCGGTCATCAACAATTTATATTATTGCTGTAGCTATAATGCTTAGTATCTATATTTGTAATTAAACAATTTTCTTAATTTTAAGCATCCTGTGTGCTAACGTTATGTATTACTATATTTTTAATTTAATGCTTTTTCCCATGTTTGTCAAATAAGGTAAGAAATTTATATTTTATACTGCTTCTATCAATGTCAAACAAACATTCTAATAAAAGGTCACATAACTTTATACCTTTTTTTATATTTGTTAGCTAAACATAAATTTCGACCAGGCTTTTTATTTTGTGATTAAATGTTTTATAACTGACAATATTTCCGATTTTTTTTAAATGTTTAAAATAATATCAAGTAATGATGAAAATAAATATTTTAATTTTTGTGTAGTAACAACTTGTAATATGTTTTATATATAAATAAAGATTGTCTTAAATATGTATTGTTTTTATAAATCAATGCTTATTCAGTAATTTTTCAAATTGTATATGATATTTTGGCTCATTAATTATTTTTACTTGCGAAATTAAATTAAATATATTTTGCTAAAAAATTATTTATAACATGAGCAAGGGAATCTATGTCAGTACTACCCATACTTTACGAGCGATATTATAAGTAGAAGCTAAGCAATTTTCGGTATCGGGAATTTATCTAATCTTAATCTACCATCTAGAATCTAACTTATAACTAATGCAACGAATATATAAATGTATATATAGTCCTAATCAGAATATTGAATATATTTTGGTTTAATAGAAATTTTAATTATATATTTCTCTGATTGTTGCTTTTGTAACTGAACAATTTTCCTAATGCTTTCGACATACTGGGACAAAAATATTGCAAATGTCCTAGGTTTTTCCGATCTTAAAGAAAAATCAAAGCTACATACAGCAAATGCATTAATGGATAAGTTGTTATCCTTGTTCCAAGAATAAGTTGTCCTACGAATCCAGTAAGTTGACAAATGTGGACCATTGCCAAATTATGAATCTAGAAAATTAAATTGATATATTAAAACAAATAACGCAGGAGCTATGTGACAAAATGCAAATATTTGGGTATTTCTATTTTGGTTTAGTGTTTCCGATATATAAATTTATTGATTCTAATTAATTTTCTTTGTTGTACTACGATCAATTGATTGTACTATTTTTCGACAGCATAAACTTTTGTTTTCCGTTTATTTGCATTTAATAGTTTTATTTATGGAACGTTTGCGAGTTGTACATTTTCTACTTGTTTTTCATTAGTTTTTTTTTTTATAAATTTGAATTATTTTTCTTTGTTTTTTGTTATTATTTGAACCCTTTATTATGCGTTTTATTTTTCATCAGCTCTATAAATAATTTATTGCATACTCTGGCTAAATTTCGTCTCCGAACTAATATATTTCCTAACAATAGTATAGTAGATATTAAAATCATTATGTTTAATTATGACCTAAACGATGTACCGTTGCATATTTGTTTAGATTAGCGTGTTTAATTTCAATCAAACGTTGTACTATTGCATTTCATAGTCAAATAGTCAATACTTGTTCCAAAGGTCAAATCGCTCACCCCAGTCAATACTTATTCAAAAAGGTGAAATCACTCACCCCGGCTAACCCCAGTCAATACTTAGATCAATGTCGTGTGGATAAATTGTGTAATATATGTATTGCTTTATGTCAAATTGAAGTAAAATTTGTATAAATCTTGTTTAGAGATAAGAAAATTGTTGTTTGTTTTGGGGTTTGAGTGAGTAGTTTGAGAAAATTAAGAGATGAAAAATTAATTTCGGAATATATAACTTCTTTGTTTGGCATTTCCCAAACACGAAATTATTTTGGGAAACACCAAACAAACAGCCCCTGACATTGCGGTTGTTTTGTTTATTATACATTTCCTGTTGTTTTAGGTTATAGATATTAGTTTGGAACAAGCTTTGAGATATTTGTTAAATTACGAATCCAGTGACGTGACAATTGTGGACCTTCGTGAAATTATTTGTCGAAAAATGAAATTGAAGGACAAAACAAGAATACAAGATCTTGTGGCAAAAATAAATTATTTCGGTGTTCTATCATTAATTATCAGTTATCACTCATTCATCCTTATGTAATTTTTTTTTATAATTTTATAACGTTAATATTTTGTTATCATTCTTTATTATTTTATAATTTTCTCAAAAATATCTTCGTATTATGTGAATATAACAAAAAATTACTCGGAACGGCAAGGGCGAATTTGTAATTTCGAAAACTTTTTAAGGACTGACCCTAATTCAGCAATTATAAATAGACTTTCATTTACTCATTGCCACCCACAAAAACAAAGGTAAAAGTGTCTACAGAATTGGCGGAGGCAGTAATCTATGAAAATTGAAAAGGGAGAGATTAGTCGTCGGAAACGTTCGGTTGGGAGTGATTGGAAAGGAGGTAATTATGTACTTATTTTATCATTAAAAGTACTCAAATTAAACAAAAAAATCATTTCCAATTCCTCCCATACCAAAGGCTTCCGATCTATCCTCCTCTTTTAATTCTTCTCTTTGTATATCAATCTGATCTTAGTACATTTTATTTTCTTATCTTTGTAAATCTCTGTTTTTTGTAGAATATCCAGAAGCATATAAATATATAACTTGTTATTCTCATATTATTTGGATCTGGTTTTCGTTTATAAATATTAGTATAATATAACAATTTTACTGAATATTTATTTTATTATATATATCGACGAACCATCTATATGTAGAATTGCAATAGCAATTATTACATGCTTCACTATTTATATCTAAAAATTTATAACAATCAATTAAGGTATTAAACTAATTTTATTTCTTGTTCAATTAAATGTTTCATTATATATCATATAATTAAACTATGAACAAATGATTTTTTTCATTTGCATTTCCAGCAATGAAGCGATAAGAGAAGCAGTCTTCTTATATATATCTTCTTATATATATATATATATATATATATATATATATATATATATATATATATATATATATATTCTTTGACAATGAGTCTTTCGTTCGAGCTTCACCTATGTTTGAAAGGTAGATTTTATTATGTTACAAAAGGTGTTCGTGTACCACGATTCACAAGTAGTATGAACAGTATAGTATCTGCTGTAAATGTTCACAAATACAGTTTCTTCGATTTAGTGTTTGCAATATATCAATTTGGAGGTACATACCAGAATGCAGTTGGTACAATATTCCAAATCAAGGTTTTGCTGAAGGAATGCGATGCTTAACAAACGAGATTGAGTTGGAACAAATGTTAAATTTCATGGAATCTCAAGGACTAAATAAGATTATCATATATGCACAAGAGCATTTACACATAAGAAATTCGACAACCAATGAAGACTATCACATTCCTTCATGTATGCCACTTCCTACTGAACCAATCGACAATTATGTCATACAGCAACATATACGACTAAACGAATATAGAGTTTCACAATATATGTTTCATATCTAATATCTCCATTTTCCATGGATAGTATAAAATTACTATAATGTCTTATATAATAGAGTTTCAATCAAATTATTATATTTATATGTATTTATTTCTAATATATACGACCTATCTAAATTAATCTTATGTTTTTAATAAATGTTTAATCGTTTATAATAGGCTGACCAAATAAATCTATATTAATTTTGACAGTAATTGTACTGTTTGAATTAAATTTTAATTTTAAGCAGTCGCTCTCCTGTCTGAATATATAAACGTAATTATTAATTACTTTATTAAATAGAATATGATAAAATAATAAAATCAAATTAGAGTAACGACATTTAACTTTATTGCTCTCATTTAAATTTCTTTTTTACCATGCGTTTCTTTTTATATTTGTGTTAATTGTCGATTAATTTGTAATAGTAACAAATCCAAAATTAAACTTTGCTAATATATTATTAAATTTTTTATATGCATATATTTAAACCAATATTATATTATTGAAGAATCAAATTGACATTTCAGTATTTAGAATAAAATATTTTAAAAAAATGTGAAATATCTTTTGGTAATATTCATCGGCATTAACATTCAAGTTCAACTCTTTGTCAAATCAGCTTTCATCATTGATCTTGCTTTTCGATCTGAGCTTACCAAATATTTTTTTGTTACGTTTGTTTTTTTTTTCTATATTCGGTTACTGCCTTAATCTTGCTTATTCAACTGTTTTTCTTATTCTATATTTAATATTTTTGTAGATTATAGTCGATGAATAGTTCTTGTTTAAGTTTGACAAAATAATATGATAAAGTTCATTTATTTTACTGTTATGAATATTAGGGGATTTAATAACCAACAAGAATATTAAATTAGTTGTTTACATTTTATAAACCAAACTTTATGTTCGCCCAAAAAAGATATTGCAAATATAGTAACAAATGATTTATTCTGTAGCAATCTTAACACTTATTAGCTCAACAAATAATATGCTCAGCATTCCAAAACAGAGCCTGTTTATTTGGTGGAAATATTATAATATTATTTACATAATGTTTTAACTTAGCTTCTTCGTTAATCTTTCATAAAGTTACTGTCTTACTGGGTTAAAACATATCGTGTCAACTGTCAAGGTTATCTTTTGTGATTTTTTATGAAGCAATTGTTATTAAGTTTATATGTTTAAGTAAAATTGTTTATATTCTCGAACAGTTCAAATATCTGAAGAAATGAAGAATTTTGTTTTCCATTTGATAAAACTCTATAGTATTCGCAATTTGTAAAATTAATTTCTAAATAAAAGTATTTCTACAAAATATAACAGTTACTATAGATGAACAAGTAACTAAAACTGTGTTACATTGATCAAATTTTTAGTAGTTTACAACTTAGAAAATACATATTTAAATAAGAGCTTTCCTACAAATTGTACATCTTATGAGGAGGTCTTTGTCTGACCAAGGATCGAACGTCATCAGCGGCAGTGTGGGAGCAACCTCTGAAAAATTAGGGGGGCTCCTTTGTGCGTAGTGAGTACTGGTCCCAGCCTTTGTTGCCGGTTGAGTCACCATGATTTACTTCCTCTCACAATCCCGTTGGACAGGGAGGTGAGGGGCGCGCGGGGTGAGCCATTTCACCTTTTGGGACAAGTTACAACGAGGAGGTCTTCAGCGTTTAGTAGACCTGTAGAAAAGGAGTTATAGTTTCGAAGCATCTTCCTCTGCTAGATGGATTTGATTCTTAGAAAAATATTTCTCAGCATTATTGCTATCAACTTCTCAGGACTCAGATGAAAGATGTGATGAAAAGGACAGTTCAAAGCGAAGGTCAAATCCTCATCTCAAATACCACATTTCTAAAGGGTTCATTAACAAAAAGGGGTGTTGGTAGGTAAGACTTCCTGTTTTAATGAACTGACAAGTCTCTACCTTCAGATGATCATCTGCAATTATCTTAATGCTATTTTTTTTCAGAAACTTCCAAGAAATGTTGGTCAATCTAAGGTATTTCAGAGGTGGTCCTGTATTTCAAGAATTGGATAATACATCATTTGTTGGAATTCTAAACGAATAAAGAAGCACTTGACATATGGGTTTGTAGGTTGTAGAACGAGTTAGATATAATCATTTTTACTAAAGTTAGGAAATTGAAAAATGATTTTATGCAAAGAAATCATAAATTTATAGGAAAATATATGTAGATGCAAGAGTCAAAATCTTAGATGGACGGCGGAGATTAACGCTTTAATTATTATAACTTATAAATTCTACTTCCCAAAGATAAAAGACCGTTTACGGAACGAATCGACCGTGAAATTTGTTTGTTTTAGTTCGATGCGTCGACCTAGCTACGTTAGATTTATGACCTTATACTATTTCATCCGAAAAGCAAAGCTTAAGTGAAAGAAACGTCTTGATCGAGTTCTTATTATCTACGTCATTGCAATTAAGTTAAATAATTGTAGGATTACACGTACGAACTATTATTTATAAATATTATTGCAATATTTTGATAAATAAAAAAAAAAAATTTAAAATATATGTGATTTTAATATTATAAAACAATACATAGTATCTCTTATTTATAATAAATATATATTACTTAATATATTTTTTGTTTTACGTAATATATTCCAGAATCCATCAATTCTTCGTATTTGCGACGAAACGCACAGCACTTGACATTTAATTGTTCAAAATATATTTTGTAATCTAAATTCAGACAGTTATATATGGGATTGTCGGAATAATAATTTCGATTAATAGTTTTTAAGTCTTCCATAGAAAAATTACCAAATTATATTATAACTAAATATATTTATACCAATGGTCAGAAATATCGCGAATTTGAAACAGTATAATCATAAAACGATACTGTTTTCGTTTGATTCTTTCATTATGACTAATATCTCTATCTCGACCCTAGCTTTAACTTTGCTGCTTTAATCATGTTTCCTAGTGCATTTTATTATTAGTCAGACTTCAGGTCGTCATATTTCAACGCGTGTACCTTTCGTAAAAATGAGTTGTTGAAATGTGGCACGATTATCGCTGTAAAATCTATACCGTCTATCTTATAATTTCTTGGCCGTTGGATTTTTACAATTGCTACTATAAATTGCCTTACTTTTACTATATTTCATAATTCATAATATTCTGAAAAATACTTAAATTATTTATGAGCATAATATTTCTTAAAAAATTATAGATTATAATATCGAGCAAGAATAATCCATGTGCAATGTATGAGTTAGTATGTTTGAAATACAGATATCTTATAAGCTTGGTATGGAAGGAGTTGGAAAAACTTAGAAGGTGATATTGAAGAGCATTGTACTGAAAAGAATCGTGGGGGTTCTTCTTTCGCGATAACTAAATACCTCGCTCAACGGTTTGCCCACCTGCTCGTCTTCCTCCTTATTGTTTTCGTTTTATTCTTCCACTACTTTTCCTTGTCGTCGTCTTTCACATTCTTTTGCTTCTTTTGCGCGGTCATTTTTTTCTCCTACTCTTCCTCATCGTCCAGTATATGCATGTTCTTGTGCTTCCTTATTCATTTCAGATTCACCTACACGAGAAACTGGTGTGTTAGCCTCGTTGTCGGTGAATTGTACCAGTGCGTAGCAGCGCGATTTACCGTCTACAGAGGAGATGCAAAATGAATAGGGACGTTACACTTGACTTTCAGAGTGACGATGAGGAATCTGAATATAGACCAGTTCGTAATAGATTTGGTCGAATATCTGATATACTCTTGAATATTAATCCTCCTACCAACGATATCAAAAGGAAGCATCAAAGGATGACTCTACAAATCAAAATAGAATAATGATTTGGAGAAGAACAATTTATTGAAATAAATGTATAAACGACGTTGTTCTGTTGAAATGTGCAAATTATCACTAAAGTGGACATTTAATTTCTCTAGAAATAAAAATAGAATAATAATTTGGACAATAACAGTTTCTTCAATCAAATGTAGAAACGGCTTTATTCGATTGAAATGTGCAAATTATTACTGGAGAGGACATTGAATTTCTTATAGTTTACACAGGAACTTTCAAACTTTATATTGAGCTGTAATATTGTAATTAATTATTGTAAAAAGTATTGCGATTAATATAATATTAATTTTGATATATTTTTTTTATTTTTTAAACGTATCAACTTTACTTTTTAAACATTTTATATTATTTTCGATTCACATTTAGTGCCAATTATCTTTGATTAAACTTTGTTAACTAAAATATGATTGACTTTCCTAATCGATTTTAGTTGCACTAATTTTTTCACCTAAATTGTTTTTATAGTTTTTATAACAATTGGTGAATATGTATTAAGATATATTTTTTTTTTGTTTATACTATTAATCTTTAAACTCCTAGGCATTCCTAGCATTTAAACGGGTAGTTGAAAAGTAGCACGTTTATCGTTGTACAATCTACAACGTCCATCTCATAATTTCCTGACTCTTAGATATTTACATTTGTTCCAAGGACTCTTAGATATTTACAATTGCTACTATAAATTGGCTTACTTTGACTATATTTTCTATTTCATGACTATATGAAATTAAAAATTTTTATTTGTTAATAAATAATGTTGAAGTATAGAAAATAGTGATGATAAAATCGAATAATAAAAATCCATGTTTGATGTATGAGTTAGCATTCGTGGAATATAATTCTCTTCTAAGTTATTATCCAAGCTTCGTCGTTCATCTTGAAATATTTCATAATTTCTTATCAACTTGGTCCGCCATGGGAGGAATCGGTAAATTTTATTCTAATGTCGAGAATGTGTTACTTTTTGAAATGTTACGACCGTAATCATTTGACGAAGATGTTTGTTAGCTTTGTGAAGACTAAAGGTTATAAAACTATGCTATATTGATGCAGTTCGTGGTTAGTGTTGTTATACTATGTGCACAATTTTTTTTATTTTTTATTTTTTGTATAATGGTTATTTTTTAGTAGGAAAATGTTAATTCATTAAGTTCTCGGCTGAAACCAAAATAGCTTAGTTCGGTGAATACATAAGATTAACTGGTGAGTTTAGGAAACTCCCAAAGGCCAAGAGAGCTAGAGAAGATAAATTGGAGGTCAATATTTATATTTTTATATTAATTAATTGGATTCATATTTAAACATCTCTGTATGTGGTGGTGAAAGATAGCGACTTGTACCAATTAATTTGTGTTGAGAAGGTGAAGAAGATTATCCTTCATGCTTTTAAACAAACAGTTGCAGATCTTGAACAAATTACAGGTTCTATATGATAATGATATATAGTGGAGAGCAATAAATCATACTTAAATTTAACTTATATAATTTCACCGTTTTTATATGCTCTGGAGAATTTAAGCAATTTCGAAAACAGTAAAGCAATTACACATTCTACACAGTCGACAAAATATCTCATTTGAAAAGCACTATTCCTATTTTCTTCCACGACCATTATTCAAGGAAGTATGAATCCAATTAATTAATATAAAAATTGACCTCCAATTTGTCTTCACTAGCTCTGTGGCCTTTTGGGAGTTTTCTAAATTCACCAGTTAATCTTTCAAGTTCTGCTTAAAAAAATAAGAATTGCAGCTCTGCGTTGAAGTAACGAGATGGAAAAGCATTCTTACTTTATTGAAGAAAATTACATCATAATTTCTACAAAAGTTATCTTCGCACGGGCGGTGATGAAATTTTGTTTCACGAACTAACCTTCACACAATATATAATTCTAATATTTTGTTTGACACTAATAGTTTGTAACAAATTATTGTAAAATTATTGATTAATAAGATATTATTTTTCTCGTATTTGTATTATTATTATGATTTTAAAATTTTACTAAATATTTGCAAATATTAGTTTGTCTTAAATAAAATTTTATTTACAAATGGAATATATATTAATTTACTTCTTCCAATTATGAATTAATGTCTTTACAGTATTCTTCTTCAATTTATTGTCATTGTATAATCGCGAATAATATGCATCTCATTTAGTCATTGTTATAATAAGTTTTTTTATTATATTAAAATTAAATAAATACATCATAGTTATTAATAATATAAAATCAAAAAATATATAATACGAAATTCTATACAGTTTTGTGGTTTTTTTTTTTTTTTTTTTTTTGCTACGTTTAATATGCGTTTTATTAATCTTGTTTCTTCACTAAGTACATATATGTGTTTCGATCAATATGGTTAACTATTTTTTCGAAAAGAACACGTATACTGTATTGGGATGAAATTTCCAACGTTTTATAACCAATATCTTATCTCCGTAAAAGATAGGTTTATTTATCAGCAGTACAACACAAAATATTGGTCAATATTATATAAAATGCCCAAAATGGCGATTATACTATGTACATTGCGATGTTTATATTATAGGCGGAGAAAAAAATTAGTCCTTGAGCGAAAAATAAATGGATATCGTAGTACACGAAAAGCGAAAACCTAAAAAATTTCGAATCTTAGTGGTGTGGCCATTGATACTCCTACGTCAGCTTAATGAAGACCTTCACGAACATTAAACTTCTACAACTGTTGAGCGACAATAGATCTTCTCTACCACAATAATGTAACAAACGATTATTTATTAATTCTATAGAGAGAATTAACGGAATAAGAATTTTTCCTAATTTATAATATATAAAAATAGGATAACCCAACAACTATTTAGAATTATTTATTTATAATTGCATAAATTTAGAATTAAATTATTATACGGATTATTATATTATTTAGATAATATAATTACTGTACAGTTAATTAGTTAAACTAATAATTAATTAGATAACCCAACAGTTAATCTGAAAAATTAATTGCATATTATTAAATTTTTAGATTGCTGTTCTAGATAACCCAAATTTATTAAATGAGAGAATTGCATTTTTGGTACACAGCTATAGGTCAATTCCCACTTTTGGTACACAGCTTTATATGTCCACACATTTGGTACACCTCTTTAACAAAGTTCGACACATTTGGTACAACCGTTAAATAAATTGCAAAATCACCGTTAATTCCGTTAGTTCGACACATTTGGTTAACCTCTTTTACAAAATTGGCATGCGCGCGGCACATGGCTGCCCAGAAAAAAAAATTGAAACTTGATAAACTTTTTTATTATATTTTATTCTTCTTCCAATATTAAACTATAAATGACATTATAGTTTATTATATTTTACATGTCATATAAATAATAAATACATATTTTTTAATAATTTTTATAAATATGATAAAATAAAGTAACTTGTTTATTATATTTTATTCTTCTTGCAATATTAAACTATAAATGACATTATATAGTTCATTATATTTTACATGTCATATAAATAATAAATACATATTTTTTAATAATTTTTATAAATAATAAACTATAAAAATAATAAACTATTTTTATAAATAATTTTTAAAAATTGAAACTTGATAAAAAAATTTATTATATTTTATTCTTCTTCCAATATTAAACTATAAATGACATTATATAGTTTATTATATTTTACATGTCATATAAATAATAAAGACATATTTTTTAATAATTTTTATAAATAATAAACTATTTTTATAAATAATTTTTAAAAATTGAAACTTGATAAACTTGTTTATTATATTTTATTCTTCTTTCAGTATTAAACTATAAATGACATTATATAGTTTATTATATTTTACATGTCATATAAATACTAAATACATATTTTTTTTATCATTTTATAAATATGATATGATAAATATAATAAATACATATGATAATTTTTATAAAAGTTTATCAAGTTTAATTTTTTTTTTTGGGCAGCCATGTGCCGTGCACATGTCAATTTTGTAAAAAATGTGTACCAAATTTGTCGAACTAACGGAATTAACGGTGATTTTGTAATTTATTTAACGCTTGTACCAAATGTGTCGAACTTTGTTAAAGAGGTGTACCAAATGTGTTGGACACATAAAGTTGTGTACCAAAAATGGGAATTGGCCTATAGCTGTGTACCAAAAATGCAATTCTCTCTTTATTAAATTATTTAGATAACCCAACAGTTAATCTAATATTTTAATTTGTATACAGTTAATCTAATCAATATACGGATTCATATAATTTTATTTTCAAATGGATGATATATAATTTATGAAAATAGAACAAAATTATTAAATAGATAATCGTATATCAATTTTTTTTCGATTTAGAATATGTCATACAATGAGATCAATTCATATTTTTTAGTTGTTAGTTTTGCTAATGTCATTTGATTTTCCTTTACTGTATTACATATGAATTTTGTTGATATTATTATTTGAAATAGAAATGTTAAAACTTAAAAATGAAGATGAGAGAAGGAGATAATGGCATGCTTGGAAAAAATAATCGCATGCGATTTTACTATTTGGAATTGTCGTGTGTCAATTTTACATTAGTGGTATTCTAATGTGGTACATTGTTGTGGTACAGAAGATCTATTGCCCTCTTTAGCTCGTCTTCGTAAATACACACCTATAGCTTTTCCTCTCACTGATCTGTGCATTTCCGATACTCTTCGGAATCGATGGTGTTAGCAAAGGACAGTGAGTCTCTCTACTCTTGCCGAGTGACAGGAAAGGAAAAAATTGCAGATCGGAGATCGGCAGTTTAATTCCTCCACCATCTGATTCGCTTCAATTGGGCCCTTCAATTGCTTCGACAACACCACCGACATGCTAACCACAACGAAGCCTCAATACATCAACACTCAGAACGACGAATATACATTTCTGAGCGCCAAAATAATAAGACGCCGCCGATGCTAACCTCGTTGTTCTTACCGATCCCACCCATTCGAACCACGAGGCCAACACATTAAGGCTTCCCCTTTACCGATACCACCCAATCGAAAAATTTTAAATCCGCCTTCTTGATAATGATGTTGGTTACGACGAGGAGGTGTGAAGATAAACAAAGCACTTATCCTCGATTTGATGAATACATGTTTTAATGAATACATATTTGGATGATTGTGGGTAAGACTAAAAATAAATGGTCCCTTCCCCCCCCCCCCCCCCCCCGGTAATTTATAGATCACGTCTGTATGACGACTACAAATGACCGTTGGTTTTTCCCGAACTTGAATACTCATATTTTATTACGGGAATATGGGATATAATATTATTATTACATAATTTATACACTATAGTTATTTAATTAATTATATTATATAATTAATTATCTTTTTAACTTTACTCCAATGTTTATTAATTAATATTATGGGTCAATTTTAGACTCTTAGTTATTTTTAAAAATTATAACTTTTGAATAATTTAAGCACAGGCTTGGATAAATTATTTTGTTATCAACTCTAGATAGTATTTACCTTTGATTAATCAAACAAGGTTCTCTTGGCTCTTGCTAAGATGATTTAGGAGGCGAAATTAATTATCTGGGATGAGGCTTCAATGGCAAATCGATATTCTATAGAGTCGCTGAATTTTTCTCTGAGTCATATATGTGATGGCTCGAAGCCAAACGTCGGCGTTTTTCTTTTATAATTTATTTCGAAGGTTTCACTTTTTACTTTGCAGGTAACCTGTTTTGCGATTTCGAAGCGGTCAAGAAACGGTACAACATAATTTCTTTCGATTTGTGTAAAATCGATTTAATCGAAAAAAACTGCCTTCCCTAGATCTGTTCTGTTTTTATTTAATTGCAACATGTGGGCCCGGCAGGGGATTCTCTGTCGTGCGAATCTACTTTTGAAATTTATTTTTAATAGGTATAATCATGAAATAGCGCCGTTTGGGCTGACGAGTTTTTGCTTTTTTTTTTAAACGGTATTCAAATGAAACGGCGCCGTTTATTTCCAGAATTAATTGATCTTGGTATAGATGTTTAACTATATTAGTCATTTTAATCAATCAATGCTATAAATATTATAATTTCCAACAAATTTCACTGATTAAACCTACATATTTTCTTATGGTTCATCTTTTGTAAAATTAAATTAACGATTTTATTTGTTATCTATATATATACATTTACCGCCATCAGATTATTGTAACTACCATTCTTGCTAATTTATTCTATTTCGAACTAATCAACATATTTGGGATTTGAAAGAAAATTTGAAAATAACTGAGTTGATGAGTAAATGAAAAAAGGATTTCCTATGACATAATTTTAAAAGAAGCATCTAAGAAGTATATTCATAATCAATATTGAATATAAAAATTTTCTTGTTAAAATTATTTTATGTATATTAGGAATATTTAACTTCAAATGTACTTTTTACGACTTCTCAGAGCACGACTTCGACTGTATGCATATGTAGTATTGTATGAACATCATATTATAAAAGATATTCGAAATTTTACATTATAATATTTTGGCTGTTTTCGTCCATTCATTTTTTAAATTACCTTTTAATTTATTCGCATATCAAGGATTTTAATTAAGATGAATAGCACGAATAATGTGATCCTTAGAAATATGTACATATTTAGTAACTATTGACTGAGTTACTTAACATTGGTAATTAAACAATTAATTATATGGTGGCGTACCGGTCGAACATAAATTACTCTATAAACTATGTACAACAAATATATTATAAAACATAAATTGTTTACGTATTTTATGAGTAGACGAGCATTAGACGATATTGCAAAAGCAAACTCGCACGACCATTTCATTATTTATTTTGTTTTCTTTGGTGTCTAATTTATTCAAGCTTACACTAGACTAATCTTGGACCCTCAGAACCCTTGCCCTAGAACCCTGAAAGATGTAAATCACAGGATGTGCCTCCACCAAGCCTCGGGATATTATTATTTTTATTATGTTAAACTGTGCTTTATGCGTTTTATTAATTTTTTTTTCCGTTCGCTAAGTTTAATGGCCATTTTATTACTCATGTAGTCATGTTTCTTCTCCAAGACTGTATGTTGTTTACCGACCAATTTATAATAAATAGAGCTCGTCTAGACCAAATTAATGGTATTTGATCGTCTACTTCAACGTTTTATAACCGATTTCAAGTGTTACATTAAATAGTGACTACAGGATTAGATATTTCTAAGCGTGATTTCATCCTTACTTTCTGAATCAATAATTAAGTTTTCATTTGTTACGTCGAATGTGCGTTTTATTACTCGTTTTTGTTCATGGAAACGATATATGGTTTATGGACCAAATTCTTATAACTTATTTCTGGCATAGATCAATAATATATAGTCTTGGACCAATTAAACGTTTAGCAACCAATGTAACTGTCCCATTGAACAGCAACTCTTCGATTAATAGTTAATTTAAGAGGATTGGTGCAGCAGTCCAGTGCTAATTTATTTATTTTTCAAACTGCCTCCATAAATATGAGTAGTTGAAAAGGTGGGAACATTTCCCGTTGTACGATCTATACCGTTCGTGTCAGCATTTCCTGTCCGTTGGATTTCTACCATTGTTATTATAAATTGGGGTACTTTAATTATATTTTATAAGTAGGAATATATTATATTCCAATATTTGCCAATCATTTTTAATTATATCATTATGTATACTAAAGTTTATATATATAAAATTTGGTAAAACTAATTACTTATGTTTATCATAATACTTGAAATTTAGGTTGTGAATCTATATGCGTTTGTACATTTATCCCATGCCTCACCTTTTAGCGACAACTTAATTTTCAAGTATTATGGTAAGCATAAGTTTTGCACTGGCTTTCGAAAGTATTCTTTCATCAGTACGAAGTGCCGTATCTTGGTTTTACCCACTACATATTATCAACTTTCAGCTAAATAATGCTAATAATGCTTTATGTGATGTTGATGCTTGAGATAAATTGAGGCCCGAATAGCCACAGGCTTATTACAGAGAAATTACAGTTTGGACGATGCTTAAAGTATGTATGACTGTGTTATCATAAACAGAAAAAGTATATCTTTCCAAATATGGAGCTGTAATATTTTGTTTAGATCTAATCAATTGTAATCAATTATTGTAAAAATTATTGGTTACTAACTATTCATTTTCAAATATTTATATTATTATTAGGTTTTTTTTTAAATTTTCTGAACATTTGCAAATATTAGTTCTTATTATCTTAGGTTGAGCTTTGATGATTTTGAAAGAGGACATCGATACTTTTGCACTTCCCTAATTAGCTTCAATTTTACTTTTATTTTTCTACAAAATATTGTTTTATGAAGCAATATTAAAAAGTTATCAATTGTTTTTAATATTAAAAGTATTGTTAATACATAATACAAACCTCTAAAGATTTTTCAGATAATTTCATTTTCAAAAGGAATATATATTAATTAATTTTTTACGTTGTTAATTTGGTTTGTTATTTTCATTTCTATCTTCACAATTATTTTTTTTTTATTTTGCTTGCTTTTATTTCGCATAAAATAATTTCCTTGTAAAGCTTGAGCCAAAAGCAAAGTAATTTCGTATTTATTTGTTCTTTATCTTAGTTGATTCTTAAAATATTTATTGTAAGAGGTTGCTATTTAGACGAGTTTTATAATAGTTAAATACTAATAACTTTGCTATAAGAATTTTTATTTAATTGTTATGATTTATTAGTAAACTAATTATTTATTAAATTAATAATATTATTTTATTATTATATATGATATTCAGAATAATTATAAACTTTCTCATATATCACCAATAATGTTCTATTACAAAATATTTAAATATATTTGCTGATAAATTAGGATGTTTTAAATATGCATAGAGTTAAATAAAGATTATGTTATTGAAGAATAAAATTAACCTATAACTATTTAAAATAAAATAGCAACAAGGTACATTGCAGAAAGTTTTACAAAACAGCACATTCTTTGAATTTTTTACAATATTTGGAAAAAATGAAACAAACAGTCATAAGACAAATCATTGTTTGCTTGTTTATTGTCAGTGCGATTTACGAAATTGTATTACTAATATTCAATAACTGTCGTATATTTTTTGTTTAAATATTTTATTTTCGTAGTATATGAAAAGTCATATTATTTTTAATTTAATGGACATTTTCAACAGTTTTCAAACGATAAAGGGTGTGAGCATTTAATAACGGTTGTTGACTCTTTTTTTATTTTGGTTTTTTAGAATAGATGTGTTGGTTAAGGAAGGGTCGTTTTGTATACTTACTTTTTATACTCTATTAGATAATGAAATTTCATGCATATCTTCATGCAACTTTAACTTAAAAAATATATAAGCCCACTTTAATATTTGATCTATACTTTAATTTAAAACAAGTTTTCCATAAAAATATCATATAATAGCTGACTTCTATGTATGGACTATTCAAAAAATGAGGTACAAATAACATATAATAATATGAAATACATAAAATAAGATTGCTAATAAAAAACGTGAACTTTTCTGATATAATCAGCCGATAATATTCCATTCTCAATCTTCTGGATAAAATATCTAAATTAATATGACTGATCATGTTAAAAAAATAATTCAAAGCAATACATTTAATAAAAAATCTACATATCATCGAGGTACAATACCCGACAGAAAACTCATTAAACCACAACTTAAGTTTCAACACTCTTACTATAACTAAGCTGTTTTTGAGCTTCAGCAACGGTAACGCATACTTTATCCTTCATTAGTTTGTCGATAACTACTCTTGGAAGATCCTTTTCATCAGCTATGGTTGCAATCCAACCATACATCCCCCCCCCCCCCCGGTTTTCCTCCTGCTTCCTTCAACAGCGATAGAAAGCTCTCCCTTCCACAACTAATATCTTTGAAGGATTGGGTCATCAGAAGGGCATTATGGAGGCCGAACATATCCCCATCGAACTCAACCAGATGATATCCGGTCCGGCCATTTCTTATAGGTTCCCAAACTTCCCGAACTTTGATGGGGCCAGCATTTTTCCCGATCAAAGTTTCCTTGACAATCTGTGATGTCTGAATCAACGAATCTGGTTCATAAAAATAAACAATGGCCGTAGGAGGCCACATATACAACACCGTTGTTGAAAAGCAAGGACGGCTAATTAAGAGGGATTTATCATTCTCTGCATGTTTTACTAATTGAATAAACTTGAAAATAGCATCGTGACGAGCATTTTTAAAAACTTACCCTCCATGTGGCCTTTCACATGTTGTTCAAAATTAGACAAGCTCCATTGTCTATATTTCTTCCTCGAACATGCATAATCTGGACATATATGTATTGGTTCATCGACCTTTAAGTCGAAATTTTCTTGAAGATAAAGCAAACAATTGGAAGATTCCTTTTGAAATTCATCGGTATCTATTTCTTCATTTTCTGAATAATCCGGAAATGTGCTATCATATTTTCTTTTTTTGGAAAACATTTTTTAAAATAAAGTATAGATTGAAGATTGAAGTGGGCTAATATATTTTTAAAGATAAAATTGCACGAAGATATGCATGGAATACCTATTCATAAGAGTATAAGAACCGACCCTTCGTTAACCGACGCTTCGTTTCGTTAACCGACCATTCTGTTTGGCAAAAAAAAATGTATTCCACCTGCCAATATCAAATGCTCACACTCTTTCTCGTTTGAAAACTGTTCGAACTGTCCATTAAGTTTAAAATAATGTAACTTCTCATATAATATGTTATAAAAATAGTTAAACAAAAAATATATGGCAATTCTTGAATATTAGTAATATAATTCAAATTCATTTAAAAGCTTATAACCAATCTATCATTTATCAAATATAACACGCGTGTAGTATAGATCGAGAAGTGAGATCAAAATTACACTCGAAATGAAAGTATAAATGAGAACATAATCGAAATGCAAACCAATAACAAATGATTCCGACCAAATTTATTTGACTAAAATACCGACTTATAAAATATAGAATAAAATGCAGAATTAACGGAGCTAATTAAAATAAAACTCATTAAGCCCCGAAACAAAATAATATAAATTAAATATTCTAAACAAAACATAAAGAATATATTGAATAATATAAATATAAAATACAAAAAAAAAATTATAACAGGGTAGTTCATCAAGACCAATAAAATTTTCGACAATAAATTAGTAAAACAATGACCAATAAAAAAATATAGAATATAAAATAATAAAATATAGAATACGAAAAACAGTTGAATAAACAAAATTAAGGTACTAACCGTGTATGGAAAAAAAACAACGTAAAAAAAATTACTTTTTAAGTACATATCGAAAAATAAGATCAAAATTAAACTCGAAATGAAAGTATAAATGAGAGAATAATCGATTTACAACCAAGAGCAAATGACTCCGGGAAAATTTTGTTGATTAAAATACCGACTCATAAAATATAGAATAAACGCAGAATTAATGGAGCAAATTAAAATAAAAACTCATAGAGCCCCGAAAAAAAATAGAAATCCCCATAAATTAAATAATATTAACAAACAGGAAGATAAAATAGCGTAACCAACGAACATACAAGTTGCCAAAAGAACAACTCGCAATTGAAAAGAATATTATTAAATAATAAAATATTGGTATGGGTGACGTTAGAAAATACTTACAAAAGATTATGAGTGGGATTTTATCATGGAAGACAATTATCGTACCCTTGCTGATGCTATAAGCAAGAGTGCGAAATATAATGTATCTGTTTTTGGCTTCTTCTAATCGTTGTCCAAAAAATCTATATATTTTCTTTATAGGATAATTTGTGTTAATAGTTTTATTGTTCTTTTCTGTTTAGCAAAACGCCGACCAAAATAGTTCATTGAGAAAACCTCCAAACAAGAAACCAAATATAGAGCTACCTGAGGCTTGAGCTTCTTCGATAGTGGAAGACAACATATCGTCCACTTGAATTATATTCATTCATCTCCATTAAGACTGTCATAACTTCTTCATCTACCTCAAAATATTTCTACATTATAAATTGTCGCCTTAAGGATGTGCATATAAACTGTCGCCTCAAGGATGATTAGAAGATGAATGGGCATTTTAAGGACTAATGGTAAGTTGAGACAGTCTTGACGGAGATGAATGAATATAATCCAAGTGGTCGATATGTTGCCGTCCACTAAAGAAGAAGCTCAAGCCTCGGGTAGCTATTTTTTTTGGTTTCTTGTTTGGAGGTTTACTCAATGAATTTTGTACAAATTTTCTAACTCCACCCATACCAACCAACTTTCGTAGAAACTCTGATATGTTTAAAATTAGATAGCAAATATTGGGTTATGATATGATCCAAGTAATTCCAAGTGAGACAATTTATAGTAACAATGCTAAAGATCCAAACACTATTAAATTATGTGATAGATGGTGTTGATTGTATAACAGGAAACGTTTCTATCTTTTCAACTACTCGTATTTATGGTGAAGGTTTAAAATCATATACATAAAGTAAAGTTACTTTAAAGCTTAAACATTATCTGAACTTCCACGTCTTGTAAAACACACTAACAATAAAGAAGCAAATAGCATTCTGTCTTATGCCTGTTCATATAATCTTCCCCAAATTTTTTTTTATATTCTACATAATATTCTGTCTTGTAATATATATATATCTGTAGTTTAACAATATTTAATATTATTTTGTAAGTTTTTGTTTAAAAAAATAATTTATATATATTAGGAATCTAAAATTTAAATATATACTGTTCATTATCATTAAAATAATCATTCCGACTTTATGCGGATGTAGTGTTGTATCAACATCGGCTCGTCTTTGAATTTTTACCAATATAATACGTGTGAGCCTGCCAGAAGAGTTTATTTTGTGAAATTTTGCATTGTCAAATAAATTTTTTTTATCAATTGCTTTCGTTTAGATTACTAACTAATATATTTAATTATGCGGTTTATTATTGATTGCCTTAGTTGTTTGTTTTTATTTATGCTGACCATTATTTATTATGTCTTAATTTATTACTTTAATGATGAATTTTATTTTTTCTTGCTTTTTTTTATCTAAATAACCTTTTTCACACATCTTTTTGTTAGGTAAATAAAATTTAGAAAAATATTATAGTATACTAATTTAGTAAAATTTAGATATTCAATTAATTTTAATACAGAAAATTGTCCTTAGTTGAATAAATGAACACTATATTTCCGCACATACTCTAAAATATTTCTAATCGTCGTGTTATCCTTCCACTTCGAATTAAATAAAACTACTCGTATTTATGAGTATAGTTCAAAATTACATTCATAAACTAAGATTACTTAAAAGCTTACATGAAAAATAATATTAAATTTATCCTACCGAAAAGCATAGAAGAAAATGGTGTAGGAGACAAACATGATCTCATACGAAATCCTCAAAATAATTAGAATAAATAAATTACAACGTCAAACATAGGAAAGAAAAAGGAATAAAACGAATACAACTTAACATAAATAACTAAAAAACGTGAAGAGAAATTAGATCATTAATTCGATGGTTGTGGAAGAATTACTCGTGATTAATGTAAACAAATCTCACGAGGCATAGATGTAAAAAACTTGGAAATAATAATTACCATCTTCTTCCTTTTTATTAATCAAAATTGAATTATACATATTTTTTCTATGTTCACTCTTAATATATTATTGGAGAATGCTAGCTGATTAACAGTGGGTTGATTTTCAATTAGCCAATTAACACCGCGTTGTGAAGGCTGAAGTGCACGGTCGATAACAATATGATTGTACCGGTCGATAGTTATTTATCAACCATTGCAATAGTTGGTCATAACAGAAAATGTTGCAAGAGTAATTTATGTTCGTTTTTTTCCGTCTAATTGCATATCCACAACAGTTTGCAATCCTACATAGATTTGACAAGAATTAAACATGAATTCAAATCGAATTGAATATATTAAACTTTCAACCAAGAGCAAATAATTCCGAAAAGTATATTGCGTTGTAATAACCTTTTTTTAAAAATATGATTAAAGTAAATCGAAAAGCATTTCGGAATTACACTCTAAGCGAAATAGAAGCAATAGCAAATAAGTTGATGATGAAAAACGGCGCTGTTTCGTGACAAGACTGTTTATTCG
Organism: Penstemon eatonii; assembly: GCA_038501285.1. NCBI lineage: Eukaryota > Viridiplantae > Streptophyta > Magnoliopsida > Lamiales > Plantaginaceae > Penstemon > Penstemon eatonii. Next base: position 59,926,731 of record CM076715.1, on the reverse strand, counting down.
GCACCAAGAACCTTAGATGATTACAACTAATTAATTCCTGGCGGCTCTGTTTTTATTTTCATTGGATAAAAATGTGTGCAACATTTAATCTAAGAGTCAATACAGTGAAATTAAATGTATTTACTTACTCCCTCCATTTTTTTTAAATGTCGCTTCGAAGAATTGAACAAAGAATGTCATAAATAGTCACTTTTTGAAGTAAAAATTCCAAAATATCTTTTTTACTAAATAATAAAATACCGCTAGATAATTTAGGTATTTAATATTTTAACAAATTATTTTTCATGAATTATGGAGATAATAATAAAATAATATTGTTAATTGAAAATAAAGTCAATAAAGCTATTTGTTTATTTACTACTATTTAATTCATATATCAACAACAATGTCCTATAAAAATCTTTAAATATATTTGCTGGTAATTTAGAATAAAATAGTTTTTGGGGAATTTTTTACGTTATTCAGGGAAAACGAAACAAACAGTCATAAGATAAAAAGTTATTTGCTTATTTATTGTCATTGCGTTTTACAAGACATGCTGGTGGACATTATGTTGAAGCATTTAAGCCATCATACTTTATGTATCTAATTTTAAACTTCCCCCATAAATTAGAGTAATTCAGAAGGTCGGAACATTTCCCTTATACAATCTACACCGTTTAACTAATATTATTAATGTCGTTGGAACTTTACCATGTCAACTATAAATTGTCTCTCGTAAATTATATTTTCTATTTAATATATAGTTGTATTGTTGATTCAGTAAGTATATAATCTATACATTCAACAGATAAGTTGTTGTGTGTAGAATTTGAATTATATTATAATCCAAGATTTGCCAATCAACTTGTATGAGTGGAATTGGATAGTTTGTGATAGAAAATTACGTTAAAGTTACTTAGAGGTCATTTCATTAGAGAAGTGAACAGTCGGAGAGCAATCTTAGACCAAAATAGACCAGATTAATTCAACAGATAAGTTGTTGTGTGTAAAATTTCAATTATATTATAATCCAAGATTTGCCAATCAACTTGTATGGGTGGAATTAGATATTTTGTGGTAAAAATTATGTTAAATATACTTAGGTCATTTCATTGGAGAAGTGAACAGTCGGAGAGCAATCTTAGAGGAAAAGAGAGCAGATTAAAAAGTTATGAAGTTGACAGAAGATCACCAGGTATTTGTTTATGTTGAGTTAAATAAACAATAACCTTTTAGGCTTTTATGGATACTTATAAAACTTCATTCCATAGTTGATCAGACTCATTAGATACTCTTATCGTGGATCTGAGTTTAATGAGGTACAAAATATACTATTGATCACAAAGATAACAAGAAAATGGAATTGAAAAATCATGTAAGGGAATGCGATTGAAAATATTAAGTTTATCCTTATATTTTCCTATCATACGCTCATTGTTCAATTGTTCACAAACCTTTGCATACCGCTCCTCTGCCTTTTTCTCATTATCATTCCGAAGTTTTTGATCCTCAACCAAACTCGAATTTTTCTCCTTTAATTCCTCACATTCCCTTTGACTCCCCAAAAACTTCTCCACAAACTTGAAATTACCAAGCCTGGATAAGAGTAGAGCTCTATTCAAATGACATGCTTCTTTCCTTAACAAATCGCATTCCCTTACATGATTTTTCAATTCCATTTCCATGTTATCTTCGCGATCAATTTGTACATTTTCTACCTCAATAAACTCAGATTCACGGTAAGAGTATCTAATGAGTCTGATCAACTATGGAATGAAGTTTTATAAGTATCCATTAAAGCTTAAAAGGTTATTGTTTATTTAACTCAACATAAAAAAATTCCTGTTGATTTAATCTGCTCTCTTTTGCTCTAAGATTGTTCTCCGACTGTTCACTTCTCCAATGAAAGGACCTCTAAGTAGCTTTAACGTAATTTTTACCACAAAATATCCAATTCCACCCATACAAATCCTTAATTATGCATTAGCACTGGGCAATATCCTCCACGCGGGAGCGTGGAGCAATTGACCTAGTATAGATATATAGATATAGATATCTACCTAATAAGTCTAACTGTATCTCAAATGAAATTTAATCAGTTTCAAAACATGAATTTATAAAAAGGCAATGCCGCAACTACTCACTATTGGCCTTATAAAAATAATTAAAGAATGATTTAAAAGCAAATTACTGAAACACCCCTCAGACAGCCATTTAACAATCCAAAAAATATTAATATAACCTTAGGAATATTATAGCAACTTGATCCAAAATGTCATTTGTAAAGATCCTAGTTGCAAGAGTTGAAACCTTGATCCAAAATGTAGTCTATGAAGATCCAATATATAAATTCTCACCGAAATTTTTCATTCGAATTTTGGTTGAAATTTTACTAGTCGAAATCTTATTTCGACCTGGTTTTCTTCAACCGATTGTTCCGGTCGAAATTTCGTTTGGAATCTTATAATTCAAGTGGCTTAATCCCACTTTGCACCCTATAAATAGGAGCATTTTCCACTTTGCACCCTACAAAAAAAATTATCCCACGTTGCACCCTACAAACCACTCTTTCACTTCAGATTGTAGCCTCAACTATTTTCAGCCCATTTAAGGTATTGGAGTAAGGATAAATTCGTCCATTCATCACCCCAATTTCCCTCCAAAAATATTATAAGGGCAAAATTGACATATCAAACATAATAACTAAAAAAAAAATCTGGAAAATAGAAAACAAAACGATGTCTTAGGGTTTACCATATTTCAAATTTCTCCTATTTCTTCTTCAAGTCCTCTCCACTTGCCGTCTTATTCTTGAAGAAAAATGGGTTGGGTGCTAAGAAAAAAGAATGAATTGAGTCCGATTTATGGTAAGTTAATGAAAATAATTGGTTTTTTACAATGTTGTAGATAGTAAAAATTTATCCCATCCCTTCATACGAAACCTGTTTATTTGCACACATATGTTGTTTACTTATATACTTTATAAATGAGAGGGCCTTATTTTTGTTTGTTTATTTGGGGAATGGAGATATGTTAAAAAAATATGTGAACATGTGCAATTACTTGGGCCCTAAAATAGTATTTTTTATGCTGTCTTGATTATTATGCTGAATCAAAACTTTTTGGTACTATATTTGCACATATTGCACCAACTTGCACATTGGGATGGGTTAAAAAATTGAATTAATTACTCGTACCTAGTAACGGTAATGGGATGGGTTAAAAAATTGAATACTCAAAGTTATTTTTATATATATACTTACAATGGAGATGTATTTAATGTGAAGATTTGGGAAATGGGTTTGTTTGAAACTGGAATAGGGGCAAGCGGGCAGCCCAGAACACCGAGCAAAAGCCTCAAATCTTGTGTTTTGGCAGGGCTCATATTCATATACATTAATGATGGTGATGAAGAAGAGATGCTACATATGTGATACTAAAATATGGATAGATACTCTTGCATTACGTTAAATCTTTTGTTTTTTGGCATAATTTTTTTTCTTTATTCTGAAATTAATATTTTATATTGTTATGTGTAGATTATGGAGCAAATATGTTTACTATAAAGATGCAACATTCTGGAACATTTGTTCACCGTGATGGGAGGTCTTATATAGGTGGTAAGACCAACTACTTTGATAATTGTGAATCAAGTAATATGAATATGAAGGCGCTATGTGACATGGCTAGGCAGATTGGTCAGAATAACTTGCTGGAGTTTTATTGTAACATAGTAGCTCCTAATGATTGCAATAGTTTGGTTGCTTTGGTTATTGATGATGATGTTAAGTGCTTGTTAAGTTTGTGGACAGGAACTCTGTTGTGGGAGTCTTTATTGATGATTTTGATCAGTTACATACAATACAAAGTCAAGTAGGATCTAACTCACTAGCAGCATTGTCTGTGGATGTACCTAGAAACCTCATGGAGGAGATTGATACACAAGTCGGTGGGGGGAGGGGGGGGCTGAAAATGATACACAAACTGGTGGGGGGCTGAAAATAATGCAAATGATATGGCTGACTTGGAATTTGATTCATCAAGTGGTAGTAGTGAAGAAGAGAGTGATGATGATGATGATTATTTATGTGATGATGGATTTGAGGAGTCTGATTTTGAATTAGATGATGAGCAGTTTGATGAGAATATAGATAAAGAAATTGAATGGGTTGGAATTATGGATGAAAAAGTGCCTGAAAAAGACAAAGCAATTGTTGAGAGCAACACGGAATGGATGATCATTCAGTCATCAAACACCGAAGAGAAATCTAGAAAAAGAAACAGATTTCCTAATTTCTCAATATATCGGGGTGATGCAGATGACTCTGACTTTGAATTTGAAATAGGAATGAAGTTTAAAAATGCTACAGAGTTCAGAGAAGCGGTGAGAATACATTCTAACAAGCAAGGTAGACCATTGGATTTACATAAGAATTGTAAGGACAAAATTCAGGTTAGATGAAAATGCGGGTATGTTGTCTATGCATCTTATGTGTCACAAGTTGACAAAACCTTTCAGGTTAAGTCGATAAAAAACCAGCACACTTGTACCAGAGAACCAACGTCTAAGCATTGCACTTCTAAATTTTTGGCAAAAAAATATCAACATCACCAGGGCCGGCCCTGAGTTTTCAGTGGCCCTAAGCCAACTTTGAATTTGTGGCCCTTCATATAAAAAATCTTGCGATGTAAAATACATTGATAAAATACATCGTTAAACTCTAGATTCTGGTTATCCAGAATCAAATTTTCATCAATAATTTCATTTATATGTTGATCGAATTCTTCGTTCACCAAGCCCGCATCTTCTCCAATCACATAATCTTCATTTTTCTCATTTGGAAAATCATCATTCATAGAATTTTCAACTAAAGTCGAACCCGAACCCGAACCTATGTCAGTTGCATTTTTATTGCTAGTAATAAACTTATCAAGTGCACCTGCTTGAGATTGAATAAGTTCTTCAACTCGTTTTTTTTTCTTTTTTCATGCCCAAACATGTGTTTTCTAGGACCCATAGTTAACTTAGCAATCGAATTTCAAAAGCACAATTCGCATACAAATTCTAAAAGTAACACTTAAGCAAGCACAACAACAATATCTATCTTAATTTATGGATCAAATATCTAAAAAATATGGGATTTCGTTGAATTAATTGTGAATATATGGGGCCTGATTTCTTTAATAATGCCTTTGGATCATACTAAAATATTAGTTCCACAAACACAAATGGGAAAAAAAAAAAAAATTAAATAGTATATGGACATTCAGAGAATCGTACCGCTTACTTTCACACTAATTGGATGAGTGCTTTACCATCTTTGCCACATGCTCTATTTATCATTTCACACACACACATTTATATATATATATATATATATACGTATTATTTTTTTCGGAGGCCCTCGTAAATCGGTGGCCCTAAGCGGCCGCATGTGCGGCTTACGCTCAGGGCCGGCCCTGAGCATCACATTAGGAGTAACCCAGAGTGCCCAGTTTATTCAATGCAAGAGATAATGCAAATGGAGAACCAAACATTACTATCAATCTCTAAAATGTATAGGGCCAAAATACATGCTACTAAATTGATAAATGGCTCTGAATGTGAGCAGTATGCAAAGCTATGGGATTACTGTGAGGAAATTAAGAGAACAAATCCAAATACCACAATTAAAATCAAATGCAAACATCTGTTGGGTTCTGGGGAAGCCATGTTTAAGAGATTCTATATTTGTTGGGGAGCTTTGAAAAAAGGATTCTTAAAAGGGTGTAGGCCAGTCATTGGGATAGATGGGACTCATTTGAAGACAGAAAGAGGTGGGGTGTTACTCACGGCAGTTGGAATTGATGGGAATAACAACATGTCTCCCATTGCTTATGCTATGGTTTTGACTGAAAAGAGAAAAACATGGGATTGGTTTCTTGGCCTGCTAATTGATGATTTGGAGATTGAGAATAGTTATTCATATACTATAATATCTGATAAGCAAAAAGGGCTAATTAAAGTTGTAGAAGAATTGCTACCCCATGCTGAACACAGGTTTTGTGTAAGACATATGTATAATAACTTCCAAAAAAAACACAAAGGGTTAGAGTTGAAAGATCTAGTGTGGAAGGCTGCTACTGCCACAAGAGTATTGGATTTTAACAGGGCGATGGAGAAATTAAAGGCCACTGATGCTGCTGCATATAAATGGGTAGAAGAGAAGCCTCCGAAGAATTGGTCAAGGTCACACTTTAGTACTTGGCCAAAATGTGATCTCTTGTTAAATAATTTTTGTGAGAGCTTCAACAAATCAATTCTGAAAGCTAGGAATAGGCCTATTATTACCATGCTTGAGATCATTAGGATGATAATATATAAAAGATTGCCTACTCAAAGAGATAAAATTATGAAGGCAAATGGAGAAGTTTGTCCAACAATACAAAAAATTCTGGAAAGAAGAAAGAAAAAGGCACATGAGTGTAGGATATTCTGGAATGGAGAAACTGAGTATGAGGTTAAGGGTTTCTTTGGTGGTAGTGATACTTTTATAGTAGATCTGTCAAATAGATCGTGCACTTGCAGGAAGTGGGACTTGAGTGGGATTCCATGTGTGCATGCGATAGCATGTGTGTTCCACGAAAGGCGAAGAGTGGAGGATTATGTGTCCCATTGGTACAAAAAATCCACTTACATTAAAGCATACAATCATATGTTGAAGCCAATCAAAGGAAAGGACAAGTGGCCAAAATCTGAACTTCTACCATTAGTGCCATGGCCTGAGAAACCTAAAAAGGCTAGAAGACCAAAGAACCATGCTAGAAGAAAAGATCCAAATGAGTTGATTGAAGAGAAAGAAAATGGGAAAAAATTGAAAAGAAATGGCTACAAGTACTTTTGTTCTAATTGTGGATTACAAGGACATAACAAAAAAAGTTGCAAGGCTGAACCAAGTGCAACCTCTTCAAAAAAGCCTAAAGTATGTATAAATTATGCAATTTTAGTTTTATATAATTATGACATATATCTAAACTTTTAACTTTTATATATAGAACCAAAACAAGTCCAAAAAATCCAAGGAAGCAACTGAAACAGGGACTACAGCTGATTTGCAGGTATGATCATATATATTTTTGATTTGGGTGGATTTTTAGTATTATTTTTCATATTAATTTGATGAGGTATTTCATGATTAATGACAGGGTGATACAGGGCCATCTGAATCTGTTGTGACGGGTGTTTAGAGTGGAAGGGCATTTTGTTGTTGCTTGACTGCACTTTGTTGCTGAACAAGGACATTAGACTCCAGATAATGCATTTTTTTTGGCTTGTGTGAAGACTTAAACATACGATGTTTGATGACATTAGACTAATATTTTGCTTTTGTTCGTTTACTGGTGTAGTCGAGTAAACTTGTGTTAGACTAATTTGGAGTATGCTTTTGTTATAATTTTAATCTGGATACAATTTGGGTGTAATTTTAAGTTTCATTTTAATGGTTTAATTGGATAATGTAGTTTGTTTTGTTTCAAGTTAGACTAATTTGGAGTATGCTTTTGTTATAATTTTTAATCTGGATACAATTTGGGTGTAATTTTAAGTTTCATTTTAATGGTTTAATTGGATAATGTAGTTTGTTTTGTTTCAATGAAGTAATGAACATCTTCTTTTGTTTGGATGCAATAATTAGCATGATGTAATTGCTTATATATACAAAAGTGGTGAATATTTATGTATTTGATTTCCGCATAGTAGAGTTAATCTACTACAGTGGTGAAAAGATAATTTTCAGTTTTTTATTTTTTTATTTTTTAATTTATTATGTTGATAAGTCAATTTTGCCCTTATAATATTTTTGGAGGGAAATTGGGGTGATGAATGGACAAATTTACCCTTACTCCAACAACTTAAATGGGTTGAAAATGGTTGAGGGTGCAATTTGAAATGAAAGAGTGGTTTGTAGGGTGCAAAGTGGGATAAATTACTTTGTAGGGTGCAAAGTGAAAAATGTTCCTATTTATAGGGTGCAAAGTGGGATTAAGCCAATTCAAGTCGATTCCCAAAATCAATGAAGATTTCCCCTTTTTTCAATGATCCTACGTTAATCATATGGGGGTTTCTATGGCTTTGAGCTCGTATTTTTTGCCAATAGTTAGTCGTACGTTTGATGAATTGATCTAATATTCACATCACATGCAGATAAAAAGCAATTCGTTTCTCTTTTCCACGTCATTTTCTTCCCATGATGCAATTTATTTACTTCTCTGGAGAAAAATATTTCACTATTTTCATAAATTCATCAATAATTATTTCATATTCACTACTTTAATAATTCATGTGTCAATATTCTTCTCTTTTATCATCACGAAAACACTATTTTTTTAAAAGAAGGGCCAAAATATGATATGGTACAAAGATATGGCCTAAAATATATTTTAACAAAAATTTAATATTTATACATCCATCGGAATATGCAAAATAATTGAGAATGTAACAAAAGGTAAACCTAAGAAAATTTAAGCAAAATTAATATTAGCAATTTTTAAAATTTGAGAGTTGGGGAAAACATTATGTATAAATCTATAGTGATATCTTGGAACACTAAAATAAAGATTTAGTCTTCCCAGAAGATGGTCTTGTAGTGGTAAATATATAATAAAATTGTATTTAAATTGATCACTTACGAAAAGAAGTAAGTATATTAATTAATGGCAAATATTACTCCTTCCGTTTTTTTTTATTTTATTTTTTTTACTTTGGCAAATAAAATTTTGTTTACTTTTATTTGTCGTTTTAAGATTTTAATGTAAAATTAATGTTATTTTATCAATTTTACCCTTCGTACTAATACTTGTCATTAATGTTAATTACTGCTAAACTTATTTAATTAAAAGGATATTTTGGATTTTTTACTTAAAAAAATAACTATTTATAACATTCCTTAACTAGTGTGCAATCCTCCAAAGCGACAAATAAAAAAAAAGTACTAGTCCAATGTTTTAAAAATTGGACCGGACATCGAACCGATAACCTTACTGATTACTGGTTAGATCGGTTTAGCCATTTTAACCACTGGTCCAACCGGTGTGACGTCATTACAATATAATATTTTAATTTTAATATATGTAATCAACTATTTAAAAAAAAATTATTAATCATTTTTTCAAGTTTATTTTCATAAACTAAATGTTTAACTAAATATTTATCTCATGATCAATTATTTTTCCTACAAAATTTGAGTTGAGAATGAATGATAGCAACAAAATTACAAGTATGATAACATGATATCAACGCAATAATTCAAATATCTCATGTTATCATACTTGTAATTTAAATTATTGAATTAAATAAAAATATATATAATTTTGTCATTGAAATATAAAAAGAAATAAAAATACTTGAAGTTTGTGAAAAAAAATGACTTTTCTAATGAATTTGATACTCAAATATATTTATGTAACTTATTATATATAAGATTTTTTTGTTTCTCGTTGATTTTGTTTAATTCAAAGTGAAAAATAAAATAAAGAGATGTGAGAGTATTATTAAAGTTTAAAGGTCGCGGAAGAGTAATAAAAATCCTTAGCTTAAACTTTTTATTTTTATAAGTGAACCATTGGTTCAATTGGTTCACTGACTCATTAATTTTACCGGTTTTTGACCGATTTTTTTCGGTTCAAACTAGTCAAGAACAAAGCTGATTTTGGAGGATTAACTGGACCGAATTAACAACCGGTTACAGTTAAACTGGTCGAACCGACCGGTCCGATCCGATTTTTAAAACACTGGTACTAGTACTAGATATTTACTTAAAGTATATAATGTGGACACAAATATTTAAGTACATAAACATGCAACAATTTTGATATTATTTCGACTTTGTTATTCCACTTATTGTCAAAGGTGAAGGTTGCTACTGAATTTTCATGTTTTATGTAATCATATTTCATGTTATATGTAAACATATGTTGCCCCTAATTAGGTTATCATATATTTGTCCCAACTTAGAAATAATAAGGTTGTATCATAATCAAATACCATTGTGTTCTGCAAAAGTAAAGTTTTACATAAAAACATAGAAATTTTTTGAAGGTTGTTTGGCAATTACCATAAGTCACAATTATGATGTAAGAAACAAGAACAGCCTTATGAAGAAGATATTCAAGTAATTTGAATTCTGAACTTCAAGTGATGTAATAAATATAATACATACAGAAATACATTTCAATAAACAAGTGTTGATTCATAATAAATCAGATTCAAATCGACCCTGAATTGCCTTAAACTAAGTTATATATAGACATTAAACCGAAAGAGTAAATACTCGAGTCAATCTAAGAACAAATTGACAAGAATTCATAGCTTTAAACAATATCTGCGTTCCGTTAAACAAAATCTGCAAATGCTCAACGTATTTCGTTCAATAAAGTGTTAACTATAGATTCATATAACTTGAAAGAATATGTCACATGACAATTGCTTAAACAAAGCGAATACAGTAACATGATCTAAGTTACGTAACCGAAACACATCACAGGACAATCGCCTTAACCAGGATTCTATCACCATGTAATAAATAACAACAAAATACAAAAAACGACAAGTATTATAATTAATTTAAAACCCCTAAAAAAAATCATAATCTAAAACAAACATATCCACGTCCATTATACCTTGACAGCTTTAAACGCAGGATGAAGCAACCCATGCTCGTCTCTCACTTCAAGAGGATTACTCGTCTCATTCCTCGTCCTCTTCACTCTCCTACTTCCAAGCGACTTATGTGTAAACCCATACATTTGCAAAATCTGATTATCCCCAAAGTTAAAAGCGCGATCCATTTGTTTCAAACACCTCTCAACCGGATAATCACCAAACTTCCCACAAGGCTTACAACCCACAAAGTGAGTCACAAGTGGCCACCTATGATCACCGTACCCTGGGTGATAATTCTCGATCATTTCCTCGTACCTATCCACCAAAATACCCCAATACCCATGCAAATAATACGAATTTTCCAAAAACACCTTTTCGCCCCACCTCTCCCTCTGGGTAGCCAATATATACACCATCGCGGATTGGTCATCCGCTTCGAATACGGGTCGGTCCTTTAGCTCCCGGGTCAAAATCTTACCCGCTTCCTCTCTAATTGTTCCTTTAGGCCCCATAGGAGCTAAAGTATCAAGAAGATCTAAAGACCATTGACTATTCCTTAATAAGAAACTACCCGTGTTTAGCCCGATCCAATTCTTTTGATCGTAAACCATTTCATTCCATCCGTGCATTACTAGATTATGATCTTTATACTTCTCCCACGGTAACTCAAATACCATATCGGTAAACATAGCATCACTATCCATCCACCACAAGAACTCGACTTCCGGATGTGACAACAAAAGCTTCCTAATTAACGGTAATTTCGCCCAAAACCCGGCCATTTCCGCGTCCAACAACGCCATATTGTAAAAAACCTCAATCCCATGTAACCGACAGTAATCAATTTTGTTTTTAATCGATTTCAACAAGTAATGATCACCCACAGGGTTTTCACAAGGTTTGGGGGACGAACCGGTAACTAACAAAACCCTAGGTTTTTTCTCAGCTATGAAATTGGGGAAATTAGGGTTACTTTTCAACCAATCAGCTCTCTGTTGATCCCAATCGGATATTTTCGGGCCGAGAGTGTACGGCTGAGATGAATCCCGTTTGAATTCAACAACCCCATCGTCCTCATCCTTTAGAATTTTAGTAATGTCGAAATCACCGTAACTTTTGCTCGTATCTTCACTCGATTTCGACTGCGCGTGAGACACAGACGACGTCGCTTCTTCCAAAACGCGTCGCGGCTCGGCGCGTTTGCGGATGTAGGAAAAGGTTTCGCGGATCTCGTCTAGGTCTTTCTCCGGCGTCCCGAATTTTCCGGCGCCGAGATTTGCGCGGAGGACGATTAGTGTAAGGAAAAGACAGAGGAATGTGATCTTACCGTTGCGGAAGACGCGGTGGGCTTGACGCACACGGCGAGGGGTGAGGACACGATTTAACATGATGATGAACTTGACGAAAATCCCAGATCCTTTTTGTAATTGATTAATGGAAATCAGAAATTGGGATTCGGGATTTCAATTGCTTCATAGAACATAGAACAGGGGAAATGGGATCTGGAGAGCAATTAACGGAAGTGTCGGTGGAGAGTGGAAGATTTAGAAGGTGAAGAGATAGAAAAAATAGGTTTCAGACAAGATGATTTTTTTATTATTTTGTTTGTGTCCAATTAAATAGTAATGAAGTATTGGTGTGAACTGGGGCCAATTTTAAATTTAACTTAATTAGTTGGATTAATTAAATATAACAAGCAAAAAATTTGAAAAAATTTGTAATTTTTTAAATGAATATCGAATGTGATTTGATAAATCAACAATATTATGAATTTGACTTTTATTTTGGCTTATTTCCCTTACCAAAATATTTATGTCAATAATAACAAACATTATCATAAAAAATTGTCAATCTTATTTTACTTCCTTTATTGATGTGACCAGTAATGATCAACTTTATGTTAAAGATTATGACAACTAATGATCAACTTTACAACAACTAATTAATGATGTGATGTTTCTACTATAATTTATTTCTAACTTGATTGTGTATATCTAGAAGTTTATTTAATTTACAAAAAATTTCCTGTTTTATTTTAAATACCAAAAAATTTCATGTGTTTGATTTTAAATATCACATTTGACCTAAATAGTACTTATAATTTTATTTTTGACTTTTGGTGGAATGACAAGATTACCTCTATGTGTTTATTTTTTTTTTAAAATGCATATATTCTTTTTGAAAAAATAAGTGTATACTATTTGGGTCGAATGTGGTATATAAAATCAAACACAGGGGGGTTTTGGAGATTTAAAGTGACAAATAGGGGTTTTTTTGGAGTTAAACAAAGCATAGGGGTTTTTTTGTCTTTCGATGTAAAGGGTAAAATTATCATATCAAAAGCAAATTGTGAACAAATACTTACAATTTTGGTGTTTGAAACACACTCTCTTTTTTTGGGGTGTATTTGACACTTATTTGAAATCATAGAGAGGGTTTTTTGAAAATTAAAATAACACAGGAAATTTTTTAAGAGTTAGACAAAATATAGAAGGTGTTTTTGTCTTTTGCTCGTATTTATTGATATTTGGAACGAAGTCGTAAAGAAATCTACTAGCATTATTATTTCTATCAAATATCCTTTAATTATTTTCTAACAACATCGCGTTACAAAGATCATGAAATTCTTTTTCTCCTACATTGTACTTTCGTTTGATCGTTTCGAATGTTTAATTAAAATTGAGCTGGGAATTTAACAAAAAAAACTTTGAAATTTTTACCTACAAATTAAATGATGTATGCTCATCCACTCTAAATAAAATTAATACGAACTATTTAGGGTGTGTGTTGAAGGGTTTTGGCCCGGTCTCGTGGGTCTCGTGAGACCGAGCCAAAACCCTTTCAAGTGAGTTTTCGCCAAACCCATAAAACCATCAAAAACATATTCAAAAACTCACACTCAAACTCTTCAAACCTATAAAACATTGATTTGACACCTACCACCTCTTTTTCCCCGCCAAATCTCACTAAAAAAGACATTGATTTAACACATATCACCTACTTTTTCCCCTAAACCCCAACATCCAAACCCAATCCAAGTGGGGTTTCAACTTATTCAAACCACAAAATCCAAGAGTCAAAAGTCAAAACCCATTCAAATGAAGTCTCAAAGGTTTCATCGAAACCACTCAAACCAATTTTTTTAAACTGAGACTCGCGAAACCGAGCCAAAACTCATCCAAATAAACCCTTATGTATTTGTCATTATCTAAAATAGTAAAATTTAAAATAATTTATGTAAACAATAATAATAATAACTAGATCTAATATAATGAATGTTAAATGAAGTAGGACTGTAGGAGTAATTAATTGCATGTGATTTATACTTCACATGTCCTTCACAATGAATCTAATACAAGAGTTAATAAAATAAACATCGTAGATCTCATAATTAAAACAACATCGTAGATCTCATAATTAAAACAACGAGAATACGTATTATCAATATCACATCATTACTTTATATGAAAGTTAATTTTCAAATATTTATTTTTTAAGAAATAAGTCGTGCAATATCGAGATGTCTCGAAAAAAAATATAAGAGAAAAATATTGAGACAACTGAAAATATAAATTCTTTCAAAAAAGAAATTTAATTTGTGGGTTGTAAATGAATATCTATTCTTGGTATTCATTTTCCATCTAGTTTCAACTCATACCCATTCCATTATAAATCCGACTCAGTTCAATATAATTTACATGTGCATTTTTTATTTTATTTTTATCTTTATAATTAGATTCAATTCATATATTCGATTTTAAAATTCTATAACCAAATAAAAAATAAAAAATTGATAGTTGGATAGTTGATCAAATTTAGGATAAATGAAAGGACACCGATGAAATCCCCGCCCTTAAAATCACAGCATTATCTTCACGTACAATAGATTACTTCCTAATACAAAAACATTTAAGGTTTACTATTTTTACCTCTGGCTCAATAATTTTTTTGAAAATATGTTATTTTAGCTAACATCTATAAAAAATAATCTCAAATAAATTTTAGATAAATTATCCATTAAACGAAAATATTCCATACTGTATGTTAAAGAAACCTTGAAAACTTACAGAGAAAATTACAAGAGAAAGTAATTTTCTTTATTATTTATGAAAATAATTTCTTTTTCTCGAAAAATATATTATTTTATATATTTTTAGTCAAATTAAGTTTATCAATATTTTATTAATTAGATATAGGAGTATTAATCAATTAGGTTAAATTCAAATTAAATTCAATTTATTTTTTGTGAAACAACGAATACTCATTGTATGATTAAATAAAAGATATAGCAAAATACAAAAAAAAAATATCTATATATAGTAGCAAAACTAATATTAATAATTACAATTTATGATAGATCCCATCTTAGACCTCTTAAAATCCGCTTAATTGTCTATTTAAAATTTAACACGGAGCTTATGAATTACGAAAGCCCAATCAAGTCCAACCCGGCCCGTTATCCAGGCCCATCTTCTAGAGGCCCAGCTCAAATTCAATATTAGCTCTCTCTTATTTCAAAATTTAAAAATCTCCTTAATTTTTCCACTGCGATTTCTCTCAGCTCAGATATCACTCCAAAGAAATGGTAAATTACTTTTCGGGTTATGAATCTTAAATTTCCCTTTAAATTGTGATCTAATCTGTATAAACACTGTCCAATTGCTATAGATTCGTGTACAATTCGGGTTTTTAGGGTTACATTTCATGCGATTTATTTGGCATTGTCGATTTTGAAATTGTCGGATTCAATTGTCTTTTTCTTTTTGCATATTCTTCATATTATGTTATCATTAGTAAATTAGAATAAAGCGAAGTGGTATGATGTGGTTTCGGAATGTTGTCACCATAATATTTATATTTTTTTTTTCGTGGTTACTTTAATATTTGTATTATTGGGTTGATTGGTTGAGTGGAATGTATAAATTATGGACAAAGGTTGTTTAGGTTGCATTGTGACCTTTATAAGGTAGATTTGTTCCGGTGATTACAGTTCTTTGCCATTTGCATTTGGCTTGTTTCAAATATGTCTTCTAGAGTATCTTTTTATTTTTTTCGGAAGTCTACGAGGGTGACTATGTTTTATTTTTCTTGCTTAAATGCTATATCATAACATCAATATGGTGGATATCTAGTTGTAGGTGTTTGAACCTTTTAGGATGGATGTTGATGCTTATAAGTGATTGTTTTACTGCATCAATTTTTTGTGTACTTTAGCTATGTTTAAGCAGTGTGTATCTTCTTTTCCTTACAGGATGGGCATGATGCAGATAATTCTAAACAAAGTACTGCTGACATGACTGTATTTGTAAGTTCTGTTAAATGTACTCTTTAATTGAACTGTGCTAAATTGGCCATGCTGTCGGGTTTTTGCTGGTATTGATAATCATAAGGACCTCCCCTGTTCGGTCTTTTGTGATGGAGGTGTACCATTGTTCACACTCAGTATGCCGTCTTAGCCGTGAATTTTCAATGAATGTTAAAATTATCAAAAAATAAAATAAGAATTAATTGAACTGGCTGATTATGTACTGTTCACTCTTATCTCAATTTTCATGAAATTAGTTAAGTTTTAATTGCAAGTGTGGATCTTTTCCTGTGACCTCCCCCCCACCCTCATCATTAAGAATTTTTTTTTTTTGGGCTCTATGTTGGAAAAGGTGGTTTGGGTGTCATTGGGTAGTCACTAGTTCTACTACTGACATACCATGTTTAATATCCAACCCTACTTATGCTAACATGTATCTTTCTACTATTTAGGTGCAAAACCTTCTTCAGCAAATGGTGAGTAACTAATACTATCTTAGTTATGATTCAGTACATATACACTTGGGATCCTTACTTATGTTCCTTTCTCTCTGCAGCAAACTAGGTTTCAGACAATGTCGGAGTCCATTATTGGTAAAAATATCCTTTTACTATATGCTAATTGGCTTCTTCTATATAAAGACAAATTTGTAGATTTTCCCATTAACATATAATGGAATAATGGATACATAACCTGAAGTGACAATAACTGTAAACTTTTCTACAATTTGTGCTTCTGGCATTTACATTGCTCATCAAAGTCAAGATTCTGATTGTGCTCATTCATAGCCTGACAATTCATATAGGATTGTGTAGTACTCTGTGAAGTGAATTTTGACCAAATTCATGGTCACAACATAATTTTTGTCCATGCTTAATATATATTCATTTCACTTGTCTAATTGGATATAAATATTTGACTCCTTAACTGCGTCATACTTGATGAAATGGGCAACCGTATTGATGAGTTGGAGCAGAGCATCAATGACCTTAGGTCTGAGATGGGTCAAGAAGGTTCTCCATCTCCTTCAGCTCCACTGAAGGCAAAAGACGAAACCAAGTCAGCTGATGATAGTTAATGAATGAACCACATATATGCCTATTATTGTCAGTTTGCTCGCTCTTTCACTCGATTGTTTTTAATTTTTAAGACTTGGGTACTTGCAGAATTAGCGGTAGATGTCAACTGTGTCTTCTGTTCAGCAATTTGTTACCTGTACTTTGTATGTATTTCATCTTCAAGAATTTGGTGTGCTTCTTGATGAGTATTCGACTTGAATGACGGATTTAGTTTGTTGTTGTGCATGCTCATTGCCAACCATTTTACTTGAAACTTTTAAATATGAATTGCTGAAGGAATAACCCCAAACTCGAGTTTCAGACTTTCAGTGCATCCTCACCAAGTGAGATGCTCGATTTTGGGATTATGTTTTACTAAAGTCCATGAGCGCTCCCGTTCCATTAATTTCCTACTTTTTGGGGTTTATGTAAATTACAATTCAATTTACTTCCATTCTACATTGAAAGCAATTAAATATGCTTTGTTGTACTAGTGAGAGACAAATTGTTCTAAAAATCATGCATCCGTACATATTAAGGAATTCTTACTATGATACTTGTGCAATTAGCAGTACAGATATTAAACGAGCTAATGACAATTTATCCCCCTTGATATTTAAAGTGTTCAATTTAACTCCCTGTAAATTGAAAAATAACACTTTACCCCCCTTAGTCTCACATCTCCTCCTTGACATTTAGTTATGACACTTTACACCCTCGTGTTATGATAATGTGGTAGTTTATTCTCTTGTGTTTTGATAAATATGATAATTTACTTCATGTGTTATAATAAATATGATAATTTACCTTCTATGTTATAGTAACACTTTTCATTCTCATTCTCCAGTTGAAGGGGGTAAATTGCTTCTTTAAATTTTTTACAAATAGTAATATGTTAACATTATGTATTTTACAAGGATAAATTGGTCCCAAACTCTATATTAAACAGTCACGAGCTTTGATGCTGAAGTTAGTTAAATTGAATTGATGGAATATCTCTTTAGCCAAAACAAATGGTTATAGAATATATTTCAGATATAATGTTTGCTTTTCCTTTTAGACCAATTGATTCCTTTGTATGGTGCTCATCTTTATAGCTTCTGGACTTTTCCAAGATTTGGAATAGAGTATAAAATAGGACTCCACTTTAAGCTTATGCCTCCAGTGTGTAATTGCCCCAATTAAAGATATTGCACTTAGTCGTACGGCTATGTTTATTGCTTAATGATGTCATACATTCATAATTAGCGACAAGGTTAGCATTTACTTTCTTGTCACTCAAAGTTCTTTTTCTTATGGTGGCTTTTGGGGTTTTGGCAACTTAATACATGTGATATGTGTGATGGGTAATTTACTTCATGTGATACGAAAATAGGTAATTTATCACTCAATGATATGAAATAGTGAGTAATTTAATTCCTTACTCGTGAAGATGTTATACAATGTGACTGAGACTTTATTTTCAAGTGAGAAATTACCAGTTTAACCCTACATTGATAAGATATTCACTTCACTTGCCAGTCTATGATACGCGTAAATAGACACTATACTTTACATTCCTGTGATATTGCATAATGAGAATTTTACCTCCTTATAAAAATATAAAAACCAATAGGTGATTGGTCTAGTGGAAGGGACTAGTCACTAAAAAGTAGCGGACTCAGGCTCGAAACCCTGTTGGAAGAAGTTCCCACTTTATGTGTCCGACGCGCCTCAAAAAAGATTAAACCCATAAAAATTATGAGGGAGGCAGTGTTCTTCTTTAATAAAAATATCACTGCCTCTTTAATAAAAATATAGACTTATTTACCCTTTTATTATCGCAAGGAAGTAAATCAAAGGGTTAATTTGCAGTTCACTTTAACTATTGATATTAATTTTTTTCCTCACTAGTTTAAATTTATAGTTGATTGACATGCTTCTTTTTCATTATGATCCCTAGCCATCTTATACCTAATATGCAATTTCATCTATACATTTATAAAGCTTTGTCTTCTTTATTAACTCAACTTGAATCTCAAAACCTTGAACACACTACTTCTAAACAGACAACAAAATCCCATAAGATAATTTCGGACATTCAATCTTAACTTTATTTTCTAAGATTCATATTCAATGTCAGTTTCTGATTCTCAAATGTGCTAAGCGAATAAAACCCTAGAGAGTCAACTCTATCAAATATAGATCTAGGAAGAATTGTATTGATCATAAAGGGAAGTCAAAAGATGAAACGGGTATTTTGAAGTTGTACATATGCCAACCATTTGTCAATATAATAATGTGATATTAAGGATTCCAATCTGCTAATACAAGTTTTGTTTAGATTTTTAAGTATATAATAAAGTAAATAAAAATGGGTGGAGAGAACTAACTGTGTGATTATTCTATATTTGATTGGCTAAGCTGAATTATTTTATTCTATTCCATTCCATTCCATCAAGTATTGTATTTTTAAGTTTATTTTTGAGGGAATTGCATTTTCATATAAAAATTTTATCTACTTTAGATATTTTGTATCAAATCTTTAAAAAAGACACATTTTTAATTATTTATGAATTTTTGGTGGCCTAAAATTTTGTGCTTTATATGGCTGAAAAACTCTTGACGAGGACTTTCTAATTGTACTAGTTTTAGTTCATGAAATGTAATTAATAATCCGTAAAAAATTAACGAAGTTTCAAGATATTAATCAAAATTAAATCATAGTTCATAATGTACTAGGAATCATGCCACAATCATTTTCGAATATGATATAGAGCACATAAGCATGCTATGATAAACAATTTGGAGCATAATTTAAGCATACAAATGTGAAAAAAAAAATCCTTCAATTTTGATATTAAATGTGATTTTTTGGAAGGTTTGATACTTATGATACATGGATACTCCAAAAAAATACAAAAATACTTTATTGGATACACGAAATATGGATATGTGGTATTAGGCACCTTTATCAATTTTTATATATCTAATGTTTCCTAACGGTTTATAAATAAAATGGCTCAACCTATAAAAATCGATAATCCATCACTTTTGAGCACCAATACAAATAAATTATCACGGAATAAACTCTATAATTTCAATACAACAACAAATTTAGGCGGTTAATTATACTGCCCTTTTACTAAATTATCACTAGTATACCATTAAACTTTGGTACTAATTAAGTAAAACAAACTATATAATCTTCCATAATGACATAATTAATTAATTATCTTCACTCATTCTGCAGTTGATTGCAAGTGCAACAAAACGAGCTTTACGAAACCAATCTTGTTAGTATAATATTTTAAGCTCAAAACCATCATTGAACCATAAGAAATCGGAAAAATTCCATTTTTGGTACCATACAATAGGATATTTTGTAATGTTGGTATCATTTAATACGTAAATGCACATTTAATACCACAATTTAAATATTGATTTTCGACAGAAATTGACGGAATTGATTCCTACCCTACATGTAGCTGTTATCTCATTTTTTGGAAGAAAAATAATTACGTTTTCCTCACTTTTAATGGGAAAATGATCACATTATTTCATTTTTAGAGGAAAATTTATAATATTTATCTCACGTTAATTATCACGTGATAATTTGCACTCCTAAAGACGAGATAACAGCCGCTTGCGGTGTACGTGTTCAATTTCATCCAACTCTGTTTAATTATTTGACAAGTATGAAAATTGCAACCAATATTTAAATTGTGGTATTAAATGTGTATTTACGTATTTAATTGTACCAATATTGTAAAACACTCAAGTATAAGGTACCAAATTTGCAATTTTTCCATATGAAATCTAAACATTGAAGACATAATAATTACCACAAGTAAAAAATGTCCAAATTTCTCTACTCCCTTATGTACATTGGAAGATAATTCTTCAATTCCCATGAAGATTATCACATGATGTAACACATATTAGGATTCTCATCACTCAAAATCTCAAACGAATCCAACGGCGTAGATTGCATCTGAAAATCCTCTTCTTGTGCATAACACGTATCATGTGATGGAGGCATATAATAAACCGGTGCACCAACTACGGTAGGTTGTGCCGCATTATAGCTCACCACATATGTTTGTTGTGGTGCATAACTTGGAGGAGGATAATGGTACATATTCTGTGATGTAGGGCTCAGATTAACCCGATCAACAACTTGTGTGGAACCCACTTTTGGCTCCAATCCAGTGCTTGCTGGTGCACCTGGACCAGCATTGCTGTTTTTCCGTTTTCGCCCTTTCTTTTTCTTCTTTTTACCACCCTGCCCTCCACCACCGCCACTGGGAGGGCTGAGAATGCTTTTTTGCTCTTCCGCCGGAAACTTCTCGCCGCCGGTGGAATTTTCCGGTGAGTTGTTATCATTAATAACCGTGTCAACTCCTGAAAACCTAACATTTCCTCCACCATTAATTCTTGGAGAATTGACCTTTATGACTTGAGGATTTTCCTGATCTTCATCTTCATCACTATTTTCACTGCTCTTTGATTCATTTTCCTTGTCATTATCATTTGATTTATAATTATTATTATTATTACCCTTTCTTTCCTTTTTCTCCGACCATAATTCGGCATGTTTTCCGGTTTTAACCAGTTTCTTGATTAGGGATTGTGCATCAATGTTGCCTGTGACGGTAACTTTTTGCTGCTGGGTATCAATATTTATCGTATAAACACCTAAAGGAAGAAGATTAAACATCTAAAAAGTTGGATTGGAAATTTTCAAGAATTTTTTATTTTTTTTCAAAAATATTTGAAAAAAAATCATAAATCAAAAAAGTGTTCGAGTAAAAAAATTGGATTTTTTTTAATACCACGTGATAGGCCATCTTGCGGTTTATGTATAATTGGACATGAAAATATAAATTTGATAACACAGTTTGAGTCGTTGCATCTTTTGTATCAAACTTAATTTTTCTAATGACAATTTACTCCCTATAGAATGCATAATGTACAATTTATCCTCCTGTGATTTAAAAAAAAGCAATTTATTCCATGTGAAAATTTTATAGAAGCAATTTACTTATTCAACCGGATAGTGTAACTCACTTGTCAAAATTGAGAGTGGACATGAAAAGTATTTTATAACATCTCGATAAATTGTCAAATTTAATACATAGGGTAAAATGCCACATATAAAAATATCAAGGAGGTGGTGTGAAACTTTTATAAAATTGCAGGAAGATAAATTGCATTTTTTTTTCAAATCACATGGAGGTAAATTGAACATTATAAATATCGATCATAGGGAGGTAAACTACAATTAACTCCGGAGAAAAATTGGGATTAGTATGAAAATTGAAATGAAAACTTAAATGATGGTATCAAATTTATATTTCCGTGTCTAATGATACAAAAGTTGCAAGGTAATTTATCAAGTGGTACTCAAAAAACAAATTTCCCTAAAAGGTTATCTGTTTCTTTGGGTTGGGGGGGGGGGGGGGGGGGGGAATTGAACATGCTCAAAGTTTAGGGGTCAAGTGTAAACATACCCAAAGTAGAACAGCACGTACCTTCAATGCTTTGTAGAACTTTCTTAACTTTCCTTTTACAGCCTTGACAGTGGATGGAAACTTTCAGAACCCATGTCTTAAAGAAGAAAGAATGAAGTTACAATTAAGGTAAAGAAACCTCAAATTCAAGAAATTAATAAAGAACAAAATATATACATACATACATACATATATATACATATATATATGTATATGTATATATATATATAGATATATGTATATGTATATATTTACCTGGTATTGAAGGGGGCCTTGTGAAGGTTCATCTGCCATGATAGAGAAGTTTTGGTGCTTAATTGATTAAAAAAAATGAGTTGAGAGAATTTACTTGAATTCCTTATATATATAGGCTCTTAGAAAGCAACAATAAGTTGATTCTGAATAAATAAATAGATTTATTGTTCTTATGCTAATTAATTTAATTTGATACTCATTCTTGTATTTTGTTTGGTGTATTGGATGGAATATCAATTAAATTTGATCGTATCTTGACTAAAGTCAATCGAACTATATATTTACAAGCGAATATTAAAATTAATGTTGTCTTATATATTTAAGGTTAAATAGAGTTTTTTTTATGATAAAGGTTAAATACAGTTTGCCCCCCAAAAATGGGGTTGTATAAATTACTCCGTAATGTATTACTTGTAACGCTTGTCAATATTTTAAAAATCGGACCGAACATCGTACTGATAGCATTACAGGTTACTGGTTTGATCGATTTAATCGTTTTAATAACTGTTCAACCGGTGTGATATCATTACGAAATAATAATTTAATATAAGTTTTAATGTATGTAATCAACCATTTAAAAATTAATTCTTATACAAAAAATTCAAGTTATTTTCATAATCTAAATATTATCTCACAAATCACAACTAGTTGACTGTTAATCATTAAAGTTGTTGGATGAAGATGAAAATGAAGTGCAATGAAGACAAGAAGATAAGGGAAGATTTTGATGATTTCCAAAACGTCAAAATCAGCTAAGTATGGAAAACTTAGGTCCCTTAGAAGAATTTTGACCAAGTAAAGAAGACATCAGAAGGGTTCAAAATTCAAAGCCCAGAAGACTACTGATCTCATGCTGAAACAGCAATCAGAAGGGTAGACCATCAGCTGAGTCAAATCAGATTAGTTCAGAGTTTGATCAGCAGGGTATCTACCAGAAGGGTTGTTTCGATCAGCAGAGTAGAAGAGATCAAGAAGTTAATGCAACGGTAATAAATGCACTTGGTGTAATAAATGCTGTAAGAGAAGGGTAGTAATGGCAAATGATTGAAGAATATTATCGGATCAGCAGAGTGCATTTAATGCAGCTACAGGAAAGTACAGCAGAAAAAGTACTGTAGCAGGGAGCCGTTCTGAATTTGGGCTAAAAGCTATGGATTTGATTTGTGACTTCCTTCAACGGTCATATTTTCAAATCCAAGTATAAATAGAGCTGATTTCAACGAGCGAGACACACAACAACATTCTGAGATTTTGTTATCAAAGCAGAAATTTTTCTAAGTCTCAAGAAGCTCAAGAACAGCTCACTCGTCTGGTGAAGTCATTTGTTGACAGAAGCCAAGTTGAAGCAAAAAGAAACATTTTCTGAGTGAATTTGTAGTGGTTGAGTGTTGTGCGAAGTGTAGATCCATCTTTGTGAGTGATCTAACTTCAGAGGATAGGTTTTCTGAGTGATTTCCTATTGTGAACTTACAGCCTTTTCATTTGTTGTTTAGGTGTAAGTGGAGAAATATTGTAAACTTAGTGTGTATAGTATAACCCAGAATCTAAGTGATCTGGAAGAGTGGACTAAAGGATTTTTTATCCATATAACCACTATAAAAATTCTTTGTGTTATTTTTGCATTTAAGTTTTCTTGCATATTTTAAAGTTGCATAACTTAACACTTTGAAAGTTTTGATTAAAGATTTCAAGGAGTTTAAAAACTGGGGATAAAATCTTTTAAAGACTTAGTCTACTTGTGAAAAACACTTTCAAACATCCGCTGCAAGTATACTTTTGATAAAACTGATTTTGCTGAAATCAGCTAAGTTACTATAAGAAGAGTGGTCACTCTGCTGTTCAAGATTTGTTCACGAACAGCTTAGTCAGCTTACTGTTCTCTATAAGCTTAGTCTGCTGCTGACAGTCGACTGAAAAGTTTTTAAGTCTAAAAATTTTCAGAGGTCTATTCACCCCCCCTCTCTAGACCTCATCTGACCACTTGGGACCAACAAGTGGTATCAGAGCAGGTGGTTCATTAGAATCAGCTGCCTGATCAACGAGCTTGATCCAAGTGTTTTTCAAAGGTTTTCAAAACTTTTCAAAAGAGCATCTTTTTGAAAAATAAAAACTTTTTGAAAAATGGATTGTATCAGCCATGTTCCCCACATTGCTGGTATGTCTTTTGAAGACTGGAAAATCAGGATGGAGATTTTTCTAGCTGGTTATAATGATAACATGTACACATGTATCATCAAAGGTCCATTCAGATTCACCAAGACGATAAAGATCAATTAAGTTGATACCGTGGTGGAGAAAGACTTACATGAGATGACACCAGATGAAATAAAACTGTTCAATCTCGACAAAGTCGGAAGATTTATCATGACTAAAGCCCTGGATAATGATCGGTTTGACAAAGTCAAACATTGCAAAACTGCAAAGAAGATGTGGGATAAAGTCAGAGATATGAGCGAAGGAAACGACGCCATTAAAGAGCATCAGCTGAGTGTTGCTCTAGAAAAGCTGGATAACTTCAAGATGAAGTCTGCTGAAATCATTGATCAGATGGATACTACGTTTACAAGGACGCTGAATGAAGTTTTAAAGCTTGGAAAAACCTTCACGGATAAGGAGATAACCATCAGAGTACTGAAGGCTTTACCTCCGAAATTCAACATGAAGGTGACAGCGATGGAAGAATCAAGAGATTTGGGAAAAAATTCTCTTACAGAGCTGTTCTCAGTACTCAAGGCGTATGAGTATAAATTGCCAAGAATGGGAATTGAAGAAACCTCAACTTCAGGACCCACAGCTGCCTTAGTTGCTGCTGAAAATCCCAGAAGACCAGCACAGAGAAGTAAAGAAGTGGACTCATCTGATGAAGCCACACTACTCAACAAAAAGGAGTTCACATCTGGAGATGTAGCATTGCTGATGAATAATTTCAAGAAGTTCTACAAAAGAAAAATGAAGAACAAATATAACAATGCTTCTACTTCTAAACCTAACTCTTCTTCTCAGGATATGGATGATTATAAAGCCAAACTAATGTGTTATAACTGCAGAAAATTGGGACATTTCATCAGAGATTGTCCATATCCAAAAGCAGAGAAATACACTGAAGAAAAGAAGAGAATCAGAAAAGAAAGAAAGCATCAGAGAGGCAAGGCAATGATGGCTGAAGCAGAAAAGCTGACTGCTATCTACTCATCTGATTCAGACTCAGACACTTCAGACGAAGAGTCTTCTGATGAAGAGAAACCTGCTCTCCTCTGCCTGATGGCCAAGGAATCTGATGACTCTGAGGATGAGGTAACTCCTCTTGATAATGAATTATTTAATTCATTTGAACAAATGATGCTCAACAATACTGGTATTGCTGAAGCATAAAAAAGCTTAAGGAAGAGATGATATTGCTAAAAGAGCAAAACAATTCACTGAAACTCACAGCTGAAAAGCCAAGAGAATCAGCTGAATATAAAAAGCTTGAGCAAGAACATGAATCTCTGAAAGCTGAATGTGAAGTTTATAAAGGAAAAATCATGGAACTTGAAAAAGCTATTGAGTCTCATGAGAAATCATCTGTTGCATCCACTCATATATCTAGTAAACAGAAGATGCCTTTAGATCAGGATAAGTTAGAATTGAATCATACTGAAAAATTTATATCTGCTGACAATAGTAAGGTCATTCTGTATGTTCAAACTGCTAAACCTGCTTCACCTGAGAAAGTGTTAAAGGAGAAGAAATCTCCTAAGGCTAAAAAGAGCAAAGAGCCTAGTGTAGGTAAACAGACTAGTAAGACCAAACAGCAGAGTCCTAAGAAGTCTGCTGATAAAGCTAAATTGAATCAGACTAGTGGTAAAACTAAGTCGTCTGAGCAAGCATCTAGTAAACCAAAGAAGCATAAGAATAAGAAAAATCAAAATGCTTGGTATGGAAATGAGTCTTATTATGTGCAACCTGCTGCATATTCTCCTATGTATCATGCACCTCAATTTCCAACTTACTATGCACCATATCATGCTCATCCAATGCATGCATACCCTGCTTATGATGCACCTTACCCTGCTTATGAACATTTTCCTTATCATACTGATCATCAACCTGACTTATCTGCTGAATATGATAAAGATAAAACTGTTCATGCTCCTGTCAAAACTCAGAAGCCTAAGAAGCCTAAGACATCAACATCTTGGGTTGTCAAAGGTGGAACTAATCCTTCAGGACTCTCTCAATAAGGGTACCTAAAACAATTTTATTTTTGTTTTGTAGGTTAGGATTAGGAGTATGAGTAAAGTAGAGAAGATTTGGTACTTGGACAGTGGTTGTTCAAGGCACATGTGTGGAAGCATACATGAACTGACTGATGCTGTTGTTGTGGATGGTCCAAATGTTACTTTTGGAGACAACAAAGAAGGCAAGATTGTAGCTAAAGGAAGAGTAATCAAAGGAAACATAGAGATATCTGACGTCTCATATGTTAAAGGCCTAAAGTACAACCTGCTGAGCATAAGTCAATTTTGTGACAAAGGATATTCAGTCATCTTCTCAACAGATAAGTTCTATGTTGAACAGATTGGTACAAAGAAGGTAATTTTATCTGGAAGACGACAAGAAAATGTCTACATAGTCGACTGGAATTTTGCTGACAAGAATTCAAGTATTTGTTTGGTGGCATCAACACCAAGTGAAGTCAGTTGGCTGTGGCACAAAAGGATGAATCATTTAAACTTCAAGACCATAAACAGATTGATAAAGAATGATCTGATAGAAGGGATTCCTAAAACAGTCATGAGCAAAGATAAGCTTTGTGACGCATGTCAGAAAGGGAAACAAATCAAGTCATCATTCAAAAGCAAGAAGCACCAATCTTCTGATAGAATCTTGGAGCTGCAACACATGGACTTATTTGGACCCATAGATCCAGTTAGCAATGGTGGAAAGAAATACTGCCTAGCTGTTGTGGATGACTATTCAAGATATACTTGGGTGATTTTCATGAAGAAGAAAAGTGAAACCAATGAACATCTTACTAATCTGATGGAACTGATCCAGAATGAGAAAAGTAGAAAAATATTGAAGATCAGATCAGATAGAGGGACAGAGTTCACAAACTCTACTGTTGAAGAGTATTGTAATATCAAAGGAATACATCATGAGTATTCAGCTGCTAGAACCCCTCAACAGAACGGTGTTGCTGAAAGGAGAAACAGAACACTGAAAGAAGCTGTCAGGACAATGATAGCTGAAGCCAAACTGCCACAGAGATTTTGGGCAGAAGCAACAACACAGCCTGCTTTACCCAAAACAGATGCATGATCAACAAAAATTAAAACAAGACTCTATATGAAGTTTGGAACAACAGGAAACCAAATATTCATTACTTTAAAATTTTTGGTTGTAAATGCTTTGTGTTAAATAATGGGAAAAATCACCTTACTGCATTTGCAGAAAAGGCTGATGAAGCTGTTTTTGTAGGATACTCTACTGTTAGTAAAGCCTATAGAGTTTTCAACAAAAGAACATTACTAATAGAAGAATCCATTCATGTAGTATTTGATGAACCAAGTCAATCTTCTGAAAAGAATCAAAATACTAATCAAGATCTGTCTACTGATTTACAGAAGTTGGATGTTGGAAAGAATGAAGAATATGTTTCCATCATACTACGTAATCTCAATTCAGCTGCTAACTCAAGTGTTGTTCAAAATCACAGTGCTGATTGTCTAACAGACGAGTTGCAAACAGCTGACAGACCAGAGACTGTTCAACAGACAAGAACTGTTCAACAGACTACTACTGAATCTCCAACAGTAGTGTTGCAAGATCAAAACAGAGGACAACATCCAGACCTGCAACCTGATCTCAGATGGTTGAGGAATCACCCACCAGAGTTAGTGATTGGTGATCCCCTGGATAGAGTGAAAACAAGAAGAGCTGCTGCACAAGATGCTATGTTTGTCAGTTTTCTATCTCAAATAGAGCCTAAACAAATTGAAGAAGCTCTCAGTGATTCCTTCTGGATTGAAGCTATGCAAGAAGAGTTGAATCAATTTGAAAGGAACGAAGTATGGTACTTAGTTCCAAGACCAAGTCATCAAAGAGTAATTGACACTAAATGGGTTTTCAGAAACAAAATGAATGAAGATGGTGTTGTCACCAGAAATAAAGCAAGATTAGTGGCCAAGGGTTATTGTCAAGAAGAAGGAATTGACTTTGATGAGACATTTGCACCAGTAGCAAGACTTGAAGCAATCAGACTGTTTCTTACCTATGCTGCTTACAAGAAATTCACTGTCTATCAGATGGATGTGAAGTCAGCATTTCTCAATGGAGAATTGCAAGAAGAAGTGTATGTTGAACAACTACCTGGATTTGAAGCTTATCAACAAGAAGACAAGGTGTATCGTCTAAAGAAAGCCCTCTATGGACTGAAACAGGCTCCAAGAGCATGGTATGATACCCTATCTGATTTTCTCTTAATTAAAGGATTTCGTAAAGGTAAGGTAGACAAGACCTTGTTCACAATTGAATGGGAGAATCATATATTAATTGTGCAAATATATGTAGACGATACTATTTTTGGTTCAACTAACCAACAGATGTGTGACAAGTTCTCCAAGCTCATGCAGAACAAGTTTGAAATGAGAATGATGGGTGAACTCAATTATTTTCTTGGTTTGCAAGTTAGACAGTTGCCTGATGGAATATTCATCAACCAAGCAAAATACACAAGAGATCTGTTTAAGAAATTTGGTATGGAAACTAGCTCCACTGCTACTGTTCCAATGTCTACTAGTCTTCGTTTGGACAAAGATGAAGATGGCAAATCAGTGGACATAACCAAATACAGAGGCATTATTGGGTCACTGTTATATCTAACAGCCAGCAGACATGATATCATGTACTCTGTTGGGGTTTGTGCGAGATTTCAATCAAATCCTAAGGAATCTCATATCTTAGCTGCCAAGAGAATTCTGAAATATATTAAGGGCACTCAAAAATTGGGATTGTGGTATCCTAGAGAATCTGAATTTGAGCTTATTGGATATTCAGATTCAGACCTTGCTGGCTGCAAAATTGATAGGAAGAGCACAACAGGTGCATGTCAATTTTTTGGTAGTCGTCTGATCTCATGGATGAGTAAGAAACAGACTTCAGTATCCATATCTACTGTTGAAGCTGAGTATATAGCTGCTGGAGCTTGCTGTGCACATATACTATGGTTGAAGCATCAACTAGAAGACTATAATATCAAGATCAGTGGAATTCCAATCTACTGTGACAATACAAGTGCAATATCTCTTACTCAGAATACTACAAGTCATTCAAGGACTAAACATATTGAGATCAAGCATCATTTCATTAGAGATCATGTGGAAAAAGGGAATGTTATGATTGAGTATGTTCATACAGACAATCAGATAGCTGACATTTTCACCAAACCTCTAAGTGAAGTAAGGTTTTCAACTCTAAAAGCTGAACTAGGACTACTAAATTTGGATGCATAAGCTGAGGGGGAACTTTTCAGAAGACTGAAGTTCATCAGCACAGTCATCCATTATCATATTCAAGGATTAACTCTCAACAGACTAGTTAACTTATGAATTCTTAAAGTTAGGGGGAACGTGTAAGACTAGCGGTACTTCTGATTAAAAGATGAAATTTGTTGATGACAGTTAGTTGAAGTTATGTTATCAAAAGATATGTTCTTAATTCTTGAAGATTGAAGATCCATTTATCTAGCTGGATTGACAAACAGCAGAGGAAGATTACTAGCTATTGGCTTTCTCTAGTAATATCAGATAACAGATCACTTGTCTGTCAGATAAGTAAACTCTACTCATCTGATACTTTATATAAGCATGATCATAAATCGCATGTTTTGAAACACGCTTTTATAAGTAACAGATAAGTACTGATTGAGTTTCCCGCTCATCTGACATTAATTTAATGTATTTGAAGTCCGCAATTCTCACCCGCACGATCTAAAAACTGTCAGATCAATCTTACGGATCAGATTAATCACGATAACCAAAACCAAAAGAAACGTATAAAATCCGATCTGAACAGATTAGTCGACTTACGCAAACAAAATTCTGAAAATTCTCTAACTCTTTAAGCTATCTGTTTTCTAGCTCTCCGTTTTCTATAGAATCACATCACTTAATCTCAACAATGGCTATTGTTGAGGGAAGATATCTAAGCTATGACAAGTTCTTCGCTATCGGTACTGATCTGATGAGGGAAATTTTGGAGAAAATTAAGGAATCATCATTGGTACCCATCTTAGAAGCTCATGAGGAACGAGTATATCTGGATTATGTTGAACACTTCTACAAAACCAGAAAATTCAATGATGAAAAGACAACCATGACTGCTACTATTGGGGAAAAGAAGATTTGCATATCGGCCGCGGTTTTAAGTGAAGTGTACGGGCTGAAAAATGAAGGAGGAGATGTAACAGACATAGGGTCTGAAAAAGAGGAATAATTTTGGCTAGTTTGCGCCAAGGAGGGAGAGGAATTAACTGGGTCTCTGATGAAAACTCAACTGAAAGATGAGTATCAGAGATTTGTTGATATAATTGCGAAAGTACTGGACTGCAGTACAAGTTCTTTGGATGGATTACCCAGGAGAAGGTATTATACAATGATTTGAATTTACTATGGTTTGAAAATCAACTGGGCTGCTCATGTATTTGATCTGCTGAGTGATAAGAAGGTCAAATATGCTATTCTGCTCAGTCATCTGTTTTTAAGTTTGGGATGTCCATTGGGAAGTGGTAAGCCTATCCATGGTGGCAAGGAATTCAAACTATATGAGCCAGTTAGAAGTGTGGGTACTTCTAAGAGAAAGGCTCCTGCTAAGGCCGCTAAGGCCCCTGCCAAGAATAGCAAGAAGACTGGCCAGACCAGTGGGTTTGCTGATCAAACAGTGAGCACCACTGTTGAAGCTGGATCAGCACAGCCTGAGATTGTAATTCCTGAAAAGGTGATTGATGACTTTACTAAAGAACTTGAGAAGATCGAGACTGGATCTTCTCCTAAAAGGACTGAATCAGAAGAAGCTGTTCCTATTCAACCTGCAAAAAGAATGAGGACAAGAAGCTCTGCAAAAGGACCTCCTCAATCTAAACCTTCAGGAAGAATAACCAAGTCTAAGGCAAAGAGAAAGGTCACCTTCTCTGAAGAGTCACCTGAACCAGTCAGGGAAGTCCCAGCAACAGCTGAAAGGCCAATTATCATTGAAGAGCCTGCTGATTGAGCCTGCTGGAGACTCATCTGTTAGAGTGTCTGCTGAGAATAAAGAAGAACAACAGACCAGCACAAATATTGAAGAAGATGCACTCCTTCTGCATCCTACTCCTATTGCTGCTACTCCAATACAAACTGTGGAAAGTCCTGAAGCTAAGAAGCTAAGGACTGGCAAAGTTGTGATTCCTTTTATCTCTGTGGCTGAAAAGAAGAAACTAGATGAGGCTGAGAGACAGAGGAAGGCCGCTGAAAAGGCTGAAGAAGATCGTTTGAAGGCCCTTGAGCTCAAAAGGCTGGAGGAAGAGGCCAGCAAAATGACTCAAGCACAAAGAGATGCTATTGAAGTTGCTGAATTGGCTGCTGCCATTGAAGCAAGTGCTAAGGACTCTCATGGTCCAAGGCAAGCTGGTGGTATTGTAATTGGTGAACAAAGAGATCCCACCAAGCCTAAGCCAGTCATGCCTACCCCAGCAGTGCAACCTAAGAGAAGAACAGAGGTAAAACTGGCATTGGAGATTGTCAGAGATGATCCTACTGTATTTGATGAGTTTATTGCACGGTTGGATGCTGAAAATGAAAAGATTACTCGTCTGACGATGTTCAATAAAGAAAAGATTCGATATAACAGATGGAGGGACTATCGTCTGACAAAGAGTAAGGATCAAATTGCAAATTGGAAGGCCTTTGCTGATGAAGAAGCCTGGGTTTTGAAGTGGCTTGAGACAGGTTCTCTGACTCAAGCTTTGGACTCAGAGTTTTTCCTGGATAAACTACGACTGAGGATCAGTCATGTTGTCAAGGCTGAAGCAAATAAGCTGTATGAATCTGTTCCTGAGGAGTATGCTGAAAATGAAAATCTTAAGGAACGATCAATCAAGCTGGCAGTTTCCCAAACAATGGAAACTTGGGCCAAAAAGACTAGGAAGATGAAGGGACAACCAAGCTCTATGATTCCCCTTCCAAGTCTGAAGCAAATTGTTTATGGACCTACTATTAGGCCATGTGAAGAGCTGCCTGAGGATCCAATCTCCCCGTTTGTTCCAATTGATGATTTGACATGGATCACTCACAGGACTGCTTTGGATGAAGCTGGTAAATTGCGCACCATTGTCAATGTTAATAAGATCCAAGCACCTCCTGCTGATCAGAATAAAGAGAAAGAAGGTACTTCTGATCATGCTGATCAAAACAAAGAAACAAAAGGTACTTCTGGTCCTACTGATCAGAATAAGGAAAAAGAGGAGAACAAGGAAAAAGAGAGTACTTCTAACCCTGCTGATCAGAACAAAGAACAAAGAAACAGAAGGTACTTCTGGTCCTACTGATCAGAATAAGGAAAAAGAGGAGAACAAGGAAAAAGAGAGTACTTCTAACCCTGCTGATCAGAACAAAGAACAAGAAAAAGAAGATATTTCTGAACCAGCTGATCAGACTAAGGAGAAGGAAAGCACTCCTAGTCAAGCTGATGAGACCAAGGAAAAAGAAGAGACTATTCCTGGTTCAGCAGATCAGATACCAAAATCAGCAACTCTTGCCTTACCTCCTATTCCCACTGATGATCCTTCTACTTCTCAGAGCTCACAGCAATCTCTGTTGGATTCAATTCAACAGATGATTTCAAAATCAATGAAGGAATTAGAAGAGAAGGTAACTGCTAATCTGTTGACTGCTCTAAGTCAACCAACCCAGAAAGTTGTTGCTGTTCCAACCTCTCTGATAGAAGACACTGCTCATAATGTGGAAACTATCAGACAAGATATGGATGTAATTAGAGCAAGAACTCAGAGCACTGCTGCTGGTTGGAGACAGATCACAGAGACAGTTGAAATGGCCATTCAAGCTGAGGATGAAACCTTAGAGAATATGATGAAGGACTTCAAGGCATCTACTGATATGATTCTGGTAACTCAGATTCAGCTAGGTGACCAAGGAGAAGTTGTCCTTAACAGAATGGATGCTTTCGAGGCCAATCAACTAAGACATCAAGCCCAACTTAATGCAATGGAAGAGAACATCAGACTTCTCTGTGATACACTTCAAATCACACCAGTCTTACCACAATATCCAATCAACCCTACTGCTGATGACAAAAAGGGGGAAGATAGGGTACTTAGTGGAAAAGGAGATAGACCTGAAGGCACATCCTTTGAAAAGACTGCTGAATTTGAAGACACTGAAGTACTGGAGGAATCTGCTGAAGATGAAAATGCTGATGAAGATAATGAAGGCACTAGCAGACCAGCAGTAGATCAGTCAATTGCAGAAGAAGAAAAAAAAGTTGATGAAACTGAAGCTGAGGAAACTCCTAAGGAAACAGCAAAGACAGATAAAGAAATTGCTGCTGCTAAGGACTCAGCTGAAGAACAGCTTAATCCTGATGTTAAGCAAAAGAAGATGGAGCTGCTAAGACAAAGATTCTTCAAGGATTTAGAAGCTGAGATTTCCAAACCTGAAGAAGATGAAGAGGACCAGCTGGAAGACAAAACAGAAGACTAGACTAGTTACTTAGGCTTGAAATCTTTGTAATATTTTTTTTTGTACATCTCATCTGATTGAACTTGTAATATGTAATCATTTCAAAATCTATAAAAGTTCAAGCTTGAATCCAATAAACTATTTCTATCTCAGAAATTTTTGAGGATCAAAACTTTAGTTTAGGTACAGGTACTTAGCTGAAGTTTTGTCATCATCAAAAAGGGGGAAATTGTTGGATGAAGATGAAAATGAAGTGCAATGAAGACAAGAAGATAAGGGAAGGTTTTGATGATTTCCAAAACGTCAAAATCAGCTAAGTATGGAAAGCTTAGGTCCCTTAGAAGAATTTTGACCAAGTAAAGAAGACATCAGAAGGGTTCAAAATTCAAAGCCCAGAAGACTACTGATCTCATGCTGAAACAGCAATCAGAAGGGTAGACCATCAGCTGAGTCAAATCAAATTAGTTCAGAGTTTGATCAGCAGGGTATCTATCAGAAGGGTTGTTTCGATCAGCAGAGTAGAAGAGATCAAGAAGTTAATGCAATGGTAATAAATGCACTTGGTGTAATAAATGCTGTAAGAGAAGGGTAGTAATGGCAAATGATTGAAGAATATTCTCAGATCAGCAGAGTGCATTTAATGAAGCTACAGGAAAGTACAACAGAAAAAGTACTGTAGCATGGAGCCGTTCTGAATTTGGGCTAAAAGCTATGGATTTGATTTGTGACTTCCTTCAACGGTCATATTTTCAAATCCAAGTATAAATAGAGCTGATTTCAACGAGCGAGACACACAACAACATTCTGAGATTTTGTTATCAAAGCAGAAATTTTTCTAAGTCTCAAGAAGCTCAAGAACAGCTCACTCGTCTGGTGAAGTCATTTGTTGACAGAAGCCAAGTTAAAGCAAAAATAAACATTTTCTGAGTGAATTTGTAGTAGTTGAGTGTTGTGCGAAGTGTAGATCCATCTTTGTGAGTGATCTAACTTCAGATGATAGGTTTTCTGAGTGATTTCCTATTGTGAGCTTACAGCCTTTTCATTTGTTGTTTAGGTGTAAGTGGAGAAATATTGTAAACTTAGTGTTTATAGTATAACCCAGAATCTAAGTGATCTGGAAGAGTGGACTAAATGATTTTTTATCCATATAACCACTATAAAAATTCTTTGTGTTATTTTTGCATTTAAGTTTTCTTGCATATTTTAAAGTTGCATAACTTAACACTTTGAAAGTTTTGATTAAAGATTTTAAGGAGTTTAAAAACTGGGGATAAAATCTTTTAAAGACTTAGTCTACTTGTGAAAAACACTTTCAAACATCCGCTGCAAGTATACTCTTGATAAAACTGATTTTGCTGAAATCAGCTATGTTACTATAAGAAGAGTGGTCACTCTGCTGTTCAAGATTTGTTCACGAACAACTTAGTCAGCTTACTGTTCTCTATAAGCTTAGTCTGCTGACAGTCGACTGAAAAGTTTTTAAGTCTAAAAATTTTCAGAGGTCTATTCACCCCCCCCCTCTAGACCTCATCCGACCACTTGGGACCAACAAAAGTAACTAAATACAAAATAATCACAAGTAATTATGGAATTTCAGAATCCAACGTCATTACATGTTCAAACAAGAATTATCTCATTCAACAAGCTAGAAGAAATTAAAAAAACTCCCATATATCCAAAACATAGACCTAAGTAAATCTAAAAAAATATTTATTCAAAATTACAACTATGATAACATAATATCAAAACAATAATAAAAACTATGATCGATATACAACATATCAAAATATTAATATTATTACTAATCACCTATAGAAAAGAGAAAAAAATGAATGAATTTTGTCACCTAAATTCTTTTATGAAAAAACATGCAAATACTTGAAATTGGGGAAGAAGAAATGTATAAAACTCCCTAATTTATTTTTATATGTTTTTTAGGTCATAAGTAAATCAGTGGTTCAATTGTTCACTACTTTTACCGGTTTTTGACCTTTTTTCCAGTTCGAACTTAGCAGAAAAATGATTGGTTTTGGAGGATTAATCGGATCGAATTATCACCTGATTACCGGTTAAATAGAACGAATCGACCGATCTGGTCCAATTTTTTAAAACACTGACACCTACCACATTCGATGTTAATTCTGCCAAACTTTTTCTAAGTTAAAGTTACATATTTTTCTTCTCAAACTTTGTTTCCACCTTCGTATATGTTAATGGTTAGTTTTAATCTCATACCAAATTTGTTCTTATCTCATTTTTTACATCTAATTGTATTTCTTGTGAATTTGTTTTCATATTTCCAGAAAAGAAAAAAACCTATTCCCCTACTATTTCAATTATTTAAAAATTTTATTCCACCCTTATTATATTTATATTAATTATTATTTAGTCAGTTATTATATTTTACGTCAATTACTATTTTGAACAATTTTATATTTAATTTTTTTTAGCTTTTCGAATTATTGAGTGAGATAAGATTCGAATCGTCATTTTAACCAATTCACGTTCAATTTTCCAGAGTTTAATTGTAATTGTTCGAAACCAGCATGAACTCGTCAATGCAATACTAACATTTCATTGAAATCTTCATATTGACCATTACATGTGTAAATTAAGATATTATTTCCATTCCATTTATCACAAACAAATTTACAAACAATTTTTTTTATTGTCTATGCCATATGAATTAGTGCATGTTTCAAACAGTTACAGTAAAAACCTGAAAAATTAAACGCAATAGTTATGTTGACTATCTGAATTTCGTGTCATTTAGGAATTTAAAAAACTACTACAAGTTTTAAATAATAATGAAGAAAGATCATAATTGTTCAAATAATAATGGAGATAAAATATAACAACTGATTAAATAATGATGGATATAAATAATAACGAATATAAGTATATAATAATTGGTGAAATAATAATGAGAAACTTTTTTGCCAGAAATAAAAAAAATCACCAAGAATAATACAATTGGATGTAAAATATGTATTTATGAATAAATTTGGTATGAGGTTATTAAAACTAATAACCATTATATATAAAAGTGAAGGGTAATTTGGAGGGAAAATATAATTTTGACTAATCAGCACTTGACATTTAATAATAATAATGACAACGGATTGAGAGAATTGCACTTTCATACTAAATTTTTGATACATGCCGCTAATTATCACATTAGGTGGTATTACCATAAAATGTGTATCACATTGTATGGTATAACTCAAATGTGACAGTACATGCTCACATTACATAGTATTATCTCCATATATTTAGTATGATCCCCACATCATGTAGTATTTATTCCAAATTAGGTGTATTACCACGCAATGTGTGTCACATTCTATGGTATAAATTATACTCCTATATGACAGTACGAACTCACATAACATAGTATTAACCTCATATATTCAGTATGACCACACATCATGTAGCATGTATTCCACATTAAGTGGTACCATGCAATTTGTATCGCATTAATTGTTATAACTCACATGAAACAGTATATGTTCACATTACATAGTATTAATCCATATATTTAGTATGATCCCTCATTATGTAGTATTTATTCCACATTAGGTGGTATTACAACGAAATGTGTATCACATTTTATGGTATAATTCACATGTGATAGTACGAGCACACATTACATAGTATTAACTCCATATATTTAATATGATCCCACGTCATGTAGTATTAATTCTATATTAGGTGATTTATGCAATTTTTCCAAAGTTAATATTAATTATTAAAAAAAAATACATATTATTTATTTTAAAATATTATTGTAACATTCATTTATTTATTTTCATAATAATTTATTAGAAAATAATTTACTATTTGTTACTAAATATATAGTATAATATCATTTGTTGTGGTATAGTACCACTTATTGTGGTAATATTATTATGACATGTTGACAACATGTTTAACAAATTACTAATTAATGTCATGTCTTATTGTACCACTTAAAGTGGAATACATACTACATGATGTGTGGTCATACTAAATATATGAGGTTAATACTATGTTATGTGAGTCTGTGCTGTCATATATGAGTATAATTTATACCATAGAATGTGACACACATTGCGTGATAATATCACCTAATTTGAAATAAATACTACATGATGTGGGGGTCATACTAAATATATGGGGTAAATACTATGTAATGTGAGCATGTACTGTCCATGTGAGTTATACCATACAATGTGATACACATTGTGTGGTAATACCACCTAATCTGATAAATTAGCGGCACCCTAGAATTTTCCATACATTTTATATTATACCTTTCACAATGACACATTTGATATCAAAATTGATCAATCTTCTTCATATTAGTTTTGACAGTTAAATCCTGGACAAAGAAGACACGTGTCGCACACGAGTTCGTTAACTGACACAAAATAAAAAGGGAAAAAAAAGAAAAAAGAAAATGAAGGAAATATTTTTTTCATACCAAATTTTTACCTGCTTTAGATATTTGGTACCAAACTTTCAAAAAATACACATTTAATACCAAAATCGAATGACTTTTTTCACATTTTCTTTCTCCGTCAATATTTTAGGGCCAAATTTTATGTTCTTTATATGGCTGGAAAGCTCTTGATGAGAAATAATGGTACAAGTTTAAGTTCATGAAACATAATAAATAATCCGTAAAAAATTGACAAAGTTTTGGGATATTAATCAAAATTAAATCATATCTCATAACCTACATATCTCATAACCTACAAGGAATCATGTCACAATTATTTTAAAATATTATACAAGGCACATAAGTGTTCTACGGTTAAAAAAAGTAAATCGATAGAAAAATACTTCAAATCGATCCAATAAGTGGAAAACTCATGAAATCAATGAAAATGGATTCAATTGATCATCAACGGTTTAAATCGATAAAGATAGGTGAAATAACATATTTAATCGATACACATTGGTTTCAATTGGAAAAATTAAGTCGATGAGGCCTTAGTCAAGTGGTTAACGATGAGGCTCCATGACCAGGAGGTAATGAGTTCAACTCCCACGAATGTGGGTATTTTCTCTAGTTGCATACTAGCATTTTTTTAGTTCAACACTAGTAATTAGTTCACTTTGATATTATTATAATAATTTCGATTCGATATAGTATTTGATGTAATAATGTACTTACCATCTCAAAAAAAAATTGGTAAAATTAAGAAAGATAAATAGATTAAATCAACAAAAATGATTTAAATCAACTAAATTTGGTGTAAAGCATACTGAATCGGTCAAAAGATGATTCATATCAATAAAAATTGGTGAAAATGAGTCAAATCAGTAAATGGTTCAAATTGATGAAATTAATAAAAGAAGATAAAATCGATAAAAAAAAGAAATTAAATAGATAAAAAGACCGTTCAAACCTATTAAACTAATAAAAAAATGGCTTATATCACTGATGAAAATTGGTAAATGGCTAGTTAAACTTAAATCGACTGAAAACGATTTACATTGATGAAATTAGTTATAAAATGAATGAGATCGGTAAAAAATAAGATAAAATCGATAAAAAAAAATTGGTTTAAAATCAATGAAAATGATAGAAGAAGTGTCCAACAAACCAACTATATGGTTGATATTTATTGTAATAAACAAGGAACTATTCAATTTAAATTAACAAATACACTTTATTCATAATGGTCATCTTTATCTTATGTAATAATTATATAAACATAAGGATAGAAGTCCTTCGATCACAGGGCTATGGGACAATCCGTAAACTGATCTCCAAGTCCGTGATCCTAAACAAATTCAAGAGTTGTAGGTGGAACTTGGCCTTAAGGAAGAGAGAAAGAGTTTTATTTTCTTGCTTTTGAAGAGTAATAATGTTGGTCCCAAGTGGTCAGATGAGATCTAGAGAGGGGGGGGGGGTGAATAGACCTCTAAACTTTTTAATTCAATTTATAACTTTAAAACTTTTATCTTTAACTTAAACAGACTAAGCTGTTATCAACAATAATTTTACAAGGCTGATCGCGAACAAATCTTTGAACAACTTTGTTGACCACTAATCTGATAAATACTTAGCTGATTTATGCTAAAATAAGTTTTAATACTTAGAGTACTTGCAGCGGATTTGTAAAGTGTTTTTCACAAGTAAACTTAGCAGTTTGAAAGTTTGTTCCCCAGTTTTATAAACTCCTTTCCTCTTAAAAATTTTCAAACAGTTGAATCAAAGTGTTTTTATGCAACTGAAAATATGCAAGTAAAAACACAAGTAATTTTTATAGTGGTTATATGGATTTAAATCCTTTAGTCCACTCTTCCAAGTCACACAAATCTTGGGTTATACTATAAACACACAGTTTACAATATCTCCACTTACGCTAAAACAACAAATGAATATGGCCGTAAGTGATGTACCAAGTCTTCGTCATTATAAACAGCTATGGGTCAATCGATTAATATCGAGGACCTCCCCCTCAAGTTCACATCAAACATAAGCAAATAGCCTAACGTCGGCGTCGACCTCGATCTCTTCGACTTAACCGACATAGTGGTCGACGTCCATTTATGTTCGATCCACTTACGATCGGATCGAATCAATTGCT
This sequence comes from Penstemon eatonii, assembly GCA_038501285.1. Lineage (NCBI taxonomy): Eukaryota > Viridiplantae > Streptophyta > Magnoliopsida > Lamiales > Plantaginaceae > Penstemon > Penstemon eatonii. Next base: position 59,885,702 of record CM076715.1, on the reverse strand, counting down.
GAGGATCCATATTCGAACCATAACGTCCAATCACGATCCGACCCGGTGACCCATCTGGAAAACTATAAATAGCCCTCATAAATGAGATAAAAGGTACGCACATTCCGACTATCAATTACACTCCGATCTCCACCCTTATCTCGATACTTACTTTAGCATCGGAGGGTTATCGCCGGGTAACCACCGACATTAACCTAACGTAGTTATATTTGATTACAGGTTAGAATCCATTGTACAAATTGAGGAGAATCTTGATTGACCTGCCAATCCTCACATTGACGAGTCGTGATACCCGAGACTTTGATTAGGAATAATTACCCTGACGATTACACACTCATCAATTGGCGCCGTCTGTGGGAAACTTTAACTCTGAATCGTGAAAGATGACTACAAGATCCAAAGCAGCTCTGGCTCGAGAGCGAGAGACTAATCGAGATCAAAACGGGGAAGGTCAAGGTGTTTATTAAGCACAATTCTACAAATTGTGCAAAATGTTCTTGCACAACTCTACAAGCGATGTCAAGTTCTGAACTGTTGTTGCCAGATTTAAAGGCATGCTAATATATTATGACATTCTTTAATAAGGTGATCATCGTCATCGAGAAGATTAAATGTACATTATTCTTATTAAAATGACAACTTGTTACCTCGGAACCCGGGGCAGCAACAGAACGATGAAGGGGGAACTTCTAGACCCCCGGCTCCACCTGTTTTGCAACTTACCAAAGATGACTTGAAAGCACTCTTGGATGAGGCCAAGAAGGAATGGCTAGCAGAAGCCGCAAGAGAAAATCATAACCCTCCTCGGAGACCCCCTTGCGCCATTATTCATGACGTCGAAAATGAAGTCGAAGTGAACCAAGCGGACAGTTGGGCAGATAAACGTCGAGCTAGACGCCCGGAGAGACAGGATCATGAAGAACAATCAGTTAGGGAGGTCAACAAACTCGCCTCTGAAGTAAGGTCGCTTCATCAGAAGTTGGACAGGCAAGAAAAAAGAAACGAGCTCCCAGTGTCAAATTCCTGATTGAGAAAATCACCCTTCTGTGACGAAATCTTCTTCGAGAGATTACCACTCGACAAAAGATTGCCTACTCAACTACCTCGTTACTTTGGAACCGAAGACCCTGACGAGCATCTAGCTTCGTTCAACCTCCAGATGCAGCTCCACGGTATCTCGGATAAGGTAGCGGCAAAAGCCTTCTCGACGACGCTATCAGGAATGGCACAGTCGTGGTTTGGAAGATTAGAGGAGAAATCTATCTTTGACTACGATCAACTTTGCGACAAATTCATGAGCCAGTTTGGAAGCAAACGTGCGGTTAGACCCCCTGCCAATCACCTATACTCTATCATACACAAGCCTGACGAGAGTTTTAGGAACTTTATGGGGAGATTTTACAACGAGCTCCTAAAGGTTGAGATGCCGAGAGTGGACTTCCTAATAACTGTATTGTTTCAGAGTACCTTGAATAGAGGCTTTGCTAGCGCCATAGTCAGAGAAAATCCATCGACATATGAAAAATTGATGGAAATGGCCAATCAATATATGAACGAGGAAGAAATGAACAAGCTAAGAGGAACCTTCTTTGGACTGGCAAAATCCGAAGACAAGCAGCCGGTCGTTGTTACAGATCGACCATTGGAAAGGATTCCAAACAATCGATATAATGAAAGGAAAGACAAAAGAGGATACGGAGAAGAAAGAAATTTTAATCCTGGGAAACGAGGAGCAGGAAGATTGAATAGAGAGTACCACGACAACTACACTCCATTGAAAAAACTCCGGTCAGAAATCTTGTTTGCCATACAAGACAAAAACTTGCTGAGAAAGCCCGCCGCAATCAGAGACAATCCGAGCTCGAAGAAGTATTGTCGTTTCCATAGACAAAGAGGACACGACACAGACGACTGCTATCAGTTGAGAGACGAAATAGAAAGGTTAATAGCAGAGGGACACTTAACTGGATATGTGAAAGTCTCAAACAGTGACCATGTCGCAAATCGACCACATAATAATAGGTCGCGGTCCAGATCTCCCCCAAGGAGGGACCACAATCAAGACGCCAGAGAAGAACAGCCCAGAAGAGCCCAGCCTGGAACTATTGTCAATATGATTTCGGGGGGGCCAGCTGGAGGAGATAGTAAGAACTCAAGAAGGGTTGTTTCTCGAGTACTCCGAGAGGGAGCCCTGAACGATCGGAAGGAGGTATTCTCGATACGACCCAAGACACAAAATCAAGTAATAGGATTTGATGACTCTGATCGACAAAGGAATTATTTGCCGTTCAATGACCAGGACGTGCCGGATTGCCCGATGGTAATCACGGCCCAGATTGCTGGAGCTACCGTCAAAATAATCTTGATAGACTCGGGGAGTTCGGCCAACATCCTTTTCTTGGATGCGTTGGAAAGAATGGACCTCGGTCCCACTCCCTTGGGAACAGTAGTAACACCGCTTATTGGCTTTGGAGGAGCCCAGGTCGTCCCTCGAGGTACATTAACCCTATCGCTCACCTTGGGAGAGGCTAACAACTCGAGAACCCGAATGATAAAATTCCTGGTAGTTGAGGCGCAATGTGCTTATAATGTAATATTGGGTAGACCCGCTCTGAACACTTTCCAGGCTATCATTTCTACCTATCACCAAAAACTAAAATTCCCGACATCTCAAGGAGTCGGCGAAGTGATTGGAAACCAGAAAGACGGCTGGGATTGCTACACAGTCTCCCTCAATCAAGAAACGAAGAACAAGGAGCTCTGCCCGGAAGCTCAGGAGATAGGCGCGGGAGTAAAGATCAGGCCGGTTTCCCCAGTCGATACCGACAATTTACTCAGGCCAGATATAACGCAGGAGAAGAAAGAAAATCAAGAAGAAATCAATTCCTAGAAAAGAAAGTTTGAAAGAATAGAACCACTGGAAGGACACAGATCGATTGAATTGATACCTGGAGAGCCGTCTAAAACTACTAGGGTAGGAACTCAACTTTCTGAAGGGCTAGAGACTCAACTAATTGAATTCTTAAGGGAAAACGTGGACGTCTTTGCTTGGTCGACCACCGACCTACAAGGAATCGACCCAAAGATCATAGTCCACAGGCTCAATATCGATCCTTCATCTCGTCCTGCCAGGCAAAAGAAGAGAAACTTTGGCCCAGAAAGAAATAAAATAATAAAGGAAGAGGTCCAGAAGCTTCTGGACGCCGACTACATCGCTGAGGTTCAATTCACGGAGTGGCTCTGCAATGTCGTTTTAGTCGCTAAAGGAGGTGGTAAATGGAGAATGTGTAACGACTTCACAGACTTAAATAAGCTCTGCCCAAGGGACCCATATCCCCTTCCAAGGATCGACTCCCTAGTCGATTCCACAGCAGGATGTGCTATCCTGAGTATGATGGATGCCTTCCAGGGCTTCTACCAAATCTTTATGGCCCTTGAAGATCAGGAGAAAACAGCATTTATCACAGAAATGGGCGTCTACTTTTTCAAGGTAATGCCGTTCGGACTAAGGAACGCAGGAGCGACTTACCAACGACTAGTAAATAAGATGTTCGAAGCACTAATAGGCAAATCGATGGAGGTGTATGTCGATGACATGCTAGTTAAAAGTCTCGACGAGAACGACCACCTGGTCCATATCAAACAAGCGTTCGATATAATGAGAAAGTATGGTATGAAACTGAACCCAGCAAAGTGCACATTTGGTGTTAGATCAGGAAAGTTTCTTGGTTATCTAGTAAACGAAAGAGGAATAGAGGCTAATCCGGAGAAGATCCAAGCAATAATTGACCTCAAAGCCCCGCGCGACTTAAATGAAGTACAGAAGCTTGTAGGCAAAATCACAGCCCTGAATCGATTTATATCTCGATCTGCCGACAAAAGCCTCCCTTTTTTCAAAATCATGAGAAACGCGAAGAAATTCGAATGGTCGGAGGAATGTGATCAGGCTTTCGAACAATTAAAAGCATATCTCGTATCTCCTCCGCTTTTAGCAAAACCGCAGGACAACGAAGATCTACACCTCTATGTAGCTGTCTCTGAACAAGCGATCAGCTCGGTCCTAGTAAGAATGGATGCAAAGGACAACTACCCGATATACTACGTAAGTAGAGTCTTGCAAGGCCCTGAGAAGAATTACTCTGTCATTGAAAAGTTCGCCCTTGCCGTAATAACCACGACACGGAAGTTGAGACCCTATTTCCAATCCCATAAAATCATCGTCCTAACCAATCAACTGCTAAGCTAAACACTTTCCAAACCAGACGCGTCAGGACGATTAATCAAATGGGCCGTGGAATTGGGGGAATATGATATCCATTACCAACCCAGAACATCGATAAAAGGACAGATACTGGCCGATTTTGTGCTTGAGAGCACGCAAGTAGAAGAAGAGAAAAAAGAAATATGGATGCTTCATGTCGATGGGTCGTCGACATCAATGGGAGGTGGTGCAGGAATTTATTTCCAAGGCCCCAATGAAGAAGAACTGGAATTCGCCTTAAAGTTGGATTTTATCGTGTCGAACAATGAAGCGGAATACGAAGCCTTACTGGCAGGCCTGAAAATGGCAGCTGAAACGAGAATTCGGAATCTCGTCGCTTATACCGATTCGCAGTTAGTTGAGAAACAATTCAAAGGATTATTTGAGGCCAAAGAGGATTCGATGATCAAATACTTGTCTTTGGTTAAGGCTCGAGTTTCGAAATTCGAGACCTTCCAGTTGGAATACATAAGGCGAACTGAAAATACGAGAGCCGACGCGCTTTCAAAATTCGGGAACTTGATTGAAGGAATAACCACCAGAAAGGTAACACTGATGATATCGAACAAGCCCGCCATCGACACACGATGCGACGTTCCATGCACGGAAGTCCTGAATCTCCAGAACAATGAGCCGACATGGAAAATAGAGTTATTAGATTATCTAATCAAAGGAACACTACCCACTGATCGCTCTGAAGCTCGACGACTCAAATACCGAGCCCCTCACTACGCTATTATCAATAATGATTTGTACCGACGATCCGTCACCGGAGTACTTCAAAAATGCATAGCATTTCCTCAAACCGACTTGATACTTAAGGAGGTTCATGAGGGTTCTTGTGGAAGCCACTCGGGCGGCAAAGCGCTGGCAGTTAGGGTGTCTCGTTTGGGATATTATTGGCCATCTTTGGTAAAAGACGCCAACGGTCACGCCAGAAAATGTGCCAAGTGCCAGTATCATGCAACTATGCCTCATCAACCTGCCCAAGTAATGGAGTCGATCTCGATTTCACGGCCCTTCGATCAGTGGGGCGCAGACTTGGTCGGACCATTACCTGTTGCTAGGGGGCAGAAACGTTTCTTACTGGTGGGAGTCGAGTACTTTAGCAAATGGATTGAGGTCGTGCCGTTAAAACAAATCACCCAAACTCAGATTGTCAACTTCTACTGGTCAATAATCTGCAGGTTTGGACTCCCAAGGGTGATCATCTCAGATAATGGTGCCCAATTTGCAGGAAAAAGGGTGACCGACTGGTGCGCAAAACACAAGATTACACAGCGATTCACATCGGTTGGATGCCCGCAGACCAATGGGCAGACCGAAGTGACCAATAGAGAAATCTTAAGATTACTGAAAAAGAGGTTGTCGGAAGCTGGAGGTGCCTGGCTGGATGAATTACCGTGGGTCGTTTGGGCTAATCGAACGAAGGAAAAAACGGCAACTGGAGAAACACCTTTCAGTCTAGTTTATGGCTCCGAAGCAGTGGCCCCAGCAGAATTAGAAGTACCATCTCCGAGAGTAGATCTTTACGATCAATCAGACAACACTGACAAGAGGAACTTCGAGCTCGACCAACTAGAATCGAAAAGAGAAAGAGCCTCCGCACGGATACAGGCCTACAAAACCACAATGGCAAAGGCATATGATAAAAACGTAAGACTAAAATTTTTTCAGGTAGGAGACCTAGTGCTAAAACGAGTTGACGTCTCGAAGAAAAAAGCAAAGCTTGACAGCAACTGGGAAGGACCTTTCAAAGTAGTCGAAGTTGGAAAAAAGGGGGCTTATCGATTAAAGACGATGGAAGGAGAACTTGTCAAAAGGACCTGGAATGGGAGAAACCTCAGAAAATTCTATACTTAAGAAATTTTCTTTAGTTTGTCTATATTTCCAGCTCTATGCTTCCAGCTATTTTGTAATCGTACGCCCAGCTGTTTTGTAATTCCCTGGACAGGTACAAATCTTTCCTTTATCTTTTGAAACTAATGCTAAGATCTTTTATTATTATCTGATGATATCACGTAAATCTCCAAATGTACCTCGATAGCCGTTGAGGCATCGAGAGAGGAAATCTCCAAATCGTCGAAATCTCCAAATGTACCTCGATAGCCGTTGAGGCATCGAGAGGAAATCTCCAAATCGTCGAAATCTCCAAATGTACCTCGATAGCCGTTGAGGCATCGAGAGGAAATCTCCAAATCGTCGAAATCTCCAAATGTACCTCGATAGCCGTTGAGGCATCGAGAGGAAATCTCCAAATCGTCGAAATCTCCAAATGTACCTCGATAGCCGTTGAGGCATCGAGAGGAAATCTCCAAATCGTCGAAATCTCCAAATGTACCTCGACAGCCGTTGAGGCATCGAGAGGAAATCTCCAAATCGTCGAAATCTCCAAATGTACCTCGACAGCCGTTGAGGCATCGAGAGGAATTCTCCAAATCGTCAAAATCACCAAACAAACCTCGATTATAATCGAAATTGCGGAGCAAAAATCTATAAATAAGCTAAGTATAAACATATCTCGATTATGGTAGATGCATCGACCATAAATTACATTGAAAGACTTTTTGAGATAAAGAATCGAGATCGACGACTACATTGGAAAATCGAAATTGCGAAGCAAAAAAGCTATAAATAAGCTAAGTATACAACATATCTCAATCATAGTAAAGACACCGATTGTGAAAGCAACGTCGGCAAAACAGTGATATATCTCGATTATAATGAAGGCTTGAATCATGAAATCAATATCGACAAACACATTCAGAAATAAAAATTAAAATTCCAAATAAAAGGAACAAGTCGACAAGGTTGAAGTATTAATGAATATTTTATTCATTATATCGACGTAGATACAAATGTACAAATAAAATCGACAAATACCGCTATAAAGAAACCTAATACGGACTATTACATTGGTTGATCGACTAAGTTGAGGAAATCCCGAGTTTTCCTACATATTCGGCGACCGAGGACTGCTGATGACGACCGACTTCGGATTAGCTATAGGCTTAAATATGGAGGTTTTCCGCCTATAGCTTTTCCTCTCATTGATCGAGGCCTTGAAGGGACGATTCATCCTCGGCGTCAGCGAAGGACAGGAGGATCTTTTAATGGCAGCATGCTTACCAGACAGACACACACCATCTCAGTCAATAAATCGACCATGGGTGATGGGTCTCTCTGCTTCGACCAAGTGACAGAAGAGGAAAAAGCCGCTCAGATTTTTTGCGCTTTAAGTCCTCCACCATCTGATCGGCTGCCATACCTTCTACCTCACCCCTGTCCCCCGACTAAAATGGAAGCACCTCGAAATCACCAAGGACCCAGCATATGTTGCAGAGTGCCGAGCCAATGAGGATTCCGAGATGCCCCCAGGCAGACCTCGTTGTCGTTACCGATGCCACCCATTCGAACAACGAGGCCCACCCATTGAAGCACTCATTTTACCGATACCACCCAATCGAAAAGAATATCAACATTTTTTATATCGATCTGGAGGTCGAACAGGATGAAAGGTCCCAAAGTAGGGTAAGGGACCCTTCGATAACTTGATCTCAAAGATCGAACTATCGATGATTTTTTCGTCGAATATTTCTTAAAAAGTAACATGTTGGTATGATTTGGATGTGAAGAATACTGGACATCCCTTTACCTATTTATAGGATTGGCCCATCCAATCCAGTGGCCCAGATTTATCAGGATTAACGGTCAGGATGAAAGGCATTTAAGTAGCCGACCGTTACGCTACCCAAGGTAACTGACGCGGACTATATCCAACGGTCAAAAGAACGCCACAATCAACGGCTGAGATCATTCCCATTTATTGCGCTAACCGCCTCAACTACCCAACGTTTTTAATGGTTCGACTAGTAATTATGAAACGAACCCAACGACGTCCAACAGATAATCCAACTTTCCCTTTTTTATTATCAAATTAGATGGAGATTTAATCGACTCAATCCGACTACGCAATAAAATAAGAAACGACATTCATCGAACATACTCAGATGGCAAAAAGCCAATTAACGTGCACACATCAAAATATATCACTTACGAGCAGAATGGAGATAAACAGAACGAAGGCAGTCGATTAATGAAAAGGGAAAATATTCAACATTCCTTAAAAATAACATATAAACAACAAAATGCGCCGCCCACACGCAACTCGATCACCGATGAAACGAGCTTTAGAGGAAATAAAACTCAGGGCCAAAACAAATGTCGTCAACAATCATTATGGGTCTGAAAATTGAGGAGATCAACATGATCTGAGGAAGTCGACTTAGGGACTTCAGCTCCTTGGTCGGCAATCTCAGCTCTCAGCTTTGCCGCTTGCAGCTCGAGTAGGAACCCAAATTCATGATCCTCTGGTGCACCCTTGGAATTATCATCTATCAAAAAACCCAAGTCGAGCGGAACACCGTTCTCGTCAGAAGTGGCGCTGAGCTGCGTCTCGTCGAAACGATCGTTCAGGAAGCCGAGCGCCCTGCACTGCTTCCAGCCCTTCTCAAAGACCTTAGACAAGTCGATTCCGGATTGACGTTCGACAAGTTCCTCATAAACGACGCTGTTGAAGAATTCGGTAACAATAGCCCTCCTCTCAGCAGCAGTCGCTTCACTACGACTCCTCAGTCCTTCTTGTCGACCCAATTCAAAGCTATTGGCAACCTCATCCTTTAGCTTCATGGCAAACTCCTGATCTTTTTGCTCAAGTTTTGCCTCCAACTCGGCGATACGACTGTCTTTAGTCGTCGCCTCTTTCTCCAGAACGACAACTTTTTCATCGACCTCCTTCTTCTTCTCCTCCAGATGACCAACCTTTTTCTTCAAATGCGAGCTGGAACCTTTACTCTTCTCGTAACGCTTCCTCAGGCTATCACGACGAGCGGCAGAGGAATAGATGGTCTGGCCAAACTGCAAAATCAAAATTTTATACATTCTTAGTGTAAAATAAAGAAAAACAGAACTTGAATCTATATATCGAAAGAATGATACCGATAGAAGGAGGGACGCCTGTAAGCGTAGGATGTCCGCATCATCCTTCTTCAACAGCGTGGCATGGTCCTCAAAGGACACTGTCGACAAAAAGTTCGCCCACGCCTGGGGGGTGATTGAAGAATCCAAGATTGCAGGGTTCATCATCGAGATACCAGCCGCCCTCGATCCGAACTCTCTTTGGTGATCCTCGAGAATTGACTCGAGGTTGCCTTCGACAGGGGCTGGGATCTCACTGCTTGTAGGAGTCGGTAGATCATCCAGCTTGGCCCTCTTCGAGGTAGGAATGTCAGTCTGATCGACTTCAGCTGAAACGGGCCGTTTTCCCTTATTACTATCTTCTTCTCCCTCCGCTCGATGAATTGTTTGCAAAGGAACAGTGCTCGAGTGGCCAAGGGGTTTGGAGGCCTTGTCGGTAGCGGCAGTCGGAGAAGGAGGCACAGGTGGCTTCACGATATGCTGAGATTTCCATATGGATCTAAGAGCACGATTAGCCATAGGGACGACGCTGTTTTCTGCACAGACAGATATATTAAAAGAATACATCAATATATTATTTAAAGAAACGAAAGAACAATCAAAACTACCTAAGGTAGGACAATCGACGGGTAAGGGAGCCATCGACATTCCTCCTAGACTTAATATAGGCTCCCGCAGAAGCGCGTTGGTGTCATAAGTCGATTCTGACAACTGGGAAAGAAAGTCGGGCCCCCAGGACGGTTCGGGAATATTCCTCAACAGAATGCCACCCGACCTCCATTCACGAGTCGTCCTCCATACGTAGTTCTCGGGACCGTGAACGAAAATAAACCTATTCTTCCAACCTTTTCCGTATGACGATTTTAGATCACTAAGAAACCTAACTTTGGGTTTAGACCGTACGAAGTAAAAACCTTCGTTGGACTGAGGAGAAGGGCGAACATCGAAAAGACCGCAAAAATTAGCAAAAGACGCAGGTTGACCGACTGCTTTCATAACTATACAAAACGCAACGATATATCCAATAGCATTAGGGACCAATTGGGTAGGGCATAACCCGAGACCATTTACTATATCGATGAATTCATTCGCTAAGGGAAAACGAAGACCGTTTTCCAAACTATCGATGTGGAAATCCCTATAACCGCTCGGAGGCTCGTTCATCCTATCATCCGAAGACGGCATTCTAATACCCCAACCCGAAGGAAATTGATATTTCGATAGTACCGACTCATCCGACATGCGTATACGACATGCCGATATGGCACTGAATAATTCCTTAGTTCGATGTCGGTCCGACTTAGACCTTGAAGGAATCGTAACTTCCTCCTTCGGACGCCTTACAGAACCTATCGACGCACCTTCCCCTTCCCCGACAGATTCATTTCCTATAGACTTAGACCCACCAGACATAAGTAAGAAAAAGAGTTAGAAATACCTAAAAGGGAAGGAGTACTCCGACTAAAGATGGCTGGCAATCGCTGATCGACACAGCTCCGACGATTATCCTCCCAAGATGTTTTCAATAAGTATGAACAGTTAAGCTCTTAACGTCCTATATATAGACAAAAATCCCAAAGAGCGCGCCCAATGGCAAAATAATTTGAACGGACATGGCGGTTCAATAAAAAATGGACGGATTCACTTATTTCGGCCCAATAACATTCCTTTCGAAGTAAGGAAGTTGGCCCAACTATTAGCCCATTTACAATACTCAATATCGATGATTCGATTAGAAATGATTGGAGACGCATAGAAAATTATACATTTATCGATCAAAAAGATACGTTGACGGTTAATCAATACAATCAAAATATTCTTAATATAACCCTATGCCTACAAAGCTCCTACCTATCTACAACTAATCTGATGAAATCAAACATCCGAACTCGTGCGCTCGAGCAGCTTCGACTTCTTCATCTATACCAATCAGCACAGGAGGTTGACATTTCTCGTCGAGTGCCGCCCCTATCATTGAAGGATCAAAATTTGAGGTAAGGAAACCTCTATATTGACATTGTTTGATGGTCTTCTCGTGCATCTCGACCAGCGAATCTCCCATTCTAGCATCTGCGAGGTGTTCATAAACAGGGGACGCAAGAAACTCCTTCACAATAGCCAAACGTTGGCTAGGGGAAACAACCCTAGCTTCTGGAGGATATCCAGCTCGAACACGTTCGACTTCTCGGGTGGCGATACTGAGCTGTTTAATCGCCTCTTCGAGTTGCTGCTCTCGTTCTTTTATCGCGACATCATGCTCAGCCTTAAGCTTCTCCACTTCTTGTTGCGCGAGATCAGCCTGGAGGTATCCTTGAAATAGATATTGTATTACCTACATGAAGTAAGACAAAGATCAAAGAACCTTAGGTTTATGATTCATTATCAAAAGTAGAAAAGGTGATGTCGACAAAGAATACTTACCGCAGAGACTACTCGCCCTGAAGTATGTAAATTCTTCTGCAGCGACTTCCTCGACAACCACCTCTGATCGCGACTAAAGATGCTGTGAATAAAACTTTTGAAACCAGCGTCCTTAGAACCTCGTTGGAGAACCGAATCACTTGAGCCCAAACCGCCGGGATACTTGTGTTCGGAATCGACCCATTGAGATATCGACCAACTAAGGTCGAACTCATCGTCATCTGAACTGTTGTCGCTATCATCCACAATTGGAACAACGAAGTCATTTCTTGTCTTTATCTCCGTTTCATCTTCCACTCGAGTCCTTTTTCCTCGCTTAATCTCGATATGACGAGCTTCATGATCACCAACGCTCTTAGTTCGTCTCTCCGAACTAGGTCCAGCCATGGCGCTAAAACCATGCGGCCACTTGCGTTGAATCTCGGCGTCTAGAGCTTCCTTTTTCTTCCCTCTGGGCACAAGTAAAGCGCCCCTGAGAAGATCCTCTAAGGAAGGATCATCGCCCCTCCTTTTCGATGCAGATAACCCACATGTTCGCAGATGCGGCTCCTGGGTATGAACCTTCACATTGAGGCAATATTTACGCAAATTTTCCAAAAATTGAGGCGACAGAGTAGATGGTGGAGGTCTCTGTACATCGATAGGGCCTATACGCCAAGACAATGTGATATTTAGTTTTTGCCCCTTTGGTGGTCTAAGAAACACGAATCGAGCTTTCCATCCCTTCCCATGAGAACTTTTGGCGTTTGTGAGAAAACTATTTTTATTCCCCCTAGACCTAACCTGATAGAAGCCCTCGCCCGACTTCGGCGACTCCTTCATCGTGAATAAACACCAAAAGTTGCCGAACGACGGCTCTTGCCTAAGAGCTTTCATGATGACGATAAATCCTAGAATCATCGACATGCCATTCGGAACGATCTGGGCAGGCACGACACCCAAATGATTGAGAATCGAAGCCAGTTCAGGAGCGATTGGTACTCGAAATCCACACTCCATCGACGCCTCGTCTCCTTCGGAGGGTTGTGCATCCACTGTACTTTATTCGGTGTCGATAATACCCAACCTTTCGCAATCGAAAACGACGATAGCCAATTTGACAACGGTATTTTATAATCCCCGGCTTGAATCTCATGATATGCCAGCCTCTTTTCCTCTTCGTCTTCATCATCGTCATCAGCCAGCCCACCACTTCCAGATATACCACCTTCGTTGCCTCCTTGTCGATTTGCTTCCTCACCAAAGACTGACTCGACAACATCCTCCACATGAACACTCTCCGGACTCGATACTTCGCTATCCGACATCTTTTGAGTATCTTAGAACTAAAATCGATGAAGATCTCCCTTATTTGCGTACAAAGCTCCGACGTCACAAATATTTTTTTTACCGTAGTGTAAAAGAACAGGAGGAGCGACCAACCTTTATATAGGCGCAAAGAACTACCGTTTCACCAAAATTGCACAATCCCCCATGAAAAGACGCGACGTTTAATCTTCCACCCCTAAAATTAAAATTACCCGCCGAATTAAACCCTAAATCTGCGAAGGCGCGAAAACACAAACACTATGGCGGGAAATTCTACTCTGATACTTTAAAGTCCCAGACTTCGATTTACAATCGAACTCTCGAACTTGGGGGACTCCCAATGATACTAGCAGAATTTAAAATTCAAACGAACACTAATTCAAATTTCCAGAGTTCGACTTACGCTCAAACTCTAGAACTTGGGGGACTCTTGATGTACCAAGTCTTCGTCATTATAAACAGCTATGGGTCAATCGATTAATATCGAGGACCTCCCCCTCAAGTTCACATCAAACATAAGCAAATAGCCTAACGTCGGCGTCGACCTCGATCTCTTCGACTTAACCGACATAGTGGTCGACGTCCTTTTATGTTCGATCCACTTACGATCGGATCGAATCAATTACTGAGGATCCATATTCGAACCATAACGTCCAATCACGATCCGACCCGGTGACCCATCTGGAAAACTATAAATAGCCCTCATAAATGAGATAAAAGGTACGCACATTCCGACTATCAATTACACTCCGATCTCCACCCTTATCTCGATACTTACTTTAGCATCGGAGGGTTATCGCCGGGTAACCACCGGCATTAACCTAACGTAGTTATCTTTGATTACAGGTTATAATCCACTGTACAAATTGAGGAGAAGCTTGATTGACCTGCCAATCCTCACATTGACGAGTCGTGATACCCGAGACTTTGATTAGGAATAATTACCCTGACGATTACACACTCATCAATTTCCCAGACTTCGATTTACAATCGAACTCTCGAACTTGGGGGACTCCCAATGATACTAGCAGAATTTAAAATTCAAACGAACACTAATTCAAATTTCCAGAGTTCGACTTATGCTCAAACTCTAGAACTTGGGGGACTCTTGATGTACCAAGTCTTCGTCATTATAAACAGCTATGGGTCAATCGATTAATATCGAGGACCTCCCCCTCAAGTTCACATCAAACATAAGCAAATAGCCTAACGTCGGCGTCGACCTCGATCTCTTCGACTTAACCGACATAGTGGTCGACGTCCTTTTATGTTCGATCCACTTACGATCGGATCGAATCAATTGCTGAGGATCCATATTCGAACCATAACGTCCAATCACGATCCGACCCGGTGACCCATCTGGAAAACTATAAATAGCCCTCATAAATGAGATAAAAGGTACGCACATTCCGACTATCAATTACACTCCGATCTCCACCCTTATCTCGATACTTACTTTAGCATCGGAGGGTTATCGCCGGGTAACCACCGGCATTAACCTAACGTAGTTATCTTTGATTACAGGTTAGAATCCATTGTACAAATTGAGGAGAAGCTTGATTGACCTGCCAATCCTCACATTGACGAGTCGTGATACCCGAGACTTTGATTAGGAATAATTACCCTGACGATTACACACTCATCAGTAAGCTCGCAATAGGAAATCACAAAGAAACTCCTATCCTCTGAAGTTAGATCACTCACTAAGACGGATCTACACTTCGCACAACATTCACGTTTACAAAATCACTTAGAAGATGTAATTTTTTCTTCAACTCTACTTTTGTCAAAGAATGACTAAGCTGATGAGTGAGCTGTTCTTGAGACTTAAGAGATTTCTGCTTCGAAAATTTTCTCAGTGATTGTGTTGTTATTTTTCTCTTCGTCTCTCTCAGCTATTTATACTTGAGGTTTGAAAAATGTCCGTTGAAGAGAGATAAGATTCAAATTCCTCGAGTACTGGTCCTTAATTTCCGCGAACGGCTCTTTGCAGTCTGTCCGTACTGTCAACAGTACTTTTCTGCAGGCAGCATTAAATGCACCCAGCTGATGCGAAGCATTTCTTCAATCATTTGTCTTTAATAGCCTTGTACTTCAGCATTTATTACTTCCAGGGGCATTTATTACCGTTGGGATGACTTCTTGATCTTTTCCACTTGGCTGACGAAAGGACAAGTCTGATAGCGAACTAAGCTGATCCCAAACTTGAACAAATCTGATTTGATTCTGCTGATCTTCACCAGTCTGATTTCTTTCCTTCAGCAGATCAGTAGTCTTGGACCTTGAATTTTGACTCTTCTGATATCTTCTTTACTTAGTCAAAAATTCTTCAAAAGGGATATCAGCCAAGTTAATTTATACTTAGCCAATTTTGAAGTTTTGGAATGCATCAAAACCTCCCTTTACAAATTGTCTTCAGTGCCTTCATCTTCATCCTTATCCAACAATTTCGCCCTTTTTGATGATGACAAAACTTCAGCTAAGTACCTGTTAATACCTAAACTAAAGATTGTAATCCTCAAAATTTTCTGAGATAGAAAAGATGTGTTGGAGTAAACTTGACTTTTTATTGATAATGAAAGTATTACAAGTACAAGTTTATCAGATGAGATGTCTGAAAGATAGATAAAGTAAACTGATTACAAGAAGATTTATATATTCTAACTATCAGCTTCTTCATCAGATCCTTCCAGCACTTCTTCATACTCATAAAATGATTCTTCATCATCATCTCCTTCTTCATCAGCTTCTTCATCCTGAAGGATATTTGCTCTGGCAGCTTCCATTTTTTCTTTGAGTTGCTGCTCCTTCAGTTTCTCCATTGCTATCCTGGCTGATTCAGTATTTTTGTACTTGGTAAATGGGTCTGTTTGGTCTTCAGCAGAGTCCTTGGTTGCAGCCATTTCCTCATCAGATTTGGCTTTATCCTTAGCTTCTTCTTCAGACTTCTCTTTACCTTCTACCTTTCCAACTTCTTCAGCAGCCTTAGTCTTTTCAGCAGCTTTTTCAGTCTTCTTAGCTTCAACAGCAACAACAGTTTCCTTAGTTGATTCTTCCCCTTTATCTTCCCCCTTTTTGTCATCATCAGACTTGGTGACATTATCAGGATCAGCAGCAGGGTTGAGGGCAACAGTAGGAGTCTTCATTGCAGCACACAAAGCTTTCAAGTTCTGATTGACTACGTCATGACTTGCAGTTAAATGATGAAGAGCAGTGCTGATGGTGTCAGTTTTATCATTACAGCAATCAATGTTAATCTGCATGGTGGAAAGTTCTTGATGGATAACATCACCAGCTTTGTGAACTTCCTGTAACAATCCAACACTGATAGCTTTTTCTTCTTCACTGACTTTGATGAAGTTAGCAGTTAGGTCAGCTATGTTGTGATTTGCTCTGTCTAAGGCACCGTGAAGATGGTTGACATCAGCCTTCACATCTTCCACATTTCTGTTTATCTCAACAAGGCTTTGCAGCAACTGCTTGGAATTGTCTTGAGGCATGGGGAAAACATCAATTGCATTCTTGATAGTTCTGGCAGTGAGGAGTTGCGTACTTTCCAGCTGTAATCTGTTTGACTCAGCCAACTCTTTTTTCAACTTCTTCAACTGCAAGCTGTTCTTCTCTTCCATTTCCTTCATTTGATTCTCCATCAGCATCTGGAAGGCTTCCATCAGTGATGAATGTAGATCACTTGATGAAGTAGAAGTATCAGCTTCCCTTTCCTCAGTCTCCTGGTAGACAGGGACATCTTTCAGCTTGGTCTCCTGATCAGCTTTAGTCGCCTTAGCATTCCACTCAAGTGCTAAGGGTTTATCAGCAGTCTTGTGCTCATCATAAACCAGACTTGTGATAGTGCCATCATCATTGAAGGAAGTTGTTTGACGTATTTATCTAAGAATAATCCATGGATTAGTAAAAGCGTTATTTCCCTTGGGCACTTCACAGTACTCCTTAACTTCTTTGCCAAATCTGATCTGCTGAATGCTTGGCAGCTGAGGCAATTCACTTGAACAACCTTGCTGATATCTTGACCTTTCTGCCCATCTCTTCAAGGCGGTCATAACAACTATGTTAATTTCCCTTTCTTCAGCATTATCAGATTTTCTTCTCTTGGCTGGCAAAGTATTTTCGATTATTTTGGCTTCCTCCAGGGCAAATTCCCTGGCATATTGATGCATAGCGTCCCTGACAAAGTGAGGATCCAAAGCCTGTTGAATGGAGTCAGTCCTTAGCCAATTTAGAACCCATTGTTCTTCATCAGCTAACTCCTTCAAACTTTGAAGTTCTGCTATAGATCTGTTCAGCATGTTATCTCTCCATTTGATGTATCTAGGCTTTTCATGGGTGAACAGTGTCTTTAGCATAAGCTTCTGGTCATAGTAAGCCAAGGTCTTCTCAAATCTTTTGAAGAGCTCCTTATCAGCATAGACAATGTCAAATGCTCTTCTTACTTCAAATTTGGCCTTTGGCTTGACCTCTCCAGCAGGCATCTTAGGCTTTTTGGGTTTGTCTTCATCTTCAGCCTCATCAATTTTTATGCCTCCACTGTGAACAGGTCCATGAGCATCAGTCTTGCTGATCTCTATGACCATTGCCAGTTCTGCATCTTCAGCAGCTTTTCTTTCAGCTGCAGACATTTTTCTGCGTTCCTCATCTTTAGCTTCTTGAATCTTGCTGAGTTCAAGAGCTTTCTTTTCTTCATCCTCATCCCTTTTTCTCTGTTCAGCTTCCTCCCTTTTTCTTTTATCAGCTGCAGAGACTTTCTTCTTTTTGATTATTATCTTTCTTTTTCCCTTGTCAGCTTTGGTAGGTTGAGGAGCTGCAGATGCAAGAGGTGCAGCAGCAATAGGTTGGATGATCATGACATCTGGATCATCATGAGGTTTAGCAACCTCAATTGTTGGTTTAGCTTGAATAATCTGTTGCGCATCAGTCTGTTCAGCAACATAAGCCTCATCAGCTCCAACAGGTCTTTCAGCAGATTGGGGGCTTTGTCTTACTAAGTGTTCCAACTCAGTAGGCTCTTCAGTAAAGGTCATCTGCTTCCTTGCTGTCTTCTTTGTCCTTCCCTGAACGGGCCTAGAGGCAGCAGTGTCTTTTTGTTGACTTCTTGTCCTGTGAGAAACATTCTCAGCAGGCATCTCAGCAGATGGGGTCCTGGAAGGTGATGCAGGAGACATGTTCCTGACATCAGCAGTGGTCTGATTAATGATGTTGGATAAGGATGAAGATGAAGACACTAAAGACAAATTTAGAAGGGAGGTTTTGATGCATTCCAAAACTTCAAGATTGGCTAAGTATGGAGTAACTTAGCTGATGATCCCTTTGGAAGAAACTCTGGCTAAGTACAAGAAGACATCAGAAGAGTCAAAGTTTCAAGGTCCAAGACTTCTGATCTGCTGAAGGAAAGTTATCAGACTGAAGAAGATCAGCCGACTCAAATCAGATGTGTTCAAGTTTGAGATCAGTTGAGTTCGCCATCAGACATGCACTTTCGTCAGCCAAGTGAAAAAGATCATAAAGTATTCCCAACGGTAATAAATGCCCCTTGATGTAATAATTGCTGAAGTACAAGGTTATTAAAGACAAATGATTGAAGAATTACTTCGCATCAGCTGGGTGCATTTAATGCTGCCTGCAGAATAGTACTGTTCACAGTACGGACAGACTGCAAAAGAGCCGTTCGCGGATTTCAAGGACCAGTACTCGAGGAATTTGAATCCTGTCTCTCTTCAACGGACACTTTTCAATCCTTAAGTATAAATAGCTGAGTGAGACGAAGAAGATAGAAGCAACACAATCTCTGAGAAATTTTCGAAGCAAAATTCTTTAAGTCTCAAGAACAGCTCACTCATCAGCTGAGTCATTTGTTGACGAAAGCAGAGTTGAAGAATCAAGAAAAATACATCTTCTGAGTGATTTTGTAAACAAGAGTGTTGTGCGGAGTTGTGATCCATCTTTGTGAGTGATCGAACTTCAGAGAGTAGGAATTCTTAGTGATTTTCTACTGCGAGCTTATAGCCTTTTCATTAGTTGTCTAGGTATAAGTGGAGAAATATTGTAATCTTTGTGATTATAGTATAACCCAGAATCTAAGTGATCTGGAAGAGTGGATTAAAGGATTTTTATCCATATAACCACTATAAAAATTACTTGTGTTTTTACATTGCTTTTCAAACTTGCATATTTGCTGATTACATAAAAACACATTAAGTTAACTGTTTGAAAAAGAATTAAAAAGGAGTTTATAAAACTGGGGAAACATTTTTCAAACTGCTAAGACTACTTGTGAAAAACACTTTGAAAATCCGCTGCAAGTACTCTAAGTATTAAAACTGATTTTAACAAAATCAGCTAAGTAACTATCAGACGAGTGGTCATCAAACCTGTTCAAAGATTTGTTCGCGAACAGAATTGTAACTTACTAATCTGATCAGCTTAGTCTGTTCAGTTGAAGTAAAAGTTTTAAAGTTAAATTTGAAGAAATTTTTTAAAGAGGTTTATTCACCCCCCCTCTAAACCTCTTCTGACCACTTGGGACCAACAAGTGGTATCAGAGCAGGTGGTTCATTAGAATCAGCTGCCTGATCAACGAGCTTGATCCAAGTGTTTTTCAAAGGTTTTCAAAACTTTTCAAAAGAGCATCTTTTTGAAAAATCAAAACTTTTTGAAAAATGGATTGTATCAGCCATGTTCCCCACATTGCTGGTATGTCCTTTGAGGACTGGAAAATCAGAATGGAGTGTACACATGTATCATTAAGGGTCCATTCAGATTCACAAAGACCATAAAAATCAATGAAGTTGATACGGTTGTGGAAAAAGACCTTCATGAGATGACTCCAGAAGAAATAAAGCTCTACAATCTAGACAAAGTTGGGAGATTCATCATGACTAAAGCCCTGGATAATGATCGGTTTGACAAGGTCAAACATTGCAAGACTGCAAAGGAGATGTGGGACAAAGTCAGAGACATGAGCGAAGGCAATGATGCAATAAAGGAGCATCAGCTCAGTGTTGCCTTGGAGAAGCTAGATAACTTCAAGATGAAATCTGGAGAAACCATTGATCAGATGGATACCAGATTCACCAGAACTCTGAATGAAGTTTTAAAGCTGGGAAAGACCTTCACTGACAAAGAGATAAGCGTCAGAGTACTGAAGACTCTACCTTCCAAGTTCAACATGAAGGTGACAGCAATGGAAGAATCAAGAGATCTGGGCAAGATTTCTCTTACAGAGCTGTTCTCCGTACTCAAGGCTTATGAGTATAAACTGCCAAGAATAGGAATTGAAGAAACCTCAACTTCAGGACCCACAGCTGCACTGGTTGCTGCTGAAAATCAAAGAAGACCAGCTCAAAGAAGTATAGAAGTGGACTCATCTGATGAAGCCACAATACTCAACAAAAAGGAGTATACTGCTGGAGATGTCGCACTGTTAATGAACAACTTCAAGAAGTTCTACAAAAGAAAAATGAAGAACAAATACAACAATGCCTCTACTTCTAAACCTAACTTTTCTTCTCAAGAAAAAGATGATTATAAAGCAAAACTAATGTGTTACAACTGCAGGAAATTGGGACACTTCATCAAAGACTGCCCATATCCAAAAGCAGAAAAGTACACTGAAGAGGAGAAGAAAATGAGAAAAGAAAGAAAGCATCAGAGAGGCAAGGCAATGATGGCTGAAGCAGAAAAGCTGGCTGCTGTCTACTCATCTGATTCAGATTCAGACACGTCTGATGAAGAATCGTCTGATGAAGAAAAACCTGCTCTCCTCTGCCTGATGGCAAAGGAATCTGATGACTCTGAGGATGAGGTAACTCCTCTTGACAATGAATTATTTAATTCATTTGAACAAATGATGCTTAACAATACTGGTATTGCTGAAGCATATAAAAAGCTTAAGGAAGAGATGATATTGCTAAAAGAGCAAAATAGTTCACTGAAACTCACAGCTGAAAAGCCAAGAGAATCAGCTGAATATAAACAGCTTGAGCAAGAACATGAATCTCTGAAAGCTGAATGTGAAGTTTATAAAGGAAAAATCATGGAACTTGAAAAGATTATTGAGTCTCATGAAAAATCATCTGTTGCATCCACGCATACATCTAGTAAACAGAAGATGCCTTTAGAACAGGATAAGCAAGAGTTGAACCATACTGAAAAATTCATATCAGCTGACAATAGTAAGGTCATTTTGTATGTTCAAACTGCTAGACCTACTTCACCTGAGAAAGCGTCAAAGGAGAAGAAATCTCCTAAGGCTAAAAAGAGCAAAGAGCCTAGTGTAGAAAATCAGACTAGTAAGACCAAACAGCAGAGTCCTAAGAAGTCTGCTGATAAAGCTAAGGTCAATCACACTAGTGGTAAAACTAAGTCAAAATCAGTTGAGCAAGCATCTAGTAAACCAAAGAAGCATAAGAACAAGAAAAATCAAAATGCTTGGTATGGAAATGAGTCATATTATGTGCAACCTGCTGCATATCATCCTATGTATCATGCACCTCAATTTCCTAGTTACTATGCACCTTATCCTGCTCATCCAATGCATGCATATCCTGCATATCATGCACCTTACCCTGCTTATGAACATTATTCTTATCATACTGATCATCAACATGACTTATCTGATACTTATGATAAAAATGAAACTGTTCATGCTCCTGTTAAAACTCAGAAGCCTAAGAAGCCTAAGACTTCATCATCTTGGGTTATCAAAGGTGGAACTAATCCTTCAGGACCCTCTCAATAAGGGTACCTAAAACAATTTTATTTTTTGTTTTGTAGGTTAGGATTAGGAGTAGGGGTAAAGTAGAGAAGATTTGGTACTTGGACAGTGGATGTTCAAGACACATGTGTGGAAACATACATGAGCTGACTGATGCAGTTGCTGTTGATGGTCCAAAAGTTACTTTTGGAGACAACAAAGAAGGCAAGATTAAAGCTAAAGGAAGACTAATCAAAGGAAACATTGAGATATCTGACGTCTCATATGTTAAAGGCCTAAAGTATAATCTGCTGAGCATAAGTCAATTTTGTGACAAGGGATATTCAGTCATCTTCTCAACAGATAAGTGCTATGTTGAACAGATTGGTACAAAGAAGGTAATTTTATCTGGAAGACGACAGAGAAATATCTACATAGTTGACTGGAATTCTGCTGATAAGAATTCAAGTGTTTGTTTGGTGGCATCTGCACCAAGTGAAGTCAGTTGGCTATGGCACAAGAGAATGAATCATTTAAACTTCAAGACCATAAACAGATTAATCAAGAATGATTTGGTTGAAGGGATTCCAAAAGCAGTCATGAGCAAAGACAAGCTCTGTGACGCATGTCAGAAGGGTAAACAAATCAAGTCATCCTTCAAAAGCAAGAAGCATCAATCTTCTGAAAGAATATTGGAGCTGCTACATATGGACTTATTTGGACCCATTGATCCAGTCAGCAATGGTGGAAAGAAATACTGCCTAGCTGTTGTGGATGACTATTCAAGATACACTTGGGTGATTTTCATGAAGAAGAAAAGTGAAACCAAGGAACATCTTACAAATCTGATGGAACTGATCCAGAATGAGAAAAGTATCAAAATATTGAAGATCAGATCAGATAGAGGGACAGAGTTTACAAACTCTGCTGTTGAAGAGTATTGTAATATCAAAGGAATACATCATGAGTATTCAGCTGCTAGAACCCCTCAACAGAATGGTGTTGCTGAAAGGAGAAACAGAACACTAAAAGAAGCTGTCAGGACCATGATAGCTGAAGCTAAACTGCCACAAAGATTTTGGGCAGAAGCAACAAATACAGCATGCTTTACCCAAAACAGATGTATGATCAACAAAAATCAGAACAAGACTCCATATGAAGTTTGGAACAACAGAAAACCAAACATTCATTACTTTAAGATTTTTGGTTGTAAATGTTTTGTATTGAATAATGGGAAAAATCACCTTACTGCATTTGCAGAAAAAGCTGATGAAGCTGTCTTTGTAGGATACTCAACTGTTAGTAAAGCTTAGAGAGTCTTTAACAAAAGAACATTACTAATAGAAGAATCTATCCATGTAGTATTTGATGAGCCAAGTCAATCTTCTGAAAAGAATCAAAGTGTTAACCAAGATCTGTCTACTGATTTACAGAAGTTAGACATTGGAAGAAATGAAGAATATGTCCCCATCATACTACCTAATCTCAGATCAGCTGCTAACTCAAGTGCTGTTCAAAATCACAGTGCTGATTGTCTAACAGACGAGTTACAAACAGCTGACAGACCAGAGACTGTTCAACAGACTGCAAATGTTCAACAGACTACTACTGGAACTCCAACAGTAGTGTTGCAAGATCAAGACAGAGGACAACATCCTGATCTGCAACCTGATCTCAGATGGCTCAAGAATCACCCACCTGAGTTAGTAATTGGTGATCATTTAGATAGAGTGAAAACAAGAAGAGCTGCTGCACAAGATGCTATGTTTGTCACATTTTCTATCTCAAATAGAGCCTAAACAAATTGAAGAAGCTCTAAATGATTCCTTCTGGATTGAAGCTATGCAAGAAGAGTTGAATCAATTTGAAAGGAATAAAGTCTGGTACTTAGTTCCTAGACCAAGTCATCAAAGAGTCATTGGCACTAAATGGGTTTTCAGAAATAAGATGAATGAAGATGGTATTGTTACCAGAAACAAAGCAAGATTAGTGGCCAAGGGTTATTGTCAAGAAGAAGGAATTGACTTTGATGAAACTTTTGCACCAGTAGCAAGACTTGAAGCAATCAGATTGTTTCTAGCCTATGCTGCTTACAAGAACTTCACTGTCTATCAGATGGATGTGAAGTCTGCTTTTCTCAATGGAGAATTGCAAGAAGAAGTATATGTTGAACAACCTCCTGGATTTGAAGTCTATCAAGAAGAGGACAAAGTATATCGTCTGAAGAAGGCCCTTTATGGACTGAAACAAGCTCCAAGAGCATGGTATGATACCCTATCTAATTTTCTTTTAATTAAAGGATTTCGTAAAGGTAAGGTAGATAAAACCTTGTTCACAATTGAATGGGAAAATCATATATTACTTGTGCAAATATATGTGGACGACATTATTTTTGGTTCAACTATACAACAGATGTGTGATAAGTTCTCCAAGCTGATGCAGAATAAGTTTGAAATGAGCATGATGGGTGAACTTAATTATTTTCTTGGATTGCAAGTTAGACAGTTGCCTAATGGAATATTCATCAGCCAAGCAAAGTACACAAGAGATCTGTTCAAGAAATTTGGTATGGAAACTAGCTCAACAGCTACCATCCCTATGTCTACAAGTCTTCGTTTGGATAAAGATGAAGATGGCAAATCAGTGGACATAACCAAATATAGAGGCATTATTGGTTCATTGTTGTATTTAACAGCAAGTAGACCTGATATAATGTACTCAGTTGGAGTCTGTGCAAGATTTCAATCAAACCCCAAGGAATCTCATCTCTTAGCTGCCAAGAGAATATTGAAGTATGTTAAAGGCACTCAAGAATTGGGATTGTGGTATCCTAGAGAATCTGGATTTGAACTTATTGGTTATTCAGATTCAGACCTTGCTGGCTGCAAGATTGACAGAAAAAGCACAACAGGTGCCTGTCAGTTCTTAGGTAGTCGTCTGATCTCATGGATGAGTAAGAAACAGACTTCAGTTTCTATATCTACTGCTGAAGCTGAATATATAGCTGCTGGAGCTTGCTGTGCACAAATACTTTGGTTGAAGCATCAACTAGAAGACTACAACATCAAGATCAGTGGAATTCCAATCTACTGTGATAATACAAGTGCAATCTCACTTACTCAAAACACTACAAGTCATTCAAGGACTAAGCATATTGAGATCAAGCATCATTTCATTAGAGATCATGTGGAAAAAGGTAATGTTATGATTGAGTATGTCCATACAGACAATCAGATTGCTGACATTTTCACTAAACCTTTAAGTGAAGTAAGGTTCTCAACTCTGAGAGCTGAGCTAGGACTACTTAATTTGGATGCATAAGCTGAGGGGGAACTCATCAGAAGACTGAAGTTCAACAGCTTAGTTATCTATTATTATCTTCAAGGATTAACTTTCAACAGACTAGTTAACTTATGAATTCTTAAACTCAGGGGGAACGTGTAAGACTAGCGGTACTTCTGAATTAAAGAAGAAATTTGTTAATGTCAGTTAGTTAAAGTTATGTGCTCATCAGAAGACTCAACTATCGAAGGTTAAAGTTATATTATCTAGCTGGATTGACAAACAGCTGAGGAAGGTTATCAGCTATTGGCATTCTCTGATAACAACTATGTCATCAGGACAGTAGTCCATCAGATAAGTAGTCACTTTACTCATCTGATTACTTGAATAAAAGCGAATCTACATAAAACGTTCTATTTAAAACACGCTTTTATAAGTAACTGTTGGGCGGTACATATTCCCGCTCTTCATTAAATATCTTTTGAATTTGAAAAGTCGTAACTGACGCCGCACGATCAGCACTGACAGAAAAATGGATCTAACGGTTGGCGGATATCACGGAAACCGACAAAACCCAACTCTATAAATCCCCATCTGATCAGTCGAGTCGTTCTTTACGCACTCTAAGCATTCAAAAGTACTTGTGAGAAAATTATCTGCAAATCTCTGCATATTTCTCTTTGTTTTCCTAACCTTCAACAGATTAACAATGGCCGCTGAAGGTATGTTTCTCGTATATGATTCCTACTACCAATCCGGTACGAAACTGATGAAAGAACTTCTGGAGAAGTTCAAATCTGCAAACTTGGTAAATTTCATGGAATATAATGAGGGAGTGATCTGGACTGATCAAGTGATGGAATACTACAACACAGCAAAAGCTGATTACAACGCACTGGAGGTTAAAGCTACAGTGGGAGGTAAAACTATCACTATTACTCCTGCTGTTTTGCACGAGACGTTTGGGCTTCCTAACAGTGGACGACATGACGTCACTGTACTGACGGAAGATAAGCACCAACAATTCTGGGCGATCTGCGCCAAGGAGGGAGAAGTTATGTCTGGAAACTGTTCAAGGATCAACAGCAGAGATCATCAAGAAAGAGATTGACAGTATTCCTATTCCTCAAGATCATTCACTGCAGTTAGTGCGCAGCTTAAGAGAACTGAACCAGAATGTTGAAGATGTGAAGGGTGATGTAAATCATCTTCACACTGCCTTAAAAACAGCTGAGCACAAGATTGCTGATCTGACTACAACCTTCATTCAAGTCAGTAAAGAAGAGAAGGAAATCAATCTGGGGATGTTGCAAGAAGTGGCAAAGGCTTCACAGGAAGTTCAAAATGAAATTGCAACCATCAACCTCAACATTGACTACTTCAACGATAAGACTGACGTAATCAGCACTGATATTCATCATCTAACAGCAAGTCATGATGTTGTCAACCAGAATCTCAAGGCTTTATGTGCTGGAATGAAGATTCCAACAGTGGCTCTCAACCCTGCTATTGCACCTTCTAATGTCATCAGTTCTGATGATGACAAAAAGGGGGAAGATAAGAGGGAGGAACCACCTAAGGAAAATGTTGCTGAAGCTAAGGAAACTGAAGACACAGCTGACAAGACTGAAAAGCTTGGAAAGGTAGAAGAAGCAGAAAAGATTGAAAAAGAAACTACCAAGTACAAGAATACTGAATCTGCCAAGAAAGCAATTGATTTAACCGGATTTCGTCGGGTTAATTGAGTTTCAGTGAATTCGTGATATCGGGGGTTTGCGATACTTTTATATTTATTGTATAGGGCTCTGTTACTTTATTCCGGATGGATCGGTTACAAAGAAAAAGCAATATACAAGAACAAGAAGTAAAAACCACAAAACAAAGCTAAGAACACACCTATATGAGGATTAAAGCTCTTGTAATGATATTGAATATTATTGAATTGTGCTGTTGTAAGCAATATTGAATCCTGTATCCTTAGAGTTCAGGAATTTCGTAGTTGTCCTATACAATGATTAACTAGGTATTTATATAATGCTAAACCTAGTGTTACAAGGAAACGTAGTCCTAATAGGACTCGGCCCAAATATCCTTCTTGGGTCCGGAGTACAATCTTCTATCGAAGCGAGTTGCACTTGGCCGGGTCTGCAAGATGATCCCGATCTGTTAGGTTTTGTCGAATCGATCTTATCTGCTTCGTTCGATTCGAATAGTAAGTAGGGTGCGAAATAGCCCCCATCAGTACTCCCTCACTTCTTCGAGCGTATAGATAATAGAAGCTCGTAGAAGTAGATAAATCTTTACGACTGTTTCTTTTCTATGAATGGAGCCTCATTAAAAACCTTACTTAAGAAAAAACCCTGTGGGAAAAAATCTTAAATAAGGAAAAGAGTGCTACATATCATAGATAGTCGTTTTCTCTGTCGAATTACGGATCGCCACGCGTCTATTCAGGAGGCTCTTCGTATCCTTTCGTTTTTGGCGGGAATATGAGTAGCTGCAATAAGTTTGAAACGTCTTTTCTCATTTTGTTATAAATAGGTGACTTTCAAGTTCGCCATTTCTCTTTCATACTTCCTTATAACCTGTACCCATTTTCCTGCCTGGTCGTTTATCTCATAAAATTTTCTCTTTTGTCGATCTTCATCTTTGGGAAAGCAGAATATATGGCTTTTGTAAGAAACTCCTCTTCTTCTTCTAGAGAGATCGTCGCTCCTGATCACGATGAGGAGTTGCACCCTAATCCTTTGAGCGAGCAATCTACAGTATCTGACTTCGTTGTTCCCGTAGAAGATACTTTCAAAGTACGAATCCTTTCTGATGCAGACGTGGCTGCCCGAGCCAAAAAGGGCAAAGGTACTGTTCCTCAGATTTCTGAACCGATTGAGGACGTAGCTTGCGCATATACAGCGGAAACATTCCCGGATGTTGTGAATAATTACGCCAAATATTTTCCGGAAGGTTCTGAGATAATTCTTCCTTCTTCTACTGATAGAGTCACATCTCCCCCGGAGGGATGTCGAGCCTTTTATACGGCTCACTTCAATAGTGGATTGCGTCTTCCTTTGTCTCCCCTTTTTCTCGAAGTTTTGAAAACTTTCAGTGTGTGCTTGACACAGCTGGTTCCAAATTCTGTAGCTTTTCTGGTTTGTTTTTCCGTTTTGATGATTGCGAAGGGCTTTAAACCTTCCTTTCGTAATTTTACACAACTTTTTCGCTTTAATATTTCTAGTTCTTCAAATCGTGGATATTTCTTTGCTAGTCAGCGGCCTAGTCGAGCAATCTTTGACGCCCCTGTTTCTAGTAATCCTTCATGGAAATCTCATTTCTTCTTCGTTCGTCCTCCATCTAATTTTTGCTTGGCGGATGGTTCGACCATGCCTTTTTCATGGGATCATGGTTCCAGTTGGATTCCTGGAGGTCGCTCTCCGACTGGAGAACTTATCCCTGACGACGTACAGTTTATCACTGAAATCCCCGAAATGCGCGCAAACAAATATCAAAGTGCTCTTTTGATCGGGGAAGCTTTCCTTCGTAAGGCGGGGTTAAGTGTTCATAACTTTCCCGTCAGTTCATCATCTGATCCTCTTGGTTAGTATTTTATTTTATCTTATTGCTGTAACTATTTCTTTTATACGGAGAAACTAACTTTTACTTTGTTTCTTTTTCAGCCCATATGGTAGAAAACTCTCGGCATTCTTCGAAGGGAAAAATGGTGCTGTCGAAATCTTCAAAATCCGTAGAGAACACCCCCATCGAGCAGAGAGCTTCACGAAAAAGGAAACTGGAGTTGGGCCATGAGTCTGAGGATAATAGAGGGGAATCTCCAGATTCTTCTCGTGAGTCCCCCATTCGTCAGGTCACGGGATCTGGTTATCCTCCTCTTCACCTTAGAACATCTTTGGGTATTCGAGGATGTCGTAGCTGGTCGATGCCTCATCCTACTAATAATCCAGTTGATAGAAAGAGGAGTTACTATGGACGTTCTGGTGACGACCTTTCTTTACTCGGAGATAAACATCCAAAACCTACTCTGGTCGAAATGATCGAGGATCATTTAGAGGGAAGGAGGGCCGCTGGTTACTCCGAGAAGGATTCTCTTATTCATGATGATAGTGAGAACGCAGTCGATAAGGCAACCCGCGTTCTTTTGTCTGGTGTTTTCACTCGTGATCTCAATAAGCTTCTTCATAAGGATCCTCTGGAGAAATTCCAGCGAGCTTCTCTTTATGCCGAGAAGGTGACATCTTTTTACTTTAATCATATTAATAGATAATCTTAAAGGTCTTCCTTAATTTATTAATCCATCTCTTTTTCTTGCTCTCTTTGTTCTTCAGACCAAAACTTGTCTTGCGTCATACGCCTATGAGAATGCACTTTGGAAACAACAATGCGAGTTTCTGGAAGAGAAGCATAAAGCTTTACTCCATAAATCCTCCGGTTCAGAGGTTGGTCCCTCAACATCTTCTTCCGTTCCCGTCGTAGGGACTCGTGCTACTGGGACTGAAGATCAAGAAATGATAGACAGGGTGATGGAGATTTCTCGTGCTCAAGAGCAGGCCAATCAAATGGCTAGAAAATTAGAGGAATTGCAGTTACAGAGCACGACTCGAATTAGTGAGCTTGAATCTCAAGTATTAAATCTTGAATCTTCTTTAGAGGAGTATGAAAAGGATGTCCCACTTAGTGGACTTAGGGATCGATACGGTAGGAATCCTGATGAGAGAGTCGTTCGCGAGTTCCTTAATTCTCCTATTCATACGGCGTTGGTGTATCGGATGGTCGGTCCTCTTCTTGAGAATACTTTTAAGAAGGCGATTCATCAGCTGGTCGCCTTAGAGATGATCGATGACCGTCGGAAGGAGTATTTTAAGGCAGCTCATATTCGGTTGAATTGTTATGGCGAGCTTTATTCTTCTTCCGAGGTTCCAGATGTCGAATATCAAGGTTTTCCTCTGGCTCACCTTGTCGAGGAATTTGGAAATCCATTGCCGATTCCTCCTTCTGATGTTAACGATGAGCTCGATAATACTTTCCTCGACCCAGAAGACGAAGAGGAAGAAGGAGACGATATAGGCATGTCTGAGGACGTCGGTAGTGAACAGAAGATTCCGGATAGCGACCAGGCTTCTTGAAATAGTGATTTATTTTTTTGAAATAATCTTTGTAATTATTTCCTAGTAGATTTAACTGTAAATTTAGCTTACTTTGTACGTTAAACGCTTCGTATTCTGACAGTCGTGTCTTTTCACTTTCGCCGTAATAATTCAGACAAGTCATTTAATTTGCCGTAATCATTATGTGTGTGTCCTTTCGAATTCCAGCGTTTGCTCCAAGGTCAGTTTTCCTGTTTCGCGCCCTTTCTTTAGGTCTGTTGCATCCTTTCGTGTAGTATAAATACGAAAGGTAAAAATTGGACTTGTTTTTTACTGCTATACTCCTCTCTTAACAGAATACTCTTTCTTTAGCTAGTCGATAAACTTTCTCGATAATAATTTGTATTTTTCCATAGTCCGATCATGAGTAACCTTTTTGGTAATACTTCGAAGCGACCTTCTCGTGAGGGCGCTAGAGAAAATAGATCTAAAAAATCTCGAAGAGATGGGCCGTCGATAGAGCCTCCTCGTTCGTCCCCAACAACTAGGTCGGAGATCGATACTCGTTTTATTGTCTCTGAACCTCTTTCCGTGGTAAACTCGTCGTTTTCAGAACCAGTCTTTTCTACTTCCGCTCAGGAAGGAAACATGCCTTCCCCTGGGCGATTACCTTTTGGGGATATGTCCAACGAAGAACCGGCTTATAATATAGCTGTTAGTTCTAACACTTCTTCTTTTGAACACGTTTTTCCCGGAGGGGATTTTACTATTTCCCTTCCTTTGTCTGCTTCTACTGCCCCCCTTGTAAGCGGAGGACAAGCTGGTGATAGCTTTTTTGTCAATCCTTCTACGACACAATCAATTGTGCAGGATTGTCCTGAATTTTTGTTTCATGATACCACTGTAATGACTACATCCTTTGAATCAGGAGGACCTTCCGGAGGTGGGACCGGTTCCAGGTCTGGTCGTCGAACGGTTATTTCTGCCTCGGGCAAGGAGACCTCTGTTAGTCCCGATGGGAGAGAATCTCCTCGTCTATTAGATGATCGATGTATCTTCGAGCAAGTTAAAGATATTATGTTGTCAGAGACACCTCGTTCTGATGGTGTCCCTTCCAATAGTGAATGGCCTGGCTCAGTTGAGCCTGATGCTTTATCTTGGGATCTGGGTATGAGCACAATTTTGCCCGGCGAGTTGAGGAAGCTCGAAGGTACCTCCAACGTTCGCCTTGTTCAATCTCTGGTGAAGATATGTGAGCAGGTAAACATATTCTGAATATTTTTCCTGTTTTTGTTTTGAATGCCTTGTTGTGTGTCGGTTTCTCTTACTTTTTCTGCTTTTTTAGGGCAAGTATTTTGCACTCCAGCTGGGTGTGCAAAATGACGAACTGTGGACGAGTAAGCGTGCTTATCAACGTCAGTTAGAGTCGGAAAAAGCTAAAGCTGCAGGGCTGACGCTGGAGCTTCAGATTGCCAGAGATGATCTCCAAAAATTGGAGGCTGATAAAGTTGTTCTTGAAAAAGAGAAAAATGATTTAATACAGGCTGCTGCCCTTGCAGAGGAGTCTCAACGGCGGTCCTATGAGGAAGGGTATGACGCTGGTTATCTGAAGCGTCAAGAGGAGCTGATGGCGTTTGCTGGTAATTTGACTCCTCGGAGGACTGTTTCTAGTAGTCGGCCTACTGACCGTCCTTCCCAGTGATCTTTGGCAGGCCTTGGACTGTCTTCTTTTTTTTTTTTTTTTTTTTTTTTTTTTTTTTTTTTCGCCCAACTTTTGTGCACTTGTTTGGGCTGAAAAATTTTTTGTAATGGGAGAAGTACTGAATTGGAAATATTAGCCTTCAGGCAGATTCTTGCCTATATCTATTTTCTTCTCTTTGTTATGCACAATTTGCCTTTTATGCATAAATATAATCATCGTAAAATAATCAATATTGTTTAGCATACTTATCTGAAATTGATCTTTGCCAAGAATGTAGAATAAGGTAGCTTTGATCTCGATGTTTGTTTTGCAAATCCAATCTTTGTCGATCAAACCAGTATAGTCCCTTGGATTATATTCAAAATCATGTTTGCGCATAATCATGCAGATAGTAGGCTTATTCGGATCGATCTGATTTAGGGAACGTTCAACATTTCGGTCGATGTTCGATCCATGCCGTTGTAAACTTGTCCTTTTGTGACACAAACTTTTATATAAGGAGGCTTTTTATACCTTTTGTTGAACTCTTCTTTTCTCATTTTTTTAAGACTAAGAGAAAATAACCCTTTCAGTATCCTCCGAATCTTTATGTTTTTCATTATCAACTTGGAACTACTTGTTCTTCAAGCGATGTTTCGTTTATGGCATATCTTTGATATGGGAGGAATTGGAAAGTGTAGAAGTCTTAGTCAGATCTGACCCATTCAGACCTCCTTAAGCAATTCTTTGGTATGTTAGGCAGTGACTCCTTTGCAGTTTCGAATAAGGAGGACTATTCTCCTGATTTCTATATCAGATATCTTGGATTCGAGAGGAGTTCCCGTATGGCTTAGTCAATGGTCATCCATATGATGTATGAGGCAGTGACGTCCCTCGTATGGTGAAGGGTTTGGTCTTTTATCTTTTATCGAGCAACTGTCCTTTTCGCTGCGATTTTTAGATATGATCATATCGATCTATTGCCTCTTTTGTTATCGACTAGTTGGGGCGATTAGATTGTGCCGTTCCAACTTACTTGCATTTATTGCGGGGAGTCAAGGGGTCGCATCTGTGTCCGTTGATCAAATGCTTTTTCAGCCGTTGGATTGTTTGAGTCTATCCCTATAAATGGGGTGGTGGTTTGCATTCTTCCTTTGCAATTTTCCAAAGAGAATGGAGATCTCAACTTCTTTGGATTTCATTCTGCCCTCAGATCCCATAATATTCAAAAAGTCACATTATCGTGATTCACTCTGTAATAATTTGATGTTCATCTACCTTGTACTGACGGGTCCCATGTCAGCCCTTCCTTGTACTAACGGGTCCCATGAGGCCTCCGCTTTAGTCTTCATCAATTAGAGGTCCGTGGTTTCCGTTTGCACATGGGGGGTTCATACTTGCCAGTCACCCTCGCTCTTGGATGTGACTTCCGGAGTGATAGACTGCCGGGGTGGCTGGTAAACTTACCGTTTCACGACTTTCCCGAAGAGATGCTGCTCTAGAGTAAAATGTTTTATTGATAAAGTAAAAGCAGTATCTTCTTACGGGTGAGTGAGCATTGCTAGTTATCTGGCTGGTAATGCTCATTTAGTCTGGAGGAACATTTGATCTTCAGAGCCTGGCCATCGAACCAAAGAAGTCGACCATCCTGAGCAGCATGCTTCTTAGGTGGTTTATCATAATCGACGAGGTACTAGGGAGGAGATTGGTGTTTCCGTGGACATTGTCGTGAAGATAGCCGATCCTATAGGATCATATTGACTAAATCATTGTAATGATCTTTAAGTAACAAGCAGATCTTTGTAACGTAGGATTTTTGTATGTAACTGACTTGATGAATAAAATATTATTTTTATCTCTTTCATCTTCTTTGTCGTTGATTTTGTCATAATTTTTATTTACGAGGAGCAGTTTCCGAGCAGATGGAGTCATACATGATTCATCTTCAAAACTTTAGGAGTTTCAGCAGATCTTTTGGTTTGTTAGGAATAGATCGAGGAGTGTTTATTGAGCGGATCAATGTTTACTCAACTTGTTACAATTTAAACTTAGGTTTTTAACCCAAAAAGTCTTTTTTGATCATTGAAGATATGTCGAGGAGTTTTTATCGAGCGGATCGATGTTTTACTCGACTCGTTTATAATTTTAGACTTAGGTTTTTAGTACCAAAAAGTCTTTTTCTTGTTTGTAAAAGTATCGAGGAGTGTTTATTGAGCGGATCAATGTATACTCGACTCGTTTTTAATTTTAGACTTTAGGTTTTTAGTACCAAAAAGTCTTTTTCTCGTTTGTAAAAGTATCGAGGAGTGTTTATTGAGCGGATCAATGTATACTCGACTCGTTTTTAATTTTAGACTTTAGGTTTTTAGTACCAAGAAGTCTTTTTCTTGTTTGTAAAAGTATCGAGGAGTGTTTATTGAGCGGATCAATGTATACTCGACTCGTTTTTAATTTTAGACTTTTAGGTTTTTAGTACCAAGAAGTCTTTTTCTCGTTTGTAAAAGTATCGAGGAGTGTTTATTGAGCGGATCAATGTATACTCGACTCGTTTTTAATTTTAGACTTTAGGTTTTTAGTACCAAGAAGTCTTTTTCTCGTTTGTAAAAGTATCGAGGAGTGTTTATTGAGCGGATCAATGTATACTCGACTCGTTTTTAATTTTAGACTTTAGGTTTTTAGTACCAAGAAGTCTTTTTGATCGTTGAAGATATATCGAGGAGTTTTTATCGAGCGGATCGATGTTTACTCGACTCTTTTTGATTAGACTTAGGTTCTTAACCCAGAAGCCTTTTAATCGTTTAAATATGGGCGAGGAGTTTGTATTGAGCGGATCAATGTATACTCGACTCGCTTTTGAATATATCGAGGACTTTTTATCGAGCGGATCGATGTTTACTCAACTCATCTGTAATTTAGACTTAGGTACATCACCAAAAAGTCCTTTTTGTCGTTGATATAAATCGAGGAGTGTTTATTGAGCGGATCAATGTATACTCGACTCGTTTCGTTCTAATTTTTATCAATATGATAGTGTAATTCCAAGGAGCGTTAACCGAAATAATCGATGTATAGAAAATGCTAAAAATCTTTACTAATTGAACTGTAGGCTAAGGCCTTTGTTACAAGGATTAAAACTTGATAAAGTAAAACAAAACAATGCAGTATAATCTGCTAAAATTTATTTACCATAGTATTTCCTAAGGTTGACCGCATTCCAGGTTCTTGGTAAGGCTGTTCCATCCAAGTGTGCAATTTTGTATGAACCTTTCTTTCCTACGCCAATGACGACGTAAGGTCCATCCCAATTTTGTTGTAACTTTCCCACATGCTTGGATACTTCTACCTTTTTCAAGACCAAGTCTCCTTCTTTGAAAGTTCGGATGCGAACTTTTTGATTGTATGCTTTCTCCATATTTGCTTTAGTGACTTGTAGGCGTACAGCAGCTTTATCTCTTAAAGCTTCTGTTAAATCAATGTCATTTTCTCTCTCTTTTTCATTTTCTTGATCGTCGAACATCTCTATTCTTGGCGTTGGGATTAGGGTTTCAACAGGAATAACAGCCTCCGACCCATACACCAAGCTGAATGGTGTTTCCCCGGTTGAGCTTCTTACTGTAGTTCGATTAGCCCATAGTACTCCTGGAAGTTCATCGAGCCATCTTCCTTTGGCCGAACCTAATCTTTTCTCCAAAGATTTTATTATTTCTCGGTTTGCTACTTCGGTTTGTCCGTTCGCTCTTGGATGTCCGACCGAAGTGAAATTTTGTTGAATTCCCAGTTTCGAACACCATTCTATTACTTGTTTTCCCGCAAATTGGGTTCCATTATCTGAAATTAGGATCCTTGGGATGCCAAATCGGCAAACTATGAACTTCCATAGGAAGTTGATCACTTGAAATTGAGTTATTCGTGCGAGTGCAATGCATTCTATCCATTTGCTGAAATATTCTACAGCGACCAGGACGTAAGCTTTTTTGGATCTGGCCGCTGGAAAAGGCCCCACAATGTCCATTCCCCATTGATCGAAGGGCCAACATACTGGAATTGGATGCATGTTTTCTGCTGGTTGATGACATATGTTAGCATGGATCTGGCAGTGATGACATTCTTGGACATATAGAGTGGCATCTTTATTGATGGTAGGCCAATAGTAACCAGTCCTGAGACATTTTAAGGCCAATGCCCTTGATCCGCTGTGATTTCCTGCGTCTCCTTCATGTATTTCTCGCAGTATATCGGCGGTTTGTGACTCAGGGATGCATTTCAGGAGAATTCCTGATACCGACCTTCGGTAGAGTTTTCCTTTTACAAGCGTATATTTTGGGGCTCGATATTTTACTTTTCGAGCTGCATTCTGATCAGATGGTAGTTTTCCTTCACGAAGATAGTCTATCATTGGGGTCATCCAATTTTCTTCGACTTCATCTATTTCCATTATATCGACTGCCGGTGTTTCATCGATATCGACTGCCGGTGTAGAAGATATCAACCAATTGATCACCCGTTCGGTTTTTCCGTCGTGGGCTCCTGTGAATTTAGACAGTTGATCGGCCCATCTGTTTTCCGAACGTGGGATGTTCTGTATGTCGAAATTTTCAAACTTCTCGGCTAATGTTTTTACTTTGGCGAGGTATTTTACCATATTGAATTCCTTAGCTTCGTATAGGCCTCTTATTTGTCTTTGTACTAACTCTGAGTCGGTTAACACTTTAAGCCTTTTAATGTTAGCTTTGATCGCCATTTCCATTCCTGCGATTAACGCTTCATATTCAGCTTCGTTGTTTGTTACAACGAAGTCCAATGTTATCGCGTAATTCAAATCTTCCTTATTTGGTCCGGTGAAGTTGATTCCGGCGCCTCCTCCTTCTCGGCATGAAGCACCATCGACATGCATCAACCAAGTTTGATCTTCTATAGTCAAGACATCGTCATTGAGGCTGCTCGATGATTCAGTAGTCTGTGTTGGTGTTTCTAATATAAAATCGGCTAACACTTGGGCCTTGATGGCAATCCTTGGTTTGTAGTCTACATCGAACTGGCTGAGTTCGATGGCCCATTTGATCAATCTTCCGGAGGCTTCAGGTTTTGCTAGAACTTGCCTTAGCGGCTGATTCGTCAAAACGATGATTTTGTAAGTTAAGAAGTAGGGTCGGAGTTTTCGTGCGGCCACTACTAAGGCCAGCGTGAATTTTTCTATTTCCAAGTAATTCTTCTCCGCCCCTTGTAATAATTTGCTAAGATAATAGACGGGCTTATGCTCGGAGCCCTCTATCTTAATTAGCACTGAACTAATGGCCGTATCAGAGATGGAGATGTAGATGTACAACGGTTCCCCTTCCGTCGGTTTAGCTAACATCGGGGGCGTTGTCAAATATTCTTTGAGTTGTTCGAAGGCTCGTTCACATTCTTCGGTCCAAGCGAATTTTTTTCGCTTTTCGAAGTGTTTGGAAAAAGGGCAAGCTTCTGTCCGCAGATTTTGATATGAATCTATTCAATGCTACGATTTTCCCAACTAAGCTTTGTACTTGAGAGATGGTCTTGGGAGGTTTCATTTCAGTTATGGCTCGAATTTTTTCTGGGTTGGCCTCTATACCTCGCTGATGTACCAAGTATCCTAAAAATTTTCCTGACTTAACACCGAAGGTGCATTTTGCAGGGTTCAACTTCATACGGTATTTTCTTAAGATTTGGAAACATCGATCTAGATGTTTTATGTGATCTGCTTCATTCATACTTTTGACTAACATGTCGTCTACATAGACTTCCATTATTTCTCCGATTAATTCCCTGAACATTAAGTTTACTAACCTTTGGTAAGTAGCGCCGGCATTCCTCAATCCGAATGGCATTACAATAAAACAGTATACTCCCTATTCGGTTATGAACGCGGTCTTCTCTTGATCCCGCTCGTCCATGTATATTTGGTAGAATCCTTGGAAGGCGTCCATCATGCTGAATATCGCGAAGCCAGCAGTCGAGTCGACCAATAAGTCAATCCTTGGGAGAGGGTATGGGTCGCGTGGACATAACTTGTTAAGGTCGGTGAAATCATTACACATTCTCCATTTGTTGTCCTTTTTATCCCCTTTTGCTACTAGTACAACATTACATAGCCATTCCGAGAAATGTATTTCTCGGATTTGTTTTGCTTCGAGCAATCTCTCTACTTCGGCTTTGATAATTCTATCTTTTACCGGTCCATGATTTCTTTTCTTCTGTCTAGCGGGTTTCGCCGAAGGGTCGATTTTTAGGGTATGCTTGATTATCCGAGGATCAATTCCTTCAATCTCATTCGCGCTCCAGGCGAAGACGTCAACATTATTTCTTAGGAATTCGATTAACATTATTTCTCCTTCTCTGCTCAATTCTGTACCTATTCTTGTCGTTTTGGACGAGTCGCCTTTTACTAGAATTATATCTTTATGTTCTGGGGGTTTCAAGGATAAGTCTAGCGGTTCTTTCCCCTTTTTATCTAACCGATCAGTAATAGGAATTTCAACCTCATTTCTAATGAGATCGTCTTCGATCTTTCTCTTGTTCGGAGTAATTGACTTAGGGTGTTCTTTCAAAGTTAACGATGTGCTGTAGCAATTCCACGCCATACAGTGGTCGTTCGTTATTTCTCCGATGCCCATATCGGTCGGAAACTTTATTTTCTGATGATAGGTAGAGACTACAGCTCGGAAAAGGTTAAGGGCTGGTCGCCCTAGTATAGCGTTATAAGCGAAGGGTGCTTCCACTACTAGGAATTTTATCAACTTCACTGTCCTGAGTGGTTTCTTCCCAAGTGACACACTTAAAGATATTGTTCCGCTGGGGATAATCTCGGACCCTTCCAAAGCCTACTAACGGCGTAGCTACTTTTTGTAGGTTTATTTGTCCCAAGTTCATTTGGGCTAAAACCTCCCGGGAGATGATATTCGCCGAGCTTCCATTATCAATTAGGATTCTTCTTACATTATAATTTGCTATCTCTAATGATACTACCATAGGAAAATCGGGGTTATCTTCTTTTGTGTCCCAAATGATGTTTTTAGGTACTTCGCCTTCGTTGAAGCTGATCGGCTGGTGATTTGTCGGCCTGTTTTCCAGAGTCCAAATTTCTTTTGGATGTTTAGAATTTCGAATTATGGATCGGGCTGTCCTTCGTCGTGCATTACGACTATCTCCACCCGCGGGTCCCCCGGATATTGTATGGATAGTCCCATTGATCTGGTCCTGATTTAACTCCTGAGTAGGTCGACGTTCGGGCGACCTTCGATGAGAACTTCTCCTTCGATTACCGTTCCGAGGGCTTCTACTTCTTTCCCTTTTGCGATTATCTTGGTCTATGTATTCGTCTAGTTTTCCTTGCTCGATCAGTTTTTCGACTTCTCTCTTAAGGTGAAAACAATTTTCCGTTAGATGCCCATGTGCCCTGTGGTACTTACAGTATTGATCATAGTTTCTAGACCCCGGTCTGGGCTGAGCGATTTTCCTTGCCTCGGGAATCCAGTTATTTCTTTCTAGGACTTCCAATATTTCTTCCATTGGAGCATTTAATCTTGGGTGTTCTACTTGATTCACCCTGCTTCTGATTGGTTGCTCAGGGTTTCTTGGTCTTTGGTAGTAATTAGGTTGTCTTTCTCGATCGGCTTTGCTGTATTCCAGTCGCTGGAAAACGTTACTTCTCCTGGAAGATCGCTCATAGTCTAAGGGTCTTTGAATAGGAATCTTATCATGCCGCTTGGGGCCTGAAGCTGTGAATTTATTTTTGTTTTTATCCTTAAAGGAATTCATCTCTTCTTGGGTCATATACTTAGACGCCAAGCTCATGATGTCGGCGAACGTTCTTGGTTGTTTTCGACTGAGGGCATTTCCGAACTGCCTGTTTTTAGTGAGATCGAAGAGGATAGAAATTATGTAATCAATATTTGGAGAATCGATTTTGAGTAATTCTACGTTGAATCTGGCCAACCAATTTCTTAGGGATTCTCCTTCTTGTTGATGTATGGTTCCTAGGTAGCTCATCGGGAGTTTTTGTCTCTTCTGACTGGCAAACTGCTGGGTTAATTTATTGCATAATTCCCGGAAACTGAATATGGAGTTGGCAGGTTGTTTTGCGAACCAATCCAACGCTAGGCCCTCGAATGTGGTCACCATTAACTTGGCGGTGAATTCGGCAGAGTGGGCGTATAAATTCATTATGTTAGTTAAGCTAAAAATATAATCATCCGGGTCGGTGGTTCCGTCATATCGGGGTAGTCTACCTGGGACCTGTCCAATAGATTGCGCTTCTTTTATTTCTCTACAGAAGGGAGAACACGCTGCAAGGCTCTCCTGGAGTTCCGCGGTTCGGGTCCACGGGTTTTGAACAGATCGTAGGCGCTGTTCCAGTCGTTCCTGTACTATTCTCTCGATTTCTCTTTCCGAGAATCGAGCTGTTCGTGGTCGATCTGGGATAGCATCATCTATGTCATCCTCGATAGGGATTATTGTTCGTTCCTTCGATCCGCTTCGATCCGCCTGTGGCCTT
Organism: Penstemon eatonii; assembly: GCA_038501285.1. Classification (NCBI taxonomy): domain Eukaryota; kingdom Viridiplantae; phylum Streptophyta; class Magnoliopsida; order Lamiales; family Plantaginaceae; genus Penstemon; species Penstemon eatonii. Next base: position 59,845,451 of record CM076715.1, on the reverse strand, counting down.
CTTCGACCTGGTTTTCCTCTGGGACGGTTATCGGAGGGTTTAGAATTGCGCTGCTGTGGGCTGCGCAATGAGCGTCGCTCACTTGCTGGGCTGTCTGCTTGTTGAGAGGTTTGTTCGTTTGGCCTTGGCACTCCTGGTGCAGGAGTTGTCTTGGGAGCTGTAACGTTTCGAGGAATTTGGTCCAAAACTAGCAATTCTTCTGGGGAGAGTGATTTGAAGAGCATTGCTATTTGTTTCAGTTTTTCCTGAGCGCCTGGGAGAGGAACTGGTATTTCGGGGACTTCCGGTTCTTCCTGTATTGCACCGGTAAGACCTCCTTGGTGTTCCTGCTGACGAGAACGGGTATCTGGGAGATTTTCATTGGTGTTGGGAATGTTGTTATCGTTGTTGTCTTGTGGATCTTCGGATGTGTCGTGGCCGGTGGTTGTATTACTTCTCGCTCCAATGCGAGCACTTTTCCTTGGGCGAGCCATGTGTCGATCGAATAATTAACCTAGCCCCACGGTGGGCGCCAACTGATTTAACCGGATTTCGTCGGGTTAATTGAGTTTCAGTGAATTCGTGATATCGGGGGTTTGCGATACTTTTATATTTATTGTATAGGGCTCTGTTACTTTATTCCGGATGGATCGGTTACAAAGAAAAAGCAATATACAAGAACAAGAAGTAAAAACCACAAAACAAAGCTAAGAACACACCTATATGAGGATTAAAGCTCTTGTAATGATATTGAATATTATTGAATTGTGCTGTTGTAAGCAATATTGAATCCTGTATCCTTAGAGTTCAGGAATTTCGTAGTTGTCCTATACAATGATTAACTAGGTATTTATATAATGCTAAACCTAGTGTTACAAGGAAACGTAGTCCTAATAGGACTCGGCCCAAATATCCTTCTTGGGTCCGGACTACAATCTTCTATCGAAGCGAGTTGCACTTGGCCGGGTCTGCAAGATGATCCCGATCTGTTAGGTTTTGTCGAATCGATCTTATCTGCTTCGTTCGATTCGAATAGTAAGTAGGGTGCGAAATAGCCCCCATCAGCAATGGAGCTTATCAGAGAACAACAACTCAAAGAGAAGATGGAAGCTGCCAAAGCAATTCTGGAAGAAGAAGCTGATGATGAAGAAGATGACGAAGAGTCATCTTATGAGTATGAAGAAGTGCTTGAAGGATCAGATGAAGAAGCTGATAGTTAGAAATTGAAATATCATTGTAATCAGTTTACTTTTATCTATTCTTCAGAATTCTCATCTGATGAACTTGTACTTGTACTTATTTATCAAATCATCAATAAAAGTTCAAGTTTCTGTTTCCAACATATATTTTCTATCCCAGAAAATTTTGAAGGTTACAATCTTTAGCTTAGGTATTTAACAGGTAATTAGCTGAAGTTTTGTCATCATCAAAAAGGGGGAAATTGTTGGATAAGGATGAAGATGAAGACACTAAAGACAAATTTAGAAGGGAGGTTTTGATGCATTCCAAAACTTCAAGATTGGCTAAGTATGGAGTAACTTAGCTGATGATCCCTTTGGAAGAAACTCTGGCTAAGTACAAGAAGACATCAGAAGAGTCAAAGTTTCAAGGTCCAAGACTTCTGATCTGCAGAAGGAAAGTTATCAGACTGATGAAGATCAGCCGACTCAAATCAGATGTGTTCAAGTTTGAGATCAGTTGAGTTCGCCATCAGACTTGCACTTTCGTCAGCCAAGTGAAAAAGATCATAAAGTATTCCCAACGGTAATAAATGCCCCTTGATGTAATAAATGCTGAAGTACAAGGTTATTAAAGACAAATGATTGAAGAATTGCTTCGCATCAGCTGGGTGCATTTAATGCTGCATTTAATGCTGCCTGCAGAATAGTACTGTTCACAGTACGGACAGACTGCAAAAGAGCCGTTCGCGGATTTCAAGGACCAGTACTCGAGGAATTTGAATCCTGTCTCTCTTCAACGGACACTTTTCAATCCTCAAGTATAAATAGCTGAGTGAGACGAAGAAGATAGAAGCAACACAATCTCTGAGAAATTTTCGAAGCAAAATTCTTTAAGTCTCAAGAACAGCTCACTCATCAGCTGAGTCATTTGTTGACGAAAGCAGAGTTGAAGAATCAAGAAAAATACATCTTCTGAGTGATTTTGTAAACAAGAGTGTTGTGCGGAGTTGTGATCCATCTTTGTGAGTGATCAAACTTCAGAGAGTAGGAATTCTTAGTGATTTTCTACTGCGAGCTTATAGCCTTTTCATTAGTTGTCTAGGTATAAGTGGAGAAATATTGTAATCTTTGTGATTATAGTATAACCCAGAATCTAAGTGATCTGGAAGAGTGGATTAAAGGATTTTTATCCATATAACCACTATAAAAATTACTTGTGTTTTTACATTGCTTTTCAATCTTGCATATTTGCTGATTACATAAAAACACATTAAGTTAACTGTTTGAAAAAGAATTAAAAAGGAGTTTATAAAACTGGGGGAAACATTTTTCAAACTGCTAAGACTACTTGTGAAAAACACTTTGAAAATCCGCTGCAAGTATTCTAAGTATTAAAACTGATTTTAACAAAATCAGCTAAGTAACTATCAGACGAGTGGTCATCAAACCTGTTCAAAGATTTGTTCGCGAACAGAATTGTAACTTACTAATCTGATCAGCTTAGTCTGTTCAGTTGAAGTAAAAGTTTTAAAGTTAAATTTGAAGAAAATTTTTAAAGAGGTTTATTCGCCCCCCCCTCTAAACCTCTTCTGACCACTTGGGACCAACATTTGTCAGCACCAACATCAGCCACGGTTTTCACCTTCTTAGGAGCTTTCTCCTTAGGCTTATCAGCAGCCTTCTTTTTCTAGGTCTCAACAGCTAACTCAGCTGTTTTGACCAATCTTCTAGGCCTTTTTGCAGGAACCTCCTTAGCTTCCTCAGCTTCTTCCTCACCAGCCTCGTCGGCTTTTCTCTTCAGAACGGGCAAGTACTTCACCATGGCCTTTGATTTGTGAATTTCCTTACCATTTGTCATTGCACATCCCAGTTTGAACAGCAGATAACTGAGAGTGATTCTGTGGTTGGTCTGAGGTGCCTTGCTTTTGTTCTTTTTGTCGTGGAAGTTAGCCAGAACATACCAAATGATAACAGACCAGTTGACTTCCAGTCCGTAGTAAATGGCGGCCATGATGCTGAAACTTTTCATAGTAACAACATCTAGAGAAAAAGTGCAGTTCTCAATTAGCTTAGAGACCATATCAGCCATCCGCTGATATTCATCCTTCAGCTGTCTCTTCTTGATGTTGCCAGGCAACATCTCTCCCTCCCCGGCACAGATTGCCCAGAACTGTTGGTGCTTCTCCTCCGTCAGCACAGTGACATCATGTCGTCCTTTGTTAGGAAGCCCAAAAGTTTCGTGAAGAACAGCAGGGGTAATGACGAAGGATTTGCCTCTGACGGTAACATTGATTTTCGGAGTGGTGAAATCAACAGTCGCAGTTTGATAGTACTCTAAGACTTGATCAGTCCAGATCACTCCTTCATTGTATTCCATGAAATTTACCAATGAAGCCGATTTGAACTTCTCTAGCAGTTCCTTCATCAAATCAGTACCAGGTTGGTAGTAGGAGTCATAGATCAGATACATACCCTCAGCAACCATCGTAAATCTGTTGGAAGTTAGAAAATCAAGAAGAAATATTACAGAGAATTGCCAGTAATTTCTCACAAGATCTCTTGGTAATATTTCTAACGGTTAGCTGGTATCACGGAAACCAAGATACCCTAACTCTATAAATCCAGATCTGATCATCTAAGTAGCTCTTTACGCACCTCAAATATTCTCTGTACTGATTTATAGAGTACAGAGTACATAATATCAGGTCTGCTAGCTGTTAAGTATAACAGTGACCCAATAATTCCTCTATACTTGGTTATGTCCACTGATTTCCCATCTTCATCTTTATCCAAACAAAGACTAGTAGATATTGTAATGTTATGATGAGGGGTATCTCGGATACAGCGTTTCTACAGCCCGGCAAGGTCGAAAGTCACGGAGCTCGATCTCGGAGGTATAATTTCGAGCCCAAAACCCAAGAGTCCTACGCCGATTCTACAAAAGAAGCTTAGGGTCCAAAATCACTGTTGGGCCGAGTTCAGGCCCAGGCCCGTGGGCCAAGAAATGCACATCTGCGGGTGGATCACCTAGCTCAAGATCTCAGCTATAAATACCCCTAGCATTTATGACGATGACACAACTTCCCAGGTGCTCTTCCTCCGAGGCTGCTGCTCGGAACTGGTTAGGAAGAATAGCATAGGCTGTTTATTGTGTATTTCACCCTCTAGCTTGTACGGCATCCTATAATGCTCGGATAGGACTCTCAATATTTGTAATTTGTACTCATTCATCTTGAATACAAATACTATTGATCTATTTCTTCTATTTACTAGCATTTGTACGGCATCTCACACCACCTAGACCGAAGAAACGAAAACGCGTAAGATCAATTGGCGCCCACCGTGGGGCCTTATTCGAGTATTAGATCGAAATATGCCTACTACGAGGAGAAATACGTATATCAGAGGAGAACCTTCCCATGCAGCAGGAGCACAAAATTCGGTTAACAATGAGCCCGATAATCTGTCGCGCGCGGCTCAACAACCAGAGATTCCACCAGTTATTCCGCAGGATAATGTTCCAATTCACACGACCGTTGGAGATCTAAGGTCCATTATTGGCACGATGTGTAGGGAATTTCTGAACGGTGGTAGGGCTGATCAATCGCCTGTAGATCAACCGGTAGTTCACGGGAGACCTGAAATACCATCTCGAACGTCCAGAGGGAGAACAGTGTACTACGATCCATATCACACGCGCCAGCAACAAACCCTCCTCGAGCTGTGCCATCGAAAATCAACGCCCGATCAGAAACCCGCCAAGATTAATACATGATGTGGAAGTAGTAGGGGAGAGCCACCCTTCTGGTGTTGTCAAAGGCAAAAAATCGCCCCACAAAAGAATTACTGAATCTGAACTGGAAAGGATAGTGCAAGAGAGAGTAGCTGAGAAGTTGGAGAAGGAAGGTATGCTGATAGAAATTCCTCGCGGCAAACATGCTGCCAGGCGAGCGGAAAATGTTCCGAGTAGAGAGAATCTACGAGATAGGGAGGTCTCGAACAGTATCATGCGTTGTTCGCCATTTTGTCAAGAAATACGCAAAGCTCGAAATGTGGAAACAGTACCAACCAGACTACCGTGGTATAACGGGACTACCGACCCCGGGGAACACATCAACAACTTTATTAATGTGATGAACTTATAGGGACATTCAGAGGACTTTTGTTGCAAGATCATGGTTACTACCTTCGAGGGAATCGCCCTCGATTGGTTCGGAAAATTGCCGCCTACCTCCATATTTTCCTTCGAGGAATTTTGCGACAAACTAAAACACCAATTCGCTAGTCAAAGGAAACCGAGGTTACCGGCGAATCATTTGGGAACCGTAAAACAGATGGAAGGAGAAACGTTGAGACAATGGTTAGCAAGATTCAGTATCGAACTTCTCAAAGTTGACACTCCGCAGATCGAATATCTGTCCTCTTTAATGTTCGAGCTGACAAGGAGCACTCAGTTCTGAAATGCCTTGTGCAGAAAACAACCGAAATCCTTCGAGCGAATTATGGAAATCGCCGAGAAATACATGATTTAGGAAGAAATGAATAAGTTAAAAAGCTCGCACACCGAAAAACTCCCTCTTAACAAGAAACAAGATCGGGCTCCTATCCCGAAACCTGGTGATTACGGAGGGTCGGCCAGGGGATCCGTTTGGCAAAGAATCAACACTTATAAGCCACATATGCCGCCCCAAGCGTTGAATTCCTATGGACCTCCTGGTGAACGAGCTCGACCTCCAAGATCGGGAAAAATTCAGTTTACTGAACTTAACAGTTCGAAAGAAGAGGTATTAACTGTATTAGAAGAAGGAAATTTGATTCCCGAGGCTCAAAGAATCACTCAGGCTAGGCCGGGTGCACTGGGTTATGACCAATACTGTCGATACCACCGGACTCGGGGGCACAGCACCGAAAACTGCTACAAACTGAAAGTCGAGATAGAAAAACTGATTGCACAAGGAAAACTCAAAGAATTTGTCAAAGGAGGCAACTATAACAATCGTTATCGGTCCAGGAGCCCGCGAAAGTTTAATAGTCAACAGAAGCAGCTTCAAAGTCAGACGGAAGAGCGGTCAAACGGAGTGATAAACATGATTGCTGGCGGACCAGCAGGAGGAGATAGCAGAAATGCTAGAAAAAGAACGCTGAGATCGATAAGGGCTGGAGTCTCTGCAAAGAGGGAAATTCTATCCTTGGAGTTTCCCTCCATGGAAAATCAAGTTATAAGTTTCAGTGAGCCTGATCGACCTTCGGACGTTAATTGGGATACAAACGAAGATGATCCATATTTTTCCATGGTGTTGACATTGAAAATTGCTAATTTCGAGGTTAAAAGAGTGCTGGTCGATAATGGAAGCTCGGCAAACATTATCTCGTCAGAAGCCCTCACAAGAATGAATCTTTGTCACCCGCATCTGGATCGAGTGACCACTCCTTTGGTCGGTTTTGGGGGATCGGAGATTATTCCGCTTGGGACCATCCTCTTGAGCACGACTCTAGGGAGCAAACCAAAAAATGTAACAAGGATGGTCAAATTTTTGGTAGTAGTTACATCATTCGCTTATAATGCCATATTGGGGAGACCAGCTCTTAATATCTTCGAAGCAGTTGTATCTACCTATCACCAAAAGGTAAAGTTCCCAACCGAGGGAGGGGTAGGAGAAATGAGGAACGACCAATACATGGCCTGGGAATGTTATAATTCATCTTTAAGTATTAAAAAGAAAGTGGAGTCCGAGCTCCCGATTAAGAGGAAAATAGCTGAATTAGAGTCTGGCGTAAAATCACTGATTCCCGACCACGAGAAATTACAAGGAAAAAAAGGAAAAAATGTAGACATGAGTGTGCAAGCGCCCGGCCATAAAAAAGTAACTTTAGTTCCGGGATCCCCTGAGAAATTCACAAAAATTGGAACAGAGTTAAGCGAAGGCATGGAAACCATGCTCGTTGAATTTTTACAGAAAAATGTGGACGTTTTTGCCTGGAGTTCAGATGATATAGTTGGTATCGACCCACGGGTGACAACACATTCATTGAATATCGATCCAAAGGCAAAACCTGTAAGGCAAAAGAAGCGCAATCATGGCCGCGAAAAGGACAAAATAATCAATGCAGAGGTCGATAGATTGTTAGCAGCAGGCCAGATCAGGGAAATAAAGTTCACAGAGTGGTTGTGTAATGTGGTCCTAGTTTCTAAAGGCGAAAAGATTGAAAACAAATGGAGAATGTGTAATGACTTTACAGACCTAAACAAATTGTGCCCAAGAGATCCTTATCCATTACCTCGGATCGATATGCTTGTAGATTCCACCGCGGGGTTTGTATTTTTCAGTATGATGGATGCTTTCCAAGGATTTTATCAGATTTTCATGAACGAAAGAGACCAGGATAAAACAGCATTCATCACCGAACGAGGAGTCTACTGCTTCATTGTCATGCCTTTTGGCTTGAGGAATGCGGGCGCAACCTATCAAAGATTAGTGAATATGATGTTTAAAGATTTGATAGGGGATATCATGGAAGTTTATGTAGACGACATGCTCGTAAAGAGTATAACGGAGGAGGACCACATCAACCATCTTCATCGATGTTTTGGAATTCTAAGGAAATATGGAATGAAGTTGAATCCTGCCAAATGCACTTTCGGCGTGCGATCGGGAAAGTTCCTCGGATATCTCGTCCATGAAAGAGGAATTGAGGCCAACCCCAAAAAAATTCGAGCAATTACCGATCTACAACCACCAAGAAAGCTCTCAGATGTCCAAAGTTTGATTGGGAAGATTATTTCGTTTAATAGATTCATCTCACGATCTGCTGATAAGAGTTTACCATTCTTCAAACTATTGAGTAAATCTAAGAACTTTGAGTGGAACTTTGAGTGGAATGCGTAAATCTAAGAACTTTGAGTGAAAAATTACATGGAGATTGAAAAATTCGCGCTTGCCTTGGTGATAGCTGCACGAAGGTTGAGGCCTTATTTTCAGACATACAAGATCATCGTTTTAACGAATCAACCGCTGAGACAGGTCCTATCAAAGCCAGAAGTGTCAGGCAGATTGATAAAGTGGACGGTCGAGCTGGGTCAATTCGAGATTGAATATCAACCACGGGTCACTATAAAGGCCCAGGTATTAGCTGACTTCGTAGTCGAGTCAGCAGGTCTATCGAATATGGAAGAAGGAGCAATCTCCGAGGTGAGTATGGTCGAAAAAACCGAAGATCAGGTCTGGCTGATGCACGTGGATGGCTCCTCGACTAGGGAAGGAGGTGGAGCAGGAATCCATTTTCAAGGACCCAATGGTGAAGACTTGAGTTATGCTATCACTTTGGATTTCGTCGTTACAAACAACGAAGCAGAATATGAAGCCCTGACTTGAGTTATGCTATCACTTATGCTATCACTTTGGATTTCGTCATAGACAGGTGAAAGGCACTTACGAGGCCAGGGAGTTCAATATGATCAAATATTTGAACAGAACAAAAAAGTTGATCTCTGAATTCGACAAGTTTGATATTCAGCCTATACCGAGGGAGGAAAATCTATGGGCAGATCTATTATCGAAATTCACAGGACTTGCCGATGGGAAGAATGAAAGGATAATTACATGGCTATTATCGAATACGTCTGCTATCGAGCTGGATGTGACTCCTTCGGTCGACATCATGGAAATCGATGAGCCAAGGATCTCTTGGATCGACCCTCTTATTGCCTATCTCAAAGAAGGAAAGCTTCCAGAAAACTCAAATGAAGCTCGAAGGATCAAATACCGAGCGCCATCGTTCACTCTAGTTGATAATCAACTCTATAAAAGATCATCTTCTGGAATTTTATTAAAATGTATCTCCGAAGCACACTATAATGCTATTTTAAAGGAAGTCCACGAGGGAGAGGCGGGAAATCATTGCGGTGCTCGAGCATTAGCTCTTAAATGCTCGAGGTCAGGATATTATTGGCCTACTCTTTTCTCTGATTCTGTTGATTATGTGAAGAAATGCCACCATTGTCAAATTCATTCGAATTTAATCCATCAACCGGCTGAACATATGCACTCTATTCCGATCTGTTGGCCTTTTGATAAATGGGGCATTGATATTGTTGGACCTTTTCCAACAGCAAGAGCTCGAAAAAATTATGTATTGGTTGCAGTAGAATATTTCAGCAAATGGGTTGAATGCGTGGCCCTGACAAAGATCACTCAGTTCCAAGTTATTAATTTCTTATGGAAAAATATTGTCTGCAGGTTCGGGATTCCTAGGATCTTAATATCTGATAACGGAACGCAGTTCGCAGGAAAAAGAATCACAGAATGGTGCGAAAAGTTTGGAATACAGCTGAATTTCGCATCAGTTGGGCATTCTCAAGCTAATGGACAAACTGAAGTCTTGAACAAAGAGATCGTTCGATCTCTGGAAAAACGTCTATCTGAGGCAAAAGGAAAATGGCTAGACGAACTGCCAGGAGTTTTATGGGCCAATAGAACTACTGTTAAAGCTGCAACAGGAGAAACTCCATTCAGTCTGGTTTATGGATCGTAAGCTGTTATTCCAGTCGAGAACCTCGTACCTTCTCCCAGGGTCGAATTTTATGATCCCGAGGAAAATCAATATCTAAGGGAAGTGGAAGTTGATCACGCAAATGGTCGAAGGGACCGTGCAAGGTTGACAATTCAATCTACCAAGTCTAGCATGGAGAAATCTTATAATCGAAACGTTCGAATCCGAACATTCAAAGTGGGAGATTTGGTGCTCAAGAAAGTGGAAGTGTCGAAGCATGTTGGAAAACTGCAACCTAATTGGGATGGCCCCTTTGTGATCGTTGAGGTTGGAAAGAAAGGTTCTTACAAAATTGCTCATCCTAATGGAGAGGTTCTACCTCGAGCATGGAATGCTGTTAATTTGAGAAGATATTATGGAAGATAGTTAAATTCTAGGATACTACAATTCAGTCATCTCGTTCTGTTTCTTTGTTTCTCGTGATTAAGAAAAATATGTGTTCAATGAAAGTTTATTTCGACTGAGTTATTTATTCAATGAAAGTTCATTTCGCCAAAATTATTATTTATTCATCACATTCTGGATATTCTCGATCTCTATTCATCTATTATCAATCTTTATTTGTCTCCATCAACTATAAAATGGGTGAAAGCTGTTGCTATGACCCTCGAAAATCGTCCAAGGGTGAAAGCCGTTGCTACGCCCCTTGGATCGAAATAAATGGGTGACGACCCTCGGGCTAAAAATGCTCTGAAACGACTAAGGGTGAAAGCCGTTGCTACGCACCTTAGATCAAAATTATTAAATGGGTAAAAGTTGTTGCTACGACCCTCGGGCTAAAAATGCTCTGGAACGACTAAGGGTGAAAGTCGTTGCTACGCCCCTTAGATCGAAATTATTAAATGGGTGAAAGCTGTTGCTACGACCCTCGGGCTAAAAATGCTCTGGAACGACTAAGGGTGAAAGCCGTTGCTACGCCCCTTAGATCGAAATTATTAAATGGGTGAAAGCTGTTGCTATGATCCTCGGGCTAAAAATGCTCTGGAACGACTAAGGGTGAAAGCCGTTGCTACACCCCTTAGATCGAAATTATTAAATGGGTGAAAGCTGTTGCTACGACCCTCGGGCTAAAAATGCTCTGGAACGACTAAGGGTGAAAGCCGTTGCTACGCCCCTTAGATTGAAATTATTAAGTGGGTTAAAGCTGTTGTTACGACCCTCGGGCTAAAAATGCTCTGGAACCACTAAGGGTGAAAGCCGTTGCTACGCCCTTAGATCGAAATTATTAAATGGGTGAAAGCTGTTGCTACGACCCTCGGGCTAAAAATGCTCTGACATGACTAAGGGTGAAAGCCGTTGCTATGCCCCTTAGATCGAAATTATTAAACGGGTGAAAGCTGTTGCTACGACCCTCGGGCTAAAAATGCTCTGAAACGACTAAGGGTGAAAGCTGTTGCTACGCCCCTTAGATCGAAATTATTATCAGGATCGATCGAAATTCTCTCACATCCCTTCTACGCGATTATTGAATTAAAAGTTAAAAATATTATTCGAGCTAAGGATTATATTCCTTCGAACTTGGGGAATCCCCATGAGTTCTATGTTCAACAAAGGTAATATTATTTGGAAGTTGTTCTATGAAGTTACAAGACTGTGAATCATTAGATGACGGGGATAAAAGTTCATTTCCGTTAAGGTTTTTGACTTGCCTTATAAGTTGACGAAATCGTGGAACGACAAAATAACAGAAGATCGAAGTCAGGATCCATTAAAGTAGAGACAGGAAAAGAAAAACATAAAGATAAATAATGGCATTTATAAGCTCTTCAAACAGTTACAGAGATAAAAATACAACAAGAAGATTCGAATTCAAAAACGTTACATTTGTTCCTATCCTACTACAAATGCTACAAATAAGCTAGAGGTCTCCGAGCCAAATGAGGAAAAACAGGGGAACAAGATTAGAGCTTGCCTCCTGCACTCATAACAGATCCAAGATTTTCGTCCGTAAACAATGATGACCACGAGCTTAAAACACAAAGAACCAGCGGCCAGGAGACAATTTTCCAGCATTCTTGCTACCGGACCCCGCTGGCTCTCTAAGACTATTATCCGGTCAAGGAAAGGAGGAAGCATATCCAGTTAGAGTACTTAAAAGCAATCTCGAAGACATCATTCCCCGAGAAAGCACCTCGAAGAAGTTGATGCTCGAGATTTAAAGAACTCCTCTAGAAATTGATCAACTGACCGACCGGATGAAGCGATAGAATACCGGAATTCTAACCCTTCTCAAAAGAGATGACTCCAAAGAAGCAGGTCGCCTGTCGGTACCCTAGTCGCAATCCTTTTCGCCTGTCGATACCCTAGTCGAAATAGTTTCCCATACAGGGACACCGAGGAGGTCGAGAAAGAAAGTTCGAATTCGAATCTCGAACGCTTTAATCGCAGAGCTCAAGTGGGACATGGAGTCAATCGATGAGAGTAGAAACACAACTATGTCGATCGAACGAAACATTTACAGACAAGTAAAAATATGAAGGTAATTTTGGAACTATATATAGGGGGAGGAATTTCGCATCAACGGTGTAGATCTCGTGGAATTCAACGGCCTCGATACGAGCATTAAACGCACTGACCGTCCCACTTCCCAAAAAAAAAAAAAAAGAGGAGAGAGGAAGGAAGAAAGAACAACATTTCGACAATATTACCATTACAACAAGGTTGTGTTACAACAAAGAAAAATCTTAGCAAGCTTATGTTACAACGAAGGAAAATCTTAATATAACTAAACGAAATTATTCTCGGAGAGGATTTTTCAAACTTCAGCACTGCGATCAGCGTACCCGCGGATATAAGCTTCCCTCTCGCGAAGCTCGGAATTTTTCTTCTCACGATCGTAGATATCTTTGAGTCTCTCTAATTCCGAGTTCAACTTGTCCCGAGATAATTTCTCCTTAAAGAATCTATTAGCTTCCAGTGCGCGATCCAGCTCAATCTTTTTCCTGGTCAGCTCGAGAGTAATGGTAGCTCGTTGTTCGATCTCACGCTTTGCCAACGCGTAGAGCCTAGAAAAGTCTTCGCCAGCCTGAACTTGTAAGAAGACATGTCATGGCTAAAATAAAGAAACTAGAAAACCAGGATAAGGAAGTTAGCGAGAATTATCTGGGCATGGAAATCCGACCCAGACTGAAACAAGAACGAAGAATATTATCCTTTAGATAGAGAATTGCCTCGGAGATAGAGATATCGGCCCGAAGAAGGGTCAGATCGGATTTCTCATGTGATACTTTGTCAAAATGAATTATGTCCCTTTTAAATGGGAAGACACCAGAAGGAAACAATAAATTGAAAGATTCTCCGACCTTCGAGGGCACGGATTGAACAGGAAAGGGTGTGCACACAGATATATCCTCTCCAAAAGAAACCTTTTTAATTTTCTTGTTTGAGCCCCTGGTTTTCAAGCATGAAGAAAGGGCGACAGTCGAAGATTTATCTCCTTCATGGAATATTAGCTCGTCGAAAGTAGTGGACTTAATCGGAGCTTGTCTCTTTTTCCTTATATTTCTACCGTCATTGGGTTTGGGGAAAGGCACGGAAGAAATTTCAGAAACGTTCGAATTTTCATTCATCTCTTGGCTTTCGGATAATTATTCGACCGTAATAATTTCCTGAAGCTCCGATCACTGTGTATAATGTTATCGTAAAGGCAAGGTAAAATGGCCTTAGTATTTATAAGAGACGCGGCATCATACGAGTCACAATAATTGATAAATCACCACTCCCAAGAAAGATTCGATGACGCGACCAAGTATGCAAGAATGACGTTATAAAGTGCAACAAAATGGTCAAGTTGGCAGTGAATTAAACATGACACAAAGAGAAAAGTGTAAATTCAAGCATTCACCAAATAAGAAAGGCATGAGACTATAAAAACAAATCCGCAATTACAATAATTCGCTAAGAAAACCCTATTACATGATAATTATTAATGAATAGATTCCTTCACGCCAGAACCATTATCCGATCTCTCTTTCTCATTCCCTTCACTAGGGTCGCCCTCCGAGCTATCGGAATCACCACTGCTCGAGCTATTTTCTTCTTCATCATTACTTTGGACATCAGCTGCAGATTTACTTGACTCGGAAGATGGAGTGCCTTGCTCTCCCTGGTCGCGGGAATCCCCTTCAATGTCCACCTCTTCATCTTCAGATTGCGCTTCGAGCACATCAGGATTTGGCATCGGCACTCCAAATTCATCAAGGAACGGAGTAAACTCATGGTCGGCTAAGCCTTCGAGCTTGGGAGGAAGAGAAGAAGCCTTATAATTTTTTCCGAAAATGTTCTTATAAGGATCCATGTAAGGAAGATAATCGTCGATGGTGCCTTGAATCCTTCCGACCGAGAGGAGCTGCTGAATTCCTTTATAATAGAAGGCTTGATTAACTTTGCCCGACCGCAAAAGAACCAAGGCGTCGAGAAAGGGCGACTTTAAAAATTCTCTTATGGTGGGAAGTCTACCTTTTTCTCGACCTCGAGCATACGCCTGTTCGGATAATGCTCTAGCCTGCTCAAGGTCCGATTTTAACTTGGTTACCTCTTCCTCGAGGGCTCTCTTTTCATCAAGCTCCTTCTTAGCTTCCTCGAGTTCCTTCTCGACCTCAGATAACATAGTCGTAATATCCTTCAACTGATCAGCCTTAGTAGCATCTTCCCTCAGGATATCGTGAAGGGCATTATGGGCCATCTGAGACTCCTCGTTTAATGTGGCCAGTCGGTAAGCCTGATGATTGAACAAGTCTCCGGCCTAAAGAAGAAAGCGAATATTAATGACGAAGCAAAGGTTTTGAGGAAAAATTAGTATATTTGAAAACTCATATACCTTTTGTAGAGCATAGGCGTAATCACCCGCGATCTCGAAGTAGTTTTTAAGAAATAGCGCGGTGTTATCATCCTTAAATCTCCCGGCCATGAATATCCGAAGAGACTTATCCACTGCATGTTCACCGTCAGGGCCGAAATCGGACTCGATGGTTCCATTTTCCGGGAATCCAGCAGCCCTTGGTCCTTGAAAGTGGTCCTCTATGAAATCAGCTAGGTCTGGCTCGGAATGGCCAGCCCGGCATTGGATCGGACCAGATCCTTGACCAAAAGGCTTCACCCTTCTAGAGGATTCGGGGGCATTGCTACTTCTTTTACGAGCCATTCTCGCTTCCAGTATCTCCCGAGCTCGAACCTCTTTTAGGGTATAATGGCTAAGTCCCGCCTCATTCGGATTAGAAGAACTGGTTGGAAAAATGGACCGAAAATCAAAAGATCGGGATTGGGAGGTTTCCTCGATCGCAGCATGAGGTTGGGAAGTTCCCGCAATAGCAGTTTGGGGAAAAGTCACCATAGCGTTCGAAACCACGGTGGTATCGACCCCAGGAGTGGACTTGACAATCTTCCGGGGAACCTTTGATTTTTGAAGGCGAGGTTGACCTTGGTTACCCTTCGAAAAGGAAACGACAACCGAACCAGCTATCGACGTCCGAAACTTGTCAACGATCCCAGCTGTGA
The DNA here is from genome assembly GCA_038501285.1 of Penstemon eatonii. Taxonomy (NCBI): domain Eukaryota; kingdom Viridiplantae; phylum Streptophyta; class Magnoliopsida; order Lamiales; family Plantaginaceae; genus Penstemon; species Penstemon eatonii. Next base: position 59,830,245 of record CM076715.1, on the reverse strand, counting down.
AATACAAGGGAATTAGCTTTAATTATAGAAAGATAAATCGAAATGTATGTGATAATCTGACACACCTAAAGTAGAGGGAGCAACAGTAGGGTTAATCTCTCCTTCAACCCTTCCAGGTTGCTCGGTTGGATTTTTATTCGGAATGATCAGAGCCTTTCCGTAATTGATCTCAGGCGCAGGAAAAGAGCATGAGCTGAGCCCAGCCAAACGCAAAACCGCCTCTTGAGTCATCAAAGGAGTCTGATGAAGGTCGATTCGAAGGGATTGCAGGAACTCATCTGAGATCTCATGGCTCATACTTCCCCTAAGGCGTCGTCTGCCATAGACCCACGACTTCGCCCCGGGCCATCTGTGTGGAATAGGCTCAGGATTATCCGCAGAAGGCGGAGAGTCGGGGCCACGAACAAAAAAGAATTTTCGTTTCCAGCCTTTTGTTGCTGCTAACGTTGGTCGATAAAATTTGTTGGATAAGGATGAAGATGAAGGCACTGAAGACAAATTTAGAAAGGAGGTTTTGATACATTCCAAAACTTCAAGATTGGCTAAGTAAGGAGTAACCTAGCTGATGATCGCTTTGGAAGGAATTTTGACTAAGTACAAGAAGACATCAGAAGAGTCAAAATTCTCAATGTCCAAGACTTCTGATCCGCTGAAGGAAAGTTATCAGACTGATGAAGATCAGCCGACTCAAATCAGATTTGTTCAAGTTTGAGATCAGCCGAGTTCGCCATCAGACTTGCTCTTTCGTCAGCCAAGTGGAAAGGATCATAAAGTCTTCCCAACGGTAATAAATGCCCCTTGGTGTAATAAATGCTGAAGTACGAGGTTATTAAAGACAAATGATTGAAGAATTGCTTCGCATCAGCTGGGTGCATTTAATGCTGCATTTAATGCTGCCTGCAGAATAGTACTGTTCACAGTGCGGACAGACTGCAAAAGAGCCGTTCGCGGATTTTAAGGACCAGTACTCGAGGAATTTGAAACCTGTCTCTCTTCAACGGACACTTTTCAAGCCTCAAGTATAAATAGCTGAAAGAGACGAAGAAGAAACAAGCAACACAATCTCTGAGAAATTTTCGAAGCAAAATTCTTTAAGTCTCAAGAACAGCTCACTCATCAGCTGAGTCATTTGTTGACGAAAGCAGAGTTGAAGAATCAAGCCAAATACATCTTCTGAGTGATTTTGTAAACAAGAGTGTTTTGAGAAGTAGATATCCATCTAAGTGAGTGATATTACTTCAGAGAGTAGGATTTCTTTGTGCTTTCTTACTGCGAACTTACGGCCTGTTCATTTGTTGTAAGGCGTAAGCAGAGTATACTGATTACTGAGAGTTTTTAGTATAACCCAAGATCTTTGTGACTTGGAAGAGTGGATTAAAGGATATTCAAATCCATATAACCACTATAAAAATTACTTGTGTTTTTACATTGCTTTTAAACTTGCATATTTACTGATTTCATAAAAACACGTTAGATTAACTGTTTGAAAAATATTCAAAAGAAGTTTGTAAAACTGGGGAAACATTTTTCAAACTGCTAAGATTACTTGTGAAAAACACTTTGAAAAATCCGCTGCAAGTACTCTAAGTATTAAAACTGATTTCAACAAAATCAGCTAAGTAGCAATCAGACGAGTGGTCAACAAAGCTGTTCAAAGATTTGTTCGCGAACAGAATTGTAACTAACAAATCTGATCAGCTTAGTCTGTTCAGTTAAAGCAAAGTTTTAAAGTTAAATTTGAAGAAAATTTTTAAAGAGGTTTATTCACCCCCCCTCTAAACCTCTTCTGACCACTTGGGACCAACAAGTGGTATCAGAGCAGGTGGTTCATTAGAATCAGTTGCCTGATCAACGAGCTTGATCCGAGTGTTATTCAAAGGTTTTCAAAACTTTTCAAAAGAGCATCTTTTTGAAAAATTAAAACTTTTTGAAAAATGGATTGTATCAGCCATGTTCCCCACATTGCTGGTATGTCCTTTGAGGACTGGAAAATCAGAATGGAGATTTTCCTAGCTGCTTATAATGACAACATGTACACATGTATCATTAAAGGTCCATTCAGATTCACAAAGACCATAAAGATAAATGAGGTTGACACGGTTGTGGAAAAAGACCTTCATGAGATGACTCTAGAAGAAATAAAGCTTTACAATCTAGATAAAGTTGGGAGATTCATCATGACTAAAGCCCTGGACAATGATCGGTTTGACAAGGTCAAACATTGCAAGACTGCAAAGGAAATGTGGGACAAAGTCAGAGACATGAGCGAAGGCAATGATGCAATAAAGGAGCATCAGCTCACTGTTGCTTTGGAGAAACTTGACAACTTCAAGATGAAGTCTGGAGAAACCATTGATCAGATGGATACCAGATTCACCAGAACTCTGAATGAAGTTTTAAAGTTGGGAAAGACCTTCACTGACAAAGAGATCACTGTCAGAGTGCTAAAGGCCCTACCCCCAAAGTTCAACATGAAGGTGACAGCAATGGAAGAATCAAGAGATTTGGGAAAAATCTCTCTTACTGAGCTGTTCTATGTACTCAAGGCATTCGAGTATAAACTGCCTAGAATGGGAATTGAAGAAACCTCAACTTCAGGACCCACAGCTGCACTGGTTGCTGCTGAAAACACCAGAAGACCAGCACAGAAAAGCAAAGAATTGGACTCATCTGATGAAGCCACTCTACTCAACAAGAAGGAGTACACTGCTGGAGATGTTGCATTGCTTATGAACAATTTCAAGAAGTTCTACAAGAGAAAAATGAAGAACAAATACAACAATGCTTCTACTTCTAAACCTAACTTTTCTTCTCAAGATAAAGATGATTATAAAGCAAAACTAATGTGTTACAACTGCAGGAAATTGGGACACTTCATCAAAGATTGCCCATATCCAAAAGCAGAAAAGTACACTGAAGAAGAGAAGAAAATGAGAAAAGAAAGAAAGCATCAGAGAGGCAAGGCTATGATGGCGGAAGCAGAAAAGCTGGCTGCTGTCTACTTGATTTAACCTGTTTTCGTAGGGTTAATTAGTATCAGTGAATTTGTGATATTTTATAGGGCTCTGTTACTTTATTCAGGATGGATCAATCTCAAGGAAAAGCTATATCGTTGAACAGAAAGTAAATAATCAAACCAATCGTAGAAGATAACACAAATATGGAGAGAAAGCTCTTTTTTATTGAGTAATCGTGTAATTGTGCAGTTAATGCAGAGTTTATGGCGTATATTGCCGTATGGTTCAGAGTTGTTTAATACAATCATAAACTAGGTATTTATATTACGCTAAACCTAGTGTTACAATGAAATATAATCCAAGTAGGACTCGGCCCAAGTATCCTTATTTGGTCCGGAGTACAGTCTTCTTGTCGAAACGAGCTGTATTCGGCTGGGTCGATAAGAGGATCTGGAACCGTCTGGTTTGGTCGAATCGATCTTATGTTGATTACTCGATCCGTACTATATGCAGGGTGCGAAATAGCCCCCATCAGTACTCCCTCACTTCTTCGAGCGTATAGACAATAGAAGCTCGTGGAAGTAGATAATTTTTTACGACTGTTCGTTTTCTATGAATGGAGCCTCGTTAAAAACCTTCCTTAAGAAAAAACCCTGTGGGAAAAATCTTAAGTAAGGAAAAGAGTGCTACATATCATAGATAGTCGTTTTCTTTGTCCGATTACGAATCGCCACGCGTCTTTTCCGAAGGCTTTTCATTTCCTTCCATTTTTGGTGGGAATGGGATTTAATTGTGATGAGTTCGAAGCGTCTTTTCTTATCTCAGTATAAATAGATGACCTTTGAGTTTGTCATTTTTCCTTTACTCTTGCTTATAGTTCGCAGTCATTTTCTAGCTTGGTCGTTCGTCATATAGAGTTTTTCTTTTATCGACCAGTATTCTTTGAAAATTTGAAAATATGGCTTCTTTGAGAAAATCTTCTTCTTCCTCGAGGGAGAATGTTGCTCCTAATAATGAGGAGGAGTCGCGCCATAACCTCTCGGGTGAACAATCTACCATTTCTGAATTTGTTGTTCCTACGGCAGATACTTTTAAGGTTCAGATCCTTTCTGACACAGAGGTTGCTGCCCGAGCGAAAAAGGGCAAAGGCACTGCTCCCCAGATTTCTGAGCCAATTGAGGACCTGGCTTGCGCTTATACTGTGGACACCTTTCCAGAGGTGGTGAATAATTATGCGCAATATTTTCCGGAGGGTTCCGAAATAATTCTTCCTTCCCCTTCTGATAGGGTCACTTCTCCACCGGAAGGATGTCGCGCCTTTTATACGGCTCACTTTAATAGTGGCCTCCGTCTTCCGTTGTCTCCCCTTTTTCTTGAAGTTTTGAAAACTTTCAGTGTATGCTTGACACAGTTGGTTCCAAATTCTGTCGCTTTTGTGGTTTGTTATTCTGTTTTGATGATTGCAAAGGGGTTTAAACCTTCTTTTCGTAATTTTACGCAACTTTTCCGTTTCAATATTTCCAGTTCTTCCAATCGTGGATATTTCTTCGCTAGTCAGAAGCCTAGTCGAGCAATCTTCGATTCCCCAGTTTCTAGCAATCCCCATTGGAAATCTCACTTTATTTTTGTTCGTCCCCCACCTCATATTCGTTCGTTGGATGGTTCGACTGTGCCCTTCTCTTGGGATCATGGTTCTAAATGGGTTTATGGAGGTCGCTTGCCGACTGGTGAACTTATTCCAGACGATGCTCAGTTTATCGGTGAAATCCCTTCTATGCGTCCCAATAAATACCAAAGCGCCCTTCTTATCGGGGAGGCTTTCCTTCGTAAGGCGGGATTGAGTGCTCATACTTTTCCAATCAATTCCTCATCTGAATCACTAGGTAAGCTTTTCACTTTAGCTCACTATTTTCAAAAGATGTCTTCTATATAGAAAAACTAACTTTTGTTCCTTTTTTAGCTGATATGGTAGAAAATTCTCCAGTTTCTTCAAAAGGAAAAATGGTGTTGTCCAAATCCTCTAAATCTATGGAGAACATCCCGATCGAGCAAAGAGCTTCTCGTAAGAGAAAACTGGAATTGAGTCATGAGTCCGAGGATATTGGAGAGAAGTCTCCAAATTCTTCCCAATATTCTCCTGTTCGTCAAGGAACTGGACCCGGTTATCCCCCCCTTCAGCTTAGGTCATCCTTGGGAATTCGCGGATGTCGTAGTTGGTCGATGCCTTATCCCAGCGATAACCCGGTAGGGAGAAAAAGGAGCTATTATGGTCGTTCTGGCGATGATCTTTCTTTACTTGGCGAAAATCATCCGAAACCTACTTTGGTTGAAATGATTGAAGATCACTTAGAGGGAAGGAGAGCCGCATGTTATTCCGAGAAGGATTCATTTGTTCACGATGCTAGTGAGAACGCGGTTGATAAGGCGACCCGTGTTCTTTTGTCTGGTGTTTTTAACCGCGATCTAAATAAGCTTCTTCATAAGGATCATTTGGAGGATGTCTACTAACATGTCGTTATGGAAACTCTTAGCATTCTGGTCGATGCTCGATCCATGCCTTGTAAATTTGTCCTTTTATGACATATGTCTTATATAAGGAGGCTATTGTCCCTCCTGTTGAACTCCGCTTTTTCTTTTCATCAGAGGGAAATTTCCCTTTTAATGTCTTTCGCAAATCCATGTTTTCCATCATTAGCTTTTAACTATACGTTCCTTTAGCCAGTATATCATATCCTTGATATGGGAGGAATTGGAAAATGTAGAAGTCTTGGCCAGATCCGGCCTGTTCAGACCTCCTTAAGCAATTCTTTGGTATGTTAGGCAGTGACGTTCTTGCAGTTTCAAATAAGGAGGACTATTCTCCTGATTTCTATGTCAGATATCTTGGACTCCAAAGGAGTTCTGGTATGAGGTTAGTTAATGGTTACTCATATGACATGTGAGGCAGTGACGGCCCTCGCATGGTGGAGGGTTTTATCTTCTATTTTTATCGAGCAAATAATCTGTTTACGATGATCAATCGACCATCGTGTATGATTGTGCCGGTCTATTTGATCCAAAGCTTTTCAGGTTTTATCGTTTTGATCTACGACCTCTTTTGTTATCGACTAGTTGAGGCGATTAGTTAGTGCCGTTCCAACTTACTTGCATTTATTGCGGGGAGTCAAGGGGTCGCATCTGTATCCGTTGATCAAGTACCTTTTCAGCCGTTGGATTCCTTAGATCTATCCCTATAAATAGGGTGGTGGTTTGCATTCTTCGTTTGCAATTTCTCAAAGAGAATGGAGATCTCAGCTTCTTTAGATTTTATTTTGCCTTCAGATCCCATAATATTCAAAAAGTCACATTATCGTGAATCATATTGTAATAGTTTGAAGTTCTTCTACCTTGTACTGACGGGTCCCATGTTAGCCCTTCCTTGTACTGACGGGTCCCATGAGGCCTCAGCTTTTGTCTTCATCAATTAGAGGTCCGTGGTTTCCTGTTCGCACATGGAGGGTTCATATTTGCCAGTCACCCCTTCTCTTGGATGTGACCTCCGGAGTGATAGACTGCTGGGGTGGCTGGTAAACTTACCGTTTCACGACGGTCCCGAAGAGATGCTGCTCTAGAGTAAAATGTTTTATAGATAATGTAAAAGCAGTATCTTTTTGCGGGTGAATGAACATTGCTAGTTATCTGGCTGGTAATGCTCATTTCATCTGGAAGAACATTTGATCTTCAGAGCCTGGCCATCGAACTAAAGAAGTCGACCATCCTGAGCAGCATGCTTCTTAGGCGGTTGATCGTAATCATCGAGGTACTAGGGAGGAGATTGATGTTTCTGTGGACATTGTCGTGAAGATCTCCGGTCCATAGTGTAGGATCGTTGTTGTACAAACAAATGTAATCGTAGATAGGCTTTGTAATCAAGCTTTTGTAGCTCCTTTACTCGTAAAAAGATCAATAAATTTATATTCCTTGCACTCTTCTTTTTGTCGATGTTGTCATAATTTATTTACGAGGAGCATTTCCCGATCTGAGGGATTTGAACGTAACTTGTATTCGTGACTTAGATGCGTTAGTAGATTATTTTTAGATCATTAGGAATAGCTCGAGGAGTTTTTATTGAGCGGATCAATGTATACTCAACTTTCATATAATTTTAGACTTAGGTTTTTTTTTTTTTTTTAATACCAAAAGTCTTTTTGATCATTGAATAGATATCGAGGAGTGTTTATTGAGCGGATCAATGTATACTCGACTCGTTTTGTTTAGACTAAGGTTTTTAACCCAAAAAGTCTTTTTCGTCGTTAATAATGAATCGAGGAGTTTTTATTGAGCGGATCAATGTATACTCGCCTCGTTATAATTTAGGCTTAGGTTTTGAAACCAAAAGTCCTTTTGTCGTAGAATTTTATCAAGGAGTGTTTTATTGAGCGGATCAATGTATACTCGACTCGTTATATTTGAGACTTAGGTTTTCAAACCAAAAGTCTTTTTGTCGTAGAATTTGATCGAGGAGTGTTTATTGAGCGGATCAATGTATACTCGACTCGTTATATTTGAGACTTAGGTTTTCATACCAAAAGTCTTTTTGTCGTAGAGTTCGATCGAGGAGTTTTTATTGAGCGGATCAATGTGTACTCGACTCGTTATATTGAGACTTAGGTTTTCAAACCAAAAGTCTTTTTGTCGTAGAATTCGATCGAGGAGTTTTTATTGAGCGGATCAATGTATACTCGCCTCGTTATAATTTAGGCTTAGGTTTTGAAACCAAAAGTCCTTTTGTCGTAGAATTTTATCGAGGAGTGTTTTATTGAGCGGATCAATGTATACTCGACTCGTTATATTTGAGACTTAGGTTTTCAAACCAAAAGTCTTTTTGTCGTAGAGTTCGATCGAGGAGTTTTTATTGAGCGGATCAATGTGTACTCGACTCGTTATATTTGAGACTTAGGTTTTCAAACCAAAAGTCTTTTTGTCGTAGAATTCGATCGAGGAGTTTTTATTGAGCGGATCAATGTGTACTCGACACGTTATATTTGAGACTTAGGTTTTCAAACCAAAAGTCTTTTTGTCGTAGAATTCGATTGAGGAGTTTTTATTGAGCGGATCAATGTATACTCGCCTCGTTATAATTTAGGCTTAGGTTTTGAAACAAAAAGTCCTTTTGTCGTAGAATTTTATCGAGGAGTGTTTTATTGAGCGGATCAATGTATACTCGACTCGTTATATTTGAGACTTAGGTTTTCAAACCAAAAGTCTTTTTGTCGTAGAGTTCGATCGAGGAGTTTTTATTGAGCGGATCAATGTGTACTTGACTCGTTATATTTGAGACTTAGGTTTTCAAACCAAAAGTCTTTTTGTCGTAGAATTCGATCGAGGAGTTTTTATTGAGCGGATCAATGTATACTCGACTCGTTATATTTGAGACTTAGGTTTTCAAACCAAAAGTCTTTTTGTTGTAGAATTCGATCGAGGAGTGTTTATTGAGCGGATCAATGTGTACTCGACTCATTATATTTGAGACTTAGGTTTTCAAACCAAAAGTCTTTTTGTCGTAGAATTCGATCGAGGAGTTTTTATTGAGCGGATCAATGTATACTCGACTCGTCTATAAATTTGAATCTAATTAACACTTTATCGTAGAATTGCAAGGAGTGTATACCGAATCAAATCGATTTATACCCTATCTTTATTTATAATTGAATTGTAGGCTTAAGCCATTCATTACAAAGAAATAAACTAATTGAAACAATAAAAGAAAAAAATTGCAAGACTTATTGAAATTTATTTACCATAATATTTTCTAAGGTTCACTGCATTCCAGGTTCTTGGTAAGGCTGTTCCATCCAAGTGCGCTATCTTGTATGAACCTTTCTTTCCTACGCCAATGACAACGTAAGGTCCATCCCAATTTTGTTGCAACTTTCCCACATGTTTGGATACTTCTACCTTTTTCAAGACCAGGTCTCCTTCTTTGAAGGTTCGGATGCGTACTTTTTGATTGTATGCTTTTTCCATATCTGCCTTAGTGGCTTGCAAGCGCACAGCGGCTTTCTCCCTTAAAGCTTCTGTTAAATCGACATCATTTTCTCTTGTCTTTTTGTTTTCCAAATCATCGAACATCTCGATTCTCGGCGTTGGGATTAGGGTTTCAACAGGAATAACAGCTTCCGACCCATATACCAAGCTAAATGGGGTTTCCCCAGTTGAGCTCCTCACTGTGGTTCGATTAGCCCAAAGTACTCCTGGGAGTTCATCAAGCCATTTTCCTTTGGCAGCTCCTAATCTTTTTTCCAAAGATTTTATTATTTCTCGGTTTGCTACCTCAGTTTGTCCGTTCGCTCTAGGATGTCCTACCGAGGTAAAATTTTGTTGAATTCCAAGTTTCGAGCACCATTCCATTACCTGTTTTCCCGCGAATTGGGTTCCATTATCGGAGATAAGGACTCTTGGGATGCCAAATCGACAAACTATGAATTTCCATAGGAAGTTGATAACTTGGAATTGGGTTATTCGTGCGAGGGCGATGCATTCTATCCATTTACTGAAATATTCTACGGCGACCAGGACGTAAGCTTTTTTAGATCTGGCCGTTGGAAATGGTCCTACGATGTCCATGCCCCATTGGTCGAAAGGCCAACATATCGGTATTGGGTGCATGTTTTCAGCTGGTTGGTGGCATATATTAGCGTGAACCTGACAATGATGACATTTTTGGACATATTGAAAAGCATCATTGTTGATAGTGGGCCAGTAATAACCTGTTCGGAGGCATTTTAAAGCTAATGCCCTTGCCCCGCTGTGATTTCCTGCGTCCCCTTCGTGTATTTCTCGTAGTATATTGGTGGTTTGTGATTCGGAGACGCATCTTAGAAGAATTCCTGATACTGATCTTCGATAGAGTTTCTCTTCTAGGAGGGTGTATTTTGGGGCTCGATATCTTATTTTCCGAGCTTCATTCTGGTCAAGTGGTAGCTTTCCTTCTCGAAGGTAGTCTATCATTGGTGTCATCCAATTTTCTTCTACTTCTTCGATTTCCATTATATCGACCACCGGGGTTTCATCGATATCGATCGCCGGTGTATTAGAGATTAACCAGTTGATCACTCGTTCGGTTTTCCCGTCATGGGATCCTGTGAATTTAGACAATTGATCGGCCCATTTGTTTTCCGATCGTGGAATGTTCTGTATACCAAAGCTTTCAAATTTTTCCGCCAGTGATTTTACTTTGGCGAGGTATTTGACCATATTGAATTCTTTAGCCTCGTACAGGCCTTCTATTTGTCTTTGCACTAACTCTGAATCGGTTAATACCTTAAGGCTCTTTATGTTGGCTTTGATTGCCATTTCCATCCCGGCGATTAGCGCCTCATATTCTGCTTCGTTGTTTGTTACGACAAAGTTCAAGGTTATTGCATAATTCAAATCTTCTTTGTTTGGTCCGGTGAAGTTGATTCCGGCTCCTCCTCCTTCTCGGCATGAAGCGCCGTCGACATGCATTAACCAAGTTTGATCTTCGATGATCAATACATCGTCGTTGAGGTTGCTCGATGATGCAGTTGCCTGTGTCGGTGTTTCCAATAGAAAATCTGCCAACACTTGGGCCTTAATTGCAATTCTTGGTTTGTAATCGATTTCGAATTGGCCAAGTTCAATCGCCCATTTGATCAGTCTTCCGGAGGTTTCTGGTTTTGCTAATACTTGTCTCAGTGGTTGATTTGTCAAAACCACTATTTTGTAAGTTAAAAAGTAAGGTCGAAGTTTTCGTGCGGCCACCACTAAGGCCAATGTGAATTTTTCAATTTCCAGATAATTCTTCTCCGCCCCCTGTAATAATTTGCTTAGATAATATACCGGCTTATGTTCTGAGCCTTCGATTTTAATTAGTACCGAACTAATAGCTACGTCGGAGATGGAGATGTACACATACAATGGTTCTCCTTCTGTAGGTTTGGCCAACATCGGAGGTGTTGTCAAATATTCTTTGAGTTGCTCGAAGGCTCGATCACATTCTTCGGTCCAAACAAAGTTTTTTGCCTTCCGGAGAGTTTGGAAGAAGGGGAGGCTTCTGTCTGCTGACTTTGATATGAATCTGTTTAATGCTACGATCTTCCCGACTAAGCTTTGTACTTGGGAGATGGTTTTGGGAGGTTTCATTTCAGTTATGGCTCGAATTTTTTCTGGGTTGGCTTCTATTCCTCGCTGGTGTACCAAATATCCCAAAAATTTTCCTGACTTAACACCAAAAGTGCATTTTGCCGGGTTTAACTTCATACGATATTTTCTTAAGATCCGAAAGCATCGATCTAGATGTCTTACGTGATCTGCTTCGTCCATACTTTTGACCAACATGTCATCTACATAGACTTCCATTATTTCTCCGATTAATTCTTTAAACATTAAGTTTACTAACCTTTGGTAAGTGGCCCCGGCGTTTCTTAAGCCGAAAGGCATTACTATAAAGCAGTAAACTCCTTGCTCGGTTATGAACGGGGTCTTCTCTTGATCTCGCTCATCCATGTATATTTGATAGAACCCTTGAAAGGCGTCCATCATGCTAAATATCGCAAAGCCAGCGGTCGAATCGACCAATAAGTCGATCCTCGGGAGGGGATATGGATCGCGTGGGCATAACTTGTTAAGATCGGTAAAATCATTACACATTCTCCATTTGTTGTCCTTTTTATCCCCTTTTGCTACTAGAACGACATTGCATAGCCATTCTGAGAAATGTATTTCTCGGATTTGTTTTGCTTCGAGTAGTCTTTCTACCTCGGCTTTGATAATCTTATCTTTTACTGGCCCATGATTTCTCTTCTTCTGTCTGGCGGGTTTCGCCAAAGGATCAATTTTTAGGGAATGTTTGATTACTCGAGGATCAATTCCTTCAATGTCGTTCGCGCTCCAGGCGAAGACGTCGGCATTATCTCTGAGGAAGTTGATTAACATCATTTCCCCTTCTTTGCTCAATTCCGTACCTATTCTTGTTGTTTTGGATGAGTCCCCTTGTACTAGAGTTATATCCTTATGTTCTGGAGGTTTCAAGGATAAGTCTAGCGGTTCTTTTCCCTTTTTATCCATTCGATCGGTACTAGGGATTTCGATTTTATTTCTAATGAGATCGTCTTCGATCTTTCTTTTGCTTGGAGTAATCGACCTTGGGTGTTCTTTCATAGTTAACGAGGTGCTGTAACAATCTCAGGCCATGCAATGATCATTTGTTATTTCTCCGATGCCTCTATCGGTCGGAAATTTTATCTTCTGATGATAAGTAGAGACAACAGCTCGGAATAGGTTGAGGGCTGGTCGTCCTAATATCGCGTTGTAAGCGAAAGGGGTTTCTACCACTAGAAATTTTACTAGCTTCACAGTCCGGTGTGGTATTTTTCCGAGTGAAATGCTTAAGGTTATTGTTCCGCTGGGGATGATTTCGGACCCTCCGAATCCTATTAACGGCGTAGCTACTTTCTGTAGATTTATCTGACCCAAGTTCATTTGGGCTAAAACTTCCTGGGAGATGATATTGGCTGAGCTCCCATTATCAATTAGGATTCTCTTGACATTGTAATTTGCTATTTCTAGCGAGATTACCATCGGGAAATCGGGATTATCCTCTTTTGTGTCCCAAGCGATATTTTTAGGTACTTCGCCTTCGTTAAAGCTGATCGGCTGATCGTTTGATGGCCTGCTTTCCAGGGTCCAAATTTCTTTTGGGTATTTTAAGTTTCCAATTATGGATCTGGTTGTCCTTCGACGGGCGTTACGGCTATCTCCGCCCGCGGGTCCCCCGGATATTGTATGGATAGTGCCATTGATCTGGCCATGGTTTAATTTCTGCATAGGATCATGATCGGGTGACCTTCGACGAGGGCTCCTTGTTTGATTATTATTTCGAGGACTTCTACTTCTTTCCCTTCTGCGATTATCTCGCTCTATGTAGTTGTCTAGTTTTCCCTGTTCGATTAGTTTTTCAACTTCTCTTTTGAGGTGAAAACAGTTTTCTGTTCGATGTCCGTGTGCCCGATGGTATTTGCAGTATAGGTCGTAATTTCGGGATCCTGGTCTCGGCTGAGCGATTTTCCTTGCTTCGGGGATCCAATTATTCCTTTCCAGGACTTCCAGTATTTCTTCCATCGGAGCATTTAATCTTGGGTGTTCCACTTGATTCACCCTGCCTCTGCCCGGTGGCTCGGGGTTTCTTGGTCGTTGATAGAAATTAGGTTGCCTTTCTTGGTCGGTTTTGTTGTATTCCAATCGTTGGAAAACGTTGCCTTTTCTAAAAGGTCGCTCATAATCCACGGATCTTTGGGCAGGAACTCTATCATGTCTTTTGGAGCCTGAAGTTGTGGTTTTATTTTTGTTTTTATCTTTAAAAGAATTCATCTCTTCTTGGGTCATGTATTTAGACGCCAAACTCATGATGTCGGCAAACGTTCTTGGTTGTTTTCTACTGAGGGCATTCCCGACATGCCTATTCTTCGTGAGGTCGAAAAGAATAGAAATTATGTAATCGATATTTGGGGAATCGATTTTGAGTAATTCCACATTGAATCTTGCCAACCAATTTCTTAAGGTCTCTCCCTCTTGTTGGTGTATGGTTCCTAAGTAGCTCATCGGGAGTTTTTGCCTCTTCTGACTGGCAAATTGCTGCGTCAATTTGTTACAAAGTTCCCTAAAGCTGAATATGGAGTTGGCAGGTTGTTTTGCGAACCAGTCCAATGCGAGTCCTTCGAATGTGGTTACCATTAATTTGGCGGTGAATTCTGCGGAGTGGGCGTATAAGTTCATTATATTCGTGAAGCTAAAAATATAATCATCCGGGTCAGTGGTTCCATCATAGCGAGGTAGTCTACCCGGGACTTGTCCAATCGACTGTGCCTCTTTTATTTCTCTGCAGAAGGGAGAACAGGCCGCAAGGCTCTCCTAGAGTTCCGTGGTTCGAGCCCACGTATTTTGAACAGATAGTAGGCGTTGTTCGAGTCGCTCCTGCACCATCCTTTCGATTTCTCTTTCCGTTAATCGAGTTGTTCGTGGTCGATCTGGGATCGTATCATCTATGTCATCCTCGATAGGGATAATTGTGCGTTCCTTGGAGCCACTACGCTTCGCCTGAGTTTTTCTGTGTCCTGGTTTTCTTTGGGGATGGTTGTCGGAGGGTTTTGAATTGTCCTGTTGTGGACTGTGTAGTGAGCGGTGCTCGCTTGGTGGGCTGTCAGCTTGTTGAGAGACTTGATCGTTTTGTCTTGGCGTTCTTTGAGCAGGAATTGTCCTGGCTGCCCTAGCGTTTCGCGGAATTTGATCAAGTATGAGTAATTCTTCTGGGGAGAGTGATTTAACGAGCATCGCTATCTGTCGTAGTTTCTCCTGAGCACCCGGGAGAGGAACGGGGATCTCGGGGGCTTCCGGTTCTTCCTGTATCGTACCGGGAGGACCCCCTAGGGGTTCCTGCTGTCGGGGATGGGTATCCTGCAAATTCTCGTCGGTGTTGGGAACGTTATTATCGTTGTTCTCCTGTAGATTTTCAGATGTGTTATGATCGGTCGTTGTGTTACTTCTTGCTCTGATATGGGCGCTTTTCCTTGGGCGAGCCATATGTCGATCGAATAATTAACCTGGCCCCACGGTGGGCGCCAACTGATTTAACCTGTTTTCGTAGGGTTAATTAGTATCAGTGAATTTGTGATATTTTATAGGGCTCTGTTACTTTATTCAGGATGGATCAATCTCAAGGAAAAGCTATATCGTTGAACAGAAAGTAAATAATCAAACCAATCGTAGAAGATAACACAAATATGAAGAGAAAGCTCTTTTTTATTGAGTAATCGTGTAATTGTGCAGTTAATGCAGAGTTTATGGCGTATATTGCCGTATGGTTCAGAGTTGTTTAATACAATCATAAACTAGGTATTTATATTACGCTAAACCTAGTGTTACAATGAAATATAATCCAAGTAGGACTCGGCCCAAGTATCCTTATTTGGTCCGGAGTACAGTCTTCTTGTCGAAATGAGCTGTATTCGGCTGGGTCGATAAGAGGATCTGGAACCGTCTGGTTTGGTCGAATCGATCTTATGTTGATTACTCGATCCGTACTATATGCAGGGTGCGAAATAGCCCCCATCACTACTCATCTGATTCAGATTCAGACACGTCTGATGAAGAATCGTCTGATGAAAAAAAACCTGCTCTCCTGTGCCTGATGGCAAAGGAATCTGATGACTCTGAGGATGAGGTAACTCCTCTTAACAATGAATTATTTAATTCATTTGAACAAATGATGCTTAACAATACTGGTATTGTTGAAGCATATAAAAAGCTTAAGGAAGAGATGATATTGCTAAAAGAGCAAAATAGTTCACTGAGACTTTTAGCTGAAAAGCCAAAGGAATCAGATGAATACAAACAGCTTGAGCAAGAACATGAGTCTCTGAAAGCTGAGTGTGAAGTTTATAAAGGAAAAATCATGGAACTTGAAAAAGTCATTGAGTCTCATGAAAAATCATCTGTTGCATCCACGCATACATCAAGTAAACAGAAGATACCTTTAGAACAGGATAAGCAAGAATTGAACCATACTGAAAAATTCATATCAGCTGACAACAGTAAGGTCATTCTGTATGTTCAAACTGCTAGACCTACTTCACCTGAGAATGTACTAAAGGAGAAGAAATCTCCTAAGGCTAAAAAGAGCAAAGAGCCTAGTATAGGAAATCAGACTAGTAAGACCAAACAGCAGAGTCCTAAGAAGTCTGCTGATAAAGCTAAAGTCAACCAGACTGTTGGTAAAACTAAGTCAAAATCAATTGAGCAAGCATCTATTAAACCAAAGAAGCATAAGAATAAGAAAAATCAAAATGCTTGGTATGGAAATGAGTCATATTATGTGCAACCTACTGCATATCATCCTATGTATCATGCACCTCAATTTCCAGGTTACTATGCACCTTACCCTGCTCATCCAATGCATGCATATCCTGCATATCATGCACCTTACCCTGCTTATGAACATTTTTCTTATCATACTATTCATCAACATGACTTATCTGATACTTATGATAAAAATGAAACTGTCCATGCTCCTGTTAAAACTCAGAAGCCTAAGACATCAACATCTTGGGTTGTCAAAGGTGGAACTAATCCTTTAGGACCCTCTCAATAAGGGTACCTAAAACAATTTTATTTTTGTTTTGTAGGTTAGGATTAGGAGTAGGAGTAAATTAGAGAAGATTTGGTACTTGGACAGTGGATGTTCAAGGCACATGTGTGGAAACATACATGAGCTGACTGATGCAGTTGCTGTGGATGGTCCAAGTGTTACATTTGGAGACAGCAAAGAAGGCAAGATTGTAGCTAAAGGAAGAATAATCAAAGGAAACATTGAGATAGCTGACGTCTCATATGTTAAAGGCCTAAAGTACAACCTGCTGAGCGTAAGTCAATTTTGTGACAAAGGATATTCAGTCATCTTTTCAACAGATAAGTGCTACGTTGAACAGATTGGTACAAAGAAGGTAATTTTATCTGGAAGAAGACAGGGAAATATCTACATAGTCGACTGGAATTCTGCTGACAAGAATTCAAGTGTTTGTTTGGTGGCATCTGCACCATGTGAAGTCAGTTGGCTATGGCACAAAAGGATGAATCACTTAAACTTCAAGACCATCAACAGATTAATCAAGAATGATTTGGTAGAAAGGAATTCCAAAGACAGTCATGAGCAAAGACAAGCTCTGTGACGCATGTTAGAAGGGTAAACAAATCAAGTCATCATTCAAAGGCAAGAAGCACCAATCTTCTGAAAGAATATTGGAGCTGTTACACATGGACTTATTTGGACCCATTGATCCTGTCAGCAATGGTGGAAAGAAATACTGCCTAGCTGTTGTGGATGATTATTCAAGATATACTTGGGTGATTTTCATGAAAAAGAAAAGTGAAACCAAGGAACATCTTACCAATCTGATGGAACTGATCCAGAATGAGAAAAGTATAAAGATATTGAAGATCAGATCAGATAGAGGGACAACGTTTACAAACTCTACTGTTGAAGAGTATTGTAATATCAAAGGAATACATCATGAGTATTCAGCTGCTAGAACCCCTCAACAGAATGGTGTTGCTGAAAGGAGAAACAGAACACTAAAGGAAGCTGTCAGAACCATGATAGCTCAAGCTAAGCTGCCACAAAGATTTTGGGCAGAAGCAACAAATACAGCATGCTTTACCCAGAACAGATTTATGATCAACAAAAATCAGAACAAGACTCCATATGAAGTTTGGAACAACAGAAAACCAAACATTCATTACTTTAAGATTTTTGGTTGTAAATGTTTTGTATTGAATAATGGGAAAAATCACCTTACTGCATTTGCAGAAAAGGCTGATGAAGCTGTCTTTGTAGGATACTCAACTGTTAGTAAAGCTTACAGAGTTTTTAACAAAAGAACTTTACTAATAGAAGAATCTATCCATGTAGTATTTGATGAGCCAAGTCAATCTTCTGAAAAGAATCAAAGTGTTAACCAGGATCTGTCTACTGATTTGCAGAAGTTAGACATTGGAAGAAATGAAGAATATGTTCCCATCATACTACCTAATCTCAGTTCAGCTGCTAACTCAAGTGCTGTTCAAAATCACAGTGCTGATTGTCTAACAGACGAGTTGCAAACAGCTGACAGACCAGAGACTGTTCAACAGACAACTAATGTTCAACAGACTACTACTGGAACTCCAACAGTAGTGTTGCAAGATCAAGACAGAGGACAACATCCTGATCTGCAGCCTGATCTCAGATGTCTCAAGAACCAACCACCTGAGTTAGTAAATGGTGATCCTTTAGATAGAGTGAAAACAAGAAGAGCTGCTGCACAAGATGCTATGTTTGTCACATTTCTATCTCAAATAGAGCCTAAACAAATTGAAGAAGCTCTAAATGATTCCTTCTGGATAGAAGTTATGCAAGAAGAGTTGAATCAATTTGAAAGGAATGAAGTCTGGTACTTAGTTCCTAGACCAAGTCATCAAAGAGTCATTGGTACTAAATGGGTATTCAGAAATAAAATGAATGAAGATGGTGTTGTAACCAGAAACAAAGCAAGATTAGTGGCCAAGGGATATTGTCAAGAAGAAGGAATTGACTTTGATGAAACTTTTGCACCAGTAGCAAGACTTGAAGCAATCAGATTGTTTCTAGCCTATGCTGCTTACAAGAACTTCACTGTCTATCAGATGGATGTGAAGTCTGCTTTTCTCAATGGAGAATTGCAAGAAGAAGTATATGTTGAACAACCTCCTGGATTTGAAGTCTATCAAGAAGAGGACAAGGTATATCGTCTGAAGAAAGCCCTCTATGGACTGAACCAGGCTCCAAGAGCATGGTATGATACCCTATCTGATTTTCTTTTAATTAAAGGATTTCATAAAGGTAAGGTAGATAAAACCTTGTTCACTATTGAATGGGAAAATCATATATTACTTGTACAAATATATGTGGACGATATTATTTTTGGTTCAACTAACCAAAAGATGTGTGATAAGTTCTCCAAGCTGATGTTGGGATATGGCTCGATTTGTCAGACAACAAAGTGCGGAATTTAAAATTTTTCGAGTCATCCAATGGTCCCATAAAAGAAGTCTCCATATTATGTATACAAAAACTTAAACAAAAACGCACACAATGAATTAACAAAGGGGGTTTTTGCGATATACCTCACCACAGGCAAGGTGGTGGAAACCTCCGGCTTCGTTTCTGAATCTGATCTGGTTCACAGGAGTGATCCAAGTGTCTCACCTCCAGGGATAGTCCACACCAATTGGATTCTGGCAACACCTCAAGATCTTAGGCTCAGAACTCGATTCAGGAGATTTGTTATTGCAGGATTGTGTTGAATCTCTTGACAGATCAAGATCTAACACAACGGAACAGGGAGATGGCGGCGGCGGCACCAAGGAGCCCACGGCAGCAGGTGGCGGCGGCTTGAGGTGGCGGCGGCGGTAGCTAGGGTTTCTAGCTAGGGGGGCGGCTACTTAGGGCAAAAGGAGGCTAGGGTTTTCTTTTTTAAGGTGTTAGCTTTTGAGCTCAAGTTGATCCCCTTTTATAGACTCCTTCTGACCTAGGTTTGCAAGACTCCTTATGGGCTTTAATTAATAGAAGCCCATGTCTTGCAATCCTTTATTTAATTAACTACTTTAATTAAATGCCCAGTCCAATTAAATCATTATTTCTTTTGCATAATTAATTAGCAACTCAATTATTAATTAAGTTAGCCAATTAATTAATCTCCCACTTGAATTAAATACTTTTAATTCATTTAATTGATTTAATTACCTTTAAATCAATTAATTCCTTTCATGTCCTTTTATAACAGTCAACGTCCAATTGTATTGTGTGTGACCCTCTGGGTTCACCATCAATTGGCAGCAGGCCCACGAATCCTTCGTGATTTAATTTATGAACAATAAATTGTTCCGGTCAATTAAACAACCTTTAATTGACCACTCCTAGAATTAAATCCTCTATTAATTCAGGAGTACCCACACTTAATGGTCGATGTCTAGCCACAAGCCCATGAAGCCCAACTTCAGGTGAATTGATATTTGTGAACCTCGTCTCATATAATTGCCATGTACATACGGTCCTTCTATCGACTAATATTCCCGATCAAGACTTAGGGTGTGTGAATTGATCGGCACCTCTAAATTTGTCTCGATAGCTATACTTTCTAATTCAGGATAATATACCTTTGTGACCTTCTAAATTTGGAAACCCCTTTCCAAATCCGTCACCGACTGCGGCCGCAGAATCCTTGGATATATTATCTAAGAATCGTATAGGAAATTCTCTCACCCATTACAGTGAGTCAATAGATTCCATATCGGTACTAACCACCCGCGTACATGTCCATACGCACCCAACCTAGGCATGTTATGACCAAGCTACGTGGCCTATACCTAGATCTAAGTACGCACTTTCATGCACAGAATTCGCCCTAGTACCTCAAGTCAAAGGACTAAATCGTACACTATTATATTCCTTGAGAAACATCCCATCACCGATATGCGGCATGCGCTTCCACAATGGGTTTCTCTGTTCGGGTCGTTCGATGCGTTCAATCCTCCATTGAACCACCTACTTGTATGCACTGGACTCAAATTCCTTGCTCATGAAACACTACAAATTCACTCCATGTGAATCATGCATACTCGTACAAGTCTTTGCGATTCCTACGATACCCCGTCTCGTTTCGGAATCTATGACTTGGAACACTTTTAAGATTACGACCTTTGAGACTGTTTCATGATTGCACTCAGTACTGAAGTGAATCGTCCCATAGTCAAATGTAATCTAAGGGTTTCAACCAATCGCTTAAATGTATTCGCGAAAGATGAAGTTGGCCATTGTTTATCCTTATACATATATAAATAAACATGCGTATTATTATAAAATCAAAGATCGTTTCATACAGGAAGATCTATTACAAGCTAACAGAACTGGCTTGCAGGGCACTATCCTATCAATCTCCCACTTGCCCTAAAGCCATTCACCTATGGTTCTAAGACCCGTCTTCTCTAGATGACTATCGAACGCCTTTTGTGAAAGTGGCTTAGTTAGTGGGTCAGCTATGTTGTCTTCCGATTTGACATACTCCATGTGCATGTCTCCTCTACCAATGATCTCCCTGATCACATGGTATTTCCTCTGTACGTGTTTGGATTGATGGTGTGATCTCGGCTCCTTCGCTTGAGCTATCGCCCCATTGTTGTCACAGAAGACGACTACAGGTTCAGCAATGCTAGGAACAACATCCAGTTCTTGGATGAAGTTTTTCATCCATACACTTTCTTTTGCTGCATCTGATGCTGCAATATATTCTGCTTCTGTGGTTGAATCAGCAGTGGTAGACTGTTTACAGCTCTTCCAACTGACTGCTCCACCATTGATGCGGAATATGTATCCAAAGTTGGATTTGAAGTCATCCACGTCAGACTGGAAACTCGAATCAGTGAATCCTTCAAGTTTCAGTTCTCCACTACCACCGTAGACCAAAAACATATCCTTAGTCCTTCGCAGGTACTTTAGGATTGCTTTTATGGCAGTCCAGTGCTCTTCGCCTGGATTTGACTGATAGCGGCTCGTTACACTTAGAGCGTGTGCTATGTCTGGTCGAGTACACAACATCGCATACATTATGCTCCCTATAGCAGAGGCATAAGGTATGAGAGACATTCTCGTCTTTTCTTCGTCAGTTGTAGGGCACATAGACTTAGAAAGAGAGATACCATGTCTCATTGGAAGCAATCCTCTCTTGGATTCTTCCATTTTGAATCTCTTCAAAATAGTGTTGATGTACTGAGACTGGGAGAGTCCTATCATCTTCTTCGATCTATCCCTATAGATACGTATTCCCAATACGTAAGATGCGTCTCCCATATCTTTCATGGAGAACTGCACTGATAACCACGCTTTAGTCTGCGCTAACATTTTGACATCGTCTCCGATCAGTAAAATGTCATCGACGTACAAAACAATGAATTGTACCGTGCTCCCACTATTCTTCTTGTACACACAAGGTTCATATACATTTTTGATGAAGCCAAATGCCTTGACAGTCTCATCAAATCGTATGTTCCAGGTTCGGGATGCCTGTTTAAGGCCATAGATCGACCTTTGAAGTTTACACAATTTGTGCTCACTTCCTTTGGACGCAAAACCTTCAGGTTGTTGCATAAAGATCTCCTTGTCAAAGTCTCCATTGAGGAAGGCGGTCTTTACGTCCATTTGCCATATCTCATAATCATGCCATGCGGCAATGGCAAGCAATATCCGAATGGATTTGGACATCGCTACGGGAGAGAAGGTTTCCTCATAGTCTATTCCAGGCCTTTGAGAATACCCCTTCGCCACTAAGCGTGCCTTGTGAGTTAAAACCTCTCCATTCATTCCAAGCTTACGCTTGAAGATCCATTTGCATCCTACAGGGATAGTTCCCTCAGGTGGATCGACCAAGGTCCAAACCTTGTTGGAATGCATGGAATCCATTTCGGATTGCATGGCTTCGAGCCACACACCCGAATCTATGTCTGACATCGCTTCTTGATAGGTCTTTGGATCACTATCAACTCTTTCGTTTTCGTGAATGAAACCAAATCGCTCTGGCTCCTTACGAATTCAATCAAACCTTCGAAGGGTTGGTGTACTAGTAGGTTCAGTAAATTCTGGTTCAGCTCCCACTGTTTGTGGGGATGGGTCCGATTCCTGGACTTTATCAAGTTCTACGATTGTCCCATTTCGGTTGGAGAGGAAATCCTCTTCCAAGAAGTGGGCGTTCCTAGATACGAACGTATTACGTTCTTTAGGATCGAAGAACAGGTATCCAATGGATTCCTTTGGATACCCCACAAATTTGCACAAACTAGATCTACTATCTAGCTTATCTCCCTTTTTGTTCTTTACATACGCCGGAGATCCCCATACTCGTAAATACGAATACACGGGTGCTTTACCATACCATACTTGGTGCGGTGTTGTTGGCACTGATTTCGAAGGTACTATGTTTAGTATCTTCGATGTAGTTAATAGGGCCAAGCCCCAAAACGAAAAGGGAAGGTCAGCGAAGCTCATCATGGAACGAACCATGTCTAACAAAGTTCGGTTCCTCCGCTCGGACACTCCATTGAGTTGGGGCGTCCTAGGGGGAGTTCGCTGGGCGAGAATTCCATTCTCTTTTAGATAATCAAGGAATTCTTGGCTTAAGTACTCTCCACCTCTATCAGAACGAAGTGCTTTAATACTATGTCCAAGTTGATTCTCAACTTCCATTCGAAACTCTTTGAATTTTTCAAAAGTTTCGGATTTGTGTTTCATAAGATACACATATCCATAACGACTAAAATCGTCGGTGAATGTTACGAAGTAAGAGAATCCTCCTCTCGCATTGACACTCAATGGTCCACAAACGTCAGTATGGATTAAATCCAATGTTTGTTTGGTTCACTCGGGATTCCCTGTGAAGGGTGATTTGGTCATCTTTCCTTTGAGACAAGATTCGCAAGTTGGGAGTTCATCCAAGTTCTTTATTTCAAGAGCCTTAGAGGAAACCAACTTTTGAATCCTTCTCTTGGAAATATGTCCAAGTCTAGCGTGCCAAAGTTGTGGAGTTTGATTATCATATTTTCTTTTCCTAGATTGAATGTGCATGACGTCGGATTTAACAGGTTCTAGGGAATAAAGACCATCCATCAAAGTACCACGAGCATACATTAAACCACCTTTAAATATGCATAAAGATCCATTTTGAATGGAAAAATTAAAACCATCAATGTCTAACATCGGTATAGAAATGATGTTCTTAATAATCGTTGGTACGTACAGACAATCCCTTAAAACCAAAGTAAAATTTCCTAAAACCAATTCGACGTCCCCAATAGCCTCAGCGGCGATCCTAGCTCCGTTTCCAAAATGCAGGATTCTATCCCCGGGCTTCAGGTATCTTACTGCTCCCATCACCTGCAAATCATTGCAGATATGAGAACCTGCTGCGGTGTCTAACACCCACGATGCACAGTTAATAGAAATATTAACTTCAACCAAGAAAATACCTTTGGCTACCATTTTCATCTTTAGGTAGTCTGGGCAGTTCCTTTTCCAGTGCCCTGCTTTCTTGCAGTGGAAACATTCGTCTTCTCGGCTTTTGCGCTTCTTTTCAACCACCTTGGTGATTGCCTTCGAAGAAACACTTTTCTTCTTCTTCTTACCTCTCTTAGGCTTTGCAGCCTTCGATTGGTATGCAATCATCACCGGCTTCTCTTTCTTGAGAGTCGATTCTGCCGTTACCAATAAATTGGTCAGTTCGTGAAGGGCGAGGGTTTTGTCCTCCATGTTGAAGTTCAACACGAACTGGTCAAAAGAACGGGGCAGCGTATGGAGAAGGAGGTCAGTGCTAAGATCAGCGTGCAAGTCTACTTCCAATCGCCCCAGTTTTTCAACCAGGTTGATGAAACGCAGACAGTGATCCTTGACACTGCTTCCCTCAGCCATCTTGAGATGAAACAACTCCTTAGTGGTCGCGAACCTTTCGGTACGAGACCTTTCTCCAAACATCTGTTGGAGGTGGAGAAGTACATCTCTAGCAAGCGGTATTGCAGCATGCTGTTTCTGCAGTTCATTTGACATCGAAGCTAGCATGAGACATCGAACCTGAAGATCATCATCAACCCTTTTAGCATGGGCGGTTCGTTGTTCCTCACTAGCTCGTGCTGCGGGTGCAGCAGGCATGGGTGTGTCTAGCACATAGCTTCGTCGCTCGGAGTCGAGCACGATTCTGAGATTTCTCAGCCAGTCAACAAAGTTTGAGCCATTCAATTTGTTTGCGTCGAGGATAACAGATAATGGATTCTTAGACATTGTACTTAATATCTACAAATGGAAAGAAGACAACATTTAGCTAACTGATCTTATGCCTAATACTTATAATTATCGAATTTGGACTTGTTTTCGAAAAAGTTCTCCCACTATTTTATCGAAACAATCACCCCTTTGATTGCTCGGGAATTCCAATTCCTAGTAGGTCTTGACGTCCCAGCAGCAATTAATTGCACCCACGACTCGTGGCCATACAACCAATTCTCCAGGTAGGTATACTTTTACCAATTGTGACACCTCACAACCTTCAAGCTATTTTGCCTCGGTTTTCACATTTATCTAGCACTGCTACATCATAAATGCTACTAATCGTTAAGTAACACCCATCAATCGTGATAAGCAACGGGCCCGGTCGTGAGTTCTCCGTAACTAGTTATCGGTCGATCCTCACATCCCGACCAGTCCTTATCCTTGTCGAGTTTAGTTAAAAAACAAGAGTCAAGGAGATTCGTGTATTATCCCTTTCTTTGACTCGGGTGCCAGACTCTGGATAACCTCTATCAATAAGTAGACAACATACACTAGTTCCTATTGATGGAAGGCTTGGATCTTTAAAACTTCATTTTAAATGTACCCAATAAACTTAATATTTAATTCGAGAGGGGGTTTCTGGTTTTGAAAGTTATACTAACTCTCCTCGAGATCTCACCGATTCAATTATGCTTTATCTTTTATTACGATCTAGATTCTAGCGTGCAGCTAAATATAAATCGACAAATAAATAAAAGCCATACAAGCCTAGCATGCATACTACCACAATATGTTTTCGATCGGGAGCCTCCTATGTGGGCCATCATCGAGCCAATGATGTTGGCCCAATTGGTCAATCTAAAGGGTTCTCAAACAGGCCCTATGCTATTACACATTGTACCATGCATACATGGCCTTCTTATCTTCTTGGGCTCCCACCTTGCTTGTAAATGGGCCTCCATCCTAAACTAGGAAAGCAGTAAAGCCCTATTCTATTACAAAGGCTCAAAGTGGCCCAAAAACAATAATAGGCTCGCAGGCCCAATAAAAAAAACCAAGCAATAAATTAAACCAATCACATCTACCCTAAGGTCAAGGCTCGTCTCGATCGAAAACCACGTAAACAGTTCACGTAGAGCAAGAAACATGTAAACATCTTTTACTTTCTTCTATCTTAATTTTAAAACATCCTTTTAAAACTATCTTCCTATGATTCTTGCTTTTTAGTCACTACTAATTATGACAAAATAAATATCCGGGTAAACAAAAATTAATTTTCTGCTCAATTTCAGATTCTGTTTTTCAACTTTTGAAAATTGCATTTTCGACCCCTCAACTTTCGAAAATTGCACTTTGACCCCAAAACTTTTAAAAAGTTACAAAAACACCCCTGGGCAGTTTCGGGCAGCAGACCAGAAAATAAAATTTCGAATTTTGAAAATTTTTGATTTTTCAAATTGACCCCTCAAGTTTCGGTAATTGCAAAATAGTCCCTAAGTTTTCAGAAATTGCAAAACGACCCCAAAAACCGTGTGACCAGAATTGCAAGAACAGTCCAGAATTTTCAGATTTCCAGATTTCAAAAATTTCGAATTTTCAGCCCCAAAAACCCTAATATGCGATTTTTGCCCCAAAAGTCCTGAAGTTTTCAAAAACTATAAAAACGGCACAGATCTTGAAAAGCAGTTTTACCCAATGATAGATCTAGTCATAACAAGCAAGAATCAACTTACAGAACATAATTATCACGTGTTCTCATACATATAATTAAACATATACGGTGAACACAATTATGTTCAGGCTTTTGTATAATAATAATGGAGTTGACTCTGATACCACTATTGGGATATGGCTCGATTTGTCAGACAACAAAGTGCGGAATTTAAAATTTTTCGAGTCATCCAATGGTCCCATAAAAGAAGTCTCCATATTATGTATACAAAAACTTAAACAAAAACGCACACAATGAATTAACAAAGGGGGTTTTTGCGATATACCTCACCACAGGCAAGGTGGTGGAAACCTCCGGCTTCGTTTCTGAATCTGATCTGGTTCACAGGAGTGATCCAAGTGTCTCACCTCCAGGGATAGTCCACACCAATTGGATTCTGGCAACACCTCAAGATCTTAGGCTCAGAACTCGATTCAGGAGATTTGTTATTGCAGGATTGTGTTGAATCTCTTGACAGATCAAGATCTAACACAACGGAACAGGGAGATGGCGGCGGCGGCACCAAGGAGCCCACGGCAGCAGGTGGCGGCGGCGGTAGCTAGGGTTTCTAGCTAGGGGGGGCGGCTACTTAGGGCAAAAGGAGGCTAGGGTTTTCTTTTTTAAGGTGTTAGCTTTTGAGCTCAAGTTGATCCCCTTTTATAGACTCCTTCTGACCTAGGTTTGCAAGACTCCTTATGGGCTTTAATTAATAGAAGCCCATGTCTTGCAATCCTTTATTTAATTAACTAATTTAATTAAATGCCCAGTCCAATTAAATCATTATTTCTTTTGCATAATTAATTAGCAACTCAATTATTAATTAAATTAGCCAATTAATTAATCTCCCACTTGAATTAAATACTTTTAATTCATTTAATTGATTTAATTACCTTTAAATCAATTAATTCCTTTCATGTCCTTTTATAACAGTCACCGTCCAATTGTATTGTGTGTGACCCTCTGGGTTCACCATCAATTGGCAGCAGGCCCACGAATCCTTCGTGATTTAATTTATGAACAATAAATTGTTCCGGTCAATTAAACAACCTTTAATTGACCACTCCTAGAATTAAATTCTCTATTAATTCAGGAGTACCCACACTTCATGGTCGATGTCTAGCCACAAGCCCATGAAGCCCAACTTCAGGTGAATTGATATTTGTGAACCTCGTCTCATATAATTGCCATGTACATACGGTCCTTCTATCGACTAATATTCCCGATCAAGACTTAGGGTGTGTGAATTGATCGGCACCTCTAAATTTGTCTCGATAGCTATACTTTCTAATTCAGGATAATATACCTTTGTGACCTTCTAAATTTGGAAACCCCTTTCCAAATTCGTCACCGACTGCGGCCGCAGAATCCTTGGATATATTATCTAAGAATCGTATAGGAAATTCTCTCACCCATTACAGTGAGTCAATAGATTCCATATCGGTACTAACCACACGCGTACATGTCCATACGCACCCAACCTAGGCATGTTATGACCAAGCTACGTGGCCTATACCTAGATCTAAGTACGCACTTTCATGCACCGAATTCGCCCTAGTACCTCAAGTCAAAGGACTAAATCGTACACTATTATATTCCTTGAGAAACATCCCATCACCGATATGCGGCATGCGCTTCCACAATGGGTTTCTCTGTTCGGGTCGTTCGATGCGTTCAATCCTCCATTGAACCACCTACTTGTATGCACTGGACTCAAATTCCTTGCTCATGAAACACTACAAATTCACTCCATGTGAATCATGCATACTCGTACAAGTCTTTGCGATTCCTACGATACCCCGTCTCGTTTCGGAATCTATGACTTGGAACACTTTTAAGATTACGACCTTTGAGACTGTTTCATGATTGCATTCAGTACTGAAGTGAATCGTCCCATAGTCAAATGTAATCTAAGGGTTTCAACCAATCGCTTAAATGTATTCGCGAAAGATGAAGTTGGCCATTGTTTATCCTTATACATATATAAATAAACATGCGTATTATTATAAAATCAAAGATCGTTTCATACAGGATAGATCTATTACAAGCTAACAGAACTGGCTTGCAGGGCACTATCCTATCAGCTGATGCAGAATAAGTTTGAAATGAGCATGATGGGTGAATTTAACTATTTTCTTGGTTTGCAAGTTAGACAGTTGCCTGATGGAATATTCATCAGCCAAGCAAAATACACAAGAGATCTGTTCAAGAAGTTTGGTTTGGAATCTAGCTCAACTGCTACCATTCCTATGTCTACAAGTCTTCGTTTGGATAAAGATGAAGATGGCAAAATAGTGGACATAACCAAATATAGAGGCATTATTGGTTCATTGTTGTATGTAACAGCAAGTAGACCTGATATAATGTACTCAGTTGGAGTCTGTGCAAGATTTCAATCAAACCCCAAGGAATCTCATATCTTAGCTGCCAAGAGGATATTGAAATACATTAAAGGCACTCAAGAATTGGGATTGTGGTATCCTAGAGAATCTGGATTTGAGCTTATTGGTTTTTCAGATTCAGACCTTGCTGGCTGCAAGATTGACAGAAAGAGCACAACTGGTGCCTGTCAGTTCTTAGGTAGTCGTCTGATCTCATGGATGAGTAAGAAACAGACTTCAGTTTCTATATCTACTGCTGAAGCTGAATATATAGCTGCTGGAGCTTGCTGTGCACAGATACTATGGTTGAAGCATCAACTAGAAGACTACAACATCAAGATCAGTGGAATTCCAATCTACTGTGATAACACAAGTGCAATCTCTCTTACTCAGAACACTACAAGTCATTCAAGAACTAAGCATATTGAGATCAAGCATCATTTCATTAGAGATCATGTGGAAAAAGGCAATGTTGTGATTGAGTATGTTCATACTGACAATCAGATTGCTGATATTTTCACAAAACCCTTAAGTGAAGTAAGGTTCTCAACTCTAAGAGCTGAGCTAGGACTACTTAATTTGGATGAATAAGCTGAGGGGGAACCTATCAGAAGACTAAAGTTCAACAACTTAGTTATCCGTTATTCTATTATCTTCAAGGATTAACTCTCAACAGACTAGTTAACTTATGAATTCTTAAACTCAGGGGGAACGTGTAAGACTAGCGGTACTTCTGAATTAAAGATGAAATTTGTTAATGACAGTTAGTTGAAGTTACGTTTTCAACAGAAGACTCAACTATCGAAGATTAAAATTATTTTATCTGGCTGGATTGACAAACAGCTGACGAAGGTTATCAGGTATTGGCTTTCACTGATAACAGCATTGTCATCAGGACAGTAGTCCATCAGATAAGTATTTACTTTACCCATCTGATTACTTGAATAAAAGCGAATCTATTTAAAACGTTCTATTCAAAACACGCTTTTATAAGTAACTGTCGGGCGGTACATTTTCCCGCTCCTCATTAAATATCTTTTGAATTTGAAAGGTCGTAACTGACGCCGCACGATCAGCACTGACAGAAAAACGGATCTAACGGTTGGCGGATATCACGGAAACCGACATACCCCAACTCTATAAATCCCCATCTGATCAGTCGAGTCGTTCTTTACGCACCCCAAATATTCAAAAGTACTTGGGAGAAAATTTACTTGCAATTTTCTGCAAATTTCTCTCTGTTTTCCTAACCTTCAACAGATTAGCAATGGCCGCTGAAGGTATGTTCCTCGTTTATGATTCCTATTACCAATCCGGCACAAATCTGATGAAAGAACTTCTGGAGAAGTTCAAATCTGCAAATTTGGTAAATTTCATGGAGTACAATGAAGGAGTGATCTGGACTGATCAAGTGATGGAGTACTACAATACAGCAAAAGCTGATTACAACGCACTGGAGATTAAGGCTACAGTGGGAGGCAAATCTATCACTATTTCTCCTGCTGTTCTTCACGAGACGTTTGGACTTCCTAACAGTGGACGACATGACGTCACTGTACTGACGGAAGACAAGCATCAACAATTCTGGGCGATCTGCGCCAGAGAGGGAGAAGTACTGTCTGGAAACATAAGGAAGAAACAACTGAGAGATGAATATCAACGGATGGCTGATATGGTGTGTAAGCTGATTGAGAACTGCACCTTCTCACTGGATGTTGTTACCATGAAGAGGTTCAGTATCATGGCTGCTATCTACTATGGACTGGAAGTCAACTGGTCCATCATAGTATGGTACATCTTGGCTGATTTCCTGGAAGTGAAGAAAGGAAAAGGCCCCTCCACCAACCACAGAATCACACTCAGTTATCTTCTGTCAAAACTGGGCTGTGATATGATGAATGGAAAAGAGATCCACAAATCCAAGGCAATGTCCAAGTACTTACCTGTTCTAAAGAGGAAGGCTGATGAGCCTGGGGAAGCTGAAGATGAGGAACCAAAGGAGGTTCCTGCCAAAAGGAAAAGGAAACTGGTCAAGACTGCTGACTTGGTTGTTGAATCTAAAAAGAAGAAGGCTGCTGATAAGCCTAAGGAAAAGGATTCAAAGAAAATGGAGTCAGTGACTGCTGCTGATCAGGTCACGAAGATTATTGATCAGGTCACTGCTGATGTCAGGACCGCTTCACCTGCATCACCTTCAAGGACTCCATCTGCTGAAAAACCTGCTGAGAACGTTTCTCACAGGACAAGGAGCCAAATAAGGGACACTGCTACTTCAAGGCCTATTCAAGGTCTGTCAAAGAAGTTGCAAGGAAGCAGATGACTTTCTTAGAAAAGGACACTGAGTTGGTAGACTTGGTGAGAACAAGTACTGAATCTGCTGAAAGACCCCTTGAAGCTGTTGGAGCTTCTGTTGCTGACAAAGCTGATGTGCAACAGTTGCCTCAAGTCACATCAACAGCTGAGGTTGCTCAACCTCAAGAAGATCCAGATGTCCAAATCATCCACCCTATAGCTGCTGCTCCCTTATCATCTGCTGGTCTAGCTCCTGCTCCACTTGACAAAGGAAAAAGGAAGATAGTGCTGAGGAAAAAGAAAATTTCCAAGGCTGATAAGAAAGCAAGGGAAGAAGCTGAACAAAGGAAACAGGATGAGTTGGAGGAGAAGAAAGCACTTGAGCTAAGCAAAGCTCAAGCAGCTAAGGATGAAGCCAGAAGGCACATGTCTGAGGCAGAAAGGAAAGCTGCTGAGGATGCTGAACTGGAAATGGTGTTGGAAATGAGCAAAGTTGATGCCTATGGACCTGTCCATGGAGGTGGCATCAAGATTGGAGAAGGCAAAGATGGAGAAGAAAAGAAAAAGCTCAAAATGCCTCCTGCCAAGATTAAGTCAAAGGACAAATTTGAAGTCAGAAGAGCCTTTGAAATTGTGTACGCTGATAAGGAGCTCTTCAAGAAGTTTGAGAAGTCTTTGGCTTATTATGATCAGAAGCTCATGTTGAAGACTCTGTTCAACCAGGAGAAACCAAGATACATCAATTGGAGAGACAACAGGCTGAACAAGTCAATAACAGAACTTCAAAATCTGAAGGAGTTAGCTGATGAAGAACAATGGGTTCTGACCTGGCTGAAAACAAACTCCATTCAGAAGGCCCTGGATCCCAGTTATGTCAGAGATGTCATGCATAATTATGCAAAAGCTTTTGCACTGGAGGAGGCCAAGAATATCCAAAGCACCTTGCCTGATAAGAAGAGAAAATCTGAAGATGCTGAAGAAAGGGCAATTAAATTTGCTGTTATGACCGCCCTGAAGAGATGGGCAAAAAGGTCAAAATATCAGCAAGGATGCTCAAGTGACTTGCCACTGCTGCCAAGCATTCAGCAAATAATTTTTGGCAAGGAAGTAAAAGAGTTCAGTGAAGTGCCAAAGGGCAACAATGCTCCTGTTAACCCTTGGATCATCGTGAGACAAATCAGACAAACAACCTGCTTCAATGATGATGGCACCATCACTAACTTGTTTTACGATGATGTCACTGATGAAAAGAATGAAGATGACAAGTCATTAGCTATTGAATGGCAAGCTAAGACTTCTGAAGATCATCAGATGACAGATATGGAAGAAGTCCCTGTTCAACAGGCGACTGATGAGAAGGAAGCTGATGCTGCTGCTTCTGCTTCATCAGCTGATCAACATTCATCACTGATGGAAGCACTCCAGATGCTTATGGAAAACTCACTAAAGGAACTGGAAGAGAAGCATAATCAACAGCTAATGAAGGTCAAGGAGGAGCTGAAGAATGAACTTAAAGCAGAGTTGGCAGAAACCAACAGACTTCAGCTGGAAACTGTTCAAGGATCAACAGCAGAGATCATCAAGAGAGAAATTGACAGTATTCCCATTCCTCAAGACAATTCATTGCAGTTAGTGCACAGTCTGAGAGAGTTGAACAAGAATGTTGAAGATGTGAAGGGTGATGTGAATCACCTTCATACTGCGTTAAAAACAGCTGAGCACAAGATTGCTGATCTAACTGCAACCTTCATTCAAGTCAGTAAAGAGGAGAAGGAAATCAACTTAGGGATGTTGCAAGAAGTGGCAAAGGCTTCACAGGAAGTTCAGAAAGAAATTGCAACTATCAACCTTAACATTGATTACTTCAATGATCAGACTGACGTCATCAGCACTGATATTCATCATCTTACAGCAAGTCATGATGTTGTCAATCAGAATCTCAAGGCTTTGTGTGCTGAAATGAAGATTCCAACAGTTTCTCTCAACCCTGCTGTTGCACCTTCTAATGTCATCAAATCTGATGATGACAAAAAGGGGGAAGATAAAAGGGAAGAACCAGCTAAGGAAAATGCTGCTGAAGCCAAGGAGACTGAAGACACAGCTGACAAGACTGAAAAGCTTGGAAAGGTAGAAGAAGTAGAAAAGACTGAAAAAGAAACTACCAAGTACAAGAACACTGAATCTGCCAGGAAAGCAATGGAGCTAATTAAAGAACAGCAACTCAAAGAGAAGATGGAAGCTGCCAAAGCAATCTTGGATGAGGAAGCTGATGATGAAGAAGATGACGAAGAGTCATCTTATGAATATGAAGAAGTGCTTGAAGGATCAGATGAAGAAGCTGATAGTTAGAAATTGTAAAATCATTGTAATCAGTTTACTTCTATCTATTCTTCAGAATTCTCATCTGATGAACTTGTACCTTGTAATTCTTTTTCAATATTAATAAAAGTCAAGTTCAATCCAATATACTTTTTCTATCTCAGAAAATTTTGAGGATTACAATCTTTAGCTTAGGTATTTAACAGGTACATAGCTGAAGGCTTGTCATCATCAAAAAGGGGGAAATTGTTGGATAAGGATGAAGATGAAGGCACTGAAGACAAATTTAGAAGGGAGGTTTTGATGCATTCCAAAACTTCAAGATTGGCTAAGTAAGGAGTAACTTAGCTGATGATCCCTTTGGAAGGAATTTTGACTTAGTACAAGAAGACATCAGAAGAGTCAAAATTCTCAAGGTCCAAGACTTCTGATCCGCTGAAGGAAAGTTATCAGACTGATGAAGATCAGCCGACTCAAATCAGATTTGTTCAAGTTTGAGATCAGCCGAGTTCGCCATCAGACTTGCTCTTTCGTCAGCCAAGTGGAAAGGATCATAAAGTCTTCCCAACGGTAATAAATGCCCCTTGGTGTAATAAATGCTGAAGTACGAGGTTATTAAAGACAAATGATTGAAGAATTGCTTCGCATCAGCTGGGTGCATTTAATGCTGCCTGCAGAATAGTACTGTTCACAGTACGGAGAGACTGCAAAAGAGCCGTTCGCGGATTTTAAGGACCAGTACTCGAGGAATTTGAAACCTGTCTCTCTTCAACGGACACTTTTCAAACCTCAAGTATAAATAGCTGAAAGAGACGAAGAAGAAACAAGCAACACAATCTCTGAGAAATTTTCGAAGCAAAATTCTTTAAGTCTCAAGAACAGCTCACTCATCAGCTGAGTCATTTGTTGACGAAAGCAGAGTTGAAGAATCAAGCCAAATACATCTTCTGAGTGATTTTGTAAACAAGAGTGTTGTGAGAAGTAGATATCCATCTAAGTGAGTGATATTACTTCAGAGAGTAGGATTTCTTTGTGATTTCTTACTGCGAACTTACGACCTGTTCATTTGTTGTAAGGCGTAAGCAGAGTATACTGATTACTGAGTGTTTTTAGTATAACCCAAGATCTTTGTGACTTGGAAGAGTGGATTAAAGGATATTCAAATCCATATAACCACTATAAAAATTACTTGTGTTTTTACATTGCTTTTAAACTTGCATATTTACTGATTTCATAAAAACACGTTAGATTAACTGTTTGAAAAATATTCAAAAGAAGTTTGTAAAACTGGGGAAACATTTTTCAAACTGCTAAGATTACTTGTGAAAAACACTTTGAAAAATCCGCTGCAAATACTCTAAGTATTAAAACCGATTTCAACAAAATCAGCTAAGTAACAATCAGACGAGTGGTCAACAAAGCTGTTCAAAGATTTGTTCGCGAACAGAATTGTAACTAACAAATCTGATCAGCTTAGTCTGTTCAGTTAAAGCAAAGTTTTAAAGTTAAATTTGAAGAAAATTTTTAAAGAGATTTATTCACCCCCCCCTCTAAACCTCTTCTGACCACTTGGGACCAACAAAATTGATATATTCGGTCTCTGAGAAAAGTACACATAACCAGCGTTCGAAGCCGTGGAGGAGCTGATTTGGAAAATTCGCCAGAATTTTTGGAAAGCTGCCTTTTTTCCTTTAGCTTTCATCAGGACGCAAAAGGCTGTTATAAGTCCGATCGAATTCGGCAGGATTTGAGAGGGAGTAAGCTTGAAAGCCTCCAGAATACTGCGTATCAAAGGTGGGAGAGGAATGCGCAAACCATAGTGGAACTGATTAGTATAAAAAGCTTGACACCCTTCAGGAGGATCGGTGACTCGCTGTTCGGGGGTCGGAATAACAATCGAATACCCGGTGCCAATATACTTGCCAAATTCTACCTCCAATCCCCCCCGGTCTCCTTCAGTGTAGCGGCAAATGGTTTCATCTGCCCTATCCTTGGTCATATTTAGCCCTGCACTAGTCGACGGCTCTACCCAATTAAAGATCGTAACCACGACCCTGCCGCCTATGCTATATTTCTTTTGCTCATTCTTTCCTAAAGGAAGGTCGTCATCCTCATCGACTTCCTCGTCGGAGACTGTCACCTCGCTCGAACTATCATCCCCGCTGTCCTCTGATTCATTATCCGATTCTCCTTCCTCTCTGTTGGAATCGGAATTGGGGCTCGGATTCTCCACCAAGGACAGTCGAATATCCTCGGTCCGCATCTCCTCAGGACCACTCTCTCGACCCTCCATTACTTGGGACTTACCTTTCAGATCTACGGTGCTGGACATATTGAATGTATGGAAACTGGTCGAAGAAGTTGCTAAAATTCTCTTATCGATCTGTTCGCTCCGATCTAGGGTTTTCTTAGAATTTATGCAGATCAGCGGCCCACGATCAACATATATATACAGGAACAAAATGGGAAATTGCAAACTGGTCCCTGAGTAACCGCGACGGTAGGACTCCCTCAAGGCGAATTCAAAATTATATTTCCAATAATTGCATGTATGACCCCTATACTTTCCGGAATCATGAACTGAAGTCCAACATTTGAAAAAACGCTTTTCTTAAATATCAGTTCCATATTATCCCACCGATCCGTCATATTAAAGTCAAAAAGATAAAGAGATACTGCTAAAATCAACTAAAGCACCACAATAAGTAACAGTAAAGATCCTGATCTGGAAGTCTTATGTAAACCACAGAAAACCAAGGTCATATCAAGATGACGCCATTATATCGTTTCCGAGATGTGCACTCTTTTTCCCTAGCTCGATTTTTATCCCAAAGGGTTTTTCCGAGTTAGGTTTTTAATGAAGCACATCCGAAACTTATCATAAAAATAGCTCACCTCACCCCGGCGTTCGGAACAGTTTATACTTCTTCGAGCTTAAGCTCCACTTTGCGCTCGAGAAGTGGGGGAGTATTGATGAGGGGTATCTCGGATACAGCGTTTCTACAGCCCGGCAAGGTCAAAAGTCACGGAGCTCGATCTCGGAGGCATAATTTCGAGCCCAAAACCCAAGAGTCCTACGCCGATTCTACAAAAGAAGCTTAGGGTCCAAAATCACTGTTGGGCCGAGTTCAGGCCCAGGCCTGTGGGTCGAGAAATGCACATCTGCGGGTGGATCACCTAGCTCCAGATCTCAGCTATAAATACCCCTAGCATTTATGACGATGACACAACTTCCCAGGTGCTCTTCCTCCGAGGCTGCTGCTCGGAACTGGTTAGGAAGAATAGCATAGGCTGTTTATTGTGTATTTCACCCTCTAGCTTGTACGGCATCCTATAATGCTCGGATAGGACTCTCAATATTTGTAATTTGTACTCATTCATCTTGAATACAAATACTATTGATCTATTTCTTCTATTTACTAGCATTTGTACGGCATCTCACACCACCTAGACCGAACAAACGAAAACGCGTAAGATCATGTTAGCAGTAGAGCTAGTTTCCATACCAAATTTCTTGAACAGATCCTTTGTGTATATTGCTTGGCTGATGAAAATTCCATCAGGCAACTGTCTTACTTACAAACCAAGAAAGTAGTTAAGTTCTCCCATCATGCTCATTTCAAACTTGTTCTGCATCAGCTTTGAGAACTTATCACACATCTGTTGATTAGTTGAACCAAAAATAATATCGTCCACATAAATTTGCACAAGCAAAATATGTTCTTCCCATTCAATAGTGAACAGGGCCTCGTCTACCTTACCTTTACGAAATCCTTTAATTAAAAGGAAATCAGATAGGGTATCATACCATGCTCTTAGAGCCTGTTTCAGTCCATAGAGGGCTTTCTTCAGACGATATACCTTGTCTTATTCTTGATAGGCTTCAAATCCAGGTGGTTGTTCAACATACACTTCTTCTTGCAATTCTCCGTTGAGAAAAGCTGATTTTACATCCATCTGATAGACTGTGAAATTCTTGTGAGCAGCATAGGCAAGAAAGAGTCTGATAGCCTCTAATCTTGCTACTGGTGCAAAAGTTTCATCAAAGTCAATGCCTTCTTCTTGGCAATAACCTTTGGCCACTAATCTTGCTTTATTTCTGGTGACTTCACCATCTTCATTCATTTTATTCCTGAATACCCATTTAGTGCCAATGACTCTTTGATGACTTGGTCTGAGAACTAAGTACCAGACTTCATTCCTTTCAAATTGATTTAGCTCTTCTTTCATAGCTTCAATCCAGTTTGAATCACTAAGAGCTTCTTCAATCTGTTTGGGCTCAATTTGAGAAAGGAAGCCGACAAACATTGCATCACTTGCAGCAGCTCTCCTTGTCTTTATTTTATCCAAAGGATCACCAATCACCAACTCTGGTGGGTGATTTTTGAGCCATCTAAGATCAGGTTATAAATCATAATGTTGACCTTTGCTTTGATCTTGCAACACTACTGTTGGAGATCCAGTAGTAGTCTGTTGAACATTT
Source organism: Penstemon eatonii (assembly GCA_038501285.1). Lineage (NCBI taxonomy): Eukaryota > Viridiplantae > Streptophyta > Magnoliopsida > Lamiales > Plantaginaceae > Penstemon > Penstemon eatonii. The sequence goes on along the minus strand of CM076715.1, from coordinate 59,792,726 downwards.
GTTGTCTGTTGAACAGTCTCTGGTCTGTCAGCTGTTTGCAACTCGTCTGTTAGACAATCAGCATTGTGATTTTGAACAGCACTTGAGTTATCAGCTGGGTTGAGATCAGGTAGTATGATGGGAACATATTCTTCATTCTTTCCAACATTTAACTTCTGTAAATCAGTAGATAGATCTTGATTAGTACTTTGATTCTTTTCAGAAGATTGATTTGGTTCATCAAATACTACATGAATGGATTCCTCTATAAGCAAAGTTCTTTTGTTAAAGACTCTATAAGTTTTACTAACAGTAGAGTATCCTACAAAAACAGCTTCATCAGCCTTTTCTGCAAATGCAGTAAGGTGATTTTTCCCATTATTTAAAACAAAGAATTTACAACCAAATATCTTAAAATAATGAATGTTTGGCTTCCTGTTGTTCCAAACATCATATGGAGTCTTGTTTTGGTGCTTGTTGATCATGCATCTATTTTGGGTAAAGCATGCTGTATTTGTTGCTTCTGCCCAAAATCTTTGAGGCAGCTTAGCTTCAGCTATCATTGTCGTGGTAGCTTCTTTAAGAGTTCTGTTTCTCCTTTCAGCAACTCCATTTTGTTGAGGGGTTCTGGCAGCAGAGTATTCATGGCTGATTCCTCTGACATTACAATACTCTTCAACAGTAGAGTTTGTAAACTCAGTCCCTCTATCTGATCTGATCTTCAGTATTTTCATATTTTTCTCATTCTGAATCTTTTCCATCAGATTTGTAGGATGCTCCTTGGTTTCACTTTTCTTTTTCATGAAAATCACCCAAGTGTATCTTGAATAAACATCCACAACAGCTAGGCAGTATTTCTTTCCACCATTGCGGACAGGATCAATGGGTCCAAATAAGTCCATGTGTAGCAGCTCCAATATTCTTCCAGAAGTTTGATGCTTCTTGCTTTTGAATGATGACTTGATTTGTTTACCCTTCTGACAGGCGTCACAAAGCTTATCTTTGCTCATGACTGTCTTTGGAATTCCTTCTACCAAGTTGTTCTTGATAAGTCTGTTGATGGTCTTGAAATTCACATGATTCATTCTTTTGTGACACAGCCAACTGACTTCACTTGGTGTTGATGCCACCAAACAAATACTTGAATTCTTGTCAGCAGAATTTCAGTCCACTGTGTAGACATTTTCTTGTCGCCTTCCAGATAAGATGACCTTCTTGGTACCAATTAACACTTATCTGTTTAGAAGATGACTGAATATCCTTTGTCACAAAATTGACTTATGCTCAGCAAATTGTATTTGAGGCCTTTAACATAAGAGACGTCAGATATCTCAATGTTGCCTTTGATCAGCTTTCCACTTGCTACAATCTTGCCTTCTTTGCTGTCCCCAAAAGTAACTTTAGGACCATCCACAGCAGCAGCATCAGTCAGCTCATCTATGTTTTCACACATGTGTCTTGAACAGCCACTGTCCAAGTACCATATTTTCTCTACTTTACTCCTACTCCTAATCCTAACCTACAAAACAAAATAAAATTGTTTTAGGTACACTTATTGAGAGGGTCCTGAAGGATTAGTTCCACCTTTGATAACCCAAGATGATGAAGTCTTAGGCTTCTTAGGTTTCTGTTGTTTGGCAGAAGCATGAACAGTTTCATCTTCATCATGTTTGTCAGATTTGCTATGTTGATGATAATCAGCATGATAAGGATAATGCTCATAAGTAGAATAAGATGCATGATAAGGAGGATATGCATGCATTGGATGAGCAAGATATGGTGCATAGTAAGTTGGAAACTGAGGTGCATGATACATAGAAGGATATGCAGTAGGTTGCACATAATATGACTCATTTCCATACCAAGCATTTTGATTTTTCTTGTTTTTATGCTTCTTTGGCTTACTAGATGCTTGCTCATTAACAGACGACTTAGACTTATCACTAGTCTGATTGGTTTTGACCTTATCAGAAGACTTCCTAGGACTCTTCTGTTTGGACTTACCAGTCTGTTTTCCTACACTAGGCTCTTTGCTCATTTTAGCCTTAGGAGTTTTCGTCTCCTTTAATACTTTCTCAGGTGAAGCAGGTTTAGTAGTCTGAACATACAAGATGACCTTACTATTGTCAGCTGATATAAATTTTTCAGTATGATTCAATTCTATTTTATCCTGATCTAAAGGTGTCTTCTGTTTACTAGACATGTGAGTGGATGCAACAGTTGACTTATCATGAGACTCAATGATTTTACCTTTATAAACTTCACATTCAGCTTTCAAAGATTCATTCTCTTGCTCAAGCAGTTTGTATTCAGCTGATTCTCTTGGCTTTTCAGCTTTAAGTTTCAGTGAACTGTTTTGCTCTTTTAGCAATATCATCTCTTCCTTAAGCTTTTTAAATGCATCAGCAATACTTGTATTGTTGAGCATCATTTGTTCAAATGAATTAAATAATTCATTATCAAGAGGAGTTACCTCATCATCCTCGGAGTCATCAGATTCCTTAGCCATCAGGCAGAGAAGAGCAGGACTCTCTTCATCAGAAGACTCTTCATCAGAAGTGTCTGAATCTGAATCAGATGAGTAGACAGCAGCTAGCTTTTCTGCTTCTACTACCAGCACCTTTCCTTTCTGATGCTTTCTTTCCTTTCTGATTCTCTTTTCTTCTTCTGTATACTTCTCAGCTTTGGGATATGGGCAATCTCTGATGAAATGACCCAGTTTCCTGCAATTATAGCACATCATTTTGGATTTATAAGAATCCTTATACTGAGAAGAAGAAGTAGGGTTAGAATTAGAAGCATTGTTATATCTGTTCTTCATTTTTCGTCTGTAGAACTTTTTGAAGTTGTTCATCAGCAATGCAACGTCTCCAGCAGTGTACTCCTTTTTGTTGAGTAGAGTGGCTTCATCAGATGAGTCCACTTCTTTGCTTTTGTAGGTTGGCCTTCTGGGATTTTCAGCAGCAACTAGGGCAGCTCGTACGCCTTGAGTACTGAGAACAGCTCGGTGAGTGAAATCTTGCCCAGATCTCTTGACTCTTCCATGGCTATCACCTTCATGTTGAATTTTGGAGGTAGAGCCTTCAGAACCCTGACGGTTATCTCCTTATCAGTGAAGGTTTTTCCAAGCTTTAAAACTTCATTCAATGTCCTTGTAAACCTTGTAGTCATTTGATCAATGGTTTCCGCAGACTTCATCTTGAAGTTGTCCAGTTTTCTAGAGAAACACTCAGCTGATGCTCTTTGATGACGTTGTTTCCTTCGCTCATGTCACGAACTTTATCCCACATTTCTTTGGCAGTCTTTCAATGCTTGACTTTGTCAAATCGATCATTATCAAGGGCCTTGGTCATGATGAAATGGCCAACTTTATCCAGATTGAACAGCTTTATTTCTTCGGCTGTCATCTCTGTTAGATCTTTTTCCACCACTATCTCTGCTTCATCAACCGTGATAGTCTTGGTGAATTTGAATGGACCTTTGATGATACATGTGTACATGTTATCATTGTAAGCAGCTAGAAAAATCTCCATTCTGATTTTCCAGTCTTCAAAGCTCATACCAGCTATGTGGGGAACATGGCTGATACAATCCATTTTTCAAAAATTTTAATTTTTCAAAATATGCTCTTTTGAAAAAGTTTGAAAACCTTTGAAAAACACTCGGATCAAGCTCGTTGATCAGGCAGCTGATTCGAATGAACCACCTGCTCTGATACCATTTGTTGGTCCCAAGTGGTCAGATGAGGTCTAGAGGGGGGTGAATAGACCTCTAAACTTTTTAATTCAATTTATAACTTTAAAACTTTTATCTTTAACTTAAACAAACTAAGCTGTTATCAACAGTAATTTTACAAGGCTGATCGCGAACAAATCTTTGAACAGCTTTGTTGACCACTAATCTGATAAAAACTTAGCTGATTTCTGCTAAAATCAGTTTTAATACTTAGAGTACTTGCAGCGGATTTGTAAAGTGTTTTTCACAAGTAAACTTAGCAGTTTGAAAGTTTGTTCCCCAGTTTTATAAACTCCTTTCCTCTTAAAACTTTTCAAACAGTTGAATCAAAGTGTTTTTATGCAACTGAAAATATGCAAGTAAAAATGCAAGTAAAAACACAAGTAATTTTTATAGTGGTTATATGGATGTAAATCCTTTAGTCCACTTTTCCAAGTCACACAGATCTTGGGTTATACTATAAACACATAGTTTACAATATCTCCACTTACGCCAAAACAACAAATGAATATGGCCGTAAGCTCGCAATAGAAAATCACAAAGAAACTCCTATCCTCTGAAGTTAGATCACTCACTAAGACGGATCTACACTTCGCACAACACTCACGTTTACAAAATCACTCAGAAGATGTAATTTTTCGTTGTTCTTCAACTCTGCTTTTGTCAACAAATGACTAAGCTGATGAGTGAGTTGTTCTTGAGACTTAAGAGATTTCTGCTTCGAAAATTTTCTCAGAGATTGTGTTGTTATTTTTCTCTTAGTCTCTCTCAGCTATTTATACTTGAGGTTTGAAAAATGTCCGTTGAAGAGAGACAAGATTCAAATTCCTCGAGTACTGGTCCTTAATTTCCGCGAACGGCTCTTTGCAGTCTATTCGTACTGTCAACAGTACTTTTCTGCAGGCAGCATTAAATGCACCCAGCTTATGCGAAGCATTTCTTCAATCATTTGTCTTTAATAGCCTTGTACTTCAGCATTTATTATTTCCAGGGGCATTTATTACCGTTGGGATGACTTCTTGATCTTTTCCACTTGGCTGACGAAAGGACAAGTTTGATGGCGAACTAAGCTGATCCCAAACTTGAACAAATCTGATTTGAGTCGGCTGATCTTCACCAGTCTGATTTCTTTCCTTCAGCAGATCAGTAGTCTTGGACCTTGAATTTTGACTCTTCTGATATCTTCTTTACTTAGTCAAAAATTCTTCAAAGGGGATATCAGCCAAGTTAATTTATATTTAGCCAATTTTGAAGTTTTGGAATACATCAAAACCTCCCTTTACAAATTGTCTTCAGTGCCTTCATCTTCATCCTTATCCAACAAATACAAAATGTGTACTTAATATTGTGTTGTTTTTCTTCCAAGACTAAATGGGACTTATTTATAGATTTTGTGATACTAGCCCTACTAGGATTCTTAACAAAATCTAACTTTTAAATGTACTAAGCATTTTAATTAATGCAAGACTTCATTAATTAAATGGTCTTTTCTTTAATTAGTCTTGTACCCATCTAAATCTTAAAGATTAGTTGGCCCACTAATCCAAAATTCATTTATCTCAATTAACTAAATTGGACTTCTAGCTCAATTAATTAATTCCCATTAATATTTATTTAATTAAATAAACTCCAAATTTAATTAATTAAATTTTCTCTCTCCTCAATTAATTAAATCTAATTTAATTAATTATTCTTGTCAAATTAAAAAACAATTTAATTTGACATATCGATCTAATCCAATTGGATCGGTTTCCCGTGCCTAAATGAATCGACCCAGTCGAGTCCATTCGTTTCCTATTTGTGCTCGATGTGTTTGTGTATGTTCTCGTAGATTCACCACATAATTGATCGCGGGTTATAACTAAATGTGCATTTAATTATTCGAGTAAATATATACTCTAAATCAATCGAACACTTTGTTGATTGACCATTCCAAAATTAACATCTCTGCTAATCTGAGAATTCTCCGATACTCCATAGTCGATGTCTGGCCACAAGTCCATGGAGCCCAATCACTGGTGAATTAATTCAGTGAACCTTTAACATTTAAAATTACCATATATGCCTTAATCATTCCAATAATTGGTCTCCCAGTCAAGATTAAGGTTATGGACTTTTATCGATTTCCTTACTTGTCTCGACTTTATGTATTCTGGTCTCGAAACTAATCCCTTTGACTTAACCTTTATGAGACTTTCATAAAGCCGTCAGATACCTTGGCCAAGGATTTTCCGGAATACGTTTCTCACATAGAGTCATAAGAGAAGCTCTCAACCTATCAAGTCGGGTCAACAGATCATCTGTTGATGATATGAACCTGCATACACATTTCTCTATACCCAACATGTACCCGCAGAGACCTTCTGGTAGATAACGAATAGTCGGGACTCATATCAAAGCATAGACGTTCGTGCACCAGATAAACCCTATCACCTCAAGTAATAAGGATTATATCGTTCCTCGTACACTATTGTAAATAGGAGTAACTTCATCTCGATATGCGACTACCGCTTTCATGGTGAGTTATTTCCTAGTTGATGTGTTCAGTGCGCTTGCCATCCCAACAAGTCGCCCATTCATGTGTATTGACTATCCTAGTCATGCTTGGGGACCCCAGTGTCCTCCAGTTCATCTGAGTATACACACGCGTGAGGGTCTAACTGAATCCATTGATGTCCCATCTCAAATGGATTCTACGACCCTGAATTAGTTTTAGATCACGACTTTGAAGATCAGTCCACGGGTTGTCTCATAGTCTTGTGATCTAAGGTCTTTCATCATTATGTTAGATAGTTATTCATAAGATGAAGGTGACCATATAAATAAATGCATTTATTAATCAAATTGAATGGTCATTTTAATTATAACAAATTAAATGCAGCCAAAATAGTTGGCTTGCGGGACACTATTCTTTGACGGCCTCACGCGAATTCGGGATTGCCATTTAAGATGGCTAAGCATACCAAAAATCACTACCTACCTATTTATTGAAACTTCAAATAGAAAATAACATCAAAATAAGTACTCCCTCCGTCCCATTTATTTTGTTCCCTTGGTACAGATGACCAGTCAACTTGACTAAATTTGTAAAAATTATATATTTCAATAGTAAGTTGATAATATCTCATGATATCATATATATTAATATTTAAAAAGTTAAATACACCACAAATGTGAATACTTTAATATGATAAGTCACTTAAAAAATTGAAAAGTTTGATTAGATATTGTAGCAAAGGGAGCAAATAAATGGGACGGAGGGAGTATTAAATATTTTAAGTAATATATTTTGCATTTAATTTTAGTTATGTTACTTAGTAAATAATTTGAATTTTATTTAATCATATTAAATAAATTATATAAATTTTGTTTAATCATATTTAATATTATTTAATGAATCACTATTTGCCAGTTTATGAGGAGATATGTAGTGATTTTTGGTATGCCAAAAATTATGCTCCAGATTTTTTATTATAGTATGCTTATGTACTCTATATAATATCTGAAAATTGTTATGACATGATTAATTACTTGTATATTATGAGATATGGTTTAACTTTGATTAATATTTCGAAACTTCGTTAATTTTCTGCTTATTATTTATTATGTTTGAAAAAATGTAATTTGTACCATTTTAAAGCTCTCGTCAAGAGGTTTCCATCCATATAAAGGACATCAAATTTGGTCCTAAAAAGTTGACGGAGAAAGAAATGTGAAAAAAGTCCTTCAATTTTTATATTAAATGTATCTCTTTTGAAATTTTGGTATGATCATGCATTTCCCTCATTTTATCTCCTTTTTCTTATTCTCTGTGTGATAATGGACACATGCGCGGTACGTGTGTTTTTCGTCCAGGATTTCATGATCAAACTTAAATTGAAAAATGTTGGTCAATTTTGATATCAAATGTGTCATTTTAAAAGATATGATATGAAAAGTACAGTTTCCTCTCCGTGAATCTATATCTATACTACTACTAAAAGTGTGAATAATTTAAGTTTTTTCTTTTTTTGTGAAGACAAATATACCCTTATTCAAGTTGTAAAGTATATAAAATATAATTAGACATGAATTTTCCTTAAATTTTCTCATCAAAACTTTGGTAAGAAAATATTTTAAAAAATTTTGTAAATTCCTTGCATTCTAACCAAGCACCATAAATATGGAAGAAAAACAAAAGTATATTCCAATTAAATATGAAGTCTTATTATATTTATTTCTTACATTAACTTCAATAATTAAGAAATTAACTCCTAAAATCACTTTTATAATTTCATTATTACCTATAACACATAAAAATAAAAATAAAGACTATTATTTTGAATAGTTGTAAAAAATATTATTTGTTTCATTTAAAGATTTAGTACAATGTGTCACTTCTTAAAAAAATCGAATTCTCTTAAATATCATAAAATATGTTAAAGTAGAATCGCATCTTACCTATGAATGAACAAAAATGCTTATGACTTAGTAAACTAAGTAATATTTATTTGACATGAGAAACATTACCCCACATTTTCATGAAAATATTTTCGAGAAAAACGTGTGAAATATGTTAATAAACGGATGAAAATCAATGAAAATTGGTGAAATCGATCTAATAAGTTTATGTAATTGATGAAAACATGTGAAATCGATCTACATGAAATTTATGAACACTGGTGAAAGAGGTGAAAAACAGGGTGAAATCGGTAATAAAAAGTGCCGGTAAAATTAATAAATACATGTGAAATCGATGAAATTTCGGGTGACATTTCTGATAAAATGAAAAACAAATCAGTGAAATCAATGAATAATGGGTGAAATATATGAAGAATGGGTTAAATCATTGAAAAAAGGTTAAATCTGTGAAATTAATGAAAATTCAAGTGAAATTGTTAAAAAAAAAAATTTAACTGATAAAAATAAGTAAAATTAGAAGAAAAAAAATCTAACTAGCAATAACAATATGAATTAAATCAGTAGATTTTTTTTTGTTTGAATAGGAGAAAATAAAGATATCGATGAAAAATAGGAAAAACTATGGATAATAGGTTATAATTGATCAAGAACTAGTAAATCAGTAAAAATTATAAAACCAGTATGAATCAATGAAAATTGAATTAAACTAATTAATATAATAAGTGAAATGGCTTAGGTCGGTAAAGAAATATCTTTGAAATAATAAGGTAAGTGAAATAGTTTGCGATATACTTAAAAGTAATTGAAGATGTATAATTATTTGAGTTGAAAATTCGGCAAGTACATGTGAAATCGGTGAAAATTCAAATGAAAGTCGCGAAAAAAAAAAAAATGAATGACATCGGTGAAACGACGAAATTACATAAAAAATGATGAAATATGTGAAAATTGGGTAAAATAGGTGATAAAGGCTAAAGTCGGTGAAAACATTTGAAAATTGGTTAAACTGGTAAGAATAAATGAAATCAAAAAAATGAAAAAAGTTCAACCAATAAAAAAAATGTCAAACCATTAGAAAAATGGTTTGAACCAAAAAAAACTAAAGAAATCGATGAAAATATCCATGGTGAAGTTAATATATTGAACAAGAGTAATTTATATGTGCTATTTTTTGGCATAATGAAGTTAATTTTACTCTGATTTACAACAAATTATGACATAAATTAAATAGACATGTACAACGTATGTGCACTTTAGACCGGTGAAACAAATGAATGTGAAATCTTTAATACATTTGAAATCCATAAAAAAAAAGGGGTAAAATTTGTGAAAAATGGATGAAAACGGATAAAATCAATTAAAATAAAGGCAAAGTTGGTGAAAATATGTGAAATCGATGAAAAGAATGTAATTTCTAAGTATAATGATGTAATCGGTGAAATCCAATAAAATTGGGTAAAGCTGGTTAAAAAATGATAAAATCGATCATAACGTAAGGTTGGTAAGAACATATTTAATAAATAAAAAATTCAAATGAATAACATGTGAATTAGTGAAAAAAATGAAAAATAGATAAAAAGCGGGTTAAATGGTAAAAACGAGTGAAATCAGTTAAAAAAGAGTTTAACTGGTGAAATCAATGGAAAACTGGTTTAAACTGAAGAAAAAATCAAAGAAGAATTCTAATCGATAATGGAAGCTCAGCAAATATCATCTCCAGGGAGGTTTTAGCACAAATGAACCTCGGACAAATAAACCTACAAAAAGTAGCTACGCCGTTAGTAGGCTTTGGAGGGTCCGAGATCATCCCCAGCGGAACGATATCTTTAAGTGTGTCGCTCGGAAAGAAGCCACTTCAGACAGTGAAGTTGGTAAAATTCCTAGTGGTAGAAACACCCTTCGCTTATAACGCTATATTAGGGCGACCAGCCCTTAACCTTTTCCGAGCTGTAGTCTCCACCTATCATCAGAAGATAAAGTTTCCGACCGACAGTGGCATCGGAGAAATAACAAACGATCACTGTATGGCGTGGGATTGCTACAGCACTTCGTTAACTTTGAAAGAACACCCAAAGTCTATTATCCCGAGCAAGAGAAAGATCGAAGATGATCCAATTAGAAATGAGGTTGAAATTCCTATTATCGATCGATTAGATAAAAAGGGGAAGGAACCACTAGACTTATCCTTGAAACCCCCAGAACATAAAGATATAGTTCTAGTAGAAGGCGACTCGTCCAAAAAGACAAGAATTGGTACAGAATTGAGCAAAGAAGGAGAAATAATGTTAATCGAATTCCTAAGAAATAACGTGGACGTCTTCGCCTGGAGCGCAAATGACATTGAAGGGATCGATCCTCGGGTAATTAAGCATACCCTAAAAATTGACCCTTCAGCAAAACCCGCCAGACAGAAGAAAAGGAATCATGGACCAGTGAAGGATAAAATTATCAAAGCGGAGGTAGAAAGACTGCTTGAAGCAAAACAAATCCGAGAAATACATTTCTCGGAATGGCTATGTAATGTTGTACTAGTAGCAAAAGGGGATAAAAAGGACAACAAATGGAGAATGTGTAATGATTTCACCGACCTAAACAAGTTATGTCCACGCGACCCATACCCCCTCCCAAGGATTGACTTATTAGTCGACTCGACCGCTGGCTTCGCGTTATTCAGCATGATGGACGCCTTCCAAGGGTTTTACCAAATATACATGGACGAGCGGGATCAAGAAAAGACCGCATTTATAACCGAGCAGGGAGTATACTGCTTTATAGTAATGCCATTCGGATTGAGGAATGTCGGGGCTACTTACCAGAGGTTAGTAAACCTAATGTTCAGAGAATTAATCGGTGAAATAATGGAAGTCTATGTAGACGACATGTTAGTCAAAAGTATGAATGAAGCGGATCATGTAAAACATCTAGATCGATGTTTTCAAATCTTAAGAAAATACCGTATGAAGCTGAACCCTGCAAAATGCACCTTCGGTGTTAAGTCAGGAAAATTTTTGGGATACTTGGTACACCAGCGAGGAATAGAAGCCAACCCAGAGAAAATTCGAGCCATAACTGAAATGAAACCTCCCAAGACCATCTCACAAGTACAAAGCTTGGTTGGGAAAATCGTAGCATTGAATAGATTCATATCAAAATCTGCGGACAGAAGCTTGCCCTTTTTCCAAACGCTTCGAAAAGTGAAAAACTTCGCTTGGACCGAAGAATGTGAACGAGCCTTCGAACAACTCAAAGAGTATTTGACAACACCTCCGATGTTGGCCAAACCAACGGAAGGGGAACCGTTGTACATCTACATCTCCATCTCCGATACGGCCATTAGTTCAGTACTAATTAAGATAGAGGGCTCAGAGCATAAGCCCGTCTATTATCTCAGCAAGTTATTGCAAGGGGCGGAGAAGAATTACTTGGAAATAGAAAAATTCACGCTGGCCTTAGTAGTAGCTGCACGAAAGCTCCGACCCTACTTCTTAACCTACAAAATCATCGTTTTGACGAATCAACCGCTAAGGCAAGTCCTAGCGAAACCAGAAGCCTCCGGAAGACTAATCAAATGGGCCATCGAACTCAGCCAATTTGAAATCGACTACAAACCAAGGATCGCCATCAAAGCCCAAGTATTGGCTGATTTTCTATTGGAAACACCAACACAGACTACTGAATCATCAAACACCCTCCATGAGGATGTACTGATCGTAGAAGATCAAACTTGGTTAATGCATGTAGATGGTGCGTCATGCTGGGAAGGAGGAGGCGCCGGAATCAACTTCACCGGACCTAATAAAGAAGATTTGAATTATGCTATTACATTGAACTTTGTCGTAACAAATAATGAAGCAGAATATGAGGCGTTAATCGCAGGAATGGAAATGGCGATCAAAGCCAACATAAAGAGGCTTAAAGTATTAACCGACTCAGAGTTAGTACAAAGACAAATAGAAGGCCTATACGAGGCCAAGGAATTCAATATGGTCAAATACCTCGCCAAAGTAAAAGCGCTAGCTGAGAAGTTTGAAAATTTCGACATACAGAACATTCCACGTTCGGAAAACAAATGGGCAGATCAACTATCTAAGTTCACAGGATCCCACGACGGAAAGACCGAACGAGTGATCAACTGGTTGATCTCTTCTACACCGGCTGTCGATATCGATGAAACACCGGTAATCGATATAATGGAAATCGAAGAGGTCGAAGATAATTGGATGACCCCAATGATGGACTATCTTCGAGAAGGAAAACTACCATCTGATCAGAATGAAGCTCGGAAAATAAAATATCGAGCCCCAAAATATACGCTCGTAGAAGGAAAACTCTACCGAAGGTCAGTATCAGGAATTCTCCTGAAATGCATCCCTGAATCACAAACCGCCGATATACTGCGAGAAATACATGAAGGAGACGCGGGAAATCACAGCGGATCAAGGGCACTGGCCCTGAAATGTCTCAGAACAGGTTACTATTGGCCTACCATCAATAAGGACGCCACTCAGTACGTCCGAGAATGTCATCATTGCCAAGTACATGCCAACCTATGTCATCAACCGGCAGAAAACATGCACCCAATTCCGATTTGTTGGCCATTCGATCAATGGGGAATGGACATCGTGGGGCCGTTCCCAGCGGCCAGATCCCAGAAAGCTTACGTCCTAGTCGCTGTGGAGTATTTCAGCAAATGGATAGAATGCATCGCCCTAGCACGAATAACTCAATTCCAAGTAATCAACTTCCTTTGGAAGTTCATAGTTTGTCGATTTGGCATCCCAAGGATCCTAATTTCCGATAATGGAACCCAATTCGCGGGAAAACAAGTAATAGAATGGTGTTCGAAACTGGGAATTCAACAAAATTTCACTTCTGTCGGGCATCCAAGAGCAAACGGACAAACCGAAGTAGCAAACCGAGAGATAATAAAATCTTTGGAAAAAAGATTAGGATCGGCCAAAGGAAAATGGCTCGATGAACTCCCAGGAGTACTGTGGGCTAATCGAACCACAGTAAGGAGCTCAACCGGGGAAACCCCATTTAGCTTGGTATATGGGTCGGAGGCTGTTATTCCCGTTGAAACCTTAATCCCAACGCCAAGAATAGAGATGTTCGATGAACAAGAAAATGAAAAGGCAAGAGAAAATGACGTTGATTTAACAGAAGCTTTAAGAGATAAAGCTGCCGTACGCCTACAAGCCACTAAAGCAAATATGGAGAAAGCATACAATCAAAAAGTACGCATCCGAACCTTCAAAGAAGGAGACTTGGTTTTGAAAAAGGTAGAAGTATCCAAGCATGTGGGAAAGTTGCAACAAAATTGGGATGGACCTTACATCGTCATTGGCGTAGGAAAGAAAGGTTCATACAAAATTGCACACCTGGATGGAACAGCCTTACCTAGAACCTGGAATGCGGTCAACCTTAGGAGATACTATGGTAAATAAATTTTTGCAGATTATACTGCATTGTTTTATCTTACTTTATCAAGTTTTAATCCTTGTAACAAAGGCCTTAGCCTAGAGTTCAATTAGTAAAGATTTTTAGCATTTTCTATACATCGATTATTTCGGTTAACGCTCCTCGGGATTACACTATCATATTAATGAAAATTAGAACGAAACGAGTCGAGTATACATTGATCCGCTCAATAAACACTCCTCGATTTATATCAACGGCAAAAAGGACTTTTTGGTGATAAACCTAAGTCTAAATTATAATGAGTCGAGTATACATTGATCCGCTCAATAAACACTCCTCATTCCGACCACAAAAACGAGTCGAGTAAACATTGATCCGCTCAATAAAAATTCCTCGATCAAACCTGACGAGTGAAAGACTTTTTGGTATTAAAAACCTAAGTCTAAATAAAACGAGTCGAGTAAACATTGATCCGCTCAATAAAAACTCCTCGATCAAACCTGACGAGTGAAAGACTTTTTGGTATTAAAAACCTAAGTCTAAATAAAACGAGTCGAGTAAACATCGATCCGCTCGATAAAAAACTCCTCGATATATATTCAATAATCACAAAGACTTTTTGGTATTAAAAACCTAAGTCTAAATAAAACGAGTTGAGTAAACATCGATCCGCTCGATAAAAACTCCTCGATATACATTCAACAATCAGAAAGACTTTTTGGTATTAAAAACCTAAGTCTAAATAAAACGAGTTGAGTAAACATCGATCCGCTCGATAAAAACTCCTCGATATACATTCAACAATCAGAAAGACTTTTTGGTATTAAAAACCTAAGTCTAAATAAAACGAGTCGAGTAAACATCGATCCGCTCGATAAAAACTCCTCGATATATATTCAATAATCACAAAGACTTTTTGGTATTAAAAACCTAAGTCTAAATAAAACGAGTCGAGTAAACATCGATCCGCTCGATAAAAACTCCTCGATATATATTCAACAATCACAAAGACTTTTTGGTATTAAAAACCTAAGTCTAAGCAAAACGAGTCGAGTATACATTGATCCACTCAATAAACACTCCTCAATAGATTTTTAACGATCTAAAGATCCGTTGATACTCCTAAAGTTTTGAAGATGAATCAAGTATGAATTCATCTGCTCGGAAATTGCTCCTTGTAAATAAATTTAAGACAGAATCAACAACAAAAAAGATGCAAGAGATAAAAGTAATATTTTATTCATCAAATCAGTTACATACAAATATCCTACATTACAAAGATCTACTTGAAACCTAACGATCGTTACAATGATTTAATTAAATTGATCCTATAGGATCGACTATCTTCACGACAATGTCCACGAAAACACCAATCTCCTCCCTAGTACCTCGTCGATTATAATAAACCACCTAAGAAGCATGCTGCTCAGGATGGTCGACTTCTTTAGTTCGATGGCTAGGCTCTGAAGATCAAATGTTCTTCCAGACGAAATGAACATTACCAGCCAGATAACTAGCAATGCTCACTCACCCGCAAGAAGATACTGCTTTTACATTATCTATAAAACATTTTACTCTAGAGCAGCATCTCTTCGGGACCGTCGTGAAACGGTAAGTTTACCAGCCACCCCGGTGGTCTATCAATCCGGAAGTAACATCCAAGAGCGAGGGTGACTGGCAAGTATGAACCCTCCATGTGCAAACGGAAACCACGGACCTCTAATTGATGAAGACAAAAGTTGAGGCCTCATGGGACCCGTTAGTACAAGGAAGGGCTGACATGGGACCCGTCAGTACAAGGTAGATGAACATCAAGTTATTACAAAATGAATCACGATAATGTGACTTTTTGAATATTATTGGATCTGAAGGCAGAATGAAATCCAAAGAAGTTGAGATCTCCATTCTCTTTGGGAAATGGTAAAGGAAGAATGCAAACCACCACCCTATTTATAGGGATAGACTCAAACAATCCAACGGCTGAAAAAGCATTTGATCAACGGGCACAGACGCGACCCCTTGACTCCCCGCAATAAATGCAAGTAAGTTGGAACGGCACTAACTAATTGCCTCAACTAGTCGATAACAAAAGAGGTCGTAGATCGAAACGATAAAACCTTAGAAGCTTTGGATCGGATAAACCGGCACAATCATACACGATGGATTACGAAGTTAAAGATCATCGTAAAAAGATTATTTGCTCGATAAAAATAAAACCCTCCACCATACGGGGGTCGTCACTGCCTCATACATCATAAGGGGACTACTAAGTTAGCCATACAAGAGCTCCATTTAGAATCCAAGAAACCTGACATCGAAATCAGGAGAATAGCCCTCCTTATTCGAAATTATAAGGCCATCACTACCTAATTTTCCAAAGAATTGCTGAAGGAGGTCTGAACGGATCAGATCTGGCCAGGACTGTTACATTTTCCAATTCCTCCCATATCAAGGATATGATATACTGGCTAAAGAAACGTATAGTTGAAAGCTAATGATGGAAGACATGGATTTGTGAAAGGTACCGAAAGGGAAAATTTCCCTTTGCTGAAAAGAAAAAGCGAAGTTCAACAGGAGGGACAATAACCTCCTTATATAAGATATATGTCATAAAAGGACAAATTAACAAGGCATGGATCGAGCATCGACCAGAATGCTAAGAGTTTCCATAACAATTATTATCGATACGACCGATCTAATTGTTTACATCTTGACGAAAAACATGTTAGTAGACATCCTCCAAGGAATCACACTGGGTTGATCAACAAAAATTCGATTTGCAGAGCAAATATTATACCATTCAGTTACTTAAATAGTGATCAAGCAAGACCAAGCTACATTTCTCTATACTCAATTCTCACCTGCAGAAATAAAATTCAGATAAGTAAGCTAATCTTTGTTGATTACTACACGATGGTATATTTGTGCATAACAATAACGTATATAAACAAGATATATCTTTAGATTGTAATTAATCAAGGCAAGAATCTACCTACAAGAGATCATTGTTCTCCCAGTACAAAAGTTCAGCCCAAGACAAAAAATTTGGGCACCAAAAAAAAAAAAAAAAAAAAAAAAAAGAAAAAGAGAGACAGTCCAAGGCCTGACAGATCGAATAAAATCACTGAGAAGTATCTCCAGCAGGGCGACTAGCAGAAACAGCCCTCCGAGGAGTCAAATTTTCGGCAAACACCATCAACTCTTCTTGACGCTTTAGATAACCAGCGTCATATCCCTCTTCATAGGCCTGCCGACGAGACTCTTCCGCCAGAACAGCAGCCTGAACTAAGTCACCTTTCTCCTTTTCAAGAACAACTTTATCGGCCTCCAATTTTTGGAGATCATCTTTAGCAAGTTGCAGCTGCAGCTCCAAACCCCTGGTTTTAGCTTTTTCTGACTCCAACTGACCTTGGAGAACTCTCCGACTATTCCACAGTTCGTCATTTTGCACACCCAGCTGGAGTGCAAAATACTTGCCCTAAAAGCA
Source organism: Penstemon eatonii (assembly GCA_038501285.1). Taxonomy (NCBI): domain Eukaryota; kingdom Viridiplantae; phylum Streptophyta; class Magnoliopsida; order Lamiales; family Plantaginaceae; genus Penstemon; species Penstemon eatonii. The sequence goes on along the minus strand of CM076715.1, from coordinate 59,775,703 downwards.
GAAAGAGTAAGAAAAACCGCCGTACAACAAGGAATTCAGAACAAAGAACAGGAAAAATATTCGAAATATGTTTACCTGCTCACATATCTTCACCAGAGATTGAACAAGGCGAACATTGGAGGTACCTTCGAGCTTCCTCAACTCGCCGGGCAAAATAGTACTCATGCCTAAGTCCCAGGACAAAGCATCAGGTTCAACAGAACCAGGCAGTTCACTAGTCAAAGGAACACCGTCGGAACGTGGAGTCTCCGACAAAAGAATGTCATTAACCTGCACGAGCACACAACGATCATCTAATGGACGAGGGGATTCCCTCTCGTTAGGGCTAACTGAGGTTTCCTTCCCCGAAGCAGAAATAACGGTTCGACGACCAGACCTCGAGCCAATCCGACCTTCAGAAGGACCTCCAGATTCGAAAGAAGTAGTCATCACAGTGGTATCATTGATAGGATAGTGCCCTGCAAGCCAGTTCAATTAGCTTGTAATAGATCTATCTTGTATATAACAATCTTTGATTTTATAATAATACGCATGTTTATTTATATATGTATAAGGATAAACAATGGCCAAACTTCATCTCTCGCGAATACATTTAAGCGATTGGTTGAAACCCTGAGATCACTCATGACTATGGGACTATACACTTCAGTACTGAGTGCACTTATCATGAAACAGTCTCAAAGGTCGTGATCTCGAAAATGTTCCAAGTCATAGATTCATATCGAGACGGGGTATCGAGTGAATCGTCAAGACTTGTACGATTATGCATGATTCACACGGAGTGAATTTGTTGTAGTTTCATGAACAAGGCATTTGAGGCCAGTGCATATGACTAGGTGATTCGATGGAGGATCGAATGCATCGAACGACCCGAACAGAGAAACCCATTGTGGAAGCGCATGACGCATATCGGTGATGGGATGTTTCTCAAAGGATTATAATAGTGTACGATTTAGTCCTATGACTTGAGGTGCTAGGGCGAATTCGGTGCATGAAAGTGCGTACTTAGATCTAGGTATAGGCCACTTAGCTTGGTCATAAAAATGCCTAGGTTGGGTGCGTATGGACATGTACGCGAGTGGTTAGTACCAAGATGGAATCTGTTGACTCATCGTAATGGATGAGAATATTTCCTATACGATTCTTAGATAATGTTTCCAATGAATCTACGGCCGTAGTCGGTGACGGATTTGGAAAGGGGTTTCTAAATTAGGCAGTCACACTGGAACATTATCCTGAATTAGAAAGTATAGTTATCGAGACAAATTTAGAGGTGCCGATCAATTCACACACCCTAAGTCTTGATCGGGAAATTGGTCGACAGAAGGACCGTATGTACATGGTAATTATATGAGGTGAGGTTCACTAAATATCAATTCACCTGATGTTGGGCTTCATGGGCTTGTGGCTAGGGGTGGGCGCGGGTAGGGTATTTCGGGTCGGGTACCCGACTTGGCGGGTAGTGAATTATCATACCCGAAACCCTACCCGATTTGGCGGGTACCCGAAGTTCGGGTACCCGAAATTTTCGGGTATTTCGGGTATTGGGTATTGGGTACCCGAAATTTCACACTTTTTTTTTTCAAGAATTTTTTTTCAACATATATATACGTAAAATTGTAAATAAATTAATTCAAACATTAATTGTACACAATAACTTCAAAACAAAACTATACAAATGTCTCAAGCCTTCAAGATTCAAGTATTCAATAAATATTGGGCATATTTTGGGTTGTCAATTATTTAATTGGGTCAAAAAAAAAAATTTAAATACCCGAACGGGTACCCGAATACCCGTTCGGGTGTGAAATTAATACCCAATACCCTACCCGAAAATATATTTCGGGTTCGGGTACCCGAACCCGAATGTCAAAATACCCATTTTTTTGTCCCAAACGGGAAATACCCGAACGGGTCGGGACGGGTCCCAAAATACCCGACCCAAACGCCCACCCCTACTTGTGGCTAGACATCGACCATGAAGTGTGGGTACTCCTGAATTAGTAGAGGAATTGATTCTAGGAGTGGTCAATTAAAGGTAGTTTAATTGATCGGAGCAATTTATTGTTCATAAATTAAATCACGAGGTTTCGTGAGCCTGCTGCCAATTGATGGTGAACCCAGAGGGTCACACACAATACAATTGGACGGTGACTGTTCTGTAGGAATATAAAAGGAATTAATTGATTTAAAAGTAATTAAATCAATTAAGTGAATTAAAGTGTTAATTCAAATGGGAGATAAATTAATTAATTGATTTAATTGATTTAAATGACAATTGATTAATTAAACTAAATATTAATTAAGTAATTAATTAATATGGGCTGGATATTTAATTAAGTAATTAATTAAATTAAGGTGGGCTTGCAAGAGATGGACTCCTAAGCCCATTAGGAATCTTGTAACCCTAGGTCTTGAGGAGTGCTTATAAATAGAGCTCTGACAGAACTCAGAGAACTAACACCTAAGCAAAAACCCTAGTCTTCTCTTGCCCTAAGAAATCCGCCCCACCCTGCGCCGCCCAAGCCCTAGCGCCGCCGCCGTGTGCTGCCGTAACACCGCCGCACCGCCGCCGTGAAAGCCCTAGCGCCGCCGCCGCATATCTTCTCCCTCATTCCTTTTGTGCAGAATATTGATCTGTCAAATAGATCTGCACAATCCTTCATCAACAAACCTCTTAGATCTAGTTCTGAGCCTAAGACTAAGAGGTGTCATCATAATCCAGTTGGTGTGGACTTTTCTCTGGAGGTGAGACGCTTGGATCACTCCAGTGAACCAGAACCTTAATCAGAGTTCAGAATCAGAGTTGGAGGTTTCCACCACCTTGCCTGTGGTGAGGTAAAAATCGAAAACCCCCTTTGTTAGATTATTTCTGTGCTTTGTTTTGTGTCTTTCGTATATATAACTTGGAGATATTATTATGGGACCTGTGGGTGTGCCTTGAAAAATTTTAATTTCCGCACTTTGTTGTATTGACAATCGAGGCATATCCCAACAGTGGTATCAGAGCCAACTCCATGATTATTATACGAAAGGCTTGAACATAATATGTGTTTATATTATATGTTTAATTATGTATATTAAAACGCATGATAATTATGTTCTGTCGATTGATTCATACTTGTTATGACTAGATCTACAATTGGGTAAAACTGTTTTTCAGATCTATAGCGTTTTCATAGTTTTTGAAAACTTCAGGACTTTTTGGGCAAAAATCGCAAATTAGGGTTTTAAAGGGCTAAAAATTCGAAATTTTAGAATCTGGAAATTTCAAAAATTCTGGACTGTTTTCGCAAACTGGTCGCACGCTTTTTTGGGGTCATTTTGTAATTTCCGAAAGTTTAGGGACTGTTTTGCAATTACCGAAACTTCAAGGATCTGTTTGGAAAAATCGAAAATTTTCAGAATTCAAAATTTATTTTCTGGAATGCTGGCCGAAACTGCTTTGGGTGTTTTTTGTAACTTTTTAAAAAGTTTTGGGGTCAAAGTGCAATTTTTGAAAATTGAGGGGCCGAAAATGCAATTTTCAAAAGTTGAAAAACAGAATCTGATTTTCAGCAGGAAAATTTATTTTGTTTACCCGAAAGTTTATTTTGTCATAATTAGTAGTGACTAAAAGTAAGAATCAATGGAAGTTAGTTTTAAAAGGATGTTTTAAAATTAAAGAAAGGAGAAAGTAAAATGTTGTTTACATGTTTCTTGCTCTACGTGAACTGTTTACGTGATTTTCGATCGAGCCGAGCCTTGACCTTAGGGTAGATGTGATTGGTTTAATTTAATGTTTGGTTTTTATTAGGGCCTGCGAGCCTTTTATGTTTTTGGGCCAACTTTGAGCCTTTGTAATAGAATAGGGCTTTAATGCTTTCCTAGTCTAGGATGGAGGCCCGTTACAAGCAAGATGGGAGCCCAAGGAGATATGAAGGCCATGTATGCATGGTGATTAATGTAATAGCATAGGCCTGTTTGAGAACCCTTTAGATTGACCAATAGGACCAACATCATGGCTCGATGATGATCCACATAGGAGGCTCCCGATCGAAAACATATTGTGGTAGAATGCATGCTAGGCTTGTATGGTTTTTAATTTATTTGTCGATTTATATTTAGCTTGTATGTGATGCGCGCTAGAATCTAGATCGTAATAAAAGAATAAAGCATAACTTACACGGTGAGATCTCGAGGAGAGTTAGTATAACTTTCAAACCAGAAATACCCCTCTCGAAATAAAATATTAAGTCATATTGGGTAAACTATAAAATGATGTTTTATAGATCCAAGCCTTCCATCAATAGGGACTAGTGTATGTTGTCTACTTATCGATAGAGGTGATCCAGAGTCTGGCACCCGAGTCGAAGAAAGGGACAATACACGAAATTCCTCGATTCTTGTTTTTAACTAAACAAGACAAAGGTGGGAACTTGTCGGGATGTGAAAATCGACCGATAACTAGTTACGGGGATTTCATGACAGGGCCTGTTGCTCATCAAGATTGACTGGGTCAGACTTAAACGAGGAGTAACATCTATGATGTAGCAGTGCTAGATAGGTGCGAAAATCGAGGCAAAATAGCTTGAAGGTTGTGGAGTAACACAATTGGTAAAAGTATACCTACCTGGAGAATTACTTGTATGGCCACGAGTCGTGGGTGCAATTAATTGCTGCTGGGACGTCAAGACCTACTAGGAAATAGAATTTCCCGAGTGTTGGTCCCAAGTGGTCAGATGAGGTCTAGAGGGGGGGTGAATAGACCTCTGAAAATTTTTGAACTTAAAAACTTTTCAGTCTTCTGTCAGCAGACTAAGCTGATGAAGAACAGTAAGCAGACTAGTCTGATCGTGAACAAATCTTGAACAGACGACTGACCACTCTTCTTACAGTGACTTAGCTGTTTTTCAGCAAAACAGTTTTCCAAGAGTATACTTGCAGCGGATTGTTTGAAAGTGTTTTTCACAAGTAAACTAAGTTCTAAAAAGATTTTATCCCCAGTTTGAAACTCCTTATAAAATCTTTTTGATTGATTCAAAGTGTTTAAAATGCAAACTTTAAAATATGCAAGAAAACTTTAAATGCAAGATAACACAAAGAATTTTTATAGTGGTTATATGGATGAAAATCCTTTAGTCCACTCTTCCAGATCACACAGATTCTGGGTTATACTATAATCACTTAGATTACAATATTTCTCCACTTACACCTAAACAACTAATGAGAAGGCTGTAAGCTCACAATAGGAAATCACAAAGAAAACCTATCCTCTAAAGTAGAATCACTCACAAAGATGGATTCTCACTTCGCACAACACTCAGCTATTACAAAATCACTCAGATAATGTTTTTCTGATTTCTTCAACTGGGTTTCTGTCAACAGATGACTTCCACCAGACGAGTGAGCTGTTCGAGCTTTTGAGACTTAGAGAAATTCTGCTTCAAAATTTCGATCTCTGATTGTTGTTGTGTGTTTGCTCGATTTGAAATTCAGCTCTATTTATACATGGAGATGAAATTATGACCGTTGAAGGCAAGTCACAAATCAAATCCATCCTTCAGCTCTTTTTGAAACGGCTCCCTGCAGCATTCCGTACTGTGTACAGTACCTTTCTGTCCATCGCATTTAATGCTGCATTTAATGCACTCTGCTGATCCGAGGATATCTTCAATCATTTGCCATTACTACCCTTCTCTTCCAGCATTTATTACACCAAGTGCATTTATTACCGTTGGACTAATCTCTTGAACTCTTCTACTCTGCTGATCAAAACGACTCTGCTGATAGATACTCTGCTGATCAAATACTGAACTAATCTGATTTGACTCGGCTGATGATCTACCCTTCTGTTCGCTGTTTCAGCAAGAGATCACTAGTCTTCTGAGCTTTGAACTTTGAACTCTTCTTACGTCTTCTTTTACTTGTTCAAAATTCTACCAAGGGAACTAAGCTTTCCATACTTAGCTGATTCTGATGTTTTGGAAATCATCAAAACCTTCCCTTAAATTTTGACTTCTTTCATCTTCATCTTCATCCAACAATTTCCCCCTTTTTGATGATGACAAAACTCCAGCTAAGTACCTGTACCTAAACTAAAGTTTTGATCCTCAAAAATTTCTGAGATAGAAATAATATATTGGAGTCAAACTTGCAATTTTATAGATATTGAATTGATTACATTTTACAAGTTTTGAAAGATGAAAAGTACAAAATACTTTAGAAGATTACAAGGATTTTTAACATAACAGGAAATCTAGCCTAGACTAGTCTTCTTCCTTCTTCTCTTTTTCTGCTTCCTTGTCTTCTTTTTCAGATTCTTCATCAGATGACTTGGAAGTCTCAGCTTCCAAATTTTCAAAGAATCTTTTTCTTAACAGCTCTATCTTCTTATATTTTACATCAGGGTCAAGCTGTTCTTCAGCTGAATCTTTGGCAGCAGCTAGTTCCTTATCAGATTTGGCTTTTGCTTCAGATTCTTCAAGTTCAGCTTGCTCTTCTTCTTCTGTAATTTTCTCATCATTTGGTCTGCTTGATTCTCCCACATCTCTTTCAGTCTCACCAGCAGATTCTTCTAACACTTCAGTTTCTTCAGCAGTTTGATTTCCTTCTTCCCTTTGGAAATCAACCCTTTGCTGTCCAAATATCCTTTCTTCCCCCTTTTTGTCATCATCAGCAGGGACAGGTGGATATTGTGGCACAACTGGTGTGATTAGAAGTGAATCACAGAGAAGCTTGATGTTCTCTTCCATAGCATTAATCTGAGCTTGCTGTCTGAGTTGATTGGCCTTAACATTTTTCACTTCTTTGAGCAAATCTTCTCCTTGATCACCCAACTGGATTTGAGTTCCCAAAATCCAATTTGATGAAGCAGTGAAGTCTTTCATCGTGTTTCCCATGACTTCATCTTCTGCTTGGAGAGCCAATTCAACAGTTTGTTCTATCTGCTTCCAACCTTCAGTAGTGCTCTGAGTCCTTTTTCTAAGAATATCCATATCCTGACAGATGGATTTAACATTCTGAGCAGTATCTTCTATTAAATCAGTTGGGACAGCAGCAGCTTTCTGAGCTGGTTGTTTAACAGCAGCTAACACTTCTGCTTTTAACTCCTCTTTCATTTCCTTCAGAGATGTTGTAAACATTTGATGAATGGAGTCCAACAGATTTGTTTGAGTACTTTGGGAAGTTGAAGGCATATCTGTTGTAGCAGCAGGTGTTTCTTTGATAAGTTGCTCTGTTGGTTGAGTTATCAATGCAAGAGACTGATCTGCTGATCTATCAGCAAGGCTTGGAGTGCTTTCCTTCTCCTTAGCTTGATCATCTCCCTCATCAGCAACTTCTTTATCTTTGTTCTGATCTGCTGGAATTTCTTCTTCCTTCTTTGAATCATCAGCAGCATCAGACTTATCACCCTGTGCAGTGTTCTGATCAGATGGGTCTGAGGTACCCTCTTTTTGCTCTGGTTAATCAGAAGACTTATCTTTCTCTTCATCAGCAGGTGATATTATCTTCTTGACAGTTTCAACTGTCTTCATCAGTCCTTCATTGTCCACTGCTAACCTGTTACAAATCCAAGTAAAGTTGTCAAGAGGAATGAAAGTAGTTGATGGTTCCTCTGGCAGCTCTTCATAGGGTTTGATGTTTGGTCCATAGACAATGTGTTTGATGTTAGGAAGTGGGACCAGTGAGCTTGGTTGTCCCCTTAACTTCCTTGACTTCTTTGCCCAAAGCTCCATTGCTTGAGCAATTGCCAACTTAATTGATCTTTCTTTGAGGTCCACTGATTCATCATAATCTTCAGAAATGGACGCAAAGATCTTCTTGGCTTCCTCTTTGACTATGTGACTTATTCTCATTCTTAACCTATCCAGAAAGAATTCTGAATCAATTGCTTGAATGAGAGAATCTGTCTCAAGCCACTTCAATACCCATGCTTCTTCAGCAGCAAAGGCTTTCCATTTGGTCATTTCAGCTGGACTCTTTGTCAGTCTGAATTCCCTCCACCTGTTGTATCTGATCTTCTGATTTGTGAACTGTGTCAGGCGGTTGACCCTTTCATTTTCAGCATCAAGCCTTTTTAGGAATTCTTCAAAGATAGCAGGGTCTTCCCTGACAATCTCTAAAGACAGTCTAATCTCTTTTCTCTTCTTTGGCTTTATCTTGGGTGCAGGCATAGCTGGTATTGGTTTATTTGGATCTCTTTGCTCACCAATAACTATCCCACCAGTATGCTGATGTCCGTGAGCATCCTTGGTGCTTGCTTCAATAGCAGCTTCCAACTCTGCTGCCTCAAGAGCATCCCTTTGCTCTTGGGTCATTTTGCTGGCTTCTTCCTCCAGCCTTTTTAGTTCTAGGCTCTTTAGCCTATCCTCTTCTGCTTTCTCTGCAGCCTTCCTTAGTTTTTCAGCATCATCTAGTCTTTTCTTTTCTGCAGCAGTCAGATAGGTAGCAATCTTGCCAGTCCTTCTTCTCCTTGTCTTAGGACTCTCAATTGCTTGAAGAGGGATTGCAGCAACTGGGGTAGGATGCAACAGAGGTGCATCTCCTTCATGTGTTGTACTTCTCTGCTGTGCTCCTTTAACTTCAGCAGATGGTACAGCAGATGAGTCTTCTGTTGACCCTCCAGCTTCAGAAACAACTTTAACTTCAGCAGCAGGCTCTTTAATTTTCAATGGTCTCTCTGCTTCTGATGTTGTCTCTCTAACAGTTGCAACAGGTTCTTCAGAGAAAGTGACTTTTCTCTTAACCTTGGACTTTGCAATCTTTTTGACAACGGGGTTGGCAGTAGGAGGTCCCCTTGCCTCACTTTTTGTTCTCATCCTCTTCAATCTTTGAAGAGGAATTTCTTCCTCAGATTCTGTTCTCTCAGGAGAGGAAGCAGTACTCATCTGCTCAATCTCCTTTGTAAAATCTTCAATTTCCTTCTCAGGAACTTCATCTTCAAGAGGTGCTGAAACAGTCTCATCAGCAGACTGTGCTGTTTGCTCAGCAGACTGACTAGTCTGACCTTCCTTCTTGCTCTTCTTAGAAGGAGTCTTTTTCGATTTTGCAGCAGCCTTCCTCTTTGGAGCAGCTACTAACTGTCTCACCGGTTCATAGAGTTTGAACTCTTTGCTACCATGGGTTTGCTTTCCACCTCCCATAGGGCATTGTAGGGATGCAAACAGATTGCTCAATAAGATGGCATGTGAAGGCCTCTTATCACTCAGCAGCTCATACACATGATCAGCCCAGTTAACCTTCAACCCATAAAAGATACATATCATGGTATAGTATCTTTTCCTTGGTAACCCATCCAACGAACCAGTAGCACAATCCAGAACCTTTGCTATGATATAAGCAAATCTCTGGTATTCATCCTTCAGCTGGGTCTTCATTAAAGTCCCAGTCATCTTTTCTCCTTTCTTAGCACAAATTGCCCAGAACTCCTCTTCCTTTTCTGACCCTAACGAGGTCACATCTCCTCCCTTGTCTGATAGTTTATAGATCTCACTGAGAACAGCAGCCGAGATCGCAATCTTCTTTCCACCTATTTCAGCAGACATGATCGTGTCATTCTTAGAGAATTTCCTGGTTATGTAGAAGTGCTCAACATCTTCTAAGTAGACCCTTTCTTCGTGAGCCTCCAAAACAGGAACTAACGAAGCTTCCTTAATCTTTTCCAGCAACGAGCGCATCAGATCAGTGCCCGAAAAATGGAATTTGCTGTAGTTGAAGTACCTTCCTTCGATAATCTTCTCCATTTCTGAAATATTGAGAGTAGAAATCTACAAAGATGCAGTTAACTTTTTCGCAATAGAAGGGTTTGAGAGTTAGAGAGTTTTGAGAATATTTGGGTGCGTAAGACGACTGTACTGTTTAGATCGGATTTTATAGGTTTCCTTTTGATTAGGTTTCCGTGATTTATCAGAACCGTTGATCTAATCTGACAGTTTTTAATCGTGTGGACAGGAGAGACGGATTTCAATTTTATTATTTTATTGTCAGATGGGCGGGAAACTCTATCGACACTAATCTGTTACTTATAAAAGCGCGTTTCAAAAGATACGTTTTATGACCATGCTTATATAAGGTATCAGATGAGTAGAGTTTAACTTATCTGACAGACGAGTGATCTGTTATCTGATATTACTAGAGAATGCCAATAGCTAGTAATCTTCCTCTGCTGTTTGTCAATCCAGCAAGATAGAATAATCTTCAATCTTCAAGAATTAAGAACACGTCTTCTTGATAATCTTAACTTCAACTAACTGACATTAACAGATTTCATCTTTTAGAGCAGAAGTACCGCTAGTCTTACACGTTCCCCCTGTCTTTAAGAATTCATAAGTTAATTAGTCTGTTGAGAGTTAATTCTTGAATAATATAACTGATGACTAAGCTGTTGAACTCCAGTCTTCTGATGAGTTCCCCCTCAGCTTATGCATCCAAATTGAGTAAACCTAACTCAGCTCTTAGAGTTGAGAACCTTGCTTCACTTAAAGGTTTAGTGAAGATATCAGCAATCTGATTATCAGTATGAACATACTCAATCAAAACATTGCCTTTTTCCACATGATCTCTAATGAAGTGATGCTTGATCTCAATATGTTTAGTCCTTGAATGACTTGTAGTGTTCTGAGTAAGTGAGATTGCACTTGTATTGTCACAGTAGATTGGAATTCCACTGATCTTGATGTTGTAATCTTCTAGTTGATGCTTCAACCAAAGTATCTGTGCACAGCAAGCTCCAGCAGCTATATATTCAGCTTCAGCAGTAGATATAGAGACTGAGGTTTGCTTCTTACTCATCCATGAGATCAGACGACTACCTAAGAACTGACAGGCACCTGTTGTGCTTTTTCTGTCAATCTTGCAGCCAGCAAGATCTGAATCTGAATAACCAACAAGTTCAAATCCAGATTCTCTAGGATACCACAATCCCAATTCTTGAGTGCCTTTAACATACTTCAATATCCTCTTGGCAGCTAAGAGATGAGATTCTTTGGGGTTTGATTGAAATCTTGCACAGACTCCAACTGAGTACATTATATCAGGTCTGCTTGCTGTTAGATACAACAATGAACCAATAATGCCTCTATATTTGGTTATGTCCACTGATTTGCCATCTTCATCTTTATCCAAACGAAGACTTGTAGACATAGGAATAGTAGCTGTTGAGCTAGTTTCCATACCAAATTTCTTGAATAGATCTCTTGTGTACTTTGCTTGGCTGATGAATATCCCATCAGGCAACTGTCTAACTTGCAATCCAAGAAAGTAATTAAGTTCACCCATCATGCTCATTTCAAACTTATTCTGCATCAGCTTGGAGAACTTATCACACATCTGTTGGTTAGTTGATCCAAAAATAATATCGTCCACATATATTTGCACAAGTAATATATGATTTTCTCATTCAATCGTGAACAAGGTTTTATCTACCTTACCTTTTCGAAATCCTTTAATTAAAAGAAAATCAGATAGGGTATCATACCATGCTCTTGGAGCCTGTTTCAGTCCATAGAGTGCTTTCTTCAGACGATATACTTTGTCCTCTTCTTGATAAACTTCAAATCCTGGAGGTTGTTCAACATACACTTCTTCTTGCAATTCTCCATTGAGAAAAGCAGACTTCACATCCATCTGATAGACGGTGAAGTTCTTGTAAGCAGCATAGGCTAGAAACAGTCTGATTGCTTCAAGTCTTGCTACTGGTGCAAAAGTTTCATCAAAGTCAATTCCTTCTTCTTGACAATAACCCTTGGCCACTAGTCTTGCTTTGTTTCTGGTGACAACACCATCTTCATTCATCTTATTTCTGAATACCCACTTAGTGCCAATTACTCTTTGATGACTTGGTCTAGGAACTAAGTACCAGACTTCATTCCTTTCAAATTGATTCAACTCTTCTTGCATGGCTTCTATCCAGAAGGAGTCATTGAGAGCTTCTTCAATTTGCTTGGGCTGTATTTGAGATAGAAATGTGACAAACATAGCATCTTGTGCAGCAGCTCTTCTTGTTTTCACTCTATCTAAAGGATCACCAATAACTAACTCTGGTGGGTGATTCTTGAGCCATCTGAGATCAGGTTGCAAATCAGGATGTTGTCCTCTGTTTTGATCTTGCAACACTACTGTTGGAGTTCCAGTAGTAGTCTGTTGAACATTTGCAGTCTGTTGAACAGTCTCTGGTCTGTCAGCTGTTTGCAACTCGTCTGTTAGACAATCAGCACTGTGATTTTGAACAGCACTTGAGTTAGCAGCTGAACTTAGATTAGGTAGTATGATGGGAACATATTCTTCATTTCTTCCAATGTCTAACTTCTGTAAATCAGCAGACAGATCTTGATTAACACTTTGATTCTTTTCAGAAGATTGACTTGGCTCATCAAATACTACATGGATAGATTCTTCTATTAGTAATGTTCTTTTGTTAAAAACTCTGTAAGCTTTACTAACAGTAGAGTATCCTACAAAAACAGCTTCATCAGCCTTTTCTGCAAATGCAGCAAGGTGATTTTTCCCATTATTCAATACAAAACATTTACAACCAAAAATCTTAAAGTAATGAATGTTTGGTTTTCTGTTGTTCCAAACTTCATATGGAGTCTTGTTCTGATTTTTGTTGATCATACATCTGTTTTGGGTAAAGCATGCTGTATTTGTTGCTTCTGCCCAAAATCTTTGAGGCAGTTTAGCTTCAGCTATCATGGTTCTGACAGCTTCTTTTAGTGTTCTGTTTCTCCTTTCAGCAACACCATTCTGTTGAGGGGTTCTTGCAGCAGAATACTCATGATGTATTCCTTTGATATTACAATACTCTTCAACAGTAGAGTTTGTAAACTCTGTCCCTCTATCTGATCTGATCTTCAATATCTTGATACTCTTCTCATTCTGGATCAGTTCCATCAGATTGGTAAGATGTTCCTTGGTTTCACTCTTCTTTTTCATGAAAATCACCCAAGTATATCTTGAATAATCATCCACAACAGCTAGGCAGTATTTCTTTCCACCATTGCTGACTGGATCAATGGGTCCAAATAAGTCCATATGCAACAGCTCCAATATTCTTCCAGAAGATTGGTGCTTCTTTTCTTTGAATGATGACTTGATTTGTTTACCCTTCTGACATGCATCACAGAGCTTGTCTTTGCTCATGACTGCTTTTGGAATCCCTTCTACCGAATCATTCTTGATTAATCTGTTTATGGTCTTGAAGTTTAAATGATTCATCCTCTTGTGCCATAGCCAACTGACTTCACTTGGTGCAGATGCCACCAAACAAACACTTGAATTCTTGTCAACAGAATTCCAGTCAACTATGTAGATATTTCCTTGTCGTCTTCCAGATAAAATTACCTTCTTTGTACCAATTTGTTCAACGTAGCACTTATCTGTTGAGAAGATGACTGAATATCCCTTGTCACAAAATTGACTTATGCTCAGCAGATTATATTTTAGGCCTTTAACATAGGAGACGTCAGATATCTCTATGTTTCCCTTTATTAATCTTCCTTTAGCTTTAATCTTGCCTTCTTTGCTGTCTCCAAAAGTGACTTTTGGACCATCCACAGCAACTGCATCAGTCAATTCATGTATGTTTCCACACATGTGCCTTGAACATCCACTGTCCAAGTACCAAATCTTCTCTACTTTACTCCTACTCCTAATCCTAACCTACAAAACAAAAATAAAATTGTTTTAGGTACCCTTATTGAGAGGGTCCTGAAGGATTAGTTCCACCTTTGACAACCCAAGATTTTGATGTCTTAGGCTTCTTAGGTTTCTGAGTTTTAGGAGTATGAACAGTTAAATTTTTATCATAGTTATCAGATAAGTCAGGTTGATGATCAGTATGATATGAATAATGTTCATAAGCAGGGTAAGGTGCATGATAAGCAGGATATGCATGCATTGGATGAGCAGGGTAAGGTGCATAGTAACTAGGAAATTGAGGTGCATGATACATAAGATGATATGCAGTAGGTTGCACATAATATGACTCATTTCCATACCAAGCATTTTGATTTTTTTGTTTTTATGCTTCTTTGGTTTACTAGATGCTTGCTCATTTGATTTTGACTTAGTTTTACCACTAGTCTGATTGTCTTTAGCTTTATCAGCAGACTTCTTAGGGCTCTGCTGTTTGGTCTTACTAGTCTGATTTCCTACACTAGGCTCTTTGCTCTTTTTAGCCTTAGGAGATTTCTTCTCCTTTGCCACTTTCTCAGATGAGGCAGGTTTAGAAGTTTGAACATACAGAATGACCTTACTATTGTCAGCTGATATGAATTTTTCAGTATGATTCAATTCTAATGTTTCCTTTTCTAAAGGTGTCTCCTGTTTACTAGATGTATGCATGGATGCAACAGTAGACTTATCATGAGACTCAATAATTTTCTCAAGTTCCATGATTTTTCCTTTATAAACCTCACACTCAGCTTTCAGAGATTCATGCTCTTGCTCAAGCTGTTTATATTCAGCTGATTCCCTTGGCTTTTCAGCTAAGAGTTTCAGTGAACTATTTTGCTCTTTTAGCAGGATCATCTCTTCCTTAAGCTTTTTATATGCTTCAGCAATACCAGTATTGTTAAGCATCATTTGTTCAAATGAATTAAATAATTCATCATTAAGAGGAGTTACCTCATCCTCAGAGTCATCAGAGTCCTTTGCCATCAGGCACAGGAGAGCAGGTTTTTCTTCATCAGAAGATTCCTCATCAGACGAGTCTGAATCTGAATTAGATGAGTAGACAGCAGTCAGCTTTTCTGCTTCAGCCATCATTGCTTTTCCTCTCTGATGCTTTCTTTCTTTTCTTACTTTCTTCTCCTCCTCAGTGTACTTTTCTGCTTTTGGATATGGGCAGTCTTTGATGAAGTGTCCCAATTTCCTGCAGTTGTAACACATTAGTTTTGATTTATAATCATCTTTATCTTGAGAAGAAAAGTTAGGTTTAGAAGAAGAAGCATTGTTGTATTTGTTCTTCATTTTTCTTTTGTAGAACTTCTTGAAATTATTCATCAACAGTGCAACATCTCCAGCAGTGTACTCCTTCTTGTTGAGTAGAGTGGCTTCATCAGATGAGTCCACCTCAGCATTTCTTTGAGCTGGTCTTCTTTGGTTTTCAGCAGCAACCAGTGCAGCTGTGGGTCCTGAAGTTGAGGTTTCTTCAATTCCCATTCTAGGCAGTTTATACTCGAATGCCTTGAGTACAGAAAACAGCTCAGTAAGAGAGATTTTTCCCAAATCCCTTGACTCTTCCATTGCTGTTACTTTCATGTTGAACTTTGGGGGTAGGGCCTTTAGTACTCTGACGGTGATCTCCTTGTCAGTGAAGGTCTTTCCCAACTTTAAAACTTCATTCAAGGTTCTGGTGAATCTGGTATCCATCTGATCAATGGTTTCTCCAGACTTCATCTTGAAGTTGTCAAGTTTCTCCAATGCAACAGTGAGTTGATGCTCCTTGATAGCATCATTGCCTTCGCTCATGTCTCTGACTTTGTCCCACATCTCCTTTGCAGTTTTGCAGTGTTTGACTTTGTCAAACCGATCATTATCCAGGGCTTTAGTCATGATGAATCTCCCAACTTTATCTAGGTTGTAAAGCTTGATTTCCTCTGGAGTCATCTCATGAAGGTCTTTTTCCACAACCGTATCTACTTCATTGATTTTTATGGTCTTTGTGAATCTGAATGGACCTTTAATGATACATGTGTACATGTTATCTGATTTAACCGGATTTCGTCGGGTTAATTGAGTTATCAGTGAATTTGTGATATCGGGGGTTTTCGATATTTATATATATTATTCAGGGCTCTGTTACTTTATTCCGGATGGATCGGTTACAAAGAAAAGCAATATTCAAGAACAAGAAGTAAAAACCACAAAAAAAAACTAAGAACACACCTATATGATGATTAAAGCTCTTGTAATGATATATGAATATTATTGAATTGTGCTGTCGTAAGCAATATTGAATCCTGTATTCTTAGAGTTCAGGAATTTCGTGTCCCCCTCTACAATGATTAACTAGGTATTTATATAATGTTAAACCTAGCGTTACAAGGAAACATAGTCCTAAAAGGACTCGGCCCAAATATCCTTCTTGGGTCCGGAGTGTAATTCTTCTATCGAAGCGAGCTACGCCTGGCCGGGTCTGCCAGATCCATGCTAACATATGTCATCAACCAGCAGAAAACATGCATCCAATTCCAGTATGTTGGCCCTTCGATCAATGGGGAATGGACATTGTGGGGCCTTTTCCAGCGGCCAGATCCAAAAAAGCTTACGTCCTGGTCGCTGTAGAATATTTCAGCAAATGGATAGAATGCATTGCACTCGCACGAATAACTCAATTTCAAGTGATCAACTTCCTATGGAAGTTCATAGTTTGCCGATTTGGCATCCCAAGGATTCTAATTTCAGATAATGGAACCCAATTTGCGGGAAAACAAGTAATAGAATGGTGTTCGAAACTGGGAATTCAACAAAATTTCACTTCGGTCGGACATCCAAGAGCGAACGGACAAACCGAAGTAGCAAACCGAGAAATAATAAAATCTTTGGAAAAAAGATTAGGTTCGGCCAAAGGAAGATGGCTCGATGAACTTCCAGGAGTACTATGGGCTAATCGAACTACAGTAAGAAGCTCAACCGGGGAAACACCATTCAGCTTGGTGTATGGGTCGGAGGCTGTTATTCCTGTTGAAACCCTAATCCCAACGCCAAGAATAGAGATGTTCGACGATCAAGAAAATGAAAAAGCGAGAGAAAATGACATTGATTTAACAGAAGCTTTAAGAGATAAAGCTGCTGTACGCCTACAAGTCACTAAAGCAAATATGGAGAAAGCATACAATCAAAAAGTTCGCATCCGAACTTTCAAAGAAGGAGACTTGGTCTTGAAAAAGGTAGAAGTATCCAAGCATGTGGGAAAGTTACAACAAAATTGGGATGGACCTTACGTCGTCATTGGCGTAGGAAAGAAAGGTTCATACAAAATTGCACACTTGGATGGAACAGCCTTACCAAGAACCTGGAATGCGGTCAACCTTAGGAAATACTATGGTAAATAAATTTTAGCAGATTATACTGCATTGTTTTGTTTTACTTTATCAAGTTTTAATCCTTGTAACAAAGGCCTTAGCCTACAGTTCAATTAGTAAAGATTATTAGCATTTTCTATACATCGATTATTTCGGTTAACGCTCCTCGGAATTACACTATCATATGGATAAAAATTAGAACGAAACGAGTCGAGTATACATTGATCCGCTCAATAAACACTCCTCGATTTATATCAACGACAAAAAGGACTTTTTGGTGATGTACCTAAGTCTAAATTACAGATGAGTTGAGTAAACGTCGATCCGTTCGATAAAAACTCCTCGATATATTCAAAAGCGAGTCGAGTATACATTGATCCGCTCAATACAAACTCCTCGCCCATATTTAAACGATTAAAAGGCTTCTGGGTTAAGAACCTAAGTCTAATCAAAAAGAGTCGAGTAAACATCGATCCGTTCGATAAAAACTCCTCGATATATCTTCGACGATCAAAAAGACTTTTTGGGTTAAAAACCTAAAGTCTAAAATTAAAAACGAGTCGAGTATACATTGATCCGCTCAATAAACACTCCTCGATACTTTTACAAACGAGAAAAAGACTTCTTGGGTTAAAAACCTAAAGTCTAAAATTAAAAACGAGTCGAGTATACATTGATCCGCTCAATAAACACTCCTCGATACTTTTACAAACAAGAAAAAGACTTTTTGGTACTAAAAACCTAAGTCTAAAATTATAAACGAGTCGAGTAAAACATCGATCCGCTCGATAAAAACTCCTCGACATATCTTCAATGATCAAAAAAGACTTTTTTGGGTTAAAAACCTAAGTTTAAATTGTAACAAGTTGAGTATACATTGATCCGCTCAATAAACACTCCTCGATACTTTTACAAACGAGAAAAAGACTTCTTGGGTTAAAAACCTAAAGTCTAAAATTAAAAACGAGTCGAGTATACATTGATCCGCTCAATAAACACTCCTCGATACTTTTACAAACAAGAAAAAGACCTTTTGGTACTAAAAACCTAAGTCTAAAATTATAAACGAGTCGAGTAAAACATCGATCCGCTCGATAAAAACTCCTCGACATATCTTCAATGATCAAAAAAGACTTTTTTGGGTTAAAAACCTAAGTTTAAATTGTAACAAGTTGAGTAAACATTGATCCGCTCAATAAACACTCCTCGATCTATTCCTAACAAACCAAAAGATCTGCTGAAACTCCTAAAGTTTTGAAGATGAATCATGTATGACTCCATCTGCTCGGAAATTGCTCCTCGTAAATAAAAATTATGACAAAATCAACGACAAAAAAGATGAAAAAGACAAAAATAATATTTTATTCATCAAGTCAGTTACATACAAAAATCCTACGTTACAAAGATCTGCTTGTTACTTAAAGATCATTACAATGATTTAGTCAATATGATCCTATAGGATCGGCTATCTTCACGACAATGTCCACGGAAACACCAATCTCCTCCCTAGTACCTCGTCGATTATGATAAACCACCTAAGAAGCATGCTGCTCAGGATGGTCGACTTCTTTGGTTCGATGGCCAGGCTCTGAAGATCAAATGTTCCTCCAGACTAAATGAGCATTACCAGCCAGATAACTAGCAATGCTCACTCACCCGTAAGAAGATACTGCTTTTACTTTATCTATAAAACATTTTACTCTCAAGCAGCATCTCTTCGGGACCGTCGTGAAACGGTAAGTTTACCAGCCACCCCGGCGGTCTATCACTCCTGTGGTCACATCCAAGAGCGAGGGTGACTGGCAAGTATGAACCCCCCATGTGCAAACGGAAACCACGGACCTCTAATTGATGAAGACTAAAGCGGAGGCCTCATGGGACCCGTTAGTACAAGGAAGGACTGACATGGGACCCGTCAGTACAAGGTAGATGAACATCAAATTATTACAGAGTGAATCACGATAATGTGACTTTTTGAATATTATGGGATCTGAGGGCAGAATGAAATCCAAAGAAGTTGAGATCTCCATTCTCTTTGGAAAATTGTAAAGGAAGAATGCAAACCACCACCCTATTTATAGGGATAGACTCAAACAATCCAACGGCTGAAAAAGCATTTGATCAACGGACACAGATGCGACCCCTTGACTCCCCGCAATAAATGCAAGTAAGTTGGAACGGCACAATCTAATCGCCCCAACTAGTCGATAACAAAAGAGGCAATAGATCGATATGATCATATCTAAAAATCGCAGCGAAAAGGACAGTTGCTCGATAAAAAATAAAAGACCAAACCCTTCACCATACGAGGGACGTCACTGCCTCATACATCATATGGATGACCATTGACTAAGCCATACGGGAAATCCCCTCGAATCCAAGATATCTGATATAGAAATCAGGAGAATAGTCCTCCTTATTTGAAACTGCAAAGGAGTCACTGCCTAACATACCAAAGAATTGCTTAAGGAGGTCTGAATAGCTCCGATCTGACTATGTATTCGTCTAGTTTTCCTTGCTCGATCAGTTTTTCGACTTCTCTCTTAAGGTGAAAACAATTTTCCGTTAGATGCCCATGCGCCCTGTGGTACTTACAGTATTGATCATAGTTTCTAGACCCCGATCTGGGCTGAGCGATTTTCCTTGCCTCGGGAATCCAGTTATTTCTTTCTAGGACTTCCAATATTTCTTCCATTGGAGCATTTAATCTTGGGTGTTCTATTTGATTCACCCTGCTTCTGATTGGTTGCTCAGGGTTTCTTGGTCTTTGGTGGTAATTAAGTTGTCTTTCATGATCGGCTTTGTTGTATTCCAGTCGCTGAAAAACGTTACCTCTCCTGGAAGATCGCTCATACTCTAAGGGTCTTTGAATAGGAATCTTATCATGCCGCTTGGAGCCTGAAGCTGTGAATTTATTTTTGTTTTTATCCTTAAAGGAATTCATCTCTTCTTGGGTCATATACTTAGACGCCAAGCTCATAATGTCGGCGAAGGTTCTTGGTTGTTTTCGACTGAGGGCATTTCCGAACTGCCTGTTTTTAGTGAGATCGAAGAGAATAGAAATTATGTAATCAATATTTGGAGAATCGATTTTGAGTAATTCTACGTTGAATCTGGCCAACCAGTTTCTTAGGGATTCTCCTTCTTGTTGATGTATGGTTCCTAGGTAGCTCATCGGGAGTTTTTGCCTCTTCTGACTGGCAAACTGCTGTGTTAATTTGTTGCATAATTCCCGGAAACTGAATATGGAGTTGGCAGGTTGTTTTGCGAACCAATCCAACGCTAGGCCCTCGAATGTGGTCACCATTAACTTGGCGGTGAATTCGGCAGAGTGGGCATATAAATTCATGATGTTAGTGAAGCTAAAAATATAATCATCCGGGTCGGTGGTTCCGTCATATCGGGGTAGTCTGCCCGGGACCTGTCCGATGGATTGTGCTTCTTTTATTTCTCTGCAGAAGGGAGAACATGCTGCAAGGCTCTCCTGGAGTTCCGCGGTTCGGGTCCACGGGTTTTGAACGGATCGTAGGCGTTGCTCCAGTCGTTCCTGTACTATTCTCTCGATCTCTCTTTCCGAGAATTGAGTTGCTCGTGGTCGATCTGGGATAGTATCATCTATGTCATCCTCGATTGGGATTATTGTTCGTTCCTTCGATCCGCTGCGATCCGCCTGTGGCCTTCTTCGACCTGGTTTTCTTCGGGGACGGTTATCGGAGGGTTTAGAATTGTCCTGCTGTGGGCTGCGTAACGAGCGTCGCTCACTTGCTGGGCTGTCCGCTTGTTGAGAGGTTTGTTTATTCAGCCCTGGCATTCCTGGTGCAGGAGTTGTCCTGGGAGCCGCAGTGTTTCGAGGAATTTGGTCTAAAACTAGCAATTCTTCTGGAGAGAGTGATTTGAAGATCATTGCTATTTGTTTCAGTTTTTCCTGAGCGCCTGGGAGAGGAACTGGTATTTCGGGGACTTCCGGTTCTTCCTGTATTGCACCGGTAAGACCTCCTTGGTGTTCCTGCTGACGAGAACGGGTATCTGGGAGATTTTCATTGATGTTGGGAATGTTGTTATCGTTGTTGTCTTGTGGATCTTCGGATGTGTCGTGGCCGGTGGTTGTATTACTTCTCGCTCCAATGCGAGCACTTTTCCTTGGGCGAGCCATGTGTCGATCGAATAATTAACCTAGCCCCACGGTGGGCGCCAACTGATTTTACCGGATTTCGTCGGGTTAATTGAGTTATCAGTGAATTTGTGATATCGGGGGTTTTCGATATTTATATATATTATTCAGGGCTCTGTTACTTTATTCCGGATGGATCGGTTACAAAGAAAAGCAATATTCAAGAACAAGAAGTAAAAACCACAAAACAAAACTAAGAACACACCTATATGATGATTAAAGCTCTTGTAATGATATATGAATATTATTGAATTGTGCTGTCGTAAGCAATATTGAATCCTGTATTCTTAGAGTTCAGGAATTTCGTGTCCCCCTCTACAATGATTAACTAGGTATTTATATAATGTTAAACCTAGCGTTACAAGGAAACATAGTCCTAAAAGGACTCGGCCCAAATATCCTTCTTGGGTCCGGAGTGTAATTCTTCTATCGAAGCGAGCTACGCCTGGCCGGGTCTGCAAGATGATCCCGATCTGTTAGATTTGGTCGAATCGATCTTATCTGCTTCGTTTGATTCGAATAGTAAGTAGGGTGCGAAATAGCCCCCATCATTATCATTGTAAGCAGCAAGGAAAATCTCCATTCTGATTTTCCAGTCCTCAAAGGACATACCAGCAATGTGGGGAACATGGCTGATACAATCCATTTTCAAAAAGTTTTGATTTTTCAAAAAGATGCTCTTTTGAAAAGTTTTGAAAACCTTTGAAAAACACTTGGATCAAGCTCGTTGATCAGGCAGCTGATTCTAATGAACCACCTGCTCTGATACCACTTGTTGGTCCCAAGTGGTCAGATGAGGTCTAGAGGGGGGGGGTGAATAGACCTCTGAAAATTTTTGAACTTAAAAACTTTTCAGTCTTCTGTCAACAGACTAAGCTGATGAAGAACAGTAAGCAGACTAGTCTGATCGTGAACAAATCTTGAACAGACGACTGACCACTCTTCTTACAGTGACTTAGCTGTTTTTCAGCAAAACAGTTTCCCAAGAGTATACTTGCAGCGGATTGTTTGAAAGTGTTTTTCACAAGTAAACTAAGTTCTAAAAAGATTTTATCCCCAGTTTGAAACTCCTTATAAAATCTTCTTGATTGATTCAAAGTGTTTAAAATGCAAACTTTAAAATATGCAAGAAAACTTTAAATGCAAGATAACACAAAGAATTTTTATAGTGGTTATATGGATGAAAATCCTTTAGTCCACTCTTCCAGATCACACAGATTCTGGGTTATACTATAATCACTTAGATTACAATATTTCTCCACTTACACCTAAACAACTAATGAGAAGGCTGTAAGCTCACAATAGGAAATCACAAAGAAAACCTATCCTCTAAAGTAGAATCACTCACAAAGATGGATTCTCACTTCGCACAACACTCAGCTATTACAAAATCACTCAGATAATGTTTTTCTGATTTCTTCAACTGGGTTTCTGTCAACAGATGACTTCCACCAGACGAGTGAGTTGTTCGAGCTTTTGAGACTTAGAGAAATTCTGCTTCAAAATTTCGATCTCTGATTGTTGTTGTGTGTTTGCTCGATTTGAAATTCAGCTCTATTTATACATGGAGATGAAATTATGACCGTTGAAGGCAAGTCACAAATCAAATCCATCCTTCAGCTCTTTTTGAAACGGCTCCCTGCAGCATTTCGTACTGTGTACAGTATCTTTCTGTCCATCGCATTTAATGCTGCATTTAATGCACTCTGCTGATCCGAGGATATCTTCAATCATTTGCCATTACTACCCTTCTCTTCCAGCATTTATTACACCAAGTGCATTTATTACCGTTGGACTAATCTCTTGACCTCTTCTACTCTGCTGATCAAAACGACTCTGCTGATAGATACTCTGCTGATCAAATACTGAACTAATCTGATTTGACTCGGCTGATGATATACCCTTCTGTTCGCTGTTTCAGCAAGAGATCACTAGTATTCTGAGCTTTGAACTTTGAACTCTTCTTACGTCTTCTTTTACTTGTTCAAAATTCTACCAAGGGAACTAAGCTTTCCATACTTAGCTGATTCTGATGTTTTGGAAATCATCAAAACCTTCCCTTAAATTTTGACTTCTTTCATCTTCATCTTCATCCAACACCGAGCAATCAAAGGGGTGATTGTTTCGACAAAATAGTGGGAGAACTTTTTTGAAACTAAGTCCAACTTCGATAATTATAAGTATTAGACATAAGATCAGTTAGCTTAATGTTGTCTTCTTTCCTATTGTAGATATTAATTACAATGTCTAAGAATCCATTATCTGTTATCCTCGACGCAAACAAATTGAATGGTTCAAACTTTGTCGACTGGCTGAGAAATCTGAGGATAGTCCTAGACTCCGAACGTCGCAGTTATGTGCTCGACACACCCATGCCTGCTGCACCCGCAGCACGAGCTACTGAGGAACAACGAACCGCCCATGCTAAAAGGGTTGATGATGATCTTCAGGTTCGTTGCCTCATGCTAGCTTCGATGTCAAACGAACTGCAGAAACAGCATGCTGCTATGCCGCTTGCTAGAGATATGCTTCTCCATCTCCAGCAGATGTTTGGGGAAAGGTCTCGCGCTGAAAGATTCGCGACCTCTAAAGAATTGTTTAATCTCAAGATGGCTGAGGGAAGCAGTGTAAAAGATCACTGTCTGCGTTTCATCAACTTGGTTGAAAAACTGGGGCGATTGGACGTGGCTTTGCACGCTGATCTTAGCATTGACCTCCTTCTCCATACGCTGCCCCGTTCATTTGACCAGTTCGTGTTGAACTTCAATATGGAGGATAGAAACCTCGCTCTTCACGAACTGACCAATTTATTGGTAACGGCAGAATCGACTCTCAAGAAAGAGAAACCTGTAATGATTGCACACCAATCGAAGGCTGCAAAGCCTAAGAAAGGTAAGAAAAAGAAGAAGGTATTTTCTTCAAAGGCAGTCACCAAGGTGGTCGAGAAAAAGCGCAAAAGCCCAGAAGACGAATGTTTCCACTGCAAGAAAGCAGGGCACTGGAAAAGGAACTGCCCAGACTACCTAAAGATGAAATTGGTAGCCAAAGGTATTTTTCTAGTTGAAGTTAATATTTCTATTAACTGTGCATCGTGGGTGTTAGACACCGCAGCAGGTTCTCATATCTGCAATGATTTGCAGGTGATGGGAGCAGTAAGAACCCTGAAGCCCGGGGATAGAATCCTGCGTTTTGGAAATGGAGCTAGGATCGCCGCCGAGGCTATAGGAGACGTGGAATTAGTCTTAGGGAATTTTACTTTAATTTTAAGGGATTGTCTGTACGTACCAAACATTATTAAAAACATCATTTCTATTCCTATGTTAGACATTGATGGTTTTAATTTTTCCATTCAAAATGGATCTTTTTGCATATTTAAAGGTGATTTAATATATGCTCGTGGTACTTTGATAGATGGTCTATATTCCCTAGAACCTATAAATTCCAACGTCATGCACATTCAATCTAGAAAAAGGAAATATGATAATCAAACTCCACAACTTTGGCACGCTAGACTTGGACATATTTCCAAGAGTAGGATTCAAAAGTTGGTTTCCTCTAAGGCTCTTGAAATAAAGAACTTGGATGAACTCCCGACTTGCGAATCTTGTCTCAAAGGAAAGATGACCAAATCACCCTTCACCGGGAATCCCGAGCGAACCAAACAGACATTGGATCTTATCCATACTGACGTTTGTGGACCATTGAGTGTCAATGCGAGAGGTGGATTCTCTTACTTCGTAACATTCACCGACGATTTTAGTCGTTATGGATATGTGTATCTTATGACACACAAATCCGAAGCCTTTGAGAAATTCAAAGAGTTTCGAATGGAAGTAGAGAACCAACTTGGACATAGTATTAAAGCACTTCGTTCTGATAGAGGTGGTGAGTATTTAAGCCAAGAATTCCTTGATTATCTAAAAGAGAATGGAATTCTCGCACAGCGAACTCCCCCTAGGACACCTCAATTCAATGGAGTGTCTGAGCGGAGGAACCGGACTTTGTTAGACATGGTTCGTTCCCTGATGAGCTTTGCTGACCTTCCCTTTTCGTTTTGGGGCTTAGCCCTATTAACTGCTTCGAAGATACTAAACATAGTACCTTCAAAGTCAGTGCCAACAACGCCGCACCAAGTATGGTATGGTAAAGCACCCGTGTATTCGTTCTTACGAGTATGGGGATCTCCTGCGTATGTAAAGAACAAGAAGGGAGATAAGCTAGATAGTAGATCTAGTTTGTGCAAATTTGTGGGTTATCCAAAGGACTCTATTGGATACCTGTTCTTCGATCCTAAAGAACGTAATACGTTCGTATCTAGGAACGCCCACTTCTTGGAAGAGGATTTCCTCACCAACCGAAATGGGACAATCGTAGAACTTGATGAAGTCCAAGAATCGGACCCATCCCCACAAACAGTGGGAGCTGAACCAGAATTAACTGAACCTACTAGTACACCTATGCTTCGAAGGTCTAATCGAATTCGTAAGGAGCCAGAGCGATTTGGTCTCATTCACGAAAACGAGAAAGTTGATGCTGATCCAAGGACCTATCAAGAAGCGATGTCTGACATAGATTCGGGTGCGTGGCTCGAAGCCATGCAATCCGAAATGGATTCCATGCATTCCAACAAGGTTTGGACCTTGGTCGATCCACCTGAGGGAACAATCCCTGTAGGATGTAAATGGATCTTCAAGCGTAAGCTTGGAATGAATGGAGAGGTAATTACTCATAAAGCTCGCTTAGTGGCGAAAGGGTATTCTCAAAGGCCTGGTATAGACTATGAGGAAACCTTCTCTCCCGTGGCGATGTCAAAATCCATTCGGATATTACTTGCTATAGCCGCGTGGCATGACTACGAAATATGGCAAATGGACGTAAAGACCGCCTTTCTCAATGGAGACATTGATAAGGAGATCTTTATGCAACAACCTGAAGGTTTTGCGTCCAAAGGAAGTGAGCACAAACTGTGTAAGCTTCAAAGGTCAATCTATGGCCTCAAACAGGCGTCCCGAACCTGGAACATACGATTTGATGAGACAGTCAAAGCTTTTGGCTTTATCAAAAACGTATATGAACCTTGTGTGTACAAAAGGAATAGTGGGAGCTCAATACAATTCATTGTTTTGTACGTCGATGACATTTTGTTAATCGGAGACGATATCAAGATGTTAGCGCAGACTAAAGCGTGGTTATCCGCGCAGTTCTCTATGAAAGATATGGAAGACGCATCTTACGTATTGGGAATACGTATCTATAGGGATAGATCGAAGAAGATGATAGGACTCTCCCAATCTCAGTACATCAACACGATCTTGAAGAGATTTAGTATGGAAGAATCTAAGAAAGGATTTGTTCCAATGAGACATGGTATCTCTCTTTCTAAGTCTATGTGCCCTACAACCGACGAAGAAAAGACGAGAATGTCTATCATACCTTATGCCTCTGCTATAGGGAGTATAATGTATGCAATGTTGTGTACTCGACCAGACGTAGCACACGCTCTAAGTGTAACGAGCCGCTATCAGTCAAATCCAGGCGAGAAGCACTGGACTGCCGTAAAAGCAATCCTAAAGTACCTGCGAAGGACTAAGGATATGTTTTTGGTCTACGGTGGTAGTGGAGAACTGAAACTTGAAGGATTCACTGATTCGAGTTTCCAGTCTGACGTGGATGATTTCAAATCCAACTCTGGGTACATATTCCGCCTCAATGGAGGAGCGGTCAGTTGGAAAAGCTGTAAACAGTCTACCACTGCCGACTCAACCACAGAAGCAGAATATATCGCAGCATCAGATGCAGCAAAAGAAAGTGTATGGATGAGAAACTTCGTCCAGGAATTGGATGTTGTTCCTAGCATTGCTGAACCTGTAGTCGTCTTTTGTGACAACAACGGGGCAATAGCTCAAGCAAAGGAGCCGAGATCACACCATCAATCCAAACACGTACTGAGGAAGTACCACGTGATCAGAGAGATCATTGGTAGAGGAGATATGCATATGGAGTATGTCAAATCAGAAGACAACATAGCTGACCCACTAACTAAGCCACTTTCGCAAAAGGTGTTCGAGGGACATCTAGATAAGATGGGTCTAAGAAACGTTTGTGAATGGCTTTAGGGCAAGTGGGAGATTGATAGGATAGTGCCCTGCAAGCCAGTTCAATTAGCTTGTAATAGATCTATCTTGTATATAACAATCTTTGATTTTATAATAATACGCATGTTTATTTATATATGTATAAGGATAAACAATGGCCAAACTTCATCTCTCGCGAATACATTTAAGCGATTGGTTGAAACCCTGAGATCACTCATGACTATGGGACTATACACTTCAGTACTGAGTGCACTTATCATGAAACAGTCTCAAAGGTCGTGATCTCGAAAATGTTCCAAGTCATAGATTCATATCGAGACGGGGTATCGAGTGAATCGTCAAGACTTGTACGATTATGCATGATTCACACGGAGTGAATTTGTTGTAGTTTCATGAACAAGGCATTTGAGGCCAGTGCATATGACTAGGTGATTCGATGGAGGATCGAATGCATCGAACGACCCGAACAGAGAAACCCATTGTGGAAGCGCATGACGCATATCGGTGATGGGATGTTTCTCAAAGGATTATAATAGTGTACGATTTAGTCCTATGACTTGAGGTGCTAGGGCGAATTCGGTGCATGAAAGTGCGTACTTAGATCTAGGTATAGGCCACTTAGCTTGGTCATAAAAATGCCTAGGTTGGGTGCGTATGGACATGTACGCGAGTGGTTAGTACCAAGATGGAATCTGTTGACTCATCGTAATGGATGAGAATATTTCCTATACGATTCTTAGATAATGTTTCCAATGAATCTACGGCCGTAGTCGGTGACGGATTTGGAAAGGGGTTTCCAAATTAGGCAGTCACACTGGAACATTATCCTGAATTAGAAAGTATAGTTATCGAGACAAATTTAGAGGTGCCGATCAATTCACACACCCTAAGTCTTGATCGGGAAATTGGTCGACAGAAGGACCGTATGTACATGGTAATTATATGAGGTGAGGTTCACTAAATATCAATTCACCTGATGTTGGGCTTCATGGGCTTGTGGCTAGACATCGACCATGAAGTGTGGGTACTCCTGAATTAGTAGAGGAATTGATTCTAGGAGTGGTCAATTAAAGGTAGTTTAATTGATCGGAGCAATTTATTGTTCATAAATTAAATCACGAGGTTTCGTGAGCCTGCTGCCAATTGATGGTGAACCCAGAGGGTCACACACAATACAATTGGACGGTGACTGTTCTGTAGGAATATAAAAGGAATTAATTGATTTAAAAGTAATTAAATCAATTAAGTGAATTAAAGTGTTAATTCAAATGGGAGATAAATTAATTAATTGATTTAATTGATTTAAATGACAATTGATTAATTAAACTAAATATTAATTAAGTAATTAATTAATATGGGCTGGATATTTAATTAAGTAATTAATTAAATTAAGGTGGGCTTGCAAGAGATGGACTCCTAAGCCCATTAGGAATCTTGTAACCCTAGGTCTTGAGGAGTGCTTATAAATAGAGCTCTGACAGAACTCAGAGAACTAACACCTAAGCAAAAACCCTAGTCTTCTCTTGCCCTAAGAAATCCGCCCCACCCTGCGCCGCCCAAGCCCTAGCGCCGCCGCCGTGTGCTGCCGTAACACCGCCGCACCGCCGCCGCGAAAGCCCTAGCGCCGCCGCCGCATATCTTCTCCCTCATTCCTTTTGTGCAGAATTTTGATCTGTCAAATAGATCTGCACAATCCTTCATCAACAAACCTCTTAGATCTAGTTCTGAGCCTAAGACTAAGAGGTGTCATCATAATCCAGTTGGTGTGGACTTTTCTCTGGAGGTGAGACGCTTGGATCACTCCAGTGAACCAGAACCTTAATCAGAGTTCAGAATCAGAGTTGGAGGTTTCCACCACCTTGCCTGTGGTGAGGTAAAAATCGAAATCCCTCTTTGTTAGATTATTTCTGTGCTTTGTTTTGTGTCTTTCGTATATATAACTTGGAGATATTATTATGGGACCTGTGGGTGTGCCTTGAAAAATTTTAATTTCCGCACTTTGTTGTATTGACAATCGAGGCATATCCCAACAATCATGAAACAAATAATCAGGACAATCCTGCGCAATAGATTGTGTCGTGGAAGGATTGACAAAAAAGCCATCGCCTGCTTGTCCTTCGCTGGCGCTTGGGGCAGTAGAAACGGATAAAGGAAGGGAAACAGCAAAGTCCTCTCCACGAAAAACATGCTCAAAGGAAGAAGCATTTGAACTAACAGCTATATTATAAGTCGGTTCCTCGTTGGACATATCGCCAAAAGCTATTCGACCAGGGGAAGACAGGCTTCTTTCTTGAGTGGAAGCAGAAAAAATTGGTTCTGAAAACGACGAGTTTACCAAGGAAAGAGGTTCAGAAGCAATAATACGAGTATCGATCTCCGACCTAATTGTTTGGGACAAACGAGGAGGCTCCATCGACGGCCCATCTCTTCGAAATTTTTTAGATCTATTATCTCTAGCGCCCTCACGAGAAGGTCGCTTCGAAGTATTTCCAAAAAGATTACTCATGATCGGATTATGGAAAAATACTAATTAATATCGAGAAAGTTTATCGACTAGATAAAGAAAGAGTATTCTGCTGAGAGAGGAGTATGGCAGTAAAAATAAAAATAAAAAAAAAAGTCAAGTTTTTACCTTTCATATTTATACTACACGAAAAGACACGACAGACCTAAAGAAAGGGCGCGAAACAGGAAAACTGACCTTGGAGCAAACACTAGAATATGAAAAGACGCATACATAATGATTACGACAAATTAAATGACTTGTCTGAATTATTACGGCGAATGTGAAAAGACACGAATGTCAGAATACGAAACGTTTAGCGTACAAAGTAAGGAAAGCTAAAGTTACAATTAAACCTGCGAATGAATAATTACAAAGACTATTTCAAAAATAAATCACTATTTTAAGAAGCCTGGTCGCTATCCGGAATCTTCTGTTCGCCACCGACGCCCTCAGTCATGCCAATATCATCTTCTTCTTCTTCATCTTCTGGATCGATAAAGGTATTGTCGAGCTCCTCGTTAACATCAGAAGGAGGAATCGGCAATGGATTTCCAAATTCTTCAACGAGGTGAGCCAGAGGAAAACCTTGATATACGACATCAGGAACTTCGGAAGAAGAATAAAGCTCGCCATAACGATTCAACCGAATATGAGCTGCCTTAAAATACTCCTTCCGACGGTCGTCAATCATCTCCAAAGCGACCAGCTGATGAATCGCTTTCTTAAAAGTATTTTCAAGAAGAGGACCGACCATCCGATACACCAACGCCGTATGAACAGGAGAATTGAGGAATTCACGAACAACTCTTTCGTCAGAATTCCTACCATATCGATCCCTAAGCCCACTAAGTGGGACATCCTTTTCGTACTCCGCTAAAGAAGTTTCAAGGCTTGATACTTGAGATTCAAGCTCACTAATCCGAGTCGAACTCTGAAACTGTAATTCCTCTAACTTTCTAGCCATTTGATTGGCCTGCTCTTGAGCACGAGAAACCTCTATCACCCTGTCTATCATTTCTTGATCCTCGGTCCCGGTGGTACGAGTCTCTACAATGGGAACGGGAGAAGATGTTGAGGGACCAGCCTCTGAACCGGAGGATTTATGAAGTAAAGCTTTATACTTCTCTTCCAGGAACTCGCACTGTTGTTTCCAAAGTGCATTTTCATAGGCGTATGACGCAAGACAAGTTTTAATCTGGAAGAACAAAGAGAGTAAGAAAAAGAGATGGATTAGTAAATTAAGGAAGACCCTTATGATTGTCTGTTAATATGATCAAAGGAAAAAGATATCACCTTCTCAGCATAAAGAGAAGCTCGCTGGAATTTTTCCAGAGGATCCTTGTGAAGAAGCTTATTGAGATCACGAGTAAAAACACCAGACAAAAGAACGCGGGTTGCCTTATCAACCGCGTTCTCACTATCATCATGAATAAGAGAATCCTTCTCGGAATAACTAGCGGCCCTCTTTCCCTCTAAATGATCCTCGATCATTTCGACCAAAGTAGGTTTTGGATGTTTATCCCCGAGTAAAGAAAGGTCATCGCCAGAACGTCCATAGTAACTCCTTTTTCTATCAACTGGGTTATTAGTAGGATGAGGCATCGACCAGCTGCGACATCCTCGAATACCCAAAGAGGTTCTAAGATGAAGAGGAGGATAACCAGATCCCGTGCCCTGACGAATAGGGGACTCACGAGAAGAATCCGGAGATCCCTCTCTATTCTCCTCAGATTCATGACCCAACTCCAGTTTCCTTTTTCGAGACGCCCTCTGCTCGATGGGAGTATTCTCTACTGATTTGGAAGATTTCGACAGCACCATTTTTCCCTTCGAAGAATGTCGAGAGTTTTCTACCATATGGGCTGAAAAAAGAAACAAAATAAAGTTAATTTCTCTGTATAAAAGGTATAGTCACAACACTAAAGATCAAATAAAGTACTAACCGAGAGGTTCCGATGAGGAACTGATGGGAAAGTTATGAACACTTAACCCCGCCTTACGAAGGAAGGCTTCCCCAATCAGAAGAGCGCTTTGATATTTGTTAGCGCGCATCTCGGGAATCTCAGTAATAAACTGTGCATCGTCAGGAACAAGTTCACCAGTCGGTAAGCGACCTCCAGGAATCCAACTGGAACCATGATCCCATGAAAAAGGCGTGGTCGAGCCATCCGCCAAACAAAGGTTAGACGGAGGACGAACGAAGAAGAAATGAGATTTCCATGAAGGATTACTAGAAACAGGGGCATCAAAGATTGCTCGGCTAGGCCGCTGACTAGCGAAGAAATATCCACGATTTGAAGAACTAGAAATATTAAAGCGGAAAAGTTGCGTAAAATTACGAAAAGAAGGTTTAAACCCCTTCGCGATCATCAAAACGGAAAAACAAACCAAAAAAGCAACGGAATTTGGAACCAACTGTGTCAAGCACACACTAAAAGTTTTCAAAACTTCGAGAAAGAGGGGAGACAAAGGAAGACGCAGTCCGCTATTAAAGTGAGCCGTATAAAAGGCTCGACATCCCTCCGGCGGGGATGTGACCCTATCATTAGGGGAAGGAAGAATTATCTGAGAACCCTCCGGAAAATATTTGATATAGTTATTTACAACCTCCGCGAATGTTTCCACCGTATATGCACAGGCTACGTCCTCAATTGGCTCAGAAATCTGAGGAACAGTACCTTTGCCCTTTTTGGCTCGGGCAGCTACATCCGCGTCGGAAAGGATTCGCACCTTGTAAGTATCTTCTACTGGAACGACGAGGTCAGATACCATAGTCTGTTCGCCCAAAGGATTAGAATGCAACTCCTCCTCGATATCAGGAGCGACGATCTCTCTAGAAGAAGAAGAAGATCTTCTTACAGAAGCCATATAATCTAGTCCTCGAAAGAAGAAGGTTGATAAAAGGAAAAATTTTATATGATGAACGACTAATCAGGAAAATGATAACGAGTTATAAGGAACTATAAAAGAGAAATGGCGAACTCAAAAGTCATCTATTTATAACAAGATGAGAAAAGACGTTTCGAACTCATCGCAGCTACTTATATTCCCGCCAAAAAACGGAAGGATACGAAAGGCCTCCTGAATAGACGCGTGGCGATCCGTAATTGGACAGAGAAAACGACTATCTATGATATGTGGCACTCTTTTCCTTACTTAAGATTTTTTCCCACAGGGTTTTTTCTTAAGTAAGGTTTTTAACGAGGCTCCATTCATAGAAAAGAAACAGTAGTAAAGATTTATCTACTTCTACGAGCTTCTATTATCTATACGCTCGAAGAAGTGAGGGAGTACTGATGGGGGCTATTTCACACCCTAAGAACTACTCGGATCGAACGTAGAGGATAAGATCGATTCGACTAAATTCAAGCAGATCGGGATCATCTTACAGACCCGGCCAAGTGCAGCTCGCTTCGATAGAAGAATATACTCCGGACTCAAGTAGGATATTTGGGCCGAGTTATGTTAGGACTATGTTTCCTTGTAACACTAGGTCTAACATTGTATAAATACCTAATATATCATTATGTTAGGAAGAAGAAATCTCGACATTGAGAATATACATGAATAAACACTGCTTACAATAGCACAACTCAATTATACCAAGTCTTATTGCAAAAAGCGTTTTACCTTCATATTGGTGTGTTATTAGCGTTGCTTTGTGGTTTTCTACTTCTTGTTCTTAAGTATTGCTTTTCTTTGTAATCGATCCATCCGGAATAAAGTAACAGAGCCCTATAATATATATATAAATATCGAAAAACCCCCGATATCATTAATTCACTGATATTCAATTAACCCGATGAAATCCGGCTAAATCAAAAATAATGAAAAATATTATAACCGATTAAAAAAAAGAGATAAATCGCTGAAAAAAAATAAACCGGGTAAACAAAATTTAGACAGTGAGAACATAAGAATCGATGAAAGTTTAGGTGAAATTTGTAAAGAAACGAATAAAATTAGTCACAAAAGCTTGAAATCGCTGAAACATGTTTAATCAATGAAAAATTTAGGTGAATAGCATTTGAAATTAGTGAAATAGGTGAAAACAAGTTAAAATTTATCCGACAAAAACAATGAGAGATTGGAAGAAAATTGTTTAAATTGGAAAAAAGATCGAAAAAGAAATGGAAAAACAATGAAAAATGTATAATCGATTAAAAAGAGGAAAACTAGATAAAAAAATTAAACAGTGAAAACATATGAACCTATGAAACTTCTGGTGAAATTGGTAAACACTGGTGAAGTTGGTGAAAAAAGTGGTGAAACCAGTAAGAAAAAATGCTCGTGAAATCCATAAAATTTATGAAGAAACGGATTAAACATGTGTCATTGATGAATAACGGATAAACTTGACATGAAAACTACTAAATTGTCAAATAATGTTTTTATTATCTTATTTTAGAGGAACAGATTTCCTATCACATATTGATGTCACACTTTTATGTCACACTAATATATGATTGACACGTGTCCCTATCAAAATTAATTATATACCAAATAATTTCGCACAAATGAATGCTAAAACATGTGCTAATTAAATAAAGAAAGACCTTTAATTAAACTAGGAAAGAGGTTAATCAAATAAAGGAAATGAATCTTTGCATATTACATGGCAGAAACTACGGGGCGACTAGGGTGCGGCCCCATGTAACTGGCCGCATGTGCGGCCCTAGCTTTAAATTACGCCACGTGGCGCCGTAACTAAGTGTCTAATTTTGTGTGGGTTGCACCGATTATTAATTGTCCAATATACCCTTTTCTTTTATTTTTAAATGAAAATCAAAATTTTAACTTAAAATTGAAAAGTCCATTATATCCTTTTTAATTAACTTAAATTTAAAACACTTAAAACTTAATTACACAAAGACACTTATACCCTTTCACATAATAAACCTAAATATATATCAGATTTATTTCCATGATTTAAAAACACAATTAGGGTAAAATTTCATCTTCCACGATTAAAACACCCACAAAATCGAAATTCCATGATTAAGAATCCAAATTTCAAAAATCCATCTTCACGATTAAGAACCGTTCAAAATTCGATTAAGAAAACTAACTAGCAGTTCGTTCAAAATCAATCTCTTCATCACTATCTCCTCAAACCTAATCAACCTCTTCATCACAATCTCCACAAATCGAAACATGGTGGGAAATTCTACAATCCCGGATAATGAAGTTGATGGTGATGAATCCACAGGTAATTAATTTGGCAATGATTATTTTTATTATGTGAACTAATTTACGTAAAATTCAATCGAATTTTACATTAAACCTACCTCAATCGAATTCCATTTTTTAATGTGTGATTATATTGTTCGCTTAATTTTGATTAACTATACTATTTAGAGAATTTTTTAATACCTTAGAAATTTAATTCGATTTTATGTACAATTTATCATAACAATTGAGTTTTGCGTTAATTTGAATTGAGTTTTATAGTACATTTCAATAGATATTTATAGTGGTTTATGATTGACCATGTTGTTCTCTTAATTTCGAGCTTAACAATTTACGCCCGGATTCTATCAACCTCGAGTTTGTTGTTGTTTTTATGTTGTTTTTGCACGAAATTTAGTTGTCGTTTTCTAAGATTTATATCATAATGGAACTCGGCTGTTAAGACATTAATTATTTTGCAATTCCCTGTATCAAATTATATAAATCAGTACAAGATATAGGTTTGATTATACTATTTTGTTCAATAACATCAAAATCTTAACTATGAAGATGGAGTATTTTCGTTTTAGTGTTGCTATAACTCTACTTGTACATATCATCCTATTTTTATCATTTGTGCCTGTAGATTAATTTGAAGTTACAAAATCTATATCTTCTTCAATTTATCTTTTTTTAGTGCTTAGTTGATTTTACAAGTATTAAATTTGTTATTAACAATAATGATTTTTTTCGTTGGTGCTCCTTTGTTGTGATATATGTTAAATTTGTAATTAACTGTGACAATATTTTGAAATTAGGTAGTTAATTAATACTTAAAATCATTTGTAATTTTTCGGTTAATTTTTGTCAATAAACTTTTATTCTATATGTGTATGTTTTAAAGTATTAAATTTGTATTTACTTTAATTTTTACCTTTTTTATTTAGAGTATAGAAAAAGTAATGGAACATCCTCCTCCGATAAGGAAGAAAGTGTTTCGAATTCCAATTCACACAACCACCGCAACGACACCGAAGTCGAAGAGGGGAGTAACAATTCTGACCCAACTGACGATAACACTAACATTGACCGAGTTCGATCATTAACGTTTAAGACTATTAAGGAGGCAGAAGAATTTTATATTACTTACGGTAGGGAAGTTGGATTTGATGTCAGGAAGAGCTCGTTAAAAAGGAAGAGAAGTACTGGCCTCGTTTTGAGCAGGGTATGGGTGTGCGCTCGAGAGGGCATTCGTTCAGAAAGAATTAAAGTTTATGATCGGAAGCGAGAAGCAAAGGCAGAGACACGGTGTGGATGCAAAGCTAGTTTTCGTGTTGCTATTGATAATTCTACGGGAGAATACAAAGTGACGAGGTTCGAGCCTCAGCACAATCATCCCCTTGAAACTTCCGAAACATCTCACCGCCTACGTTGTAATAGGTAAATAAGCTATTGTAATTAGTTAATTAGTTTACAGTGTTTTATGTTATTGTAATTAGTTAATTAGTTTTGTTACAACTTTGAATAATAAAAAAATTATTTAGAGATTGATTTGTTGCAAATTCGCATATAGATATTTGACCCCATCAACAAAGTCAATGTTGGACGTGATGACAAATATTGGGTTTAGACCTTCTCATGTTATGGATTTTGTAGAAGAATTGGGGGGAGGCAGTGCTAGCGGTGTGTTTAATAGGAAAGATGGTTACAACTATTTGAACAGTCAAAGATTGAAAAGGATCGAAGGTGGCGACGTAAATACTGTTTTGGGTCTTCTCGAAGGTATGAAGTTGAAAGATGAATCCCTCAGGTTCAAGTACACTGTCGATGGAAACGGGGCACTTACAAGACTTTTTTGGTGCGATGGAATGTCGAGAGCTGAATATGAGCAGTTTGGTGATGTTGTTTTATTTGACACTACGTACAAGACCAACATCTATCGTTTTCCTATTGTTCTATTCTCCGGAGTAAACTGTCATTTGTGCACTTGTATATTTGGAATTGCTATTTTATACAGTGAGATGATTGAATCATACAGGTGGTTGCTACAGACTTTCCGCGAAAGCATGAATGGAAAATCTCCTATTGCGATTTTGACATATCAGGACGCGTCAATGCGCGCTGCCGTGCTTCATGAATTTCCTTTAGCGAAACATCGGCTTTGTTGTTGGCATATCTCCCGTAATGCCGAATCAAATATTAAAACTGGAGATTTTTCAACAATGTTCTCCAGGCTGATGAAAAGGCCGTGCCCTATTGATGAATTTGAAGAAAGATGGTCTGAATTGATTGAGGAATACGGTGTTACAAAACAACAATGGGTATTAGAAATTTACTCAAAACGGAATCAGTGGGCAGAAGCATTCTTTCGAGGTCATTTCTTTGCTATGATGAGGAGCACACAACGGGCAGAATCCATGAATTCATTATTAAAACAGAAAGTGCGTCCCGGCTTTAGTTTAACGGATTTTTTTAGACATTACAACGACGGTTTTTTAAAACAAATTAGGAAACGGTTTTATCAATTACAAAAAGAATCCGAGGAGCCACCGAAAGAACTTAAAGTTGGATTACTACGAAATCTTCAGAACCATGCTGCACGCATATGCACGAGAGCTATATTTGATCATATACTAAAGGAGATAAATGCGGACGAGGATATTGTTGTTCAGAGTATGTCCTTACTTAAAGATCGGCGGTACCAATTCCAATTTGGCGATCATACCAATAACACTCCTCGCAGTTTTGCTGCCATCATTGATCTAGATGAGTCCAAATTCGAGTGTGAATGTTTGATGCTTCAATCTGATGGGATTCCTTGTCGGCACATAATCTGTGGATTCAAGAACATGAGAATTTCAACATTTCCAGATATGAGTATTAATCCTCGGTGGTTTGTTGAAGTTGGCAAGAAGCTCATAATGGACTTTCCATTCCCTTCAGACGACAAACCTAAAGAAGTTCGGTTTGCTAAGATGAACATGGAGTGTATGCACTTGTCAAAGTTATCCTCCCAAAAGAGTAAACCATTCTTTGATAAATCAATTAATGATGTTCGAAATTTGACAGTGGCTGCTGAGGATGAATCCGACGCAGTTTCAGAGTCCGATGGTGAGGAAATTCCAAAGGAATTTGTGAAACATTCCCGAAATGTTGTAGATCCCGATAGGATTATTCCTAAAGGTGGAACAAAATCAAAGAAGCAATGTTGTGGCTTGTGCAAGTCAGTTCTTAGTCGTTGTTCTGATGATGTCATGATTCTTTTATCGTATCTCTTGTGTAATCTTGGTCTAATCATGTTTATTACTTTTTTCAGGAAAATCGGACACAAGTCAACCACTTGCGAGCGAAACCCGAAATTTGTGGGTACTTCACGTGGGAGGCAAAATACACAGTCCACTAATTCTCAAATGCCCCATGAACCAACAAAAGATGATTATGTTGGCGATGACAATGACACCCAACATTCGTTGAATCAACCTTCACCAACCATGTCGTCTTTTGGTATGCCTGACAATCGCAACACTCACACCAATCTTCTCTTTAGCATGCACGGTCCTCAATTTCAAACTACAAATGCTGGTACTTCTTCTCAAGTACGATTTCCAATGAATCCACAGGTTAGAATTTTTTTGTTTCGTATTATTACAATTTTTGAACTGGAAGTGCTTCATTTTTATTGTGTTTTTAACGTATCATAAATTAATATTTTTGTATGTACATCGCAGGCAGGGCCAAGCACTCACAATCCCTATGCGTTTCCCGGTTATATTCCAGGCTTTCCTCCACAAAATTGGAAATTTTTCGGTCCACCCAGACCACCCCCCGGAATTGATCAATTTTGTTGTTTCTTTGTTTTTATTATTTATCCTTGTTTTTTAATCATTATAAGAATTGTCCATCTTATTTATTTTTCCGCACTTCACCCATGAAATGTACTTATTTTATCATTTTATGATTGTATTGTATCGATTGAATGAGAATATTTGTTAAATACAATTTTTAGCATTTGAAAAGAGAATTTCGTGTTATTTATTGTTTTTTTGTTGTTGTTATTGTTTCATATTATTTTACATGTATTTTTATATTTAATTAAATACAAATTAGTATAATATTCTTAGTAAGTCAATAAAAATAACTAGATATATTCTTCTATTGGGCCGGGCCTTAATGGGTTGGGTACGAAATTTTTGGTTGGGCCATAAAAATAACAAAAGAAATTAGTCTATTGGGCAGACTGATTTTTTATTGGGCCGTAATTATTTTCCTTTGGCCCATTTTTTTGAAATAAATAAATACTTATAAATAAATTCGAATGCCTATGTTTATTTACATTTGGCCGATTTTTTATTTATAAATAAATACTCATACACTTTCACTTCGATTTAGTGAGATAATAAACTTACCACGAATACATAATTACAAAAGAAAATAATAGATAAATTCGGCTGCCCAGGTTTATTTACATTTGGCCCATTTTTTTATAAATAAATACTCATAAATAAATAAATAAGCGACCCGAAATGGTTTGTCCAAGTAGCTTAATTACACTAGAAGATTTGTAAAAGTAGATAAAGAAACTAGAGGAAGAATATATCTGTAGACAAACAAAATCACATAAAATAGGTATCACTCGACTATAACCCCAAATAGTTGTAACCATCTTTTCTATTAAAAAAGTTAAACAATAAAAGCATGTGATGTGCAAAAATTCATTTGTATAATTAATATATAAGATGCCGAAACATAAAATATTGTATAATTAATGAAAACCAAATAAAATAATTGTCCAGACAATGCAAATTAACATCAAATAAAAATGTCCTAAGCATATAAAAAGTCTAAACTAATAAAAATCACACCACCAGAAAACCAAATCAAATCTCTATAGTGTCATCCCATTTCCAAAATCAAGAGGATGTGATGGATTCCAAGCAACTTTGTTTTTGTTGCATTTGTATAGCCTCACAGCAATAGCTTCTCTTGCAGAAATAGATTCTGGCTACAAATGATCCCAAACAAATTAATGAAATTAATTAGTATGCAAAACAAGACAATAAAATATGTTTAACGGTAAGTTTAAAAGGTGTGCTCACATCCGTCAATTGTTTTTTGAACTCTTTGTGGAACATCATTACCATGCAAGCATACAATCCACAGTCATACCTGTACTTTGAATTATTAGGATGTAATAGTTTAAATGCTTCGCTAAATTGAATATATTATTTTTTACCTATTCGGTTGAACAGGTACCCAATCAGCTGATTCAAAATTCAATAGATCGCGCTTGAATCTTCTTTTAGCCATAACAGGGTTCCACTGTTGGAACAATTTCTCTAATCTTGAGACCTATATGATTGAGTTGACAAATAAATATAATATTTTGAGCTGCAATCAAACTTATGAACATAGATAGATTTGTAGGTATTACCAATCGTGATACAATTTCCATTCGATGGCTGGTCTTTTGAGGTAGAGAATCACAAACCGATATTGTATAAGTGTCGATGTTTATTACAACACAAAACCAATGATCCATCATGTCGTTAATTGGGATGAAAATCTTTTCACAATTTTCTAACGACCCAACTAACTTTGCACTAGAATCAAAAAAATTCGCAGTAATGGATTGGAGAGTATTGTCTTCATTCAACAATTGTTGCTGCATTAACAATCCAATAAAAAGAATTTTCACTATTATTATATCTCAATTTGTTCGACATTGTATTTTACGGGCAATTTTATACTTACCGAAAATAAACATGGAAAGTACCATCGGGGTTGAGAACGGTCCTCTTCAATCATATCCAGACATAGCATATACGCGACACAATCTATCACCTACATCAATATAAGAAGCATTCATCAAATTTTTATCGGTGCTAAATAAAAAATTAAACTCAGTAGATATAAGTACTTACATGTCCCCCTAATTCAATGGCAGGCATCAAGCATCGAATGTCTGTCCTATTGAGATACCAATTACCCAGGTCTACAACAAGTTCACTACATGCAATATATGATATAACCTAACTTTAGTTTCTAAATTAATACAATTAATATAATAATCTATTAATTTAAAACGTTATTTTACCTTTGATCGAGATATTGACTGAACAAATATTTAATTATGACTTGATCTTCAGCTAATGGATTGCAAGGTGTAGAATCCAATTCATTCTCAACAGCATCGACATCCTCATCTTGTCCAGTTAAATCAACCATATTAGAGGTTTTCGAGCTTACCTTTGAACCAACATTAAAATACAAAACCTTAGGCTCGAGAGTTTCTTCTTTGCTGTGAGACCTAGTTTTGGGGTATGATGTTTTTTCTTTCTGGCTACTAGGTCGTTTGATTGATTTTGAACAAGAACCCTGATTAGTAAAGGATGGGGTACGATTCATTTTCCCGGATTGCGAATTCAGCAAGTTTGGGAGGGTCTCGCGGATTATTGATTCAACTGCTTGTGGTATCTTGTCCAGGCAAAACTGGATATTATTGGCAATATTCTCAAATGGAGATAAATGTTTCACCCCCGAAGACATCTCTTTGATTGGTTGCTGCAGTAGTATGGCATTCAGGGTGGTTGTCATTTGGGCGACTTGGAACTCAAGAGCATTAATTCGGTTTGAGGCAATGCATAAGGCTTTGAATCTTCTGTATCACTAGTCAGATTGGCAGAGTGGGAACGCATGGGATTATCGAAATGGTTGTACGCTCCCATATCATCATAACTATTTGGTTTATCCCAATTTGGTGAAAATCTACCAAAATTATTAATCTTATTGGCTTCTCCTTTTTCCAGTTCACTTGTTGATTCTAACTCATGAATCACCTGATCATTTGATTTACTTATTTCAATGTCAATACCCTGAAACTCGAAAAGGGTTGTTTGTGTCAGTAATTGCCATTACACAGATTTATAAAATATATTATCTATGAGAAATTTTTGCACGTAAATAGTTACCTTAGGGTTCAAATAACCGCCATTGCACTGCACTTCTTTCATCAACATTGTTGATCGTTCCCTTGAAAGATACTTTATAAAAGGTACTTCTGTTTCCAAATCAAGTGCATATTTTGCACGGACTGGACGTACTCGTCCGTAGAATATTATCTGCATCATAGTTACATATTATGTTAACTTAATAATATATATATTTAAGTAATACATCATATGAAAGAGACCATTAACTATTTACCTGTAATAATATTAAACAACCAGATATGTAACCCTCCTTTTTTGCCTAGAATGTCCGTACTCCCTCATCTAATTTTGATATCACAAGGCTCGCCCAATTCATATTGGGAACTTCGTCCAGGTCCTTAAATAGGGAGAGGTAATCACCCGGTATGTTTTGTTGGTTACACGGATAGAGAAACAAACCAAACAAAAATGTCAAGTACTGAACCTTGAATTCATTTCCGTGAGCCCCTTCTATAAGCAATGACTCGTACAACGAGGTTAAGTCAACTCTACCTCGTTTCATTGTGACGAATGAACTGTACTTTTTCACGCCAGCCTTATCTGCAGAAGAGTGATACATACTACGACCTTTGCATGGAACCCCAAGAGCCTCATAAACCGCGTAATCTGTGAGCTCAAACTCCTTTCCATGTATTTTGAGTATTCTTGTGAAAGGGTCATACTGATTAATCAACCAATGTATCAAAGTGTGGTTTATATCCTCAATATTATTCAACCTAGCCAACGTTCCGAACCCCATTTCATCTATCACCTCCAATTGAGAATTTAAAAGGCCTTTATTCACCGCCATCAATTTTTCGATCGACATCCTTGTGTCCAGTCTTTGTGGCTTGACATGTTCAATGAAAAATTCAAGTGTGTTTAGAATAATAAACTAACACAATTTGTATTTCATTTCACCATTTAATTAATAAGTTAATAATATTAATAAGTCGCTTAGAATATTAAAAAGTTTGATAAGTACTATAGCAAAGAGAGCAAAATAAATGAGACAAAGGAAATCTAGAGTTTTTAAGGTTTTTTTCAAAACATCCCCGTGTTTCAGTAAACCAAATTTAGAGTTTTTTAAGGATTTGTCAAAACATCCAATGAATTTATATGGGACAAAATGGAATGTAGCCCAACCAAAAAATTTCCATTAATAAGTTAATAATATAATATGACACCATATATGTTTATATTTAAAAAGTTTAATACTCCTGAATCTATAGTTCTTAATTCATATTATTGCTATTAATTGGATAATTCACATTTTATCCCCCAGAAAGATTTTAATATTCATACTTAACCTCCTAGAATCATAATGCTCGCACCTGACCCCTAAATTTATTAAATGACAGTTGTATTAATTCACCATGAGGACTATTACTAATACTAATCGGAAAATTTAAGTTTTGCCCCAATTAAAAGTCATTATAATTGAGCTCTAAAACATAAAATAATAAACAAAATCCAGAATTAGTCAAGTAAAAATAAGTCCTAAGTATATGTCATTCAACACAATTATGTAATATTAGCATAACCCTAATTATATGACAATCACGACCCGACACATTTTCGACCAACCACCACACACCCATTAATTACCCGACCCGTTTCGACATGAACCGAACCCGACCATTTGCCAAGCCTAATAGCTCATATTTCCAAATATTATTAAAACCCACTGTAATAAATAGAACCCACAAATTTAAATACACCAAGATATGATAAATTGATAAATTCACATATGTAATAAGGAAACCAGATTGTAATTGAGACTTACTGCTTTTGGCTTTATGAAATATTGGTAATTCGAAGCCTTCCTCTTTCCATTTGATGACCTGTATAATACCGAAAAGCCCATGTAAATTACTAAAATAATTTTTCGTAATTTTTCCCCTTAGAACAATAATTAATAAAAGTAAAATAGAAATTATTATTATGTAATTACAACTTAAATAGAGAATTTCAAATACTGGAAAACAATGAATAAAACACTATATAATAATTAATATAGAATAATTAACAAACTGGAGGACAAAATAAAAATAATTATGAATGGCCTTTAATATATGCAGAAGAAGATTTGCATCCATTAATATATATATATATATATATATATATATATATATATATATATATATATATATATATATATCATATATCATATATCGAATAACAAACATAAATTGAATTGCATTAATCAAATACAAAATTATTGAACTCACATGTTTTATCAATTCAAATAAACTCAACTCCACACCTCCGGGATTGAACAGATTTTGAATTCGTGGTGTTCGTTTTTTGTTATTTGAAATCGTGGTGAATTTTCTTTTTTTCTTCTTCGGTTTTTGTATGTGAAATCGTACTGAATTTTTTTGTGATATGATTCTTCGGTTTTTGATATGTATATAAGTAAATTTGTGTCGAATTATTTGTGTAGAAGATGGTTCGATATAAATTTTACTTAATTAAGAGTTTGTGTTTAATTAGGAAACTTCTTCTTTTAAATATATACAAATCATGGCATATCTTTTTCAGAATTTATCCAATTACGGAAATAATATAGTTATGGGAGTTTGTTAAATATGGAGTGGGTTTAGTGGCGTGAGTGGTGTGCTATGTGATTTTAAATCTTAAACAAAATTTTACGAATTAATAAACTGAAATTTTATTACTACATTTTAATAATTGCCCATAACAAGTTACAAATCAATGTCAAATAAATAAATGATAGGTCACGACTTTTAAATTTATTTCTTAGACAACCAATTTTGGAATTTAAAAGACACTTCAAACGGTTAATAGTTGATGAATTATTACTACATTTTCATAATTGCCTTATATAACAAGTTAATTACAATCAATATCAAATAAATAAACGATAGGTCACGATTTTTAGAAATTTTTTTTTGACAACAAGTTTTTGAATTTAAAAGACACTTCAAACGGTTTTTATTAAATGAAA
This sequence comes from Penstemon eatonii, assembly GCA_038501285.1. Taxonomy (NCBI): domain Eukaryota; kingdom Viridiplantae; phylum Streptophyta; class Magnoliopsida; order Lamiales; family Plantaginaceae; genus Penstemon; species Penstemon eatonii. Next base: position 59,730,814 of record CM076715.1, on the reverse strand, counting down.
AGATGTAATGTACCTATAAATAAGAACCTGATTATTCATTGTTAATTAACCAACATAATCTTGATATTTTCTTCAAATATATACAAAATTAAATATAGTCTCAATATGGATCACAATCAAAATAGCAACAATCAAAATGTTAAAATATGTTGTTGTTGTAAAGTAAAATAAATTCAGAATAACAAGTTTATGATTGTTGTGCATAGAAATGACCATTTTATCTCTACATCATCGACATTCATGAGTCTGTCTTTTTTTTTTTTTTGAGAAAAATACATTAGGGTGCAAAATGTCATCCAAATTATATTTTTAGGGTGCAGAGTACCAAAAAATTTTAATCGGGTGAAAAATGCTAATATTTTATAATTTAAGGGTTCAAAATGCCAACATTTTATATTTTAAGGGTGAAAAATCTATATTGCAAATGTGCAAAGTGAAAAAAAAATTGAAAATAACTATTATACCCTTCTATCAATGAATTTTCTCACTAAAACACACACTAGGGTGCAAAGTGCCAAATAAATTATATTTCCAGGGTGCGAAGTGCCAAAACTTTTAAGTTAGGGTGCAAAGTGCCAAAACCCTATATTTCCAGGGTGCAAAATGTCAAAACCCCAATATTTCCAATGAAACGAACAACAATTCTGCTCAAAACGACAAGGATGATGCGTATTGGTAAGTAAAACAATTTTCTTTTCATAACGTGTCTTAATTTATTTTTGTTTACCTTTAATTTGGTGGTATTTATATATAAGTAAATCATGTTCAATGACCCAAATCAATGAGGCAACTATTTTTTTAATTTCTTATGCTAAAATTATATATGCAAACAAAGTAATTCTGATGATGATGGAGATGATTCTGATGAGGATGCTGATGACATACTGGACCGAATAGATCGTATATTGGGTCTTTAAAATAATTAATTATTTTTTGTCTTATTTATGGGGATTTTTTTTTTAATATTTGTAGTATATTCTATCGTGACTTTTTTTATTTTAATAAATAATGTTCAATGTTCAAATTAGTTGGCTAGAGGAAATGAGTAATTAAATGATTTATGTAAAAAATAGGAATTAATAGAATTATAGTTAAGGAAGAAAATTAATTTAAATTGAACAATTGTTAATAAAAACTGCAAAAGGAGTATATTGTTATAAAATATATATTATTAGTGGATGTCCATGAAATATTTTGTCCTACTTTTGTAACCTCCTATTGATGAATATCATAAAGACCACATTTGAATGGTTTTGTAACGTTTGTATTAAAGGTCATAATAGGACCATTTAATAATATTATAACTCTAGTCTTTTTGTACCTTTCTTTAGTCCTATAAATAGAGGACATTATCATGTATTATAGTGACACCAACAAGAATGAATAATATGATATTCTCTTTCTCCATTCTACATTGTTTTTACATTCAACTAGTTGCTTAACTTTGTTGTTCCTTTTAGCTTAGTTTTATATCCTTTTAGCTTAGTTTTATAACACGTTATCAGCACGAATATGCTCCATCTTTTAATACCAAACTAGCTGATTGGATCGGCAAAGAGATCACCGAGATGTGAAGCTTTTGACAACTTCATGTGGTACACGATTAAAAATGAATTCACTCATTTCAGAAGATTGCATACATAATATTAGTAGGTATAAATGATTATTTTAATCTATAATCTACATATACTATTTCAATGTACGCTATTTAATTTATAGTCATATTATTCATTGTCATTTTGATGTTTGTGGCAACTTAAGTTAATATGTTTTATTTTATGATTAATTACACATTGATATATTTATCAACGATTAAGAAACAAATATTTCGAAAGAAAATGAGATTGAATTTTCAGATCAGTATTTAAAATCACTTCTAAGATTTGCGTAGTGTTTATGTGCTTTACCAAATGAAATATGATTTATCATAAGATATTGCGTTTAAATTAATGATAAATCATCCTAATTCATATATCCAATAAAGAACTTGAAGTTTTAAATTAGAAAATTATGCTTGAACCGAAGTCTTTGTCATAACTCAAACCCGAAGATTTGAGTATATTTTAGCAAGCTTATTTTCGGCTTGAAAGAGAGCCTTGGTGATAAAATTCAATCACAAAGATTTGAGTATATTTTTAGCAAGAGAATTTTAGACCTTGAAGAAAGTCTAGATGATAAGCTCAAACCTGAAGATTTGAGTATATATATTTAGCAATCTAAAATATTGTGCTTTATAGATATGACAAATATCACCAATTTGAGTTTCATGCTCTTGAGATTTCCGAAATTATATAAAATTGACTATTTTGATGATGAAATCTATTTGAATGAAAAGAGCCTTGAAAATCATGAAATGAAAATTTGGGCAAGCGAAATTAAGGATAAAATGAAGACAGTGTTTTTCATTAGCCAATTCCTCATTGAAGGATTAAAAACCTCATATATTGGAGTAGATGACCAATTGCCCCAAAATTTAATTTGGAGGAACAATATAATCATCAAAATGTTTGATACTCCAATAGACTCGATAATATATGAATGATGGCACTTGAAGTTGCATCAAATTATTAAATTTTCAAAATAACAATCCAACCACTAAATGAAAGTGATATTCACAAATTGCTTACTATGAATATTTGCACCCGAAGTTGCAATATTTTAAATTGGAATATGAATATACACAACGATTTGAGATTAAATCTCGACTTAGATATGTGGAGATAAATTATTATATGTTTCTAAAATGCTCTTGAAGAAGCAATACCGAGACTTTGAAAATGCTCTCAATTGAGTTATTTTGTTGTTGAACAACGAACTCAATCATAATTCACACCATAAGCGTTACCTGAAGTGAATGCAAAAGTTGATGTAAATCCTTCATTTCCAAATGCAAATGAAAAATTATTCATTCCCAGAAGTGAATGCAATTAACAATATACATGACATAGTCTAGCCATGGTCAAAATTGATATTATGCATTTCATAAATGATTGCATCATTACCATTCGAAGAAAAAAAAAGATTTATCATGGTAAACACGAAAAAAAAAGGTTGTGTAAACTAATACACTTGTTAAGGTGTGAAGTAAAATACATTGATCTTGTACATGTCATATGCAAATACAGTTTGTGGATATTTTCTAAACACCTATTATGTAAAGAAAATGATGTTAATTCATCAATGTCAAGAATGTTTTTGGTGATAAAATTGAATCACTTTAAATCACTAACACAACATGAGTGATTTATTTTACTAAGACAAGTGTAGATATCACTGAATAAAATCTTCCTATGATTATATGTTTGAAGGTAAGTTTATGTTACATTACGTTTTGAACTTACTTGAATATTTAAATAATTCAAATTATCTATTTGACGTATCATTTTCTTAACTCTGGGAGGTCTTATTTGAATTGAATAAAGAAACAATTTGGTAAAACTTATTATTTTCTAAACTTTATTCACTTGGTTATATATATTGGATAATGATATTGATATGAGCATCATGAAGATGCAAAATAATATACGCAATCATTTTAGATAGATAAAATTATGTGAGCATCCCGAAGATGCATGAAAAAGGTGAGCACTGTAGAAGAATGGTGGAAATATTTATTTGGTTGACAGTGGGTCAACACACACGATTATTTGAGATAGAAAATATTCTTAAACTTCAAATTAGCAAAAGCAAATATTAGTACCAGAAGATACTATAAAAGCTCCAGAAGAGCGGATAAATATAATATTGTCTGGATGAGCAAATATTAAAATGAAAGAGGCTTTGTGCTCTTTGAAATCCAAAATAAATTTATTGAATTTCAACGGCATACGTCTTGATGAACATATTGTCGAGTTTTAATATGAAAATTGTAAACAAGGGGAATATGAATATACCTATACTACATCCAGTATTTCATGCCAGAAAATATTGATGAATATATCCCAGTTTTCTCATCAAAATTGAAATATGTGACCATAACAATATAGTACCAAAATTTGTGTTGAACCAGAAGTTCATTGATTTAACTGGCATGATGAAGTTGACTATCCAGAAATAATTACGGTGCGCCGAATGATTACGGACATCTTTTGAAGAACCATATGATTCTTTACCTATGATTATGTGTGTTGATTGCTCACAAAGAAATTAAATTGATAGACCATCTCATGTGAAGATTGGTCATGAGTTCAATTTTTTTTACGATAGTATTAATGGGATACATGTGGACTTGTAGATCCACTTAATGGACCATTTTGGTCATTTTAGACCCATTTTTTTAAAAAATGGTCTAATGTATGCCTACTGTCAACGCGTATGGCTTTTGTTGAGATTCTTGCTCAAATTATAATATTGATAGCAACGTTGCAACTTTTGTCAGGCTCAAAGCCTAATATTTTCAATTGAATTTTTATGATTGTGCAAATTACGTTCTAGTTTCTCCACCACTAGAACAAATATGGGTCGATAAAGATGTGTTGGTTGATTTTTATTCCACATATGTAATCATATATCTTGAGCGCCTGACGAGGCGATATGGTTAAATCAAGATATTTTTAGAATTATTTTAATGAGACAATTTTCCCGCCGTTAGGGGGAGAATTAATACCAGTTCATGTTTCAACGACGTAAAATTGTACAAAAGTAGTACATGAATTGTACAAAATATGTCTCATTCTGACCCAAGCACAAGATAATATACGAGCAAGATTTGAAAGTTGCACCAACATGGATTGAAGTCCTTGAAGGATAATATGCTAGCACATTATAACCGCATTTAAAGAGAAAATTTACGATGGTGCAAAAGATAAGAGAAAATGGTACTAAAAGTATATATTCCTCTGGAAGAGGAAACTGTTTCAAAACAAAGCGCTATAGATATGACTGATCAGTCCAAATCAAGAGATGCCCATGAAGAGGCACATGAAACAGAACAATCTATTTGAGTTCTTTGAAAACTCTAAAAAACTGGGATAGAAATAAAGTTTTTATAAAGAATATTTTTTCATAAGATCGCAATAAAAGAAAATTGTAAATCAGGATCCTGAACCTTGATCGGTTGAATGAATGTCGACATAAAATAATTGGCCAATATAGAAATATGCGATACCAGATCGCTATGGACTAGAAATCCACACGCCTGAAGTCGTGAAACCAGATCATTTTGAAATCGTATAGAAAGATGCGATACCAAATCGATTGAGTACAAATGAGTACTTGTACGGAAACATAGAATTGTGGGAGACAAGGTACGAGTTGTTGCACTAGGTTTCTCAAAAAGACTTGTAATTATTATGTTGAGACATATTCCCCCGTGATCGACGTAATCACGTTGCGGTATTTAATTAACTTTGTAGTCTCTGATAGACTAGACATGCTTCTAATGGATGTAGTTGCCGCATATGTGTATGGATCACTTAATAGTGACATTTACATGAAAATTCATGAGGGATTTAAGATTTGTATATCACAAAATCAAATGTCTCATGGATTATATTCTATTAAAACTGCAATGTTCCTTGTACGGGTTATAACAGTCTGATCAGATGTGATATAAACTGGCTCTATGATTACCTTGTAGATAAATAAATTATGGATAATCCAATTTTTCCAGACGATCGGTACACGTGGATGAGTTAAATCTCGTGGTGACTCTTGAAAGACTCACAATGACAGCAAATCATTTGATGAAAGAGTTTGAGATGGAAAATCTCGACAAAATAATATTTTTGTCTCGGCCTGCAGATCGGGCATTTATTAGATAGAATCTTTGCCCATCAATTGACATTTTATATTGATAAAACTCATCAATTGAGCAGTCTCATGGTTCTTCGATCTTTAGATAGATAGATAAATTATTTTTTTCTCTAGAGATCCATTAAAGAACTAACTGGTCCTGAAGTACAGTATATAAGTGCAATTTGAGCCTTAATAAATCTTGTAAAATGTACAAGGCATGAACAAGAAGAAATTAGAATAACGTTGAAGTTATATTACACTATTATCGTGGAACAACTGACAGGGCTTAATTTACTCTAAATGTTCCAATCCACAAGTGGTGGTTAATACATACATTGTTTATCTTTCTGATCCGAATAAAAGTAGATCTCAAAGTATGTATGTATTCACTTGGGGTGGTCCTACGATATCATGACGATATATGTAACTAATTTTAGCATCAACTTATTCCTACCACTATGAAATTTTAGCATTGCACGAATCATGTCGTGAATGTTTATGGTTGAGATCTACGATTTAGTATATTTTAGAATTATGTGAGTATCCTACAACAAAGAATACATCAATTATTATATGAGACAATGCTAAATTATATCGGAGATGACATAAACACATATCACAAAAGTTTTTCTTCCCCACGAGCTTCAGAAAAATGGTGATATAGATGTTCATCAAATTCAATCAAGCAACAATTTTGTTGATTTTTTTTCACTGAAGCATTGCCGACTACATCATTCAGAAAGATGGTCCGTTAAATTGAAATGCGTCAAGTGTCAACTTGTGGACCTTGTGTCAACATCAGGGGGAGCGTGCCATCTATAATAAGTAGCACAATGTACTCTTTTTCCTTCGTCCAATTTTTGTCCCAATGGGTTTTCTTGGCAAGGTTTTAACGAGGCAGTGTTTTACGCTTATCGATTCCATATGGATGTGTACTCTTTTTTCCTTGTTCAGGTTTTTCCCACCGGGTTTTTCTGACAAGGTTTTTAATGAGGCATATTCCATAAGTCATGAACATCCAAGGGGGAGTGTTATAAAATATATATTATTAGTGGATGTCCATGAAATATTTTGTCCTACTTTTGTAACCTCCTATTGATGAATATCATAAAGACCACATTTGAATGGTTTTGTAACGTTTGTATTAAAGGTCATAATAGGACCATTTAATAATATTATAACTCTAGTCTTTTTGTACCTTTCTTTAGTCCTATAAATAGAGGACATTATCATGTATTATAGTGACACCAACAAGAATGAATAATATGATATTCTCTTTCTCCATTCTACATTGTTTTTACATTCAACTAGTTGCTTAACTTTGTTGTTCCTTTTAGCTTAGTTTTATATCCTTTTAGCTTAGTTTTATAACATATAAATGTATATGTAAAGTAAATAAGTAACTAAAATAACTATGCGCAGCAGGTGGGAGTCGAACCCAGATTCATATATATATATAGGCTTTATCTTGTTCCATATATGCCAACAAGCAAACTGGGCAGATTTGACGAATATTGTAATACAGTATTCTTAATTCATTAGAGGCGATTGTTGTGTAAAGGTCAAGGAATGTAAAATTCAATGTTCAATTATAAATGGCCAATATTAATCTAAGGAGGGAGAAAAATAAAAGTAATCCTTGAACATTAGGAATAATAAATTAAGAAATACTAAAAACCTAAATAAATGTGTGCCAATAATAAAACCTATTATCATTAATTATTCTATTAATTTAAAGTTCCTCATCACTTGGACCACTACAAGGATACCCTTCTCCTCCAATCGATATGACCTCCGCCCCCTCATTTTCTTCTTTACCTTCCTCATGTTCTTCTTGACCCATGACTTCGTCTGCCGGAACTTGCTCCAAAATAGCATTTCTTGGTTGAGGTGGGTGGACTGACTTAAAAATTATGTCTAGTTCACGCCAATACATTTCACCCTCATGTCGGTACTTCTTCGCCCACCATTTGTACTGATCATCCTGAAGCATAAATAGAATAAATAGTTAATTTCGGACTAGATAACTTAAAGTAAACAACATTAAATTTTGTTACCTTAACAAGTATTTCCCATACTTCGTCACTAGCTAGCAATATGTTCTCTTCAGGTAACAACCTCACAAACCGGCATCGCAGTGCCTCCTGCCACGAGTAATAGCGAGTATGCAGCCTATGAAATTCTCTATTAACCATATCGGATGTGTAATTCTTGCCGGTTTGCTGTTGTAGGCCTTCAGCAATTTGCTGAAAAACCGTTTTGTTTTTCCAGGTATAATGTATCGTGCCAGCCCTAGTTTCGTCAATCAACATCGCCAAGAAACGTTGGAGGTCATCTTGAATCCAAAATACGGCATCCATGATACTAAATTTAATCGAAATTTTTCGATTGTGTTAAATATTTAGGTAATTCACAATATAAACAATAACAATAAAATAAAAATAAATCATATCATAAATTTGAATCAAAATAAAAATCGGAACATAAATACTAATTTAAAAACATGAGATAGCACAAACCATTTTAATTATGTCAATCAATACAACAATGCTGGATAAATATAGGTTAAAAATAAGATAAATTCTTGTTCAAGCACTATAATACGAGAAAACTGAATATTGATCAAAAACTGAATACGGTAAATTGTTTTAGGAGCTTTGACATCATAATTCAATATGTTGATAAAAAACACATGAGAAATAAAATATTAGAATATGTTAATCCATACCTTAATTCTCGTTAATGAAGTATCGTTTTTTGGTGTTCCAGAACTCCAGACAAGCAGATCAATATTGGCAAGGATTTATTTTATTGTAGGAATCCACGATAATTTAAGAGTCCAATTAATTTGAAGTATTTATTTGATAGTAGGAAGCCACGATAATTTAAGAGTCCAATTAATTTGAGAGTCCTTTTTAGTGTAAGATTTTACTGCCTTTTAAAATTAATAAAGATGCAAAATTTAAATCTTGCAATATAACGTGATTTGCTCAATTATCCTAAAAAAGGCGTATGGGATTAACAATATTACTTTAATTAAACTGGAATCTATATTCAAGTAGTTCCACTTCCACTAACTACCTTAATTAATTTGTTTCCACGATATCATAAATTCTTGAAATACATAACAAACATGATCATCTATTTACTAGAAAAATATTATATTAACAAGATATGTTAGCAAAACCGAATTTATGTTTCCTTTTCCATTTAAATTTTAGATACCATAGGGAATGGGAACATATTTAGTTTTTTTTTATTTTTCACTCCGATTTTATTTGACGTGAATTTTATGATAAAAAAAATAAAATTTTGTTGTTCTTTTTTTTTCCAGTTTTGTTAGTCAACAGCCGTAATTAGAGGTTATCGATAATAACATTTAATTACTTATTAACGAGACTCGGATGAAATTCACTGTGAATTCATGTTTAACTTGTTAAAATCTATAAATACATTAATTTCATACATCTAACTTAATTTTTTTTTAATTTAATTTCTATAAAAAGCGTTGAATAGATATTTACGGAGGTGTTAGTGATACATTATCTCTCGGTTCTCCTTCTCGAGCAATTTTAGACCAATTTCAAAATAAATGGCTAATTAACGATTTTAGTGTTTATTAATAACATATTATAATACATGCTAAGTCTCCGTTGTGGGATTAAAGACGGACTTGAAAATTATATTGTATACCAGATATATTGTATTATATGATTTATATGGATAAATTAACCAAGAAATTTAACTGGCGGAATGGTTAAGTAATGGATTGAAGTAAATGGTTTGTGTTCGAATTCTCCTCAGATCAAAAACCTGTTTTTTTGCCCTTTGTGGAGAAATTAAAATTTTTTTTTTCATTTTGGCCAAGTTCAATATAAAATATGGCGGGAGAATATTTAAAGTTTTAAAGTTGTACAAAATAAAAAGTACTTTTAAATAAAACATATATTATACTTATAAATTTTAGTTAAAAATATGGTTTTACGCTTTATTGTTTTACTAATTAATAATAACATATTATTGTAGTAATTTTATAATTAATAACACATTATGGTAGTGTTATTATTATTTATCCAAATTTGAAACTCGATTTAAAGTAATTTTATTTACGGGGGTGTTAGTGATACTTTAACTCTCGGTTCTCCTTTACGATCAATTTTAGACGAATTTCAAAGTAAATACGTAATTAACGATTTACGGATGTGTTAGTGATACTTTAACTCTCGGTTCTCCTTTCCGATCAATTTTAGACGAATTTCAAAGTAAATACGTAATTAACGATTTACGGATGTGTTAGTGATACTGTTGGTCCCAAGTGGTCAGATGAGGTCTAGAGGGGGGGTGAATAGACCTCTGAAAATTTTTGAACTTAAAAACTTTTCAGTCTTCTGTCAGCAGACTAAGCTGATGAAGAACAGTAAGTAGACTAGTCTGATCGTGAACAAATCTTGAACAGACGACTGACCACTCATCTTACAGTGACTTAGCTGTTTTTCACCAAAACAGTTTTCCAAGAGTATACTTGCAGCGGATTGTTTGAAAGTGTTTTTTTCACAAGCAGACTAAGTTCTAGAAAGATTTTATCCCCAGTTTAAAACTCCTTATAAAATCTTTTGATTGATTCAAAGTGTTTAAAATGCAAACTTTAAAATATGCAAGAAAACTTTAAATGCAAGATAACACAAAGAATTTTTATAGTGGTTATATGGATAAAAATCCTTTAGTCCACTCTTCCAGATCACACAGATTCTGGGTTATACTATAATCACTTAGATTACAATATTTCTCCACTTACACCAAGACAACAAATGAAATGGCTGTAAGCTCACAATAGGAAATCACAAAGAAAACCTATCCTCTAAAGTAGAATCACTCACAAAGATGGATTCTCACTTCGCACAACACTCAGCTATTACAAAATCACTCAGATAATGTTTTTCTGATTTCTTCAACTGGGTTTCTGTCAACAGATGACTTCCACCAGACGAGTGAGCTGTTCGAGCTTTTAAGACTTAGAGAAATTCTGCTTCAAAATTTCGATCTCTGATTGTTGTTGTGTGTTTTTGCTCGTTTGAAATTCAGCTCTATTTATACATGGAGATGAAAATATGACCGTTGAAGGCAAGTCACAAATCAAATCCATTCTTCAGCTCTTTTGAAACGGCTCTCTGCAGCAAATCGTACAGTGTACAGTACTTTTCTGTCCATTGCATTTAATGCTGCATTTAATGCACTCTGCTGATCCGAGGATATCTTCAATCATTTGCCATTACTACCCTTCTCTTCCAGCATTTATTACACCAAGTGCATTTATTACCGTTGGACTAATCTCTTGATCTCTTCCACTCTGCTGATCAAAACGACTCTGCTGATAGATACTCTGCTGATCAAATGCTGAACTAATCTGATTTGACTCGGCTGATGATCTACCCTTCTGTTCGCTATTTCAGCAAGAGATCACTAGTCTTCTGAGCTTTGAACTTTGAACTCTTCTGATGTCTTCTTTGTTTGTTCAAAGATCTTTCTAAGGGAACTAAGCTTTCCATACTTAGCTGATTATGATGTTTTGGAATCATCAAAACCTTCCCTTAAATTTTGACTTCTTTCATCTTCATCTTCATCTTCATCCAACAATTTCCCCCTTTTTGATGATGACAAAACTCCAGCTAAGTACCTGTACCTAACCTAAAGTTTTGATCCTCAAAAATTTCTGAGATAGAAATAGTATGTTGGATTTAAACTTGCAATTTTATAAATGATTGAACTGATTACATATTACAAGTTTTGAAGAGTAAAAGATGCAAAGTAAAATATTACAAGGTTTTAAAGATAAAGAAATCTAGTCTAAACTAGTCTTCTTTCTTCTTTTCTTCTTCTGCTTCCTTGTTTTCTTTTTCAGATTCTTCATCAGATGATTTGGAAGACTCAGCTTCCAAATTTTCAAAGAATCTTTTTCTTAACAGCTCTATCTTTTTATATTTTACATCAGGGTCAAGTTGTTCTTCAGCTGAATCTTTGGCAGCAGCTAGTTCCTTATCAGATTTGGCTTTTGCTTCAGATCCTTCAAGTTCATCTTGCTCTTCTTCTGTAATTTTCTCATCTGTTGGTCTGCTTGATTCTCCCATATCTCTTTCAGTCTCACCAGCAGATTCTTCTAACACTTCAGTTTCTTCAGCATCTTGATTTCCTTCTTCCCTTTGGAAATCAACCCTTTGCTGTCCAAATATCCTTTCTTCCCCCTTTTTGTCATCATCAGCAGGGACAGGTGGATATTGTGGCACAACTGGTGTGATTAGAAGTGAATCACAGAGAAGCTTGATGTTCTCTTCCATAGCATTAATCTGAGCTTGCTGTTTAAGTTGATTGGCCTTAACAGATTTGACTTCCTTGATCAAGTCTTCTCCTTGATCACCCAATTGTATTTGAGTTCCCAAAATCCAATTAGATGAAGCAGTGAAGTCTTTCATCATGTTGCCCATGACTTCATCTTCTGCTTGGAGAGCCAATTCAACAGTTTGTTCTATCTGCTTCCAACCTTCAGTAGTGCTCTGAGTCCTTCTTCTAAGTATATCCATATCTTGGCAGATGGATTTAACATTGTGAGCAGTGTCTTCTATTATATCAGATGGGACTGCAGCAGCTTTCTGATCTGGTTGTTTAACAGCAGCTATTACTTCTGCAGCTAATTCTTTCTTCATATCCTTCAGAGAATTGATGATCATTTGTTGGATGGAGTCCAACAGATTTGTCTGAACACCATGAGAGGTTGAAGGCATATCTGAAGTAGCAGCAGGTGTATCTTTCATAAGTTGCTCTGTTAGCTGAGTTGTCAATGCAAGAGATTGATCTGCTGATTCACCAGCAAGGCTTGGAGTGCTGTCCTTCTCCTTAGCTTGATCATCTCCCTCAGCAGCAACTTCTTTATCTTTGTTCTGATCTGCTGGAATTTCTTCTTCCTTCTTTGAATCATCAGCAGCATCAGACTTATCACCCTGTGCAGTGTTCTGATCAGATGGGTCTGAAGTACCCTCTTTTTGCTTTGGTTGATCAGAAGGCTTTTCTTTTTCCTTAACAGCAGGGGCTATAATCTTCTTGACAGTCTCAACTGTCCTCATCAATCCTTCATTGTCCACAGCTGACCTGTTAGAAATCCAAGTAAAATTATCAAGAGGAATAAAAGTAGATGAAGGTTCCTCAGGCAGCTCCTCATAAGGTTTGATGTTTGGACCATAGACAATGTGTTTGATGTTTGGAAGTGGGACTAGTGAACTTGGTTGTCCACTCAACTTCCTTGATTTCTTTGCCCAAAGCTCCATTGCTTGAGCAATAGCCAACTTTATAGATCATTCTTTCAGGTCTACTGAATCATCATAGTCCTCAGCAATGGACTCAAAGATCTTCTTGGCTTCAGCTTTTACTAAGTGACTTATTCTCATTCTCAACCTGTCCAGAAAGAATTCTGAATCAAGTGCTTGAATGAGAGAACCCGTCTCAAGCCACTTCAGTACCCATGCTTCTTCAGCAGCAAAGGCTTTCCATTTGGTCATTTCAGCTGGACTCTTTGTCAGTCTGAATTCCCTCCACCTGTTGTATCTGATCTTCTCATTTGTGAACCGTGTCAGGCGGTTGACCCTTTCATTCTCAGCATCAAGCCTTTTTAGGAATTCTTCAAAGATGGCAGGATCTTCCCTGACAATCTCCAAAGACAATCTAATTTCTTCTCTCCTCTTTGGCTTTGTCTTAGGTGCAGGCATAGCTGGTATTGGTTTGTTTGGATCCCTTGGTTCACCAATAGCTATCCCACCAGTATGCTGATGTCCGTGAGCATCCTTGGTGCTTGCTTCAATAGCAGCATTCAACTCTGCTGCCTCAAGAGCATCCCTTTGCTCTTGGGTCATTTTGCTGGCTTCTTCCTCCAGCCTTTTTAGTTCTAGGCTCTTTAGCCTATCCTCTTCTGCTTTCTCTGCAGCCTTTCTTAGCTTTTCAGCATCATCTTGTCTTTTCTTTTCTGCAGCAGTCAGATAAGTAGCAATTTTGCCAGTCCTTCTTTTCCTTGTTTCAGGACTCTCAATTGCTTGAAGAGGGATTGCAGCAACTGGAGTAGGATGCAACAAAGGTGCATCTCCTTCATGTGTTGTACTAATCTGCTGTGCTTCTTTAACTTCAGCAGATGGTACAGCAGATGAGTCTTCTGTTGATCCTCCAGCTTCAGAAACAACTTTAGTTTCAGCAGCAGCAACTTTAGCAGCTTCAACAGCAGTCTCTTTAATTTTCAATGGTCTTTCTGCTCCTGATGTTGTTTCTCTAACAATTGCAACAGGTTCTTCAGAGAAAGTGACCTTTCTCTTAACCTTTGATTTTGCAATCTTTTTGACAATGGGGTTGGCAGTAGGAGGTCCCCTTGCCTCACTCTTTGTTCTCATCCTCTTCAATCTTTGAAGAGGAATTTCTTCCTCAGATTCTGTCCTTTCAGATGATGAACCTATCTCCATGTTCTCAACTTCAGCTGTGAAGTCATCTATCACCTTTTCAGGGACTTCATCCTCAGGAAGTGCTGAAACAGTCTCATCAGCAGACTGTGCTGTTGGCTCAGCAGACTGACTAGTCTGACCTTCCTTCTTGCTCTTCTTAGAAGGGGTCTTTTTAGATTTTGCAGCAGCCTTCCTCTTTGGAGCAGCCACTAACTGTCTCACTGGTTCATAGAGTTTGAACTCTTTGCTACCATGGGTTTGCTTTCCACCTCCCATAGGGCATTGTAGGGATGCAAACAAATTGCTCAATAAAATGGCATGTGAAGGCCTTTTGTCACTCAGCAGCTCATACACATGATCAGCCCAGTTAACCTTAAACCCATAATAGATACACACCATTGTGTAGTATCTTTTCCTTGGCAACCCATCCAAAGAACCTGTAGCACAATCCAGAACCTTTGCTATGATATCAGCAAATCTCTGGTATTCATCCTTCAGCTAGGTCTTCATCAAAGTCCCAGTCATCTGTTCTCCTTTCTTAGCACAAATTGCCCAGAACTCCTCTTCCTTTTCTGACCCTAACGAGGTCACATCTCCTCCCTTGTCTGTTAGTTTATAGATCTCACTGAGAACAGCAGCCGAGATCGCAATCTTCTTTCCACCTATTTCAGCAGACATGATCGTGTCATTCTTAGAGAATTTCCTGGTTGTATAGAAGTGCTCAACATCTTCTAAGTAGACCCTTTCTTCGTGAGCCTCTAAAACAGGAACTAACGAAGCTTCCTTAATCTTTTCCAGTAACGAGCGCATCAGATCAGTGCCCGAGAAATGGAATTTGCTGTAGTTGAAGTACCTTCCTTCGATAATCTTCTCCATTTCTGAAATTTTGAGAGTAGAAATCTACAAAGATGCAGTTAGCTTTTTCGCAACAAAAGGGTTTGAGAGTTAGAGAGTTTTGAGAGTATTTGGGTGCGTAAGACGACTGTACTGTTTAGATCGGATTTTATAGGTTTCCTTTTGATTAGGTTTCCGTGATTTATCAGAACCGTTGATCTAATCTGACAGTTTTTAATCGTGTGGACAGAAGAGACGGATTTCAATTTTATTATTTTATTGTCAGATGGGCGGGAAATTCTATCGACACTAATCTGTTACTTATAAAAGCGCGTTTCTAAAGATACGTTTTATGACCATGCTTTATATAAGGTATCAGATGAGTAGAGTTTAACTTATCTGACAGACGAGTGATCTGTTATCTGATATTACTAGAGAATGCCAATAGCTAGTAATCTTCCTCTGCTGTTTGTCAATCCAGCAAGATAAAATAATCTTCAATCTTCAAGAATTAAGAACACGTCTTCTTGATAATCTTAACTTCAACTAACTGACATTCACAGATTTCATCCTTTAGATCAGAAGTACCGCTAGTCTTACACGTTCCCCCTGTCTTTAAGAATTCATAAGTTAACTAGTTTGTTGAAGGTTAATCCTTGAATAAAATAACTGATGACTAAGCTGTTGAACTCCAGTCTTCTGATGAGTTCCCCCTCAGCTTATGCATCCAAATTAAGTAATCCTAACTCAGCTCTTAGAGTTGAGAACCTTGCTTCACTTAGAGGTTTGGTGAAGATATCAGCAATCTGATTATCAGTATGAACATACTCAATCAAAACATTGCCTTTTTCCACATGATCTCTAATGAAATGATGTTTGATCTCAATATGCTTAGTCCTTGAATGACTTGTAGTGTTCTGAGTAAGTGAAATTGCACTTGTATTGTCACAGTAGATTGGAATTCCACTGATCTTGATGTTGTAGTCTTCTAGTTGATGCTTCAACCAAAGTATCTGTGCACAGCAAGCTCCAGCAGCTATATATTCAGCTTCAGCAGTAGATATAGAGACTGAGGTTTGCTTCTTACTCATCCATGAGATCAGACGACTACCTAAGAATTGACAGGCACCTGTTGTTCTTTTTCTGTCAATCTTGCAGCCAGCAAGATCTGAATCTGAATAACCAATAAGCTCAAATCCAGATTCTCTAGGATACCACAATCCCAATTCTTGAGTGCCTTTAACATATTTCAATATCCTCTTGGCAGCTAAGAGATGAGATTCTTTGGGGTTTGATTGAAATCTTGCACAGACTCCAACTGAGTACATTATGTCAGGTCTGCTTGCTGTTAGATACAACAATGAACCAATAATGCCTCTATATTTGGTTATGTCCACTGATTTGCCATCTTCATCTTTATCCAAACGAAGACTTGTAGACATAGGAATGGCAGCTGTTGAGCTAGTTTCCATACCAAATTTCTTGAACAGATCTCTTGTGTACTTTGCTTGGCTGATGAATATCCCATCAGGCAACTGTCTAACTTGCAATCCAAGAAAGTAATTAAGTTCACCCATCATGCTCATTTCAAACTTATTCTGCATCAGCTTGGAGAACTTATCACACATCTGTTGGTTAGTTGAACCAAAAATAATATCGTCCACATATATTTGGACAAGTAATATATGATTTTCCCATTCAATTCTGAACAAGGTTTTATCTACCTTACCTTTTCGAAATCCTTTAATTAAAAGAAAATCAGATAGGGTGTCATACCATGCTCTTGGAGCCTGTTTCAGTCCATAGAGAGCTTTCTTCAGACGATATACTTTATCCTCTTCTTGATAGACTTCAAATCCAGGAGGTTGTTCAACATACACTTCTTCTTGCAATTCTCCATTGAGAAAAGCAGACTTCACATCCATCTGATAGACAGTGAAGTTCTTGTAAGCAGCATAGGCAAGAAACAGTCTGATTGCTTCAAGTCTTGCTACTGGTGCAAAAGTTTCATCAAAGTCAATTCCTTCTTCTTGACAATATCCTTTGGCCACTAGTCTTGCTTTGTTTCTGGTGACAACACCATCTTCATTCATTTTATTTCTGAAAACCCACTTAGTGCCAATTACTCTTTGATGACTTGGTCTAGGAACTAAGTACCAGACTTCATTCCTTTCAAATTGATTTAACTCTTCTTGCATAGCTTCTATCCAGAAGGAATCATTGAGAGCTTCTTCAATTTGTTTAGGCTCTATTTGAGATAGAAATGTGACAAACATGGCATCCTGTGCAGCAGCTCTTCTTGTTTTCACTCTATCTAAAGGATCACCAATAACTAGTTCAGGAGGGTGATTCTTGAGCCATCTGAGATCAGGTTGTAGATCAGGATGTTGTCCTCTGTCTTGATCTTGCAACACTACTGTTGGAGTTCCAGTAGTAGTCTGTTGAACATTTGTAGTCTGTTGAACAGTCTCTGGTCTGTCAGCTGTTTGCAACTCGTCTGTTAGACAATCAGCACTGTGATTTTGAACAGCACTTGAGTTAGCAGCTGAACTTAGATTAGGTAGTATGATGGGAACATATTCTTCATTTCTTCCAATGTCTAACTTCTGTAGATCAGCAGACAGATCTTGATTAACACTTTGATTCTTTTCAGACGATTGACTTGGCTCATCAAATACTACATGGATAGATTCTTCTATTAGTAATGTTCTTTTGTTAAAAACTCTGTAAGCTTTACTAACAGTAGAGTATCCCACAAAAACAGCTTCATCAGCCTTTTCTGCAAATGCAGTAAGGTGATTTTTCCCATTATTCAATACAAAACATTTACAACCAAAAATCTTAAAGTAATGAATGTTTGGTTTTCTGTTGTTCCAAACTTCATATGGAGTCTTGTTCTGATTTTTGTTGATCATACATCTGTTCTGGGTAAAGCATGCTGTATTTGTTGCTTCTGCCCAAAATCTTTGTGGCAGTTTAGCTTCAGCTATCATGGTTCTGACAGCTTCTTTTAGTGTTCTGTTTCTCCTTTCAGCAACACCATTCTGTTGAGGGGTTCTTGCAGCAGAATACTCATGATGTATTCCTTTGATATTACAATACTCTTCAACAGTAGAGTTTGTAAACTCTGTCCCTCTATCTGATCTGATCTTCAATATTTTGATACTTTTCTCATTCTGGATCAGTTCCATCAGATTGGTAAGATGTTCCTTGGTTTCACTTTTCTTCTTCATGAAAATCACCCAAGTATATCTTGAATAATCATCCACCACAGCTAGGCAGTATTTCTTTCCACCATTGCTGACTGGATCAATGGGTCCAAATAAGTCCATATGCAGTAGCTCCAATATTCTTCCAGAAGATTGGTGCTTCTTTTCTTTGAATGATGACTTGATTTGTTCACCCTTCTGACATGCATCACAGAGCTTGTCTTTGCTCATGACTGCTTTTGGAATCCCTTCTACCAAATCATTCTTGATTAATCTGTTTATGGTCTTGAAGTTTAAATGATTCATCCTCTTGTGCCATAGCCAACTGACTTCACTTGGTGCAGATGCCACCAAACAAACACTTGAATTCTTGTCAACAGAATTCCAGTCAACTATGTAGATATTTCCCTGTCGTCTTCCAGATAAAATAACCTTCTTTGTACCAATTTGTTCAACATAGCACTTATCTGTTGAGAAGATGACTGAATATCCCTTGTCACAAAATTGACTTATGCTCAGCAGATTATACTTTAGGCCTTTAACAAAGGAGACGTCAGATATCTCTATGTTTCCCTTGATTAATCTTCCTTTAGCTTTAATCTTGCCTTCTTTGCTGTCTCCAAAAGTAACTTTTGGACCATCCACAGCAACTGTATCAGTCAACTCATGTATGTTTCCACACATATGCCTTGAACATCCACTGTCCAAGTACCAAATCTTCTCTACTTTATTCCTACTCCTAATCCTAACCTACAAAACAAAAATAAAATTGTTTTAGGTACCCTTATTGAGAGGGTCTTGAAGGATTAGTTCCACCTTTGACAACCCAAGATGTTGATGTCTTAGGCTTCTTAGGTTTCTGAGTTTTAGGAGCATGAACAGTTTCATTTTTATCATAGTTATCAGATAAGTCATGTTGATGATCAGTATGATATGAATAATGTTCATAAGCAGGGTAAGGTGCATGATAAGCAGGGTATGCATGCATTGGATGAGCAGGGTAAGGTGCATAGTAACTAGGAAATTGAGGTGCATGATACATAGGATGATATGCAGCAGGTTGCACATAATATGACTCATTTCCATACCAAGCATTTTGATTTTTCTTGTTTTTATGCTTCTTTGGTTTACTAGTTGCTTGCTCATTTGATTTTGACTTAGTTTTACCACTAGTCTGATTGACTTTAGCTTTATCAGCAGACTTCTTAGGGCTCTGCTGTTTGGTCTTACTAGTCTGATTTCCTACACTAGGCTCTTTGCTCTTTTTAGCCTTAGGAGATTTCTTCTCCTTTACCACTTTCTCAGATGAGGCAGGTTTAGAGGTTTGAACATACAGAATGACCTTACTATTGTCAGCTGATATGAATTTTTCAGTATGATTCAATTCTAATTTTTCCTTTTCTAAAGGTGTCTCCTGTTTACTAGATGTATGCATGGATGCAACAGTTGACTTATCATGAGACTCAATAATTTTCTTAAGTTCCATGATTTTTCCTTTATAAACCTCACACTCAGCTTTCAGAGATTCATGCTCTTGCTCAAGCTGTTTATATTCAGCTGATTCCCTTGGCTTTTCAGCTAAGAGTTTCAGTGAACTATTTTGCTCTTTTAGCAGGATCATCTCTTCCTTAAGCTTTTTATATGCTTCAGCAATACCAGTATTGTTAAGCATCATTTGTTCAAATGAATTAAATAATTCATCATTAAGAGGAGTTACCTCATCCTCAGAGTCATCAGAGTCCTTTGCCATCAGGCACAGGAGAGCAGGTTTTTCTTCATCAGAAGATTCTTCATCAGACGAGTCTGAATCTGAATCAGATGAATAGACAGCAGTCAGCTTTTCTGCTTCAGCCATCATTGCTTTTCCTCTCTGATGCTTTCTTTCTTTTCTCACTTTCTTCTCCTCCTCAGTGTACTTTTCTGCTTTTGGATATGGGCAGTCTTTGATGAAGTGCCCCAATTTCCTGCAGTTGTAACACATTAGTTTTGATTTATAATCATCTTTATCTTGAGAAGAAAAGTTAGGTTTAGAAGAAGAAGCATTGTTGTATTTGTTCTTCATTTTTCTTTTGTAGAACTTCTTGAAATTATTCATCAACAGTGCAACATCTCCAGCAGTGTACTCCTTCTTGTTGAGTAGAGTGGCTTCATCAGATGAGTCCACTTCAGCATTTCTTTGAGCTGGTCTTCTTTGGTTTTCAGCAGCAACCAGTGCAGCTGTGGGTCCTGAAGTTGAGGTTTCTTCAATTCCCATTCTTGGCAGTTTATACTCATAAGCCTTGAGTACGGAGAACAGCTCTGTAAGAGAAATCTTGCCCAAATCTCTTGATTCTTCCATTGCTGTCACCTTCATGTTGAACTTGGAAGGTAGAGCCTTTAGTACTCTGACAGTGATTTCTTTGTCAGTGAAGGTCTTTCCCAACTTTAAAACTTCATTCAGAGTTCTGGTGAATCTGGTGTCCATTTGATCAATGGTTTCTCCAGATTTCATCTTGAAGTTGTCCAGCTTCTCCAAGGCAACACTGAGCTGATGCTCTTTAATAGCATCATTGCCTTCGCTCATATCTCTGACTTTGTCCCACATTTCCTTTGCAGTTTTGCAATGTTTGACCTTGTCAAACCGATCAGTATCCAGGGCTTTAGTCATGATGAATCTCCCAACTTTATCTAGATTGTAAAGCTTGATTTCCTCTGGAGTCATCTCATGAAGGTCTTTCTCCACAACCGTATCTACTTCATTTATTTTTATGGTCTTTGTGAATCTGAATGGACCTTTAATGATACATGTGTACATGTTGTCATTGTAGGCTGCTAGAAAGATTTCCATTCTAATCTTCCAGTCTTCAAAAGACATACCAACAATGTGGGGAACATGGCTGATACAATCCATTTTTCAAAAAGTTTTGGTTTTTCAAAAAGATGCTCTTTTGAAAAGTTTTGAAAACCTTTGAAAAACACTTGGATCAAGCTCGTTGATCAGGCAGCTGATTCTAATGAACCACCTGCTCTGATACCACTTGTTGGTCCCAAGTGGTCAGATGAGGTCTAGAGGGGGGGGTGAATAGACCTCTGAAAATTTTTGAACTTAAAAACTTTTCAGTCTTCTGTCAGCAGACTAAGCTGATGAAGAACAGTAAGCAGACTAGTCTGATCGTGAACAAATCTTGAACAGACGACTGACCACTCTTCTTACAGTGACTTAGCTGTTTTTCACCAAAACAGTTTTCCAAGAGTATACTTGCAGCGGATTATTTGAAAGTGTTTTTCACAAGTAGACTAAGTTCTAGAAAGATTTTATCCCCAGTTTAAAACTCCTTATAAAATCTTTTGATTGATTCAAAGTGTTTAAAATGCAAACTTTAAAATATGCAAGAAAACTTTAAATGCAAGATAACACAAAGAATTTTTATAGTGGTTATATGGATAAAAATCCTTTAGTCCACTCTTCCAGATCACACAGATTCTGGGTTATACTATAATCACTTAGATTACAATATTTCTCCACTTACACCAAGACAACAAATGAAATGGCTGTAAGCTCACAATAGGAAATCACAAAGAAAACCTATCCTCTAAAGTAGAATCACTCACAAAGATGGATTCTCACTTCGCACAACACTCAGCTATTACAAAATCACTCAGATAATGTTTTTCTGATTTCTTCAACTGGGTTTCTGTCAACAGATGACTTCCACCAGACGAGTGAGCTGTTCGAGCTTTTGAGACTTAGAGAAATTCTGCTTCAAAATTTCGATCTCTGATTGTTGTTGTGTGTTTTTGCTCGTTTGAAATTCAGCTCTATTTATACATGGAGATGAAAATATGACCGTTGAAGGCAAGTCACAAATCAAATCCATTCTTCAGCTCTTTTGAAACGGCTCTCTGCAGCAAACCGTACAGTGTACAGTACTTTTCTGTCCATTGCATTTAATGCTGCATTTAATGCACTCTGCTGATCCGAGGATATCTTCAATCATTTGCCATTACTACCCTTCTCTTCCAGCATTTATTACACCAAGTGCATTTATTACCGTTGGACTAATCTCTTGATCTCTTCCACTCTGCTGATCAAAACGACTCTGCTGATAGATACTCTGCTGATCAAATGCTGAACTAATCTGATTTGACTCGGCTGATGATCTACCCTTCTGTTCGCTATTTCAGCAAGAGATCACTAGTCTTCTGAGCTTTGAACTTTGAACTCTTCTGATGTCTTCTTTGTTTGTTCAAAGATCTTTCTAAGGGAACTAAGCTTTCCATACTTAGCTGATTATGATGTTTTGGAATCATCAAAACCTTCCCTTAAATTTTGACTTCTTTCATCTTCATCTTCATCTTCATCCAACAGATACTTTAACTCTCGGTTCTCCTTTCCGATCAATTTTAGACGAATTTCAAAGTAAATACGTAATTAACGATTTACGGATGTGTTAGTGATACTTTAACTCTCGGTTCTCCTTTCCAATCAATTTTAGATGAATTTCAAAGTAAATACGTAATTAACGATTTACGGATGTGTTAGTGATACTTTAACTCTCGGTTCTCCTTTTCGATCAATTTTAGACGAGTTTCAAAGTAAATACGTAATTAACGATTTACGGATGTGTTAGTGATACTTTAACTCTCGGTTCTCCTTTCCGATCAATTTTAGACGAATTTCAATGTAAATACGTAATTAACGATTTACGGATGTGTTAGTGATACTTTAACTCTCGGTTCTCCTTTCCGATCAATTTTAGACGAATTTCAAAGTAAATACGTAATTAATGATTTACGGATGTGTTAGTGATACTTTAACTCTCGGTTCTCCTTTCCGATCAATTTTAGACGAATTTCAAAGTAAATGGCTAATTAACGATTTACGGATGTGTTAGTGATACTTTAACTCTCGGTTCTCCTTTCCGATCAATTTTAGACGAATTTCAAAGTAAATATGTAATTAACGATTTACGGATGTGTTAGTGATACTTTAACTTTCGGTTCTCCTTTTCGAGCAATTTTAGACCATAATTTCAAATTAACAATTAATATGAATTGTATTATTATTATTATTATTATTATTATTATTATTATTATTATTATTATTATTATTATTATTATTATTATTATTATTATTATTATTATTATTATTATTATTATTATTATTACTCAAAAATAAATTAACAACTAATTTGAAAATTATAGCACGTGGGGTATAAGCGTTTGAATTTCAATTTTAAGGGGGGTAATTGCAATTTATGCTTTCATATTATATACCTTCTCCGTTAAAATCGAATTCAAAATCCCTAATTCAATAAAATCCTCTTACAAAAGCCGCGACCCCTCTTCTACTTTTTTTCCACCTTAATCACCAATTCTTCTTCAAACTTCTTCCACTAATGGTCAAATTTAGGATTCGAGCTGATTTTGGGTTGATACGTAAAAGTGAATGCAACGACATGCCCCCCCTAAATATATAGGTACGGTTTTTCTAAATTGGGAATTCATTGTTGTGGTTTTTCGGAGAGTTGCTATTACAAATTATATGCGGAATGTTAATTTGATTTTCCTGTTACTCTTAGTTTTCTTGCCTGATTCCGTCTTTTGCAGTGTATGTAGCGTTTTATTTTTCCTTAGCTTGAATCCACTTGGGACGAATTAGTTTATTAGGTTTAATTGTGTCATGTGTTTGGATAGCTATAGCCAACATTGATTCTTTTCCCTTGGCAGTTTGGATAAAGTTCGCGCATGTGATAAACTGTCTTTTGATGCACTCTCATTGTCTTTTGTTGTGTCCAACTAAGTTCTTTCCCTGTTTGAAATATTTTGTCATAGTTTGAAGCTGCACTTTTTTCTAAAATTTTGTGATAGATTAGTATTAATTCATTGTAATTAGTATGAATGTGTTGAGACTTAATTCAATGTTTGATTGGTGAATGATGGTTGGCTGTTAACAGGCAGTTGCCTTTGTAGTTAATTAATGTAATTTTTTTATTTGCAGATAAACTACACCGTACCTTAAAGATTTATTATGGTGGTAGTTTAAGGCATGAACCTAATACGGAGTATGTGGGGGGTACTTTTAGGTGCGTAGACTATTTCAACTATAAGCAAATGTCAATTGAAAACCTTGATTACATGTGTGATCTGATGGGAATTTGTGGTAAGAAGAATTATTATAGGATTGATGGATACCGTAATTTTAGGTTGTGTGAATCTGAGACTGAGTTGATTCAATTATTTGGCTGGCCAAGCGCAGTGGTTTGCATATATGTAATTCAGTCCAACGAAGTAGATGAGAAAAGATACAAATTGTCCGAAATAAAGGCTGCAACACTATATTTACTTATTGGAGACGATAATGATGCATTGGCAAGTCACGTCCTGTCTTTAAAGAGAGCTCATTTTGAGAAGACTTCTAAAAAGAGAGAAGCATGTAGTGAGAGACATATAGGGTTGCAATTGCCAGCACCCCGAGCGCCAACTCCAGAACCAGCACCACAACCGCAGTCACCACAACAGGAGGATACAGTGGCAATACAAACCAACAAAGTACAAAGGACATGCAAACAGTGTGGATTGAGAGGTCATTTTGAGAAGACTTGTAATAGGAGAAAAGCATGTGAAGAGAGAGGGATTGGATTGCAATTGACAGAGCCCCGAGCATCAACTCCAGAACTAGCAACACAGCCGCAATCACCACAACGGGAGGGTACAATGGCAATACAAACCAACAAAGTACAAAGGACATGCAAACAGTGTGGGTTGGGAGGTCATTTTGAGAAGACTTGTAATAGGAGAAAAGCATGTGAAGAGAGAGGGATTGGATTGCAATTTACAGAGCCCCGAGCATCAACTCCAGAACCAGCAACACAGCCGCAATCACCACAACATGAGGGTACAATAGCAACCGCAATCATTTTGAAAAAGGTTTGCACAATTTGTGGAGAGAAAGGGCATTACATGAAGACATGTAAAAAGATAGGTGCAGTGAGAGTTAGTCGAAGATTGTAATCGAATGAGTAGGACTGAAGAATGTACTGTTTTCATAATTACTTTTATTGATTTTTGGATTTTGTGATGCTATATTATGGTGGAACATGTTATTTTGAAATTTATTTTGGTTTAGTCAATTTTTAATGTTTACCCGGGTGTATTTTGTCAATTATTAAAGGTATCAAGATGTGATTGTCAATTTTTTAAGTTAGCAGGGTGTGTTTTGTTAATTATTAAAGTTAATAGGGTGTCATTGTCTATATCCCTAGAGAAACAGGGTGGTTTTTGTAAATTTTTAAAAGTTATCAGGGTGTATTTTGTCAATTATTAAAGTTAAGAAGGAAGGTTTGTCAATTCTTACAGAATACAGGGCGTGTTTGGTCAACTTTTAAAGTTAGCAGGGTGTGTTTTGTTAATTATTAAAGTAATAGGGTGTGATTGTCAATTTTTATAGGAAATATGTTGTGTTTTGTCAAATGTGTAACTTATAAAGGTGTTATTTGTCAATTATTAAATTTAGCATGGTGTTTTTTGTGAATTATTAAAGTTAGCAGGGGGTTATTTAAAAATATTTTAGTTACAAAGGGTGCTTTTGTTATATGACTTGAGAGGGTACCTTTTTGCTAATATATATAAAGTCTCGATTCTCATTTTCGAGCAATTTTAAAACAAAATCATCAAATTTCACCGACTAACGATTCACAGAGGGGTTACTATGACTTTCGGTTCTCCTTTTCTAGCACTTTTTGTTCAAAATCATGTGAAGATAAAAAATTGTATGAATAAGATTTTTTTCCTTACGAGAACCAAATAATTATAATTGTTTTACGAAAAATCAAACTTCAAATTTTTATATGAATAAGTCAAGAGTCTTGATTTGATTGACCTACTTTTGAGGGTGCATTTTGTCATTCCATTGCTAACTCTCATGCATATTCTTTAAAAATATCAAATTACATTTCAGTTATAAAATTATCATCCAAAAAATGTATAGATTAACTAATGAAGGAAGGTGCATGAGAAATCGAGTTTAGGGTTTAGGGTTTAGGGTTTAGGGTACAAATATAGTTATATAAATAGCAGTAGTAGCTTTATTAAATAAAATAAACTGTAGTGTGCTGGTTAAGGCAATTTGTGTTCAGCTTTTTGGTCTGAGTTCAAGTCTTTCGGAGAGCATTTAATTTTTGGACATTTTATACATACTTTTTTTATTCTGTTGGTAGATCTAATTAACATTGATTAAAATATCTAATTATATCTATTTCTTAATAAAACATTTCTTTTAGTTTTTCAAGAATATTTAGGGAACAAATATTTTTTGTTGACGTAGATCTCATAATCTAATTGAAAATGAGCTTTTTTTTATCGATTACATACTCATACATTATATTTTTTCAAACGAAAATGTTGATTCTTAGAAGGCGGATTCGATAATAACTCTTATTATAGAAAATATTTTTGACAAACAAACATGCAAAATTCAATTATAAGTAGTGCTGACATCATAATTAAATTTTCACAAAATATCGTACGTAATTCATGGAAAAAAATGGAAAATAATGGAATAATGAGAGAAGCGTAAACTGCTAACTCCCAAACCCAAATTAAATCATTTACTAAAATAGCTAATTTGAAAATTACTAGTTACTCTATCGATTCTTTTGGACCCTTGTCACTCATGTCTTTTTCTGTTGTATCCTGCTCCACTATATTTTTTCTCGGATATAGTGGGTAAAACCCGGAATAAATTATGTCTAGCTCTCGCCAGTACTTTTCACCGTTCTGACGGTACCTTTTTGCCCAGGAATAATGTTGCATAGACTGTAGCAAAACAGTAACCAAAATGTAAATTTCTTGATTAATATATATATATATATATATATTTATAAAATAAACCAGCGAATTAGTAACCCATTAAATTTTGTTACCTTAAGAAGCATCTCCCAGACTTCGTCACTGGCTAACAATTTGTTATCCACAGGGTGCCACCTCACGTAATGGCAATGCAGTGTTGATTGCCACCTTTTATATCGATCATACAACCTATTATATTTTTCTTCCACAACTTCGAGGTTGTAGTTCTTGCCGGTCTTTTGTTCTAACCGGGTAGCTATTTGCTTAAGGATAATGGTGTTATCCCAGACATAATCGATCTTGCCAGCCATCGTCTCGTCAATCAACATCCCAAAAAATAATTCTAGGTCATCTTGAGTAAATAATTCTCCAGACATGATACTAACCTCTGAATATCACAATAATGAAATACTAAAAATTAAGATTAGGTTTTAATTTTCCAATTTAGTTCCGAGATCGAAAATATGCAAAACTAATGTTTAGACTAAGATATACCAATATATAATTAAGTGAGAAATTGACATGTACAAAGATATTATCACGTAACAATTTACATTAAACACTACTGAATCAAAAAAATCAAACCATGGAAAAGCTCCAAATTAAAATATTGTATCAAAATATTCGAACTGAAAAAAATTAAATAACGTATAATTAACGATTTACCAAGACGATGTTCTTCGAATCAGTTTAATGACTTGTTCCTTTTTCCGTCACTGGAAATTGACCAATAAGAAATTGACGTAAATTAACCTTCGGAATTTATTTCAAATTTTTTATTTCTTTTCTTAAGATTTTTATAATAACGAGTTTTCCTAAATTAAGTGTTTGTTTTAATTTAGGTAACTTCTTCCTTCAAGTTAGGGATATACACACGCAAATCATGCCATATCTATAATAACTAACCAATCATAGAAATAAATTAAATTTGGGAATTATTTAAATACGAGAATGACAGAATTTTTTATTTCAAAAATAATTTTGAAAATTAAATATAGATAGTTATGAATTTTTAAAAGGAAATGGATCTACAAAAAGCATAAGCAAAAATAACTAAAATAAACAAGGAAATAAACAGCCCTATTAATTTTTTAAAGTCACGGAGGTTACACATTCCCTAATCACCACGGTTATTCATATATATCAAAATCTTTTCTCTAATATCATCTATCAAAAAAACTGGAAAATAAGCAATAATGCAAATCAAATGAGAATTTTACTCCACAAGCCAAAGCTATACATCCCACAATATCAAGGTTAAGGAATTTACAACAATCAATTCAAGCACTTTAATCCGATCGAGAAAAAGAACCGCAGGTCATTATGTGTTTAAATTTTATTTAATAACATAATTATTCATCTTTTCTAAAATATTTGCTTCCAAGTTATATCTGGAATTTTCATCTTATGATTATGCACAATTTGTTACATGAACATTGATTATTCATGCTTATTTAGTGTTTATTACATGATTGATGAAGATTTCTTAGTTTTGTCCTTGTTTTATTAAACATTTGAATGTAAATTTTCGAATATCTTTAGTGGTAAATTACACATCATAGGGGTAAATTGCATGTTTTCGTAATTTGGTGGCAAAGTGCAAAAACATATAATTCAACAAAAACCAAAATTATAAAATTTTCATTAACTTTTAGTCAGATGGCGCGAATATGGACATCAGACGACGAAGAAATTTTCATTAACTTGTTAGTGGAAGAGGCGTTCCAAGGGAACATTCACTGGAATGCCAATAATGAGGAGAGCATTAACAGGATAATTCCAATAATCGAAGCTAGAACAGGAAAAACAATGACTTATAAGGAGTTGTTCAAGATTTTCGGTGATCTGCACACTCGATACTGCCTTTGGGAGCAGGCAAAACATTGTAGTCTTGTGAGATGGAATCATACTCTCAATGTTCTGGAGACGGATGATTATATTTGGGATGAGCTTGTACAGGTAAGAGTGGTATGATGATTATTCGGCATAGTCCATAATATACAACAATGCTAATGCGCCCTTTTCTTTTTGTTATTAATTAAGGAACATCGGTGGGCAAGGAGGTACAGGAGAGAGGGTGAAAGGTATTGGTGGGAGCTAAATGTGATTTATGCGTCGAAGCTTCCCATTGATGATCTTGCAGTTTTACCGGATGAAAAACCAGAAATAGTACGGGGGGATAATGTCGTGGATCAAGCTCCCATTGAGGACATCGTGCCTGGAGGTGACGAAGAACCCATAGAAGAAGAAATATGGCCTGAGATCATTATTTTCGTAGAAGACAATGAAGAAGATCCTTTACTTATTTTGATATAGTCGAACAAACTATTAATATTTTTAAATCTGTTCTTTTTGTTTGCTGATACACTATTTTAAATCAATATAAACATGTCGATGTTCATTTAATAGCTAAATTTGAGCCTTCTTGAAAATAAGATAATTATTAAGTTATAAATTAAGTATTATAAATTTATAAGTATAATCTATTTTTTATTTAAAAGTACTTTTTATTTTGTAGAAAATCAAAATTTAAAACATTCTCCTGCCAAATTTTATATTGAACTTGGCCAAAATGGAGAAAGTTATTAATATCTCCACAAAGAGGGAAAAAAATCAAGTTTCTATTACGAGGAGAATTCGAACACAGACCACCTACTTCAACCATTCACTAGACCATTTCGCCAATTCAATTTCTTGATTAAACTATCCATATAAATTATATAATATAATCTTCCTTATATCCAATTCCATATTCAAGTCCGCCTTTAATCCCATAACAAGGAGACTTAGCACGTATTATAATATGTCATTAATAAACACTTAAATCGTTAATTAGCCATTTATTTTGAAATTTGTCTAAACTTGCTCGAAAAGGAGAACCGAGAGTTGTAGTATCACTAGCACCTCCGTAAATCGTTAAGTAGCCATTAAATTTAAAATTTGTCTAAATTTGCTCGAAAAGGAGAACCGAGAGTTAAAGTATCACTAACATCTCCGTAAATCGTTAATTAGCCATTTATTTTGAAATTTGTCTAAAATTGCTCGGAAAGGAGAACCGAGAGTTATAGTATCACTAACATCTCCGTAAATCATTAATTAGCCATTTATTATGAAATTTGTCTAAAATTGCTCGGAAAGGAGAACCGAGAGTTAAAGTATCACTAACACCTCCATAAATAAAATTACATTGAATCGAGTTTCAACGTTTGATAAATAATAATAACATAAAATTCAACACTTAATTATCACTTAATTATTACTACAATAATATGTTATTAATAAACACTTAATATACTTACTACAATAATATGTTATTATAAATTAATAAAACAATAAAGCGTAAAACCATATTTTTAACTAACATTTATAAATATAATCTTTTTTTTTATTTAAAAGCACTTTTTATCTTGTAGAAAATCAAAATTTAAAACATTCTCCCGCCAAATTTTATATTGAACTTGGCCAAAATGGAGAAAGTTATTAATTTCTCCACAAAGAGGAAAAAAATCAAGTTTATGTTGTGGGGAGAACTCGAACACAGACCATCTACTTCAACCATTCACTTAACCATTTCGCCAGTCCAATTTCTTGGTTAATTTATCCATATACATTATATAATACAATCTTCCTTGTATCCAAGTCCATATTCAAGTCCACCTTTAATCCCATAACAAGGAGACTTAGCACGTATTATAATATGTCATTAATAAACACTTAAATCGTAAATTAGCCATTTATTTTAAAATTTGTCTAAAATTGCTCGGAAAGGAGAACCGAGATTTAAAGTATCACTAACACCTCCGTAAATCGTTAATTAGACATTTACTTTGAAATTGGTCTAAAATTGCTCGGAAAGGAGAATCGAGAGTTATAGTATCACTAACACCTCCGTAAATTATAAATTAGCCATTTATTTTAAAATTTGTCTAAAATTGCTCGGAAAGGAGAACCGAGATTTAAAGTATCACTAACACCTCCGTAAATCGTTAATTAGACATTTACTTTGAAATTGGTCTAAAATTGCTCGGAAAGGAGAATCGAGAGTTATAGTATCACTAACACCTCCGTAAATTGTTAATTAGCCATTTATTTTAAAATTTGTCTAAAATTTCTCGGAAAGGAGAACCGAGAGTTATAGTATCACTAACACCTCCGTAAACCGTTAATTAGCCATTTATTTTGAAATTGGTCTAAAATTGCTCGGAAAGGAGAACCGAGAGTTAAAGTATCACTAACACCTCCGTAAATAGTTAATTATCCATTAACTTTGAAATTGGTCTAAAATTTCTCGGAAAGGAGAACCGAGAGTTAAAGTATCACTAACACCTCCGTAAATTATTAATTAGCCATTTTTTTAAATTGGTCTAAAATTGCTCGGAAAGGAGAACCGAGATTGGATAAATAATAATAACATAAAATCAACACTTAATTATCACTTAATTATTACTACCATAAGATGTTATTAATAAACATTTAATTTAAATGACTACAATAATATGTTATTAATAAACACTTAATTAAATGACTACAATAATATATTATTGTAAATTAATAAAACAATAAAGCGTAAAATCATATTTTTAACTACATTAATTAATAAACACTTAATTATTACTACCAAAAATCATAAATCAATTTTTCGGTTGTACAAAATTTCCAAATCTAGAATATTACCAAATATCATGTCAATCTATCACTAAAATAAATTGGTTTCCCAGAAAATAACAACTTCTTGCTAAATTCATGAGATCACAAATCACAATTAAAGAGGAAATAATCATTTTCCCCACTCCTTCACGTCTCATGCACAGGCCGGACTTAATTCTCTCCTGCTCCAGCCGCACAAAATTAAACAGCAAACACCTCTCAAAAGTCGCGTCTCTCCAGAAACATCTCACTCCCTCCCTCGTCGTTTCATCTTCTCCAACTCTCTCTCTCTCTGTCTCTCTCACTCCCTCACGTACTCCATCTCTCAAATGTAAAGCACTAAGTTCACTAAATCGACTCAATCGTCGTTTCATCTTCCGCACTTGGTTTGAGGTTTGTTCTTTCTTTTTTTTTTTTTTTGCTTCGGTTGTTTTAGGAATTTCCAGATTTTAATTTTTGTGTGTATACTTATGAATTTTCTAGAGTATTTCTTGTATGTATGTAAATAATTAAAAGAAATGTATGTTTATACTCGAAATATATGCATATCATAGGATTATAAAGAATCCGTGAATAGAGATCTAAATCTTATTTTGTAGTAGAAATTAAATAGTTAAATTAATGTGGGGGGTTTGGAAGAGAACGGGTTTAACTGTTTTTTGTTTGATCCTCATTATTTGGCAAAGAATCCGTGAAGATGTATTTGATCCTCATTATTTGGCAAAGAATCCGAGAAGGGGTTTAACTGTTTTTTGTTTTTATTTAACTGTTAAACATTTTATTTCGAGTATGCTCAATTTATGATGGTTTTCCACTGATTTTTGTTTGCTCCTCCTTATTTTGTTTTATGAGTTGTATATACATGTAACATGTATATTATATGTGGATTTGAAAGTTTTAAATGTATTTTTTTTGGGTGAAAATGTATTGGAATGGTGGTTTTGGTTGAGATTATTGAATGCATGAGGAGTTTGACGGGTGTTTTTTAAGTTAGTGGGGTGTTATTTGTCAATGTATTTTTTTTGAAGGGTGTTATTTGAAGGGTGTTTGAATGCATGTGGATTTGAAAGTTTTAAATGTATTTTTTTTGGGTGAAAATGTATTGGACTGGTAGTTTTAGTTGAGATTATTGAATGCATGATGAGTTTGAAGGGTGTTTTTTAAGTTAGTGGGGTGTTATTTGTCAATTACTAAAGTTAACAGGGTGTTTTTGGTCAATTGTTAATTTGAATTATGATGTGTCATCTATGATAAATAACTAAAGCAATATGTGATTGCCATTGATAAATCAAATGGGTAAAGTTCTAAAGTTCTGTCAAGTATTTAGTTCTATATTAAAACTTATGATTTCATCAACTTATGATTGCCATTGGAGATATTAATAATATGTGATTGCCATTGATAAATCAAATGGGTAAAGTTCTAAAGTTCTGTCAAGTATTGATAAATCAAATGGCCAAAGTTCTAAAGTGCCCTATTGACACTGGCATTTATCATTTAGTTCTGATAAATCAAATGGGTAAATAACATTGGCAAATTATTCAAACTAACTGTTATGTTGTTTAAATTGGAGAATCATGACAAACACACATTTGATAACCATGGAGTTGGAGCTTTTTCTCCACATGTTAGTTGATGAAACTGCATCAGGAAGGATAAGGTTCAACGGGGCTAACAAGGAAGGTTTCGAAGATATAAGAGCGAGACTTGAAGCATATACGGGGAAGACATTCACGTGTGACTTTTTGGAACACGAATATGGAAACTTGTATACCCGGTGGGGCTTATGGAAGACGACACTAGAATGCAGACGGGTTCACTGGAACCCGATCGAAAATAAATTGGAAGTTGCGTATGAGGATGTTTGGAAGTTGCTTGCGCAGGTAAAATCTGTATATAAATATCAACTCCAATTTTAGTATTTTAATTAACTTGTGTGAATTAATTAATCCTAGCTAATTTATTTGATATATTGACAGGATCCAATTTATTGGATTGTGCCAAAGTACTTCCGCGACAATGGAGAAAAATACTGGTGGGAGTTGGAGGCTCTCTTCGGTAGACCCGAACCACCAACACCACCTAATATCGAGATTCCGGAGTATATGTCCGAGGAGGACGAAGAGATTGAGATTTTAGTTATTTCCTCAAGTGATGAGGAAGATTGAAATTGTTGTAATTGGAAATGTTTGGATGTTTTTATAGTTTTGAACATTGTGGTAGTAGTTCTAGTAGTAGTAGTTTGGATGTTTGTAGTAATAGTACAAGTAGTAGGAGTAGTAGTTTTGTAAATTTTTAAGTTGGATTGTAGAAGTAATATTGAAATCCTAATCAATAGATGTTCAAATTAAATTTTCAACGATAATTTCGTGCACATTATCAATTTGAAGTGGACTGAGCGTTTTAGTACTTGTAATATTTCAGCTACGAATTTCACCTTAAATGCTTCTGCAAATGTTGCAAATTAACGCATAATTTTGTTATCTATGAAAAAGTATATGTATTAAATCTAGTTCATAAATATAGTAATTTATTCACTCCTTTTCGATATCAGTGAGAGTAAAAAAATTGAAAGTAAAACTCTATCTAGAAAAATATATTTTCTCTTCATATTATATTTATTAAAATACAAAAACCCTAATTATAAAAAAAAAAAAGAAAACTTACAAAAACCCTATAAGACCAGCCCATGTGTGTGGGCCAATAAGTTCTCCTTTCTATCAGGGCCCTTTTGAGACCAGTTCATACTGCTCCGTGCGGTTTAACTATTCTAGGTTTTTTGTCTTCAAAATAATTTTCGTTTACGTACAAAATAGAAAAAGGTAAACAAACAAGTAGACACATAAATTAAGTTCATGCAAAATATTTTCACAATAGATATTTCAGCTACGAATTTCACCTGAAATGCTTCTGCAAATGTTGCAAATTAATGCATAATTTTGTTATCTCCGAAAAAATATATGTATTAAATCTACTTTAATTAGATAAAGTTAATATATCTTATACCCAATTTATGTTACACAACAAACTTGATTTGATATAAATTCCTACTTAATTTTCAACTATTTTTTCAAATTCAAACAAATCATATAATGCAGATCGAAAATATTTCACGAATCTCTGCATTTTTCCAGAACAATTATCCTAAATAATAAACAAATAGGCCCAATCTATTTGAAGCCCTAAATATGGGCTTGTCACGTTCACCTAGCCCATTAATCCGGAGATGACGCATCTCGGTCTCTAAAAATTATTTTAAAGCCCAATCTTCTACATATTGGAAAGATTTAGGCCCTATTAATAGTCCATTTTTCGGGCCTTCATAATCCTACGGGCTGTCAATGGATTGAATTTGGATCGGATTAAATTCTATACAGATCCGCCTTCGTTTATATCAGATCGAATTCAAATTTTGCTCGGATCTAAATTTCTTAATTCCAATAGATCATATATCCTATAAATCGTCGCTACCAAAGTGAAAATTAACATTATTTTTTCAAAAATAAATTTGTTAACTTTACGATTGTATTAAATTTAGCTAACATGTTGAGTTTTAAGAACTTTTCACCTGGATGAAAATATTCGTAAGAATGAATTTATGAACTTTCTAGTAATTAATATTCATATTTATTTAGATGAAAATTTTCGGAAATTTTATTTATGAACAAATTATTAACTACTATTTTATTAAATATAATTATTGATGGTAAAATATTATCAATGTAACTTATTTTTATAAAACACTATGCATACATATAATTTTTTTATTTATTGTCGAATACGGATCTCTTAACTAATAGGATCGACCGAAATTTAAACTATTATCTAAGATATTCGAACTTAATCGACCGAATAGAAATAAATATACAAAAGGGGATTAAGGATAATATACATCAAATTTATTGATTTGAGATATTGATTTCGTGGATTCAAAAGTAATTGAGAATTTCATGTTTTTTATAATTCGAATGTTGTAAAGCAATTTTGGAGATGATTGATTTCAGGTGCAAAAATGGTGGTGAGATTATTGAAGGAATAGATGGTGTAAAAATGGTGGAGAAGTAATAACAAGAAATAATCAATTAAGCTTGAATGATTATGGAATAAAAGGAATTTATTTGTTAGTTTTGAAATATTAGGAAAGAGAAGGAATTAAGTAGCAAATTAATTGTTAATTTCGGTTTTTAAGTGGGGGGTATAAACGTCTTCTTACAACATAAAATTTAATGGGGGGCAAAAGAGTCTTTTCTATTTTCAGTCGGTTTTTTTTTTTTTTTTTTTTTTGACAAACTAACTAAAAGGGCTTAATAGTAAATTGCATTTTTAATTAGAAATAAACATAAATTAAATCCAATTCCTTTAGTTACAATCCAACGGCTGCTATGGATGGAAGCCGATCTAACGGCTCATGAAGAGGGCCGCACGTGCGACCGTAACTAAAGGGGCCGCACTGTAGAAAAATCGCAAAAACTATGGCTATTCCTCACTCTTCTTCTAAAAAAATTATGTCTACCTTTTAGTATTTTGAAACGTTGGCCTATTTTAATTGTTTTTCAAAACAAACATTGTAAATTTCGTGCAGTAAATTAGGAGAAGTATGAATTACTTTCGATTTTATTACATAGTTCGAGTTCAAATAAAAAATCCGTTCTAAGTTTGACTTGTTATATATCAAATTGAATTTTAATAATTATCTTTTGATAGTTCTTGTTGTTCAATTCGAGGTTACTTGAATAAGTTAAATGTGAAAATAAGTAACAAAATATTTTACATTTTGATAGTTCTTGTTGTTCAAACGTTTTCTATGAATTTTACTATTTTTTTGTTATCTCCTTAATTACTTGTTTAATTTACAATCTTTCTTATTTAGTTACATTCCATTTTACATTTTAAAAGTTTAAAATTTGGTGTATGTACTCTGGTATATTATTAATTTTAATAGAGAGACACGTGTCAATAATATACTGGTGTGACATAAACGTGTGACACCAATGTGTGATAAAAAAATCAAATACCCATCATTTTTTATATAAATCAGTAATAATTAATAAAAATAAATCTCATTAAAATAAAATGATCAATCATAAATATAAGATATTCTATGACATATAAAAGACAAATTTTACACTAAATTATGAAAAAAACCTATGAAATTAAAACTAGACACATATAACGTACGTGCACTTTTCTAGTTACTTTATAAAGACGAAAACGATGATTTCATTTTGGTCACAAACACATAAAATTGAATGACAAAAACTCTATTTCAAATTCTAAAACAACACTAAAAATATTGAAACTAAAACTAAAAAGAGCGCTGCATCCACATGAAGTCGTTTGTTCCCATAAGATGGATTACTTCGTTTGTTACCTTTGACAGTCTCCACAGGGAAAACACATCCATTTCTTGATGGATTCTCTACAACAACTTGACCCAACCCTTCAAACGTACACATACTTTCATTTTGAAAATGATATTGAAAGTACATATTAAACGCATACGACACATTTTCCCGAAAACTCAACTTGCTACATGACCCTCCGGGGGCGAGGCTCGTGCAATCCGCATTCGCACATGCATGCGTGAATTGTTTCATTACTTTCTCAGTATCCGTTCCATTTGCATTGTACACACACCACCTACTAGGCATGCGGTTAATCCCCTTAGCCATGTTCGGAAATATTTTGTCTCGACCTTGGCCCGATAGATCAATATTGTACTTCGGTTCCCCATTTGACATGAAAATTCCCCAATGTCTAGTAAAAGGTACACTTGCCGGGTTTTGTTTTTCGTCGGTTAAGCTATGAACATAGATGTCAATAGGTCCACCGGGTCTCAGCGGTGTGCCTTCGTTACTCAAAGAGAAAGGTAATAACCCTTTGTAAAATCGCTCGGCTGCTACCACATTTGCGCCTGGAAACCCGTCCGTAGGCCAACCAATTTGGCTCACCACGATTTTTGTTTCGTTTGCTCCGAGCTTATATAGTGCCGAAAGGAATGAATCGTGGACGAACTCAAATAGGTTAGTGTATATCAAACCCTTGTCGTTGACAACGTACGAAGATTTGTTGTCAAAGAATACATAATTGGATTCGATGTTGTATGCGTTAATGTAAGCGATTGGGAAGAAATCGATTAAGAATGGGGAATCGTTTTGTTTGTAAACATCGAGGATTTTGGATATTGGTTGTTTGAGATCATCGAGGAATTCGGCATCGGAAGGTTTGGTAATGTTTGGTTTGAGTACACCTGAAAAAGAACTTGTAATTACGGCCTTAATTCTTTCTCCATATCCGGACTCATTTAAAGCATCTTGCATGAGCATTATCGCTTTGACTACAATATCAAAGGGTTCTTTTCGGAACTTTGCTGTTGAGAGTGCAGGCATGCTTCCAATAACTACATACCTGTAAAAAGAGAAGTCATGTGATACCAATTTATTTTTTAATTTTTAATTTTATCCTTAATATTTAAACTTATCTAATTATTTAGTTTTTTAACTCCTCCACTTCTCCTCATTAGATTTATTAATAAATTTACTTTCATTTTTCCTTGGATCTATCTAGTTATATATATATTTCGCTTTAAAATAATTATGCACGTGGGGCCACGTCGCCTCCACTTCTCCCATTCGACTAACTAATAAAATTTAAAGAATTTATGTATGCGGAGACAAGTGCTAAGGAACTCCTCCACATCTCCCATCAAATTCATTAAAAAAAATTTTTTTTTTTAATTTTTTCTTTGGATCAATCCCAATAAATAATCTTATTTCTTATGCTTTAAAAAGACTCTCGCGTGTGGAGAATAACTAGTGTATATATAATCAATGACATGTTATTAACCTCATAAGGATGTCATTTGTAAAGCTTGTTATGTACTCCCTCCGTTTCAAATTAATTCGCACATTTAACTTTTTCACACAGATTAAGAATATTAACAACGAATCATATTTCTAATATAAAATGTCAAAAATACCCTTTTAATGATTGCTTTAATATTAATATCATTGATCTTTGTACACTCTAATTTATTGCGTAGACTTATAGTAAGAAGGATAAAATTGAAACATGAAAATTTTCCAAATGTGCCAATTAATTTGAAACGGAAGCAACACAGAAGAATAAAATTGCTTCCATTGTAATATCATATATCATACTAGAAAATTAAATGCATGCATACAGTGGCGGAGCTAAGCAGAAACTGGGGGGGTGGTCGCCCCCCCAAGAAAATATGTTATTTATATATTAATAGTATTATTTGCTTTTTTTTTCATAACAAGATCATTTGCATACATGGTAAAGTATAGCACAAATTACTTTGGAGACCCAGTTACGAGTCCTGGTGGAGGCTTGCACTTTTCATTTTTATTTACTGCACTTTGTTCAGTTTTTTCCCAGTTTCTAAAGCTAGTGGAGGCTTTTTCTTTTCATTTTTTATTTACTTCACTTTCTTCAGTTTTCATGTTTATTCCATGAATAATGACGGAATATATAAAAGAATGGTATACTCCCTCCGTTTCATATTAATTGGCACATTCTTATTTTTCACACAGATTAAAAAACCTCATAATTACATATTTTTTTATGATAAAATATCTCAAATACCCTTTATAATGATGTCTACTTTTTAATTTTTTATTAGTGAGTGGTGATCATTGGGTTTCCCAACTCCAATGAGATAAAGGGGCAAAATTGAAAAAAAAATGCTTTGAAAACCCAAATATGTTAATTAATTTGAAAAAAAAAATTTGACAAATGTGCCAATTAATATGAAACGGAGGGAGTATGTATCATTGTCATTAAATCAAAATGCCTATAAAATATTAATTGTATTACACAAAAAAATCTCGCCCCCCCCCAAAGAAATACGTCTAGCTCCGCCATTGCATGCATACATAAATGTTGAGAAATCATGCACTTATATACCTTATTTTAGTAGTGGGATATGCTGCAATTTTTTTTTGGATAAAATCAATTGCCGAACTAGAAGAATTGATGTTATTTGGGTTAGGTGATCCAATAGATAGGCCAATATTGCTTCCACCAAATGCCTCTATAACTGCCTCATCATCATTGAAAATTCTTGCTTCTTCCACCTTATTCTGCAACAATAAATCCACCACCATTGATGGGACCAATTGTGTTGATGATATTCTTCCCCAAGTCACGCCAATTTTGGCATCTATGACGACATTACTTGAAGAAAGAATCACCAAAACACATGCAAGAACAATAATTTTGAACATAGACGACAATGTCGACATTGTACGTACGAAGAATCAAAATGGGTTTAAGAAGAAATTCAATCAATTTCTTGGAGGAAAGAAATTGAGATGAGGGATATGTGAGAATTATTGAGATAAGGAGATTTAGTCTATCTTGGAGGAATTTAGCAGAGGTTTTTTGGGTTATAAATAGGAGATATGTAGTAGTTTTATGCATTATGGACGGTTCAAAGTAAAAAAGATTTTTTTTTTTTTAGTCATGACTTGATATTCGGAGACAAGAACGAATTCAAACCACAAGATGCTATTTAGTGAGTGAATAGATTTTTTATCTTCGTCTTTCTAGAAGACTGGTGCTCTTATCAATGTAATCGTCCTTCTAGAAGATTGGTGTTCTTATCAATGTAATTGTCCTTCTAGAAGATTGGTGTTCTTATCAATATAATCGTCCTTCTAGAAGATTAAGAGCGTCCTTCTAGAAGATTGGTGTTCTTATCAATATAATCGTTCTTCTAGAAGATTGGTGCTCTTATCAATGTAATCTTCCTTCTAGAAGATTGATGCTCTTATCAATGTAATGTATCATATTCATCATTCTTATAACACATTATTCCCTCTTAAATTTTTTATAGCAAATTCGTCCCTCTTATCGATTTAGTGTAACATATTAGTCCCTCTTAAAAAAAAAAAACATCACTTAAATTCAAAATATATTATAAAGTGGACGAAAATTGATGTATTTTG
This sequence comes from Penstemon eatonii, assembly GCA_038501285.1. Classification (NCBI taxonomy): domain Eukaryota; kingdom Viridiplantae; phylum Streptophyta; class Magnoliopsida; order Lamiales; family Plantaginaceae; genus Penstemon; species Penstemon eatonii. The sequence goes on along the minus strand of CM076715.1, from coordinate 59,690,116 downwards.
TATTTAAGAGGGACTAATGTGTTACACTACATTAATAAGAGGGATGAATTTGATACAAAAAATTTAAGAGGGACGAATGGTATATACTCTATTGATAAGAGGGACCAATCTGCTACAAAAAATTTAAGAGGGAATAATGTGTTATAAGAAGGATGAATATGATACATTACATTGATAAGAGCACCAATCTTCTAAAAGGACGATTACATTGATAAGAGCACCAATCTTCTAGAAGGAAGAAGATAAAAAATCTATACAATCAATCTATTAACTAAATTTAAGAGGGACGAAAGTGCAAAAATTAATCCATAAGGAGGACCAAAAATACGATATATCCCCATTATATTCATAATATTCAATTTACTCTTATATTTTCAAAAATTGTAGTTTATCTCTCTATATTCTCATCAAAGAATCACACTGCATCCCTAATATTTTTAGACCTTAAAAAATATTAAGAAAATATCATTCATTATAAACTAAATACTTATAAACTTATGTTAAATCTGAAAAAAATAAAAAAATTACTCCCTCTCTGTTATTTTATATTTTTATATGGATCAATTTACTCCCATGTTAATATGTACACTTTACCACCCTATTTCATTTTTAAATGGCTCTTTATCCCATATGTTATTTTACATGGGGAATGTAATTTTCATCTTTTATATAACACTTTTAATTCCCACACTCAATTCTGATCGACTGATTAGTTACACTCTCCAATGACCATGTAAATTGACCTTTTTTCTTTTTTTTTTACATGGGAGTAAAATAGTCTACTTCAATCATTCTGATCTAGGAAATACTCTTGATAATGTTTTCACGGCTTTATCACATCACTTGAATTTTGCACAGTGAAATTCAACATTGAAGAATTCAATTTGGTTAAAACCTATACTATGGTTATTGTTCTTTGCTTTTGAACAATTCGTTTTTTTTCTTTAGATTTCAACCAATGCCATATATTACATTAAATCGAAATTTATTATAATTCAAATCGTGAAATATTATTAAAATCATAATGAAAATTTAAACAACTCAAAATAAACTAGTTATTATAAACTAGGGTGAATGACACTAATCACTCTTCATGATCGAGCAAATTTCATGATTTGGTCCTTCAAATTCCAAACGTATCAGTTTGATCTCTCATGTAAATTCTTAGTCCACTGTCTGTCCAGGGACGGCTTCTTAAAGTATTGGATTGGGTTGGGGGGGGGGGGTGTTCAAACTTAATTATTCGTTCTGACTTCTGACTATATATTTGCACAAGCTTGTGAAAATACGGTGAGGATTATTTATATCACTATTAGTGTGTTATATCTGTGTACCACTAATAAGTAATTGTCATATGTTACTTATTAATGGTACACAAGTATGACACACTAATAGTGGTATAGAGGATCATGAGCCGTGAAAACAGTATTACTACAATATAAACTATCACTAAGAAATATATTACAAAATAAATAATAATAAACTCATTAAAAAGTTATCGAGGTTGCACCACTACATTCTTTCAATCATAAAAATATGATTTGAAGTTTTTCTTTTCTAAGATTAGATCAAGTGTTAAGTGCATCGTATAGTTATTTACTTAATAACTACCTAGAGTTCTTGAGTTCAATTTTTTTTAATCTGAGTTTGGGCTTTCTATCGGTAGTTCGAGATTGATAGAACAGTTGGTAGTTCATCACTCACAAGCTGTCATGTGGCAACCAAGAGACTTGTAACCGAATGATAAATTCTACTAGTCCGATTGAAAATTCACAATTTTACCTTTATAGAGAAATTAAAAAAAAATCTAAACCCACCTACCATACCTTTCTCCACTCATATCCCAGGCCACCGTCATGTGATCGTCTTCCCAGGCCAACGACGGCAGCCTGGGATGGACAAACCCATGTGTAGTGGCCTGGGTTCGTCCGTCCCAAGCCCCGCCACAGCTTGAGACGGAAGATCCAAGATTGTCGCCGGCGGGGGCCTGGAATTGGGGTGGGGTTACAGGAAAGGGGTGTATTAGGGTAAGGGTTTAATTTTTTTAAATTATAGTAATAATTAATTAATAATATATAACTATATTATTTTAATAAATACTAAATAACTTAATATATTATATGAAAATTTTATTTGAAAAAAATATTTTTTTTATAATTTTGAGAATTTTTTTATATATTTTATTTATTCTTACTGAAACATCAAATTTACTTAATAATGTGTTATACATATTGAGATTTATTTTTATATGATTTTGAAAAGAAAAAAACCGTTGAACAAAATATCTAAACAATAGAACATATATAGTATACATTAATTGATTTTCTATATATTGAACTACAAATAATTTAAAAGGTCATCTATATAAGTTTATTATGAATTTTCTTGGAGATTAATTTTTTAGTTGTCAAATCCTATAGAAAAATATTTAAATTAAATATATTTTATATTCAATTCAAATTTTATGGTAATATATAACTGAACTAAATATAATTTAAATCGATAATTGACTCACTAAATATGTAACAAACCAATTTTTTACTAGGAAAATTCCATTTTACACCCTAACTTTTGAACCTTTTTTCACTTTGCCTAGAACTTTTGCAAGTGTCTATTTAATCTTCTCAACTATTAAAAATGTTCCAAATCACTACATTTGAACGTTCAACGGTGGAATATGTTTAATGTTGGGTGGTAAAGAGCAAAAATGTTTAATAGTTGGGTGACAAAATGAAATAACGATCAAATGTTGAGTGGCAAAATGAGAAATCGTTCAAAGCCACACCATTAAAGTTGGACGGAATATTCTGTTAGATTGTAGACTTCTGTATCTTAAGGATTGCTCGAGATATATTTAATAGTTGAGGGTATTAAGTAAAAACTCGTAAAGATTAGGGAACAAAATGTAAAAATATTCAAAGATTTGGGGACAAAGTGAAATTTTCCTTTTCCTTATTTTGAAAAAAAGAATCATACTATAATTTTCCAATTTTAAATAAGATTAAGGAAATAATCGAAGGCTTTTTGCTTCTTATTACATTCTCCCCTAAATTCTCAAACAAAATAAGAACAGCCCACCAAGAAAACACCGTCCAACGTTCAAAAACTTCGATTTTGCAAACAATTTTCCTGTAAAATTATTAAAAAAAACTCAGGCATGGGTCAAGAATCTTTCATATACAGCTTCGTGGCACGTGGCACGATGATTGGCGGAGTACACTGAGTTCACCGGCAATTTTCCGGCGATTGCTGCTCAGTGCTTGCACAGGTTGCCTTCTACAAACAACAAGTTTACTTACAACTGTGATCACCACATTTTCAACTTCTTAGTTGAAGATGGTTATGGTAAATAATTTCCCTTTCTCTTAAAATTTTTTGAATCTCTCAATTTTGATTGATTTCGTTGAGAATTTATAGGAAATAGAGTTTATTTTGAGATGGGTTTTCTTGGATCTGAGTCAAAAAGCTAAAAAGCTTGAGTCTTTACTGTTTCCTTTAGGTAGAAGTTGATTACTGTTCAAGCAATTTGGATCAAGAATTATTATTTATTTATTTACTTGGAGTATTATTTTTGTTTTCCTAAAAGTAAGTTATGAGTACAGAAATGTTTCAATGTTGGAGAATTTTTTTCAGTTTTATGGATTTTGTTGTTCAGATTCTGCAAATTTTAGTATAATCTTATGGAAACATATGTGTTTTTTGTGGCATTTTTATGGGAGTATATTTCACATCTACATTTAATTCTGTGGATGCACTTGGGGCTTAGTTGATAGTTTAATGGGGGTAGACATTGTTAGTTTCCAACTACAATGCTTGTGTTGTAAACCTCTAGCAAGTTTTCTCTAGACTCGAATGGTGTTTTTTTTAATTTGGTGTTGCGTTAAAACTTTGTGGAAAAGTTATCTAATACGTACATACATATAACGGTTATATGTCCAAGAAGAAAAATTTTGCCTAGACCCGGTCTTTCATAAACTATGCATAAAATTCGCTCTATAAGCATTAGAGCATCCAGTGATTTTTATGCATGGTCTATGAAAGACCTGGTCTAGGCAAGAATCTCCCGTCTAAGATATGGACTGGGTTCTGGAAGCCATAAAGCAAGTTAAATATGTTGGTAAAAGTTATGAAAAATTGGCACCACGTATCCTAAATGAAGGTCTTTTGTAGTGTTAAGATTAGGATCGGATTAACATTTCTTAATGCATAGAACAGGGGCCGGCCCTAGACATTCGGGGGCCCTAGGCGAATTTCAAATTTGGGGCTCGTTCTTATAAAAATTTATAATCAATTATTTTTAAAAGGCAAAAATATTAATTAAATATTAACATATTATTTTCTCTAAAATATTATTTTTTAGATAGATAATTAAATTAACATATTATTTTTAGAAAGATAATTAAATAACAAACCTATTTAACTTTTAAAAGATTTAACCGTGAATTTTTTGTATGATTTTTAATATTAAAAATATTATTTTAGCCGAAGCAAATTTTACAAGTATATGTACATCTTTTAACTCTATTTCATTCTTTTACAAATATCATAATTTATTGCTTGACTTTATTTCATTTTATGACATTTTTAACTATATTAATTATATATTTTCATGTATAGAAAAAATTATACATCATATATAAAACTAAGGAAAAGATACACATACATATAAAAATATGGATGGGGCTAGATCAATTTTATTGGGGGTGAAATTCTTTTTTGCAATGTACTAAGTGAGAAAATAATAAGCAGAAAAGTTATATTTCAAAGAAAAAAACCGTATTCTTTTTATATTAACTATGAAAGAATTTTTTTTAAGTATTAATTAAGAAAAAAAATTTACGAGAAATCATTGAGTAAGAAAAGGAAACGAAAGGAAATTAAAAAAGACGAATATTATTACAAAAATAAAAGTTAAATAACATATACAATCAAAATATACGAAAAAAAACTCAATATTGGGATTTGAACCCTAGACCTCCCACTCATTATGAGAAAGTCTTACCAAGTGAGCCATTATACATGTTATGTATATAAAATTAATCAAATTAAAAATATTTAATTTTTTAATTTTTCTAAAGGCCTAAATATAAATTTTGGGGCCCTCCGAACCGGAGGCCCTAGGCGCCGGCCTAAGTTGCCTAGCACTTGGGCCGGCCCTGGCATAGAATTATGTTCTCGAGAAATTTTGTATTGGTTCCTAAATATTGTCAGGTATTTGAAAAATTGAGGTTAGTTTGGTTGCCTTTTATGAGAGTGATTATAAGAATTATGTCAAGTAAAAAATGACCTAGGTTTTCGTGCATTTTATAATAAATGCTGTTTTTTTAAGAGATGATAATGAATAGTATGTAAGTTTTAGAGATGATGGTTTGTAGGATCCTTATCTAGTTAGATAGAGAACCAAGAAAGGAGAGAAGGCACAAATAATGGTTGTGTTATATGCTTTTCTTGTTTCCTTTCTTTTTTTTTTTTTCCTTTTTTTTTTGAGATTTTGAATGGTTATCTTTTTAAAAACTAGTGTTTGAGATAATGCAAGGAATAAAATTAGAGAGAAAAGTCTTAGGAAATGAAAATAATTTCTAAAATGTCTTTTTGAGGAGCCTTAAAACAAGGCATGATTTTCTATTATCTCTTCACTGTTTGACATGTCATCTCCGCAATCATCATGCAGCTTATTGTGTCGTTGCTAAAGAATCAGTGGGAAAGCAGATTTCGATTGCGTTTTTGGAACGTGTAAAAGCTGATTTCAAGAAAAGATATGGTGGTGGTAAAGCAGATACAGCAGTTGCCAAAAGTCTAAACAAAGATTTCGGGTACTTTTTTTTTCCTCTTAAACCATAAAAGCACGTTCATTTGTTATTTTTTGTCCTTGTTGAGCTGTGGACATATACTCGATAATTAAAAAAAAAAACTATAAATTGCAGTCCTTTAATGAAAGAGCACATGCAATATATAATTAACCATGCTGATGAGATTGAGAAGCTTTTAAAAGTTAAGGCTCAAGATTCAGAAGAAAAAAGTATTATGCTTGAGAACATAGACAAGGTATGTCAAATTCTCTGTCAATTTTTAATGTTTTTTACTTATGTTTTGTATTTATATTTAAATTTTTTATGTTCTTTTCGTTTTATAGAATAAAGGACTAGTCTTTTCATTAGAGCACAAGTTTTGTTATTGTTATAATTTCCGCTTGTTTCCGAATGTTTCATTCCAAAATATTATGAAAATTTACTTGTGCATCTATTGAAAGACATCATCTACATAGATAAATGACTTTAAGTTTCTCCCAAGCAAATTGAAATAATTTTTAATAGTGTTGTAACATGCAAGATGCTTCAAAAGAACTTGAAAATGTTAATATAAAACTATAATAACTTTTTTGTCATGCACTACAAAATCACCTTTGTTGGGAAATTCTTACCTAGATCGGGTTTGGCCGAACCATACTAATTACATGGCAAGTGTAATACACTTGCTTTGGGATTGGATGTAACTTTCAGGAAAGTGACCAATCACAAAGAAAGTGCAATACACTTGCTTGGTGGTTGGATGGGTTTGGCCAAGCCAGGCTTGGGCAAGAATTTTCCCCTTTGTAGTATCAAAAATACCATATAAATTAAATAGACACGTACAATGTATGTGCACTTTGAACCGGTGAAAAAAATGAATGTGAAATCTTAAATACATTTGAAATCGATAAAAAAAAGGGGGTAAAATTTGTAAAAATAGATGAAAAGGGGTAAAATAGGTTAAAATAGAGGCAAAGTTGGTGAAAATACGTGAAATAGATGGAAAGAATGAAATTTTTAAGAAAAATAGTGAAGCCAGTAAAATCCAATAAAATTGGGTAAGGCTGGTTCAAAAAGGATAAAATCGGTCAAAACGTAAGGTTGGTAAGAACATATTTAATCAATGAAAAATTTAGATGAATAACATGTGAAATTAGTGAAAAAACATGAAAAATAGATAAAAAAAAACTTGTTAAAATAAAAAAAACGAGTGAAATCAGTTAAAAAGAGTTAACTTGTGAAATCGATGAAAATTTGGTTTAAACAGAAGAAAAAAGGCAAAGAGATCTACAAAAAATGAGAAAACAATGAAAAATATTATAATCGATAAAAAAAAAAAGGATAAATCGCTTAAAAAAATAAATCGGGTAAACAAAATTTAGACAGTGTGAACATAAGAATCGATGAAAGTTTGGGTGAAATTGTAAAGAAACGAATAAAATCAATCAAAAAAGCTTTAAGTCGATGAAAACATGTTTAATCAATGAAAAATTTAGATGAATAGCATGTGAAATTAGTGAAATAGGTGAAAACGCGTTAAATTTTATCCGATAAAAACAATGTGAAATCGGAATAAAATGGTTTAAATTGGAAAAAAGATCGAAAAATATGGAAAAACAATGAAAAATGTTATAATCGATTAAAAGAGAAAAACTAGATAAGAAAAATTAAACAGTGAAAACATATGAACTGGTGAAACTTCACCTATGAACTGGTGAAAACTTCGGGTGAAGTTGGTGAAAAAACTGGTGAAACCAGTAAGAAAAAATGTTCTTGAAATCATTAAAATTTATGAAAAACTGGATGAAACATTTGTCATCAGTGAATAACGGATAAACTTGACATAAAAACTACTATTATGGAATGCATTAACTAATATTTTTATGATCTTATTTTAGAACCAATTTTGTTATATGCAATAACTAAATCAGTCATCATTATATATTTTATTACAACTATTCAAAGCCATAATTTTTTATAAACCAATAATAATTAATAAAATAAATCTCATTAAAATAAATTGGTCAGTCATAAATATGTGATATTCTATGACATAAAAATGGCTACTTTTACACTAATTTATATAAAAAAAAAAAAAATTTAAAACTAGACACATGTACAACATACGTGCACTTTTAATACGAAAACGATGAATTCATTTTCATAACACATAAAATTGAATGACAAAAACTCTATTTCAAATTCTAAAACAACACTAAAAATATTGAAACTAAAACTAAAAAGAGCGCTGCATCCACATGAAGTCGTTTGTTCCCATAAGATGGATTACTTCGTTTGTTACCTTTGACAGTCTCCACAGGGAAAATACATCCATTTCTTGATGGATTCTCTACAACAACTTGACCCAACCCTTCAAACGTACACATACTTTCATTTTGAAAATGATATTGAAAGTACATATTAAACGCATACGACACATTTTCCCGAAAATTCAACATGCTACATGACCCTCCGGGGGCGAGGCTCGTGCAATCCGCATTCGCACATGCAATCTTGAATTGTTTCATTACATTCTCAGTATCCGTTCCATTTGCATTGTACACACACCACCTACTAGGCATGCGGTTAATCCCCTTAGCCATGTTCGGAAATATTTCGTCTCGACCTTGGCCCGATAGATCAATATTGTACTTAGGTTCCCCATTTGACATGAAAATTCCCCAATGTCTAGTAAAAGGTATACTTGCCGGGTTTTGTTTTTCGTCGGTTAAGCTATGAACATAGATGTCAATAGGTCCACCGGGTCTCAGCGGTGTGCCTTTGTTACTCAAAGAGAAAGGTAATAACCCTTTGTAAAATCGCTCGGCGGCTACCACATTCGCACCTAAAATCCCGTCCGTAGGCCAACCAATTTGGCTCACCACGATTTTTGTTTCGTTTGCTCCGAGCTTACATAGTGCCGAAAGGAATGAATCGTGCATGAACTCAAATAGGTTAGTGTATATCAAACCCTTGTCCTTGATAACGTACGAAGATTTGTTGTCAAAGAATGCATACTTGGTATCGATGTTGTACGCGTTAATGTAAGCGATTGGGAAGAAATCGATTAAGAATGGGGAATCGTTTTGTTTGTAAACATCGAGGATTTCGGTTATTGGATCTATGAGATCATCGAGGAATTCGGCATCGGAAGGTTTGGTAATGTTTGGTTTGAGTACACCTGAAAAAGAATTTGTAATTACGGCCTTAATTCTTTCTCCATATCCGGACTCATTTAAAGCATCTTGCATGAACTTTATCGCTTTGACTACATTATCAAAGGGTTCCTTTAGGAACTTTGCTGTTGAGAGTGCAGGCATTCTTCCAATAACTACATACCTGTAAAAAGAGAAGTCATGTGATACCAATTTATTTTTTTAATTTTTAAATTTTACCCTTAATATTTAAAGTTATTTAATTATGTAGTTTTTAAGTCCTTCACTTCTATTAATAAATTTTAGTTTCATTTATCTTTAGATCTATCTCAAAAAAAATCCTCTTTAAAAAAATAATGCACGCGTCATAAATTTTAGTTTCATTTATCTTTAGATCTATCTCAAAAAAAAATCCTCTTTAAAAAAATTATGCACGCGGGACGCGTTCCATGAATGAGTTTATTTAACTCATTCCCTCCACTTCTTCCATTCGACTCACTAATAAATTTTAAAGAATTTATGCATGCTGAGACGAGTGCTGAGGAACTCCTCCACATCTACCATCAAATTCACTAATAATTTTTTTTTTTAATTTTTCTTTGAATCAATCCCATCAAATAATCTTATTTCTTATGCTTTAAAAAAAATTTCTCGCGTGCTGAGGATAACTAGTGTATATATAATCAATGACGTGTTATTAACCTCTTAAGGATGTCATGTGTAAAGCGTGTTAAGTACTTCCTCCGTTTCAAATTAATTCGCACACTTAACATGTTCACACATATTAAGAATATTAATAATTAGTCACTTTTCAATTATAAAATATCAAAAATACACTTTTAATGATTGCTTTAATATTAATATCATTGATCTTTGTGCACTCTAGTTTATTGCATAGACTTATACTTCCTTTGTCTCAAATTATCTGTCCTTTTAGAGAAAAAAAATTGTCCCAAATTATCTGTCACTTTAGGATTTCAATACACATTAACTACATATTTTAGGTACTTTTAGAGAAACAGTAAGAGAGAGAGTGTAAAACTTGAATAACGTATAAATAACTAATGGTGGGATAAATAAAGAATAAAAATATTTGAGGTATATAAATTATTTTTTTCCATAAAAGTGAGGCTATGTAATAGGTACCTTAATATGTGCGAAAACATGTAAAATGACACTTAATTCGGGGCTTCTAGGGTGCGGGCACCGTAACTCCCTCTCACATGCGGGATGGCCCTGAAATGATGCCATGTGGCGTGCATAACTAGTATGTGACTCGGCGAGTTGACTCGGTCTATAAATAGACCCTTTTACCCTTTTTTTTAAAATTTAATTAAAAGCTTAGATAATCTTCAATTAATAAAAGACATTTATAACCTTTGAATCAAAATAATTAAAACTATAAATAAATTGACCCTTATGTTCCATGATATTACGAATTGAATTATTTTGTTTCTAAAAATAAAAATAAAAAAAATCACTTATGTTATAAAAAGACCACTTTTATCCCCAATTTTGATAATAATTGACTTTGACAATTTTGCAAATTGACTCCTACGTTTTGTGATTTTACGTATTGAATTATTTTGCTTCTAAAAAAATATAAAAAAATCGTCTGTCATATAAAAAGACCGTTTTACCCCCAATGTAGATAATAATTGACTTTGAAAATTTTACCAATTGACCCCTATATTTTGCGATTTTACGAATATAATTATTTTGCTTCTAAAAAATTAAAAAAAATCGCCTGTCATATAAACAGACCGCTTTACCCCCAGTTTAGATAATAATTGACTTTGACGATTTTGCAAATTGACCCCTATAATTTGTGATTTTACGAATTGAATTATTTTGCTTCTAAAAATAAAATAAAAAACCGCCTATAATATAAAAAGACCGCTTTATCCCCAATTTTGATAATAATTGACTTTGACAATTTTGCAAATTGACCCCTATGTTTTACGATTTTACGAATTGAATTATTTTAGTTCTAAAAAATATAAAAAAACCGTCTGTCATATAAAAAAGACCGATTTGCCCCCAATTTAGTTTATAATTGACTTAGACAATTTTGCCAATTGACCCCTATGTTTTCCGATTTTACGAATTGAATTATTTTGCTTCTGAAAAAAAAACCGCCTGTCATATAAAAAAGACCGCTTTACCCCCAATTTTGATAATTTTGCAAATTGACCCCTATGTTTTGCGATTTTACGAATTGAATTATTTTGCTTCTAAAAAATATAAAAAAATGCCTACTATATAAAAAAGACCGCTTTACCCCCAATTTAGATAATAATTGACTTTGAAAATTTTGCCATTGACCCCTATATTTTCCGATTTTACGAATCGAATTATTTTGCTTATGAAAAAAAAACCGCCTATCATATAAAAAAGACCGCTTTACCCCCAATTTTGATAATAATTGACTTTGACAATTTTGCAAATTGACCCCTTTATTTTCCGATTTTACGAATTAAATTATTTTGCTTCTAAAAAAACAAAAAAAAGAACGCCTCTCATATAAAAAAGATCGCTTTACCCCCAATTTTGATAATAATTGACTTTGACAATTGTGCAAATTGACCCCTATGTTTTAGATTTTACGAATTGAATTATTTTGCTTCTAAAAAAAAGTCATAAAATAGACCGCTTTACCCCCAATTTAGATAATAATTGACTTTGACAATTTTACAAATTGACCCCTATATTTTCCGATTTAATGAATTAAATTATTTATATGAAAGGCGGTTTATTTTTTTGGTTTTTTTAGAAGCAAAATAATTCAATTCGTAAAATCGGAAAATATAGGGGTCAATTTGCAAAACTGTCTAAGTCAATTATTACCAAAAGTGGGACTAGAGCGGTCTTTTATATATGACATGCGTTTTTTTTTTTTAGAACCAAAATAATTCAATTCGTAAAATCGCAAAATATAGGGGTCAATTTGCAAAATTGTCAAAGTCAATTATTATCAAAATTGGGGGTAAAGAGGTCGTTTTTTTTAAGAGGCGGATTTTTTTTGTTTTGTTTTTCTAAAAGCAAAATAATTCGATTCGTAAAATCGAAAATTATAGGGATCAATTTGCAAAATTGTCAAAGTCAATTATTATAAAAAGAGGGGGTAAAGCGGTCTTTTTTATATGTCAGGAGGTTTTTTATTTGTTTCTTTAGAATCAAAATAATTCAATTCGTAAAATCGCAAAACATAGGGGTCAATTTGCAAAATTGTCAAAGTCAATTATTATCAAAATTGGGGGGTAAAGCGGTCTTTTTTATATTAGAGGCGTTTTTATTTTTATTTTTTAGAAGCAAAATAATTCAATTCGTAAAATCAAAAAACAGAGGGGTCAATTTGCAAAATTATCAAAGTCAATTATTATCAAAATTGGGGGTAAAGCGGTCTTTTTTATATGACAGGAGGTTTTTTATTTATTTTTTTAGAAGCAAAATAATTCAATTCGTAAAATCGCAAAGCATAGGGGTCAATTTGCAAAATTATCAAAGTCAATTATTATCAAAATTGGGGGTAAAGTTGTCATTTTTATATTAGAGGCGTTTTTATTTTTATTTTTTAGGAGCAAAATAATTCAATTCGTAAAATCGGAAAATGTAGGGGTCAATTTGCAAAATTGTCAAAGTCAATTATTATCAAATTTGGGCTAAATCGGTCTTTTTTATATGACAGACGGTTTTTTCTTTTTTGTTTTTTTAGAGGCAAAATAATTCAATTCGTAAAATCGCAAAACATATGGGTCAATTTGCAAAATTGTCAAAGTAATTGAGGGTAAAGCGGTCTTTTTATATTATAGGCGTTTTTATTTTTATTTTTTCAGAAGCAAAATAATTCAATTCGTAAAATAAGAAAACATAAGGGTCAATTTGCAAAATTGGGGGTAAAGCGGTTTTTTTTATATGACAGGCGGTTTTTTTTTTTTTATAGAAGCAAAATAATTCAATTCATAAAATCATAAAATATAGGGGTCAATTTACAAAATTGTCAAAGTCAATTATTATAAAAATTGGGGTAAAACGGTCTCTTTTTTATAAGAGGCGTTTATTTTTATTTTTTTAGAAGCAAATAATTCAGTTCGTAAAATCGAAAAACATAGGGGTCAATTTGCAAAATTGTCAAACTCAATTATTATCAAATATGGGGGTAACGAGGTCTTTTTATATGAAACAAGGTGGCCTTTATATTTTTTAGAAGCAAAATAATTCAATCCGTAAAAACGCGGAACATAGGGATCAATTTGCAAAATTGTCAAACTCAATTATTATCAAATTTGGGTGTAACGAGATCTTTTTATATGAAAGGAGGCTTTTTTTATATTTTTTTAGAAGCTAAATAATTAAATTCGTAAAATCGCGAAACATTGGGGTCAATTTGCAAAATTGTCAAACTCAATTAATAAGATGGGGTAAAGTGGTAATTTCATATACTGGCCGATTTTTTTTAAAATAAATTTTAATAAAAGGGTAAATTAGGTATATTGTAATTTAATTAAAGTCAATAGTTACCAATTGATTTTGACCAAGTTACCTATTCAACGGTCCAGATTAATTTGAGCCAAATAAACGGCCTGATTAACCTTCCCGCATGTGAGGGCGTAACTCGGGCACCGCACCCTAGAAAAATCCCACTTAATTTGGGACAAAGGGAGTAGTAAAAAGGATAAAATTGAAAAAAAAATTCATTGGGAAAACAAATGTAACAACTAACTTAAAACATGAAAATTTTACAAATATGCCAATTAATTTGAAACGGAAGTAGCACATAAGAATAAAATTGCTTCCATTGTAATATCATATATCATACTAGAAAATTAAATGCATGCATACATAAATGTTTAGAAATCATGTACTAATTACCTTATTTTAGTAGTGGGATAAGCTGCAATTTTTTGTTTGATAAAATCCATTGCCGATCTAGAAGAATTGATGTTATTTGGGTTAGGTGCGCCAATAGATAGGCCAATATTGCTTCCACCAAATGCCTCTATAACTGCCTCATCATCATCGTAAATTCTTGCTTCTTCCACCTTATTCTGCAACAATAAATCCACCACCATTGATGGGACCAATTGTGTTGATGATATTCTTCCCCAACTCACACCAATTTTGGCATCTATGACGACATTACTTGAAGAAAGAATCACCAAAACATATGCAAGAACAATCATTTTGATCATAGACGACAATGTCGACATTGTACGTACGAAGAATCAAAATGGGTTTAAGAAGAAATTCAATCAATTTCTTGGAGGAAAGAAATTGAGATGAGGGATATGTGAGAATTATTGAGATAAGGAGATTTCGTCTATCTTGGAGGAATTTAGCAGAGGTTTTTTGGGTTATAAATAAGAGATATGTAGTAGTTTTATGCATTATGGACGGTTCAAAGTAAAAAAGATTTTTTATTTTTTATTTTTTTATTTTTTTACAGTCATGACTTGATATTCGGAGACAAGAACGAATTCAAACCACAAGATGCTACTTAGTTAGTTAGTAATTTGAGTGAATAGATTTTTTATCTTCGTCCTTCTAGAAGACTGGTGCTCTTATCAATGTAATCATCTTTCTAGAAGACTGGTGCTCTTATCAATGGAATCATCTTTCTAGAAGACTGGTGCTCTTATCAATGGAATCTTCCTTCTAGAAGATTGGTGTTCTTATCAATATAATCGTCATTGGTGCTCTTATCAATGTAATCGTCCTTCTAGAAGATTGGTGCTCTTATCAATGTAATGTATCATATTCATCATTCTTATAAAACATTATTTCCTCTTAAATTTTTTATAGCAAATTCGTCCCTCTTATCGATATAGTGTAACATATTAGTCCCTCATAAATACAAAAAACATCACTTAAATTTAAAATATATTATAAAGTGGACGAAAATTGATGTATTTTGTATTTAAGAGGGACTAATGTGTTACACTACATTGATAAGAGGGATGAATTTGATACAAAAAATTTAAGAGGGACGAATGTTATATACTCTATTGATAAGAGGGATCAATCTGCTACAAAAAATTACACTTTACATCCTAATCTTGGAACTTTTTTCCACTTTGCCTAGAATTTTTGCGAGTTTCTATTTAATCCTCTCAGCTATTAAAAATATTCCAAATCACTACATTTGAACGTTCAACGGTGGAATATGTTTAATGCTGGGTGGTAAAGAGCGAAAATGTTTAAAAGTTGAGTGACAAAGTGAAATAACGATCAAATGTTGAGTGGCAAAATGAGAAATCGTTCAAATGCACATCATTAAAGTTGGACGGAATATTCTATTAGATTTGTTAGATTGTAGATTTCTGCATCTAAGGGATTGCCCGAGATATATTTAATAGCTGAGGGTATTAAGTAAAAACTCGTAAAGATTAGGGAACAAAATGTAGAAATGTTCAAAGATTAGGGGATAAACTGAAATTGTCCTTTTCCTTATTTTGAAAAAAAGAATCATACTATTATTTTCGAATTTTAAATAAGATTAAGGAAATAATCGAAGGCTTTTTGCTTCTTATTACATTCTCCCCTAAATTCTCAAAAAAAATAAGAACAGCCCACCAAGAAAACACCGTCCAACGTTCAAAAACTTCGATTTTGCAAACAATTTTCCTGTAAAATTATTAAAAAAAACTCAGGCATGGGTCAAGAATCTTTCATATACAGCTTCGTGGCACGTGGCACGATGGTATTGGCGGAGTACACTGAGTTCACCGGCAATTTTCCGGCGATTGCTGCTCAGTGCTTGCACAGGTTGCCTTCTACAAACAACAAGTTTACTTACAACTGTGATCACCACATTTTCAACTTCTTAGTTGAAGATGGTTATGGTAAATAATTTCCCTTTCTCTTAAAATTTTTTGAATCTCTCAATTTTGATTGATTTCGTTGAGAATTTATAGGAAATAGAGTTTATTTTGAGATGGGTTTTCTTGGATCTGAGTCAAAAAGCTAAAAAGCTTGAGTCTTTACTGTTTCCTTTAGGTAGAAGTTGATTACTGTTCAAGCAATTTGGATCAAGAATTATTATTTATTTATTTACTTGGAGTATTATTTTTGTTTTCCTAAAAGTAAGTTATGAGTACAGAAATGTTTCAATGTTGGAGAATTTTTTTCAGTTTTATGGATTTTGTTGTTCAGATTCTGCAAATTTTAGTATAATCTTATGGAAACATATGTGTTTTTGTGGCATTTTTATGGGAGTATATTTCACATCTACATTTAATTCTGTGGATGCACTTGGGGCTTAGTTGATAGTTTAATGGGGGTAGACATTGTTAGTTTCCAACTACGATGCTTGTGTTGTAAACCTCTAGCAAGTTTTCTCTAGACTCGAATGGTGTTTTTTTTAATTTGGTGTTGCGTTAAAACTTTGTGGAAAAGTTATCTAATACGTACATACATATAACGGTTATATGTCCAAGAAGAAAAATTTTGCCTAGACCCGGTCTTTCATAAACTATGCATAAAATTCGCTCTATAAGCATTAGAGCATCCAGTGATTTTTATGCATGGTCTATGAAAGACCTGGTCTAGGCAAGAATCTCCCGTCTAAGATATGGACTGGGTTCTGGAAGCCACAAAGCAAGTTAAATATGTTGGTAAAAGTTATGAAAAATTGGCACCACGTATCCTAAATGAAGGTCTTTTGTAGTGTTAAGATTAGGATCGGATTAACATTTCTTAATGCATAGAATTATGTTCTCGAGAAATTTTGTATTGGGTCCTAAATATTGTCAGGTATTTGAAAAATTGAGGTTAGTTTGGTTGCCTTTTATGAGAGTGATTATAAGAATTATGTCAAGTAAAAAATGACCTAGGTTTTCGTGCATTTTATAATAAATGCTGTTTTTCCAAGAGATGATAATGAATAGTATGTAAGTTTTAGAGATGATGGTATGTAAGATCCTTATCTAGTTAGATAGTGAACCAAGTAAGGAGAGAAGGCACAAATAATAGTTGTGTTATATGCTTTTCTTGTTTCCTTTCTTTTTTTTTTTTTTTTTTTTTTGAGATTTTGAATGGTTATTTTTTTAAAAACTAGTGTTTGAGATAATGCAAGGAATAAAATTAGAGAGAAAAGTCTTAGGAAATGAAAATGATTTCTAGAATGTCTTTTTGAAGAGCATTAAAACAAGGCATGATTTTCTATTATCTCTTCACTGTTTGACATGTTATCTCCGCAATCATCATGCAGCTTATTGTGTCGTTGCTAAAGAATCAGTGGGATTATTAAAACAAGGCACGTTCATTTGCTATTTTTTGTCCTTGTTGAGCTGTGGACATATACTCGATAATTAAAAAAAAAACTAAAAATTGCAGTCCTTTAATGAAAGAGCACATGCATTATATAATTGACCATGCTGATGAGATTGAGAAGCTTTTAAAAGTTAAGGCTCAAGATTCAGAAGAAAAAAGTATTATGCTTGAGAACATAGACAAGGTATGTCAAATTCTCTGTCAATTTTTAATGTTTTTTACTTATGTTTTGTATTTATATTTAAATTTTTTATGTTCTTTTCGTTTTATAGAATAAAGGACTAGTCTTTTCATTAGAGCACAAGTTTTGTTATTGGTATAATTTCCTCTTGTTTCTGAGTGTTTCATTCCAAAATATTATGAAAATTTCTTGTGCATCTATTGGACATCATCTACATAGATAAATGACTTTAAGTTTCTCCCAAGCAAATTGAAATCATTTTTAATAGTGTTGTAACATGCAAGATGCTTCAAAAGAACTTGAAAATGTTAATATAAAACTATAATAACTTTTTTGTCATGCACTACAAAATCATCTGCGACCTCTGTAGGGGAAATTCTTACCCAGACCGGGTTTGGTCGAACCCAAACTAATTACATGGCAAGTGTAATACACTCGCTTTGGGATTGGATGTAACTTTCAGGAAAGTGATCAATCTCAAAGAAAGTGCAATACACTTGCTTGCTGGTTGGATGGGTTTGGCCAAGCCAGGCTTGGGCAAGAATTTTCCCCTTTGTAGTATCAAAAAAATCTATGAAAAACTGTAAATAAATTTATAAAAATGAAAAATACACGAAAGGGTAGTTCCCGTGCTGATTTATGATCAGAACCAAATACTCTGTAATTATTATCTTGTGTGCATTATTTATTTACTATTTGGTCTCCTATATATTTACTTTTCCAGACTATCGAACGAGGTGAAAATCTAGCCGTTCTTAATAACAAGGCCGAAGACCTGCGTGATTCCGTAAGTTGGATTCATTAACAACACTTTCTTTTGATTGTATATACATTTGTGTTATTGAACGGCTGTTATCTATTTCAGGCCCAAGAATTCAAGAAACAGGGTACACAAATAAGACGTAAAATGTGGTATCAAAGTATGATTATAAAGTTGGTTGTGCTCGGGATCCTCCTCTTCAATGGATGACATCGGTGAAACGATGAAATTACATGAAAAATGATGAAATGTGTGAAAATCGGGTAGTCGGTGAAAAAGGCTAAAGTTGGTGAAAACATGTGAAAATTGGTTAAACTGGTAAGAATAAATGAAATCAATAAAATGAAAAAAGTTCAACTAACAAAAACAATTTCAAATCTATTAGAAAAATGGTTTGAACATAAATAAACTAAAGAAATTGATAAAATACCCATGGTGAAGTTAATATATTGAATAGCAGTCATTTATATGTGCTATTTTATGACACAATGAAGTTAATTTTACTCTGATTTACAATAAAATACCATATAAATTAAATAGACACGTACAATGTGTGTGCACTTTGAACCGGTGAAAAAAATGAATGTGAAATCTTAAATACATTTGGAATCGATAAAAAAAAAAGGGGGTAAAATTTGTAAAAATGGATGAAAAGGGGTAAAATAGGTTAAAATAGAGGCAAAGTTGGTGAAAATATGTGAAATCGATGGAAAGAATGAAATTTTTAAGAAAAATGATGAAGCCAGTAAAATCCAATAAAATTGGGTAAGGCTGGTTAAAAAATGATAAAATCGGTCAAAACGTAAGGTTGGTAAGAACATATTTAATCAATGAAAAATTCAGATGAATAACATGTAAAATTAGTGAAAAAACATGAAAAATAGATAAAAAAAAAACTTGTTAAAATAAAAAAAACGAGTGAAATCAGTTAAAAAGAGTTTAACTTGTGAAATCGATGAAAATTTGGTTTAAACAGAAGAAAAAAGGCAAAGAGATCTACAAAAAATGAGAAAACAATGAAAAATATTATAATCGATAAAAAAAAAAAAGGATAAATCGCTTAAAAAAATAAACCTGGTAAACAAAATTTAGACAGTGTGAACATAAGAATCGATGAAAGTTTGGGTGAAATTGTAAAGAAACGAATAAAATCAATCAAAAAAGCTTTAAGTCGATGAAAACATGTTTAATCAATGAAAAATTTAGATGAATAGCATGTGAAATTAGTGAAATAGGTGAAAACGCGTTAAATTTTATCCGATAAAAACAATGTGAAATCGGAATAAAATGGTTTAAATTGGAAAAAAGATCGAAAAATATGGAAAAACAATGAAAAATGCTATAATCGATTAAAAGAGGAAAACTAGATAAGAAAAATTAAACAGTGAAAACATATGAACTGGTGAAACTTCACCTATGAACTGGTGAAAACTTCGGGTGAAGTTGGTGAAAAAACTGGTGAAACCAGTAAGAAAAAATGTTCTTGAAATCATTAAAATTTATGAAAAACTGGATGAAACATTTGTCATCAGTGAATAACGGATAAACTTGACATGAAAACTACTATTATGGAATGCATTAACTAATATTTTTATGATCTTATTTTAGAACCAATTTTGTTATATGCAATAACTAAATCAGTCATCATTATATATTTTATTACAACTATTCAAAGCCATAATTTTTTATAAACCAATAATAATTAATAAAATAAATCTCATTAAAATAAATTGGTCAGTCATAAATATGTGATATTCTATGACATAAAAATGGCTACTTTTACACTAATTTATATAAAAAAAAAAAAAAAAACTTTGAAATTAAAACTAGACACATGTACAACATACGTGCACTTTTAATACGAAAACAATGAATTCATTTTCATCACAAACACATAAAATTGAATGACAAAAACTCTATTTCAAATTCTAAAACAACACTAAAAATATTGAAACTAAAACTAAAAAGAGCGCTGCATCCACATGAAGTCGTTTGTTCCCATAAGATGGATTACTTCGTTTGTTACCTTTGACAGTCTCCACAGGGAAAACACATCCATTTCTTGATGGATTCTCTACAACAACTTGACCCAACCCGTCAAACGTACACATACTTTCATTTTGAAAATGATATTGAAAGTACATATTAAACGCATACGACACATTTTCCCGAAAATTCAACATGCTACATGACCCTCCGGGGGCGAGGCTCGTGCAATCCGCATTCCTACATGCAAACTTGAATTGTTTCATTACATTCTCAGTATCCGTTCCATTTGCATTGTACACACACCACCTACTAGGCATGCGGTTAATCCCCTTAGCCATGTTCGGAAATATTTCGTCTCGACCTTGGCCCGATAGATCAATATTGTACTTAGGTTCCCCATTTGACATGAAAATTCCCCAATGTCTAGTAAAAGGTATACTTGCCGGGTTTTGTTTTTCGTCGGTTAAGCTATGAACATAGATGTCAATAGGTCCACCGGGTCTCAGCGGTGTGCCTTTGTTACTCAAAGAGAAAGGTAATAACCCTTTGTAAAATCGCTCGGCGGCTACCACATTCGCGCCTGTAATCCCGTCCGTAGGCCAACCAATTTGGCTCACCACGATTTTTGTTTTGTTTGCTCCGAGCTTACATAGTGCCGAAAGGAATGAATCGTGCATGAACTCAAATAGGTTAGTGTATATCAAACCCTTGTCGTTGATAACGTACGAAGATTTGTTGTCAAAGAATGCATACTTGGTATCGATGTTGTACGCGTTAATGTAAGCGATTGGGAAGAAATCGATTAAGAATGGGGAATCGTTTTGTTTGTAAACATCGAGGATTTCGGTTATTGGATCTATGAGATCATCGAGGAATTCGGCATCGGAAGGTTTGGTAATGTTTGGTTTGAGTACACCTGAAAAAGAATTTGTAATTACGGCCTTAATTCTTTCTCCATATCCGGACTCATTTAAAGCATCTTGCATGAACTTTATCGCTTTGACTACATTATCAAAGGGTTCCTTTAGGAACTTTGCTGTTGAGAGTGCAGGCATTCTTCCAATAACTACATACCTGTAAAAAGAGAAGTCATGTGATACCAATTTATTTTTTTAATTTTTAAATTTTACCCTTAATATTTAAAGTTATTTAATTATGTAGTTTTTAAGTCCTTCACTTCTATTAATAAATTTTAGTTTCATTTATCTTTAGATCTATCTCAAAAAAAATCCTCTTTAAAAAAATAATGCACGCGTCATAAATTTTAGTTTCATTTATCTTTAGATCTATCTCAAAAAAAAATCCTCTTTAAAAAAATTATGCACGCGGGACGCGTTCCATGAATGAGTTTATTTAACTCATTCCCTCCACTTCTTCCATTCGACTCACTAATAAATTTTAAAGAATTTATGCATGCTGAGACGAGTGCTGAGGAACTCCTCCACATCTACCATCAAATTCACTAATAATTTTTTTTTTTAATTTTTCTTTGAATCAATCCCATCAAATAATCTTATTTCTTATGCTTTAAAAAAAATTTCTCGCGTGCTGAGGATAACTAGTGTATATATAATCAATGACGTGTTATTAACCTCTTAAGGATGTCATGTGTAAAGCGTGTTAAGTACTTCCTCCGTTTCAAATTAATTCGCACACTTAACATGTTCACACATATTAAGAATATTAATAATTAGTCACTTTTCAATTATAAAATATCAAAAATACACTTTTAATGATTGCTTTAATATTAATATCATTGATCTTTGTGCACTCTAGTTTATTGCATAGACTTATACTTCCTTTGTCTCAAATTATCTGTCCTTTTAGAGAAAAAAAATTGTCCCAAATTATCTGTCACTTTAGGATTTCAATACACATTAACTACATATTTTAGGTACTTTTAGAGAAACAGTAAGAGAGAGAGTGTAAAACTTGAATAACGTATAAATAACTAATGGTGGGATAAATAAAGAATAAAAATATTTGAGGTATATAAATTATTTTTTTCCATAAAAGTGAGGCTATGTAATAGGTACCTTAATATGTGCGAAAACATGTAAAATGACACTTAATTCGGGGCTTCTAGGGTGCGGGCACCGTAACTCGCTCTCACATGCGGGATGGCCCTGAAATGATGCCATGTGGCGTGCATAACTAGTATGTGACTCGGCGAGTTGACTCGGTTTATAAATAGACCCTTTTACCCTTTTTTTTAAAATTTAATTAAAAGTTTAGATAATCTTCAATTAATAAAAGACATTTATAACCTTTGAATCAAAATAATTAAAACTAAAAATAAATTGACCCTTATGTTCCATGATATTACGAATTGAATTATTTTGTTTCTAAAAATAAAAATAAAAAAAATCACTTATGTTATAAAAAGACCACTTTTATCCCCAATTTTGATAATAATTGACTTTGACAATTTTGCAAATTGACTCCTACGTTTTGTGATTTTACGTATTGAATTATTTTGCTTCTAAAAAAATATAAAAAAACCGTCTGTCATATAAAAAGACCGTTTTACCCCCAATGTAGATAATAATTGACTTTGAAAATTTTACCAATTGACCCCTATATTTTGCGATTTTACGAATATAATTATTTTGCTTCTAAAAAATTAAAAAAAATCGCCTGTCATATAAAAAGACCGCTTTACCCCCAGTTTAGATAATAATTGACTTTGACGATTTTGCAAATTGACCCCTATAATTTGTGATTTTACGAATTGAATTATTTTGCTTCTAAAAATAAAATAAAAAACCGCCTATAATATAAAAAGACCGCTTTATCCCCAATTTTGATAATAATTGACTTTGACAATTTTGCAAATTGACCCCTATGTTTTACGATTTTACGAATTGAATTATTTTAGTTCTAAAAAAATATAAAAAACCGTCTGTCATATAAAAAAGACCGATTTGCCCCCAATTTAGTTTATAATTGACTTAGACAATTTTGCCAATTGACCCCTATGTTTTCCGATTTTACGAATTGAATTATTTTGCTTCTGAAAAAAAAAACCGCCTGTCATATAAAAAAGACCGCTTTACCCCCAATTTTGATAATAATTGGCTTTGATAATTTTGCAAATTGACCCCTATGTTTTGCGATTTTACGAATTGAATTATTTTGCTTCTAAAAAATATAAAAAAATGCCTACTATATAAAAAAGACCGCTTTACCCCCAATTTAGATAATAATTGACTTTGAAAATTTTGCCATTGACCCCTATATTTTCCGATTTTACGAATCGAATTATTTTGCTTATGAAAAAAAAACCGCCTATCATATAAAAAAGACCGCTTTACCCCCAATTTTGATAATAATTGACTTTGACAATTTTGCAAATTGACCCCTTTATTTTCCGATTTTACGAATTAAATTATTTTGCTTCTAAAAAAACAAAAAAAAGAACGCCTCTCATATAAAAAAGATCGCTTTACCCCCAATTTTGATAATAATTGACTTTGACAATTGTGCAAATTGACCCCTATGTTTTAGATCTTACGAATTGAATTATTTTGCTTCTAAAAAAAAGTCATAAAATAGACCGCTTTACCCCCAATTTAGATAATAATTGACTTTGACAATTTTACAAATTGACCCCTATATTTTCCGATTTAATGAATTAAATTATTTATATGAAAGGCGGTTTTTTTTTTGGTTTTTTTAGAAGCAAAATAATTCAATTCGTAAAATCGGAAAATATAGGGGTCAATTTGCAAAGCTGTCTAAGTCAATTATTACCAAAAGTGGGACTAGAGCGGTCTTTTATATATGACATGCGTTTTTTTTTAGAACCAAAATAATTCAATTCGTAAAATCGCAAAATATAGGGGTCAATTTGCAAAATTGTCAAAGTCAATTATTATCAAAATTGGGGGTAAAGAGGTCGTTTTTTTTAAGAGGCGGATTTTTTTTGTTTTGTTTTTCTAGAAGCAAAATAATTCGATTCGTAAAATCGAAAATTATAGGGATCAATTTGCAAAATTGTCAAAGTCAATTATTATAAAAAGAGGGGGTAAAGCGGTCTTTTTTATATGTCAGGAGGTTTTTTATTTGTTTTTTTAGAATCAAAATAATTCAATTCGTAAAATCGCAAAACATAGGGGTCAATTTGCAAAATTGTCAAAGTCAATTATTATCAAAATTGGGGGGTAAAGCGGTCTTTTTTATATTAGAGGCGTTTTTATTTTTATTTTTTAGAAGCAAAATAATTCAATTCGTAAAATCAAAAAACAGAGGGGTCAATTTGCAAAATTATCAAAGTCAATTATTATCAAAATTGGGGGTAAAGCGGTCTTTTTTATATGACAGGAGGTTTTTTATTTATTTTTTTAGAAGCAAAATAATTCAATTCGTAAAATCGCAAAGCATAGGGGTCAATTTGCAAAATTATCAAAGTCAATTATTATCAAAATTGGGGGTAAAGTTGTCATTTTTATATTAGAGGCGTTTTTATTTTTATTTTTTAGGAGCAAAATAATTCAATTCGTAAAATCGGAAAATGTAGGGGTCAATTTGCAAAATTGTCAAAGTCAATTATTATCAAATTTGGGCTAAATCGGTCTTTTTTATATGACAGACGGTTTTTTCTTTTTTGTTTTTTTAGAGGCAAAATAATTCAATTCGTAAAATCGCAAAACATATGGGTCAATTTGCAAAATTGTCAAAGTAATTGAGGGTAAAGCGGTCTTTTTATATTATAGGCGTTTTTATTTTTATTTTTTCAGAAGCAAAATAATTCAATTCGTAAAATAAGAAAACATAAGGGTCAATTTGCAAAATTGGGGGTAAAGCGGTTTTTTTTATATGACAGGCGGTTTTTTTTTTTTATAGAAGCAAAATAATTCAATTCATAAAATCATAAAATATAGGGGTCAATTTACAAAATTGTCAAAGTCAATTATTATAAAAATTGGGGTAAAACGGTCTCTTTTTTATAAGAGGCGTTTATTTTTATTTTTTTAGAAGCAAATAATTCAGTTCGTAAAATCGAAAAACATAGGGGTCAATTTGCAAAATTGTCAAACTCAATTATTATCAAATATGGGGGTAACGAGGTCTTTTTATATGAAACAAGGTGGCCTTTATATTTTTTAGAAGCAAAATAATTCAATCCGTAAAAACGCGGAACATAGGGATCAATTTGCAAAATTGTCAAACTCAATTATTATCAAATTTGGGTGTAACGAGATCTTTTTATATGAAAGGAGGCTTTTTTTATATTTTTTTAGAAGCTAAATAATTAAATTCGTAAAATCGCGAAACATTGGGGTCAATTTGCAAAATTGTCAAACTCAATTAATAAGATGGGGTAAAGTGGTAATTTCATATACTGGCCGATTTTTTTTAAAATAAATTTTAATAAAAGGGTAAATTAGGTATATTGTAATTTAATTAAAGTCAATAGTTACCAATTGATTTTGACCAAGTTACCTATTCAACGGTCCAGATTAATTTGAGCCAAATAAACGGCCTGATTAACCTTTCCGCATGTGAGGGCGTAACTCGGGCACCGCACCCTAGAAAAATCCCACTTAATTTGGGACAAAGGGAGTAGTAAAAAGGATAAAATTGAAAAAAAAATTCATTGGGAAAACAAATGTAACAACTAACTTAAAACATGAAAATTTTACAAATATGCCAATTAATTTGAAACGGAAGTAGCACATAAGAATAAAATTGCTTCCATTGTAATATCATATATCATACTAGAAAATTAAATGCATGCATACATAAATGTTTAGAAATCATGTACTAATTACCTTATTTTAGTAGTGGGATAAGCTGCAATTTTTTGTTTGATAAAATCCATTGCCGATCTAGAAGAATTGATGTTATTTGGGTTAGGTGCGCCAATAGATAGGCCAATATTGCTTCCACCAAATGCCTCTATAACTGCCTCATCATCATCGTAAATTCTTGCTTCTTCCACCTTATTCTGCAACAATAAATCCACCACCATTGATGGGACCAATTGTGTTGATGATATTCTTCCCCAACTCACACCAATTTTGGCATCTATGACGACATTACTTGAAGAAAGAATCACCAAAACATATGCAAGAACAATCATTTTGATCATAGACGACAATGTCGACATTGTACGTACGAAGAATCAAAATGGGTTTAAGAAGAAATTCAATCAATTTCTTGGAGGAAAGAAATTGAGATGAGGGATATGTGAGAATTATTGAGATAAGGAGATTTCGTCTATCTTGGAGGAATTTAGCAGAGGTTTTTTGGGTTATAAATAAGAGATATGTAGTAGTTTTATGCATTATGGACGGTTCAAAGTAAAAAAGATTTTTTATTTTTTATTTTTTTATTTTTTTACAGTCATGACTTGATATTCGGAGACAAGAACGAATTCAAACCACAAGATGCTACTTAGTTAGTTAGTAATTTGAGTGAATAGATTTTTTATCTTCGTCCTTCTAGAAGACTGGTGCTCTTATCAATGTAATCATCTTTCTAGAAGACTGGTGCTCTTATCAATGGAATCATCTTTCTAGAAGACTGGTGCTCTTATCAATGGAATCTTCCTTCTAGAAGATTGGTGTTCTTATCAATATAATCGTCATTGGTGCTCTTATCAATGTAATCGTCCTTCTAGAAGATTGGTGCTCTTATCAATGTAATGTATCATATTCATCATTCTTATAAAACATTATTTCCTCTTAAATTTTTTATAGCAAATTCGTCCCTCTTATCGATATAGTGTAACATATTAGTCCCTCATAAATACAAAAAACATCACTTAAATTTAAAATATATTATAAAGTGGACGAAAATTGATGTATTTTGTATTTAAGAGGGACTAATGTGTTACACTACATTGATAAGAGGGATGAATTTGATACAAAAAATTTAAGAGGGACGAATGTTATATACTCTATTGATAAGAGAGATCAATCTGCTACAAAAAATTACACTTTACATCCTAATCTTGGAACTTTTTTCCACTTTGCCTAGAATTTTTGCGAGTTTCTATTTAATCCTCTCAGCTATTAAAAATATTCCAAATCACTACATTTGAACGTTCAACGGTGGAATATGTTTAATGCTGGGTGGTAAAGAGCGAAAATGTTTAAAAGTTGAGTGACAAAGTGAAATAACGATCAAATGTTGAGTGGCAAAATGAGAAATCGTTCAAATGCACATCATTAAAGTTGGACGGAATATTCTATTAGATTTGTTAGATTGTAGATTTCTGCATCTAAGGGATTGCCCGAGATATATTTAATAGCTGAGGGTATTAAGTAAAAACTCGTAAAGATTAGGGAACAAAATGTAGAAATGTTCAAAGATTAGGGGATAAACTGAAATTGTCCTTTTCCTTATTTTGAAAAAAAGAATCATACTATTATTTTCGAATTTTAAATAAGATTAAGGAAATAATCGAAGGCTTTTTGCTTCTTATTACATTCTCCCCTAAATTCTCAAAAAAAATAAGAACAGCCCACCAAGAAAACACCGTCCAACGTTCAAAAACTTCGATTTTGCAAACAATTTTCCTGTAAAATTATTAAAAAAAACTCAGGCATGGGTCAAGAATCTTTCATATACAGCTTCGTGGCACGTGGCACGATGGTATTGGCGGAGTACACTGAGTTCACCGGCAATTTTCCGGCGATTGCTGCTCAGTGCTTGCACAGGTTGCCTTCTACAAACAACAAGTTTACTTACAACTGTGATCACCACATTTTCAACTTCTTAGTTGAAGATGGTTATGGTAAATAATTTCCCTTTCTCTTAAAATTTTTTGAATCTCTCAATTTTGATTGATTTCGTTGAGAATTTATAGGAAATAGAGTTTATTTTGAGATGGGTTTTCTTGGATCTGAGTCAAAAAGCTAAAAAGCTTGAGTCTTTACTGTTTCCTTTAGGTAGAAGTTGATTACTGTTCAAGCAATTTGGATCAAGAATTATTATTTATTTATTTACTTGGAGTATTATTTTTGTTTTCCTAAAAGTAAGTTATGAGTACAGAAATGTTTCAATGTTGGAGAATTTTTTTCAGTTTTATGGATTTTGTTGTTCAGATTCTGCAAATTTTAGTATAATCTTATGGAAACATATGTGTTTTTGTGGCATTTTTATGGGAGTATATTTCACATCTACATTTAATTCTGTGGATGCACTTGGGGCTTAGTTGATAGTTTAATGGGGGTAGACATTATTAGTTTCCAACTACGATGCTTGTGTTGTAAACCTCTAGCAAGTTTTCTCTAGACTCGAATGGTGTTTTTTTTAATTTGGTGTTGCGTTAAAACTTTGTGGAAAAGTTATCTAATACGTGCATATAACGGTTATATGTCCAAGAGGAAAATTTTTGCCTAGACCCGGTCTTTCATAAACTATACATAAAATTCGCTCTATAAGCTTTAGAGCATCCAGTGATTTTAATGCATGGTCTATGAAAGACCTGGTCTAGGCAAGAATCTCCCTTCTAAGATATGGACTGGGTTCTGGAAGCCACAAAGCAAGTTAAATATGTTGGTAAAAGTTATGAAAAATTGGCACCACGTATCCTAAATGAAGGTCTTTTGTAGTGTTAAAATTAGGATCGGATTAACATTTCTTAATGCATAGAATTATGTTCTCGAGAAATTTTGTATTGGGTCCTAAATATTGTCAGGTATTTGAAAATTTGAGGTCAGTTTGGTTGCCTTTTATGAGAGTGATTATAAGAATTATGTCAAGTTTAAAAAATGACCTAGGTTTTCGTGCATTTTATAATAAATGCTGTTTTATTAAGAGATGGAAAATGAATAGTATGTAAATTTTAGAGATGATGGTTTGTAGGATCCTTATCTTGTTAGATAGAGAACCAAGAAAGGAGAGAAGGCACAAATAATGGTTGTGTTATATGCTTTTCTTGTTTCCTTTCCTTTTTTTTTTTTTTTTGAGATTTTGAATGGTTATTTTTTTAAAAACTAGTGTTTGAGATAATGCAAGGAATAAATTTAGAGAGGAAAGTCTTAGAAAATGAAAATAATTTCTAAAATGTCTTTTTGAAGAGCGTTAAAACAAGGCATGATTTTCTATTATCTCTTCAGTGTTTGACATGTTATCTCCGCAATCATCATGCAGCTTATTGTGTCGTTGCTAAAGAATCAGTGGGAAAGCAGATTTCGATTGCGTTTTTGGAACGTGTAAAAGCTGATTTCAAGAAAAGATATGGTGGTGGTAAAGCAGATACAGCAGTTGCCAAAAGTCTAAACAAAGATTTCGGGTACTTTTTTTTCCTCTTAAACCATATAAGCACGTTCATTTGTTATTTTTTGTCCTTGTTGAGCTGTGGACATATACTCGATAAATAAAAAAAAAAACTATAAATTGCAGTCCTTTAATGAAAGAGCACATGCAATATATAATTGACCATGCTGATGAGATTGAGAAGCTTTTAAAAGTTAAGGCTCAAGTTTCAGAAGTAAAAAGTATTATGCTTGAGAACATAGACAAGGTATGTCAAATAAACTTCTCTGTCAATTTTAAATGTTTTGTATTTATATTTAAATTTTTTATGAACTTTTCGTTTTATAGAATAAAGGACTAGTCTCTTCATTAGAGCACAAGTTTTGTTATTGGTATAATTTCCGCTTGTTTCTGAGTGTTTCATTCCAAAATATTATGAAAATTTACTTGTGCATCTATTAAAAGACATCATCTACATAGATAAATGACTTTAAGTTTCTCTCAAGCAAATTGAAATCATTTTTGAGAGTGTTGTCCCATGCAAGATGCTTCAAAAGGTCTTTAAAATGTTAATATATAACTATAAGAACTTTTTTTTAATACTCTACAAAATCATCTGCGACCTTTGTACCGTCGAAAAACCTATGAAAAATGGTAAATAAATTTATAAAAATGAAAAATACACGAAAGGGTAATTCCCGTGCTCAGAAGCAAATACTTTGTTGTTATTATTATATTGCGTACATTAATTTATTTACTATCTGATCTCCTATGTACTTTCCAGACCATCGAACGAGGTGAAAATCTAGCCGTTCTTAATAATAAGGCCGAAGACCTGCGAGATTCCGTAAGCTGATTCATATTTTAATGACACTATATATATCTTGATATTATTATATACATTTGTGTTATTGAACGGCTGTTATCTATTTCAGGCCCAAGAATTCAAGAAACAGGGTACACAAATAAGACGTAAAATGTGGTATCAAAATATGAAAATAAAGTTGGTTGTGCTCGGGATCCTCCTCTTCTTGGTCCTCGTAATTTGGCTTTCTGTTTGCCGTGGTTTTGACTGCACCAACTAGAGTATTTTGCAGTCTTCGTTTGGATCGTCAGGGAAAAATTCTACCGGATTAGAGAGGGTTTTCGAGCTTATTACAAGCAACCAAAGGGCTATTTTTAATTTTATTTCATTTTTTAACTTCCCTTTTTCCCTTTCTTGTTCACTTGGGGATTGTTGTTTGTTGAAAACACTAAAGAAGACCAATGCAGGAACTATGTTGTTGCTACAAAGCTTTAAGTTTGATGTAATATAGACAATTTTTTTCTGTAGATTTATCATTTATACAAGAATTAATAGAATATTTGATGAGTTTGATTTCAACGAGCCTATCACGTATGAGTTTTAGACTTTTAGTTGAACATCATGATATATTTACATAGTATTTTGTTATATTTAGTTTATTACACATAGATCAAGTTTTATAATATGTTAAATGATAAGGGTATGTTTGTTTGGTGTTTGGTGTTTGGTGTTTGGTGTTTGGGAGAGTAATGGATGTTTATTAAATAATCTTGATTTGTGTAGTGTTGTTTGTTTGGGTTTTGAGAGAATAGTTTGATAAATAAGGTAGATGTATGGTTTTTTGGAAGAGATTAGATTTTACGCGTAATATACGTAAGATTTTATGTCAAATCATATTTGTTCTGTAAAATGTGTAAAATTATTGTTTGTATGACCTTTTAGAAAGTAATTCGATAAAATTGAGAGTGAATAAATTTATTTCAGAAAATATAAATTTTGTATGTCTCACTTTCCCCAAACATGGAAATTTTTTCGAAAACCCGAGACAAACATGCCCTAAATGTTGCCCAAATTTAGTTTAGTATGCATAATAATATTTACATAACTTCGATTTATTTCTTTGGTTAATCCTAAAGATAAACATAAAGAATGGGAAAATCATTCGATTTCAAATTCTACAACATGTGATGATTGTGTCAGATTTGATATAGATACGTTCTTTTGTATGTAATAGATGAGACAGAGAAAATATCTTCTGAGTTTGTCCCACATCGCCAAGACGATAATCGAGTTTCAGCAAAGACGTAATATAAAATGGGCCTTTCATTCACTTAAAAGCTCATACCTTTCTCGGCCTTTTGGCTAAGATCAAGTGTAGTATCTGTTCTTATCAGTTTAATATCTGATATGTGGTCCATTGGGCCACACGATATTAAATTAATTTTTTAAGGGGGAAGGCCCATTAAGGCAGCTTGCTGTCTGGGCTTTCAAGCGTCGTCCATGCGTTGCACTACTGCATGGGCCTGGCGCACCCCACCAAATCAAGTTAGAAATTTTAGAACAATTAAATAAAATTAGATAAATAGATGTCCTGACTTGCAATATTGAAATTATGTTCAGAGCCAACTTTAATATTTATTGTTAATTGCTATTTGAGTTGCAATGAATTTTTTTGATAACTTTTTACATACATTCTTTTATTATTAGAAGGGGAAAACTTAGAAAATGTTGAATTTCTTTTCTCAAATATTTTGAAATGCACCATTTTAACTTTAAGCTCTTGATACAAAGAAATATATATATAAAAAAAATCTCAGAAATTTTGTAGGAGAGTAATGCGAAGTATTTGCAGAAGAAATATAGGGCATGTTTGGTGTGGAAAGTAGTCTGGGAGAGTAATAGATGTTTGTGAAATAATCTCTGATTTGCATAATGTTGACTAGAGTTTATATAAGTTTTATTTAAAGATAAAAAATTATTATTTTTGGCTTTTGAGAGAGTAATTTGAGAAAATTGAAAGATAAAAAATTTGTTTCAAAAAGTAAAAGCCATGTTTGCTTGATATTTTTCAAATACAATTTTTTTTTTGAAAACGCCAAACAAACATGCTCATAACATATTCATACATTATTAATTCCTAAAATTTCATCGAATTTGAGCAAGATCCAATATGCATGAACATATCAGACCCCGATAAATTTATAGATCTGATCCAAAATCAAACCCAAATTTACAAATAAATTGAACTCGAGCAAGTCTACTCCGACAAGAATAAGAGCTGTGACAGCCCCCTAGTTAATAAATAATTAAATAAGAAAAGCATAGCTAAATTCACGGATTAAAATCTTCATTTTTTTCGTCGAAAATATCAAAAAAAAAAAATTTCATTTTTAATTCAAACGAAGCAAAAATAAGATGTAATTTCAAAACTACTTATTTACCTAGGACTCTATTATTTTTTTAATTTAGTAAATTCTTTTTACAATTTTTCCTTATTATTTCTGAATTTTTTTCAAAAGATCTCGGAGAATTTTCAATATTTGACTGACCGAAACATACACTCGAAACGAAATTTTGATCTATGGTTAAACCACAGATCAGTTTAGTTTTCAACTCAACCCATTTTTTCAAAATTTTAAACCATAATACAATTCATAAAAAATAAACGCTTCTTTGTATTACTGAAAGTCCACAGTTCATCATGAATGAACATATCTCTGTACATTCCAGAACTCAATAAGGCAAAATTGACATTATTAAGTCAAGATGTTGAAAAACTCAGGCTTCAAAATGAAGCAATAAATGATAAATATTGGAACTTTGTAGCAGTATCCATAGCAAAAATCTCAGCCAGCTGCTGCCAGAGCTGGAATCGGCTGACTGATAACGCTGTGGCATCGGCCACAAAGCGAAGGGTGATCATCGTAGTTTCCAACTTGA
This sequence comes from Penstemon eatonii, assembly GCA_038501285.1. NCBI lineage: Eukaryota > Viridiplantae > Streptophyta > Magnoliopsida > Lamiales > Plantaginaceae > Penstemon > Penstemon eatonii. The sequence continues at coordinate 59,657,016 of CM076715.1, read as the reverse complement.
AGTGAGAAATTCCAGCATCTTTCACATTTTAAGCCATTTGCACGTGACACACCAATCCAAACTTTATTATTTTCTTGAATAACATACTCCCCAGTGCACGGTATATCTTCACTTTCTGTATTTTCCAAAGACGAAAGAATCTCTACCTGCAAATTGAATGAAATCGATTCATGTAAATTCAATGCAATACACCAAATCCAACAGCTAAATGATTTTGTAGTTGAACTTCTTGTATAAGAACAACCATCAATCTTTCGGACAATGTTGTTCTGTTAGAATCACAAAGTAAATGTATATAAGATCACAATACTGTAATAAACTTAGCATGGAGTAACTTTAGGCGAGATCGCGTACTAGTCTTCCAACGTTTATAACTTTTGGTTCACGAAAAATAGTATTATATCTTTTCAGCTAGACACATTTGCACTGCATATAAGGAGGATTTCGATGAATTGGTAGTTGAATGATTACGTACAATTTTTTTTTTAAATAAAATTTATAGATAATAAAGGAGCTATGCTCAAGAGATGAAGACCTAACGTGTTGAGTTCAAAAGATGAAGGATTGAATCTGTTTAAGTTAGCACTAAATGTGCCATCTCGAGAGAAATGACTCATTCTGATACGGCTCAAAAGTTAGCGGATTAAATATGCAATTTCATCAGTATCTAAATAACTAGATGAGACAAGGATGTGAAAAGTGCTTCAGCACCAAGAACGCATCTATATATTACATGATGAGAAACTAACTGGACACGCGAAGAATCTGGCAATCAAAGACTGAATAGTATAAAGTAACATTCAATGTGTCAATGTGACCTAAATAGAAGGGTAATTGCAAATATATTTCTAGTGTACCTGAGATGTTAGGAATATGCGATGCAATGTGTCAGCTTCATTGTCTGATGCACACATGTCAATTAATCTCCGGATCAGAACATCATCAGATGCATGCAGGTAGATCTTTGCCTCTAAACTCGAACCAATCAATTTGCTAGTACGAGCAATCTCTAGCACTTTGTTTACCTCTGTTCTCAGCTGGTAAAATCAACTTAAATTAGGAAGGAAACTGATCAATTTTCAAGAAAACTAGAGGTAAATCTTCTGTGAAACAAATATATACCAAATATTTACTTACAATTGAGAAAACCAAATTTGTACTTTTAACTGCATGATGATGTTAACGTTTTGAAGGTTTTTTTATGTAATTACCTCAAGAATTGTTCCCCAGAAATTAACTTCTTCCTCTGGAAACGAAAGATATCTTTCGTTCAACACAGGCCATCTCGACTCAAAAACAAATTCTGCTGTGTGTCCATCTTCAATGGTGTATGGAAAAGGAAGACTCTGCCATACGTCCTCAGCCAAATGCGGCAAAATTGGAGCAATGACTCTCACAATATTAAGCAGATGTGCAGCAAGGACTGTTTGACAACTTCTCCTTGTAGCACTACTCGAACCCCTGTAAGAATAAGAAAAACCACCTATTTAATCATGTGGGTCCAAGTTTTCTATCACATTTTAAGAAGATAGATTATATACATCCCATTGTACGTGAAGCTATTAGATACACGCGGTATTCATATGCATACAGGACTACTTACGGAAACATTTTGTTAAATTTTACAAATGGATAATACATCGAGCACTTTTGTACGGCGAAAATAATGCTTACCCAACGTATAGTCGATCTTTGGCAACGTCTAAGTAGAAATTCGAGAGATCAACAACAACAAACCGCTGAATTATCTGTAAGGGTTTAAAAAACATGAAGATGGAACACTTTTGATGAATTAAATGTCAACATGGTCTTATTGTAGGATGACCTAAAGTCAGCAACAATATAACTTTTGAAGGCATACCCCATATTTAACAAAAAATCCCCAGCAAATGTAATTTCTTTGTAATATAATTCCCTTATAAATACAATTCATTTCTTTCTGATCTACATCTTCAAATTTTGATAATTGTTAGAAATTCAGAATCATTATCAATTAGGTCATTTCCTACCTCTAGCATTACATCCATGTGCTGAAGTTGCTTTCTGACATTGGCAATGCTATGAGCAATAGTCATGCACTCTCCAAGTAGTACTATATCATCTATCATCCATTTATTTTGCAAGTAAAACTGAAACTATATTTGATGTTCTTGGTGTAGTATTTCTACGATACACGTAACATTATTTGTCTAAAATTCGTTGAAACATACAAGTTGAAGATATTTCACTACCATTGAAACAATGTACCTGAAAAATCTTGAAGAACTGGTAATTGTCATAGCTCTCTTTAATGTTCTTTGTGACACTTTCAAGTTGAAATAAAGCATATTGATCAATCATTGGAAGCTCACTATAAGGAACAACATAATCATCCTGCAAACAATCAACAAATAAAGTAAATACAACCAAAAAAGTTGATGAGCAACTACAAATCTTTATCAGATTTGATACGAGAATTTACAGGGATATAAATAAAAATCCCATTCTTTTTAGGTGCATAAAAGTATGGTCAAGCAACATCATACTTTCCAATCATGCAGATTTCCCAAAAGAAAACGCAAAGTTCCTCTTAGTTTCCTATATATGTCTGACATTTGACGAAGAACTTTAGCCCCAATCAGCACGTCACCAGTATAATCTACGCTTGAAACCCAAAGGCGAAGTACATCTGCGCCAAAGGAAACATCCTGTTGAAGAAGAAGAAAAAAAATTCAGTATTTTTAGATAAGAAACAATCCACGAAGTATATTCTAGCTATCTGATTTACTACCTTCTGGTCTTTCCCTCCTTCAATCACAGTCCTTGGATCAACAACATTTCCAAGAGATTTGCTCATCTTGAACCCCCTCTCATCAAGTACAAATCCATGTGTTATGACCCCACGATAAGGAGCCTTTCCTGCAATATTTGTGAAAAATATGATGAAGAAATCTCACCTTCAACAAGGAAGGTAATGAAATAGTTGCGTAATCATGAAACTCGCTCGGGCTTTATTGGAATGAGGGATTTGGATATAAAGAAGGACTTGGAATTCAAATGACTCCAATATTAGGACTTCTTGGTATTAATTTTTTTGATCAAAGAATGATACAAAATGGTTACTTAAGAATTTGAATTTCAAAAATCATACTAAATCAGAATGATCCTAACAAGTACTGTAGATTTGTTATAATGGATTTGAAATCCTTAGCTCTAAATCTCGTCCAAATTAACCTCGGAATCATTTGTTACTAAAATCACTTCTATAAATATAAACTTCAAAGATGATTGCTGTATTTCTAACCGTTCGTAGCAACACTCGTCAATAATGAACTTTGGAACCAGCCACGATGCTGATCTGTACCCTCGAGATACAAATCTGCAGGATAACTGAGACCATTTCTCTTCCCCAGTACAGCAGCCCATGAAGATCCTGAAATAGCCAAAGGTATTATGATCATCACTGCCCTAGAATTGTGATCACTATACTCACTAGCAATAAATTAAATGAGAAGGAAATTATATTTTAGCCCACAAATAGTTTAACATAAGAGGATATGTATACAAAGTTTAATGCATGATATACAAAACATAATTCATTTATAAATACATAAAATGGAAATTCCCTGGGTAAAGATTGACATTAGTAATATATAAGCCCTTAGACCATAAAAAGGTAATTTTACACCCAAAAAAAAAAAAAGATGCTACAATCTTAGAATACCAGAGTCAAACCAAACATCCATTGTATCCGTTCCTTTTACATAGTTTGATGCCTCGTCGCGATATTTTTCTGGAAGTAACTCCTCTACCTTCATGTACCACCATGCATCACTTCCTTTCTGTGAAATTATAGCTGCCAAAATAAATGATTGAGATCACAAAATCTAATATACGCATTTTGAAGAAAATGTAATATTTTGAATCCTAGACAAAAAGATTCTTATCTATACGCCATAATTACAAGGAAAATATACTTAATGAAGAAGTCAAATAATGATGGTCCTTACACTTAATATGATCAATGGTCTCTTCATTCATCAATGGCTCCTTTGTATCCACATGATAAAAAACTGGGATTGGCACACCCCAAGTCCTTTGCCGGGAGATACACCAATCAGAGCGACTTGAGGTCATTGAAGTTATACGATTTTCAGCCTATTAAATTATACATTATTTAGCCACACGAAAGTTTCATAATGTAGAATATAGTTTAATTCAACAAATAATTTTTCACCCAAGATTAAAGTGCACAGTTGCATAAGTACCTGAGAGGGAGTCCAGGTTACTTGGTTAATCGCATGCATTGCAGCATCACGGAATCCTTCCACTGAAGCAAACCATTGTTCAGTTGCCCTGAAAATTGTGGGCTTCTTTGTTCGCCAATCATATGGATACTTGTGTTCTGCATTTTTTTTTTTAAGAATTTGAGTTGTGTTAAGAGTAGTGTAACATCGCTATTTAGGCTACTTTTGGCATCTCATTTCAATGTTATATCTTTTGATTTTTTATTCAGAAAGCAAGATTCCTCTTTCATTGATCTTTCATCTTCTTGTTCATGGAATGACATTCAATTCATCAAAAATAAAGTACCTCTGATTTATCCTATAAATTGTTCTTTGTAATGATAGGAAAGAAAAGAATGATCATCCAATTAAAAGAACGAGTTAAACTTACTGTATGGCTCAACCATGATCATTGACGAGTTCTTCTCCAAGCACTCAATAACAGCAATGTTACCATTGCCAAGAACATCAAGCCCATTGAATTGTCCAGCTTCTTCAGTGAACAACCCTTCATCATTCACGGGCGAAATCACGGGCAAACCATATTTAAGGCCAGTCACATAATCTTCTTGACCATGGCCGGGAGCAGTATGAACTAGTCCAGTTCCCGACTCTGTTGTGATGTAATCTCCACCAATAACTACTGGGCACTCTCTGCTATCTACAGGATGAACATACCTGAAGTGGAAGTAGAAAATAATTGAAGCTGAGTACAGAGGATAGATAACACAAAACAAGATCACCCTCGTAAATACTTTTTGGGTTCTGAGCTGTGTGTTAGACTAGATGTTCATTTATTTTAAAATATAGAAAAATGATCTATAGTACCACAGGACCGGATAATCAGCATATTTTGTCGCGCTCTTTCAAAAAATAGCAGCACTCTTGGTTCCACCTTCTAATCTTTTTTTGCACATTTTTCATTTCCATCCAACGAGGGACCAATAGTGAGATAGAAGATAGTTCTAAAAGGCAAAATGTACAAAAATGGATGGGAGTGGGTAAAAGGACGACATGTGCAAAAATATTACTAAGATGGAACCAAAAGTATTATTTCATTGGTTTGGCCCAACTAAAGAGATTCTTTTCCTTGAAAGTGTGGAACTAAAAATGGTGTCAAGTCTTGTGGAACTAAAAAAGCAATTTTCTCTTTAAAAAAATTGGGAATTTTTTTAATAAGAAGACAGGTCTCCCTGCTCCAAACTAAATGAAAGAATTACTCGGTCATGGTTCCATTGTTTTTTCTAAAATGTTACCTGCAATTTTCAATTTCGGCGCCTGTGAATGTTGTTTTCACTATAAGGTTTGAGTCCCATTTAGCTTCCAGAGTTGGCACTAGGTCCAGTGCCACAATCAAGTACAGCTTGTCATGCTCCTTCAAGACATTGCCAAGTCTTTTCTCTTTATTTGTTGATGATGCATTAGTGTCTGAACTGGATTTAACTTCAACAACGGCGTATTGGAGCTTTGAGTTGACAGCAACAGCTAGAAAAAAGAAACGAAATTCATGTTAAATAGTTAGCTATGCACAATTTAAACAAAAACAAATATATATATATAAAAACATATATATATATATATATACACACACAAAATTCAATCAGGATAGACTAATGGAACGCCATAATATAGTATTCTTTATGACATAAATCTCTCCAAACCACCACTAGGAAAATATCCCAATTGAGAAAGTTTCTAAAGACTTTTATGCAATTAAAACTATCAACTAAGAGAAGAGAAAAAAGAACAAGCTATAAGGAAAAGTGGATAGCGTACCAGCATTAGCAGGAATAGTCCATGGAGTAGTAGTCCAAATGGCCAAGCCCAGATTGGGAAAGTCCTCTAGCAGTTTACATGAATTAGGGACACTGACTAATCTGAATTTAACATATATACTTTTTGAAACATGTCCCTCAGGATACTGCACATAAATTTCAAACCAAGAGAAGAAAGTTAAGTTGTTAAATCTAGGGAAAATTGCATTTTCAGTCCCATAGGACTGGAACCTCGGCACTTTCAGACCCGAACTTCACAAAATTGCACTTTTGTCCCAAGTTTTTGATTCATTTTGCACTTTTGGTCCCATGGCCTCCTTCCATACAACTTGGGACAAAAATTGCAAAACTGAGACAGCTCTGTCTAAACAAAGTTGCTAAACAAAGACTTTTCAATGGGACAAAAGTGCAAAATATCTTAAAAAGTTGGGACCAAAAGTACCAAAAAAATTAAAATTGGGACCAAACTGCAATTTGTCAAGTATGGGACCAAAAATACTGAGGCTCTAGTCATGTGTGACTAATAATTCATTTTGCCTTAATCTTGCTTCAAAGCCAGAACGATTTTGATTTTGTCTAAATTAAAAGAAAGATGAAAAGGAGGAAATCCATTACCTCCAATTCCGCCTCTGCAAGAGCAGTTCGTGATGAGGGACTCCAGTGAACCGGTTTTCTGCCTCTGTAAATATACCCTTGTAAGGCCATTTGGCCAAACACTTCAATCTAGCATAGTTCACATGGACCATATGGAGAAGATAATAAGATTACTGTGATAACATTAAGATTATGAACTAAAACAAAAATACTAGTCATAATTCGTATAAAATCTTCAAAAGAGACCCATAAAATAGTAATATAACCTACCTGGGCAGCTTCATACTCTGGATCGAGAGTCAGATATGGATGATCCCAGTCTGCCCATACTCCGAATCGCTATAACAATAAAAGAATTTCATCTCAATATTTATAAATATCAATTCTTCTTTATCCAACAAAGGGTATCAAAGATGACTTTTCAATATAAGCTACATCATGTGTTGCCGGTTTCTTCCAAAACTACCCATCGTATACCTAAAAGCTTCAGTTGTTCTTGGAAATAAAAATTATAATGTCCTATTTGGAAACATCCTGATTTGGCAGCCCCATCGGACCCACATGATCCAAAAGATATATAAACACACACACACAAACATGTACATATATATAAGAGGAAATCAATTAGAAAAAAAAAACACAACTCAAGGTACTTGGAGAGCAAAACGGCTGTTTAATGTAACATAAAATTCCCTCACATGCATAGTACACCTTAGTTCAATGTTAACCATAATCCTTTGTTATAACCTTAAATGCAGCCATCTGATTCTTGACAGTTGTTTTTGCGAATTTGGCTGCCTTTGCTCTCAATTTTATTGGTGTCAGCTCCTTTCTAGCATCTTGATCCAGTGACTGCAAAACTAAAGCAAATTAACAATAACTTAGATACTAGCCCATATACGTTCTTAGACAATTGTGTAAATCCTCTTATTATACTGGGAAGAGAAAAGTTACAAAATGCAGTCAGGTAAAGTATAATGCTAAGAAACAGAAGTGAAATGAACTGATGCAGATAGTGCTAACACTTGCCTTTTAATTCAATTGGCAAACCATGACAATCCCAACCGGGCACGTAACGAACTTGAAAGTTCTGAAGAAGCTGAAAGAAAAACAACAAAGTTAGTTTAAGAAGCAGAAAGTTTGAAGTACAAAAGGTGAGATATACATCAACTTCACAAAAAAGACTATTCAAGCATTACCTTATAGCGATTGATGATGTCCTTCAAAATCTTATTTAAAGCATGCCCCATATGTAAATCACCATTTGCATAAGGGGGGCCATCATGAAGCACAAAACTTCCCTGTCAAGATAATTAGCATCAGCCAGAATTCACTAAACAATGATAAAAGAAGCACATGAGCAGAAGTTCGATGATTCAGTGCAAACTGCTGTAACTTACCCCGTTATTTCTACTGGAAACATTGCTAAAAACCTGATTTTCATCCCATAATCTTTGTATTTCAGGCTCCCTTACAACAGAATTTGCTCTTAAGCCAAACGCAGTCTTAGGAAGATCAATTGTGTGCTTATACTTTCCATCTTCCTGCTTTTCCCCTATACAAGAATTAAGTTCAATGAGACCAAAATGCTAAATTGAACTATCATGACTTTCATATTTTAGACAAACCTTCGGATTTTCCCTTTCCCGCCATGACAGGTCCACGAGACCTTCGTTTTGAGGATGAGTAATACTCTGTACCAGAGTGAGTACAATAGGAGGACAAGAAAGGCAGGAATTTCGCTGATGAAGTTCTTCTGAAATGTAACAAGCTGATAGCAGTTGTATTCCTAAAAGACGAGCAATTTTTCAGCGACAGAGCCTGAACAAATTAGAAATACCATGTTAGTCATTCTAACTATTAGGACAACAAACAGTTTATATATCATAGAGAAAACCAACAGCGGTTTGAATTAGTTTGAAATCTTGCTTTCAAAGTACACATGATTTGAACTTTCTGAAACGTATAAGAGTAAATGCCAGACAACATGACAAATTTTGACAAGCAAATTCATGTCAAGAAATTTTCTTCAAATTAGATGAAGAAACAACAGCTCTTATTCGATGATGATAGAAAAATTAGCAACGAGGAAAAAAAATAGCTCTTCCCAAAAGTATGAGATTGGCGCACAGATAATAATAGATTTTCACATCAAGGTGAATAAAAAATCATCCAAGATTTCTCGTACAGTTCTTATTCAATGAAACAACTTTGGCATTATAGATTTTTACTTAAATGCATTGCACAGATTTATGAACGGACTAAATGACTAGATTCCTGTGGAACATTAGCTAAGTCAATATTCTAATATCAGATGTAAAAACAAATCTTTAAGAAAGGCGCCACCTTACCGATTTCACTAATTACCCAATAAAAGTACATTTCAAGAAAGTCAAAAAGCACCAAAAAGCAAAACCAAGCACCCTCCCGGACCAGGATTACTGCTAGACCCTAAAATCACCATTTAAGAAATACTCATATAAAATTTAAACTTCGGGCAAGATTTCATCATTGGATTCATTACCATTTGGAGTAGCGGAAAAATCGGGGAGGACATTGCATTTTATCCATCATTAAAAAAACTTTAAAGGGATATTTGGCTGAATAGAACTTTAAAATGCTTTCTTTACAATAGCAACTTTGTTAGCTTGTGTGACATTTCGTCAAAAAAATAGTATGCAGTACATGTTTTAACTTAAGCTGCTGCCTATGGGGCATGATACGAGAAAGATTATTAGAGTTCCACTTCAACTGGACAATTTTTATATAGAAGAATTCAACCAGCAAATGAAACTCATCATTTCAACTGATTGGATTAAAAATACCAATTACTTCTTCCGCTTATGAGATTTTGGGATGTTTATAAAGTCTGATAAGCTTGAACGTAACAATTGCGACACTGAAGTTCAGAATTTGAAGCCCAGAGATATATTACTATACCTTGTAAGAAGAACTCTGCGCAGCCATTTTTGTGGGAGTGGACAATTTGCTGAGTAAGGTGGAATAATCCATTTTCAATTCATTCTCATTTTTCGAGTTTTTCCGGTTTTTCTTCCATCGAGAGAAGCAGGGGAGTAGGATTTAGGCTAAACTTCAAAAAATCATTCCCATATTTATTTTAGGAGTATTTGTTTTGTGTGATTTTTGGATTTTGTTTGGATAAAATGAGCAGGGGCAGGAAGAGATTGACCTTTCAATTTGGGGTCTATTTTGTTAACTTTGGTTAGTTTTCTTGGTTTGGATTTTGAAAAAGTAAGCTCGAATGGTTTCAATTAGGGTTGTCGAACGGTTTCAATTAGGGTTGTGAATGGGTTGAAATCGAGTTAAATCAGTTTAGATTCAGATGCGACTTCATTTTGGGTCGAAATTTTTCGAGTCTTTCGTATTTTGTATGGATTCAATCAAATATCGAATATTTTTTGGATTTTCTTTTGGGTTCTCCAAGGATTTAATCCTTTCGAGGCGGATCGGACAAATTAAGTGAGTACTTCTCCCACAAAGGTTCAAACCTGAATCCGCTACTTTGTAGTGACTACTCCCTTCCACTAAACTAATTACCTGTTGGTATATTTTCCGAATTATATAGAATTTTAACATTCAAAATCTTTTTCTAAGATATCCATCGGAAATTTTTACCCAATCGAATCACAAACAATTTGATTGGATTGAACTTATTACGGAATTTGATGGGTTCGATTTTTTTGTAAAGTAGTTTACATAGAACACGAGGATCCATCAGGGGTGGAGCTAGGAATTTTAGTCGCGGGGCGAGATTAAAATTAAAAGTATATAATTAAATTATTTAAAAATTTGTTATTATCAAAATTTATTTTTTAATATGCCGATAACTGTTATGATACATGACATTAATAATGTATCTAATCAAATAAGATAATAGAAAATAAATCACTCATGTAATACTCAAGATATTCATGAAACAAATAAGAATCAAGCAAATCATTAAACATAATATAAAATTATGACTTATCTAAATAATAAAAATTAAGAATAAATTGAAATATTCATAAAAGTTTTAAAAAAAGTACCTTTTGATAATATTGTTGAGTAGTTCTATTTGCGAAGAAAACCCCCTTTTTTTAATAGAACTTTGTGAAGAAAAGTTGGAGAAGAGTTAATTTGACAAGAAATTAAAATTGAAAACTCCTTTTAAGAACATAATTTTACTTTTCCTTATTCAAATAGAACTATATTAAGTGTAAAAGAAAATTTTCCTTATTAAATTACTTATACTAAGTAACTCTATTAATGGAGCCCTATTCCAATTACAAGGGTTTGAACGAGATTCCAAGAGGTTAGAATGGATAGTTGATAAAGGTATTCTGACATTTTCTAAATGGTAATTCTTGTTATAGATTTGGAGAAAGATTAGAAGTAAGGTAAAAAATTGGTACTTGATTTAAATCAAAGTTATTGTGTGAGGTAGAGTAAAAAATATGAAATTATATGTCAAATTAAAGTAATGTTTTTTTTATATATATATATTTGGAAATAATAGTTAACTTTTTTATAATTGTTCTTTTTTATGAAAGAAATAAGTTGAGTTACTGTTTCTGGAGACCCCGAACGAGATTATGACATTGGGATTTGGGGATCACCCACTACAAAAATTAAAATTAATCAAAATCATTCTGATGCTAAGGGATCAAACACCTTCAAAATCATGACGTAAATCAAAATTACTTTTGAATGACTTTTAATAAAGTCACAATTGGTGTATTTGTTTATTAAATCTTTAACACGTCTTCCCAACTTCAACTTGTCATTCTTTATTAGGAGATTATTCATTTGAGTTAAGATAACATGGCTATTCTTTCATATATTTTTTCTAAGTTTTTTTTTTAAAAAAAAGTAACAATTGCTATGCTTTCATTTTCTGCCGAATAAAGGAAAGATGTTAGACGTTGATACTTTAAGATTCATATCAAAATCTCTAATTCTTCTCCACATTTTTGGTCAAAGCACTTGAAAGTTGAGACAATTAGTAATAAACTATCCCGCTTGAATAAAAGTTTATATAATTTAGTGCTCTATAATTAAGTAGATGTATCAAATTATGTGTGATGGTTTTATTTATTCTTTAAGGAGTTAATTTTCGTTCACTTTTCTAAACTAGGAGCTAATTGCGACTAATTTTATTCCTCGAACAGGTGATTGGTCTAATAGAAGGACTGTTTACTACAAAGTAGTGGACTCATGTTTGAATCCCTGTTAGAAGAGGTATCCACTTTATGTGTCCAACCCGCCTCGAAAGGAATTAAACCCTACTAATTTTAATTCCTTGAATAAACCCCTCATTTTCGACCCTAGTAATAATTAAGTTGGAAACTTAGTGAAAATTATGAAAAGGAAGGGTAAAAAAACCATTGTTACGATCAAATCATTGAAAGAGACCGAAAAACTCACAGTAGAAATGCATTAATTATAGCCCTATTTAGAATGGTTTTGGCTCGGACTTGCAGATTTCAGTTCAAAAAAATGGTTTGGGTGGTTCGGTGAAACCTTTAAAATCCAATTTGATTAGGTTTTGGATGTTGAGTTTTATGATTTCGAAAAAGCTGAAAACCCCCACTTAAATTGTGTTTGGATGTTGAGGTTTGCAGAAAAAAAGTAGATGATATGTGTTAAATCAATATTTTTGGTTTATAGAGTCTGCAGGAAAAAAAAAAGTAGGTGAAATATCAAATCAAAATTTTATAAGTTTCAAGAATTTGAGTAGATTTGAGATGAGTTTCAAAGGTCTATCGAAAACTCATTTCACAGGGCTTTTTTGCTAAAAGTCATAACTAAAGATATTGAAATGGACGGATGACAAAAAATTAACGAATTGAAATTCTGATAAGCATAGTTTTCCCAAAGAATAATAAATAATAATAAAAAAAAATAGCAATTAGTTTGTGATGAATTTCGCCATTTTGCCATATGAAAATGGACAAAATACTTGGATGACAGAAATTGCAAATATTGGCAAACAAAAAAAGAAAAACTTCACAAATCAGTCTATTTAGTAGATTAACTCAACTTCAAAGAAAATTAAATGTAGATCATAAGTATCATAATGATTTCTTTCCCGATTCACATTTTTGAAAAATCATCCAAATCTATATAATAATTCATTTTAGGCTCCAACAAATAACCACCTAGCATACATAGAAAAAAGAAATGGAATTACCCTTTTCTTCATTAATAATTCTGAAAACATTCCTCCTCTTTATACCCATAATCACAACCATAACAAAACACAATGTAATAGCATCAAATGACCTCATTTCCAACATTTGTATGCATACAAGAAATCCTTCTTTTTGTTTACAGACTCTACGATCTCATCCTCAGGCTCGTCAAGCTTCTTCCCTTCGTAATCTTGGATAAATCTCATTGTACTTAGCCATTGCACATGCCACAAAAGCAGTCCAAGACTTTAATGGATTACTCAGAAACAAAAATCTTTCAGACAAATCAAGATATATAGACTGTCGTAATTCCTACCAACGGTCAAAAGGCTACCTTATTAGCGCGAAAAATCAACTATTACATAAGAAATTTGAATCTGCAAAAGATTATTCAAAACTAGCTTGTGGAGGGCCTTTAATTTGTAGAAACACATTTAGACGAAATGAACCTAAGAATGTCAAACAAGTTAATGAGAAATCAGATGCTCTTTTTAACATAGCTTTTGTTAAGAGTTGCATAGACCTGGTAGAATATTAAACTGAAGGCTATACATAAGAGACAATATGTAGGCCCAAAAATGCCTTTTACTTTTACTAAATAATAATCTTTCATGCTGATTGTTTTTACTAAGTTATCTAATCTAAATGGTTAATGATATGAATATGATTGGTCTTTAAGGCATTACTTTTCTCTCTTTATATGATACTAGAAATGTGATTCTAGAAAAAAAAAGTTACTAGAAAGGTGTACTTTCTAATATTAGTAGTGATTTTAAATTGTATATGAAGTTTTATTTTTAAATTATGTTGAATTACTCAATGTTGGTTAATATTGGAGAGGGTTTTGAAGATGACAAAAAGGCCATAATGGTTTTGAAGATCAAAAGGATAAGTCATCAACTAAGAACAGCTTAGTGAAACCTATCTCAAGGTCTGGAAGCTATGTGACCGAATCAGCCGAGTGGGATATCAGATCAGTGAAGATCAGATTGGTTATCATCAGCCGAGTCAAGATAGATGTGTTCATTCTTGAAACAGCCGAGTAGCCATCAGCCAAGTGATCATCAGTAGAGTGATCATCAGCAGAGTACTCCCATCAGCAGAGTGAAGACGGTCAGTAAGCTTACCAACGGTAACAATGCTGAGTGCATTAAATGCGACTGACAGAAAGCAAATATCCGTACAGCAGAGTGTACAGTGTACAGTTGCAGGGAGCCGTTCCAGAAATTGGGGACCAGAAATTGGGGACCAGAACTCGAGGACTGCAGATTTCTGTCTCATCTTCAACGGGCAGAAATTCAAATCCAAGAGTATAAATAGAAGACTAACTGAAGATCTAAAAGAGACTTGCGCAATTCAAGATCACATCTTAAGAGCGAGATCCATCAGTTGAGTCGTCTGATCACAAGCCCATTCATCTGTTGACGAAGCTTTTTGTTGAAGAACAGAGAACTTGCGTTGTCTGTCTGAGTGACTTTCAACTGAGAAAAGAGAGGAGTGTATATCCATCTGTGTGAAGTGATATAGCTTCTTAGTATAGGTTTTCTTTGTGAGCTCCTATACTGAAAATAGCGTGAGGAGTATAGATCCGTCTGTGTGAGTGATCTAGCTTCGGAGAGTAGGATTTCTGTGTGATCTCTTACTGCGCACTTGTGGCCATTTCATTTGTTGTTTGGCGCAAGCATTGTATACTGATTACTTTGTGTTTTCTAGTATAACCCAAGATCTGTGTGACTTGGAAGAGTGGACTAAAGGATTTTTATCCATATAACCACTATAAAAATTATGTGTGTTTGATTTAGTGTTTCTTTATTTTGCTTATTTTCAAAATAACTCAAACATACGAATTGAACCAAAAGATTTTAAAAGGAGTTGTAAAAACTGGGGATAAAATCTTTTGAGTGAGAAAACTTAAAGAGGAACAGATTGGTTGAAAAACACTTGATAAATCCGCTGCCAACTAGTTTCTAAAACTCTGATATTTCATCTGAATCAGCTAAGTGAAATCAGATGAGTGGTCAACTCTGCTGTTCAAAGCTTTGTGCGCGATCAGCTTAGTAAACTTACGAATCAGATCAGCTTAGTCTGCTGACAGAAAAAGTTAGAGAAAAAGTTTTAAAGTTTTATGAGATCTATTCACCCCCCCTCTAGATCTCATTGACCACTTTTGGGACCAACAAGTGGTATCAGAGCGGGTGGTTCATTAGAATCAGTTGCCTGATCAAACGAACTTGATCCAAAATGTGTTTTCAAATTTTTCAAAAAGAGAGCATATTTTGAAAATAAAAAAACTTTTGAAAAATGGATGTCATAAGCCATGTTCCTCACATTGGCCTTATGGACTTCGAAAACTGGAAAATCAGAATGGAAATCCTTCTTGCCGCTTACGACGACAACATGCTTACCTGTTTTACAAAAGGACCATTCAGATTTCAGAAGACTGTGAAAGTTGCTGGCCAACCAGATCAGATAGTTGACAAAGAGCTGGATGAGCTGACTCCCAAAGAAGTCAAGTTAGTAAACCTTGACAAAAAGGCTAAGCTCATCATGTTCAAAGCTGTAGACGAAGAAAGATTCCAGAAGATCAAGCATTCAAAACTGCCAAAGAGATGTGGGATAAAGTCTGCGAGCTAAGCGAAGGAAACGACGCTATCAAAGAACACAAGCTCAGTGTGGCTCTTGAGGAGTTTGAAAATTTCAAGATGAAGTCTGGTGAAACGATTGATCAGATGGATACCAGATTTACCAAAGCTCTGAATGAAGTTCTAAGGTTTGGTAAAGAATTTTCGAACAAGGAGATCACCGCAAAGGTTCTCAAGGCCTTGCCACCTAAATTCAACATGAAGGTGACAGCCATGGAAGAATCAAGGGATTTAGGGAAGATTTCCCTTTCCGAACTGTTCTCATCCCTCAAAGCATATGAGTATCAAATGCCAAGAATGGGATTAGAAGTGTCAACCAGTTCAGATCCTACTGCTGCTCTAATGACGTCAGACAAGTCAAGAAAATCAGCAGACAAGTCAAAACAGAAGACTATGCTGAGTTCAGAAAAAGCCTACACTGCTGACGACGTTACCCTGCTGTTGAATGATTTTGAGAAGTTCTACAAGAAGAAAATGAAATTAAAATATAAAAATGCTACTTCATCTTCTTCTAATCATTTTCAGGAAAACGGGGATTCCTCTAAAGCAACTCTTAGAGACAACAATGACAAAGAGTATGGACTCTTAATCAGAGGTCATCCACACTCATCATCTAGAAAGTTAGCTGAAAAGGAAAAGTGTGCCAAAAAGGAGCGTAAGCTTACAAAGAGCAAATCAAAGTTAGCTGATGCAGCAAAGCTAATAAACTCCGGCATATCTTATTCAGACCGCCAGTCGTCTGATAAGGAATTTGAAGAAGTACCTGAAACTTTATGCTTAACTGTCATAGAATCTGATGATTCTGAAGCTGAGGTAACTTCTACTATTAATTAAATGCACTATTTGAATTGTTGAATAAATGCTGAATTACAAATTCAAATATTATTTGTGCATTTGCCAAGCTTAATGAAGAGATGACTCTGCTAAGAAGAGCAAATCAGATCACTGAAACTTTAGGTTGAAAAACCTCAAGAATCAGCTGACTACCAAAAAGCTTGAGCATGAGAATGAAACTCTAAAAGCTAAGTATGCAGTTTGTTTTGAAAATATAAATGAACTTTAAAAGAAAAACTTGCATAATTCTCTAAAAAGAAATCAGAGGCTTAAAAGAAGAAGTCTACTGATGCTCAACAGGTTAGAACACCTAGTAAGCTACCTAAGACGAATCAGACTACTAAAACCCATCAGCCGAATAGGCTGCTGATTGGAGCAAAATTTAAATGTCAAGTCTGCTAAATCTAAGGGGAGTTATTAAATAACTCGGGTAAGAAATTGAGGCAAAAATGAATTATCTGGCAAGAATTTGAATCACATTATGATAATTGTTATTATGACCTCCTATGCTTATCCATATTATCATGCTGATCATATTCACTGTGCTGATTGCCATCCTCATTTCAATATGCATGTTTATCACACACTTCATGCATCTTACCGTGCTTATGAGCACTGTTTTAATCATGACCAGAAAGTGGTATCACAATGACAAGTGGTATCATCATGATAAAACATAAGTCACTAGATCATCACATGTTGAAGGTTATACTAACCATGCTGGACCCAATGAATAAAGGGTACCAAAAATAGTCATCTGTTTTACAGGTGAAATGCATGTGAGATGACAAAGATGAGTTGACTGCCTTGCAAATTTCACCAAGTTCAACAAGTGGTCTCACCAGCAAGCATGTACCAACAAGTGTGTTATCAAATAAGTGGTATCAACAAAGTGGTATAATTCAAGTGGTAGACACTACATTTGGAGATTTCAAGGAACGCAAGAGTGTTGAAAAGTTGAAGATTATCAAAGAATAACAAGTGGTATTAAAGACCAACAACTGATCGCAACAAGCAGTATCACCAACAAGTGGTATCAGTCAACCATGTGACAAAGAAAGTGGTTTGTTGATTTTGGATTCATAAGTTGAGGGGGAACATATCAGAAGACTAACCCAGAACAGCTTACTGGAATTCAACGGCTGAGTGTCTTGAAGAGAAACTCTCATCAGACTACTTGACCACGGATTCTTGAACTTAGGGGGAACGTGTACGACTAGCGGTACTCCTAAATAAAGATGAAATTGTCAATAAGTCAAAATGAAGCTATCAGAAGACTGCTTCTCATCAGCTGACTGGAGCTCAACAGACAAATGTTATTCAAGAATGTACTACATCAAGTGGTATCAGCAAGTATTATCACATCAACAAGTGATATCAGCTGACTAATCTGATTTACATTTATACAAGTAGTATCAGACTACAAGTAGCATCAGACTACAAGTGGAATCAGGCCACAAATACCAACAAGTGGTATCAATTCTTGAAGTTAAGGGGGAATTTTCTAGCTGGAGTGATAAACAGCAACGAAGACTACCTAAATCAGCCTAGTACTCACCTAATTGTCTTCAGCATACTAAGTTTGCAATCCTATAAAGAGAAAAAGTGGAAGAAGAGATGCAACTCAAGTATTATTGTTGATGACAAAAAGGGGGAAGATAAAGGATGCAACTAAGAACCCTTTAAACAGAAGAACAGAAAAGGGAAAAGAACCAACTATTGGTAATTTTTGAAAGTTGTATCAGATCAATAAATTTCAATCTCAAGGTATGAAGACCAAATCTGAAGACTTAGAAGACGTTCTTAGTTGAAGGTTTTGTCATCATCAAAAAGGGGGAAATTGTTGGTTAATATTGGAGAGGGTTTTGAAGATGACAAAAAGGCCATAATGGTTTTGAAGATCAAAAGGATAAGTCATCAACTAAGAACAGCTTAGTGAAACCTATCTCAAGGTCTGGAAGCTATGTGACCGAATCAGCCGAGTGGGATATCAGATCAGTGAAGATCAGATTGGTTATCATCAGCCGAGTCAAGATAGATGTGTTCATTCTTGAAACAGCCGAGTAGCCATCAGCCAAGTGATCATCAGTAGAGTGATCATCAGCAGAGTACTCCCATCAGCAGAGTGAAGACGGTCAGTAAGCTTACCAACGGTAACAATGCTGAGTGCATTAAATGCGACTGACAGAAAGCAAATATCCGTACAGCAGAGTGTACAGTGTACAGTTGCAGGGAGCCGTTCCAGAAATTGGGGACCAGAAATTGGGGACCAGAACTCGAGGACTGCAGATTTCTGTCTCATCTTCAACGGGCAGAAATTCAAATCCAAGAGTATAAATAGAAGACTAACTGAAGATCTAAAAGAGACTTGCGCAATTCAAGATCACATCTTAAGAGCGAGATCCATCAGTTGAGTCGTCTGATCACAAGCCCATTCATCTGTTGACGAAGCTTTTTGTTGAAGAACAGAGAACTTGCGTTGTCTGTCTGAGTGACTTTCAACTGAGAAAAGAGAGGAGTGTATATCCATCTGTGTGAAGTGATATAGCTTCTTAGTATAGGTTTTCTTTGTGAGCTCCTATACTGAAAATAGCGTGAGGAGTATAGATCCGTCTGTGTGAGTGATCTAGCTTCGGAGAGTAGGATTTCTGTGTGATCTCTTACTGCGCACTTGTGGCCATTTCATTTGTTGTTTGGCGCAAGCATTGTATACTGATTACTTTGTGTTTTCTAGTATAACCCAAGATCTGTGTGACTTGGAAGAGTGGACTAAAGGATTTTTATCCATATAACCACTATAAAAATTATGTGTGTTTGATTTAGTGTTTCTTTATTTTGCTTATTTTCAAAATAACTCAAACATACGAATTGAACCAAAAGATTTTAAAAGGAGTTGTAAAAACTGGGGATAAAATCTTTTGAGTGAGAAAACTTAAAGAGGAACAGATTGGTTGAAAAACACTTGATAAATCCGCTGCCAACTAGTTTCTAAAACTCTGATATTTCATCTGAATCAGCTAAGTGAAATCAGATGAGTGGTCAACTCTGCTGTTCAAAGCTTTGTGCGCGATCAGCTTAGTAAACTTACGAATCAGATCAGCTTAGTCTGCTGACAGAAAAAGTTAGAGAAAAAGTTTTAAAGTTTTATGAGATCTATTCACCCCCCCCTCTAGATCTCATTGACCACTTTTGGGACCAACACTCAAACTATCATGAGATTTAGTTTAATTACATAAACCACCTTCATGTTTGAGAAATTACACAAGCTACTAGATTCATTATAGTTACACCGTTATGGAGTTAATTCCTGATGACAAAATAAAAAAATAACTAGAATTCTAGAACTATCTTTAAGTACCATCTAAGAAATTATAAACCTCAAGGATGACAAAAAGACTTCACCCATTTTATCGATGTGATAAAATTTTCACCAATTTAACCATTTTTTTATTTTTTTTAATAACGTCTACGTACGTTGTCAAAAATTTAACATAGTAAAGGGGTAATTGTAATGAATCCAAATAATTTGTGTAATTTCTTGAACATTAGAATGGTCGGTGTAATTACACTAAACCTTATGGGTAGTTTGAATTTTACTCATTTTATTATTTTTTTATATTCATTTTCATCCAACTAACTAAACGGATTAAGTTATGATAGCTACTACAACCAATTTTCTATTGATATACTTTTTGAAGTAGTATATATTACTAAATTTAGTGGTCATACCAAAATATTTGTTATTATTAGTACAACATAACAAAATACCCATTATCATTTTTTGGGCATATTTTTAATGAATTTTTCAATCAATTAGTCATTAATTGTGTATCTATTCATGAAATGTTATGATGCAATATTAATAATCGAATTAGTAATTAAGTTTATATTTCTTTTATAATTAGTTCATGTAATAAACTTAATATATTATTTCCTTGAAAATGGGAAATCAGTTAAAAATGAAATATTTGTACGTAAACGTGACACATTTTATATTATCTCGCCTCTTTCTAAAGTCATATTATCTCACTCTTATTACTTTTATTATTCTCTTCACTTTTCTTCTATTGTCTTATATGTAATAAGTGTAACTAATTTAAATGCGACCATAATTAATATCATGTTATATAATATAAATTATTCTAAACTAGCAATTGACGTCATTATAAAGAAGATAAAAAAATTAATAAACATAATTTTACGTTTCTGTATGAATAATAATAATAATAATAATAATAATAATAATAATAATAAAAAATAAAATTAATAAAATTTAATAAAATCACAAATAACAAATACTAAGTAAATCATGTACTATTTACTTTGTTTATATTTAAGTGTGTTCTTCTTTTATATGGTGAAAATGATGTTTTAGTTTATTTTTATAAATTTATATGAGAGAATTTCACTTTTGATACCATAATTCTACCTACTTTAGGGATTTGATACCACAACTTTTTATACCGACACATTTGATACCATAACTCAAATCAATTTTGCACATTTAATACTTCCGTCAAATTAATGACGGAATTGTCACGAGAATGTCACGTGGCCGTTAAAACTTTACACATTTGATACCATAACTTATGTTGACTGATAATTTATCCCATAACATTTCAGGTTACCAAAAAAGCCCCACATCTCCAAATTTAGTGACGATTTTAGTCTATATTGTTGCCAAATTTCCAAATTGAATCGAATAAGACCACGTGCTGACCAATTTAGAAAATTTTACTTATTTTATTTAAATAACTAATTTAATTTATAAACAATATTAATAAATTAAATAATACATTAACATAAATATCACCAAAATTAAGAAAACATATTCTTTTTAAATATAAAATTTATATAATAGAATTAATATATTTAATATTTATTAAAATATTAAATAATAAATAATTTTAATTTTAAAAAATAATCCCACCCCACCCACCACCTCCCCAACCCTCCCCCCGATTCCCAGGCCGCCGGCAGCCTGGGTCTTCTGTCCCAGGCCACCATTAGTGGCCTGGGACCGGAGAACCCAGGCCGTCGGCCTGGGTTTTTCGATCCAAGCCACCGCGGCCAAGGACCGAAGATCCCAGGCCGGCGGTGGCCAGGGATCGAAGACCTAGGCCGCAGGCCGCCGACCTGGTAATCGGGGTAGGGAGGGGGTGGGGTGGGGAGGTGGTGGGTGGGTTGGGGTGGGTTGGGTGTGTGGGGTGGGGAATTTTTATTAATTATAATTATTTATTATTTATTATTTTAATAAATGTTAAATAGTTTTAAATTATATAATTTATTATTTTAATAAATATTAAATATATTAATTCTATTATATAAATTTTATATTTAAAAAGAATATGTTTTCTTAATTTTGATGATATTTATGTTAATGTATTATTTAATTTATTAATATTCTTTATAAATTAAATTAGTTATTTAAAGTAAAATTTTCTAAATTTGTCAGCACGTGGTCTTATTCGAGTCAATTTAGAAATTTGGCAACAATATGGACTAAAATCGTCACTAAATTTGGAGATGTGGGGCTTTTTTGGTAACCTGAAATGTTATGGGGTAAAATTATCAGTCAACCATAATTGCAATTCTCCCCCCGAAATTCAGATTTTCTAAATTGGTCAGCATGTGGTCTTATTCGAGTCAATTTGAAAATTTGCAACAATGTGGACTAAAATCGTCACTAAATTTGGAGATGTGTGGGGCTTTTTTCGTAACCTGAAATATTATGAGGTAAAATTATCAGCCAACGTAAGTTATGGTATCAAATGTGTAAAGTTTTAACGGCCACGTGACATTCTCGTGACAATTCCGTCATTAATTTGATGGAAGTATTAAATGTGCAAAGTTGATTTGAGTTATGATATCAAATGGATCGGTATAAAAAATTGTAGTATCAAATCCCTAAAGTAGGTAAAATTATGGTATCAAAAGTGAAATTCTCTCAAATTTATATGTTTGTTACCTTATAACTTTCTCAATTTCACTAAACATGGAAAAGTTGAGATTAACTTTATATTTGTGGATCCACAACAAACATAAGTTCTTCATTTGTTTATTCTATATATATTGGTCTAAAATTTAATTTTTGATGACTATATTCATCTTTTCCTTTAACGTGATATCTAACAATGATTAATCATATATATTTTATTTATTATTAATTTATAATATGGTTTCTTTTTGGAAACAAATTTAAATATGGTTGATGCTTATAACTTATCATGTAATTATTCATTTTTCTTTCCTTAACTTATTATTTTTTAAATTCTTGAAAGAACGAAAATTTTGAATTGCCATTTAAATACAGGAGTTGAACTGATCACATACCAAAGAACGAACTAATCAAAGGTTTTATTATCGTATGTTTTTCGAATTTCTTTGATATAGTATAATAAATAAATTTAATAAATAATAATACTGTTTTTATTTTCATGCATTTAAGAAGGTCCGCCTTCTGTATACGATCAAATCGATGGCGTAATATATCTTTTTTAATTTCCTGCATAATTTTTGTCTTATAACAACTTTCGTAAACATAAAAAGTTTGTGAATAACTTCATTTTTTTTATCCACAACAAACATTTTTTTGCATTTTTTCTCTTTGGCGATCTCAAAATAAGATTCTTACGAGTATATTCATATTTTCATTTAGCGTAAAATCTAACAATGATACTTATAAATACATTTTTTGGTTGTTAATTATTTATAATGTGATTGATGATTAGAAAAAATGATTTTTTTTTTAAATGTTTCTTTCATTTGACGTGTTTCTGTATAGGAATATAGGAATTAAATTTTAGAACTTTCATTTAATTATGCCGGATGAGATAACAATGGTTTTATTATTGTAAATTTTTTATCCTCGTTTGGTATATACTATACCACTACTAGAAAAAGGAAAAATTTCGACAAAAAAGTTTCAACGGAAAAAAATCCGTTGAAATTTTGCTTAAATTTTCGACGGAACAAATTTCTGTTGAAATATTTCGACAGAATAAATATCCGTCGAATGTCGGTCGAAATAATATGTCGAAAATACAATTATTTAAAAAAAAGAAAAAAAAATTCGACGGATTTTAAATCCCGTCGAAATTTAAAATATTTCGATAGATGTGTGTCCGTCGAAATGTAAATTTTTTTTCAAAAAAATAATTAAAAAAGAAAAATAAAATAAATTTCGACGGAAATCAAATTCCGTCGAAATTTTTGTACTTTCGACGGATTTGTTTCCGTCGAAATTGGATAATTTCGCGAAAAAAATTAATAAAAAAAGTGGAAGTGCTGGTTCACAACCATCTCAAGCCCCGTCTCAGTCTCAGCCCCCGGCTCAACAAGGTCATGGAAATGACACTTGTGTTCCCGAAACACAAGATAATTAGTTTTTTTGTTTGTGATTGTTATGTAGAATTTGGATTTGTAATAATTGGAGTTATTTACTTTAATTAGTGATTGTATTTCGATTTTCTACTTTTAAATTTATTGTTTGTAAATGTTATATAATTTAGGTATAATTAATCGAGGGCAAAAAAAAATTGAAAATTTCTACGGAAACAAAGTTCCGTAGAAATTTCATAAATTTCGATGGAAATTAATTCCGTTGAAATTTATGTTTTCGACGGCCAATACTTTCCGTTGAAATTTCTGTCGAAACTACATTCCGTCGAAAATATTTTCGTCGAAAATTCCGTTGAAATTTTGATTTCGACGACACTTTTTTCGACGACCCATTTCCGTAGAAATTTCGGTTGAAATTTCCGTTGAAATTTTGCTGTTTTCTTGTAGTGTACCTTAGATGTTTACTTTTAGTTTCTCAAGCTAAACTCCATTATAGTTTTTCACTTAACTAAATAGTTTTTTTTTGTTTATTCATATAGTAAGAAGTGTTATGATATATTGTTATTAGGTTTTTTAAAGTGTTATAATTTCTTAATTTCAACAACTCATATTGAGATTTTATCTAAAAAGTTATACATCAGCAGAAGGAGTTTTTTATCAATTCATTTGATCCGTTGTTATTATGCTATTTCGTAAGTTAGACCATAATAACGATAAAGAAAAGACCAAATAACAAAGATGGAGAAGATTTAATCCCAAAGTGTTCAAATTATATTCAATCTTTGAATTCGGTAGATCACCATATAAGTTTTGTCTTGTTGGCGATTAAAAAGGAAACTTCATTTTAATTCTATTTATAATGAAGAAATTGGTGCATTTTGTTTGAATTAAAGTTCTTGAGTGAGGTTGAGGAAAAAATATGGAATTTAGTTTCGAATCAATGTTGAGTTTTTTTATATATTATTTGAAAAAAAAAATGAATTTTTTGAGAGAGGATTGTTTCTATAAAAATATTTAAAGACTTTTTTCTGGAAAGACTTAATTGTTTGACTTTTCAGAATAAACTGAAATGTTTTTGGAAAAATCAAACGAACAGACCCTGATACCTGGTTCGTTTGAATTGTAATAAAAACCCATACAAACAACATTTTTTGTTATTCGATAATTGTGTTACTTCTCAAAATTTGTGGCATGCTCACATAAAAATTCAAATAAATATTTTTGTTTAAAACACATGAATTCGAGGACTCTCAAAAGCCTCCAAATCTCAAAACATACGGAGAAAATTCAAACGAACAACCCATCAGATTTCTTCCAAGCTAAGGATATATCCTAAAACATCTATCTTAGTTAAATGTATGCTCTTCACGTGGGGGCAGATCTAGGAATTTGGTGCAGTGGGGGCTAAAGTTCTATGATAAATTAATAATTTAAATTAGAAAAATATCAATCAAACAAACTTATCTAATTATTCCATTCACTAGAAAATAAATGAGGTAATACAAAAACAATGTTGGGATTCGGTAAGATAAACAGCCCTAGGCACAGCGGAATTTAAAATTTTATAGGACCTCTTACGGAATCTTGCCAGGATAATCTCTAGGTGTATATATATGAATATTAAAACGACAAGAATAATTATATCCAAATTATACCTGTCTCCTTGCAAATCCAAGTAGCTCAGCAAAGTTGCGTTTTCTCCCTCGGTTGGATCGATCCCAAGTCCTTCTAGTAGCGCCCCAAGTGTTGCGCCTCTACGAGTTGATACACCACAATATCACGAAAATTAATATATCCTAATCGACTAGAACATAGGGTATATTAATATCTAGGATTAAAGAACGGCTTAGGAGATAAAATCGAAAACGAAAAATTCTTCCAAAGTGGAAGAGAGTTCGGCCGATTTGGTGCAGGGAGAGGGAGAGAGAATTTTTCCTTTTCTCTGTTTTGGCTCTTAGAGTTGTGTGTGAGATATGACATCAAGTCCCCCTATTTATAGGTATCTCATTAACCTAGTCCTATTAGGATTAGGACTTTAATTCTCCTACATGGGCCATGACCCACTTTAATTAGAAGACCAAGTCTTCCTAATTAATTCATGGCCCAGTTAATTAATTTGACCAGACTTTATTTAATCTCCCAATTAAATAGCTCAATTAATTAACTACTCTCCCAATTAATTAAATTAGACTCCAAGTCTATTTAATTAATTTTTTCTTTAATTAATTAAATCCAACTTAATTAATTAATTCACAAATTAAATTCCAATTTATGATCTTGATCCAATTCCAATTGGATCCTATTTAGCTCCAATTGGGTCGACCCAGTCGACCCACCCACTTTAATCGACCCAGTCTCGGTCGTTCTCTTTTCCTCGCTTTCGCTTCATGTGTATTGCGTATGCCCCCGTAGGTTCACCACATAATTTCCGTGGGTTATAATTAAATATTATTTAATTATTCGAGTAGCATATACTCTAAATCAATCGAACACTCTGTCGACCGATCATTCCAAAATTAGCACCCCTGCCAATTTGGAAATTTTCCCACACTCCACGGTCGATGTCCAGCCACAAGCCCATGGAGCCCAATCACTGGTGAATTAATTCAGTGAACCTTTTAACTCATTTACAATTTCCATATATGACATAATCTCTCCATCAATAAATCTCTAGTCGAGACTTAAGGGTATGGTCTTTCATCGGTCTCCCTTTTATTTTGTCTTGACCTTATGTATTCTGGTCTCAAAATAAATTCTCTATGACTTAATCTTTATGAGCTGCTTACATAAAGTCGTCAGATACCTTGGCCAAGGATTTCACCAGAATTAATTTCTCACAGAAATCCATAGGAGAATTTTCCAACCTATCAAGTCGGGTCAATGGATCATTTGTTGATGATATAAATCTGCATACGAGTTCCTCCATACCCAACATGAGTTCACAGAGACTTTCTGGTGATCTCCAGTCAGTCGGAACTCACATCAAAGCATGAACGTCCTCGCACCAGATAAACCCTATCACCTCAAGTAGTTAGGGATCGTTCCTCGTATACTATTATAAATTGGAATAACTTCAACCCCGATATGCGACTACCGCTTCCATGGTGAGTTATTTCCTAATTGGGGTATCCAGTGCACTTGCTATCCCAGCAAGCCACCCACTTATGTGTATCGACTATCCCAGTCACGCTCATGGATCCCAGCGTTCTCCAGTTCCTCGGAGTATACACAATAGTGAGAGTCTAACCAAATCCAACGATGTCCTATCTCGATTGGATTCTACGACTCTTGAATATGTTCCAGATCACGGCCTTAGAGATCAGTCCACGGGTTATCTCATAGCCCTGTGATCTAAGGACTTCTATCCTTATGCGTAGATAATTATTACATAAGATAAAGATGACCATTTAATAAAGTGCTTTTATTAATCAAAATTGAATAGTTCCTCATTTAATACAATAAATGCTAGCCATACAGTTGGCTTGCAGGACACTATTTCTATCAATCTCCCACTTGTCCTAAAGCCAGTCTTTTATGTTCTTGAGTCCCATCTTAAGCAGATGTTTCTCAAATGCCTTTTGAGGCAGAGGCTTCGTTAGCGGGTCCGCGGTATTATCTTCTGAGTCGACACGTTCCATCTTAATGTCTCCTCTACCAATGAATCTCTTATCACGTGGTATCATCTTTGTACATATTTGGATTTCTGATGAGATCTCGGCTCCTTTGCTTGCGCTATTGCCCCATTATTATCGCAGAAGATAGTAATGAGCTCAGCGATGCTAGGTATCACATCCAATTCCTGGATGAAGTTCCTCATCCAAACACCTTCCTTTGCTGCATCACACGTGGCAATGTATTCTACTTCGGTGGTTGAATCTGCGGTAGTGTCTTGCTTGGAGCTCTTCCAACTTACCGCACCACCATTGAGGCAGAACATGTATCCAGATGTCGACTTGAAGTCGTCTACATCACATTGGAAGCTCGAGTCTGTATAGCCTTCCAATTTCAATTCTCCTCCACCGTATACCAAGAACAATTCCTTAGTCCTTCTCAGGTACTTCAGAATTGCCTTTACGGCTATCCAATGCTGCTCATCTGGATCAGACTGGTAGCGACTTGTAACGCTCAAAGTGTACGCTACGTCTGGTCTAGTACATAACATACCATACATTATGCTTCCTATTGCGGATGCATATGGTACTCGAGACATATTGCTTCTTTCTTCAGGCGTCTTCGGGGCCATCGACTTAGAGAATGCAATTCCATGTTTCATTGGAAGCAATCCCCTCTTGGATTTTTCCATATTAAATCTCTTCAAGATTTTATTTATGTACTGGGATTGGGAGAGGCCCAGCAGTCCTTTTGATCTATCTCGGTAGATCCTTATACCTAGTACAAAGGATGCTTCTCCCAAATCCTTCATTGAGAATTGTGTAGATAACCATGCTTTAGTTTCGGACAACACTTTTACATTGTTTCCAATGAGAAGAATGTCGTCAACGTAAAGCACCAAAAATTCAACTGTACTCCCACTGATCTTCTTGTACACGCAAGGTTCGAACACGTTCTTGATGAATCCAAAAGTTTGGATTGTTTCATCGAAACGGATGTTCCAACTTCGGGAACCTTACTTCAGTCCATCAATGGATCTCTGGAGTTTGCACACCTTGTGTTCATCTCCTTTGGATGCATATCCTTTTGGTTGCTCCATGTAGATCTCCTTGTCAATGTCCCCATTGAGAAAGACAGTCTTTACATCCATCTGCCATATCTCGTAAGTATACCACGCAGCTATGGCCAGCAAGATTCGAATGGATTTAGGCATTGTGACGGGCGAGAAGGTCTCCTCAAAGTCGATACCTGGCCTTTGAGTGTATCCTTTTGCCACTAGTCGCGCCTTGTAGGTTATTACCTCTCCGTTCACTCCAAGCTTTCGCTTATAGATCCACTTGCAACCCACGGGAGTCACTCCCACTGGTGGATCTACCAAGGCCCAGACCTTGTTCGAGTGCATGGAGTCCAATTCGGATTCCATGGTTTCGCGCCATTTTCCCGAGTCTATGTCTAGCATAGCCTCTTCGTAAGTCCTTGGGTCGGTTAGAGACTGTCCAGTCTCATGCAGCAGACTGTAGTACCTCTCGGGTTCTCTACGTTGTCTTTCTGACCTACGAAGTATCGGTGTTCTTTCTGGTGCACTTTCATGCTCTTGTTCTCCCACTGCCTGTGGTGACGGGTCTGCTTGATCGACCTCTTCGGCCTTTTCAGATTCGTGACCTCATCTAGTTCTACGTTATTTTCCTTCTTGTCCACCAAGAAATCCTTCTCCAAGAAGTGTGCGTTCCTCGAGACAAACGTGGTTTGTCTTGAAGGATCGTAGAACTCGTATCCTATTGAGTTTTCCGGATACCCTGCGAACTTGCACAAAGTGGATTTAGTTTTCAATTTATCTCACACTAGCTTTTTAACGTAAGCGGGAGATCCCCATATGCGCATGAATGCGTATGAGGGTGCCTTGCCAAACCATAATTCGTATGGTGTCTTTTCTATGGATTTAGAAGCTACCATGTTTAGTATCTTCGTTACCGTGAGGAGGGCATGTCCCCAAAATGAAAGAGGAAGTTCAGTGGCACTTATCATGGATCGAACCATGTCCATCAAGGTTCGATTCCTTCTCTCTGCTACTTCATTTAATTGGGGTGTTGCAGGAGGAGTCCACTGCGATAGTATTCCACGCTCTACAAGATAATTCATAAATTCATTACTAAGAAATTCTCCACCTCGGTCAGAACGAAGAGCCTTTATCGTATGACCAAGTTGTTTTTCTACTTCCATCTTGAATTCTTTGAATCGCTCAAATGCTTCAGACTTGTGTTTCAACAAGAACACATATCCATAACGATTATAGTCGTCAGTGAAAGTGATGAAGTAATCATAGCCACCTCGGGCGCTTTTACTTAGTGGTCCACATAGGTCAGTATGTATTAGGTCCAATGTTTGTTTGGCTCGCACAGGGTTTCCCTTAAATGGCAACTTAGCCATTTTACCCTTTAGACATGGTTCACAAGTTGGCATTTCATTAATGCGATTGATTTCAATCGCGCCAGATGATGCTAACTTTTGAATCCTTGACTTAGATATATGTCCAAGTCGAGCGTGCCACAATTGGGCAGATATTTCATTATCTTGTTTCCTTTTGTTTTGTTGTACGTGCATAACTAACTTAGGTGGTTTTATGATATAAAGTCAATATTTCAATGTACCAAATGAAAAACGAAAAACATGAGCTTTTATTAATATCAACATTATTCAAAAACATGAATAAAAGTTTTTCACTAAAACCAGGTACATAAATGAAAATTTTCTAATGACTTTTATCAAACCACCTAAATCTACTTTTGCCTACGGCCTTGGTAGCAGCTCCAGCTCCATTGCCTTATCCAAGGATCCAATCATCAGGCTCCAGTTGCCTTGTTGCTCCCATCACCTGTAAATCATTACAAAGATAAGAACTCCAATCAATGTCTAACATCAAAGATGCACAGTTAATTGAAAAATTAACTTCAACAAGGAATATACCTGTTCGAACTCTCCATAGGTTCGAGCTTAATCCTTTCCCTTGACCTTGTGCAGTAAGGAGCTCTGGTTTCCATTTGCTTTGGCTTTGAACGCCGCCCAGTCATTTCGTCAACCCTTGATTTCTTTTCAAAAGAAGCCTCGTGTTCCTCGAGCATTTGTCGCAGGACATGCACAGTGATCTCTCGCCTCTGGAGATTCAAGTCCGCGATAAATCGGTCATATGATCTAGGAAGAGATTGTAGAATAAGATCCACTCGGAAATCATTGTCCATCACGACACCCATATCATCGAGTTCAGACAGAAGTCGAATCATCTTGTGTACGTGGATTCCGACAGGAGTTTCCCTTCTCTTTCTTGCTTGCAAGAGTTCCCTCGTGATCGCGAATCTGCGACGACCATCTCTAATCCCATAAAGGAATTTGAGATTAGAGATAATCTCTTTTGCGGATGCCATATGCTCATGTTGCAAACGCAGATCAAGTGATATATATTCCAACATGTATTCTCGATCTAAGCCATCATCCAGTTTCCATTTGGTGATGCTTTTTCGGAGCTCATCAGAAACATCATGTGAAATAGTAATGGGTGGTGGCACAGACAAAACATATGAGATGTTTTCAGCTTCAAATAATCCATTCAAATGATGCGTCCAGAAATGCAAGTTGGGTTCAGTTAAAATATTGCGTTCAAGTGATGAGATGGACAAATCTCTAAGTACTCTAAGCTCTTTTGACATCATATCTATAGAAGAAATAAATACGTGAAAGATTAATTTAAAATGCACAATTTACAAACATGGTTTTTATTTGTAAATTACTCCCACTATTTTAATCAAAATCTTATGCCCCCACATAAGTTTCGGGAATTTAAAATATCCTTAGCGGGCTTAAGGCCCAAATGCAATCTCCTAGTACCCACGACTCGTTGGCCATACTATTTGATTCACTTAGTGGTCGACTACGTCGTCGGTTAACCATCGCAGCTAACCCTTAAGTTCATTAGCCTCGTTTTCGATATGGACCCACGTCCATACTTACTAGAGTTAAATCATGTCCAATACTCGTGGAGAGAAATAGTTCAATCCTAGACGCCCCACGACTCGTGAGACAGCGCCTAAAACCTTGCTATCCCCTCCCTTGGCACTAAACTCGTGCATCGAGGCAATAGACATATCATCTTCCTATAGCTCGACCCACGACTCGTGAGACATCGAGATATATTCATATAATATGCATAAGACCTAGTAATTGGGTAGGCTCGGACCATAGACACTATTCTTATGCGCCCGTTATTCGATTTTTAATATTCTAATTGAATTTTAAGTTCAATTGGAGGTTTTATGTTTTCTTGTGCGAGGTCTCATCAGATTATGCTTTATCTTGCTTACGTGATCTATTCTAAGCATGCAAGACATACATCAAAGAATATAAGTAAACAAACATCACCTAGCAGGATATGATTGATCGATTGCCCATCCTATGCGATCCATCACGAGCCTTGTGATGGATCAATTGGCCAGTCTAAATGTCCTAACTATTACAATTTTCAAACTCATACATCATGGGCCTTCTTATAATTTCCAGCTTGATTGGGCCTCCATGTAATGAATTGGGCCTCCATGTCCTTCAAGGTTATGGGCCTCCATGTGGATCTTCAAGTCTTCATGAGGTCTTCTCGGCTCCAAGCCTAATCTAAGCCTAGCTTATAAAAATAAATGGTTCTATTCTATTATATTCGTTTGCGCAAGCAAGGGCACCAATCAGGCCCATTTAATTACAACCCATAAAATAAATAAACCAAAATCTACACGGGGCTTAAGGGCGAAATCGACCAATCCACATATTCACTCAAGAACATGCATAAAATTCACATAAGGGCATAAATGTAAATTTACCGGCTCCTTTAATTTTAATTAACAAAATTTATCCAAGTTAATTAATTTTGAATTAATAATTAATCTCTAAGATTAATTAACTCTTACTTGACTTCTAAGCAATCTACAAAACTTATCTTGATTAAAATTGGTTAATTAAGATAGTTTTCAAATCTCTAAGATTCCTATCTTATCCAAAACTCTAAGTTTCCCAATGTGCCTAAATCTCATAGATTCTCAAGATAATCCTATTTTGACTAGATTAGTTAATTAATGTAGTGTTTAAATCTAACAAGATAACTACCTTATCCAAAAACTCCAAGTTTCCCAATCATCCAAAATTCTAAATTTTTTTAGAATTTTTCAAAATAGGCAGAATTAGAGTCCAACCAAAAAACAACCAATCGAGGCCAATCTAGGACTGCCACGTGGACAGCACACGCGCGGCGACGAAGTCCGCGCGCGCGCTGCCCAAGGCAGCCGCCGCTGCTCGTGGCTGCGTGCGGCAGCAGGTGGCCGCGCACAGCAGCACACGGCAGCAGCCCGGGCAGCGGCTTGCGGTGGCCGCCCAGCCGCGGTGCGTGGCAGCGCACCCCGCCGCGTGCCACCGCGGGTTGGATCTAAAATTTTTTTTTTCGATTACTTGTTGATTTAATTAAATTCATATCCAATTAAATCCTAATCCAAAAATAAAATTAACACGATAAATTTTTTCGAATCAAAATTTTACATTAACTCTAAGTTAACAGATCTATGTCCTAAAACATGCCAAGTTAAAGAACTAGCCACACATAAATCAAACATATGATTTAAAACACAGAAATTTGCAAATTCATATATATACAAAGCCTAGAGATGGCTCTGATACCACTGTTGGGATTCGGTAAGATAAACAGCCCTAGGCACAACGGAATTAAAATTTTATAGGACCTCTTACGGAATCTTGCCAGGATAATCTCTAGGTGTATATATATGAATATTAAAACGACAAGAATAATTAGATCCAAATTATACCTGTCTCCTTGCAAATCCAAGTAGCTCAACAAAGTTGCGTTTTCTCCCTCGGTTGGATCGATCCCAAATCCTTCTAGTAGCGCCCCACGTGTTGCGCCTCTACGAGTTGATACACCACAATATCACGAAAATTAATATACCCTAATAGACTAGAACATAGGGTATATTAATATCTAGGATTAAAGAACGACTTAGGAGCTAAAATCGAAAACGAAAAATTCTTCCAAAGTGGAAGAGGGTTCGGCCGATTTGGTGTAGGGAGAGGGAGAGAGAATTTTTCCTTTGCTCTGTTTTGGCTCTTAGAATTGTGTGTGAGATATGACATCAAGTCATCTATTCATAGGTATCTCATTAACCTTGTCCTATTAGGATTAGGACTTTAATTCTCCTACATGGGCCATGGCCCACTTTAATTAGAAGACCAAGTCTTCCTAATTAATTCATGGTCCAGTTAATTAATTTGATCAGGCTTTATTTAATCTCGCAATTAAATAGCCCAATCAATTAACTACTCTCCCAATTAATTAAATTAGACTCCAAGTCTATTTAATTAATTTTTTCTTTAATTAATTAAATCCAACTTAATTAATTAATTCACAAATTAAATTCCAATTTAATTTATGATCTTGATCCAATTGCAATTGGATCCTATTTAGCTCCAATTGGGTCGACCCAGTCGACCCACCCACTTTAATCGACCCAGTCGACTCCGTTGTTCTCTTTTCCTCGCTTTCGTTTCATGTGTATGCCCCCGTAGGTTCACCACATAATTGACCGTGGGTTATAATTAAATATTATTTAATTATTCGAGTAACATATACTCTAAATCAATCGAACACTCTGTCGACCGATCATTCCAAATTTAGCACCCCTGTCAATTTGGGAATTTTCCAACACTCCACGGTCGATGTCCAGCCACAAGCCCATGGAGCCCAATCACTGGTGAATTAATTCAGTGAATCTTTTAACTCATTTACAATTTCCATATATGACATAATCTCTCCATCAATAAATCTTTAGTCGAGACTTAAGGGTATGGTCTTTCATCGGTCTCCTTTTTATTTTGTCTTGACCTTATGTATTCTGGTCTCGAAATAAGTTCTCTATGACTTAATCTTTATGAGCTGCTTACATAAAGTCGTCAGATACCTTGGCCAAGGATTTTACCAGAATTAATTTCTCACAGAAATCCATAGGAGAATTTCCCAACCTATCAAGTCGGGTCAATGGATCATTTGTTGATGATATGAATCTGCATACGAGTTCCTCCATACCCAACATGAGTTCACAGAGACTTTCTGGTGATCTCCAGTCAGTCGGAACTCACATCAAAACATGAACGTTCTCGCACCAGATAAACCCTATCACCTCAAGTAGTTAGGGATCGTTCCTCGTATACTATTGTAAATTGGAATAACTTCAACCCCAATATGCGACTACCGTATCTATGATGAGTTATTTCCTAATTAGGGTATTCAGTGCACTTGCTATCCCAGCAAAGCCACCCACTTATGTGTATCGACTATCCCAGTCACGCTCGTGGACCACAACGTTCTCCAGTTCATCGGAGTATACACAATAGTGAGAGTCTAACCGAATCCAACGATGTCCTATCTTGATTGAATTCTACGACTCTTGAATATGTTTTAGATCACGGCCTTGGAGATCAGTCCACGGGTTGTCCCATAGCCCTGTGATCTAAGGACTTCTATCCTTATGCGTAGATATTTATTACATAAGATAAAGATGACCATTTAATAAAGTGCTTTTATTAATCAAAGTTGAATAGTTCCTCATTTAATACAATAAATGCTAGCCATACAGCTGGGTTGCAGGACACTATTTCTATCAAACAAGAGATGAAGTTTGACAAAAATAACCCGACCAAGTTACTTTAGTTACATATGATACCCATTAAGACCCCAAAAGAACCCAAAACATCTACGTATCTTTTTAACAATTTCAAAATGATACCAATTACGTTGACAATTTACCGCAAGGATTTTTTATTTTCTGAAATCGGTCCATAATAGCATCATTTAAAGTATCACTAGATATGTCTCTCTCTATAAAGACCACTAGTCTTTCATTTAGTCAATGATCGTCCATTCAGTTACGACGTCGATTCTTCACTATCTTCATAGCTGAAAACTCTCCCTCTATTGATGCAGGTGCAACGGGTAAAATAAGTGTCAATATCACAAGTTTGTAAACCAAGGAGAATGAAGTATTTGTTTAGTTGCAACCATCTTATTAGCAAGATTACCAATTCCTATCAAATTAAGAATTCATTATTTGATCGAACATCCCTAACATAATTTTCAAGGAGAGAAAGTTTTAGAAAGAGTGAAAGCACAATAAAAAAAAGCTCTCTCTAATTCTAATTCAACAGTCAAAACAAAGAATTTGGCTTAAATTGTTCTGTAAAGAGATATAGTGCTTTTCTTTTGTGTTTGTAATGTTTAAAGAAAGTAATTGGTTCAATCAAGCCTATTCTATGAGTGAAAACTTCAAGCTTCTCTTTTGATATAACTCGTTAGAACTTTCGGGATCTTCCCATCAGATAACATTACATACTCATCATGTACGTCTCGTGCATCTCTCCCCATAATCCTAAACTGCCGGTGTACGAACTGAAAAGTTGACATGAATTTCTTTACCAAATTCTGATATCCGACTTTGCTCTGAATCAGCAACAATCTAATCCTCAAGGAATACAACATATTTGCTTCTGACAACTTTTCGATTTTCGAATCCCATAGTCTATACCAAACTCTTCATGGCCATATCTCAAGAAGATACATGGCTTACTCTTATCATCAAGTTTGAGCTGGAGGGGGAGAATTGTTTGGCTAGTCCACTCATAGTTGGCCCCAACCAATTACTTAAACATAGAAATAAAATTTGAAAAAAAAAGGTCTAGGTTATGTTGCTATGTACAGTAACATAGAGAGAAAAATAATTGAAGGTATTAAGCCCTTTAATTTGGCAGCCACAAAAGTCCACAAGAAAAGAGAGAAGAGTGGGAACTATTGAAATTTATTTTGGGATTTATGAAAGAGATCAAGATACTAAGAGTAATTGGTTTCATCTCGGATTCAATAAGAGATTCTTCACAAAGTGCTCAATCGTCCAATTGGTTCGGGTTTTAATTCTTGCTCTTTAGTGTTTTATTTGTTCCCTGTGTTATTCAAGTTAGTGACTTGAGGTTTTCCACCTTGTTGGTGAGATTATTACTATTATGATCCAAGCGTGTTCTCTTGAGGATTTAGTTAGCCCCTAGTGGTTTTAGACAGGATTTTGTAAACCTTCATTATAGTGGTTGGGTTAGATCAGTTTTCAGTCTCGTAGTTTTTTCCCTATTTGGGTTTCCATGTAAAATTGTCTTGTGTATATTAACTTTTCTCGCACCTTAATTCTTATTTAGTTCAGTGAATTAGTGCTTGGGTTTAATATGATCTAGTAATTCTCAATTTCAATTTCAATTCGTGGATATTTGTGGGAAAGAACGAATTGCTTCCGTTGTAATGTTAGTTGTTACTAATTTGGTACCCTTTCCCTAACAGTTCGCCCATTTTGGATTAACCGAACCCGATCCGATTTGAATCGGATTATTTGACTAAGAAGAAAATCGGAGGGAGTAGTTAATTAAGGAGTTAACCTCTCCCTCTGTTCAACAAAGAAGTCCCAACACAGAGGAGCAACAAACGGTTGCTCCCCCATTTTTGGACATTCAAGTCCCTTTGTAGGATTTCCCCTTTTTCTCTTCTCCCATGTCTATATAAACACATAAATATGTCACGTTAAGTATAATTAGGTACAATCAGGTGATTTACGAGCGCGTATGATCATAATGATTTTTTGTATTTAGATCATGGAATTTAGGCTACATCCGTATGTGATTTAGTCTCCACCAGGAGCACTAAAATGTGAGGTTTCGAAGATGAAGAAGTCAGTGATTCAACCACAATATCGGTCAAATGGCGGGTGAATTCTTAAGGGTGATTCATGGAGATTCTGAGTACGAATCGGGGTTCGTATACCAATATTGGTATCAGAGCCATTTCAATTCCAACTATTTATTTATTTATTGATATTATATTTTCTTATTTCAATTTATATAAATATTTTTTTATAATAATATTTTATATTAGGTCGAGTTAAGAGTAACTAAAGTATTCGTTTAATTGCCCTCCAAATTGATTTTATTTCCAAATATATTTTAATTGGTAATTTTTCAATTATACTCTTAATTGTACATAAATCTCACATCATTATATTATGGAGGAAATATATTTTAACTTTTTAAGGGAGTGACGAAAGTACTCTTGTTATTTGCTTGAAATTCATCCAGGGTGCAAAGTAAAATAAAATATATGTTTTGAGAGTGCAAAATGGAATTAATTTTTTTTAGGGTGCAAAGTATCAAACTAATATATTTCTAGGGTGCAAGATATGATTAAGCCGTCAATTTTCATTCATTTATGTACACTAGGGGCCAATCGGGATAGACCCCTAATTTTCGTCCCTAGTGATAGTTAAGTTGGATAAGAATTTCGGTGAAGATTATGAAGAGGAAGGGTAATAACAGTAAACCTCTAGAAGGTTATAAAAAACATTGAACAATACCGATAAACTCAATATATAAATGCATTAATTATATATATTAAGACTTGGTTACTTGTTACTTTTTATCTACTACCGAAAAGCGGATAGAGTATAGCTCCTTCACAGTGTGGTGTCTCCAGTATGATTCAAACTTGAGTTTCGTCTATGGATTAAGTAGCTGAATCTAAAAGTCATAACTAAATATATGAAAATGGACAAAATCTTGGGATGAGAAGAAATTGCAAATATTAGGAATTGAAATACAGATAAGCACAAATTTCCTAAGCAATTAATAAAAAAAAAAAAGTTGTACAAATCAGTCTATTTAGTAGATTAACACAACTTCAAAGAAAAGTAAATATAGATCATAAGTATCATAATGATTTCTTTCCCAATTCACATTTTTTAAAAACCACCTAAATCTATTTATAATAATCCACTTTAGGCTCCACCAAATAACCAGCTAGCATACCGTGAAAAAAGAATGGAATTACCTTTTCTTCATTAATAATTCTGAAAACATTCATCCTCTTTATACCCATAATCACAATCATAACAAAACACAATGTAACAGCATCAAATGACCTCATTTCCAATATCTGTCTGAAAACAAGAAATCCTTTTTTCTGTTCACAGACTCTACGATCTCATCCTCATGCTCGTCAAGCTTCTTCCCTTCGTAATCTTGGAGAAATCTCATTGTACTTGGCCACTGCACAGGCCACAAAAGCAGTCCAAGACTTTAATGGATTACTCAGAAACAAAAATCTTTCGAACAAATCAAAATATATAGACTGTCGCAATTTCTACCAATGGTCAAGAAACTACTTTATTAGCGCCAAAAATCATCTATTACGCAATGAATTTGAATCTGCAAAAGATTTTTCAAAACTTGGTTATGGAGTGCCTTCAAGTTGTAGAAACAAATTCAGACATAA
The DNA here is from genome assembly GCA_038501285.1 of Penstemon eatonii. Classification (NCBI taxonomy): domain Eukaryota; kingdom Viridiplantae; phylum Streptophyta; class Magnoliopsida; order Lamiales; family Plantaginaceae; genus Penstemon; species Penstemon eatonii. The sequence continues at coordinate 59,618,364 of CM076715.1, read as the reverse complement.
TGAACCTAGGAATGTCAAACAAGTTAATGACAAATCAGATGCTCTTTTTAACATAGCTTTTGTTATTGCAGAAGAATTACATAGCCCTGGTACAATATTAAATTGAAGGTTATACAAGAAGAGGCAATATCTAGGAAAAATATGCCTTTTACTTTTACTAAATAATAATCTTTCATGTTGATTGTTTTTACTAAGTTTGTGTAAGGAAGCTATAGTATAGACATCTAAATGGTTAATGATATGAATTTGATTGGTCTTTAGGGCATTACTTTTCTCTCTTTTTATGTTACTAGAAAGGTGGTTAAAAAAGAAGTTACTAGAAAGGTGCACTTACTAATATTAGTAGTGATTTTAAATTGTATATGAATTTTATTTTTAATTTATTGTAAATTACCCAAACTACCATGAGATTTAGTGTAATTACACAATCAACCTTTCATGTTTGAGAAATTACACAAGTTATCTAGATTCATTACACAGTTACACCGTTATGGAGTTAATTTCTGACGACATAATAAAAAAATAACTAAAATTCTAGAACTACCCCTAGGTACCATCTAAGAAATTATACCCCTCATGGATGGCAAATGAACTTCACCCATTTTATCGATTTGATTCAATTTTCACCGATATTAACTCATACACACAACATTTTTCGTTATTTGATACTTGTGTTACTTCTCGAAATTTGTGTCATACTCACATAAAAAATTCAAACAAATATTTTTGTTTAAAATGCATGAAATCGAGGACTTCTCAAAAGTCCTCCAAATCTCAAAAATATACGAAGAAATTCAAACAAACAACTTATCAGATTTCTTCTAAGCTAAGGACATATCATAAATCATCTATCAAACTTAAATGTATGCTCTCCTCGTAGGGTAGATCTAGGAATTTGGTGCAGAGGAGGCTAAAGTTCTATGATAAACTAATAATTTAAATTAAAAATTTCAATCAAACAGACAAATCCCTTATTTCAATCACGAGAAAATAAATGAGGAGATACAAAGACAAGAGGTGATGTTTGACAAAAATAACCCCACAAGTTAGTTTAGTTATATATGATACCCCGTTAAGACCCCAACAAAGAACCCAAAACATCTACATATCTTTTTAACAATTTCAAATGACATCAATTAGATTGACAATTTACCGCAAGGAGTTTTTATTTTCTGAAATCGGTCCATGATAGCATCATTAAAAATATTACTAAATATGTCTATCTCTATAAAGACCAATTCTCTATCATATAGTCATTGATCGTCCATTTTGTTATGAAGTCGATCCTTCACTATCTTCATAGCCGAAAACTCTCTTTCTACTGATGCAATTGCAATGGGTAGAATAAGTGTCAATGTCACAAGTTTGTAAACCAACGAGTATGCGACATTTGTTTAGTTGCAACCATCTTTATACAAGATTACCAATTCCTATTAAATAAGAAATTCATCACTTGATTGAATATCCCTAACATAATTTTCAAGGAGAGAAAGTTTTAGAAAGAGTGAAAGCACAACAAAGAAAAATACTCTCTAATTCAAATTCAACGGTCAAGACACAGTTCTTTTCTTTTGTGTTTGTAATGTTTATATGTATGGGGATCATTTATAGTTTTAAAAATATTTTGGGGTTAAAATGTAATATCCCAAAATATCAAAAGTATAATCATAAATAAAAATTGAGTGGGGGCTACAACCTCCACCATCCCAACCTAGGTCTGCCCTTACCTGCAGGTACTATAATAGCACGAACAAATGTTAAGAACAACAATATTGAACATAAATGCAGGTATGAGAAACATCAAAACATACTTCATGATTACATTCTCAAGTTTTCGAGAAATATATGAGAAAGTGAACAAATTAATTGCAAAAGCAGGATAAATTCAGGCAGATGACAACTATCAACAAAGATTCTTATTATCTCATCAAAATATAATTATGATAGTGGAGGTCATACACCATAAAAAGTACAATCAATCAAAGTCATTCTCATGTTGGGGGGAGGAGGAGGGGGGTTCAAATTGTTGGATTGAAACGGGTCCGTGTTGGGCTTGTCTACTCATATAAAAAAAGGTCTAGGTTATGTTGCTATGTACAGTAACATAGAGAGAAAAATAATTGAAGGTATTAAGCCCTCTAATTTGGCAGTCGCAAAAGTCACGCAAGAAAAAGAGAGAAGAGTGGGAACTATTGGAATTTATTTTAGGTTTTGTGAAAGAGATCGAGGTACTACGAGTAATTGGTTTCTTCTCGGATTCAGTCAGAGATTCTTCACAAAGTATTCAATCGTCCAATTGGTTTGAGTTTTTATTATTGCTCTTTCATTTGATGATTTATTTGTTCTCTATGTTATCCAAGTTCGTGAATTGAGGTTTTCCACCTTGTTGGTGAGATTATTACTATTGTGATCCAAGAGTTCTCTTGCGGATTTGGTTAGCCCCTATTTATTTTAGGAGGATTTTTTAAACCCATTATCATTATAGTGGTTGAGTTAGATCGATTTTCGATCACGTGGTTTTTTCGCGGCTTTCCATGTAAAATTGTCATGTACATATTTACTTTTCTCGCACCTTAATTCTTGTTTAGTTCAGTTAAATAGTGCTTGGGTTTAATTTAATCTTGAAATTCTCAATTTCAATTTCAATCCATGGATATTTGTGGGAAAGAACGAATTGCTTCCGTGGTGATATTAGTTGTTGCTAATTTGGTACTCTTTCCCTAACAAGTGGCATCACAGTCGCGGTTAGGATAAGTTTTGGTGAATAAAAATGGATGACTATAATGGAAGGATGATCACATTGAATGGATCAAGTTATTCATTTTGGAAATCAAGTATGGATGACTTGTTGTATTGCAAGGATTTGTATTTGTCCCTGCACGGAGATGAAGGCAAATCGAATGATATGACTGCTTTTGCTTGGGATATCATGCATAGTGTTGGATAAGGATGAAGATGAAGGCACTAAAGGAAATTTGATAAGGGAGGTTTTGATGCATTCCAAAACTTCATATTTGGCTAAGCATGGAGTAACTTAGCTGACAATCTTATCAAGGAATTTTGACTAAGTACAAGAAGACATCAGAAGAGTCAAAGTTTCAAGGTCCAAGACTTCTGATCTGCTGAAGTAAAGTTATCAGACTGGTGAAGATCAGCCGACTCAAATCAGATTTGTTCATGTTTGAGATCAGCCGAGTTCGCCATCAGACCTACACTTTCGTCAGCCAAGTGAAGAAGATCATGAAGTGTTCCCAACGGTAATAAATGCCCCTTGGAGTAATAAATGCTGAAGTACGAGGTTATTTAAGACAAATGATTGAAGACTTGCTTCGCATCAGCTGGGTGCATTTAATGCTGCATTTAATGCTGCCTGCATAATAGTACTGTTCACAGTACGGACAGACTGCAAAAGAGCCGTTCGCGGATTTTAAGGACCAGTACTCGAGGAATTTGAATCTTGTCTTTCTTCAACGGACACTTTTCAATCCTCAAGTATAAATAGCTGAAAGAGACGAAGAAGAAAGAAGCAACACAATCTCTGAGAAATTTTCGAAGCAAAATTCTTTAAGTCTCAAGAACAGCTCACTCATCAGCTGAGTCATTTGTTGACGAAAGCAGAGTTGAAGAATCAAGAAAAATACATCTTCTGAGTGATTTTGTAATCAAGAGTGTTGTGAGAAGTAGATATCCGTCTAAGTGAGTGATATTACTTCAGAGAATAGGTCTTCTTTGTGATTTCCTATTGCGAACTTGTGGTCGTTTCATTTGTTGTTCGACGCAAGCAGAGTATACTGTAAACTTTGTGATTATAGTATAACCCAAGATCTGTGTAACTTGGAAGAGTGGATTAAAGGATATTCAAATCCATATAACCACTATAAAAATTACTTGTGTTTTTACATTGCTTTTAAACCTGCACATTTTCTGTTTGCATAAAAACACATTAAGTTAACTGTTTGAAAAAGAGTTAAAAAGGAGTTTATAAAACTGGGGAAGCATTTTTCAAACTGCTAAGATTACTTGTGAAAAACACTTTGAAAATCCGCTGCAAGTACTCTAAGTATTAAAACTGATTTTAACAAAATCAGCTAAGTAACAATCAGACGAGTGGTCAACAAGACTGTTCAAAGATTTGTTCGCGAACATAATTGTAACTAACTAATCTGATCAGCTTAGTCTGTTCAGTTGAGTAAAAGTTTTAAAGTTAATCAAAAGAAATTTTTAAAGAGGTTTATTCACCCCCCCTCTAAACCTTTTCTGACCACTTGGGACCAACAAGTGGTATCAGAGCAGGTTGTTCATTAGAATCAGCTGCCTGATCAACAAGCTTGATCCAAGTGTTTTTCAAGGGTTTTCAAAATTTTCAAAAGAGCATCTTTTTGAAAAATCAAAACTTTTTGAAAAATGGATTGTATCAGCCATGTTCCCCACATTGCTGGTATGTCCTTTGAGGACTGGAAAATCAGAATGGAGATTTTCCTAGCTGCTTATAATGATAACATGTACACATGTATCATTAAAGGTCCATTCAGATTCACAAAGACCATAAAAATCAATGAAGTTGATACGGTTGTGGAAAAAGACCTTCATGAGATGACTCCAGAAGAAATAAAGCTTTACAATCTAGACAAAGTTGGGAGATTCATCATGACTAAAGCCCTGGATAATGATCGGTTTGACAAGGTCAAGCATTGCAAGACTGCAAAGGAGATGTGGGATAAAGTCAGAGATATGAGCGAAGGCAATGATGCAATAAAAGAGCATCAGCTAACTGTTGCCTTGGAGAAACTTGACAACTTCAAGATGAAGTCTGGAGAAACCATTGATCAGATGGATACCAGATTCACCAGAACTCTGAATGAAGTTTTAAAGCTGGGAAAGACCTTCACTGACAAAGAGATTACCGTCAGAGTACTAAAGGCCCTACCCCCAAAGTTCAACATGAAAGTGACAGCAATGGAAGAATCAAGGGATTTGGGAAAAATCTCTCTTACTGAGCTGTTCTCTGTACTCAAGGCATTCGAGTATAAACTGCCTAGGATGGGAATTGAAGAAACCTCAACTTCAGGACCCACAGCTGCACTAATTGCTGCTGAAAACACCAGAAGACCAGCACAGAAAAGCAAAGAAGTGGACTCATTTGATGAAGCCACTCTACTCAACAAGAAGGAGTACACTGCTGGAGATGTTGAACTGTTGATGAACAATTTCAAGAAGTTCTACAAAAGAAAAATGAAGAACAAATACAACAATGCTTCTACTTCTAAACCTAACTTTTCTTCTCAGGATAAAGACGATTATAAAGCAAAACTAATGTGTTACAACTGCAGGAAATTGGGACACTTCATCAAAGACTGCCCATATCAAAAGCAGAAAAGTACACTGAAGAGGAGAAGAAAATGAGAAAAGAAAGAAAGCATCAGAGAGGCAAGGCTATGATGGCTGAAGCAGAAAAGCTGACTGATGTCTACTCATCTGATTCAGATTCAGACACGTCTGATGAAGAATCGTCTGATGAAGAAAAACCTGCTCTCCTGTGCCTGATGGCAAAGGAATCTGATGACTCTGAGGATGAGGTAACTCCTCTTAACAATGAATTATTTAATTCATTTGAACAAATGATGCTGAACAATACTGGTATTGCTGAAGCATACAAGAAGCTTAAGGAAGAGATGATATTGCTAAAAGAGCAAAATAATTCACTGAAACTTTTAGCTGAAAAGCCAAAGGAATCAGCTGAATATAAACAGCTTGAGCAAGAACATGAGTCTCTGAAAGCTGAGTGTAAAGTTTATAAAGGAAAAATCATGGAACTTGAAAAGGTTATTGAGTCTCATGAAAAATCGTCTGTTGCATCCACGCATACATCTATTAAACAGAAGATACCTTTAGAACAGGATAAGCTTGAACTGAATCATACTGAAAAATTTGTATCAGCTGACAACAGTAAGGTCATTCTTTATGTTCAGACAGCTAGACCTACTTCACCTAAGAATGTGTTAAAGGAGAAGAAATCTCCTAAGGCTAAAAAGAGCAAAGAGCCTAGTGTAGGAAGACAGACTAGTAAGCCTAAACAGAAGAGTCCTAGGAAATCATCTGATAAGGCTAAAACTAATCAGACTAGTGATAAAGCTAAGTCGTCTGTTAAAGAGCAAGCATCTAGTAAACCAAAGAAGCATAAGAACAAGAAAAATCAAAATGCTTGGTATGGAAATGAGTCATATTATGTGCAACCTGCTGCATATCATCCTATGTATCATGCACCTCAATTTCCAGGTTACTATGCACCTTACCCTGCTCATCCAATGCATGCATACCCTGCTTATCATGCACCTTACCCTGCTTATGAGCATTATTCTTATCATACTGATCATCAACATGACTTATCTGCTAATTATGATAAAAATGAAACTGTTCATGCTCCTGTCAAAACTCAGAAGCCTAAGACATCAACATCTTGGGTTGTCAAAGGTGGAACTAATCCTTCAGGACCCTCTCAATAAGGGTACCTAAAACAATTTTAATTTTGTTTTGTAGGATAGGATTAGGAGTAGGAGTAAAGTAGAGAAGATTTGGTACTTGGACAGTGGATGTTCAAGACACATGTGTGGAAGCATACATGAGCTGACTGATGCAGTTGCTGTGGATGGTCCAAAGGTTACATTTGGAGACAGCAAAGAAGGCAAGATTAAAGCTAAAGGAAGACTTATAAGAGGAAACATAGAGATATCTGACGTCTCATATGTTAAAGGCCTCAAATATAATCTGCTAAGCATAAGTCAATTTTGTGACAAAGGATATTCAGTCATCTTCTCAACAGATAAGTGCTACGTTGAACAGATTGGTACAAAGAAGTAATTTTATCTGGAAGACGACAAGGAAATATCTACATAGTCGACTGGAATTCTGCTGATAAGAATTCAAGTGTTTGTTTGGTGGCATCTGCACCAAGTGAAGTTAGTTGGCTATGGCACAAGAGAATGAATCATCTAATCTTCAAGACCATAAACAGATTAATCAAGAATGATCTGGTAGAAGGGATTCCAAAAGCAGTCATGAGCAAAGACAAGCTCTGTGACGCATGTCAGAAGGGTAAACAAATCAAGTCATCTTTCAAAAGCAAGAAGCATCAATCTTCAGAAAGAATATTGGAGCTACTACATATGGACTTATTTGGACCCATTGATCCAGTCAGCAATGGTGGAAAGAAATACTGCCTAGCTGTTGTGGATGATTATTCAAGATATACTTGGGTGATTTTCATGAAGAAGAAAAGTGAAACCAAGGAACATCTTACCAATCTGATGGAACTGATCCAGAATGAGAAGAGTACCAAAATATTGAAGATCAGATCAGATAGAGGGACAGAGTTTACAAACTCTACTGTTGAAGAGTACTGTAATATCAAAGGAATACATCATGAGTATTCAGCTGCTAGAACCCCTCAACAGAATGGTGTTGCTGAAAGGAGAAACAGAACACTGAAGGAAGCTGTCAGAACTATGATAGCTGAAGCAAAGCTGCCACAAAGATTTTGGGCAGAAGCAACAAATACAGCCTGCTTTACCCAGAACAGATGTATGATCAACAAAAATCAGAACAAGACTCCATATGAAGTTTGGAACAACAGAAAACCAAATATTCATTACTTTAAGATTTTTGGTTGTAAATGTTTTATATTGAATAATGGGAAAAATCACCTTACTGCATTTGCAGAAAAGGCTGATGAAGCTGTCTTTGTAGGATACTCAACTGTTAGTAAGGCCTATAGAGTTTTCAATAAAAGAACATTACTAATAGAAGAATCTATCCATGTAGTATTTGATGAGCCAAGTCAATCTTCTGAAAAGAATCAAAGTGTTAATCAAGATCTGTCTACTGATTTACAGAAGCTAGACATTGGAAGAAATGAAGAATATGTTCCCATCATACTACCTAATCTAAGTTCAGCTGCTAACTCAAGTGCTGTTCAAAATCACAGTGCTGATTGTCTAACAGACGAGTTGCAAACAGCTGACAGACCAGAGACTGTTCAACAGACAACTAATGTTCAACAGACTACTACTGAAACTCCAACAGTAGTGCTGCAAGATCAAAACAGAGGACAACATCCTGATCTGCAACCTGATCTCAGATGGCTCAAGAATCACCCACCTGAGTTAGTGATTGGTGATCCTTTAGATAGAGTGAAAACAAGAAGAGCTGCTGCACAAGATGCTATGTTTGTCACATTTCTATCTCAGATAGAGCCCAAACAAATTGAAGAAGCTCTCAGTGATTCCTTCTGGATAGAAGCTATGCAAGAAGAGCTAAATCAATTTGAAAGGAATGAAGTCTGGTATTTAGTACCAAGACCAAGTCATCCAAGGGTAATTGGCACTAAATGGGTATTCAGAAATAAGATGAATGAAGATGGTGTTGTCACCAGAAATAAAGCAAGATTAGTGTCCAAGGGTTATTGTCAAGAAGAAGGAATTGACTTTGATGAAACTTTTGCACCAGTAGCAAGACTTGAAGCAATCAGACTGTTTCTAGCCTATGCTGCTTACAAGAACTTCACTGTCTATCAGATGGATGTGAAGTCTGCTTTTCTCAATGGAGAATTGCAAGAAGAAGTATATGTTGAACAACCTCCAGGATTTGAAGTCTATCAAGAGGATGACAAAGTATATCGTCTGAAGAAAGCCTTATATGGACTGAAACAGGCTCCAAGAGCATGGTATGATACCCTATCTGATTTTCTTTTAACTAAAGGATTTCGTAAAGGTAAGGTAGATAAAACCTTGTTTACAATTGAATGGGAAAATCATATATTACTTGTGCAAATATATGTGGACGATATTATTTTTGGTTCAACTAACCAACAGATGTGTGATAAGTTCTCCAAGCTAATGCAGAATAAGTTTGAAATGAGCATGATGGGTGAACTTAATTATTTTCTTGGATTGCAAGTTAGACAGTTGCCTGATGGAATATTCATCAGCCAAGCAAAATACACAAGAGATCTGTTCAAGAAGTTTGGTATGGAAACTAGCTCAACTGCTACAATTCCTATGTCTACAAATCTTCGTTTGGATAAAGATGAAGATGGCAAATCAGTGGACATAACCAAATACAGAGGCATTATTGGTTCCTTGTTGTATCTAACAGCAAGTAGACCTGATATAATGTACTCAGTTGGAGTCTGTGCAAGATTTCAATCAAACCCCAAAGAATCTCATCTCTTAGCCGCCAAGAGGATATTGAAATACATTAAAGGCACTCAAGAATTGGGATTGTGGTATCCTAGAGAATCTGGATTTGAACTTATTGGTTATTCAGATTCAGACCTTGCTGGCTGCAAGATTGACAGAAAGAGCACAACAGGTGCCTGTCAGTTCTTAGGTAGTCGTCTGATCTCATGGATGAGTAAGAAACAGACTTCAGTTTCTATATCTACTGCTGAAGCTGAATATATAGCTGCTGGAGCTTGCTGTGCACAGATACTTTGGTTGAAACATCAACTAGAAGACTACAACATCAAGATCAGTGGAATACCAATCTACTGTGACAATACAAGTGCAATCTCTCTTACTCAGAACACTACAAGTCATTCAAGGACTAAGCATATTGAGATCAAGCATCACTTCATTAGAGATCATGTGGAAAAAGGCAATGTTATGATTGAGTATGTTCATACTGATAATCAGATTGCTGATATCTTCACTAAACCTTTAAGTGAAGCAAGGTTCTCAACTCTAAGAGCTGAGTTAGGACTCCTCAATTTGGATGCATAAGCTGAGGGGGAACCTGTCAGAAGACTGAAGTTCAACAGCCTAAATATCCGGTGTTCTATTCAAGGATTAACTTTCAACAGACTAGTTAACATATGAATTCTTAAACTCAGGGGAACGTGTAAGACTAGCGGTACTTCTGAATTAAAGATGAAATTTGTTAATGACAGTTAGTTGAAGTTATGTTTTCATCAGAAGACTCAACTATCGAAGAACAAAGTTATATTATCTGGCTGGATTGACAAACAGCTGAGGAAGGTTATCAGTTATTGGCATTCTCTGATAACTGCATTGTCATCAGGACAGTAGTCCATCAGATAAGTGTTTATTATACTCATCTGATTACTTAAATAAAAGCGAACTATTTAAAACGCTCTATTTAAAACACGCTTTTATAAGTAACTGTTGGGCGGTACATATTCCCGCTCCTCATTAAATATCTTTTGAATTTGAAAAGTCGTAACTGACGCCGCACGATCAGCACTGACAGAAAAACGGATCTAACGGTTGGCGGATATCACGGAAACTGACATACCCTCAACTCTATAAATCCCCATCTGATCAGTCGAGTCGCTCTTTACGCACTCTAAACTTTCAAAAGTACTTGTGAGAAAATTTGAGCAATTTTTCTGCAAAATCTCTTCGTTTTTCTCTCTAATCTCCACAGATCTACAATGGCTGCTGAAGGTATGTATCTTGTGTATGATTCCTACTACAATTCTGGCACAAAACTGATGAAGGAACTTCTGGAGAAGTTCAAATCTGCAACATTGGTGAATTTCATGGAATATCATGAAGGAATAATCTGGACTGACCAGGTTATGGAATACTACAGTACGGCTAAAGTTGATTTCGATAAGTTGGAGATTACTGCTACAGTTGGTGACAAATCTGTTGTCATCACTCCTACCGTTCTTCACGAACAGTTTGGGCTTCGTAACAGTGGACGTCATGATATCACTGTGTTAACTGAAGCAAAACACCAAGAGTTTTGGGCGATCTGCGCCAAAGAAGGAGAAATACTGTCTGGGAATATCAAGAAGAGACAGCTGAAGGACGAGTATCAGCGGATGGCTGATATGGTGGCAAAGCTGTTAGAAAATTGCACATTTTCTCTTGATGCTGTTACTATGAAGAGATTCAGCATCATGGCTGCCATTTATTATGGATTGGAAGTCAACTGGTCCATGATCATCTGGTACATCTTCGCTGAGTTCTTTGAAGTGAAGAAAGGAAAAGAACCTCACACCAACCACAGGATAACTCTCAGCTACCTACTGTCCCATCTGGGATGTGTTATGAAGAATGGCAAGGAAATCCACAAGTCCAAAGCCATGAACAAATATTTGCCTGTTCAAAAGAGGAAGGCTGATGAGCCAGAGGCTGAAGATGAGGAATCAAAAGAGGTTCCTGCCAAAAGGCAAAGGAAACTGGTCAAGACTGCTGAGTTAGCTGTTGAGTCCAGAAAGAAGAAGGCTGCTGATAAGCCTAAGGAAAAGAAGATGGAGAAAGTGACTTCTGCTGTTGAAGCCACTAAAGCTATTGAAAAAGTAATTGCTGATGTAAGGACTGGATCCCCTGCATCACCGTCAAGAACTCCATCAGCAGAGAGGCCTGCTGAAGGTATCTCTCAAAGAACAAGAAGTCAACAGAGAGATACAGCTACTTCTACTTACCGTGAAGGAAGAACCAAGAAGACTGCTAGAAAGCAGATGTCCTTCATAGAAGAACCAACGGAATTAGAAAATGTAGCTAGGGAAGACCCTGACGCTGCTGAAAAGCCTGCTGAAACAGTTGAGACTGTTGCGACTGACAAAGCTGATGTGCAACAGTTGCCTCAAGTCACATCAACAGCTGAGGTTGCTCAACCTCAAGAAGATCCAGATGTCCAAATCATACATCCTATTGCTGCAAATCCTATATCATCTGCTGGACCAGCCCCTGCTGATAAAGGTAAAAGAAAGATAGTGCTAAGGAAAAAGAAAGTCTCCAAAGCTGACAAGAAAGCAAGGGAGGAAGCTGAACAAAGGAAGCAAGATGAAGCTGAGGAAAAGAAGGCACTTGAGCTAAGCAAAGCTCAAGCGGCTAAGGATGAAGCCAGAAGGCGCATGTCTGAGGCAGAAAGGAAAGCTGCTGAGGATGCTGAACTGGAAATGGTGTTGGAAATTAGCAAAGTTGATGCCTATGGACCTGTCCATGGAGGTGGCATCAAGATTGGAGAAGGCAAAGATGAAGAAGAAAAGAAAAAGATATTACTGCCTGCCCCCAAAGTCAAGTCAAAGGATAAATTTGAAATTCGAAGAGCCTTTGAAATAGTAATTGCTGATAAGGATCTTTTCAAGAAGTTTGAGAAGTCTTTGGCATACTATGATCAAAAGCTCATGTTGAAGACTCTGTTCAACCAGGAAAAGCCAAGGTATATAAGTTGGAGAGACAACAGGCTGAACAAGTCAATAACAGAACTTCAAAATATGAAGGAGTTGGCTGATGAAGAACGATGAGTTCTGACCTGGCTGAAAACAAACTCCATTCAAAAGGCCCTTGATCCCAGCTATGTAAGAGATGTAATGCATAGTTATGCAAAAGGCTTTGCATTGGAGGAGGCCAAGAAGATCAAAAGCACCTTGCCTGATAAGAAGAGAAAGTCTGAAGATGCTGAAGAAAGGGCAATTAAATTTGATGTTATGACCTCCCTGAAGAGATGGGCAAAAAGGTCAAAATATCAGCAAGGTTGTTCAAGTGACTTGCCACTGCTGCCAAGCATTCATCAAATAATTTTTGGCAAGGAAGTAAAAGAGTTCAGTGAAGTGCCAAAGGGCAACAATGCTCCTGTTAACCCTTGGATCATTGTGAGGCAAATCAGACAAACTACCTGCTTCAATGATGATGGCACTATAACTAACCTGTTTTACGATGATGTCACTGATGAAAAGAATGAAGCTGACAAGTCCTTAGCTATTGAATGGGAAGCTAAGACTTCTGAAGATCATCAGATGACTGATATGGAAGAAGTCCCTGTTCAACAGGCGACTAACGAGAAGGAAGCTGATGCTGATGCTTCTGCTTCATCAGCTGATCAACATTCATCACTGATGGAAGCTCTCCAGATGCTTATGGAAAACTCACTGAAGGAACTGGAACAGAAGCAAAATCAACAGCTAATGAAAGTCAAGGAGGAGCTGAAGGATGAACTTAAGACAGAATTAGTAGAATCCAATAAACTTCAGCTGGAAACTGTTCAAGGATCAACAGCAGAGATCATCAAGAAAGAAATTAACAGTATTCCTATCCCTCAAGACAATTCATTGCAGTTAGTGCACAGTTTGAGAGAATTGAACAAGAATGTTGAAGATGTGAAGGGTGATGTCAACCACCTTCACACTGCATTAAAAACGGCTGAGCACAAGATTGCTGATCTAACTGCAACCTTCATTCAAGTCAGTAAAGAAGAGAAGGAAATCAATCTAGGGATGTTGCAAGAAGTGGCAAAGGCTTCACAGGAAGTTCAGAATGAGATTGCAACTATCAACCTTAACATTGACTACTTCAATGATAAGACTGACGTCATCAGCACTGATATTCATCATCTCACAGCAAGTCATGATGTTGTCAATCAGAATCTAAAGGCTTTGTGTGCTGGAGTGAAGATTCCAACAGTTGCTCTCAACCCTGTTGTTGCACCTTCAAATGTCATCAAGGTTGATGATGACAAAAAGGGGGAAGATAAAAGGGAAGAACCAGCTAAGGAAACTGCTGCTGCAACTATTGAAGCCAAGGAAACTGAAGACACAGCTGAAAAGACTGAAAAGCTTGGAAAGGTAGAAGAAGAAGAAAAGACTGAAAAAGAAACTACCAAGTACAAGAACACTGAATCTGCCAAGAAAGCAATGGAGCTAATTAAAGAGCAGCAACTCAAAGAGAAGATGGAAGCTGCCAAAGCAATCTTGGAAGAGGAAGCGGATGATGAAGAAGATGACGAAGAGTCATCTTATGAATATGAAGAAGTGCTTGAAGGATCAGATGAAGAAGCTGATAGTTAGAAATTATAAATTCATTGTAATCAGTTTACTTTATCTATTTCTTCAGAAATCTCATCTGATGAACTTGCATTGTAATATTTTTTTCAAAATATCAATATAAAAATCAAGTTCATTCCAACATATTATTTTCTATCTCAGAAAATTTTTGAGGATTACATTCTTTAGTTTAGGTATTCAACAGGTACTTAGCTGAAGTTTTGTCATCATCAAAAAGGGGGAAATTGTTGGATAAGGATGAAGATGAAGGCACTAAAGGAAATTTGATAAGGGAGGTTTTGATGCATTCCAAAACTTCATATTTGGCTAAGCATGGAGTAACTTAGCTGACAATCTTATCAAGGAATTTTGACTAAGTACAAGAAGACATCAGAAGAGTCAAAGTTTCAAGGTCCAAGACTTCTGATCTGCTGAAGTAAAGTTATCAGACTGGTGAAGATCAGCCGACTCAAATCAGATTTGTTCATGTTTGAGATCAGCCGAGTTCGCCATCAGACCTGCACTTTCGTCAGCCAAGTGAAGAAGATCATGAAGTGTTCCCAACGGTAATAAATGCCCCTTGGAGTAATAAATGCTGAAGTACGAGGTTATTTAAGACAAATGATTGAAGACTTGCTTCGCATCAGCTGGGTGCATTTAATGCTGCATTTAATGCTGCCTGCATAATAGTACTGTTCACAGTACGGACAGACTGCAAAAGAGCCGTTCGCGGATTTTAAGGACCAGTACTCGAGGAATTTGAATCTTGTCTTTCTTCAACGGACACTTTTCAATCCTCACGTATAAATAGCTGAAAGAGATGAAGAAGAAAGAAGCAACACAATCTCTGAGAAATTTTCGAAGCAAAATTCTTTAAGTCTCAAGAACAGCTCACTCATCAGCTGAGTCATTTGTTGACGAAAGCAGAGTTGAAGAATCAAGAAAAATACATCTTCTGAGTGATTTTGTAATCAAGAGTGTTGTGAGAAGTAGATATTCGTCTAAGTGAGTGATATTACTTCAGAGAATAGGTCTTCTTTGTGATTTCCTATTGCGAACTTGTGGTCGTTTCATTTGTTGTTCGACGCAAGCAGAGTATACTGTAAACTTTGTGATTATAGTATAACCCAAGATCTGTGTAACTTGGAAGAGTGGATTAAAGGATATTCAAATCCATATAACCACTATAAAAATTACTTGTGTTTTTACATTGCTTTTAAACCTGCATTTCTGTTTGCATAAAAACACATTAAGTTAACTGTTTGAAAAAGAGTTAAAAAGGAGTTTATAAAACTGGGGAAGCATTTTTCAAACTGCTAAGATTACTTGTGAAAAACACTTTGAAAATCCGCTGCAAGTACTCTAAGTATTAAAACTGATTTTAACAAAATCAGCTAAGTAACAATCAGACGAGTGGTCAACAAGACTGTTCAAAGATTTGTTCGCGAACATAATTGTAACTAACTAATCTGATCAGCTTAGTCTGTTCAGTTGAGTAAAAGTTTTAAAGTTAATCAAAAGAAATTTTTAAAGAGGTTTATTCTCACCCCCCCCCCCCCCTCTAAACTTCTTCTGACCACTTGGGACCAACACATAGAAAGACAATTGTATATATCCGACGTTTCATTGATCACAGTTTGTATCACAAACTTTGCTAGTGAATATAAGGCTGTTTTTTTAGGGAGAAAATTGAGGCTATGTTTGAGTATAAAAGTGCCTTTAACAAAACTTCTAGTTTCAGGAAGATGGTTTGGTCGAGATATCGGGATTATACTAGCATGGCAAAGCATCTTAACATTTTTCAGGGTTTATTAATCAGTCTGTTGTCATGGAAATACCTCTAGATGATGAGGTGATGACTTTGTTACTTCTTAGCTCTCAATCTGACAGCTGGGACATACTTGTTGTGATAATCAATAACTCGGCTCCAGATGGAGAATTGACATTGGAGATGGTCAAAAACAGTTTGCTTAATGAAGAAGCTGGGAAGAAGGAGATAAATTTTAGTTCTAGGGCATAGACTAAGATTCTGGTCGCGGGAACTGATAACAGTGAAAGGATAGTGCCCTGCAAGCCAACAAAATAGCTTGTAATAGGAACATTATTTTATCTTGAAAGAATCTTTGATTTATCAATTAATACGATCTGTTTATTTTATTGAGAATTCATAATATAAACAAATGGCCATCTTCATCTTTCGCGAACACATTTAAGCGATTGGTTGAAACCCTGAGATCACTTATGACTACGGGATTATTCACTTCAGTATTGGGTGCGATTAATCATGAAACGGTCTCAAAGGTCGTGATCTCAAAAATGTTCCAAGTCATAGATTCATATCGAGACGGGGTATCGAGTGAATCGTCAAGACTTGTAGGATTATGCATGATTCACTAAAAGTGAATTTGTTGTCGTTTCATGAACAAGACATTGTTAATGTCAGTGCATATGACTAGGTGGTTCGATAGGGGATCGGACGCATCGAACGACCCGAACAGAGAGACCCATTGTGGAAGTGCTTAAAAAGCATATCGGTGGTGGGATGTCTCTCAAGACTTATAACAGTGTACGATTTAGTCCTTAGACTTGAGGTGCTAGGGCGAATTCGGTATACGGGTGTGCGTACTTTGATTTAGGAGCCGGGCACATAGCTTGTCCATTGTGCGCCTACGTTGGGTGCGTATAGTCGTATGCGCGGATGGTTAGCATCAATATAGGATCTACCGACTCATTGTAATGGATGAGGGAATTTCCTGTACATTCTTCGATGATACATTCCGAGAAATCCATGGCCATGGTCGGTGATGGATTTGGAAAGGGGTTTCCAAATTTAGCAGTCACACTGGAAGTATTATCCTGAATCAGAAAGTACAGAATCGAGATGATTAGAGGTGCCGACCAATTCACACACCCTAGGTCTCGATCGGGAAATTAGTCGTTAGAAGGACCGTATGTACATGGTACTTATAAGAGATTTAAGGTTCACTGAAGTCAATTCACCTGAAGTTGGGCCTCATGGGCTTGTGGCTAGACATCGACCATGAGGTGTGGGTACTCCTGAATTGATGGTAGATTAATTCTGGAGTGGTCAATTGAAAGTAGTTTAATTGATCGGAATTGCTCATTAATTAAATCACAGAAATGTGAGCCTGCGGCCAATTGATGGTGAACCTAGAGGGTCACACACAAAAGCTGGAACTGTGATAGTCAGTTGTAGAACGAAATGATTTAAAGGAGTTAAATCAAGGTAAGGAATTAAAGGGTAATTCCTGGAGAGAGAAAATTAATTAGATTTTTCTAATTAATTAAATCTTTAATTAGATTTATTGGATTATTTAATTAAAGTGTTAATTAAATAAATGGGCCATTTAATTAAAGTGGTTAATTAAATGACTTGGGCTATTTAATTAAAAGGACTAATTAAATAGAGGGATTGGGCCAGACTTATCTGATAGCCCATTAGCTAAGAGATAAGATTAGGGATAGGGTTTGAACTCTCCTATAAAAAGGAGTCTTCAAGAATCAAAACCCTAAGCAAGGAAAAAGCAAAACCCTAATCTTCTCTCCCTCACATAGCCACCGCCCCCTTTCCCAAGAAGCCCTAGCCGCCGCCACTTCTACCACCAAGCCGCCGCCGCCACCGTGGTTGAGAAGGGCCGTGCATCTCTCTCCCTCTTCCGTTCTACATCTAGAGTTGGATCCAAATCCAACTCTTGAATCTGAGCTGCTTTTCTCCTAGTTCTGAGCCTGAGGATTAAAGTGATTGCAGATCCAACCGGTGTGGACTATTCTCTAGAGGCACAACACTTGGGGTGCTCTAGTGATCCGAAAAGAAGACCGGAGAAACCACCACCTTGCCTGTGGTGAGGTAAAATCTTAATTTTACCAAGTTTTCATTTTAGTAACTTTGTGCTGAAATGAATTCATACTTATTTATATGTGCTAATAAGAACCCTGGGTTGTGGTGTATAAAAAAATTTTAAATTCCGCACCGTTGTAGTTGACAATTATACCCACGAAAACCCAACAGTGGTATCAGAGCCTAACTTATTATGCGCATATAAATAAGGCATGAACGCATCAATTATGTGTTTTATATATGATTGCTGTGTTCTGGAATTTGATTCTTGCTTGTTATGATATATTGAGTGTTCGGATTTTTGCACTTTTCGGTTTTTGGGCCTAAAATGTAATTTCCGAAAATTGGAGGGCTTGTTTGCAAATTGCGATTTTTTATAAATCTGGACAGAAATTGAAATTTTGTTTATATGCAATTCTGGACCAAATTGTAAATTCTGAAATTTTTCAAATTTTGGGTCATTTTGCAATTTACGAAAGGTTAGGGGAGTTTTTGCTATTTTCCGTAAAACTGGGGTCTGTTTTGCAATAAACAAAAGTTTCTGGAAATTTTATTAATTTTCTGCTTTCTGGTCCAATTTGCGTATTCTGGAAATTTTGGGGCTGATTTGTGATTTCCAAAAGTTGAGGGGTCAAAGTGTAATTTTCGAAAATTCAGGGGCCGAACTGCAATTTTTCAAACTTGAAAAACAGAAACTGTTTTGTGCACTAAAGGTGTTTAGTAAATCCGGAAAGTCAATTTTATCATAATTAGTAGGGACTTAAAGTGAGAATCAAAGGGTCATTTTAAAGGGGTTTAAAATGATGTTAGGGATTGTTTTAGAAGGGGTTTTAAAACTAGAATCTAAATGTTTTATAGGCTGTTTTAAAACATTGTTAGAAATAAGAAAAAGGGGTTTTTGCTTGTTTCTTGCTCTACGTGAAATTGTTTACGTGGTTTTTGATCGCGCCGAGCCTTGACCCTTAGGGTAGATGTGATTGGTTATTTTTAATCTTGTTGGTTTTATTGGGCCTGCGAGCCTTAAGTTTTGGGCCACTTTGAGCCATTGTAATAGATAGGGCTTTTACTGTTTTATTAGTTTAGAATGGAGGCCCGTTACAAGCAAGGTGGGAGCCCATGAAGACTAAAGGCCATGTATGCATGGTAAAATGTGTAATAGAGTAGGTCTCTTTGAAACCTAATAGATTGACCAATAGGACCATCGTCTTTGGCTCGATGGTGGTCCACATAGGAGGCTCCCGATCGAAAACATACTGTGGTAGCATGCATGCTAGGTGTGTATGTATTTATTTACGTATTTATATCTGAGCTTGTATGGTGATGCGCGCTAGTTATAATTAGATCGTAAATAAAAGATAATGCATAACTGGAACGGTGAGATCTCGAGGAGAGTTACCTCAAACTCTTAAGCCCGAAAAACCCCTCTTGAAAATAATATTAAGTCATATTGGGTACATTTAAAATGATGTTTTAAGGATCCAAGCCTTCCATCAATAGGGACTAGTGTATGTTGTCTACTTATCGTTGAAGGTGATCCAGAGTCTGGCACCCTAGGCGAAGAAAGGGACAATGCACGAAATTCCTTGATTCTCGTTTTTAACTAAACTAGACAAGGGTGGGGACTGGTCGGGATGTGATTATCGACCGATAACTAGTTACGGGGACTTCACGACCGGGCCAGTTGCTCATCATGATTGATGGGTTAGACTTAACGATTAGTAACACTTATGATGTAGCAGTGCTAGATAAGTGCGAAGACCGAGGCAAAATAGCTTGAAGGTTGTGGAGGATCACAATTGGTAAAAGTATACCTACCTGGGGAGTTAATTGTATGGCCACGAGTCGTGGGTGCAATTAATGTCTGCTGGGACGTCAAGACCTACTAGGAGATTAGATTTCCCGAACAATTGAAGGGGTAATTGTTTTGAGGAAATAGTGGGAGAACTTTTTCGATAACAAGTCCAACATCGTTAATTATAAGTATTAATATAGATCAGTCAGCTAAACGTTATCATTTACTTTTGTAGATCATTCTGCAAAAATGTCTAAGAATCCATTAGCTATCATCCTTGACTCTAACAAACTGAACGGATCAAATTTCGTCGACTGGCTAAGAAATCTGAGGATAGTCCTCGACTCCGAGAAAAGGAGTTACATTCTCGATGCACCCATGCCTGGTGCACTTCCGGAAGGGGTTTCGGAAGAGGAACGAGCTACCCATCAAAGGTGGGTCGATGATGATATTCAGGTTCGTTGCCTCATGCTGGCATCAATGACCAATGAGCTGCAGAAACAGCATGCAAAGATGTTGCATGCTGCTGACATAATTCTTCATCTCCGAGAGCTGTTTGGAGAGAAGTCTAGGACCGAAAGGTTCAAGACTACAAAAGAATTATTCAATCTGAGAATGGCTGAGGGTTCAAGTGTGAAGGATCACTGTTTGCGCTTCATTAATCTGGTTGAAAAACTGGAGAACTTGGAGGTAGACCTGCATGCTGATCTCTCCACTGACCTGCTCCTCCATACTCTGCCGCGCTCATTTGATCAGTTCGTGTTGAACTACAACATGGAAGATAGAGCACACGCTCTACACGAACTGACCAATTTATTGGTCACGGCAGAATCTACCCTGAAGAGGGAGAAGTCTGTCATGATTGCTGAGCAACCCAAGGCTGCAAAGCCTAAGAAGGGCAAGAAAAAGAAGAAGAAAGTAATCTCTTCTAAAACAACCAAGAAGGTTGTCGAGAAGAAAAGAAAAAGCCCAGACGATGAATGTTTCCACTGCAAGAAAGCAGGGCACTGGAAAAGGAACTGCCCAGACTACCTGAAAGAGGTGGTCAAAGGTATTTTCTTTATTGAAGTTAATATTTCTATTAACTGTGCATCTTGGGTGTTAGACACCGCAGCCGGTTCTCATATCTGCAATGATTTGCAGGTGATGGGAGCAGTAAGGCCTCTTAAACCCGGGGATAGAATCCTGCGCTTTGGAAACGGAGCTAGGGTTGCGGCAGAGGCCATAGGAGACGTTGAATTAGTCCTAGGAAATTTTTCTTTGGTTTTGAAAGACTGTTTGTACGTACCAACAATCATCAAAAACATTATTTCTATTCCTCTTTTGGACAATGATGGTTTTTGTTTTTCCATTTCTAATGGAAGTTTTAGCATAATAAAAGGTGGTTTTACTTATGCTTGTGGTAGTTTGATAGATGGTCTTTATTCCTTAGAACCTGCTAATTCTAATGTCATGCACATTCAATCAAAGAAAAGAAAACAAGATGAAAACAATCCACAACTTTGGCACGCTAGGCTTGGACATATTTCCAAGAGCAGAATTCAAAAGTTGGTCTCCTCTAGGGCTCTTGAAATAAAGAACCTAGATGATTTCCCAACTTGCGAATCCTGTCTCAAGGGAAAAATGACCAAAGCGCCTTTTACTGGGAAACCGGAGCGAACCAAACAAACCTTGGATTTAATCCATACTGATGTTTGTGGACCACTGAGTGTCAGTGCGAGAGGAGGATTCTCATACTTCATAACCTTCACAGACGACTTCAGTCGTTATGGGTATGTATATCTGATGAAGTATAAGTCCGAAGCTTTTGATAAATTCAAAGAGTTTCGAATGGAAGTTGAGAATCAACTTGGACATAGTATCAAGGCACTTCGGTCGGATCGAGGTGGTGAATACTTAAGTCAAGAATTCCTCGATTATCTTGTAGAGAATGGAATTCTCTCTCAGCGAACTCCTCCTAGAACACCGCAGTTGAATGGTGTGTCTGAGAGAAGGAACAGAACTTTGTTAGACATGGTTCGTTCCATGATGAGTTTCGCTGACCTTCCTTTTTCGTTTTGGGGCCAGGCCCTATTAACTGCTTCGAAGATACTTAACATTGTACCTTCAAAGTCGGTGCCAACGACGCCATACCAAGAGTGGTTTGGTAAAGCACCCATATACTCATATTTACGAGTATGGGGATCTCCTGCCTATGTAAGAAACAAGAAAGGAGATAAACTAGATAGTAGATCTAGTTTGTGCAAATTTGTGGGGTATCCAAAGGAATCCATTGGATACCTGTTCTACGAACCTAAGGAACAAAAGATGTTTGTGTCCAGGAACGCCCACTTCTTGGAGGATGACTTCCTCACTAAAAGAAGCGGGATATCCGTAGAACTTGATGAAGTCCAGGAACTGGACCCATCCCCACAAACAGTGGGAGTTGATCCTGAACCCGTTGAACCATCTAGTACACCAGTACTTCGTAGGTCCGATCGAGTTCGTAGAGAGCCTGAAAGGTATGGCTTTATTCACGAAAACGATCAATTGGACACAGATCCAAGGACATACGAAGAAGCTATGTCAGACATAGATTCGGGTGCGTGGCAGGAAGCCATGCAATCCGAAATGGATTCCATGCATTCCAACAAAGTATGGACTTTGGTTGATCCACCTGAGGGAACTATCCCTGTAGGCTGTAAGTGGATCTTCAAGCGCAAGCTAGGAATGAATGGAGAGGTTTTAACTCATAAGGCTCGCCTTGTGGCAAAAGGTTATTCTCAAAGGCCTGGAATAGACTATGAGGAAACTTTTTCGCCAGTAGCGATGTCTAAATCCATTCGGATACTATTAGCCATAGCCGCGTGGTATGACTACGAGATATGGCAAATGGATGTAAAGACCGCCTTTCTCAATGGCGACATTGATAAGGAAATTTATATGCAACAGCCAAAAGGCTTTACATCTAAAGGAAGTGAGCATAAGGTTTGCAAACTTCAAAGGTTAATCTATGGCTTAAAACAGGCGTCCCGAACCTGGAACATACGTTTTGATGAGACAGTCAAGGGGTATGGCTTCATCAAGAACGTTTATGAGTCATGTGTGTACAAGAAATTCGATGGGAGTTCGGTACAATTTATTGTGTTATATGTCGATGACATTCTGTTGATCGGAGACGATATCAGAACGTTGACGCAGACAAAAGCGTGGTTATCCACGCAATTCTCCATGAAGGATATGGGAGACGCATCTTACGTACTAGGCATACGTATCTATAGAGATAGATCGAAGAAGATGTTAGGTCTCTCCCAATCCCAGTACATTAACACTATACTGAAAAGATTCAGTATGGAAGAATCCAAGAAAGGATTGCTTCCAATGAGACATGGAATCTATCTTTCTAAATCAATGTGCCCTACGAGTGATGAAGAAAGAAAGAGAATGTCTCTCATACCTTATGCATCTGCCATTGGCAGCATAATGTATGCAATGTTATGTACTAGACCTGACGTAGCTCGCGCTCTTAGTGTAACGAGCCGCTACCAGTCAAATCCAGGGGAGGAACACTGGACCGCCGTAAAGGCTATCCTAAAGTACCTGAGAAGGACTAAGGATATGTTCTTGGTCTACGGTGGGAGTGGAGAATTGAAACTCGAGGGATTCACTGATTCGAGTTTCCAGTCTGACGTGGATGATTTTAAATCCAATTCTGGATATATATTTTGCCTCAACGGCGCAGCGGTGAGTTGGAAGAGCTCCAAACAGTCGACCACTGCAGACTCAACCACTGAAGCAGAATATATCGCCGCATCAGATGCAGCGAAGGAAAGTGTTTGGATGAGAAACTTCATCCAAGAGCTGGATGTGGTACCTAGCATTGCAAATCCCATAGTAGTCTTCTGTGACAACAATGGGGCAATTGCTCAAGCGAAGGAGCCGAGATCACACCACCAGTCCAAACACGTATTGAGGAAATACCATGTGATCAGGGAGATCATAGGTAGAGGAGACATTCAAATGGAGCGTGTCGACTCAAAGGATAACGTAGCTGATCCACTAACTAAGCCATTATCGCAAAAGGTGTTCGAAGAGCATCTAGGAAGGATGGGTCTTAGAAACGTTTGTGATTGGCTTTAGGGCAAGTGGGAGATTGATAGGATAGTGCCCTGCAAGCCAACAAAATAGCTTGTAATAGGAACATTATTTTATCTTGAAAGAATCTTTGATTTATCAATTAATACGATCTGTTTATTTTATTGAGAATTCATAATATAAACAAATGGCCATCTTCATCTTTCGCGAACACATTTAAGCGATTGGTTGAAACCCTGAGATCACTTATGACTACGGGATTATTCACTTCAGTATTGGGTGCGATTAATCATGAAACGGTCTCAAAGGTCGTGATCTCAAAAATGTTCCAAGTCATAGATTCATATCGAGACGGGGTATCGAGTGAATCGTCAAGACTTGTAGGATTATGCATGATTCACTAAAAGTGAATTTGTTGTCGTTTCATGAACAAGACATTGTTAATGTCAGTGCATATGACTAGGTGGTTCGATAGGGGATCGGACGCATCGAACGACCCGAACAGAGAGACCCATTGTGGAAGTGCTTAAAAAGCATATCGGTGGTGGGATGTCTCTCAAGACTTATAACAGTGTACGATTTAGTCCTTAGACTTGAGGTGCTAGGGTGAATTCGGTATACGGGTGTGCGTACTTTGATTTAGGAGCCGGGCACATAGCTTGTCCATTGTGCGCCTACGTTGGGTGCGTATAGTCGTATGCGCGGATGGTTAGCATCAATATAGGATCTACCGACTCATTGTAATGGATGAGGGAATTTCCTGTACATTCTTCGATGATACATTCCGAGAAATCCATGGCCATGGTCGGTGACGGATTTGGAAAGGGGTTTCCAAATTTAGCAGTCACACTGGAAGTATTATCCTGAATTAGAAAGTACAGAATCGAGATGATTAGAGGTGCCGACCAATTCACACACCCTAGGTCTCGATCGGGAAATTAGTCGTTAGAAGGACCGTATGTACATGGTACTTATAAGAGATTTAAGGTTCACTGAAGTCAATTCACCTGAAGTTGGGCCTCATGGGCTTGTGGCTAGACATCGACCTTGAGGTGTGGGTACTCCTGAATTGATGGTAGATTAATTCTGGAGTGGTCAATTGAAAGTAGTTTAATTGATCGGAGCAATTAATTAAATAATTAATTGCTCATTAATTAAATCACAGAAATGTGAGCCTGCGGCCAATTGATGGTGAACCTAGAGGGTCACACACAAAAGCTGGAACTGTGATAGTCAGTTGTAGAACGAAATGATTTAAAGGAGTTAAATCAAGGTAAGGAATTAAAGGGTTAATTCCTGGAGAGAGAAAATTAATTAGATTTTTCTAATTAATTAAATCTTTAATTAAAGTGGTTAATTAAATGACTTGGGCTATTTAATTAAAAGGACTAATTAAATAGAGGGATTGGGCCAGACTTATCTGATAGCCCATTAGCTAAGAGATAAGATTAGGGATAGGGTTTGAACTCTCCTATAAAAAGGAGTCTTCAAGAATCAAAACCCTAAGCAAGGAAAAAGCAAAACCCTAATCTTCTCTCCCTCACATAGCCGCCGCCCCCTTTCCCAAGAAGCCCTAGCCGCCGCCACTTCTACCACCAAGCCGCCGCCGCCACCGTGGTTGAGAAGGGTCGTGCATCTCTCTCCCTCTTCCGTTCTACATCTAGAGTTGGATCCAAATCCAACTCTTGAATCTGAGCTGCTTTTCTCCTAGTTCTGAGCCTGAGGATTAAAGTGATTGCAGATCCAGCCGGTGTGGACTATTCTCTAGAGGCACAACACTTGGGGTGCTCTAGTGATCCGAAAAGAAGACCGGAGAAACCACCACCTTGCTTGTGGTGAGGTAAAATCTTAATTTTACCAAGTTTTCATTTTAGTAACTTTGTGCTGAAATGAATTCATATTTATTTATATGTGCTAATAAGAACCCTGGGTTGTGGTGTATAAAAAAATTTTAAATTCCGCACCGTTGTAGTTGACAATTATACCCACGAAAACCCAACAAACAGAGACAACAATAAAGGTTCCGATGAGGCGTTCAAGCCAAAGGAAAATGTGAAGTGTCATTATTGTGGCTTCCTAGGTCACTATATGAGACATTGTATAAAGAAGAAAAGGAATCAAAAGAAGTGGACTACTGATAAACTTTGAGGCTCAATAGCTAAATACATGGCAATTGAATCATAAGCCGAGATAATAAGAAAGACGACAAAAGCATTGCAGCAGTTGCATATGATGGTGATTTAAACATTGTTGCTGATTATGCATGTGTTAATTCAGCATGCCAGCAAATGCATTGGATCGTCGATTTAGGAGCTTTGTATCACATCACTCCATATAGAGATATGTTTTCATCATACTCTAATGGCAGTTTTGGTGAAGTAAGAATGGCGAATTTGGATGGTAGCGAGATTGTTGGCATAGGGAATGTTTTGGAGACATATACAAGTTGCAGAGATGTCGGACATATCCCGGATATCCGTATCAATATTATGTCTACAGACAAGCTTGATGACGATTGCTATGCTTATCACACTGGTTAAGGAAAATGACAAATCACCAAAGATACTCTTACTATTGCAAACGGAAAGAAACATAATTCACCCTACCTGATCCAAGCACAATTCTCCAATGGAGAAGTGAATATAATTGGCAAGGATTCCTCCATTGATTTGTGGCAAAGAAGACTTTGACGCATTAGTCAAAATGGTTTGTAGCTTCTGGCCAAGCAGACACTCATCCCTGATGTGACAGATGCTCCCTTATAGACTTGTGTTGATTGTTCGATTGAAAAACAATACAAGTTTTCTATTCAGAATCTATCCTGCCGTAGAAAATCTTATTCGCAAGATTTGGTGCATACAAATTTATGTTGGATGAAAGATAGAACATTTGGTAGTGCATTATACTTTATTTTTTCATTGATGATTTCTCGAGAAAAGTTTGGTGTTTTGCTTTGAAATCCAAATATCAGATACTTGAAGTTTTTAAAGTTTTTGAAGCAAAAGTTGAAAAGAGAAATATGAAGGAAATTAAAGTGTATTTGTGCAGATAATGGTGTTGATTTTCGGGGTCCATTTAAGCAGTATTGCAATAATCATGGTATCAAGTTTGAGAAAAGTTTTCCTCAACACATTGGTATGACTGAGAGAATGAATGTGACAATTTGGGAGCGAACAAGGTGTATGCTTTCACACTTGAAATTGTCTAAATCCTTTTGGGGTGGAGCAATGAGAACTGCAGTTAATTTAATTAAACTTTCTCTGTCAGTTCCTTTTGATGGTGACATTCCAGAGAAAGTTTGGATAGGAAAAGAAGTTTCGTATGAGCATTTAAGATTATTTGGTTGCAGAGCTTATGTTCATGTTATAAACGGATGAAATACTCAAACTTGATGATAAGAGTAACTATGTATCTTCTTGGGATATAGCCATGAAGAATTTGGTCACAAACTATGGGATTCGGTAAGTCAAAAAGTTGTCAGAAGCAAGGATGTTTTATTCCTTGAGGATCATTTGGTGTTGATTCAGAGCAAAGTCAGATATCATAATTCAGTAAAGAAATTCATGTCAACTTTCCAGTTCCTACACCGGTAGTTCAGGATTACGCGGGAGATGCATGATACGTACATGATTAGTATGTTATGTTTTCTAATGATGGAGATCCCGAAAGTTCCACACGAGTTATATCAAATGAGCAGCTTGAAGCTTTCACTCATAGAGTTAGCTTGGTTGAACCCACAAATGAGCCGGAGGGGGAGAATTGTTGGAGGTGGATATTTGTGTAAAAAATACGAATTGCTTCCGTTGTGATATTAGTTGTTACTAATTTGGTACTCTTTCCCCAACAGTCCCCCCATTTTGGATTAACCCAAACCGATCCGATTTGAATCAGATTACTTGAATGAGGAGAAAATCGGATGGAGTAGTTAATAAGGAGTTAACCTCCCACTTAGTAGGAGATTAACTCTCACTCGTTAAATGGGGGGAAAGCACACGACTTCCCATTCCTTCTCCCTCTATTCAACAGAGGAAGTCCTAACACAGAGGAGCAACAGACGGTTTCTCCTCCCTTTTTGGACATGGAAGTCCTTTTGTGGGACTTCCCATTTTTCTCTTCTCCCACGTATATATATAAATACATATATATGTACATGTTAAGCATAACTGGGTATATTTAGGTGATTTATGGGCACGCATTATCATACTAATTTTGTGTATTTAGATCGTGAAATTTAAGCTACGTCCATATGTGATTTAGTCTCCACCGGGAGCACCAAAACATGAGGTTTCGAAGATGAAAAAACTAGTGAGTAAGAATTCGGGATTCGTATCCTTCGAATGCCAACATTGATATCAAGCCATTGTTGGTCATTTCAACTATTTATTTATTTATTGATATTATTTCTTATTTCAAGTTATATTAAATATTTTCTTAGGATAATATTTTATATTAGGTCGAGTTAAGAGTAAGTAAATTACTTATTTAACTGCCGTCCAAATTGATTTTTTCCAAAATTTTTTAATAGGTAAATTTTCAATTATACTCTTAATTGTACTTAAATCTCACATTATTATATTTGGAGGAAATATATGTTGATTTTTTAAAGGAGTGACGAAAATGCTTGTTTTTTGCTTAAGATTCATCCAGGGTGCAAAGTAAAATACAATATATATTTTGAGGGTGCAAAGTGTAAAATTAATACATTTCTAAAGGTGGGATTAAACCGTCAATTTGCATTCATTGATGTACACTAGGGGCCAATTGGGAATGATTTTAATTCCTTGAATTTTCATCCCTAGTGATAATTAAGTTGGATAAGAGAAAGGGTGATAAAAATAAACCTCTAGAAGGTTTAAAACAAACCATTGTTCACACCATTGAACAAGACCGAGTAACTCACTATAGAAATGCATTAATTTTATATGTAAGGCTTGGTTAGCTGATTTTTTTTATATCTACTAAATTGTCAATTTAGAGTTCGGATCGGAGAGCGCATAAGGTATATATAGCTCGGACAATGTGGTGTCTTCAGTAGGATTCGAACTTAAGTTTCGCCTATGGGCTATGTGTTAGGTAGCTAGTTTTAAAAGTCATAACTAAAGATATGGAAATGGACAAAATACTGGGATGGGATAAAATGCAAATATTTGTAATCGAAATATAGATAAGCACAAATTTCCCAAGGAATGAAAAAGAAAAAGTTGTATAAATCAGTCTATCTAATAGATTAACACAAATTCAAAGAAAATAAATATAGATCATAAGTATCATAATGATTTCTTTCCCAATTCACATTTTTGAAAAATCACCTAAATCTATAAATAATAATCCATTTTAGGCTCCACCAAATAACCAGCTTGCTTACAAAGAAAAAAATGGAATTACCTTTTTCTTCATTAATAATTCTGAAAACATTCCTCCTCTTCATACTCATAATCACAACCATAACCAAACACTATGTAACAGCATCAAATGACCTCATTTCCAATATTTGTCGGAAAACAAGAAATCCTCATTTTTGTACATACACTCTACGATCTCATCCTCAGGCTCGTCGAGCTTCTTCCCTTCGTAATCTAGGAGAAATCTCCATGTACTTAGCTATTGCACAGTCCACAAAAGCAATCCAAGACTTTAGTGGATTACTCACAAGCAACAAACTTCCGAACACATCAAGACGTATATACATAGACTGTCGCAATTTCTATCAAAGGTCAAGAGACAGTCTTATTAGCGCGAAAAATCATCTATTACATAATGAATTTGAATATGCAAAAGATTTATCGGAGCTTGCTTGTGGAGGGCCTTCAATTTGTAGAAATCAATTCAGACAATTAAATGAACCTAGGAATGTTAAACAAGTTAATGACAAATCAGATAATCTTTTTAACATAGCTTTTGTTATTGCAAAAGAGTTGCATAGCCCCGGGAGAATATTTAAATGATAGGAAGCTATAAGTCAACTTTCATTCGGATTGTTTTTACTGAGTTTGTGTAAGGCAACTTTCCTTTAATAATAAAATTAATAATAATAATAATAATAAATAACAAATACAAAGTAAATAATATTACTATTTACTTTGTTTATATTTAAGTGTGTTCGTTTTCTTTATACGTTGAAAATTATGCTTTAGTTTATTTTTATTAATTTTTATATTGTTACCTTATAACTTTATCATGTTCACTAAACATGGAAAAGTTGCGGTTAACTTTATATTTGTGGATCCATAATTAACATAACTTCTTCATTCATTTTTCTGAATTGGTAATAAAATTAATTTTTAATGACTATATTCATCTTTTCTTTTAACGTGGTATTTAACAATGATTAATCATACATTTTAATTATTTTATTATTATTGTTATTGTTATTGTTATTATTTATTTATTTGTAATGTGCTTGATGCTCAAAACTTATGTAATTCATTTTTCTTGCCTTAACATATTATTTCATAATAAATTAAACGAAATATTAGAATCAATTGTCATTTAAATACATAAGATAAAGTGATGACATACCAAAAATCGAACTAATCAAGGTTTTATTATTGTATGTTTTTCAAATTTCTTTGACATAGTATGACAATATATCTACTAAATAAATAATAATACTTTTTTTTATTTTTATTTTAGCATCTTCGAATTCTTTCTACGATTAAAATGATGGCGTAATCTAGGTTTTTTAATTATTTTCTTATATAACTTTTTGTTTTATACTATTTTCAACTTTGCTAACATAAAAGATTTGTTATTAACTTTATTTGTTTGGATCCGCAGCAAACATGACTTTTTTCATTTTTTTTAGTGGTCTTAAAATAAGATTTTGATGAGTATATTCATATTTTCATTTAGCGTAAAATCTACCAATGATAATTATAGTACATTTTTTATTTGTTATATATAATGTGATTAATGATTAGAAAATATGTCATTTTTATTTTATTTTATTTTATGTGTTATGTTATATATAGGAATATAGGAATTAAATTTTAGAACTTGCATTTAATTATGTCGGAGAAAGGTTTAATTATTTGCAAATTTTTTGTTCTCATTTTCTATATACTTCTATGCTTTATCTGTTTATTTTGAGTTTCTCTAGCTAAAGGCAATTATAAACTTTTTAGTAGATTAAATAGTATTTTTAGTTTCTTTATATTGTAATAAAGAAGTGTTATGATATGTTGTTTTGAGATTTTTAATGTTTGATAATTTCTTAATATTTTTTCTACAATTTATATTGGTGATTGAGTTATAAAATACTTTTAAAAAAACTATGATTTCTCTAAAAAGTGGTACATCAAGAGGAAGGGGGGAGGGGGGATTGAATGCATTTCTTTTTCCCTTTTATCTTAACCCATGTTATGTCCATAATATTTGGTAATATGGTAAATGAATATGTCTAAATTATGTTTGTCTCTAAAATATTCCATAAATTAGACTTCAAATGCAATGTAACACTCAAAATGATCTAGTTGTGTTATCTAGAATTCTAATTTTGTAGATTTATTGGACTTCCTAAATATTTGATCCATAATAACGAGATAACGAAAAGATCAAATAAAAATGATGGAGAATATTTAAATCCAAAATTCCAAATTGTTCAAATCTGATTTTTTATTTAATATTTGATGCATCGCCATATTGAATTTTTTATCTTGTTAGCGCGATTAAAAAGGAAATCTCGTTTCAATTCTATTTATAGTTTGTTATTTTCCAACTTTCCTCCCTATTTCCTAATTAGATCAATATTCATCACTATTTTTTTTAAGAAGGGCAAAAAAAATACTCATTACAGGGTCAAATAGACTGATGGATCTTCTATTGGAGGTTGTAAGTTTGTGTATAGTGCATATCCAACCATTTAGGGGGTGGGGGAGTTCCATGTCCAACCGGTGTGGATGGGGAAGGGGAGGTCCACTCGCCCTTCCTCTCGTGCGCTTGGATGTGCTCGCCAATCTAGACAGTGAAGTGGCGACCACCTGCTGTATTTTTTTTTCTTTATTTTGTTATTTAATTTATTAAAAAAATGTAATTTTTTAAGGAAAAAACTTAACAAAAAATGAAAAATTCTATTTTTAAATTTTGTGTAAGATTTAATAACATGATTATTGAACAAATTTGAAATTTAAAATCTGTCTACCATCGTAAAATATGTATAAATATGTAAAATTAATTTTGACTATGTTACAACATAGAAATATCGAGTATATAAATCAATAAAAAAACTTAAATTATATATGGAGGTTCTTCCAATTTAGACAACGACGGATTTAATCATTTTTTCCAACGTATAAAACCTTGTTCTTATAATTGTTGTTGTTTCCATTCTATTGTTACTTATACTTCTTGTAATCGTTATTATTAATAAGAATGCCTCAAATATTGTAATTATTATTCTGTATAAAAAAAAATTAAATATGATTATGTTTATTATTAATATTATCATTGTGTACCTAGAAAAGTTACTATTGTTATTTTTTAATTTTATTATTATTTTTATTATTATTAATGAGAGTGTTTGAGAGTGTGAGCGGGAATTAATTGGTGTGGGAAGACCTTCGATTGGAGACGTATACGGAGGGGAGGGGGGGAAGCTTGAAGCCCCCTCGGTTGAAGATGCACTCAGAATCAACAAATATACTCATGTCTATGACTATCAATTGAGTCGGGCCTACTCGAAGCTCGATGGCTCGGCCCGATTAAAATTGGCCCTAACTCAAATATTAACGTGTCGAATCGAGTAGCCATTTTATTAAATCTGATTAAAATATGAGTTGAGCTTGAGCCTAATACGGCTCGGCTCGAATAAAGGTCGAATATATAATTATTTTAAATATTACGATTAATAATTTGAATTGTAGTTATAGCTACTAACTACTGGTTATATTTTGAAAGAAGAAAACTTTACGAAAAGTTATAGTATAAATCTACATGTATGTTAGTATATCAATTACGTACTGAAGGCCAAAACTCAAAAGAAAAAAATTTTAAAAAAAGAAAAGTCAAGAATTAACACAAAAGGTCAATAAATTGAAGTCTTGACTAAATTGAAGTCTTGGGACTTTAAAACTCTATTCTTTGTTCATATAGATCAAACGCATCTCCAAAAATGTGGTTAAATTACTCGAACTTTCAGTTTAAACATTACTTAATATTTTATATTATGAAGTACATGTATGAAATTTATATATACACTTGTGTATTAAGTAAAAGTAGTTTATTCATATGTATTTCAGTAATCTTAATTTTTATATGTCGAACTAAATTTGCTTATATTAACAAACACGATCTAGGTCCGAAACCCTAAAAGTTACATAAGCCGAGTTTGAGCCAACGAAATAAGAAAATTTATGAGCCGAGTTTGCCAAAGAAATAAGAAAATTTATGAGCCGAGTTTGAGCATGTAGCTATGAAGCCCAACAATGATTGAGTTCGAGCCATTTCATGCTCGGCTCACAAAACCCGACTAAAAGTCCTACTCATGCCTAACTATGAGAATTTTCATAACTTTTCAATAGGGCTGAAAATCAAACCGAACTACTTGAGCTCGTTCAATAAAAGTTTGTTTGAGTTCGGTTCACCAGACAAATCAAAAAAAACTTGAACACCATTTTTCATTAGCTCGGCTCGAGCTCAACTTGCTATGTATATAAAGTTACTTGATACTCAGCTGAAGCTTGTTCAATAAAAGCTCGTTAGAGCTCCACTCGTTAAGAAATCAAACCAAACTCAAACACAAAATTTTAAATACGATAAATTTCAAACCAAGGTTAAACAGTGTATCGTTTGATACAACTCATCTTATTTACACCTCTACTTTTCAACCTAAAAAAACATTTAACCAAAACAAATATATTTAATAATCTTAAGCATCAAAAAAACTATTTGAGACATTTTAACCACTTTCTATGCTATAGTTCATATTTTAATTTAATATTGCATATAAAATACTTAATATGCTTAATATAGACCCGTGTATAGCACTGGGGATAGACTACTAATTATATAATTATATAAAGACTAGTGTTATTGCCAGAGCACTAATTGTTGGTGCCAGAGCAATTTTTTAATTATGACTAGTTTACCCTTCATTATTATGTGTGTCAAATAAAAGTTAATGAATGTATTTACTCTCTCTTTCTCTCATTTCTCATTGCACGAGTTTCCTAACAAAGTCAATTCATTATTGTTTTGTAAATAAACTCAAACCACCTTTTGTCCATATTATTCTTATATTTAAATACGCTTGTGACTTTAATTATTGGTTTATAAATAAACTCAAATTATCTTTCACCCATCCCATGCATTATTTGATATCTAAATACATTTTTCACTTAGACATATATAATATTTAAATTTAGTATTTATTGCTTGGAAAGAAAGATAACAAATTTCACTCTTTTCTAAAGCTTTCGAATCTTGAGAAATCCAATAGTAAACATTCTAATGAATATAATGAACCAGTACGTAAAATAGAATATGGTTGTTATATATGTTTATTGTTTGATCAAATTATAGAGTGATCAATTTCTTGGTTTCTATTTTTATTTTTTATTTTCTATTCTATTTACATCCTGACGAGGGTCACAATAATAGAAAATATACCTCTGATATATGGATAATCCATTAATTTATAGAATATAGTGGATGTTGGGAGTTATATTCCATAACACGTTCGATACGTAATAGAATAGTCACGTGGCAATTAAAAATAAAATAAAAACAGTATCAGACACAACTTGAAGCTGTGTCCGATATGCTAAGAATACATGAGTGATTCATGTTTGATTTTTCAAAATTACAGGGTATAATTTTTATTGGAAAAATCAAATTGAAATTAATATTCCTTTTCTTCTATTGTTCTATTTAAAACTCATAATTCAACCACCAATTATATTTTTTCTGAACCGATTCTTTCATTGAAAGATGATAATCAAAGCTTAGTCTCCAATTATATAATTAATTATATTATTGAATTCATTTTCATGATATATTATATCCTGTTAGTTTAAAATCAATAATGTGGTATTCATGTCACATATTCCGTATTCGTATATCATAGGCATAATAATAAAATCTCTCAGTTATTATATTCATAAACAAAATTTTATGATGATATTCCATAATAAAATAAATAAAAACATTTATGATAATTAATAGAATAAATAAATAGCTTAATAAAATCATTATTGATTGAAGAGTACGCTTCTTGAAAAACTAAATAAAAATGCACTAATATTTAGGAATGCAATTAAGGAGAGGGAGAGAATTAATTCTTAAATGCAGGCTCTAGCACTTGGAGGGCCAAGTTTGTCAAGTAAATATTTGCTCTGGCAGCAACACTTTGTGCTCTGGCAATACCACTAGCCTTATATAAATGAGTGTTATATCAATGGAATTAGTTTAATAGATAAAGTGGCGAACTAAATTTGAATTCCCATTAAGAGAAATTTATATATAATATAAAGAACGTATCTCGAAATTGCCTTAGTCAGATTTATATGAATATCTTTAAAAATCATGGATAAAAATTTTGTTTCGAGTGTATATATCATTCGATCAAATATTGAAAACTTTTCAAAAAATTTCGGAAATATTTCCCACTAAGAAAAAATTGTGAAAACAAATAATTTTGAAATTACATCTTGTTTTCGTTTCATTTTATTCAAAAATGAAAACTTAACAAATATTTTTAACGGAAAAGATGAAAATTTTAATTCATGTATATAAAGGAGCCTTAGTTTTGTTAATTAAGTAACGTAACAAATATTGTTATTCGTCAATTAAAAGAAAAAAAACCAATTTTATTAAATTTTGACATTTTTTTTTTGGAGAAATAATCACTTTTATAACACTTACTAATTTTTTACATTTCCATGGCAAAATGGAGGCGGTTCTACATTGTACCGCGACCGCCACCACCTCTCTCCGCCACCAACACCAACACCACCGCCGCCGCCTGACCGCAACCGAAACTTCAAATCCTAGAAAACCCATATTATTAGTTTCCTGCGTTCATACTTCGTTCCCCAGAAAACGTAACAAAAGAAGAAACCAACTCCGTCAAAAAATCCTCAAAACCCTACCAAAACCCCTCACCCCCAAACTACCCCCTTCAAACCCGATAATCCCCATTGAGTCCTCACCCATTCAAGAACTCAAAGAGCCCGAAATCGTTCATAAAAATGAAGAAGTTCAAAAAGTAGAAGAGTTCAGGGAGGTTGAGGTTTCATTGCCTTCTGGGGTTAGTTTTGATGGAAATGTTAGTATTTTATCTAAAAATCAAATATTCAAATATGGGATGTGGTTATTTGGGGCTTTTGTTTTCCAGACTGTTTGTGCTGTTTGGATTTTTGGTTCAGCTGATTTCGATACTAAAAATGAAAATTTGAATGGGAATAAGAAAAATTCAGTTCTTGAAGTGGCTGAAAATGGAAATGGAAAAGTAGATAATGGTAGTGTTAACTCACTTGGTTATGTGGATGAGTTGGAAAGGGAGAGGAAAATCGAGGAAATTCGTGTAATGGCTAGGGATGCGAGGAAGGAGGAAAGATTAGAGTCGACGAAGAAGGGTTTTGTTAATGATAAAAATGAAGAAAGCGAAGAAGGGAAAGATTTTAGAAGTGGGATTGAAGAGGAGGTCGATAATCGATTGATTAAGTTGAGAAATAAGTTAGAAAATGCTCGTGAGAATAAGGGAAATGGGAGAAAAGATGGAATAGAGAAGGGTGAGAATGAGATAGAGGGGAATGATGCATTACTTTTTAAAAAGAAGTACAAATTCAAAGGCTTGTCGGGTGATCCAAGAGAGAAACCAAAGGGTTTTGTAGGTTCAGATGATAAGAGCATTACTATTTTGAAGGAAAGTGGAAATTCGGAGGAGGATGAGTTATTTGATAGCGGGAATGGTGGTAAGGATGCCGTTGGTTCAAAAGGAAGTGATGCAGTTCTTGTAGTGGATGAGGATCAAATGAAAAGCATGCCAGAAGTGGTTGAATCCACCAAGAATACAAGTAAGAAGGTGACAAGAGCAAGGGGAACGAGAAATCAAGGAAAGGGAAAAGTTACTTCAAAACCCAAAGGTGAATGAGCGTAGTGCCTTTCTAACCTCTTGTGTTAACCGAAAGTCGATGAATTTTATATTGGCATAGTTAAGGCTTCATCTATTTTGGTTCTTGGATTTTAGTAAGGAAAAAACTATGGGGAACGCTTTTCTTACGTTATTGTTCATTTTTGTTTTCCTTACTGAATCTCATGTTCCAAACTTAGCTTTAAACACATGATTTTGATATCTACTTACATTATGAAATGCAGTTCTTACTTCTTATTAATTCATGAAACACGCAGGCACTGATCAGGAGAAAAATAAGGGGAGATCAAAGTCTAAGAAATTAAATGATGAAGCTGCGAAGTTGAGGGGATCTAGTGCTCCAGACACTGTGGTAATCAATGGATTGTCAAAAGGAAATGGTAGTTTAAAGGGCAAAGAATCTGGTGATGCTAAATCTGCGACAAATTCTGGAAGTGAAACTGACTTTTGGTGGTTGAAACTTCCTTATGTTCTAGTATGTTGCATAATCAGTAAAGTTTTATCATTTAATCTTGTTATGCTTTATATCTTCACTCTCCAGTGCTTTTTCCCTTCATACGTTCACATTTTGCCGAGGTCAAAAGCTTAATGCTGGTAGATAGAAACTCAGCCTATTCTTGATCATATTAATAAAAAGTTTTTCTTGAAGAAATGAAATCATGTTATTTTATCTATACAGGCTATTCTTATGCAAAGAGGCCATGATAGTGAAGGTGGTGAGGGACTTTATACGTTAAAAAGCACTTCAAGTGAAGAGAATCTCATATCTCATATTGTTGCTTTTGAGGACCGGGTTGATGCTAACAATTTCTGTTATCTTCTCCAATCCTTTTTTGAAGATCTCGAGGACTTCAAAGCTGATGTTGTTCCTTTAACAACCAAAGTAAGTACATAGATGAGGCTTATAGATCTATATATTTATGTGTTGGAAAATTGTAACATTATTGAGAAAATCGGTTTTTTCCAGGAACTAAGCGAAGATGTAAAGTTACGAATCGCGAGGGTTTTTGTAGTGAAGAGAGGTCAACTTCGGCTTTATGCTGGACAACCACTTGATGAGGCCGAGATGGCTTTACGTGCTATGGTCAAGCAAGGCTAAGAAGGATTTCTAACAAAATGGAGGAAGAAAAACTTTATTATTTGCGTTCTTTGAAGTGAAATCATGAAGAAGTGCAGTCAAAGGTAACTAGCATCCTTCCTCTGCAAGAATGATACTGAATTAGCACATTGACGATTTTGTAACTAAATATATAGAAATTTCTGGAAAATAGTGTAACTGGATTTGTGCATCAGAGTCTTGTACCCAAGTTTTGTTCTACAAGAATGTGTATCTTCTTTGATCTATTATTGTTTTTCTTTTGCCACCAGTGTGTGGCCTTGGCTGTTATGAAATCTCCATTTATATTCTTTCTTGAAGGTATTATTCATATTCTAGATATATAGTATTTGTTTGACAGTAAATAAACCGAGCGCCAATTACTGTGTTGTGCTAAAAGCTACAGCAGATGACAACGATGCAACTCAAATATTTAAACTATACAATAGCACAAATGTCAGATTTCGAACTATTCAGGTCAAATCCCGAGCCCCTTCATCACTAAGAGGTAATTGTTGTCATATTCAGGTTCAAGTCGACAATCCCCTCCCCAACAATTGTCCCATTGAGAGTAGAATTCGAAGCTCTCTCTGACATCAATTGTAGGAGTAAGAGTTTGTTATTGTGCCAAAAGTTATATAGTCGATACCAGTGGTAAAAGAAATATCAAAATTTAGAACAAGACAACGATCCAAGCGATACGTTCAATTGTACAAACATCCCAAGCCCCTCAGCCACGAGGGCAATCGAAGATATCCACCGACCAACAATTTCTCTTCATTTTTGAACCTATGTCATTGCTGGATTCAAATGCACCAAAAAATATTTTAATTATTTGCAAGAACGGCTATTTATCCAACTTTTTTACATGGAAGAATAAGACATGAAATGAACTAAATATTCATTTACTAAAGAATACCATCACTAAAATTCTCAGTGTATAACAAGCTACCCTTCTTAAACAATAGTACAACACCAATTGTTGGGGCGATTATCTCTTACCCGATGAACAAGATAAATATCAAACTCAGAAGGAAATGACTTAACAGGTACTTCAAACGTACTAGTTTACAACGATAAAACCTAAAATTTGTGTGTTCGTGTGTGCGGTGAGCTCTCTCTACATCCAGTGCAGGTTTGTGCTGGCTAATCGATGATACTGATCCTTTCGAGCATATGTGGAGAAATCAGAGAGCATAGAGATCGAAGG
This sequence comes from Penstemon eatonii, assembly GCA_038501285.1. Lineage (NCBI taxonomy): Eukaryota > Viridiplantae > Streptophyta > Magnoliopsida > Lamiales > Plantaginaceae > Penstemon > Penstemon eatonii. The sequence goes on along the minus strand of CM076715.1, from coordinate 59,579,454 downwards.
ACACGATCTGGAGTAATGTAACAGAATCTGGATAACTGCAAAAAAGACCATCTGATGTTACCCAGAAAGGGAAGAATAACAAATAAGAAACTCAAAATCAAGCAGAAAGAAGATGTGAAAAGGATTTTGATACAATAGATAAGGAAAATAAAATGAACAAAATTTAAAGTCCATTGTTCTATTTTTTCATTGTTTGATTACAAAAAGGGTTGCACACCAAAATTTATCCAAGTATGTTGCACACAAAATTTAGAACGAAACATAGTTTGGTTTATGGATTTGAGCTAGTAAAATGCAAATGAACACGAAATTAAGCTCAACGTTGCGTCATTGGATGCAAGAGAAAACATTTTTCTTAGCGTTTTACTCATTGAAATCCAAGAATCAAACATAGCCTAAGGAAATATATTAAACAGTGTGCATATATTTTTACACTACATGCAAGTATATCAACTATAAGCAGTAGAAGAGAGAAGGGTATAACTACATTTTAAGTCTCATAAGATGGTTATTCAGCACTTTCCGTCCCACTTTTACAAAATTACACTTTTCATCCTATTACCCATTTTTCATCAAATTTTGCACTTTTAATCCCATAGAAAATAGAACAGTCATATTTTGCATTTTTGGTCTCAAATTAGATGGAACAGGGAAGATAAAACCAAAACTTCAAAAAGATTTTAAAAAAACTGGCACCTAGTGAATCTATAAATTGTAGGATCAAAAGTGCTGAGGTCCAGTCATGAAGGACAAAATTACAACTTTACCAAGATGTAGTTACAGCAGGAATACGAGACAGTAACATATTAGTACATTTCCAACTTCCAACCAAAAGTGTACAAAAAGAACAGGAAATGCATAATTTGAAGCTTCAATTTTCAATTTCAAGGTTCAACAATTACCATATGTTGAATTTTAAAGTATGACCATACCTGTTTGCTCTCGGAATAAGTTCATTGACATATAGTTTGAACACAAGATCTTCGATTCCAACTGACCAGAAGAAAAGTCTCCATTAACACCGAGTCCAATGAGGACAAAATTATGATAATACTCATCGATCCTTTCATCATTTGACAGAAATATTGCCTCTAATATTACAAGGATCTAGAAGCATGCTGTGACTTAGCAATTTCTCTCAACACAGCACCCACAATTGCTGCTTGCTCAAGACACTCAGCTTTATGCAATGAATCCAAAAGAACCACACAAGTTTTTGTATATATATTACAACCCTTTAACCTTGTTTCTTCAAATAACCTATACGCTTCCGCAGCCTTATTAGCTAAACTTAGCCCTTCTATCATTGTATTATAGCAAGCAGAATCGGGTATACCTCCATTTGCCTTAAACCTCTCAAAAAGTTTATCAGCTTCCAATATATTCCCAGCCTTAGCAAGCCCAGAAATCATGGTCAAATAAGTAATTACATTTGGCTTTAGCCCTTGTTTCTGCATCTCTTGCCAAAAAACGAACGCCTTATTAAATTTCCGAACCTTACATAGACCGTTTATAAGGATACTATAGGTTATAACGTTTGGTGGGCATTTCAAGTCTTTTAAAGAGTTCCAACAAACGAGAGCTTCATCAATTTCTTCCGCTTTCACAAGTGCATCTAGTAAGCAATTCCATGTTTGTATATTAGGAGTTAAATCTTTTTGCATCATTTCCTCAATGATGAGATATGCTTCATCGATTCTACCAACTTTTCCGAACCCATCCACGAGGCTACTATAGACCACTACGTTTAACTCAATGCCTATTGATTTTGCTTCTTCGAAAAGCATATAGGCTTCATCTAGCCTATCGATTTTAGCAAGCCCATCTATTACGGAACCGTAAGTAACTACAGTTGGATGGTGCCCTTTTGCTTTCATTTCCTCCAGAAGCTGGTATGCCTTGTTCACCTTACCCGATTTGCAGAATCCATCAATAACCGTGTTATAAGCAAGGGTATCAAGAACACACCCTCGCTCCTTCATTGCATAAAATAGCTCATATGTCTCACGAGCAAAACCAGCCTTTATGAGACCGTGCATTAGTATCGAATAGCTTCTTGCATCAGGGTTGAAATGTGACTTAATCTCTTCAAACAAAGCTCTTCCTTTTTCGGTTTCACCCGCTTTAAAAACACAATCCATATAGGTGTTAAGGAGAGTAAGATCCGGAGAAATGCCATTACGTACCATTTCTTTGTAAATCTTGTGTCCATCTTCCTTTCTATTAGACTTGAAAAAGTTTCGGATAAGTGACGTGTAGACAATCACGTCCGGTATTAAATCAAAATCCAACATTTGCTCGTATAATCTATAGGCATCGTCTACTCTTCCATGCCTACCCAAACCATCTATTAGAGAACAAAATGTAAATTTATTTGGGATACAAACTTTATAATCCAAGCCATCGAAAATAGAACACGCCTCGTCAAGTTTATTAGCCTTACACAAACGGTCAATCATAATGTTAACGGTCATTATATTCGGAACCAGGCCATTTGCCCTCATGGTATTTTGTATCTCTAAAGCAACATCAAGCTTTCCTGTCCTACAAAGCATGTCCACGAGAATATTATAAGTAGAAAGATTTGGCATGGCATCATTTTTCATTTCATTGAAAACTTTTAAGGCCTCGTCTACTTTTCCTTTCCTTCCAAGGCAAGTAAGAATACTGTTATATGCAATTACACTTGGTATAGAACCCTTCAGTCTTTGCCTCTCTAGCAAACTATACGCTTCCTCGAATCTTCCTAAAGAACCATAACCCATTATCATAGTGTTATAAGCATATGCACATGGAACAGCTCGGTTCAAATCCATCTGCTCAAATAGATCAACTGCCTCAGCCAATCTATTACCTTTGCAAAGAACTCCTATCATGCTTGTATATGATACGTCATCAGGGGTGAGACCGTGAGTTTTTATCTCGTGAAAGAATTTCCAAGCCATATCCACATTACCAACCTTACCAAAACAATCAATACACACGTTGTATAGAACAATATCAGCATCAAATGAACTGCTCTTCATCTCATCTAACAACGATAGAGCAGCGTCAACTCGTCCATCCCTAGCAAACACACGAACTAGAGTCGTGAACAAATGCACGCTCACTTCGTACCCCAATTCTTGCATTTGATGAAAGAGGGTAAGCATTAGATCAGGGTACTCGGGTTTATGAACATTAGTCATTGCACCTATGAGAGTCGTGTAAGCTGAAAAAGCCGGGCGGAATTTGAACTTCCTCATTGTTTGGATTAGATCAAACGCTTCTCTTAATATTTGAGCCTTTACATGTGCGGAAACTAACTCTACACATGTATCGAAAGAAGGGCTGAATCCTGCGAGACTCATTTCCTCTAAAACATGATTTAGACGATCAAACTTCTTACATCTGGCCATTAAGAGGAGAAGCGAATTGTATGCTTCTGGTGAATGAACTTGATTCGTTATCTTTTCGACCCATCTAAAATAGTTGATAGCTAAATCAACATCCTTCATCCGCCTTAACACTCCAATGACAACATCGGTCTGAGGTTTATCATCACAAGAGGATAAAGATTTCTCTAATGAAGGTCCCCAAGGACCACTTTCCAAAATCTTACACACATTTTCCACACTTAATTTAACAACTTCATGCTTATTCAAATTTTGACTACCTCCAGAATTAATATGAGAAACTCTCCATTTTCCATCATTAGAGGGTCCTTCAGTTTCTATATAAACAGAAGAATTAGACCCCTTTTCCACATCACTAGAAAATGAAAATCTATGACAAAAATTACATAGGTGAAAGGGTTTCAGTCCAATCAATCCTGCAGAAACACATGAAAGAAGATAAGAAGTTTTAACATTATAATGATATTAAAGTTGAAACAAAGCAGTCCCATTAAACGAAATTAAAAAAAAAATTGATTTTTATAACAATATACCTCGATTTACCAACAGTGCCCTCATTCTTGAACGCTTTTGGGAGGACTACGCAATATATTTCTCTTGAAATGAAGACATTTACAAATGGATTTACTAAATATAAATTGAGTGCAGTTAAAGAAAATTCAATTGGTGAGTTGGCGGAGGGAACATTAAACGGGTGACTCGGGCGGCGGAGAGGCGGTGAGTTGGCGGAGGGAACAGAGCTCAGATTATACTAGTTTACTGTTAATCATCTAGGGCGAGTTTGCGAATTTGGTTTTCTGCAAAAAATAGTGTTTTATTTTTCGGAATTGAATTCGGCTTAATCCCACTTTGCACCCTGCAAATGTATCAATTTGGCACTTTGCACCCTCGAAAAAAATAAATCCCACTTTGCACCCTCAAAACATATATTGTATTTCACTTTGCACCCTGGATGAATTTCAAGCCAAAAGACAAGGGTATTTTCGCCACTCTCTTAAAAAATCAACACATATTCCCTCCAAAATATAATAATGTGCATATATGTAATATTAATAGTATAATTGAAAAATTATCCATTAAAATAACTCTGGAAAAAAATCATTTTTAGGGCAGTTAAATGAATAATTTACTACTCTTAACTCGACCTAATATAAAATATTATTCTAAATAATTATTTATATAACTTGAAATAAGAAAATATAATATCAATACATAAATAAAACATAGTCTTGTTTTTACAGTAAAGTGGTGGAGTATAAGTAATTATATGGCGCCAAACGACCATCGAAAATACTTGTCACTCGAAAATTCATCAAAAAAAATTCCGACACGATATTTTTCGACGAAATGTTTCGGTCCCAAGCCGCGACAAATTTTACGTTTTTCTTGTAGTGAGCGAAAAATTTAACGTAGTTGGTTAAAATTATGTTCCATACGAAATATAATATATGAAGGTCTATGTAACAATATATATATTAGAGCTTTGTGCATTTAAATAACATTAGGATCCCTAAACTCCAACATGGGCAAAAATATCATTTGATATCGTTCTTTTTAAATTTATATTTACAACATGTGACATCTCATTTTTTTTAATGTTTTTCTTGGAGTTGTTTTAATGGATAATTATCAATTTTACTCTTAATTGCACATGAAATAAAACATTAAAACCCTAAATTCAAATTTATATTAACATGTGACGTCTCAATTTTTTTTATGTTTTTTTCGGAGTTATTTTAATGGGCAATTGTCAATTTACTCTTAATTGCACATGAATCTCACATTAGTACATTTTGGAGGAAATATATGTTGATTTTTTAATGGAGTGACAAAAATACCCCTGCTTTTTGACATAATATTCACCTAGGGTGCAAAGTGAAAGACAATATATGTTTTGAGGGTGCAAAGTGGGATTGATTTTTTTCGAGGGTGCAAAGTGGGATTAAGCCAATTGAATTATGTAAAATTTTGATTTAAATAATATCAATAGTCAAATCCAATATTCTATTCAAATGGAAAGTAATCAATTGTATAATAGCACATCACCCCTTAAATTTAACTAGTTTTATTTTTGGGTCATCTATTTTGGGGAATTTTATCTTAAGTTTATCCGTAAAGTATTTAGTTGAGAATCTCATTTTTAAATTTTGTTGTACCTTTTATTTTCATAGGTTGTTTAGTTAAACATAGGAATGTCAGTCCGATCTTGTGAGTCGAGCTTTAAAGGCTCAAACTCAAATATTATCGGGCTTCATAGTTATAGGCTCAAACTTGGCTCATAAATTTTTTGATTTATTTGGTTCAAAAGGCCTATGTAATTTTTCGGGTTTCGGGCCTATATCGGGCTCATATCGGGTTCTTTAATATAACAATATTTAGCTCGACATATAAAAAATTAAGATTGCCGAAACACATATAAATAGACTTCTAATATATAAAAATTTCATACATGTACATCATAATATAAAATAAAGTTTAAACTAAAAGATCGATTCATGATTTGCCCATATTTTTGAAGATGCGTTTGATCTATATGAACAAACAATAGAGTTTTTAAGTCCTAAGACTCCGATTTATTGATCCTTTGTGTTAACTTTTGCCTTTTTTTTTTTTTTAACTTTTTTTATTTGAGTTTTGATTTTCAGTATGTAAGTGGTATACTACATATATATGTGGGTTTACAATAACTTTTTACAAAGTCTTCTTGATCCAAAATTAAAAGTAATTAATAATATAACTACGATACAAATAATTAATCGTAATATTTAAAACATAATATTTTCGGGCTTTGTTCGGATTGAGCCATATTATGCTCAAGCTCAGCTCATAAATTGATCGGGTTTAATATAATGGTTAAATTCAACCTGATTCACAAAAATTCAGGTTCGAATCAATTTTAATCAGATCGAGCCATCGAGCTTTATGTAGACCCGGTTCAATTGACGGTCCTAGTTAAACTTAAACATACATTCTAGAAATTACTAATAATGAACTTGTTCTCAAGAATTATTCTTTTTTTTTTTTTGCCAGTTTCTTTTGCTCTCATTATCAAATATTAGTTCCACCATTTGTATCATAAATAATAAAAATAACATTTGAATATGGATACTTTATCAGAATTGTATATTTAATTCTAGAGTAATGACCGATAATAAAAGTCATTCAGGATGGTCTAAAATTAAAAAGCAAAAATATCACAATTAGCTCATATTGCAGTTTGTTCGAATAAAATTACATTTTCATTTATCCTAAAATTACAACAATTTCTTTATCCCAGCAACATTAAATATTATTAAAGATTACACACTATATTCACTTCATTATAAAATTCCATAACATGAAAATAAATAAAATATGCCAAAAGAAAAAAAAAAAAAAAAAAGAAGGAAAAAGCTAAAAGATAACAGAAGCTAAGAAAAGAGGGACCATTTTCTAAATTCCGAAAACTCAGGGGCTCCATTACAATTCCTATTTCTTCTCCATTCCCTTCTTCACACTATTCAATACCAACAAAATTCTGACTCTGCAAAAAATCCCACTCTTCTCAAATTCCCACCTATACATACACGCTCACCGTTTGTACATCCAATGGAACCTCCGCCTCAACGGCCGCAACACTTCTCCGTTAACCGGTACAGTCACCACAGCCACCGTGGAGAGGGCGGCGGTCCGGTAGAAATGACGAAAGAGCCCTCGCATTCGGACACTAACGACGGTGGTGCCACGAGCGAGGGGTGCGGAGGAGGCGAGTTGCGCCGCCGCACCTCCTTGGATTGCAACCTAGCTTTACTCTGCGATCACATTCAATTAGAAGGATTTAACAACGGCGTGTTCTCTGACGTCGTTTTGAATGCCATGGGGTCCACTTATCATCTCCATCGCCTTATTCTCTCGCGGAGTTCTTACTTCCGGTAGTGCGGAATTTTTTCATTTCGTACTTTGAAAGTTAAATTGCCTTCAATTGTTGAGAAATTTAGTTTTTGTTTTGGTTGTGTGTGTGTGTGTATGTGTCAAATAAGATTAATATTTTGTTTAAAGTTGTTTAATGTGAGCACCGTTTCTGTTTGATTGCTTCAAGAGTGGACTAATGAAATCTACAGTGGTAAAATTTGTGATTAATATAAGATTATTGGGAACATTAAGTATATTTTCCAGGTGATAGTTAAATAAGATAGCTTATACTACAAATCATGAAAATGCTAGCAAATTTTGAATTGGCATAGGGATGGAAAGTTGCGTATGAATACTCAATAGTGGATATCTACGTTAATTGAGAGAACCTATGCAGTCTGCAAACTCTGTGTTGGAGGACTTGGTAAGAGTTATGGGAGAACTTCACATTTGTTGGACTTTTAAGATATATATGGTTGTGGAAGGAGGTTCTTGTGTGCGGAGTACTTCCTCCATTATCTAATATTAATTGTTAGAATGTTTTTGGAAAGTGAAGAAACTGTTACACTTTGTTACTTGTATGAACACTGCTCTTTGTTGACATTTTCCCTTAATCTTCACAAGTAGTTGTTTAAATTCACCTGTACTTTTTGGCTGCAGAAACATGCTTCAGGGCCCATGGAAAGAAGCTAATGCTCCAATTTTGACCTTGCACGTGGATGATAAAAATGTAAATGGTGAAGCACTGACAATAGCTTTGGCGTATATGTATGGACATTATCCTACACTTAATGATGATAATGCATTTCGAGTTCTAGCTGCTGCATCTTTTCTTGATCTTCAGGTAACTTATTATTACCGAGACACCTCACATCTTTCAATAGCCGGTCTCAGCTCTGGTTAAAAAATCAAAGCATATCACTAGTTCTAGAGCAATATGTCTGGTTACAATTTACTTTCTGGACATTTTACGTATTTCAGCTTAAACCTTTTCTGCAACCAAAGTTTGCAGTTTACTTATGAACTTGGATAAATATACGATGCTAATATTTTGTTGTATATTGTTTAGTAGATGAACTTCCCTCATTTTTGAATTCTTGATGCATTAATCTGTAAAATTTTGGGTGTACGCTTTTTTTCTTTTTAATATTATTATTCATTTACTTCTTTGGGCTAGTTTCATGGTGGACTATAGTTCCTGTAATTAGAAGGTGTATGCCTATAACTTGCAATCTGGGTATTTGCACGAAATTGCAAAAAAAACATTAATCTTCTTATGCCTAAGCACTTTAATTTTCTTCAAGAATGACCAAATGAATGGTCTCATATGTCCACACTGCCCCTTCTCGGCTTCTCCACCTGAAGTAACTTACTATGCTTGCCTGTAACTTGTAAGGTCAAATTTATGTGCCGTCACACTTTTTCTGCAATTTTTTGAATTCTGAAACAGTCCTTCATGGCATTAAAATTATGACGAGGACTGTCGAGGAGTAGCCAGTAGGACCAACAAGTTGAAGCCACTTATGTACTATGTGCTTGAAACTCTGAGCGTGGGGTGTTGATCACCTGACGTACCTTCACCAGTCTGAGGGAACAAGATCAGATGCTTCGCAATTGGTTTCCCTAATACTGTTCCATTGCATAAGTAGTTTATATTTCGACCTATGATGCAAAACATGTGAGAAACCGAAATCTTAAATCTCCCTTCTTGTTTAAACACTGACAACAGTCTCAAGCCAATGCCAATAAACGTTGACACACACTTTCACCGTGCCCTTGCTTTATTTGGTAGGTTCGTAAGTAAAAAAGTTATCCTAGTGTTATCTACAAAACTCTTAATGAGGCTAGGAGAAACTGTTATTAGACTTTTGTGATTGATACCATGACTGAGATTTAGAATCTATTGAATCACACCAATATATTTAGACTGAATGATACTGCTTTACTTTTGATTCTAGCTGGTGAAGTAGCATTGCTTAGTTTTTTTGCCTCAACTTTTTTGATAATCCATTTGTTCTCTCTGAGTTTATCTTTATTTCCTCACCTTATCAAAGATTTAGAGTCTTTCAAACTTTAAAAATGAATTTTCATTGATTTTTATTGATGGATACTGCTTCAGTTTTATTTTCAACTGGTCAATGAGAATTCTTTAAGCCTTTTGTCTCAATTTATTTTTATTATTGTTCTCCGCGTGTCTTTACATCTTTGACATTTTGGCAGGATTTATGCACAATTTGCACAGACTTCATCATATCTGAATTGTGGTCTTCAAACTTCTTAGCTTATCAGGTTAAGTGCTTTTTTTAGTAATGATAATAACATTCAGTCACCTAAGATACAAGCCGTTAATTGTAATCACATTCACCCTGATGTAGGTCTTTGCTGAGAGCCAAGACTATGGCATACATGGAGAACGTGTTAGAAATGCTTGTTGGGGCTACTTATGTCAAAGTGGCACCCAGGAGTTGAAAGAGGTTTGCATCTATTATCTTCTAGCAGTGCTATGAACTTTGGAAACTATTTTCTCTTAACCTCTGAGTGACGACAGAACATAATATCTCCTCCGTCCCATTTTTCTTGCTTCTTTTAGTTTTGGCACAGAATTTAGGGAAGAGTTAAAAAAAAGTGAATTTAGAATCTATAAACATAGGCTAACATAGAGGAACACCCCATAGGTTGGATAATTGAAGACTGTAGAGTGCTATTACATAAACCTTGGGAAAGCAAATTGATTCACACGAAGAGGGAAGGCAATGGTTGTGCGGACGCTCTAGCAAAGATGGGTCACAACACCCAAGGCACTTGGGAAGAAGCCCCTGTTGAGTTGTTACCCCTTATGGGGATTGATTTAGAGTAGTTGTTTCTTGCTGTTGTTTCATTCTAATGTACCAAAAAAAAAAAAATATGCCCTCTAATTAGTGCTTGAGAATTACTAGTGTCAAATCATCATGTTAAAGAGTAATTTTGAGAAGTATAATTCCATTTTAGAAAAGGGAGGAGTGTGTATTGGGACATGGCAAAAAGGAAATAAGAGTAAAAAATTTGGGACATAGGGAGTAGTTTGTTTTTCTTTTATACATGTTAATGAGCTGCTTTTAATGCCCCATCTGTATCAGGTGCTCCCAAAACTTTCCTCTCAAACATTACATGCTTTACTCACTTCAGATGAATTATGGGTGGCTAGTGAAGAGAAACGGTGAGGAAAACCAAAGCTGCTTATTGTTTGTATTTAAAGTTAAAGTTGTGAAGTTGTTAGGCTGAGTTTTTGTAAACATTTATGTGGAATCTGGATAGGTTTGAACTGGCGTTGTACACTCTTCACGCGAAGCGTGCCCCTCGCAAAGCAGAACATGATGAGCAGGGAAGTTCAAGCTGTGAGTTGGTAACTGGTACTCTTTCTGATTCTTCCAAAGTAAACAGGAAAAATTTGGATGACGAGGCAGTAAATAAATTGCTGGAATCTGAACGAAGCTGCACAAATTTAAAAGATGAAGTTGAAGGCCACAACACTGCTCGTAATATTTTAGTTGAGCTTGCGGAATCCGTAATAGATTCCCATTCTGTTATTGGGGACTCTAATCAACGAGAGTCAGCATGCAATCATTCAAATTTGGAATCGAGATGCCATTGCAACATAGAACAGACTTCAAAAAGTAATGCTTTGTATGCAGATGAGGTTCGTGCCTCGTGTTCTTATGTAAATATACAAGGTGTTGGAATGAGTGGGTCAGCAGGTGGTGGTTTGGCCATGGAAGGGCCATCAGATGAAGATTCTTGCTACCAGTTGAACAGTAGTTGGCCTCCAGGAGATCAGATGCATTGCATTTCCGTGAATCCCTCCTGTGATGTGCTAATGCCCAATGAATGGGAAAGGTGCAATATGTCTCCTCTGACATGGGGTGGTAGGGTCGTGGGTACAAGAGAGGTAAAAAGTTGCCTAAAAAAGCAAGGTGGGATGAGCAGTGAAGATTATGATTCTTTTGTCAATATATTTGAAGGCGGCTCTCTTTTATATTGTAACATGTCCTTTGAGGCACTCTTAAATGTGAGAAAGCATCTTGAAGAAATGGGCTTTCCTTGCAAAGCAGTGAATGATGGTTTATGGTTACAGGTATGTCACTGATCACCTGCATATATTGTGTTTCCTATAGCCTTTGAGCTCGTTGAGGATCTGGAAGTCCAGAATTCTGGGAGATGTGTTCGTTAACCATACAAAATTGGTGTCTGCCAATCTTTTCAAATTGAATTGAAGAAGTTTTATTCACTACATCTATTACAATTTTATTGATGCAATATCTTTGATTATTCTTCGACATGCCTTGTTCAGTACTTTGGGATCAATTATTTGATATACTTCGTACATTGCATCTCAATCTCATAAATTTCATTTGTAATTGTGCATATTGTAGATGCTCTTAAGCCAGCGGGTGCAGGAAATTGGAGCAGACACATGCAAAAATTGCTGCCTCACAAGTATGCTATGCGCATGTAGGCAGCCATTTGGATACTCGCGTGGAGTTGCAGCATCCGGATACTACATGCAAGATCATGACAATAATAATTTATCCCATGACATAGGGCATGTCTACATCACTAGTTCTGCTCAAGAAGAAAGAAATGGCCTCTTTAGGCCAGTACGTGTGCATGATAGAGGCCCTATTGATGGGCTAGCTGGAATTGGACGTGGAACTACGTTTGTTCCTGCTGCTGCTTGGCCTCCAACACGTTATGTCTTTTCTCGTGTTCCATTTGGTATTGGTAACCGAAGTAATCAGCAACCCCTTGCTAATGATGACTTAGAAAATAGAGCTGACAACAATGGGGAGCTTGCTGGGGGTGGATTAACAGCCTTGGTTGGGCTCAGTCAAGGATCAAGTGATGTCTCTAATGTGCATGAGGTGCAAATGAGAAGAGAATATGAGGCGGATCTGCATAGTAGACACACCGGGTCTTTAATCCCTGGCTCAAGTACCAGTGGTGTTCCTGTGCAAGTGATAGACTCACCTGAGCATGATATGGGGTTTGAATGGGAGAATTCGAACAGTTCTATATCTTTGGATATGAAGACTCCTTTGAGTCACTTCCCACCTTTTCGCTTTGCGTAAGCTCTCCTTTCTTCATGCGTAGCGATCACAATTTATGCTCCTATATTTGCAATATAAATTGTTCAAGTGAGATTCTGTTAAGTAAATTTGACTGCTTATAATGAATATCCTACGTGGGTTTTAACTACTTTTTGAGCTTCAATCTATTTATTCTATTGCAAATTAGGGTTACTTTTATCTTCTGATTTTTTTGGAATCAATAATGAATCATATGCACTAGAATAATCGAGATATATGATCCTTCTCATTACGTATACTATCGAATTTGGGAATATGTAAATCTACCGTTTTGCTTCGTGAATATGATGTTTGACAGTTGCGAAATAAACTATAGTACTTGTGTGTTATGTGACCATCCTCTTGTGGTTTTTTCAGGGTTGAATTTCAGGATGTGCATAGACTTAGTGATGGCCAAGTTAAGCACTCCCCTGAAGTATTTTATGCTGGTTCATTGTGGAAGGTCTGGAAAAAAATACGATCTTTTCCATTTTCTTAATGTGTTAATATTGCATTGTATCTTGATTCTCTTGAGTTTTTCAATAAAAGGTTAATTATTATGGTCTGTTTGATTCACAGGTTAGCGTTCAGGCTTTTAGTGATGAAGATCCACAAGGACGTCGTACTCTTGGTACTATTCCTGAACTTTTGTATCAAACTAAATATTGCCTTCGATAGATTTTGACATTTTTAATGCCCTTGTTTATGTTTTAATCTGTCATCCAGGCTTGTTTCTTCATCGGAGGAAGGCAGAGACTAATGACCCACTCAGAAAGGTCAACATTCTATTAAATATATATGTAGTTCTGTGTGACGTAGTATTTGAGCAGTCCTAATGCGCTTATGGGCTGCAGTGCCAACTTGAATGGTGAATGGCAGCCCAATCGAAATGTTGGGCTGCCTTAATGTTTGATCTGGTCCTTGCTAGCTTAGTATAAATTGCCTGACCACCCACCACCACTATATATGATGTTTATGGACTGAGATTCTACATTGGAGTTTAACATAATGGTCAACAGTCCTTGCTATGTTAAAATAAAATCCAAATGCCAATATTTAAATAATATATACAGATAAAATAAATTGTCATAATCGACAAAAATGAGTGAAACTAAAAGAATCATAGTATTTATCAAACTCTACTGGGTTCTCGATTAAACTAAGAATTTTTTGTGCTCCTCATTTACATTATTCCTTTTGGATGTTTACTAAAGACATGAAGATTAATCTTTGAAATTGTACTGTAGGCGCTTTTCTATAATTAATTTTTGAAATTTTTTAATCATAGTGCACAATCAATCTGTAGTTATTAATTCTTCCAAGATCCACTTTATTAGGTCTATTCTTCAAAAATCAATTTTCTAAATGCTTGTTCAACCCACTCTTATTGTGATAGGATGTTAGTTGTACCTTCTCATAATATAATAATTGCTGTAATATCTGTGATGTTTGACCTTTTCTGTTCTGTATAGCAGTAGTTGGCTAGTTATATGCTATTCAATTCATGACACGTTTTTTGCTTTCTGCGATTTCAGGTCCATATGTATGTTGATTCTAGAGAGAAGGTCACTGCTAGATATCAGGTGAACTTTCTATGATCAAGTACTCAGTAATATAAAATTCTTAGTTATGGGGTCCTAAAGGGCTTCTAATCATATGTATGAATCTATCTACTTTTAGTTGATATGTCCATCAAAGAGAGAAGTGATGGTGTTTGGGAGCTATAAACAAACCGGAACACTTCTACCAAAAGCTCCAAAGGGATGGGGTTGGCGATCAGCTCTGTTATTTGACGAGCTTGGCGACCTTCTCCAAAATGGGGCCCTCCGTGTGGCTGCTGTCGTGCAGCTTATCTGATACTTTTTGAGGTAATCTTTGGCCCCTGGCCCTTAACAATGGAAAGTTGCAAAATTTCAACAATTTTATTTTTTATTTTTTTTACTTTGGATTCTTCGATTGCAGATGGAAGTTTGCTGAATTATACTGTTGGTACTTAAGTCAAATCAAAGCTTGTGTTCCACTCGCATTTGCAGCTGTATGTGTCATATATTTATCGTATCTAGACCTGCATTTTGAGTACATTTGTAGATCAATAGTTCTGTTACATAACACAGCAGTTGTTGTCAAGGTAGATGAACTATGTATATACCATTCATGGCATAACTTGATGTAGAATGTAAAACTTGATCGTTTTATGGGTTTTACGCTACATATTATAAAGGCAAAATATATGATTACGTTTTTATTGACAGAATATGGACAGTCCTAGTGTGCTTAGTTGATTAATTCTTGGTGTCGATTTTGCTTTTTTTTATTAATAGTTAGAAGGTGTTGCACAAGTGCATATTATAGTATGATGATCTGGTGGCACTAAATTTGGGTTGTTTTGACTCCATAAGTAACAAGTGATCACAGCTTAAATTGAGGGGACGGTTATTACAGATTCCTGCTGCTTTCAAATTCACTACAACGGTTATTACAGATTCCTGCTGCTTTCAAATTCACTACAAAGTGATATCAATCATAAGGTCACTGAATCTTGGTTCCAAAATGTTTGGCTTTGATGGCAAAATGGGCCAAATATCATGGATTCGAATTGTATCCAACTTGACTAATTATTTTACTTCGTTCTTCTCATTTATTTTGCTCCAAACTTAATTAATATTATGCTTTGTTGGTCTCATTTGTTTTGCTTCATTCACTGACTTTAAAAAAGTAAAAACTTTTGATGCATTAATAGCAATTTATCTCCTATGATGTGTATAATATTTAATTTACCCCTTAATAATTTAAAAAATACTATTTCACCCCCTGTAATTTTATAAAAGTTTTATACCGTCTTTCAAATATTTTTATACATGAAAAAGATACGAATTGATAAAACTACCCTTTTTATTATATGGCATTTTATCCCCTTGTATTTTGATAAATGTGACATTTTACTCTCTATGTTATAATAAATATTGCACCTTACCTCGTTATATTACAAAATTACTTTTTATGTACGCTTTCAATTATGGCAAGTGAGTTACACTCCCCGTTTGAAGAAAGTAAATTGCTCCTTTGAAATTTTTATAGAGGGTAAAGTACTCTTTTTCAAATTATAGGGGGGTGAATTGAATGTTATGAATATTATGTAGGTAAATTTGCATTAGCTCTAATTTTAACTGATAGTTAAAAATGTGAAACTTTTGGATAATTTTATACTTTAGTGGCGACAAATTATGACTTTATGTGACAGGAAAATAATTTGATGAACTATTGTTTTTAGAGATTTCAAAAATAAAATAAGAATAAAATATTTGAGATAGATTTGGTGGAAGGTCAATTAATAAGCAAGCTCTATACAGATTGTGGTTGTGTGCCATCTCGAATTTGCTAAGGAATTTGGGAGAGAGTTTGATTTCGAAAATTTGAGTGTGTTTGAACGTGGGAGTGAGTTTGAGAGAAATTGAGAATTTGGGGAGTTTAGAATATGGGGAGTTTTGTCAAGGGTTTAGAAATGGCTAGTGATATTGTCAGAGCAATAAATGTTGTTGTCAGAGCAATTTTATTGAACTTCCTAATATGTCCCTCATATTCAAAACATATTTATTGTACAGTCATTAATTGAGAAAAAATGTTGCTCTCTTTCTTCATAAATACACCTCTTTCTTTATTTACTTTTTTGAATATCTACCTTGCTACCTTATGTATTTTTAACTAAAAAACTTATTCTTCTATATTTTTTTAAAATTAATTAATTTTTTTTTTACTTTTACTAATCCAAATTATGTGAAAATAGACTCTAGCTGAAATCAAGAAAATCTGTTAATCTTTTTTTTTTTTGGGGGGGGGGGGTATTTAAAGCCTTTGTAGTCGAAAATGAGCAATTTTGATAGAATTAGTTATATCGTATTTGTAGTGACTGAATCCACTTAGATCTCGCAATATTAAATCAAACTTTAATTATAAAAAAATAAAAAATAAAAGCAGAATTTAGAAAAAAAATTCTCTAATATATATTTTTTTTGTTATTCTTTTTCCATATTATTTCATTATATGCAATTAAAACATAATTGACAGAAATCCCACATACGATCTAGAATCTTCGTCATATTGAAATCATGGATTAAAATTTCATCGTATCCATTGAAAACATTGAAATGTTTTCATTTTTGAATCAATGGAAATGAAAAATAGGGTGTAATTTCAAAACTTTTTGTTTGTCTTTTGATTATCTTATTTTTCTTAATTTTGTATTTTCTTAAAGTTTACGGAAAAAAAACATTTTTATAAAATATTTGGCTGACCGAAATATAACTTGAAATGAAATTTGATCCATGATCCGAATCATTATCTCATACCACAAATGCAAAATAATTTATTACACATGAAAAATTAATGGATATAAAGACAAATTGGCATATTAGTTTTTTGATAAATGGCAAATTGGCATATATATAATTGAAAAATGACATAAGTGTTCATAACTTTTTTTTTTCTCATTCGGTTAGTTCACGGAAAAGATTATAAATAAAAAGGTAGAAGAAAATGAATTCCATAATTGTATGATGATAATGGTAAGTATTGAAATGAAATAAATATACATATATATTAATAAAGAAAGAGAACCTATTTCAATAATAATTGACTATGTAATTAATATGTTTGACCATTAAGGGTAAAATTGGAACTTTTAAAAACTTACTCTGACAACAACATTTGTTGCTCTGACAATATCGCTAGCCTTTAGAAATATGAGAAATTCTTACCCAGATCGGGTTTGGCCGAACCCAAAGCAACTACATGGCAAGTGTAATACACTTGCTTTGGGATTGGATGTAACTCCCAGGAGAATGACCAATCACAAAACAAGTGCAATACACTTGCTTGGTGGTTGGATGGGTTTGGCCAAGCCAGACTTGGACAAGAATTTTCCTAGAAATATGGGGTGACATTAATTTTGTATAGGATTAAATTTTTAATTATTTAATGTAATGAAAAAAAAATGGGGGAAGGGGAAGGGGCATTTTTCGAATTAAGGCTTTTGGGTTTTGCACAAATTCCCAGACCTACATATAACTCAGATATCCTAAACAGTTCCTGATTTTCCAAAACCCTCGATTAATATAATCGATCTCAAACCCTTTTCCCATTTCTGGATTCAGTTTCACTGCAAGATGCGAACATTTGCATGAATCGCCATTCTTCTAAATTAGGGTTTCCGCCTTTATTATGGAAGCTTCAACCAGCAACAGAAAGCGAGGAGCGATTTCATCCCCAATTGATCATCATAATCATCAATCGTACGATTACATTGCTAAAAGACCTAAGCTTTCAGTTTCTACGACTCAGAATACGACTGAGTATTCACGTTACATGCCTTCGAATTCAGTTGTTTCTAAAGTTTCTGTAATGATCCTAATTGAAGGGTATGGGACCTTATCCCACATTGGTAGAATAGGATACTAATGTGGGGTTTATATGACCTTGGGCTCTCCAACTTCAATAGCTAGCTTTTGGGGTGTGGTTCTCCCAGGGTCATAACAATTGGTATCAGAGCAGGCCACCACATACTTTGCCACGCACGCGGAAGGGGCGACCCGGGAATGAGCGACCTAAGAAAGGGCTACCGCAAAGACGAGTGAAGCCGCTTAGAGTGGGCAATCGGAGTAGGCAACTAGAGTGGGCCAACGTGGGCGTTGGCAAAGGAAGCGTGGTGGAATGTAATGATCCTAATTGAAGGGTATGGGACCTTATCCCACATTGGTAGAATGGGATACTAATGTGGGTTTTATATGACCTTGGGCTCTCCAACTTCAATAGCTAGCTTTTGGGGTGTGGTTCTCCCAGGGTCATAACAATTGGTATCAGAGCAGGCCACCACATACTTTGCCACGCACGCGGAAGGGGCGACCCGGGAAGGAGCGACCTAAGAAAGGGCTACCGCAAAGACGAGTGAAGCCGCTTAGAGTGGGCAATCGGAGTAGGCAACTAGAGTGGGCCAACGTGGGCGTTGGCAAAGGAAGCGTGGTGGAATGTAATGATCCTAATTGAAGGGTATGGGACCTTATCCCACATTGGTAGAATGGGATACTAATGTGGGGTTTATATGACCTTGGGCTCTCCAACTTCAATAGCTAGCTTTTGGGGTGTGGTTCTCCCAGGGTCATAACAGTTTCCTCGTACCCTGATACAAGATCTCGATTCTCGAGAGAAGGTCATGCCTCAGTTAGGAATTCAAAATTTGGGGCTTTTTCTATTGCGAAGAAATTTGATATTGGGGCTGGTTATAAGGAAAGTTCTTCTAAAAAATGGGGGAATTTTATGGGCATCCTGGAGAGATATGATAAAGCCAAAAATAGTGCAATAAAAAATCTGAGACACTTTACGAAACAGGATGAGGAGTTTGGTAGGAAAGAGAAGAAAATTGAGATTGATGAGGAGGAGAAGAATAAGCAAGATGATGTTTGTGAGGATTCAGGGCAGCTTAAGAGTAAAACAGAATTGCGTCCTATGGATTCCTCGGTGGTTACTGATGTGAGTCAGCCAAGTAGGAAATTAGACTTGATGGTGTTGGACCAGGAACAAGATGATTTGAGTTTGCCTCATTGTATGAAGTTGTTAGATCTTATTAGGGAGAGAGAGTTGCTAAGCTACAAAACTTAGAGTATGACATTGACTTTAATGAAAAATGCAGTCGAGGGTATTAGCACTATAACCAGCAACAGAAATCGAGGTGACGATTTCAGGTGAAAGTTTGCTGAATTTTGTACTTTTGTGTGCCACTCGCATTTGCAGCTGTATGTGTCATATATTTATATGATCTAGACTTGCATTTTGAGTACATTTGTAGATCGATAGTTCTGGTACAAAGGTGTTGCAAATTTGGAGTAAGTACATATTATAGTATGATAATCTGGTGGCACTAAATTTGGGTTGTTTTGACTCCATAAGTAACAAGTGATCACAGCATAATTGAGGGACGGTTATTACAGCTGCTTTCATTTTCACTACAAAGTGACATTTTAGAAGAAGATATCCCATCTTCTTCTTAATCTAGATAGTTGGTATTGTGTCATCAAATTCTTGGTTCCAAAATGTTTGGCTTTGATGGCAAAATGGGCCAAAGAATATGGGTCCTGATTGTATCCAACTTGACTTATTATTAAACTGCATTCGTCCCATTTATTTTGCTCCATTCACTAAGCATTAGAAAGTGAAAATTTTGACGCATTAATGGCAATTTACTCAGTATGATATGTATAATGTTCAATTCACTTCGTTGTGATTTAAAAAAGAGCATTTTACCCTCTATCTTCTTAACACTTAACACTTTTAAGCTTAAAAAAGTTATGAATAGACCCCTCCTATATGTGACACTTTACATCTCCCCTCTATATTTTGATTAATGTTCCACTTTATTCTATGTGTTACTATAAATATGGCACTTTAACCTCTTGTGTTACGATAAATGTTGCACTTTAACAATTTATGTTACAAAATCATTTTTAATGCACACTCTCAATTTCGGTGAGTGTATTACAATCTTTGGTTGAATGAGGTAAACTGTTCATCTGAAATTTTCACAGCAGGGTACAATGCTATTTTTCAAATCATAGAGGAAAAATTGAATATTATGAATATCACAATGGGCAAATTTGCATTAGCTCTAATCTTAAGTGATAGTTAAAAATGTGAAACTTTTGGATGATTTTATTTTTAAGCTTCCAAAAGTAGTGTTTTCATTAGTGGCGAAAAATTATCATTTTATACGATAGGTGATTTTTAAGAAAAATAATTTAATGAAGTAATAGTTTTTTTTGGAGATTTCAAAAATAAAATAAGAATAGTGAAAGGTCAATAAAAATTAATAAAGCAAGCTCAATATGGACTAATATATGGTAAGACAAAGCAAAAGGCAAGGGCCCACCTGAATCCAGCTTGGGCCAATTGTTATCCAAAATCGACTAGGGATGGTCTATTGTGAATCACCCTTCAAAGCGAGTCACCAACAACTTATTTAAGGCTCAATCAAATTATGACATGTTTCTAAAGTATAACTTCAACCAATTCATGTACAACTCAACTAATTATATAAGATACCAATTATACCTTTACCCCTTTTTTTGTGAAAGATCCCAAATAACTTTTTATATAAAATTTAAAAACGAAAAAAAATAAAAAACTGAGACAACCGCGCAACCCCCACTCCCACCCTTACGAGAAATTATTTATTGTAACCGCTGCACCACGTCATCAAGTATATGTGGTGCAATCCACCAATACACTTGGGACATGTGGAGTAATAATTCACATCACCCATGTTTGGCAATGTGAACACAATTTTTTAAAACCTGAATTCCAGCTTGGTCCAATTGTTATCCAAAATCGACTTGGAATAGTCTATTCTGACTCATTATTCAAAGTGAGTCACTAATAACTTATTTAAGGCCCAGTTAAATTATGACATGTGTCTAAAGTATAATTTCAACCAATTCATGTACAACTCAATTAATAATATAAGATACCAATTATACCCTTACCCTTTTTTTTGAAACATCCCAAATAACCTTTTATTTAAATTTAAAAACGAAAAAAAAAAAATATATATGAGACAACCGCCCAACCCCCACTCCCACCCCTTCCCTATCCCCAAACTGAACTCTGAGATTGATTTCATGTGGTGACTCAACTCTTACCCAAGAATCGCCATAGAATCTCCCAACCGACTTAGTTCGTCCCACAAACAATGTTTTACGCCCTTAGATCCAATTTATTAATGATCCGTCTAAACTTAAGCTTTATTCAATCACATTAAAATGTCAGTAAACCTCTGTTTCGTGTGTAATGGTGATCTTCAGATTCTTCACCAATATAGATAGATCATTCAAAAACTCTAAACAGGATGAAAACTATTAGTGTTGATCAAGAAGTTCTACAATCATTTAATCAAAGTTTTAATCCAAACTCATTTTAATTCGACTCAATAATCATTCACTTTCTTTAAATTACTAGAAAATTACGTGCGTTGTACGTGTCTAGTTAATTTTATGGGTAATTTTTTGTAAGTTATAGTAAAATTAATTTTATTATGTCATGAAATCAAGTAGATTAACATTTGTTTCACATATTTAACTCATTAGTTTAATTCACCTGTTCAACTCACTTTTAGCCGGTTTCATTCATTTTTACTGGTTTAATGTTTCTTTTTACTGTTTTACCTGTTTCTTTACCTGTTATAATCAATTTTCATTGTTTTACCGAGTTCACTCTTTTTTACCAGTTTAATCCGTTTTCACCTATTTCACACATTTTTTTCACATGTTATTTTCAATAGTTTCACAATTTTTCACCGACTTTACCCTTTATCACCGACTCTATTTTTTTTATCGATTTCATATCTGCTTTTTACTGATGTCGTCGTTTCACCGGTTTCATCATTTTTTTCAAGAATTTCAACCAATTTTTTTATCGATTTCATATGTATTAATCGATCTCTGGAGGACTCTTTTTTTTTTTTTTTTTTTTTTTTTACCGATTTCACCCGTTTTTCACGAAAAAAACGGGTGAAATAACACACACACACACACACACATATATATATATATATACATATATATACATATACATATACATATATATATGTATATATACATATATATACATATACATATATATATATATATATATATATATATATATATATATATATATGATGCAAGATAGAAATTATAGATTTTAGGAGTTTATGTAGGAGATAAATATAATAAGACTTCATTTCTAATTATAACTCTTCAATTATTTTTACATGTTTATCATTGAATTAAATACCATTTTAAAACTTAAATTAAATAAGGGTACTTTAGTACGAACAAAAGAGTTAAGAAATATTCATCCTTTTATAATAAGCAGAGAAAACTCAATTACGCGACAAATGAATTATAAAATCAAATTCTTTTACACTTAATAATTGTATATGGTTGAAATATAATTTCTATCACATTCTTAACAAATAAACTACAAATTGATCATAGTTTTTACATTGAGTGAACTAGAGGGTGGTATCAGTTACCTCATAAAGTATCACTTGTAATATTTATTCCCTCTGTTATAGTTTTATAGTTTTTCCTTCTTTTTTTAATCTAAAAAATTTTCTTTATTTTTATCTCATTTTTTCTAACCAAAGGAAACAGAAGAAATGAAAATTTTAAAAATTGAAATATAATATTGTTTGGATGGATTAATTCATAATTAATAAAAAAAAATTTACAAAGAAATGAAGAAATTTAAACATAATATTGTTTAGTGTCAAACTTGGATTTTGCGAGGAAGAATTTGAGGGAGAGTTTCCTAACATTTTGAATAATAATTTGTCCTGAAAATAAATGAAATAATTGTCATCAAATAAAAATCAGAAAAATATAAAGAAAAAAATTCTGATAGAAATTAAAGAAACTGAAAACATAAATGAAGATAACAAATTGAAACATAAATAAATAATAAAAATGAGATGAAAATAAAGAAAAAAATTGAGACCATAAGATCGAAGGAAACAAATAAATGAAGAAATTGAAACATAATATTGTTTGGTGGATGAATGAATTCATAATTGATAATTTTTTTTTTGATGAATTAATAAAGAAACACTTTATTTTAACAAAAGAGATGGGGGTAATTTTGGAATGCAATTTTAAATACTATAACAGAGGAGGTAAATATTACAATTGATACTTTAGGGGGTAACTGGTACCACTCCTATACTTCAAGGGAGAAATTATATTTTATCCTTTTACATATAATATATATTGTAAAGTACTAATTGATAAAATTACTCGTTCTTATATTCAAATGTCATGCATTATCATTAATCGGGAATTGTTGATCTACACTATAAAATAATAAAGAACAAACCTTTTAAACGATTTGTTCATCAAGCTATCTATTACCCTCTCTCCAAAATTTGACTTTGCAATATTCACGTGCAAGACAGAAGTATGTATGCAATATGCAATTTTTTTTTTCCAAAATAACTTTAATGGGAAAAATAATTCTCAGAATGTCTTTGTTGGCAAACTATTATCTTGAAGTACCTTTTACGAAGACTCGCAGTTGCTAACTACGAGTGTATTCAAAATTTGAAAAAAAAAAATTAAAACTCGCAGTTGACAATTGCAAATTTTACTAAGTATAGGAAAACTAATCGCAATTGCCAACTGCGAGTCTTCATTTTCTTTAAACCCTACCTCAAGGTAAATCATAATTCATTTTCTTCTTCCCTTTGCGAAAAAAAATAGAAGCAACGAACGGAAGCTCCAGCGAAAGCTCATCACTCTCTTTCTCTCGATCAGATGTCATTCTCCACCATCTCCATCTCCGACGAAAGCTCATCCTTAGCCGCTTCTAGTCAAAAAGAAGAAGAATTTCTTCTCCCCTTCCCTATAGCCCCAAAATTAAAATCTTCCTCTCTCTCTCTCTTTCCCCTACGAAAATCCACAAGAGACAGCAGCCCCACCCTCTCAAAACAGGAAGCAATTTTGAATCTGCATTGATCAAATTGTTGGATTTTACAATTTATATGTGAATAAAATTAGTTGAGAGTAATTAAGGGATTGCGTCTATTCGATCTGAACAATGACACAAATTTTCAATTCTGGATCTACCTTAACATGATTTATGATATCCCAAGCAATCAACTTAGAGCTCAAATGAAAATGGTCTTGGCCTAATCCTGCACACAAGCAAGTATGCGTTCCTCGATAACGTCTCTTCCCACAATCCATGCTTCTAGGCCCATAAACTAGCACGGAGATAAAAGTTGCATGGATACTCCTTGTTATAGCAACATATTACCCATGTTTCATCAATGCTCTTCTTTACCTTGTAGCGCCAATTTTTTTATGTGATATTTTTTTATGGCACATTGCATGTCAATTTTTGACCTAAAGAGTAAGCCTTTTCCCAATTGATCACTCTCCCACATTCGAGTTTAACTTGCACGAATATCCGTGACACATGAACCTTCACCAATCTCTCAATAAAATTCACAATCTATTTCATTTATACGATTTCAGAAAGCTCATTGGCAGCCAATGTGTCGTCCCCAGTGACAGTCCCCTCAATGTAACTGCTACTTCCATCGCCCCTTTCTATTATCATGTTTTCAAAATTTTCTTCATCATCTTCAGAATCAGTCTCCAAATAATCGCTAGTCTCTTTCCATTTCGATGCACATTGTTGGGATTCGGTAAGAAAAACAGCCCTAGGCACAGCGGAATATATAAAAAAAATTTCTAGGGCCTCTTAAAGAATCTTGCCAGGATATTCTCTAGTTGTATATATATAAATATAATTAAACGACAGTATAAGTTTTCTCGTTTATACCTGTCTCCTTGCAAATCCTCGGCTAGCAATATGAGCTCTGAATTCTGACCCCGGTAAGATCGACCCACACCTTTTGTAGCGCCCCACGTGTTGCGCCTCTACGAGTTGATACACCACAATATCACGAAAATTAATATACCTAATCGACTAGAACATAGGCTATATTAATATCTAGGTTTTAGGAACGATTTGGGAACAAAACGAAGACAAAAAAATTCTTCCACAGGGAAGAACTGGTTCGGCCGATCTGGTAGGGAGAGGGAGAGAGATTTTTGCTTTGCTCAATTTTTGCTTAAGGAGTTTTTTGAAAAATAACTAGAAGAAAGCTATTTATAGTTTTCTTTCTATCCTAGTCCTATTAGGACTAGGTCTTCTCTCTCCTACATGGGCCATGGCCTTCTTTAATTAGAAGACTAAGTCTTCTAATTAATTCATGGCCCATATTAATTAATCTTTCAGGGCTTTATTTAATCTTCCAATTAAATAGCCCAATTAATTAAATCATCTCCCAATTAATTAATTAAATCATAATTAATTAATTTACTCATAAATTAAATTCCAATTTAATTTATAATCTTGATCCACTTCCAATTGGATCCATTTTCGTTCCATATGGGTCGACCCAGTCGACCCACCCATTTAATCGACCCAGTCGATTTTGACCCAGTCGACTGGTTCGTTCCTGTTTCCTCGCTTTCGCTACTTGTGTATTGTGTATGCCCCCGTAGGTTCACCACATAATTGGCCGTGGGTTGTAATTAAATATTATTTAATTACTTGAGCAATTAATGCTCTAAATTAATCGAACACTCTGTCGATTAATCATTCCAAAATTAGCACCCCTGCTAATTTGGGAATTCTCCCACACTCCACGGTCGATGTCCAGTCACAAGCCCATGGAGCCCAATCACTGGTGAATTAATTCAGTGAACCTTTTATCATTTACAATTTCCATATACAACACAATCTCTCCATCGATCAATCTCCCAGTCGAGACTTAAGGGTATGGTCTTTCATCGGATTCCCTTATCTTTTGTCTTGACCTTATGTTCTCTGATCTCGAAATAAATTCTCTCTAACTTGTTCTTTATGAGCTACTTACATAAAGTCGTCAGTTACCTTGGCCAAGGATTTCATCAGAATTAATTTCTCACAGAAATCCATAGGAGAATTTCTCGACCTATCAAGTCGAGTCAATGGATCCTTTGTTGATGATATGAATCTGCATACGAGTTCCTCTATACCCAACATGAGTCCACAGAGACTTTCTGGCGATCCCCAGTCAGTCGGAACTCATATCAAAGTATAGACGTTCTCGTACCAGATAAACCCTATCATCTCAAGTTGTTAGGGATCGTTCCTCGTATACTATTGTAAATTGGAATAACTTCAACCCCGATATGCGACTACCGCTTCCATGGTGAGTTATTTCCTAATTGGGGTATTCAGTGCGCTTGCCATCCCAGCAAGCCACCCACTCATGTGTATCGACTATCCCAGTCACGCTCGTGGACCCCAGCGTCCTCCAGTTCATCGGAGTATACACAATAGTGAGAGTCTAACCGAATCCAACGATGTCCTATCTCGATTGGATTCTACGACTCTTGAATATATTCTAGATCACGGCCTTAGAGATCAGTCCACGGGTTGTCCCATAGCCCTGTGATCTAAGGACTTCTATCCTTATGCGTAGACAAATATTACATAAGATAAAGTTGGCCATTTAATAAAAGTGCATTTATTAATCTAAATTAAATAGTTCCTCATTAATTACAATTAATGCTAGCCATACAGCTGGCTTGCAGGACACTATTTCTATCAATCTCCCACTTGTCCTAAAGCCAGTCTTTTATGTTCTTGAGTCCCATCTTATGCAGATGTTTCTCAAATGCCTTTTGAGGCAGAGGCTTCGTTAGTGGGTCCGCCGTATTATCTTCTGAGTCGACACGTTCCATCTTAATGTCTCCTCTACCAATGATATCTCTTATCACATGGTATCGTCTCTGGACGTGCTTGGATTTCTGATGAGATCTCGGCTCCTTTGCTTGCGCTATTGCCCCATTATTATCGCAGAAGATAGTAATGGGCTCAGCAATGCTAGGTATCACATCCAATTCCTGGATGAAGTTCCTCATCCAAACACCTTCCTTTGCTGCGTCACTCGCGGCAATGTATTCTGCTTCAGTGGTTGAATCCGCGGTTGTTTCCTGCTTGGAGCTCTTCCAGCTAACAGCACCACCATTGAGGCAGAAAACATATCCTGATGTCGACTTGAAGTCGTCTACATCACATTGGAAGCTTGAGTCTGTATAGCCTTCCAATTTCAATTCTCCTCCACCGTATACCAAGAACAATTCCTTAGTCCTTCTCAGGTACTTCAGAATTGCCTTTACGGCTATCCAGTGCTGCTCACCTGGATCAGACTGGTAGCGACTTGTAACGCTTAGAGCGTACGCTACGTCTGGTCTCGTACACAGCATACCATACATTATGCTTCCTATCGCGGATGCATACGGTACTCGAGACATATTGCTTCTCTCCTCTGGCGTCTTTGGGGCCATAGACTTGGAGAGTGCAATTCCATGTCTCATTGGAAGCAATCCTCTCTTGGATTCTTCCATACTAAATCTTTTCAAGATTTTATCTATGTACTGGGATTGGGAGAGGCCCAGCAGTCCTTTTGATCTATCTCGGTAGATCCTTATACCTAGTACGAAGGATGCTTCTCCCATATCCTTCATTGAGAATTGTGTAGACAACCATGCTTTAGTTTCAGACAATGCTTTTACATTGTTTCCAATGAGAAGAATGTCGTCAACGTAAAGCACCAAAAATTCAACTGTACTCCCACTGATCTTCTTGTACACGCAAGGTTCGAACATGTTCTTGATGAATCCAAAAGTTTGGATTGTCTCATCAAAACGAATGTTCCAACTTCGGGAAGCTTGCTTCAGTCCATAAATGGACCTCTGGAGTTTGCACACCTTGTGTTCATCTCCTTTGGATGCATATCCTTTTGGTTGCTCCATGTAGATCTCCTTATCAATGTCTCCATTGAGAAAAGCAGTCTTTACATCCATCTGCCATATCTCGTAGTTATACCACGCAGCTATGACCAGCAAGATCCGAATGGATTTGGGCATTGCGACTGGCGAGAAGGTCTCCTCAAAGTCGATACCTGGTCTTTGAGTGTATCCTTTTGCCACTAGTCGCGCCTTGTAGGTAATCACCTCTCCGTTCACTCCAAGCTTTCGCTTATAGATCCACTTGCAACCCACGGGAGCCACTCCCACTGGTGGATCTACCAAGGCCCAGACCTTGTTTGAGTGCATGGAGTCCAGTTCGGATTCCATGGCTTCGCGCCACTTTCCCGAGTCTATGTCTAGCATAGCCTCTTCGTAAGTCCTTGGGTCGGTTAGAGACTGTCCAGTCTCATGCAGCAGACCGTAGTACCTCTCGGGTTCTCTACGTTGTCTTTCTGACCTACGAAGTATCGGTGTACTTTCTGGTGCACTTTCATGCTCCTGTTCTCCCACTGCCTGTGGTGACGGGTCAGCTTGATCGACCTCTAAGGTCTTTTCAGCTTCAGTGACCTCATCTAGTTCTACGTTATTTTCCTTCTTGTCAACCAAGAAATCCTTCTCCAAGAAGTGAGCGTTCCTCGAGACAAACGTTGTTTGTCTTGTAGGATCGTAGAACTCGTATCCTATTGAGTTTTCTGGATACCCCACGAATTTGCACAAAGTGGATTTAGTTTCCAATTTATCTCCCACTAGATTTTAACGTAAGCGGGAGATCCCCATATGCGCATGAATGCGTATGAGGGTGCCTTGCCAAACCATAGTTCGTATGGTGTCTTTTCTACGGATTTCGAAGGTACCATATTCAGTATCTTCGTTGCCGTGAGGAGGGCATGTCCCCAAAATGAAAGAGGAAGGTCAGTGGCACTCATCATGGATCGAACCATGTCCATCAAGGTTCGATTCCTTCTCTCTGCTACTCCATTTAATTGGGGTGTTGCAGGAGGAGTCCACTGCGATAGTATTCCATGCTCTACAAGATAATTCAGAAATTCGTTACTAAGAAATTCTCCACCTCGGTCAGAACGAAGAGCCTTTATCGTATGACCAAGTTGATTCTCTACTTCTATCTTGAATTCTTTGAATCGTTCAAAGGCTTCAGACTTGTGTTTCAACAAGAACACATATCCATAACGACTAAAGTCGTCAGTGAAAGTGATGAAGTAGTCATAGCCACCTCGGGCGCTTTTTCTTAGTGGTCCACATACGTCAGTATGTATTAAGTCCAATGTTTGCTTGGCTCGCTCAGGGTTTCCCTTAAATGGCAACTTAGCCATTTTACCCTTTAAACATGGTTCACATGTTGGCATTTCATCAATGCGATTGATTTCAATCGCGCCAGATGATGCTAACTTTTGAATCCTTGACTTAGAAATATGTCCAAGTCTAGCGTGCCATAATTGGGCAGATGTTTCATTATCTTGTTTCCTTTTGTTTTGTTGTACGTGCATGACTAACTTAGGTGGTTTCATAATGTAAAGTCAATAATTTAATGTACCAAATGAAAAACAAAAACAGGAGCTTTTATTAAAATCAACATTATTCAATAACATGAATAAAAAAGGTTTTTCATTAAAAACTAGGTACATAAATGAAAGTTTTCCTAATGACTTTATCAAACCACCTAAATCTACTTTTGCCTACGGCCTTGGTAGCAGCTCCAGCTCCATTGCCTTTATTCAAGGATCCAATCCTCAGGCTCCAGTTTCCTTAATGCTCCCATCACCTACAAGGATGAGAACTCCAGTCAGTGTCTAACACCAAAAATGCACAGTTAATTGTAAAATTAACTTCAACAAGGAATATACCTGTTCGAACTCTCCATAGGTTCGAATTTAATCCTTTCCCTTGACCTTGTGCAGTAAGGAGCTCTGGTTTCCATTTGCTTTGGTTTTGAACGCCGCCCAGTCCTTTCGCCAACCCTTGCTTTCTTTCCAAAAGAAGCTTCGTGTTCCTCGAGCATTTGTCGCAGGACATGCACAGTGATCTCTCGCCTCTGGAGATTCAAGTCCGCGATAAATCGGTCATATGATCTAGGAAGAGATTGTAGAATAATATCCACTCGGAAATCATTGTCCATCACGACACCCATATCATCGAGTTCAGATAGAAGTCGAATCATCTTGTGTACGTGGATTCCGACAGGAGTTTCCCTTCTCTTTCTTGCTTGCAAGAGTTTCCTCGTGATCGCGAATCTGCGACGACCATCTCTAATCCCATAAAGGAATTTGAGATTCGAGAGAACCTCTTTCGCGGATGCCATATGCTCATGTTGCAAACGCAGATCAAGTGACATATATTCCAACATGTATTCACGAGCTAAGCCATCATCCAGTTTCCACTTGGTGATGCTTTTACGGAGCTCATCAGGAACGTCATGTGAAATAGTAATGGGTGGTGGCACAGACAAAACATAGGATATGTTTTCAGCTTCAAATAATCCATTCAAATGATGCGTCCAGAAATGCAAGTTGGGTCCAGTTAAAATATTACGTTCAAGTGATGAGATGGACAAATCTCTAAGTGCTCTAAGCTCTTTTGACATCATATCTATAAAATGACGATAGAAGAAATAAATACGCGAAAGATTAATTTAAAATGCACAATTCACAAACATGGATTTCATTTGCAAATTACTCCCACTATTTTAATCAAAATCTTATGCCCCCACATAAGTTTCGGGATTTTAAAATATCCTAGCGGGCTTAAGGCCCAAATGCAATCTCCTAGTACCCACGACTCGTTGGCCATACTATTTGATCCACTTGGTGGTCGACTATGTCAACGGTTAACCATCGCAGCTAACCCTTAAGTTCATTTAGCCTCGTTTTTCGATATGGACCCACGACTCGTGAGACATCCATACTTACTAGCGTTAAATCATGTCCAATACTCGTGAAGAGAAATAGTTCAATCCTAGACGCCCCACGACTCGTGAGACAGCGCCTAAAACCTTGCTATCCCCTCCCTTGGCACTAAACTCGTGCATCGAGGCAATAGACATATTATCTTCCTATAGCTCGACCCACGACTCGTGAGACATCGAGATATATTCGTACAATATGCCCAAGACCTAGTAATTGGATAGGCTTGGACCATAGATACTATTCATATGCGCCCGTTATTCGATTTAATATTCTAATTGAATTTTAAGTTCAATTGGAGGTTTCTAAGTGTGCGAGGTCTCATCAGATTATGCTTATCTTGTTTACGTTTTCTATCCTAAGCATGCATCTCATACATCAAAGAATAATTTGCGAAAAAGTAAACATTCATCACCTAGGAAGATATGATTGGTCGATTGCCCATCCTATGCGATCCATCACGAGCCACGTGATGAATCAATTGGTCAGTCTAGGGTGAAAATTAAATGTCCTAACTATTACAATTTTTAAACCCATACATCATGGGCCTTCTTGTAATATCCAGCTTGATTGGGCCTCCATGTAATGAATTGGGCCTCCATGTCCTCCAAGGTAAATGGGCCTCCATGTGGATCTCCAAGTCTTCTTCATGAGGTCTTCTCGGCTCCAAGCCTAATCTAAGCCTAGCTTACATAATCTAAATGGTCCTATTCTATTACATTTGTTTGCGCAAGCAAGGGCACCAATCAGGCCCATTTAATTACAACCCAAAAATAAATAAACCAAAAACAACACAGGGCTTAAAGGGCAAAATCGACCAATCCACATATTCACTCAAGAACATGCATAAATTCACATAAGGGCAATAATGTAAATTTACCGGCTTTATTAATTTTAATTCGCAAAAATTCATCCAAGGTTAATTAATTTTGAATTAACAATTAACCTCTAAGATTAATTAGCTCTTACTTGAGCTCTAAGTAATATACAATTCTTATCTTGATTAAATTGGTTAATTAAGGTAATCTAAATCTCTAAGATTCTTACCTTATCCAAAACTCTAAGTTTCCCAAAATTTCAAATCTCCAAGATTTTCAAGATAATCCTATTTTGACTAGATTAGTTAATTAAGGTAGTGTTTAAGTCTAACAAAATAACTACCTTATCCAAAAACTCTAAGTTTCCTAATCTTCCAAAATTCTCCAAGATTTTCAGAACTTTCAAAATAGGCAGAATTAGAGTCCAACCCAAAAACGACTAGTCGAGACCAATCAGGACTGCCACGTAGGACAGCCCACGCGCGACCACCAAGGCGGCGCGTGAGCTGCCTGTGGCAGCAGCCGCTGCACGCGGCTGCGTGCGGCAGCGAGCAGCCGCGCACAGCAGCGCGTAAACAGCAGCCCGAAGGCTGCTGCTGCGCGCAGCGTGCTGCCAGCACGCTGCCGTTGGCAGCGGCTTGCGGTGGCCGCCCAGCCGCGGTGCGCTGCCGCGCACCGCCGCGTGCCACCGCGCACCGCCGCGTGCCACCGCGAGTCGGATCTAATAAAAAAATTTTTTTTTTGTTTCTTCGATTACTTATGATTTAATTAAACAAAAACCAGTCAATTAAATCCCAATCCAAAATTAAAAACAACATGATAAAATTTTCGAATCCAAAATTAAACATTAACTCCAAGTTAATTAAACATACGTCCTATAACATGCAAAGTTAAAGAACTAGCCACATAAATCAAACATATGATTTAATAAACACAGAATTTGCAAATTCATATATATACAAAGCCTAGAGTTGGCTCTGATACCACTGTTGGGATTCGGTAAGAAAAACAGCCCTAGGCACAGCGGAATATATAAAAAAAATTTCTAGGGCCTCTTAAAGAATCTTGCCAGGATATTCTCTAGTTGTATATATATAAATATAATTAAACGACAGTATAAGTTTTCTCGTTTATACCTGTCTCCTTGCAAATCCTCGGCTAGCAATATGAGCTCTGAATTCTGACCCCGGTAAGATCGACCCACACCTTTTGTAGCGCCCCACGTGTTGCGCCTCTACGAGTTGATACACCACAATATCACGAAAATTAATATACCTAATCGACTAGAACATAGGCTATATTAATATCTAGGTTTTAGGAACGATTTGGGAACAAAATGAAGACAAAAAAATTCTTCCACAGGGAAGAACTGGTTCGGCCGATCTGGTAGGGAGAGGGAGAGAGATTTTTGCTTTGCTCAATTTTTGCTTAAGGAGTTTTTTGAAAAATAACTAGAAGAAAGCTATTTATAGTTTTCTTTCTATCCTAGTCCTATTAGGACTAGGTCTTCTCTCTCCTACATGGGTCATGGCCTTCTTTAATTAGAAGACTAAGTCTTCTAATTAATTCATGGCCCATATTAATTAATCTTTCAGGGCTTTATTTAATCTTCCAATTAAATAGCCCAATTAATTAAATCATCTCCCAATTAATTAATTAAATCATAATTAATTAATTTACTCATAAATTAAATTCCAATTTAATTTATAATCTTGATCCACTTCCAATTGGATCCATTTTCGTTCCATATGGGTCGACCCAGTCGACCCAC
Source organism: Penstemon eatonii (assembly GCA_038501285.1). Classification (NCBI taxonomy): domain Eukaryota; kingdom Viridiplantae; phylum Streptophyta; class Magnoliopsida; order Lamiales; family Plantaginaceae; genus Penstemon; species Penstemon eatonii. Next base: position 59,546,167 of record CM076715.1, on the reverse strand, counting down.
CCATTTAATCGACCCAGTCGATTTTGACCCAGTCGACCCAGTCGACTGGTTCGTTCCTGTTTCCTCGCTTTCGCTACTTGTGTATTGTGTATGCCCCCGTAGGTTCACCACATAATTGGCCGTGGGTTGTAATTAAATATTATTTAATTACTTGAGCAATTAATGCTCTAAATTAATCGAACACTCTGTCGATTAATCATTCCAAAATTAGCACCCCTGCTAATTTGGGAATTCTCCCACACTCCACGGTCGATGTCCAGTCACAAGCCCATGGAGCCCAATCACTGGTGAATTAATTCAGTGAACCTTTTATCATTTACAATTTCCATATACGACACAATCTCTCCATCGATCAATCTCCCAGTCGAGACTTAAGGGTATGGTCTTTCATCGGATTCCCTTATCTTTTGTCTTGACCTTATGTTCTCTGATCTCGAAATAAATTCTCTCTGACTTGTTCTTTATGAGCTACTTACATAAAGTCGTCAGTTACCTTGGCCAAGGATTTCATCAGAATTAATTTCTCACAGAAATCCATAGGAGAATTTCTCGACCTATCAAGTCGAGTCAATGGATCCTTTGTTGATGATATGAATCTGCATACGAGTTCCTCTATACCCAACATGAGTCCACAGAGACTTTCTGGCGATCCCCAGTCAGTCGGAACTCATATCAAAGTATAGACGTTCTCGTACCAGATAAACCCTATCATCTCAAGTTGTTAGGGATCGTTCCTCGTATACTATTGTAAATTGGAATAACTTCAACCCCGATATGCGACTACCGCTTCCATGGTGAGTTATTTCCTAATTGGGGTATTCAGTGCGCTTGCCATCCCAGCAAGCCACCCACTCATGTGTATCGACTATCCCAGTCACGCTCGTGGACCCCAACGTCCTCCAGTTCATCGGAGTATACACAATAGTGAGAGTCTAACCGAATCCAACGATGTCCTATCTCGATTGGATTCTACGACTCTTGAATATATTCTAGATCACGGCCTTAGAGATCAGTCCACGGGTTGTCCCATAGCCCTGTGATCTAAGGACTTCTATCCTTATGCGTAGACAAATATTACATAAGATAAAGTTGACCATTTAATAAAAGTGCATTTATTAATCTAAATTGAATAGTTCCTCATTAATTACAATTAATGCTAGCCATACAGCTGGCTTGCAGGACACTATTTCTATCACACATGAGGACTAATATTTGTGTGTGCTACTGAATGGTCTATTTGTCTATTTGTACCAACTTTTGGCTGAAAAGTGGACAGAGCATGGTTACCCAAATTGTGGTTAGAAGGTGAATAATTTAGATTACATTCATCCACATGTGAATCATATGTACCACCAATGTATTGGTAGTCTATCGACTCCATCTCCAAGTATAACTGTAAAGCGCGTCCCGAATAATAAGTAAAAACATCAAACATAACTCCAACACTAATATTATCATTAATGGGAAATGCAATATAACAAGTAATATTTTCGAAACAAATATGATATATACATGTCACTCCCAACTTGAACTCTCGTTTGCATAGCTTGGTAACTCTGTACAACTCTAATAGTAACTCATCATAACTCCATATACTATCCGCCCTACGGGGTGTATTAAGGTGAAATTTCATACTCACAACCATCATATGTGTTCGATATTTTTCCTCCCCAATAACACAAACGTGTAACCGGTAAGCCATCCATTAAGAACCTAATCAAATATGAAAAAATATTAAAAATAAATTATTATATATATATATATATATTTATCTACATAATAAAAATTACAAAACACATATATCAAAAGTTTTCTTCATTTAAAATGAAATAGTACATTATCATCACTATTCTAATAAAAATTGAACAAACAAAATAAAACTTGATATTTACAATAAATAAAAAATTGATTAGAATGGGCAGGAAGAAGTAACAAAATCCACGAAATTGAAGAGCTTACCTTGTAAAAATTGCAGAGATGGACTTCTGTGAGACTTGATGGATTCTTGAAGACAAGGAAATAAGGAAGAAGTAAGTGAAAGGGTACAAAAATGAATTATGTTTCGCGTCCAGGACTTAAAGAAATCTTTAAGGACTTGCAATTGGCAACCGCGAGTCTTACTATAACTAATTAGCTTCACGCTAATTAATTTTCCTATACTTAATAAAACTCGCAGTTGTCAGCTGTGAGTTTTAATTTTTTTTTTCGAATTTTGAATAAACTCGCAATTAGTAACTACGAATTTTTATAAAAGCTATATTCATGATTATAGTTTGCCAACAAAGACATGCTGAGAATTATTTTTCCCATTAAAGCTATTTTGGAAAATAAAAATCTGCATATTGCATCCATGCATCTGTCTTGCATGTATATATTGCAAAGTCAAATTTTGGAGAGAGGGTAATAAATAGTTTGATCAAAACAAATCATTTAAAAGGTTTGTTCTTTATTATTTTTCTCATGAAAGTTATTTTGGAAAAAAATTCTATACTCTTTGGGGATGATGGTTCCTCGTATGGTAGCCAGAAACTTCCCTAGTATTACAATTAATATCATAGCTTCCAATTTAATTATTCAATTCCACTCCTTAAGAAACTTAAATCGACGTATTTAATGTAGAACAAATTTGTTGGATAAAGATGAAGATGGAGTGCACTGAATTTTATTAGTTAAGGGAGGTTTTGATGATTTCCAAAACTTCAAATCAGCTAAGTAAAGACAACTTAGTTGAAATCCCTTAAAAGAATTTTGACCAAGTAAGAAGACATATCAGACGGGTCAAATATTCAAGGTCCAGAAGACTACTGATCTGCTGAAGAGAAGAAATCAGACTGGTGTAAATCAGCCGACTCAAATAAGATTTGTTCAAGTTTGAGATCAGCTTTGTTCATCATCAGACTTGTACTCTCATCAGCCAAGTGGAAAGATCAAGAAGTCGTCCCAACGGTAATAAATGCCACTGGAGTAATAAATGCTGAAGTCTAAGGTTATTAATGACAAATGATTGAAGAAAAGACTCGTATCAGCTCGGTGCATTTAATGCTGCCTGACAGAAAGTACAGTCTACAGTACTGTCACTGTGCAGAGAGCCGTTCGCGGAAATTAAGGAGGGGAAATCAAGAGATTTGAATTGTGTCTCTCTTCAACGGACATATTTCATAGAGTGACTATAAATAGCTGAAGAGACGAAGAGAAAAATACACAACAACTGAGAGATTGATTTCGAAGCAAAATATTTTCTAAGTCTCAAAGCTCAAGAACAGCTCACTCGTCTGCTGAAGTCATTTGTTGACAGAAGCCGTTGAAGTTAAAAAGATATACATTTTCTGAGTGAATCTGTAAAGAGAGTGTTGTGAGGAGAACTTATCCGTCTTTGTGAGTGATAAGTCTCTGTAGAATTGATTTCCTATTGTGCACTTGTGGTCGTTTCATTTGTTGTTCGACGCAAGCAGAGTATACTGTAAACTTAGTGATTATAGTATAATCCAAGATCTATGTGACTTGGAAGAGTGGACTAAATGATATTTACATCCATATAACCACTATAAAAATCCTTGTGTTTTTACTTTGCATTTTAACTTGCATATTTTCAGTTTGCATAAAAGCATTTTGATAAAACTGTTTTGATCTTACGGGTTTTCGTTTGTTCGATAAGGGTTGTGTGTAATGCCGTGCTAATGTACATAAAAGGAGATAAAAGATCAATAATATTGTATTCAGAATGATCGAGTACAGATTACAAGATTTGGGAGTCCTATCCGAGCATTATTGGATGCCGTACAAGCTAGAGGGTGAAATACATATAAGAAAGTCTATGCTATAATTCCCAAGTAAGTCCGAGCAGCAGTCTCGAAGGAAGAGCACCTGGGAAGTTGTGTCGTCGTCATAAATGCTTGGGGTATTTATAACCGAATTGTTGGGCTTGGGCCTAGGCTCGGCCCAACTGCATTTCTCGACCTCAGGTTCTTTTAAAAGGTTCGGAATAGTTTATTTAGAACCCTGAGTCGGCTCTTGGTTCCTGGGGGTAGGATCTGGTGTTGTTCGAACTGCATCGATCCTGCGAAGGCAGGGGATCCAAATTACCCCTCATCATGTTTGAAAAGGATTCAAAGGAGTTGTTGGATGAAGATGAAGATGAAAGAAGACAAGTAATTAAGGGAAGGTTTTGATGATTTCCAAAACATCATAATCAGCTAAGTATGGTAAGCTTAGTTCCCTTAGAAGAATATTGAACTGGTAAAAGAAGACATCAGAAGAGTTCAAAGTTCAAAGCTCAGAAGACTAGTGATCTCTTGCTGAATCAGCGAACAGAAGGGTAGATCATCAGCCGAGTCAAATCAGATGAGTTCAGTATTTGATCAGCAGAGTATCTATCAGCAGAGTCGTTTTGATCAGCAGAGTAGAAGAGGTCATGAGATTAGTCCAACGGTAATAAATGCACCTAAGTGTAATAAATGCTGTAAGAGAAGGGTAGTAATGGCAAATGATTGAAGATATCCTCGGATCAGCAGAGTGCATTAAATGCAGCATTAAATGCGATGGACAGAAAGGTACTGTACACAGTACGGAATGCTGCAGGGAGCCGTTTCAAAAAGAGCTGAAGGATGGATTTGAATTGTGACTTGCCTTCAACGGTCATAATTTCATCTCCATGTATAAATAGAGCTGAATTTCAAATCGAGCAAGAACACAACAACAATCAGAGATCGAAATTTTGAAGCAGAATCTCTCCAAATCTCAAAAGCTCGAACAGCTCACTCGTCTGGTGGAAGTCATCTGTTGACAGAAACCCAGTTGAAGAAATCAGAAAAACATTATCTGAGTGATTTTGTAATAGCTGAGTGTTGTGCGAAGTGAGAATCCATCTGTGTGAGTGATTCTACTTTAGAGGATAGGTTTTCTTTGTGAATTCCTATTGCGAGCTTACAGCCTTCTCATTAGTTGTTTAGGTGTAAGTGGAGAAATATTGTAATCTTTGTGATTATAGTATAACCCAGAATCTGTGTGATCTGGAAGAGTGGACTAAAGGATTTTTATCCATATAACCACTATAAAAATTCTTTGTGTTATCTTGCATTTAAAGTTTTCTTGCATATTTTAAAGTTTGCATTTTAAACACTTTGAATCAAACAAAAGATTTTATAAGGAGTTTGAAAACTGGGGATAAAATCTTTTTAGAACTTAGTTTACTTGTGAAAAACACTTTTAAACAATCCGCTGCAAGTATACTCTTGAAAAACTGTTTGCTGAAAAACAGCTAAGTCATTGTAAGAAGAGTGGTCAGTCGTCTGTTCAAGATTTGTTCACGATCAGACTAGTCTGCTTACTGTTCTTCATCAGCTTAGTCTGCTGACAGAAGACTGAAAAGTTTTTAAGTTCAAAAATTTTCAGAGGTCTATTCACCCCCCCCCTCTAGACCTCATCTGACCACTTGGGACCAACAGGAGTTTACAAAAACTGGGGATAAAACTTTCAAACTACTAAGTCTACTTGTGAAAAATACTTTAAAAATCCGCTGCAAGTATTCTGGTATTAAAACTTATTTTATTCAAGATCAGCTAAGTAACTATCAGATTAGTGGTCAACAAAGTTGTTCAAAGATTTGTTCGCGATCAGCCTTGTAAACTTACTGTTCTGTAACAGCTTAGTCTGTTCAAGTTTAAGCAACAGTTTTATAGTTAAAATTTGATTAAAAAATTTCAGAGGTCTATTCACCCCCCTCTAGACCTAATCTGACCACTTGGGACCAACAAAATTCATTAAACATTTCTCATATTTTTTTTAGGCGAACCATAAGATATATCATATCAAGATGAATTAGCGATTACAATGTCAAGAACCACATTAGGGAGGACAAAAACGAAAGGAAAACAAGTAGAAGCAAGTTTGGCCAAACAATGTGCCGCTTTATTACACTCCCTAACAACATGAGAGGCCTTGAAAAAGTTTAAATCTCTAGCAAGACGCTTGATATCTTCATATAATGGACCAAGGATTCCCGATGAATCGTTAGAATTAGAGATTCCTTCGAAGACTGGAAGATCAGAATGGAGATCTTCTTAGCTGCCTACGATGATAACATGTACACTTGTATCATTAAAGGTCCATTCAAATTCACCAAGACTATCAAGGTTGATGAAGTCGATATAGTGGTGGAGAAAGACTTAACAGAGATGACAGCTGAAGAAATCAAGCTGTACAATCTGGATAAAGTTGGCCGTTTCATCATGACCAAGGCCCTTGACAACGACAGATTTGACAAAATCAAGCACTGCAAGACTGCCAAAGAAATGTGGGATAAGGTTCGTGATATGAGCTAAGAAAACAACGCCATAAAAGAGCATCAACTGAATGTTGCTCTGGAATAGCTGGACAACTTCAAGATGAAGTCTGCGGAAACCATTGATCAGATGGATACAAGGTTTACAAGGACACTGAATGAAGTTCTGAAGCTTGGAAAAACCTTCACTGATAAGGACATAACCGTCAGAGTGCTGAAGGCTCTACCTCCAAAGTTCAACATGAAGGTGACAGCCATGGAAGAGTCAAGAGATTTAGGAAAAATCTCACTCACCGAGCTGTTCTCAGTACTCAAGGCATACGAGTATAAACTGCCAAGAATGGGTGTTGAAGAAACCTCTACTTCAAGTCCCACAGCTGCCCTGGTTGCTGCTGAAAATCCTAGAAGGCCAGCCTATAAAATCAAAGACGTGGCCTCATCTGATGAAGCCACAATACTCAACAAAAAGAAGTACACTGCTGGAGACGTTGCATTGCAGATGAATAATTTCAAGAAGTTCTATAAAAGAAAAATGAAGAACAAATACAACAATGCTTCTACTTCTAACCCTACTTCTACTTCTCATGACAAAGATTCTTACAAATCTAAAATGATGTGTTATAACTGCAGGAAATTAGGTCATTTCATCAGAGACTGCCCATATCCTAAAGCTGAGAAGTATACAGAAGAAGAATAGAGAATTAGAAAAGAAAGAAAGCATCAGAAAGGCAAGGTGCTGGTAGCAGAAGCAGAAAAGCTAGCTGCTATCTACTCATCAGATTCGGATTCAGACACGTGTGATGAAGAGTCCTCTGATGAAGAGAGTCCTGCTCTTCTCTGCCTGATGGCTAAGGAATCTGATAGCTCTAAGGATGATGAGGTAACTCCTCTTGATAATGAATTGTTTAATTCATTTGAACAAATGATGCTTAACAATACTACTATTGCTGAAGCATTTAGTAAGCTTAAAGAAGAGATGATATTGCTAAGAGAGCAAAATAGTTCACTGAAACTCAAGGCTGAAAAGCCAAAAGAATCAGACGAATATAAACAGCTTGAGCAAGAAAATGAATCTCTGAAAGCTGAATGTGAAGTCCTTAATGGAAAAATCATGGAACTTGAAAAATCAATTGAGTCTCATGAAAATCCAACTGTTGCATCCAATCTTATCTCTAGTAAACAGAAGACACCTTTAGAACAAGATAAGTTAGAACTGAACCATACTGAAAAATTTGTATCAGCTGACAACAATAAGGTCATTTTGTATGTTCAGACTACTAAACCTGCTTCACCTGAGAAAGTGTTAAAGGAGACGAAAACTCCTAAGGCTAAAAAGAGCAAAGAGCCTAGTGTAGGAAAACAGACTGGTAAGTCCAAACAGAAGAGTCCCAGGAAGTCTTCTGATAAGTCTAAAACCAATTAGGCTAGTGATAAAACTAAGTCGTCTGTTAATGAGCAAGCATCTAGTAAACCAAAGAAGCATTAAAATAAGAAAAATCAAAATGCTTGGTATGGAAATGAGTCTTATTATGTGCAACCTGCTGCATATCCTCCTATGTATCATGCACCTCAATTTCGAACTTACTATGCACCATATCCTGCTCATCCAATGCATGCATATCCTGCTTATCATGCATCTTATTCTGCTTATGAACATTATCCTTATCATGCTGATTATCTACAACATCATATCTGACAAACGTGACAAAGGCAAATCTGTTCATACTCCTGCTGAAAATCAGAAGCCTAAGAAGCCTAAGACTTCAACATCTTGGGTTGTCAAAGGTGGAACTAATCCTTCAGGACCCTCTCAATAAGGGTACCTAAAACAATTTTATTTTGTTTTGTAGGTTAGGATTAGGAGTAGGAGTAAAGTAGAGAAGACTTGGTACTTGGACAGTGGCTGTTCAAGACACATGTGTGGAAGCATACATGAGCTGACTGATGTTGTTGCTGTGGATGGTCCAAATGTGACGTTTGGAGACAGCAAGGAAGGCAAGATTGTAGCAAGTGGAAAGCTGATCAAAGGCAACATTGAGATATCTGACGTCTCTTATGTTAAAGGCCTCAAATACAATTTGCTAAGCATAAGTCAATTTTGTGACAAAGGATATTCAGTCATCTTCTCAACATATAAGTGCTACGTTGAACAGATTGGAACAAAGAAGGTCATTTTATCTGGAAGACGACAAGGGAATGTCTACACAGTGGACTGGAATTCTGTTGACAAGAATTCAAGTGTTTGTTTGGTGGCATCAACACCAAGTGAAGTCAGTTGGCTGTGGCACAAAAGAATGAATCATGTGAATTTCAAGACCATCAACAGACTTATCAAGAATGATCTGGTAGAGGGAATTCCAAAGACAGTCATGAGCAAAGACAAGCTTTGTGATGCATGTCAGAAGGGTAAACAAATCAAGTCATCATTCAGAAAGCAAGAAGCACCAATCATTTGGAAGGATCTTGGAGCTGCTACATATGGACTTATTTGGACCCATTGATCCAATCAACAATGGTGGAAAGAAATACTGCCTAGCTGCTGTGGATGATTATTCAAGATACACTTGGGTGATTTTCATGAAGAAGAAAGGTGAGACCAAGGAGCATCTTACAAATCTGATGGAGCAAATTCAGAACAAAAAGAGTATGAAAATACTAAAGATCATATCAGACAGAGAGACTGAATTTACAAACTCTACTGTTGAAGAGTATTGTAATACCAGAGGAATCAGCCATGAATACTCTGCTGCCAGAACCCCTCAACAGAACGGAGTTGCTGAAATGAGAAACAGAACCCTGAAAGAAGCTACCAGAACCATGATAGCTGAAGCAAAACTGCCTCAAAGATTTTGGGCAGAAGTAACAAATACATCATGCTTTACCCAAAACAGATGCATGATCAACAAGCACCAAAACAAGACTCCATATGAAGTTTGGAACAACAGGAAGCCAAAAATTCATTACTTTAAAATTTTTGGTTGTAAATGCTTTGTTTTAAATAATGGGAAAAATCACCTTATTGCTTTCGCAGAAAAGGCTAATGAAGCAGTATTTGTAGGATATTCTACTGTTAGTAAAGCATATAGAGTCTTTAACAAAAGAACTTTACTTGTAGAAGAATCCATTCATGTAGTATTTGATGAACCTAGTCAATCTTCTGAAAAGAATCAAAGTACTGATCAAAATATGTCTACTGATTTTCAGAAATTGAGTGTTGAAAAGAATGAAGAATATATTTCCATCATACTACCTGATCTCAACTCAGCTGCTAACTCAAGTGCTGTTCAAAATCACAATGCTGATTGTCTAACAGAAGAGTTGCAAACAACTGACAGACCAGAGACTGTTCAACAGACACATTCTGTTCAACAGACTACTACTGGAACTCCAATAGTAGTGTTGCAAGATCAAAACAGAGGACAACATTATGATTTGCAACCTGATCTTAGATGGCTCAAGAATCACCCACCAAAGCTGGTGATTGGTGATCCTTTGGATAGAGTAAAAACAAGAAGAGCTGCTGCAAGTGAAACAATGTTTGTCAGCTTTCTATCTCAAATTGAGCCCAAACAGATTGAAGAAGCTCTTAGTGATTCGAACTGGATTGAAGCTATGCAAGAAGAGCTAAATCAATTTGAAAGGGATGAAGTATGGTACTTAGTTCCTAGACCAAGTCATCAAAGAGTAATTGATACTAAATGGGTAATCAGGAACAAAATGAATGAAGATGGTGTGGTCACCAGAAATAAAGCAAGATTAGTTGCCAAAGGCTATTGTCAAGAAGAAGGTATTGACTTTGATGAAACTTTTGCACCAGTAGCAAGACTAGAGGCAATCAGACTCTTTCTTGCCTATGCTGCTCATAAGAATTTCACAGTCTATCAAATGGATGTGAAATCAACTTTTCTCAATGGAAAATTGCAAGAAGAAGTTTATGTTGAACAACCACCTGAATTTGAAGCTAATCAAGAAGAAGACAAGGTGTATCGTCCGAAGAAAGCCCTCTATGGACTAAAACAGGCTCCAAGAGCATGGTATGATACCCTATATGATTTTCTTTTAATTAAAGGATTTCGCAAAGGTAAGGTAGACAAGACCTTGTTCACTATTGAATGGGAAAATCATATATTGCTTGTGCAAATATATGTGGACGACATTATTTTCGGTTCAACAAATCAACAGATGTGTGATAAGTTCTCAAAGCTGATGCAGAACAAGTTTGAAATGAGCATGATGGGAGAACTTAACTATTTTATTGGCTTGCAAGTAAGACGGTTGCCTGATGGAATATTCATCAGCCAAGCAAAATACACAAATGATCTGTTTAAGAAATTTGGTATGGAAACTAGCTCTACTGCTAATATTCCAATGTCTACTAGTCTTTGTTTGGATAAAGATGAGGATGACAAATCAGTAGACATAACCAAGTACAGAGGGATTATTGGGTCACTGTTATACTTAACAGCTAGCAGACCTGATATCATGTACTCTGTTGGGGTTTGTGCGAGATATCAATCAAATCCTAAGGAATCTCATCTCTTAGCTGCTAAAAGGATTCTCAAATATCTTAAAGGCACTGAAGAATTGGGATTGTGGTACCCTAGGGAATCTGGATTTGAATTGATTGGATATTCAGATTCTGACCTTGCTGGCTGTAAGATTGACAGAAAAAGCACAACAGGTGCCTGTCAGTTCTTAGGTAGTCGTCTGATCTCTTGGATGAGTAAGAAACAGACTTCAGTATCCATATCTACTGCTGAAGCTGAATACATAGCTGCTGGAGCTTGCTGTGCACATATACTATGGTTGAAGCATCAACTAGAAGATTACAACATCAAAATCAGTGGAATACCTATCTATTGTGACAATACAAGTGCAATCAGTCTTACTAAAAGCACTACAAGTCATTCAAAGACTAAACATATTGAGATCAAGCATCACTTCATCAGAGATCATGTGGAGAAAGGAAATGTCATGATAGAATATGTGTTTACTGAAAATCAAATTGCTGACATCTTCACAAAACCTCTAAGTGAGACAAGGTTTTCAACTCTACGAGCTGAACTAGGACTACTAAAATTAGATGCATAAGCTGAGGGGGAACTCATCAGAAGACTAAAGTTCATCAGCTTACACATCATATTATCTTCAAGGATTAACTCTCAACAGACTAGTCAACTTATGGATTCTTAAAGTCAGGAGGAACGTGTAAGACTAGCGGTACTTTTGATTAAAAGATGAAATTTGTTGATGAAAGTTAGTTGAAGTTATATTTTCATCAAAAGATTGAAGTCTTGAAGATTGACGATTAATTATCTAGCTGGATTGACAAACAGCCGAGGAAGGTTATCAGTTCTTGGCTTTCACTGATAACAATCAGTCATCAGGACGGTAGTCCCATCAGATAAGTACTTTAGTTACTCATCTGATCAGTTAAGTAAAAGATGTGCGTATCAAAAAGGTTTTATTTAAAAATGCGCTTTTACAAATATGATAAGGCGGTTCGCATTCCCGCCTGTCATTAAATGCTTTTTGAATTTGAAAAGGCGTAACTGACGCCGCACGATCAGAACTGACAAGAAACGAATCTAACGGTAGGCGGGTATCACGGAAACCGAAATACACTAACTCTATAAATTCAGATCTGATCAGACTTGTGCCTCTTTACGCACCCAAATATACTTAGAGCATTTGTGAGAAATTTCTTTGCATTCTATCTTCTGCAAAATTCTTTGTCTTCACTAACTTTCCACAGAATCAAAATGAATCCTGCTCAAGAAGCCAAAGCTGAGGGCATGTACCTTGTGTACGATGCTTATCATCAGTCTGGAACACCAGTTATGAAGGAAATTCTGGAGAAATTTAAAGCTGCCAATCTGGTCAAATTTATGGAATCGCACGAAGAAATGGTCTGGAAGGACCAGGTTATGGAGTTCTACAACACTGAAAAGGTCGTGGACTTTGACAAGAAGGAGATCAAGGCCACTGTTGGAGAAACCCAAATCGTCATAACCCCTGCTCTGCTGCACGAGCAGTTTGGTCTCTCAATCCAAGGCCGTCAAGATGTTACCACTTTGACCGAAGATAAAATTCATGAGTTCTGGGCTATTTGTGCGAAGAAGAATGAAGTAATGTCTGGAAATCTGAAGAAGAACCAACTGAAGGATGAGTTTCAGCGTATGGCTGATTTGGTGTCCAAGCTGATAGAGAACTGCACTTTTTCTCTTGATGCTATCACCATGAAGAGATATTGCATCATGGTTGCCGTCTACTATGGAATTGAGGTCAACTGGTCAGTAGTGATCTGGTACATTTTGGCCAACTTCCATAAGAAGAAGCAATCCAACCACAGGATAACCTTGAGTTACCTGTTTCACCATTTGGGCTGTGGGATGACAAATGGGAAAGAAATCCACAGTTCCAAGGCAATGACCAGCTACCAAGCTGTTAGAGGAGGAAAGAAAAGGAAGACTGAAGAAGAAGAAGAAGCAGTGGAGGAACCTAAGGAAAAGGTTCCTGCCAAAAAGCAGAGAAGAACAACTCAGCCTGCTCTTGAGAAAAAGACAAAGGCTGCTGAGCCTAAGGAAGAGGTTCCGAAGAAAAAGTCTAAGGCTACTGTTCAAACAGCTCAGCCAGCTGTTGAAGCCAGAACAGAACAGCCTGGTGAGAAGGAGGTTGCTGATCAGATCATAGATCAGACAACTGCAGAGATAAGAAACATGTCTCCTGCCTCCCCTTCAAGAACCATTTCTGCTGAACCTGATGAGAGCGTTGCTCACAGAACAAGGAGTCAACTAAGGGATACATGTGCTTCCAAACCTGTTCAAGGAGGAAGTGCAAAGAAGACAATCAGGAAGAAGATGACTTTCATTGATTCTCCCACTGAGCTGTCAACTTTGGTTAGAGAAAGTCCTCCATCAGCAGAGAGGCCTGCTGGTGTTGAAGAAAAATTTGCTGATGAGAAAGCTGCTGCAGAACAACCTACTTCAACAACACCAACAGCTGGGGTTGCTCAACCCCTTGATGATCCTGAAGTGCAGATCATCAATCCAATAGCACCTGCACCCCTTGCATCTGCTGGACCTGCTCCTGAACCTGCCCTTGCTGATAAGAGCAAAGGGAAAAGAAAGATCATCCTAAAAAAGAAGAAGATATCTGCTGCTGATAAGAGAAAAAGAGAAGAAGCTGAGCAGAGAAAAAGGGATGAACAGGAGGAACAGAGGGTCCTTGAACTCAGTAAGATTCAGGCCGAAAAGGATGAACAGAGAAGGAAAATGTCGGAAGCAGAACGTAAGGCTGCTGAAGATGCTGAATTTGCTGTGGTCCTTGAGCTGAGCAAGAAGGATACTCATGGCCCTGAACATGCTGGAGGAGTAAAGATTGGTGAATATTTACAAGCCAAGCCAAAGATGCCTGCTGGCATGGTCAAGCCTAAGGCCAAGTTTGAAGTCAAAATTTCAACAGGTTTGAGAAGGCTCTGGCCTACTTTGATAAAAAAATTGATGCTCAAGACTTTATTCCCCTATGAAAAACAAAGATATATGAAGTGGAGAGACTACAGAATGAATAAGTCTGTTGAAGAGCTTCAGAACTAGAAGGAGTTTGCTGATGAAGAAAAGTGGATTCTTCAATGGCTGAAAACTACCTCCATCACAAGAGCCTTGGATCCTGATTTTGTCAGAGATGCTATGCATCAGTATGCCAAAGACTTTGCTACAGAAGAAGCAAAGATTATTGCTAACACTTTGCCAGGCAAGAGAAGGAAATCTGATGATCCTACTAAAAGGGCTATTCAAATTGTTGTGATGACTGCCCTAAAGAACTGGGCTGCTAAGTCAAGATATCAGAAAGGTTCTTCAAGTGATCTACCCTCGTTGCCAAGCGTTCAACAGATTACTTTTGGCAAAGAACTGAGAGAATATCATGAAATGCCTAAGGTAAAGAATCCAGCCCCAAATCTGTGGCCTGTTGTAAGACAGATTCGTCAAACAACAGTCTTTATTGATGATGGCAAAATCATTGATAAAATCTTCGAAGACGTCACTGATCAGCCCCGCACTGATAAAGAGCCCTTAGCAATTGAGTGGAAAGCTAAGGAGTCAACTGCTGATAAAGAGACTGATTTAAAAGATGCACCTGTCCACCAGGAAACTGAAGATGACCAGCCTGCTGATCCTTCTGCTTCATCAGCTGATATGCACTCATCACTGATGGAAGCTTTCCAAATGCTACTGGAGAACAACTTAAAGGAAATGGAAGAAAGGAACAGACTACAGCTGGAAAAGATGCAGCAAGCCTTGGAAGAATCCAACAGGCTGCAACTTGAGCAAATGCAGAAATCCACTGCAAGAATAGTAAGAGATGCTATTGACAATTTTCCTCTACCTGAGGATAATACTCTGAAGATGACACATAGTGTCTTGGACATGACCAAGAACATTGAAGATGTCAAAGCTGACGTGAACCATCTTCATACTGCTTTGAAAAGAAGTGAAGACAACGTTGCTCATCTAACAGAAACCTTCATCAAAGTCAGCGAAGAGGAGAAAACTGTAAATATGACAGTGCTGAAAGATGTCCATATAGCTGGAGATGTTATTCATAAAGAACTTGCCACTATGCAACTCAACGTTGACTGCTTGAATGATCAAAATGATATCATCACCACTTCTCTAAATCATCTAACTGCCAGTCATGATGTAGCGAATCAAAACATCAAGGCTTTATGTGCAGCAATGAAGATTCAGTCTGTTGCACTCAACCCTTCTACCAAACCTGCTAATGTCACCAGTTCTGATGATGACAAAAAGGGGGAAGAGAAAAGGGAAGATGAGCCAACTCTTCAAGCTGCTGATGAAAGTCAGAAACTTGAAGAAAAAGCTGAGGAAGATGCTGCTATTGAAACCAAGTAGACTGATGCTGCTGAAGAAACTGGAAAGGTTGAAGGCAAAGAAGAAGCTGCTGACGAACCCAAGGAAAAAGCCAAGACTGATGAGGAAAAGGCTACATCCAAGGATTCTGATGGAGAAAAATCAATGCCCTATACCAAGTACAAATATGAGGAAAGAATCAAGAGAAAGATGGACGAAATAGACAAAGAGCAAGAAATCAAAGAGAAGATGGAAGCTGCTAAGTCTAATCTACTCTTAGATGATGAAGCTGATGAAGAAGAAAAGGATGATGAAGAGTCTTCATATGAATATTATGAAGAAGTTGAAGGAAGTGAAGAAGCTGATGATTAGAATAAGATAAATCTTTTTGTAATCAGTTTTTCTTTATCTTCTGTCAGACATCTTATCTGAACAGAATTGTATTTGTAATGACTTTCATTATCAATAAAAGTTCAAGTTCTGTTTCCAACAGTTTTTCTATCTCAGAAAACTTTGAGGATCAAAACTTTAGTATAGGTAAACAGGTACCAAGCTGAAGTTTTGTCATCATCAAAAAGGGGGAAATTGTTGGATAAAGATGAAGATGGAGTGCACTGAATTTTATTAGTTAAGGGAGGTTTTGATGATTTCCAAAACTTCAAATCAGCTAAGTAAAGACAACTTAGTTGAAATCCCTTAAAAGAATTTTGACCAAGTAAGAAGACATATCAGACGGGTCAAATATTCAAGGTCCAGAAGACTACTGATCTGCTGAAGAGAAGAAATCAGACTGGTGTAAATCAGCCGACTCAAATAAGATTTGTTCAAGTTTGAGATCAGCTTTGTTCATCATCAGACTTGTACTCTCATCAGCCAAGTGGAAAGATCAAGAAGTCGTCCCAACGGTAATAAATGCCACTGGAGTAATAAATGCTGAAGTCTAAGGTTATTAATGACAAATGATTGAAGAAAAGACTCGTATCAGCTCGGTGCATTTAATGCTGCCTGACAGAAAGTACAGTCTACAGTACTGTCACTGTGCAGAGAGCCGTTCGCGGAAATTAAGGAGGGGAAATCAAGAGATTTGAATTGTGTCTCTCTTCAACGGACATAATTCATAGAGTGACTATAAATAGCTGAAGAGACGAAGAGAAAAATACACAACAACTGAGAGATTGATTTCGAAGCAAAATATTTTCTAAGTCTCAAAGCTCAAGAACAGCTCACTCGTCTGCTGAAGTCATTTGTTGACAGAAGCCGTTGAAGTTAAAAAGATATACATTTTCTGAGTGAATCTGTAAAGAGAGTGTTGTGAGGAGAACTTATCCGTCTTTGTGAGTGATAAGTCTCTGTAGAATTGATTTCCTATTGTGCACTTGTGGTCGTTTCATTTGTTGTTCGACGCAAGCAGAGTATACTGTAAACTTAGTGATTATAGTATAATCCAAGATCTATGTGACTTGGAAGAGTGGACTAAATGATATTTACATCCATATAACCACTATAAAAATCCTTGTGTTTTTACTTTGCATTTTAACTTGCATATTTTTCAGTTTGCATAAAAGCACTTTGATAAAACTGTTTGAAAAGGATTCAAAGGAGTTTACAAAAACTGGGGATAAAACTTTCAAACTACTAAGTCTACTTGTGAAAAATACTTTAAAAATCCGCTGCAAGTATTCTGGTATTAAAACTTATTTTATTCAAAATCAGCTAAGTAACTATCAGATTAGTGGTCAACAAAGCTGTTCAAAGATTTGTTCGCGATCAGCCTTGTAAACTTACTGTTCTGTAACAGCTTAGTCTGTTCAAGTTTAAGCAACAGTTTTAAAGTTAAAATTTGATTAAAAATTTTCAGAGGTCTATTCACTCCCCTCCCCCCCTCTAGACCTCATCTGACCACTTTGGACCAACAAAATTCATTAAACATTTCTCATATTTTTTTAGGGGAACCATAAGATATATCATATCAAGATGAATCAGCGATTACAATGTCAAGAACCACATTAGGGAGGACAAAAACGAAAGGAAAACAAGTAGAAGCAAGTTTGTCCAAACAATGTGCCGCTTTATTACACTCCCTAACAACATGAGAGGCCTTGAAAAAGTTTAAATCTCTAGCAAGACGCTTGATATCTTCATATAATGGACCAAGGATTTCCGGTGAATCGTTAGAATTAGAGATTCCTTGGATAAGAGAAAGGCAATCTCCCTCGATGATAAGATTTTCCCAATTCGAGTGACGGCAAAATTCCGTGGCTCGTAAAGCTGCCAATGCTTCGGCTGATTTCGGTGATAATGGAAGGTGGATTGTGAGGCCTCTCCAACCAACACATTCACAAATTGAATTTCTAGCAATAAGGCCAATACCAATAGTCTTTCCACTTGAGCAAACAGCAGCATCCATGTTCATTTTAATACAACCAGAAGGTGGAGGGGTCCATTTTGCAAGTGCTCTGTTTACTTGAATAGGACGTAGGTTGCTCAAAGAAGATTGATGTCTATAAAAAAAACCAAAAGCATAAGAACAAAGAGAGTGCGAGATGATATCAACACCCTCCCAAAGCAGCTTGTTTCTAATGAACCAAATCCACCAACAAAGTATAGCAAAATGCCCAAACTCTTTCGAATCTAATTTAGAATGTACCTTATGAAACCACTGCTCCGGCTCTTCATGTTCACTGTTGTAGGCAGCAAATGGAATTCCCGAAATAGCCCAAATTTGTCTTGCATACGGGAAGCTAAGCCAACAGTGAATTATTGTCTCGAAATCTTGACCACACCGAGGGCAGGTGCTGTCCGAAGTTACCTTTCGATGATGAAGGTGTTCACGAACCTGGATTGCATGTCGGCAGCAGCTCCAAATGAAAATGCGAACTTTCGGTGGGATTGAAGTACACCAAATCCAATTCCAGTTTCGATCGAGTCTAGTACTAGATCCTCCCGACTGTGCTTCTCTTGCAATTGTCTTGAGGTCAAGATGTAACCGGTAAGCCGATTAACCGTGTACTGTCCAGATTTTTCATAGTGTCAAATCAAGCGGTCTTTAGAACTCTGGTGGCCAATTGGAATAGAGAGGATGGCATTAGATTCTTCTTCCCAGAAAATTTCATCAACCAACTCTTTATTCCATGAGTTTAAATTCACATCCAAAAGGGCACTGACAGTAGCATTCGGCGCCAACAACTTTTGTGGGGAGCAGATTTTAAAATTTCCTGTACGAGGTAACCAATTATCGCCCCAAATTTTAACGGTTTCTCCATCACCTATTCTCCATCGAAGGCCTGCCTTCAAAAGGGATAGAGAACTACAAATTCCTCTCCACGTCAACGAAGGCCTCGATCCAAGTGGTGCATTTAGTAGATCACAATTTGGGAAGTATTTTGCCTTCAATATTCTACTAAGGAGAGCATTCAGATTAGTTAATATACGCCAAGCCTGTTTCGCTAAAAGTGCCATATTGAACGAGTCCAAATCTCTGAATCCCATACCACCATCCCGTTTGCTATAAAGGGTAAACACCACATTTGGTCCCTCTTATCATTAACTTTTTACAGAGTGGTCCCTTTTATGTTTTTTTTCCCAGTTTAGTCCCTACTATGTATTATTTGTTTCACTTTAGTCTTTTTCAAGTGTTCCAAGGCGGTTCCGATAACATGTGATATGCTTTGTTAGGGCAATTTTGTCATTTCAAGTAAACTAACATGGATATTTTCGTCTTTCTAATCATTTGAAAAAAAACTAAAGATTTAATCTCTTCCAAACTAGGCTTTCATTCCAGTCCAACTTAATCGACAATTTCGTTTCAAACTAAAGTTTTCTCCCAAAATCTTCTTCAAACACCAAAATTGTTCACCAATTAAATAATATCTCAAATGGTCTCAATAGTGAACGGACAAAAATGCCCTTAAAAATATTCATATGCATGTCACGTGTTATCAGAACCATCTGATAAGGACTAAAGTGAAATACATAATTCATAGTAGGGACTAAAGTGAAATAAATAATTCATAGTAGGGACTAAAGTGGGAAAAAAACATAAAAGGGATCACTCTGTAAAAATTAATGATAAGAGGGACCAAAAGTGATATTTACGCTAAAATAAAATACGCCCACTTAACTTTTACTCCTACAAGAAACCCAATCAAGTATAATTACAATTTAGGCCCATATAGCACCTCTTCTTCTTCCTCAATTTTGCCGACCTGCAACTCTATTCCTCCATTAATATTCTACGAGCTTTCTTCATAATTCATTAATTATAATTCTTTTTTCACAACATTAATTCGAAAATCAGCCTCTTATACAACATTATTAGCCTATTTCTTCATAATTTTTTAAATATAAATATATATATAATAGTAAAAAATTCGGAGGCGCCCTCCCGGATCGGTGGCCCTAAGCGGCCGCATACGCGGCTTACGCTCAGGGCCGGCCCTGGTAAAACATAATTCATTTTCTTCTTCCCTTTGCGAAAAAAGAAGAAGCAGCGAACGAAAGCTCCAGCGAAAGCTCATCACTCTCTTTCTCTCTCGATCAGATGTCACTCTCCACCATCTCCATCTCCGACGAAAGCTCATCCTTAGCCGATTCTAGTTAAGTAGAAGAAGAATTTCTTCTCCCCTTCCCTATAGCCCCAAAACTAAAATCTTCCTCTCTCTCTCTCTCCTACGAAAATCCACAAGAGACAGCAGCCCCACCCTCTCAAAAGAGGAAGCAATTTTGAATGTGCATTGATCAAAATTAGGATTCCTTGTATTGCCTTTACTGATAGAGTTTTTTGTCTAGTCTCTTCAACTAGATTTCCTTTACTCTTTCAAATGCAACTTTGTATTCCTTGCATTATATTTTCATTCCTCTATTTGTGGCGACTTGGTTGGAACATACATATTTGTTGCTTAGTAGTTAGGTTGTTTAATACTGAAAGAACACATGTATACAAATCAAGAACTGTCTTTATAATAAGTTGATTGTAGAAGATAAATAACAATTAATCACTTCTACCTAAAATATGAATTTTTACTTGGTGAAATTTTTGAAGTATATATTATAGTTTGGTTGTTGATATCCCTTTGGGTTTTAAAAGGATTGTGTCTATGCTTATAATCCGATCCGACCGAAATGATCCAAAGATTTGGCTTGTATCAACTATTCAAACGAAATTTCAGTTTAGAAATTGCTGCAGTTACATGTAGTTGGTTTAGTATATAATATATTAATCCTTAACGCCATTCGTGTATAATGTAGCTATTAGTTGTTGTTCACTGGTCTATGATAATGTGTACATGGTTTTTAGTTTAACTGTGTTCACTTTAGATTTTAGAAACCATGTCTTTGCAGAAGTGTTTAAATTTGTTAACTTTAATTGTTAAATTATTTACGAGCTTTTGAATTCGAGTTTCTCACTAATTTTATTACATGTGTCGTTTTTAAATACAGATGAACCGACAACATTTTATTCATTCGGGTTCTATTAATCGTTCGGTACTCACTCTTCAAAATGAGCATCGATCTATGAAAATTTGGCATGATATTGAGCTTCCGACTTTAACATGTCGTTCAACACATGCGTGCCTTACAGGGTTGGAGAATGAAGATGATAAAGTGTAGCCCTATTTGATAAGGGTCGAATTTTATGGGGTGTATCGGATCAGAAAAATAAAAACTGATTGGCCATTGATTACTGCACTGGTCGAGCGCCGGCGTGTGGAGACACATACATTTCACTTGCGCATTGGTGAGACTACTATTACTCTACAGGACGTAGAGGTATTACACGGTCTCCCAATCGATGGGTAGGTTGTGACTAGTAGAGATCCACATCGTACAATGGAAGAATGACAAGAACTTTGCGACAAGTTGTTCGGTGTCATACCACCCTCGACTGAGTTTGATGTACAATTTTTGAAGTTAACATGGTTAATGGATGAATTCAAAGAATTACCGGCTTATGCTAATCTTGTAAGTGTTCAGTATCATGTTCGACCTCGTATACAAACAATGATTGGCGTTATGTCTTACCAAAATTGTTGGGGAATATGATAAGTTATTAGTATCTTCCCCTTCTACGAGATATTAACATGATTGGTTCCTACATTTGGGGTAGTGCAACATTGATGGTATTGTATCGTGAGTTATGTCGGGCTACAAAACCTGATACGAACCAGATTGGTGGGTGTTTGACCTTATTTAGGCAAAATTTTTCATTTTAAGTAACTTGTTAATTATGATTTATTTTGTATACTACCAAAACCTTTGATTGTGCCTGTTATAGATCCTCATGGACCTCGTAGGGGCAAGTAAGTAACTCCTTATTATTTATTTAAGAATCGAATAATTGGTAATATATTGACTAATTTAATGTTTTTGAACCATAATCAGGTGGCATGCGACAAAATTGTTACAAAATATTTTCACTCATGTCTTAAGAGTGTATCAAGATCAATTGGACTTGCTCACTGATTTTGTGGTTGGGTGTTTGGTAGACCATATTTTTCAATTCAAGTTTAGCAATACCAAGTCTTTTTTTAAAGTAGTAAACACAAAGATAAAATGTAGTCTCAATAATTGTTGTAACAGGCATCCACGAGTTTCTTTCATTACACCATTGAAAACTTTTTAAATGTTAGTGTCATTAGGTCATACCAATAACTACCATCATGTTGTCCACATCTTTTTATTCAACTTAGCCAACCACTTTCCAGCATCAGGACTTAATAGCTCAATTTGATTCAACACACCTTGAAACTTGAGATCCTGATGTGAGCAATCTGTCTTTCAAACTAGCCTTTTTAAATTACCACCCTTATGGACTTTGCAAAAATTAGCCCATACATGCCTCAAACAATACCGATGATGCAAATTTATTCACCCACTTGCTCGCATTACTTGAATTTCTTTCAAGATACCTTTGTGACAGTCAGAAATCAAGCATATATCACGACCCTTGACAACATGTTCTTGCACAAGACACAAGAACCAATAATGGCTCATTCTTTACAATAGCAAACGAGAGAGGCAATAGACTATCATTTGCATCACAACTCATTGCAATAAGTAAAACCCCCTTATACGGTTATACCTTCCATGAAGAAAAGTACCATCAATGCTAACAACTGGATGACAATGCGTGAATGCTTGAATACAAGGACCAAGGGCCCAAAAAACAAGACGAAATATATTCATTTGACCGGTTGGTGGAGATTTGTAGCATTCGACTATTGTTGAAGGGTTGTATAGTTTGATAGCTGCGAGTACATATGGCTACATTTGATAAGATTAATCCCAATCTCCATAGATATGTGCAATTGCTTTATGCTTTTCACATCATGCTTTTTTATATGATTTTTTTTTATTGAATCTTTCTTCACATATTCAATAATGACACGAATCTACCTTAACAAGATTTATGATATCCCAAACAATCAACTAGAGCCCAAATGAAAATGGTCTTAGCCTAATCCTGCACACAAGCAAGTATGCGTTCCTCGATAACGTGTCTCTTCCCACAATCCATGCTTCTTGGCCCATAAACTAGCATGGAGATAAAAGTTGCATGGATACTCCTTGTTATAACAACATATTACCCATGTTTCATCAGTGCTCTTCTTTACCTTGTAGCGCCACTTTTTTTATGTAATATTTTTTATGGCACACTGCATGTCAATTTTTGACCTAAAGAGTAAGCCTTTTCCCAGTTGATCACTCTCCCACATTCGAGTTTGACTTGCACGAATATCTATTTGACAATCTATTTTATTTTTACGATTTCAGAAAGCTCATTGGCAGTCAAGATGTCGTCCCCAGTCACAGTCTCCTCAATGTAACTGCTACTTCCATCGCCCCTTTCTATTATCTTGTTTTCTAAATTTTCTTCATCATCTTCAGAATCAGTCTCCAAATCATCGTTAGTCCCTTTCCATTTCGATGCACATGAGGACTAATATTTGTGTGTGCTACTGAATAGTCTATTTGTCTACTTGTACCTACTTTTGGCTGAAAATTGGACAGAGCATGGTTACCCAAATTGTGGTTAGAAGGTGAATAATTTAGATTACATTCATCCACATGTGAATCATCTGTACCACCAATGTATTGGTAGTCTATCGACTCCATCTCCAAGTATAATTATAAAGCGCCCCCCAAATAATAAGTAAACACATTAAACATAGCTCCAACACTAATATTATCATGAAATTGGAAAATGCAATATAACTAGTAGTATTCTCGAAACAAATATGATATATACATGTCACTCCCAACTTGAACTCTCGTTTTCTTAGCTCAGTAACTCTGTACAACTCTATTAGCTCTATTAGTAACTCATCATAACTTCATCTACTATCCGCCCTAAGGGGGGTGTTTAGTGTTGTTAAATAAGTTTAAAACAATCTTAAGACAATAAATTTAATCTGTTTAATTCATCTGTGTAGATGGCAACAAACACTGAAATGGTTGAAACGCCAAAAGTTGCTGCTCCGTCGGCAATACCACCATTCAAGTTCAAAGGGACTGACTTTGGAACGTGGCAAAATAAGATGTACTTTTACATCACTTCCTTGAGCATGGCTAGATTTCTCACTGAGGAGGTACCTAAGCCAAAGGAGGGAGCCAGTCCGGAGGATCTTGAAGAAATGGCACTAGTGATAAAAGCTTGGAGTAACTCGGATTTTATGTGCCGAAATTATATTCTTAGCTATTTGGATGAATCTTTGTACAAGATTTATAGTCAATTTAAGACTAGTAAATTCTTGTGGGAAGGTTTAATCAAAAAGTTTAAGACTGAAGATGCAGGCTACAGAAAATTCGTGGTGGATAAATTCCAATTTTATCGAATGGTTGACAGTAAAACTGTGAATGAGCAAGTGGAAGAACTTCAGAATATGATTCACGACATCTTGGCCGAAGGACATGAGCTTAGCGAGTCTTACCTGGTTGCTTGTATCATTGGCAAGCTTCCTCCTGGTTGGACGGGGTTCAAGCATCACTTGAGGCACAAGAAATCTGTTGCAAAGTGGAATTTGCAAGATCTCACAGAATATCTGAAAACCGAAGAAAACAATCGGTATACTGACAAGGGCAGCAGTAACTATGTGGCTATGCCTCAGTTCGGAGGGGCTAAGGTTCATGTCATAGAAGGCTCAAAGAAAAGCAAGAAACGTAAGGCCAATACCTCCAACAAAGGACATAAGGGTAACAAGAAGCGAAAGTTCAATGGAGCTTGCTTCACATGTGGAAAAAATGGACACCTTGCAAAGGACTGTCGTAGCCGTGCTCAGCCAAAGGATGAAGCAAATGTTAGCATCAACCTAGCTCCATCTGACATCGATAACATGCATTTATCTGCAGTTGTTGAAGCATTCCTGACAAGTGAATCCAAAGGCTGGTGGGTGGATCCTGGAGCTACCCGTCACATTTGCTCCGACATAAACATGTTCACTTCATACAAGAAGTTTGATCATGAAGAGAAGCTGTACATGGGAAATAATGCTCACTCCGTGGTGGAGGGACAAGGCACAGTAGTTCTCAAATTCACCTCAGGAAAAGATGTTACTCTCAATGAAGTTCTTCATGTCCCAGACATTAGGAAGAATTTAATTTCTGGTTCTGTCCTATCTAAGAAATGTTTTAGATTAGCCTTTGAGTCAGATAAATTTGTACTGACCAAAGGGGGTATGTATGT
The DNA here is from genome assembly GCA_038501285.1 of Penstemon eatonii. Classification (NCBI taxonomy): domain Eukaryota; kingdom Viridiplantae; phylum Streptophyta; class Magnoliopsida; order Lamiales; family Plantaginaceae; genus Penstemon; species Penstemon eatonii. Next base: position 59,521,335 of record CM076715.1, on the reverse strand, counting down.
AGGCAAAGGATATGTATGTGATGGCCTATTTAAGGCTAATGTAGCCGTTATTGGCAAAAACAACAAATTTATTAATAATAATAATAATTCTTCTGCTTACTTGCTTGAGTCCACTTTACTTTGGCATGATAGATTAGGTCATATTAATTTTAGAAAAATGAAGAAATTATCAAACTTAGGATTAATTCCTAAATTCGATATTGATAAATCTTATAAGTGTGAAATTTGCATTGAGGCAAAGTTTGCGAAACAACCTTTCCTTTCAGTGGAAAGGAGCTCACAACCATTAGAGCTAATTCACACAGACTTGTGCAATCTCAAGTCAACTTCAACTCGAGGAGGGAAAAAGTACTTCATCACATTTATTGATGACTGTACACGATATTGCTATGTTTACTTATTGAATAAGAAAAAAGAAGCAATAAATGCCTTTGTAAGATACAAGGCTGAAGTAGAGAATCAGTTAAATAAGAAGATAAAATTTTTTAGATCTGATAGAGGTGGTGAATATGAATATCCCTTTGCACAGTTGTGTGCCGACTCGGGGATAATTCACCAAACAACGGCACCATACTCACCTCAATCAAATGGAGTAGCCGAAAGGAAAAACCGAACCTTAAGAGACATGATCAATGTATTACTTTTGAATTCGGGTTTACCTAGGAACTTGTGGGGGGAAGCTTTATTTATGGCTAATCATATATTAAATAGAGTTCCGCACAAGAAAAATGATACCATTTCGTATGAGTTATGGAAAGGTAGACAACCAAGCTATAAATACCTCAAAGTGTGGGGGTGCTTGGCAAAGGTAGCTGTACCAAAACCTATGAAAGAAAAGGTTGGACCAAAAATTGGACCAAAAACCGTGGATTGCTACTATATAGGTCATGCAGAAAATAGTAGCGCTTACAGATTTGTAGTGTTCAAATCTGAAGTAAGCAACATACAAGTGAATACTATAATTGAATCACGTGATGCTACATTCTTCGAGAATGTATTTCCACATAAGAAGAACTCGGATGTTACTTCTCATAAAAGACCATATGAATTAATTTCTAAGGAAAATAATTCTCAAATCAGTAAAGAGACTGCTGAAGAATCTGAAGAGCCCCGAAGAAGCAAGCGAACTAAAATTGCTAAATCATTCGGACCAGATTTCTTGACTTATATGTTAGAGGATGATCCAAAAACATATACTGAAGCCATGTCTATTCCTGATGCCTCTTATTGGAAAGAGGCAATAGACAATGAATTACAGTCCATTCTAAGTAATAATACTTGGGAGTTGGCGGATCTTCCTAAGGGAAGTAAGCCAATTGGATGTAAATGGGTATTTAAAAAGAAACTAAAACCCGATGGCTCAATTGATAAATATAAGGCTAGATTAGTAGCCAAAGGTTATAGTCAAAAAGAGGGTATAAATTTCTTTGACACCTATTCACCAGTGACTAGGATAACATCCATTAGAACATTAATAGCTTTAGCAGCTATATATAATCTAGAGATACATCAAATGGATGTTAAAACCGCTTTCCTCAATGGAGAATTGAATGAGGAAATATATATGGAGCAACCTGAAGGTTTCATTGTTAAAGGCAAAGAGAACAAAGTATGTAAACTTGTTCGATCTCTTTATGGCCTTAAACAAGCTCCTAAACAATGGCACGAAAAATTTGATAGTGTCATGATTAAAAATGGATTTCAAATCAACGAATGTGACAAGTGTGTCTATATTAAACAATTTGGACAAGCAACTGTCATAATATGTTTATATGTAGACGATATGTTAATACTTGGGACTAATATGGAGGTCATTAAGTCCGCAAAGAAAATATTAACAAAACACTTCGATATGAAAGATCTCGGTGAAGCGGATGTTATTTTGGGAATTAAAATAACAAGATCACCGGATGGGATTAAATTATCTCAGTCACATTATGTAGATAAAGTGCTTGAGAGATTTAAAAACTATGGAATTAAGGGAACAAATAACCCATTTATTCCATCTCTTGTTTTACACAAGAATAAAGGTGATAGTGTATCACAAAACGAGTATGCCCGTATCATCGGATGTCTCATGTATATCATGAATTGCACAAGGCCAGACATCGCTTATTCAGTCAATAAATTGAGTAGGTACACAAGCAATCCAAGCAAAGAACATTGGAACGCTCTGAAGAGAGTGCTTGGATACTTAAAAAATACATCAAAATATGCATTACAGTATGGAAAATATCCAGCTGTCCTTGAGGGATATAGTGATGCAAATTGGATTTCTGATTCAGAGGAATCAAAATCCACAAGCGGATATGTATTTACTCTAGGGGGAGCCGCTATTTCTTGGAAATCTTCCAAACAAACTTGTATAGCTCGATCCACTATGGAATCAGAGTTTATAGCTTTGGATAAAGCTGGAGAAGAAGCTGAGTGGCTTCATAACTTTCTGGAAGATATTCCACTATGGCCGAAACCTGTGTCGGCTATATGTATTCATTGTGATAATCAGGCGGCATTACATAGAGCTCATAACTTTATGTATAATGGTAAATCACGACACATTCGTCGTCGACATAATACCGTAAGACATTTACTCTCAAATGGAATAATTTCCATTGACTTTGTGAAATCAAAAGATAACCTCGCGGATCCGTTTACTAAAGGTTTATCTGGTGAGAGAGTAGAATGTGCGTGGAGGGGAATGGGCTTAAAAGCCTAAAATATAACTATTGTACGGAAACCTAACTTGGTGACTGGAGATCCCACGGACCAGGTTCAATAGGACAACCAGTCTTGGTTAACTTAAAAAGTGGAGCACTAGTCTTGGTTAACTTAAAAAGTGGAGCACTTTAGAGTCCAACTCTAACTCATTCCTATGATGCAAAAAGTGCAACCTACAGCGTTTGATTAGGTTAAGCTTATGCTTTAATGACGACTATATCTTGTCAAGAACAAGTGGAGTATAGTAGGATACTCTTAATAGATGCGGTCACCTATGTAAGTGTGAGCTGGGTCGGCTCGTTGAGAATTCTTATAAGGCTGGAATCCTCTAAAGCACTCGCAGAACCCAAGAATGTTCAGGGCCAAAACGAACACAACCGAGAACTCTTAAAAAATCGGTTTAGTGCTGTGTTAAGTTTATTGTTTTAGTTTACATAAACAGCCGACAGTTCAAGATGTAATATTTCACTGATTGGCTAAGTAAATCCGATAAATTCTAACTAGGGAAGGTTCAAGATGGAATATTTCACCTATCTCGATGCAGTACTATTTCTAAAGAATATTTGACGCGAGATATGAAAATTAATTTCATTCATTTGTGGGGGATTGTTGGTGTAATTAAATTAGTTATAGTTAATTAAATTGAATTAGCCATATTAATTATTACACCTTAAATGAATAAAATGAGAAGAGAAGTTGAGTGTCTCTATCCCACATGGAAAAGAAGAAGAAAGTTGAGCTACACAATTGTTATAAAAAGGGCACCTAGCTTTCAAGTTGTAAGGCTTTTTGTAGGAGAGGGCCTAGAGTAATATATGGGCCCAATAATTATTAAAGTCTAAATTTTTTTAATAAAGATCCTTGGGTGATCCGATTAGGATCCGCATGTGATCCAGTTAGGATCCACGTGTGATCCGAATAGGATCCTCATGTGATCCGAACAGGATCCGCGAGACCCACTTCTAGAAGGTCTGACAAGGATCCGTTCGCCCGCCCAATTTTTGAATAAAAGGGTGTGTTTGATCGGATTTTGAACCGAACGGGTGGCACCCGTTAGGACCAAACCACTGTTTGGTTTAAATCCGAATAGTTGTGACCCTCCAGCAACACCCCTTCTTTTGCTATAAATAGGGGGAGAATCTGGCCAATTCTCCCATCTCATTTTCTAGCAATCAAAGCATAATCATATATTCTTCTCTATATTCTTCTCCTCTCAAATTAAATATTCTATTTGTTAAAGTTCGCTGTGGACTTGTTCTTAGTGCAAAGAAACAAGTATCCGACCGTTGAATCTTGGGAGACCACTGGGACAAACTGTTGCACCTTGACAGCCCAGAAATATTGTCTTAAGATTGTTGTTAAATAAGTTTAAAACAATCTGTGTATATAAAATATTATAGAATATTTTATATTTCTAAGTACTATAATGAATTATAAAATATTATAAAATACTTTATATTATAAGACTATAGTAAATTATTCCAACAGAATAATTATTTATAATTAACTCTAATTATAAATCTTAGTATAGTTTATTCTTGCAGAACAAACAAAATCAGAATTTAATAACAGTGTACTTACTGTAATAATTCTGAATCATTGTTGTTAAATAAGTTTAAAACAATCTGTGTATATAAAATATTATAGAATATTTTATATTTCTAAGTACTATAGTGAATTATAAAATATTATAAAATACTTTATATTATAAGACTATAGTAAATTATTCCAACAGAATAATTATTTATAATTAACTCTAATTATAAATCTTAGTATAGTTTATTCTTGCAGAACAAACAAAATCAGAATTTAATAACAGTGTACTTACTGTAATAATTCTGAATAGTAAAATCGACCGAGGCTTGCAAATGCAATATCCTTAAGACAATATTTCTGGGCTGTCAAGGTGCAACAGTTCGTCCCAGTGGTCTCCCAAGATTCAACGGTCGGATACTTGTTTCTTTGCACTAAGAACAAGTCCACAACGAACTTTAACAAATAGAATATTTAATTTGAGAGGAGAAGAATATAGAGAATAATATATGATTATGCTTTGATTGCTAGAAAATGAGATGGGAGAATTGGCCAGATTCTCCCCCTATTTATAGCAAAAGAAGGGGTGTTGCTGGAGGGTCACAACTATTCGGATTTAAACCAAATAGTGGTTTGGTCCGAACGGGTGCCACCCGTTCGGTTCAAAATCCGATCAAACACACCCTTTTATTCAAAAATTGGGTGGGCGAATGGATCCTTGTCAGACCTTCTAGAAGTGGGTCTCGCGGATCCTGTTCGGATCACACGTGGATCCTAACTGGATCACATGCGGATCCTAATCGGATCACCCAAGGATCTTTATTAAAAAAAATTTAGACTTTAATAATTATTGGGCCCAGATATTACTCTAGGCCCTCTCCTACAAAAAGCCTTACAACTTGAAAGCTAGGTGCCCTTTTTATAACAATTGTGTAGCTCAACTTTCTTCTTCTTTTCCATGTGGGATAGAGACACTCAACTTCTCTTCTCATTTTATTCATTTAAGGTGTAATAATTAATATGGCTAATTCAATTTAATTAACTATAACTAATTTAATTACACCAACATTTAGATGGAATTTCATACTCACAACCATTAGATGTGTTTGATATGTTTCCTTCCCAATAACACAAACACGTAACCGGTAAGCCATCCATTAAGAACCTGATCAAATATGAAAAAAATATTAAAAATAAATAGTTATATATATATTTATCTACATAATAAAAATTACAAAACACATATATCAAAAGTTCTCTTAATTTGAAATGAAATAGTACATTATAATCACTAATCTAATAAAAATTGAACAAACAAAATAAAACCTGATATTTAAAATAAATAGAAAATTGATTAGAATGGGTCGGGAAGAAGTAACAAAATCCACGAAATTGAAGAGCTTACCTTGTAAAAATTGCAGAGATTGACTTTTGTGAGACTTGATGGATTCTTGAAGACAAAATTGCAGAGATTGACTTTTGTGAGACTTGATGGATTCTTGAAGACAAAGTAAATGAGGAAGAAGCTGCCGTAAGTGAAAGGGTACCAAAATGAATTATGTTTCGCGTCCAGGATTTAAAGAAATCTTTAAAGACTCGCAATTGGCAACCGCGAGTCTTACTGTAACTAATTAACACGCTAATTAATTTTTCTATACTTAATAAAACTCACAGTTGTCAACTGTGAGTTTATAAACTCGCAATTAGTAACTACGGATTTTTATAAAAGCTATATTCATGATTATAGTTTGCCAACAAAGACACGATGGGAATTATTTTTCCAAAGTCAAATTTTGGAGAGAGGGTAATAGATAGCTTGATCAAAACAAATCGTTTAAAAGGTTTGTTCTTTATTATTTTTCCCATGAAAGTTATTTTGGAAAAAAATTCTGTACTTTTTGGGAATGATGGTTCCTCCGTATGGTAGCCAGAAACCTCCCTAGTATTACAATTAATATCATAGCTTCCAATTTAATTATTCAATTCCACTCCTTAGAAACTTAAATCGACATATTTAATGTAGAACAAATTCATTAAACATTTCTCATTTTTATATGCCACTACACTAACAAATCTACACCCTTAATAAACCAATTTCAATGAAACGATATTTTATAAAAAAAGAAAAAATATAAAAATTAAATTAAATTAAATTGAAACGATCGTCTTAATTAGTGTTTTAAAAATTGAATCAGATCGGTCAGTTTGATCGATCTAACCAGCTATCAATTTGATTCAATTAATTTTTCAAAATCAATATGACTTCTGTCCAGTTCGAATCGATTTTTTCTAACCGGCTATCAATTCGATTCGATTAATTTTTCAAAATCAATATGACTTCTGTCCAGTTCTAATCGAAAAAAAATCAATTAAACTGATAAATAAGTAAACCGGTTGAACTACTGATTCACTTATAACAATTAAAAAAACACTAGGAATTTTTTTTATTCATTTCTTCTTCTTCAATTTAAGGTGTTTGCATATTTTTTTTGTAGGTAACATAATTTATCCAATATTTTCTCTTTTCTATATGTGATTAGTAATAAAATTATTGCTTTGATATTATATTTATCATAATTTGAATTATTATTTTCATATTATGTTATCATAGTGATTAGTAATAAAATTATTATTTTGATATTATAATTATCCTAGTTTAAATTATTATTTTGATATTATGTTATTATAATTGTATTTAGAATATTTGGTGTTTATTTTGATTTTGGTATGTGTTTTGAATATGATTGTTATCTTGGAGTTTATTGTCTTCTTGTAAAATATTGAAGAAATAATTCTTATTTGTTTACTAGTTGTGATTTATGAGATAGTATTTAGTTTATAAAAATAACTTGAACAAATTTGAATAAAAAAATAATTTTTGAAATACTTGATTACATATATTAAATTTAATTTAAATTATTGTTGAGCACCCAAACTGAGTGTGCGGGTGACATCAATTGTCCTGTGCCACCCAAACTGAGTGTGCGGATTGAGTAACAATCGAATATCATGGACGCTTGTGTGAATGCACTATAAGAGAAGGACTAGCATTTACCCCGTGCTATGCACGGAATCACTAAATTCTTGTTTAATAGTTTATAGGTTGATTCTAACAAATATAATGATCATTTTGTCCTTCATTTGATTTAGTGATAAGCATTTCACCATGAATTAAAATTTCATTTCGAGTTAGCTAAATATTTATAAAATTTCGGTAATATTTTGAAAACATTAAAAAAAATTGTAAGAAAAATTACTAAATTAAGAAAAATAAGAGAGCTTCATGAAAACATATATTTTAAAACAATATTTATTATTATAATACAAATATTTATAATAGGTTGCAGTATCCACATAAGAAAAAATTAAAAAAAGAATTTTAATAAAAATAAATAAATATGTAAAACAAAAGACTGACCTTCTTGAGGTTGAGGACATATAGAATTAATTAAAGTACAAAACTATAATAGAAGGGGTAAGTGTTACAATTGACACTTTAAGGGGGTAATTGATTCCACCCCTATACTTTACGGGGGGGGGGGGGCCTGTATTTCACCCTATCAATAAAAAGTTAAAGACCAATAGAAAATAAAATTTTATGAGTGGATTTTTCCATTGCTTCTCTTTTATGGTACACAAATGTCTACTTAAAAAATATAAAAATAATTAAAATAAGATTTACTACAATGTAAGTACTGACTTGTGAGGCTAAAACAATTAAACTTACAACATAAAATTCATGAAAACTTGGAGATTATTATATATAAAAAGAGTAAAACTTAATAGATTGTTAAATTGGTATGATCTATGACTTCTATCTAAAATTGACCACTTCAAATAACTTGGAATGGATAAGTTAAAACAAATAATAAACTTTATATTAGACATCTATATAGTACAATCTTTTTTTAATAAGTCAATTAATAAAGAATCTCCATGTGCTAAAAAAAATCAAAATTTTAGTTCAACCCAATTTAATTAATAAAAAAATACTAATTGGAGTCAACATTATTCTTCAAATGTGTGTTTCTAAAGATAGGTGTAAAACTATAATGACAAATGCAAAATAGTGGGAAAAAAAAGGAAGAAGAACTTGCGAAAATAAAAAATGAAATAATCTAAAATCAAAACAAATCAATTTCTTATCACATTATATCATAATTCATAAGATGAAACCCAAAAGAAAAAAGATGAAATTAAATCTACAACTGCAAATATCCATGAAACTTGTGAAAATAAAACTGAAATTATCTAAAATCAATCTATAAGCTCACTAAATCGAAAGATAAACTCGAAATAAAATCTATAAGAAAAACAATGAAAAGTTGAATATAATAACACAAATTTATGAATATTCAAATTAAATTAATGTATCTAAATCTAAAAGAAATTAATCTATCATCAAATTATTACAAAAGGCAAAATATAAAAATGAAATTATCTAAAAGTAAAATAAATCAATCTATAATCTCACTAAATTGAAAGATGAAACCCGAAATAAAATCTATAAGAAAAACAATGAAAAATGCAAAATACTAAAGCAAAATTTATGAATACATCTAAAATTGAAAAAAATTAATTAAATCAAAAGGCAAAACAAAAGGAGATATGGTAAAAATAATTCTATAACAAAACATCAATGAGAAATGCATATATTGCCAAAAAAAAATTAAATTCATATGGAAAAGGACTAATATAAGATCAAATAAAATATCTATCATCAAATTAGGTCAAAACGCAAAAAAAAAAAAGGAAAAGAAAAAAGAAAAAAGAAAAAAGAAAAAGAAAATGAGGAGAAGCTGAAACTATCTCCAAAAAAAAATAGTGAAATATGAATTAAAAAAAAACTAAAATATGGGTAATGTCTAAAATTCATCTACAACAAAGTATGATAACAAAAAATTGATGCAAGAGATTTAGCTCTTAAGTTTGCAAGTTTATATGTACAATAAATGTCATAATCTAATATCTAAACATAAAAATAAAGTACGATGATACATAAATAACATAAAGTGTGAAAAATTCTAAAAAAACAAACGATTATACCTCAAAATCACAAGATCTTGTAATTTGTTCTTTGTTCTCCGCTTCCCACAACAATCTACACAAATATATCTATACATCAAATTAAAATAAATTAAGAGAAAATCTTCAAAAAACACTGTTATCAAAACAAAAGAAACAATTAGCATGAAGAATGAGAATAATATTTAAATTAACAACGTTTAAAAATTAAAATTAAAAGAAAAATTACTAAAAGTAAGGACATTAATGGAGTAACAATAAGAATATGATGTTGAAGATTTCCCAAATGAGAAAAGCAAAATATGCAAAATGCACAAAGAAATGTGAATAATTATGATAATTAGATATATGGTATCTTTTCCTTTTGCAATCCTCTGAAATGTGCCATTTATATAGGAATATTTGCTTTAAATTTTCTTATTTTTATGCAAAATGTTAGGAATTAGATTTATCAGTTACTCATACTATTAGAATTCCTAATATTTATCCAATATTTTCTCTTTTCTATATGTGATTAGTAATAAAATTATTGCTTTGATATTATATTTATCATAATTTGAATTATTATTTTCATATTATGTTATCATAGTGATTAGTAATAAAATTATTATTTTGATATTATAATTATCCTAGTTTAAATTATTATTTTGATATTATGTTATTATAATTGTATTTAGAATATTTGGTGTTTATTTTGATTTTGGTATGTGTTTTGAATATGATTGTTATCTTGGAGTTTATTGTCTTCTTGTAAAATATTGAAGAAATAATTCTTATTTGTTTACTAGTTGTGATTTATGAGATAGTATTTAGTTTATAAAAATAACTTGAACAAATTTGAATAAAAAAATAATTTTTGAAATACTTGATTACATATATTAAATTTAATTTAAATTATTGTTGAGCACCCAAACTGAGTGTGCGGGTGACATCAATTGTCCTGTGCCACCCAAACTGAGTGTGCGGATTGAGTAACAATCGAATATCATGGACGCTTGTGTGAATGCACTATAAGAGAAGGACTAGCATTTACCCCGTGCTATGCACGGAATCACTAAATTCTTGTTTAATAGTTTATAGGTTGATTCTAACAAATATAATAAACATTTTGTCCTTCATTTGATTTAGTGATAAGCATTTCACCATGAATTAAAATTTCATTTCGAGTTAGCTAAATATTTATAAAATTTCGGTAATATTTTGAAAACATTAAAAAAAATTGTAAGAAAAATTACTAAATTAAGAAAAATAAGAGAGCTTCATGAAAACATATATTTTAAAACAATATTTATTATTATAATACAAATATTTATAATAGGTTGCAGTATCCACATAAGAAAAAATTAAAAAAAGAATTTTAATAAAAATAAATAAATATGTAAAACAAAAGACTGACCTTCTTGAGGTTGAGGACATATAGAATTAATTAAAGTACAAAACTATAATAGAAGGGGTAAGTGTTACAATTGACACTTTAAGGGGGTAATTGATTCCACCCCTATACTTTACGGGGGGGGGGGGGGGGGGGGCTGTATTTCACCCTATCAATAAAAAGTTAAAGACCAATAGAAAATAAAATTTTATGAGTGGATTTTTCCATTGCTTCTCTTTTATGGTACACAAATGTCTACTTAAAAAATATAAAAATAATTAAAATAAGATTTACTACAATGTAAGTACTGACTTGTGAGGCTAAAACAATTAAACTTACAACATAAAATTCATGAAAACTTGGAGATTATTATATATAAAAAGAGTAAAACTTAATAGATTGTTAAATTGGTATGATCTATGACTTCTATCTAAAATTGACCACTTCAAATAACTTGGAATGGATAAGTTAAAACAAATAATAAACTTTATATTAGACATCTATATAGTACAATCTTTTTTTAATAAGTCAATTAATAAAGAATCTCCATGTGCTAAAAAAAATCAAAATTTTAGTTCAACCCAATTTAATTAATAAAAAAATACTAATTGGAGTCAACATTATTCTTCAAATGTGTGTTTCTAAAGATAGGTGTAAAACTATAATGACAAATGCAAAATAGTGGGAAAAAAAAGGAAGAAGAACTTGCGAAAATAAAAAATGAAATAATCTAAAATCAAAACAAATCAATTTCTTATCACATTATATCATAATTCATAAGATGAAACCCAAAAGAAAAAAGATGAAATTAAATCTACAACTGCAAATATCCATGAAACTTGTGAAAATAAAACTGAAATTATCTAAAATCAATCTATAAGCTCACTAAATCGAAAGATAAACTCGAAATAAAATCTATAAGAAAAACAATGAAAAGTTGAATATAATAACACAAATTTATGAATATTCAAATTAAATTAATGTATCTAAATCTAAAAGAAATTAATCTATCATCAAATTATTACAAAAGGCAAAATATAAAAATGAAATTATCTAAAAGTAAAATAAATCAATCTATAATCTCACTAAATTGAAAGATGAAACCCGAAATAAAATCTATAAGAAAAACAATGAAAAATGCAAAATACTAAAGCAAAATTTATGAATACATCTAAAATTGAAAAAAATTAATTAAATCAAAAGGCAAAACAAAAGGAGATATGGTAAAAATAATTCTATAACAAAACATCAATGAGAAATGCATATATTGCCAAAAAAAAATTAAATTCATATGGAAAAGGACTAATATAAGATCAAATAAAATATCTATCATCAAATTAGGTCAAAACGCAAAAAAAAAAAAAGGAAAAGAAAAAAGAAAAAAGAAAAAAGAAAAAGAAAATGAGGAGAAGCTGAAACTATCTCCAAAAAAAAATAGTGAAATATGAATTAAAAAAAAACTAAAATATGGGTAATGTCTAAAATTCATCTACAACAAAGTATGATAACAAAAAATTGATGCAAGAGATTTAGCTCTTAAGTTTGCAAGTTTATATGTACAATAAATGTCATAATCTAATATCTAAACATAAAAATAAAGTACGATGATACATAAATAACATAAAGTGTGAAAAATTCTAAAAAAACAAACGATTATACCTCAAAATCACAAGATCTTGTAATTTGTTCTTTGTTCTCCGCTTCCCACAACAATCTACACAAATATATCTATACATCAAATTAAAATAAATTAAGAGAAAATCTTCAAAAAACACTGTTATCAAAACAAAAGAAACAATTAGCATGAAGAATGAGAATAATATTTAAATTAACAACGTTTAAAAATTAAAATTAAAAGAAAAATTACTAAAAGTAAGGACATTAATGGAGTAACAATAAGAATATGATGTTGAAGATTTCCCAAATGAGAAAAGCAAAATATGCAAAATGCACAAAGAAATGTGAATAATTATGATAATTAGATATATGGTATCTTTTCCTTTTGCAATCCTCTGAAATGTGCCATTTATATAGGAATATTTGCTTTAAATTTTCTTATTTTTATGCAAAATGTTAGGAATTAGATTTATCAGTTACTCATACTATTAGAATTCCTAATATTTATCCAATATTTTCTCTTTTCTATATGTGATTAGTAATAAAATTATTGCTTTGATATTATATTTATCATAATTTGAATTATTATTTTCATATTATGTTATCATAGTGATTAGTAATAAAATTATTATTTTGATATTATAATTATCCTAGTTTAAATTATTATTTTGATATTATGTTATTATAATTGTATTTAGAATATTTGGTGTTTATTTTGATTTTGGTATGTGTTTTGAATATGATTGTTATCTTGGAGTTTATTGTCTTCTTGTAAAATATTGAAGAAATAATTCTTATTTGTTTACTAGTTGTGATTTATGAGATAGTATTTAGTTTATAAAAATAACTTGAACAAATTTGAATAAAAAAATAATTTTTGAAATACTTGATTACATATATTAAATTTAATTTAAATTATTGTTGAGCACCCAAACTGAGTGTGCGGGTGACATCAATTGTCCTGTGCCACCCAAACTGAGTGTGCGGATTGAGTAACAATCGAATATCATGGACGCTTGTGTGAATGCACTATAAGAGAAGGACTAGCATTTACCCCGTGCTATGCACGGAATCACTAAATTCTTGTTTAATAGTTTATAGGTTGATTCTAACAAATATAATGATCATTTTGTCCTTCATTTGATTTAGTGATAAGCATTTCACCATGAATTAAAATTTCATTTCGAGTTAGCTAAATATTTATAAAATTTCGGTAATATTTTGAAAACATTAAAAAAAATTGTAAGAAAAATTACTAAATTAAGAAAAATAAGAGAGCTTCATGAAAACATATATTTTAAAACAATATTTATTATTATAATACAAATATTTATAATAGGTTGCAGTATCCACATAAGAAAAAATTAAAAAAAGAATTTTAATAAAAATAAATAAATATGTAAAACAAAAGACTGACCTTCTTGAGGTTGAGGACATATAGAATTAATTAAAGTACAAAACTATAATAGAAGGGGTAAGTGTTACAATTGACACTTTAAGGGGGTAATTGATTCCACCCCTATACTTTACGGGGGGGGGGGGGGGGGGGGGGCTGTATTTCACCCTATCAATAAAAAGTTAAAGACCAATAGAAAATAAAATTTTATGAGTGGATTTTTCCATTGCTTCTCTTTTATGGTACACAAATGTCTACTTAAAAAATATAAAAATAATTAAAATAAGATTTACTACAATGTAAGTACTGACTTGTGAGGCTAAAACAATTAAACTTACAACATAAAATTCATGAAAACTTGGAGATTATTATATATAAAAAGAGTAAAACTTAATAGATTGTTAAATTGGTATGATCTATGACTTCTATCTAAAATTGACCACTTCAAATAACTTGGAATGGATAAGTTAAAACAAATAATAAACTTTATATTAGACATCTATATAGTACAATCTTTTTTTAATAAGTCAATTAATAAAGAATCTCCATGTGCTAAAAAAAATCAAAATTTTAGTTCAACCCAATTTAATTAATAAAAAAATACTAATTGGAGTCAACATTATTCTTCAAATGTGTGTTTCTAAAGATAGGTGTAAAACTATAATGACAAATGCAAAATAGTGGGAAAAAAAAGGAAGAAGAACTTGCGAAAATAAAAAATGAAATAATCTAAAATCAAAACAAATCAATTTCTTATCACATTATATCATAATTCATAAGATGAAACCCAAAAGAAAAAAGATGAAATTAAATCTACAACTGCAAATATCCATGAAACTTGTGAAAATAAAACTGAAATTATCTAAAATCAATCTATAAGCTCACTAAATCGAAAGATAAACTCGAAATAAAATCTATAAGAAAAACAATGAAAAGTTGAATATAATAACACAAATTTATGAATATTCAAATTAAATTAATGTATCTAAATCTAAAAGAAATTAATCTATCATCAAATTATTACAAAAGGCAAAATATAAAAATGAAATTATCTAAAAGTAAAATAAATCAATCTATAATCTCACTAAATTGAAAGATGAAACCCGAAATAAAATCTATAAGAAAAACAATGAAAAATGCAAAATACTAAAGCAAAATTTATGAATACATCTAAAATTGAAAAAAATTAATTAAATCAAAAGGCAAAACAAAAGGAGATATGGTAAAAATAATTCTATAACAAAACATCAATGAGAAATGCATATATTGCCAAAAAAAAATTAAATTCATATGGAAAAGGACTAATATAAGATCAAATAAAATATCTATCATCAAATTAGGTCAAAACGCAAAAAAAAAAAAGGAAAAGAAAAAAGAAAAAAGAAAAAAGAAAAAGAAAATGAGGAGAAGCTGAAACTATCTCCAAAAAAAAATAGTGAAATATGAATTAAAAAAAAACTAAAATATGGGTAATGTCTAAAATTCATCTACAACAAAGTATGATAACAAAAAATTGATGCAAGAGATTTAGCTCTTAAGTTTGCAAGTTTATATGTACAATAAATGTCATAATCTAATATCTAAACATAAAAATAAAGTACGATGATACATAAATAACATAAAGTGTGAAAAATTCTAAAAAAACAAACGATTATACCTCAAAATCACAAGATCTTGTAATTTGTTCTTTGTTCTCCGCTTCCCACAACAATCTACACAAATATATCTATACATCAAATTAAAATAAATTAAGAGAAAATCTTCAAAAAACACTGTTATCAAAACAAAAGAAACAATTAGCATGAAGAATGAGAATAATATTTAAATTAACAACGTTTAAAAATTAAAATTAAAAGAAAAATTACTAAAAGTAAGGACATTAATGGAGTAACAATAAGAATATGATGTTGAAGATTTCCCAAATGAGAAAAGCAAAATATGCAAAATGCACAAAGAAATGTGAATAATTATGATAATTAGATATATGGTATCTTTTCCTTTTGCAATCCTCTGAAATGTGCCATTTATATAGGAATATTTGCTTTAAATTTTCTTATTTTTATGCAAAATGTTAGGAATTAGATTTATCAGTTACTCATACTATTAGAATTCCTAATATTTAGCATGATTTGAAGGGAGTTTAAATTTTAAATTCATATTTAATGAAAAGCTAAATCAAAATTTCAAAAATAATCATAATAATTACCATAAATGTTTACTTGCCAACTAATTAATTACATTATTTATGATTAAAAATAATTCAAAATTAGGAGAAAAAAGAATTTGGTCCAATTTGGTCAAAAGACCATTCTCCCATATACATATATATATAAGATATGCACATTTCCTGACATCAATTG
Source organism: Penstemon eatonii (assembly GCA_038501285.1). Classification (NCBI taxonomy): domain Eukaryota; kingdom Viridiplantae; phylum Streptophyta; class Magnoliopsida; order Lamiales; family Plantaginaceae; genus Penstemon; species Penstemon eatonii. Next base: position 59,505,314 of record CM076715.1, on the reverse strand, counting down.
ATTTTGGGACAAGTGATAGCGCCTGAGATCCTATAATTATTAATAACTTCACATCAATTAAATCAGTAATTAAAATGGTTAAATCGATCTAACTAGAAATTAATAGGGTTATGGTTCCATGTTTTGTGCGATTTTTAAAACAAACGTCTTAAATCTTTAATGTTACGTCATCTCTTACTTGAAAAAGGAAACAATATGAAATAAGTAAATATTTACGATTTCACCCCCCACAACTTCCACTTATTTCCTTTCAGCGACCTACATAGAGTTGCATAGAGCATACATCCCTTCTCGTTCCAGCATAAACCTCAGATCTTCTGCTTCTTTGTAATCCTAAACAGTTTCTGATTTTCCAAAACACCCGATTAATTTAATCGATCTCAAACCCTTTTCCCGGTTCCGGATTCAATTTCACCGCAAGATGCGAACATATGAATGAATCGACATTCTTTTAAATTAGGGTTTCCGCTTTTATTATGGGAGCTTTAACCAGCAACAGAAAGCGAGGTGACGATTCGTACAAAGCGATTTCACCCACAATTGATCATCATCATCCTCAACCGTACGATCACATTGCTAAAAGACCTAAGATTTCAGTTTCTATGAGTCAGAATACGACGGAGTATTCACGGGTCATACCTTCGAATTCAGTTGTTTCTAGAGTTTCCTCGTACCCTGATACAAAATCTCAATTCTCGAGAGAAGTTCATGCCCCAGTTAGGAATTCAAGATTTGGGTTTTTTTCTGTAGCTAAGAAGTTTGATATTAGGGCTGGTTCGAAGGAAAGTTCTTCTAATAAAATGGGGAATTTTATGGGGATCGTGGAGAGATATAAGAAAGCCAAAAATAGTGCATTCAAAAGTTTGAGACACTTTACGCAGATAGATGAGGAGTTTGTTAGGAAAGAGAAGAAAATTGAGGTAATTGAGATTGATGACGATGATGAGGAGGAGGAGAAGGATAAGCAGGATGATGTTTGTGATGATTCAAGTATTGAGGAGGTGGATATAAAGGAGTGGAAGGATGGACGTAGGGGGGTGGATGATTCCGGGCAGCTCAAGGGTAAAACGGAATTGCGTTCTATCGATTCTTCGGTGGTTACTGATGCAAGTAAGTCAAATAGGAAATTAGACTTGATGGTGTTGGACCAGGAACAAGATGATTTGAGTTTGCCTCAGTATATGAAGTTGTTAAATCATTCTAGGAAGAGAGATCCTAAGCTATATAACTTAAAGTTTGACATTGAATTGACTGAAAAGCGTAGTCAAGGGTATTATGCCTTGCGGTCTCAGAAGAAAGGATATCAAGTTAAGAAGGTGACTTTTGATATTTATTTTCTTTGAGTAGTGCCATATTTGTGTATATTAGTGCTTACGTTTGTATGTTTTAGTGTTATGATGCAATCTTTTGTGTGCTATGGTGTTCCATTAATTTGCAGGATCCGGTTGAGGAATGTTTTGTGCCTCTTACTGAAGAGGAAGAGGATGAAGTCACCCATGCCTTACACAATTCCAATAGGTATTATACTTGAGAGTTAATTGATGTTCTATGGTCTATATACTCATTATGCATTGTCTCTGCTCTACTTTTACAGGAGAAAGGTGTTGGTGAATCATGAGAATTCTAATATTGATATCACTGGAGAAAATTTGCAGTGTTTGAAGCCAAGGGCATGGCTTAATGATGAGGTATCCTTTTCTCTTTGTTTGAATGGAATAAAATGTGGAAGATTTAAATTAGCATGACTATACTGAAGTTGAACTCTTGTGAATGCTTTTGAACCTTTTTTTTTGCAGGTCATTAATGTGTATCTTGAATTATTGAAAGAAAGGGAAAAAAGGGAGCCACAAAAGTTCTTGAAATGTCATTTCTTTAGCACTTTCTTTTACAAGAAGGTCTGTCCATTTCGCGAAAATCTAACTTTTCAATTCCGTTATCAGAAAAATATGTTACCGTGTCGAGATGAGACACTTTATATAAAATATTATCGCTTTATGTGCTAAGAAAACATTATCTACCCTTCGGAAATGTACTTAGATTTATTCTTTTTTCATTTTACATAATCTTCCTGGGGTACAACTTCCATTTAATCTTTTAGTTTAACTAGTGATCTGCCAGAATCATGTTTTAGACTAACATTCTTGGATTTTAAGTAATGATACAAAAAAGACATTCAATGGCCTGAGAGGTTCTAACTTCTAAATAATTGGATACACACACATACGCTCACACATAATGTCTATATAAATAATATGCGTATATATATTACACTTTTGCTGCATTCTACTAATTAAACAAGGTTAAATAATTTTACATCCTTTCCAGCTAGATTATCTGGTCTTATAAACTCAAGTGGTGACCCTATGCATTTGCTAAATATTCAAAAAGAAGGAAGGTGCCGATCACAATTGTATTCTCTTTTTAATTAATTCAAAGCAATATTATCTGTTGCGTGGTTAGATTTTGGAAATCTTGGTGCAGTAAAATGATATGAATTTTATCGCACTGTAATAGATTAATTCTTCAATATCAAATCTGCTATGAATGATCTTAACATATAGCATGTAAGTATGTCAAACTCTGATCTCTTTGTAGCCTGGATACTTTAGAAGAATTAGAATTTTTTTTTTCAGTTTAGTTAAAAACGCCATAGTTTGATAAGATTCTAAACTTTCCTGTTTTATCATTTATTCTTTCCTCAGCTGATTAGTGGTAGAGGTGGCTACAATTATCAATCAGTTAGAAGATGGACTACACAGAGAAAGCTCGGCTATAGCCTTTTAGAATGTGACAAGGTAAAGTCGCAATCACTAAAATGTTTTGAGTTCAATTTTTCTCAATTAATTCCATCTACTTTTTCCTATTTGACAATTTATCTCATTCATATTCATTGTTTTTTAAGATTTTTGTGCCTATCCACCAACAAATTCATTGGTGTTTAGCTATTATCAATAAGAAGGAAGAGAAGTTTCAGTATCTTGATTCACTCAGAGGAGTTGATTCTCTAGTGCTGGATAAATTGGTAATCCTTTCCATTAAGTTGTATACATTATTTTATATGCTATAGGACATGGTTCATTAATTTCTGTCTTCTTTTGTTTCTAGCTGGATTGTTTTAATGACTGTATGTAATTTTGAAATAAAGGTCAGGTATTATGTTGATGAGGTGAAGGACAAGACTGGTAAAGACATTGATGTTAGTTCGTGGAAGCAGGAATTTGTTAAGGACCTTCCAAATCAGGAAAATGGGTGAGTGAACGAACTTTTCCTTCTTTAGGCTATGTTTGGTCTAGAAATATATTTCTTGAGTAAAACTTTGTTAATTTTTTGTACATTTTTCATTTTCCTCATCTTTTCCTGACTAAAACTAAAAAAGTCTTACTAAAATAGTAAGAAGTATCTGAACCTCTATCTGAACATCTTGATTTAGCTGGTTAAATTGAATTGCTAACTCTTTTGGTGGCTCTGCTCAAAACTTGCTCCCTGTGTCTAACCTTTGAATGTTGAAAAACTCGGCTGTTATGATTTGCTTGAGTTCATATTTTCGTTTCACAGAAAGTTTTAAGGCCACCAAAACTTACCAAAATTTTGTGAACTAAAATTTTCAGTATGGACTTTATACAAAAAAAATAAAAAAATAAAAAAAAATAAAAAAATAAAAAAATCAGTTTGAAACTGAGAAAATAGAAGATTATAATTCCTTATAAGATAGAGTTGTTGAAGAGAAGTAATGCAAGCATCATGCATTGTCAAACTTGTAAAAGATGACTCTGATTGTATCAATCGCCCCGACATGTACATAGCTTTCAGTTTTATGATGTTATTTGTGAACCAAATGCTATAAATTCTATCTTGGAAGATTTTTTACTAGACCAGGTTTAAGAAATATCCTAGACCTTGTAGTTGAAAATGTGACTCGTCATCATTGCGAGAGCATAACATCATCACAATCAATGACGTGGTGCATTCTCGACCATAAGGTCTATGAATTCTTTCCTAGACCTGGTATAGTCAAGAATGGTCCCTATCCGTATCTTGGATATGGACTAATACTTGAATTTTGACTTGGTCAGAACGAGTCATGCAACTCCATCTTTAAAAAGTTATCACCTCGTGAAGATGAAATGATTATTGATGTCGGGAATATAGAGGAAGGTAACACAAGTGAGAAACAAAATATAGACTCACCACTTGAAAGAATCCTCCTAATGATAATAATTTATAGCTTGTTTGGTTGTAAGGAAAATGAGGGAAAATTATTTGAAAAGGAAAAGGAAAGGAAAGGAAAAGGAAAAGAAAGTTATTTTCCTCTACATGTTTGGTTGTGAGGAAAACTATTTTCTTGCAATTATTTGGTTGTTAAGAAAGTTTAGGAACATAATATTTTTGATAAATATTTTTGTTTGATTATAAGTTAACTTTTCTTTGTTGATAAAATATTGTATGAATAATCACGTTTTCATTATATTAACTGTATTATAAATTAATTGGACGTCATTTTAATCACTAAATTTATATCAATATTCAAAGTTAACAGGGGGTTATTGATAGATTTTTAGGTAAAAAAAGGTGTTTTTGCGTCATTTTGTGGGGGTATAATTGTTATATGACTTAATAAGGTACTTTTTTCCTAATAATAAATAAGCACAAATGAGCTTTCGGTAAGAAAAAATCACAAATGAGGGATTTTTATAGTTAGACAAAGTACAAGGGGTATTTTGCAATTTACTGTTATATTTTCTCAAATTTTTCTTAGGATTTCCCCATCTGATTGGTGGGGAAATTTTTTCTTCACAAAAAATTCCTGCAGGAAAGTTGAAGGAAAATAATAACTTCCTTTCCTGCTATCCAAACAATATGTGAGAAAAAAAAAAACTGACTTTCCTTCACTTTCCTGACAACCAAACAATACATTAAAGAATAGCTCACTACTCACAGGAATCCACATAAGAAATACGAGTCTAAGTAGTAATAACAAAGTCTAGGACTTCAATATTATTTCATTCAATATCTTAAGTCTAAACCTATAATGAAGATTATGAGACATTATAGAGTTGGAACAACCCCACACCTTGGGCAAATGGAAAGATTTCTCAAAAGAAATTACTAAACATTATTAAACTCGAAAACTTGTGAAAGACATCAGAAATATTATGACTTTGCAGATAGATGCAGTAAATAAGATTAAAAGGACTAAAGTGCTTGAACTCATAGATGAATCACCTTGAAACTGTCTAGACATATTGCAAAGACATTGTAATAGTTAAGGAAACTCTAAATGATGCACAGTTTGAAGCATTGGAAACTAGATTAGGCTTTTAGCTAGATCAGTAATTTGACGTCCTCTTTCGTTGGTGCATTTTTCACTCTCGCAGCATCTGTCTTTTAAGTTGGAGTAGGGAAGACAGTTTTCAGTTATTAGATCCAGTTTGCTGAGAGGTACCAAAAGACCTTGCATAATTCCCCAACAGCATAACTAACCCTATGACTCATTTTGGATCTATGCATACTTACATTTGAAATCGACTGAAAAATATAAATTATAATCTTTTGACTTCCTCTTGAACTTCTTTCATTGATTGTTGTATAATTGGATGGTAAAATGCTCCTATATATATTGTACTCATCATATAATTTTAGATTTAAAAATTTGACATTCCTAGATGTGGCAAACTGCTTTTTTTCTAACAGGTTTGATTGTGGAATGTTCATGATTAAGTATGCTGACTTCTATAGCAGAGATATAGGACTATGTTTTAGCCAGGTAGCTAAACTTTTCCATTTTCTCTTTGGTTTCACCGTTTAGCTCTCCCTTAAATTCCTCAATCTTACACGCAATTTCTGTTTTTATTATAGGAAAACATGCCATATTTTAGGCGGAGAACAGCAAAGGAAATTTTGAAGTTGAGAGCCGACTAATGAACGAAGAATTTGTTGGTTCATTTGCCACACTTATGGTCTATGAAGAGATTGTCTTGATTTGAACATTTTGAGGTTGGATTATTATCTCGTAAAGCGACAATCGAGTCAAATATGACAAAAATATGATTGCTTGTGAAGCTCGGTTAAAGCACAAGAAGGCAAGCTATCCGTGATTTTCTACAGGTGTGAGGATGAAACTTGTTCTGCATTGAAAGTCTTTAGAAATTGTTGTTTATAAGAAATTCACATTTTTTTAGCACACTCAATTTTACTTATTAGTCATGGTGTTATATTCTCTCTCTTTTCTTTGGCTTTATTATTAGTCTAGAATCACTTCGTAAATTACTCTTATCATTTTAGTGATGGTGGTATAAACATTGCAACTAATATTTAAATTATGGTACTAAATGTTCATTTATGTATCCAGTGGTATCAAGATTGCAAAGTGTCTTATTATATATGGTGCCAAATATGCAATTTTTGCTTTACATAATATATACAAGTTTTTGTATTACTTTATAATTATGTTGGAGATGTCAAAATTAATTTACTAATTCAAATTGGTTAAATATATTTGATCAAATTAGTGTCACCATATTCATATCGTGCTTGATCATTGCTTTGCACTGCTCTCTGTATCCGGCTACTATTCTGAATATGTCTGTAACGTTGTATGCGTTTAGTGCAACATATGGATATACTTATCCTTTGGTAAAAAAAGGACACAACCCATTTCGTCATTCCGTCTGCATATGGATGTTATGGGCCGATATATTCTCATTCCTTTGAAATCCAAGGTCCTAACTAGGGTTGTCAATGAGGCGGATTTCAATTCGGATCTGACTCAAATCTGGTCCGATTTATTAGGATAATTGTTCGATTAGTGAGTCGATGGAGCTGATCCGAATAAGAAGATCCGTAATTCGAATTATATGAGCGAATATGAATCTAGGCTGATCCGATCCATTATATATCCGTATTCGATACATGTTACTATATGTTGTTTATATATTATGTATTTAAACCAAAATAAAGATAAAACTATCTATGTTCAACTATTTTTTTTACTATATAGTAATCTTAAAAAGAAATGCATGAGAGATGTTGGTGAACCAGCCTGATCACTAATTGAGCCCACAACATATAAATTTATGCTATTTAATAAGAAAAATCAAATGGCCATTCATCCATCAATTTTTGTCTTATCTTCTATTTCTCAATATTGAGTTTTCTTCTTCTTTGTCCCAGTTTATATTTTTTTAGTTATATTTTTGTTTATTCCTTTGTTCTAATTTTTATCGTTTATATTTGTCCACCAAATTCCATTTTCTACAATTTTCAGGCAATAGTTTCGATGACATAAGTAAGATTTTACATTTTTAATTTATGATGGTGAAATCTACAAGTGATATGGAGGAAAACGAAAAAAAAATTATTATTAAATGTGTTAAACGGATCCGGATTATTTATCCGAACCCGAAATATCCACCGAATTCGAATCTGGTTGCTAATATTCCAGATCTGAACGGATCCAGATAGAAGAAATGGAAAGGGGACTCGGATTGGATCCGCGGATCCGGATCGGCCCTGATCCTGTCTGAGTCCAACCTATTGACAGCCCTAGTCCTAATTTATTACTTTAAAGTGGGGGCTTGGGTCAAACTCTGCTGTTATGATTGGCTTGAGTTCATATTTTCGTTTCACAGAAAGTTTTAAGGCCACCAAAACTTATCAAAATTTTGTGAACTAAAAATTTTCAGTATGGACTTTATACCAAAAAAAAAAAAAAAAAATAAAATAGTGTGAAACTGAGAAAATAGAGGATTATAATTCTTTATGAGATAGAGTTGTTGAAGAGAAATATTGCAAGCATCATGCATTGTCAAATTTGTAAAAGATGACTCTGATTGTATCAATCGCCCTGACATGTACATAGCTTTCAGTTTTATGATGTTATTTGTGAACCAAATGCTATAAATTCTATCTTGGAGGATTTTTTACTAGACCAGGTTTAACAGATATCCTAGACCTTGTAGTTAAAAATGTGACACGTCTCCATTGTGAGAGCATAACATCATCACAATCTATGACGTGGTGCATTCTCAACCATAAGGTCTATGAATTCTTTCCTAGATTTGGTATAGTCAAGAATGGTCGCTATCCGTATCTTGGATATGGACTAATACTTGAATTTTGACTTGGTCAAAACGAGTCATGCAACTCCATCTTTAACAAATTATCACCTCGTGAAGATGAAATGATTATTGATGCCGGGAATATAGGGGAAGGTAACACAAGTGAGAACGAAAATATAGACTCACCACTCGAAAGAATCCTCCTAATGATAATAATTTAAAGAATAGCTCACTACTCAAAGGAATCCACATAAGAAATACGAATCTAAGTAGTAATAACAAAGTCTAGGACTTCAATATTATTTCACTCAATATCTTAAGTCTAAACCTATAATGAAGATTATGAGCCATTATAGAGTTGGAACAACCCCACACCTTGGGCAAATGGAAAGATTTCTCAAAAGAAATTTAAGAAATTACTAAACATTATTAAACTTGTAAAAGACATCAGAAATATTATGACTTTGCAGATAGATGCAGTATATAAGACGAAAAGGACTAAAGGTGCTTGAACTCGTAGATGAATCACCTTGAAACTGTCTAGACACATTGCAAAGACATTGTAATAGTTAAGGAAACTCTAACTGATGCACGGTATCAGAAATTTGACGTGGCCTCTTTCGTTGGTGCATTTTTCACTCTCGCAGCATCTGCCTTTTAAGTTGGAGTAGGGAAGACAGTTTTCAGTTAGTAGATCCAGTTTGCCGAGAGGTACCAAAAGACCTTGCAAAATTCACCAACAGATTAGAGCTTGGTAAGCTCAGATGCGGTCAAGATCCTATACAACAAGGAGCATTCAATTTAAGCTAACCCAACCTTATAAAACTAACCCTATAACTCCTTTAATTGGATCCTATTCTTCCTTACATTTGAAATCGACTGAAAAATATAAATTAGAATCTTTTGACTTCCTCACCTCTTGAACTTCTTTCATTGATTGTTGTATAATTGGATGGTAAAATGCTCCTGTATATATTGTACTCATCATATAATTTTAGATTTCAAAATTTGACATTCCTAGATGTGGCAAACTGCTTTTTTTCTAACAGGTTTGATTGTGGAATGTTCATGATTAAGTATGCTGACTTCTATAGCAGAGATATAGGACTATGTTTTAGCCAAGTAACTAAACTTTTCCATTTTCTCTTTGGTTTCACCGTTTAGCTCTCCCTTAAATTCCTCAATCTTACACGCAATTTCTGTTTTTATTATAGGAAAACATGCCATATTTTAGGCGGAGAACAGCAAAGGAAATTTTGAATTTGAGAGCCGACTAATGAATTGGAACATTTTGAGGTTGGATTATTATCTCGTAAAGCGACAATCGAGTATGAGAAAAATATGATTGCTTGTGAAGCTCGGTTAAAGCACAAGAAGCCAAGCTATCCGTGATTTTCTACAGGTGTGAGGATGAAAACTTGTTCTGCATTGAAAGTCTTTACAAAATTGTTGTTTATAAGAAATTCACAATTTTTTAGCACACTCAATTTTACTTATTGATCATGGTGTTATATTCTCTCTCTTTTCTTTGGTTTTATTGTAAGTCTAGAATCACTTCGTAAATTTTAACTCTATCCTTATAGTGATTAGGCTTACCCTTTATTTGACTCTTCTTATTATCATCAAATGTTATCGGAATCGCCTTCGACCACTTGAAAAGGACTAAAGTGAAACAAATAATTCATAGTAGGGACTAAAGTGGAAAAAAAAACATAAGAGGGACCACTCTGTAAAAAGTTAATGATAAGAGGGACCAACAGTGGTGTTTACCCTTTTTTTTATGAGGGAATTTCGGTTGATGCTTTGAGAAGCAATTTTTATTTATCATTAAAGAAGCATCCAAATTTCACTAAAGACAAAATAAATGTGTACAAGTCATTGTTTCAACAGTGTGTTATTGTAATAAATGTTATTGTAATAAATGCTATACAGAAATACACAAAATTAAATTTTACAAATGAAAGGCAGGAGTTAAAAATTAGGGTGAAATACAGTTTCCCTCTTAAAGTTATCGGGTGGTATCAGTTATCTCTTAAAGTATCAATTGTAACACTTACCTCCCTCTGTTATAGTTTTGTAGTTTTTATTCCAGAAATATTCCCGTCCTTTTCATAAATAAAAATATCTTTATTAATTTATAAAAATAAAATTATCTCTTTATTAATTATGAATTTATTCATCCATAAAACAACATTATGTTTTAATTTCTTCATTTTTTTACCATATTTTTTCAATCTCAAATTTCTTTATTTTCATCTCATTTTTTTTACAACCAAAAGAAGCAAAATAAATGAAGAAATTGAAATTTAATATTGTTTGGTAAATGGATGTATTCATAATTAATTAAAAAAAAAATTGATGAAGAAATAAAGAAATTAAAACATAATATTGCTTGGTGTCAACCGTGAATTTTGCGAAAAAAATTCGAAGGAGAATTAGTCAATAATTTTAATAATAATTCGTACCGAAATAAATGAGATAATTATCCCCAAATAAAAACATAGAAAAATATAAAGAAAAAAATTGAGATAGAAGTATAAAAAATTGAAACATAAAATAAAGAAACAAATTGAAACATAAATCAAGAAAAAAATAAGACGAAAATAATGAAAATATTTAAGACCATAAAACCGAAAGAAATCGAAAAAAAGAAGAAAGTGAAATATAATATTATTTGGTGGATGGATGAATTCATAATTAACATAAATATTTTTGATAAATTAATAAAGAAATAATGTATTTGTTTCAAAGGGACGGGGGTATTTTTGGAATAAAATGTTTAATACTATAACATAGGGGGTAAGTGTTACAATTGATACTTTAGAGGGGTAATTGATGCCACCCCCATACTTTAAGGGAGGAAAGTGTATTTCACCCTAAAAATTAATACAAGCCCATCCGGAGTTTTCAAATTCTTTGAAGTCTGAATCTCAAACCATTAAACCAATCTGGAGTTAATGCCAATTTGCCCCTCCGTGAAATGCATAATTCTCAATTCATCCACGGTGATTTGAAAAATAACATTTTATCCCCTTGTAAAAATTATAAATAAGCAATTTACCTCATTCAACCGGAAAGTGTAATTTATTTGCCGAAATTGAGAGTGTGCATAAAAAATGTTTGTGTAACATGGAGATAAATTGTCACTTTTATCATAACACATGAGGTAAATTGTCACATTTATTATACTACAGGGTGGTTAAACTGCCACATTATCATAGCACAAGGGGGTGAAGTGCCACTTATAAAAAGGTCAGGGAGAGTGAAATTTTTATGAGATTATAAGGGGTTAATTGATCTTTTTCAAATCACATGAAGATAAATTGAACATTATAAATTTGAAGGAAGTAACTTGTCATTAGCTCACTGATGTTGTTATAGATCGGAGGGCTTATTTCATCTTTGCCCTGAACATTTTTATACAACATCATAATTGGCGCTGTCTGTGGGAAATGATTGATTTGTACTTATAACGAGAGAAACTTTTGAAAAAAGGTATCAGAGCCATCAATCACGAAACTCTGAAACTCTATGTAGTATCAACTAATTTTATCCTTGAGCCTTTGTGTAGATTCCTTTCGTCAGCAAAACTCTAAATTCTAATCTAAATAAACTTGATTTGCAAATCATGATATCACCAAGGGTGCTCCCCAAATCAACAATTCGTATGAAAGCCAAGTAGTCAATAATGCAAGTCTCTCAAAAGTGGACAAAATTGCACAATTGACCCAGAAGATGACAAAAATTGCAGCATAACCTAAAAAATTAGTGAGAATTACAAAGTTGACCCTAAAGTATCTCAAGATTGCAGAACTACACAAAGGAGGTAAATATTAAATTTTGTGTCTTCCAATTAAGTTATACTTATTTATATACGGATGCATGAAGCCAATAATAAATGAATCTCTAAAACTACAAATGGTAAACCGATGGTCTCTTCGCGATCAAAAAGGGTAAATTGATCATCCCTAAAAAAGTAAAGGGTAAATCGATCATTGCTCAACGATCAAAAAAGGGTAAATCGGTCATCCCTAAACGATCAAGGGTAAATCGATCATCTTTAGAGATCAAATGATGAACCGATCATCCCTCCGCAAAATGCTAGGGGGTAAATTGGTCATCCTTCAACGATCAAAAGTGGTAGTCCGGTCATCTCTCGGCATCAAAAAAGAAAAAGAAGAAGACAACGACGATAGAATACTATCAAAGTAAAAACATAGAACAACGTGAATCAAGTTACATTTGTGGCTGAAATTTAAATTTATTTTTACTATATTTACTTTCAAGTGATAATATTTGACCACACAAATTTGTGTTTTACATGCAATTATGGCTTTGGGAGGCAACTTTTGACAAACAGATATCTCAAAGAAAAATATTCACTCCATATAAGAAAGAGCAGCTAAAGAAAAGAATCATCCCTACTCTTCACCAAATTTACAAGGGGAGCATGTCTAAGCACTGTACTCTTTTTCCTTCGTCCAAGTTTTTGTCCCAATGGGTTTTTCTTGGCAAGGTTTTAACGAGGCAGTTTTACACGCTTATTTATCAGATATGGAGCTATGATGTAGGTAGCTACAATGCTCAGGTACTTGAATCAAGTTTCGACAATAAACGCTAGCGTAATTATTCCCGAAACTAGGGGGCAATATGATGTGTCCAAATTTTGTACCTGAGGGCAATTAAGAAATTACACTAAGTTGACATAAATGAGAGATTTGTAACGTCTTTATCATTTAAATCTTGTAACGTTAGTAATGTCTTTATCATAAACTCGTAACGTTTGTAACGTCTTTGTATTTATTACTTGTAATGACTTTCCTGAAAAGACTATTGTATCCCTGTATGTACCTATAAATAGGTAGCCCTATTTCCAAACAAATGGAATCAATTCACTGTTACAATTATAATACAATTTTTCTCTCGATATCTGTATGTAGATCTTACTTTATTATTCTGATGATGTTAAGACTGAAGGGCTTATTCCACCTCTGTCCTGAACATTTTTATACAACATCACTCACGAATATGTTGAGATGACTTCAACAGAAGGGTGAGGCATTACTAAACTTAAGAACAAACTGAACCAGTGTACTTTTTACACAAAAAGTTCTTCTCTTCTTATTTCTTTGTTGATAAGTCTCCGATATTTTACCCAATAAAATCCTCTTGTACTTTTTACACTTCTTCAGGGCCGTAGTTCTAACGCAAGCGTAATACGTTCTTACCAATGCCAGAGAAAATTCCTTCTCAAAAACAAACTGAATTATCACAAGCGTTCTTTTACACTTGATCCAATTAATCATGTTGTGACTATTTAAAATGAACCACATATCGAGATGAAGAGTTTTGACCAATCATATGAAATTTTCCATCCAAATAGTCCGCATGGACAGCTCAACTGGTCTCAGAGGGGAAAGTTGGAACAAGTCATTAAGCACTATGTGCATGACTTTGCCTCTTAACATATATATAATTGAACCTTGAAAACCCATTCACAGAGACTTCTACGTACATATACATGAACCAAAGTAAATTGGCAAATTGCAAAAATCCAAATCTGTCATGCGTTGTTCGTTAAATGACTGATTCTCCACCAACATCCTACTTACATATAATTACAATCATAATCTTGTACAGAAATCCAAGGCAAGTGTCAACTAAATGCAAAGAGAAGAGAAGACCAAATAAAGTTATTTAGAGCTCAGCAAAAGCAAACAATAACAATTATTTAAAATTACCACACAGTTAGATGAATATCTTCATTCCCAAGGCTCTGTTGTTCTTCTAGTATTTCTCTTGCCGAGGCAACAACAAAATTATTAGAACGATCCAACTGAATTAATTTAAGCGTTGCTATATCTCCAATACCAGAAGGAATTTCTTTCAATCTAGAATTGCCAACAAGAGAAAGCCGCTCAAGACATGGGAAATGAGTACTGTCTCCTGTCCAGTATACCAGATCATCACATCTTTTGATATGCAAAAACTTTAGGCAAAGGAATTGATCCTCAACTGAGATCCACTTATCTCCTCCAAAGCAACTTTCTAGTTTGAGCTTTTCAAGATTGGGTAATGATCCAATCTTTCTTGTCACATCTTCCCAATCAAGTATGCAGAATCGTAAACTCAACTTCTTGAGAGAACGCGGGAACTCAAGGCTCTCGCATAATTCACTCCGAGGTGGACGCTGGAGATATTCAAAAAGAGAGAACTCTAGTGATTGGAGTTTAGGTAGACGGCTAAGATTATTTAGACAATAAAACTCACTATTTTTCAAATATAATGAATATTTTCTTTTCAGTTTCTTGATATTGGGAATTCTCTGAAGTACATTGTACTCGTGAAAGTGTTTGCAAGTTTTTTAAAACAAAGTCATCTTTCTCGTCCATTTGGCAATTTGAAGGATCATGGAGAGAAATGCCATCAACAATTAGATGCCTAAGTTGTAACATCTCCCAAATCTGAAATTGTTTACTAGGCTGATACGGATCATATGATAACTTTGTTGAACAAATAAGTATTTGTAGGTTCCAATATATGTGCTCTAGAGAAGGCAAATATCTCTCCCTAAGTAAGAAACTAAGGTACCGTAAATTGACTAGATAGCAGAAATCTCGGGAACGTGAATTGACTATATTCAATACCTTAAGCAGATTGAAATTTGGCGATTTGAGATTATAATCACCTTTATCAGTGGAAGTGAAAGAACGGATTAATGATGCAAATTGCAAGGAATGATGAGCTTGAAGGGAATTTTTCTCATGTGGCATGCGAAGATGAATAGCAACGCGACGTTGGCTATTCATATCTTGTGAAGTGCTAGAATCATTATGTACCTTGATGATATACATAAATTTTTCCTTTTCAGCTTGCCTCAGGCACAAATCTCTCAAGAGATCATGAATTTTGCAATATTTCATATCACCGGTAGATCCAAACATACTAACAAATATAAGATTTCTGTCTATAAGATCTTTTAAGTAATCCTTGGCAACCTCTTCCAAATCTTTTGGTCCAAGTGGTTTTAGAAATCCTTCAGCAACCCATAATTGAATAAGCTTGGAAACACGAATCTCATGGTCTTCTGGATAAACTCCAAAATACAAAAAACATGGTTTTAAATGAATAGACAAGTGATTGTAACTCAGAGATAATATTTTTTCACAGCGGTCATTATTCTCCGAATTTACAGTTGTGCTTATATTCTCGGCTATGTATTCCCAAAATTCGCATGTCATCTTAGACTTTGCAAGGAGTCCCCCAATCACTACAATTGATAAAGGGAGTCCTTTGCAATTTTTCGCGATCATCCTTCCAATTTCTTCCATTTCAGAAGGGCAATCGTTTTGGGCAAATATCTTTGCACAAAGTAGATTCCAACTTGCATTCTCATCTAAAAGATTCATCTCATATAGATTAGAATGGCCAATACTGTTAGCAACATGTGATAGTCTAGTAGTAACCATAATTCTACTTCCATTGTTGTTATCTGGAAAGAATACCTTCAACTTGTCCCATGCCTTAATGCTCCACATATCATCCATTATAATAAAATACCTCCTCCCCGATAGATGTTTGTGTAGATTTTCTCCTAACTGATGGTATGCGCTCATTTCTTCTTCGCTTTCATCACCAACAGGACCTCCAATTTGTTGTAGAAGGCATAACAACATATCTCGAATATTATATTCTTGAGATACAGTAATCCAACCACGTACATAAAAGTGTTCCATGATAGATTGATGGTTATAAGCATTTTTTGCAAGTGTAGTCTTAACGATACCGCCCATTCCATAAATTGGAATGATTTGGAGACTAGATTGTCGCCCGGTAAGCATATCCAAGATCTGGTCATCAAATTCCACCATTATATCCTCCCCAGTTAGATGAAGTCCTAATGAATGCATGGGAGCTAGATCTCTCGACTCATGATCGTCAAATCTGCTCTCTTCTTTAATCTTCATCACCTTCTTATTGATAAAATCCATAATTTTAATTACGTCTTGTAGGTCTTGTGATAAGACTATTGAACTCTTTTTTCGATAGCTGATCAAGATCAAATTTATAAGACGAATATGATCTACAACATGAGTTTCAATAATATCTTCTGCTGCATAAATTACTTCTGCAATTTGACTTTCCAAACCTTTTACTTCATTGTTATTTCCACTTTCCAAACCTTTTATTTCAACGTTTTTTCCACGAAACCAACCTTTCAGGAAATCTAGCAATGGAAAACTACTTCCTTGGAGAGAATGAAGAAGACGTGTATTTTCATTCTTTTTGTTTTGGAGTAGTTTTACCTGACTCCTAACATGAATACCATTCAATATTTGAGATTTCATTATATCTTCTGTTGTTGTATAAACTGCATCTGCAATCTCTTCACTATTTTTATAGTAATAACCTTCTAGAAAATCTTGCAAAAAATGAACTCTTTCTTGTAGAGACTCAATCTGTCTCAGCTCTACGTCACTAAAAATTGGTCGACGAGCATTGTACATTTGAACCTCTTCCGTGAGATGCATAAGAGAAACTACAGCTGCATAAGCTGTCGCCGCCATCTCCCACCTTGGTTTCTTTCTGTAGATGAAAAATAACATTTTCGAAGTTGATTGTGTTAATAATATATGCAAATGGAATTAATATCAAGAAGACATTGATAAAATTAAATTAACTATAGTATTTAAGTGTTCTGACCAGTTGATGTTGAAAGTGTTACTTTTAATTAATCTCTTTATGTGATTCTGTAACCAAGTCAACTACTCCAAGAAGAACGATAGGAATGAAAATAAAATAAAATTATTTCAAGCTTGATTAATAAAAGTTCATCTGAACAATTTAATGCAAACAAATTATTTTTGTCAAAAGCTTTTAAAAAACGCATCTTTTGCTAAGATCATTTTAACCCCCAAAACTGCTCTTAATCTTGAGAAAGAAAAAGAGTTTGACAGATTATATTGGAACATATCTCAGACCAATCCGAGTCATCCTACACAAATTGTATATAAAATCATTGCTTCTACAACAAACTTTTGAGTTTCATATAATTTTTATAGGGTTAATGTCAAATTACTCCTTTGTAATATTCATAATTTATCCTTTCATGATTTGAAAAAAACAATTTACCCCCTTGAGAAAATTGTAAAGAATCAATTTACCATTGAAATTGTGAGTGGCATGAAAAGTGTTTAGTAAAATTTATCATAACACGGGGAATAAATTGTCACATTAACATAACATATGGAGGTAAAATGTCATATATATATATATATATATATATATATATCGGGGAGTCCGTGTGAAATTTTTATAAAATTACAGGAGGTAAAGTATTATTTTTCGAATTATAGAGAAATAAATTGAACATTATGAATATTACATGGGGCTATATTGCCATTAACTCAATTTCTATATATATATATATATCCTTTATCACGAGATGATATCACACATATAGATCTATATTGATAATTATATATTTTTAAATTTTCTATGAGTCCACACATACACTTGAACTTGAACAATCTCCCGTTTGACGCCCAAGTGGAGGATCCTCTCCATCCACATATAATACCTAATGAAATAGACAGGCAACTTCCTAAATACTCGAAGAAGAACAATAAGAATGAAAATCAAATAAGTTGTCATGTTTCTTGCTAAACTTATAAGTAATTATGCAAATAGACCTAGCCCTAAATCTAAAGCAGTAAAATTATTAAGCTAATTAAAACATAGAAATTCATCAAGCTTTTCTTTATATTCAGAAAAAGACATACCTTGAATTAATTTCTTTAAGCAGGATGTAAGACGCAGAAGAAGATGTGATCTGCAATATATTATATATTCAGAAAAAATAAATGAATGACGTTAATTGCAGTCCACAAAAATTTACCCTTTACGTCATTTTCACAGACTGGTCATGTAGCCAGTCAAGAAAGAAGTTAGTAAGATATTTAATTAATATAGGAGTTACATCACTTTAATTTTAAAAAATAGCACTTTAACTCTTTATATTCACAAAGTTGGTCAGTTGAAAATAGGTATGCTTAGATCACATTACATGTAATTCACATGTTACACCTCCTCATTTGGTTAATTTTGTTAATGTTCTTGATATTGAAAGGTTTAGTCACGATTTTTTTTTTTTTTTTTTTTTATTTCTTAAAGGTTTAATTTCTTTTGAGGTGCGTCGGGCATGTAAAGTGGAAATCTCTCCCACCGGGAATTCGAACTTAAGTCAGTTACTTTGTAATGATTAGTCACTTCCACTAGACCAATAACCTGTTGTTGTTTAGTCACGATTTATATATACTAATTCCCAAAAAAAAAAAAATACTAATATATATAGTGTCATTTGATATTTAGTGAAATATATTAATTAAATTATTTAATATAATTTTTATAAATTTAGTCAAGTTGACCAGTAGACCGTGTCAAGGGAAAAAAATCAATAGGATGAAAAGAGTAATTATTTTATTAATTTCCTCATCATTACATATTTTTAGCTTACATGGTTAGAGTAACTCATGAATCATCATGAATGTGAGGTGTATGTTTCAAACCCCATTAGTTACTTCTTTTTCAAATTTTAATTGTTGCATGTTCCTCTTTGTTCTTCATAAGCGCATGTGAAGGTCCAGATAATAAACAATTTTGATGGACTTTCCCATTTAAAAAATTAATTTAATATCGTGTGGATCATTGGCCAATGTACACTGTTATCGAATTATATTATGATATACTTGCAAAATTTCTTCCGCCCAAAAATAATTATAGACTTTCAAATTATATAAAAAATATTCACACTTAATTCTATTAAAAAAAAAAAATTAAGAGATGCATAAGAGAAACTACAACAAAAATTGATCGATGAGCATTGTACAGTTGAACCTCTTCCGTGAGATGCATAAGAGAAACTACAGCTGCATAAGCCGCCGCTGCCATCTTTCACCTCGATTTTTTTCTGTAGATTAAAAATCACATTTTTGAAATTACAGGAAAATGTAGCAATAGAAAATACATATATATAGGTCCACTTAATTGTGTTAATAATATATGTAGATGAGACTTAGTAAGATTAACTATCTATATATATACTACTAAAGTGTGAATAATTTAAGTTTTTTTCTTTTATTGTGAAGACGAAAATGCCCTTATTCAAGTTGTAAAGTATATTAATAAAATATAATTAGATATGAATTTTCCTTAAATTTTCTCATCAAAACTCTGGCAGGAAAATATTTTAAGAAAATTTGTAACTTCTTGCATTCTAACCAAGCACCATGAATATGGAAGAAAAACAAAAGTATTTCAAATTAGATACCAAGTCTTATTATAGTTATCGATTAAATTAACTCCAATAATTAAGAATTTAACTCCTAAATCACTTTTATAATTTCATTATTATTTTCCTATAACACATAAAAATAAAAATAAAGACTATTATTTTGAATAGTTGTAAAAAATATTATTTGTTTCATTTAAAGATTTAGTACAATATATCACTTCTTAAAAAAATTAAATTCTCTTAAATATCATAAAATATATTAAAGTAGAATCTCATCTTACCTAAGAATGAACAAAAATGATTATGATTTAGTGTACTAAGTAATCTTTATTTGACACGAGAAATATTACCCCATTTTTCATGAAAATCTCTTCGAAAAACGTGTGAAATAAGTTAAGAAACGGATGAAAATTGGTGAAATCGATCTAATAAATTTTATGTAATTGATGAAAACATGTGAAACCGATCTACATGAAAGTTATGAACACTGGTGAATGAGTTGAAAAACTGGGTGAAATCGGTAATAAAAAGTGCCGGTAAAATCGATAAATACATGTGAAATAGATGAAATTTCAGGTGACGTTTCTGAAAAAATGGGAAACAAATAAGTGAAATCAATGAATAATGGGTGAAATATATGAAGAATGTGTTAAATCATTGAAAAAATGTTAAAATTTGTGAAATAATGTGAAATCAATGAAAATTCAAGGAAATTGTAAAAAAAAATGTAAAATATAAGTTAAACTGATAAAAATAAGTAAAATTAGAAAAAAAAATTAACTAGCAATAACAGTATGAACTAAATCAGTAGAATTTTTTTTTTTGTTTGAATAGGAGAAAACAAAGAAATCGATGAAAAATAGGAAAAACTATGGATAATAGGTTATAATTGATCAAGAACGAGTAAATCAGTAAAAAATATAAAACCAGTAAGAATCAATGAAAATTGAATTTAACTAATTAATATAATAAGTGAAATGGCTTAGATTAGTAAAGAAATATCTTTGAAATGATAAGGTAAGTGAAATAATTTGAGATATACTTAAAAGTAATTGAAGATGTATAATTATTTGAGTTGAAAATTCAGCAAATATATGTGAAATCGATGAAAATTCAAATGAAATTCGCGAAAAAAATGAATGACATCAGTGAAACGACGAAATTACATAAAAAAATGATGAAATAAGCAACCTGCACAACAACCTCTCATTACACCAATTCCAACAATCCCGTCTATTGCTCCTTCTCCCGTCCTTCTACGTGGGAAGATATATGTGAAAATAGGGTAAAATAGGTGAAAAAGGCTAAAGTTAGTGAAAACATATGAAAATTAGTTAAACTGGTAAGAATAAATGAAATTAATAAAATAAAAAAAGTTCAACCCACAAAAAAAATGTCGAACCATTAGAAAATGGTTTGAACCGAAAAAAACTAAAGAAATCGATGAAAATACCCATGGTGAAGTTAATATATTGAATTTTTATGACATAATGAAATTAATTGTACTATGATTTACAACAAAATACCACATAAATTAAATAGACATGTACAAAGTATATACACCTTAGACCGGTGAAAAAAATGAATGTGAAATCTTAAATATCGATTAAAAAAAAGGGGGTAAAATATGTGAAAAATTGATGAAAACGGGTAAAATAAATTAAAATAGAGGCAAAGTTGGTGAAAATATGTGAAATCCATGAAAAGAATGGAATTCTAAGAAAAATGATGAAACCAGTGAAATCCAATAAAATTGGGTAAGCTGGTTAAAAAATGATAAAATCGATCAAAATGTAAGGTTGGTAAGAACATATTTAATCAATAAAAAAATTCAGGTGAATAACACGTGAAATTAGTGAAAAAAACATGAAAAATAGATAAAAATGGGTTAAAATGGTAAAAACAAGTAAAATCAGTCAAAAAAGAGTTAACTGGTGAAATCGATGGAAAATTGGTTTAAACTGAAGAAAAAAACCAAAGAAATCGACCAAAAATGAGAAAATAATGAAAAATATTATAACCGATAAAAAAAAAGGGGGATAAATCGCTGAAAATAATAAACCAGGTAAACAAAATTTAGAAAGTGAGAACATAAGAATCGATGAAAGTTTGGGTGAAATTTGTAAAGAACGAATAAAATTATTTATAAAAGCTTAAAATCGGTGATAACATGTTTAATCAATGAAATTTTTAGATGTGTAGCATGTGAAATTAGTGAAATAGGTGAAAACGAGTTAAAATTTATCCGCCAAAAACAATGTGAAATTGGAAGAAAATTGTTTAAATTGGAAAAAAGATCGGGAAAAAAAAGGGAAAAACAATGAAAAATGTATACTCGATTAAAAAGAGGAAAACTAGATAAAAAAAATTAAACAGTGAAAACATATGAACCGATGAAACTTCGGGTGAAATTGGTAAACACAGGTGAAGCCCAAACAAGCAACATTAAGGAAATCAAAATTATTTCACAAACCTTCACTGTTCTCCCAAACTATTTTCCCAATACCAAACAAACAGGTCCTATAGTTTTTATATTGGTGATATGCATATTCTAACTATGGGTTATTTCTGAATTCTATTGGAACATATCTCAAACCAATCCGAGTGATCCTATTCAAATTATAAATACTCTACCCAAGGGCATGCCTTAGCAGCCCTTAGGCTGTCCTAGGAGATAATATTATAGCTATTTAGCAACCTACAAGAGTCAAGGGCGAATTTGCACTTTTCCCCCCTAAAGTTTTGAAAACATACATTTTTGTCCCAAAAAAAAAAAGAATTTTTTGTGCATCCAAGCCCCGCATTTTCAAGAAGGTTTTGATCTTATATTAAAGTAAATTTTATATTTTTAATTATTTCAAAGTTCATAAGATCACAAGATTTAATTAATTTGTATATTTTAGTTCAAATTAATGCTTAACTTTGAAAATAAAATGTAGCACTTAAATTTGGATTAAAATCCAATCGAAAGCGTTCGAAATTTTGGGGGCGTTACAATCCTCCCCCCTTAAAAGAATTTGGTCCCCAAATTCGTCCTTGAGATTTGCGTGGTACTGTTAACGCCGACGTATCTTCTTTTCTTGCTCCCGAAACGTTTCTTCATAACTCTGTGTGCGTCATAAAACATTTTCCTATAGAATCTGCCGCCTTCTTGATTAAAACGAGTGTGCGGAAATGTTCTCTCGTACATTAGGCGTTTCAAAACTCTGACGTATCTTTTCTCTAACTCCCAAGTCGCCTTTTTATACTCTGGCCGTGCCATATACGTTACGCATAATCATGATGCGGCAGAATATGATACGACGATAATTCCAACTCCTATGTCGCAGATAGATTCTTCTCAAAAGAAAAACTACTCACATAACATTATATAGTTCAGTTTGGCCTAGAGAATTCAAAAGGTATTGAATGGCATCTGACTTGGAATTCTCGCAAGGAACAAAATGAGTCAAATGAAGAAACACGATAAGGATTAGAAAAGATGATCGAATCAAGATGCTCAAGATGACAAGATAAGAATTAGCAATGGCAACATAAAGAAGAATCAACGAAGATTGGAAAAGGACTGAAATATCGATAATAAAGATAACCAAATGAATAGTTTGATATAAGTGACATGGCGAACAATTAAGGTGCACCGATAAGAATAACGAAAGGGATGAGCCTCACCATTTCAAACGGTGCAAATAAAAAAAAGATCAGAGCAAGGATATCGGTAAGGATAACAGAATGTCAAAACAAGTATCATGACAATAATAACCAAAAACACTAAAGTGTGTTTGGTCATTTGAAAAGCAAGTCAAGATAAATGGCGAGATTCGAAGATCATTTCAATAATGATTACAACAAGCTGCAATAGAAAACAAGTAAAACTCGATAGTGAAATATGAGAACATCGAAACGATCAAATTGAACGAGACGGGAATTAAAAATAAGTTCAAAACAACAGAAGGTAAGTCCGAAGTTCAAAAGAAATTGAGAATAAATTGATCTGATTTATGCGGCAACAAAAATGAATGAAATAGACAAAGGAATAACAATTTATGAATAGACAAATGAAAACGTGAAGTTAAAAGAAACCGAGACAATTCAATTCCTTCGGGAAATTTAGAAGATTGAATAATTGAATACAACGAAAAAGAGTAACATGAAATCATATGGATAATTTCAAAACGATCATAACGGAATAAATAGGCTCGGAAAAAAGAAGGACAAGGAACAATAACAATCATTGAATCCGACAAAATAAATAATTTTGGTCTACGAATTCGATACGAGAAAGTATCTCATGAAATAGCCAGGGGTAAACTCTGAAGGAGTACAAAAATAAGGGATCAATATGAAATCTTGATAGGATACAAGAAGTCCATCCGCAATAAATAAAGACATGTTCATTGTGAGTGTCGATAAGCTCTGAAGGAAAACAGTCAAAGAGTCAGATTAAAGGTAATTAAGGGCACGGCTTGAAGAAGCCATATCAAGAATGAGGCTAAAATGATTGAAGAATATTTTACGGAATATTAGACTGCGTGAAGGAAAAGATACAATCGGGCAATCGCATTTAGAAACTTCAGAACAACACGAGCGGAAATAAAGAGATTGGATATGAACATAGGATAGTTTTAGAATTGAAAATGAAGTTACTCGCTAACAAAAGTGATTCATAGTTGAATGCAAGGAACATGTAATAGACGAGTTAGAACACAAGACTGGTGTCAACGAAATTGAAATGATATTTTGTCTATTGAAAGAAAGATTGCTTACAGAACCATTTGATTCGCCAAAACGATAAAGAAAAGACATTTAGGGATCACAAGTTCAAAATGAATAAGTACCAACATTAGAATAAGGGCGAAACAATTAATTATAGCGAAAATAGGCTCAAGAGAGCACACTGAAGTCGAGAGATCAATTTGGAGATGGATTCGTTTTGAATCAGAATTATGAGTAAGGTAAACTCGATAATGGAATTCAAAAGGATTAGGGCTATTTTAGTCATTCTACATGTACTTCAAGAAAGATCACTTGATTCAAATATTTCAATTTACGTAAAATCATGAAGCACACACACATATACAATTATAACCAGACAATAATATCAACAATAAAGTTCAAATAACATAATGGTATTCGGGATACCACCAAGAAAACAATTAACCAAGAAAACACAGAATCAAGCAAAAATAACCATTAGCCCCAAGGACACATACTAAACATATGGTTTCGGTTGCGGTCTTGTCCTAAACGTGAACTACCGAATGTGGGTAGACACCCTAAAATCATGACGGTGAGTCCCACCTTACTAACCCCTCAGTACAAATCCGAGGACCCTATCCTGACCTTGAGCCGAAACTCTGATACCATCTGTGACAGCCCGGCTCCGCGGGTCCATCGGAAAACGGTCGAAAAATTATTGTTATTTTGAAAAAAAAAAAGCGTTAAAAACATCGAAGCCTTTTTTTTTAAACGAAAACGATAAATTAAAAGTTTTTCTTAAGAAACAATAAATTAAAGGTTTTAAAGCGGAAGCATTTAATCAAAGTATATCAAAATATTTGAACAAAATCAGCCGAGAGAGATAAATAAGTAATTTATGAAAACCTTGAAATCTTTTTGAAAATATAAATCAACTTTAAGGAATCAAACATTCTAAACAAGGTTTTAATCAAAATCGAAAAAGAGCATAAATTGGCCACAAAATATTACTACTCTCCCGAATACTAGGGTGGGACCGCAACCGTGATGATCTAACCGCAACCGACTATTATTTCAAGAACACCTGAAACTGAAAAGAAATGAAACACGGAACGCATAAGTTGATCGTCCAACTTAGTGAGGCTATGTGCGAATTTGCATGGTGATGTATGAATGCAACATATTATATAACATAAGCATGTTATCAAGCTAATAAACATATATTTAAGACGGAAGAAACACGGAATTCACATAACCAAGAATTTGTTGATGCCGTCCTCCACTTACCCTCCATCCTCAGTCTGATGTCCATCCAAACTCACCAAGTAAGGAGCGACCTTACTATCAAAAATGCATCGACATGTCTTTGCCGGAGTTTGTCCTTACTCCCCAAGTGTTCCTCCCCACTTGGGTTGTAAGAACAGGCCTACGGGTAACCGTGACAATCCTACCGGCCCTTACCGGCCAGGTTGGCATCGGGTCCATATACCAATCAAAAGGGGGCCCACACAAAATCGAAAACAAACGGAAACATATAGTCGGAAACAAACGGAACATAACATATCAAACATATTAACATATTATCAACATTTAATAACTTATCAAATGAAATTTTGGGTATCATGATAATTTCGAAAAATATATTCGCAACTAATATATTCGGATGTAGCATGTATTTGGATAATCATGTTCAAATGCTAAGTGATTTCATGCGAGAAATGTTGTAAATATTCATATTGTTCAATTTACCATTTTCATTGCTTCTACAAGTAACATTTGTGTTTCATATAATTTCTATTGGGGTAATGAAAATTTACCCACGTAATGTACATAATATTTAATTTATTCTCTTGTGATTTGAAAAAAGCAATTTACCCCATGTAATATTTATAATGTTCAATTTATCCTCTTATGATTTGAAAAAAAACAATTTACTCTCTTGAGCCGGAGAGTGTAACTCACTTGCTGAAATTAAGAGTGAACATGGAAAGTATTTTGTAACATAGAGGTATAAATTACCACATTTATCATAACACAGGGTGTAAACTGTCACATTATCATAACACATGAATGTAAATTTCCATATATAAAAATATCAGGACACCGTGTGAAACTTTTTATAAAATTACAGGGGATAAAGTACTCCTTTTCAAGTTAAAGAGAAATAAATTGAACATTATAAATATTACATGGGACTAAAATTACCATTGACTCAATTTCTATATATATCCTCTGTCACAATTTGATATCAACATATACACTTGAATTAAATGATAGATCTCTCCAAAGTGAAGTATCTTCCCCATCCACATATTATACCTAATGAAATAGATAGGCAACTTGTCTAATACTCGAAGAAGAACAAAGAAGAATGAAAATCAAATAAGTTATGTCACTTGCTATCTCCCAATTATTTATTTTTATGGAATTGCAAGTTATATATGTTTAGAATTATAAGTAAAGTAATTATGCAAATAGAGGCACACCTAGCTATAAATCTAAAGCAGTTAAATTATTAAGCTAATTAAAACATAGAAATTCATCAAGCTTTTCTTTACATTCAGAAAAAAACATACCTTGAATTAATTTCTTTAAGCATGATGTAAGCCAATCTGGGAGAGAAGAAGATTTGATTTGCAATATATTATATATTCTAGATCTCTAGTCCACAATTTATTTTTTTATGTCATTTTTACAGGCTGGCCATGTAGCCATCCAAGAAAGACTTTAGTAAGATATTTAATTAATGGAGGAGTTATTAGCAATTTACTCCCTTATATTCTTAATATTCAATTTACATAGCACTTTAATTCTAAATAATAGCATTTAACCCCTTATAATCTTATAATTTTTTTTAAAAGAATATGGATTGATAAAACTACTCCTCTTATATGTGACACTTTACCCACTGTGTTATAGTATATGTGACATTTTATCACCTATGTTAATGTTATGATAGGGTTCGCATTGATGTAGGATTCCATTGCCTCCACAATCATGCAAACTTCCGCGGAAGCGTAACCCATCGCCTCAATCGGTAGGGTAATGGGTTATGCCCTTCCCTTTCTTCTAGTTGTGTGTTACAAATCTATTTGAGTATTGTTATAAAGTTTATGACTTCCAGTTGTGTTTTATAGTCCGTTAGAAAGTTAGACTATTAAAGTAACAAAGTTCTTCAGTTGAAAATAAGCATGTGTAGATCATATTACATGTTATTTACATGCTACGCTTCCACTGTTCCACATTTGGTTAATGTCATTAATTTTCTTGATATTGTTAAGGTTTAGTCACGATCTATATATACTCGTTCCCCAGAAAAAATTAAATATTACTCCATTTTTTCTATTTATTTTGCTCCATTTGCTACAGTACCCAATCAAACTTCTCAATCAAACTTCTCAATCTTTTAAGTGACTTATCATAATAAATTATTCAAATTTATGGTATATTCAATTTTTTTAAATATTAATATATATGATGTCATGTAATAATATCAACTTATTAGTTAATTAAGTTATTTATAATAATTTTTCTAAATTTAGTCAAGTTGACCAATTGAACGTACTAAGAAAAATAGATGGGATGGCATGGAGGGAGTTGTATTTTTATTAATTTCCTTATCACTACATATTTTTTAGCTTATTTGATTAGAGTCACTCATGAATCATCATGAATCCTGCGTAAAACACCCCATTTTTGTTAGTAACTAACACCGTTAATTTTTTATTGAATTTTTTAAATAACCCTTAGATATATTTAAAAGTACAAAGGAGTTTTGTTCAAACGTTCAAAAGTACAAGGGAGTTTTACGCAAACATTAAAAAATATAAGGAAGTTTTACGCAAATATTCAAAAGTACAAGGGGGTTTTGCTCAAACATTCAAAAGTACAAGGGAATTTTACTCAAACAAATTTATTCAAAACTTAACGGTGTTAGTGACTAACGGTGATGGGGTGTTTTATGCAGGATTTTTAAAAGTACAAGGGAGGTTGGTGCAAAAAAAAAATCCACAGGGTAGTATTATGTAGGTTTCGCATAACAGGGGGAATATCAAGCATTTATCCCCGAGAAGATATATGATGCAATACAATGGGGAGGTAAAATTTGACAAAAATTTGACCACGACGATTTTTCATCTTTTGAAATCGGTCCATGGTAACATCGTTTGAATTACTATTAAATATGTCTCTCTCTATGAAGACAACTAAACCATCATTTAGCCATTGATCGACCATTCGGTTACGAAGCCGATTCTTTACTATTTTTATAGTAAAAAAAATCTCTCTCCATTGATGCAGTTGCAAATGGTAGAATACGCGTCAATGTCACAATCATCTTCTTATCATGATCACCAATCTCTTTCAAGCTAAAATTTGGGCTTAAGAGTTGGGTAGAATGAGGTATATTGTTATTAATGGGACTAACATTTTATTTGAGTTGAGAATTTTTAATGGGACCAATTTATTTGGCATTTTTTTTAATAACTATATTCATTTTTCACCGATTTAATGTGTTTTTCACTAATGAAATTGTTTCACCGGTTTGATCCTATTTTTCCGAATTTTCATTGACTTCACATGTATTTATCGATTTCAAGGGCACTTTTTTTTTATTGGTTTCACCCAGATTTTCACCAACTTCGCCACTGTTCACCAATTTTACCAGAATTTTCATCGATTTCACAAGTTTTCAATGATTCCATAGATTATTTTTATCGATTTCACAAATTTTCACCAATTTCACCCATTTCCACGAAAAATAATTTCATGAGAATTCGAGATTATGCATGTCTTGATATTATTGAATATTTTGTATATATCTTTATTCTAGTCAACGTAAAATTACATAATTAGTTAAGTCATAAGAATTTTTTATTTTTTCATAGTAAGATCCGATTCAATTTTAATATATTTGTAACAGAGTGTTAATTATGAGAATTTCATGTTAATTTTTTATATTTAGAGTGTGTATGATTTATGTTGTAATAAATATTTAAATTAATATTTTCTTACTTTATTAAATATTGATGCTAAAATATAAAATATATTATATTTTTTATGGGTTATTTAAAATAATAGTGTTTTCTTATGGTTTGTTTTAACTATTTATTAAAGAAGAAGATTAAAATTACAAAAACTGATGCAAGAGAAAATTTATAAATTTTAGGAGTTTATGTAGGAGATAAATATAATAAGACTTCATGTCTAAATATACCTTTTGAATTTTTTTTAGTCTTTCAGATATAACCATATAATTAAATTAGGGGTATTTTAATCTTTAAAAAAAAGTTAAGAAATATTCATGTTTTTATAAAAAAATAGTAGAGAAGTAGAGATAGAGATAAATAAATAACTACTACTATGTAAAAAAACAAATTGACCCTTACTGGTATATTCTCTCTGTAAAATAAATCATTACTGGTATATTCTCTCAGTATACCTACTACTATGTAAAAAAAACAAATTGACCCTTACTGGTATATTCTCTCCGTATATTTATGATTACACATGTAAAATAATATATTAGTTTTAAATTATTTATTTTATATTTTGAGATTCTATGAAATTTTAATAAATTTTTTATATTTTTTTATTTGACCAATTATATAACATTATGTGTAAAAATTGACGTGTTAAAGCCAATTAAAGATATTGTGACATTACAAAAAAAATGACTACGTAAAATGCGCCACATGTCCGAGATGAAGAGTTTTGACCAATCACATGAAATTTTCTATCCAAATAGTCAGAGACCATTCAAATCATGCCACATCATTAAGCATTATGAACATGACTCTTCACTCTATCATCTATATAAATGAACCTTGAGAACTCATTTAGAGAGACTCAACGTACATATAATAAATGAACCAAAGTTAATTGGCAAATTGCTAAAAATTCAAACCAAACATGTGTCGTTCTTTAAATGATCGCGATTCTCTACCAACATCCTACTTACATATAATTACAATCATAAATTTATACATAAATCCAATGCAAGTGTCAACAAAGTATAAAGAGAAGAGAAGACCAAATAAAGTTAATTAGAGATCAGCAAAAGCAAACAATAACAATTCTTTAACCAACTCATTAGTAGATTGATCATTGAACCTTACCACACAGTTAGATGAATATCTTCATTCCCAAGGTTCTGTTGTTCTTCTAGTATTTCTCTTGCTGATGCAACAACAAACTTATTACATCGATCCAACTGAATTAATTTAAGCGTTGCTATATCTCCAACACCAGAAGGAATCTCCTTCAATCTAGAATTGCCAACAAGAGAAAGTCGCTCAAGACATGGAAAATGGCTACTATCTACTGTCCAGTAAACCAGATCATCACATTTTTTGATATGCAAAAACTTCAGGCAAAGGAATTGATCCTCAACTGGGCTCCACTTATCTCCTCCAAAGCAACTTTCTAGTTTGAGCTTTTCAAGATTGGGTAATGATCCAATTTTTGTTGTCAAATATTCCCAATCAAGTATGCAGAATTGTAAACTCAACTTCTTGAGAGAATGCGGAAACTCGAGGCTCTCGCATATATCACACCGAGCTGGACGGATTTGATGATCGTAAAGCATAAACTCTAATGATTGGAGATTATGTAGACGGCTAAGATTATTTAGACAATAAAAATCACTGGTTTTCATATCAATAGAATATTCTATTTTTAGTTTCTTGATATTGGGAATTCTCAGAAGTACATTCTCAGTACACCTGAGATCTTGTACTCGTGAAAGTGTTTGCAGGTTTTTCAAAACAAAGTCATCTATCTCGTTCATTTGGCAATCTGGAGGATCAGGCAGAGAGATGCTATCAACTATTAGATGCCTAAGTTGTAACATCTTCCAAATCTCAAATGGTTTACTAGGCTGATATTGATCATACGATAATTTAGTAGAACAAATAAGTATCTGTAGGTTCCAGGATATGTGCTCTGGAAGAGGAAAATCTTGCAAACTAAGTAAGAAACTAAGGTACCTTAAATTAAGTAGATGCACAAAATCTTGGGAATAAGCATTGACTATATTTAATACCTTAAGCAATCTGAAATTTGGCGACTGGAGCTCATAATGACATTCATCAGTGGATGTGAGAGAACGGGAAAATGATTCAAATTGCAAAGAATGATAAGCTTGAATGAAGTTTTTCTCACGTGTAGTGCGAAGATGAATAGCAACGCGACGTTGGCTATTCATATCTTTTGAAGTGCCAGAATTATTATGTACCTTGGTGACATACAAAAATTTGTCCTTCTGAGCTTGTCTCAAGCACAAATCTCTCAAGAGATCATGAATTTTGCAATATTTCATATCACCGGTAGATCCAAACATACTGACGAATATAAGATTTCTGTCTATAAGATCTTTTAAGTAATCCTTGGCAACCTCTTCCAAATCTTTTGTTCCATGTGGTTTTAGAAATCCCTCAGCAACCCATAGTTGGATAAGCTTGGAAACGCGAATCTCATGGTCTTCTGGATAAACTCCAAAATACAAAAAACATGGTTTTAAATGAATAGACAAGTGATTGTAACTCAGAGATAATATTTTTTCGCAGAAGTCATTATTCTCTGAATTTACAGTTTTGCTTATATTCTCGGCAATGTATTCCCAATATTCACATGTCATCTTAGACTTTGCAAGGAGTCCCCCAATCACAACAATTGATAAAGGGAGTCCTTTGCAATTTTTCGCGACCTTCCTTCCAATTTCTTCCATTTCAGAAGGGCAATTGTTTTGGGCAAATACGTTTTCGCAAAGTAGATTCCAACTTGCATTCTCATCTAAAAGATTCATCTCATATAGATTAGAATGGCCAATACTATTAGCAACATGTGATAGTCTAGTAGTTACCATGATTCGACTTCCATTATTGTTATCTGGAAAGAATACCCTCAACTTCTCCCATGCCTTAGTGCTCCACATATCATCCATTATAATAAAATATCTCCTCCCAAATAGTTGTTTGTGTAGATTTTCTCCGAAGTGATGGTATGCACTCCTTTCTTCTTCGCTTTCATCACCTGCAAGACCTCCAATTTCTTGTAGAAGGCATAACAACATATCTCGGATATTATATTCTTGAGATACAGTAATCCAACCACGTACATCAAAGTGTTTCATGATAGATTGATGCTCATAAGTACTTTTAGCAAGTGTAGTCTTACCGATACCGCCCATTCCATAAATTGGAATGATTTGGAGACTAGATTGTCGCTCGGTAAGCATATCCAAGATCTGATCATCAAATCCCACCATTATATCCTTCCCAGTTGGAAGTGGTCCTAATGAATGCATGGGAGCTACATCTCGGGGCTCATGATCGTCAAATCCGATCTCTTCTTTAATCTTCATCAATTTCTTATTGATAAAGTCCATAATTTTAATTACGTCTTGTAGGTCTTTAGATAAGACTATTGAACTCTTATTTCCATGGCTGATCGTATTTATATGATCTACAACATGAGTTTCAATAATATCTTGAGCAGTATAAACTAGTTCTACAATTTGACTTTCCAAACCTTTTGCTTCAACGTTATTTCCACCAAAACAAGCTTTCAGAAAATCTAGACATGAACAACTACTTCCTTGGAGAGAATGAAGAATACGTGGATTTTCATTCTTTTTGTTTTGGAATGGTCTTACCTGACTCCTAACATGAATATCATTCAATATTTGAGATTTCAAAATATCTTCTATTGTTGTATAAAGTGGATCTGCGATTTCTTCACTATCTTTATAGTGATAACCTTCTAGAAAACCTTGCAAAAAATGAACTCTTTCTTGTAGAGACTGAATCTGTCTCAGCTCTACGTCATCAAAAATTGGTCGACGAGCATTGTACATTTGAACCTCTTCCGTGAGATGCATAAGAGAAACTACAGCTGCATAAGCTGTCGCCGCCATCTCTCACCTCGGGTTCTTTCTGTAGATGGAAAATAACAAATTTGAAGTTACAGAAAAATGTAGCAACACAAAATACATATATATATGTAGGTCCACTTAATTGTGTTAATAACGTATGCATATCTTGACATGCTTTCTTTACTCTTTCGTATGAGCATGGATTAGGACGGGGCTTCTAGGTACTTGCCCTCATATGCGGGACGATCCCGAAATCATATCATGCGGTGCGCGTAATTAATATGTAACTCAGCGAGTTGACTCGGTTTGTAAATAAATTATTTTACCCTTTTTTATTTTATCTATACTACTACTAGAAGTGTAAATAATTTAAGTTTTTTTCTTTTTTTTGTGAAGACAAAAATGTCCTTATTCAAATTGTAAAGCATATTAATAAAATATAATTAGACATTAATTTTCCTTAAATTTTCTCATCAAAACTTTGGTAGGAAAATATTTTAAGAAAGTTTGTAACTTCCTTGCCTCCTAACCAAGAACCATGAATATGGAAGAAAAATAAAAGTATATTCAAATTAGATATAAAGTCTTATCATGGTTATTTCTTACATTAACTCCAATAATTAAGAAATTAACTCCTAAATTACTTTTACAATTTCATTATTGTCCTCCTATAACACATAAAAATAAAAATAAAGACTATCATTTTGAACAGTTGTAAAAAATTATTTGTCTCATTTAAGATTTAGTACAATATGTCACTTCTTAAAAAAATAATTCTCTTAAATATAATAAAATATGTTAAAAAACGTGTGAAATAAGTTAAAAAACTGATGAAAATCAATGAAAATTAGTGAAAACGATCTAATAAATTTTATGTAATTGATGAAAACATGTGAAATCGATCAATATAAAATTCATAAACGATGGTAAAGAAGGTGAAAAAATGGGTGAAATCGGTAATAAAAAAGTGCTGATTAAATAGATAAACACATGTGAAATCGATGAAAATTCGGGTAACAATTCTGAAAAAATGGAAAACAAATCGGTGAAATCAATGAATAATGAGTGAAATATATGAAGAATAGGTTAAATCATTGTACAAATGTTAAAATCTGTTAATTCAAGTGAAATTGTAAAAAAAAACAATGTGAAATATAAGTTAAACTGATAAAAATAAGTAAAATCTAAGGAAAAAAAAGTTTAACTAGCAATAACAGTGTGGACAAAACCAGTAGATTTTCTTTTGTTTGAATAGGAGAAAACAAAAGAAATTGATGAAAAATAGGAAAAACAATGGATAATAGGTTATAATTGATCAAGAACGAGTATATCAGTAAAATATATAAAACCGGTAAGAATCAATGAAAATTGAATTAAACTAATTAATATAATAAGTGAAATGGCTTAGATCGGTAAATAAATATTTTTCAAATGATAAGGTAAGTGAAATAATTTGAGATATACTTAAAAGTAATTGAAGATTTTTAATTATTTGAGTTGAAAATTCGGCAAGATACATGTGAAATCGATGAAAATTCAAATGAAATTCGCGAAAAAAAATGGATAACACCGGTGAAACGATGAAATTACATAAAAAATAATGAAATATGTGCAAATCGGGTAAAATCGATGAAAAAGGCTAAAGTCGGTGAAAACATGTAAAAATTGGTTAAAGTAGTAAGAATAAATGAAATCAATAAAATGAAAAAAGTTTAACCAACAAAAACAATGTTAACCCATTAGAAAAATGGTTTGAACCGAAAAAAACTAAAGAAATCGATGAAAATACCCATGGTGAAGTTAATATATTGAATAATAGTCATTAATGTTGGATGAAGATGAAGATAGAAGTACAAGGAACTTAAAAGTTAAAGGGAGGTTTTGATGTTTGCTAAGTAAGGAACACTTAGTGAAATCCCTTAGAAGAATTTTGTCCAACTTAAAGACAAATCAGACAAGTCAAAATTCCATCTGGTCCAAAAGACTATTGATCTGCTGCTGAAGTAAGAAATCAGTTTGGTGAAAATCAGCTGACTCAAATCAGATGGGTTCCAGTTGAGATCATCTCGGTACATCATCAGAGAATAGAACTTAATCAGCTAAGTGAAGAAGATCAGGAAGTCTCCTCAATGGAAATAAATGCACTTGGAGTAATAAATGCTGAAGAAGGAGGGTATTTATGGCAAATGATTGAAGAAATCCTCGTATCAGCATGGTGCATTAAATGCTGCTGACAAGAAGTACATCAGACTGTACTGCAGCATTCGCAGAGAGCCGTTTTCATAGTTTGGGGACCAGTACTCGAGGATTTGAATCTTGTCTTTCTTCAACGGACATATTTGAAGACTAATAGTATAAATAGTTCAAGAGTTTGAGAGAAGAAGATACACAAAAACACATTTTCTGACAGAAAGTTTCGAAGCAGAATTCTTCTAAGTCTCAAGAACTCACGAACAACTCACTCATCAGCTGAGTCATTTGTTGACGAAAGCCGAAGTTGAAGATTAACGAAAAACATACAAATCTGAGTGATTTCTGTTAGAGAATGTTGTGAGGAATTTTATCCGTCTTTGTGAGTGATAAAATTCTGTAGATTAGGTCATCTTTGTGATTTCCTAGTGTGAACTTGTGGCCTTTTCATTTGTTGATTGGCGCAAGCAGTGTATACTGTTAAACTTTGTGTTTTCTAGTATAACTCAAGATCTAAGTGACTTGAAAGAGTGGAATAAATGATTTAAATCCATATAACCACTATAAAAATTCTTATGTTCATTTTTGCATAAGTTTTTCTAGCATACTTTTAAAATTTCATAAGTTTACACTTGAATCAAACTGTTAAAGATTTTAAAGGAGTTTTAAAATTGGGGATAAAATCTTTAAAAGACTTAGTTTACTTGTGAAAAACACTTTAAAACATCCGCTGCAAGTAATCTGATTTAAAAATGATTTTGCTAAAATCAACTAAGTATTTATCTGAAGAATGGTCAACTCTGCTGTTCAAACTTTGTGTGCGATCAGCTTAGTCAGCTTCCTATTTACGATCAACTTAGTCTGCTAACAGTCAACTGAAAAGTTTTTAAGTCTAAAATTTTTAGAGGTCTATTCATCCCTCCCCCCTTCCCTCTAGACCTTATCTGACCATTTAGGATCAACAAATGGTATCATAGCAGGTGGTTCATTAGAATCAGCTGCATGATCAACGAGCTTGATCCGAGTGTTTTTCAAAGTTTTCAAACTTTTTCAAAAGAGCATATCTTTTAAAAATCAAAACTTTTTGAAAATGGACTGTATCAGCCATGTTCCCCACATTGGCGGTATGAGCTTTGAAGACTGGAAGATCAGAATGAAGATCTTCTTAGCTGCTTAAAACGATAACATGTTTAAATGTATTACTAAAGGTCCATTCAAATTCACCAAGACAATCAAAGTCGATGAAGTAGACAACGTGGTGGATAAAGATCTTCAAGAGATGACAGCTGAAGAAATCAAGTTGTTCAACCTCGACAAAGTTGGCCGTTTCATCATGACCAAAGCCCTGGACCATGACAGGTTTGACAAAGTCAAGCATTGCAAGACTGCAAAGAAAATGTGGGATAAGGTTCGTGACATGAGCGAAGGAAACTACGCTATAAATGAGCACCAGCTGAGTGTTGCTCTAGAAAAGTTAGACAACTTCAAGATGAAGTATACATAAACCATTGATCAGATGGACACAAGGTTTACAAGGACGCTGAATGAAGTGCTAAAGCTGGGAAAGACCTTCACTAACAAAGAGGTCACTGTCAGAGTACTGAAGGCTCTGCCTCCAAAGTTCAACATGAAGGTGACAGCTATGGAAGAATCAAGAGATTTGGGAAAGATCTCTCTTACCGAGCTGTTCTCCGTACTCAAGGCATACGAGTATAAACTGCCAAGAATGGATATTGAAGAAACCTCACTTCAGGCCCCACAGCTGCCCAAGTTCCTACTGAAAATCCAAGAAGAACAGCACACAAGAGCAAAGAAGTAGACTCGTCTGATGAAGCCACACTACTCAACAAAAAGGAGTACACTGCTGGAGACGTTGCATTGCTGATGAACAATTTGAAGAAGTTCTACAAGAGAAAAATGAAGAACAAATTCAACAATGCTTCTACTTTTAACCCTACTTCTTCTTCTCATGATAAGGATGCTTATAAATCCAGACTAATGTGTTACAACTGCAGAAAATTGGGACATTTCATCAGAGAATGCCCATATCCTAAAGCTGAAAAGTACACAGAAGAATAGAAGAAAATCAGAAAAGAAAGAAAACATCATAAAGGCAAAGTGCTGATGGCTGAAGCAGAAAAGCTGGCTGCCATCTACTCATCTGATTCTGACTCAAATGCTTCTGAAGAAGAGTCTACTGAAGATGAGAACCCTGCTCTTATCTGTCTGATGGCAAAGGAATATGATGACTCTGAGGATGAGGTAACTCCTCTTGAAAATGAATTATTTAATTCATTTGACCAAATGGTAGTCAATAACACTAGTCTTGTTGATGCATTTGCAAAGCTTAAGAAATAGATGATATTGCTAAGAGAGCAAAACATTTCACTGAAACTCAAGGTTGAAAAACCAAAAGAATCAGTTGAATACAAACTGCTTGAGCAAGAGAATGAATCTCTGAAAGCTGAATGTGAAGTATATAAGGGTAAAATCATGGAACTTAAAAAAGTCATTGAGTCTCATGATAAATAATCTGTTGCATCCACTCATATTTCTAGTAAATAGAAGATGCCTTTGGAACAGGATAAGCTAGAACTGAATCATACTGAAAAGTTCATATCCGCTGACAACAGTAAACTCATATTGTATGTTCATCAACCAAGCTAAATATACAAAAGATCTGTTCAAGAAATTTGGTATGAAAACTAGCTCTACTGTGATGGAAAATCAGTGGATATAACCAAGTACAAAGGCATAATAGGGTCACTACTATATCTAAAAGCTAGCAGACTTGATATTATGTATTTTATTGGGGTTTGTGCGAGATATCAATCAAATCCTAAGGAATCTCATCTCTTAGCTGCCAAGAGGATACTCAGATACCTTAAAGGCATTCAAGAATTGGGATTGTGGTACCCTAGAGAATCTGGATTTGAACTTATAGGTTATTCTGATTCTGACTGTGTTGGCTGCAAGATTGATAGGAATAGTACTACTGGAGCCTGTCAATTTTTAGGGAGTCGTCTGATCTCATGGATGAGTAAGAAACAGACTTCAGTATTTATCTCTACTGCTGAAGCTGAATACATTGTTGTGCACAGATACTTTGGTTGAAGCATCAACTAGAAGACTACAACATAAAGATCAGTGAATTCCAATCTACTGTGACAATACAAGTGTCATTTCTCTTACTCAGAATACTGCAAGTCACTCAAGGATTAAGCATATTGAGATCAAGCATCATTTTATTAGAGATCATGTGGAATTGGGAAATGTTATAATTTGAGTATGTTCAGACTGACAATCAGATTGCTGACATCTTCACCAAACCACTAAGTGATGCAAGGTTTTCAACTCTAAGAGCTGAGCCAGGACTACTAAATTTGGATGCATAAGCTGAGGGGGAACTCATCAGAAGACTTGAGTTTATCAGCTTACTCATCTTATTATCTTCAATGTTAACTCTCAACATACTAGTTAACTTATGGATTCTTAAAGTCAGGGGGAACGTGTAAGACTAGCGATACTTCTGATTAAAAGATGAAATTTGTTGATGACAGCTAGTTGAAGTTATGTATTCATCAGATAAGTACTTAATTCTTGAAGATTGAAGATTAATTTATCTTGCTGGATTGACAAACAGCAGAGGAAGATTACTAGTTATTGGCTTTCACTAGTAATACCTGTTTTCAGAGCACTCGTCTGTCAGATAAGTATTAGTTTACTCGTCTGATTATTTGTTTAAGTGTTACTCTTAAAACGTTATATTTAAACATACGCTTTTACAAGTACGACTGAGGCGGTTCACATTTCCGTCAGTCATTTAATGTTTTTTGAAATTTGAAACTCGCGTATCTCGCCACACGATTAGGACTGGCAGATAACTTATCTAACGATTCGCGCGAA
This sequence comes from Penstemon eatonii, assembly GCA_038501285.1. Lineage (NCBI taxonomy): Eukaryota > Viridiplantae > Streptophyta > Magnoliopsida > Lamiales > Plantaginaceae > Penstemon > Penstemon eatonii. The sequence goes on along the minus strand of CM076715.1, from coordinate 59,466,301 downwards.
GCATGGAAACCGACACGCCTTCACCTCTTTAAATTCAGATCTGATCAGCTTACTGATCTTTTACGCACCCTCAAATTGTCAGAGCACTTAGAGAGAATTTTTTCTTTCAATCTTCCTGCAGATCTACTCTTTTCACTTAATCTTTTCAGAAATCTCAAAATGGCAAAAAAAGAAGGACGATATCTCATGTACTCCACCTTCCATTCATCTGGAACTCCATTAATGAAGGAAATTTTGGAAAAATTTCAAGCTGCTAATCTGGTTGATTTCACGGAAGACCATGAGGATAGGGTTTATATTGATCAAATTCTGGAATACTACGGCTCATCTGGTAAGCCTGGCTTTGATAAGAAGGAGATCAAGGCCAGAGTTGGGGGAATGGACATTTGTATCACCTCTGATTTGTTGAATGAAAAGTACGGGCTGCCTATGGAAGGAAGAACATACATCACAACGATGGTTGAGCCAAAGGAAGCTGAGTTCTGGAACATTTGTGCAAGGGAGGGAAAAATCCTTGCTAGGAATATTAAGAAGAATCAACTGAGAGATGAATATCAGCGGATGGCTGATATGTTCGCTAAAGTTATTGAGAATTGCACATTCTCACTGGACAGTGTGCCAATGAAGAGATTCCATGCAATGATAGTTGTTCATTATGGGATGAAAGTGAATTGGGCCACTTTCGTTTGGTACATATTGGCTGATCATATCAAGAAGGGGAATACCTATCACAGGATATTTCAGTCATCTGTTCATGAGTTTACAATGTGGAATGAAAAATGGCAAGGGCATTCACCAAGCTAAATCTATGCACGCCTATCTGGCTGTGAAGGAGCAGCATAAGAAAAAAGCAGCTGAAGCACCAAAGAAGACAGTTGCTGAAAAGAAAAAAAAAATAATATTTCTAAGTCTGCTGTTCAAACAGTTGAACTAGCTGTTAAAGCCAGATCAGAAGAGCAACGTGATGCTGATGCTATCATAACTCAGACAGCAAAGGAGATTGAAGATATGGCTTATGGTTCTCCATCTAGAACCATTTCTGCTAAAAGACCCGTGGAAAATGTTGCTGCCAGGACGAAAAGTCAACTTAGAGACTCAGCAACATCAAAGCTAGCTCAAGGGAGAGTAGTTCACACCAGATCTACTGTTGGAAAAAGGATGACCTTCGTGTCATCACCCACTAAGTTATCTGACTTAGTTAGGGAAAGTCCTCCATCAGCAGAGAGGCCTGCTGGAGCTGAACAAGAGTCTACTGTCAAGGAGTTAGCTGCTGCAACAGCTACTCAACAAATTGTTCAAGTCACTCCAACAGCTGAGGTTGGTCAACCTCAATATGATCCTGAAGAGCAGATCATCGAACCAATAGCAGTTGCACCAATTTCAACTGTTGCACCTGAAGCTGCTGCTGCACCAGCTCAGACATCTGCTAAGCCAAAAAGAAAAAGAATTGTGAAGATAAGGGTGTTTGCTACTGAAAAGAAGAAAAGAGAGGAAGCAGAGCAAAATAAAAAAGATGATGAAGACTTCCGCAGAGCGGTGGAACTGAGCAAGCTTGAAGCTAAGAAAGTTGCTAAAAGAAGGCAGCTGACTAAAGCTTAACTAAAAGCACAAGAGGATGTTGATAAGGCTAAGGCTCTAGAACTTAGCAAGCAAGATGCACATGGTCCAAGGAGAGCTGGATGAATCAAGATTGGAGAGACCATGAATGCAAGACATATCCTTCCTCCTGGTCAAATGGTTGAAAAGAGGCCATTTGCTGTTAAATGGGCCTTAGACATTGTAAGATCTAACCCTATTGCTTTTGACAGATTTGAAGCAGCTCTTGAATATTTTGACAAACAGCTGCAGCAAAGGACTCTATTTCTCCAAGGGAAGATCAGATACATCAAATGGAGAACTTATAGAGTCAGCAAATCTATTGAAGAGATCCAGTCTTGGGAGGAGTTTGCTGATGAAGAGAAGTGGGTACTCAGCTGGTTGCACACATCTTCCATCACCAATGCTTTGGATCCAGACCATGTTAGAGATGTCTTCCACGACTATACTAGGGGAATTGTGGCCAAAGAAGCAGAAAGAATAAAGAATGAACTGCCAGCTAAGAGGAGAAGAAGGGATGACCCTGTTCAAAGAGTTGTGCAGATTGCAATTTACACTACCTTAAAGAAGTGGGCTGAAAGATCAATATATTTCAAGGATCTCCCAGTGATCTTCCCACTTTACCAGTTGTGCAACATATCACATTTGGTCCTGAGGTCAGTATGTTTCAGGAAAAACCCAAGGAAAAGGCACCTGCCCAAGGAACAATGCCTCCTGTTACAAGAGTAGTCCATCAGACGACAGTGATATCAGCAGATGGCACTCCTGAAACAGTCAAGGTGGAAGAACAAGCTATTGTTCAAAATGCTCCAGAATCTGTTCAAGATGAAGATGAAGTTGTTCTGGCAGATGTTCCAGTCCACCATGAAGATCCACCAGCCTCATCTTCCATTCCAACAGCTGACAAACACTCGTCCTTAATGGAATCTTTCCAGATGCTGTTAGTACATTCTCTTAGGGAGATGGAAGAGAGAAACAGGCTGATGATGAGACAGATGCAAGAAGAGAATGCAAGATTAATCAGAGACGCCATTGATAACTTCCCACTGCCACCTGACAACTCCTTGATGCTGACTCAAAACTTGATCAGCTTGAACAAAAATTTTGAAGATGTGAAGTCTGATGTAAATCACCTTCACACAGCTCTTCAAAGGAATGAAGGAGACATTGTTGATCTGATAGGTCTATTCACAAAGGTTTCAGATGCAGAAACAGAGAAAAACATACAAATCTGAGTGATTTCTGTTAGAGAGTGTTGTGAGGAATTTTATCCGTCTTTGTGAGTGATAAAATTCTGTAGATTAGGACATCTTTGTGATTTCCTAGTGTGAACTTGTGGCCTTTTCATTTGTTGATTGGCGCAAGCAGTGTATACTGTTAAACTTTGTGTTTTCTAGTATAACCCAAGATCTAAGTGACTTGGAAGAGTGGAATAAAAGATTTAAATCCATATAACCACTAGAAAAATTCTTATGTTCATTTTTGCATAAGTTTTTCTAGCATACTTTTAAAATTGCATAAGTTTACACTTGAATCAAACTGTTAAAGATTTTAAAGGAGTTTTATAACTGGGGATACAATCTTTAAAAGACTTAGTTTACTTGTGAAAAACACTTTAAAACATCCGCTGCAAGTAATCTGATTTAAAACTGATTTTGATGAAATCAACTAAGTATTTATTTGAAGAGTGGTCAACTCTGCTGTTCAAACTTTGTGTGCGATCAGCTTAGCCAGCTTACTGTTTACGATCAGCTTAGTCTGCTAACAGTCAACTGAAAAGATTTTAAGTCTAAAATTTTTAGAGGTCTATTCCCCCATCTCCCCCCCCCCCCCCTCTATACCTCATCTGACCACTTGGGACCAACAATTAATATTTGCTATTTTATGACAAAGTGAAGTTAATTTTATTCTGATTTACAATAAAATACCACATAAATTAAATAGACACGTACAATATATGTGCACTTTAAACCGGTGAAAAAAATTAACGTGAAATCTTAAATACATTTGAAATCGATAAAAAAAAGGGGATAAAATTTGAGAAAAATGTATGAAAACGGGTAAACTCGGTTGAAATAGAGGCAAAGTTGGTTAAAATATGTGAAATCGATGGAAAGAATGAAATTTCTGAGAAAACTGATGAAGCCAGTGAAATTCAATAAAATTGGGTAAGGCTGGTTAAAAGAGGATAAAATCGGTCAAAACGTAAGTTTGGTGAGAACATATTTAATCAATGAAAAATTCAGGTGAATAACATGTGAAATTAGTGAAAAAAAACATGAAAAATAGATAAAAACTTGTTAAAACAAGTGAAATCAGTTAAAAAGGAGTTTAGCTGGTGAAATTGATGAAAAATTGGTTTAAATTGAAGAAAAAAGCCAAGGAATTCGACCAAAAATGAGAAAACAATGAAAAATGTTATAACCGATAAAAAAAAGGATAAATCGCTAAAAAAAAAATAAACCTGGTAAACAAAATTTAGACAGTGAGAACATAAGAATCGATGAATGTTTTGGTGAAATTTGTAAAGAAACGAATAAAAATCAGTCAAAAAAGCTTGAAGTCGGTAAAACATGTTTAATCAATGAAAAATTTAGGTGAATAGAATGTGAAATTAGTGAAATAGGTAAAAACAAGTTAAATTTTATCTAATAAATACAATGTGAAATCGGAAGAAAATGGTTTAAATTGAAAAAAATGATCGAAAAATATGGAAAAATAATGAAAAAAATGTTATAATCGATTAAAAGAGGAAAACTAGATAAAAAAAAATTAAACAGTGAAAACATATGAACCAGTTAAACTTCTGGTGAAATTGATAAACAATTGTGAAGTTGGTGAAAAAACTGGTGAAACCAGTAAGAAAAATGCTCGTGAAATAGTTAAAATTTATGAAGAAACGAAACATTTGACATCGGTGAATAACGGATAAACTTGAAATGAAAACTACTATTATGGAATGCACTAAATAATATTTTTATGATCTTATTTTAGAACAAATTTTGTTAGATGTAATGACTAAATCAGTCATCATTATATATTTTATTACAACTATTCAAAGCCATCATTTTTTTTATAAACCAATAATAATTAATAAAAATAAATCTCATTAAAATAAATTGACCAGTCATAAATATATATGGAGTATATGATAATCTATGACATAAAAATGGCTAACTTTACACTAATTTATGGAAGAAAAAAAACTAAAACCTTTGAAATTAAAACTAGACACGTACAACGCAACGTCCACTTTTCTAGTTTTAAATAAAAGTTGAGATAATCTTCAATTTATAAAAGACATTTATAACCTTTAAATCAAAATTTTTAAAACAAAAAACAAATTGAACCCTATGTTCCGTGATTTTACGAATTGAATTATTTTGCTTCTAAAAATAAAAAAAGAAATCATCTACGATATTAAAAAGACCATTTTACCCCAAACTTTGATAATAATTGACCTTGACAATTTTGTAAATTGACCCCTATGTTTTGCGATTTTACGTATTGAATTATTTTGCTTCTAAAAAAATATAAAAAATTGTCTGTCATATAAAAAGACGCTTTACCCCCAATTTAAATAATAATTGACTTCGAAAATTTTGCCAATTGACCCCTATATTTTGCGATTTTACGAATTGAATTATTTTGCTTCTTAAAAAATTAAAAAAAAAATCGCCTTTCATATAAAAAGACCGATTTACCCCCAATTTAGATATTAATTAACTTTGACAATTTTACAAATTGACCCCTATATTTTGCGATTTTATGAATTGAATTATTTTGCCTATGATAATAAAAGTGAAATTCTCTCAATTATCAATAATTTTATTCGTGTATGTAATAAAATCATTGTTTCTACAAGTAACTTTTGACTTTCATATAATTTCTATATCCACATATAATACCTAAAGGAAAAGATAGGCAACTTGTCTAACACTCGAAGAAGAACATTAAGTTTTTTGACCAGGAAAAAGAAAAAAAGAAGAACATTAAGAATGAAAATCAAATAAGTTGTCGTATATATCTCTAGTTAGGCTTTATTGTTTATCTCTATAGTCAGATCTGCACATAAGCAATTGTAAGAATGTTATATTTATAGAATTATAATTAATTTCAGGAATATATGCAAATAGAGGCATGCACACTTTGCTATAAATCAAAAGCAGTTAAGTTATTAAGCTAATCAAAACATAGAAAATCATCCAATCTAGGAAGCAGAAGAAGAGATGCAAATCTACATCCCAAAGAAAACATACCTTGAATAAATTTACTGAAGCAGGATGTAAGCCAATCTGCACATATGCAAATAGAGGCACGCTTAGCTATAAATCTAAATCAAAAGCAGTTAAATTATTAAGCTAATTAAAACATAGAAATTCATTAAGGTTTTCTTTTCAAGCGAAAAACATACCTTGAATGAATTTGCTTAAGCAGGATGTAAGTCAATTTTGGATGCAGAAAGAGATCTGATCTGCAATATATGAGTAATTGTGGAAAATGACCTTTCAACAAATTGAAATTATAAAAATGACCTTGTTGCAATATACTCAAACCAACCTTATTTTCAAAAGAAGCCCTTTAGAAAAGAAAAAGAATAAAAAACCCATTAAATAATGGGAATAAGTGAAGAAGTAGCAGAGTTAAAAAACCAATTAATCATAATAAATAAAATCTTACAAAAAGAAGAAATTATTAAAGATAGTCATCAGAATTATCTAGAAAAAATAGAACATAGATTTTTATATAATGAAATTTGGACAGAACAATATTTACAAGGAACACATCTACCAATAGAATCCTATAATCTAATAAAAGAAGAACATAAGTGTCCTCATGGATATAATTTTCCTCATTTATATCATACATTAGATCCACAATTAAATAATATTACTGACATGCTAATGCATTTAATAAATTACACTATAAAACAAGAAGGTATTCATGAAAACATAATTATTATACAAAAACAGTTGGGACATTTAGTTCATGAAATAGAAATAATTAAAAAATGCAAAATGGAAATATTACCTGATAAACAAATTCAACAAATTTCACCTCCAAGAAAATTTACTTAAATAATGGAAGAACAAGTAGAAGAAATTAGAAATATGATTGACCAATTAAATATAGTTGAAGAAGAACAAGGGAAAAAACAAACGAGTTTTACAAATAATAATGAAGTAATTTACGGGTATGAGTCAGATGATTCTATCCCTGCTTATATGGAAAAGGGAGAAGGTAGTCAAGTAAAAGAGGAACAAGAAGATGATGAAAATAATAAAAAACGAAAGTCTAGTAGGTTTGAATGGGTCGATGTTGATCCAGAAAACCTTAGGGAAAGAAGTGGCTTTTACCAAAGAAAACAAGGAGGATTCCGAAAACTACCAGATGAATATACACCCCGTTTACAACAAATAAAACAAGGAATTTTAGATGTAGATTGTACCATAAATGCAGAAGCATTGATACAAGAATGGGCAAACCAGGTAAACTTAATTTTACAGACAGATGACATATTTAAAAATGCCTCAATGGATAATATATGGAATTATATGTTATTTAAAACAAAAGGAAATGTGTTTCAATATTTAAGTGATTACAAAGATATTAGCGAATTAAAAGAAGCAAGTCAAAATAATGTAGAAAAATTTTATTGGTCAGTAATAGCACTTATATGGAAAGAATTTGTTGGCCAAGACCAAATAAATTATGCAGAGAAGGTAACAGAAAAACAAAATGAAATAGCAACCTGGCATATAAATAGTATGACTATTTGTGATATGTGTTACTACGAGAATTATGTTTGTGAGTTTTCAAAAAGTTTTTATAAAATAAAGAAAGAAAATCGGGTAAATATGCACAAATTATTACTAATAAAGCTACCATACCCAATAAATAAAATTTGTTTGAACAGATTTAATGAAGGAGTAAAAAATGGAACTGTAGCAGATAGTATAGGAGGAGCAGTTCTTGTAGGACGAGAATATATAATAGAAAAATGTATACAACAGAACGAAACAAAATTAGTAAAACAAGTCAGCAAAGTTTGTTGTGAAGGTAATCCGGGAGTACCACAACAATACGGTTGTAGAGAAAATAAAGAAGTTAAAAATAAAAGGAAATATCATAAAAATAAATATTATAATAAAAAGTATAAATGGAAGAAACGACCTTTTCGAAGGTTTAAAGAAGAATTTTATAAAAAACCAGAACGATTTTTTAGACGAAAGCAAAATAAAAAATATTGTCCAGAAGGAAAAAGGAAATGTAAATGTTGGTTATGTAAAGAAGAAGGTCATTATGCAAATGAATGCCCAAAAAGAAAAAACAAAGAACAAAAAGAAATTCTAAAAGTTGCAGAATTAAGAAGTTTAGAACCAATTGAATCAGATATATCAGATATTGAAGATATATATGTTTTACTAACTGATTCAGATTACGAAACAGAAAATGAAGCAGAACCATCTGCAGAATCAGAATAGAAGAAACCCAAATTCTACCTTCATAAAAATAGAAATAAAAGGTTACTATTATTCAGCTTATATTGATACGGGAGCAAGTATTAGTTTTGCTTCCAATAATATAAAAGGATTAGTCTGGAGAGAAACAGAAAGACCAGTAAGAATTATGATAGCAGATGGAAGTACACATAAAATAGAATTAGCAAGCTATTTTAATAAAATAAAAATTTTAGACAAATCAAAGACTCCTTATATATTTATGGTATCATCACTATATAGACAAGAATCAGGATTTGATATTATTTTAGGAAATAATTTTCTTAGATTATACCATCCTTTCATACAATGGTTAGAATACATAGAGCTAAAGGCACCAATAGGAAGAATGATAAAAATTCCAATAATAGACAACTTCGAACGAACAAGGCTAAAAATATTACATGTCCTTAATGAAACATTATTTTATATAAAAGAAAATAATAAGACAAGTGTTGAGCAAAAAATAGAAAATCTTTTAGAAGAAACTTGCTCAGAAGATCCTCTAGATGTAAAAATAAATATTAATGAAGAACAAATTGTTATAGAATTAAAAGATCCAAAACAAGATGTAAATGTTCCAAATAGGATACCATATTCAAAAAGAGATATAGAAGAATTTACAAGAGATTGTAGAGAATTATTAGATAAAAAATTAATAAGGGAAAGTAAAAGTAGACATGCTGCTCCAGCATTTTATGTAGAAAATCATAACGAAATAAAGCGAGGAAAAAGAAGAATGGTGATAAATTACAAAAAATTGAATGATGCTACTATAGGAGACGCACATAAATTACCTCGAAGAGATTCAATAATGGAAAAAATAGAAGGAATGACTTGGTTTAGCTCCTTAGACGCTAAATCTGGGTATTATCAATTAAGGTTACATGAAAATACAAAACCATTAACCGCATTTACTTGTCCCCCTGAAAAACATTATGAATGGAACGTATTACCATTCGGGTTAAAACAAGCACCCGGAATTTTTCAAAGATATATGAGTAAAAACTTGGAAGGATTAGAGGAAATATGTCTTGTATACATAGATGATATTTTGATCTTTAGCAATAGTTCTAAGGAAGACCATTTAAGGAAAGTAGCAATTGTACTTGAAAGATGTAAACAAAAAGGTTTAGTCCTAAGTAGAAAAAAGGCACAAATTGCAAAACAAGAAATTGAGTTTTTGGGAACGATAATAAAGTCAAATGGAGAAATAGAATTACAAAAACATGTTTTAGAAAAATTACACTTATTTCCAAATAAAATAGAAGATAGAAAACAATTACAAAGGTTTCTTGGATGCCTAAATTACATATCTGAGTTAGGATATTTAAAAGGATGTGCTAAGGAAAAGAAGAAATTGCAAGAAAAAATAAGTACTAAAAAACAATGGTTTTGGGAAGATGAAGATAGTAAAATAGTTGAAAAAATAAAGCATATTTCAAAAAATTTACCAAAATTATATAATCCAACCTCTAATGACTATTTAATTATCGAAACTGATGCCTCCAATGAAGTATGGTCAGGATGTATGAAATGTATACGAGGTAAAACACAAAAAAGTGAAGAAATCAAAGAAGCAGAAGTATGCAACTTAAATAATGAAATCAGCTCTACGAGCAAAAGTATACATGATACTGATAAACTATTCATAGAAAAAACAATAAATAAAAATCCCGAAATATTATGCAGGTATATATCCGGAACGTTTTCCGAAACAGAAAAAAGGTATCCAATACATGAAAAAGAAACATTAGCATGTTTAAGAACATTCAAGAAGTGGAGAATTGATCTGTTACCTAAGGAATTTGAACTTAGAACAGATTCAACATATTTAACAGGATTCATTAGATACAAGTTACAAGCCAACTATAACCAAGGACGGTTAATAAGATGGCAGCTTGAATTAAGCAGATACCCAGCCAAAATAAAATATATAAAAAGCAGTAATAATATTATTGCAGATACATTAACAAGGGAGTTTGCAACAGGAAACAACTACTAATGGAAGGAGCAATAGCAACACTAAAGAACCAAGCGAATCAAATAAAAGGAAACATTGAAGCAAAAATTCGTGAATTACAAGAATTGGAAAAAGCTATACAATCGTTAGACACAACATACAAACCATCAGAGTTTAGCATGCTAAGCGTGGTGGACGAACAAAAAATAAAAGTAGAAGTTCCCGCAGACATTAAAATTCAAGAAACATCTTCATCACAAAAGAAGTATTATGTCATCTTCAACGGACCAGCCAAAGGAGCAATCTTTGACGAATGGCATAAAGCATCATTGTTTATCAACGACCACAAAGGAATTATCCACAAGGCGTACAAAACTTTCGCAGAAGCAAAACTCGCAGTCGAAGAAAGCAAGGCGATCTCAGAAGGAGAAGTCAAAGCTCAACCATTTAAATCAACATTAGTCAAACCAAAAACAACAATGGCGGATCAACCATCCTCTTCAATGAAGGTACTTGGAAAAATAACAAGGCTAACACAGGTACCTACAAGGCAGGAACACATCCAACTTAAGCAACTAAGTAAAAAAGATTTTCAGGAACATTTAGAAATGCTATACAATTGGACGGATAAAGATATGACAAAATTTTTCTATCCAACAGAAAAAAGAATAACAGGACCCAAAGCAGTTATTATTAGTGGAGCAAGTCCATTAATGACGTACAAACTCTTTCAATATGGATTAATTGACACAATATACATCGACGAAAGTAACACAATACTTCAAGAATTCAGTCAAGGGATTCAACAAACAGTAAAAAATTATCGAAGGTATTTCGGCAAGGATAGAGAAGTATACTTGAAAATATACAGCTCATATCCCTATTTTAATGAAAAAGACGAAGTACAAGTACCAGCATATTCACTTATTTACATGGGAGTATCTAACGAAACGTATCCAATTCGTGACCAACCAGTTAAGGAAGATAAAGGAAGTCATCAACTTATAAATGCCAGATTAGTCCATGGAGTTGTTTCTATGCTACAAAGATTAACCGAAGAATCAAAAATAAAGATAAATTACAAGAATGAAAACACAATGATTTATTCAAATTTTAAGGATAAAATTAGAAGTGATGAATTCAAAACATTTATGGACTTTGAAGACGATGTGATGAAAATTCAAGGAGTATTCAACAAATTATCTGAGGAAGAAAAACTCCAATTATGTGAAACACTGAAAGTTTTCAAAGCACACAAATGTGACCACTGTATGGACCAGTCCAGTGAGGAAGAAATTGAAGAAGAAGACAAAAGAAGAATAATTGAAGATTAGAAATTAGAGGAAGAAAATAAGAAGAAAGCATAATTGAAGGCTAGAAATTAGCAGAAGAAAATAAGAGAAGAAGACAAAAGAAAAAGGTGTCGGCAAGGAAAATAAGTGGGAATAATCATGTAACATTTTACTTTTAAATCAGAAGTGGAATCTAGAATAGGCCATTATGTAAACACCATTATGTAATTAGACTGTTCTGTAGGCCCTAAAATAAACCCTTATCACCTTAAGTGATCTGGATGAGTGGTGGAAGATATATTTCCCCCGCCTATAAATATTGTAATCTACTTCAGTTGTAAGGTGTGCGAAAATTAATAAAAGAACTTTGTTTCTAAAATTTCTTCTCTCAATAAACAAAAAATCTTGAAGTTTTTAACTTCTGAATAGGATTTTAATTAAAAAGAAATCAACAATATTACTACTAAGGAATTCAGATACCACCAATATTACTACTAAGGAATCCAGATACCACCAGCAAGGAACTCCAAAGGTCAAGATAAACAAAGACATAACAGGTATGTATGATTTAGATTTAGTTTCGAAGAATCCATTTTTACAATATCATATATTAGGAGTTTTAAATAAATCACGAATTGTTTCAGTACTCATAGATACAGGAGCATCTATATCACATGTTCATCCAAAATATGCAGTAACTAGATCTGAAGCACCACCAGTTATTGTAGAAACTGTAAAAGGAGAAAAGATATGTAATGAGAAAACTACTATAGAACTTCTATTTCATGAAGAATTAAAATTCAATCTTACCATATATATAGATGAATGCAATGTAGGAGCTGATATACTATTAGGAATTGATTTTTTAAAACAATTAAACTATGAAATTCATTCACAGCATCTACAATTACAAGGAGTAAAAATTCCAAGAATAAAGTTACCTAGTTACGAAATGAATTTGCCACTATGAACTCATCAGTAGAAGAATTCGATAGGCATATACAATTATTAGAACAAGAAGAAACCTTTGGAATATTTTCAGCACAATCAATCATTGAACATAAAATAGAAAAAACTAAGAAAGCAAAGCTAGATCTTAAGGAAGGACAACACTTTAATACATCAATATTTGAAAAATTAAAACGAAAAAATATCGTTTATCACGGTTTATTCTCTCAAGAAGTACCAATAGATATAAAAAGTACTAGAGGAACTATTGTGATCCCTATAATTGATAGTGAACAAATAGCAGCCAGAATAGAAAAAATTAAAAATAAAGAAGACAGAAATAAAATAGGATATATTCAAATTGCTACCATACAAGTATTAATAAAATCAACTTTCAAAGAAGGAATTGATTCACCAATAGCCTTAATAGCCTACGATCGAAGAATAAAAGACATTCAAGATTCAGTTTTGGGTTTAACAATGGGAAATCTAGCATATAAAACATTGAAATTTAATTTAGGAATTAAATATGCTATTCCTTTATCTACAAAGAATTTAGATAACAGTATTTGTTTAGGATACAAATTTGCAAGAGAAAAATTAATGGAAGAAGGGGATCAACCATTTAGTTTAACATATATGGTAGAATATGCTCTAACAAATAGCCATCATAGTATAAGTTTTCTCGACCAAGAATCTATTTATTTAGATAAATTATTTGAAGGAATAGTACAAGTTAAAAAATTACCAATAAAAAACATAACAATGGAAGGAACGAGTGATCAAATTAGACGATCGATATCATTTAGGCCTTCTTATCTAAAACAGCTACCTCTAGAACAGCCAAAAAATCTTATAAAACCTGAAAACAAAGAAGAAAACGGATATAAGAAGTTAGAAAATAAAATTTCAGATTTAACTAAATATTTAGAAGAAAAATTATGAATAATAATCAAGAAAAAAGTTGCGAAGAAGTATCAAATTTAATTAAACATTACGAAGAAAGATTAAATTATTTAAGAACTACATCTCTTAGTACTAAAATGTATAAAATAAACGAAGAAATTATAAGAAAAATGATTAAAGAAGCTAAAGATTCGTGCACAACATGTAATTATTATACTAAAGAAAAAATTTCTAATAAAAATCAAACATCCGCTGCCTCTGACCAATTTTTGGTATCAGAGCTGAGTAACGAAACTGGAGAAAATAGAAAAAACACAAGAGAATTTACAAAGAATTAACAAAGAAATTGAACATAATAAAGCTATTTTAGCCTACGCACAATTTCTAAGGCTTCAATCTTATGCCCCAGACATAATAGAATTCAAAATAAATATATTAGAAAGACGAAAAACTGATTTCGAACATGAATTACATAAACAAAAGTTAATATATCATATAGAAGGAAAAATAACAAACAAAGAATACTAAAATGAAAAATAAGGAAATAGAAGGCAATATTGCAAATACCACTCCTACAGTAAAAGGCCCCTGGAGGTCATTTTTAGAATTTAAACTTTCCAAAAGGTCAATTTTAAAATCCACTCGCAATATATTATATATTCTCTTTAGGCCATCTCCAAGAGCAATGCTAAAAGTTAAATTTTAAGAGTTTTGCTAAAATTTTGGAGAGAATTGCATTTTTGGTACACAGCTATAGGCCAATTCCCACTTTTGGTATACAGCTTTATGTGTCCAACACATTTGGTACACCTCTTTAACAAAGTTCGACACATTTGGTACAACCGTTAAATAAATTGCAAAATCACCGTTAATTCCGTTAGTTCGACACATTTGGTACACCTCTTTTACAAAATTGACATGTGCGCGGCACATGGCTGCCCCAAAAAAAAAATTAAACTTGATAAACTTTTACAGAAATTATCATATGTATTTATTATATTTATCATATCATATTTATATAATGATAAAAAATATGTATTTATTATTTATATGACATGTAAAATATAATAAACTATATAATGTCATTTATAGTTTAATACTAAAAGAAGAATAAAATATAATAAACAAGTTTATCAAGTTTCATTTTTTTAAAAATATTTATAAAAATAGTTTATTATTTTTATAGTTTATTATTTATAAAAATTATTAAAAAATATGTCTTTATTATTTATATGACATGTAAAATATAATAAACTATATAATGTCATTTATAGTTTAATAGTGGAAGAAGAATAAAATATAATAAAAAAGTTTATCAAGTTTCAATTTTTAAAAATTATTTATAAAAATAGTTTATTATTTATAAAAATTATTAAAAAATGTGTATTTATTATTTATATGAAATGTAAAATATAATAAACTATATAATGTCATTTATAGTTTAATATTGCAAGAAGAATAAAATATAATAAACAAGTTACTTTAATTTATCATATCTATAAAAATTATTAAAAAATGTGTATTTATTATTTATATGACATGTAAAATATAATAAACTATATAATGTCATTTATAGTTTAATATTGGAAGAAGAATAAAATATAATAAAAAAGTTTATCAAGTTTCAATTTTTTTTTCTGGGCAGCCATGTGCCGCGCGCATGCCAATTTTGTAAAAGAGGTGTACCAAATGTGTCGAACTAACGGAATTAACGTTGATTTTGCAATTTATTTAACGGTTGTACCAAATGTGTCGAACTTTGTTAAAGAGGTGTACCAAATGTGTTGGACACATAAAGCTGTATACCAAAAGTGGGAATTGACCTATAGCTGTGTACCAAAAATGCAATTCTCTCTAAAATTTTGATAAAAAGTGCTCTCCAAGAGCACCTCTATAATTTAGGAGTTGCTAAATTTTATAAGTTTGGCTTGCCAAATACCCATGGCCAAAATAAAATTGCTATATGCAATTGTTTGTACTTTTATGCAAAACAATAAATTGGAGGCATTGCTAATTAAATTAATAATAAATTTAAATTCATAGTTTGTACTAATTAAATCCATATTGCTTGTATTCAAATACATATTAATTAAATTCAAACGCATACAAATTTAAATTCAAAATTTATAATTTGAATATCATTATAAAAAAATTATCACTATTGACAAATAGTGGAGCCTCTTTAGCGATAATTAACGTTGTCACGATGAATTAGTGATAATATTTTGATTATAATTTTTGGGGCATCGCTAAATGTCAATACTAAAAATTAGTATTTTTTTTAAAAAAACTTTTTTTCTATTATGAAATAAAAATCAATTAGTACTATAAATATATTATTATTATTTATATAAAATAATAATTAAAGTTATTTGTTAAAATATAAACTAGCTATTTGAGTGATATGATATGGTTGTTAAAAAGTAGTATCTTAAAATATAAATTAGCTGTTGGAGTGCTGAGTAAAAA
This sequence comes from Penstemon eatonii, assembly GCA_038501285.1. Lineage (NCBI taxonomy): Eukaryota > Viridiplantae > Streptophyta > Magnoliopsida > Lamiales > Plantaginaceae > Penstemon > Penstemon eatonii. Next base: position 59,450,627 of record CM076715.1, on the reverse strand, counting down.
GTGAAATTGTATAACACTGTTCATTAGTTATATTTTAAGATAAGAGGCTGAAATTTAAGAGAGCTGTTGGAGATGGCCTAAGTCCATGTACAAAAGAAACGATTTGCAATTTATATTTTCTTTCTACTGATCAGTCCTAGCTACTCCTTATGTTATTATTTTAATTTAAATATATAGATACACGTTATGTCCATTTCACACGCTTGTCATGTAGCCGGCCAATAAAGACTTTAGTGGGTTGGAATTAATAAAGTGATTAATTAGTTTAAATTGTGAAATTTAATATTTGTGTATTCATAAAATTCATATAAATAAATAAGAACAATTGTTGCTTAGTTTTATTTTTATATTTGAAATTTTAAAAATACGAAATATTAGATTATGGTAACGAAAATTTAATAAAATAAAAATTATTATTATTATTCTTATTATTATTAATATAATAATAATTATTATTGTCATTATTGTTAATAAAAGTAAGAGTGAGGAGAGTGTGAAAAGTGAGAGTGGAGAAAGTTGTAAAATTTAATTAAATGGAGGTTGATTGTCCTTCGGTTAGAGATGATTTTTAATATGGCAAATGGGCAATTGGACATTGGGTTCGGTTGGAGATGGCTTAAGGGCCGATTTAGAAGAGTTTTTACCCAATCTCGGAGGTCTTGCAAAACTAAGTTAGATCTCTTCAAAATGAAATTTGACAAAATTCATAAAAATCATCACAAATTTAAATCTACATCAAAATTCCTTAAATTTATAAAATATTGATTTAACATCTATCATCTACTTTTTTTTTTCCCCAAACCGCAATATTCAAACTTAATCCTAGTGATGTTTCAACTTTTTTCAAACCACAAACCCCAATTTCAAAATATAACCAAATAGAGTTTCAATAGTTTCACCGAAATCACCCGAACTAATTTTTGAAAAACAAAACCAATGAAATCAAGTCAAAACCCTTTTAAATAAGATTATATAGACTTTTATAAGCCTCGTTCAAGTTTTAGTTTAAATAAAATAGTTCATATTAGTTCATGCGTAGCATGTGAACATAGACAAGTTCGCTTATATACGTACTTAACTTGATTTTTCACGAGTGTTGTTGGATTTATTATATTATTACAAAATATAAGATCTTATAAACTATAGAGTTTTACATTATTTTATATTAATCAAAAATTCAAAATTAATTTTCTACATGTGATATAAATAATCAACCTACATTAGTCGTAACAGAGTTTGCACTATTTTAATAAGTTCATAGTATTTTTTCAACTCCCCTACTCCTTCATGTGATCTAGTTTAAAAAGGTAAATTGAACATTGATATTACATATCAAGGGGATAAATTACTATTACCTCACCAATTTGTTAAGATGACTTCAACAGAAGCGTGACTGCGTGAGACATTACTAAACTTAAGAAAAAACTGAACCAATGTAAAAGCCAATAAAATCCTCTTACCAATATACTTTCTACACTTCCTTGGAGCCCTAGTTCAAACGTAAGAGTTATACGTTCTTACCAATGCCAGAGAAAATTTCTTGCCAAAAACAAACTGAATTATCAGAAGCGTTATTTTACACTTGATTCGTTCTACATAATGAAGATCCTAATTCCCTAGGCTATGCTGTATTAATTTACTAAAACTTATGTTGGACATGTCAAAATTTATTTACTAATTCAAATATATTTAATATAATGTGTATCGGTTAATGCAATGTTTGACCAAGATTCACTTAAATCGTTAGAAGTTGTATTGATTCCCTCAGTATTTTTTTGGAGTTCTTTTTCTAGCCTGCGCAAAGTTTTCTCAATTTCTGGATAGCACAAAACTTTCTACAACTACCTAATTGAACAAAACTTGAATAAAATAAAGTTTACTTACCTCGTTAGCTAAATAACTAATTGTTGCACCTCCCCGACAACAGCGCCAAAATTTGATTACGCCCAAACTTGTAGAAACAAAGGGATCAATGTAGAATAGGTTGAGCGGTCGTATTCACGAGGAGAGGACTAAAACAAGCTAAATAGATTAGTAGACAAATTAACTTAAGAGATAAATAAATAAATTAAATTAACGAAGCGATTTGATATTAATAAAACTTAAAGAAAAGTAAATTTTTGTTTATCAGAAACTATAATAATTAAAACGGTAAGATGTCAAAGAATCCCTTATATGCTTCGTTCACTTATTTGGATTATTCATAAAATTAATCAATCGAAAGTTTCACATCCCAAATAATAAATTATATATATATATATAGTAAATTAATTAATATATACTTGCATATATGTTTGCAGAAACAGAAATGGACCGATGAAAAAAATACAATCATGGGAGCAGTTTGTCGAAACAGAGATGTATAGTACATTTATTATTCATCATGTCAACACCATGGTGAAAATGAAATGTCAAATTTAAGCAACATAAACTAATATAAAATAAATGAGTTGGTATATACGTATGTACATATTCAATTCAATTGGAGTTCATATTATTTTGATCAAGTCTTAGATCATCATCGATATCGTTATATATATTATCCTTAATCAAGAAATTGCAAGTTGCTGTATATAACTTCTAATTGTCGTACCAAAGTGTGCTTTCACATTGATATATAGGTGTATGATCTTTTAATTAGAATTAATATATATAGTTTATCATAGAGTGAATGACAATTTAACTCCCTTTATTATTTTAAATAGGCAATTTAACTCACTGTGATAAATAAATGGGCAAAATATTAACTCACTGTGATAAATAAAAGAAGCACATTGCCTCCCTCTAAATTGCTTATTAATTCATATCATAGGGAGTTAAATTGCTTATAATATCATTTCACAGGGAGGTAAATTGTCATCTTTATATCACAAGGAAGTAAATTTCTCATTATTTCATTTCACAAGGAGTTAAATTGCTTATTTTATTTCACAGGGAGGTAAATTATCCATTAGACATATCACAAGGAATTAAATTGCAAAAAATCCATTTATCATAGTATATAGGTTTCATATTGATAGAATAGTTTGAAGGTTAATTCTAATGAAATCCAAATCCTAATTTATATACAATTAAATATGATAAATGAAATGAAATTAAACTTAAAACTTAATTATAATTTATGATCATGCTGTATTTCTATTAAAAAAGAAGTGGAATAAGTGATTCATATCCATATATTTCATTACGTAGTTACTTACACAAAATCATGTATATGATTATAGCATAGTTGTATTTGAAAATTTTAACTGGGCAATTTAACTTCTTATGATATACAAAGAGACATATTATAATGATCCTTCCTCATCGGAATGTTGCATACACACAAAATTTCATTTAATACGGAAATGATCAATTTAACCCTTATTTGAGATTTACTCTCTGCGATATGTTTGTATAATCGACATCATCCAAAAAAAAATGTTTTACTTCATGTCCTAATAATAAACATTATACAAGTGAGAGTAATTTAAATAGTTCAGTTACATATTTTGATAATGTAAGAATAGGACCTTTCTTACGAAAATATACAGAGTGTGGTACATTATTATCTAATTTGTGATAGAGGCCTCTACTAGAAAAACTTAAATTTGCAACTGAATATTTGCAACCGAATTAAATCGGTTGAAAATTTGAATAAAATTGCAACCGAAATAATGTCGGTTGCAATTTTGGCCCAGAATTGCAGCCGAATTTGTTTCGGTTGCAATTTTTGCCCAATTGTGTTTATGAAAATTGATATGTGCATATGGATTGTGTATTGTGTTTATTAAAATTGAAATTTATTTATTGGATTATATTTATAAATATCAAAACCAAAAAAAAAAAAAATTCCAATTGAAATAAAAAAAGAAAATTTCCAACCACAAATAATCGGTTGGAAAATATACCAACCGAATATTATCTGTTGGAAATATACCAACCGATAAAGTTTCGGTTGGAAAAACCAATAATCATCGGTTGGAAATATACCAACCGAAAGTTTTCGGTTAGAAATATATGCCAACCGAATTGCAGTCGGTTGGAAATGCGGTTGGAAAACTATTCGGTTGGAATTTCGGTTGCAAACTCATTACCAACGGAGGTTTTTCCAACCGTTGTCTTCGGTTGCAAAATCGGTTGGAAATTCAAGTTTCCAACCGATTTTTACCCATTTTCGGTTGGACTGTCGGTTGGATTTTTAGTTTTTTTTAGTAGTGAGGATAGCTAAAAGAAATGACAGTCATAGGGTGGGTAATTTGCTATTAACGCGTATGGTTGGGCGGTGGGGTATGGGGTATAATATTGTATTGATATGCCCACAGCTCAGGTCGTATGAATATAATTAAGTTAGATATATACTCCCTCCCTCCATTTATTTAAACATTAATAAATATGATGTCATATGATATTATCAACTTATTAGTGAAATATTTTAATTAAATTATTTATTATAATTTTATAAATTTAGTCAAGTTGATTGGTCAACTAAATCAAAAGATAAAAAAAATTGGGACGAAGGAATTATATATAACTGGCCAAGTCAAATGAAATGATCAGATCCATCCAATTCACCTTAATTCCCAAAAGATAACTTCACCCTTGTAATTGTAAATATGAAAAATTGACTGTAAATTTCCAAACCTCACCCTTGTAATTGTAAAATGAAAAATTGACTGTAAATTTCCCCTACTATATAAAATTATAGGAGTATTAAAGTTAAACTCAACTAACATAAAATACTATTCTTATACACCTTCCCAAGAAACAGCGTGAACCTTATATTAATATATACAAAAATTATTGATTACAAAGGAAACTAAAAAAATCTGATATTCTTTAGTTTCGACATGTTATTTTAGTGTAGGCCACTAGCTAGCTATAAAATAAGAATATTATATACGTTAGTTATTTGATAAGTTATTTGATCTATCAAGTCTTCTTCATCTGATGTGGCACTCAAATTATTATTATAAAATAAAATTATCTAAGACATATGATAAAAACAGACGTGATCGATTAAATATAGCAATTAACTCACGTTGATCACGTCGATTCTTATGTCCAATCCAACATGTTAATCGATGTCCGATAAAAACCCTCTAGACCTACTTACGGTTGGATCGAATCAAATAAAAATGATCCGTATCCGATTTATATGCCTTGTCACGATCCAACCCGGTAGTTGAAATCTAAAACTATAAATACCCCTCTTAAATGAGATAACAGATACGCACTCTCTAAGCAATAACTACCTACTTCGATCTCACCTCTCTTATCTCGATACTGACTTAAGCATCGGATGATTATCACCGAGTCACCACCGGTATTAACCTAATGTAGTCTTCTTTGATTACATGTTAGGATCCCCCAAAACAAATCGAGAAAAAGCTTGATTGACCTACTAATCCTCACATTGACGAGCAATGTTTGAATTGACACCTGGACGTTGACCATAATATATTATTGTACCGAAAATACACTCATCAATTGGCGCCGTCTGTGGGAACTTTAACTTCGAATCAGTAAAAGATGACTACGAGATAAAGCCCTTCTCACGCGGGATCGAGAAGAAAACATAGATCAAAATGGTGAAGGCAAAGGCGATAACATGCCTCGGCAAAACCCAAATCTACCACCTGTCGAGGAGTTTGGACCTACGAGACCTACAACTCCCGCTGTCTTCCATTTTACAAGGGAAGACTTAAAAGCCTTCTTGGACGACGCCAGAAAGGGATGGGTTGCCGAGAATGCGAGAGAGGAGCTCCATCCCCCTCTGGGACTCCCACATGCTAGGGCACCAGGTGCGGAAGTTAGAATCAAAATAACTGAAGCTAACAGTAAAGCCAATCGAGATCAGTATGGAAATTTCGGGAGGGATGACATGGGAGAACAATCTGTAAGGGAAGTCAACAAGCTGGCTTCAAAAGTTAGGTCGCTCCACCAAAAACTGGATCGACAAGAAAAGAAAAATGAAGTTCCCATGTCGAACTCTCGTTTAAGGAAATCTCCTTTCTGTGACGAGATCTTCTTTGAGAGAATACCTTCCGACAAAAGATTGTCGACGCAGCTGCCTAGATATTGTGGCACTGAAGACCCCGAAGAATTATGTTTTAATTGGAATACAATCTAGGGTGCAAAGTGTCAAATGAACTATGTTTTCAGGGTGCGAAGAATGCAAAGTGCCAAAATCCTATATTTTCAGGGTGTGAAATGCCAAAAAATCCAATCTCAAATCATCGGAATTGCAAATTCGTTCTTTTCAAATCCCTCTTCATTTTAAATCCTACCATCTAAAAAGGCCCATAAGGCCATCTCCAATTCACCCGGGGTTGGGTGGAGATGGCCATGGTTGGTTGACCTGGACAGTAGCATTGCCCAAGACTGTGCCCCAGACTGCTAAAAGCCTGAGGCACATCCTTGCTTGGAGGTCCCGCTCCGCGCGTCCATTCCAAGCAGGTGGCATGTGGCGCCACCTGCTGCCTTATATTATTTTTATTTTTTATTTATTATATGTTTATTAAATAAAATAAATTTGACTAGAAATTTAATAACACCTTGTTTAATTTAATTAACTAGAAATGAAAGACAAATTTAATGATAAATATTGTATAAGATTCAATAACATCTTGTTTTAAATTAAAGATGTAATATTATTAGTTTTAATTTTGAATTTATAAATTTGTATACGAAAGTAAAATTTATTCAAAACTTACAAATATTATAAATTTTATTTAAAAACATTATAGTATACTCAAATCCTTATCCGATATTAATTTTTTTTTTTAATAAATCTGTCTGCGAAAGTAAATTTATTTAACTACATTTAAAATTTGATTTTCATAATTAAATTTTACTTAACTAAATTGTAGTATAAATGTTAAATGTATAAATGGGCCAAAATATGGAAATACGATATTTGCATTAAATTACGTTAATATTGGTACATGTACGTAGATACATAAAAATTTATAAATAAATAAAATTACATACTACGTAGATACTAACGTATAAAAACTTATTGTGTGGCGACACATCATATAATCTTCAAGGGCTATATCTTCTAACTTATTCTTATTATTATCATCATCATCATTATTATTATTATTCTTCTTATTATTATTACAATTATTCATTTTCAAAATTAAGCTTAATGATATTATAATTGTTATTCATTGTGTGAGTCATTATTACTATTATTATTATTATTATTGTTGTTGTTGTTGTTATTATTATTATTATTATTATTCATTTTCAATATTATTCTTATTCTTATTATAGATAATAATAGGTGGGAGTGTGGAAGCTTTTTTTCTTCAATTAATTGATGTTGTTCCCCTTAGTGGTTGGAGACGGTGCCAAGGAGGGTATAGGTTTACCCGGGGTGGAGATGGACAGACTTGGGCTGTGAAAGCCCTCACCCCACTCCACCCCCAAAAAAAAAAATTGGTGTGAACTCGATCCTGCTCATTTTTTTAGTCCTTGCATCTCTTGTGATGTATTTGTAATCATCTTCTTTTTCTAGTAATGAAATGAATGATTAATTATCAGGAAAAATAAATCTTATGGTTATGTGATGGGGTTACCCTTTATTTGACTATTCTTGTTATTTTGTTGATGCAATAAAAAGCTTTACTTATCATTTTCAGGAAGAAAAAAAGATCAAGGATGAACTCAAAAGAAGAAAAACGATTTTTTTCGTTTAGTCCTCTTCAACAATCCTACATATATACAGGTCTGGGTCTTCCTAGGCCATTTCTATTTGGTTTGCAAGTAGGAGCTTGATTTCTCTTCATTCCAACCCAGGAGACATGCTCGAGTCATTATACCTTTCATGCTTCGATATAGGGATGCAAAATTCTGCTCTCACAATATATCGGTTCTAGTTGAAATTTCTCCCAATATATCTGAAACAAAACCTCAATAAATTATGTCTACAAGTGGGGAATTCGAGTAAAGACCTGAATAGCAAAAGCTAAATAAGAAACAGTGCAACCATAAAGTCCGGGAAGAAATAAAACTCACTTCCATAATCATCCATACCATTAAGGAACTTTAAAAAATCAAGGAACAAAAAGTAAGCAAAGTTGAATCTGTTTTTATAAGCCAAAAAATCCAATAGCTTCGACTATATAAGAAAACGAGAAGATATGAAACTTTACGTGAAAGCTCCATTGAAAAAGGGGTAGCAAAGAAAGCACCTTCATCTAGTGAAGAAGATGGAATCCCTTCTTCCTCTTTCTTCATCTTAAAGATCTCAATTGAGATGGAAACTCAATCAACCCTCAACATGTAAATGTTAATACATTCTAAAAAAATTACATTAATTCATGGTACATGAATGATTTCCAATTTGTCTTTGTTAAGTTGTAAAGAAGCTTGCCTCAAGACACACACACCCAAGGGGCCACCAATAAACAGCACCCAAGAGACCATCAATAAACAGCGCTCGATATGAGGCCATCAATAAACAGCACTCGAGAGGCCATCAATAAACAGCACTCGAGGGGCAATCGAAAAATAGCGTCTCAAGACGCGACATAGTCAAATGTCAGAAATAAAGTAAATTAAAAGGAAAAGATACGCGTGGAAAGAACAAGCATTTCACAGTAACCATTATCAGGCCAAGCTACAAAGAACACCAAAGTTTTGCTCCCTGTAATTGCAGCTTACAACGCTTTGTTCCTTCAAAAGGTCAATGCAATAGCAATCTACCAAGAAATTAGAGATTAAAAACCTAAAGTCAGAATCTGCTCCAAAATTAAAACTAGTGGGTGAGTCCACACCAAGAATAGGATATAAATTGTACCAGAGACTCAGGGATAAGAGAAAATCAGAACATCAAGTTCAACTATGAACAAGTACAGAAGAAGAAGAAAAATTTTAAGGAAAAAGAAATACCACTAGCTAGTTCATTATCTAAGCAATTTTAAAATGGATTCATTTCAAAGAAATATATGTACCACAAAAGTACTAATATTGAGTGCACATCTTCCAGTTTAGACTAGACATTCAAATCCCGTGAACTCATATTCAACCACAAAGCATTATAAATATAATTATCACCAGCATTATAAAGACCTTAATCTCAAATTCTCATCATTGTTCAAGACACAAGACCAAAGATAATTATGAAAATTCACAAGACCCACATGATTATTCAAGTAAATTCACAGAACCAAGATTGTAAACATGATCATTAAAACCCACATTATAAAACCTTTAATTAACAAGAAACCAAATTTCTCAAACCCCACATGATCGCACAACTGGTTCGAAAACAGGGTTTTGTGAGTTTAATTGAATCCAAGAATAATCAAGAAATGTCAAAGTTGATAAAATTACAAAATTCCTTTTGAAATCGTTCATAAAACAGGGTAAATAGAAGAAACGAGAAGAACCCATTATAAAATCATTCTAAAATTCGAGTATTTTCCTTGAAAAATATTACCAAGGTAAAAGAAAAAGGAAACCCAGAAACATGTAAGTAGTAGTAATATTGCAAGCAAACTGATAATGTGGTTTAGAAATAGATGAGTAGTCTAATACTGTGGAAAGAGGATATCTGTAGGAAGAAACTGTATTATTACAGTGATAGTCCTTTAAGTAAGATGGTGGGTGAATGACTCTGGATGATTTTCTGGGGATGGGAGGATCAGAGGTGGAAGAAATGGGTGATTGAATAGAAGGAGGTGTGATAGGAATGTCAGGTGCTGGGTAAGAAGGACTTAGGTCATCAAAATGATAGGGAGATAAAGTAGAAACAGGAGATACTTGGTTAGTATCTTTATTGAAGTGCTGGAAAATGACAGGATCATATAAAGGAAAAATGTGTTCATGGAATACAGCATTCCTTGAAATAAAAATTTCAAAATTTTGAATGTCTAAAAATTTGTAGCCTTTATACCCTGGAGGATAACCAATAAAGATGCACTTTCTAGCTCTAGGGTCAAACTTAGATCTATGGCTTTTTAAAGTAGATGAGAAAGCTAAACATCCAAAAACCTTTAGGAAATTGTAATCAAAATTTGATTGAAATAGTCTGAAATAAGGGGACTGATTTTGAATAATGGGGGAGGGGATTCTATTTATAATAAAGACAGCAGTTAGGACACACTCATTCCAATACTTAATAGGCAATTTAGACTGAAAAAGTAAGGATCTAGCTATGCCTAAAATGTGTTGGTGTTTCCTTTCCACCACAGCATTTTGCTGTGGTGTCTCCACACATGAAAATTGATGAATTATCCCCAATTTTGCAAAAAGATCAGTAAAGAGAAGTTCCTTAGCATTGTCACTCCTAAAACATTTAATATTTGAATTAAACTGATTTTTAACTAGAGATAAAAACTTAGGTAAAATATATGAAACATCAGATTTGTGTTGAAGGAGATACACCCAAGTGAATCTACTGTAATCATCTACTAGAGTTAGAAAGAATCTATAGCCATTGTGAGATGGAACCCTGTAGGGGCCCCATATATCACAATGAACAAGTTCAAAAATGTGATTAGATTTAGATATACTAGAACTGTAAGGTAAAGTTTTTAATTTTGCCAAAGGACATATATCACAAGGTATTTTATCCATAGAAGATACAGATGTGAAACCTAAAGTTGATTTTAAAGAAAGTAATCTATCATTAGAAATATGTCCCAATCTATGATGCCAAGTATCCATAGTAACATTATTACAAGTAGAAGTGGAACTAGTAGGTAGACAAGGCTTGAGTATATAGAGGCCATGATATAATTCACCCTTGCCAATCATCTTCATGGATTTCAGATCCTGAATTGTAAAAGAATTAGGTGAGAAAGTAATACTTAAAGGCATAGTATTAAGAAGAGTGGAAACAGAAAGTAGATTAAATTTGAATGTAGGGACAAAAAGGACACTAGGGAGAGTAATAAACTGATTCAATTTTACAGAACCCTTGAAATGGACAGAAATAGTAGACTTATTTGGTAGTGTAATAGAGTTGTTAGAAATAGGAGATAAAGTGTCAAAGAATTTGATGTTATTACATATGTGGTTGGTAGCCCCTGAATCAATAATCCAACATTGTGAAAAATCTAAATTGTTAGCAAGATTAATGAAAGAAGTCATACCTGTATTTGTTGTGAGATTGAATGTGTTGGAAGTAGATGTGTCTGATGTAGTAGAGTTAGATGAGCCACTTAACTGGTTTGAAAACAGGTGGGAGAGCTGGTGAAGTTGATCAGGAGATAACTGTTGCATGAAATCCTGGATAGGTGATTGTGCTGATATTTCATTCTGTGTGTCAGATTGTAGGGAGTTGACAGTAGATGGATTCTGTTGTGGAGGTCTTGGAGTGCTGTTTGGTGGTCTATAACCAGGTAATGACCAATTTATTATTTCTGGTCCAATAATTGTGTAGGACAGGGTCTTGAGTAGGTGGTAAGAGGGTTCCATCTACAAAACCTATTTTGTTTTTGACTTCCAAAGATAATTCCATGGCAATACTCCATGTTTGGTAGTTGTTTTCTGTTAATTTTTCAGAAACTAAAGAAATGCTTGGGCCATCTGCAGGGTGTAAATAATATGGACTAGTTGGATCCTCTATTTGGGATCTTGTGCGGTTGGAAAGAAGGGCTGGTGATACAGAGTCAGTGGTAGAACTATTGGTATCCATTGGAAAGGGAAGAAATTTTTTTCAGAAGATAGAGTAAAGGGGTTCTTGATTTTGAGAGGGTGATTCTTGATGAAGAAAAGGAATTCTGAGAGTGTGTGAAAGTGAATTTGAATTGACAGAAAATAGAATGAGATGGAATTTACCAGGAAATGGAATGGACTGATTTGATCTTGAACTGAAGAATGCAGTGAATTGGATGGATATGACTTGAATCTACTGGAAAGTGGAAAGCAATTGGTGATATGATGAACAGGATGAAGAAAGAAATCCTCGGATAATGGATTTTGAATGCTAAATTGCTGATTCTTTGAGATTTCTGAATGCTGGGACACAGATCGAATGCAATATGATGAATTGATGTGTTTCTTGATGTGAAGAACTCTGAAATTGTGCAGCGGATCAATGGAAGATATCTGCTGATACCATGTAAAACATATAATTTGCTCTGATACCATGTAAAACATATAATTTGCTATTATGTGTAATTTGTAGAGAAAATAAAACTGCGTAATTGTATATCTTGAATTAGTAATTACATGAATGAAAAATTATATCAAAGCTGAGTTAACCTACTATCCTATTTATAACTGTCTAACTAACAAGGCTAAGAACGTAACTTTACATTCTACAAATATTACCGGCCCAGTTATATAACAAACTTGGCCCAACTACATAATCTGAACGGCCCTATTATTATTCGGCCCTTTTACTTATTCCAATTAACCAACAATTAGAATAACTAAACTTTATTCCTAAATCCCTAATTCAGAACAAATTAGGTTTCCGTTTCCATTCCTTCTTTACCAAATTGCTGATTCTTGATTGACAAAACATAACTCGCGATAAATTGAAGTAGAGAAGTCAACAAACTTAGGTTTCTGCAATCTCCATTGATCTGTCCTCGGATTTTTCTCTTTTAATTTATTCGCCACACGAAGTATTTAGATTTTGTTGCAATTGGAGATTGATCAACGGTTGGTTGAAACTTCACATTCTTCTAAAATTTGTAACAACCAGTAACTATTTTTGTATTTTTGTTAATTAATTGCACTCAAATTAAAATTAAATGTAACAGTAATTGAATTGAGAAGTGGTAGAAAGAAAACAGAGAAAGTTTGGGTAAGAAGGCAGAAGGAAGCAAGAGAGAAATTGAGAAAATATATATTTGCTGAATACATAGCAATTACATGTTTTAGCTATTTATACTCCAACAAATAAGAAAATAAAGACATATGAGCTGTAAAATATAATAATAACGGGATGTATTTAATTGGATAAAGTAGCTGACTAAGAAATCCAATAACCCATTAGCTGCTATTTGGAATTAAATCCAATAACCCATCAACAGGCCCAAATCCATTTCCCTTTTCAGACATCATCTCCAATTTCCTCTGCAACCAGTCCATCTTCTTCTTTGCTCTCACTTCACGTTTTTTCTTCTCTTTTTCAATTTCCCATTTCTGAACCATCATAGACATAACATTACCCCCTCCTTCAGAAGACCCTTGTCCCCAAGGGTCAAGATTCGGAAAACGAGCACGGATTGAAGCCGCATCTTCCCATGTAGCCTCCTCCGGCGAAGAATCCACCCACTGGATAAGCCACTCCGTGGCAGCCACCCCTTTCTTTTTTATTAATCTTCTAGAAATAATCTTAAGAGGATAGATCTGAAAGTTGCCATTTTTTTCTGGTGTAGGTAAATCAACAATCACAGAAGTCAAAGGCCCAATTTTTTTGTTCAACTGAGAAACATGGAAAACGGAATGCACCTTTGCACCAGCAGGCAAAGCCAAACGGTAAGCACACGAACCAATCCTTTGTAGAATTTTATACGGGCCGTAGAACTTAGGAGAAAGTATTAAATTTTTTCTGATTTCCACGGAGCTCTGTCTGTAAGGTTGAAGCTTTAGGAAAACCCAATCACCTACCACAAAAACAGTTTAAGTTCTGTGTTTATCTGCATTAGATTTCATACGTTGTTGTGCAAATGTGAGATTCTGCTTCAGTAGTTGCACCATTCTCCCCCTTTCAACAATTAAATCCTTCACTTCAGGGTGAACATCTTGTAGATAAGGCCCTAAAGACAGTTGAGGTGGTTTATAGCCATAGAGTGCCTCAAAAGGTGTGATCTTTAAAGCAGAATGAAAATTGGTGTTATACCAATATTCTGCCAAAGATCACTGGTAGGTTTCCCTTGCACCATGCACCGTAAATAGGTCTCCAGACATTGATTGAGTCTCTCAGTCTGCCCATCAGATTGAGGATGATATGATGTACTCATATCTAATTGTACCCCCAAAACCTTGAACAGACCCTTCCAAAACCCACTAGTGAAAACCTTGTCTCTATCAGAGACAATACTAATAGGAAGTCCATGGAGTTTGTATACAGTGTCCAAGAATTTTTTTGCAATAGTGATAACGCCATTAAAACGTCGTTATTACCTATCTCTTTAAGCCCAAAACATTTTGTTTTGATCCGAGTTTTTGTGTGTCTTTGCGTGTTTTCGTGTCTTTTGTGTTTTTGGCCCCTTTGTTTGGCCTTTGTTCGTTTTTGTGTTTTTATTCTCGTTTTGATCGTTTTCTCCGTGGTTTGTAGGCATTGACATATTAGAGAGATTCGGAGTTGCGTATCAATGATACGAGTCGCTCTACCCACCCCGCGAGTCAAGCTTGAGTTTCAAAGCAATTAGAACCCGGAGCAAATTGTACAAGAATGTAGATAGCTGCTCACTAGAACATGCATAAATATTTCATATATGATCAAAATGAACTGAATTTTGGATATGTCATAGATGAGTGAGTTAGCTACGCTACGGACTTTACGGATCCGCAATCGGAGTTCGGAATCAAAAGATATGCTGCTTGGAAGGAAGTGCGGCAGAGCAGAAAACACCAGCTCACCTTCGGCATAAACCTCGCCGCGGCGAGTTGCCAGCAGAAAAAGCAAGTTTGCCTACGGCATAAACCTCGCCGCGGCGAGGTCAGGTCTGCTCTGTTTTTCTGCGTATTTTGAGGGCCTTTTTGTATATTGCCCTTCTCCCACTTGTAAATACAACTTCCTTTAGGACTTTTTGGACTTTGTTACTATAGTTTGGAGGGTAACTTAGGCATGATGAACTTGTTGTTCCTCTAGGTTAGAGGCTTAAAGGTGGAATCATTCAACCAACTTCAACCATTCTACAATTCTACACTTTGCATTTTCTCTCTTGCCTCCCTTTTGAAGAAAAGAGAAGAACTCTCACTTGGACTCCCCAAAGAAGATAAAAAGGCATTGAGGGAGAAGTTGTTGAAGACCTCCTCACAAAGCTTACTCTAAACTCTTTTACTTTGTTCATTTATATTGATGTCTTTTAATGTAATGAATGATATATTATTGTTATGAGTGGCTAATCTCATTTATTCTATGTTTTTATTGATCCTATGTTTGGTTCTTGATTCTTGATTAAATGATGAGTTAATGGTTGTTGCTATGCTTGTATACAAGTGTTTGTTAAACTAGTTTGAGCCTTTGTCAACTTATGGATTAGCTAACCATAGGATGAAATGGATTGATCTTTAATTGCTAGACATAGTGGATTAAAGATTAGATTGAAAAACTAGGTTGTGATTTGATTTTAGGATAGAAATATACCTAGGTCATTTCATGTTCTAACAAGGTTTGGAGTTAATGCATCACTTAGGCTTAATCCTCTTAGACATAAATTGGATTAGTCTACTTTGGTAGGTTCGTACGCTATCGAAAGATACATATGAATAATTTACGAAATCTTGAACAACAAACGTGAATATGGTTGTCAATTGTTGAGTCGTTTGTCTTGAATTGAACTAGGTGACGTAAAATCATAGAAGCCTTTACATATATTAAGTCAAGTGTTAGTTTCAAAATCACCTTAATTTGAGTTGTAGTATCAAAACCACAATCACCTCACCAAATTCAACTTACGAATCTAAGTCGAAGTAACAAGACGTTAGTTGGTAATTAATTTAACAATTCCTCGTGGGTTCGACACTCCTTATCACTTTATTACTTGTAACGACCGTATACTTGCGCGTTTACGTACTCGTATTTGGAGCGTAACAAGTTTTTGGCGCCGTTGCCGGGGAGTTGTAACGATTGTTTGCCAATTTATATTCTTGTATATCTTAACTTGGATTTGCTATTTACGTTGTGATCTTTGTCTTCCTAGGTACGATGGCCTACAATGATTGCTATCCAAGGTCAACCGAGGGACGATCACTTTGTTATTGTATGCATTGCATGGGGGAGAGCACAATCTCCGGTTGCCCAATGAGTCCAACTCATTTTCAATATGAGAATTCATACATGGGTAATCATTATGAGCCGAGTCCCCCTTACAATAGCTACAATATCGAATGGGGAGATAACCCGTATTATCCAAGGAACAATGAGTGGGGAGGTGGACCACACCCGGATATGATGATGATTACCCCATTCATCCAACCGAACTATCATGAATATTCTCAACCTCCAGTAGAAGCACAATCATCTTTGGAAGAAGCATTCACTAAGTTCATGGAGCACACCACCAAATACATGGTTAACAATGATTCTAAATTGGAAGAGGTTTCCAAACAATTGGAAGAGGTTTCCAAACAGTTACAAGAAGACTCGGGGACATTTAGGGATCTTCAAACACAAATGGAGCAAATCTCACAAGCTTTATTCATAAGACCCCCGGGAGCTTTGCCGAGTACAATTGAATCAGTTGCTCCTAATGAAAGCTTTAATGAACCGAGTGAAATGTTCGAAACAAATGGGTTTCATACTAGAGAGGAAGAACAAGGTGGATCGAAAGAGCTTGCAAAGGACGATAAGTTCATCATGGATGAAGGGTTTGATCAAAATGTCATCAAATATTCTTATGGGGACTTGGTTATTCCCGAAGAAGACAAGTGGATCCACCCGAGCAAAGCATCATGGATAATTATGGGAAAAGATTACAAAAGATTTGAACCGGGAGATAAAAGTTTTCGATTTGATATGAGGTTCAAATCCGTCCCAAAAGACCGTATAATGAAAAAACTAAAGCGTGGGATTAATTTAAAAGCAAAGAGGCCGGGGCTCATACTTGATCCCGATGGGATCCTATTCGATTATTGGCCACCCTAAAAGAAAAGAGAAGCTTCAAGTCGAGCTTTCGACTATAAACAAGCGCTTCTCGGGAGGCAACCCGAGCCTATTGCTTTTTCCTTTGTTGTTTTGTGTTTTGTGTTGTTTTCGTTTTTGTTTTTGTTGTCGTTTTTGCGTTTTGTGTTGTAGGTAAATGAGCGCCGGTGAAAGATCGAAGATTGACAAGCACAAATCGAGCGAGGTCAAGCGAATGAACCATGGTTCGCGAACGTCGTAAGGTGAGTAGTTGTACTTTAAAAAAAAATTTAAAAACTACGCTACTCACTCACCGTTTTAAATTTCTCATACAAACTCTCTTCCCTCTCTCACGATCTCTCAAGCTCACTCACTCAGTTCTTCCCAAACTCACATAAATTTCTCTCTCAATCACATAATCTCCCAAATCCCACAAACAAGCCACCAATTCACCCCTAAAATCCTCCATTTCCATCATACATTACCAAAAAACGGGAGTCAACACTCAAGGGTTCGAAAGGCAAAATTCTTCGATTACGATCCAAAGGTAAGTGTGGCTTGACTTAATTGGTATTGGTGTGTCGGTGTTGAACTGTTTGGTATTGAAAATTTTTTGGGTTGAAGCTCTTGTAAACTTTGAAGAGAATTAGTGAATTGAGGAGTGCACACAAGGTGTTTGATAAATTGCGTGTGAGAAATTTTTACCCTCTTTGCTATTTTTTCGATTGTGGAGTTGCCGGGGTTTTAGTTTGTTGAAGTTGTGTGATTGCAACACAAGTTTGGGGGAATTTTGCGCATTTGGAATAAAAGGGAAGAGTACGGGAAAGCAATGGAGCGTGCCCTCAATGCACGAAACCACTGAAGACGGGAGCAACCACGGGATGCATACGAAAAGGGACGTCGGATTTAAATTTACGCAGTCCCGTCGGTTTAAATTGAGCTTACAATGTTTTAATTATATTCTCGTCTTGTGTTGGTTTTGTTATTAACTCTTGAGAGATATTGGCATGTTTACTCGTTTCAATTTATAACGTTTGCTTGATGGAATTAATTAGAGCCGTGCTTGCTCATTTATCGTTTTGTTTTGTTTTGTTTTGCTTGTGTTTTTGTTGTGTTCTTGTTTTTGTCGTGTCGTACCTTATTCCGTCACTCTCAATTCACACAATGGGGACATTGTGCATTTTAAGTTTGGGGGTGTAGTAAGGTCACTTGTTGCGTACTAAGTCGACCCGCCAAATTTTTTTCAAATTCTTATTATTATTTGTACATGCTCTACAAAGTTCAAAGCACATTGGCAATGGCTATGATTATATTTAAAGTGGATAACGAACTTTAGCGATAATAGGATCTAGGACTCCTTTTGCTTAACTTAGAATCCCTCCAATCCTTAGCTTGGAATCTAAATGTAAAAAGAGCATAAATGGCCTAAGTTTGGGGGAGTAAACCCTTTTCGAGAATGAAAAACCTTTGAACACCTAACTCTTAAAAGAAATGAGTAGAAAAGTTGCTAAAATGTACGCACTTCTATGAGAGAAAAGAAAGGCTAAGCCTTCAATCGTTAGTTTTCATTGATCATTTTTGGTAATTACTCTATCTCATTAATCTTGTGCAAGAGTTGTAATAGAAAAATCTATATGTGTGCACAAAAGAAGAACAGAGAGTGGTGCTAGAAATTGCATCAAGTTCGCCATTAGTGCAAGTATCGTATCGCAATATTCTTGTAAAGCACAAAGTGCTATGTTATTATTGTAAATCAAAAGAAAAGCAAAGAATGGTGAGAAAAGAGTTAGGAGCTAAAAATCGTCAATTAATTCAAGAATAGGGATAACACTCTTAAATTACCTATAACTTAGTTTCGTGAAGTGATTTGAGCATTAAGTTTGTAATCTACGGTGAGGAGAGATTCTTTGTCAAACATTAGAAGTCCTTGCAAATAGAACCGATGATTTTGACCTATCGGGACGTATTCACCTAAAATAAAATCTAGTCGAAGCCATCACACACACATGGAGTTTGTTTAAATAATAATTTGAAAGTGTTAAGTTTTAGCATTTCGATCTTAAGTCTGTTTGTTTTGTTCTTGTTTTGTTTTCTTTGCTCGAGGACGAGCAAGTGTTTAAGTTTGGGGGTGTTGATAACGCCATTAAAACGTCGTTATTACCTATCTCTTTAAGCCCAAAACATTTTGTTTTGATCCGAGTTTTTGTGTGTCTTTGCGTGTTTTCGTGTCTTTTGTGTTTTTGGCCCCTTTGTTTGGCCTTTGTTCGTTTTTGTGTTTTTATTCTCGTTTTGATCATTTTCTCCGTGGTTTGTAGGCATTGACATATTAGAGAGATTCGGAGTTGCGTATCAATGATACGAGTCGCTCTACCCACCCCACGAGTCAAGCTTGAGCTTCAAAGCAATTAGAACCCGGAGCAAATTGTACAAGAATGTAGATAGCTGCTCACTAGAACATGCATAAATATTTCATATATGATCCAAATGAGCTGAATTTTGGATATGTCATAGATGAGTGAGTTAGCTACGCTACGGACTTTACGGATCCGCAATCGGAGTTCGGAATCAAAAGATATGCTGCTTGGAAGGAAGTGCGGCAGAGCAGAAAACACCAGCTCACCTTCGGCATAAACCTCGCCGCGGCGAGTTGCCAGCAGAAAAAGCAAGTTTGCCTACGGCATAAACCTCGCCGCGGCGAGGTGGGACCTCGCCGCGGCAAGGTCTGCTCTGTTTTTCTGCGTATTTTGAGGGCCTTTTTGTATATTGCCCTTCTCCCACTTGTAAATACAACTTCCTTTAGGACTTTTTGGACTTTGTTACTATAGTTTGGAGGGTAACTTAGGCATGATGAACTTGTTGTTCCTCTAGGTTAGAGGCTTAAAGGTGGAATCATTCAACCAACTTCAACCATTCTACAATTCTACACTTTGCATTTTCTCTCTTGCCTCCCTTTTGAAGAAAAGAGAAGAACTCTCACTTGGACTCCCCAAAGAAGATAAAAAGGCATTGAGGGAGAAGTTGTTGAAGACCTCCTCACTAAGCTTACTCTAAACTCTTTTACTTTGTTCATTTATATTGATGTCTTTTAATGTAATGAATGATATATTATTGTTATGAGTGGCTAATCTCATTTATTCTATGTTTTTATTGATCCTATGTTTGGTTCTTGATTCTTGATTAAATGATGAGTTAATGGTTGTTGCTATGCTTGTATACAAGTGTTTGTTAAACTAGTTTGAGCCTTTGTCAACTTATGGATTAGCTAACCATAGGATGAAATGGATTGATCTTTAATTGCTAGACATAGTGGATTAAAGATTAGATTGAAAAACTAGGTTGTGATTTGATTTTAGGATAGAAATATACCTAGGTCATTTCATGTTCTAACAAGGTTTGGAGTTAATGCATCACTTAGGCTTAATCCTCTTAGACATAAATTGGATTAGTCTACTTTGGTAGGTTCGTACGCTATCGAAAGATACGTATGAATAATTTACGAAATCTTGAACAACAAACGTGAATATGGTTGTCAATTGTTGAGTCGTTTGTCTTGAATTGAACTAGGTGACGTAAAATCATAGAAGCCTTTACATATATTAAGTCAAGTGTTAGTTTCAAAATCACCTTAATTTGAGTTGTAGTATCAAAACCACAATCACCTCACCAAATTCAACTTACGAATCTAAGTCGAAGTAACAAGACGTTAGTTGGTAATTAATTTAACAATTCCTCGTGGGTTCGACACTCCTTATCACTTTATTACTTGTAACGACCGTATACTTGCGCGTTTACGTACTCGTATTTGGAGCGTAACAAATAGTCTCTGCCGTATAAGGGTGTGATATAGGTATGAAATGGCCATATTTCGTGAATCTATCAATTATAGTGAGAATAGTATTTTTGCCATGTGAAGTAGGCAACCCTTCAATAAAGTCCATGGACATGTGTGTCCAAGCCTGATCAGGTATATGTAAAGGTTGCAATAGTCCAGGGTAAGGAACATGCTCTCCCTTACTTCTTTGACAAATATCACACTCTTTCACAAAAACCTCCACGTCCTTCTTCATCCCAGCCCAGTAGAACATTGACTTCACCCTTTTTAGTGTACCCTGAATCCCAGAGTGACCCCCCAAAGGAGTATCATGCAGACCAGTGATAAGTTTGACCTTTAAGTCAGTACTGGAACCAATACAAATCCTCCATTTATACCTTAAAACTCCTTTATTGTGTGCATAATTAGGATGAGAGTCATGCTGAATAGTGAGTGCAGAAATTATCTCAAGTAATTTAGAGTCTCCAATGTAACTGTTGGTGATCTCTGTCACCCACATAGGCTGGACCAAGGTAACAGCATCACAAATTCCCTCCAAAATTTCCATTCCCTCCTTCCTAGAGTGTGCATCAGCCACTCTGTTCTCCATCCCCTTTTTATATTGGATCTCATAATCCAATCCAAGCAACTTACTTATCCATTTTTGTTGTAAAGCAGTAGAAAGCTTTTGTTCCAATATGTACTTCAAACTTTGTTGGTCACACTTGATAATAAAGTGATTACTCATCAAGTATTGTCTCCATTTTTCCACAGCCATCAATAAGGCTAAGAATTCTTTTTCATAAATGGAAAGACCCTGATTCTTGGGACCAATTGACTTACTTAAGTAAGCAATGGGTCTGCCTTGCTGCATTAGGACAACACCCAACCCTTTACTACTTGCATCAGTCTCTACTACAAAAGATTCAGTGAAATCTGGTAGGGCCAACACAGGTGCTGTTGTCATGGCCATCTTTAACCTCTCAAAAGCTTCAGTGGCTTGTTCAGTCCAGTTAAAAGCATCCTTCCTCAACAAATCAGTTAGTGGTTTACTGATACTCCCATAACCTTTAATGAACTTTCTGTAGTAACCAGTTAACCCTAAGAATCCCCTTAGAGATTTTACATTCTTAGGGATAGGCCAATCCCTCATACATTGTATTTTAGCAGGATCAGTAGCAACCCCATCATGGGAAATTATATGACCTAAATACTCCACCTTAGTCTGACCAAAAGAACACTTTCCCATTTTTGCATATAATTCATTCGTCCTCCATAATCCCAATGTTAACTGTAGGTGCTGCAAATGAGTATTCCAATCCTTACTGTAGATGAGTATATCATCAAAGAACACCAGAATGAACTTTCTAAGATAGGGCTCAAACACATGATTCATCAAGGCTTGGAATGTACCAGGTGCATTGCACAAGCCGAAAGGCATGACTACAAATTCAAACTGTCCATAGTGAGTAACAAAACTAGTTTTAGGAATATCCTCCTCTCTCATTCTGATCTGAAAATACCCTGCTCTTAAATCAATCTTTGAGAAAAATCTAGCACCATTTAGTTCATCCAACAATTCATCAATTATAGGAATTGGAAATGCATGCTTAATAGTCAAAGAGTTTAGGTACCTATAATCCACGCATAGCCTCCATGAGCCATCCTTTTTCTTCACAAGTATGATGGGTGAAGCAAAAGGACTTTGACTTGGCCTAACAACCCTTGACTGCAGCATCTCTTTTACTAATTTCTCAATTTCCCCTTTTTGTACATGTGGGTACCTATAAGGGGCCTGTTTCTTTGAAATGGCATCAGGCTTCAATATAATCTGATGCTCTATTCCCCTTGTAGGAGGTAAGGACTTAGGTTCCTCAAAAATGTCCTTATATTCATCAAGTAGCATCCTTAACTCATAATCCTCTGTTCCCACTTCCATGATAGTGCTGGATATGGAATATAGTTTCCCAACAAACCCTACATCACCCTCTTTGATCATTTGATGCATTCCTTCTACTGATATAAACTGCAACTCTGACTCTTCCTTAACAGCCTGTATAGTAATTTTACTTTCTCCCTGGTAACAGTGAATTGCATGGTAGCATAGTCACAACCAATTGGGCTATGGTCCCTTAGCCAATTGCCTCCCATAACCAAGTCACAACCACCTAGTTTGATCACCCTGACTGGGTAAATGAACTTGTTCCCTTGTATTTCCCACTTGAAATTGGGACAAATGGTTCTACTAATCATTTTCTGACCATTTGCCACAGTGACCATCATAGGGGTAGAGTTTTGAACCTTGCATCCCATCTGTTTACACAACTGTTCATCAATGAAACAATGTGTACTGCCATTGTCAATGAGGCAGTGGATATCTTTTCCATATGCTCTACCTTTAACTCTAATTGTAGTCATATTAGAGCTCCCATAAATTGCATTAATGGAAACTGTCATATCTCCTTCCTCCACTACATCATTAATCAGGTCATCAGAGTGGTCATCACCATCATATGCAGCCTCTTCTTCATCAGTCATTATCATGAAGGCTTGTCTGGTACCACCCTTGCATTTATGGCCAAAAGTGTATATTTCGTCACAATTGTAGCATAAGTTTTTCTCCCTTCTTGCTTGCATTTCAGCTGCATTTAATAATTTCCTAGTATTACTTCCCCCATTTGGATTTCTATAAGGTAATGCAGCAGCAGGTCTCTGGTAATTTGGATTTGGAACCACATTATTTTTAGTTATTTGCTGTCCAGTGTTGTAGCCAACTTTCGGTCCTCCTCTACTCCTTCTAGTAATAGCATCAGTGGCCACCTCCTGTTTCCTAGCAATAGACACAGCCTCTTCCATAGTCTGGGGCTTCATTTGCATTACCACCCCTCTAATATCCTCCCTTAATTTGCTCAAGAAACTGATAAGATAGTAGCTCTCAGGAAGATCCTTAACAGTCAATTTCATGTAGGCCTTTAGCTCCTCAAATTTCTTAACCAGTTCTGAGACATTACCAGTTTGTACCAGCTTATGAAACTCCACAACAATCAGGTCAGGATCCGCTTCCTCAAACCTTGTAACACAGCAAACACCAATTCCTCCCAACTAGCCTCATCATTAGTCTCCATGAATCCTTGTACCCATATTTCAGCCTCCCCAAACATGTGCATAGATGCTAAAGTCACCTTGCAATCCTCAGGAATAGTAGTAATCATTTTAAAATACTTTTCTGCTTTCCTAACCCATGATCTAGGATTAATACCATCAAAATTAGGGAATTCAATTTTCTGCAATCCAGAGAAGGAATTAGATCCAGAATTATTGGATCCTGAATGATTAGATCCAGAGGATTGAATATTGTAACTATTACTATTTTGTGTCTGATTACTAAAAGGTGACATGATTTTTTCAGGAGTAGGTAAGATACTAGGGTTTGGCATTCTTTTTGATAGATTTTGCAGTTGATTTACTATCTCTTGTAATTGAACCTGTGTTGCTTTCACATTTGAATCCATCCCACTAACTGTTGATCTTAAACTATCATAACAGGAATGTAGATCATCAATTGAAGATTTCATACTTTCCTGACGTTGCCCTTTTTCCTCAGCAACGGCAACCTCCACCATCTTTTGAACCTCCTTTGCTCGTGTACCTTTAGCCATTTCCGCAGCAGAATAATGATAACCTGGCTCTGGGTACCAATTTGTAACAACCAGGAACTATTTTTGTATTTTTGTTAATTAATTGCACTCAAATTAAATGTAACAGTAATTGAATTGAGAAGCGGTAGAAAGAAAACAGAGAAAGTTTGGGTAAGAAGGCAGAAGGAAGCAAGAGAGAAATTGAGAAAATATATATTTGCTGAATACATCGCAATTACATGTTTTAGCTATTCATACTCCAACAAATAAGAAAATAAAGACATATGAGCTGTAAAATATAATAATAACTGGATGTATTTAATTGGACAAAGTAGCTGACTAAGAAATCCAATAACCCATTAGCTGCTATTTGGAATTAAATCCAATAACCCATCAACAGGCCCAAATCCATTTCCCTTTTCAGACATCATCTCCAATTTCCTCTGCAACCAGTCCATCTTCTTCTTTGCTCTCACTTCACGTTTTTTCTTCTCTTTTTCAATTTCCCATTTCTGAACCATCATAGACATAACAAAATTACCTAAAAATAACAATCAAGAATCAGAGGGATTGTGAGAAGGAAGAATAAAGAATAGCTATTGCTTGAACTTGGAATCACTAACAGTGTAAAATTTGAAATTTTAGGAATTTGGATTCAAGACTGAAGAGAAAAGGAAAATAAGAATAAGGAATTGCTACCGGTTGAAACTGGAATCATTAACAGTGTAAAATTTGAATTTTTTATAGGAATTTTGAATCATGATTGAAGAGAAAAAGAGAAGGGAGTTTCCGACGTCTTAGGAGGAATTTATAGGACAAAAATGAGATCTTGAATTCTCATATTTAAGGATACGTGTAAGACATCTCAAAAACAAAAAAAAGGATACGTGTAAGACTAATTTTTTATTCAAAATGCTTATAATTATATATATCTTTTTTATTTAGGTTGCGTTCGGTTGTCATAATTAGCCCCAATTGAGATGTGATTGGGCTATGACTAAATTTAATTGAGGACTAATCCAGTGTTCGGTTGGGCTGAGAAAAAGACGGGCCGCCCATGCAATTCGGTCCGATTTGTGGGCCAGCCTGCCTTAATCAACCGATTATAATTGGACCTCTGGGCATCTGATTGTAAACTAATGGCCCAAATTATAATTTCCATGCCCAATTTGCCATTCTATATCCGCTTAATTACAAAAAATCCAAGCACATATTTACAAAAATACCATCTAATTAATCTTATCTCCTACACCTCAATAATTACTCTCACTTTCAGCTGGAAGAAAACGGGAAGGGAGGGAAAAAAATTTCGGTTTGAATTCTCCGAAGGTAAGGTTATTTTTTGTTCCGATTTTTTTATGCATAAGTTAGACCCATTTTTTGGATTAATTTTGGTTCACTTTTTGCTCAAATTAGTTCCATTTTTACGTAAAGCTTCACCATTTTTGAGTTTGAGATGTGAGCTTGAATTTTTTTTTCTTTGACAGTGAAGGAGGCGAAGATCAACTTGCTCCGGAGTTGTCACCATTGTTGGATTTTTGCCATCAATTCCTCTCTAATTTTTTTTAAATTCCTTATGCATATTTTGTAAACTATACCTAACTATTTCAATTTTATTACTTAGGACTAACAAATCATATCCATGGAGGCCCTTTTCGGGTTTGTTTTTAAGTTCATAGGAAGTGTAAAACGAGGTACGATTTCGAAATATTTGGTTTTTTGGCTTAATTTCCGAATATATGTATAATTTTGGAACTACTTGATTTGAGTACATTTTGGAATTATTTCACACGTTTTTTTTTTTGCTTATTTTCCGAATCTATGTATAAATTTGTGTCTATTTGATTTGGGTAGATTTTGGAATTATTTTGATATGTTTTTTTGGCTTAATTTCCTACTTGATATGGGTTAATTTGAAGTATACTTGATATATGTATATATGTATAACAATTTTCTTTTTGATATATGAATAATTTTGGTCCTACTTGATATGGATATATGTTGGTCCCAAGTGGTCAGATGAGGTCTAGAGGGGGGGGGGGGGGGGTGAATAGACCTCTGAAAATTTTAAACAAATTTTAACTTTAAAACTTTTACTAACAATGAACAGACTAAGTTGTTTACAGAATAGTAAATTACTTGGCTGATCTCGAACAAATCTTTGAACAGCTTAGTTGACCACTAATCTGTTATTTACTTAGCTGATTTTGCTAAAATCAGTTTCAATACTTAGAGTACTTGCAGCGGATTTTCATAGTGTTTTTCCCAAGTAATCTGAGCAGTTTGAAAA
The DNA here is from genome assembly GCA_038501285.1 of Penstemon eatonii. Lineage (NCBI taxonomy): Eukaryota > Viridiplantae > Streptophyta > Magnoliopsida > Lamiales > Plantaginaceae > Penstemon > Penstemon eatonii. The sequence goes on along the minus strand of CM076715.1, from coordinate 59,424,147 downwards.
TTTATCCCCAGTTTTTGTAAACTCCTTTAAAATTCTTTTCAAACAGTTATAAGTGTGTTTTATGCAATCTTCAAAATATGCAAGTAAAAACATAAGTAATTTTTATAGTGGTTATATGGATTTAAATATCCTTTAATCCACTCTTCCAAGTCACAAAGATCTTGGGTTATACTAAGAACACAAAGTAACTAGTACACTCCACTTACGCCAATACAACAAATGAATCTGGCCGTAAGCTCGCAATAGGAGATCACTAAGAAAACCTATCCTCTGAAGCTAGATCACTCTCAAAGATGGATCTACACTTCGCACAATACTCAAACAGTTTTTCACTCAGAAAATATGTTTTATCTTTGATCTTCAACGTCGGCTTCAGTCAACAAATGACAGAGCTGATGAGTGAGCTGTTCTTGAGACTTAAGAGATTTTGCTTCGAAATTCTTCTCAGAGATTGTGTTGTTTTTTTTCTTTTTCTTCGTCTCTACAGCTATTTATACTCGTAGATTTGAAAAATGTCCGTTGAAGTGAGACATATTTCAAAATTCTCGGGTACTGGTCTTTAATTTCCGCGAACGGCTCTCTGCAGTCTGTCCGTATTGTCAACAGTACTTTTCTGCAGGCAGCATTAAATGCACCAAGCTGATGCGAAGCATTTCTTCAATCATTTGTCTTTAATAGCCTTGTACTTCAGCATTTATTACTTCCAGGGGCATTTATTACCGTTGGGATGACTTCTTGATCTTTTCCACTTGGCTGACGAAAGTACAAGTCTGATGGCAAACGAAGCTGATCCCAAATTTGAACAAATCTGATTTGAGTCGGCTGATCTTCACCAGTCTGATTTCTTTCCTTCAGCAGATCAGTAGTCTTCTGGACCTTGAATTTTGACTCTTCTGATATCTTCTTTACTTAGTCAAAAATTCTTCAAAGGGATATCAACTAAGTTAATTTATACTTAGCAGATTTGAAGTTTTGGAATTCATCAAAACCTCCCTTTACTTAATGTCTTCAGTGCTCTTCATCTTCATCCTTATCCAACATTTTCCCCCTTTTTGATGATGACAAAACTTCAGCTAAGTACCTGTTTTACCTATACTAAAGTTTGTAACCTTCAAAATTTTCTGAGATAGAAAATATATGTTGTAACAGAAACTTGAACTTTTATTGATAATCTGAGAAAAGAGTACAAGTTACAGTTTCTGATCAGATGAGATGTCTGAAAGAAAGATAAAGTAAACTGATTACAAAAGATTTGTCTATACTAACTATCAGCTTCTTCATCAGATCCTTCTAGCACTTCTTCATATTCATAAGATGATTCTTCATCATCTTCTTCCTCTTCATCATCCTCATCAGCATCTTGAAGGATATTTGACTTAACAGCTTCCATTTTTGCTTTTATTTCTTCTTCTTCAGCTATCTCGTCAATTTTCCTTTTCAATCTGTCTTCATCCTTATACTTAGTGTAAGGCTCTGATTTGTCTACATCAGAAGCTTTGTCCTTTGCTTCATCAGTAGCTTCATCTTTGCCTTCTACCTTTTCTGCAGCCTTAGTCTTTTCAGTAGCTTCTTTAATCTTTTCAGGTTGAGTGGCAGCAGCTTCCTCCACTTTGTCCTCTTCCTTCTTCTCTTCCCCCTTTTTGTTATCATCAGGAATAATGACAGCAGCAGGTTTGACAGGAGGGTTAAAGGCAGCAGAATGAATCTTCATAGCAGCACACAGAGTCTTCAAATTCTGATTGACTACATCGTGACTTGCAGTAAGATGATTAAGAGTAGTGCTGATGGTGTCAGTCTGGTCATTAAAACAATCAACATTCAGTTGCATGGTTGTCAGCTCTTCACGTATAATAGTTCCAGCTTGGTGAACTTCCTGCAACAATCCAAGGTTGACTGCTTTTTCTTCTTCACTGACTCTGATGAAGTTAGCAGTGAGATCGGCTATGTTGTTTTCAGCTCTCTTTAAAGCAGCATGAAGATGGTTGACATCAGCCTTCACATCTTCAACATTTCTGTTCATTTCAACAAAGCTCTGCATCATCTGCTTTGAATGATCTTCAGGCGTGGGAAAACTATCAATGGCATCCCTGATAGTTCTTGCAGTAAGAAGTTGCATGCTTTCAAGCTGTAATCTGTTGGACTCTGCCAACTCTTGTTGCAACTTCTTCAGCTGCGTGCTGTTCTTCTCTTCCAATTCTTTCATTTGATTCTCCATCAGCATCTGGAAGACTTCCATCAGTGATGAATGCAGATCACTTGATGAAGCAGAATCAGCAGCTTCCCTTCCTTCATCCTCCTGGTGGAGGGGCATCTTTCAATTCTGTCTCCTGATCAGCTCTTGATTCCTTAGCATTCCACTCAATTGCTAAGGGTTCATCAGCAGCTTTGTGCTGATCAGTTACATCGTCCTCGACTAAACTAGTGATTTTGCCATCATCATTAAAGGATGTTGTTTGACGGATTTGTCGCACAATAATCCATGGATTTTGGAAAGCTAGCTTTCCCTTAGGCACTTCATAGTAGTCCCTGACTTCCTTGCCAAATGTAATATGTTGAATGCTTGGCAGCTGAGGCAATTCACTTGAAGATCCTTGCTGATATTTTGACCTTTCTGCCCATCTCTTCAAGGCGGTCATAGCAGCTATGTTGATTGCTCTCTCAACAGCATCATCAGATTTTCTTCTCTTTGCAGGCAAAGTGTTTTGAATGATCTTGTCTTTCTCCATGGCATAGTCCTTAGCGTATTGATGCATAGCATCCCTTATAAAGTGAGGATCCAAGGCTTTTTGAATAGAGTCAGTCCTTAGCCAATTCAGAACCCATTTTTCTTCATCAGCTAACTCCTTCCAACTCTGAAGCTCTGCAACAGATCTGTTCAGCCTATAATCCCTCCATTTCATGTATCTAGGCTTCTCGTGGGTGAACAGAGTCTTCAGCATTAGCTTCTGGTCATAATAAGCCAATGTCTTTTCAAACCTTTTGAAGAGAGCTTTATCAACATGGATGATGTCAAAAGCTCTTCTTACTTCATACTTATCCTTTGGCTTGACCTTTCCAGCAGGCATCTTAGGCTTCTTTTCTTTTTCTTCATCAATTTTGATGCCTCCAGTTTGAACTGGTCCATGAGCATCAGTTTTACTTAGCTCAATGACCATAGCAAGCTCAGCATCTTCAGCTGCCTTTCTTTCAGCTTCAGACATTTTTCTTCGTTCAGCATCCTTAGCTTCCTGAATCTTGCTTAGTTCTAATGCCTTCTTTTCTTCCAACTCATCTATTTTTCTCTGCTCAGCTTCCTCCCTTTTCTTCTTATCAGTTGCAGAGATCTTTTTCTTCTTGATCATAATCTTTCTCTTTCCCTTGTCAGCTAGGGCAGGTTGAGGAGCAGCAGATGCAAGAGGTGCAGCTGCAATGGGATGTATGATCATCACATCAGGATCATCCTGAAGTTTAGCAACCTCAACTGTTGGCTTTGCTTGAGTAATCTGCTGCGCATCAGTCTGTTCAACAACAGAAGCTTCTTCAGCTCCAACAGGCCTCTCTGCTGTTTGAGGACTTTCTCTTACTAAGTCCACTAGCTTAGTGGGCTCTTCCACAAAAGTCATTTATTTTCTTGCTGTCTTCTTTGTTCTTCCTTGAGCAGGTCTGGAAGCAGCAGTATCCCTTACTTGACTTCTGGTCCTGTGAGTGACATTCTCATCAGGCATTTCAGTAGATGGAGTTCTAGAAGATGATGCAGGAGACATGTTCCTGACATCAGCTGTGGTTAAATTAATGATCTTATCAACTTCAGCATTATCCACCTTCTTCAGCTTTTTTGGAGCTTTCTCCTTAGGCTCATCAGCAGCCTTTTTCTTTTGAGTCTCAAAAGCTAGCTGAGCTGTTTTGACTAATCTCCTTGGCCTTTTGGCAGGAGCCTCCTCTGCTTCTTCTTCTGCGTCAGCTTCGTCAGCCTTTCTTTTGAGAACAGGCAAATACTTTGACATTACCTTGCCATAATGAATTTCCTTCCCAATTGTCACCTCACAGCCCATCTTGAACAGCAGATAGCTGAGAGTGATTCTGTGATTGGTTTGAGGGGCCTTGCTCTTGCTTTTCTTGTCCAAGAAATTAGCAAAGATATACCAGATTACTGTGGACCAGTTCACCTCCAATCCATAGTAGATAGCAGTCATTATACAGAACCTCTTCATAGTCACAGCATCCTGGGAGAAGGTGCAGTTTTCAATCAGCTTGCAGACTATATCAGCCATCCTCTGATACTCGCCTGTTAGCTGCTTCTTCTTGATGTTGCCAGTCAACATCTCACCCTTTTTGGCACAGATTGCCCAGAATAGTTGATGTTTTTCCTCGGTCAGAGTAGTGATGTCATGACGTCCGCTGTTGGATAGTCCAAACGTCTCATGAAGCAACTGAGGATTGATGATTATGGATTTTCCTCCGACAATGGCATTAATCTCCAGTTTGGTGGAATCCACAGTTGCAGTGCGGTAGTACTCCAATACTTGATCAGTCCACACCAGACCCTCATGGTATTCCATGAAATTTACTAGAGAGGCCGCTTTGAATTTCTCCAGCAGTTCTTTCATCAACGCGGTACCAGATTGGTAATAGGATTCGTACACAAGGTACATCCCCTCAGCCTTTGAATCTTGACTAGAAGCCATCTCAATTCTGTTGAAACTTAGTGAAAAAGAAGAATTTTTGCAGAAAATTGCAAGGATTTTTGCTCACAAGTGCTCTTTGAATATTTGGGTGCGTAAAGATATACTGAGCTGATCAGACCTGGATTTATAAAGTTAGGGTATTTCGGTTTCCGTGATATTAGCCAACCGTTAGATCTGTTTCTTGTCAGTTCTGATGTGCGGCGTCAATTACGACCTTTCAAATTCAAATCGCATTAAATGAGGAGCGGGAAATGTACCGCTCTTTTATCACTTGTAAAAGCCTGTTTTTAAATAAAGCGTTTTAAACAGTAAGCTTTTACACAAGCGATCAGACGAGTAAAATAATTACTTATCTGATGGGACTACTGTCCTGATGACAAAGCTGTTATCAGTGAAAGCCAATAGCTGATAACTTTCCTCAGCTGTTTGTCAATCCAGCTAGATAATAAATCTTCAATCTTCAGGACTTTAATCTTCTGTGGAAAACATAACTTCAACTAACTGTCATCAACAAATTTCATCTTTTAATCAGAAGTACCGCTAGTCTTACACGTTCCCCCTGACTTTAAGAATTCATAAGTTAACTAGTCTGTTGAGAGTTAATCCTTGAAGATGATATGATGAGTAAGCTGTTGAACTTCAGTCTTCTGATGAGTTCCCCCTTAGCTTATGCATCCAATTTTAATAAACCCAGTTCAGCTCTTAGAGTTGAAACCTTGTCTCACTTAGAGGTTTAGTGAAGATGTCTGCAATCTGATTTTCAGTAAACACATATTCTATCATGACATTTTCTTTCTCCACATGATCTCTAATGAAATGATGTTTGATCTCAATATGCTTAGTTCTTGAATGACTTGTAGTATTCTGAGTAAGGCTGATTGCACTTGTAATGTCATAGTAGATAGGGATTCCACTGATCTTGATGTTGTAGTCTTCTAGTTGAGCTTCAACCATAATATCTGTGCACAACAAGCTCCAGCAGCTATGTATTCAGCTTCAGTAGTTGATATGGATATTGAAGTCTGTTTCTTACTCATCCATGAGATCAGACGACTGCCTAAGAACTGACAGGCACCTGTTGTGCTTTTCCTGTCAATCTTGCAGCCAGCAAGGTCAGAATCTGAATATCCAATAAGTTCAAATCCAGATTCCCTAGGATACCATAATCCCAAATCTTCTGTACCCTTAAGATATTTGAGTATCCTTTTGGAAGCTAAGAGATGAGATTCCTTAGGATTTGACTGAAATCTCGCACAAACCCCAACAGAGTACATGATATCAGGTCTGCTAGCTGTTAAGTATAACAGTGACCCAATAATTCCTCTGTACTTGGTTATGTCCACTGATTTACCATCTTCATCTTTATCCAAACGAAGACTAGTAGACATTGGAATATTAGCAGTAGAGCTAGTTTCCATACCAAATTTCTTAAACAGATCTTTTGTGTACTTTGCTTGGTTGATGAACATTCCAACAGGCAACTGTCTTACTTGCAAGCCAAGAAAATAATTAAGTTCTCCCATCATGCTCATTTCAAACTTGTTCTGCATCAGCTTTGAGAACTTGTAACACATCTGTTGATTTGTTGAACCAAAAATAATGTCGTCCACATATATTTACACAAGCAAAATATGTTCTTCCCATTCAATAGAGAACAAGGTCTTGTCTACCTTACCTTTACGAAATCCTTTAATTAAAAGAAAATCAGATAGGGTATCATACCATGCTCTTGGAGCCTGTTTCAGTCCATAGAGGGCTTTCTTCAGATGATACACCTTGTCTTCTTCTTGATAGGCTTCAAAACCAGGTGGTTGTTCAACATAAACTTCTTCTTGCAATTCTCCATTGAGAAAAGCTGATTTCACATCCATCTGATAGACTGTGAAATTCTTATGAGCAGCATAGGCAAGAAAGAGTCTGATTGCCTCTAATCTTGCTACTGGTGCAACAGTTTCATCAAAGTCAATACCTTCTTCTTGACAATACCCTTTGGCAACTTATCTTGCTTTATTTCTGGTGACTTCACCATCTTCATTCATTTTATTCCTAAATACCCATTTAGTGCCAATTACTCTTTGATGACTTTGTCTAGGAACTAAGTACCAGACTTCATTCTATTGAAATTGATTTAACTCTTCTTGCATAGCTTCAATCCAGTTAGAATCACTAAGAGCTTCTTCAATTTGCTTAGGCTCTATTTGAGATAGGAAGCTGACAAACATTGCTTCATTTGCAGCAGCTCTTCTTGTCTTCACTCTATCCAAAGGATCACCAATGACCTGCTGAGGTGGGTGATTCTTGAGCCATCTAAGATCAGGTTGCAGATCATAATATTGTCCTATGTTGTGATCTTGCAACACCACTGTTGGAGTTCCAGTAGTAGTCTGTTGAACAGTACTTGTCTGTTGAACATTTTCTGTTCTATCAGCTGTAAACAACTCCTCTGTTAGACAATCAGCATTGTGATTTTGAACAGCACTTGAGTTGGCAGCTGAGTTGAGATCAGGTAGTATGATGGGAACATATTCTTCATTCTTTTCAACACTCAATTTCTGAAAATCAGTAGACAGCTTTTGATCAGTACATTGATTCTTTTCAGAAGATTGACTTGGTTCATCAAATACTACATGAATGGATTCTTCTACAAGTAAAGTTCTTTTGTTAAAGACTCTATAAGCTTTACTAACAGTAGAGTATCCTACAAATACTGCTTCATCAGCCTTCTCTGCAAAAGCAGTAAGGTGATTTTTCCCATTATTTAAAACAAAGCATTTACAACAAAAAATTCTAAGGTAATGAATATTTGGCTTCCTGTTGTTTCAAACTTCATATGGAGTCTTGTTTTGGTGTTTGTTGATCATGCATCTGTTTTGGGTAAAGCATGTTGTATTTGTTGCTTCTGCCCAAAATCATTGAGGCAGTTTAGCTTCAGCTATCATGGTTCTTGTAGCTTCTTTCATAGTTCTGTTTCTCCTTTCAGCAACTCCGTTCTGTTGAGGGGTTCTGGCAGCAGAGTACTCATGACTTATTCCTCTGGCATTACAATACTCTTCAACAGTAGAGTTTGTAAATTCAGTCCCTCTATCTGATCTGGTCTTTAGTATTTTCATACTTTTCTCGTTTTGAATATTTTCCATCAGATTTGTAAGATGCTCCTTGGTTTCACTTTTCTTTTTCATGAAAATCACCCAAGTGTATCTTGAATAATCATCCACAACAGCTAGGCAGTATTTCTTTCCACCATTGCTGATTGGATCAATGGGTCCAAATAAGTCTATATGTAACAGCTCCAAAATCCTTCCAGATGATTGGTGCTTCTTGCTTTTGAATGATGACTTGATTTTTTTACCCTTTTGACAAGCGTCACAAAGCTTATCTTTGCTCATGACTGTCTTTGGAATTCCTTCTACCAGATCATTCTTGATAAGTCTGTTGATGGTCTTGAAATTCACATGGTTCATTCTTTTGTACCACAGCCAACTGACTTCACTTGGTGTTGATGCCACCAAACAAATACTTGAATTCTTGTCAACAGAATTCCAGTCCACTGTGTAGACATTCCCTTGTCGTCTTCCAGATAAAATGACCTTCTTTGTACAATCTGTTCAACGTAGCACTTATCTGTTGAGAAGATGACTGAATATCCTTTGTCACAAAATTGACTTATGCTCAGCAAATTATATTTGAGGCCTTTAACATAAGAGACGTCAGATATCTCAATGTTGCCTTTGATCAGCTTTCCACTTGCTACAATCTTGCCTTCTTTGCTGTCTCCAAACGTCACATTTGGACCATCCACAGCAACAACTTCAGTCAGCTCATGTATGTTTCCACATATGTTTCTTGAACAGCCACTGTCCAAGTACCAGATTTTCTCTACTTTACTCCTACTCCTAATCCTAACCTACAAAACAAAATAAAAATTGTTTTAGGTACCCTTATTGAGAGGGTCCTGAAGGATTAGTTCCACTTTTGACAACCCAAGATGTTGATGTCTTAGGCTTCTGAGTTTCAACAGGAGCATGAACAGCTTTCCCTTTTTCACGTTCATCAGATTTCTGATATTGTTGATGATCAGCATGATAAGGATATTGTTCATATGCAGAGTAAGATGCATGATAAGCAGGATATGCATGCATTGGATGAGCAGGATATGGTGCATAGTAAGTTGGAAATTGAGGTACATGATGCATAGGAGGATATGCAGCAAGTTGCACATAATAAGACTCATTTCCATGCAAAGCATTTTCATTTTTCTTGTTTTTATGCTTCTTTGGTTTACTAGATGCTTGCTCATTAACAAACGACTTAGTTTTATCACTAGTCTGATTAGTTTTAGCCTTATCAGAAGACTTTATAGGACTCTTCTGTTTAGACTTACTAGTCTGTTTTCCTACACTAGGCTCTTTTCTCTTTTTAGCCTTAGGAGTTTTCGTCTCCTTTAATACTTTCTCAGGTGAAGCAGGTTTAGTAGTCTGAACATACAAGATGACCTTACTATTGTCAGCTGATATAAATTTTTCAGTATGATTCAGTTCTAGCTTATCCTGTTCTAAAGGTGTCTTCTGTTTACTGGACATGTGAGTGGATGCAACAGATGACTTATCATGAGACTCAATGACTTTCTCAAGCTCTGTGATTTTAACCTTATAAACTTCACATTCAGCTTTCAGAGATTCATTCTCTTGCTCAAGCAGTTTGTATTCAGCTGATTCTTTCGGCTTTTCAGCTTTAAGTTTCAGTGAACTGTTTTGCTCTTTCAGCAATATCATCTCTTTCTTAAGCTTTTTAAATGCATCAGCAATACTTGCATTGTTAAGCATCATTTGTTCAAATGAATTAAATAATTCATTATCAAGAGGAGTTACCTCATCATCCTCGGAGTCATCAGATTCCTTAGCCATCAGGCAGAGAAGAGCAGGACTCTCTTCATCAGAAGATTCTTCATCAGATGTGTCTGAATCCGAGTCTGATGAGTAGATAGCAGCCAGCTTTTCCGCTTCTGCCATCAGTACCTTGCATTTCTGATGCTTTCTTTCCTTTTTGATTCTCTTTACTTCTTCAGTGTACTTTTCAGCTTTAGGATATGGGCAGTCTCTAATGAAATGACCCAGTTTCCTGCAGTTATAGCACATCATTTTAGATTTGTAAGAATCTTTATCCTGAGAAGAAGAATTAGTGTTAGAAGTAGAAGCATTATTGTATTTGTTCTTCATTTTTCTTTTGTAGAACTTTTTGAAATTGTTCATCAGCAATGCAACGTCTCCAGCAGTGTACTCCCTTTTGTTGAGTAGTGTGGCTTCATCAGGTCCACGTCTTTGCTTTTGTAAGCTGGCCTTCTAGGATTTTCAGCAGCAACCAGGGCAGCTGTGGGACTTGAAGTAGAGGTTTCTTCAACACCCATTCTTGGCAGTTTATACTCATACGCCCTGAGTACTGAGAACAGCTCGGTGAGTGAGATCTTTCCCAGATCCCTAGACTCTTCCATGGCTGTCACCTTCATGTTGAACTTCGGAGGTAGAGCCTTCAGCACTCTGACGGTTATCTCCTTATCAGTGAAGGTTTTTCCAAGCTTCAACACTTCATTCAGCGTCCTTGTAAACCTAGTATCCATCTAATTAATGGTTTCCGCAGACTTCATTTTGAAGTTGTCCAGCTTTTTCCAGAGCAACACTCATCTGATGCTCTTTGATAGCGTCGTTTCCTTCGCTCATATCACGGACCTTATCCCACATTTCTTTTGCAGTTTTGCAGTGCTTGACTTTGTCAAATCGATCATTGTCAAGGGCCTTGGTCATGATGAAACGCCCAACTTTGTCCAGATTGAACAGCTTTATTTCTTCAGCCATCATTTCATTCAAGTCTTTTTCCACCGTTATATCGACCTCATCAACTTTGATGGTCTTGGTGAATTTAAATGGACCTTTTATGATACATGTATACATGTTGTCATTATAGGCGGCTAAGAAGATCTCCATTCTGATCTTCCAGTCTTCGAAGCTCATACCAGCTATGTGGGGAACATGGCTGATACAATCCATTTTTCAAAAATTTTATCTTTTAAAAAATATGCTCTTTTTGAAGAAGTTTGAAAACCTTTGAAAAACACTCGGATCAAGCTCGTTGATCAGGCATCTGATTCTAGTGAACCACCTGCTCTGATACCACTTGTTGGTCCCAAGTGGTCAGATGAGGTCTAGAGGGGGGGGTGAATAGACCTCTGAAAATTTTAGACAAATTTTAACTTTAAAACTTTTACTAACAATGAACAGACTAAGCTGTTTACAGAATAGTAAATTACTTGGCTGATCTCGAACAAATCTTTGAACAGCTTAGTTGACCACTAATCTGATATTTACTTAGCTGATTTTGCTAAAATCAGTTTCAATACTTAGAGTACTTGCAGCGGATTTTCAAAGTGTTTTTCACAAGTAATCTGAGCAGTTTGAAAATTTATCCCCAGTTTTTGTAAACTCCTTTAAAACTCTTTTCAAACAGTTATAAGTGTGTTTTATGCAATCTTCAAAATAGCAAGTAAAAATGCAAGTAAAAACACAAGTAATTTTTATAGTGGTTATATGGATTTAAATATCCTTTAATCCAATCTTCCAAGTCACAAAGATCTTGGGTTATACTAAGAACACAAAGTAATTAGTACACTCCACTTACGCCAATACAACAAATGAATCTGGCCGTAAGCTCACAATAGGAGATCACTAAGAAAACCTATCCTCTTAAGCTAGATCACTCTCAAAGATGGATCTACACTTCGCACAACACTCAAACAGTTTTTCACTCAGAAAATATGTTTTATCTTTGATCTTCAACGTCGGCTTCAGTCAACAAATGACAGAGCTGATGAGTGAGCTGTTCATGAGACTCAAGAGATTTTGCTTCAAAATTCTTCTCAGAGATTGTGTTTTTTTTTTCTTCGTCTCTACAGCTATTTATACTCGTAGGTTTGAAAAATGTCCATTGAAGTGAGACAGATTTCAAAATCCTCGGGTACTGGTCCTTAATTTCCGCGAACGGCTCTCTGCAATCTGTCCGTACTGTAAAAAGTACTTTTCGGCAGGCAGCATTATGTGCACCAAGCTGATGCGAAGCATTTCTTCAATCATTTGTCTTTAATAGCCTTGTACTTCAGCATTTATTACTTCGAGGGGCATTTATTGCCGTTGGTATGACTTCTTGATCTTTTCCACTTGGCTGACGAAAGTACAAGTCTGATGGCAAACGAAGCTGATCCCAAATTTGAACAAATCTGATTTGAGTCGGCTGATCTTCACCAGTCTGATTTCTTTCCTTCAGCAGATCAGTAGTCTTCTGGACCTTGAATTTTGACTCTTCTGATATCTTCTTTACTAAGTCAAAAATTCTTCAAAGGGATATCAGCTAAGTTAATTTATACTTAGCAGATTTGAAGTTTTGGAATTCATCAAAACCTCCATTTACTTAATGTCTTCAGTGCTCTTCATCTTCATCCTTATCCAACAATATAGTTTGGAATTAATTTGAAGTATACTTGATATGTATATCATATATGTATAAGAATTTCCTACTTGATGTGGAAATATATGAATACTTTTGGTCCTACTTGCTATGGGTACAGTTTGGAATTAATTTGAAGTATACTTAATTTCCTAATTGATATGGTTTAATTTGAAGTATACTTGATATGTATATCATATATGTATAAGAATTTTCTACTTGATGTGGAAATATATGAATACTTTTGGTCCTACTTGCCATGGGTATAGTTTGGAATTAATTTGAAGTATACTTAATTTCCTACTTGATATGGTTTAATTTGAAGTATACTTGATATGTATATCATATATGTATAAGAATTTCCTACTTGATGTGGAAATATATGAATATTGTTGGTCTTACTTGCTATGGGTATAGTTTGGAATTAATTTGATTTGTTTTTTACTTATTAAATTTCCTAATCCATCACACATAAAAAGTAAAAGTTTTTATTTGATCACATTATTTGGGATGTATAATTTTATAATCTTTATTTTGAAATTGAACTTCATTGATTAGAAAATTTTTCCCAAAATAGGTTACTCTACTTGTGTTTACTTGTTGATTAATAAAGATGGGGCACATAAAATATTATAGATTGGTATTATAACTTGTGTTATTTGTCCATCATAACTTTACTTGAAATACGAAATTTGTTTTTTTCTAGGCAATACAAATGGATGAACGGAAGAAATAATTGATTGTGTTATTCACACGTTTTTTTTGGACGGGCATTTTCCTTTTATGGGTACGTGCTAACTAGTCCGTAGTCAAGCTAGGAATCAACCGGTCCGATATAGCCTAATTCGTAGGAGGCGCAAATGGAAGAAAAACCTAAATAAAATTACCCGAAAAAATACAATAGTTTGTAAAAATAATATTCGTCTTCATATTAGTTCATTTGATAAGTTATGTTGTTTCCTACATAACGTCGGGGGTCTAAATGATACTAAGTACGTATCCGTTAGAGAACAAGTAGCCATGTTTTTAACGGCTTTTGCTCATCACAAAAAGAATCGTATCGTTGCCACAAATTATTAAATATCCGGTGACACTGTTAGTAAATGTTTTCACCGTGTACTTACGTGTTTGATGAAACTCCATCCGATAATACTATCTCAATCGGATCCAATACCAGCTGATTATGAGGACGATAGATGGAGTTGTTTTCCGGTAAGGATAAAACTTTAGATTTCTGTCTACGTTTGGTGTTATTCTCTTGTGTATTACAATAGAGCATTTGCGTATGTATAGGGTTGCATAGGGGCTCTAGACGGAACATATTTTCATGTTCATGTTCCGTCCATTGATAATCCCCGTTATAGGAATCGAAAAGGTGACATTACTACCAACTTACTTGCGGCTTGTGATATTAACGGAGTGTTCACATATGCACTCATCGGTTGGGAGGGGTCTGCTGCGGATGGTCGTGTGTTAAGAGATGCAATAAATCGTCCAAATGGATTGAGAGTGCCCACGGGTAAAAATTAGTTTTATAAAAAAAATATAATTGCCCAATTGGGCCATAGCTAACAACACTCACTCGTTGCTATTTAATAATTGTAGGAACGTATTACTTGTGTGACAACGGATATACTAACGGATCAGGGTTTCTTACGCCTTATAGGAGAGTACGATACCATCTTGAGTGGGGAGTTGGTATGGATGCCCCTCAAAATGAAAAAGAATTTTTCAATATGAAACATAGTCAAGCTAGAAATGTGATTGAGCAGACTTTTGGTCAAATAAAAAAGCGTTGGGCAATATTAAGGAGTACTGCTTTTTACCCGTTACAAACACAAAATAGGATGATCATGACTTTGATATTGATTCATAACTTCTTGCTTAAAACATCACCCGATGACGTCATGGTGTTGGATCCGTTGCGTGATTTAAGCGACTCGAGTGATGATGAGAATGAGGCGGTTGGAGAAGGTTGTGTTCAAGGGGTCGAAACGTCACACGTGTGGAATAATTTCCGTGATAACTTAGCCCGTGAAATGTTCATGAAGTTGAATTCGGATCGTGAATGATATCATGCCTTAACATATGATTGTTTACTTTGATTGATGTACAAATTTGTTTTCGGGTGTATTATGAACATATGTTCCGTTTGTTAGAACTCAACATTCTTGCATTTTTATTTAGCTTCCATTAATTTGTACTCTATCGTTGAGATATTATTTGATTGTGTAACGTACTTTATTGTGTTTCCATTATGTAACGTACTTTATATCAATTGAACGGGACCAATTTCGTGCAAATGAGAATCTGTTGGGTGTATTTTGCGTACTATATCTAACTATTTGATTGTGTATGCATAATTGAAGTGATATGACTTCCATTCCACGTTACGGCAAAACGGATCCTAGCCAAAGAAAGACCCAGGGCATTCGAAGGTCGTTGAATGCAATCGAAGAATCGGAATTGATAGACTGCTTGAAGGAGCTAATTTCGGATGGGTGGAAGTCCGACAATGGCTTTCGTCCAGGGTACTTGCAAAACCTGTCTAAGGCACTCAATGCACGACTGCCTCACTCAAAAATACTACTCAAACATATCAACTCAAAATTGACGGCGTGGAAGAAAACACATTATCAAGTTTTGGGTATGCAGGGGACGAATGGTTTTGGGTGGAATGAAAGTGGTAAAACAATCACGGTTGATGATGACATATGTGCTTTATATGTAAAGGTGACTTTAACACCAATTCTTGAAGTTGCTAATGACATGTTAGAAATTGAGTAGTATTGTACGTTATATTTCTAAAGAAATATTTATAAATTTGTTTTGAATCGTAGGCACACCTCGATGTTGCCAATATGCGGTATAAGACATATCTCTATTATGATGACTAGGTTGAGATCTTTGGAAAGGACAGAGCCACCGGAGATTGCGCGGAGGACTTTGTCGAGATTGTGGAAGATTTGGTAAGGCGTCACCCGACAAAGGAGTCAACTGCGAAGGGAAAAGAACAATTGATGGAAACCCGGCTGATGATAGTATGTACAGTAGTCCTTGCGTCGATTTGACGACTGATGCTTCGGATTGTGGGGATTTTATGCCAGAATTTCCGCCGTACAACATGGGGTTTGAGAATGTCACTCCTAAGGTAACAAAATTGTCAAAGAAAATTAAAAAGGAGAAAATAAAGAAGGAAAAGGAAGACGCCTACACCAGAATCTGATGGTGGCAATATGGACAAGTTCATAGATACAGCCAAATCTGTATGGGGTGATCTTAGTCATAGCTTTACCAAAGAGGAGGATACGTACAATGAAAAGGCCCAGAAGATTATAGACGCACTGGATCGCATTGAGACGCTAACCGATGAGAACAGAATATTCCTCTCGTTCAAGATTATGGATAATGCGAAACATGTGAGTTTGTTCTTGAAATCGAAAGAAAAAATCGAGCGCACATTGCGCACATGATGCTGGACAACAAAATGCCTTGAGAACATTTCACCCGTCATCCGGCTTTCTCGACTGAGGTAATTGCTACATATGACTTGATAATATTTTATTGGAGACTTTTTGTTTGTTTATTTATGCATGGTTTGTTGGGAATTTGATGAAGATTTGATTTTTGATATTTTGGATCATTACATTAGTTATGCCTGGTGGACGCAATTAATTTTATGTATGAACATTATGACTTATTTTGGATTGTTTGGATGAACATTAGGATCTTCCATTAAGACTTATTAGTTTTTTGTGGTTATTTTAGTATTTGATGTATTCGAGTTGGACTTATTTTATTTTTTATTAGGGTATTTTTCCAAATCACATTTTGATTAGGGTATATGTTGGGAATTTTTTTTTTTTTTGGATAAATTTGACATATGTCATAAAATACACAATTAAGTAGAAGCTTATGACACATAATTTAACCGACTTGATACGTAAAACAACAACTTGCAACAAAGTAGAAATAACATACAACGTAGAACAAGAACAACAACAAACCATCGGATACATGACCCATAAATAAAGACATACTTAAATTTTTTTTTTCAACAATATCCTCGTGTGACGTTCCTTCATCCGGCCACAGATACATAGCAACCGTTTTTTACGGTTCGGCCTCGTCGTTTTCAAAGTCTGGTTCTGTGTTATTATAGTTAGCCAAATCATTCCAAAAATGATCATTTGCACTAGTAGGTGAGAATGTAATCTGAAGGGGGTTGATGGGGTCAGGAATTGGTGTTTCTTGTCCAACAATCGGCGCATCTTTTAGCTCGAACCATTGAAGATTAATTGGGGACGCAGGTGGTGGAGCCATTGGGAATTCGGTTGGGTATCCGAATATTTCACACAGATCATTCCACTTCGGTTCACCATTGATTGCATATGCTTCGTAACACGGAGCTTCCTACAATGAAAAAATGTTTATTATCCTACGAAGAAAAATTATTATAGTTCATAAATTAATTTTCGAGTGTACACGTATAAATGAAAATTGTTACCATGCACGGATTTTTTACAATTTCCAGTCTTTCTCTCCCGACCGTGTTGGTTATAGGATCCAAGCAATAACCGGAAAGGGTCCTTAGGTGAGAAAATAAGGCATGTCGGCGTTTTAGCCGTTCGACCTTAGCCATTATTTCCTTCGTTGAGAAAGAAGTACGGAAGAAAACATTAACCTCATCACGAGATCTTCGCAAAACGTGGCTCACCCCGTATGTGAGAATTCCATTTTCGTAGTAATTTTCAGTTGCTAAAAACTCAATCAAGTATTTCATCAATTTCCTTGGTCCATCTCTCTGAGTAGAAGAAATGGGACTGCGGACGAGGGACAAAATTGAACATTGTGTTATATTAAGAATTGGTGTTTTCTTTTTATTTTATGAAAGGGCTTCTTTGGACAAAGTGTGTAAAAAAATGATAAGGTATTTATACTAGGAAATGGGTACCTAGTTAATCAATTTAAATCCAAATGAGGACCTATATGCAAAATAAATACTAGCTTGGCAGTGTGCTATCAAATAAAGTAGACAAGGCAACTGAAATTGATTCATAAAAGAAGATTTGATTCACCAACTTGCAAACAAAATCTGAACTTAGGACATAAACTTTCGGCCAAGGGAGTTTGACTACAACTTTTTTGTTTTTGTTTTCATATGTCTTGATTGCATAGTACAAAAATGTACAAGTACTTTACAGAAACTTTTTATATACATGTACAAAAACATCATATCTTATTATTTTGTACTTACACTTTTTGGGAACAAGTACTTAAAATATTGAGTAGTAGTATTTGTTTTTACTTCTAAAGTAATTAAGAACAGATATAAATATAACACTAGAATATTCATTACTTCATAAACTTAATATTACGTGAAAATAAAACAGAGGCCGAAATGTCTAATTACATGCACTTACATATGAAACTGTGCCATGTAATCACACAACAAAAGTAGATTATCATTCATAAAACATGTCCTTGGTCCTTGAAACAAACACACAAAAAAAAAACTTCCTAATCAACCATCCACAACTCATTACCAAACAGCCCACCCTTGTTTGATCCACCACCTTCAGCCCATCCACTTGGACCAGCGTCATCCCTTCCACGTTCATCCACAACCACCTCATTGTGAATATCAAATGGAATAGCAGTCCTTTCACCGGATGTACCAACAAGAACAACGGCAAGCTCATCATCGTCCGAATCACGGACGTAGATGGGCCAACCGGGTGATCCAGTGAGGTCTTTGGGAAAAACACCGGCTCCCTTATGGTCGAAGATATACTCAAGCTTAAGATGCAACGGCTCACTGTGCATCCTAAAATTCCTAAACCATTCAGATTCTTCCTACAAAAGAAAAATACACAAAGGATTAGAAATCAACATATATGAACATTATATATTTATTTTGACCATAACTTACAGAAACATTACTTACAGCAGCATGAATGAAGTTCCAGTAGTCATTATTCACTCGACTCTCGCAGTTCCAGGCATCGTAACATACCCCCGGGGACTCCAGAAACTGTTAGAAGGTTTCATTTCTGTTTCTCAAATTTTCCAACTTCTTCTTAACACCATAAAGAGAGAACCTCCTTCCATACAAAGCGGACAAGTAGGCCGAAATACGCTGCAGTGCTCCAGTTAGTAGGTCAAGGTTCTTCAAATCACTTGCTTTACACTCATGGTAAAGCAAGTTGACAAACTGGGCAGTTTGTTCATATGACCAGCCATCACTCAGTTTTGATTCATCAGCTCTCATTCATCATGTCCTCGGCATCTTGTGATATTTTGGCAACCTGTGATATGAAAAATATGAAGATTGGTTAAAAGATGAACATATATATATTTAACTTGGGCAGACATTTAAAACTTGAACAACTTACCACTTATAGCTTCCCTTGACGGTTTGAGAAGTATAGGAAAGGGGGATAGATTGTTGCCATTATATAGAGGGGTTCAGGCTCAACCAACTCAATAAATGCAGGGTTAGATTTTGTTCATTGTATGTGATCGGTTCAAGAGACAAGTGATGCATTCAAAGCATGTAACTTCCAAAAGGGTCAAGTCAAAACATAAATGAGATATACAAAAGGTCAAGCAAAGCATTTAATTCATATACCATCAACTATTTGAACTCTGATGTACTACATTCATTATATATAAATAAAAAAGTTGGAAAAGTTTATTTATTATTTCAATAAAGACCAATGGCAAAATGAGGACCTATATGCAAAATAAATCCTACGTTGGCAGTGTAGTATCAAGTAAAGTAGACAAGGCAACTGAAATTGATATATTAAAGAAGATTTGATTCACCAACTTGCTAATAAATTCTGGAGATTAGACAAAAACTTTCGGCCATTGAGAACAGTTTCAAAAAATATTCACTAAACCAACTTGCACTCAAGTAACAGTTTTCAAAAAAATTACATAAATACAGTTTTCACAAAAATTACACAAATAAAAGTTTTAAAAAATAGTTTTCAAATAAATAATATAATAAACAGTTTTCAAAAAAATGCAATATAACATCTTTGACATCAAAAACCAACTTGAACTCTAAAACCAACTTGACATCAAAAAATGCAATATTCATGAAGTTAACACTAAAACCAACTTGAACTCAATGACATGATGCAATATAACATAATTGACATCAAAAAAATGCAACCATTCATGCTTTAATTCATTCATGGATATACATGTGAGTTTGTACAACATATAATACCATCAGATATCTTAAGAAAGAAATCATCACTTGGCCAAATAAATCCATATGAGGACCTATATGCAAAATAAATACTAACTTGGCAGTGTGTTATCAAATAAAGTAGACAAGGTAACTGAAATTGATTCATAAAAGAAGATTTCATTCACCAACTTGCTAATATATTCTGGACATTGGACAGAAATTTTCGGCCATTGAGTTAACAATTTCCAAAAATATTCATAAAAACCAAATTGCACTCAAATAACAGTTTTCAAAAACAGTATACTTAATTGTTGGATATACATGTGAGTTTGTACAATATAAACCATAAGATATTCCTCAGAAATCATCACTTGGCCAAATAAATTAAGGCTGCGTTCAGTTTCCAAAACTGTTGCATCTAGAATGCTGATATAGCTTATAATGAAGGGCCACATTCAAATAAATGAGGATATGTAAATGTTTCCTCCAATACATATCAAATAAGGGGGTACTTTCATGATAGAGTATACAAAAGAGTAAACACATACTCAACAGTGTACCAACACCCAAATTTGCTATAAACATGACCATATGAACATGTATGCATGCAAGACCATCAGAACATGTTTATTGAAACATCATTTGGTCTACCAACCAGCTGTTCATGTTTTTTTTAATTACCACATATCATACATCATCAGAATAGAGCATCACAGTTTAGAAAGAAGCAATGCCCCAATTTTTTATAAAATTATGGCAAAGAACAGGCCATTTCTAGCAAGGGAAACAAACATTTTTGTTAAACCCAAATCATATTAACATCATCATATGAACCCCCAAAATACAAGACCATCAGAACACCAATACCAATCATCATATGATCGATCAGTCAACAAGCCAACATAAGTCTCACTATTTGCCAGATATGAAATCAGCACACAAGAGCATAACATTTTGGAAATAAGCAAGAACACAGGGAAAACACAAAGTTGCATCACATGTTGGGATTCGGTAAGATAAACAGCCCTAGGCACAGCGGAATATAAAAATTTTAGGACCTCTTACGGAATCTTGCCAGGATATTCTCTAGTTGTATATATATGAATATAAATAAAAACGATAGTATAAGTTTACACGTTATACCTATCTCCTTGCAAATCCTTTGGCTAGCAAAACGGACTCTGAATTTCTCCTCAGCAAAATCGACCCAAGCTCTGCAGGAGCGCCCCACGTGTTGCGCCTCTACGGGTTGATACACCACAATTACACGAAAATAATAAATCTTGATCAGCTAGCACACAAGATATATTATGATCTAGGATATAGGAACGATTTTGGAACAAGATCGAAAACGAAAAATTCTTCCAAGTGGAAGACAGGGTTCGGCCGATCACTAGAGAGGGAGAGAGAATTTTTTGCTCTTCTCAATTTTGCTTGTTGAGTTGTGTGAAAAATAACTACAAGATAGCTACTTATAGTTATCTCCCTAACCTAGTCCTAATAGGACTAGGTTTCCTCTCTCCTACATGGGCCATGGCCCTCTTTAATTAGAAGACCAAGTCTTCTAATTAATTCATGGCCCAGTTAATTAATTTGACCAGGCTTTATTTAATCTCCCAATTAAATAGCCCAATTAATTAACTTAATCTCCCATTTAATTAAATCAGACTCTAAGCCCATTTAATTAAAATCCCTTTTAATTAATTAAATCCAACTTAATTAATTAATCCACAAATTAAATTCCAATTTAATTTATGATCCTGATCCAATTCCAATTGGATCTCAATTTGTTCCAATTGGGTCGACCCAGTCGACCCACCCATAATAATCGACCCAGTCGATTATTCACCCAGTCGACCCAGTCGACTCGGTTGTTCTTATTTCCTCGCTTTCGCTTCATGTGTATTGTGTATGCCCCCGTAGGTTCACCACATAATTGGCCGTGGGTTATAATTAAATATTATTTAATTATTCGAGTAAGACTTACTCTAAATCAATCGAACACTCTGTCGATTGATCATTCCAAAATTAGCACCCCTGCCAATTTGGGAATTCTCCCACACTCCACGGTCGATGTCCAGCCACAAGCCCATGGAGCCCAATCACTGGTGAATTAATTCAGTGAACCTTTTATCATTTACAATTTCCATATACGACATAATCTCTCCATCGATCAATCTCCCAGTCGAGACTTAAGGGTATGGTCTTTCATCGGATTCCCTTTTCTTTTGTCTTGACCTTATGCATTCTGGTCTCGAAATAATTCTCTTTGACTTAACCTTTATGAGCTACTTACATAAAGCCGTCAGATACCTCGGCCGAGGATTTTACCAGAATTAATTTCTCACAGAAATCCATAGGAGAATTTCCCAACCTACCAAGTCGGGTCAATGGATCCTTTGTTGATGATATGAATCTGCATACGAGTTCCTCTATACCCAATATGAGTCCACAGAGACTTTCTGGCGATCTCCAGTCAGTCGGGACTCATATCAAAGCATAGACGTTCTCGCACCAGATAAACCCTATCATCTCAAGTAGTTAGGGATCGTTCCTCGTATACTATTGTAAATTGGAATAACTTCAACCCCGATATGCGACTACCGCTTCCATGGTGAGTTATTTCCTAATTGGGGTATTCAGTGCGCTTGCCATCCCAGCAAGCCACCCACTTATGTGTATCGACTATCCCAGTCACGCTCGTGGACCCCAGCGTTCTCCAGTTCATCGGAGTATACACAACAGTGAGAGTCTAACCGAATCCAACGATGTCCTATCTCGATTGGATTCTACGACTCTTGAATATGTTCTAGATCACGGCCTTGGAGATCAGTCCACGGGTTGTCCCATAGCCCTGTGATCTAAGGACTTCTATCCTTATGCGTAGATAATTATTACATAAGATAAAGTTGACCATATATATAAATGCATTTATTAATCCAATCGAATGGTCCTTTCAATTAAATGCAGCCACAACAGTTGGCTTGCAGGACACTATTCTATCAATCTCCCACTTGTACTAAAGACAACTTTTCATACTTCTGATTCCCATCTTTGACAGATGTCTTTCGGATGCCTTTGAGGCAATGGCTTAGACAGCAGGTCCGTCGTATTATCCCTTGAGGTGACACGTTCCATCTTTATGTCTCCTCTGCCAATGATATAACATATCAAATGGTATCGTCTTAGTTCGTGCTTGGATTCTGATGAGATCTCGACTCCTTCGCTTGCGAGATAGCTCCATTATTATCACAGAAGATAGTAATGGCTCGACAATGCTAGGTATCACATCCAATTCCTGGATGAAGTTTTTCATCCAAACATCTTCATTTGCTGCTTCATTCGCGGCAATGTACTCTGTCTCGGTGGTTGAAACTGCGGTAGTGTCTTGCTTGGTGCTCTTCCAGCTTACCGCACCACTATTGAGGCAGAACATGTATCCAGATGTCTACTTGAAGTCGTCTACATCACATTGGAAGCTAGAATCAGTATAGCCTTCCAATTTCAATTCTCCTCCACCGTATACCAAGAACAATTCCTTAGTCCTTCTCAGGTACTTCAGAATTGCCTTTACGGCTATCCAGTGCTGCTCACCTGGATCAGACTGGTAGCGACTTGTAACGCTTAGAGCGTACGCCACGTCTGGTCTAGTACACATCATACCATGCATTATGCTTCCTATCGCGGATGCATATGGTATTCGAGACATATTGCTTCTCTCTTCAGGCGTCTTTGGGGCCATAGACTTAGAGAGTGCAATCTCATGTCTCATTGGAAGCAATCCTCTCTTGGATTCTTCCATATTAAATCTTTTCAAGATTTTATCTATGTACTGGGATTGGGAGAGGCCCAGCAGTCCTTTTGATCTATTTCGGTAGATCCTTGTACCTAGTACAAAGGGTGATTCTCCCAAATCCTTCATTGAGAATTGTGTAGATGACCATGCTTTAGTTTCGGACAACACTTTCACATTCCAATGAGAAGAATGTCATCAACTTAAAGCACCAAAAATTCAACTGTACTCCCACTGACCTTCTTGTACACGCATGGTTTGAACACGTTTTTGATGAATCCATAAGTTTTGATTGTTTCATCGAAACGGATGTTCCAACTTCGGGAAACTTGCTTCAGTCCATAAATGGACCTCTGGAGTTTGCACACCTTGTGTTCACCTCCTTTGGATGCATATCCTTTTGGTTGCTCCATGTAGATCTCCTTGTCAATGTCCCCATTGAGAAAAGGCAGTCTTTACATCCATCTGCCATATCTCGTAGTTATACCACGCAGCTATGGCCAGCAAGATTCGAATGGATTTAGGCATCGCGACGGGCGAAAAAGTCTCCTCAAAGTCGATGCTCGGCCTTTGAGTGTGTCCTTTTTGCCACTAGTCGCGCCTTGTAGGTTATTACCTCTCCGTTCACTCTAAGCTTTCGCTTATAGATCCACTTGCAACCCACGGGAGCTACTCCCACTGGTGGATCTACCAAGGCCCAGACCTTGTTCGAGTGCATGGAGTCCAATTCGAATTCCATGGCTTCACGCCACTTTCCCGAGTCCATGCCTAGCATAGCCTCTTCGTAAGTCCTTGGGTCGGTTAGAGACTGTCTAGTCTCACGCAGCAGACCGTAGTACCTCTCGGGTTCTCTACGTTGTCTTTCTGACTTACGAAGTACCGGTGTACTTTCTGGTGCACTTTCATGCTCATGTTCTCCCACTGTCTGTGGTGATGGGTCAGCTTGATCGACCTCGTTGGTCCTTTCAGCTTCAGTGACCTCATCTAGTTCTACGTTGTGTTCCTTCTTGCCTAGCAAGAAATCCTTCTCCAAGAAGTGTGCGTTCCTTGAGACAAACGTAGTTTATCTTGTAGGATCGTAGAACTTGTATCCTATAGAGTTTTCTGGATACCCCACGAATTGCATAAGATGGATTTTACATCCAACTTATCTCCCACCAGCTTATTCACATAAGCGGGAGACCCCATATGCGCATGAATGCATATGAAGGTACAACACCAAAACTCATATCACGTGATATGTTTTGGATCTGGCTTCAGAGATACTTAGCTCAGTATCTTCGATTTTCTCGATCAAGTTTCATTTGTTTGAATAAGGAATTTCATGTAAGATTTCTTAATGGACATTTACATGTCCAAAATGCTCGACAACAGACAACGTTTCGAGCGGGTCTTACATTTCGAGAATCTAATTCTCTATTAAATAATCAATGGCGTACTGCCAATGCATGTTCGATTTTAAATTGATCCAATTCTCTTACATGCTTTCATTGATTAGGCTCTCTTCTTTTATTCCAAAAGTAATTTGGAATTTGTACATCACAACGTACTTTTACCCATGAGGGTACTAGAGACGCCTTATCTCCCACTAATGCTTTAGTGTTTCTACACACTTATAAATGGATTAAATCCATTGCAATTGTTTATGCCTCTTGGTTGCCTAGCAACCAACTACTAAATCTAATTTCCATTAAGCAAGATTCGAAAATCGGTTACTATGTACAGCATCCCAGTCAAGCTCGACCCAGTCGAGCTCAGTCTTTGAATCTTTAATTCGGAAATATGTTTCAGTATTCGTGTATCACCTTTCGGTTTTTTACAACGACTCAAGTGTGTGAAATCTTGATTATTTATATTTTATTGACTATGCATATTATATTTAGTCGATATATGAGTATCCATACTCATTTGCTTATGTACACCTTTTGCGTATAAATCTTATAGCGCAATCAGTTCCAACCATTATGGAACTATCACATCCCTTAAGACAAGGGATGGTATAAGCAAATTCTAATGATCTAAATAATTCATGGCTTTAGATGCATTGAATGCATCAATGAGTGCTTCATCGGGCATCCAACACCCTTATGCATTACTTTAACCATAAGGTTAAGTTCAATAAAATTCAATCATCCCTTATGGGATGAATAGGTTCAATTCCCTCTTTCCCTTGATCTTAATCCATGGAAGAACAATTTTGATTGACTTTACAACTTATCATCCTTACAGAAAAACCTCTAAGGTCATTTCCTTTCACAGAGGATTCATTCCTCTTCTACCATCTCATAAGTCTTTTGAGCTTTTCAACGAGATGTTACTTCCCATTCATGGGAGACTTCATGTTTGCCTTTAAGAAAATTTGGGCTTGAGAACCATCCTCAACCTCTGGTGAAACTTATCACCTTTCTTAATTGAAGAGTAACTTCAAAAAGGCAGCTTGGTAAAACCTATCACCATTCCAGTCGAAGTGTAACTTCGAAAGGAAAACCAATGAAATCTTTGTAAGGAGATTAGTCCTTTCTTGGACTCAGAGAATAATTTCTCAAGTTTCGAAGTCATTCAAAAATTCATTTGGGTTCAGTCAATTTATTTGATTCAAGTATGATGGTAAAATATTCAAGGATACATAACTTATGATTAAACTATCATAAACATGACGATAAATACGCGGCAGATTAATATCAATGCATAATTTACAAACATGGTTTTCATTTGTAAATTACTCCCACTATTTTTGTCGAATACTTATGCCCCCACATAAGGTTCGGGAAATAAAAATTTCCTAATGGGCTCAAGGCCCAAATGCAATCGCTCAGTACCCACGACTCGTTGGCCATACCAATCGATCCACTTGGTGGGCGATCACGTCGCCGGTTAACCATCCCAGCTAACCCTTGAGTTCATTTAGCCTCGGTTTTCGTTATGGACCCACGACTCGTGAGACATCCATACTTACTCGCGTTAAATCATGTCCAATACTCGTGAAGAGAAATAGTTCAATCCTAGACGCCCCACGACTCGTGAGACAGCGCCTAGAACCTTGCTATCCCCTCCCTTGGCACTAAACTGTGCATCGAGGCAATAGACATATCATCTTCCTATAGCTCGACCCACGACTCGTGAGACATCGAGATATATTCGTACAATATGCCTAAAACCTAGTAATTGGATAGGCTCGGACCATAGACACCATTCATATGCGCCCGTTAATCGATTTAATATTCTAATTGAGTTTTCAAGTTCAATTGGAGGTTTTAAGTTTTCTTGTGCGAGGTCTCATCAGATTATGCTTTATCTTGTTTACGTGATCTATTCTAAGCATGCAAGACATACATCAAAGAATAATAGTAAACATATATCACCTAGCATTGCACATATGATTGGTCGATTGCCCATCCTATGCGATCCATCACGAGCCATGTGATGGATCAATTGGTCAGTCTAGGGTGGAAATTAAATGTCCTAACTATTACAATTTACAAACCCATACATCATGGGCCTTCTTGTAATATCCACCTTGATTGGGCCTCCATGTAATGAATTGGGCCTCCATGTCCTCCAAGGTAATGGGCCTCCATGTGGATCTCCAAGTCTTCATGAGGTCTTCTTGGCTCCAAGCCTAATCTAAGCCTAGCTTATAAAAAATAATGCCCTATTCTATTACATTCGTTTGCGCAAGCAAGGGCACCAATCAGGCCCATTTAATTACAACCCATAAAATAAATAAACCAAAACTACACAGGGCTTAAGGGCAAAATCGACCAATCCACATATTCACTCAAGAACATGCATAAATTCACATAAGGGCATAAATGTAAATTTACCGGCTCTTTTAATTTTAATTCACAAAAATTATCCAAGTTAATTTAATTTTGAATTAACAATTAATCTCTAAGATTAATTAGCTCTTACTTGAGCTCTAAGTAATCTACAATTCTTATCTTGATTTAAATTGGTTAATTAAGGTAATCTAAATCTCTAAGATTCTTACCTTATCCAAAACTCTAAGTTTCCCAATTTTACAAATCTCCAAGATTCTCAAGATAATCCTATTTTGATTAGATTAGTTAACTAAGGTAGTGTCCAAATCCTCCAAGATTTATACCTTATCCAAAACTCCAAGTTTCCTAATTTAATAAGATCTCTAAGATCTTTAATCTTGGTAACTTACTAGAAGAGATTAATTTTAATTAAATCTCTTATCACAATTGAAACTCTAAGTTTCCTTGTTTAATAAGATCTCTAAGATCTTTTAATCTTGGTAATTTACGAGAAGACATTAATTCTAATTAAATGTCTTATCACAAATGAAACTCTAAGTTTCCTTGTTAACTAGATCTCTAAGATCAATCCAAGATTCACCAAGATTCCATAACAACCAAAATTCTGCCACGAAAAAAAATTTGAATCAACATATCATGGCCGTAGAAGGTTTGGCTTCAAGTTGCAATTTACAAAGTCAAATTGCAATACATGATATTTGATTCAACATTTACGTAACATATGCCAAATTAATAAAACATGCTTGTCATGACACACAAGGTCACGTGAACAAAGAAAAAAAAATTTTGTGCCGAGCACTAATTTTATTTTCCTTTTGCTTTGTTTTAATTTTTGTTTGATTACTTGTTGATTTAATTAGAAACAAATCCAGTTCAATTAAATCCCAATCCAAAATAAAATTAACACGATAAAATTTTCGAATCAAAATTTTTACATTAACTCTAAGTTAACAGATCTATGTTCTAAAACATATACAGTTAAAGAACTAGCCACACATAAATCAAACATATGATTTATAAAAACACAGAATTTGCAAATTCATATATATACAAAGCCTAGAGTTGGCTCTGATACCACTGTTGGGATTCGGTAAGATAAACAGCCCTAGGCACAGCGGAATATAAAAATTTTAGGACCTCTTACGGAATCTTGCCAGGATATTCTCTAGTTGTATATATATGAATATAAATAAAAACGATAGTATAAGTTTACACGTTATACCTATCTCCTTGCAAATCCTTTGGCTAGCAAAACGGACTCTGAATTTCTCCTCAGCAAAATCGACCCAAGCTCTGCAGGAGCGCCCCACGTGTTGCGCCTCTACGGGTTGATACACCACAATTACACGAAAATAATAAATCTTGATCAGCTAGAACACAAGATATATTATGATCTAGGATATAGGAACGATTTTGGAACAAGATCGAAAACGAAAAATTCTTCCAAGTGGAAGACAGGGTTCGGCCGATCACTAGAGAGGGAGAGAGAATTTTTTGCTCTTCTCAATTTTGCTTGTTGAGTTGTGTGAAAAATAACTACAAGATAGCTACTTATAGTTATCTCCCTAACCTAGTCCTAATAGGACTAGGTTTCCTCTCTCCTACATGGGCCATGGCCCTCTTTAATTAGAAGACCAAGTCTTCTAATTAATTCATGGCCCAGTTAATTAATTTGACCAGGCTTTATTTAATCTCCCAATTAAATAGCCCAATTAATTAACTTAATCTCCCATTTAATTAAATCAGACTCTAAGCCCATTTAATTAAAATCCCTTTTAATTAATTAAATCCAACTTAATTAATTAATCCACAAATTAAATTCCAATTTAATTTATGATCCTGATCCAATTCCAATTGGATCTCAATTTGTTCCAATTGGGTCGACCCAGTCGACCCACCCATAATAATCGACCCAGTCGATTATTCACCCAGTCGACCCAGTCGACTCGGTTGTTCTTATTTCCTCGCTTTCGCTTCATGTGTATTGTGTATGCCCCCGTAGGTTCACCACATAATTGGCCGTGGGTTATAATTAAATATTATTTAATTATTCGAGTAAGACTTACTCTAAATCAATCGAACACTCTGTCGATTGATCATTCCAAAATTAGCACCCCTGCCAATTTGGGAATTCTCCCACACTCCACGGTCGATGTCCAGCCACAAGCCCATGGAGCCCAATCACTGGTGAATTAATTCAGTGAACCTTTTATCATTTACAATTTCCATATACGACATAATCTCTCCATCGATCAATCTCCCAGTCGAGACTTAAGGGTATGGTCTTTCATCGGATTCCCTTTTCTTTTGTCTTGACCTTATGCATTCTGGTCTCGAAATAATTCTCTTTGACTTAACCTTTATGAGCTACTTACATAAAGCCGTCAGATACCTCGGCCGAGGATTTTACCAGAATTAATTTCTCACAGAAATCCATAGGAGAATTTCCCAACCTACCAAGTCGGGTCAATGGATCCTTTGTTGATGATATGAATCTGCATACGAGTTCCTCTATACCCAATATGAGTCCACAGAGACTTTCTGGCGATCTCCAGTCAATCGGGACTCATATCAAAGCATAGACGTTCTCGCACCAGATAAACCCTATCATCTCAAGTAGTTAGGGATCGTTCCTCGTATACTATTGTAAATTGGAATAACTTCAACCCCGATATGCGACTACCGCTTCCATGGTGAGTTATTTCCTAATTGGGGTATTCAGTGCGCTTGCCATCCCAGCAAGCCACCCACTTATGTGTATCGACTATCCCAGTCACGCTCGTGGACCCCAGCGTTCTCCAGTTCATCGGAGTATACACAACAGTGAGAGTCTAACCGAATCCAACGATGTCCTATCTCGATTGGATTCTACGACTCTTGAATATGTTCTAGATCACGGCCTTGGAGATCAGTCCACGGGTTGTCCCATAGCCCTGTGATCTAAGGACTTCTATCCTTATGCGTAGATAATTATTACATAAGATAAAGTTGACCATATATATAAATGCATTTATTAATCCAATCGAATGGTCCTTTCAATTAAATGCAGCCACAACAGTTGGCTTGCAGGACACTATTCTATCATCACAATATTCTGGACATATCAAAACATGAGGACATATGAGTTCATGGAAGCAATACACAAATATAATTCAACAAATACCTTTCCAAAATAACTAGTACATACTACAATCAATCCTACATGCTCACTCCTAAGATACATGCAATACATAAAATAAAATAGAAAGAACATATCATACATAGTCATCAAGATCCAGCAAACAATCGACAGCAAATCATACACATAAATACCATAGGAACAGAAGCACAACGCAGATCATCGCAAGCTTTTGCTTGCGACGCAATGCCATGTTTTCAGCCTCCAAATTATGTATCCGAATAACAAGAACTTGCATTTGAGCAGACAATTCTTCAAAGTCAATCATAACACGGGCATTTTCAGCCTCCGTACGATTTACACGTGATAGCAATCCAGGAATAATAACGCGTGACCTATCACACATTATTGGGTCAATCCATTCGAAGTAATCACACCGTTCATCCTAACATCAAACAATTGAGTTTCATTAGAAATCATAATAATCTAAAAGGACACATAATTTAAACAATTGAAACCCTAAACACAAACAACACTAAAACCGAATAATTTTAAAAATTGAAACCCCAAACACTTTTTACCGTTAAATTATGACAGCGAGCAAATCTACGACCAGGATTCTCCTTCGTCCATGAGGTGTAAATCCTCACACGATACCCACATGAGCAGTGGGCAGACCCTAAACGTATTCTTGAGTTTGACGTTGAGTCCATACCTGCCAGAAAAATATAAATATAATCGTGAACAAGAAAATACAAAAATGAAGAAACAAATGAAGTCTGGGCAAGGAGAAACCCAAAAGACCATTATTAAACGAGAAACCAAAAAAATACACCCAAAACCCCAAATAATGTGATGTAGGATGAACAATCTTCGAACAATGCGTGATGAACAACAAATAAACCTAGGGGATGAATGAAAATTTTCACGAACAAAACCCTAGATGCGCGCCGCACACGAGTTGGATCCGTGAAATACAAAAACAAATGAGATGAAATAGTGGTTTGAATCTCAAATTTAATCTCAAGAATAACAAAGAAAGAAACAAAGAAGATGATGTGAGTTTGATTCAATTTCAGAAACCCTAGAGCGCCGCGGATGTTGAGAGAGAAATGGGACAAAAACAAATGAGATGAGGTAGGGTTTGATTAACACTAACACATCATATACCCCAATCTCAACGGCCAGGATTGATTTAGATGGACGGCCGGATCACAACGATGCTACGGGGGTAAAACTGTCCAAATTTTATATTTGGGCCATCCGAACATCTGATTAATTGTTGGGCTAAATTACTAGTCTGGGCCAAATTAATGTGCCGAACACATGATTAAATAGTGATCTGATTAATTTAATGGTCCGAAACATGAATTGGGCTGATTATAAATTCGCCCAACCGAACGCAGCCTTAAGGAAACAAAGTAAGAAATTTTATATGAAAAAAAAAATCTAGATAAAAACTACAAGAAACTACCCTGTGAAATTTTTATTGCACCATACTTTCTTGTGTTTTCAAAAATCCTGCAAAAAGTACCCAATTTGTAAATAATAGGTCGTTTTGGATCGACAAATTTCAAGAAATAATTTTAAAAATATATCACCTGAAGTTGGTAGGGACCAACTTGAAGTATTTTAAAAATGATTTCTTAAAATATGTATATCCAAAACAATCTATTTTTTACAAATTGGGTGTTTTTTGCATGATTTTTAAAAATACAAGAAGTTTGGCGCAATAAAAATTTCACAGGATAGTTTCTTGCAGGTTAAGCTTAACACATGGGAATATTTTGCATTTACCCCCAACTTTTCAATACATGTCAGAAAAAAAATTAAAATGAAAACAAGTCAACTAATAATTTTTATCTTATACAAGGATATGCTGTGGTGTTAGGGCAACAATTGATTTGCATTAAATAAAGAAAATTGAAAGAATAAACTGTGAAGGAAATAATGTTAATTTTCTGCGGATTATTTATTACGTTTTATGAACTAAAACTTGTATAATTAGAAAGCTTTCGTCAAGAGCTTTCCAGCCATATAAAGAGCACAAAATTTGACCCCCAAAATTGATGGAGAAAGAAAATGTGAAAAAAAATCCTTCAATTTTGGTATTAAATATATTTTTCTTGAAAGTTTGATAATAAAAATTAGATATGGAAAAATGCAAGACCCTCTTTTCAAAATGTAATTTCCTCATAGCCGATGAGGCTTTAGCCAAGTGGTTAAGGATGGGGCTTCATGACAGGAGGTCACGGGTTCAACTCTAATGAATGTGAGTAATTTTTCTAGTTTCATACTAGCTTTTCTCTAGTTTAATACTAATAATTAGTTCACTTAAATATTATTATAATAGTTTCGATTCAATATATTGTTTGATGTAACAACGTATTTACCATAAAAAATTTAATATCCTCATGTTAGAAAAATTAACTTTCTCTAATTTCCTCATGTTAGAAAAATTAACTTTCTCAAAACAATAACTATTAACCTCTATAGGGCATCATCTAAAATAGAGTTAACCACTTGCATACCATTCACTTAGGTTCGTAGATAGTCAAATAACCATCAATTTGCTGATCGGCGGAATGCGAAACTTGGTTTGAAATGTGGGTTTTTTTGCACTTTGTACATCTAAAATATGGAAAATAGGCACTTTGCACCTTTAAAACTTTAATAATTTAGCACTTGGCACCCTTAAAATATAAAAAATGCAGCACTTTGCACTCTTTTTTATTTTCAGGCAAAAACTCAAGGGCAAAATAGGTAATTCAATTATAAATTTTTGGCACTTTGCACCCTCAAAATAATATTAGCATTTATCACCCTCGAATTAAGAACAAATCAGCAACTTGCACCCCCGAAAGGCAGAGTTGACCAACCGAGTGTAAAAAATCTAAGGCAAAATAGTTAAATTTTCGATCCAATTGAACAACCTACATTTATATACATATGTTCAAATTGAATACTATGAATTTGGAACGATTACATTATATAATATTAACAAGCCATGAATTATAGCTTGTACAAATTAAACATGCTATGCACAACAATTGAAGGAGTAAAAATTGGCAAGTTCAACTTTGCCTTAGATTTTTTTCACTTTGACTGTCAAATTTTCCTGAGAAAATGTGGGGTTTGAGTTTTTTTTTTTAAAATTTGAGGGTGTTAAGTGATAATTTTGTGTTTCGGGGTGCAAAAGTGTCCATTTATTGTATTTCGGGGGTGCACGTGGCTGATTTGTTCTTAATTCGATGATGATAAGCGCTAATTTTATTTTGGGGGTGTAAAGTATCAATTTTTGAAGTTTTGGGGGTGCAAAGTGCTAAAAATTTATAATTGAACTACCTATTTTGCCCTTGAGTTTTTGCTTGAAAATAAAAGAGGGTGCAAAGTGCTTTTTTTCATATTTTGAGGGTGTAAACTGCTAAATCTAAATTTTGAGGGTGTAAAATGCCTATTTTCCATGTTTCAGGGGTGCAAAGTGCAAAAAATCCGTTCAATGTTGTTAACATTTGATTTAGTTTAAGATTGGCTTTATGTTGCATGGAATTAATTAGCGAAAAACGAATTAAATTGGTGAAAAATATTTTAAATCGATGAAATTTATGAAAAAAAGGTTAAATTGATTATTTTTACGATTTAAATCAATGAAATTAGTAAAAGAAAAAAAAGGTTCAATTTAATTAATGAAAAAATGGATTAAATCAGTAAAAATTAATCAAATGGATGAAAGTATTGGGATAAAAAAACGTGTGATAACTTTGAAAAGAGTAATTAAATCAATTTAAATCGAAATTTATTTCTGAATTAGTTTGTATGTGGAGTTGGAATCGAGATTTAAAAATTATTAAATGAAAAATAATATTAAACTCAGTCTAATAAATTAAAAAGGTATAGTTGAGAATTTCAAATACCTCAAATCGTATTTACAAACAATGGATTTCAAACGAGTGGATTTGAAATCCTTTGTAACAAAAATATCCAAACAATTGATTTTAAATTAATGGATTTCAAAGAATTCTTGAAACTTTGCACCCTGAAAATATAGGGTTTTGGTACTTTACGCCCTTACATAAAACTTTTGGCATTTTGCATCTAGTGTGTACTTTGATGAAAAAATCTGTTTGTAGGAAGGGTAAAATAGTCATTTTAGAATTTTCTAGACACTTTGCACACTAAAAATATAAATTTGGTAATATGCACCCTGAAAATAGTCAGGGCCTAATCAATGCTACCGAACTGGGCCTACAAGTATACAAAATTTGCACTTTCTCCACCCCACTTAAAAATTGTGTCATTTTTTTTTTATTTTAATCAAATTACTAGCTATTAGTAATTAGGTAAGAACTCATTTTTTTTCAAACTTTTTTTGTAAATCGTAAATATGACATGGTAGTAGATATATAATAATTTTATATTGTAGAGTATGTTGTGTAGAAAAATTTGAAACGATTATGAGTGAATCTTATAACAACAATATCATATGATAAGGTGTTAGATTTGTAAACGTACTTCAATATACAATTGTAATCAATCAAGAGAATTCATGGAAACAAAGCGAAGGCAATTTCTTATTTTCTTTATCTAAGTTTTACTTAGGGAACCAACATGTGATTGGTCTAGTGGAAGGGATCCCGATTGATAGAAGTATCCACTTAATGTGCCCAATCCGTTTCGAAAGGGATTAAACCCTTGAGAAAAATAATGTTTTGCTTAGAGAAAAAATTAAAAGAAGTTATTCATAACTAAAATATACTAAAGCATAACATGTTTATGATTTTTTTTTTTTTTTTACAAATAAGATGTTTAAGATTGACTATGTCACATAAATCAATAGGAAAGATGCAATAAAAATAAGAATATCAAAATCTAATCAGTACTTTATTTTATTGAAACAAGAAAAATAAAACTTGTTTATATTGTATAATATTTTTATGAATATCACAATTACCCAAATAAGTGTCCATGTTAGGATACAATGTACATATAATTGTAAACAAAGATATTTTTCCATATTTGATTGTTGTAAAGTGATATGGTGCAAAATGTCAAAAAATGATATTCTAAGATGTAAAGTGACAGTTTTTTTTAATCGAGTCGAAATGATCCAAATTTTATATTTTCAAGGTGTAAAGTGCCAAAATCTAGTTTTCCATTTGCAAAGTGTCAAAAGTATTCGATGATGACTATTATACACTTCCATCAACAACTTTTTTCATCAGAATACACTTTCGGGTGCAAAGTGTCAAATGAATTATGTTTTCAAGGTGCGGAGAATGCAAAATGCCAAAATCATGTATTTTTAGGGTGCAAAATGCCAAAACCTCTTCATTCAAATCCTCCCATATAAAAAGGCCCATAAGGCCATCTCCAATCAATCAGGGGTAGGGTGGATATGATAATGATTGATTGACCTAGACGGTGACATCGTCCAAGGCTGTGCCCCAGGCTGCTAAAAGCTTGGGGCACATCCTTGCTTGGAGATCCCGCTTCTCACGCGTCCATTCCAAGCAGTGGCATGTGGTGCCACCTCATGCCTTATATTCTTTTTATTTTTTATTTTTTATTTACTAATTATTAATTTATGTTTATTAATTAAAACATATTTAACTAGAAATTTAACAACACCTTATTTAATTTAATTAACTAGAAATAAAAGACAAATTTAACTATAAATATTGTATAAGATTTAATAACATCTTATTTTAAATTAAAGATATAATATTATTAGTTTAAATTTTGAATTTATAAATTTGTATACGAAAGTAAAATTTATTCAAAACTTATAAATATTATAAAGTTTATTTAACAACATTATAGTATACTCAAACCCTTATTCGATGTTATTTTTTTTTATATATATAAATCTGACTACGAAAGTAAAATTTATTTAATTACATTTAAAATTTAATTTTTCATAATTAAATTTTATTTAACAAAATTTTAGTATAAATGTTAAATTTATAATTGGGACAAAATGTAGGAATACGATATTTGTATTAAATTACGTCAATATTGGTAAACGTACATAAATACATAAAAATTTATAAATAAATAAAATTACATACTACGTAGATACTAACGTACAAAAACTTATTGTGTGACGATACGTCATATGTTTTTCAAGGTATATATCTTAGAACTTATTAATATAATAATTCATTTTCAAAATTAAGCTTAATGATATTATAATTATTATTCGAGTTATTATTATTAATTTTCAATATTATTCTTATTCTTATTTTTATTATAGATAATAATAGGTGAGAGTGGGGAAGTTTTTAGCTTCAGTTAATTGATGTTGTTCCCTCTGGCGGTTGAAGACGGTGTCAAGGAGGGTGTAGGTTTACCCGGGGTGAAGATGGACAGACCTGGGTTGTGGAAGCCCTATGGATTGGAGATGCCCTAACGTTTTACTTTTCTTTCTTTTTATCTTTCCCCAAAATTTGGTGTGAACTTGATCGTGCTCATTTTGTAGTCCTTGTATCAAGAAATGAAATGGATGATTAATTATCAAGAAAAATAAATCTTATGGTTCTGTGATGGGTTTTACCCTTTATTTAACTATTCTTGTTATTTTGTTGATACAATGAAAAGCTTTACTTAACCATTTTTAGGAAGAAAAAAAGAACAAGCATGAACTCAAAAGAATAAGAAAGACGATCTTTTTTGGTTTAGTCCTCTTCAACCACCTTACATATATACAATTACACCCACAAACTGGTACTAAAATCCAACGAAGTTTAAGCAAAATCACTCAAAATTAAGATCAAATGGAAGCCTTCTTTTTCATCTTCTTACACAATAAGAGGAAGATTGGATCATTCACCTCTAGTATTTACCTTAATTAATCCTGCAGTATGTGCTTTACCAAGGCCAAAGCGAATTCCATGTCAAACAATTCCCCTCCCTCGATACGTAGATCCTCATTCCCGAAGTTGCGTTGTTCCTCTAGTATATTCATTGCAGATGTGACAGTAGAATCATTGCAAGAGTCCAACTGAATTAATCTAAGAGTATGTATTTCTCCGATACCAGAAGGGATTTCCTTCAATACGTTCATGTATTTAAGAACAAGGTGCTCAAGGCATGGGAAATGACTACTGTTTGCTACCCAATTTATCAGGTTATCATTGTCATAGATTCCCAAAAATTTTAGACGGAGGAATTGACCCTTGACTGGGTTCCACTCCTCTCCTCTAAAGCTGCCAATCAATTTGAGCTTTTCAAGATTGGGTAATGATCCAATCTTTGTTGTCATATCTTCCCAATCAAAACTGCAGTTATGTAACCTCAAGCTCCTGAGAGAATGCGGGAACTTTAGGTTCTCGAGCAAATCACTCCTAATCGGCCAATTTTCAGATAGTGGAAACTCACACCGTAGTGATTGGAGTTTATTTAGACGACCAAGATTATTTAAATAGTAATGTGATAATCCTTTATCGTGTTCCGAGGATGAATGGTAATACTTTATATTCAATTTTTTGATATTGGGAATTCTTTTAAGGACCTCTTCAGTACACCTGAAATTACGTACACATGAAAGTGTTTGCAGATTTTTCAATACACTGTCATCTTTCCGGTCTGTTAGGCCCTCCGGAGGATCAGGTAAAGAAATTCCATTGATCATCAGATGCTTAAGTCGTGGCATTTTCCAAATTTCAGATGGTGCAACAACATTCAGACAAAATCCAGTAATGATTAACACTTGTAGATTCCAAAGTAGATGCACTGAAGAAGGTAACATGAGATTATCGTTGGTAGCGTGAACTCTAAGGTACCGCAAGTTAACTAGCTGGAATAAAGCTTCTCGGTAATTGAAACCAGGCACCTCCAATACCCTAAACAATTTTATATCAAGCAAATGCGCCAACTCGCAATAAAAGAAGCAAATCAATGAACGAACAAATGATGTTGATTGCAGGGTGTTAAGAACCCGAGTGTCATTTGACATGCTTGGATAAATAGCAACGCGACGCTGACCATTTATAGCTTGTAAAATGTTAGGGCTATGTGCATTGGCGACATAAAGAAATCTTTCTTTTCGAGCTTCTCTTAAGCACAAATCTCTCAAGAGATCATGGATTTTGCAATATTTTATGTTTCCAGTACATCCGAACTTACTAACATATACAAGATTTCGGTCGATAAGATCTTTCAAATAATCTTTTGCAACCTCTTCAAAACTTTTTGCTCTATGTGGTTTTAGAAGTCCCTCGCTAACCCATAGTTTAATTAGCTCTGAGACATGAATCTCACAGTTTTCTGGAAAAACTCCTAAATATAGAAAACATGGTTTTAAATAGATAGGTAAGTTGGTGTAACTAAGAGATAATATTTTTAAGCAACGCTCATCATCCTCTGAATTAATAGCTGTGCTTGTATATTTTGCAACATATTCCCAATATTCTTGTGTCATCTTAGACTTTGCAAGAAGTCCCCCAATTACAGTGAGTGATAGGGGAAGTCCTTTGCAGGTTTTTGCGATCTTCTTTCCAACTTCCTCCATTTCACGAGGGCAACCTTCTTGTGCAAAAACCTTTTTGCAAAGTAGACTCCAACTTTCTTCCTCGTCTAGAAGTTTTATCTTATGAAGACAAGAAGAGCCAACAATCTCAGCCACATCTGATATCCTAGTAGTCACCATGATTCGACTTCTGTTATTGATATTTGGAAAGAATGATTTTATCATATCCCATGTTTTGATGCTCCACATATCATCCATTATAATCAAATATCTCATTCCTAATAGATGTTTGTATATTTTGTGTCCTAATTCATGGTAGTCACAACTTTCTAGTTCTAATTTATTAGTAGGATCTTTCATTTCACAAAGAAGTCCTAACAATAAATCTCGCACATTATATTCATGAGATATCGTAATCCAACCACGAATGTCAAAGTGTTGCACAGTACGTGGGTTGTCATAGATAAGTTTAGCAAGTGTGGTCTTTCCAATACCCCCCATTCCAATGATTGGAATGACTTGGAGATTAGAATGTTGTCCGGTAAGCTTATCCATGATTTGATACAGGTCGTATTCAAATCCCACTATTGTATCCTTTCCAATAAAAGGAGGCCCCGATGGAGCAACGAGTTCTAGATCTCGAGGCTTATGATCATCAAGTGTGCTATTTTCTTTAATCTTTACAGCCTCCTTTTTAATAAAATCTATCTCTTCTGTTACTTTTTGTAGAGCTTGGGAGAAGTAATTTGAACTCTTCTTCTTCCCATGACTTGTGTATGGAACAAGATTTTGTTTCTTATTCTTTTTCCTTTTTAAGCATATTTTCTGATGAATATCATCCACAATATATGACTCTATGACATCTTCTACTTCATAAGCTGCCCTTTTGATTTTGGTCTCTAAATGTTCTGTTTCATTGCTACCTCCAATATAGGGATAAACTTCTAGAAAATCCTGCAAGAAACTAACCTTTTTGTGGAAAGATTCAATTTGTCTCAACTGTTTGTCAAGAAAAACTCTTCTTCGAGTATGGTACAACTGAATTTGTTCCATGAGATGCGTAACATAAACTATAGCTGCATAAGCTGCCGCCATTACTTCTGTAGACAAATTACACTTTTGATGTTTCAGAAAAATGTACAAATTATATATGTCATTGTGGGAGAAAATGCAAGATGCTACCTTGCCTTGTGTGAAATATGCATAAAATTATTCTGTGAATTTCTTTTTCCACAACTCCGTACTTTTAAGAACCCCGCATAAAATACCCAATCTCCATTAGTTACTAAAACCGTTGATTTTAATTGAATTGCATAAAGTAGAAGGGAGCATAAAGTATAAGGGAGTTTTGTGCCAGCGTTTCAAAAGCATAAGGAAGTCTTGTGCAAATATTCAAAAGTACAAGGAAGTTTTACGCAAACATTCAAAATTACAAGAAATTATTGGCTGAAAAAATTATGTAAAAATAATAAAAATTGCATATTGTTCGCATGAAACACATGTTGAAATTTTTTGAAATAATATTAAAAATTAAACATTATTTTTGGCCAAATTGGTGGCTTAAAGTGTTTCATCACCAAACGGAATATTCTTGTATAGACCTAGTCTATGAGATTTTTATAGACCTTGTGGTGGTAAATAAGTCACATCACACATTTTGAGAGTATGACATCACCAAATGTATGATGTGGCTTATTTACCACCACAAGGTCTATAAAAATCTCATAGATCAGGTCTATACAAGAATTTTCCTCACCAAGCACGTGATGCTTCACTACTTGTCTTTTGATCTTAGAATTCTTCTGAATTTCATATAATTTACGCTTGTAGATGTACTAGTATATGAATAAGCAGCTAGCTCTATTGTTTGCTTTTTATGGAATTTTACAACAAACGGGGACGGAGCCAAAAATTTTAGTCGCCGGGCGAGATTAAAATGGAAAGTATATAATTAAATTATTTAAAAAATTATGATTATCAAAATTTATTTTTAATACGCCGACAATTCTTATGTACTTGATATTGATAACATAATTTTGCTTTTCCTTATTAAAAGAGAACTATATTAAGTGTTAAATAAAATATTCATTATTAAATTCTACTTATACTATGTAACTCTATTAGTGGGGCTCTATTCCTTATGATATGACTACACATTTAATTAAAGTAGACAAAGAGTTTTTATTCACACGGATTCTTTCCTTTAAGAATTTAGAAGTACTAACAAGAATATATAAAGCGCTACTATAATAATAATAAGAGATATGTGCTACTAATTTTTTTTTTCTGAGGGCTGCCGGCGCCCCCACCTGCACCCCCTATACCTCCGCCCTGACAACAAACTAGAAAAGTGGACATATGTTGTACGTTTCTAGTTAATTTTATGGTTATGTCATAAACTAGAGCAAATTAACTCATTTTTCGCCTATTTAATTCATTATATTCATCGATTTAGCTTGTTTTTAGCCAATTTGACTTGCTTTCACCAGTTTAATCAATTATTCACGATTACATGTATTTATCGATCTTAGGGGCACTTTTAATCGGTTTCACCCAAATTTTCACCAACTTCGCCATTGTTCATCAATTTCACCCGAATTTTCATTGATCTCACATGTTTTCAATGATTTTATATATATTCTCAGAGAATTACATTTTTGGCATCGCGTTTTTTGTCATTCTCACTTTTGATACACCATTTTTATGTGTCCAACATATTTGATACCACGTTTTAATAAATTGTGCCACATTTGGTACTGCTGTTAAAAATTAATGTTAAGTGGTGATGTGACAGTTAAGTCTTATTGCAAAGTTGATGCCATTGTTTATATTGACTGACATTTTTACCCCATAACATTTCGGGTGTATCCCCAACCCTGTAACACCACCACCCATGCCCCCCCCCCCCCCAATTCTCAGGTCGTGGTAGCCTAGGTTCTCCGATTTACGGGGGTGGGTGGGTTTTTAGTTTCTTTTTTTATAATTATTTAAAAATTTATTATTTTAATAAATATTAAATAAATTAATACTATTATATAAATATTAAATTTGAAAAGAATATAATTTTATTCAGATTTATATTAATTTATCAATACTGTTTAAATTATATTAATTATGTAAATATTATAAGTAAAATCTCAAAATGGTCTGCACGTTGTCTTATTCGAGTCAGTTTTGAAATTTGGCAACAATGTGGACCAAAATCTTCAGAAAATTTAAAGATGTGGGCCTATTGTGGTAGCCTAAAATGTTATGTGATAAAATTGTCAGTCAACATAGCTTTTGCCTTCAACTTTGCAATAAGACTTAACTGGCACGTCCCCGCTTAACGGTAATTTTTAACGGATGTATAAACTTGATATCAAATATGTTGGACAAATAAAACGGTGTACTAAAATTGATAATTGACCTAAAGTACGATACCAAAACAATTCTCTTGATTTTTTTTTTATCAATTTCACAAAATTTCATTGATTTCACCAATTTCACACGTTTTTCACGAAATAATTCCATAAAAAATTCAAGGATATTCATGTCTTGATATTATTGTCAAAGTAAAATTACGTAATTAGCTAAGTCATTAGTATTTTTTATTCTTTCATAATAGATGTGATTCAATTTTAGTTTTTGTTTAACAGAATGATATTTAAGATAATTTTATTTTAAATTCTTATAATTAGAGTGTTTATGACTTTTTCTTGATCTAAATCTTTAAATTAATAATTTTTTACATAAATAAAAATTGATGCTAAAATAATATATATATATATATATATATATATATATATATATATATATATATATATATATATATAAAAAAATTGATGTAAGAGATCATTTATAAGTTTTAGGAGTTTATGTAAGAGAAATATAATAATACTTCATGTCTAATTATACCTCTCAATTACTTTTACATATTTACCATTAAATTAAATATCACTTTATAATTTCAATAAGAGTATTTTAGTCCGTACTAAAAATTTAAGAAATATTCATGCTTTTATAATAGTAGAGAAAATTAATTAATATTCGACTAAGAACATATAGGAATAATAATCAAATATCTAAGCCATCTTCTATATTTTTTTTAATAAAAATAAACTTATGCATTAAAAATCGAATCAAAAGAGTATGATACACAAATGAGAGGCTTTCCTCTGTCTTTAAAACTTGTGGCGCAAGTGATTTCAAGAATATATGCAAATAGAGGCACGTCTATAAATCAAAGACAAATACACGCAAACAAATTAAATTCCATTAATTACATACCTTGAATTAATTTAAATTTTAAGCAAGATATAAGCCAAGGCAAGTTCAACCATCTGAGAAGTGAAGCCGAAGAAAAAATGTGAACTATTTGAAATATCTTTCCACAATAATTGAAGTAATTAAAGCTGCAACTATTAAAGTGTACGGTACCATTAAAATTATTTTTTTTTTTTTTTGAAGACCCAAAGGGTGAGATATCATTAATGAATAACGTCATTAGTTACAAGATTGATGATAAAGCTCGGAAGCTCATCCGTAGGAGGAGAAATACTAAGTGCTACTTTAGCTAGAGCATGAGCTACGGAATTACTCTCCCTAAACACATGGGAGCAAATAAAATTTTCCAAACTACTAGCTAAATATTTGATGTCTTCAAATAAGGGGCCCAAAGGATGAAATTGATTAAAAGTATGGTGATTCAAGATGCCATTCACTGCCAAAATACAGTCACTTTCCAATATGATATTCTGCCAACCTCTTTCAATTCCCAATTCAAGTCCTCGGGCTACTGCTTTGGTTTCCGCTGCTACAGGTTCCAAAAAAGAGTCGAGCATCTCAGATTTCCAATCCAGAACAGAACCAACATGATCCCGAACTACACAACCAATTCCTATTCTTCCCTGTCCTTCAACAACTGCTGCGTCTACATTTATTTTCACAGCTCCCGGAGGTGGGGGTGTCCAATTAGCACGCACGGGTCTGAGTGGGTTGGAAATAGAAGGAGGAGTGAAAGCCTCTTTAAAACCAGCGTAGAATTTACGAGCAAATAAGACAACGTCAGCCGGTTCAAAGACAACTTTCTCCCATAGAAACTTATTCCTACTAAACCAAATCCACCAAGCTAAAGTAGAAGCATAGCCGAGTTCTGCTGCATCCAATTTAGAATAAATATGTGTAAACCAATCAATGAATTCAGCAGAATCACAGTAATAATTTGAAAAAGCAAGACCAGAAAGAGCCCAACATTGTCTAGCATAAGTACATCGAACAATACAATGTAAAGTGGATTCCCCTTCTCCTTCGCATCGAAAACAAACATCATCATTAACAATTTTTCGATTACAAAGGGCCTTTAAAACAGGAATTGTATTCTTGCAACATGACCAAATAAATTGTTTGATCTTCGGGGGTGCCTTTAAGGACCAAATATTGAGCCAATTATAATTAATTCGCGAACTAGTACTCCCAGAAGTGGCTTCAAGCTCAGATTCCTTTAAGTAGCGACATAAATTATAAGCCGATTTTACCGTAAAGGACCCCGAGCGATCAAAATGCCAAATAATGCGATCATGACAACTTCCTCTACTTAGTGGAATAGAAAGAATGAGTTGTGCATCCTCATTAATAAACAAGTCTTCAATTAACTGTCTATTCCAATTACATCTTGAGTGGTCCATAAGAGCACTAACTAATGAATCAGCCGGGAGAACTCGAGGAG
Source organism: Penstemon eatonii (assembly GCA_038501285.1). Lineage (NCBI taxonomy): Eukaryota > Viridiplantae > Streptophyta > Magnoliopsida > Lamiales > Plantaginaceae > Penstemon > Penstemon eatonii. Next base: position 59,379,921 of record CM076715.1, on the reverse strand, counting down.
GAGTAATAACTTTAAAAGAATGAGCTCTCGGAAGCCAATTCATGCCCCAAATGCGAATGTCACAACCATTCCCCACTCTCCACCGAATACCTGAGGCGATTAATCTCTTGGATTCCCAAATGCTGCGCCACGTTAAAGAGGGAGCTGAACCTAAAGGAGCATCTAAAAGATCTGTATTAGGAAAATAACGAGCCTTTAGAACGCGACTAAGTAGATTATTAGGGTTCGTCATGATACGCCAAGCCTGTTTTGCAAGAAGAGAGGTATTAAAAGATTCCAAGTCCCGGAAGCCCATTCCTCCATCCCTTTTACTAGAACATAGAGAATTCCACTTGATCCAATGTATTTTCTTCGTATTATTATCATCCCACCAGAAACTAGCTATCAAAGACTCAATCTCTTTAATTAAATAACCCGGTAGCTTAAAGCAACCCATTAGATAAGATGGAATTGCTTGAACTACAGACTTAATTAAAATTTCCTTACCTGCCCTTGACAAAGTTCTGGATCTCAAATTCTGGAGTCGATTCCAAACCCGCTCTCTTATGTAATCAAATACGTCTCGTTTAGATTTCCCAACTGAGAGGGGAAGGCCAAGATACCTCTCATGTTTGAGCTCTCTGCGAATAGGAAGAAATTGTAGGATCGAAGCAATCACGTCTTCATCTGTGTTCCTAGTAAACACAACACTAGATTTCTCAAAATTAATATTCTGACCCGAAGCCAAGCCATATGCAAGTAGTAGATTATTCACATAAATAGCGGCCTCTTCAGTGGCTTGACACAGGATCAGAGTGTCGTCCGCAAAAAGAAGGTGAGAGACTCTAGGTGCTCCTCGACATATAGCAATGCCTTCCAAATGTCCCCTTTCTTCCTCCTGACATATAAGAGAACTCAAGCTTTCTGCGCAAAAGAGAAAGAGATAAGGGGAAAGGGGGTCCCCTTGACGGATACCCCTTTCCGGCTTAACAGAACCAAAATTCACCCCATTAAGGACAAACGAGTACGTAACAGAAGAAACACAAGTCATAATAAGCTCAACAAAATGTGAATCAAAACCATTAAAATTATTGTACACCATTATTTTACAACTTTATCCATAAACATTTTTCAATTCCCCAAATTACCCCTCCCATTTCAACTTCAATCCTGATATTCTCTCCTAATATCCTTCTAATCCCAAAACCTAATCAAATTTTACTCCTTGTTCTGGTCTACATCACTTGTTAGAGTCTATCTGAAAGCGATTCTTTTTTTTTTTTATGGTAATATTTTTTTAGAATTTAATTATAAAAAAATAATTCATTTTTAAAAAGAAGGAACGATATTAAGATTTAATGATGTTAACTCTTGTAAAGATATACTTATATTATAAAGAAAATGCTTATTTTTAAATTAAAAATATTTAAATCAATTTTTTTTATATATAATACCAATTTTATTTTATTTTTTTGTTATTGAATATTCTTGTGCTTGATTTGAAAAATCGAACATGATTTTAAACATCTATATATTTATATATCTCTAACAGGTGGGGTATATTTTGATTACTATATAAAATTAGAATAATGTTTTTAAGCTGGTAATATAGTTAATGACTACAGTAAAATTATACAATTTATGTAAATTTAACGACTACATTCAAATTAAATGATTTATTTGAATTTAACGATTATATTAAAATCATAATTCATATGTCAAAATTAAATTGAACATTATTATAAAATATAAAGTATTTATTAAAAAAATAAAATCTTAATTCTAAGTATAATAATAACTAAAGTGGTTAATAGAGAATCAAAATGTGAGACTAACACGTATAGTACCATTTACTCCTACGTAAATTAAAATTTGGGAAAATTTGTTGAATTTTTATCAATTAAGGATCCAAACGAAAGACTAACACGTATAGTATCATTAACTCTTTTGTAAATTAAAATGTGTTGAAATGTTATCAATTGATGATCCAAACGGAAGACTAACACGTATAGTATCATTAACTCTTTTGTAAATTCAAATTTGAGGAAATTTGTTGAAATTTTATCAATTGAGGATCCAAACGGAAGACTAACACATATAGTATCATCAGCTTCTCCTTAAATCAAAAATGGGAAAATATTATTGAAATTTGGTCAATTGAGGATCCAAACGGAAGAACACGTATAGTATCATTAACTTCTCCGTAAATCAAAATTTGGGGAAATTTGTTAAAATTTGGTCAGATCCAAACGGAAGACTAACACGTATAATATCATTAACTCCTCCATAAATCAAAATAGGTGGAAATATATTGGAATTTGGTCAATTAAGGATCCAAACGGAAAACTAACACATATAGTAACACTAACTACTCAAATAAAAATTTGGGGAAATTTGTTGAAATTTTGTCAACTGGGGGATCCAAACGGAACACTAACACTTAATATAACATTAACTCCCCGCAAATCAAAAATTTTTGAGAAAATTTGATCAATTGAGGATCAAAATGGAAGACTAACACGTATAGTGTCATTAACTCCTCGGTAAATCAAATTTAGGAAAACTTTGTTAAAATTTGATCAATTAATTAAGGATCCAAACGGAAGACGAACACATATAATATCATTAACTCTTCCATAAATGAAAAATGGTGGAAAATTATTTGATGAAGTCTAACACGTATAGTAACATTCACTTCCGTAAATCAAAATTGGGGGATTTGTTTTGAAATTTTGTTAATTGGGGATCCAAACGGAAGACTAACACTTACAATAACATTAACTCCACCATAATCAAAATTTATGATAAAATTTGATCAATTGAGGATCAAAATGGAGGACTAATACGTATAGTATCATTAACTTCTCTGTAAATCAAATTTGGGGGAAATTTGATCAATTAATGATTCAAACGGAATACAAACACGTATAATATCATTAATTTCTCCATAAATCAAAATTGCTGGAAAATCTATTGAGATCTGGTCAACTGAGGATCCAAATTGAAGACTAACACGTATAATAACACTAACTATTCCGTAAATCAAAATCCGAAAAAAATTTAATTGGTAAGATATGTAAACATACATCTTATATATTATTTTTATATTTTTATAATTCCTTTAATTCTTTATAATTATAAATTGAATAGAGTTCTGGATCTCAATATAAAATGTTACTGATACATAATTGAACAAAAATATATTGTTTTTAGTGTATTAAAAATATAAATTTTTAATATTAAAAAAGTAAAAAATGGCCCGAAAATTCCTCCACCTAAAACCACCCCGTCGATCAACCCGACCTCCCGTTGAAATTTACCATCTACACAGGAGAACAAGTAGTAATAAAAGTCTACGTGTCTGAGTTTCGTGTTCTCATATGAAGATAAAGATTAAAGGCGCTTTTGAGAGTTTTTGATTTTTCAGTTATTAGTTATACTTGTAGAGAAGGTAATAAAGTAACTTATTATTTGGCAAAATTAGCCTCTTTAATAGATTTAGTTGAGTTGTCGGAGCACATTAAACATCTTGTAACTGTTGAGGCTTTTTTATTCTATATATCGATCGTTTTTCTAAAAAAAAAATGAAAAAAAAGATTCAAAACTTGAATTTGAGGCAATAAAAGGGTTTATGGATCTGGGTTTGTGTTTTCAGATGAAAATAAATATTCAAAATTTGTTTCAACAATTTCTGGGCTTCACATATTTGAAAAAATAAACCATAAATAAAATATGAAGATTGCTGTGATAATGACTTTAATGTCTCATATGTCGACATGTTAAGACGAGATAACATATTTAATTTGGTAAGACAAAAAAAGTTGTTAAATGACTATAACGTCGACATATATTTAGTGTTATATTTGTTTGTGATTTGTGGGAGTGGTTTAGAAAAGTGATTGAGGTTTGTGAAATAATCTCGATATATGTACTGTTGTTGGGTTGAATTTTTGGAGAAAATGCTTTGAGAAATAAGATAGGTATAGGTGTTTTTGGAAAGGTTTAAATTGTAGGTATAAAATGTGTAAAATTTTATAGCAAGTCATATTCTGAAATAAAACATTAACAACTTTTTGAGGTAAATGTCCAAACAAACAGGCCCTACACTGTCTCATATGAAGATTGGTACATTTTGCCAAAAGATATGCAATTTCATGGGTAAAGGACGAAAATTTCAATTTTATGATGCAAAATGCCACACAAAGTTGGGATGAAAAGGGTCAATTACACAAAGTTTGCAAAAAAATTATTGCATGTCTACATCAATGCGCAAGTGTACGCTCAAAATTAATACTTAGAGCAAGCATAATAGCTAGTTAAAAAAAAAATTAAAAGAACAGTCGTTTATCGATCCAAATTAACTAAACTAATCAATTTAACTATCACCAGTTTCCAACATTTAATTAATTTTCCAAACTTAAAGATAAATAAAGAAGATAGCTTCTGATATGGTCCAAAAAGGCGATCAATCCCAAAACCAAAAAATAATTCAAAACATCCACCATCAAAATTTAATACTACAAAACTTAGACCCGTTTTATGGGAATGAAATCTGATTTTGGGCATTTGATTTTAGTAATATGATATTCAGAAATATGATTTTATTATAGTGTTTGGGTATCATAATGAATTGTACCAAGGAAATTAATTTAATTCATTTTCACAAGTTTGGTAATGGCAAAGAATGGATTACAATATAGAAAAGTTCACAAAAATACCCCCACCCATATATTAAATAAAAATCAATTTAAAGCATCATTTATTATATAGTATTATTAAAAATATATTGATTTAAAAAAATATGGATGTATATCAATTAATAATTTTCTATATTATATCATATAATATAATTAATATATAGTAAAAATTAAAGAACATAAAAGAAATTAGTGTTAGAGGAGAGTCGTATATAGTTGCAGCTATATATATATATATATATATATATATATATATATATATATATATATATATATATATATATATATATATCATAATAATCCAATAATGTAACTATCACAAAAAATGTTGTGTGATAATTGTTATAAATAAGTTCACACTTTCAAAAGCAATAGAAAAATTAAGCGTACAATTTGGAATCAATGTGCTATGAAGCATAAGCCTTGAATTTTGCTTATAAACTATATACATATTTTCAAATCAATTAACATTTAAACAATATTTTATATTATTTCGGTAGATTCAACTTGTAGTTAAATGAACGTGATAACTTATTATGTTATTTAAGCAGTTGAAGAAGAAAGAGAATGCAAGAAACAAAAAAACAATGGCTGCGGAAGAGAAATATTACGGAGGAATAATAATAAAATTATCATAATTAAGAAAATTAAGAAAGAATATATGGGTAATAACGTATTTTTTATTTTAGTATCAAATCCTTCATGAAAGGAATCATAATACCATAGAAAAATTGGATTTCACATTTTCATATTTTCATGGCAAGATTCCTGATTTGTAGGAATATATTTCCTTTCCCAAATTTCAAAAAATTGTCCAAACAATATTATATGTTTTCAAGGAATTAGATTGTCAAATAATATGTCATTCCCATGTAAACAAACGGGTCCTTAAAGATTTATCACTCACTGAAACAAAATCTTCAAAGTTCATGCACGAACACTAAGAAGCAAAAATAACCCAAAGATAATTTTCATAGAGAATGTATCAATTTTGTATCGTGACTAAGTTGCATTTTCGGAAAAATAAGACATTTTGAAACATTTTCATTCAAATTTATTGTAACTTAAATTTCAAACGTTTTTAAATTCAAGATTCAAATTTTCTCCAAAAAGATAAGTTTGAGACTGAGATAATTCGTCCAAAAGCAAAGGAGAGCCAAGTCGAGCATGCAAGCGGCAGCACGCGTGTGGTGTATTCATATGACCATCTTTTTAAATACTTATATCAAGTCCATACACTTAAGTTATATACATAGTAATACTCACAAATATATAAAGTCAACTTCCTCGCAAAACTTTTATAATATGCACTTGTCATTAATCTAAAAATTAATATGAGACAAACACACATAATATATCTCTTTGAACTTTGTTTTTTCCAATATATATATTTCTAATTTATCTATGGATTTCAACCAAGAGTTTGGTACTTATCCAACATAAATTACAACGATATAAGTTAATGTCTTGTTTGTTTGTTCATTCCTTGTTTCATTTCATATGTTTATTCTAGTAATTTTAAACGAAGGGTAAAATTGTGATAAGATAGACTTTAACCTTTAATAAAATAATTATTAATTAAGTCTCAACTTTATATTAACATGTAAATAATAATATTATAAGGTTTTTGTGCTTAGTTAATCATGATGCGCGCGGCACAACTTTGATTTTTTGAGATCTTTAATTATTGAACTTAATCAGTGGTTTCTGGTAGCTAGTCTGTCAATAATTTGTGTACACGTAAGCTTTAGGGGAATAATTAAATAGATGGAGGCAGCTATATCGAAATTTGATGTACAAATGAGCTATATCGGAGAAACGGAATATTCTTGCATAGACCTGGTCTATGAGATTTTTATAGACCTTGTGGTGGTAAATAAGTCACATCATACATTTTGAGAGCATGACATCATTAAAATGTATGATGTGGCTTATTTACCACCACAAGGTCTATGAAAAATCTCATAGACCAGGTCTATACAAGAATTTTCCCGGAGAAACCATTAACAAATTGAAGATTTTTCTCTTTCCTTTTTTTTTTTTTTTTTTATTTAAACTAATTGTTTCTTAACATAAATAATCAAATACATAGAGCAATATGTGTCCATTTTATGTTGATGTGACATGAAAGTGTTACATCGATATATGATAGAAAATTATATTCGACTGTCTTCATATATTTTTTATCACATATTTGTGTCACATTTTAATATTGCATATTGATAATTACTACTCAAATTATCAAATGTGTACTTTGTGTGAAACTCACTCCAAGTAATAGAGTTAATGGCATTTTACCCCATGTAATATTCTTAATATTCAATTCACCTCTATGTGAATTGACGTTGCGTTCCAAATAACAATATGCAAATCACACAAGTACACGGTTGTTCACAAGTAATAAAATGATAAAGGATATCGTATCCACAAGGATTTATTCGATTAATTACCAACTTCTTTCTTATTATTTCTACTTAGATTCATATGATTTGAGTTTAGTAGAGTGGTGTTTAATATTACAACTAAAGTGAAATGATGCTGAATACAATACTTAAAATGACACTAGTTTGATTCTAATGATAAAAGTTCCTAGGTTTGAATTGATAACTAAACATATGCTTGTTGTTCAAGGATTCAAGGTGCTCATACGTATCCTTCGACTTGCATACGAGCCTATCAAGTTAGGTTAATCCAATTTATGTCTAAAAGAACTAAACCTAGTTGATGCATTAACCTCAAATCTTAGAAAAAAATTTACATCCCACATATTCAATATTGAATAACATTAAAAAAAAAAAAAAAAAAGACTTGAAGTAGAGAATTTCTAACACGAGAATAACACAAACTTATGAAAAATGAAGGATTAAACGCATCCCATATTGCAAGAAAATCAAGAACAAATTCCAACAAATCAAGCGATGCCAAACAATCACAACTATGAAATGTAAAGGGGAGCAACCCCATAGAATAAACAATTCAAAGCGACGAACTAGTGAAACATCAACAAATACAAATTTTAAATAAAATATAATATCACTACAATGCCAAGCAACCCCATTACAAGGAAATGGAAATGGGGTTGTAAAGAAATAGAAGCCAACAAACACACACAAAGTCAAAAAATTAGAAGTAAAAACAAACAAACCACAATAATCAAAGAGACATACAAGCAAGGGTCAAAATCCAGCTATGCAAGCAAAGAGTACAAAATAGATGTAAAAGATATAACCAAAACACAATAAATAACATAAGAATGCACCAACATGTGATTGGTCTAGTGGAAGGGACTAGTCACTACAAAGTAGCGGACTCAGGTTCGAATTCCTGTTGGGAGAGGTTCCCACTTTATGTGCCCGACACGCCTCTAAAGGGATTAAACCCTTGGGAAACCAAAAAAAAAAATAACATATGAATGCTGATAAAGATAAACAAATTCCGAGATGAATAAAAATAATTTTTGTATTAAGTAAACAATTCTAAATGTGAAATATGAAAGGAAATTGGAAGCACAATTACATAGCATCTAAGAAATTTAATAGCTTCATATGACCACACAAATTCTGGCAAATTAAACTAACTAATATTAACAAAAGTAGATACAACAACTATGACAACTTAATATATGTCTACCTTACACCAATTCTAATAACACAAGTAAGTATATTATTCACCACAATGTACATCAACTCATATATCTAATAAACACAACTTAACACAACACAACACCACAAATAAATACTACAACCATGATAACATAATAGACATGGTTAGGCTACAAAATCTATTCCACCTCATAGTACATTAATTCATATTTCTAATAACACAACACCAAATAGGTACTACGACTATGAAAAATTGGTAGAATTGGTGAGGGTGTTATATAAATTCACCTCAATTTACACCATTAAATGTCTAATGACATTAATCACAAAAATTGTATACAAAATCTCTACTTAATCTAATTGATGAAGAGAGCAACACCACTTTTTACATCACATATTCGAGATTGAATAGGCAACTACCAACAAACTTGAGAAAAAGAATCAATAACAGAAGATTAACACGAACTAGAGAAGACAAACAACAAATACAAATTACTTATGGAACCAATATAATATATCACTAAACAGCCAAGGAATCCAATCACAATACAAAACTAAATACAAGGAAAATACAACAATAAATACAAAATCCATAGGAGCAACCCCCCATTAAAGACACAAAGCTACAAGCAAGTAAAACACTCATCCACACATAAATAACAAAGATAAAAACACCCTCAATGCTTTATCTAACTCCCAAAAAAACCCGTGTTATTTTAACTCCCAAAATCCCTCTTGTGTTTCGTTTTAATTACCACACTCCACCCAAGTAGAATTTGATTTTTCACTTCTGGTGGAGTGACGAGATTACCCCTGTGTATTAGTCTTTTTTTTTAATTTATTTATTCCTATAAACTACTTGGGTTGAGTGTGGTAATTAAAAATAAACACATTTTTGGGAATTAGAAAAAGCATAGAGGTATTTTTGTCTTTCACTCGTACAACTAAGTGTCAGGGGTAAAATTGTCATATCAAAAGAAAAATGTGAAATTTCATGTTTGAATGGGGAGTGTATTTGGTGCTGACTTAAGAGCATAGGGAGGTTTTTGAGAGTTGAAATAACACAGGGATTATTTTGTCTTTCCATAAATGTTCACAAACCAAAAGAGAACCCCTAGTCAAAGTCAACAAGATAGAAGTACACACAATATAGTACAATAAAAACTCAGAAAAATATGAAAGCTAGAATAAACAAAATCAGAACAAAATTAAAATAATAAACCGAATAATATATAAAAAGTAAGCAAGAAATAATCACTGTAGGGAAAAAAATAAAGTGAAACACTCTATATTACAAGGGACAACTAAACTCATTACTAAGTCTAAAACAAAGATAGGGTCCACAACTTTAGAAAGAAAAAAAGGACAGATTTGAGGAATTTAAAAACAAAGATTAGAAAAAGCTGACCTTTGCTTGTGAGAAAAAACCATTTTGCCAGTGATAAAATGATGCATAAAAGAAGTCTGCAGAATTTACCAAAGCTACCAAGATCAAAGGCCATTGTATAATCGTATTTTATGGTTAGTATGTACCTGCAAGAAATGAAACAAAAGCCAAAGAGGTTAGTTAATGTCCATAATTTTGTATTTGCATCAAGAAACAATTTCTGATAAAAAAAACCTTCATTGCAGCCTCCATGAGCTTAAAGACAAAAATGCTTGTTCTTCCAAGTCTTTGGATTCTATTATTCTGTTACCACCAACTACAAACAAGGCTAGCCAATTCTCTTAGTTTAAGTTCTTTACATGATCCAATCGTGCCATATAAATTCATATGTTAACATTAGTTGTATGTGTAAATACTAAATACCAAGTACAAGTTGCGACACAGACATATACTCCCTCCGTAAACAACGACAATAATCCTCATTATATAAGGAAACGAAACAAAGATAGTACGTATCATTAATAATGCATATTATATATATATATATATATATATATGAATAAACTAGCAATAAGAGGTGTGATATGTAGTCCTTGTTCCTTTATACACTTGATCATCTCTTTTTCCAGGGCAGGAGCAAAATATAGACAACCTGAAAAGCAATATATTACGATGTGGGATGAAATTATGGATCTGTAAATCTTATCTACTACATACCTGTCTGCCAGTGTCAGAATTACCTTGGACATTTTCTTGAGCAAAGTAACCATGAAGCGAAAGGATAGTACATTGAATACCATCGGAATTCTACCAGCCATTTTCTCAAGCGTGAAGAATCAGGTGCTTCTAGAAGGTCCAGAAGCATAGAATTACCTTGCTGTCATACTCATTGATTGCAATTACCTTTCTGTCATACTCGTTGATTGCAATTGTATATATAAAAATAGAGTTGCGATTGCTTTTTTACACATGTGAATACTGCTCAAGCTAAAAAAGCAATAACCCTTTTCTATTTCACGATAGGGTAGCTTGTATATATTTTTTAAAAGTAGATAGGGAGATAAATTGCCAAAAACCGAACAATTTTAGAATGGGTAAAAAGGATCCAATAAAATGTAGGAGTAGAACTATATGTTCTTACTGGTGTGGACTTGAGGACTTGTTGGATGACAGGATCTTGCAATTTTGCTTTGTCAGTTTTGGCTAATTGCTTCAAATTCAGAAAGAACCTAATGGAGATTCAGAATCTCTTTCCAATAGCCCTTCAATTCTGCAACAAAAAAATAATTAATTAAGCTAAAAGTGATCAATCCAAGAATATTACTAAAACTCATTGGAAAAATAAAGGCAACCAGTTTGAGTATATTGAACAATCATGTACCTTCGTAGAAATAGTAACATTTCATCCCGGGGAGCAGATAGGGTGGCGCATCCAAACATTCATGAAGGCTCATCAAATCTGATGAGTGGCCAGTGAATAAATTTGTGTGCAAGTTTCAATTGCTAGACAAGTATACAACAAAAACATTGTGAATTTTTATGTATATTTTCTGCATATAACGTACAGTTTACAAGGGTTGCTCTTATAGGAAAGCAAACAAGAATATAATTAGGAAACTACCTAATTCACAAGATTTGACATAATATACTAATTACATTATTACAGCTACTAAATATTCAGTAATATTTCTACTAAATATTTCCTTTTCTCCACACTCCCCCTCAAGCTGGTTTGAAGATATCCTCCATAGCCAGGTTGCCAATTAGTCGGTTGAATTGTCTAGTAGGGAGTCCCTTAGTAAGTACGTCCGCAACTTGTTCAGAAGTAGGAATGTACGGCATACAAATTAATCTATATTCGATCTTTTCCTTGATGAAGTGTTTGTCTATCTCCACATGCTTTGTTCTATCATGAAGTACTGGATTGTGAGCAATAGAAATGATCGTCACAATACACTCTCATAGGCAATGGATTAGAGATCTTCAACTCTTGTAAAAAAAATTTAATCCACAACACTTCACAAATTCCATGAGCAACTGATCTAAACTCAGCCTCTGCACTGCTTCTTGCTACCACATTCTGCTTTTTACTTCGCCAAGTGACAAGATTATCTCCAACGAATGTACAATAACCAGAAGACGACCGTCTATCAATAGTACTTCCAGCCCAATCTACATCAGTGTAGGCTTCAACTTGCAAATGACCATGCTTTTTAAATAGTAAACCTCTTCCAGGAGTCCCTTTTAGGTATCTAAGAATTCTGTAAACTGCCCCAAAGTGTTCTTGTCCAGGTGAATGCATAAACTGGCTAACCATGCTGACTGCAAATGCTATATCTGGACGTGTATGTGACAAATAGATCAGTTTTCCAACAAGTCTCTGATACTGCTACTTCTTCAAAATGTCTTCATCTTTAGAAGGTTGTAGCTTAAGGTTAGGCTCAATAGGTGTCTCAGCTGGTTTGCTTCCCAGTAGACCTGTCTCATCAAGTAAATCAAGAATATATTTACGTTGATTCAAAAATATACCTTATTTGGATCTAGCAAACTCTATTCCAAGAAAGTATTTTAATGCACCCAAGTCCTTGACCTCGAAATCAGCTGCAAGTCTTCTCTTCAGTCTCATCAATTCTTCATGGTCATTACCTGTCAAAACTATATCATCCACATAGACAATTAAGATTGCAATTTTGCCTTCTCTACTATGTTTGTAGAACATTGTATGGTCAGCTTAGCTCTGATAGTAGCCATAACTCTTAATAGCTCTTCCAAATCTCTCAAACCAAGCTCTAGGGGACTGTTTGAAACCATATAAAGACTTTCTTAGTCTACAAACTTTGTTTGGTCCCAATTTTTCCTCAAAACCAGGTGGTAGGCTCATAAAAACCTCTTCCTCAAGGTCTCCATTTAGAAAGGCATTTTTTACATCTAATTGGTGTAATGGCCAGTCAAAATTCACAGCTAAGGATAATAAAATTCTGATCGAATTTATTTTGGCAACAGGAGCAAAAGTTTCTTGATAATCAATCCCATAGGTTTGAGTAAACCTTTTTTCTAGTAACCTTGCTTTATACCTCTCTATGCTACTATCAGCTTTACATTTAATAGTAAAGACCCATTTACAGCCCACTGTTCTTTTCCCTTTAGGTAAATTAACTATCTCCCAAGTAGAACTCCTCCTAAGAACATTCATTTCTTCCATCACTGCTAATTTCCAATTTGGATCATCAAGGGCTTCCTGAATGTTTCTCGGGACAAACAAGTGTGAGATTTTTGAGGTAAAAGCCTTATACGTATAAGAGAGTTTTTCATAAGAAAGGTAATTGGCAATGGGATATTTAGTGCAGCTTCGAATATTAAGATCTAAGACTTCTTGGCTAGGAGAAGGTTCTTGGCTAGAAGAAGTAACAGGAATTAAAGATGAGTTAGGAATAACACTACATGTAATATTTGGAAGTCCAGTTCCCGAGGGTAGAGATTGATCATTTCCAAGAAATATAGGCCGACTTTGACCTTTTTGATGAGTTCTTCTCCGAGTATAAACTGGAGGCTCAATGTTGGTTTTACCCAATTGTTGTGATTCTCTCCCTATTTCAGATAATGTCATGTTTGGTACTTTATGACTAGGAATATTTTCATTGAAATTATTACATTGTTCCTCACATCGGATTTCAGGAATAACTGTAGGGCGAGGATAGGTGAAGTATTCAAAATCATGTTTGGTAAAGGAGTAGGAGATAAATCCCAAAAAATTTCTTCCATTGTCACCTCATTCTCCCCCTGAAGAATATTTTTATGAAAGTATGATTTATTTTCAAAGAAAGATACGTCCATGCTCACATAAAATTTTCTTGTTTTGGGATTATAGCACTTATACCCTTTTTTATTAGGAGAATATCCTATAAAAACACATTTTTCAGCCCGGGGATCATGTTTGGACAGATTACTATTAGGTATATGTACAAAAGCAATACAGCCAAAAACCTTAAGAGGTAAATCTGAGTGTATTCTTGACAAGGGAAAAACTTTTTTAAAACAGTCTAATGGCGTGCTGTATTTCAAAACACGTGTAGGCATTCTGTTGATCAAATAAGAGGCTGTTAGAACAGCTTCCCCCCAAAGATATTTTGGAACATGCATTGAAAACATTAAAGCACGAGCTACTTCAGGTAAATGCTTATTTTTCTTTCCGCAATTCCGTTTTGTTGAGGGGTATTTACACAAGTAGACTGATGATGTATCCCTTTTTCCTTCAAAAAACTTCCCAAAATTTTATTGAAATACTCAGTTCCATTGTCAGTATGAAGAATATTAATTTTTGTTTGAAATTGAGTTTCAACCATTGAGAAAAAATCTTTAAAATGCTTTTCTACCTCAGACTTTTCATTCATCAAATAAATCCAACATAAATACCAGTATTGAGACTAATTGTCCCACATTGGTTGAAAACAATAGTTAAGTCCACCTTATAAGGATTTGGGCAATCCTCACCTTACAAGCTAGCTTTTGAGGTTGAGTTAGGCCCAAGCCAAGTAAATGGACTTAACCTAATCCATGTGGTGAATTCTAATATGGTATCAGAGCCCCAGATTGAAGTGGGCCACCTCCTTCCGTGTTGGGCTCTTCCTTGCGTGCATGATGGAATTTATTCTTCACCCACATGGTCTGGAAAATCCGCGTGTTGGGATCCACACGGTCTGGCAAATCCGCGTGTTGGACTCTTACCCACATGTTAATAATTCGCAAATATTGGGCTTCAATATGTCACGTGTTGGGCTTGTTTCAACCACACATTCAGCCCGCCCACACGTGAAGGGTAAGTATTTAGACTAATTGTCCCACGTTGGTTGAAAACAATAGTTAAGTCCACCTTATAAGGATTTGAGCAATCCTCACCTTACAAGCTAGCTTTTGAGGTTGAATTAGAACCAAGCCAAGTAAATGGACTTAGCCTAATCCATATGGTGAATTCTAATAAACATAGTCAATTTAAGAGGACATTGACCAGATTTTAGTCAATTTCCCACCATATTAGTTCAATTTAATAACAAAAACATAGTCAATTTAAGAGGACATTGACCAGATTTTAGTCAATTTCCCACCATATTAATTCAATTTAATATTATGTACCCACCAAAAATGATGTTATGCAATTTATAAAGAATACTGCAACAAAAAATTCTAATTTAAACAAAATAAACCGAATGGACCTTCAAAAGAACTGCAAACATAAACATCAGACAACAAAACCACTTAAAGATGTGAAGACATGTAAACAAAACCAAAGGCTAAAGGAGCTATCAAAAAATGAGGACATAAATTGTTAAAGCTGATATGTTAATCAATAAAACTAGATCAACAATATAAACAATCAAATTTAAAAGTTTATCCAAAAAAAGAAAAGAAAAATTGAAGACTTACCACAATGCCATATACGTAATTTTTCCTTGAACAAGTGAAATTATATACATGAACATAAATATACTTATGAATTATGCACACTGGACCTTAAAAAAACAATAAAGTTATATGTTAATCAGTTAATACATCAAGCCAAAGATACAACCAAACCAAATAATTTTATTTGAGGGACTGCTAATATTTCACCTTTAAGTATTTTTTTTTATTACAATTCACCTTAAGTGTACTGGTATATATGTGGCGACATTACAATAACCTTAAGAATTTTCCGTCCCTCTCACCAAATCGTAAGGCAATATCACCAAATGTCAACAATCATGGGCTTGTCCTTATGTCCTAGGTGTATAATCATTGGCTGTCAGCGGAAAACATTTTGGTACAACTTATCCCAAAACTACAAGGAATAGCAAAATTACTCCTCAATGAAGTACAAAAAGAAAGTGGAAAATCTAAGAAGTTAACAAAATATGTCCACTATATATACGTATGTCTACTGAGTAAGAAAGCAAGATACTGCAAAATGAAATGAGCAAGAGATATCAGCAGTAACTCAATTTGCATTGTTATTCAAATAATATTCTATTATTCATATATAAATATTTAGACTATTTTGTTTCAAAAACTTGGTTTCAGCAGTGTTCTCTACACCAAGAACATGAATAGATGACATAAAATGAACTGTCGTCGACAAACTTACAAAACCAAGAAAAACTAATATAGTGAACAATCTATAAGCGAGGTACTCCTACTTGTGACAAGATTGTTCATAAAAGAAACTAACAAAGCAGAAAAGAGAAACAAAAGAACATTTATGCTTGCACAGGCTTCTAATTTGCTTTAACGATCACCCACAAAAGATGATATGGAACATAACAACATTATTATTCATTGGTATAGCAATACCACCAACTAATAGCTATATAAACTCATTCAACTGATAACTGGTCAAATATAGCAATTTAAATAAACTATTCATGACCATAAATAACCTCTTGTAGAAGCAGAAAAACATACCCATTCCTTAACTTCATCAGCTATATCACAAAACCAAGATAAAATATCAAATGTCAATTATCCTAAGACTAGCTCAACAAAGCCTACACCAGAAATGATGAAGCACACACAGGAACTATCAAAGAATGATTACGCTGAAGCACACCTGAGATTGAAATTCAAAAATACAACTGGCACGAAATTCACATTAGAAATTGTACCTAGAACCAAGAAGATATCAAAGATAAATTATGCCAAAACTAGCATGTTATAAAATTCAAAAATACATCTAGCACAAAGCTTACATCAGAACAATTGGCAAACCCAGTTAACACGACTCCATCATCAATAAAGAAATATTAAAAAAACAATTATGCTAGGACTCAATGTGATTGGAACTGAAAAAGCAATTGGCATTATCGTACATAAAAAGCACATCAATTGTTCACATATAGACTGTTGCTACCCTTTTTTTTTTTTTTATTGAGTTGCCTACTTAAGACAATATCCTCATAGGCGTAATCACTAATTCTTGAAACTAAGGAACAAAATACAGAAGAGACAACAACAATAGCTATTCATAAATACCAATACGAAAACAAGAACACTACGGAATTTCACATATATGAAAATCAGGGCAAAATATTTCACAACCTACCTGAAAGATGAGAATCAGAAACAGTGAGAAAGAGGGGACACTAATCATACAGAGAACATCAATGGAACCCAAGGCTGCATGCACCTTAAGATGCATAACCTTTCACTAACTACACTAATCATGAGAAGTAGGGTCATTTGTAAAGCACATAATATAGTAATCCAGTTATTAATTATTTAAACTAAAATGATCTGGTAATAGATTAAACGGAAGCAACCAAGAGTAAAAGAAAAAACTCACTAGTTAAATTTGACTCCTTTTGGTAGATTCAATACCAAAAAAAGTCCAAAAATTAACAATAAGTAACGGAGTCAAGATATTAAAAACCATCTCTCATCTTTGCTTGTAGTTCAGGTGCAGAGATTCACACAACTCCCATCCTTCTTGGTATTTTACCAGCTTAGTCTGCAACTTATGATTCCTCTGTAGGCCACATGTAACATATAGAATGACCAAATAAAATACATAAATCATATCAACAATAAGACCAAATAAAATATGTAAAATGGAAAAGAAGAATTGACGGGGTTACTAGATGTCCGAACACCAAGGAAGAGGCACATAAGAGAATATATACAGAAGCATACAGAGCTATTCTTGAACTGACATCAAAGCATCTGAAAAAAATAAAAATATACCATCAATACAATAGGGGTATAGTAACATTCAATGTGCAACATATTAGATGTATGAAACGTCGACAATTTCATCTTGCGGGAGGGAATATCTACACAAGAGCACACCACTTTTTTTAGCAGGGAGCGAGTCGAGTAAAAAAAAAAAGGCACGATCTCGTGGCAGGCAAGTAAAATCTACAACATGGTCACAAAAGAATAAAGTCTAGAAAAAAGCAGACTAAAAACAAGGCTTCAATCTAGCCTTGATCAAGGTCTGTTCATTTAGATTCTAATATTTCAGGCTTTAGCCACCAAGAGAAGTCGGCCTTATTGGCAATTCGGGCCTTGATTTAGCGTGAAACTATGCAGCTTTTGTGCAACACATGAATCAAACAGGATATGAGGATCACAAAATTAAGATGAAAATCACAAAATTATAACCATAAACATTGTAGGTGATGTTCAAACTTATCTGGCAAACCACAAAATTATAACAATATAGATGTTTTTTGTATTATCATGCACGTTGAAGAATAAGAATTAATCGAGTGTAAAAATCCAAGACAGAAAGATAGATGGGGGGAGACCAAAGAATAAATAATCACAATATCCAATAGACCAATGCGATTCACCGATGTAAACCTTCTTTTCCAGTTCAACCATCACAAGCATATATCACCATGTCAAAGCCCGTGAGTAGCTTCAAACCAAACTACATAACAATAATGAAATAGCTACAATTACTAGGACAAGAGAAATTCAATTTGATTTCCTTCTTGAATAATGTCATTCTTCATCCACATTTTCCATAGCTATTTTCTACAAGAAGCGTCTTTGAATTAACCATGTCAGAGCTAGGCCTAGCATTTGTATAACACATCAACAATGTACAACCAAATTCTAAAAGCATAACAATTACAGCAAACCTTTTATTGAAGACACACAAAACAACAATTTTTATCAGAATTTGTAGAATACATTAGCTCTAATATCCCACAAAAATAGCAAGAATATTTTAGCTAGTCCAAATGTAGCTATATTTTCATCAAACCAACAAAAACACAGAAAATTGTGTGATGGAGTGGTGAGAAAAGGAAGAGAGAAAGACCATATGCATACAACAATCGAAACTGTGAAAACAGGGGAGAAAAACAAGGGTAAAGAGAGCTTACCTTGCTTGTGAGAAATGTGAGATAGAATTTTGTGAAACTTCAAGTTTGCAAGACTGTAGTTCAAACCTGGGGAGAGGGGGGTGAGGGAGGGGAAGGGGAGAAAAGAGGGCAAATCCTAATCATTATAAAACACTTACACCTGCACAAGAAATGAAAAGAATATGAAGAAGTTCCTAAATAAATGAAACAAAAACTAATTGAGAAAATGTATTTTACAAGAATGAAAGAGGAAGCTGAGAGAACTCATCTTTTATGAGATGGTAGCCAAAATAAGGATTGGGGGAAGGGGAGCAAAAGGGGCAACTCCTAATCACTATATAAAATAATAGCTCGTTAGACTGTGAAAAACACTTACACCTGCACAAGAAACGAAAAGAACATGAAGAACTGCCTAAATAAACGAAACAAAACTAATAGAGAAAATGGATATTACTAGAACATGAGAGAAAGCTAAGAGAACTTGTACTTTTATGAGATGGTAGCCAAAGCATGGATTGGGGCAGTTCAGCGGTCTCGAAATGAAGAGACATATATAAAGCAGAGAAAGAATATATCGATATGTAAATATATTAAGTTGAAGTATGTAATAGACAAATGATGTGTATTTAGGCTATGTTAGGAAGCTTGGATTTTAGTGAGGTAATTAATTAGGAAAGTTAAAATGTACATATAATTTTCTTAATGTTTTACTCATAAGAACCAAAAAAAAAGAAAGACTTAAAGTTCAGACTAAAGGAAAGTAATCGTTTTCAGCCTCTTGATAGCGGTCCTGAAGCTTCGTCTTGGCAGACTCTAGACTCTAATTTCAGTCAGACAGAAGCCTCATTGGTACAATTCCACTGCCGATACAATAAATTGAAGTAGTAAAATAAGTATTGAATCATTAAGTACAAATAGATATATCTATTCTTGAAAAACTCCCCTCATGTTTTCTCCAAATTGTTCTTATGTCGGATGTCGTTGGTCACACTGTTGGTTTGGGACTCCCTAGGCCAGTTCTATTTGGTTTGAGTCATTATACCTCTCATGCTTCGATTTAGGGATTCCATTTTCTCAAAATTCTGCTCTCACAATATATCGGTTCTAGTTGAAATTTCTTCCAATATATCTTAAACAAAACCTCAATAAATTATGTCTACAAGTGGAGAATTCAAGTAAAGACCCCAATTGCAAAAGCTAAATACAGTAAAAAACATCCGGGAAGAAATAGAACTCACATACATAATCATCTGTACTAGTAAGGAACTTTTAAAAAACGAGGAACAAAAAGAAAGCAAAGTTGAATCAGTTTTTATAAGCCAAAAAATTCAATATCTTCTATTATAGAAAGAAAACGAGAAGATATGAAACTTTACGTGAAAGCTCCATCGGAGTAGGGGTAGCAAAGAAAGCACCTTCATTGAATCCCTTCTTCCTCTTCCTTCATCTTAAAGATGTGATCAATTCACTAATCAATTGAGATGGAAACTCTGCATATTCTAGAAAAGTTTAGTTAAAAAAAAAAAAAAATACTCAATCAACCCTCAACATGTAAATGTTAAAACTTTCTACAAAAAATTATATTAATTCAAGGTACATGAATGATTTCCAAATTGTCTTTGTTAATTTGTAAAGAAGCTTGCCTCAAGACACACACACCCAAAGGGCCATCAATAAACAGCACTCAAGAGACCATCAATAAACAGCACTCGAGATGAGGCCATCAATAAACAGCACTCGAGAGACCATCAATAAACAGCACTCCAGAGGCCATCAATAAACAGCACTCAAGAGGCAATCGAAAAACAGCGTCTCAAGAGACAGCAATTTAAGAAACATAGCTCAAGAAACAGTGCCACAATCATTCTTTGAAAAAACTGTAGCAACCTTAAGTCAAACATATGTCATGGCGAAATAGTCAAATGTCAGAAATAAAGTAAATTAAAAGGAAACATTATCAGCCTTGGAGTCTTAACCATTATCAGCCTTTGAAAAAACTGTAGTGTTGGTCCCAAGTGGTCAGATGAGGTCTAGCGGGGCGGGGGGGGGGGGGGGTGAATAGACCTCTGAAAATTTTAATCAAATTTTAACTTTAAAACTGTTGCTAAAATGGAAACAGACTAAGCTGTTACAGAACAGTAAGCTTACAAGGCTGATCGTTAACAAATCTTTGAACAGCTTTGTTGACCACTAATCTGATAGTTACTTAGCTGATTTTGATGAAAATCAGTCTTAATACCAGAATACTTGCAGCGAATTTTTAAAGTGTTTTTACAAGTATACTTAGTAATTCGAAAGTTTTATCCCCAGTTTTGATAAACTCCTTTTAATAAAAACTTTTCAAACAGTTATCAAAGTGTTTAGCAGTTTTGTAGAAATGCAAGAAAACTTATGTTAAAATCAAACACCAGAATTTTTATAGTGGTTATATGGATTTAAATCCTTTAGTCCACTCTTCCAAGTCACACAGATCTTGGGTTATACTATAATCACAAAGTTTATAGTATACTCTGCTTGTGATTTACAACAAATGATAAGCCACAAGTTCGCAATAGGAAATCACAAAGAAATTCCTACTCTCCGAAGTAATATCACTCACAAAGATGGATATCTACTCCTCACAACACTCTCTTACAGATTCACTCAGAAAATGTATATTCTTTTAAACTTCAACAGCTTCTGTCAACAAATGACTTCAGCAGACGAGTGAACTGTTCTTGAGCTTTGAGACTTAGAAAAGTTTTGCTTCGAATTCAATCTCTCAGTTGTTGTGTTGGTCTTCTCTTCATCTCTCTCAGCTATTTATAGTCACTCTTTGAATTATGTCCGTTGAAGTGAGACAAAATTCAAATCTCTTGACTTCTTATGAAGTTACAGATATCGCTACTTCTAGTCATGAGGATACAATCTTAAAGGGTAATCGAACTAATTCATAATAGAATTGAACTGAACCATAAAAGATTACCAATCTACTGCATACAAAGAAAAAGGAATACAGTAATTTTGTGTTAACTACATGGGGAAACTTACAGGAATCATAGGTGGCCCAAAGAATCGTGGAAACAATACCAACAAAACATAACAACAAAACCAAGTTCCGCGAACGGCTCTCTGCACAGTGACAGTACTGCAGGCTGTACTTTCTGTCAGGCAGCATTAAATGCACCGAGCTGATACGAGTTATTTCTTCAATCATTTGCCATTAATAACCTCGGACTTCAGCATTTATTACTCCAGTGGCATTTATTACGCTGGGATGACTTCTTGATCTTTCCACTTGGATGATGAGAGTACAAGTCTGATGATGAACAGAGCTGATCTCAAACTTGAACAAATCTGATTTGAGTCGGCTAATTTACACCAGTCTGATTTCTTCTCTTCAGCAGATCAGTAGTCTTTTGGACCTTGAATATTTGACCCGTCTGATATGTCTCCTTACTTGGTTAAAATTTTTCTAAGGGATTACAATTAAGTTGTCTTTACTTAGCTGATATGAAGTTTTGGAAATCATCAAAACCTTTCTTAACTAATTCAAAATCAGTGCACTCCATCTTCATCTTTATCCAACAATTTCCCCATTTTTGATGATGACAAAACTTCAGCTTGGTACCTATTTATATATACTAAAGTTTTGATCCTCAACATTTTGTGAGATATAAAAAATATGTTGGAAACAGAACTTGAACTTTTATTGATAATATGAAATTCATTACAATTACATGTCTTTTCATATAAGATGTCTGACAGAAAATAAAGAAAACTGATTACAAAAAGATTTGTCTATTTTAATCATCAGCTTCTTCACTTCCTTCAACTTCCTCATAATACTCATATGAGGATTCTTCATCTTCATCTTCTTCTTCACCTTCTTCATCAGCTTCATCATCTAAGAGCAGATTTTTTGACTTAGCAGTTTCCATCTTTTCTTTGATTTCTTGCTCTTTGTCTATCTTCTCCATCTTCCTCTTAATTCTTTCTTCATCTTTGTACTTGGTGAATGACTCTGATTTTTCGTTAGAAGGTTCCTTGGATGCAGCCTTTTCTTCATCAGTCTTGGCCTTTTCCTTGGTTTCTTCAGCAGATTCCTCTTTGCCATCAGCCGTTCCAACTGCATCAGACTTCTTGGTTTCAGCAGCAGCATTAGACTTCTCTGTTTCAGCAGCAGCAGTTTTCTCAGCTTTTTCTTCAAGTACTTCAGCAGGAGCTTGAAGAGTTGGCTCTTCCTTTTTCTCTTCCCACTTTTTGTCATCATCAGGGTTGATAGGAGGGTTGAGTGCAACAGGCTGAATCTTCAGGGCAACACATAAAGTCTTGATGTTCTGATTTACCAGATCATGACTTGCAGTAAGATGATTGAGAGATGTGGTGATGATGTTGTTCTGATCATTTAAGCAGTCAACGTTGAGTTGCATAATGGCAAGTTCTTCATGAATGACATCTCCAGCAGTATGGATGCCTCTTAATAATGCCATGTTTGCAGCTTTCTCCTCTTCGCTGACTTTGATGAAGGTTTATGTTAGATGGGCAATGTTGCTTTCACCTCTTTTCAGAGCAGCATGAAAATGATCCACATCTGCCTTAACGTCTTCAACGTTTCTGTTTATATCCAGCACACTTCTCTTCAGTGCACTGTCATCAGGCAATGGGAAATTATCAATAGCATCTTGTACTATGTTTGCAGTGGCTTTCTGCATTTGTTCAAATTGTAGCCTGTTGGATTCCTCCATGGCTTGCTGCATCTTTTCCAGCTGTAGTCTGTTCCTTTCCTCCATTTCCTTTAGATTATTTTCAAGTAACATTTGGAAAGCTTCCATCAGTGATGAGTGCATATCAGCTGATGAAGCAGAAGGATCAGCTATCTGGCCATCTTCAGTCTCCTGGTGGACAAGGGCATCTTGTAATTCAGTCTCTTGATCAGCATTAGACTCCTTAGCTTTCCACTCAATTGCTAAGGGTTCTTCAGTAGTACCAGGCTGATCAGTGACGTCTTCAAAGATTTTATCAATGATTTTGCCATCATCAGTGAAGACTGTTGTCTGACGAATCTGTTTTACAACATGCAGCTTATTTGGGGCAGGCTTTTTCACTTTAGGCGCTTCATGATAGTCCTTCAATTCTTTGCCAAAAGTAATTTGTTGAACGCCAGGCATGGAAGGCAGATCACTTGGCGAGCCTTGCTCATATCTTGAACGTGCAGACCAGTTCTGCAAGGCTTTCATAACTGCAATTTGCACAGCTCTTTCCACTGGATCATCAAACTTTCTTCTCTTATCTGGCAAAGTGTTAGAGATGATTTTAGCTTCTTGAGTGGCAAACTCTTGAGCATACTTATGCATCTTGTCTCTAACAAAATCAAGATCCAATGCTTTGGTGATGGAAGAAGTTTGCAGCCAACTCAGAACCCATTTTTCTTCATCAGCAAACTCTCCCCATCTTTGGATCTCTTCCACTGATTTTTTCACTCTGTACTCTCTCCATTTGATATACCTTTTCTTCTCTTGAGTGAATAGAGTCTTCAGCATCAGCTTCTTATCAAAATAGGCCAATGCCTTCTCAAATCTGTTGAAAATAGAAGAATCGGAGTTTATGATTTCAAAGGCTTTTCTAACCTCAAATTTCGCCTTTTCCTTGACCATGCCAGCAGGCATCTTCTTTTTTGCCTGTAAAGATTCACCAATCTTTATTCCTCCAGCAATTACAGGGCCATAAGCATCTTTCTTGCTCAGCTCAATGACACCAGCTAACTCAGCAGCTTTGCGTTCTGCTTCAGACAGCTTCCTTCTCTGCTTTTTGGCAGGAACCTTTTCCTTAGGTTCCTCCACTGCTTCTTCTTCTTCTTCAGTCTTCCTTTTCTTTCCCCCTCTAACAGCTTGGTAGCTGGTCATTGCCTTGGAACTGTGGATCTCCTTCCCATTTGTCATCCCACAGTCCAATTGGTGAAACAGGTAACTCAAGGTTATCATGTGGTTGGATTGCTGCTTCTGATGGAAGTTGGCCAAAATGTACCAAATCACAACTGACCAGTTGACTTCAATTCCATAGTAGACGGCAACCATGATGCAATATCTCTTCATGGTGATAGCATCAAGAGAAAAAGTGAAGTTCTCTATCAGCTTGGACACCAAATCAGCCATACGCTGAAACTCATCCTTCAGCTGGTTCTTCTTCAGATTCCCAGGCATCACTTCATTCTTCTTCTCACAAATAGCCCAAAACTCATGAAGTTTATCTTCAGTCAAAGTGGTAACATCTTGACGGGCTTGGTTTGAGAGACCAAACTGCTCGTGCAGCAGAGCAGGGATTATGACGATTGGGGTTCCTCCAACAGTGGCCTTGATCTCCTTCTTGTCAAAGTCCACGGCCTTTTTAGTGTTGTAAACTCCATAACCTGGTCCTTCCAGACCATTTCTTCGTGCGATTCCATAAACTTGACCAGATTGGCAGCTTTAAATTTCTCCAGAATTTCTTTCATAACTGGTGTTCCAGACTGATGATAAGCATCGTACACAAGGTACATGCCTTCAGCTTTGGCTTCTTGAGCAGGATTCATTTTGATTCTGTGGAAAGTTATTGAAGACAAAGAATTTTGCAGAAAGATAGAAGGCAGAATTTTGCTTAAGTGCTCTTGAATGTTTTGTGTGCGTAAAGAACAACAAGTCTGATCAGATCTGAATTTATAGAGTTTAGGGTTTTTCGGTTTCCGTGATACACGCTAACCGTTAGATACGTTTCTGTCAGTTCTGATCGTGCAGGCGTCAGTTACGCGATTCAAAATTCAAAAAGAATTAAATGACAGGCGGGAATGCGAACCACCTTATCATATTTGTAAAAGCGCATTTTTAAATAAAACGTTTTTAAACAGTAAGCTTTTACATAACTGATCAGACGAGTAAATTAAATTACTTATTTGACGGGACTACCGTCCTGATGACAGATTGTTATCAGTGAAAACCAATAACTGATAACATTCCTCGGTTGTTTGTCAATCCAGCTAGGTGAATAATCATCAATCTTCAAGATTTTAATCTTTTGATGAAAACATAACTTCAACCAGGGGCGGACCTAGAGGCTTTTGGTTGGGGGGGTGAGATTTTTTAATAGTAAACGTGATTTTTTTCTGGTATTGAGATAAAATGACAACTTAATGAAAATAAGTAACTTTGTATATTTATCTAATAAAAGGTGAAAAATATATTAGTAATTTTTTTTAAAGAGTTTCATTCAACAAATGATTCAAAATATTGAATAATCTTAAAACACATAATTTTTTTTTTCAACATAAACCAAGTTCTATAAAAAATTGCTATAAAAAGTACCAAAATTAATATTAGAACTTTTTTTTATTGTAATGCATTTTATAAAATCAAATATTTTTATCATAAAATATGATGATTATAATTAAGACATTAATAAATTATTAACATAAAAATAATTACAATAATGTTAGTACACATGCTACATTAAAGTTTATAAATTGGTCCATATATTCACAATAAAGTGGAGGAAAGAAAGACAAATAGATTATAATTGAAAAATATAACAACTAAGAGCTTCAAGAGAATCGAACCTTGGCCGCCTCCTTGGAAATAAAGTACACCAACCACTGCACTACTGACTAAAGTTGAACATAAGTGACAAATACATCTATAAAAATATTTCTTCCAGATTTTCTTGGGGGGGCGACCGCCCCCCCAGCCCCTTAAGCGGTCTGCCCCTGACTTCAACTAACTTTCATTAACAAATTTCATCTTTTAATCAGAAGTACCGCTAGTCTTACACGTTCCCCCTGACTTTAAGAATCCATAAGTTAACTAGTCTGTTGAGAGTTAATCCTTGAAGATCATCTGATGTGTAAGTTGATGAACTTCAGTCTTCTGATGAGTTCCCCCTCAGCTTATGCATCTAATTTTAGTAGTCCTAGTTAAGCTCGTAGAGTTGAAAACCTTGTCTCACTTAGAGGTTTTGTGAAGATGTCAGCAATCTGATTTTCAGTAAACACATATTCTATCATGACATTTCCTTTCTCCACATGATCTCTGATGAAGTGATGCTTGATCTCAATATGTTTAGTCCTTGAATGACTTGTAGTATTCTGAGTAAGACTGATTGCATTTGTATTTTCACAGTATATAGGTATTTCACTGATTTTTATGTTTAATCTTCTAGTTGATGCTTTAACCATAGTATCTGTGCACATCAAGCTCCAGCAGCTATATATTCAGCTTCAGCAGTTGATATGGACACTGAAGTCTGTTTCTTACTCATCCAAGAGATCAGACAACTACCTAAGAGCTGACAGGCACCTGTTGAGCTTTTTCTGTCAATCTTGCAGCCAGCAAGGTCAGAATGTAAATATCCAATAAGCTCAAATCCAGATTCCCTAGGGTACCACAATCCCAATTCTTCTGTGGCTTTAAGATATTTGAATATTCTTTTGGCAGCTAAGAGATGAGATTCCTTAGGATTTGATTGATATCTCGCACAAACCCCAACAGAGTACATGATATCAGGTCAGCTAGCTGTTAAGTATAACAGTGACCCAATGATGCCTCTGTACTTGGTTATGTCTACTGATTTGACATCCTCATCTTTATCCAAACGAAGACTAGTAGACATTGGAATATTAGCAGTAGAGCTAGTTTCCATACCAAATTTCTTGAATAGATCTTTTGTGTATTTTGCTTGGCTGATGAATATCCCATCAGGCAACTGTCTTACTTGCAAGCCAAGAAAATAGTTAAATTCTCCCATCATGCTCATTTCAAACTTGTTTTGCATCAGCTTTGAGAACTTATCACACATCTGTTGATTTGTTGAACCGAAATGATATCGTCCACATATATTTGCACAAGCAATATATGATTTTCCCATTCAATAGTGAACAAGGTCTTGTCTACCTTACCTTTGCAAATTCCTTTAATTAAAAGAAAATCAGATAGGGTATCATACCATGCTCTTGGAGCTTGTTTCAGTCCATAGAGGGCTTTCTTCAGACGATACACCTTGTCTTCTTTTCTTGATAAGCTTCAAATCCAGGTGGTTGTTCAACATAAACTTCTTCTTGCAATTCTCCATTGAGAAAAGCTGATTTTACATCCATTTGATACACTGTGAAATTTTTATGAGCAGCATAGGCAAGAAAGAGTCTGATTGCCTCTAGTCTTGCTACTGGTGCAAAAGTTTCATCAAAGTTAATACCTTCTTCTTGACAATAACCTTTCGCAACTAATCTTTCTTTATTTCTGGTGACCACACCATCTTCATTCATTTTATTCCTGAATACCCATTTAGTGCCAATTACTCTTTAATGACTTGGTCTAGGAACTAAGTACCAGACTTCATTACTTTCAAATTGATTTAGCTCTTCCAGCATAGCTTCAATCCAGTTTGCACTACTAGAAAAACTTAAATTTGCAACTGAATATTTGCAACCGAATTAAATCGGTTGCAAATTGGGCAAAAATTGCAACCGATATTCTTTCGGTTGCAATTTTTGCCCAGAATTGCAACCGAAGTTGTTTCGGTTGCACTTTTTGCCCAATTTGCAACCGAAGTTTAATTCGGTTGCAATTCTGGGCCCATAATTGCAACCGAATCTTTTTCGGTTGCAAATATTGCCCAATTTGCAACCGAAGTTTAATTCGGTTGCAATTTGGGCCAAAAATTGCAACCGAAAGAATGTCGGTTGCAATTTTAGCCTAGAATTGCAACCGAAGTTTGCTTCGGTTGCAATTTGGGCCCAAAATTGCAACCGAGGTTTACTTCGGTTGCAATTTGGGCCCAAAAATGCAACCGAAAGAATATCGGTTGCAATTTTAGCCTAGAATTGCAACCGAAACATACTCGGTTGCAATTCTAGGCTAAATTGCAACCGATATTCTTTCGGTTGCAATGTTTTCAAAATAATAAATCATGATGTATTGTTTTTAACCAAAAAAATATAATAAGCACAACTATCTTTCAACGCAATTACTTTTCATTGTGGTTGATGATGTTTCTTTAATTAAAAATCGTTTATAACAATCTAATTAAATTTGATAATTAGCTAATTAAACAAAAATAATGTTATCTCAGCTTATTTATTCTAAAACTTCATCACTCCAAATAAAATAAATTTACATTAATTCTCAAATTGAAATTTAGAACATATGCTACCATACTATTAAAAAACCTTAATCCTAATTGAGTTATCTGATAGTAAAACTGCAAAAAATAATTTCCTCCATCTTGGCCAAGTGAAATATATATACACTTCTTTTTATAAAAATTCAATTGACACGAAGACATCTTGGCCAAGTGAAATATATATACACTAATATATTTATTTTTTCATTTAACCAATATATATACACTTCTTTTTATAAAAATTCAATTGACACAAACACATCTTGGCCAAGTGAAATATATATACACTATTATATTTATTTTTTCATTTAACCCAAAATATATACCTTAATTCTAATTAAAACTTAAAAGTAATATATACATACATATTATGTTCTAATAGATATACTTGTTAATGGATTAAAAGACATGACAAATACATTAAAGTTAAAAAATGGGTCCATCTTTCGAAACTATTTACATTTAAAACAAAAAATCTTTACGGGCGATCCTTCTAATGTTCCGTCCATGCTTCGAGCTTCAACTTGATTTTGTAGTAGCCCAGTTTGAGTTGTTGGTGCAAGAGGCAAATCCAGAAATTTAATCTAATGGAGGTTAAAATTATACGATAATGTGTTTATTAATTACAATATATATATATATATATATATATATATTACTTGAATTTTGATAAAAATTGCAACCGAATTAAACTTGGGTTGCAAATTCACTCAAAAATTGCAACCGAAACAACATCGGTTGCAATTATGGGCCAAAATTGCAACCGAATTAAACTTCGGTTGCAATTCTGGGCCAAAATTGCAAATTCAAAAAATTGAGTTGCAATTTTTCCCAACATTTGCAACCGATGTTAACATCGGTTGCAATTTTAATTAAATTGAAATAAAGAAAGAAAACTCATCGTGCAGCGCTGCTATCCATTCTGATTATTGGAGAAAAGAAAAATTTTTAATTAAATTGAAATAAAGAAAGAAAACTCATCGTGCAGCGCTGCTATCCATTCTGATTATTGGAGAAAAGAAAAAGGAGATTTCCGGATCCGGCCGCTTCACCACCGCACAGCATCGTACCACCACCGCACAGCATCGCACCACCGCACCACCACCTCACGACATCGCACCACCACCCCACAAGATCACACCACCGCACCACCACCGCACAGCATCGCACCACCACCGCACAACATCGCACCACCACTGTACAGCATCGCACCACCGCACCACCACTCCGCCGTCTTCCTCAGATTTAGAGGTATGTAGCTATTATTTTTGAATTTGATTAATTAGGGTTTAATTAGGATTTGATTAATTAGGGTTTATATTGTTGTTATTCTTGTAAATACGCTGTGAATGTGCTGGAGTTATATATATATTGTTGTAGCTCAGTAGAAATTCTATATCGTGTTTGTTGTCAAAATGCCAAATTTTTGATTCACAATTGGCTGAGCAGTTGTGAGTATAAATATAGTATTATGTGGCAGGAGCCTTATGTTCCGAAAGGATTTAGATGTCCCTGGTGCTCTCTTAGTTTATATTTTGAAGCCTTTGTTTAAACTTTACAAAACATTGAGAGTGAATTAAAGAATTTAATTTCAGATTTTGCATAGAATTTTGCTAATTGAAAATTTGAATGAAATGTATGCATATCAGAGTATGATGATGCATTTCTCTGTTTAATTTTTCGGAATATCGTCTCCTTCCTATGAATTGGATAATTAGATCTAAGCTTTGTTTTAGCAGCAGTAGTAAAAACATTAATTAAATAGATAGCAACTGAATCCTTAGAGCAATTATCAAAACTTTTGCCTAGACTAATAAGTCCAAGTCTTTTGCTTATCAACACTTCTGAACAAGCCCACTTCTCATCAATGGTATTGTTGGAAAAAGGACCACCTATAGATATAGGAAAACTTCTGTCAAGGAAATTCCCTAATTGTCTTTTTGAATCATTATACTTGTGATTATATATAGGTATAAGATACTTGCTATAAAGTCAAAACATATATATTCAGTAAGATGTATTATTTGGGGCTCTTGATATTTGTTATATGATTATAAATTGAAACATATTCGGTTGCAATTCTGGGCCAAAATTGCAACAGAAATTCTTTCGGTTGCAATGTTTTCAAAATAATAAATCATGATGACCTGCAGTTTTAGAATGATTTCGGAAATGGCATAGGTTTTATCCAATTGAAGGAAATATCCTGTCTTCATTTCAAGAGATGCTACTAACACACATGCTGCCAGTGAATCTTGAGTTGTTCATCCTTTGCTCATTTCAATTATAACACAGATTCTTCCCCTGCCTCTGCTATTGATTATATTGATATTTTTATAACTCTTCAGAACTATATCATACAAAAGTTGATGAAACGAAGGATAGTAACAGAACAAAGTTATAGAAGGTTTAGGCTTTCATATCTTTATCCCCATCAACCATGGTGATAAAATTTGATTCTTTTATTTACTAGAATCTAGAATAGGGCAGCTTGTCAAATGGGTTTATATATAAATGTTCATAATGCGTATGGAAATTGTTATCCCAATGCAAAATGTATGGTTAAGTCTTACTTTATTTTTGTCATATTTTCCTTCAATTTTTAAAGTGCAGATGGCAGGTAGCCGCGACAGGGCCGGGAATCACTTTTACCACCATTTGAGAGTGGTATTCCCAGTTCTTCATCCGTGCCTATTTCTAGTCCTCATGACCATACAACCGACCCGGGCTCCAGTTCTCGTTCTCGTTCTCGTAGTATCTCTCGTCCTAGTTCCGTTCCGACTGAGAATTCAATGGTTGATTCGAGGCCTTTCATTATTCCTGAGTCGACCAAAGAGTATGAACTTTCGAATTTATTAAATATGATAATTAGTAAATTAATTTGTTTATTTATTTCACTAAGAAGTTGTTTTTTGATTTATATAGGTTTCATGACCATCAAAGAGAGTGCACTAAAGAAATCGGTGCAATCATAATGAATAGGTGTAAAGAGATCGCCGTGAGTTGGACAAAGCTCTCACTGGAAACAAGAGATTTTCTCTTGAATTGTAATACTTAGATGATTTTGGAGTATGGATTGTGGATTATTCCACTTTAGTTTTAGTTGTGTAGTTTTTGGGGATTATGAATTATTTTTTTTTATTTTGTTTATGAAAATTGAAATTGTGCATATGGATTGTTTATTGTGTTTATTAGAATTGAAATTTATTTATTGGATTATATTTATAAATTCCAAAATAAAAAAAAAATTCCAATTGAAAAAAAAAAAGAAAATTTCCAACCACAAATAATCAGTTGCTTATTTTCGGTTGGAAATATACCAACCGAAAATGATCGGTTGGAAATTTTTTCCAACCAATAGATTTGCGGTTGGAAAATCTTTCCAACCGCTAATCTTCGGTTGGAAAGATACCAACCGAAAGTTATCGGTTGGAAAATATATACCAACCGAAATTTATCGGTTGGAAATATACCAACCGAAAGTTTTTGGTTGGAAATATATGCCAACCGAATTGCAGTCGGTTGGAAATGCGGTTGGAAAACTATTCGGTTGGAAATTCGGTTGCAAACTCATTACCAACGGAGGTTTTTCCAACCGTTGTCCTCGGTTGCAAAATCGGTTGGAAATTCAAGTTTCCAATCGATTTTTACCCATTTTCGGTTGGACTGTCGGTTGGATTTTTAGTTTTTTTTAGTAGTGTTGAATCATTAAGAGCTTCTTCAATCTGTTTAGGCTCTATCTGAGATAGAAAGCTGACAAACATTGCTTCACTTGCAGCAGCTCTTCTTGTCTTTACTCTATCCAACGGATCACCAATCACCAGCTCTGGTGGGTGATTCTTGAGCCATCTAAGATCAGGTTGCAAATCATAGTGTTGTCCTCTGTTTTGATCTTGCAACACTACTGTTGGAGTTCCAGTAGTAGTCTGTTGAACAGTCTCTGGTCTGTCAGCTATTTGCAACTCTTCTGTTAGACAATCAGCACTGTGATTTTGAACAGCACTTGAGTTAGCAGCTGAGTTGAGATCAGGTAGTATGATGGAGACATATTCTTCATTCCTTTCGACACTCAATTTCTGAAAATGAGTAGACAGATTTTGATCAGTATTTTGATTCTTTTCAGAAGATTGACTTGGCTCATCAAATACTACATGAATAGATTCTTCTACAAGTAAATTTCTTTTGTTAAAGACTCTATAAGCTTTACTAACAGTAGAGTATCCTACAAATACTGCTTCATCAGCCTTTTCTGCAAAAGCAGTAAGGTGATTTTTCCCATTATTTAAAACAAAGCATTTACAACAAAAAATTCTAAAGTAATGAATATTTGGCTTCCTGTTGTTCCAAACTTCATATGGAGTCTTGTTTTGGTGCTTGTTGATCATGCATCTGTTTGGGGTAAAGCATGTTGTAATTGTTGCTTCTGCCCAAAATCTTTGAGACAGCTTTGCTTCAGCTATCATCGTTCTGGTAGCTTCTTTCAAAGTTCTATTTCTTCTTTCAGCAACTCCGTTCTGTTGAGGGGTTCTGGCAGCAGAGTATTCATGGCTGATACCTCTGACATTACAATACTTTTCAACAGTAGAGTTTGTAAATTCAGTCCCTCTATCTGATCTGATTTTTAGTATTTTCATACTCTTTTTGTTCTGAATTTGCTCTATCAGATTTGTAAGATGCTCCTTGGTTTCACTTTTCTTCTTCATGAAGATCACCCAAGTGTATCTTGAATAATCATCCACAATAGCTAGGTATTATTTCTTTCCACCATTGCTGATTGGATCAATGGGTCCAAATAAGTCCATATGTAGCAGCTCCAAGATCCTTCCAGATGATTGGTGCTTCGTGCTTTTGAATGATGACTTGATTTGTTTACCCTTCTGACATGCGTCACAGAGCTTATCTTTGCTCATTATTGTTTTTGGAATTCCTTCTACCAAATCATTCTTGATAAGTCAGTTGATAGTCTTGAAATTCACATGATTCATTCTTTTGTGCCACAGTCAACTGACTTCACTTGGTGTTGATGCCACCAAACAAACACTTGAATTCTTGTCAACAGAATTTCAGTCCAATGTGTAGACATTCCCTTGTCGTCTTTCAGATAAAATAACCTTCTTTGTTCCAATCTGTTCAACGTAGCACTTATCTGTTGAGAAGATGACTAAATATCCTTTGTCACAAAATTGACTTATGCTCAGCAAATTGTATTTAAGGCCTTTAACATAAGAGACGTCGGATATCTCAATGTTGCCTTTGATTAGCTTTCCACTTGCTACAATCTTGCCTTCATTGTTGTCTCCAAACGTCACATTTGGACCATCCACAGCAACAACATCAGTCAGCTCATGTATGCTTCCACACATGTGTCTTGAACAGCCACTGTCCAAGTACCAAGTCTTCTCTACTTTACTCCTACTCCTAATCTTAACCTACAAAACAAAATAAAATTGTTTTAGGTACCCTTATTAAGAGGGTCCTGAAGGATTAGTTGCACCTTTAACAACCCAAGATGTTGAAGTCTTAGGCTTCTTAGGCTTCTGATTTTCAGCAGGAGTATGAACAGATTTGCCTTTATCACGTTTATTAGATTTGTCATGTTGTTGATAATCAGCATGATAAGGATAATGTTCATAAGCAGAATAAGATGCATGATAAGTAGGATATGCATGCATTGGATGAGTAGGATATGGTGCATAGTAAGTTGAAAATTGAGGTGCATGATACATAGGAGGATATGCAGCAGGTTGCACATAATAAGACTCATTTTCATACCAAGCATTTTGATTTTTCTTGTTTTTATGCTTCTTTGGTTTACTGGATGCTTGCTCATTAACAGACGACTTAGTTTTATTACTAGTCTGATTGGTTTTAGCCTTATCAGAAGACTTCCTAGGACTCTTCTGTTTGGACTTACCAGTCTGTTTTCCTACACTAGACGCTTTGCTCTTTTTAGCCTTAGGAGTTTTCGTCTCATAACACTTTCTCAGGTGAAGCAGGTTTAGTAGTCTGAACATACAAGATGACCTTACTGTTGTCAGCTGATACAAATTTTTCAGTATGGTTCAGTTCTAACTTATCTTGTTCTAAAGGTGTCTTCTGTTTACTAAAGATAGGAGTGGATGCAATAGTTGACTTTTCATGAGACTCAATTGACTTTTCATGAGACTCAATTCACATTCAGCTTTCAGAGATTCATTTTCTTGCTCAAGCTATTTATATTCATCTTATTCTTTTGGCTTTTCAGCCTTGAGTTTCAGTGAACTATTTTGCTCTCTTAGCAATATCATCTCTTCCTTAAGCTAAGTAAATGCTTCAGCAATAGTAGTATTGTTAAGCATCATTTGTTCAAATGAATTAAATAATTCATTATCAAGAGGAGTTACCTCATCATCCTCAGAGCTATCAGATTCCTTAGCTATCAGGCAGAGAAGAGCAGGACTCTCTTCATCAGAGGATTCTTCATCAGACGTGTCTATATCCGAATCTGATGAGTAGATAGCAGCTAGCTTTTCCGCTTCTGCCACCAGCACCTTGCCTTTCTGATGCTTTCTTTCTTTTCTGATTCTCTTTTCTTCTTCTGTATACTTCTCAGCTTTAGGATATGGGCAATCTCTGATGAAATGACCCAGTTTCCTGCAGTTATAGCACATCATTTTATATTTATAAGAATCTTTATCATGAGAAGTAGAAGTAGGGTTAGAAGTAGAAGCATTGTTGTATTTGTTCTTCATTTTTCTTTTATAGAACTTCTTGAAGTTGTTCATCAGCAATGCAACGTCTCCAGCAGTGTACTCCTTTTTGTTGAGTATTGTGGCTTCATCAGATGAGTCCACATCTTTACTTTTGTAGACTGGTCTTCTGGGATTTTCAGCAGCAACCAGGGCAGCTGTGGGACTTGAAGTTGTAGTTTCTTCAACACCCATTCTTGGCAGTTTATACTCGTATGCCTTGAGTACTGAGAACAGCTCGATGAGTGAGATCTTTCCCAAGTCTCTTGACTCTTCCATGGCTGTCACCTTCATATTGAACTTTGGAGGTAGAGCCTTCAGCACTCTGACGGTTATCTCCTTATCAGTGAAGGTTTTTCCAAGCTTCAGAACTTCATTCAGCGTCCTTGTAAACCTTGTATCCATCTAATCAATGGTTTACTTCATCTTGAAGTTGTCCAGCTTTTCCAGAGCAACACTCAGCTGATACTCTTTGATAGCGTCGTTTCCTTCGCTCATGTCACGGACCTTATCCCACATTTCTTTGGCAGTCTTGCAATGCTTGACCTTGTCAAATTTGTCGTTGTCAAGGGCCTTGGTCATCATGAATCGCCCAACTTTGTCCAGGTTAAACAGCTTTATTTCTTCGGCTGTCATCTCGTGTAAATCCTTTTCCACCGTTATATCGACTTCATCAACTTTGATGGTCTTGGTGAATTTGAATGGACCTTTGATGATACATGTGTACATGTTATCATTGTAGGCAGCTAAGAAGATCTCCATTCTGATCTTCCAGTCTTCGAAGCTCGTACCAGCTATGTGAGGAACATGGCTGATACAATCCATTTTTCAAAAATTTTAATTTTTCAAAAAAAAGTGCTCTTTTGAAAAGTATAAAAACCTTTGAAAAACACTCGGATCAAGCTCGTTGATCAGGCAGCTGATTCTAATGAACACCCTCTCTGATACCACTTGTTGGTCCCAAGTGGTCAGATGAGGTCTAGAGGGGGGGTGAATAGACCTCTGAAAATTTTAATCAAATTTTAACTTTAAAACTGTTGCTAAAATGGAAACAGACTAAGCTGTTACAGAACAGTAAGCTTACAAGGCTGATCGCGAACAAATCTTTGAACAGCTTTGTCGACCACTAATCTGATAGTTACTTAGCTGATTTGATGAAAATCAAGTCTTAATACCAGAATACTTGCAGCGGATTTTTAAAGTGTTTTTCACAAGTATACTTAGTAGTTCGAAAGTTTTATCCCCAGTTTTGATGAACTCCTTTTAATAAAAACTTTTCAAACAGTTATCAAAGTGTTTTATGCAGTTTTGTAGATATGCAAGAAAACTTATGTAAAAATCAAACACCAGAATTTTTATAGTGGTTATATAGATTTAAATCCTTTAGTCCACTCTTCCAAGTCACACAGATCTTGGGTTATACTATAATCACAAAGTTTACAGTATACTCTGCTTGTGATTTACAACAAATGATAAGCTACAAGTTCGCAATAGGAAATCACAAAGAAGTTCCTACTCTCCGAAGTAATATCACTCACAAAGATGGATATCTACTCCTCACAACACTCTCTTTTGCAGATTCACTCAGAAAATGTATATTCTTTTAAACTTCAATAGCTTCTGTCAACAAATGACTTCAGCAGACGAGTGAGTTGTTCTTGAGCTTTGAGACTTAGAAAAGTTTTGCTTCGAATTCAATCTCTTAGTTGTTGTGTTGTTCTTCTCTTCGTCTCTCTCAGTTATTTATAGTCACTCATTGAATTATGTCCGTTGAAGTGAGACAAAATTCAAATCTCTTGATTTCTGGTCCTTAATTTCCGCGAACGGCTCTCTGCACAGTGACAGTACTGCAGACTGTACTTTCTGTCAGGCAGCATTAAATGCACCGAGCTGATATGAGTTATTACTTCAATCATTTGCCATTAATAACCTCGGATTTCAGCATTTATTACTCCAGTGGCATTTATTACCGTTGGGACGACTTCTTGATCTTTCCATTTGGCTGATGAGAGTACAAGTCTGATGATGAACAGAGCTGATCTCAAACTTGAACAAATCTGATTTGAGTCGGCTGATTTACACCAGTCTGATTTCTTCTCTTCAGCAGATCAGTAGTCTTCTAGACCTTGAATATTTGACCCGTCTGATATGTCTCCTTACTTGGTCAAAATTTTTTTAAGGGAATACAACTAAGTTGTCTTTACTTAGTTGTATGAAGTTTTGGAAATCATCAAAACCTCCCTTAACTAATTCAAAATCAGTGCACTCCATCTTCATCTTTATCCAACATGTAGCAACCTTAATTGATACGCGTAGAAAGAACAAACATTTCACATTAAAAGACCAGCCTTGGAGTCTTAACCATTATCAGGCCAAGCTACAAAGAACACCAAAGTTTTGTTCCTGTAATTGCATCTTACAAACACTTTGTTCCTTCAAAGGTCAATGCAATAGCAATCTACCAAGAAATTAGAGATTAAAAACCTAAAGTCAGAATCTGCTCCAAAATTAAAATTAGTGAGTCCACACCAACAATAGGATAAATTGTACCAAAGACTCCGGGAATAAGATTTTAGAAAATAGAACTAGAGCAAGGATCCGTCTCTAAAATGAACATTAGGCAACAAAATTATGTTTTCAATCTAATAACTCCTATGAACTTGGCGACAAAGTTTCTTCAGTGAAGTTAATTCATCTGCAATCGTTGTACTATTAAATATATCTCGTGTGAATAACTAGTTTTTGCCAATTTATTTATTTATTCAGGAAGTATGTGAACAATATATATATTGTCTCCATCATACACTTCAGCTATAATATAACCCCCATTTCTTTTCCTCTGTTTTCTATTGCTCTGTTTACTAGACATATATGGCCAATAATTTAATCTTCCATGACTTTTCCCTTTTCCTTTCACGATCATATTATCTATCATGCATGCACAACACAACCCTTTCCAACAATAACCATATAAATAGAAACAAGAATTCCTTCTTGAGATCTTTTTGGGGATGAAATTATAAATTTATAATCAATGTGGACAGTAGTGGGCAATGCCAATGTAAATAGAAGGTGGGGAATTAAGATACATTCTGCTAGCTTATGGTATAAAGCAAGAAATCTTATCCTTGGAAAAGCCCTACAATTAATGGAAGCTCAAGATTTCAGAAAATAGAATTTATATAATGTTAAGTCAGCTTATCGATAAGTTGTACAGAAGAAGAAGAAAAAATATAAGGAAAAAAGAACGAATACAAATCTTCTTTAGATTTATGACAATTTCGAGAAAACAATGAGCAGTTATCTCTCAACTAATTTTCATAGTTGTGAAAAAATCACAACCACACAACAATTGCAAGATTTAATGTAGTTATTTCTTATTTTGAATAGACTATTATCAAAAACTCAAAATATAAATTGTACCAGACTCGGGGGAGAATTTGAACAGTTCCCATTGGAGAAAGGCGTCTGGTGGTATTGTCTTTCGCCAGTTTGAAAACCGTGAACCCTAAAGAAAAAGAAGATCAAATTTAAATAAAATCACACTCATATGGCAGTAGCTACATCGTTTGTAAGCTTCACAGAATCCTCAAAGAAAATTGAAAATACTTCAACCACAAAGCAATATAAACATAATTATCACCAGCATTATAAACCCTTAATTAACAAGAAACCAAATTTTCTCAAATTCTCATCATTGTTCACATAATTATGAAAATTCACAAAACCCACATGATTATTCAAGTAATTTTACAAAACCAAGATTGTAAACATGAATAGTAAAACCCACATTTTAATTAACAAGAAACCAAACTTCTCAAACCCCACATGATCACACAACTGGTTCGAAAACAGGGTTTTGTGAGTTTAATTGAATCCAAGAAGAATCAAGAAAATGTCAAGAGTTGATAAAATTACAAAATTCCTTTTGAAAATCGCTCATCAAACAGTTTAAATAGAAGAAACAACAAGAACCCATTACTAAATCATTCTAAAATTCGAGTATTTTCCTTGAAAAACATTACAAAGAAAATGAAAAAGGAAACCCAGAAACATACCTCGCGATTAATTGAAGTTTCTTTTTTTCTTTATACGCCATAAGGAATTCTTTAAACTTTGTTGCAAATGGAGACTGATCAACGGTTGGTTGAAACTTCACATTCTTCTAAAGTTGGTAAATATAGGAAATTGGGTAAAGGAAGAATAAAGAATAGCTATTGGTTGAAATTGGAATCACTAACAGTATAAAATCTGAGACTTTTAGGAATTTGGATTCAAGATTGAAGAGAAAAGAGGAGGGGGTTTCTGGTTAAAATCGTGGAAAAGAAGAACAAAGAATTGCAATTGGTTGAAATTGGAATCATTAACGGTGTAAAATTTTTATAGGAATTTCGAATCAAGATTGAAGAACAAAGGAGGGAGTTTCTGACGGTTTGGAAGAATTTACAGGAGAAAGAAGGGATGGTCTAGGCTGCCTCACCAGGCTGCCTCACCCCCGTAGAAGAGTTATTTATGAGTTGGCCATATAAGGCCATGTGGCACTGTACGAGTCCAATAATGGACCCCACTTAGAAGATGCAATTACTAAATTATCCTTTCTCTTAAAATATTTAAACTCACTTTTCAGCATATCCATTTCATTTTTCAATTGAAAACAGAGAACCACTTTCACGGGAGCACTTTCACCATCTCCATTTCCTTTTCCTTTTCCTTGTACTTAATCACTTACGGTGAAACTCTCTTGTCTTTGAAAATATTTAAACATGAAAATGAAACAGAGACTTCAATTTTACAATCGCCATTTCCTTTTCCTTAATCATGTGGAAACCCTCTTGTCCGAAAATTGGGAGGAACTTGTCCGATAATTATTTTCTCGAAATTGAAAGTATGTTTAAGTTGGAAGGAACTCGAAATTGAAATTTTGAGAGAAACCCTCTTGTGTCCTCGTCATTCCTTTCACCATTGTTGTCCATTGTTACATAAATTTCATTTGCTCCACAAATTATACTATACCATGGCTACAGGTATTAGATGTTTTTTTATAAATTAGTTTATCCTCTGTTCTTAATCTCGGTTAGTTATAATAGATTTTAAGTCTACTTAATTTCAGTGTTAAGTGTAGTTAATTAACCATAATTTAGCAATCTTGATAAGCTGCATTGCCACTTAAAGATTATTCTGGGGACAATTACATGATTTAAATTATTTACATCTACACCCCTGAAGGCTTGGAGAAATTATATTTACATTCACTGAGGTTTTTTTATTGTTACAAATGTTTCTCCTATTGTAAATTTCATTTGACGAAATACCCCCTACAATTAGTTTTCTAATATGAAGGATTATGTCATCCTAGATGTTTTGATAAATTTTTTAAAATACCATTGTTGAACTTTAGTCGACTCTGAGAACCAAAAAAGTTGAGCATTTCGAAGTCATAGTATCACATTTATGTTGTCTCCTAACTTCATTTTCCTATTATTAGGTTGTGTTTAAAATTATAAATGTGATTTGTCAGTAATTAATTGTGATTGTATTAAAATTAATGATGATTTTGTGTAGTGCACTGCTCTAAAATATTGCATTTAGATTCATCTTAGCAAATTTTGTCTAACTAGCTGAATTGTAGAATAATTTAAAAATTATTGGTATTGGAAGACTTACCTACTGCTTGCCATAAATTTATTGTATGGCTAAGAGACTTATCACATTTATGTTTATTTAGTAACACTAAATTACAATGACGCGTGTCTCCGAAACAAGAAGAATGAGTATTTGCAAAAAAGTGAATTTTGGGTTGATTTATATGTTCGTTCTTATTTATGTGCGAAGAGTATAGGTTCAAAAGTGAACTTTGGGTTGATTAAGTTGGTTGTTTTATTTATCTTAATTTAGATTATAATTGTGGAAATGAGAGCAAACTTGACGATGAAGGTTGTTGCAAACACGAGAATGAAGTAAATGAGCAACGTGAAGAAGAATTAGGAGATTTTGTTAATCCTTGTATAGATGAGGAGTTGATTGGGCAAGTGATTTTCGATAGTACTGATGAGGCCGAAAATTTTTATGTTGCTTATGCCAAAGCTCAAGGTTTTGATGTTAGGAGACGAAGTATTCAAAAGAAGGGTGAAGTAGTTAAAAACAGGGTATGGGTTTGTACCCGAGAAGGGTTCCGAGGAAAAAAAGAAGAAGGGCAAAATATGCTTCGAGAAGCTAAACCATTGACTAGGTGTGGCTGCAAAGCTAGTCTACGAGTGATACGAGACTTGAATTCTGGAAAATATATTGTTTCGAGATTTTCGAACAATCACAATCATGAGTTACACGGATGTATGAAGAGGTACATTATTAATCCTTAGTCACTTGATGTAAATTATTTTGTTGGGAGTTTTATTGATTGATTTTTATTTTTTTATAATGTAGCACAATGTCAAAGTCGGACAAGACTATGCTTGCATTGATGACTAAGATTGGATTTAAGCCATTCCAAGTGATGCATTACTTGGAGCAGTTAGCTGGAGGTGCTGGAAAGCTCTCGTTTAGAAGGAAAACTGGGTACAATTGGTTGAATAAGCTACGAGCAGAAAGGATACAAGAAGGGGATATGAACACCGTGATTAATGATCTAGAAGAATTGAAGTTGAAGGATGCTAGACTTTTTTATAAATACAGTACGGATGAAGATGGCACTCTTACTCAACTTTTTTGGTGTGATGGTTGCTCTAGGGCAGAGTACGAGGCTTTTGGTGATGTTATGGTATTTGATAGCACTTACAAGACGAATAAGTATTTGTATCCTCTTGTCATATTTTCTGGGGTTAATAACCATGGTTCCACTTGCATATTTGGTGCATGTTTTCTACAAAATGAAACGATTGAAAGTTATCAATGGGTTTTGCAAGCGTTTTTAGAGGGAATGGGAGGCAAAATTCCTGAAGCTGTTCTAACAGATCAAGATGCAGCTATGCGTGCAGCTATCATTTCTGAATTTGTCGGTACACGAGACAGGATATTTAGTTGGCATTTATGTCGCAATGTCCGCAAAAATATTAAAAACTCTGCTTTTTGCAATGATTTTTGTTCTTTGATGGATTTGAATTGCTCTGTCGAAGAGTTTGAGTTGACTTGGTCAAATATGGTGGAGAAGCACGATTTATCCAATAACAAATGGGTAGTTGACACCTATGAAATTAGAGAAAGGTGGGCGGGAGCTTACTTTCGTGAACAGTTTATGAGTATGATGACAACTACGCAGAGAGCTGAGTCTGTGAATGCTTTAATTAAGTTGAGCGTCAACCACAATATGAGCATAACTGATTTTCTTGACCACTACTTTCGCACACTACAAAGACTTAGGAGTGATTTCATAGTGATGCAAAAGTTGTCTGAGCAAGATGAACGTGAAGTTAGAGAAAGTCCATTGAAGAGGTTAGAGGAGCAAGCTCTCAGTATATACACGTTGAAGATCTATTTTTTGATTCGTAAGGAGATACGAAACGAACAAGGTGTTGTGGGAGAAAGTAGAAACAAAGATAGTGATGGAAATGAGATATTCATATATCGCGAGAACAAGGAGACTGAGGTTTCAATTCACAGAGTGGTAGTTGATGAGTGTCTTTCCAAGTTCCAATGTGATTGCTTTAAACTAGAGTCAGAGGGCATCCCATGCCGACACATCATATCAACTTTGAAGTACTATGCTATGAAGAAGTTCCCTGAGTACATGATAAAACGTAGATGGTCAAAGGAGGTAGGGACTTTACTAAGAAAACAATTTCCTGATCCTTGCCATGTTGCCGATAGTCAGGAACAACGATTTGGTGAATTGAATAAAGAATGCCTCAATATGTCTTTTGTATCATCCCAATCTGAGAAGGGATATTCCAATTCTATCAAGCGGGTTCGGGAGGTAGCTGAAATGGCAAACGATGAAATAATAAAGCAATCTCAATGTGGTAGTGTTCCTTCTGAAAATAAAGTTAAGGTTGAGATTGATTTGTCTAATGAAGGCCTACAAGATCCCGTAATTGAGAAGACTACTACCTTTCGTGATCCTTGTCGTAAGAAAAGTAAAGGAGCAACCGAAGGAAAGAAACAAAAGTGTGGCACGTGTGGGTATGTTTGCAATATATATTGTTAGGAATATATTTTATTATGTTTTTTCACGTCTATTTATTGATTATTTCGCATCTTTGAAGTGTTCTTGGCCATAAATCAACCACTTGTGAGTTAAACAATCCTTCCATTGATGATGGAGAAAAGAAAAAGAAGACAAATACAAC
The DNA here is from genome assembly GCA_038501285.1 of Penstemon eatonii. Lineage (NCBI taxonomy): Eukaryota > Viridiplantae > Streptophyta > Magnoliopsida > Lamiales > Plantaginaceae > Penstemon > Penstemon eatonii. The sequence goes on along the minus strand of CM076715.1, from coordinate 59,336,281 downwards.
ACGTAGCCCGAAAGAGAGGAGCACTCGTGTGGATAATTCAAATGAAGAACCAGAAATCCCATCCCAAGAAAGCACCCATCCTGATAGCCATATCAACAATGCCCATCATTTGGGTTCATATGGTCCATTACCACAGTTTCCAGTAATATTTAATATGCAACAAAACAGTCCAATAGTTTTGAATATGCAACCAAACAGCAATTGCTTCCATTTTCATACCCTATGGTACGCGGAGCAGGTGGGATGGGAAGTTTGGGAGTTCAAAATATGATGGGACCAAACACAACATTGTTATGGCAACAACAAACCGTAAGTCTTTTTAAGTATGATCTTAATAGGTGCGTTTTTTAAATAATTGATCAAAATAGATTTTTCTTTGTATAGGGTGCACCTCCAGGAAGCATTCACTACCCGATCCAAACTTCGCAAAGTGAGCAGACTCATACTTTTCATTGACAATGTTTAATGGTTTATGTTTGGTAATAATAATTGTTGGACAATTGATAGCTTATATTCAAGATATTTATATTGTAATTTGTTTGAACTTCTCTGTATGTTAGAACAATATTAATTATCTTGTAATTTTGCCTTAATTTTTCTATAATTTGCATGAATTTTCCTCCTCCATTAAAGAATATCAAGACATGCATAGGGACGGACCTAGACGGTTTTGGTTGGAGGGCGAGATTTTTTAAATAGCAAACTTGATATATTTATGATATTGTGGCGGATCGAGGAATTTGGTATAGTTGAGGCTTACAATCTACAATAAATATTTTAATTACAAAATAAAGTTTCAATTAAATGGTCAAACTTAAAAATTACTTCATTCAAGCAAAAATATACGAGATACCAAAAAAGAAAAAAAGATGAAGTTTGACAAAAATAACCCGTACAAATTATTTTAATTACATATGATACCCCGTCATAATTCAAAAAATTTCGAGCATCTACTTATTTTAACTATAATTTTAAATTTGTAAAAATGATTTTAAATTTTTTTTAAAATGATTCATGATAACTAGGGGTAGAGATTTTATTTGTAGGGATTTGTGTACTAGTGTATTAAATAAAAAAATAAGAAGATACCATATAATAAAAAATAATAAACTATATAACATGCACGTCTCCTTGTTATTTATCCCCTACTACTCCAGTGTATATATTGCACTAATTCATTTCCTAAACTTGGGATTTAAATCTTTACCCGGCAACGGCCAAGGGCTAATATTAATATAGTAAAATTTGACATTTTGAAAAGATGAGGGGCGAGTACAAGTCCATGATGTTTAGAGGGTAATGTGCAAATTAATGGCTCTAAAACAAAGGAACAAAGTGTGGTAATTAGAGACATTGTAACAAAGTGTTTAATAAACATGTGAAATCGGTTTAAAAATGCATGTATATAATTTATTTAAAAAAAAATTAGGTGAAAATTATGAATACTTGATGAAAACTTGTCAAATCGGTTTTATTTAAATGAGTTAGAGTAGAATTTTTAAGAAAAATGATGAAACCAGTGAGATCCATAAAAATTGGATAAATCTGGTGAATCAGATGATAAAATCGGTAAAAACATATTTAATCTATAAAAATGGGTAAAAATGGCAAAAGCAAGTGAAATCAGATAACAAATTTTTTTATTGAGTGAATAGAAGTCATAAGTAAAAATATATGAATCGATGAGACTTCGGTGAAAAAACTAGTGAAAGTGTCAAACCAGTAAAATTGGCATTTATGTTGTCAAAAGATTAAAGGTTAGTTGAAATTTATGACAAAACGGATGAAACATCTGTAATTGGAAAATATGAGATAAATATGGAATGAAGTAAATAATTTTCGTAAAATGCATAATGTCTTATTTACCCTTTATGATTTAAAAAGAACATTTTACCCCCTAGAATTTTTTTAAATTTTCACACCGCGTCCTTGTTATTTTGTAGAGACGACACTTTATCCAGATTTCTATATATATGTAAGATTGATTCGGTGTCTTTTTTAGGGGAAAATTGCTTTTTTGGTACTATAGGATAGGCTGACTTGCACTTTTGGTACCATTGCATACGAAAATGGGAATTTGGTACCACATGATATGTTTTCATTGCAATTTTGGTACCAAACCCAATTTTTCTACAAAGGCAAGTGGCAATTCACCCCCTATAAAATGCATAATGTTTAATTTATCCCTCTATAATTTGAAAAAAATCAATTTACCCCCTGTAAAATTTTAACGAAGTAATTTACCCCCTTCAGCAGGAGATTGTAACTCACGTGCCGAAATTTAGAGTATGCATGCAAACTATTTTATTTAACATAGGGGGATAAATTGCCACATTTATTATAACACAATGGGTAAAAAATCACATTATCCTAATAAATGTGGATTAAGTGCCGCCTATAAAAATATCAGGTAGGCGATGTGAAATTTTTACAAGAAATTATGTATGTCTCTTTTCTGAAAATTATTTGATATAAATATCGATTATCCAAAAAAAAAAAACCTCTTTATTTGAATAATCGTTTGAATTGACCTATTTCTCATAACCATTTTTATCAATTTTAAATATTTATTTCTATACTTTTTTATTTTTGTAATTTAGATTGAGAATATTAAGTTCATTGTCCAATATAAGTATATTTATCGACTTTGACCTCATATTCGATAGAAATACTTAATTTGAACAATCCTTATCATTATTGACCACCAAGGATCAAATTTTTTTTTATAGTTTTCGTCGAAATTTTTTTATTTTGAAACAATTTGAACGATAAAAAAGTGTAATTTCGAAACTATTATTTGTTTTATGATTTTTTATTTTCTTAAAAACTGTATTGTCTTCACATTTTTTCCTAATGTTTCAGAAATGTTTTCAAAAAGTTCTCAAAAGAGTTCAAATATTTCGTTTACCGTAACATATACTTGAAACTAAATTTTGTTTTATGATGACCACTCAACTCCGAAAAGAAAAACGATGTCACGAATTGAAAAAAATCTAGCTTAAAACGGGTATGATCAAATGCGAACTATCCATAACAAGTATAACAAATTTGTCTATAATTTGATGAATTTGATCATACCAAATTTAGACAAGGGATACTTTCTCAGAGGCCAAAGCACCCTTTTAGTGCATTAGTAATATTTTCAAATATCATCTCCCATCAACAAAACAAACAAATTTTAGTACGTGGATATACTAGAGTTTCTTTACAAAATATGATCATAAACCTATTTTCTGATGAACTTACAGATATTAGAAATTTTTTGAGGACGTAAATCATAATCGACTAAAATAAATAAATAAATAAATATGGATAAAATTAGACAGGCCGGATCCTTATTCGCCCCATCGAAAGCTGTAAATAGAAGTATTCCTCTTGGCCTTATATGGAAAGGGACAGCTAGTTCAAATCTCTATTATAAAATGCACTCCTAGACAAATTTAGACTATTATAGAACAAGGCATGAATAAAATATTACTAAAATCAACACTTAAACATTGCTATCACGTGAAACAACACATTTCATCAAATCTTAAAACATGACATAACAAAATATTAATCATCGGGCAACATACCACCAACAAGATAATCTGTTGGTCCCAAGTGGTCAGAAGAGGTTTAGATGGGGGGGGGGGGGTGAATAAACCTCTTTAAAAATTTTCTTCAAATTTAACTTTTAAAACTTTTACTCTAACTGAACAGACTAAGCTGATCAGATTAGTTAGTTACAATTCTGTTCTCGAACAAATCTTTGAACAGGTTTGTTGACCACTCGTCTGATTGTTACTTAGCTGATTTTGTTAAAATCAGTTTTAATACTTAGAGTACTTGCAGCGGATTTTCAAAGTGTTTTTCACAAGTAAACTTAGCAGTTTGAAAAATGTTTCCCCAGATTTGTAAAATCTCTTTTTAGATCCCTTTTCAAACAGTTAACTTAATGTGTTTTATGCAACTGAAAATATGCAGGTAAAATGCAAGTAAAAACACAAACAATTTTTATAGTGGTTATATGGATTTGAATATCCTTTAGTCCGCTCTTCCAAGTCACAAAGATCTTGGGTTATACTAAAAACACACAGTAATCAGTATACTCTGCTTACGCCTTACAACAAATGAACAGGCCGTAAGTTCGCAGTAAGAAATCACAAAGAGATCCTACTTCTCTGAAGTAATATCACTCACTAAGACGGAATCTACTTCTCACAACACTCAATGTTTACAAATTCACTCAGAAGATGTATTTGGCTTGATTCTTCAACTCTGCTTTTGTCAACAAATGACTAAGCTGATGAGTGAGCTGTTCTTGAGACTTAAAGAATTTTGCTTCGAAAATTTCTCAGAGATTGTGTTGCTTATTTCTTCTTCGTCTCTTTCAGCTATTTATACTTGAGGATTGAAAAGTGTCCGTTGAAGAGAGACAAGATTCAAATTCCTCGAGTACTGGTCCTTAAAATCCGCGAACGGCTCTTTTGCAGTCTGTCCGTACTGTGAACAGTACTATTCTGCAGGCAGCATTAAATGCAGCATTAAATGCACCCAGCTGATGCGAAGCAAATCTTCAATCATTTGTCTTTAATAACCTTGTACTTCAGCATTTATTACTCCAAGGGGCATTTATTACCGTTGGGAACACTTTATGATCTTTTTTACTTGGCTGATAAAAGTACGCGTCTGATGGCGAACAAAGCTGATCTCAAACTTGAACAAATCTGATTTGAGTCGGCTGATCTTCACCAGTCTGATAACTTTTCTTCAGCAGATCAGAAGTCTTGGACCTTGAAACTTTGACTCTTCTGATGTCTTCTTTACTTAGTCAAAATTCCTTGATAAGTTTATCAGCTAAGTTACTCCATACTTAGCCAATTATGAAGTTTTGGAATGCATCAAAACCTCCCTTATCAAACTTCCTTTAGTGCCTTCATCTTCATCCTTATCCAACATAATCTAAAAGCACATAGTCTAACTATCCGAACATAGATGAAGTCTTAATTACATTCCGGTAGTCTTAATTCAAAAGCTAATCACACAAGTTTAAGGCCAAATAACACCAACATAATCCAAAGTTATCATCAATTGTACAACACGTCAATTTGCATTACTTCATTAGGCTCATTGAGTTGGTCATTCGGCTTGAATATTTGGAATTCAACACTCTCACCTACTCTTAAATTGTTAGCAATGGCAAATTCTTTCCACCCTTCATTCAATGCAATACGAGGAGTTTTTCTATCTTTATCCTTCAATTTATGCAGCTGGACATCCCAAGTTTGTTCACTGTGTTGTGGAAATTTCAGTCTTGCCATTTTGTTCTTACGTAGGTTATAGCGCCTTGTTTTCTCTGCAGGAAAGTACTGGGAACAATTTGAACCAACAAGTAAGTTAGTCACTGAATAAAATGTTAATTCAAGTTAAACTGAGAAATAATTAGTAGATATACCACTCTAGGGGCACTCGTAGAATGATTAGGGATGTTATGTTCGGTAAGGGTTAGCTTCCATGAAGTAACAAATGCTAATTCAACCGATCCAGGGTTGTCATTATTGCCATCGTCATCATCGTCATCATCAACATCAATAATTTCAGGTTCTTTAGGTTCGTAGTTTGACGAAGGAGCATGCCTCTCAGGAGGGCATTCGCACATGTATACTTCCTCTTCATTAGAAACTATTTTATACCAAATACACCGACATGTGAGAAATATTTTCAATAAAACGATATTTTGTAACATATAATTTGTGATCAAGTAAATTTTTTAATGAAACATAACCTTGAATTGGTGTATTCCCTGTGATCATGAATAATGGCTCACATCCATCTACCTGGTAAATTCTTACTTGAAACTTCAAACCTCCACAATACTCGAACATGATTAGGCATTTAGCATCCACTTGGTGTGCAACCGAGAATTTCTCCCAACATTTCCCATCAAACCTCCAAAGATCATTGTTAAAAGGTACTACCTTTATCTTCCAAGCTCCAAGACGGGTATAAATTGTCGCGAAAGGTCTACCTTTTCTAATGGGATATTCGGAGAAAATATCCGGCAATATATGCATTCATTGAAAATTACACTAGCATTAAATATGTATAAGACTTTGGTAGTTGTCAATTACTCAAAGGGTTTATCTAATCAACAGTATATGAGAATTCTTACCAAAGTGCGTCTGTAACTTAATCCAGCCTTCACATAAAACTTGAATATCCACCTTTGATGAAGCCCAAAATATTTTTCAACATTTGTTTTTCCACAACAAACACAACATTTGAAGTATGAATCTCCCAAGTAATGGAAAAATATTAAATCTCCTCCTACCAAATTGTATTCATTTCTCAATCTACTGAGCTTGTCTTCAATTAGGAAAAAATTCCCACTCGGGCTAATAGAACATTCAAATATGAGCCCATTAATTAGTAATGAAACTCTCTTTTTGTGAATTAATTGACTCAATGCAGTCCCAAAAAATGAGAACGGAATTTTCTACAGTAAAAACAATTTCAAATTAGGTGAAAGTTCACAATACTTTCATTTACACAATACAACATCTATTTAATGGAGTAATAAATAAGAATCGGTCAGGTAGCTTTTTGTCAGAATTTGACTACACATTTCAACACAAATAGTGAGGTATCATAGATATATATATATAATCTTTGAATTCAAGTATATATAAACAATAATTGTTAACTAGATATACCCATGGATTAAAATTTCGTTTCGGTGTATGCAGAGTGCAAACATTATCAAGTCCAAATCAAACCACAAATACACAAATCAAGTTCGAAATAATCTCAATAAACGAATTCAAAGAACAAATACACAAAATATTTAAAATTATTCGTATATTTTGAACCTACGGAGGAGTTAGTGTTACATAACCACATAGAAGACAATTTGATCCAAAGAATGCCCGATTATCGATTTCATTAAAATTATTCGTATACCACATAGAAGACAATTTGATCCAAAGAATGCCCGATTATCGATTTCATTAAAATTATTCGTATACTTTGAACATACAGAGGACCGATATAATTAATGAACAATTTGATTAAAATTATCTATAATTAATTTTTATTATAATCAATTATTACCAAAATCAAGTCTAGTAAAATTAATTCTCCTATAATTGCATTTCGAATCGTGATTTCAATACTACCCTTATTTTTATCATTAGAAATTGTTATGACATTTACAACTTTATATAATTGTTGGTTAATATTGGAGAAGGTTTTGAAGATGACAAAAAGGCCATAATGGTTTTGAAGATCAAAAGGTTAAGTCATCAACTAAGAACAGCTTAGTGAAACCTATCTCAAGGTCTGGAAGCTATGTTACCGAATCAGCCGAGTGGGATATCAGATCAGTAAAGATCAGATTGGTGATCATCAGCCGAGTCAAGATACATATGTTCATTCTTGAATCAGCCGAGTAGCCATCAGCTTAGTACTCCCATCAGCCAAGTGAAGACGGTCAGCAAGCTGTCCAACGGTAACCTGCTGAGTGCATTAAATGCGACTGACAGAAAGTACAGCAGACTGTACTGTAGCAGTTGCAGGGAGCCGTTCCAGAAAATGGGGACCAGAACTCGTGGACTGTAGAATTCTGTCTCATCTTCAACGGGCAGAAATTTAAATCCAAGAGTATAAATAGAAGACTAACTGAAGATCGAAAAGAGACTTGCACAATTCAAGATCACATCTTAAGAGCGAGATCCATCAGTTGAGTCGTCTGATCAGAAGCTCAGTCATTTGTTGACGAAGCTTTTCGTTGAAGAACAGAGAACTTGCGTTGTCTGTCTGAGTGACTTTCAACTGAGAAAAGAAAGGAGTGTATATCCATCTGTGTGAAGTGATATAGCTTCTTAGTGTAGGTTTTCTTTGTGAGCTCCTATACTGAAAATAGCGTGAGGAGTGTAGATCCATCTATGTGAGTGATCTAGCTTCGGAGAGTAGGATTTCTGTGTGATTTCTTACTGCGCACTTGTGGCCTGTTCATTTGTTGTTCGGCGCAAGCAGAGTATATTGTAAACTGTGTGTTTATAGTATAACCCAAGATCTTCGTGACTTGGAAGAGTGGACTAAAGGACTTTGATCCATATAACCACTATAAAAATATCGGTGTTTTACATCTGCATTCTTTTCTTGCATATCTCAAAAAAAAAAAACATTCAACCGTTAAAAATGTTTTGAAAAGAATTTTGTAAAACTGGGGTAAAACTTTGAAAGATAAACTTGTTTGAAAAACATACTTGATATATCCGCTGCATACAAGTTTTGAAACTCTGAGTATATCTGAATCAGCCTAGTGAAATCAGATGAGTGATCAACTCTGCTGTTCAAAGCTTTGTGCGCGATCAGCTTAGTAAACTTACGAATCCGATCAGCTTAGTCTGCTGACAGAAAAAGTTAGAGAAAAAGTTTTAAAGTTTATGAGATCTATTCACCCCCCCCCCCCCTCTAAATCTCATTGACCACTTTTGGGACCAACAAGTGGTATCAGAGCGGGTGGTTCATTAGAATAAGTTGCCTGATCAAACTAACTTGATCCAAGGTGTGTTTTCAAATTTTTCAAAAAGAGAGCATATTTTGAAAATCAAAATTTTTTTTGAAAAATGGATGTCATAAGCCATGTTCCTCATATTGGCCTTATGGACTTTGAAAGCTGGAAAATCAGAATGGAAATCCTTCTTGCCGCTTATGACGACAACATGCTTACCTGTTTTACAAAAGGACCATTCAGATTTCAGAAGACTGTGAAGGTTGCTGGCCAACCAGATCAGATAGTTGACAAAGAGCTGGATGAGCTGACTTCCAAAGAAGTCAAGTTAGTAAATCTTGACAAAAAGGCTAAGCTCATCATGTTCAAAGCTGTAGACGAAGAAAGATTCCAGAAGATCAAGCATTTCAAAACTGCCAAAGAGATGTGGGATAAAGTCTGCGAGCTAAGCGAAGGAAACGACGCTATCAAAGAACACAAGCTCAGTGTGGCTCTTGAGGAGTTTGAAAATTTCAAGATGAAGTCTGGTGAAACAATTGATCAGATGGATACCAGATTTACCAAAGCTCTGAATGAAGTTCTAAGGTTTGGTAAAGAATTTTCAAACAAGGAGATCACCGCAAAGGTTCTCAAGGCCTTGCCACCTAAATTCAACATGAAGGTGACAACCATGGAAGAATCAAGGGATTTAGGGAAGATTTCCCTTTGCGAACTGTTCTCATCCCTCAAAGCATATGAGTATCAAATGCCAAGAATGGGATTAGAAGTGTCAACCAGTTCAGACCCTACTGCTGCTCTAATGACGTCAGACAAGTCAAGAAAATCAGCAGACAAGTCTGAAGAGAAGACTCTGCTGAATTCAGAAAAAGTCTACACTGCTGACGACGTTACCCTGCTGCTGAATGATTTTGAGAAGTTCTACAAGAAGAAAATGAAATTAAAATATAAAAATGCTACTTCATCTTCTTCTGATCATTTTCAGGAAAACAGGGATTCCTCTAAAGCAATTCTTAGAGACAACAGTGACAAAGAGTATGGACTCTTGATCAGAGGTCATCCACACTCATCATCTGAGAAGTTAGCTGAAAAGGAAATGCGTGCCAAAAAAGGAGCGTAAGCTTACAAAGAGCAAATCAAAGTTAGCTGATGCAGCAAAGCTAATAAACTCAGGCATATCTTATTCAGACAACCAGTCGTCTGATAAAGAATTTGAAGAAGTACCTGAAACTTTATGCTTAACTGCCATAGAATCTAATGATTCTGAAACTGAGGTAACTTCTACTATTAATTAAATGCACTATTTGAATTGTTGAATAAATGCTGAATTACAAATTCAAATATTGTTTGTGCATTTGCCAAGCTTAATGAAGAGATGACTCTGCTAAAAAGAGCAAATCAGATCACTGAAACTTCAGGTTGCAAAACCTCGAAAAATCAGCTGACTACAAAAAGCTTGAGCATGAGAATGAAACTCTAAAAGCTGAGTATGCAATTTGTTTTGAAGATATAAATGAACTTTAAAAGAAGAAATTGCATCATTCTCTAAATAAAAAGAAATCAGAGGCTTAAAAGAACAAGTCTACTGATGCTCAACAGGTTAGGAAACCTAGTAAGCTACCTAAGACGAATCAGACTACTAAAACCCATCAGCCGAATAGGCTGCTGATAGGAGTATAATTTAAATGACAAGTCTGCTAAATCTAAGGAGAGTTATTAAATAACTCAGGTAAGAAATTGAGTCAAAAATGAATTATATGGCAAGAATTTGAATCACATTATGATAATTACTATTATGACATGTACTATGCTTATTCATATTATCATGTTGATCATGTTCACTGTGCTGATTGCCTTCCTCATTTTAATATGCATGTTTATCACACATTTCATGCATCTTACCTTGCTTATGAGCTCTGTTTTAATCATGACCAGAAAGTGGTATCATAATGACAAATGGTATCATCATGATAAAACATAAGTCACTAGATCATCACATGTTAAAGGTTATACTAACCATGTTGGACCCAATAAACAAGGGGTACCAAAAATAGTCATCTGTTTTACAGGTGAAGTGCATGTGAGATGACAAAGATGAGTTGACTGCCTTGCAAATTTCACCAAGTTCAACAAGTGGTCTCACCAGCAAGCATGTACCAACAAGTGTGTTATCAAATAAGTGGTATCAACAAAGTGGTATAATTCAAGTGGTAGACTCTACATTTGGAGAATTCAAGGAACGCAAGAGTGTTCAAAAGTTGAAGATTATCAAAGAATAACAAATGGTATCAAAGACCAACAACTGATCGAAACAAGCAGTATCACCAACAAGTGGTGGTATCAGTCAACCATGTGACAAAGAAAGTGGTTTGTTGATTTTGGATTCATAAGTTGAGGGGGAACTTATCAGAAGACTAACCCAGAACAGCTTACTGGAATTCAACGGCCGAGTGTCTTTGAAGAGAAACTCTCATCAGACTACTTGACCACGGATTCTTGAACTTAGGGGAACGTGTACGACTAGCGGTACTCCTAAATAAAGATGAAGTTTTCAATAAGTCAAAATGAAGCTATCAAAAGACTGCTTCTTATCAGCCGACTGGAACTCAACAGCCAAGTGTTATTCAAGAATGTATTACATCAAGTGGTATCAGCAAGTGTTATCACATCAACAAGTTATATCAGCTGACTAATCTGATTTACATTTATACAAGTAGTATCAGACTACAAGTAGCATCAGACTACAAATGGAATCAGACGACAAATCCCAACAAGTGGTATCAATTATTGAAGTTAAGGGGAAATTTTCTAGCTTGAGTGATAAACAGCAACGAAGACTACCCAAATCAGCCTAGTACTCACCTAATTGTCTTCAGCGTACTAAGTTTGCAATCCTATAAAGAGAAAAAGGGGAAGAAGAGATGCAACTCAAGTATTATTGTTGATGACAAAAAGGGGGAAGATAAAGGATGCAACTAAGAACCCTTTAAACAGAAGATCAGAAAAGGGAAAAGAACCAACTATTGGTAATTTTTTAAGAGTTGTATCAGATCAATAAATTTCCATCTCAAGGTATGAAGACCAAATCTGAAGACTTAGAAGACGTTCTTAGTTGAAGGTTTTGTCATCATCAAAAAGGGGGAAATTGTTGGTTAATATTGGAGAAGGTTTTGAAGATGACAAAAAGGCCATAATGGTTTTGAAGATCAAAAGGTTAAGTCATCAACTAAGAACAGCTTAGTGAAACCTATCTCAAGGTCTGGAAGCTATGTTACCGAATCAGCCGAGTGGGATATCAGATCAGTAAAGATCAGATTGGTGATCATCAGCCGAGTCAAGATAGATATGTTCATTCTTGAATCAGCCGAGTAGCCATCAGCTTAGTACTCCCATCAGCCAAGTGAAGACGGTCAGCAAGCTGTCCAACGGTAACCTGCTGAGTGCATTAAATGCGACTGACAGAAAGTACAGCAGACTGTACTGTAGCAGTTGCAGGGAGCCGTTCCAGAAAATGGGGACCAGAACTCGAGGACTGTAGAATTCTGTCTCATCTTCAACGGGCAGAAATTTAAATCCAAGAGTATAAATAGAAGACTAACTGAAGATCGAAAAGAGACTTGCACAATTCAAGATCACATCTTAAGAGCGAGATCCATCAGTTGAGTCGTCTGATCAGAAGCTCAGTCATTTGTTGACGAAGCTTTTCGTTGAAGAACAGAGAACTTGCGTTGTCTGTCTGAGTGACTTTCAACTGAGAAAAGAAAGGAGTGTATATCCATCTGTGTGAAGTGATATAGCTTCTTAGTGTAGGTTTTCTTTGTGAGCTCCTATACTGAAAATAGCGTGAGGAGTGTAGATCCATCTATGTGAGTGATCTAGCTTCGGAGAGTAGGATTTCTGTGTGATTTCTTATTGCGCACTTGTGGCCTGTTCATTTGTTGTTCGGCGCAAGCAGAGTATATTGTAAACTGTGTGTTTATAGTATAACCCAAGATCTTCGTGACTTGGAAGAGTGGACTAAAGGACTTTGATCCATATAACCACTATAAAAATATCGGTGTTTTACATCTGCATTCTTTTCTTGCATATCTCAAAAAAAAAAGCATTCAACCGTTAAAAATGTTTTGAAAAGAATTTTGTAAAACTGGGGTAAAACTTTGAAAGATAAACTTGTTTGAAAAACATACTTGATATATCCGCTGCATACAAGTTTTGAAACTCTGAGTATATCTGAATCAGCCTAGTGAAATCAGATGAGTGATCAACTCTGCTGTTCAAAGCTTTGTGCGCGATCAGCTTAGTAAACTTACGAATCCGATCAGCTTAGTCTGCTGACAGAAAAAGTTAGAGAAAAAGTTTTAAAGTTTATGAGATCTATTCACCCCCCCCCCCCTCTAGATCTCATTGACCACTTTTGGGACCAACAATAATAATGACCGATATAATATTTAAATTAAAAAACAATGTTTAAATAATATCACATTGGGGAGAAAATTGAAACTTCCAATTAGGCTAACATACCCAGGAGTTAGTGAGTTACGGATTTCCAAGATAAGACTTAATAGAATACAAACTTGCTCAAATTATAAAATACAATAGATAAATATAATGAAGACTTTAGCAAATGTTCCACCATTGTCAAATAAGTCATAAATTTCTCCCGCCAAATGTACTATTCTCTTACCTACTACAATATAATCTGTAATACATTTCTTGAACCTCCACAATTGTAGTTGCATGATGGCACTGCAGCTCAAAAAGAGAATGTCAACTCCAAGCTCAGTACCTATTAATGTACTTACTAGACCATCCCTTTCTTTATGTATTAATCTCGAACTCATTACCTATTAATTTATTAGACCATCCCATTATTCTCGACAAAAAATTGGTAAAGTGGATGAATGAATTTAATGTGAAGTGACAATAAAATAATTTTCAGATTTCTTCCTCATTTATGAACTACTCCTTTGGCATGTTTCCAGCAGCAACCTATCTCTCATTTAATTTGTTCAACACATTTTAGAGAAGAAGCTCAACATTTCCAATCATAAATGCAGAACATTATTTCTGAACTCTAAAGCCATTAAACACTCTCAACTACTCCATAGTGAATGCAAGCAAATATGTAAGTTTACATAAACTCTATCTCAAGTCCCATTAGAGTATTTAATGCTAGTAGTCCATACACTTATGCAAAAAATCATCAATACATGGTTTAAGCATATTTTCTAGCATATTTTTATATATGATTTGAGTGTTTAAGTGGCAATATTTGAACTACTCTAATATTTGTTATGGTTTAATTACATTTTCTAGCACATTTAATATCTGATTTGAGTGTTTTTAAGTGATAATATTTTAATTACTCTACTATTTATACATGGTTTAAGTATATTTTGTAGCATATTTTAAGTTCTTATTTGAGTGTTTAAGTGATAATATTTGAACTGCTCTAATATTTATACATGGTTGAAGTACATTTTCTAGCATGCTTTAATATATGATTTGAATGTTTAAGTGATAATAAATGAACTCGGGTGAGTGTTTAGAAGTCATATTCTATGAACTAGTAAAGTTGTAGTTTTAAATGTTTTGAATCCCAGAAAATTGGAAAAATTATAATTATTTCATAAACAAACATATTAAGACAATTTTATACTTCATTTATGTTTCTTGGTAAGTATGTATATATTTTTGCTTCCTGCTAAATTTTTATATTTATGTTTCCAATAAATTTTATACTTCATTTATGTTTCTTGGTAAGTATGTATATCTTCTCACAAGTATTTTTTTCGTGGATTATGACTTAGGGGCGATCCGCCAAAATCTCAGGAATTGAAAAGAAAACTGATCTACGTTGACTCAGGTGAGAGTAAGACAAAAAATGTTGTGACAAATTTGAAAGGAAACCTAGTCAAACCATGTTTGAAAAAGGGAAGGCCAAGTATACCTACAATAGTCCAACCAAAAACAGATTCACAATTATCAGATTTGGACTCTATGATAGATTCAAAGGTGTCTGCCCTCAACAAATCGCAGTCTTCGTTGTCGGATATAAAGGTTATTAAATATTATATAAATCACTTATGCAAGTTAATATATTCCATTCTCAATACTATGAACGAGAGGACCAAACTAACTAATATTTATAACAGGTTAAAGAAGGTCCACATACACGCCAACTAAACAAGGAGATAAGCACGAATGAGACTCGACTAAGGAAGAAGTTCTCAGCGTTTTTGGAGCCAAATGTGGTACAAATTGCGTATTTTCAACTGTTAAAAACATATTTATATTGAAATTTATATGGGTTCCCAAAAAATGTAACAATCCATTTTTACAGGGAATAAAATTTGAACACCGAACCTCACTACGTAAGCTTATTGACATTAACAGTCAACTAAATGCATCACAAATAAAGTCGATTGAAGATATGTGGTTTGGAGCACTCTGCAAGGTTTAAATAGATTCCATTGATAAGATAATGGTCAAGTGGATAATTGACCATTATGATTGTGAAACACATAGAATTCATGTTCACGCAGCTTATGTACCAATCAATGACGTAGCTATAAAAAATGCCATTGGTATCCCCATTTCAGATTTAAGTTTTACATTGGATATGGATTCTTCTAAAGGCTTCACGCACTTTGGGGAATATTTTGTCACTGTTAAGGGGAGGATTGACATTTCAGCATTGGTAGTAAGGCTAAAAAAGTGAACTGATTCAGGGAAAGAATTCAAGGTTATGTATATGGCATTGCTTTTGGGGACAGTGTTGTTCCCAAGCTGTCAACAAAATATGCCTATATATTACTTGAATCTACTTTTGGATTTGGAAAACATTCAACATTATAATTGGGCAAGTTTAGTCTTAGAAAAACTTGAAGATGGGATAACAAAATGGAAGGCTAGTACACAAACATATGTTGGTGGTTGTTTGTTGGCGTTGCAGGTACTGAATGAAAGTTACATATTTATTATACAATACAAATTGTTAGAGAAATAATTTTTTTTAAATGTTTGTATAATTTTTTCCATTAAACAGGTCATATACTGTGATGCCAATTGGAACTCCTTATTATATAAGGCTTCAAACAGAATGTCCTTATATGAGTTACCTAACAAAACAAAGGATCAACCTACTAACAATGGATATGCAAAGGTTGGGAGGCTATTGGTGTGCAAAGGTACATATTATCATTTTGTAGCCTACATCATAAAATGCTTGGAACATATGGTATGACTTGTGAATTAATCTAGTGTATTGTAATTCTAACAGGCATGTCAAATAAATAATGGTTATACACCTTTGTCTAGCCCAAAACTATTCCAAGTTCAAACAGAAAATAGTGATAAGATCAATGATGGTGAAAGTGGTGATACAATTGGAGATCCTTTTGTTGAGGAAGAACATAACAGAAATGATGGAAATCATGTCACAGCTAAGGAGAGGGAGCAAGAATTCATCACAAAATCAAGTTGTGGAAAAGAGAAGATTGATGATGTTTATGATGTTTCAGTGATGACACCTCAATCTCATAGTGGTGTCCCAAAAACTCAGTCATCACCTTATGACAGTCACTACATCTATGAACAATTTGGATTAATGTCAAAGAGGATGGATGAACTTGGGGAAGAAGTCAGGATGTTAAAGCGTGCAATCAAAGAAGTTTCTATTGGATACATGCCTTCTAATAAAAAAGGAATTTTTGGTTCATCTGAACCTGAAATTGGAAGCTTGATTCCAAAGATGTATGACAACTTCAAAGATATTGCTAACAATATAAACACCAACTTACATGCATCAATAAAAGAAGCCCTTGATAAATACATCCAACAAGGTGGGGTGCCAACTACAAGCTCAAATTTTCAAACACCCGATTCAAAATGTTGCAGTTCAAATAAGAAGACAACTGATCTATCACCAAGTGATATTATCCAGGGTGCAAAATTAGTGTTTTCAAGTCATCCAATAAATCCAGAATCAGGGGACGATGATATTTGTTGTTTCTTGTTTGATGAGGGTCTGAGCTTAAGGTATATTAACATATTTGAATTATCCAAATCATAATTTAATAACAATTTCATAGTTTTACAAATAAATGTAAGACTAACCTTTATGCCTTAACAGTCAGTTGGTGATCGACTATGGAGCATGGCATTCCAACAGGGAGAAAATATTATGCTTAAAACTTGAACAATTCATCTATGGGAACGTAAGCTTTAAAATACAAACATCAATTTCACATTGTAAACCATGTCACAGTTACAAAATAATATATCTTGTTATAGGTTATGGACTGCGTAGCCTACTTTTGCACGATGCAGAATAGAGAGGAGAATGTAAAGCAAACTTGTTGGTATTTTCCACCAATATTTAGTGTATGTTCTTTACCATCTAATTTATTATATTTAGATTATTTGATGATTAATTATTACATTAAAGATATTGGAATGCTATTTGTATTTGTATTGCAGCAAATGTGATTGATACCGACATTGTCAGATGAAAGAATTATCAAGCATTTCTTTAGTTCAAACCAGAATTTTGTGTCAAAAGATATGGCATTTTTGGAACGTGTATACATACCTATCAATGATTGCCATCAACATTGGTTCTTGATCATAATTGACATGGATACTTGTGATATAAGCATTTGTGACACCAAGCCCTCGGCTGCCATGAAGTCATTCAGGAAACAAATTGCAATGAAAGTGGTAAACATTCAAAACTAGTAGTATATGAATGAAAAATAGTTATCGATATGCTACTTTAACAACATGTTTTCAAACAATATAGGTTTATCGTTTCGAGTATTTGTTGCAACAATGGGCCCCTGACCGGTATAAGAATCAAAATATTGCTAATGTTGGCTTTGGTACAAACCAGACTGGGTACCAATACAACCTAATGGGTAATACTCATTAATGTTTAAATGTATTATTGTAGAACTTTTTTATTTAATACTTTAACTGTTAAAACAGTTATGATTGCGACTTGTATGTTTGCATAATGATGATGTTTAGTTCCGACATGCAAAAGCAGTTGAGCGAGGTAACTTAATAAACAATTCACAACTTAGTACTTGGTTTATGTTAATAATATTTGTTTAATAAATTGATGTATTATAATATGACAGGCAGAGTCCATAATTGCTCGACAACGTATGGCTGTTACGCTTTACAAAGCCAAGTTTAATGGATTTGCATGGAATGCTTAAATGGGATTTCAAGCTATATGTTCAGTTAGAAGTAATCTACAATGATGGCATAAATATGGTTCCGTAATTATCTACTTATTTTGAAGGAACAACAATGTTTATTGTCATGTGGGAGTAGACTTTTGCTTAGATGGGATTTGGTTCCATAATTATCTACTTATTTTGAAGGAACAATAATGTTTATTATCCTTGTGGGATTAGACCTTTTGCTTAGATAGGATTTGGTTCCACAATTATCTACTTATTTTGAAGGAACAATAATGATGTTTATTGTCCTAGTGGGATTAGGCATTTTGTTTAGATGGGATTTGGTTCCATAATTATCTACTTCTTTTGAAGGAACAATAATATTTATTGTCCTTGTGGGTTTAGGCTTTTTGTTTTAATGTGTCCTACTTTATTATTAAATTCGAATGGTTGTTTAATATATATTAATTAGGTAGGTTTTCAAGTGCTATTATCTTAATATGATTGCTGCATTTAGGAGATATTTTTGTGCATGGTGAGGCTAAGTTAGAAAGGAAAAGTCTATTTTCAGATCAGATAATTTCAGAATCTGCTTTTCCATCAGATCTATCGCAATGTTCTGTATTAATTAGCTTGGTTATATGTGGATTCTTGATAGTCGTAGGAAAATCATGTGGTAGTAGTTATGGACACCAGTTAGCAAAATATGTTCAGAAAAGTGATTTTAAAGGATGGAAAAAACTTGTTTGCTATTGCAGATTCTGGGTTGAACTTATAATTTTTCTTTTCCACTCGTCTCTTCAGCGCTCGTACCTCAGTTAATCCCTGCTAGTTGGAGATTTGCATGTTCTGATTTCAGAATCTGTATAATGTAATTTACCTATTCTATATTTCATATCTTGCATGCATAAATTGGTATCCTCTTTCATTATAGTATGAGATGCATATATATGGATGAATATGGATTGTTTATTTAACATCATCCAGCCTTCAACCCAAAATATGGATGAATGTGGATTCTTAAATCAAGAATTTGGATAAATTTAACAGAAGAATAGAAACCAAGCAAGAAACTAAAGAATCAAGTGCATAAGACACCAAATGAGCAACAGTACAGGGATGAAAGACAACACTTCATCAGAAAAGTAAATTCAATATATGGCATTAATGGACAAAAGCTTGCACATCATCAGAAACACCAAACCGAGAAATAGGAAATGATTCGAGATTGTTCATACACATGATTATTCATAACTCAAAAATAGCGTTATAGATTCTAAATTTCCGGAGAAACACCTCACGGTTCAAGTATTAGTTAAAACAAAATCAATCAAACTCACCTCAACCTGCCCTCGACCCGCAGCAATATGCAGCACATTAGACCCTTGAGCATCCTTATAACTCAAAATATCAAAACCATTTCCCAAAAACTCCCTCAAAAACTCAGTACTGCAACAAAGAAATCAAATCTTAAATCAAGAATTTGGATAAACTTAACAGAAGAATAGAAACCAAAGCAAGAAACTAAAGAATCAAGTGCATAAGACACCAAATGAGCAACAGTACAGGGATGAAAGACAACACTTCATCAGGAAAGTAAATTCAATATATGGCATTAATGGACAAAAGCTTGCACATCATCAGAAACACCAGACCGAGAAGTAGGAAATGATTCGAGATTGTTCATACACATGATTATTCATAACTAAAAAACAAAGTTATAGATTCGAAATTTCCGGAGAAACACCACAATGTTTAAGTATTAGTTAAAACAAAATCAATCAAAGATGTATTAGTTAAAACAAAAACAAAGAACTTAACACTCATTTATAAGGACAATACTGACTCCACTGCATAATATGACTTCAATGCCTTCATCATTGCTCAACTCCATGTCCAAATTTCTGAAAATTACAGTAGATTTCACCTAAAATCTAGAGTTAATTACTCGAAAAGTAATTCTAATTAGGTCAAATGCATTTCACAGAATTAGGTTAAATGATCAAAACACTAATTTCAATTAGTTTTCACAAACATGAATTAGTAATGACCGAACAGTAATTCCATTTCTACATCTCATAAAAGTAAATTACGCGTAATTTAGTCACTGAAAACCTTGCAATCTTCATGCCAATAGAAATGATAAATACGTAATTCTTTTGAAAATAAAGGGTGAAATAAATTTACCTGTTGTACTTCAGGAAAACAGCAGCATTTGTAGGGATGAGTTTGTTGAAGATGAATTCGGTATACGACTTTCCCTTTTGACCCTTCATCCATATAACTCAAAATATCACAACCATTTCCCAAAAAACTCCCTCAAAATCTCCAAATTCCTACCTCTAGCCGCATCATGGACAGCTCGATTCACAATTTTCCGACCCAAAAACCAAACAAACCTCCGTCCCACTTTCAAGTTTTCATAAGAATCAAAATTGGCAACAAGGATTGGGAGTTTTCTCCGTCCACCTTAGAGCTCACTCAGATCTCGGCAACAAAGAAAAATTTCATAAGAATTTGATGGAATTCAACTACGTAATCACGGCAATAAAAAAGATTAGGGTTTGAATGATAATAGACTGCCCGTTGAATTGAATGATAAAGAAGAAAGAGAATTCATTTTCTCAGAAAAAAACAAATGGGAGGGGTATAAAGGAAATTGATAATTTTCTATGGGTAAAAATGTAAACTCCATGTGTACAGCCCAATAAGCTGGTGCCATATTCAGTTTATTGGTCTCATACACTCGTATAGATATGAACGGTCAAGATTAATCTAATTTATAATCAAAGGCTGAGATTCTTTATTTATTATGACTCACGTATGATTAGTGAGTCTTAATAGACTGTCAGGAGAAAGATAGATCTTTTTATTTAAAAAAACAAAGTACTTATAATATATTCCTTTTTTTATTTGAAATAAAGTAAGTGATTATATATAAATATATTTTGTTTACGGAAATATAACGGATATGGTATTCTTTTTAACTTAGTAAGAATAATACTACAATAGATATAATGAAGCGCATAACCTTTTAGATACTAGCCGTCGTGGACGCGGTACTCGCGTGTGTTGAATTCTTTGAAGTATAATTTATCTTGGCATATTAATTTTTTATAATATATCATACTAAATTTGAATATGCATAAATTGGAAAAGGTAGTTTTTTTTTTTATTGGATATTTTTTGTGTTTTGTAATTTTAAATTTTGGAAAGTTACTAATTTTTGGTGTAGCATGGTGTTACAACTGTCACTTTGTGTGTAAAAACAGGCTTCTCTTTTTTAATAGTATAGATATAGATAATCTTTATCTCATTTAAACTTTACGTGTTATAATATTTATCTCAATTTGTTTCGGTCAATTGAATATATGAAATTATTCGAAAAGTTTTCGGAAACGTTTCCGGAAAAGTAAGAAAAATTATGTAAAAGTTTCTAATTTAAGAAAGTGAGAAAGAGTTTCAAAAATACACCATATTTTCAGTTTCGACCATATCTGCTTTCGATTGATTAAAAAGCATAAAATTTTAAACGTATTCGACGGAAAAGATGAAAATTTCGATCCATGGGAGATACATATAATTTAGATAGTGGATCAAAATTTCATTTCGAGTATATGTTTCAGTCAGCTAAATATTGCAAACGTTTTGGAAACATTAGGAAAATTTGTAAAAAAATTACTAAAGAATATAACATTAGGTTAAAAAAATAGTTTCAAAATTACACTTTATTTTCGTTTCGATTGATTAAAAAAAAACTTTTTGATGTTTTCGAAGAAAAAGATGAAAATTTTGACCATGTTCAATACAATTATACCTCCATATTTTGAAGCATGTAAAACTTATCCAATTAATGTATAACAGTGTTAATACAATAATATTTTTGGGCTAATCAAAATTCAGATGACTAGTGATATAATCAAATTTTAGAAAGCTAGCAAAAAATTCTCTCACGATCAATAGTTTTTTTTTCCCTTAATGAAATGGTAATTAATTAATTATATCACTACTAACTTCCACAAACTGCCACGTAGTCACTCAACCATTTTGATTTGAAAAAAAAAAGAATTTAAAATGAAAACAAGTCAAGTAATATCATGAACCCTCAAATATACAAAAAAATTTGCCTTTTTCAATTGTATACAATGTTAAATTCAACAAATTAATTCAACTTTCAATATTTTTTTTTCAGAATCAAAATAATTTCATTCAATGTACTCAGATATTTAGAATTGATACATATAGAAAATCTAGAACATAAGGTGACGTACAATTTCATGAGGTACTCCGTTTCGTCCGATCTAACTTTCAACGACCCACTAATCGCATCCATCGCCATACTATAGTCTCCTTCGATCCAAAACGATATGACAATCTTGGTCTAGGCTAGAGCAAATTCCACTACAAACAAGGCGGTTGAGGCTTCCGCTGATGGAAGATCTAATGTTTATGTAATATAAATCGAAACCCATCCTAAACAATCACCAAATGTTGACCTTGCATCTTAAATTAATTTTTGAATTTGCAAAAATCGACAATAAAAGTAGGGTTTTTGGTATTTTGAACTCTGAAATTATAGGGTTTTGGCACTTTGCACCCTGATTTAAAAGTTTTGGCAATTTGCATTGCACCCTAGTGTGTGTTTTAGTGATAAAATTCATTGATAGAAGGGTAGAATAGTTATTTTCAATTTTATTTTTCACTTTGCACCTTGGCAATATAGATTTTGCACCCTGAATGTTGGCATTTTGCACCCTAAAATTATAAAATATTAGCATTTTTCACCCCGACTTAAATTGTTTGGCACTCTGCACCCTAAAAATATAATTTGTATGACATTTTGCACCCTAATGTATTTTTCTTGAAAAAAAACAGACTCATGAACGTCGGCGATGTAGAGATAAAATGGTTATTCCTATGCACAATAATCATAAACTTGTTATTCTAAATTTATTTTACTTTATAATAACTTCGAATATTTTCTCTCTGTAAAATATAGATTAAAAAAAAAGACATTACCTTCATTTTATTTTCAAGTATCTTTAAGATTATTACTTTATATCTGTAATAGATGTTTACATATCTAACATATTATTATATTGCATGTTATTTACATAATTTAGATTATTATATTAAGTCGGGATTGAAAATGCCAGAAATTATATTTTTTGAATGTAAAGTGTCAATATTCTATATTTCAGAGTGCAAAGTGCCAAAATCTATACTTTTAGGGTTTAAAATGCCAAACATATTCAAAAATACCTATTATACTCTTCAATCAATTAATTTTTTCTTCAAAAATACACATTTAATAATTTATATGCTATGTTACTTATCTTAAAGTATAAATATATAATTTGATATAAAATAACTCATTCCTTACACCTTTTATGTTCTTTTCATAATTTTTCTAAAGGAGGAGCTACGAATTTCTAAGAAAATAAACCCATAAATCCAAACAAACATCTTTAAAATATATAAAAATCAAAAATATTTCTAATTCTAAAATCCTCCAAAATAATGAAAGAACACTTTGAAAAGCAAAACAATCAGTCCTTATTTGACCTTCCTTTCCCAACTAAGTCCAGTATCCAAACCATTATTCACAGACCAAAGGTACATAAATTGATAATAAGTTAGTTCAACATTCACAATAATTCTTCAATAATTTCACAAAAACAAAAGTCACCAGATTATTTTTTGTATATATATTTGACAGTAAAGTAAACTGTACTTGGTACAAAAAGACAAAACAAGAACAAGCGATTATCAAACAGGTACTAGCAGAGGTAAATTCCTGCTTCAACGGGGTACCCTTTTTCTACTCAGTATTTCTTGCTCTTTCAGCCGATGCTGGAATCGAGCAAGGCGAGCTTGAAGACTGACGAGACTAGCTGCTTTTCGCGAGAGCACAAAACTCAATTGCGACACATAATTGTCAATATGGCTGCCTGGTTGATCTACTTCCGCCAATAATTTCATTTCCTGGAGTTTAAACAAAACGAGTCACTTTGTGGACAACATCAAAAGTTGAAGCTATTAACGTTTAGAAGGGAAAAATGCATTTATAGTCAAGACTGGACAGTCAGTACTTTTAGTCTCATACTTTAAATACATACTTAAGTCCAACACTTAAATACTTTTTATACTTCGTCCTTTCACCCGATTTTCATCCCATATGGACCAAAAACTGCAACACAGACAGTCCTATGGAATAGGAATGGAGGAAAAGGACGAAGTCTGCAATTTTGTTTAAGTAAAGTAGGGACCAAAAGTGCTATTCTGAAAGTGTGGGACTAAAATTGTTGAATACCCAATCCTATGGGACTAAAAATTCAATTTTACCGTTCTAGCCAAAGCTTAGTTATTTGCCTCTCTAATAATTCTATTCATTGATGAATTTTCCATTGGAAGAACAAGGATCTAAAAATATTTCAATCTAAAATAGAGATTGACGAAGCAAAGAAGGAGAAAAAGCAAAAAGAAAAGTTGAACATTTAGGACTTACTTCACGAACAATCTCCATTGTATCTTCAATCTCTTTTCTATGGGCTGCAATGAGGGCCTCTTCTTCCTGCACACATTAAATGTTTAAATAGATGATTAACATGTTTAAGAGAGTTTCGATACAACAAACACTACTAATCATTCGAGTCGAAAAACTCCAAAATCAACCTGAAGAATAGCGTTGATATTCCCATCAGGAGGTGACTCAGATTCATACTGTTTTGAGCCAGTACTATTTGCATTAGAAGTATTAATATTTGGCTGCTTATTACTACTGGATGATATATTTGAACTGTCATTGTCTTTTCTTGACGCATTTCCCAGCCTTTCAAGTCTCTCCAGCCTTTCTTCTCGGTAAGCTTTTTGCCGAGGAGGAGACACTTTTTGCACCTTCTCTTCGATATCAGCTGAATTTTGGGAGTAACCTGAGTATGTCTTCTGAGACTTAGAAGTATTTTTAACATCAAAACTCCCAGCAGTCAACTCGCTTTCCTCACGGCCAGAAAAGTTAAAATTCGAAAAAGAACTGGAGGGTTGTTTTTCATCATCAGTAGTAAAATTGTAAAATGAAGGATCCTTTTCGGCAACCCTTCTACTTGTATCCATTACTTTGGAATCTTGAAGTTGCTCATAAACATCCTCTGTCTCAGCAGAAACAGACAAAGTTGGTGCTGAGAAAGATTCCTTGGCAATAGGTTGCAATGAACTAGTTTGATCCTTCTTTGGGTTCCCAGTTTTGGAAAGACTTTTAACCCTACAAAATAATAGCCAAATTATAGCTTAGGACGGACACATAAAGAGTACATGAAGAGTAGAAAATAATCTTACCTATCGGCGTATCTCAAAGTATTGAGAGTATGCTCACATGAACCAGCATTTGGAGAAATGCAAGAGATCATGACAGTCCTTGAATTTCCAACAAAGGAGTCACGAAGCACCTCAGTCAGTTTGCTTCCACGGAATGGGATGTGGATCTGGTCATTATCAAGAGCACGAATACATTCCTTGAGTGCCAGAAGACTCTTGTTGATTTCTGCTCCTTCAATCCTGCATACCAACAAAGTATAGCATCTTGAATTGCAAATAATATGCACCAACAATCATGAGAAATGGGACAAGGAAAAAATAATATTGTGTCAGTCCTGAGTTCTTATTCCTATTTTCTTTTTGGACTCTAATCAATATTCTCAAAGTAACCTCCCACATCAAGTAATGTATTTGATACCACTAATTCTCAAAAACAACTATTAAGGGCTTAAATGTAAAGATATGCATCTTAAAGTTTCACTTCTTTAACTCTTACCTAAAACTCCGCACAAGAACTAAAGGGAGCAAAAGTGAAATGACAGAGGGAGTAAGTCAATTAAGAATTATATACTCCCTGAAGAAAGCGAAAAAAGAAAAGGGAGAAAAGGATGGGAAAATGTAGAGAAGTCAAAATAAATAAAATAACACCACCACCAACAACAACAATAACAACAATAATATGGACAGTAAGAAATTGACAATCATTTTTACAGGTATACTGAAAAGATTTCATTACAAAGTTGTCTATTGAAAAGTTTGTCATTGAAAAATCAAAAGAGCAAATGGAAAAATATCTACTTTCCAGAGCCAAATCAATGGATAAATGCAAACCGTGAACCATTGTCGTAGAGACAGCAGAAATTAATACCTTGTTTGGCGATCATTATCTGTAGTGTCAGCACCTCTCTCACTACCAGCAAGATCAATAAAAGAAATTTTGCCAACCACCTTCCCTAGCCGAGATTCATTCCCATCATTATTATTATTCCGCTTAGAATCTTTCACTTCATTGTGCTTCTTCACAACCAGTTGCAAAATCGCATGTGATCTTGAAGACTCTTCATTAGCACCGGTAGATCCAGTACTTCTAGCAGCATTTCCCCTCTCAATAAATTCTTTCACAATCTGCACATCTGAGACTTCAAACTCTTGCAATCCAACTATACAAACTTGTTGTCTGCCATCTTCTCTCATACAGAGTTTCCTAAAAAAAAGAACACAAACATAAACACACAGACAAATTCATAAGAACAGAATATCAATGATAATTACTTGCCCATCTGGTGGTCAAACTTTTTACAAGATTAAGAAGGAAACATCATAATAGTCTTCTCAATCGTACCTAAGGTACTTGAGATGCCTTTCATAATTTTAGTTGTTTTAGTATACTTAAGCGCGTCATTAATAAAAATATTTCCAGTAATTAAGAACTTCAAAACCAGATAAAGAAAATCAAGTCAGAATATTAACTTCCTATCACTTAGAAGATCAAAAAGTTTCCCGCCATATATCTCAAAATAGCTAAGCCAAAGCTTAAATCTTTGGTTACGATATACTGGCTGACGCAGCAATCTAACAAGGTCTTCTGCTGCTCTAATAGGTAGCGGCTGCATGGTGTATGTCTTACCACTCCCTGAGAAAATATAGAAAAGTAATTCATTAATATTACAGAGTTTATAGGATTAATGAAAGGACAGCCAAAGATAAAATAGAACAAGTTTGCAAAACTTCAGCTTCCCTTAACTATAGCAAACTCCACTGAAGCACTTAATAAAGACATTCTCACAAGAGATCTTTAGGAATGCTCATAGAAGGTAGTTCAATAAAATAAAATAAAAAATACTCCATTGTTTATTTTCTCTTTGTATAATAGAAAGTGTCCCTGACAAGATATCCAAAATTTTAACTGACTTGACAGGATAGCTTACAGCTAAAAAATCCTGTCAGATATTTTATTCGCCCAAGTGATTTAAAGCCTTGATATTTTAGAAATGGAGAATGGAGTAAAGAAAAAATACTGAATTTTCCCATTCCAATTCTGAACTGTCTATTCTCTGCAAACAATCACAAAGGACAGTGGAAACGGGTTCTTAATAAGACCTGCACCAGTGCTCGTTTATGATATCTATTAGAAGACAGTGCTTTAGTAGCAAGTATAAACATAAAAAGTTGATTACAATTCAAGATTTTTTTACTACATATATTGAGCAGAATACGTGTGATGTCTTACATTAAATTAATCAGAATAAACTCAACCATATCTCAGTTGAACATCGACAAGGCAAGAAAGTGATAGGGTGATGGTTATTTGTAGGTAGACCAGAAGCTAGTGTACTACCACACTACAAATTTGTAATTATGATATCCTTCTATCTTTGAAGAGACCAATCTTCTCTCAAAGATAAGTAAGAAATAGATAGCATTGTGCTAGTGGACATGAATAAAAAGACTTCTAAATAAGCATGTACTCTCAGATAAAATTTTATGATCTTACATATTGACGTTGCATCTAGGTTCTATAAGCATGTCCACTAAGTTATAAGGCCCAACATCAGTATTCTATGACACCATAAACCACTATTGTACAACAAGATAAGAGAGGGGTGCACACCTGTCTGTCCATATGCAAAACATGTTGCTTTAGTACGTTGAAAAATGGTGGGTATAATTGGCTCCACGGTATTACGGTATACCTGATTAGGAAAAAAATATGAAGAATCATAGTGAGAACATAAATAAGAATATGGAAACGACAACAACAACCACCAACAAGTGGAAAAATGAGGCCAAACAAAGTATGTGTTAAATCTACACTAGTAACTAAAATGATACAATGTCGAGCGAAACAGATGTTAGATGTTTCCTAGTCTAAATCCTAGTTGGTGAAATTGTTACCTCATCATTTGTAACATGCTGATCTAGAACTGCATCAAAACAGAACTCATGTTTCTCCACATATGCAGTCAGGTCCACCTTCAACATGTAATTTCCTCATGTCAGAAAAATAACTTTCTCTGAGCAATAACTATCAACCTCGACATTGCATCAACTAAAAGAGAGTTTTATGATGATAAAACCATTTCCATACCTTTAACTTGGGTTCGTGGACAGCCAAATAAGAATCATCACACACAGTCACAATGTCATCCTCCTTGCGAGAGACTTCCTTCTTGTTCAGAGGCCTCTTGCGCACCTGAATTGGAAAGAAAGATACATATTCATCTTTCATTATTTATACAACTGTCACACGAACATAAATGGCATTGACAGATAACCCAGGATGATACAGACACATCAGTTTTTCTACATACCACAACTTTAATTTTAGCTACATTGTTTTCCCTTGTGCTGTTTTCTTTCTCATTTGCAGATATTCCAGTAGGAGCCTCTGCATCTATTTGCCCTCTCTGCTGCCTGCTGCCTATCATGTCAAAATCACTTTCAAAAGCTTTGGTCACGGCAGGCATGAAAGGCGATGGCTCAAACGGCTCTGAGATGACATGCTAAGATAAATAAAGCAATGATATCATTCATTTATGGCCTGGACCATTCCCCTAATTTCAACAAGAAGAATATAATTTCCCAAGTTAGTAAGAAGAGTGGCATACATCAGATAAGAGCTCTGTGTCATCCATGGAATGTAGATCCAAAAGGCCAGCTCCAAAATCTCCCCTAAATTCAGGAGAATAAAATCCATCTGATGGAGCAAGTGCACCTGAACTTTGGGCGCTTGGGGTATAAGTGTCTGAACCAGTATCACCATTGAAGTTAAGATTCCTCATTAATTTGAAAAGTCTCTGTTTCTCTTCTGCAGACTGTGGTCCATAACCCTACATACATTTTCACACTCACAGCAATTGATCATGGAGTCTAATACTCAATACAAATTGATACTTAGAAAGCAACAAAAACAAAACAGTTTCCACTAATCAACCCCTTCCTCAAACAAAAACGGCAAAGGTATAAATGACATCCTCACCAAGATAAGGCAGTGAAGTATAGTTAAATAGAGCATTACTGCGATCAAATGCTATCCAAACTAAGGTTTTTTAAAATAATGGTCTAAAATCTATTTTAGCATAATTAAGTCTAGCATTTCCTTCCAACATCTTCTATAGCAAATACAAGCACAAAAAAGTGCAAGTCACTGCGACTAAAAGTTCTTATAACATCCGCCTATAACTACAGGACATTCATACCATACAAAGCCCCATGGGAATTATATAAAATCACCATAAACAAATTGAAGAAAGAGAGCCTAAGCAAGATATATTTTACCTGCATTAGAAGATTAGGAAGCAATCGATTATCAACTGCATTGGATGCCATTGGAGAAGCCAGATGCTGCAATCCAGCAGACTGGAGCCACCGTGCCATCACGGCATCCCCCGCATCCCCGCCGGACACCCCTGGTCCAGCGTTATCATACAGCGCGGTGGCAGCCCCTGCACTGCTCTGCTGCATCTGGCCACCCACGTGGCGCATCGATCTCTTATGCGGAGCCAATTTCAAGATCTACTACTTCCACACTTCAACAAAAAACACAAAAAAAATTGCACAGGAATCAATGATCCCACCCACTAACAACAATCAATCACGGTAATATTTTTAAAAGAACAACAAATCAACAAAAACGGCTGGAATTTAAAAACTCACAAGGACGAGAAAATCGGAAGCAACGCAACACATCAACGAGTGCTTCCCACAAGAAACCAACCGCAATCCAATCCAATTGAATCTCCTCCGCTGACAATGTGAAATCCCAAATTCTTTTAGTAACCATAGAAACATCGTCAACATCAATTAGAAAATGGTGCCGTCCTATTGAAATTACAAAAACTCAAATATGAAACAAAAATTCGTACCTGAATCGATTCAATCGAACATGAAATGCGAATAGATCTGAAAGTTCTTAAAAAAAAACCCTAAAAATGTTAGGTCGCAAATTTTCACAAATACATTGTTGAGATTGCTTGGAAAAGTGGAATCGAGCGTCAGATAATGATGATGATGATTGTGTGCATGTGTGTGTATGTATAAAAATTAAAAATATATAATTTTTCTCTTTTTCTTTAACTTTGGTGAGAGAGAGATTATAAGTATTTTTGCATTTATATCTGCAAATCACAAAGAGTAAACTTTTGAAACGACTAAACGGCTGATTTGAAAAACAATTAACCGGACAATTTTGCCCTTTACAGGTATTATTTAGTTTTTAAAATATAAAAACTGATTTTTCATATTATTGATTTATTGTAAGCAATCCACTACTAACATTTTGCTCTTGTTCATTTTAATGCCCAAACAAATATTCACATTTTTCAAATGAATTTCTTTTAATATTTCGCGAGACATCTAATTATCAATAATTAAAAAACCAATAAAGAAAATTGCTTATCTCAATTATATATTCAATATGGGATATGAGTCAAATTAATTAAACTTAATGCATGGTTAAGTCATATTAATGGTTCCAGATATTTTTCCTTTTTTGGTTATATTTTGGTTCCAAATATATAATTTATTTCAGAAAAGTAAATTTTTTTTTTAAATATTTTAGGTAGGACTAGAATTACTAATCATAGTAAATACCAATAACATTCAATCTTTGTTACTATTTAATGGCATTTTCCAATAATTCAATCCACTATCGAACTTTACTTTTTTTTTTTTCTGAAATGATTAGGCTTTGTTCTTTATTTTTCTAAGTTTGCATATACATGCACATATATTGGAAAAAACATTATTTTTAACCTTAAGATTTTTAGCAAATTCATCTAAATAATTGGAATTTGAATATCTAATCTTAAAAAATTTGTTACCATATAAAAATATTTGTTACACATTTTAAATATGACTTTTTTTGGGGGAATATTCTTATATCTCACCTCTTTAAACTTTACTTTATACAAATATAATTTTTAAACTATATTGTACCTAAAATAAAGTATGGGTTGAATAAATAAATTATAGAAGTACAAGAGTACTGTGGGCCTATAATAACAAGAAGTACTTATATAGTGTTCAATTAATTAAATAAACCCATCTCATTTATATGGAAAGATAAACGAATCGAGTAATATTGAACACAATATATTAAAGTTTAGTTTGATTTCTTTATCGAGTTTGAAATAATATTTGAATATGGTTTGACTGATTAATAAATCATGTTGAAACAAGTTTCAATCAAGTCAGACACGGCACGAGTTCGATTAGTTTGTTTATATATATATATTTATCACTTTTAAAGTATTTTATCTAGGCGAATTCGAATCAAAGCTTCAAGAATAAATAAATGATAAATATTGTTCAAAATTGGTTGATATGAATAACGAATTGAAATCGAACTTTTAATTATGATCAAGTATCAAATAATTTTGTTTAATTTTTAGTCTTGATGCACTTATTTGGATCGACACCAAATAGATTAAAATTTAAAAAATCAAAATGTATCGTTTTTTCATATTTTTGTCCGTCTTTGGTGAATAATGGTGTTTCATAATTATTAATAATTTATTCTACATATGAGAAGGAGGTATGAGAAGGAGGGAGAGGGAAAATCATTTAGGAAATAACCTTTTTGGTACATATAAAAGAGAATAACTAAATTTACCTTCGGTAAGTTTCAATAATTACAAAAGCACCTCTTCAGTGATAATTTTATCCTTCTAGTAAAATAAATGTTAAAGTTGTACAATATTTTTGAACTTGTCAAATCAAATTTTATTGGGTCAATTATATCTAAATCGTATTGATCAACCCATTCATATCTATGAATAGAAATATATTTTACTAAAAAACTAAATTAAAGTTTGATACTAATTACATATACAGTTTCTCATCTCATATAAAGATGTTATTGATCTTTTTGGGTGAAGTTTAAGGTCAAACTTGACCAAAGTTCATTTAGGGTATAATAGGTGTTATATTTAGAAATTAATTTGCAGGGATGTATATATAAGATCAAATTTTATGTGGGGAAGAATTTTGTAAATAATAAACTTTCAAGGGAGATTTAAGTAATCTTGCCAAACTTCAAGGGAAGTTAATATAATTATTCTTAGAAGAATATGCAAGTAATCCTTTTAGAAAAAACAGTAAATAACTTTTTATGTTACTTTGCATAGTGCTTAGGCGGCAAAGTGAAAAAAACAAAGCGTGGGAGCCGACCAGAACTGATTGGGGGCACAAGCCCATGTCTCGTGCAATTTACTCCGAGATAATATCAATTTACCCCCCTAAGAAAAACATAATATTCAATATAATTTCCTGTAATTTAAAAAATAGCACTTTAGCAAGTTGTGAAAATTTTAAAGTAGCAATTTACCTCTTTCAGCTGGTGAGTATGTTCTCACTTGTTGAAAATGCGAGTGGTCATGGATTTTATTTTTTAAACACAAGGAGAAAAGTGCAACATTTATCATAACACAATAGCGTAAGTGCCACATTTTCTCATAACACAGAGAGAGGAGGTAAAGTGCGACATAAAAGATGGGTGATTTTTATCAATTCGTATTTTGTAAAGTTTAAAAATATTAGGAATGTGGTATAAATTTTAAGGGGGTAAATTTTTTTTTTCAAAAATTCCAAGAAAATAAATTAAAAATTATACAAATCACAGGGAGTAAATTGTCATTAACTCAATTTACACCATTCCATTAAGTAAATTACAAATTTGCCCCTCATGGAAGTATTAGTCGTATATGTTAATTAAATATTAAATATTATATTCTATCTCTTCTGCCAAAAACACCACTCCAACATTTCCCTGATTTAAAGGAGCAATTGAGGAGCGAATCTCATATTTAAGAAACTATTTTTTGCAAGTAAAGTAGAAAATCAATGTTTCTTTTTTCTACAAAAAAATTTAAAAATACGATCTAGCGGAGTGAGTAGTAAAAAATAACATGTTAAAACATCGTTTACCACATATATTTAGCGTTAGTTTGGCCCAGCGATTGGAGCTCTTATAATCACTTTTACATATCTATTGTGATTTTTGAAGTGTTTGGCCCCGATTATAAAAATTGCTTCTGTTCAATCGTGATTTTCATGGTGTTTGGCCCCCAAGATCATAATCACTTTGGGATCCTCATAAGCAAAAAATCAACTTATTTTAGAAGCAACTAAAATGTTACTTTTACAAAAGCTATTATACAAAAGTAATTATTCTATAATTAATTATTATCATAATCAATTATTACCAAAATCAATTTTAGTAAAATTAATTATCTTATAATTGCCGAATCGCTATGCCAAACTCACCCTTAGTGATAAAAAAACATATTTTAAACCAACTGTTGAAGAGGCCTTATATTATCGCCGTTTCTTCGGTTTCCCATTAAGATCTAATAAAATAATTAGATAAAAATGATCGAATGCTATTAATTTATTGAAAAAAATTATATTTTAATCTCACAAGACCGAACATTACGTACTAATAAACGTATGTTCTGGTCCGAAAAGATTTACTAAAATATTGTCTACATTCAATTCCTCATTTTATAAAATTACACTTAAATATAATTTAAATAAATTGGGATAAAAAATATAGTTTTGTAATGCATGTGCCGGGTCAAAAGTATCGAAAACTAATCGTATGAGACTAAAATTGCAGTTGTGTCAATTTCATGGTAATGTTACAAATAATAATTGTAAATACATAATAGTATATTCTAAAAAGGTAAAATTGTAAAAAACGTCACAAACTAATTAGTGATTTTGGATTTTCGTCCCAAACTATATTACCTCATCGAATTTCGTCCCGCAATTTAATATTTATTTGAAATATCATCATAAATTAATTACTAATTTTGATTTTTCGTCTCAAACTATATCAACTCGCCGAATTTCGTCCCATAATTTACCATTTTGTATGAATTTAGTCCCAATATTAAAATTTTAATTTAATGGATATGACAGTTCAATCTTCTAATTAGTTTGGGACGAATTCTGCAATATTATATAATTATTCATGTTAAAATTTACCACGTCATGACACGTAAGCAACCATGTGATAATTTAACGGCAAATACGCAATTTACGTCTTATAATTAACAATGGGACGATATTCCAACAAAATATTAAATAACAAGACGAAATTCGCCAAGTTGAATAATTGGGACGAGAACTTAAAATTAGTGATTAGTTTGGAACGATTTTTGCAATTTTGCCTTCTAAAAATATAGAACAAAATAAATATTTATATTAGGCCCTGAATTTAATGATCATTGAATTCAGATGACAGAGTCCAAAACTTGCAGTTAGAGCTGACAATTTTGCTTCCCAAGTTGTGAAGTTTTACTCTGAGTCTCCTAATAGACAAAAACACCCACATTGGATTCTGCTGGTGAATGAGACATCAATTCATGATGTCGAATTCTAAAATTCAAGATTCGGATTTTTTAGTAAATATAAGGTTAATTTGGTAATATCAATTTTTTTATTGACAGACAACAAGAAGAAATGGAATAATCTTTTTACTACGACAAAATTGCAAAAATCGTCCCAAATTAATCACAGATTTTAAATTTTCGTCCCAAACTATTCAACTTAGCGAATTTCGTCCCGTAATTTAATATTTTTTTAGAATATCATCCCACCGTTAATTATAAGACGAAAATTGCGCATTTTTCATTAAATTATCACATGGCTGCTTACGTGTCATGACGTGGTAAATTTTAACATGAATAATTATATAATATTGTAAAACTCGTCCCAAACTGATTACAAGATTCAACCGTTATTTTCATTAAATTAGAAATTTAATATTGGGACTAAATTCATACAAAATGGTAAATTATGGGCGAAATTCGGCGAGTTGATATAGTTTGGGACGAAAAATCAAAATTAGTAATTGTTTGGGACGATATTTCAAACAAATATTAAATCGTGGGACGAAATTCGGTGAGATAATATAATTTGGAAGGAAAATTTAAAATCACTAATTAGTTTGGGACGATTTCTGCAATTTTACCTTTTAATATCTCTATCTTTTACCACACCCTGACTGCTCCTTCACGGGGAATTCCTTCAAGTAGGATTTTTCCAAATGTAATTTGGCTTTCTTATATAAGGGTAATTCTGTAATTTCCTTGAATCAGACAATTGGTAAATGAGATGTACTACATTAATGCGATAATTTAATTGAGTTGTTTCAAATTTTCGTTGGATCAAACATGGTTTGTCTCATGTTTTCACCAGTCGAAAACATTGAAAATATCCTAATGTTTAAAACATGATATTTATTAATTTAATTTTAAAGAAAAAAGTATGATTTGACATTTGATTTGCATTTTTTAGGCTAACTCCATCCAAAATACATTGCAAGTTGAAACTATTCTTTTTCATTGAAAAGATTAATACCACATGTACAGTTCCAGATTTTGGTATAAATTTCTTGGAGAAGATAATTTTGAAAACATGAATTCACTAATATTTGGATGATTTATGCTCTGACCACCTGAAGTTTCGTAGTAATAGAAAAATTTCATTTGGTTTCAAAAATTACAAGGATACCCCTTAAAGAGATTTTAGTAAACATTTTCGAGGTGGTGTTGTAAGAATTGTTGAAGCTGAATGGAATGTTATGGTACATGGTCTAATAAGAGGAGGTCTCCTTGTAACTTTTTAAAATGTCATGGGATTCTTTATACAACGACCAAACCTCAGAAAGTCCGGTCATAAACCGCATTTAATTTTTTTCATCCAAACCAAGTTAAATCAAACCTAAATGCATTCAAAGATGCTTGTCATAAATTAAGAGTAAATCGCGCTTTTGATCCTCATTATGGGTTACATTTTGTATTTTCTCTTAAATTTTTTGTAACATATTCATTCCTCTTATCAGTGTAGTATACATATTCGTTCCTCTTATCAATATAGTGTAACATGCTCATCCCTCTTAAATATTTCATAGTGGATTCGTCCTTCTTATCAATGTAATGTAACACATTAGTTCCTTTTAAATACAAAATACATAACTTAAATCCAAAATATATTCTAAAATGAACGAAAGTGGATGTATTTTAAATTTAAAGGGACAAATGTGTTACACTACATTGATAAAAGGACGGATTTGCTATAATAAATTTAAGAGGGACGAATGTGTTATAAGAGGTACAAATATGTTACACTACATTGATAAGAGAGATGAATCTGCTACAAAAAATTTAAGAGGAACAAAAGTACAGGCCAATGAAACATATTGATGCCCCATTACGAAATTATTAAATTGAGTAATTTCTTTTTTTTATAATTTTTTTTTTTTTTGATAACCATTGAGTCATCTTTCTTAGCACATAAGATGGACGATATATAGGAAAGAATACGAACTTGTATTTGATTGTTTAGAAATAAAATCCAAGGTCGTCCCACCCAAAAATATTGTTCGTGACTTCGTGGCTACACACTCACATACATATATATATTATACGATGATTTATTACAAGGCAACTATCGTGAATCTACTGGGATTTGGACCCCTACCTCAAGAAAATAATTTTATGTAACATTGGCATTGATGGTTGTACTCTATTTTTTAACAAAGAATAATTTAAAGGGAATATCCCATTTTGGCCCCTATTCTTTGAACATTTCTCCATTTTGTCCCTTTAACCTTTGCGAGTTCTGTTGGGCACCCAAACTAAGTATGCGGGTAACAGCAATTGTCATGTGGCATCCAAACTGAGTGTGCGGATGGAGACCCAAATTAAGTGTGCGGGTGGAGCCACAATCGAATATCGTGGGCGCTTACGTGAATGCACTATAAGGGAAGGGTGTGCGCATTTCCTAACACCAATTGGTTTTGGGGCAAGTGCTAGCGTCTGAGGTCCTACAAGTGGTATCAGAGCCAAGGTCACGTGTTCGATTCCCAGCAGGAGCAATTGCTGAGGGGAGATTGTTGGGCACCCAAACTAAGTGTGCGGGTGACAGCAATATATTGTTATGTGGCATCCAAACTGAGTGTGCGGATGGAGACCCAAACTAAGTGTGCGGGTGGAGCCACAATCGAATATCGTGGACGCATGCGTGAATGCACTATAAGGGAAGGGTATGCACATTCCCTAACACCAATTGGTTTTGGGGCAAGTGGTAGCGTCTAAGGTCCTACAAGTTCACACTTAACCCTCTCAGCTATTAAATACATCTCAAACAGACCCTTAAGATATAAAAAACTAGAAACTGACATAATATTCCGTCCAGATTTAATGATGTGGCTTTTAATGTTTTTTTCTTTTTTTTACCCCACCTTTGAACGTTTTTTTCACTTTGTCACTCAATCTTTGAACAATTTCGCACTTTGTCACCCAACCTTTGAACAAATTACGTCGACAGACGTTCAAAAATAGTGACGTGAGACATTTTTAATAAATGTAGGGGGTTAAGTGAGAATTCATAAAGGTTAGGGGATAAAATAGAAAAATGTTCAAAGTGTAGGGGATAAAGTGAGATTTTCCTTGATTAAAAATAAGTTCACGTGAATGAAAGGGTCTGTCGAGAGTGATAGAAATAGTGTCCTGCAAGCCAGCTGTATGGCTAGTATTTATTGTAATAAATGCGGAACTATTCAATTTCGATTAATAAATGCACTTTATTAAATGGTCATCTTTATCTTATGTAATAATTATCTACGCATAAGGATAGAAGTCCTTAGATCACAGGGCTATGGGACAACCCGTGGACTGATCTCCAAGGCCGTGATCTAGAACATATTCAAGAGTCGTAGAATCCAATCGAGATAGGACATCGTTGGATTCGGTTAGACTCTCACTGTTGTGTATACTCCGATGAACTGGAGAACGCTGGGGTCCACGAGCGTGACTGGGATGGTCGATACACATAAGTGGGTGGCTTGCTGGGATGGCAAGCGCACTGAATACCCCAATTAGGAAATAACTCACCATGGAAGCGGTAGTCGCATATCGGGGTTGATGTTATTCCAAATTTATAATAGTATACGAGGAACGATCCCTAACTACTTGAGGTGATAGGGTTTATCTGGTGCGAGAACGTCTATGCTTTGATATGAGTTCCGACTGACTGGGGATCGCCAGAAAGTCTCTATGGACTCACATTAGGTATAGAGGAACTCGTATGCAGATTCATATCATCAACAAATGATCCATTGACCCGACTTGATAGGTTGGGAAACTCTCCTATGGATTTCTGTGAGAAATTAATTCTGGTAAAATCCTTGGCCAAGGTATCTGACGACTTTATGTAAGTAGCTCATAAATATTAAGTCAAAGAGAATTTATTTCGAGATCAGAGTACATAAGGTCAAGACAAAACAAAAGGGAATCCGATGAAAGACCATGCCCTTAAGTCTCGACTGGGAGATTGATCGATGGAGAGATTATGTCGTATATGGAAATTATAAATGATAAAAGGTTCACTGAATTAATTCACCAGTGATTGGGCTCCATGGGCTTGTGGCTGGACATCGACCGTGGAGTGTGGGAGAATTCCCAAATTGGCAGGGGTGCTAATTTTGGAATGATCGATCGACAGAGTGTTCGATTGATTTAGAGTAAGTCTTACTCGAATAATTAAATAATATTTAATTATAACCCACGGCCAATTATGTGGTGAACCTACGGGGGCATACACAATACACATGAAGCGAAAGCGAGGAAATAAGAACGACCGAGTCGGCTGGGTCGATTATTATGGGTGGGTCGACTGGGTCGACCCAATTGGAACAAATGGGATCCAATTGGAATTGGATCAGGATCATAAATTAAATTGAAATTTAATTTGTGGATTAATTAATTAAGTTGAATTTAATTAATTTGAAGAAATTTTAATTAAATGGACTTAGAGTCTGATTTAATTAAATGAGAGATTAAGTTAATTAATTGAGCTATTTAATTGGGAGATTAAATAAAGTCTGGTCAAATTAATTAACTGGGCCATGAATTAATTAGGAGACTTGGTCTTCTAATTAAAGAGGGCCATGGCCCATGTAGGAGAGAAGAGCCCTAGTCCTAATAGGACTAGGTTAGGGAGATAACTATAAGTAGCTATCTTGTAGTTATTTTTCACAGAACACCATATGCAAAATTAAGCAAGAGCAAAATTTTCTCTCCCTCTCCCAAGTACATAGTCGACCGAACCCTGTTCTTCTTTTGGAAGAATTTTCGTTTTCGATTCTTGTTCCAAAATCGTTCATATATCCTAGATCATAATATATCTTGTGTTCTAGCTGATCAAGATTTATTATTTTCGTGTAATTGTGGTGTATCAACCCGTAGAGGCGCAACACGTGGGGCGCTACTGCAGAGCTTGGATCGATTTGGTTGAGGAGAAATTTAGAGTTCGTTTTTGCTAGCCGAGGATTTGCAAGGAGATAGGTATAACGTGTAAACTTATACTATCGTTTTATTTATGTTCATATATATACACCTAGAGTAGTATCATGGCAAGATTCCGTAAGAGGTCCTAAAATTTTATATTCCGCTGTGCCTAGGGCTGTTTATCTTACCGAATCCCAACAGAGAGTTCAATAAACACAACCACATCACAACTCTACATGCATGAAAAATATTAATTAATTGTATTAAGGCAAAATTGCATAAAATGTCCTAAATTAATTTGTGATTTTTTATTTTCGTTTCGAATTATATAACTTCACCGAATCTCGTCCCATAATTTAATATTTTTTCGAAATATTGTTCCAAACTAATTATTAATTTAGATTTTTCGTCTCAAACT
Source organism: Penstemon eatonii (assembly GCA_038501285.1). Classification (NCBI taxonomy): domain Eukaryota; kingdom Viridiplantae; phylum Streptophyta; class Magnoliopsida; order Lamiales; family Plantaginaceae; genus Penstemon; species Penstemon eatonii. The sequence goes on along the minus strand of CM076715.1, from coordinate 59,296,567 downwards.
ACATCAATTCACCGAATTTCATCCCGTAATTTATTATTTTGCATGAATTTCGTTGGTCCCAAGTGGTCAGATGAGATCTAGAGGGGGGAGGGGGGGTGAATAAACCTCTGAAAATTTTAATCAAATTTTAACTTTAAAACTTTTTGTTCAACTGTAAGCAGACTAAGCTATTACAGAACAGTAAGCTGACAAAGCTGATCGCGAACAAATCTTTGAACAGCTTTGTTGATCACTAATCTGATAGTCACTTAGCTGATTTAGTCAAAATCAGTTTTAATACCAGAATACTTGCAGCGGATTTTTAAAGTGTTTTTCACAAGTAAACTTAGTAGTTTGAAAGATTTTATCCCTAGTTTTATAAAACTTCTTTAAACCTTTTTCAAACAGTTTTATCAAGTGGTTTTATGCAAACTGAAAATATGCAAGTAAACAAAGTAAAAACACACGGATTTTTATAGTGGTTATATGGATTTAAATCCTTTAGTCCACTCTTCCAAGTCACACAGATCTTGGGTTATACTAAAAACACAAAGTAATCAGTATACACTGCTTGCGCCAAACAACAAATGAAATGGCCACAAGTTCGCAATAGGAAATCACAAAGAAAACCTATTCTACAGAGTTTTATCACTTCACAAAGATGGATAAACACTCCTCACAACACTCTAACAGTTTTTCACTCAGAAAAATGTGTATATCTTTGATCTTCAACTTCTGCTTAAGTCAACAAATGACGAAGTTGATGAGTGAGCTGTTCTTGAGCTTTTTGAGACTTAGAAAATATTGTGCTTCGTAAATTCTCTCAGTTGTTGTGTGTGTAGCTTGTTTTCTCTTCGTCTCTTCAGCTATTTATACTCACAGATTCAAAAAGTGTCCGTTGAAGAGAGACACGGTTTGAATTTCTCGATTTGTGGTCCTTAATTTCCGCGAACGGCTCTCTGCACAGTGACAATACTGCAGACTGTACTTTCTGTCAGGCAGCATTTAATGCACCGAGCTGATACGAGGTATTTCTTCAATCATTTGTCATTAATACCCTCGGTCTTCAGCATTTATTACTCCAAGTGCATTTATTACCGTTGGGTAGACTTCTTGATCCTTTCCACTTGGCTGATGAGAGTGCAAGTCTGATGTTGAGCAGAGCTGATCTCAAACTTGAACAAATCTGATTTAAGTCGGCTGATAGACACCAGTCTGATTTCTTCTCTTCAGCAGATCAGTAGTCTTCTGGACCTTGAATAATTGACCCTTCTGATTTGTCTTCTTACTTGGTCAAAATTCTTCTAAGGGTTTTAAACTAAGTTTTCCGTACTTAGCTGATCTTGATGAGTTTTGAAAATCATCAAAATCTCCCTTAACTAATCTAACTTCAGTACACTCTATCTTCATCTTCATCCAACAAATTTAGTCCCAATATTAAATTTCAAATTTAATGAAAATGACGGTTTAATCTTGAAATTAGTTTGGGACGAATTCTACAATATTGTATAATTGTTCATTCTAAAATTTGCCACGCCATGACACATAACCATCCCTGTGACAATTTAACGGACACATGCGTAATTTTCGTCTCATAATTAACGGTGGGATGATATTTCAAAACAATACTAAATTACAGGATGAAATTTGGTGAGGTGATATAATTTGGGACGAAAACCTAAAATCACTGACTAATTTGAAATATTTTCTGCAATTTTGCCTAGTATTAATGCCAAGACTTCTCTCTCGAAGAGGAAAATAATGATGAATTTGACTTCTATTGTTCTACGTACAATTCTATTCTTTTGGATTTTCCAACGTTTGAAGAAAATCCAAATCAAACTAGCATATACACGCTTAACCTAGTTTGCAATCGATTTCGAGGGCTTTCCACTTCTATAAATATTAGTGTCCTTTTTTCATATTGTATTTACACCCACAAAAAGGAGACCCAAGATTCATGCTATTTTTGTTAGATTGATATTGTCAATATTTAGTAGGCATAATCATGATCAATATATGATGTTGTATAAAATTGTTCAGGGCAAAAGTGGAATAAGCCCTTCGATCTATAATAACATCACAATAGTGAAATAAGGTCTGCACACTTATCGAGAGAAAAATTGTATAGTAATTGTAATAGTGAATTCAGTTCTTCCTGTTCGGAAATAGGGCGACCTATTTATAGGTACATACAGGGGTATAAGAGTCTTTTCAGGAAAGACGTTACAAGTAATAAATACAAAGACGTTACAGACGTTACGAGAGTTTATGATAAAGACGTTACAAATCTCTTATTTATGCAACTTAGTGTAATCTCTTAATTGCCCTCGGGTACAAAATTTGGACACATCAATATATATAACAAAATAGTATTCAATTACAAAAGTCATATTAAAGTACCATAGAGTTAATGGTAATTTATCCATACGATATGTTCAATTTATTATTCTGTAATTTGAAAAAAAAAATGTTAACTCCCTATGATTTTTTAAAAGTTTCACATTGCATTCCTGAAATTTTTGAACTTAATAAAGATACGAATTGATCAAAATACCTTTCTTATGTTCTTTACTTAACCGTATTATGATAAATGTAGCACTTCACACTAGGGGTGTTCGCGGTGCGGTCTAGTGCGGTTTTGTACTTGTCCAAACCCAACCCAATATTTACGGGTTTTGAAATCTCTAATCCAAACTCAACCCAACAAGTCTTGAGATTGCACTATGCGGTTCATTTGGGTTGGGGCGGTTTGGGGCGGGTTTTGCGGTCTCAATTATCAACTTTCTTGTATTTTTATTATTTGATGAGTTAAATATAAATGCACTAATTAATTACAATTTTTTGTTTTTATTAATAAATTTAGTAAACTTTCATAGAAAATATAATGGAGATAAAGTAAAATATCAATTAAAATATAATTTTCAATGAATACATAATTTAATGAAAGCTAAACACAAATCCGAATACTAAATTAACAAGTTTTCATTACACAAAAATCAAATTGTTCCCAAAGGATAAACAAAAGAGGAAAATATCTTTATATTCGAACTTGGTGTTGGTGGTTAATGGCCAATGAAAAGTTTGATTGATATTTTTTTTCTTTTATTTTTGTTTTTCGCAGAATATTTTTTAACTAATTTGTTCTAGTTTTGGATCTATTATTATCTTTTTGGCACTTAAAATTGAAGATTTACGTAAGATTGTAGGGTTTATCTAATATAATTGGGGTTTGGGTTGTGGAACACGACTAATTTGTTAAAGTATATACTTATATTATATTTATCATTTTCTTAAATTTAGGACTAAATTAAATAATAAAATAAAATAAAACATATATACATCATCATTTATATAAAGTGCGGTCGAATGCGGTTATGCGGTCTAAAAAAGTATAAAACCATACCCGATCAAAAATTTCGGTCTTTTTTTCATGATGCCCAAGATCAACCCATCAAACCTTCAACCCATAAAATTGTGTTCGGTTTGGGTTGGGTTGATCGGTTGGGGCGGTCTAGCGGTTTCGTTGAACAATCCTACTTCACACCATCCACCCACCCACCTACCCCCCTCAACCCCAACCCCCATGTTGTGAAAAATGTGGCACCTTACCCCCTATATTTTACATAAATATTTTTTTCATGTTCACACTCAATTTTGATGAGTGAGATACACTCTCCGGTCGAAGAAGGAAAAATTGTTCCTCCAAAATTTTCACAATGAAGTAAAGTACTATTTTTCAAAACACGGGAATAAATTGAACATTATACATATCACATGTGATATGACCTAAGTTGATATTAGCTCAACTACAATATAAGATAGAACGAACCATTTAGAATTTCTTAATTTGCAACAAGAAAAAAAAAAAATTTAACTTGCAGTACTAGATAGAATAAGAAATCCAGTGACTCGATATTCGTAATTGCCTTATCTATATTATTCTACAATTGATATAATATGACGTGTAGCCATTTCTCAAAAAAAAAAAAATCGCCATTATGATAAGTCACAATCCTTTCATTGAAAAATATGTGCCCTAAGGCCATCTTCAATGGTTGAGGGCTAGGCCAGGGCCAGTCCGGGGTCTTGTCTGGTCGTCTCCAATGGTTGGGGCTCCGTGGGAGAATTAATTCCATTTTTTTCCTTTGCCCACTCTCACCTATTAATATTATAGTTTTAAATTTTTTTAATATTAATAATAGTAATTATATTAGTACTCGTAATTTAATTATTAATTATATTAAAATATTAATATTAAATAGAATATTTAATTAAAGTAACTTAAAATTAATACATAATACATAAACAAATATTTTTATAACACGGAAGAAAATACAAGAAAGGAAATACAACAAACAACAAAGGAAATACAAGAAATCGAAAATACGAGAAATACAAGAAAGGAAACACATGGAAATATTACATTTTACTGATTTCCCCCCAGAAACCAGTCGGATCCTTCATTCGATGCATCTCCAAATAAGTTCGTTGGAAGATTTTTCCTTGCTATTTCTCTTCTTTTGTTCTTCCAATACGCATTTGTAACTGGAGTGTATGATGAGCAGTCCATCGACATAATCCGTTCCTCTTGTAACTGTTGTGTGACTGCCAATCTCGCTGCTTCTTCTTCCCGTTGACGTTGAAGATTCTCCGCATGCCTTCTCTCTCGTCCAGCCTCTACCAGAAGTGTAGTTTCTCTGGCCAGCTCCATGGCTGCCAATTTTTTGCTTTCAAAATCAGAAAGATGTGAACTCGACGAAGCCTTCCTTTTTCCCTTCTTGGCTTTTTTGTTACCAATAGGTCTTTCAGATCTTGAACTTGAGTGGGGAGTCTCGGGATTTGCTTCGTCGCCTAGTGAAGGTGTTTCCGATTCAAATTGAGTTTTTGGTGGGGTTGGAATATAACAATCTTCCGTTGGTTGAGATCGGTTAACCGGAGGTGTTTGAGACGTTTCAGCTGTTGACCTGAACATGATCCACTCTGATGCAACTTCCCATGTGTGCTGGAAGCACCAACTTTGCTTCACATCGGACTTGTACAAATGCAATGCCAAATCATGCTAAAAATTACAAAAAATTGTTAATATAACCTATTAATAATTATTTAGCATATAAATAACGTAATATTTACCTCTTCCATTATTTGGCCACCACTTCCCACCTCCCTTCTGGCTCTTTGAAGTGCTTCGTTCCATTTTTGCATCTTGGCGCAAATGTGTTTTTTCCATCTGCTAGCGAGTGAGTCTTTTGATCTACGTTCGTAATGAACTCCAGTACTTTCAAGAAGGACATACATTAAAATGATGACTTTATCCCAGAAATTGCCCGAAGCCTGGTCTGCCCCTACGATGTTGTCCTCCGATACCTCAATGTAAGCCTTTGTCAAGGCTACATCTTCAGCCTGAGTCCACTTAGTTGACATTGCCTTAAATTTTTTTGCTTTCTTTTTTAGTTAGAGTGAAAGATATTGAGAGATGTGTGCTTTCAGAAGTGAACACAACTCCTTTTAAATAGGAAAAGCTATATGGTGTATTATGTAATTTTCTAAAAATTGAACGGTCGAGATTGGTGCAGAAAAAAGACGGTGGAGATTGTTGCAGAAAAAGAACAGCCGAGATCTGATCGGTACATAAAAAGAACGGTTGAGATTGGTGCAGATAAAGAACGGTGGAGATTGGTGCAGAAAATAAAGGGTGGAGATTGTTGTAGAAAAAGAACGGCCGGGATCTGATCGGTACATAAAAAGAACGGTTGAGATTGGTGCAGAAAAAGAACGGTGAAGATTGGTGCAGAAAATGAAGGGTGGAGATTAGTGCCGAAAAAGAACGGTTGAGATTGGTGCAGAAAAAGAACGGTGGAGATCTGATCGGTACATAAAAAGAACGGTGGAGATTGGTGCAGAAAATGAACGGTGGAGATCTGATACATTTTGCCTATTTAATAATCCAATCTCACATTGTAGTGAACACATTCATTCTTAAAAAATATCTGATACTTAAAATATTCACTCTACATAAAATATTCAATCTACATAAAATATTTACTTTCTCAAGATGAACCCGAACTATGATTTTGGCGGTTATGGTGCTTATGATGAATCATCTTCTTCCCGAAACCAATTTTGGGAAGATTATAACAATAGGATTGCAGAAGAAGATAATGAAGATGCACAAAGACAAGAAGAAAATGACGAACTTTTCAATTCTCCAACAGAAATTGTGCCTGTACATGGTGGTTCTCAGATGAAACGTTCAGGCGCCGTTTCCGTATGAAGCGTCCTCTTTTCCTCCGTATCCTTGCGGATTGCGAGCGTGAAAATAAATATTTTCGTCAAAGATACGATGCCGCCCATCGAGCAGGGTTTGTACCAATTCTGAAGGTAACAATTGCCATGCGGACGTTGGCATACGCAGGATCATACGATTCTCAAGATGAAAATTTTCGTGTTGCGGAGAGTACCATATGCGAGATTGTCCGTGAATTTTGTCAAACAATTTTGCGTTTATATAAAGACGAGTACCTTCGTGCCCCAAACGCAGACGATTTGGAACGTCTACTTAAGAAATCGGAACGACGTGGATTTCCGGGGATGATTGGCTCGATCGACTGTATGCATTGGACGTGGAAAAATTGCCCAACCGCATGGCAAGTAAGTTTTTCTGGAAGGTCGAGGAAACCTACGATTGTTCTTGAAGCTGTTGCTTCACATGACACGTGGATATGGCACGCCTTTTTTGGCGTGCCAGGAGCATTGAACGACATTACAGTAATTGGTCGTTCACCTCTGTTCGATAACCTCACTTCTGGTAACGTTCCCGAGGTTCAGTATGAAGTGAACGGAAATACTTACCGCATGCCTTACTATCTTACGGATGGTATTTATCCGAAGTGGGTAACGCTAATACAGTCGGTGAGAAATCCGATAACACATCCTGAACAAGTATTCTCGCGATATCAAGAATCGTTCCGCAAAGATGTTGAACGAGCGTTCGGAATTCTCCAAGCTCGGTTCGCAATCGTTAATCAACCTGGCAGGGGGTGGCATACGCAAGATCTTGGCAATATCATGTTAACTTGTATCATACTCCACAACATGATTGTGGAGGATGAACGTGACGAATACAAGGACGATGATGATACTGACGTTAGCACGTCTCGTAGAGCACGCGCTAGAATTTATGACCGTCGCGGAGTACAGTTTCAAGATGTTGCACCGAGAAGGCAAACGTTGGATAATTATATGCTGCGTCATGAAGCAATTCGTTCTAAGGCGACTAACAGTAGACTTCAAAAAGACTTAATAGAACATGTTTATGCAAAATACGGTTAAAATTGAGTGTTTAAATTTACTTTTCTTGTCTATTTTAGAATATATTTAAAAATTTAATTTGTATGTGTTTATTTTGTATTTTTAACGAATTTCGTATTTTAAAAGAAATTATTTGTGTGAGTGTTTAATTAAACAATACAATGTCTTTAAATATCATAATTTTATTTATTTGTTACTTTAAATAATTAATCATATTATATAATATATAATTAAAACCTATCACATTAATTAAAATAACACATTAATTACAATAACATATTAATTAAAACAACACATTAATTAAAACAACACATTAATTAAACAACACATTAATTAAAACAACACATTAATTAAAATAACACATTAATTAAAATAAAATATTAATTAAAACAACACATTAATTACAAAAATACACAACATTAATTAGGTTTAAATACACAACAATATACATAAATACACAACATAAATACACAAATAAATACACAACAAAAAAAAAAGAAAAAAAAAAAGAAATCGGTCCAATCAGGTGCCGCCACTTGGCGGCACGCGCCCCTCATCTTCAACAAAAAAAAAAGCTGCGACCACTCGCGACTGTTCCGCCGTACGAGCAGCCCCGAGCCCGCTGCCCAGCCCCAGCCGCCCCGCAGGCCAGCCCGCCCCGCCAGCCCGCGCCGTCTCCAATGGTTTTCTCCTCCAGCCTGCGACCGAGACCGGGATCGGCCATCTCCATTGGAGATGGCCTAAGTGTTTAATTATTTTATTAGTGAAAGGGTATAATAGTCATTTTCTTTATTTTTTGACACTTTGCATCCTACAAATTAAATATAAGATGTTAGTACTTTGTACCCTAAAAATTTTAAAAATTTGACACATTCCACCCCAATTCACAAAATTTGTCACTTTGCATCTCAAAAATATAATTTTTGGTATTTTGCACCCGTTGTTTTCTTTTGAAAAAAGCCATTGAATATCATCGGTGGAGAGATAAAATGGTCATTTTTCAATATACAACAATCAAACATAGGGGAAAAAAATCATTTCGAGTTCAATCAAATAATCAATTTTTTTGGCAAATTATAGACACTGATTTGCATCAGTTGAGATATTCATACTAAATTATATAATAGATACATATCTATAATATTTTTTTTGTTTTCAAAAGTTTCAACACGATATACTCTACGAATCTATAATTATTTTCTACTAGCATGTCAAATTTAGGAATTACGAAAAATAAAAGAGTGTTCTACCTAATTACTAATAGCTCAAAATTTTGTTAAAATAAAATATGTGCCATAATTTTAAGTCGGGGTGGAAAGTGCAAAAAGTTTATATTTTCAGGGTAAAAAGTATCAATATTTTATATTTTCAGGATGTAAAGTGTCAAAATCTATATTCCACTGCGTATGCCAAAAAAAATTCAAAATTGACTATTATACCCTTTCACTAACAAGAGCCAAAAAAATTGTATTTTCAGGGTGCGAATTTCCAAAACTTTTAAGTCGGGCTGCAAAATGCCAAAATCCTATATTTTCAGGGTGCAAAATGCCAAGAATCCATTTTGAATCACAATAATTTAAATATTTAATTAACAATTTTAACAAGCGCAGCTTTCACAAATATCCCTTAAATCACTTATTCCAAAAATAAAAATTACTTTAACATCTTGCGGTTTGGACTATTTAAACAGAGACCATGCATTTATTTAAAAAAAAAAATTTGCAGGAATACAAAATGCTATATGCGAATTTCCAAAACTTTTAAGTCGGGCTGCAAAATGCCAAAATTCTATATTTTCAGGGTGCAAAATGCCAAGAATCCATTTTGAATCACAATAATTTAAATATTTAATTAACAATTTTAACAAGAGCAGCTTTCACAAATATCCCTTAAATCACTTATTCCAAAAATAAAAATTACTTTTAACATCTTGCGGTTTGGACTATTTAAACAGAGACCATGCATTTATTAAAAAAAAAATTTGCAGGAATACAAAATGCTATATATTTTATAAACACCTTCATAAACACATTATAAACATTAGACAAAACTATATTTGTAACAAAAAAGCTTCTTGATTAAGCTATAAAAAATCTATCTTATCACTTCCTTGCTATTTATTAAGGGTATTTCGGGTATATCTTTTGCTTTTTTTCCGATAGTCCATGTTATTTATTAGGTTCTTTAATATCCGTGCAAACTCTAAAACGACAATTATTATGGAAGGAATGTAGTATTAAATGGTACAAAGATTGCTAATTTCGAAGTTAACAGAGAGTGTCAAATTTTTAAGTGAATATGAATATTTTGCACTTTATTGTGAATTGTATAACTATCATATTCCCTGCAAATTATGAAGAATACTCACACTTACAATTAACAAATCACACTTCAAATTGAAGAGTGAGAATGATAATAGGAAAGAACATTGAATTTTTTTTTATCAATAAAAATAACAAGATTTTTTTTTTTTCTTTTGACAAAGTACAAAGGGTGTTTTTACATTTCATGAACAATTATTTTACGACTATGAGTTTTGGCTTTATGTGGGCAAACATTTTACTAAGGGTGAATTTGGCCTAATTATTTGTAAAATTATTAATCTACAAATTTATTATGGCGTAAATATTATCTTATTTGAGTTTTTTTTTAATTTTAAATTTATTCTATTTGGGTTTTGTTGTACAAATAATGTAATGTGTATCTTGTTGTTGTACAAAAGCAATTAACAAGACTAAATTCATAATTAAAAAAAAAAAAAAAAGAGACTACCATAAGGAATACTATATTTCTTTCTCTTTTAAAACTATAATCAAAACTTTATCTAGTGAGAAATCTCACACAATAACAAATTAACAATACTTTCGGTAATCCTATAAATTACCATATTCATTGTAAGAAATATAAAATACCATATTCATAATTAAAAAATCCTACCCCTACTTTTAAAGTTTTTTCAACCCACGTGTATATTAATGTTTAGAATGATATATTTTTTTTCTTTTTTCCAAAATATTAAAGAAAAGGATACTCAATCTAAATCATTGTAGGTCATGAGGCAAGAGAATGATACTTTTAGATTTGAAAATGGACTGTTGCACCCTAACTAATCATGACTTGCCATTTACTTATGAATTAAAAAACTTGCTTTGACTAAAAGTATCCAGAGCTAGATGAGCAGATCCAGCAATTAAATGTTAAAGTAATTAATTGTAGTACCAAATTTAAATTAAAGTTCCCATCATTAATTGACTAATTTAATCCTTCAATGCTTTATTTTAGAAGAAGATAGAATCGATGATTAAATAGCTATCAAGAATATGATGTACTTGGACATTTAACTTTAATTGACATTGACTTATTAACTTGATCAGGAAATCACATGGTTTTAGAATCCACATTTCACTATTAGTTTAATGTAAGGAGCTAATGACAATTTACCCCCTTTCGATGCATAATACTCAATTTATCCTTATGATTTGAAAAAGAGCAATTTACCCCTATATGAAAATTTTAAAGAAGCAATTTACGTCCTTCAGTCTGAGAGTGTAACTCACTTGTCAAAATTGTGACTGAGCATAAAAAGTGTTATTGTAACATAGTTGGGGGGGGGGGGTGTTGAATTTGTCACATTTATTATAGTATATGAGGATAAATTGCCACATTTATCATAACACATGAGATAAATTATCACATTATCATAACATATGGGATAAAGTGTCACATAAAAATATCAGGGAAACAATGTGAAACTTATATAAGATTACAGGGGGTAAAGTGCATTTTTTTTTTCAAATTACAGGTAGGACTGAAAATCAAACTAAGCTACTCGATACTCAGTTCGAGCTCGTTCGATAAAAGCTCGTTTGAGCTTGGTTTGTCAAACAAATCAAACAAGCTTGAACAAAATTTCTCGTATGATAACTTTTATAGTGGCTCGAGCTCGATTTGATAATCTAAAAACACATATAAAATACCAAGCTACTCGATACTCGACTCAAGCTCGGTCGATAAAAGTTCGTTTGAGCTCAGTTTGTTAGGAAATCAGACCAAGTTCAAACACAAAATTTCAAGCTTGATAAGTTTCAAACAAAGTTCTTAGTAAATCGCCATTCATGTAAGTGTTGATTTTTGATCCGTGTCAGATTTGGACGGGTCACACTTAGAATTTTTTTACTTAGATATGGTTTAGGAGATATTTCTTAGATCTTATGGTTGCAAATGCACCACACTCACAATAATGATGTGGTCTAATTTTTATTACAATATTTAGAAAAATCTCCTAGACCCGATCTAAATAAGAATGCCCTATACAAGAAAAATATTGTTTGCATGTAGACTAATTGAATATTGAGTAACGTATTTTACTAGCTTGATCAGCTGTTGACCTGATCTTAAAATAATTTTATTTCAGCCACTCAACTCTCTTTTGGAGAAAATACAATATATATTCATTCCAAAAAAAGTCAAGTCCTTGTCCGGGTCCGGGTCCGGATCCGGATTCGAGTCATCCCACAAGTTTAAGCACATTTAGCTATTTTACATCCTTTTTTTTCTTTGAAATAAAACCTATTTTAGTTTATAGCCTTTCCCCTTTCATTTCAGTTTCATATAAGCAAAGGACGCTTGCTTTCCTAAGTATAGAGTATGCTTAGCACGATCAAAATAATAAGACAATGTATTATTGTATAAGTTTATAGTTTCATTTCAATCATTGAAGAAAATTCTTTGATAAAAGTACATCCCTTGTTACAAATATTATTATAACTTTAAGTTTGAATTACTATTGGGAGAGGTAATTATTTAATTTGAACGACATTGTCTAAAAAGAAATTAGTCAGGTTTAGCCCGTGTAAAAGAACAAACAATAGACAATTAAATGGATTTTTGGTATTTTGCACCTTGAAATTATAGGATTTTTGTACTTTACATCATGACTTAAAAGATATTGCACTTTGCACCTTAGTGTGTATTTTGGTGAGAAAATTCATTGATAGAAGGATATAATAGCCTTTTTCGAATATTTCTTTAGGCACTTTGCACCCTGACAATATAAATTTTGGCACTCTGCACCCTAAAAATATAGAATATTTCGCACTTTACACCCTGAAATTATAGAATGTTCACATTTTGCACCCTAAAAATATAAGATTTTGACACTTTTCACCCCGATTAAATTTTTTGGCACACTGCATCCTAAAAATATCATACAAATGATATTTTGCACCCTAATGTGGTTTCCTATGAAAAAAACTCATTAATGTCGTCGACTGAGAGTAGGGGTGGCAAATGGATCACCCGGATCGGGTCTGGATCGGATCCATTTAGGATCCGATCCAAACCGGATCCGGGTGAAAAAAATTCGGATCCACCATGGATCCGAATAGATCCATGACGGATCCACAGTGGATCAGTCATGGATTTCAGCCAATTTTAAATGGATTTGAAATTTCTCCTAAAACTAGTCATTTGAAATCCACTTAAAAAAATATTCACATTGTATATTTTTAAAAATTGCACTTTGATCCAATTCAGTCCAGTATTTTACGAAAATTGAAAATTTCAATTCAGCCCTTGATTTCAGAAATCCAAATTTGCACTTTTGGTCCCTCAATTTTTTGATATTGCAATTTTGACCCTAAATTTTTGAAAAATCAAAAATTGCAATTCAGTCCAGTATTTTAAGAAAATTGAAAATTTCAATTCGGCCCCTGATTTCAGAAATCCAAAATTTCACTTTTGGTCCCTCAATTTTCAGAAATTGTAATTTGACCCTAAATTTTTGAAAAATCTAGCATTACGATTCAGTGTATTTCTGAAGATTAAAATTTTCATTTTGGCCCCTGATTTTAAGAAATTCAAAATTTCACTTTTGGTCCTTAATTTTCAAAAATTGCAATTTGACCCTATATTATCAAAAATTGCAATTTGACCCTATATTTTCAAAAAATCCCAATCATGCCTTATAATTTGCTCTATGAGTTAATTCTTGTTGTTGATATCGGGATAAAATCACATAAATTGATTTGGGGCAAAATTATAATTTTTAAAAATTGAGGGACCAAAACTGCAAATTTTGATTTCTAAAATCAGGGGCCGAATTGAAATTTTCAGTTTTCTTAAAATAATGGACTGAATAGCAATTCTTGATTTTTCAAAAATTTAGGGTCAAAATTGCAATATCCAAAAATTGAAGGACCAAAAATGCAAATTTGGATTTCTGAAATCTGGGGCCGAATTGAAATTTTCAATTTTCTTAAAATACTGGACTGAATTGCAATTCTTGATTTTTCAAAAATCTAGGGTCAAAATTGCAATATCCAAAAATTGAGAGACCAAAAGTGCAAATTTCGATTTCTGAAATCAGGGGCCGAATTGAAAGTTTCAATTTTCTTAAAATACTGGACTGAATTGCAATTCTTGATTTTTCAAAAATTTAGGGTCAAAATTGCAATATCCAAAAATTGAGGGACCAAAAGTGCAAATTTGGATTTCTGAAATCAAGGGCTGAATTGAAATTTTCAATTTTCTTAAAATACTGGACTGAATTGCAATTCTTGATTTTTCAAAAATTTAGGGTCAAAATTGCAATATCCAAAAATTGAGGGACCAAAAGTGCAAATTTTGATTTCTGAAATCAGGGGCCGAATTGAAATTTTCAATTTTCTTAAAATACTGGACTGAATTGCAATTCTTGATTTTTCAAAAATTTAGGGTCAAAATTGCAATATCCAAAAATTGAGGGACCAAAAGTGCAAATTTGGATTTCTGAAATCTGGGCCGAATTGAAATTTTCAATTTTCTTAAAATAATGGACTGACTTGCAATTCTTGATTTTTCAAAAATTTAGGGTCAAAATTGCAATATCCAAAAATTGAGGGACCAAAAGTGCAAATTTTGTTCCTGAAAATTAGTGTCCGGATTGAAAATTTGAATTTATTAAATTCTGGGTTTTTTAAAAATTTGGGGTTAAAATTGCAATTTTAAAAAATAAGTATTAGAGAGAAAGGTTTTCACATTCCAATAATAATTTTTTTTTGGATCCAATAATGGATCCGGTGGATTCTTTAGTGGATCCATTCGTGGATCCAGAGGATCCATTGATGGATCCATCACAATCCATTACTTGTATGTGTTGATCCAATATGAATCCAGATTTTATGAAATCCGATCCAGATCCGATCCGAGTGAAAATTTAATGGATCTTTATGGATCGGATCCTTTGGATTTGGATCGGATCTGGATCAGATCCATGGATCTGATCCATATTGCCACCCCTAATTGAGAGATAAAATGGTCATTTCTATGCACAACGATCATAAAAATGTTATTCTTAATTTATTTTACTTTTTAATAAATTATTTTAACATTTTTTTAAGTAAAATTTATATTAAAAAAAAGACATTGTTTTAATTTTTTTTCATGTATCCTCTAGATTATTCACATTACATCAAAAAATCACGTTTACAAATCTAACATGTTATTATGTTGCATGATATTATTTCTATAAGACTCACATGTAATCGAACTTAAATTTTTCTACACGACATACTCTACAAATCTAAAATTGTTTACTATTAGCATGTAAAAATTAAATTACAAAAAATAAAAACAGATTTTACCTAATCACTAATAACTAGTGATTTGGATAAAATAAAAATGTGCTAAAAATATTAAGTCGAGGTTGAAAATGTTTGGGTGCAAAGTTCCAACAAACTATATTTTCAGGGTATAAAGTGTCAAAATATATATTTTCAGTGTGCAAAGTGCCAAGAATATTCAAAAATGACTATTCTAACATTCCATATATGATTTTTTCATCAAAAAACACACTAGAGTGCAAGGTGCCAAATAAATTAAATTTTCATGATGCAAAGTACCAAAACCATATAATTTCATGGTGCAAAGTGTCAAAAGCCTCAATTTAGATTGTTGTTACAACTGAAAATCAAACAAGTTAATTGAGTTTGATAATTAAAAAAAGAGAATTTTACTTTTGGTACCATAAGTGATCTTACTTTAAGGTTACGGTACCATAAATTACAAAACCAACACAATTCATACCAAAAGTTAACGGTGCTTAACACATTGATACTTCCATCAAAATTTTGACGGAATCGCCATTAACTTTCAGTTATGGAGGGAAAATAGATGAAAATTTTGTAGAATTGATCCCATAATTAATGATTACTGGCAAAGTTTGTCCCACTTATTTACTCCACAATTCACAAGTTTGAAACAGTTTAGTCCTAATTGCAAATATAGTTAAATTAGTAATCCTATTTAATAAAATTTATTTAATATATGAATGATAAACTAATTAGATTTTATATACAATATTTATATAAATTAAATAATATCTATATAAAATATTGTGGGGGGAAATTTGTCCGTTAGAAAATATGCGGGGGTAAATTCGTCCGTTAAAAAATATGTGGGGGCAAACTTTGTCAGCAATTTTTATTTTTTGGACTAATTCCTTAAATTTTCCCTCAAAAATTGGAAGTTAACGACGATTCCGTCAAAAATTTGATGGAAGTACCAAATGTGTGAAGCACCATTAACTTTTGATATGATATGTATTGGCTTTGTAAATTATTGTACCGTAACCATAAAGTAAAGTCACTTATGATACCAAAAGTGAAATTTTCTATGAAGAATAACCTTGATGAGGAAAACCTTAATGAGGAAAAATCCTTTTTCTATTAGAAATATCAATAATAATAAAATTAATTAAATAAGTCCACAAGTCAGCCTCTTATAACCAAAAAAAATAACTAAATAAAAGTAGATTGGATCAGGAAACAAAATAGTAAAAAAAATAACCAAGACTCATATGTTAATATAATAATTATAATAATAACAACTTAGAAGTTGAAAATTAATTTCGTCATTGATATTTTGCCTAAAATCATCTTGCATCAGTTGACCACTAATTTTTGCTTTGTAATATTTATTTGGATTTTGTTGTATATAACATAATAATATCAATTAAATTTGAAATGAAATAATTCTAGTAATCTTAATTAATTTTATTAATAATATTTGTCAAAAATTTGCGTTCTTTAAATTTGTGGCTATAATTATGTATTTCTAAGTTGAAAATTTCTAGGTTTTTTTTAATTATATATAGTATAATAGTATCACTAAATTTGAATTATTGTATCATTCTTTAAATGTTCGCCAGAGAGAGTTTTTAATGAAATTGTTTTAGAAATTATGACTCTATTCTGGGCCGGCCGAAGACCTTTTGGGGCCCTAGGCGAAAATAGAATTGGTCCTATTGCTTGAGTAAATGCAAAATATTAATTAGATATTTTTAAGATATTTTTTTTTATGTTGACATAGTTGATCATAGATATATTTTTATAATTTTATCAATTTATTTGAAAGATTTTATTACATAAGCAACCGTTAACAAATACATGTATTTAGATACAATGAAATATCTTTTATGATTAAGAATATCAATCATTCTGAAAAAAAACAAAGAATATCAATTGACTTACCTATATGAGGAAGCATAACTTTAGATAACACTTTTGATTTATAAAATAAATCGGAACCTGCAAGATATTAAGATATTAAGTTATGTTTTAAAGAGATTTTTAAGATTAATAGAATGTTCTTTCCAATTTTTGTCATCTTAAAGACTTTAAAGTTGTAACATATAATAAAAATCCAAATAAATATAATTATTAAATTGTTCAACTCTTAATCTAATTTTAATAAAGAACGAGAGCAATATCCAGATTTGAAATATCAAATGTGAATTTTATTTGATCACTTAACAGTAGGATGAGAGAAAGAAAATAACTTTATAAAGATTGCAAATTTAAAATCTGATTATATAAGAAAAATTGACGAGGAGTGTAGAAATAGTAATTTGATTTATTGGAGTAGAAAATAGAGATAACGACTCTTAGAATTCTTATAGCAATTTCATTTCTTTTCTTAATATTCTGAAACTAAATAAATACATGTAGAATGAAACAAAAGTCTGGGACAGTTAATTTTAATGGGCTACTAATTTTTTCATGGATACAATACAATTTGTAGTTCCTTAGCATTTAAATAATCAAGACGTAATATTTCTTTTGAAATTTAATCAAAACTGACAGATTGGCGTCAACGACCAATTTGTCAGATAAGTTTAAATTTATATGGCGAAGAATTTTGAATGAAATTATTTTAGAAATTATAAATCTTTTGCTTTAGAATATATATTAATAATTGAAAAGGAATTATTTTTTATTAATTAGAAAGCAACCAATTAAGGTAATAAAATAAAATTCAAATTCACAGATCATTCACCTATAATGAATAGCTAGTCGCTCAAATATAATCAATATATTTTTATATTTTTAGGTGGTATCAGTTAATCCCTTTCTAAAACCGGATCAATCATTGAATCGGAAGTCCTACTGGTTACTAGTTCGATCGGTTAGATCGGGTCGACCACTGGTTCGATCGGTATAACCGGTGTGACTTTATTATTATGTAATAGTTATATATATATATTTTGGATTATCTAAAATACAATTATAATTCAAAAAATTATCATTCTTTGTCAATATAAATTTTTATTGTTTCATGCAAATAATCAAAATGTCATAAAAATTAAGATCAAAGTCAAAAATATAAATCTCAAGTATCCCTAAAAGATACATACATTTAAAACAAGACAACAAATTAAAAGTTCATCTCATTTTCAAAGTTTTGGCTTGTTCATTTGGGTTCTATTGTTGTAATGTAATGTTTATACGGTAATTGATTTGCATAATTTCATACACAAAATAATATTATTCACAATGATGAGAAAATGGTTATGTACTTCTTTATGTAAAAAAAATGTAATATTGCATTGACTGTTCCTCGTTGATTGTTAAAACACTAAAATAATGAATGTTATTTCAATTAAAGTATATAAATATAATTCTATTAAATGTTAAATAAGAGTTCAAATAATAATAATAACAAAAAATCTCTAAATTTAAAAAAAAAAAAAAAAATTAAGTGAACCACTGGTTCACTGGTTTTACTAGTTTTGAAGCCGGTTTTACCAGTTCGAACTGGTTAATTAGGAGACTGGTTTTTAGGGGTCCGGTTTTCAAAACACTTGTTAATTCCCTAATTTTTTTTATTAATTTATTAAAATAAAATTATCTCTTTATTAATTATGGATCCATTCATCCACCATGATATTATGTTTTAGTTTCTTCATTTATTTTATTTCCTCCGATTTTATGGTCTCAAATTTTTTCTTAATTTTCA
The DNA here is from genome assembly GCA_038501285.1 of Penstemon eatonii. Lineage (NCBI taxonomy): Eukaryota > Viridiplantae > Streptophyta > Magnoliopsida > Lamiales > Plantaginaceae > Penstemon > Penstemon eatonii. Next base: position 59,278,003 of record CM076715.1, on the reverse strand, counting down.
TCTCATTTATTTATTTATGTTTCAATGTGTTTTCTTTATTTTTTTTTTCAATTTTTTTATTTCTATCTCAATTTTTTTCTTTATATTTTTCTAAGTTTTTATTTGGTGATGATTATTTCATTTATTTTTGGTATGAATTATTATTCAAAATGTTGAGAAATTCCCTTCAAATTATTTCTCGCAAAATTCAAGTTTGACACCAAATAATAATGTTTAAATCTTTTGATTTCTTTATCAATAAATAAAATCTTTATTAATTATAAATTCATCCATCCACCAAACAATATTACGTTCAATTTCTTCATTTCTTTTGCTTCCTTCGATTATAAAAAACAAGACGAGAATGATGAAAAAAACTGAGTTAAAAAAAAGGAAGGTAACAAAAAAAAAAAAAAAGACGAAAACAAAACATAGTGTTGTTTGGTGGATGAATGGATTCATAATTAATAAAAAAAACAATTTTATTTTGTTGGTCCCAAGTGGTCAGATGAGGTCTAGAGGGGGGGGGGGTGAATAGACCTCTGAAAATTTTTGAACTTAAAAACTTTTCAGTCTTCTGTCAGCAGACTAAGCTGATGAAGAACAGTAAGCAGACTGAACTGATCGTGAACAAATCTTGAACAGCAGACTGACCACTCTTCTTACAAGTACTTAGCTGTTTTTCAGCAAAACAATTTTCCAAAGAGTATACTTGCAGCGGATTGTTTGAAAGTGTTTTTCACAAGTAAACTAAGTTCTTAAAAGATTTTATCCCCAGTTTTGAAACTCTTTATAAAATCTTTTTGGAATTCTAAGTGTGTAAATATGCAATCTTTAAAGTATGCAAGAAAACTTAAATGCAAGATAACACAAAGAATTTTTATAGTGGTTATATGGATAAAAATCATTTAGTCCACTCTTCCAGATCACTTAGATTCTGGGTTATACTATAATCACACAGATTACAATATTTCTCCACTTACACCTAAACAACAAATGTAAAGGCTATAAGCTCACAATAGGAAGTCACTCAGAAATCCTATCCTCTAAAGTAGAATCACCCACAAAGATGGATTCTAACTTCGCACAACACTCAGCTATTACAAAATCACTCAGATAATGTTTTTCTGATTTCTTCAACTGGGTTTCCGTCAACAGATGACTTCCACCAGACGAGTGAGCTGTTCGAGCTTTTGAGACTTAGATAAATTTCTGCTTCGAATGCAAAATCTCTGATTGTTGTTGTGTGTCTCGCTCGTTTGAAATTCAGCTCTATTTATACTTGGATTTGAATTTATGACCGTTGAAGCAAATCACATCATCAAATCCATAGACTTAGCCCGAAACAGAACGGCTACCTGCTACAGTACTTTTTCTGCTGTACTTTTCTGTAGCTGCATTAAATGCACTCTGCTGATCCGAGAGTTAATTCCAATCATTTGCCATTACTACCCTTCTCTTTCAGCATTTATTACACCAGGTGCATTTATTACCGTTGAACTAGTCTCATGATCCCTTCTACTCTGCTGATCGAAACAACCCGTCTGATAGACACTCTGCTGATCAAATACTGAACTAATCTGATTTGAGTCGGCTGATGGTCTACCCTTCTGTTTGCTGTTTCAACAAGAGATCACTAGTCTTCTGGGCTTTGAACTTTGAACTCTTCTGATGTCTTCTTTTACTTGTTCAAAATTCTTCTAAGGGAACTAAGTTTTTCATACTTAGCTGATTATGATGTTTTGGAAATCATCAAAACCTTCCCTTAATAATTAACTTCTTTTCTCTTCATCTTCATCCAACAATTTCCCCCTTTTTGATGATGACAAAACTTCAGCTAAGTATCTGTACCTAAACTAAAGTTCTGATCCTCAAAAATTTCTGAGATAGAAATAGTGTGTTGGATTCAAACTTGCAATTTTATATATATATATGAACTGATTACATATTACAAGTGTTGAAAGATGAGAAGTACAAAATACTTTTTAAAAGATTACAAGGATTCTTAACAAAAAAAATCTAGCCTAAGCTAGTTTTCTTCCTTCTTTTCTTCTTCTGCTTCCTTGTCTTCTTTATCAGATTCTTCATCAGATAGTTTGGAAGTTTCAGCTTCCAATTCTTCAAAGAATCTTTTCCTCAACAGCTCTATCTTCTTATACTTGACATTAGGATCAAGCTGTTCTTCAGCTGAGTCTTTGGCAGCAGCTATCTCTTTATCAGACTTAGCTTTTGCTTCAGCTTCAGCATTGTCAGCTTCTTCTTCTTCTTCTGTGATCTTCTCTTCTGTTGGTCTGCTTGTTCCTTCCATATTTTTATCAGTTTCACCGGCAGATTCTTCCAACACTTCAGTTTCTTCAGCACCATCCTGATTTTCTTCTTCCCTTACAAAAGAGGTTCCAACTCTTTTCTGTCCAAATACCCTTTCTTCCCCCTTTTTGTCATCATCAGCAGGGTTGATTGGATATTGTGGCAAGGCAGGTGTAATCTGAAGTGCGTCACAGAGAAGTTTGATGTTTTCTTCCATGGCATTTATTTGAGCTTGTTGTTTGAGTTGATTGGCCTTAAAATCCTTTACTTCTTTGAGCAAATCCTCTCCTTGATCACCTAATTGAATTTGAGTTCTTAAAATCCAATTTGATGAAGCAGTGAAGTCTTTCATCATATTCTCCATGACTTCATCTTCTGCTTGGAGGGCCGTTTCAACTGTTTCTTCAATACGTTTCCAACCATCAGCAGTGCTTTGAGTTCTTCTTCTAAGTATGTCCATATCTTGACAAATGGACTTAACATTTTGAGCAGTATCTTCTATCAGATTGGTCTGAATAGCAGCAACTGTCTGATTTGGTTGACGTACAGCAGCCAACACATCTGCTTTTAACTCCTCCTTCATTTTCTTCAATGATTTGTCCATCATTTGTTGAATAGAATCCAACAAAGATGTTTGCTGTAAGCTCTGAGAAGTAGAAGCAACTTCAGTTTGAGTTGGAGGTAAGGCAAGAACTTCCTTTTCAGTGGATTGTTCTTCTGCTTGAGTAGACTCTTTTGTGGTTTGATCTGCTGATCCAGAAGCAATCTCTTCTTTTCTGGTTTCATCAGCTTGACCAGGAGTGCTTTCCTTCTCCTTAGTCTGATCATCTAGCTCAGCAGCAGCCTTCCTTTCACTAATCTGATCAGCTGGAATGGTTTCTTCACCCTTTGATTCATCAGCTGTGTCAGACTTGTCACCCTTGTCTTTGTTTTGATCAGCTGGGTCAGATATATCCACCAAATCTTCCTTTTCTTTGTCAGCAGGGGACTTGATCTTCTTAACAGTCTCAACTGTTTTCATCAAACCTTCATTATCTACAGCAGACCTGTGAGAGATCCATGTAAAATTGTCAAGAGGAATAAAAGGTGAGTATGGTTCCTCAGGTAGCTGTTCAAATGGTTAGATATTTGGACCATAGACGATGTGCTTGATGTTAGGAAGAGGGACCAATGAGCTTGGTTGTCCCATCAGCTTCCTAGACTTCTTTGCCCAGAGCTCCCTTGCTTGAGCAACAGCCAACTTGATTGATCTTTCCTTAAGGTCTTGTGAATCATCATAATCCTCAGGGACAGACTCAAACAATTTCTTTGCTTCAGCCTTTACTATGTGACTTATTCTCAATCTTAACCTGTCCAGAAAGAATTCTGAATCAAGTGCTTGAATTAGGGATCCAGTCTCAAGCCACTTTAATACCCAGGCTTCTTCAGCATTGAAGGCTTTCCACTTGGCCATTTCAGCAGGGCTCTTTGTCAGTCTGAATTCTCTCCATCTGTTGTATCTGATCTTTTCAGCATTAAACAACGTCAGATGGTTGATTCTTTCATTTTCAGCATCTAGCCTCTTGAGAAATTCATCAAAGATAGCAGGGTCATCCCTGACAATCTCCAGAGCCAATCTGATCTATTCTCTTCTTTTAGGCTTTATCTTCGGTGCAGGCATAGCTGGTATTGGTTTGTTAGGATCTCTTCGTTCACCAATAACTATTCCACCAGTATGCTTTGGTCCATGAGCATCCTTGGTGCTTGCTTCAATAGCAGCAGCCAACTCTGCTTGCTCAACAACATCCCTCTGCTCTTGAGTCATTTTGCTGGCCTCTTCTTCCAGCCTTTTTAACTCTAGGCTTTTCAGCCTATCTTCTTCTGCCTTTTCTGCAGCTATCCTTTGCTTTTCATCAGCATCCTGTCTTTTCTTTTCAGCAGCAGTTAAGTAAGTTGCAATTTTACCAGTCCTCTTCCTCCTTGATTCAGGACTTTCAACTGCTTGAAGAGGGGTTGCAGCAACTGGAGTAGGATGCAGCAAGAGTGCATTTCCTTCAAGTGTTGTACTAGTCTGCCGTGCTTCTTTAATTTCAGCAGATAGTGCAACAGATGAGTCTTCTGTTGACACTCCAACTGTGGAAACAATTTCAGTTCCAGCAGCAGCAGCTTTAGCAGCCTTGACAGAAGGCTCTTCGATAGTTAGTGGCCTTTCTGCTTCTGTTGTTGTTTCCCTTACTGTTGCAATTTGCTTTTCAGAGAAAGTGACCTTTCTCTTGACCTTTGATTTTGCAAGTCTTTTGGCAGGGGGGTTGGCAGTAGGAGGTCCCCTTGCCTCACTTCTTGTTCTCAATCTTTTCAACCTTTGAAGAGGTATTTCTTCTTCAGATTCAGTTCTTTCAGGAGAAGAACCTGTCTCCATTTGTTCAATCTCCTTGGTAAATTCTTCAATTATCTTTTCTGGAACTGCATCTTGAGTTTGTGCTGATCTAGCCACAACAGCAGACTGTGCTGTTGGCTCAGCAGATTGACTAGTCTGACCCTCCTTCTTGCTCTTCTTAGAAGGGGTCTTTTTGGATTTTGCAGTGGCCTTTCTTTTTGGCTTTTCCACCAATTGTTTCACTGGTTCATATAGTTTGAACACCTTGCTACTGTGGGTTGGCTTTCCTCCACCCATAGGACATTGCAGGGACGCAAACAGATTACTGAGTAAGATGGCGTGAGAAAGCCTCTTGTCACTCAGCAGCTCATAGACGTGAGCAGCCCAGTTAACCTTCAGACCATAGAATATGCAAACCATGGTGTAGTACCTTTTTCTAGGTAACCCATCCAAAGAACTTGTGCTACAATCCAGCACCTTCGCAATGATGTCTGCGAACCTCTGATACTCATCTTTTAATTGAGTTTTCATCAGAGTTCCAGTCATCTTTTCTCCCCTTTTTGCACAGATTGCCCAAAATTCATCCTCCTTTTCTGACCCTAAGCTGGTCACATCTCCTCCCTTATTTGCTAACTTGTAAATTTCACTAAGAACAGCAGCAGAGATAGCAATTTTCTTACCACCAATAACAACCGTCATGACAGTTTCATCATCATTGAACTTCCTGGTCGTGTAGAAGTGATAAACGTCTTCTAAGTAAACCCTATCTTCATGTGCTTCAAGAACAGGAACAAGTGATGCCTCTTTGATTTTCTCCAGAAGTGACCGCATCAGATCAATACCCGAAAAGTGAAATTTGTTGTAGTTTAGGTATCTTCCATCCATAATCTTGTCCATTTCTGAGATTAGAGAGAAGAATTCTGCAAAACCGATAAACTTTCGAACAAGAGAGCTTGAGAGTTAGAGAATTTGAGAATGTTTGAGTGCGTAAGACGACTGTACTGTTTCAGATCGGATTTTATAGGTTTCCTTTTGATTTGGTTATCGTGATTAATCTGAAACGTTGATCTAATCTGACAGTTTACTAATCGTGTGGGTGAGAATTGCGGATTTCAATTTTATTATTTTAATGTCAGATGGGCGGGAAACTCTATCGACACTAATCTGTTACTTATAAAAGCGCGTTTCTATATATATATACGATTTATTACCATGCTTATATAAGGTATCAGATGAGTAGAGTTTAACTTATCTGACAGACAAGTGATCTGTTATCTGATATTACTAGAGAATGCCAATAGCTAGTAATCTTCCTCTGCTGTTTGTCAATCCAGCAAGATAAAATAATCTTCAGTCTTCAAGAATTAAGAACAATTCTTCTGATAATATAACTTCAACTAACTGTCATTAACAAATTTCATCTTTAGAACAGAAGTACCGCTAGTCTTACACGTTCCCCCTGTCTTTAAGAATTCATAAGTTAACTAGTCTGTTGAAATTTAATTCTTGAGTAGAATAGTGGATAACTAAGCTGTTGAACTCCAGTCTTCTGATGAGTTCCCCCTCAGCTTATGCATCCAAATTTAGTAGTCCTAGCTCAGCTCTTAGAGTTGAAAACCTTACTTCACTTAAAGGTTTGGTGAAGATATCAGCAATCTGATTGTCAGTATGAACATACTCTATCATTACATTGCCTTTTTCAACATGATCTCTAATGAAGTGATGCTTGATCTCTATATGTTTAGTCCTTGAATGACTTGTAGTGTTCTGAGTAAGAGAGATTGCACTTGTATTGTCACAGTAGATTGGAATTCCACTGATCTTGATATTGTAGTCTTCTAGTTGATGCTTCAACCAAAGTATCTGTGCACAGCAAGCTCCAGCAGCTATATATTCAGCTTCAGCAGTAGATATAGAAACTGAAGTTTGTTTCTTACTCATCCACGAGATCAGACGACTGCCTAAGAACTGACAGGCACCTGTTGTGCTCTTTCTGTCAATCTTGCAGCCAGCAAGGTCTGAATCTGAATAACCAATAAGCTCAAATCCAGATTCTCTAGGATACCACAATCCCAATTCTTGAGTGCCTTTAATGTATTTCAATATCCTCTTGGCAGCTAAGAGATGAGATTCCTTGGGGTTTGATTGAAATCTTGCACAGACTCCAACTGAGTACATTATATCAGGTCTACTTGCTGTTAGATACAACAAAGAACCAATAATGCCTCTATATTTGGTTATGTCCACTGATTTGCCATCTTCATCTTTATCCAAACGAAGACTTGTAGACATAGGAATTGTAGCAGTTGAGCTAGTTTCCTTACCAAATTTCTTGAACAGATCTCTTGTGTATTTAGCTTGGCTGATGAATATCCCATCAGGCAACTGTCTAACTTGCAATCCAAGAAAATAGTTAAGTTCACCCATCATGCTCATTTCAAACTTATTCTGCATCAGCTTGGAGAACTTATCACACATCTGTTGGTTAGTTGAACCAAAAATAATATCGTCCACATATATTTGCACAAGTAATATATGATTTTCCCATTCAATTGTAAACAAGGTTTTATCTACCTTACCTTTACGAAATCCTTTAATTAAAAGAAAATCAGATAGGGTATCATACCATGCTCTTGGAGCCTGTTTCAGTCCATAGAGGGCTTTCTTCAGACGATATACCTTGTCCTCTTCTTGATAGACTTCAAATCCAGGAGGTTGTTCAACATATACTTCTTCTTGCAGTTCTCCATTGAGAAAAGCAGACTTCACATCCATCTGATAGACAGTGAAGTTCTTGTAAGCAGCATAGGCTAGAAACAGTCTGATTGCTTCAAGTCTTGCTACTGGTGCAAAAGTTTCATCAAAGTCAATTCCTTCTTCTTGACAATAACCCTTGGCCACTAATCTTGCTTTGTTTCTGGTAACAATACCATCTTCATTCATCTTATTTCTGAAAACCCATTTAGTGCCAATTACCCTTTGATGACTTGGTCTAGGAACTAAGTACCAGACTTCATTCCTTTCAAATTGATTCAACTCTTCTTGCATAGCTTCTATCCAGAAGGAATCATTTAGAGCTTCTTCAATTTGCTTAGGCTCTATTTGAGATAGAAATGTGACAAACATAGCATCTTGTGCAGCAGCTCTTCTTGTTTTCACTTTATCTAATGGATCACCAATCACTAACTCTGGTGGGTGATTTCTGAGCCATCTAAGATCAGGTTGCAGGTCTGAGTGTTGTCCTCTGTTTTGATCTTGCAACACTACTGTTGGAGTTTCAGTAGTAGTCTGTTGAACATTTGCAGTCTGTCGAACAGTCTCTGGTCTGTCAGCTGTTTGCAACTCGTCTGTTAGACAATCAGCACTGTGATTTTGAACAGCACTTGAGTTCTCAGCTGAGTTTAGATTAGGTAGTATGATGGGAACATATTCTTCATTTCTTCCAATGTCTAACTTCTGTAAATCAGTAGACAGATCTTGATTAACACTTTGATTCTTTTCAGAAGATTGACTTGGTTCATCAAATACTACATGGATAGATTCTTCTATTAGTAATGTTCTTTTATTGAAAACTCTATATGCCTTACTAACAGTTGAGTATCCTACAAAGACAGCTTCATCAGCCTTTTCTGCAAATGCAGTAAGGTGATTTTTCCCATTATTCAGTACAAAATATTTACAACCAAAAATCTTAAAGTAATGAATGTTTGGTTTTCTGTTGTTCCAAACTTCATATGGAGTTTTGTTCTGATTTTTGTTGATCATGCATCTGTTCTGAGTAAAGCATGCTGTATTTGTTGCTTCTGCCCAAAATCTTTGTGGCAGCTTAGCTTCAGCTATCATGGTCCTGACAGCTTCCTTTAGTGTTCTGTTTCTCCTTTCAGCAACACCATTCTGTTGAGGGGTTCTAGCAGCTGAATACTCATGATGTATTCCTTTGATATTACAATACTCTTCAACAGTAGAGTTTGTAAACTCTGTCCCTCTATCTGATCTGATCTTCAATATCTTGGTGCTCTTTTCATTTTGAATCAGTTCCATCAGATTGGTAAGATGTTCCTTGGTTTCACTTTTCTTCTTCATGAAAATCACCCAAGTATATCTTGAATAATCATCCACAACAGCTAGGCAGTATTTCTTTCCACCATTGCTGACTGGATCAATGGGTCCAAATAAGTCCATATGTAGTAGCTCCAATATTCTTTCAGAAGATTGATGCTTCTTGCTTTTGAAAGATGACTTGATTTGTTTACCCTTCTGACATGCGTCACAGAGCTTGTCTTTGCTCATGACTGTTTTTGGAATCCCTTCTACCAGATCATTCTTGATTAATCTATTTATGGTCTTGAAGTTTAAGTGATTCATTCTCTTGTGCCATAGCCAACTAACTTCACTTGGTGCAGATGCTACCAAACAAATACTTGAATTCTTGTCAACGGAATCCCAGTCGACTATGTAGACATTCCCTTGTCGTCTTCCAGATAAAATTACCTTCTTTGTACCAATCTGTTCAATGTAGCACTTATCTGTTGAGAAGATGACTGAATATCCTTTGTCACAAAATTGACTTATGCTTAGCAGATTATATTTGAGGCCTTTGACATATGAGACGTCAGATATCTCTATGTTTCCCTTGATTAATCTTCCTTTAGCTTTAATCTTGCCTTCTTTGCTGTCTCCAAATGTAACACTTGGACCATCCACAGCAACTGCATCAGTCAACTCATGTATGTTTCCACACATGTGTCTTGAACATCCACTGTCCAAGTACCAAATCTTCTCTACTTTACTCCTACTCCTAATCCTAACCTACAAAACAAAATAAAATTGTTTTAGGTACCCTTATTGAGAGGGTCCTGAAGGATTAGTTCCACCTTTGACAACCCAAGATGTTGATGTCTTAGGCTTCTTAGGCTTCTGAGTTTTGACAGGAGCATGAACAATTTTATTTTCATCATAGTTATCAGAATAATCATGTTGATGATCAGTATGATAAGAATAGTGTTCATAAGCAGGGTAAGGTGCATGATAGGCAGGGTATGCATGCATTGGATGAGCAGGGTAAGGTGCATAGTAACTAGGAAATTGAGGTGCATGATACATAGGATGATATGCAGCAGGTTGCACATAATATGACTCATTTCCATACCAAGCATTTTGATTTTTCTTGTTTTTATGCTTCTTTGGTTTACTAGATGCTTGCTCTTTAACAGACGACTTAGCTTTATCACTAGTCTGATTAGTTTTAGCCTTATAAGAAGACTTCCTAGGACTCTTCTGTTTGGGTTTACTAGTCTGTTTTCCTACACTAGGCTCTTTGCTCTTTTTAGCCTTAGGAGATTTCTTCTCCTTTACCACTTTCTCAGATGAGGTAGATTTAGAAGTTTGAACATACAGAATGACCTTACTATTGTCAGCAGAAATGAATTTTTCAGTATGATTCAATTCTAGTTTATCCTTTTCTAAAGGTGTCTCCTGTTTACTAGATGTATGCATGGATGCAACAGTTGACTTATCATGAGACTCAATAATTTTCTCAAGTTCCATGATTTTTCCTTTATAGACCTCACATTCAGCTTTCAGAGATTCATGCTCTTGCTCAAGCTGTTTATACTCAGCTGATTCTTTAGGCTTTTCAGCTTTAAGTTTCAGTGAGTTATTTTGCTCTTTTAGCAAGTTCATCTCTTCCTTAAGCTTAACAAATTCTCCAGCAATAGTAGTATTATTCAACATCATTTGCTCTAGAGAATTAAATAGTTCATTATCTTGAGGAGTTACCTCATCCTCTGAGTCATCAGATTCCTTAGCCATCAGGCAGAGGAGAGCAGGTTTCTCTTCATCAGAAGATTCTTCATCAGACGTGTCTGAATCTGAATCAGATGAGTAGACAGCAGCAAGCTTTTCTGCTTCAGCTACCATTGCTTTCCCTTTTTGATGCTTTCTTTCCTTTCTGATTCTCTTCTCTTCCTCAGTGTATTTCTCTGCTTTTGGATATGGACAGTCTCTGATGAAATGTCCCAATTTCCTGCAGTTATAACACATTAGTTTTGCTTTATAATCATCTTTTTCTTGAGAAGAAGAGTTAGGTTTAGAAGTAGAAGCAGCATGATTGTATTTGTTTTTCATCTTTCTCTTGTAGAACTTCTTGAAGTTGTTCATCAATAATGCTACATCTCCAGCAGTGTACTCCTTCTTGTTGAGTAGTGATGCTTCATCAGATGAGTCCACATCTTGGCTTCTATGTGCTGGTCTCCTGGTGTTTTCAGCAGCAACTAAGGCAGCTGTGGGTCCTGACGTTGAGGTTTCTTCAATACCCATCCTAGGCAGTTTTACTCGAATGCCTTGAGTACAGAAAACAGCTCAGTAAGAGAGATTTTTCCCAAATCCCTTGATTCTTCCATTGCTGTCACCTTCATGTTGAACTTAGGAGGTAAGACCTTCAGTACTCTGATGGTTATCTCCTTATCTGTGAAGGTTTTTCCAAGCTTCAATACTTCATTTAATATTCTTGTAAATCTTGTATCCATCTGATCAATGGTTTCAGAGGATTTCATCTTGAAGTTATCCAGCTTTTCTAGAGCAACACTCAGCTGATGCTCTTTTATGGCGTCGTTCCCTTCGCTCATATCTCTGACTTTGTCCCACATCTCTTTTGCAGTTTTACAATGTTTGACCTTGTCAAACCGATCATTGTCCAGGGCTTTAGTCATGATGAATCTCCCAACTTTGTCTAGATTGTAAAGCTTTATTTCTTCTGGAGTCATCTCATGAAGATCTTTTTCCACAACCGTATCAACCTCATTGATTTTTATGGTCTTTGTGAATCTGAATGGACCTTTAATGATACATGTGTACATGTTATCATTATAAGCAGCTAGGAAAATCTCCATTCTGATTTTCCAGTCCTCAAAGGACATACCAGCAATGTGGGGAACATGGCTGATACAATCCATTTTTCAAAAAGTTTAGATTTTTCAAAAAGATGCTCTTTTGAAAAAGTTTTGAAAACCTTTGAAAAACACTTGGATCAAGCTCGTTGATCAGGCAGCTGATTCAAATGAACCACTTGCTCTGATACCACATGTTGGTCCCAAGTGGTCAGATGAGGTCTAGAGGGGGGGGTGAATAGACCTCTGAAAATTTTTGAACTTAAAAACTTTTCAGTCTTCTGTCAGCAGACTAAGCTGATGAAGAACAGTAAGCAGACTGAACTGATCGTGAACAAATCTTGAACAGCAGACTGACCACTCTTCTTACAAATACTTAGCTGTTTTTCAGCAAAACAGTTTTCCAAAGAGTATACTTGCAGCGGATTGTTTGAAAGTGTTTTTCACAAGTAAACTAAGTTCTTAAAAGATTTTATCCCCAGTTTTGAAACTCTTTATAAAATCTTTTTGGAATTCTAAGTGTGTAAATGTGCAATCTTTAAAGTATGCAAGAAAACTTAAATGCAAGATAACACAAAGAATTTTTATAGTGGTTATATGGATAAAAATCCTTTAGTCCACTCTTCCAGATCACTTAGATTCTGGGTTATACTATAATCACACAGATTACAATATTTCTCCACTTACACCTAAACAACAAATGTAAAGGCTATAAGCTCACAATAGGAAGTCACTCAGAAATCCTATCCTCTAAAGTAGAATCACTCACAAAGATGGATTCTAACTTCGCACAACACTCAGCTATTACAAAATCACTCAGATAATGTTTTTCTGATTTCTTCAACTGGGTTTCTGTCAACAGATGACTTCCACCAGACGAGTGAGCTGTTCGAGCTTTTGAGACTTAGATAAATTTCTGCTTCGAATGCAAAATCTCTGATTGTTGTTGTGTGTCTCGCTCGTTTGAAATTCAGCTCTATTTATACTTGGATTTGAATTTATGACCGTTGAAGCAAATCACATCATCAAATCCATAGACTTAGCCCGAAATCAGAACGGCTACCTGCTACAATACTTTTTCTGCTGTACTTTTCTGTAGCTGCATTAAATGCACTCTGCTGATCCGAGAGTTAATTCCAATCATTTGCCATTACTACCCTTCTCTTTCAGCATTTATTACACCAGGTGCATTTATTACCGTTGAACTAGTCTCATGATCCCTTCTACTCTGCTGATCGAAACAACCCGTCTGATAGACACTCTGCTGATCAAATACTGAACTAATCTGATTTGAGTCGGCTGATGGTCTACCCTTCTGTTTGCTGTTTCAACAAGAGATCACTAGTCTTCTGGGCTTTGAACTTTGAACTCTTCTGATGTCTTCTTTTACTTGTTCAAAATTCTTCTAAGGGAACTAAGCTTTCCATACTTAGTTGATTATGATGTTTTGGAAATCATCAAAACCTTCCCTTAATAATTAACTTCTTTTCTCTTCATCTTCATCCAACATATTTTGATAAATTAGTAAAGAAATTTATCATTTATGAAAGATGCGTGGGTATTTTTGGAACAAATACTACAAACCTATAACAGAGGGGGTCAGCTAGGTTGCACGGGTACTCCAAAATTATACACCATGTATTATTGATAACGTCGTGAAAACGTCATTATTATGTGTCTTCTTAAGCCGAAAACAACTTGCTTTGATTTGAGTTTTGCGTGCTTTTGTTTATTTTCGCGTTCTTTTGCGTTTTTGGTCCTTTGTTGGACATTTGTGTGTTTTGATTGTTGTTTGTGTGTTTTGATGTTGTTTTGTGTGTTTTTGTAGGGAGATGTAGAAAAGGGCTTCAAAGGATTGAAGATCCGAAGTCAAAAACATGGAAGAACGTAGATAGCTGCTCACTAGAACATGCATAAATATTTCATAGATGATCCAAATGAGCTTAATTTTGGATATGTCGTAGATGAGTGAGTTAGCTACACTACGGACTTTACGGATCCGCAATCGGAGTTCGGAGTCAAAAGATATGCTCCTCGGAAGAAAGTGCGGCAGAGCAGAAAATCTGCAGCCAGCCTACGGCACAAACCTCGCCGCGGCGAGGTGGAAGCTCGCCGCGGCTAGGTCCTGCTGCTGGCGCGAAATATCAGCAAAGTCTCCACATTTTCGAGGGGTATTTTCGGGTTTTCTCATAGGGGGCTATTAGGGCAAGACAAGAGACCAACTGGGACACTTCTTCACCAATCTTTCCCTCTTTTCTTTGCCTCCCTTTCTCTCTAGCCTCCCTCAACTTTCTCTCTTTGTTTTCTTGAATTGAAGACTCCACCAAGGGGGTGAGTTAATCACCACCCTTGGGGAGTGATTAGGTGGTGATTAAGGGGAGGAGAATCCATCTCTCGATTTCGTTTCGATTAGGTGATATCTTTCTATTTTCTAGTTGTCTATGATTAGGAGATTGATGTTGTTATTTTCTTTTTGGAACTATGATTGTGGATTTGAATTCTCCGGATTTATAAGTATTTATGTTATTGTTTGATTAATTGATGTCTTGATGATTAGTGGTGCTTATTTGTGTTCGTTAATCCAATTCCGTGTTTATTGTTCGTCTTGTGGTTTGACAACCTATGGAGATGAAAGTTATTGATTCTTGATTGCTATATTTAGTGATTTTGAGGATTTGATTATGAATTTGGATTGTGATTCGATTTTAGGATAGACATATACCTATGTCGTTTCATATTCGTTTAAGGTTTGAGTTTAAATGACATCGATTAGATTTTATTCCGTTTATACGTAAATTGGATTAGTTTAATTCGATAGGTTGGTATGCTATCGAAAGATACATACAAACATCAGTGAATCCTTGAATAGCAAGCACGAGCATAATATATTAATTGTCGAGTCATTGTTATCGTTTGATTAGTTATGTTTGATGTTGGGTTATGTTTGATTTGTTGGGTTTATTGTTTTATCGCACTTTTGGCCATCTACATTTAATGCAACCTAGACATAGGTTAGGCGAGTGACGATTTGTGGATTTCAACCTAGGATAGTCATATACCTAGTTTGGTCCGTGTTTGTATAATGGGTTCGTCCGTAAATGCATCAAATAACTTAGATTCTCTTTATTCAGGGATTTGGGTTAGTTTTAGGTCCCGGGTGACAACGGTACGCCTTAGAATCCTCTTTTGGGTTCGGACTTCCCTTTGAGCATCGGTTGACATCGATGTTCGTTATTGATCCGGAGATGGAGAGTTTGGGTAGATTGGTAGAGTTAAGTCAAACCGATAGGGAGACTTAACTAATTTGAACTCACAAACAACAACTAAATCTAGGATTGTTTGCATAGCTAACCTAACAACCGCATAATTTATCTGTTTTAACTAATCGCTTATGAATCCTCCTTACCACATAATTAACTCCCCATTTACTCGCTTTCGTAGTTAGATTTACTTTATCGCTCGTAGTTAAATAAAATCACCCTTATCAATATTTGGGTTCGATCCTTTTGTATCAAGCGTTCTTAGATAGAAATAAGTCGTCGATTGATTCGTTTATTCCCACCTTTTACCCATTCGTGGGGATTCGATACTCGGTATGTACTTACCGTTTTATATTACTTGTAACGACCGTATACTTGCGTGTTTGCGTATTAGTATCTGGAACGCAACAATTATCGTATACATATTGGATACTAGAATACTCAGATACTTATTACCTGTGAAATACGCCACCGTGTCATTTTCAACAATAAGAAAATAAAATATTAAAAGGATACCGGATACACAAGAAGGCGTATTGAAAACACCCAGAATACTTAAGAGTATGTATTTATACAAATAATTTGTAGATTATAAATACTATCAAAGTGATCTACATACTATAGTTTTACTTGAACACTTATATGAGAGGGATTTAGCATTGTTCATTTTAAAATGGAATAAAAAGTGAACTAGATATATATTACATAATTTTTATTACACATTTTTAAAACAATGGTTTCTTATTATAATATATTTTTAAATATACATTTTTAAAACAATTTTAGCTGTATCGTATTCTATAATTTTAAAAATTTGTATCGCTTTATTTGTTTCGTATCCGTTCGTATCGCCGTATTCATATTCGTACAACAAAGAGAGTAAGTGTTACAATTAACACTTTAAAGGAATAACTAATATCACCCCATACTTTAAGGGGAACTGTATTTCATCCATAATATTAAAATAAATTTTGTAATAAGTTAGCTCAAATACCCTTTAAATACTTATCATAATGTTGACACAATATATAAAGTTAATTAAATCAGCTTAATATAGAAATTATCGCATAGTGGTGTACAAAACTTAATATTTTTAAATCAGTAAATCTAAGTGATATTCAGTAAGCAATTAATCACATCTCATATTACATATACTAAATCAAATACATGCTCTTTTCTGTGGAAATAAATTAATCAATTGATCCAAGATTTCATTTCCATTTTCCAAAACATGGCACTCAGAATCTGAATGGTTGCTAATTATGTAAGTATTTACGTTCATAAATTTCATCTAGATCGATTTCACATATTTTCATCAATTACATAAAATTTATTAGATCGATTTCACCAATTTTCATTGATTTTCATCCGTTTTTTAACTTATTTCACGAATATTTGAGGTAATGTTTCTCATGTCAAATAAAGATTACTTAGTTCACTAAGTCATAAGCATTTTTGTTCATTCGTAGGTAGATGCGATTCTACTTTAACATATTTTATGATATTTAAGAGAATTTGATTTTTTCAAGAAGTGACATATTGTACTAAATCTTTAAATGAAACAAAGAATTTTTTTACAACTATTCAAAATAAGAGTCTTTATTTTTATTTTTATGTGTTATAGGAGAACAATAATGAAATTGTAAAAGTGATTTAGGAGTTATTTCTTAATTATTGGAGTTAATGTAAGACATAACTATAATAAGACTTGATATCTAATTTGAATATACTTTTGTTTTTCTTTCATATTTATGGTGCTTGGTTAGGATGCGAAGTTACAAATTTTCCTAAAATATTTTCCTATCAAAGTTTTGATGAGAAAATTTAAGAAAAATTAATGTCAAATTATATTTTATTAATATACTTTCAACTTGAATAAGGGCATTTTTGTCTTCATAAAAAAAGAAAAAAAACTTAAATTATTCACACTTTTAGTAGTAGTATAGATAATGGTGTATGGAAAAAAAATTCAATAACAATTTTTCTCTACTCCCAACATCTCCAAATGAGTTCTTTTTTTCTTGAGCTCTCGACCCTTCTCAATCAACTTGAAAATTATATTAGGGATGTTCGATCAAGTGATGATTTTTCTAAATTGAAAGGGATTGATGATCCTGCTAAGAAGATGGTTGCAACTAAAAGACATGTTGCATTCTCGATGGTTTACAAACTTGTGACATTGACGCTTATTCTACCAACTGCATCAGGGAGAGAGCTTTTTCAGCTAAGAAGATAATAAAGAATCGACTTCGTAACCGAATGGGTGATCAGTGGCGAAATGATAGTTTGTCTTTATAGAGAGAGACATATTTAGTAGTATTTGAAACGATGCTATCATGGACCAATTTCAAAAGATGAAAAACCATTGTGGTTAATTATTAGAGTAAATATGTAGATATTTTGGGTTCTTTTGAGACTATAACGAGGTATCATATGTAATTAAAATATCTCGTGTATTTATTTTTGTCAAACTTCACCTCTCCATTTTTGTATTGCGTTATATATCTTCTCGTGAATAATATAATCAATTTTAAGTTTAACCGTTTAATAGATTTTTTTTTTTTGTATAAGTTTAGCCCCCTGAACAAAAATCCTGGATCCGCCCCTACTTGCTTCTATATTATTGTATGTCTCTTGGTGTTAGTTTTCTTTTGGTAACTATAGTAGCATTTTTTCTATTCCTCAACATTTATATTTTTTTTTGAAGATATGAGGCTCGTGTGGATGTGACCGAAAGTGATCATAAACCAGTCCGATGTAAATTCAATGTGGCCATTGCTCGCACTGATAGATCAGTAAGGAGTCAAGAGTTTGGAAAAATACTAAAGTCGAATGAAATGATCAAATCCAACCTCGAAGCACTACGTACGTTTTGTGTAACAAATGTAAGTGCAAATAGAATTGTACTTCAGAACCAAGACACATTCAATTTGAAAATCACCAATCGAAGTGGAGAAGTAACAACGTTTTTCCAAGTTTTATGTGAAGATCAATCTACAATCAAAGAGGATGAAGGGGCTTTAGATTACTGCCCAAGGGGTTCGCTTGGTTTCCCTAGTTGGCTCGAGGTAAATTCAGCCCATCCTACGAATTATATCCATCAAACATTTTTCATTTCTTTGGCATCTCTACAAGAAAAAATGTTTTAGGGCATTGATTTGAGAAGGGCTTAGTCCCACTTTGCATCCTGGAAATAGACTCATTTTTGCACTTTGCATCCTTAAAATCTTTTGAAGGTGGAAAGAGTGATTAAACCATTTCAAATGCCATTACTATATTTGTCGTTGTGTAAGTGTTACAAATCTACTTATAAGAAATAGTCACTCAGTAACAACTTATAGATTTGTGTATTCTCTCTTACTATTTTGGTTGTGGAATTGTGAATTAGGTGACATCTGCAGCCAGTATAGTTAAACCAGATGAAATTACCGGTATATCAGTAAATCACGTAGAGTTCCACAAGATGGAAGAATCTTCCGATGGGATTCCACAAAGTTGGTGGTCGGAAGATACGAGAGACAAGGAAGTGATTTTGGTGATAAATGTACGAGGTAGTTGTTCGACTGATACAAAAACACACAAAATGAATGTACGACATTCTTTTTTAGGAAATCCACCAGTTCAAACGGATTTAAAAGGTAACAACAATGCTTCCAAGAAACATGGAGGTAGTTCACATGGTAGGTCTTCACATCGATATGATACAGAACTCTAGAGACAAGCTTAATAAATTTTTTGAAGTTTTACAAGTCTGAATGTGAAAGTATATAGTTTGTCTATAGGCAGTTTTTTTTCCAGAAAAAATAGGGAATTCTTTTGTACGAGGAAAGGGTTAGAATACATATTTGTAAATTATTTCTATAGTAATATGGTTACAAATCTCTGTCATTGATTGAAACTGTAGAAGAATCAACAATCAAGTTTTAGTCTTTTTAATTGTTCATGTTATTTTGATGGAAAATTCTTGCCCAAGCCTGGCTTGGTCAAACCCATCCAATCATCAAGCAAGTGTATTGTACTTGCTTTGTGATTGGTCATTTTCCTGGAAGTTTCATCCAATCTCAAAGCAAGTGTATTACACTTGTCGTGTGATTAGTTTGGGTTCGGCCAAACCCGGTCTGGCTGAGAATTTCCCTATTTTGCATCTTGCATAATTCTCAAGAAATAATTTTGCATCACATGAAGTTAAATTGTCCATTAACTCGTCAAAAATCAGATTAATTAATCTTCAACTTTGTAGTTACTCATATATCTTCAATAAGTAGACTTACAAACATTATTAGAATACTTCATTATAAAGAAAATGACAACTTATTAAAAAGGTTACTAGAGAGGGGACATAAACCATACCTCAATGAATAAAAAAAGATAATTAGGGTCACACAATAAACAAAAAAATGATAAATAATTCCTAGGAAATCGTAATGAATCATTTGCTTTTGGGAGGTACTATAACTTCAAAGGAGTTCTTGAATATGCTAAATTTGAATTAAATAGAACTCCATGATTGTGATGGTCGTGACAGGGATTGTGATGGTTGTGACACTGTGCAGTTAAGCCTTGATAGAGTTTCTTGTTGGAGAGCGGTTGAGAGACGATTGTTAGCCTCTTGTGTTAAATGTATACCATCCCAAAAGAGATACTGGTTTGGGTCAGAGCAAACTGGTACTCCTGGAGAGCCGCAAAACCTTCTGCTATCATAGTTATATCTCCCTCCAACTCCACAACATACTTGTAATGTCAAGTTCCCGTTAGGACCTGTTACGCAGAAGCATAAAAGTTAATATAGTCCTTCAATTTCTAGATATACAATGCATAATAATTTGTGAAGCCATAAGGAAAAGTACCATTCAATGCCGTCTCGCGGATTAGTGACTGCTCAGAATTGTAAAAGTCGGCATATAATATAAATGTATTAGGAAATTCCTCACGAAGATCCTCAATAGCTAGTTGGAGATCATTATTTTTTAACACGATAAGATCATTGACACTCTTCAAACATCCTATATCATCATAGTCTGCCGGATCATTGCTAGATAACTCAGTTAGAATAAATGGATAACATCCTATTGGAGCATTTCCAGGAATTATAACTCGATTAGCACCCATCCTAATTACTTCCTGCATTGAGTTAAAAAATGATTAATTGTTATCAAGTCACTAATACCAAGGTTGACATATAAATGAAGACAAAAATTGAAACCATTAAATTAGTAATAGAATAAACTTTGGAGTTAGTATCTTACTCTTGCAGCATTGATTTGAGATTCTGTTACATAACGTACGTAACTTTGTACTTCTTGAATAGATTTTCCTTGAATCAATGAAAAGGTAATGTCATTGGCTTCAACATCTCCAAATAAGAAAAGAGCATTTCCGAGCTTATCGGCACAATCTGCTGTTGTTGAACAAATGGTGCTAAGGTAACTTTTAAACCAACTCATTTGAACACTAAGTGAGGCAGCATAAGGAGGAATTCTAATGCCCCTTGCTGTGAAAAATGAACGATCTAGAACTGGACTTCTAGCCACTGCAAATATGATTGCGTTGGCTGAAGAAACGTCCCCTGACAAATAAGCGGTAATCTGCTCAAAACCAAGACCTTGTGCTGCAAATAATACATAACATTAGTTTGTTAGATCACCATACTATTTCAAGAAAAAATTAACTAAAAACCAAAATATTATGACAAATACAATGAAATGAATTTTACAAGTTTTACCTCCATAATCTATGTCTAAAAGACCATCACACCAACGACCAGTAGATCTACCGGGATATGATTCACCGTAAGGTAAACTTGCAGCGGGAAGCCGAGACCCGTAAGGCATATTTGCAATGGCATTGCCGTTATCAAAAACTCCATCTCCCAAATGGTATAGAAGATCAAATGGGCACCTTTCATTTTGGGACGAGGCTTTTCCAACTAGGACAAACACTAAAAGCCACATAACTTTGATTGTTGAAGAACTAAAATAACCCATATTTATAAATATGATTTTCTTTCTTTTTTTCCTTACTCTTTTACAAATGTAGATGGAATTATTTCTTGTGTTGGATGTTGTTCTTTCAATACTTGAAGGTGGTTTATATAGGCAAAATTTTATGACCAATGTGCATCGATCACCAACAACACTACTTGTTTCCTGGCAGGTCCTTCAACATGAAAAATTGTCTGCATTATTCAAAGAATGACAAAGGTATATGCACTATCGGCCTATGAGTTAAATAAACTAAAGCAGCTAGTTTAATTGATATTAATTAAATATTTAAACCTGCAGCTAGTTTAATTAATTTTAATTAAATATTTAAACCTTTTGTATTTAAATAAGAAAGCGCTGACAATTTGAAACTAAATTACAAGTACTGTTGCACAAAATAGCCGCCGAGATAGAAATGGAAAGACCAAGTTGCGGCCTCCCTCCATCCATTATAAAAGTGGGAGTATTATGATGACTACGACTATTTATCTGAAATCCATGTGCCATTTATTATATTATATATTGGGTTGAATGACATTTTGACCTTAAATTTGACTTTTCAATTTTTTATTTTTGAGATGGTAAATACATTGTTACATCAAATATTATATCGAATTGAAACTATCCCAATGATAATTAACAAAATGAACTAATTACTAGTAGTAAACTAGATAAAGACTAATATGAAACTAAGAAAAAATCCATATTCATAGGAGTTGAACCCATGACCAGAATAAGGTCATGGAGCCTCATCCTTAACCACTTGACTAAGGTCTTATCAGACCAAATGACTAATAACATAATTAAATTTATATGGTTAAAAATTCCTTTATTTTGTTTTGTGTGAAGAATGGACAGAATACGTGGAATTTTGTGTAGATCATTTTTATAGTTAAACAATATTCCTATCATTTATAGGCAGGTCGAACGCATGGATGAAGCAAGTCTAACACGTGATATATTAAAGTCAAACTTTGCAAATTGTAATATGTGGATAAGAGTACTCCAAAAAACGAATTTGTCTAGATCTTGTGGATGTCCAACATGCGCACTTCCCAAATTGTGTGAGTGGACAATAAAATATAAATCTCATCACACAAACAAAGAAAAGCATATCACATAAGGAGGTGACCACATTAACTCGATACTCTGATACCATATCATATTATGTATGTATCTGATACCATATCATATTACGTATGTATCGGATTGGGTTAAATCATTTTACAGCCTAAACTTAACTCACTTCAAAAGTTAACTCAGAATGAATTACAAATTAAAACTCCAGAATTTCTATTGGCGGTCCAATGAAATGGATCAATGTTATAGTCGTACGTGTTTTATTTTTTATAACCAATTCCATATTTATATTCAATTAATTATTAAGCCTAAATAATTAGATTGCTTGCTTTTTTAAATTGAATGGTAAAATTTCGAACGCATAATCAGAAAAAAGAGAATGTAGTTTTTTTTTAAAAAAAACCCACTTTGTCATTTAGAAAAATAAACTCTGATTCTTAAGAACCCAACGGGGAATCCGACAAACAAAGAAGTGTAAATCAAAGAATGCACATGTATACTTGTGTGTTTGTTAGTTGCGTGCTTGAGTAATTTTGGTTCGTAGAGTTTTGGTTTTATAATTGTTAATTATTATATGGAAATAAATTTCAATTAGCTAGATAGAGAAATACTGAACGCAAGTTAGGGTTGTTTTTACACACGCCTTTGAAAGGCTTTGTACTAGAAGGGTTTTAAGTAAAATTTCGGGAAAAATGCAAGATACTCCTCTGTGTTATGTTAAACCTGTAAAAAAATGCCCTGTGAAATTTTTATTGCGCCAAATTTCCTTGTGTTTTCAAAAATCCTGCAAAAAAACACCCAATTTGTAAAAAAATAGATCGTTTTGAATCGACATATTTCAAGAAATAATTTCTAAACCACTTCAAGTTGTTCCCTATAACTTCAGGTGATATATTTGTAAAATGATTTCTTGAAAAATGTCGATCCAAAACGATCTATTTTTTACAAATTGGGTATTTTTTGCAGGGTTTCCCAAAATACAAGGAAGTGTGGCGCAATAAAAAATTTCACAGGATAGTTTCTTACAGATTTAATATAACACGGAGGAGTATTTTACATTTATCGCTAAAATTTCACATTCTGTTGCCTTAATTTTTAACACTGTTTATAGACCTTGACAAATTTTACTTGAGAGGGGACACAAACAGCGCGTGCCTTCATAATTACCTCAAATCAAAGAAGACAATTAGAATCAACAAAATAAATGATAAATAATTACATTTGTTGATTTAAGAATTAAAGGGAAATCATGCTAAATGCAGATCTATATTTGTATTATAGGGAGCCTCTCGTGTTCGTTGGCCGACTTTGACAAATTAATTAGTCCTGCAACTAAATTATATCAATCCTTCAAATTACACCGATAAAATATGTTATCCAGATCGAATTAATATTATAACATTTAAAATCCGAAAATATCCTTATTAAAACAATAATTATATAAATATTATTACAATTGGAATTATTTGTATTGTTCATTTGCATGAGGATAACACATTGGATTTTCTTTTTGTCTTTTACTAAAACACAAGAAAGTTTTCTGCAAAGATTCAAAGGTACAAGGGTATTTTTTGTCATTTTGAATGAAAAATTATGTCAGAAACAAAGAAAATCGCATTTTTGGCGTGTAAAATACACGCACGTCAAAAAATTGACGGAGGGAGACGAAATGGAGTAATTTGCAGGGTTTTTGAAAACACAAGAAAGTCTGGTGTAAAAAAAAATTTACAGGTAATTTTTTGCAGGTTTCGGATATCACAGGATAGTAATATGCATTTTATCATGTTTTCATGAACTATAGGTGAATACATTTTTGTTTTATATATTAAACAATTTATTTATTAGTAATTTGTGCTTTCAGGTATAAGATAATTTCAGATTCTGAAAACAATTTGGATATGATTCTCAAATTTTCATTTATGCCTAAGATTGGTTTGAGACGGTGATTTTTTTAAGGTAATGTAAATGGTCTGGAATAAATGTTCTTCCCCGAGTTTTCACACATTCCTTCAAATTTGAATTCTTTGGCAAAAAAAATTTTTTTACTATTGAGATAAAATACTTAATATATTATATAACAAATGTAACACAATCAATCTAAATTCTACTCTCTCTGTCCCATTTTAAGTGTCGTTTTAGGTGTTTTCACACATATTAAGGCACCTACTTAATTGCCTCAATTTTAGGAAAAAAACAAATAATATTCCTAAAATACCCTTACATTATCTCTCTTTCTTTTTCTCTTATTCTCTCTATCTTTCTCTTTCTATCTTTCTTGGAGTAATAAAAAGCAAAGGGCAAAATGGAAAAATATGTCATTAATAGTGCATTGAAACTCTAAAGTGACAGATAATTTGGGACAAAAAAAATTCTCTAAAACGACACTTAAAATGGGACAGAGGGTGTATTAAATTTCGAGTTTTCTTATGTCTTTATGCTTATTCTTTAATCTTAAAAAGTCCGACATATATTATTCCACAAACTGCATGTAAAATCTAATGATGAGTAACTGCTATGACTTCAGTATTTTTATTCAAATATACTTATACAACAAAAATAATTATTTGGCAAGCAATTTAAAAGTAGTAGGCTTTTTTCTTTGACTCGCAATAAAAAGATCTAAGAGAGCTATTAATATTGTTAAAATGCAACATGATTTATTTTGTCTGTCTTCAACTTCTTCCTTTATCATATTGGAATTATATCACAATCCAAATTCGACAGCCCTTTGTACATTCCAAATTTTATATTTTGAAATTAATTATGTTACCTATTACTTGTTTAACAGGTGTATAATTGAATTAAACTTTTATTTTGTAAACAAGACATTTAATTTTTAAAAATTGTTAGTTAGGCACCTATTGTTTAGCAAGAAAAAAAATTGTACTTTAGGTTGGTTAACATATACGTCTAATGGACCAACAGGTGATTGGTCTAGTGGAAGGAACTAGTCACTACAAAGTAGCGGACTCAGGTTCGAATTTATGTTGGAAGAAGTTCCCACTTTATGTGCCTGACGCGCCTAAAAAAGGATTAAACCCTTGGGGGGAAAAAAAAATATACGTCTAATGGATTTCTTCAAACAATTTATACCACAAATTCATCATCTCCAAAATTCAAAGTTGAAAATTAGATAAAGTTAATTTTGGAATCAAAACTAAACAACATAGCATATAATTAATTATAATGGATGCATAATGTTTAATTTAGAGTTCATGGTTTATCAATTATATTATAATATATGAATTGACTAAAAATTAAAAATATATAGGTTCAAGATTGATGAGTTTGTGCCGATTCTTATAGAAATAATTTTTGTTTTTACTTCAAGATTATTTATGGGCTCTTTTTTAACATCCTTTCTTTTGGGTAACATTCACATTTATATTACCTCATAGATGTCATTCACTTTCTTACACTACTCCTTTGCACAAAGCAATATAGTATTTATACACTTTCAATTTTCCTTGATTGCCATACTATCTTCCCATATCAAGAAAGAAAGAAAGAAAGATGGAACAAAATAGACATTATCAACTTGGTGCTTAAGCAAATAAAGGAGTACATATCATATAAGATTAAGAATCAAGCATATACTTAAAAATACTCAGCTGGGCAAACAATCATAACTCAAAGTGATTTCATAGTTCCAATTCGAATCATTCATCAACCCACCGGTCAAAAATGCTATTAATCACCAAAATCCAAAATAAAATCAAACATAAATTAAGAATAGTTGAACAAGAACTAGTAGTAGTATCACAAGAAAACCAACAGCATAAAAAGAATCTAAGGCTACAGTAGCACTGTCCTCGTTTGAGGCCAGTGATATCACTCTCCAAAGCAACTTTAACACTTAATTTCCTTCAAGCCATGAGCAAAGTACAAGAATGTGGGGTCAACCGCACCTTCCTTGTAGTAGGCAAACACAAGGGTGCTGTCGTCGGCCATGCTCTCCCCCACAAAACTACAAGAAAAGAAATACGCATCATCCTCATGCCCAAAAAGAAAAAATAATTTTTACACATTTTTCATCTATTTTTGATATTGTTTAAGTTGTCATGTACATAACATATACATTTTATACATCAATCATACAAAAATTGATAGTCATGTATGAATACATTAGTAGTGGTACTTACAATTGGAGGTCTTTGATCTTTCCAAGCAAATACTTGGTTGCACCCTCGATAGTCTTCTTAAATTGTTCTTGTTTCTCGCCTTCCAGCTTGGCAGACAATGTCTTGATGTACTTCTTGATGTACGCGACAAATTGCTTCTTGTCAAAAGGAGGTTGCTCCTGCAAAATATCGTTGTTAAGACCAAAATTCACAAGCACACTAAATTTATACCATCTATGTCTACGCAGATATTTAGAAAAAAAAAATTAGCATTCTTTATACAAGAGGGGCAAAGGGTAGTTATGAAAAACCTTTAATTGGGAAATCCAAAGAGATAGGAGAAGAAAATACGAGTATTGATAAATATCAGCACATGAATAACAAACCTGAAGCCTGAAAGTGTCAACAATGTCGACTACTTTAACGGCTTGGTCGTCAACACCTTCATCCTCACCACCACCTTCAGCAGATGGGTTTGCACCGATGTCTACATCGACAGCTCCAGTAACAACCCACTGTCATGAAATATAAAATTACGATGTCAGATCTTGTACGTAAGATATAGATTACAAAGGCCATATATATATATATATATATATATAAACACGAGTGTTAAGATTAAACCTTTCCATCAACCTCCCAAAGAGCTCCATTCTCGATTTCCCTGTATGGAAACGAGTCCGAGAGAAGTTCATCACCTACAAATAATCACAGAAAGTTTCAATATGTTGCATTCAAACATCAGTAATTTATAAAATTATAGAAAAAAACATGTAGTTAACAAACTTTAGAATGGAGAGGACTAACAAAACCAAACAATGTTCAAGGAAAACTTGTTGAAATTTTAATTGTTCTTTCAAACTAACATCTAAAAATTCAACCCTTTTTCTAAAAAAGCTAGAAATAAATAGCAGAGAGCAACTAGAAAGAAAATCATTATATATGAATGATCCTATATATCGCAGCGGGATGATAATATGATACCTATTTAAATTAGTGTAGGAGCATAGATCAATCAGCTGATCTGCTCGAATCATTAATAATCATTATATATGAACAATCCTATATATTGCAGTGAGATGATAATACGATATCTATTTATGTTAGTGTAGGAGCACAGATCATCAGCTCTGATCTTTAATTTCATATCGCATAAGAAAACATATATAGAACAAAGCAGAAATATTAAATTACACAAATCAGCAAATTGCAAAAGTTGATCTGATATTTTTGCACAGAAAACAAGCAAATCTTGATCTTTCTAACAAAAGCTCATAAATCCGGGATGAAACACCAACAAAAAAATGCCAATAAACCATGATTAATCAACAAACTAAAGGTACATAAGAACAACAAAACATGATTTACAACATCACTCCACAGCAGGAAGAAACACTACATATGAAAAGGCCAAACCTAATCATCAAACAAAAGATCATATCTTTAATCGAGAAACAACCAATAAAGATGTACAAAACAAATCCAACATCCTAATTCAATACAATTAACTACAAAAAGCAAGAGATCTAAAACCCACAACTCAATTACAACTAAATTAACCAAGAATAAAGACCCAGATCGCAGAAAAGATAAATCAATCACAGATCCGATTTCAACTATCAAAAATCGAAAGAGTATAAAACCCACAAATCGAAATTTCAAAATACCTGTCAACAAATCTTGATAGACCAACATGATTGCAGAATTTAGAGCTCTCGGATCCCTTCCACAGAGAAAGAAAGCGCCTTTTTTTTGCAGAGAGAATGAGAGAGAGTTAAATTCGGTGCAGAAACGGGTATAAATAGGTCAAGGGTTTGGGGAAGAAGAGATTGAATAAAAGACGGTTTTGAATTACGTAAATAGACAAGGTTTTTCTTGTATTTACCAAGTTCTGCCCCTTCTCAATTATTGTTGGTTTTCTTGTTTGGGCCGAAATGGGCTTCACCCCCAATGGGCCAGTTTGTTTCAGAATTAGATTGTAATTAGGCTTTTAGTTTATTGATGCATACAATAGCTTATGAAAATTATTTTATATCTTTTTATTAAACTATTGGCCTTTTTGGTGTTATTTAAAAGTCAAAAAACTCTCTTACAAAAATATATAGAAACTCTACTTTATTTTAATGTAAATAAATTTATCTCTTACACAACTTATCTAAAATAACAAATACAATTTAGTAAAAAGTAATTTATCTTTACATATAACTAGAGGCAAACATCGGGCATTTATAAATGCCCGATATTTGGTACAATGGTCAGATGATGCATAATGCATTTATTTTATTCAAATTTCACCATCCCGTTTTTATATTGCATCCTATATTTTCTCATAAATAATATAACCTTTAAGTTAGATTACTTAATTGTAAAACCCTTTGTTTTTTTATTATTATTTTAGACCCCTGACAAAAAATTATGAATCTGTCCCTAGGTACAATGTGCAACCCGTAATACTTCAACATACACAGACACGTTTAAGTAATTAAGTTAATTCAACACAGACACGTTTAAATAATTTGGAACAAGTAATTAAGTTAATTAACAAAATTACAGTTCATTAAATGCGTATTGTAAAAGTGTAAATAAGTTTTGCAGTGACAGTGATATTTTTTATTATGAGGGTACTTTAGTAATTGTCATAACAAATTATTCATAATCATCATTTCTCTAAGAATGTTTAAAATATTTTACAAAATATATACCCCAAAAATGCACAATTCCAAACAATTTAAAATTTACTAGGTGACAAAATTAATGAGAAAAGTTTCAAAAGGCATAATTCAAATTCAGTAAAATATTGAAGGTTCGACTGCGCGTAAGTTCTCGGAAACGAGGAAAAGGAGCAACGGTTCACTAATCTAAAACTGATCGAGGGGATTACAACTACAGACAAACATGCAAGCTAAGTATATTGTCAATGCCAATAACATTCTCAAGAATCAATCTTGTTGAAGACAACTAAAGATGGATTCATTTACAGCTCAATATCGAACAAAAATGTATCGAGCCAAAAAAACTTTCTCCTCTCATTCATGGATCATCTGTTTGTAGTCTGCATCACCAACTTTTTTCATTCAGGGATCATCTGCTCATTGTCTGCATCACCTTCTTGCTCGATTTTAGGTTTTGCAGGGCCAGATCCAGGAGCCTGTCTTTTCTTGATTCCACTGACTATATCGTCAATTCTCAAAAGCATGGAAGCGGCTTCGATGGCTGTCTTAAATGCTTGTGCCTTCACAGTGTATGAATCCCATATCTAAACATCCAGGAATATCAGTGACTTAATAAATTGGAAAATGTTAACAAATAATAACATGACGTGCAATTAAGAATCTATAAAGAATTGCGAAACAAAGTCTAGACACATGATGAGCTATTTAAATTTTTGTTCTTGATTTAAAAGGGTGAGGTAGAACGAAGTCCATACCTTACGCTCTTTCATATCAGCAATTTCACCAGTATTCCCATCTATGCCGATCCATGAATTCTCACCATTTGCATGCTAAAGAAATTCATACAAATAAATTACTCGTGGGCAATTTTTAGAACACGCAGTGAATTGCAATTATACAAAAATAAGGGAGGTTTTACCTTTCCTTGCAAGGCAGTCATAGTGCGAATCACATTGACCCCACAATTCTGAGCCAAGGTTCTTGGTATAGCCTCAAAAGCGATTGCAGCAGCTTCATAAGGCCACTGTTTAGAATTGATGCATGTGAGATCTTTTCAGGGAAAAAAAATGATTTGCAGGTTCCAATGTGTGACTAGTTGGTTGCAGCACAATAAAATTCATCGTATTGTTTAAGAGAATTGCTCTACTTCAACATGTGTGCAGATTAAAATATCCTCATTACAGTCTCGTTTTAAGATTATCGGACCATGCTCCATGAAAAAGCATCTTTACTTGTCGAAAAAAATAAGAAAAATGATATTAATCTATTCTAGTATTGACGATGTATCTGACATCTTACGTGCACATGACACTTTCAGTAATAGAATTTACAGCTACTCTCAAAGGTTGTGATATTGGGAACCAATTTAACACCAATGCAACCTGACAAGTGCATGAAATTTGTATCACCTTTTCTACGCCTTCAATAGACGAGCTCTTCTGCTTTAACACAGCTGATACAGTCAGCTCCGTAGCACCTCCTCCTGGAACAAGTTTTGGATTTTTTATGATGTTTCTTGCTACAGACATTGCATCCTGTGTAGAAAAACACATTCAGAAACATTATTTGTACAAGTAAATAATAATTGAGTACAGAAATTCGAAGATACCTGCAAATTTCTCTCGACTTCGTTCAGTAGATCCTTGCTGGCACCCCGTAAAAGTACTGTACATGCTTTCGGATCTTTGCAGTCAACAATGAAGGCAAAGAACTCATCTCCAATTTTCTTTACCTCAAAAAGTCCAGCTCCAGTACCCACATCAGATTCCTGCAATTCATCAGGTCTGTTAACAATTACAGCCCCAGATGCCCTAGCAATTCTGTTATTATCAGTCTTCCTTAGCCTTCTGATTGCACTGACACCAGCCTTGCTAAAGTAATGGCAAGCGAGGTCGCTAAGTCCTTTTTCAGTTATTACTAAATCTGGTTTGAACTTTAGTATTTGCACACATAGGTTTTCGATGTATTCCTCTTCCAGTTTCAGTAAGACACTCCAATCTTCTTCCCTTAACAATTCGGCATTGGTTTGGTTCTCACCTTTCTTGTACTCGAGAGCAGAATCAAGAAGAATAATTCTTGGATTTAGTATTTTTCTTCTCATTTTTCCAGGAGCAACTACATCTTTATTAAACATGACTCCTTTTAGAACTTGTGAGTCCTCCAAACGACCACCAGGAATCTTCTCTATCTTTATGTACTTCTTGATATCCACCTCACGCAGTCCTTGGCCAAGTTCCACACCAACCATGGTTGTGGCATCTATTGCCAAGTCCTGAAAATTTCACCAAGAGAACAAAGTTATAATTCTGAACAAATGCCAGAATTTCTAACATTTCATAAACTGTAATTCTACGGCAACGTTTTATAAGAAAATGCAACTCAACATAACCAGTTACTGACCTAGGCCCTTAGTAAAAACCCTACGAATAAATTTACCTATAACCTGCAAGGCATGACTGATATACTGATAGTTATTTTCTCAACTTAAACTCAATCCAGAACCCACACCAGAAAACTTTTTAAACTAACTGACAATTTTACCGCCATCCACTCTCTCAAAATCTAGGTGTGCAAAAAAAAAAGAAAAACTACCATACAGAATGAAACTTGGCCCTCCCATGGCCAGTCAGTCCATGTAGACATTGACAGGCCTGAACTGAAATTTAACATATTTAAGGAAGAAGGCTGGACATAGTTGAGAAGGGGGAACATAATTACAATCCGCAAAAAGTAAACCTTGTGAAATACTTACGGCAATAAGATCTCCAAATTGACTGGTAAATTTTGTTCCGATACAACTCTTGACAAGCCCTAACATGGTCGCACCTGCCAATTGAGTAATAAGCCAGAATTAGAACTTGAAGAATTAATTTTATGAATTGAATTACCATTCCATGATAAATTGATGAATCAAAAGCTCTTTAAAAGAACTTGAAGAATTAAATATATGAATTGAATTACCATTCCATGATAAATAGATGAATCAAAAGCTCTTTAAAACAGTAAAATCTTAAACCTAACTTTGGCTAATTCTTCAGTGTCATTGACTATATATAGTTCACAGCATTGAACTTTTTACACCTGTTGAAACGGTATGTCTTGAAGTTTATTCGTACAAAAAATCTAAGATAAAGTAGAGAGCTTAAGGTAAGACAACAAAGACGATCAGAGTATCCATGACTGATCACCAATTCACTATGTGCAGCAGATCAGTTAATCATGTATTTGGGCCAATGAGCAGCAAAAGCTAGACGAATTCTCGAGGGATAAAACAAGAAATTCATTAAAAAGAAAATGAATACGGAATCTGATCTTCATAGATAAATATCCCAGCATGATCATTCATCATGATAGCTTCGTAGTTCATACCCAATAATATGAGATTTTGCAAGGTTTCCACAACTTATCTTAAACTTAAAATGACTCCCTAATAAATCCATGTCTCCAGTAACTCGATTGTGGTTACTATCATTAACTTCATTGCAATTTCCTCAAAAAAAAAGAAAAAGGGAAAGGCCCAGTCCCTTTATGTGGGTGCACACGGGTCAAATAGGGACAGAGATCTAAGGGGTATTCCTAATACATGCATAACAAACGCCTCAAGGTTGATATTCTTCTGACAAACAGCAACCAGAAAAAAGCATAAGGTGGAGAAGCCCAGCAACATCCCATAAACAATTGAAAAAATTATGGTAAGAGATTTTACAGATATATTATTGAGCAATATTGTCATGGGATTTTGAAGGAAATATAGAAGTCGACAAACTTACGATCATTCACATCTACAGTCATTGCAATTTTATCAAGAGCAGAAATAGCATCCTCTAAGGCTTTATTATAAGCTGCAATTCATTACAAAGAAACTTGTCACTGTCGTAACAGATAATCCAAGTAACTGTAATACAGAATATTAAATAGAACTTATTATTACCTCGACAGATTACCGTGGGGTGATAATGCTTGTCAATGAAGGCTTCCGCAACATGGAGCATTTCACCAGCTTCAACAAATAAATAATACAAGAAATAAGGATATCAGATGGTAAATCTCCAATGGTGGAGGCTAACTCAAATTGTGAGACTCAAACTCAAAAGAAACTCCAAATGCATGTATTTTCGGATAGTAAAACCTATTTATATCAAATTTAAGGCTACATTTGAGACCTTTTAAGCTCGAATAGTAGCAAAAGGACAACCCATGTGAAGAGACAGAAAATGTAAGTTATTTTTCTTTTGTGTAAACAAATTTTTTGAGATTTTTTATGAATAAGTAACATACATTCAGATGCATTCTACTTTAATAAATCAAAGTGCTTTAAAAATATTAATTTAAAGACACTATTTTTATGTAGATTAATATTTCACATTTGTTATTGGAATTTTAACTTCTTTTTTTTTTTATCAAAACTTATTTTATCCAAAATTTTAATTTATTTCTCATCGGAATATTCAACAAAATAAATTGTCTGACAAAATAAAAATAACTTGAAAAAATTTAAGCAAAGTAAAAAATCCATGATTCAAACAAAAGTTTCGCAATTGCTAAAACTATGGATCAGAAATTTAGAGGGTTGGGGAAGAAAGCTTAGGGATAGATGAATAGTGACATTTTAGGTGGTTAAAATTTGATTTTAGCCTCTCAACCATTGGAGATGGTCTAAGGAAAAAAAAATGAAAAAAGAAATACATGTTCAAACAGGAATTTTTAAATCCTCACTTAAGACTTTCATATTGACAAATAAGAAAATTATAATTAATTATTGATTCCCTTAAAGAATATTTTCGAAATTACAAGCATGCATCATACGTAAAGGCATATCACCTAAGCACGCCCAAAAATATATAGGTATGTATCGAGAACAAGCATGTTAAGTAACTAATACACACCCCAAAAAAAGTATTCGAACTTGGATGCAGCAAAACTACATATATAACTGAACTCCTGCATATGTATAGTTTCTAGGCATCATAAAGCTAGACTATCAGACGTATGAAGTATCATAAACAAATTAATAAAATAAGAAGATCAATCATACCAAGAACAATCACAGATGTAGTCCCATCCCCTACCTCCTCATCTTGAGTTCGACTTAGTTCAATCATTGACTGCCATACAGAAAGACACATATGTTAAAGGGCAAATAAAACTTAGAATAAACTACAATAAATAAGAAATACAATATTAAGCTACAGTCAATAAAGTCTACTTTTAAAAATTATATAAGTTGAACCCGTTGAAGGAGAAATTCACAGTTATAGGAAAAAAGATACGAGAGAAACTATGCCTTTGCTGCCGGATGTGCAACATCTAATTCTCGGAGAATAGCATTTCCGTCATTTGTCACAACAATTCCTGTATTTATCATAAAAGAATAAAATTTTAACAGGAAGTAAGAGAAATCTTAAAAGAAAAATGCAGAGCTCTATCAAGAATATGCATCCAACTTAAAGGACACATCTTTCCTGAACATATGTCTGCTAAGATACAAGAACATTTATAATGTATTGGATCTCCAAAATACTCTTTCACAGATGATGGATTTTTTCTTCCCTACATCTTCTAATAGACTAATACAACTACTAACTATACAAGTTTCATGTTAAGATGATCAGGAAAATCACCTCCTTGAGAATCAAGCAACATCTTCAGCATTGATCTAGGACCCAAAGTAGTGCGAATAATATCTGCAACAGCCTGTTAAGGGCAATAAAAACAATGGTAAATAATTAAGGTTATTAATGGCAATTAACACCCCCCCCCCCCTGTGATATGCATAATGTTCAAATTACCCCCTTGTGATTTGAAAAAGAGCGATTACCCCCCTATGGTCTTATAAAAGTTTCACAATGTCTCCCTTACGTTTTAAAATTAAAAAAGACACAAATTGACAACACTACCCCTTTTAGATGTGGCACTTTACCCCATGTGTTATGATAAATGTGCACTTTATCCCCTTTGTTACAAAAAAAAAATTCATGCCCACTCTCAATTTCGGCGAGTGAGTTACACTCTCTGGTTGAAAGAGGTAAACTGCTCCTTTAAAATTTTTGCAGGGGGTTATATCAAACATTATGAATATCACAAGGGGATAAATTG
Source organism: Penstemon eatonii (assembly GCA_038501285.1). NCBI lineage: Eukaryota > Viridiplantae > Streptophyta > Magnoliopsida > Lamiales > Plantaginaceae > Penstemon > Penstemon eatonii. The sequence goes on along the minus strand of CM076715.1, from coordinate 59,243,264 downwards.
GCATTAATTCTAATTAAGAAAGTAAAATAGGAATCATAAGAGTTACGTTGCAATCTAATTTTCATTTTTTCCCATTGAATCATGTGTATATTTGTGCTTTTTCGATGAAAAAGTTCTGAAAATTCCCTTTAAAAACATCATGAACCCATCATGAAAAAGTTCCCCCAAAAGGCAAACTTTCCACACGCTCTTTTACGAGGCATTTGTAGTAGGTCTCAGTCTCAGTTAACTAGCAAAGTTGCCTACAAAGCAGCTAGATCTCATGTTCTGTTTAAAGTTATTTATCCAACTCAGAAAAAAAAAAGAACTTCTTGATCAACATTATGCTACTAGGCTCTTCAGTACAGGTGTCCAGGTGTTTCAAAAACCAATGTTGTCTGTCCAAATTTCAAATTTCGAATTTCATCGGGAGAAAAAATTATGTTTATAAACAAGACAGAGTGATATGAGGATTAAGATAACCTCAAGTGTCATATTGCAAACGGTCAAAAGGAAATTTGAATAAATGGCATGTGTGCTACCTTGGATGCTTGGATGTTGGCATGATGCACCTTCCTTCCAGACTCACGCTTCAAGGAATCATCTGCTTAATAGAACATAAACTATGAGCCAAAGAACAAGAATCACATGACAGATAAATCTTAACAACTTTCTTATGAGTTTTTATATCACAAAAGCAAACCCTCTTAATGGGTAAAAACCCCCCATATAGGAAACATCATATTTATACGAAGACCTTCCCACCGCCCCTTTGCACCACCAAAATCAAAGCATAACCTGCTATCTATTCTCAGCATAGCAGAAACATATATTGCAAAGTATAAAAGCAGTAATTGAATGTTTGCCACATAAATCTGAAAGGAAACTAGCTTACATCTTCAATATAGGGCTAAAAATCATCAAAATACAACTTTCGTTAAAATTCACTCACCAAAAATTTCAAAGTCGATTATTCAAAGTTCAAACTTAACTGAAACCAACTTAATCAAACTCAAACTTAACCAGCACATAATTCAATATTTCCAACTCACTAACAGGCGAACTAACTAAATCTCTGCATAATTTTCTCAACTTAACAAATGTAGGTATATGTACACGATTTCAAATACAGTAGATTCTCCTTATACTTGAACAGGGAGAAAAAAAAAAAAAAAAGCAACAAATCGGAACGCATTACACTCGAGATTTAGCAGAAATAAAGAATTTTTTCGCAAATTCACCTGTAAGCAAATCTTGATAGACCATCATGATTGCAAAATCTCAGAAGAATGGTAGAAATGGGTATTTTTACACTGAGTTAGGGTTTGGGGGAAAGAAATAAATTTAAACAAGAATATTCGGAATTACCTGACATCAACATCATGTAGGGCTGATAATGGGTCGGGTCAAACCAAGTCTTAGATCCAGCTCCATATAAGATGGACTGTATTCAAGTCAAAATTGGATCCGAAATTTTCTCACATCATATTACATCTTGTCTGATTGAATAAGCCAGTATCTTTTACTCAAACGAGGTTGTTAACTTTATAATTTAATTTAGTTTAATTTACGTGTTTAAATTTTCTTAACTAAAATTACATAAATGATATGCTAAAAGGAATATTAAAACATATCTTCTTAATTAAAATATTATTAAAGTTACTTGTTTCAATAAATATATTATGTATATGTAACTTTTTAATTTATTTTTGTAGACACATCTTTAACATATTGCGTTGATATAGATCTACATTTGTTTCATATATTTCATCATTCATGTATTTACAATTTCATGTTCAATTTTTAATGTAATGAGATTTTCTAAATAAGTGGGCTTCCACAAATTCTTTGAGTCTTTGTTGGGCTTTTCATATAATTCGGACTTGCTTATTTGAATAATTGAATGTGATTGAAATAATAATTATCTATCAAAAGGGTTGAATTGGATCATAATCTTAGTTGATTTTCCTCCTTTACTTTGTAGAAGTAGGGGTGGTAAAATGGGTATTGACTCATGAGTTGGCCCTTGACTAGGCCGGCTCAATCCAACCCAACACAACCTTTATTTTTCTTATTGTTGATGAGTTAAATTGGCGGGACAAATACGGGTCAAATGAAAATACACACATTTATCTAAAATAGTGAACATTTAATGACTTAATTTTAACTCAAAATGTATTATTTTTGTATCTCCTGAATTTATGGAAATTTTAGTTATTGTATTAAATTGTTATACATATTTAATTTTTAAATAAATATAAAAAAATATTAAATATTATTATTTATTAAAGAAAATATAGAATCTTAAGTGTGGTGAGTTTTTCTTAATTCATATAACTTAAATTACTCCATATTAATCTAAGCACATTTGGTTATATTTTAATATTATTTACCGATAAGGATGATGTTTTCTTTTCTTAATTTTAAACTAATAATATACACAACACTAGCGGCATAAAATGGGCCTACCCGACCTAACCGACCCATTTTCGAAATGTATTCGATGGACTATTTTTCATTGGACCTATTTTGACCCACTAGGACCCGACCTGTCCGTTTGCCACCTTTAGGTAGAAGTTTCAATTTTTAAGATTTTTTTTAATGAAACGATAAATACTTAATTATATCAATCAGTGCCTCACTATCAAGACTAGCGTTAAACCAGGAGAAGTAGTCACACTAGTTCGATTCGAACCTAATACCTCTTTTTATGGTGTTGCCCCATAAATCTTCTCATATACATAGACTAGAAATTCGATCACAATTCAATTGCTATGGTGTCACCCTATCTTTTATGAAATTCCAAGAAAAAAAATCAATATTTCATCTAAATTTCAGGCGTATGGAATTCATTCAAACTCAAACTTATTTCTTGTCAATAAGAAATGGTGGTTATTCAGTTAGTCTAAATTAAAAATAATTGTAATATTTTTGGAAATTACGTAGAAGAGTTTTTGGATTGGAATATTTTATAATATATTGTATGTGGCATTTTCTTAAGAAAAATGTGCGGCACCATTTCAATTCACAAAAAAAAAATATATTGGAAGATTTGAAATTTTAAAGTTTTAAATAATAATTATAAATAAAATATTGCAGCAAGTTATACTTAAGTAATCTCATGATTCAAACGAACAAAGTTAATGACATTCAGTTCAAGTTCAACCAATACATTCTAATATATATATATATATATATATATTATTTTGAATTTGAAGTCTATTGAATATAAGGGTGGGCATTCGGTATCGAGAACCAGTCCCATCTCGGTCGGAATTTTATAGTTTGGAACGGAAAATATGGTGGATTTTCAAGTTTTGAGAAACCTGATAAACTAATTCGGGATGGTATTTGAGTAATGTTTCACACTTGATCGGAAAAATCGAATCCCATATTCCTAACTATACAAAATAAATTACCGATTTTCAATCAATATTTTACTCTCAAACCCAAGTTCCATCACCTACCCCATCGTCTTGAAATTAACAATTCATGACCATAAAGAAAAATATAATGCTATGATGGAGCAAAATAAAGAAAATTGTTCTACTTCTACGATATAAGAGTTTAAAATTATTATTTTCGAGAAACCCAAATCCCGATCCCAAAACCCGATATTTATCGAGAAACCAAAATACCGTGACCAAGTCAATTCAAGTTGAATTTGAATAGTAAAATCAAAACCTGAATTCCAAAAATGCAGTCCCAAAATAGCCGAAATCCCGTTCCAATACCACCCATAATTGAATATCATAATTCAAATTATTTAACTAGAAATTTAAAATCGCTTTTTTTAAAAGCTTAGATCCATATTATGAGAAAGAATTATTGATTTAAACTGATGTACGGAACTTTAATATTTAATATTATATTTATATTTGAAAGAGGGATTGTTAAAATAGTTTAAACCATTGACACTTTTACCTCAAGTTGACAAGGTTGCTGACGATTTGTGAGGTTAAGAAATGAATATGAATTGATTATTAATTTTTTTTGTAAAGTAGTTTCAATTGTGTCATTTAAGGAGATTTTGAAATAAATTTATCTAGAAAATCAAATTTGAGCTTGTAGTGTTGTTCACACACTGGCAACTGCATATGGGATTTTATTTGAGACATGAAAAGACTATTATATTTTCTTCTTCAACGGATAATATCTAAATAGAATTTTCAAAATAATAAATTATTTTTTTAAAAATATAATAAAGAAATGAAATCGCAAACCTAGCCCCCTTATATGAGGGTCGAAAGTGTAGGCGGGATTGATGAGGATTGTTGTTTGATTATTTTAATTTGTTCAAATATTTAAGAATAATTTAGTTTCATTTAAAAAAAAGGTATAGTTTAAAAGACTAAAGGAGGCTTTAAAGATATGTTTCTAAAACCATAAATAATCGTTGTGCTCTTAAATTTGGGATTACGAGTAAAGTATCCATTAAACCTATCAAATGGAAGTAGTACACTATTCACTCCCAATTATTTTGTTATTCAATTTCTTATTAAAATGATATAAGCAAATAGATATGAAGCTCCAAACAATAAACTTACCATTTCACCCGTACATTTTGTTATATGTGTCAGAAAATAAGGATTTGTAGGTATTGAAATGCCGTGAGATTTAAGGAGCTCCATGCTTTGTTTACCGAAAAATTTCTTCTTGTGAAGACGTTTTTTTGCTGGTACCAGCTCCATCTAAATGAAATAATCAAAAACATTAACATCAAAATTAAAATAAATTTGCAAATTACCACTTTTCGTACAAAATAGAATTTAGAACATACCATTAGTACCACTTTTCGCTTGTTCAAGCACATTTCCTTGCCCAACAAAGTTAACGAAGCTATCTTCATCATCTAACTCGTCACTATACATATAATCGTCATTTTCAGTTTCCTCCTCAACATCTTGTTCTTTTCCCTGTCTTTCCTTGATTTCCTTATCATCATTTTCTTCTTCATCATATCGACTTCCTCTTCATCATCATCAACATATTCCTCATCGTCAATTCTTGATGAGACAACATATTCCTCATTATAAGCATCTTCCTCTTTTACATCATCATATTATTGTTCCTCTTCCTCTTTTATTTGTTCTTCTATTCTCTTGCCTTAATATTTTCGAATTGTAACATCCCGATAAGTCAAAGATTGTTACATCGAATAATCCTTGAGAAATTTTTTCAAACACTAGCATATATCCATCTTCAATCGAAGTATATTCAACAAATTTTACCCAACCGTTTTGAAAGTATAATTTACTATCAATTTGTTGCATCTTTACATGCCACAAATTATTTTATCGGTATCTAAAAACTACATCATTTGGTAACTCTTCCTGAATTTGATTAACAAAAGTTGTAGGAAGCACTTAAACAAACAATAATATGTAATAAAATAAAGGATGATTTACACTCAGACCCCCTCAGGTTTGGGCATATTACAAGAAACCCCCCATTGATTCAAAATTTACAAGAACACCCCCTCAGGTTTGGGCATTTTACAAGAAACCCCTCACGGCGTTAAAAACAGACAGAATTTGATGATGTCAGCAAAAAAAAATTGTTTTTCCAAATTTACCCTTGGCTAAATATACCCACATGGGGGTCTTTGTAATAATATTATACCACAAGGGTGTCTATGTAATAATATCATACAACATGGGATGTATATGAAAGATTACAATAACTTCATGGAGTTATTTGTAGTCAACTATCATATCTTAAAAAATGACAGTTAGATGTTACTGTTGGCCACATATTTAGGTTATAAATAGCAATCCAAATGTTTATTTTTAGTTTTGCATTTCATCCCACAAATTACATAGGCACCCTTCTGGTATAATATTATTACATAGACCCGTGGGTATATTTAGCCAAGGGTAAATTTGAAAAATAAATTTTTGTTGCTAACATCATCAAATTTCGTCAGTTTTTAACGCCGTAAGGAGTTTTTTGTAATATGTCCAAACCTGAGGGGGTGTCCCTGTAATTTTTGAAACAATGGGGGGTTTCTTGTAATATGTCCAAACCTAAGGGGGTCTGAGTGTAAATCACCCTAAAATAAATTATATAACCAACACAATATGCGTTACATCAGTATGGCCTAGAAGACTGGATTTAATTATAAATTAAAGTAGCACTCTAAGGAACTGTGGATCAATTAAGGTTTTATGTGTTTGTAATTTTGAAAATAGGTCTGGAATTTCTTTGTAATGTATGAAAATCTACATTAGTCTTATTCTTTCTTTTTTGGGAAGAGAATTTAAACATGTGAATGTAAATGAATTCAAATCATGAAATTTCTAGTAAAAAGTATAAGATCGTAATTTAATATTATTTTTAAAAATTAAATTTCTTTCAAATTTTTTTAATTTGAACTTTACAAACTTAAAAATATTGGACTAGTAAAATTTAAATTTGACCAACATATACAAGATTTTGTTTATCATTCAAAAATCAAACTTTTTAATTAAAATACATTTCCTATATGTAGTCACATGTAACTCAAACAAGTAATTAAAACTATCGATGAAAAAGTCTATCATTGATTCATTAATATTTTTAATATCTCACTAATATTTGTATTTCACTGAAACATAAAATTTACTTAATAATTTAAAATGTGTAATAGAATTAATAGAAAATAAAAAAAATAGATAATAAATTTATAGCTCGAGAACCCGATATAGAAATTACAAAAAAGTATAATCAATAGAAAACGAGAAACATACAATTTGCTTTTCTGAATATTTTGTTAAGAAAAATATAAAGAATGAACGTTGATTCACTGCTAGTCCATCCATAATTTGAGTACTTATAGATCTAAGCAACAATTTGAAAAATGAGAAAGAATCGAGTTTTTTTAATTGATTTGAATGGGAGAATTTTTTATAGAATTTTTGAATAGGGAAGTTACATCCGATGTTTTTTGGCGATTAATAAGAAAATATTGGGGAATTAGGTTTCAAAGAAGAATGAAAAATTATTACATACAACGGCATCAACATTATAATAAGTTATTCATAGTTTAAATTTTTGGAGAATTACACCAAACTACACCTATGGTTTAGAATAATTACACATACCACTCTTCATGTTTCAAATATTAAACAAACTACCGTTGAGGCTAACATCTGTCTAAAAATACTAATGGATTTGCCGAATATACCAAAATCCCCAGTTTTTGTTAAAAAAATTACTTGTAAAAAATCATAAACCATTCTCTCAAATATTAATATAAATACATTTCAATATTTTTATGTAATTGAAATATACATATTAGAATATAAAATATTTATATTAAAAGAAATAAAAGTTCAAATAACATTATGAAAATAAAAAGGTAAACAAAAACACCCATCTATAAAATAAAATAATAAAATTATTTATACTTAAATAAATATTCATATTTAAAATATACATAAATAAATAAATATAGCTAATTTAAAATTACAGTTACAATAAATATAGTAATAAAAATTTATTTGTATAGTTAGATTAATATGAATATTTAAATTCCATATATTATTCTTTTTTATTTTGTGAAAAATACTTTGCCAAGTTTTTCATTACATGAAATTATATCAATACTCATTATCTTACTCACAAATCATAAAATTTTAAAGTGTCAAACCTATAACTATTACAAGCGAAATGCTAACAAGTAAAATTTTATATGATTAACTCCTAAAAGAAATATTATGGAGGGTACTCAATTTTTTTACTTCAGATAGGGCCACTAATATCATAGAGTCTGCTCTGACTACATATTAACACAATTTAACCCTCCTGTATTAATTTTATAGTTGAATTGTTGTTATTAGCTTTAGTTACATGATAAGATATTGCTTTTAGAATTCCTAATCCAATCTCAGAATGAGTCGTTGTCTACCACAATAATCCAATTGACAATAACATGTTTCATCAAAGAATATATGTTGAAGATTCATTTGTACTGGAACATCAACTAAATTATTTACCTTTTACTAGATCATCACCTAAATTACTTATGATTGTTAACCTTTAAAATTGTATGTAGGAGTTTATTCAACTTTTGATTAACATTCATATTCTCATCTATCCGTTGACCAATGCATGACATTTAAAGTACGTTGCGATTAGTTAGTTAATTTGTTTATGCACAATTATATATATTATCTTTTAGCTGTTTTAACGTACTTGCTTTAATTACACACATGCACATTAAAAAACTTGATAACCGACTTGTTTCTATTATGTCCATGCACGTTAGAAAACTTCATAAGCATATACATTTTGTCGTAGTTATTCTTTAATTAATACATATGTACACCAATAATCAACAAGATACAGTTTTATTCTTATGAACAAATATTAGTTTATAGTTGTATAAGTTCAATTCTATGTCACATCCATCACTAAAAAAATAGATAACAATTAAACTTATTTCATGAATGTGCACTAGTAACAAGGAAATTATTATCCTAGTTAAAATCAATTGAGACCATTTAGTGTGTATATATATATATATATATATATATATATATATATATATATTGTGATTTTGCTTATTGAATAAGTTGACTATACAATTCATCATATTAATTCAGTTTTTAGTGGAATAACATTATTTCATTTTTTAAGGAAAAATATGTATAAGTGTGCACCAATTTAACTTAATTTGGAATTCAAATAGAGAATATTTAGAATGATTTATTGCTATAAAGTGACCCAATGTTGTCTCTTAATTCAAAAACTCTCATTAAATTGACCGAAAAATAAATCAAATGACTTTTAAGTGCTTATTGTGTTATTACTTGACTTCCCAAAGCTTTAAATCTCGAAAAAATAAATTTTTTAGGGTCTAAAAAATCGAGCCCCCGAAATAAGCTAAAATAAGTGACCGAAAAACAAATCAAATGACTCCTAAGTGCTTAATATGTTATTATTTGAGTTCCCAAAACTGTAAATCTCGAAAAAAATGAGAATTTTAGGGTTGTATATTTTTAAAATTTGTGTTATCATCTCACATATTCATCATCGTATTTGTACTCGTGTATCTAAGTATATAATAAAATGTCTTAATCATCTATATTCGTAACATTTCGAATTCATACCACTGCATCCATACTAGGGTATCATTTCATATAATAGAATATCTCAAATCAAAATATCATATAATACTGTAGTTTGAATTTCTCTTATTATTTACATACACATTTTTCTTTAGAATTCGGCAAATAAAACATATCATGTAAGTTGTTTTTTCAACTTTGATTTACGTACCCTTAACATGTTGATTTGGATTTTGACAGAAACATCATTACGAAAGTATGTCCTTATGGTAAGTATTCTTTATTTGTATTTTTGCAATTTGTTATTCACTCATTTGCACTTAATCTCCAAAAATATTATTTAGAAAATTGATTTGTTAATATAGAGTTGATTAGTGATTTTGATGGTTACTCTAATCAACTAATCTCACAAAGGTATTATAGTTTACAACAAATCAATGATGTTCATTCTCATTAATCTATATGGTACAATAATTTCAACTCATTCAACTACATGATAAAACGATAATCATCATTAGTAACAAAAAAGTTATAGAATCAAGTTCTTATATGTACCCTAAAACTTTATAAATGGGTAGTCTTACTTGTGGTCTTAAAGTATAATTTACATAAAATCATTTTCAAATCTTTGTTGTTTACAATGGAATATTATGATTTTTTTTTGCTTTAAATGTAGTATTATTCTATATCAATAAATCATAATATATTATAATTCTTCGGTATGTTCAAAATTTGTATTTCAAGTCTTTATCTTTCTTATTTATTTTTGTAATATATCATCATATGTCATATATACAAGGTCAATGATTTGTCTAGAATATATATATATATATATATATATATATATATATATATATATATATATATATCTCAAGTTATAGAGCTTAAAGTTAGGGAGCTCATTTATTACTTTTTCTTTTCCAGAACATATCAAGGTAGTGGTAGAAGTGAACTTACGCTTGAGCTCACACTCGCTACAAGAATTTACGGATGTTCCTTGCATAAAACTTCTCAGCTAGTGGTTCATCCAGATTCTGAATCTACAAGGCCCGAAATTGATTTAAATATGTTTAAATTTCTTTAAACATATATAATGAAAACGGACAAATAAGTGCGGTTGATTTATTTAGTTGACGTATGAACATGTCATATATTTATTCAATCAATTATCACTGTAACCTTTAGGTACATCGGGTAAACCTTTGTAGAACAAGTGATAATTTAATGTTCATTTAATGTACTTATGAATTCTTTCCTAGGTATTCTAAGGATCTTTACTAGGATTGTGAGTGACCTACTCAGTCTACCAGCGGCATAAACAATATCGGGTCTAATTCTATTGGAAAAGTACAATAGTGATCTTATTATTTTATAATACTTTAATTGAGATATAGGTTTAATTAATTTTTTTATAAACTTACAATTGAATCGTAAGGTGTAGAGACAATCTTACAGTATGGAAATGTTAATATTAATGAATCTCAATGAACAATTATGTTCCTCTCAAGGAAAAAGTAGACTAAGTAATATTTTGATATTTACCATATCCAAAAATAAAGCTTCATCTTCAGTATTCTCCTCACTACTTGCATAATAATCATCAGGGAGCCACCATTCTCCAAGACCAATCTTCCTACAATTTGGACATTGCATGATCCCTGTATTATTCAATGTAGAACCTATTGGTACTATAAGTGCATAATTTCTTAAAGTTTAGTACCAAAAAAACATTTCTCTCGTAGATTTAAACATATTATGCATTTGTTGTGCAATTTATGTGCAACTAGTATGCTTTTGTTTTGCATGTGTATTTGTGGTGCATCATTTCTGGAATAATTTGTTGGACTAAGCTCAACATGTTATTGGTTAAGAACTCTTTGCGGTTACATCTTAATTGATTAGATGATTTCTTTCTTTACTTTTATATTGTTATAAATCTACACAAATAAATTTTGTATGATAACTCGAATCTCCAGTTGTGCTTTTAGAAGATTTGATACTTTACTTAGACTAGATAAAAAAAAAACATATTGTGAAAATGAATTCACAACAATTGTTCAAAGTACAAGGTAGTAAAAATGGTCATTCATGTTTTTTTTATTGTAATGTCAAGAATTTTTTTAAGTATATATATATATATATATATATATATATATATATATATATATATATATATATATATATATAAATTTATCATTTTGAAAAGAAAAAAAGTCCTACAAAGGTTAAATTCCATATGTTATTCTTTTTTATTTAGTGGAAAATACTTTGCTAAATTTTTCAGTACGTGAAATTATGTCAATACTCATCATTTTACCCACAAAGTATAAAATTTAAAATAGTCAAACCTATAACTATGACAAGCGAAATGCCAAAAAGTAAAATTTTATTTGATTAACTCCCAAAAGAAATATTATGGATGGTACTCAATTTTTAACTTCAGATAGGGGCCCTAATATCATAGAGCCTGCTCTGACCATATTAATACAATTTATCCTTCTATCAAATTCTTATGTTCTGTAACTAATAATATAACTTTCTAGTTGAATTGTTGTTATTAGCCTTATTTGTGTAACTTATATGATAAAATATTGTTATTAGAATTTCTCATCCAATATCATAATGAGTCATTGTCTTCCAAAATAATCCAAGTGACAATAACACGTTTCATCAATAAATATATGTTGAAGATTCATTTATACTGGAACATTACCTAAATTATTTATGATTACTGACCTCTTACTAGATCATCACCTAAATCATTTATGATTGTCAACCTTTAAAATTGTATGTAGGAGTTTATTCAACTTTTGATTGTCATTCATATTTTCATGTATCCATTGACCAATACATGACATTTAAAGTACGTTGCGATTAGTTGGTTAATTTGTTTATGAAAAATTATATATATTATCTTTTAGTTGTTTTATCGTACTTGCTTTAGTTACACACATGCACGTTAAAAACTTGATAAACTACTTGTTTCTATTACGTCCAAGCAAGTTAGAATACTTCATAAGCATATTACAGTTTGTCGTAGTTATTCTTTAATATATATGCACATCAATAATCAATAAGAAAGAACACTTCTATATAAACATTTATTCTTATGAGCAAATATTAGTTTATAGTTGTATAAGTTCAATTCTATGTCACATCCATCACTAAAAATTATATAATTATTGAACTTTTATCATGAATGTGCACTAGTAACAAGGAAATTATTTATCCTAGTTAAAATCAATTGAGACCATTTAGTATAAATTTGACTATACAATTCATCATATTAATTCAGTCTTTAGTGGAATAACATTATTTCATTTTTTTAAGAAAAAATATATATAAGTGTGCACCAGTTTAATTTAATTTGAAATTCAAATAGAGAATATTTAGAACAATAATAAGTTATTTATTACTAATGTGACCCAATGTTGTCTCTTAATTCAAAAACTCCCATTAAAACACTTAACATGTCATGAAGTTATACCAATAGTTATAATTTTTATTTAAATTTTTTATTTGATAAAGTTTATAAGTTTTTCCTCATTATAACTAAATGAGTTGGCATTTCTGACATTTATGTAATGCATTAAATGAGACAACTCACTATTACCTGCTTACTAAACTTATGTAATAGTCATTGTAATCTTTTTTTATATTTTGTTAATAAAATTGTCAATTAGATTCCATATAAATATAAAACATATCGGTTTTGACTTACTTTAGGTTTTCAATACCTATAGAAAAATTGTGTGAATTTCTTTCTTGGTTGCATAAAAAACAATGGCTGCCCCTTCTTCTATCAATCAATCATGGACTTTTACATGCACCATTTGTTTGGAGGAGGAGAAAGACGGAATTGGAAAAGGCTTGGCCAAGCTTCAATGTGGCCATCTTTTTCATTTGGGTTTGTAACATTTTTCTTCATATATTTTCTCATTTTATTCATGTTACAATTTGAGTGTAATAATCTTTTAATTTAGTTTAGGCATAAAAGCCCTGAATCATGTGAAAATTAAAATAATTTATATGTATTTGTTGTTTGCTTGTTTTGATGTAGTTTTGTTTATTTTTCTTTTATATGTTTGACTTGTTTTTACTCATTGATATCTACTTATGTTAATGAAGCCTCTTATAATTAATATGTTATTTTTCAAAATGAAAATTTGAAGTTAAAAGATTGTAAAATATCACTTGAATTAAATTGCTATATATTTATGTTTCTAGAAACAAGTCAATAAAATATGATTTTTCATCTAATTTTTTATTTTGCAATTTTGTATGAAACTATATGTTTCTTTTTATCTTTTTCTTATAAAAGAAACAAGAAACTTCGAATAGTGATTTTTATTGTCCCTCCTTATCTTATATGCATTAGAAACAAAAGTTTAAAATAATTCACTATCAATTGTACTAGATCCAACTATTTTAAGGCACTCATCATCAATAATTCTTTGATATTATATTTTAATTTTTACTAATACCTTTAAATAAATATTGAAAGTTCATGAAATATTGATAACAAATACTGAAGGACGAAATTCATTGTATACTAACTTTCTTTATGGCCTTATATGTCACATTCTTAAAGAATTGGCATCCAACAACGTATAACAAGAAGTATACAAATAAATGACAAAAGAAATGTGTTTTAAAATATTAATTGCATCTACACTAAAATGAGTTTTTATAAATATATAGAATACATTTGATAAATAATGAAAATTATTGTATGAAATCATATGAATCAAAGTGAGATTGAAATTTTTAAGCTTGAAAAGTTGAGTTGATTTCCGGGATTTATAATATCATAATCCCAATAATTTCCATTCCATAACAAATGAATTATGCATACTTCAAAGTCTAAAGAAAGATGTGTTGAAGAAATTGTACTCCCATTTAATTAATTTTTGTTATTCAAATTACTTCTAGTTGATGTTTTTGTGATACATTTCTTTATAAATATACTTACACACTCACACACACACACACACACACATATATATATATATAATATTAGCAAATTAAAAAATAGATAAGCACATGGACAAAAGATTCATGAAAAAATTGTCACAAGGAAAAATAATAAGTGGAATGTTGATCACCCGATAGTTACATGTAGCAACGTAATTTTCTTGTAAACCTATAAAATATGCTATCAAATTACATGAGATCGAAACGACAATTTTAGTATATATTGATTCTTCAAAAAAATATTTAGTCATAGTATTTTTTTGTCATTTTTTAGGACCACGTCCATAAATGCTACATTAGAAACCTAATTAATTGCAATTCATTAACTAAATTATAATTTGCAAGTTATTGTGCATTTCTTATTAATCTCTTACATAATGTACTTATACGTTATTCCATGACAGCTTGCATAGGTTCTGCATTTAACAGTACAGGGATCATGCAATGTCCAAATTGTAAGGAAATTGGACTTGGAGAATGGCGGCTCCCCGAAGATTTTTATTCAAGTAGTGAGGAGAATACTGAAGATGAAGCTTCATTTTCGGATATGGTAAATATGAAAATATTACTTAGTCTACTTTTTCCTTAAGAGGAACATAATCGTTCATTTAGATTCATTAATATTAACGTATCTACAGCATACCAAAAAAATATCAACCAAAATTAGCGTTTGACTAGTGCTAATTCATAAATTGTTTGCACACAAATATAATGATAATGATATTTATGTTCAATGGATTTCTTTTCATAATACAATAGAAAATTCTTTTAGAGTTGACCTTTTAAATAATGAAGTAGTAATATTGGATTGAAAATGTTAACTAAATTATGAAGTTGCCTTCGACTAGTACTAACTAATAAATTATCTGCAAACTAAAGAATTGATATTGCTATTTATGTTTATTGGTTTAAATTTCTTTACAAAATACGATATGAAACAGGATTTATAAACTTGAGTTATATTGTGATAATCTAATGTAAAGCTTAATGATTTGTTCTACAAATCGTATATCTGAAACCGTAGTTTATAAGAACATAGACGTTGACTTTATGTGTGCATAACATATAAGTTTGTTGGTTAGAATAAATTTTTCTCTAGAACTTATAATGAATGTTTATAAATATACTATGAAGCATGACATACATGCATGTAGAACCAAACTTATATTGTCATTATAAAACAAGTTGTGCACATCCTTTATCTTTGTGTTTAAATGATAAAAGTCTATTTCTCTCGATTGATTTATCTGTTTGTGCATGTGTATTTGTGGTGCAGCATTTCGGGAATAATTTGTTCGACCAAGCTCAACATGTTATTGGGTAAGAACTATTTGGTGTTACATCTTAATTGATTACATGACTTCTTTCTTTACTTTTAGATTGTTCTAATTCTACACAAATAACTTTTATATGATAACTCTAATCCCCAGTTGTGTTTTTACAAGATTTGATACTTTATAAAGACTAGATTAAAAAGCATATTGTAAAAAAGAATTCACAACAATTGTTGAAAGCACAAGGTAGCAAAAATGGTCATTCATGATTTTCTAAACAATTTGCTCAATTAAAGACTATTTATATCAATGATGAGCACAAAAATAGTACAACGAGAATCCTAGAACTTTAGCATATGAGATGGAGTTTCTCTCTATAAATTAACAATTGCTTGAAGTTCAAGAACAATCATTATTTATGGGTGTCAAATGTAAAATGATCAATTTTATACAAACATTTACATAATTGAAAAACTATTTTGTGGTAAGTAAATTTCGATAACTTTTGATGAGGAATTTTGTAATATAATTACACGTAGTCAAGTTGCAAATACCATGAATATACATGATGTAATTTGAACATGTAGTGGCATAAATACGACTCACATATTGGTTAACAAGTATTTGCCAAGCCAAATGGTATGTTTGAGGAAAATTACAAATAATTTCTACATGTTGACAAACGTGCATCTTATATGGCTAGTGGCATGTTTGTCACCTTTGGAATATCTACAATGAGGTTTTTATATTATCTCCATCCATAACTTTTTTGTTATTTGGAACGGTTGTCTGAGTATGATAAGAAAAATTAAAAAAAATATTAATATATAATTTAATTATTCATTAATAATACAAAATAATATCATATGATATAGTAATATTTAAAAGGTTTAACTAGATAAGTCTTTTGA
Source organism: Penstemon eatonii (assembly GCA_038501285.1). Lineage (NCBI taxonomy): Eukaryota > Viridiplantae > Streptophyta > Magnoliopsida > Lamiales > Plantaginaceae > Penstemon > Penstemon eatonii. Next base: position 59,227,076 of record CM076715.1, on the reverse strand, counting down.
AAGATTAATAGGTTTGACTTCTCATTGAAGTTGATGGAGCAAAAACTTTGGGAGAGAACGAAATTAATATAATATCTTAAAGTTGTGTATTAACTTAAATATATACATGTCTTAATTTAAATTTTGGTATACTAGATATTATTTTTAAAATTTTGTGTAACGATGCATAACATTATATCTCTTTATATTTAATTTATATATATATATATATATATATATATATATATATATGGTGTGTGCGCGTGTGTTAAGTTATATTTTGTACTAATTTTAAGGTTATGAATAAAATATATTTTACTAATATTTGCATTTGTATTATCTGAATTTGGTTATGCTAAATATCATTGGTTCATATTTATACTCTAAAAATTCACAGTATGTGAAGGTATTGTGTTATATATTTTTAAAATGAGTCTCATCATCTCATATATTTATCATTGTATTTGTACTCGTGCATCTAAGTATATAATAAAATGTCTTATCCATCTATATTCGTACCATTTCGTATTCATACCATTGCATCCCTACTAGCGTATCATTTTATATAATAAAATATCTCCAGTCAAAATATCATATAATACCGTAGTTTGAATTTCTCTTATTTACTTACACATTTTCCTTTAGAATTCGGGAAATATAGCATATCATGGATTTTTTTTTAACTGTGAGTTACGTACCCTTAACATGTTGATTTGGGATTTGACAGAAACATCATTCCGGAAGTATGTCCTTATGGTAAGTATTCTTTATTTGCATTTTTGCAATTTATTATTCACTCATTTGCACATAATCACCATAAATATCATTTAGAAAATTGTTTTGTTAATATAGAGCTGATTAATGATTTTGATGGTTGTTCTTTCTCAGGTTGTTCCTCTAATCAACCAATCTCACAAAGGTATTATAGTTTACAACAAATCAATGATGTTCATTCTTATTAACATACATGGTACAATAATTTCAACTCATTCAACTACGTGATAAAACGATAATCATCATTAGTAACAAAAAAGTTATAGAATTCAGTATTTATATGTACCCTAAACTTTATAAATGGGTAATCTTACTTGTGTTCTTAAAGCATAATTCTAAAAAAGGAAGTTTATTCATAAAACCATTTTCAAATATTTGTTGTTTACAATGGAATATAATATTTTTTTTGCTCTACATGTAGTATTATTCTATATCAGGAAATCATAATTTATTATAATTCTCCGGTATATTCAAAATTTGTATTTCACGTCTTTATCTTTCTTATTTATTTTTGTAATATTATAATCACATGTCATTTGTACAAGGACAATGGTTTCTCTAGAATTATATATATATATATATATATATATCTCAAGTTATAGAGCTTGAAGTAAGAGAACTCATTTATTATGGTTTTTTTTTTCCAGAACAGATCAAGGTAGTGGGAGTAGTGAACCTACGCTTGAACTCACACTTGCTACAAGAATTTACGGATGTCCTTTACATACAATTTCTGAGCAAGTGATACATCCAGATCCTGAATGTATAAGGCCCGAAATTGATTTAAATATGTTTACATTTCTTTAAACATATATAATGAAAAACGACAAATAAGTTTGGTTGATTTATTTAGCTGACATATGAACTTGTCATATATTTATTCAACCAATTCACATCAGATTTTTGCATTTCTTTAGACAATGTGTCATAACTTTTGATGTTCAAACTTTTATTAAGTTGTTTTACATCAATTTGACCGTTTAAAATATTACAAGTAATGAATCAACATGGATTGAGATACAATGTAAATTCTCCTTGATTGATAAACATTTGTAAAAGTAACTCTATAGAGTTGACATCGAGATTTAAAATGAAACCCACATAAGAAAAGTATAATAAATAAACTAAAATAAGATTAAGAATTAACAATGATTTTTAAAGCCAAAAGCTCACATATATAATTGCCCGTTAACTTCCCTTAAATAGTATATTGCAAAATAAAAACACACCAGTTGCACATAAATTGCACATAAATTGCACAAGAAATGCACAACATGTTAAATCTACGAGAGAAATGTTTTTTGGTACTAAACTATAAGATATTTGTCAATTATGGTACCAATAAGTTTTGCATTCAATAATACAGCGATCATGCGATGTCTAAATTGTAGGAAGATTGGACTTGGAGAATGGCGGTTCCCCGATGATTTTTATGTGTTGGATAAAGATGAAGATGGAGTGCACTGAATTTTATTTAGTTAAGGGAGGTTTTAATGATTTCCAAAACTTAAATTCAGCTAAGTAAAGATAACTTAGTTGAAATCCCTTAGAAGAATTTTGACCAAGTTAGAAGACATATCAAACGGGTCAAATATTCAAGGTCCAGAAGACTACTGATCTGCTGAAGAGAAGAAATCAGACTGGTGTAAATCAGCCGACTCAAATCAGATTTGTTCAAGTTTGAGATCAACTTTGTTCATCATCAGACTTGTACTCTCATCATCCAAGTGGAAAGATCAAGAAGTCGTCCCAACGGTAATAAATGCCACTGAAGTTATAAATGCTGAAGTCCAAGGTTATTAATGGCAAATGATTGAAGAAACAACTCGTATCAGCTCGGTGCATTTAATGTTGCCTGACAGAAAGTACAGTCTGCAGTACTGTCACTGTGCAGAGAGCCGTTCGCGGAAATTAAGGACCAGAAATCAAGATATTTAAATTTTGTCTCACTTCAACGGTCATAATTCAAAGAGTGACTATAAATAGCTGAGAGAGACGAAGAGAAAAGCTACAACACAACAATTGAGAGATTGATTTCGAAGCAAAATATTTTCTAAGTCTTAAAAGCTCAAGAACAGCTCACTCATCAGCCTTGTCATTTGTTGACTCAAGCCCAAGTTGAAGATCAATAATAAACACATTTTTCTGATTGAAATATGTTAGAGTGTTGTGAGGAGTGTTTATCCATCTGTGTGATCTGTAGAATAGGTCTTCTTTGTGATTTCCTATTGCGAGCTTACGACCAGATTCATTTGTTGTTTTGGCGTAAGTGGGGTATACTGATTACTGTGTGTTTTTAGTATAACCCAAGATCTTTGTGACTTGGAAGAGTGGATTAAAGGATATTTACATCCATATAACCACTATAAAAATTCTTATGTTTTTATCTTGCTTTTTACTTGCATATTTTCAAATTGCATAAAACACTTGATTAACTGTTTGAAAAAGATTTGAAGGGATTTATAAAACTGGGGATAAAATTTTCAAACTACTAAGTTTACTTGTGAAAAACACTTTAAAAATCCACTGCAAGTATTCTGGTATTAAAACTGATTTTGACAAAAATCTGCTAAGTAACTATCAGATTAGTGGTCAACAAAGCTGTTCAAAGATTTGTTCGTGATCAGCCTTGTAAACTTACTGTTCTGTAACAGCTTAGTCTGTTTACGATTAAGCAACAGTTTTAAAGTTAAAATTTGATTAAAAATTTTAAGAGGTCTATTCACCCCCCCTCTAGACCTCATCTGACCACTTGGGACCAACAAGTGGTATCAGAGCAGGTGGTTCATTAGAATCAGCTGCCTGATCAACGAGCTTGATCCGAGTGTTTTTCAAAGGTTTTTCAAACTTTTCAAAAGAGCATCTTTTTGAAAAATTAAAATTTTTGAAAAATGGATAGTATCAGCCATGTTCCCCATATAGCTGGTATGAGCTTCGAAGACTGGAAGATCAGAATGGAGATCTTCTTAGCTGCCTACAATGATAACATGTACACATGTATCATCAAAGGTCCATTCAAATTTACCAAGACCATCAAGGTTAATGAAGTCGATATAACGGTGGAAAAAGATTTACACGAGATGACAGCCGAAGAAATAAAGCTGTTCAACCTGTACAAAGTTGGGCGATTCATCATGACCAAGGCCCTTGACAATGACAGATTTGACAAAGTCAAGCACTACAAGACTGCCAAAGAAATGTGGGATAAGGTTCGTGATATGAGCGAAGGAAACGACGCCATTAAAGAGCATCAGCTGAGTGTTGCTCTGGAAAAGCTGGACAACTTCAAGATGAAGTCTGCGGAAACCATTAATTAGATGGATACAAGGTTTACAAGGACACTGAATGAAGTTCTGAAGCTTGGAAAAACCTTCACTGATAAGGAGATAACCGTCAGAGTGCTGAATGCTCTACCTCCAAAGTTCAACATGAAGGTGACAACTATGGAAGAGTCAAGAGATTTAGGAAAAATCTCCCTCACCGAGCTGTTCTCAGTACTCAAGGCATACGAGTATAAACTGCCAAGAATGGGTGTTGAAGAAACCTCTACTTCAAGTCCCACAGCTGTCCTGGTTGCTGCTGAAAATCCAAGAAGACCATCCTACAAAAGCAATGACGTGGACTCATCTGATGAAGCCACAATACTCAACAAAAAGGAGTACACCGTTGGAGACGTTGCATTGCTGATGAATAATTTCAAGAAGTTCTACAAACGAAAAATGAAGAACAAATACAACAATGCTCCTACTTCTAACCCTACTTCTTCTTCTCAAGATAAATATTCTTATAAATCTAAAATGATGTGCTATAACTGCAGGAAATTGGGTAATTTCATCAGAGACTGCCCATATCCTAAAGCTGAAAAGTTCACTGAAGAAGAAAAGAGAATCAGAAAGGAAAGAAAGCATCAGAAAGGCAAGGTGCTGGTGGCAGAAGCGGAAAAGCTAGCTGCTATCTACTCATCAGATTCGGATTCAGACACTTCTGATGAAGAGTCTTCTTATGAAGAGAGTCCTGCTCTTCTCTGCCTGATGACTAAGGAATCTGATAGCTCTGAGGATGATGAGGTAACTCCTCTTGATAATGAATTGTTTAATTCATTTGAACAAATGATGCTTAACAATACTACTATTGCTGAAGCATTTAGTAATCTTAAGGAAGAGATGATATTGCTAAGAGAGCAAAATAGTTCACTGAAACTCAAGGCTGAAAAGCCAAAAGAATCAGATGAATATAAACAGCTTGAGCAAGAAAATAAATCTATGAAAGCTGAATGTGAAGTTCTTAAAGGAAAAGTCATGGAACTTGAGAAAACAATTGAGTCTCATGAAAAGTCATCTGTTGCATCCACTCATATGTCTAGTAAACAGAAGACACCTTTAGATCAGGATAAGTTAGAACTGAACCATACTTGAAAAGTTTATATCAGCTGACAACAGTAAGGTCATTTTGTATGTTCAGACTACTAAACCTGCTTCACCTGAGAAAGTGTTAAAGGAGACGAAAACTCCTAAGGCTAAAATGAGCAAAGAGCCTAGTGTAGGAAAACAGACTGGTAAGTCCAAACAGAAGAGTCCTAGGAAGTCTTCTGATAAGGCTAAAACCAATCAGGCTAGTGATAAATCTAAGTTGTCTGTTAATGAGAAAGCATCTAGTAAACCAAAGAAGCATAAAAATAAGAAAAATCAAAATGCTTGGTATGGAAATGAGTCTTATTATGTGCAACCTGCTGCATATCCTCCTATGTATCATGCACCTCAATTTCCAACTTACTATGCACCATATCCTGCTTATCCAATGCATGCATATCCTGCTTATCATGCATCTTATTCTGCTTATGAACATTATCCTTATCATGTTGATTATCAACAACATGACATATCTAACAAACGTGATAAAGGCAAATCTGTTTATACTCCTGCTGAAAATCAGAAGCCTAAGAAGCCTAAGACTTCAACATCTTGGGTTGTCAAAGGTGGAACTAATCCTTTAGGACCCTCTCAATAAGGGTACTTAAAACAATCTTATTTTGTTTTGTAGGTTAGGATTAGGAGTAGGAGTAAAGTAGAGAAGACTTGGTACTTGGACAGTGGCTGTTCAAGACACATGTGTGGAAGCATACATGAGCTAACTGATGCTGTTGCTGTGGCTAGTCCAAATGTGACGTTTGGAAACAGCAAGGAATGCAAGATTGTAGCAAGTGGAAAGCTGATTATAGGCAACATTGAGATATCTGACGTCTCTTATGTTAAAGGCCTCAAATACAATTTGCTGAGCATAAGTCAATTTTGTGACAAAAGACATTCAGTCAAAAGTAAAAGATTTGTTCGTTCTTGATAGTTATTTACTTTATTGGTGGATAGGAACATACTCTGGATCTATCTTCTCAACAGATAAGTGCTACGTTGAACAGATTGGAACAAAGAAGGGCATTTTCTCTGGAAGACGACAAGGGAATGTCTACACAGTGGACTGGAATTCTGTTGACAAGAATTCAAATGTTTGTTTGGTGGCATCAACACCAAGTGAAATCAGTTGGCTGTGGCACAAAAGAATGAATCATGTGAATTTCAAGACCATCAACAGACTTATCAAGAATGATCTGGTAGAGGGAATTCCAAAAAAAGTCATGAGCAAAGACAAGCTTTGTGACGCATGTCAGAAGGGTAAACAAATCAAGTCATCATTCAAAAGCAAGAAGCACCAATCATCTGGAAGGATCTTGGAGCTACTACATATGGACTTATTTGGACCCATTGATCCAATCAGCAATAGTGGAAAGAAATACTGCCTAGCTGTTGTGCATGATTATTCAAGATACACTTGTGTGATTTTCATGAAGAAGAAAAGTGAGACCAAGGAGCATCTTACAAATCTGATGGAGCAAATTCAGAACAAAAAGAGTATGAAAATACTAAAGATCAGATCAGACAAAGAGACTGAATTTACAAACTCTACTGTTGAAGAGTATTGTAATACCAGATGAATCAGCCATGAATACTCTGCTGCCAGAACCCCTCAACAGAACGGAGTTCCTGAAAGGAGAAACAGAACTTTGAAAGAAGCTACCAGAACAATGATAGCTGAAGCAAAGCTGCCTCAAAGATTTTGGGCAGAGGCAACAAATACAACATGCTTTACCCAAAACAGATGCATGATCAACAAGCACCAAAACAAGACTCCATATGAAGTTTGGAACAATAGAAAGCTTAACATTCATTACTTTAGAATTTTTGGTTGTAAATGCTTTGTTTTAAATAATGGAAAAAATCACCTTACTGCTTTTGCAGAAAAAGGCTGATGAAGCAGTATTTGTAGGATATTCTACTGTTAGTAAAGCGTATAGAGTCTTTAACAAAAGAACTTTACTTGTAGAAGAATCCATTCATGTAGTATTTGATGAACCTAGTCAATCTTCTGAAAAGAATCAAAGTTCTGATCAAAATACGTCTACTGATTTTCAGAAATTGAGTGTTGAAAAGAATGAAGAACATATTCCCATTAGACTATCTCATCTCAACTCAGCTGCTAACTCAAGTGCTGTTCAAAATCACAATGCTGATTGTCTAACAGAAGAGTTGCAAACAGCTGACAGACCAGAGACTGTTCAACAGACAACTGCTGTTCAACAGACTACTACTGGAACTCCAACAGTAGTGTTGCAAGATCAAAACAGAAGACAACATTATGATTTGCAACCTGATCTTAGATGGCTCAAGAATCACCCACCAGAGCTGGTGATTGGTGATCCTTTGGATAGAGTAAAGACAAGGAGAGCTGCTGCAAGTGAAGCAATGTTTGTCAGCTTTCTATCTCAAATTGAGCCCAAACAGATTGAAGAAGCTCTAAGTGATTCAAACTGGATTGAAGCTATGCAAGAAGAGCTAAATCAATTTGAAAGGAATGAAGTCTGGTACTTAGTTCCTAGACCAAGTCATCAAAGAGTAATTGACACTAAATGAGTATTCAGGAACAAAATGAATGAAGATGGTGTGGTCACCAGAAATAAAGCAAGATTAGTTGCCAAAGGCTATTGTCAAGAAGAAGGTATTGACTTTGATGAAACTTTTGCACCAGTAGCAAGATTAGAGGCAATCAGACTCTTTCTTGCCTATGCTGCTCATAAGAATTTCACACTTTCAAATGGATGTGAAATCAGCTTTTCTCAATGGAGAATTGCAAGAGGAAGTTTATGTTGAACAACCACCTGAATTTGAAGCTTATCAAGAAGAAGACAAGGTGTATCGTCTGAAGAAAGCCCTCTATGGACTGAAACAGGCTTCAATAGCATGGTATGATACCCTATCTGATTTTCTTTTAATTAAAGGATTTCGCAAAGGTAAGGTACACAAGACCCTGTTCACTATTGAATGGGAAAATCATATATTGCTTGTGCAAATATATGTGGACGATATCATTTTCGGTTCAATGATAACGTCGTGAAAACGTCATTATTACGTGTCTTCTTAAGCCGAAAACAACTTGCTTTGATTTGAGTTTTGCGTGCTTTTGTTTATTTTCGCATTCTTTTGCGTTTTTGGTCCTTTGTTGGACATTTGTGTGTTTTGGTAGTTGTTTGTGTGTTTTGATGTTGTTTTGTGTGTTTTTGTAGGGAGATGTAAAAAAGGGCTTCAAAGGAATGAAGAACCGAAGTCAAAAATATGGAAGAACGTAGATAGCTGCTCACTAGAACATGCATAAATATTTGATGGATGATCCAAATGAGCTGAATTTTGGATATGTCATAGATGAGTGAGTTAGCTACGCTACGGACTTTACGGATCCGCAATCAGAGTTCGGAGTCAAAAGATATGCTGCTCGGAAGAAAGTGCGGCGGAGCAGAAAATCTGCAGAGAGCTTACTGCCTGATCTCGCGGCCGCGAGCTCAGGGCTCGCGGCCGCGAGGTCCTGCCTGCTGGTGCGAAATATCAGCTGAATCTCCGCGTTTTGAAGGGCATTTTCGGGTTTTCTCATGAGGGGCTATTAGGGCAAGATAAGAGAGCAACTTTGGGACTTCTTACACAATCTCCCTTCCAATCTTTCCCTCTACTCTTGGCAGCCCTTTTTCCTCTCAAGCCTCCTCAATTCTCTCTTTAGTTTTTTTCTTACTTTTTTCTTGTATTTGAAGACTCCACCAAGGGGGTGAGTTAATCACCACCCTTGGGGAGTGATTAGGTGGTGATTAAGGGGAGGAGAATCCGTCTCTCGATTTCGTTTCGATTAGGTGATATCTTTCTATTTTCTAGTTGTCTATGATTAGGAGATTGATGTTGTTATTTTCTTTTTGGAACTATGATTGTGAATTTGAATTCTCCGGATTTATATAAATTTATGTTATTGTTTGATTAATGATGTCTTGATGATTAGTATGGTGCTTATATGTGTTCGTTAATCCGATTCCGTGTTTATTGTTCGTCTTGTGGTTTGACAACCCTTTGAGATGAGTGTTATTGATTCTTGATTGCTAGATATAGTGATTTTGAGGATTTGATTATGAATTTGGATTGTGAATCGATTTTAGGATAGACATATACCTATGTCGTTTCATATTCGTTTAAGGTTTGAGTTTAAATGACATCGATTAGATTTTAGTCCATTTATACGTAAATTGGCTTAGTTTAATTTGATAGGTTGGTATGCTATCGAAAGATACATATGAATGTCATTGAATCCTTGAATAGCAAACACGAGCATAAGATATTAATTGTCGAGTCATTGTTATCGTTTGATTAATTATGTTTGATGTTGGGTTATGTTTGATTTGTTGGGTTTATTGTTTTATCGCACTTTTGGCCATCTACCTTTAATGCAACCTAGACATAGGATGTAGAAAGTTAGGTGAGTGACGATTTGTGGATTTCAACCTAGGATAGACATATACCTAGTTTGGTCCGTGTTTGTATAATGGGTTCGTCCGTAAATGCATCAAATAACTTAGATTCTCTTTATTCGGGGATTCGGGTTAGTTTTAGGTCCCGGGTGACAACGGTACGCCTTAGAATTCTCTTTTGGGTTCGAACTTTCCTTTGAGCATCGGTTGACAACGATGTTCGTTATTGATCCGGAGATGGAGAGTTTGGGTAGATTGGTAGAGTTAAGTCAAACCGACAGGGAGACTTAACTAATTTGAACTCACAAACAACAACTAATTCTAGAATTGTTTGCATAGCTAACCTAACAACCGCATGATTTATCTGCTTTAACTAATCGCTTATGAATCCTCCTTACCGCATAATTAACTCCCCATTTACTTGCTTTCGTAGTTAGATTTACTTCATCGCTCTTAGTTAAATAAAATCACCCTTATCAATATTTGGGTTCGATATTATTGTATTAAGCGACCTTAAATGAAATAAGCCATCGATTGATTCGTTTATTCCCACCTTTTACCCATTCGTTGGGATTCGATACTCGGTATGTACTTATCGTTTTATATTACTTGTAACGACCGTATACTTGCGTTTCTACGCACTCGTATTTGGAGCGCAACAAGTTTTTGGCGCCGTTGCCGGGGAATGTGGTAACGTGTGGAGTAAATGACGATATTGATGGCTAGTTTTGTGTTTGATAGCTTGATACTTCGTGCTAATTTTGATCTTTTTGTTTCTTTGCGAGGTTTGATCGGCCTATTGCGAAGAGCTTAAGGATTTTGATGAGCCTGTTTTGTGGAATCATGGACGATGGGAGTAGTTTTGGTGACAATCAATTCATCCCTCGTATCAAGTCAAGCTCGTGACTTAAAACAAGCATTATTTTCCTTTTTCATCATGTTGTCTTGTTTTGTTTTGTTTTGTTTTTGTTTGTGTTGTGTTGTAGGTGATGATTGTGCATGATAAAGAAGTAATGGCAAGCATGATTGAGGATCCGAGACGGAAGTTAACCACGGGATGCACGGACTCCATGATCGACAGAAGGGCGTAACCTTTACATTTTTTGCATTCCGTTTGGTTTATTTTGCGCTTACAATGCTACATCTATATGTCCGTACTTGATTGGTTTTAGATTATCTATGCTTGCTTGAATTGGATAGAGCCATGTTCGATCATTTACCTTGTTTATTTCTTTGTTTTGTTTGTTTTTCTTTTCTTTGTGTGCTTGCGTGGTTGTCGTGTCGACCTCCCTCCATTTTTCTCAATTCACACAATGGGGACATTTTGCGTTTTTAGTTTGGGGGAGAGAGGTCGCAAGTACTTGCATACATGCTAGGTCGACCCGCCAATTTTTTTCAAATTCTTATTATTATTTGAGTATGCTTCTACAAAATTTGAGCACATTGGCTAAGGCTAGATTGTATTTGAGGTGGATAAAGAACTTTAGTGATAATAGGATCTAGGACTCCTCTAGCGTAACTTAGTTTCTCTCCAATCTTCAGTTTGAAAACTAAGTGTGAAGAGAGCAAAATGACTTAAGTTTGGGGGAGTGAACCCTTTTCAAGAATGAAAAACCTTTGAACACTTAGCTCTTAAAAGAAACGAGTAGAGAAGTTGATAAAATGTATGCACTTCTATGAGAGAAAAGAAAGGCTAAGCCTTCATTGATGAAATTCATGAATCATTTTTGTAATTACTCTTTTTTTCGTTGGAATGGTGCTAGTAGCCCAAAAAGTCGAATGTTTAGAAGCACGAACAACAATCATCATTAGTGCGAGTTTTGTATTGTAATATCATTGTAAAGCACAAAGTGCTATGTTATCATTGTAAATCAAAAGAAAAGCAAAGTATGGTGAGAAAAGAGCTAGGGACTGAAATTGCCAATTAGTTCAAGAATAGGGACAAAACTCTTAAATTACCTACAACTTAGTTTCATGATGTGATTGGAGCATGAGGTTTGAAACCTAAGGTTAGGAGATAGTCTAAGTTAACGTGAGGAGCCCATGCAAGTAGAACCGATGATTTTAATCTATTGGGGCGTATTCACCTAAAATAGAATCTAGCCGAAGCCATCACGCACACACGTGGAGCTTGTTTAAAGAATAATTTGAAAGTGTTAAGCTTTGGCATTTTGATCTTAAGCATGCATGTTTAGTATTTGTTTTTGCTTTCTTTGCTCGAGGACGAGCAAGTGTTTAAGTTTGGGAGTGAACAAATCAACAGATGTGTGATAAGTTCTCAAAGCTGATGCAGAACAAGTTTGAAATGAGCATGATGGGAGAACTTAACTATTTTCTTGGCTTGCAAGTAAGACAATTGCCTGATGGAATATTCATCTGCCAAGCAAAATACACAAATGATCTGTTCAAGAAATTTGGTATGGAAACTAGCTCTACTGATAATATTCCAATGTCTACTAGTCTTCGTTTGGATAAAGATGAGGATGGCAAATCAGTAGACATAACCAAGTACGGAGAAATTATTGGGTCACTGTTATACTTAACAGCTAGCAGACCTGATATCATGTACTCTGTTAGGGTTTGTGCGAGATATCAATCAAATCCTAAGGAATCTCATCTCTTAGCTGCTAAAAGAATTCTCAAATATCTTAAAAGCACTGAAGAATTGAGATTGTGGTACCCTAGGGAATTTGGATTTGAGCTTATTGGTTATTCAGATTCTGACCTTGCTGGATGTAAGATTGACTGGAAAAGCACAACAGGTGCCTGTCAGTTCTTAGGTAGTCGTCTGATCTCTTGGATGAGTAAGAAACAGACTTCAGTATCCATATCTGCTGCTGAAGCTGAATACATAGCTGCTGGAGCTTGCTGTGCACATATATTATGGTTGAAGCATCAACTAGAAGATTACAACATCAAAATCAGTGGAATACCTATCTACTGTGACAATACAAGTGCAATCAGTCTTACTCAAAATACTACAAGTCATTCAATGACTAAACATATTGAGATCAAACATCACTTCATCAGAGATCATGTGGAGAAAGGAAATGTCATGATAGAATATGTTTTCACTGAAAATCAGTTTGCTGACATCTTCACAAAACCTCTGAGTGAAACAAAGTTTTCAACTCTAAGAGCTGAACTAGGTCTACTAAAATTGGATGCATAAGCTGAGGGGGAACTCATCAGAAGACTGAAGTTCATCAGCTTACACATCGTATTATCTTCAAGGATTAACTCTCAACAGACTAGTTAACTTATAGATTCTTAAAGTCAGGGGGAACGTGTAAGACTAGCGGTACTTCTGATTAAAAGTTGAAATTTGTTGATGAAAGTTAGTTGAAGTTATGTTTTCATCAGAAGATTAATGTCTTGAAGATTTAAGATTAATTATCTGGCTGGATTGACAAACAGCCGATGAAGGTTATCAGTTATTGGCTTTCACTGATAACAATCAGTCATCAGGACGGTAGTCCCATCAGATAAGTACTTTAGTTACTCGTCTGATCAGTTAAGTAAAAGCTGTGCGTATTAAAAACATTTTATTTAAAAATGCGCTTTTACAAATATGATAAGGCGGTTTGCATTCCCGCCTGTCATTAAATGCTTTTTGATTTTGAAAAGGCGTAACTGACGCAGCACGATAAGTACTGACAAGAAACAGATCTAACGGTAGGCGGGTATCACAGAAACCGAAATACCCTAACTTTATAAATTCAGATCTGATCAGACTTGTGCCTCTTTACGCACCCAAATATACTTAGAGCATTTGTGAGAAAATTCTTTGCATTCTATCTTCTGCAAATTTCTGTTTTTCACTAACATCTCACAGATTCAAAATGGGTTCTAGTCAAGAAGCTAAGTCTGGTACCGATTTGATGAAGCAATTGTTGGAGAAGTTCAAAGTTGCTTCCCTGGTAAACTTCATGGAACTACACGAAGGACTGGTCTGGAAGGACCAAGTTTTGGAATACTACAGGACAGCCGAAGTGGATTTCGCCAAAAGGGAGATTAAAGCTACAATTGGAGTCAAATCTGTAGTCATCACCCCCGTTCTGCTTCATGAAACGTTTTGGTCTGCCAAACAGAGGACGACATGATGTAACTACCCTTGCTGAGGAAAAACGTCAAGAATTCTGGGCAATTTGTGCCAAGAAGAGTGAGATGTTGACTGGCAACATTAAGAAAAAGCAACTGAAGGACGAATATCAGCGCATGGCTGATATGGTTGCTAAGCTAATAGAGAACTGCACCTTCTCTCTTGATGCAGTGACTATGAAGAGATACAACATTATGTTGGCTAATTTTCATGAGAAGAAAGGCAAAAACTCTACTCAACAGACTAATCATAGAATCACTTTGAGCTATCTGCTCCACCACATGGGATGTGAGATGACAAATGGGAAGGAGATTCATAACGCTAAGGCAATGGCCAAGTACTTGCCTGTTATGAAAAGGAAAGCTGATGAAGTTGAAGCTGATGAAGATGTGGAGGAACCTAAGGAAGAGGTTCCTGCCAAGAAGCAAAGAAAGTTGACTAAATCAGCTCAGCCTGCTGTTGAAGTTAAGAGGAAGACTGATGAGCCCAAGGAAGTGGCTCCCAAGAAGATGCAGAAAGTATCTACTCAAACAGCTGAGCCAGCTGTTCAAGCCAGAGTAGACACGTCTGATGCTATGAAGACTGATGAAATCATCAAACACACTACTGCGGAGATCAGGAATATGATAGGATAGTGCCCAGCAAGCCAACAAATATAAGCTTGTTTAGGTACTTCCTTTAGAAGCAATCTTATGATTCATAAGATAATACGCCTGTTTATTCATAGTACGTGAATTAAACAATGGCCAACTTCATCTCTCGCGAACGTATCTAAGCGATTGGATGAAACCCTGAGATCACTCATGACTACGGGATTATTCACTTCAGTATTGGGTGCGATTAATCATGAAACAATCTCAAAGGTCGTGATCTCAAAAATGTTCCAAGTCATAGATTCATATCGAGACGGGGTATCGAATGAATCGTCAAGACTTGTAGGATTATGCATGATTCACATGAAGTGAATTTGTTGTCGTTTCATGAACAAGGCATTGAATGCTAGTGCATATGACTAGGTGGTTCGATAGGGGATCGAACGCATCGAACGACCCGAACAGAGAGACCCATCGTGGAAGTGCGTTAAGCATATCGGTAATGGGATGTCTCTCAAGACTTATAATAGTGTACGATTTAGTCCTTTGACTTGAGGTACTAGGGCGGATTTGGTACACGGGAATACGTACTTTGATTTAGGAGCCGACCACATAGCTTGGTCATTGTGCGACTACTTTGGGTACGTATGAACGTGTGCGCGGATAGTTAGTACTAATAAAGGATCTATCGACTCATCCTGATAAGATGAGAGAATTTCCTGTACGTTCTTAGATAATAAATCCGAGGAATCTACGGCCGTAGTCGGTGACGGATTTGGAAAGGGGTTTCCAAATTTAGCAGTCACACTGGAATTATTATCCTGAATTAGAAAGTACAGAATTGAGATAATTAGAGGTGCCGACCAATTCACACACCCTAGGTCTCAGTCGGGAAATTAGTTGATAGAAGGACCGTATGTACATGGCATTTATAAGAGTTGAAGGTTCACGAATATCAATTCACCTGAAGTTGGGCCTCATGGGCTTGTGGCTAGACATCGACCATGAGGTGTGGGTACTCCTGAATTAATAAGGAAATTAATTCTGGAGTGGTCAATTAAAGTGGTTAATTGATCGGAGCAATTAATTGCTCACTAATTAAATCACGAAAGTCGTGGGCCTGCTGCCAATTGATGGTGAACCTAGAGGGTCACACACAATACAGTTGGACAGTGACAGTCTGGAAGGAATAAATTGATTTAAGGAATTAAATCAATACATGAATTACAGTATTAATTCATGAAGAAGAATAATTAATTAGAAGTGACTAATTAATTAATCGAGAATTAAAGTGTTAATTCGAAGTGGAGAATCATTAATTAGGAGTAACTGATTAATGAATCAATTGGAATTTCTAATTGATTAAATCATCAATTAAAGTATTAATTGGAAAGAATTAATTAATTAATAGTGGATTAATTAGTTAAACACATGGGCCGATCCATATGAAAGTTAATTGATCTAGGATTAATTAATTTAAGCATATGGGCCAATTATTGTAAGGATAAATTAATCTGGGATTAATTAATCTTACATGGGCTAATTTTGGGAACTATGATCAAATTAAGTTTAGGACTAATTAAAAGCATAAGAGGCCGATTTCTTGTTAATTGATTGGGCCGATTTTTGCTAGTTTATTTAGTCTTGAATTAATTTGATTATGTTGGATTATGATAGGGATTAAAAGAGTTTGTGTTTTCTTGTGTAACTAGGAAAGAGATTGAAAGAGATCTTCTTTCCTAATGTGATAAGATTTGTGTATATCTTATCTCTTGAAAAGAAGATATTCTTTCAAGAGTTAGATGTCTATTAGGAGAAGGAGTCTTCTAATAGAGACATCTATAAATACTAGATATACATAATCAAAAATACACTAACAAATCCTAAGAGATTTATTCTAAGAAAAGAAAGAAAATCACAACACAAGAAAAACAAAGAAGGCCGAAAATTTCAGCCCTCATTCTCGCCCCTACTGAAAACCGAACCCTGTGCAAAATCGCCCCACCCCTGTGAAGGATTTTTCTCCAAGTCTTCTTCCCGGATCTGCATCCAATTCCTGACGAGGCAATTCCTTAATCCTAGTTCTGAGCCTGGGGATTTCGTGAAGTCACTCAAATCCAGCTGGTGTGGACTATCTCTAGAGGCACAACACTTGGGGTGCTCTAGTGAACAAACGAAGACCGGAGAATTACCACCACCTTGCCTGTGGTGAGGTAAAATTATTTTTACCTACTTTTATTTAATTCAAGTATATGCATGCTTTAATTAAATTCAACCTTTATTCATATGTGCTAAATAAGAAACCCTGGGATTTGGTGTATGATTAAAAATTTTAAATTCCGCACTGTTGTAGTTGACAAATTATACCCATAAATCCCAACAGAATATATCTCCTGCCTCATCTTCAAGAACACCATCTGCTGAACATTCTGATAAGACTGTTGCTCACAGGACCAGAAGTCAACTCAGAGATACAGGTGCTTCCAAACCTGTTCAAGGAGGAAGGGCAAAGAAAACAATAAGGAAGAAAATGACTTTTGTTGATTCACCCACTGAGTTATCAGACTTAGTGAGACAAAGCCCTCAATCAGCAAAGAGGCTTGCTGGTGCTGAAGAGAAGTCTGCTGCTGAAAAGACTGATGCTCAACAAACAGCTGGGGTTGCTCAACCTCAAGATGATCCAGATGTGCAGCTCATCAACCCCATAGCAGCTGCAGCCATTGCATCTGCTGGTCCTGCTCCTAATCCTGCCCAAGCTGATAAAAGGAAAAGAAAAATCCTTATCAAAAAGAAGAAAATTTCTGTTGCTGATAAAAAGAAGAGAGATGAAGCAGAGCAGAGAAAAAGAGATGAACATGAGGAGCAGAGGGTCCTTGAACTCGGTAAGATTCAGGCCGAAAAGGATGAACAGAGAAGGAAAATGTCTGAAGCAGAACGTAAGGCTGCTGAAGATGCTGAACTTGCTGTGGTCCTTGAGCTGAGCAAGAAGGATGCTCATGGCCCTGAACATGCTGGATGAGTAAAGATTGGTGAATCTTTACAAGCCAAGCCAAAGATGCCTGCTGGCATGGTCAATCCTAAGGCCAAGTTTGAAGTCAGAAGATCTTTTGATGTTATCAATGTTGACAAATCTGTTTTCAACAGGTTTGAGAAGGCTCTGGCCTACTTTGATCAAAAATTGATGCTCAAGACTTTATTCACCCATGAAAAACAAAGATATATGAAGTGGAGAGACTACAGTGTGAATAAATCTGTTGAAGAGCTTCATAACCGGAAGGAGTTTGCTGATGAAGAAAAGTGGGTTCTTCAATGGTTGAAAACTACCTCCATCACAAGAGCCTTGGATCCTGATTTTGTCAGAGATGCTATGCATCAATATGCCAAGGACTTTGCTACAGAAGAAGCAAAGATTATTGCTAACACTTTGCCAGGCAAGAGAAGGAAATCTGATGATCCTACTGAAAGGGCTATTCAAATTGCTGTGATGACTGCCCTGAAGAACTGGCCTGCTAAGTCAAGATATCAGAAAGGTTCTTCAAGTGATCTACCCTCGTTGCCAAGCATTCAACATATCACGTTTGGCAAGGAAATGAAAAATTATCATGAAATGCCTAAGGTAAAGAATCCTGCCCCAAATCTGTGGCCTATTGTAAGACAGATTCGTTAAACAACAGTCTTTACTGATGATGGCAAAATTATTGATAAAATCTTCGAAGACGTCACTGATTAGCCCCGTACTGCTAAAGAACCCTTAGCAATTGAGTGGAAAGCTAAGGAGTCAAATGCTGATCAAGAGACTGAGTTACAAGATGCATCTGTCCACCAGGAAGCTGAAAATGACCAGACTGCTGATCTTTCTGCTTCATTAGCTGATATGCACTCATCACTGATGGAAGCCTTTCAAATGTTGCTGGAGAACAATCTAAAGGAGATGGAAGAAAGGAACAGAGTACAACTGGAGAAAATGCAGCAAGCCTTGGAAGAATCCAGCAGGCTGCAATTTGAGCAAATGTAGAAAGCTACTGCAAGAACAGTACAGGATGCTGTTGATAACTTCCCACTGCCTGATGACAGCATTTTGAAAAAAAGTGTGCTGGAATTGAACAGAAATGTTGAAGATGTTAAGGCAGATGTGGATCATTTTCATGCTGCTATAAAAAGGGGTGAAAACAACATTGCCCATCTAACAGAAACCTTCATCAAAGTCAGCGAAGAGGAGAAAGCTGCAAACATGGCATTATTGAAAGATATCCACATAGCTGGAGATGTAATTCATGAAGAACTTGCCACTATGCAACTTAATGTTGACTGCTTGAATGATCAGAATGATATCATCACCACCTCTCTCAATCATCTAGCTGCCAGTCATGATGTAGCGAATCAGAACATCAAGGCTTTATGTGCAGCAATGAAGATTCAATCTGTTGCACTCAACCCTCCTACCAAACCTGCTAATGTCACCAGTTCTGATGATGACAAAAAGGGGGAAGAGAAAAGGGAAGATGAGCCAACTCTTCAGGCAGCTGATGAAAGTCAGGAACTTGAAGAAAAAGCTGAGGAAGCTGCTGCTATTGAAACCAAGAAGACTGATGCTGCTGAAGAAACTGGAAATGTTGAAGGCAAAGAAGAAGCTGCTGAAGAACCCAAGGAAAAAGCCAAGACTGATGAGGAAAAAGCTACATCCAAGGATTCTGATGGAGAAAAATCAAATCCCTATACCAAGTACAAAGATGAGGAAAGAATCAAGAGAAAGATGGACGAGATAGACAAAGAGCAAGAAATCAAAGAGAAGATGGAAGCTGCTAAGTCTAATCTACTCTTAGATGATGAAGCTGATGAAGCTGATGAAGAAGAAGATGATGATTAAGAGTCTTCATATGAATATTATGAAGAAGTTGAAGGAAGTGAAGAAGCTGATGATTAAAATAGACAAATCTTTTTGTAATCAGTGTTCTTTATTTTCAGTCAGACATCTTATCTGAACAAAATTGTACTTGTAATGAATTTCATATTATCAATAAAAGTTCAAGTTCTGTTTCCAACATATTTTTTCTATCTCAGAAAACTTTGAGGATCAAAACTTTAGTATAGGTAAACAGGTACCAAGCTGAAGTTTTGTTATCATCAAAAAGGGGGAAATTGTTGGATAAAGATGAAGATGGAGTGCACAGAATTTTATTTAGTTAAGGGAGGTTTTGATGATTTCCAAAACTTAAATTCAGCTAAGTAAAGACAACTTAGTTGAAATCCCTTAAAAGAATTTTGACCAAGTTAGAAGACATATCAAATGGGTCAAATATTCATGGTCCAGAAGACTACTGATCTGCTAAAGAGAAGAAATCAGACTGGTGTAAATCAATCGACTCAAATCAGATTTGTTCAAGTTTGAGATCAGCTTTGTTCATCATCAGACTTGTACTCTCATTAGCCAAGTGGAAAGATCAAGAAGTCGTCCCAACGGTAATAAATGCCACTGAAGTAATAAATGCTGAAGTCCGAGGTTATTAATGGCAAATGATTGAAGAAACAACTCGTATTAGCTCGGTGCATTTAATGCTGCCTGACAGAAATTACAGTCTGCAGTACTGTCACTGTGCAGAGAGCCGTTCGCGGAAATTAAGGACCAGAAATCAAGAGATTTAAATTTTGTCTCACTTCAACGGACATAATTCAAAGAGTGACTATAAATAGCTGAGAGAGACGAAGAGAAAAGCTACAACACAACAACTGAGAGATTGATTTCGAAGCAAAGTATTTTCTAAGTCTCAAAAGCTCAAGAACAGCTCACTCATCAGCCTTGTCATTTGTTGACTCAAGCTGAAGTTGAAGATCAAAGATAAACACATTTTTCTGAGTGAAATTTGTTAGAGTGTTGTGAGGAGTGTTTATCCATCTGTGTGATCTGTAGAATAGGTCTTCTTTGTGATTTTCTATTGCGAGCTTACGACCAGATTCATTTGTTGTTTTGGCGTAAGTGGAGTATACTGATTACTATGTGTTTTTAGTATAACCCAAGATCTTTGTGACTTGGAAGAGTGGATTAAAGGATATTTACATCCATATAACCACTATAAAAACTCTTGTGTTTTATCTTGCTTTTTACTTGCATATTTTCAAATTGCATAAAACACTTGATTAACTGATGAAGCTATTTTTGTAGGATACTCCACTATTAGTAAAGCTTACAGAGTCTTTAACAAAAGAACTTTACTTGTAGAAAAGTCCATTCATGTAGTATTTGATGAACCAAACCAATCTTCTGAAAAGAATCAAAGTGCTAATTCAAATCTATCTACTGATTTTCAGAAATTGAGTGTTGAAAAGAATGAAGAATATGTACTCATCATACTACCTGATCTCAACTTAGCTGCTAGCTCAAGTGCTGTTCAAAATTAGTATGCTGATTGTCTAACAGATGAGTTACAAATAGTTGATAGACCAGAGACTATTCAATAGAACACAAATGTTCAACAGATTACTACTGGAACTCCAACAGTAGTGTTGCAAGATCAATCAAGATGTCAATACTCTAATATGCAACATGATCTCAGATGGCTCAAGAATGTAATTGGTGATCCTTTGGATAGTGTAAAAACCAGAAGAGCTGCTGCAAATGATGCTATGTTTGTCAGCTTTCTATCCCGAATAGAGCCCAAGCAAATTGAAGAAGCTCTCAATGATTCTAACTGGATTGAAGCTATGCAAGAGGAACTAAATCAATTTGAAAGGAATGAAGTCTGGTACCTAGTTCCTAGACCAAGTCATCAAAGAGTCATTGGCACTAAGTGGGTATTCAGAAATAAGATGAATGAAGATGGTGCTATCACCAGAAATAAAGCAAGACTAGTAGCCAAGGGATACTGCCAGGAAGAAGACATTGACTTTGATGAAACATTTGCACCAGTGGCAAGACTTGAAGCAATCAGACTGTTTCTAGCCTATGCTGCTCACAAGAACTTCACTGTCTATCAGATGGATGTGAAGTCTGCTTTTCTCAATGGAGAATTGCAAGAAGAAGTGTATGTTGAACAACCACCTGGATTTGAAGTTTATCTACAAGGAGATAAAGTGTATCGTCTGAAGAAAGCCCTCTATGGACTGAAACAGGCTCCAAGAGCATGGTATGACACTTTATCTAACTTTCTTTTAATTAAAGGATTTCGAAAAGGTAAGGTAGATAAAATCTTGTTCTCTGCTGAATGGGAAGAACATATATTACTTGTGCAAATATATATGGGCGATATTATTTTCGGTTCAACTAACCAACAGATGTGTGACAAGTTCTCCAAGTTTATGCAAAACAAGTTTGAAATGAGCATGATAGGTGAACTGAATTACTTTCTTGGTTTGCAAGTTAGACAGTTTCATGATGGAATTTTCATGAACCAAGCTAAGTACACAAATGATCTGTTTAAGAAATTTGGTATGGAAACTAGCTCTACTGTTAGTGTTCCCGTGTCTACTGGACTTCATCTGGATAAAGATGAAGATGGCAAATCAGTGGACATCACCAAGTACAAAGGCATAATAGGGTCACTGTTGTATCTAACAACTAGCAGACTAGATATTATGTATTCTGTTGGGGTTTGTGCGAGATATCAATCAAATCGTAAAGAATCTCATCTCTTAGCTGCCAAAAGGATTCTCAGATATCTTAAAGGCACACCAAATTTGGGATTATGGTACCCTAGAGAATCATGATTTGAGCTTATTGGATATTCTGACCTTGCAGGTGTAAGATTGATAGGAAGAGTACTGCAGGTGTCTGTCAATTCTTGGGGAGTCGTCTGATATCATGGATGAGTAAGAAGCAGACTTCAGTTTCTATCTCTACCGCTGAAGCTGAATACATCGCTGTTGGAGCATGTTGTGCACATATACCTTGGTTGAAGCATCAACTAGAAGATTACAATATCAAGATTAGTGGAATTCCAATCTACTGTGATAATATAAGTGCCATCTCACTTACTCAGTGTGAAACCCCAAAATCTCTATTTAGGGACTATTACGTAATTTCAAGAAATTAAGACAATTATTTGTACGTAAACTTTCTTTTTGAGGACTTCTATTTTAAAGTTTAATGTTTAACATGCCTAATTAACCAATCATGTGTTTATTTTAAGATTGAGTAATTAATTGGACTAGATCGAAATAAGTTGTAAATAAGGTCCTGTAAATGTAATTTGTTAATTTTTTAGTGGGCCAAGTCTTATAACCCAATTAAGAATTAGTAACTAGGTTAGTTAATTAATAAGACAAAAACAAAGCAACAGTTTGATCACTTTTCTACCAATTACTCCCGTCCGCCGCCGCTCCAATTTCCGGAAAGGTAAGCACGTGTAACTTTCTTTGTTTGATTTTTGTTTTCGTTCAGTGTTCATTAATGAGGATTATAATGAGTTGACTACGGGGTTTGGGGCTAAAAAATGGAACTAGGATCGGAGGTGATGAAGGAGGCTCGGAGCTTGATTTAAAGGATTTGTCGTGAGTTTTGGGAGATGTGAGATGGAGGGTGGAGGCGGCCATGGCAGGCCGTAGAAGAGGGAGAGTGACCGGAGCTGGGAAAGAAACTCACCTATGGCCGATTAGAATTTTGTGTGAGGGAGAAGAAGTGTAGCAGTCTGGCGTATGGATGGATTGGAGTCCGGGGTGAGAGGTGTCGTTAGGAGCTTGTCGGGGAAGACGAAGGCGAGGCGGAGAACGGGGAGCAATACTAGATTTTGGCAAAAATTGCACTGGAGAAGACGATGAACAGTAGCATACGGTGAACAGTTAAACAAGGTCTGAGTGGGCTGGGCTGAGTTGACTGGGTCAATGAGTTTGGGTTACCAATTACACCAGGTTTGGGCTTAGGAATTGGGCTGAGTTTGAGCAGGTTTTTAGACTGAGTTTGGGTAGGATTGGGTTGGAGCTTCTGGTCGGGTTGAGTTCGGGCCGGGCCGAGTTTGGGTTGAGTTTGGGCCGGGCCGGGTCGAGAAATGTAGTTTTTGGGCCTGGACTTAGGACAACTGTTTCGGCTGATGAAATCAAGCGAATATGGGTTCGGGCGTAGTGGAATGTGGGTTAATTTACAATGTAGTGTGTTCTTTAAAGAAGATTTGAATGTTAATTTGTTAAAGTATCTTTGGTATTTAATTGTTCAAATTACTGAGTTAATTTCCACGGTTAATTACAGGTTTCTAAACTAGTATTTGAGTCTTGTTATCCCAAGCGTCTCAATTGATCAGGTGAGTGTTCTTGTACAAGTTTACTTGGTGTTGCTTGAAGCGACTTATTGAATTAGTTATGACTGTTGCGTGTATACTTTATTTGTCTTGTGAATTTTTTAAATGCGCTTGTGACTAGAAATTTGTGAATTACTGTTGTGCGAGTGTTAGTGCTTTATCTTTTTGCTTCATCATTTGCATCATTGGGTTTGATCACATTCATTCGAGCCTTCTATGCAGTTGGATGAGATGTCTTTTATCAAATTCATTCGAGCCCTCTATGTGGCTGGATGAGATGTCTTTTTATCACATTCATTCGAGCCCTCTATGCGGCTGGATGAGATGTCTTTGCATGAGTCTGATCACATTCATTCAAGCCCTCTATGCGGTTGGATGAGATGTCTGTGGCATACATACGTGTGAAGCGTCTAAGATGTGCGTGTTTGAATTGATATTCGATTGTGTTGCTTGCTCGCTGCTATCATGTACATTTGCACACGAGCTCACTAAGTTGGATGATCAACTTACCACTCTTTGTCGATTACTTTTTCAGGTACTTTCGACAGTTGAAGTGTGTGGTAGTTGGTGATCCGGGATCCGAATCGGTCTTGTCCTGTATTTTGATTTTTCTTGTTAGTTTATTTTTTTGAGATTTCAAGTTTGATTGGATAGTATTTTTCGCGTTTTAATTGACGGTTTAAATACTGGAGTTTTAAGTTTATCCTATAAATCGTTAATGATAATTAACTAATTCAAGTTTTGAGTTATATGTTATCCGCTGCTAGTCTAGTTTAAATTTCATGTTTGGTTAGTTTGTTTGTTCTGGCGACCCGATTCCAGTCGAGGGCAGTCTCTGGCCCGAGGATGTGGCTGGGGAAAAAATGGGGCGTCACACTAAGAACATTACAAGTCATTCAAGGACTAAACATATTGAAATCAAGCACCATTTTATCATAGATCATGTGGAAAAAGGGAATGTCATCAAAGAATATGTTCACACTGACAATCAGATTGCTGACATCTTCACCAAATCACTAAGTGATTCGAGGTATTCAACTCTAAGAGCTGAACTAGGACTACTACATTTGGATGCATAAGCTGAGGGGGAACTCATCAGAAGACTCGAGTTCATCAACTTACTCATCATACCATCTTCAAGGTTAAATCTCAACAGACTAGTTAACTTATTGAATCTTGAAGTCAGGGGGAACGTGTAAGACTAGCGGTGCTCTTGATCCACATATGAAATTTGTTAATGACAGTTAGTTGAAGTTATGTTCTCATAAGATATGTTCTTAATTCTTGAAGACTGAAGATTAATTTATCTTGCTGGATTGACAAACATTAGAGGAAGATTACTAGTTATTTGGCTTTCACTAGTAATATCATATATCAGATCACTCGTCTGTCAGATAAGTTAAACTCTACTCGTCTGATATATTATATAAGTGTGTACTGTAAACGTTAAAATTAAAAACGCGCTTTTATAAGTAACATACTAGTGTCGCTTGAGTTTTCCCGCCTATCTGACATTAAAATAATAATTTTGAAGTCCGCGAATCTCGCTCACACGATCAATAAACTGTCAGATCAATCTAACGGTTCACATGAAACATGGAAACCGAAACAAATCAAAACTTATAAATCCAGATCTGATCAGACTAGTCGACCTTACGCACACTAAACTCTCTCAAGCACGAAAGAAGTTACTGATTCTCTTGTTTTCTGTCTTAAAGCACTCTAATCCTTTCTAATCCACCAAGAATCATACAAATGGCCATCGCTGAAGGACGCTACTTGAATTATGAGAAGTTCCATTCTATGGGAACCCTTCTCTTGAAAGAAATCATGGTGAAAATTCAGAATCTTCATTGGTTACTGCTCTGGAACACATGAAGATATGGTATATATGGAAGATGTTGCTGACTTTTTCAGAACTAGGAAGAATGATTGGGGAAAGAATACTATGATTGGTCAAGTAGGAGGAAAGACGATCTGCGTCTCTCTCGCTGTGTTAAATGAGGTTTATGGTCTGAAAAATTAAGGAGGAGGTGTGACTGAACTGGGTTCAGAGAAAGAAGAGGAGTTCTGGGCAATTTGTGCGAAGGAAGGTGAGGAAATGTCTGTTCACTGATGAAGACTCGGTTGAAAGACGAGTTTCAGAGATTTGCTGATATAATCGCCAAAGTGCTGAAATGCACATCCGGATCTCTTGATGGGTTGACAAGAAAGAGATTCCATACAATGATCTGTATATTCTATGGCTTGGAAATGAACTGGGTTGTTCACTATTTCACTATTTTGGCATTGAAGAAGAACAATCATGCAATTCTGCTTAGCCATCTGTTCATGACTCTCAGATGTCAACTGGTAAATGGGAAAACCATTCATTCGTTGAAGGAATTGAAAACGTATGAACCACTGAGAAGTGAAGGGAAGTCCACAACTGCACCCAAAAGAAAAGCCAAAGGAAAGGCCGAAAAAGCACCTGCCAAGAAAGGTAGAACAACTAGACAGACTAGTAAGTCTGCTGATCAAACAACAAACCTTGCTGTTGAAGCCGGATCAGCATTGTGCAGAATTGAAGTCTCCGAGAAGATAGTCAACCAAGTGACTAAGGAGATTGAGGAGATGGAGATTGGATCATCTCCTGAGAAGACTGAATCAGAAGAAGCAGTCCTGGTTCAAAAAGTGAATAGGATCACAAGGAGCTCTGCCAAGAGGCCCGTTCCTCAACCTCAACCTACAAGACAAATGATCGAGTCCAAGGCAAGAAAAAGGGTCACTTTTTCTGAAAATTCATCTGATAAAGTCAGGGAAGATACAACAACAATAGAGAGACTTGCACTGGAGAAGAAAGGTCTGCTGATGAGCCAACTGTTGACTTTGCTATTGGACAGTCTACTGTTGTTGAACCTGAACAACATATTAGCACAACTGTTAAGGACAATACACTTCTTTTGCATCCTCAACCAGTTGCAGATGTCCCATTGCAAATATTGGAAAGTCCTGCCGCCAGAAGAAAAAGAACTGGTAAGGCAAAAATTAAAACTCTTATTGTGGCTCAGAAAAGGAAGATGGACGAAGCTGAAAAGGAGAAGAGAGCACAAGAAGAGCTTGAGAAGACTTTGGAACTTAGCAAGCTGGAAGCTGAAGCCAAGAATATGACTGATGCTGAGTTAGAAGTAAAAGAAGCAGAAGACTTGGTTGCTGCCATTGAAGCCAGTACCAAGGACACCCATGGTCCAAGGTATAGTGGTGGCATCCAAATAGGGGAGCCAAGGGACCCCAACCAGCCAAGGCAAGTCATGCCTAGACCAGAAATGCCAAAGAAGCATAAACCAGAATTAAAGCATGCTATTGCGATTGTCCGTGACAATCCAGAGACCTTTGCTAAATTTGTAGCACGGATGGAAGAAGAAAATGACAAGCTAGTCTGTCAGACACTGTTTGTATCTGAGAAGATTAGGTACAACAGATGGAGGGAATACCGTCTGATGAAGACTACGAAAGAAATTATGCAGTGGAATGCCTCTGATACTGAAGAAGTCTGGGTAATGAAATGGCTGGAAACCAACTGCATAAAACAGGCCCTGGATTCAGATTTTTTCTTGGACATGGTGAGGCTCAAGATAAGTAAACTACTAATGTCTGAAGCCAAAAGGCTAGCTGACTCTGTCCCTGAGGAGCCTGCTGATGATGAAGATCTGCAGGACAGAGCAGTTAAGTTAGCCCTTTCCATCACCATGGAATTGTGGGCTAAAAGGACAAGGAAGAAGGGACAAACACGCTCCATGATACCCCTTCCAAGTTTCCAACAAATTTTCTTTGGACCAACCATAAAGACTTATGAGGAGTTGCCTGAACAGACAACATCACCATTTACACCAGCATGGATTTTCACTCACAAAACTGTCATATCTGCTGATGGTTCTAATGTTGTTAATATTCCAGATGAGACTTTAAGGACCCAAAAGACATAAGAAAACAAAGCAAGCACATCATTAGTGGAGTTATCTACTGATCATCAGAAGATTTCGTTGGATGATGTGATAAGAGAGAAGGAGCCACTTGCTATTGAGTGGAAAGCTCATGAAAAAGACCAAATTGCACCAGCAGACATTCCTTCAACTTCAGCAAAAGTTCCTTCAACATCCACTGAAGTGCAACCAACCTTGCTGGAGTCAGTTCAACAATTAATTGCCAATGTTATGAAGGAAACGGAGGTAAGACACAGGGGTCAACTGAAGGAAATTGAGGAACTTGCCTCAACCCTGCTGACTGCTGCTGCCCAACAAACTTCGAAGGCTGCTAATCCCAGTCCACTGATAGTTGAAGAGATCACTGCAATGAAAGAGGATGCGAAGACTATCAAATTGGACATCGACACTATCAAAGCAAGAACTAAAAGTACTGCAGCTGGCTGGAGAAATATAACTGAAGTTGTTGAGAATGCATTGAAGGCTCAGGATGAGAAGATTGAAGACATGATGAGAGACTGCAAGGCCTCAGCTGATCTGTTGCTTCAAACTCAGATTGAGCTAGGTGAACAAGGAGAGCTCACATTTGCCAAGATAGACTCCTATGCCTACCTACAACAACTTAGAAAGGTTGTTCAAGTGAAGGCTATGGAGCAGAACATCAAGCTACTATGTGAAGCAGCTAACATCACGCCGGTTCTTCCAATCTACCCTGATGCTGATGATGACAAAAAGGGGGAAGATGGTAATTCTGTCACAAGAACTGCTGATGCTGATGCCACTGAGGAACTGCAAGAATCTGCTGGTGAAAAGGATGAAAATGAAAACACAAGCAGACCAGTTACTGATGCTGCTGATGAATCTGACAAAGAAGAAAAGTCTAAGGACCCAGCAAAATCTCACAAAGAGATTGCTGCTGCCAAGGATTCAGCTGAAGAACAGCTCAATCCAGATGTCAAGTACAAAAGACTAGAGCATCTAAGGAAGAGATTCTTCAAAGAGATTGAAGAAGAATAAGACTAGACTAGTTCACTAGGCTAGGTCTCTCATAATAGCTTGTAATCTTTGTAACTTACTTTCTGCACATCTCATTAAAACTTGTAACTTGTAATCTTTTCCTATATTTATAAAAGTCCAAGTTTGACTCCAACATATTATTTATATCTCAGAAATCTTTGAGGATCAAAACTTTAGTATAGGTACATGTACTTAGCTGGAGTTTTGTCATCATCAAAAAGGGGGAAATTGTTGGATGAAGATGAAGATGAGTGCAAAGAAGTTAAGAAGATAAGGGAGGTTTTGATTATTTCCAAAACATTAGAACCAGCTAAGTAAGGAATGCCTAGAACCCTTCGAAGAATTTTGATCAAGTAAGAATACTATTAAAAAGGTCAAAATTCAAGGTCCAAAAGACTACTGATCTTATGCTGAAATCGAAATCAGACGAGTAGGTTATCAGCTGACTCAAATCAGATGAGTTCGAGTTTTGATCAGCAGAGTATCTATCAGATGGGTCAATTCAAGCAGCAGAGTGGAAGAGATCAAGAAGTCTGCCCAACGGTAATAAATGCACTTGGTGTAATAAATGCTGCAAGAGAAGGGTATTAATGGCAAATGATTGAAGATATCCTTGGATCAGCAGGGTGCATTAAATGCGACTAGCAGAAAAGTACAACAGAGTGCTCAGTGCAACAGTTGTAGGGAGCCGTTCCAGAATTTGGGGGACCAGTACTTCGCGATTTGAAATCTGTCTTTCTTCAACGAATATATTTTCAAATCCAAGTATAAATATAGCTGAATTCAAGAGTTAGAGACAACACAACAACTGAGATCATTCCGCGAAGCAAAATCTTCTAAGCTCAAAAGCTCAATAACAGCTCACTCGTCTGCTGAATTTATTTGTTAACTAAAGCTGAGTTGAAGTTAAAAGATAAATCATTTTCTGAGTGAATCTGTAAGAAGAGTGTTGTGAGAAGCTGTTATCCATCTTTGTGAGTGATAAAGCTTTGTAGTATAGGACTTCTGCGTGATTTCCTGTAACGCACTTGTGGCCAGTTCATTTGTTGTTTGGCGCAAGTACTGTATATTGTAATCTGTGTGATTATAGTATAAACCAATATCTAAGTGACTTGGAAGAGTGGACTAAAGGATTTTTATCCATATAACCACTATAAAAATTCTCTGTGTTTTTGCCTTGCATTATTTACTTGCATATTTCAAAACTGCATAAAAGCACCTTGAAAACTATTAGAAATAATTTTTCAAAAGGAGTTTACAAAACTGGGGATAAAATTCTTTCTAAGATTACTTGTGAAAAACACTGTTTAAATCCGTTGCAAGTATTCTGAATGAAAATTTGATTTTGCTGAAATCAACTAAGTTATTATCAGAAAAGTGGTCAACTCTGCTGTTCAAGCTGTGTGCACGATCAGCCGAGTCAGCTTACATTTTTCGATCAGCTTAGTCTGCGGACGGATGACTTGAAAAGTTTTAAAATCCAAAATTTTCAGAGGTCTATTCACCCCCCCTCTAGACCTCAACTAACCACTTGGGACCAACAGGATATCTGCTGCTGACAAGAAAAAGAGAGAAGAAGCAGAACAAAGGAAAAGTTATGAAGCAGAGTTACGCAAAGCCATTGAGCTGAGCAAAGCTGAACTCAAGGCAAAGGAGAAGGAAGAACTAGCAAAAGTAATAGAACTTAGCAAGAAAGATGCTTACGGTCCACGCAGGGCTTGTGGTATCAAAATTGGTGGAACTATAAACGCCTTGGAAGTAAGAAAAGCTCTTAACATTGTCCAAAACGATCTACTTGCTTTTGGCATGTTTGAAGCAGCTTTGGAAGCTTTTGACAACAAGCTGCAGCAAAGAATGACGTTTCTTCAAGAAAAGATCAGATATACAAGATGGAGAGACTACAAAACCAGCAAGTCTGTGGAAGAAATCCAAGCCTGGAAAGAGTTTGCTGATGAAGAAAAGTGGGTCCTCAGCTGGCTTCACACTTCTTCAGTCACTCAAGCTTTGGATACAGACTATGTGTCTTCCATGGATATGCACGAGACATAGTTGCTAATGATGCGGAAGTCATCAGAGATGCATTGCCAGCCAAGAGAAGAAAAAGAGATGATCATATCGAAAGGGCTGTGCAAATCGCTGTACACACTACTTTGGAGAAGTGGGCTGATAAAGCTACAAATGGTCAAGGTTCTTCAAATGACCTGCCCCACTTACCAAGTGTTCAAAAGATAGCATTTGGCTCTGAAGTCAGCAAGTTCCAAGAACAACCTAAAAAGAAGACACCTATAAAAGAATGGTTACCTGCTCTGCTAATCAATCAGACAACAGTCGTGAATGAAGATGGAACTGCTGAGACTATTAAGATGGAACAGCCTACTGCCAAAACACTTTCAGCAATTGAGTGGAAAGCTGAAGATGAAGTTGTTCTTAAAGATGCGCTTGTCCACCAGGAAAACATTCCTGCTTCAACCTCAACCTCCATTCCAACAGCTGATCTACACTCTTCGCTGATGGATTCCTTTCAGATGTTGCTTGAAAACTCTCTCAAGGAGATGGAAGAAAGGAACATGTTATTAATGAAGCAGATGCAAGAAGAAAATGCTAAAATGGTGAGATAAGCCATTGACAACATCCCTCTGCCGGCGGATAATTCCTTAATCCTAACTCAAAGCATTCTCCGGATGAACAAAAATGTTGAAGACGTCAAGGCTGACGTAGGTCACCTTCACACAACTCTTCAAAGAAATGAGTCAGACATTGCAGAACTGACAAGGATCTTCAGACAAGTTGGAGAAATGGAAACTGAGAAGAATTTGGCCTTAGTTACGGAGGTTCAAGCCTCTGCTGACAAAGTTCAAGAAGAAACCGGCATGATCAAATCTACTCAACTTCATCAAACTGCTCAACTGGATGTAGTGGATCAAAACATCAGAAAACTTTGTGCTGCTGTTAATATCTCGGCTGTTGAACTCAACCCTGCTGATGATGACAAAAAAGGGGAAAAGAGATCAGTCACATCTGCTGCTCAAGCTACTGTTGAAAAGGACTCTGCTTCTCAAGAGAAACCAACTATAAATGAAGAGTCAAAGAAGCTAGTACTTGAAGAGAAAGTTGGAGATGAAGAAGCTACCAAGGAAACTGATGATCAGCAAGCTGCTGAGAAGGAAGAAACCAAGGAAAAAGCAAAATCTGTTAAAGAGATTGCTGCTACCAAGGATACACCTGATGAGTAACTCGATCCATATGTGAAATACAAGAACTTAGAACGTATCAAGAGAAGGATTGATGCTGCAAAAAAAAATCTAGCTCCTGAAGATGAAGACGAAGAAGAATTTGACAAAGAAGAGGATGAAGAAATTGAAGAAAGTGAGGAAGATAGTGAAGAAACTGATGACAGTAGTCTAGAAATTCTAAGCCAGTCATTCTTTCAGATATTTTCTATCAATTTACTTATTTATGTCTTATCTACTTGAACTTGTAATTGTAATCATGTCCTATCGATAAAGTTCAAGTTACTTCCAACACATTATTTTGTATCACAGAAATTTCTGAGGACTTAACTTTAGTATAGGTGTAGGTACTTAGCTGAAGTTTTGTCATCATCAAAAAATGGGAAACTGTTGGATGAAGATGAAGACTAACATTAAAGGGAGGTTTTGATGATTTCTAAAATATCAAGATCAGCTAAGTAATGGAAGCTTAGTAAATCTCTTGTGAAGAAGTTTTGACCAAACACAAAAGATAAACAGAAGGGTTAAGACTTATGGTCGAGGAGACAACTGATCTATTGCTAAAGAAGGAAATCAGATTGGTGAAATTCAGCCGACTCAATAGATTTGTTCAGTTTGGGATCAGTCGAGTGTTCATTAGACGAGAGACTTCTGACAGCTGAGTGGATGTGATCAGACCAGTCCCCTCAACGGTTATAAATGAACTTAAATAAATAAATGCTGAAGAGGAATGGTATTTATGACAAATTATTGAAGAAGAACCTCGTATCAGCTAGGTTCATTTAATGCGACTGACAAAGAAGTACAACCGATAAGACAGTACACAAACGCAGGTAGCCGTTCCTGAAAGATAGGGACCAATGCTCGAGATAAAGATTTCTGTTTACCTTCAACGGACAGATTTCAAATCTCAAGTATAAAAGGAAGCTTGTTCGAAGAGTTCAACACACGAGACAACACACTTTTGAGAGGATTCAAAAGCAAAATCCTTCTAAGTCTCAAGAACTCAAGAAAAGCTCACTCATCAACTTAGTCATTTGTTGACAAAAGCAGACGTTGAAGCAAGAAGAAATCTGAGTGATTCTTGTTAGAAAAGGTGTTGTGAGGAGTAGATATCCATCTTTGTGAGTGATATTACTTCGGAGGATAGGTTTTCTTTGTGATCTCTTATTGCGAACTTACGGCCAGTTCATTAGTTGTTCGGCGTAAGCAGAGTATATTGTAATCTTTGTGATTATAGTATAACCCAAGATTTAAGTGACTTGGAAGAGTGGACTAAAGGATTTTAATCCATATAACCACTATAAAAATATTGGTGTTTTACATTGTGCATTCTTTTCTTGCATATTTCAAAAGGAGCATACTTTTGTTAAAATTGTCTTCAAAAGAACTTTGTAAAACTGTGGATAAACTTTGAAACCAAGTTTTGATTGCTTGTGAAAAACACTTTGAAAATCCGTTGCAAGTAACTCATCTTGGAACTCTGATTTAACTAAAATCAGCTAAGTGAATCAATAGAAGTGGTCTACTCTGCTGCTCGAAGCTGTGTGCGCGAACAGCCTAGAAACTTCACCTAACTTGATCAGCTTAGTCTGCTCATTTTGAAAAGTTGGGGTTTAAATTTTAAAGTTGTAAAATTTTCAAAGGTCTATTCAACCCCCCTCTAGACCTCATCTGACCACATCGGCGTGTATCTAAACCATTATGGGTGCATTCTTCACACACCCTACACATGAATAATTTGATTATCGATATTTTAAACATCTCACACTACATCTTGAATTTGATGAAGACATTATCAAATTTGTTGGATGAAATATAAAACTAAAAATAAACATTTTGACTGCTATTTAAAACCAAAATATGTGGCCAACGGTAACATCTAACAATTATTTTTTAAAATATAATAGTTGCCTACAAGTAACTCCCTGAAGTTATTGTAATCTTTCAAATACATCCCATGTGGTATGATATTATTACATAGACACCCCATGTGGTATGATATTATTACATAGATACCCCCTGTGATATGATATTATTACATAGACACCTCCTGTGGTATAATATCATTACATAGACACGCTTGTGGGTATATTTAGTCAGGGGTAAATTTGGAAAATCAAATTTTTTTGCTGATATCATCAAATTTCATTTGTTTTTAATGTCGTAAGGGGTTTCTTGTAATATGTCCAAACCTAAGGAGGTGTCCTTGTAATTTTTGAAACATCGAGGGGTTTCTTGTAATATGCCCAAACTTGAGGGGGTCTGAGAGTAATCACCCCAAAATTTATAATATTCAGTTCTTATATGTACCCTAAAACTTTATAAATGGGTAGTCTTACTTGTTTTCTTAAAATATAATTTTAAAACAAGAAGTTTATACATAAAATCATTTTCAAATCTTTGTTGTCTACAATGGAATATTATGATTTTTTTTGCTTTAAATGTAGTACTATTAAAAATCAAGAAACCTGTTGGTTCCAAATGGTCAGATTAGGTCTGGGGGGGGGGGGAGAGAGGGGGGCGAGGAGGGGTGAATAGACCTCTAAAAATTTTAAAATTTTCTCTTATTTTTCTTATCAACAGAGTAAGCTGATCGAACTGGTGAGACTATTTAGCTAATTGCAGACTTAGCTTAATTAGCAGAGTTGACCACTCGCCTGAGAATGAGAGGTAGAGTTAGAATTAGAAGCATTGTTGAATTTTTTTCTTCATATTTCTTTAGTAGAACTTCATGAATCCATTCAGCAACAACGCGACGTCACTAGCATTGTACTCTTTTTTATTGATCAACATGGTCTCATCAGATGAGTCCAATTCTTTCTTCTTTCCGATTGATCTTCTGGGTTTATCAGCAACAACCAGTGCAGCAGTGGAACTAGAAGTTGAGGTTTCTTCTATACTCTTCATTGGCAGTTTATACTCGAATGCCTTCAGTACTGAACACAGCTATGTGAGAGAGATCTTTTCAGATCCCTTGACTCTTCCATT
Organism: Penstemon eatonii; assembly: GCA_038501285.1. NCBI lineage: Eukaryota > Viridiplantae > Streptophyta > Magnoliopsida > Lamiales > Plantaginaceae > Penstemon > Penstemon eatonii. The sequence goes on along the minus strand of CM076715.1, from coordinate 59,192,374 downwards.
GATGTAAACTTCATGTCGAACTTGGGAGACAACGCCTTCAAAACTTTAACAGTGATCTCCTCATCAGTGATGGTCTTTCCCAACTTTTACACTTCATTGAGCGTCCTTGTAAACCTTGTGTCCATCTGATCGATGGTTTCTTCGGACTTCATCTTGAGCCTATCCCGCCCACCACCCTTGGTCTAGTACACCAAGTGGATCGAGTTTCCCGAGTCTAAGCTGGGTTTCCAACTTCTCAGGAGCAATGCTTCAGTTGTGCTCCTTGATTGCATCATTTCCTTCGCTCATATCATGAACTTTGTCCCACACTTATTTTGCAGTCTTACAGTGTTTAACTTCATCAAACCTGTAGTTGTCTAGGGCTCTAGTCATGATGAATCTGCATTATTCAGCTTGATTTCCCCGGTTGTCATCTCTTCCAACTCTTTGTCAACTACCATATCTTGGTCATTGACTTTGATTGTCTTGGTGATTTTGAAAGAAACCTTGGTTATGCACGTATACATATTGTCGTTGTAATGTCAATAATTTTTTTAAAATATATTTATAACTTTATCATTTGGAAAAGAAAAAAAGTCCTACAAAGGTTAAATTCCATATGTTATTCTTTCTTATTTTGTGGAAAATACTTTGCTAAATTTTTCAGTACATGAAATTATGTCAATACTCATCATTTTACCCACAAAGCAAAAATTTTAAAATTGTCAAACCTATAACTGTGACAAGCGAAATGCCAAAAAGTAAAATTTTATTTGATTAACTCCCAAAAGAAATATTATGGAGGGTACTCAATTTTTAACTTCAGATAGGGGCCCTAATATCATAGAGCCTGTTCTGACCATATTAATACATTTTATCCTTTCTGTCAATTTCTTATGTTCTTTAACTAATAATATAATTTTCTAGTTGAATTGTTGTTATTAGCCTTATTTATGTAACTTATATGATAAAATATTGTTATTAGAATTTCTAATCCAATATCAGAATGAGTCATTGTCTTCCAAAATATTCCAATTGAAATTAACACGTGTCATCAATAAATATATGTTGAAGATTCATTTGTACTGGAACATTGCCTAAATTATTTATGATTACTGACCTCTTACTAGATCATCACCTAAATTATTTATGATTGTCAACCTTTAAAATTGTATGTAGGAGTTTATTCAACTTTTGATTGGCATTCATATTTTCATGTATCCGTTGACCAATACATGACATTTAAAGTACGTTGAGATTAGTTGGTTAATTTGTTTATGAACAATTATATATATATTATCTTTTAGTTGTTTTATCGTACTTGCTTTAATTACACACATGCACGTTTAAAACTTGATAAACTACTTGTTTCTATTACGTCCAAGCACGTTAGAAAACTTCATAAGCATATTACATTTTGTCGTAGTTATTCTTCGATACATATGCACATCAGTAATCAATAAGAAAATACACTTCTATCTACACTTTTATTCTTATGAGCAAATATTAGTTTATAGTTGTATAATTTCAATTCTATGTCACATCCATCACTAAATATTATATAACTATTAAACTTTTCTCATTAATGTGCACTTGTAACAAGGAAATTATTTATCCTAGTTAAAATCAGTTGAGACCATTTAGTATAAAGTTGACTATACAATTCATCAAATTAATTCAGTCTTTAGTGGAATAACATTATTTCATGTTTCTAAGAAAAAATATATATAATTGTGCACCAGTTTAATTTAATTTGAAATTCAAATAGAGAATATTTAGAACAATAATAAGTTTTTTATTACTAGTGTGACCCAATGTTGTCTCTTAATTAAAAAACTCCCATTAAAACACTTAACATGTCATGAAGTTATGCCAATAGTTATAATTATTATTTAAATTTTTTATTTGATAAAGTTTATAAGTTTTTCCTCATTATAACTAAATGAGTTGGCATTTCTGACATTTATGGAATGCATTAAATGAGACAACTCACTATTACCTGCTTACTAAACTTATGTAATAGTCATTGTAATTTTTTTTTGTATCTTGTTAATCAAGCTGTCGATTAGATTCCATATAAACATAAAACATATCGGTTTTGACTTACTTTAGTTTTTCAATACCTATCGAATAATTGTGTGATTTTCTTTCTTGGTTGCACAAATAAACAATGGCTGTCCCTTCTTCTATCAATCAATCATGGGCTTTTACATGCACCATTTGTTTTGAGGAGGAAAAAGACGGTATTGGAAAAAGCTTGGCCAAGCTTCAATGTGGCCATATTTCATTTTGGTTTGTAACATTTTTCTTCTTATATTTTCTCATTTTATTCATGTTACAATTTGAGTGTAGTAATATTTTAATTTAGTTTAGGCATAAAAGCCCCGAATTATGTGAAAAATTAAAATAATTTTTTATGTATTTGTTCGCTTGTTTTGATGTAGTTTTCCTTAATTTTCTTTTATATGTTTTACTTGTTTTTACTCTTTGATATCTACTTATGTTAATGAAGCCTCTTGTAATTAATATGTAATTTTTCAAAATGAAAATTTGAAGTTAAAAGTTTGTAAAATATCACTTGAATTAAATTGCTATATATTTATGTTTCTAGAAACAAGTCAATAAAATATGATTTTTCATCTAATTTTTTTATTTTGCAATTTTTATGAAACTATATGTTTCTTTTTATCTTTTTCTTATAAAAGAAACTAGAAACTTTGAATAGTGATTTTTATTGTCCCTCCTTATCTTATATTCTACAGAAACAAAAGTTTAAAATAATTCACTATCAATTGTACTAGATCCAACTATTTTAAGGCACTCATCATCAATAATTCTTTGATATTATATTTTAATTTTTACTAATACCTTTAAATAAATATTGAAAGTTCATGAAATATTGATAACAAATATTGAAGCATGAAATTCATTGTATACTATCTTTCTTTATGGCCTTACATGTCACATTCTTAAAGAATTGGCATCCAACAACGTATAACAAGAAGTATGCAAATAAATGACAAAAGAAATGTGTTTTAAAATATTAATTGCATCTACACTAAAATTGGTTTTTATAAATATATAGAATACTTTTGATAAATAATGAAAATTATTGAATGAAATCATATGAATCAAAGTGAGATTGAAATTTTTAAGCTTGAAAAGTTGAGTTGATTCCCGGGATTTATAATATCATAATCCCAATAATTTCCATTCCATAACAAATTAATTATGCATACTTCAAAGTCTATAGAAAGATGTGTTGAAGAAATTGTACTCCCATTTAATTAATTTTTGCTACTCACATTACTTCTAGTTGATGTTTTTGTGATACATTTGTTTATAAATACCTTTAAATAAATATTGAAAGTTCATGAAATATTGATAACAAATATTGAAGAATGAAATTCATTGTATACTAACTTTCTTTTATGGCCTTACATGTCACATTCTTAAAGAATTGGCATCCAACAACGTATAACAAGAAGTATACAAATAAATGACAAAAGAAATGTGTTTTAAATAAAAAAAAAAAAGAAATGTGTTTTAAAATATTAATTGCATCTACACTAAAATTAGTTTTTATAAATATATAGAATACTTTTGATAAATAATGAAAATTATTGTATGAAATCATATATATCAAAGTGAGATTGAAATTTTTAAGCTTGAAAATTTGAGTTGATTCCCGAGATTTATAATATCATAATCCCAATAATTTCCATTCCATAACAAATGAATTATGCATACTTGAAAGTCTAAAGAAAGATGTGTTGAAGAAATTGTACTCCCATTTAATTAATTTTTGCTATTCACATTACTTCTATTGATGTTTTTGTGATACATTTCTTTATAAATACACTCACACACACACATATATATTTTTATATTAGAATTTAAATAAAAAATAGATAAGCACATGGACAAAAGATTCATGAAAAAACTATCACAAGGAAAAATAATAAGTGGAATGTTGATCACCCGATAGTTACATGTAGCAACGTAATTTTCTAGTAAACCTATAAAATATGCTATCAAATTATATGAGATCGAAATGACAATTTTAGTATATATTGATTCTTCAAAAAAAAATCTTGACCACGTCCATAAATGCTACATTAGAAACCTAATTAATTGCAATTCATTAACTTAATTATAATTTGCAAGTTATTGTGCATTTGTTATTAATCTCTTACATAATGTACTTACACATTATTCCATGACAGCTTGCATAGGTTCTGCATTTAATAGTACAGGGATCATGCAATGTCCAAATTTTAAGGAAATTGGACTTGGAGAATGGCGGTTTCCCGATGATTTTTATTCAAGTAGTGAGGAGAATACTGAAGATGAAGTTTTATTTTCGGATATGATAAATATGAAAATATTACTTAGTCAACTTTTTCCTTAAGAGGAACATAATCGTTCATTTAGATTCATTAATATTAATATATCTACAGCATACCAAAAAATATTAACCAAAATTAGACTTCGACTAGTGCTATTTAATAAATTGTTTGCACACAAAATGATAATGATATTTATGTTCAATGGATTTCTTTTCGTAATACAATAAAAAATTCTTTTATGCTAAATTTAGAGTTGACCTTTTAAATAATGAAGTAGTACTATTGGATTGATTTATCTGTTTGTGCATGTGTATTTGTGGTGCAGCATTTCGGGAATAATTTGTTCGACCAAGCTCAACATGTTATTGGGCAAGAATTATTTGGTGTTACATCTTAATTGATTACATGACTTCTTTCTTTACTTTTAGATTGTTCTAATTCTACACTAATAACTTTTATATGATAACTATAATATCTCCAGTTGTGTTTTTACAAGATTTGATACTTGATAAAGACTAGATTAAAAAGCATATTGTAAAAAAGAATTCACAACACTTGTTGAAAGCACAAGGTAGCAAAAATGGTCATTCATGATTTTCTAAACAATTTGCTCAATTAAAGACTATTTATATCAATGATGAGCACAAAAATACTACAATGAGAATCCTAGAACTTTAGCATATGAGATGGAGTTTCTCTCTCTATAAATTAACAATGCATAAATATCCTAAAGTTCTGTATTAACTTAAATATATACATGTCTTAATTTAAATTTAGGTATACTAGATATTATTTTTCAAAATTTGTGTACCGATGCATAACATTATACGCCTTTGTATTTGATTTATTTATATATATATATATATATATATATATATATATATATATATATATATATATATATATATATATATATATATATATATATATATATATGGTGTGTGTGCGCGTGTGTTAAGTTAATTTTTGTACTAATTTCAAAGTTATGAATAAAATATATTTTACTAATATTTGCATTTGTATTATCCGAATTCGGGTATGTTAAATATCACTGGTTCATATTTATACTCTAAAAATTCACAGTATGTGAAGGTATTGTGTTATATATTTTTAAAATGTGTGTCATCATCTTATATATTTATCATCGTATTTGTACTCGTGCATCTAAGTATATAATAAAATGTCTTATTCATCTATATTCGTACCATTTCGTATTCATACCACTGCATCCCTACTAGCGTATCATTTTATAGAATAAAATATCATATAACACCGTAGTTTGAATTTCTCTTATTTACTTACACATTTTCCTTTAGAATTCGGGAAATATAGCATATCATGGAAGTTTTTTTTTTAACTGTGAGTTACGTACCCTTAACATGTTGATTGGGATTTGACAGAAACATCATTCCGGAAGTATGTCCTTATGGTAAGTATTTTTTATTTGCATTTTTGCAATTTATTATACACTCATTTGCACATAATCTCCAAAAATATCATTTAGAAAATTGTTTTGTTAGTATAGAGCTGAATAATGATTTTGATGGTTGTTCTTTTTCAGGTTGTTCCTCTAATCAACCAATCTCACAAAGGTATTATAGTTTACAACAAATCAATGATGTTCATTATCATTAACATACATGGTACAATAATTTCAACTCATTCAACTACGTGATAAAACGGTAATCATCATTAGTAACAAAAAAGTTATAGAATTCAGTTTTTATATGTACCCTAAAACTTTGTAAATGGGTAATCTTACTTGTGTTCTTAAAGTATAATTTTAAAACAAGAAGTTTATACATAAAATCATTTTCAAATCTTTGTTGTTTACAATGGAATATTATGTTTTTTTTGCTCTAAATGTAGTATTATTCTATATCAATAAATCATAATTTATTATAATTCTTCGGTATGTTCAAAATTTGTATTTCACGTCTTTATCTTTCTTATTTATTTTTGTAATATTATCATCATATGTCATTTGTACAAGAACAATGGTTTTTCTAGAATTATATATATGTATATAGAGCTTGAAGTAAGGGAACTCATTTATTACGGGTTTTTTTTCCAGAACAGAGCAAGGTAGTGGTAACAGTGAACCTACGCTTGAACTCACACTTGCTACAAGAATTTACGGATGTCCCTTACATACAATTTCTGAGCAAGTGATACATCCAGATCCTGAATGTATAAGGCCCGAAATTGATTTAAATATGTTTACATTTCTATAAACATATATAATGATAAATGACAAATAAGTGTTGTTGATTTATTTAGTTGACGTATGAACATGTCATATATTTATTCAACCAATTCACATCAGATTTTTGCATTTCTTTAGACAATGTGTCATAACTTTGCAATTCAAACTTTTTATTAAGTTGTTTTACATCAATTTGACCGTCAAAAATATTACAAGTAATAAATCAACATGGATTGAGATACAATGTAAATTCTCCTTGATTGATAAACATTTGTAAATGTAACTCTATAGGAGTTGACATCGAGATTTAAAACGAAACCCACATAATAAAAGTATAATAAATAAACTAATTAAAATAAGATTGAGAATTAACCATGATTTTTAAAGCTATAAGGTCACATATATATAATTGCCCGATAACATCCCTTAAAATAGTATATTGAAAAATAAAAACACACCAGTTGCACATAAATTGCACAAAAATTGCACATAAATTGCACAACAAATGCACAACATGTTAAATCTACGAGAGAAATGTTTTTTGGTACTAAACTATAACATATTTGTCAATTTGGTACCAATAGGTTTTTCATTCAATAATACAAGGATCATGTGATGTCTAAATTGTAGGAAGATTAGACTTGGAGAATGGCTGCTCCCCGATGATTTTTATGCAAGTAGTTAGAAAAATACTGAAGATGAAGCTCTATTTTCGGATAGGGTAAATATCAATATATTACTTAGTCTACTTTTTCTTTAAGAGAAATATAATCGTTCATTGAGATTTATTAATATTAACAAATCGATAGCTTACCAAAATATATTAACCAAATTAAAAATTAGCCTTCGACTAGTGCTTAAAGTAAGGGAGCTCATTTATTAACTTTTTTATTTTCCAGAACAGATCAAGGTAGTCGTAGCAATGATCCTAGCTAGGTTTGAACTCACACTCACTACAAGAATTTACGGATGTCCCTTGCATACAATTTATGAGCAAGTGATACATCTAGCTCCTGAATCTATAAGGCCCGAAATTGATTTAAATATGTTTAAATTTTTTTAAACATATATAATGAAAAATGAGAAATATGTGGTTGATTTATCTAGTTGACGTATGAACATGTTATATATTATTCACCAATTCACATTAGATTTTTGCATTTCTTAGACAATGTGTCATACCTTTCAAATTCAAACTGAATTTTAAAGCTAAAAGCTCACATATATAATTGTCCGTTAGCATCCCTTAAATAGTATATTGCAAAACAAAAGAACACAAGTTGCACATAAATTGCAAAATAATTGCACATAAATTACACAACAAATGCATAACATGTTTAATATACGAAAGAAATGTTTTTTGGTACTAAACTGTAAGAAATTTGTCACTTATGGTACCAATAGGTTCTGCATTCAATAATAAAGAGATCATGCAATGTCCAAATTTGGACTTGGAGAATGGCGGCTCCCCGATGATTTTATCCATGTAGCGAGGAAAAATACTGAAAATAAAGCTCTATTTTCGGATATTGTAAATATCAAAATATTACTTATTCTACTTTTCCTTAAGAGGAACATAATCATTCATCGATATTCATTAATATTAATAGGTCGACAGCTTTCCAAAAAATACTAATCAAAGTATAAAGTAGCGTTCGACTACTGCTTAAAGTAAGGGAGCTCATTTATACCCTTTTTTTTCCAGAACAGATCAAGGTAGTCGTAGCAGTTAACCTACGCTTGATCTCACACTCACTACAAGAATTTACGGATGTCCCTTGCCTACAATTTTTGAGCAAGTGATACATCCAGATCCTGAATCTATAAGGCCCGAAATTGATTTAAATATGTTTAAATTTCTTTAAAAATATATAATGAAAAACGAGAAATAAGTGTGGTTGATTTATTTAGTTGACGTATGAACATGTCATATATTTATTCAACCAGTTCACATCAGATTTTTGCATTTCATAGACAATGTATCATACCTTTCAAATTCAAACTGATTTTTAAAGCAAAAAGCACACATATATAATTGCCCGTTAACTTCCCTTAAATAGTATATTGCAAAACAAAAGCACACAAGTTGCACCTAAATTGCACAACAAATGCATGACATGTTTAATCTAAGAGAGAAATGTTTTTTTGGCACTAAACTGTAAGAAATTTGTCACTTATGGTAGCAACATGTTCTGCATTTAATAATACAGGGATCATGTAATGTCCAAATTTCAGGAAGATTGGACTTGGAGAATGGCTGCTCCCCGATGATTTTTATGCAAGTAGTGAGGAAAATACTGAAGATGAAGCTGTATTTTCGGATATAGTGAATATCAAAATATTACTTAGTCTACTTTTTCTTTAAGAGGTACATAATCGTTCATTGAGATTCACTAATTTTAACAGATCGATAGCTTACGAAAAAATATTAACCAAAATATTAAGTAGCCTATGACTAGTGCTTAAAGTTAGGGATCTCATTTAGTTCCTTTTTTTTTTTCTAGAACATATCAAGGTAGTCGTAGCAGTGAACCTACGCTTGAACTCACACTCACTACAAGAATTTACGGATGTCCCTTGCATACAATTTTTGAGCAAGTGATACATCCAGATCCTGAATCTATAAGGCCCGAAATTGATTTAAATATGTTTAAATTTCTTTAAACATATATAATGAAAAACGAGAATTAAGTGTGGTTGATTTATTTAGTTGACATATGAACTTGTCATATATTTATTCAACCAGCTCACATCAGATTTTTGCATTTCTTATACAATGTATCATACCTATTCAATTCAAACTTATTTTTAAAGATAAAAGCTCACATATATAATTGCCCGTTAGCTTCCCTTAAATAGTATATTGCAAAATAAAAGCACACCAGTTGCACATAAATTGCTCAAAAATTGTACATAAATTGCACGACAAATGGATAACATGTTTAATCTACGAGAGAATTTTTTTTTGTACTAAACTGTAAGAAATTTGTCACTTATGGTACCAATAGGTTCTGCATTCAATAATACAGGGATCATGTAATGTCCAAATCGTAGGAAGATTAGACTTGGAGAATGGCGCTCCCCGATGATTTTTATGCAAGTGGTGAGGAAAGTACTGAAGATGAAGCTCTATTTTCGGATATGGTGAATATCAAAATATTACTAAGTCTACTTTTTCCTTAGGGAAATTTACCTAGACACCCCCTGAGTTTAGGCCTAATTATAGGAACTTACCCTCTTGTTTGAAAAATTACCAAGACACCCCCTCTGGCAAAACAGTATTACAAGAACACCCCTTACGGCGTTAAATTTTGACGGCGGAGGATGACGTCATAATTTTTTTTAATGTTTTTCCAATTTTGCCCTCGGTGTGTATTTGTAATATATGTTATGTTACGGGGGTGTATTTGTAATATTTGAAATTTGATTGTTGTAGGCTGAAAGTTACTGTTGTATGTGTAATGTATTTCCATTTCAATATCAAAACACCCAATAAATACATTAATATCAATCCACCAAACCAGTAAATGATGAAAAAACACCCAACTATTTTTCAATGTAATGTTCTACTTTGCATTAGATCAAAATACATAAATACCTGGCCAGTAAATGATGAAAAAATCACTAAGTAAATCGAATAAACACAAACAAAAGAACCAAATAACAAAAATAAAACCCAAAACCAGCATATAACAATAAAAAACAGCAGAAAACAGCAGGAGAACAAAAAACTCTTCGGCCCGAACTTGTTCTTCACGGCCCGAAATTGTTCTTCGCGGCCCGAGTTCACCAAACCCAAAATTGACATGGGGAAACTGAAATTAACACTATCATGAAGAAAAGCCCTAAAAAATCCAGTAGAAATCAGTTCGATAACATCCCCAATTCGGAGATCAAAGTGGGCTGATAAACCCTAAATGCCCAATTCGATCCAAATCTTCAATCCCACCTCCAATCGGGCAATTAATCCAAGGAAAGTGATGAAATAAACAGATAGAAGTGAAACACGAAGCAATTTTTCAGAATTAGAGGCTCAAATCCGCAAATCGCGATGAACCCTAGAATTTGGGGACGAACACAAATCACTCCCAATCGCAAAAACCAGTCCATAATCCCAAAAATTGCTCCAGTAGGAAGATGCGCGATAAAGAGTCGAGTCTAACAGAACAAGAATTGCTAAAATCCGTCCACAAACAAGGGATAAATCATGATTTTTGTGAATGGTAGTGAAAAATGTGCGAAATTTTTTTCCAGATTTTTTTTGTAAATATTAAAAACAGCTAAGGGCATTTAAGACATTTCACAATTTCCGTTAGCGTTGACTAAAGGTCGTTATGTCAAGGGGGTGTTTTTGTAATATTTCAAGCAGGAGGGTAATTTTTTGTAATTAGGCCTAAACCCAGGGGGTGTCTATGTAAATTTCCCTTTTTCTTAACAGAAACATAATCGTTCTTTGAGATTCATTAATATTAACAGATAAATAGCTTACAAAAAAATACTAACCAAAGTATAAAGTGGCCTTCGACTAGTGCTTAAAGTAAGGGATCTCATTTATTACCTTTTTTATTTTCCAGAACTATCAAGGTAGTCGTAGCAATGAACCTAGGCTTGAACTCACACTCACTACAAGAATTTACGAATGCCCTTGCATACAATTTCTGAGCATGTGATACATCCAGATCCTGAATATATAAGGCCCAAAATTGATTTAAATATGTTTAAATTTCTTTAAACATATATAATTAAAAACGAGAAATAAGTGTTGTTGATTTATTTAGTTGACGTATGAACAAGTCATATATTATTCAATTAGCTCACATCAGATTTTTGCATTTCTTAGACAATGTATCATACCTATTCAATTCAAACTGATTTTTAAAGATAAAAGCTCACATATATAATTGCCCGTTAGCTTCCCTTAAATAGTATATTGCAAAATAAAAGCACACCAGTTGCACATAAATTGCACAAAAATTGTACATAAATTGCACGACAAATGGATAACATGTTTAATCTACGAGAGAATTTTTTTTGTACTAAACTGTAAGAAATTTGTCACTTATGGTACCAATAGGTTCTGCATTCAATAATACAGGGATCATGTAATGTCCAAATCGTAGGAAGATTAGACTTGGAGAATGGCGCTCCCCGATGATTTCTATGCAAGTGGTGAGGAAAGTACTGAAGATGAAGCTCTATTTTCGGATATGGTGAATATCAAAATATTCCTAAGTCTACTTTTTCCTTAGGGAAATTTACCTAGACACCCCCTGAGTTTAGGCCTAATTATAGGAACTTACCCTCTTGTTTGAAAAATTACCAAGACACCCCCTCTGGCAAAACAGTATTACAAGAACACCCCTTACGGCGTTAAATTTTGACGGCGGAGGATGACGTCATAATTTTTTTTAATGTTTTTCCAATTTTGCCCTCGGTGTGTATTTGTAATATATGTTATGTTACGGGGGTGTATTTGTAATATTTGAAATTTGATGTTGTAGGCTGAAAGTTACTGTTGTATGTGTAATGTATTTCCATTTCAATATCAAAACACCCAATAAATACATTAATATCAATCCACCAAGCCAGTAAATGATGAAAAAACACCCAACTATTTTTCAATGTAATGTTCCACTTTGCATTAGATCAAAATACATAAATACCTGGCCAGTAAATGATGAAAAAATCACTAAGTAAATCGAATAAACACAAACAAAAGAACCAAATAACAAAAATAAAACCCAAAACCAGCATATAACAATAAAAAACAGTAGAAAACAGCAGGAGAGCAAAAAACTCTTCGGCCCGAACTTGCTCTTCACGGCCCGAAATTGTTCTTCGCGGCCCGAGTTCACCAAACCCAAAATTGACTTGGGGAAACTGAAATTAACACTATCATGAAGAAAAGCCCTAAAAAATCCAGTAGAAATCAGTTCGATAACATCCCCAATTCGGAGATCAAAGTGGGCGGATAAACCCTAAATGCCCAATTCGATCCAAATCTTCAATCCCACCTCCAATCGGGCAATTAATCCAAGGAAAGTGATGAAATAAACAGATAGAAGTGAAACACGAAGCAATTTTTCAGAATTAGAGGCTCAAATCCGCAAATCGCGATGAACCCTAGAATTTGGGGACGAACACAAATCACTCCCAATCGCAAAAACCAGTCCATAATCCCAAAAATTGCTCCAGTAGGAAGATGCGCGATAAAGAGTCGAGTCTAACAGAACAAGAATTGCTAAAATCCGTCCACAAACAAGGGATAAATCATGATTTTTGTGAATGGTAGTGAAAAATGTGCGAAATTTTTTTCCAGATTTTTTTTGTAAATATTAAAAACAGCTAAGGGCATTTAAGACATTTCACAATTTCCGTTAGCGTTGACTAAAGGTCGTTATGTCAAGGGGGTGTTTTTGTAATATTTCAAGCAGGAGGGTAATTTTTTGTAATTAGGCCTAAACCCAGGGGGTGTCTATGTAAATTTCCCTTTTTCTTAACAGAAACATAATCGTTCTTTGAGATTCATTAATATTAACAGATAAATAGCTTACAAAAAAATACTAACCAAAGTATAAAGTGGCCTTCGACTAGTGCTTAAAGTAAGGGATCTCATTTATTACCTTTTTTATTTTCCAGAACTATCAAGGTAGTCGTAGCAATGAACCTAGGCTTGAACTCACACTCACTACAAGAATTTACGAATGCCCTTGCATACTATTTCTGAGCATGTGATACATCCAGATCCTGAATATATAAGGCCCAAAATTGATTTAAATATGTTTAAATTTCTTTAAACATATATAATTAAAAACGAGAAATAAGTGTTGTTGATTTATTTAGTTGACGTATGAACATGTCATATATTATTGAACCAATTCACATTAGATTTTTGCATTTCTTAGGCAATGTATCATACCTTTCAAATTCAAAATGACTTTTAAAGGTAAAAGCTCACATATATAATTGCCCGTTAACTTCCCTTAAATAGTATATTGCAAAACAAAAGCACACAAGTTGCACATAAATTGCACAAGAATTGCACATAAATTACACAACAAATGCATAACATGTTTAATCTACGAAAGAAATGTTTTTTTGGTACTAAACTGTAACAAATTTGTCACTTATGGTACCAATAGGTTTTGCATTCAATAATACAGGGATCATGCCATGTCCAAATTTGGACTTGGAGAACGGCGGCTCCCCGATGATTTTATCCAAGTAGCGAGGAAAATACTGAAAATGAAGCTCTATTTTCGGATATGGTAAATATCAAAATATTACTTATTCTACTTTTCCTTAAGAGGAACAAAATTGTTCATTGATATTCATTAATATTAATAGGTCGACATCTTTCCAAAAAATACTAATCAAAGTATAAAGTAGCGTTCGACTAGTGCTTAAAGTAAGGGGGCTCATTTATACCCTTTTTTTTCCAGAACAGATCAAGGTAGTCGTAGCAGTTAATCTACGCTTGATCTCACACTCACTACAAGAATTTACTGATGTCCCTTGCCTACAATTTTTGAGCAAGTGATACTTCCATATCCTGAATCTATAATGCCCGAAATTGATTTAAAATATGTTTAAATCTCTTTAAAAATATATAATGAAAAACGAGAAATAAGTGTGGTTGATTTATTTTGTTGACGTATGAACATGTCATATATTTATTAAACCAATTCACATCAGATTTTTGCATTTCTTAGACAATGTATCATACCTTTCAAATTCAAACTAATTTTTAAAGCTAAAAGCACACATATATAATTGCCCGTTAACTTCCCTTAAATAGTATATTGCAAAACAAAACTACACAATTTGCACATAAATTGCACAACAAATGAATAACATGTTTAATCTACGAGAGAAATGTTTTTTTGGCACCATACTGTAAGAAATTTGTAACTTATGGTACCAATAGGTTCTACATACAATAATATAGGGATCATGCAATGTCCAAATTTTAGGAAGATTGGACTTGGAGAATGGGTGCTCCCCAATGATTTTTATGCAAGTAGTGAGGAAAATACTGAAGATGAAGCTGTATTTTCGGAACTGGTAAATATCAAAATATTACTTAGTCTACTTTTTCCTTAAGAGGAACATAATCGTTCATTGAGATTCATTAATATCAACAGATCGATAGCTTACCAAAAAATATTAACCAAAGTATAAAGTAGCCTATGACTAGTGCTTAAAGTAAGGGATCTCATTTTGTACCTTTTTTTTTTTTTTTCTAGAACAGATCAAGGTAGTCGTAGCAGTGAACCTACGCTTGAACTCACACTCACTACAAGAATTTACGGATGTCCCTTGCATACAATTTCTGAGAAAGTTATACATCCAGATCCTGAATCTATAAGGCCCGAAATTGATTTAAATATGTTTAAATTTCTTTAAACATATATAATGAAAAACGAGATATAAGTGTGGTTGATTTATTTATTTGACGTATGAACATGTCCTATATTTATTGAACCAGATCACATCAGATTTTTGCATTTCTTAGACAATGTATCATACCTTTTCAATTCAAACTGATTTTTAAAGATAAAAGCTCACATATATAATTGCCCGTGAACTTCCCTTAAATAGTATATTTGATGCAGGATTTATAAACGCAAGTATACGCAATCGCAACAAGTAAAATATTGATAAGTAGAGTATCGTCTCCATAGGGAATTAATAAGCTAAACTAACTAATTATTAAGGATCACTCTTTTTCTTCTCCAAATTAACGAATCTTTGTGATTATTATAACTAAGCAATAATGAAAGTAAAACTAAATTATAAACTGACAAGATTAACTATGATGATTAAAGCATAGGATTACAACTTCCTTCAATGTTAAACTAATTGCTTTATTTTCCCAATAATTCTATTTCAATTAGATTTATTGCTAGTCTAGGGCGCTTAAGTTTTTACAATTTCTTTCCAGAATATGGTAAAACTAATCTAATCTAATCAAAGAGCTATATTCCTATGCCAATGAAGTTAGGCCAAATTGAATCAAGAACAAGCCCTAATTGTGACTACCTAAGGCAATTAAGTATATTCCTATCTTAATTGCTAAACAAATTACCCAATTCGATGTGGGTGCAATTCGTACAAAGGTTACCCAATCTTTAACCTAAAACCTAATTTCCTCTCACAATTCAATTAGATTTGTGAAACAATAGTTGATCAGGCTATTGAAATTTAAGCACAAGAATGGGTAAACAATAGATCTCAATAAAATAGAATAAGGAAAAATAAACAATAATCAATTTAAACAAAGAATTCCATTGCAATCCTAGAAAAGTAAATTTAGTTCATAGCTAAAACAAAAATAAACTTAAGAATAATCAAAGTCATGATTACAAGAACACAAAAGATAAAAGAAATTTCAAAGGATGAGAAAATAGAAGTAGATCTGTTTCCCCAATCTTCAAGAATTCAGTTCTCCGATGTTTTTCATGCTCTTGAATGATCTTTTTTTGTTCTTGGCCTCCCTCTTGTCAAAAAGTGTTCCAAGATGTCTTTTCTCTCTCTTCCTCCACTTAAATATAAGTTTCCAAGTGAAATTAGGGCACTAGTAGTGAAATTCGCGGAAATCTTGCGCCCCTGCGGAAAATTAGTTTCGCCCCAGCGGAGGTCTGCTTTGTGATTACGCTCCAGCAGTGATATTTTCCGCCCCAGCGAAGAGGCTTCTGTTTGAACATCCAAAAATCAAGAGGAAAAATCTGAAAAATTCACAAGAAAATACCAAAATGAGTACGTGACTCACCAAGGAGATAAACCAAGCTAAACCGAATGAAAACAATCTAAGAACTCTAGAAACTAATATCATTCCCCGCAAAAATACATAGAAATTAACTCTATTTTGTAGAGTTAATACACCCCCAAATTTACTATTTTGCTAGTCCCGAGCAAAAGACAAAAAATATGACCACAAGAATTGGACACGACCAAAACAAAGGACAACAACTCAAACATTTACAATCATGCATTCCAAGTCAGACTAGTAACCATCACTTTCAAAACGTTATGCATTTTATCATGTTATTCTTGCGTGTGTGTGTATACATAATATGAGAATGTCGGAATCACCCAGGTCACTATAACTTTAAAATCATTGAGCCTAATTGCATGAATTCTTAAATTCCCAAGCCTATTCTCTATTTTCTCAGGTCATTAAACTCATCACTAAGTTCTAACAATGCTTTCAGTCGAAGTTATGGAATCCCTTAAGTTTGAACTTTCACTTAGCTTTTTAATAACTCAAGTATATTTAGCACCACTCACACTCATAACCTGTTCTAAAGAAGCAGTCAACATAGAGGAGTGCAGATTAATTAAGTCAATGCACCCATATGTCGTTCATCTTATCGCAGTCAAGTTAGAGGAGTACAAGTATAAGTCTCAAGCGACGAGATTTTTCAGGTCTCATACAAGTGAGTTATTTTCTATTAATTCAACTTAAAGTTTTTCCGTACTTTTCTTCATTCGGTTCTTATTAAAGTCATCCTTATCCCCGTACTTAGGCAAAACTATCACTTAGATTCTAAGTTTTCTAACCCTCGAATCTAGAGATCGGGTAGGCAAGATAAAATTTCTTAAGCTCTATTCTAGACTATACTTCACGGACTTCATCCTAAATCCTCGATTATGCATTCGTGCTCCGAATTTTTGCAGGAAAAATAATTAACAACACATAAAATTTCAAAAATTTGATCAAAAATCGACCTAGCATGCACGATGTAAATGCAATCACCCCCAAACTTAAGAAAGACACTGTCCTCAATGATGAAACTAATGAAAATAAGAGATAAAAGAATAAATCTGAAGACAAAAATGAAATAAAGTAACAAAAGAACGTCCCTGATTTCAGCTTGATTTCATTCTTTGTCATGTATCTCCTCTTGGTGGCGAATGGCACAGCAACGGCGGTTGACGTAGCGGCGGCACAGCAGAGCACTGAGATAGGGCTGCGGTGGTGTGGTGATGGCTGAGATAAGGGTTTGAGGATTTGAGTGTTTGTTTGGGTAAATGGAAAAGTATGGGAAAGTGTTTGGAGAGAAGAGGTGTTTGGCATTTTATGAAATTATGGTTTGAGACTTTTGCTGGGGCAGAGTATTTTTGTGCTGGGGCGAAGTGAGTTCTGAAAATTAGCTATAGATTCCAGTGGGAACTTTGCGAGCGCGGTACTATTTCTCCGCCCCAGCTAAGTATGTTCTAAAAATTAGTTCAAAATTCCGATCAATTTTCGCTGGGGCGATAAATTCTTTCCGCGGGGGCAGATCATGTTCTGTCCGCTTCTCTCTCTCATTTTATTTATTTATTTATTTTTATTTTTTATTTTATTTTATTTTTTTGCTGTACTTGGGTTGCCTCCCAACAAGCGCCTTATTTATAGTCATGGTTTGACTTTGTCCATCTTATTTCGGATCGCCCAGAGTGATGGTGGCGATTTGACGATCAATGTTGCCCCCCAAATAATTCTTTAGTCTTTGTCCATTGACCTTGAAAGTTCTCACACTTTGTTCATCTTGTACTTCCATAGCTCCATAGGGAAAAACTTTTATAACTAGAAAAGGGCCAGACGAGGATTAATTTAAGGCGAGGATTATACAATAACACCCGTTGTTCAGGCTCAAATTCTCGACGGATGATCTTTTCATCGTGTATCTTCTTAATTTTCTTCTTGTAAAGCATGACACTTCCATTTTCAGGTGGCCTAATTTCTTCCAGTTCATTGACATGTAAACGTTGTTTTTCATGTCTTCTAGACTTATTGTCAACTCTTTTTGCATGAGTCCTCTCTTCAGTGAAATCATCACCATAAGGCCACATATGATTGTGATGTAAGATTCTTTCATTTTTCACTTCCCCAAACTGTTTGAGCTCTAAATCTGGGGGTTCTTCAATTAACGACTTCTTAGCATTTGCAGACTTTAACGGCCTTTTCGTCATATCATTGTTCAAGGTTGGTTTGGTAGATCTTTTAGTAAGATCAAGAGTTTTCAAAAAATGGACCAACTTGTCACCTTTCTCATCCTCTTTTGAAATCAATGGAGTTTCAAACAAATCATGAGGATGATTATGTAGAAATGTATCAGAAATAATATATTCTACCACATTGATTGAGAAACAATCTTCCTTTTTTTGGTGGTGCTTCAACGATGAATAGATATTGAAGGTTACTTCTTGATCTTGAACTCTCATCTTGAGTTCTCCTTTTTCAACATCAATCAGGGCTCGACCTGTAGCTAGAAAAGGCCTTCCAAGTATGATTGGCATATCTCGATCTTCCTCCATATCCAGAACTATGAAGTCTACCGGGAATATAAATTTGTCCACTTTAACCAAGATATCTTCTATTATTCCTCTCGGATAACTAAGAGTTCGATCCGCCATTTGTAACGTAACAGAAGTGGGCTTTGCTTCCCCCAAACCAAGCTTTCTAAAGATCGACAATGGCATCAAATTTACGCTAGCACCTAAATCGCATAATGCCTCAGTGATAGATTAATGATTTCCAATCGTGCACGGAATAGTGAAACTCCCAGGATCTTTCAATTTCGGTGGAAGCTTTCTCTGAATAAGGGCACTGCACTCCTCAATAAGGATTATATGTGTGATTGATTACCACCGCATGAAAAATTAGGGTGATTTCTCCATCCTGGATTATATGTGTTGGAATAAGGATTGTTCCTCTGATGGTTAGAATTTCCCATGAAATTGATAGACTCCGGATTCTCCGGACAGTATGCAACCGTTTGATTATCTCCACAAATGTCACACGTGGCATATATTCTCTGAACATTATTTCTACCACAATTCTCATCAAGTTTCTTTGT
The DNA here is from genome assembly GCA_038501285.1 of Penstemon eatonii. Classification (NCBI taxonomy): domain Eukaryota; kingdom Viridiplantae; phylum Streptophyta; class Magnoliopsida; order Lamiales; family Plantaginaceae; genus Penstemon; species Penstemon eatonii. The sequence continues at coordinate 59,172,995 of CM076715.1, read as the reverse complement.
GAGAGCTGCCAATTGAGATGTTAGAGAAGTAATAGCGTCAACTTCTATGACTCCGGCTATCTTGTTCTGCACCGTGCGTCTTGATGACCACTGCTGAATATTTGATGCCATTTCCTCGATAATATCTCTGGCTTCATCAGGAGATTTTCCAACAAGAGCACCATTTGCTGCAGCATCGAGGTTTCCTTTTATGTTATCTGTAAGCCCATTATAAAAAGATTGAATTTGTAGCCAATCTGGAATCTGATGGTGAGGACACTTTTTTAGCATATCCTTAAACCTCTCACAAGATTCGTCTAAAGTTTCATCTTTATATTGTAGAAAATCAGTGATGTCATTCCTCATCCGAGCAGTTTTTGCAGGTGGAAAAAACTTAGCGAAAAATTTATCCACTAACTGATTCCACGTTGTAATAGACTCATCTGGCAGAGCTTCTAACCAATCTGCAGCCTTCCCAGTCAAAGAGAATGGGAACAATCTCAGTCTGACAGCATTTAATGATACTCCATTGAATTTGAATGTATCACACATCCTCAAAAATAGTTTCAAGTGTTTGTTCGGATCCTCATGAGCATGCCCGAAGAATTGTTTCGACTCAAGCATATGTATGACTGCTGGCTTGATCTCAAAATTATTGGCCTCAACAGTTGGCCTAGCAATACTCGATCCTAGTCCTTCAACATGAGGGACTGCATAATCTCTGATAGAGCGATAAGCAGCAGCTGTTGCTTCTCCATTGACTTGTTCGCCCATAGTCTGACCTTGAGACTCAGAATTTATTTTCAGCCTTTTTAATCTTCGAATTGTGCGCTCGATTTCAAGATCTAATGAAATAAATTCTTTATTTCGATCACTGCACATGCAAAGAATAAATGTCCTGAAAATAAAGAAAGAGACAACAAATAAAAATTTGATCTAAGAAAAGAATGATTGATATTAATATTAGCAAAATAGCGCAAATAATTCCCCGGCAACGGTGCCAAAAATTTGATGCAGGATTTATAAACGCAAGTATACGCAATCGCAACAAGTAATATAATGATAAGCAGAGTATCGTCGCCACAGGGAATTAATGAGCTAAACTAACTAATTACTAAGGATCACTCTTTTTCTTATCCAAATTAACGAATCTTTGTGATTATTATAACTAAGCAATAATGAAAGTAAAACTAAATTATAAACTGACAAGATTAACTATGATGATTAAAGCCTAGGATTACAACTTCCTTCAATGTTAAGCTAATTGCTTTTATTTTCCCAATAATTCTATTTCAATTAAGATTTATTGCGAGTCTAGGGCACTTAAGTTTTTACAATTTCTTTCCAGAATATTGTAAAACTAATCTAACCTAATCAAAGAGCTATATTCCTATGCCAATGAAGTTAGGCCAAATTGAATCAAGAACAAGCCCTAATTGTGACTACCTAAGGCAATTAAGTATATTCCTATCTTAATTGCTAAACAAATTACCCAATTCGATGTGGGTGCAATTCGTACAAAGGTTACCCAATCTTTAACCTAAAACCTAATTTCCTCTCCCAATTCAATTAGATTTGTGAAACAATAGTTGATCAGGCTATTGAAATTTAAGCACAAGAATGGGTAAACAATAGATCTCAATAAAATAGAATAAGGAAAAATAAACAATAATCAATTTAAACAAAGAATTCCATTGCAATCCTAGAAAAGTAAATTTAGTTCATAGCTAAAATGAAAATAAACTTAAGAATAATCAAAGTCATGATTACAAGAACACAAAAGATAAAAGAAATTTCAAAGGATGAGAAAAGAGAAGTAGATATGTTTCCCCAATCTTCAAGAATTTAGTTCTTCGATGTTTTTCATGCTCTTGAATGATCTTTTTTTGTTCTTGGCCTCCCTCTTGTCAAAAAGTGTTCCAAGATGTCTTTTCTCTCTCTTCCTCCACTTAAATATAAGTTTCCAAGTGAAATTAGGGCACTAGTAGTGAAATTCGCGGAAATCTTGCGCCCCTGCCGAAAATTAGTTTCGCCCCAGCGGAGGTCTGCTTTGTGATTTCGCTCCAGCGGAGATATTTTCCACCCCAGCGAAGAAGCTTCTGTTTGCATATCCAAAAATCAAGAGGAAAAATCTGAAAAATTAACAAGAAAATACCAAAATGAGTACGTGACTCACCAACGAGATAAACCAAGCTAAACCGAATGAAAACAATCTAAGAACTCTAGAAACTAATATCATTCCCCACAAAAATACATAGAAATTAACTCTATTTTGTAGAGTTAACAATATTGCAAAACAAAAGCACACCAGTTGCACAAAAATTGCACAAAAACTGTACATAAATTGCACGACAAATGCATAACATGTTTAATCTACGAGAGAAATTTTATTTGGTACTAAAATGTAAGAAATTTGTCACTTATGATACCAATAGGTTCTGCATTCAATAATACAGGGATCATGTAATGTCCAAATTGTAGGAAGATTGGACTTGGAAAATGGCGGCTCCCCGATGATTTTTATGCAAGTAGTGAGGAAAGTACTGAAGATGAAGCTCTATTTTCGGATATGGTGAATATCAAAATATTACTAAGTCTACTTTTTCCTTAAGACAAACATAATCGTTCATTGAGATTCATTAATATTAACAGATCAATAGCTTACCAAAAAAATATTAATAAAATTATAAAGTAGCCTTCGATTAGTGCTTAAAGTAAGGGAGCTCATATATTACCATTTTTATCTTCCTGAACAGATCAAGGTAGTCGTAGCAATGAACCTAGGCTTGAACTCACACTCACTACAAGAATTTACGAATGTCCCTTGCATACAATTTTTGAGCAAGTGATACATCCAGATCCTGAATATATAAGGCCCAATATTGATTTAAATATGTTTAAAATTCTTTAAACATATATAATGAAAAACGAGAAATAAGTGTTGTTGATTTATTTAGTTGACGTATGAACATGTCATATAATATTCAACCAATTCACATAAGATTTTTGCATTTCTTAGACAATGTATCATACCTTTCAAATTCAACCTGACTTTTAAAGCTAAAAGCTAACATATATAATTGCCCGTTAACTTCCCTTATATAGTATATTGCAAAACAAAAGCACACAAGTTGCACATAAATTGCTCAAGAAATGCACATAAATTACACAACAAATGCATAACATGTTTAATCTACGAGAGAAATGTTTTTTTGGTACTAAACTGTAAGAAATTTATCACTTATGGTACCAATAGGTTCTGCATTCAATAATAAGGGGATCATGCAATGTCCAAATTTGGACTTGGAGAATGGCGGCTCCCTAATGATTTTTATGCAAGTAGTGAGGAAAATACTGATGATGAAGCTCTATTTTCGGAAATGGTAAATATCAAAATATTACTAAGTCTACTTTTTAATTAAAAGAAACATAAGCGTTCATTGAGATTCATTAATATTAACAGATCGATAGCTTACCAAAAAATATTAACCAAAGTATAAAGTAGCCTTCGACTAGTGCTTAAAGTAAGGGAGCTCATTTATTACCTTTTCTTTTTTAGAACATATCAAGGTAGTCGTAGCAGTGAACCTAGGCTTGAACTCACACTCACTACAAGAATTTACGGATGTCCCTTGCATACAATTTCGTAGAAAGTTATTCATCCAGATCCATAATCTATAAGGCCGGAAATTGATTTAAATATGTTTAAATTTCTATAAACATATATGATGAAAAATTGATTTAAATATGTTTACGGATGTTTAAATTTCTATAAACATATATTATTCAACCAATTCACATCAGATTTTTGTATTTCGTAGACAATGTACCATACCTTTTAAATTCAAACTGATTTTTTAAATTAAAAGCTCACATATATAATTGCCCATTAACTTCCCTTAAATAGTATATTGCAAAACAAAAGCACACCAGTTACACATAAATTGCACATAAATTGCACAACAAATGCATAACATGTTTAATCTACCGGAGAAATGTTTTTTTGGTACTAAACTGTAAGAAATTTGTCACTTATGGTACCAACAGGTTCTGCAATAAATAATACAGGGATCATGCAATGGCCGAATTATAGGAAGATTGGACTTGGAGAATGGCGGCTCTCCGATGATTTTTATGCAAGTATTGAGGAAAATACTGAAGATGAAGCTCTATTTTAGGATATGGTAAATATCAAAATATTACTTAGTCTACATTTTCCTTAAGAGGAACATAATCGTTCATTGAGATTCATTAACAATAACAGATCGTTAGCTTACCTAAAAATATTAACCAAAGTATATAGTAGCCTTCGACTAGTGCTTAAAATAAGGGAGCTCATTTAGTAGCCATTTTGTTATCCAGAACAGATCAATGTAGTCGTAGCAGTGAACTTACTCTTGTACTCACACTCACTACAAGAATTTACGGATGTCCCTTGCCTACAATTTTTGAGCAAGTGATACATCCAGATCCTGAATATATAAGGCCAGAAATTGATTTAAAAACGTTTAAATTTCTTTAAACATATATAATGAAAAATGAGAAATAAGTTTTGTTGATTTATTTAGTTGACGTATGGACATGCCATTTATTTATTCAACTAGTTCGCATCAGATTTTTGCATTTCTTAGACAATATTTCATACCTTTAAAATTCAAACTGATTTTTGAAGCTAAAAGCACACATATATAATTGCCCGTTAACTTTCAATAAAAAGTAAATTGCAAAACCAAATCACACAAGTTGCACATAAATTGCACAAGAACTGCACATAAATTGCACAACAAAGGCATAACATGTTTAATCTACGAGAGAAATGTTTTTCTTGGCACTAAACTGTAAGAAATTTGTTACTTATGGTACCAATAGGTTCTGCATTGAATAATACAGGGATCATGCAAAGTCCAAATTTTAGGAAGATTGGACTCTGAGATTGGCTGCTCCCCGATGATTTTTATGCAAGTAGTGAGGAAAATACTGAAGATGAAACTCTATTTTCGGATAAGGTAAATATCAAAATATTACTTAGTCTACTTTTTCCTTAAGTGGAACATAATCATTCCTTGAGATACATTAATATTAACAGATCGATAGCTTACCAAAAAATATTAACCAAATTATAAAGTAGCCTATGACTACTGCTTAAAGTAAGGGGGCTCATGTAGTACCTTTTTTTTCCCCAGAACAGATCAAGGTAGTCGTAGCAGTGAACCTACACTTGAAATCACACTCACTACAAGAATTTACGGATGTCCCTTGCATACAATTTTTGAGCAAGTTATACATCCAAATCCTGAATCTATAAGGCCCGAAATTGATTTAATTATGTTTAAATTTCTTTAAACATATATAATGAAAAACAAGAAATAAGTGTGGTTGATTTATTTAGTTGACGTATGAACATGTCCTATATTTATTCAACCAGTTCACATCAGATATTTGCATTTCTTAGACCATGTATCAAACCTTTTCAATTCAAACTGATTTTTAAAGATAAAAGCTCACATATATAATTGTCCATTAACTTCCCTTAAATAGAATGTTGCAAAACAAAAGCACACCAGTTGCACATAAATTGCACAAAAATTGTACATAAATTGCACGACAAATGCATAACATGTTTAATCTACGAGGGAAATTTTTTTTGGTACTAAACTGTAAGAAATTTGTCACTTATGGTACCAATAGGTTCTGCATTCAATAATACAGGGATCATGTAATTTCCAAATTGTAGGAAGATTGGACTTGGAGAATGGCGGCTCCCCGATGATTTTTATGCAAGTAGTGAGGAAAGTACTGAAGATGAAGCTCTATTTTCGGATATGGTGAATATCAAAATATTACTAATTCTACTTTTTCCTTAAGAGAAACATAATCGTTCATTGAGATTCATTAATATTAACAGCTCAATAGCTTACCAAAAAATATTAACCAAATTATAAAGTAGCCTTCGACTAGTGCTTAAAGTAAGGGAGCTCATTTATTATCTTTTTTATTTTCCAGAACAGATCAAAGTAATCGTAGCAATTAACCTAGGTTTGAACTCACACTCACTACAAGAATTTACGAATGTCCCTTGCATACAATTTCTGAGCAAGTGATACATCCATATCCTGAATATATAAGGCCCAATATTGATTTAAATATGTTTAAATTTCTTTAAACATATATAATGAAAAACGAGAAACAACTGTTGTTGATTTATTTAGCTGACGTGTGAACATGTCATATATTATTCAACCACTTCACATTAGATTTTTGCATTTCTTTGACAATGTATCATACCTTTCAAATTCAAAGTTATTTTTAAAGCAAAAAGCTCACATAAATAATTGCACGTTAACTTCCCTTAAATAGTTTATTGCAAAACAAAAGCACACAAGTTGCACATAAATTTCACAGAACTGCACATAAATTGCACAACAAATGAATAACATGTTTAATCTACGAGAGAAATGTTTTTTTGGCACCATACTATAAGAAATTTGTAACTTATGGTATCAATAGGTTCTGCATTCAATAATACAGGGATCATGTAATGTCCATTGTAGGAAGATTGTACTTGGAGATTGGCGGCTCCCCGATGATTTTTATGCAAGTAGTGAGGAAAGTACTGAAGATGAAGCTCTATTTTCGGATATGGTGAGTATCAAAATATTACTAAGTCTTCGTTTTCCTTAAGAGAAACATAATCGTTCATTGAGATTCATTAATATTAACAGATCAATAGCTTACCAAAAAATATTAACCAAATTATAAAGTAGCCTTCGACTAGTTCTTAAAGTAAGGGAGCTCATTTAATACCTTTTTTATTTTCCAGAACAGATCAAGGTAGTCGTAGCAATTAACCTAGGCTTGAACTCACACTCACTACAAGAATTTACAAATGTCCCTTGAATACAATTTCTGAGCTAGTGATTCATCCAGATCCCGAATATATAAGGCCCAATATTGATTTAAATATGTTTAAATTTCTCTAAACATATATAACGAAAAACGAGAAATAAGTGTTGTTGATTTATTTAGTTGACGTATGAACATGTCATATATTACTCAACCAATTCACATTAGATTTTAGCATTTCTTAGACAATGTATCATACCTTTCAAATTCAAATTGCTTTTTATAGCTAAAAGCTCACATATATAATTGCCGGTTAACTTCCCTTAAATAGTATATTGCAAAACAAAAGCACACAAGTTGCACATAAATTTCACAAGAACTGCACATAAATTGAACAACCGTTGAATAACATGTTTAATCTACGAGAGAAATGTTTTTTTGGCACTATACTATAAGAAATTTGTAACTTATGGTACCAATATGTTCTGCATTCAATAATACTGGGATCATTCAATGTCCAAATTTTAGGAAGATTGGACTTGGAGAATGGTGCTCCCGATGATTTTTATGCAAGTAGTGAGGAAAATACTGAAGCTGAAGCTGCATTTTCGGATCTGGTAAATATCAAAGTATTACTTAGTCTATTTTTTCCTTAAGAGGAACATAATCGTTCATTGAGATTCATTAATATTAATAGATCGATAGTTTACCAAAAAAATATTAACCAAAGTATAAAGTAGCCTATGACTAGTGCTTAAAGTAAGGGATCTCATTTAGTACCTTTTTTTTTCTAGAACAGATCAAGGTAGTGGTAGCAGTGAACTTATGCTTGAACTCACAGTCAATACAAGAATTTACGGATGTCCCTTGCATACAATTTCTGAGAAAATTATACATCCATATCCTGAATCTATAAGGCCCGAAATTGATTTAAATATGTATAAATTTCTTTAAACTTATATAATGAAAAACGAGAAATTAGTGTTGTTGATTTATTTAGTTGACGTATGAACATGTCATATATTTATTCAACCAGTTCACATCAGATTTTTGCATTTCTTAAACAATGTATCAAACCTTTTCAATTCAAACTGATTTTTAATGGTAAAAGCTCACATATATAATTGCCGGCTAACTTCCCTTAAATAGTATGTTGCAAAATAAAAGCACACCAGTTGCACAAAAATTGCACATAAATTACACAACAAATGCATAACATGTTTAATCTATGAAAGAAATATTTTTTTGGTACTAAGCTGTAAGAAATTTGTCACTTATGGTACCAATAGGTTCTGCATTCAATAATACAGGGATAATACCTTGTCCAAAATTGGACTTGGAGAATGGCGGCAGCCCGATGATTTTAAGCAAGTAGTGAGGAAAATACTGAAAATGAAGCTCTATTTTCAGATATGGTAACTATCAAAATATTACTTATTCTACTTTTTCCTTAAGAGGAACTTAATCGTTCAATGATATTCTACTTTTTTTTTCCAGAATAGATCAAGGTAGTCGTAGCAGTTAACCTACGCTTGAACTCACACTCACTACAAGAATTTACGGATGTCCCTTGCCTACAATTTTTGAGCAAGTGATACACCCAGATCCTGAATCTATAAGGCCCGAAATTGATTTAAATATGTTTAAATTTCTTTATAAATATATAATGAAAAACGAGAAATAAGTGTGGTTGATTTATTTAGTTGACGTATGAACATATCATATATTTATTAAACTAATTTACATCAGATTTTTGCATTTCGTAGACAACGTATCATATGTTTCAAATTAAAACTGATTTTTAAAGCTAAAAGCACACATATATAATTGTCGTTAACTTCCCTTAAAAAATATATTGCAAAACAAAAGTACACAAGTTGCACATAAATTGCTCAACAAATGAATAACATGTTTAATCTACGAGAGAAATGTTTTTTTTGCAACATACTTTATGAAATTTGTAACTTATGGTACCAATAGGTTCTGCATTCAGTAATACAGGGATCATGCAATGTCCAAATTTTAGGAAGATTGGACTTGGAGAATGGCTGCTCCCCGATGATTTTTATGCAAGTAGTGAGGAAAATACTGAAGATGAAGCTGTATTTTCGGATCTGGTAAATATCAAAATATTTCCAAGTATACTTTTTCCTTAAGAAGAACATAATCGTTCATTGAGATTCATTAATATTAACAGATCGATAGCTTTACTAACCAAAGTAAAAATTAGCCTATGACTAGTGCTTAAAGTAAGTGATCTCATTTAGTACATTTTTTTTCTCTAGAACAGATCAAGGTAGTCGTAGCTGTGAACCTACTCTTGAACTCACACTCACTACAAGAATTTACGGATGTCCCTTGCATACAATTTCTGATAAAGTTATACATCCAGATCCTGAATCTATAAGGCCCGAAATTAATTTAAATATGTTTAAATATCTTTAAACATATATAATGAAAAACGAGAAATAAGTGTGGTTGATTTACTTAGTTGACGTACGAACATTTCCTATATTTATTCAACCAGATCACATCAGATTTTTGCATTTCTTAGACAATGTATCATACCTTTTCAATTCGAACAGATTTTTAAGGATAAAAGCTCACATATATAATTGCCCGTTAACTTCTCTTAAATAGTATATTGCAAAACAAAAGCACACCAGTTGCACATAAATTGCACAAAATTTGTACATAAATTGCACGACAAATGCATAACATGTTTAATCTACGAGGGAAATTTTTTTGGTACTAAACTGTAAGAAATTTGTCAATTATGGTACCAATAAGTTCTGCATTCAATAATATAGGGATCATGTAATGTCCAAATTATAGGAAGATTGGACTTGGAGAATGGCGGCTCCCTGATGATTTTTATGCAAGTAGTGAGGAAAGTACTGAAGATGAAGCTCTATTTTCGGATATGGTGAATATCAAAAAATTACTAAGTCTACTTTTTCCTTAACAGAAATATAATCGTTCATTGAGATTCATTAATATTAACAGATCAATAGCTTACCAAAAAATATTAACCAAATAATAAAGTAGCCTTCGACAAGTGCTTAAAGTAAGGGAGCTCATTTACTACCTTTTTATTTTCCAGAACAGATCAAGGTAGTCGTAGCAATGAACCTAGGCTTGAACTCATGCTCTGTACAAGAATTTACGAATGTCCCTTGCATACAATTTCTGAGCAATTGATACATCCAGATCCTGAATATATAAGGCCCAATATTGATTTAAATATGTTTAAATTTCTTTAAACATATATAATGAAAAACGAGAAATAAGTGTTGTTGATTTATTTAGTTGACGTATGAACATGTCATATATTATTCTACCAATTCACGTTAGATTTTTGCATTTCTTATACAATGTATCATACCGTTCAAATTCTAACTGATTTTTAAAGCTAAAAGCTCACATAATAGTATATTGCAAAACAAAAGCAGACAAGTTGCACATAAATTTCACAAGAACTGCACATAAATTGCACAACAAATGAATAACATGTTTAATCTACGAGGGAAATGTTTTTTTGGCACCATACTATAAAAAATTTGTAACTTATGGTACCAATAGGTTCTGCATTCAATAATACTGGGATCATGCAATGTCCAAATTTTACGAAGATTGGACTTGGAGAATGGATGCTCCCCGATGATTTTTATGCAAGTACTAAGGAAAATACTGAAGATGAAGCTGTTTTTTCGGTTCTGGTAAATATCAAAATATTACTTAATCTACTTTTTCCTTAAGAGGAACATAATCGTTCATTGAAATTCATTAATATTAACATATCGATAGCTTACCAAAAATATATTAACCAAAGTATAAAGTAGCCTATGACTAGTGCTTAAAGTAAGGGATCTCATTTAGTACCTTCTTTTTTTTCTAGAATAGATCAAGGTAGTCGTAGCAGTGAACCTACGCTTGAACTCACACTCAATATAAGAATTTACGGATGTACATTGCGTACAATTTCTGAGAAAGTTATACATCCAGATCCTGAATCTATAAGTCCCGAAATTGATTTAAATATGTTTAAATTTCTTTAAACATATATAATGAAAAACGAGAAATAAGTGTGGTTGATTTATTTAGTTGACGTATGAACATGTTCTATATTTATTCAACCAGATCACATCATATTTTTGCATTTCTTTGACAATGTATCATACCTTTTCAATTCAAACTGATTTTTAAGGATAAAAGCTCAAATATATAATTGTCCGTTAACTTCCCATAAATAGTATATTGCAAAACAAAAGCACACTAGTTGCAAATAAATTGCAGAAAAATTGTACATATATTGCACGACAAATGCATAACATGTTTAATCTACGAGAGAAATTCTTTTTGGTACTAAACTGTAAGAAATTTGTCACTTATGGTATCAATAGGTTCTGCATTCAATAATACATGGATCTTGTAATGTCCAAATTGTAGGAAGATTGGACTTGGAGAATGGCGGCTCCCCGATGATTTTTATGTAAGTAATGAGGAAAGTATTGAAGATGAAGCTCTATTTTCGGGTATGGTGTATATCAAAATATTACTAAGTCTACTTTTTCCTTCAGAGAAACATAATCGTTCATTGAGATTCATTAATATTAACAGATCAATAGCTTACCAAAAAATATTAACCAAATTATAAAGTAGCCTTCGACTAGTGCTTAAGTAAGGGAGCTCATGTATTACCTTTTTTATTTTCCAGAACAGATCAAGGTAGTCGTAGCAATGAACCTAGTCTTGAACTCACACTCACTACAAGAATTTACGAATGTCCCTTGCATACAATTTCTGAGCAAGTTATACATCCAGATCCTGAATATATAAGACCCAATATTGATTTAAATATGTTTAAATTTCTTTAAACATATATAATGAAAAACGAGAAATAAGTGTTGTTGATTTATTTAGTTGACGTATGAACATGTCATATATTATTCAACTAATTCACATTATATTTTTGCGTTTCTTAGACAATGTATCTACCTTTCAAATTCAAACTGATTTTTAAAGCTAAAAGCTCACATATATACTTGCCCGTTAACTTCCCTTAAATAGTATATTGCAAAACAAAAGGACACAAGTTGCACATAAATTAAACAAGAACTGCACATAAATTGCTCAACAAATGAATAACATGTTTAATCTACGAGAGAAATGTTTTTTTGGCACCATACTGTAAGAAATTTGTAACTTATGGTACCAATAAGTTCTGCATTCAATAATACAGGGATCATGTAATGTCCAAATTTTAGGAAGATTGGACTTGGAGATTGGCTGCTCCCCGATGATTTTTATGCAAGTAGTGAGGAAAATACTGAAGATGAAGCTGTAATTTCGGATCTGGTAAATATCAAAATATTACTTTGTCTACTTTTTCCTAAAGAGGAACATAATCTGTGAATTAAGTTTAATATTTATCAAAATATTACGTAATTTCAAGAAATTAAGACAAATATTTTATGTAAACTTCTAATCTTAAAGGACTTCTATTTTAAAGTTTAATGTTTATCATGCCTTTTTAGCCAGTCATATGTTTATGGTAAAATTGAGTTATTAATAGGACTAGATCGAATTAAGTTGTTAAATAAGGCCCTTAGTATGTAATATGTTAATCATTTAGAGGGCCAAAACTTATAAACCAATTAAAAACTAATATCTAGGTTAATAAGTTAAATAAACTAAATAGGAACTGTTCATCTTTTTTTCAAACATGTACTGCCGCCGCTGCTCCAATTTCTGGGATTTCTTTTCTTCCATTCGTGAAAGTAAGCACATATAACTTCTCGAGGCAGTCTTTGATTGATTTTATTTCGTTCATTGTTCATATTGAGAATTATATTGGGTTGACGATGGTGTTTGAGGCTCTAAAATGGAACTAGGATCGGAGGTTGAGAATGGAGGCTCGGGGTGCGAATCGGGAGTAGAGGTTGCGAAATTTGGAGAGTTAGTGAGGTGGGGATGGTGGGGCGGCCATGATAGGTTGGAGAAGAAGTGGGGAAGATGATGAACAGGGGAATTTAATTTGGGTTGAGGGAATGGGCTGATTTTGGAAACGGGTTTCGGGTTCGGGTTTTAGGGAAAGGATGGCCGTCCGGAGCTTGTCGGGGAAGACGAAGGGTAGGTAGAGAATGGTGATCAAAACTGATTTTTTGCTGAAAATCTAGCGTAGGAGATGATGAACATTAAAACAGGATGAGTGGACTGGGTTGAGTTGACTGGGTGGTGAGTTTAGCTGAGTTTGGGTTTACAATTGCATCGGGTTTGGACTTAGGAATTGGGTTGAGTTCGAGCAGGTTTTTGGACTGAGTTTGGGTAGGAATGGGTTGGAGATTCTGGTTGGGTTGAGTTTGGGCCGAGTTGAGTTCGGGCTTGGCTGAGTTTGGGCCGAGTCGAGCCGAGTTTAGGTCGAGTTTGGGCCGGGCCGGGTTGCAAATTTTAGTTTTTTGGGTCGGGACTTAGGCCAACTGTTTCGGATGATGAAACCAAGCGAATATGGGTTCGGGCCTAGTGGAATGTGGGTTAATTCAATGTAGTGTGTTCTTTAATTTAAACAAATAGTTAGTGGACTTTAATTTAACTAAATCACTGGGTTTAAATAAGTTTTGAATGTTAATTTGATAAAGAATCTTTGGGTTTTAATTGTTCAAATTACTGAGTTTATTTCCACGGTTAATTACAGGTATCTAAACTAGTATTTGCGTCTTGTTATCCCAAGCGTCTCGATTAATCAGGTGAGTGTTCTTGTACAAGTTTACTTGGTGCTGCTTGAAGCGACTTATTGAATGAGTTACGACTGTTGCGTGTATACTTTATTTGGCTTGTGATTTTTTGAACTGCGCCTGTGACTAGAAACTTGTGAATTACTGTTGTGCGAGTGTTGGTGCTTTATCTTTTTTTTCTTCATCATTTGCATAATTGAGTCTGATCACATTCATTCGAGCCCTCTATGTGGCTGGATTAGATGTCTTTTTATCACATTCATTCGAGCACATTCATTCGAGCCCTCTATGTGGATGGATGAGATGTCTTTTTATCACATTCATTCGAGCCCTCTATGTGACTGGATGAGATGTCTTTTTATCACATTCATTCGAGCCCTCTATGTGGCTGGATGAGATGTCTTTTTATCACATTCATTCGAGCCCTCTATGCTGTTGGATGAGATGTCTTTGCATGAGTCTGATCACATTCATTCGAGCCCTCTATGCGGTTGGATGAGATGTATGTTGCATACATACGTGTGAAGAGTCTAAGGTGTGCGTGTTTGAAATGATATTCGATTGTGTTGCTTGCTCGTTGCTATCATGTACATTTGCACACGGGCTCACTAAGTTGGATGATCAACTTACCACTATTTGTGGATTACTTTTTCAGGTACTTTCGACAGTTGAAGTGTGTGGTAGTTGGTGATCCGGGATCCGTGTCGGTCTTGTCCTGTATTTTAATTTTTTCTTGTTAGTTTATTTTTCGAGATTTCAAGTACGATTTGTTAGTGTTTCTCGTGTTTTAATTGACGGTTTAAATACTGGAGTTTTATGTTTATCCGATAAATTGTTTATGATAATTAAACTAATTCAAAGTTTAAGTTATATGTTATCCGCTGCTAGTCTGACTTAAATTACATGTTTGGTTATTTGGTTTGTTCTGGCGACCCGATTCCAGTTGAGGGCCATCTTTGGCCCGAGGACGTGGCTGGGAAAAAAACGGGGCGTCACATGTGGTATCAAAGCTTCGGCTCATAGGTCAGGTATGGATCCTCGGATAGCGTCAGCCAGTCGTGTTATAAGTCATCTGTTGTATGACTTACTTGCTTGTTGTTTTATGTTCTTGTGCAATATAAGTATCGTGAGCTATCATAAAGATAAAGTGAAATTTGGGGACCAAATTCTTTTAAGGGGGTTAGATTGTGAAACCCCAAAATAACCATCGGGATATAATTCGTCATTTCTAAAAATTAAGATAGAGAAGAATTTGGGGACCAAATTCTTTTAAGGGGGTTAGATTGTGAAACCCCAAAAATCTCTATTTGGGGACTATTACGTAATTTCAAGAACTTAAGACAAATATTTTATGCAAACTTCTAATCTTAAAGGACTTCTATTTTAAAGTTTAATGTTTATCATGCCTGTTTAGCCAGTTATATGTTTATGGTAAAATTGAGTTCTTAATAGGACTAGATCGAATTAAGTTGTTAAATAAGGCCCTTAGTATGTAATATGTTAATCATTTAGTGGGCCAAAAATTATAAACCAATTAAAAAACTAATATCTAGGGTAATAAGTTAAATAAACTAAATAGGAACAGTTCATCTTTTTTTCAAACATGTACTGCCACCGCTGCTCCAATATCTGGGATTTCTCTTCTTCCATTCGCGAAAGTAAGCACATATAACTTCTCGAGGCAGTCTTTGATTGATTTTATTTCGTTCATTGTTCATATTGAGAATTATATTGGGTTGACGATGGTGTTTGAGGCTCGAAAATGGAACTAGGATCGGAGGTTGAGAATGGAGGCTTGGGGTGCGAATAGGGAGTAGAGGTCGCGAAATTTGGAGAGTTAGTGAGGTGGGGATGGTGGGGCGGCCATGATAGGTTGGAGAAGAAGTGAGGAAGATGATGAACAGGGGAATTTAATTTGGGTTGAGGGAGTGGGCTGATTTTGGAAGCGGGTTTCGGGTTCGGGTTTTAGGGAAAGGATGGCCGTCCGGAGCTTGTCGGGGAAGACGAAGGGTAGGCGGAGAATGATGATCAAAACTGATTTTTTGCTGAAAATCTTGCGTAGGAGATGATGAACAGTAAAAACAGGCTGAGTGGACTGGGTGGTGATTTTAGCTGAGTTTGGGTTTACAATTGCATCGGGTTTGGACTTAGGAATAGGGCTGAGTTCGAGCAGGTTTTTGGACTGAGTTTGGGTAGGAATGGGTTGGAGCTTCTGGTCGGGTTGAGTTTGGGCCGAGTTGAGTTCGGGCTGGGCCGAGTCGAGCCGAGTTTAGGTCGAGTTTGGGCCGGGCCGGGTTGCAAAATTTAGTTTTTTGGGCCGGGACTTAGGCCAACTGTTTCGGATGATGAAACCAAGCGAATATGGGTTCGGGCCTAGTGGAATGTGGGTTAATTCAATGTAGTGTGTTCTTTAATTTAAACAAATAGTTAGTGGACTTTAATTTAACTAAATCACTGGGTTTAAATAAGTTTTGAATGTTAATTTGATAAAGAATCTTTGGGTTTTAATTGTTCAAATTTCTGAGTTTATTTCCACGGTTAATTACAGGTTTCTAAACTAGTATTTGCGTCTTGTTATCCCAAGCGTCTCGATTAATCAGGTGAGTGTTCTTGTACAAGTTTACTTGGTGCTGCTTGAAGCGACTTATTGAATGAGTTATGACTGTTGCGTGTATACTTTATTTGGCTTGTGAATTTTTGAACTGCGCCTGTGACTAGAAACTTGTGAATTACTTTTGTGCGAGTGTTGGTGCTTTATCTTTTTTTTCTTCATCATTTGCATAATTGAGTCCGATCACATTCATTCGAGCCCTCTATGTGGCTGGATGAGATGTCTTTTTATCACATTCATTCGAGCCCTCTATGTGGCTGGATGAGATGTCTTTTTATCACATTCATTCGAGCCCTCTATGCGGTTGGATGAGATGTCTTTGCATGAGTCTGATCACATTCATTCGAGCCCTCTATGTGGTTGGATGAGATGTATGTTGCATACATACGTGTGAAGCGTCTAAGGTGTGCGTGTTTGAAATGATATTCGATTGTGTTGCTTGCTCGCTGCTATCATGTACATTTGCACACGGGCTCACTAAGTTGGATGATCAACTTACCACTCTTTGTGGATTACTTTTTCAGGTACTTTCGACAGTTGAAGTGTGTGGTAGTTGGTGATCCGGGATCCGTGTCGGTCTTGTCCTGTATTTTGATTTTTTCTTATTAGTTTATTTTTTGAGATTTCAAGTACGATTTGATAGTGTTTCTCGCGTTTTAATTGACGGTTTTAATACTGGAGTTTTATATTTATCCGATAAATTGTTTAGATAATTAAACTAATTTAAAGTTGAAGCTATATATTATCCGCTGCTAGTCTGATTTAAATTACATGTATGGTTGTTTGGTTTGTTCTGGCGACCCGATTCCAGTTGAGGGCCATCTTTGGCCCGAGGACATGGCTGGGAAAAAAACGGGGCGTCACATAATCGTTCATTGAGATTCATTAATATTAACAGATCGATAGATTACCAAAACAATATTAACCAAAGTATAAAGTAGCCTATGACTAGTACTTAAAGTAAGGGATCTCATTTAGTACCTTTTTTTTTCTAGAACATATCAAGGTAGTCGTAGATGTGAACCTACGCTTGAACTCACACTCACTAGAAGAATTTACGGATGTCCCTAGCATACAATTTCTGAGAAAGTTATACATCTAGATCCTGAATCTATAAGGCCCGAAATTTATTTAAATATATTTAAATTTCTTTAAACATATATAATGAAAAATGAGAAATAAGTGTGGTTTATTTATTTAGTTGATGTACGAACATGTCCTATATTTATTCAACTAAATCACATCAGATTTTTGCATTTCCTAGACAATGTATCATACCTTTTCAATTCAAATTGATTTTTAAAGATAAAAGCTCACATATATAATTTCCCGTTAACTTCCCTTAAATAGAATATTTCAAAACAAAAGCACACCAGTTGCACATAAATTGCACAAAAATTATACATAAATTGCACGACAAATGCATAACATGTTTAATCTACGAGAGAAATTTTTTTTTTGGTACTAAACTGTAAGAAATTTGTCAATTATGGTACCAATATGTTCTGTATTCAATTATACAGGGATATTGTAATGTCCAAATTGTAGGAAGATTGGACTTGGAGAATGGCGGCTCCCCGATGATTTTTATGCAAGTAGTGAGGAAAGTACTGAAGATGAAGTTCTATTTTCGGATATGGAGAAAATCAAAATATTACTAAGTCTACATTTTCCTTAAGAGAAACATAATCGTTCATTCAGATTCATTTATATTAACAGATCAATAGCTTACCTAAAAATATTAACCAAATTATAAAGTAAGCCTTCGACTAGTGCTTAAAGTAAGCGAGCTCATTTATTACCTTTTTTATTTTCCAGAACAGATCAAGGTAGTCGTAGCAATGAACCTAGGATTGAACTTACACTCACTACAAGAATTTACGAATGTCCCTTGCATACAATTTCTGAGCAAGTTATACATCCAGATCCTGAATATATAAGGCCCAATATTGATTTAAATATGTTTAAATTTCTTTAAACATATATAATGAAAAACGAGAAATAAGTGTTGTTAATTTATTTAGTTGACGTATTAACATGTCATATATTTTTCAACCAATTCACATTAGATTTTTGCATTTCTTAGACAATGTATCATAACTTATAAATTCAAACTGATTTTTAAAGCTAAAATCTCAAATACATAATTGCCCGTTAACTTCCCTTAAATAGTATATTGCAAAACAAAAGCACACAAGTTGCACATAAATTTCATAACAGCACATAAATTGCACAACAAATGAATAACATGTTTAATCTACGAGAGAAATGTTTTTTTGGCACCATACTATAAGAAATTTGTAACTTATTGTACCAATAGGTTCTGCATTCAATAATACTGGGATCATGCAATGTCCAAATTTTAGGAAGATTGGACTTGGAGAATGGCTGCTCTCCGATGATTTTTATGCAAGTAGTGAGGAAAATACTGAAGATGAAGCTGTAATTTCGGATCTGGTAAATATCAAAATATTACTTAGTCTACTTTTTCCTTAAGAGGAACATAATCGTTCATTGAGATTCATTAATATTAACAGATCGATAGATTATCAAAACAATATTAACCAAAGTATAAAGTAGCCTATGACTAGTGCTTAAAGTATGGGATCTCATTTAGTACCTTTTTTTTTTTCTAGAACATATCAAGGTAGTCGTAGCTGTTAACCTACGCTTGAACTCACACTCACTAGAAGAATTTACGGATGTCCCTTGCATACAATTTCTGAGAAAGTTATACATCCAGATCCTGAATCTATAAGGCCCGAAATTTATTTAAATATATTTAAATTTCCTTAAACATATATAATGAAAAACGAGAAATAAGTGTGGTTGATTTATTTAGTTGACGTACGAACATGTCCTATATTTATTCAACCAGATCACATCAGATTTTTGCATTTCTTAGACAATATATCATACCTTTTCAATTCAAACTGATTTTTAAAGATAAAATCTCACATATATAATTGCCCGTTAACATCCCTTAAATAGTATATTTCAAAACAAAAGCACACCAGTTGCATATAAATTGCACAAAAATTATACATAAATTGCACGACAAATGCATAACATGTTTAATCTACAAGAGAAATTTTTTTTGGTACTAAACTGTAAGAAATTTTTCAATTATGGTACCAATAGGTTCTGCATTCAATTATACAGGGATCTTGTAATGTCCAAATTGTAGGAAGATTGGACTTGGAGAATGGCGGCTCCCCGATGATTTTTATGCAAGTAGTGAGGAAAGTACTGAAGATGAAGCTCTATTTTCGGATATGGTGAATATCAAAATATTACTAAGTCTACTTTTTCCTTAAGAGAAACATAATCGTTCATTGAGATTCATTAATATTAACAGATCAATAGCTTACCAAAAAATATTAACCAAATTATAAAGTAACCTTCGACTAGTGCTTAAAGTAAGCGAGCTCATTTATTACCTTTTTTTTATTTTCCAGAACAGATCAAGGTAGTCGTAGTAATGAACCTAGGCTTGAACTCACACTCACTACAAGAATTTACGAATGTCCCTTCCATACAATTTCTGAGCAAGTGATACATCCAGATCCTAAATATATAAGGCCCAATATTGATTTAAATATGTTTAAATTTCTTTAAACATATATAATGAAAAACGAGAAATAAGTGTTGTTAATTTATTTAGTTAACGTATGAACATGTCATATATTATTCAACCAATTCACATTAAATTTTTGCATTTCTTAGACAATGTATCATACCTTACAAATTCAAACTGATTTTTAAAGCTAAAAGCTAACATATATAATTGTCCGTTAACTTCCTTTAAATAGTATATTGCAAAACAAAAGCACACAAGTTGCACATAAATTTCACAAGAACTGCACAAAAATTGCACAACAAATGAATAACATGTTTAATCTACGAGAGAAATGTTTTTTTGGCACCATCTGTAAAAAATTTGTAACTTATGGTACCAATAGGTTCTGCATTCAATAATACTTGGATCATGCAATGTCCAAATTTTAGGAAGATTGGACTTGGAGAATGGCTGCTCTCCGATGATTTTTATGCAAGTAGAGAGGAAAATACTGAAGATGAAGCTGTAATTTCGGATCTGGTAAATATCAAAATATTACTTAGTCTACTTTTTCCTTAAGAGGAACATAATCGTTCATTGAGATTCATTAATATTAACAGATCGATAGATTACCAAAACAATATTAACCAAAGTATAAAGTAGCCTATGACTAGTACTTAAAGTAAGGGATCTCATTTAGTACCTTTTTTTTTCTAGAACATATCAAGGTAGTCGTAGATGTGAACCTACGCTTGAACTCACACTCACTAGAAGAATTTACGGATGTCCCTAGCATACAATTTCTGAGAAAGTTATACATCTAGATCCTGAATCTATAAGGCCCGAAATTTATTTAAATATATTTAAATTTCTTTAAACATATATAATGAAAAACGAGAAATAAGTGTGGTTGATTTATTTAGTTGACGTATGAACATTTCCTATATTTATTCAACCAGATCACATCAGATTTTTGCATTTCTTAGACAATGTATCATACCTTTTCAATTCAAACTGATTTTTAAAGATAAAATCTCACATATATAATTGCCCGTTAACATCCCTTAAATAGTATATTTCTAAACAAAAGCACACCAGTTGCACATAAATTGCACAAAAATTATACATAAATTGCACGACAAATGCATAACAAGTTTAATCTACGAGAGAAATTTTTTTGGGTACTAAACTGTAAGAAATTTGTCAATTATGGTACCAATAGGTTCTGCATTCAATTATACAGGGATCTTGTAATGTCCAAATTGTAGGAAGATTGGACTTGGAGAATGGCGGCTCCCCGATGATTTTTATGCAAGTAGTGAGGAAAGTACTGAAGATGAAGCTCTATTTTCGGATATGGTGAATATCAAAATATTACTAAGTCTACTTTTTCCTTAAGAGAAACATAATCGTTCATTGAGATTCATTAATATTAGCAGATCAATAGCTTACCAAAAAATATTAACCAAATTATAAAGTAGCCTTCGACTAGTGCTTAAAGTAAGCGAGCTCATTTATTACCTTTTTTTTATTTTCCAGAACAGATCAAGGTAGTCGTAGTAATGAACCTAGGCTTGAACTCACACTCACTACAAGAATTTACGAATGTCCCTTCCATACAATTTCTGAGCAAGTGATACATCCAGATCCTAAATATATAAGGCCCAATATTGATTTAAATATGTTTAAATTTCTTTAAACATATATAATGAAAAACGAGAAATAAGTGTTGTTAATTTATTTAGTTAACGTATGAACATGTCATATATTATTCAACCAATTCACATTAAATTTTTGCATTTCTTAGACAATGTATCATACCTTACAAATTCAAACTGATTTTTAAAGCTAAAAGCTCACATATATAATTGTCCGTTAACTTCCCTTAAATAGTATATTGCAAAACAAAAGCACACAAGTTGCACATAAATTTCACAAGAACTGCACAAAAATTGCACAACAAATGAATAACATGTTTAATCTACGAGAGAAATGTTTTTTTGGCACCATCTGTAAAAAATTTGTAACTTATGGTACCAATAGGTTCTGCATTCAATAATACTGGGATCATGCAATGTCCAAATTTTAGGAAGATTGGACTTGGAGAATGGCTGCTCTCCGATGATTTTTATGCATGTAGTGAGGAAAATACTGAAGATGAAGCTGTAATTTCGGATCTGGTAAATATCAAAATATTACTTAGTCTACTTTTTCCTTAAGAGGAACATAATCGTTCATTGAGATTCATTAATATTAACAGATCGATAGATTATCAAAACAATATTAACCAAAGTATAAAGTAGCCTATGACTAGTGCTTAAAGTAAGGGATCTCATTTAGTACCTTTTTTTTTTCTAGAACATATCAAGGTAGTCGTAGCTGTGAACCTACGCTTGAACTCACACTCACTAGAAGAATTTACGGATGTCCCTTGCATACAATTTCTGAGAAAGTTATACATCCAGATCCTGAATCTATAAGGCCCGAAATTTATTTAAATATATTTAAATTTCCTTAAACATATATAATGAAAAACGAGAAATAAGTGTGGTTGATTTATTTAGTTGACGTACGAACATGTCCTATATTTATTCAACCAGATCACATCAGATTTTTGCATTTCTTAGACAATATATCATACCTTTTCAATTCAAACTGATTTTTAAAGATAAAATCTCACATATATAATTGCCCATTAACATCCCTTAAATAGTATATTTCAAAACAAAAGCACATCAGTTGCATATAAATTGCACAAAAATTATACATAAATTGCACGACAAATGCATAACAAGTTTAATCTACAAGAGAAATTTTTTTTGGTACTAAACTGTAAGAAATTTTTCAATTATGGTACCAATAGGTTCTGCATTCAATTATACAGGGATCTTGTAATGTCCAAATTGTAGGAAGATTGGACTTGGAGAATGGCGGCTCCCCGATGATTTTTATGCAAGTAGTGAGGAAAGTACTGAAGATGAAGCTCTATTTTCGGATATGGTGAATATCAAAATATTACTAAGTCTACTTTTTCCTTAAGAGAAACATAATCGTTCATTGAGATTCATTAATATTAACAGATCAATAGCTTACCAAAAAATATTAACCAAATTATAAAGTAACCTTCGACTAGTGCTTAAATTAAGCGAGCTCATTTATTACCTTTTTTTTATTTTCCAGAACAGATCAAGGTAGTCGTAGTAATGAACCTAGGCTTGAACTCACACTCACTACAAGAATTTACGAATGTCCCTTCCATACAATTTCTGAGCAAGTGATACATCCAGATCCTAAATATATAAGACCCAATATTGATTTAAATATGTTTAAATTTCTTTAAACATATATAATGAAAAACGAGAAATAAGTGTTGTTAATTTATTTAGTTGACGTATGAACATGTCATATATTATTCAACCAATTCACATTAAATTTTTGCATTTCTTAGACAATGTATCATACCTTACAAATTCAAACTGATTTTTAAAGCTAAAAGCTAACATATATAATTGTCCGTTAACTTCCCTTAAATAGTATATTGCAAAACAAAAGCACACAAGTTGCACATAAATTTCACAAGAACTGCACAAAAATTGCACAACAAATGAATAACATGTTTAATCTACGAGAGAAATGTTTTTTTGGCACCATCTGTAAAAAATTTGTAACTTATGGTACCAATAGGTTCTGCATTCAATAATACTTGGATCATGCAATGTCCAAATTTTAGGAAGATTGGACTTGGAGAATGGCTGCTCTCCGATGATTTTTATGCAAGTAGAGAGGAAAATACTGAAGATGAAGCTGTAATTTCGGATCTGGTAAATATCAAAATATTACTTAGTCTACTTTTTCCTTAAGAGGAACATAATCGTTCATTGAGATTCATTAATATTAACAGATCGATAGATTACCAAAACAATATTAACCAAAGTATAAAGTAGCCTATGACTAGTACTTAAAGTAAGGGATCTCATTTAGTACCTTTTTTTTCTAGAACATATCAAGGTAGTCGTAGATGTGAACCTACGCTTGAACTCACACTCACTAGAAGAATTTACGGATGTCCCTAGCATACAATTTCTGAGAAAGTTATACATCTAGATCCTGAATCTATAAGGCCCGAAATTTATTTAAATATATTTAAATTTCTTTAAACATATATAATGAAAAACGAGAAATAAGTGTGGTTGATTTATTTAGTTGACGTATGAACATGTCCTATATTTATTCAACCAGATCACATCAGATTTTTGCATTTCTTAGACAATGTATCATACCTTTTCAATTCAAACTGATTTTTAAAGATAAAATCTCACATATATAATTGCCCGTTAACATCCCTTAAATAGTATATTTCTAAACAAAAGCACACCAGTTGCACATAAATTGCACAAAAATTATACATAAATTGCACGACAAATGCATAACATGTTTAATCTACGAGAGAAATTTTTTTGGGTACTAAACTGTAAGAAATTTGTCAATTATGGTACCAATAGGTTCTGCATTCAATTATACAGGGATCTTGTAATGTCCAAATTGTAGGAAGATTGGACTTGGAGAATGGCGGCTCCCCGATGATTTTTATGCAAGTAGTGAGAAAAGTACTGAAGACTAAGTACCAGACTTCATTCCTTTCAAATTGAAGTACCAGGAACTAATGGTCTAGGAACTATGTACCAGACTTCATTCCTTTCAAATTGATTTCACTCTTCTTGCATAGCTTCAATCCAGTTTGAATCACTAAGAGCTTCTTCAATCTGTTTGGGCTCAATTTGAGATAGGAAGCTGACAAACATTGCCTTGCTTGCAGCAGCTCTCCTTGTCTTTACTTTATCCAAAGGATCACCAATCACCAGCTCAGGTGGGTGATTCTTGAGCCATCTATGATCGGGTTGCAAATCATAATGTTGTCCTTTGTCTTGATCTTGCAACACTACTGTTGGAGATCCAGTAGTAGTCTGTTGAACAGTTCTTGTATGTTGAACAGTCTCTGGTCTGTCAGCTGTTTGCAACTCGTCTGTTAGACAATCAGCACTGTGATTTTGAACAGCACTTGAGTTATCAACTGGGTTGAGATCAGGTAGAATGATGGGAACATATTCTTCATTTCTTTCAACACTCAATTTCTGAAAATCAGTAGACAGATCTTGATTAGTACTTTGATTCTTTTCAGAAGATTGATTTGGTTCATCAAATACTACATGAATGGATTCTTCTACTAGTAATGTTCTTTTGTTAAAAACTCTATAAGCTTTACTAACTGTAGAGTATCCTACAAAAACAGCTTAATCAGCCTTTTCTGCAAATGCAGTAAGGTGATTTTTCCCATTATTTAAAACAAAGCATTTACAACCAAATATCTTAAAATATGAATATTTGGCTTCCTGTTGTCCCAAACTTCATATGGAGTCTTGTTTTTGTGCTTGTTGATCATGCATCTGTTTTGGGTAAAGCATGCTGTATTTGTTGCTTCTGCCCAAAATCTTTGAGGCAGCTTAGCTTCAGCTATCATTGTCCTGGTAGCTTCTTTAAGAGTTCTGTTTCTCCTTTCAGCAACTCCATTCTGTTGAGGGGTTCTGGCAGCAGAGTACTCATGACTGATTCCTCTGTCATTACAATACTCTTCAACAGTAGAGTTTGTAAACTCAGTTCCTCTATCTGATCTGATCTTTAGTATTTTCATACTTTTCTCATTTTGAATCCTTTCCATCAGATTTATAAGATGCTCCTTGGTTTCACTTTTTTTCTTCATGAAAATCACCCAAGTATATCTTGAATAGTCATCCACAACAGCTAGGCAGTATTTCTTTCCACCATTGCTGACTGGATCAATTGGTCCAAATAAGTCCATGTGTAGCAGCTCCAATATTCTTCAAGAAGATTGATGCTTCTTGCTTTTGAATGATGACTTGATTTGTTTACCCTTCTGACAGGCGTCACAAAGCTTGTCTTTGCTCATGACTGTCTTTGGAATTCCTTCTACCAGATTGTTCTTGATAAGTCTGTTGATGGTCTTGAAATTCACATGATTCATTCTTTTGTGCCATAGCCAACTGACTTCACTTGGTGTTGATGCCACCAAACAAATGCTAGAATTCTTGTCAGCAGAATTCCAGTCCACTGTGTAGACATTTCCTTGTCGTCTTCCAGATAAGATGACCTTCTTTGTACCAATCTGTTCAACGTAACACTTATCTGTTGAGAAGATAACTGAATATCCTTTGTCACAAAATTGACTTATGCTCAGCAAATTGTATTTGAGGCCTTTAACATAAGAGACTTCAGATATCTCAATGTTGCCTTTGATCAGCTTTCCACTTGCTACAATCTTGCCTTCTTTGCTGTCCCCAAAAGTGACTTTAGGACCATCCACAGCAACAGCATCAGTCAGTTCATGTATGTTTCCACACATGTGTCTTGAACATCCACTGTCCAAGTACCAGATTTTCTCTACTTTACTTCTACTCCTAATCATAACCTACAAAACAAAATAAAATTGTTTTAGGTACCCTTATTGAGAGGGTCCTGAAGGATTAGTTCCACCTTTGATAACCCAAGATGTTGATGTCTTAGGCTTCTTAGGCTTCTGAGTTTTGACAGGAGCATGAACAGTTTTATCATTATCATATTCAGCAGATAAGTCAGGTTGATGATCAGTATGATAAGGAAAATGTTCATAAGCAGAATAAAATGCATGATAAGGAGGATATGCATGCAATGTATGAGCAGGATATGGTGCATAGTAAGTAGGAAATTGAGGTGCATGATACATAGAAGGATATGCAGCAGGTTGCACATAATATGACTCATTTCCATACCAAGCATTTTGATTTTTCTTATTTTTATGCTTCTTTGGTTTACTAGATGCTTGCTCATTTGACCTTATCAGAAGACTTCCTAGGACTCTTCTGTTTGGACTTACTAGTCTGTTGACCTACACTAGGCTCTTTGCTCTTTTTAGCCTTAGGAGTTTTTGTCTCCTTTAATACTTTCTCAGGTGAAGCAGGTTTAGTAGTCTGAACATACAGGATGACCTTACTATTGTCAGCTGATATAAATTTTTCAGTATGGTTCAGTTCTAACTTATCATGATCTAAAGGTGTCTTCTGTTTACTAGACGTATGAGTGGATGTAACAGATGACTTCTCATGAGACTCAATGATTTTCTCAAGCTCAATGATTTTACCCTTATAAACTTCACATTCAGCTTTTAGAGATTCATTCTCTTGCTCAAGCAGTTAGTATTCAGCTGATTCTCTTGGCTTTTCAGCTTTAAGTTTCAGTGAACTGTTTGGCTCTTTAAGCAATATCATCTCTTCCTTAAGCTTTTTAAATGCATCAGCAATGCTTGTATTGTTGAGCATCATTTGTTCAAATGAATTAAATAATTCATTATCAAGAGGAGTTACCTCATCATCCTCGGAGTCATCAGATTCCTTAGCCATCAGGCAGAGAAGAGCAGGACTCTCTTCATCAGAAAACTCTTCATCAAAAGTGTCTGAATCTGAATCAGATGAGTAGACAGCAGCTAGCTTTTCTGCTTCTGCCACCAGCACCTTGCCTTTCTGATGCTTTCTTTCCTTTCTGATTCTCCTTTCTTCTTCTGTATACTTCTCAGCTTTAGGATATGGGCAGTCTCTGATGAAATGACCCAGTTTCCTGCAATTATAGCACATCATTTTGGATTTATAAGAATCCTTATCCTGAGAAGAAGAAGTAGGGTTAGAAGTAGAAGCATTGTTATATTTGTTCTTTATTTTCCGTCTGTAGAACTTCTTGAAGTTGTTCATCAGCAATGCAACGTCTCCAGCAGTGTACTCCTTTTTGTTGAGTATTGTGGCTTCATCAGATGAGTCCACTTCTTTGCTATTGTAGGCTGGCCTTCTAGGATTTTCAGCAGCAACTAGGGCAGCTGTGGGACTTGAAGTAGAGGTTTCTTCAACACCCATTCTTGGCAGTTTATACTCGTACGCCTTGAGTACTGAGAACAGCTCGGTAAGTGAAATCTTTCCCAGATCTCTTGACTCTTCCATGGCTGTCACCTTCATGTTGAATTTCGGAGGTAGAGCCTTCAGAACTCTGACGGTTATCTCCTTGTCAGTGAAGGTTTTTCCAAGCTTCAACACTTCATTCAGCGTCCTTGTAAACCTTGTATCCATCTGATCAATGGTTTCCGCAGACTTCATCTTGAAGTTATCCAGCTTTTCCAGAGCAACACTCAGCTGATGCTCTTTGATGGCGTCGTTTCCTTCGCTCATGTCAAGAACCTTATCCCACATTTCCTTTGCAGTTTTGCAATGCTTGACTTTGTCAAATCGATCATTGTCAAGGGCCTTGGTCATGATGAAACGACCAACTTTATCCAGATTGAACAGCTTTATTTCTTCGGCTGTCATTTCTGTCAGATCTTTTTCCACCACTAGCTCAACTTCATCAACTATGATAGTCTTGGTGAATTTGAATGGACCTTTGATGATACATGTGTACATGTTATCATTATAAGCAGCTAGAAAAATCTTCATCCTGATTTTCCAGTCTTCAAAAGACATACCAGCAATGTGAGGAACATGGCTGATACAGTCCATTTTTCAAAAAGTTTTAATTTTTCAAAATATGCTCTTTTGAAAAGTTTGAAAACCTTTGAAAAACACTTGAATCAAGCTCGTTGATCAGGCAGCTGATTCTAATGAACCACCTGCTCTGATACCACTTGTTGGTCCCAAGTGGTCAGATGAGGTCTAGAGGGGGGATGAATAGACCTCTAAACTTTTTAAACTTTTTAACTTTAAAACCTTTTGTTCTAACTTAAACAGACTAAGCTGTTATCAACAGTGAGTTACTTGGCTGATCGCGAACAAATCTTTGAACAGCTTCGCTGACCACTAAACTGATAGTTACTTAGCTGATTTTGTCAAAATCAGTTTCAATACTTAGAGTACTTGCAGCGGATTTGTAAAGTGTTTTTCACAAGTAAACTTAGTAGTTTGAAAGTTTGTTCCCCAGTTTTTGTAAAACTCATTTCATTATAAACTTTTCAAACAGTTAAATCAAAGTGTTTTTAATGCAACTGAAAATATGCAAGTAAAAATGCAGGTAAAAACACAAGTAATTTTTATAGTGGTTATATGATGTAAATATCCTTTAATCCACTCTTCCAAGTCACACGGATCTTGGGTTATACTATAAACACACAGTTTACAATATCTCCACTTACGCCAAAACAACAAATGTATATGGTCGTAAGCTCGCAGCAGGAAATCACAAAGAAACTCCTACTCTCTGAAGTAATATCACTCATAAAGATGGATATCTACTTCTCACAACACTCACTTTTACAAAATCACTTAGAAGATGTAATTTTATCGTTGTTCTTCAACTCTGCTTTCGTCAACAAATGACTAAGCTGATGAGTGAGCTGTTCTTGAGACTTGAAGTGTTCTGCTTTGAAAATTTCTTTTAGAATGTGTTGTTGTCTTTCTCTCTTCGTCTCTTTCAGCTATTTATACTTGAGGTTTGAAAAATGTCCGTTGAAGAGAGACATGATTCAAATTCCTCGAGTACTGGTCCTTAATTTCCGCGAACGGCTCTCTACAGTCTGTCCGTACTGTCAACAGTACTTTTCTGCAGGCAGCATTAAATGCACCCAGCTGATGCGAAGCATTCCTTCAATCATTTGTCTTTAATAGCCTCGTACTTCAGCATTTATTACTTCCAGGGGCATTTATTACTGTTGGGATGGCTTCTTGATCTTTTCCACTTGGCTGACGAAAGGACAAGTCTGATGGCGAACTAAGCTGATCTCAAAGTTGAACAAATCTGTTTTGAGTCGGCCGATCTTCACCAGTCTGATTTTTTTCCTTCAGCAGATCAGTAGCCTTGGACCTTGAATTTTGACTCTTCTGATATCTTCTATACTTAGTCAAAAATTCTACAAAGGGATATTAGCTAAGTTAATCCATACTTAGCAGATTTGAAGTTTTGGAATTCATCAAAACCTCCCTTTACAAATTGTCTTCAGTGCTTCTTCATCTTCATCTTGATCCAACACATAAAATAGCACATATAAATGACTGATATTCAATATATTATAACTTCACCATGGGTATTTTCATCAATTTCTTTAGTTTTTTTCGGTTCAAAGCATTTTTCTAATGGTTTGACATTGTTTTTGTTTGTTGAACTTTTTTCATTTTATTGATTTCATTTATTCTTACCACAGTTTAACCAATTTTCATATGTTTTCACCGACTTTAGCCTTTTTCACCAATTTTACACGATTTACACATATTTCATCATATTTTATGTGATTTCATCGTTTCACCGACGTCATCCATTTTTTCATGAATTTCATTTGAATTTTCATCGATTTCACATATATTTTGCCTAATTTTCAACTCAAATAATTATACATTTTCAATTACTTTTAAGTATATCTCAAAGTATTCCACTTACCTTATCATTTGAAAAATATTTCTTTACCGGTATAAGCCATTTCACTTATTATATTAATTAGTTAAATTCAATTTTCATTGATTCTTAGCGGTTTTATATATTTTACTGATTTAGTCGTCCTTGATTAATTATAACCTATTATCCATTGTTTTTTCCTATTTTTCTTCAATTTCTTTTGTTTTCTCCTATTCAAACAAAAATAATTCTACTGCTTTAGTTCACACTGTTATTGCTCGTTAAACATCCTTTTTTATTTTTTTATTTTTTTTATGTTACTTATTTTTATCAGTTTAACTTATATTTCACATTGTTTTTTTAACAATTTGACTTGAACATTCATTGATTTCACATTATTTCACATATTTTAACATTCAATTTTCATTGATTCTTAGCGGTTTTATATATTTTACTGATTTAGTCGTCCTTGATTAATTATAACCTATTATCCATTGTTTTTCCTATTTTTCTTCAATTTCTTTTGTTTTCTCCTATTCAAACAAAAATAATTCTACTGGTTTAGTTCACACTGTTATTGCTCGTTAAACATCCTTTTTTATTTTTTTATTTTTTTTATGTTACTTATTTTTATCAGTTTAACTTATATTTCACATTGTTTTTTTTAACAATTTGACTTGAACATTCATTGATTTCACATTATTTCACAGATTTTAACATTTTTTCAATGATATGACCCATTCTTCATATAGTTCACCCATTATTCATTGATTTCACCGATTTGTTTTCCATTTTTTAAAATATGTCACCCGAATTTTCATCGATTTCACATGTATTTTTCGATTTAACCCGCACTTTTTATTACCTATTTCACCCATTTTTCACCTACTTTATCTAGATCGATTTCACATATTTTCATCAATTACATAAAATTTATTAGATCGATTTCACCAATTTTCATTGATTTTCATCCATTTTTTAACTTATTTTACGAATATTTGAGGTAATGTTTCTCATGTCAAATAAAGATTACTTAGTTCACTAAGTCATAAGCATTTTTGTTCATTCGTAGGTAGATGCGATTCTACTTGAACATATTTTATGATATTTAAGAGAATTTGATTTTTTCAAGAAGTGACATATTGTACTAAATCTTTAAATGAAAAAAAAAAGAATTTTTTTACAACTATTCAAAATAAGAGTCTTTATTTTTATTTTTATGTGTTATAGGAGAACAATAATGAAATTGTAAAAGTGATTTAGGAGTTATTTCTTAATTATTGGAGTTAATGTAAGACATAACTATAATAAGACTTGATATCTAATTTGAATATACTTTTGTTTTTTTTTTCATATTTATGGTGCTTGGTTAGGATTCAAGGTAAGTTACAAATTTTCTTACCAAAGTTTTGATGAGAAAATTTAAGGAAAATTAATGTCAAATTATATTTTATTAATATACTTTACAACTTGAATAAGGGTATTTTTGTCTTCATAAAAAAAGAAAAAAACTTAAATTATTCACACTTTTAGTAGTAGTATAGATATAGATAATGGTGTATGGAAAAAAAATTCAATAAAGTAGCCCAATATGAAAATTTGATCTTAAATATAATCTTAATTCAATTAATATCACAAAATCCACTTTAATAATAACTCACTCTACTCCATTTCTAAGTCCTAATGAAAAGTTCACTTTTTCTCTACTCCCAACATCTCCAAATGAGTTCTTTTTTTCTTGAGCTCTCGGCCCTTCTCAATCAACTTGAAAATTATATTAGGGATCTTCGATCAAGTGATGATTTTTCTAAATTGAAAGGGATTGATGATCCTGCTAAGAAGATGGTTGCAACTAAAAGACATGTTGCATTCTCGATGGTTTACAAACTTGTGACATTGACGCTTATTCTACCAACTGCATCAGGGAGAGTGCTTTTTCGGCTAAGAAGATAATAAAGAATCGACTTTGTAACCGAATGGGTGATCAGTGGCGAAATGATAGTTTGTCTTTATAGAGAGAGACATATTTAGTAGTATTTGAAACGATGCTATCATGGACCTGTTTCAAAAGATGAAAAACCATTGTGGTTAATTATTAGAGTAAATATGTAGATATTTTGGGTTCTTTTGAGACTATAACGAGGTATCATATGTAATTAAAATATCTCGTGTATTTATTTTTGTCAAACTTCATCTCGCCATTTTTGTATTGCGTTATATATTTTCTCGTGAATAATATAATTAATTTTAAGTTTAATCGTTTAATAGATTTTTTTTTTTTGTATAAGTTTAGCCCCCTGAACAAAAATCCTGGATCCGTCTTTGCTTCTATATTTTTGTATGTCTCTTGGTGTTAGTTTTCTTTTTGTAACTATAGTAGCATTTTTTCTATTCCTCAACTATAGTAGCTTGGTTTCCCTAGTTGGCTCGAGGTAAATTCAGCCCATCCTACGAATTATATCCATCTAACATTTTTCATTTCTTTGGCATCTCTACAAGAAAAAAT
Source organism: Penstemon eatonii (assembly GCA_038501285.1). NCBI lineage: Eukaryota > Viridiplantae > Streptophyta > Magnoliopsida > Lamiales > Plantaginaceae > Penstemon > Penstemon eatonii. Next base: position 59,140,350 of record CM076715.1, on the reverse strand, counting down.
GTTTTAGGGCATTGATTTGAGAAGGGTTTAGTCCCACTTTGCAACCTGGAAATAGACTCATTTTTGCACTTTGCATCCTCAAAATCTTTTGAAGTTGGAAAGAGTGATTAAACCATTTCAAATGCCATTACTATATTTGTCGTTGTTTGTAAGTGTTACAAATCTACTTATAAGAAATAGTCACTCAGTAACAACTTAATTACAGATTTGTGTATTCTCTCTTACTATTTTGGTTGTGGAATTGTGAATTAGGTGACACCTGCAGCCGGTATAGTTAAACCAGATGAAGTTACCGATATATCAGTAAATCACGTAGAGTTCCACAAGAAGGAAGAATCTTCCGATGGGATTCCACAAAGTTGGTGGTCGGAAGATACGAGAGACAAGGAAGTGATTTTGGTGATAAATGTACGAGGTAGTTGTTCGACTGATACAAAAACACACAAAATGAATGTACCACATTCTTTTTTAGGAAAACCACCAGTTCAAACTGATTTAAAAGGTAACAACAATGCTTCCAAGAAACATGGAGGTAGTTCACATGGTAGGTCTTCACATCGATATGATACAGAACCCTAGAGACAAGCTTAATAAATTTTTTGAAGTTTTACAAGTCTGAATGTGAAAGTATATAGTTTGTCTATCGGGCTTTTCTACTGTTAGTACCACTTTTGTTAAATATTCATTAGGTCTCCCCTTAAATCACCATTGGATCAAATTTATTTTTTAATCTACCATTCATTTTTTTAAGGGTGACTTGTACAATAGGTTATTGTACTCCATAAATTTTATAACTCTTTTTAAATTTTTACAAATAACTTTCCCAAAAAATCCTCAACTTATTTTTCTTTTCTACAATTTTTGTTATGAGAAATATTTCAGAAAAAAAAAACACCAACGATGTTCTCCTAATCAAAGAAACACCCAATTTTCTTCTTCCAGTCTATCCCTCCGGAACCCCTCATACTTTCCGGCACCAGTTCTCCTTCGAATCACTTGTCTCGCCAGATAGAAAGAAACAACCAATTTACTTGTTCCAATCTATCCCACCGGCGAACCCTCATCCTTTCCGGCACCGTTCTCCTTCGAATCACTTGCCGCGCCGGATGAATCTGAAGCTGTAGGCGGGAGATTGAATTTATTTTAATTTTTCCTCCATTTTTGGTAAGAATATTCCTCAAAATTTCACTTAATTTAATTTTATGAGTTAATCCAAAGAATCATTTTTTTTTCAATACAAACTCGACATTTCAGATTCTTGGGTGGAGTGACTTTGTGATTTGCAGGGACCTTTGTCCCAATTATGGTATTTATGGTTAGTAATTTTTTTATGTTTTGTTAATTATTACTATTACCAATTTTCTTCCTTCTCAATTTAGTTCAATTTCAGTTAATCAATGCAAATTCCATTCAATTTTTTGACGATTTTTGTTATTACTCGCCACCAACAACCATGATGCCAGTATTTAAGTACTAGGATTTTTTTTTTAAATTTTGGTGTGGTTTCTGATGCCAGGAGACAAGCGTGCTCTGTGGAAACTAGAAGGGAGATAATTCCATAAGACTTGGTAACGGCTAAGTTGACAAAATGTAACTGAAAAAAGGTTAAATGATGGTTTAACTCGAAGTATTTAATGTAATTCATTGATTATGCACATGTGTTTATGTTAATTTATAGTTAAATAGTAGGATTTTGTCTGATTGGATTTTTGGTTATTAAGAATTATTGTGTTGTTTATTTAGTGTAGTGGTCAATGAATTGAAGATGAAGTTCATGGGTATTGAGGTGTTGAAGTCCTTAAAGGTGTCCACTCTCAATCTTCTTTTCTCTTTTTATGTTCTTAAGTCTCCATCTTTTGATATATATGTATTTATTGGTGGTTATCGTTAAGGAGCTAATAAGTGCATATTAAGTTGTTTGGAGGATGAGAATTCAGAAGAGATGATGGTGTAGTCAAGCTTTGAACCAATTACTGAATCAAGGAACATGAGTTTGAAATGAGGAATCACTATTCTGTACTCATCAATCTTAACATGATAATGTTGTTGGTGAAGCAAATTTGCAATTTTGTGTAGTTTAAAGTAAAGGTAAAATAATCTTGCAATTTTATTTGTGTTCATACGGTTACCTCTAATCAAGTTTGTCCTGATATAAATCCATTTCTTGCTGCTGATAAATGACTTTGTTTTCTTCTTTCTTCCTATTTATTTAGGGGGTCTCTCAAATTTGTAATTTGCTGAAAATTTGTTTTACAACTTCTTAGTCATTCAGTTTTTTATTAAAGTTTTTAGATTTTTGTTGTTCTTACTTTGTTATCTTCAATGTGCATTTCTTTTTGGGGCATCAATTTGAAGGTCTTCTCTGCAGGTAATAAGCCATCATTCAGTCATTGATCGTTGTACAAGACAGGGTGAAGAACATGCTGATTCTTGAACTCTGGATAAATTTGTGGATGATAAGATGCTTGACCAAGTGCGTTATAAGACATGAACTCTCTATATGGAGTTCAGAGTTTGTTAGAACTATAAGGTGATAGACATGACTTGCTCAACAAAAGCTAAGCTTAGGTTCTTTATTAGAAAGTGATTAAGCTTTTGTTCTGTATTAGAATGTGATTAAAGCTTTTGTCCAGCAATGTTGTGCAATGAAGGACAAACATAATGCCAGTTTTCAGTTTTGTACTAAAGGGCGACATTCTACTCCTATGCAATTTTGTACTAATGAACTACATAATTTTATAGAGGAAAAATACTAAATATCAATATAATTCCCCTGCATTATTGAATTCGATAACAAATCTTGGTAATTAAGGAATGCAAAATTTATAATCTTTAACGCAATCATCAAAATTTAATTACTTTTTACATATATTCATAACTCTAATTTTTTTTTGTTACAATAACTCTAAAACAGTGCGAGTATCGCGTGCGACGGTTGTTTCATTTTAAATAGTGTTTCTGATTTATTACATGTGGCATGAAGTGTTCTCTTTATCGAAAGAAATAAAGCACATAGAGGCTGGAGTGCTTGCTTTACAAGAGTTAAGCTTTTGTTAAGAATGAAATTAATCAATGCTAACATGATGCAAGTTTTTAGTTTTGGACTAAAGGGCTACATTCTTCTACTCTGCAATTTTGTGCAAAAAGAATACCAAACAACTACATAATTCTACCATGCATTTCATGACAAATCTAATTGAATATAAGTATATAATTTTTAAAGAAATCAAACTTTAATTATACAAACACAAATTCATACCTCTAATTTTGAAAATTTGATAATTATACATTTTTCCAAGAATTAAGTTGCTCAAATAAATTTATGTGCACGAGTACAGCGTGCGGCGGTTGCTAGTTAAAGATAAAAGAAAGGACATTGGAGAGAAATTATTTTTATTCATGTGTATATACAATTTTCAAATTTAACCAATTGAATGCTTGTTTTAAGTTCAACTGTGTCAAGTCGAGCATTTGGGCCTAGAAACTTGTTTTGAACAAATGATATAATATTTTCATTTAAATATCACATTTTAATTATGGGGTGGTCTAGATAAATTTGATCCAAAATAGTTGATTTGATAAATTTATAATTACAATGTAGAAGTTCATTTCACAACTTGATAACTGGTTCAAACACATAATGAAACACTCAAGTGTATAACTTTAACAAAAGAAAAGTTAATGTAAATCTATGTCGTACTTATGAGTTACTTCAAGAATTATGTTACATGTAAAAAAACGACGACTTCTTCACCAAGTCTTTGTAGTGTTTCCTCCCAATTTTCTCTTACAAACTTTGAGCAAAATATCTTGGAAACCTGAGACACCAAAGAAAACTTTATTAGGAAATTGCATTGTTCACATCCCCATACATAGTAAGTTCCAGGTTGTTCCAGGATTTTGATGGTTGTTAGGAAATTGCATTGTTCTTTTTGATGGTTGTTAGGTTGTTCCAGGATTTTGATGGTTGTTCTTTTTCAGGTTGTTCCTCTAATCAACCAATCTAACAAAGGTATTATAGTTTACAACAAATCAATGATGTTCATTATCATTAACATACATGGTACAATAATTTCAACTCATTCAACTACGTGATAAAACGGTAATCATCATTAGTAACAAAAAAGTTATAGAATTCAGTTTTTATATGTACCCTAAAACTTTGTAAATGGGTAATCTTACTTGTGTTCTTAAAGTATAATTTTAAAACAAGAAGTTTATACATAAAATCATTTTCAAATCTTTGTTGTTTACAATGGAATATTATGTTTTTTTTGCTCTAAATGTAGTATTATTCTATATCAATAAATCATAATTTATTATAATTCTTCGGTATGTTCAAAATTTGTATTTCACGTCTTTATCTTTCTTATTTATTTTAGTAATATTATCATCATATGTCATTTGTACAAGAACAATGGTTTTTCTAGAATTATATATATGTATATATATATATATAGAGCTTGAAGTAAGGGAACTCATTTATTACGGGTTTTTTTTTCCAGAACAGAGCAAGGTAGTGGTAGCAGTGAACCTACGCTTGAACTCACACTTGCTACAAGAATTTACGGATGTCCCTTACATAAAAATTTTGAGCAAGTAATACATCCAGATCCTGAATGTATAAGGCCCGAAATTGATTTAAATATGTTTACATTTCTATAAACATATATAATGATAAATGACAAATAAGTGTTGTTGATTTATTTAGTTGACGTATGAACATGTCATATATTTATTCAACCAATTCACATCAGATTTTTGCATTTCTTTAGACAATGTGTCATAACTTTGCAATTCAAACTTTTATTAAGTTGTTTTACATCAATTTGACCGTTAAAAATATTACAAGTAATAAATCAACATGGATTGAGATACAATGTAAATTCTCCTTGATTGATAAACATTTGTAAATGTAACTCTATAGGAGTTGACATCGAGATTTAAAACGAAACCCACATAATATAAGTATAATAAATAAACTAAAATAAGATTGAGAATTAACCATGATTTTTAAAGCTAAAAGGTCACATATATATAATTGCCCGTTAACATCCCTTAAAATAGTATATTGCAAAATAAAAACACACCAGCAGCACATAAATTGCACAAAAATTGCACATAAATTGCACAACAAATGCACAACATGTTAAATCTACGAGAGAAATGTTTTTTGGTACTAAACTATAACATATTTGTCAATTTTGGTACCAATAGGTTTTTCATTCAATAATACAGGGATCATGCGATGTCTAAATTGTAGGAAGATTAGACTTGGAGAATGGCTGCTCCCCGATGATTTTTATGCAAGTAGTTAGGAAAATACTGAAGATGAAGCTCTATTTTCGGATATGGTAAATATCAATATATTACTTAGTCTACTTTTTCTTTAAGAGAAATATAATCGTTCATTGAGATTTATTAATATTAACAAATCGATAGCTTACCAAAATATATTAACCAAATTATAAAGTAGCCTTCGACTAGTGCTTAAAGTAAGGGAGCTCATTTATTAACTTTTTTATTTTCCGGAACAGATCAAGGTAGTCGTAGCAATGATCCTAGCTAGGTTTGAACTCACACTCACTACAAGAATTTACGGATGTCCCTTGCATACAATTTATGAGCAAGTGATACATCTAGCTCCTGAATCTATAAGGCCCGAAATTGATTTAAATATGTTTAAATTTTTTTAAACATATATAATGAAAAACGAGAAATATGTGGTTGATTTATCTAGTTGACGTATGAACATGTTATATATTATTCACCAATTCACATTAGATTTTTGCATTTCTTAGACAATGTGTCATACCTTTCAAATTCAAACTGAATTTTAAAGCTAAAAGCTCACATATATAATTGTCCGTTAACATCCCTTAAATAGTATATTGCAAAACAAAAGAACACAAGTTGCACATAAATTGCACATAAATTACACAACAAATGCATAACATGTCTAATCTACGAGAGAAATGTTTTTTGGTACTAAACTGTAAGAAATTTGTCACTTATGGTACCAATAGGTTCTGCATTCAATAATACAGAGATCATACAATGTCCAAATTTGGACTTGGAGAATGGCGGCTCCCCGATGATTTTATCCATGTAGCGAGGAAAAATACTGAAAATAAAGCTCTATTTTCGGATATTGTAAATATCAAAATATTACTTATTCTACTTTTCCTTAAGAGGAACATAATCATTCATCGATATTCATTAATATTAATAAGTCGACAGATTTCCAAAAAAATACTAATCAAAGTATAAAGTAGCGTTCGACTACTGCTTAAAGTAAGGGTGCTCATTTATATCCTTTTTTTTCCAGAACAGATCAAGGTAGTCGTAGGAGTTAACCTACGCTTGATCTCACACTCACTACAAGAATTTACGGATGTCCCTTGCCTACAATTTTTGAGCGAGTGATACATCCAGATCCTGAATCTATAAGGCCCGAAATTGATTTAAATATGTTTAAATTTCTTTAAAAATATATAATGAAAAACGAGAAATAAGTGTGGTTGATTTATTTAGTTGACGTATGAACATGTCATATATTTATTCAACCAGTTCACATCAGATTTTTGCATTTCATAGACAATGTATCATACCTTTCAAATTCAAACTGATTTTTAAAGCTAAAAGCACACATATATAATTGCCCGTTAACTTCCCTTAAATAGTATATTGCAAAACAAAAGCACACAAGTGGCACCTAAATTGCACAACAAATGCATGACATGTTTAATCTAAGAGAGAAATGTTTTTTTGGCACTAAACTGTAAGAAATTTGTCATTTATGGTAGCAACATGTTTTGCATTTAATAATACAGGGATCATGCAATGTCCAAGTTTTAGGAAGATTGGACTTGGAGAATGGCTGCTCCCCGATGATTTTTATTCAAGTAGTGAGGAAAATACTGAAGATGAAGCTATATTTTCGGATCTGGTAAATATCAAAATATTACTTAGTCTCCATTTTCCTTAAGAGGGACATAATCGTTCATTGAGATTCATTAATATTAACAGATCGATAGCTTACCAAAAAATATTAACCAAAGTATAAAGTAGCCTATGACTAGTGCTTAAAGTTAGGGATCTCATTTAGTTCCTTTTTTTTTCTAGAACATATCAAGGTAGTCGTAGCAGTGAACCTACACTTGAACTCACACTCACAACAAGAATTTACGGATGTCCCTTGCATACAATTTTTGAGCAAGTGATACATCCAGATCCTGAATATATAAGGCCCAAAATTGATGTACGAACATGTCCTATATTTATTCAACTAAAATCACATCAGATTTTTGCATTTCTTAGACAATGTATCATACCTATTCAATTCAAACTGATTTTTAAAGATAAAAGCTCACATATATAATTGCCCGTTAACTTCCCTTAAATAGTATATTGCAAAATAAAAGCACACCAGTTGCACATAAATTGCACAAAAATTGTACATAAATTGCACGACAAATGGATAACATGTTTAATCTACGAGATAATTTTTTTTGTACTAAACTGTAAGAAATTTGTCACTTATGGTACCAATAGGTTCTGCATTCAATAATACAGAGATCATGTAATGTCCAAATCGAAGGAAGATTAGACTTGGAGAATGGCGCTCCCCGATGATTTTTATGCAAGTGGTGAGGAAAGTACTGAAGATGAAGCTCTATTTTCGGATATGGTGAATATCAAAATATTACTAAGTCTACTTTTTCCTTAGGGAAATTTACCTAGACACCCCCTAAGTTTAGGCCTAATTATAGGAACTTACCCTCTTGTTTGAAAAATTACCAAGACACCCCCTCTGGCAAAACAGTATTACAAGAACACCCCTTACGGCGTTAAATTTTGACGGTGGAGGATGACGTCATATTTTTTTTTAATGTTTTTCCAATTTTGCCCTCGGTGTGTATTTGTAATATATGTTATGTTACGGGGGGTGTATTTGTAATATTTGAAATTTGATTGTTGTAGGCTGAAAGTTACTGTTGTATGTGTAATGTATTTCCATTTCAATATCAAAACACCCAATAAATACATAAATATCAATCCACCAAGCCAGTAAATGATGAAAAAACACCCAACTATTTTTCAATGTAATGTTCCACTTTGCATTAGATCAAAAGAACCAAATAACAAAAATAAAACCCAAAACCAGCATATAACAATAAAAAACAGCAGAAAACAGCAGGAGAGCAAAAAACTCTTCGGCCCGAACTTGTTCTTCACGGCCCGAAATTGTTCTTCGCGGCCCGAGTTCACCAAACCCAAAATTGACTTGGGGAAACTGAAATTAACACTATCATGAAGAAAAGCCCTAAAAAATCCAGTAGAAATCAGTTCGATAACATCCCCAATTCGGAGATCAAAGTGGGCGGATAAAACCTAAATGCCCAATTCGATCCAAATCTTCAATCCCACCTCCAATCGGGCAATTAATCCAAGGAAAGTGACGAAATAAACAGATAGAAGTGAAACACGAAGCAATTTTTCAGAATTAGAGGCTCAAATCCGCAAATCGCGATGAACCCTAGAATTTGGGGACGAACACAAATCACTCCCAATCACAAAAACCAGTCCATAATCCCAAAAATTGCTCCAATAGGAAGATGCGCGATAAAGAGGCGAGTCTAACACAACAAGAATTACTAAAATCCGTCCACAAACAAGGGAGAAATCATGATTTTTGTGAATGGTAGTGAAAAATGTGCGAAATTTTTTTCCAGATTTTTTTTTGTAAATATTAAAAACAACTAAGGGCATTTAAGACATTTCACAATTTCCGTTAGCATTGACTAAAGGTCGTTATGTCAAGGGGGTGTTTTTGTAATATTTCAAACAGGAGGGTAATTTTTTGTAATTAGGCCTAAACCCAGGGGGTGTCTATGTAAATTTCCCTTTGTCTTAAGAGAAACATAATCGTTCTTTGAGATTCATTAATATTAACAGATAAATAGCTTACAAAAAAATACTAACCAAAGTATAAAGTGGCCTTCGACTAGTGCTTAAAGTAAGGGATCTCATTTATTACCTTTTTTATTTTCCAGAACTATCAAGGTAGTCGTAGCAATGAACCTAGGCTTGAACTCACACTCACTACAAGAATTTACGAATGTCCCTTGCATACAATTTCTGAGCATGTGATACATCAAGATCCTGAATATATAAGGCCCAAAATTGATTTAAATATGTTTAAATTTCTTTAAACATATATAATTAAAAATGAGAAATAAGTGTTGTTGATTTATTTAGTTGACGTATGAACATGTCATATATTATTGAACCAATTCACATTAGATTTTTGCATTTCTTAGGCAATGTATCATACCTTTCAAATTCAAAATGACCTTTAAAGGTAAAAGCTCACATATATAATTGCCCGTTATCTTTCCTTAAATAGTATATTGCAAAACAAAAGCACACAAGTTGCACATAAATTTCACAAGAATTGCACCTAAATTACACAACAAATGCATAACATGTTTAATCTACGAAAGAAATGTTTTTTTGGTACTAAACTGTAACAAATTTGTCACTTATGGTACCAATAGGTTTTGCATTCAATAATACAGGGATCATGCCATGTCCAAATTTGGACTTGGAGAACGGCGGCTCCCCGATGATTTTATCCAAGTAGCGAGGAAAATACTGAAAATGAAGCTCTATTTTCAGATATGGTAAATATCAAAATATTACTTATTCTACTTTTCCTTAAGAGGAACAAAATTGTTCATTGATATTCATTAATATTAATAGGTCGACATCTTTCCAAAAAATACTAATCAAAGTATAAAGTAGCGTTCGACTAGTGCTTAAAGTAAGGGGGCTCATTTATACCCTTTTTTTTTCCAGAACAAATCAAGGTAGTCGTAGCAGTTAATCTACGCTTGATCTCACACTCACTACAAGAATTTACTGATGTCCCTTGCCTACAATTTTTGAGCAAGTGATACTTCCATATCCTGAATCTATAATGCCTGAAATTGATTTAAAATATGTTTAAATTTCTTTAAAAATATATAATGAAAAACGAGAAATAAGTGTGGTTGATTTATTTAGTTGACGTATGAACATGTCATATATTTATTAAACCAATTCATATCAGATTTTTGCATTTCTTAGACAATGTATCATACCTTTCAAATTCAAACTAATTTTTAAAGCTAAAAGCACACATATATAATTGCCCGTTAACTTCCCTTAAATAGTATATTGCAAAACAAAAGCACACAATTTGCACATAAATTGCCCAACAAATGAATAACATGTTTAATCTACGAGGGAAATGTTTTTTTGGCACCATACTGTAAGAAATTTGTAACTTATGGTACCAATAGGTTCTACATACAATAATACAGGGATCATGCAATGTCCAAATTTTAGGAAGATTGGACTTGGAGAATGGGTGCTCCCCAATGATTTTTATGCAAGTAGTGAGGAAAATACTGAAGATGAAGCTGTATTTTCGGAACTGGTAAATATCAAAATATTACTTAGTCTACTTTTTCCTTAAGAGGAACATAATCGTTCATTGAGATTCATTAATATCAACAGATCGATAGCTTACCAGAAAATATTAAGCAAAGTATAAAGTAGCCTATGACTAGTGCTTAAAGTAAGGGATCTCATTTAGTACCTTTTTTTTTTCTAGAACAGATCAAGGTAGTCGTAGCAGTGAACCTACGCTTGAACTCACACTCACTACAAGAATTTACGGATGTCCCTTGCATACAATTTCTGAGAAAGTTATACATCCAGATCCTGAATCTATAAGGTCCGAAATTGATTTAAATATGTTTAAATTTCTTTAAACATATATAATGAAAAACGAGATATAAGTGTGGTTGATTTATTTATTTGACGTATGAACATGTCTTATATTTATTGAACCAGATCACATCAGATTTTTGCATTTCTTAGACAATGTATCATACCTTTTCAATTCAAACTGATTTTTAAAGATAAAAGCTCACATATATAATTGCCCGTGAACTTCCCTTAAGTAGTATATTTGATGCAGGATTTATAAACGGAAGTATACGCAATCGCAACAAGTAAAATAATGATAAGTAGAGTATCGTCTCCACAGGGAATTAATGAGCTAAACTAACTAAATATTAAGGATCACTCTTTTTCTTCTCCAAATTAACGAATCTTTGTGATTATTATAACTAAGCAATAATGAAAGTAAAACTAAATTATAAACTGACAAGATTAACTATGATGATTAAAGCATAGGATTCAGTTCTCCGATGTTTTTCATGCTCTTGAATGATCTTTTTTTGTTCTTGGCCTCCCTCTTGTCAAAAAGTGTTCCAAGATGTCTTTTCTCTCTCTTCCTCCACTTAAATATAAGTTTCCAAGTGAAATTAGGGCACTAGTAGTGAAATTCGCGGAAATCTTGCGCCCCTGCGGAAAATTAGTTTCGCCCCAGCGGAGGTCTGCTTTGTGATTACGCTCCAGCGGTGATATTTTCCGCCCCAGCGAAGAGGCTTCTGTTTGCACATCCAAAAATCAAGAGGAAAAATCTGAAAATTTCACAAGAAAATACCAAAATGAGTACGTGACTCACCAAGGAGATAAACCAAGCTAAACCGAATGAAAACAATCTAAGAACTCTAGAAAGTAATATCATTCCCCGCAAAAATACATAGAAATTAACTCTATTTTGTAGAGTTAACACACCCCCAAACTTACTATTTTGCTAGTCCCGAGCAAAAGACAAAAAATATGACCACAAGAATTGGACACGACCAAAACAAAGGACAACAACTCAAACATTTACAATCATGCATTCCAAGTCAGACTAGTAACCATCACTTTCAAAACGTTATGCATTGTATCATGTTATTCTTGCGTGTGTGTGTGTGTATACATAATATGAGAATGTCGGAATCACCCAGGTCACTATAACTTCAAAATCATTGAGCCTAATTGCATGAATTCTTAAATTGCCAAGCCTATTCTCTATTTTCTCAGGTCATTAAACTCATCACTAAGTTCTAACAATGCTTTCAGTCGAAGTTATGGAATCCTTTAAGTTTGAACTTTCACTTAGCTTTTTTATTCATTATTTAGCATAACTCAAGTATATTTAGCACCACTCACACTCATAACCTGTTCTAAAGAAGCAGTCAACATAGAGGAGTGCAGATTAATTAAGTCAATGCACCCATATGTCGTTCATCTTATCGCAGTCAAGTTAGAGGAGTACAAGTATAAGTCTCAAGCGACGAGATTTTTCAGGTCCCATACAAGTGAGTTATTTTCTATTAATTCAACTTAAAGTTTTTCCGTACTTTTCTTCATTCGGTTCTTATTAAAGTCATCCTTATCCCCGTACATAGGCAAAACTATCACTTAGATTCTAAGTTTTCTAACCCTCAAATCTAGAGATCGGGTAGGCAAGATAAAATTTCTTAAGCTCTATTCTAGACTATACTTCACTGACTTCATCCTAAATCCTCGATTATGCATTCGTGCTCCGAATTTTTGCAGGAAAAATAATTAACAACACATAAAATTTCAAAAATTTGATCAAAAATCGACCTAGCATGCACGACGTAAATGCAATCACCCCCAAACTTAAGAAAGACACTGTCCTCAATGATGAAACTAATGAAAATAAGAGATAAAAGAATAAATCTGAAGACAAAAATAAAGTAACAAAAGAACGTCCCTGATTTCAGCTTGATTTCATTCTTTGTCATGTATCTCCTCTTGGTGGCGAATCGAACAGCAACGGCGGTTGACGTAGCGGCGGCACAGCAGAGCACTGAGCTAGGGCTGCGGTGGTGTGGTGATGGCTGAGATAAGGGTTTGAGGATTTGAGTGTTTGCTTGGGTAAATGGAAAAGTATGGGAAAGTGTTTGGAGAGAAGAGGTGTTTGGCATTTTATGAAATTAGGGTTTGAGACTTTTGCTGGGGCAGAGTATTTTTGTGCTGGGGCGAAGTGAGTTCTGAAAATTAGCCATAGATTCCAGTGGGAACTTTGCGAGCGCGGTACTATTTCTCCGCCCCAGCGAAGTATGTTCTAAAAATTAGTTCAAAATTCCGATCAATTTTCGCTGGGGCGATAAATTCTTTCCGCGGGGGCAGATCATGTTCTGTCCACTTCTCTCTCTCATTTTTTTTATTTATTTATTTTTATTTTTTTTTTTATTTTTTTTTTGCTGTACTTGGGTTGCCTCCCAACAAGCGCCTTATTTATAGTCATGGTTTGACTTTGTCCATCTTATTTCGGATCGCCCAGAGTGATGGTGGCGATTTGACGATCAATGTTGCCCCCCAAATAATTCTTTAGTCTTTGTCCATTGACCTTGAAAGTTCTCACACTTTGTTCATCTTGTACTTCCACAGCTCCATAGGGAAAAACTTTTATAACTAGAAAAGGGCCAGACGAGGATTAATTTAAGGCGAGGATTATACAATAACACCCGTTGTTCAGGCTCAAATTCTCGACGGATGATCTTTTCATCGTGTTTCTTCTTAATTTTCTTCTTATAAAGCATGACACTTCCATTTTCAGGTGGCCTAATTTCTTCCAGTTCATTGACATGTAAACGTTGTTTTTCATGTCTTCTAGACTTATTGTCAACTCTTTTTGCATGAGTCCTCTCTTCAGTGAAATCACCACCATAAGGCCACATATGATTGTGACGTAAGATTCTTTCATTTTTCACTTCCCCAAACTGTTTGAGCTCTAAATCTGGGAGTTCTTCAATTAACGACTTATTAGCATTTGCAGACTTTAATGGACTTTTCGTCATATCATTGTTCAAGGTTGGTTTGGTAGATCTTTTAGTAAGATCAAGAGTTTTCAAAAAATGGACCAACTTGTCACCTTTCTCATCCTCTTTTGAAATCAATGGAGTTTCAAACAAATCATGAGGATGATTATGTAGAAATGTATCAGAAATAATATCTTCTACCACATTGATTGAGAAACAATCTTCCTTTTTCTGGTGGTGCTTCAACGATGAATAGATATTGAAGGTTACTTCTTGATCTTGAACTCTCATCTTGAGTTCTCCTTTTTCAACATCAATCAGGGCTCGACCTGTAGCTAGAAAAGGCCTTCCAAGTATGATTGGCATATCTCGATCTTCCTCCATATCCAGAACTATGAAGTCTACCGGGAATATAAATTTGTCCACTTTAACCAAGATGTCTTCTATTAATCCTCTCGGATAACTAAGAGTTCGATCCGCCATTTGTAACGTAACAGAAGTGGGCTTTGCTTCCCCCAAACCAAGCTTTCTAAAGATCGACAATGGCATCAAATTTACGCTAGCACCTAAATCGCATAATGCCTCAGTGATAGATTAATGATTTCCAATCGTGCACGGAATAGTGAAACTCCCAGGATCTTTCAATTTCGGTGGAAGCTTTCTCTGAATAAGGGCACTGCACTCCTCAATAAGTGCTACAGTTTCATAGTCTCCCAACCTTCTTTTCCTCGATAAGATGTCTTTCATGAATTTTGCATAACTGGTCATCTGCTCAAGGGCTTCAACAAAGGGAATGTTGATGGATAACTTCTTGAAGATATCAAGAAATTTTTTAAACTGTTTATCCAACTTTTGTTTTTGTAATCTCTGGGGGAATGGAGGTGGTGGATATTCTTGAACTTTCGGTTTCTCCTATTTTTCTTCATATTCCTTGGATTTCTTTTCCACATCATCTCCATTATTTTGCTCATTCTCTATTGATTCACTCGGTGGCTTCACTTCTTCTTTCTCAAGCTTTCTGGTATTACCCTCAATCTCCTTTCCACTTCTGAGAGTTATAGTTTTACAGTGCTGCATGTTATCATTTCTTGGGTTTATCTCAGTATCCCCAGGCAAAGTTCCATGAGGTCGAGCATTTAGACTATTAGCCAATTGGCCAATCTGAGTCTCCAAAGCACGAATAGAAGCGTTCTGATTTTGAATTACGACGTTCTGGTTTTGAATTATGGCATCTGTCTTCTGCATGTATTGGAGCAATAATTCTTCTGTAGATGGTTTTTGTACTTGTGTTGGTGCATTAGCTTGTTGAAAACCCAGAGGTGAAATTGGTCCTTGAGTTTGAACGTGTGATTGATTACCACCCCATGAAAAATTAGGGTGATTTCTCCATCCTGGATTATATGTGTTGGAATAAGGATTGTTCCTCTGATGGTTAGAATTTCCCATGAAATTGATAGACTCCGGATTCTCAGGACAGTATGCAACCGTGTGATTATCTCCACAAATGTCACACGTGGCATATATTCTCTGAACATTATTTCTACCACAATTCTCATCAAGTTTCTTTGTGAGAGCTGCCAATTGAGATGTTAGAGAAGTAATAGCGTCAACTTCTATGACTCCGGCTATCTTGTTCTGCTCCGTGCGTCTTGATGACCACTGCTGAATATTTGATGCCATTTCCTCGATAATATCTCTGGCTTCATCAAGAGATTTTCCCACAAGAGCACCATTTGCTGCAGCATCGAGGTTTCCTTTTATGTTATCTGTAATCCCATTATAAAAAGATTGAATTTGTAGCCAATCTGGAATCTGATGGTGAGGACACTTTTTTAGCATATCCTTAAACCTCTCACAAGATTCGTCTAAAGTTTCATCTTTATATTGTAGAAAATCAGTGATGTCATTCCTCATCCGAGCAGTTTTTGCAGGTGGAAAAAACTTAGCGAAAAATTTATCCACTAACTGATTCCACGTTGTAATAGACTCATCTGGCAGAGCTTCTAACCAATCTGCAGCCTTCCCAGTCAAAGAGAATGGGAACAATCTCAGTCTGACAGCATTTAATGATACTCCATTGAATTTGAATGTATCACACATCCTCAAAAATAGTTTCAAGTGTTTGTTCGGATCCTCATGAGCATGCCCGAAGAATTGTTTCGACTCAAGCATATGTATGACTGCTGGCTTGATCTCAAAATTATTGGCCTCAACAGTTGGCCTAGCAATACTCGATCCTAGTCCTTCACATGAGGGACTGCATAATATCTGATAGAGCGATAAGCAGCAGCTGTTGCTTCTCCATTGACTTGTTCGCCCATAGTCTGACCTTGAGACTCAGAATTTATTTTCAGCCTTTTTAATCTTCGAATTGTGCGCTCGATTTCAAGATCTAATGAAATAAGTTCTTTATTTCAATCACTGCACATGCAAAGAATAAATGTCCTGAAAATAAAGAAAGAGACAACAAATAAAAATTTGATCTAAGAAAAGAATGATTGATATTAATATTAGCAAAATAGCGCAAATAATTCCCCGGCAACGGTGCCAAAAACTTGATGCAGGATTTATAAACGCAAGTATACGCAATCACAACAAGTAATATAATGATAAGTAGAGTATTGTCGCCACAGGGAATTAATGAGCTAAACTGACTAATTACTAAGGATCACTCTTTTTCTTATCCAAATTAACGAATCTTTGTGATTATTATAACTAAGCAATAATGAAAGTAAAACTAAATTATAAACTGACAAGATTAACTATGATGATTAAAGCCTAGGATTACAACTTCCTTCAATGTTAAACTAATTGCTTTTATTTTCCCAATAATTCTATTTCAATTAAGATTTATTGCTAGTCTAGGGCACTTAAGTTTTTACAATTTCTTTCCAGAATATTGTAAAACTAATCTAACCTAATCAAAGAGCTATATTCCTATGCCAATGAAGTTAGGCCAAATTGAATCAAGAACAAGCCCTAATTGTGACTACCTAAGGCAATTAAGTATATTCCTATCTTAATTGCTAAACAAATTACCCAATTCGATGTGGGTGCAATTCGTACAAAGGTTACCCAATCTTTAACCTAAAACCTAATTTCCTCTCCCAATTCAATTAGATTTGTGAAACAATAGTTGATCAGGCTATTGAAATTTAAGCACAAGAATGGGTAAACAATAGATCTCAATAAAATAGAATAAGGAAAAATAAACAATAATCAATTTAAACAAAGAATTCCATTGCAATCCTAGAAAAGTAAATTTAGTTCATAGCTAAAACGAAAATAAACTTAAGAATAATCAAAGTCATGATTACAAGAACACAAAAGATAAAAGAAATTTCAAAGGATGAGAAAAGAGAAGTAGATCTGTTTCCCCAATCTTCAAGAATTCAGTTCTTCGATGTTTTTCATGCTCTTGAATGATCTTTTTTTGTTCTTGGCCTCCCTCTTGTCAAAAAGTGTTCCAAGATGTCTTTTCTCTCTCTTCCTCCACTTAAATATAAGTTTCCAAGTGAAATTAGGGCACTAGTAGTGAAATTCGCGGAAATCTTGCGCCCCTGCGGAAAATTAGTTTCGCCCCAGCGGAGGTCTGCTTTGTGATTTCGCTCCAGCGGAGATATTTTCCACCCTAGCGAAGAAGCTTCTGTTTGCATATCCAAAAATCAAGAGGAAAAATCGGAAAAATTATCAAGAAAATACCAAAATGAGTACGTGACTCACCAACGAGATAAACCAAGCTAAACCGAATGAAAACAATCTAAGAACTCTAGAAACTAACATCATTCCCCGCAAAAATACATAGAAATTAACTCTATTTTGTAGAGTTAACAATATTGCAAAACAAAAGCACACTAGTTGCACAAAAATTGCACAAAAACTGTACATAAATTGCACGACAAATGCATAACATGTTTAATCTACGAGAGAAATTTTATTTGGTACTAAAATGTAAGAAATTTGTCACTTATGGTACCAATAGGTTCTGCATTCAATAATATAGGGATCATGTAATGTCCAAATTGTAGGAAGATTAGACTTGGAAAATGGCGGCTCCCCGATGATTTTTATGCAAGTAGTGAGGAAAGTACTGAAGATGAAGCTCTATTTTCGGATATGGTGAATATCAAAATATTACTAAGTCTACTTTTTCCTTAAGACAAACATAATCGTTCATTGAGATTCATTAATATTAACAGATCAATAGCTTACCAAAAAAATATTAACAAAATTATAAAGTAGCCTTCGACTAGTGCTTAAAGTAAGGGAGCTCATATATTACCATTTTTATTTTCCTGAACAGATCAAGGTAGTCGTAGCAATGAACCTAGGCTTGACCTCACACTCACTACAAGAATTTACGAATGTCCCTTGCATACAATTTTTGAGCAAGTGATACATCCAGATCCTGAATATATAAGGCCCAATATTGATTTAAATATGTTTAAAATTCTTTAAACATATATAATGAAAAATGAGAAATAAGTGTTGTTGATTTATTTAGTTGACGTATGAACATGTCATATAATATTCAACCAATTCACGTTAGATTTTTGCATTTCTTAGACAATGTATCATACCTTTCAAATTCAACATGATTTTTAAAGCTAAAAGCTAACATATATAATTGCCCGTTAACTTCCCTTAAATAGTATATTGCAAAACAAAAGCACACAAGTTGCACATAAATTGCACAAGAATTGCACATAAATTACACAACAAATGCATAACATGTTTAATCTACGAGAGAAATGTTTTTTTGGTACTAAACTGTAAGAAATTTATCACTTATGGTACCAATAGGTTCTGCATTCAATAATACGGGGATCATGCAATGTCCAAATTTGGACTTGGAGAATGGTGGCTCCCAGATGATTTTTATGCAAGTAGTGAGAAAAATACTGATGATGAAGCTCTATTTTCGGAAATGGTAAATATCAAAATATTACTAAGTCTACTTTTTACTTAAAAGAAACATAAGCGTTCATTGAGATTCATTAATATTAACAGATCTATAGCTTACCAAAAAAAATTAACCAAAGTATAAAGTAGCCTTCGACTAGTGCTTAAAGTAAGGCAGCTCATTTATTACCTTTTTTTTTTAGAACAGATCAAGGTAGTCATAGCAGTGAACCTAGGCTTGAACTCACACTCACTACAAGAATTTACGGATGTCCCTTGCATACAATTTCGTAGAAAGTTATTCATCCAGATCCATAATCTATAAGGCCGGAAATTGATTTAAATATGTTTAAATTTCTATAAACATATATGATGAAAAATGAGAAATATGTGTGGTTGATTTATTTAGTTGACGTATGAACATTTCATATATTATTCAACCCATTCACATCAGATTTTTGTATTTCGTAGACAATGTAGCATACCTTTTAAATTCAAACTGATTTTTTAAATTAAAAGCTCACATATATAATTGCCCATTAATTTCCCTTAAATAGTATATTGCAAAACAAAAGCACACCATTTACACATAAATTGCACATAAATGGCACAACAAATACATAACATGTTTAATCTACCGGAGAAATGTTTTTTTGGTACTAAACTGTAAGAAATTTGTCACTTATGGTACCAACATGTTCTGCAATCAATAATACAGGGATCATGCAATGGCCGAATTGTAGGAAGATTGGACATGGAGAATGGCGGCTCTCCGATGATTTTTATGCAAGTAGTGAGGAAAATACTGAAGATGAAGCTCTATTTTAGGATATGGTAAATATCAAAATATTACTTAGTCTACATTTTCCTTAAGAGGAACATAATCGTTCATTGAGATTCATTAACAATAACAGATCGATAGCTTACCTAAAAATATTAACCAAAGTATAAAGTAGCCTTCGACTAGTGCTTAAAATAAGGGAGCTCATTTAGTAGCCATTTTGTTATTCAGAACAGATCAATGTAGTCGTAGCAGTGAACTTACTCTTGTACTCACACTCACTACAAGAATTTACGGATGTCCATTGCCTACAATTTTTGAGCAAGTGATACATCCAGATCTTGAATATATAAGGCCGGAAATTGATTTAAAAATGTTTAAATTTCTTTAAACATATATAATGAAAAATGAGAAATAAGTGTTGTTGATTTATTTAGTTGACGTATGAACATGCCATTTATTTATTCAACTAGTTCGCATCAGATTTTTGCATTTCTTAGACAATATTTCATACCTTTAAAATTCAAACTGATTTTTTAAGCTAAAAGCACACATATATAATTGCCCGTTAACTTTCCATAAAAAGTATATTGCAAAACCAAATCACACAAGTTGCACATAAATTGCACAAGAACTGCACATAAATTGCCCAACAAAGGCATAACATGTTTAATCTACGAGAGAAATGTTTTTCTTGGCACTAAATTGTAAGAAATTTGTCACTTATGGTACCAATAGGTTCTGCATTGAATAATACAGGGATCATGCAAAGTCCAAATTTTAGGAAGATTGGACTTTGAGAATGGCTGCTCCCCAATGATTTTTATGCAAGTAGTGAGGTAAATACTGAAGATGAAGCTCTATTTTCGGATAAGGTAAATATCAAAATATTACTTAGTCTACTTTTTCCTTAAGAGGAACATAATCATTCCTTGAGATTCATTAATATTAACAGATCGATAGCTTACCAAAAAATATTAACCAAAGTATAAAGTAGCCTATGACTACTGCTTAAAGTAAGGGGGCTCATGTAGTACCTTTTTTTTCCCCAGAACAGATCAAGGTAGTCGTAGCAGTGAACCTACGCTTGAAATCACACTCACTACAAGAATTTACGGATGTCCCTTGCATACAATTTTTGAGCAAGTTATACATCCAAATCCTGAATCTATAAGGCCCGAAATTGATTTAATTATGTTTAAATTTCTTTAAAACATATATAATGAAAAACGAGAAATAAGTGTGGTTGATTTATTTAGTTGACGTATGAACATGTCCTATATTTATTCAACCAGTTCACATCAGATATTTGCATTTCTTAGACCATGTATCAAACCTTTTCAATTCAAACTGATTTTTAAAGATAAAAGCTCACATATATAATTGTCCATTAACTTCCCTTAAATAGAATGTTGCAAAACAAAAGCACACCAGTTGCACATAAATTGCAGAAAAATTGTACATAAATTGCACGACAAATGCATAACATGTTTAATCTACGAGGGAAATTTTTTTTGGTACTAAACTGTAAGAAATTTGTCACTTATGGTACCAATAGGTTCTGCATTCAATAATACAGGGATCATGTAATTTCCAAATTGTAGGAAGATTGGACTTGGAGAATGGCGGCTCCCCGATGATTTTTATGCAAGTAGTGAGGAAAGTACTGAAGATGAAGCTCTATTTTCGGATATGGTGAGTATCAAAATATTACTAAGTCTTCTTTTTCCTTAAGAGAAACATAATCGTTCATTGAGATTCATTAATATTAACAGATCAATAGCTTACCAAAAAATATTAACCAAATTATAAAGTAGCCTTCGACTAGTTCTTAAAGTATGGGAGCTCATTTAATACCTTTTTTATTTTCCAGAACAGATCAAGGTAGTCGTAGCAATTAACCTAGGCTTGAACTCACACTCACTACAAGAATTTACAAATGTCCCTTGCATACAATTTCTGAGCTAGTGATACATCCAGATCCCGAATATATAAGGCCCAATATTGATTTAAATATGTTTAAATTTCTCTAAACATATATAACGAAAAACGTGAAATAAGTGTTGTTGATTTATTTAGTTGACGTATGAACGTGTCATATATTATTCAACCAATTCACATAAGATTTTTGCATTTCTTAGACAATGTATCATACCTTTCAAATTCAAATTGATTTTTATAGCTAAAAGCTCACATATATAATTGCCGGTTAACTTCCCTTAAATAGTATATTGCAAAACAAAAGCACACAAGTTGCACATAAATTTCACAAGAACTGCACATAAATTGCACAACCATTGAATAACATGTTTAATCTACGAGAGAAATGTTTTTTTGGCACTATACTATTAGAAATTTGTAACTTATGGTACCAATATGTTCTGCATTCAATAATACTGGGATCATTCAATGTCCAAATTTTAGGAAGATTGGACTTGGAGAATGGTGCTCCGCGATGATTTTTATGCAAGTAGTGAGGAAAATACTGAAGCTGAAGCTGCTTTTTCGGATCTGATAAATATCAAAGTATTACTTAGTCTATTTTTTCCTTAAGAGGAACATAATCGTTCATTGAGATTCATTAATATTAACAGATCGATAGTTTACCAAAAAAATATTAACTAAATTATAAAGTAGCCTATGACTAGTGCTTAAAGTAAGGGATCTCATTTAGTACCTTTTTTTTTCTAGAACAGATCAAGGTAGTGGTAGCAGTGAACTTATGCTTGAACTCACAGTCAATACAAGAATTTACGGATGTCCCTTGCATACAATTTCTGAGAAAATTATACATCCATATCCTGAATCTATAAGGCCCGAAATTGATTTAAATATGTTTAAATTTCTTTAAACTTATATAATGAAAAACGAGAAATAAGTGTGGTTGATTTATTTAGTTGACGTATGAACATGTCATATATTTATTCAACCAGTTCACATCAGATTTTTGCATTTCTTAAACAATGTATCAAACCTTTTCAATTCAAACTTATTTTTAATGGTAAAAGCTTACATATATAATTGCCAGCTAACTTCCCTTAAATAGTATGTTGCAAAATAAAAGCACACCAGTTGCACAAAAATTGCACAAAAATTGCACGACAATGCATAACATGTTTAATTTACGAGAGAAATTTTTTTTGGTACTAAATTGTAAGAAATTTGTCACTTATGGTACCAATAGGTTCTTCATTCAATAATACAGGGATCATGTAATGTCCAAATCGTAGGAAGATTGGACTCGGAGAATGGCGGCTCCCCGATGATTTTTATGCAAGTAGTGAGGAAAGTACTTAAGATGAAGCTCTATTTTCGTATATGGTGAATATCAAAATATTACCAAGTCTACTTTTTCCTTAAGAGAAACATAATCGTTCATTGAGATTCATTAATATTAACAGATCAATAAATTACCAAAAAATATTAACCAAAGTATAAATCTTCCTACAATTTGGACATTACATTTCTTAAATTGATTTAAATTTCTTTAAATATATAATGAAAAACGAAAAATAAGTGTTGTTGATTAATTTAGTTGACGTATAAACATGTCATATATTATTCAACCAATTCACATTTCTTACCTTGTCCAAAATTGGACTTGGAGAATGGCGGCAGCCCGATGATTTTAAGCAAGTAGTGAGGAAAATACTGAAAATGAAGCTCTATTTTCAGATATGGTAACTATCAAAATATTACTTATTCTACTTTTTCCTTAAGAGGAACTTAATCGTTCAATGATATTCTACTTTTTTTTTCCAGAATAGATCAAGGTAGTCGTAGCAGTTAACCTACGCTTGAACTCACACTCACTACAAGAATTTACGGATGTCCCTTGCCTACAATTTTTGAGCAAGTGATACACCCAGATCCTGAATCTATAAGGCCCGAAATTGATTTAAATATGTTTAAATTTCTTTAAAAATATATAATGAAAAACGAGAAATAAGTGTGGTTGATTTATTTAGTTGACGTATGAACATATCATATATTTATTAAACCAATTTACATCAGATTTTTGCATTTCGTAGACAACGTATCATATGTTTCAAATTCAAACTGATTTTTAAAGCTAAAAGCACACATATATAATTGCCCGTTAACTTCCCTTAAAAAATATATTGCAAAACAAAAGTACACAAGTTGCACATAAATTGCTTAGCAAATGAATAACATGTTTAATCTACGAGAGAAATATTTTTTTGGCAACATACTTTATGAAATTTGTAACTTATGGTACCAATAGGTTCAGCATTCAATAATACAGGGATCATGCAATGTCCAAATTTTAGGAAGATTGGACTTGGAGAATGGCTAGGGCTGTAAACTGGACCGAGCAGCTCGGTGTTCGACTCGGATTCGGCTCGCTAAAAGCTCGATCGAGCTCGTCCGTTGTATTTTCGAACCGAGCTCAAACAGGAAAAAAAGCTCGGATGAATTATCAAACCGAATTCGAACAACTACTTGATCGGCTCGGTAAGCTCGTGAACTGGAGGGCAGATATGGGTAGCTACAATTGTGGATTAAAGTCTCTAATTGAGGTAATATTTTCTTCCTTCCCAATTTCTTTTTGGATGAAAATCAATTTCCAAACTCTAATTTTGGAATTAAAATCTACGATTGTATCAATTGAAACCATAATTCTTCAGTATTCATGGATATTTGCCATATTTTTTTTTGGCTGAAAATTGGTAATTTTTGATAGATTTTTGAGATTTTGACATCTTTGTTCAATTGAAAATAGTGAGAAAAATAATTTAGAATATATTTGTCCTTCAATTAGCAGGAGCTTCATTAAACACCATTATTGAAGGTTGGTTTTCTATGAAGAAAAAAATTGATATGTTTTAGATTCTGCTTTTCAATTTTGTTTTGAATGTATGGGATATATCAATTAAATTTACTATGATGTGTTTATCGTTTTCTTTTGTTTATGCACAAAATTTATTGGAATAATTTCATGATAGAATAACATGTATTCTTCTTTCTTTATTATGCACACAAAGTGTTTGAAGAAATTTCTCATAAAAATTCTAGTGATCATTCTTATTTTAATCGTGTCTCCCCATTAACTTATTATATTGGAAGTATAATTAACAATATATTTATTTTACAAATCCATATAACAAGTGTGATTGCATACTTTATCCTTGATTTCAAAATTTTCCTATACAAGCTACTGATATCCAATTATGCATATTACTAGATAAGTTTTTTAATCAATTCTATTGTTAATTTTTCAACTAAATGAATAGTTTACAGTTACATTTAACTGTTGGCATGTAATATTGTTAAGAATCAAGGTGCAAATTATATTTGTCTCGTATTTCTTTATGCTTATATAATATATTGACATGATTGTAATTTTATTTGGTAGATATGTCAAATTCAAGACAAATGGATGATTCTCTTGAGAAAGAAACGACTCCAATTGTCATTGAAGAGGATACGAAACAAGATGCTGAAATCACTGAACCACAAAACCAGGAAGAAAATGCTCCGAAGAAAAATGATCGCAAGAGAAAATCCAAGGTCTGGTCAGAATTCACCATCATAACGAATAAAGATGGCAGCCAAAAAGCAAAATGTAATTACTGTAAGTCTCTTATTGCTCTCAACTCTCAAGGTTCAACCACTCAGTTTCATAGACATTTAAATAGTTGTGGGGTTCGTCTTGCTACTACTCGAAACCAAAGGGTTTTGACCACTCAAGTTTTAAGTCCATCTGATTTTGGAGGTGGTTCTGGTGACACTATTACTACATATAGGTATGACAAAGATAAGGTTAGAGAATCTCTAGCTAGGATGATTGTAGTTCACGAATATCCCTTCAGAATGGCTGAGCATGAATTTTTTACCTTATTTTGCAAAACATTAAATCCTCGTTTTGAAAAGGTGTCACGTGTGACAATTAGGAATGACTGTATGAAGCTATTTTCCTTTGAAAAAATTAAGTTGAAATCTCTCTACGAAGGTGTAGAGAGATTTAGCTTAACCGCTGATTTATGGACATCGAACCAAAATATAGGTTACTTGTGTATCACGGTCCATTTTCTTGATTCTGAATGGAGGTTGCAAAAACGGATCTTAAACTTTTGTGCAATGGCACCTCCTCACACTGGGGTTGCTATTTCAGATTGTATCTTTGAATGTCTTATTGACTGGGGGATTGAGAATAAAATCTCGACTATTACTCTAGATAATGCTTCATCTAATGATGCAGCCGTGAGAAATTTGAAAGATAATTTTGCAGTCAAAGGAAAACTTTACTTTGGCGGGAAAATATTTCATGTGAGATGTTGTGCACATGTTCTGAATCTCATGGTGCAAGAGGGCTTGCATGAAATACGAGATGTCATTGCCAATGTTAGGGAAAGTGTTAAGTACCTAAAAATGTCACCATCCCGACTTCATAGGTTCACTGAGATAGTAAAGCAACTTCAACTTCCAATCTCAAAAGGTCTGATCCTTGACGTGTCCACTCGATGGAACTCTACTTATGCAATGTTAGAATCAGCACTGATATTTAAAGATGTGTTTCCAAGGTATAAAGAAAGGGACCCATACTACCAATGGTTACCATCTTTTGAGGATTGGGACAAGGCACTTGAGGTATGTAAGTTCTTAGAAGTTTTCAATGATGCCACTCATATTTTTTCTGGTTGTGATTATCCCACTTCAAATCTGTTCTTACCCGAAGTTTGGAAAATAAGACAAATCTTGAATGAAAAATCTGATATTAATAATAAAGATTATATACGGAAGATGACTTCTAGAATGAGGGATAAGTTTGATAAGTACTGGGGCGATTGCAATTTGTTAATGGCAATGGGTGCAGTTCTTGATCCAAGGTACAAAATGAAATTGGTTGAGTTTTCCTACTCAAAAATTTATTCATCCTTTGAGGCTAGTAACCATATTAGCATGATACTTTCTTCCTTATCAGAACTTTATGGTGAATATGTTTCTAGTTATTCCTCTAATAGTATGAAACAAAAAAATCAATCGGGAGCTAGTTCATCAATTGCAAGTACTGATAGTGGAAGTGTAAAAGCAAAAACGAAAGGTAGAGCAAAGTTTGACTTATGGGCTAAGGAATTGGATACTATAGTTCCTATAAAATCAGATTTGGATATTTACCTTGAAGAAGGGCTTTATATATGCAAGGAAGAATCGGATTCTGATTTTAATGTCTTGGATTGGTGGAAATCAAATACTTTGAAGTTCCGAATTTTATCCAACATGGCTCGGGATATACTATCCATTCCGATCACCTCTGTAGCTTCGGAATTTGCTTTTAGTGCTGGAGGAAGAGTCCTTGATCAATATAGAAGCTCTTTAAAACCAGAAACTGTTCAAGCATTAATTTGTACCGGGGATTGGTTGCGTAATGAGTGGAAAATAACAAAACTAATTGAGGTAATTGCTTATTCATGCATCATTTTTCACTTGTAAAGTTTTTTTTACTATTAAGCATTAACTAACTATATCTTTCTCTAATTCAGATTGATGAAGATGAAATGCAAAATGTTTCAGTTGAATAAACTTGCATCAACGGTCAACCATTTACTTGCAAAATTTTCAGTATGTATAGTTGTATACATATTTTCAGATTTCTTGGAGTTTAGGTTTGTAACCAAAATGCCAACTAAAATGTTTATTTTGTACTTTCTTTTTTTCAGTGAAAGCTAAAGCTAAATGTTGCAATATTTTAAGGGAAATGTGAAGATTGCAAGGATTACTGGAGCATATAATTTCTTACAGTTCTGGATTTATTGTTTGGATTTCATAGTTAAATTTAATAGATTTTGTTATTGAATTTTCAGACTAGATGATGGTGAAGAGATGTTTTAGGTTTTTGACTTTATGATGTTATGGATGGTTATGAATTTTTATAGATATGTTGAAAGTTTTCAGCACAAAGAATTTATTCATATTTATACGCCAATTATTTTATAAGATTATAAAGATGAGCAATTGTGTTAGCTACTTTAACATGTATGTGGAATAGAGTAGAAAAAAATGTGCATCTGGTAAAGTTGAAAAGTTTGAATCATCTTTTTTGTCATTGATAGGTTTTATTTTATTATATAAATCAACTTTTTGTCATAGCAGGTTTACTTTTTCCCTTAATTTGCTACTAAAGTGGTACGGCTGATGGAATACCTTTTCTCAATTGTACTATTCAACAGCTGTATGTAACAGGCTAATGAGCATAAAGTGAAAATTTTCTGAACCACGAGCCGAGCCGAGTACTCGCGAGCCAGGCTCGAGCCGAGCTCAAACAAAAAATCAGGTTAGCAGCTCGAGCTCGAGCCGAGCCTGAGCACATGAGCTTGGGTTTCGAGCCAAATTCAAACAGTGGGCTGTCCGGCTCGTTTGGGCTCGTTTACAGCCCTAAGAATGGCTGCTCCCCCGATCATTTTTATGCAAGTAGTGAGGAAAATACTAAAGATGAAGCTGTATTTTCGGATCTAGTAAATATCAAAATATTTCCTAGTATACTTTTTCCTTAAGAGGAACATAATCGTTCATTGAGATTAATTAATATTAACAGATCGATAGCTTTACTAACCAAAGTATAAATCAGCCTATGACTAGTGCTTAAAGTAAGGGATCTCATTTAGTACATTTTTTTTCTCTAGAACAGATCAAGGTAGTCGTAGCTGTGAACCAACTCTTGAACTCACACTCACTACAAGAATTTACGGATGTCCCTTGCATACAATTTCTGATAAAGTTATACATCCAGATCCTGAATCTATAAGGCCCGAAATTGATTTAAATATGTTTAAATATCTTTAAACATATATAATGAAAAACGAGAAATAAGTGTGGTTGATTTACTTAGTTGACGTATGAACATTTCCTATATTTCAGATCACACCAGATTTTTGCATTTCTTAGACAATGTATCATACCTTTTCAATTCGAACAGATTTTTAAGGATAAAAGCTCACATATATAATTGCCCGTTAACTTCTCTTAAATAGTATATTGCAAAACAAAAGCACACCAGTTGCACATAAATTGCACAAAATTTGTACATAAATTGCACGACAAATGCATAACATGTTTAATCTACGAGGGAAATTTTTTTGGTACTAAACTGTAAGAAATTTGTCAATTATGGTACCAATAAGTTCTGCATTCAATAATACAGGGATCATGTAATGTCCAAATTATAGGAAGATTGGACTTGGAGAATGGCGGCTCCCTGATGATTTTTATGCAAGTAGTGAGGAAAGTACTGAAGATGAAGCTCTATTTTCGGATATGCTGAATATCAAAATATTACTAAGTCTACTTTTTCCTTAACAGAAATATAATCGTTCATTGAGATTCATTAATATTAACAGATCAATAGCTTACCAAAAAATATTAACCAAATAATAAAGTAGCCTTCGACAAGTGCTTAAAGTAGGGGAGCTCATTTACTACCTTTTTTATTTTCCAGAACAGATCAAGGTAGTCGTAGCAATGAACCTAGGCTTGAACTCATGCTCACTACAAGAATTTACGATTGTCCCTTGCATACATTTTCTGAGCAAGTGATACATCCAGATCCTAAATATATAAGGCCCAATATTGATTTAAATATGTTTAAATTTCTTTAAACATATATAATGAAAAACGAGAAATAAGTGTTGTTGATTTATTTAGTTGACGTATGAACATGTCATATATTATTCAACCAATTCACATTTGATTTTTGCATTTCTTATACAATATATCATACCGTTCAAATTCTAACTGATTTTTAAAGCTAAAAGCTCACATAATAGTATATTGCAAAACAAAAGCAGACAAGTTTCACATAAATTTCACAAGAACTGCACATAAATTGCACAACAAATGAATAACATGTTTAATCTACGAGGGAAATGTTTTTTTGGCACCATACTATAAAAAATTTGTAACTTATGGTACCAATAGGTTCTGCATTCAATAATACTGGGATCATGCAATGTCCAAATTTTACGAAGATTGGACTTGGAGAATGGATGCTCCCCGATGATTTTTATGCAAGTACTAAGGAAAATACTGAAGATGAAGCTGTTTTTTCGGTTCTGGTAAATATCAGAATATTACTTAATCTACTTTTTCCTTAAGAGGAACATAATTGTTCATTGAAATTCATTAATATTAACAGATCGATAGCTTACCAAAAATATATTAACCAAATTATAAAGTAGCCTATGACTAGTGCTTAAAGTAAGGGATCTCATTTAGTACCTTTTTTTTTTCTAGAACAGATCAAGGTAGTAGTAGCAGTGAACCTACGCTTGAACTCACACTCAATATAAGAATTTACGGATGTACATTGCATACAATTTCTGAGAAAGTTATACATCCAGATCCTGAATCTATAAGGCCCGAAATAGATTTAAATATGTTTAAATTTCTTTAAACATATATAATGAAAAACGAAAAATAATTGTGGTTGATTTATTTAGTTGACGTATGAACATGTCCTATATTTATTCAACCAGATCACATCAGATTTTTGCATTTCTTAGACAATGTATCATACCTTTTCAATTCAAACTGATTTTTAAGGATAAAAGCTCACATATATAATTGTCCGTTAACTTCCCATAAATAGTATATTGCAAAACAAAAGCACACCAGTTGCAAATAAATTGCAGAAAAATTGTACATATATTGCACGACAAATGCATAACATGTTTAATCTACGAGAGAAATTCTTTTTGGTACTAAACTGTAAGAAATTTGTCACTTATGGTACCAATAGGTTCTGCATTCAATAATACATGGATCTTGTAATGTCCATATTGTAGGAAGATTGGACTTGGAGAATGGCGGCTCCCCGATGATTTTTATGCAAGTAATGAGGAAAGTACTGAAGATGAAGCTCTATTTTCGGGTATGTTGTATATCAAAATATTACTATGTCTACTTTTTTCTTAAGAGAAACATAATCGTTCATTGAGATTCATTAATATTAACAGATCAATAGCTTACCAAAAAATATTAACCAAATTATAAAGTAGCCTTCGACTAGTGCTTAAAGTAAGGGAGCTTAAGTATTACCTTTTTTATTTTCCAGAACAGATCAAGGTAGTCGTAGCAATGAACCTATTCTTGAATTCACACTCACTACAAGAATTTACGAATGTCCCTTGCATAGAATTTCTGAGCAAGTTATACATCCAGATCCTGAATATATAAGGCCCAATATTGATTTAAATATGTTTAAATTTCTTTAAACATATATAATGAAAAATGAGAAATAAGTGTTGTTGATTTATTTAGTTGACGTATGAACATGTCATATATTATTCAACTAATTCACATTAGATTTTTGCGTTTCTTAGACAATGTATCATGCCTTTCAAATTCAAACTGATTTTTAAAGCTAAAAGCTCACATATATACTTGCCCGTTAACTTCCCTTAAATAGTATATTGCAAAACAAAAGGACACAAGTTGCACATAAATTAAACAAGAACTGCACATAAATTGCTCAACAAATGAATAACATAAGAAATTTGTAACTTATGGTACCAATGGGTTCTGCATTCGATAATACAGGGATAATGCAATGTCCAAATTTTAGGAAGATTGGACTTGGAGATTGGCTGCTTCCCGATGATTTTTATGCAAGTAGTGAGGAAAATACTGAAGATGAAGCTGTAATTTCGGATCTGGTAAATATCAAAATATTACTTTGTCTACTTTTTCCTTAAGAGGAACATAATCTGTGAATTAAGTTTAATGTTTATCAAATATTACGTAATTTCAAGAAATTAAGACAAATATTTTATGTAAACTTCTAATCTTAAAGGATTTCTATTTTAAAGTTTAATGTTTATCATGCCTTTTTAGCCAGTCATAAGTTTATGGTAAAATTGAGTTATTAATAGGACTAGATCAAATTAAGTTGTTAAATAAGGCCCTTAGTATGTAATATGTTAATCATTTAGAGGGCCAACACTTATAAACCAATTAAGAAACTAATATCTAGGTTAATAAGTTAAATAAACTAAATAGGAACATTTCATCTTTTTTTCAAACATGTACTGCCGCCGCTGCTCCAATTTCTGGGATTTCTTTTCTTCCATTCGTGAAAGTAAGCACATATAACTTCTCGAGGCAGTCTTTGATTGATTTTATTTCGTTCATTGTTCATATTGAGAATTATATTGGGTTGACGATGGTGTTTGAGGCTCTAAAATGGAACTAGGATAGGAGGTTGAGAATGGAGGCTCGGGGTGCGAATCGGGAGTAGAGGTTTCGAAATTTGGAGAGTTAGTGAGGTGGGGATGGTGGGGCGGCCATGATAGGTTGGAGAAGAAATGGGGAAGATGATGAACAGGGGAATTTAATTTTGGTTGAGGGAGTGGGCTGATTTTGGAAACGGGTTTCGGGTTCGGGTTTTAGGGAAAGGATGGCCGTCCGGAGCTTGTCGGGGAAGACGAAGGGTAGGTGGAGAATGGTGATCAAAACTGATTTTTTGCTGAAGATCTAGCGTAGGAGATGATGAAAATTAAAACATGCTGAGTGGACTGGGTTGAGTTGACTGGGTGGTGAGTTTAGCTGAGTTTGGGTTTACAATTGCATCGGGTTTGGACTTAGGAATTGGGTTGAGTTCGAGCAGGTTTTTGGACTGAGTTTGGGTAGGAATGGGTTGGAGCTTCTGGTCGGGTTGAGTTTGGGCCGAGTTGAGTTCGGGCTGGGCCGAGTTTGGGCCGAGTCGAGCCGAGTTTAGGTCGAGTTTGGGCCGGGCTGGGTTGCAAAATTTAGTTTTTTGGGCAGGGACATAGGCCAACTGTTTCGGATGATGAAACCAAGAGAATATGGTTTCGGGCCTAGTGGAATGTGGGTTAATTCAATGTAGTGTGTTCTTTAATTTAAACAAATAGTTAGTGGACTTTAATTTAACTAAATCACTGGGTTTAAATAAGTTTTGAATGTTAATTTGACAAAGAATCTTTGGGTTTTAATTGTTCAAATTACTGAGTTTATTTCCACGGTTATTTACAGGTATCTAAACTAGTATTTGCGTCTTGTTATCCCAAGCGTCTCGATTAATCAGGTGAGTGTTCTTGTACAAGTTTACTTGGTGCTGCTTGAAGCGACTTATTGAATGAGTTATGACTGTTGCGTGTATACTTTATTTGGCTTGTGAATTTTTGATCTGCGCCTGTGACTAGAAACTTGTGAATTACTGTTGTGCGAGTGTTGGTGCTTTATCTTTTTTTTCTTCATCATTTGCATAATTGAGTCTGATCACATTCATTCGAGGCCTCTATGTGGCTGGATGAGATGTCTTTTTATCACATTCATTCGAGCCCTCTATGTGGATGGATGAGATGTCTTTTTATCACATTCATTTGAGCCCTCTATGTGACTGGATGAGATGTCTTTTTATCACATTCATTCGAGCCCTCTATGTGGCTTGATGAGATGTCTTTTTATCACATTCATTCGAGCCCTCTATGTGGCTGGATGAGATGTCTTTTTATCACATTCATTTGAGCCCTCTATGCGGTTGGATGAGATGTCTTTGAAAGAGTCTGATCACATTCATTCGAGCCCTCTATGCGGTTGGATGAGATGTATGTTGCATACATACGTGTGAAGCGTCTAAGGTGTGCGTGTTTGAAATGATATTCGATTGTGTTGCTTGCTCGCTGCTATCATGTACATTTGCACACGGGCTCACTAAGTTGGATGATCAACTTACCACTCTTTGTGGATTACTTTTTCAGGTACTTTCGACAGTTGAAGTGTGTGGTTGTTGGTGATCCGGGATCCGTGTCGGTCTTGTCCTGTATTTTTATTTTTTCTTGTTAGTTTATTTTTTGAAATTTCAAGTACGATTTGATAGTGTTTCTCGCGTTTTAATTCACGGTTTAAATACTGGAGTTTTATGTTTATCCGATAAATTGTTTATGATAATTAAACTAATTCAAAGTTTAAGTTATATGTTATCCGCTGCTAGTCTGATTTAAATTACATGTATGGTTATTTGGTTGGTTCTGGCGACCCGATTCCAGTTGAGGGCCATTTTTTGCCCGATGACGTGGCTGGGAAAAAAACGGGGCGTCACATGTGGTATCAAAGCTTCGGCTCATAGATCAGGTATGGATCCTCGGATAGCGTCAGCCAGTCGTGTTATAAGTCATCTGTTGTATGACTTACTTGCTTGTTGTTTTATGTTCTTGTGCAATATAAGTATCGTGAGCTATCATAAAGATAAAGTGAAATTTGGGGACCAAATTCTTTTAAGGGGGTTAGATTGTGAAACCCCAAAATAACCATCGGGATATAATTCGTCATTTCTAAAAATTAAGATAGAGAAGAATTTGGGGACCAAATTCTTTTAAGGGGGTTAGATTGTGAAACCCCAAAAATCTCTATTTGGGGACTATTACGTAATTTCAAGAACTTAAGACAAATATTTTATGCAAACTTCTAATCTTAAAGGACTTCTATTTTAAAGTTTAATGTTTATCATGCTTGTTTAGCCAGTTATATGTTTATGGTAAAATTGAGTTATTAATAGGACTAGGTCGAATTAAGTTGTTAAATAAGGCCCTTAGTATGTAATATGTTAATCATTTAGTGGGCCAAAAATTATAAACCAATTAAAAAACTAATATCTAGGTTAATAAGTTAAATAAACTAAATAGGAACAGTTCATCTTTTTTTCAAACATGTACTGCCGCCGCTGCTCCAATTTCTGTGATTTCTTTTCTTCCATTCGCGAAAGTAAGCACATATAACTTCTCGAGGCAGTCTTTGATTGATTTTATTTCGTTCATTGTTCATATTGAGAATTATATTGGGTTGACGATGTTGTTTGAGGCTCGAAAATGGAACTAGGATCGAAGGTTGAGAATGGAGGCTCGGGGTGCGAATAGGGAGTAGAGGTCGCGAAATTTGGAGAGTTAGTGAGGTGGGGATGGTGGGGCGGCCATGATAGGTTGGAGAAGAAGTGGGGAAGATGATGAACAGGGGAATTTAATTTGGGTTGAGGGAGTGGGCTGATTTTGGAAACGGGTTTCGGGTTCGGGTTTTAGGGAAAGGATGGCCGTCCGGAGCTTGTCGGGGAAGACGAAGGGTAGGCGGAGAATGGTGATCAAAACTGATTTTTTGCTGAAAATCTAGCGTAGGAGATGATGAACAGTAAAAACAGGCTGAGTGGACTGGGTGGTGAGTTTAGCTGAGTTTGGGTTTACAATTGCATCGGGTTTGGACTTAGGAATAGGGCTGAGTTCGAGCAGGTTTTTGGACTGAGTTTGGGTAGGAATGGGTTGGAGCTTCTGGTCGGGTTGAGTTTGGGCCGAGTTTGGGCCGAGTTTGGGCCGAGTTTAGGTCGAGTTTGGGCCGGGCCGGGTTGCAAATTTTAGTTTTTTTGGCCGGGACTTAGGCCAACTGTTTCGGATGATGAAACCAAGCGAATATGGGTTCGGGCCTAGTGGAATGAGGGTTAATTCAATGTAGTGTGTTCTTTAATTTAAACAAATAGTTAGTGGACTTTAATTTAACTAAATCACTGGGTTTAAATAAGTTTTGAATGTTAATTTGATAAAGAATCTTTGGGTTTTAATTGTTCAAATTACTGAGTTTATTTCCACGGTTAATTACAGGTTTCTAAACTAGTATTTGCGTCTTGTTATCCCAAGCGTCTCGATGAATCAAGTGAGTGTTCTTGTACAAGTTTACTTGGTGCTGCTTGAGCGACTTATTGAATGAGTTATGACTGTTGCGTGTATACTTTATTTGGCTTGTGAATTTTTGAACTGCGCCTGTGACTAGAAACTTGTGAATTACTGTTGTGCGAGTGTTGGTGCTTTATCTTTTTTTTCTTCATCATTTGCATCATTGAGTCTGATCACATTCATTAGAGCCCTCTATGTGGCTGAATGAGATGTCTTTTTATCACATTCATTCGAGCCCTCTATGTGGATGGATGAGATGTCTTTTTGTCTCATTCATTCGAGCCCTCTTTGTGATTGGATGAGATGTTTTTTTATCACATTCATTCGAGCCCTCTATGTGGCTGGATGAGATGTCTTTTTATCACATTCATTCGAGCCCTCTATGTTGCTGGATGAGATGTCTTTTTATCACATTCATTCGAGCCCTCTATGCGGTTGGATGAGATGTCTTTGAAAGAGTCTGATCACATTCATTCGAGCCCTCTATGCGGTTGGATGAGATATATGTTGCATACATACGTGTGAAGCGTCTAAGGTGTGCGTGTTTGAAATGATATTCGATTGTGTTGCTTGCTCGCTGCTATCATGTACATTTGCACACGGGCTCACTAAGTTGGATGATCAACTTACCACTCTTTGTGGATTACTTTTTCAGGTACTTTCGACAGTTGAAGTGTGTGGTAGTTGGTGATCCGGGATCCGTGTCGGTCTTGTCCTGTATTTTTATTTTTTCTTGTTAGTTTATTTTTTGAAATTTCAAGTACGATTTGATAGTGTTTCTCGCGTTTTAATTCACGGTTTAAATACTGGAGTTTTATGTTTATCCGATAAATTGTTTATGATAATTAAACTAATTCAAAGTTTAAGTTATATATTATCCGCTGCTAGTCTGATTTAAATTACATGTATGGTTATTTGGTTTGTTCTGGCGACCCGATTCCAGTTGAGGGCCATCTTTGGCCCGAGGACGTGGCTGGGAAAAAAACGGGGCGTCACATAATTGTTCATTGAGATTCATTAATATTAACAGATCGATAACCTACCAAAAAAATATTAACCAAAGTATAAAGTAGCCTATGACTAGTGCTTAAAGTAAGGGATCTCATTTAGTACCTTTTTTTCTAGAACAGATCAAGGTAGTCGTAGCTGTGAACCTACGCTTGAACTCATACTCACTACAAGATTTTACGGATGTCCCTTGCATACAATTTCGGAGAAAGTTATACATCCAGATCTTGAATCTATAAGGCCCAAAATTTATTTAAATATATTTAAATTTCTTTAAATATATATAATGAAAAACGAGAAATAAGTGTGGTTTATTTATTTAGTTGGTGTACGAACATGTCCTATATTTATTCAACTAAATCACATCAGATTTTTGCATTTCTTAGACAATGTATCATACCTTTTCAATTCAAACTGATCTTTAAAGATAAAAGCTCACATATATAATTTCCTGTTAACTTCCCTTAAATAGTATATTTCAAAACAAAAGCACACCAGCTGCACATAAATAGCACAAAAATTATACATAAATTGCACGACAAATGCATAACATGTTTAATCTACGAGAGAAAATTTTTTTTTGGTACTAAACTGTAAGAAATTTGTCAATTATGGTACCAATAGGTTCTGCATTCAATTATACAGGGATATTGTAATGTCCAAATTGTAGGAAGATTGGACTTGGAGAATGGCGGCTCCCCGATGATTTTTATGCTAGTAGTGAGGAAAGTACTGAAGATGAAGCTCTATTTTCGGATATGGTGAATATCAAAATATTACTAAGTCTACTTTTTCCTTAAGAGAAACATAATCGTTCATTCAGATTCATTTATATTAACAGATCAATAGCTTACCTAAAAATATTAACCAAATTATAAAGTAAGCCTTCGACTAGTGCTTAAAGTAAGCGAGCTCATTTATTACCTTTTTTATTTTCCAGAACAGATCAAGGTAGTCGTAGCAATGAACCTAGGCTTGAACTCACACTCACTACAAGAATTTACGAATGTCCCTTACATACAATTTCTGAGCATGTTATACATCCAGATCCTGAATATATAAGGCCCAATATTGATTTAAATATATAAGGCCCAAATTATCAATGGGTCCAAATAAGTCCATGTGTAGCAGCTCCAATATTCTTCCAGAAGATTGATGCTTCTTGCTTTTGAATGATGACTTGATTTGTTTACCCTTCTGACAGGCGTCACAAAGCTTGTCTTTGCTCATGACTGTCTTTGGAATTCCTTCTACCAGATTGTTCTTGATAAGTCTGTTGATGGTCTTGAAATTCACATGATTCATTCTTTTGTGCCATAGCCAACTGACTTCACTTGGTGTTGATGCCACCAAACAAATGCTAGAATTCTTGTCAGCAGAATTCCAGTCCACTGTGTAGACATTTCCTTGTCGTCTTCCAGATAAGATGACCTTCTTTGTACCAATCTGTTCAACGTAACACTTATCTGTTGAGAAGATAACTGAATATCCTTTGTCACAAAATTGACTTATGCTCAGCAAATTGTATTTGAGGCTTTAACATAAGAGACTTCAGATATCTCAATGTTGCCTTTGATCAGCTTTCCACTTGCTACAATCTTGCCTTCTTTGCTGTCCCCAAAAGTGACTTTAGGACCATCCACAGCAACAGCATCAGTCAGTTCATGTATGTTTCCACACATGTGTCTTGAACATCCACTGTCCAAGTACCAGATTTTCTCTACTTTACTTCTACTCCTAATCATAACCTACAAAACAAAATAAAATTGTTTTAGGTACCCTTATTGAGAGGGTCCTGAAGGATTAGTTCCACCTTTGATAACCCAAGATGTTGATGTCTTAGGCTTCTTAGGCTTCTGAGTTTTGACAGGAGCATGAACAGTTTTATCATTATCATATTCAGCATATAAGTCAGGTTGATGATCAGTATGATAAGGAAAATGTTCATAAGCAGAATAAAATGCATGATAAGGAGGATATGCATGCATTGGATGAGCAGGATATGGTGCATAGTAAGTAGGAAATTGAGGTGCATGATACATAGGAGGATATGCAGCAGGTTGCACATAATATGACTCATTTCCATACCAAGCATTTTGATTTTTCTTATTTTTATGCTTTTTTGGTTTACTAGATGCTTGCTCATTTGACCTTATCAGAAGACTTCCTAGGACTCTTCTGTTTGGACTTACCAGTCTGTTGACCTACACTAGGCTCTTTGCTCTTTTTAGCCTTAGGAGTTTTTGTCTCCTTTAATATTTTCTCAGGTGAAGCAGGTTTAGTAGTCTGAACATACAGGATGACCTTACTATTGTCAGCTGATATAAATTTTTCAGTATGGTTCAGTTCTAACTTATCCTGATCTAAAGGTGTCTTCTGTTTACTAGACATATGAGTGGATGTAACAGATGACTTCTCATGAGACTCAATGATTTTCTCAAGCTCAATGATTTTACCCTTATAAACTTCACATTCAGCTTTTAGAGATTCATTCTCTTGCTCAAGCAGTTTGTATTCAGCTGATTCTCTTGGCTTTTCAGCTTTAAGTTTCAGTGAACTGTTTTGCTCTTTCAGCAATATCATCTCTTCCTTAAGCTTTTTAAATGCATCAGCAATGCTTGTATTGTTGAGCATCATTTGTTCAAATGAATTAAATAATTCATTATCAAGAGGAGTTACCTCATCATCCTCGGAGTCATCAGATTCCTTAGCCATCAGGCAGAGAAGAGCAGGACTCTCTTCATCAGAAGTGTCTGAATCTGAATCAGATGAGTAGACAGCAGCTAGCTTTTCTGCTTCTGCCACCAGCACCTTGCCTTTCTGATGCTTTCTTTCTTTTCTGATTCTCTTTTCTTCTTCTGTATACTTCTCAGCTTTAGGATATGGGCAGTCTCTGATGAAATGACCCAGTTTCCTGCAATTATAGCACATCATTTTGGATTTATAAGAATCCTTATCCTGAGAAGAAGAAGTAGGGTTAGAAGTAGAAGCATTGTTATATTTGTTCTTTATTTTCCGTCTGTAGAACTTCTTGAAGTTGTTCATCAGCAATGCAACGTCTCCAGCAGTGTACTCCTTTTTGTTGAGTATTGTGGCTTCATCAGATGAGTCCACTTCTTTGCTTTTGTAGGCTGGCCTTCTAGGATTTTCAGCAGCAACTAGGGCAGCTGTGAGACTTGAAGTAGAGGTTTCTTCAACACCCATTCTTGGCAGTTTATACTCGTACGCCTTGAGTACTGAGAACAGCTTGGTAAGTGAAATCTTTCCCAGATCTCTTGACTCTTCCATGGCTGTCACCTTCATGTTGAATTTCGGAGGTAGAGCCTTCAGAACTCTGACGGTTATCTCCTTGTCAGTGAAGGTTTTTCCAAGCTTCAACACTTCATTCAGCGTCCTTGTAAACCTTGTATCCATCTGATCAATGGTTTCCGCAGATTCATCTTGAAGTTATCCAGCTTTTCCAGAGCAACACTCAGCTGATGCTCTTTGATGGCGTCGTTTCCTTCGCTCATGTCAAGAACCTTATCCCACATTTCCTTTGCAGTTTTGCAATGCTTGACTTTGTCAAATCGATCATTGTCAAGGGCCTTGGTCATGATGAAACGACCAACTTTATCCAGATTGAACAGCTTTATTTCTTCGGCTGTCATTTCTGTCAGATCTTTTTCCACCACTAGCTCAACTTCATCAACTATGATAGTCTTGGTGAATTTGAATGGACCTTTGATGATACATGTGTACATGTTATCATTATAAGCAGCTAGAAAAATCTTCATCCTGATTTTCCAATCTTCAAAAGACATACCAGCAATGTGAGGAACATGGCTGATACAGTCCATTTTTCAAAAGTTTTAATTTTTCAAAATATGCTCTTTTGAAAAGTTTGAAAACCTTTGAAAAACACTTGAATCAAGCTCGTTGATCAGGCAGCTGATTCTAATGAACCACCTGCTCTGATACCACTTGTTGGTCCCAAGTGGTCAGATGAGGTCTAGAGGGGGGGTGAATAGACCTCTAAACTTTTTAAACTTTTTAACTTTAAAACCTTTTGTTCTAACTTAAACAGACTAAGCTGTTATCAACAGTGAGTTACTTGGCTGACCCAAAGTGTTTTTAATGCAACTGAAAATATGCAAGTAAAAATGCAGGTAAAAACACAAGTAATTTTTATAGTGGTTATATGATGTAAATATCCTTTAATCCACTCTTCCAAGTCACACAGATTTTGGGTTATACTATAAACACACAGTTTACAATATCTCCACTTACGCCAAAACAACAAATGTATATGGTCGTAAGCTCGCAGCAGGAAATCACAAAGAAACTCCTACTCTCTGAAGTAATATCACTCATAAAGATGGATATCTACTTCTCACAACACTCACTTTTACAAAATCACTCAGAAGATGTAATTTTATCGTTGTTCTTCAACTCTGCTTTCATCAACAAAGGACTAAGCTGATGAGTGAGCTGTTCTTGAGACTTGAAGAGTTCTGCTTCGAAAATTTCTCTCATAATGTGTTGTTGTCTTTCTCTCTTCGTCTCTTTCAGCTATTTATACTTGAGGTTTGAAAAATGTCCGTTGAAGAGAGACAAGATTCAAATTCCTCAAGTACTGGTCCTTAATTTCCGTGAACGGCTCTCTGCAGTCTGTCCGTACTGTCAACAGTACTTTTCTGCAGGCAGCATTAAATGCACCCAGCTGATGCGAAGCATTCCTTCAATCATTTGTCTTTAATAGCCTCGTACTTCAGCATTTATTACTTCCAGGGGCATTTATTACCGTTGGGATGGCTTCTTGATCTTTTCCACTTGGCTGACGAAAGGACAAGTCTGATGGCGAACTAAGCTGATCTCAAAGTTGAACAAATCTGTTTTGAGTCGGCTGATCTTCACCAGTCTGATTTCTTTCCTTCAGCAGATCAGTAGCCTTGGACCTTGAATTTTGACTCTTCTGATATCTTCTATACTTAGTCAAAAATTCTACAAAGTGATATTAGCTAAGTTAATCCATACTTAGCAGATTTGAAGTTTTGGAATTCATCAAAACCTCCCTTTACAAATTGTCTTCAGTGCTTCTTCATCTTCATCTTGATCCAACACATAAAATAGCACATATAAATGACCGATATTCAATATATTATAACTTCACCATGGGTATTTTCATCAATTTCTTTAGTTTTTTTCGGTTCAAAGCATTTTTCTAATGGTTTGACATTGTTTTTGTTTGTCGAACTTTTTTCATTTTATTGATTTCATTTATTCTTACCACAGTTTAACCAATTTTCATATGTTTTCACCGACTTTAGCCTTTTTCACCAATTTTACACGATTTACACATATTTCATCATATTTTATGTGATTTCATCGTTTCACCGACGTCATCCATTTTTTCATGAATTTCATTTGAATTTTCATCGATTTCACATATATTTTGCCTAATTTTCAACTTAAATAATTATACATTTTCAATTACTTTTAAGTATATCTCAAAGTATTCCACTTACCTTATCATTTGAAAAATATTTCTTTACCTATCTAAGCCATTTCACTTATTATATTAATTAGTTAAATTCAATTTTCATTGATTCTTAGCGGTTTTATATATTTTACTGACTTAGTCGTCCTTGATTAATTATAACCTATTATCCATTGTTTTTCCTATTTTTCTTCAATTTCTTTTGTTTTCTCCTATTCAAACAAAAATAATTCTACTGGTTTAGTTCACACTGTTATTGCTCGTTCAACATCCTTTTTTATTTTTTTATTTTTTTTATGTTACTTATTTTTATCCGTTTAACTTATATTTCACATTGTTTTTTTAACAATTTGACTTGAACATTCATTGATTTCACATTATTTCACATATTTTAACATTTTTTCAATGATATGACCCATTCTTCATATATTTCACCCATTATTCATTGATTTCACCGATTTGTTTTCCATTTTTTAAAATATGTCACCCGAATTTTCATCGATTTCACATGTATTTTTCGATTTAACCCGCACTTTTTATTACCTATTTCACCCATTTTTCACCTACTTCATCTCGATCGATTTCACATATTTTCATCAATTACATAAAATTTATTAGATCGATTTCACCAATTTTCATTGATTTTCATCCATTTTTTAACTTATTTTACGAATCTTTGAGGTAATGTTTCTCATGTCAAATAAAGATTACTTAGTTCACTAAGACATAAGCATTTTTGTTCATTCGTAGGTAGATGCAATTCTACTTGAACATATTTTATGATATTTAAGAGAATTTGATTTTTTCAAGAAGTGACATATTGTACTAAATCTTTAAATGAAAAAAAAAAGAATTTTTTTACAACTATTCAAAATAAGAGTCTTTATTTTTATTTTAATGTGTTATAGGAGAACAATAATGAAATTGTAAAAGTGATTTAGGAGTTATTTCTTAATTATTGGAGTTAATGTAAGACACAACTATAATAAGACTTGATATCTAATTTGAATATACTTTTGTTTTTTTTTTCATATTTATGGTGCTTGGTTAGGATTCAAGGAAGTTACAAATTTTCTTACCAAAGTTTTGATGAGAAAATTTAAGGAAAATTAATGTCAAATTATATTTTATTAATATACTTTACAACTTGAATAAGGGTATTTTTGTCTTCATAAAAAAAGAAAAAAACTTAAATTATTCACACTTTTAGTAGTAGTATAGATAAAGATAATGGTGTATGGAAAAAAAATTCAATAAATCAGCCCAATATGAAAATTTGATCTTAAATATAATCTTAATTCAATTAATATCACAAAATCCACTTTAATAATAACTCACTCTACTCCATTTCTAAGTCCTAATGAAAAGTTCACTTTTTCTCTACTCCCAACATCTCCAAATGAGTTCTTTTTTTCTTGAGCTCTCGGCCCTTCTCAATCAACTTGAAAATTATATTAGGGATGTTCGATCAAGTGATGATTTTTCTAAATTGAAAGGGATTGATGATCCTGCTAAGAAGATGGTTGCAACTAAAAGACATGTTGCATTCTCGATGGTTTACAAACTTGTGACATTGACGCTTATTCTACCAACTGCATCAGGGAGAGAGATTTTTCAGCTAAGAAGATAATAAAGAATCGACTTCGTAACGGAATGGGTGATCAGTGGCGAAATGATAGTTTGTCTTTATAGAGAGAGACATATTTAGTAGTATTTGAAACGATGCTATCATGGACCTGTTTCAAAAGATGAAAAACCATTGTGGTTAATTATTAGAGTAAATATGTAGATATTTTGGGTTCTTTTGAGACTATAACGAGGTATCATATGTAATTAAAATATCTCGTGTATTTATTTTTGTCAAACTTCATCTCGCCATTTTTGTATTGCGTTATATATTTTCTCGTGAATAATATAATTAATTTTAAGTTTAATCGTTTAATAGATTTTTTTTTTTTGTATAAGTTTAGCCCCCTGAACAAAAATCCTGGATCCGTCTTTGCTTCTATATTATTGTATGTCTCTTGGTGTTAGTTTTCTTTTTGTAACTATAGTAGCATTTTTTCTATTCCTCAACATTTATATTTTGTTTTTTGAAGATATGAGGCTCGTGTGGATGTGATCGAAAGTGATCATAAACCAGTCCGATGTAAATT
This sequence comes from Penstemon eatonii, assembly GCA_038501285.1. Classification (NCBI taxonomy): domain Eukaryota; kingdom Viridiplantae; phylum Streptophyta; class Magnoliopsida; order Lamiales; family Plantaginaceae; genus Penstemon; species Penstemon eatonii. The sequence continues at coordinate 59,096,593 of CM076715.1, read as the reverse complement.
CAATGTGGCCATTGCTCGCACTGATTGGAAAAATACTAAAGTCGAATGAAATGATCAAATCCAACCTCGAAGCACTACGTACGTTTTGTGTAACAAATGTAAGACACATTCAATTTGAAAATCACCAATCGAAGTGGAGAAGTAACAACGTTTTTCCAAGTTTTATGTGAAGATCAATCTACAATCAAAGATGATGAAGGGGCTTTAGATTACTGCCCAAGGGGTTCGCTTGGTTTCCCTAGTTGGCTCGAGGTAAATTCAGCCCATCCTACGAATTATATCCATCTAACATTTTTCATTTCTTTGGCATCTCTACAAGAAAAAATGTTTTAGGGCATTGATTTGAGAAGGGTTTAGTCCCACTTTGCAACCTGGAAATAGACTCATTTTTGCACTTTGCATCCTCAAAATCTTTTGAAGTTGGAAAGAGTGATTAAACCATTTCAAATGCCATTACTATATTTGTCGTTGTTTGTAAGTGTTACAAATCTACTTATAAGAAATAGTCACTCAGTAACAACTTAATTACAGATTTGTGTATTCTCTCTTACTATTTTGGTTGTGGAATTGTGAATTAGGTGACACCTGCAGCCGGTATAGTTAAACCAGATGAAGTTACCGATATATCAGTAAATCACGTAGAGTTCCACAAGATGGAGAATCTTCCGATGGGATTCCACAAAGTTGGTGGTCGGAAGATACGAGAGACAAGGAAGTGATTTTGGTGATAAATGTACGAGGTAGTTGTTCGACTGATACAAAAACACACAAAATGAATGTACCACATTCTTTTTTAGGAAAACCACCAGTTCAAACGGATTTAAAAGGTAACAACAATGCTTCCAAGAAACATGGAGGTAGTTCACATGGTAGGTCTTCACATCGATATGATACAGAACCCTAGAGACAAGCTTAATAAATTTTTTGAAGTTTTACAAGTCTGAATGTGAAAGTATATAGTTTGTCTATCGGGCTTTTCTACTGTTAGTACCACTTGTGTTAAATATTCATTAGGTCTCCCCTTAAATCACCATTGGATCAAATTTATTTTTTAATCTACCATTCATTTTTTTAAGGGTGACTTGTACAATAGGTAATTGTACTCCATAAATTTAATAACTCTTTTTAAATTTTTACAAATAACTTTCCCAAAAAATCCTCAACTTATTTCTCTTTTCTACAATTTTTGTTATGAGAAATATTTCAGAAAAAAAAAACACCAACGCTGTTCTCCTAATCAAAGAAAAACCCAATTTTCTTCTTCCAGTCTATCCCTCCGGAACCCCTCATACTTTCCGGCACCAGTTCTCCTTCGAATCACTTGTCTCGCCAGATAGAAAGAAACAACCAATTTACTTGTTCCAATCTATCCCACCGGCGAACCCTCATCCTTTCCGGCACCGTTCTCTTCGAATCACTTGCCGCGCCGGATGAATCTGAAGCTGTAGGCGAGAGATTGAATTTATTTTAATTTTTCCTCCATTTTTGGTAAGAATATTCCTCAAAATTTCACTTAATTTAATTTTATGGGTTAATCCAAAGAATCATTTTTTTTTCAATACAAACTCGACATTTCAGATTTTTGGGTGGAGTGACTTTGTGATTTGCAGGGACCTTTGTCCCAATTATGGTATTTATGGTTAGTAATTTTTTTATGTTTTGTTAACTATTACTATTACCAATTTTCTTCCTTCTCAATTTAGTTCAATTTCAGTTAATCAATGCAAATTCCATTCAATTTTCTGACGATTTTTGTTATTACTCGCCATCAACAACCATGATGCCAGTATTTAAGTACTAGGATTTATTTTTTTTTAAATTTTGGTGTGGTTTCTGATGCCAGGAGACAAGCGTGCTCTGTGGAAACTAGAAGGGAGATAATTCCATAAGACTTGGTAACGGCTAAGTTGACAAAATGTAACTGAAAAAAAGGTTAAATGATGGTTTAACTCGAAGTATTTAATGTAATTCAATGATTATGCACATGTGTTTATGTTAATTTATAGTTAAATAGTAGGATTTTGTCTGATTGGATTTTTGGTTATTAAGAATTATTGTGTTGTTTATTTAGTGTAGTGGTCAATGAATTGAAGATGAAGTTCATGGGTATTGAGGTGTTGAAGTCCTTAAAGGTGTCCACTCTCAATCTTATTTTCTCTTTTTATGTTTCTTAAGTCTCCATCTTCTGATATATATGTATTTATTGGTGGTTATCGTTAAGGAGCTAATAAGTGCATATTAAGTTGTTTGGAGGATGAGAATTCAGAAGAGATGATGGTGTAGTCAAGCTTTGAACCAATTACTGAATCAAGAAATATGAGTTTGAAATGAGGAATCACTATTCTGTACTCATCAATCTTAACATGATAATGTTGTTGGTGAAGCAAATTTGCAATTTTGTGTAGTTTAAAGTAAAGGTAAAATAATCTTGCAATTTTATTTGTGTTCATACGGTTACCTCTAATCAAGTTTGTCCTGATATAAATCCATTTCTTGCTGCTGATAAATGACTTTGTTTCCTTCTTTCTTCCTATTTATTTAGGGGGTCTCTCAAATTTGTAATTTGCTGAAAATTTGTTTTACAACTTCTTAGTCATTCAGTTTTTGATTAAAGTTTTTAGATTTTTGTTGTTCTTACTTTGTTATCTTCAATGTGCATTTCTTTTTGGGGCATCAATTTGAAGGTCTTCTCTGCAGGTAATAAGCCATCATTCAGTCATTGATCGTTGTACAAGGCAGGGTGAAGAACCTGCTGATCCTTGAACTCTGGATAAATTTGTGGATGATAAGATGCTTGACCAAGTGCGTTATAAAACATGAACTCTCTATATGGATTTCAGAGTTTGTTAGAACTATAAGGTGATAGACATGACTTGCTCAACAAAAGCTAAGCTTAGGTTCTGTATTAGAAAGTGATTAAGCTTTTGTTCTGTATTAGAATGTGATTAAAGCTTTTGTCCAGCAATGTTGTGCAATGAAGGACAAACGTAATGCCACTTTTCAGTTTTGTACTAAAGGGCGACATTCTACTCCTATGCAATTTTGTACTAATGAACTACATAATTTTATAGAGGAAAAATACTAAATATCAATATAATTCCCCTGCATTATTGAATTCGATAACAAATCTTGGTAATTAAGGAATGCAAAATTTATAATCTTTAACGCAATCATCAAAATTTAATTACTTTTTACATATATTCATAACTCTAATTTTTTTTTTGTTACAATAACTCTAAAACAGTGCGAGTATCGCATGCGACGGTTGTTTCATTTTAAATAGTGTTTCTGATTTATTACATGTGGCATGAAGTGTTCTCTTTATCGAAAGAAATAAAGCACATAGAGGCTGGAGTGCTTGCTTTACAAGAGTTAAGCTTTTGTTAAGAATGAAATTAATCAATGCTAACATGATGCCAGTTTTTAGTTTTGGACTAAAGGGCTACATTCTTCTACTCTGCAATTTTGTGCAAAAAGAATACCAAACAACTACATAATTCTACCATGCATTTCATGACAAATCTAATTGAATATAAGTATATAATTTTTAAAGAAATCAAACTTTAATTATACAAACACAAATTCATACCTCTAATTTTGAAAATTTGATAATTATACATTTTTGCAAGAATTAAGTTGCTCAAATAAATTTATGTGCACGAGTACCGCGTGCGGCGGTTGCTAGTTAAAGATAAAAGAAAGGACATTGGAGAGAAATTATTTTTATTCATGTGTATATACAATTTTCAAATTTAACCAATTGAATGCTTGTTTTAAGTTCAACTGTGTCAAGTCGAGCATTTGGGCCTAGAAACTTGTTTTGAAAAATTATATAATATTTTCATTTAAATATCACATTTTAATTATGGGGTGGTCTAGATAAATTTGATCCAAAATAGTTGATTTGATAAATTTATAATTACAATGTAGAAGTTCATTTCACAACTTGATAACTGGTTCAAACACATAATGAAACACCCAAGTGTATAACTTTAACAAAAGAAAAGTTAATGTAAATCTATGTCGTACTTATGAGTTACTTCAAGAATTATGTTACATGTAAAAAAACGATGACTTCTTCACCAAGTCTTTGTAGTGTTTCCTCCCAATTTTCTCTTACAAACTTTGAGCAAAATATCTTGGAAACCTGAGACACCAAAGAAAACTTTATTAGGAAATTGCATTGTTCACATCCCCATACTTAGTAAGTTCCAGGTTGTTCCAGGATTTTGATGGTTGTTAGGAAATTGCATTGTTCTTTTTGATGGTTGTTAGGTTGTTCCAGGATTTTGATGGTTGTTCTTTTTCAGGTTGTTCCTCTAATCAACCAATCTCACAAAGGTATTATAGTTTACAACAAATCAATGATGTTCATTATCATTAACATACATGGTACAATAATTTCAACTCATTCAACTACGTGATAAAACGGTAATCATCATTAGTAACAAAAAAGTTATAGAATTCAGTTTTTATATGTACCCTAAAACTTTGTAAATGAGTAATCTTACTTGTGTTCTTAAAGTATAATTTTAAAACAAGAAGTTTATACATAAAATAATTTTCAAATCTTTGTTGTTTACAATGGAATATTATGTTTTTTTTGCTCTAAATGTAGTATTATTCTATATCAATAAATCATAATTTATTATAATTCTTCGGTATGTTCAAAATTTGTATTTCACGTCTTTATATTTCTTATTTATTTTTGTAATATTATCATCATATGTCATTTGTACAAGAACAATGGTTTTTCTAGAATTATATATATGTATATATATATATATATAGAGCATGAAGTAAGGGAACTCATTTATTACGGGTTTTTTTTTCCAGAACAGAGCAAGGTAGTGGTAGCAGTGAACCTACGCTTGAACTCACACTTGCTACAAGAATTTACGGATGTCCCTTACATACAATTTCAGAGCAAGTGATACATCCAGATCCTGAATGTATAAGGCCCGAAATTGATTTAAATATGTTTACATTTCTATAAACATATATAATGATAAATGACAAATAAGTGTTGTTGATTTATTTAGTTGACGTATGAACATGTCATATATTTATTCAACCAATTCACATCAGATTTTTGCATTTCTTTAGACAATGTGTCATAACTTTGCAATTCAAACTTTTATTAAGTTGTTTTACATCAATTTGACCGTTAAAAATATTACAAGTAATAAATCAACATGGATTGAGATACAATGTAAATTCTCCTTGATTGATAAACATTTGTAAATGTAACTCTATAGGAGTTGACATCGAGATTTAAAACGAAACCCACATAATAAAAGTATAATAAATAAACTAAAATAAGATTGAGAATTAACCATGATTTTTAAAGCTAAAAGGTCACATATATATAATTGCCCGTTAACATCCCTTAAAATAGTATATTGCAAAATAAAAACACACCAGTTGCACATAAATTGCACATAAATTGCACAACAAATGCACAACATGTTAAATCTACGAGAGAAATGTTTTTTGGTACTAAACTATAACATATTTTTCAATTTTGGTACCAATAGGTTTTTCATTCAATAATACAGGGATCATGCGATGTCTAAATTGTAGGAAGATTAGACTTGGAGAATGGCTGCTCCCCGATGATTTTTATGCAAGTAGTTAGGAAAATACTGAAGATGAAGCTCTATTTTCGGATATGGTAAATATCAATATATTACTTATTCTACTTTTTCTTTAAGAGAAATATAATCGTTCATTGAGATTTATTAATATTAACAAATCGATAGCTTACCAAAATATATTAACCAAATTATAAAGTAGCCTTCGACTAGTGCTTAAAGTAAGGGAGCTCATTTATTAACTTTTTTATTTTCCAGAACAGATCAAGGTAGTCGTAGCAATGATCCTAGCTAGGTTTGAACTCACACTCACTACAAGAATTTACGGATGTCCCTTGCATACAATTTATGAGCAAGTGATACATCTAGCTCCTGAATCTATAAGGCCCGAAATTGATTTAAATATGTTTAAATTTTTTTAAACATATATAATGAAAAACGAGAAATATGTGGTTGATTTATCTAGTTGACGTATGAACATGTTATATATTATTCACCAATTCACATTAGATTTTTGCATTTCATAGACAATGTGTCATACCTTTCAAATTCAAACTGAATTTTAAAGCTAAAAGCTCAAATATATAATTGTCCGTTAACATCCCTTAAATAGTATATTGCAAAACAAAAGAACACAAGTTGCACATAAATTGCACAATAATTGCACATAAATTACACAACAAATGCATAACATGTTTAATCTACGAGAGAAATGTTTTTTGGTACTAAACTGTAAGAAATTTGTCACTTATGGTACCAATAGGTTCTGCATTCAATAATACAGAGATCATGCAATGTCCAAATTTGGACTTGGAGAATGGCGGCTCCCCGATGATTTTATCCATGTAGCGAGGAAATTTACTGAAAATAAAGCTCTATTTTCGGATATTGTAAATATCAAAATATTACTTATTCTACTTTTCCTTAAGAGGAACATAATCATTCATCGATATTCATTAATATTAATAGGTCGACAGCTTTCCAAAAAATACTAATCAAAGTATAAAGTAGTGTTCGACTACTGCTTAAAGTAAGGGAGCTCATTTATACCCTTTTTTTCCAGAACAGATCAAGGTAGTCGTAGCAGTTAATCTACGCTTGATCTCACACTCACTACAAGAATTTACGGATGTCCCTTGCCTACAATTTTTGAGCAAGTGATACATCCAGATCCTGAATCAATAAGGCCCGAAATTAATTTAAATATGTTTAAATTTCTTTAGAAATATATAATGAAAAACGAGAAATAAGTGTGGTTGATTTATTTAGTTGACGTATGAACATGTCATATATTTATTCAACCAGTTCACATCAGATTTTTGCATTTCATAGACAATGTATCATACCTTTCAAATTCAAACTGATTTTTAAAGCGAAAAGCACACATATATAATTGCCCGTTAACTTCCCTTAAATAGTATATTGCAAAACAAAAGCACACAAGTTGCACCTAAATTGCACAACAAATGCATGACATGTTTAATCTAAGAGAGAAATGTTTTTTTGGCACTAAACTGTAAGAAATTTGTCACTTATGGTAGCAACATGTTCTGCATTTAATAATACAGGGATCATGTAATGTCCAAATTTTAGGAAGATTGGACTTGGAGAATGGCTGCTCCGCGATGATTTTTATGCAAGTAGTGAGGAAAATACTGAAGATGAAGCTGTATTTTCGGATATAGTGAATATCAAAATATTACTTAGTCTACTTTTTCTTTAAGAGGTACATAATCGTTCATTGAGATTCACTAATATTAACAGATCGATAGCTTACGAAAAAATATTAACCAAAGTATTAAGTAGCCTATGACTAGTGCTTAAAGTTAGGGATCTCATTTAGTTCCTTTTTTTTTTCTAGAACATATCAAGATAGTCGTAGCAGTGAACCTACGCTTGAACTCACACTCACTACAAGAATTTACGGATGTCCCTTGCATACAATTTTTGAGCAAGTGATACATCCAGATCCTGAATCTATAAGTCCCGAAATTGAATTAAATATGTTTAAATTTCTTTAAACATATATAATGAAAAACGATAAATAAGTGTGGTTGATTTATTTAGTTGACATATGAACATGTCATATATTTATTCAACCAGCTCACATCAGATTTTTGCCTTTCTTAGACGATGTATCATACCTATTCAATTCAAACTGATTTTTAAAGATAAAAGCTCACATATATAATTGCCCTTTAACTTCCCTTAAATAGTATATTGCAAAATAAAAGCACACCAGTTGCACATAAATTGCACAAAAATTGTACATAAATTGCACGACAAATGGGTAACATGTTTAATCTACGAGAGAAATTTTTTTTGTACTAAACTGTAAGAAATTTGTCAATTATGGTACCAATATGTTCTGCATTCAATAATACAGGGATCATGTATTGTCCAAATCGTAGGAAGATTAGACTTGGAGAATGGCGGCTCCCCTGAGTTTAGGCCTAATTACAGGAACTTACCCTCTTGTTTGAAAAATTACCAAGACACCCCCTCTGGCAAAACAGTATTATAAGAACACCCCTTACGGCGTTAAATTTTGACCGCGGAGGATGATGTCCTCATTTTTTTAATGTTTTTCCAATTTTGCCCTCAGTGTGTATTTGTAATATATGTTATGTTACAGGGGGTGTATTTGTAATATTTGAAATTTGATTATTGTAGGCTGAAAGTTATTGTTGTATGTGTAATGTATTTCCATTTCAATATCAAAACACCCAATAAATACATAAATATCAATCCACCAAGCCAGTAAATGATGAAAAAACACCCAACTATTTTTCAATGTAATGTTCCACTTTGCATTAGATCAAAATACATAAATACCTGGCCAGTAAATGATGAAAAAATCACTAAGTAAATCGAAAAAACACCAACAAAAACACCAAATAACAAAAATAAGACCCAAAACTAGCAAATAACAATAAAAAACAGCATGAGAGCAAAAAACTCTTCGGCCCGAACTTGTTCTTCACGGCCCGAAATTGTTCTTCGCGGCTCGAGTTCACTAAACCCAAAATTGACTTGGGGAAACTGAAATTAACACTATCAGTAAGAAAAGCCCTCAAAAATTCAATAGAAATCAGTTCGATAACACCCCCAATTCGGAGATCAAAGTGGGCGCATAAACCCTAAATGCCTAATTCGATCCAAATATTCAATCCCACCTCCAATCGGACAATTAATCCAAGGAAAGTGACGAAATAAACAGATAGAAGTGAAACACGAAGCAATTTTCCAGAATTAGAGGCTCAAATCCACAAATCGCGATGAACCCTAGAATTTGGGGACGAACACAAATCACTCCCAATCGCAAAAACCAGTCCATAATCCACAAAAAATTGCTCCAGTAGGAAGATGCGCGATGAAGAGGCGAGTCTAACACAACAAGAATTACTAAAATCCGTCCACAAACCAGGGAGAAATCATGATTTTTGTGAATGGTAGTGAAAAATGTGCGAAATTTTTTTCCAGTTTTTTTTTTTGTGTAAATATCAAAAACAACTAAGGGCATTTAAGACATTTCACAATTTCCGTTAGTGTTGACTAACGGCCGTTAAGTCAAGGGGGTGTTTTTGTAATATTTCAAACAAGAGGGTAATTTCTTGTAATTAGGCCTAAACCCAGGGGGTGTCTATGTAAATTTCCCTTTTTATTAAGAGAAACATAATCGTTCTTTGAGATTCATTAATATTAACAGATCAATAGCTTACCAAAAAATATTAACCAAAGTATAAAGTGGCCTTCGACTAGTGCTTAAAGTAAGGGATCTCATTTATTACCTTTTTTATTTTCCAGAACTATCAAGGTAGTCGTAGCAATGAACCCAGGCTTGAACTCACACTCACTACAAGAATTTACGAATGTCCCTTGCATACAATTTCTGAGCAAGTGATACATCCAGATCCTGAATATATAAGGCCCAAAATTGATTTAAATATGTTTAAATTTCTTTAAACATATATAATTAAAAACGAGAAATAAGTGTTGTTGATTTATTTAGTTGACGTATGAACAAGTCATATATTATTCAACTAGCTCACATCAGATTTTTGCATTTCTTAGACAATGTATCATACCTACTCAATTCAAACTAATTTTTAAAGATAAAAGCTCACATATATAATTGCCCGTTAACTTCCCTTAAATAGTCTATTGCAAAATAAAAGCACACCAGTTGCACATAAATTGCACAAAAATTGTACATAAATTGCACGACAAATGGATAACATGTTTAATCTACGAGAGAATTTTTTTTTTACTAAACTGTAAGAAATTTGTCACTTATGGTACCAATAGGTTCTGCATTCAATAATACAGGGATCATGTAATGTCCAAATCGTAGGAAGATTAGACTTGGAGAATGGCGCTCCCCGATGATTTTTATGCAAGTGGTGAGGAAAGTACTAAAGATGAAGCTCTATTTTCGGATATGGTGAATATCAAAATATTACTAAGTCTACTTTTTCCTTAGGGATATTTACCTAGACACCCCCTGAGTTTAGGCCTAATTATAGGAACTTACCCTCTTGTTTAAAAATTACCAAGACACCCCCTCTGGCAAAACAGTATTACAAGAACACCCCTTACGGCGTTAAATTTTGACGGCGGAGGATGACGTCATAATTTTTTTTAATGTTTTTCCAATTTTGCCCTCGGTGTGTATTTGTAATATATGTTATGTTACGGGGGGTGTATTTGTAATATTTGAAATTTGATTGTTGTAGGCTGAAAGTTACTGTTGTATGTGTAATGTATTTCCATTTCAATATCAAAACACCCAATAAATACATAAATATCAATCCACCAAGCCAGTAAATGATGAAAAAACACCCAACTATTTTTCAATGTAATGTTCCACTTTGCATTAGATCAAAATACATAAATACCTGGCCATTAAATGATGAAAAAATCACTAAGTAAATTAACACTATCATGAAGAAAAGCCCTAAAAAATCCAGTAGAAATCAGTTCGATAACATCCCCAATTCGGAGATCAAAGTGGGCGGATAAACCCTAAATGCCCAATTCGATCCAAATCTTCAATCCCACCTCCAATCGGGCAATTAATCAAAGGAAAGTGACGAAATAAACAGATAGAAGTGAAACACGAAGCAATTTTTCAGAATTAGAGGCTCAAATCCGCAAATCGCGATGAACCCTAGAATTTGGGGACGAACACAAATAACTTCCAATTGCAAAAACCAGTCCATAATCCCAAAAATTGCTCTAGTAGGAAGATGCGCGATAAAGAGGCGAGTCTAGCACAACAAGAATTACTAAAATCCGTCCACAAACAAGGGAGAAATCATGATTTTTGTGAATGGTAGTGAAAAATGTGCGAAATTTTTTTCCAGATTTTTTTTTTGTAATTATTAAAAAAAACTAAGGGCATTTAAGACATTTCACAATTTCCGTTAGCGTTGACTAAAGGTCATTATGTCAAGGGCGTGTTTTTGTAATATTTCAAACAGGAGGGTAATTTTTTGTAATTAGGCCTAAACCCAGGGGGTGTCTATGTAAATTTCCCTTTTTCTTAAGAGAAACATAATCGTTCTTTGAGATTCATTAATATTAACAGATAAATAGCTTACAAAAAAATACTAACGAAAGTATAAAGTGGCCTTCGACTAGTGCTTAAAGTAAGGGATCTCATTTATTACCTTTTTTATTTTCCAGAACTATCAAGGTAGTCGTAGCAATGAACCTAGGCTTGAACTCACACTCACTACAAGAATTTACGAATGACCCTTGCATACAATTTCTGAGCATGTGATACATCCAGATCCTGAATATATAAGGCCCAAAATTGATTTAAATATGTTTAAATTTCTTTAAACATATATAATTAAAAACGAGAAATAAGTGTTGTTGATTTATTTAGTTGACGTATGAACATGTCATATATTATTGAACCAATTCACATTAGATTTTTGCATTTCTTAGGGAATGTATCATACCTTTCAAATTCAAAATGACTTTTAAAGGTAAAAGCTCACATATATAATTGCCAGTTAACTTCCCTTAAATAGTATATTGCAAAACAAAAGCACACAAGTTGCACTCAAATTGCACAAGAATTGCACATAAATTACACAACAAATGCATAACATGTTTAATCTACGAAAGAAATGTTTTTTTGGTACTAAACTGTAACAAATTTGTCACTTATGGTACCAATAGGTTTTGCATTCAATAATACAGGGATCATGCCATGTCCAAATTTGGACTTGGAGAACGGCGGCTCCCCGATGATTTTATCCAAGTAGCGAGGAAAATACTGAAAATGAAGCCCTATTTTCGGATATGGTAAATATCAAAATATTACTTATTCTACTTTTCCTTAAGAGGAACAAAATTGTTCATTGATATTCATTAATATTAATAGGTCGACATCTTTCCAAAAAATACTAATCAAAGTATAAAGTAGCGTTCGACTAGTGCTTAAAGTAAGGGGGCTCATTTATACCCTTTTTTTTCCAGAACAGATCAAGGTAGTCGTAGCAATTAATCTACGCTTGATCTCACACTCACTACAAGAATTTACTGATGTCCCTTGCCTACAATTTTTGAACAAGTGATACTTCCATATCCTGAATCTATAATGCCCGAAATTGATTTAAAATATGTTTAAATTTCTTTAAAAATATATAATGAAAAACGAGAAATAAGTGTGGTTGATTTATTTAGTTGACGTGTGAACATGTCATATATTTATTAAACCAATTCACATCAGATTATTGCATTTCTTAGACAATGTATCATACCTTTCAAATTCAAACTAATTTTTAAAGCTAAAAGCACACATATATAATTGCCCGTTAACTTCCTTTAAATAGTATATTGCAAAACAAAAGCACACAATTTGCACATAAATTGCACAACAAATGAATAACATGTTTAATCTACGAGAGAAATGTTTTTTTGGCACCATACTGTAAGAAATTTGTAACTTATGGTACCAATAGGTTCTACATACAATAATACAAGGATCATGCAATGTCCAAATTTTAGGAAGATTGGACTTGGAGAATGGGTGCTCCCCAATGATTTTTATGCAAGTAGTGAGAAAAATACTGAAGATGAAGCTGTATTTTTGGAACTGGTAAATATCAAAATATTATTTAGTCTACTTTTTCCTTAAGAGGAACATAATCGTTCATTTAGATTCATTAATATCAACAGATCGATATACCAGAAAATATTAACCAAAGTATAAAGTAGCCTATGACTAGTGCTTAAAGTAAGGGATCTCATTTAGTACCTTTTTTTTTCTAGAACAGATCAAGGTAGTCGTAGCAGTGAACCTACGCTTGAACTCACACTCACTACAAGAATTTACGGATGTCCCTTGCATACAATTTCTGAGAAAGTTATACATCCAGATCCTGAATCTATAAGGCCCGAAATTGATTTAAATATGTTTAAATTTCATTAAACATATATAATGAAAAACGAGATATAAGTGTGGTTGATTTATTTATTTGACGTATGAACATGTCCTATATTTATTGAACCAGTTCACATCAGATTTTTGCATTTCTTAGACAATGTATCATACCTTTTCAATTCAAACTGATTTTTAAAGATAAAAGCTCACATATATAATTGCCCGTTAACTTCCCTTAAATAGTATATTTGATGCAGGATTTATAAACGCAAGTATACGCAATCGCAACAAGTAAAATAATGATAAGTAGAGTATCGTCTCCACAGGGAATTAATGAGCTAAACTAACTAATTATTAAGGATCACTCTTTTTCTTCTCCAAATTAACGAATCTTTGTGATTATTATAACTAAGCAATAATGAAAGTAAAACTAAATTATAAACTGACAAGATTAACTATGATGATTAAAGCATAGGATTACAACTTCCTTCAATGTTAAACTAATTTCTTTATTTTCCCAATAATTCTATTTCAATTAAGATTTATTGCTAGTCTAGGGCGCTTAAGTTTTTACAATTTCTTTCCAGAATATGGTAAAACTAATCTAATCTAATCAAAGAGCTATATTCCTATGACAATGAAGTTAGGCCAAATTGAATCAAGAACAAGCCCTAATTGTGACTACCTAAGGCAATTAAGTATATTCCTATCTTAATTGCTAAACAAATTACCTAATTCGATGTGGGTGCAATTCGTACAAAGGTTACCCAATCTTTAACCTAAAACCTAATTTCCTCTCACAATTCAATTGGATTTGTGAAACAATAGTTGATCAGGCTATTGAAATTTAAGCACAAGAATGGGTAAACAATAGATCTCAATAAAATAGAATAAGGAAAAATAAACAATAATCAATTCAAACAAAGAATTCCATTGCAATCCTAGAAAAGTAAATTTAGTTCATAGCTAAAACAAAAATAAACTTAATAATAATCAAAGTCATGATTACAAGAACACAAAAGATAAAAGAAATTTCAAAGGATGAGAAAATAGAAGTAGATCTGTTTCCCCAATCTTCAAGAATTCAGTTCTCCGATGTTTTTCATGCTCTTGAATGATCTTTTTTTGTTCTTGGCCTCCCTCTTGTCAAAATGTGTTCCAAGATGTCTTTTCTCTCTCTTCCTCTACTTAAATATAAGTTTCCAAGTGAAATTAGGGCACTAGTAGTGAAATTCGCGAAAATCTTGCGCCCCTGCGGAAAATTAGTTTCGCCCCAGCGGAGGTCTGCTTTGTGATTACGCTTCAGCGGTGATATTTTCCGCCCCAGTGAAGAGGCTTATGTTTGCACATCCAAAAATCAAGAGGAAAAATCTGAAAAATTCACAAGAAAATACCAAAATGAGTACGTGACTCACCAAGGAGATAAACCAAGCTAAACCGAATGAAAACAATCTAAGAACTCTAGAAACTAATATCATTCCCCGCAAAAATACATAGAAATTAACTCTATTTTGTAGAGTTAACACACCCCCAAACTTACTATTTTGCTAGTCCCGAGCAAAAGACAAAAAATATGACCACAAGAATTGGACACGACCAAAACAAAGGACAACAACTCAAACATTTACAATCATGCATTCCAAGTCAGACTAGTAACCATCACTTTCAAAACGTTATGCATTGTATCATGTTATTCTTGCGTGTGTGTGTGTGTATACATAATATGAGAATGTCGGAATCACCCAGGTCACTATAACTTCAAAATTATTGAGCCTAATTGCATGAATTCTTAAATTGCCAAGCCTATTCTCTATTTTCTCAGGTCATTAAACTCATCACTAAGTTCTAACAATGCTTTCAGTCGAAGTTATGGAATCCTTTAAGTTTGAACTTTCACTTAGCTTTTTTATTCATTATTTAGCATAACTCAAGTATATTTAGCACCACTCACACTCATAACCTGTTCTAAAGAAGTAGTCAACATAGAGGAGTGCAGATTAATTAAGTCAATGCACCCATATGTCGTTCATCTTATCGCAGTCAAGTTAGAGGAGTACAAGTATAAGTCTCAAGCGACGAGATTTTTCAGGTCTCATACAAGTGAGTTATTTTCTATTAATTCAACTTAAAGTTTTTCCGTACTTTTCTTCATTCGGTTCTTATTAAAGTCATCCTTATCCCCGTACTTAGGCAAAACTATCACTTAGATTCTAAGTTTTCTAACCCTCGAATCTAGAGATCGGGTAGGCAAGATAAAATTTCTTAAGCTCTATTCTAGACTATACTTCATTGACTTCATCCTAAATCCTCGATTATGCATTCGTGCTCCGAATTTTTGCAGGAAAAATAATTAACAACACATAAAATTTCAAAAATTTGATCAAAAATCGACCTAGCATGCACGACGTAAATGCAATCACCCCCAAACTTAAGAAAGACACTGTCCTCAATGATGAAACTAATGAAAATAAGAGATAAAAGAATAAATCTGAAGACAAAAATGAAATAAAGTAACAAAAGAACGTCCCTGATTTCAGCTTGATTTCATTCTTTGTCATGTATCTCCTCTTGGTGGCGAATGGAACAGCAACGGCGGTTGACGTAGCGGCGGCACAACAGAGCACTGAGATAGGGCTGCGGTGGTGTGGTGATGGCTGAGATAAGGGTTTGAGGATTTGAGTGTTTGTTTGGGTAAATGGAAAAGTATGGGAAAGTGTTTGGAGAGAAGAGGTGTTTGGCATTTTATGAAATTATGGTTTGAGACTTTTGCTGGGGCAGAGTATTTTTGTGCTGGGGCGAAGTGGGTTCTGAAAATTAGCTATAGATTCCAGTGGGAACTTTGCGAGCGCGGTACTATTTCTCCGCCCCATCAAAGTATGTTCTAAAAATTAGTTCAAAATTCCGATCAATTTTCGCTGGGGCGATAAATTCTTTCCGCGGGGGCAGATCATGTTCTGTCCACTTCTCTCTCTCATTTTTTTTTATTTATTTTTTTTTATTATTTTTTATTTTATTTTATTTTATTTTTTTGCTGTACTTGGGTTGCCTCCCAACAAGCGCCTTATTTATAGTCATGGTTTGACTTTGTCCATCTTATTTCGGATCGCCCAGAGTGATGGTGGCGATTTGACGATCAATGTTGCCCCCCAAATAATTCTTTAGTCTTTGTCCATTGACCTTGAAAGTTCTCACACTTTGTTCATCTTGTACTTCCACAGCTCCATAGGGAAAAACTTTTATAACTAGAAAAGGGCCAGACGAGGATTAATTTAAGGCGAGGATTATACAATAACACCCGTTGTTCAGGCTCAAATTCTCGACGGATGATCTTTTCATCGTGTTTCTTCTTAATTTTCTTCTTGTAAAGCATGACTCTTCCATTTTCAGGTGGCCTAATTTCTTCCAGTTCATTGACATGTAAACGTTGTTTTTCATGTCTTCAAGACTTATTGTCAACTCTTTTTGCATGAGTCCTCTCTTCAGTGAAATCACCACCATAAGGCCACATATGATTGTGATGTAAGATTCTTTCATTTTTCACTTCCCCAAACTGTTTGAGCTCTAAATCTGGGGGTTCTTCAATTAACGACTTCTTAGCATTTGCAGACTTTAACGGCCTTTTCGTCATATCATTGTTCAAGGTTGGTTTGGTAGATCTTTTAGTAAGATCAAGAGTTTTCAAAAAATGGACCAACTTGTCACCTTTCTCATCCTCTTTTGAAATCAATGGAGTTTCAAACAAATCATGAGGATGATTATGTAGAAATGTATCAGAAATAATATCTTCTACCACATTGATTGAGAAACAATCTTCCTTTTTCTGGTGGTGCTTCAACGATGAATAGATATTGAAGGTTACTTCTTGATCTTGAACTCTCATCTTGAGTTCTCCTTTTTCAACATCAATCAGGGCTCGACCTGTAGCTAGAAAAGGCCTTCCAAGTATGATTGGCATATCTCGATCTTTCTCCATATCCAGAACTATGAAGTCTGCCGGGAATATAAATTTGTCCACTTTAACCAAGATGTCTTCTATTATTCCTCTCGGATAACTAAGAGTTCGATCCGCCATTTGTAACGTAACAGAAGTGGGCTTTGCTTCCCCCAAACCAAGCTTTCTAAAGATCGACAATGGCATCAAATTTACGCTAGCACCTAAATCGCATAATGCCTCAGTGATAGATTAATGATTTCCAATCGTGCACGGAATAGTGAAACTCCCAGGATCTTTCAATTTCGGTGGAAGCTTTCTCTGAATAAGGGCACTGCACTCCTCAATAAGTGCTACAGTTTCATAGTCTCCCAACCTTCTTTTCCTCGATAAGATGTCTTTCATGAATTTTGCATAACTGGGCATCTGCTCAAGGGCTTCAACAAAGGGAATGTTGATGGATAACTTCTTGAAGATATCAAGAAATTTTTTAAAATGTTTATCCAACTTTTGTTTTTGTAATCTCTGGGGGAATGGAGGTGGTGGATATTCTTGAACTTTCGGTTTCTCCTGTTTTTCTTCATATTCCTTGGATTTCTTTTCCACATCATCTCCATTATTTTGCTCATTCTCTATTGATTCACTCGGTGGCTTCACTTCTTCTTTCTCAAGCTTTCTGGTACTACCCTCAATCTCCTTTCCACTTCTGAGAGTTATAATTTTACAGAGCTGCATGTTATCATTTCTTGGGTTTATCTCAGTATCCCCAGGCAAAGTTCCATGAGGTCGAGCATTTAGACTATTAGCCAATTGGCCAATCTGAGTCTCCAAAGCACGAATAGAAGCGTTCTGATTTTGAATTACGACGTTCTGGTTTTGAATTATGGCATATGTCTTCTGCATGTATTGGAGCAATAATTCTTCTGTAGATGGTTTTTGTACTTGTGTTGGTGCATGAGCTTGTTGAAAACCCAGAGGTGAAATTGGTCCTTGAGTTTGAACATGTGATTGATTACCACCCCATGAAAAATTAGGGTGATTTCTCCATCCTGGATTATATGTGTTGGAATAAGGATTGTTGCTCTGATGGTTAGAATTTCCCATGAAATTGATAGACTCCGGATTCTCAAGACAGTATGCAACCATGTGATTATCTCCACAAATGTCACACGTGGCATATATTCTCTGAACATTATTTCTACCACAATTCTCATCAAGTTTCTTTGTGAGAGCTGCCAATTGAGATGTTAGAGAAGTAATAGCGTCAACTTCTATGACTTCGGCTATCTTGTTCTGCTCTGTGCGTCTTGATGACCACTGCTGAATATTTGATGCCATTTCCTCGATAATATCTATGGCTTCATCAGGAGATTTTCCCACAAGAGCACCATTTGCTGCAGCATCGAGGTTTCCTTTTATGTTATCTGTAAGCCCATTATAAAAAGATTGAATTTGTAGCCAATCTGGAATCTGATGGTGAGGACACTTTTTTAGCATATCCTTAAACCTCTCACAAGATTCGTCTAAAGTTTCATCTTTATATTGTAGAAAATCAGTGATGTCATTCCTCATCCGAGCAGTTTTTGCAGGTGGAAAAAACTTAGCGAAAAATTTATCCACTAACTGATTCCACGTTGTAATAGACTCATCTGGCAGAGCTTCTAACCAATCTGCAGCCTTCCCAGTCAAAGAGAATGGGAACAATCTCAGTCTGACAGCATTTAATGATACTCCATTGAATTTGAATGTATCACACATCCTCAAAAATAGATTCAAGTGTTTGTTCGGATCCTCATGAGCATGCCCGAAGAATTGTTTCGACTCAAGCATATGTATGACTGCTGGCTTGATCTCAAAATTATTGGCCTCAACAGTTGGCCTAGCAATACTCGATCCTAGTCCTTCAACATGAGGGACTGCATAATCTCTGATAGAGCGATAAGCAGCAGCTGTTGCTTCTACATTGACTTGTTCGCCCATAGTCTGACCTTGAGACTCAGAATTTATTTTCAGCCTTTTTAATCTTCGAATTGTGCGCTCGATTTCAAGATCTAATGAAATAAGTTCTTTATTTCGATCACTGCACATGCAAAGAATAAATGTCCTGAAAATAAAGAAAGAGACAACAAATAAAAATTTGATCTAAGAAAAGAATGATTGATATTAATATTAGCAAAATAGCGCAAATAATTCCCCGGCAACGGTGCCAAAAACTTGATGCAGGATTTATAAACGCAAGTATACGCAATCGCAACAAGTAATATAATGATAAGTAGAGTATCGTCGCCACAGGGAATTAATGAGCTAAACTAACTAATTACTAAGGATCACTATTTTTCTTATCCAAATTAACGAATTTTTGTGATTATTATAACTAAGCAATAATGAAAGTAAAACTAAATTATAAACTGACAAGATTAACTATGATGATTAAAGCCTAGGATTACAACTTCCTTCAATGTTAAACTAATTGCTTTTATTTTCCCAATAATTCTATTTCAATTAAGATTTATTGCTAGTCTAGGGCACTTAAGTTTTTACAATTTCTTTCCAGAATATTGTAAAACTAATCTAACCTAATCAAAGAGCTATATTCCTATGCCAATGAAGTTAGGCCAAATTGAATCAAGAACAATCCCTAATTGTGACTACCTAAGGCAATTAAGTATATTCCTATCTTAATTGCTAAACAAATTACCCAATTCGATGTGGGTGCAATTCGTACAAAGGTTACCCAATCTTTAACCTAAAACCTAATTTCCTCTCCCAATTCAATTAGATTTGTGAAACAATAGTTGATCAGGCTATTGAAATTTAAGCACAAGAATGGGTAAACAATAGATCTCAATAAATAGAATAAGGAAAAATAAACAATAATCAATTTAAACAAAGAATTCCATTGCAATCCTAGAAAAGTAAATTTAGTTCATAGCTAAAACGAAAATAAACTTAAGAATAATCAAAGTCATGATTACAAGAACACAAAAGATAAAAGAAATTTCAAAGGATGAGAAAAGAGAAGTAGATCTGTTTCCCCAATCTTCAAGAATTCAGTTCTTCGATGTTTTTCATGCTCTTGAATGATCTTTTTTTGTTCTTGGCCTCCCTCTTGTCAAAAAGTGTTCCAAGATGTCTTTTCTCTCTCTTCCTCCACTTAAATATAAGTTTTCAAGTGAAATTAGGGCACTAGTAGTGAAATTCGCGGAAATCTTGCGCCCCTGCGGAAAATTAGTTTCGCCCCAGCGGAGGTCTGCTTTGTGATTTCGCTCCAGCGGAGATATTTTCCACCCCAGCGAAGAAGCTTCTGTTTGCATATCCAAAAATGAAGAGGAAAAATCTGAAAAATTAACAAGAAAATACCAAAATGAGTACGTGACTCACCAACGAAATAAACCAAGCTAAACCGAATGAAAACATTCTAAGAACTCTAGAAACTAATATCATTCCCCGCAAAAATACATAGAAATTAACTCTATTTTGTAGAGTTAACAATATTGCAAAACAAAAGCACACCAGTTGCACAAAAATTGCACAAAAATTGTACATAAATTGCACGACAAATGCATAACATGTTTAATCTACGAGAGAAATTTTATTTGGTACTAAAATGTAAGAAATTTGTCACTTATGGTACCAATAGGTTTTGCATTCAATAATACAGGGACCATGTAATGTCCAAATTGTAGGAAGATTGGACTTGGAAAATGGCGGCTCCCCGATGATATTTATGCAAGTAGTGAGGAAAGTACTGAAGATGAAGCTCTATTTTTGGATATGGTGAATATCAAAATATTACTAAGTCTACTTTTTCCTTAAGACAAACATAATCGTTCATTGAGATTCATTAATATTAACAGATCAATAGCTTACCAAAAATATATTAACAAAATTATAAAGTAGCCTTCGACTAGTGCTTAAAGTAAGGGAGCTCATATATTACCATTTTTATTTTCATGAACAGATCAAGGTAGTCGTAGCAATGAACCTAGGCTTGAACTCACACTCACTACAAGAATTTACAAATGTCCCTTGCATACAATTTTTGAGCAAGTGATACATCCAGATCCTGAATATATAAGGCCCAATATTGATTTAAATATGTTTAAAATTCTTTAAACATATATAATGAAAAACGAGAAATAAATGTTGTTGATTTATTTAGTTGACGTATGAACATGTCATATAATATTCAACCAATTCACATTAGATTTTTGCATTTCATAGACAATGTATCATACCTTTGAAATTTAACCTGATTTTTAAAGCTAAAAGCTAACATATATAATTGCCCGTTAACTTCCCTTAAATAGTATATTGCAAAACAAAAGCACAAAAGTTGCACATAAATTGCACAAGAATTGCACATAAATTACACAACAAATGCAAAACATGTTTAATCTACGAGAGAAATGTTTTTTTGGTACTAAACTGCAAGAAATTTATCACTTATGGTACCAATAGGTTCTGCATTCAATAATACGGGGATCATGCAATGTCCAAATTTGGACTTGGAGAATGGCGGCTCCCAGATGATTTTTATGCAAGTAGTGAGGAAAATACTGATGATGAAGCCCTATTTTCGGAAATGGTAAATATCAAAATATTACTAAGTCTACTTTTTACTTAAAAGAAACATAAGCGTTCATTGAGATTCATTAATATTAACAGATCGATAGCTTACCAAAAAATATTAACCAAAGTATAAAGTAGCCTTCGACTAGTGCTTAAAGTAAAGGAGCTCATTTATTACCTTTTTTTTTAGAACAGATCAAGGTAGTCGTAGCAGTGAACCTAGGCTTGAACTCACACTCACTACAAGAATTTACGGATGTCCCTTGCATACAATTTCGTAGAAAGTTATTCATCCAGATCCATAATCTATAAGGCCGGAAATTGATTTAAATATGTTTAAATTTCTATAAACATATATGATGAAAAATGAGAAATAAGAGTGGTTGATTTATTTAGTTGATGTATGAACATTTCATATATTATTCAACCAATTCACATCAGATTTTTGTATTTCGTAGACAATGTACCATACCTTTTAAATTCAAACTGATTTTTTAAATTAAAAGCTCACATATATAATTGCCCATTAACTTCCCTTAAATAGTATATTGCAAAACAAAAGCACACCAGTTACACATAAATTGCACATAAATTGCACAACAAATGCATAACATGTTTAATCTACCGGAGAAATGTTTTTATTGTACTAAACTGTAAGAAATTTGTCACTTATGGTACCAACAGGTTCTGCAATCAATAATACAGGGATCATGCAATGGCCGAATTGTAGGAAGATTGGACTTGGAGAATGGCGGCTCTCCGATGATTTTTATGCAAGTAGTGAGGAAAATGCTGAAGATGAAGCTCTATTTTAGGATATGGTAAATATCAAAATATTACTTAGTCTACATTTTCCTTAAGAGGAACATAATCGTTCATTGAGATTCATTAACAATAACAGATCGATAGCTTACCTAAAAATATTAACCAAAGTATGAAGTAGCCTTCGACTAGTGCTTAAAATAAGGGAGCTCATTTAGTAGCCATTTTGTTATCCAGAACAGATCAATGTAGTCGTAGCAGTGAACTTACTCTTGTACTCACACTCACTACAAGAATTTACGGATGTCCCTTGCCTACAATTTTTGAGCAAGTGATACATCCAGATCCTGAATATATAAGGCCGGAAATTGATTTAAAAATGTTTAAATTTCTTTAAACATATATAATGAAAAATGAGAAATAAGTGTTGTTGATTTATTTAGTTGACGTATGAACATGCCATTTATTTATTCAACTAGTTCGCATCAGATTTTTGCATTTCTCAGACAATATTTCATACCTTTAAAATTCAAACTGATTTTTTAAGCTAAAAGCACACATATGTAATTGCCCGTTAACTTTCCATAAAAAGTATATTGCAAAACTAAATCACACAAGTTGCACATAAATTGCACAAAAACTGCACATAAATTGCACAACAAAGGCATAACATGTTTAATCTACGAGAGAAATGTTTTTCTTGGCACTAAACTGTAAGAAATTTGTCATTTATGGTACCAATAGTTTCTGCATTGAATAATACAGGGATCATGCAAAGTCCAAATTTTAGGAAGATTGGACTTTGAGAATGGCTGCTCCCCGATGATTTTTATGCAAGTAGTGAGGAAAATACTGAAGATGAAGCTCTATTTTCGGATAAGGTAAATATCAAAATATTACTTAGTCTAATTTTTCCTTAAGAGGAACATAATCATTCCTTGAGATTCATTAATATTAACAGATCGATAGCTTACCAAAAAATATTAACCAAAGTATAAAGTAGCCTATGACTACTGCTTAAAGTAAGGGGGCTCATGTAGTACCTTTTTTTTCCCCAGAACAGATCAAGGTAGTCGTAGCAGTGAACCCACGCTTGAAATCACACTCACTACAAGAATTTACGGATGTCCCTTGCATACAATTTTTGAGCAAGTTATACATCCAAATCCAGAATCTATAAGGCCCGAAATTGATTTAATTATGTTTAAATTTCTTTAAACATATATAAAGAAAAACGAGAAATAAGTGTGGTTGATTTATTTAGTTGACGTATGAACATGTCCTATATTTATTCAACCAGTTCACATCAGATATTTGCATTTCTTAGACCATGTATCAAACCTTTTCAATTCAAACTGATTTTTAAAGATAAAAGCTCACATATATAATTGTCCATTAACTTCCCTTAAATAGAATGTTGCAAAACAAAAGCACACCAGTTGCACATAAATTGCACAAAAATTGTACATAAATTGCACGACAAATGCATAACATGTTTAATCTACGAGGGAAATTTTTTTTGGTACTAAACTGTAATAAATTTGTCACTTATGGTACCAATAGGTTCTTCATTCAATAATACAGGGATCATGTAATTTCCAAATTGTAGGAAGATTGGACTTGGAGAATGGCGGCTCCCCAATGATTTTTATGCAAGTAGTGAGGAAAGTACTGAAGATGAAGCTCTATTTTCGGATATGGTGAATATCAAAATATTACTAATTCTACTTTTTCCTTAAGAGAAACATAATCGTTCATTGAGATTCATTAATATTAATTGATCAATAGCTTACCAAAAAATATTAACCAAATTATAAAGTAGCCTTCGACTAGTGCTTAAAGTAAGGGAGCTCATTTATTACCTTTTTTATTTTCCAGAACATATCAAAGTAATCGTAGCAATTAACCTAGGTTTGAACTCACACTCACTACAAGAATTTACGAATGTCCCTTGCATACAATTTCTGAGCAAGTGATACATCAAGATCCTGAATATATAAGGCACAATATTGATTTAAATATGTTTAAATTTCTTTAAACATATATAATGAAAAACGAGAAACAACTGTTGTTGATTTATTTAGCTGACGTGTGAATATGTCATATATTATTCAACCACTTCACATTAGATTTTTGCATTTCTTAGACAATGTATCATACCTTTCAAATTCAAACTGATTTTTAGAGCAAAAAGCTCACATAAATAATTGCACGTTAACTTCCCTTAAATAGTATATTGCAAAACAAAAGCACACAAGTTGCACATAAATTTCACAGAACTGCGCATAAATTGCACAACAAATGAATAACATGTTTAATCTACGAGAGAAATGTTTTTTTGGCACCATACTATAAGAAATTTGTAACTTATGGTACCAATAGGTTTTGCATTCAATAATACAGGGATCATGTAATGTCCAAATTGTAGGAAGATTGTACTTGGAGAATGGAGGCTCCTCGATGATTTTTATGCAAGTAGTGAGGAAAGTACTGAAGATGAAGCTCTATTTTCGGATATGGTGAGTATCAAAATATTACTAAGTCTTCTTTTTCCTTAAGAGAAACATAATCGTTCATTGAGATTCATTAATATTAACATATCAATAGCTTACCAAAAAATATTAACCAAATTATAAAGTAGCCTTCGACTAGTTCTTAAAGTAAGGGAGCTCATTTAATACCTTTTTTTATTTTCCAGAACAGATCAAGGTAGTCGTAGCAATTAACCTAGGCTTGAACTCACACTCACTACAAGAATTTACAAATGTCCCATGCATACAATTTCTGAGCTAGTGATACATCCAGATCCCGAATATATAAGGCCCAATATTGATTTAAATATATTTAAATTTCTCTAAACATATATAACGAAAAACGAGAAATAAGTGTTGTTGATTTATTTAGTTGACGTATGAACACGTCATATATTATTCAACCAATTCACATTAGATTTTTGCATTTCTTAGACAATGTATCATACCTTTCAAATTCAAATTGCTTTTTATAGCTAAAAGCTCACATATATAATTGCCGGTTAACTTCCCTTAAATAGTATATTGCAAAACAAAAGCACACAAGTTGCACATAAATTTCACAAGAACTGCACATAAATTGCACAACCATTGAATAACATGTTTAATCTATGAGAGAAATGTTTTTTTTGGCACTATACTATAAGAAATTCGTAACTTATGGTACCAATATGTTCTGCATTCAATAATACTGGGATCATTCAATGTCCAAATTTTAGGAAGATTGGACTTGGAGAATGGTGCTCCCTGAGGATTTTTATGCAAGTAGTGAGAAAAATACTGAAGCTGAAACTGCATTTTCGGATCTGGTAAATATCAAAGTATTACTTAGTCTATTTTTTCCTTAAGAGGAACATAATCGTTCATTGAGATTCATTAATATTAACAGATCGATAGTTTACCAAAGTATAAAGTAGCCTATGACTAGTGCTTAAAGTAAGGGATCTCATTTAGTACCTTTTTTTTTTTCTAGAACAGATCAAGGTAATGGTAGCAGTGAACTTATGCTTGAACTCACAGTCAATACAAGAATTTACGGATGTCCCTTGCATACAATTTCTGAGAAAATTATACATCCATATCCTGAATCTATAAGGCCCGAAATTGATTTAAATATGTTTAAATTTCTTTAAACTTATATAATGAAAAACGAGAAATAAGTGTGGTTGATTTATTTAGTTGACGTATGAACATGTCATATATTTATTCAACCAGTTCACATCAGATTTTTGCATTTCTTAAACAATTTATCAAACCTTTTCAATTCAAACTGATTTTTAATGGTAAAAGATCATATATATAATTGCCAGCTAACTTCCCTTAAATAGTATGTTGCAAAATAAAAGCACACCAGTTGCACAAAAATTGCACAACAATGCATAACATGTTTAATTTACGAGAGAAATTTTTTTGGTACTAAATTGCAAGAAATTTGTCACTTATGTTACCAATAGGTTCTTCATTCAATAATACAGGGATCATGTAAAGTCCAAATCGTAGGAAGATTGGACTCGGAGAATGGCGGCTCCCCGATGATTTTTATGCAAGTAGTGAGGAAAGTACTTAAGATGAAGCTCTATTTTCGTATATGGTGAATATCAAAATATTACCAAGTCTACTTTTTCCTTAAGAGAAACATAATCGTTCATTGAGATTCATTAATATTAACAGATCAATAAATTACCAAAAAATATTAACCAAAGTATAAATCATCCTAGAATTTGGACATTACATTTCTTAAATTGATTTAAATTTCTTTAAACATATATAATGAAAAACGAAAAATAAGTGTTGTTGATTTATTTAATTGACGTATAAACATGTCATATATTATTCAACCAATTCACATTAGATTTTTACATTTCTTAGACAATGTATCATACCTTTCAAATTCAAAATGATTTTTAAAGCTTAAAGCTCACATATATAATTGTCCGTTAACTTCCCTTAAATAGTATATTGCAAAACAAAAGCACACAAGTTGGACATAAATTGCACAAGAATTGCACATAAATTACACAACAAATGCATAACATGTTTAATCTACGAAAGAAATATTTTTTTGGTACTAAGCTGTAAGAAATTTGTCACTTATGGTACCAATAGGTTCTGCATTCAATAATACAGGGATAATTCCTTGTCCAAAATTGGACTTGGAGAATGGCGGCAGCCCGATGATTTTAA
Organism: Penstemon eatonii; assembly: GCA_038501285.1. Classification (NCBI taxonomy): domain Eukaryota; kingdom Viridiplantae; phylum Streptophyta; class Magnoliopsida; order Lamiales; family Plantaginaceae; genus Penstemon; species Penstemon eatonii. Next base: position 59,069,620 of record CM076715.1, on the reverse strand, counting down.
GCAAGTAGTGAGGAAAATACTGAAAATGAAGCTCTATTTTCAGATATGGTAACTATCAAAATATTACTTATTCTACTTTTTCCTTAAGAGGAACTTAATCAGTTAATCGTTCAATGATATTCTACTTTTCTTTTCCAGAATAGATCAAGGTAGTCGTAGTAGTTAACCTACGCTTGAACTCACACTCACTACAAGAATTTACGGATGTCCCTTGCCTACAATTTTTGAGCAAGTGATACACCCAGATCCTGAATCTATAAGGCCCGAAATTGATTTAAATATGTTTAAATTTCTTTAAAAATATATAATGAAAAACGAGAAATAAGTGTGGTTGATTTATTTAGTTGACGTATGAACATATCATATATTTATTAAACCAATTTACATCAGATTTTTGCATTTCGTAGACAACGTATCATATGTTTCAAATTCAAACTGATTTTTAAAGCTAAAAGCACACATATATAATTGCCCGTTAACTTCCCTTAAAAAATATATTGCAAAACAAAAGTACACAAGTTGCACATAAATTGTTCAACAAATGAATAACATGTTTAATCTACGAGAGAAATGTTTTTTTGGCAACATACTTTATGAAATTTGTAACTTATGGTACCAATAGGTTCTGCATTCAATAATACAGGGATCATACAATGTCCAAATTTTAGGAAGATTGGACTTGGAGAATGGCTGCTCCCCGATGATTTTTATGCAAGTAGTGAGGAAAATACTGAAGATGAAGCTGTATTTTCGGATCTGGTAAATATCAAAATATTTCCTAGTATACTTTTTCCTTAAGAGGAACATAATCGTTCATTGAGATTCATTAATATTAACAGATCGATAGCTTTACTAACCAAAGTATAAATTAGCCTATCACTAGTGCTTAAAGTAATGGATCTCATTTAGTACATTTTTTTTTCTCTAGAACAGATCAAGTTAGTCGTAGCTGTGAACCTACTCTTGAACTCACACTCACTACAAGAATTTACGAATGTACCTTGCATACAATTTCTGATAAAGTTATACATCCAGATCCTGAATCTATAAGGCCAGAAATTGATTTAAATATGTTTAAATATCTTTAAACATATATAATGAAAAACGAGAAATAAGTGTGGTTGATTTACTTAGTTGACGTATGAACATTTCCTATATTTATTCAACCAGATCACATCAGATTTTTGCATTTCTTAGACAATGTATCATACCTTTTCAATTCAAACTGATTTTTAAGGATAAAAGCTCACATATATAATTGTCCGTTAACTTCCCATAAATAGTATATTTCAAAACAAAAGCACACCAGTTGCAAATAAATTGCAGAAAAATTGTACATATATTGCACGACAAATGCATAACATGTTTACTCTACGAGAGAAATTCTTTTTGGTACTAAACTGTTAGAAATTTGTCACTTATGGTACCAATAGTTTTTGCATTCAATAATACATGGATCTTGTAATGACCAAATTGTAGGAAGATTGGACTTGGAGAATGGCGGCTCCCCGATGATTTTTTGCAAGTTATGAGGAAAGTACTGAAGATGAAGCTCTATTTTCGGGTATGGTGAATATCAAAATATTATTAAGTCTACTTTTTCCTTAAAAGAAACATAATCGTTCATTGAGATTCATTAATATTAACAGATCAATAGCTTACCAAAAAATATTAACCAAATTATAAAGTAGCCTTCGACTAGTGCTTAAAGTAAGGGAGCTCATGTATTACCTTTTTTATTTTCCAGAACAGATCAAGGTAGTCGTAGCAATGAACCTAGTCTTGAACTCACACTCACTACAAGAATTTACGTATGTCCCTTGCATACAATTTCTGAGCAAGTTATACATCCAGATTCTGAATATATAAGGCCCAATATTGATTTAAATATGTTTAAATTTCTTTAAACATATATAATGAAAAACGAGAAATAAGTGTTGTTGATTTATTTAGTTGACGTATGAACATGTCATATATTATTCAACTAATTCACATTAGATTTTTGCGTTTCTTAGACAATGTATCATGCCTTTCAAATTCAAACTGGTTTTTAAAGCTAAAAGCTCACATATATACTTGCCCGTTAACTTCCCTTAAATAGTATATTGCAAAACAAAAGGACACAAGTTGCACATAAATTAAACAAGAACTGCACATAAATTGCTCAACAAATGAATAACATGTTTAATCTACGAGAGAAATGTTTTTTTGTCACCATACTGTAAGAAATTTGTATCTTATGGTACCAATAGGTTCTGCATTCAATAATACAGGGATCATGCAATGTCCAAATTTTAGGAAGATTGGACTTGGAGATTGGCTGCTCCCCGATGATTTTTATGCAAGTAGTGAGGAAAATACTGAAGATGAAGCTGTAATTTCGGATCTGGTAAATATCAAAATATTACTTTGTCTACTTTTTCCTTAAGAGGAACATAATCTGTGAATTAAGTTTAATGTTTATCAAAATATTACGTAATTTCAAGAAATTAAGACAAATATTTTATGTAAACTTCTAATCTTAAAGGCCTTCTATTTTAAAGTTTAATGTTTATCATGCTTTTTTAGCCAGTCATATGTTTATGGTAAAATTGAGTTATTAATAGGACTAGATCGAATTAAGTTGTTAAATAAGGCCCTTAGTATGTAATATGTTAATCATTTAGAGGGCCAAAACTTATAAACCAATTAAAAAACTAATATCTAGGTTAATAAGTTAAATAAACTAAATAGGAACAGTTCATCTTTTTTTCAAACATGTACTGCCGCCGCTGCTCCAATTTCTGGGATTTCTTTTCTTCCATTCGTGAAAGTAAGCACATATAACTTCTCGAGGCAGTCTTTGATTGATTTTATTTCGTTCATTGTTCATATTGAGAATTATATTGGGTTGACGATGGTGTTTGAGGCTCTAAAATGGAACTAGGATCGGAGGTTGAGAATGGAGGCTCGGGGTGCGAATCGGGAGTAGAGGTTGCGAAATTTGGAGAGTTAGTGAGGTGGGGATGGTGGGGCGGCCATGATAGGTTGGAGAAGAAGTGGGGAAGATGATGAACAGGGGAATTTAATTTGGGTTGAGGGAGTGGGCTGATTTTGGAAACGGGTTTCGGGTTCGGGGTTTAGGGAAAGGATGGCGGTCCGGAGCTTGTCGGGGAAGACGAAGGGTAGGTGGAGAATGGTGATCAAAACTGATTTTTTTCTGAAAATCTAGCGTAGGAGATGATGAACATTAAAACATGCTGAGTGGACTGGGTTGAGTTGACTGGGTGGTGAGTTTAGCTGAGTTTGGGTTTACAATTGCATCGGGTTTGGACTTAGGAATTGGGTTGAGTTCGAGCAGGTTTTTGGACTGAGTTTGGGTAGGAATGGGTTGGAGCTTCTGGTCGGGTTGAGTTTGGGCCGAGTTGAGTTCGGGCTGGGCCGAGTTTGGGCCGAGTCGAGCCGAGTTTAGGTCGAGTTTGGGCCGGGTTGCAAAATTTAGTTTTTTGGGCCGGGACTTAGGCCAACTGTTTCGGATAATGAAACCAAGCGAATATGGGTTCGGGCCTAGTGGAATGTGGGTTAATTCAATGTAGTGTGTTCTTTAATTTAAACAAATAGTTAGTGGACTTTAATTTAACTAAATCACTGGGTTTAAATAAGTTTTGAATGTTAATTTGATAAATAATCTTTGGGTATTAATTGTTCAAATTACTGAGTTTATTTCCACGGTTAATTACAGGTATCTAAACTAGTATTTGCGTCTTGTTATCCCAAGCGTCTCGATTAATCAGGTGAGTGTTCTTGTACAAGTTTACTTGGTGCTGCTTGAAGCGACTTATTGAATGAGTTATGACTGTTGCGTGTATACTTTATTTGGCTTGTGAATTTTTGAACTGCGCCTGTGACTAGAAACTTGTGAATTACCGTTGTACGAGTGTTGGTGCTTTATCTTTTTTTTATTCATCATTTGCATAATTGAGTCTGGTCACATTCATTCGAGCCCTCTATGTGGCTGGATGAGATGTCTTTTTATCACATTCATTCGAGCCCTCTATGTGGATGGATGAGATGTCTTTTTATCACATTCCTTCGAGCCCTCTATGTGACTGGATGAGATGTCTTTTTATCACATTCATTCGAGCCCTCTATGTGGCTGGATGAGATGTCTTTTTATCACATTCATTCGAGCCCTCTATGTGGCTGGATGAGATGTCTTTTTATCACATTCATTCGAGCCCTCTATGCGGTTGGATGAGATGTCTTTGCATGAGTCTGATCACATTCATTCGAGCCCTCTATGCGGTTGGATGAGATGTATGTTGCATACATACGTGTGAAGCGTCTAAGTTGGATGATCAACTTACCACTCTTTGTGGATTACTTTTTCAGGTACTTTCGACAGTTGAAATGTGTGGTAGTTGGTGATCCGGGATCCGTGTCGGTCTTGTCCTGTATTTTGATTTTTTCTTGTTAGTTTATTTTTTGAGATTTCAAGTACAATTTGTTAGTGTTTCTCGTGTTTTAATTGACGGTTTAAATACTGGAGTTTTATGTTTATCCGATAAATTGTTTATGATAATTAAACTAATTCAAAGTTTAAGTTATATGTTATCCGCTGCTAGTCTGATTTAAATTACATGTATGGTTATTTGGTTGGTTCTGGCGACCCGATTCCAGTTGAGGGCCATTTTTTGCCCGATGACGTGGCTGGGAAAAAAACGGGGCGTCACATGTGGTATCAAAGCTTCGGCTCATAGATCAGGTATGGATCCTCGGATAGCGTCAGCCAGTCGTGTTATAAGTCATCTGTTGTATGACTTACTTGCTTGTTGTTTTATGTTCTTGTGCAATATAAGTATCGTGAGCTATCATAAAGATAAAGTGAAATTTGGGGACCAAATTCTTTTAAGGGGGTTAGATTGTGAAACCCCAAAATAACCATCGGGATATAATTCGTCATTTCTAAAAATTAAGATAGAGAAGAATTTGGGGACCAAATTCTTTTAAGGGGGTTAGATTGTGAAACCCCAAAAATCTCTATTTGGGGACTATTACGTAATTTCAAGAACTTAAGACAAATATTTTATGCAAACTTCTAATCTTAAAGGACTTCTATTTTAAATTTTAATGTTTATCATGCCTGTTTAGCCAGTTATATGTTTATGGTAAAATTGAGTTATTAATAGGACTAGATCGAATTAAGTTGTTAAATAAGGCCCTTAGTATGTAATATGTTAATCATTTAGTGGGCCAAAAATTATAAACCAATTAAAAAACTAATATCTAGGTTAATAAGTTAAATAAACTAAATAGGAATAGTTCATCTTTTTTTCAAACATGTACTGCCGCCGCTGCTCCAATTTCTGGGATTTCTTTTCTTCCATTCGCGAAAGTAAGCACATATAACTTCTCGAGGAAGTCTTTGATTGATTTTATTTCGTTCATTGTTCATATTGAGAATTATATTGGGTTGACGATGGTGTTTGAGGCTCGAAAATGGAACTAGGATCGGAGGTTGAGAATGGAGGCTCGGGGTGCGAATAGGGAGTAGAGGTCGCGAAATTTGGAGAGTTAGTGAGGTGGGGATGGTGGGGCGGCCATGATAGGTTGGAGAATAAGTGGGGAAGATGATGAACAGGGGAATTTAATTTGGGTTGAGGGAGTGGGCTGATTTTGGAAACGGGTTTCGGGTTCGGGTTTTAGGGAAAGGATGGCCGTCCGGAGCTTGTCGGGGAAGACGAAGGGTAGGCGGAGAATGGTGATCAAAACTGATTTTTTGCTGAAAATCTAGCGTAGGAGATGAACAGTAAAAACAGGCTGAGTGGACTGGGTGGTGAGTTTAGCTGAGTTTGGGTTTACAATTGCATCGGGTTTGGACTTAAGAATAGGGCTGAGTTCGAGCAGGTTTTTGGACTGAGTTTGGGTAGGAATGGGTTGGAGCTTCTGGTCGGGTTGAGTTTGGGCCGAGTTGAGTTCGGGCTGGGCCGAGTTGAGTTTGGGCTGGGCCGAGTTTGGGCCGAGTCGAGCCGAGTTTAGGTCGAGTTTGGGCCGGGCCGGGTTGCAAAATTTAGTTTTTTGGGCCGGGACTTAGGCCAACTGTTTCGGATGATGAAACCAAGCGAATATGGGTTCGGGCCTAGTGGAATGTGGGTTAATTCAATGTAGTGTGTTCTTTAATTTAAACAAATAGTTAGTGGACTTTAATTTAACTAAATCACTGGGTTTAAATAAGTTTTGAATGTTAATTTGATAAAGAATCTTTGGGTTTTAATTGTTCAAATTACTGAGTTTATTTCCACGGTTAATTACAGGTTTCTAAACTAGTATTTGCGTCTTGTTATCCCAAGCGTCTCGATTAATCAGGTGAGTGTTCTTGTACAAGTTTACTTGGTGCTGCTTGAAGCGACTTATTGAATGAGTTATGACTATTGCGTGTATACTTTATTTGGCTTGTGAATTTTTGAACTGCGCCTGTGACTTTCTACTTGTGAATTACTGTTGTGCGAGTGTTGGTGCTTTATCTTTTTTTTCTTTATCATTTGCATTATTGAGTCTGATCGCATTCATTCGAGCCCTCTATGTGGCTGGATGAGATGTCTTTTTATCACATTCATTCGAGCCCTCTATGTGGATGGATGAGATGTCTTTTATCACATTAAATTGTTTATGATAATTAAACAAATTCAAAGTTTAAGTTATATATTATCCGCTGCTAGTCTGATTTAAATTACATGTATGGTTATTTGGTTTGTTCTGGCGACCCGATTCCAGTTGAGGGCCATCTTTGGCCCGAGGACGTGGCTGGGAAAAGAACGGGGCATCACATAATCGTTCATTGAGATTCATTAATATTAACAGATCGATAACCTACCAAAAAAATATTAACCAAAGTATAAAGTAGCCTATGACTAGTGCTTAAAGTAAGGGATCTCATTTAGTACATTTTTTTTTCTAGAACATATCAAGGTAGTCGTAGCTGTGAACCTACGCTTGAACTCATACTCACTACAAGATTTTACGGATGTCCCTTGCATACAATTTCTGAGAAAGTTATACTTCCAGATCTTGAATCTATAAGGCCCAAAATTTATTTAAATATATTTAAATTTCTTTAAACATATATAATGAAAAACGAGAAATAAGTGTGGTTTATTTATTTAGTTGATGTACGAACATGTCCTATATTTATTCAACTAAATCACATCAGATTTTTGCATTTCTTAGACAATGTATCATTCCTTTTCAATTCAAACTGATTTTTAAAGAAAAGCTCACATATATAATTTCCCGTTAACTTCCCTTAAATAGTATATTTCAAAACAAAAGCACACCAGTTGCACATAAATTGCACAAAAATTGTACATAAATTGCACGATAAATGCATAACATGTTTAATCTACGAGAGAAATTTCTTTTTGGTACTAAACTGTAAGAAATTTGTCAATTATGTTACCAATAGGTTCTGCATTCAATTATACAGGGATATTGTAATGTCCAAATTGTAGGAAGATTGGACTTGGAGAATGGCGGCTCCCCGATGATTTTTATGCAAGTAGTGAGTAAAGTACTGAAGATGAAGCTCTATTTTCGGATATGGTGAATATCAAAATATTACTAAGTCTACTTTTTCCTTAAGAGAAACATAATCGTTCATTCAGATTCATTTATATTAACAGATCAATAGCTTACCTAAAAATATTAACCAAATTATAAAGTAAGCCTTCGACTAGTGCTTAAAGTAAGCGAGCTCATTTATTACCTTTTTTATTTTCCAGAACAGATCAAGGTAGTCGTAGCAATGAACCTAGGCTTGAACTCACACTCACTACAAGAATTTACGAATGTCCCTTGCATACAATTTCTGAGCAAGTTATACATCCAGATCCTGAATATATAAGGCCCAATATTGATTTAAATATGTTTAAATTTCTTTAAACATATATAATGAAAAACTAGAAATAAGTGTTGTTAATTTATTTAGTTGACATATGAACATGTCATATATTATTCAACCAATTCACATTAGATTTTTGCATTTCTTAGACAATGTATCATACCTTACAAATTCAAACTGATTTTTAAAGCTAAAAGCTCACATATATAATTGCCCGTTAACTTCCCTTAGTATATTGCAAAACAAAAGCACACAAGTTGCACATAAATTTCAGACTGCACATAAATTGCACAACAAATGAATAACATGTTTAATCTACGAGTGAAATGTTTTTTAGGCACCATACTGTAAGAAATTTGTAACTTATGGTACCAATAGGTTCTGCATTCAATAATACTGGGATCATGCAATGTCCAAATTTTAGGATGATTGGACTTGGAGAATGGCTGCTCTCCGATGATTTTTATGCAAGTAATGAGGAAAATACTGAAGATGAAGCTGTAATTTCGGATCTGGTAAATATCAAACTATTACTTAGTCTACTTTTTCCTTAAGAGGAACATAATCGTTCATTGAGATTCATTAATATTAACAGATCGATAGATTATCAAAACAATATTAACGAAAGTATAAAGTAGCCTATGACTAGTGCTTAAAGTAAGGGATCTCATTTAGTACCTTTTTTTTTTCTAGAACATATCAAGGTAGTCGTAGCTGTGAACCTACGCTTGAACTCACACTCACTAGAAGAATTTACGGATGTCCCTAGCATACAATTTCTGAGAAAGTTATACATCCATATCCTGAATCTATAAGGCCCGAAATTTATTTAAATATATTTAAACATATATAATGAAAAACGAGAAATAAGTGTGGTTGATTTATTTAGTTGACATACGAACATGTCCTATATTTATTCAACCAGATCACATCAGATTTTTGCATTTCTTAGACAATGTATCATACATTTTCAATTCAAACTGATTTTTAAAGATAAAATCTCACATATATAATTGCCCGTTAACATCCCTTAAATAGTATATTTCAAATCAAAAGCACACCAGTTGCATATAAATTGCACAAAAATTATACATAAATTGCACGACAAATGCATAACATGTTTGATCCACAAGAGAAATTTTTTTTGGTACTAAACTGTAAGAAATTTGTCAATTATGGTACCAATAGGTTCTGCATTCAATTATACAGGGATCTTGTAATGTCCAAATTGTAGGAAGATTGGACTTGGAGAATGGTGGCTCCCCGATGATTTTTATGCAAGTAGTGAGGAAAGTACTGAAGAAGAAGCTCTATTTTCGGATATGGTGAATATCAAAATATTACTAAGTCTACTTTTTCCTTAAGAGAAACATAATCGTTCATTGAGATTCATTAATATTAACAGATCAATAGCTTACCAAAAAATATTAACCAAATTATAAAGTAGCCTTCGACTAGTGCTTAAAGTAAGCGAGCTCATTTATTACCTTTTTTTTATTATTACCTTTTTTTTATTTTCCAGAACAGATCAAGGTAGTCGTAGTAATGAACTTAGGCTTGAACTCACACTCACTACAGGAATTTACGAATGTCCCTTGCATACAATTTCTGAGCAAGTCCATCCAGATCCTGAATATATAAGGCCCAATATTGATTTAAATATGTTTAAATTTCTTTAAACACATATAATGAAAAACGAGAAATAAGTGTTGTTAATTTATTTAGTTGACGTATGAACATGTCATATATTATTCAACCAATTCACATTAAATTTTTGCATTTCTTAGACAATGTATCATACCTTACAAATTCAAACTGATTTTTAAAGCTAAAAGCTCACATATATAATTGTCCGTTAACTTCCCTTAAATTGTATATTGCAAAATAAAAGCACACAAGTTGCACATAAATTTCACAAGAACTGCACATAAATTGCACAACAAATGAATAACAAGTTTAATCTACGAGAGAAATGTTTTTTTGGCACCATACTGTAAAAAATTTGTAACTTATGGTACCAATAGGTTCTGCATTCAATAATATTGGGATCATGCAATGTCCAAATTTTAGGAAGATTGGACTTGGAGAATGGCTGCTCTCCGATGATTTTTATGTAAGTAGTGAGGAAAATACTGAAGATGAAGCTGTAATTTCGGATATGGTAAATATCAAAATATTACTTAGTCTACTTTTTCCTTAAGAGGAACATAATTGTTCATTGAGATTCATTAATATTAACAGATCGATAGATTATCAAAACAATATTAACCAAAGTATAAAGTAGCCTATGACTAGTACTTAAAGTAAGGGATCTCATTTAGTACCTTTTTTTTCTAGAACATATGAAGGTAGTCGTAGATGTGAACCTACGCTTGAACTCACACTCACTAGAAGAATTTACGGATGTCCCTAGCATACAATTTCTGAGAAAGTTATACATCTATATCCTGAATCTAAAAGGCCCGAAATTTATTTAAATATATTTAAATTTCTTTAAACATATATAATGAAAAACGAGAAATAAGTGTGGTTGATTTATTTAGTTGACGTATGAACATGTCCTATATTTATTCAACCAGATCACATCAGATTTTTGCATTTCTTAGACAATGTATCATACCTTTTCAATTCGAACTGATTTTTAAAGATAAAATCTCACATATATAATTGCCCGTTAACATCCCTTAAATTGTATATTTCTAAACAAAAGCACACCAGTTGCATATAAATTGCACAAAAATTATACATAAATTGCACGACAAATGCATAACATGTTTAATCTACAAGAGAAATTTTTTTTGGTACTAAACTGTAAGAAATTTGTCAATTATGGTACCAATAGGTTCTGCATTCAATTATACAGGGATCTTGTAATGTCCAAATTGTAGGAAGATTGGACTTGGAGAATGGTGGCTCCCCGATGATTTTTATGCAAATAGTGAGGAAAGTACTGAAGATGAAGCTCTATTTTCGGATATGGTTAATATCAAAATATTACTAAGTCTACTTTTTCCTTAAGAGAAACATAATCGTTCATTGAGATTCATTAATATTAACAGATCAATAGCTTACCAAAAAATATTAACCAAATTATAAAGTAGCCTTCGACTAGTGCTTAAAATAAGCGAGCTCCTTTATTACCTTTTTTTTATTTTCCAGAACAGATCAAGGTAGTCGTAGTAATGAACCTAGGCTTGAAACACTCACTACAAGAATTTACGAATGTCCCTTGCATACAATTTCTGAGCAAGTGATACATCCAGATCCTGAATATATAAGGCCCAATATTGATTTAAATATGTTTAAATTTCTTTAAACATATATAATTAAAAACGAGAAATAAGTGTTGTTAATTTATTTTGTTGACGTATGAACATGTCATATATTATTCAACCAATTCGCATTAAATTTTTGCATTTCTTAGACAATGTATCATACCTTACAAATTCAAACTGATTTTTAAAGCTAAAAGCTCACATATATAATTGTCCGTTAACTTCCCTTAAATAGTATATTGCAAAATAAAAGCACACAAATTGCAAATAAATTTCACAAGAACTGCACATAAATTGCACAACAAATGAATAACATGTTTAATCTACGAGAGAAATGTTTTTTTGGCACCATACTGTAACAAATTTGTAACTTATGGTACCAATAGGTTCTGCATTCAATAATATTGGGATCATGCAATGTCCAAATTTTCGGAAGATTGGACTTGGAGAATGGCTGCTCTCCGATGATTTTTATGCAAGTAGTGAGGAAAATACTGAAAATGAAGCTGTAATTTCGGATCTGGTAAATATCAAAATATTACTTAGTCTACTTTTTCCTTAAGAGGAACATAATCATTCATTGAGATTCATTAATATTAACAGATCGATAGATTATCAAAACAATATTAACCAAAGTATAAAGTAGCCTATGACTAGTACTTAAAGTAAGGGATCTCATTTAGTACCTTTTTTTTTTTCTAGAACATATCAAGGTAGCCGTAGATGTGAACCTACGCTTGAACTCACACTCACTAGAAGAATTTACGGATGTCCCTAGCATACAATTTCTGAGAAAGTTATACATCTAGATCCTGAATCTATAAGGCCCGAAATTTATTTAAATTTCTTTAAACATATATAATGAAAAACGAGAAATAAGTGTGGTTGATTTATTTAGTTGACGTATGAACATGTCCTGTATTTATTCAACCAGATCATATCAGATTTTTGCATTTCTTAGACAATGTATCATACCTTTTCAATTCAAACTGATTTTTAAAGATAAAATCTTACATATATAATTGCCCGTTAGTATATTTCTAAACAAAAGCACATCAGTTGCACATAAATTGCACAAAAATTATACATAAATTGCACGACAAATGCATAACATGTTTAATATACGAGAGAAATTTTTTTGGGTACTAAACTGTAAGAAATTTGTCAATTATGGTACCAATAGGTTCTGCATTCAATTATACAGGGATCTTGTAATGTCCAAATTGTAGGAAGATTGGACTTGGAGAATGTCGGCTCCCCGATGATTTTTATGCAAGTAGTGAGGAAAGTACTGAAGATGAAGCTCTATTTTTGGATATGGTGAGTATCAAAATATTACTAAGTCTACTTTTTCCTTAAGAGAAACATAATCGTTCATTGAGATTCATTTATATTAACAGATCAATAGCTTACCAAAAAATATTAACCAAATTATAAAGTAGCCTTCGACTAGTGCTTAAAGTAAGCGAGCTCATTTATTACCTTTTTTTATTTTCCAGAACAGATCAAGGTAGTCGTAGTAATGAACCTAGGCTTGAACTCACACTCACTACTAGAATTTATGAATGTCCCTTGCATACAATTTCTGAGCAAATGATACATCCAGATCCTGAATATATAAGGCCCAATATTGATTTAATTATGTTTAAATTTCTTTAAACATATATAATGAAAAATGAGAAATAAGTGTTTTTAATTTATTTAGTTGACGTATGAACATGTCATATATTATTCAACCAATTCACATTAAATTTTTGCATTTCTTAGACAATGTATCATACCTTAATAATTCAAAAGGATTTTTAAAGCTAAAAGCTCACATATATAATTGCCCGTTAACTTCCCTTAAATAGTATATTGCAAAAACAAAAGCACACAAGTTGCACATAAATTTCACAAGAACTGCACATAAATTGCACAACAAATGAATAACATGTTTAATCTACGAGAGAAATGTTTTTTTGGCACCATACTGTAAGAAATTTGTAACTTATGGTACCAATAGGTTCTGCATTCAATAATACTGGGATCATGCAATGTCCAAATTTTAGGAAGATTGGACTTGGAGAATGGCTGCTCCCCGATGATTTTTATGCAAGTAGTGAGGAAAATACTGAAGATGAAGCTGTATTTTTGGATCTGGTAAATATCAAAATATTACTTAGTCTACTTTTTCCTTAAGAGGAACATAATCGTTCATTGAGATTCATTAATATTAACAGATCGATAGATTACCAAAACAATATTAACAAAAGTATAAAGTAGCCAATGACTAGTGCTTAAAGTAAGGGATCTCATTTAGTACCTTTTTTTTTCTAGAACATATCAAGGTAGTCGTAGCTGTGAACCTACCCTTGAACTCACACTCACTAGCAGAATTTACGGATCTCCCTTGCGTACAATTTCTGAGAAAGTTATACATCCAGATCCTGAATCTATAAGGCCCGAAATTTATTTAAATATATTTAAATTTCTTTAAACATATATAATTAAAAACGAGAAATAAGTGTGGTTGATTTATTTAGTTGACGTATGAACATGTCCTATATTTATTCAACCAGATCACATCAGATTTTTGCATTTCTTAGACAATGTATCATACCTTTTCAATTCAAACTGATTTTTAAAGATAAAATCCCACATATATAATTGCCCGTTAACATCCCTTAAATTGTATATTTCTAAACAAAAGCACACCAGTTGCACATAAATTGCACAAAAATTATACATAAATTCCACGACAAATGCATAACATGTTTAATCTACGAGAGAAATTTTTTTGGGTACTAAACTGTAAGAAATTTGTATATTATGGTACCAATAGGTTCTGCATTCAATTATACAGGGATCTTGTAATGTCCAAATTGTAGGAAGATTGGAATTGGAGAATGGCGGCTCCCCGATGATTTTTATCCAAGTAGTGAGGAAAGTACTGAAGATGAAGCTCTATTTTCGGATATGGTGAATATCAAAATATTACTAAGTCTATTTTTTCCTTAAGAGAAACATAATCGTTCATTGAGATTCATTAATATTAACAGATCAATAGCTTACCAAAAAATATTAACCAAATTATAAAGTAGCCTTCGACTAGTGCTTAAAGTAAGCGAGTTAATTTATTACATTTTTTTATTTTCCAGAACAGATCAAGGTAGTCGTAGTAATGAACCTAGGCTTGAACTCACACTCACTACAAGAATTTACAAAGGTCCCTTGCATACAATTTCTGAGCAAGTGATACATCCAGATCCTGAATATATAAGGCCCAATATTGATTTAAATATGTTTAAATATTTTTAAACATATATAACGAAAAACGAGAAATAAGTGTTGTTAATTTATTTAGTTGACGTATGAACATGTCATATATTATTCAACCAATTCACATTAGATTTTTGCGTTTCTTAGACAATGTATCATACATTTCAAATTCAAACCGATTTTTAAAGCTAAAAGCACACATATATAATTGCCCGTTAACTTCCCCTAAATAGTATATTGCAAAACAAAAGTACACAAGTTGCACATAAATTGCACAACAAATGAAAAACATGTTTAATCTACAAGAGAAATTTTTTTGGAACCATACTGTAAGAAATTTGTAACTTAATAATCCAGGGATCATGCAATGTCTAAATTTTAGGAAGAATATTAGACTTGGAGAATGGCTGCTCCACGATGATTTTTATGCAAGTAGTGAAGAAAATACTGAAGATGAAGCCGTATTTTCGGATCTGGTAAATATCAAAATATTACTTAGTCTACTTTTTCCTTAAGAGGAACATAATCGTTCATTGAGATTCATTAATATTAACAGATCGATAGCTTACCAAAAAATATTAACCAAAGTATAAAGTAGCATATGACTAGTGCTTAAAGTAAGGGATCTCATTTAGTACCTTTTTTTTTTCTTTTTCTTCTTGAACAGATCAAGGTAGTCGTAGTTGTGAACCTACGCTTGAACTCAAACTCACTACAAGAATTTACGGATGTCCCTTGGATACAATTTCTGAGAAAGTTATACATCCAGATCCTGAATCTATAAGGCCCGAAATTGATTTAAATATGTTTAAATTTCTTTAAACATATATAATTAAAAACGAGAAATAAGTGTGGTAGATTTATTTAGTTGACGTATGAACATGTCCTATATTTATTCAACCAGATCACATCAGATTTTTGCATTTCTCAGACAATGTATCATACCTTTTCAATTCAAACTGATTTTTTAAGATAAATGCTCACATATATAATTGCCCGTTAACTTCTCTTAAATAAGATATTGCAAAACAATAGCACACCACTTGCACATAAATTGCACAAAAATTGTACATAAATTGCACGACAAATGCATAAGATGTTTAATCTACGAGAGAAATTTTTTTGGTACTAAACTGTAAGAATTTTGTCAATTATTGTACCAATAGGTTCTGCATTCAATAATACAGGGATCTTGTAATGTCCAAATTGTAGGAAGTTTGGACTTGGAGAATGGTGGCTCCCCGATGATTTTTATGTAAGTAGTGAGGAAAGTATTGAAGATGAAGCTCTATTTTCGGATATGGTGAATATCAAAATATTACTATGTCTACTTTTTCCTCAAGAGAAACGTAATCGTTCATTGAGATTCATTAATATTAACAAATCAAAAGCTTACCAAAAAATATTAACCAAATTATAAAGTAGCCTTCGACTAGTGCTTAAAGTAAGGGAACTCATTTATTACCCTTTTTTATTTTCCAGAACAGATCAATGTAGTCGTATCAATGAACCTATGCTTGAACTCACACTCACTACAAGAATTCACGAATGTCCCTTGCATACAATTTCTGAGCAAGTGATACATCCAGATCCTGAATATATAAGGCTCAATATTGATTTAAATATGTTTAAATTTCTTTAAACATAAAAAATGAAAAACGAGAAAAAAGTGTTGTTGATTTATTTTGTTTACGTATGAACATGTCATATATTATTCAACCAATTCACATTAGATTTTTGCGTTTCTTAGACAATGTATCATACCTTTCAAATTCAAACCGATATTTAAAGCTAAAAGCTCACAAATATAATTGCCCGTTAACTTTCCTTAAATAGTATATTGCAAAATAAAAGCACACAAGTTGCACATAAATTGCACAAGAACTGCACATAAATCGCGCAATAAATGAATAACATGTTTAATCTACGAGAGAAATGTTTTTCGGCACCATACGGTAATAAATTTGTAACATATGGTACCAATAAGTTCTGCATTCAATAATACAGGGATCATGCACTGTCCAAATTTTAAAAAGATTGGACTTGGAGAATGGCTGCTCCCCGATGATTTTTATTCAAGTAGTGAGGAAAATACTGAAGACGAAGCTATATTTTCGGATCTGGTAAATATCAAAATATTACTTAGTCTCCATTTTCCTTAAGAGGGACATAATCGTTCATTGAGATTCATTAATATTAACAGATCGATAGCTTACCAAAAAATATTAACCAAAGTATAAAGTAGCCTATGACTAGTGCTTAAAGTAAGGGATCTCATTTAGTACCTTTTTTTTTTCTAGAACAGATCAAGGTAGGCGTAGCAGTGAACCTACGCTTGAACTCACACTCACTACAAGAATTTACGGATGTCCCTTGCATACAATTTGTGAGAAAGTTATGCATCCAGATCCTGAATCTATAAAGCCCGAAATTGATTTAATTATGTTTAAATTTCTTTAAACATATATAATGAAAAACGAGAAATAAGTGTGGTTGATTTATTTAGTTGACGAATGAACATGTCCTATATTTATTCAACCAAATCACATCAGATTTTTGCATTTCTTAGACAATGTATTATACCTTTTCAATTCAAACTTATTTTTAAAGATAAAAGCTCACATGTATAATTGCCCGTTAATTTCCATTAAATAGTATATTGCAAAACAAAAGCACACAAGTTGCACATAAATTGCACAAAAATTGTACATAAATTGCACGACAAATGCATAACATGTTTAATCTACGAGAGAATTTTTTTTTGGTACTAAACTGTAAGAAATTTGTCACTTATTGTACCAATAGGTTCTGCATTCAATAATACAGGGATCATGTAATGTCCAAATTGTAGGAAGATTGGACTTGTAGAATGGAGGCTCCACGATGATTTTTATGCAAGTAGTGCGGAAAATACTGAAGATGAAGCTCTATTTTCGGATATGGTGTATATCAAAATATTACTAAGTCTACTTTTTCCTTAAGAGAAACATAATCTTTCATCGAGATTCATTAATATTAACGGATCAATAGCTTACCAAAAAATACTAACCAAATTATAAAGTTGCCTTAGACTAGTGCTTAAAGTAAGGGAGCTCATTTATTTCCTTTTCTATTTTCCAGAACAGATCAAGGTAGTCGTAGCAATGAACCTAGGCTTAAACTCACACTCATTACAAAAATTTACGAATGTCCGTTGCATACAATTTCTGAGCAAGTTATACATCCAGATCCTGAATAGATAAGGCCCAATATTGATTTAAATATGTTTAAATTTCTTTAAACATATATAATGAGAAAGGAGAAATAAGTGTTGTTGATTTATTTAGTTGACGTATGAACATGTCATATATTATTCAACCAATTCATATTAGATTTTTGCATTTCTTAGACAAAGTATCATGCCTTTCAATTCAAACTGATTTTTAAATCTAAAAGCTCACATATATACTTGCCCGTTAACATCCCTTAAATAGTATATTGCAAAACAAAAGCACACAAGTTGCACATAAATTACACAAGAACTGCACATAAATTGCACAACAAATGAATAACATGTTTGATCTACGAGAGAAATGTTTTTTTGGCACCATACTGTAAGAAATTTGTAACTTATGGTACCAATAGGTTCTGCATTCAATAATACAGGGATCATGCAATGTCCAAATTTTAGGAAGATTGGACTTGGAGAATGGCTGCTCCCCGATGATTTTGATGCAAGTAGTGAGGAAAATACTAAAGTCAGGGATCTCATTTAGTACCTTTTTTTTTTCTAGAACATATCAAGGTAGTCGTAGCAGTGAACCTACGCTTGAACTCAAACTCACTACAAGAATTTACGGATGTCCCTTGGATACAATTTCTGAGAAAGTTATACATATAGATCTTGAATATATAAGGCCAGAAACTGATTTAAAAAAGTTTAAATTTCTTTAAACATATATAATTAAAAACGAAAAATAAGTGTGGTTGATTTATTTAGTTGACGTATGAACATGTCCTATATTTATTCAACCAGATCACATCAGATTTTTGCATTTCTTAGACAATGTAACATACCTTTTCAATTCAAACTAATTTTTAAAGAGAAATGCTCACATATATAATTTCCCGTTAACTTTCCTTAAATAGTATATTGCAAAACAATAACACACCAGTTGCACATAAATTGCACAAAAATTGTACATAAATTGCACGACAAATGCATAACATGTTTAATCTACGAGAGAAATTTTTTTGGTACTAAACTGTAAGAATTTTGTCAATTATTGTACCAATAGGTTCTGCATTCAATAATACAGGGATCTTGTAATGTCCAAATTGTAGGAAGTTTGGACTTGGAGAATGGCGGCTCCCCGATGATTTTTGTGCAAGTAGTGAGGAAAGTACTGAAGATGAATCTCTATTTTCGGATATGGTAAATATCAAAATATTACTAAGTCTACTTTTTCCTTAAGAGAAACATAATCGTTCATTGAGATTCATTAATATTAACAGATCAAAATATTACCAATAAATATTAAACAAATTATAAAGTAGCCTTCGACTAGTTCTTAAAGTAAGGGAGCTCATTTATTACATTTTTTATTTTCCAGAACAGATCAATGTAGTCGTATCAATGAACCTAGGCTTGAACTCACACTCACTACAAGAATTCACGAATGTCCCTTGCATACAATTTTTGAGCAAATGATAAATCCAGATCCTGAATATATAAGGCCCAATATTGATTTAAATATGTTTAAATTTCTTTAAACATAAATAATGAAAAACGAGAAATAAGTGTTGTTCATTTATTTAGTTGACGTATGAACATGTCATATATTATTCAACCGATTCACATTAGATTTTTGCGTTTCTTAGACAATGTATCATACCTTTCAATTTCAAACCGATATTTAAAGCAAAAAGCTCACATATATAATTGCCCGTTAACATCCCTTAAATAGTATATTGCAAAATAAAAGCACACAAGTTGCAGATAAATTGCACAATAACTGCACATAAATCGCGCAATAAATGAATAACATGTTTAATCTACGAGAGAAATGTTTTTTCGGCACCATACTGTAATAAATTTGTAACAAATGGTACCAATAGGTACTGCATTCAATAATACAAGGATCATGCACTGTCCAAATTTTAGGAAGATTGGACTTGGAGAATGGCTGCTCCCCGAAGACTTTTATGGAAGTAGTGAGGAAAATACTGAAGATGAAGCTGTATTTTCGGATCGGGTAAATATCAAAATATTACTTAGTCTCCTTTTTCCTTAAGAAGGACATAATCGTTCATTGAGATTCATTAATATTAACATATCAATAGCTTACCAAAAAATATTAACCAAAGTATAAAGTAGCCTATGACTAGTGCTTAAAGTAAGGGATCTCATTTAGTACATTTTTTTTTTCTAGAACAGATCAAGGTAGGCGTAGCAGTGAACCTACGCTTGAACTCACACTCACTACAAGAATTTACGGATGTCCCTTGCATACAAATTATGGGAAAGTTATACATCCAGATACTGAATCTATAAGACCCTAAATTGATTTAATTATGTTTAAATTTCTTTATACATATATAATGAAAAACGAGAAATAAGTGTGGTTGATTTATTTAGTTGACTTATGAACATGTCCTATATTTATTCAACCAAATCACATCAGATTTTTGCATTTCTTAGACAATGTATTATACCTTTACAATTCAAACTAATTTTTAAAGATAAAAGCTCACATGTATAATTGCCTGTTAATTTCCATTAAATAATATATTGCAAAACAAAAGCACACAAGTTGCACATAAATTGCACAAAAATTGTACATAAATTGAACAACAAATGCATAACATGTTTAATCTACGAGATTATTTTTTTTGGTACTAAACTGTAAGAAATTTGTCACTTATTGTACCAATAGGTTCTGCATTCAATAATACAGGGATCATGTAATGTCCAAATTGTAGGAAGATTGGACTTGGAGAATGGCGGCTCACCGATGATTTTTATGCATGTAGTGCGGAAAATACTGAAGATGAAGCTCTATTTTCGGATATGTTGAATATCAAAATATTACTAAGTCTACTTTTTCCTTAAGAGAAACATAATCGTTCATCGAGATTCATTAATATTAACAGATCAATAGCTTACCAAAAAATATTAACCAAATTATAAAGTTGCCTTCGACTATTGCTTAAAGTAAGGGAGCTCATTTATTACCTTTTTTAATTTTCCAGAACAGATCAAGGTAGTCGTAGTAATGAACCTAGCTTGAAGTCACACTCACTACAAGAATTTACGAATGTCCCTTGCATACAATTTCTGAGCAAGTGATACATCCAGATCCTGAATATATAAGGTCCAATATTGATTTAAATATGTTTAAATTTCTTTAAACATAAATAATGAAAAACGAGAAATAAGTGTTGCTCATTTATTTATTTGACGTATGAACATGTCATATATTATTCAACCAATTCACATTAGATTTTTGCGTTTCTTAGACAATATATCATACCTTTCAAATTCAAAGCGATATTTAAAGCTAAAAGCTCACATATATAATTGCCCGTTAACTTCCCTTAAATAGTATATTGCAAAATAAAAGCACACAAGTTGCAAATAAATTGCACAAGAACAGCACATAAATCGCGCAATAAATGAATAACATGTTTAATCTACGAGAGAAATGTTTTTTTGGCACCATACTGTAATAAATTTGTAACATATGGTACCAATAGGTTCTGCATTCAATAATACAGGGATCCAAATTTTAGGAAGATTGGACTTGGAGAATGGCTGCTCCCCGATGATTTTTATGCAAGTAGTGAGTAAAATACTGAAGATGAAGCTGTATTTTCGGATCGGGTAAATATCAAAATATTAGTTAGTCTCCTTTTTCCTTAAGAGGGACATAATCGTTCATTGAGATTCATTAATATTAACTTATCGATAGCTTACCAAAAAATATTAACCAAAGTATAAAGTTGCCTATGACTAGTGCTTAAAGTAAGGAATCTCATTTAGTACCTTTTTTTTTCTAGAACAGATCAAGGTAGGCGTAGCAGTGAACCTACGCTTGAACTCACACTCACTACAAGAATTTACGGATGTCCCTTGCATACAATTTGTGAGAAAGTAATACATCCAGATCCTGAATCTATAAGGCCCGAAATTGATTTAATTATGTTTAAATTTCTTTTAACATATATAATGAAAAACGAGAAATAAGTGTGGTTGATTTATTTAGTTGACGTATGAACATGTCCTATATTTATTCAACCAAATCACATAAGATTTTTGCATTTCTTAGAGAATGTATTATACCTTTTCAATTCAAACTGATTTTTAAAGATAAAAGCTCACATGTATAATTGCCCGTTAATTTCCATTAAATAGTATATTGAACAAAAGCACACAAGTTGCACATAAATTGCACAAAAATTGTACATAAATTGAACGACAAATGCATAACATGTTTAATCTACGAGAGAATTTTTTTTTGGTACTAAACTGTAAGAAACTTTTCACTTATTGTACCAATAGGTTCTGCATTCAATAATACAGGGATCATATAATGTCCAAATTGTAGGAAGATTGGACTTGGAGAATGGCGGCTCCCCATTGATTTTTATGCATGTAGTGCGGAAAATACTGAAGATGAAGCTCTATTTTCGGATATGGTGAATATAAAAATATTACTAAGTTTACTTTTTCCTTAAGAGAAATATAATCGTTCATCGAGATTCATTAATATTAACAGATCAATAGCTTACCAAAAAATATTAACCAAATTATAAAGTTGCCTTCGACTAGTGCATAAAGTAAGGGAGCTCATTTATTACCTTTTTTAATTTTCCAGAACAGATCAAGGTAGTCGTAGTAATGAACCTAGGCTTGAAGTCACACTCACTACAAGAATTTACGAATGTCCCTTGCATACAATTTCTGAGCAAGTGATACATCCAGATCCTGAATATATAAGGCCCAATATTGATTTAAATATGTTTAAATTTCTTTAAACATATATAATGAAAAACGAGAAATAAGTGTTGTTAATTTATATAGTTGAAGTATGAACATGTCATATATTATTCAACCAATTCACATTAGATTTTTGCGTTTCTTAGACAATGTATCATACCTTTCAAATTCAAACTGAATTTTAAAGCTAAAAGCTCACATATATAATTGCCCGTTAACTTCCCTTAAATAGTATATTGCAAAACAAAAGTACACAAGTTGCACATAAATTGCACAAGAACTGCACATAAATTGCACAACAAATGAATAACATGTTTAATCTACGAGAGAAATGTTTTTTGGCACCATACTGAAAGAAATTTGTAACATATGGTACAAATAGGTTCTGCATTTAATAATACAGGGATCATGCAATGTCTAAATTTTAGGAAGAATATTGGAGTTGGAGAATGGCTGCTCATCGACGATTTTTATGCAAGTAGTGAAGAAAATACTGAAGATGAAGCTGTATTTTCGGATCTGGTTAATATCAAAATATTACTTAGTCTACTTTTTCCTTAAGAGGAACATAATCGTTCATTGAGATTCATTAATATTAACAGATTGATAGCTTACCAAAAAATATTAACCAAAGTATAAAGTAGCATATGACTAGTGCTTAAAGTAAGGGATCTCATTTAGTACCTTTTTTTTTCTAGAACATATCAAGGTAGTCGTAGCTGTGAACCTACGCTTGAACTCAAACTCACTACAAGAATTTACGGATGTCCCTTGGATACAATTTCTGAGAAAGTTATACATCCAGATCCTGAATCTATAAGGCCCGAAATTGATTTAAATAAGTTTAAATTTCTTTAAACATATATAATTAAAAACGAGAAATAAGTGTGGTTGATTTATTTAGTTGATGTATGAACATGTCCTATATTTATTCAACCAGATCACATCAGATTTTTGCATTTCTTAGACAATGTATTATACCTTTTCAATTCAAACTGATTTTTAAAGATAAATGCTCACATATATAATTGCCCGTTAACTTTCCATAAATACTATATTGCAAAACAATAACACACCAGTTGCACATAAATTGCACAAAAATTGTACATAAATTGCACGACAAATGCATAACATGTTTAATCTACGAGAGAAATTTTTTTGGTACTAAACTGTAAGAATTTTGTCAATTATTGTACCAATAGGTTCTGCGTTCAATAATACAGGGATCTTGTAATGTCCAAATTGTAGGAAGTTTGGACTTGGAAAATGGCGGCTCCCTGATGATTTTTGTGCAAGTAGTGAGGAAAGTACTGAAGATTAATCTCTATTTTCAGATATGGTGAATATCAAAATATTACTAAGTCTATTTTTTCCTTAAGGGAAACATAATCGTTCATTGAGATTCATTAATATTAACAGATCAAAATATTACCAATAAATATTAAACAAATTATAAAGTAGCCTTCGACTAGTGCTTAAAGTAAGGGAGCTCATTTATTACCTTTTTTTATTTTCCAGAAAAGATCAATGTAGTCGTAGCAATGAACCTAGGCTTGATCTCACACTCACTACAAGAATTCACGAATGTCCCTTGCATACAATTTTTGAGCAAGTGACAAATCCAGATCCTGAATATATAAGGCCCAATATTGATTTAAATATGTTTAAATTTCTTTAAACATAAATAATGAAAAACGAGAAATAAGTGTTGTTGATTTATTTAGTTGACGTATGAACATGTCATATATTATTCAACCAATTGACATTAGAATTTTGCGTTTATTAGACAATGTATCATACCTTTCAAGTTCAAACCGATATTTAAAGCTAAAAGCTCACATATATAATTGCCCGTTAACTTCCCTTAAATAGTATATTGCAAAATAAAAGCACACAAGTTGCAGATAAATTGCACAAGAACTGCACATAAATCGCGCAATAAATGAATAACATGTTTAATCTATGAGAGAAATATTTTTTTGGCACCATACTGTAATAAATTTGTAACATATGGTACCAATAGGTTCTGCATTCAATAATACAGGGATCATGCACTGTCCAAATTTTAGGAAGATTGGACTTGGAGAATGGCTGCTCCCCGATAATTTTTATGCAAGTAGTGAGGAAAATACTGAAGATGAAGCTGTATTTTCGGATCGGGTAAATATCAAAATATTACTTAGTCTCCTTTTTCCTTAAGAGGGACATAATCGTTCATTGAGATTCATTAATATTAACTTATCGATAGCTTACCAAAAAATATTAACCAAAGTATAAAGTAGCCTATGACTAGTGTTTAAAGTAAAGGATCTCATTTAGTACCTTTTTTTTTTCTAGAATAGATCAAGGTAGGCGTAGCAGTGAACCTACGTGATTTAACCTGTTTTCGTCGGGTTAATAGTATCAGTGAATTTATGATATTGGGGGTTTTGAATATATATAATTTATGGGGCTCTGTTACTTTATTCAGGATGGATCAATCTCAAGGAAAAGCTATATTGTAAGAACAGAAAGTAAATATTCAATCCAACGCAGAAAATAACACAAATATGAAGAGAAAGCTATTTCTTTATTGAATAGTAATGAGTTGTGCAGTTAAGCAGAATTCAATGGCCTATATGCCTTGTAATTCAGAGTTCTTAATGTTCTTTTTCCTCTATACAATGATTAACTAGGTATTTATATCATGCTAAACCTAGTGTTACAAGGAAACATAGTCCTAACAGGACTCGGCCCAAATATCCTTCTCGGGTCCGGAATATAGTCTTCTAGTCGAAGAGAGCTGTACTTGGCCGGGTCGATCAGATGATCCCGAACTGTCTGATTTGGTCGAACCGATCTCATGTTCTTTACTCGATCCGTATAGTATGTTGGGTGCGAAATAGCCCCCATCAGTACTCCCTCACTTCTTCGAGCGTATAGATAATAGAAGCTCGTAGAAGTAGATAATTCTTTACGACTGTTTATTTTCTATGAATGGAGCCTCGTTAAAAACCTTTCTTAAGAAAAAACCCAGTGGGAAAAAATCTTAAGTAAGGAAAAGAGTGCTACATATCATAGATAGTCGTTTTCTCTGTCCGATTACGAATCGCCACGCGTCTATTCTGGAGCCTTTTCATCTCCTTCCTTTTTGGCGGGAACGTGATTAATTATGATGAGTTCGAAACGTCTTTTCTCATCTTAGTATAAATAGGTGACTTTTTAGTTCGTCATTTTTCCTTTATACTTGCTTATAGTTCATAGTCATTCTCTTGCTTAGTCGTTCATCATATAAAGTTTTCCTTTTATCGACTTATATCCTTCGAGAGTCTGAAAATATGGCTTCTTTGAGAAAATCTTTTTCTTCCTCGAGGGAGAATGTTGCTCCGAATAACGAGGAGGAGTTGCGCTCTAATCATTTGGGTGAACAATCTACGATTTCTGAATTCGTTGTTCCTGTAGAAGATACTTTTAAAGTACAGATCCTTTCTGATGCAGAGGTTGCTGCCCGAGCCAAAAAGGGCAAAGGTACTGCTCCTCAAATTTCTGAACCAATTGAGGACCTAGCTTGTGCTTATACGGTGGATACTTTTCCGGAGGTCGTGAACAATTATGCCAAATATTTCCCGGAGGGTTCCGAGATAATTCTTCCTTCCCCTTCTGATAGGGTCACTTTACCACCGGAAGGATGTCGCGCCTTTTATACGGCTCACTTTAATAGCGGCCTCCGTCTTCCGTTATCTCCCCTGTTCCTTGATATCTTGAGAATATTTAGTGTGTCCTTGACACAATTAGTTCCAAATTCCGTGGCTTTCCTGGTTTGCTTTACTGTCCTGATGATCGCGAAAGGGTTTAAACCTTCCTTTCGTAACTTTACACAACTTTTCCGGTTCAACATTTCTAGTTCTTCTAATCGCGGGTATTTCTTCGCCAGTCAGAGACCTAGTCGAGCGATCTTTGACGCCCCCATTTCTAGCAACCCTTTTTGGAAATCTCACTTTTTCTTTGTTCGCCCCCCACCTCATCTTCGTTCGGCGGATGGTTCGACTATTTCCTTCTCGTGGGATCATGATTTCAAATGGGTATATGGAGGTTGCTTGCCGACTGGTGAATTCGTTCCTGACGATGCTCAGTTTATCGCTGAAATCCCCGATATGCGTGCAAACAAATATCAGAGTGCTCTTCTGATTGGGGAAAGTTTCCTTCGTAAAGCGGGATTGAGTGTTCATACTTTTCCAATCGGTTCATCATTGGAATCACTGGGTAAGGATTTTACTTTAATTTAGTGTTACGATAATATCTTCTTATATATAGGGAAACTAACTTTATTTTGTTTCTTGTTCAGCTCATATGGTAGAAAATTCTCGACATTCTTCAAAGGGAAAAATGGTGTTATCCAAATCCTCTAAATCTACAGAGAATAATCCGATCGAGCAGAGAGCTTCTCGGAAGAGAAAACTGGAGTTGAGCCATGAATCCGAGGAGAATGGAGAGGAGTCTCCAAATTCTTCCCAAGATTCCCCTGTTCGTCAAGGGACTGGGCCTGGGTATCCCCCCTTCAGCTTAGAACATCCTTGGGAATTCGTGGATGTCGTAGTTGGTCGATGCCTCATCCTAGCGAGAACCCGGTGGGGAGAAAAAGGAGCTATTATGGTCGTTCTGGCAACGATCTTTCTTTAGTTGGCGACAATCATCCGAAACCTACTTTGGTTGAAATGATCGAAGATCATTTAGAGGGGAAGAGAGCCGCTGGTTATTCCGAGAAAGATTCTCTTGTCCATGACGAAAACGAGAATGCGGTCGATAAGGCGACTCGCGTTCTATTATCCGGGGTTTTTACTCGTGATTTAAACAAAATTTTCCGTAAGGATCCTCTGGAGAAATTTCAGCGAGCTTCTCTTTACGCTGAAAAGGTAAATTCTTTTGAGCTCGCCTTATAAGATATTCTTTATTCCGAAGACATTCTTGCTAACTTATTTCTTGTTTTACCCCTTTGCTTTTTCAGACTAAGACTTGTTTAGCCTCATATGCATACGAAACTGCACTCTGGAAACAGCAATGTGAGTTTCTAGATGAGAAAAATAAAGCTCTACTTCGTAAGTTTTCTGGTTCAGAGGTTGGTCCCTCAACCTCTTCTTCCGTTCCTGTCGTAGAGACTCGTGCTACTGAGACGGAGGATCAAGAGATCATAAACAGGATTACGGAGCTTTCCCGTGCTCAAGAGCAAGCCAGTCAAATGGCTAAAAAATTAGAGGAATTCCAATTTCAGAGTACGGCTCGAATTAGTGAGCTAGAATCTCAAGTATCAAGTCTTCAAGCTTCTTTGGAGGAGTATGAAAAGGATGTCCCTCTTAGCGGACTTAGGGATCGATATGGTAGGAACCCTGATGAAAGAGTTATCCGCGAATTCCTTAACTCTCCTGTTCATACGGCGTTGGTGTATCAGATGGTCGGTCCTCTTCTGGAGAGTACTTTCAAGAAGGCGGTTCATCAGCTGGTCGCCTTAGCGATGATCGACGACCGTCGAAAGGAGTATTTTAAGGCGGCGCACATTCGGTTGAATCGTTATGGCGAAATTTATTCTCCTTCCGAGCTTCCTGATGTCGTATATCAAGGTTTCCCTTTGGCTCACCTTGTCGAAGAATTCGGAAAACCATTGCTATTCCTCTTTCTGATGTTAACGATGAGCTTGATAACACTTTTATCGATCCGGAAGACGAAGAAGAAGAAGAAGAAGAAGATATAGGCACGACTTAGAACGTCGATAGTGAACAGAGAATTCCGGATAGCGACCAGGCTTCTTGATATAGTGACTTTTGAAATAATCTATGTAATTAATTATCCGTAGGTTGAATTGTAATTTTACTTTTTCATCCCTTTGTATGCTAAGCTTTTCATCTTCTGACAGTTACGTCTTTTCATCTTCGCCGTAATAATTCAGACAAGTCATTAACTTCGCCGTAATCATTATGTGTGCGTCTTTTCAAATTCTAGTGTTTGTTCCAAGGTCAGTTTTTCTATTTCGCGCCCTTTCTTTAGGTCTGTAGCGTCTTTTCGTGTAGTATAAATACTAAAGGTAAAAACTTGACTTGTTATTTACCGTTATACTCGTCTCTTCTAATAGAATACTTTTTCTTTGGCTAGTCGATAAACTTCCTCGTTTCTTTGCTTTATACTTTTCAATAATTCGATCATGAGTAACCTTTTCGGCAATACTTCGAAACGACCTTCTCGTGAGAGCGCTAGGGATAATAGATCCAAAAAATCCCGAAGAGACGGGCCGTCGATGGAGCCTCTTCGTTCGTTCCCAATAATTAGGTCGGTGAATGATACTCGTGTTATCCCTTCCGAACCTTTTTTTGTAGTAAACTCATCGTTTTCAGAACCAACCTTTTCTTCTTCCACTGAAGTAGCAAGTATGCCTTCCCCTGGTCGGGTAGCTTTTGGCGATGTGTCCAATGAGGAACCAACTTATAATATACCTATTACTTCAAGTGCTTCTTCCTTCGAGCACGTTTTTCATGGAGGGGATTTTGCTATTTCCCTTCCTTTGTCTGCTTCTACTGCTCCAATCGCCAGCAAAGGGCAAGTTGGTGATGGCTTTTTTGTCAATCCTTCCACAACACAATCCGTTTCGCAGGATTGCCCTGACTACTTATTTCATGATACCACGGTGATGACTACTTCTTTTGAATCTGGGGGACCTTCTGGGAGTCGGTTCGAGTCGAGGTCTGGTCGCCGAACCGTTATTTCCGCTTCGGGCAAGGAGACCTCCGTTAGCCCCAACGAGAGAGATTCTCCTCGTCTGTTAGATGATCGATGCATCCTTGAGCAAGTTAAGGATATTATGTTGTCAGAGACTCCACGCGCTGACGGTGTCCCTTCTAATAGTGAATTGCCTGGCTCAGTTGAGCCTGATGCTTTGTCTTGGGATCTGGGTTTAAGCACTATCTTGCCTGGTGAGCTGAGGAAACTTGAGGATACTTCCAATGTACGCCTTGTTCAGTCTCTTGTTAAGATGTGCGAGCAGGTAGACATATATTTCGATAATTTTCCCTACTTTATTTTGACTTTCATGTTGTGTGAGGGTTTATCTCACTCTTCTTCTTTTTCAGTCCAAATATTTTGCCCTTCAGCTGGGTGTGCAGAACGATAATCTGTGGAATAGTAAGGATGCTTACCGAAAACGGTTAGAGTCGGAGTCGGCGAAGGTCGCAGGGCAGACTCTCCAGCTGCAGCTTGCCAATGATGATTTGAAAAAATTGCAGGAGGAGAAGTCTGTCTGGGAGCAAGAGAAAAACGAGTTGGTTCGGGCTGCTGCCCTTGCAGAGGAGTCTCAACGGCGGTCCTACGAGGAAGGATATGACGCTGGTTATCTAAAGCGTCAAGAGGAGTTGATGGCGTTTGCTGGTAATTTGACTCCTCGGAGGACTGTTTCTACTAGTCGACCTGCTGACCATTCTTCTCAGTGATCTTTGTTCGACCTGGCAGGCCTTGGGCTGTATTTTTTTTTTTTTTTTTTTTTTTTACTGCCCAGCTTTTGTGTATTTGTTCGGGCTGAAACTTTTTGTAATGGGAGAAGTACCAAGTTGGAAATTATGACCTTTTTGTAGGCAGGTCCTTGCCTTGATCAATTTTCTTCTGTATATTTACTTTGTTATGCACATTTTGCCTTTATGCATAAATATAATTATCATGAAATAATCAGCATAGATTAGCACACTTATCTGATATTGATCTTTTAGGATAGAGAAAGTAGCTTGATCTTGCTTGGTCACTGTTTAAGTAGACGAATGATATAATGTTTGCGCTGCAAATCAAATCTTTGTTGATCAACCCAGTATCGTCCCTTGGATTATGTCCACCAACATGTTTTACGTCAAAATATAGACAATAGGTCATTTGTATCGATAATAGTCGTTAAGGAACTCTCAGCATCTTGGTCGATGTTCGATCCATGCCTTGTAAATTTGTCTTTTTGTGATGTAAGTCTTATATAAGGGGGCTATTATCCCTTTTGTTGAACTTCACTTTTCTTTTCATCAGGCTAAGAGAAAATATCCCTTTCAGTATCTTCCAAAACTTTATGTATCCCAGCATTAATTTTGAACTATATGTTCCTCAATTGGTGTATCATTACATCATTTCTTTGATATGGGAGGAATTGGAAAATGTAGGAGTCGTTGGCAGATCTGACCTGTTCAGACCTCCTTCAGCAATTCTTTGGTATGTTAGGCAGTTACTTCTTTGCAGTTTCGAATGAGGAGGACTATTCTCCTGATTTCTATGTCAGATATCTTGGACTCCAAAGGAGTTCTTGTATGAGTTAGTTAATGGTTACCCATGTGACGTATGAGGCAGTGACGGCCCTCGCATGGTGGAGGGTTTCATCTTTTATCTTTTATCGAGCAAGTAATCTTTTCACGACGATCTTAAACTTGTATGCCTTCGTTTGTGGTTGGTCTATTTGGTCCGGAGCTCCTTTAGGTGTCCAAACGATGATCGCTTCGATCCACGTCTTTCTGATTATCGACTGGTTGAGTCGACTAAATAGCGCCGTTCCAACTTACTTGCATTTATTACGGGGAGTTAAAGGGTCGCATTTATGTCCCTTGATCAAATTCTTTTTCAGCCGTTGGATTCATTAGATCTATCCCTATAAATAGGGTGGTGGTTTGCATTCTTCATTTGCAATTTCTCAATAAGGATGGAGATCTCAGTTTCCTTAGATTTTATTTTGCCTTCAGATCCCATAATATTCAAAAAGTCACATTACCGTGATTCGCACCGTAATAGCTTGATGTTCTTCTGTCTTGTACTGACGGGTCCCATGGAAGCCCTACCTTGTACTAACGGGTCCCATGAGGCCTCAGATGTTGTTTTCACAGATTTGAGGTCCGTGGTTTCTGTTTGCACATGGAGGGTTCATACTTGCCAGTCACCCCCGCTCTTGGATGTTACCTCCGGAGTGATAGACCGTTGGGGTATGCTGGTAAATATTAATAATTCTCGACCGCCCCGAAGAGATGCTGCTCCAGAGTAAAATGTTTTATTTTGAAGTAAAAGCAGTATCTTGTTGTGGGTGAATGAGTATTGCCGGTTATCTGGCTGGTAATGCTCATTTCGTCTGGAAGAACATTTGATCTTCAGAGCCTGGCCATCGAACCAAAGAAGTCGACCATCCTGAGCAGCATGCTTCTTAGGTGGTTGATCATAGTCGACGAGGCACTAGGGAGGAGATTGGTGTTTCCGTGGACATTGCCGTGAAGATCGCCGATCTTATAGGATCATTTCATCTAAATCATTGTAACGATCTTTAAGTAGCATGTAGACCTCTGTAACGTAGGATTTTTGTATGTAACTGGTTTGATGAATAAAATATTACTTTTATTCCTTACATCTTCTTTGTCGTTCGATTCTGTCATAATTTTTATTTACGAGGAGTAATTTCCGAGTAGATGAATTCATACTTAATTCATCTTCAAAACTTTAGGAGTATTAGCGGATCTTTTAGATCGTTAGGAATAGATCGAGGAGTGTTTATTGAGCGGATCAATGTTTACTCAACTTGTTACAAATTAGATTTAGGTTTTTATCACCTGAAATCTTTCTGATCGTTGTAAATATATCGAGGAGTTTTTATTGAGCGGATCAATGTATACTCAACTTTGTTTGATTAGACTTAGGTTTTTAACCCAAAAGCCTTTTATTCGTTGAAAATATATTGAGGAGTGTTTATTGAGCGGATCAATGTATACTCGACTCGTTTTGTTTAGACTCAGGTTTTTAACCCAAAGTCTGTTTGAATTGTCATGAGTAGATCGAGGAGTTTTTATTGAGCGGATCAATGTTTACTCAACTCGTTTATAATTTAGACTTGGGTTTTTAATACCCAAAGTCTTTTTGAATAGATCGAGGAGTTTTTATTGAGCGGATCAATGTTTACTCAACTCGTTTATAATTTAGACTTAGGTTTTTAATACCCAAAGTCTTTTTTGATTGTCGTGAATAGATCGAGGAGTTTTTATTGAGCGGATCAATGTTTACTCAACTCGTTTATAACTTAGGTTTTTAATACCAAAAGTCTTTTTTGATCGTCGTGAATAGATCGAGGAGTTTTTATTGAGCGGATCAATGTTTACTCAACTCGTTTATAATTTAGACTTAGGTTTTTAATACCCAAAGTCTTTTTTGGTCGTCGTGAATAGATCGAGGAGTTTTTATTGAGCGGATCAATGTTTACTCAACTTGTTTATAATTTAGACTTAGGTTTTTAATACCAAAAGTCTTTTTGAACTGTCATGAGTAGATCGAGGAGTTTTTATTGAGCGGATCAATGTTTACTCAACTCGTTTATAATTTAGACTTAGGTTTTTAATACCAAAAGTCTTTTTGAACTGTCATGAGTAGATCGAGGAGTTTTTATTGAGCGGATCAATGTATACTCGACTCGTTTTTATGGTCGGATTTGAGGAGTGTTTATTGAGCTGATCAATGTATACTTAACTCCTTTGTCCCAATCTCAACCAATTATGATAGTAGAGTTCAAAGGAGTGTTTTCCGGAACAATCGATTTATAGAAATTGCTAAAATCTTTAATAATTGAACTGTAGGCTAAGGCCTTTATTACAAAGACTGAAACTTAATGAAATAAAATAAAACTATGCAGTATAATCTGCTAAAATTTATTTACCATTGTATTTTCTAAGGTTGACTGCGTTCCAAGTTCTTGGTAAGGCTGTTCCATCCAAGTGTGCAATTTTGTACAAACCTTTCTTTCCCACTCCAATGACGACATAAGGTCCATCCCAATTTTGTTGTAACTTTCCCACATGCTTGGATACTTCTACCTTTTTCAAGACCAGGTCTCCTTCTTTGAAGGTTCGGAAGCGTACTTTTTGATTGTATGCCTTTTCCATATTTGCTTTAGTGGCTTGCAAGCGTACAGCGGCTTTTTCTCTTAAGGCTTCTGTTAAGTCGACATCATTTTCTCTTGTCTTTTCGTTTTCCTGACCATCGTACATTTCAATTCTTGGTGTCGGAATTAGAGTTTCAACAGGAATAACAGCTTCCGAACCATATACCAAGCTAAATGGGGTTTCCCCGGTCGAGCTTCTGACTGTGGTTCGATTAGCCCAAAGTACTCCTGGGAGTTCATCAAGCCATTTTCCTTTGGCCGCTCCTAATCTTTTTTCCAAAGATTTTATTATTTCTCGGTTTGTTACTTCGGTTTGTCCGTTCGCTCTAGGGTGCCCGACCGAAGTGAAATTTTGTTGGATTCCCAGTTTCGAACACCATTTTATTACCTGTTTTCCGGCGAATTGGGTCCCATTATCAGAAATTAGGATCCTCGGGATACCAAATCGACAAACTATGAATTTCCATAGGAAGTTGATCACTTGGAATTGAGTTATTCGTGCGAGGGCGACGCATTCTATCCACTTGCTGAAATATTCTACAGCGACCAGGACATAAGCTTTCTTGGATCTAGCCGCTGGGAACGGTCCCACGATGTCCATTCACCATTGATCGAAAGGCCAACATATCGGGATTGGGTGCATGTTTTCTGCTGGTCGATGACATATGTTAGCATGGACTTGGCAGTGATGACATTCTTGGACATACTGAGCGGCGTCTTTGTTGATAGTAGGCCAATAATAACCTGTTCTGAGGCATTTTAAAGCCAATGCCCTTGATCCGCTGTGATTTCCTGCGTCTCCTTCGTGTATTTCTCGTAGTATATTGGTGGTTTGTGATTCAGAGACGCATTTCAGAAGAATTCCTGATACTGATCTTCGGTAGAGTTTTCCTTCTATAAGTGTATACTTTGGAGCTCGATATCTTACCTTCCGAGCATCATTCTGGTCAGACGGTAGTTTTCCTTCTCGAAGATAGTCTATCATTGGGGTCATCCAGTTTTCCTCAGCTCCTTCGATTTCCATTATATCGACTATTGGTGTTTCATCGATATCAATCGCCGGTGTATTAGAAATTAACCAGTTGATCACCCTTTCGGTCTTTCCATCATGGGATCCTGTGAATTTAGATAGTTGATCGGCCCATTTGTTTTCCGAACGAGGAATGTTCTGTATGCCGAAACTTTCAAATTTCTCAGCTAGTGTTTTCACTTTAGCGAGGTATTTAACCATATTGAACTCTTTAGCCTCGTATAATCCTTCTATTTGTCTTTGTACTAACTCTGAATCGGTTAATACTTTAAGACTTTTTATATTGGCTTTGATCGCCATTTCCATTCCTGCGATTAACGCTTCATATTCTGCTTCATTGTTGGTCACGACAAAGTCCAACGTTATCGCATAATTCAGATCTTCTTTGTTTGGCCCGGTGAAGTTGATTCCGGCGCCTCCTCCTTCTCGGCATGAAGCACCGTCGACATGCATTAACCAAGTTTGATCTTCTATGATCAAGACATCGTCGTTTAGGCTGCTCGATGATTCAGTTGCCTGTGTCGGTGTTTCCAATAGAAAATCAGCTAACACTTGGGCCTTAATTGCGATTCTTGGTTTGTAATCGATTTCGAACTGGCCGGGTTCGATCGCCCATTTGATTAGTCTTCCGGAGGCTTCTGGTTTTGCTAGGACTTGCCTTAGTGGTTGATTTGTTAAAACCACTATTTTGTAGGTTAAAAAGTATGGTCGAAGTTTTCATGCAGCCACTACCAAGGCCAGGGTGAACTTCTCAATTTCCAAATAATTCTTCTCCGCCCCTTGTAATAATTTGCTTAGATAATAGACAGGCTTATGTTCTGAACCTTCTATCTTTATTAGTACTGAACTAACGGCCGCGTCGGAGATCGATATGTAGATATACAATGGTTCACCTTCCGTCGGTTTGGCCAACATCGGGGGTGTTATCAAATACTCTTTGAGTTGTTCGAAAGCTCGATCGCATTCTTCGGTCCAAACGAAGTTTTTTGCTTTTCGAAGCGTTTGGAAAAAGGGCAAGCTTCTGTCCGCTGATTTTGATATGAATCTGTTCAACGCTACTATTTTCCCAACCAAGCTTTGCACTTGGGAAATGGTTTTGGGAGGTTTCATTTCAGTTATGGCTCGGATTTTTTCCGGGTTGGCTTCTATTCCTCGTTGGTGTACTAAATAACCCAAATATTTTCCTGACTTAACACCGAAAGTGCATTTCGCGGGGTTTAACTTCATACGGTATTTCCTTAAGATCCGAAAACATCGATCAAGATGTTTTACGTGATCCGCTTCGTTCATACTTTTGACCAACATGTCGTCTACATAGACTTCCATTAATTCTCCGATTAACTCTTTGAACATTAGGTTTACTAACCTTTGGTAAGTAGCCCCGGCATTCCTTAAGCCGAATGGCATCACTATAAAGCAATATACTCCCTGCTCGGTTACGAAAGCAGTCTTCTCTTGGTCCCGCTCATCCATGTATATTTGATAGAACCCTTGAAAGGCGTCCATCATGCTGAATATTGCGAAGCCAGCGGTTGAGTCAACTAATAAGTCGATCCTTGGGAGGGGATACGGGTCGCGTGGGCATAATTTATTAAGGTCGGTAAAATCATTACACATTCTCCATTTGTTGTCCTTTTTATCCCCTTTTGCTACTAGAACAACATTACATAGCCATTCTGAGAAGTGTATTTCTCGGATTTGTTTTGCTTCAAGTAGTCTTTCTACCTCGGCTTTGATAATTTTATCTTTTACTGGGCCACGATTTCTCTTCTTTTGTCTGGCAGGTTTTGCCAAAGGATCGATTTTTAGCGAATGCTTGATTACTCAAGGATCAATTCCTTCAATGTCATTCGCGCTCCAGGCGAAGACGTCGACATTATCTCTGAGGAAGTTGATTAACATTACTTCCCCTTCCTTGCTCAATTCAGTACCTATTCTTGTCGTTTTGGAAGAGTCTCCCTGTACTAGAACTACATCCTTATGTTCTGGGGGTTTTAAGGCTAAATCTAGCGGTTCTTTTCCCTTTTTGTCTATTCGATCAGTACTGGGGATTTCTACCTTGTTTCTAACAAGATCGTCTTCAAGTTTTCTTTTGCTCGGAGTAATTGATTTGGGATGTTCTTTCAAGGTTAACGAGGTGCTGTAGCAATCCCACGCCATACAGTGATCATTCGTTATTTCTCCGATACCTCCATCGGTCGGAAACTTTATCTTCTGGTGATAAGTAGAGACAACGGCTTGGAACAGGTTGAGGGCTGGTCGTCCCAATATTGCGTTATAAGCGAAGGGTGTTTCTACGACTAGAAATTTCACTAGCTTCACAGTCCGGTGTGGTTTTTTCCCGAGTGACACACTTAAGGTTATTGTCCCGCTGGGGACGATCTCGGACCCTCCAAAGCCTACCAACGGCGTAGCTACTTTCTGTAGGTTTATCTGCCCCAAGTTCATTTGGGCTAAAACCTCCCGGGAGATGATATTTGCTGAGCTCCCATTATCGATTAGGATTCTTTTGACATTATAATTTGCTATTTCTAGCGATACCACCATCGGGAAATCGGGGTTATCCTCTTTTGTGTCCCAAATGATGTTTTTAGGTACTTCGCCTTCGTTAAAGCTGATCGGCTGGTCGATTGACGGCTTGTTTTCCAGAGTCCATATTTCTTTTGGGTATTTTGAGTTTCCAATTATGGATCTGGCTGTCCTTCGTCTGGCGTTACGACTATCCCCGCCTGCGGGTCCCCCGGATATTGTATGGATAGTCCCGTTGATCTGGTCGTGGTTCAACTCCTGTGTGGGACCATGCTGGGGTGACCTTCGATGAGAACTCCTTCTTTGATTATTACCCCGAGGGCTCCTGCTTCTTTCCCTTTTGCGGTTATCTCGCTTTATGTACTCGTCTAGTTTTCCTTGTTCGATTAGTTTTTCAACTTCTCTTTTAAGATGAAAGCAATTTTCCGTCCGATGTCCGTGTGCCCTATGGTACTTACAGTATAGGTCGTAGTTTCGAGACCCTGGTCTGGGCTGAGCGATTTTCCTCGCTTCGGGGATCCAGTTATTTCTTTCTAGAACTTCCAATATTTCTTCCATCGGAACATTTATCCTTGGGTGTTCCACTTGATTCACCCTGCCTCTGATCGGTAGTTCGGGGTTTCTTGGTCTTTGGTAGAAATTA
This sequence comes from Penstemon eatonii, assembly GCA_038501285.1. NCBI lineage: Eukaryota > Viridiplantae > Streptophyta > Magnoliopsida > Lamiales > Plantaginaceae > Penstemon > Penstemon eatonii. The sequence continues at coordinate 59,032,131 of CM076715.1, read as the reverse complement.
GGTTGCCTTTCTTGGTCAACTTTGTTGTATTCTAATCGCTGGAAAACGTTGCCTTTTCTGAAAGATCGCTCATAATCCGCGGATCTTTGGGCAGGAATCCTCTCGTGCCGTTTGGAGCCTGAAGTTGTGGCTTTGTTTTTGTCCTTAAAGGAATTCATCTCTTCTTGGGTCATATATTTAGACTCCAAGCTCATGATGTCGGCAAATGTTCTTGGTTGTTTTCGACTGAGGGCATTTCCGAACTGCCTATTCTTCGTGAGGTCGAAGAGAATAGATATTATGTAATCGATATTAGGGGAATCGATTTTGAGTAACTCCACGTTAAATCTTGCCAACCAGTTTCTCAGGGATTCTCCCTCTTGTTGGTGTATGGTTCCTAAGTAGCTCATCGGGAGTTTTTGCCTCTTCTGACTGGCAAACTGCTGCGTCAGTTTGTTGCATAATTCCCGAAAACTGAATATGGAGTTGGCGGGTTGTTTGGCGAACCAGTCCAATGCGAGCCCTTCGAATGTGGTCACCATTAACTTGGCGGTGAATTCGGCAGAGTGGGCATACAAATTCATTATATTAGTGAAGCTAAAAATATAATCATCCGGGTCAGTGGTTCCATCATATCGGGGTAGTCTACCCGGGACCTGTCCAATGGATTGCGCCTCTTTTATTTCTCTGCAGAAGGGAGAACAGGCTGCAAGGCTCTCCTGGAGTTCCGCGGTCCGGGCCCACGGGTTTTGAACAGATCGTAGGCGTTGTTCAAGTCGCTCATGTACCATCCTTTCGATTTCTCTTTCCGAGAATCGGGTTGTTCGTGGTCGATCTGGGATTGCGTCGTCTATATCATCCTCGATAGGGATTATTGTACGTTCCTTGGACCCACTGCGCCCCGGCTGTGGTTTTCTTTGTCCTGGTTTCCTTCGGGGATGGTTATCGGAGGGTTTAGAATTGCCCTGCTGCGGACTATGTAGCGAGCGCCGCTCACTTGCTGGGTTGTCGGCTTGTTGAGAGGTTTGTTCGTTTGGCCTTGGCGCTCTTGGAGCAGGAGTTGTCCTGGCAGCCCTAACGTTTCGAGGAATGTGATCAAGTACGAGTAACTCTTCTGGAGAAAGTGATTTAAAGAGCATTGCTATTTGTCGCAGTTTCTCCTGAGCGCCCGGGAGAGGAACGGGGATCTCGGGGACTTCCGGTTCTTCCCGTATCGTACCGGGAAGACCTCCTTGGGTTTCGTGCTGACCATGGTGGGTATCCTGCAAATTCTCGTTGGTGTTGGGAACGTTATTATCATTGTTGTCCTGTTGATCTTCAGATGTGTTATGGCCGGTGGTTGTGTTACTTCTTGCTCCAATACGAGCGCTTTTTCTTGGGCGAGCCATGTGTCGATCGAATAATTAACCTAGCCCCACGGTGGGCGCCAACTGATTTAACCTGTTTTCGTCGGGTTAATAGTATCAGTGAATTTATGATATTGGGGGTTTTGAATATATATAATTTATGGGGCTCTGTTACTTTATTCAGGATGGATCAATCTCAAGGAAAAGCTATATTGTAAGAACAGAAAGTAAATATTCAATCCAACGCAGAAAATAACACAAATATGAAGAGAAAGCTATTTCTTTATTGAATAGTAATGAGTTGTGCAGTTAAGCAGAATTCAATGGCCTATATGCCTTGTAATTCAGAGTTCTTAATGTTCTTTTTCCTCTATACAATGATTAACTAGGTATTTATATCATGCTAAACCTAGTGTTACAAGGAAACATAGTCCTAACAGGACTCGGCCCAAATATCCTTCTCGGGTCCGGAATATAGTCTTCTAGTCGAAGAGAGCTGTACTTGGCCGGGTCAATCAGATGATCCCGAACTGTCTGATTTGGTCGAACCGATCTCATGTTCTTTACTCGATCCGTACAGTATGTTGGGTGCGAAATAGCCCCCATCACTACGCTTGAACTCACACTCACTATAAGAATTTACGGATGTCCCTTGCATACAATTTGTGAGAAAGTTATACATCCAGATCCTGAATTTATAAGGCCCGAAATTGATTTAATTATGTTTAAATTTCTTTAAACATATATAATGAAAAACGAGAAATAAGTGTGGTTGATTTATTTAGTTGACATATGAACATGTCCTATATTTATTCAACCAAATCACATCAGATTTTTGCATTTCTTAGAGAATGTATTATACCTTTTCAATTCAAACTGATTTTTAAAGATAAAAGCTCACATGTATAATTGCCTGTTAATTTCCATTAAATAGTATATTGCAAAACAAAAGCACACAAGTTGCACATAAATTGCACAAAAATTGTACATAAATTGATCGACAAATGCATAACATGTTTAATCTACGAGAGAATTTTTTTTGGGTACTAAACTGTAAGAAATTTATCACTTATTGTACCAATAGGTTCTGCATTCAATAATACAGGGATCATGTAATGTCCAAATTGTAGGAAGATTGGACTTGGAGAATGGCGGCTCCCCGATGATTTTTATGCATGTATTGCGGAAAATACTGAAGATGAAGCTCTATTTTTGGATATGGTGAATATCCAAATATTACTAAGTCTACTTTTTCCTTAAGAGAAACATAATCGTTCATCGAGATTCATTAATATTAACAGATCAATAGCTTACCAAAAAATATTAACCAAATTATAAAGTAGCCTTCGACTAGTGCTTAAAGTAAGGGAGCTCATTTATTACCTTTTTTTTTCCAGAACAGATCAAGGTAGTCTTAGCAGTGAACCTACGCTTGAACTCACACTCACTACAAGAATTTACAGATGTCCCTTGCAAACAATTTCTGAGCAAGTGATACATCCAGATCCTGAATCTAGAAGGCCCAAAATTGATTTAAATGTGTTTAAATTTATTTAAACATATATAATGAAAAATGAGAAATAAGTGTGGTTGATTTATTTAGTTGACGTATGAACATGTCATATATTTATTAAACCAATTTACATCAGATTTTTGCATTTCTTAGACAGTGTATCATATCTTTTAAATTAAAATTTTTATTCAGTTGTTTTACACCAGTTTGATTGTTTAAAATATTACAAGTAATGAATCAACATGGACTAAGATACAATGTAAATTCTCCTTGATTGATAAGTATCTGTAAATGTAACTCTATAGGAGTTGACATCGAGATTTAAAAACGAAACCCATAATAGAAAGGTATAATAAATAAACTGAAATAAGATTGAGAGTTAACTATGATTTTTAAAGCTAAAAACTCACATATATAATTGCCCGTTAACTTTCCTTAATTTAGTATATTTAAAAACAAATGCACACCAATTGAACATAAATTGCACAACAAATGCATAATATTTTAAATCTACAAGAGAAATTTTTTTTTGGTACTAAACTTTATGAAATTTTGTTAGTTATGGTACCAAACATTACATAACATACATATTTAGTACCATAATTTAATATGACTCGGCATTTTTGGTCCTTACGTTAGTATTTTTATGAAAAGGGCCACGTGCATGATATTTTGCTATTAACTCCTCGTCGAAATGATCTTTTATCGATAATTTAATACCATGGTGAATTTCTATAACTAAAATACATAATAGGCGACAAAAACACATTTTATCTTTAAAAAATGCTAACATTTTTATTTCACTTTCGAAAAATTTGCATCTATTACTTTTATTGTAATATCTAGGATTTTTTAAGTATATATATATATATATATATATATATATATATATATTGTGTGTGTGTGTTAAGTTATTTCTTGTACTAATTTCAAAGTTATGAATAAAATATATCTGAATAGTATTTGTATTTTTGTGATTATATTATCTGAATTTGGGTATGTTAGATATCATTGGTTCATATTTATATGCTAACAATTCACAATATGTTAATGTTATGTTATATATTTTTTGTGTCATCATCTCATATATTTATCATCGTATTTGTATTCGTGCATCTAAGTATATAATAAAATGTCTTAATCATCTATATTCGTATCGTTTTGTATTCATACCACTGCATCCATACTAGTGCATCATTTTATATAATAGAATATCTCCAATCAAAATATCATATAATTACTGTAGTTTGAATTTCTCTTATTTACTTACACATTTTTCTTTAGAATTCAGCAAATATAGCATATCATGTAAGATGTTTTTTTAACTGTGAGTTACATACCCTTGACATGTTGATTTGGGATTTGATAGAAACATCATTCCGGAAGTATGTCCTTATGGTAAGTATTCTTTATTTACATATTTGTAATTTGTTATTCATTCATTTGCACATAATCTCCAAAAATATCATTTAGAAAATTAATTTGTTAATATAGAGCTGATTAATGATTTGGTGGTTGTTCTCTAATCAACCAATCTCACAAATGTATTATAGTTTACAACAAGTCAATGATGCTCATTTTCATTAACATACATAGGTACTACAATTTCCACTCATTCAACTATGTGATAAAACAATAATTATCAATAGTAACAAAAAAGTTAGGGTGATTTACACTCAGACCCCCTTAGGTTTAGGCAAATTACAAGAAACCCCCTACCATTTAAAAAATTATAGGGACACCCCCTCAGGTTTGGGCATATTACCCGTACGGCGTTAAAAATAGACGAAATTCGATGACGTCAGCAAAAAAAATTATTTTCCAAATTTACCCCTGGCTAAATATACTCACAGGGGGTGTCTATGTAATAATATTATACCAAATGGGGTGTCTATGTAATAATATCATACCACATGGGGCGTCTATGTAATAATATTATACTACAGGGATGTCTATTTAATAATATTATACAACATGGGGTTTATTTGGAAGATGTTACTTATAGCTAATGGTCATATTTTAAAAAATAATCGATGGATGTTATTGTTGGCCATATATTTTGAGTCTAAATTTCACGGATCCCTTTTTTTTTTTTTTTTTTTTGGTACAAGTAAATTTCATGGGTTTACTTATAGTCAATTGTCATATTTTAAAAAATGACCAATTAATGTTACTGTAAATCTCGGCGTGTGTCTTCAACCATTATGGGTGCATTCTTCACACACCCTACACATGAATATTTTGATTATCGATATTTTAAACATCTCACACTACCTCTTGAATTTGATAAAGACATTATCAAATTTGTGGGATGAGATACAAAACTGAAAATAAACATTTTGACTGCTATTTATAACCAAAACATGTGGCCAACAATAACATCTAACAGTCATTTTTTAAAATATAATAGTTTGCTACAAGTAACTCCCTGAAGTTATTGTAATCTTTCAAGTACACCCCCTGTGGAATGATATTATTACATAGACACCCCATGTGGTATGATATTATTACAAATACACCTCATATGGTATAATATCATTAGATAGACACCCCCTGTGGGTATATTTAGTCAGGGGTAAATTTGGAAAATCAAATTTTTTTGCTGATATCATCAAATTTCGTTTGTTTTTAACGCGTAAGGGGTTTCTTGTAATATGCCCAAACCTAAGGAGGATATAATGAATTTTTTGCTTTAAATGTAGTATTATTCAAAATCAAAAAATCTATTGGTCCCAAATGGTCAGATTAGGTCTAGAGGGGGGAGGGGTGAATAGACCTCTAAAACTTTTAAAATTTCTCCTATTTTTCTTATCAACAGAGTAAGATGATCGAACTAGTGAGACTACTTAGCTAATTGCAAACTTAGCTTAATCAGCAGATTTGACCACTCGTCTGAGAATGAGAGGTAGTGTTAGAAGTAGAAGTATTGTTGAATTTTTTCTTCATCTTTATTTTGTAGAACTTCATGAATCCATTCAGCAACAACGCAATGCAATGTCACTAGAAGTGTACTCCTTTTTATTGATCAACATGGTCTCATCAGATGAGTCCAATTCGTTTTTCTTTCCGATTGATCTTCTGAGTTTATCAGCAGCAACTAGTGTAGCAGTGGGACTAGAAGTTGAGGTTTCTTCTATACTCATCATTGGCAGTTTATACTCGTATGCCTTCAGTACTGAAAACAACTTTGTGAGAGAAATCTTTTCAGATCCCTTGACTCTTCCATAGATGTGAACTTCATGTCGAACTTGGGAGACAGCGCCTTCAAAACTTTAACAGTGATCTCCTCATCAGTGAAGGTCTTTTCCAACTTTAACACTTCGTTCAGCATCCTTGTAAACCTTGTGTCCATCTGATCGATGGTTTCTTCGGACTTCATCTTGAAGTTTCCAACTTCTCAGGAGCGATGCTTAAGTTGTGCTCCTAGATTGCATCATTTCCTTCGCTCATGTCATGAACTTTTTCCCACATTTCTTTTGCAGTCTTACAGTGTTTAACTTCATCAAACCTGTTGTTGTCTGGGGCTCTAGTCATGATGAATCTGCATTATTCAGCTTGATTTCCTCGGTTGTCATCTCTTCCAGCTCTTTGTCAACTACCATATCTTCGTCATTAGCCTTGATTGTCTTGGTGATTTTGAAAGGACCCTTGGTTATGCACGTATACATATTGTCGTTATAAGCAGCAAGGAAGATTTTCATGCATATTTTCCAGTCCTCAAAATTCATACCACCGATGTGGGGAGCATGGCTGATACAATCCATTTTTGAAAATTTTTGTTTTTCAAAATACGCTCTTTTGAATTTTTAAAAAACACACTAGGATCAAGCTCGTTGATCAGGCAAATGATTCAAATGAACCGCCTGATAGAAATAGTGTCCTGCAAGCCAGCTGTATGGCTAGCATTTATTGTAATAAATAAGGAACTATTCAATTTTGATTAATAAAAGCACTTTATTAAATGGTCATATTTATCTTATGTAATAATTATCTACGCATAAGGATAGAAGTCCTTAGATCACAGGGCTATGGGACAACCCGTGGACTGATCTCCAAGGCCGTGATCTAAAATATATTTAAAAGTCGTAGAATCCAATCGAGATAGGACATCGTTGCATTCGGTTAGATTCTCACTGTTAGGTTTACTCCGATGAACTGGAGAACGCTGGGGTCCACGAGCGTGACTAGGATAGTCGATACACATAAGTGGGTGGCTTGCTGGGATGGCAAGCGCACTGAATACCCAAATTAGGAAATAACTCACCATGGAAGCGGTAGTCGCATATCGGGGTTAAAGTTATTCCAATTTACAATAGTATACGAGGAACGATCCCTAATTACTTGAGATGATAGGGTTTATCTGATACGAGAACATCTATACTTTGGTGTGAGTTCCGACTGACTGGAGATTACCAGAAAGTCTCTGTGAACTCATGTTGGGTATAGAGGAACTCGTATGCAGGTTCATATCATCAACAAAGAATCCATTGACCCGACTTGATAGGTTGGAAAATTCTCCTATGGATTTCTGTGAGAAATTAATTCTGGTAAAATCCTTGGCCAAGGTATCTGAGGGCTTTATGTAAGTAGCTCATAAAGATTAAGTCAAAGAGAATTATTTCGAGACCAGAATTCATAAGGTCAAGACAAAATAAAAGGGAGACCGATGAAAGACCATACCCTTAAGTTTCGACTGGGAGATTGATCGATGGAGAGATTATGGCGTATATGGTAATTGTAAATGATAAAAGGTTCACTGAATTAATTCACCAATGATTGGGCTCCATAGACTTGTGGCCAGACATCGACCGTGGAGTTTGCTAAAATTCCTAAATTGGCAGGGGTGCTAATTTTGGAATGGTCAGTCGACAGAGTGTTCGACTGATTTAGAAAGTATTTAATACTTGAATAAGTAAATTTATATTTAATTATAACTCACGACCAATTATGTGGTGAACCTATGGGGGCATACACAATACACATGAAGCGAAAGCGAAGGAAAAGGAAATATGTGGGTCGACCGAATCGACTGGGTCGATTGGGTCGACAGGGTCTGAAAAATCGACTGGGTCGATTGGTGACTAGGTCGAGTGGGTCGACCCAATTGGAACAAATTGGATCCGATTGGAATTGGATCAAGATTATAAATCAAATTGGAATTTGATTTGTATGTTAATTAATTACGTTGGATTTAATTAATTATAGAAAGATTTAATTAAATAGATTTAGAGTCTAATTTAATTAAATGGGAGAGTTGTTAATTAATTGGGCTATTTAATTGGGAGATTAAATAAAGTCTGATTAAATTAATTAACTGGGTCATGAATTAATTAGGAAGACTTAATCTTCTAATTAAAAGGGCCATGGACCATGTAGGAGACTTGGAGTCCTAGTCCTAGGAGGATTAGGAGAATTTGACACCTATAAATAAGTGGCTAGGTGTCATAACTCACACACAACTTTAAGAGCCAAAAAGCCAAGTCAAGAAAAACACTATCCCTCTCTCCCAAGCACAAATCGGCCGAACCCTTTTCTTCTTTGGAAGAATTTTTCGATTTTGTCTTTTGTTCCATGTTCGTTTCCTAAAACCCGATCTTAATATATCATGTGTTCTAGCCGATCAGGTTATATTATATTTCATGTAATTGTGATGTATCAACCCATAGAGGAGCAACACGTTGGGCGCTGCTGCAGGGCATAGGATCGACCAACTCGAGGGAGGAACTTGACTTCGTCTGCCAACTGGAATTTGCAAGTAGACAGGTATAATGTGTAACTGATTATACTGTCGTTTATTTAATATTCATATATATACAACTAGAGTAGTATCCTGGCAAGATTCTGTAAGAGGTCCTAAAAATTATTAAATCCCGTTGTGCCTAGGGCTGTTTATCTTACCGAATTCCAACAGTGGTATCAGAGCCAACTCTAGGCTTTGTATATATATGAATTTGCAAATTCTGTTATTTAAATCATATGTTTGATTTATGTATGGCTAGTTCTTTAACTGTATATGTTTTAGGACGTAGATCTGTTAACTTAGAGTTAGTAAAAAAAAATTGATTTGAAAATTTTATCGTGTTAATTTTTATTTTGGATTGGGATTTGATTAAACTAGAAATATTTAATTATTTAGAGTAATCACAAAAAAAAAATGGGATCACCCGCGGTGGCACGCGGCGGTGCACGGCTAGGCGGCCACCGCGTGCTACCGTACGCGGCAGCGCGTGAACAACGTATTGTCTGCACGTGAACCGCGTGCTGCCGTACACGGCAGCTGCCCTCGGGTAGTTTGTCGCGTGCTGGCGACGCGCAGCAGCACACTGCTACGCGTTGTCACGCGCGACAGCAGCCGCTGCGTGCGGTTCACGCGCGGCCTTCGTGGCCATCTATGTGCTGCCACGTGGCAGTGTTCGATTCGTCACTTCGTGGCTGAGTTTTGGTTGATCTCAAATTCACCTATTTTGGAAGTCCTGAAAATCTTAGAATTTTGGAAGATTAGGAAACTTGGAGTTTTTGGATAAGGTAGAGATCTTCTCAGATTTAAACACTACCTTAAGTAAACTAATCTAGTCAAAATAGGATTATCTTGAGAATCTTGGAGATTTGGAAACATTGGGAAACTTAGTGTTTGGATAAGATAGGAATTTTAGAGATTTGGAAACTATCTTAATTAACCAATTTAATCAAGATAAGTATTGTAGATTACTTAGAACTCAAGTAAGAGTTAATTAATCTTTGAGATTAATTGTTAATTCAAAATTAATTAACTTGGACAAATTTTGTGAATTAAAATTAAAGGAGCCGGTAAATTTACATTTATGCCCTTATGTGAATTTATGCATGTTCTTGAGTGAATATGTGGATTGGTCGATTTTGCCCTTTAAGCCCTGTGTAGTTTTGGTTTATTTATTTTATGGGTTGTAATTAAATGGGCCTGATTGGTGCCCTTGCTTGCGCAAACAAATGTAATAGAATAGGACCATTTATTTGTATAAGTTAGACTTGGAATAGGCTTGGAGCCAAGAAGACCTCATGAAGACTTGGAGATCCACATGGAGGCCCATAACCTTAGAGGACATGGAGGCCCAATTCATTACATGGAGGCCCAATCAAGCTGGATATTACAAGAAGGCCCATGATGTATGGGTTTGAAAATTGTAATAGTTAGGACATTTAATTTCCACCCTAGACTGACCAATTGATCCATCACAAGGCTCGTGATGGATCGCATAGGATGGGCAATCGATCAATCATATCCTGCTAGGTGATGTATGTTTACTTATATTCTTTGATGTATGTCTTGCATGCTAAGAATAGATCACGTAAACAAGATAAAGCATAATCTGATGAGACCTCGCACAAGAAAACATAAAACCTCCAATTGAACTTAAAATTCAATTAGAATATTAAATCGAATAACGGGCGCATGAGAATAGAGTCTATGGTCCGAGCCTACCCAATTACTAGGTCTTAGGCATATTGTACGAATATATCTCGATGTCTCACGAGTCGTGGGTCGAGCTATAGGAAGATGATATGTCTTTTGCCTCGATGCACGAGTTTAGTTCTAAGGGAGGGGATAGCAAGGTTTTAGGCGCTGTCTCACGAGTCGTGGGGCGTCTAGGATTGAACTATTTCTCTCCACGAGTATTGGACATGATTTAACGCTAGTAAGTATGGATGTCTCACGAGTCGTGGGTCCATATCGAAAAATGAGGCTAAATGAACTTAAGGGTTAGCTGCGATGGTTAACCGACGATGTAGTCGACCACCAAGTGAATCAAATAGTATGGCCAACGAGTCGTGGGTACTAGGAGATTGCACTTGGGCCTTAAGCCTGCTAGGATATTTTAAATTCCCGAAACTTATGTGGGGGCATAAGATTTTGATTAAAATAGTGGGAGTAATTTACAAATAAAACCCATGTTTGTAAATTGTGCATTTTTAATTAATCTTTCGCGTATTTATTTCTTCTCTTGTCATTTTATAGATATGATGTCAAAAGAGCTTAGAGCACTTAGAGATTTGTCCATCTCATCACTTGAATGCAATATTTTAACTGGACCCAACTTGCATTTCTGGACGCATCATTTGAATGGACTGTTTGAAGCTGAAAACATCTCATATGTTTTGTATGTACTACCCATTACTATTTCACATGATGTTCCTAATGAGCTCCGAAAAAGCATCACCAAATGGAAACTGGATGATGGCTTAGCTCGTGAATACATGTAGGAATATATGTCACTTGATCTGCCTTTGCAACATGAGCATATGGCATCCGCAAAAGAGATTCTCTCGAATCTCAAATTCCTTTATGGGATTAGAGATGGTCATCGAAGATTCACGATCACGAGGGAACTCTTGCAAGCAAGAAAAAGAAGGGAAACTCTGGTCGGAATCCACGTACACAAGATGATTCGACTTCTGTCTGAACTCGATGATATGGGTATCGTGATGGACAACGATTTCCGAGTGGATCTTATTCTACAATCTCTTCCTAGATCATATGACCGATTCATCGCGGACTTGAATCTCCAGAGGCGAGAGATCACTGTGCATGTCCTGCGACAAATGCTCGAAGAACACGAGGCTTCTTTTGGAAAGAAAGCAAGGGTTGGCGAAAAGACTGGGCGGCGTTCAAAGTCAAAGCAAATGGAAACCAGAGCTCCTTACTGCACAAGGTCAAGGGAAATGATTAAGCTCGAGCCTATGGAGAGTTCGAACAGGTATATTCCTTGTTGAATTTAATTTTACAATTAACTGTACATCTTTGGTGTTAGACACTGACTGGAGTTCTCATCTTTGTAATGATTTACAGGTGATGGGAGCAACAAGGCAACTGGAGCCTGAGGATTGGATCCTTGGATAAGGCAATGGAGCAGGAGCTGCTACCAAGGCCGTAGGCAAAAGTAGATTTAGGTGGTTTGATAAAAGTCATTAGGAAATTTTCATTTATGTACCTATTTTTAGTGGAACACTTTTATTCATGTTTTTGAATAATGATGATTTTAATAAAATCTCCTGTTTTTCGTTTTTCATTGGTACATTGAAATATTGACTTTACATCATAAACCCACCTAAGTTAGGTATGCACGTACAACAAAACAAAAGGAAACAAGATAATGAAATATCTGCCCAATTGTGGCACGCTCGACTTGGACATATATCTAAGTCAAGGATTCAAAAGTTAGCATCATCTGGCGCGCTTGAAATCGATCGCATTGATGAAATGCCAACTTGTGAACCATGTCTAAAGGGTAAAATGGCTAAGTTTCCATTTAAGGGAAACCCTGAGCGAGCCAAACAAACATTGGACCTAATACATACTGACGTATGTGGACCACTAAGAAAAAGCGCCCGATGTGGCTATGATTACTTCATCACTTTCACTGACGACTATAGTCGTTATGGATATGTGTTCTTGTTGAAACACAAGTCTGAAGCCTTTAAGAGATTCAAAGAATTCAAGATGGAAGTAGAAAATCAACTTGGTCATACGATAAAGGCTCTTCGTTCTGATCGAGGTGGAGAATTTCTTAGTAACGAATTTCTAAATTATCTTGTAGAGCATGGAATACTATCGCAGTGGACTCCTCCTGCAACACCCCAATAAAATGGAGTAGCAGAGAGAAGGAATCGAACCTTGATGGACATGGTTCGATCCATGATGAGTGCCACTGATCTTCCTCTTTCATTTTGGGGACATGCCCTCCTCACGGCAACGAAGATACTAAACATAGTACCTTCTAAATCCGTTAAAAAGACGCCAAATGGATTATGGTTTGGCAAGGCACCCTCATACCCATTCATGCGCATATGGGGATGTCTCGCTTACGTTAAAAAGCTAGTGGGAGATAAATTGGAAACTAAATCCACTTTGTGCAAATTCGTGGGGTATCCGGAAAACTCAATAGGATACGAGTTCTACGATCCTACAAGACAAACTACGTTTGTCTCGAGGAACGCACACTTCTTGAAGAAGGATTTCTTGGTGGACAAGAAGGAAAACAACGTAGAACTAGATGAGGTCACTGAAGCTGAAAAGGCCGAAGAGGTCGATCAAGCTGACCCATCACCACAGGCAATGGGAGAACAAGAGCATGAAAGTGCACCAGAGAGTACACCGATACTTCGTAGGTCAGAAAGACAACGTAGAGAACCCGAGAGATACTATGGTCTGTTGCATGAGACTGGACAGTCTCTAACCGACCCAAGGACTTACGAAGAGGCTATGCTAGACATAGACTCGGGAAAGTGGTGCGAATCCATGGAATCCAGATTGGACTCCATGCACTCAAACAAGGTCTGGGCCTTGGTAGATCCACCAGTGGGAGTGACTCTCGTGGGTTGCAAGTGGATCTATAAGCGAAAGCTTGGAGTGAACGGAGAGGTAATAACCTACAAGGCGCGACGAGTGGCAAAAGGATATACTCAAAGGCCAGGCATCGACATTGAGGAGACATTCTCGCCCGTCGCAATGCCTAAATCTATTCGAATCTTGCTGGTCATAGTTGCGTGGTATAACTACGAGATATGGCAGATGGATGTAAAGACTGTCTTTTTCAATGGGGACATTGACAAGGAGATCTACATGGAGCAACCAAAAGGATATGCATCCAAAGGAGATGAACACAAGGTGTGCAAACTCCAGAGGTCCATTTATGGACTGAAGCAAGCTTCCCGAAGTTGGAACATCCGTTTCGATGAAACAATCCAAACTTTTGGATTTATCAAAAACGTGTTCGAATCTTGCATGTACAAGAAGATCAGTGGGAGTACAGTTGAATTTTTGGTGCTTTATGTTGATGACATTCTTCTCATTGGGAACAATGTGAAAGTGTTGTCCGAAACTAAAGCATGGTTATCTACACAATTCTCAATAAAGGATTTGGGAGAAGTATCCTTTGTACTAGGTATAAGGATCCACCGAGATAGATCAAAAGGACTGTTGGGCCTCTCCCAATTCCAGTACATAGATAAAATCTTGAAGAGATTTAATATGGAAGAATCCAAGAGAGAATTGCTTCCAATGAGACATGGAATTGCACTCTCTAAGTCTATGGCCCCAAAGACGCCTGAAGAGAGAAGCAATATGTCTCGAGTACCATATGCATCCGCAATAGGAAGCATAATGTATGGTATGTTATGTACTAGACCAGACGTAGCGTACGCTTTAAGCGTCACAAGTCGCTACCAGTCTGATCCAGAAAGCAGCACTGGATAGCCGTTAAGGCAATTCTGAAGTACCTGAGAAGGACTAAGTAATTGTTCTTGGTATATGGTGGAGGAGAATTGAAATTGAAAGGCTATACAGATTCGAGCTTCCAATGTGATGTAGACGACTTCAAGTCGACATCTGGATACGTATTCTGCCTCAATGGTGGTGCGATTAGCTGGAAGAGCTCCAAGCATGACACTACCGCAGATTCAACCACCGAAGCAGAATACATTGCCACGTGTGGTGCAGCAAAGGAAGGTGTTTGGATGAGGAACTTCATCTAGGAATTGGATGTGATACCTAGCATCGCTGAGCCCATTACTATCTTCTGCTATAATAATGGGGCAATAGCGCAAGCAAAGGAGCCGAGATCTCATCAGAAATCCAAGCATGTACAAAGACGATACCACGTGATAAGAGATATCATTGGTAGAGGAGACATTAAGATGGAAAGTGTCGACTCAGAAGATAATACCGCGGACCCGCTAACGAAGCATCTGCCTCAAAAGGCATTTGAGAAACATTTGCTTAAGATGGGACTCAAGAACATAAAGGACTGGCTTTAGGACAAGTGGGAGATTGATAGAAACAGTGTCCTGCAAGCCAGCTGTATGGCTAGCATTTATTGTAATAAATAAGGAACTATTCAATTTTGATTAATAAACGCACTTTATTAAATGTTCATCTTTATCTTATGTAATAATTATCTACGCATAAGGATAGAAGTCCTTAGATCACAGGGCTATGGGACAACCCGTGGACTGATCTCCAAGGCCGTGATCTAAAACATGTTCAAGAGTCGTAGAATCCAATTGAGATAGGACATCGTTGGATTTTGTTAGATTCTCACTGTTGTGTATACTCCGATGAACTGGAGAACACTGGGGTCCACGAGCGTGCTGGGATAGTCGATACACATAAGTGGGTAGCTTGCTGGGATGACAAGCGCACTGAATACCCAAATTAGAAAATAACTCACCATGGAAGCGGTAGTCGCATGTCAGGGTTAAAGTTATTCCAATTTACAATAGTATACGAGGAACGATCCCTAATTACTTGAGATGATAGGGTTTATCTGATACGAGAACATCTATACTTTGATGTGAGTTCCGACTGACTGGAGATTACCAGAAAGTCTCTGTGAACTCATGTTGGGTATAGAGGAACTCGTATGCAGGTTCATATCATCAACAAAGGATCCATTGACCCGACTTGATAGGTTGAGAAATTATCCTACGGATTTCTTTGAGAAATTAGTTCTGGTAAAATCCTTGGCCAATGTATCTGATGGCTTTATGTAAGTAGCTTATAAAGATTAAGTCAAAGAGAATTATTTCGAGACCAGAATACATAAGGTCAAGACAAAATAAAAGGGAGACCGATGAAAGACCATACCCTTAAGTCTCGACTGGGAGATTGATCGATGGAGAGATTATGGCGTCTATGGCAATTGTAAATGATAAAAGGTTCACTGAATTAATTCACCAGTGACGGGGCTCCATGGGCTTGTGGCCAGACATCGACCGTGGAGTGTGGGAGAATTCCTAAATTGACAGGGGTGCTGATTTTGGAATGGTCAGTTGACAGAGTGTTCGACTGATTTAGAAAGTATTTAATACTTGAATAATTAAATTAATATTTAATTATAACTCACGACCAATTATGTGGTGAACCTATGGGGGCATACACAATACACATGAAGTGAAAGCGAAGAAAAAGGAAACAACTGGGTCGATCGAATCGACTGGGTCGATTGGGTCGACTGGGTCGACTGGGTCGACCCAATTGAAACAAATTGGATCCGATTGGAATTGGATCAAGATTATAAATTAAATTGGAATTTGATTTGTATGTTAATTAATTAAGGTGGATTTAATTAATTATAGAAATATTTAATTAAATAGATTTAGAGTCTAATTTAATTAAATGGGCGAGTTGTTAATTAATTGGGCTATTTAATTTGGAGAATAAATAAAGTCTGATTAAATGAATTAACTGGACAATGAATTAATTAGGAAGACTTAGTCTTCTAATTAAAAGGGCCATGGCCTATGTTGGAGACTTGGAGTCCTAGTCATAGGAGGATTAGGAGAATTTGACACCTATAAATAAGTGGCTAGGTGTCATAACTCACACACAACTTTAAGAGCCAAAAAGCCAAGTCAAGAAAAACACTCCCCCTCTCTCCCAAGCACAAATCGGCCGAACCCTTTTCTTCTTTGGAAGAATTTTTCGATTTTGTCTTTTGTTCCAAGTTCATTTCCTAAACCCGGATCTTAATATATCATGTGTTCTAGCCGATCAGGGTATATTATATTTCATGTAATTGTGGTGTATCAACCCATAGAGGCGCAACACGTGGGGCGCTGCTGCAGATCATAGGATCGACCAACTCGAGGGAGGAACTTGACTTCGTCTGCCAACTGGGATTTGCAAGGAGACAGGTATAACGTGTTATACTGTCGTTTATTTAATATTCATATATATACAACTAGAGTAGTATCCTGGCAAGATTCTGTAAGAGGTCTTAAAAATTATTAAATCTGATGTGCCTAGGGTTGTTTATCTTACAGAATCCCAACACCACCTGCTCTGATACCACTTGTTGGTCTCAAGTGGTCAGACGAGGTCTAGAGGGGAGGAGGGTGAGGGGGTGAATAGGACCTCTGAAACTTTTGAAATTTTCTCCAACTTTTCTTATAAGTAGAGTTAGCCGATTGAACTGGTGAGACTACTTAGTTGATTGCTCACTTAGTTTAATCAGTAGAGTTGACCACTGGTCTGATTTATTTATTTGTTTCAAATTTGATCAAATTTTTGAAACTTGTTATCCAGTGGATTTATCAAGTGTTTTTCAAACAAGTTATTTTTCAACTTAAAAATGTTATCCCCAGTTTTTGAAACTCTTTTAAAATCTTTAATCAATTCATGTGTTTGTATGCTTTTGAAAATATTCAAGTAAAATGGAAGAAATCAACCACAAGGAATTTTATAGTGGTTATATAGACAAGGATATCTTTTAGTCTATTCTTCCAAATCACGAAAACTTGGATTATACTAGAACCACTTAGTAACCTAGTACACTCTACTTGCACTTTTACAACAAATGAATAAAGCCACAAATTCGTTACAGAAAATCACAAAGAAATCCTATACTATGAAGTTATATTACTCACTCAGACGGATATACTTCTCACAACACTCTCAGCTTTCAGAATCACTCAGATTATGTGTTTGGCTTTGTTCTTCAACTCGGCTTTTGTCAACAGATGACTAAGTTGATAGTGTTATGTTCTTGAGTTTGAGATTTAGAGAATTTTTGCTCGTTTGGTTTTTGTTCTCCATTGTGTTGCTTGTCTCCTTCCTCTTGAATCATTGTAATCAATATCTAACATTAGGATAGAACTCCCTAGAACACAGGGCTATCAGACACTACAACAAAAACTGGATCATGGGACACTTGCAAGGGGACATTTTTTTTTATATGTCCCAAACTTTTAAGTTTTAAGACATTTATTTTTAAGTGTCCCATTAAAAAATGATTATGGGACACTTAATTCTGGAGCGGGAAAAGTGGCGCCCTTATTTTTGTTTCACCTTTTTCTATTTCACTCAAATTCCCTTTCTCTTCTCGATCAAATAAAAAAAACCTGTCTAGCTTCTCTACCAAAAACCCTCTCTAGCTTCTCTATGACAACATGAAAGAAATCAAATAACAAACAAATAGTAATCAAGCAACATGTAATTTCTTCTCGCTTTCTTACAATTGCCCAAGTCCTCTGTTATCCTTTTTCAATTTCTCTTTCTTATTTTCGATTTTTCATTCAATTTGGGTCACAGCCGCTTTGTCACAATTGGTTTTTGGGTCACAATCGATTTCTCACAACAGTTGTTCTTCTCTCCTTCTCACAATCGGCTTTCTCCAATTGATTTTTGGGTCACAATCGGCTTTCTCACAACAGAGGTAACAAAGGTTCGGTTCTTCTCCTTTTCACAATCCATTTAGTACAATATGGTTATTCCTTCAATTTTAGCTTTCTCACAACAGGTAACTAAGATTGGTTAGGGTTTGTAAATCTGAGAATTGGGCCCAAGTTTTATAGTTGTTGTATTCATTTTTAGCCTTTCAGAATTTTTGACATTCAATTCTTTTAGCTGAAGCTCACTGATAATTCAATTAGTTCATTAAATTAACTCTGGATTTAAGGTGATTTGACTTTTATTTAAGTTGAGAGTGGTGTTAATTAATTTGATAATTAGTAATTACATTTTCCTTTTGTGTAGATGTAATATTTACTCTATCTTGTTTGTCTATAAGTTCTTAGGTTTCAGATTAGTTGTTATTTAGGTCAAACAAATCTAGAGGTGATGGGGGCATATACTTGAAGTTTTTGAGGCAATTGATTTAAGTGTCTGTTTGAATTCAGGATTATAAGCAAATATTTCAAATCTACATTAATACTTCTGTAGCAGTTGATAGATCAATTTAAGTTAGTAGGGATTTCAAATTTTTAATCATTTATTTTGAGCTATTTTTTAACCATAATGAGGATTTGAAATCCACCACATGAACAACTGCTCTAAATTTCTTTTCTTTGATTGTTGCTTATCTTTGATGGTTCCTTGTAACTTCAATACATGTATCTTGCATTTTTTCTTACATTTGATTTCATAAATCGCATAACACGTTTATCTTTTAGTAGGTTAATAATGGATAAGAGTTGGATACATAAATCAAGGTTATCAAAAGAATATGAAGATGGTTTAAATTGATTCCTTGATATGGCATTTGAAAATTGAGGAGTGACTTTGAATAACTAATTAGTATTTGAGTATTATTTTGGTTTTCATTATTTGATTATGGATTTAATATTAGTTTATATTTCTGAATTGTTATATTCTTTCCATTTGTTTAATTGCTTGATAAATATTTTGCCTTATTATATGCTTAAGTATAACATTATATGATACACGGTAAGTTACATTTAAGTCTAGTATTTCTAATTCCTTTTGCTTGGAAAAGTGATCCCCCTTCGACTTGGTTATGTAGGTGTTGTAAATCGTACTCAAGAGGTAATATGCCAATTTCTGAATGATGTCAGTGGTAATTATCATAAAGTATGCCATTCATCAATTAATGTGGGGGTGAAATTTTTTATCAGTTTATACATTGATAAACTGAAGTTGCTTTCTTATGCTACATTCTGACATTTATTGATTGATTTCATGATGAGTCAGCAGGAAATTTTAATTTAAAAGTCCATGATGTATGAGGATTTAGGAGTGCTAGATAACATTCAACAATTTCCCCTCGCAGTTTTTTTTATAATTAAACAGGACATTTTATTGAATTGGAGTATCAAAGATGCACTTATTGCTGAGGAGAAGTTCTTTTGCAGTCGGCCAGTATGACTTATCTCTCATTTTCAGTTTATTGGTGCCTTTCGTGGGCTTAATACTCTGATCCGATGATTTAAATCTTTCTTTCTAGGTATATAATGATATTGCTGAACGTTGTGGAGTCCCTCAATTGGCAAAGAAATTGAACCAGCTAACGTGGTGTGAGACTGAGAACCAATGCTATCTTATATGATTTCCTGTAATGTGGATCACGAGGTACGTGTAGTTTCCTCAGCTAACTGTTTCTCTTGTTCATTCTATTTTTCAATTGTAGGGCATAACTGTTGCCCTTCTGTTCATGCGCGATCTAATTTTTTTGTGCATGACGTCTGGATGGTCAATACTGCATTTTCTTCAGATTTATTTTTTAAATGCATGCCTACAGTGAAGAGTATGCATGTACTAATATAGTGACTCAACAGAATACCATTTTATCATTAGCTTGGACAAGACAGTAGATGTTACCTACTTACCTTAGCCCTCTGTAATTTACAGAAGTTCAGTCATAGATATGACGCTTTCTTTGGGAAAAACTGAATGTGACCATCCTGTTTGAACTACTTTTCCGATTTTTTTTATAACATCATTTGTTCTTGAATATATTTTGCCGTACTTTCAGCTATGTGATATAAGTTTCCTTGTTATGGCAGATTTTGGTACAACATATTAAGACAGTTCTTCCTGGGTTGAAGTCACGCATAAGTGCCGTACTGGTTTCTGTTGCAAAGGAGCACGCTAGCTATGGAGAGATTACCAAATCAAAGGTTCGTTTAGTGTTTAATCTTGTTGGGTTATTATGCGCTAGTTTGTTGCCAGATGTTAGGTTGCTTCGAATTTTAAATCTAGTAGATGAATGGCATTTGCACTTGGGCCAAAATTGAGAAAGCAATTTATATATTTTTGAATCATTTGTACAATACTTCAGGACTTTTTGCTTTGATGTTTACCCCATATATCAAATGGTGAGTGAATTTATATATTTTTGAGTCATTTATGTTTGATCAATTACTGCTGGTTATGATACTCCATTTTGTTTTCTGCAAATGTTTCAAGCTTTGTTTGGAGTTGTTACTACATGCTTCCTCATAGTCATCAAATATATTTTATATATTGAACAGGTTGAATTGGATGAAGATGAAGACTGATTCAAGTTGGAGGATGAACTTTTTTTAGCTTGAACTTTGAAGATATCTATAGTTATATTTTAGATTGTACTCATTTCCAAGAACATATATATGTAATTTTGTTGTCTTGGAAACTTTCTATGACATTAGAACTACTATATGTACATATACTTAATATTTTTTGAAAGTGGTATTTGGATTGTTTAAAAGAATCGACTATTTGCATTATATTAGTTATTTTAATTGTCATTTAATTTGTTGAAATATTTATGTATGTTGAGTAAATTTTGGAATATAATAGCTAGCTTAGGATTCATGGAAGTGTCCTATAACTATTATATGAGACACTTTTAAGTATTGAAATATATAATACAAAAGACATGCATGGATTTTAGAAAACACAAATAAGTGTCTCAAGAATGAAATTAATAAAAATATAAATTCTCTGGGAACACTTATTTGTATCTCGAAAATGATCTCATGAGACACATATAAATATCCTCAGATCGCAACATCTAGGGACACATATTTGTATCTCGAAAATGATCTCACGGGACACATATATCTACCCTCAGACGCGTAATCTAGCGACACTTTCTAGGGACAAATAAAATTGTCCCTTGTTATCATGCGACGCGAAATTATGAGACACTTTTTTCAAGTGTCCCAAAGTTTCTAAGTGTCCCAAGATAAACATCTTGGGACACTTATATGTGTCTCGAGACATGATTTTTGTTGTAGTGAGACAACCAGTGGACTGATCTCTAAGGTCGTGATCTAAAACTAATTTAAGAGTCGTAGAATCCATTTGAGATGAGACATAAATGGATTCGGTTACACTCCTTCATGAATGTGTATACTCCAATGAACTGGAGGACGCTAGGATCCATGAACGTGACTGGTATAGTCGATACACATGAGTGAATGACTTGCTTTAATGACAAGTGAACCGAATACCCCCATTAGGAAATAACTCATCGTGGAAGCATTTTTCCCATATCAAGGGTAGAGTTATACATATTTACAATAGTGTACTAGGAAAAATCCTTGAGGTGATAGGGTTTATTTAGAGAGTACACGCATGTTTATACTTTTATGTAAGTCCCGACCAATTAGCTTGTTCTACTAGAAGGATCATGTTGGGTATAAATGGACGTGCATGCAAATTCATAACATCAAGCTTCTCCTATGAACATTTGTAAGAAACCGGTTTCGGTAAAAACTTTAGCTAAGGTATCTAACGACTTTATGAAAGTAGCTCATAAAGGAAAAGTCAAAATGAGTAGTTTCGAGATGAGAATACATAGAGTCGAGACAAGTTAGGGAAGTCCACACCCTTAGTCTCGACTGGGAGACCAACTAATGGAATGGTTAAGTTGTACATGGTAGTTGTAAAAGATTGAAATAGGTTCACAGAATTAATTCACTAGTGGTTAGACTTTACGGGCTTGTGGACAGACATCGACTGTAGAGTATGGAAATTTTTTCAAATTAGCAGGGGTGCCTGCTAATTCAGGAATGATCAATTGGCGGGGTGTTCAGTTGATTTAATGAATAAGTAATTTACTCGACTAATTAAACGAAAATTTTATTACAACTCACGTCCTATTATATGGTGGACCTACAGGGACAAACACAATACACATAAAGCAAAATACCAAAATGAAGCAATGGGGTTCGACCTATTTTGAGTGTGGTCCGATCCAATTAGATTGGATCAAAAGATTAAATAAAATTGAATTTTAATTTAATGAAGAAATTAATTAAAGTGAATCTCAATTAAAGAGAGGGATTTAATTAAATGGACTTGGAGTCCAATTTAATTAAATAAGATAAAAGAAAATTAATTAAAGGAGTCAATTAATTTGGCGATTAATTGGAGCTCAAGTTTAATTAAAAAGTAGACATTTAATTAAATGCAAGATTAGTCTTGCAATAATTAAAAGGGCCTAGCCCATTTAAAGTGAAATATTAGGGCTTTAGTTAGATTCCTAATTAATTTAGGATTAAAGGAATCTATAAATAAGTCTCATTAAGTCTTGCTTAATTACACAATAAGCACAAGTCTTGAAAAACAAGTAAAGAAAAACTCTAATCATCCCCACCTCTCAAAAGTCGTCGTCGCCCCAGACTTATGGCTCTTTTCTTCCCTAGTTTAATCTCTTGAATTATTATGTGTTCTAGCCGATCAGATTCTTCAAGGTTTCTCGTGTGCATGTGGTGTACTGATACATAGAGGTGCAACACGTGAGTTGTTACTAAATTTGGAGGGCCAATTGTGCAGAACACCAAAGGGGTCGATTATTGCTGCTATGGAATTCTACAGATTCAGATTTAAGAGTGAGCTTGGAAGTTCTAAGAAATAGGTATAATTAGTTTAATTAATTTTCATATATGCTTCATACTAATTTAAATATATTCGGGTTCGTATCCTTGCAAGATTCCCAAGGAGATCCCCAACAATTGTGTTACATAGTTTATAGTTAAATTATTTTCTCGTTGAGGCTGCTAGAGATGAGGAGTTGATAACTCTGTATTTGCAGTGTTATCAGCCTACTTTCTGAACCTAAGTTAAGTCGTTTCGATAATTTTTGATAATTGTTCTGTTGTTTTGTTTTAGTTTTCATGTCTTAGAGAGTATGTACTTGAGAGGTTTATATGTTTTAAACTCTTATGTGTATTGTCTCCGTAACTACAATAAGATAATTAACGCAATTGCACGTGTCAACAAGCAATAAGGTGATCTAAGACTGGATATCGTACCCACATAGACTTCAGTGAAAGATTCACCAATTCTTATTCCTACTTATATTCTAGTTTGAATTAGAGCACCGAGATTGCAATTGAACAAGTAACACAAACGATTGTTTGGTTGATCAATTAACAATACTAATGATGCAAGAGCAATTGATTAAATGATTAATTGAACTAACATAAGCAAAGAACGTGATTTGATTTAATTGATTAACTAACTAACTAACTAAGAGCAGAGAAACGAGAATAGATTAGTAGTTGCAACATTAAGGTATAGGGTTTTACTTCACTTTATGCACTTAACCTAATTATTTTGTTATCTAATGATTCAATTAATGTGTTACCCCGCTAGGCAAAGTACAACCTAATCTCAGGTAAAACAGAGTATAAACTCATCGTGAATATACTCATGGGAGACAAAAGTAAGGATTGCTAAATCCTAACGTAAAGAGGTATGAGGATCGACGAATTAATCTATCCAAATCGTAGCCAGTCCTCAAGAAATTACATTGTGACCCACATGCAATACCAGTAAACTACACCTATCTAAACTACACCGCAACCCACATGCAATAACAACAACCTACATGCAATAAAAATAACAAGAAATTACATTTGATAGGGCGACGGTGGTTATTCACGCATAAACCGAAAGAAAAAAAAAGACAACTTCAAGGAATCACATGTTCTGCCAAACATAACATATAAACTCAAAGATAATAACTCAATACATAGTGTTTATATCGTAAATAATTCCAGGAGTTGAGTTAATAAAAATGGTAGCCTTTGATGAATTGAGAGTTAAAATCATATGGAGTTCTTTCGATAATGGTTAGAGTTGCCAAAAATGTAAGGGGCCATTTGGACAGTTGCTAAAAATTACGATTGAATAACTACTTAAATCAATTAATTAATCAAAGATTAATTTTAAGTCCAAGGTAGGCGTGAAGATCAAGTATTGACAAGAGATGAAGATATCATGACAAATATTATGTTGATGTAGAAAGGAAAAGGGGAATATTTATGAAGATAAGATGGCATATATAGTTTCCATGTAAACATATCTTCTTACCATGGATATTAGAGAATATATTGTTTGAAGTTCTCCTAGGATTCTACAAGATTCAGTGAAGACTATATAAAGAGGGAAATAATTCGCAACATGTACACATAAACACTCAATCAAAATCGACTACAGCTAGTCTCTTTTACGACAACAATCCCATCTTTTAAGACGTCATTCCTAGAGTTGTTGAGCAGCCTGCTACGAAAATCCCTGATTAAGTAGCCATCTGCTTGACCAATCTCTGTCAATTACCCACCTGCTTGATAGAAAACCTTTGTCAGTAGCCATCTGCTAATAAACCTCTCTATCAGGTAGCCATCTGTCGATATAAATTCCTAGGTTGGTAGATATTTAGGAATTACGTGAGTAGACATATGCCTCATAAGATCCTTGTTTGATAGCCACCTGTCAAGTAAGTTATTGCTTTCTTCGGCGATCTGGACTTTGTAGTCCTGGTGATCATTTCTATTTTTGTAATAAACATAAGTGAAGTTGTTAGGACTTCCTTTGTTTGTAATCAATAGTCATATAATCAAAGGGCTGATTTCCTTACCGTATTTTATCTATCTTTATAGAAGAATTTGTTATTAATGTTTAACATTCATTTGACAAACCAAAATCATTTTCGAACCCAATAATCTTATTCATTTCAAAGGCCATAGTTTTTGTTATTAATCACAAATTGAACCAAACTAAGAATCTATCATAAATATTTTAAGTCGTGCAACTAGACATGCATAGAAAAGAGCCAGGGGGTATTTGCCTACTCCGTCACATCTTTTGATAGAAGTCATGTTATACTGAGACACTAAATTATCATATATTATTCCCTTGATTAATTTTATTATATTTGCACGCACAAATATAGGCATGCCTCATTTACATGTTAATCTTTATATCGAGGTGGCCAAATGCATTTTTGAGCAAATACATTGAAAGGGTAATATTTTTGGTGAGCTATTTAGTATTAACTCTGCCAATTTTGTATAGAAGGAATTATAGGTGATAAATTGATAAGTGATAAAAAAAAATATTAGAAGTAGGAATAATCCAATTAATGAGGCTAAGAAGAGAAAGAAGAGAAAACATAAAAGAGGAATGTATCCAAGGCTAAGAAGCAACTTAATTTTGAGAGATTGATGATGAAGCAATTGACTTGAATCGGCCTTCGTTGGCACTTGAAGTTTCAAAGATAACAACATGTGGACTCCATTAGAGGCCATTTCATGGCCAAACTAATCCCCAGGCACTTCAAGTCGAGCTAACAATGTTAAACAAAGCTACTTGTGAGGTAGCCCAAGATTTTTTATTTTTCTTTCGTTCAGAAAAAAAAAATGAAGTCGCTTGGCAACGGGGTAAACTGAGAAAACATTAGGGTTCGCAATAGCAACCTTCATTTTCTCTCTCTCTCTTTTTTTTTCTTTTATTTATAATAAAGTGACATAGTCCACCACTTTACTTTTCCTTTTGTTTTGTCAATTATATAGGTTCAGTCACACGTCTTATATATTTTTTTAATTTGTTTACTTACTTTTTATATTTATATTTCTAATAATAATTATGCTTATTTAGATATTTTTCATTATTTGACACCATTTTATTCAAGTAAATATTAGTATTTACTTAAATGCATTAATGTATTTATATTATTGTATTTAATTTGACTATATGTTACCTACTTATAGTATAGATTATTTAATGGGTTTTATACAACATTTTAACTACATATTTTTTTCTTAATACATTAATGAATGCTAACTTTTTTTTATTTAACTACATATTATTACTTAAGTATATTAATATATATAAATATAGAACTCATTTTATTTTAACTACATATTATTATTAAAAAAATTATATACGAACGCTTTATACTGAAAAAGTTAGCGCTTTTCACCTTGCCTCGTAGCAAGGCGAGGCCTAGTCGCTTCGTTTCGCTTTTCTCTATTAACAACTATGTCTACATGATCCTCCCAACCGTGTACTTTATCTAATGAATCAATGCTTCTGTCTCACGGCTGTGAAGTTTTTCTCATTGTGCGTGAGACACAAGAATATTGAATGTACGCCTTCTTCATGGTCGTAAGGATTTCCTCACCTCCATCAGGTTTGCTATAATGTACACCCTCTTCATGGCCGTGAGGTCTGTTATTCAAAAGCATATAGAACACCCATCTTACCTCACTTTTCAAACACATTCTAAATTCCACTCTAATACCTCCTTCATTTTCAATCCAAGTCAAATATTCTCAATCCATTACATACCTATCACCTACAACATCTTAATCTCAACTCCAAATTCTCAACATTAACCCTAAACCAAAGAAAAATCTCAATTTCACTAAAATTTCCAAAACCTCTAATCTCAATTTGGGATCGTGTGTTTGTGATTTGGTGGAATTATACTTGGAGAAATGTTACAGAAGAGAACTTTTAATTCAAACGTACAAGGTGTTTGATAAACTGCATGTGAGAATAATTTTGAATCTTTTATAGCTATTGTGTTGTATTGTTCAGATGTCAATTGGCTTGCAAAAGTAGCGGAAGTGGATGATGGTGGCCCTTATTTCTTCACCTGTTTATCTGGAAAGTCATGAATCTGGTAGCATGTAGCAAGAGTGTGACCGTGCTTGTTACAATGTTCACAGAAAGGACGTTGGCATTTTCCAGATTATCGAGACAGTGGTTCATATGCCTGAAGTGTTGCTGAATCAACAGAAGGATTGATTCCAATGTTAATCTCTTGTTGTTTTTCTTCTTGACGTACCAAATTATAGATATGTTGAATTGAATGAAACGGATCCATCAAGAGAATTTGACTACAAATTGCGGAAAAACGATCGTGGAGTCCTCGGAGAATTCCATTGCATGATCTTGATTTTGCTTATCAATCATGTTTTTAGCATTACCACATATGTATGGAGTAACAGAAATCATGAACTGAGTTCGTCCCATAGAGATTTGAGTTGAGTGAAATACAATAAAACTTGCTTGAGAACAGAAATTGACTGTTTGAGTTGATTGATTTTCGGAGCATTGGATTGGGAGAATCAATCCTTAAGATCTATCCAGATCTGTGCTGCAGTTTCAACATACCAAGGGCGTAGCCACACCCGATGCATACATGGGATGTCGCACCCCCCATGATTTTGAAGAGAAAGCCATATTATAGTTGTATAAACAAGTAATGTAGTCATGGGACAAAATGATAGCAAAGTAGTGGAGTCATTGGATTATGTATTACGTGGCAATGTGGCATTGCAATAAAATGAAAGCTATGGCAATGTGGCATTATAACAAAATGAAAGCTCTTTAATTAATTAAGGGCTATACAGTCATCTTTAATTAAGGGAATATATGGACTTTTAAGGGAATCTTATCCTCATTAAACTGGACAGGGAATGTAAGAGTTAAATTGAAGGGATTAATTTTTCTATTAATGTGAAACATGATTTCGTATGAACTTCTCTAATAATGTATAGTATTGAGAAAGGTTTTGCTTAGGATTTTGATATTGGATGAAATTGACGTCACTAAAAACATAAAGCACAATTTAGAATAGCGAAGTAAAATTTGGATGGTAGATACACTCACATACTCTAAAAAATATCAAATTATTCATGTTTTTTTTATGTCCAATGCTTGTTTTATTACATGTTATAAAATCAATTTCTACACTTGATAATAGATTGTGATTATCTACTAGATTAAATAAATTATTCATAAAAATCATTGTAGAAGTTACCAAAACTATTATACTTCAAATATTTTTTACTTTTACAAGAACTATTTGAATTTTTTTTACTAAATAATAATATTATTAAAAAAAGAAAAATTTAAGCTTGCCCCCCTCAATGTAAAATCCTGGCTCCGTCCCTGCAACATACAGAATACTGGGACGAATCTCAGGTGAAATTGAGTTGAGAATCCAACTAGCAACTAAATCATTACATCGTTGCCAGTTGGGGATATCATCTTCCTATTTTGGAACTGAGAGTGACCCATCAACAAAACCAAGTTTGTTCTTTGCACGAAGTGCCACTGTTACCGCACAACTCCATGGTCCATAAATGTCTCCTGATAACAATGGTGTAACAAGAATGGTAGAAGGGCTATCTGAGTGGTGAATGTCATAAGAATCTGGTTTTAGAGGAATTGTTTGTTGTGGAGATGATGAGAAGGTGAAGATGATAGGAGAAAAAATTTGTGACTCAAATGTTATTCAACTAATACCATGTAAAATAATAGAGAGCATAAAGAGAATGGAAAAAAATGTTGTGTGTTATTTCAACTTACATGTCTTGTATTTATAGGCAGATTACAAAAAAGATAAGAACTAAGAGTTTGAAACTATCTATAAAATATGGGTCTTTCTAAAATAAGATTTTATAGAACATAAGTGTATATGAGATACCCCATCTCAGCCATTAAAAAAAGTCAACAACAAATCTGAACCACAAATTTTGGTCAAAATGTCCAATGATGATGTGGCATCGGACATTTAAAAAAAATAAACATATGTTAAATTACATACTAACCCTTTAATTAATATGTTCAAAAAATCTCCCTAATCTCTAATTAATATCAAATATCTTTCCAAAACAAAAACCCTTTAATTAATATTGCACTTTTCATACAAACTTTCTGCCAACTTTATATATTTCATACCAAACTTTTCAAAAAGACACATTTCGTACAAAAGTTGAATAACTTTTTTTTATATTTCATTCGGCCGCTAGTTTTTGGATGAAAAATATCACGTGCCAAATATGTATCCGTTAACTCACCATTTTTATCTCTCAAGGGAACATTTACAATTGAACACAAAATACCTAAAATCTTGAAGGGGATAATTGCAATTATTGCAACCCCGCCCAATTCCTCTTCATTCACCTCCGAGACCACAACACCGCCCAGCCCCAATTCCTCGTACCCACACAACCCCACTTTCATTTTATGATTAGGATTTTCTTTTTTAGCAATCTCAATTAGTTCTAATTTTTTAACACTAATCAAATCATTTTAATATCTTTTGTATTATAATACATATTTTGAATTTTATCACCTAAAGTATAAAATAATTACGTATGAGATCCGTTGCATTTTTCTCCCTTAAATGATTTTATGCCAATTTCCATCGCCGAAAAACTCATATATGCGCCTCACAAGTATTTTAAGGGTAAAATTAGTCAAAACATGACGTGCATTTTTTACTTTCTCTTTACAAATAAAATATTTTTCTACTTAACTTCGGATTTTCGGTTCTTTTACATGAGCGAAGTATTTGGACTTGTAAGAAGTGTAGTGACTAAAGGGGCACAATATTTTCCGCCGAACAAAAATTAAATAAAATTATCTTAGGTGGTAATTAAGTGATTATTTTGTACATATGGGTGGTAAAGTGCAACAATATGTAACTTTGGGGGATAAGATTTTTGTCAAATCTTTAAAGTGGACTTCATAAATCAAATGAAAGTTTTTATCAAAATTTTTTTTTAAATAATAGGGGTTTATTGCAAAAATTTAATGTTGTCAGGGGTTATTGATAATATTTTGATTTAAGGGGATGTTTTTTCATCATTTGATGGGGTAAAATTGTCATTTCGATTTGAGAGGGATATTTTTTGCCAATAATAAAAAAAAAGTACCGGGTTCTTTTTCTAATAAAAATAACATATGTTTTTTTAATTAGAAAAAGCACAAGGGGTGTTGTTGAAATTTACTCATAAAAAAGGGTAAATTTGTCTTTGAGAAAATAAATTATTTTAACTTAAATTTTAAGGGGACATGTGTCACAAGATAAATGTTATCTTATGTGCTTTCCTTCCCTCGAAATCTCATTTTAGACGGACCCATAAAATATACAAGATAAAGACTAATAACTTGTTTGGTTGTCAGGAAAGTGAGGGAAAATTGTTGGGAAAGGAAAATGAAAGTAAA
Organism: Penstemon eatonii; assembly: GCA_038501285.1. Classification (NCBI taxonomy): domain Eukaryota; kingdom Viridiplantae; phylum Streptophyta; class Magnoliopsida; order Lamiales; family Plantaginaceae; genus Penstemon; species Penstemon eatonii. The sequence continues at coordinate 59,001,785 of CM076715.1, read as the reverse complement.
GGAAAGGAAAAAGAAAAGAAAGTCATTTTCCTCTACATGTTTGGTTGTGAGGAAAACTATTTTCTTGCAATTGTTTGATTGTTAAGAAAGTTTAGAAACATAATATTTTTGATAAATATTATTTTTGTTTGATTATGAATTACGTTTTCTTTGTTGATAAAATATTGTATGAATAATCACGTTTTCATTATATTAACTTTATTATAAATTAATTTGACGCTATTTTATATTTTTTAGTCACCGAATTTATATCCATCTTTAAAGTTAACAGGGGGTTATTGTTAATTTTTAAAATCAACAGGGGGTTACTGATAATTTTATTTACTGATAATAAGGGATTTTGATAGTTAGACGAAGTACAATGGGTGTTTTGCAATTAACTTAAAAATTTTCCCACGATTTTCCCGTGATTTCCCCATCAAATTGATGGGGAAATTTTTTCTTCACAAAATTTTCCTGCAGGAAAGTTGAAGGAAAATAATAACTTTTTTTCCTGCTATCCAAACAACATGTGGGAGAAAAAAAAAAACCGACTTTCCTTCACTTTCCCTCACCGTCCCGACAACCAAACAATACATAAGAGTTTGAAACTATCTATCAAAGGTACAAGATAAAGACTAGGAGTTTATAACATAACAAACTATGAAACTCAAGCTATTAAGATAAACTTCAACAAATTGTTTGTGGATTTGTGTTACTATTTGAGCGTAGTTTTTGATGTGATTGTGAAGTAAGGCCATCTCCAATAATTGGGGCAAAAATGCCCCCTCCCTCTCCCCATCTCACTTCATAATCGTCTTCAACAATTAGGGACATAGAATAATAATAATAAATAATAATAACAATAATAAAAATACAAAAAACTAAAAATAATAAATAACAAAAATAATTATATAATAATAATAATAATACAAAAATAATAATAATAAAAATAAAATATAATAATAATAATAATATAAAAATTATAATTATAAAATAATATAATAATAAAAATACAAAAATATTAATAATAACAATACAAAAATAATAATAATAATAATAATAATAATAATAATAATAATTCAAAAATTATTATTATCAAAATTATTAATAATAATAATAATAATAGTAATAGTAACAATAATGATAACATAATAATAATAATAATAATAATAATAATAGTAGTAGTAGTGATAATAATAATAATAATAATAATAATAACAATATTAATAATAATAATAGTAATAGTAACAATAATGGTAAAATAATAATAATAATAATAATACAAAAAATATTATTATCAAAATTACTAATAATATTAATAGTAATAGTAACAATAATGGTAAAATAATAATAATAATAAATAATAATAATAATACAAAAAATATTAATAATGATAAAATAATAATAATTAATAATAATAATAATAATAATAATAATAATAATAATAATAATAAAAATAAAAATAAAAATACTAATAATTTTATAAAAGTACAGGAGATAAAGTGTTATTTTTTTTGCTATGTATAATCAATTTGTCGAAGAACAAAATAAGGAGGATGAAGCATTTAATAATGTTGTTGAAATTGCTCATAATTACGCAAATTCATGGGTAATTACAAACCGAACGCCTGTACACGGTGGCTCTAAACCTGGCCGAGAATATAGAAATCGACCTCGCGGAAAGAAGCACGAAGAACTCATGGCAGACTACTTTGTCGATAGGCCTCTTTATTCAGATGAGGACTTTAGATACCGATTTCGGATGAAGCGTCCCCTATTCCTTCGGTTGCTTGCGAATTGTGAGCGGGTAAACCCTTCCTTTCAACAAAAATTTGATGCTACTAGAAAAGCAGGGTTTTCACCCCTCCAGAAGGTGACGGCTGCTATGCGTATGTTGGCATATGCATACTCGGCATATTCGATTGACAAGCTTTTTAAGATGGGAGAAGCGACCGCAAATAATAACATGCGTGAGTTTTGTAGAACCATTTTGCATCTTTACAAAATAGATTGCCTTCGTGCCTCAAACCAGGAGGGAGCTTTTCTGGCAATACTAAAAAACCCACAATTGTTCTTGAAGCAGTAGCTTCATCAGACACTTGGATATGACATGCCTTTTTGGCATACCCGGTGCACAAAATGACCTGACTGTCCTTGGTCGTTCACCCTTGTTCGATGACCTCACTCGTGGAAAAGTCCCAGAAGTGAGCTATAAGGTGAATGGTAACGTCTACACAATGTCGTACTATCTTGCCGATGGTATTTATCCAGAAGTGAGCTATCAGGCGACAGCGTACCCCTCCAGAACAACTATTCTCAAAATTTCAAGAATCTTATCGCAAGGATGTTGAACAAGCTTTCGGAATTCTGCAAGCTTGTTTCGCCATAGTCACTCAATCAGCCAGGAAGAGGATGGGATACGGAAGACTTAAGCGATATTATGCTTACTTGTGTAGTATTTCACAATATGATTGTGGAGACGAACGTCATGAATACGATGATGCCGAGTCTAAAGATGATGATACAAACATTTCCACATTTCGTAGAGCTCGTGCTAATATTTATCCAGGAACAACGCGAGAGGTTAATCCAAGATGTGGTGAATTATCCACGGAGAATTATATGACGCCATCAAGCAATACGATCGGTAGTAGCCAATCGTAAACTTCGGGACGACTTAATTGCCCATGTGTGGCAAAGGCACGGTCGATAATTTTTAGTATGTATTCTTATTTGTTTAAATATTTTAAGTGTTCTATAATGAAGTTCAACTTTTTTAATATGTAATTTTGTTAAATTAAATCTTACTTATATAAAAGATTATATTTTAATATTAATAATAGTAAGAATAATAATAATTATAAGATAATAATAATAATAATAATAATAATAATAATAATAATAATTATTATTATTATTATTATTTTTATTATTATAAAAAATCGCAATCACTTATATATATCAAGTTATACTCTAGTTTTAATCATTTTAAAGTTCCTTTATTTGATAAAAAATAATTTATAATTTGATTCATTTGTACATTTCATCTAAATAAAAATATAAATTTAAAATATATAATTAAAACTAGTTCCTTTAAAGATTTAATTTTTTAAAATATAAAATTTATTAATCCATATACAAAATTTATAAAAATAAAAACCACCAAATGTATAAAAAACGAAAAAAAAAGTAGCGTGTGAGAGCCGACGGATAAAGGAGGGGCAAGCTTTTGCCCTTTCTTTTCCAATCCCACTCCCACTCCCACTCTCCTCCCCCTCCCCACTACCCCCCACCATTGAAGACCATAATTCTAGAAAAACCCAAAAATCTCCATCCTCCTCCCCCTTACCATTAAAGATGGCCGGAGAGTAAGTTTTTGCCCTTTGTCTCTCATTCCCCCTCCCACTCTCCCTCCCCTCCCACTATTGAAGACCACAATTCTTTTTCCCCTCAAAATCTCCCTCCCCCTCCCCCTCCCCCTCCCCCTAACGATTAGAGATGCCCTAAGTTTGAGGGGATTCATGTTGACTAATAGTTGATTGAAACCGGTGAAAACAAAAAATTAAAGAGAAAATGTGAAGATAAGATCTAGAGTGACCCTTCGTTCGAAATGAGAAAAAGGACACCTAAGTAAAAGAGAAAGCCGCGAGTTGAGAGTACAACAAATTGCGATTTTAATGCTTTTTTTGGCAATTAATTATAGGGAAAATTGCTTTTTTGGTACCATAGGATAGACTGACTTACACTTTTGGTACCATTGGATATGCAAATGCAAATTTGGTACCATAGGATAGGTTTTCATTGCAATTTTGGTACCAAACCCAATTTTTCTACAAAGTTAATGGCAATTTACCCACTACTAAATACATAATGTTCAATTTAACCCCTCGTGGTTTAAAAAAGAACATTTTACCCCTTGAAATTTTGTAAAAATTTCATATCGCCTCCCTGATATTTTTATAGGCGGCACTTAATCCACTTTTATTTTGATAATGTGATTTTTTTACCCATTTTGTTATGATAAATGTGGCAATTTATCCCCCTATGTTAAATAAATAGTTTGCATGCATACTCTCAATTTCGGCAAGTGAGTTACAATCTCCGGCTGAAGGGGGTAAATTGCTTCATTAAAATTTTACAGGGGGTAAATTGATTTTTTTCAAATTATAGAGGGATAAATTGAACATTATGCAATTCATATGGGGTAAATTGCCATTAACTTTGTAGAAAAATTAGATTTGGTACCAAAATTGCAATGAAAACATATCCTATGGTACCAAATTTGCATTTTCGTATCCAATGGTACCAAAAGTGTAAGTCAACCTATCCTATGGTACCAAAAAAGCAATTTTCCCATTAATTATATTTAAAGGACATTCTTACACATTTTGGAAAACTTCGGAATTACTAACCCCAACCACACAAAAAAAACGACGTCGTGAGACGAATCCTCCCCAAATTTTCGAAGCGGGAAAAATACCAAAATTCAAAGCGCTCTTCCAACACATACACACACTGAAAGCTTCAGCCAAATTCAAACCATGGATGAAATTATTGGTCGAATAGTTGCGAATCTGGAAACCCAGTTACCAATTTCACGGTCTTTACTCAGAGATTTAGAAACCCTATTAGAGTACACTCTCAACTCCGATGATCCAATCGATCTCGACAATCTCTATACCGAGCTCTCTTCAAGAAACATTTCACTCACTTCACTCACCAATGCAGTTTCTTCAGCCATGGATTCTGGCCTTGGTCCCGGTATTTCCATTTTGGCATCAAAGGTTTATTTGTTGCTCCTTCTGTCCCCAAATTGCCCTGTTTTTACTCTTTTTACTCCCATGGCTTTTCTCAGTCTCCTTAGAGCCATACGCTTGGCCTTTAAAAACCCTTCTTTGGCTTCTAAGGAAGGGTCAGTCTCCCGAAGCCCCGGTAAAAAGAGGAAGGGGAGGAGAAATAAGAGTAGGGTTGAAAATAGGGATATTGTGGAGAATGATGGGGAAGAGGGGGGTTTGGATGTTAAAGATCTGTTTTTTGTGCTGGAGAAGCTGGAAATGGTAATGGGTCTGGTTCATTTGGACCGGTTTCTTGATTGTTTGAAGGCTTTGGTCCAGACTATGTGTGAGATACCAACCACGGTTGAGTTTCGGGGGAATTTGGGGAGTTTTGGGAAGTTATACGAGTTATGCTCGAGGATTTTGGGTGAAGCTTTGAAACCTGAGCATGGTAATCAGGGAGATACTGCTGCTGAGATGTTGAAGGCATTGACACCGCTAATATTATTGTCTAAATCACAGGTGAGGACATTTGGTTTGGGTTTTGTGGTGAATAAGATGGTGGGTATTGGTGAAACTTCAGATGACATTAAGAAAGCGGTTGCTAACTTACCAAAGTATTTGGTGAAGAAAGCTCCGGAAAAGGCTGAAGGAAGAGCATTAGCTGTTGAGTCTATAATGGAGATTGTAAAGGTTTTGGATTTTGAGGATCAAGTTGGTTTTGCTGAATATGTAGTGAAGATGAGCCAAGGGAAGGGGCAGTTTAGGCTTTTGTCAGTTGATTTAATTCCTATTTTAATGATGTCACTTAAAGAAACATTAGGGATTGATATGGTTGAAGGGCATGAGAATTCATGGGGTTTGAGGTTATTAGAAGCATTAATTCAACGCTGCTCTGATTTGACTGTTACTATTAGAGCTAGAGCTTTGATGAATTTAGCTCAGGTGGTGGGGTCTTTTTCGGAAAATGATAAGAGTAGATCAGTTTTGAAAGAAGTGATGGGATTTGGAGAAGAGCCGAGCAATAGAATGAATGATATTCTAAAAAATCGTAGTACGGATGAGAAGGCTGCAGTAAGAAAGGCAGCTCTTTCACTGATATCGAAGTTGACAGCACTTTTAGGAGGTGAACTTGATGATGAACTGCTAAAGACAGTTGGCATAGCCTGTTCTGATCCACTTGTTAGCATTAGGAAAGTGGCTATGTCCACTTTATCTGAGGTGAAGTGTCTTTATCTTAAAGTGTCTGGCTTTACTCCGTATGTAAGAATTTTGAAGTTCATGTCTTGTTTAACCATCCAATCAAATGTATGGTGTTTGATATGTTCGGATTTTTATAAATATGTCTTTTGAATGTAACCTTGAGATGCCTTTGGAGGCTACTTCTTGGGTTGGGGAGGGGGTGGGGGAATGTGTGTCGTTTGTATGTCTCTTGAGCCATTTTCATCTTTATGTATGTGGATTTTTCTCTTTGAAGGTTTACAATTGCATGGTATCTGCTAATAATTGTTATCTTTTGGCCCTAATTCTCATTTGCTGTTTCTATCTTTCCTTTTGTTGGTCATTTACAGTAAAAGATTTTTGTTATGCTTTCATTCTTAACGAGTAATCTTCACCTAACCTTTAGGCCTTCAGAACATATTCAACATCCACTGTGACAAAGGAGTGGCTGCATTCTGTTCCACGTTTGATTAACGATAATGAAACTGGCATCCAAGAAGAATGTGAGAACCTATTTCTAGAATTGGTCATTGATCGCGTGTCAAGGGCTGGATCAACAAATTACCCTTCTGGCCCTCATGCTACAAATGGCAAGAAAGCTAATTTAGATACTGGAGATGATGAGTCGTTATATCCTGATGGAGTTATAGGACTATTAGAAGAGATTTGTAATGGAGAGGTGTCTCCATGGGTGAAGAAGATCTGCTCAAGCTTGGGAAGAAAGAAAAAACTTAAGCCAAGGATTGCTACTGCTCTTCAAAGTATCATTAGGGCATCTGAATCTCGGTGGTTGAATCATTGTGTATCTATAGAGAAGTGGACAGCACCTGCGGGTGCCTGGTTTTTGTTGTCTGAAGTATCTTCATTCCTTTCAAAAGCAGTTGACTGGGAGTTTCTACATCATCATTGGCAGATTCTTGATAAGAACGAACAAGTTGGAGAAATCAAAAGCCCTTTTGAACAAGGAGATTTGGACAATGGAATGGTTGAAGGAGAAACTAAGTCTGTTGCTTGGGTGGGAGACCGTGTTTTTCTCTTGCAAACAATTTCTAACGTTTCTGTGGAACTACCCCCTAAACCTGCAGCAGATCTAGCACATAATTTTCTTCAACGACTTGAGGGGTTCAACATGCACTCAACTGAGGTATTAAGAGATTTGTTTTACTACATAATCATTTGGGCATGGATCAAAATTTCGTTTCTAGTTTATGTTTCGGTCAGCTTAATCTTGGAACATTTTCGATATTTTTTTTGAGGCGTTTTGGAAACACTAGGAATAAGTGTTACGAAAATACTAAATTAAGAAAAATAAGAGTCTCAAAGCAAAGAAAATGTTTCAGAATTACACGTTATTTTTTCGTTCCTGTTGATAAAAAAGAAGAAACTTTTCTATGTTTTTGACAGAAATGATGTAATTTTGATCCATGTATAATTGTATATGAGTGCTCGGGCCAGCAGGTAAAGCTTAGAGTTCTCAAAACGTTTTTTCTTTTTTTGGATATAACATGCATCTTTATATTTAATTTCTTCCAGAAACTCGATGGCTTCTCTGAATTTGTGCTACTAGTAAAAGTTCTTTGTTTTGGTCATATTGGCTCTATTTACTGTCAAAGTTGAAATCTAGATTGATTTTGTGTGCTTTTCACCAGGTTAATGCTCATGTAAAAGCACTCAGAACTCTGTGCAAACGGAAGGCTTCAAATCAAGATGAGGCTGATACCCTTGTAATGAGATGGGTAAACCAGCTTCACCATAACGCTTCCCAAGTTTTAGATTTGTATATGTCAAGTATCTCTAGTGCTAGTCAAGATGGTGCTTTTCTTACACCAACTACTGGTGCAAGTCGGAAAGGAAAAAAAACAGCTGAATATGAAAAATTATTATCAAAATCAATTATTGCGGTTTACACCATTGGTTCATTAGTTATTGTTTGCCCTTCAGCCAAGTTAGAAAGTATTACTCCAGCCATACATACCATTATCACTTCCGGGACTTCTGATCCAAAATCGAGCAAGTTGCCCGGGACAGCAGTTCCCTTAAAGCAGACTGCCCCATCCTTGTATATACAAGCTTGGCTAACTATGGGAAAGATTTGCCTAGCTGATGGGAAACTTGCAAAGCGCTATCTTCCTCTTTTTGTGCAGGTACATCTCATATGCATGTTTCATGATCTTAACAATTTCCATAAAAACAAGGGTAAATTGCATTTTAGCCCCGAATCTTTTGGCTGTTTAACCATTTTGCATTTTGCACCCCTCAATTTTTTAAATTGTCGCAGTTCTAAACCTTTGGCCAGTCGACAATAGGTACATCTCCCTATGATAATTGACTACAAACATCTGTATAAGAATAAAAACTGCACTGTACTCTCTACTCTTCGACTTAATGCACTTCACTCCCTAAACCCATCACCATTTCACATCTAAATTCCTAAAGGCCACCGTCTAACGACGGAATGTAGTCAATTAACAATTAGCAGGTTGAGGGGGCAAATGAAAATGCAAATATGTTAGGGGGGGTAGAAAAACAACTTGTAAAAAAAATAATACCTACTTATGAAAAGTGATTGCTGCTGTGTGGAAGTCAAACACATGCGTGAACTCCTTTGCAATATCTTCTTCACTCTGATTTTTCGACTTTGAGATACAAATTAAGTTCTCTAATAGTAACCAGAATAACAGCTAAATCAGATCAAGTAACCATTTGCTCTCCAACTTGATCAATAGCGTTTTAGTTTGTTCAACCATTACAATCCCTCAATTAGGTCAACAGAGCACCTGCACTTATAACTTATTGTTGCAATTTATTAATTTAATTAATAATAGCATGCATTTTATTTTTAAGGAGCTTGAAAAGAGCGATTCTGCTGCACTTCGTAACAACATTGTGGTAATGATGACTGATTTTTGTGTTCGGTATACTGCACTGGTTGACTGGTAAGGCCTAAGCATATGTGTAGTTATATATGTCTATCCTAATAAAACTTATAACTCGTTCAATATTCTTATATTATCTAATTTTCAAATCCAATAGTTATATGTCAAAGATCACGAAGTGTCTGCGAGACCCATGTGAATTAGTAAGAAGGCAAACATTTATATTACTGTCAAGACTATTACAGGTATACTTGGTCGTATTAAAATTTAAATTCTGCCATTTAGGTCACTTTCTTAAACTCAGTTTCTATTGAACAGCGGGACTATGTCAAGTGGCGAGGCGTGCTTTTTCTCCGATTTCTACTGTGCTTAGTTGATGATTCAGAGAAAATTAAGCAACTAGCTGATTTCCTCTTTGGGAATATCTTAAAAGGTTATAATTGTTTTACAAACCTATCTAGAATTTTGTAATGTTTGTTTATCTTAATCTCTTAAATTACATGATTTATATCTGCAGCTAAGGCACCACTTTTAGCTTACAATAGCTTTGTGGAAGCTATTTTTGTGTTGAATGACTGCAATGCCCATACAGGACGTAGTAACTCCAACAGTTCGCGCAATGAAAACCGTCTTTTTTCAATTAGGTTTGTTTGTTTAAACCCTCTAGTTCGACCTGTATGACATTGAAGATATCATTTTTAAAATTGACTTTTTTTTAGAGGACATGATGAAAACACAAGGTCTCAAAGAATGCACATTTATGCAACTTTGCTGAAACAAATGGCTCCGGAGCATCTTCTGGCCACCTTTGCGAAAGTATGTGCTGAGATTCTTGCTGCTGCATCCGATGGAATGCTTTCTTTAGAGGATAGTACTGGGCAGTCGGTTTTACAGGTACCTTTTTAGCTTTCATTTAATGTCTCTTGTACAAGCTGTTCCAGTTGTTCTTGATTTTATGTTTTGTATGAGAATTTGGCTCCTTAGACATAAGTGTCATCTATTATGCTCAGTTGCTAAGATTAAGGGTGAGTACAATTTGGTTAACCAGTCGAAATGGACCGAGAAATCGAAAAATTTGGTGCAAACCAAACTGAACCAAACTGAAACGAAATTGTTCGATTTTCGGTGACTGCATTTGCAAAATCTGACTCGGTTTGGTTTTTCCTCCGGTTAACCGAATTGAACCTGAAACCCTACTATTAAATAATTACAATTCCCTTTTTATTTCAAATCTAGAGATGCCCTAAAAAATAAATTTGTGGACTATTAATTTGTTATAGAGTAGGCCAAAATACATCCTATGCTTTGTCTTAATAGGAGAACCTCTCGTGTTATTTTTATTACCAGAAACCCCGTGCTAATTTTTTATTAACAAAAAATCCCTCCCAAGCCAAGATGATAATTATACCCTCAACTAAAAATGCAAAAGCACCTATTCACATAAAATTGTCAATAATCCCCCTTGTGAACTTTGAAAATTGTCAATAACCCCCTTGTTCACTTAAAAATTAACAATAACCTCCCTACAATTTATGAAGGAATCTCAAATGGGATTCTTTGCTAATAAAAAAACAAGGTTTTCGTTGCTTATAAAAATAACAAGGTGGGTTTTTTTGCCAATTAGACAAAGCACATGTGATATTTGCATTTAGCGCGTTTTGTTATATTTTTTGCTTATTGTTTGAATTTTTCTATACTTCATTTAGATTTTCTTTGGATTCTAAATGATTTTTGTTAAGACTGCTTCATATCTATTTTTTTTGGAAAAAAACAGGATGCTTTCCTCATTTTATCCAGTAAAGAAATCAAAATTCAACCCAACCGAGGAACATCATCTGATGCAGGAGATATCGAAGAAGAAAACGGAGACAGTGCTGGATCATCCTCAAAAGGAAAAGCCATCACTCAAGCTATAAGAAAAGGCCTTATCCAAAACACAATCCCCATCTTCATAGAGCTAAAACGACTTCTAGAAACTAAAAACAGCCCTCTAATCGGCTCCCTCATGGATTGCCTCCGAATCCTCCTCAAAGACTACAAAAACGAGATCGATGACATCTTAGTTGCAGATAAACAACTTCAGAAAGAACTCATTTACGACATGGAAAAATATGAATCTATGAAGGCCACAACTAAAGCTGCCGAGGCAGTAGCAACAATGCAAAAATCAGACGTTTTTAGATCACCGGGTGTTAGAAACGAGCCAAATTTGAATACTATAAAGAGTAAGTTGTCTAAGAAGATTAGTAGTAATTCTAAAGTGGCTTCGGCTGTGGCAGATGTTGTGGCAAGGGCTACGGCAAGGTCTGTGCTTAAGGAAGTAAATCGAGGTTTAAAGAGTCCTTTAAGTGCAATGGGGGTTCCGAAGCTCAAGTCTCGGATTAGGGAATTTGGAGAAGGGACTTCTGGAGGTACTAGGCCAACTGAGGTTATTGAATCTTTGAGGAGAAGACAGTTTTTTGATTCTGATGATGAAAATTGATTGTTCTTTCTAATGCAGTTTCCTTAACATAGATGCTAGAAAGAATTAGAGTTGGGATTTTAAGGATGTATAGGATAACTTATGTACAATACAATGTTTCTAAGAGGAATGATAATTTAACTGTGTTGTAACTTTTGAGCTTGCGTTTGCATTTAACGAATCAAGCTGAAATAAGCTCCGTTCGAGCTTGAGTTGAGTTTAGAAGAGTTTATGTAAGGTTTGAAATGTATAACTGATTTAGTTCAAATAAGCTTATTTTGATTGAATTGAAGCCGAAAAATAAGTAGCTTAGTCTGATTTTCGCTCACATTATAGTCGGACCGGAAGTATTAGGTCAAGTTTTGTTGTACATCACTTCTTTTGCAAATTTATTTGATTTATAAGGTTTTAAATACTAAAATGTCCATTATAGTCAAGTGGTATGATTATTTTAATTATTACATTTTATATTAAATTTAATTCTTTTTTGTCAAAACCACACTTTAAATTTGTATTATTTAATATTTTTTTACCTATAAGCAAGTATCAATTAAAACAATATACTTTTAAGTAATGTTAAATAACATATTGTTTAAATTATAAGTATTTCTCACTGAATTAGACATAACTAACATTATATCTAAAATACATAAAAAGGTTAATATAAAAAATAGATTTCCAAAAAATAAAAAAAATCATACTAAAAATCTAAGAGAGGTCCATGCCTAAATATCCAAATTGAAGCAAAGAAGAATTGAACAGAAAAGAATGCGTGGCACATTTTGATTGGTTGGTCATTGAGCTACTATATATTTCACCTACACATTTTCTTCTCGTGCGATCTCCATTCGTCTCTTTCAGTACTAATTCGAAGGTAAAAAACCCATCTTAATTTTTTTAATTTGAACGTATTTTTGGATTTTTAGGCAGTAAAAGTTTCATTATCTACGCAATTTATTTGTGATTGAGCCCGTTAATTACTTCTGTGCATATTTGTTTGTATAATTTCCATACTTGTGTGCTGAATTTGTTTGAGATCCCTGATTTTGATTTTCTTCTCTTTTAATTAGGTGAATTTAGACTAGATACAATTCAAGGCCCCATTTTCTGGAATGGGTATAGATTGATTCTTCAAATTGAAGATTTTGTGTGGGGTGTGAAAAATTCCTAGGTTTTAGATCCCAATATTGAAATATTTGGGATTTCTCAAACTGGGTCTTCATTGAAATCTCAAAAAGAGTTATGGATAGTAACAAAGACGAGGCGTTAAGGTGTATGAATATTGCCAAGGAGGCTATTGCATCTGGCAATAAACAAAAAGCCCTAAAATTTCTCGGAATTGCACGACGCCTTAATCAGAATTTACCAGTAGATGATCTCTTAGCTGCATGCGAAAATCTCGGTTCATCATCTTCCACTGCTCAATCTAGTGATGTAAATAATGTCAGTAGTAAGGTGAAAGATGGTGTAGGCTCGATCAACGGAGATGGAGTTCGGAATTACACAGAGGAGCACGTGCGCTTGGTGCAGCAGATCAAGATTAAGAAGGATTATTACGGGATTCTTGGCGTTGAGAAAAGTTGTTCGGTAGAGGAGATTAGGAAGGCATATAGGAAGTTATCTTTGAAAGTTCATCCGGATAAGAACAAAGCCCCGGGTTCCGAGGAGGCATTTAAGAAAGTGAGCAAAGCTTTTAAGTGTTTAAGTGATGATGACTCAAGAAGGCAATACGATCAAACCGGGTTAGTGGATGAATTTGAGTATAATCAACAGCATAATGTATCTCGGAGAAGAAGAAGAACCGGGAATGATTTCTTTGATGACGAATTTGACCCTGATGAGATATTCAGAGCATTTTTTGGGGGTCAACAAAATGTGTTTAGAAATGGTCATGTTTATAGAACTAGAACAACTCATGCTGCCCATCATCAGAGGGAAGATTTGGGTGGTGGGGGTCCTAATCTAATGTTGCTTCTTCAGTTGCTTCCGTTTTTGGTGATCATATTGCTTGCTTATCTTCCGTTTTCGGAGCCCGAGTATTCATTACAGAAGAGTTTTTCATATCAGTTTAAGAAAACGACCGAGAAACATGGAGTGGAATTTTTTGTTAAGTCAGCTGATTTTGATGAGAAGTACCCTGTTGGAAGCTCAGGTCGATATGACATTGAAAATAATGTGATCAAGGATTACAAGCATACGCTTGGACGTTATTGTCACATGGAAATGCAGAGGCGTCAATGGAATAGGCACTTTCCCACTCCTCATTGTGATAAGCTTGAAAGTTTCGCGGCCTGATGGTGAGCTCATGTTTTTCATATATACATAAATAAACGCACGCACACGGGCAGTTTCATGATCTTTGCATTCATATAAATGGCATCTTTTACAAGAGAAGTATCATTACTTTTTCCATACATGCTAATGAATATTTTGGTTTCAATATTACTTATATTAGTAGGTTGTCCATCAATTCTTTGGCAAGTTACCTACCTGTGAGATACCTAACAGGTAATTTACCCCCTTATGGTATGAAACTAGACACAAATTACCCCCCCTGTGATATATAATAATAACCAATTTACCTCCTTAATGGAGGTGTTGCACACGCGCTCTATAATGCAACTGCGACTTCATTCCGATGTGAAAAGATTATCAATTCACCCTACCTCGACAACATATACACTTCACTTTAACTCCCTGTGATACGCGTAAACGGGCATTTTACCCCCTTGTCATAAGCATAAATGGGCACTTTATCCCCTTTGATATTGCATAATGGTCATTTTAACCCCCCCCCCCCCTCCCCTCTTTGTAATAATGTAAAAAACAAGAGGTAGGCAGTGTGGTTCTTTTGCAAAAAAACACGGAGGTATTTTTCCCTTTATATCATAGGCGGTAATTTGCTATTCACTCCAATTCATAAGATAAGTATGTTGCACTACGAAAGGCAGCCAAAGATGGAACAAAGAGAGATAAGATAAAGTGCTTGTTTACAGAACAGAGCTCAAAAAGGTCTGGACATTACAAACTTATAATTTTATAGTCAAGCTGCTTACAAGCACTGATTTCCTTTGGTTTTACCATGAATTCTTTACCCATAAGGAGTAGTACTTTATATATTTAAGAGCTAAGCCTTAGCTTCAACTTGACGTAGTTACTAGTCTGAGCTCCTGAATCTGTACCTAATCAAATGTAGTCGGTTTATGTATTGAAGTTAGTATTCAAGTTCATATATTTTGCAGGTTATGCAGTTTGCTCATACTTAAGTAGCATTTTGAGGCTTTTCAATAAAAAAAAAAAAAAAGTAGCATTTTGCAATCCCTTTGTTGGTTTCGAGAAGTGTGTAGTTTGTGTATGAGAAATGAATGATAAACATTTCGGGCTTCGAATTCTACAGAGTCAAGGAAAAAAGACGAGAAAAATGGATTGGAAGAGTCCGACTTTGTGCAGAAAACAATGTTCACGCAAATTTGAAGTGAGAAATTCGTATTTCTAAGCCTTCTATTGAATAACCCGATGAGGCTAAGCTGCGATATCTTTTTTGTTGTTTAGAGAATTGCATACTTATAAAGGCACGTTTGGTTCTTCATCAGGATAATTGCATTGACCTTCCCTCAATTATGAACTATTTGTATCCACCTATCTTTTCCTTTTGTAAGTTTTACTAAGTAGATGCAAATAGTTCAAAATTCAGTTCACCCGGCTACCTACGGACCTTCCTAGTTTCAGGTTCAACTTAATAGTTGTGTGACTAGTTAGGCTTATTGGACCTTTGAATAAATTCATGATTTCAGATCATGAATACAAAGTTACAATGATTCTCAGATCAATAAATAAATTTGATATTGTTGTCCCTTACCCAGTTTATAGAAGCCTAAAGTTGTTTATAGATCCATTATTGAGGCCATAAACTTGTGGTCTTAATTAGTATATGTCCTCGTTTCTCTTACTCTCTATCTTAAGAAATGACATAATGTAATACCCCTCTATTCTCCTATTCCCAAAAAAACGACACCCGGAGGTGAATTGGTTAATTTACGAAATGGTATAGAGCAAAACTTGGCTTTACCAGACATTTTCTACTTTGGAAGTTCTTTAAGAATCTTGTTTTTTGTAAGCTTAAATGACTGTTGGTAGTCTACTTCCATGACTACATCTAACACGGGCTGATGGAGTGAGCATATTACATTGCAATGTGCCATCTGCGGGCTTGTTTTCAAAAGCTTTTGGTTTTCTCATAACTTTTTATGACAAGTGATTATTTGTTCTTCCAAGGAAAAATAACTTGAAAGGACCAAAAAGCTTGAAGCAAGGTAATCGTTCCTTATAGTTCCTGTAAACGGCAGTACTTTTGAAAAGCATAAGCTTTTGCAAACAAGCCCGTCTAGCTTTTGTGTGCTTCCAAGTTATTTTTCCTATAGCAGAATCTGAAGCTCCAATATACGTTAATAGCTTTCCGAAAATCAAAACCTAAAAATCACTTGTCATAAGGTTCTTCAAAGTTCAAATAAGTCTTTTATCCAAGATATCGCTTAAGTTCGTTACAAGAAAGCTATAGGTCGGTTTCTAATTGACTTTGCTTTGACGTTATAAATATTCCATAAAACTTGGTGAGATTATTGATCTCAAATGTGGCTACTCTAAATGCTGCTTTCTTCTGTGAGCAGATTTTACAAGTGGATTGACCTCCAAGATGGTAATTGCACGTGGTACAACATATATACACATATGCGCGCTCCAATCTTCTAGCTCCCGGTTCATCTTCAACTTCTAGCTACACTTTCCTCGCAACTGGATCAAGATATGTGTGTTAAGGAGGTTCTTTTTTGCATCCACAAACCACACTTTAGTTATTGTTTTCATTTCCAATATTTTGTATTGCAGTTATCCTGCTCTTGCTTACACTGTCGACTGTGAGTAATCGGTTACTTTGAGCATTACGTTATTGTTATATTGTTTCGAATTGTTGTTTTTAACATATCTGAGGATGTTTTGTCCGTCAATATGTATAGTATAGAAGGGGCTGTAATGTGAGAAAAATAAATTTTGCCACTTCAGTTGATCCATATGAATGGGTCAAGCTGTTGGGTTTTGTTGGTACTTTTTCGGTTTTTCTTTTTTTTTTTTTTAGGGGGTGTCCTGTTGTTCAAATTTTGTAACCTGTTTTATTCATGATTTTTTTTTTTTTTTTTTTTTTTGGGGTTTCAAATGAATGTATGTATTTTTTTTTTGGGGTTTCAAATTATAAAAAATAAAAATAAAGAAAACCATATGAATGTATGTAACATGAAGTATATATATACTTTCATGAGGGAAAGTTCTTTTATTGATACAATTTGTTAAATAATTTACTAAATTATTTAGGGAAAATTGCACAGACCTCCCAAACTAAAAGACATTTTTGCACTTAACCCATAGTTTTTTGACTTTGCCCTTATCACCCTCACTAATATAATGAATTGGAGGTAGGCACATTTGGGCTGCTACAATGATAAACAACGCTGAGATGAAACCGTAGGAAAATAGGAGGAAATTACAATGTAATTGATGATAATAGGGGGAAAAAATACAAAAAAAATGGTCAAAATTAGTGAGGAAATTTGGTAACCAAAACATGGGGTAATTGAGAGTAGGGGTGTTCACGGTTCGGATAATCGACCGAACCGAATCGAACCGAACCGAAATGAGTTCGGTGAAAATCGAACCAAAGCTATTCGGTTCGGTTTTCGGTTTTGAGATTTGGCCTAATTCGGTTTTTGGTTTGGTTCGGTTATTTTTGTTCAGTTAACCGAACCGAACCGAAAATCGAATTTTTGATTCAAATAGTTAACATTTTTTGTTCGATTTTATGGACTTTAAAATTCTTTAATCTTATGCCTATGGATATCTATGTCAATTGAGGATTATTAAATGTTAATTTTTGCAGTTGTATTGTAAAATTCTTTAATTGTATGTCTATGATATGAATTTTAGTTGTTTAATTTATGTAATTTGATGATTATATAATGTTAACCACTTTACTATTTAGTTCTATGTAATGTTTAATAATGTTTAGTGTTATGTTTACCTATTAATTTGATTTTTTTTATGATAAATGATTTAGTATTTGATTATATAATTTTAATAAATTATCAATAATATAAAATTTCGGTTAAATTGAAACCGAATCGAACCGAACCTAAATTTTTCGGTTAAAACCGAAAATCGAATTAGGATGTTCGGTTCAGTTTTCTGTTCGAAAAAATCAAGAACCGAAACTTCGGTTATTCGAAATTTCGGTTCGGTTCAGTTCGGTTCGGTTTTCACCGAATGAACAACCCTAATTGAGAGAAATTTCTGCACTAGCGTCACCCGGATTAAATTTACGTCTATGTCAGCAAATTTACGTCTCAACTATAGTTTATTAAATTGATTTGAGTTAAATTTAGTGGTTTCAGTTGAATTTTTATTTGAATTAAATAGTTTATTAAATAGTAATGTAAAGTCATTTTTTGCATTTTTTTTAATTTATTTTATTTAAATAAAAAATATTAAAAATATATATTTATTGCTTATAATGTCATTTATAATTTAATATTAAAAAAAGAATAAAATACAATAATTCTGAAAATTTTAGATAATGACTACTGGATTGGATAGTTATAACTGAGTAGCTAAAACACTGTTCACCATTTATAATTTAATATAGATGACCACTTATATATGATACTGCTGGAGATGCTCTTAGTATTTAGTGAATGAGTTAGGGGTGAAATTCGAATCAAAGTGCTCGTACTCGACTCGAGCTCGTTCGATAAAGGCTCATTCAAGCTTGGTTCATTACAGAAATCAAATAAAAATGAACATCATTTTATGTTCGATTTCATTTAAAACTTGATTCGAGCTCGACTCGATAAGCTAAAAACTAATAAAATACATGTGAACAAATTGCTATTCGATACTCAGTTCGAGCTCGTTCGATAAAAATTCGGCTTGTTTCACATCAAACCAAGCCAATCACAAAATTTCAATTTCGATCAATTTCAAACCAAACTTGAATACTATGTCGTTCATAAATCAACAAATTAACTCGACTCGACTCATATATAATCTAATTATTTTAAAATACATTGTATCCAATCCAATCTAATACCCCAATCAACTTCGACTGGTCTAGAATCTAGATCTAGGCATAACCCAGCCATTTCACAACCACATTAAATTATGCAATTTGTTTTTGTGATTCCTTTGCAATTTAAATAAAATAAAATAAGTCTCCACTTGTCAGTTAATGAACTAATTATGAATCACCACACATTCTCTATTTAATAAAATCAAGATCCAAAGTAATATTATAGTAATGATACTGTAGCCCACGTGCAATGGTGTGGTTACAAGCAAGAAAATGAAATAACATGTTTTTTTCTTCATAAGTTGAAATAACATTAGATTATTTTACGAAAAGACAAACAAAAATATTGTTTAATTAATAAAAAAAATGAATATTTTGTGAAAACTAGTTTGGACTCTGCAGGAAGTTGAAACGCGTCAATATCACCGACAGCTGGAATAGTCGACATTTCAAATATTGTGAAAGGACCATAACACCCTTACTCATCAACATAAACTTATGGTAGGATTGTCGATGGAGTGTATTTTAATTTATAGTTAAAAGCAAAAACATTTCTTTGTTTAGTAAACAAAAATTCTTGTTATTTTTATTAGAAAAAAAGTTATTTTTTATTTTTTAAGAGAATTGTACTTTTATACCAAATTTTTACTTACTTTATATATTTAGTATCATACTTTTTGAAAAAATAAATTAATATTATGATTTCAAGATTTTCTTTTTTCATCAATTTTTAGATATATATCGCAGTTAAATCATCAAAATGGCACGATGTGTGTCTATATTATATTTGAAAATTATTGTGGCATGATTACTTGTGGATTATCACATATGATTCAATTTTGATTAATATCCCGAAACTCTGTTAATATTTTATGGATTATTTAGCGTTTCATGAACTGAAACTTGTAGCATTAGAAAGCTCTCATCAAGAGTTTTCCATTCATATAAAGAACGCAGAATTTGACCTTGTAACGAAGGAGTTATGGCTGTTTTGATCAAAAAATTGACGAAGAAAAAATGTATTGAGTGGGGTAAAATCATTGTATTAAATGTACTTTTTTCTTTCTAAGAACATGGTATCAAATATATAATGTATTTGAACTTTTGGTATGAAAGTGCAATTTCCTCATTATTTTTTTCAGTCAAAAAAATCTCTCCAAAATCGGAATGACAATTATATCCACACAAAAAATGCAAACATCTTTGTTTATCTAAAAAATTGACAATAATATCCTTGTTAAATTTAAAAATTGACAATAACCCCACTGTTCACGTAAAAAATCGACAATAACATCCCTATTATTTTATGAAGAAATTTTAAATATTTTTTTGCTAATAAAAAAGAAAAGGGGGGAGTTTTGCTAATAAAAATGACACGTGAGATTTTTTTGTCAGTTAGATTAAGCACACTTAACTTTCTAATTTACTGCCAAATAATAGAGTTTTTGTATATCCCTATATATATATGTGAGTATTTGTCTAATTTTAAATTGATTTTATTATTTTTATAATTTCTTAGTGATGTTTTTAAGGATTCATTTGCCCTTACTTCATAAGTGAAGTTGAAGAGCCATGAAAGTCGGAAGTTCATAATTCTCAATCAAGTTTAAATGCATGCATCTCTCGATTCAGAAAGAGTTAAAGAATGAACATTATTTTCTTTAAGTAGAAAGTTTGTTTCTACTTCTAACATTAAATAGTGTTTTTAATCTTTAGTTGGCAAAGAAAAGTAGACATTGAGTGAAACTATATTGAAGTCTAAGACAATATCATAAGTTAGACTTGTATCTACAAGATGGATTCTTTGGAGTGGTAGAGCTAATATAAGGCGCGCTGTACATATCTTAGATGGATTCTGGCCTTTCAATGATGAAAAAATATGTGTCTTTCTCGGTGGATTCAATTCATGGGGTGCTGGAGGAGCGACAAGTGTGTATGAGAGGATAATTTTTTGTCCTCTTATGTATATGTGTTTATTTTCCGATCCAATCCCTACTAATATAATCCACCGGTGTAGGATGAATAACTTCTATTCCCATTAGGTCATGTATCCCTAGGTAGATTCCTACAAGTTGGAGTCTATATCCCCATTTCTCTTGTGTTATCGTCTATTCTCGACATCAACTAGAAGTGGGATTTTATAGATTTTCTTATTAAATTCTGGTTTTGATTAATAAGATTTGTAATTCAAAATACGTAAAAATAAATATATATCTGACTCAATTCAATTTGTCAAATGCAAAAATACATTATATATATATATATATATAATGATTTAGTTTATTATTTTGTGATTTCAATTTTAAATTTATTTTTTTAAAGACCATGCTAGCATCACAGTACAACATCACATCCCATAAAATAAAATTGCGAAAAAAAAAACTCATAACTAATCATCAAATAAAAATAAACCCTAAAACCCTAAACTCTAAAATCCTAAACCCTAAACCCTAAACCAAACACTAAATTAAATATTATGTCATAAACCCTAAATTCTAGGCATTGCAAATGCTTTTAAATTATGAGTTTATATTTTTATTGTAATTTTTGAGATATTTTATATTCAAATATTGATAAATAATAAATTATCATTTGGAAAGTAATAAATTAATTTTTATATGAGTAATATCATATAATTTAGGTGCTCTTTTATAATTTTTAAAAATTGAGTGGATTGTTAATAAATTAAAAGATTATTTAAACAAAAAACCTATTAAACAAATAGTAGGTAACATAAATACCTTTAAAAACATAAAAAGTGAGCTGTACAAAGACTGTGATATAATCATTTTTCTTTCTTTAGCTACATGAACTAATCTTAATAGTACATTATTAGAATTGTTGGTTTCCAATGAGAACCGATAAGTACTTTGAAGTAGATATTGTTAAATATGTTGGAGATTGATCTTTTTATTTTGGAGCTTATTTAGTGACATGGATCAAAGTTTCTCGAGATATTTTTCAGTCAGCTTAATATAAGAAAATTTTCGAAAAGTTTTCGAAAGCGTTTCGGAAATTTTTCGAAAAAATTATGAAAAAAGTTACTAAATGAAGAAAAAAAGAAAGTTTCATGACAAATATTGAGTTTCGAAAATACATCTTATTTTCGTTTCAATTGATTCAAAAACAGAAACTTTTTGATATTTTCGATGGAAAAAATAAAAATTTTGATCCATGTTTGATGATGAAAATTTTGAATTTCTGAATTGAGTTGAATGATTTTGTAGCTTTTAGTAACTTGTCGTACATGACACTAGTGATAAACACTTTTAAGGTGTAAATTTATTGGTTTGGATTTCATATCCAAAATCCAATAAAATCAGGTTATCAAATGGACTTAGATATGATTGGAAATCTTACACAGTTGGTTTAATTCAGATCCAATCAACCCCTCTAATAAATATAAAGGCCGGGGTAGTTACCTAATGATTATGCTATGGGAATTTCACATTTTCTGCAAGCAAAAGCAGAAATAAGAAAAGGTAAATTATGGATACTCATGTTAAGGATTTAATTATAAATATTTCCTTACATATTGGATAATATATGGAATTTCTCTTATTGTCTTACTATTAGCTATTATTATTGAAAAATTTCAATTTTGTCTCTAAAAATTATTTGTAATGTTTGTAATTTCTTATGAATGTTTAAAATTTGATAATTAATTTTAATATATTGTAAATTATATCATTGAAAATCTGGTTCAGGCAAAAGTTCTGATTCAGACCACGAAAAAATTTTAGGGGGAAAATACCACTAGCTAATGGTCTTCCTTGTCATTCACCTTTTACAGAATGGTCTCTTTTGGGATTTTTTTCCCATATTAGTTTCAACTATGAATTATTTATTTCAATTTGCTCATTTACAATGGGTTTTTTTATTTATAGTGTTACACTGTAGTACCCCATAAAATTATTTTGTATCAATTTAGTCCCACGTAAAACTATTTTGACACTTTAATTCACATCGGAAAACCTGAAAATGACCAAATTAAAACAAATAATTCATTTGAGATATAATTCATTTGAGGACTAATTAAAACAAGAGAAACCATTCTGTAAAATCTAATTAAAATCTAATGATAAGGAGAATCATTAATGGTGTTTACCCAATTTTAAGTTCACTTATGTGATCTTTAACAATTACGAAGTATTATTATTTTTTTAAATATCTGTATAAGGAAAAAGGTTAAAGTGCATTATTGACCACCAGTACAAGTAAAGTACAAGTAAAAAGTAAAAAAAACGGGGCTATTTCGGTAATTCCACACAACACCTCCTCCCCATGTTCATACACAAAAAAACCTACGTCCGTACAAGCACTGCGTATAAACTAATAGTAAAACAGTGTAAACAACAATTAGAATAAAAAACAGATCTCACAAAAAAAGAAAAAAAAAAATCAAAATTGATACATTAAACCAGATCCGAAAATCAGTCCCCGGAATCATCATCACCTCCGAAGATCGAGAATTTGTTGTACAGAAGAAATAGAACGAGGACGAGAAATAGTGCGACGCCGACCGGTGAGCCGCTGGCGCGGTGGATCGAGTTTGGCTCGCCGGTGGAGAATATTCCGGCGACGAAGGATCCACTTTCGGAGGAGAGGAACTGGATGGTTAAGAGGAGGATTATAGGGAGTAGAAGCAAACCTACAGGGCTGAGCAATTCGGCGATGAATTCCGTTAAGGCTTCGCCTTGGTCGCCTAGTAGTGTTGGAACTACCATGACTAGAACAACTACCACCGCGAGGATGGCGGCGTGGGGTGCTCCGGCGCGGCGTTCTTCAATCATGCTTTTTGATGTGTGTGTAATGTGTGTGGGTTGTTTCTTTTTTTTCTGTTGGGGAGAGTGAAATTGAAAAGGAGAGAGGACTTGTGGGGTTATGGTTTTCTAGACGCGCTTCTTTTGAAAATAATCATTGGAGTATTTCTTTCTTCTTTCCTTTTTCTTTTTTTCTTTTTTTTTTTTTTTTGGTAATTTGGAAATATTTTTTTTTTTATTTATGATTTTTCAAAGGATCATCTCTGTTCACACCGGGTATTGTATAATAATGAGAATTAAGCATGAGTTTGGCTTAGCGATTCGGAAAGCAATTATGGGAGAAATAATTTTACTACAATTGATTTTGGTAATAATTTATTATAGAAAATTGCTTTTGTATAATAGTTTTTGTAAAACTAACACTTAAGTAGCTTCTAAAATATGTTGATTTTTTGCTTCTCGAGATCCCAAAAGTGATTATGATCTTGGGGGCAAAACACTACGGAAAATCACAATAGAGATCTATAAGTAATTTTAAAGAGGGTGTGTAAGCAATTATATCCAAGTAGGGCTAAAGTAAATTCAAGCTAAAACTCGACTCGAGTTCCATTGAACTTTATTCGTTACACAAATTAAATAAACTTTAACATTATTTTTCGTTTGATAGATTTGAAGATTGATTCAAATTTGATTCGTATTGATTCGTAAGCTAAATACAAAATTTGATAATTGCTCGTTTGAGTTCAGTCCACCAGACTAAGACATAATTCCATGCTCAATACAAAATTAATTAAATCAATTTGAACAATATATTGTTTGATTTTACACCCCTAAGTTCAAGTAATTTATATTAATCTAAGTTTAACTTACCACACGTTAAACATTGTGGTTTGAATTTTATTTGATTGCTAAAAAAAATTGATCTAAAGTAAATTTAATTTGCAAACACGAACTCAACTTAAGTATTTTAATGTTTTTTCATATATTTACATTTTTTTAGCTTATCAATTTAAACTCGAGCAGAATTTTAAACACTATTGTACGACAATTATTGCCAAATGTTGATCTGCACCAAAACAAAGTTCTATTCCGATCACATACACATATATGTGTCATGTCAAAATACATGTAATAATTAAGGCACATGCATGGTACATATGTACAACAATTTTGATATATGACAGATACTTTTCACCATTCAACAAAAAGATAGAAGAGTTTTCTTCGTAACTATTGGTAAAGTCTAATTATTTAAAGTGTAATTTTGAATTAGAAACCTAAAATCATAACATGGACCACTTAGTTATGAATTTTCTGTGCTTTTGAAATTGTTACATTTTCGTGTAAGACATTTTTGTGTATTTATGACAATTGTATAAATGTGAATATATATAAACTTAAATTTGTGACGCTAAAATCAATATATTCATAGGTAATTAAAGAACGAAAGTGTGACACTAAAGTGATATAACAAGATAAACTACTAGAATCCAAAAGTCATCTTCAAGAACTAGCGATTAACTCCTTGCAGTTATGATGATCGCCAACCCCTTCTCCTCTTTTGATTGCACTTGCAAAGTTGATGCTCGTTTTGCTCGAAACATTGATAAAAAAAAATGATCGCTTTGGAAATTGGAAAATGGAAAATATTTCAAGACTCGAAAATAAAGCTGCACAGTAGATGGAAAAAGTCAATCAATTGGAATAGTCATATAATTGTCCTGTCTTCTCCTTCTCATGATGGAGTTAATATCAATTTACTTTTCTATGAAGTGCATAATATTTAATTTATCCCCTTTGTAATTTGTAAAATAGCATTTTATCCTTCTATAAAATTTTTAAAGAAGCAATTTATCTCCTTTAGTCGGAGAGTGTAACTCGCATGTCAAAATTGAGAGTGAACATGGAAAATGTTTGTGTAACATAAGGGGGGAGGGGTAAATTATAAATTTATCATAATACAAGGGGATAAATGATCACATTTATCATGACACAGAGGGGTAAACTGCCATATTATCATAGCACAGAGGGGTAAAATGCCTCTTCTAAAAATTTCAAGGAGGCGTTATGAAACTTCTATGAAATTATAGGAGGATAAATTGTTTTTTTTTAAATCATATGAATGTAAATTGAACATTATGAATATAAGAGGATAATTAAATTACCATTAACTCCCGCATGATGTATTTTGTGTTAGAGGAAATCCTCCAACTCTTGTAACCGACTTTTTCGACTTCATTATTTTTTATGTATAATTTTTTCTTTAACCAAAAAAAATGGACATAAGGAAAATGGATTTCCAATGGGAATACTTTATGTCTAGGCCAAAGAGAATGAGATTTTGGAGATGTCTATTTAATTCATACTTTTCTTGTAATTCAGAATTGGGACCACTCACATTTTACTTGACTAGTAACAACATTTTCACTCTTTCCTAATATAAAGTTTTAGACTTTACATTGATTTGATTTAATATTATGATTTGAGAGATTTAAGAAAAATAAAATTATGTGAATAAAGTAAAAATATGTTTAATTTGAATTCTTATGAAGTAGTTTAAATATAAACATGAAATTAGCTATTAAAACATTAGGTGTTGAAACATTTAATATGTTTCTAGATTGAGAGTTGACATAAAGAGACATGTAGACCTAATGCTAATGATAGCATATTAAAAAAATGTGTAATAATTGTTAATGTCATTGTCATTATCCTGAAAATGACGCATTATGATGACCATGTTAATTTAATTAAACCCTTGTTTGCTAATTAGCCGTGTTATTAAAAAAAAATTGGATTGTTTAATTTACCACTGAAAATTAAGTAAACAATTTAATTAAATTTATATGAAAAGCAAGTCACACACGCCCAAGTGATCAAATTGAAATACTTTGATGAAACTAATATTTTTGAAATGTTTTAGGAGTGCATCTATGTGACATGAGTTAGATATATGATAATTTAGTTAATTTGATTGAATATAACAATATAATGTGTTTTATAGTATTTCATTATTCTTTTAACATAGAAGTCAATGAGTTCATGATCATTAATTATAACTACAAATTTTTACGTGGAAGTAGGTAATGTCTCAGGATATCATCATTGCTTATCGATTTTGATGTAGTAGTTTGCCTTGTTGAAAGTTTAGGGTCTTTTCGAATTGGTTCTGGCTCCAATATTATATGTAAAATTTTTATTTATTAGTCAAACCAACAACAATTTTCATTTCATAAAAAAAATTATCATCTCTCAAAATTTTCAACAAATGTCAATACACACAATTTTTTTCTTTTTTAATCCGTAATAAATTAATTTTACTTTGATTTGACATATATTATCTCACATAACAAATATGATTTAACATAATATAATATATCTTTAATTTCTAATATTTCTCTTCTTTCCACTATCTCTAAAAAATAAAAATACATACAAAATTTTTAAAATTTTTTGAAAACAATATTTTAAAAAATAACAATTTATTTTTAAAAAAGTGAAACAAGGCCTAAGAGTAATATCTCAATAAAAATTCAAACTTTAGTAAGAAAATGAGAATGGATAGTCAGAGATTGAGAGGCATGGAAAACTTGGAGAAGAAGATACATAATTTATTGAGAAGAAGACACATAATTTATTGGAGAAGAAATAGTTAAATGAGAGAATTTCACTTTTCATACCATAATTCAACCTACTTTAGAGATTTGATACCACAACTTTTTCTACCGACACATTTGATACCATAACTCAAATCAACTCGACATATTTGATACTTCCGTCAAATTGGAAACAGAATTGTCACGTGGCCGTTAAAACTTTGCACATTTGATACCATAACTTATGTTGACTGATAATTTTACCCCATAACATTTCAGGTTACCAAAAAAGCCCCACATCTCTAAATTTAGTGACGATTTTAGTCCACATTGTTGCCAAATTTCCAAATTGACTCGAATAAGACCACGTGCTGACCAATTTAGAACTTTACACATTTGATACCATTACTTATGTTGACTGCTAATTTTACCCCATAACATTTTAGGTTACCAAAAAAGCCCCACATCTCCAAATTTAGTGACGATTTTAGTCCACATTGTTGCCAAATTTCCAAATTGACTCGAATAAGACCACGTGCTGACCAATTTAGAACTTTACACATTTGATACCATTACTTATGTTGACTACTAATTTTACCCCATAACATTTCAGGTTACCAAAAAAGCCCCACATCTCCAAATTTAGTGACGATTTTGGTCCACATTGTTGTCGAATTTCCAAATTGACTCGAATAAGACCACGTGCTGACCAATTTAGAAAATTTTGCTTATTTTATTTAAATAACTAATTTAATTTATAAACAATATTAATAAATTAAATAATACATTAACATAAATATCACCAAAATTAAGAAAACATATTCTTTTTAAATATAAGGTTATATAATAGAATTAATCTATTTAATATTTATTAAAATAATAAATTATATATTTAAAAACTATTTAATATTTATTAAAAAATTAAATAATAAATAATTATAATTTAATAAAAAAATCCCCACCCCACCCACCCAACCCTACCCACCCCTCCCCCTACCCCCCGATTCCCGAACAGAACCCAGGCCGTCGGCCTGGGTTCTCAGATCCCAGGCCACTGCCGGCCTGGGACAAAAGACCCAGGCCGCCGGCGGCCTGGGAATCGGGGGTAGGGGGAAGGGTGGGGAGGTGGTGGGTGGGGTGTGGGGTGTGGATTTTTTTTAAATTTAAATTATTTATTATTTAATATTTTAGTAAATATTTAATAGTTTTAAATTATATAATTTATTATTTTAATAAATATTAAATATATTAATTCTATTATATAAATTTTATATTTAAAAAGAGTATATTTTCTTAATTTTGGTGATATTTATGTTGATGTATTATTTAATTTATTAATATTGTTTATAAATTAAATTAGTTATTTAAATAAAATAAGTAAAAAATTTAAATTGGTCAGCACATGGTCTTATTCGAGTCAATTTGGAAATTTGACAACGTGGACTAAAATCGTCACTAAATTTGGAGATGTGGGGCTTTTTTGGTAACCTGAAATGTTATGGGGTAAAATTATCAGTCAACATAAATAATGGTATCAAATGTGTAAAGTTCTAAATTGGTCAGCACGTGGTCTTATTCGAGTCAATTTTGAAATTTGGCAACAATGTGGACTAAAATCGTCACTAAATTTGGAGATGTGGGGATTTTTTGGTAACCTGAAATGTTATGGAGTAAAATTATCAGTCAACATAAGTTATGGTATCAAATGTGCAAATTTTTAACGGCCACGTGACAATCACGTGACAATTCCGTTTTCAATTTGACGGAAGTATCAAATGTGTCGAGTTGATTTGAGTTATGGTATCAAATGTGTCGGTAGAAAAAATTGTGGTATCTAATCCCTAAAGTAGATTGAATTATGTTATGAAAAGTGAAATTCTCTCAAATCAATTTATCATAAGTAAAATAGAAATTGATTATTATTACCTTGACTCTTGAACTTTTTCATTTTTTATTTTTATTGATTGAATCATCAGGCTTAATAAATCCATCTCAATATATTTTTTTTTAATTTCAGCAGTTAAAAGGAATTGGAGTCTCAAAATGTTGGAACTATTGAATAGATTTATGGGCCCTTAAAATCTAGTGTAACTAATTTTATTTTTTCATGGATCAATATCAATAGGCTATATTAGGGTAATATATGTAGGGGGTCTCAAAAGCTTTGGGCACTAGGCAACTGTCTAAGTTGTCTAGGCCCAAAGTCAGTCATGTGTGTACCATTTGGATTTATATTTTCATATTATATTTTATTATATATAAACAAATATCATTTAAATTATAAGACAAATTGTTGATCCTTGATACATCTTATCAAAATATCAGCTTTTAACATATTACTTTATTCTCCGTACATGCATGTAAGATAAACAATGGCTATGCACTAATAGGTAGGCCAAAATTATTTCAAGTTGATAATTAAACTGGTGGTATGATCAATTAGATAAGTGTTAGTACTACTCCAGATAATCTATCATCAAATGAAGATTCTGATTGTGGAAAGGAAGGGGAGAAATCAACAAAATCTGACCGTGGAAAGGAAACAATGGATACTCATCCAGTGATGACTCCTAATGCAAGTCCCATTTTGGTCTCACAAAATCAATCATCGCCTTATGACAATCATTACATCTATAAACAATTTGATTTATTGTCAACAAAGATGCATAAAATTCAGAAAGAGACAGCACAAAGTCAAGCGCTCAATCATAGATATATCATGTGGACACATTCATCTGATTCCTACCCCTAAAGGGATTTCAATTGAAAGCTTGATTCCAAAGATACATGATTTCATCACAGAGTTTTTTAATACGATAAACACCAACTTATATGCAACAATGACAAATGTTCTATATAAGTACATGATACTAGGGGGCATGACCTACTACCTCAATTTTAGAAACACCGGACTGATAAAATCATGCAACAATTCTAGACTGATACTAGTTCAAATAGGACTGCACTTGATGTAACATAAAATCATGTTTTCAAGACTCCAGAGAATGGATTTTAAGATAATCCAATAAATTCAGGGTCGGTAGAATCTGATATTTGTTGTTTTTAGTTGGATGAAGGCTTGACTTTAAGGTGTATAATATGTGCATTTTCCTAATTAACTAGAACATCCTTTATAAATAAAGTTAAATAAGAAGAAATTGTCTTACATATATACTTTAACAATCTCAATATTGTGGACTACGGAGCATGGTATTGCACGAGGCAAAACATCTTGTGCTTAAAATCTAAAAGATTCACCAATGGGATTGTAAGTTTTAAAATATAAATGTCGAATTATAATTTCAGCCATGTCACACATCCATCATATTTACGCTTTCTATGCATAATGCAAAATATGGAAAAAAACTTAAGGCAGACTTGCTGGTATTTCCCAGCAATATTTAGTGTATGCTCTTTACATGTACTCTCTATTAATTCTTAATTCAGATATGAATTTATTGAGTATATGGCAATAATTTTAATTGATTGTTCATTATTATTTCAGTGTTCAATATTATTTAATCCAAACCTAGGTAACTAAATTCGTGGGACCCACCTTCCTGCGCGTTCTAGAGCGCAAAATCAAAATTCGCTACTAAATTCGCGAATTTGTGAAATTAAGTGCACAAATTCGTTGTTGGTAGAGCGCGCACTCTTTACAAAAAGTGCGCGTCTTATCTGAATTTAAAGCGCGACTTTTTCAAACAAAGGATCTTCTACTATACTTACAAAAGGTGCGCTTTATAAATTTTAAAGTCGAGAATTATATAAAAATTCGTCAAATTGTGTTGAAAAAGATGAATTACTATAAAAAAAAAATTGAGCTTAAGTGATAATGTAAAAGTTGTCACTCTTTGTATGCATGTAGTGATAAAAATATTAGTTTTGTCATAATAATAATGGTAACAAGTGCAATAGGGACAAAATATATTTTTAAACTGTCACTAATGATATATATTAATGATAAATATATGGTGACTTAAGTTGTCACTATTGACAATTAGCGACACCCTTTTATTGACAACCTAGTGACAATAAATATTGTCACTATGGTTAAGTGACAACTTTTTGGTTGTCACTTTTGGGGTATCGCTAAATATCAATAATGACAATCTTTTTACAATTCTTGTCACTAGTATGTTTATGAAAACCATTTTAATGACAATATTTGAGTTATTGTCACTTAATATATATAAGAAATGAAAACTTTAACGTTGCCACATAAAATTTTATCACCAAAATTAATTTTTTTTTTGTAGTGGAAACAAATTAATTTATAAAAATAAATATATGTGTACACGTTAGAGCCACAAGTTATTATTAATATTATAGTTAATATCATTAAACTAATAACCAAATGTTACTTTACCAAATCAAACTCTTACATTTTCACTTCTTGACGACAACAATGGTTGAACAAAATTAAAAAATTCATCAACATTCAAGCTTAGAACTTAGAATTCTCTAGCCTCCAAAACCTACGGCTCTACAGTCTACACCAGTGACCAGTGTTGGGCAGGTAATTACTTGATTCAATTCTTCCCTAAATCATTTTTCACTGTTAAAAACTCTAATTTAATTTTCACTCCTCATGGGTTCACTGCTCCGGTCATTTTTGGTAAAAATAAATTGTTATACAATTATACTTGTGTTGGCATTTGTTGTCCTGCTTGGTGTTTGTTCTTTGATGTTAGAGTTATTTTAAGTAATTTGACTAATTGAAGTGTATTCCACATTTTCACCACCTAAAATATGTGTTGTCTCTAGTCTCTACTATGTATAATGTAATATATTATTTAATTATTTTATGTCTCCTAAAAAATATTTTTTATAGGCGCTCTAATGACGCTCTCATACTTGAAATTTACAGTCACTCACGCTTTCGCGCACACGCTCACACACTTGCACCCGCACACGCTCCACGACTTAGTTACCTAGATCCAAACACTATGTGTATTGTAGCATATGTGCTTGGTACCTATAGTTTCGAATCAAAGAATTATAAAAGTATTTTTCAACTCCCAACATAATTTTGTATCTAGAATGAAATGTCTACAACACATATACATACCCATCAACGGCTGTCACCAACACTGGTACCTCATAATAATAGATATGGACACTTTTGATATCAACATTTGTGACACCAACCCCTCAGATGCAATGACTGAATTTGAAGAGACAAATTGCTTTTTAAGTTGTAAACTTTCAAATCTTGTGATATTCATGCACAAATATATTTAAATATGCTTTCTCACAACACGTTTTCTAATCAAACATGTCAGACATTTGGAGCTTTTGTTGTAAAAATGGAATCCTGTTGGTTACACAAATCAAAACATGGCTGAAACGTGGTTATGGCTCAGTCTAAAATGGTTTCTCATATTTAACAATGGGTAAGCATAATAAATATTTCATATTTTTTTTGTTTTTGTGTATCTATTTCAATGATATGACTATGGCTTGTACGTAAGCATCATGATGATGTTCAATTTAGGGATGCATAAACAACTCAATGAGGTCAATTATAAATATGTTCACCACTCAATAATGTATTTTCATTTATACTAGTTGATTAATAAAACCTTGCATTTTTTTTATGCTAGGTTGAGTCAATTATTGCGAGGCTGCGTTTGGCAGTTGAGCTTTACAAAGCAAAATTCAACAAATTTACTTGGAAGAATTAGAGGGATCTAGAAGTATTGTCTACTAGAAAAAAATAGTTATTTTTGTCTAAAGTACCTAAACTTGTAGGTAATTATTTTTGTATTGTTGGCATTTCTAAAAAATGTCATATCAACTTACATCTACAAGTTTTGTTAGCAAATGTTATGTAGTTTTGTTTGAATCAAGTGTTGGACTGATCCAATTGGGCCGGATTGGATCTGGTGCGCCCATGTGGGCCGACCCAAATCGGATCCGGATCCAGTTGGTTAGTGGGAGTTTTAGATAACTCCCCACTCCTACAAATAAGGAAACTACCCCCCTCTCTCTATCTCTCCTCAGTTAAATATACAAGACTTTATTTTTATCAGACACAGACAAAACAATTAAAAATCAGAGAAAGAAAACAGAGAGAAAAATAATCAGAGAGAAAACAAAAAGAAAACACTTACTATCTTTTTGGGGTAGATATTATTTGAACAATCAAGAACATTGAAATCTGGGGTTCTTAGGCTGTGATTAGTATCTGCTTTCCGTTCGTGATTGGAGATCGACCAGAGTATTGGGATATAACCAGAAGTCAAAGAAGAGTTCGTGATTCAATTGCCGGTTCCAATTGTTAAGTATGATTCTTCTACTTTATTTGCTTTGAATATTTTTGTATTTGAAGCATGTATGTTGTTTAAAACCAACAATGGTATCAGAGCCATTGTTGTGATTGAGTTTGAAACTCTTTGATTTCTGATTATATTCATAATTCATGATGTATGTGCCTTATAATTCCGGTCAAATTATTTTTCTTAGTGATTTTTCGAATTTGTGGAATTATGGTTAGACTGTTTTAATTTTCGAGGCATTCTGTAATAGTCGGATTATGCTGAAACTTTTATTGAAGCATTCTTACATGAAGTAGTAATTATCTGTATTTTTTTAGAATTTTTTGATGTATAATCTGTTCTGAAAAAATCATTTTGTTAAAATCGTATTATGCGTTTTCCCGATGTGTTACTTTGAATTATGCGATCTATCATATATGCTTACGTTCGTCTCGAAATAATCTTTCCGGATATGTGCCCAGATTATTTTTGGGCTGAGTATTTTGTATGTAAATTAAGTTTTTAAGCCTCTGCCTGTTAACCTAAATAATCTGGAAATTAATTCAACACACATAATGCATAATACACTCGCCACTCTCTTCCTAAGCGGTTGTAACGCAAACTCCAATGTCGAGAGCTCAAAACATAAAAATGATTGCACCATTGGATTCAATAGGCGCGAAAATGGGGGGGGGGGGTAGCCAGAAGGACGACGCCGAAAACGAGCAGAAACACGCGCCACCACCGCGAGTGGGATTAAAACAAACAGTGTGCACTGTTCATTTACATGCGGACATCCACGTGTTGGCCAAGTCAGACACACGTGTCTGCCACGGCTGCGACATGTAGGATTCTATGGTCCATTTTTGCCACGTCACTGCCACGTGTCGCTGACGTGGACTTCCACGTTTCTGTTCTTGCCACGTGGCCTATACTGACGCGACTACGTGGCAGAAGCTGTTATGTCATGTTTTTTTATAAACCATGACACGCCCACTCTCACCGTCGGCGCGTGTCAGCGCGTGAGGGGTCTTCCGGCCACCGGTTTCGACCGAATTTTTTACTGTAAACTCGAAATTTTATTTGTGATTTATCGGTGAATTAAAATAATTTTTTGAATAATGTTTAAAATTTATTTTGATTTATCGAGTTTTAAACCTTTAGAAATTCACAGAAAATTTAAATTAAATTGTCCTTCATGGGTGGCTACTGAGATTGAATTTTGTGATACTTTAGAAAATTAAGCTCGTTTATTCTCGCTTGAGCATTTGTTTTTTCGCGTATTTTATTTGAAATTTGGCAAAGAATATATTCTTGAAAGTATCAAAATGTATTTCAATCACTGAAAATATTAAAATTCCACAAACTTTAATATTTACCCTCATCCTTCAGGTATGCCTTTGATCTATAGCAAATATAGGGTACTTCGGGGAGAAGCCCTCGAGCGACGTATCCATGAGCTACCGGGGGTCATAGAAAATTTGGCGTCGTACCGAATGGATCCCAAACACTCTCTTAAAGAACATTGGAGGGTAATGAGAATGTTACACCGCCGCGTTTGATGAGTGTATTTTTAGTATGTCAATAGTCCTTAGGTCAACATCTTTAGGTATAGGTCAAACACGACTCGCCAATGTGAGGATTAGTAGATCAGTCAAACTTCTCCTCAATTTTGTAATGTGGATCCTAACCTGAAATCAAAGATAACTACGTTAGGTTAAATGCCGGTGGTGACCCGGCGATAACCCTCCGATGCTTAAGTAAGTATCGAGATAAGAAGAGAGATCGGACAGTATTTATTGCTTAGGTTGTGCGTACCTTTTATCTCATTTATGAAGGCTATTTATAGTTTTTACTAATGGATTACCGGGTCGAATCATGATTAGACATCTCGGTTCGGATATGGATTCTAAAGTAAAATGGGTCATATTTGATGAACGGATATCGATGATAATCCTTTCGATGAAAATGATGAGTGATACATCGATATAAACGAATCACGATCGATGCCCTCGATGCGTGATACATCGATATAAATGAATCGACGATCGATGCTCTCGATGCGTGTGAGTTCGGTGTGATGATTGTAATTAATATTATATAATCGATGGCTTTATTTCATGGTCAATGATTCGCTGTGAAATGCTGAATAACGAAGACTTGGTACATCAAGAGTCCCCCAAGTTCTAGAGTTCGAGTGTAGATCGAAGTCTTGAAATTATATATATTCGAGATGTAAGTTTTTTAATTCTGAGTACACAGTGGTAGTCCCCCAAGTTCTAGAGTTCGAGTGTAACTCGAGATCTAGAAGTTTATCAGATATCAAAATTTGGCGCGGCGATCCTTTTAGTTTTCGCGCCCTTTATCTGTTTCCGCGCCCTCTATCTTTAAATCATGGCGGGGAAGATTTGAAATTTAGGGGACGGAAGATGAAAAGTCGCGTACTTTCAGGGGGTAGTAGCGTAATTTTAAATAAGCGGTAGTTTATTCTTCTATATATAGGTCGTTTTCACCGCCTTACTTTTCACACTACTGTAAAATTTGTTTCTATCGGAGCGCTCAGTCGATTTTCCAGACGAACCTCGATTGCATATTTGTGAATAGTCCAGATGTCATAACAGGCTTCTCTAAGTCCCGAAAACATTCCAGTGAATGAAGAGCACGTTGAGGATGTCGTGAGATCACTCGAGGGGGACGGAGGAAATGAAAGTGGAAAGGAGGAAGATACTCGGAACTATCAGACCGAGATGGCTTATTATGAGTTTCAAGCCAGTAGTTATAAAAAACCCTTGTCGTCCTGGCTTTCTGCGTTTTCGATCCTAGGTGGTTGGTCCGTAAGGTCGCCAGGGGAAGATGGTCGGATGCATGAACCTCCCGCGGGGGCGCTAGCTATTCATGAAGCCTCGATGGAGTGTGGGTTCCGAGTACCTATAGCGCCTGAACTGGCTTCCATTCTGAACAATTTGGGGGTTCGACCTGCCCAAATAGTTCCGAACGGTATGTCGATGATTATTGCCTTCATCGTCGTTATGAAAGCTTTCAAATAGCCAGCCTCGTTTGAAAACTTTTGGTACTTATTTAAGGTATCGGAATCGCCGAAGTCGGGCAAGGGCTTCTACCAAGTTAAGTCCAAAGGGAACAAGAACAGTTTTTTAACTAACACCAAGAGTTCTCATGGCAAAGGGTGGAAGTCTCGATTCGTTTTTATTCGGCCGCCCAAAGGGCAGTCGCTGAATATTACGTCTCCGTGGCATGTCGGACCAATCGATGTTAGAAATCCTCCGAAACAAAGCCTTTCGAATACCTTCATCGAGTATTTGCGCAAGTACAGTTTTGACGTAAATAAACTTATCGAGGAACCGCGTCTTCGAGCATGTAGTTTATCATCGTCGAAGAAAATATCAAGCGATCCAAGTCTTGAAGAAGTACTCCGCGGGGCTTTGGTTCCTCCTTCTGGAAATACACGAGTACCTCGCACTTCTGCCTCAGAGGGTCATCCTACTAGTGAAGGAGTAGCAAAGGCTGTTGGAGATTTCGTGTCTCGTCGAGCAAAGATTCGTTTAGGTAAGAGACCTCGGAATGAGGATGATACAGAGGAAGACAAGGGGAGTGAGCGAGCCGATGTACCGACCGACGATACCGATGATAGTTCCGACGCCGAGACTTTGGATCTCAAATGGACATTGACGGGCTTGCTCAACTCCAATCTTTCCCACATGGGGATTTGGGTCCAGAAGACTCTGTTCTTTAGAGAGGTTCTCGAGATACCGGTTTCACTGCTTTTATTAACAGTGTTTTCAGGCGTGATCAGAAGTGGTTGGCTAGGAAACCGTTGCAACAAAATCTACATAGTGGGGTCGAACTATTATGGGGGTAAGATATGATTCTCGTCCTTAATATTATTCTCACTTCTGTTGATTAAATAACGGCATGTGATGACCTGTGATTTGCTATACGTCGTGTGCAGTCGTTGCAATATATGTTCCAAGGATATTATGCAGCTGAACTGGCCCAGGTTGAGTTGGTGAGATGCAAGGCGGATTATGAGGCCACTATAAAAGATAAAGATCGACAACTCGAAGACGCCATGAGGGAGTTGAGTCTTGCGACCCAAGAAATCGACCAGATTCGTTCGGGTTATCCTCCAGAGGCTAGGGTAATCTCTCCTGCGCAACGCCTATCGATAGTTAAGGAGTTCCTGGAATCCCCTGTCTATGAGTATCTGGCTGATGCTAGGATGGGTACAGAGCTGATCGAGGTGCATGAGAAGACGATAAAACAATGTCGATACAAAGGATTTTTGACTCCCGATTTCGATCCCTCGGTCATAGGTCCAACCCTTGATGAGTTTTGTCAAACTGTAGAAACCGCTGTCGCCGAGGATGAAGAAGAAGAGAAAACCGCTCGAGAGCACGAGTTCGATTGTTTAATTCCTCCTCGCCAGGCTGATCAATCGTAGTCTGAACTTTTATGTAGATGTATAGGGCTGATGTATATTTTGATTTATGTATATCCCGACGTCAATATAAATTTTGAATATAATGAATGTTGTTTTGATTTCATCTGAGGTTATTTTGAACCAACTTGTGTGTGGGCTAAGATCTTGGGCTACCCCGTCTTCCGAGGGGCATTATTGGGCTGGAAACTTATTTTATTGTTTTGAAATTTAACCGCCGCACCCTTTCAAACATTTACAAATAGGCGCGCTTTTGAGATTTTGGGTTTATAAATAAGACTTCAGCATTCCAAACGGTCATATTTATAAAGAACGTTTATGCGGAGCTTGTCGTCGGAGCAGTGATCGAGCCTCTTGTGCAGTCAGTCGCGTAGTCGAAGTCTTTCATTCCTGTTTAGGTATTTCTTTAGCTCGTCTTTTATCTATGTCAAATGAGTCTAAGTCGATTGGGGACGAGTCTGTTGGGGAAAAGGAAGGTATGTCGGTAGAGTCTATAATGTCACATTTCGATGTTCCCTTTGAGGGACGACATCATAGCCCTTAGTCGGCCCAGTTATTAAGCGTTGTTCATCCTAAGAAAGATGTCGCCGCTCCAACAAAATCGATGTCTGTTCGACATCGAACTAAGGAACGGTATAGCGATATATCGGCGTGTCGTTTACGTATCTCTCTTGAGTCTTTATCATCCAAATACCAAATCCCCGATGGTTGGTCATTACGCATGCCTTCCTCGGATGAAAGAATGAATGATCCTCCGAGTGAGTTTAGAACTTTTCACATTGATAGTTTGGAAAATGGTCTACGTTTCCCTTTAGCTGATGAATTCATCGACATTGTAAATGGTCTCGGATTGTGCCCAACCCAATTGGTCCCTAATGTTGTAGGGTACATTATAGCTTTTCGTATAGTTATGAAGTCGATAGGTCAGCCCGCGTCCTTTGCTAATTTTTGTGGGCTTTTCGATGTCCGTCCATCTCCGCAGTCGAATGAGGGTTTTTACTTCGTACGATCTAAACCGAATGTTAGGTTCCTTAGTGATTTAAAGTCGTCACACGGGAAGGGTTGGAAGAATAGGTTTATTTTTGTTCATGCTCCCGAGAACTACGTATGGAGGACGACACGCGAGTGGAGGTCGGGTGGTATTCTTTTGAAGAATGTTCCCGCACCTTCATGGGGGCCCGACTTTCCATCGCAATTGTCGGAATCGACATACGACACAAATTCATTGTTGCGGGAGCCCATTTTGAGTCTAGGAGGGATGTCGATGGCCCCTCTACCAATTGATTATCCTTCCTTAGGTAGTTTACTGTGATATCCCTTTTTTATCTATATATCGATGTCCCATTTTTAATCTGTTCTCAATTTGCAGCTTCCTGTGTTATCCCAATGACGAGTCGAGCGCTAAAGGCAATAATGAAGGCTCGCTCGATAGGAAAGCCCCCGAATCCTTCATCGACGACTCCTGGTAATATTCCTGTCGCAAATCCGCATGCTCATTCCTCCACTGTTCCGCCTCCAGAGCCTTCTAATCAAGTCGAGAAAACTCCCAGCTCGAGTCATGGAAAGAGGCCGGTTTCGACCGAAGTCGAGCAGGGAGAAATGTCGCATCCAAAAAAAGCCAAGTCAGATATTCAAGCCACACCGTCTAGCGGTGGTACGACGGCTCCGGCTTTGAGAAATCTCGAGGCCATCCTTGCTAGTCATAAGCAAAAGCAAGGGGACCGAGTGGCCGAGACTTCAATGATGAATTTCCTGGATTCATCGATTAGTCGTGAATCATGGGAGAAATTCTTGTCGATTGTCTCTTATGAAGATCACGAGGCTCTCTTGAAGAAGGATCCTGGCGACGTGCTGCGTTTACAGGCTTCTCTCTCGCTCGCGGTAATTATTGAGCATGATTCCTTTATGTAAACTAATTTCTCTTTTCAACTAATTCGTTGTCATTGGTTCTTACAGTTGAGCCAGACTATGTACTCTTCTGCCGCTCGGATGGATGGTGTCCGAAAGCGCCTCGACAAGTACATAGCTGCCTATAGTACCGCGAAGAAAAAACTCGCCCAAACCGAAGGATCTGTGACCGAGCTTCAGGAGAAGGTGACAGAGTTGGAGAGCGAGGTATCTGATAAGGATGCTCGAATTGCTGAGTTGGACGCGGAGCTTGCGCGGGAAAAGGCTGATTTCACTGCGTTGTTAGAGAAGAAAACTGCTGAAAGTTTCGAGTTGGGCCAGCAAGCAGCCCTTGAACGTCGTCATGAGTTGCTGGCTGAAGAGAGGAAGGCTGTCGTTTTAGAGTTTTTCAACAGTGTTGTCTACGAGGAGCTGGTCGAACGCCAATCCGGAACTGATCTTTCCAAGATGTTCGACAAGGGCTGGAAACAATGTCGGGCTCTGGGTTTCCTGAACGATCGGTTTGAGGCTGGAAAGCTAGATCCTTCTTTCGACGAGAATGGTGCCCCTGTCAACTTCGATCCCTTGGCCGATGAAGGTTCTAGGGAGGACCCGGAGAAGCATGAGTTTGGTTTTCTTCTGGAGCTGCAAGCTTCCAAGCTTGCTGCAGAGGTTGCAGCCGAGACTGCTGATGAGGAAGGGGAAATCCCTAAAGGTCCCGAGACATCGAGGACATCCTCCCATCTCGAGAAGTTAGACTATGAAGCTCATCGCGAGTGTTGAAAACATTTATTTTGGTCGTGAATTTATGTATTTGTAAATCTCGATTTGTTTCTATCGAGTCATGTGTCGGCGGCGTGTTACTTATTTCAACGATTTAATGAAGGATGCATGTGTTTTTTTTTTTAATATTTTCTCTATTGCTGCTGTTCAGTTATTGTTTTGCTTATTTACTTTCCTATGTCGATCATTACTTGGTCCTACTTGTCAGCATTGTCTGGTATGCAGGTCTTGATCCCTAGGTTTGAGTTTTATTTCGAACCCTTGGATGGGCGGTTGCTAGTCTATAAATACTGACTTTAATTGACATAGAAATTCACATAAAGTAGCTATATCTAAGCATAAATCTTGAGAAGTGACTATATTTAATTTTCTTCAATTCCAT
The DNA here is from genome assembly GCA_038501285.1 of Penstemon eatonii. NCBI lineage: Eukaryota > Viridiplantae > Streptophyta > Magnoliopsida > Lamiales > Plantaginaceae > Penstemon > Penstemon eatonii. The sequence continues at coordinate 58,961,232 of CM076715.1, read as the reverse complement.
AAGATTTTAGTATGGGAGGAATTGGAAAGTGTAGCAATTTCGATGCATTTCATGATTGTGGGAAATCATTCTTTGTGCCGATCGAAAAACATCTGACAATCGAGATGCACAAATCTAGGCTTATACTGTCTCATCCGACAAGAAGTGTCGACTGATCGATATATTCATCTATCGATTCATCGTTGTTTGATTTTATCTGTGAGTACAGTTGGGGCAGTTGGAGATATTTATGAGGGTTAATCTTAGCCGTTGCTTTGCGAAACCTTTCGGAACCATTGGATGCAGTCCACGTAGGCTACCTCGGTCAGCGCATGAGTCGGCCTTATTTAATGCCTAATATCTGGGCCGTTGATTGCGGTGAATCTGAACCGTGCGATCATATGGTCCCGGCCTATAAATAGGTGGGGGTGCCCACCTTTGTTCATACCAAAATAAGCCAAACATGTTCTTTTCACTACGTCATCCGACAAGAACTTTCCTAAACAGTCCTTCAACTAATAAATTAATGAGGGGTGTAGTTTTTTTTACTTTCGCACCTCCTCATTCGACCCGACCTCCTGATCGAGGAAGGTATTGAGTATTATTCGATTGGGTGGTATCGGTAAATGGGTTACCCCAATGGGTCGGCCTCGTCGTTTGAATGGGTGGCATCGGTAAGAACGACGAGGTCGGTATCGGCGATACCTCGGTATGTCGGGCTCAGATATTCTTCGTCTTGTATCTGAGTAGCGATGTCCCGGGTTATCGACATACCTGAAGCACCAGGGGTGAAGTAGAAGGTAAAGCCGCCGATCAGATGGTGGAGGACTTAAAGTGCAAAAATAACAATAAGCGCTTTTTTCCTCTTCAGTCTCTCGGTCAATGCAGAGAGACCCATCACCCATGGTCATTTTATTGACTGAGATGGTGTGTCTCTTGAGCTGGCTGTTGCCCAAAGAGGAAAGAGATTCCCCTGGCCTTCACTAACACCATCGAGGACTCCACGAGTCGTCTCCTCGATTCCTCGGTTGGTGAGAGAAAGCTTATTACGGCTTTATCTCTCAGTGATCGGTGAATTGAGGAAGACGTGCTCTGGTGTCACTCGATGTCTCGGAGGAGCTTGGTTGCCGAATTAGTAGGAATCTAGCCTACAGCTCATTCGAGATTTCAACAATTGACGAAGAAGATCATTTTATCCAGCAAATGTAAAATAGATTGTAGTAGGTGTTCGAGTTCTTTGTAATTACTTTGATCGTAATGTAGTCGATATTTGTAATTGTATCAATTACCGAGGTTGAATAAAACTTATTTATCTTATCCATTTTCCTTTGCCTTGATTTCTTCCTTTGGATTTCATAGATATTAATTTAACTTTCGACTACTCAGTATGCCGGATTTAAAATTTCTGTAACAAATTTATTCATCGAATGTTGATTTCTTCATGACACCCTTGCATCGATCGAGCTAACTTATATTCTCATTTTACTGAATGTCAATAATAAGATTATTTATTAATAACTTCCTTTTTGTCGATTGTCGACTTTATCTCGATGCCTCTGTGGCTGAAGTTTTTCTAAGATGAATTTCTTTATACTTCCTCTTTGCGCTACTATTTTCTCGATAATCCCTGATATGGGAGGAATCGGAAAGTGTCATCTGACCGACGTGTCACTTGGTTTTTTAGAAGTTATTCGTTGCTTCGATTTATCGATATCGAATCGTCGAGATGCATATCTAGCATTACCACTCCATCATCGTTGAGAGATGCTATTTCAGGTTAACATATGAGATGTTTTTTCGATATTGATAGGCTGGTTTGCCGCCCTACGATAGATCTCAGGCAGTTGACACATTTAATGGGTCTAATCTTAGCCGTTGATCGTGATGCTGTTTCAACCGTCGGATGCAGTCCACGTAAGCTTTCTTGGTTAGCGCAACCGTCGGCATCTTTAATGCATCCAATCTGGACCATTAATCATGACGATTTTTAGCCGTTGGATCAGATGGGCCAGGCCTATAAATCGGTGAGGGGGTTACCCGTCACTTTCACACCAAAATTTGTCAAACATGTTTTCCTTAGAAAACCATCCAAGAGGATTTCCTTTCGATCACCTTTTCATTATAACGAAATCATCGGAGGGCGCTTTCTCTGTTTTTACAACCTTTCATAGTACTCGACCTCCAGATCGAGGAAAACATTGAGATCGCTTTCGATTGGGTGGTATCGGTAAAAGGAGTGCCTTAATCTGTAGGCCTTATCGTTCGAATGGGTGGGATCGGTAAGGACGACGAGGCCTACCGGAGGCGTCTTGGAATCTGATTCGTAGGGCACTCTGCAACATATATCTGACCTTCGATGATTTCAAGACGTCGCCAGAAAATTCGAAGGGCAGGGGTGAGGTAGGAGGAATGGCCACCGATCAGATGGTGGAGGAGTTAAACCGCCAAAAGCAACTTTTTCCTCTTCCGTCACTCGATCAAAGTAGAGACCCATCATACGTAGTCGAAGCATTGATTGAGATGGCACGTTTCTAAAGTAAGCATGCTGCCATTAAAAAGATCCTCATGTCCTTCGCCAAGATCGTGAATGAATCGTCCCCTCAATACATCGATCAGCTAGAGATGAAGCTATAGACGGAAAACCTCCATATTTTCGCTAATAGCCACAATGAAGTCGGGCGTCATTGTCGGTCCATTCCACTGTAATAGTTTGTAATAGGTTCTCTATAATTCGTGTAGTCAATTTGGTTACTGTCAGTTCGATATCTTGAATAAAATGAATTTTTCGCCATTTGACATGTGCTATTTTGTATCGAAGTTTTCAATTCTAATTTCGAATGTAGTTGTCGATTTTTTCTCAATACTTCAATAGTTAGTTTGAAGTTCAAAGAATTAACTTTTTGAAAACCTTTGATGCGTCGATTTCTTTCGCCTTAACAGGTCTCGATGTTTCATTCTCGATGCCTTTGATTGTAGTTGTCAATTTCTTCTCGATGCCTGTGATTGGCGATTTCATCTCGAAGCCTCAGCGGCTATCGAGGAACATGGAGAGTTAGCTTATTAATAGCTTTCTTTCTTCAATTGGTGATTTCATCTCGATGCCTCAGCGGCTGTCGAGGAACATGGAGAGTTAGCTTATTAATAGCTTTCTTTCTTCTATTGGCGATTTCATCTCGATGCCTCAGCGGCTGTCGAGGAACATGGAGAGTTAGCTTATTAATAGCTTTCTTTCTTCAATTGGCGATTTCATCTCGATGCCTCAGCGGCTGTCGAGGAACGTGGAGAGTTAGCTTATTAATAGCTTTCTTTCTTCAATTGGCGATTTCATCTCGATGCCTCGAGAAACATGGAGAGTTAGCTTATTAATAGCTTTCTTTCTTCAATTGGCGATTTCATCTCGATGCCTCAGCGGCTGTCGAGGAACGTGGAGAGTTAGCTTATTAATAGCTTTCTTTCTTCAATTGGCGATTTCATCTCGATGCCTCAGCGGCTGTCGAGGAACGTGGAGAGTTAGCTTATTAATAGCTTTCTTTCTTCAATTGGCGATTTCATCTCGATGCCTCAACGGCTGTCGAGGAACATGGAGAGTTAGCTTATTAATAGCTTTCTTTCTTCAATTGGCGATTTCATCTCGATGCCTCAGCGGCTGTCGAGGAATGTGGAGAGTTAGCTTATTAATAGCTTTCTTTCTTCAATTGGCGATTTCATCTCGATGCCTCAGCGGCTGTCGAGGAACATGGAGAGTTAGACATCAGTTTTTAATTTGGTAAACGATAACATTGTATTCCGCAAAGATGCATCAAATATGGACAAAGAAGTTCATAGTATAATTCCAAAACAAAAAGAAACTACTACGAAGTTACAGATAAAGGTGAGAAAACTTCTACGCGTAGAATTTCCTTAGATTTCTCCCATTCGGAATTCTTTTTACTGGTTCTCCGTCTAATTTTGTCAACCGATACGCCCCTTTTCTGCCTACCTCGATCACCTTGAATGGCCCTTCCCAATTGCAATGGAGTTTTCCTTTCTCTTTGGAGACGTCTACTCGTTTTAGAACGAGGTCTCCCACCTGAAAAGATTTTAATCTCACGTTTTTATCGTAGGCCTTTGCCATGGTTGTTTTGTATGCTTGTATCCTGGTAGAAGCTCTTTCTCGTTTAGACTCCGTCTGATCGAGCTCGAAATTCCTTTTGTCCGTATTATCTGTTTCATTGTACAGATCAATTCTTGGGGATGCTACTTCCAATTCAGCAGGAGCGACTGCTTCAGAGCCATACACGAGACTAAAAGGAGTTTCTCCTGTTGCCGTCTTTTCCTTTGTTCGATTGGCCCAAACTACCCAAGGCAATTCATCCAACCAGGCACCTCCGGCTTCCGACAACCTTTTCTTTAGAAGCCTAACGATCTCCCTGTTTGTTACTTCAGTTTGTCCGTTTGTTTGTGGGCAGCCCACTGAAGTGAAGCGCAAAGTAATTTTGTGCTTCGAGCACCATTCTATTACTCTTTTCCCGACAAATTGAGGTCCATTATCTGAGATGATCACTCTTGGTAGACCAAACCTGCATATAATCGACCAGTAAAAGTTGATTATTTGAGTCTGAGAGATTTATTTTAGTGGTACCACCTCTACCCACTTGCTGAAGTATTCTACTCCTACTAGTAGAAAACGCTTTTGTCCCCTCGCCATTGGTAATGGTCCTACTAAATCGACTCCCCATTGATCAAAAGGCAACGCAATGGATATCGATTCCATCTTTTGGGCTGGTTGGTTTGGCATAACAGCATGATATTGACATATGGCACACCTTTTAGCATGGTTGTTGGCGTCTTTTACTAAGGAAGGCCAATAATATCCCAAGCGCGACACTCGGACCGCCAGTGCTCTGCCTCCCGAATGGCTTCCACAAGATCCCTCGTGAACTTCCTTTAGTATTGAGTCGGTCTGGGGAGATGCTACGCACTTATGCAGTACTCCAGTAACGGAACGTCGATATAACTCATCATAAATAATAGCGTAACGAGGTGCCTGGTATTTGAGTCTTCTGGCCTCAGTGTTATTGGGTGGCAGGGTTCCATTGATTAGATAATCCAAAATTGGCGTTTTCCAACTAGTTTGCTCATCATCGAGATACATTATGTCCGCTCTTGAGATATCTTTCTTGGTGTCGATGGCTGGCTTTTCTGATACCATCAAAGTTACCTTTCGAGTCTTGATTCCTTCTATTAGATTTCCAAACTTCGAGAGAGCATCGGCCCTGGTATTTTATGTCCTTCTTATATATTCGAGTTGGAAAGTCTCGAATCGTGATACTTGTGCTTTGACCAAGGCTAGGTATTTGATCATCGAATCTTCTTTAGCCTCGAACAGACCTTTAAATTGTTTCTCGACAAGCTGGGAATTAGTGTAAGCGATCAAGTTTTTTACTCCCGTTTCAGCTGCCATTTTTAATCCGGCTAACAAGGCCTCATATTCTGCTTCGTTATTTGATACCATGAAGTCTAACTTTAAAGCGAACTCAAGTTCTTCTTCATCTGGGCCTCGAAAGTAGATTCCCGCACCACCTCCTATCGATGTTGAGGAGCCATCGACATGAAGCATCCATTGCTCTCTCTTTTCCTCATTAGTTTCTGTGCTTTCCAGCACAAAATCAGCTAAAATATGCCCCTTAATAGAGGTTCTGGGTAGGTAATCTATATCGTATTCTCCCAACTCGACTGCCCATTTGACTAGCCTTTCCGACGCGTTTGGCTTTGAAAGTGTCTGCCTCAATGGTTGGTTGGTCAGGACGATGATCTTGTGCGACTGGAAATAGGGTCTCAGTTTCCGCGCATAAGTTACGATAGAGAGAGCAAACTTTTCGATTTCGGAATAGTTCTTCTCAGGACCTTGCAGAACACGACTAACATAATAAATTGGGTTGCTCTCTTTTATCTCCATCCTCACTAAAGCCGAACTGATCGCCTGTCTCGAGATGGCAACATAAAGGTACAATTTCTCATTATCTTTTGGTTTGGCTAAAAGAGGAGGCGACACAAGGTAGGCCTTCAGTTCCTCGAAGGCTTGATCGCATTCTTTCGACCACTCGAACTTCTTTGCATTTCTCATTATTTTGAAGAAAGAGAGGCTTTTATCGGCTGAACGAGATATGAATCAATTAAGGGCCGTGATTTTTCCAACCAACTTCTGTACTTCATTTAGGTTTCGAGGAGCCTTTAAATCTATGATTGCTTGTATTTTTTCTGGGTTTGCCTCAATGCCCCTCTCATTCACCAAATAGCCAAGGAACTTTCCAGATCTAACTCCAAATGTGCATTTGGCGGGGTTGAGTTTCATTCCATATTTTCTCATTATGTCGAATGCCTGCTTGATGTGTACTAAATGATCTTTTTCATTTAGGCTTTTGACCAACATGTCATCTACATAGACCTCCATTGATTTGCCCAACAAGGTCTCGAACATTTTATTCACCAATCGTTGGTATGTCGCTCCGGCATTTCGTAGTCCAAATGGCATCACTTTGAAGAAATACACGCCCATTTCTGTGATAAACGCTGTCTTTTCCTGATCTTCCAGGGCCATAAAGATTTGGTAAAAACCCTGAAAAGCGTCCATCATGCTCAAAATTGCACATCCAGCAGTGGAGTCGACTAGAGAATCGATTCTAGGTAGAGGATATGGATCTCTCGGGCACAGTTTGTTAAGATCCGTGAAGTCATTGCACATTCTCCACTTTCCTCCTCCCTTGGAAACTAGGACCACATTGCACAGCCACTCCGTAAATTGTATCTCAGCAATGTAGTCGGCGTCCAATAGTTTCTTCACCTCTTCTTTTATAATCTTGTTCCTTTCCGGACCAAAGTTCCTTTTCTTTTGTCTCGCTGGGCGAGATGATGGATCGATATTGAGTCTATGAACTATGATCTTCGGGTCTATTCCCTGGAGGTCGGTGGTAGACCAAGCGAAGACGTCCATATTTTCCCTCAAAAACTCGATCAGTTGAGTTTCCAGTCCGTCAGAGAGTTGAGTCCCTATTCTCGTTGTTTTTGACGATTCTCCGGGCACCAACTCAATTGATTTGTGCCCCTCAGAAGGTTCAATTCTCTCGAATTTTCTCTTCCTGGAATTCGCCTCTTCTTGCTTCTTATTTTCTTCGGTTGAGTCCGATTTCTTTATCTCATCCACATTGACCGGTGCCGATGGATTGGTCTGCTCCTCCAAATTTGGTTTTCGATTCTTGAATTGAAAATCCTCTTTATTAGTTTGCTTATCGAGGGACACCGTATAGCAATCCCAACCTTCCCGCAGATTTCCACGAACTTCTCCTACCCCACTGGTTGTCGGAAACTTCATTTTCTGATGGTAAGTGGAGATTACGGCTTGAAAGCTATTCAAAGCTGGTATTCCTAATATTACATTGTAGGCACATGGCGCGTCAACAACCAAAAACTTGATCATCCTAATTTTCGAGTTCCCGATATCTCCCAAGGAAAGGGACAGAGTGAGTGTACCCTTAGGAGTAACGTGAGCCCCTCCAAAACCTACGAACGGGGTAGCCACGACTTCCAGGGGAGTTGGACCGAGGTCCATCCGCTCTAAAGCATCTTGGAAAAGGATATTTGCTGAGCTGCCTGAATCGATTAAGATTCTCTTGACAGTAGCTCCTGCGATTTGTGCCGTGTTTACCATAGGGCAGTCAGGTACATCCTGGTTATTGAACGATACGAATTCTGGTTGGAGGTCAGATTCATCAAAGCCGATCATCTTATTCTGCCAGGTTGGTCGTATTGAGAACACTTCTTTTATTTCATTTTGACTTCTATCCCTGATAATCTGAGATACGACCCTTCTTGAATTTTTACTATCTCCGCCTGCTGGCCCCCCAGAAATCATATTGACAATCGTTCCCGGCTGAGCTCTTCTTGGCTGCTCTTCTCTGTCTTTCAGGCTCTGGTCTTTCCCGGCGGGAGACCTCGATCGTGAGCGATTGTTGTTTTGTCGATTTCTGGGTTGCTCATTTCTTGGTACTTTCACATACCTGTTAAGTGACCTTCCGATATTAATCTTTCGATTTCATCTCTAAGTTGATAGCAGTCGTCAGTATCGTGTCCTCTTTGCCGATGAAATCGGCAATACTTTTTTGAGGTTGGGTTATCCTTGAGATGGACCGGTTTTCTCAGTAGATTCTGGTCTTGAATGGCGAATAGGATTTCCGATCTGAGTTTCTTAAGGGGAGTATAGTTATCGTAGTATTCTTTGTTCGACCTCCCCGCTCCTTGCCTTCCAGCATTATAATTTCTTTCTTCTCTGAAGATTTTCTTATTTCTACCTTCATTGTAACGGTGAGTTTGCGGCCTCTCCACAGGTCGTTCTGGGATGCTAGTCTATTGTCTGTTTTCGGGCTTCACCAAACCAAAGAAGGTTCCCCTCAGCTTGGTCATCTCTTCCTCATTCATGTACTGATTTGCCATTTCCATCAGCTTCTCATATGTTGCAGGGTTTTCCCTTACTATGGCACTGGCGAATCCTCTGTTCAACGTACTTTGGAACAGAATGGTAATTAAGAAGTCGACCCTCGGCATCTCGACCTTTAGGAGCTCATTATTAAATCTACCCATAAAACTTCTAAAGGTCTCGTCTGGCTTATGGACGATCGAGTACAGGTGATTTGTTGGGGGTCTGACCGCCCTCTTACTGCCAAACTGACTTATAAACTTATCACAGAGCTGGTCATAATCGAAGATAGATTTTTCTTCCAATCTTCCGAACCAGGATTGAGCCATTCCGGCTAATGTGGTCGAGAAGGCCTTTGCGGCCACATTGTCTGAGATGCGGTGGAGCTGCATCTGAAGATTTAACGAAGCTAAGTGCTCATCGGGGTCCTCTGTTCCGAAGTAGCGCGGCAGCTGGGTAGGCAGCCTTTTATCGAGAGGCAACCTCTCAAAGAATATTTCGTCACAAAACGACGATTTTCTTAATCGAGAGTTCGACACTGGGAGCTCATTTTTTCTTTCTTGTCGATCTAACTTTTGATGTAGCGATCTTACTTCGGAAGCCAGCTTGTTGACCTCTCTGACTGACTGCTCCTCCAAGTCTTCTCTCGCGCCATGCCTAGCCTGATGCTGATCGGCTCGGCTGTTTGCTTCGTTCATTTCGACCCCTACCCCAGCCTCAAAAGCGGCAGGGCGCGGGAGTCTTCGAGCCTGGTTGGCATTTTCTATAGCGATTTCCGCGAGCCACTCTTTCTTGGCCTCCGCAAGAATGGCCTTCAAATCATCCCTAGTAACCTGGATGACCGCTGGGGCCGGGGGCCTCGATGTCCCCCCTTCGGCGGGATCTACTGGATCAAGGTTCCGAGGGATTAAATTATCCCCTTGGCCTTCTCCATTTTGATCGCGATTTCCCTCTTTCTCTCGTGCTAGAGCTGCTTTTGATCTTGTAGTCATCTTTTTTTCGATTTCAAAGTTAAGTTTCCCACAGACGGCGCCAAATGATGAGTGTATTTTTAGTAAGTCAATAGTCCTTAGGTCAACGTCTTTAGGTATAGGTCAAACACGACTCGCCAATGTGAGGATTAGTAGATCAGTCAAACTTCTCCTCAATTTTGTAATGTGGATCCTAACCTGAAATCAAAGATAACTACGTCAGGTTAAACGTCGGTGGTGACCCGGCGATAACCCTCCAATGCTTAAGTAAGTATCGAGATAAGAAGAGAGATCGGACAATATTTATTGCTTAGGTTGTGCGTACCTTTTATCTCATTTATGAGGGCTATTTATAGTTTTTACTAATGGATTACCGGGTCGAATCATGATTAGACATCTCGGTTCGGATATGGATTCTAAAGCAAAACGGGTCATATTTGATGAACGGGTATCGATGATAATCCTTTCGATGAAAACGATGAGTGATACATCGATATAAAAGAACCACGATCGATGCCCTCGATGCGTGATACATCGATATAAATGAATCGACGATCGATGCTCTCGATGTGTGTGAGTTCGGTGTGATGATTGTAATTAATATTATATAATCGATGGCTTTATTTCATGGTCAATGATTCGCTGTGAAATGTTGAATAACGAAGACTTGGTACAGCGTTCGCTATTATAATAATGACATTCATCCGTACGAGAAACGGTGTGATGTCTACAAGCAATCTCTTCCGATTGAACTTCATAAATTATGGGAAGAGGCGAGAAACTATTTGGAAGAGATAACTCGATTGAAAACTTTATTCACAACATTCATAATGGATGGAAATTATACATCAAGAAAAAGGCTGAAAAAACTTTGTTTCTTGGTCTGAACTCCAACCTCTGCAACTTGAGGTCCGACATGAGGAAGAAATCAACTCATCGGTCCTTGAAGCGTGTACCTTGTGACAGGCTTTCTCAAGCCATTGCCAATGAAGCTTTTGTTCAGTCTTGGCAATCAATCGAACCAGAGGGTTGCTTTTGCCAATTTGAATGATTTCTGTAATTTATTTCCATTTGAAGATATTCTATGTTGTTTGTTTGTTTTCTACATGAGACTGGATTTCATAATTGTTTGTTTGGATCTTAGTTGTGTTGATTCAAAATGCATGCTCTGTTTGCTTACATAATTATGGTCGTATATGTATTGTTTAGCCTTAGCATGTTTGATCATCTTTTCCAGTGGGAGTTCTTAGGTTTTAGAATGACTATCACCAACAACTTTAGTTTTTATACTTTTGATATTAAGTCCATAATTATGAGACACTTGTAAATGGATGATGATTGGGAACATTGCGTGAACTTTCGATTCCATTGCTTGTGTCAAGTCTTAATGGAGCTTAATTGACTTAGTATAAAATAAAATATGTGTATAAGGGCTTTAACATTTAATCACCTCTTACATAACAGACTATGGCATCAAAATCAATAATTGCTGACCTTAACAAAGGTGACAAACTGAACGGTGACAACTATGACATCTGGCGTCATAAGATTTGGTATGTGCTCGATGAGCAAGATGCTTTGGATGGCATCAACCAAATCATGGATGACCCGGGTGTTGGAAATAGTGTCCAACAGAGAAGGGATCAAGAGGCTTACCAGGCGTGGAAAAAGAAAAATTCCACTGCTCGTGCAATCCTGGTTAGCTCTGTGATTGATGATCTGATATACGAGTGTGAGCAACACCCTACCGCTCATGACATATGGGTGTTTCTCAGGGAGAAATATGGGGGTACGACAATCACTCGTCTGAGGCAGCTGACAATTAAGTTTGACACTTATAAGAAATTGCCCAATCATAACATTAAGCAACACATTAGGGCGATGTCTAACATGATTAGGGAGCTTGTGTCAGCTGGTCATATACTCTCGGATGAGCAGTAAGTTCAAGCCTTAATCCGGTCACTTCCTGACAAGTGGGAGCATCTGAAAATCAATCTGACTCATCTCATAATGATAGCATCAAAACTTTTGCTGATGCTGCTCGCCACGTTGAGCTTGAGGATGAGCGACTTGGAGATGCAAAATCCATGTCAAGTTCTTACATTGCTGAGACTAGTTCCAAGAAAGCTTCGGGCTTCAAACGTAAGAGGAACTGGAAGAAAGGCAACCCTGGGAAGCAGACTGGTGAGAGAACAACAACCCCAACCATGGTGGTAAACGTAAGCGTTTTCCTAAAAAGAAGAGAGACAAGAACAAGATGAAGTGCTTCAACTGTGGAGCACTCGGGCACTTTGCTCGAGAGTGCACCAATCCTAAGAAGGATAAGGTAGCACACTATGATTCGTCTTTGTCTTTTGTTCATGTATCTAGTACTGTTTTGTTAACTGAATCATATCCTGTGTGGATTGTTGACTCAGGTGCAACAGACCATGTGACTAGAGACCGTGAATCGTTGGTAGAGTTTCGTTGAGTCCCTGTTGGAACAAGATGGATATATGTACTAAATAACGCCAGAGTGGAGGTTAAAGGGATTGGTACTTGCAAACTTGATTTGCATGGTGGACGAACCCTGATCCTACAAGATGTCTTATTCGCTCCAGATATTCGACGGAATTTAGTTTCTGTTGTTGCTCTTCTAGGATTAGGATTTAATTTGAACTTCTGTCGTAATTTTGTTCATGTTTATCTAGACAATGTTTATTACGGTTCTGGACATCTTAGAGATGGTTTTATGGTATTTGATTGTAACAGACAAAATTTTAACTTTTATGTTAATAGTAGTTCTGTTTTGAATGCTTGTTCCTCCAGTAATTCTATAGTGAATGTTAATACTTGGCATGCTAGATTAGGTCACATAGGACAAGATAGAATGAATCGTCTCGCGAGAGAAGGACTATTTGGTCCAATATCTAAAAACGATTTACCTACTTGTCAAAATTGTCTTGCTGGAAAATCTATTCGTAAACTTTTTGGTAAGGCTATTAGAGCTGAATTTCCATTGCAATTAGTCCATTCAGACATCTGTGGTCCGATTAGTGTTATGGCGAGACATGGAGCCTCCTATTTCATTACTTTCATAGATGACTTCACTCGCTTTGGGTATGTCTATTTGATTTCGCATAAGTCTGAAGCACTGGAGTGTTTTAGAAGTTACCTTAATGAGGTAGAAAACCAATTAGACAGAACGATCAAATCCTTGAGAACTGATCGAGGCGGGGAATATCTATCAGGTCAATTTAAGGACCTATGTAAAGAAAAGGGGATAACTAGGCAATTAACTAATCCTGACACACCTCAGCAGAACGGAGTTGCTGAGAGGAGGAATAGAACATTGCTAGAAATGACTAGGTCCATGATGGCGCAAGCTAACTTACCAATTTCCTTTTGGGGAGATGCTTTGTTAACTGCTGCCTATATACTGAACAAAAGTGCCATCAAAATCAGTGGCTATCACTCCATATGAACTTTGGACAGGTAGGAAACCTGATCTAAGTAACCTTAGACCTTGGGGATCAGCTGCTTACGTGCTCGACTCGTCGAACAAATATGGCAAGATTGGCCCCAGAGGAAAGAAATGTATCTTTATAAGATATGCTCAACATTTTAAGGGTTACGTGTTCATAGGAGAAAATGAAGAGGGTAGCACCACTGAAATCGACTCACGAGATGCGACATTCTTGGTGAACGAATTTCCTAAAAGAGGTGAGATCAAAAGTCGAGAACCTCTATTCGAATTAGCTGATTCAGCGAATGGCATTGACCTAGACGCATTGTTGGTGGAAAATGATACGACTGGACCACTTGATCAAAGTGGGAGTAATTTACCCCAGAACGATATTACTGAATCACAACTTAGGAAAAGTTCTAGAGGAAATATTCTTGGACGTCATTATGACGTAGAAGGACACATTTTTAATATTTTCTCCATAGAAGATGAAGAGCCTAAATCTTTTGATGAAGCTCTATCATGTCCTCAGAAAGACGAATGAAAGAAAGCAATGGAAGAAGAAATGGATTCCATGAAATCGAACCAAGTCTGGGAGTTGGTCGATCTTCCTCCTGGCAGAAAATTTATTGGGAATAAATAGATTCTCAAGATTAAGTAGAAGGCAGATGGAACCATTGATAGATATAAAGCTCGTTTAGTAGCTAATGGATATACCCAACTCGAGGGTATTGATTACGAAGAAACCTTCTCGCCTGTAGTGAGATTTGCCTCTATTGACCTCCTTTTGTCCATTGTAGCTAACTTAGATTTGGAATTACATCAAATGGACGTTAAGACTGCTTTTCTTAATGGAGAATTAGAAGAAGAAATCTACATAGATCAACCAGTAGGATTTATTCTTAAAGACCAAGAACACAAAGTGTGTAAATTGAAAAGATCAATCTACGGTCTTAAGCAGTCATCAAGGCAATGGTATTTGGGATTTCACTGGGCTGTAATCTCTTATAACTTCGTTATGATGGATGAAGACCACTGTGTCTATGTCAAACGTTCAAACAAATTTTTTGTAATACTATCTCTCTATGTCGATTACATTTTGTTAGCAGGAAATGACAAGAGATTCTTAAACACCATCAAGGAATGGTTATCGTCTAACTTTGAGATGAAAGATATGGGTGAAGCAAATTTCATATTAGGCGTTAAGATCCACAGAGATCGTTCAAAGAAACTCCTTGCTCTTTCTCAAGAATCTTATATAAGGAAGATTATAGAAAGATTTAGGATGAACGATTGCAAGCCAATAGACACTCCTGTGATGAAAGGCGACAGCCTGAGTCTGGAGATGTGTCCAACGAATCTAGCAGAGAAACAAGAAATGTCAAAAGTACCATATTCCAGTGTTGTAGGGAGCTTGATGTATGTTATGATGTGTACTCGCCCCGACATTTGCTATGCCGTAGGTCTGGTCAGTAGGTATCAATCCAATCCCAGAAGAAGACACTGGGTTGCTGTAAAGCGGATTTTCAGATACCTAAAGGGTATTGCAGACTATTTCCTTTGTTTTCAAGGAAAGGGATTATCGCTGAAAGGCTACACATATGCTGACTGGGGTGGAGACTTAGATCGTCGTAAGTCCACTTCCGGATTTGTTTTCTTACTGAATGATGGCGCCATATCATGGAGCAGCAAGAAACAAAAGTGTGTAGCGCTATCGACCATGGAATCGGAATTCGTGGCATGTTCAGCTGCAGTACAGGAAGCTGTTTGGTTGCGGAGATTTCTCCTACATTTGGGGATAGTAAGTAACTCTGAAAGAGCTGTGACTATTTACTGTGATAGTCAAGCAGCTATGTCTTACACTAGAGATCCCAAATATCATGGGCTGACCAAACACATTGACACAAGATATAACTTTGTAAGAGATATCATTGAGAAGAAAGAGGTGACTATCAAGTACATATCTATGCATCAGATGGTTGCTGATTCTTTCACTAAACCTATAGCTAAAGAGGCTTTCATAGGTCATACCAAGTCTTTAGGACTTCGTAGAATTTAATGTACTGGATTCTGTTAAGAATGTTATTGCCACTAACATTAATGTACTAATTTTTTATGTATATACACATATTTTGCGATCTATTTTAAAATGTCTTCGCTAAAAAGTATGTCGGATAAGTAGAGATTGACTCTCTCACATGAGCAATCGCCTCTGGCACTGGGAGTGTGCAGAGATGAGATTTTCTCAATCAGATGAAATTGGCTCGTTCACATGAGATATCGCCTCTGATATTTTTGAATATGCAGAGATGAGGTTACTATGTATAAAGTAATCGAAATGGATTCCCCATTATCCATTGTACTTATCTTAAGCCAAATATGAGTTTTCTTGAGAGTTGAGCTGAGGACGACGAAAGGAGAAAACTCGGGTTTGGGTATCGAAGAATACTTAAACTGAGATCTGTACGATACAGATTTACAAATCCCTTTGTAAATGACATACGCTTCTTCTCGGGAAGAAAAGTATCGTAACACGTGTTTTCGTGCCATGTGTGCAAGGTGACCACAATGGTTAATGAGCAAATGTATCCCTGCTTTCTCATTATGTGAGACCTTGAGGTTCTAGGGAATCTCAAATTTATGACCTTAAGACTTTTGACATTTTCTTATGATTTCTCATTGGTGTTGCTACTTTAGCACGTTACTAATAGCCATGAATCATACGGCGATGCGGTGCGTGTCTAGGAAAGCTGCTAAAGTGAAATCAGAAGATCCTTGTAGGAAAGGAAGATAATCTTCAACTTACACCCTATCTGCATTCACCAGCTAGCTAATTACATTAAACTTAATTGTTTTGAAGTGTAATTGTGAATACATTGTAGTATTAGCCAAAGAGTCGAGTATGCCCTATAACCAAGGTTGGAGGGATAAGGGATACATCGACTGGTGTAGTTCGAAAGATATCTAGGTGATAAGGGGAAAATTGGACCCAAGCATGGCAGCGACCTCATGAGGTCGAAACTCATCATCCTCGATCTCGTGAGCATAAATTCGAGCCCAACGCACAGGAATTCTACGCTGATTTTACTATGGGAATTCAGAATCCAAAAGTCACTGTTGGGCCGACCTCAGGCCCAGGCCTATGGGCTTAATAAAGCACGCCTGTGGGTGGTTCACCTGGTCCCGAATCTCAACTATAAATACCCCAAGCATTTATTACAACGACACAACTTCCCAGGTGCTGTTCCTTCGAGGCTGCTGCTCGGACTAGCTTGAGAATATTAATATAGGCTATCTCATATGTATTTCGCCCTCTAGCTCGTACGGCATCCAATAATGCTCGAGTAGGACCCCAACACTTGTATTTTGTACTCAGTCAATTCGAATACAATTATTATTGATCTTTACTTCCTTTTAATATCGTTAATATTGCATTGCAATCCATCCTTGATCGAACCAACGAAAACACGTAAGATCAATTGGCGCCCACCGTGGGGCCCTATTCGAGTATTAGATCGAAATATGCCTACTACGAGGAGAAATACCTATATCAGAGGAGAACCTTCCCATGCAGCGGGAGCGCAAAATTCAGTCAACAACGAGCCAGATAACCTATCGCGCGCAGCTCAGCGACCAGAAATTCCACCAGCAGTTCCTCAGGATAATGTTCCAATCCACACAACCGTTGGTGATTTGAGATCCATCATAGGCACAATGTGCAGGGAATTCCTAAACAGTGGAAGGGCCGATCAATCACCCGTAGACCAACCAGGAATTCACGGCAGACCCGAAATACCTTCTTCGAACATCCAGAAGGAAAACAGTATACTGCGATCTATATCACATGCCCCGGCAACGAACCCTCCTCGAGCAATGCCCTCGAAAATCAACGCCCGATCGGAAATCCCACCAAGATCGGTACATAATTTGGAGGATTCAATGGTAGGAGAGAGCCACACTGCTGGCGCTGTTGGAGGCAGAAAACCAACCTACAAAAGAATTACTAAATCAGAGTTGGAAAAGATAGTACGGGTGAGAGTAGCCAAGGAATTAGAAAAGGAAGATACGATGATAGAGATTCCCCGTAACAATTAGGCCGCCAGGCGAGGGGAAAACCCTCTAACTAGAGGGAACCTACGAGATAGGGAGGTTTCGAACAGTATCATGCGCTGCTCGCCATTTTGTCGAGAGATACGAGAAGCTCGAAACTCAGAAACGGTGCCAACAAGGCTACCACGGTATAACGGGACTACCGACCCCGGAGAACACATCAACAGCTTTGTAATGTGATGAATTTGTATGGACATTCAGAGGACTTCTGTTGCAAAATCATGGTTACCACTTTTGAAGGAGTTGCTCTCGATTGGTTCGGAAAATTACCGCCCAACTCCATATTTTCCTTCGAAGAATTTTGCGATAAACTAAAACATCAATTCGTTAGCCAGAGGAAGCCAAGATTACCGGCAAATCACCTGGGAACTGTAAAACAATTGGAAGGAGAGACGCTGAGGCAGTGGTTAGCAAGGTTTAGTATAGAACTCTTGAAAGTTGATACCCCGCAGATCGAATATTTGTCCTCCCTGATGTTCGAACTGACTAGGAGTACCCAGTTTGGAAACGCATTGTGCAGAAAACAACCAAAGTCTTTCGAACGAATAATGGAGATTGCTGAAAAGTATATGATTCAGGAAGAAATGAACAAATTAAAAAATTCGCATGCTGTCAAATCTCCCCTTAACAAGAAACAAGATAGGGCTCATATCCCAAAACTTGATGATTATGGGGGATCGAACAAAGGATCTGTTTGGCAACGAATTAATACTTATAAGCCGCATGTGCCGCCCCAAGGTCCAAATTCATATGGACCTCCTTACGATCGAACTCGAGCTCCGAGAACGGGTAAAGTCCAGTTCACCGAGCTTAACACCTCAAAGGAAGAAGTGCTAACCGTGTTGGAAGAAGGGAATTTGATCCCTGAAGCTCAAAGAATCACCCAGGCTAGAGCAGGCGCGCCTGGTTATGAACAATATTGTCGATATCACCGAGCTCGCGGACATAGTACTGAAAACTGTTACCAATTGAAGGTCGAGATTGAAAAATTGATTGCCCAAGGAAAATTAAAAGAATTTGTCAAAAACGGCAACTATAACAGTCGTTATAGATCCCGAAGTCCGCGGAAATTTAACAATCAGCGAAGGCAAATTCAAAGCCAAGCGGAAGAGCGGTCGAACGGAGTGATAAATATGATTGCAGGCAGACCAGCGGGAGGTGATAGCAGAAATGCTAGAAAAAGAACTATGAGATCGATAAAAGCGGGAGTCTCTGCTAAGAAGGAGATTCTGTCCTTAGAATCTCCCTCCATGGAAAATCAAGTGATAAGCTTCAGTGAGGCCGATCGACCCTCGGATGTTAGTTGGAACACAAGCGAGGACGATCCAGATTTTTCCATGGTGTTGACGTTGAAAATTGCCAATTTCGAAGTCAAAAGGGTGTTAGTCGATAATGGAAGCTCGGCAAACATTATTTCGTCAGAAGCAAACATTATTTCGTCAGAAGCTCTCACAAGGATGAATCTTTGTCACCCACGTCTAGATAAAGTAACCACTCCTTTGGTCGGATTTGGTGGATCAGAGATTGTTCCGCTTGGAACCATTCTTTTAAGCACGACTCTAGGAAGCAAACCAAGAAATGTAACAAGAATGATCAAATTCCTGGTAGTAGATACATCGTTCGCTTATAACGCCATATTAGGAAGACCAGCCCTAAATGTCTTCAAGGCAGTCGTATCAACTTATCATCAAAAGATAAAGTTCCCGACCGTGGGAGGAGTGGGAGAGATGAGGAACGACCAATACATGGCATGGGAGTGTTATAACTCGTCTTTAAGTATTAAAAGGAAAGTGGAGCCCGAGCTCCCAGCTAAGAGGAAGATAAGTGATTTAGGATCTGAATTAAAAACACCAGTTCCCGACTGCGAAAAGTTTCAAGGAAAGAAAGGAAAAAACGTTGACATGAGCGTACAAGCGCCTGACCACAAAAAGGTGACTTTAGTTCCAGGATCGCCTGAAAAGTTCACAAAAATTGGCACGGAATTAAGCGAGGGCATGGAAACCATGCTCGTAGAATTTTTACAGAAAAATGTGGACGTCTTTGCATGGAGTTCGGACGATATCGTGGGAATCGACCCACGAGTGATAACACATTCTTTAAACATCGACCCAAAAGCAAAACCTGTAAGACAGAAGAAGCGCAATCATGGTCGCGAAAAGGACAAGATAATTAATGCGGAGGTCGATAGATTATTAGCAGCAGGTCAGATAAGGGAAATCAAGTTCACAGAATGGCTATGCAATGTGGTCCTGGTCTCTAAAGGCGAAAAGGTTGAAAACAAATGGAGGATGTGTGATGATTTTACCGACCTAAACAAATTATGCCCAAGAGACCCTTATCCACTGCCTCGGATCGATATGCTGGTAGATTCCACCGCAGGGTTCGTATTATTTAGTATGATGGACGCTTTCCAAGGGTTTTATCAGATTTTCATGAATGAAAGAGACCAGGATAAAACAGCATTCATCACTGAGCGGGGAGTGTATTGCTTCATTGTTATGCCTTTTGGCTTAAGGAATGCGGGTGCAACCTATCAGAGACTAGTTAACATGATGTTCAAAGAGCTGATAGGCAAAATAATGGAAGTCTATGTAGACGACATGCTCGTAAAGAGTATGATGGAGGAAGATCACATTAACCATTTGGATAGATGTTTCGAAATCTTGAGGAAATATGGGATGAAACTGAACCCAGCCAAGTGTACTTTTGGTGTGCGATCGGGAAAATTCCTCGGATATTTAGTCCACGAAAGAGGAATCGAAGCAAACCCCGAAAAAATTCGAGCAATCACCGATCTCCAACCACCACGAAAGCTCTCAGATGTTCAAAGTTTGATCGGAAAAATTATTTCATTAAATAGATTTATCTCTCGATCTGCCGACAAAAGTTTACCATTTTTCAAACTACTGCGAAAATCTAAGAACTTTGAATGGAATGCAGAATGTGATAAGGCCTTCGAAGAACTGAAAGCGTACCTGACCTCACCACCCATGCTGGCCAAACCATCTGAAGGAGAGCCTTTGTATTTATACATAGCTGTATCGGAAGAGGCCATTAGTTCGGTTTTGGTGAAACTTGATAAAACTGAGCATAAACCAGTTTATTATCTAAGTAAGTTACTGCAAGGTGCAGAGAAAAACTACATGGAGATCGAAAAATTCGCACTGGCTTTGGTGGTAGCTGCCCGAAGGCTAAGGCCTTATTTTCAAACATACAAGATCATTGTTCTAACAAATCAACCTTTAAGACAAGTCTTAACAAAACCAGAAGCATCAGGCAGGTTTATTAAATGGGCGGTCGAGCTTGGTCAGTTCGAAATCGAGTATCAACCACGGATCGCCATAAAAGCCCAAGTACTAGCCGACTTCGTGCTCGAATCAACGGGCTTATCAAACATGAAAGGAGGAGCAATCTCCGAGATGAGTATGGTTGAAGAAACCGAAAATCAAATCTGGCTGATGCATGTGGATGGATCTTCAACCAAGGATGGAGGTGGAGCAGGGATTCATTTCCAAGGACCCAATGGAGAGGACTTGAGTTATGCTATAACTTTGGATTTCGTCGTGACCAACAACGAGGCCGAATATGAAGCATTGATCGCAGGGCTAGAGATGGCTCTTAAAGCAAAGGTAAAATCAATTGTTGTATTAACAGATTCCGAGCTTGTTCATAGACAGGTGAAAGGCACGTACGAGGCTAGGGAGTTCAACATGATCAAATACTTGAGCAGAACGAAGAAATTGATCTCTCAATTTGACAAATTCGATATTCAACCAGTGCCGAGAGAGGAAAATTTATGGGCCGATATATTATCAAAATTCTCAGGTTTGGCCGACGGAAAGAATGAGAGGATAATCACGTGGCTGCTATCGAATATATCTGCTATCGAACTGGATGCGGTCCCCGCAATTGATATCATGGAGATCGATGAACCGAACAACTCATGGAGCGACCATCTTATTGCCTATCTCAAAGAAGGAAAACTTCCGGTAAATCCGAACGAGGCTCGGAGGATCAAATACAGAGCGCCATCGTTTACTCTGATCGATAATCAACTCTATAAACGATCCTCCTCAGGAATTCTATTAAAATGTATCCCTGAAATTCACTACAATGCTATGTTAAAAGAAGTTCATGAGGGGGAGGCGGGAAACCATTGTGGTGCTCGGGCCTTAGCGCTTAAATGCTCGAGGTCTGGATATTATTGGCCTACTCTTTTCTCTGATTCTGTTGATTATGTGAAAAAATGCCACCATTGTCAGATTCATTCGAACTTGATTCATCAACCGGCTGAGCATAGCATTCTATTCCTATTTGTTGGCCTTTTGATAAATGGGGCATCGATATTGTCGGGCCGTTTCCAACAGCAAGAGCTCGAAAAAATTATGTACTGGTTGCAGTGGAATATTTCAGCAAATCGGTGGAATGTGTTGCTCTGACAAAGATCACCCAGTTCCAAGTTATTAATTTCTTATGGAAGAATATTATCTGCAGATTTGGGATTCCAAGGATCTTAATATCAGATAACGGAACGCAGTTCGCCGGAAAAAGAATCATGGAGTGGTGCGAAAAATTCGGAATACAACAGAATTTCGCATCTGTAGGGCATCCCCAAGCTAATGGGCAAACGGAAGTCGTGAATAGAGAAATCGTTCGGTCCTTGGAGAAACGCCTATCTGAGGCAAAAGGAAGATGGCTCGATGAACTTCCAGGGGTTTTATGGGCCAATAGAACCACGGTTAAAGCTGCAACAGGAGAAACTCCGTTTAGTCTGGTTTATGGGTCAGAGGCCGTTATCCCAGTAGAGAATCTCGTACCTTCCCCTAGGGTCGAATTTTACGACCCCGAGAAAAACCAATCTCTAAGGGAAATGGAAGTTGATCATGCGGATAGTCGAAGGGACCGTGCAAAATTGAAAATCCAATCCACAAAGTCTAGCATGGAAAAATCTTATAATCGAAAAGTTCGAATCCGAACATTCAAAGTGGGGGATCTGGTGCTCAAAAAAGTGGAAGTGTCAAAGCACGTGGGAAAACTCCAACCTAATTGGGAGGGCCCCTTTGTGATCGTGGAGGTTGGAAGGAAAGGTTCTTACAAGATTGCTTACCCTAACAGAGAGGTACTACCTCGAGCATGGAATGCAGTTAATTTAAGAAGATATTATGGAAGATAATTAAATCCAAGGCTTCTACTATTTAGTCATCTTGTTCTGTTTCTAAGTGATTTAGTAAAGGTTTATCCCGACTGAGTTGTTCGAGGAATGTTTATTCCGACTGAGTACTTATTCAATGAAAGTTTATTTCGTCTAAATTCTTATTTGTTCATCATATTCTGGATATCTCGATCTATATTCTTCTATTATAGAATGTTTATATTTTTTTTTTCTTTCTCCGCCAACTATTAAAGGGTGAAAGCCTCTGCTATGCCCCTTAGATCGAAATTATCAAATGGGTGAAAGCTGTTGCTACGACCCTCGGGCTAAAAATGCTCTGAAACGACTAAGGGTGAAAGCCTCTGCTATGCCCCTTAGATCGAAATTATCAAATGGGTGAAAGTTGTTGCTACGACCCTCGGGCTAAAAATGCTCTGAAACGACTAAGGGTGAAAGCCTCTGCTATGCCCCTTAGATCGAAATTATCAAATGGGTGAAAGCTGTTGCTACGACCCTCAGGCTAAAAATGCTCTGAAACGACTAAGGGTGAAAGCCTCTGCTATGCCCCTTAGATCGAAATTATCAAATGGGTGAAAGTTGTTGCTACGACCCTCGGGCTAAAAATGCTCTGAAACGACTAAGGGTGAAAGCCTCTGCTATGCCCCTTAGATCGAAATTATCAAATGGGTGAAAGCTGTTGCTATGACCCTCGGGCTAAAAATGCTCTGAAACGACTAAGGGTGAAAGCCTCTGCTATGCCCCTTAGATCGAAATTATCAAATGGGTGAAAGCTGTTGCTACGACCCTCGGGCTAAAAATGCTCTGAAATGGCTAAGGGTGAAAGCCGTTGCTATGCCCCTTAAGTCAAGGGTGTATTCAAAATCGATCTAAATTCTATCATATTATTTCTCCACAACGACTATCGTTCCAAGGAGAACCTAAACTATGACAGAAATATCGCGGAAGATTCAAAAGTCTCAAAGATCGAACTTCAAATATATTATGAATCTTAAAGGTTATCTCGCGAGGATTGCAAATTAGGAAGAACAAAATCAGAAATTGACAACAATATAAAAGAAAATTTTCATTCATAGACTTTAAGCCAAATTACATGTGAACTCTTGGTTACATTCAAAGAAGTTAAGATAATCGGAAAATGTACATCTGAATCGACCCTATTACAAATAGTTATTCCTATGGATGCCCAAAGAAGAAAAGTGGGGCTAGAACACTTCTACCCTTCATCCGATCTTTCCTTGAGAAATGGTCCGCAAAGGACCAAATCGAGAGACAAGGAAGCAACTCCAGTTGGAAGTACTCCTAGAAAATTCGAAGACCACATCCTTCAAGAAGCAGCCTCGAAGATGTGGAGATCGAGCGTAGAAAAACCCCTCCAAGAGTAGATCCACTATCCCGACTGGATGGAGGACAGAGTACAGGGAATCGAGCCAGCTTCAAAGACTTGGAATCAGAGAAAGCAGGTCGCCTGCCGGTACCCTAGTCGCAATTATTTTCGCCTGTCGATACCCTAGCCGAAAGATTTTCATATGGGAATTCCAAGGAAGTTGGAAAAGAAGGTTCGAGTAAAAATCTCGAACGCTTTAGTTACCGACGATAAAAGGAACATGTAGTTGATCGACGAAAGTAAAAACACAACCATATTGTTCCGAGGCAAAACATTTACAGAGAAGTAAAAATATAAAAGTAATTTCGGAGCTATATATAGGGGAAGGAATTCCATACCAACGGTCTTGATCTCTTGGTGGTAATGGCCACGATACGAGCATTAAAAGCTCTGACCATTTCACTTCCCGAGAAATAAGGGACGTTTCAAAAAAAAAAAAAAAAAGAGAGAACAACATTCCAGCAATATTACCGTTTCAACAAGGGTTGTATTACAACAAGAAAGGGAAATCGTTACAACAAGTATGATGTTACAACAAAGAGAAATCGTAGCAAGCTCATATTACAAAGGAAAATCTCAATATTACTAAACGAAATTATTTTCGAAAAGGACCTTTCGAACCTCAGCACTACGATCAGCGTACCCGCGGACGTAAGCTTCCCTCTCACGAAGCTCGGAGTTTCTCTTCTCACGTTCGTAGATATCTTTAAGTCTCTCTAATTCCAAACTTAATTTATCCTGAAACAATCTCTCCTTAAAAAATCTATTAGCTTCCAGTGCGCGGTCTAGCTCAATCTTTTTCCTGATCAGCTCGAGTGAAATAGAAGCCCGTTCTTCGATCTCATGCTTGGCCAACGCATAAAGCCTAGTGAAGTCTTTGCCAGCCTGAACTCATAAAAAGATATGTCATGGTAGAAATAAAGAAATTAGAGAGTCATGTTAAAGAGGTTAAAAAGAACTACCTGAGCGAGGGATTCCAACCCAGACTGAAACAGGAACGAGGAATATTCTCCAGTCGAAAGAACTGCCTCGGAGATAGAGACATTGGCCCGAAGAAGGGTCAGATCGGATTTATCATGAGACCCTTTATCAAAAGGAACTACGTCTCTCTTGAATGGAACGACACCGGTAGAAAACAACAAATCAAAAGATTCTCCGACCAACGAAGGCACGGATGGGAAAGGAGTGCGCCCAGATACATCCTCCACAAAAGAAACCTTTTTAATTCTCTTGTTTGAGTCCCTGGGTTTCAAGCATGAAGAAGCGGCATCAGTCGAAGATTTATTTCCTTCATGGAAGGTTAGCTTGTCAGAAGTAGTGGATTTAATTGATCCTTGGCCCCTTTTTCTTATTTTTCTACCGTCACTTGGTTTGGGGAGTGGCGCGGAAGAGATCACGAAAGCGTTCGAATTATTATTCATCTCTTTATTCCGGGTAAAGATTCGACCGAGGTAGTTTTCTAAAAGCTCCGATCACTATGAGCAATATTATTGTGAAAGCAACGTAAAATGGCATGGGTATTTATAAGAGACACGACATCACGCGAATTACAATTATTGATAAGTCACTAGTCCCAAGGAAGATTCGATGACGCAATTGAGTATGCAAGAATGACATCATAAAATTCAACGAGATGGTCAAACAGGCAAAAGGTTAAGCATGGCATTAAGGAAAAAATTAAACTCAAGCATCCGCTAAATAGGAGAAAGTAGGAGATTGTAAAACAAATTTATAATTACAATGGTTCGCTAAATCCTATTACATAATAATCATTATTGGCTGGATTCCTTCACCCCGGAACCATGGTCCGATCGCTCTTGCTCCTTCTTCTCACTAGAATCGCTTTCCGAGCTATCAGAATCGTCGCTACTCGAGCTGCTCTCTTCTCCATCATTATCCTGCACATCAGCTGCAGACTTACTCGAGTTGGAAGAAGAAGTACCTTGCTCCCCCTGATCGCGGGAATCCCCTTCAATATCCACATCTTCATCCACAGATTGAGCTTCGAGCTCATCAGGATTTGGCATCGACACTCCAAATTCCTCAAGAAAAGGAGCGAACTCATGGGCGGCCAAATCCTCGAGCTTGGGAGGAAGGGAAGAAGCCTTATAATCCTTCCCGAAAATATTCTTATAAGGATCCATGTAAGGAAGGTAGTCATCAAGGGCGCCTTCGACCTTTGCAGCTGTGAGGAGGTGTTGAGCTCCTTTATAGTAGAAGGATTGATTAACTACACCTGACCGCAAGCGAACTAAGGCATCAAGAAAGGGTGACCCTAGAAACTCCCTTATGGCGGGAAGTCTGGCTTCGGCTCGACCTCGCTCATAAGATTGCTCAACGGACGCTTTAGCTTTCTCGAGCTCCGGCTTTAATTTCTCCACTTCACCCCCCAAAGTTTTCTTTGCGTTCAACTCCTCCTTAACTTCCCCGAGCTCTTTCTCGACCTCAGATAACCTAGTCTTGACATCTTCTAATTGAGCGGTTTTTGCGGCTTCTTCTCTCAAGACATCACAAAGGGCCTTCTGCACTGCTTGGGACTCGTCGTTTAGTATGGCCAGTCGAAGAGCGTTTTGAGTAAACAAATCACCGGCCTGCGAAAGGAACGGTATATTAAAGCCAAAGCAAGAATTGTAAAAAAAAAATATATATATTAGGAGATTCAGAGTATCAAGTACCCTTTGGTGAGCATAGGCATAATCGCCTGCAATCTCGAAATCGTTCTTAACAAATGATTGGGTAGTGTCGTCTTTGAATCTCCCGGCCAGGAATATCCGAAGAGACTTATCCACCGTGTGCTCACCATCGGAGCCCAAATCAGACTCAATAGTCCCATTCTCCGGAAATCCAGCGGCCCTTGGTCCTTGGAGATGGTCCTCTATGAAGTCTTCAAGGTCCGGCTCGGAATGGCCAGCCCGACACTGAATAGGATCCGAACCTCGACTAAAGGGTTTGACTCTCCTGGAGGACTCAGGGATATTACTACCTCTTTTACGAGCCATCCTGGCATGCAAAATCTCTCTTGCCCGTTCTTCCATGAGAGTATAATAACTGTACCCCACTTCATTGGGATTAGAAGAGCCAGGTGGGAAAACAGATTGAAGGCGAGAAGTCCCAACTTCGGCAGTTTGAGGAATGGTTACCAGGTCATTCGAAGCGGCAGTGGCACCAACGCCAACATTAATCTCGATCGCCTTTCGGGAGACCTTTAACGATTGGGAACGAGGCCGACCTTGGTTACCCTTCGAAAAGGAAGCAACGTTCCGACCAGCTACTGATGTTCGGAACTTGTCAACAATCCCAGCTGTTAAATGAAAAAAGTTAGCCATGGTCATGAAAAGTTACATCAAAATAATTCAACGCACCTAACGTAGAAGGAGCATTAGCAGGATCGACCCGAGCTTTTCCGTAATCGATTGGGGGGCAGGAAAGGAGCATTTACTAAGCCCGGGTAATCGCAAGACTGCCTCTTGAGTCATCAAAGCTGTCTGATGAGGGTCAGCTCGAAGAGATTGTAGGAATTCGTCCGAGATTTCACTATTCATCTTTCCTCTCAGGCGGCGTTTACCATAGATCCATGATCTTGTCCCGGGCCACACATAGGGAGTGGGCTCGGGATTATTTTCGGAGGGTGGAGAATCTGGTCCACGGACAAAAAAGAATTCATTTTTCCAGCCTTTCAGGTTGCTGCTAACATTAGCTGATAAGATCGAGATTTTAGGTCTCTGAGAAAAATAAACATAACCAGCGTTCGAGGATGTGGAAGTACTCATTTGAAATATTCGCCAAAAGTTCTGGAAAACAGCCTTTTTCCCTTTGGCTTTCATCAACACGCAAAAGGCTATAATAAGCCCGATCGAATTTGGTAAAATCTGAGAGGGAGTTAGCTCGAAAGCTTCCAGAATACTTTCTACTAAAGGAGGAAAAGGGATACGTAAGCCATAATGGAATCCATTCAAGAGTTCTTATGAGTTTCCACGCCTCTTTTAGACCCCGAAAAATGGACAAATTTCTTTTCTTAAGAACACATACAAGATTCGTCACTACAAAAAGGATAATGGTAACCCCACCATTAACTACTTCATTTATGAATTTCATAGTAATAGAAATACATGTCCTACCGAGACAGAATTTGTAATTTGCTATCCTCTTGCCTAGCAGGCAAAGATTTACCTACGCGGAAAGGATGATTCATTCGGATCGACATGAGAGTCCAACTACATTGCATTGCCAGAATCCATGTAGAAGGCTTGGCATCCAGCAGAAGGGTCAGTAACTCGTTGTTCAGGAGCAGGAAGAACAATCGAGAATCCGGCGTCTAGGTATTGGCCAAATTCTTCCTGCAATTTTCCCAGATCTGTCTCCACATAGGAACAAACAATCTCGTCTGCCCTATCTTCAGTCATGTTCAGTCCTGCGCTGGTCGATGGCTCCTCCCAGTTGAAGATCGTAACCACGAAATTACCGCCCAACCTATACTTTTTCTGTTCATTTTTCCCTAGGAGAAGGTCGCAGTCTTCTGCGACTCCCTCCTCGGATACTGTGTCTTCGCTCGAGTGGTCTTCACCACTATTTTCCGATCCGGAACGCGACTCTCTTTCTTCCCCATTAGATTCGGAAGTGGAACTCAAATCTCTCGGGTTCTCCACCACGGATGGTCGAACACCTACGACCTGCCTCCCCTCCTGGTCATTTTCTCGATTTTCTACTATAGGGGATTTTCCCTTCAAATCTACTGAATTGGACATAGTGAATATACGAAGAGTACTCGAAAGAGATTATAAGAACTCACTTATCGATCTATTCGCTCCGATCTAAGTTATTTCTCCTCAAAATCTTTGATGAACAGCGGCCCTACATCAAGGTATATATACAGGGACAAAATGGGAAATTGCAAACCAGTCCCCGAGTAACCGCGACGGTTGAACTCCTCAAGGATGAACTTGAAGTCATATTTCCGATAATTGCACTTATGACCCCGATATTTTCAAAAAATCATAAAATTGAGGACCAACATGGCGAAAGAAATATTTATGGGAGGGGTCGATTCCGCTTTCCGCCACCCTTCTACCGTATCGAAACCAAAGGAATATAGAGATATTGTTGAAAATCAACTATAGCGACACAATAGGTAGCACCGAGAAGATCCTAACCTGAAAATCCTATATCAACACTAAATGACAAGGGTAATATTATGATGACACCATTACATAGTTTTCAAGTTATGCACTCTTTTTCCCTAGCTCGGTTTTTATCCCATAGGGTTTTTCCGAGTTAGGTTTTTAATGAGGCATATCTGAAACTTATCCAGAAATGGCTCGTCCACCCAGCGTACGGTTTATACTTCTTCGAGCTTAAACTTCTCTTTACGCTCGAGAAGTGGGGGAGTATTGATAAGGGGAAAATTGGACCCAAGCATGGCAGCGACCTCATGAGGTCGAAACTCATCATCCTCGATCTCGTGAGCATAAATTCGAGCCCAACGCACAGGAATTCTACGCTGATTTTACTATGGGAATTCAGAATCCAAAAGTCACTGTTGGGCCGACCTCAGGCCCAGGCCTATGGGCTTAATAAAGCACGCCTGTGGGTGGTTCACCTGGTCCCGAATCTCAACTATAAATACCCCAAGCATTTATTACAACGACACAACTTCCCAGGTGTTGTTCCTTCGAGGCTGCTGCTCGGACTAGCTTGAGAATATTAGTATAGGCTATCTCATATGTATTTCGCCCTCTAGCTCGTACGGCATCCAATAATGCTCGAGTAGGACCCCAACACTTGTATTTTGTACTCAGTCAATTCGAATACAATTATTATTGATCTTTACTTCCTTTTAATATCGTTAATATTGCATTGCAATCCATCCTTGATCGAACCAACGAAAACACGTAAGATCACTAGGGAATAGTGAGAATAGTCCTCTTCTTGAATTTGTTTCCTTGAGCAGCTATATCACCCTAACAGGTATATAGCAACGTGCTCGTATACTTGCTGGGTCACACGGCCTATTTTCCCATACGGATTTTTGGATGTAAATTGAATTGATCACTGAAAACACGGGGTCAGCCCGCACGTGCGAGTGGGAGATGTTGGACTGATCCAATTGGGCCGGATTGGCTCTGGTGCGCCCATGTGGGCCGACCCGAACCGGATCCGGATCCAGTTGGTTAGTGGGAGTTTAAGATAACTCCCCACTCCTACAAATAAGGAAACTACCCCCCTCTCTCTATCTCTTCTTGTCAGTTAAATATACAAGACGTTTATTTTTATCAGACACAGACAATACAATTGAAAATCAAAGAAAGAAAACAGAGAGAAAAGTAATCAGAGAGAAAACAAAAAGAAAACACTTACTATCTTTTTGGGGTAGATATTATTTGATAAATCAAGAACATTGAAATCCAGGGTTCTTAGGCTGTGATTAGTATCTGCTTTCCGTTCGTGATTGGAGATCAACCAGAGTATTGGGATATAACCAGAAGTCAAAGAAGAGTTCGTGATTCCATTGCCGGTTCCAATTGTTAAGTATGATTCTTCTACTTTATTTGCTTTGAATATTTGTATTTGAAGCATGTATGTTATTTAAAACCAACATCAAGGCTAAGAAGAAGAACATCAAGCAAGCCACAAAGAGGGGGAGGGGGGAGACAACAACAAGCAAATTTGATGGCGAGGGTTGAGCCACAAAGAAGGGGAGACAACAACAAACAAATCTGATGGCGAGGGTTGGTACAAAATCATGTTCTCAAGGCTATTTTTATGTAGCCATGTTTTGGATTTTAAGTATTTGTTTCAGACATCAGTTTAGTCCTTTATTTTGTTGTCATTTTTAGGGGTGTTCATAAACCCGTCCCACCCGCCCGACCCTCTCCAACCCGCCCGCAACCCGCCGGTTTTATTTTTAAAATCACCAAGTACGGGTTGGTAATTTGTAAACCTGCACGTTATGGGTCGGGTGACGGGTTGGATGGTTAAAAATCCGATCCACCCGCAACCCGCACTTAATCATCCTTAATGAACTTTTTATTAATTATTTAATAAAATTGTGAAATAAATTACATTTATTAACAAATGAATAAGAACAAATAAACATAATTTCTTCATGTTTTTTGTTTATATTAATGTTAATGGTACGTATATGTTAGTACATTTTTTTCTAAAGAGTTTGTTGTTGGAAAAATCGAGAAGAAACTTCACTACTCTGTTATTGTTTGTAATGTGTGAGTGACGATTTGTAATGAATTCTTTTGTGGGGACTTGTAATATTATTTTGCTGGAGACTGTTGATTTAATTAGTAAGAAATAGTTAGCTATATTCTAGTTTTGTATTTTTTGCTTCTTGAATTTAATTTCAAATGTAGTTGAACATATTTGATACATCTTATTTTTTGTTTGAAGAACTTAAAATTATACGCTTAATTATTTATATTTAGATGTCAAGATTTTATGACATTGTTTTCGTTCAACCCGCCAACCCGACCGCCACCCGCCCGCACCCATTCCACCCGAACCGAGCGGTTTTGGAAAATAGCAACGCGAGTGCGGTTTAAAAAATTGGCAACCCGCACGTGTTGGGTCGGGTTAATTTTTTCATGTAAACCCGCCCAAACCCGACCGCGTTCACCCCTAGTCATTTTTTGTTGATATATATAAAATATGTTTTATGGTTTAGAATTTTGAAGACATAACTATGTGTTTTTTTTTTTTTGGAGATGGTGAATACATTATAATTACAAATACTATATCGGATTGAAACTATTATAATGATATCGAAGTAAACTAATCACCAGTACTAAACTAGAGAAAGACTAATATAAAATTAGATAAAATGCTCACATTCGTGGGAGTTGAACCAATGACCTCCTGATTATGAAGTATGGGATAAATATAGACTATTTGTCTCAGTTTCAAAAGGCTTTTGCATAGACAAATATGTATGAATCATAAAGTAAAATTATCAATTACAAGCAGGTAAGTGTAAAAAAGAAGGGTCCGTCTAAAATGAGATTTCGAGGAATGGGGAGCACATAAGACAACATTTATCTTGGTGACACGTGTTTTCTTAAAATTTAAGTTAAAATAATTTATTTTCTCAAAGACAAATTTACCTTTTTTTATGAGTGAATTTCAACAATACCCCTTGTGTTTTGTCTAACTAAAAAAACATGTGTTATTTTTATTAGCAAAAAAACCCTGTACTTTTTTTTATTCGCAAAAAATATCCCTCTCAAGTTGAAATGACAATTTTACCCCATCAAATGATGAAAAAACATCCCCTGAAATTAAAATATTATCAATAACCCTTGACAACTTTAGAATTTTGCAATAAACCCCCTGTTATTTTTAAAAAAATTGATAAAAACTTTCATATGATTTATGAAGTCCACTTTAAAATTTTGATAAAAATTTTATCCCCCAAATTTATATATTGTGGCATTTTTTCACCCATATGTACAAAATAATCACTTAATTGCCGCCTCAAATAATTTTATTTAATTTTTGTTCAACAAAAAATGTAAGTGTGCCCCTCACATGAAATTTTAAAGTTAGTCACAACACTTCTAAGAAGTCCAAATACTTTGCTCATGTAAAAGAACCGAAAATCCGAAGTGAAGTTGAAAAATATTTTATTTGTAAAGAGAAAGTAAAAAATGCACATCATGTTTTGACTAATTTACCCTTAAAATACATGTCAGGTGCATATATGAGTTTTTCGGCGATTGAAATTGGCATAAAATCATTTGAGAGGGGGGGGGGAGAATGCAACGGATTTCATATGTACTTATTTTATCATTTAAGTGGTAACTTCAAAATATGTATTATAATACAAAAGATATTAAAATGATTTGATCTGTGTTAAAAAAATTAGAACTAATTGAGATTGCCAACACAGAAAACCCTAATCATAAAATGAAAGAGGGGTTGTGTGGGTACGAGGAATATATTGGGGCTGGGCGGTGTTGTGGTCCCGGAGGTGGTGATGAAGAGGAATTGGGGCTGCAATAATTGCAGTTACCTCATCATAATTTTAGGTATTTTGTGTTCAGGTGTAATAATTCCTGAAAAGATAAAAATGGTGATTTAACGGACACATATTTGGCACGTGACATTTTTCATCCAAAATTAACGACCGAATGAAATATAAAAAAAGTTGTCCAACTTTTGTACAAAATGTATCTTTTTGAAAAGTTTGGCATGAAATAAATAAAGTAGGCAGAAATTTGGTATGAAAAGTGCAATTTTCTTAATTTTTGTTTTTAAACTAATTAGAGATTAGAGAGATTTTTTTAAACATATTAATTAAAGGGTTAGTATGTAATTTAACATATGTTTATTTTTCTAAATGTCCAATGCCACATCATCATTGGATATTTTGACCAAAAATTATGGTTTCAGATTTGTTGTTGACTTTTTTATATGGTTGCGATGAGGTATCTCACATACACTTATGTTATATAAAATCTTATTTTAGAAATACCAAAAAAAAGTCACATAGAACCACTAATCTTATTTAAGAATACTTAATTTAGGAAATCAATTCGGTCGTGATATTTTTAAGAGTTTTCGACGAAACAAAACTGAAAACATCTTATTAAATATAATCTAACAATGTTATATAATTAAAAGAATAACAAGCAAAAACTAAAATGTAATTGTGGAGAAGAAAGTGAAGTAGGGAGAGAATTTTATTCATTCATATTCATATATAAACACATTACAATAAGCCTCTATTTATAGGGCTAATGGGGAAACTCAAAAGTCATAAGTTACAATTTACAAGTCTTCAATAGTCACTATATTCAATACAATGAATATTACATTAAAATGGGCATCCACTAACATAATATTTATAACACTCCCCCTTGGATGTCCATTGCGTATAGAATATGCCTCGTTAAAAACCTTGTCAGAAAAACCCAGTAGGAAAAACCAAGACAAGGAAAAAAGAGTACATATCCATATGAAACTAATAAGCGTGTAATACTGCCTCGTTAAAACCTTGACGAGAAAAATCCATTGGGACAAAAACTTGGCCGAAGGAAAAAGAGTACAGTGTACATATTATTATTAATGACACGTTCCCCCTGTTGCCAACACAATGTTCACAAGTTGACACATTCCAATGTTGTACCATCTGTCTGAAGGCAATATATTGATATAACAAATATACATATTTAACGTCATTCATATACCTTTGGATAAAGGTATTTTAGGTCCCAAACTGTTCATTGTTCGATCATTTTGAGGACAAACATAATCTTTTATTAAATCCAAAGATTGAAATAACCATGAAGTTGCCCTCAATGATTGAGCTTTTTATCTATGTAAAATCATTTATTAATCGATTTTGTGTGTATCGATTTATGGACAAAAGATTTCATCTGTTAAATGCTCGATATGCCGATCGAGATAAAAATAAATTCAAAATCTTTCGTCTTAAATTCTTCCTTTAAAATTCTTTGGAAGTTCCAATAATATTTAGATCATCAATATATACAACAATAATCTTGATCTCAATCTTTCCAAAATAATCTTGATCTCAATCTTTCGTATTCACTAATAAAGTTGGACTACATACGTCCAATTTGTTTTAATCCATACAAAAATTTACGCAAGCGTATTGAACATTTTTCTCCTGAGTTTCCAAATGCATCTGAAATTTACACCCTTCATGAATTTTTCATATAAATTTTAGTATTGAGCAAGCCATATAAATAAGTTGTATCATCACTAGACGCAAATCAAGTTTTTCACGTACTGCCAGATTAATAATGTATGTAAAAATAATTGCATCCACCACAAGAGATTATGTCTCCTCATAATCAATATCGGGTCTCTACGAAAATCTGTGTGCCACTGGTCGTGCTTTATATATCACGACTTCAATTTTCTCATTTGGATTTCGCACAAATACCCATTTATATCCAAACGGCTTTACACCTTTAGGTGTTTGAACTACTTTGAAAGTGAACTTAATTCTGCTTGAATTGCGTCTTTCTATTTTGGCCAATCATTTAAATGTTTACTTTTTTTTTTATAATAAATTGAATTTCAAGATCCTCATTTTATTTTATAATTATATGCAAAAGGGTTTTCGACAACCATTATACTTCGGTTCCATCTATGATCGTAGTGACATAACTTATAGAGATCTCTTTATTTATCATTTTCAGGTAGTTGAACCTCTTCTGGGGTATTATCTATTATGTATGTCTTGCGACTCTTCATGAGTGCTTGCCTCCATAATATGACCATCTTTAATGTTAGCTCCTTATTTTACAGGATTTTTATCATTGGAACCAATTGATTTCATTTGAATTGGAGCATATCTAGCTGGTATATGAGATTTAGTAACTCTTTTTATATTAGTAAATTCATCTGGCAGTTGATTTGCAATATTTTACAAATAAATTATCTTCTGGCTTCTAGTGTACAAGTATTTTTTTTCGAGGATCTAGAGAAGATAATATTGATGTTTTTCATGTAATTTCTTTTACCAGCTCTTTATTACCTCCCCCTGATGTTAGAATATTATATTATCAAAATGACAATCGGCAAACCATGTCGTGAATAAAACTTCAGTCATTTGTTCAAGATACTTATTATGGATGGGGATTCATATCCAACATATATTTCCAACCTCTTTTGAGGACCCATCTTTGTGCGTTGTGGTGGATCAATTGAAAATATATCGCACGTCCTTAAATTTTAAGATGGGAAATGTTTGGCTCATGACCAAACAGTAGTTTCATCAGGGAGAATTTATCAATATTTGTTGGCATGATGCACACAAGCGCTGCTACAGGTAACAAAAAGTTTGTTCTCATTAATAATTTTTCGAGCAATTAATAGGAGGCGTTTGATTATTAATTCTATTAAATCATTTTTTGTATAAATATGGACAACATGACTCTCAATAGCCATTGAAAGTCAGATATATGAATTCACCAGCATTACTAAGACGTCTTCATTGCATAATCTGAAAAGTATGTTCTTAATTTAATTATTTGCGCAAATAATCCCGCAAACATCAAGTTTGCAGGTTGATAATAAACACACATGTTACATTTGTAGTAGATGCATCTATTAAAATCCACATAGAGGATGAGTGGGCCCACATATCTCACATGAATGTGTTTTAAAAATGCTGGAGATTCTAACCCATTTTTAATTAAAATGATTTAGTAATCTATTAACCTTGAGAACAAGCAGCATAAAAGGATTCTTTGATTTAAAGAATCTTTTGATTCTTCAGTGAAGATCCATACAAACTCTCAATAATTTTTTTCGCATCATATTTTATTCGGGATGGTCTAACCGGTCGTGCCAAATTTATTTTGATCAATAAAATTCTTATTTACTTTAATATGTGTTTCAATTGTACAAACACATTTCTTTTTATAAAATCCCCCACATTTGAAGTCTTTAAGTAAATGAGGTTAATCAAAATAATAAGTCTTTACTTATTAGGATTCATAAGCTCAAAAATCTCATCATAGTAACCTTATAGAGCTCATGACTTGGTGAATAATTTAAAAAACTCATTTTACTTTTAATCATGACATGAGATAAGATAAATTGATACAAATAAAGGCATAAAGAATATCATATATATTTCTACGTTCCATTTTTTTCATTTAAGAAAGAAACAATTTATTTATAATCATAATTGAGAGAATATGAGAAGTTCATATTTACATTTATAGCATGATAATATATAACTTAATTTTAAATATGAATTACCGTATATTGACTTTTATCACATATATTTTCCCATCCACTCAAATCATACCTAAATACATAATTAAAATATAATAAATCATATCAGAAATTCAGATATTTAATCACAAAAAGTTATGCCATAAATTTAATTTCATATTAAACATTATTATTTTTATTATCACTATTAGCTCTACTTATCTCAATAAAAATCATCAGAAATTCAGATATTTAATCACAAAAAGTTATGCCATAAATTTAATTTCATATTAAACATTATTATTTTTATTATCACTATTAGCTCTACTTATCTCAATAAAAATTATCAAAATCCAAATTAGTAATGTTAAGTGATTCAATTTTTATCATCAAGAATGTTATGACATCGTAGTAATTCATTTTCACTTGATGAATGTTTCTTTCAACAAGTGTCATTTTGACGCCTAGTAGAATCAATTTGCATACCTTTATTTTTCTCAGGTTTTACCACTATTTCATTTCGTTTCGGATGGTATGATGCAATCAATATATGAAATGCATAAAATAATTTGATCATGTCTAAATAATGTCAATGTCTATCATACATTCCATTAATTTATGAGAATGAATCATGTACGCTCACTTTTGAGCATAAATCATTTATATTCACATTTGCATCCATTTAAAGAAATGCTTATCAATCATAATAGGAGTTGATTTTTCATCAATGTTTCATTTTCCAACTACTATAATCAAATTGGTAGTATTCATTAAAATCTCTCCACATTATTGATACTTAATTTTAGGATTCCAAAAGTTGTAATACTATATCTCCAAATTGATAATTAATTTTTAGTCGTGGATTTCATTTCTCAATTTAAAATGTCGCAACTTCAGGTGCGAACTTAAATAGCAAGCTTTTAAAGAAAAATATCTTTTAGATAGTTGAACTCTATTTATTCAAGTTCGTATTAGTCCAGTAATTGTAAATAATCAAATTGCCAATATAAGAAATTTCGACCTTCGAAGGTTCTGAATTATAGCCATAAGATATGACAAAATATTAATCTAGATATTCTTAGAAGAATTCTAAATGGCAACACATGCTTTTATCCATAAATTCATCCATAAACTGCATGCCTTAAAAATAAATTATCAATTCATTCCAAAGTTGAACATGAGCATAAATTTGCCATTTAGCTTGGACTGGAATAGGACAGTTTAATTCACATAAATATAGTTTTACTCAAGTGGAAACAATCACAACTTTGGGGTTAAAATAATTCCTCCAAATATTACGAATGAAACATTACCTTCACTTTATCTTTATCAAATGTCCCATTTTAGGACTGTATTTTGAGACTCTTTACATTCCAGTGAATTCAAACCAATAGTTTTACAAGCGTACTAAGCATTGTTAAATATTTGTTGATTTAATAACATGTACCCCATTTGTACAATTTTACATACAAATGCTATTCTCATAGTAGGCACTGTCATCAATTCTCCATTTTATTAATTGATTAAAGAGCAAATGAATAGGCATTGCAAGAACCTTTTGATTTAATTTAATATATTTTGACAAATTTTGATTCATCAACTCAAAGATTGATAACTTCTTTAATTTAACAAGATATAAATAATGGCTTTTCATTCTTCTCATTTCTCATGCGCACATTCAGTTATGGCTTCCATATTTGTTCAAGATTCAAAATCAACACATTGAATCAACTCCAATCAATATACTGAATCAAAGCCAGATGTATTCAAATCTTCGAGTTTGAATACATATGTTTTGAGCTCTATGCCCTTTTCATCTGGACTTCAGGCCTAAATTAAGATATACAAATAAAATATACTCAAATCTTCAGGATTGAGTTTATAACCTAGGCTTCAAGCCTAACATAAAAATGTACCAAAACGTTTAAATTCCCATTTGTATCATTTAGGCTTCCGGCCTAACATTATTTGACTTTAAGAACTTCAAGTTCTTGATAAAACAAAAAATATTCAACTACACCAAAATTAAATCAATCCAAAAGTTGAAATAACCATCAACTCCGTTCACCGTTCAAATTTTATTTTGTTCTTTTCGTTAATATATTAATGTTCGTATAAGCATAAAATATAAAATATATAATATATAATAAAGTAAATAACTCTACCTTTTGAAGTGAGAAATATGAACTTTCTTACGGATTCGATTAGTTAACTTTGAATCAAAAGATAGAACATATCGTTCTGATAACGTGTTATAAAATTAAAAGAATGACAAGCAAAAACTAAAATGTGATTGTGGAGAAGAAAGTGAAGTAGGGAGAGAATTTTATTCATTCATATTCATATATAAACACATTACAATAAGCCTCTATTTATAGGGCTAATGGAGAAACTCAAAAGTCATAAGTTACAATTTACAAGTTTTCAATAGTCACTATATTCAATACAATGAATATTACATTAAAATGGGCATCCACTAACATAATATTTATAACAAACAACAATTTCTTTTAGGAATTGATTCGGTAGTAAGCACTAAACACAAATTCATCAAAATGATGCGGTTACGGAAAATTTCAGGGTGACATCACATCGCATAATGTAAATTATAACAATAGAATTATGACACCTCATTAATAAAATTACCCACTTAACAAGTTACTACAAGTCATAATACTATTCCCATAAATAGGAAAATTATAAGGTGACATCACGTCAAAGACGTAAGTTATAACCAATAGAATTATGACACCTTATTAATAAATTACTCACTTAACATGCTACTAACAAATCATAATACTATATCATAAGTAGTTGTACTATAGTATTATTTTAGCACATTCATTGTAATATTTAACCACATCAATAGTAAATTACAAACTAATAAATTATTATAAAAATAAATAATAATTGTGCATAATAATATTTTATAATAAACGATATATAATATTTCGTGTTGAATAATTAATACTAACCTTTGAAAAATTCATAATATATTTTAATAATCATAAGATAGTACTAATTATATTTAATACTTCATAATGTGACTAATTACTAATAATATGGGACCTTACTATGTATGTGAGTCAATGTTGTGCTATGTGAGTCTATACTAATACAATGAGACATATACCATGTCCTGTGAAGAATTACTACTAATATGAGATTAGTATGTGGAGTTAATATTATTACATGTGAGACATTATACTTTGTAATGTAAAGAATTATACACTTTGTATGTAAAAAATCATACACATTGGGTAGGACTAATGTAAATACTATATAATGTGACTAATTACTACTAATATTAGACCGTACTAAGTATGTAGAGTAAAAAATATTCTATGTGAGTTTATACTAGTACAAGTGAGACATAGATCATGTATTATCCGTAAATTGGTTAGTATTAATGGTAATATTATATAATATGACTAATTATTACTAATATGAGACCGTACTAAGTATAAGGAGTCAATACTATTCCATGTAAGACATTATACTTTGTAATGTAAGAATTATACACATTGGTAGTATTGTACTATTATATATGAACTAGTACCATACAATGTGGAAATATACATTTTCATGGTGATTTGATATTAATTTGGGTAGAAAAAAGAAAAGAAGGAAAGTAGAAATATTTATGATAGTTAACTACGGGATGTTAAATATTATAAGATAAATTATAGTTTTAACCTGTTAAACAGGTAACTCATAATTAAATAAGTTTAATTTTGTTCTACATTATGAATTTTATGTGGTTGTGATTTCATATTTATGATTCAATGTCTTAAATTAAATTGTCATCGCATAACGTGACGGCACCTTAGAAGTGGCTTAATCGTAAGATTTGCTTTGAGAAAATGACCATAATCAATGTAAATATCAGTTACCTTCGTACTAAATCAAATTTTAATTGCTTCACTATTGATCTTCAATATTTCCTTAGTGATCAACCACTTCATAGTAAAGCTTCTTTCATTGTGAGTATTCTTTAAAATACTTCTTTTTCACCGTTCATTTTCAGTGCCTGGAATTTGAATATACATCATATAATAACATGATTATTAATGGACAAGGACTCCATAAAAATTCCTAAAGAGGACAAAAAAATACCAATATTCTCAACCTCAAATAAAAGTTAAGAGCCAAACCCGTCTCAAAAGGGATTATGTTTCTTTCTGACCATTCTTCAAGAATCAAGATACTTCTGCATATAAAAATCTGATCATTTATGCACAAGAGCTCCACACAATATCCTAATTCCTAAAGAGGACACATTGAAATGTACCAGATTTCGAGTAGCGGATAATGGTTCAACTCAAAGATCTAACATTGATGTTCTTCAATTTATTCGTCAAGAGTATTTGGCTAAGAGGAACACCTTATGTGCCAACAAAATCTGCAAATCATGAGCCACAAAAACAACTTCAAAGATCTAACATTGATGTTCTTCAATTTATTCGTCAAGAGTATTTGGCTAAGAGGAACACATTATGTGCCAACAAAATCTGCAAATCATGAGCCACAAAAACAACTTCACATACATGTGTCATGTCAAAATACATATATTAATTAAGGCACATACATGCTACATAATGGTTCAACTCAAAGATCTAACATTGATGTTCTTCAATTTATTCGTCAAGAGTATTTGGCTAAGAGGAACACCTTATGTGCCAACAAAATCTGCAAATCATGAGCCACAAAAACAACTTCACATACATGTGTCATGTCAAAATACATATATTAATTAAGGCACATACATGCTACATATATACATCAATTTTGATATATGAAAGACACTTTTCACCATCCAACAAAAAGATAGAAGAGTTTTCTTCCTTACTGCTTAATTAATTATGGTGTAATTTGGAATTTCAAACCTAAAAGCATAACATGGATCGCGGAGATATGAATTTTCGGTGCTTGTGTGAGATTGTTACATTTTCATGTAAAAACAATTTTGTGAATTATGATAAATTCTAATGTGAATTTACATGAACTTAAATTTGTGTCACTAAAATCAATACATTCATTGGTAAAGAATGAAATTGTGGCACTAAAGTGAAATAACAAGATACTCTCTCCTGTTCATATTAATTAGCACATTTGCCAAATTTTTATATTTCATATTAATTAGCACATTTGGGTTTCCAATGTAATTTTTTCCAATTTTGCCTTTCTCTTGTATCTAGGTTGGGAATTTCAAGAGTCACCAATAAAAAATTGAAAAAAGTAACATGTACCGATTAATATGAACCGGATGGAGTATACTATTAAAAACCAAAAATAATCTTCAAAGCTAGCGATTAACTACTTCCAGTTATGATGATCGTCAACCCCCTTCCCTCTTTTGATTGGCTTGCAAAGCCGATGCTCGTTTTGCTCGAAACATTGATTAAAATGGAAAACAGAAAATATTCAAAATTCGGAAACAAATTGCACACCTTACTAAATGGGGAAAGTCAATCAATTGGAATAGTTAATGCAAATTCATCCCCCATGAAATGTATAATGTTCAATTTATTTCTCCTTTCTTGTAATTTGAAAAAGATCATTTTACTCCCCTATAAAAAATTTAAAATAGCAATTTACCCAAAGAGTATAACTCGCCAAAATTGAGAGTGATCATGAATAGTGTTAGTGTAACATAAGGGGGGAGGATAAATTGGCACATTTATCATAACACGGTAATAAATTGATACATTTATCATAATACAAATGAGTGAACTGTCATATTATCATAACACGGGGGATAAAATGCTACTTATAAAAATTTCCAAAATTTAAAGAAGCTGTTGTGAAACTTTTATGAGATTATATGAGAGTAAAGTGTTCTTTTCTCAAAACACAATAAAATAAATTGAACATTAAGAATATTCAAGGAGGTAAATTGTCAATAACTCCCGCGTCATGTATTTTGTGATGGAGGAACTCCTCGAACTCTTGTAACCTTTTGAATTATCAAAAAAAAAAGAACTCTTGTAACCTACTTTTTCTACTTCATTATTTTTTTATATATACTTTGTTTTTTAACTTGAAAAAAAAAAGAAAAAAAAAAAGAACAAAGGAAAATGGATTTCCAATGGGAACACTTTATGTCTAGGCCAAAGAGAATGAGATTTTGGAGATGTCTATGTAGTTCAGACTTATTTTGTCCAGTATATAGTTCAGACTTGGGACCACTCACATTTAACTTGACTAGTAATTAACAACATTTTCACTCTTGCGAATTTTCTTTTGTTGAAACTTCATTTTTAAATGTTTTTGTTAAACCAAACATACAAAAGGGTGCCGCTACGTTAGGTGCCGTTAATATCACATTAGGTGGTATTATCACCAATGTGTATCACATTGTATGGTATAAGGAGTATAATTTATACCATTAAATGTGACACACATTGCGTGGTAATATCACCTAATTTGGAATAAATACTACATAATGTGGGGGTCATACTAAATACGGCCTTGCTAACCGCAGTTCGCCTTTGGCGAAACTGCGGACAGTTCTCCATTTATTGAGTGCCATGTGGCAAATAATTTACCTATTACCTGATATATATTTATACTACATCAAATACGAAATTACTTAAATACCCTCTTCTTCTTCTTCTTCTTCCCTTCTTCTTTTTCTTCCCTTCTTCTTAAAACAGAGTTATCAATTAATCAATCATCAAGTTTAAGTAAATAAAAAACCTGAAATTAAATACTATGAACCAAAAAAAGCAATGTAGAACAAGAATCAAGAACAAAAACACTTAAAAAATCGCTAGAATCGAAGAACCCGAAATCTGATTTGAAGCCCAATTTGCAAAATTCAACAAGAACTGTTGTTAATTGCGTAGGAAATAGGCTGTAATCAAACCTTCGAACAAAAAGAAGAAGATTCCTCAAGAAATCCGAACCAATTTTGAATGGAATTAACGGCCCGTTTAAGTTCTTGAGGGCCCAAACCTATGAATCACTTAAATGAACCCGGCAAACAGCAATTAAACACTCCAGGAGTGTTTTCCAATCAAAATCGAACAGAAATCTCACGGCCCGTTCAAGTTCTTCTCGGCCCGAA
Organism: Penstemon eatonii; assembly: GCA_038501285.1. Classification (NCBI taxonomy): domain Eukaryota; kingdom Viridiplantae; phylum Streptophyta; class Magnoliopsida; order Lamiales; family Plantaginaceae; genus Penstemon; species Penstemon eatonii. The sequence goes on along the minus strand of CM076715.1, from coordinate 58,917,950 downwards.
TTAAATTCCAGCTCAATTAGTGTATGTAATGCGAAATTAACTTCGGAAACACTCTACCCAGGTCTTAGAGAAGAGTAAACGAGCAGCAATTGTCTATATGTGAAGAATTTTAATTGTCGAAAGATTTTATATGATTTTTAATTGCAATTTCGTTAAAGACAATTTTATATTCTTTTAATTTCACTTTCGGAAGAACATAGAAGGAGGCTGTTAATATAAAATGGATTTTGCAATTAAAGATATTATGTTAATTTCAATTATATTAAATCAGGTTTTGCGAAAATTATATTAGCAAATGTGGTCTATGTTTGCTGTTTGCTGTTTGAAATTCTTCAATGTTTGAGTATAATCAACAGAGAAGGTTTTAGTAAATTCTTCCATGTTTGAGTACAATAGAGAAGGTTTTACTAAATTTCAATGTTATTAAAAAAAATTATTAGCAGCAGCTTTAATTTCAAATGTAAGTTTATTAAAAATGTCATAAACAATGTATAGAAAATTTATAGCAGGTTTAATTTATTATTTAACCATGTGACAGTTCATATATATATATATATATATATATATATATAGCAGGTTTAATTTCAAAGGGGCAAATGTGTAAATGAAACAAATGTGACCTGCTATATTCAACCGGGTTAGCAGGTCACTTTTTTATTATTAAAAAATTCCAGCAGTTTTCTACAAGTTGAACTGCTGGTAGAAGCTCCCTACTAAATATATGAGGTTAATACTATGTAATGTGATCATGTATCATACAATATGATACACATTGTGTGGTAATACCACCTAATGTGGTATTAGCGGCATATAACGTAGCGGCACCCTAGAATTTTCCACAAAATAAGGGTTTCAACTTAAAATAATAATATTTCAATCAAATTAATTATCACATAATGTTGCTATCAATGAATTCTATTAACATTATCATTCAAACCATTTTTCCAAATTCAACTTATCATTAAATTAACATTAATCTAACATTAAAAAAATTCTAACCATAATACACCCAACTGATGCGTTTCATTTGTTTCACACAAGTTTGAAGAGAATCTTCAATACTCAATCAAAATATTTTTCACCCAAATTAATTTAAATAGAATTAAAATACATCCCATTAGATCTCTGTTAGATAAAAGTTCTAAGAAGTATGACCAGATTTTAATTTATCAAGATTTTTACATGATTAGAGATTTTTTAGGTATATTCTCATTAAAAAATTTGTCATTCGAAATATATGGAGCGCACATGATTCTACGTCGATCCAACTAGTTATCTACTTTATTTCTATAAATAATATTAATAATCTCTTACCACCAGTTTAACAAGAGATAAATTAATGTTTCATTCATAATCTCATATGTATGCATATTTTCACCTAACAATATATATTAATTTAAATACATTAATATCAATATTAAGATAAAAAAAATACTTTAATATCATATCACTTTTTTCTAACGAGATTTATTACATCATTTACGGGAAGAGGTTAAATGTGTCGAGAGTGGATAATTCTTACATAGACCAGGTCTATAAGCTTACTTATAGACCTTGTGGTCTAGGTTTTGCCACCTCATTTCTGATTTAAAAAAAAAACTTAAAATTACTAAAAAGAAGAGAGACAAGAACAAGATGAAGTGCTTCAACTGTGGAGCACTCGGGCACTTTGCTCGAGAGTGCACCAATCCTAAGAAGGATAAGGTAGCACACTATGATTCGTCTTTGTCTTTTGTTCATGTATCTAGTACTGTTTTGTTAACTGAATCATATCCTGTGTGGATTGTTGACTCAGGTGCAACAGACCATGTGACTAGAGACCGTGAATCGTTGGTAGAGTTTCGTTGAGTCCCTGTTGGAACAAGATGGATATATGTAGGAAATAACGCCAGAGTGGAGGTTAAAGGGATTGGTACTTGCAAACTTGATTTGCATGGTGGACGAACCCTGATCCTACAAGATGTCTTATTCGCTCCAGATATTCGACGGAATTTAGTTTCTGTTGTTGCTCTTCTAGGATTAGGATTTAATTTGAACTTCTGTCGTAATTTTGTTCATGTTTATCTAGACAATGTTTATTACGGTTCTGGACATCTTAGAGATGGTTTTATGGTATTTGATTGTAACAGACAAAATTTTAACTTTTATGTTAATAGTAGTTCTGTTTTGAATGCTTGTTCCTCCAGTAATTCTATAGTGAATGTTAATACTTGGCATGCTAGATTAGGTCACATAGGACAAGATAGAATGAATCGTCTCGCGAGAGAAGGACTATTTGGTCCAATATCTAAAAACGATTTACCTACTTGTCAAAATTGTCTTGCTGGAAAATCTATTCGTAAACTTTTTGGTAAGGCTATTAGAGCTGAATTTCCATTGCAATTAGTCCATTCAGACATCTGTGGTCCGATTAGTGTTATGGCGAGACATGGAGCCTCCTATTTCATTACTTTCATAGATGACTTCACTCGCTTTGGGTATGTCTATTTGATTTCGCATAAGTCTGAAGCACTGGAGTGTTTTAGAAGTTACCTTAATGAGGTAGAAAACCAATTAGACAGAACGATCAAATCCTTGAGAACTGATCGAGGCGGGGAATATCTATCAGGTCAATTTAAGGACCTATGTAAAGAAAAGGGGATAACTAGGCAATTAACTAATCCTGACACACCTCAGCAGAACGGAGTTGCTGAGAGGAGGAATAGAACATTGCTAGAAATGACTAGGTCCATGATGGCGCAAGCTAACTTACCAATTTCCTTTTGGGGAGATGCTTTGTTAACTGCTGCCTATATACTGAACAAAAGTGCCATCAAAATCAGTGGCTATCACTCCATATGAACTTTGGACAGGTAGGAAACCTGATCTAAGTAACCTTAGACCTTGGGGATCAGCTGCTTACGTGCTCGACTCGTCGAACAAATATGGCAAGATTGGCCCCAGAGGAAAGAAATGTATCTTTATAAGATATGCTCAACATTTTAAGGGTTACGTGTTCATAGGAGAAAATGAAGAGGGTAGCACCACTGAAATCGACTCACGAGATGCGACATTCTTCGTGAACGAATTTCCTAAAAGAGGTGAGATCAAAAGTCGAGAACCTCTATTCGAATTAGCTGATTCAGCGAATGGCATTGACCTAGACGCATTGTTGGTGGAAAATGATACGACTGGACCACTTGATCAAAGTGGGAGTAATTTACCCCAGAACGATATTACTGAATCACAACTTAGGAAAAGTTCTAGAGGAAATATTCTTGGACGTCATTATGACGTAGAAGGACACATTTTTAATATTTTCTCCATAGAAGATGAAGAGCCTAAATCTTTTGATGAAGCTCTATCATGTCCTCAGAAAGACGAATGAAAGAAAGCAATGGAAGAAGAAATGGATTCCATGAAATCGAACCAAGTCTGGGAGTTGGTCGATCTTCCTCCTGGCAGAAAATTTATTGGGAATAAATAGATTCTCAAGATTAAGTAGAAGGCAGATGGAACCATTGATAGATATAAAGCTCGTTTAGTAGCTAATGGATATACCCAACTCGAGGGTATTGATTACGAAGAAACCTTCTCGCCTGTAGTGAGATTTGCCTCTATTGACCTCCTTTTGTCCATTGTAGCTAACTTAGATTTGGAATTACATCAAATGGACGTTAAGACTGCTTTTCTTAATGGAGAATTAGAAGAAGAAATCTACATAGATCAACCAGTAGGATTTATTCTTAAAGACCAAGAACACAAAGTGTGTAAATTGAAAAGATCAATCTACGGTCTTAAGCAGTCATCAAGGCAGTGGTATTTGGGATTTCACTGGGCTGTAATCTCTTATAACTTCGTTATGATGGATGAAGACCACTGTGTCTATGTCAAACGTTCAAACAAATTTTTTGTAATACTATCTCTCTATGTCGATTACATTTTGTTAGCAGGAAATGACAAGAGATTCTTAAACACCATCAAGGAATGGTTATCGTCTAACTTTGAGATGAAAGATATGGGTGAAGCAAATTTCATATTAGGCGTTAAGATCCACAGAGATCGTTCAAAGAAACTCCTTGCTCTTTCTCAAGAATCTTATATAAGGAAGATTATAGAAAGATTTAGGATGAACGATTGCAAGCCAATAGACACTCCTGTGATGAAAGGCGACAGCCTGAGTCTGGAGATGTGTCCAACGAATCTAGCAGAGAAACAAGAAATGTCAAAAGTACCATATTCCAGTGTTGTAGGGAGCTTGATGTATGTTATGATGTGTACTCGCCCCGACATTTGCTATGCCGTAGGTCTGGTCAGTAGGTATCAATCCAATCCCAGAAGAAGACACTGGGTTGCTGTAAAGCGGATTTTCAGATACCTAAAGGGTATTGCAGACTATTTCCTTTGTTTTCAAGGAAAGGGATTATCGCTGAAAGGCTACACAGATGCTGACTGGGGTGGAGACTTAGATCGTCGTAAGTCCACTTCCGGATATGTTTTCTTACTGAATGATGGCGCCATATCATGGAGCAGCAAGAAACAAAAGTGTGTAGCGCTATCGACCATGGAATCGGAATTCGTGGCATGTTCAGCTGCAGTACAGGAAGCTGTTTGGTTGCGGAGATTTCTCCTACATTTGGGGATAGTAAGTAACTCTGAAAGAGCTGTGACTATTTACTGTGATAGTCAAGCAGCTATGTCTTACACTAGAGATCCCAAATATCATGGGCTGACCAAACACATTGACACAAGATATAACTTTGTAAGAGATATCATTGAGAAGAAAGAGGTGACTATCAAGTACATATCTATGCATCAGATGGTTGCTGATTCTTTCACTAAACCTATAGCTAAAGAGGCTTTCATAGGTCATACCAAGTCTTTAGGACTTCGTAGAATTTAATGTACTGGATTCTGTTAAGAATGTTATTGCCACTAACATTAATGTACTAATTTTTTATGTATATACACATATTTTGCGATCTATTTTAAAATGTCTTCGCTAAAAAGTATGTCGGATAAGTAGAGATTGACTCTCTCACATGAGCAATCGCCTCTGGCACTGGGAGTGTGCAGAGATGAGATTTTCTCAATCAGATGAAATTGGCTCGTTCACATGAGATATCGCCTCTGATATTTTTGAATATGCAGAGATGAGGTTACTATGTATAAAGTAATCGAAATGGATTCCCCATTATCCATTGTACTTATCTTAAGCCAAATATGAGTTTTCTTGAGAGTTGAGCTGAGGACGACGAAAGGAGAAAACTCGGGTTTGGGTATCGAAGAATACTTAAACTGAGATCTGTACGATACAGATTTACAAATCCCTTTGTAAATGACATACGCTTCTGCTCGGGAAGAAAAGTATCGTAACACGTGTTTTCGTGCCATGTGTGCAAGGTGACCACAATGGTTAATGAGCAAATGTATCCCTGCTTTCTCATTATGTGAGACCTTGAGGTTCTAGGGAATCTCAAATTTATGACCTTAAGACTTTTGACATTTTCTTATGATTTCTCATTGGTGTTGCTACTTTAGCACGTTACTAATAGCCATGAATCATACGGCGATGCGGTGCGTGTCTAGGAAAGCTGCTAAAGTGAAATCAGAAGATCCTTGTAGGAAAGGAAGATAATCTTCAACTTACACCCTATCTGCATTCACCAGCTAGCTAATTACATTAAACTTAATTGTTTTGAAGTGTAATTGTGAATACATTGTAGTATTAGCCAAAGAGTCGAGTATGCCCTATAACCAAGGTTGGAGGGATAAGGGATACATCGACTGGTGTAGTTCGAAAGATATCTAGGTGATAAGGGGAAAATTGGACCCAAGCATGGCAGCGACCTCATGAGGTCGAAACTCATCATCCTCGATCTCGTGAGCATAAATTCGAGCCCAACGCACAGGAATTCTACGCTGATTTTACTATGGGAATTCAGAATCCAAAAGTCACTGTTGGGCCGACCTCAGGCCCAGGCCTATGGGCTTAATAAAGCACGCCTGTGGGTGGTTCACCTGGTCCCGAATCTCAACTATAAATACCCCAAGCATTTATTACAACGACACAACTTCCCAGGTGCTGTTCCTTCGAGGCTGCTGCTCGGACTAGCTTGAGAATATTAATATAGGCTATCTCATATGTATTTCGCCCTCTAGCTCGTACGGCATCCAATAATGCTCGAGTAGGACCCCAACACTTGTATTTTGTACTCAGTCAATTCGAATACAATTATTATTGATCTTTACTTCCTTTTAATATCGTTAATATTGCATTGCAATCCATCCTTGATCGAACCAACGAAAACACGTAAGATCAATTGGCGCCCACCGTGGGGCCCTATTCGAGTATTAGATCGAAATATGCCTACTACGAGGAGAAATACCTATATCAGAGGAGAACCTTCCCATGCAGCGGGAGCGCAAAATTCAGTCAACAACGAGCCAGATAACCTATCGCGCGCAGCTCAGCGACCAGAAATTCCACCAGCAGTTCCTCAGGATAATGTTCCAATCCACACAACCGTTGGTGATTTGAGATCCATCATAGGCACAATGTGCAGGGAATTCCTAAACAGTGGAAGGGCCGATCAATCACCCGTAGACCAACCAGGAATTCACGGCAGACCCGAAATACCTTCTTCGAACATCCAGAAGGAAAACAGTATACTGCGATCTATATCACATGCCCCGGCAACGAACCCTCCTCGAGCAATGCCCTCAAAAATCAACGCCCGATCGGAAATCCCACCAAGATCGGTACATAATTTGGAGGATTCAATGGTAGGAGAGAGCCACACTGCTGGCGCTGTTGGAGGCAGAAAACCAACCTACAAAAGAATTACTAAATCAGAGTTGGAAAAGATAGTACGGGTGAGAGTAGCCAAGGAATTAGAAAAGGAAGATACGATGATAGAGATTCCCCGTAACAATTAGGCCGCCAGGCGAGGGGAAAACCCTCTAACTAGAGGGAACCTACGAGATAGGGAGGTTTCAAACAGTATCATGCGCTGCTCGCCATTTTGTCGAGAGATACGAGAAGCTCGAAACTCAGAAACGGTGCCAACAAGGCTACCACGGTATAACGGGACTACCGACCCCGGAGAACACATCAACAGCTTTGTAATGTGATGAATTTGTATGGACATTCAGAGGACTTCTGTTGCAAAATCATGGTTACCACTTTTGAAGGAGTTGCTCTCGATTGGTTCGGAAAATTACCGCCCAACTCCATATTTTCCTTCGAAGAATTTTGCGATAAACTAAAACATCAATTCGTTAGCCAGAGGAAGCCAAGATTACCGGCAAATCACCTGGGAACTGTAAAACAATTGGAAGGAGAGACGCTGAGGCAGTGGTTAGCAAGGTTTAGTATAGAACTCTTGAAAGTTGATACCCCGCAGATCGAATATTTGTCCTCCCTGATGTTCGAACTGACTAGGAGTACCCAGTTTGGAAACGCATTGTGCAGAAAACAACCAAAGTCTTTCGAACGAATAATGGAGATTGCTGAAAAGTATATGATTCAGGAAGAAATGAACAAATTAAAAAATTCGCATGCTGTCAAATCTCCCCTTAACAAGAAACAAGATAGGGCTCATATCCCAAAACTTGATGATTATGGGGGATCGAACAAAGGATCTGTTTGGCAACGAATTAATACTTATAAGCCGCATGTGCCGCCCCAAGGTCCAAATTCATATGGACCTCCTTACGATCGAACTCGAGCTCCGAGAACGGGTAAAGTCCAGTTCACCGAGCTTAACACCTCAAAGGAAGAAGTGCTAACCGAGTTGGAAGAAGGGAATTTGATCCCTGAAGCTCAAAGAATCACCCAGGCTAGAGCAGGCGCGCCTGGTTATGAACAATATTGTCGATATCACCGAGCTCGCGGACATAGTACTGAAAACTGTTACCAATTGAAGGTCGAGATTGAAAAATTGATTGCCCAAGGAAAATTAAAAGAATTTGTCAAAAACGGCAACTATAACAGTCGTTATAGATCCCGAAGTCCGCGGAAATTTAACAATCAGCGAAGGCAAATTCAAAGCCAAGCGGAAGAGCGGTCGAACGGAGTGATAAATATGATTGCAGGCAGACCAGCGGGAGGTGATAGCAGAAATGCTAGAAAAAGAACTATGAGATCGATAAAAGCTGGAGTCTCTGCTAAGAAGGAGATTCTGTCCTTAGAATCTCCCTCCATGGAAAATCAAGTGATAAGCTTCAGTGAGGCCGATCGACCCTCGGATGTTAGTTGGAACACAAGCGAGGACGATCCAGATTTTTCCATGGTGTTGACGTTGAAAATTGCCAATTTCGAAGTCAAAAGGGTGTTAGTCGATAATGGAAGCTCGGCAAACATTATTTCGTCAGAAGCAAACATTATTTCGTCAGAAGCTCTCACAAGGATGAATCTTTGTCACCCATGTCTAGATAAAGTAACCACTCCTTTGGTCGGATTTGGTGGATCAGAGATTGTTCCGCTTGGAACCATTCTTTTAAGCACGACTCTAGGAAGCAAACCAAGAAATGTAACAAGAATGATCAAATTCCTGGTAGTAGATACATCGTTCGCTTATAACGCCATATTAGGAAGACCAGCCCTAAATGTCTTCAAGGCAGTCGTATCAACTTATCATCAAAAGATAAAGTTCCCGACCGTGGGAGGAGTGGGAGAGATGAGGAACGACCAATACATGGCATGGGAGTGTTATAACTCGTCTTTAAGTATTAAAAGGAAAGTGGAGCCCGAGCTCCCAGCTAAGAGGAAGATAAGTGATTTAGGATCTGAATTAAAAACACCAGTTCCCGACTGCGAAAAGTTTCAAGGAAAGAAAGGAAAAAACGTTGACATGAGCGTACAAGCGCCTGACCACAAAAAGGTGACTTTAGTTCCAGGATCGCCTGAAAAGTTCACAAAAATTGGCACGGAATTAAGCGAGGGCATGGAAACATGCTCGTAGAATTTTTACAGAAAAATGTGGACGTCTTTGCATGGAGTTCGGACGATATCGTGGGAATCGACCCACGAGTGATAACACATTCTTTAAACATCGACCCAAAAGCAAAACCTGTAAGACAGAAGAAGCGCAATCATGGTCGCGAAAAGGACAAGATAATTAATGCGGAGGTCGATAGATTATTAGCAGCAGGTCAGATAAGGGAAATCAAGTTCACAGAATGGCTATGCAATGTGGTCCTGGTCTCTAAAGGCGAAAAGGTTGAAAACAAATGGAGGATGTGTAATGATTTTACCGACCTAAACAAATTATGCCCAAGAGACCCTTATCCACTGCCTCGGATCGATATGCTGGTAGATTCCACCGCAGGGTTCGTATTATTTAGTATGATGGACGCTTTCCAAGGGTTTTATCAGATTTTCATGAATGAAAGAGACCAGGATAAAACAGCATTCATCACTGAGCGGGGAGTGTATTGCTTCATTGTTATGCCTTTTGGCTTAAGGAATGCGGGTGCAACCTATCAGAGACTAGTTAACATGATGTTCAAAGAGCTGATAGGCAAAATAATGGAAGTCTATGTAGACGACATGCTCGTAAAGAGTATGATGGAGGAAGATCACATTAACCATTTGGATAGATGTTTCGAAATCTTGAGGAAATATGGGATGAAACTGAACCCAGCCAAGTGTACTTTTGGTGTGCGATCGGGAAAATTCCTCGGATATTTAGTCCACGAAAGAGGAATCGAAGCAAACCCCGAAAAAATTCGAGCAATCACCGATCTCCAACCACCACGAAAGCTCTCAGATGTTCAAAGTTTGATCGAAAAAATTATTTCATTAAATAGATTTATCTCTCGATCTGCCGACAAAAGTTTACCATTTTTCAAACTACTGCGAAAATCTAAGAACTTTGAATGGAATGCAGAATGTGATAAGGCCTTCGAAGAACTGAAAGCGTACCTGACCTCACCACCCATGCTGGCCAAACCATCTGAAGGAGAGCCTTTGTATTTATACATAGCTGTATCGGAAGAGGCCATTAGTTCGGTTTTGGTGAAACTTGATAAAACTGAGCATAAACCAGTTTATTATCTAAGTAAGTTACTGCAAGGTGCAGAGAAAAACTACATGGAGATCGAAAAATTCGCACTGGCTTTGGTGGTAGCTGCCCGAAGGCTAAGGCCTTATTTTCAAACATACAAGATCATTGTTCTAACAAATCAACCTTTAAGACAAGTCTTAACAAAACCAGAAGCATCAGGCAGGTTGATTAAATGGGCGGTCGAGCTTGGTCAGTTCGAAATCGAGTATCAACCACGGATCGCCATAAAAGCCCAAGTACTAGCCGACTTCGTGCTCGAATCAACGGGCTTATCAAACATGAAAGGAGGAGCAATCTCCGAGATGAGTATGGTTGAAGAAGCCGAAAATCAAATCTGGCTGATGCATGTGGATGGATCTTCAACCAAGGATGGAGGTGGAGCAGGGATTCATTTCCAAGGACCCAATGGAGAGGACTTGAGTTATGCTATAACTTTGGATTTCGTCGTGACCAACAACGAGGCCGAATATGAAGCATTGATCGCAGGGCTAGAGATGGCTCTTAAAGCAAAGGTAAAATCAATTGTTGTATTAACAGATTCCGAGCTTGTTCATAGACAGGTGAAAGGCACGTACGAGGCTAGGGAGTTCAACATGATCAAATACTTGAGCAGAACGAAGAAATTGATCTCTCAATTTGACAAATTCGATATTCAACCAGTGCCGAGAGAGGAAAATTTATGGGCCGATATATTATCAAAATTCTCAGGTTTGGCCGACGGAAAGAATGAGAGGATAATCACGTGGCTGCTATCGAATATATCTGCTATCGAACTGGATGCGGTCCCCGCAATTGATATCATGGAGATCGATGAACCGAACAACTCATGGAGCGACCATCTTATTGCCTATCTCAAAGAAGGAAAACTTCCGGTAAATCCGAACGAGGCTCGGAGGATCAAATACAGAGCGCCATCGTTTACTCTGATCGATAATCAACTCTATAAACGATCCTCCTCAGGAATTCTATTAAAATGTATCCCTGAAATTCACTACAATGCTATGTTAAAAGAAGTTCATGAGGGGGAGGCGGGAAACCATTGTGGTGCTCGGGCCTTAGCGCTTAAATGCTCGAGGTCTGGATATTATTGGCCTACTCTTTTCTCTGATTCTGTTGATTATGTGAAAAAATGCCACCATTGTCAGATTCATTCGAACTTGATTCATCAACCGGCTGAGCATAGCATTCTATTCCTATTTGTTGGCCTTTTGATAAATGGGGCATCGATATTGTCGGGCCGTTTCCAACAGCAAGAGCTCGAAAAAATTATGTACTGGTTGCAGTGGAATATTTCAGCAAATCGGTGGAATGTGTTGCTCTGACAAAGATCACCCAGTTCCAAGTTATTAATTTCTTATGGAAGAATATTATCTGCAGATTTGGGATTCCAAGGATCTTAATATCAGATAACGGAACGCAGTTCGCCGGAAAAAGAATCATGGAGTGGTGCGAAAAATTCGGAATACAACAGAATTTCGCATCTGTAGGGCATCCCCAAGCTAATGGGCAAACGGAAGTCGTGAATAGAGAAATCGTTCGGTCCTTGGAGAAACGCCTATCTGAGGCAAAAGGAAGATGGCTCGATGAACTTCCAGGGGTTTTATGGGCCAATAGAACCACGGTTAAAGCTGCAACAGGAGAAACTCCGTTTAGTCTGGTTTATGGGTCAGAGGCCGTTATCCCAGTAGAGAATCTCGTACCTTCCCCTAGGGTCGAATTTTACGACCCCGAGAAAAACCAATCTCTAAGGGAAATGGAAGTTGATCATGCGGATAGTCGAAGGGACCGTGCAAAATTGAAAATCCAATCCACAAAGTCTAGCATGGAAAAATCTTATAATCGAAAAGTTCGAATCCGAACATTCAAAGTGGGGGATCTGGTGCTCAAAAAAGTGGAAGTGTCAAAGCACGTGGGAAAACTCCAACCTAATTGGGAGGGCCCCTTTGTGATCGTGGAGGTTGGAAGGAAAGGTTCTTACAAGATTGCTTACCCTAACAGAGAGGTACTACCTCGAGCATGGAATGCAGTTAATTTAAGAAGATATTATGGAAGATAATTAAATCCAAGGCTTCTACTATTTAGTCATCTTGTTCTGTTTCTAAGTGATTTAGTAAAGGTTTATCCCGACTGAGTTGTTCGAGGAATGTTTATTCCGACTGAGTACTTATTCAATGAAAGTTTATTTCGTCTAAATTCTTATTTGTTCATCATATTCTGGATATCTCGATCTATATTCTTCTATTATAGAATGTTTATATTTTTTTTTTCTTTCTCCGCCAACTATTAAAGGGTGAAAGCCTCTGCTATGCCCCTTAGATCGAAATTATCAAATGGGTGAAAGCTGTTGCTACGACCCTCGGGCTAAAAATGCTCTGAAACGACTAAGGGTGAAAGCCTCTGCTATGCCCCTTAGATCGAAATTATCAAATGGGTGAAAGTTGTTGCTACGACCCTCGGGCTAAAAATGCTCTGAAACGACTAAGGGTGAAAGCCTCTGCTATGCCCCTTAGATCGAAATTATCAAATGGGTGAAAGCTGTTGCTACGACCCTCAGGCTAAAAATGCTCTGAAACGACTAAGGGTGAAAGCCTCTGCTATGCCCCTTAGATCGAAATTATCAAATGGGTGAAAGTTGTTGCTACGACCCTCGGGCTAAAAATGCTCTGAAACGACTAAGGGTGAAAGCCTCTGCTATGCCCCTTAGATCGAAATTATCAAATGGGTGAAAGCTGTTGCTATGACCCTTGGGCTAAAAATGCTCTGAAACGACTAAGGGTGAAAGCCTCTGCTATGCCCCTTAGATCGAAATTATCAAATGGGTGAAAGCTGTTGCTACGACCCTCGGGCTAAAAATGCTCTGAAATGGCTAAGGGTGAAAGCCGTTGCTATGCCCCTTAAGTCAAGGGTGTATTCAAAATCGATCTAAATTCTATCATATTATTTCTCCACAACGACTATCGTTCCAAGGAGAACCTAAACTATGACAGAAATATCGCGGAAGATTCAAAAGTCGCAAAGATCGAACTTCAAATATATTATGAATCTTAAAGGTTATCTCGCGAGGATTGCAAATTAGGAAGAACAAAATCAGAAATTGACAACAATATAAAAGAAAATTTTCATTCATAGACTTTAAGCCAAATTACATGTGAACTCTTGGTTACATTCAAAGAAGTTAAGATAATCGGAAAATGTACATCTGAATCGACCCTATTACAAATAGTTATTCCTATGGATGCCCAAAGAAGAAAAGTGGGGCTAGAACACTTCTACCCTTCATCCGATCTTTCCTTGAGAAATGGTCCGCAAAGGACCAAATCGAGAGACAAGGAAGCAACTCCAGTTGGAAGTACTCCTAGAAAATTCGAAGACCACATCCTTCAAGAAGCAGCCTCGAAGATGTGGAGATCGAGCGTAGAAAAACCCCTCCAAGAGTAGATCCACTATCCCGACTGGATGGAGGACAGAGTACAGGGAATCGAGCCAGCTTCAAAGACTTGGAATCAGAGAAAGCAGGTCGCCTGCCGGTACCCTAGTCGCAATTATTTTCGCCTGTCGATACCCTAGCCGAAAGATTTTCATATGGGAATTCCAAGGAAGTTGGAAAAGAAGGTTCGAGTAAAAATCTCGAACGCTTTAGTTACCGACGATAAAAGGAACATGTAGTTGATCGACGAAAGTAAAAACACAACCATATTGTTCCGAGGCAAAACATTTACAGAGAAGTAAAAATATAAAAGTAATTTCGGAGCTATATATAGGGGAAGGAATTCCATACCAACGGTCTTGATCTCTTGGTGGTAATGGCCACGATACGAGCATTAAAAGCTCTGACCATTTCACTTCCCGAGAAATAAGGGACGTTTCAAAAAAAAAAAAAAAAAGAGAGAACAACATTCCAGCAATATTACCGTTTCAACAAGGGTTGTATTACAACAAGAAAGGGAAATCGTTACAACAAGTATGATGTTACAACAAAGAGAAATCGTAGCAAGCTCATATTACAAAGGAAAATCTCAATATTACTAAACGAAATTATTTTCGAAAAGGACCTTTCGAACCTCAGCACTACGATCAGCGTACCCGCGGACGTAAGCTTCCCTCTCACGAAGCTCGGAGTTTCTCTTCTCACGTTCGTAGATATCTTTAAGTCTCTCTAATTCCAAACTTAATTTATCCTGAAACAATCTCTCCTTAAAAAATCTATTAGCTTCCAGTGCGCAGTCTAGCTCAATCTTTTTCCTGATCAGCTCGAGTGAAATAGAAGCCCGTTCTTCGATCTCATGCTTGGCCAACGCATAAAGCCTAGTGAAGTCTTTGCCAGCCTGAACTCATAAAAAGATATGTCATGGTAGAAATAAAGAAATTAGAGAGTCATGTTAAAGAGGTTAAAAAGAACTACCTGAGCGAGGGATTCCAACCCAGACTGAAACAGGAACGAGGAATATTCTCCAGTCGAAAGAACTGCCTCGGAGATAGAGACATTGGCCCGAAGAAGGGTCAGATCGGATTTATCATGAGACCCTTTATCAAAAGGAACTACGTCTCTCTTGAATGGAACGACACCGGTAGAAAACAACAAATCAAAAGATTCTCCGACCAACGAAGGCACGGATGGGAAAGGAGTGCGCCCAGATACATCCTCCACAAAAGAAACCTTTTTAATTCTCTTGTTTGAGTCCCTGGGTTTCAAGCATGAAGAAGCGGCATCAGTCGAAGATTTATTTCCTTCATGGAAGGTTAGCTTGTCAGAAGTAGTGGATTTAATTGATCCTTGGCCCCTTTTTCTTATTTTTCTACCGTCACTTGGTTTGGGGAGTGGCGCGGAAGAGATCACGAAAGCGTTCGAATTATTATTCATCTCTTTATTCCGGGTAAAGATTCGACCGAGGTAGTTTTCTAAAAGCTCCGATCACTATGAGCAATATTATTGTGAAAGCAACGTAAAATGGCATGGGTATTTATAAGAGACACGACATCACGCGAATTACAATTATTGATAAGTCACTAGTCCCAAGGAAGATTCGATGACGCAATTGAGTATGCAAGAATGACATCATAAAATTCAACGAGATGGTCAAACAGGCAAAAGGTTAAGCATGGCATTAAGGAAAAAATTAAACTCAAGCATCCGCTAAATAGGAGAAAGTAGGAGATTGTAAAACAAATTTATAATTACAATGGTTCGCTAAATCCTATTACATAATAATCATTATTGGCTGGATTCCTTCACCCCGGAACCATGGTCCGATCGCTCTTGCTCCTTCTTCTCACTAGAATCGCTTTCCGAGCTATCAGAATCGTCGCTACTCGAGCTGCTCTCTTCTCCATCATTATCCTGCACATCAGCTGCAGACTTACTCGAGTTGGAAGAAGAAGTACCTTGCTCCCCCTGATCGCGGGAATCCCCTTCAATATCCACATCTTCATCCACAGATTGAGCTTCGAGCTCATCAGGATTTGGCATCGACACTCCAAATTCCTCAAGAAAAGGAGCGAACTCATGGGCGGCCAAATCCTCGAGCTTGGGAGGAAGGGAAGAAGCCTTATAATCCTTCCCGAAAATATTCTTATAAGGATCCATGTAAGGAAGGTAGTCATCAAGGGCGCCTTCGACCTTTGCAGCTGTGAGGAGGTGTTGAGCTCCTTTATAGTAGAAGGATTGATTAACTACACCTGACCGCAAGCGAACTAAGGCATCAAGAAAGGGTGACCCTAGAAACTCCCTTATGGCGGGAAGTCTGGCTTCGGCTCGACCTCGCTCATAAGATTGCTCAACGGACGCTTTAGCTTTCTCGAGCTCCGGCTTTAATTTCTCCACTTCACCCCCCAAAGTTTTCTTTGCGTTCAACTCCTCCTTAACTTCCCCGAGCTCTTTCTCGACCTCAGATAACCTAGTCTTGACATCTTCTAATTGAGCGGTTTTTGCGGCTTCTTCTCTCAAGACATCACAAAGGGCCTTCTGCACTGCTTGGGACTCGTCGTTTAGTATGGCCAGTCGAAGAGCGTTTTGAGTAAACAAATCACCGGCCTGCGAAAGGAACGGTATATTAAAGCCAAAGCAAGAATTGTAAAAAAAAAATATATATATTAGGAGATTCAGAGTATCAAGTACCCTTTGGTGAGCATAGGCATAATCGCCTGCAATCTCGAAATCGTTCTTAACAAATGATTGGGTAGTGTCGTCTTTGAATCTCCCGGCCAGGAATATCCGAAGAGACTTATCCACCGTGTGCTCACCATCGGAGCCCAAATCAGACTCAATAGTCCCATTCTCCGGAAATCCAGCGGCCCTTGGTCCTTGGAGATGGTCCTCTATGAAGTCTTCAAGGTCCGGCTCGGAATGGCCAGCCCGACACTGAATAGGATCCGAACCTCGACTAAAGGGTTTGACTCTCCTGGAGGACTCAGGGATATTACTACCTCTTTTACGAGCCATCCTGGCATGCAAAATCTCTCTTGCCCGTTCTTCCATGAGAGTATAATAACTGTACCCCACTTCATTGGGATTAGAAGAGCCAGGTGGGAAAACAGATTGAAGGCGAGAAGTCCCAACTTCGGCAGTTTGAGGAATGGTTACCAGGTCATTCGAAGCGGCAGTGGCACCAACGCCAACATTAATCTCGATCGCCTTTCGGGAGACCTTTAACGATTGGGAACGAGGCCGACCTTGGTTACCCTTCGAAAAGGAAGCAACGTTCCGACCAGCTACTGATGTTCGGAACTTGTCAACAATCCCAGCTGTTAAATGAAAAAAGTTAGCCATGGTCATGAAAAGTTACATCAAAATAATTCAACGCACCTAACGTAGAAGGAGCATTAGCAGGATCGACCCGAGCTTTTCCGTAATCGATTGGGGGGCAGGAAAGGAGCATTTACTAAGCCCGGGTAATCGCAAGACTGCCTCTTGAGTCATCAAAGCTGTCTGATGAGGGTCAGCTCGAAGAGATTGTAGGAATTCGTCCGAGATTTCACTATTCATCTTTCCTCTCAGGCGGCGTTTACCATAGATCCATGATCTTGCCCCGGGCCACACATAGGGAGTGGGCTCGGGATTATTTTCGGAGGGTGGAGAATCTGGTCCACGGACAAAAAAGAATTCATTTTTCCAGCCTTTCAGGTTGCTGCTAACATTAGCTGATAAGATCGAGATTTTAGGTCTCTGAGAAAAATAAACATAACCAGCGTTCGAGGATGTGGAAGTACTCATTTGAAATATTCGCCAAAAGTTCTGGAAAACAGCCTTTTTCCCTTTGGCTTTCATCAACACGCAAAAGGCTATAATAAGCCCGATCGAATTTGGTAAAATCTGAGAGGGAGTTAGCTCGAAAGCTTCCAGAATACTTTCTACTAAAGGAGGAAAAGGGATACGTAAGCCATAATGGAATCCATTCAAGAGTTCTTATGAGTTTCCACGCCTCTTTTAGACCCCGAAAAATGGACAAATTTCTTTTCTTAAGAACACATACAAGATTCGTCACTACAAAAAGGATAATGGTAACCCCACCATTAACTACTTCATTTATGAATTTCATAGTAATAGAAATACATGTCCTACCGAGACAGAATTTGTAATTTGCTATCCTCTTGCCTAGCAGGCAAAGATTTACCTACGCGGAAAGGATGATTCATTCGGATCGACATGAGAGTCCAACTACATTGCATTGCCAGAATCCATGTAGAAGGCTTGGCATCCAGCAGAAGGGTCAGTAACTCGTTGTTCAGGAGCAGGAAGAACAATCGAGAATCCGGCGTCTAGGTATTGGCCAAATTCTTCCTGCAATTTTCCCAGATCTGTCTCCACATAGGAACAAACAATCTCGTCTGCCCTATCTTCAGTCATGTTCAGTCCTGCGCTGGTCGATGGCTCCTCCCAGTTGAAGATCGTAACCACGACATTACCGCCCAACCTATACTTTTTCTGTTCATTTTTCCCTAGGAGAAGGTCGCAGTCTTCTGCGACTCCCTCCTCGGATACTGTGTCTTCGCTCGAGTGGTCTTCACCACTATTTTCCGATCCGGAACGCGACTCTCTTTCTTCCCCATTAGATTCGGAAGTGGAACTCAAATCTCTCGGGTTCTCCACCACGGATGGTCGAACACCTACGACCTGCCTCCCCTCCTGGTCATTTTCTCGATTTTCTACTATAGGGGATTTTCCCTTCAAATCTACTGAATTGGACATAGTGAATATACGAAGAGTACTCGAAAGAGATTATAAGAACTCACTTATCGATCTATTCGCTCCGATCTAAGTTATTTCTCCTCAAAATCTTTGATGAACAGCGGCCCTACATCAAGGTATATATACAGGGACAAAATGGGAAATTGCAAACCAGTCCCCGAGTAACCGCGACGGTTGAACTCCTCAAGGATGAACTTGAAGTCATATTTCCGATAATTGCACTTATGACCCCGATATTTTCAAAAAATCATAAAATTGAGGACCAACATGGCGAAAGAAATATTTATGGGAGGGGTCGATTCCGCTTTCCGCCACCCTTCTACCGTATCGAAACCAAAGGAATATAGAGATATTGTTGAAAATCAACTATAGCGACACAATAGGTAGCACCGAGAAGATCCTAACCTGAAAATCCTATATCAACACTAAATGACAAGGGTAATATTATGATGACACCATTACATAGTTTTCAAGTTATGCACTCTTTTTCCCTAGCTCGGTTTTTATCCCATAGGGTTTTTCCGAGTTAGGTTTTTAATGAGGCATATCTGAAACTTATCCAGAAATGGCTCGTCCACCCAGCGTACGGTTTATACTTCTTCGAGCTTAAACTTCTCTTTACGCTCGAGAAGTGGGGGAGTATTGATAAGGGGAAAATTGGACCCAAGCATGGCAGCGACCTCATGAGGTCGAAACTCATCATCCTCGATCTCGTGAGCATAAATTCGAGCCCAACGCACAGGAATTCTACGCTGATTTTACTATGGGAATTCAGAATCCAAAAGTCACTGTTGGGCCGACCTCAGGCCCAGGCCTATGGGCTTAATAAAGCACGCCTGTGGGTGGTTCACCTGGTCCCGAATCTCAACTATAAATACCCCAAGCATTTATTACAACGACACAACTTCCCAGGTGTTGTTCCTTCGAGGCTGCTGCTCGGACTAGCTTGAGAATATTAGTATAGGCTATCTCATATGTATTTCGCCCTCTAGCTCGTACGGCATCCAATAATGCTCGAGTAGGACCCCAACACTTGTATTTTGTACTCAGTCAATTCGAATACAATTATTATTGATCTTTACTTCCTTTTAATATCGTTAATATTGCATTGCAATCCATCCTTGATCGAACCAACGAAAACACGTAAGATCACTAGGGAATAGTGAGAATAGTCCTCTTCTTGAATTTGTTTCCTTGAGCAACTATATCACCCTAACAGGTATATAGCAACGTGCTCGTATACTTGCTGGGTCACACGGCCTATTTTCCCATACGGATTTTTGGATGTAAATTGAATTGATCACTGAAAACACGGGGTCAGCCCGCACGTGCGAGTGGGAGATGTTGGACTGATCCAATTGGGCCGGATTGGCTCTGGTGCGCCCATGTGGGCCGACCCGAACCGGATCCGGATCCAGTTGGTTAGTGGGAGTTTAAGATAACTCCCCACTCCTACAAATAAGGAAACTACCCCCCTCTCTCTATCTCTCCTTGTCAGTTAAATATACAAGACGTTTATTTTTATCAGACACAGACAATACAATTGAAAATCAAAGAAAGAAAACAGAGAGAAAAGTAATCAGAGAGAAAACAAAAAGAAAACACTTACTATCTTTTTGGGGTAGATATTATTTGATAAATCAAGAACATTGAAATCCAGGGTTCTTAGGCTGTGATTAGTATCTGCTTTCCGTTCGTGATTGGAGATCAACCAGAGTATTGGGATATAACCAGAAGTCAAAGAAGAGTTCGTGATTCCATTGCCGGTTCCAATTGTTAAGTATGATTCTTCTACTTTATTTGCTTTGAATATTTGTATTTGAAGCATGTATGTTATTTAAAACCAACATCAAGGCTAAGAAGAAGAACATCAAGCAAGCCACAAAGAGGGGGAGGGGGGAGACAACAACAAGCAAATTTGATGGCGAGGGTTGAGCCACAAAGAAGGGGAGACAACAACAAACAAATCTGATGGCGAGGGTTGGTACAAAATCATGTTCTCAAGGCTATTTTTATGTAGCCATGTTTTGGATTTTAAGTATTTGTTTCAGACATCAGTTTAGTCCTTTATTTTGTTGTCATTTTTAGGGGTGTTCATAAACCCGTCCCACCCGCCCGACCCTCTCCAACCCGCCCGCAACCCGCCGGTTTTATTTTTAAAATCACCAAGTACGGGTTGGTAATTTGTAAACCTGCACGTTATGGGTCGGGTGACGGGTTTGATGGTTAAAAATCCGATCCACCCGCAACCCGCACTTAATCATCCTTAATGAACTTTTTATTAATTATTTAATAAAATTGTGAAATAAATTACATTTATTAACAAATGAATAAGAACAAATAAACATAATTTCTTCATGTTTTTTGTTTATATTAATGTTAATGGTACGTATATGTTAGTACATTTTTTTCTAAAGAGTTTGTTGTTGGAAAAATCGAGAAGAAACTTCACTACTCTGTTATTGTTTGTAATGTGTGAGTGACGATTTGTAATGAATTCTTTTGTGGGGACTTGTAATATTATTTTGCTGGAGACTGTTGATTTAATTAGTAAGAAATAGTTAACTATATTCTAGTTTTGTATTTTTTGCTTCTTGAATTTAATTTCAAATGTAGTTGAACATATTTGATACATCTTATTTTTTGTTTGAAGAACTTAAAATTATACGCTTAATTATTTATATTTAGATGTCAAGATTTTATGACATTGTTTTCGTTCAACCCGCCAACCCGACCTCCACCCGCCCGCACCCATTCCACCCGAACCGAGCGGTTTTGGAAAATAGCAACGCGAGTGCGGTTTAAAAAATTGGCAACCCGCACGTGTTGGGTCGGGTTAATTTTTTCATGTAAACCCGCCCAAACCCGACCGCGTTCACCCCTAGTCATTTTTTGTTGATATATATAAAATATGTTTTATGGTTTAGAATTTTGAAGACATAACTATGTGTTTTTTTTTTTTGAGATGGTGAATACATTATAATTACAAATACTATATCGGATTGAAACTATTATAATGATATCGAAGTAAACTAATCACCAGTACTAAACTAGAGAAAGACTAATATAAAATTAGATAAAATGCTCACATTCGTGGGAGTTGAACCAATGACCTCCTGATTATGAAGTATGGGATAAATATAGACTATTTGTCTCAGTTTCAAAAGGCTTTTGCATAGACAAATATGTATGAATCATAAAGTAAAATTATCAATTACAAGCAGGTAAGTGTAAAAAAGAAGGGTCCGTCTAAAATGAGATTTCGAGGAATGGGGAGCACATAAGACAACATTTATCTTGGTGACACGTGTTTTCTTAAAATTTAAGTTAAAATAATTTATTTTCTCAAAGACAAATTTACCTTTTTTTATGAGTGAATTTCAACAATACCCCTTGTGTTTTGTCTAACTAAAAAAACATGTGTTATTTTTATTAGCAAAAAAACCCTGTACTTTTTTTTATTCGCAAAAAATATCCCTCTCAAGTTGAAATGACAATTTTACCCCATCAAATGATGAAAAAACATCCCCTGAAATTAAAATATTATCAATAACCCTTGACAACTTTAGAATTTTGCAATAAACCCCCTGTTATTTTTAAAAAAATTGATAAAAACTTTCACATGATTTATGAAGTCCACTTTAAAATTTTGATAAAAATTTTATCCCCCAAATTTATATATTGTGGCATTTTATCACCCATATGTACAAAATAATCACTTAATTGCCGCCTCAAATAATTTTATTTAATTTTTGTTCAACAAAAAATGTAAGTGTGCCCCTCACATGAAATTTTAAAGTTAGTCACAACACTTCTAAGAAGTCCAAATACTTCGCTCATGTAAAAGAACCGAAAATCCGAAGTGAAGTTGAAAAATATTTTATTTGTAAAGAGAAAGTAAAAAATGCACATCATGTTTTGACTAATTTACCCTTAAAATACATGTCAGGTGCATATATGAGTTTTTCGGCGATTGAAATTGGCATAAAATCATTTGAGAGGGGGGGGGGGAGAATGCAACGGATTTCATATGTACTTATTTTATCATTTAAGTGGTAACTTCAAAATATGTATTATAATACAAAAGATATTAAAATGATTTGATCTGTGTTAAAAAAATTAGAACTAATTGAGATTGCCAACACAGAAAACCCTAATCATAAAATGAAAGAGGGGTTGTGTGGGTACGAGGAATATATTGGGGCTGGGCGGTGTTGTGGTCCCGGAGGTGGGTGATGAAGAGGAATTGGGGCTGCAATAATTGCAGTTACCTCATCATAATTTTAGGTATTTTGTGTTCAGGTGTAATAATTCCTGAAAAGATAAAAATGGTGATTTAACGGACACATATTTGGCACGTGACATTTTTCATCCAAAATTAACGACCGAATGAAATATAAAAAAAGTTGTCCAACTTTTGTACAAAATGTATCTTTTTGAAAAGTTTGGTATGAAATAAATAAAGTAGGCAGAAATTTGGTATGAAAAGTGCAATTTTCTTAATTTTTGTTTTTAAACTAATTAGAGATTAGAGAGATTTTTTTAAACATATTAATTAAAGGGTTAGTATGTAATTTAACATATGTTTATTTTTCTAAATGTCCAATGCCACATCATCATTGGATATTTTGACCAAAAATTATGGTTTCAGATTTGTTGTTGACTTTTTTATATGGTTGCGATGAGGTATCTCACATACACTTATGTTATATAAAATCTTATTTTAGAAATACCAAAAAAAAGTCACATAGAACCACTAATCTTATTTAAGAATACTTAATTTAGGAAATCAATTCGGTCGTGATATTTTTAAGAGTTTTCGACGAAACAAAACTGAAAACATCTTATTAAATATAATCTAACAATGTTATAAAATTAAAAGAATAACAAGCAAAAACTAAAATGTAATTGTGGAGAAGAAAGTGAAGTAGGGAGAGAATTTTATTCATTCATATTCATATATAAACACATTACAATAAGCCTCTATTTATAGGGCTAATGGGGAAACTCAAAAGTCATAAGTTACAATTTACAAGTCTTCAATAGTCACTATATTCAATACAATGAATATTACATTAAAATGGGCATCCACTAACATAATATTTATAACACTCCCCCTTGGATGTCCATTGCGTATAGAATATGCCTCGTTAAAAACCTTGTCAGAAAAACCCAGTAGGAAAAACCAAGACAAGGAAAAAAGAGTACATATCCATATGAAACTAATAAGCGTGTAATACTGCCTCGTTAAAACCTTGACGAGAAAAATCCATTGGGACAAAAACTTGGCCGAAGGAAAAAGAGTACAGTGTACATATTATTATTAATGACACGCTCCCCCTGTTGCCAACACAATGTTCACAAGTTGACACATTCCAATGTTGTACCATCTGTCTGAAGGCAATATATTGATATAACAAATATACATATTTAACGTCATTCATATACCTTTGGATAAAGGTATTTTAGGTCCCAAACTGTTCATTGTTCGATCATTTTGAGGACAAACATAATCTTTTATTAAATCCAAAGATTGAAATAACCATGAAGTTGCCCTCAATGATTGAGCTTTTTATCTATGTAAAATCATTTATTAATCGATTTTGTGTGTATCGATTTATGGACAAAAGATTTCATCTGTTAAATGCTCGATATGCCGATCGAGATAAAAATAAATTCAAAATCTTTCGTCTTAAATTCTTCCTTTAAAATTCTTTGGAAGTTCCAATAATATTTAGATCATCAATATATACAACAATAATCTTGATCTCAATCTTTCGTATTCACTAATAAAGTTGGACTACATACGTCCAATTTGTTTTAATCCATACAAAAATTTACGCAAGCGTATTGAACATTTTTCTCCTGAGTTTCCAAATGCATCTGAAATTTACACCCTTCATGAATTTTTCATATAAATTTTAGTATTGAGCAAGCCATATAAATAAGTTGTATCATCACTAGACGCAAATCAAGTTTTTCACGTACTGCCAGATTAATAATGTATGTAAAAATAATTGCATCCACCACAAGAGATTATGTCTCCTCATAATCAATATCGGGTCTCTACGAAAATCTGTGTGCCACTGGTCGTGCTTTATATATCACGACTTCAATTTTCTCATTTGGATTTCGCACAAATACCCATTTATATCCAAACGGCTTTACACCTTTAGGTGTTTGAACTACTTTGAAAGTGAACTTAATTCTGCTTGAATTGCGTCTTTCTATTTTGGCCAATCATTTAAATGTTTACTTTTTTTTTATAATAAATTGAATTTCAAGATCCTCATTTTATTTTATAATTATATGCAAAAGGGTTTTCGACAACCATTATACTTCGGTTCCATCTATGATCGTAGTGACATAACTTATAGAGATCTCTTTATTTATCATTTTCAGGTAGTTGAACCTCTTCTGGGGTATTATCTATTATGTATGTCTTGCGACTCTTCATGAGTGCTTGCCTCCATAATATGACCATCTTTAATGTTAGCTCCTTATTTTACAGGATTTTTATCATTGGAACCAATTGATTTCATTTGAATTGGAGCATATCTAGCTGGTATATGAGATTTAGTAACTCTTTTTATATTAGTAAATTCATCTGGCAGTTGATTTGCAATATTTTACAAATAAATTATCTTCTGGCTTCTAGTGTACAAGTATTTTTTTTCGAGGATCTAGAGAAGATAATATTGATGTTTTTCATGTAATTTCTTTTACCAGCTCTTTATTACCTCCCCCTGATGTTAGAATATTATATTATCAAAATGACAATCGGCAAACCATGTCGTGAATAAAACTTCAGTCATTTGTTCAAGATACTTATTATGGATGGGGATTCATATCCAACATATATTTCCAACCTCTTTTGAGGACCCATCTTTGTGCGTTGTGGTGGATCAATTGAAAATATATCGCACGTCCTTAAATTTTAAGATGGGAAATGTTTGGCTCATGACCAAACAGTAGTTTCATCAGGGAGAATTTATCAATATTTGTTGGCATGATGCACACAAGCGCTGCTACAGGTAACAAAAAGTTTGTTCTCATTAATAATTTTTCGAGCAATTAATAGGAGGCGTTTGATTATTAATTCTATTAAATCATTTTTTGTATAAATATGGACAACATGACTCTCAATAGCCATTGAAAGTCAGATATATGAATTCACCAGCATTACTAAGACGTCTTCATTGCATAATCTGAAAAGTGTGTTCTTAATTTAATTATTTGCGCAAATAATCCCGCAAACATCAAGTTTGCAGGTTGATAATAAACACACATGTTACATTTGTAGTAGATGCATCTATTAAAATCCACATAGAGGATGAGTGGGCCCACATATCTCACATGAATGTGTTTTAAAAATGCTGGAGATTCTAACCCATTTTTAATTAAAATGATTTAGTAATCTATTAACCTTGAGAACAAGCAGCATAAAAGGATTCTTTGATTTAAAGAATCTTTTGATTCTTCAGTGAAGATCCATACAAACTCTCAATAATTTTTTTCGCATCATATTTTATTCGGGATGGTCTAACCGGTCGTGCCAAATTTATTTTGATCAATAAAATTCTTATTTACTTTAATATGTGTTTCAATTGTACAAACACATTTCTTTTTATAAAATCCCCCACATTTGAAGTCTTTAAGTAAATGAGGTTAATCAAAATAATAAGTCTTTACTTATTAGGATTCATAAGCTCAAAAATCTCATCATAGTAACCTTATAGAGCTCATGACTTGGTGAATAATTTAAAAAACTCATTTTACTTTTAATCATGACATGAGATAAGATAAATTGATACAAATAAAGGCATAAAGAATATCATATATATTTCTACGTTCCATTTTTTTCATTTAAGAAAGAAACAATTTATTTATAATCATAATTGAGAGAATATGAGAAGTTCATATTTACATTTATAGCATGATAATATATAACTTAATTTTAAATATGAATTACCGTATATTGACTTTTATCACATATATTTTCCCATCCACTCAAATCATACCTAAATACATAATTAAAATATAATAAATCATATCAGAAATTCAGATATTTAATCACAAAAAGTTATGCCATAAATTTAATTTCATATTAAACATTATTATTTTTATTATCACTATTAGCTCTACTTATCTCAATAAAAATCATCAGAAATTCAGATATTTAATCACAAAAAGTTATGCCATAAATTTAATTTCATATTAAACATTATTATTTTTATTATCACTATTAGCTCTACTTATCTCAATAAAAATTATCAAAATCCAAATTAGTAATGTTAAGTGATTCAATTTTTATCATCAAGAATGTTATGACATCGTAGTAATTCATTTTCACTTGATGAATGTTTCTTTCAACAAGTGTCATTTTGACGCCTAGTAGAATCAATTTGCATACCTTTATTTTTCTCAGGTTTTACCACTATTTCATTTCGTTTCGGATGGTATGATGCAATCAATATATGAAATGCATAAAATAATTTGATCATGTCTAAATAATGTCAATGTCTATCATACATTCCATTAATTTATGAGAATGAATCATGTACGCTCACTTTTGAGCATAAATCATTTATATTCACATTTGCATCCATTTAAAGAAATGCTTATCAATCATAATAGGAGTTGATTTTTCATCAATGTTTCATTTTCCAACTACTATAATCAAATTGGTAGTATTCATTAAAATCTCTCCACATTATTGATACTTAATTTTAGGATTCCAAAAGTTGTAATACTATATCTCCAAATTGATAATTAATTTTTAGTCGTGGATTTCATTTCTCAATTTAAAATGTCGCAACTTCAGGTGCGAACTTAAATAGCAAGCTTTTAAAGAAAAATATCTTTTAGATAGTTGAACTCTATTTATTCAAGTTCGTATTAGTCCAGTAATTGTAAATAATCAAATTGCCAATATAAGAAATTTCGACCTTCGAAGGTTCTGAATTATAGCCAAAAGATATGACAAAATATTAATCTAGATATTCTTAGAAGAATTCTAAATGGCAACACATGCTTTTATCCATAAATTCATCCATAAACTGCATGCCTTAAAAATAAATTATCAATTCATTCCAAAGTTGAACATGAGCATAAATTTTCCATTTAGCTTGGACTGGAATAGGACAGTTTAATTCACATAAATATAGTTTTACTCAAGTGGAAACAATCACAACTTTGGGGTTAAAATAATTCCTCCAAATATTACGAATGAAACATTACCTTCACTTTATCTTTATCAAATGTCCCATTTTAGGACTGTATTTTGAGACTCTTTACATTCCAGTGAATTCAAACCAATAGTTTTACAAGCGTACTAAGCATTGTTAAATATTTGTTAATTTAATAACATGTACCCCATTTGTACAATTTTACATACAAATGCTATTCTCTTAGTAGGCACTGTCATCAATTCTCCATTTTATTAATTGATTAAAGAGCAAATGAATAGGCATTGCAAGAACCTTTTGATTTAATTTAATATATTTTGACAAATTTTGATTCATCAACTCAAAGATTGATAACTTCTTTAATTTAACAAGATATAAATAATGGCTTTTCATTCTTCTCATTTCTCATGCGCACATTCAGTTATGGCTTCCATATTTGTTCAAGATTCAAAATCAACACATTGAATCAACTCCAATCAATGAACTGAATCAAAGCCAGATGTATTCAAATCTTCGAGTTTGAATACATATGTTTTGAGCTCTATGCCCTTTTCATCTGGACTTCAGGCCTAAATTAAGATATACAAATAAAATATACTCAAATCTTCAGGATTGAGTTTATAACCTAGGCTTCAAGCCTAACATAAAAATGTACCAAAACGTTTAAATTCCCATTTGTATCATTTAGGCTTCCGGCCTAACATTATTTGACTTTAAGAACTTCAAGTTCTTGATAAAACAAAAAATATTCAACTACACCAAAATTAAATCAATCCAAAAGTTGAAATAACCATCAACTCCGTTCACCGTTCAAATTTTATTTTGTTCTTTTCGTTAATATATTAATGTTCGTATAAGCATAAAATATAAAATATATAATATATAATAAAGTAAATAACTCTACCTTTTGAAGTGAGAAATATGAACTTTCTTACGGATTCGATTAGTTAACTTTGAATCAAAAGATAGAACATATCGTTCTGATAACGTGTTATAAAATTAAAAGAATGACAAGCAAAAACTAAAATGTAATTGTGGAGAAGAAAGTGAAGTAGGGAGAGAATTTTATTCATTCATATTCATATATAAACACATTACAATAAGCCTCTATTTATAGGGCTAATGGAGAAACTCAAAAGTCATAAGTTACAATTTACAAGTTTTCAATAGTCACTATATTCAATACAATGAATATTACATTAAAATGGGCATCCACTAACATAATATTTATAACAAACAACAATTTCTTTTAGGAATTGATTCGGTAGTAAGCACTAAACACAAATTCATCAAAATGATGCGGTTACGGAAAATTTCAGGGTGACATCACATCGCATAATGTAAATTATAACAATAGAATTATGACACCTCATTAATAAAATTACCCACTTAACAAGTTACTACAAGTCATAATACTATTCCCATAAATAGGAAAATTATAAGGTGACATCACGTCAAAGACGTAAGTTATAACCAATAGAATTATGACACCTTATTAATAAATTACTCACTTAACATGCTACTAACAAATCATAATACTATATCATAAGTAGTTGTACTATAGTATTATTTTAGCACATTCATTGTAATATTTAACCACATCAATAGTAAATTACAAACTAATAAATTATTATAAAAATAAATAATAATTGTGCATAATAATATTTTATAATAAACGATATATAATATTTCGTGTTGAATAATTAATACTAACCTTTGAAAAATTCATAATATATTTTAATAATCATAAGATAGTACTAATTATATTTAATACTTCATAATGTGACTAATTACTAATAATATGGGACCTTACTATGTATGTGAGTCAATGTTGTGCTATGTGAGTCTATACTAATACAATGAGACATATACCATGTCCTGTGAAGAATTACTACTAATATGAGATTAGTATGTGGAGTTAATATTATTACATGTGAGACATTATACTTTGTAATGTAAAGAATTATACACTTTGTATGTAAAAAATCATACACATTGGGTAGGACTAATGTAAATACTATATAATGTGACTAATTACTACTAATATTAGACCGTACTAAGTATGTAGAGTAAAAAATATTCTATGTGAGTTTATACTAGTACAAGTGAGACATAGATCATGTATTATCCGTAAATTGGTTAGTATTAATGGTAATATTATATAATATGACTAATTATTACTAATATGAGACCGTACTAAGTATAAGGAGTCAATACCATTCCATGTAAGACATTATACTTTGTAATGTAAGAATTATACACATTGGTAGTATTGTACTATTATATATGAACTAGTACCATACAATGTGGAAATATACATTTTCATGGTGATTTGATATTAATTTGGGTAGAAAAAAGAAAAGAAGGAAAGTAGAAATATTTATGATAGTTAACTACGGGATGTTAAATATTATAAGATAAATTATAGTTTTAACCTGTTAAACAGGTAACTCATAATTAAATAAGTTTAATTTTGTTCTACATTATGAATTTTATGTGGTTGTGATTTCATATTTATGATTCAATGTCTTAAATTAAATTGTCATCGCATAACGTGACGGCACCTTAGAAGTGGCTTAATCGTAAGATTTGCTTTGAGAAAATGACCATAATCAATGTAAATATCAGTTACCTTCGTACTAAATCAAATTTTAATTGCTTCACTATTGATCTTCAATATTTCCTTAGTGATCAACCACTTCATAGTAAAGCTTCTTTCATTGTGAGTATTCTTTAAAATACTTCTTTTTCACCGTTCATTTTCAGTGCCTGGAATTTGAATATACATCATATAATAACATGATTATTAATGGACAAGGACTCCATAAAAATTCCTAAAGAGGACAAAAAAATACCAATATTCTCAACCTCAAATAAAAGTTAAGAGCCAAACCCGTCTCAAAAGGGATTATGTTTCTTTCTGACCATTCTTCAAGAATCAAGATACTTCTGCATATAAAAATCTGATCATTTATGCACAAGAGCTCCACACAATATCCTAATTCCTAAAGAGGACACATTGAAATGTACCAGATTTCGAGTAGCGGATAATGGTTCAACTCAAAGATCTAACATTGATGTTCTTCAATTTATTCGTCAAGAGTATTTGGCTAAGAGGAACACCTTATGTGCCAACAAAATCTGCAAATCATGAGCCACAAAAACAACTTCAAAGATCTAACATTGATGTTCTTCAATTTATTCGTCAAGAGTATTTGGCTAAGAGGAACACCTTATGTGCCAACAAAATCTGCAAATCATGAGCCACAAAAACAACTTCACATACATGTGTCATGTCAAAATACATATATTAATTAAGGCACATACATGCTACATAATGGTTCAACTCAAAGATCTAACATTGATGTTCTTCAATTTATTCGTCAAGAGTATTTGGCTAAGAGGAACACCTTATGTGCCAACAAAATCTGCAAATCATGAGCCACAAAAACAACTTCACATACATGTGTCATGTCAAAATACATATATTAATTAAGGCACATACATGCTACATATATACATCAATTTTGATATATGAAAGACACTTTTCACCATCCAACAAAAAGATAGAAGAGTTTTCTTCCTTACTGCTTAATTAATTATGGTGTAATTTGGAATTTCAAACCTAAAAGCATAACATGGATCGCGGAGATATGAATTTTCGGTGCTTGTGTGAGATTGTTACATTTTCATGTAAAAACAATTTTGTGAATTATGATAAATTCTAATGTGAATTTACATGAACTTAAATTTGTGTCACTAAAATCAATACATTCATTGGTAAAGAATGAAATTGTGGCACTAAAGTGAAATAACAAGATACTCTCTCCTGTTCATATTAATTAGCACATTTGCCAAATTTTTATATTTCATATTAATTAGCACATTTGGGTTTCCAATGTAATTTTTTCCAATTTTGCCTTTCTCTTGTATCTAGGTTGGGAATTTCAAGAGTCACCAATAAAAAATTGAAAAAAGTAACATGTACCGATTAATATGAACCGGATGGAGTATACTATTAAAAACCAAAAATAATCTTCAAAGCTAGCGATTAACTACTTCCAGTTATGATGATCGTCAACCCCCTTCCCTCTTTTGATTGGCTTGCAAAGCCGATGCTCGTTTTGCTCGAAACATTGATTAAAATGGAAAACAGAAAATATTCAAAATTCGGAAACAAATTGCACACCTTACTAAATGGGGAAAGTCAATCAATTGGAATAGTTAATGCAAATTCATCCCCCATGAAATGTATAATGTTCAATTTATTTCTCCTTTCTTGTAATTTGAAAAAGATCATTTTACTCCCCTATAAAAAATTTAAAATAGCAATTTACCCAAAGAGTATAACTCGCCAAAATTGAGAGTGATCATGAATAGTGTTAGTGTAACATAAGGGGGGAGGATAAATTGGCACATTTATCATAACACGGTAATAAATTGATACATTTATCATAATACAAATGAGTGAACTGTCATATTATCATAACACGGGGGATAAAATGCTACTTATAAAAATTTCCAAAATTTAAAGAAGCTGTTGTGAAACTTTTATGAGATTATATGAGAGTAAAGTGTTCTTTTCTCAAAACACAATAAAATAAATTGAACATTAAGAATATTCAAGGAGGTAAATTGTCAATAACTCCCGCGTCATGTATTTTGTGATGGAGGAACTCCTCGAACTCTTGTAACCTTTTGAATTATCAAAAAAAAAAGAACTCTTGTAACCTACTTTTTCTACTTCATTATTTTTTTATATATACTTTGTTTTTTAACTTGAAAAAAAAAAAGAAAAAAAAAAGAACAAAGGAAAATGGATTTCCAATGGGAACACTTTATGTCTAGGCCAAAGAGAATGAGATTTTGGAGATGTCTATGTAGTTCAGACTTATTTTGTCCAGTATATAGTTCAGACTTGGGACCACTCACATTTAACTTGACTAGTAATTAACAACATTTTCACTCTTGCGAATTTTCTTTTGTTGAAACTTCATTTTTAAATGTTTTTGTTAAACCAAACATACAAAAGGGTGCCGCTACGTTAGGTGCCGTTAATATCACATTAGGTGGTATTATCACCAATGTGTATCACATTGTATGGTATAAGGAGTATAATTTATACCATTAAATGTGACACACATTGCGTGGTAATATCACCTAATTTGGAATAAATACTACATAATGTGGGGGTCATACTAAATACGGCCTTGCTAACCGCAGTTCGCCTTTGGCGAAACTGCGGACAGTTCTCCATTTATTGAGTGCCATGTGGCAAATAATTTACCTATTACCTGATATATATTTATACTACATCAAATACGAAATTACTTAAATACCCTCTTCTTCTTCTTCTTCCCTTCTTCTTTTTCTTCCCTTCTTCTTAAAACAGAGTTATCAATTAATCAATCATCAAGTTTAAGTAAAAAAAAACCTGAAATTAAATACTATGAACCAAAAAAAGCAATGTAGAACAAGAATCAAGAACAAAAACACTTAAAAAATCGCTAGAATCGAAGAACCCGAAATCTGATTTGAAGCCCAATTTGCAAAATTCAACAAGAACTGTTGTTAATTGCGTAGGAAATAGGCTGTAATCAAACCTTCGAACAAAAAGAAGAAGATTCCTCAAGAAATCCGAACCAATTTTGAATGGAATTAACGGCCCGTTTAAGTTCTTGAGGGCCCAAACCTATGAATCACTTAAATGAACCCGGCAAACAGCAATTAAACACTCCAGGAGTGTTTTCCAATCAAAATCGAACAGAAATCTCACGGCCCGTTCAAGTTCTTCTCGGCCCGAATTAAATTCCAGCTCAATTAGTGTATGTAATGCGAAATTAACTTCGGAAACACTCTACCCAGGTCTTAGAGAAGAGTAAACGAGCATCAATTGTCTATATGTGAAGAATTTTAATTGTCGAAAGATTTTATATGATTTTTAATTGCAATTTCGTTAAAGACAATTTTATATTCTTTTAATTTCACTTTCGGAAGAACATAGAAGGAGGCTGTTAATATAAAATGGATTTTGCAATTAAAGATATTATGTTAATTTCAATTATATTAAATCAGGTTTTGCGAAAATTATATTAGCAAATGTGGTCTATGTTTGCTGTTTGCTGTTTGAAATTCTTCAATGTTTGAGTATAATCAACAGAGAAGGTTTTAGTAAATTCTTCCATGTTTGAGTACAATAGAGAAGGTTTTACTAAATTTCAATGTTATTAAAAAAAATTATTAGCAGCAGCTTTAATTTCAAATGTAAGTTTATTAAAAATGTCATAAACAATGTATAGAAAATTTATAGCAGGTTTAATTTATTATTTAACCATGTGACAGTTCATTTATATATATATATATATATATATATATATATATAGCAGGTTTAATTTCAAAGGGGCAAATGTGTAAATGAAACAAATGTGACCTGCTATATTCAACCGGGTTAGCAGGTCACTTTTTTATTATTAAAAAATTCCAGCAGTTTTCTACAAGTTGAACTGCTGGTAGAAGCTCCCTACTAAATATATGAGGTTAATACTATGTAATGTGATCATGTATCATACAATATGATACACATTGTGTGGTAATACCACCTAATGTGGTATTAGCGGCATATAACGTAGCGGCACCCTAGAATTTTCCACAAAATAAGGGTTTCAACTTAAAATAATAATATTTCAATCAAATTAATTATCACATAATGTTGCTATCAATGAATTCTATTAACATTATCATTCAAACCATTTTTCCAAATTCAACTTATCATTAAATTAACATTAATCTAACATTAAAAAAATTCTAACCATAATACACCCAACTGATGCGTTTCATTTGTTTCACACAAGTTTGAAGAGAATCTTCAATACTCAATCAAAATATTTTTCACCCAAATTAATTTAAATAGAATTAAAATACATCCCATTAGATCTCTGTTAGATAAAAGTTCTAAGAAGTATGACCAGATTTTAATTTATCAAGATTTTTACATGATTAGAGATTTTTTAGGTATATTCTCATTAAAAAATTTGTCATTCGAAATATATGGAGCGCACATGATTCTACGTCGATCCAACTAGTTATCTACTTTATTTCTATAAATAATATTAATAATCTCTTACCACCAGTTTAACAAGAGATAAATTAATGTTTCATTCATAATCTCATATGTATGCATATTTTCACCTAACAATATATATTAATTTAAATACATTAATATCAATATTAAGATAAAAAAATACTTTAATATCATATCACTTTTTTCTAACGAGATTTATTACATCATTTACGGGAAGAGGTTAAATGTGTCGAGAGTGGATAATTCTTACATAGACCAGGTCTATAAGCTTACTTATAGACCTTGTGGTCTAGGTTTTGCCACCTCATTTCTGATTTAAAAAAAAACTTAAAATTACTAAAAAGAAGAGAGACAAGAACAAGATGAAGTGCTTCAACTGTGGAGCACTCGGGCACTTTGCTCGAGAGTGCACCAATCCTAAGAAGGATAAGGTAGCACACTATGATTCGTCTTTGTCTTTTGTTCATGTATCTAGTACTGTTTTGTTAACTGAATCATATCCTGTGTGGATTGTTGACTCAGGTGCAACAGACCATGTGACTAGAGACCGTGAATCGTTGGTAGAGTTTCGTTGAGTCCCTGTTGGAACAAGATGGATATATGTAGGAAATAACGCCAGAGTGGAGGTTAAAGGGATTGGTACTTGCAAACTTGATTTGCATGGTGGACGAACCCTGATCCTACAAGATGTCTTATTCGCTCCAGATATTCGACGGAATTTAGTTTCTGTTGTTGCTCTTCTAGGATTAGGATTTAATTTGAACTTCTGTCGTAATTTTGTTCATGTTTATCTAGACAATGTTTATTACGGTTCTGGACATCTTAGAGATGGTTTTATGGTATTTGATTGTAACAGACAAAATTTTAACTTTTATGTTAATAGTAGTTCTGTTTTGAATGCTTGTTCCTCCAGTAATTCTATAGTGAATGTTAATACTTGGCATGCTAGATTAGGTCACATAGGACAAGATAGAATGAATCGTCTCGCGAGAGAAGGACTATTTGGTCCAATATCTAAAAACGATTTACCTACTTGTCAAAATTGTCTTGCTGGAAAATCTATTCGTAAACTTTTTGGTAAGGCTATTAGAGCTGAATTTCCATTGCAATTAGTCCATTCAGACATCTGTGGTCCGATTAGTGTTATGGCGAGACATGGAGCCTCCTATTTCATTACTTTCATAGATGACTTCACTCGCTTTGGGTATGTCTATTTGATTTCGCATAAGTCTGAAGCACTGGAGTGTTTTAGAAGTTACCTTAATGAGGTAGAAAACCAATTAGACAGAACGATCAAATCCTTGAGAACTGATCGAGGCGGGGAATATCTATCAGGTCAATTTAAGGACCTATGTAAAGAAAAGGGGATAACTAGGCAATTAACTAATCCTGACACACCTCAGCAGAACGGAGTTGCTGAGAGGAGGAATAGAACATTGCTAGAAATGACTAGGTCCATGATGGCGCAAGCTAACTTACCAATTTCCTTTTGGGGAGATGCTTTGTTAACTGCTGCCTATATACTGAACAAAAGTGCCATCAAAATCAGTGGCTATCACTCCATATGAACTTTGGACAGGTAGGAAACCTGATCTAAGTAACCTTAGACCTTGGGGATCAGCTGCTTACGTGCTCGACTCGTCGAACAAATATGGCAAGATTGGCCCCAGAGGAAAGAAATGTATCTTTATAAGATATGCTCAACATTTTAAGGGTTACGTGTTCATAGGAGAAAATGAAGAGGGTAGCACCACTGAAATCGACTCACGAGATGCGACATTCTTCGTGAACGAATTTCCTAAAAGAGGTGAGATCAAAAGTCGAGAACCTCTATTCGAATTAGCTGATTCAGCGAATGGCATTGACCTAGACGCATTGTTGGTGGAAAATGATACGACTGGACCACTTGATCAAAGTGGGAGTAATTTACCCCAGAACGATATTACTGAATCACAACTTAGGAAAAGTTCTAGAGGAAATATTCTTGGACGTCATTATGACGTAGAAGGACACATTTTTAATATTTTCTCCATAGAAGATGAAGAGCCTAAATCTTTTGATGAAGCTCTATCATGTCCTCAGAAAGACGAATGAAAGAAAGCAATGGAAGAAGAAATGGATTCCATGAAATCGAACCAAGTCTGGGAGTTGGTCGATCTTCCTCCTGGCAGAAAATTTATTGGGAATAAATAGATTCTCAAGATTAAGTAGAAGGCAGATGGAACCATTGATAGATATAAAGCTCGTTTAGTAGCTAATGGATATACCCAACTCGAGGGTATTGATTACGAAGAAACCTTCTCGCCTGTAGTGAGATTTGCCTCTATTGACCTCCTTTTGTCCATTGTAGCTAACTTAGATTTGGAATTACATCAAATGGACGTTAAGACTGCTTTTCTTAATGGAGAATTAGAAGAAGAAATCTACATAGATCAACCAGTAGGATTTATTCTTAAAGACCAAGAACACAAAGTGTGTAAATTGAAAAGATCAATCTACGGTCTTAAGCAGTCATCAAGGCAGTGGTATTTGGGATTTCACTGGGCTGTAATCTCTTATAACTTCGTTATGATGGATGAAGACCACTGTGTCTATGTCAAACGTTCAAACAAATTTTTTGTAATACTATCTCTCTATGTCGATTACATTTTGTTAGCAGGAAATGACAAGAGATTCTTAAACACCATCAAGGAATGGTTATCGTCTAACTTTGAGATGAAAGATATGGGTGAAGCAAATTTCATATTAGGCGTTAAGATCCACAGAGATCGTTCAAAGAAACTCCTTGCTCTTTCTCAAGAATCTTATATAAGGAAGATTATAGAAAGATTTAGGATGAACGATTGCAAGCCAATAGACACTCCTGTGATGAAAGGCGACAGCCTGAGTCTGGAGATGTGTCCAACGAATCTAGCAGAGAAACAAGAAATGTCAAAAGTACCATATTCCAGTGTTGTAGGGAGCTTGATGTATGTTATGATGTGTACTCGCCCCGACATTTGCTATGCCGTAGGTCTGGTCAGTAGGTATCAATCCAATCCCAGAAGAAGACACTGGGTTGCTGTAAAGCAGATTTTCAGATACCTAAAGGGTATTGCAGACTATTTCCTTTGTTTTCAAGGAAAGGGATTATCGCTGAAAGGCTACACAGATGCTGACTGGGGTGGAGACTTAGATCGTCGTAAGTCCACTTCCGGATATGTTTTCTTACTGAATGATGGCGCCATATCATGGAGCAGCAAGAAACAAAAGTGTGTAGCGCTATCGACCATGGAATCGGAATTCGTGGCATGTTCAGCTGCAGTACAGGAAGCTGTTTGGTTGCGGAGATTTCTCCTACATTTGGGGATAGTAAGTAACTCTGAAAGAGCTGTGACTATTTACTGTGATAGTCAAGCAGCTATGTCTTACACTAGAGATCCCAAATATCATGGGCTGACCAAACACATTGACACAAGATATAACTTTGTAAGAGATATCATTGAGAAGAAAGAGGTGACTATCAAGTACATATCTATGCATCAGATGGTTGCTGATTCTTTCACTAAACCTATAGCTAAAGAGGCTTTCATAGGTCATACCAAGTCTTTAGGACTTCGTAGAATTTAATGTACTGGATTCTGTTAAGAATGTTATTGCCACTAACATTAATGTACTAATTTTTTATGTATATACACATATTTTGCGATCTATTTTAAAATGTCTTCGCTAAAAAGTATGTCGGATAAGTAGAGATTGACTCTCTCACATGAGCAATCGCCTCTGGCACTGGGAGTGTGCAGAGATGAGATTTTCTCAATCAGATGAAATTGGCTCGTTCACATGAGATATCGCCTCTGATATTTTTGAATATGCAGAGATGAGGTTACTATGTATAAAGTAATCGAAATGGATTCCCCATTATCCATTGTACTTATCTTAAGCCAAATATGAGTTTTCTTGAGAGTTGAGCTGAGGACGACGAAAGGAGAAAACTCGGGTTTGGGTATCGAAGAATACTTAAACTGAGATCTGTACGATACAGATTTACAAATCCCTTTGTAAATGACATACGCTTCTGCTCGGGAAGAAAAGTATCGTAACACGTGTTTTCGTGCCATGTGTGCAAGGTGACCACAATGGTTAATGAGCAAATGTATCCCTGCTTTCTCATTATGTGAGACCTTGAGGTTCTAGGGAATCTCAAATTTATGACCTTAAGACTTTTGACATTTTCTTATGATTTCTCATTGGTGTTGCTACTTTAGCACGTTACTAATAGCCATGAATCATACGGCGATGCGGTGCGTGTCTAGGAAAGCTGCTAAAGTGAAATCAGAAGATCCTTGTAGGAAAGGAAGATAATCTTCAACTTACACCCTATCTGCATTCACCAGCTAGCTAATTACATTAAACTTAATTGTTTTGAAGTGTAATTGTGAATACATTGTAGTATTAGCCAAAGAGTCGAGTATGCCCTATAACCAAGGTTGGAGGGATAAGGGATACATCGACTGGTGTAGTTCGAAAGATATCTAGGTGATAAGGGGAAAATTGGACCCAAGCATGGCAGCGACCTCATGAGGTCGAAACTCATCATCCTCGATCTCGTGAGCATAAATTCGAGCCCAACGCACAGGAATTCTACGCTGATTTTACTATGGGAATTCAGAATCCAAAAGTCACTGTTGGGCCGACCTCAGGCCCAGGCCTATGGGCTTAATAAAGCACGCCTGTGGGTGGTTCACCTGGTCCCGAATCTCAACTATAAATACCCCAAGCATTTATTACAACGACACAACTTCCCAGGTGCTGTTCCTTCGAGGCTGCTGCTCGGACTAGCTTGAGAATATTAATATAGGCTATCTCATATGTATTTCGCCCTCTAGCTCGTACGGCATCCAATAATGCTCGAGTAGGACCCCAACACTTGTATTTTGTACTCAGTCAATTCGAATACAATTATTATTGATCTTTACTTCCTTTTAATATCGTTAATATTGCATTGCAATCCATCCTTGATCGAACCAACGAAAACACGTAAGATCAATTGGCGCCCACCGTGGGGCCCTATTCGAGTATTAGATCGAAATATGCCTACTACGAGGAGAAATACCTATATCAGAGGAGAACCTTCCCATGCAGCGGGAGCGCAAAATTCAGTCAACAACGAGCCAGATAACCTATCGCGCGCAGCTCAGCGACCAGAAATTCCACCAGCAGTTCCTCAGGATAATGTTCCAATCCACACAACCGTTGGTGATTTGAGATCCATCATAGGCACAATGTGCAGGGAATTCCTAAACAGTGGAAGGGCCGATCAATCACCCGTAGACCAACCAGGAATTCACGGCAGACCCGAAATACCTTCTTCGAACATCCAGAAGGAAAACAGTATACTGCGATCTATATCACATGCCCCGGCAACGAACCCTCCTCGAGCAATGCCCTCGAAAATCAACGCCCGATCGGAAATCCCACCAAGATCGGTACATAATTTGGAGGATTCAATGGTAGGAGAGAGCCACACTGCTGGCGCTGTTGGAGGCAGAAAACCAACCTACAAAAGAATTACTAAATCAGAGTTGGAAAAGATAGTACGGGTGAGAGTAGCCAAGGAATTAGAAAAGGAAGATACGATGATAGAGATTCCCCGTAACAATTAGGCCGCCAGGCGAGGGGAAAACCCTCTAACTAGAGGGAACCTACGAGATAGGGAGGTTTCGAACAGTATCATGCGCTGCTCGCCATTTTGTCGAGAGATACGAGAAGCTCGAAACTCAGAAACGGTGCCAACAAGGCTACCACGGTATAACGGGACTACCGACCCCGGAGAACACATCAACAGCTTTGTAATGTGATGAATTTGTATGGACATTCAGAGGACTTCTGTTGCAAAATCATGGTTACCACTTTTGAAGGAGTTGCTCTCGATTGGTTCGGAAAATTACCGCCCAACTCCATATTTTCCTTCGAAGAATTTTGCGATAAACTAAAACATCAATTCGTTAGCCAGAGGAAGCCAAGATTATCGGCAAATCACCTGGGAACTGTAAAACAATTGGAAGGAGAGACGCTGAGGCAGTGGTTAGCAAGGTTTAGTATAGAACTCTTGAAAGTTGATACCCCGCAGATCGAATATTTGTCCTCCCTGATGTTCGAACTGACTAGGAGTACCCAGTTTGGAAACGCATTGTGCAGAAAACAACCAAAGTCTTTCGAACGAATAATGGAGATTGCTGAAAAGTATATGATTCAGGAAGAAATGAACAAATTAAAAAATTCGCATGCTGTCAAATCTCCCCTTAACAAGAAACAAGATAGGGCTCATATCCCAAAACTTGATGATTATGGGGGATCGAACAAAGGATCTGTTTGGCAACGAATTAATACTTATAAGCCGCATGTGCCGCCCCAAGGTCCAAATTCATATGGACCTCCTTACGATCGAACTCGAGCTCCGAGAACGGGTAAAGTCCAGTTCACCGAGCTTAACACCTCAAAGGAAGAAGTGCTAACCGTGTTGGAAGAAGGGAATTTGATCCCTGAAGCTCAAAGAATCACCCAGGCTAGAGCAGGCGCGCCTGGTTATGAACAATATTGTCGATATCACCGAGCTCGCGGACATAGTACTGAAAACTGTTACCAATTGAAGGTCGAGATTGAAAAATTGATTGCCCAAGGAAAATTAAAAGAATTTGTCAAAAACGGCAACTATAACAGTCGTTATAGATCCCGAAGTCCGCGGAAATTTAACAATCAGCGAAGGCAAATTCAAAGCCAAGCGGAAGAGCGGTCGAACGGAGTGATAAATATGATTGCAGGCAGACCAGCGGGAGGTGATAGCAGAAATGCTAGAAAAAGAACTATGAGATCGATAAAAGCGGGAGTCTCTGCTAAGAAGGAGATTCTGTCCTTAGAATCTCCCTCCATGGAAAATCAAGTGATAAGCTTCAGTGAGGCCGATCGACCCTCGGATGTTAGTTGGAACACAAGCGAGGACGATCCAGATTTTTCCATGGTGTTGACGTTGAAAATTGCCAATTTCGAAGTCAAAAGGGTGTTAGTCGATAATGGAAGCTCGGCAAACATTATTTCGTCAGAAGCAAACATTATTTCGTCAGAAGCTCTCACAAGGATGAATCTTTGTCACCCACGTCTAGATAAAGTAACCACTCCTTTGGTCGGATTTGGTGGATCAGAGATTGTTCCGCTTGGAACCATTCTTTTAAGCACGACTCTAGGAAGCAAACCAAGAAATGTAACAAGAATGATCAAATTCCTGGTAGTAGATACATCGTTCGCTTATAACGCCATATTAGGAAGACCAGCCCTAAATGTCTTCAAGGCAGTCGTATCAACTTATCATCAAAAGATAAAGTTCCCGACCGTGGGAGGAGTGGGAGAGATGAGGAACGACCAATACATGGCATGGGAGTGTTATAACTCGTCTTTAAGTATTAAAAGGAAAGTGGAGCCCGAGCTCCCAGCTAAGAGGAAGATAAGTGATTTAGGATCTGAATTAAAAACACCAGTTCCCGACTGCGAAAAGTTTCAAGGAAAGAAAGGAAAAAACGTTGACATGAGCGTACAAGCGCCTGACCACAAAAAGGTGACTTTAGTTCCAGGATCGCCTGAAAAGTTCACAAAAATTGGCACGGAATTAAGCGAGGGCATGGAAACCATGCTCGTAGAATTTTTACAGAAAAATGTGGACGTCTTTGCATGGAGTTCGGACGATATCGTGGGAATCGACCCACGAGTGATAACACATTCTTTAAACATCGACCCAAAAGCAAAACCTGTAAGACAGAAGAAGCGCAATCATGGTCGCGAAAAGGACAAGATAATTAATGCGGAGGTCGATAGATTATTAGCAGCAGGTCAGATAAGGGAAATCAAGTTCACAGAATGGCTATGCAATGTGGTCCTGGTCTCTAAAGGCGAAAAGGTTGAAAACAAATGGAGGATGTGTAATGATTTTACCGACCTAAACAAATTATGCCCAAGAGACCCTTATCCACTGCCTCGGATCGATATGCTGGTAGATTCCACCGCAGGGTTCGTATTATTTAGTATGATGGACGCTTTCCAAGGGTTTTATCAGATTTTCATGAATGAAAGAGACCAGGATAAAACAGCATTCATCACTGAGCGGGGAGTGTATTGCTTCATTGTTATGCCTTTTGGCTTAAGGAATGCGGGTGCAACCTATCAGAGACTAGTTAACATGATGTTCAAAGAGCTGATAGGCAAAATAATGGAAGTCTATGTAGACGACATGCTCGTAAAGAGTATGATGGAGGAAGATCACATTAACCATTTGGATAGATGTTTCGAAATCTTGAGGAAATATGGGATGAAACTGAACCCAGCCAAGTGTACTTTTGGTGTGCGATCGGGAAAATTCCTCGGATATTTAGTCCACGAAAGAGGAATCGAAGCAAACCCCGAAAAAATTCGAGCAATCACCGATCTCCAACCACCACGAAAGCTCTCAGATGTTCAAAGTTTGATCGAAAAAATTATTTCATTAAATAGATTTATCTCTCGATCTGCCGACAAAAGTTTACCATTTTTCAAACTACTGCGAAAATCTAAGAACTTTGAATGGAATGCAGAATGTGATAAGGCCTTCGAAGAACTGAAAGCGTACCTGACCTCACCACCCATGCTGGCCAAACCATCTGAAGGAGAGCCTTTGTATTTATACATAGCTGTATCGGAAGAGGCCATTAGTTCGGTTTTGGTGAAACTTGATAAAACTGAGCATAAACCAGTTTATTATCTAAGTAAGTTACTGCAAGGTGCAGAGAAAAACTACATGGAGATCGAAAAATTCGCACTGGCTTTGGTGGTAGCTGCCCGAAGGCTAAGGCCTTATTTTCAAACATACAAGATCATTGTTCTAACAAATCAACCTTTAAGACAAGTCTTAACAAAACCAGAAGCATCAGGCAGGTTGATTAAATGGGCGGTCGAGCTTGGTCAGTTCGAAATCGAGTATCAACCACGGATCGCCATAAAAGCCCAAGTACTAGCCGACTTCGTGCTCGAATCAACGGGCTTATCAAACATGAAAGGAGGAGCAATCTCCGAGATGAGTATGGTTGAAAAAGCCGAAAATCAAATCTGGCTGATGCATGTGGATGGATCTTCAACCAAGGATGGAGGTGGAGCAGGGATTCATTTCCAAGGACCCAATGGAGAGGACTTGAGTTATGCTATAACTTTGGATTTCGTCGTGACCAACAACGAGGCCGAATATGAAGCATTGATCGCAGGGCTAGAGATGGCTCTTAAAGCAAAGGTAAAATCAATTGTTGTATTAACAGATTCCGAGCTTGTTCATAGACAGGTGAAAGGCACGTACGAGGCTAGGGAGTTCAACATGATCAAATACTTGAGCAGAACGAAGAAATTGATCTCTCAATTTGACAAATTCGATATTCAACCAGTGCCGAGAGAGGAAAATTTATGGGCCGATATATTATCAAAATTCTCAGGTTTGGCCGACGGAAAGAATGAGAGGATAATCACGTGGCTGCTATCGAATATATCTGCTATCGAACTGGATGCGGTCCCCGCAATTGATATCATGGAGATCGATGAACCGAACAACTCATGGAGCGACCATCTTATTGCCTATCTCAAAGAAGGAAAACTTCCGGTAAATCCAAACGAGGCTCGGAGGATCAAATACAGAGCGCCATCGTTTACTCTGATCGATAATCAACTCTATAAACGATCCTCCTCAGGAATTCTATTAAAATGTATCCCTGAAATTCACTACAATGCTATGTTAAAAGAAGTTCATGAGGGGGAGGCGGGAAACCATTGTGGTGCTCGGGCCTTAGCGCTTAAATGCTCGAGGTCTGGATATTATTGGCCTACTCTTTTCTCTGATTCTGTTGATTATGTGAAAAAATGCCACCATTGTCAGATTCATTCGAACTTGATTCATCAACCGGCTGAGCATAGCATTCTATTCCTATTTGTTGGCCTTTTGATAAATGGGGCATCGATATTGTCGGGCCGTTTCCAACAGCAAGAGCTCGAAAAAATTATGTACTGGTTGCAGTGGAATATTTCAGCAAATCGGTGGAATGTGTTGCTCTGACAAAGATCACCCAGTTCCAAGTTTTTAATTTCTTATGGAAGAATATTATCTGCAGATTTGGGATTCCAAGGATCTTAATATCAGATAACGGAACGCAGTTCGCCGGAAAAAGAATCATGGAG
The DNA here is from genome assembly GCA_038501285.1 of Penstemon eatonii. Classification (NCBI taxonomy): domain Eukaryota; kingdom Viridiplantae; phylum Streptophyta; class Magnoliopsida; order Lamiales; family Plantaginaceae; genus Penstemon; species Penstemon eatonii. The sequence continues at coordinate 58,873,226 of CM076715.1, read as the reverse complement.
TGGTGCGAAAAATTCGGAATACAACAGAATTTCGCATCTGTAGGGCATCCCCAAGCTAATGGGCAAACGGAAGTCGTGAATAGAGAAATCGTTCGGTCCTTGGAGAAACGCCTATCTGAGGCAAAAGGAAGATGGCTCGATGAACTTCCAGGGGTTTTATGGGCCAATAGAACCACGGTTAAAGCTGCAACAGGAGAAACTCCGTTTAGTCTGGTTTATGGGTCAGAGGCCGTTATCCCAGTAGAGAATCTCGTACCTTCCCCTAGGGTCGAATTTTACGACCCCGAGAAAAACCAATCTCTAAGGGAAATGGAAGTTGATCATGCGGATAGTCGAAGGGACCGTGCAAAATTGAAAATCCAATCCACAAAGTCTAGCATGGAAAAATCTTATAATCGAAAAGTTCGAATCCGAACATTCAAAGTGGGGGATCTGGTGCTCAAAAAAGTGGAAGTGTCAAAGCACGTGGGAAAACTCCAACCTAATTGGGAGGGCCCCTTTGTGATCGTGGAGGTTGGAAGGAAAGGTTCTTACAAGATTGCTTACCCTAACAGAGAGGTACTACCTCGAGCATGGAATGCAGTTAATTTAAGAAGATATTATGGAAGATAATTAAATCCAAGGCTTCTACTATTTAGTCATCTTGTTCTGTTTCTAAGTGATTTAGTAAAGGTTTATCCCGACTGAGTTGTTCGAGGAATGTTTATTCCGACTGAGTACTTATTCAATGAAAGTTTATTTCGTCTAAATTCTTATTTGTTCATCATATTCTGGATATCTCGATCTATATTCTTCTATTATAGAATGTTTATATTTTTTTTTTCTTTCTCCGCCAACTATTAAAGGGTGAAAGCCTCTGCTATGCCCCTTAGATCGAAATTATCAAATGGGTGAAAGCTGTTGCTACGACCCTCGGGCTAAAAATGCTCTGAAACGACTAAGGGTGAAAGCCTCTGCTATGCCCCTTAGATCGAAATTATCAAATGGGTGAAAGTTGTTGCTACGACCCTCGGGCTAAAAATGCTCTGAAACGACTAAGGGTGAAAGCCTCTGCTATGCCCCTTAGATCGAAATTATCAAATGGGTGAAAGCTGTTGCTACGACCCTCAGGCTAAAAATGCTCTGAAACGACTAAGGGTGAAAGCCTCTGCTATGCCCCTTAGATCGAAATTATCAAATGGGTGAAAGTTGTTGCTACGACCCTCGGGCTAAAAATGCTCTGAAACGACTAAGGGTGAAAGCCTCTGCTATGCCCCTTAGATCGAAATTATCAAATGGGTGAAAGCTGTTGCTATGACCCTCGGGCTAAAAATGCTCTGAAACGACTAAGGGTGAAAGCCTCTGCTATGCCCCTTAGATCGAAATTATCAAATGGGTGAAAGCTGTTGCTACGACCCTCGGGCTAAAAATGCTCTGAAATGGCTAAGGGTGAAAGCCGTTGCTATGCCCCTTAAGTCAAGGGTGTATTCAAAATCGATCTAAATTCTATCATATTATTTCTCCACAACGACTATCGTTCCAAGGAGAACCTAAACTATGACAGAAATATCGCGGAAGATTCAAAAGTCGCAAAGATCGAACTTCAAATATATTATGAATCTTAAAGGTTATCTCGCGAGGATTGCAAATTAGGAAGAACAAAATCAGAAATTGACAACAATATAAAAGAAAATTTTCATTCATAGACTTTAAGCCAAATTACATGTGAACTCTTGGTTACATTCAAAGAAGTTAAGATAATCGGAAAATGTACATCTGAATCGACCCTATTACAAATAGCTATTCCTATGGATGCCCAAAGAAGAAAAGTGGGGCTAGAACACTTCTACCCTTCATCCGATCTTTCCTTGAGAAATGGTCCGCAAAGGACCAAATCGAGAGACAAGGAAGCAACTCCAGTTGGAAGTACTCCTAGAAAATTCGAAGTCCACATCCTTCAAGAAGCAGCCTCGAAGACGTGGAGATCGAGCGTAGAAAAACCCCTCCAAGAGTAGATCCACTATCCCGACTGGATGGAGGACAGAGTACAGGGAATCGAGCCAGCTTCAAAGACTTGGAATCAGAGAAAACAGGTCGCCTGCCGGTACCCTAGTCGCAATTATTTTCGCCTGTCGATACCCTAGCCGAAAGATTTTCATATGGGAATTCCAAGGAAGTTGGAAAAGAAGGTTCGAGTAAAAATCTCGAACGCTTTAGTTACCGACGATAAAAGGAACATGTAGTTGATCGACGAAAGTAAAAACACAACCATATTGTTCCGAGGCAAAACATTTACAGATAAGTAAAAATATAAAAGTAATTTCGGAGCTATATATAGGGGAAGGAATTCCATACCAACGGTCTTGATCTCTTGGTGGTAATGGCCACGATACGAGCATTAAAAGCTCTGACCATTTCACTTCCCGAGAAATAAGGGACGTTTCAAAAAAAAAAAAAAAAAAAAGAGAGAACAACATTCCAGCAATATTACCGTTTCAACAAGGGTTGTATTACAACAAGAAAGGGAAATCGTTACAACAAGTATGATGTTACAACAAAGAGAAATCGTAGCAAGCTCATATTACAAAGGAAAATCTCAATATTACTAAACGAAATTATTTTCGAAAAGGACCTTTCGAACCTCAGCACTACGATCAGCGTACCCGCGGACGTAAGCTTCCCTCTCACGAAGCTCGGAGTTTCTCTTCTCACGTTCGTAGATATCTTTAAGTCTCTCTAATTCCAAACTTAATTTATCCTGAAACAATCTCTCCTTAAAAAATCTATTAGCTTCCAGTGCGCGGTCTAGCTCAATCTTTTTCCTGATCAGCTCGAGTGAAATAGAAGCCCGTTCTTCGATCTCATGCTTGGCCAACGCATAAAGCCTAGTGAAGTCTTTGCCAGCCTGAACTCATAAAAAGATATGTCATGGTAGAAATAAAGAAATTAGAGAGTCATGTTAAAGAGGTTAGAAAGAACTACCTGAGCGAGGGATTCCAACCCAGACTGAAACAGGAACGAGGAATATTCTCCAGTCGAAAGAACTGCCTCGGAGATAGAGACATTGGCCCGAAGAAGGGTCAGATCGGATTTATCATGAGACCCTTTATCAAAAGGAACTACGTCTCTCTTGAATGGAACGACACCGGTAGAAAACAACAAATCAAAAGATTCTCCGACCAACGAAGGCACGGATGGGAAAGGAGTGCGCCCAGATACATCCTCCACAAAAAAAACCTTTTTAATTCTCTTGTTTGAGTCCCTGGGTTTCAAGCATGAAGAAGCGGCACCAGTCGAAGATTTATTTCCTTCATGGAAGGTTAGCTTGTCAGAAGTAGTTGATTTAATTGATCCTTGGCCCCTTTTTCTTATTTTTCTACCGTCACTTGGTTTGGGGAGTGGCGCGGAAGAGATCACGAAAGCGTTCGAATTATTATTCATCTCTTTATTCCGGGTAAAGATTCGACCGAGGTAGTTTTCTAAAAGCTCCGATCACTATGAGCAATATTATTGTGAAAGCAACGTAAAATGGCATGGGTATTTATAAGAGACACGACATCACGCGAATTACAATTATTGATAAGTCACTAGTCCCAAGGAAGATTCGATGACGCAATTGAGTATGCAAGAATGACATCATAAAATTCAACGAGATGGTCAAACAGGCAAAAGGTTAAGCATGGCATTAAGGAAAAAATTAAACTCGAGCATCCGCTAAATAGGAGAAAGTAGGAGATTGTAAAACAAATTTATAATTACAATGGTTCGCTAAATCCTATTACATAATAATCATTATTGGCTGGATTCCTTCACCCCGGAACCATGGTCCGATCGCTCTTGCTCCTTCTTCTCACTAGAATCGCTTTCCGAGCTATCAGAATCGTCGCTACTCGAGCTGCTCTCTTCTCCATCATTATCCTGCACATCAGCTGCAGACTTACTCGAGTTGGAAGAAGAAGTACCTTGCTCCCCCTGATCGCGGGAATCCCCTTCAATATCCACATCTTCATCCACAGATTGAGCTTCGAGCTCATCAGGATTTGGCATCGACACTCCAAATTCCTCAAGAAAAGGAGCAAACTCATGGGCGGCCAAATCCTTGAGCTTGGGAGGAAGGGAAGAAGCCTTATAATCCTTCCCGAAAATATTCTTATAAGGATCCATGTAAGGAAGGTAGTCATCAAGGGCGCCTTCGACCTTTGCAGCTGTGAGGAGGTGTTGAGCTCCTTTATAGTAGAAGGATTGATTAACTACACCTGACCGCAAGCGAACTAAGGCATCAAGAAAGGGTGACCCTAGAAACTCCCTTATGGCGGGAAGTCTGGCTTCGGCTCGACCTCGCTCATAAGATTGCTCAACGGACGCTTTAGCTTTCTCGAGCTCCGGCTTTAATTTCTCCACTTCACCCCCCAAAGTTTTCTTTGCGTTCAACTCCTCCTTAACTTCCCCGAGCTCTTTCTCGACCTCAGATAACCTAGTCTTGACATCTTCTAATTGAGCGGTTTTTGCGGCTTCTTCTCTCAAGACATCACAAAGGGCCTTCTGCACTGCTTGGGACTCGTCGTTTAGTATGGCCAGTCGAAGAGCGTTTTGAGTAAACAAATCACCGGCCTGCGAAAGGAACGGTATATTAAAGCCAAAGCAAGAATTGTAAAAAAAAAAAAAAATATATTAGGAGATTCAGAGTATCAAGTACCCTTTGGTGAGCATAGGCATAATCGCCTGCAATCTCGAAATCGTTCTTAACAAATGATTGGGTAGTGTCGTCTTTGAATCTCCCGGCCAGGAATATCCGAAGAGACTTATCCACCGTGTGCTCACCATCGGAGCCCAAATCAGACTCAATAGTCCCATTCTCCGGGAATCCAGCGGCCCTTGGTCCTTGGAGATGGTCCTCTATGAAGTCTGCAAGGTCCGGCTCGGAATGGCCAGCCCGACACTGAATAGGATCCGAACCTCGACTAAAGGGTTTGACTCTCCTGGAGGACTCAGGGATATTACTACCTCTTTTACGAGCCATCCTGGCATGCAAAATCTCTCTTGCCCGTTCTTCCATGAGAGTATAATAACTGTACCCCACTTCATTGGGATTAGAAGAGCCAGGTGGGAAAACAGATTGAAGGCGAGAAGTCCCAACTTCGGCAGTTTGAGGAATGGTTACCAGGTCATTCGAAGCGGCAGTGGCACCAACGCCAACATTAATCTCGATCGCCTTTCGGGAGACCTTTAACGATTGGGAACGAGGCCGACCTTGGTTACCCTTCGAAAAGGAAGCAACGTTCCGACCAGCTACTGATGTTCGGAACTTGTCAACAATCCCAGCTGTTAAATGAAAAAAGTTAGCCATGGTCATGAAAAGTTACATCAAAATAATTCAACGCACCTAACGTAGAAGGAGCATTAGCAGGATCGACCCGAGCTTTTCCGTAATCGATTGGGGGGCAGGAAAGGAGCATTTACTAAGCCCGGGTAATCGCAAGACTGCCTCTTGAGTCATCAAAGCTGTCTGATGAGGGTCAGCTCGAAGAGATTGTAGGAATTCGTCCGAGATTTCACTATTCATCTTTCCTCTCAGGCGGCGTTTACCATAGATCCATGATCTTGCCCCGGGCCACACATAGGGAGTGGGCTCGGGATTATTTTCGGAGGGTGGAGAATCTGGTCCACGGACAAAAAAGAATTCATTTTTCCAGCCTTTCAGGTTGCTGCTAACATTAGCTGATAAGATCGAGATTTTAGGTCTCTGAGAAAAATAAACATAACCAGCGTTCGAGGATGTGGAAGTACTCATTTGAAATATTCGCCAAAAGTTCTGGAAAACAGCCTTTTTCCCTTTGGCTTTCATCAACACGCAAAAGGCTATAATAAGCCCGATCGAATTTGGTAAAATCTGAGAGGGAGTTAGCTCGAAAGCTTCCAGAATACTTTCTACTAAAGGAGGAAAAGGGATACGTAAGCCATAATGGAATCCATTCAAGAGTTCTTATGAGTTTCCACGCCTCTTTGAGACCCCGAAAAATGGACAAATTTCTTTTCTTAAGAACACATACAAGATTCGTCACTACAAAAAGGATAATGGTAACCCCACCATTAACTACTTCATTTATGAATTTCATAGTAATAGAAATACATGTCCTACCGAGACAGAATTTGTAATTTGCTATCCTCTTGCCTAGCAGGCAAAGATTTACCTACGCGGAAAGGATGATTCATTCGGATCGACATGAGAGTCCAACTACATTGCATTGCCAGAATCCATGTAGAAGGCTTGGCATCCAGCAGGAGGGTCAGTAACTCGTTGTTCAGGAGCAGGAAGAACAATCGAGAATCCGGCGTCTAGGTATTGGCCAAATTCTTCCTGCAATTTTCCCAGATCTGTCTCCACATAGGAACAAACAATCTCGTCTGCCCTATCTTCAGTCATGTTCAGTCCTGCGCTGGTCGATGGCTCCTCCCAGTTGAAGATCGTAACCACGACATTACCGCCCAACCTATACTTTTTCTGTTCATTTTTCCCTAGGAGAAGGTCGCAGTCTTCTGCGACTCCCTCCTCGGATACTGTGTCTTCGCTCGAGTGGTCTTCACCACTATTTTCCGATCCGGAACGCGACTCTCTTTCTTCCCCATTAGATTCGGAAGTGGAACTCAAATCTCTCGGGTTCTCCACCACGGATGGTCGAACACCTACGACCTGCCTCCCCTCCTGGTCATTTTCTCGATTTTCTACTATAGGGGATTTTCCCTTCAAATCTACTGAATTGGACATAGTGAATATACGAAGAGTACTCGAAAGAGATTATAAGAACTCACTTATCGATCTATTCGCTCCGATCTAAGTTATTTCTCCTCAAAATCTTTGATGAACAGCGGCCCTACATCAAGGTATATATACAGGGACAAAATGGGAATTGCAAATGTTGGGATTGTGCCTCGATTGTCAATACAACAGAGTGCGGAATTTAAAATTTTTCAAGACACACCCACAGTCCCATAAATAAAGTCTCCATATTATGTATACGAAAAGCAAGAAACGAACGCAAGCATAAATAAAACATAGGGGGTTAATCGAAATTACCTCACCACAGCTCGGTGGTGGTTACCTCCAGGCTTCATGTTCGATTCACAATATAGTGATCCAAGTGTCTCACCTCCAGAATGTATCCACACCAACTGGATTGTAGCAACACTTCCAAGTCGTAGGCTAAGAACTGGAACTTGAAAGTTTGTCAACAAAGGTACTTCTGAACTTGATCAGGACTTTGATCTAGGTTCGGGTTTGGAGATTAACTGGAAGAAGACCAAACACGCAGGGCTTATGCGGCTGGATTTGGTTCGGCCAAGCTTGGATCGGCCAGGTTAGGTTCGGCCGAGCTAGGATGGGCGACTAGGGTTCGGGGCGAAATAGTTTGGGGCGGATATGCAATTTATAAAACTTATTTCGAAAATCAGATTTTTCTTTCTCAAAAATCGGTTATGACTTTTCTCTCAAAAATCTTGCAGAGTTTTTCCTCTCAAAAGTTTTTAGTTTTGTTTTTCTCACTTGTTTTTCGAATGAAGAGAGGAGAAGAAGTATTTATAGGAGAAGAGTCCTACTCCTATAAGATATCTTCTTCCTTGTTTATCAAATCTTTTCTTCCTTATCTAATTAGGAATCTAAGATTTGATATATCTCTTCTTGCTTATCTTCCAAGATTAAAAACTTCATTTTCCTTATCTTTAAAAATCGCCCCTATCACTTCTATTTGTGATAATTACAAATCGACCCCTTTGTCATTTAATTGGCTAATCCGAAAATTACCAATTAAATTTATTCTTCCAACTTAATTAATTAACCACTTTAATTAATTTCATAATTAATCAGATAACCCTTAATTAATTAATTGAACATTAATTAATTAAATATCTAATTAATAATCTCTCATTTGAATTAATGCTTTAATTCAATAACTTTGATTTAACAACTTTAAATCTTTCACATTTCCCTTAATGACTGTCACTGTCCAATTGTATTGTGTGTGACCCTCTGAGTTCACCATCAATTGGCAGTAGGCCCACGACTCTCGTGATTTAATTAACGAGCAATTAAATGCTCCGATCAACTTTAAACTATCTTTAATTGACCACTCCAGAATTAATTTCCTTATTAATTCAGGAGTACCTACACTTCATGGTCGATGTCTAGCCACAAGCCCATGAAGCCCAACTTCAGGTGAATTGATATTTGTGAACCTCACCTATTATAACTGCCATGTACATACGGTCCTTCCATGACTGATTTCCCGACCGAGACCTAGGGTGTGTGAATTGATCGGCACCTCTAATTATCTCGATTCTGTACTTTCTAATTCAGGATAGTAATTCCAGTGTGACTGCTAAATTTGGAAGTCCCTTCCAAATTCGTCACTGACCGTGGCCACGGGTTTCTCGGAACTATTATCGAAGAACGTACAGGAAATTCTCCCACCTTATCAGGATGAGTCGATGGATCCTTTCTTAGTACTAACCACTCGCGTACACTTCCGTACGCACCCAACTTAGGCATGTTATGACCAAGCTAAGTGGCCTATACCTAAATCAAAGTACGCACTTTCATGCACCGAATTCGCCCTAGCACTTCAAGTCTAAGGACTAAATCGTACACTATTATAATCCTTGAGAAACATCCCATCACCGATATGCGACATGCGCTTCCACAATGGGTTTCTCTGTTCGGGTCGTTCGATGCATTCGATCCTCTATCGAACCACCTAGTCATATGCACTGGCCTCAAATGCCTTGTTCATGAAACTACAACAAATTCACTCCATGTGAATCATGCATAATCGTACAAGTCTTGACGATTCATTCGATACCCCGTCTCGATATGAATCTATGACTTGGAACGTTTTCGAGATCACGACCTTTGAGACTGTTTCATGATAAGTGCACTCAGTACTGAAGTGTATAGTCCCATAGTCTATTGTGAACTCAGGATTTCATCCAATCGCTTAGATAGGTTCGCGAGAGATGAAGTTGGTCATTGTTTAATTCACGTACTATGAATAAACGGGCGTATTAATTATAAACCATAAGAAGATAGTCCTCAAACAAGCTAATTTAGATTGGCTTGCTGGGCACTATTCTATCAATCTCCCACTTGCCCTAAAGCCAATCACAACATTTCTAAGACCCATCTATACCAAGATGTCCCTCGAACCATTTGTGAAAGAGCTTCATTAGTGGATCTGTTAAGTTGTCTTGTTGAGATGACGTAGTACTTTTACTCGTCTCAACTACCTATGATTTGTTCAATCATTTGGTTTTGTGTTTAGATTCTTGATGAGATCTCGATTTTCTTTCATTGAGCAATAGCTTTGTTTAAATCGGTTAGGATTATAACAAGCTTTCGTCATGCTAGGTAATTCATCCAATGGATGAATGTTTTCTCACCTAAACACCTTTTGTGTGTGTGCAGCATCACAATGGTGCTTTTATTCTGATTGAGTTGGCAATGGTATACTATTGGAATTTCTTCCAATATACCTCTGCTCCATCGAAACAGAATAAATCATCCACTTTTGACTTTGAAAATCTCGAATTAATAAATCCTTCGAGTTTCAATTCTCCACTATTACCATAGACCAGCAACATATCCTTTAATTATCTTCGAGGATTGCTTTATGGTAGTCCAGTGTCCTTGACTGGAGTTTGACTTATTAGTAGCTCGTGAGATATCAGAGCTTTTGATGAGTCAGGTCATGTACAAGACTTTGCATGCTACATGCAATCCAAATGCTTAAGCATAAGGCTTCTTGAGACAATTTCTTCTTTACTTATTAAATGCAGGGCATTCACATTTAAATAAGACAGAGAAATTCATATCTCTATGGAATTGATCCTTTCTTGGATTTTCCATATAGTCTTTGTACTTAGATTTGTGAATTTCAACATCTACTTTTCTTTATCTACTTTAGATACGTATTGCCAGTACGTGAGATGCAATTCCAAATCTATTCATGGAGAATTGCGTGATTAACACGCTTTCGTCTGTGCTTCTCTGATATTCTTATATCAATCTTGATGTATAGAACATCTTCTTGTTACTTTTCGAACTCAACTGTACTCCCACTGATCCTTTTGCACAAATGGAATCCATATGCCTTTTGACAATTCAACATTCTTGATTGACTTATCAAGTTGCATGTTCCAATTCGGAAAAAGTCATAGATTGACCTTTGGATTTGAATAGAGATCATCTCATCAATCGTGAGATGCAGAATCTATTTCCAATAGTCCTACCTCGGTAGTCAACAACCACCTTTCTATGGCTAATAGTTTCAAAATGGGTTTTGACGTTTTAAATGGAGAGAAGGCATTTTCATAGATCTTTTAAAGGACTTTTGAATAATCACCTATCGCCATTTAGCGAGTCAAACTTATCACTTTGAATCTTATGGCTTCATGCCATATCCCTTGATTTATGTCTAAACATATTTTTCTTTGTAATCTTGGATTAAACATCTAATCACTCAATTTCGTAAAATGGAATTGTGAGTTCCTTACGAATTTGATTAGATTACTAAGAATTTGTGCAAAAATCGGTTCATTGGGTTTCGGGGTTTACTCCCACTATTTGTGGGGATGGGTCCAATGTCTTTTGGACTTCATCAAGTTTTATGACATTCCCTTATTTCCTTTGACAAAAGATTCGTCAACATAGGAATAAGCTACTCACGAGATACTTTCGTTTCTCGTTGTCATGGAACAGGTATCCAATGGATTTCTTTGGATACCCCACAAATATTTGTAATAATCGGATCTACCATCGAATTTCTCATACATGGGTATTCTCTCATTTCATAAATGATTTGGTAGTGTAAGAACTTTCTTCGGAAGGCACTACACCAAGTTTCTTGAAGAGTCAGGAGAGGCTATCCCCTTAATGTGAATGAAGGAAGTTTAGCAAGATCATAGTTGTGAATCGAACTAGGTTCGACCCCCTTCTTGATTTGCTTCATGAGAATTCTATTCTCGTTTTAGATAATCGTGGAATTAATTGCTTATGTTTCAGCAAGCTTGATTAGATCAAAAGTGCTTTCGTCATAATGCATTTTGTTGCTTCATTTCCAAGACGTCTGTTGAATTGCTTCAATAGTCTCAGAATTGTACTTCAATTATGACACATATACGATTAAGAAGTATATCTGAAGTAACGTTCTTCTTGAACTAGTGCTTTTAGTTCTTCCACGTTTGTCCTAATGGATTGAATCCATTCGGTTGAATTGTTTGGAATGCTAAATATTCCATTAATTTCGGTTATCATTCCTTCAAGATTTGAAAGTTATGAATTTATCCAAGTTCCTTATTTCAAGAACAATAGATAAAAGCTTCCCTTTCGTATCTATCTTCAGGAAGAATGTCCAAAAAGAACATTTCAATCGTGGACGATTATTTTGCCACGTTTTTCGATTCAGCATATAGTTTTTCGTAGTTTTGATTTGTTTATCATTGTATTTATTTCTATGCTTTAAAGCATCAATATTTGTACAAAGTTAAATAGCTTTAATTAAATAAATTCCATTCTCAATGGTAAAGCAATAATGTCTTGTACAAAAATTTGAAATAAAATCTCAAAGACAAACTAAAACTAAAGACTTATGCTAATACGAAAAACTAATATCTCTTTATGCAAAGTTCTAGGTCTAGATAGTCCTTGACCCAATCCCTGAAGTGATTCTCCCTTATCTCTCTATGCATTGATTGCATCCTCCTTTTAAGGAATTTCTTCCTTTTAGGTCGAGAGGGAACACCATCATCACCTGCAAACACTTTTACAGACATGAAAGTTCTATCAGATGTCTTACATCATAAAGAATTTAACAGGTGTATAACTTAAAAGTCATACCATTGTTAATTCTGTTCAGGAATTTCTTTCCAGCATAATCCTTCATTTGTTCTTCATAGTCACATATTTGGCAGCCCCACTCATATAGACCATATCCAAGTAGATGGACATCCTCATATTTGTCTAACAACTCATGCAAGTGTTTTGTTTCAATTCCATCAAACGGAATATCACAATGTTGCAAGAAATGATCGAAGTCTTCAGACAAGCCATTGAGAGTAATGGTTATCTCATCTTTTTTAGATATTCGAGTTCCAAACTTTCTGAGTCGTTTGAACATCTTGGCTAAGTAAGAACAATATTCTCTGACATTGTCAAACTTATCCATGTTTGTCTCATAGAGTGAATAGCTCATAAAGTTCCCCAAAGTTTGTTCGGTTTGAAAACGTAACACAACTTGTTTGAATGGGACAGTGGATGGTGAATGGCTAACAAAAATAGACAACATATAAGCAGACAGGTTTAACATTAATACTTATAATTAACGAAATTTGGACTTTTTATCGAAAAAGTTCTCCCACTATTTTATCGAAACTGTGACCCCTTCTAGTTTCGGGAAATTCTATTTCCTAGTAGGTCTTGACGTCCCAGCAGCAATTAATTGTACCCACGACTCGTGGCCATACAATTAATTCCCTAGGTAGGTATACATATTACCAATTGTGTCTACCACACAACCTTCAAGCTATTTTGCCTCGTTTTTCGCATTTATCTAGCACTGCTACATCATAAATGTTACTACGCGTTTAAGTCTAACCCATTAATCGTGATAAGCAACGGGCCCGGTCGTGAACTCCCCGTAACTAGTTATCGGTCGATATTCACATCCCGACCAATCCCTACCCTTGTCGTATTTAGTTAAAAATAGGAATCGAGGAATTTCGTGTATTGCCCCTTTCTTCGACTCGGGTGCCAGACTCTGGATCACCTTTATCGATAAGTAGACAACTCACACTAGTCCCTATTAATGGAAGGCTTGGATCTATAAAACTTCATTTTATAGTTTACCCAATATGACTTAATATTTATTCGAGAGGGGATTTTCGGTTTTGAAAGTTTAAAGAAACTCTCCTCGAGATCTCACCGTTTCAATTATGCTTTATCTTTTATTACGATCTAGATACTAGCGCGCATACACACAAGCAATCATAAATCGACAAATAAATAAAAGCCATACAAGCCTAACATGCATGCTACCACAATATGTTTTCGATCGGGAGCCTCCTATGCAGGCCATCATCGAGCCAGTGATGTTGGCCCTATTGGTCAATCTAAAGGGGTTCAAACAGGCCTATGCTATTACACAATGTACCACGCATACGCGGCCTTCAATTCTTCATGGGCTCCCACCTTGCTTGTAAACGGGCCTCCATCCTAGACTAGGAAAGCAGTAAATCCCTATTCTATTACAAAGGCTCAAAGTGGCCCAAAACAATAACAGGCTCGCAGGCCCAATAAAACCAAACATTAAATTAAACCAATCACATCTACCCTAAGGTCAAGGCTCGGCGCGATCGAAAACCACGTAAACAGTTCACGTTGAGCAAGAAACATGTAAACATCTTTTACTTTCTTTCTTAATTTTAAAACTACCTTTTAAAACTAACTTCCTATTGATTTCTTACTTTTAGTCACTACTAATTATGACAAGAAAAATTCTCGGATAAACAAAACAAGTTTTCTGCTTTAAAACAGATCCGGATTTTCAACTTTTGAAAAATTGCAGTTCGGCCCCTGTACTTTCGGAAATTGCACTTTTAACCCCAAAACTTTTGAAAAGTTACAAAACACCCCCAAAACAGTTTTCGGACAGAAGGACCAGAAAATAAAAATTTTTGAATCCAGAAAATATTTTGAATTGCAAACTGACCCTTGAAATTTTGGAAATTACAAAATAGCCCATAAATTTTCGAAAATTGCAAAATGGTCCAAAAACCCGTGCGATCAGAATTTCATAATCAGCCCATAAATTTCTAAAATTTCCAGAAACAGAAAATTAATTTTCAGCCCTTATTTTCAAGATTTGCGATTATTGCAAAATAGTCCTGATTTTTCGAAAAACTATAAAAACGCCACAGATCTGGAAAAACAGTTTTACCCAATTATAGATCCAGTCATAACAAGTAAGAATCAATTGACAGAACATAATTCTAAAGTGTTTTCATACACATAATCAAACATATACGATAAACACATTATGTTCAGGCTTTTACGTATAATAAGTATGGAGTTGGCTCTGATACCACTGTTGGGATTGTGCCTCGATTGTCAATACAACAGAGTGCGGAATTTAAAATTTTTCAAGACACACCCACAGTCCCATAAATAAAGTCTCCATATTATGTATACGAAAAGCAAGAAACGAACGCAAGCATAAATAAAACATAGGGGGTTAATCGAAATTACTTCACCACAGCTCGGTGGTGGTTACCTCCAGGCTTCATGTTCGATTCACAATATAGTGATCCAAGTGTCTCACCTCCAGAATGTATCCACACCAACTGGATTGTAGCAACACTTCCAAGTCGTAGGCTAAGAACTGGAACTTGAAAGTTTGTCAACAAAGGTACTTCTGAACTTGATCAGGACTTTGATCTAGGTTCGGGTTTGGAGATTAACTGGAAGAAGACCAAACACGCAGGGCTTATGCGGCTGGATTTGGTTCGGCCAAGCTTGGATCGGCCAGGTTAGGTTCGGCCGAGCTAGGATGGGCGACTAGGGTTCGGGGCGAAATAGTTTGGGGCGGATATGCAATTTATAAAACTTATTTCGAAAATCAGATTTTTCTTTCTCAAAAATCGGTTATGACTTTTCTCTCAAAAATCTTGCAGAGTTTTTCCTCTCAAAAGTTTTTAGTTTTGTTTTTCTCACTTGTTTTTCGAATGAAGAGAGGAGAAGAAGTATTTATAGGAGAAGAGTCCTACTCCTATAAGATATTTTCTTCCTTGTTTATCAAATCTTTTCTTCCTTATCTAATTAGGAATCTAAGATTTGATATATCTCTTCTTGCTTATCTTCCAAGATTAAAAACTTCATTTTCCTTATCTTTAAAAATCGCCCCTATCACTTCTATTTGTGATAATTACAAATCGACCCCTTTGTCATTTAATTGGCTAATCCGAAAATTACCAATTAAATTTATTCTTCCAACTTAATTAATTAACCACTTTAATTAATTTCATAATTAATCAGATAACCCTTAATTAATTAATTGAACATTAATTAATTAAATATCTAATTAATAATCTCTCATTTGAATTAATGCTTTAATTCAATAACTTTGATTTAACAACTTTAAATCTTTCACATTTCCCTTAATGACTGTCACTGTCCAATTGTATTGTGTGTGACCCTCTGGGTTCACCATCAATTGGCAGTAGGCCCACGACTCTCGTGATTTAATTAACGAGCAATTAAATGCTCCGATCAACTTTAAACTATCTTTAATTGACCACTCCAGAATTAATTTCCTTATTAATTCAGGAGTACCTACACTTCATGGTCGATGTCTAGCCACAAGCCCATGAAGCCCAACTTCAGGTGAATTGATATTTGTGAACCTCACCTATTATAACTGCCATGTACATACGGTCCTTCCATGACTGATTTCCCGACCGAGACCTAGGGTGTGTGAATTGATCGGCACCTCTAATTATCTCGATTCTGTACTTTCTAATTCAGGATAGTAATTCCAGTGTGACTGCTAAATTTGGAAGTCCCTTCCAAATTCGTCACTGACCGTGGCCACGGGTTTCTCGGAACTATTATCGAAGAACGTACAGGAAATTCTCCCACCTTATCAGGATGAGTCGATGGATCCTTTCTTAGTACTAACCACTCGCGTACACTTCCGTACGCACCCAACTTAGGCATGTTATGACCAAGCTAAGTGGCCTATACCTAAATCAAAGTACGCACTTTCATGCACCGAATTCGCCCTAGCACTTCAAGTCTAAGGACTAAATCGTACACTATTATAATCCTTGAGAAACATCCCATCACCGATATGCGACATGCGCTTCCACAATGGGTTTCTCTGTTCGGGTCGTTCGATGCATTCGATCCTCTATCGAACCACCTAGTCATATGCACTGGCCTCAAATGCCTTGTTCATGAAACTACAACAAATTCACTCCATGTGAATCATGCATAATCGTACAAGTCTTGACGATTCATTCGATACCCCGTCTCGATATGAATCTATGACTTGGAACGTTTTCGAGATCACGACCTTTGAGACTGTTTCATGATAAGTGCACTCAGTACTGAAGTGTATAGTCCCATAGTCTATTGTGAACTCAGGATTTCATCCAATCGCTTAGATAGGTTCGCGAGAGATGAAGTTGGCCATTGTTTAATTCACGTACTATGAATAAACGGGCGTATTAATTATAAATCATAAGAAGATAGTCCTCAAACAAGCTAATTTAGATTGGCTTGCTGGGCACTATTCTATCAGCAAACCAGTCCCCGAGTAACCGCGACGGTTGAACTCCTCAAGGATGAACTTGAAGTCATATTTCCGATAATTGCACTTATGACCCCGATATTTTCAAAAAATCATAAAATTGAGGACCAACATGGCGAAAGAAATATTTATGGGAGGGGTCGATTCCGCTTTCCGCCACCCTTCTACCGTATCGAAACCAAAGGAATATAGAGATATTGTTGAAAATCAACTATAGCGACACAATAGGTAGCACCGAGAAGATCCTAACCTGAAAATCCTATATCAACACTAAATGACAAGGGTAATATTATGATGACACCATTACATAGTTTTCAAGTTATGCACTCTTTTTCCCTAGCTCGGTTTTTATCCCATAGGGTTTTTCTGAGTTAGGTTTTTAATGAGGCATATCTGAAACTTATCCAGAAATGGCTCGTCCACCCAGCGTACGGTTTATACTTCTTCGAGCTTAAACTTCTCTTTACGCTCGAGAAGTGGGGGAGTATTGATAAGGGGAAAATTGGACCCAAGCATGGCAGCGACCTCATGAGGTCGAAACTCATCATCCTCGATCTCGTGAGCATAAATTCGAGCCCAACGCACAGGAATTCTACGCTGATTTTACTATGGGAATTCAGAATCCAAAAGTCACTGTTGGGCCGACCTCAGGCCCAGGCCTATGGGCTTAATAAAGCACGCCTGTGGGTGGTTCACCTGGTCCCGAATCTCAACTATAAATACCCCAAGCATTTATTACAACGACACAACTTCCCAGGTGTTGTTCCTTCGAGGCTGCTGCTCGGACTAGCTTGAGAATATTAGTATAGGCTATCTCATATGTATTTCGCCCTCTAGCTCGTACGGCATCCAATAATGCTCGAGTAGGACCCCAACACTTGTATTTTGTACTCAGTCAATTCGAATACAATTATTATTGATCTTTACTTCCTTTTAATATCGTTAATATTGCATTGCAATCCATCCTTGATCGAACCAACGAAAACACGTAAGATCACTAGGGAATAGTGAGAATAGTCCTCTTCTTGAATTTGTTTCCTTGAGCAGCTATATCACCCTAACAGGTATATAGCAACGTGCTCGTATACTTGCTGGGTCACACGGCCTATTTTCCCATACGGATTTTTGGATGTAAATTGAATTGATCACTGAAAACACGGGGTCAGCCCGCACGTGCGAGTGGGAGATGTTGGACTGATCCAATTGGGCCGGATTGGCTCTGGTGCGCCCATGTGGGCCGACCCGAACCGGATCCGGATCCAGTTGGTTAGTGGGAGTTTAAGATAACTCCCCACTCCTACAAATAAGGAAACTACCCCCCTCTCTCTATCTCTCCTTGTCAGTTAAATATACAAGACGTTTATTTTTATCAGACACAGACAATACAATTGAAAATCAAAGAAAGAAAACAGAGAGAAAAGTAATCAGAGAGAAAACAAAAAGAAAACACTTACTATCTTTTTGGGGTAGATATTATTTGATAAATCAAGAACATTGAAATCCAGGGTTCTTAGGCTGTGATTAGTATCTGCTTTCCGTTCGTGATTGGAGATCAACCAGAGTATTGGGATATAACCAGAAGTCAAAGAAGAGTTCGTGATTCCATTGCCGGTTCCAATTGTTAAGTATGATTCTTCTACTTTATTTGCTTTGAATATTTGTATTTGAAGCATGTATGTTATTTAAAACCAACATCAAGGCTAAGAAGAAGAACATCAAGCAAGCCACAAAGAGGGGGAGGGGGGAGACAACAACAAGCAAATTTGATGGCGAGGGTTGAGCCACAAAGAAGGGGAGACAACAACAAACAAATCTGATGGCGAGGGTTGGTACAAAATCATGTTCTCAAGGCTATTTTTATGTAGCCATGTTTTGGATTTTAAGTATTTGTTTCAGACATCAGTTTAGTCCTTTATTTTGTTGTCATTTTTAGGGGTGTTCATAAACCCGTCCCACCCGCCCGACCCTCTCCAACCCGCCCGCAACCCGCCGGTTTTATTTTTAAAATCACCAAGTACGGGTTGGTAATTTGTAAACCTGCACGTTATGGGTCGGGTGACGGGTTTGATGGTTAAAAATCCGATCCACCCGCAACCCGCACTTAATCATCCTTAATGAACTTTTTATTAATTATTTAATAAAATTGTGAAATAAATTACATTTATTAACAAATGAATAAGAACAAATAAACATAATTTCTTCATGTTTTTTGTTTATATTAATGTTAATGTTACGTATATGTTAGTACATTTTTTTCTAAAGAGTTTGTTGTTGGAAAAATCGAGAAGAAACTTCACTACTCTGTTATTGTTTGTAATGTGTGAGTGACGATTTGTAATGAATTCTTTTGTGGGGACTTGTAATATTATTTTGCTGGAGACTGTTGATTTAATTAGTAAGAAATAGTTAACTATATTCTAGTTTTGTATTTTTTGCTTCTTGAATTTAATTTCAAATGTAGTTGAACATATTTGATACATCTTATTTTTTGTTTGAAGAACTTAAAATTATACGCTTAATTATTTATATTTAGATGTCAAGATTTTATGACATTGTTTTCGTTCAACCCGCCAACCCGACCGCCACCCGCCCGCACCCATTCCACCCGAACCGAGCGGTTTTGGAAAATAGCAACGCGAGTGCGGTTTAAAAAATTGGCAACCCGCACGTGTTGGGTCGGGTTAATTTTTTCATGTAAACCCGCCCAAACCCGACCGCGTTCACCCCTAGTCATTTTTTGTTGATATATATAAAATATGTTTTATGGTTTAGAATTTTGAAGACATAACTATGTGTTTTTTTTTTTTGGAGATGGTGAATACATTATAATTACAAATACTATATCGGATTGAAACTATTATAATGATATCGAAGTAAACTAATCACCAGTACTAAACTAGAGAAAGACTAATATAAAATTAGATAAAATGCTCACATTCGTGGGAGTTGAACCAATGACCTCCTGATTATGAAGTATGGGATAAATATAGACTATTTGTCTCAGTTTCAAAAGGCTTTTGCATAGACAAATATGTATGAATCATAAAGTAAAATTATCAATTACAAGCAGGTAAGTGTAAAAAAGAAGGGTCCGTCTAAAATGAGATTTCGAGGAATGGGGAGCACATAAGACAACATTTATCTTGGTGACACGTGTTTTCTTAAAATTTAAGTTAAAATAATTTATTTTCTCAAAGACAAATTTACCTTTTTTTATGAGTGAATTTCAACAATACCCCTTGTGTTTTGTCTAACTAAAAAAACATGTGTTATTTTTATTAGCAAAAAAACCCTGTACTTTTTTTTATTCGCAAAAAATATCCCTCTCAAGTTGAAATGACAATTTTACCCCATCAAATGATGAAAAAACATCCCCTGAAATTAAAATATTATCAATAACCCTTGACAACTTTAGAATTTTGCAATAAACCCCCTGTTATTTTTAAAAAAATTGATAAAAACTTTCATATGATTTATGAAGTCCACTTTAAAATTTTGATAAAAATTTTATCCCCCAAATTTATATATTGTGGCATTTTATCACCCATATGTACAAAATAATCACTTAATTGCCGCCTCAAATAATTTTATTTAATTTTTGTTCAACAAAAAATGTAAGTGTGCCCCTCACATGAAATTTTAAAGTTAGTCACAACACTTCTAAGAAGTCCAAATACTTCGCTCATGTAAAAGAACCGAAAATCCGAAGTGAAGTTGAAAAATATTTTATTTGTAAAGAGAAAGTAAAAAATGCACATCATGTTTTGACTAATTTACCCTTAAAATACATGTCAGGTGCATATATGAGTTTTTCGGCGATTGAAATTGGCATAAAATCATTTGAGAGGGGGGGGAGAATGCAACGGATTTCATATGTACTTATTTTATCATTTAAGTGGTAACTTCAAAATATGTATTATAATACAAAAGATATTAAAATGATTTGATCTGTGTTAAAAAAATTAGAACTAATTGAGATTGCCAACACAGAAAACCCTAATCATAAAATGAAAGAGGGGTTGTGTGGGTACGAGGAATATATTGGGGCTGGGCGGTGTTGTGGTCCCGGAGGTGGGTGATGAAGAGGAATTGGGGCTGCAATAATTGCAGTTACCTCATCATAATTTTAGGTATTTTGTGTTCAGGTGTAATAATTCCTGAAAAGATAAAAATGGTGATTTAACGGACACATATTTGGCACGTGACATTTTTCATCCAAAATTAACGACCGAATGAAATATAAAAAAAGTTGTCCAACTTTTGTACAAAATGTATCTTTTTGAAAAGTTTGGTATGAAATAAATAAAGTAGGCAGAAATTTGGTATGAAAAGTGCAATTTTCTTAATTTTTGTTTTTAAACTAATTAGAGATTAGAGAGATTTTTTTAAACATATTAATTAAAGGGTTAGTATGTAATTTAACATATGTTTATTTTTCTAAATGTCCAATGCCACATCATCATTGGATATTTTGACCAAAAATTATGGTTTCAGATTTGTTGTTGACTTTTTTATATGGTTGCGATGAGGTATCTCACATACACTTATGTTATATAAAATCTTATTTTAGAAATACCAAAAAAAAGTCACATAGAACCACTAATCCTATTTAAGAATACTTAATTTAGGAAATCAATTCGGTCGTGATATTTTTAAGAGTTTTCGACGAAACAAAACTGAAAACATCTTATTAAATATAATCTAACAATGTTATAAAATTAAAAGAATAACAAGCAAAAACTAAAATGTAATTGTGGAGAAGAAAGTGGAGTAGGGAGAGAATTTTATTCATTCATATTCATATATAAACACATTACAATAAGCCTCTATTTATAGGGCTAATGGGGAAACTCAAAAGTCATAAGTTACAATTTACAAGTCTTCAATAGTCACTATATTCAATACAATGAATATTACATTAAAATGGGCATCCACTAACATAATATTTATAACACTCCCCCTTGGATGTCCATTGCGTATAGAATATGCCTCGTTAAAAACCTTGTCAGAAAAACCCAGTAGGAAAAACCAAGACAAGGAAAAAAGAGTACATATCCATATGAAACTAATAAGCGTGTAATACTGCCTCGTTAAAACCTTGACGAGAAAAATCCATTGGGACAAAAACTTGGCCGAAGGAAAAAGAGTACAGTGTACATATTATTATTAATGACACGCTCCCCCTGTTGCCAACACAATGTTCACAAGTTGACACATTCCAATGTTGTACCATCTGTCTGAAGGCAATATATTGATATAACAAATATACATATTTAACTTCATTCATATACCTTTGGATAAAGGTATTTTAGGTCCCAAACTGTTCATTGTTCGATCATTTTGAGGACAAACATAATCTTTTATTAAATCCAAAGATTGAAATAACCATGAAGTTGCCCTCAATGATTGAGCTTTTTATCTATGTAAAATCATTTATTAATCGATTTTGTGTGTATCGATTTATGGACAAAAGATTTCATCTGTTAAATGCTCGATATGCCGATCGAGATAAAAATAAATTCAAAATCTTTCGTCTTAAATTCTTCCTTTAAAATTCTTTGGAAGTTCCAATAATATTTAGATCATCAATATATACAACAATAATCTTGATCTCAATCTTTCCAAAATAATCTTGATCTCAATCTTTCGTATTCACTAATAAAGTTGGACTACATACGTCCAATTTGTTTTAATCCATACAAAAATTTACGCAAGCGTATTGAACATTTTTCTCCTGAGTTTCCAAATGCATCTAAAATTTACACCCTTCATGAATTTTTCATATAAATTTTAGTATTGAGCAAGCCATATAAATAAGTTGTATCATCACTAGACGCAAATCAAGTTTTTCACGTACTGCCAGATTAATAATGTATGTAAAAATAATTGCATCCACCACAAGAGATTATGTCTCCTCATAATCAATATCGGGTCTCTACGAAAATCTGTGTGCCACTGGTCGTGCTTTATATATCACGACTTCAATTTTCTCATTTGGATTTCGCACAAATACCCATTTATATCCAAACGGCTTTACACCTTTAGGTGTTTGAACTACTTTGAAAGTGAACTTAATTCTGCTTGAATTGCGTCTTTCTATTTTGGCCAATCATTTAAATGTTTACTTTTTTTTTATAATAAATTGAATTTCAAGATCCTCATTTTATTTTATAATTATATGCAAAAGGGTTTTCGACAACCATTATACTTCGGTTCCATCTATGATCGTAGTGACATAACTTATAGAGATCTCTTTATTTATCATTTTCATGTAGTTGAACCTCTTCTGGGGTATTATCTATTATGTATGTCTTGCGACTCTTCATGAGTGCTTGCCTCCATAATATGACCATCTTTAATGTTAGCTCCTTATTTTACAGGATTTTTATCATTGGAACCAATTGATTTCATTTGAATTGGAGCATATCTAGCTGGTATATGAGATTTAGTAACTCTTTTTATATTAGTAAATTCATCTGGCAGTTGATTTGCAATATTTTACAAATAAATTATCTTCTGGCTTCAAGTGTACAAGTATTTTTTTTCGAGGATCTAGAGAAGATAATATTGATGCTTTTCATGTAATTTCTTTTACCAGCTCTTTATTACCTCCCCCTGATGTTAGAATATTATATTATCAAAATGACAATCGGCAAACCATGTCGTGAATAAAACTTCAGTCATTTGTTCAAGATACTTATTATGGATGGGGATTCATATCCAACATATATTTCCAACCTCTTTTGAGGACCCATCTTTGTGCGTTGTGGTGGATCAATTGAAAATATATCGCACGTCCTTAAATTTTAAGATGGGAAATGTTTGGCTCATGACCAAACAGTAGTTTCATCAGGGAGAATTTATCAATATTTGTTGGCATGATGCACACAAGCGCTGCTACAGGTAACAAAAAGTTTGTTCTCATTAATAATTTTTCGAGCAATTAATAGGAGGCGTTTGATTATTAATTCTATTAAATCATTTTTTGTATAAATATGGACAACATGACTCTCAATAGCCATTGAAAGTCAGATATATGAATTCACCAGCATTACTAAGACGTCTTCATTGCATAATCTGAAAAGTGTGTTCTTAATTTAATTATTTGCGCAAATAATCCCGCAAACATCAAGTTTGCAGGTTGATAATAAACACACATGTTACATTTGTAGTAGATGCATCTATTAAAATCCACATAGAGGATGAGTGGGCCCACATATCTCACATGAATGTGTTTTAAAAATGCTGGAGATTCTAACCCATTTTTAATTAAAATGATTTAGTAATCTATTAACCTTGAGAACAAGCAGCATAAAAGGATTCTTTGATTTAAAGAATCTTTTGATTCTTCAGTGAAGATCCATACAAACTCTCAATAATTTTTTTCGCATCATATTTTATTCGGGATGGTCTAACCGGTCGTGCCAAATTTATTTTGATCAATAAAATTCTTATTTACTTTAATATGTGTTTCAATTGTACAAACACATTTCTTTTTATAAAATCCCCCACATTTGAAGTCTTTAAGTAAATGAGGTTAATCAAAATAATAAGTCTTTACTTATTAGGATTCATAAGCTC
The DNA here is from genome assembly GCA_038501285.1 of Penstemon eatonii. Lineage (NCBI taxonomy): Eukaryota > Viridiplantae > Streptophyta > Magnoliopsida > Lamiales > Plantaginaceae > Penstemon > Penstemon eatonii. The sequence goes on along the minus strand of CM076715.1, from coordinate 58,849,314 downwards.
AAAAATCTCATCATAGTAACCTTATAGAGCTCATGACTTGGTGAATAATTTAAAAAACTCATTTTACTTTTAATCATGACATGAGATAAGATAAATTGATACAAATAAAGGCATAAAGAATATCATATATATTTCTACGTTCCATTTTTTTCATTTAAGAAAGAAACAATTTATTTATAATCATAATTGAGAGAATATGAGAAGTTCATATTTACATTTATAGCATGATAATATATAACTTAATTTTAAATATGAATTACCGTATATTGACTTTTATCACATATATTTTCCCATCCACTCAAATCATACCTAAATACATAATTAAAATATAATAAATCATATCAGAAATTCAGATATTTAATCACAAAAAGTTATGCCATAAATTTAATTTCATATTAAACATTATTATTTTTATTATCACTATTAGCTCTACTTATCTCAATAAAAATTATCAGAAATTCAGATATTTAATCACAAAAAGTTATGCCATAAATTTAATTTCATATTAAACATTATTATTTTTATTATCACTATTAGCTCTACTTATCTCAATAAAAATTATCAAAATCCAAATTAGTAATGTTAAGTGATTCAATTTTTATCATCAAGAATGTTATGACATCGTAGTAATTCATTTTCACTTGATGAATGTTTCTTTCAACAAGTGTCATTTTGACGCCTAGTAGAATCAATTTGCATACCTTTATTTTTCTCAGGTTTTACCACTATTTCATTTCGTTTCGGATGGTATGATGCAATCAATATATGAAATGCATAAAATAATTTGATCATGTCTAAATAATGTCAATGTCTATCATACATTCCATTAATTTATGAGAATGAATCATGTACGCTCACTTTTGAGCATAAATCATTTATATTCACATTTGCATCCATTTAAAGAAATGCTTATCAATCATAATAGGAGTTGATTTTTCATCAATGTTTCATTTTCCAACTACTATAATCAAATTGGTAGTATTCATTAAAATCTCTCCACATTATTGATACTTAATTTTAGGATTCCAAAAGTTGTAATACTATATCTCCAAATTGATAATTAATTTTTAGTCGTGGATTTCATTTCTCAATTTAAAATGTCGCAACTTCAGGTGCGAACTTAAATAGCAAGCTTTTAAAGAAAAATATCTTTTAGATAGTTGAACTCTATTTATTCAAGTTCGTATTAGTCCAGTAATTGTAAATAATCAAATTGCCAATATAAGAAATTTCGACCTTCGAAGGTTCTGAATTATAGCCAAAAGATATGACAAAATATTAATCTAGATATTCTTAGAAGAATTCTAAATGGCAACACATGCTTTTATCCATAAATTCATCCATAAACTGCATGCCTTAAAAATAAATTATCAATTCATTCCAAAGTTGAACATGAGCATAAATTTGCCATTTAGCTTGGACTGGAATAGGACAGTTTAATTCACATAAATATAGTTTTACTCAAGTGGAAACAATCACAACTTTGGGGTTAAAATAATTCCTCCAAATATTACGAATGAAACATTACCTTCACTTTATCTTTATCAAATGTCCCATTTTAGGACTGTATTTTGAGACTCTTTACATTCCAGTGAATTCAAACCAATAGTTTTACAAGCGTACTAAGCATTGTTAAATATTTGTTAATTTAATAACATGTACCCCATTTGTACAATTTTACATACAAATGCTATTCTCTTAGTAGGCACTGTCATCAATTCTCCATTTTATTAATTGATTAAAGAGCAAATGAATAGGCATTGCAAGAACCTTTTGATTTAATTTAATATATTTTGACAAATTTTGATTCATCAACTCAAAGATTGATAACTTCTTTAATTTAACAAGATATAAATAATGGCTTTTCATTCTTCTCATTTCTCATGCGCACATTCAGTTATGGCTTCCATATTTGTTCAAGATTCAAAATCAACACATTGAATCAACTCCAATCAATATACTGAATCAAAGCCAGATGTATTCAAATCTTCGAGTTTGAATACATATGTTTTGAGCTCTATGCCCTTTTCATCTGGACTTCAGGCCTAAATTAAGATATACAAATAAAATATACTCAAATCTTCAGGATTGAGTTTATAACCTAGGCTTCAAGCCTAACATAAAAATGTACCAAAACATTTAAATTCCCATTTGTATCATTTAGGCTTCCGGCCTAACATTATTTGACTTTAAGAACTTCAAGTTCTTGATAAAACAAAAAATATTCAACTACACCAAAATTAAATCAATCCAAAAGTTGAAATAACCATCAACTCCGTTCACCGTTCAAATTTTATTTTGTTCTTTTCGTTAATATATTAATGTTCGTATAAGCATAAAATATAAAATATATAATATATAATAAAGTAAATAACTCTACCTTTTGAAGTGAGAAATATGAACTTTCTTACGGATTCGATTAGTTAACTTTGAATCAAAAGATAGAACATATCGTTCTGATAACGTGTTATAAAATTAAAAGAATAACAAGGAAAAACTAAAATGTAATTGTGGAGAAGAAAGTGAAGTAGGGAGAGAATTTTATTCATTCATATTCATATATAAACACATTACAATAAGCCTCTATTTATAGGGCTAATGGAGAAACTCAAAAGTCATAAGTTACAATTTACAAGTTTTCAATAGTCACTATATTCAATACAATGAATATTACATTAAAATGGGCATCCACTAACATAATATTTATAACAAACAACAATTTCTTTTAGGAATTGATTCGGTAGTAAGCACTAAACACAAATTCATCAAAATGATGCGGTTACGGAAAATTTCAGGGTGACATCACATCGCATAATGTAAATTATAACAATAGAATTATGACACCTCATTAATAAAATTACCCACTTAACAAGTTACTACAAGTCATAATACTATTCCCATAAATAGGAAAATTATAAGGTGACATCACGTCAAAGACGTAAGTTATAACCAATAGAATTATGACACCTTATTAATAAATTACTCACTTAACATGCTACTAACAAATCATAATACTATATCATAAGTAGTTGTACTATAGTATTATTTTAGCACATTCATTGTAATATTTAACCACATCAATAGTAAATTACAAACTAATAAATTATTATAAAAATAAATAATAATTGTGCATAATAATATTTTATAATAAACGATATATAATATTTCGTGTTGAATAATTAATACTAACCTTTGAAAAATTCATAATATATTTTAATAATCATAAGATAGTACTAATTATATTTAATACTTCATAATGTGACTAATTACTAATAATATGGGACCTTACTATGTATGTGAGTCAATGTTGTGCTATGTGAGTCTATACTAATACAATGAGACATATACCATGTCCTGTGAAGAATTACTACTAATATGAGATTAGTATGTGGAGTTAATATTATTACATGTGAGACATTATACTTTGTAATGTAAAGAATTATACACTTTGTATGTAAAAAATCATACACATTGGGTAGGACTAATGTAAATACTATATAATGTGACTAATTACTACTAATATTAGACCGTACTAAGTATGTAGAGTAAAAAATATTCTATGTGAGTTTATACTAGTACAAGTGAGACATAGATCATGTATTATCCGTAAATTGGTTAGTATTAATGGTAATATTATATAATATGACTAATTATTACTAATATGAGACCGTACTAAGTATAAGGAGTCAATACTATTCCATGTAAGACATTATACTTTGTAATGTAAGAATTATACACATTGGTAGTATTGTACTATTATATATGAACTAGTACCATACAATGTGGAAATATACATTTTCATGGTGATTTGATATTAATTTGGGTAGAAAAAAGAAAAGAAGGAAAGTAGAAATATTTATGATAGTTAACTACGGGATGTTAAATATTATAAGATAAATTATAGTTTTAACCTGTTAAACAGGTAACTCATAATTAAATAAGTTTAATTTTGTTCTACATTATGAATTTTATGTGGTTGTGATTTCATATTTATGATTCAATGTCTTAAATTAAATTGTCATCGCATAACGTGACGGCACCTTAGAAGTGGCTTAATCGTAAGATTTGCTTTGAGAAAATGACCATAATCAATGTAAATATCAGTTACCTTCGTACTAAATCAAATTTTAATTGCTTCACTATTGATCTTCAATATTTCCTTAGTGATCAACCACTTCATAGTAAAGCTTCTTTCATTGTGAGTATTCTTTAAAATACTTCTTTTTCACCGTTCATTTTCAGTGCCTGGAATTTGAATATACATCATATAATAACATGATTATTAATGGACAAGGACTCCATAAAAATTCCTAAAGAGGACAAAAAAATACCAATATTCTCAACCTCAAATAAAAGTTAAGAGCCAAACCCGTCTCAAAAGGGATTATGTTTCTTTCTGACCATTCTTCAAGAATCAAGATACTTCTGCATATAAAAATCTGATCATTTATGCACAAGAGCTCCACACAATATCCTAATTCCTAAAGAGGACACATTGAAATGTACCAGATTTCGAGTAGCGGATAATGGTTCAACTCAAAGATCTAACATTGATGTTCTTCAATTTATTCGTCAAGAGTATTTGGCTAAGAGGAACACCTTATGTGCCAACAAAATCTGCAAATCATGAGCCACAAAAACAACTTCAAAGATCTAACATTGATGTTCTTCAATTTATTCGTCAAGAGTATTTGGCTAAGAGGAACACCTTATGTGCCAACAAAATCTGCAAATCATGAGCCACAAAAACAACTTCACATACATGTGTCATGTCAAAATACATATATTAATTAAGGCACATACATGCTACATAATGGTTCAACTCAAAGATCTAACATTGATGTTCTTCAATTTATTCGTCAAGAGTATTTGGCTAAGAGGAACACCTTATGTGCCAACAAAATCTGCAAATCATGAGCCACAAAAACAACTTCACATACATGTGTCATGTCAAAATACATATATTAATTAAGGCACATACATGCTACATATATACATCAATTTTGATATATGAAAGACACTTTTCACCATCCAACAAAAAGATAGAAGAGTTTTCTTCCTTACTGCTTAATTAATTATGGTGTAATTTGGAATTTCAAACCTAAAAGCATAACATGGATCGCGGAGATATGAATTTTCGGTGCTTGTGTGAGATTGTTACATTTTCATGTAAAAACAATTTTGTGAATTATGATAAATTCTAATGTGAATTTACATGAACTTAAATTTGTGTCACTAAAATCAATACATTCATTGGTAAAGAATGAAATTGTGGCACTAAAGTGAAATAACAAGATACTCTCTCCTGTTCATATTAATTAGCACATTTGCCAAATTTTTATATTTCATATTAATTAGCACATTTGGGTTTCCAATGTAATTTTTTCCAATTTTGCCTTTCTCTTGTATCTAGGTTGGGAATTTCAAGAGTCACCAATAAAAAATTGAAAAAAGTAACATGTACCGATTAATATGAACCGGATGGAGTATACTATTAAAAACCAAAAATAATCTTCAAAGCTAGCGATTAACTACTTCCAGTTATGATGATCGTCAACCCCCTTCCCTCTTTTGATTGGCTTGCAAAGCCGATGCTCGTTTTGCTCGAAACATTGATTAAAATGGAAAACAGAAAATATTCAAAATTCGGAAACAAATTGCACACCTTACTAAATGGGGAAAGTCAATCAATTGGAATAGTTAATGCAAATTCATCCCCCATGAAATGTATAATGTTCAATTTATTTCTCCTTTCTTGTAATTTGAAAAAGATCATTTTACTCCCCTATAAAAAATTTAAAATAGCAATTTACCCAAAGAGTATAACTCGCCAAAATTGAGAGTGATCATGAATAGTGTTAGTGTAACATAAGGGGGGAGGATAAATTGGCACATTTATCATAACACGGTAATAAATTGATACATTTATCATAATACAAATGAGTGAACTGTCATATTATCATAACACGGGGGATAAAATGCTACTTATAAAAATTTCCAAAATTTAAAGAAGCTGTTGTGAAACTTTTATGAGATTATATGAGAGTAAAGTGTTCTTTTCTCAAAACACAATAAAATAAATTGAACATTAAGAATATTCAAGGAGGTAAATTGTCAATAACTCCCGCGTCATGTATTTTGTGATGGAGGAACTCCTCGAACTCTTGTAACCTTTTGAATTATCAAAAAAAAAAGAACTCTTGTAACCTACTTTTTCTACTTCATTATTTTTTTATATATACTTTGTTTTTTAACTTGAAAAAAAAAAAGAAAAAAAAAAGAACAAAGGAAAATGGATTTCCAATGGGAACACTTTATGTCTAGGCCAAAGAGAATGAGATTTTGGAGATGTCTATGTAGTTCAGACTTATTTTGTCCAGTATATAGTTCAGACTTGGGACCACTCACATTTAACTTGACTAGTAATTAACAACATTTTCACTCTTGCGAATTTTCTTTTGTTGAAACTTCATTTTTAAATGTTTTTGTTAAACCAAACATACAAAAGGGTGCCGCTACGTTAGGTGCCGTTAATATCACATTAGGTGGTATTATCACCAATGTGTATCACATTGTATGGTATAAGGAGTATAATTTATACCATTAAATGTGACACACATTGCGTGGTAATATCACCTAATTTGGAATAAATACTACATAATGTGGGGGTCATACTAAATACGGCCTTGCTAACCGCAGTTCGCCTTTGGCGAAACTGCGGACAGTTCTCCATTTATTGAGTGCCATGTGGCAAATAATTTACCTATTACCTGATATATATTTATACTACATCAAATACGAAATTACTTAAATACCCTCTTCTTCTTCTTCTTCCCTTCTTCTTTTTCTTCCCTTCTTCTTAAAACAGAGTTATCAATTAATCAATCATCAAGTTTAAGTAAAAAAAAAACCTGAAATTAAATACTATGAACCAAAAAAAGCAATGTAGAACAAGAATCAAGAACAAAAACACTTAAAAAATCGCTAGAATCGAAGAACCCGAAATCTGATTTGAAGCCCAATTTGCAAAATTCAACAAGAACTGTTGTTAATTGCGTAGGAAATAGGCTGTAATCAAACCTTCGAACAAAAAGAAGAAGATTCCTCAAGAAATCCGAACCAATTTTGAATGGAATTAACGGCCCGTTTAAGTTCTTGAGGGCCCAAACCTATGAATCACTTAAATGAACCCGGCAAACAGCAATTAAACACTCCAGGAGTGTTTTCCAATCAAAATCGAACAGAAATCTCACGGCCCGTTCAAGTTCTTCTCGGCCCGAATTAAATTCCAGCTCAATTAGTGTATGTAATGCGAAATTAACTTCGGAAACACTCTACCCAGGTCTTAGAGAAGAGTAAACGAGCAGCAATTGTCTATATGTGAAGAATTTTAATTGTCGAAAGATTTTATATGATTTTTAATTGCAATTTCGTTAAAGACAATTTTATATTCTTTTAATTTCACTTTCGGAAGAACATAGAAGGAGGCTGTTAATATAAAATGGATTTTGCAATTAAAGATATTATGTTAATTTCAATTATATTAAATCAGGTTTTGCGAAAATTATATTAGCAAATGTGGTCTATGTTTGCTGTTTGCTGTTTGAAATTCTTCAATGTTTGAGTATAATCAACAGAGAAGGTTTTAGTAAATTCTTCCATGTTTGAGTACAATAGAGAAGGTTTTACTAAATTTCAATGTTATTAAAAAAAACTTATTAGCAGCAGCTTTAATTTCAAATGTAAGTTTATTAAAAATGTCATAAACAATGTATAGAAAATTTATAGCAGGTTTAATTTATTATTTAACCATGTGACAGTTCATTTATATATATATATATATATATATATATATATATATATATATATATATATATATAGCAGGTTTAATTTCAAAGGGGCAAATGTGTAAATGAAACAAATGTGACCTGCTATATTCAACCGGGTTAGCAGGTCACTTTTTTATTATTAAAAAATTCCAGCAGTTTTCTACAAGTTGAACTGCTGGTAGAAGCTCCCTACTAAATATATGAGGTTAATACTATGTAATGTGATCATGTATCATACAATATGATACACATTGTGTGGTAATACCACCTAATGTGGTATTAGCGGCATATAACGTAGCGGCACCCTAGAATTTTCCACAAAATAAGGGTTTCAACTTAAAATAATAATATTTCAATCAACTTAATTATCACATAATGTTGCTATCAATGAATTCTATTAACATTATCATTCAAACCATTTTTCCAAATTCAACTTATCATTAAATTAACATTAATCTAACATTAAAAAAATTCTAACCATAATACACCCAACTGATGCGTTTCATTTGTTTCACACAAGTTTGAAGAGAATCTTCAATACTCAATCAAAATATTTTTCACCCAAATTAATTTAAATAGAATTAAAATACATCCCATTAGATCTCTGTTAGATAAAAGTTCTAAGAAGTATGACCAGATTTTAATTTATCAAGATTTTTACATGATTAGAGATTTTTTAGGTATATTCTCATTAAAAAATTTGTCATTCGAAATATATGGAGCGCACATGATTCTACGTCGATCCAACTAGTTATCTACTTTATTTCTATAAATAATATTAATAATCTCTTACCACCAGTTTAACAAGAGATAAATTAATGTTTCATTCATAATCTCATATGTATGCATATTTTCACCTAACAATATATATTAATTTAAATACATTAATATCAATATTAAGATAAAAAAATACTTTAATATCATATCACTTTTTTCTAACGAGATTTATTACATCATTTACGGGAAGAGGTTAAATGTGTCGAGAGTGGATAATTCTTACATAGACCAGGTCTATAAGCTTACTTATAGACCTTGTGGTCTAGGTTTTGCCACCTCATTTCTGATTTAAAAAAAAACTTAAAATTACTAAATTTAACTAAAGCAACCTAACCATACTAAACCAGAGTTAAGGAAAAATAAAATATCACTTTGTGGGTCTCATCAAAACTTTGGCAGACTAATATTTGTATCCAACTTCGATATTTCTGTTGAAACATAGATAAGTGCGTGTGTTAAAATAATGTTAGAATAATTTTAGTATGAATCAAAATGATTTGTCCATGAAAGAATGCATCATGTAACCTTGAGATTTTCCTGTTAAAACAAATCTAACATTTAACATAGCACAATACATAGCCAAAAAATTAAACTGGAGAAGCCTACGCATAATTTTATAAAGCAAAAAATACATAGAAAAACAACAAGACAATTCGACTTTTTATGCGGGAGAAGTCTACGCATACAATGTCCCAATACATAATATTTTGGAGACGGGAATGGGCAAACATTAGAAAAAATGTGAAAATCATATTATTTTGTCATATCTGGGAAAATTTTAGTGCCCTGTTCACTTGGTGGCGATGGCATGGCAATAGTTACATTTATTCATAAAAAAAAAAAAAATTATTGTGGCATTTTATCAAACAGATGATATGCACTTTGAATCTCTCTAACAAAGCTAGCAAATAAACATATTATAGAGGCCATTTCTCAAGTCAAGATTGGTGGACTTTCTGTATACAATACCTATCATCATCAGACCACGAAAGAACTAACAATAAGGTCTCAATCAAAATGTTGTTTTTAAATATGAGTTGGCTCCGAGAACATTAATAGTATGAAACAGTTAGGTAAATATAATGATGAACATGGAAAATGGATTGGAAACGGGAGACTAGCCTGTTATTTTTTAAGGCAATCAAGCTTGCGACAACATCTGCAGAAAGAGCATAAATTGGACCATAAGCATGAAGAAAATACTCCTTCCCAAGCAAATGTGCAATATAACAAAGAGCGATTAGATGAATTGAAAATCACTCTTCGTGTGGTGATACTTTTAGTTTAATTGTAAGAGTTGAAGAACAATGCCCGCTAAAAAAATTTAGCGTTCCTAAAATTTTTTTAGTCTTCATCATCTTTAATCTCCCGCTTTAATTTGCCGCTTTACTTTTTATTTTCTCTTTTAACTCTGGTTTAGTATGATTAGATTGCTTTAGTTAAATTTAATAGTTTTAAGTTTTTTTTTTAAATTAGAAATGAGGTGACAAAACTTAGACCACAAGGTCTATAAGCTTACTTATAGACCTGGTCTACGTAAGAATTATCCTATCGAGAGTTTATCTTTTCTACGTTACAACTTAGAGCTTAATGGACATTAAAAAAAAATTGAACACTTGAACTATATTGAATAAAAATATAATATTATTTTTAGTAAAAATTGGACATCAAATATTTTATCCGAACAATATTCGATGGACTAACAAACCCAAATTCGACCCTACGTAAATGTAACAGGATTCAAGCCCTAATCCGATTCTGTACAACTGAGGATCGTTTCAGCTTAACAGGCCCAAAACTAGCCCAACGAATAAATCCAATTTTTTCGTTGAAAGACAGAAGGAATTGAAAAATGTTCCATCTGGGCCAGTTATTGGGCCGTGGAGAGATGTTGGGCTTTTGGGCCCAAAAAAGGAGGCGGCCGTGGTTAGGCATTTACCAGCGATAACCTGACGACACGTGGACTTGCCCGAATGCCTTTTTTAAGCAACGTGTTAAAATTTCCATCCTAAAAAAAGAAAAAAGCTTAAAATAAATAAACTCCCTTATTAAACGCCGAAGCAAAATTCATCCTGTTTTCACAAAGAGGAAAAATCGAAAAGGCAAACAATGGGAGAAGAAAAGAGCAAAATTGTTGAGATCCGTGAATGGATCGTGGAACACAAGCTTCGTACTGTCGGTAATTTATACATTTTATTTTTTATTTGTGATTTTTCATTTATGATGTGAAATTTAATTTCAAGATTGAATTTTAATTGCGAATTTTATGGTAAAAAGGGGCGCTGTGGCTAAGTGGAATTGTGGGTTCGTTGGCATATAATTGGTCTCAACCCAATATGAAAACTAGCGTCAGGATCATTCACGCAAGGTATGATTATTAATTTATTTTATTTTAGTGTTTTAATTTATGTTTTTTTGGATTCATATGACCCAGGAATTGTGGTTTTATCTTGTTTCTGATTGAGCCCTAAATGTGATTTTGTTTTCTGATTGTATGTTCTGTTTTCACATATATGTTTAATGATCCTTCCTTTAAGATTATATAATTGTATAAGATTAAGTAGGTCATGTTGGGTAAAAATTGGGTCTTTTTTGTAATAATTTCTTTCTCATTTTTTAATTAGTTGATTGGGATTATCGATTCATGGCGGTTTGGCATATGTTGTTGAAGAGTTGTGTTTACGGTATTTGCTAGTTGCGATTTCGGTGAAAATTTTCCTTTCGGTGTAGATTGTGGATTGGGAAACTATGTTGTATAATTTGATGATGTTGGAACTTTATACATGTGAAGATTATTTCTTAAATGGTTATGTTTGTTTCTTGCAACAAATGATGGAACGTGTGTTTTGGATTTTTTTCATTTTTATTTTCCTCATTCGGCTATTTTTGGTTCTTGAATTTGATGAGTATAACAGCAAGGGAAATGTGTTTCTTGCAACAAAGGATGGAACGTTGAGTTTTGGATTTACTTCATTTTCATTTTCCTCACTTGGGCTATGTTTGGTTCTTGAATTTGTTGAGTAAAACAGTAAGGAAAATGTGTTTCTGTCACCAAATTTTCATTTTCTTTATCTTGTTCCTCACGAAAATTCAAGAACCAAAATCAACATGTGATGAGATTCGATTTTGTGGTCGGTTAACTTACAAGTTAGAAAGGTTGAATTAGGACTTTCCATTTTTTATCTTCTCAATTGCTAATAGTGTTCCTTGAATACAAGGTTGCACGCACAAGCACTTACGCTTGCTGCGTTAGCTGGGGCTGGCATTGTCGAGTATTATGACCACAAGACAGGAGCAAAAGCCGAGCGTGTTGCCAAGTTCCTTGAACTAAACGAGCACCCACACAAGTAATAAAGCTTTGTCGTTTGGGATCGTCAAATGGACGCATTACTATTATTATTAATATAGTCGTAGACGGTAAATTCTTTCAGAGAATTATTTTAAGAGAATGGTTTTAAACATTCAGTTTTGTTGATTTTGTTTAGTTAAAATTTTGAAAAATTTAGCTATTGATAAAGGCCAAGAAGTATTTGTATGTACATCTTGAGCTTCTGCTGATAACATGCAACAGTTCAATAATTATTAGAATATGTTTATTTTATTGGTTTTGTTTTTTTTTTTTTATGGCTGCATTTATTTTGGGTTATTTAATACTCTATGAATATATGAATGGGAGAATGTTTGGATATTATTTAATTGTATTTAGAATATTTTAGAATTATAAAAAAAAAATGGCGCAAGACCTTTTTTAAGGAGACAATTTAGCTATCTGTCCAAATAATTTAATCTTTAACTAGGAAATCAACACCCGCTTTTTCATTAAAGAAGGAAACCAAGTCACGTGTGATTTTAACAAATTATGCCTAAAACTTTGGCAACTTTTCTTTACCGAATACAATACAATTCATATTCATGTGCAATGTTGATGACCTTAAGAGAGGATTTTAAAGTGGCCTTTTGATAAGCTTAATTTTTAAAAATGGCCTTATAAAGTTAGAAATTTTAGAAATGGCCTTTTTTTTAATAATTAGTTAATAGATTAACTAACCTATTAATTAATTAAATTATAACTAATTTTTAAACAAATAATTAAAATAAAATAAAATAAAATAAAAATTCAAACTCAAATAGCCGGACAAAAATCACCAAATTAATAAGATGTTCTTGGATGCTTGGTGCCAAGCGCCCATGGGCCCAAGAACATCTTCAAATGTCCTTGTTCTTGGACGATTGGTTCAGTTGCTCGGGCGACTGAACCAGTAGCACAAGCGACCATGCCAGTCGTCCAAGAACATTTTCAGGCGCAAATTAGGAAAAAAAAAAATTGGGCACGATTGTTGTAGATTCATCACATATTTATGTTTATCACCATAGATGTGGAAGTTATGAGAGAGTTTGAAAATGAAGAAGAAGAGTTGAGAAAGTTGGGAGAATTTGAATTTGAGGAGAGGGGGAAAATAACAGAGTCATTGAGAATGTTTAGGAGAAATAAGTGGGTTTAATTTAAAATGAAATTAAAAAAAATGAAAAATAAGGGAAAGGTCATTTTCAGAATTTTAACATTTGGAAAGGCCACTTAGAAGAAATACTTTGACCGTTAATAGTTCTTAAATAATAAATCATGACTATGGTGTTTTAATTGACAGTATTTAACATAGATAAACGGGTTTTTGGCACTTTTAATTATGAAATTATAGGGATTTGACATTTTACATTCTGACTTAAAAGTTTTGGCATTTTGCGTTCTGAAAATACAATTTATTTGGCACTTTGCACCTTTGTGTGGGTTTTGATGAAAAAATTGATTAATGCAAGGGTAGAATAGTAATTTTAGATATTTTGGCACTTTACACCGCAAAAATATAGATTTTGATACTTGACACCCTAAAAGTATAATATTTTGGCATTTTCAACCTCGACTTATATTTTTGTCACATTTTTCATTTTAGTCAAATTTCTAGCTATTAAAGACTAGGTAAGACTCTTTTATCTTTTTTGTAATTTAATAAATGGGTGATTTACACTCAGACCTCCTCAGGTTTGGGCATATTACAAGAAACCTTCCGTTGTTTTAAAAATTACAGGGACACCCCCACAGGTTCAGGCATATTACAAGAAACCCCTTACGGTGTTAAAAACAGACGGAATTTGATGACGTCAGCAAAAAAATTGATTTTTCAAATTTATCCATGGCTAAATATACCCACAGGGGGTGTCTATGTAATTATACTATACCTCAGGGGGTGTCTATGTAATAATATTATACCACATGATGTGTCTATGTAATAATATTATACCACAGGGGGTGTATTTGAAATATTACAATAACTTTAGGGAGTTAGTTGTAGCCAACTGTCAAATTCTATAAAATGACAAATAGAAGTTAATGTTGGCCATATACTTTGACTAAAAAAAATTTCATGGAGGTATTTATAGCCAATTGTCCTATTTTAAAAAATGACCAATGGATGTTATGTTGACCATATATTTTGACTATAAATCAAAATCTTCAATTGTAGGGATGATACAACTTTAAATCTTGGCGTGCATCTGTAACCATTATGGGTGCATTCTTCATACAACACATTAATATTTTGATTATCGACATTTTAAGCATCTCACACTAGCTACCTCTTGAATTTGATGATGATATTATCAAATTTGTGGGATGAAACGGAAAAGAAAATAAAAACGTTTGGACTGCTATTTATAACCAAAATATGTGGTTAACAGTAACATCCAACAGTCATTTTTTAGAATATGACAGTTGGCTAGAACTAACTCTCTGAAGTTATTGTAATCTTTCAAATACACCCCCTGTGGTATAATATTATTACATAGACACCCCATGAGGTCTAGTATAATTACATTGACACCCCTGTAGGTATATTTAGCAGGGGTAAATTTGGAAAATCAAAAATATTTTTGCTGACATCATTAAATTCCGTCTGTTTTTAACGCCGTAAGGGGTTTCTTGTAATATGCCCAAACCTGAGGGGGTGTTCCTGTAATTTTTAAAACAATGGGGGGTTTCTTGTAATATGCCCAAACTTGAGGGGATCTGAATGTAAATCACCCTTAATAAATTTAACATGCTAATAGTAAGTACTTTTAGATTTGTAGGTATGTCGTGTAGAAAAATTTAAGATCGATTGCATTTTGAGTCTCATAGAAACAATATCATGAAATATAATAACATATTAGATTTATAAACATGTTTTTTAGATACGACTGATACGAAGATGAGAGAAAATTTTGTGTTTTCATTTTATTTTTATTGCATATTTTTTGTAATCTCATCTTCTCCTTGTTTTATTTTTGTTAGTGCATTTTTATTGAAGAATATAATAACAGTTAGATTTATAATAACAATATCATACTTAGGGTGAATCCTGCCAAAAAAATTAACTGATTGAAAAATGCCAAAAATATATATTTTTTTGAGTGCAAAGTGCCAACATTTTATATTTTCAGGGTGCAGAGTGCCAAAATCTAACTTTTAGGGTGTAAAGTGTCAAAAAAATTTGAAAATGACCATATAACCCATCTACCAATAAATTTTCTCACCCAAAACACACACCAGGGTGTAAAGTGTGAAATAAACTATATTTTTAGGATACAAAATGCCAAAATTTGTAAATCAAAGGATAAAGTGTCACAATTCTATAATTTGTAAAATGCCAAAAACCCTTAGGCCATCTCCAGCGGTGTCTCGCGGGGTCGGGCTCGGGGCCGGGCTGGGGAGGAGAACCGCTGGAGACGGCGCGGGGCGGGGGCCGGGGTGGGAAACGGGGCGGAACGGGCTGGGCGCAGGGCTCGACGGAGCCCTGCGCCCAGCCCGGGCCGCGATTGAAGAAGGAGGACACGCGCCCCTCTTTAAAACAGGTGCCGCCAAGTGGCGGCACCTGATTGGTCTTTCTTTCTTTTTTGGATTAATTGGATGTATTAATTGGATGTATTAATTGGTGTATGGTTTATTTAATGTGTGTATGGTTAATTTTGTATAATTAATGTGTTGTATGTAATTTTAATTTAATAAATGTGTTATAGTAATTAATGTGTTGTTTTAATTAAATAAAAATTTTAAATGGTTAATTAATGTGTTGTATGTATTTTTAGTTAAATAAAATAAATTATTTTGGGCCGAAAATAGCAAAACTAGATCTGCCCGAAATAGGATTTTTGGACGACATTCGTGTCCGCAGGCACGCACAAGTCTTGAAGGGCCGTGTGATAATCTAACTGAAGATTTGCACCCACCCCCCCCCCCCCCCCCCGCGCGCGCGAGGAGAGAGCCTTCTAGTAATAATTTCTTAACCCTTATGGTTTAGAAATCATATATAAATCCAAGTTTTTTTTATCACACTTCCAATGTGGGATAAGTTCATTTTTTTTTCCAATTTTTTCCATTATATATGTGAACTTTGAGATTTAATTTCTCATTCACCCGTATTCCGATTTGGACGTACCATATACCATTTTAATCTACTCACGGAGTAGAATATAATTCGGTCAAGACCCGACTCTTTACTCAAAGTGGGTCCCACTTAAAATACGTCCAAAATGGTCCATTAATTTACTTTTTTCAACACTATGTTTATGAGGTTTATAAGGAGCTTTAGGACTATTTTTATTTTCTTTTCCTTGATTATGTTGTGTATTGTTGTGTAATTAATGTTGTGTATTGTTGTAATTAATGTGTTATTTTAATTAATACTCCGTACTTAAAAAAATAAAACTATAATATTAATAGGTGAGAGTTTGCGTATTATGTATTAATTTTAAGTTACTTTAATTAAATATTCTATTTAATATTAATATTTTAATATAATTAATAATTAAATTACGAGTACTAATATAATTACTATTATTAATATTAAAAAAATTTAAAACTATAATATTAATAGGTGAGAGTGGGCAAAGTTTCAAAATGGAATTAATTCCCCCACGGAGCCCCAACCATTGGAGACGACGACAGGGCTAGCCCTGAACCATTGGAGATGGCCTAAGAGTTTGTTTACTCTGGATCAATTCCTTGGCTACCTAAAAGTTATTTTGACCAAACTAAAAGTTTTAAAATATTATTGGTAATGAGGAGTACAAAAATGACTATCATACTTGGGACATTTGTATGATTTTAACATATATAAATCCAATTTATTGGAGAATACATTAATTAGATATTGAGAAAGCAAACTCTAAGAATTCTTAAATTCCTAAATAGTCGAACATTCATGATTTCATTGATCATAGCCTTAAAGGAAACTTCACACGGTTTTGCTTATTTCCATTAAAATCCAATACATCTTGGTCTTTTAAAGAAGTGTATTAATTCTATTTTTTTGATATAATCTTCTAGTAATCATAATAAAAAGACAAAATTAAAATGAGGTGAAAAATAATCCCAATTTTAAAAATTGGTCATGTTATTTTGGGATCCTTTTAAAAGTAGTCTTATAACTATTAAAAAATAAAAATTTAGTCATTTAATTTTAACTCAATTTTAATTTTAGTCTTATATCTGACAAATTTCGTCTTTTTAACATTTAATAAGTTTCAATTTTTTATCCAGTAGTTAAAAATTTGGTCCTCTAACTTAGTTTCAATATTAGTCCTACAGTTACTAACTTTTTCTATTGTATCAGGACAAAATTGGAAATTTTTCAAAAGTGATCCCGTAACTTAGGAAGTTTTTAAAAAATAGTCTTATAAGTTACAAACTATAGTTATATACATTTACTCCTTTAACTTTACTTTTAACTTTCACTCAATTTTAATTTTAGTCCTTTGCATAACAAATTGGGTCCTCTAACTTTCAATAAGTTTCAATTTTCGTCCTGTAATTAAAATTTGATCCTACTACCGGAGAAATTTTGTAATTGCAGTATAAGATTTAAAACTTATTGAAAGTTAGATGACGAAATTTATTATGCAAAATACTAAAATTGAAATTGGGTGAAAGTTAATAGATCTATTAAATGTGAGTTCAATATACTTAGAAGCCACCTTTGAAAGGATCTCAATGTTACACATGACAAATTTTGAAAATTTTCCGGGAAAAATTTGTAATTGCAGGACTAAAATTGAAACTTACAAAATTGTAAGTTAAGAGGGCGAAGTTTATTATGCATAAGACTAAAATTAAAACTGGAAAATTAAAGGACTAAATTATAATTGGATGAAAGTTAAAGTACTATATATGTGTTCAGTATAATTATAGGACTATTTTGAAAAAATTCAAAGTTACATGACCATTTTTTAATTTTACCAAAAAAATAAAAAGAAGAAAAAATACATGTAAATTGTAAAATATTTAGCTATTCAATAATCTCGGCTCCACCTCGTTCAGTTTTTCGAGCTCAGCTAGTTTAGCGATTAAATCAAGTTCAAAACACAAAATTTCAATCTAGATATAATTCAAATAAAACATGAACTCGACTCGATTACACTCCTAAAATTTCCCCATCCAATGCGGATCACATGCTTAATTTTTTTTCTTCAATTTTTTGGTTAAGCTTTAGGACTAAGTGGGCCAAAGCAACTTTAATTCCTAGCATGATTTCATTGACCATAACTTTAGAGGAAACTTCCCAAAGTTTCGCTTATTTCCAAAAAATCCACTACATCTTCATCTTTTAAAGAAGTGTCTTAATTCTATTTTTGTACTATAATCTTCTAATAATCATAAATAAAAAATACAAAATTGGAAATAAATTGTAAACAGAAAACAGCAAAAGTCACGCCTCGGACAGCGATATTACGCCGACTTTTCATGCAAGATCTCAATTCTCACCTCTCCCTTTGAGTTTTTCACACACAATACACACTTACAAAAAATTATGTCTATCATTTTTTTATTGATTGATACATGCACATGAATTTTACCTTTTTTATTTTTTTGCTTTCATTGTAATTCATCACATTAAATTTCATTCATTCCACCATCATAAATTGTCTTCTCAAAGAGATTTGGGACATAAAAAAACGTAAAGAAAAATGGGTACTGATCAGATTTTAAAGAAAAACAAACATGATCAGAAGAAACTTTCTGTAACACACCCTTTTCATTACATTTTTCAAGAACAAAGATTTGTTTGTTTTTTGATTGGAATAGGAATTGCATTTGTGGTTTTCAACGTTGTTCCTTCTCTTGATTCGCCGTCTCCGCCAAAAGGGTTGATCTCTACTTTTGATGAATCTGTTCGAGTTCATCGAAGAAAGGCGTATGAATTGGATGCTGGATTTAGTAACCAAAACGCAGGTATTTTTTTGCTATTTTATTTATTTTTTTGAATAAGTTGAGGGCATTTATTTTTGTGATTTTTCATGTTTAAACATGGTTTTGTATTCAAGTTATTTTGGTGTAAGATTTGATTGATTTACATAGAGTGATAATATATTAATGTTTTCCTCTGTTTTTCTAAGGTGATTTTTTATGAGATTTTTTTTTCATAAATTTGAAATTTTGAGCTAGTGCGTTTTGGATAAAGTGGTTATATGCAGAACACACCCCTTCAGATTATTAAATATGCATTGCATATATTTGGCAAAATTGTATTTTTAATTTCATAAAATCGACTATCAACATTTTGGTCCTGCATTGTAAAAGTGAAGTTCTAATCCCAATATTAATTTTTTTTAGTAGTGTTTGGTCATATCGCAACGTTTTTATCCAATTCGAGACTAAAATTGCAAAATTTAACAACCTATGAGACCAATGTGCAAATCATGCATAGTTTATTATGTGGGGGCCAATAGTGCAAAATGGACTGAAAACGCAATTCAATAAAAATGCAAACTATATTAATAAATTGTGAGTTTAAGCTTGATGAACTGGTTATAAGTATTTTGTTGTATGTTATTTAAGAAATATTTACTTTGTTCTGTAAAAATGTATTACGAAAACCTCCACACAATGTTTCACACACATGATTGATATGACTGAATTTTGTTTTTCCCTATGAAATGTCCTATAATTAGCAAAAGCAACCCTAGATTTCATTTTAAATGACAAATACACCAATGACTAATATTATTTGACAAATACACACCCTTTAACATATTTTGAGTATAATGCAGGTGGAAAAATCCCTTTAGGGTTGAAAAGAAAAGGTTTGAGGATTTTAGTCACAGGTGGAGCTGGTTTTGTAGGGAGCCATTTAGTAGACCGGTTGATTGCTCGTGGTGACAGCGTAATCGTAGTCGATAACTTTTTCACAGGAAGCAAAGAAAATCTTTTGCACCATTTCGGAGATCCAAAATTCGAGCTCATACGACACGATGTAGTCGAGCCTATTTTGCTTGAAGTTGATCAAATTTACCATTTGGCTTGCCCTGCATCTCCTGTACATTACAAGTACAATCCTATCAAGACAATTATATCCTTTACAATTTAATTCTTTTTTAGTTTATTTTTCCATTCTTAAAATCGTGTTGAGATTGGTGTCTTTCGAAAACTTCTTCCTTAACTTTTTTCCTCGAATCACAAGACAAATGTGATGGGAACGTTGAATATGTTGGGGTTGGCTAAGAGGATCGGCGCTCGTTTTTTGCTTACGAGCACGAGTGAAGTATATGGTGATCCTTTGCAACATCCACAAGTTGAAACTTATTGGGGCAATGTCAATCCCATTGGTAAGTCGAACGACATAACTTAAGGTTATGTTTTTTCCGCATCAAATGAAAATGACAGAATATTGAGCTTCATTTCTTGTTCATTTTCATTTTCTATATCATTTTGTTCACTAAAATCCATAATCAAACATAACTCAAAGTTATGAAAGTTCTTTTTATTTAAACACTACTTATATTTCTATAGGGGTTCGGAGTTGTTACGATGAAGGAAAACGTACGGCTGAGACATTGACCATGGATTATCACAGAGGACTCAACCTTGAGGTTCTTTATCTACCTTAATATTTAAAAAACAAAATCAATTGTATATTTAATTATGATGTAATTTTTTTTCAGGTGAGGATAGCTAGAATTTTCAACACTTATGGACCGCGTATGTGCATAGACGACGGTCGTGTTGTTAGCAATTTTGTTGCACAGGTCAGTACAAGTGCTTCTAACTTATTCTAAGACTTACCCTTTTGTTGATCATGTTTTTAAGGCTCACTTTGAAAATCTGATGCAAATTTGCAGGCCTTAAGAAAGAAGCCGCTTACTGTTTATGGAGACGGCAAGCAAACGAGGAGCTTCCAATACGTTTCTGATTTGGTAAACGTCGTTTTTTACGTCTTTGATCGATATATTGAGCAGTTTTTATATGCATGCATTGTGCAATCATCAAATAGTACATAAAAGTAAAGGAAAGACTAAGAAAACAGAAACCTCCAATAGTTTGTAAATAGAACACAAAACTTATTTGCAAATCACTCCTCTATGATAGTTCTAATTGTTAATACTCCTTGAGATAGTTTTATTTACGAATACCCCTCGTGATACGGATAAATGTAGCACACTGCCCCAAGTACACGTTTACTTTAACTTCGATCATGTGTAAATACCGAATAGCCCGTCTATAAGTAATAATTCACAGTTGACATCGAAGTCAAAACCGAGGGTAAAATAGTCTTTTCACCTTGGATTTGCAGTCTAGGGGTGTGTTTGTCACATTTCAGGATATTTGTCAATAAAATTCTCACATGTGGAATTCTCCAATTAGATCAATCATATAGGGGTGGGGGGGGGGGGAATAATTGCAATTCTTGTGATCAAAGTTTTGAACTGCTAAAAATTAAATGAACATATTGCAAATGTGTTTTATTCACAGGTTGAAGGTTTGATGAGATTAATGGAAGGAGATCACATTGGCCCTTTCAATCTTGGTAACCCGGGCGAATTCACAATGCTTGAACTTGCTAAGGTAAACATTTTAATACCAAAACAAAAGTTAATTGCATTTTACCTCCCTTATGATATTCACAATATTCAATTTGTCTCCCTGTAATTTGAAAAATAGCATCTTAGCCCCTGTAATTTTATAAATATTTCACACCGCCTCACTGATATTTTTATAAGTGACTATTTACCTCTATGTGTTATGATAATGTTGTAGTTTACCCCGTGTCATGATAAATCTTGCAATTTACCCCCCTATGTTATGATAAATGTGGCAATTTACACCCATGTTACAAAACACTTTTCATGCCCACTTTCAATTTTGGCAAGTGAGTTATACTCTCAGGCTGAAGGGGGTAAATTGCTTCTCTGAAATTTTCACAAGGGGGTAAATTGCTCTTTTTTAAAACACATGGGGTAAATTGAACATTATAAATTTCGTAGGGGGTAAATATGCATCAACTCAAAAATAATGTTCGATAAGCCATGTTAAGACACTTGACAAAAAACCTATATTTACAGGTAGTACAAGACACAATTGATCCGAATGCACAAATAGAGTTTAGGCCAAACACAGAAGACGATCCACACAAGAGAAAACCGGACATTTCGAAGGCCAAACGACTTCTCGGTTGGCAACCCAATGTTTCTCTAAAGGACGGACTTCCTCTTATGGTACACGACTTCAGACAACGTATATTTGGGAATGACAACGATCACACGAGCTCCTCCAATGAATAGAGTATAAATAAAAAAAAAAAGATCGAAAGAAAAGAGTACAAGAATAAGTGAAGTGTCACTACAACTCAATTGTAGTTATTGAGTTAATACAAGTAAATAGAGGAATGGATATCAATTTGATAGTATGAAGTAGTTAATCACAAAGCGAAATTTTGTTTATGTAATGTTGGAATATTTTCAAGATAATGTACTCGAGAGAGATATAGTAAATGTTACTAGTATTATGAGACTCGCGTTGTTTGTTGTGTTGGGAAACTTAAAGTAAGTTGTATATAAGATTGTAATGTCTTGATTTTCACATTGGGATGGGAAATAAATTCATGGATAAATAACATTTTACGTTCTTTAATTTTTACTGGTCCGCGAAATCTGGCACTTAAGTTTCTGACAAGCAAAATATATTCTATAACTTTTTTATACCCGCAATTTTAGTCCACTAGACCACAATTTCAGTCCACAAGTTCACTAGAAATTGCCAATTGAATTATTAATTTGGGGATTTTGCCAAAGTAGTTGTGCTTTACCCTAATAATGAGATAAAGGGAGAAGAAAAGGAGGGGACTAATGTCTAATTTTCCCTTCAATTTTATATGACATGGCATATGATGATGTGGAAAAAAATTAACATGTGGCTGCTACTTTGGCAAAATCCCTAAATTAGTTGTCCAGCCAGTTTGCAATTATTGACCAGTTAGGCAATTTTCAGCGAATTGTGGACTGAACTTATGGTCAAGTGGACAAAAATTGTGGGTATAAAAAAGTTGTTAGACGTATTTTGCTTGTTGAAAATTTAAATGTCACAATTCCACGAACCAGTGAAAGTAAAGGAACGTAAAATGCTAGTTTGCCATCTACGTTGCACGGATACGGACTCGGCGACTCGGACTCGACACGATTCGGATTCGGCGACTCATTTTCAAAAAAAAATTTAAGATACGACTCGGCATGGATACGTATATTTTAATAAAATAAATTTATATAGTTATATATAAAAAAAAATACCTTAGCATCAAAGTCATTGAATAAACACTCATTTAAAAACTTACCTTTGAATTGATATTTGGAAGAGAAAAATTAGGGTTCTTGTTAAATTGGGGATCGATCTAGGTTTGTAGACTTGTTAGAGTGTGATGGGTAGTGGTGGGAGTAAATGAAATGAAGAATTTGTTTACTTATTCATGGTGGATTTGGTTTTGAATTGCCAATTTGAATTTTCAATTTTGGATGAAATGAACTGGGTAGAAGGCGCAGAAGTAGAACGAAAGAAACGGAAAGGAAGTGAAGGAATGAGTTTCAATTCAATTTTTTATTAATTAGGTGAGTAATTTGCAGTTTCAACCCAAGACTTTATAAAAAATTGCAAAAAACCCCCCCAACGAGTCATTGACCGAGTTGACTCGCGTATCCGGATTTTTTTTTATTTTTTTTTCTCGGACTCGCCACGTGGCGAGTCCGACGCGTATCCGAGCCGAGTCGAAGGCGAGTCCGAGTCCCCGGCGAGTCCGACTCTTCAGCTTGCTATTTTTTGAAGTATCCGTGCTTCATAGTTTGCCATTAATTCATATATAGTAAAGCACTAAACTTCGTTTTTAACTTCAATCCAAAATTGATTGTGGACGAATTGTTTGAAAATAATTACATACTTGACCCATTTTTACATGTCAACATAGACTTAAACATTTTGGGTTAGTAGATTAGAACCTAACATTTTGTTAATATGATGAAATTGAATGATATCTTTATTAAAGTTTATCTTTTTATTATAATTACATATTCAAGAATCTTACATAAATACTGAGTACGTTTTACCAAACAAATGCTATAAAAGTTTTAATAAACTAACTTTTATCAGCAAAAAAAGATACTATTCCTATCTAATTAGACTACTTACTGGAGTGATATGAACTAATAGAGAGAGGTAAAGAAAACATTAAATTATCGAATAAAATCGAATATTACTACGTACATGTATTAATAGATTAATTCGGTAATTAATCATTTTGAAGATGGGATTTCATGTTTCAATCCCTCTTCTAAATTAGCTTCAACACCTGCAATCTTTGGTGGCTTTTCATCATCTTTAGAGAAAGGTGTTGCATTTCTGTATATAGCATAAAGTACTAATTGGCATACTCCAAGTGCAAGTCCTGTCACATTTGGTATCTGCAATAAAATTACAACATATTAGTCATGTTTTGTTTAACAAATGATTTATTGTTTAATGAATGAAAATACTATTACAACAATATTGAAGTTTATTATAAAGTTATTAATGGCAATTTACTATATACTGATAATGATATTTATACTGTTTAATTTATTCTCGTATAATCTAAAAAAGTGCACTTAACCTTTTTATATATATTTTCGTAAAAAGACTCACGTTGTCCCCCTAATATTTTTAAATTTTCAAAAAGTATATGATTTGACAAAATACTCTATTCTACATTTCGATTCCCACAAACAGTTTAAGATTAAAAATATTAAAAAAGGGACAAAAAAAACTCTACATTATATAATACTATATACTACTTATTTTAAACCCTTCTGCATTATTTTATATGTATCAGATTATTTCTCTGTGTTATTCTAAATGTGACACAATCACCTGTAATATTTGACACGAAAAGGAATATTTTTTTCTCTTTACGCAATACTTTTTTTGAGTGAGTTACAGTACTCTACAACCGAATGGGGTAAATAAATCCAATAATTTTTTTACTAAGGAGTAAAATACTCATTTTCAAATTACATAAGGATAAATTGAACATTATGTATATCGAGCAACATAAATGGGCATTGACCTATTAATTATAATTAATGCATTTTTTCATAGGATTTGTATAAGCTTGTAAAAGAGAAAAGAAATTAAAAATAACTTACTCCAATAAATATATCGCGAACCAGTACGGCGTAAATAGCCCAACTGAGTGCAACTAGGAAGGAGAAAAACGAGAGGAAGAAGGGCATGTACTCTACACTTCTTGTTCTCACAACTGTACTCTGAAAAAAAAAATCATACCCAAAAATAAATAATAAATAATTTAAAAACCATAGAGGATATCACTAAATTTCATCATATAATAAATTGGTTGATTAATTGTTGTAAGTTGAAAAATAAATTCAATTATGATATTTATAATGTTCAATTTATCTTTATGTCATATGAAAAAGAGCATTTTATCCCTCTGTAATCTTTCAAGAGTTTCACACCGTCTCTCTTATATTTTTACGTGTGACACTTTGTCCCCTATGTTATGATTATGTGGCAGTTTACCCGATATAATATGATAAATGTAACAATTTATCCTCCCTATGTTACAAAAAGACTTTTTCATGCCCACTCTCAATTTCAGCAAGTGAGTTCCACTCTCCGATTGAATAAGGTAATTTTTTTTTTAATTTTAGAAAAGTAAAGTATTATTTTTTAAAGGGTAACCACATCTAATGATCCTCCTTATCAAATAACAGGACATTTTATAGGAGGTAAATTGACAATATTAGCCCATTAATATATAGTCATCTAGTAATTCATTCTCAAAGAGGAAGTGTATAGAAGTCCAAAAAGTTTCAATTTGATCCAATATTGTGTGACCAATAAAGAAAAAAAAATAGAAATTAAATAAATGGATAAAAATCTTTTTTTTTTTTCTTACCATGGCAGCCAAAGGAGAAGCAAAAGAAACAATAGTGACCGAATCACATAAAACTCCAATTGTTTTGATTTGTGTATCTTTATCCAATGCCAATCTTGTGATCAAAATTGCAGCCACATAAAAGCCCACGTTCAAAATCAAGGATAGAGCAGCAGTCTTCACCTGCAATTATTATAAATCAATTTAAACCCCTTTATAAAAAGTTCAAATTAGTTACAAAAATTCTAAATTAAATTTTCTTGGGTCGAATCCACTCAATCATAAAATAACTATACTTAAACATTGTGTTATTTAATTATTGGTCCCTTATGTCTTGTTGCAAAATTACATACTTTGTCTCCTAAGTTGTGAGCCATAAAGAAATAGTATTTTATTTTCAAATCGACACATACTCATCCTAATTTCATTATATTAAAATATTTATCTTTTGGACTCAACATGATGTGTTCTTTATCTTTTGAACTATATAACCACCGCCGATCTATATTTTGATTTTGTGAAAAATTGTTATATATATAATAATTTTATATTACTGCACGATTTTCGTCTTGTCTATCTAAGTATTACATCAGATATCATTTCAATAACTATCTAAATACAAATATTACAAATAACAAATCACTATATATCAAACATTAATATTAAAAAACCCATATTAATAGAAGTTGAACCCATAACCTATTGGTCCTGGAACCTCAACTTTGCTAGTGACTACGACTAGGCTATGGCCTAATTAACACCAATTTAAAACATATTTATTAGACCAGAGTATAAATTACTAAAAACATCTTCAAAATAATTAAAAGATCATACCAATATAAAAGAGAAAATAGGACTAAATATTGAATCCAAAGTATATTTCGTTGCTCACTAAAAATTAACAAATGAAATATAAAATTTCATCATTTCAATAAATTGTTACTCACCTTCAATTTTTTAGGAGCATATATGAGAAAGATGATAACATATATAGCTTGACACGTAGCTCCAAACCCATTGATTGTGATAAGAAGCAAACCATTTGGTGATATGATCCCATAATACGTCCAAAATGATGCATTCAATAACAAAATAACATAAGGAATGCTCGAAAAATCTTGGACTGATTTTTTCTTCACTATACACCAAAATGTTGGCCTGCACATAGAAAACCAAGCAACAATGAGCCTAGAGGTATATACACGACGTAAACGAGGCGAATCTAGCCTAACAAAATAATATTCATGCAAGCTTACACGAACTTTTTTTAGTTTCGATTAACAAATCGTAAACGATAATGATTCAAAAACTCATAATAAACCAATATATTTGACTAAAATCTTGTTTAATCGAGTTTGAATTAGTAGAAAAATACGAAAATTAGTGAATGATCAGATGCGTGCTAGAGAGAAACTCACGTTGGTGAAAGGAATAATAAGGACGCACTGATGTTGCCTGAAGAAGAAAAAGAAACATATATAAGTACACATAAGTTTAAGACCATGTATGATCATGCATACAAATTGTGAAGTTTAAGGTTGGAGAAAATGAGGTTTTACAACTTTTTTACCTAAAATTCCAAACACGATACTCCAAGTGCTCAAGACCATGTTTGATAAGAGGAAATATTAATTTGAAAAATAATAATGTGTAGAAGAGTGAATTACAAATATTATTTAGAAAGATAGTAATGTGTAGAAGAGTGAAGTACAATTATGAGAGGTGGGGAGATGTCTATAATATAGAAGAAGAAAAGTAAGCATTAACACAATTATTAGTATTTTTTTTAAAATAGTGTTACTGATTATGATGACATATGTGATGACATGGCTCTAAATTATTGCAAAACTTTGTGATGGGTACAATACAAAAAATGTGGAAAGACTAGGACCCACTCGTCTGAATATTTTCTCTTGATTTCATTTTTTTTATGAATAAAATTAATTTCGTTTCATTATATGAATTTTCGATTATGTTTTACACTTCACTCTTAATTGATTTAGGAAGAAATTTGATTAATCCCTTCAACTTTAATTTGAGCTACATGTAAAAATCACACTTTCAATCCCTTCAACTTTATTTGAGCTTTTAGGATTAACCCCTTGAACTTTTTGAACTCTCAAGTTGAATATATAATAAAAATCATGCATAGAAAAAATCGCACTTACTTTATATACCGTATACGTGATGATTATATAGTGTAATCATTAAATTCTATTAAGTAAATTTTAATCAAGAAACTAAGGGCAAATACAAAAGCCAATCAATGAGTAAACACTACTTTTTTTAGATGGTAAATACGTTGTTACATCAAACATTATATCGAATCGAAATTATTACAAACATTATTAGAAAAACAGATTTTCTCAACCGATTTTTTGCCACCGAAAAAAATCCATTGGAATTTGAATCAATTAGAGAAATATAAAAAATTTAAATACTGACCACATCGGTTGGAATTGTTAGTTCCCAAAATTTGGACCGGCAAAATTAGTCGGAATATAAATATAATTAATCTTACCAAATTTCGAAATATCTTTAAATTGTCAAAAAGTTTTGTTAACTTATAGTTTTAGATGTCTCATTTAAGTTGTATTTTGTAAATATTTTTTTTCACAAAAGTATCATCTTACATAAATTGATGGCGTGAGCGGCTTGACACCATTTTCTGATAAATTAAAATAACATGAAGATAGTTAAAATTGAAGTCTTATTTTTTAATATTATTTATCAAACTAAAATTAAAATTAAATTGCAAGGAGCAATAAAGATTTATATAGTTATAGGTCATCTTATATCTTACCCGAGGGACATTTTAATCTTCACTATACGTTTGAATTTAATGGACATAAATGAATTAGGTAAGAAATATTAAAAGGATGGAATTAATATATCTAGTCGAATTCTAATTGTCTCCCGCGAGAGTTGAATTCTATTGAGTTCATAAATATATCTATCAATTTAGGTTAAAACAATTCATTAATGTTATTAGATTAGTTGAATATTTGAGTTCGTAGATGTATTAATAATCCAATATGGATGATCTAATGCCAATGTATCTCCTGTGAAATGCATAATTGTGAAAATTTTAGAGAAGCAATTTACCTTCTTCAAATTTGACGAAATTGAGAATTAACATGAAAGTGTCTTCATAACTTTGGGGGTAATTAAACTGCCACAATATCATAAGATAGGGGATAAAGTAACATATTTATCAAAACACAGTAGGTAAATTGTCACATTTATTATAATACAGGGGAATAAACTGCACATTATCATAACATATGGGAAATTGCCACATTATAATACATGGGGTAAACTGCCACATATAAAAATGTTATGAATGTGAAAAACTTTTATAAGATTGCATGGGTTAAAGTATTTGTTTTCTCAAATTACAGAAAGATAAAATAAATATTACGAATATCACATGAGTTAAATTACTATACTTGGATTGAATTTTCCGATCACATTTAGAAAACGACATAAACCACTAGAGATGTATACTTATCTTGAACACACACTACATTTTGAGCAGCAATTCATGGAAAAAATAAAAACAAACAAAACAGACCAATCATTTCACGTGATAACAAAAGTAATGGAGGTCAATTTTGTAACGAAATTATATTTTCTTGAGGGACTTGCGACGACCACTTTTCTAGGCAAAACAAAGAAAGTTAGAAATAACTTAATTCTCATGTGAACTTGTTGCTTTTTTATTATTTTATATAAGCCACAAATCAGTTGGCCAACAAAAGTTTGGCAATTCTAGGTACAACTTTAATGGGACATTTTGGTATTTTTTTGCACCAATATTATTATTCCTATCACATCATTTGCTGTCGTCCATTCATCTAATTAATCAGTCCGAGTGATTTTTCAGGTTTCTAATATATTTTTCAAGTGAAATTAAATATATAATCAAATGATTACTAGTTAAGAAATAGGATAAATTACGGTTACCTACAAGGTAAAATCAAATTATAAAAATCTCCCTTATTTATTGGATAGTACGGAAATTTCTTTCAGATTTGTCACCATCTTACAATTAGTCCCTTACTCCTGAAAAATTTAAATTTTGCCCTGAGGAATTATTTATAATGTTTGTAATATCTTATAAAATTTTAAAACATGGGTATTAATTGTAATATCTTATATATTATAAACCTGGTAATTATAAATATCCCACAAAAACTTGATAAACCTGTAAAATTGCACATATTTCAATAAATTAAAAAAAAACTTTTTTAAATATATATGAACAATTTCTTTAATAATGACAAATTATATAAAATTTTAATACTAATATTTTATAAATATAAAAATTTATTTACACATTTAATTAAATTAAATAATGTTTATATCGTATTGATAAATTTAATTGAATTTAATATTATAAACATAAAAACAATTTTTAAAAATACTTATTTAAATGTGCTAATAATTTTTTTCTAAAGTTTAATACTATAAACATTAAAAATTAGTTTATTTAATTAAATATGTAATTTTTTTTATATTTATGATATATCATTATTAGTTAAATTCTTGTTAGTTTATAATATAAAAATTTAATTTTAAATAAATACGTGAATAACTGTTTTACGAATATTTGTCGAAACTTATGTGCTAGTTTACTAATTTATCGACTTTGTGTGTTAAATATTTAATTTTATAATTTATGAGATATTACAGTCAGTAAATTATAAATTTGATAAGATATAGTAAACATACAAAAAACTCCTAGGGGCAAAATAAAAAAATTTCAAGGGTAAGGGGCTAATTATAAGATGATGACAAATTTGAGGGAGAATTTCGTAATATCCAATACGTGAGAATTTTTTTATAATTTGACATTACCTCATGAGACAATCGCAATTTACCCTAAAAATATTATGTCCAATCAATAAATATGTACATTCAAGTATTATTTACTAAAGAATTAATATTAAACTAGAAAATTACTAACACTCAATTTACAAGACCATCTAATTACTTGATATCAAAATATAGTCAAGTTTTTTGAGTTTTTCTTAATATTCAAATAGTTTGATATCTAATTGACAAGTGTATAATAGAATCTTTGGATTAGGTCTGAGCAACCGGTCTGAACCGGACCGAACCGAACCGATTTTCGGTTCTGTCCCGGTTCGGTCCCAAAAAATCATGGACCGTTTACCGGACCGAACAAGTCGGTCCGGTTCGGTCCATGTGTACCGGTTTATCCAAGAATATTCGATTTTTAATGAAAAATTGCCCAGATCGGTCCGGTTCGGTCCAGATCGGTCCGGTTCGGTACATAATTCAATTCCAACATTTTAAACATGGACCGGTTCGGTTAATATCCAAGTGAAGAGGACCGGGTTCGGGTAATTTACTAATAGCATAAATAAGAGAAAAAAAATATATCCAAGTGGGTTCGGGTCGTTCGGTTCGGTTCGGGAAACCGTCGGTTTTTACCGAAAATCGAATAGATGCTGGTTCGGTTCTCACGCAGGAACCGATCACCGAACTGGTTGGCCGGTTCGGTAAACGGTCCGGACCAAACCGTCGGTTCCGGTTCGGTCCGGTTTGATTTGCTCACCCCTACTTTGGATGAGTTTTGGCTTGGTTTTGCGTGTTCGATTTAAAAAAGTTAATTTGGGTGGTTTAGGTGAAACCTTTGAAACATCATTTGGTTATATTTTGGATGTTGGATTTTATGGTTTTGAAAAAACTGAAACCCCACTTGGATTGAGTTTGTATGTTGGAGTTTGGAATTTGGGGAAAAAAGTAGGTAGTATGTATCAAATTAATATTTTTTTATTAAATTTGAGAGGAAAAATAATTGGTATGTGTCAAATTAATGTTTTATATGTTTCAAGAGTTTGAAAGTGGTTTGTGACGAACTTCATGAATTTCGGACAAACTTCATTTAAAAGAGTCGCGACTCAGTTTCGCATGGCAGACGAGATCGGGCCAGAACCGGCCAAATCATTTAGGATTTTGTTGGATTTATTAAAAAAGTTCAATTCCGTATAGCATTTGGATAATGCATGTGCGCGTTTTGTACGGAGGGAGAGACAGCTCATTTGAAAAAACAAAACCATAAAATAAAAAATAATGCATGCCCGCGTTTGTTACATACTTACTTGGAGACACCAATAAAAAATAATAAATTAAATATCACAATAATTTAAATGGTTAAAATAATTTGAGATTGGGATTCATAGTTTGATAACTAATTAATGTCGATATTTCAATCCAAAATTATGTTTTAATTAATTGTTTGTTTAAGATGAATCACTGTAGATTGTTTTAGTTAAAATAGTGTTTAATACCTCTTCATCGCTTTTGAATCTTCCTCAGTTTATTGTCGATTATGTATTTCACAATTTCGATCATTAATAAATTTATCCAGTTGGATTTTTCAAAAAAAAAATAAAAATAAAAGAAAGATGGATCCAGATTCAGAGCTGATGCAACAAATATTATGAAATTTCAAATTTAAATACGGGATCTCTTTAAGCTACAAAATCACCTAATATTTTTTTAGTGAAACTATAAGTAGTAAATGTATCATTACATTAACAAATTACAAAATTATAAAGAATTAATGTTCAACTAACCAACTAAAAAAACTAGTATTAAGCTAAAACAAAAATTTAGACATTATGAATACTTATCACGATAAATTAGTGAATTTTCATGTATCACTAATTGACAATAACGACAAATTATTTACAATTTTCTCAGAGTGAATATTTTAATATGGATATGATCATAAATGATTCGAACATGATGAATCTACCACCAATCAATGTGAGAAAATTCTTATTAGACCTGACTCGATCAAATTTATTCCACCATAAATAAAATATATTACACCTGTTTTATGATTGATCACTCTCCAATGAGTTAAATCCAATCACACAAAACAAATATATTGCAGTTATCATGTAGTTACTTTGCATTAATTCAAACCCGACATGTGACATATCTCCCATCAAAATAACTTATCTTAAACTTACATCAATTCAAACTCAAATTGAATATTGACTAAAATTCAATAAAAATAAATAAAAATAAAAAGTGACATACTACTACTCTTAACGAAGTATCGACTTCGAGCTAGCTTAAGATGACAACCGACCGTCCAAGAGATATCCGCGTAAAGTGACGTCTCAACCAAGCGTGAAACAATGCCCATCCTTCATAGATATTAATTAGTGCTATACCCATTTTCACAAATTTTAAATTATATTATTTCAACGAACTTTCTTTGTTGCTTTCTTTGATTAGCTAAGTCTCTTGACCAAATTCAATGGTAGGAAGTTCACTACATACCGTGTACATGCCAATTTTTTTTGGGATTATTTGCACTTACACTCCCTGAGCTATCGCTATTTGGCAGTTACCTTCAAATCTTTTCATTTTTTAACAATCACACCATTCTGTTAACAAACGATTCGTTCCACTATTAATTCACACTAAAAATAAATTAAATTTTAGTGATAAAATTTTATATGACAATGTTAAAGTTGTCATTTCTTATATATATTAAGTGACAAGAATTCAAATATTGTCCCTAGAATGGTTTTCATAAACATACTAGTGACAAGAATTGTAAAAAAATTGTCACTATTGACATTTAACGATACCTCAAAAGTGACAACAAAAACGTTGTCACTAAACCATAGTGATAATATTATTGTCAGTAGGTTGTCGTTAAAGAGTGTCGCTAATTGTCAATAGTGACAACTTAAGTTACCATATATTTGTCATTATTAGCTATTAGTGACAACTTAAAAACATATTTTGTCACTATTGCACTTGCCATTATTATTATGATAAAATTAATTTTTTATCACTAAATATATACAAAGAGTGACAACTTCTACATTGTCACTTACGTATTGCTTTGGTGTCGGGAAAGTGAAGGAAAATCAGTTTTTTTTTCATCCCACATGTTGTTTGGATAGCAGGAAATGAAGTTTTTATTTTCCTCCAACTTTCCTGCAGGAAAATTTTGTGAAGAAAAAATTTCCCCACCAATTTGATGGGAAAATCCTGGGAAAATCTTTGGAAAATTTTACAGTAAATTGCAAAACACCCCTTATACTTTGTCTAACTATCAAAATCCCTCATTTGTGATTTTTCTTACCGAAAGCCCTTTTGTGCTTATTTATTATTGTAAAAAAATTACTTATCAAGTCTTATAACAATTATACCCCCACAAAATGACGCAAAAGCACATTTTTTCCTAAAAAAATTATTAATAATCCCCTGCTAATTTTAAAATTTGACAATAACCGCCCTGTTAACTTTGAAGATTAATATAAATTCGGTGACTAAAAAACATAAAATAGCGTCAAATTAATTTATAATAAAGTTAATATAATGAAAACGTGATTATTCATACAATATTTTATCAACACAGAAAACGTAATTCATAATCAAACAAAAATATTATATTCCTAAACTTTCTTAACAACCAAACAATTGCAAAAAAATAGTTTTTCTCACAACCAAACATGTAGACGAAACTAACTTTCTTTTCCTTTTCCTTTCATTTTCCTTTTTCAATAATTTTTCCTCACCTTCCTGACAATCAAAGATGCTATTAATTTTTTGTCACTCAAGCTCAATTTTCTTGTAATGTGAATTGGTTTTTTTCCCCTATATGGTAAAATATGAGTAGGAACATCTAATATTTTATTTATATATATTGCAATTTTCAATTTGATGGACAATATTGTTGACAAGTCATTAGATGAAAATTTTAACATGCATCAAAATGAAAACAACTCAAGTTACTAGACCCAATTCAATGGTAGGCAACACTACATACCGCATACATGCCATTTTTTGTATAGTTCCATGATTGGTTAGTCATTAATTATTAAACTAATATTGAAAGGTATATGAATGTGACGAACAAGTACAATTGAAATAAGGGCAGAAACAGTGAAACACGTTAATATCTACGCTCATAACGAGGTCTATAAAGTTAGTTCATCCAATTGAGTCAACAACCCGAAATTAGAAAATATTATTTTATATATCATATTTGAAATTTGTGCTCAGCCAAACAGGTGTTTGCCATGTGGATGCTCATAAACGATCCACCGAAACAAGAACGTACATAAAATTTACGGAAAATTCTTGACTTTTGATCCATATGATATGTGTAATGTACTGAGGGCGGATTCAGGATTTCAGAGTCGAGAGGGCTAAACTTTATTATCAATAAAAAGGAATTACATAAGCACATAAAGATAGATTACGATAAAACGTATTTTTGTTATACTAGAATTATAGTCGGCTTTCTTTAATATCATAAATATCATCTAAGATAAAACTAATGACAAATTTATCAACGATTATGTTATCAATATAAATAATCAAACTAACCATTAGCATAATGTAAATTTTATATTTTTTTAACCTAAATTTGGCTTTATATTACGTATAAAATAAATATAAAACAGTAAATAAGCTAATTTCATTGTAAATTCTATACAACCTACACAAAATTTAATCCTATTTTGATGTAAGAAGTAAAAAGAAGCAACAAGGACTATGCCAAGTTTGATTTCTAATTAAACAATTACAAAATTTAGTAATTGAGTATCAAAAGAAACAATCAATTAATCTATATAGATGTACTAATATATTTAATATGAATGCACCTAAATATTAAAAAAAAAATTATTGGGGGCCAAGCCCCCCCAATATATAGAGTAGATCCGTCCTTGATTGTACTTGTTTTGTGATTAATCATCTTTCTAAGAATTTTGAGTTCACCCGAATCGGGTATGAAATAGAATTTTCCAAAAATATTTCACACCACGTGGTATAAGTGCTCAGGTGTGTGATGACATATCATATTATGGTGGGACAATTTAACAAATGCTCGACCTACTCAACCTCAGTATTGATCGAATTACTGTAAAAAGAATGACCATCAAACTCACTAAATTTATCTAACACAATAAAATTACTTAGCTCTCTATGCCCCGAAACTACAACTAAACAATTCGAGAATCCATGTATTATATCAACGTCGACCTGGAGCTCGAAGTTAAACCGACTGAAAAGACCATAAACCCCATAGTTTCTTTTTTTTTTGGTCGAAATGTCCATCAATTCAATATTGTTATAATTTTGAATAGTGTTCGAGTTTAATCTATTTTCTTTATTTTAATAAAAATAGCACCTTATTAGATTCTACGGAAGTACGGCCTGATATGCTTAACGTGAGCTAGTGGCGTAGGAAATACGTTCGTGTACATTTTGGGGGTCGTACTTTGATTGAGATTAAGTTTAAGACTATTCTATGATTGATTACCTAATTTCAAGAAAGCATTTCTAAAATACTTTAAGTTGGTTCCTACAATTTCACGTGATATATTTTAAAATTATTTCTTGAAATATGCCGATCCGAACGCCATATTTTTTTAACAATTTGGGTGTTTAATTTTTTTGCAGAATTTTTAAAAACACAAAAAAACTCGACACAATAAAAACTTCAAAGGGTAGGTTCTTGCAGATTTAGCATAACACAGATGAGTATTTTGCATTTTTCCCGATTTCTTTCAACACCAAACATATTCTATTTGCCTCATCATAATATTAGAAATTATTGTACATATGTTCTCTTTTTGAAGCTACTATTATTCATTTTTATATTTAGTGCATATCATGAATGTTCTAATTTTAAATTGACTAATTTGGCCGAACACAAATCATTTGGAAGTAATTTGATGAAATGTACTTGCTTTACAATTGCTTAACACTCATAAAAAAATTGACCAATTCCAAATCGTTTGTAAAAGACACTTGTTTTGTGATATGATCGAGAGAATTGTCATATATGATCACATTTTTATTAGTAGCTAAGAGAGTCCCTTTTAATATCATGCCAATAATATATAATCAACTTTATGAGTCATTAAATATGACCCACCGTCGTAATTTTTTAATCTGATATTTATTTGCTTTTCTACACGTGATAGGGTAATAACCCTACTCAAAAGTCTCTTTAATTCATAAAGTTTATTACTTAATATTTTGTCATTAAACACACACAATTTTCTTGTAGAACGAATTAAAATTGAAGAATATAGTTCTAAATTTTAATTTCAGTTAAAAAAAAAATGACACAAACACACAATTTGATTTTGGGGATTTACACTCAGACCCCCTCAGGTTTGAACATATTATAAGAAACCTCTCGATGTTTCAAATATAAGAACACCCCCTCAGGTTTGGGCATATTACAAGAAACCCTTACGGCTTTAAAAACAATTGAAATTTGATGATATGTCAGTAAAAAAAATTGTTTTTTCAAATTTACCCTTGGCTAATATACTCACAGGGGGTGTCTGTGTAATAATATTATACCACATGGGGTGTCTATGTAATATATCATACCACATAGGGTGTATTTGAAAGATTACAATAACTTCATAGAGTTACTTGTAGCCAACTATCATATTTTAAAAAATGACCATTAGATGTTGTATAATATTATTACGTAGACACTCCTGTGGTATAATATTATTACATCGACATTTCCTGTGATATGATATTATTATATAGACATCCACTGTGGTATAATAGTATTACATGGACACCCTATGTGGGTACATTTAGCCAAGGGTAAATTTGGAAAATCAAATTTTTGTGACTGACAACATCAAATTCCGTCTGTTTTTAACGCCGTAAGGAGTTTCTTGTAAATTGCCCAAATTACCTGAGGGGGTGTCCCTATACTTTTTGAAATAACGGGGGATTTCTTGTAATATGCTCAAACCTAAGGAGGTTTTCGTGTAAATCACCCTTTGATTTTTAAGCATTTTTTTTTCTTAATTAGTGAAAAATAAACACATACAGTTGTAGTTAACTTAATTTAAGTTTTCAATTCTGAATACATTTGGGCTTTGTTCGGTTGTGTATATAAGTTTTTTGTCCAATTTATTATTTATGTATTGGTCCAAAAAGTTGACCAATTACAAAACGTTTGTAAAGCACACTTGATTTATGACTAAATTGAGAACTTGAGATGATCGAGTTTGAGTTAAAGAAAACAAAGAGAATTATATTGTCATACACGATCACATTGTTTTATAGGGTAAAATACGGTTTGTCCCTTAAATTAAAACATAGAGTAGTATCAGTTAACCCGTTAAGTATAAATTGTAATACTTATCATTTTAATAATAGTTTTAGACTTTTTATTTCAAAATTACCGGCCGTCTCTCATATAACTAATAAATTGGTTTATTTATTTATTCTAAAAAAAAAAACTGTTTCTTTACTAATTATGAATTTATCCATCCACCAAAGAACATTATGTTTCAATTTATTCTTTTTTTTTGTTTCTTTCATTTTTTGTCTTGAATTTTTTTCTTTATTTTTCTTTTCCATTTTTTTTGTTTCATCTTTTTCTTTATTTCAATCTCAATATATTTTATTTGCAATTGGTTTAAATTTTTATTTGGTGATAATTATCACCTTTATTTTATTTACAAATCATTATTTCAAATGGTAAGTAATTCTCCTTCAAAATTCTTACTTGAAAATTTTCGAATTTGACACATGCTCGTATCATTTATTCTTCATTTTATAATTACTGTAACTTCTTTATACGTCTATTACCAATAAAAAGTAAATTTAAAACCAACACAGATCATTACTAATAGTATGAGCGTGTATGTCAAGCTTGAATTCTGCGAGAAAGATTTTGAAGGATTAAGAAATATCACTCAACATTTGAAATAATATATATACAAATGAAATATAAAGAGAAAAATTGAGACAGAAATAACGAAAAAAAGTTGAAACAAAAAATAAAGAAACAAATTGAAATGCATATAAAGGAAAAAATGATATGGAACTGAAGAAAAAAATTGAGGCAAAAAACCAAAATAAATAAAAAAATTGAAATATAGTGTTCTTTTGTGGATGGAGGAATTCATAATATATAAATAAATTAAGATATAAAGGGGGATAATTTTGAAATAAAGAGTTCAAAACTAAAATAGAAGGGATGAATGTTACAACTGATATTTTATGAGATAATAATTTCACACTCTTAAAGGGGTCAAACTGTATTTAACTTTTTTTTTTTATCTAATCAACTTTATGAGTCACTAATTATGACCCACCATTGTAATTTTAAATCTGATTATTTATTTGTTTTTCACACGTTAAAACCCTATCAAAAGTCGCTTTAGTTCATAAAGTTTATTTGTTTCTTTTCATGTATATATATAGCTAGGGAGATAACTCTATTACTTTCGCAAGATCATATATTTAGTGATAACATATTATATTAACTATATGTTAATATAATAATATTAGGTTTACACTGTTTACAATTATATTAACTGACAATAATTTAAACATTGTTACTGGAATTATTTTCATAAAGAATTATGAAAAAACTTGTCATTATTAATGACAACTGGAAATATATTTTGTCACAATTTCACTTGTCACCATATAATTATTGTGACAAGATTAAACTTTTTGTCACTAAATGTATGAAAAAAGACATCTTGAATTTTCATAAAATCACTTAATATTTGATCAATTAACATATATTTTTCTTGTAGAACGGATTAAAATTAAGGAACATAGTTGTAAATTTGAATTTTAATTAAAAAATAAGGACACAAGCACAAATTTCAATTATTTAAGCAGTTTTTTAATGTATTAGTATAAAATAAACACATATAGTTGTAGTTACGTAGTTTTACTTTCGGGGAAAATACATATTACTATCCTGTGATATCGGAAACCTGCAAAAAACTACCCTGTAAAATTTTATTTGCACCAGATTTCCTTGTGTTTTCAAAAATCTTGCAAATTACACTCATTCCGTCTCCCTCCATTAATTTTTTGACGTGCGTGTATTCTACGCGCCAAAAATGCGATTTTTTTGTTTATTCCGTAATTTTTCATTCAAAATGACAAGAATACCCTTGTACCTTCGAATCTTTGCAGAAAACTTCCTCTTGTGTTTTTTAAAGTTTCCATAAAACTTCTTTGTGTTTTTTAAAGTTTGCATAAAACCTCCTTGTATTTTTTAAAGTTTGCAGAAAACTTCCTTGTATTTTTTAAAGTTTGCCTAAAAGTTCCTTGTGTTTCCCATAGTTTGCAAAAAACTTCCTTGTACTTTTGAAAGTTTGCGTCGAACTTCCTTATGCTTTGAAATGTTTGCAAAAAACTTCTATGTTTTTCTTAAAGTTTGTAGAAAAGTAACTTATATTTTTTAATGTTTGCGCAAAAACTTATTGTACTTTTAAATGATTGTCCAAATTTCCTTATACTTTTATACTATAGCTATAATTTTGTATCTTTTAATCTTCGCACATAATATCTCTTCTTTTCTATGTTTGTTCGATATGAGAAGTAAGAGAGAAAAATTAGTGAGAGTTTTTGTAATTGTAAATATATAATTTTTATTAATATATAAGGGATAATTTAGGCAATTCAATTAAAAATTAACAGTGTCAATGATTAACGGAGAATGAGTATAATTTGCAAGGTTTTTTGAATACACAAGGAAGTCTGGTGCAAAAAAAAATTCACTGGGTAGTCTTTTGCAGGTTTTCGATATCACAAGGTAGTAATATGCATTTTTCCCTTTAATAAAAATATAATTTTTTATTAATATATAAGGGGTAATTTAGGCAATTCAATTAAAAATTAACGGTGTCAATGATTAACGGAGAATGTGTGTAATTTGCAGGGTTTTTGAAAACACAAGGAAGTCTAATGCAAAAAAAATTTCACATGATAGTTTTTTACAGGTTTCGATATCATAGGGTAGGAATATGCACTTTCCCCTTTACTTTCCAATACCGAATACATTTGACATTTGAACTATAAAACTAAGTGCTTAAGCTAGGTTGTCAATAGAGTAACTTTAATTAGTGTATTTGATAAATATATACTATTTCTTTTTTTTATTATCTGTCGCTTCGGAGAAATTAAAGAGAGAAAACGACAAAATTTATTGAGTACTTGTAAACACTCCGTCGACATCCAGGGATCACTAATAATTCATTCATGAATTTCAAAAAGGCTAATTTGTTAGAAGGAGAAAATTTCTTTTTTTACCTCCCTTAGTGGGAGATTAACCTCCCACATTAAATGGTAAGTGGGGGAGCATTCGGCTCCCTCTAGTTCTAAGAAAAGAGAAGTCCACAAGGGACTTCTTCTCCATTGTTGCCGAATGAAGAGAGGTCAAATGACCTCTCCTCCTCCTTTTCTATTTCTTCTCCCCATATACACATATATACATTATGTATATATATAGTTAGCACATTATATACGGGTAAATCATATTATATATTCCGGGTAATATATATGTACATATCATCAACAATAATTGGGGCATTTAGATTGTGAATTATGGCTCATTTCCGTACGTGATTTGTGTCTTGATCGGGAGCACCAAGACGTGAGAGCATCGGTGATTCAACCACGGTTAGATCGATGGCAAAGAAGGATTCTCTCCGGATCACCCACTTCAAGCAACCGACGATTATCCGATCCGATTCAAGTAAGTAAGTTTACGATTGATTCGGATTTAAAACCTAACAGATGAGCCATGTATAAGGTTCAATTCTATGGTTTAAAGGAGATTGCTAGAGTGTAGAAGCATCTTGTACACTATATTTAGTTTTCATATATGCTATTTGGTTAAAAGTGTAAATGTATGTTTAGATATCCTTGCAATATTTTTAAAAACTCTAACAACTGGTATAAGAGCATGTGATACTTCTGCCTTGGTGTTTTCCTAAGTTCAATTCTATGATATGATCAAAATTTATATTAGTAAATTCTAAATTGATTATATGATAAGAAATCAATAAATAAATTCGATTTATTAATTCTACGGGTGATTTATACTCAAACTCTGAGGTTTAGTCATATTATAAAAAATCTCATGTAGTTTTAGAAATTACAAGGACATCCCTTATAGGGAGTGGTTTTTATAAATATTATTACAAGTTGTAGGAATGTTATTGTAAGACTTATTAAACTACAGAGTGTGTCCATGTAATTTATGAAATTATAGGAGGTTCCTTGTAATATTGCTAAACCTCAAGGTTTGGGCAAAGTGGGTGCATGAGATTGAGTAAAATACGAAGGCTCTTTTTGTCTCCAATAAGGTTGTAGATAGTGATTTTTGGTATTCTTAAAATTATGCTCTAAATTTTTTACTATAGCATGTTTATGTGCCCTATATAATATCTAAAAATTATTGTGACATTATTCTTTGTAGATTATGAGATATGATTTAATTTTGATTAATATTCTGAAACTTTGTTAATTTTCTACGGATTATTTATTGCGTTTCATGAACTGAAACATATTCCAAGCTCTCGTCAAGAACTTTTCATCAATATAAAGAACACAAAAATTGGCCGTAAAAATTGACGGAGAAAGGAAATGTGAAAAAAGTCGTTCAATTTTGGCATTAAATGTATCTTTTTTAAAAGTTTGGTACCAAATGTCTAAAGTAGGTAAAAGTTTGGTATGAAAAATGCATTTCCCTGATTTTTTTCTTTTTTATTTTTTTTTATTTTCTGGGGGTTAATGGACATGTGCACGACACGTGTCTTTTTCATCCAGAATTTAACAGCCAACCCTAAATTGAAAAGGGTTGGTCAATTTTGGTATCAAATGTGTC
Organism: Penstemon eatonii; assembly: GCA_038501285.1. Classification (NCBI taxonomy): domain Eukaryota; kingdom Viridiplantae; phylum Streptophyta; class Magnoliopsida; order Lamiales; family Plantaginaceae; genus Penstemon; species Penstemon eatonii. Next base: position 58,806,796 of record CM076715.1, on the reverse strand, counting down.
ATTTTGAAAAGTATGGTATGAAATGTATAAAAGTACCAAAGTTTGGTATGAAAAATGTAATTCCCTCAAAATTCCATTGTTCTTCTTGTAATACTAGAATTGTGGAATCAAGAAGCATCAAACTTCTTGAGAATGACTTGATCAGTGGGAGCGATCAAACATGTAATAATGTTCCTGAATCTGATCATTCTGTAGCTTCCACCTTAAGTGATAAAATGGTTATAGTTTAACACTTCTCAATTACAAACTAGTCTTATATATACTACCAATCGATGAAGTTCCACAAGTTGTTAACAATATTCCAGTAGATTAAGAGGTTCAGGAATTACTAATTACTTTTAAATATTAAGTGGTAGAATGGTTATAGTTTAACACTTCTCAAGTACAAACTAGTCTTATACTACCAATCGATAAAGTTCCACAAGTTGTTAACACTATTCCAGTAGATTAAGAGGTTCAAGAATTACTAATTACTTTTAAATATTTAGTTGAACCAAACATCTCTTGAAGATGTTGGTGCAACATCAAGACGATCCACTCGAACTAAAAGGCCAACTATTCCTAGAGATTATGTAGTGTATCTACAAGAATCTGATTATAATGTTGGAGTCGAGAATGATCCTGAGATTTTTTACGTAACGAGTTACAATAAATAGATGTGAAAAATGACATGATGAGCATTTTGTTTGTAAATAGTAAATACATATACGGTTTAAAACAAGCATCCTGTTGGTGGTACTTTAAAATTTTCATGGAGTAATTTTTTCATTAGGATTTGATGAAATTTCAGGGATTAATTTATATACCATAAGGTTATTGGGAGTAAAATATATTTTCTTGTTTTGTACATGGATGACATTTTACTCACAACCAATGCTAAGAGTATGCTACATGAGATGAACAATTCCTATCTAAGAATTTTGATGTAAAAGATATAGGTGAGGCATCTTGATTCTTAGGACTATTTTGAATAACCTATTTTAATAAAAATTTAGAGAGATATCGGATGACTGATTGTTCATAAAGTGTAGCTCCCATTGTGAAGGATGATATGTTCAATTCGAACTAGTGCTCCAAATGACATTGAAAGGGGACACATATAAAAATTTAAATCCCTGATACCGCCTTAGTGATCAGAAAGCTGAGTCGATATCACCGTAATCCATATATAGACCACTGAAATGTGCATATAAGGTGTTCATGTACATTTATGTAATCACAATGTACCTGCTTATGTATACCAATAGAATGCATTATCTTTCAACGAATGAACATAGTGTTCAACGAACGAACAAATTCTCCAACAGCAGCAACAAGAGACTTAGATTAGGGTAAAAAGAAATTATATTTTTTCCTTGATTTTATTTTTCAATCAAGCATCCTCATCTTACTCATTCCATAACAACACTCATTCGTGACCAAACTATTGATGCTTCAAACATGCAGAGAAAGTTTATATAATTTTGGACCCTACTTTTCAATTTTTTTGCGGGTGTCGGGTCGTCGAGGCAAGGACATGGACTTATAGATCCCAAAGAGAACATTGATCAACAATGAGGATTTCTTACTATTGACGTCAAATCAATAATAAAAAATTTAAAAATGAAAAGTAATAAAATACTTGAGGCCGAAATTGAAGCTAACAACCAAAGAAAAGAAGCTTCTAGATTATACATCGGCAACATCAATGTCTTCATGATAATGATATATTCAGGCATGGTTGGCGACATATTTGTCCGGGTTTGGGTCACTTGTATTTATCATTTTTTGGGATGTTGGATATGAGTCGTAGACGAGTTACATGTTCACGAGTTAGTATTGAAGAAGCTAGTGCCGATGCATCCAAGTTAGTTGTGGATGTTGTATTAGAAAAATCAACGTGCTGCTATTTTTTTTTCCACATATGGATTTTTGGCTGGATAATTTTCATTGACCCAAAGTATGGAATTCTCAGCAATACTGAAAAAAACATATCCTAGTTCTCGAAGAGGCGAGGACAACACTTTTTTGAGAACTAGTGATAACTCTGTGAAAACAGTGTTATCAAGTCTATTTCCTTAACTCATTCAATTACTTTTATTATAGTTTTGGTAGAATCTTAGGAATTATTAGTTAGTTTTGTGTTTTGTCGCTCGAGTCATTGGTTTGGTCGTTTTGTGCATGAATTGAGATATTTTCTTATATATTATGTTCATATTTTTAGGCCTAAGCTACTTTGGATCTAAGAACATGATTGGAAGTGAAGAACAACAAATTAAAGATCAAATGAAGTCAAGTAGTGCAAGAACGAAGAAGGAAAATGCTGTCAGAAATGTTGTGATGCACTCCGAGGACCATAACTCTTTCAAGGAAGCTCCAATGAAGCTGAATTTCGACTATGATGTAGAGGAATGAGTGAGATACACCACAGATTTTACGGATATTGATTTGGAGTTCGGAGCTGGAAGTGAAGACTCTTGTAAAACTGTCGCGCAAATCTGACGCGATTTTCAGCGGGCTTTTAAGGGAGTTCTTGGGCCCAAAGTCTCCTACTTGGACTCAACTTGGTAGATCTATTTAAGAAATTCTAGGTCACGAAATTACACATCTTTGATCAGCTCTAAACATACTTTTCTCATAGAATACACCTACAACATCAAAGATCTACTTGGAGAAAGATTGAAGAAGAAAAGAGAGAAGTCCTGAAGATCACCCAAGCAAGAAGAACGCAATATTGAAGATCTTTATCTTGAATTCATCGTTTTGTCTATAAAATCACATGAACTCAGATTTGTCTTTCTTTATTATTTTTCTTCATATATTTATCATGAACTAATTCTTTAGGATCTAGGGTTTTTATGAAACTATGTTACTTTGATTATTTTTATTGGATTATTCGTAGTTAGGGGCAATTCTTGTGTTTGATTTAATTTCGTTCTCTATGCTTGCAACTTGATTGATCACCTAGTTGTTAGATTTAATATTCTTTTTGAACTTGGAAAAGGGAGATAAGGATTAGATAGGAAATTGAATAGTAAACGACTCTTAGTATAGGAATATACTTAAGGCGTTTATACCCGTTACATGAGGTTCGTGTTAAATGCTTTGTGTTAATTATGAATCACCTAGGAATATGATCGATTTGTATAATACATTAGGTTCTTATGTAATTCGGAAGATACGTAGGAATATACTTGAATCCTCGGGTAGCACTCTTGTCACCACAATAACTACGAAAATCTCAATTGAGCAATCGATAGATAACATAGTTGATTATAACCCTAGGTTTCTCTTCTCATTATTCGAACTCAATCCAAGTACTTAGGTTAGTTAATTCATTTAGTTAATCTAGTTTAATTGAACTTGAAAATATATTTGAATTTGGAATCAATTAAAAGTAAATTAGGAATTGGAATTGGTAGATATTAGTCAAATCCCTGTGGAGACGATACTCTTATACTTACTCTTTATTACTTGTTCGATACATGCACTTGCGTTTATTTACGTGTGTAAATTTCGCAACAAGTTTTTGGCGCCGTTGCCAGGGACTTGCAACATTTGTTTGCCAATTTTTATTTTGTTTGGTTCCTAGTTAGTTATTCTTTTTCTCGTTCTCTTCATTTGGTATGAATCATAGCAGTTATCATTGGCTTAATGAAGGAACGACTTGTGTGTATTGTGCAGGTGAACACTCGTACGATCGTTGCCCACTGAATTCAAATTCATGGTTATACGTGGATCAATTTCAGGATAGTCAGTATGGTCAGAATCTTCACCCCAACAACTACAATTCAGGGTGGGGGACTAACCCAAATGTTCCATGGAGCGATGATCTGGGGAGTAATCAATACACAAACTTCATGATGACCAACTCGTTCATACCTTCAAGCTATCAAGAGTATTCTCAGCCACCACAAACAGAACCAAGTATTGCATTTATGATAGCATTCACCGATTGTATGGAGGAGATGAAAAAGATCGGATCTGAAATGGAGGCATTCAATTTAATTATGGGTAAACCTGGAGCTAACTCATTTCAAGCTCAACCAGTGAATATGACCCATAACCCAGAGGTTTACTGTATCATTTGTGAAGGAGAGCATCCGTATGAAAATTGTCCTTCAAATTCAGAGTCAGCGTGCTATGTGGGAAATAATCGAAACAACCAAGGTTATAACCCCTATTCTAACAGCTATAATCCCGAGTGGCGAAGCCATCCTAACTCTTCATGGAGCAATAATCAGCACGCTGGACAGGGATCAAACAATGCCACAACTCAGCAACAGCAAAATCCACCTGGATCTCAAGGTCAACTAAAACAACCACTAGTGGATAACAAACTGTCGCTAGAAGAAACGCTGAAGCAGTTCATAAACCATACAAATGCATCTCTTCGAAACCTAGAAACCCAAATGGCTCAATTGGCTCAAGATAGGCAGCACAGACCTCAAGACTCACTCTTGAATGAAGAGGATAATTCGATGTTATCAGATACTAAGCCGAGCGAGACAAATTCTCTTATTGTTAAGAGTGAAATAGAGCAGCCGCATAGCAATAAATGGACAAGTTTTGATGTTCGTCATAACGAGGAGATCCCGGATGCAGAAGAAAAGATCTTAATCATTCCGAAGGACGAAGACATCAAGGGAGACACCGAACTCGAAAATTCAGTGACGTTGATAGATGTGATTGAAGTAATGGAGATATATGAGGATACAATTGAGTTTATCATACCTCCAATTTATGAGTCAAAATGCGATGAATCTTATTTTGGTGTGGATGAGATATTAATGAGAGATACTCAAAAAGAAAGGGTTGATGATAAAACGAACTACAATATGCATACCCATCCTCAAAGCGTGACTTGGATAAGAGTTGGTAAAGATTACAAGAGATTTGAACCTGGGGATAGAGCTTGTCGATTCGATACGAGGTTCAAATTTGTCCCAATTGAGCTTAGAAAGGAAATACCAAATTTCGGGACAACAAAGAAAGCAAAAAGGCCCGGACTTATGCTTGATCCGGATGGAACCCTATTTGATTATTGACCACCTTAAAAGGGAAGTATCAAAGTCGAGCTAAGGACTTAAACCTAAGCGCTTCTTGGGAGGCAACCCAAGCTTTTATTTGTTTTTGTTTTTTGCGTTTTTTGTTTCGTTTTGTTTTAGTTTTAGTGTGATCTGTGGTGTTTTGTCGGGCTTGATAGAAATAGTGTCCTGCAAGCCAGCTGTATGGCTAGCATTAATTGTAATTAATGAGGAACTATTCAATTTAGATTAATAAATGCACTTTTATTAAATGGTCAACTTTATCTTATGTAATATTTGTCTACGCATAAGGATAGAAGTCCTTAGATCACAGGGCTATGGGACAACCCGTGGACTGATCTCTAAGGCCGTGATCTAGAATATATTCAAGAGTCGTAGAATCCAATCGAGATAGGACATCGTTGGATTCGGTTAGACTCTCACTATTGTGTATACTCCGATGAACTGGAGGACGCTGGGGTCCACGAGCGTGACTGGGATAGTCGATACACATAAGTGGGTGGCTTGCTGGGATGGCAAGCGCACTGAATACCCCAATTAGGAAATAACTCACCATGGAAGCGGTAGTCGCATATCGGGGTTGAAGTTATTCCAATTTACAATAGTATACGAGGAACGATCCCTAACAACTTGAGATGATAGGGTTTATCTGGTACGAGAACGTCTATACTTTGATATGAGTTCCGACTGACTGGGGATCGCCAGAAAGTCTCTGTGGACTCATGTTGGGTATAGAGGAACTCGTATGCAGATTCATATCATCAACAAAGGATCCATTGACTCGACTTGATAGGTCGAGAAATTCTCCTATGGATTTCTGTGAGAAATTAATTCTGATGAAATCCTTGGCCAAGGTAACTGACGACTTTATGTAAGTAGCTCATAAAGAACAAGTCAGAGAGAATTTATTTCGAGATCAGAGAACATAAGGTCAAGCCAAAAGATAAGGGAATCCGATGAAAGACCATACCCTTAAGTCTCGACTGGGAGATTGATCGATGGAGAGATTGTGTCGTATATGGAAATTGTAAATGATAAAAGGTTCACTGAATTAATTCACCAGTGATTGGGCTCCATGGGCTTGTGACTGGACATCGACCGTGGAGTGTGGGAGAATTCCCAAATTAGCAGGGGTGCTAATTTTGGAATGATTAATCGACAGAGTGTTCGATTAATTTAGAGCATTAATTGCTCAAGTAATTAAATAATATTTAATTACAACCCACGGCCAATTATGTGGTGAACCTACGGGGGCATACACAATACACAAGTAGCGAAAGCGAGGAAACAGGAACGAACCAGTCGACTGGGTCGACTGGGTCAAAATCGACTGGGTCGATTAAATGGGTGGGTCGACTGGGTCGACCCATATGGAACAAAAATGGATCCAATTGGAAGTGGATCAAGATTATAAATTAAATTGGAATTTAATTTATGAGTAAATTAATTAATTAGGATTTAATTAATTAATGGAATAATTAATTTAATTAGACTTGAAGTTTAATTAATTAATTGGGAGATGATTTAATTAATTGGGCTATTTAATTGGAAGATTAAATAAAGCCCTGAAAGATTAATTAATATGGGCCATGAATTAATTAGAAGACTTAGTCTTCTAATTAAAGAAGGCCATGGCCCATGTAGGAGAGAGAAGACCTAGTCCTAATAGGACTAGGATAGAAAGAAAACTATAAATAGCTTTCTTCTAGTTATTTTTCACACAACTCCTTAAGCAAAAATTGAGCAAAGCAAAAATCTCTCTCCCTCTCCCTACCAGATCGGCCGAACCAGTTCTTCCCTGTGGAAGAATTTTTTCGTCTTCGTTTTGTTCCCAAATCGTTCCTAAAACCTAGATATTAATATAGCCTATGTTCTAGTCGATTAGGTATATTAATTTTCGTGATATTGTGGTGTATCAACTCGTAGAGGCGCAACACGTGGGGCGCTACAAAAGGTGTGGGTCGATCAACCGGGGTCAGAATTCAGAGCTCATATTGCTAGCCTAGGATTTGCAAGGAGACAGGTATAAACGAGAAAACTTATACTGTCGTTTAATTATATTTATATATATACAACTAGAGAATATCCTGGCAAGATTCTTTAAGAGGCCCTAGAAATTTTTATATTCCGCTGTGCCTAGGGCTGTTTTTCTTACCGAATCCCAACAGTGGTATCAGAGCCAACTCTAGGCTTTGTATATATATGAATTTGCGAATTCTGTGTTTATTAAATCATATGTTTGATTTATGTGGCTAGTTCTTTAACTTTGCATGTTATAGGACGTATGTTTAATTAACTTGGAGTTTATGTTTAATTTTGGATTCAAAAATTTTATCATGTTGTTTTTAATTTTGGATTGGGATTTAATTGACTGGTTTTTGTTTAATTAAATCATAAGTAATCGAAGAAACAAAAAAAAAAATTTTTTTTATTAGATCCGACTCGCGGTGGCACGCGGCGGTGCGCGGCAGCGCACCGCGGCTGGGCGGCCACCGCAAGCCGCTGCCAACGGCAGCGTGCTGGCAGCACGCTGGCCGCACACGCTGCGCGCAGCAGCAGCCTTCGGGCTGCTGTTTACGCGCTGCTGTGCGCGGCTGCTCGCTGCCGCACGCAGCCGCGTGCAGCGGCTGCTGCCACAGGCAGCTCACGCGCCGCCTTGGTGGTCGCGCGTGGGCTGTCCTACGTGGCAGTCCTGATTGGTCTCGACTAGTCGTTTTTGGGTTGGACTCTAATTCTGCCAATTTTGAAAGTCCTGAAAATCTTGGAGAATTTTGGAAGATTAGGAAACTTAGAGTTTTTGGATAAGGTAGTTATTTTGTTAGACTTAAACACTACCTTAATTAACTAATCTAGTCAAAATAGGATTATCTTGAAAATCTTGGAGATTTGAAATTTTGGGAAACTTAGAGTTTTGGATAAGGTAAGAATCTTAGAGATTTAGATTACCTTAATTAACCAATTTAATCAAGATAAGAATTGTAGATTACTTAGAGCTCAAGTAAGAGCTAATTAATCTTAGAGGTTAATTGTTAATTCAAAATTAATTAACTTGGATGAATTTTTGCGAATTAAAATTAATGAAGCCGGTAAATTTATATTATTGCCCTTATGTGAATTTATGCATGTTCTTGAGTGAATATGTGGATTGGTCGATTTTGCCCTTTAAGCCCTGTGTTGTTTTTGGTTTATTTATTTTTGGGTTGTAATTAAATGGGCCTGATTGGTGCCCTTGCTTGCGCAAACAAATGTAATAGAATAGGACCATTTAAATTATGTAAGCTAGGCTTAGATTAGGCTTGGAGTCGAGAAGACCTCATGAAGACTTGGAGATCCACATGGAGGCCCATTTACCTTGGAGGACATGGAGGCCCAATTCATTACATGGAGGCCCAATCAAGCTGGATATTACAAGAAGGCCCATGATGTATGGGTTTAAAAATTGTAATAGTTAGGACATTTAATTTTCACCCTAGACTGACCAATTGATTCATCACGTGGCTCGTGATGGATCGCATAGGATGGGCAATCGACCAATCATATCTTGCTAGGTGATGAATGTTTACTTTTTCGCAAATTATTCTTTGATGTATGAGATGCATGCTTAGGATAGAAAACGTAAACAAGATAAGCATAATCTGATGAGACCTCGCACACTTAGAAACCTCCAATTGAACTTAAAATTCAATTAGAATATTAAATCGAATAACGGGCGCATATGAATAGTATCTATGGTCCGAGCCTATCCAATTACTAGGTCTTGGGCATATTGTACGAATATATCTCGATGTCTCACGAGTCGTGGGTCGAGCTATAGGAAGATAATATGTCTATTGCCTCGATGCACGAGTTTAGTGCCAAGGGAGGGGATAGCAAGGTTTTAGGCGCTGTCTCACGAGTCGTGGGGCGTCTAGGATTGAACTATTTCTCTTCACGAGTATTGGACATGATTTAACGCTAGTAAGTATGGATGTCTCACGAGTCGTGGGTCCATATCGAAAAACGAGGCTAAATGAACTTAAGGGTTAGCTGCGATGGTTAACCGTTGACATAGTCGACCACCAAGTGGATCAAATAGTATGGCCAACGAGTCGTGGGTACTAGGAGATTGCATTTGGGCCTTAAGCCCGCTAGGATATTTTAAATTCCCGAAACTTATGTGGGGGCATAAGATTTTGATTAAAATAGTGGGAGTAATTTGCAAGTAAAATCCATGTTTGTGAATTGTGCATTTTAAATTAATCTTTCGCGTATTTATTTCTTCTATCGTCATTTTATAGATATGATGTCAAAAGAGCTTAGAGCACTTAGAGATTTGTCCATCTCATCACTTGAACGTAATATTTTAACTGGACCCAACTTGCATTTCTGGACGCATCATTTGAATGGATTATTTGAAGCTGAAAACATATCCTATGTTTTGTCTGTGCCACCACCCATTACTATTTCACATGACGTTCCTGATGAGCTCCGTAAAAGCATCACCAAGTGGAAACTGGATGATGGCTTAGCTCGTGAATACATGTTGGAATATATGTCACTTGATCTGCGTTTGCAACATGAGCATATGGCATCCGCGAAAGAGGTTCTCTCGAATCTCAAATTCCTTTATGGGATTAGAGATGGTCGTCGCAGATTCGCGATCACGAGGGAACTCTTGCAAGCAAGAAAGAGAAGGGAAACTCCTGTCGGAATCCACGTACACAAAATGATTCGACTTCTATCTGAACTCGATGATATGGGTGTCGTGATGGACAATGATTTCCGAGTGGATATTATTCTACAATCTCTTCCTAGATCATATGACCGATTTATCGCGGACTTGAATCTCCAGAGGCGAGAGATCACTGTGCATGTCCTGCGACAAATGCTCGAGGAACACGAAGCTTCTTTTGGAAAGAAAGCAAGGGTTGGCGAAAGGACTGGGCGGCGTTCAAAACCAAAGCAAATGGAAACCAGAGCTCCTTACTGCACAAGGTCAAGGGAAAGGATTAAATTCGAACCTATGGAGAGTTCGAACAGGTATATTCCTTGTTGAAGTTAATTTTACAATTAACTGTGCATTTTTGGTGTTAGACACTGACTGGAGTTCTCATCCTTGTAGGTGATGGGAGCATTAAGGAAACTGGAGCCTGAGGATTGGATCCTTGAATAAAGGCAATGGAGCTGGAGCTGCTACCAAGGCCGTAGGCAAAAGTAGATTTAGGTGGTTTGATAAAGTCATTAGGAAAACTTTCATTTATGTACCTAGTTTTTAATGAAAAACTTTTTTTTCATTCATGTTATTGAATAATGTTGATTTTAATAAAAGCTCCTGTTTTTGTTTTTCATTTGGTACATTAAATTATTGACTTTACATTATGAAACCACCTAAGTTAGTCATGCACGTACAACAAAACAAAAGGAAACAAGATAATGAAACATCTGCCCAATTATGGCACGCTAGACTTGGACATATTTCTAAGTCAAGGATTCAAAAGTTAGCATCATCTGGCGCGATTGAAATCAATCGCATTGATGAAATGCCAACATGTGAACCATGTTTAAAGGGTAAAATGGCTAAGTTGCCATTTAAGGGAAACCCTGAGCGAGCCAAGCAAACATTGGACTTAATACATACTGACGTATGTGGACCACTAAGAAAAAGCGCCCGAGGTGGCTATGACTACTTCATCACTTTCACTGACGACTTTAGTCGTTATGGATATGTGTTCTTGTTGAAACACAAGTCTGAAGCCTTTGAACGATTCAAAGAATTCAAGATGGAAGTAGAGAATCAACTTGGTCATACGATAAAGGCTCTTCGTTCTGACCGAGGTGGAGAATTTCTTAGTAACGAATTTCTGAATTATCTTGTAGAGCATGGAATATTATCGCAGTGGACTCCTCCTGCAACACCCCAATTAAATGGAGTAGCAGAGAGAAGGAATCGAACCTTGATGGACATGGTTCGATCCATGATGAGTGCCACTGACCTTCCTCTTTCATTTTGGGGACATGCCCTCCTCACGGCAACGAAGATACTGAATATGGTACCTTCGAAATCCGTAGAAAAGACACCATACGAACTATGGTTTGGCAAGGCACCCTCATACGCATTCATGCGCATATGGGGATCTCCCGCTTACGTTAAAAAGCTAGTGGGAGATAAATTGGAAACTAAATCCACTTTGTGCAAATTCGTGGGGTATCCAGAAAACTCAATAGGATACGAGTTCTACGATCCTACAAGACAAACAACGTTTGTCTCGAGGAACGCTCACTTCTTGGAGAAGGATTTCTTGGTTGACAAGAAGGAAAATAACGTAGAACTAGATGAGGTCACTGAAGCTGAAAAGACCTTAGAGGTCGATCAAGCTGACCCGTCACCACAGGCAGTGGGAGAACAGGAGCATGAAAGTGCACCAGAAAGTACACCGATACTTCGTAGGTCAGAAAGACAACGTAGAGAACCCGAAAGGTACTACGGTCTGCTGCATGAGACTGGACAGTCTCTAACCGACCCAAGGACTTACGAAGAGGCTATGCTAGACATAGACTCGGGAAAGTGGCGCGAAGCCATGGAATCCGAACTGGACTCCATGCACTCAAACAAGGTCTGGGCCTTGGTAGATCCACCAGTGGGAGTGGCTCCCGTGGGTTGCAAGTGGATCTATAAGCGAAAGCTTGGAGTGAACGGAGAGGTGATTACCTACAAGGCGCGACTAGTGGCAAAAGGATACACTCAAAGACCAGGTATCGACTTTGAGGAAACCTTCTCGCCCGTCGCAATGCCCAAATCCATTCGGATCTTGCTGGCCATAGCTGCGTGGTATAACTACGAGATATGGCAGATGGATGTAAAGACTGCTTTTCTCAATGGAGACATTGATAGGAGATCTACATGGAGCAACCAAAAGGATATGCATCCAAAGGAGATGAACACAAGGTGTGCAAACTCCAGAGGTCCATTTATGGACTGAAGCAAGCTTCCCGAAGTTGGAACATTCGTTTTGATGAGACAATCCAAACTTTTGGATTCATCAAGAACATGTTCGAACCTTGCGTGTACAAGAAGATCAGTGGGAGTACAGTTGAATTTTTGGTGCTTTACGTTGACGACATTCTTCTCATTGGAAACAATGTAAAAGCATTGTCTGAAACTAAAGCATGGTTGTCTACACAATTCTCAATGAAGGATATGGGAGAAGCATCCTTTGTACTAGGTATAAGGATCTACCGAGATAGATCAAAAGGACTGCTGGGCCTCTCCCAATCCCAGTACATAGACAAAATCTTGAAAAGATTTAGTATGGAAGAATCCAAGAGAGGATTGCTTCCAATGAGACATGGAATTGCACTCTCCAAGTCTATGGCCCCAAAGACGCCAGAGGAGAGAAGCAATATGTCTCGAGTACCGTATGCATCCGCGATAGGAAGCATAATGTATGGTATGCTGTGTACGAGACCAGACGTAGCGTACGCTCTAAGCGTTACAAGTCGCTACCAGTCTGATCCAGGTGAGCAGCACTGGATAGCCGTAAAGGCAATTCTGAAGTACCTGAGAAGGACTAAGGAATTGTTCTTGGTATACGGTGGAGGAGAATTGAAATTGGAAGGCTATACAGACTCGAGCTTCCAATGTGATGTAGACGACTTCAAGTCGACATCAGGATATGTTTTCTGCCTCAATGGTGGTGCGGTTAGCTGGAAGAGCTCCAAGCAGGAAACAACCGCGGATTCAACCACTGAAGCAGAATACATTGCCGCGAGTGACGCAGCAAAGGAAGGTGTTTGGATGAGGAACTTCATCCAGGAATTGGATGTGATACCTAGCATTGCTGAGCCCGTTACTATCTTCTGCGATAATAATGGGGCAATAGCGCAAGCAAAGGAGCCGAGATCTCATCAGAAATCCAAGCACGTACAAAGACGATACCATGTGATAAGAGATATCATTGGTAGAGGAGACATTAAGATGGAACGTGTCGACTCAGAAGATAATACGGCGGACCCACTAACGAAGCCTCTGCCTCAAAAGGCATTTGAGAAACATCTGCATAAGATGGGACTCAAGAACATAAAAGACTGGCTTTAGGACAAGTGGGAGATTGATAGAAATAGTGTCCTGCAAGCCAGCTGTATGGCTAGCATTAATTGTAATTAATGAGGAACTATTCAATTTAGATTAATAAATGCACTTTTATTAAATGGTCAACTTTATCTTATGTAATATTTGTCTACGCATAAGGATAGAAGTCCTTAGATCACAGGGCTATGGGACAACCCGTGGACTGATCTCTAAGGCCGTGATCTAGAATATATTCAAGAGTCGTAGAATCCAATCGAGATAGGACATCGTTGGATTCGGTTAGACTCTCACTATTGTGTATACTCCGATGAACTGGAGGACGCTGGGGTCCACGAGCGTGACTGGGATAGTCGATACACATAAGTGGGTGGCTTGCTGGGATGGCAAGCGCACTGAATACCCCAATTAGGAAATAACTCACCATGGAAGCGGTAGTCGCATATCGGGGTTGTAGTTATTCCAATTTACAATAGTATACGAGGAACGATCCCTAACAACTTGAGATGATAGGGTTTATCTGGTACGAGAACGTCTATACTTTGATATGAGTTCCGACTGACTGGGGATCGCCAGAAAGTCTCTGTGGACTCATGTTGGGTATAGAGGAACTCGTATGCAGATTCATATCATCAACAAAGGATCCATTGACTCGACTTGATAGGTCGAGAAATTCTCCTATGGATTTCTGTGAGAAATTAATTCTGATGAAATCCTTGACCAAGGTAACTGACGACTTTATGTAAGTAGCTCATAAAGAACAAGTCAGAGAGAATTTATTTCGAGATCAGAGAACATAAGGTCAAGACAAAAGATAAGGGAATCCGATGAAAGACCATACCCTTAAGTCTCGACTGGGAGATTGATCGATGGAGAGATTGTGTCGTATATGGAAATTGTAAATGATAAAAGGTTCACTGAATTAATTCACCAGTGATTGGGCTCCATGGGCTTGTGACTGGACATCGACCGTGGAGTGTGGGAGAATTCCCAAATTAGCAGGGGTGCTAATTTTGGAATGATTAATCGACAGAGTGTTCGATTAATTTAGAGCATTAATTGCTCAAGTAATTAAATAATATTTAATTACAACCCACGGCCAATTATGTGGTGAACCTACGGGGGCATACACAATACACAAGTAGCGAAAGCGAGGAAACAGGAACGAACCAGTCGACTGGGTCGACTGGGTCAAAATCGACTGGGTCGATTAAATGGGTGGGTCGACTGGGTCGACCCATATGGAACAAAAATGGATCCAATTGGAAGTGGATCAAGATTATAAATTAAATTGGAATTTAATTTATGAGTAAATTAATTAATTAGGATTTAATTAATTAATGGAATAATTAATTTAATTAGACTTGGAGTTTAATTAATTAATTGGGAGATGATTTAATTAATTGGGCTATTTAATTGGAAGATTAAATAAAGCCCTGAAAGATTAATTAATATGGGCCATGAATTAATTAGAAGACTTAGTCTTCTAATTAAAGAAGGTCATGGCCCATGTAGGAGAGAGAAGACCTAGTCCTAATAGGACTAGGATAGAAAGAAAACTATAAATAGCTTTCTTCTAGTTATTTTTCACACAACTCCTTAAGCAAAAATTGAGCAAAGCAAAAATCTCTCTCCCTCTCCCTACCAGATCGGCCGAACCAGTTCTTCCCTGTGGAGGAATTTTTTCGTCTTCGTTTTGTTCCCAAATCGTTCCTAAAACCTAGATATTAATATAGCCTATGTTCTAGTCGATTAGGTATATTAATTTTCGTGATATTGTGGTGTATCAACTCGTAGAGGCGCAACACGTGGGGCGCTACAAAAGGTGTGGGTCGATCAACCGGGGTCAGAATTCAGAGCTCATATTGCTAGCCTAGGATTTGCAAGGAGACAGGTATAAACGAGAAAACTTATACTGTCGTTTAATTATATTTATATATATACAACTAGAGAATATCCTGGCAAGATTCTTTAAGAGGCCCTAGAAATTTTTATATTCCGCTGTGCCTAGGGCTGTTTTTCTTACCGAATCCCAACAGGGTTTTGCAGGCGTATCGCGGTGCAAGGTAACGAGGAGATGAACATTTCATGGACTGGGGCGTTTTGGAGAAGAAGAATAATCAAGCCATGGCACAACTTGAGTCAGGCCATGGCTCAATTTTGACCAAAAAGAGTGCAAAAATACCAGAAGCTTGAAGCCATTGAGTTAGGCCATGGCTCAATTCTTGAACAATAAAGTGAACAAATTCCAGCAGCTTTTGGCCATGACACAACTTGAATAAGGCCATGGCTCCATTTCAAGTGCAAAAAGGCATAAATTTCCAGAATCGGAAGGCCATGGCTCAAATTGGATCGAGCCATGGCCTCAAAAAAAAAAAAAAAAAAAAAGGGAAATTTTGAATCGGGCACCCCTTCCACCATTGCTATATTCTTCCTCAAAACACAAATCCTCCACCGAACCCCACCCAGCCGCGACCGCCTCTCTCCTTCAGATCCGTCGCAGCACCCAGCCCTCCTTAAGCCGCGACCGAAACCCAGCCCAACCCAGCCGCCTTCATCTCCCTCCTTTCCGTCGCACATCAGCCACACATAGCCGACCACGCGAACACAACCGCCGACCACCGCGCAGATCTACCCAGCCGCACACAGCCACGACCGAAGTTAACCCACTCCACCGCCGTGCTGCACCTTCTCTCTCTCAGATCTGACCGCAGCAAACCGCGCCCTTCTTCCCCACGCGAACCCAGCTGCGCGACCTGCTTCTCTCCCTCAGATCTGTCGTCGCACGAATCCCACACACCCAGCCACGAACACCAGTCGCACCTAACCCAAACAGCCGCACCCAGCCGCGATCAAGCTGTCCAGACACCACAAAGCCTCGTCGAAACCCTAACCCCCGCCGTCCCTTGCACAAAACCGCCACTAAACGACACCCTAACGCTGTCGCAGCACCTCGATCTCAGTTGGGCATCTCTCCATGGTCGGTAACAACATTGATTTTTGTCTTTCTTGGTTCGATTCTTGGATTTTGCTTGCGATTGCTACTTTGAGGGTTCGTTTTGCTATTTTTGAATTTTGGTGTGTGATTATTTGCGAATTGTGGAGGAACGGGTTCTTGAACGTAGTGTGGATACTTGGTTGTTGCTAGATTATTTTGATTGGTTGAGCTTGATTATATTTTAGTTTCGGTGGGATAATTGTGGATTGATATTTTTTGTGGAGTAATTGTTTCGGTGGAGTGCTTGTGTTGCTTACATTATACCAAATGGCACCACGAAGTCGAATGGTCCAAAAGAAACCCCCTGTGAACAAATTAGCGATTGCGACCATATCAACGAAAAAGCTTAGTGGTGCGAGGGATGATTTCGAGATGGGCCCCACCGATATTACTGATGATGCTGAGTCAGGTCCCGCGAATGATGCTTAGGATGAAAAGACATGCAGGAGACCGCCAGACTCAGCCTCGTAGGGACGTATTCTTTTTACTGATCTCTGTTATTTTTGTTGGTGGTGTTATTACTGTCTGCATGTGCATATTCCCGTATTTCCTGTTTGGTTAGTCTAGTATGTTTCAATTCGTGTGTTTATGTCGTAGTGGGGACACTGCTTAGTTTAAGTTTGGGGGTGAGGTCGCATTTACTTCATGCATGCTAGGTCGACTTTGACTAATTTTTTTTGAAATTTTATATGTTTTTTACTGTTTTTCCTGCACATTTTAAGCACGAATACATAATTGAGAATTTAGGATGACATTAGAGAATTATAGATAGAATAGAGCTTAAATAAATCCTTTTTTGCCTACCTGATCTCTAGATTCAAGGGTCAAAGTGCTAAGAGTCTAAGTGATAGTTTTGCCTAAGTTTGGGGGGAAGGATAACTTTAACAAGAACCAAATGAAGCAAATGATTGAAAAATTATAAGTTAAATTCAAAGAAAATAACCTCACTTGTATGAGACCTGAAAAACCTCATCGCTTGAGACTTAAACTTGCACTCCTCTAACTTGACTGCGATAAGATGAACGATATATGGGTGCATCGACTTAACTATTCTACTATTCTGCACTCCTCTATTTTGACTGCTTCTTTAGAACGAGTTATGAGTGTGAGTGGTGCTAAATATACTTAAGTTATGCAAAATTAATGAAGAAACTGCTAAGTGAAAGTTCAAACTTAAAGGATTCCATAACTTCGACTGAAAGCTTTGCTATAACTTAGTAATTTAGGAATTCAGGCAATTAGGCTCAATGATTTCGAAGCTATATGGATCTAGGTGATTCCGACATTCTCGTTTTATGTATACACACACACTCACGCAGGAAATACGTGATAGAATGCATAACGTTTTGAAATTGATGGTTAGTAGTTTGACTTGTGATGTATGATTGTAAATGTTTGTGTCATTGTTTAAGTTTTTGTCATTACTCGAGGACGAGTAATAGTTTAAGTTTGGGGGTGTGATAACTCTGTGAAAACAGTGTTATCAAGTCTATTTCCTTAACTCATTCAATTACTTTTATTAGAGTTTTGGTAGAATCTTAGGAATTATTAGTTAGTTTTGTGTTTTGTCGCTCGAGTCATTGGTTTGGTCGTTTTATGCATGAATTGAGATATTTTATTATATATTGTGTTCATATTTATAGGTCTAAGCTACTTTGGATCTAAGAACATGATTGAAAGTAAAGAACAACGAATTAAAGATCAAATGAAGTCAAGTAGTGCAAGAACGAAGAAGGAAAATGTTGTCAGAAATGTTGTATGCACTCCGAGGACCATAACTCTTTCAAGGAAGCTCCAATGAAGCTGAATTTCGACTATGATGTAGAGGAATGAGTGAGCTACACCACAGATTTTACGGATCTTGATTTGGAGTTCGGAGTTGGAAGTTAAGACACTTGTAAAATTGTCGCGCAAATCTGACGCGATTTTCAGCGGGCTTTTAAGGGAGTTCTTGGGCCCAAAGTCTCCTACTTGGACTCAACTTGGTAGATCTATTTAAGAACTTCTAGGTACGAAATTACACATCTTTGATCAGCTCTAAACATACTTTTCTCATAGAATACACCTACAACATCAAAGATCTACTTGGAGAAAGATTGAAGAAGAAAAGAGAGAAGTCATGAAGATCACCCAAGCAAGAAGAACGCAATATTGAAGATCACCTACAACGTTCTTCTTGCTTGGGTGATCTTCAGGACTTCTCTCTTTTCTTCTTCAATCTTTCTCCAAGTAGATCTTTGATGTTGTAGGTGTATTCTATGAGAAAAGTATGTTTAGAGCGGATCAAAGATGTGCAATTTCGTGACCTAGAAGTTCTTAAATAGATCTACCAAGTTGAGTCCACGTAGGAGACTTTGGGCCCAAGAACTCCCTTAAAAGCCCACTGAAAATCGCGTCAGATTTGCGCGACAGTTTTACAAGTGTCTTAACTTCCAGCTCCGTACTCCAAATCAAGATCCGTAAAATCTGTGGTGTAGCTCACTCATTCCTCTACATCATAGTCGAAATTCAGCTTCATTGGAGCTTCCTTGAAAGAGTTATGGTCCTCGGAGTGCATAACAACATTTCTGACAGCATTTTCCTTCTTCGTTCTTGCACTACTTGACTTCATTTGATCTTTAATTCGTTGTTCTTCACTTCCAATCATGTTCTTAGATCCAAAGTAGCTTAGGCCTATAAATATGAACACAATATATAAGAAAATATCTCAATTCATGCACAAAACGACCAAACCAATGACTCGAGCGACAAAACACAAAACTAACTAATAATTCCTAAGATTCTACCAAAACTCTAATAAAAGTAATTGAATGAGTTAAGGACATAGACTTGATAACACTGTTTTCACAGAGTTATCAACTAGCTATGGTTGACTTTGGGCTTAGAGATTTTTTTTGATATAAAGTCTATTGCTCTAGCTATTAACGAGGGTAGTCTTTAGGGTTTGTATTTTTGAAATACAATATATTTTAGCTCTTGATTTTGGTTATTATCTTTTGAAATACTTTAGCTTTAACTCCTGATTTAATTTTGGAATACTTTAGCATGTCAAATTTTATTCCATTTTTTTTTTGGCATGTTTCAATAAAATGAGCTACATGTTGTTTTAGGTTGCCTTTGTCCACAATTTTTTAAGTAGTCAGAGGTTGACAACCAGTTCGAATCTCCAGATTATCGATCATTTGAGTGTAGGGCTTGGAATAGGCAAGAAAAGACTTTGAACTCCATACAGACTTGCTTTTGATTACTCACAAAATGAATTTCTTCACTTGGTTAGTTGGAATAATGCCATTAGATGAAATTTGTAACTCTTGTGTTGAAGAATTTCTCTTTGTGTCTGATTGTTATTATGTGGATGTATCACCTTCCTTAAGATGTTCGGGTTGTTGATTCTTCGGATGCTAACAATTACTTAAATCACATCAAGTATATTTATCGGTATCTTACGATTTACAATACAAAACATGATATACCACACGATACAGAAACTGAATGATACTGAACACAAGTCGTATAGTGCAACCTCATGATCTTACCGATATAATACTTATTTTGTGAATCGTACATGATACGATACTTATCTATCATACGATACATACTAATTCAAACAATACAATTACAAATTTTGACCAGGTCACGTCTCTGAACTAGATCAAATTAGAAAACTCCAATTTTCTTTTCAAAGAAAATGACATAAATGGCGTTATTATTCGACATGAGAGATATTCTTTAATGGTTTCAAACAAGACTTAAGTAAAACCATTGGCATTAATAGTTTGATACATAAATTTATCTGTAATACCAAAATTGAAGGAATAAGTATGATAATTAGATTTGTAACGATTATCGTACTACGTATTGAATCAAATTTCAGTAATTATATATCAGACTTTTGATTTCGTAAAAATCTGTTTGGTATATCAAATCGTGTGCCCTAGTAATATTATTCATGATTTTAAGATAGACAGTTATGCTTAATCTATAAGATTCTGGTTAATTTGATAGATTAAATCAAATTTACTTTCACGTCCCGATATAGTTCAAGGTTCAAGATTATGGAAGCTTCCGTGTAGATAGTTTTAGTAGATGATTATAGACATTTCTCTACTTATATACACAATTCTAGAGTAATACATTCTGGATAGGCTCATAAATTATCATGTAAAAGTCTCTAGAGTATCATTTTTAGTCATTAGATCGGATTGATTTTCACCGTCCGTTTGAGAATGGAGTTATATTAATCGGCAAAACTTCATTTGAATATTATCCCAATTTATAGGATTTCTACATCTTGTTTGCTTCTACTTTCTTCAACTTACATCTTTAATTCCATTATATATAATTTATGTTATAAAAAAAATTGTTTACCAAACTAAAAAATTAAAATACATACAAATGTATAAATGTCCTGAATCCCAATTTTTTTGTTTTTGGATCGCGATTTTTAGTCGAATTTGATGAAATTTGGGGAAAAAAAATTAGGGTTTGAAGAAATCTAAGAAGCGGCTTGGGAGAAGCTGAAAAAATTATTAGGTTTGTAAAAAAATATTGGATTATAGGTTTAAAATGAACCGGATGGCGAGAATCCGAACCGGTCCATCCTGATTTTGACCCGCAACCCAAACAGTCAAAAAATCGGACCTATCGCGAATATATCGCGATACGTACGATTTCGTATCGAATCGCGGTGAAATCGGATGATTTTTTGGCCCAACAATAGAGTTGGTTCGTAATGAATCGTACGATTCAAGTCGTGAATCGAACAATTTTTACTACTATGTTATTGGTTCAAAGAATAAAACTAATTTCATCGTAAAGGAATACCTTGTCATCGTATTCTTTTAATTTAATCTCAACAAGATGCACCTCCGGAGCAGAGTACACAAGAGTCCCCACAACAGAATTTGCTTGTGAATCAGTCAAAGAAGACTGTAAAACCAAGCTCAAAACAGGTAATGCTTAAAATATGATAGATAACTATATTTATTTATCTAAAAGCATGCTTAGCCAAATTCCATTTGAGAATGGTTATTGAATTACCTTGGTAAAGCCAAAATCACATCTCTTCAATCGAGGAGGCGAGCTTCCATCCAACAAAATGTTTTCCAGCTTCAAGTCCCTATGACATTTGATTCATCAAGATAAATTGGCAGGTCAATCATATTTCGAAATTACAAAAAAAAAAAAAAATTCAAAATTGAACTTACAGATCCAAATATGATATATATATATATATATATATATATTACAATACCTTCGTGTGAAAGTAGTTGACTCCATCTATAAGTTTTTTTAAAAACAAACGAACCTGCTTAAACAAACATATCCAAACAAGACACTAAATAACCACAAATGTCGTAATACTAATAATCATAAGAGTTTATAACAACCTCATCCACGTTAAAATGTCATGACTTGTCTAAATATTCAAACAAATCTCCTCCAGATGCATACTTCATCACGATAGCAAGATGATTTTGTGATAGAATCATAGTTATCGAATCGTGAAACATATCGTGTATCAGAGACCCATTCTATCGATACGAATCGTGTATCGATTATCAAATCGTAAGATACATTCGACGATAAAAAAATGCGTAAATCTTTTTTTTCACATAATTAAAAAAAAAAGGTAAAATTGCATAAAACGTCCCAAACTAATTAATGATTTTGGATTTTCGTCCGAAACTATATTACCTCAACGAATTTCGTCCCGCAATTTAATATTTGTTTGAAATATCGTCCCAAACTAATTATTAATTTTGATTTTTCGTCCCAAACTAAATTTGCCGAATTTCGTCCCATAATTTACCATTTTGTATAAGTTTAGTCCCAATATTAAATTTCTAATTTAATGAAAATAACGGTTCAATCTTGTAATTAGTTTGGGATGAATACTACAATATTATATGATTGTTCATGTTAAAATTTACCAAGCAGCCATGTGATAATTTAAAGGCAAATATGCAATTTTCGTCTTATAATTAACGGTGGGACGATATTTCAAAAAATATTAAATTACGGGACGAAATTCGCCAATTTGGATAATTTGGGATGAAAATCCAAAATCCATGATTAGTTTGGGATGATTTTTGCAATTTTACCTAAAAAAAATCATAAACATATCGAAGTCCCAAAGCTAACCAATTAAAGCCAAAAACCTCATTAAATCTAAATACCAAGTTTGAACTAGCAAATTTCAAGTCCCAAATACTAAATTAACATCAAAATATCAATAAAAAACTTTAATTTTCTCGACTTTAACAACTTCAAAATCAATGTATCAATATCATAGTCTCTTTAACTTAAGTCATTTTCACTATCATATCTTTCTTTTTCCTCGTCTTCTTCCTCATCTTCAACGTCTTCAACTACTTTGGCTTTTACTTTGGCTTTGGCGTTGTCATTTAAGATTCTTGGACCTATATTAATCATATATCTTAATGATTACAAGTATTAAGACTTCTAAATTAAATTTAAATAATTAATTAATTTACCTCTATTTTTTTTCAAACTTGAAGCTCCTTCTTCGATAGTGAAGTTTTTGTGTATATCCATCCAAGAATTAACTCCCGGTTGGCATGGGTCCTCCCTTTCAATTATCCACTCATCATCCGATGCAATTTCAGATAAAACTATAGGATCATAATGATGTGATCAAGAAGAGCACACAAAAAAAAAAAAAAAAAAAAAAACTTGGAAGAATTAATTGAATACAAGTTGTTGGGTCAAGAAGGATTACTTGCTCGTCAAGATTGAAGAAGATCTAGTTCAATAATTACTTGTCATGTGGAAGTTTTTAATTTAGTTACCTTTTTAATTTAGGATTTAGTTTCCTTGTTTTTGTAGGAATTAGTTTATTCTTCATTAGAATTTAGTTACCTTTTTAATTTCGGATTTAATTTCCTTGTTTTTGTAGGAATTAGTTTATTCTTCATTAGAATTTAGTTTTCTTTTGGTATTAGGTTAATTTACTATTTTAGAATTTCCTAATTCTTTTCAATGTGTAACCTTGCCCTATTTAAATGACATTTTTCTTTAATTAATTCAAGATTTAATCTTCAATTAATTTGTGTTGAGTATTCTCCACTTTCTTTGAAGAATTCTTTTTCATGAACTTATCAAAGATCAGTAAAATCTTTGTGGCGTTCAAAGACTTATCAAACCATTCATCCACCATCGTTTGTGGCGTCCTCGCGAAGTTATCAAGCATTCTTGTGGCGTTCCGACTTATCAAATGATTCTGTCAACATCGTTTGTGGCGTCCTCATGAACTTATCAAGGAGACTTGTGGCGTTCATCCATCGACTTATCAAGCGATTTACCCATCATCGTTTGTGGCATCTTTATGAACATATGAAGAAGACTTGTGGCGTTCATCCATCGACTTATCAAGCGATTCACCCATCATCATTTGTGGCGTCTTCATTAAATCCATCTAAACCTGATTGTAGAACGATCCTAGGAGGTCCTAATAATTCGGGTCTCGTTATTCGTGGCGAGCTTCGTATGATTTGGTATCAAAGCTTTGTTCTAGTCTCAGGTTTGCCTATCCTTTATTTTCTTGTCAAAAAAAATGAGAAAAAAAAAAGAAAAAAAAAGTTCAATAAAAAAATCGAAATTTTTTTTGTTTGCATTGGTTGACAAGGTCGGGGAAGATTTGAGAAAAAATCTCTTTTAAGAGGGGGAGAATGATGTGACCATGAAGAGCGCAAAAAAAAAAGACTTGGAATAATTAATTGAATACAAGTTGTTGGGCCAAGAAGGATTACTTGCTCGTCAAGATTGCTCGTCAAGATTGCTCGTCAAGATTGAAGTAGATCTAGTTCAATAATTACTTGTCATGTGGGAATGTTTAATTTAGTACCTTTTTAATTTAGGATTTAGTTTTCTTGTTTTCGTAGGAATTAGTTTCTTCTTCATCAGGATTTAGTTTTCTTTTGGTATTAGGTTAGTTTACTATTTTAGAGCTTCCAATTTCTTTTCAATATTTAATTTTGTCCTATTTAAAGGACCTTTTACTTTAATGGATTCAAGATTTAGTCTTCAATTAATTTTTGTTGAGTATTCTCCACCTTCTTTGAAGAATTATTCTTCATGAACTTATCTAAGATCAGTAAAATCTTTTTGGCGTTCAATGAATCTAATTATATTAGTGAGAAAGAATTCTCTAGTTTCTTTGAAGAACTCTTTTGAACTTATCAAGGATTTTTCAATTTGTCTAATTCTTGTGGCGTTCATTCTTCGACTTATCAAACGATTCATCTATCATCATTTGTAGCGTCCTATCGAACTTATCAAGAAAAATGGTTCAGTTAATATTATTTGTGGCGCCCCCGTGACCTCATCAAGGCGACTTGTCTCGTTCATCCATTCTAAACCTGATTGTAGAACGATCTTTCAATTCCTTATAATGCGGGTCTCGTTTTTTATTTTTTAACGTGGTTCGTATCACATAAGTAGCACCTTCTTCTTTACAACGTTTTAGCCTCACGTCAAGTTGAAAATTGTACTTCACAAAAAACAATGCATTTAACATTTGTTGCTCCAACCTATTTCTTCTTTTGGTATGAATTCTCTAAAAATTACTCCAATTTCTTTTACATCCGGTAGCGCTACAAGTGAGACTCAAAACTCTCATAGCAAACTTTTGTGGCTCCGGACATTCTCCACCATAGCTTACCCACCACAAAGCTTCCAAAACAAAAGGTAAACTAGTAAATTACAACTTTATGACTAAAATTTTTCAAATTGAAACTATAGTAATTTGAAAATCCAGGTTGTTCTTTATCTCTTGTTTGCACGGCAATACGCATTCCAAAAAGTCCATTCGAATCATTGAATTTTTTAATCTGTCTGTCAATCTCAATTTGTATATCCGGATACATCCTCTCCATGGCTTTATATAAATTAATACGAACTTCACTATCAAACTTGAAAGTTTCACTAAAATGCAACTTGGTAAAATAATGCTCCCTCCGTCTCAATAATCTTGCTCCCTTTAGGTTTGGCACGGAGTTTTAAACAATTTGTTAAAAAAGTAAACTTTTTTGTTATTTTTTGAGAGAGAAATGGAGCCATGTTTTGGGACATCCCAAAATAGAAATAGGAGCAAGAAAAGTGGGACGGAGAGAGTATTAAAATATGTTACATAATCTTATAAAAAATAATTATCTGCTTAAACTTAACAATTATGTACTCAGGATTTAGAAAGTATACAGATGCATGAAGAGGCTTGTGTATTTGCTTCTCCCAACGATCATCAATAAGTTTCACACCTTCTTATAGCATTTGAACTTATGATTGAAGTTCTTGGCTATTTGCTCATTTGCCCTATTAATCACTTCATTAAAATACAGCATAGTTGGCTTTGCATCACCATAACCTAGCCTCAGTAACTTCACAAGTGGGCTCACAACATTCATACAATATTGAATGGATTCCGAAAAATCTGGATCAACCAAAATTATGTCCTCCACTACCTTGCCCTTACTTTTCTTAGCATAAGAACTAGTTTCCCATTCATTTGAGGCAAATAAAGTTCTAAGGGCACCACTTTGCTATGCGATCTAAAGTGAGAAATGATGTAGCAGATCTTGTCACTCCGGGTCTTGCTGACTCTCTTCCTTCAGAATATTTTCTAAACGATGCAAGGACCCATTGAAGTCCATATATAAACTTCGTAACTTTCTTTGCCAAAGTAATAGTCTTATGGAAGATTGAAATCTTTCCAATGTCCTCAAGCACCAAATCAATGAGATGTGCTTCCCATGGAGACCAAAACAAATTATGTCTCTTCTCTTCAAGTTTTCTCCCCGCTATTACAAGGTTTGACGCGCTATCAGTCACAACTTGAACTACATTTTCTTCTCCAACTTCTTCAACTATACTGTCCAACAATTCAAACATTTCTTTACCATCTTTGATCTCATCACTAATATCCACGGATTTTTCAAGAAAACAGTCCCTTTTGGCTATTAACTAGAAAATTGGTCAATGACCTCGATTTACCATCACTACCATCACACATCACCGTGCATCCCCATTTCTCTCAATCTTTTCTGTATTTTTCAAGACTTTGATTCACATTATTGACTTCTGAAAATGTCAATGAACAACGGACTTCTCACCAAATTAAATGGCAATGCATTACCATATATGCAACGACATATATCTCAAATGACCAAGTCCCGATCTTTCAAAGCTTGATACATAGTCTTTTGCTTAAACACTTTCGATGATCCATCTCCATCTTCGGAAACTATCTTTTGATTCATTTAATTTTCATTGGTAGCATCTTGTTCGAAGTTTTCAAAACTTGTAGCCTCTTTAATAGTTTCTTTCTCTTTAAAAAACTTCACATAAATTGCTTTTACATCATCGGAATGTGATAAGGTATGGAGAGAAAAACATGGACATGCAGAAAAGATACATAAGAGTACATATTATAATTATTTTATTCATCTTTAGCATTTGACTTTTGTTTGGGACGAGGATGTTTAATTGAAGGAGAAACGGAGTTAGACCACTATATATATATATATATATATATATAGCATACTAAAGCAGAACAATGAGTGAGTTGTTAAAGACATCAACTTTCTCATTATTTATTTTTAGGGAATGTACTTTTTTTTTTTATAATTTACCATACTTTTATTACTAAACAAAACAAAGTACAAATACATTATAGTGGCCACAAGGTCTAAAAAGAAAATGAACAATGAAGATCCAACCAATTTCGGGATAACAAAACAAACAAAAGAGATAAGAAAAAGTGAAGAAAATGAGCAACTGCACATCTCTGTGCTACGGAATGATTCCCAGACGGAGTGAAAATTGGTGCCAAATCTTCTGACATATCCCAGAAAACCTGGAATAATAATTAAGTGCTAAAAAAAACCAAGACCAAACTCCGAAAATTGATCTTCTCTTCAAAGAACACAAACTTTAAAAACCATTGTGAACCACCACAGATCGGTGCCAAATCTTCGGACATATCCCAGAAAACCTGGAATAATAATTAAGTGCTAAAACCAAGACCAAACTCCGAAAATTGATCTTCTCTTCAAAGAACACAAACTTTAAAAACCATTGTGAACCACCACAGACGCATCTGCAAAAACAAACAGAAGATAAACACAAAGCTACAAGCATAAATAACGCATAATAACGAAGATCTGAAGGCTTTGGAGGCAGGTCAGAGGAAGGAGACTTAGCCGGATCTGGTGGTGGTGGCGGAGGTGGATCTGACGGTGGTGGCGGATCTGGATCTGGCGGTGGCGATGGATCTGGTTTAGGCGGCGGATCTGATGGCGGCGGCGGAAGGGCAGTTAGGCGGGCCCAGGGTCTCAATATATGGGTAGTTGCAAATTTTGTGGGTGAAGATGGGTCTTGCAATGGAGTTGAGTTAGAGGAGTGAATGTTTTGAGAAAGAAAGGGTGGAGTATTGAAAAACAAAATAAAGCTTGACATGTCCTCAAATCAAAAAGGAAGACAAGGAAAAAACAGTAGAGCAGAAAAGCTGAAGAAGAGAACGACATAAAAGGCCGGGAAAGAAAGGCCGAACTGCCGAGGCGCCGACAGGAAAAAAACCCTAAGAACAATTTTCTCTACAAAGAGAAAAAAGTTCTCGGGCAGAGGGTAATGTAATTTTTATACTAAATTTTTACTTATTTTTTATATATTTGATATTATTTTTCTGAAAAATCATATTTAATTGACTATGTATAAAAACTATAGGCTATGTAATTATGAATGGAATTGAAAATTGCAGATGAATGATATAGTCTAATGAGAGTATTAATTAATTGCAAGGCAAGAATATGGGTTTTTTGCACTTTGCACCCCCAAAACATGGAAAATAGGCACTTTGCACCCTTAAAACTTGGATTTAGCAATTTGCATCCTCAAAATATGAAAATGCAGCACTTTGCACCCTCTTTTACTTTCGGGTAAAAACTCAAGGGCAAATTAAGTAATTCAATTGTAAATCTTGGCACTTTGCACCCCCGAAGTAAAATTAGTACTTAACACTCTCTAATTACAAATTAGCAACTTGCACCCCCCAAAATACAATAAATGACACTTTACACCCCAAAACTCAAAATTAACACTTAACACCCTCAATTTAAAAAAAATAAACTCAAGCCCCTCATTTTTTTGGTCAAAGTTGACCATCCGGGTGAAAAATATTTAAGGTAAAATTAACACACTGACACAAGTTACATGCAAATATAGAACCACTAGAATATAATAGTACAAAAACCTAGTCCAGGTACGTAAATGAATATTTCTTACAATATATATGAATATATGATGTTGAACTGGTTCTATTGCGTCATGTTCAATCGGTCGGGGCTCCTCCTTCCCCTCTCTACCTTGTCTCCCACTGTCAGGGCTTACTATAATTGTTTACTTTTAAATTCTATTAAATTATATTGAATTTTTATCAAATTATATTAAAATTTAAACAACAAAGAATTGCATTTGTACGTTTTTTTCTAAATTGTACAATCGTAGACTAATTTAACTAACTATTTATAAACTATAATGTTATTTAATTAATTAAAATTTAAAATAATATTTTCCATATTTGTACATTTTGTATATATTTAACGATTCTACACAAATTTGAAATTTCAAAATTAAAACTAATAATGTTAAAGATTAAATTTAAAATACAGGTTATTAAATCATACACACAATTTAAAAATAAACTTTTTCTATTTTAAGTTAATTTTTTTAAAAAAAAGTATTTTTCCCATTCTAAATAAAATAATTAAATACAAAAATAAAAAATAAAAAAGATATGAAACATGTCAGTAGCGCCACCTGCTTGGCTGCATGTGCACGCGCACCCTGCAGCGCGTCCAAGCATGCGAGGGAAAACTAGTACTCCCCCTCCCCCTTCGGCCCCCCCGGGCAGCCTATTGAAGATGTCCTTAAAGTAGTTATTAAAAATTTCATTATTATATTAAATAATAAGCATATTACTTATCCTAATATTAATCTAAAATAAAATGGAGGTTATTTAACAACAAGAAGAAAATTTGGAAAAAGGAAACAGAGAAGATGCATGACCGCATTAGTGGGATCACGAAAAAAAACTCCGTAGTTGATATTAAAGAGTAATTTGAGCCTAGGTAACTTAGTTCGCGCACAGGAGGTTCACGCGCGCTCCGAGCGCAAAATGCAAATTCGCTGCTAAATGCGCGCTCTGTCCTGCTATAATTCGCGCTCTGTCTTTTTATAATTCGCGTTCTTCAAATAAAAGTTCGTCCTTCACAATATACCATTTAATTAGTCAGACTTGTTGAAAAGATGTTTGAACTGTCATTTCTCTCTGTGAAGCCGCGTGGGACATAGGCCGTAGGAATTGATTGGTTATGATGACTGTCATCAAGATGTCAGCAGAGGGAATTGATGGGCCTTTATCTATCTATTTAAATAATAATCTTACAAATTATCCATATAGTAAGAGGAATTAAGTGTTATTTTTATTAAATTGTTTTGAGTTTTTATATTTAAACAAAAAAAAAATAAACTTCTTTTTATTTAATATTATCATATGAAATGTATGAAGTAAAAACAATTAAGAAAATAATTTTGTTTGTATAAACTACTCCTTTTGTTTCTTAATATTTATTTTCTTTAAATTTAACAGAAGTTTCAAGTCAGATTTAAAAAATAAGGTTTCAAATTTCTTTACATGTATACTTTTAAGAATGGTAATTAAGAATTATTGATTTTAGATCGTTATTTATGTAAGAGGATAGACTTGGGATGAATATATAAATATATTTAAAGAAATAAATTCTTATTTTTTACATTGAAAAAAGCATATATTAACTAAATTTTTTGGGCATAAACAAGTAAACTATCATGAATATATTAATTAAAGTACATCTATTGTTGTAACCAATTCTAACTATGTAATAAATAAAAAGTTACATGTAGTTTTTACATTCATAAACAATATTACAAGATATACTATTATAGGAGTGTTTTTTATTAACACAACCAAGTCAACCTATTTACCCATCAATAAAGTTGCTTTAAATCTTTATATTTAGTTTTTCTTAAGTGAAAATCTTATACTTAGTTGAAAAATATATCATTGTTTTAATATATATATATATATATATATATATATATATATATATATATATATATATATATATATATATATATATATATATATATATATATATTCTATGGGTTGTATTATATAATTCATATAATATTATTTTAAAGACGAATTATAGGCGGTCTCATGATTTGATTTTTCAATATTCGACGCTCTCGCGCTCTCGCTCCCGCACCCGCTCTCGCACCCGCTCTGCGAACTAGTTACCTAGATTTGAGCTGTAACAAGATACAAGACATTGAATTTAACTATAATCATAAGTAATCATTTAATTAAAGGTAAAACTTCATTTTTTAGTTTCATAGGACTTGATGCACTTTTGATCCCATACTTTATAAATTGTACTCTTGGTTCCAAATTCGTGGATGGTATGCACTTTTAATTGGTGTCATTGCCTCCTTTGTGATCGGAGGTGTAAAACTGAGAAAATCATATGAGAACAACAAATGCTAATCATGTAATGTTCTATGATAATCAAAAGCACAAAATATCTTTTAAAGTTGCGATAAAAAATGCAATTTGTCAATTATGGCACACAAAGTTGAAATTATTTTTAAAAATTAAGACTAAAAGTGCAATTTCACAAAATACGATACAAAAAGAGTTGATGGTACAATCCTGTTGGACTTAAACTACAACATTGCTATTAAATAAAATATCTCTAAAACTGTTTCTAGCTCTCTCTCTCAAAAAGAAAAAAAAAGCCAACTAAACTAAATTGTTTCTAGCCTAGAAGTCTAAAGAAAGTTTCATGAAAAATATTTTTTAAATAATCCTCTTCTTTTATGAAAAAGTAAAACTCTTGTCATAATTACTAAACAAGCTAAGCAAACACATGTCATAATATTCTCTCAAAATTCTATTCACCTCTAGACGGCTAAATCACAAAATTTTATTCACCTCTAGACGGCTAAATCAACACTTATGGTCTCCCAAGTATCAAAGAATTAACATTTAAGTCCTTATATAAAAGTGTTACACTAATCAATTTTTTGAAACTTTTTCGACAAAAATGATTATGTGCAAGTCACGTGACTTTTAGTTAGTGTATTTTCAGATTTTTATGTGTTATATATATTGATTTGATCGATTTAACACATTTGTCGGTGTAATTTTGTGAGTTTGAATGTTTTGAATGTGATACTCTCCAATTTCTAACAAAAGCTACCATGAACATTTCATGGCACCTATGATATCCGTAGTTCGATTCCATCGTCACTGTAACCGTCGATAAAAAATTTAATTAGTCAAATTATATTTAAAATTTGTAAGATTATATTTTGACATTTATTAATATATATGTTAACATTTTTTTTCTTGTAATTTCTTGTTTTAGCTATCCAAGGAGATGGATTCATTGCCATGTTTATTATATTCGAGAGCAGTGCCGGAAATGGTTTGGATGATCTTCAAGTTGTGGCAGTCTTGAAAATCTTGATCATTTTGCGTATTACAAGTTTACCTTCTTAGGCTATTACGATACACTTGACGTAAAAAAATGTACATGATTCTACTGTGTGCATCTTACACAGAACAACCGATTTTATTTTCGGCTCAGCTAGATTCGAGTTCCAATCTTGCAGACTCTATGCTCGTTTGCCAAGAACAATTACATTTACGGCTCAAAACAAAAAGGCAATGAGTTCTACGTGTATAACCATTACATTTGTGATCAATATTGCAGAGTGCAACTTCTACATCTGGATTTGTGCTCCAAGGTAAGTGTATAACCATTGGAAACTCGGTAAATATATGAATCTTCAAACAATTTAGCTCTGCAATTTTAAATACATGGGGAGAACGTCTCCATGCGACTGCTCTAGGATCACCTTAATTGCATGATTATATCGCATTATACATGAAATATTTTTGGTATGTCGCTTTAAATCTTATACTATAATTCAAGAAAAACTATTGCATTTTATTTCTATTTTGTGGGATTGGAAATATGCACGTGCATATTTCATTATTGTGCCCAAAGCGTGCATTGCATGTGCGTATTTCATAATTTATGTTTAGTTTGATAAAACATATGAAATGCACGTGTAATTTTCTAGTTATGAAAATAGTTTTCTAAATATAACCTCTTATTTCAGTTTTGGGGGAATGTAAATTAATAAATAATTTTACAAAATTTTGAATGACAAGAAATATAATATAAAATAAAATAAAATATCGGTTCAATTTTTTGACTTAAGCCCTCAACTGAGCAAGACCAATAATTAATAACTTTAACAAAGATTCTGGCAATATTTCTTCTCCATCGATCATCGGTGCTATCTCAAAAGTATTTTAGGGCTTCAGTTGGAAATCGAGGTAAGGATCTTGAATAGAGTAAAGGGAAACATAATAGAAGAAAACGAAAGGGGGCTTTGGTTCGGATCGTCCAGGGGCTGCACTAACTTAAGCCTCCCCCTTAATGATTAAAAAAAAAAAAAAAAAAGGTCCGCTATCACTCTTTCATGCCTTCCGCCCACTATCATTAACTAAAGAAAAAGAAAATTCGGCTTCATATGAAATTACCTTCATTACATTTTAAAAAACCTTCCCTTTCATTCCATGGCCATGAGAGCTATAATAGTAATTGTTGCGGTAGTTCTTATAGTAGCCGCAACCTCGGTTAAAGTCTACATTTAAAACAAGAACAAACCCCAAAGCTTGATCATGTCGTTTATACTAATTCAGATATGACCAGAGTCAGGTACATTAATTATATGGTCTCCAAGAGGAGGCAATGAGCCTACTCACGATCAAGGAGGCTCTAGCTGCAGCCCCGACCTACAATGTAGACAAACACATAATTCATATCGAGGTCAGGTTGTACGGAGTGGAGATATCAGAGAAGATGACCAACATCGTCTTTGTAGGTGACGGGGAAGAAATCATCAAGAATTTTGGGATTCGGGGATACCCGGAGTTCCCCACCATCGACACTGCGATTGTTGGTAAGGAAATATTATTCTAGTTAATTACTTTTCTTTTTTATTTGATTTTAGTTAAAAGAATAAATTGATTGAGTTTGAGTTTTGATTATTTGAATTTATTTCTCATATTGTGGTTGGAATGTGTTAGTGTTGGGGAAGATGAGAGGGATAATTTGGTAATTTGTTTGCTATGGGGGGTTTAGAAAGGTTTTCTATAGTAATGAGTTGGTTTCATATTCTACTACTAAGTGGGCTTCGCCGGTTGAGTTTTTGACGGTTGCGTTTGGGTTTGGGTTGCATTCGTGGGATCAGTTTATATAAGTCCGGTTGCCCTGCTGCATTGTTTAAGGGCAATTGGTAATGCTTAGTGTTTTTTCCTTAAATGCTCGTGTTTTAGTAGAATGCGATTGCTTAATATTTTGGAATTATTGCTTTTTTTTAGTTTATATAGTAATATTTTTTATGATCAATATGTTGTGTGCAATTATAGTTTAGTTTAATTCATTTGTAATTTGTGCTTATAATTTGTTGTTCTACATGCAAGAGGTGGTAATATGTACGATATTGGTTCAACGTGTAACGACCTAACTCCGAGGTGGTACTTACAAGAGACTCCATCGGGATATGCCCCCTAATCTAAATTCAATAAAAACAAGCCGTACAATGCAGAACTCTATTTATGTATTAATATTTTCAGTAATGTGCCATTGACATTCACTCATTCATAAATTACATAATGTTCTCATGAATTAACGCTTAAAATATTTATAATCACATAGAAAGGATACGGGACCCAAAAAATTGGGTTTGTTGATGCAGCACTACACGAACTTGCCACTCACGAACCACGAAATGCATTGACCGGTCGCTGCCATGAAAGATCTTATATACCAAGAGCATAATCCCCTTGATAAATTTCAAGATAATGGTAGACCAGGTTTTACCCGAACCGCCCACCATCACACGAACATCATTTCCGCACCCAAACATACACAAGTACAAACACAAAAGTAAACAGGTAGGGGGAGATAAAGAACTACAACCCGATAATACATAGCAAACCGATAAATTATGTGTGAATATATATATATATATATATATATATATATATATATCTCAAGTAGACAATATATAGTTATGCAATCATATAGGTTAGATTCAGCAATTTCCATCAATCATGCACGTTCTATTATAACAACTTTTGCTAACATGCTTAAAGCTATGTATAACTAATTTTTAATTCATAAAGTGCGATCAATTACTGCGAACATTGCAAATGCACCATTTTAATGCTCTACTAAACCAATTAAGTACATAACTTTCAAGAACTCATGTAATAAACCAAATATATAAAATGAAATATCACTTGTACGGTATGACTATCACCTTCGATATGTTAAATCTCGGAACCTACAGATTACCGAAAGAAGGTATGTCGGCTGAACCTTACCGGGAAGTTTAGATTACACCACCCAAACACATTTTTCAACAACTTCTAGTGGTTTCTGTTTCACCTACTTTAATCAAAACAATAATCCGAACGGTCAAATTGTAGAATCCATTGTGTATAATCTCCAGTTTAAATTTGGATATGATCCAACGGTGAGTTATTTCAAAAACAATGAAAATCCGAGGTTGCTGGGTAGAAATCCGAAAATTTCCTTTTCTAAATATTTTGCCTACTTTTTTCTCCTTTTCATTTTTCTTGCAATTTCCTTTTAAAATTCTTTCTCACAATTCCCATACTCATTCAGACCTATCACTCACGTTTTATATGGGAGATTTTCATATTTTCTCCTCTCTTTTTGAGTGCATGTATGAGGCTATTTATAGAAGTGTTAAACCAATCATTTTGCTCCAAGTAAAGATACATGTGGGGGACTTGCATGCCCCATAACTTGGCCATTAATACCTAAACATGATAAGTGTCATGCTTGAAACGTTCGGGGCTACCGTTTTGGTACTGCCTTCTGGGTTCAATGGATGACACATGTCCAATGGAGCCAGCAATATTCAATCTCTTGCAAATTGATTCAAAACCAATTACAAAGCAATATGTGTCCATTCCTTTTTAATTTATTTTATTTTTTTCATTACTTAAAAATGGGGTCACAAACCATGGTTTAGGAAGATGAAACGATTATAGATTTCATATTTCAAATTTCAAATTTGAAAGTAAATACTATAAGCGACAAAATGAATTTTGAAAATAAGATATCTTGTGAATTAATCTAAGAGTCAGAATATATCCTTGCCTCCAAACATTTGCTCTAGCTTTATTTATACAAATCTCTCCATCCTTCTTCCTCCCATTTGCAACCCATTTATCTCTGCAAGTATTTTTTTCCCATGGCAACAGGTATACCCCTCATTTAAATTTGGGTGAAACTAGCACATAATTTACTAATATTTTGTTTTATAATTTACTAAGAATGTATTGACTTCTATTGGTGGTGCAGGGGCTCGAGTGATGATGTTGACAAGGTGTGGGTGATGTGGTGACTTAAAGGGTGGAGCAAAAGAGAAAGAGAGTAAACGCCGGTGCGGCAGGGACGTGAAATCTATGTCGTAGAGAAGCGACGGGACTGATCGGAGGCGTGGCAGGCGGAAAAAAGGTGGCGTCTACAGGGCAACGATGAGCAGATTTGGTTGGGAGGGAGGCTGGTCAACTTAATTAAGCTTGGTCTAGCTATTTTGGAATGGGCTTTTCTTAAGACGATAATGGGTTGGGCTTATCATCCTTATTAATAGGTCAATTAATTAGAATTAATTTAACATAAATCATGTAGCATTAAGATTATTTATTAGTATAAATTTACTTTTTTTTTAGGAGTAGAAGAAGAAATGAATTGATTTCTCTTTGTGGAAAACACATTGTGATGTAATGAAAACTTTAATTGTTACGTTTTGCAAATGTTATCTAAATTCTTTTTTAGAAACTTGAATATTATTTCAAATTTTTATTTGCATTTAAACAAAAAATGAAAATATGAAAAGTTGTTTAGAATTCCTATTGTTAAGAAGTGAAGTTAAATGACCGATAACTTGAACTTACCATGCAATCCTTGAAGTTCTATAAGCTTCTCGAGTGGTTTTCTCTAGGAATCAAAATATAGCATTCTTATCTTGATGTTAAAACAATAACCTTGAAATTAAGTTATGATTTCATGTTATAATAATTTTCAGTAAATTAAATATCGAAAACTTTTTGGAAAATTTTCTAGAATTATTTATAATAATTGTAAATCGCAGAAATCAGTACTACGTATTTTTTATTCCGTTTTATCAATTAAAAACTCATGGATCAAAATTTCTCTAGTTTCCATTGAAAAAATTCTATTTTTGAAACAAAAGAACCGAAAGCAGACGTTTCTACCGAAACATAATTCTTTGATTCACATTTTCTTCAAATGCTTTCCAGAAATTTCTGAAAATGTTTTCGACATTTGATTGACCAAAATATAACACGAAAACTAAAATTTAATACATGGCCAAACAACAACAATCTTATTATAAAATATTTTTCTCCATAAAAACTGAGCACTAAGATAGCAATTCCAGAAGGAAAAAAAATATCATTCATACAACATGATCTTGCACACTAGATAATGCAAAAGTTCTTCAATATAATCATATATTCAACTAAACCATCAAAATATCAACAAAACTAAAAAGAGAACTCCTAAATACAAGATCTAAAGCAAGCAAATGGCAATAGAGTGCTTGACTTAATGTCGTCCAAATCATCATCATCTCAAATGGGTGATACAATCACATATCATCTATTATATTACTAGATTGCCAATCAAACTAAGATAAAATACTTGGCTGTTATTACATTCAATTAGACGGTCTCCAATTTAAGTTAGAGTTTACCTACAAAGAAAAATAAGCCAATAATTATTAATAAATATCAAATATAAACTAAATAAATTACTTATAAATAAAAATATGCAAATCAATGTGAGCACCTGTGAGAAGTTAGCATTCTCAAACAGATGCATGTTTGTGGCATATTGACCCATGGTAGAATATTCACCAACTCCCTGTTGCAAAACATAATATATTATATATATTTGGAATTTTTTAAATAAATATTTGAAAGATTGAAATAGTCTTACTGGTGGTGTCGGAAATGACATAGTATAAAAATCAACAGGCGCGGCTCGGAATTGATGACCAAGAGCTTCTTGAGGTAGAGTTGCACCAGGTTGAGATAGATGATACGGCTTCGGAAATCGATAAACATGTGGGTATTGAGATGGTTGAGTATTCATTGCTCCAAGTGTTAAATTGCTATCATTTGCCTCTTGTGTTGGTGGTTCATATAAAGTGGTCTGTGAGCTTTATCCCCTCCGTTGTGTGCCTCGCCCTCTTGCAGTTGTTTCTGAAAGTTGTTTAAACATAAAAGACAATCAAAACCTAAAAATAAATCACTCTAAAGTTATTAAACTAATTAATCTCAAACTCACTTGAAGTTTCATCCATTCCTCTTGTTTTTTTGCCTCTTACATCCCAAAATCGTGCACATACGTCTGTAATGCCTCTTGATTTGGCCAACAAGGGATCACGTAAGAGTATCTCACCTGGCTAAGGATTATTTTCATTAGCACCCAAGTCATTTGTTACGCCTAAGTGAACATTCACTTTTGATTCAGCACTTTCAAAAAACTCTCTTATAATGCATTTCGTCTCTTTATAGGATTGTGCTCTGCTTGCTAGATCATAAGTTCTTCTCATGATTTCATGAACAAATGTCATATCTGATGTATTACTACTTCTCCCACTCAATCCACCACATACTTTATTTGCTACATTTCTCGTCCATCTTTTTATAATGTACCTCTCAGGAATATAATCCACATTTACTCTGTCCAAAATTCTCAAGGCATGACTACACAAAATCCCAGATGTCTCAAACATGTGACAACTACATTCCAGAGAAGTTGTTTGACTATCAAATCGAACCGTGATAAACTTTGATTGTTGCCCACGAGATTTCAATGTGAACAACATCGAAGATGTACCAGAATTCTCCTGCTGATCTATGATGGCGATGTCTACTAAGTCACGAATTTCTTGTTGAAACTTAGCAAATATTTCCAGCGTTTATACTTGAGACGCCTGAATCAACCATGTATATTGTCCCACTGGAAGCCTACCAAAATGATTACGCGTGTCCATTTCTTTTTAATTCAAACGCCAAGACTCTTGAAGCTTCTCAAAAGCAAGAATACAATCATGTAGAAAAGATATTGTTCCTCCAAAATGTTTTTTCAATGCCGCATTAGTGCCCTCGCTTCTTGATGTAGCATTAAGGCCGGCACTGAACCTATGACTGCTGAAACAAGTTGCCCACTTGTGGCGCAAGTCATACATGATAGAGAACCAATTTTTTTTTCCGATGTTATAATCATTTTCCATATGTTTCCATGTAAGCTCAAAGTCTTCTTCAGATTCACATTCAGTCATGCACTTATGCCATAGACTTTTAAAACTCCAATTAGTATTTAAGCTGCTAAAATATTTTGGAGAGTTTTGATTGATATAACAATGACACAACTGTTGATGTGAGTATGGAAAACCGTTCCGATAGCGTTCATCATTGCTAGGCATTGGTCAGTGAATATTACTTCGGGTTGTTCCAAACCACCCATGGAGTCGGGAAATGTTCGAAACAACCACTCAAAAGAATTCTCTTTTTCATCTGACATGAATGCAAACCCAAAAAAGACATTTTGTAAATGATTGTTTATGCCCACAAAAGGACAACAAATCAAGCTATACTTTAAGTTGTGTCTACCGAAAGCACATCACCGAAATATTCATAGTCACACTACATTGGTAATCCCTAAAGAATAGATTTATCAGCTTGTTATTTTCATCCCTCTTTATATTCCAATAAAAGTAAGGCTCCTTATTAGATAGGCTCATAAAATGTTCAATTAACTGGGTTGCATCTCCATTCTCAATCCTACTTTGCTTCATTGTACGGTAAACAGAATCATATGCATCTTTTTGAGTGAATCCAACATTTTCACGCCCATTTGATATAGTTTCGAAAAATTCATAAACCCTTGCCAATGGTATTCTACATTTCACCATAGTTTCTAAACACTTTTCTTTTTCTAAACTAATGTGCCGAGCTGATCGTAACATATATCTTTGATCTGGGGAGTACATATCATGAATATGTTCCTTTTGAAGCCCAGTTACCCTCCAGTTTTGTCCTTTCAACCGTGCAACTCTAAGCTTTGCTTTGCATTCACACCTAAATGTTGGTTTAACACACTGGAACATTGAGTCTTGAACACTTATTATCTTTCTGCCTTCACAAGAACATACAAAATCCCGTGTTCTAACTCCAGAACCATCAGTAAACTGCAAACAATTATCTTTCCTAACGCTAAAGGCTTTAGCATGTGCATAGATGTAATACAATCCATATGCGACATGGTCATCTTGTATTGGTTTACCAACTTCAAATCTACTCTCCATTTCTTCTATGCTCAAGCTTGCAAATTCTATCTCATGATTTGTCTCTTTGTTTTCGCTTTTGTAATTCAAATCTACATTTTCGTTTCCATAATTCAAATCTATTAAAAAAAGATTGATACCATAAGTTCTATCTTTATAAGCAAAATCATTCGAAAATATAAAATTATTAGATACCTAGACAGTGTAAGTCAATAAGCCTCAGCAGATAAGTGATCACCTTATTCCATTATATAAGTTTGGGAGTGATAAATTGAACCTGTACATATTCAAGAGAAAGATTATTGAATATCCTTAGTGTTTAAGCTTCCAAAGCTCCATTTACAGTGTGCTACATATATTCCTCCACATTACTCATTTGGTACTTGGAATAATTGTAATTACTAATAATCATTTTATCAAAATCTCTATAGAAATAAGCATGAAACAATCAAAGAACTTATAAATTTATTTAGCTACTACATAGCAGTCATTGTGTAAACTATTAATACAGTAAGACAACGTTCGGTTAATTGAAGAATAGGCTCACGATTACATCTAATTCGGCCTACTAAATGGATTATAATTTTGCAAACTCTTGTTCGGTTGGCTTCACAAAATGCCGGGCAGCTGCCCGTGCTAATCGGTTGAAAAGTGGGCCAACCCAAACTAATCTATTGGATTCTAATTTGGCACCCACCCATCCGATTATAAATTAGTAGCCTAAATTGATTTTTCAGTGCCAATGATGCCTCTGATTTTGTGAGTTATTACAATTAAATCGGCTGGTTTTAATTAAACATCCCAAAATCAATCTTTCCCACCCATCTCTCCCTCTCTATTCGAAGCAGGTCAGAGAAAGAATTATTTTTTCCCTTTTCTTCAGCTCACTTCGGCCATTGTTGCTTGAGCTTCGTCTTCTTCAATTTTTTGATTTATGCAGTTCTGGGTAAGAAATTACTAACATTCCTCCTTCTACATTGTAGGATTCGAAGATCTCCGAGCGTAATTGAAGAAGACGGGTTTGGTAGCCAAGGTAAAAATCTTGGGTTTTTCTTCTTTAGCCTTCATTACGGGAACAATATTGGCGGAGATAGTTATCTATATTTTCTTGTTTGGGTTTGTATATCTCCATTCCGAGTATCCTGGGTAAAAATATATGTTTTGTATGTACGGCTATTTTCGGTTTGTACATCTTCATTTGTTAAGTTGGGGTTTGTATATCTCCCTTCAATTTCGAAATTATTTTTAAATGACTAAAATATTGGGTTTGTATGTACTGCAATTTTGTTTCAATTTTCGATTTGTCAAGTATAATGTTATTCGGATTTGCTTGTCAATTTTTATTTTATTGTGTGAAATTTTTTTGCAACAAATACACTGTGCCACCGTAAACAAATTTTGTGAATGGTTTTTTACCAAACAAGTTCACTGCTATATTTTTTTATGTTAACAACGATTTTGATTATGTGATATTTTGAAGGTGAATAAGGTTTATTATAGTTTATAGTTATAGCTACTTGATTTTCAATTATAGTTTAGCTACTTGATTGATTATCAAAATTATATAGTTATAGCTACTTGTTGATTGATTATTCAAACTTCTATTGAAAATATCCTATAGTTATATCTACTTGATTGATTATCAAAATTTTATAGTTATAGCTACTTGTTGATTGATTATGCAAAATTTTATTGAAAATATTTTATAGTTATAGCTACTTGATTGATTATCAAAATTAGTTACTTATAGCTACTTCTTGATTGATTATGAAAATTTTTATTGAAAATATTTATAGTTATAGCTACTTGATTGATTATCAAAATTTTATAGTTATAACTACTTGATTGATATAGTTACCACTTAATTGTTATAGTTTATTCAAAATTTTATAGTTATAGCTATAGGATTTACTTCCATTTGATTGATTTATTAGTCAAGTTTTGTTGAATGATTTGTTTGTGAATTTTTATTTGTATGGGAAAAAGTTGCATGTGAATGTTCGCGTTTGTCAAGAATTTTATGCATGCTTTTTATGTCTTTTGTTGCTTAAAGTTAAATTAGATACATCATGCATTATAGTTAAGTTCGAGCTTTATAAGGCGAAGTTGTTAAATATGTTTTTAACAGCATTACGCGAATGGATCAACGAAGGAAACACCTCTTCATGTTGATCTTCCATCAATTCTTTTGGATGGGTGTTTTCTTAATTTCACTACGAATTATTGCACACCACGCCAAGAACCGACCGATACGATATAGCCTAATACGTAGGAAGCGCAAGCAAGCGAAAAATTTACATTACGTCTTTTTATGAAGACCATAAGGTGTAAAGACAACATACGTCTTAACACGAGTGCGTTTGATAAGTTTTGTTGTTTGCTACATAACGTGGGGGGGGGGGGGGAGGTTAAGGGATACCAAGTATGTTCCCATGCAAGAACAAGTTGCCATGTTCTTATCGGTTCATTCTCACCACAAAAAGATTCGAGTTGTCCGATCCGACTGACTTTCGTCGTTCGGGAGACACCGTGAGCAAGTCTTTCTATCGTGTACTTAATTGTTTGATAAAGCTCCATCCAATTTTGCTCTCTCAACCCGATCCGATAACAAATGATTGTGACGACCCTAGGTAGGGTTGTTTTCCGGTAAGTTAGATACATTTATGTTTCAAGCTTCATCGTACAATTATTGTTTAAAGGATTGTTTTTGCAATTTTGACATTCTTGATTGTGTAGGGATGTATCGGAGCATTGGATGGAAGCTATGTTCCAGTTCTGGTTCCATCCGTGGATAAGCCGCGTTATAGATCATGCAAGGGTGTTATTTCCACCAATATGCTTGTCGCGTGTGATATTAGAGGGGCATTCACGTGCGGCAGATGGTCGAGTTCTAAGGGATGCCATAAATCGACCAAACGGATTAAAAGTGCCTACAGGTTAATTACTACATTGTCCCAAGATTGTTTAAAACATCAATTACTTAAATTCAAATTTGGGTTTGTATTAATATTTTGTTTTCTCATAGGGACTTACTACCTTTGCGACAATGGGTATACTAACGGAGAAGGTTTCCTCGCGCCTTATAGAGGAGTGCGCTACCATGTGAAAGAGTGGGGAGTTGGCATGGATGCCCCCCAGAATGCTCGTGAATATTTCAAAATGAAACATCTCAAGCTAGGAACATAATAGAGCGCAGCTTCCGGGTAGTTAAGAAGAAATGGGCAATTCTTAGAAGCAAATAATTGCAAATATACCCCTGTTATTATGTATGCATAGCTCACCCCCTTGTATGCATAACATCAAATAACATCATCCAACCGAACCCACTTGTCCCTTGCATACCATCGATGTAGATGATGAAGTTTAGGCCCTATACGTGAAGGTGCGTTGTTTATTGGCCATTTCCACCTATACCCCCTGTTATTAAATATGTGTTTGCAAATATAAAAACAGGATTATGTCATTGCAAACACCCCCTGGATTTGATGTTATTTATGTATGCATAGGTCACCCCCTTGGATTGCAAATAATTGCAAATACACCCCTATTATTATGTAGGCAGCAATTACAATTTTAATTATGTTTTTGCATATACCCCCCTGGATTTTGATGTTATTACCCCCCTAAATTATTGCAACTGCAAATACACCCCTTTGTTTGATTTGCAAATACCCCCTGCAATTTATTTTTGCAAAAACCCCCTGGATCATGTATAATTGCAAATAACCCCCTGTTATTTTGATTTTGCAAATACCCCCCCTGGATTTTGATGTTATTACCCCCCAGAATTATTGCAATTGATAATACACCCCTTTATTTGATTTGCAAATACCCCCTGGAATTTATTTTTGCAAAACTCCCCTGGATCATGTATAACTGCAAATACCCCCCTGTTATTTTGATTTTGCAAATACCCCCCTGGATTTTGATGTTATTACCCCCCTGAATTATTGCAATTGTAAATACACCCCTTTCTTTGATTTGCAAATACCCCTACTGGAATTTATTTTTGCAAATACCCCCTATTTTTTTTTTTATTTTGCATATGCCACACTGGATTTGCTTTTATTACCCCCCTGAATTATTGCAATTGCAAATACACCCCTTTTTTTGAATTGCAGATACCCCCCTGGAATTTATTTTTGCAAAAACCCCCTGGAATTCATTCGAAGAAAAAAACCCCTTGGACGTATAATTGCAACTACCCCTCTGTTATCTTGATTTTGTTACTGCCACTTGATTGATTTTGATGACATTTTTAGTTATGTAGGCACATCCCGATGTTGCAACATGAGGTTCAAGTCCTATATCTACCATGACGATTAGGTTGAGATTTTTGGGAAAGATAGGGCAACTGGTGATGATGCCGAGGACTTCGTGGGAATAGTTGAAGATTTGACAAAGATCAATCGCGTGAAGAACATTAATTCGAAGGGAAAAGAGCCCGTTAATGATGCAAACAATGATGACAAGCAGCCCTACGGTTGATTTAACAACAGATTTTTCTGACGGTCCAGAGTACGAAGACGAGTTGCCACCGTACAACATAGGTTTTCATACCAATGGGCCTACCAAGGCGACGTTGACAAAGAAGGTTAAGATTGAAAATATTAAGAAGGAAAAACAAACAAGGAAGCGGAAAACACCGGATTATTATGGGTCCGAACAGTTTAAATCGGACATGGAGGAGTTGATGAGGGCGGCTAAATCCACATGGGCCGATCTTAGCTCAAAATTTGCCAAGAAGGAGGACACGTACGACGACAAGGCAAAAAAGATAATTGCGGCACTTGATAGCATTAACTCTCTAACGGACGAGAACCGAAACTACTTGTCTTTCAAGATAATGGATAATTCGAAGCACATTAGTTTGTTTTTTGAATTTGTCCGAACGCAGCCGTGAGATGCAAGCACACATGATGCTTGATGGAAAGATGCCGTGATTATGCACGTAAATGTTGAACTTCGATTTTGCTTGCATTGATGTATGGCTAATGTTGGAAACTTTGGCTAAAATCCACACTATTTTTTGCTTCAAAGTGTGTTGCGGAAGTGCAGTACATTTTGATAAAATGGGGGTGGTTCGATAAAATGTTCAAATTCGTTTTCCCCGATGATTTGACACAGTTTATCCCACATTGGATCTCCA
Source organism: Penstemon eatonii (assembly GCA_038501285.1). NCBI lineage: Eukaryota > Viridiplantae > Streptophyta > Magnoliopsida > Lamiales > Plantaginaceae > Penstemon > Penstemon eatonii. Next base: position 58,762,007 of record CM076715.1, on the reverse strand, counting down.
TGAATAGCATAAGCCTCGTAAAACGGGGTTTCCTTCGAGATAAAATCAAATTACTATAAGTGAGTGCAATGAAATAAAAAAGATAAATTATCTATAAATATACTGCAGTTTATTCATACCTGACACAGATTCCCAACAATTTCTTGGTCATTCCGCCCGATATTGTTCGTACCTTCGATCAAGCGATAACCCGAACTGTTCTCAAATAACCAAATGTAGCATGTCTACGTTTAATCTTTCCGAATCTTGTCCTAATTTCCTTTATGGTGAAAGACCAGTTGAAATAAATATTCACCTCATTCCGAACAACCTTAAGAATGTCACATAAAGTATGGATATAAATTGCATTTTGATAGTAACCATCAATTGATAAGAATTCGATGAAGTATTCATCAATTTCTTTTGGCCATTTTACGGTGTATAGGAAGTGAGATTGAGGACGAGGGTTGAAGGAGCCATTGCAAATTTGGCACAAATTAGTGTCTGCAATATTTTCCAAGTGGTGATTGTATACATTTGCATGCTATTTGAGAGGGTTTTATAGGAATTTATCATAGGTCATATTGAGTAATTATTAATATCTTAAGGGGGCTACATGTAAATATTGTGTTTGGACTATTAGCTATGGATTTGATTGGTAGTACACTTTTCATATGAGATACGAATCTAAATTTCATAAGATTTGATTTGATGAATCATAATTGCAAAAGTCCCCCCATCGCAAATATGAATGTCTTTTTGGATTAGCATATACCCCCCTGTTGTATATAAACATTACTTACTCTCTCTCTCTCTCCATCATTCCCTCCATTTAAACCCCAAACCTTGCAAAGAAACATATACCCGTATTGTACAACACCACCGTTAATGGTGTCAAATTTCTTCTTTTGTCCATATATTGATCAATATTTGTAAATGTGAGAGATTTGAGTTAAATTTTTTATTAACTTAATAAAACATTTAACAACTCCACTCTTTCCCTCTTCCTCAGTACGTACAATCACGCTCTCCCTCTTTCTCAGTACATCACGGTATGGATTTTTTTTTGTTGAAATGAATAATCTGTAAGTTGTACTGCCACAAAATTATATTTCTATCTATAAATAAGCACAAAAATTATTTTCTATCACACTGTTCTTTCTACTTCAATACTTCATATTCCTCTTCAATGGAGATTGTGCATCAAGGTTTCGAAATCCCCAACATTCTCCTGCATGATAATCAGAATATTCAAAACACCAACATCTCCCCCTTTAAGAGGTCGTTAATAAGAAATTTAAACTACATATTGCTACTACTTTCTTCCCTTTTCTATATAGAAGCTGTTCTTATAGCTATCCTTAATCTTGGTCCGAAATTTAGTCATCATCACGGACAGGTTAAAGCCATTTTTATTGCAATGGGTGTCTATATAGGAAGCATTACTTTTATTTTTTTATGGCATCATGAGGAAGTCTATAGTAATAATAATGTTGCAAATGCACTAAATCTTATGAAAAGAAAATGTTTTTGGAAGATGATCAACAATTATGCTATTCCTGCAGTTTCTGCTATCTTGACCATGTATCTTAATGATACCACTGGTATGCATATTTTTAATCTTCTAATTTATAGTTTTTTGTTTGTTTCACTGATTATTCAAAGTCCTGTGGATGGGAGTATAGATGATGGTGGAACCATGGATATCTATGTATCATGTATGCTCACCATTCTAGTCTCAAAATTTATGAGCCATTTTTGGGATTGTATTTTGCTTTTTTTCTTCGGTATAATGAAGGTTGTGATAATTTATTATCATTTCAAGTTGATAAATCATGTCAATCAAATATATGGGGAAGATGATAGACCACAACCTTTATGTTGTCAAGTTCATCTTGGAAATTTGTGCGAATATCTTCCCTGTTACAAAGGTAAGTTATTTTATTTCTCCTGTTTAAGTTATACTGTATAATACTACATTTGATGTTCATTCCTGATTTTTGTCTCTTTTATCTTATTTTGCAGTTCCAGTCGAGGTGGCTGCACCAGTCGTGGGGCCTGCACAAGGTACCCCTAATAAGTTATAGTATAATACATTTGAATGAACGATGTTGATTCCTGCCTTTCTTATTTTGCAGGTGGTGGAAACGAGGGGCCTGCACAAGGTATATAGGATTTTTTGAACATTAAATGAATATTGTTGTACTGTTTTATGTAATTGTTGGCCTTTCGAAGCTGGTATATGCATGATATTTGTTTCAGAACCATCCTGTTGAGTCAACTATTCTTTAATTTCCATACTAACTTATAATTATGATCTTGATTTCTTATTTTTCTTTAATATTATTTGGCAGGTGGTCAGCAAGTATTACAGAATATGGGAAGGAATGTGAACCCGAATGTCGAAGGTCTTGTTGTAGGTATGTCGATTTTTAAGTTTTTAAAGTATTAATGAATTTTATTTTCATTACCATAAAGGATTGCAAAATAATGGTTTTATTGAAATTCTAATATCCACATGAATTTATTTTTGGATCTGAACTATAAATTAATATTATATTTAATTACTTTAGCATAATCTATTTAGAAGATTATTTCATGTCATTGTTTTTCAAAGTCAAGTCTCGATCTTCATCATATCAACTTTAAATAATTAGTTCACATAGCAAAATAAGCACTCGACTCATGGGAACAAATTAAGTTACAATAATAATTATCAAAGCAAAGTCTCGAAAGAATAAAGAGGTATATATCAAAGCAAAGTCTCAAAATAATAAAGGGGTATAAATTAGTCAAACTAATACAATTGCTATAAATTAAATGGTGAGCAATTTGAATATATTTTTGGATTATAATGTCTTTTAGTCATAAAATTATAAATATCTAAACTTAACATTATTTGGTGGTGTTATGATAGTTAGAAAAATTGAAAGAGACGGAGATGTAAATTTAGGGATAATGTAAACTGCACATACCCCCATCTTGGGCCTACCATCTCACTTATGCAAATTTGAATTCTTCTATCTATAAAGAATATATTGACCAATTCTTTAATGTCAAATTCTAGCTTTCACAACTATTAATGCAAACATGTGAACTTGATATCAAACACACCTTTTTTTCATGATAACTGTTCATTTTATGCAATAAACAAAAGTTCATAGAAAATTACATAAGCACTAAAACATCACAAATATAAAAATAGCACCCTTTCATTAATATGCATAAGCCATTACACATAACACTTAGAAATGTTCAGCCAAATTCCAGACAAACTTGCATTACATCAAAATGTGCAGGGTAATCACATATCAAATAAAAACATACATAATCATAGTCAAGGGGGGGTATCCGGTGGAATGGATTCAACAACCTGATTAACAACAAAAAAACCAACATAACAAAATACCTACCACCATTCATACCACTATCCCATAATTAATAAATAAAAAACAAGGGTGCTATTACTAAAAATTAATAAGTCAGTCAACATCATGCAAACTTGAACCCGAGGTAAATGCAATAGGAAGGGGAGGGACAGAACAACCAGTTTCGGCATACGGGACAACCGACTTTTCAGCATCATCGGAGTCTCGAATGTCTATTGGCCATTAAGGACTTCTAGTTAGATCCTTCGGAAAAGTGGCCACATCATGATCATCAAATATGGCTGACAGCTTCAGATGGTACGGTTCTCCATTCAGCCTAGACTCCCGAAACAGCGGGGACTCCATCTTCAAAAAAAACAAAAGATTCATATGAGTTATTTATAAAATAAAATCAATAAAACTGAGTTATTCAGGCTGAGTTAGTTACCTTATGATCAACAAATCTCCAGTAGAATGCATTCACACGAGACTCACAGTTTTGTGTGTCATATCACACGCCGGGAGTATGCAAAAACTTGTTGAAAGTTTTGTTCATGTGCCGCTACCATTCCACTTTCTTCTTCACCGAGAACAGGCTGAATCGACGATTAAACTGTGAGTTCATTGCAGCAGGGATACGCTGGCACGCTCTAGTGAGAGTTGCAACGTCCTTACAATTTCCAGACTTGGCCTCTTGTAACAGAAGGTTAATGAATCCCATATTTTCATCAAATGACCATCCATCGTTGATCTTAGTTGCTTCACTTCACATACACCTAGTTCTCGGCATCTTGCAACTTAAACCTGATGAAAACAAGAATACAAGTCAGTTATATTCTTCAATGTTAGATGACTTTTGCTTTCAAAGAAAATATAAAAAATCAGAAATATGCAAAAGGAAAAAAATATATTGACTTACAGATTGTCAAACTTCTTGAGTGTACATGAAATTGCACTTCGGATTACATTATATAGAAGGGTGGGGGGGGGACTGTTGAAATACCCCAATTAATGCACACTTTATTGAGGGTAGATATGCATTAATGAATACATTTTGGTCAAGTCAATATCAAATGTAACTTGTTTGCTAAAAAAGATGAATAGTTTTTCATCTACCAAGAATGATAAGGTATGCATTTAATGACACAAATGCAACTAGTCAACACATGTCCAAAAAATCAATGTCATTTATAATTGATAAGAACCAGCAGGATGTTTTTTATGCAAATAAATCCACAAAATATTCGAAGTGTAAGAACTTTATTGTTAAAAAAGATGTGATATGACATATTAATTACCACTATGACACAAAATATTCAGCCTTCATTAACTTCTATTAATTACCACTATGACACAAATGTTCCAATCACTGCCACACACATTAATCTAAAATGAGCCCCTTTCTATTCACATTTATACATACAGACATTATGACATATTAATAAAATAGATAGCAACTTATGTCACATAAATCATTCAACCACCAAAGCTCAGCCTAATATATAAATCCAGGGGGTATTTGCAAAAAAACATTCCAGAATGGGGTATCTGCAAATCAAAACAAAGGGGTGTAGTTGCAATCAGAGAAACTCAGGGAGGTACTTGCAATTCAAAAAAGGGGTGTATTTGAATAACATCAAACCCTGAGGGTAATTGAAAAACACAATAAAGGGGTGTATTTGCAAAAACATAAAATCCAGGGGGTAATTGATGCATACATAAATAACATAAAATCCAGGGGGGTAGTTACAAAAACATAATCAAGGGGGTATTTGCAAAAACACAACCTAGAATGGGATATCTGCAATGCAAAACAAAGGGGTGTAGTTGCAATTAGAGAAATTCAGGGGGTATTTGCAATTCAAAAAAGGGGTGTATTTGAATAACATCAAACCCTGAGGGTAATTGAAAAACACAATAAAGGGGTGTATTTGCAATTATACAAATGCAGGGGGGTATTTTTAAAAACACAATCCATGGGGGATAGTTGAAAAAACATAATCCAGTGGGGTATTTGCAAAAAACTGAATCCAGGGGGTGTTTGCAATTCAAAACAAAGGGTTGTAGTTGCAATTAGACAAATCCCAAAATTATACTGACTTATATCCCAAAATAAGCCAATCAAGCAGAATTTAACAACATGGATCATACCAGTCTAATACAACACAAATATCAAATTATATAGTTTTGAGCGGAGCATCATATCACATAATCACCCTTTCCATAATCACAATACTATGTCAAATTCTAACTTTCACAACTATTAATGTAAACATGTGAATAAAATATGCAAACACACCTTTTTTTTCCCAATAATTGTTCATGTTATGCAAGAAACAAAAGTTCAAAGAAAATTACATATGCACCAAAACATCAAATATAAAAACAACACCCTTTCATAGCACCATAATCACAGCACCATAATCACAATACGCATTCATCAAGCCACCATAAACAAATTATGCAAGATAAAGCAATAATTTAACTAAGCATGAGAAATATTGCACAGATCATCGCAGGCTTTTGCCTACGATGCAGTGATATGTTCTCAACTTGAGAACATACGTAGTATCCATCCACTCAAAATAATTGAAATGAAAAATAGTGAAATATTTGAAACCATAAGTAACCAATAAACCAGGACACAATGTTATGGTACAAATAGTGATTTGAGCAGAAGTGCGACCGAAATAGGAATTCTGCTCGAACCCATGATCTGAAAAAAAAAAAAAAAAAGGAATTAATATTACAAATTATAAAAACCCTAAATCTGAGAAATTAACAAAATTCGAAATATAGATAGATTGGGGAACGAATTCGGAGATTACCTAGGTTGGAGTTTCAACCCATCTAGAAAATAGACGCGGACAAGGGATTTTCTTATTTGTTGTCGGATTAGGGTTTATTTTTTTCCTGTCTTTCTACAATTATATACACTACTCGAAGAACACTGGAGTGGAAGAACAAAAAAGATTCGGATTGATTAGTTATTGAACAAAAATGAAACCCTAACAAAATTAAATACATTCAAAATGGACTAAATAACAAGAAATATACCTTCTTCTTCGTGATGATAGCAAATCAGGCGGCCTAATCTCACTTCTCACCCTGTACTTGATGGAATTTAGTGGATGAATGAACAAACACCTTCGGAATAGCATGTTCGAACGGGTGAGAATTTCAGTCGCGGGAGGTAGAGAGAGAAAAGAGAGAAGGAAAATTTGAAATTAGGGTTTTTTTCTCATTATATATACAAGGATATAAACGGCCCATATTAAATCTCCATTCATGAACGGGTGAGATGAAATGTAAGGGATTTTATCAAGGGCAAAATTGACATTATACATTTCCACACATAATTGGGCCAACCGAACTGGGTATTATTTTCAGTGACCCAATATTAATCGGGCCATTAACTATTTGCCAAACACTGAATAAAATACAAGATTAGATTAAATTTTGGCCCAATTGATAATTAGACCCAACTAACTGTTGCCCAAACCGAACGAGGCCTAAAAAGTTAATAAAAAAGAATAATGACATTTTAAAGTTCGGGAAATAGGAATCCCGTATGATTGTTTTTCAATCTCTACATCAATGACTAAACAAAAACTAATCTTTCAAATGGTATACATTAAGAAAATTAACCTGGTTGCTCAGTTAGTGGTCGATGGTGGCTTTTAGTGTTAGTCACGTCTCCGGTGCACGGCTAAAATATTTTTCAAAAGACAAAATGTGAGGAAGTCAAAGAGGCATGAGAGTGCAATATTTTACAATGTTGATTTTAGTAAAAAAAAATCAGATCTAGTTACTGAATTTTGTTTTCCCGCTAGTAATATTTACTCCTTTGATTTGGTAATCGTTTCATCTTCCTAAACCATGGTTTGTGACCCCAGTTTTAAGTAATGACAAAAATAAAATAAATTAAAAAGGATTGGACACGTGTTGTTTTGTAATTGGTTCTGAATAAATTTGCAAGAGATTGAAAATTGTTGGTTTCATTGGACATGTGTCATCCATTGAACCCAGAAGGCAGTACCAAAACGGTAGCCCCGAACTATTCGTCATGCTTTGTTGTCAACTGTATGTTTAAAGAGAGATTAATATTTTCAGATTTTGCATTAAGGTCCCTCAATTTCTGAAATTTATATTTTTGACCCCAAAACTTTTAAAAGTGAACATTCAGGTCCAATTCGAAAATTCAATTTTAAAAATCAATTTTTATAAGAAAGACTTTTGGACATATTTAATTTAACAAAAATTTAAGTGAAAGTTAAAATCACGGGTTATCACACAACGTGACTTTTAGTTAGTGTATTTTCATATTTTTATATGTTATATTGGTGTAAATTTAAAATTTGAGTATCTATTGTAACTTAAAAAAATCTAATACTTTGTCAGATCCGAATAAAATTCAATGAACTCAAAAAATTTAAATAATTAAGCAAGATATAGATCCAGCCCAAATTCAATTTGACATAAATGGTACCGAAACGAGTCCGACCTGGATTCAACATATTGACATCCCTACTCCTAGCCTTTCCAAAATATTTATTCTATTGTATCATAAATGAATCTAATTGAGTTGTATGTATTACTCAGACTTAATCATTTAATTTATTGAATAAATAACTTTATTAAATTTTATTTGTTGACAAATGGACTCAATATCCAATAATTATATACAAATTAATGACACTTGTAGTTTTTATGAAGGGTAAAATAAATTTAAGAAAAGTTTGAACACAACTGCAACATACAACGAACATTATATATTAGACATTTATGGCATATGTCTTTAAATCTTATATCATTCAAGAAAATTGTTGCATTATTTTTTTATTTGTGGGACAAGATTTCATTATTTATTTTTAGTGTACACAAAGCGTGCATTGCACGTGCAGTTCTCAAGTTACGAAATTACTTCCCAAAGTTATGAAGGTTTTCACAAAATGCGTTAATTCTTAAATGGTTTTTTCTCAGAATAAAAATGTTTTCGTAGGAAGTTTTTTCAAGTTAAGAAGACAAAAAGCTAGGATGGAAGAAGGAAGGGGATCAGAGGTAGGAAGACTGAACCTTCTTCCATCCCCTTCCATTTAAAAATCACCCCTTCCATTTTTGGTGCGACTGATGTTCGGGTTAGGTGGTTGTGTACCAAATTTGATCAATTAAAACACATTCATATTTCTTACTTAAATGTTTTATTTAATTACTAAAAGTATTTTTACATTATGCTCTGTCACTTTAAGGTTGTAAACACTCTTGGGTCCAAACCAATCCAATTATTGGAAAAAAATAAGAATTTCAGTTGTTGAAGAAAGTAAGAAGATCGTAACAATTCTTTAAAATATTTTACCATATTTATATAACCACTTTCTCAAATGGACAATGAAAATCAAAGACGATTTTAGCCTAGTTTTTTTTTTTTGGGGGGGGGGGGGGCGAAGGGGGCAAGAATTTTGAAAAAAAATATATTATAGTACTAATATTATACAAATAGTCTGGGGAGAGGGCAAGAATTTTGAAAAAAAAATATTATAGTACTAATATTATACAAATAGTCCATGTTATTTGTCGCTTCTAATAGGGAATCAGATTAGTTCTCGTATCTTTCATGCTAAAATGTCAATTACACCATATAAAACAAGTATCTCTATGATGTAACCTTTAATTGATCGAAATCACTTGGTATTAGCTTTTCACGTTGCCAGTGCAATAACCGAATGATCATTTTCAACAATGAAGTTGGTCAAAATAGTCTTAGAAACAAACAAAATGGAAGATCAATTTGTTGGAATATTTAGATTGAAAATAAAATTATAGAAAATTTTGTAATTGATTATATCATAGATGAATTTTATAAACATTGTGTACAACTTCAATAATATTTTCATTGAATTGCTTTACCATTTCGAAATCAATTTAGTTCTCATTGACAATTTATTTTTATGTAAATAAAATATATTGAATATCATTTTCAATTAGTCAGGTTGGTCCAAGTGCTAGGCAATTTGGGCCCGCGTCTAGGACCCCCAGTGTGGAGAGGACCCAAAATTTTATATGCACAATTTTTTTTTTATATTAAATACCAGTAATAATTTTATGAGTTTCCATTTACACAATAGATTTTGTAACTCACTTGGTTAGAGTCTCTGTCATAAAATGGCAAAAACGTCCCAAATTGATTAGTGATTTTGGATTTTCGTCCCAGACTATATTACCTCATCGAATTTCGTCCCGTAATTTAATATTTGTTTGAAATATCATCCCAAACTTATTACTAATTTTGATTTTTCGTCCCAAACTATATCAACTCGCCGAATTTCGTCCCATAATTTACCATTTTGTATGAATTTAGTCCCAATATTAAATTTCTAATTTAGTGGAAATGACGGTTCAATTTTGTAATTAGTTTGGGACGAACTCAACAATATTATATAATTATTCATGTTAAAATTTACCATGTCATGACACGTAAGCAACCATGTGATAATTCCACGGCAAATGCGCAATTTCCTTCTTATAATTAATGGTGGGACGATATTTCAAAAAAATATTAAATTACGGGATGAAATTCGCCAAGTTGAATAGTTTGGGACGAAAAACTCAAAATCAGTACTTAGTTTGAGACGATTTTTGCAATATTGCCTATTTTAATTGTTTTGTATTCTTTTAACTTTTTTCTTTTTTAAGAATTAATCAACTTTAGCTTTGAAACTGTTATATCTATAGCTTCATATCTCCATTAATTCAGTAATTCCACTCACATAATATCCAATGTTAAAATTGAAGAATTGATCGAGAGAGACAGAAGGGGAAAAAAAACATGTGAGATTTGAGATTTTCTCCTTTTTTAATTGATTTGGTTTTGGTAACAATTTTAATTGATGTTTAATTGTGTTGTTAAAAGCGGTCGTATGTGCGAGTTACACTCAGGATCAGTCCCCTCCAGCAACAGATAATCTCAATAGCAGTTGTTTGGACCGATAAGGAGTGTTTCGAAAGCAGCAAATAGTTTGCCTTCCCTCCTTTCAAGTCAGGTCGTACCGGATTTTTTGCGTACGCGACGACATTCAGGGATGGATGTAGACCAATCAGGCAGGGATACTCATTCAGGTCCTTGGAGGTGGCGACCATTCTCAAGAACCAAAAAGACGGAGCTGTCAATTGAAAATGATATGTTAAAGAAGATTGATTAAACAATTATAATTAATGATTTTACTTCAAAAAATGTCACGGGGGTAATATTTTATTAAGAGTTTATGTGTTTATGTCACATTCACGAATGTAATCATTTTCTTATTAAGTAAAACCGTGTTTCGTATTACCAAATTTTTTTACAAAGCGAGATTACATTTGATTCATATTTTTTCTTGTTTAAATAATACGGGAAAGTTCAAGGGCTACATTTTCATAGTTGGCTTAGGGCCACCCGAAATTCAAGACTAACCCTGGATTTAGTCCCAATATAGTTGTTTATATATATATATACTATCATAGAAAGTATAGTTGTGCACACAATTCAATAAATCAACCAATTTGAACGTTCGATTAGCACTGAATATTGTATCCAAATGTCAGTTCGATATTCGGTGCAAACCTAATTACCAAAATTTATTGCTTTTCGATTTCAGTATTACCAATTCATTTACAAACAAAATTGGAAACACCGAAATTCCTAAAGTCGTCTTTTGATTATTTGTAACCCATGAAGTTGTCTCTCACTTATTCTGACCAAAAAAAAAAAAATGCCTTACTTATTTTTGCAAGGAACAAATTCTTTTTATCCTTGCACTAAAAAAAAGAATTTTCTATTTATCCTCCACCTTAGTAAAACCCTAGCCCACGTTCTCAGATTTCTCTCACTTGCGCTGAAGTTTGCACAAACCCTGTCGTCGTCGTCCGTCCGCCTCCGGTTCTCCTTTCCGTCGGCCGTTCATCTCTTGGCAAGAATTATATTCCTCATCTCTTTTTTCTTATTTTCATGTTTTTTCTTCCTGATTTGTTTTAATTACAGTACATATTCTATTGAAATTCTCCATGTCGCCATTGATGAGAATCTATGCTAATTGACAGTATTAGTATTTCAATTTTATTGTATCTTAGGATTTTGGTTAAACTTTTTATGATACTGTAATTGTCCAATTAATACAATAAATTTAGGATTTGGTGGCTTCAGTATGGAGAATTAACTGGGGCATGGAGATGCCAGTTTTTTTTTCTTTTTCTTATTCTGGTATTTGGGATCAGCTTATAAATTAGGATTGATATGTAACTGAATTCAATGAGTTTGGGTCAAGCTACAAATTTTTGAAATTGATTTACAGGAAATATTAAAAAAAAAAAAACCCAAACCTTCACTTTTTTCGGTTTTCCAAACAAATTTTGAAATTACCGAACCAAACTGAAATTTTCTACAGATTGATGCACACCCCTAAAATTGAGTAACCCATTTTCTCACATTGTTGCGAGAGCATAAAAAGTTAACTCTATTAACTTAGATTAGTTATATAATTCTAATTACAATACTTATAGTATTTGCTATTCTTGAAAGAAGGGTTTTAGAATTAAATATTATAAACACGTATTACAATTTAATTGTCAGTTTATCAATCTATAACCATGTATATACTTAAAAAATATTCTACAGTTTTAAAGGTACGAAAATAATTTTTAATAATAATATTATTTTCTTGTAAAATGGTACGCCCGATTTTAAATTTCGCCTAGGGTTCCTTATATGTCATCCAGCCCTGCTGATCCTTATAAATTCCAGTTAGGGATTAAGAGTGGATGGAATGGGTTACAGAACATCATATTGATTTATAATTTTCTTGATGTAGTTTATCACTTTTATAGAAACTTTTTAATGCTGTTGTTATTTCTGAAATAGAAATAATTCAGTTATTAATATCTAGTTCCACTTAGGAAAAGGAATTGAATTTCTATTGCATATTAGGGTAGGGGTGAATCTTCTTCAGTTCTCTGCTCTATGCCACCTTCTCGAATAACTCTTTATTTGTGTATATACATTGTATGGGTAATAAGTCACTTTATTTGTGTATTTGTGGATGTATTTCTGAGGTATTTTATTTCAATGTTTATATATTTTTGTTTGGACCTTTAGCTGGATCACTTGTTTACGGAGATGTATTCTTTTGGGGGGGGGGGGTAGTAGGGGAAAAACTATAAATGGCTTTGATGAACAATGAATTTGTTATGGGAGAAGGTTTATGAGTTGATTAAATGGTGAGAGTTGAATTTGATAAAAGTGCTACTTCAAACCTATTCTGCTGTTGAATTTAAAAATATATTTTTTTCCCTCGTATATGAAGCTAGATATGTGTACAAGTTATGCAGTACATTTTGCGATCCTATTTTGTGATTTCTTGTCTGATTCGACCTTCAAAAAGTTGGTAGCTTTAAACTGGTTATTTTATTGAAGCTTGATCCTAGTTAGATGCTTTCTCTTTAATCTTAATTTAAACTACAGTAATTGTTATTATGGAATAGCTTCAGCATTGTGTTCCATGAATCTCTTCAACCTGTCCCTTTATTGTTTTAGACCAGATTGTAGTTTCATACAGATGTGCCTTTATAACTCTAAGCTTCTGCATGGCCATTTACAATTGACATTGATATCCTATTTTTAAAGTTTAATACTGATATCCAAATTTTCATTCCCTTCTCTGCGCCAGGACCTCTGATATTTAGGGAGACCAATTATCATCAAAGAGTGGACAAAATGTCGAAAAAAGGCTTGATGGAGCAGGACTTAAGCAAGCTGGATGTAACTAAGCTACATCCACTTTCGCCTGAGGTTATCTCTCGTCAGGCTACAATTAACATAGGTAAGCTTCTACTCTTCTTACTCTGAGCTGCTTTGTTCTCATATGGTTTTTAACTTCTTGTTTTGGTGTTTTTCAAAATTGTTAACTGTTGAGAATATTTTCTTTTTTATTGAAATCAACACCAGTTGTTTTTCTCCTGCAGGAACTATTGGCCATGTGGCTCATGGGAAGTCGACAGTGGTAAAAGCCATATCTGGCGTCCAGGTATACCAGTCAATTTCTTGAAATTCTTCGGCAATTTATTTGGATGTAAGTTGGCTGTTGTTTAAGAAGATATTCTTGCATTTTGAACCTTCAAGTAAGCATTTTGCTTGATTTTATAGTATTACCAAAAAGAGGTAAATAGAATGAGGTCAGGCCTCCACACGTCCAATTCCTTGGGGTTATGACCTGGTATATGATTAGTACTTTGGGCCTTGGTTGTTGCACTTTGCAAGTTCTTTTATGCAGCATGTTTGTTACTTTGTTTAGACTGCTAGTACAGGAATCTACATTATCATGTGGATATTCTAACCTATGTTGCCTTGCTTTTGTAAATCCATTAAAAAGGCTCTGATACGTTGAAAGTGTTATAATCTGGATTATGGATGACCTGCAGACTGTTCGCTTTAAAAATGAGCTGGAACGTAATATTACCATCAAGCTTGGATATGCCAATGCAAAGATATATAAATGTGAAGACGATCGATGCCCTCGACCCATGTCCTACAAGTAAGTTGTGAAATGTAGATTTTGGTTATTAATGTGTTTTGCGTCCTTGTTCTCATCTTTTATCATCTTATTATATCCTCAGGGCATATGGAAGTGGAAAAGAAGATACTCCAATTTGTGATGTGCCTGGGTTTGAGAATGCTAGGATGAAGTTGCTTAGACATGTATCTTTTGTTGATTGCCCGGTAAGTTTACTATTATTCAGCAAATACCATTAACCGTATTCTTTCCTGCAAAAAATTGTCTGAATATTCAGTTTGGTTTAACGGTTATTTGTTAACAAGTTTTCTTTACTGCAAAAAATTGTCTGAATATTATGTTTGGTTTAATGGTTATCTGTTAACAAGTCTTTGTTTGGGGATTGAAATATGTCTACATTTATTACTAAATGTTCATTACCATGCTGTAAATGCCCACAGGGTCATGATATTCTCATGGCTACGATGCTTAACGGGGCAGCAATCATGGATGGCGCTTTACTTCTCATAGCTGCAAACGAGACTTGTCCCCAGCCTCAGACATCAGAGCATTTAGCTGCTGTTGAGATTATGCGTCTCCAACATATCATAATACTTCAAAACAAGGTTGATCTTGTTCAGGAAAACGTTGCCATCAACCAACACGAGGCCATCCAGAAATTTATTCAGGTTTGTTTTATATATTTCATGCAAATCTTGATTATATAAATGCCCGTGTTTAATTCATTTTCTGAATTATCTCTACAGGGAACTGTTGCAGATGGTGCACCTGTAGTACCAATTTCTGCTCAGCTGAAGTATAATATTGATGTTGTATGCGAGTATATTGTGAAGCGAATCCCGATTCCAGAGAGGAATTTCATTTCACCACCAAATATGATTGTAATCCGGTCTTTTGATGTCAATAAGCCCGGTTTTGAAGTTGATGAAATTAGAGGTGGTGTTGCTGGTGGAAGTATTCTCAAGGTAAATTTGTGTGTTTTTATCTTCCATAACTATCATAGCTCTTTTTCTGGTAAAGCCACTTAAAGTCTATCCAAATCTTTTTTATGAACTTCTAAAATAGTAAAAAATGCCAGTTAGAATCTGTCAAATAGTAGAAATATAAAATAGCTATTCATTTGTTTTTGCAGGGTGTCTTGAAAGTTAATCAATTTATTGAAGTTCGACCTGGTATAGTAGTCAAGGACGAAAGTGGTAACATTAAGTGCACCCCTATATACTCCCGTATAGTTTCATTGTATGCTGAGCAGAATGAACTACAATTTGCTGTGCCCGGAGGACTTATTGGAGTTGGAACAACCATGGACCCCACACTTACACGTGCTGATAGGTTGGTTGGCCAGGTTCTTGGAGAGGTCGGTTCACTTCCTGAAGTGTATGTCGAACTCGAGGTAATGTTTGCCGCCCACAAAATGGTTTTAACTTTTTCCAATTTAGTATTTAGCCTGCCTATTTTGGTGGGTAAATCTAGCCCAAATCGGGTTCGGCTGGAGTGAAATGCAAAAACACCCACTTAGCCTAACTATCAAAAGAACCCCCCCCCCCCCAATTAATTTAGAAAATCGGCAATAACCCCCCGTTCACGTAAAAATTGACAAAAACCTTCCTATGATTTATGAAGAAATATCAAATGGGTTTTTTTGCTGATAAAAAAAGATACAGGAGGGTTTTTGCTAATAAAAATAACACGAGGTTTTTTGATAGGGAAAAGACAAGAGGTGTTTTGGTATTTACCTCAGTGTAATACACCCCAATCACAAGACATGTGCAAATACTGGTTGGATGAGTTTGGCCAATCTTTGGATTAAAAATTTCCATTTTTGGCATAATGCCATGTTTGTAGAAGTGAAGTTGATGAATATATTGATATTGACATTCACTTTGATGCAGGTTAATTTCTTTCTACTTCGTCGACTTTTGGGTGTTAGAACCAAGGAGTCAGAAAAACAAGGAAAGGTGGCGAAACTAACAAAGGGAGAGATCCTTATGTTAAACATAGGATCTATGTCAACCGGGGCCCGTGTTGTGGCTGTCAAAAATGTGTTTGCAAAACTACAGCTCACTTCACCTGTCTGCACCAGCAAAGGAGAGAAAATAGCACTGAGCCGAAGAATCGAGAAGCATTGGCGTCTAATCGGGTGGGGCCAAATTCAAGCTGGTATTACTCTAGAAATCCCACCTTGCCCCATCTAAGTGACCTATTGCATTACAACACAAGGAAGAAGAGTAAACAAAAGAGAAGTAAACAAACTAATTTAAAATGATGATGGGAACAATTTTTGTTAGATGGAGTAAAGATTATTTGGAGTTTCGGATACTTTCATTATTTATTTGGGATGATTATTATCTTTTTGTTTTGCATTTTGGAGTTATTTATGTTATCTATTCATTTTGAATGTTTAGGTAAGTGGAGCAAATTTTTCAAAGAGGTAAATCATTGCATCATAATGATATTTTGCACAAGGTTATTTATGTGTTGTTTATTCATATCATAGGTCTTGGGTTAGGTTGTAGATTGTATGCATATTCTTCTGAAGTTGATGGAAATGTGTTTTACTTATTGAAATAAATCAAATTTATCCTTTAGTTTGTTCAGATTTTTTTTAGAGAATTTTTTTTACCAGGTTTCAACCTACTTAAATGTTGGCAAACATAACTTATGGATGAGCTATATGCAGAAAACATCTCATGTGTTTTGCCTAACTATAAAAAATTCTTGTGTTATTTTTATTAGCATAAATTCACACGTGGTTTTTTCAATTTCCATAAAGATCTATTTGAAATTCCTTCTTATAGGAAGCTTTTTTTGTAATTTTTTTAATGGAGCATAGGGGTTATTACTAATTCTTAAAGTTAATAATGAGGTTATTGATAATATTTTAGATTAAGAGTGGTATTTTTGCATTTTTTGGTGGGAGGTGTAATTGTCATTTTTGATTTGGTAGAATTTTTTTTGTGACAAAAAAATAAGTGCATTTTTTTTTTCGATAATAAAAATGACACATGAGAATTTTGATAATTAGGCAAAAAAGGGATGTTTTTGCATTTGACTTAATGGTTTAAGAATTTTTAATTTGATACTAAATACATCAATCACTATATAGCTATTACAATAGTAATAAAGTACAAAGATAAATAAATGATAAAAATTAGTATTAAACTAGAACATATTGATATACAAACAGATCTTTAAACATTTAAACAGTTCTTTAAATATATTATTGTCACGCCCTCATTATATCTTGACGAATGAGCAATTCATCTATTTATTAAAAAAAAAAATAGCAATTCATCTTACCTAATACAATTAATTGTGACTATAGTTGATATGGAATTCATAGGGGAAAAAAAACAAGAGTATTAATCTTTTAGCCTTTTGTATGAAAACAAATTAACCATCAATTATGAAGAGATTCATTATGAGTTGTTCTGTGCGAAAATTTCATAAGGACGTTTTTATTTAATTATATAACTTATTCTTTCTCCCAATAAATTGTAAGAAAATTTATTGAAAAATCCAAGGGTAATCTCGTCTTTTTTGATAAATTGATTTGATTTATTTTTATTTTTTAAAATATAAAATACTAAAACCCTATCGACCATAATTTAGGGTTTAAGCTGCACATCTTCTTTCCAAACATAGCCCCCAACACTAACCGTTTCTCAGCAAACAACGCAAATATATACTTTTCTTTCAGCCATGAAATTTACCTCAGAAACCCTAAAATTACACATTCAAAATGGTGGGTTTTTTACAGAATCCCACTACTGAAGAAGTAGAAGAAAAAGAAGACCTCAAAATCCAATCTTTATCAGATTCCAGGAAACCCTTTTCACCAAACGACCCACTTGACCTCTGCATCCCCGAACTTGAAGATTTTTCTTCTGCCTTTTCCGATTCTTTTTTTGATTTTGACCCCATTGACGAATTGTTTAGTGAGAGTGATCAGAATATGGCTGATTTAGGAGGAATCCCAATTGATTTTAGTTCAGATAAAGGTGAATTGGGGGCTCCAGAAGAGATTTTGAAAATAGTTGGTGATGAATCTTGTGATGTTGAGGATGGGTTTATTGGAAAGGTGGGGTCTTTAGAAGGTTTTGGACAAGAAAATGGTGAAATTAGTTTAGTTGAAGGAGCTGTTGAAATGGGTAATGGGATTTCTAAGAAAATTAATGTTGAGGGTACTTTAAGTACAGATGAATTAGACGAAAAATCCAAGGATTTAGGGCAATTGATTGGAGAACAACTGGGAAAAGTAAGTTTAGATAGTGCAATGATTTTATCTGAATCCTCAGAGAATAGGTTGAAGAAAGATAAAATCGAAGTGGTTGATGTAAATGAAGATGGGATGAAGAGTAGTAAAACTGTGAGTAATGAAGATGAGAGTGATAGTGATGCCGAGTCTGAAAGTGAAAGCTCGTCTTCGTCCTCATCTTCTTCGTCTTCTAGTAGTGATGATGAGGATGAGGATGAGGATGAAGAGGAAGAAGATAAAAAAGAGGGAATTATCGGAGGTGAAAAGAAATCCTCAAATGAGAAAGACATAATAAAGGGAGAGATTGACATAGAAGAAGGTGAAATTATGTTATCTGATGGAGATGAAATGTTTTCTTGGAGTGATAATGAAGATGGTGAAGGTGAAAGTGGTATAAAAGGGCCCATCTTATCTAAAAATGAGCTTAAAGTAAGTGCGTTTTCGATTAGTTACAGTTTTTGTGAGTTGAGCTATAGATTAACTGGTTGTTGTATAAGTTGTTAGATTTTAACTTTGTCTTGCACATGTTAGTATTTTTGTTTCTTTTGGAGCTCTACATCTTGCTATAAATTCAAGAAGCATTTAGCTGGGGTACTTATCGGAAAACAAATTTACGTAGTTTGACCATGATTTTAGGACTTTGCTTATGCAGAGTAGAGGGATAGTTATGTCTAGCTATATTTAGTACTCATGATTCCGTTTGATGGTTTACTTGCGTAGATTATTCTATTCGTTTTCATTAAAGGGTTCGTTTTCTAGGGGTGACAAGCCCTTCCGACAATTTTTTTAAGATTTGACACATGTTTGGTAACAAAATCAGAAGACGGTTTGGTCTTTGACAAACTCAAACGATAAGCTGCCAGAGTTTTTGACTATTTCTGAATATAATACACACTAACCTTTTGGATGTATTTTTTTGTTTGTTCTTGCCTAGGACAAAGAAACTTACGTCTTTGCTCGTTTATTTATGCAGGTTCTCCCACCCGTTCCTTCTGTTACTGTAACATTGGAACCACATCATCAGACCCTTCCAGTTGGAGTAATTTTGTCGGTAAAGTCACTTTGCTATTAAACGTTTCCCACTTGGCCTCGATTTGAACTTTGTATGCAAACAAAACAATAACATCAAATATTTTAACGTGTTAAATTCACGTCTTTTCTTTTCTACAGATACTAGGTACTCAGGTCATAGTAGAAGGTGTTGAAAAACACAATCCTCTCAACGAAAATTCAATTCTATGGATTACCGAAACCAGATCACCGCTAGGGATAATAGACGAAATTTTCGGGCCTGTCAAGAACCCTTACTATATTGTACGATACAATGCAGAAAGTGAAGTCCCTATAGGAATCCAACAAGGGACTTCAATCTCTTTTGTCCAAGAATTTGCCGATCATGTACTCAATAACAAGAGCCTTTATCAAAAAGGGTACGATGCGTCCGGTGAAAACGATGAAGAAATTTCAGAAGAATTAGAGTTCTCAGATGACGAGAAAGAGGCTGAGTACAAAAGAATGCTTAAAATGAAGAAACGAGGAACAAATGAATCTAAACCCGGGAAAAGAAATGAAAAAAGACAATTCAAAAATCAAAATGGGAACCGAAATTACAATAAACCAGCTCAAAACCATCCACTCTCTTCTGGCACTGTACAAGGTGTGGCTCACGATCGACCCATGACTCAACCATTTCAGGCACCAGCTCATGGATTTGGTGCTCCAAGTGGGAATTGGAATGATGGAAATCAAAATGGGAACCAAAATTACAATACACTAGGTAATGCCCAGCCACCAGCTACACAAAACCATTCATACTCTTCTGGCCCTTCACAGGGTGGGGCTAATAATCAACCCATGGCTCAGCCATTTCAGGCACCGGCTCACGGGTTTTATACTCCGAACGGGATTTGGGGTAATGGGTTTCAACCGCAAATGCCCCAAAATATAGGCTTACCTGGTGGACTGCCACCAAATGCTATGCCGTGGATGCAACAGAGTCAGCCAAATCAATTTTGTCAAACACCTTTGATGCCCCAGCAACAAATTGGTACCATTCAAGGATTGCCCAGTAACTTTAACGGGCTACCGAGTATTGGTGGCCCCCCAGGATTTGCACAATGGCCAGTGGGCCTAGATCAGAACATGCTCAATCAGTTGCAATTTGGAATGGGTTTACAGTCACAACATGGTTCTATGCCCATGAATGCAGGAGGAGAACAAGCAGGTCAGTCTCATGGATTTCAAGCTAGTCATAATTTTGAACCGTCTTCTGCAAATTCAGGGACACCCCCTAATTTCAACCGGGGTCGTGGTGGTCCTAGCCCCCGTGGTGGTGGAAGAAGAGGAAATCGAGGTGGTGGAAGGCGTGGTGGTGGTGGTGGTGGAAGAGGTCGGAATCAGTTCAATTAAAGGTTTAAATATAGTTCTTTCTCTGTCCTTTTTACCTTTAAACTTTGTAACCATAGATTATCGCGTTTCATTAATCAAACCAGGTATCTCTATAGTTTGATCTCATTTCCTTGCATTTATTCTAAAGTTCCCTGATGTATAGTTTGTTCTTGTTATGGTGCGAGGATAACCTATATCGTGTACTATGTAGCTTGTAATGTTTATTATGCTGAATATTTATTGTTCTTTTTGTTCAAGTTTTCCTCGTGTGCCCCGTTTCTGGTTTGAGAATATTGTTATATAATTTCCCAAAAAATGAAAAATTATTTGAATAATCTTGAAATATATATTGCAGCTGAAGAAGTTTAATACAACAGAAGAAATCTGACCGTAACCACACTTCTTTAGAACAAATATTGTGGCTAACTTTTCTACTTTGTATTCAGAGTAGTTTCATGGTTTCAGGCACATCTACTGGATACACATGAATTCTATCACTCCAAGCATTAGTTTTATCAGCCTCAATATTGCAGACACATTTCCACACAGCGCTGTTACACTTAAATCCACTCCCAAACGCAATCTGCCACACTCTATCACCCTTTCTCATTCTACCTTTAGCTTCCACATAACTCAGTTCATACCAAACTGAAGAAGATGAGGTATTCCCAAATCTATACAAAGTCATTTTTGAAGCTTCAACATCTTCTTTCTTCAATTTAAGGCTCTTCTCAATAGCCAAAATCACAGCCCTCCCTCCAGGATGTATGCAGAAGTGCTCAAAAGCTTTCCTGAAATCTGGTATGTACAATCTCCCGTTTCTCGAAATCTTCATTTTCTGCAGAAAAAGGGACAATAAATATTGAATTTGTTGCGTAATTGGCAAAACTTTAGGCCCCAAATGAGCCATATTGGTCTTTAATGCTTGTCCTGCCACACTTGCAATGTTTTTTGAGATGGAAACTCCGGTTTCGCCCTCGTCATCCGTTTTTTGAAAAACGCAAGAATAAGATTGATCATCGGTTGCTATATTTGTTCGTACCATGTGTTGAAGCACATACTTTGCCTTATTCTTATCCTGATCTCTACTAGACATCAATATTGCAGCACCGCCTAGCTTGAACAAACAATTTGTTAGCAACATGGACCGATTTTTTCCCGCATACCAATTCATATTCAACATTTCAGTGCTGACTATAAGAGCAAGTGAGTTTCTATGAACCCTTAGAAGATCTCTAGCTAAACTTACGGATACAATTCCAGCACTGCATCCCATCCCAGATAGATTAAAGCTCATAACATTGCTCCTCATTTTGAACTTGTTAATCACCATTGCATTTAGTGAAGGCGTAGGAGAAAACAAGCTAGAGTTTGTGATTAAGATATCTATTGCTTTAGAGGGTATGTTGTTTTTGTTAAGTAGTTCTTTTACGACTGTAAATATCACTGTTTCTGCCTCGTTTATGCTGGTTTTATAGGACTTTTTAATGGGGAGTTGAGTTAAAGAAGGAGAGACACATGTTTCTTCACTAAAACCTGACCTTTCAAGAATCTTGATTTGGAATTCTGTGCTTTTTTGATCGAATTGTTGTTCGAGCTCTATGTGCTCAACGAACAATGACATGGGCACACGGTAAGAGGAGGGTGGCTTGTAGCACGTGTAGTCGAGTAAATATATCTTGGTTCTTTTCTTGTATAGTATATATAGTAAGGTCAAGATTATTATAGAACATAACGCTACATGGTGATTGTTGATGGTGAGATTAGGAAGACTATATTGTGAAGTTATCGCCATGAGTTAAGAGATTGATTCTTGAATATTATGAATTTTCTTGGTTATTATATATGGAGTGTTGTTTATGAGTTCTATTGTTTTGAGAATTCATGGGCGTGTAAATGGTGGGGTTAAACATTCATTTTGTGCTTTGTTTTGAAGGGTGATAATGTGCACGGAATGGGAATCTTTGATTTGCTTTCTTGCACTCCACTCCTATATATTATCATAGTGCAACTTTGGAAGTATATGTGCTCATTGAGGAAATATAGAACAATAGAACAATTTGGACTCTTAAGTTTGGGCCTTTATGGTTCAACTTAAGAATTAAATTTTATGTTTAGAATTTTGGGCTTTGTTAAATGCCCACTTATTGACCTTGTCTTTAGTTTTGGATTAGTTATTGGGCCAAGTTTTCTTTTCCTCATGACTTTGGGCCCAAGTGGAATGTGTGTAGGAGATATTGCTAAAGATATTTTTTGAGGTTCCTTCAAGAAAAAATGAAAATGAGAAGAAAGAAAGCTTAGTTTGATAAGATTGAACTTTCTTAATCACTTGAATTATTATGCTGTATTTCTTACCATACATTTTCTTAACAATTTTGCTCACAATTTATCACAGTCCACCCTCTACGCCGTGTTGAAAAATTAACCAAAAAGATAGAATGAGAAAAATTTGTGGAAACCATTTGTTCTTGAACCAGTTGCAGAAACTTGGACCATTTTATGAGCTTGAAACAATTGGTAAATACAAGAAGATGCTTTTGAATCCAAAAAGCATTCCCCTCTAGTATGGGCAATGTAATAGAGTTGGCTAAGCTTTATAGGGTAAAGCCCACAAACTGAAGCCAAGAAAACTGTCTTTTATATAGATGAAGATCCTGGTTCGAGTTGAAGATTTTACTCGGAAAGTGGCTCGAATTTGTTCGGAAAAAAGTTATTTGAGCTCGTTTTGTTATTTTTAACACACCAAACTTGAACAATAAGTAGTGTTTCATATCATTTGAAGTTCAGTATGAGCTCGATCAGTCAATAAGTTAGAAACGTTGTATATATGAAATATCAAGCTACTTGTCAAACTTGATTAGAGCTTATTCTCGATTTTTTAGATTAAATTTAGTTCGTATACATATAAGAAACTCAATTCAAACTTGAACGACTAAAGTTGACTCATTTGCATATGTGAGATTATCATGAGCAGGACTGTCAATCAAATCAAGTTACTTGATACTCGACTCAAATTCATTGGAGAAAAGCGCGTTTGGGCTTGGTTTTTCATATATATGAAAAAAGATTGAAGAATATTAGTCGTTGGATAACTTTTGAAAGCTCTGCTCAAACTCGATTCAATAAGCTAAAAATTGACAAAATACATGTAAAAATATCAAGCTATTCAATATCAACTCGAGTTCGTTCGATAAAACTCGTTAGGTCTCGTCTCGGTTAACTAACAAACTAAGGTCAAACATAATTTTAAGCTCGATACAAAATGTAAATCCAACTTGAACAATGTATCGTTCAACACTATTCAGCTCGTTTACACTCCTATTTATTTAGGTGTAGAACAAATTAACTTACCCTAAGGACACAAGAAATAAGACAAAACTTAACTTACAACTTGTAGTACTTATTGACTTGGATTGCTTAATTATAATAGCTGACAAAAGAATATTGCGCATGGAGAAGGGTTGTGGGGCTAAAGGGGACCTCTTCATATCTCAAAATTTCCCTATAAATATGTTATATGCATGCAATAAAATTTTATAGAGCCAAATCATCCAGAAGCAAAATTGCAAAAGGAAAAATATGGCCTTAAAATCTCTTGTTTTAGTTACCCTTTTGGTTGCTGCTGCTGCAATTGCTGTGCCAATGGCTCAAGCCCAACTTGGTGGACTTCTTGGGCCTCTCTTGGGCCTGCTCAGGATCCAAGGCGTTCTTTATTGTACTCCTAATGGCAATATTGGTGTTAGTGGCACATCTACTCCTGTTTTTCCTAGTAAGTTTTTTTTAGATGGTAAATATGTTGTTACATCAAATATTATATTGAATCGAAACTATTACAATAATATCAAAGTGAACTAATTACTAGTATTAAACTAAAGAAAAGTTAATATGAAACTAGAGAAAATATCCACATTCGTGGGAGTATAACCCATGACCTCCTGATAATGGAGCCTCATCCTTAACCACTTGGCTAAGGCCTAATCGACTAGTAAGTTAAAGATAACAAAAATAACTTATCAAAGAAAAAGTTGTTTGTTTATTCAAAACCAAATTACATGTTTGTCTTGCTTTTTCTTAAGACCATGTCGGTGCTCTTAGAAAAAAAGTCTAACAAACATTTTTCTTTATTTTAAGAAATAAGTTTTCAAAAATAATTTCATCTTAATGATCAAAATATTCCGAGTTGAGGATGTACGTGGTTCATGGATAGAATATGAGAAGTTGTGAACTGGCTCGACTCAAGTGTTTGATCTTGCTCTTTCGGAGGTCGATTTTCTCCATTTTTGGATGAAAAATGGACCAAAATTTCCTCCATGCATCTCCTCCACTTTTCACTTGAGAAATTACTATTTACCACGACAATATATGATTTGATGTAGTTAATTCATGACAAATATATCGCTACTCTAATTTTACTATAAGTTTATTGGTAGTTATACTATAAACATATACAACGACTACACAAAATAATTTCTCACTTATCAGTCCTATTCTTCTAAAAGCTCTATATTGATATTGATATTGAGTTTTCTATTCCACAAAAAATATACATGTCTTATAAAAGTTGTTTGACACCCTAACTGAGTGTGTAAGTGTCATCAGTTGTCCCGTGGCATCCTAATTGATTGTGCGGGTGGAGTTACAATCGAATACCATGGACGAATGTGTGAATACACTATAAGGGAAGGACATGCACATTATCTAACACCAATTGATTTTTAAAGCAACTGGAAGCGCATGAGGTCCTACGTACAAAAGTTTACTTTTCTTGTTTTTAAAATGCAAAATTATTGAACACATCTTCAAATTCTAGTTTTTCTACATATAAGCTGACAATTTCATTAATTTATTTTGAGACAAACTTGATCGTGGAAACATTTTTATTAATTTCAAATTTGAAAAATCAATAGTTACAAATTACAATGTAAAAATAAACTTTTATTATTCGTGTAACTACCCTACAAAAGTATTCACGATTTGTCATAATGGGTAAACATGTCGATTATATATAATTTATGTATGGGAGAAATGAATTACATGCACATTTTATTGGGATAAAAAGATTATAGTATACCTTCATATTTATGAAATTTTGGGATATTAAAAAATATATAGAGTTCCTAGAATCAATAAAAACTAACTTGGAATTAATCTTTATGCAGATGCTCTGGTGCAGCTACAATGTGGTGGAAATGTTGTTTCTACAACCACCACAAATCTCTCCGGAACATTTTCTATACTTTTAGACCCTATTAGCTTTGTCACTTCCACGCTCGTTTCCGGGTGCAAGCTCGTAGTGAACACGCCGCTGGCCTCTTGCAATGCGAGTCTACCGTCGATTGGTGGCTTAGAATCAACCTTACAGCAAGTTGGAAATAGTCTTCTTGGCCTCTTAAATGTTGCAAATTTAATCCCTACTGGGTTCTTGTTCAATGCAAAATTGAACTAGGAATGTTCATGCATTGTATGTGTTGTAATATGTTGTATTGTTGTATTGTCTAAATTGTATTATGTCAAACAATAAGTGGAATGTTTCACTAGTTAAATAAACTAATGTGTGTTTATTTGTATTTTCCAAGGGTTTATTTTATGTAGCGGTAACGCAGTCAATTGAGTCGAATCTAATCGAAGACCTATGGTTCAATTCAATTATAGTCGGACCGAAATTCAATAAATTTATGAGTCGAACTTGAGACCATATATAACAAAGACTCGCCTTGAAATCCAATTAAAAAAATATTTTAATTAACTATTAATCCACTATTACTAATAGTCACTAGCTAAAAACAACTATTGGATTTCGGAAACAAGAAAGAAGGTTGACAAAAGCGCATAAATTGCTAGCTTTCAGGTTGGCAGAGGGATAAAAAATTACAAAGAGTGAAGTTAGAATGTAAAAATAATGAAGGATTGGAGGAATTGAGACTTCACAAATTTTAATAGTGAAACTTATTGAGACTAAATGTCCCACATTGGTTGAAAACAATAGTTAAGTCCACTTTATAAAGCATTGGACAATCCTCACCTTACAAGCTAACTTTTGAGGTTGAGTTAGGCCCAACTTAGTCCAATCCATATGGTGAATTCTAATATGGTATCAGAGCCCCAGGTTGAAGTGGACCACCTCCTTCCGTGATGGGCTCTTCCTTGCGCGCATGATGGGATTTATTCTTCACCCACACGGTCTGGAAAATTCGCGTGTTGGGATCCACACGGTCTGGGCAAATCCGCGTGTTGGACTCTTACCCACATTAATAATTCGCAAATATTGGGCTTTAATATGTCACGTGTTGGGCTTGTTTCACCCACACATTCAGCCTGTCCACACGTAAAGGGGGAGTATTGAGACTAAATGTTCCACATTGGTTGAAAACAATAGTTAAGTCCACTTTATAAAGCATTGGACAATCCTCACCTTACAAGCTAGCTTTTGAGGTTGAGTTAGGCCCTGTCCAAGTAAGTGGACTTAGCCAAATCCATGTGATGAATTCTAATAAAACTCTTAGAACATAACTTAAATTAAAGATAATAATTTTGGAAGAGGAATTTTTTTTTATATAACTTGATATATTATCATCATAGATAACTTTTTTCCTTCTTTTGAATCAATTTAAGTTTCATTGCAACATAATTGCGAAGGTCTTATGTTTCAAGGGTGTGCAAAAATATCAAAACGAGTTAAAATGTTATTTCTTCCCGCATTGATCTAGGTATCATACCTTGACTGAATTGCAAAATGAAAATTCTTGTTAATTAAAATCAGTGCAATTGAATAAAGATTTCTCCACCTCCATGCCTAAATCCATTTTATTGTAATCAGATTTGGTTTAAGGAATGCTACCATGTTCTCTTAAAATATTTGACCGTATAGAACTATATTCGATAATCAAACTTTAATTTCGTCGGATTTCAAATAAAGATAAAATCATGGATCAAAATTTTCATCTTTTCCATCGAAAACATCGAAAAGTTTCCGTTTTTGAATCAGGTGAAACGAAAACAAGATGTAATTCCGAAACTATTTATTTGTCTTAAACTCTGTTATTTTCCTATATTTAGTAACTTTTTTTACAAATTTTCCTTATTGTTTCCGAAACATTTCCGAATTGTCTTGAAAAGTTTCCAATATTTGACTGACCGAAACATACATTTGAACCGAAATTTTGATCCATGGATAAAATATTGAAGATATTTTCACCCTCTAGATCTCCTCAATTCTATTTGTCACTAACAAGCTTTTTAACACTACATAATCTTTCAATCCTATTCACGAACTCAAACTTTCTTCATTGTCCATTAAACTCTAATATAAAACACTACATAAGCTTTTTATCCACTTGCCATGTAATGTTTATGAGATTTCGAAAATTATGATGTTCACAATTAAAATATAATTTATAATCATAAGTTGGAGAGTGAGGTGTGAGAACGAGATCATGAACGACAATTGTAACTAGCTTATATTCTACATATATACATATTATATATTGTAACTAGCTTACTATTACTTATCATCATTTTAAATATCATATTCATATGTACATACATACATACACTTATATAAAGGTATGATTTTTTTTTTAATGTTTTCTTATTTTGTTTAGTGCACCAATACATATACCCTTATTTGAATTAAATTGAATGGATAAAATAAATAAAAGATATTCAAGAAGTATAATTAAAAAAGATTTGTTATCCTGATTCTTCTATATCAACTCGTAAGTTTAGATATCAATTTATACATTACTTTCTATTGTATAAAATTTTCAAATATTACAATATATTAAAATTTCAATAAAAATTTTATTGTTATTCTAAATTGGCTCCATGAAATAAATCTTCAGTTCTTATACTAAAATTTAGTAAAATACTACGAATGATTAAGTAACTTGTAACACTTAAAATGAAAATTAAGAGACTGTACAATTAAAAATCCTTGTTTAAAAACTAGACGGTTATAAAATTATTATAATATAGAACATAAAATAGTTTTTGTATTAGTCATAAGATCACGTAATATTAGTTCTAAAATAAGATTAGAGGATAAATAAATATTCAACATATTGCATAATAATAGTTCAAATATAATATATTTTTATATGAGCTCCTTCGTTTAAATATTTTATTTTAATTGGTTTTTATTTTAAATATGTTTACAACATTATTACTTATGTTGTTCATTGCTTAATCATATCCTTTCTTTTTTAAACAACCTATCAGTACTCTTGGTTTAAATTAAAAACTGGTAATATTTTATTACATATTAAAGTTAATCTCATTCTAATTTAAGAAAACAATAAATAAAATTAGCAAGACATATATGTGCTCTTTTCCGGTATATATTAAGTGACAACTATCTAAAGTTTGTCTCTAGAACGATTTTCACATACATATTATCACAATAATTCTAATTAACTAAGTTGTAATTGTTATTATTAAGTGATACACAATAACTAGCGACACAAATATTGTCATTGAATCCTTGTGAAAATATCCATTGTCACTAACAGAGTATCATTAATTATCACACACTTATTACTAAAACTTATCAATGATAACTTAAGATTTTTGAAACTATTTTAGTATTTATATTTTATTTTAATGTTGATAAAGTTATCATATATCGCTGTCACTAACATATGGTCCTAAGTGCTAAGGAGAATATGAATGAGAAAAATGTGTAGAGTTTATACTTCACCATTATTCTCTCAATATTGATTAACTTTCTAATTTTAACAAGTGATTCTTATTCGTTATTCTAGGGGTCACTTCTATCCTAAAGTGTCTTCCGAATCAATATAGAATCTATACAATTAATTCACTAAACTTATTCCTAAGCTAATGGAAATTAAAAATATGCATGAATCATATAACCTAAATTGGATATGGGAGTGTCGAGTATATTCATATCCTAATAAATAACCTACAATCTAATTTATCTTTTATTCTTAATATTCCCTGCCTAGGTTCAATCAAGAAAAAATGAGCAATTAAATAGGTGATCAATTAATTTGAAAATAATAAACACAAATTTAGATAAACGAATATTAATTAATAAACAAAGATTGAAAATCACTAAATTAAAACTAGAAAGAAATTCAAGCATTAATCACAAAACATGGATTCACAAAACCCTAGAGCAAAAGAAATTAATTCATAATAACAAAAGTTACAAAAATGAAAAGAAATAGAGTACTCCCCACTTTCCTTAATTTTCGACCTATATCACATAGGTCCCCCCTTTACGCATGGATCAAAGTTTCGTTTTCGATATATGTTTCGGTCAGCTTAATATAAGAAACTTTTCGAAAAGTTTCCGGAAACGTTTCAGAAAAATTATGAAAAAAGTTACTAAATTAAGAAAAAAAGAAAGTTTCATAACAAATATTGAGTTTCGAATATACATCTTATTTTTGTTTCGATTGATTCAAAAACAGAAAATTTTCGATGTTTTAAACTAATAATATAGAAATTTTGATTCATGCCTTTACGTACGCTCATGCCCAATTACTCCTTGTTGGGCTCAATTTATCTTATTGGGCCTAATATTAAGATAATAATTTGGGGAAAATTGTAGCCTTGTTAAGTTATATCCCAATTATCCTTTAGTTAATTTTGCTTCTTTTCCCGTTTCCTACGTGTAGTAGGTCTCCAAAAAGGGCTTCTTATCATTTTTCTTCAACTTCAATTTACACTTTGGCCCCCTGACTTTTATATCTTTGTGTAAATGGTCTGCTCAAGAATTAAAATTGATAACTTGAAATTTCTTGCAATATTTTCCTCGTGAACATTATTTGAATTTGCGCTTCTCTAGCTCGATTTATTTCCTAAAAAAATATAAAATTAATGTCAAAATGAATGGAATAATCTCAAAAATCACTACAAGAAAAATGAATTTTAGTGACAAAATATTAAGTGACATTGCTGAAATTGTCACTTTTTGCATATATTTAGTGATAAGAATATTAATTTTGTCACAATAATAATAGTGACAAGTGCAATAGTGACAAAATATATTTTTAAGTTGTCACTAATGGCTATTAATGACAAGTTTATGGGGCTTAAGTTGTCACTATTGACAATTAGTGACACCCTTTCAGTGACAACTTAATGACAATAAATATTGTCATTATAATTTAGTGATAACTTTTTAGTTGTCACTATTGAGGTATCACTAAATGTCAATAGTGAATTTTTTCACATTTCTTGTCACTAGTGTGTCTATATACATCAGTTTAGTGACAATATTAAAACTTTTGTCACTTTGTCATTTACTGTTTTGTCACTAAAATTAAATTTTTTTGTAGTGAATTGAATAAACTTGTGAGTCAACTCGAATGAATAAAGTAACCAAAAAAATCCCAACCGATTCACAAATACTTAAGGAAAATCAACAATTTAAATACAAAAATTGAACGCAATTACTCTATTTTCACATAGTTATCAATCAGACGGAGTATTTATGAGTACTCAATAAAATTTTATGGTTTTCTCTCCATATATATATATATATTAATCGACCGAGTGTTTACCAAATACATCAATAAAGTTACTTTACTGATAACCCTAGCATATTAATCGAGAATCACTTAGTTTTATAATTCAAATGTAAACAGTATTTTGAAAGTTAAACTACGTTAACTACAAATGTATGTGTTTATATTTTACTAAAATATTAAAAATAAAATGCTTAAATAATTGAAATTTGTGTTTGTGTCATTTTTTAACTAAAGTTCAAACTTACAAACTATTTCTTTAAATTTTAATCCGTTTTACAAGAAACTTGTTGTTTAGTGACAAAATATTAAGTAATAATATGAAAATTCAAAATTGTTATTTTTTTTCAAATATTTAGTGACAATGTAATGACAATAAATATTGTCATACTGGTGTAATAGCAATTTTTGTTCTTTTATATGTATTACTAAATATTTATAATGACAATTCTTTATGAAAATAATTCAAGTAAACAATGTTTAAATTATTGTCACTATGTATAGATAGTGCAAACCTAATATTGTCAAGTTGGAACAACATATAGTATGTTATCACTATACATCATTTTCTAGTGCTACTTAAGATCTTGCGAAAGTATTCATTAACAATGTTTAAATTATTGTCACTTGATAGTGACATAGATGTAAAGTGCAAACCTAATATTATTATATTAACATATAGTATGTTACCACTAAACATCATGTTTTAGTGCTAGTTAAAATCTTGCGAAAGTAACATAAAGTTATCTAGGGTTTAATTCATTTTGAGATGGATTGGACACATTAAGTGACATGTGCCCGTTACTTTGTAATGACTAGTCCCTTTCAATAAATTAATTACGGTCTGTCTCCCTATTTAGTCATGAAAAATAAAGAAATAAACTTTATGAACTAAAGAGAATTTTGAATAGGGTTATAACCCTGTCACGGGTAGAAAAGCAAATAAATATTCAGATTAAAAAATTACAACGGTGCAAATCAAGAGTTACTATAAAAAAGTTAATCATAAAGTTCATTATATATAATCATTTCCATGATATTAAATGAACTCTCCTAGCTACTATAAAAAATGATCATATGGCAATTCTCTTTGTTTTCTTTAGCTCAAACTCGATCATATCAACTTAGTCACAAATCAAGTGCGTGTTACAACCGCTTTGTAATTTTTCAATTTTTTATGAGTATTAATTGAAATTCAAATGCATTTCACTTAATTACTTCCAAATGATTCATGTTCGGCCAAGCTCAATTTCAATTAGAAAATTCATGATCTTCAATAAATCTA
This sequence comes from Penstemon eatonii, assembly GCA_038501285.1. Classification (NCBI taxonomy): domain Eukaryota; kingdom Viridiplantae; phylum Streptophyta; class Magnoliopsida; order Lamiales; family Plantaginaceae; genus Penstemon; species Penstemon eatonii. The sequence continues at coordinate 58,729,695 of CM076715.1, read as the reverse complement.
AACATACGAAAATAATTAACAGTGCATTGACATGTACATTAATTCTAATATTCCTATATCTCATTTCTAATTAGGCAAATATAATATTGGTATAGTATGAACTAATGATCGAATCAGATCTCCGCGCCCCAATATGAAATGGAGTTGCGAAAGTGCTCACAAGGCCCGAGATCGTGTTATCAATGACCTCAACCCGAAGAACCGTGAGGCAAAAGTTACCTTGCAGAGTCATGCTTCAATAAGGAAACACCAGTAGCGGCATGGAAGTTTCCTTCCTCCAGTAGGATTCGGCATGATTCTATACTCTTATAACTTGCATAAATACACATTTAGTATGATAATTCTAACCCTAATACACAATTATGTCGCATTCCTTCTCTGCAATTCTCTTTGTTTAAGTTTCAAGCAATTTGATGACTTAAGCATCGGAGGAGGTTCCGCTGGCAACCCTCCACCCCGTCGTGTAACCTTTGTTTTGTAGGTACATGGAAGTATATGATCAGTTGGACTTTGAAGCAGATGATGCCGGATTCATAAATCAGGTATTTACCCTACATCAAATATGTTTGATGTTAATCAAATTAGAAAATTAAATTAGGCAATCAATCATAGAGAAGTATTAGTTTAATCTCAATCAAAGTACGTCACACAAAATGTACACGAAGGTATTCTTGCGCCACTAGCTCACATTAAGCATATTAGACCGTATACTCGATTAAGGTGCTCGGATAACTAAGTCAGATAAAGAAAGTAGGTTAAGATCGAACACTTTTGAAAATTATAATAATATAATATTGATTTCACACAAATTGACTTGTTCAATAAAATAAAATTCCAATTATAATATTATTAATGATTAGAATGTTCTATATATATCTGAATATCAATGACAAGGTTACAGTAATAGGTCTGTTCAAACAATATAGGATGTCATAAAATGAGCAGTAAATCACTAAACTAGCTAGCAAGGTCCAAGCAGTATATACTTGGAATGCGTACCTCTGACATAAAATGTCCTTTCTATTTATATATGTACTAGCTTGCTAGGTAAACCAGTCCGTTTTAGATTATTCCTCAGCCCAAGGCCCACTGTGTCGCCCATCTTCTAGGGGCTCAGTCCTGGCCCAACGAGGCGATGGTCATTATTTGGATACTAAAAGTCCCATAAATTCAAGCACACAATTATGTTCGGAATGCTTATCGAGCACATGCATTCCGTGTTGTTCGGAATATGTAAATTACCCCTCATCAATAACCCCCCTCCCCTTCTCGAGTAGAAGCAAGGCTCATGATAGGAGAAGTAGTCAATTAGAGCTATTCCAAGTGAATCAGTTTTTAATTGTCTTCAAGGGGGGTTAACAAGCAATCTTCAAAGTTGGGGTACAAATTTGTAATTTCCTCTTTTAGTTTTTAGCCGGAAGGTGAAAAGAACCCTATGACTAGGGTTTCATATTGCAATTTAGCCTTTTCTCCTTGTATAAATATGTTGACCCGATAAAATCACTTTTACCTTTTCCATCAACAAAGAGATCGGAGTGTTATTTTTTACACTAGGAAATTTTTGCAGCTAATACATACATTCAAATTTCGTTAACTTCTTATCATGAGTGATCAGGAGAGTGAACACAGTGCCACTAGTTCGGGATCTGAACAAAGCTCCAGCTTGGAATCATGATTGGCCAGGTCATTGGGTTCGTCCATGGATACGAGCTCTGCGGGCACAAATTCTCTGGTGAAGGCCATGACTCATAAACCCGGTCAATCGAACCTTCCCGATGAGCAATAATGTAGAGGCCGAGCGTAGCGAATAAGTTATAGCTTCCAATCCTATCTCCGAGATTCATCCGATAGCTCGCTCGGGGCACGGAGTAGGAAAAAGTCTAATGAACTATTTGTAGATGGAGTCTAGGCAACGCAGTATACGAGCAGCAGATGGTGAACCTTCATCTCAGCCTTTGCAGAAAAATAAGTAGACTCAGATATCAACAAGAAGAATTCCTGATTTCATTGACTTCGTAGCTGAGCAATTCAAAAGACCCCGAGTTGCAGGGTATCCCGAAGATGGGACAATTTCTACTGACTTTATTCCAAATGTTGAAACAGTTGCTAATAAATCACTCAATATTTTTTGGATGGACGGTTTAGAAATGACCAGTGTGATTATGTGGATAAGGATGTTAAAGACCTGATAAAACAGCATGCTCAAAGTCCTCAAGCGGTTAGACTTTTTTAGTTTTTTTTAATAATCACAACTTTGTTCTTCATATCGGAGACATAGGTCTTCACGGACCTTATCACTCGGCATTACAAAAGGACTAGTACGAGCGAACATACCATGCTTACGAGAAAACACTGCTTGCAGTTTTAAAAGGTAACACTCTTCTGAACTTGTTAGTGTCAATAGCTTTAAACAAGATGTATCTTCCAACTTTGTCTAGGTTGTGCTTCTTGATTTCATTAGAGGTCGTTTCTTCTAGAGACTTTTCCAGAAATTCACCTCTTCCAATATCCACATGACTTACAATCATTCTCTCTTAGAAACTAACTCTCAAATTACAACCTTGTTGAAATTGAAAACATTAGGTTTTTCTCAACGGTTTAAAGCTTTCTCTTAGAACAACTTAGTGGTTTTGCTCTCGTGAATGCTTGAATTTTAAAATTGTGAAAGTCGTTGCATCTTGAATTCAAAACTATTTATAGGGATGACTGAAATTAATTCCTTTGAAATATTCCTTGATTCCAGCTACAAATGTTGCAAGCAGCTCTACCACTGTTCAATATTGTTTTCTGCACAATTTTGTCACGTTACATTAAATGCTCTATCTTGTCCAAGGTTGCACTTAAATTCCAATGATTAAACCTTAGTAAAGTTAAAAGGATTCACCATGTTGTGCTTTTTGACTTCATCAGAGGTCATTTCTTCTAGACACTTTTCCAGAAATTCACCTCTTCAAATTTCCACTCGGCTTACAACTAAGCTCTCTTAAAAACTTACTCTCAAATTACAACCTTGTTGAAATTGAAAACACTAAGTTTTTCTCATTAATTTAAAGTTTTCTCTTAGAATAACTTAGTGGTTTTGCTCTTGTGAATGCTTGAATTCTGAAATATAGTTGAATTCACGAGGGATGATTGAAATTAATTCCGTTGAATGTTCCTTAATCCCAGGACTGCCTCTTTTTTCTTCTACTAGCTTTAAACGGCTACAAATGTTGCATCTAGCTCTGCCACTGTTCAATATTATCTTCTGCACAATTTTGCCACGTCGTATTAAATGCACTATGTTGTCCGATGTTGCATTTAAATTCAAACGATTAAAACTTATTTTATCTGAATCTTGAGCAATGAATGAACTTCATTAACTCCTCTGCTGTCTGAAGTAATAAATGACCTAACTCACGAATCCAGTCATTTGTTGAAGTCACTTAGCTTAACATAACACTTGGATGCTTGATACTATGTTATTTTGACTTCGCTGATCAAACGACCATTTGTCTTATTAAGCTTTTACTATGCTCTTCAATGAAGTCTTCACTCATTTGTCTTCATTTGAACTTAGCTGGCAGCTTCCAATAATTAATCAATCAAAACCTAACTTTGATTAACTCTTTATATTCAAACCTTTGAATATGATACTTGAATTTTCTGTATTTTCTGTCTGAAAATATTGACTAAGAATTTCACTTAGCTCTTCAGTTGTCTTGATGATTTTCTACTTGCCTATTTCTGATTTGTTATCATAAAAACCTTTCACTCACTTAGTTGCTCACTCACTTAATTGTTTGCCTTGAGTTAACAAATTCTTACAACAATATCTATCATGGAAAAAGGGTTTGGATCCCTAGGACAAAGCTTATTTAGATCAATAAAATCATTACACATTCTCCATTTGTTGTCACTTCTTTCTCGGACAACTTTTCATAGTCTGGAATGCCAAGCTCGAAAACTACACCAAACTTTAAATCGATGATTTGCCTTTTGAATGGAGTCACATGCTCAATTTTCTACTTGATGGACAACTCAGTATTATAATCGTTGGTCCCAAGTGGTTATGATGAGGACTAGAGGGGGGGAGGGGGTGTGAATGGACCTCCAACCGTGATGTTGCTCAAAAACCGATTTAGACTATAAATCAACTATTTGCCTTTTGAATGGAGTAACATGCTCAATTTTTTGCTTGAAGGGCAACACAGTACTATAAATGTTGCTCCAAAGTGGTTATGATGACATCTAGAGCGCGGGGGAGGGGGGATTGAGCTCTAATCTTTTTTTAAACTTTTATCTTTTTCCTTAAGAAGAATTTGCTAATCAGTAAAATGAGACTACTGAGCTGATTTGCACTTACCTTATGAACATAAGATCACTCACTCAATTTAAATTTCTTACTTTTCAAACAATGATGCAGCGAGTAATGTCTATGTTACTTAAGTTGAGTTAAAACATTGTCTGAAAAAACAAACATAGATCACTTGATTTACATCCTATGTAACATCCTTGGGCCTATCATCCTCATTGAATGTAATTACTTGATTCAAGAGGGATGGTTTCTTAACGGACATGATTTCTCCAACTACGAAGACCCCTACAATGATCGACCTCATAGTACATTTTCGAGAGTTCCTGCTATCTCCCCTTACAGGACCTCCAGAGATGACATTGATCATTTTGTCCACCCTATCACTGATTTGGTCCATGATCTTGGAATCGTTCTTTGGATGGGAATTTATAATCGGGCTTCTCGACCTAGATCGAGTTTGATTGTTAAGTCTAACACAATCTTTTAATTTCCATTGAGCGATCAATCTCTCTATCTCCTGCTTCAAATTAACACAATCCTCAGTGTTATGGCCTCGAACCTTGTGGTATCTACAATAACGATCATAATTCTTTTGACCCGAGTTTTGCCTGTGTAAACCACTTTGGATCGGGGTTCAAGTTGTTATGTTCGAGCACATCAAGTATATCCTCCTTCGAGGCATTCAACTCGATAAGATTAACATAGCCCATGTCCTTCTTAGTGCTTATTCTGGTGATGGTGGCCTAACGTAGACATTGGACCTTTGGTTAGTCACTGTTTGTTTGTAGACATCAAGTCTTTGCGAAAAATTATCCCTCTGATTATTCTGTGACTCACAATAATTTATGACCTTCGGGATCGGTGCCCAACTTTTTGGTAGCCACATAGTTTGTATTTTGAGAGTTTTTTGATTTGTTCATTTCCTCATGGATCATGAACTTCTCTGCAATCTCCATATGAGCTTCCTACACAAAGCACTCCCAAATTGCCCATTCTTTGTGAGCTCAAACATTAAAGATGATAAATACTCAATCTGAGAAGTATCAACTTTTAACAGCTCAATATTGAACCTGACGAGCCATTGTTTTAATGACTCCCCCTTAAGTTGTCTGATTCTCCCCAGATGGTTAGCAGACAACCTTGGTTTCCTTTGGCTAGTGTTTTAACTTCTCACAAAACTCATCAAAAGAAAATATAGAATTTTCCAGTAGCTTTTTGAAACAATCCAGGGCAATTCTGTCAAATGTCGTAACCATAAGCTTCGCACATAAATCTTTTGAATGATCATATAAGCTTAAAACGTTGATAAAAACTTAAAATATGTTTATTTGGATCCCCTCATGCCATCATAATGCGAGAGAAGGGTGGGTACTGTTTCATAATTTCGAGTCTCATTATATTTAATTCAACCTCCCTATTCCTGAGATTGGCTGCGTGACTGAGATTTATGAGTCGGTTTTCTTTAGCCAATCGTTTAGCGACCCTTTCTTCAATTATTTTCTCTAGCTCGTCCTCCAAAACTTTTTGAACAACTGTTTTCTTTCCTTTATCATGACCTCGCACACAACTTTCCCTGATTAATGAATCTTCTTATTGCCTAAGCGATCATCCCACTCAGAACGAACAACAGTTCTTGCCTAAGCATCAGGAACCCCTCTAGACGTACCTCCAACTGTGGACCTACGAACACTTATAGCCCTGTCATCCTCTGATATTGGTATTTCTTCTCTAGACGTAGCAATATGCGAGTCAGCAGTTGGTCGGACACCTTGCTGCTCTTTCTCCGCGTTGAGAAATTCCTTATTCATAATTCCAATAATCAGTCTCATATCCCCTATAGTCATTTGAATTGGTTGATTATCTGGGAGAGATGTTAGTTGCTCTCCTGGTTGATTCTAATTGTCATTGCGACCTGCACTGAAGGTTGTCAATCAGCAACTCGTTTATTCGAACGTCTTCTCCTTACAAGTATATTTTGATCTGATGTCTAAACACGCCCAACATCGGACATCAACTGATTTAACACAAATTTATTCATCCAATGAAATATAATTCCAATGATAACATTATTAACGATCAAAATATTTTGTATATATACCCGAGTCTCAATTACAAGGTTACAATAATAGGTTTGTTCAAACAACACAGGATGTCTAAAACTAGCAGTAGCTAAGGTCTGATAAGTACAACCTTGGAATATGTGTCTCTGACATTAAATGTGCTTTCTATTTATAGGTGTACTATCGTTCCAGTAAAAGGTGCAATCCATTTTCTAGAGGCTCAAGCCTGACCCAACTTGGCGTTGGTCATGATCGGGATACTCTGATCGGAAGGCCCATAAACTCAAGCACACAATTATGTTCAAAATGCATGCATTCCATGTTGTTTGGAATATATAAATTACCCCTCATCAAATTTACATTATAACAAAAACTATGGGGTTTATAGTATTTTGAGTCGGTTTAACTTCGAGCACTAGGTCGACCCTGATCTAATACGTGGAATCGAGGGCGAAGCAATCTTATTGCGTTGATACTTAGTGAGTTTGATGGTCATTTCTTTTATGGTATTTCGATCAATACTGAGGTTGAGTAGGTCGATCATTTGTGGAATATCCTACCATATATGATACGTCGTCACACACTTGATCACTTATGCCACGTGGTGTGAAGTAATTGTTGGAGAATTCTATTTCAGGCCCAGTTCGGCTGAACCCAAAATAAAAACTTGACAAGTGCAGTACACTTTCTTTAAGATTGGATAAAACTCTTTGGAGAATGATGAATCACAAAGTAAGTGCAATACACGTGCCATGTGATTTGACGAGTCTGATCAAACTATGTCTGAACACGATTCAAGAGACAGAATGAGAAAATTTTGTGGAAACCATTTGTTCTTGATCCAATTGCAGAAACTTGCACCATTTTATCAGCTTGAAACAATTGGTAAATCACGAGAAAACCCTTCTAATTTTGTTAAAGTTTCAAAAAGCACCCCCCTCTAGTATGGGCAATGTAATAGAGTTGGCTAAGCTTTATAGGGTAAAGCCCAAAAGCTGAAGCCAAGACAATTGGCTTTTATATATATGAAGTTCAACTAATAGGTGATTGGTCTAGTGAAAGAGACTAGTCACTACAAAGCAGCGGACTCAGGTTCGAATCCCTATTGGGAGAGGTTCCCATTTTATGTGCTTGACGCGCCTCGAAAGGGATTAAACCCTTGGAAAACAAAAAAAATATATATATGAAGATCTTGGTTTGGAGCGAAGATCTTACTCGAAAGTTGGCTCGAGTTTTATTGAAAAAAGTTATTTGAGTTTCGTTTGTTATATATCACACACCAAGTACAACAAATATTGTTTACTAGAGTTTGAAGTTTAATATGAGCTCGATCGATTCAATAAATTAGAAGCGATGTATATGTATAATATCAAGCTATTTGTCAAGTCGATTCGAGCTTCTTCTGGATTTTTTAGATTATATTTAGTTCAGATACATCAAAGAAACTAAATTCAAACTTGAACAACAACTAAAGTCAACTCATTTGCATCTCTAAGATTATCATGAGTAGGCTGAAAATCAAATCAAGCTACCCGATACTCGACCCAAATTCATTGATAAAAGCGTGTTTGGGCTTGGTTCTTCATATATATGAGAAATGATTGAAGGATGTCAGTCGTTTGAGAAAATTTGAAGCTCTGTTCAAGCTCGATTTCGATAAGCTAAAAATTGACTAATTACATGTAAAAGTATCAAACTATTCAATATCAACTCGAGTTCGTTCCATAAAACTCGTTAGATCTCGACTCAGTTAACAAACAAACTAAGGTCAAACATAATCTCAAGCTCAATATAAAATTTAAACTCTACTTGAACAACGTGGGTCGTTACACTCTTGATTATTAGGTGCAATAACCTCAGGACACAACAAATAAAACAAAACATAACTTACCACTTGCAGTACTTATTGACTTGGATTGCTTAATAATCATAGCTGGCAAAAGAATATTGAACATGGAGAAGGTTTGTTAGGCTATAGGGGACCACTTCATATCTCAAAATTTCCCTATAAATATGTTATATGCATGAAACAAAATTTTATAGAGCCAAATCAGCCAGAAAAACTGCAAATAAATAAATATGGCTTTAAAATCTCTTGTTTTACTTACCCTTTTGGTTGCTGCTGCTGCAATTGCTGTGCCAATGGCCCAAGCCCAACTTGGTGGACTCCTTGGGCCTCTCTTGGGCCTGGTCAGGATCCAAGGCGTTCTTTATTGCACTCCTAATGGCGATATTGGTGTCAATGGCACATCTACTCCAGTTTTTTCTAGTAAGTTAAACATAAAAAGGAAAAGCCTTAATTACATGTTTTTCTTGCTTTTTTAAAGATCATGTCGGCGCTCTTAAAAGAAAAGCCTAACAAACAAATTTTTTTCCCCATTAATTTTCAATTTTTCAAAATAATTTTATCTTATAAATTAAAATGTTCTGAGTTTAGGATTTAAGTAAATTGTGTTCATGGATTGTACATGAGAGGACTGGCTGGACTCAAGTGTTTGAACTTGCTCTTTCGAAGTAGTAAAAATATATGCAACGACTACACAAAATAATTTTATATATATCAGTCCTATTTTTAAATATGAAAATTATTGAACAAATTTTCATATTCTACTCTTTCTACAGATAAGCTGACAATTTCATTAATATTTTCTGAGAAATGGACATTTAATTTAAATTAATTTCAGACTTGAAAAATCAATACTTACAAAAGTACACTTTTGTTATTCTTTTAACCACGCTAGAAAAATACTCGCGATTTGTCATAATGGGTAAACATGTCGATTATATATAATTTATATATGGAAGAAATAAATTACATATACTCCATTTTATTGGTATAAAAAGATTAGTATACCTCCATATTTGTAAAATTATGGGAAATAAAAAAATAGAGCGCCTAGATAGGTACCTAACCTGCCTAGTGGATGAGTTTTGCCATGAGTGAATCAATGAAATATTGGCTTCAAATATATTTTCAATGGTCTAAAAAAGGGGATTATTGCATATTTGGTGCTCCAATCTTAGCTCGCTGGCGTTTCTATCCCGTAACTTTTCGGACTGACACATTTGATGCCACAACTTCAACATCAGTGGCAATTTTGATGCCAATTAAGGCCAAATTTTAAAATGGACATAAATTTCCCCATGTGACATGAAAATTGAGAATTTGACCATACAACACCTTTCTCATTAAAAAAAATATTATTTCCATTCACCAAGAATTAAGCTACTTGGATGTTTTTATTTGGGGAAGAAAAAGAATAAGGTGGGTAACAATTTAATAGGTTAAGGGAATGTTTGGTGAATTTTATAGGAAAAGTTAGGATTTTTAGTTTTTTTTTTTTTTTTTTTTTTTTTTTGAAATTGAGCCTCAATTAGCACCAAAATTGCCACTGATGTTGAAGTTGTGGCACCAAATGTGTCAGCCCAAAAAGTTACGGGATAAAAATGACAGTGAGTTATAGTTGTGGCACCAGAAATGCAATAATCCCATATAAGAACTAAACTTTGAATTTTTATGCAGATGCTCTAGTGGAGCTACAATGTGGTGGAACAGTTATTTCTACAGCAACCACAGATCTCTCCGGAATATTTTCTATACTTTTAGACCCTATAAGCTTTGTCACTTCCACGCTCGTTTCCGGGTGCGAGCTCGTAGTGAACACGCCGCTGGCGACTTGCAATGCGAGTCTACCGTCGATTGGTAGCTTAACATCAACCTTACAGCAAGTTGGAAGTAGTGTTCTTGGCCTCTTAAATGTTGCAAATTTAATCCCTACTGGGTTCTTGTTCAATGCAAAATTGAATTAGTAATGTTCATGCATTGTATGTGTTAATTGTAATATGTTGTATCATCTAAATTATATTATATATGTGAAACAATAAGTGGAATGTTTCACTAGTTTTACAGACTAAATGTGTGTTTATTTTAATTATCCAAGGGTTTATTTTATGTAGCAGCATCACCGTCAATTGAGTCGAGTACTGAAGCCCGATGATTCAATTCAATTATAGTCGGATCGAAACTCAATTAATTTATGTACCGAGCTCGAATGAAGCCCAAATAAATAATTATTAATCCACCATTAGAAATAGTCACTATCTAAAATCAACTATTGGATTTCGGAAATAAGAAAAAAGGTTGCACATGAATTGCTAGCTTTCAGGCTGAAAATCAAATCAAGCTACTCGATACTCGACTTGACACTACTAGAAAAAGATAAAATTTCAACAGAAATTTCAACAGATTTTACAAGAAATTTCAATATTTCAACGGAATTCGACAGAAAAAATCTGTCGCAGAAAAGCTTGTCGAAATCAAGATTTCGACAGAAATTTCGACAGAAATTTTTCCGTTGAAATTTCTAAATTTCGACAAAAAAATTTCTGTTGAAATTTGAAATTTTCGACAGATTTCTTCTGTCGAAATTTCAACAGAAAAAATTCTGTTGAAATTTAAAATTTCGACAGAAATTTTTCCGTAGAAATTTCTAAATTTCGACAGAAAAATTTCTGTTGAAATTTTCGACAGATTTCTTCTGTCGAAATTTTGAAATTTCAACAGAAAAAATTCTGTTGAAAATTTAAAATTTCGACAGAAATTTTTCCGTTGAAATTTCTAAATTTTGACAGAAAAATTTCTGTTGAAATTTTCGACAGATTTCTTCTGTCGAAATTTTGAAATTTCAACAGAAAAAATTCTGTTGAAAATTTAAAATTTCAACAGAAATTTTTCTGTCGAAATTTGTAAAATAATTCAAAATTTCAACAAAAAAAAATGGGTCGAAATTTTGATTTTTTTTCTTTCAAACAGTTCACACTAATGTCGATTTTCACACAATCTAAAATATCGAAAATTATTAAACATAGAACAACATCAACCAAAATAAAAAAATTCTTAAAATATCAAATACATTCTAATTAAATATTAAACAACATTCAATCTAAACATGAAACATGTTTAAGTACATAAATCACAAAATCAAAATACTATCATACTATACAACAAGTCATAAGGTTATTACTAATATACAAGCTAATTTCCAGCAATTACATTAATCCAAACAACTAAATACACAATCTGAGTCAAGCTAAACACTTGAACATGTTGGGTTCTTTTCGTCTCGTTCCAAGTAGTCTTGCATCATCAAATCTTCAATCCGCTCTTTACTTAACTTAATATCGGGCTGCAGAAATAATTAATAAATCATATTAGTACTAAATCTAAACTATTAATAAACCGTTTTAAATGAACTTTAAGACAAAATGAAATGAGAGAAAATGACCTTTGTTAGAGCTTATACTATCATAGCCATAAAGATAATTAACAGGCATATTAGTTAAACGTAGACTCATGTCTGATAATTTAGCTTATACTATCATAATTGTATAGCTTGCTTTTGATACTCACATATATGATCCTATATCTTTTTCACACACTAAATATAGCCTTAAGTCTGTTCAAACAGAAGAGAAAGCTAAAGTTGCTATGTTTCTGAAACAGAAAACAATAATCATTCATAGTTTTAATGACAAACCAATGGCAGAGGTTGACAGCTAATTCACTTAGTTAATATAAATGAATTAAAAGCTAATGAACTTGATTTAATCTTCCGAAGAAATAATAATGACCAATACTTCAAGGATCACAAAAACATTCAACTTATAGTCCTGTACAATGACCATTGTGGCCTAAATTTTCTCATGAAAACTGTCCTAAATTAATATTTTGGCGATGGGATAACTAACATACCACTGTCCAATATAATGCAGATTATGAACACAAGAACAACAAAGGTGTAACCTTGACGGCTAAAAATAGGAGAAAGCATGAAAGAAACCAGTTGAAAAACTTTTAACAAAAAATCTCTTCGTCAGATTAATTTGGGCATTTAATAATTAAACTCATAAGTATATGCCAAAGAGAAGTTAAAGTTTCACTTACTAAAGAATGGATAAATTGCCAAGCTTCTCTTTAATGAAAATGCAATGACAGATCTGTGGCGGAGATGGAGTCGGAGCCGTGGACGGAGCTGGAGGCGGAGGTGTGGACAGATCTGGAGCTGGAGGAGTGACGGATCTGGATCTGGATCTGGAGCCGGAGCTGGAGTGGGAGCTGTGCGTGGCGGAGCTGGAGCCGGAATCGAGGACGGAGGCGGAGCCGCGGAGTTCTAGAGCTAGAGCCGGAGTCGAGGATGGAGGTGGAGCCAGATCCGAGGACGGAGGTGGAGCCGGATACGGCGGCGTCAGAGAGAGAATGAGTCGGAGAGAAAGAGAGTGATTTTTGAGGTGGCCGTGAAGAGAATGGAAGGAGGAGGGAAATGAAAGGGTTATACACTTTTAAAATTTCAACGAATTTTCTAATCTGTCGAAATATTTTAAAATTTCGACAGAAAATTTCCGTTGAAAATTTGAACAAATTTCGACAGATGTATTTTCTGTCGAAATTTGTATTAATTCATTTTTTTTAATTTTTTTTGGATAAATAATTTCGACGGAATTTAGATATATTTTCGACAGATATTTTTTCTGTTGAAAATTTTCGACAGAATTTGTTTCTGTTGAAATTTTATTAAATATTTCAACTGATTTAAATCCGTTGAAATTTTTTTGTTGAAATATTTGTTTTTTCTAGTAGTGTGAGCTCGTTGGATAAAAGCTCGTTTGAGCTCGGTTCGTCACACTAATCAAACAAGATTCCATTGAACATCATTTTTCGTTCGATAATTTTTGAAGCTCGGCTCGACTCGATAAGCTAAAAATTAAAAAAATACATATAAAATATCAAGCTACTCGGCTCTAGCTCGTTCGATAAAAGCTCGTTTGAGCTCGGCTCGATTTAATATCAAAACAAGCTCAAACACAAAATTTCAAGCTCGATAAAATCAAACTAAGCTTGAACAGTGTGTCATTCGACACTACTCGACTCGATTACACCCCTACTTTCTGGTTGGCAAAGAGATAAAAATTTAACAAAGAAAACAGTTAGAAAGTAAACTAATGAAGATTGGAGGAATTGAGGCTTCACAAATTCTAATAGTGAAATTCTTAAAACATAACTTTTAAAGATAATAATTTTGGAAGAGGAAAGATTTTTATATAACTTGACACATTATCATCATTGATAACCTTTTTCCTCCATTAGAATCAATTTAAGTTTCATTGCAACATAATTGCGAAGGTCTTAAAATGGATCAAAATTTTCAAAACACCGAAAATTTTTGTATTTTAATCAACTAAATGAGAATAAGGTGTATTTTCGAATCTCTATATTTGCCTTCAAATTTTCTCTGTTTCTTAATTTAGTAAATTTTTCATAATTTAGAGGAACGACGCCAAAGAAGACATTCTGAAATAATGCGTCTTAAAGAGGTGGAAATATACGCTAAAGAGGAAGAGAGAGTAATGAGATTGTTCTCAATGAATATATCTCAAATGACTCCGCCTTCGAAATAATTTTAAACTGACACGATGAAGCAAATCCTCTAGGAAAAAAAGTAAAAGGCCCTTTACAATTTGGAGAAGCATCGCATGGAGGAGAGGCCAATCTAGGCGTTGACAATTTCACTCCCTTCCCTCGATACCCATGATCCAATTTCTTGTAATCATTGTTGTTTTGCTTTAATTATGTATAGTCGTAGGTGTTTAATCTTTGTTGTTTTCCCTCTCTGTTCAAGTGCATTAACAATAAGTTATTATTTTCCGTTAATTATGTTTAGTCGTCGTTGATTTTCATATTACTAAGAATGCCTTAATTTTCATGATTGTGTAACTATTAAAAAATTATTAATGCCTTAATTTTCATGGTTGTGTAACTATTAGAAAATTATTATAATATTTATTATTATTATTATTATTATTATTATTATTATTATTATTATTATTATTATTATTATTATTATTATTATTATTATTATTATTATTATTATTATTATTATTATTATTATTATTATCATCGTTGTTATTAAATAAGTGGGGAGATCGAGTGGGAAAGTGAGAGTGGAGAAAGTTGTGAAATTGAATTAACTAGAGGTTGCTTGCCCTTCGGTTGGAAAAGAGTTTTTAGGTGGATCGAAAAGGCACGAGGACAAGGCCAAAGAGCAAGAACAATTGGGCAAAAAATGGGGCAATTGAGCTATTGGGGATGGGGTTCGGTTGGAGATGGCCTAAGTTTCACTGCAACTTAATTGCGAAGGTCTTAAATCTTAAACATGGATCAAAATTTCCAAAACACCAAATTTTTTCTTTTTTTTAATTAATCAAAATGAAAATAAGGTGTATTTCATTTCCCTTGGAATTTTCTCTTTTTCTTAATTTAGTATTTTTTTTCATAATTTTTCAGAAACGTTTGTGAAAACTTTTTGAATTTTTTTTTTTGTATTTATCTGACTAACACATACATCACGCGAAAACGAAACTTTGATCCATGCTTTTAAACAAAAGAAGTAGGTAAAATTCTAATAATTTAAACTTTGTACTGTCTAAAATCAACTATTGGATTTCGGAAACAAGAAAAAAGGTTGACAGAAGCAGATAAATTGCTAGCTTTCAGGTTGGCAAAGAGATAAAAATATAACAAAGAAATAGAAAGTAAAAACTAATGAAGGATTGGAGGAATTGAGGCTTCACAAATTCTAATAATGAAATTCTTAAAACATAACTTAAATTAAAGATAGTAACTTTGGAAGAGGAAAGATTTTTATATAACTTGACACATTATCATCATAGATAACTTTTTTCCTTCATTTGAATCAGTTTTAAGTTTCATTGCAACTTAATTGCGAACGTGTTAAAGTACTATATTAAAATTTCCAAAACAATGAATATTTTCTATTTTTTAATCAAATGAAACGAAAATATAATGTATTTCTGAAACTTTATATTTGCCTTGAATTTTTCTCTTTTACTTAATTCAGTAACATTTTTCAAAAAAATTACGAAAACTTTCTGAAAACTTTTCGAATTATTTTTTATATCTAGCATGAGTGACACATACATCGGTGATCGGACGAAACAAAAGAAGAAGGCATCAACGGAGCCGTAGACGATAATTGTGATGGAGGCCTTAGACGATAATTGTGATGAATAAACTTGATATATTATTTTTTATTCTCTGCTATGGTCAACAATCACACAAGTAATTAACTTTCAATTATATTACTCCTGTTATTAACACTTTGTAGTTGTTAAATTTAAATTTCATATGTTTAAAATTCACAATTAAATTTGTCCAAGAATCATTATTGCATGTGTGTCTAATTAGACGATAATTGTGATGTAGACCTCTCTTTCTAACGTATTTCTCTTGAGTTGAATCAAATAAAATATTTATATACGTACATATAGCACCCCCTCCTATTCCCTACAGAGTTGACCACATGTGAAAAAATATAGGAATAAAATAGGTAATTACTTTTTGCATTTTGGATATTTTGCACTCTCAAAACATTATAAATGTGTATTTGGCACCCTCAAAATAGAATTAACACTTAGCACCCTCGTCTTAAGACCATCGGGATCAGAATTTGATATGTTTCCTCTAAAAACACCGAAGTTCCTTTTTTGAGTCAACCGAAGTGAAAATATAAAGTAATATCTACTTCTAACATATATCCTTAATTACCAAATTTTCAAGTGTTCTCGAAAATTTTCAAAGGAATTCGGAAAACTTCTAGAAAGTTTCAACATATAAAATTGATCGAATCATATTACAAATACATAATTTTAATCCAAGTCTATAACATAGATATGTATATTGAAGAACAGAAAGATGGTGAGGAAAATGAGTATCATAATTGTACTCTCTAAAATTTAAAGAAAAAAATGAATTACTTATTTTTATCCCTTAGGATTTTTTTACCTTGGCGGTCAACTTTGCTGAAAAAATCGAGGGGTGCTAGTTATTGAGTGTTTCTTAATTTGAGGATGCAAAATGCCATTTTTCTCGTATTTTGGGGGTGCAAGTTGCTAAGTTAGTCTTAATTCTAATTTGAGGGTGTTAAGTGTTAACTCTATTTGAGGGTGCAAAGTGTCCATTTCCATGTTTCGCGGGTAAAAAGTGCCAAAGATCCAAAAATGGATTTACCTGTTTTGCCACTAGGTATTTTGACTCCGGCGGTCAACTCTGCCCAAAAATAGGAGGGGTACGAAGTGCTAAAGTGTTCCTATATGGGGTGAGCAAAGTGTTAATTTTGTGTTTCGGAATGTAAAATGCATATTTTTCATGTTTCGGGGGTCCAAAGTGCAAAAAAACCAAAAGGAGTTGAAATGTTATTTCTTCGTCTAAAATGGTACTTCCCGCATAGATATTAAGAGGTATTATACCTTCATCTAATTACGAATTGAAATTCTTGTTATTAAAATATGTGCCATTACAGGCGATCCATTTTAGTAATTAGATTTGGTTTAAGGAATGCTACCATGTTCTCCAAATATTTAACCGTATATATAGAACTATATTCGATAATCAAACATTAATTTCGTCGAATTTTATTTGTCAACAAGTTTTTTAACACTACATAATCCTTCAATTCGATTCACAAACTTAAACTTTCTTGATTGTCCATTAATTAAACACTAATATAAAAGAATGAGTCATCGATGCACTTATCCACTTGCTTTAATGTTTATGAGATTTTCAAATTAATGATGTTGACAATTAAAATATATTTTATTTTCATAAGTTGGAGCTCACATTCTTAGACGAGATCATGAATGATAATTGTAACTAGATATTCTTAGGCTGGGTTCGGATTGGGTTATTGGTAATAGCCCAAATTGTAATATTGGGCTACTTAATAGTCCAATTCTCAGAATAATTGGGTGTTCGGTATATTATTGATAGGATGATTAATAATTGGGCTGACAATATATTCTCGGTTCGGATAGCCCAATAAATCCAGCAATTCTTGAATTCCCCATAATACTCCTGATCTTATAAAATTGATTTAATCTTGTCCGTTGCTTTGTGATTGATCTCAACCGTCTAAGTCAAGGTATAATAACCTGGATTGAAACCCTAATCTCACTCATTCGCTCCCTACACTTTTCTCTTTCATCCGCGGCGCTAAGGGTTGAAGTGTTGTTGTCTTCAGGTGTGAAATTGAGGAAGAACCTTGAACAAACGGTGATTGCAATTACGGTGGCCATATTCTCTATGGTTTCAAGAATCTCTCACGGCTTCAAGGTAAAATGTATTACGGTATCAATTTCTAGGTTTTTTTCTTAATTTGCAAAGTGATACATGTTTTCGTAATATGTGGAATAGGTTTTTTTTTGTTACATTGGGCTTTTTTTTTTCGTGTTCATCGCTGCATTCAAGTAGCTGATATATTTTTCTGGAATTTTGCATTGTAAAGGGTAGTTTATGAAAAATTTTGACTTGGGTGATATTTGTTATGAAGTGTCATAATTAGCTATGTACAGATGTGCTATATGGATTATTTTTCTTGCCTCTGTTAAAAAATGCTGACTTATATAGTATTAAGTGCATTTCTAGCATGTAGGAATTAATTTCAATTAGTTTTTGGCTTCAAAACCTATAAATTATTTTATGCTAATCAGTTTTCATAAATATATATAGGTTTGTATGTTCTGGTGATTTGAAATCTAAAACTGAATTGTATGGGGTAAATATGATTGAAATTGAATTCTAACAAGGGTATTTTATTTTTGTAGTAATCTGTTTGCATTTTATATTTTCAAAAGTAATACATTATTTCTGATTTAAATAACACATTTATTTTGTTTATGAAGCATGGATTCAAGCAGTTCAGAAATTGACCCTGCCATAGCCGCAAAAACATGTGCTTGCGGTGAACAGATCAAGGTTCAAACTTCGTGGACCAAGGGTAACCCTGGCAATCGGTTTTCCCGTTGTGGTGGATTAGAGGTAAGCATCCGTCCAAGTATTGTGTTTCAATATTCTTTGGTAATCTTTTGAGGGGTTATATCATGCCATTGTATACAAATTGTAGCCCACTTTCATGAACCCAATCTGAATTAATGTGTGTGCCTGTTTGTTGGTTCTTATGATTTAAAAGTTGATAGCAATTACGTTGTTGTCACAGGGGGGCCGATGTGGCTACTTTCAGTGGGTTGATCCACCCATGTGTGATAGGTCCAGATTGATAATTCATGGTTTGTTACGTCGGGTTAATCGGGTTGAGGCAGAAAGGACCCGCCGGGAGCATGAACTGAAATTTGAAATGGAGTGGCTTATTAGTTCTATGTCCACACTTGAGAAGGAAAATATGGCATTGCATCGTAAACTGAAGTTTACGATGATCTGTATCATCCTTCTTCTTGTGTGGATAATTTACTTTATTATGTGAATCGGACTAACGTGTTTACAGTCTAATATTTTGTTTTGCGTGTAATGTATGTCATGACTTGTTATCCATTTGGATTGAAGCTATTATGTCTAATTTGTGTACGTAGTTGGTTTATGTCTACCTTATTACCAGTTTGGGCAATGTATATTGTAAACTTGTTTTTGTTGGTACAAGGAGAAGTGAACTGTGACTGTACTGTTTAAATCATTTCATATGTGCTGCATTTATTCTTAATGTGGATACTCTATATTGTGTTTCTTGTTTTTTGAAACTGAATTTGATATAATGTAGGTATCATATGTGACTGCTACTAAATAATCCAGGGGGTTATTTCCTAGTCTAATGTTGTATCTATAAATATGTTTGGGGTAAATATGATTGAAATTGAATTCTAACAAGGGTATTTTATTTTTGTAGTAATCTGTTTGCATTTTATATTTTCAAAAGTAATACATTATTTCTGATTTAAATAACACATTTATTTTGTTTATGAAGCATGGATTCAAGCAGTTCAGAAATTGACCCTGCCATAGCCGCAAAAACATGTGCTTGCGGTGAACAGATCAAGGTTCAAACTTCGTGGACCAAGGGTAACCCTGGCAATCGGTTTTCCCGTTGTGGTGGATTAGAGGTAAGCATCCGTCCAAGTATTGTGTTTCAATATTCTTTGGTAATCTTTTGAGGGGTTATATCATGCCATTGTATACAAATTGTAGCCCACTTTCATGAACCCAATCTGAATTAATGTGTGTGCCTGTTTGTTGGTTCTTATGATTTAAAAGTTGATAGCAATTACGTTGTTGTCACAGGGGGGCCGATGTGGCTACTTTCAGTGGGTTGATCCACCCATGTGTGATAGGTCCAGATTGATAATTCATGGTTTGTTACGTCGGGTTAATCGGGTTGAGGCAGAAAGGACCCGCCGGGAGCATGAACTGAAATTTGAAATGGAGTGGCTTATTAGTTCTATGTCCACACTTGAGAAGGAAAATATGGCATTGCATCGTAAACTGAAGTTTACGATGATCTGTATCATCCTTCTTCTTGTGTGGATAATTTACTTTATTATGTGAATCGGACTAACGTGTTTACAGTCTAATATTTTGTTTTGCGTGTAATGTATGTCATGACTTGTTATCCATTTGGATTGAAGCTATTATGTCTAATTTGTGTACGTAGTTGGTTTATGTCTACCTTATTACCAGTTTGGGCAATGTATATTGTAAACTTGTTTTTGTTGGTACAAGGAGAAGTGAACTGTGACTGTACTGTTTAAATCATTTCATATGTGCTGCATTTATTCTTAATGTGGATACTCTATATTGTGTTTCTTGTTTTTTGAAACTGAATTTGATATAATGTAGGTATCATATGTGACTGCTACTAAATAATCCAGGGGGTTATTTCCTAGTCTAATGTTGTATCTATAAATATGTTTGTGTTAAATAGTTGGCCTGATTGAGTAATTTATTGTTGTTATTGTCTATTAATGGAAAAGGACAGTAGTTGATGAAAGAAAATTAATGCTTCATTGACTCTTTGACTGCCTCACTTTTGAAAATACTCATTAATGCATATCTACCCTACATAAATTCAACATTAATGATGGAGGCTGAGTGGTTGTTCAACCTTTCTATAAATTGACCTCAACATTGCCAAAAGGTTAACATATCTGAAATTCATATCTTCTAACATGTAAGTATTTTTCTTCCTTTTTACATATTTGGATATGTTTGTTCATCTATCCTTATAAAAACATTAAAGTCTGTCTTTATTTTATAACATTCTCTTTAACAACAACACCTTTGTGTAATATTTTTAAGCATAATTCTACTTATGGGGTTGTTCATCTATATGTAATATTTGTGTAATATTTGTCTTCTCATTCGGTCAAAATTCTTCTAAGGGTTTTAACTAAGTGTTCCATACTTAGCTGATCTTGATGTTTTGGAAATCATCAAAACCTCCCTTAAATTCTTTATCTTCAATACACTCTATCTTCATCTTCAACCAACAATTTCCACCTTTTTGATGATGACAAAACTTCAGCTAAGTACCTGTTACCTATACTAAAGTTTTAATCCTCAAAATTTCTGAGATAGAAATTGTATGTTGGAATAAAAACTCCCAATGCCACAAGACAACTCTCTTATGTTCACCAAACGCATTTTGGATATGAACAGAAACATTGAAGATGTCAAAGCTGATGTTGGTCATCTTCATGCTGTTTTTAAGAGAAGTGAAGACAGTATTGCTCATCTGACTGATACATTCATCAAAGTTGGTAATTGTGACGCCCTGCTCCTCGGGCTGGGTCACACGTGGGCCATCCCCGATTTTGGGATCGCCTGGCGCGGGATAACCCATCAGAGTTGCATAATTTCATGTTTTGATATCGCGATTACAAAAAGAAAAGGTTCGTGCATAATTTCATGTTTTGAAGATAATTTAAGTGACCTAAATTAACAAAAAAATGGTCATTTACTTCTATTCATTCTCTAGCTATGTGCTATCAAGGCATCTTGCCTTCAAGCATCATATGTGCAATGTTCTCTCGGTTACGCTCTTTGGAGTTAAAAAGCAAACTTATATGCTTCGAATTATACATTATCTTGAACAAGAGAAAGATCAGGTATTCATAAGAAAGTGATTTGATGTTATACAATGCAGCAATGATCTTCTGTGCCTTTTCATCATAAGTGTTTTCTTTCTTTCCAAAGTTTTGACTAAGATCTCCCCAAGCGAATTTAGCGGAAAATATGAACTTATCCATGTTCGGCTTAAATGGATCTGAACCGTTCGACTCAGGTGTTTTCCTCTTCCTCTCTTTCTTCTTTTAATCTTTTCTTTTTTAATCTTCTTTGTCAACTTTGACACCTTCGATCCCACTTGATCAAATCCTATGTTAAATACATGTGTTTGAATGCACATTTTATTGATGATCAATGAAAGCTACATAAAAGAATTATTAATTTCATTCAATGCCCTAGTCATAAATGTAATGAAGTTGGTCTCTTGATAGAAAATGTTTAGGTGATTGGGGTATTTCTCATAAATTCATAATTACTGTTGATAATGCTTCTGCAAATGATACTAGTGTGACATGTCTGAGAGAGAGGTTTGTGAGAAAAGGGACTGCACTTTGGGGGGAGGGGGGAATTCTTGTATGTGAGATGTGTGGTTCACATCATTAATCTTGTTGTTAGAGATGGATTAAAAGATGTGAGTTAATCAGTTGAACAGGTTCGTAATTTGGTGATGTATGTTAGGAAATCACCAGCTCAATAGCTTAAATTTGAACATTTTCAACTTAAAGAAAAGATTGAAAGTAAGAAAATGTTGTCTTTGGATTGTCCAACGAGATGGAATTCTATGGCCCCGTTTGGATCGGTTTTGGCTCTGTTTCGCCCTGTTTCGATGTTTCAAAATTGTTTCAATAGTTTTGGCGAAACATTTGAAACACCATTTGAATCGATTTTGGTTGGAATATTGAGATAGTAAAATATTATTAAAATAATAGATAAAGTTTTGAAAAGTTGAGATATGATTTGAAATAGTTTTGAATGTTGGTGTCTGAGGGTGAAAAGTTTATGACAGATGTCAAATCAATGACTTTATGGAGTTAAAATATGATATTATATAGTGTAATGATTAATAATAGAATTATAATAATAATATTGTTCTCTTTGTTTGGGTCTTGAGTGAAACACATGTTTGGTTGAAAAAATGGGTAAATGCCTAAGTGATCCATTTTGGCCCTAATATTGGGCCAAAATAGATCCAAACGAGGCCTATGTATTTGATATTGGAGACGGCTTTGATTTTCCAACGTGTCTTTGAAATGTATGAATTGTGTGATGTCGAATTCCACGCGACTGGACCATATGGAAAAATTGGTTTCCCCACAAGAGATGATTGGACCGTTGATGCAAAAATGGTGAAAATACTACAACACTTTTATGATCTCACCCTCCAAGTGTTGGGTTCTTTGTACGTGACATCGAACACTTTTCTTCATGAAATTGGTAATGTAGATAACTTGTTAAAAGAATGGATGGGGACTTCCGATACTCACCTAGGAGAAATTACAGAACGAATGAAATTGGAATTTGATAAATATTTCGGAGACAATATAAGATGAACATGATATTGTGTATTGCAGTTATGCTAGACCCACGTAATAAATTCAATTATGTGCATCATGTTATGAAAAACATGCACGGTTCTACTGAAGGGTCAAGAATTGCAAATTAGGCAAAGGATGCTATGACTGATTTGTTTAAAGAGTATAAATCAAATATGCCCGATGCGGAAGTTTCCTCAAGTGCTAATGAAAGTGGCACAAGCACGATTACCAGAGCATTTGATAATAGTGTGGCTGAACGAGAAAGGCATAAAATGAGATCAGTAAGAAAGCAACATCAACAAATGTTGTCCGAGATCGGGATGAATGATCAAATTGAATTGGAAAGATATTTGAGCGAGCATATAGTGAAAGATTCTCCAGGATTAGATCTTATGGAGTGGTGGAAAATGCACACTCCAATGTATTCCGTGTTATCGTCATTGGCACGTCATGTATTTGTTATGCCCATATCTTTCGGAGTCTGCTATTAGCACCGGAGGTCGTGTCATTGATGATGATCGTGCTCCGTTGGCACTAAAGACCACTCAAGCTTTGATTTGTGGGCAAGATTGGATTCGTCAAGCACCCATTCAATTTTAGGAGCCCGAAAGTGAAGTCGAACTCATTTCTAACATTTATAACGGTAAATTAATTGTCGTGTTGTTATTAAATTTATTTATTTTAAATTGCTAATTATTTTAAAATTTCAAATATAGATTTGACTTCAACACAAACATTGATTAGTGAAGAGTCGGTTAATTTTTTAGCCTAATGTTGCCAATGAGATCAAGAAGAGATTAAGGCCTAATGGTATACTTTTGTTTTACATTACATATTTACATTATTTTTGTTAGTTACAACTTTCAATAATTAATGTTTGTTGGAATAAATCATTGTAGATTGGTGTAAAGTTGGGACTTGGGAATTGAGACTTGGCTACTTGGGAATGAAGATTGAAGATACATTGTTGTTTATGTTTAAACTTTTAAGAATTTGAATATTTGGTGTGTATATTTTGATATTACTTATTACTTTGTGAATTGTGATTTGTGTGGATGTTTTGAGATTATTACTTTGTGTGGATGTTTTGAGATTATTTGTTGATATTTGAGATGATGTTGTTATTTGGTGACTTTTGAAATTTTTGCGACCTTGATGTTAAAATATAGATTTCAAAAATTTGGACCGAATCGGACCAAATTGAACCATTTTGGAACGAACCGAACCGATCGGTTTTTGTACCTAACTGGACCGAATATTTCGGTCTGGTAAGCAGTCCTCGATTTTTCAGGACTGAACCGGCCTAGAACCAAAATTCGGTTCGGTTCGATCCAGTTCGGACTGAAAGCTCAGCCTTAATAACAAGAAAAGAAATTACGAAAAAACTACAAATTTTTTAACCCTTCAAAATAGAAAACATAAACAGGTGGCATGGATTGGAACACACAAAACACATTTTCATCATAAGTAACTAACTATTGCACAAAGAATCTCATACGTTATAGCAATTTGTGTAATCAATGTCCAACAAACTAGCATACTAAAAAGTACCCGATAATTTTATGCATAACACAAAAACAAAGTGACTCATATTGCAAAAAATGAACTAGAGATCTAAAGTTGAACAAGTACATATTTGTTGAATTTACCTTACTGCAAATCTTCTTCTTTCTTAAAGAAATGGGACAAACACCGTAACAATGGAGCTGGTACGGATGTGGGAACTTCAAATATAAAAATTAATTAGTGAGATTCATGATAATACTCTATGATATTAATTAATCGCTTTCAGAGATCTCAAAATCTAAGTAAAATGGTGTGAAAGTCGAATTAGGGTTCTTCACCTTGTCTTGAGCGGGGGAACTGTGTTCGAAGAGGAGGGATATTTTTAAGAATGGAAAAAATTGGGTGTTTTGTTATTTCTTCAAGGATTTCATGTAATTTCGGTGAAATTGAAAGGCAATTTAGGAATGAAATTTTTTGTTTGCGGCACTATTTTTCTGGGGGGGAGGGGGGGGGGGAAATTATAATAGTGCCATTAAGTTGGTATGGCCCACATAAGCCTCAGATAAGATCGGGCAGTCCGTGATTTTGTCATGCAATCCGAATAGAAAACTAAACCCATATTAGTTTTATTGTGACCCAATCGAAGGTTAATTTGGCCCAATCTTGTCAACTGAACCCATCCTAAGTAGCTTACTACTACTACTTATCTTCATTTTAAATATCATATACATATACACATAAGTACATACACTTATATAAAAGTATTATTTTTTATAGTGTTTTCTTATTTTCCTTTTAGTGCACCAATATATATTCAAAAAGTATAGTTAGAAAATATTTTTCTCTCAAAAAGAAAATAGTAAGAAAATATTTGTTATACTAATTCTTCTCTTATTGTTTAAAATTTTCAAATATTACATAATATTAACATTAAAATTTCAATAAAATAAATTCATTGTTACTCTAAATTGGCACCTTCTAACAAATCTTCAATTCTTAAAGTTTAAAATCATTTCCCTATTTTCATTAAATAATAAAATTATGTGTGTCATACTAAAATTTAGTAAAATACTACGTCAATTCTTCATTTTACACAAGCTATTGATTAAATAACTTATAACCCTTAAAATGGAAACCAAGAGACTGTATTATTAAAATCCTTGTTATCAAACATGACGGTTATAAAATTATTATAATAGAAAACATAAATAGATTTTTATTTTAGTCAGGAGATCACGTAATATTAGTTCTAAAATAGGATTAGAGGATAAATATATTTTAACGCATGGCATAATAATAGTTCAAATATAATATTATCTTATATGAGCTCCTTCGTTTGAATATTTTATTTTAATTGGTTTTTATGTTAAATTTGTATACTACATTATTACTTATGTTGTTCGTTTCTTAATCATGCCTTTTCTTTTTTAAACAACTCATCACTTTTGGTTTAAATTAAAAATCGGTTATTGATATTTTGTATTTTATACATATTAAAGTTAATCTCATTCTAATTTAAGAAAATAATATATAAAATTATCTAGACATGTACTTCTTCTTTTATGGGATATATTAAGTGACAACTACTTAACTTTGTCTCTTAAACAATTTTCATATACATTTACTAGCAAGAATTCTAAGTAAGGTATATTTATTATTATTAATTATTATTATTAAGTGTACACGATAACTAGCTACACAAATATTGTTATTGAATCTCTGTGAAAATATTCATTATCACTAACAGAGTATCACTACTTGTCCGACAGCTTGAATTATCACACATTTATTATTGCTAACTTAAGAAATAATTTTTGTAACTATTTTAGTAGTGAGAATTATCTTATTAATGTTGATAAAGTTAAAATATATTGTTGCTACTAAATATATATATATATATATATAAAGAGTGGCAATTTCATTCATTTAATAATTTTCATTAATGCACAATTTTATTGAAGATCTTTTCCACAACATCAAATTCATTGTCAAATTTCTAGGAGATAATGACCCATTATGTTTATGATATCAACATAACACTATTTGAAAATTTAAAAAAAAAATAAAAATAAATTAACCTTCATTATAAACTATATCCAGCTTTCGATGTTAGACATTGATTCATGAGGTCGCCCCACCAGTAGGAGCATTTGAAAATACATGAGATACAAACTTCGCAGAACTGAGACTTGTATTAATCAACAAGAGAATTGCACTTGTGATACTAAACTTTAGGCCATCTCTAATAGTGAGGGGGAGGAGGAGGGAGATTTTGAGGGGGGGGGGGGGGAATTGTTGTTTCAATAGTGGGAGGGGAGTGGGGAGGGGGAATGAGAAACAAAGGATAAAAACTTGCCCTTCGGCCATCTACAATAGTGAGGGGGAGGGGGAGGGAAAGTTTGGGGTATTTCTAGAATTGTGGTCGTAGGGGGGAGGGGGGGAAGTGGGAGTGGGAAAGAAAGGGCAAAAGCTTATACTTTCTTTGCCCCCTGATCCTCACTTGCTACACCTTTTTTCTTTTTTCGGTTCATTGCTTTTTATTTTTATAAATTTTGTTTATGATTTAATAATTTTATATTTTAAATTAAATCTTTAAAGGAATTAGTTTTAATTAAATATTTTAAATGTGTATTATAATTTAGAAAAATTGTACAAATTAATCAAATTACAAATTATTATTACTATTACTATTTTTATTATTATTACATTATTATTATTATTATTTTATTATTATTTTTGTATTTTATTATTTTTATTTTATCTGTTGGGACTCAGTAAGATAAACAACCCTTCAAGCAGCGAAAATATAAATTTTTAAGGACCACTTTGAAGAATCTTGCCGGGATACAGTCTGGATGTATATACATGAATATTTAATAACGAAGATAAAACTTTCTCACAAAGTTATACCCGACTCCTTGCACATCCAAGCTTAGCAAAGTAGATGCGTTTCTCCCTTTCATTTGCACCTTTGGTCCCAAGTTAGTATAGTTTTTATTATTATTATTATTATTATTATTATTATTATTATTATTATTATTATTGTTACTGTAGATACATGAAATTTACGCCCAATTAAATAATGACACTTATAAATAATTTATTAGTAATCAATTAATTTTCTACTTTGTGATTTTATTATATTAAATCCCAAAACTAAATAAGGATATTAATTGATTTCTAATATTTATTTATTGGCCAATTATCAAGCCATGTGTCAAAATTTTATATTTAAAGCCAATCAAAATATATTTTGGCAATATAAGTAAGTGGCCACTCAATATGCGTCACATGTCAAAGTGAGGTGTTTTAGCCAACCAAATAAAGTCTTTCATTCCAAGGAAGTAAGGGCCAATCAAGTCGCGACACATCACAAGCTGCTATGAAGGAGACTCTTCAGAATCTATATAAAGAGGTCTTGTGAATTCATACATACACAGACACACGTATATACATATATACATACAAATTCACATATACGCATATATATTCTCATCAAGCTTTGAAGATCTGCCAAGCTCTTCAAATCCGTGACTCCATCCGCAAATCTTGGAGAAAGTCGCATCATACGATTCTAGAACAAGCCTAGTGCACTTGAACCTATAAGTTCAAAGAAGAGAAGAATCAGAGGATTTACACAGGAATTTGTAACCACTTTTAAATCTCAAATAAAATTATTTGTTACTTCTTATTTTATGGTCTATCTAGATTTGCAGACTTATTTGTTACCTCTCATCCAGAGAAGAGATGAAAGGTAGAGATGTCCCACTGGGCGTGCCAATCCGCAAATCTTGGAGATTGGGGAAATTAATGATCTTCTCAAGGGAGTCAAAACGATGAATGACTATAGAATGAAGATACAAGCTGCCATCGATCTTGTCAAAGATATGCCAGATCGACCTCATTATGCAGTTCTTCTTCTTGAAGAAGCATAAGTGAATTTCGAAGAGGGGTATGAACGATATATAAAGAGGGGTATAAACGATATATGAGAGAGAAGGATGTTGAGAATCCTCCAAAGAAGGATGTTGCTGGAGAATCTTCTCACAAAGCGAAGGGGAAGAAGAAAGGAAAAGTGAAAGCCAAAGCCAAAGTTCAAGAATCTACTCACAAAGGGAAGTGGACCACGAAAATGCATTTAGTGTTCATGAAGTTTGTTAAAGCCCATGGAGGGCTTGGAACTGTTGCTATCAAGGATGTCCACGTTGATATTAAGGATGAGTTCGGCGTGAGCTATGATCAGGTGAAATGGGCGAATGAGCACAATCAAAGGAAACCCGAAGAAGTATGATGTGAAAGCTGATGCTGATAGTGATGTTGATACTGAAGGATAGGGTCGGAGGGTTACCTTGATCCACCGTAGACCTGACTTCACAAACCAAGTGGGGAGGTTACACTTGGGAATGAAGTCAAAACTCATGGGATTAGACATTTATGCGCACAGTTAGTAAGGTATTGAACGTGTGGTGAGAATATATGTAAGTAACATAACCCAAAAATTATTGAATGGTATGTGTTGTGCTTGATTAACTAACTTATAATATTTGTGTATGTTCGAATAAATTTGCGGAAAAATTGGCATTGATCCAAACCTCGAAATCGGTGAAACAATTCTAATCTCACTAGATTTTGAGTTTAAGGTAACAAAAAGGGTTAACAAATAATAATTTAACTTATTTAAATAAAATTTATGTATTTAAAATTAGTTTATAATCTAATTATTGTTCTCTTTTATTATTTAGACATGGGCAGCGACTGTAGGTATTGCAAAAGAAAGGCAATATTTATGTTCAAGGTTCTGAGGATGCTCGAGTGATTATGCCCAAACTTGTCGAAACAAAGCGATCGATGTAGAATAGATTGGGCGGTCGTATCCACGAGGAGATGACTAAACTAAGCTAAAATCGTTAGTAGACAAAGTAGCTTTAAAGATAAATAAACAAACTAAATTAACGAAGCGATTTGATTTTAAGAAAACTTAAAGAAAAGTAAATTTTTTGTTGTTGAAAAATATGATAATTAAAACGGTAAGATATCAAGAATCTCTTATATGCTTCGTTCACTTATTTGGGTTGATTAATAAAATTACTCAATTGAAAGTTTCACATCCCAAACAATCAATTGGAAGATAAAGAATTGGAAAACACTTGATTTTTAATGTATTTGAGTAAATAATTTTCTTGCTTTTAGAGTTAGCACAAAATATCATCTTATGAGAAATAAAAAATCATACTATATACCAAGGCATATTGCATTAAAAGACTACCCATAAAACGAAAGACTTATATCAATATAATTATATCATAAAGATTTTCACATAAAAAGAGCTTGATTAGATTTATATGAAAACTAATATAACAATTGTATTAACATAAAAGTTATTGAAAATAGATGAAGAAGAATAAATTACTCAAAATTATTAAACATACAAAACCTTGAAAAATCGAATCCAAATAAGATCACTACGCATATAAGTTCATCTCTAATCTCACCAAAGAACTCTTATCCTATTTTGATAATCATTATCACAAGTTCTAGAGAGAAAATAGGATAATGATTTGAGAGAGAATTGTAACTAAGACTAAGAATTGTGTGTTTCAAGATGTGTGATTCTAGGACTATATATAGGTGCTAAATAGCCCTAATCCAAGTAGGAGAATGCTTAGGAGTTAGACATTGAGTAGGAAGATGCTTAAGAGGCTCAATCCTCGTATGGAAAGGATTTATGCAAGTTTCCTAATCACTTTAGGACACAAATCGCGATTCCCGCATAGAAGATTCTGCTCTGCGCGACATATTTGAAAAATATATATCTTTGTGCTCCGAACTCCAAATCCAGATCCGTAAAGTCCATAATTTGGCTAACTCCTTCCTCTACAATATATCCGAAATTCAGCTTAATAGGAGTTTCCTAACGAGAGTTATCTTCCTTGGAAATAGCAGCAATATTTCTGGAAGATTCCTTATTTGTTGTCCTTGCACTAATTGACTTCCTTAAACATTTCCTTGTTTCAAATAATGTCTTTGATACTTGTACATTTTGGAAAAGCTAAATATTCCGGGGTCCATATTTTATTTTCGTACAAAAACAAATCAAAACTCAATATTTTCTAATCACAATAATTTCTATTAATTTCATGAAAATATCTAATTAACACTTTATTTATTTAGAAAATAAGAACAACTTAAGTTCATTTTTCAAGCACTAATCATCGAGTTAAGCCGAGTTCATCGTCACGTTGTTCCAGACCTAGTTCATCAGCCGATGCAGATCTTTAGTCGATATTTTAAACTTTGGAACAAACCGTACGAGCAAATTAAAGAACAATTGGCTAAATCGCAAGAACAATTGGCCAAATCTCAAGAACTGGTGGATACATTTGAGTGTTTGGTCAAAGGACTTGTAAAGAAAGAAAGAAATCAAAATCGCCCACGTACCCGACCAGGAAAACACCAACATTCTGAATCTGATGACGACGAGGACGAGAAAAATGATGAGTAATCGTCGGATTGAGACTTGTTGAATGCTGTGATATTTTCCTACTATATTTCAATACTTAGTGATTTTCTGACGATTTAAGTTTGTGATGTTTTGAGACTTATTAATTATGACTATGATTTGAACTTATTTTATTTTTGGATGATGATTGAGTTGTAAAATATTTCATGATTCTCAATAGATTAAGTTTTTTTATTAATAGGTTTGACTAATTTTGAGAATTTCTTATTTTGATTATTTTTTTTTCAATAGAATTTTTCTTTTGGAAATTAAAAAATATTTACATATTTCGAATGAATTATTCCGACGGAATTAATAAAAAATTAATAATTTTTGACAATTTTTTCCTTCGGAACCTGTGTTTTTCTTTTAAATTTATTATTTTACTACAGAAAAATTCCACCCAAAAGTTTATATTTTTTTTTTGAAGTTTTTTCCGAAGGATTTTTTCCGTCGGAAAATCCCATTTCCAATGGAATTTGGCAGTTGAAAAATTCGTCGGAAAGTATTCCGATGGATTTTACCCAATCAGAAAGTTTTCCTGCGCCACTTTTTGAACGGATTTTTCGACGAGAAAAATCCATCGAAAAATCCATATTCTGACGGATTATCCTTGAAATGCGACGAAAAATCTTGTTTTTCTTGTAGTGGTATTTTATATTAGAAACATTCCCACTGTTAGTATATTCGTCTGCAAAAAAAAGAAAAAAAAAGATTCAACAATTGATCAATTAAGGTTACAAATCAAGAATTTGTCGTTCTTATCTTAAAATTTGCAAAAATACGATTATGAATACTAGAATACTTATTTCTCTCTCCATCTTAAAAAAATATTCGTGATATAATTCAGTCAATTATGTATTAACTTTCTAGAAACTTTACGAATTCTTTTGGATATTTTGAGGACATTTGAATAATTGGTAATTAAAGAATATGTTAAAATAGATTTTGCAAATGAATATTCTAGTATTCATAATCGTATTTTATAAATTTTGCCCCCAGGACTTTTTTTTACCCCGATGGTCAACTCTGTCGAAAAAATGTGTGAAGAAATTACTCCTGTCAGACATTGTCTAGATTCTTTAAGCTCTCTTAATTTTTATTTTTCCTCGCAAGAGTAATAAACCCCCATCTAAGACCAATGAGATTTCTATAGAGCACGACACCAATATTTAAGACTTCAAGGAGAAAGGCAACGAACAAGAACACCCTCACAATTTACAAAGTTATGGATCGTTCATTATCCAAACGCTCAATGCATGGAAGTCCTCTGGTAATGTATGCTGAGGTATTGTAACATGTGAAGAAAAAACTGAAAGCTTTCCGTACACGAACATCCAGATCAACTCGAGCATTGAATATTTTATTTCTATCATCTTAGCTAAGTAATCTCTACTTTTGACTTGATCGAACACAAATTTGGTCCTCGGACTTACAGCTTTGGGATTATGAAGCTCCAAAGTTTAAAATTGAACATACTTGTAAGATGTTTCTAAATAAGATATGTCCCCACATTACCATGATAAACCTATAGTTCTTCACAATAGGGAGACTCAACATTTGTACCATTATTCAGAACATGCGCCTCCAAAGCAAGAATTGGGAATATGATTTTCATTTAAAAAAATGGGTGTTGATTGATGGCGACTCGTCATTGATTCATAGCGAAATCAAATTCCCTTCTCCTTGTAAGCAATACTATATTTGTTGCACTGAGACAGGGTCGATGTCATCTCACAAGACCTCTTTAGAAGTTTTTTTAACAACAATATACGAGATACGATATCCGTGTGTTGTGTTTTCTGTTTTAGATATTGAGCCTGTATCACGTTGTTCGTTCTTGGCCCCAAAGAGTATTACCTAAGGCATAAGATTTCAAGACAATGAGAAAGAGAATCGCTAGTTTATTTTCATTTGATGATTGTACTTCCAAATCGAACTTCATAGATAGAATATATTGCACAATTTGTTTGGTATTTAGTATTGTCTTCGTACTTATATCTTAGTTGTACTATGTCTTTAGAGTTTTTGTTAAAGAAAAAAATGGGTGTCTTGTCCTTTAATTATTTGGGTATTGGACTTGGACTATGTCTACAGAGTCTTGGTCGAGACCTTGTTTCATGAAATACCCTGCACACATTTACTTGAATCAAATTGTTGCAGTTTTGTCTGAATCAGCCTAACTCTTAAGAGAAATAAGTAAGTATAGTGGATGTTTGTACGAATGCTCGTGTGTTTATTGCTTCTCAAAGAATTGGATGATTTATAAATAAAGTATGACCCCTATTTATACTAACCACCTTCTCAAATGGATAGTGGAGATCAATACGAACTAATGACTAAGATTTATCATCTCAAGAACTCTACAAGATACTATTTACATTGAGTTATTCAAAAATCATAATTCTAGAACTATATACACGAGATGGGAAAACTTTGGAATCTTAACTAAGTAATTAGGCTAAGTCGGGTTGACATTGCGGGCTCCACACTAGCTAATATTTTGTGATGTTGCTTGGAAATTTGTTGGGTTGTGGCCCAATAAACTAGGTGTAATATATCCCATGTTTTAGGCTAGCACTGGTTGGTGTAGCCGGACAACCTGTTTGTTGGGCCTAGCCTGACCAAATGGCCTGTATGTTTTAGTAAATTATTTTCTTATGCTAAATTGCGTGAATTAAGTATTTCATGTATCATTATGGATCTAGAAATAACTTAAAAAATGGAAAAATAACTTTTAAAAGTCTCGGGGTTATTATATAATTATTTCGGACTAATGTGTATGAAACTCTTGTATGTGGGTCAAATTATGACTTTTTAAAAATTCAGGGGGTAAAATGTAGTTATATCCAAAAATTTCAAAAACAAATATGTAATCACATAAATGTTTTTTATCTATGGTAAACTTGAATAAAGGAGAGGAACCACAATAGCCACCACCACTATCGCTGTAGTGTCGCCGCCTCCATCATCAGAACACTGTCACTAGCTACCACCATGATCATCGTCGTCGCCACCCAATCGCCGATGCAACCTCCGGAGACCCATTTCCATCCGTCGAGTTTATATAAGGAGAAGAGGGTGCTATTATTTGATTCTTCAAGTTGGGTAACGATCTATTCACGCTCCCTTTTTGTTGTTTAAAATGGTTTGACCAAGGTAGAGTCATAAAATCCTAGCTTTTAATTCTAATTACTGAATCTTAGCATTGGATTTTTATTCCTAGATTTTAGTAGAGGATTTAAAGTTTGGGATTTTGAGATTTTGCAAGAGAAAAGGGTGATCTCTCTTTTTGGTGATAAGAAGTTGATGATTTGGTTTGGAAGTTGTATATTAAAGTGTGCTTTTGAACCTTTAGTTTGATTTATTGAAATTTTTTGAATCTTGTTTAAGATATTGCAAGAAAGTAATGTTTTTAAAATATTTGGGTGATTTATGTATATTTGAAAACTTTGGGGACTAAAACTTAAACAGGGGTAGTCGGCCTAGGGGTCGGTATGGGGCAGGTTTGGGACGGGTTTGGGGCTATATGGGTTAAGAAATTTCGGGATTGACACTTCTCATCTCAAACCCGCCCCGTAATAATTCGGGTACCCGGAAGCGGGTTCTCAAATTATTGCGGGACGGGATTACGGGTCCCATATTATTTTTAATCATTTTCATCCACCTTACAAAATAATATTACAATATTAAGTAATTATCTTTCGTCATGTTCCTTTTGCTAAATCGTATAACTTTTAATCATTATTACATTAAACATATCATCAATTCATCATAATGACTATTTCAAATATATTCAAATACGATCACAAAGTGAAATCATATGATCAGACAATGATAAAATACGATCAACATCGAGTCTCTATAAGAAAAGTCCAATCAAAATACTATCTATAGTTAATACCAAAATAATTTATCCAAGCCCACACTTAAATTACCAAAAAGTTATAATTTTTTTAAAATAACTAAAAGTCTAAAATAATATAATGACCCATAATATTGATTACTAATAACTAATGAAATATTTAAAAGAAATATTAGGATGAAGTAAAAAAGTTCATTTATTAGACAATGTTAATTAATTAATAAATAAATTAATGATATAACTATAGTGTATAAATTATATAATATTAATATTATAGAGACGGGTTCGGATATTCGAGGTTAGAGAGACCAATCCTAAGTCTATCTCGCATTCCCGTCATAAAATACAAGTATTCAACTTCGGGTATCCAAACCCAAAAAATACTCGTTCAATTCGAGTATTTTAAAAATGAAACGGGTCGGGTTTGTATTACCCGAACCCAACGCCCACCCCCTAAGTCGGCCATCCACCACCAACTTGGTGCTTATGCAACAGGTCATGGTCAGGGGCGGACCTCTTTGGGGATTGGGGGGGACCATGGTCCCCCCAGAAAAAAATAATATAAGTAAGTTTGTATATATCCGTTTACAGAAATCATAGCTTGGTGCAGTGGTATTTAACTTTCAAACGGAACTTGAGTGCTCAAGTTCGATTCTCAGCTCCAGCACAACTCCTCCTTATTTTTCTTCTATTTCTTTGTTGCCTGAGTTCTATTTCCGGGTGGCCTAAGTCCTCTTTTTTGTTTTTTTGTTTTTTTAGTATTATTTTTCAATAATGAGGACTCTATAATGACTTAGTTCATTTCAATTCCCAAATGACCCAACTTTTCTTTTTATTCTTTTATGGTATTTTATTTTTTCAAATAATGATTCAAGTTTTTTCTACAATTTGGCCTAGATGCATGATAAACAAAATGAAAATTAATTTATATGAACTCTTTTGTTGTCAATCTTTTCTCCATTTTATCCTCAAATTCATCTAGTTTTATATCGTTAATCTGAATATTTCATGAACTTTGCATTTAAGCAAGCTTCAAGTTCATTAACCATGAAAAATGTGATTTTGTGTTGAATTATGAGATCAATATTGTACTATAATTATAATTACATGTCAAAAATATAGTTTTACATTGATATTACACATATTAGTGACATTTTTTTCTTTTTATTTATTGCATTTTTTTTCTATTCAACTTTATTGCAACTTAAATCTATGTATTAAGTGTTTAAAAACTTACTCTTTTAAAGAAAATTGTTCTGTGTATTTTTTTACCCTTTATTGAATAAAATTATAGTATAACTAAAAAATAAAAATGTCGAGTCTGTTACTAAAAAACTTAAACAAAAATAATAACTTACTTTATCTTAAGTTAACTTTTGTCATTGTATGAAAAATTCAAAAAATTATCGAGTTTCCTATTTAAAAAAATCTCAGCCCCCCCTACAAATATCGGCTAGGTCCGCCCCTGGTCATGGTGACCTGTTGCCAAGCAACAAGCCATGAGCTTGCTGCATATTATGTAGGCCCTTCTTTTGGGCTTGCAGCATACTTAACAGCAGGCTCATTATGAGCTTGTTGTATATTATTCAGCCCCATTTTGACCTGCTATTTTGCAGGCGTCCGTTTAAAAAAAATAAAAATAAAAATATTATTTTATTTTATAAATAACATTAAACCACTATAAATATTTTGAATAGTAAAATAACATAATAAAACAGAATAATTAAATTTTAAATATCAGAAATAATTTTAGTAATTATATTTAAATATTAATTTCTGAAAATATATATATTTAAGTAATTTTGAAAATAAATCGCAAATTAAGTAATTTAAAAATAATTTGGATAATTATTATTAAAGTGTATTATGAAAGTAATAAAATAATAATAGTAAAAAAATATTCATCGAAATAAAAGATTATTTATATTCCAAAAAAAATTATAAATAAAACAAATTCGGAATATAAAATAAATTTATAATTTTTTTAATTTAAATTCTGAAAAATATTAAATATAATTTTAATAATTATTATTGAACATTAATTTATAAAATAGATTTTGCAAATAAATATTCTAGTATTCATAATCGTATTTTATATCCAAAAATTTCAAAAACAAATATGTAATCACATAAATGTTTTTTATCTATGAAATACTTGAATAAAGGAGAGGAACCACCATAGCCACCACTACTATCGCCGTAGTGTCGCCGCCTCCATCATCAGAACACTGCCACTGGCAACCACCATGATCATCGTCGTTGCCACCCAATCGCCGATGCAACCTCAGGAGACCCATTGCCATCCGCCGAGTTTATATAAGGAGAAGAGGGTGCTATTATTTGATTCTTCAAGTTGGGTAACGATCTATTCACACTCCTTTTTTGTTGTTTAAAATGGTTTTACGAAAGAAGAGTCCTAAAATCCTAGCTTTTAATTCTAAATATTGAATTTTAGCATTGGTTTTTATTCCTAGATTTTAGTAGAGGATTTAAAGTTTGGGATTTTGAGAATTTGCAAACGAAAAGGGTGATCTCTCTTTTTGGTGATAAGAAGTTGATGATTTGGTTTGGAAGTTGTTTATTAAAGTGTGCTTTTGAACCTTTAGTTTGATTTATTGAAATTTTTTTAATCTTGTTTAGGATATTGCAAGAAAGTAATGTTTTTTAAAAATTTTGGGTGATTTATGTGTACTTGAAATCTTTGGGGACTAGAACTTAAAAGGGTGGTCGGAGCCACCCCTACCGCCGGCAGGCGAACCACCGCCAGCCACTACCGACTTGGTGCTTATGCAACAGGAGCTTGCTGCATATTATGCAGGCCCTTCTTTTGGGTTTGCGGAATAATATGCAACATGCCTATTTTGGGCTTGCAGCATAATGAATAGTAGGCCCATTATGGGCTTGTTGTATATTATTTAGCCTCATTTTGATCTGCTATTTTGCGTTTTAAAAAAATACAAATAGTAATATTATTTGGATAATGATGTTGTATAAAAATGTTCAGGGCAAAAATAGAATAAGTCCTTCGATCTATAATATCATCACAATAATGAAATAAGATCTGCACACTTATATCGAGAGAAATTGTATTATAATTATAATAGTGAATTCGTGTTCTTCTGTTTTGAAATAGGGCGACCTATTTATAAGTACATATAGGGGTATAATAGTCTTTTCAGGAAAGACGTTACAAGTAATAAATACAAAGACATTACAGACATGAGAGTTTATGATAAAAACGTTACAAATCTCTTATTATGCAACTTAGAGTAATCTCTTCATTGCCCTCGGGTACAAAATTTGGACACATCATATTGCCCCCCCAGTTTCGGGAATAATTATGCGAGCATTTATTGTTGAAAATTGATTCAAGTATCTGAGCATTGTAGCTGCAAACATCATACCTCCATATGTGATAAATAAGCGTGTAACACTGCCTCGTTAAAACCTTGCCAAGAAAAACCCATTGGGACAAAAACTTGGACGAAGGAAAAAGAGTACAGTGCTTAGACACGCTACCCTTGTAAATTTGGTGAAGAGTAGGGCTGCTCCTCTTTAGCTGATCTTTCTTATATGGAGTAAATATTCTTCTTTGAGATATCTGTTTGTCAAAAGTTGCCTCCCAAAGCCATAATTGCATGTAAAACACAAATTTGTGTGGTCAAATATTATCACTTGAAAGTAAATGTAGTAAAAATTAATTTAAATTTCAACCTCAAGTGTAACTTGATTCACGCTGTTCTATGTTTTGACTTTGATAGTATTCTATCGTCGTTGTCGTTGTTGTCTTCTTCTTTCTTTCTTTATTTATTTTTTGTTTGGTGCCGAGAGACGACCGGACTACCCCTTTTGATCGCTGAAGGACGACCAATTTACCCCCTAGCATTTTGCATAGGGATGATTGATTCACCCTTTGATCTCTAGAGATGATCGATTTACCCTCGATCGTTTAGGGATGACCGATTTACCCTTTTTTGATCGTTGAGTAATGATCGATTTACCCTTTACTTTTTTAGGGATGATCAATTTACCCTTCTTGATAGCGAAGAGACCATCGGTTTACCGTTTGTAGTTTTAGAGATTCATTTATTATTGGTTTCGTGCGTCCGTAAGTAAATAATATAATAAACTTTTAACTGAAAGACATAAAATGTAAATTTTACCAAGTCCTTTGTGTAGTTCTGCAATGTTGAGATACTTCAGGGTCAACTTTGCACCAATTTTATGGGAAATTGGTCGGCAGGTGAATCGACGGCCCGTTGTTCTGGTGGTAGATTCCGTAAATTATCTCAAAGGCTGTAAAATAGTTGGCATGGGTTTTGGGCTCGGCATGCCCGTAGTAAATTTTTTCCAAAAATGGTTTTTCTTCCTCTACTGATGCAGACCAGTCGTTTCCCACAGACGGCGCCAATTATGATGTTGTGTAAAAATGTTCAGGGCAAAAATAGAATAAACCCTTATCATTTACGTAAAAACAGTCAGTCAGTCAAAATGACTCATCTTCTTTCTTTTTTGATTACCTTCCTCGCGTATGTATAAGACCGAATCCATTCAATTTCTAAAAAAGATTACTAATCAGATCTATAACATCATCACAATAATGAAATAAGGTCTGCACACTTATATCGATAGAAAAATTGAATTATAATTGTAATAGTGAATTCGTGTTCTTCTGTTTGGAAATAGGGCGACCTATTTATAAGTACATACAAGGGTATAATAGTCTTTTCAGGAAATAAGTTAAAAGTAATAAATACAAAGACGTTACAGACGTTACGAGAGTTTATGATAAAGACGTTACAAATCTCTTATTTATGCAACTTAGAGTATCTCTTAATTGCCCTCGGGTAAAAAATTTGGACACATCAGACAAATAATATTAAATATGTGTAAATATTTTGAATGGTAAAATCACATAATAAAACAGAATAATTAAATTGTTAATATAAAAAAATATTTTAGTAATTATATTAAAATGTTAGTTTCTGAAAATATATAGATTTAAGTAATTTTGAAAATAAACCAAAAAAATATTAAAAATAATTTGGATAATTATTTTCAAAGTGTATGATAATAATAAATATAATAATAGTAATAAATATTCTTGGAATAAAATAATTAATTAAATTCCGATAAAGAAAATTATATAAATAAAATAATTTGAAAATAATTTTAAATTGTAATTAAATTATGATATATATTAATATAATTTTAATAATTATTCTCGAACAATAAATAAAATTAATAAATATTTTTGAATATTTATTCTCGAAGTGAATAATTATAAATAAAAGTAAATTAAAATAATTTTGGATAAACATTTTTCTGAAATTAAGTAATTTCGAAAATAAATTATAATGATTATGAATAATGAATATCCCGAATTTAAATAATTTTAAAGTTAAAGATAAAAAGGTTTTAAAAAAATCATTATTAAGGAGAAGAAATTTAGTTGTTTTTAAATAATTTTTCAAATGAAATTGATAAATATATTAATATTTTAAAAAAGACAATTATAGACAAAATTTAGTTTTCAAATTAAAATGATTCAGAAACTTAAATTCTAAATTTGAAAATAAATAATTTTTTGAATACTTGAGGTATATAAAGTTCCTTAAAGTTAATAGTTTAACTTAAAACCTTTAATTAAACATTTTAAAACTCAATTTAGAACGGTTCTATTCTAGTTTAACTCTTTCTTGGCTATGTTTACTATACTTCATGAACAAACTATAGAACATTCAGATCGGATGTAAATGTCAAAGATTTGGTCGTGGCTTCGATAATGATCAACCCACGATTCAATTATTTGCTTGATTAAAACATTGATTTAGTCACTCTAGAATCATTGTAGCATGATTAGATTCTTATATCGTTAAATATAAACGTGTACGAGAACCGAAGACGCTACCTTTCGGTATTTCTCGAGACTCGTGAGCTATACAGGTGAGTGTTGTGTGTTACTTATGTGTTAGTATGAATGTGCTAGTAGGTCGAGTCAGAACTGCAACTTACTCTTTAAACGAACAAACATGTGAAGTAGGATACAACGAAGAACTCAATTGCTAGGACGAACTATACACGTTGAATTATTATGCTAATACCTTCGTGCTTATGAGTCCTTGATATTATATATTGAACCGTTTAAATTACTGTTATTGAGTTGTTTATTGATATCCTGTTATTAGATTGTTATTGTACTGTATTGCTTGTTATATTTGTGTGGGCCCTATTTTTGGTGTGCGGAATCATGGGTAACCTTGAAGGTTAGGGTCGGAGTGTTACCTTGATCCACCGTAGACCCAGCTTCACAAACCATGTGTAGAGGTTACACTTGGGAAATGAAGTCAAAACTCCTTGCATTAGATGTCTATAAGCACAGTTAGTAAGGTAGCTCTTTCCTTGGAGTGTTCGGTGCGGGCGTCATAATATGAACTGGAGGGTAAGAAGAGGACCTCGTCATCATTTGTTGGTAACTTGTTTAACGTGCTTAAATTGTTATCGCATGTGTTTATTTACTGTACTATTATATAAGCTCGCGTATATTATGTTACATCCACGCATATGTGTACTACAGCCTCACTAAGTTGGACGATCAACTTATGCATTCAGTGTTTCAATCATTCCAGCTACAGGTGTTTGGGAAAACGATAGTTCAGGTTGCGGGTAGGTCATCGCGGTTGCGGTCTTATCCAATTCTTGGAGAGTAATTGTACATTTGTTAAGGTTCTTATTCGATTTAAGATCATCCCTTGAACTGATGTTTCAAAACTCCTATAACGTTTAAGTCAATTTTTATAATATCTTGTATTTTAGCCAATTTTGTAAAGTGATCATTTTTATCGAAGATGATTTTAAATTTTCTCAAGTATTGATCTTAATATTGCTTTGTTCCTTTGGGTCTAATAACAAGTTGTTTCACCACATCATGTTTTCCTTCAAGGTTTATTTTAAATACTTCCGCTTTAAACTATAAATATGAAATCGAATTTATTTTTCTTTAAAAAACGTAGTAATTTAAATCATTCTTATATGTATTGTTTTAAACCGCTTCCTCTTTAAACTTTTTCAATTGAAAATTGATTTTATTTTGTCAATAAACTAAATAATATAAATTATTTTATACGATAATTGTTGGATGAAAATGAACTAATCATTTTCGAATTAAACTTTTAGTTTTGGTATTGGTTTAATACCCGATAAAAAAATCGATATTTTAATATTTTTTTAAATAAAAATTTAATCAAGTATTATCCGACCGGCTCCGTGGAGTCGAATCGTTACACATGCTAAGCAAAATTGCCAGGCACGTGATGAGGGCATGACATTCTCCATAAGGCATGACATAATATTACAAAGATCCCCCAAACCCATGCAACCAGAAGATGTTATTTTTGTCAAAAATATATGGTCAAGCCTAAGGTATATATTTACTAGATTGGATTAGTGGTAAACGAGCTGGTTTATTAAATTCTTTGGATGATATCAATTATTTTCATTGTCATGGGGAATATATAAGGTTAAACTTAAAGAGGTGTATGTAATTATAAAAATTATAAGAGAGGTGTTGGATAAAGATGAAGATGGAGTGCAATGAATT
This sequence comes from Penstemon eatonii, assembly GCA_038501285.1. Classification (NCBI taxonomy): domain Eukaryota; kingdom Viridiplantae; phylum Streptophyta; class Magnoliopsida; order Lamiales; family Plantaginaceae; genus Penstemon; species Penstemon eatonii. Next base: position 58,687,410 of record CM076715.1, on the reverse strand, counting down.
TAATTAGTTAAGGGAGGTTTTGATGATTTCCAAAACTTCATATCAGCTAAGTAAAGACAACTTAGTCGTAATCCCTTAGAAGAATTTTGACCAAGTAAGAAGACATATCAGACGGGTCAAATATTCAAGGTCCAGAAGACTACTGATCTGCTGAAAAGAAGAAATCAGACTGGTGTAAATCAGGCGACTCAAATCAGATTTGTTCAAGTTTGAGATCAGCTCTGTTCTTCATCAGACGTGTACTCTCATCAGCCAAGTGGAAAGATCAAGAAGTCGTCCCAACGGTAATTAATGCCACTGGAGTAATAAATGCTGAAGTCCGAGGTTATTAATGGCAAATGATTGAAGAAACAACTCGTATCAGCTCGGTGCATTTAATGCTGCCTGACAGAAAGTACAGTCTGCACTACTGTCACTGCGCAGAGAGCCGTTCGCAGAAATTAAGGACCAGAAATCAAGAGATTTAAATTTTGTCTCACTTCAACGGACAAAATTCAAACTGTGAGTATAAATAGCTGAGAGAGACGAAGAGAAAATAGCACAACAACTTCTGAGAGACTGATTTCGAAGCAAAATATTTTCTAAGTCTCAAAAGCTCAAGAACAGCTCACTCGTCTGCTGAAGTCATTTGTTGACAGAAGCTGTTGAAGTTTAAAAGAATACACATTTCCTGAGTGAATTTGTAAAACAAATAGTTTTGAGAAGTAGATATCCATCTTTGTGAGTGATATTACTTCGGAGAATAGGAGTTTCTTTGTGATTTCCTACTGTAACTTGTGGCTTATCATTTGTTGTAAAGCACAAGCAGAGTATACTGTAAACTTTGTGATTATAGTATAACCCAAGATCTGAGTGACTTTGAAGAGTGGACTAAAGGATTTAAATTCATATAACCACTATAAAAATTCTGGTGTTTGATTTTTGCATAAGTTTTCTTGCATACTTATAAAATTGCATAAAACACTTTCGTAACTGTTTGAAAAGTTTATAAAAAGGAGTTTATCAAAACTGGAGATAAAATTTTCAAACTACTAAGTTTCCTTGTGAAAAACACTTCAAAAATCTGCTGCAAGTATTCTGGTATTAAAACTGATTTTTACCAAAAATCAGCTAAGTAACTATCAGATTAGTGGTCAACAAAGCTGTTCAAAGATTTGTTCGCGATCAGCCTTGTAAACATACTGTTCTGTAACAGCTTAGTCTGTTTAAGTTTGAGCAACAGTTTTAAAGTTAAAATTTGATTAAAAATTTTCAGAGGTCTATTCACCCCTCCCCCCCCCCCTCTAGACCTCATCTGACCACTTGGGACCAACAAGTGGTATCAGAGCAGGTGGTTCATTAGAATCAGCTACCTGATCAACGAGCTTGATCCGAGTGTTTTTCAAAGGTTTTCAAACTTTTCAAAAGAGCATCTTTTTGAAAAATTAAATTTTTTGAAAAATGGACTGTATCAGCCATGTTCCCCACATAGCTCGTATGAGCTTCGTAGACTGGAAGATCAGAATGGAGATCTTCTTAGCTGCCTAAAATGATAACATGTACACATGTATAATCAAAGGTCCATTCTTATTCACCAAGACCATAAAAGTTGATGAAGTCGATATAACGGTGGAAAAGGATTTACACGAAATGACAGCCGAAGAAATAAAGTTGTTCAACCTGGACAAAGTTGGGCAATTTATCATGACCAAGGCCCTTGACAACGACATATTTGACAAAGTCAAGCATTGCAAGACTGCGAAAGAAATGTGGAATAAGGTTTGTGATATGAGCGAAGGAAACGACACTATCAAAGAGCATCAGCTGAGTGTTGCTCTGGAAAAGCTGGACAACTTCAAGATAAATCTGCGAAAACCATTGATCAGATGGATGCAGGGTTTACAAGGACGCTGAATGAAGTTCTGAAGCTTGGAAAAACCTTCACTGATAAGGAGATAACCGTCAGAGTGCTGAAGGCTCTACCTCCAAAGTTCAACATGAAGGTGACAGCTATGGAAGAGTCAAGAGACTTGAGAAAGATCTCACTCACCGAGCTGTTCTTAGTACTCAAGGCATACGAGTATAAACTGCCAAGAATGGGTGTTGAAGAAACCTCAACTTCAAGTCCCACAGCTGCCCTAGTTGCTGCTGAAAATCCCAGAAGACCAGCCTACAAAAGTAAAGATGTAGACTCATCTGATGAAGCCACAATACTCAACAAAAAGGAGTATACCCCTGGAGACGTTGCATTGCTGATGAACAACTTCAAGAAGTTCTATAAAAGAAAAATGAAGAACAAATACAACAATGTTTCTACTTCTAACCCTGCTTCTACTTCTCATGACAAAGATTCTTATAAATATAAAATGATGTGCTATAACTGCAGGAAATTGGGTCATTTCATCAGACACTGCCAAATCCTAAAGCTGAGAAGTATACAGAAGAAGAAAAGAGAATCAGAAAGGAAAGAAAGCATAAAAAAGACAAGGTGCTGGTAACAGAAGCGAAAAAGCTAGCTGCTATCTACTCATCAGATTCGGATTCAGACACGTCTGATGAAGAGTCCTCTGATGAAGAGAGTCCTGCTCTTCTCTGCCTGATGGCTAAGGAATCTGATAGCTCTGAGGATGAAGAGGTAACTCCTCTTGATAATGAATTATTTAATTCATTTGAACAAATGATGTTTAACAATACCAGTATTGCTGAAGCATTTACAAAAGGAAGAGATGATATTGCTAAGAGAGCAAAACAATTCACTGAAACTCAAGGCTGAAAAGCCAAAAGAATCAGATGAATATAAACAGCTTGAGCAAGAAAATGAATCTCTGAAAGCTGAATGTGAAGTTCTTAAAGGAAAAGTCATGGAACTTGAGAAAACCATTGAGTCTCATGAAAAGTCATATGTTTCATTAACTCACATGTCTAGTAAACAGAATAAAACCTTTAGATCAGAATAAGTTAGAACTGAACCATACTGAAAAATTTATATCAGCTGACAACAGTAAGGTCATTTTGTATGTTCAGACTACTAAATCTGCTTCACCTGAGAAAGTGTTAAAGGAGACGAAAACTCCTAAGGCTAAAAAGAGCAAAGAGCCCAATATAGGAAAACAGACTGGTAAGTCCAAACAGAAGAGTCCTAGGAAGTCTTCTGATAAGGCAAAAACCAATCAGACTAGTGATAAAGCTAAATCGTATGTTAATGAGCAAGCATCTAGTAAACCAAAGAAGTATAAAAACAAGAAAAATCAAAATGCTTGGTATGGAAATGAGTCTTATTACGTGCAACCTGCTGCATATCCTCCTATGTATCACGCACCTCAATTTCCAACTTACTATGCACCATATCCTGCTTATCCAATGCATGCTTATCCTGCTTATCATGCATCTTATTCTGCTTATGAACATTATCCTTATCATGCTGATTATCAACAACATGGCAAATCTGATGAACGTGATAAAGGCAAAACTGTTCATACTCCTGTAGAAACTCAGAAACCTAAGAAGCCTAAGACTTCAACATCTTGGGTTGTCAAAGGTGGAACTAATCCTTCAGGACCCTCTCAATAAGGGCAATTAAAACAATTTTATTTTGTTTTGTAGGTTAGAACTAGGAGTAGGAGTAAAGTAGAAAAGATTTGGTACTTGGACAGTGGCTGTTCAAGACACATGTGTGGAAACATATATGAGCTGACTGATGCTGTTGTTGTGGATGGTCCAAATGTAACGTTTGGAGACAGCAAGGAAGGCAAGATTGTAGCAAGTGGAAAGCTAATCAAAGGCAACATTGAGATATCTGACGTCTCTTATGTTAAAGGCCTCAAATACAATTTGCTGAGCATAAGTCAATTTTTTGACAAAGGGTATTCAGTCATCTTCTCAACAGATAAGTGCTACGTTGAACAGATTGGTACAAAGAAGGTTATTTTATCTGGAAGACGACAAGGGAATGTCTACACAGTGGACTGAAATTCTGTTGACAAGAATTCAAGTATTTGTTTGGTGGCATCAACACCAAGTGAAGTCAGTTCGCTGTGGCACAAAAGAATGAATCATGTGAATTTCAAGACCATCAACAGACTCATCAAGAATGGTCTGGTAGAAGGAATTCTAAAGATAGTCATGAGCAAATACAAGCTTTGTGACGCATGTCGGAAGGGTTAACAAATCAAGTCATCATTCAAAAGCAAAAAGCACCAATCATCTGGAAGGATCTTGGAGCTGCTACACATGGACTTATTTGGACCCATTGATCCAATCAGCAATGGTGGAAAGAAATACTGCCTAGCTGTTGTGGATGATTATTCAAGATACACTTGGGTGATTTTCATGAAGAAGAAAAGTGAAACCAAGGAGCATCTTACAAATCTGATGGAGCAAATTCAGAACAAAAAGAGTATGAAGATACTAAAGATCAGATCAGACAGAGGGACTGAATTTACAAACTCTACTGTTGAAGAGTATTGTAATGCCAGAGGAATCAGCCATGAGTACTCTGCTGCCAGAACCCCTCAACAGAACGGAGTTGCTGAAAAGATAAACAGAACTCTGAAAGAAGCTACCAGAACCATGATAGCTGAAGCAAAGCTGCCTTAAAGATTTTTGGGCAGAAGCAACAAATACAACATGTTGTACCCAAAAGAGATGCATGATCAACAAGCACCAAAACAAGACTCCATATGAAGTTTGGAACAACATGAAGCCAAACATTCATTACTTTAGAATTTTTGGTTGTAAATGCTTTGTTTTAAATAATGGAAAAAATCACCTTATTGCTTTTGCAGAAAAGGCTGATGAAGCAGTATTTGTAGGATACTCTACTGTTAGTAAAGCATATAGAGTCTTTAACAAAAGAACTTTACTTGTAGAAGAATCCATTCATGTAGTATTTGATGAGCCTAATCAATCTTCTGAAAAGAATCAATGTACTGATCAAAACCTGTCTACTGATTTTCAGAAATTGAATGTTGAAAAGAATGAATAATATGTTCCCATCATACTACCTGATCTCAACTCAGCTGCTAACTCAAGTGCTGTTCAAAATCACAATGCTGATTGTCTAACAGAAGAGTTGCAAACAACTGACAGACCAGAGACTGTTCAACAGATAACTACTGTTCAACAGACTACTACTGGAACTCCAACAGTAGTGTTGCAAGATCAAAACAGAGGACAACATTACGACTTGCAACCTGATGTTAGATGGCTCAAGAATCACCCACCAGAGCTGATGATTGGTGATCATTTGGATAGAGAGAAAACAAGGAGAGCTGCTGCAAGTGAAGCAATGTTCGTCAGCTTTCCATCTCAAATAGAGCCTAAACAGATTGAAGAAGCTCTTAGTGATTCAAACTGAATTGAAGTCATGCAAGAAGAGCTAAATCAATTCGAAAGAAATGAAGTCTGGTACTTAGTTCCTAGACCAAGTCATCAAAGGGTAATTGGCACTAAATGGGTTTTCAGAAATAAAATGAATGAAGATGGTGTTGTCACCAGAAATAAAGCAAGATTAGTTGCCAAAGGTTATTGTCAAGAAGAAGGTATTGACTTTGATGAAACTTTTGCATCAGTAGCAAGACTAGAGGCAATCAGACTCTTTCTTGCCTATGCTGCTCACAAGAATTTCACAGTCTATCAAATGGATGTGAAATCAGCATTTCTCAATGGAGAATTGCAAGAAGAAGTTTATGTTGAACAACCACCTGGATTTGAAGCTTATCAAGAAGAAGACAAAGTTTATCGTCTGAAAAAAGCCCTCTATGGACTGAAACAGGCTCCAAGAGCATGGTATGATACCCTATCTGATTTTCTTTTAATTAAAGGATTTCGCAAAGGTAAGGTAGACAAGACATTGTTCACTATTGAATGGGAAAATCATATATTGCTTGTGCAAATATATGTGGACGACATCATCTTTGGTTCAACAAATCAACAGATGTGTGATAAGTTCTCAAAGCTGATGCAGAACAAGTTTGAAATGAGCATGATGGGATAACTTAACTATTTTCTTGGTTTGCAAGTAAGACAGTTGCCTGATGGAATATTCATCAGCCAAGCAAAATACACAAAGGATTTGTTCAAGAAATTTGGTATGGAAACTAGCTCTACTGCCAATATTCCAATGTCTACTAATCTTCGTTTGGATAAAGATGAGGATAGCAAATCAGTAGACATAACCAAGTACAGAGGAATTATTGGGTCACTGTTGTACTTAACAGCTTGCAGACCTGATATCATGTACTTTGTTGGGGTTTGTGCGAGATATCAATCAAATCCTAAGGAATCTCATCTCTTAGCTGCCAAAAGAATACTCAAATATCTTAAAGGCACTGAAGAATTGGGATTGTGGTACCCTAGAGAATCTGGATTTGAGCTTATTGGATATTCAGATTCTGACCTTGCTGGCTGTAAGATTGACAGAAAAAGCACAACAGGTGCCGGTCAGTTCTTAGGTAGTCGTATGATCTCTTGGATGAGTAAGAAACAGACTTCAGTATCTATATCTACTGCTGAAGCTGAATACATAGCTACTGGAGCTTGCTGTGCACAGATTTTATGGTTGAAGGATCAACTAGAAGATTACAACATCAAAATCAGTGGCATACCCATCTACTGTGATAATACAAGTGCAATCAATCTTACTCAAAACACTACAAGTCATTCAAGGACTAAACATATTGAGATCAAACATCACTTCATCAGAGATCATGTGGAGAAAGGAAATGTCATGATAGAATATGTTTTCACTGAAAGTCGGATTGCTGACATCTTCACAAAACCTCTAAGTGAGACAAGGTTTTCAACTCTAAGAGTTGAACTAGGTCTACTAAAATTGGATGCATAAGCTGAGGGGGAACTCATCAGAAGACTGAAGTTCATCAGCTCACACATTATATTATCTTCAAGGATTAACTCTCAACAGACTAGTTAACTTATGGATTCTTAAAGTTAGGGGGAACGTGTAAGACTAGCGGTACTTCTGATTAAAAGATGAAATTTGTTGATGAAAGTTAGTTAAAATTATGTTTTCATCAGAAGATTAAAGTCTTGAAGATTGAAGATTAATTATCTAGCTGGATTGACAAACAGCCGAGGAAGGTTATCAGTTATTGGCTTTCACTGATAATAATCTGTCATCAGGACGGAAGTCCCATCAGATAAGTATTTTAGTTTACTCGTCTGATCAGTTAAGTAAAAGATATGTATGTTCAAAACGTTTTATTTAAAACACGCCTTTACAAATATGATATGGCGGTTCGCATTCCCGCCTGTCATTAAATGCTTTTTGAAATTTGAATCGCGTAACTGACGCCCGCACGATCAGAACTGACACAAACGTACCGAAAAACCCTAACTCTATAAATTCAGATCTGATCAGACTTGTTGTTCTTCACGCACACAAAATATTCAAGAGCTCTTGTGAGAAAATTTGTCTTCTATCTTTCTGCAAATTCTCTTTGTTTCACTAATTTTGCACAGAATCAAAATGGGTTCTGCTCAAGAAGCTAAGGCCGAAGGAATGTATCTGATCTATGATGCATACTACCAGTCAAGTACCGATGTGATGAAGCAATTACTGGAAAAATTCAAAGCCGCATCACTGGTAAATTTCATGGAATATCACGAAGACATAATCTGGACAGATCAAGTCTTGGAATACTACAAAACTGCTGAGGTTGACTTTGACAAACTGAAAATCACAGCAACCGTTGGAGGAAAGGCCATCACCATTACTCCTGCTCTGTTGCACGAGAAATTTGGTTTATCAAATCAAGGACGACATGATGTAGTTACTTTGGCGGAGGAAAAGCTTCAAGACTTCTGGGCAATCTGTGCCAAAGAGAAGGAGAAATGTTGACAGGGAACATCGAGAAGAAACAGCTAAAGGACGAATATCAGCGCATGGCTGTTATGGTCTCTAAGCTGATAGAAAACTGTACATTTTCTCTGGATGCAGTAACCATGAAGAGGTAATGTATCATCCTGGCAATTTACTATGGCTTAGAGGTAAATTGGTCTGTTGTTATCTGGTACATCTTTGCTCATTTCCACGAGAAGAAGGGAAAGCAGACTAACCACAGGATTACCCTGAGTTATCTGTTTTCAATTATGGGCTGTGGAATGACTAATGGAAAAGAAATCCACAACGCCAAGGCAATGGCCAAATATGTGCCTGTTATGAAGAGAAAAATTGAAGAAGAAGAGGAGGAACCTAAGGAAAAGGTTCCTGCCAAAAATCAGAAGAAGACAGCTCAGCCTGCTGTTCAGGTTAAAAAGAAGAAGGCTGATGAGCCAAATGAGGTGGCTCGGAAGAAAAAGACAAAGACTTCTGTTCAAACAGCCCAGCCAGCTGTTGAAGCCAGAACAGAAGAGCCTGGTGAAAAGAAGGTTGCTGATCAGATCATAGATCAGACAATTGCAGAGATAAGAAACATGTCTCCTGCCTCCCCTTCAAGAACTGTTTCTACTGAACCTGATGAGAACGTTGCTCGCAGAACAAGGAGTCAACTCATAGATACAGGTGCTTCCAAACCTGTTCAAGGAAGAAGAGCAAATAAGGCAATTAGGAAGAGAATGACTTTCATTGATTCTCCTACTGAGCTGTCAACTTTGGTTAGAGAAAGTCCTCCATCAGCAGAGAGGCCTGATGGTGTCGAAGAGAAGTCTGCTAAGGAGAAAGTTGCTGAAGAACATACTACTTCAACAGCACCAACAGCTGGGGTTGCTCGACCCCTTGATGATCCTGAAGTGCAGATCATCAATCCAATAGCAGTTGCACCTCTTGCATCTGCTGGACTCGTTCCTGAACCTACCCCTGCTGATAAGAGAAAAGGAAAAAGAAAAATCATCATCAAAAAGAAAAAGATCTCTGCTGCTGATAAGAAGAAGAGAGAAGAGGCTGAGCAGAGAAAGAGAGATGAACAGGAGGAACAGAGGGTCATGGAACTCAGCAAAATTCAGGCGGAAAAAGATGAGCAGAGAAGGAAGTTATCTGAAGCAGAACGCAAAGTTGTTGAGGATGCTGAGTTAGCTGCTGTCATTGAGCTCAGACAGAAGGATGCTCATGGTCCTGAAATTGCAGGAGGAGGCCAAAAAGAAGATGTCTACTGGCATGGTGAAGGAAAAGAAGAAATTTGAGGTTAGAAGAGCCTTTGAAATCATAAACTCAGATTCTTCTATTTTCAACAGATTTGAGAAGGCATTGGCCTATTTTGACAAGAACCTGATGCTGAAGACTCTGTTCACTCATGAGAAGAAAAGATACATCAAATGGAGAGAGTACAGAGTGAACAGATCAATGGAAGAGATCCAAAGCTGGGGAGAGTTTGCTGATGAAGAAAAATGGGTTCTAAGTTGGCTGCAAACTTCTTCCATCACCAAGGCCTTGGATCCTTATTTTGTTAGAGATAGGATGCACATGTATGCCCAGGAGTTTGCCACTCAAGAGGCAAAAATCATCTCTAACACTTTGCCAGCTAAAAGAAGAAAGTCTGATGATCCAATAGAACGAGCTGTGCAAATCGCTGTTCTAACAGCCTTGCAGAATTGGGCTGATAAATCCAGATATGAACAAGGCTCACCAAGTGATCTGCCGTCCATGCCTGGCGTTCAACAGATTACTTTTGGCAAAGTACTGAGAGAATATCATGAAGTGCCTAAGGTAAAGAATTCTGTTCCAAAGTTGTGGCCTGTTGTAAGACAGATTCGTCAAACAACAGTCTTTACTGATGATGGCAAGATCATATATAAGATCTTTGAAGACGTCACTGATCAGCCTGGTACTGATAAAGAACCCTTAGCAATTGAGTGGAAAGCTAAGGAGTCAACTGCTGATAAGGAGACTGATTTACAAGATGCACCTGTCCACCAGGAAACTGAAGATGACCAGACTGCTGATCCTTCTGCTTCATCAGCTGATATGCAATCATCACTGATGGAAGCCTTCCAAATGCTGCTAGAGAACAACCTAAAAGAAATGGAAGAAAGGAACAAAGTACAGCTGGAGAAAATGCAGCAAGCCTCGGAAGAATCCAACAAGCTGCAACCTGAGCAAATGCAGAAATCCACTGCAACAATAGTAAAGGATGTTGTTGACAACTTTCCACTGCCTGATGACAGCACTTTGAAGAGAAGTGTGCTGGATATGAACAAAAACATTGAAGACATTAAGGCAGATGTGAATCATCTTCATACTGCTCTAAAAAGAGGAGAAGACAATATTGCTAATCTGACAGAAACCTTCATCAAGGTCAGTGAAGAGGAGAAGGCAACTAATGTGGCATTATTGCAAGACGTGCATCTAGCTGGAGATGCTATTCACAAGGAACTTGCCACTATGCAACTCAACATTGACTGTCTGAATGATCAGAATGATATCATCACCACCTCTCTCAATCATCTCACTGCCAGCCATGATTTGGTTAATCAGAACATCAAAGTCTTGTGTGCTGCCCTGAAGATTCAGCCTGTTGCACTCAACCCTCCTATCAACCCTGATGATGACAAAAAGGGGGAAGAGAAAATGTAAAAGCCAACTCTTCAAGCTGCTGCTGACAACAATCAAGTAGTTGAAGAAAAAGCTGAGGAAGCTGCTGCTGCTGAAAACAAGAAGTCTGATGCAGTTGGAACGGCTGATGGCAAAGAGGAATCTACTGAAGAACCCAAGGAAAAGGCCAAGACTGATGAAGAAAAGGCTGCATCCAAGGAACCTTCTGAAGAAAAATCTGAGCTTTTCACCAAGTACAAAGATGAAGAAAGAATTAAGAGGAAAATGGACGAGATAGACAAAGAGCAAGAAATCAAAGAAAAGATGGAGGCTTCTAAGTCAAATCTGCTCCTAGATGATGAAGCTGATGAAGAAGGTGAAGAAGAAGATGAAGATGAAGAATCTTCATATGAATATTATGAAGAAGTTGAAGGAAGTGAAGAAGCTGATGATTAAAATAAGATAAATCTGTTTGTAATCAGTTTTTCTTTATTTTCTGACAGACATCTTATATGAACAGAATTGTACTTGTAATAAACTTCATATTATCAATAAAAGTTCAAGTTCTGTTTCCAACATTTTTTCTATCTCAGAAAACTTTGAGGATCAAAACTTTAGTACAGGTAAACAAGTACCAAGCTGAGGTTTTGATGATTTCCAAAACTTCATACCAGCTAAGTAAAGAGAACTTAGTCGTAATCCCTTAAAAGAATTTTGACCAAGTAAGAAGACATATCAGACGGATCAAATATTCAAGGTCCAGAAGACTACTGATCTGCTGAAGAGAAGAAATCAGACTGGTGTAAATCAGGCGACTCAAATCAGATTTGTTCAAGTTTGAGATCAGCTATGTTCATCATCAGACGTGTACTCTCATCAGCCAAGTGGAAAGATCAAGAAGTCGTCCCAACGGTAATAAATGCCACTGGAGTAATAAATGCTGAAGTCCGAGGTTATTAATGGCAAATGATTGAAGAAACAATTCGTATCAGCTCGGTGCATTTAATGCTGCCTGACAGAAAGTACAGTCTGCACTACTGTCACTGCGCAGAGAGCCGTTCGCGGAAATTAAGGACCAGAAATCAAGAGATTTGAATTTTGTCTCACTTCAACGGACAAAATTCAAACTGTGAGTATAAATAGCTGAGAGAGACGAAGAGAAAATAACACAACAACTTCTGAGAGACTGATTTCGAAGCAAAATATTTTCTAAGTCTCAAAAGCTCAAGAACAGCTCACTCGTCTGTTGAAGTCATTTGTTGACAGAAGCCATTGAAGTTTAAAAGAATACACATTTTCTGAGTGAATCTGTAAGAGAAAGAGTTGTGAGAAGTAGATATCCATCTTTGTGAGTGATATTACTTCGAAGAGTAGGAGTTTCTTTGTGATTTCCTGCTGCGAACTTGTGGCTTATCATTTGTTGTAAAGCATAAGCAGAGTATACTGCAAACTTTGTGATTATAGTATAACCCAAGATCTGAGTGACTTGGAAGAGTGGACTAAAGGTTTTAAATCCATATAACCACTATAAAAATTCTGGTGTTTGATTTTTGCATAAGTTTTTTTGCATACTTATAAAATTGCATAAAACACTTTGGTAACTGTTTGAAAAGTTTATAAAAAGGAGTTTATCAAAACTGGGGATAAAATTTTCAAACTACTAAGTTTACTTGTGAAAAACACTTCAAAAATTCGCTGCAAGTATTCTGGTATTAAAACTGATTTTCACCAAAAATCAGCTAAGTAACTATCAGATTAGTGGTCAACAAAGCTGTTCAAAGATTTGTTCGCGACCAACCTTGTAAACATATTGTTCTGTAACAGCTTAGTCTGTTTAAGTTTGAGCAACAGTTTTAAAGTTAAAATTTGATTAAAAATTTTCAGAGGTCTATTCACCCCCCCCCCCCCCTCTAGACCTCATCTGATCACTTGGGACCAACAAGAGGTTTCCTAATTTCATCAAACGTCAAGAAAGATATATGTAATTATCCCTATTTCATATTACTTAGTAGGATATGATTATAATTATCAAAATTTCCCAAATAAAATACCAACTCTTTCCAACTACTATAATTAGACTATTTTTATTCAAGTATTTTCTCTAGCTTGTTCAGTAAATGAGAAAAATGGTCTATCACATGTTAGTCATTAACATTGGATTACGCCCAAACTTGTCGAAACAAAGCGATCGATATAGAATAGATTGGGCGGTCGTATCCACGAGGAGATTAGTAAAATAAGCTAAAACCATTAATAGACAAAGTAGCTTTAGAGATAAATAAATAAACTAAATTAAGGAAGCGATTTGATTTTAAAAAAACTTAAAGAAAAGTGAAATTTTGGTTGTTGGAAAATACGATAATTAAAACGGTAAGATATCAAGAATCTCTTATATGCTTCGTTCACTTATTTAAATTAATTCATAAAATTACTAATTGAAAGTTTCACATCCCAAACAATCAATTGAAAGATAAAGAACTGAAAAACACATGATTTCTAATGTATTTGAGTAAATAATTTTCTCGCTTTTAGAAGTGACACAAAATATCATCTTATGAAAAGTCGAAAACATACTATATACCAAGGCATATTGCATTAAAAGACTACCCATAAAACGAAAGAATTATATCATAAAGATTTCCACATAAAAGAGCTTGACTAGATTTATATGAAAACTTATAGAACAATTGTATTAACATAAGTGTTGTTGAAAATAGATGAAGAAGAATAAATTACTCAAAATTATTAAACTTACAAAACCTTGAAGAATCGAATCCAAATAAGATCACTACGCATATAAGTTCTTCTCTAATCTCACCAAAGAACTCTTAGCCTAATTTGCTAACCATTATCACAAGTTCTAGAGAGAAAATATGATAATGATTTGAGAGAGAATTGTAACTAAGGCTAAGAATTGTGTGTGAGATGTATGATTCTAGGACTATATATAGGTGCTAAAGAGCCCTAATCCAAGTAGGAGAATGCTTAGGAGGTAGAAATTGAATAGGAAGATGTTTAGGAGGTTCATTCCTCGTATGGAAAGAACTTATGCAAGTTTCCTAATCATTTTAGGACATAAATCGGGTTTTCCGCGTAGTAAAATCTGCTCTACGCGACATATTTGAAAAATATATATCTTTGTGCTCCGAACTCCAAATTTAGATCCGTAAAGTCTGTAATGTCGCTAACTCTTTCCTCTACAACATATCCGAAATTCAGCTTAAAAGGAGTTTCTTAACGAGAGTTATCGTCCGTGGAAGTAGCAGCAATATTTCTGGCAGATTCCTTATTTGTTCTTGCACTAATTGACTTCCTTGAACCTTTCCTTGTTTCAAATCATGCCTTTGATACTTGTATAATTTGGGAAAGCTAAATATTCCGGGGTCCTTATTTTATTTTCCTATAAAGATAAATCAAAACTCAATATTTTCTAATCACAATTTTTCTATTAATTTCATAAAAATATTAAATTAACATTTAATTTATTTAGAAAATAAGAACTACTTAAGTGCATTTTCAAGAACTAATCATAACACCCAACCAGCTTATTGCTAGTCTCTAGCAATTCAAGCGCAAATAAGATATAAGCATGATGAACAAAACTGAGAAGAAATTAGATAAACTATCCAAGTCCTTCAATCAAAGAGCCAGTCAATGATCAGAATCGCTATCAAGATTAGTTCGATCAAAACTCCCAAAATGTGTGTGTGTGTGAATACTAAGCCAAAACCTTCATACCACAAACCACAATACACATAGCTTTCAAAAATTTACCAAGTAAAGTATCAACTCCATTTCCTCAAGGGTAAAGTGTTTAAAATTTTTAAGACAAGGATTTCACTTATGGAGTTGGAAAACAGATAATCACTCAAAGAAATAGGCAATATTTTTACGGAGAAGCATACAAACAAATATTGATCCAAAGATAGGAAACATAACTATCTGAGGTCACATTCTTTCACAATTTAGCTTCAGGATTTCAATTGGTCAATATATACTTTAGAGTAAAGATTCGTCCTCTATAATGACGAAAACTAAGAACTTTTCTCTTTCTTCTTTTCTTTTCTTTTTTTTTTTCACTTTTTTTTTCTTTTCTTTTTTTTCACTTTTTTTTTCTTTTCTTTTTTTTTTTTCACTTTTTTCTGTTTTTTTTTTCTTTTCACTTTTTTATTTCTCATGGCTCATGAAGACATTTTACTCTTGACCAATATCATCCATCTCTTTTATTTTTCTTTAAGAATGGTACTCTAAATAGCAATTAACCAATTCAAAAGAGCAATATAAGTTCATAAGTTGTTTTCTCAACTTCTCCACTCACTCACAAAAGATGTGTGAGTATAGAAAAAAAGAACTTTAACTTGAAAAATTTCTAGGCTACATGTACAGAACATATATCTTACCACAAGCTTAGTAATGTGCTCTTGAAATTTTTTTTTTTCCTCATGGCTCATGAAGACATTTTACTCTTGACCAATATCATCCATCTCTTTTATTTTTCTTTAAGAATGTTACTCTAAATAGCAATTAACCAATTCAAAAGAGCAATATAAGTTTATAAGTTGTTTTCTCAACCTCTCCTTTCACTCACAAAAGATGTGTGAGTATAGAAAAAAAGACCTTTAACTTGGAGTATTTCTAGGCTACATGCATCGAACATCCATCTTACCACAAGCTTAGTAATGTGCTCTTGAAATTATTTTGGAAGCTACTTTCTAATAATAAAGATAGAAAAATGACTAAGACTTTACACGATAAAATCATACCTAAAAAACAAAGCTAACATCTCAAATCAATACATTCATACATATCTTATAGCCCATTTTCAAGAGAATTGTTAATATAAAAGCAATAAACTAATCTTTCTTTAAAATGCAATATTTTTCTCTCGGAAAGCTACTACCCCCAACCTAAATATGACAATGTCCTCATTGTCACTATAACATGAATGCAAAGAATACAAGAGAGAAATGACTACTTGAATGATGTAGGTTAAGCTAGAGATGATCTTAAAACACACAAACGGAAAACAAAATACACAAAAAAGAAAGGAAAAAGGGAAAATAAAACTATAGTACATAATGGAAAGATACAACCTGATCAATGGTAGATAGGAGATGCCAGTGAAATCTCCTCACGTTCATCTACCCCCTCCACAGTTTGCTTTAATTGTTTGCCATTCACACGAAAAAGTCTCCCATCTTTAGGATTTTCTACTACAGAACCATTGGGAAAGACTTGTTTTACCACAAAAGAACCAGTCCATCTTGATCTCAACTTTCCAGGGTCAAATTTCTTCCTAACGTTATACTTGTCAGCCACTTTCGATGTTTGAACGGAAGATGTCTTTGGTTTTCTCCTTTCTTTTGGTAGATCCTTGAAGTGTGGATGCCAAAATCTCTTTTCTTTCACCTTTGTTTCATTAAAAATATTAGATGAGTTAAAATAATTAACAGAGTTAAGAGAGTAATCAAAATTAGAATCACAAAGGAGATAATCTAAAGGTTTAGAATTTTCCATTTCGAATGTTTCTGACACCAATGAGTCTATCATATATGTAAGGTGACACTCATCTTCATCTTGTAGTTGCTTCCCAACATGGAATACATTGACTTCCAGTGTCATATTACCAAATGTAAGCTTCATAAGACCATTCCTACAATTGATGAGAGTATTTACTGTAGCAAGGAAAGGTCTACCTAGGATCAGTGGTATCTTACACTCCATATTGACCACAGATTGAGTATCCAAAACCAAGAAATCAACAGGATAATAGAATTTATCAATTTGAAGCAAAACATCCTCGACTATTCCTTTGGGTCTACAAATTGTTCGGTCAGCTAGTTGCAAAACAACAGATGTGGGCTTGATCTCTCCAAGGCCAAGTTACAAGTAAACTGAGTATGGCATAAGGTTTACACTTGCTCCAAGGTCTATAAAGCTTGACTAAACTCGTGTGGACCAATCTGGCAGGTTATTGTGGGACACCCAGGATCTTTATATTTAGGTGGTACATTTTGCTCAACCACTGCACTTACTTGCTCGGTCAAAAATTCGGTTTTCTTAACATTGTGTCTTCTTCACAATACACAGATCCTTAATCACCTGTCTGATAACATGTAACGAAGGCAAATTAATTTTGACTTGTTTCAAATGTTCAAGAATTTCACCATGATTTTTCGGTATTTTTCCCACTTTCAGTGATTGAGGGAAATGAACATGGATCAAGGCTTTCTGCTCTACTTCCTTAGGGGGGTCGTTTGGCGGACTAGGTAAAGTTGGTCCCTCTATGACCTTACCGCTACGAGTGGTGATGGCATTGATATCTTTGATGTTATGTGATTCGGAAGATTCTACCTTAGGTTGCCCTTAGGATTTGACTGTGGTTGGGAAGGGAACTTGCCTCGTTCTTGTATAGTAAGAGCACTAGTTAGCTTACCAATTTGATTTTTTATCTCTTTGTTCTCTTCCACGATCTGAGTTATTACGGCTTCTACCTTTTGATTAGTCTTACTTTGTGCCTCAATAAATGCTTGAAGTGTGTCCTTTAAAGGATTCCTATTTTGGTGAGCATTATTTTGAGGTGCAGGGTAAGTTCTAGGTGCTTGTAACTTGGATTTTCAACTAAAGTTAGGTTGATTTCTCCGACCAGGATTGTACGTCTCAGAATAAGGTGAAAAAGGTTTCCTATATGTTCCTAAGGCATTACATTGTTCTTCGTAAACCTCTCTCATCTCACCAAGGGTAGGACATACTTGAGCTAAATGATCTACCCCACCACAAATGAAACAACTATCTCGTGACTCTACCCTTGCAACTGATTGATGTTTTTCACTATCTTTTGTTTCTAAAGCTTTTAATTTGTTAGTCAATGCTTCAACTTGTGCTTTAAAGTTGTCTTCTTCCTTAAGATAGTAAATTCCACTAGTTTTTGTTCTAATAGTACCATCAGTAGTACTAGGTCCAGTCCAGGTGTGAGCTTTTTCGGCTATGTCATTTAGGTAATCTATGGCCCCATCAGGATCCTTTTCAAGAAATTCCCCATTACACATCATTTCAATAAATTGACGCTCCCTAGATGTAAGTCCCTCATAAAAATAACTAACAAGACGCCAATTTTCATAACCGTGGTGCTGACACATATTCAACAATTCCTTGAACCTCTCCCAGGCTTGGTATAAAGTTTCATTAAAGGTAGAAATTTGTCTCTTAAGGTTGTTGGTCTTATGTTGGGGAAAGTATTTGTTGAAAAAGGCTTGGGTCATTTCTGCCCATGTACCTATAGATCTAGGTCTCAAAGAATACAACCAACTTTTTGTTTTGTCTTTTAGGGAGAAAGGGAAGAATTTCAACCTAATTGACTCTACGACATTGGGTTGACTATTACAAGTGACGATGACCTCCTCGAATTTCCTAATGTGTAAGTAAGGATTCTCACTATCCATGCCATGAAAGGTTGGTAAGAGTTGGATCAATCCACGTTTGAATATTTGCGGGGTATTTGCGGGAAACATGATGCATGAGGGAGTGAATGTACGGTTTGGGTGTAGGTATTCCCTTAGGGAACGTGCATGGTTGTTTTCAAGTTGGTCCATGGTGGAAGGTGTATCGGTTAATTCAATGCTTGACCAAGATTCACTTAAATCTTGAGAAGTTGTTAACTCTACAAAATAGAGTTAATTTCTATGTATTTTTGCGGGGAATGACATGAATTTCTGGAGATCTTAGATCTTTTTCAGTCGATTTAACTTGGTTTTTCTCGTTGGTGAATCACGTATTCATTTTGGTATTTTCTTGTGAATTTTTCAGATTTTTCTCTTGATTTTTGGATGTGCGAACAGAAGCCTCTTCGCTGGGGCGGAAAATCTCTCCGCTAGAGTGAAATCACAAAGCATACTTCCGCTGGGGCGAAACTAATTATCCGCTGGGGCACAAGATTTCCGCGAATTTCACTACTAGTGCCCTAATTTCACTTGGAAACTTATATTTAAGTGGAGGAAGAGAGAGAAAAGACATCTTGGAACACTTTTTGACAAGAGGAGAGACCTAGAACAAGAAAATATCATCGAGAAGCGTGGAAAAACATCGGAGAAGACAATTCTTGAAGATTGGGAAACAGATCTACTTCTCTTTTCTCATCCTTTGAAATTTCTTTTCTCTTTTGTGTTCTTGTAATCATGACTTTGATTATTCTTGAGTTTATTTCCGTTTTAGCTAGGAACTAAATTTACTTTTCTAGGATTACAATGGAATTCTTTGTTTAAATTGATTGTTGTTTATTTTTCCTTATTCTATTTTATTGAGGATTATTGTTTACCCATTCTTGTGCTTAAATTTCATTAGTCTGGCCAACTATTGTTTCACAAATCTAATTGAATCGGGAGAGGAAATTAGGTTTTAGGTTAAAGATTGGGTAACCTTTGTACGAATTGCACCCACATCGAATTGGGTAATTTGTTGAGCAATTAAGATAGGGATATACTTAATTGCCTTAGGTAGTCACAATTAGGGCTTGTTCTTGATTCAATTTGGCCTAACTTCATTGGCTTAGGAATATAGCTCTTTGATTAGTTTAGATTAGTTTTACAATATTCTGGAAAGAAATTGTAAAAACTTAAGTGCCCTAGACTAGCAATAAATCTTAATTGAAATAGAATTATTGGGAAAATAAAAGCAATTAGTTTAACATTGAAGGAAGTTGTAATCCTAGGCTTTAATCATCCTAGTTAATCTTGTCAGATTATAATTTAGTTTTACTTTCATTGTTGCTTAGTTATAATAAACACAAAGATTCGTTAATTTGGATAAGAAAAAGAGTGATCCTTAGTAATTAGTTAGGTTAGCTCATTAATTTCCTGTGGAGACGATACTCTACTTATCATTATATTACTTGTTGCGATTGCGTATTCTTGCGTTCATAAATCCTGCATCAGTTGTATTGATTTCCTAAGTGTTTTCCCTAAGTTCTTTCCTTGACATGCGCAAAGTTTTCTCAATTTCTGGATCGTATGGTAGTTCACCTTTTTAACTTCTATGTACGCTTTGGAAGAACAATTATTTGTTTTGCAATAAATTACAATATTTCTTTCATATTTTTGCTGATTATTTATTTTTTAGAGTCTGTTTTTAATGACTCAAACTATGTGAAGATATACTTCATTTGTAACCAAGAAAAATTGTCAAATATTATTTATCCATGGGATCAACATCATTTGTAGTCGGAAATGAGCAATTGTGTTTCTTCATATTTGTAATGATCGAATTTATAATTTAGACATCGCAATATTAAATCAAATTATGATCGCAATATAAACACAAACGTAATTATCAATTAATACCATGTGAAATAATTTTTGTGCAGTTCTATAACGTTATAATTCAATTTTTTATGTTAATATTTACTTTTTATAACAAATAAATAATATTTGATACTATAATATAACAAATAGTTTTATATTTGACATCGCAGTTAACTAAATTTGAAAATCACCATCAAATTAATGACATAACCATTAAATCAGTTTCAATTATTGCAAATCTTGTGTCATAATTTATACTAGCTGACGATTCTACTGAAATGTTATAAGGAAGAATTATGAGCTAGTATAAGTTATGACACTAAATTTGCAATAATTAAAACTGACTTAACGGCCATGTCATAAATTTGATGATGAATTTCAAATTTAGTTAACAGCGATATCAAATGTGAAACGAT
Source organism: Penstemon eatonii (assembly GCA_038501285.1). Taxonomy (NCBI): domain Eukaryota; kingdom Viridiplantae; phylum Streptophyta; class Magnoliopsida; order Lamiales; family Plantaginaceae; genus Penstemon; species Penstemon eatonii. The sequence goes on along the minus strand of CM076715.1, from coordinate 58,667,233 downwards.
TTGTTAAATTATCGTATCAAATGTGATAACCTGCATTTATTTAATATCAAAAGTAAAAATTGACATAAAGCTCGGTACCAAAAATATAATTATCTCATTTTCTAATATGAAAATTAATTGCATACTGAATTTAGAAAATTCGTACAGTAAATTTAAACTGAACGGGGGATTCTAGGGTGCCGCTACGTTAGGTGCCGCTAATACCACATTAGGTGGTATTATCACACAATGTGTATCACATTGTATGGTATAAGGAGTATAATTTATACCATAGAATGTGACACACATTGCGTGGTAATACCACCTAATTTGGAATAAATACTACATGATGTGGGGGTCATACTAAACATATGGGGTTAATACTATGTAATGTGATCATGTACCATAGAATGTGATACACATTGTGTGATAATACCACCTAATGTGATATTAGCGGCAACTAACGTAGCGGCACCCTATAATTTTCCTTATTTTATTTTCTTAATTAGAGACATTAACATCATGCTCACTCTATTTCAAACATATAGTCATTCATGTCATAATCTAATCTGTTTATCATTAAAAAAAAAATAAAATAAAAATAAAATAAAAATAAAAAAAATAAAAAAAAAGCCCTTAGTAAAAGGATGGATTCTATTGACCGTCCTAATAAAAGTTACACGGTATCTTTTCCTAATTACAACTAACAATAACAGTAATTGCAGAACCTCGCATAAATGGTGTGGATTACCAACTCTATACTATTTTTTACCAAAAAATAAATCACTCAAAAGGAAAGTTGGAATTTTGAAATTGCAATTTTGGAAAATACTGTATTATAAAGGGTTTTCGGCATTTTACATCCTGAAAATATAGGATTTTGGTACTTTGCACCTCGATTTAAAAGTTTTGGCACTTTGCACCCTAGTGTGTGTTTTAGTGAGAAAATTAGTTATTGAAAAAGTATAATAGTCACTTTCGATTTTTTTGGGTACTTTGTACCCTGAAATTATAAATTTGACTCTTTGCACCCTACAACTATAAGATGTTAGCACTTTGAATCCTGTAAATATAAAATTTGGAACAATCCGGATTTTTTGCACTTTGCACCCCCGAAATATAGGAAATAGGTATTTTGCACCTCCGAAACTTAGATTTAGCACTTTGCACCCTCAAAATAGGAAAAATGCAGCACTTTGCACCCTTTTTTATATTAGTCAAAAACTCAAGAGCAAAATAGGTAATTTTATTATAAATCTTTGGCACTTTGCACCTCAAAAACTTGAGAAATTTGCACTTTGCACCTCCAAAATAAAATTAACACTTATCACCCTCGAATTAAGAACAAATTAGCAACTTGCACCCAATAAATGGACACTTTGCACCCCGAAATACATAATTAACACTTAATACCCTCAAATTAAAAAAAAACTCAAACCCCTAATTTTTTCGGACAAAGCTGACCATCGGGGTGAAAAAAATCTAAGGCAAAACAGGTAAGTTTCCGATTCGATTGAACAACCTACATTTATATACATATATAAAATTAAATACCATGAATTTGGAATGATTATATCATATAACAAATTAATTAATTTGTTATATTAAACATGCTATGCAAAACAATTGAATAAGTAAACATTAGTAAGTTCAACTTTGCCTTAGATCTTTTTCACCCCGATGGTCGACTTTGTCAGAGAAAATGAGGGGTTTGAGTTTTTTTTTTTTAATTTGAGGGTGTTAAGTGTTAATTTTGTGTTTCGGGGTACAAACTGTCAATTTATTGTTGTTCGAGGGTGCAAGTTGCTGATTTGTTCTTAATTCGAAGGTGGTAAGCGCTAATTTTATTTTGGGGGTGCAAAGTGTCAATATCTCAAGTTTTGGGGGTGCCAAGTGCCAAAGATTTATAATTGAATTACTTATTTTGTCCTTGAGTTTTTGCTTGAAAATAAAAGAGGGTGCAAAGTGCTGTATTTTTCATATTTTGAGGTTGCAAAGTGCTAAATCTAAGTTTCGAGGGTGCAAAGTGCAAAAAACCAGAACAATCCACCCAATTCAAAAAGTTTGGCACTTTGGACCTTAAAAATACATTTTTTTGGCATTTTTCACCCTAATGATTTCCTTTTAAAAAAGTCCTTGAATATAGTCAGGTGAGAGATAAAATAGTCATTTTTAATGTACAACAATCAAACATAGGGGAAAAAAATTATTTCGAGTTCAATCACAAAAATACTCAATTTTTCTGTTGCAATTATATATACATTGTGTCTTTAAATAGATATTGATTTGCATGAACTGTAATAATCACTCAAAATTGTATAATAGATGCAAATTTTATTTTGTTTTTTTTCCAAAAAAATTCTCCTCGACATACTCTACAAATCTATAATTACTATCTACTAGCATGTCAAACTTAGGAATTACAAAAAAGAAGAAAGAGTTCTTACCTAATTACTAATAGCTTAATAATTTTATTAAAATAAAAATGTACCAAAATTTTATGTTGGGGTGGAAAGTGAAAAAAAAAATTATTTTCAGGGTGCAAAGTTCCGATATTTTTATATTTGTATGGTGCAAAGTGCCAAAAAAAAAATTCAAAATTGACTATTATACCCTTTCACTATACAAATTTTTTTAATATAACACACACTAAAGTGTCAAATATATTATATTTCCAAGGTATATATATGAAGTGTCAAAACTTTAAAGTCAAAATGCAAAGAGTCAAAATCATATATTTTATGGGTGCAAAGTCTCAAAAACCCGTATTACCAATGCTGTTTTAATTTGGTGGAATCTGCCCCTGACAATTGAATCAGTCATAGCATGTGCAAATTGATCATTCTAATGTTTACAGACAAGCAAGTACTGATGCCATAGTATTAATGTTCTTCCAAAACAATCACCTAAATAACTCACCTCCCACTGCACATAAATGATATATCAATTTTGTATAATAGTAAAAATTTGGTATTAAATGATACAATCACAGCCAACAGTTTTGTCCAAACTTTTAGGGTCTATTTGGATGGGTTTTGGCTCGGTTTTGCGGGTCTCGGTTTAAAAAAATTGGTTTTGATGGTTTCGATGAAACCTTTGAGACTTCATTTGGATGGGTTTTGGCTCTTGGGTTTTGTGGTTTGATTAAGTTGAAACCCCACTTGGATTGGGTTTGGATGTTGGGATTTAGGGGAAAAAGTAGGTGATAGGTGTCAAATCAATGTCTTTTTTAGTGAGATTTAGGGGAAAAAATAGGTGGTAGGTGTCAAATCAATGTTTTATAGGTTTGAAGAGTTTGAGTGTGAGTTTCTGAATAGGTTTTTAATGGTTTCATGAGTTTGGCGAAAACTCATTTGAAAGGGTTTTGGCTCGGTCTCGCGAGACCCGCGAGACCGGGCCAAAACCCATCCAAACACACCCTTAATGTTTTAGAATTTGACATGTTCACTTGACTTGGCATTCATCTAGTATCCGGGTGGATTAAATCCTTCGGAGTAGGTACTAATTTACCTTATGCTCAAACTTCTAAAAAGAAATGGAAAAAGCTTCTTAGATCCGTTAAAACCAATCTAAACTTATTCTCAAAATAATTTTGAGGATAGAATTGTATTCTTTTAAAATAATTTATGGTTGGTCCTAATGTCCCTTTTTTTATCCGATTTTTTAACTGATTTTTTTCTTTGCATAATTGGTCCTAGTTTTTGTACATTTGATCTTAAATTGGATTAAAAGAGAAAAAGCATGACCAAAAGTGTAAAACATTTTAAAATTATTCAAACTACTGTTTAGTGTAATTACACTATCAGACCTCTACCATTGAGGTATTAAAATTATTATAATTACCTTCTTACGACATTAATTTCATTAATACAAAGTTTGAATTCTAGAAATACCGCTGGGTATTATCTAAAATATTAGAAACATTAAGGGTGGCAAACCAATTTCACTTGTTTCTCCAACGATTTCACCTATTTTTTCATCGATTTCATTCGTACTTCATTTAACTCAATTTCACCCTTCTTCACATCAAAAGTTTTTCGATGATGTCGGCATGCCCTATCAGAAATTAACATCATGAAGGGGTAGATGTGATAAATTTAATATCTCGTGTGGTTTGTGTATTTTTCCAAAAATGAAGGGTTATCGGTATAATTACGATAAACATCATGGATAATTTGAGTAATTATTCCTTAAGATTTAGGGCCACAAGTACACTTTTGTAGAATGATTGAATGAGTAGTTTTAATAGCTATTAATAACACTTACAACTATTCATATTTATTTCATATTTATTAGGTGATGTCGACATATTTCGATAAAAGGATAAAATTGTTGGGAGTTCTACTGAATTCTAGTAATTTAGAAATCCCGAAGGAGTCTTATGGAATATGTATAATAACTCAAAATCGCAAAACAATAAATTAATCAAATTGACTTAAGTAGACCCTTTGAGCACATAATTTCAATACAAACAATTTATTTATTTATTTTTGTTTGAGTGGAAATACAATACAAACAATTTACTCTTATAAAAGTTTACTATTATAATCATAAAAGGAATATTTATATTTAATTGAATGTGTAAATAATTTTTTGTTATTACAAAGACAAAGTTAATTTTAAAATCATTAAAAATTATTTTGATTAATTAAATATGTAAATAAATATTTATATTTGTGACATGGTATTATTGAAATTCTAGTTTATTTATTACTATAAAATTAATTTTAAATAAATATGTCAATAATATATAATTTAAATATTTATTGAAACTTATGTGCAGGACTGCAGGTTATGATTTTATAAACTTTTTTTGGTAAATATTTAATTTTTAGTTTTATAATTTAAGAGATATTATAATTAATACCCAAGATTTTAAATTTTATAAGATGTTACAAACATTATAAATTATCTTCGAAGGGTAAAATTGGAACTTCTCAGGGATAATGAGCTAATTTTAAGATAATGATAAACCTGAAAAAAAATTCGTGATATCCAATGTGTGAAGGAAATTTTTATAATTTGACCTTACCTCGTAAAGGTATCCGTATGTTATCCTAGATATCAATTCTTTACCATCCTCTGTTTTCTAGACTTCTATGGGGGTTTTGGCAAGTTAACTACATGTGCTATGTAATGGGCAATTTACCTATCTGTGAAATAAAATAATGAGCAATTTACTTTTATGTGATATGAAATAATAAGCAGTTTACCTCCTTGCTAGTGGAGGAGTCGAACAAACATTCTATAATACGATTGAGACTTCAGTTTCATATAAAAATGACCAATTTAACATTACTCTTGACAACATATTCAGCTCACTTTACCCCCTCCCCCTGTGAGATGCGTAAATAGACAATTTATCACCATTTAATATGCGTAAATGGGCACTTTCACTCTTTGTGATATTGCATAATGGGCATTTTATCCCCCTTACAAAAATGTAAAAATTAAGAGGAACATAAGTATTTTATCCTTTTATTTATCACATAAAGTTAAATTGTCTATTTAAAATAAAATAATACATGGAGATAATTTGCTATTCGCTTGTTTTCTATGATGCAGGTTACCTTTAATTGTTAGTTTAGTTGTGGTCGTTTATTAAAAAAATTCCCCAGTAATGCAAAATAATTTACCAAAATAATAGAAATAACCCAAAATAAAAAAGAAAAATAAAATATACCTATAATTTCAGGGCTCCTCATGATGAAATCGAATCCCTTCTTCATGTGAATCATATCTAAGTTTTGTGGGGTTGAGAAAAGTACAAATCCTTTTTTGCTCCATTCATGGAGCTTCCCAAGACAGTCTTTTATTTCATGTCTTTTTGCATCTCTGTCCTATTATCTCTCACAAGTCTCTATCACAGTTTCTACTTTTCTGCACTCGTCTAATTAAAACCATCATGGGTTGTGTCTGCAATTTACCAATTATAAAGGTTTGTTATGAAATTTTCATTATTATAGAAAAGAGTACCTTCCATTATGACTTATATTTGAACATTTTTTTCTATGTTCATGTTGAATTTTTATTTAATACTATGTGCAGATGTACTTTTGTTAATTTGACAGTTACCGCCAAAACTTCTCATTTTTTACAGTCACACCCCTTCCATTATTTGGACATCCATTCCACAATAAAAAATTGTGACAAAGTAATCAATTGTAAAACTTACCCTATAACAACTAGTTGAATTGATTCTAATAATATTAACTATGATACTGAATATTGCTTTATTTATATTGCAATTTTGCCAAAAAAAAAAATCAACACAAAACACAAGCTTATTCATTCCATGCTTCTAATCCAATATCTCGGACGATGATGTTGAATCTATGCATGAAAACTATAACCAAATAATGAAAAAATAAAAATAGTATATGCAATAGCATCATACTTAATAGTTTCAAATACACAAAAATACCAAAACCAATATTACCTTCATCCTATAATTTTTTATCCCTTGATACAGTTGACAAGTCAACTTAAACAAAATTTAAAAAATTACAATAAATAATGTAATTAATTTATTTCAACAAAAATTTAAAAGAAAAAATTACAATATATAACACCATATATGTTACTATTAAAAAGCTTTAAAACACAATAAATGTGTAAAGTTCAACTTGATAAGTCACATGAGTAAAAGTTTGACATCACAATGTAGCTAATGGAGTAAAAAAATTTGCAACGGATGGAATATATGAGTTTCACCGTTTCTGAGCATAAGCCATACAAAACATTAGTGTCAATGGCCGTTAGAGAGTAATTTTGACATTTGATTATTTTTTCATGGTGGAATGAATGGTCAAATAACGGTAGGGGTGTGACTGCAAAAAATTGAGAAGTTTTGGGGGTGACTGCCAAATAGCAGTAGTTCAGGGGGTATAAGTAAAAGTAACTCAAAATATAGCATTAAGCATAGATTCTGAATTTCCATGTTGTGCTAAGGGCTTCCTATACATTTGTTGTCGTGCACGAAACTAAAGCTTTTAATAATGGTACAATTTAGTTTTTTTATTTTATTATATATATATATATATATATTTTAATTTTCAACACAACTCAATGGCCATGTTTTGACCGTGCGGCGCAAGATCAGACGAAGACCAATAATTACGTTAAGTAGGAATCGAACTCATAACCTTGAATCTAACATCTAATGTAGGACCTAACTCGTGATTTTGTGCTATAATTTATCGTTAAAATTGTTGCAACTTAAACTTTAAAACTTATAGTAGCTGATCAAATTTCATGTTACATGTCACATTTCAGCTATGCCGACCCGCAGCTCGAGCCTCTTCTTTCGAACAACTAAGCTTAGGCAATGCCAAAATAATCTTGGATTCCACTTGATTATAGATTAAGACCATTCAAATGTGTGTTTGCTACCTAACATGCATGTGCAACTCTTTGACTCTATACTTAAGGATTCTTCTTCTTCTTCTTCTTCTTCATTTTCTGTCTTTTTTCACAATGATTAGACAAAGGTAATGGGACCTTGCACATGTTCAGCTAGTGACATGTGAAATCACTCTATATTTTAGTCTTTGGCCAATATTAAATGGCAGCACATAAACTAGAAAAACTCCTAGATAGAGACATCAAGTGGATCTAACCCCAAATTCCCCTATCTTTTGCATGAAAAGTTACTAGAAATTCATGCACAAAGTAGCAATCATATCAACAATATTTTTAAGAAACGTTCTGAGTTAGAAAGCAAAAGATGAAACCATTTGATTTTGTCAAAAGTGCATGTTTTCCAGCTAACTTTTATACCATGAGAAATATGGTCCTAACTATAATAGATTTGGTCTTTTCTCTTATGGGCTCAATACACCTGATCTTGTTTTTTGAGTTACACATTTAATCCTTTAATCCTTTAATTATCAATTTTAATGCTCTATTTTTTAAATTTTATAAAAAGAGTTGCTTGAATATGAAAATTTGTTCATGTTAGATGAATACATTGTCATTTTGAAGCCACACTTGCAAAATATCTTCTATCCTACTTAATACATTGAACATAGTGCTAAATTGGTAATTTTATTTGCTCTAAAAGATAGAGGACCGAAACTACAAAGTTAAGCGAAAGATAGGAATTAAATTTGTAAAAAATAAGACCAAATGTGTTGTATCCAAACCCAAAATAAAGGACCATTGTTGGTCGAGAAGCAAAAGTTAACGGACTAAAATTGCAATTTCACCATTCACTTCAAACTTTTTAATATACTCTCTTGACAAATTGTTAATCGTGGAAAAAACATGAGTATTCACATAGTTAGAGAAAAGACAATTCTTCTCCAAAAGTTGCCACAAGAATAATTTGTAGAATGTAGATCTTCATCCAATGTGGAGTGAAATGAAGTAACAAAATATTTGTCCCATGTCCAAATTTACACTACTAAATAGTCATAAAAAAAAATAAAAAAAACCATATAACTTTATTTATTCCCCAATCTTTCATCAATCTCATACACATATCACATCAAAATACTAATGTAACACAACTTGAATATGGTCAAACTCTACCCATATAAATCAAACTTAAACTACAATAAACAAATTAACAACATTAACATCAACAATGATTCAAAAACAGAGTAAACAACACATTGAAACATCAACCAAGAATGCAAAAATCTATAGTATCATCATCATCATAATCATCATCTAATTCACTCAATAAATCTAAGGAAAAACACTTCTTCATTCTCATTCAGCCACTCACAGCCAGCAAAGAAGGAATTGCATCCAAATTAGGTGTTGAATTCTTACTTGAATTATTAGCATCCCTTTTGAAAGAAGAAGGCTTTGAAAAAGCTCTCATTGGACTTGCCAATGCCCATCCCCAACTTTTACTCCTCCCATGAGTTGCAGACAATGATTTCCCATTCACATTACTATCCTCAGCCGTAGTCGAAACCCAATACGAAGACGAAGACGATGACGAAGAAGATGAAGTGATAATAAAACCACTAAAAATCCCACCACATCTAACTCTTTCCTTAATGCAATCTTGACCATTACTACTACCATTGTTCCTTTGAATTGTTTGTACTTTAGGCTTCCCTTCTCTTTGAGATTCAACTCTTCTGAGAGTACAATCACCAAAGCCAGTTGAAATTCTCTCAAAGAAATCACCTGAAAAGCTTCTACTACCACAACCAACAGATCTAGATCTTGAAACTTTTCTATCAAATGTAGCTTCATTAGGACTACCATTTTCTTCCACCACCACAAAATCTTCCCTTTTTTTCAAAGATGAGGGCCCCACAGTGTTATTAGACGCAGTAGTAGGTGTGGTTGGTGTAAAGTTCAAATCTTTATAGTGTTTATTAGTAGGGGTATCATTTTTCTTAACAGTGGAAGAATGCTTTGACAAGTAAAGAAATGACCAGAATCTTCTTTTATGATGAGGGCTATAATCATCAGAAGAGTTTTCATCCAAGAAATGCATACCTTTTCTTCTTGGGTTTGTAGTGGATTTGCTTCTTTTGAAAACAATGTTGGTTGAGTCATGAGTTGTACCCATAGGTACAACTCCATCCTTTTTCTTCTTTTGCTTATGTGTCAACACAAATGGCAATTTTGACCTCTTAGTGTAGTAAGTACCATGGTATTTGCAATCATTGTTTCCACTTTGAGAAGAAGATGAAGAAGCAAGGTGGCGGATTTGAAGGGCCGCGGCGGCGGAGGCGGTGGTGGCGGTGGTGGTGGTGGTGCTACCACTAAAGTCAGATCTGAATGAAGGAGAAGAAGATGAAGAAGATGAAGAAGGAAAAACAGGTAGAGGGAATGAAGAAGAAACAAGCTTTCCTAACTTTTCTTGAAGGCAAAAAGCACAGATCCCACCTGGGGTACTGTTTTTGTATGGATGGTTTATACATTGCATGGTGCCTTCCCCCATATCCTCATGCACAACTTCCATTACCATTTTTCCACCTCAAAATCTTGAAAACCCAGATGAATTTTTTTTTTTTTTTAATAACAAAATCTTGAAAACCCAGATGAAAAAAATTGATTTTTATTCCAAAATATTGAAAACCCAGATGAAAGATTTGATTTTTATACCAAAATTTTGCAGACCCAAACGGAAAAACACGATTTTGCTATCTGGGATATCTTTGAATTATTCCTTTGAGGCATAAAACTCTTGAAAATTAAGTTTTGAGTGCAAGAAACAAAGAAAAACTCAATTTGAAGGAAACAGAAATAGAGAGAGAGAGTGGTCAATGGTGTTAAGAGTGGTAATGAATGCAAATAAAAAAAAAAAGATGGCATTGAAGTAAGTGGGGAATGGTTATTGGTTACTGGGGAGAGTCCCCAGGAGCACGTGGAAACTGGAAACCGGAGTAGTTTATGTTTTTAATACTGTAAATAAAAGTGATAAATGAACAAGACAAACAAATAAAACCCTAGTGTAATTGTTTTCTAGTGGCAGGTCTTTGGGCTGTGTTTGGTGTCATGAGAAAGAAGAGCGAATGTGAATGTGAATGGGAAAGAAATCAGCAATTACTTCATTAAAATTAAAAAAACAGCAATTGATAGATGACTATAATTTTGAATGTTATGTTAAATGTTTGATTCGAATATCTTTTTAGTATTACTAGAAAAGTGCACGTACGTTGTATGTGTCTAGTTTTAATTTCAATGTTTTTTTCTTCATAAATTAGTGTAAAATTAGTCATTTTTATGTCATAGAATATCATATATTTATGGCTGATCAATTTATTTTAATGAGATTTATTTTTATTAATTATTATTGGTTTATAAAAAAAATGATGGCTTTGAATAGTTGTAATAAAATATATAATAATGACTGATTTAGTCATTACATCTAACAAAATTTGTTCGAGAATAAGATTATAAAAATATTATTTTAGTGCATTCCATAATAGTAGTTTTCATGTCAAGTTTATCCGTTATTCACCGATGACAAAGGTTTCATCATTTTCTACATAAATTTTAACGATTTCACGAGCATTTTTTCTTACTGGTTCCACCAGTTTTTTCACCAATTTCACCCAAAATTTCACCAGTTCATATGTTTTCACTATTTAATTTTTTTATCTAGTTTTCCTCTTTTAATAAATTATAACATTTTTCATTGTTTTTTCATATTCTTCCAATTTCACATTGTTTTTATTGGATAAAATTTAACTCGTTTTCACCCATTTCACTAATTTCACATGCTATTCACCTAAAGTTTTCATTGATTAAACATGTTTTCACCAACTTCAAGCTTTTTTGACTGATTTTATTTTTTTCTTTACAAGTTTCATCCAAAGTTTCATCGATTCTTATGTTCTCACTGTCTAAATTTTGTTTACCCGATTTATTTTTTTTAGAAATTTATCCTTTTTTATCGGTATAATATTTTTCATTGTTTTCTCATTTTTGGTCGATTTCTTTGGCTTTTTTCTTCAATTTAAACCATTTTTTCATCGATTTCACTAGTTAAACTATTTTGCAACTGATTTCACTCGTTTTTACCATTTTAACCTGTTTTTATCAATTTTTCATGTTTTTTTTCACTAATTTCACATGTTATTCACCTGAAATTTTCATTGATTAGACATGTTCTTACCAACCTTACGGTTTGACCGATTTTATCCTCTTTTAACAAGCCTTACCCAATTTTATTGAATTTCACTGGCTTCATCATTTTTTTTTAGAAATTTCATTCTTTCCATCGATTTCACATATTTTAACCAACTTTGCCTCTATTTTAACCGAGTTTACCCGTTGTCATCCATTTTTCACAAATTTTATCCCCTTTTTTATCGATTTCAAATGTATTTAAGATTTCACGTTCATTTTTTTCACCGGTTTAAAGTGCACATACATTGTACGTGTCTTTTAATTTATGTGGTATTTTGTTGTAAAACAGAGTAAAATTAACTTCATTGTATCATAAAATACCGCATCTTAATGACTGTTATTCAATATATTAACTTCACCATGGGTATTTTCATCGATTTCTTTAATTTTTTCTGTTCAAACCATTTTACTAATAGGTTAACATTGTTTTTGTTGGTTGAATTTTTTTTATTTTATTGATTTCATTTATTCTTACCAGTTTAACCAATTTTCACATGTTTTCATCGACTTTAGCCTTTTTCACCGATTTTACCCAATTTTCACACATTTCATCATTTTTTTATGTAATTTCATCGTTTCACCGATGTCATCCATTTTTTCGATTTCAAATATTTTCACCAACTCTACCTTTATTTTAATCGATTTTACCCGTTTCCATCCATTTTTCACAAATTTTACCCGAGTTTTTTTATCGATTTCAAAAGTATTTATGATTTCACATACCATTTTTTCACCAGTTTAAAGTGCACATACGTTGTACATGTCTATTAATTTAGTGGTATTTTGATGTAAATCAGAGTAAATTTAACTTCATTGTATCATAATATACCACATATTAAAATGACTGCTATTCAATTTATTAACTTCATCATGGGAATTTTCGTCGATTCCTTTAGTTTTTTTTTGGTTTAAACCATTTATCTAGTGGTTTGATTTTGTTCTTGTTGGTTGAAATTTTTCGTTTTATTGATTTCACTCATTTTTACCAGTTTAACCAATTTTCACATGTTTTCGTCGACTTTAGCCTTTTTTCATCGATTTTACCCGTTTATAACCTATTATCCATAGTTTTTCCTATTTTTCATCTATTTCTTTTGTTTTCTCCTAGTCAAACAAAAACAAATTCTACTGATTTAGTTCATACTGTTATTGCTACTTAATTTCTTTGTCTAATTTTGCTTATTTTTCAGTTTAAATTATATTTCACATGGTTTTTTTTTAACAACTTCACTTGAATTTTCATTGATTTTACAGATTTTAATCTTTTTTCAATGATTTAACCTATTCTTCATATACTTCACCCATTATTCATTGATTTCACTGATTTGTTTCTCATTTTTTTCAGAAACGTCACCCGAAATTTAATCGATTTCATATGTATTTATCGATTTTACCGGCACTTTTTATTACCGATTTCACCCAGTGTTCATAAATTTCATGTAGATCGATTTCACATGTTTTCATCAATTACATTGTTGGTCCCAAGTGGTCAGAAGAGGTTTAGAGGGGGGGGGGGGGTGAATAAACCTCTTTAAAATTTTCTTCCAATTTTAACTTTAAAACTTTTCTCTAACTGTGAACAGACTAAGCTGATCAGAGTAGTAAGTTACAATTCTGTTCGCGAACAAATCTTTGAACAGGTTTGTTGACCACTCGTCTGATAGTTACTTAGCCGATTTTGTTAAAATCAGTTTTAATACTTAGAGTACTTGCAGCGGATTTTTAAGGTGTTTTTCACAAGTATTCCTAGTAGTTTCAAAAATGTTTCCCCAGCTTTATAAACTCCTTTAAATTCTTTTTCAAACAGTTAAGTAAAGTGTTTTATGCAATCTTGAAATATGCAAGTAAAAATGCAAATAAAAACACAAGTAATTTTTATAGTGGTTATATGGATGTAAATATCATTTAATCCACTCGTCCAAGTCACAAAGATCCTGGGTTATACTAGAAACACAAAGAAACCAGTACACTCTGCTTACGCCAATCAACAAATGAACAGGCCGTAAGTGCGCAGCAAGAAATCACAAAGAAATCCTACTCTCTGAAGTAATATCACTCACTAAGATGGATATCTACTTCTCACAACACTCTGTTTTTACAAATTCACTCAGAAGATGTATTTAGCTTGGTTCTTCAACTTCGCTTTTCGTCAACAAATGACTAAACTGATGAGTGAGCTGTTCTTGAGACTTAAGAGTTCTGCTTCGAAAAATTCTCTCAGAAAGTGTGTTGTCTATCTTCTCTTCGTCTCTTTCAGCTATTTATACTTGAGGTTTGAAAAATGTCCGTTGAAGAGAGACAATATTCAAATTCCTCGAGTACGGGTCCTTAATTTCCGCGAACGGCTCTTTTGCAGTCTGTCCGTACTGTTAACAGTACTATTCTGCAGGCAGCATTAAATGCAGCATTAAATGCACCCAGCTGATGCGAAGCATTTCTTCAATCATTTGTCTTTAATAACCTTGTACTTCAACAATTATTACTCCAAGGGGCATTTATTACCGTTGGGAAGACTTTATGATCTTTTCCACTTGGCTGACGAAAGTGCAAGTCTGATGGCGAACTAAGCTGATCTCAAACTTGAACAAATTTGATTTGAGTCGGCTGATCTTCATCAATCTGATAACTTTCCTTCAGCAGATCAGAAGTCTTGGACCTTGAAATTTTGACTCTTCTGATGTCTTCTTATACTTAGTCAAAATTCCTTCAAAGGGATATCAGCTGAGTTGATTCATACTTAGCCAAATTTGAAGTTTTGGAATTCTTCAAAACCTCCCTTTACTAATTGTCTTCAGTGTTCTTCATCTTCATCCTTATCCAACAATTTCCCCCTTTTTGATGATGACAAAACTTCAGCTAAGTGCCTGTTAAATACCTAAACTAAAGATTGTGATCCTCAAAAATTTTCTGAGATAGAAAATCATATGTTGGAAAAACTTGACTTTTATTGATAATGCAAATATTACAAGTACAAGTTTTCTTTTTCAAATGAGATGTCTGAAGAATAGATAAGGTAAACTGATTACAAAAGATATTCATAAATTCTAACTATCAGCTCCTTCATCTGATCCTTCTAACACTTCTTCATACTCATAAGATGACTCTTCATCATCTTCTTCTTCATCATCAGCTTCGTCATCCAGGATTATGTTTGCTTTAGCAGCATCCATCTTCTCTTTAAGTTGTTGCTCTCTCAGAAGTTCCATCGCCTTTCTAGCTGATTCTGTGTTCTTGTACTTGGCCAGCGGCTCTGATTGATCAGCAGCAGAGTCTTTGGATTCAGCCATTACTTCATCAGTTTTGGCTTTTTCCTTAGTCTCTTCTTCAGACTTGTCTTTACCTTGTACCTTTCCAAGTTCTTCTTCAGCAGGCTTGGTCAGTTCAGTAGCTTCATCAGTCTTGTTGGCTTCAGCAGAAGTTTCCTTGGTTGATTATTCCCTTTTATCTTCCCCCTTTTTGTCATCATCAGACTTGATGACTTCTTCAGGTTTAGCAGCAGGGTTGAGTGCAACTGTTGGAACCTTCATAGCAGCACCTATAGTCTTCAAATTCTGATTCACTACATCATGACTTGCTGTAAGGTGATGAAGAGTTGTGCTGATGTTGTCAGTCTGATCATTGAAGTAGTCAATGTTAAGGTTTATAGTTGCAATTTCATTTTGGAGTTCCTGTGCAGCGTTTGATACTTCTTTCAACATCCCTAAGTTGACTGCCTTCTCTTCTTCATTGACTTTGATGAAGGTTGCAGTTAAATCAGCTATCTTGTGTTCAACTCTTTGTAGGGCAGTATGAAGGTGATTTACATCAGCCTTCACATCTTCCACATTTCTGTTCATGTCATTTAAGCTGTTCACTAACTGCAAGGAGTTGTCTTGAGGAATAGGAAAACTATCAACTTCTTTCTTTATGATCTTCTCTGTTGACTGTTGCATAGTTTCCAGCTGAAGTTTATTGGACTCTGCCAACTCTGCTTTAAGTTCATTCTTCAGCTCCTCTTTGACCTTCATCAGCTGCGGATTATGCTTCTCTTCCAGTTCCTTTACTGAATTCTCCATCAGCATCTGGAAAGCTTCCATCAGTGATGAGTGTTCATCACTTGATGAAGCAGAAGCAGCAGCTTCTTTTTCTTCAGTCTCCTGGTGGACAGGAACGTCTTCCATCTTGGTCTCCTGATGATCTTCAGAAGCCTTAGCATTCCACTCAATAGCTAAGGTCTTGTCAGCAGTCTTGGGTTCATCAGTGACATCATCATAGAACTGATTTGTGATAGTGCCATCATCATTGAAGCAGGTTGTTTGTCTAATTTGCCTCACAATGATCCAAGGGTTGACAGGGGCATTGTTTCCCTTGGGCACTTCACTAAATTCCTTCACTTCCTTGCCAAAGAAAATTTGTTGAATATTTGGCAGCTGAGGCAAATCACTTGAGCATCCCTGCTGATATCTTAACCTTTTTGCCCATCTCTTCAAGGCGGTCATAACAGCAAAGTTGATTGCCCTTTCTTCAGCATTTTCAGACTTTCTTCTTCTATCAGGCAAGGTGTTCTTGATCTTTTTGGCCTCTAATGCAAAATCTTTTGCATATTGATGCATGACATCTCTGACATAGTGATGATCCAAAGCTTTCTGAATGGAGTCTGTCTTTAACCAATTTAGAACCCATTGTTCTTCATCAGCTAACTCCTTCAGATTTTGAAGTTCTGCAATAGACCTGTTCATCCTGTTGTCTCTCCATCTGATGTATCTTGGCTTTTCTTGAGTGAACAGTGTCTTTAGCATGAGCTTTTGGTCATAGTACGCCAAGGACTTTTCAAACCTCTTAAAGAGCTCCTTATCAGCATATACAATTTCAAAGGCTCTTCTTACCTCATATTTGTCCTTTGACTTGACCTTTGCAGCAGGCATTTTGGGCTTTTTCTCTTTATCTTCAGCATTGCCTTCGCCAATTTTAATGCCTCCTCCATGGACAGGTCCATAGGCATCAGTTTTGCTCATTTCTAAGACCATTGCCAGCTCAGCATCTTCAGCAGCTTTTCTCTCTGCCTCAGACATCTTCCTCCTGGCTTCATCCTTTGCAGCCTGAGCCTTGCTTAGCTCAAGTGCTTTCTTCTCCTCCAACTCATCTTGTTTCCTCAGTTCAGCTTCTTCCCTTGCTTTCTTATCAGCTTTAGAGATTTTCTTTCTCTTAAGCACTATCTTTCTTTTTCCTTTATCAGCTGGAGCAGGGGCTGGACCAGCAGATGAGATTGGTGCAGCAGTAATAGGATGTATGATCATCACTTCTGGATCATCCTGAGGTTGAGCAGCCTCAACTGTTGGTGTAGCTTGAGTAGTCTGTTGCTCATCAGCTTTGTCAGCAGCAGAGTCCTCAACAGCTCCAATAGACCTTTCAGCAAATGTAGGACTTTGTCTCACTAAGTTTTCTAACTTAGTAGGTTCTTCAATAAAAGTCATCTGCTTCCTAGCAGTCTTCTTAGTCAGTCCTTGAATAACTTTTGAAGTAGCAATATCCTTCTGCTGACTTCTTGTTCTTTGAGAAACACCCTCAGCAGGTCTCTCAACTGATGGGGTTCTAGAAGGTGATGCAGGAGTCATTCCCCTTACATCAGCAGTAGTCTGACTAATTATTTGATCAACAGTAGTGTCAGCTACAGTCTTCATCTTTTTAGGAGCCTTCTCCTTTGGTTGAACAGCAACCTTCTTCTTCTTAGTCTCAACAGCTAGGTCAGCTGTTTTGACAAGTCTTCTTGGCCTCTTGGCAGGAATCCCTTTGGTTCCTCATCTTCATCCTCTTCAGGCTCACCAGCCTTCCTCTTCATAACAGGCAAGTATTTGGACATTGCCTTTGACTTGTGAATCTTCTTTCCATTCAGCATAGGGCACCCCAGTTTGAACAGTAGGTAACTGAGCGTGATCATGTGATTTATGTGAGGGCCTTTTCCTTTCTTCACTTCAAGGAAATCAGCGAAGATGTACCAAACTATGATGGACCAGTTGACTTCCAGTCCAAAGTAGATAGCAGCCATTATGCTGAACCTTTTCATGGTAACAGCATCCAGAGAAAAAGTACAGTTCTCTATCAGCTTCGAAACCATATCAGCCATCCGCTGATATTCATCCTTCAGCTGCTTCTTCCTTATGTTGTCAGACAACATTTCTCCTTCCTTGGCGCAGATCGCCCAGAATTGTTGGTGCTTTTCTTCAGTCAGCATTGTAACATCGTGTCGTCCTCTGTTTGGAAGACCAAACGTCTCATGAAGAACAGCGGGTGTAATGACCACATATTAACTGTAGCCTTGATTTCCATAGAGTTATAGTCAGCAACTGCAGTCTTGTAGTACTCCATAACCTGGTCAGTCCAGATTACACCTTCGTTGTACTCCATGAAATTCACCAACTGTGCAGATTTGAACTTTTCCAACAGTTCCTTCATCAAATCCGTACCAGATTGGTAGTAGGATTCATAAACTAAGAACATACCTTCAGCGGCCATCTTAATCTGTTGAAAATTAGAGAAATAGGAAGAATTTTGCAGAAAATTGCAAGTAAATTTTCTCTCAAGTATGCTTTGAATGTTTAGGGTTCGTAAAGAACTACACGGCTGATCAGATTGGGATTTATAGAGTTAGGGTATCTTGGTTTCCGTGATACCAGCCAACCGTTAGGTCAGTTTCTTGTCAGTGCTGATCGTGCGGCGTCAGTTACGACCTTTCAAATTCAAATCGCATTAAATGAGGAGCGGGAATTTGTACCGCCCTTCTGTCACTTGTAAAAGCGTGTTTTGAATTAAAACGTTTTAATCAGTAAGCTTTTACACAAGCGATCAGATGAGTAAAATAAATACTTATCTGATGGACTATTGTCCTGATGACACAGTTGTTATCAGTGAAAGCCAATAGCTGATAACCTTCCTCAGCTGTTTGTCAATCCAGCTAGATAATAAATCTTCATTCTTCAAGACTTTAATCTTCTGTTGAAAACATAACTTCAACTAACTGTCATCAACAAATTTCATCTTTTAATCAGAAGTACCGCTAGTCTTACACGTCCCCCCTGACTTTAAGAATTCATAAGTTAACTAGTCTGTTGAAAGTTAATCCTTGAAGATAAATAAGATGAGTAAGCTGTTGAACTCTAGTCTTCTGATGAGTTCCCCCTCAGCTTATGCATCAAATTTTAATAAACCTAGTTCATCTCTTAGAGTTGAAAACCTTGTCTCACTTAGAGGTTTTGTGAAGATGTCTGCAATCTGATTTTCAGTAAACACGTATTCTATCATGACATTTCCTTTCTCCACATGATCTCTAATAAAGTGATGCTTGATCTCAATATGCTTAGTCCTTGAATGACTTGTAGTATTCTGAGTAAGTGAGATTGCACTTGTATTGTCACAGTAGATTGGTATTCCACTGATTTCGATATTATAGTCCTCTAGTTGATGCTTCAACCATAAGATTTGTGCACAGCAAGCTCCAGCAGCTATGTACTCAGCTTCAGCAGTCGATATGGATACTGAAGTCTGTTTCTTACTCATCCATGAGATCAGACGACTACCTAAAAATTGACAGGCACCTGTTGTGCTTTTTCTATCAATCTTGCAGCCAGCAAGGTCATAATCTGAATATCCAATAAGCTCAAATCCAGATTCCCTAGGATACCACAATCCCAATTCTTGAGTGCCCTTAATATATTTCAATATTCTCTTGGCAGCTAAGAGATGAGATTACTTAGGATTAGATTGAAATCTCGCACAAACCCCAACAGAGTACATGATATCAGGTCTGCTAGCTGTTAGATATAACAGTGACCCAATAATGCCTCTGTATTTGGTTATGTCCACTGATTTGCCATCTTCATCTTTATCCAAATGAAGAGTTGTAGACATTGGAATAGTAGCAGTAGAGCTAGTTTCCATACCAAATTTCTTGAACAGATCCTTTGTGTATTTTGCTTGGCTGATGAATATTCCATCAGGCAACTGTCTAACGTGTAAACCAAGAAAATAATTAAGTTCTCCCATCATGCTCATTTCAAACTTATTCTGCATCAGCTTTGAGAACTTATCACACATCTGTTGGTTAGTTGAACCAAAAATAATATCGTCCACATAAATTTGCACAAGCAAAATATGTTCTTCCCATTCAATAGTGAACAAGGTCTTGTCAACTTTACCTTTGCGAAATCCTTTAATTAAAAGAAAATCAGATAAGGTATCATACCATGCTCTTGGAGCCTGTTTCAGTCCATAGAGGGCTTTCTTCAGACGATATACCTTGTCTCCTTCTTGATAGGCTTCAAATCCAGGTGGTTGTTCACCATAAACTTCTTCTTGCAATTCTCCATTGAGAAAAGCTGATTTCACATCCATCTGATAGACGGTGAAATTCTTGTGAGCAGCATAGGCAAGAAAGAGTCTGATTGCCTCTAATCTTGCTACTGGTGCAAACGTTTCATCAAAGTCAATGCCTCATTCTTGGCAGTAACCCTTGGCCACTAGTCTTGCTTTGTTTCTGGTGATCACCGTCTTCATTCATCTTATTCCTGAATACCCACTTAGTGCCAATGACTCTTTGATGACTTGGTCTCGGAACTAAGTACCAAACTTCATTCCTTTCAAATTGATTTAGCTCTTCTTGCATAGTTTCAATCCAGTTTGAATCACTAAGAGCTTCTTCAACTTGTTTGGGCTCAATTTGAGATAGAAAGCTGGCAAACATTGCATCACTTGCAGCAGTTCTCCTTGTCTTCACTTTATCCAAAGGATCACCAATCACCAATTCTGGTGGGTGATTCTTGAGCCATCTAAGATCAGGTTGCAAAACATAATGCTGTCCTTTGTTTTGATCTTGCAACACTACTGTTGGAGATCCAGTAGTAGTCTGTTGAACTTCTCTTGTCTGTTGAATAGTCTTTGGTCTATCAGCTGTTTGAAACTCGTCTGTTAGACAATCAGCTCTGTGATTTTGAACAGTACTTGAGTTATCAGCTGGGTTGAGATCAGGTAGTATGATGGGAACATATTCTTCATTCCTTCCAACATTCAACTTCTGTAAATCAGTAGACAGATCTTGATTAACATTTTGATTCTTTTCAGAAGATTGACTAGGCTCATCAAATGCTACATGAATGGATTCTTCTATTAGTAATGTTCTTTTATTAAAGACTCTATAAGCTTTACTAACAGTAAAGTATCCTACAAAAACAGCTTCATCAGCCTTTTCTGCAAATGCAGTAAGGTGATTTTTACCATTATTTAAAACATAGCATTTACAACCAAAAATCTTAAAGTAATGAATGTTTGGCTTCCTGTTGTTCCAAACTTCATATGGAGTCTTGTTTTGGTGCTTGTTGATCATGCATCTGTTTTGGGTAAAACAAGCTGTATTTGTTGCTTCTGCCCAAAATCTTTGTGGCAGGTTAGCTTCAGCTATCATGGTTCTGACAGCTTCCATTAGTGTTCTGTTTCTCCTTTCAGCAACACCATTCTGTTGAGGGGTTCTAGCAGCTGAATACTCATGATGTATCCCTTTGATATTACAATACTCTTCAACAGTAGAGTTTGTAAACTCTGTCCCTCTATCTGATCTGATCTTCAATATCTTTATGCTTTTCTCATTCTGGATCAGTTCCATCAGATTAGTAAGATGTTCCTTGATTTCACTTTTCTTTTTCATGAATATCACCCAAATATATCTTGAATTGTCATCCACAACAGCTAGGCAGGATTTCTTTCCACCATTGCTGACAGGATCAATGGGTCCAAATAAGTCCATGTGTAGCAGCTCCAATATTCTTCCAGAAGATTGATGCTTCTTGCTTTTGAATGATGACTTGATTTGTTTACCCTTCTGACAGGCGTCACAGAGCTTATCTTTGCTCATGACTGTTTTAGGAATCCCTTCTACCAAATCATTCTTTATCAATCTGTTGATGGTCTTGAAGTTTAAATGATTCATTCTTTTGTGCCACAGCCAACTAACTTCACTTGGTGTCGATGCCACCAAACAAACATTTGAATTCTTGTCAACAGAATTCCAGTCGACTATGTAGATATTTCCTTGTCGTCTTCCAGATAAGATTACCTTCTTTGTACCAATCTGTTCAACATAGCACTTATCTGTTGAGAAGATAACTGAATATCCTTCGTCACAAAATTGACTTATGCTCAGCAGATTATATTTGAGGCCTTAACATATGAGACGTCATATATCTCTATGTTTCCTCTGATCAATTTTCCTTTAGCTTTAATCTTGCCTTCTTTGCTGTCCCCAAAAGTAACCTTTGGACCATCCACAGCAACTGCATCAGTCAGCTCATGTATGTTTCCACACATGTGTTTGAACAGCCACTGTACAAGTACCAGATTCTCTCTACTTTACTCCTACTCCTAATCCTAGCCTACAAAACAAAGTAAAATTGTTTTAGGTACCCTTATTGAGAGGGTCCTGAAGGATTAGTTCCACCTTTGACAACCCAAGATGATGAAGTCTTAGGCTTCTTAGGCTTCTGAGTTTCAACAGGAGTATGAACATTTTTGCCTTTACCACGTTCATCAGATTTGTCGTATTGTTGATGATCATCATGATAAGGATAATGTTCAAATGCAGAGTAAGATGCATGATATGGAGGATATGCATGCATTGGATGAGCAGGGTAAGGTGCATAGTAAGTTGAAAATTGAGGTGCATGATACATAGGATGATATGCAGCATGTTGCACATAATAAGACTCATCTCCATACCAAGCATTTTGATTTTTCTTGATTTTATGCTTCTTTGGCTTACTATTTGCTTGCTCATTAACAGACGACTTAGTTTATCACTAGTCTGATTAGTTTTAGCCTTGTCAGAGGACTTCCTAGGACTCTTCTGTTTAGGCTTACTAGTCTGTTTTCCTACACTAGGCTCTTTGCTTTTTTTAGCCTTGGGAGTTTTCGTCTCCTTTACCACTTTCTCAGGTGAAGCAGGTCTAGCAGTTTGAACATACAGGATGACCTTACTATTGTCAGCAGATATAAATTTCTCCGTATGATTCAGTTCTTGCTTATCCTGATCTAAAGGTGTCTTCTGTTTACTAGATATGTGAGTGGATGCAACAGATGACTTCTCATGAGACTCAATGACTTTCTCAAGCTCAATGATTCACTACAAAAAAAAAGCATTTTTTGTGACAAATTTTTTGTGACGAATCTGAAATTCGTCCCAAGACATTTATCTATCGTGACGACTGTGTTTTTCGTCACATAAAATAAGAACTCATGTGACGATTTCTAATTTCGTCGCATAAACTTATGTTTTATGTGACAAAGGTGAATTTTGTCACATAAACGAAGTTTTGAAGCGACAAAAATTAATTTCGCCGCTCAAAATTTTATTTTATGTGACAAAACTCGTAATGTCACGTAAACGAAAGACTTCATGCGACATATTTGTATTTCGTCACATAAACTGATGTTTCTTGCGACAATTTCTGACTTTGTCACATAACCTTCAACTTATGTGACAAACATATTTATTGTCACATGAAATTGTTTTATTCCCTCCAAAAATTTCCCTCCTTTCTTAAATTCAGATATTGTTATCTAGAATAATGGTTCCCTCATTTCTAATTTTTCCTTTTATTTATGTGATAGAATTAGACTATTATCACTTAAGCTATGACCTTAAATTCTGTGGTGAGCACATGTAAGTATTAAGATTTTACATAATTGAATCCTAATAACTACGCAAAATTTAAATTTTCCTAGCTAAATGCATATCATATCAATTATATATTACAATTTGCACCAATTTTAATTGATTAATAGTATATCATTTTTTAATCGATTTAAACATTTATTTTTGGCCACTTTAACATTTAATGGATTTAATATATAAAAAGGGGTTAAATCGATCGACGATGTTAGTGAAAAAATTGGTGAGACATTTAATATGGATTTGTTAGTTTTAATTACTTTTATGGGAAAATTGCTTTTTTGGTACCATAGGATAGGGTGACTTGCACTTTTGGTACCATCGGATACGAAAATACAAATTTGGTACCATAGAATATGTTTTCATCGTAATTTTGGTACCAAATCCAATTTTTCTACAAAGTTAATGGCAATTTACCCCCTATGAAATGCATAATGTTCAATAGGTGATATCATTCTTAAATTGCCATGAACTTTGTAGAAAAATTGGGTTTGGTACCAAAATTGCAATGAAATTAAACCTATCCTATGGTACCAAATTTGCATTTCATCATATGTCAGGCTATCCTATGGTACCAAAAAAACAATTTTCCCTTAGTTTTATTCATATTTATATTAGGCGGGGTGAGAATCACAGTAATACTAAGGTGTAATTACTAGTGAGTGATGTATTGCAGCTCTCGGCTACGCCATTAGATAACATACCAATGCATGGCCAATTCAAATTATGCACAATGTGATTTTCGATTCTAATTTATTTCATATCATACTATTTTCCACTTATATTTGAATGATAGTTGATTCAAATTTATTAAATATTTTTCTAAAGGAATGAATTAATGGCAATTTACCCCTCCCCCCAAATGATACTCATAATGTTCAATTTGCCTTTTTGTGATTTGAAAAAAATCACTTTACCCCTCTCCTCCCGGTAATTTAATTTAAATATGTTTCACACCGTCTCCATGACAATTTTATATATGACACTTTACCTCTTGTGTTACGATAATGTAACAATTTACCCCTGTTGTTGTGATAAATATGGCAATCTACCTCTATATGTCACAAAATACTTCTTATGCATACTCTCAATTTCGAAAAGCGAGTTACGCTCTCCGACTGAATGGGCTAATTAAATTGCTTCTTTAAAATTTTCATAATGGATAAATCGTTATTTTTAAATCACAGGGGACTAAATTAAATATTATGTATTTATAGTGGCAAATTGCTATTAACTCAATTATAATTAATAACACATGTTAGTAGACTATATACAAGAGCCGATTATTTTATAATGATCAAGGGGCATTTTAATTTAATTTAACACACTTTAATCAATTAATGAAAGTTTCAATTTACATTACCCAAAAAAAGCTCCCGGTTTTTTTTCATTCCTTCCCTCCTTTTCATTGTTATATCACAAAATTACTATTTTGTCCCTTAAATCTTATATTGAGATAGTAAAATCTAGACCTTTCCACTTCCAATGGTTTTCTTCCCTAATGCCGTCTTCAATATCTCAAGAAATTGCTCTCTCAAGAAATGATTCCGATTGAAATTAAGTTTGCTTTGTGGGTATATTCTGGGATTCGTTCTCTCTACTCTCCCTTTCTAAGCTTATTTTTTTAATTTCATGATTCTCACATTTGTATTTGTAGGTGAGTTTTCACTAAATTGAGAAGGAAGAATATAGCCCGGCTGATTCAGTGATTTTATTTCATAATTTTCGAATTCCCAGCCATAAAATTAAGGTATGTGATGCAATTTTGCCAATTTCTATCTTAATAAATATATTCTCATCCATAAAATTAAAGTATGTTCTGTATATACATGTGTGTGTGTTTAATTGTGAATATATGATTATATTTTGTAACTCTTTGACTATTGCTGATTTTTGGATACTAACCTTTAACATATTATTATCCTTAAGAATGAAATGTAAAAAGTTCACACTGTCTCTTGCATTTGTTAAGCTTTAATGAAATATTACAACGGTCCTATGCATATTTCTATTTGGTATGATAAATGTATAACAATGATGTATACAAGTGTTTATGATGACAAGAGGGTTTATTGGATGACCATGTAAATTAGATGAATCTAGGTACTGGCAGTATTACTGTGTGGGAAGGAGTAATTTAATTTAGAAACACAATGGATAGTTGCTTGTATAAATAACATAAGGGGGTATTTTGCAAGTTAGAAGGAACAATGGATAGCCTCCTCTTTATTGCCTGAGATGAATTATCAGGATCCTGAACTTTTGTAGAAGGTGGTCTAGCTGTGATTTTTCAATACACAAAAGAAAAAATAAATAACTAAGGCAAAAGTTATAGCTTAACAAGAAGAAAAACTACTAGCAGCAGAAATAGCCAAATATCTATCAAGTAGCTGTTCTGTGGTGCAAGTAGAGGCATTAATCTAGACAAGATAATAAAGCGGGTAATTTTTATTAATCTTGATAAATTTGAATTAATTGAAAAGATGTTTACATTCTTAATCTTTTGTAGCACGGGAAGATAAAAATTGCGTTCAATCCACGTGAGAGGATATCGGCTCAAAATGAAGATTTGTTTTCCGAGGGAATTGGAGTTGCTGTTAGAGCACATGCACAACTTGCGGATGTATCTTGGTGGAGGCAAATTCCTGAAACAAATAAGGAACAATGTCGAAAAAGATTATTGGTAATATTTAATATATATTTTAAGTATAAAATTATATCATTAATAAATATTTCTTCTTATCAGAATAATCATAACATGTTTGATTTTCTAGGATTGGTTTGAAATTGAAGATTGGAACACTGAACGTGTCCAAAAACTTGTTGATCAAATGTTTCAAGATTGCTATAGACATTGGAGGAACAGATTGGCTAACTATTACAAGGAATTTGTGCGAAAGGGAAAGAATCCGAGGGAAAAGAGCCCACGGTCAGAGGCGACAGATACAACATGGGTGAAAGTGTGTGACTGGCTCGAGAGCACCAAATTTAAGGTTATATTCACCTTTTATTAATTTTTCACATTTTTTTTATCTCCTATGTAATTGCAGCCTTTTACTTATATATGCTCTTGAGTGGTTTACTATGTTGAGCACTAATAATAGCTAAAATTTTATATCAAAAAATCCCATGAATGTTTGAACATGTTACAAGATATTTTATATTTAATGCAGGATCGGTCCTTGGTTAATTCGACCAATAGAAGTAAATTGCCTTACAACCACACTTCAGGAAAGATTAGAGTGCTTACTCGTTATAGAAAAATGGTGTGTAATTTTGTTTTTGCAATGTATAAATTACATACTACAAATTCAAAAGTTTATATAACAAAAGTTTTTTGTGCTATTTCCTTATTCCATGTAGGCTAATCCAAGCAAGGTCGAAATATGGAGGACTACTCACATTGACAAAACTGGTCAATTTGTGAATCCTATTGCTGCAGCATTATATGTAAGATTCTTTGGATTTTTTTATGCAAGATTATACTATTGTACATTTTTTATTCTAATGAAATCTAAAATGACTCATTGTAGGATAAGATGGTTGAAGGAGGATAAGTCGATGGAGGAAGGAGAAACTCCCATGTCTGAAGATGAAATACTAGCAGAAGCACTTGGTCATCGATCTGGTTACCAAAAAGGCATGGGATATGGGGTAGAGGTTGCTCCTCGTGGCAAAAGTTCTTCATCCACTACTCAACAAGATTCTCAAGTCAATGAGAAGCTATCTGAAACTCAAAATAAACTTGAGAATGCAGAGACCAAAATTAGCACACTCACCATTGAATTGGAAGAACAAAAAGAGAGAAACAAGAA
Source organism: Penstemon eatonii (assembly GCA_038501285.1). NCBI lineage: Eukaryota > Viridiplantae > Streptophyta > Magnoliopsida > Lamiales > Plantaginaceae > Penstemon > Penstemon eatonii. Next base: position 58,640,143 of record CM076715.1, on the reverse strand, counting down.
CAATGAAGAGAAAATTGAGACATTGCAAGCACAAATGCAACAAATGCAACAACTTTGGTTAAGGATGCAAGGCAACAATACTACGCCAAATTGTACATGGTAAGAATACATACTATTTGTCGATTTAATCTTCAAGTGTAAGGAGTTTGGGAAATCATTAAATCTTAAATATTGGGACTGATCACTAACATGCATGTTAATTAATTGATTATTAAGTTTTATGAAGTTAGTCCTTTATTTCATATATGTATAGATTGTTTTGTGAGTCATGGATTCGAATTGTTCAAGTCCAAATATTGTTAGCCTTACTTCGTGACATAAATGGATGAGGTTTGGGATAACATAATTATCTTTTATTTGCATAATTTGGTGGTAGATAATGTTCTATATGGGGTTAAATTAACAATAGGACTCAATAGTCATCTTTTCGTCTATTTAGATTTGATATGAATTGTTGGCTTTGAAAGCTCAATGAATAATTTGCTATTTGATATACTTAATGGGATAAGGTAGAATCTATTTAACTATGTTATGTGTTTCACTAATTAAAGTGTGGTCTTCATGCAGAAAATACTATTGCTACTTTGGATAGCTAATGAAAAACGTGGTGGAGCTATGTTTAGAGGCTTCAAATGCTAGAAGTTCAAGATATTGAAATTAACATGTGTTCGAGTTTTGGAAGTTTGGGTTCAAAAATTTGTTTTTGAATTCCTTTTTGTGAAACTTAGTAGGTTTTTGACAAGTGCTATCATTTTGTTTAATGTAGTTGGTGAGATATACGCTTGAATATGAATATTATTGTCGTTTTTTAACTTAAAAGACTATGTAAGTTGGTTGTTATTGTCATTTTGATAATCAATTTTATTTTTTGCAATATTACTGTTTTAATTTAATTATCAATGAGGTGAAAAATGTAAATTTTGATTTCTATTAGGCTCATTAATCGTAAAATTTATAGTGACAAATTATATTGTCATATAAGCATTTGTAGAATTTTAAATTAATTTATTTTGTGACAAAATAGTTTCTCATAAAGACTATTTTTTGTGACAAAATATATTGTCACAAAAAGATGTGAAGAATTTCGAACTAACATTTTTTGTGACAAAATAATTTGTCATAACAGGCCAGTTTTTTATGCGACAAATAAAATCGTCACATAAAGCTTTGTCAAAATCATCTTTGTTGTGACGAAACACAGTTTCGGTGACAATTTCTTTGAGTATATGTGACAAATATGTCGTCGCGAAACAGTATTATTTTGTGACGAGAAAAATTTCGTCGCAGTCTTACGCGACGAATATGAGTTTTGTCACTTCAGACTTTATTTGACGGGGCCTATGTGACGAACCTTGCGACGAATTTATTTGTCACGTAAACCTGTTGTGACGAAAAACTTGTGTTTCATGACGAAATATTTCGTCACATAAAATGCTTTTTTTTGTAGTGATTTTACCCTTTAAGACTTCACATTCAGCTTTCAGAGATTCATGTTCTTGCTCAAGCTGTTTATATTCAGCTGATTCTCTTGGCCTTTCAGCTGAGAGTTTCAGTGAACTGTTTTACTCTTTTATCAATATCATCTCTTCCTTAAGCTTTTTATATGCTTCAGCAATAGTAGTATTGTTAAGCATCATTTGTTCAAATGAACTAAATAGTTCATTTTCAAGAGGAGTTACCTCACTATCCTCAGAGTCATCAGATTCCTTAGCCATCAGACAGAGAAGAGCAGGGCTCTCTTCATCAGAAGTGTCTGAATCTGAATCAGATGAGTAGACGGCAGCTGGCTTTTCTGCTTCTGCTACCATCGCCTTTGCTTTCTGATGCTTTCTTTCTTTTCTGATTCTCTTTTCTTCTTCAGTATATTTCTCAGCTTTAGGATATGGGCAGTCTCTGATGAAATGACCCAGTTTCCTGCAATTATAGCACATCATTTTGGATTTATAAGAATCCTTATCCTGAGAAGAAGAAGTAGGGTTAGAAGTAGAAGCATTGTTATATTTGTTCTTCATTTTCCGTCTGTAGAACCTTTTGAAGTTGTTCATCAGCAATGCAACGTCTCCAGCAGTGTACTCCTTTTTGTTGAGTAGTGTGGCTTCATCAGATGAGTCCACATCTTTGCTTTTGTGAGCTGGCCTTCTTGGATTTTCAGCAGCAACAAGTGCAGCTGTGGGTCTTGAAGTTGAGGTTTCTTCAACACCCATTCTAGGCAGTTTATACTCATACGCCTTGAGTACGGAGAACATCTCTGTAAGAGAAATCTTCCCCAGATCTCTTGATTCTTCCATGGCTGTCACCTTCATGATGAACTTGGGAGGCAGGGCCTTCAGTACTCTGACGGTGATCTCCTTGTCAGTGAAGGTCTTTCCCAGCTTTAGAACTTCATTGAGGGTTCTGGTGAATCTAGTGTCCATCTGATCAATAGTTTCTCCAGATTTCATTTTGAAGTTATCCAGCTTCTCCAAGGCAACACTGAGCTGATGCTCTTTGATGGCGTCGTTTCCTTCGCTCATGTCACGAACCTTATCCCACATCTCCTTTGCAGTTTTACAATGTTTGACTTTGTCAAACCGATCGTTGTCCAGGGCTTTGGTCATGATGAAACGGCCAACTTTATCCAGATTGAACAGTTTTATTTCTTCGGCTGTCATCTCTGTCAGATCTTTTTCCACCACTAGTTCAGCTTCATCAACTATAACGATCTTGGTGAATTTGAATGGACCTTTGATGATACATGTGTACATGTTATCATTATAGGCAGCAAGAAAAATCTCCATTCTGATTTTCCAGTCTTCAAAAGACATACCAGCAATTTGGGGAACATGGCTGATACAGTCCATCTTTCAAAAAGTTTATGTTTTTCAAAAAGATGTTCTTTTGAAAAAGGTTTAAAACCTTTGAAAAACACTTGGATCAAGCTCGTTGATCAGGCAGCTGATTCAAATGAACCACCTGCTCTGATACCACTTGTTGGTCCCAAGTGGTCAGAAGAGGTTTAGAGGGGGGGGTGTGAATAAACCTCTTTAAAATTTTCTTCCAATTTTAACTTTAAAACTTTTCTCTAACTGTGAACAGACTAAGCTGATCAGAGTAGTAAGTTACAATTCTGTTCGCGAACAAATCTTTGAACAGGTTTGTTGACCACTCGTCTGATAGTTACTTAGCTGATTTTGTTAAAATCAGTTTTAATACTTAGAGTACTTGCAGCGGATTTTTAAGGTGTTTTTCACAAGTATTCCTAGTAGTTTGAAAAATGTTTCCCCAACTTTATAAACTCCTTTAAATTCTTTTTCAAACAGTTAAGTAAAGTGTTTTATGCAATCTTGAAATATGCAAGTAAAAATGCAAATAAAAACACAAGTAATTTTTATAGTGGTTATATGGATGTAAATATCCTTTAATCCACTCGTCCAAGTCACAAAGATCTTGGGTTATACTAGAAACACAAAGTAACCAGTACACTCTGCTTACGCCAATCAACAAATGAACAGGCCGTAAGTGCGCAGTAAGAAATCACAAAGAAATCCTACTCTCTGAAGTAATATCACTCACTAAGATGGATATCTACTTCTCACAACACTCTGTTTTTACAAATTCACTCAGAAGATGTTTTTAGCTTGGTTCTTCAACTTCGCTTTTCGACAACAAATGACTAAGCTGATGAGTGAGCTGTTCTTGAGACTTAAGAGTTCTGCTTCGAAAAATTCTCTCAGAAAGTGTGTTGTCTATCTTCTCTTCGTCTCTTTCAGCTATTTATACTTGAGGTTTGAAAAATGTCCGTTGAAGAGAGACAAAATTCAAATTCCTCGAGTACTGGTCCTTAATTTCCGCGAACGGCTCTTTTGCAGTCTGTCCGTACTGTCAACAGTACTATTCTGCAGGCAGCATTAAATGCACCCAGCTGATGCGAAGCATTTATTCAATCATTTGTCTTTAATATCCTTGTACTTTAGCATTTATTACTCCAAGGGGCATTTATTACCGTTGGGAAGACTTTATGATCCTTTCCACTTGGCTGACGAAAGTGCAAGTCTGATGGCGAACTAAGCTGATCTCAAACTTGAACAAATTTGATTTGAGTCGGCTGATCTTCATCAATCTGATAACTTTCCTTCAGCAGATCAGAAGTCTTGGACCTTGAAATTTTGACTCTTCTGATGTCTTCTTATACTTAGTCAAAATTCCTTCAAAGGGATATCAGCTGAGTTGATTCATACTTAGCCAAATTTGAAGTTTTGGAATTCTTCAAAACCTCCCTTTACTAATTGTCTTCAGTGTTCTTCATCTTCATCCTTATCCAACATACATAAATTTTATTAGATTGATTTCACCAATTTTCATTGATTTTCATCCGTTTCTTAACTTATTTCACACGTTTTTCTCGAAAAATATTTCATGAAAATTTGGGGTAATGTTCTCATGTCAGATAAAGATTACTTAGTTCACTAAGTCATAAGCATTTTTGTTCATTAATAGGTAAGATGCGATTCTACTTTAACATATTTTATGATATTTAAGAGAATTTGATTTTTTTTTAAGAAGTGACATATTGTACTAAATCTTTAAATGAAACAAATAATATTTTTACAATTATTCAAAATAATAGTCTTTATTTTTATTTTTATATGTTATAGGAGAACAATAATAAAATTGTAAAAGTGATTTAGGAGTTAATTTCTTAATTATTGGAGTTAATGTAAGAAATAATTATAATAAGACTTCATATCTAATTTGAATATACTTTTATTTTCCTTCCATATTCATGGTGCTTGGTTAGAATGCAAGGAAGTTACAAATTATCTTAAAATATTTTTCTACCAAAGTTTTGATGAGAAAATTTAAGGAAAATTAATGTCTAATTATATTTTATTAATATACATTACAACTTGAATAAGGGCATTTTTGTCTTCACGAAAAAAGAAAAAAAAAACTTAAATTATTCACACTTTTAATAGTAGTAACATTTCTTTCTCCTCCTATTTTCTTGGTTCTATATTCATGGCTAACACACTTTATCCACTTGTTCTAGGTCAGGTGGTGGTTTGCAACAATGTGACGTTGCCTCTTTATTTCGGAAAATTCTTGCCTAGGCTAGGTCTTTTATAGACCATGAACAAAATTATTATATTCACTAATTATATTTGCAAGATTTTATTTATAATTTATGAAAGATAGACAAAAAAAATTCCTTTATTTCTTGAAGGAGTGGAATGAAAGGGTGATGAATGAAGAGTAAATCAGTAATTGAGATTGCGATATTGATGATATTAAAATATTCACAAGACATATAAATAAAGCTAATCAAATAAATTATTCCACAAAAATTAAGGTTCAATATGAACCTTCTAGATTCAATATTGTTGGCCCTTGATTCAATTTATTTTACTAAACAATCACAAACTGACAAAAACAATATAGTCAATTCTCTCTTAATAGATCCCATCAAACACTAATTATGCTTGGTTCACACTCATTTTCCTTTTATTCAAAACAGCAATAATACATATTTAATAATACCATGGCACACCAACATGTCAAACCAATGGATGGTTAAGCTAGACACCTTATGGGGTCGATATCAAACTAGTCATTTGAAGCTGATTGAATGTCTTAAAAGGTTTTTGCTATAACATGGCTAACTGCCTATGAATTTGGGAAATAGAGCTTACAATTTTTTATTTAAAATAAAGAGCTGAAAATTTGACATTAACAATATAACTGAACCAAGATATGTTGTGTCAATTTGGAAAATTGCTCAAGAACGCAATAAGGCACACATAAGCCTTTTTTGGATGTATTATGGCTCTTTTTTTTTTTGGCAGCCAATAAATTACTTGTACATTTTTTCACTGAACAAATCACGAAACAAGTGTTTCAACTCAAAAAGTACTCCCCCGTCATTTTATTTTTGGTCTTATTTTCTTTTGAGATGTTTCAAAACAACACTCTATTTTCCTATTATGAAATTATTTTTCTTAAAAATTAATACCCTTTCACATAAAATAATGATTTGACATCACTATTCTCTACCATTACATTTAGGAGTATAATGTAAAGATGCATAATAGAAGTTTGATTTTTTCAATTCTTACATAAAACTTCGTGTCAAAACTTAAGGGAACAAAATAAAAGGGACGATTGGAGTAATACTTCAGTAAAATCAATTAATTTATAAAATAATTTCAATTATTTTTAATAGATAGAATCACGTATTACTTATATTTTTCTAAAAAAATCAATATTCAAAATACATCCAAAGAACACTCAACATTTAATTAACATTTATTTACATACAAAAGATTCTAGCTAAAATTAAATTAATTCATGTCATATTTCAATTGTTATGCACATTTTTCAAGAGAATTTTCAAATTACCAAACTACAATATTTTTTCCTCAATCCAAACCAAACCAAACCAAACATGACCATTATAATCAATCCAAACAAGGCCATAACGTTTACCTTTGAGGCTATTCCTCCCATTTTAGATTTTCTCCTTACAAACAAACCATTTAGTAACTTTTCCTCTCAAACACGCCATAAAATTATTTTTATAGATACATCAGTAAAATGGATTGACACTTGTCATTCAGGGAGAGGCAACGTAACTATTTTGAGTATTGATGCTTTAATGAAGATGAATAGTTACGACATGTTTACTTTATTATTCTCGGAGTTATTATATGTGATGTTTTTAACCACTTTTAAAAAATGTGTTTCCGTGTTTTTTAAAAAGATAACATCCATTTTTAAAATTGTTTATATTTAGTCCATTTCCAGCCAAAGCATGTAATAGTCCCTCATGCATGTCTGCTTGCTTGGTTGTCTGTCTTGCATAGTCTGTCATTTCCAACCGAATCAACAATACAAAATATTTATTTCAATCTCAAACTTTCCACTCTCACATAACAATAACAATAACAACAACATTAACAACACCATTTATAATAGTTTTTATCATTGTTAATAATATTTTTTCTTTTGAAAACGTTAGTAATATTTAATATTTTAGCGACTATAATTTTACTTCACATTGAATGATTGAATGAATCTATTTTAGATGGGTCAAGCAAGCATTCTTTAGTAAGATATTCTTACCAAATTGTCAAAAAAAAAATTATTTTATTTAACAAGAGCCAAAAGCGATGTCTATGCTTGGATTTACAGATGAAAATATTAAGAAAATATTTTTTTATATATGTAATTATATTTCTTTTGTTTACATATTTTTTACATATTTAAATTAATAACTTTTAAATTAAAACTAAAAAACACAAGATTATATTACTTTATATTTATACTATTTGAAGGTCACTCAAACACTATCTTCAAACAAATGTGGAATAAGGGGAGTTAATTTTTTATTCCACATTGGTTTGAAAATAGTATTTGAGTGGTCTTATAGTAGTATAAATATGAAGGAGAAAACATTATTTCTTTCAAAATTATGAGTAAGTTTTTTTTTAAAGAAAACATTAAATCATAATTAATAACTATTAAAAAGTTTTTATATATTTTTTAAACATTTAAATTAATAATTTTTAAAATTAAAACTTAAAAAAAAAAATTGGTCTGGATGCGCGCGTGCGCGTCCAGGAGTAGCATGCCTTTTTGCCCGCAGGCAAGCAACTCCCTCTGGATGCCTGCCTGCCCTCCGGGGATTTCATTTTTCAACCGACAGGGGGGGGGGGCTCTTGCTTGCCTCCACTTCGACTGGAGATGGCCTCAAAATTCTCTTAAAAAAAGTACAAAAAGTAAAAGCTGATTGGATACAACTTCTAACTTGTACAAAAAGTTATTACTGAAAACACACCTTAAAACCATGAATCTCTTGATATATCCTCAATTTTCGTATATTTAAAAATTTATTTATTTGGAAATTAAATTTTTAGAGATTAAATAGAAGATAGGACTAGTTGATTTTTTGGGTGATTTATATCCACAACCCCTAAGGTTTGGTTATATTATAGAAAATCCCCTTACGTTTGAAAAATTACAAAAAGTCTAAAAATATCCCGATATTAAAAAAGAAGAAGAAAAAACGAAAATATCACAACAATGAAATGTCTAAAATAAACCAATTCTTTTATAGGACAATTTACACCCATACCCCCTGAGGTTTAGCTATATTACATAAACCCCCTAACATTTAGAAATTACAGAGACACCTCCTATGGTTTGTCAACTTTAACGGAAAGTACAAAAAATCTAAAATACCTAGTTGTCTCCAATCCTGAGGCTCCCCCTCCAACTAATTCTAATTTAAATCCTTCCCCACTCTCACAATAATAATAATAATAATAATAATAATAATAATAATAATAATAATAATAATAATAATAATAATAATAATAATAATAATAATAATAATAATAATAATAATAATAATAATAATAAAAACAAAAATTAAATTCACGGAGTATAACATTTAAATCATATTTTATTTAAGTGTTTAAATTGTATTTTCAATTAATTCGTATTTTTAAATACGAAATCGTATGGTTTAAATTAAATCATTTATAAAATTTATTTTCACAAATTCGTATTAAACATATATCCAATTATATTCATACCTTGAGATAATGTTGATGATTTATATTTAATTGTAATTTATTAAAAAGAACATAAAATTTCAGTACAAACACATATTTAGAAAATGTGAAAAATAAAGTATCCATGTAAAATTGAATTAAATAAAGGAAAAAAGGGATATTGTGCACCATTCACGGCTTCAACATAGGAGAAAAAAAAATAAAACAAAAAGGAAGGTGGGAGGGGAATTAAAACAAACAATTTAATTTCATTCTTGTTTTTGTGTGTGCCGTTATTTAATGTTGTAATTCGTGTTTTGAATTAATAAAATTAAAAAAAATATTTAAAAATAAAAATAAAATTATTATTATAATAATGAGAGTGGAGAAGAAAAAAAAGTAAAATTAAATGGGGCTCGGAGTCCTACCTTTGAAGACGACCAGGCAGGACTAATGTCAGGGGCAGAAGCAGCCCAAGGGCTCTGGAGCCCTGGTCCTGCCCATGCCATTGGAGATGACCTTAGCTTCACCAAGCCCTCCCCCCACCCACACACTTAGGATTGGAGATGACCTAAGTTTTTTATTTTTATTTTTTTTATTTTTTATAATCCAGGTGTTCAAGCTTACACTAGACTAATCATGGACCCTCAGAACCCTTGCTCTAGAACCCTGAAGGATGTAAATCGCAGGATGTGCCTCCACCAAGCCTCGAGATCCCACCATACTGCTGTATACTCTGCGCACAAAGGGGTCTTCACCACACCATACTACTGTACACTCTGCATACAAAGGGGTCTTCACCACAAATGACCCTTAGACAGACCCATGTAAATGCTTCCATCCAAGTTCCAAATGGGATTCGAACTCCCACCCTTGCCGCTGGAGCAAGCCTTATGAATTGTTGGTCAACCATGTCCTTTCGACGGATTTTCCGATGAACAAAATTTCGTCGAAAATATCCGACTAATTTTTCAATAGAAAAAAGAAATCCTACGGAATTAATTCGTCTGAAAATAATTGAAAAGAAAATGCTAGTTAATTTCCGACGAATATAAATCCGTTGGAAAGTTTTAAGAGAATTACTTAAAATTTTTTTTTATTTTGACTGATTAAATCCGTCGAAAAATATTTGTTTAAAAAAATTAGTTCCGATGAAAAATTTATTTCCGTCAAAAAATAACTAAAAAAATATTTTGAAATGAATAAAATCAGTCGGAAATTATTTAAAAATAACAAATTAAAATAGATATTTAATCTAACTTTTTTCACTTATTTCACTAATTTCATCGATTTAAATTAATATTTATTGATTTAACTCGTTTTCCATTAAAATAATTCTAATTTAAACAATTTTTGCAATAATTTGATTAATTAAGATCTTTTTGTCGATTTAACTCGTATGTACATAACCATATACTCAACAATTTTAAATTAGTGACTAAATAATTTCGAGCCAAGCAAGTGTCGATTTGATTATGAATAACTTCAATGTACATAACTCTAATGTAAACAATGTTAGTTTTGGTCAATTAATTTTACAAATCGAGAGCCGGTCGATTTGATTTCGAATAATCTCAATTTACATAACCATATAATCAACAATTTTCAATCCGTAAGCTTGTATCAATTTGATTTCGAATAACCTCAAATGTACAATATTACCCTAAGGTCAACGATTGGTCAATTAACGTTGCAAATCGAGAATCGATCGATCTGATTGTGAATAAGCTCAATGTAAATAACTATATAGTCAACCATTTTGAATTAGCGACTACTTAATTAATTTTTAGCCTAGTATCGACTTGATTTCGAATAACCTCAATGTATGTGTATATATATGCATAACCATATAATCAACAATTTTCAGTCAGTAAGCTTGTATCAATTTGATTTCGAATAACCTCAAATGTACAATATTACCCTAAGGTCAACGATTGGTCAATTAACGTTGCAAATCGAGAATCGATCGATCTAATTGTGAATAAGCTCAATTTAAATAACTATATAGTCAACCATTTTGAATTAGCGACTACTTAATTAATTTTTAGCCTAGTATCGACTTGATTTCGAATAACCTCAATGTATATATATATATATATATATATATATATATATATATATATATATATATATATATATATATATATATATATATATATGTGTGTGTGTGTGTGTGTATGTGGATAGCTCTTGTATGGTCATAAATTGATTAATCAACGTTACAAAATGAGAATCGATCGATATTATTGCGAATAACCTCAATGTACATAAATAGTAAACAATTTTGAATTATGATCTAATTAATTAACTAATTATGAACTAATTATCAATTTATAACTTCAAATAACCTCAATTTACACATTTTCCACCATATTGATTTCATTTAAACTTTTTTTTGATTGCTTTAACTCTTTTAATTTCATCATTTTATTGCAATAATTTGATTAGTTAGTTTAAAAAAGTTAATAATAATTAATGATTTAAGATTAAAAAAATGAAATTAACGATTTAGGGCATAAAGCCCTAATTTCATTTGCCTTACTCCTATTTCCCACGCCGCTCTTTCTCCCACTCTTTCCCACACAACCGCTCTTCCTCCCTTTCTCTCCACCGCCACTCTCTCACCAACTCCTCTTTGAACTCACGCCGCCCAGCTCAGCCCGCCCTGCTCATGAGCTCGTACGATGTTATCGACAAATGATTAAGTGGGTCAATGAACGTGTGGTGAGAACATATGTAAGTAAAATAACCCATAAATTATTGAATGGTATGTGTTGTGCTTGATTAACTAACTTATAATATTGTGTATGTTCGAATAAATTTGCGAAAAAATTGGCTTTTGTCCAAACCTTGAAAACGGGTGAAACAATTCTAATCTCACTAGATTTTGAGTTGAAGGAAACAAAGAGGGTTAACAAATAATAATTTAACTTATTTAAATAAAATTTATGTATTTAAAATTAGTCTAATTATTGTTCTCTTTTATTATTTAGACATGGGCAGAGAAAGTAGGTATTGCAAAAGAAGGGCAATATTTATGTTCTAGGTTCTGAAGATGCTCGGGTTAACCCTAGTTCATCGTCACGTTGTTCCAGACCTATTTCATCAGCAGATGCAGATCTTGAGTCGATAATTCAAACTCTGGAACAAACCGTACAAGAAAAAGTACAAGTAGAGCAAAGCCAGAAGGAGGACTACGAGCAAATTAAAGAATAATTGGCTAAATCTCAAAAACAATTGGCCAAATCTCAAGAACTGATGGATAAATTTGAGTGTTTGGTCGAAGGACTTGTAAAGAAAGAAAGAAATCAAAACCGTCCATGTACCCGACTAGGAAAACAACAACATTCTGAATCTGATGACGACGAGGACGAGAAGAATATATGATGAGGAATCGTCAGATTGAGACTTGTTGAATGTTGTGATTTTCCGACGGTTTAAGTTTGTGATGTTTTGAGACTTATTAATTATGACTATGATTAGAACTTATTTTGGATGATGATTGAGTTGTAAAATATTTCATGATTCTCAATAGATTAAGTTTTTTTATTAACAGGTTTGACTAATTTTGAGAATTTCTTATTTTGATTATTTTCTTTTTCTTTTCAATAGAATTTTACCCTCGGAAATTAAAAATTATTTACGTATTTCGAAGGAATTAATAAAAAAATTAATAATTTTTGACAGTTTTTTTCCTTCAGAACCTGTGTTTTTTCTTTTATATTTATTTTTTTCCTACAGAAAAATTCCGCCCAAAAGTTTATATTTTTTTTGAAGTTTTTTCCAAAGGATTTTTGCATCTGACCCCTTCCCCTATTCCCCCTACATATATAGGATATTTTAAGAAGTGTACAAATCTTTCCATTTTCCAAGTCGATCCGGCAGAACAACTTAAAAGATAAAGAAGTATCGTTAATTTCTTCATGCTCGTTCCAAGTTCGAAGTAGCATTTGTACGACTCGAAAAATCTGTTTTCGATGGAATTTGGCAGTCGAAAATTTCGTCGGAATTTTACCCATCAGAAAGTTTTCCTGCGCCACTTTTCAAACAGATTTTTCAACGAGAAAAATCCATCGAAAAATGCATTTTATGGCGGATTATCCTTGAAATGCGACAAAAAATCTTGTTTTTCTTGTAGTGGTTTATTATATTTGAAACACTCCCATTGTGAGTTTATTCGTCCGCAAAAAAAAAAAAAAAAAAAAAAAAAAAAAAGAAAGATTCAACAATTGATCAATTAAGGTTACAAATCAAGAATTGGTCGATCTTCTTGCGAACTCAATGTACAAAAATAGTAAATAATTTTGAATTTTGATCAAATTAATTAACTAATTATAATCCAAGTATCAATTAACTTTAAATAACCTCAACCAACTCATTTTCCACCAAATTGATTTCATTTAAATTATATTTTATTGATTTAACTCTTTAATTTCATCATTTTTTTTGCAGTAATTTGATTAGTTAATTTAAAAAAGTTAATTATAATTAATGATTTAAGATTAAAAAAATGAGAAAAAAATTAAATTACCTACTTTGGGCAGAAAACCCTAATTTTATCTTCCTCACTCTTATGTCCCACGCCGTTATTTCTCCACTCTCTCAAACACCGCCGTTCTTCCTCTCACTCGCTCGATCCCACACCTATGCTCTTCCACCCTTTCTCTCCACCGCCGCACTTCTTCTATCTCTCTCCACCGCCGCTCTCTCCCCTACTCCTGCCTGAACTCACGCCGCCTAGCCCAGCCCGCCCTGCTCCTGAACTCGTACGATGTAAACGGACAAAGGATTAAGTGGGCCAATGAACATGCTGGGAGAACATATGTAAGTCAAATAACAGATAAATTAGTTGAATGGCATGTGTTGTGCTTGATTAACTAACTTATAATATTTGTGTGTTAGAATAAGTTTGCAGAAAAATTGGCTTTTGTCAAAACCTCGAAAACTAGTGAAACTATTCCAATATCGCCAGATGTTGAGGTGAAGGTAACATAAAGGGTTATTAAATAATAATTTAATTGATTTAAATATAATTTATGTATTTAAAATTAATTTATGATCTTTTATTTTATTATTTAGACATGGGCCGTAGGTATTGGAAAGAAGGGCAATATTTATGATTTAGGTTCTGAGGCTGAACGAGTTAAGCCTAGTTCATCAGCCGATGCATATCTTGCGTTTAGAATTCAAACTCTGGAACAGGCCGTATAGAAAAATACAAGTAGAGTAAAGCCAGAAGGAGGACTACGAGCAAATTGAAGAACTATTTGCCAAATCTCAAGAACAATTTGCCAGATCTCAATAAAGGATGGATAAATTTGAGCGTTTGGTCGAAGGACTTGTAAAGAAAAGATAGAAATCGAAACCGTCCATGTACCTGACCAAGAAAACAACAACAGTCTGAATCTGACGACGAGGACGAGGAGAATAATGAGGAATCATCGGATTGAGACTTGTTGAATGTTGTGATAGTTTCCTACTATATTTTAATACTTAGTGATTTTCCGACGGTAAGTTTGTGATGTCTTGAGACTTATTAATTATAACTATGTTAAGAACTTATTTAATTTTGGGATGATGATTGAGTTGTAAAATATTTTATGATTCTCAATAGATTAAGTTTTTTAACATGACTGATGAATTTTGGGATTTTTTTATTTCAACGAAAATTTATCGTCGGGAAATAATAAATATTTACATTTTCCGAAGGAATTATTCCGTCGGAATTAATAAAAAAAATTAATAATTTTTGACAATTTTTTCCTTTGGAAGCTAATTTTTTTTTTAAAATATAATTTTTACCAAGGAAAATATAAAGAACATTTTTGTTTTAGTTTTTTCCCGACGGATTTTTGCCTTCGTAAAATCCTATTTTCGAAAGAAATTTGCCGTCAAAAAATTCGCCGTAATCTGTCCGTCAGAAAGTATTTCGATTGATTTTACCTATCGGAAAATCCGTTTGGAAGTTTTCCTACACCACTTTTTTCGAAGAATTTTCCGTCAACATCCGTTGGAAAATCCTCTTTTTCTTGTGGTGGTACATTATCTTAGAAACACACCCCTGGGGGTATATTCGTCCGCAAAAATGGAGACTCAACCTTGAAAAAGTTGATAGAGGGTAAATTTGAAATCAATAAAAAAATTGGATGATGTCATCAATTTTAATTTTGTGTGGGATTTTCTATGAGAAGGACAAACCTTAGTCACTCTTTTTGTATGATGTCCCTGTAATCTCTGAAACTTGAGGGTTTTTTCATAAATTCGCCATACCTCAAGGGGTGTGAGTGTATGTCACTCTTTTTTTAAAAATAAAATATTGTAGGCACTTTTAGAGATTATTTAAAGAAGTGGAGTATGGTAATTTATATATATTATTATATGTCAAATCTAGGTTATATGTAAGTGAAGTAATGTAAGAACTATATTAATTTGTGTTAAATCAAAATTTAGTTTGCTAGTTTATTTTTGAGAAATAATAGACAATTTTTCAAGAGTATATTATTTTCGAAATTTGAAAGAAAACTTTTATTTTTAACCAATTTCCGAAAACAAACAGAAAATATTTATTTAATTTTTCAGAGAGCATTTGAATGGTCTAGGCCTTTTGATTGTTATAAAATTGAGGGTAGTTATTATCCCCTAAACTTTGTTTTTATCCTAGTAACTTAACAAATAGTCAAATATATTTTAAATATGTATCACACTAAAATTAATTAGGTTAATATTTTTTCAAATATAGATTAAATTTTGGTATTTTCTCGAGGGCTCATATATATGTTTACTCGCTTTCGTACTTGATAAATTACTTTGTACGAGAAAACGTTTCAACATAAGATTATCAAAACATGAAGAAGTTTTCATTTCAATGCATAATTAGCATGAGTGGCAAAACCATTTAACTCCAAAATAAAAAACAACTATTTATGCTAGAGAAAAACATCTACCAACAAAGTAATAACATGGTAAAAATATTTTATGTAACTGCTTCATATAAAGTTTATTATCGTAATGTATCAATCAAAATATAGAATTTATAATATTCTATAAAATAACAAAATAACTCTTGATTTTATCACTACAATATGATTTTGTATAAAAATTAAATTAGTTTCACTATGTTGTATATAAACATTTGCATTAAATACTCTCTCATTTAATTTGTAAAGAACATTTGCAGTTAATTGGTTCAATATATACGAGTTTATACATAAGAAGTATATAAATTAAAGATCCTTAATATCATAGAATATTTAGATTAAATTAAGTGACCATATTCCTCCCATTACTTATGATGCATAATTTTCAAATTTTCACCGCCACATTTTATTTATAATATTCTCAAGAGAATCCGAAGTATTTTCTTTATTAATAAAAAATATTAATTGGCGAATACTTGTGTGTCATTATCTTTCACAAAATTGACTATTAACATCCTAAGAGTCACACATGATGGGGATCTGCAAATTCAATGTCTTATTCTTCTTGTGAGTTCGATAAAATAATTAAAGAATTATAAATTTTATTAATATAAATTGTTTCCTAAGTACTTAAAGATGAATAGCTCGTGAAAGCTGAGCAGAGTTTAGTTGGATTTTTATGTTGTTTGTATCTAACATGCGCCGGATCCGTTTCTTGTCACTGTTCCTGCTCACACGCCTGTAACCATGGATCTATATATCTGTCAACGATTTTCCTCTTTATTTTATTTGGCATTCTTCCAGTATGATATTTGTTTCCTTTTGGTGCATTTTAGTGACTTCTAGAGTTCTATCTAGAAGATTAATATTAGGAAAAATTGTAAATTTGGTATTATAGAATATAGCACTTTGCATTATCGAATGGACAATTAGTACCACAGTTTAAATATTGATTGTAATGTTCATATCATCGTTAAATAATTGAATCAAAATGGTTGAAATCGGCCACGTGCACTGTACGTGACTATTATCTTGTCTTTTCAAGTGAAAATAATCACGTAATAACGTGAAAACATGACATAAACATTATAAATTTATCTTCAAAAGATGAAATAATATGATAAATTTATGGAGGGAAGCATGATTATTTTTCATCTAAAGACGAGATAATGGCTATATATGTGCGGTGGTGTACTTGGCTAATTCCGTCCATATTCATCCAATTATTTAACGGTGGTATGAACATTGTAACTAAACTTTAACTTGTGGACCTATATGTACATTTACATATTCAGTAATATCAAAATTGTAAAGTGACCTATTGTCCAAATATGCAATTTCTCCATTTATATTACTATGATTATATGAAAGTCATAATAAATATCGTGAAATTGAAAATATAATTCCTAGTATAATTTTCTTTCCACTATTTTTTTGTAGAGTTTAATTTTCTTTTTGGAATAATTTACTATAGTTTTATAATATAAAGTATTTTATAATATTTTATAATTCACTATAGTACTTAGAAATATAAAATATTCTATAATATTTTATATACACAGATTATTTTAAACATATTTAACAACAAAGAGGTCCGCCTCTGTGTGTGTGCAGTGGTGTACTTGGCTAATTCCGTCCATATTCATCCAATTATTTGATGATGGTATGAACATTGTAACTAAACTTTAACTTGTGGACCTATATGTACATTTACATATCCAGTAATATCAAAATTGTAAAGTGACCTATTGTCCAAATATGCAATTTCTCCATTTATATTACTATGATTATATGAAAGTCATAATAAATATCATGAAATTGAACATATAATTCCCATTACAATTTTCTTTCCACTATTTTTTTGTAGAGTTTAAATTGTCTTTTTACTTAATTTGTTTTCAATTGATCTAGGTTCTAATTAACGAGTTTACTTTAATCGATCACTGATGAAGTAGTTAGATATTTTTACACGAAGATTCTGATTTTTCATATGAACTTCGACTCGAGTTCCAAAAATTTTCCAATAAATTAATTTTATCTAAATTTAATTTGTTATATATAAAGAATCCAGTTGAAACGATGTTATAACTTGATCCAATAGTTTGCTATTTTTTAACCTCGTCCAAAGGGAAATTGGGTTAGTGTTTCTCCAATATGGGTACATATGCAAGATTATCAACTTATGACTAATTTACTACAATATTAGGTATGGTTGTTGATAACGTCGTGAAAAAGTCATTATTACGTGCCTTCTTAAGCCGAAAACAACTTGCTTTGATTCGAGTTTTGCGTGCTTTTGTTTATTTTCGCGTTCTTTTGCGTTTTTGGTCCTTTGTTGGACATTTGTTTGTTTTGGTTGTTGTTTGTGTGTTTTATTGTTGTTTTGTGTGTTTTTGTAGGGAGATGTAGAAAAGGACTTCAAAGGAATGAAGAACCCGGAGCAAATTGTACAAGAATGTAGATAGCTGCTCACTAGAACATGCATAAATATTTGATGGATGATCCAAATGAGCTGAAATTTTGATATGTCCTATATGAGTGAGTTAGCTACGCTACGGACTTTACGGATCCGGATTTGGAGTTCGGAATCAAAAGATATGCTGCTCGGAAAGAAGTGCGGCAGAGCAGGAAACCTACTGCATGCGGCCGCGAGGTTTAACCTCGCGGCAGCGAGCTGGTGGCAGAAAGTTTCTGCCCAGGTCTCAACCTCGCTGCAGCGAGGTGTTCACCGACTGCAGGCTCGCGGCCGCGAGCCCTGGTCTCGCGGCCGCGAGACCTGCTCTGTTTTTCAGCGTGTTTTGAGGGTGTTTCTTGTACTTTGCCTTCTTTTTCCCCACTTGTAATTCTAACCCTTTAGGGGGCTTTTGGTCTTGTTTTCCCTTAGGTTAAGAGGAGAGGAGGACATAACTTGCAACATATCTTGGAATCATTCCACTCTTGTGCCTCTTTTTCTCTTTAAGCTTCCCTCAACTTTTTCTCTTTGTTTTCCTTTGTTTTTCTTGTATTTGAAGGCTTCACCAAGGGGGTGAGTTAGTCACCACCCTTGGGGAGTGATTAGGTGGTGATTAAGGGGAGGAGAATTCATCTCTCGATTTCATTCCGATTAGGTGATATTTTTCTATTTCCTAGTTATCATTGATTAGGAGATTGATGTTGTATTTCCTTTTTATATGAATGATTGTGGATTTGAATTCTCCGGATTTATATATATTTATGTTATTGTTTGATTAAATGATGTCTTGATGATTAGTATGGTGCTTATTTGTGTTCGTTAATCCGATTCCGTGTTTATTGTTCGTCTTGTGGTTTGACAACCTTTGGAGATGAAAGTTATTGATTCTTGATTGCTATATTTAGTGATTTTGAGGATTTGATTATGAATTTGGATTGTGATTCGATTTTAGGATAGACATATACCTATGTCGTTTCATATTCGTTTAAGATTTGAGTTTAAATGACATCGATTAGATTTTATTCCGTTTATACGTAAATTGGATTAGTTTAATTCGATAGGTTGGTATGCTATCGAAAGATACATACGAACATCAGTGAATCCTTGAATAGCAAGCACGAGCACAATATATTAATTGTCGAGTCATTGTTATCGTTTGATTAATTATGTTTGATGTTGGGTTATGTTTGATTTGTTGGGTTTATTGTTTTATCGCACTTTTGGCCATCTACCTTTAATGCAACCTAGACATAGGATGTAGAAAGTTAGGTGAGTGACGATTTGTGGATTTCAACCTAGGATAGACATATACCTAGTTTGGTCCGTGTTTGTAAAATGGGTTCGTCCGTAAATGCATCAAATAACTTAGATTCTCTTTATTCGGGGATTCGGGTTAGTTTTAGGTCCCGGGTGACAACGGTACACCTTAGAATCCTCTTTTGGGTTCGGACTTTCCTTAGAGCATCGGTTGACAGCGATGTTCGTTCTTGATCCGGAGATGGAGAGTTTGGGTAGATTGGTAGAGTTAAGTCAAACCGATAGGGAGACTTAACTAATTTGAACTCACAAACAACAACTAAATCTAGGATTGTTTGCATAGCTAATCTAACAACCGCATAATTTATCTGCTTTAACTAATCGCTTATAAATCCTCCTTACCACATAATTAACTCCCCATTTACTTGCTTTCGTAGTTAGATTTACTTTATCGCTCGTAGCTAAATAAAATCACCCTTATCATATATTTGGGTTCGATAATATTGTATCAAGCATTCTTAGATAGAATAAGCCTTCAATTGATTCGTTTATTCCCACCTTTTACTCATTCGTGGGGATTCGATACTCGGTATGTACTTATCGTTTTATATTACTTGTAACGACCGTATACTTGCGTAGTTTACGTACTCGTATAAAGAGCGTAACAGTTGTCATTGGGTGGGTTTTAAATCCGAATTTTGTTTGAATCCACTCCAACTTATTAGTATTTATGTTAATTACAGATTGGTATTTGATATGAATTTGGGGATTCATAATTCGAAGTAAGTTTAGCGAATAAGGATCTCTCATGATAGTTTATTTTGATAAATAAAATTAATATTATTTTATTATCAGTTTAAGAAAATATTAGTTAATTATTTTATTTATGTGCAAATTTTCATCTGACAACATAAGTTAGTTTTGATACCTTAATATTAGTATCCCTAGTCTTCAAATTAATATGTTAAATTATGTGAAATGAATGGTTAAATGTCTTGAGAGTTGATATTTTTTTATATAGAAGAAAATATTTTTGTGAATTTTGAACGTGATGGTTCTATTGGATCTGAAAATCCGATATCCGATCAAATTCAAACAAAATTCACTATCACATCGTGTTCAAACAGGATCAAATGGATAAAAAAAGTTTCAAATCCGAGCAAGAGAATCTAGCTCGAATCCAATTAGACGTAAATGGATCCAAATCAATCACAAATTCAACCCGTTGACAATCCCAAATTATCAGGTAAGCTAATGTTAGTCCGATCTCTTTTCCTTATTAGAAGTCCAATTTTCTAATAGGAATACTCAGTGGGCTGGGCTCAGAAAGTTCAAATGGGTTTTCATGTAATGGTGTATCGTTTTGTCCACCTTGACTTCATTATTTGATGAAGAATTGAAAATGTAATAGTAGTACGGATAGATTGGCCTAGTCCGAGAGTATGTCATTTATTTTTGAAACTATGGGGCTCATCTGGTTAATTTCTAAGAGTATTTCTGAAAACACAAAATTTAATTTTTTTTGGGGAAAAAATATTTGTGAGTATTTATGGCATGTTTGTTTGGTGTTTAAGAAAGTTTTGGGAAAGTAGTGGAAGTTTGTGAAATAATCCCGATTTGCGTAATATTGTTTGTTTGAGTTTTGAGAAAGTGGTTTGAGAAATAAATTATATGTAGATTTTTTTAGAAGAGTTAGATTGTAGATGTAAGATGTATAAGATTTTATGTCAAATCATATTTGTTTTGTGAGACATATTATGTAAGAGATGTTGTAATTAAATTTAAAGAGAGTTAATTTATTGTGGCTAGATGCCTAATTACATGGTTGGAATTCATAGATAAATTGTTATGTGTATAGTGGGGAAGACATAGTTAAAATAGATAATGTGCGTTTGTCCCACATTGGTCTAAGATTAATTGACAATTACAAAGTTATAAATGCATTGTGAGGAAGTTCAAAAGTTGAAAACTCTTCCCTTGTCCCACATTGACTTTATAACTTAGTGTGTACTAGTATATATAAATTTAAGCGTAAAGACTTGATATAAAGTATTTACAAAGATGATCATATGGGTGTACTACATGCGCGCCGCCGCTTATGTTACTTTACATAATTGTAAGATAAGTTTTTTTTAAATTTATTTGTTCTGTTCTTTAACTAATTATACTTTCCTTTACTTTCCAAATTGGTTTGTACGATAACTTTTTTAAAAAAATTTATTTGTTATGTTCTTTAACTAATTGTACTTTCCTTTACTTTCCAAATTGGTTTGTACGAAATTGGTGTCTTTATTTTGATCATTTGTTTTTGTTTTCTTCTTATTCTTCTTTTATTCAAGTGGGAAGAAAAATTAAAATCCATATGATGTTTCTCTAAGTCACTGCGTAATGACTTTAGGCTGACTATATTTATTCTTAAAAAAAAATATAAGATACAAAAAATATAAATGTACTTGGTGTAAAAGAACGTATTGAGATGAAGGCGAGAGTTCGAAATCCATAATGTTAAGTGCTTGGGATTGAATTTTAAATGAAAATATTTGTTTTAATTTATAAGATAATAACAATATAAATGCAGTGATTTTAAAGTTTGATTGAATGAGACTTTTAGAAAAAGTTATTAATGGCAAGATATGCGTATGAAAAATTATTATGGAAAATTGTGAGTAATTGCCAAGCTATTAGAATTGAGTGTTATGTGAGTACCAACTAACAAGTCACTTTCTTTTTATTTTTTGGATATTTTATCAAAATTAGGAAAAGTATATGTTTTGTGCATGTTTGAATTAATATTTGAATGTTTGAATTACAATATGGTACAAATTTTTTTGTTAAAATAGGTGTTATAAAAAAATTCTAGAACATTATAAAATGAATAGCGTTGTTTCCCGAAAATAAAGTGTTGCTTCAACAGCAAAATAATTAAATTTCTCAATTCATCCTTTCAATTTTTGGAAAAGCTAGAACTGAAGAAAAAAAAAAAAAAACCTAGAAAACAAAACTAGAAGCAAAAGAGAGGAATAGGAATGACGTCACTAAGCTTTCACGTGAAAAAGAAAAAGGAAAGAAAAAAAAGGAATAAGGATTTTCCTTGGGAAAATTGCTTTTTTGGTTCCGTATGATAGGCTGACTTGCACTTTTGGTACCATTGCATACGAAAATGCAAATTTGGTACCATAGGATATATTTTCATTGCAATTTTGGTACCAAACCCAATTTTTCTACAAAGTTAATGGCAATTTACCCCCTATGAAATGCATAATGTTCAATCTATCCCTCTATAATTTGAAAAAAAAAATCAATTTACCCCCTGTAAAATTTTAATGAAGCAATTTACCCCATTCAGCCAGAGATTGTAACTCACTTGCCGAAATTGAGATTATGCATGCAAACTATTTTATTTAACATATGGGGATAAATTGTCACATTTATCATAACACAATGGGTAAAAAATCACATTATCATAATAAAAGTGGATTAAGTGCCGCCTATAAAAATATCAAGGAGGCGATGTGAAATTTTTACAAAATTTCAAGGGTTAAAATGCTCTTTTTTAAACTACGAGGGGTTTAATTGAACATTATGCATTTAGTAGAGGGTAAATTGCCATTAACGTTGTAGAAAAATTTGGGTTTGGTACCAAAATTGCAATGAAAACCTATCCTATGGTACCAAATTTGCATTTTTATATCCAATGGTACCAAAAGTGCAAGTCGGCCTATCCTATGGTACCAAAAAAGCAATTTTCCCGATTTTCCTTAATTATGAAAACATCTATAAATGTCGATGATATTTAAATTTAAATTAAAGATGCATATTAGGAAATTATAAAAAAAATTATTTGGTAGCAATAGTTGTTATTATGACAATATCAATAGCCTCTCAAAATAACGTAAATAAATATATTCCTTATATATACACATTATATATAAAGTATTACAAAGTCTTATTTTTTTTAAATTGTTCATTTTAATTAAATAATACTTTAACATAATCTCAGAAAGAATTAAGAAAATATATTCTTTTCAAATATAAAACTTATATAATAGTATTAATCTATTTATTATTAAATTAAATAATACTTTAACATAATCTCAGAAAGAATTAAGAAAATATATTCTTTTCAAATATAAAACTTATATAATAGTATTAATCTATTTAATATGTTAAATCAAATTAGTTATTTAAATATAATAAGTTAAATCTCCAAATTGATCAGCACATGGTCTTATTCGAGTCAATTTTGAAATTTGGCGATAATGTAGACTAAAATCATCACTAAATTTGAAAATGTGGGCAGGGGTGGCAAATTGGGTCTAGACCCAATGGGCGGCCCTTGATCCGACCAGACCTATTAAGACCCAACCCATTAATAGACATTATTTATTGGGTTGGGTCAGTATGGGTCTAACTCTAAATTTAAAGGGTTTTTAATGGGCTTTTTAACGGGTCTTATAAAACAAAAGCTTCCCTCTATTTTTTTCATCAAATTTTCAGACTCTCTCACTACGCGACTTCAAGAATCAAGACCCTCACTGCCGGCCATCTTCTACGGACACAACGCCGCCGATTGTGGCCGTCCCACCCAAAACCCATACTCAAAAAGATCATCTCTCTGTCACACATCTTCTCGTGGGTTCAATTTCGTCGATTTATGCCCTATTCCTAAGATTACACAAAACCCCCCAAAATCCTAGGTTCTTCACCATCTACGATTTTTTCCGAATTTGAAGTGATTCCGCACTGTTGAGATTCTAATAATGGAAGGTAAGTTACTTTCCAGTTAATTTCTCAATGTTAATAAATGGAATTTTAATTTGGTGGGATTTTAATTTCTGGGATTTTCTTGAGTTTGTTGTAAAATGCAAACTGCTTCCACCGGGTTGTAATCAATGCCAGCTTGTTGATGTGAGTTATGTTACAAATGATGGAGGATTTTGTTCAATTCTATAGCATATATAAATACTCTGTCACTTCAGTTTTTATAAAAACAATTCTCAGGTTCTGATTCAGAATTTATAAGTAATTTCTCTAGATTTTCTTTCATAGATTCATCAATCTTTAATTTATTAATCTTTTTCTTCATTTTACACATATTAGCGTAATGGCCTATTCTACCACATTTGTAACAAACAATTTTCTTCTTATTTGAAGCTCTTTCCTCTCTCTTTTTATTCTTTTGTTCTATTTTCTTTTTAGAGATATGTCTCCTTTTCTTATGGTGAGAAACATTATCAGTTCCTGAATTAGACCTATAATTCTTTCCTTTTCTTGAAGTGGTTGGAATATCCATGCCAAATTGATTACAAAATTGTCCTAATTGATCTTTTTCATTTAGGTTTTGTCTTTTAACCTGTTGATTTAATTTAATCTCGTTACATAAAGCTAATCCTTCTTGAATACAAGTACCAATCAGCTTACCATAAGTATAATCTTCATAGGGTATATTAATCCTATCTTTCCTAAGATTCTTCCTAACTCTTTCAGCAAATAGGTTAGGCAATCCATCTATAAATTTAGATTTCCAGTGAGAGTTATTACACTCAGGTAATTCCATGACTCTACTAAGGAAAGTATCCTTATACCATCTAAAATCTGTAAGAGTCTTACATCTAAGATTCTGTAACATAGTTCTTATGTTTTCACTATTATCAGAAATTCTTCCAGTAAAGTGTTCTAGAATAGTCACTATAAGTGTATAAACAGCATTCTCAACATTTTGACCATCTTCTTGTTTAACAGTTCTGTAAATATCTAATTTACTTCTTTCTGTTAAATAATTATCCCACCAGCCTTTTAATTGGCCAGTAAATCCTGCAACAATCATTTTAGCAACAGTACTATCACTGTTATTATTACTTTTACAAATAGTACTATACATAAGCATCCTATGAGCTAAAGTATAGATCTGTTTTTCAGTATAACCATCTAAATTCCATTCATAAATATTTTTCCCATTATAACTGTTATTAACAGTGTACTCCTGTTCTTCATGCAACGTGTCCATAGGGGAAGGTCTCCTATAGTAATATAATCGTTGAGTAGGCCTATCAGCAAATTTTTCAATTTTATTTATCTCATCATTAATTTTTTCTTTGTAGTTATCTCTACTAATTCCTTCCGTAAACTCATAATTTAAAGTATTTAATTTTAATCCTTTAAATTTTTCTTCTAGAAATTTTTCTAGTTCTTTATGTGATTTTAATTTAAAATCTGTTATTTCAGGTGGCGGCTGAAGATGAGAAGTGGAAACGATTCCATTTATAGGCTTATCATCCAAATCTATCATTGGTTTTATATTATTAATTACAGAGAAGATTTCTTCTACTCTATTATGTAATTCCTTAATATGGTCTCCTAAGATACTCAAATAGAGATTTGTGTAATTATTTTGTTGTAATATATTATTTATATTACTGGTTGTAATTTGTAAAGCATCTTATTTCTAATAATTTAGAAAAAGCTGTAAAATTTATAGTTTTATGGTCATTACCAACAGTAAAAGAATTTTGAGGGGGAAAAACACTCCTTAAAACATCTCCATTGGATAATTTATAAGTTCTTTCTAAAACTGAAATATGATTTTCAAGGTATGTCATAACAAACCAAGGAACAAAATGAATAATTTTGTTTTGTAAAGAAATGAATTTATAAAATTCATTTTGAAAATAAGTTTGGTCTTCTATTGAAATATTCTTGAAAAACCATTCTCTAAATAATTTCCATTTTGGAAGATTAAATTCTTTCTTAATTAATTGTCTTGCCTGGGAACCAGGACTAAAATCTATTTTTGGTGTACTATCCATTAAATATCATCAAAGTTTGCTTCTGAGGGAGTTATGTTTAGAGAGGCAGACCTATGTTTCTAACCGAAGCTGTAGAATTATCTTCTTCAGTATTTTTATAAATACTTTTTCCTATATTATCTTTGTTGAGAAGAATTTTTTCAACTTTATTATAATCAATATTTTCTCTAAATTGAGATGTAGAATTTCTAGCAGGAAATTTCTCATAATCATATGAAGTTGAGGTTCTAGTAGGTATGACTAAATCATCTAAAGGTGATATATAAGACCTAACTGAAGTGCTCCTAGAAATATTATTTCTAGTACTATTTTCTATCATTTTTATAGAAATATCTCCTGTTTGAGATTGAAATATAGTAGAAAAATCATTGTATATTTGTGGTTTAGGTTTAACCGCGTTTGTAATTTTCCAAGTATCAGGAAATGGAATTTCATCCCACTTAATTGTTCTTCTAGTGGTTATATTAGATTTACCAAGATTGGTTTCAATTATGACAGTTTCATTCATTTTTTTATCCATTATCCTACAATTAGGATTTAAAGTATATAGAGGTTTAAAATAAACTCTGTAACAGACACACATAACTTATGTTCCATGCTCAGAATCATAACCATGAGTTTTAACATTCAAAGTTAAAGCATCAAGCAAATTAACACCAGTTAATGATAATTGTAAATTAGGATAAACATTAAAATAAACTGATCCATGTGCCAGACTAGATTGTATTATTCCCATTAATGATTTTTTCCAATTTAAATTTCTACCATCACGTAGAGCTGGTAATCCTACCAAAGTTAATGGCTTAAAAGCAATTTGTACTAATCCAATATGAATAAATTTATGAGTATACCTATAAGGTAAAATATCATTTTCATTTAGTAACCTAATAATTAATTCATCATTATCAAGAGATATAGACTCTTCAGTAGTCTTAACAATCTGTTTAAGTCCAATTCTTTCAAAAGTACCCATTTTATAAATGGTTCTAGGTTCAATTCTAGGAATAGTCCACTTATTAAGTAGATCTAGATTCTGAGAAATATCATATTCCTGATTCAAACTATTCTTAATATTTTCATTTTTACGGAAAATATTCATTTTCACACAATAATCATGTGTTAACCCAATATAATAACTATATATCTTCTGCCTCCATGGCTCTGATACCATTCTGGACCCAGGTACACTCATAATATAAGGCTTAGGATTAGATCGGAATAAGTTTTACAAGAAAATAAATCCGTCAAATAATAATCTTAATAAATTCATGTTCAATACCAAAAAGCCCAAGAAAACGCCTTCACAACGGCTGGAGAGGGGCAAGGATATTTACTGATGAATCCATAAGATTATTCTTGCCAGAAATATAATCTTAACCATAATCCTATTTTCTTATATTTTTCATGACCCATGTTCAAAATAATACTTTAAACACATGGGGTTTCTGATACATAGCAATATATGGTTCAACACATGATTAAAGAGTATTTAGCCTGTCATTAGGCTAAATATAAAACACAAATTAAAAACAGAAAAGTAAAAAGAATACCTCAGAAGGGACTTCAAACCAAAGCTTTTATTTATTTCTCCGAATATATTTTACAAGATATATATTATAAAACAGAAATATAAAAACTGTATGTATTACAAAGGGAGGAGTAGTAGTAGTAGTAGAGATGGTAGTGGAAAGATGCCTTCCTAAGCAGCTGATGTCTGCTTATATAGAGTCTGGAATTCCGGACTTGAAATTATTCTTCAATTTCTTGTAATACTATTCAGAGCACTCAACACTAATTATTCACCCGTGACCTTCTTTTTTCAAAAGTTATAACTTTTGCTATTCATACTTTATCAAAAGTATTACTTTACTATTTAGGAATCTTAAATAGTAACTATTCTTCAATTTGTTTGTTGTTTTCATCTGCCGACAACAATTATTTCCCTGATTTGATATTATCAAATATGGTTTCCAAATCATAAGCATTTTGAAATTCTTCATCTTCATCCTCATATGGATCCTGGGCTTCTCCTGCTAAGTCTCCTTTTGGTGCTGATGCCATAGACGTATCAGATTTGGAATCATCTTCCATAAATTCTTTAAAATTCTTCTGTATATATTTCTTCATTGCTTCCATATAAGCCTTAATAATTTCGGCTTTTGACAAATCTTGTTTTTTCATTTTTAGTTTTCCGGATATTACCTGGAAAGGACTAGGTGTTTCTTCTTTGTCCTTTGACTTATAAGTCAATAATTTAGACTGAATTAATTCTTCAGTATCTGCTCCATATAATTTTCCCGAATTTGGGTCAGTCTTGTTCATCTTTTCCCAAAATTTTGAGAAAGAAACTCTATATAGGCATGGTGTGTTGTATTCTGTATAACTTACAATTGAGATCCATTTAGAAATCCAAGGTATAGAAAATTCAATAAAAAAGTGCATCGAAGCTATGAGCTCATCTACTTTTTGTACAGCTATTAGCTGAGTAATTTGGGGGGATAAATCTATCCATTCTGAGTATACTTTTTTCCATGATTCTGGAAGAATTTGATATGTAGGACCGTGGTATGACCACCAATTGACAAACCAATTTGGTATAGGAGATTTATAGACTTCTCCACAAATCTTGATAAACCAAGTATGTTTTTTCTTGGTATTTTGGTAATATAATACCTTATCAAATGCTGAGATATAATCCCAATAATTAAATTTAATAGAAACATTTTTCTTAGAAAAGATATAATCTTTTTCTTTGAAGGTGGATAACCCCCATTCTTGATATGAAAAAATCTTTTTCACAATAATTTTACTGAAAGTATAACTTTTCTGATCATTTGAAGCAAAGTGAGTAATTTCACAACTTTCTGTTGCTTTAAGCAAATTTTCATAGAAATTTCTCTTCTTGTATGACGTAGCAGTGAATTGAGTATTATCAAGATACCTGTTCATTAGGAACCATGGGTCCTCTTTCCATTTCAGATCAGAATATTCCAGATGAAGTATGACTTTTTTCTTATTATTTTCACCATAATTTATGCTGTCCTCATAATCATTTTCTTGCAAAATATTTGCAAATGTTTGGGAATTTCCTTTTGAAGATGATGTGGATAATTCACCCACTCCATAAATATTCTCTGCTACTAATTTCTTTCCATGAATTTGGGAGATTATGTTCCCCCTTCCTCCTCGACCTCTATAATTTTGAGGCCTGCCTCGAAAGGAATAGTCACGAGGTATCATTACCTGAAAAATCATTTATAGAAATTATTAATTCTCAGCAATCGGTGCTGGTATTCAATAATATCATTTTTATATTTTTCTTTATCGGCAATATGGTCGCCACAGAAAAGATGAGGATACTTATCAATAAAGGATATATTATCCTTGCAAATATCAATCTTAGCTCTGAGATAGGAAATATTCTTTTTTACCGTTATTTTCTCAGACTTACTTAAATGGGGATCATTCATTTATAAAATCCTTGAAGTCTCAGCAATTTATGCTGACAATACCATATAATGTTTTCATAAAATTGTATTAATTGAGGCTTATTTTCCTCTAATACCACGCGGTTTCTCTTTGCCTCAATAAGATTTTTCTCAAATCTTTCTATAGTATCTTTCATATGTCTAATAATTATCTTGTTAGATCTGTAATCACTCTTATTAAGAGTATTAAGACAAGGATGTCCTTGACAAATAAGTCCATTTCTAAGATAAATAGGTTCTCCACTATCAGTAGGATAATCCTCTTCTGTTGGATCTGTCATTATATTTCCTGTAAATATTCACGAGTTAGGAAATCAGGAAGATGATTATCTTCTCCTTTTTTATAATATATTTCAAAATCAAAAGGGGCTAAATGTGCCTGCCATCTTGCAAACATTTGTTTGGAAACATCATGTTTAAAATCTTTATTAAACATATATTTTGCAGATTTGCAATCCGTAAAAATTTTAAACTTTTGATTATATAAATCATCTTGAAATTTCAAAACACATTTAAGAATAGCAAGAATTTCTTTAGCAATAGTAGCATAATTTTTCTGGCTATTGTTCCATTTTCCAGAATGAAATCTTACTAAAAATATTTGTTTTGTATTAGGGCATATTTGCTTTAAAACTCCTCCAAAACCTATATCAGAGGCATCAATTTCAATAATTTTTTTCCAAGTGGGATTTGCAAGCATTAAACAAGGAAGTGATTTCACTTTACTTTTAATTAACTTTACAGCGTTAGTATGGATATATGTCCAAGGAGTAGGAGACTTTTTAAGTCTATCATATAAAACAGCTGCATCAGTAGCTAAATCTTTATAATAGGATGAAATATAATTTAAACTTCCAAGAAATCTTTGGAGTTGAGTTTTGTCTGTAATAATATCAGGAAATTTAGAAGCAAATTCTATACTTCTATTAATAGGAATTATTTTTCCTTTCTCAATATTATGGCCAAGAAATCTGATATTAGTTTGAAAAATAGACATTTTTGGTTTAGAAATAATCAAACCATGTTGAATGACCACTTTTTAAATATTTCTAAATGTTTAAAATGATTTTCAATAGTTTTTGAAAATACTAAAATATCATCAATATAAACAATTATAAAATCACTATAGTGTATGAAAATATCATTCATAATTTTCTGAAATTCAGAAGGGGCATTTTTCAATCCAAAAGGCATAACTTTCCATTCATAATGTCCAAAAGGAACATTAAAAGCAGTTTTATATTGGTCTTTTTCACTTATCTGAATTTGCCAATATCCTGACTTTAAGTCAAATTTAGAAAATATAATTGCATCATATAACCTATCTAAGAGATCTTTCTTATTAGGGATAGGATGCCTAATCCATTTTAAAACTTTATTTAAAGGTTTATAATTTATAACCAGCCTAGGGGCTCCTCTTTCTTGTTCACTATGTTTATTAACATAGAAGGCTGTACAAGACCAAGGTGAATTAGAAGGTTTTATTAAACCCTTTTGTAATAATGACTCAATTTCTTTTTTACATAATTCTAAATATTCAGAATTCATCTGACAAGGTCTAGCCTTGGTAGGAATTTTCCTTTCATCAAAATCTTCCTCATAAGGAAGTTCAACAATATGTCTTTTTCTTTCCCAAAAAGCATTAGGATGATCATTACAAATTTCTAAAGATAATTTATTATAAATTAGTTTTATTTTTTCTTGCAAAGTATGACTTTGAAGTTTTTCTTCAAGAGTAAGAATACTTACTTCTTGCTTTAAATAATTTAAATGAGAAACCTTATGATCCAATAAATCTTTCAATTCATGTAATAGTTTAGGAAATGGCCTAGTAATAAATTTGAAAGTTATTTCTTTTCCTTCAAAAGTTCCTGTAATTCCTGAGTTATCAACTCTAGTTAAAGGATAAATTTGATCAATAAAAGGAGTTCCAAGTATAACTTGATTAGTAATATTTTTAACAAGTAAAAAACTTGTAGGAATGCAAACTTTATCTTTGCAAATATATACCAAAGGAATTTTAAAATTTATATCTAATTTTTCTCCTCCAGCATGACTAAGAGAATTAGTGGTTTTATGAAAATATCTTGTAGGAATTATTCCTTCTTGTATAACATTCATATCAACTCCACTATCAACAAGGGCTATAATTTCTTTTCGAAAATGATTATCTATAAGTAATGTGATTTTTATAAACCATTTTTGAGAAATAACCATATTGAGATTAGACAAGAAATTTTCTTGGATAATATTTTCATCAAACTCATTAGGTCCAAATTCCACATGAGTACCTATATGTTTAACCATCTCAAGACGAGTAATTCTCTTTTCTAGCTGTTGATTTGTATTTTTCAAATTTGAAATCTCTATTTTTAAATTCTTTATCTCTTTATTGAGATCATTAACAGAAGTAGGTATTTCTATGTTCTGTCTTTCTTTCAAAAGTTGATAAACTTTGTTCATACTATAAGGTTCTGACGAACTTATAGGTATAGGTGTTTGGATTCTATCAGAATCTCTACTGGTCGAAGGGATGTCCTCTACTTGCATCTGATCTATTAGTTTCAATTTTAGCTCGGGATCTTTAATATGTCTTAGGAATTCTAACATATTTCCTGAAGTTAAAACATTTAAATGCATATTTTTAAATTGAGACAAGACTTTATAATAATCCTCTCTCTCTCCATGAATTTCACAAGTTCCTCCTTGTGCACAAGAATCACAACAATAACTAGAATCCTGAGAAGCTATCTCTTCTTCTTCTAGCATATCAATTTCATCTGAAGAACTATTATTAGTATTATTATCACTATCCTGAGATTCTTCAGGTTCTGATTCAGAATTTATAAGTAATTTCTCTAGATTTTCTTTCATAGATTCATCAATCGTTAATTCATTAATCTTTTTCTTCATTTTACACCGATTAGCGTAATGGCCTATTCTACCACATTTGTAATTAATTACGTTATTTAGCATATATAATTAAATAACAAAAACAACTACAATTTTATAACTTAAAGTTTGTCACTAACAACACTGAGGTAGTATCTACGTACTTCTCTAGATCATGATCAAGAAATAAATTTTAATGCGTATAGTCCCTTTGATTTATTTTATTTAAATCATATATTCCTATTGCCTTTTCTTTTGATTCTTTTTACTTTGACTAAATTTAAATGGCATTGTAGTTGATCACACGTATTTTTCAAGTTGATTTTATTAATGGGCTTTGTTTCAAATATCTAGTTGTTATGGGAAGGAACAATTAAAGTCATAAATAATAGATTGAATAGTATGTAATAAGTTAAAGTTGAGATTTTTAATTAATTACCATAAGTATGGTTCACCGAAGAAATATATTCAATGATCTCGGTCTGGATTATTGATGTTGAGATATTAAGTATGGAGGTATTTTTATTTATGATGAACATAGAACTGTACTACACGTGAATTGCAAAATATTATGAGATGTCGTTAATTTGAGATTTCAGTACATATAACATGATGATCTTATGTGAATTAATATAATTTTTAATTCGGCATGAACTCGTGTTTATAAATCCTAAATAGTCATTTTGTTCATCAAGTCACACTTATATTTTGCGGGTCCTTTGAGAGCTAAGAATGTGCACTATATATATGAGATCTATTTTTTTCTCTGAAAAGTTGAGTTAATTGATTTTCTTAAATGTTAATTTTGTAACTGAACGGTTCGAGTGCTTAGATTTATGAAAACGTTAACAGTCAAACTGTTCATTAGTGAATTGATTGAACTTAAGATAAAAAAATTAGAGGGACAAAATGGTAATCTAGTATGAATCGATTCTTGACGAATTAAATCACATGTAATGATTATATCAATAAACACTTTGGGCCGGTTTGTTTGGCGTTTCTTAAAATTATTTCGTGTTTGAGAAATATTAAACAAACATATTTTCTACTTTCTGAAATAATTTTTTCACCTCTTGATTTTTTCAAACTACTCTCAAACAATAATTTTCTTATCTCTAAAAAACCCATATAAACTCTACTCTGATTTGACATAAAATAACTTATCTCTTACACAATTTATTTCAAAAAACAAATATGATTTGATATAAAGTCTTATAGATTTTAGACCTATAACATAACTCTTCCAAAAAACCTACACATCAAACAAACATAATTATGCAAATCGGAATTATTTCACAAACTTTCACTACTTTCCCAAATAACAAACAAACAGGCCCTTTATCTTTCGAGTAAAATATTATGAATGTTTGCAAATGCAATATTGAACTTAACTTACTGCAAATGCAATGCCATATTTGCCCTCAGTAAAATATATTCTATTTGTTATTTGTCTTCAAATAATTCATCAATTTAAGTGGTGTGTGTGTTTTATATTAACATAATTAAGAAAATTAACAAGTATATTCATGTGAAATATGTAGAAAACTATTGTCTTATTTTGGGATTAATTTTATGAGGAAAATATCTAGACTATAAATGCGTGAAGTACATTCATGAATTTTCACTATGGGAAAAATATTAATCGATGATATTTTACTATAAAAAATCTACTAAATTGTTATAAAACTAAGCTAAAAAGGACAACAAATATAAATAACTAGTGGAATGTAAAGAGCAATATAGAGGGGAGGGAGAGAATATCATATCATATCATTCATTCTTGTATATATATATATATATATTTTTTTTATGTATACAATACATGATAATGTCCTCTATTTATAGGACTAAAGAAAGTGCAATAAGACTAGAGTTACAATACTGTTAAATGGTCCTATTATGACCTTCAATACAAACGTTACAAAACCTTTCAAATGTGGTCTTTATGATATTCTTCAATAGGAGGTAACAAAACTAGGACAAAACATTTCATGGTCATCCACTAATATTATATATTTATAACACTCCCCCTTGGATGTCCACTGCTTATATGTAATATGCCTCGTTAAAAACCTTGCCCGAAAAACCCTGTAGGAAAAATCTGAACAAGGAAAAAAAGAGTGCACATTCATATGGGGCTAATAAGCGTGTTACATTGCCTCACTAAAACCTTGCCAAGAAAACCCCTTGGGACAATAACTTGGACGAAGGAAAAAGAGTACAATGTGTAGTTTGTTATTAATGATACGCTCCCCCTGATGTCACAGTGTGACAAGTTCAAATTTTGTGGATCATCCTTCAGGATGATGTAGTTGATAATGTTTTAGCCAAAATATTATTGTTTGACTTAATTTAATGAACATCAATTTCACCATTAGTCTCAAGCTTGTGGGTGAAGAGTACTTCGGTGATATGTGTTTATGTCATCTTCGATATAAGTCAATATTATCTTCATATAATAATAATTGATGCATTCTTTGTTGAAGGCAACTTACATCATTCTAGAATATATTAAACCGTATATCTCAGCCATAAACATTCACAACTTGCTTCGTGCAATGCTAAAATTTCGAAGTGGTAGGAATAAGTGGATGCTAAAATTAATTACATGTATCATCATGATATCGTAGCACCACCACAAGTAAATACATACACATTTTGAGATCTACTTTTATTCGGATAAGAAAGATAACCTGCTTATGAATTACCCACCACTTGTGGATTGGAACCTTTAGACTTAATTAATCCCATGTCAATTGTTCCACGAAAATGGTGTAATATATCTTCAACATCATTCTAATGTCTTCTTGATAATGCAAAGATATACCTTTGCAAGCAAATTAATCGATAATGCTATGTCATGCCTTATACAATTAACAAGATATATTAAGACTTCAATTGCACTTAGATAAGGTACTTCAGGACCAGTTAGTTTTTAATAGTTCTCTAGAGGATGAAAATAATTTATCTTTATATCTAAAGATCGAACAATCATGGGACTGCTCAATTGATGAGCTTAATCAAAATAAAATGTCAATTGATGGACAAAGATTCCATCTAATAAATGCTCGATCTGCAGGCTGAGATAAAATATTATTTTTCCGAGATTTTCCATCTCAAACTTTTTCATCGAATGATTTATTGTCATTGTGAGTCTTTCAAGAGTCCCCACGAGATTTAACTCATCCACATGTATCGTAATGATAGAAAATCTATTTTCAAATTGTTTTTGTTTAAATACATGGAAAAATTGGAGTATCGTCCATGAGTCATTTATTTACAAGGTAATCATTGAGCCGATTATATCACATCCGGTCAGACTGTTTTAACCCGTACAAGGAACACTGCAGTTTAATAGAATATAATCCATGAGACATTTGATTATGTGCTACACGAATCTTAAATCACTCATGAATTTTCATGTAAATATCACTATCAAGTGATCCATACAAATATGCGGTAACTACATCCAATAGACGCATGTATAGTCTTTCAGAGACTACAAAGATAATTAAATACCGCAACGTGATTACGTCGATCACGGGGAAATATGTCTCAACATAATAATTACAAGTCTTTGTGAGAAACCTTTGTGCAACAAGATTGTCTCCCACAATTTTGTTTTCGTACAAGTACTCATTTGTACTCAATCGATTTTCACGACTTTAGGCGTGTGGACTACTATCCCAATTACTATACAGTTTCAAAATGATCGGTTTTCAAGACTTCAGTCGTACGGACTTCTAGTCCACAGCGATCTGGTATCGCATCTTTCTATATTGGCCAATTATTTTATGTCGACATTCATTCAACCGATCAAAGTTCAAGATCCTATTTTATAATTCTTTTTGCGACCTTATGAGCAAAAATATTTTCTATAAAATCTTTATTTCTATCCCAGTTTTCTAGTGTTTTCAAAGAACTCAAATAGATTGTTCTGTTTCATGTGCTTCTTCATGGGCATCTCTTGATTTGGACTGATCAGTCATATCTATAGCGCTTTGTTTTGAAACAGTTTCCTCTTCCAGAGGAATATGTACTTTTAATACAATTTTCTCTTATCTTTTGTTACCATCGTAAATCTTCTCTTTAAATGCGGTTATAATGTGCTAGCATATTATCCTTCAAGGATTTCAATCCATGTTGGTGCAATTTTCAAATCTTGCTCGTATAATTTTGTGCTTGGGTCAAAATGAGACAAATTTTGTACAATTCATGTACTAATTTTATACAATTTTACGCCGTTGAAACATGAAATGTCTCCCCCTAACGGCGGGAAAACTGTTTCATCAAAATAATTCTCAAAATATCTTGATTTAACTGTATCGCCTCGTCAGGCGCTCAAGATATATGATTACAGACGGGGACTGAAATTCAACCAACACATCTTTATGAACTCATATTTGTTCAAGTGGTGGAAAAACTAGAATGTATTTCGCACAATCATAAAATTTAATTAAAAAATATTAGGCCTTCTGTCCGACACAAATTGCAACGTTGCAATCAATTTTATAATTTGAGCTAGAACTTCAGCAAAAGCCATACGCGTTGATTGTAGGCATACATTAGACCATTTAAAAAAATATGTCTAACATGACCAAAATGGTCCATAAAGTGGATCTACAAGTCCACATGTATCCCATTAAAACCATTGTAAAAAAAAAGGGGTTTGAGATTCATGACCAATCTTCACAGGAGATGATCTTATAATTTAATTACATTGTGAGCAATCAACACACATAATCATATATAAAAAATCATATGGTTCTTTAAAAGATGCCCGTAATCACTCGGTGCACCGTAATTATCTCTGGATAGTCTACTTCATCATGCCATTTGAATCAACGAATTTCTGGTTCAACACAAATTTGGATAATATATTATTATGGTCGCATAATTTGTTTTGATGAGAAAACTAGGATATATTTATCAATATTTTTCTGGCATGGAATACTAGATGTAGTATATGTATATTCATATTCCCCTTGATTACAATATTCATATTAAAAAAACTGACAATACGTCCATCAAGACGTATGCCTTTGAAATTCAAGAAATCCATTTTGGATTTTAAAGAGAACAAAACATCTTTCACACAAAATATTTGTTCATCCAGATATTTATCTGCTCTTCTGGAGCTTTTATAGTATCTTGTGGCACTAATATTTACTTTTGCTAATTTAAAGTTTGAGATCTCAAATAATCGTGTGTGTTGACCCACTGTCAACCGAATAAATATTTCCACCATTCATCTACGGTGCTCACATTTTTCATGCATCTTCGGGATGCTCACATAATTTTATGCATCTAAAATGATGCTTATTATTGTGCATCTTCATGATGCTCATATCAACGTTATTATCCAATATAGAAAACAAAGTGAATAAAATTTAGAAAATAATAAGTTTTCCCAAATTTTTATTTATTCAACTCAAATAAAAACCTCCCGAGAGTTAAGAAAATGATACATCAAATAGATAATTAAAATTATTTAGATATTTAAGTAAGTTCAAAATGTAGGATTTTTTTTCAATATTAACTTCACTTGTCTTAATAAAATAAATCACCTATGTTATATTAGTAATTTCAAGTGATTTAATTGTAACACCAAACTATATTTGACATCGATGATTTAACATCATCTCCTTTACATAATAGATGTTTAGAAAATACCCACAAAGTGCATTTGCATTCGATATGTACAAGTCCAATGACATTTACTCCACACCTTCATAATTTATACGCACTTGTTTTTCTTTTGCTTATCATAGTAACCGTAACCGTTTCACTTCGAGTGGTAATAATGCAATCATTCTATCAAATGCATCATATCAATTTTGACTATGACTAAAATATGTCATGTATATTGTTAATCACATTCTCTCCTGGGAATGAATTATTTTAATTTACTTCTGGAAATGAATAATTTATATCAACATTGCATTCACTTCAGTTAATGCTTATCAGTTAGTAAGGTGTGAATTATGATTTTAGAGTTCAGTGTTCAACTACAAAATAGATCAATTGAGAGTATTCATAAAACCTCTCTTTCGATATTGTTTCTTCAAGAGAATTTTAGAATCATAAAACATGATACTTAATCTCCACATATCTCAATTGAGGTTTAATTTTATTAAAAAAAACGTGGAGTATTTAAAATACTTTAACTTCGGGTGCAAATATTCATAGTGAACAATTTACGAGTATTACTCACATTTAGTGATTGGGTTGCTCTTTCGAAATATGATGCAACTTCAAGTTTCACCACTCATATATTATCGAGCCTTTTGAAGTATCAAATTTTGTTGATTATATTGTTCTTCCAAAATATCTAGGACTGTTGGTACTCTTAAACCAATAAATTAGGATTTCAATTCTTCATGGAGTAATGAAAAACATTGTCATCACTTTATCTTTCGTTTGACCAATTTTTCATTTCATGACAAAATTTTCAAATTTTTTTTCTTTTCATTCAAACGGATTTCAACATCAATAATCCATTTCATATCATTTTTCAAATTTGTCAAGAGCTATTCAAGCTTGGTGATATTTGTTATATTTCTAAAGCACAAAACAAAAATAGTACTTTAGACTCAAATCTTCGGGATTGAGATGATCACCCAGGCCCTTTTTTTTAAAGCCAAAAATAAGTTTGTTAAAATATACTCAAATCTTCATGTTTGAGTTGATCACATATACTTCAAGTCTAACATGAAATGATACTCGAATCTTCTAGTTTGAGTTTCCACCAAGGCTTCAAGCCTAACATAAACATGTACTCAAATCTTCAAGTTTGAGATTATCACGTAGGCTTTGGGCCTAACATAATATTCTGGAATGAACTTCAATTAATTTTTGATGTGACAAATAAAATAATTTATTACTTATCTAAACACATGATCTTACAAAAACTATTTCTTATAGAATAATCAACCGTTAAAGATGTAACTCATTTCATCACAATGACTGATGAGTTTTTCTTGAAGATCAAACCACTAATTTAATATATATATAAAACAAATTCATTTCTCCATTTAATAATAGAATGATTTTTGAATTGTATATGCAAAATATATATATATATATATATATATATATATATATATATATATATATATATATATATATGTATATATATATATTATTTACTCTTGTATTATTTTGACACATAATAGTGCAAGAATTTTTATAAATGGGGGACAAATTTACATACAACAGAAAATTGGATTTTGATCTTTACCGTCAATAATAAATTTAGTCAGTGTAAACCAAACTTCAATTTACTTTATAGGACTAAATTGTAATGTCCATTTTGTGAAACTGACATTCTAGAAAGAACGTTAGTATAAGAAGAATAACAAGACAACAACATCCACTAATTAAATGGCGGAAATACTCTTTCGTATTCAAAATAAAGGCTAAAAATAAGTAGACTAATATTCAATGTAGCAGAAAAGTAGATATTCTTACCGCTTACCGATTTGTTGATTTTGATCTTACAAGTTTGAAGGGAAAAATCAGAACTTTGTTAATCCGATTAGCTAGTTTGGATTTGAAACATAAAGCAAAATCGTGCTGATAACGTGTTATAAAACTAAGCTAAAAAGAAAAATAAATATAAATAACTAGTGGGAATGTAAAGAGCAATATAGAGTAGAGGGAGAGAATATCATATCATATCATTCATTCTTATTTTTTTTTTTTTGTGTGTATACAATACATGATAATGTGCTCTATTTATAGTACTAAAGAAAGATGCAATAAGACTAGAGTTACAATACTATTAAATGGTCCTATTATTACCTTCAATACAAACGTTACAAAACCTTTCAAATATGGTCTTTATGATATTCTTCAATAGGAGGTTACAGAACTAGGATAAAATATTTCATGGACATCCACTAATATTATATATTTTATAACATAAATGAATATATCAAATAATTTTTTTTTGTTTGTATGTTTGTTTTAAAATGATTACTATCTTACGTGATTGAACTTGTGAGTGAGACCATTTTTCTTAAACTCCAATAAAACTATTAACTTTTCAATAGTTAGTGTGACAAATTTCCTTGCATAAGATATAAATATTTACATTAAAATATTTATTTGGAAGTAATTTCACTTTTTGTTGGAAACTACTGCTACTATTAAAAAAGTAAAATATATTTAGTTTAGTCTTAGAACTTTTATCTCCATTGAGATATCCGAATAATAAAAATATAAAAAACAAAAAGTAAGAAACGTGTCTGATCTATGAATGTGAGTACAACCTTTGAAGCACAACTGAAAATGTATATGATTATATGAATTTTAATACATGTTTTTATTGCTTGATTTTTCCTAGTTTTTTTGAAACATTTCGAAAATTTATCGAAAAAATTCTTTTATTGAGCTGACTGAAACATACATTGGAAACGAAATTTAATCCATTATTTTATTAACAAATATTTTCTTACAAAAATAAAATAAACCAATTTAAAATCTAATAAATTTATTACAATAACACAGTTAGATAAATAAAGTTTCAATAACATATATTTTCTTACAAAAATAAAATAAAACAATTTAAAATTTAATAAATTTATTTTAACATAAGTAAATTATTTATAAATTAATTTTAGATTTATTTTTTAAAATTAATAACTCAATATCTACCCCATCCACCCACCTCCACACCCACCCTCACCCCACCCCACCCTGTCGTTTTCCCTACCAACCTGTCGTCCACAACTAGCTCCAAAAGCTTGAAACTCCAATTAATCTCAAAAGATTGAATCATGCACTCAAGAGGGACTAAATCTTGCATATTCCGCTCGAATTTCATGGACTGAATTTGAGATTGAGGATTATGGAGTGGGATTAAGGTTCCAGTGAAGTTTTAGGGGAAATTTGATTTTGGGAGTGAAGCGACGCCGGCAGGGGAGACGAAGCCGACAAGGGAGACGACATCGGCATGGGAGACGGGGAGAGGGAAGCAGGAAGGTGGGTGGTGGGTATAGTTTTTTTTTAATGTGTAAATACTGAAAATAATTAAGGGCATTTCGGACATTTTACAGTTTCTGTTAAGTTTGACTAACTGTTAAGTTAAGGTGGTGTCTTTGTAATTTTTGAAACAGGAGGATAAAGTCCTATAATTAGGTTATAGTCAGAGGGTGTCTATGTAAATTTTTCAATACTTAATTTTGTTGTCGCGCGCCATTAAGGATTTATTTATTTTTTAATCTTTTTGCACCATCAACCATTAGTTGATATATATAGTTTGAATGGACATATATGACCAATAATCATCTCTCAAATTTATTTGGAAAAAAAATTAGTACATATATTTAAATAGCAATACTTACTTATATATTTTTATAAGACTTATTTTTTCATGTAACACATATTTAAATGATGAAAATTAAGAAGGCTTGATGTACATCATAACAGCTTTAGTAACTTCCAAACAACACTCAAGTCCCTTTGGTTGAGTCACAAGATGTCCAGCTTCAAATTCCACAACTTCAGAAGTTGATAAGCTATGCATTTTTGCTTTCCCACGCACCACATAAAACGTCTTCTTTTGCTCATATTTCATGTTAAACTTTCCCCGATTATAAAACATTCTTTTTTTTTTCAAGAACAAAAAACATAAAACATTAAGGTTAGAAAACATACATAACATCGAAAAAATTTTAAAAAAAAATTCATTTAACTTCTATAGGTCCGCAATTTTGGGACACTTTATACCGTGACAAGCAATTTAGGTTTTTTAACTTTTACTTATTTGCGATTTTACGATATTTTATACTCCGTCAAGCAATTAACACCAATTATCTTTTGATAGTAAGCAATTTTAGGACATTGTATCCCAAATTTAAAAAAAAAAATAAAAAATTCTAACATCAAATTCAACATATGTCACATCATTATCCACCCGACCTCATCTATTTTTGGAAGCAAATACAGTATTTTTATATGAGTTTTAACTTCATAAAATTATAAAATATTAAACAATGTTCATATATTTATATGAGTTTGTAGGAAAAGGGCTTACGCGGGCCAATTCTGGATGCCAAGATTAGAAAATCCAAAATCTGGAAGAGTGGTGACAATGATTTTCATATCTGGTGATGGGCTTGGGCTTGGGATTGAGGACTCTGCTGCCATGGGAAATACTTAGCAAATAATCACGGATTATTTCTCCAATTTATACAATTAAGA
Source organism: Penstemon eatonii (assembly GCA_038501285.1). Lineage (NCBI taxonomy): Eukaryota > Viridiplantae > Streptophyta > Magnoliopsida > Lamiales > Plantaginaceae > Penstemon > Penstemon eatonii. Next base: position 58,597,594 of record CM076715.1, on the reverse strand, counting down.
ATGCATGGTTCATGGTTGTACATAATCTATTTTTTGATTTCTATAAATGTTGATGAGATCTCTGTTAATATAATGTAATACTCCTATTTTTTTACTTAATTTGTTGTAACATTTTTACTTATAAGTTTAAAATGTAAGATATTATTATTTTAAAAATATTATCTTCTAAAATAGAAATATGGTCAAAGTAATCCATGACCACTTTCTTTTTATATAAATATTGATGGCATATCTGTTAATAATATGTAATATTTTTTTTAATCATGTTGTTATAATATTTTCACTTGTAAATATAGGTAATTTAAAATAATATATGTTAATAATGTAATATATTACTATTTTTTTTGAAGAAAAAAAATGGCTATTGATTAGTGCGACCATATTAATATTTATACAATATGATTGTAAAAATAATTTTCATTTAAAAAAATACTTATAATCGAGATTGTATTACTATTTTTCACTTTGATTATTTTCTACCATACGCAATTAATAATTTGTAATGCCCCGACCTAGAAAATACTTAATTGATTTACATAAGTCATATTCTTTACAAGACCAACAACTTCGTGCTAACAAATTTACATCACGTAGATAAGACATTTTCTTGGCTTCTAAGGCTATATATCTCCAGTAAATCTGTAAACTTAAGTTGATTGGCAACTTAGTGAGATGGGTGCGAGTATTACAGATAAAAATTTATAAAATTTCGACAAGTAACAATTTAAGGAAAATCAACCAATCAAAGAATATGTATTGAAATTTTAACATTAAATTTTCATCCTTATTAACTCCTTAATGCTTTCTTCCCCCAATATTTGATGCAAGATCAAGGTATATAATAGGGTTGTCTGGCTTCCTGCAAGCCACATACATCAGTAATAATGTTGAGGCCTAGTTTCTCAAAATTTTGTCCAAGACTGATTCTAAACAAATGGGAGTTTTTATAACAATGTGTTGGTGGATATGATTTGGTAGGAACAACCAGCTTTGGAGTTTGGTGTAAGTTCGGGGTGGAGGCCCCTCATACTTGAAGGAGACTGCCATTCGGGGTTGGCAGTCTCATTTTGGCATGCTGGGACACATCTTTGATGAAATAAAAGAGTTGGACATCTCATTTTGATTTTTTTTGGATCATCACACATTATTTGCAAATGTAATAAGCTAGACTGCCCATCATCTAGGTAAGTTACCAAAAAAAATTTCGGGCCAGTTTTTTAAGCGTTGGTAACAGCGTATGAAAATTTGGTTTACGATGAAGGGACTTTTGTCGGTCATTCAGGTGACTAGACCTGAACCAACTAAAACTGACCCAAAGACGGATCAAATAGCTGAATGGTCAGAACGGGACCAAATTGGTCGATGAGTCATTCTTTCTGTTTTATTGAACGTACTCTTTGGTGTGTACTGTTCTGATACATATACAACTAAAGTCTCTTAGGGAAGAATTGGACAAGAAATATAATACTGAAGAGCAAAGGCTCGAAAAGTATTATGTTTCCAAGTTCCTGAAATTTCAGATGGTTGAAGGAAAGTCTGTAACTAAAACACAAAAACCAAACTCATGGTGTTCTTGTTGAGTACCAGCCTAAGACAAATATAATAACTGAAAAGAAAAAAGTGAACCATGTAAATCCGAACTCCAAATCCATAAATAAACCTAAAGTAAAAAGAACCCAAAGGCGAACAAACCATGTTGGACTTGTGGACAGATGGGCCACTGGGCTAAGGAGTGTCCTACCAAAAAGTCCAAAGCCAAATCTGAATCTACTACACCGGTTATAGTCAACATGGTTGTGGGACGTTGGTAAAACTAGAGCTCCAACTATGGTAAACATGGTCGTGGGAGACACTAGTGAAACTAAAGCTCCAGAAAACTCTGTTGATGGGTATGTTTCCTTAAACCTAGACTTCTTACTATTTATGAACCATATGACTGGCTAATTGACATTGGGGTGAATGTGCATATTTGTGCTAATAAATTACTTTTTGTGTCTTATCAGCCAATTGATGGAAAATTCGTGACAATGGGAAATTCAAGTGCTGCCAAAGTGTTAGGGATAGGACGCGTGGACTTGAAGTTTCCTTCAGGGCGCATACTATCAATACAAAGGGTGCATCATGTTCCTACGGTCAGGAGAAACATAATAAGTGGTTCTGTAATAGTTAGGGAGGGTTACAAAATGAACTTTAAGTCCAATAAAGTCGTAATTCTGTATTCTGGGACTTTTATTGGTGAAGGTTATTTAGATGATGATATATTTAAATTAAGAGTTGAAAATGTTGGTTATAGTAAATTTTTTGAATTTTCTGTTGTTAATGCGATCGAATCTTCTAATGTTTGGCAATATAGATTAGGACATTTAAATTTTTGTTCTGTTAAACGGATGATGAATTTAAATTTAATCATCAAACATGAAATAAACCATAAAGACAAATGTCACATTTGTGTTGAGGCAAGACAAGTAATAAAGCCATACCAATCGGTTGAAAGGCATTCTAAAATATTTGGTTTAGTTCATACGACCATTTATAAATTCAATGGAATCTTAACTAAAGATAGTAAGAAATACTTTATTACTTTTATAGATGATTGCAGTAGGTATTGTTATGTTTATTTGTTAGAACATAGATCTGAAGCACTTGAAAAATTCTTAACATTTAAAAATGAAGCTGAAACTCAAACTGATACGAAACTTAAAAGGTTAAGATCAGATAGAGGTGATAATATGAGTCTAATTTATTCGAAGAATATTGCCAAAATTTTGGCATTATTCATGAAGAGGCTCCTCCATATTCCACTTCGTCAAATGGGATAGCAGAACGAAAGAATAGAACTTTTAAAGGAATGATTAATAGTCTGCTTTTGAATTCTGGATTGCTTAAATATATGTGGGGAAAAGCTTTGAATACGGCTTGCCATATTCTGAACAGAGCTCCTCTAAAACATAATGAAAGCACTCCGTTTGAATTCTGGAAAGGCAGAAAACCTAGATTAAAATACTTTCGAGTGTGGGGCTATCTTGCAAAAGTTCTATTTTTTCTAGAACACAAAAGAAAGAAGCTGGGTCCAAAACTTGTTGATGCAATCTTTTTAGGCTATGTAAAAACAAGCTATGCTAAAAGGTTTCTGGTTATAAAATCAGATATTCCTGGCATAGAGGTTAACACAATAGTTGAATATCGTGATGTACGTTTTTTGAGAACGTATTTCCATGAAAACGGGAATCCATAATGACAATTCTTTAGATTCAGTTGTTACGTCTTCGTCAATTCGTGAACATGTGGAAAAGATGACAAATGTGGGGGTTAATCCAAGTAGTTCTGATTCAATACCAATTGAATCAGATGAACCTAGACGGAGTAAGAGAGTTAGAATTGCCAAGGATTTTGGAAGTGATTTTATCACGTACAACATCGAGGGTGATCCTGTAACCATCAAAGATGCAATGGCTTCGAAAGAAGCAAAGCATTGGAAGGTAGCTATCAAAAGTGAGATGGACTCCATTGTCTCTAACGGGACATGGGAACTAGTTGATCTCCCTCCGAGGTGTAATACAATTGGATGTAAATGGATCTTTAAAAAGAAATTTAAATCTGATGGAACCATAGATAAGTTTAAAGCCAGGTTAGTTTCCAAATAGTTTAGGCAATAAGGGGGAATCGATTTTTTCGATACATATTCCCCGATTTCTCGTTTGACTACAATTCGGGTGCTGATAGCAATGACCTCTATATATGAATTCCCGATTCACCAGATGGATGTGAAAACAACCTTCTTGTATGGTAATCTCGAGGAGGAAATCTATATGGATCAGCCAGAGGGATTTGTAGATTCTGGAAATTAGCGAAAAGTTTGTAAGCTTGTTAAATCACTCTATGGTTTGAAACAAACTCCTAAACAATGGCATGAAAAATTCGATAAAACTATTTTATCCTTTGGCTTAATTGTAAACGATAATGATAAGTGCATCTACTGTAAAGTTAAATGTGATAAATGTATTGTCTTGTGTTTTTATGTTGATGACATTCTATTGATTGGATCTAAAATTGAGATAATAAATGAAACCAAGTCATTCTTAAAGAGTAAGTTTGAAATTAAGGAGGGTGTGACAAATGTAATTCTTGGACTCAAGTTGACTCGGTCAATTGAGGGTATAGCAGTTTCTCAATATCACTATGTTGAGAAGATAATTGAGAAATTTGGTTTAAAAGAATGTAGAATTGTCAAAACACCATATGATCCTTCAGTAGCTCTCTTTGAGAATAAAAGTGGTGTTCATGTATCCAATTAAGATATTCACAAATTATTGGAAGGTGCAATATCTGGCAAATGGCACGAGACCAGACATTTCGTTTGCGGTCTCGAAGTTAGCAAGATATACAAGTTGTCCAAATCAAATCCATTGGGAAGCTCTTGATCGGGTACTTAGGTATCTGAAGGGCACGGTGTCACTATCACTTCAATATGACAGGTTCCCCGTAATACTTGAAGGATATAGTGATGCTAACTGGATAGCCAAGAACTCCGAAAGCAATGGGGTTACGGGGTACGTTTTTACCCTAGGTGGGGGCATTACCTCCTGGACGTCAACCAAGCAAACCTTGGTGACTCGGTCTACGTTTGAGGCTGAACTACGTGCTTTAGACACGACAGGGACTGAAGCTGAATGGCTACATGGTTATTGGTCTAATTACCCATGGTTAGCTTGACTCTTCTAGCAGTCGTTGTGCATTGTGATTCTCAAACCACAATTGCGAAGTTTAAAAGCCAAAAGTATAATCAAAAGACCAAGAGACACATCTAAGTTAGACTAAAATTTATAAGGGAACTTGTGTCTGATAGGGTCATAGTCGTTGACTTTGTTGGTAACAAAGACAATGTGGCTGACCCTTTAACTAAATGACTTGACTTGTCCTTAATACAGAAATTCAGGCTGGGGATGTGATAGCGTCGTGAAAACGTCATTATTACGTATCTCTTAAGCCCAAAATATCTTGTTTTGATTCGAGTTTTGTGTGCTTTTGTTTGTTTTCGCGTTCTTTAACGTTTTTGGTCCTTCGTTGGACTTTTGTGTGTTTTGGTTGTTGTTTGTGTATTTTGATTGTGTTTTGTGTGTTTTGTAGGGAGATGTAGAAAAGGGCTTCAAAGGAATGAAAAACCGAAGTCAAAACATGGAGAAACGTAGATAGTTGCTCACTAGAACATGCATAAATATTTCATAGATGATCCAAATGAGCTGAATTTTGGATATGTCGTAAATGAGTGAGTTAGCTACACTACGGACTTTACGGATCCAAAATTGGAGTTCGGAATCAAAAGATATGCCGCTCGGAAGGAACTGTGACATAGCAGAAAACTTTCTGCCTATATTGCACCGCGGTGCAAATACGATACACCGAGGTGTGTGCCTGCTGGTGCGAAATATCAGCTGACTCTCCACGTTTTCAAGGGTATTTTCGAGTTTTCTCATAAAGGGGCTATTAGGGCAAGATAAAAGGACAACTTTCACACTTCTTCCTCATTCTTTCCCTCACTCTTGGCCGCCCTTTTCCTCTCAAGTCTCCTTCAACTCTCTCTTTAATTTTTCTTGCTTTTTCTTGTATTGAAGACTCCACCAAGGGGGTGAGTTAGTCACCACTCTTGGGGAGTGATTAGGTGGTGATTAAGGGGAGGAGAATTCATCTCTCGATTTCATTCCGATTAGGTGATATTTATCTATTTCCTAGTTGTCCTTGATTAGGAGATTGATGTTGTATTATCTTTTTGGAACAATGATTGTGAATTTGAATTCTCCGGATTTATAAGTATTTATGTTATTGTTTGATTAAATGATGTCTTGATGATTATTATGGTGCTTATATGTGTTCGTTAATCCGATTCCGTGCTTATCGTTTATCTTAAGGTTTGACAAACTTTGAGATGAGATTTATTGATTCTTGATTGCTATAAGTAGTGATTTTGAGGATTTGATTATGAATTTGGATTGTGATTCGATTCTAGGATAGACATATACCTAAGTCGTTTCATATTCGTTTAAGGTTTGAGTTTAATGCCACCGATTAGATTTTTGTCCATTTAAGAATAAATTGGATTAGTCTAATTTGATAGGTTCGTATGCATCGGTAGATACGTACGAACGTCCTTGAATCCTTGAATATCAAACACGAGGATAAGATATAAATTGTCGAGTCATTGTTATCGTTTGATTAGTTATGTGTGATGTTGGGTTATGTTTGATTTGTTGGGTTTATTGTTTTATCGCACTTTTGGCCATCTACCTTTAATGCAACCTAAAACGTTGAAGGTTAGGCGAGTGACGATTTGTGGATTTCAACCTAGGATAGGCTTATACCTAGTTTGGTCCGTGTTTGTATAATGGATTCGTTCGTGAATGCATCAAATAACTTAGATTCTCTTTATTCGGGGATTTGGGTTAGTCTTAGGTCCCGGGTGACAACGGCCCACCTTAGAGTCCTCTAATGGATTTGGACATTCCTTAGAGCATCGGATGACAGCGATGGTCGTTATTGATCCGGAGATGGAGAGTTTGGGTAGATTGGTAGAGTTAGGTCAAACCGACAGGGAGACTTAACTAATTTGAACTCACAAACAACAACTAAATCTAGGATTATTTGCATAGCTGACCTAACAACCGCATAATTTATCTGCTTTAACTAATCGCTTATGAATCCTCCTTACCACATAATTAACTCCCCATTTACTTGATTTTGTAGTGAGATTTACTTTATCGCTCGTAGTTAAATAAAATCACCCTTATCAATATTTGGGTTTGATCCTTTTGTATCAAGCGTTCTTAGATGAAATAAGTCGTCGATTGATTCGTTTATTCCCACCTTTTACCCATTCGTTGGGATTCGATACTCGGTATGTACTTATTGTTTTATATTACTTGTAACGACCGTATACTTGCGTGTTTACGCACTCGTATTTGGAGCGTAACAAGATGAGACTGAAAACCCTAAATTGGTATACAAGCAGTGGCAACCCAACCTACCAAGTGGAGATCCCGCAAGGAAGGTTCAATGCATAATAGTCAAATGTGAGAAAATTGCTCGCTATAGCGCGCTTTTCGCTATAGAGAGGCCTTCTTGCGTCGCTGCGCACGCTCGCTCACGTCACCTAAAAGTAAAAATTCAAAAAAACTTTCACTCTCGCCTCTTACTCTTCAAAAAAGATGTGCCTCTCTCAAAAAAGCCATCGCCTCTCTTGCCTTCTCCCTCTCACAGCTGCGCCTCCTCCTCCACAGTCGACTGCCGCCGCGCCTCCTTCTCCAAACTCGACAGCTGGCCACGCCTCCTCCTCCACAGTCGACTGCCGCTGCGCCTCCTTCTCCAAAATTTAAGGTTAATTTTCTTTTCTTTTCTTTTCTTTTCTTTGAATTTAGAAAGGTGTGAAATTGTGAATATTTATCTTTGAACTTAGAAAGGTTAAACATGTGATTTTATTAAAAAATGTGTGAATATTTATCTTTGAACTTAGAAAGGTTAAAATTAAAAATGTGATTTTATTAAAAATTTGTGAATATTTATCATGTCAAGTTCAGGAATATTTATCATGTGAAGTTCATTTATTCACTTGTTTTTGTCATTTATTAAAAAGAAAGCATGGTTTTTGATCATTTATTTACTTTCCAAATTTGAGGTTTTGAACATTTATTATTTTCTAGATTTGAGGTTTTGAACATTTATTATTGGGCATTTATTTAGATTTGAGGTTTTGAACTTTTAATTATTTATTTAATTTCCACTTATTACTTATAGGAGTAGGAATTAGGAATGTCAAAGAGAAGGATCCCGGATGGAATCATGAAAGGGTGGTTGATCCAAATAATGCTTCAAAGGGGATTGAATGCATCTATTGTAAGAAAGTATCAAAGGGCGGCAAATCCAGACATAAACAACATCTTGTCAGGGGCCATAGAAACATTACCGCATGCATGAAAGTCCCGTCGGAAGTCAGAGAAGAATTTAGTAAAAGGTTTGAAGATAGGGAAAAACAAAAAAAATGCTATGGACGCATTACCTCACTTTGATGAGATCGCGGATCAAGAAAGAGAACAAAGGGAATATGAGAGAAACGAGTTGCGTGAAAAGATAGAAAATGTGGTAAGCGTCCTATGCATGCTCCCTCACAACGTAAAAAAGCAAGACAAATGGGTCCTATTAATTGGTTTTTAAAAAAGGATGCCGATGAAGTTGTTGAAGATATAAAGAAAAGTGGTGGTGCATCACAAGGCATTTATAATGAAACTCTATAGAAGATGAGGGATAATGCTTGCCAAAAGAATTTTTTAATGGATGTATGATGCGGGCATTCCTTTCAATGTGATTCATTACGATAGTTTTGCGACTATGATCGAAGCAATTGGGCAATATGGTCCGGGAATGAAGCCACCTACTTATCACGAAGGAAGAGTACACCATTTAAAGAAGGAGGTGGAACATGTTAATGATTTAATGAAAGATAATATAAAGGAAAAAGAGAAGTATGGTTGCTCGTTGATGGCGGATGGTTGGGAAGATAAAAAACATAAGTCTTTGATCAATTTTCTCGTCAATACACCCAGAGGAAGTATGTTCATTGATTCTATAGATGCATCCGGATATTCTCACACTGGAACGAAAATGTTTGAGTTGCTTGATGGCTTTGTGCAAAAAGTTGGGGAGAAAAGCGTAGTTCAAGTTGTTACCGACAATGTAAGTGAATACAAATTTGCTGGTGAGTAAATCAATTTTAATTTAATTTTAAATTCAGTAATTAATTTTATTGATTTAAGTTACAATTTTTTACTTGAGTTACTTAATGTATAGGAAAAAAGTTGATGGAAAAGTATCCACACTTGTATTGGACACCATGTGCTGCGCATTGTATGGACTTAATATTTGACGACATTTTCAAATTGCCAGACTTGAAGAGGACACTTGAACGTGCAATAAATGTCAATGCATACATTTATCATCACAAGCCAGTGTTGAAAATTGATGCAGAAAAAATTTGAAATAATATCAAAGAGGAGATTTGCAGAATATTTTTGTTATCTTTTTAGTTATTTTGTTTTTAGAAAAGTCATCGTTGTTATCTTTAACTTATTTTGTTTCTTCTAGGAGTTTCATCTATTTTGAGTTAGTTAATTTGTTTTAGCTATAAAAGTCCGACATGTGGACTTATTTTCAGATAGTTATTTATTGATATTAAAAAAATAGAAGAGATTTTTCTCTCTCGGGTTTTTACCCATCTTTGGTTCATTTTTATGCATTTTAAATTTGTAGATTTATGATGAAAACTCGTCTGCAGAATAATCATTATTCTGCCCGGCACCAGTTGGCCGGAGCAAGAGCATTCGTTTCCCATGACTTTAAAATGCATAAAAATGAACCCAAGATGTGTAAAAACCCGAGAGAGAAAAATCTCTTCTATTTTTTTAATATCAGTAAATAACTATCTGAAAATAAGTACACATGCCGACTTTTATATCTAAAACAAATTAACTTACTCAAAATAGATGAAACTCCCATAGGAAACAAAATAAGTTAAAGACAACAACGAAGACTTTTCTAAAAATAAAATAACTAAAAAGATAACAAAAATATTCTACAAATCTCCTCTTTGATATTCTTTCAAATTCTTTCTGCATAAAAAATGATGAAGGACTTTACCGGCAACAGGGATATGGTTAGGACAGCCAAAACTCGATTCGCAACGACTTTCTTAACTTTGGGTAGGTTTCAAAAGGATAGAACTCATTAGAGAAAGATGTTCACCTCGGATGTGTGGACCAAAAGCAATTATGCTAGTGAGATTGATATGTACAAGAAAAGTGAAGGTTTGTTTCAAAATGAAATTGTAAAGAGGCAAATATTACGTCTTCACCAAGTAATATTATAATATTATTAGAATTGGTTTTAGTAACCTAGTTTTATTAACTTATTACTTTTAATTGGTTTATTGAAAATACGAATAATTTTATAGTCTATAGCTTAATGATGGAGTCAATATAGATATGCTACTCCAAATTTACAAAAACTTGCTATTAAAGTTCTTAGTCTGTGTTGTAGCGTATCCGGTTGTGAGCGAAACTGGAGTGCATTTGAACATGTAAGTAGATATTTATGTTGTAGTATTAATTTTTCAAATGAATATTACGATTTATGAAACTCTTCAATCAAATAATCAATTAATAAATTTGCATCTTCATTCCAAGAAAAGGAACATGTTGGAGCAAAAAAGGCTTAATGATATAGTGTACGTCAAGCATAATAGAACTTTGAAGCGAAGATATGATATGCGTAACACCATCGATCCTATTGTCCTTCATAATCATGTTTTAGATGGTGGTAATGAGTGGATGGTAGGGACAATGGATCCTAGAGGTGAAGGTGATGACCGAGTGTTCCCTGGTGATACTTTGACTTGGCTTCAAGTTGAACTTGCTTCTGGAGCAAATGAACCTCCATATTCACTAAGACGTTCTTCTAGATTTATAGCAAAGCAAACAGAGACTTCAACACTTGAATCGCATCCTACTGTGGATGAGGAGGAAGAGGACACTGATGATTATAATTCAGAATTCGGAGAGGAGAACAGCGATTGTTACAAATCTAAATTATCTAGTTCTAGTGAAGAATCTGAAGATGGAGAGTCAAGTGGCAATGAGTTTGATTGATGATTGATGATGTTTAGACTTTAGTATCATACTTTTGGGTTGACTAATTGTTATAAACTTCTAGTACTTCAGGTATATTTGCTTGTTTTGGGGTATTTGGGATTTAATTTGGTATTAATGAACTAAGATGATTTGGTTTTATTGTTTTTATATGTCTTATTCGAGATTTATGATTATTATTTTGAAAAATATATACATGTGCTTTATTTTCAAAAAGCCCGCGCTTTAGCGCTGCGCTATGCGCTATAGCCCCAGGAGCCTTTGCGCTTTGCTGTGCTATTCACCTCTGACTAATATGGTTCAATGTGGTATAAGCAAACTGCTGGGTATATAAATGTTGTTCCTAACTAAGACTGATACTAAGTATCTGAGTCTAACCCCTGATATACCTAATAGGAGCTGACTACTGCTAATCCAGTAAGCGTATTAACACTAAATGAGGTCAAGTCTGTAAGACGGGATGCTAGCAGTACATCCTAAGACACTCAACTAAGTGAATCTAGTTGTTTGGTCGCGACGAGAGGAAATAGGGTTATTTCTTAAATAACATTCAGGACACATGGCCTATAGTGTCAAATCTAAAGATTAACACATAGCAAATGACGTGTTGTTACCAATAGACGCTACCACTTCAAGGGCCAAATTCAAGGCTTAGATCCATTTGTCCCCGTGGCAGCATTAGTTGGATAACCTAGGTTGTGATTCAAATCGGAAGGTACCATTGATGAAAGCACATTACGGTAACCCTTATAGATTAATTATTTTCTATGGATTTGTGGGGATTGTTGTAATTACATTTAAAGAGAGTTGATTTATTGTGGATAGATGCCTAATTACATGGTTGGAATCCATATATAAATTGTTATGTGTGTAGTGGGGAAGACATAGTTCAAATAGATAATGTGTATGTGGGTTTGTCCCACATTGATCTAAGACTAATAGACAATTGTAAAGTTATAAAAGTCTTGTGAAGAAGCTGAAGAGTTGAAAACTCTTCACTTGTCCCGCATTGACTTTATAACTTAGTGTGTACTAGTATATATGAATTTAAGCGTAAAGACTTGGTATAAAGTATTTACAACGATGATCATATGGGTGTACCACAGGCGCGCCGTCGCCTGCTCGCCCGACCCGACTCGGTTCGGCTTGGTTCAGTTTTGATCTGGACTGGACTAGACTCGGGCGTTTGGCCGAATTGTCTCGTCTCAGACTTATCATTTTGGAGGAATGTTGAATTAAAATATGAAATTAATTTGAAATTTTGAATTTGATCATTCATCTACAGATTCAGTTGTGTAACGTTTCAGTTACGGAAATTGAATTAACAAAAACATTTTATATTCATTGCACCGTTTTATTTTGATTAATTTAAGCAGTTACAATTTCAAAAGGCTCCCCCAGCAGCTACATATATGCGTGTTCTTCATTTCCGAAAAAACACACCAACACAACATTGTGTAACATTCTCAATTCCCTCTCTGAAAAATTATCTTTGGGTTATTTTTTACTTCTACGTGTTCTTCGAGGTGGAATTTCTACCACTGTGCAGTAGAGTAATTTCTTTAGCCAAATTATCTTGAAAGAGTGTTCGTGTAGACCAATTGCACCAAGGTGGGTCGAAAATTTCTTCAAGTCAAGCAAACTTATTTCTGCGATTTGGTTGGATCAATTCTGTTACTATACAGAATTGTAAGATAAGTTTGTTTAAATTTATTTGTTCTGTTCTTTAACTAAATGTACTTTCCTTTACTTTCCAAATTGGTTTGTACGAAATTGGTTTCTTTTGCATTACTGTTCGGATTTTGATCATTTTGAAACTATTTTTTCCAACAAAAGATATGTCAAATCAGAGTAGAGTTTGTATAGTTTTAGTTTAGAAATAAGAAAATTGTTGTTTGTTTGGCTTTTGAGAGAGTAATTTGAAAAAATTAAAAAATAAAAAATTTATCTCAAAGAGCAGAAAATATGTTTGTTTGACATTCTCAAACACTAACTAATTTTGGAAAACGCCAAACAAGGTAAATGTTAATAGTATGTGCTTTAGTATGGATACATTATTGAAAACGTATTTTTAGATGTCATATTAATAAGGCGTAAGATTAGACAATAAAATAATAATGGAGCTTTTTATTTCAAAACATTAAAATAAAATTGATGTGTGTTTGTTTTGTCTTTTATAATACCCTGAAAATTAAAAAATAAAGTAAAAAAACCCAAACACACAGTACCATACTCTCTATTCATGTTTTATTTCTCTAGGAGGCATGGAGGGTGGGGGGATAGGATCTTTGTTATGCTGTATTCATTACTATGATACATATTTTCATAATGCAAAGATACAAAATCGAGTTCCCGTTCAGAGAATTTGGCACATAATTTGTCTGACGAGACTCGAAAGTGATTAAGTCATGTTTAAGTCCTGTAATCCTTGTGAAATCTATTAGAAAAAAGGGTAAAAATATGAGGAGATCGTATTGACAAGCTTATAGATAGATTGTATTCACAAAAGCTTGTTTAATCTCGATTCGAAAACAGATTTTCTTAGTTTAGCAACCAAAACAAGTTCATATACAATTTCTAGCCAAAAAATAAATCATTAAATCAAATCTTCAAATCAAATCAAACTTAAGGTGTATTCTTGGCTCAATTAGTTTATGCCAAATACACTTTCTAAAATTTCTACCAAAAGCAAATGTTGTTTCTTTTCAAACTACCATAAATTCTGACTTTTTCAAGTGAATAGCATATTCTAAATAAACATATATTTACAAACATAAGTTTTTTGTTTATACATTCCTCCAAAAACAAATAACAACTCGTGTACAGTAGAAGATTTTGTTTGCAAAAGCTCTTACATATTAAATACTACATGTAACTTTCCAAACAGCTACACATATATATGTAATACATAAACTCTATAACTTCATTATTACATGTAACTTTGCAAAACAGCTACATATTTGATAGTTTGTTTCTATGAGATGATGAGGGGTTCATTTTGGCCTTCTTCTAATCCACCAGCTGCACTCTCTGATGGTGGTGGCTTCCTAAATCTGTAGATCGCATAAATTACTAACTGGCATACACCAAGTATGAACCCTGCCGTATTCGGTATCTGAATACATAGAAAATACAACGAGCATGTCAAAATCTCGTTACGAAATATTTAGTCATGCAATAAATCTTACGGAAACTATGGGTCAATTTTGGCCCGAGACTTCCCACTGAGATTGGGTCAAAATCATTGCCTAATTTTCTTTCTCTACCCAAACATTAAAATTAGATCCAACATAATGTTTCATATAATATTAATCAAAACCATGTTTCAAAAGTTCTGGTGAAAAAATCTAAACTAATTTCTGAAACTGAAATCCATACATGCCCTTAGTTTCTATCTGAATATAGCCACTCATTATAGTGGGAGTTTCTTTTCCTGCTAGGGCATATTCTACATGTTTGCAAATACTTAATAAACAAATGAGGTAATGTACATTTACCCCGAGTAAAATGCATAATTTTGAATTCACACCCTGTGATTTGAAAAACATACTTTATCCCTTGTGAAAATTTAAAAGAAGCAACTTACCTTCTTCAACCAGAGAGTGTAATTCATTTTTGCCGAAATTGAGAATGTAATTCACTTTTGCCGAAATTGAAAATGGGCATGCAAAATATTTATGTAACATATGGGGGGTAAATTGCCATATTAATCATAAGGCCATCTCCATTGAGTAAATGGGAGGGGAAAGCCATGGGGAGGGGGAGAAAAAATGAAGTTTTATGGGGAGGGGTGAATTTGGAGGGGTTGTTGAACCCACCGCCCCACACATCTTCTTTTGGGGCTGAGCGCGTAACATCTTCTTTTGGGGCTGGGCAACACGCCCAGACACATTTATTGTGTTTTATTTATTTTTGTTAATTGGGCTGGGCTCTTTTTTTTATTTGTTTAATTGGGCCCAACTTCATATACTTATTATTATTAATTTTTTTATTTAAATATTTAAAAATGTATTCTTTTAATATCTTAACATTAATTAATTTTTATTACTTGTGTATTTATTACTTTTATTACTTATAATATTATAATTTTATGTACAATGTCAATTAATTGTAATTATTATTTAACTCTATTGTTATTAATTTTATTAAGTGAGAGTGAAAAAATATGAGAATTAGAATTTTGTGGAATAAATGGTAATAAAAATATTTTATTACTTGTAATATTAGAACTTTTATGTAATAAACTTAACTTTAATTTATTTTCTTGTTTGAAATTTAATCACATTGTTAAAGAAATTTTTTTTATGAAAATTAAATACATTGAAATTAAATATGACTAGTGGATTAAAAATAGAATACTGGTAAATTAATTTAAATACGACTAAGGAAAATTATTATTAATGTCAATGTTAAATTACTTATTATTAATGCCAATATTTAATTTACTATTGACTTTATTATTATTATTATTATTATTATTATTATTATTATTAAATAGAATGAGAATTGGAATTAAATAAAATGTGAAGATTAGGAAGATTAAGTGAGAGTGGGGAAGTATGAGAATTGGAATTAAATAGAATGTGAATGTTGAATAACTGAAGATGACAATGAAAAGAGGAGTCTGAAGGAAAATGAGAGTCTCAGGGGAATGGGAGTCCATATCCACTGGAGATGGCCTAACACAGATGGGTAAATTATCAAATTATTATAATACAGGGGGTAAACTGCCACATATATAAATATCAGGGAGACGGTTTACAGGGGTAGAGTGTTTTTTTTTTCAATCACATTAAGGTAAATTAAACATTATAAATATCACATATGAAGTAAATTGCCATTAAATCTTAAAAGAAATATTCATGTCTCAAGATCTAGTCAAGCAAAAGTGCGATGGTTTTAATTTCAGCATTAAAAAATTATGAAAAAACTTACCCCAATGAAAATATCGCGAACCAATATTGCGTAAACCATCCACGAGAAGGCAGTGAGGAAGTAGAAAAATGAGAGGAAGAAGGGCATGTACTCCACACTCTTGGTTAAAATCACTGTTTTCTGAAAATCACAAACACATTATAGATCAATACCTAGAATTTATTAGAAAATGGTATCTTTAGCTTATTCTAAAGAAAATAAAGTATCATAATTGGTCACTCTTCAGCCAAAGAATGTAACAAACTTGTCGAAATTGACAGTAGGCATAATATTTTTTTTTTTTTTTTTTGAACATTATGCGAAGGATAAATTGTCGAGCAAAAGACAAAAACACCCCCTATGCTTTGTCTAACTCCCAAAAAACCCCCTGTGTTATTTTAACTATAAAAAAAAACCCTTGTGTTTGATTTTAAATACCACACTCGACCCAATATTTATAATTTTATTTTTGACTTTTTGTGGAATAACAAGATTACCCCTATGTGTTTGTTTTTTATAAAACTTATTTATTCTTTTTCAAAAAATAAGTATATACTACTAAGGTCGAGTGTGGTATATAAAATTAAACACGGAAGAGTCTTGGGGATTTAAAATTATGCATAGGGGATTTTATGGGAGTTCAACAAACTACAGGGGTATTTTTGCCTTTCGATGTCAAGGATAAAATTGTCATATCAAAAGCAAAATGTGAACCAGTACTTGCATTTTTGACGTTTGAAACACCTTTTTTTAGGGTATATTTGGCACTTATTTGAAATTATAGGGATTTTTTTAGAGTTAAAATAACATAAGAAAATTTTTAAGAGTTAGATAAAACATAGGAGTTGTTTTCATCTAATGCTCATAAATTGTCCTTAAGTCATTATTATATTTATAACGGTGAAATTGATGCGGTGGATATGAAGAACGTGTTAGCAGCTTTCTGTATATCAAACATCAAACTATCTCCCACGTACCTACCCACGTACCCACATACATACATATACATACAAAAAAAATATTATAAAAACATAGGAGTATGTAATAGTATCGAATCAAGTAGATAAATGTAATGTCATTTTCTTTGTTTCACCAAAGAAAATTCAATAAAATAAAGCCAGTGATCAAACTTTTTCAAATTAATCCTAAATATCTGGGGTAAATGCAAAATACTCTTACGTGTATGCTAAATCTGTAAAAAATTAATTTGTGAAGTTTTTTAATTGCGCCAAACTTCTTTGTACTTTAAAAAACGCTGCAAAAAGCACACAATTTGTAAAAAATAAATCCTTTTGGCTCCTTATATTTCAAGAAATTATTTTTAAAATATTTCACGTGATGTGTTATGCTAAATCTGTAAAAAATTAATCTGTGAAGTTTTTATTGCGCCAAACTTCTTTGTACTTTAAAAAACGCTGCAAAAAGCACACAATTTGTAAAAAAATAGGTTGTTTTGGCTCGTTATATTTCAAGAAATCATTTTTACAATATTTCATGTGAAGTTGTAGGGATCAATTTGAAGTATTTCAAAAACGGTTTCTTCAAATATGTCGATCTAAAACGACCTATTTTTTGCAGGGTTTTTGAAAATGAAAGTAAGTTTGAAGCAATTAAAATTTTACAAAGTAGTTTCTTGTAAATTTAAAATAACACAGGGAGTATCTAGCATTTTTCCAAAAATAACAAGCACAAATTTCCCCCAAAAAAAAAATCATGAAAAATCACTTATTTGTATTCTTCCTCAATTTAGACATAGAAATATAATCCAAACAAGGTATATCATCGATGATGAGTCCATAGTCTGGTCTCTGGTGGCAAACCTAAGACCCCAATATTAGGAGGTCTTGAGTTCTTGTAGTGTGACTATTTTTCCTAGTTTACTACTAGTGTTTACTACTAGTGTTTATAGTTAGCTATTCCTTGTGAAAAAAAAAGGTATATATCATTACTTTTTCGAGGTAATGCCAATTTACCCCATGATTAGGAAAAACACTTTATCACTATGTGAAAATTTTAAAAGAGCAATTTACCTCATTCAGTCGAAGAGTATAACTCGCTTACCAAAATTGCGAGTGAGCATGTAAAATATTTTTGTAACATAGGGGTGTAAATTACTATCATAACACAGAAGATAAAGTGTCACATATAAGTGGGATAGTTTTGTCAATTCGTATTTTATTAAGTTTAAAAATGTCAGGGAGATGGTTTGAAACTTTCATAAAAATAGGAGGGGTAAATTACACCTTTTTAAATTATAAGAAGATAAATTGAACATTATGCAAATAGGTAAATTGCCATTAACTCTTAATTTCTCGAGGAAAAAACACTTTTGATATCAAATTTTAGTCCAAAAAACACATTTCATATCATAATTCAAAACTTCTTGACACATTAAGTTTTTCCTTGAATTTTTCAACGGAATTCAGCACATGCCGCTCACGCATCCGTTAAGTTAACAATGGTGGATCTTTAAAACATGTCTTCCCTCTCATGGTCAGCTTAACAGACAAGTGTTGAATTCCATTGACGGCAAAAATTAAATATGTCGAGAGGGTGTGAATCATGATATGAAATATTTATTTCAATATATTTTTTGGACTAAAATTTGGTATCAAAATATATCTTCCTCTAATTTCTCATGTAAAGTAAAAAGTAAATAAATTAATTACCATGGCAGCCAAAGGAGAAGCAAAAGAAATAATGGTGACGCAAGTACATAATAACCCAACTGTGTCAATTCGCGCGTCTAACCCCATTGTCAATCTTGTTATCAAAATCACACCCACCACCACACCAAGATCCACCACCACCAAAACCACCGTCTTCAACTGTAACCACCACCGTAAAATCAAACAATTAAAATTCTGATTTACAATATAACCCTAGCTAATTAAATAAATAATTAATTACCTTCATTCGGGTAGATTTAGCAAATATGAGAAAAATTAAAATATAAATTGCTTGAAGCGTGGCTCCAAATCCATTAATCGTAACCAGAAGAAACCCATTTGGGGTAAGGAGTCCATAATAAGTCCATAGAGAAGCATTCAAGAACAGTATTATGTACGGAACACTCTCGAATTCTTCAGTTGACCGATTTTTTATTATCCTCCAAAAAGTAGGCCTTCATAAACAAAACAAAAACCAAAACGACGACGTATAAGAACAAAGACAGTTAACCCACTAATCAAAATCAAAATCAAAATCAAAATCAAAATAGAAACTCACACAGGGGAGAGGAAAAGCAGTGATGCAGTAATATTGCCTGCAGAAAAAGAAAAAAAGAAAATAAAAAAGTCAAAATAAATTGATTGATGGGTTAATTTATAAAGAAATTAAGGACTTAATTATGAATGGTTAATTATTACCCATAACTCCAAAGAAGATGCTCAAGGCACTTAAGGCCATGATTGATAAGAGTAATTTAAGAAATTTGGTTGAAGAAGACAGTATATGTAGTGGTAGATTGGGATATTTTCAAAGAGAGAAGAAATTAATGTGAGAAGTGTGTTTCAAATTGCGAAATATGTAGTGGAAAGCACGAGAGTTGACCCCACTCAGATTTGTTTTTTTAAAAGATTATGGACCCATAATTTGAAAATGATCTTTGGAATAATTGTTGTCAATAAATAACACGTTAGGCATAAAAATCATGGATAAAAATTTTCATTCTTCATCAAAAATATTGAAAAGTTATCGTTTTTTAATCAGGCTAAACAAAAATAAGATATAATTCGAAAATTATTTATTTGCCTTAAACTCTTTTATTTTTCTAAATTCAGTACATTTTTTAACAGTTTTTCTTTAGTATTTCCGAAATATTTTCGAATAGTCTCGAAACGTTTTCAATATTTGGCTAACCGAAACATACAATTGAAACGAAATTTTGATCCATGATTAAAATTTCCAATTTTTTCGTGGAAATATCGAAAACTTTTCATTTTTGAATTTAGCGAAACGAAAATAAGGTGTAATTTATTGTTTATCTTAAACTCTGTTAGTTTTCTAAATTTAGTTACTTTTTTATAATTTTTTCGTAGTGTTTTTGAAATATTTTCAAAAAGTCTGAAAAAGTTTTCAATATTTAACTGAAAAAAACATATATTCACGAAATTTTGATCCATAACAGTAGGGAGCTTAATAATTCTATTTTGTTCTTAAATATAGGGGAGTGTATTTAAGATGTGACTAAGTTGAATATTTAGGTCTAGTTGTTTCCAGTTTCAAAGAGTACTTTTAGAAATGTAGAGAAATTACGAGATAATTTCAGTTTTCATTATTTGTAAAAGAGAAATTTACATAAACACCCCTTGATTATAATTTTAATTATAAGAAATTACCCTCTTGTTTCAAAAATTATAAAGACATCCCCACGGCCAAAACAATATTACAAGAATATCCCTTACGGCGTCAATTTTTTTATGGTAGATGATGATGTCATAAAAAATATTTAATTTTTTTCAAATTTTTCCCGAAGGGGTGTATTTGTAATATATTTTGTGTTACAAGGGGTGTCTTTGTAACCGTGTAATAAATATTATAACAGATTTATTAAATTTTAAATATATGACAAACCAATTTAAAATTTAATAAATTAATTTATAATAACACAATTCGATAAATAAAGCTTTAATAACTTTATAATAACACAATTCGATAAATAAAATTTCAGTAACATATATTTCCTTAAAAATAAAAGAAGCCAATTTAAAATTTAATAAATTTATTTACAATAACTCAATCTGGTAAATAAAGTTTTAATAACATTTATTTTCATTTGAATATCAGACAAACCAAATTAAAAATTATTAATTTATTTACAATAATACATTTGGTAAATAAAGTTTCACTTTAATAACAAATATTTTTCTTATAAAAATAAAACAAACCAATTTAGAATTTTAATTTTTATCTACAATAACTTAATTCGAATTCTTGAAATCCAAAGAATTTTTGGAGATCTAGGGCTTGGTGATTTTGTTACGGGATTATCGAATTTTTGGTGCCACAACTTAAGCTCACTAGCATTTTTACGCCATATTTTTGAGCTGGCATATTTGGTATCACACCTTCAACTTCAGTGGCAATTTTGGTTTAAATTGAGGCCTAAATTCAAAATTAGACTGAAATCACCCATGTATAGGCCATATGACATGTAAATTGTGGATTTTGACCAAGTAAAAGCCGAAGTTTAAGTTTTTCTACAAATCTAGGAATATATTATACTGGTGGAAAAGTACAAGGGTCATTTTGCGAATTGGGATAAAGGGCTAATTTTACGAAGATGGAAAGCTGCCATTGATGTGAGCTTTGGAAATGGGGAACCTTCTAGTCAGCACCAAATCGACAAGGTTGGTACCAAAATTACCGCCACACCGAGGGGAGTCTACGATTGAAAGGGGAGGCGGTGGGTCTAGCTCCACCGCCGACGGCGGCGTATAATCGGAAAAACGTAAAATTCGTAAGTCTGAAAATAGAGTGGCGGGATGGACTTTGAACTGATAATTAATGCTTGGGATTTGTAGAGACGTGAAGATGAGTCTATAGCCATCACAGGAGCTCAAACCGTGTCCGTAGTCGCCACAAAAGTGGAAAAAATGGAGGTGATGGTGCTGAAGCGGCGGTCGTTGAAGGTACTTTTTTTTTTGTAAATATTAAAAATAACTAAGGGCATTTTGGACATTTTAAGTGTTAATGTTGGATAAGGATGAAGATGAAGGCACTAAAGAAAGTTTGATAAGGGAGGTTTTGATGCATTCCAAAACTTCAAAGATTGGCTAAGTATGGAGTAACTTAGCTGATAAACTTATCAAGGAATTTTGACTAAGTAATGAAGACATCAGAAGAGTCAAAGTTTCAAGGTCCAAGACTTCTGATCTGCTGAAGTAAAGTTATCAGACTAGTGAAGATCAGCCGACTCAAATCAGATTTGTTCAAGTTTGAGATCAGCCGAGTTCACCATCTGACTTGTACTTTCGTCAGCCAAGTGAAGAAGATCATGAAGTGTTCCCAACGGTAATAAATGCCCCTTGGTGTAATAAATGCTGAAGTACGAGGATATTTAAGACAAATGATTGAAGAAAAGCTTCGCATCAGCCGAGTGCATTTAATGCTGCATTTAATGCTGCCTGCAGAATAGTACTGTTTACAGTACGGACAGACTGCAAAAGAGCCGTTCGCGGATTTTAAGGACCAGTACTCGAGGAATTTGAATCCTGTCTCTCTTCAACGGACACTTTTCAATCCTCAAGTATAAATAGCTGAAAGAGACGAAAAAAAAAAAAAAAAAAAACACACTTTCTGAGAGAAATTTCCGAAGCAAAATTCTTTAAGTCTCAAGAACAGCTCACTCATCAGCTGAGTCATTTGTTGACGAAAGCAGAGTTGAAGAACAAAGAAAAATACATCTTCTGAGTGATTTTGTAAACAAGAGTGTTGTGCGGAGTTGTGATCCATCTTTGTGAGTGATCAAACTTCAGAGGATAGGTTTTCTGTGTGATTTCCTATTGCGAACTTGTGGTCGTTTCATTTGTTGTTCGACGCAAGCAGAGTATACTGTAAACTTTGTGATTATAGTATAACCCAAGATCTGTGTGACTTGGAAGAGTGGACTAAAGGATATTCAAATCCATATAACCACTATAAAATTGATTGTGTTTTTACATTGCTTTTCAAACTTGCATATTTCCTGATTGCATAAAAACACATTAAGTTAACTGTTTGAAAAGAAGTTAAAAGGAGTTTATAAAACTGGGAAATTACTTTTCAAACTACTAAGTTTACTTGTGAAAAACACTTTGAAAATCCACTGCAAGTACTTTAAGTATTAAAACTGATTTCTGCAAAATCAGCTAAGTAACTATCAGACGAGTGGTCAACAAGACTGTTCAAAGATTTGTTCGCGAACAGAATTGTAACTTACTAATCTGATCAGCTTAGTTTGTTCAGTAAGAGTAAAGTTTTAAAGTTAAATTTGAAGAAAATTTTTAAAGAGGTTTATTCACCCCCCCTCTAAACCTCTTCTGACCACTTGGGACCAACAAGTGGTATCAGAGCAGGTTGTTCATTAGAATCAGCTGCCTGATCAACGAGCTTGATCCGAGTGTTTTTCAAAGGTTTTCAAAACTTTTCAAAAGAGCATCTTTTTGAAAAATAAAAACTTTTTGAAAAATGGATTGTATCAGCCATGTTCCCCACATTGCTGGTATGTCTTTTGAGGACTGGAAGATCAGAATGGAGATTTTCCTTGCTGCCTACAATGACAACATGTATACATGTATCATCAAAGGTCCATTCAAATTCACCAAGACCATCATCGTAGATGAAGCTCAAATTGTGGTGGAAAAAGACTTAACAGAAATGACAGCAGAAGAAATAAAGCTGTTCAACCTGGACAAAGTCGGAAGATTCATCATGACCAAAGCCCTGGATAATGATCGGTTTGACAAAGTCAAGCATTGCAAAACTGCAAAGGAGATGTGGGATAAGGTTCGTGACATGAGTGAAGGCAATGATGCAATTAAAGAGCATCAGCTAAGTGTTGCCTTGGAGAAGCTGGATAACTTCAAGATGAAGTCTGGAGAAACCATTGATCAGATGGACACCAGATTCACCAGAACTCTGAATGAAGTTTTGAAGCTGGGAAAGACTTTCACTGACAAAGAAATTTCTGTCAGAGTACTGAAGGCTCTACCTTCCAAGTTTAACATGAAGGTGACAGCAATGGAAGAATCAAGAGATCTGGGCAAGATTTCTCTTACAGAGCTGTTCTCCGTACTCAAGGCGTATGAGTATAAACTGCCAAGGATGGGAATTGAAGAAACCTCAACTTCAGGACCCACAGCTGCACTGGTTGCTGCTGAAAACCAAAGAAGACCAGCTCAAAGAAATGCTGAAGTGGACTCATCTGATGAAGCCACTCTACTCAACAAAAAGGAGTACACTGCTGGAGATGTCGCACTGTTGATGAATAATTTCAAGAAGTTCTACAAAAGAAAAATGAAGAACAAATACAACAATGCTTCTTCTTCTAAACCTAACTTTTCTTCTCAAGAAAAAGATGATTATAAATCAAAACTAATGTGTTACAACTGCAGGAAATTGGGACACTTCATTAAAGACTGTCCTTATCCAAAAGCAGAGAAGTACACTGAGGAAGAGAAGAAAATGAGAAAAGAAAGAAAGCATCAGAGAGGCAAGGCAATGATGGCTAAAGCAGAAAAGCTTGCTGCTGTCTACTCATCTGATTCAGATTCAGACACATCTGATGAAGAATCGTCTGATGAAGAAAAACCTGCTCTCCTATGTCTTATGGCAAAGGAATCTGATGACTCTGAGGATGAGGTAACTCCTCATGAAAATGAACTGTTTAATTCTCTAGAGCAAATGATGTTAAATAATACTATTATTGCTGGAGAGTTTGTTAAGCTTAAGGAAGAGATGAACTTGCTAAAAGAGCAAAATAACTCACTGAAACTCTTAGCTGAAAAGCCAAGGGAATCAGCTGAATATAAACAGCTTGAGCAAGAGCATGAATCTCTGAAAGCTGAGTGTGAGGTTTATAAAGGAAAAATCATGGAACTTGAGAAAATCATTGAGTCTCATGATAAGTCTACTGTTGCATCCATGCTTACATCTAGTAAACAGGAGACACCTTTAGAAAAGGAAAAATTAGAATTGAATCATACTGAAAAATTCATATCAGCTGACAATAGTAAAGTCATTCTGTATGTTCAAACTTCTAAACCTACCTCATCTGAGAAAGTGGTAAAGGAGAAGAAATCTCCTAAGGCTAAAAAGAGCAAAGAGCCTAGTGTAGGAAATCAGACTAGTAAGACCAAACAGCAGAGTCCTAAGAAGTCTGCTGATAAAGCTAAAGTCAATCAGACTAGTGGTAAAACTAAGTCAAAATCAAATGAGCAAGCATCTAGTAAACCAAAGAAGCATAAGAACAAGAAAAATCAAAATGCTTGGTATGGAAATGAGTCATATTATGTGCAACCTGCTGCATATCATCCTATGTATCATGCACCTCAATTTCCTAGTTACTATGCACCTTACCCTGCTCATCCAATGCATGCATATCCTGCATATCATGCACCTTACCCTGCTTATGAACATTATTCATATCATACTGATCATCAACATGACTTATCTGATAACTATGATAAAAATGAAACTGTTCATGCTCCTAAAACTCAGAAGCCTAAGAAGCCTAAGACTTCAACATCTTGGGTTGTCAAAGGTGGAACTAATCCTTCAGGACCCTCTCAATAAGGGTACCTAAAACAATTTTATTTTTGTTTTGTAGGTTAGGATTAGGAGTAGGAGTAAAGTAGAGAAGATCTGGTACTTGGACAGTGGATGTTCAAGACACATGTGTGGAAACATACATGAGTTGACTGATGCAGTTGCTGTGGATGGTCCAAAAGTCACTTTTGGAGACAGCAAAGAAGGCAAGATTAAAGCTAAAGGAAGACTAATCAAGGGAAACATAGAGATATCTGACGTCTCCTATGTTAAAGGCCTGAAATATAATCTGCTGAGCATAAGTCAATTTTGTGACAAAGGATATTCAGTCATCTTCTCAACAGATAAGTGCTACGTTGAACAGATTGGTACAAAGAAGGTAATTTTATCTGGAAGACGACAGGGAAATATCTACATAGTTGACTGGAATTCTGTTGACAAGAATTCAAGTGTTTGTTTGGTGGCATCTGCACCAAGTGAAGTCAGTTGGCTATGGCACAAGAGAATGAATCATTTAAACTTCAAGACCATAAACAGATTAATCAAGAATGATTTGGTAGAAGGGATTCCAAAAGCAGTCATGAGCAAAGACAAGCTCTGTGATGCATGTCAGAAGGGTAAACAAATCAAGTCATCATTCAAAGAAAAGAAGCACCAATCTTCTGGAAGAATATTGGAGTTGTTGCATATGGACTTATTTGGACCCATTGATCCAGTCAGCAATGGTGGAAAGAAATACTGCCTAGCTGTTGTGGATGATTATTCAAGATATACTTGGGTGATTTTCATGAAAAAGAAGAGTGAAACCAAGGAACATCTTACCAATCTGATGGAACTGATCCAGAATGAGAAGAGTATCAAAATATTGAAGATCAGATCAGATAGAGGGACAGAGTTTACAAACTCTACTGTTGAAGAATACTGTAATATCAAAGGAATACATCATGAGTATTCTGCTGCAAGAACCCCTCAACAGAATGGTGTTGCTGAAAGGAGAAACAGGACACTAAAAGAAGCTGTCAGAACCATGATAGCTGAAGCTAAGCTGCCTCAAAGATTTTGGGCAGAAGCAACAAATACAGCATGCTTTACCCAGAACAGATGTATGATCAACAAAAATCAGAACAAGACTCCATATGAAGTTTGGAACAACAGAAAGCCAAACATTCATTACTTTAAGATTTTTGGTTGTAAATGTTTTGTATTGAATAATGGAAAAAATCACCTTGCTGCATTTGCAGAAAAGGCTGATGAAGCTGTTTTTGTAGGATACTCATCTGTTAGTAAGGCTTATAGAGTGTTTAACAAAAGAACATTACTAATAGAAGAATCTATCCATGTAGTATTTGATGAGCCAAGTCAATCTTCTGAAAAGAATCAAAGTGTTAATCAAGATCTGTCTGCTGATTTACAGAAGTTAGACGTTGGAAGAAATGAAGAATATGTTCCCATCATACTACCTAATCTAAGTTCAGCTGCTAACTCAAGTGCTGTTCAAAATCACAGTGCTGATTGTCTAACAGACGAGTTGCAAACAGCTGACAGACCAGAGACTGTTCAACAGACTACAAATGTTCAACAGACTACTACTGGAACTCCAACAGTAGTGTTGCAAGATCAAGACAGAGGACAACATCCTGATTTACAACCTGATCTCAGATGGCTCAAGAATCACCCTCCTGAGTTAGTCATTGGTGATCCTTTAGATAGAGTGAAAACAAGAAGAGCTGCTGCACAAGATGCCATGTTTGTCACATTTCTATCTCAAATAGAGCCTAAACAAATTGAAGAAGCTCTCAATGATTCCTTCTGGATAGAAGCTATGCAAGAAGAGTTGAATCAATTTGAAAGGAATGAAGTCTGGTACTTAGTTCCTAGACCAAGTCATCAAAGAGTAATTGGCACTAAGTGGGTATTCAGAAATAAGATGAATGAAGATGGTATTGTTACCAGAAACAAAGCAAGATTAGTGGCCAAGGGTTATTGTCAAGAAGAAGGAATTGACTTTGATGAAACTTTTGCACCAGTAGCAAGACTTGAAGCAATCAGACTGTTTCTAGCCTATGCTGCTTACAAGAACTTCACTGTCTATCAGATGGATGTGAAGTCTGCTTTTCTCAATGGAGAATTGCAAGAAGAAGTGTACGTTGAACAACCTCCTGGATTTGAAGTCTATCAAGAAGAGGACAAAGTATATCGTCTGAAGAAAGCCCTCTATGGACTGAAACAGGCTCCAAGAGCATGGTATGATACCCTATCTGATTTTCTTTTAATTAAAGGATTTCGAAAAGGTAAGGTAGATAAAACCTTGTTCACAATTGAATGGGAAAATCATATATTACTTGTGCAAATATATGTGGACGATATTATTTTTGGTTCAACTAACCAACAGATGTGTGATAAGTTTTCCAAGCTGATGTAGAATAAGTTTGAAATGAGCATGATGGGTGAACTTAATTACTTTCTTGGATTGCAAGTTAGACAGTTGCCTGATGGAATATTCATCAGCCAAGCAAAGTACACAAGAGATCTGTTCAAGAAATTTGGTATGGAAACTAGCTCAACAGTTACCATTCCTATGTCTACAAGTCTTCGTTTGGATAAAGATGAAGATGGCAAATCAGTGGACATAACCAAATATAGAGGCATTATTGGTTCATTGTTGTATCTAACAGCAAGCAGACCTGATATAATGTACTCAGTTGGAGTCTGTGCAAGATTTCAATCAAACCCCAAAGAATCTCATCTCTTAGCTGCCAAGAGGATATTGAAGTATGTTAAAGGCACTCAAGAATTGGGATTGTGGTATCCTAGAGAATCTGGATTTGAACTAGTTGGCTATTCAGATTCAGACCTTGCTGGCTGCAAGATTGACAGGAAAAGCACAACAGGTGCATGTCAGTTCTTAGGCAGTCGTCTGATCTCATGGATGAGTAAGAAGCAAACCTCAGTCTCTATATCTACTGCTGAAGCTGAATATATAGCTGCTGGAGCTTGCTGTGCACAGATACTATGGTTGAAACATCAACTAGAAGACTACAACATCAAGATCAGTGGAATTCCAATCTACTGTGACAATACAAGTTCAATTTCACTTACTCAGAACACTACAAGTCATTCAAGGACTAAGCATATTGAGATCAAACATCATTTCATTAGAGATCATGTGGAAAAAGGCAATGTAATGATTGAGTATGTTCATACTGATAATCAGATTGCTGATATCTTCACCAAACCTCTAAGTGAAGCAAGGTTCTCAACTCTAAGAGCTGAGTTAGGATTACTTAATTTGGAAGCATAAGCTGAGGGGGAACTCATCAGTAGACTGGAGTTCAACAGCTTAGTTATCTATTATTATCTTCAAGGATTAACTTTCAACAGACTAGTTAACTTATGAATTCTTAAACTTAGGGGGAACGTGTAAGACTAGCGGTACTTCTGAATTAAAGATGAAATTTGTTAATGACAGTTAGTTGAAGTTATGTTTTCATCAGAAGACTCAACTATCGAAGATTGAAGTTATTTTATCTAGCTGGATTGACAAACAGCTGAGGAAGGTTATCAGCTATTGGCATTCTCTGATAACAGCATTGTCATCAGGACAGTAGTCCATCAGATAAGTATTTATGTTACTCATCTGATTACTTTAATAAAAGCGGAACTGTTTAAAAAGTATATTCAAAACACGCTTTTATAAGTAACTGTTGGGCGGTACATATTCCCGCTCTTCATTAAATATCTTTTGAATTCGAAAAGTCGTAACTGACGCCGCACGATCAGCACTGACAGAAAAACGGATCTAACGGTTGGCGGATATCACGGAAACCGAAAAACCCAACTCTATAAATCCCCATCTGATCAGTCGAGTCGTTCTTTACGCACTCTAAGCATTCAAAAGCACTTGTGAGAAATTTCTGCAAATTTTCTGCATACTTTCCTTTGTTTTTCTAACCTTCAACAGATCAACGATGGCCGCTGAAGGTATGTTTCTCGTTTATGATTCCTACTACCAATCCGGTACTGATCTGATGAAAGAACTGCTCGAAAAGTTCAAAGCTGCTTCGCTGGTAAACTTCATGGAATACCACGAAGGAATTATCTGGACTGACCAAGTGATGGAGTACTACAACACAGCGAAAGCTGACTACAACAAACTGGAGATTAAGGCTTCAGTAGGAGACAAATCTGTCACTATCACTCCTGCTGTTCTTCACGAGACGTTTGGGCTTCCTAACAGTGGACGACATGACGTCACTGTGCTGACAGAGGACAAACATCAACAGTTCTGGGCGATCTGCGCCAAAGAGGGATAAACGTTATCTGGAAATATAAGGAAGAAGCAACTGAAGGATGAATATCAGCGGATGGCTGATATGGTGTCCAAGCTGATTGAGAACTGCACATTCTCACTGGATGCTGTTACCATGAAGAGGTTCAGCATCATGGCTGCCATATACTATGGATTGGAGATCAACTGGTCCATCATAGTTTGGTACATATTAGCTGACTTTCTTGATGATAAGAAAGGAAAAGGC
The DNA here is from genome assembly GCA_038501285.1 of Penstemon eatonii. Classification (NCBI taxonomy): domain Eukaryota; kingdom Viridiplantae; phylum Streptophyta; class Magnoliopsida; order Lamiales; family Plantaginaceae; genus Penstemon; species Penstemon eatonii. The sequence goes on along the minus strand of CM076715.1, from coordinate 58,568,208 downwards.
CCCACTACCAACCACAAGATCACACTCAGTTATCTGCTGTCAAAGCTGGGTTGTGATATGAAGAATGGAAAAGAGATTCATAAATCTAAGGCAGTATCAAAGTACTTGCCTGTTCAAAAGAGGAAGGCTGGTGAGCCTGAGGAAGCTGATGTTGAGGAACCAAAGGAGGTTCCTGCCAAAAGGCAAAAGAGGTTAGTCAAAACAGCAAGTTTGGTTGCTGAGACTAAAAGGAAGAGGGCTGCTGATGAGCCCAAAAAGAAAGAATCTAAGCAGATGGAGAGAGTGACTTCTGCTGAAGCCACTAAGATTGTTGAGAATATAATTGCTGATGTAAGGACTGGATCCCCTGCATCACCATCAAGAACTCCATCAGCAGAGAGGCCTGCTGAGGGTATTTCTCAAAGGACAAGGAGTCAACAGAGAGATACTGTTACCTCCACTTACCGTGAAGGGAGGACCAAGAAGTCTGCCAGAAAACAGATGACATTTATAGAAGAACCAACGGACTTGGAGAATGTAGCAAGGGAAGACCCTGAAGCTGCTCAAAGGCCTGCTGGAACAGTTGAAACTGTTGAGACTGACAAAGCTGATGAGCAACAGCCAAGTCAGGTCACATCAACAGCTGAGGTTACTCAACCTCAAGAAGATCCAGATGTCCAAATCATCTATCCTATTGCTGCTGCTCCCATATCATCTGCTGGACCAGCCCCTGCTGATAAAGGCAAGAGAAAAATAGTGCTAAGGAGAAAGAAAGTCTCCAAAGCTGATAAGAAGGCAAGGGAGGAAGCTGAACAGAGGAAGCGGGATGAGCTTGAAGAGAAGAAAGCACTTGAGCTAAGCAAAGCTCAAGAAGCAAAGGATGAATCCAGAAGACGCATGTCTGAAGCAGAAAGAAAAGCTGCTGAGGATGCTGAAATGGCTATGGTGATTGAATTGAGCAAAGTTGATGCCTATGGACCTGTCCATGGAGGTGGCATCAAGATTGGAGAAGGCAAGAATGATGAAGAAGACAAGAAGAAGATATTACTGCCTGCCCCCAAACTCAAGTCAAAAGACAAGTTTGAAGTCAGAAAAGCATTTGAAATAGTGTATGCTGATAAGGAGCTGTTCAAGAAGTTTGAAAAGTCCTTGGCTTACTATGATCAGAAGCTTATGTTGATGACTCTGTTCAACCAAGAAAAGCCAAGATATATCAGTTGGAGGGACAACAGGCTGAACAAGTCAATCACTGAACTTCAAAGTATGAAGGAGTTAGCTGATGAAGAACGATGGGTTCTAAGTTGGCTGAAGACAAACTCCATTCAAAAGGCTCTTGATCCCAGCTATGTGAGAGATATCATGCATAGCTATGCAAAAGGCTTTGCATTGGAGGAAGCCAAGAAAATCAAGAGCACCTTGCCTGAGAAGAAGAAGAAGTCTGAAGATGCTGAAGAAAGAGCAATTAAGTTTGCTGTTATGACTGCCCTGAAGAGATGGGCTAAGAAGTCAAAGTATCAGCAAGGCTGTTCAAGTGATTTGCCACTACTGCCAAGTATCCAGCAAATCATTTTTGGCAAGGAAGTACAACAGTACTATGAAATCCCTAAGGGTAACAATGCTCCTGTTAACCCTTGGATTATTGTAAGGCAGATTAGACAGACAACATGCTTTAATGAAGATGGAACCATTACCAATCTGTTCTACGATGATGTCACTGATGAGCACAAATCTGCTGATAAGTCCTTAGCTATTGAGCCGCCAGCTAAGACTTCTGAAGACCATCAGATGACAGACTTGGAGGAAGTCCCTGTTCAACAGGCGACTGAGGAGAAGGAAGCTGATGCTGATGCTTCTGCTTCATCAGCTGATCAACACTCATCACTGATGGAAGCAATCCAGATGCTGATGGAAAACCAACTTAAGGACCTGGAAGACAAGCACAAGCAACAGCTATTGAAGGTTAAGGAGGAGCTGAAAGCAGAGTTGGCAGAAACCAACAGACTTCAGCTGGAAACTGTTCAAGGATCAACAGAAGAGATCATCAAGAAGGAGATCAACAGTATTCCAATTACTCAAGACAACTCATTGCAGTTGATACACAGCTTAAGAGAACTGAACCAGAACGTAGAAGATGTGAAGGGTGATGTAAATCATCTTCACACTGCTTTAAAATCAGCTGAGCACAAGATTGCTGACTTAACTGCAACCTTCATTAAAGTCAGTCATGAAGAGAAGGAAATCAATCTGGGGATGTTGCAAGAAGTGGCAAAGGCTGCACAGGAAGATCAAAATGAAATTGCAACTATTAACCTCAACATTGACTACTTCAATGATAAGACTGATGTAATCAGCACTGACATTCATCATCTAACAGCTAGTCATGACGTTGTCAATCAGAATCTAAAGGCTTTATGCGCTGGAGTAAAGATTCCAACAGTTGCTCTCAACCCTGCTGTTGAACCTTCTAATGTCATCAGAGTTGATGATGACAAAAAGGGGGAAGATAAAAGGGAAGAACCAGCTAAGGAAACTGCTGCTGAAGAACCAGTTATGGAATCTGCTGCTGAAGAACCAGCTAAAGAGACTGTTGCTGAAGAACCAGCAAAGGAGTTTGCTGCTGAGGAATCAACTAAGGAAGAAACTACTGCTGCAACTATTGAAGCCAAAGAAACTGAAGAAACAGCTGACAAGACTGAAAAGCTTGGAACGGTAGAAGAAGAAGAATTGACTGAAAAAGAAGATACCAAGTACAAGAATACAGAATCTGCCAGGAAGGCTATGGAAGCTTTGAGAGCTCTTCAAGAACAAGAACTTAAGGAAAAGATGGAAGCTGCCAAAGCAACCTTGGAAGAAGAAGCTGATGATGAAGAAGATGATGAAGAATCATCTTATGAATATGAAGAAGTGCTGGAAGGATCAGATGAAGAAGCTGATAGTTAGAAATTGAAAAATCCTTGTAATCAGTTTACTTTATCTATTTCTTCAGAAATCTCATCTGATGAACTTGTACTATGTAACCCTTTTTCAATATTAATGAAAAGTCAAGTTCAATCCAATAAACTTTTTCTATCTCAGAAAATTTTGAGGATTTCATTCTTTAGTTTAGGTATTCAACAGGTACTTAGCTGAAGTTTTGTCATCATCAAAAAGGGGGAAATTGTTGGATAAGGATGAAGATGAAGGCACTAAAGAAAGTTTGATAAGGGAGGTTTTGATGCATTCCAAAACTTCAAAGATTGGCTAAGTATGGAGTAACTTAGCTGATAAACTTATCAAGGAATTTTGACTAAGTAATGAAGACATCAGAAGAGTCAAAGTTTCAAGGTCCAAGACTTCTGATCTGCTGAAGTAAAGTTATCAGACTAGTGAAGATCAGCCGACTCAAATCAGATTTGTTCAAGTTTGAGATCAGCCGAGTTCACCATCAGACTTGTACTTTCGTCAGCCAAGTGAAGAAGATCATGAAGTGTTTCCAACGGTAATAAATGCCCCTTGGTGTAATAAATGCTGAAGTACGAGGATATTTAAGACAAATGATTGAAGAAAAGCTTCGCATCAGCCGAGTGCATTTAATGCTGCCTGCAGAATAGTACTGTTTACAGTACGGACAGACTGCAAAAGAGTCGTTCGCGGATTTTAAGGACCAGTACTCGAGGAATTTGAATCCTGTCTCTCTTCAACGGACACTTTTCAATCCTCAAGTATAAATAGCTGAAAGAGACGAAAAAAAAAAAAAAAAAAAAACACACTTTCTGAGAGAAATTTCCGAAGCAAAATTCTTTAAGTCTCAAGAACAGCTCACTCATCAGCTGAGTCATTTGTTGACGAAAGCAGAGTTGAAGAACAAAGAAAAATACATCTTCTGAGTGATTTTGTAAACAAGAGTGTTGTGCGGAGTTGTGATCCATCTTTGTGAGTGATCAAACTTCAGAGGATAGGTTTTCTGTGTGATTTCCTATTGCGAACTTGTGGTCGTTTCATTTGTTGTTCGACGCAAGCAGAGTATACTGTAAACTTTGTGATTATAGTATAACCCAAGATCTGTGTGACTTGGAAGAGTGGACTAAAGGATATTCAAATCCATATAACCACTATAAAATTGATTGTGTTTTTACATTGCTTTTCAAACTTGCATATTTCCTGATTGCATAAAAACACATTAAGTTAACTGTTTGAAAAGAAGTTAAAAGGAGTTTATAAAACTGGGAAATTACTTTTCAAACTACTAAGTTTACTTGTGAAAAACACTTTGAAAATCCGCTGCAAGTACTCTAAGTATTAAAACTGATTTCTGCAAAATCAGCTAAGTAACTATCAGACGAGTGGTCAACAAGACTGTTCAAAGATTTGTTCGCGAACAGAATTGTAACTTACTAATCTGATCAGCTTAGTCTGTTCAGTAAGAGTAAAGTTTTAAAGTTAAATTTGAAGAAATTTTTTAAAGAGGTTTATTCACCCCCCCTCTAAACCTCTTCTGACCACTTGGGACCAACAGTTAAAGTTGACTACGGGCGTTAAGTCAAGGGGGTGTCTTTGTAATAATTGAAACAGTAGGATAATTTCTTGTAATTAGGGTTATAGTCAGGGGGTGTCTATATAAATTTTCCTTTGTAAAAAGTTGTTAGTTTGAAGTTTTAGAAATGAAATGGTTTTTTTTTTAACTTTGCACTCAAGAAATATGGGAAATAGGTACTTTATATGTTGGGATATACCTCGATTGTCAGAACAACAAGAGTGCGGAATTTAAAATTTTTCGAGGCACCCATCAGTCCCATAAATCTGTCCCCATATTTATTTATACGAAAAGGTTGAAACAAACATGACTAAACAAAAAGGGGGTAATATGCGATTACCTCACCACAACTAGGTGGTGGTTACTTCCGGGCTTCATGTTTGATTCACAACTGAGTGATCCAAGTGTCTCACCTTCAAAGTTGATCCACATCAATTGGATTGTAGGGACACCTCCAAGTCGTAGGCTACGAACTAGATCTTGAAGGTTGTCAGCAAACGTACGTGCAAATCTTGATCAGGACTTAGATCTGGATCTGGGTTGGGAGATCGGATGGAAGAAGACATAACCACATGCCTTATGTGGCTGGATTTGTTTCGGCCAAGCAGGATTCGGCCAGGTTTGAGTTCGGCCAAGTTGGATCGGCCAAGTTCGGGTTTGGGGCGAAACTATGTGGGGCGATTTGAAGTTAATAAAACATTATTGCAATTTTCAGATTTCTCTTTTCTTATGCTATGCAAAAACAAATTTTCTTCTCTTGTTTTCAAAAGTTTTATTTGTGCATTAGTTAATTGTGAAGAAATGTGAAAAAGTATTTATAAGAGAATAGTATTACTCTTAAAAGATATATTCTTCTCATCTTTATCAAATCTCATTCCTTATCAATTAAGGAATGTTAGATCTGATAAATCTCTTCTACCATGTTTTGCAAGAAACAAAACTCTTCCTCTTTTAACTTCATCAAAATCGGCCCCTTATTCCCTAATTTCAAGATTATCAAAAATCAACCGATATAATTATCCAATCCTAAAATTGGGTAATTATTTAATCTTCCATTTTTATTAATTAACAACTTCAGTTAATTTCTTAATTAATCAGATAATCCTAATTAATTAATTAAATATTAATCAATTAGATATCTAATTAATATTCTCCCACTGAATTAATACCTTAATTCAATTACTTTGAATTAACAACTTTAAATCATTCATTTCCCTTTATGACTGTCACTGTCCAACTGTATTGTGTGTGACCCTCTGGGTTCATCATCAATTGGCAGCAGGCCCACGAACTTCATGATTTAATTAACGAGCAATTAATGCTCCGATCAATTAAACAACTTTTAATTGACCACTACAAAATTAATTTCCTTATTAATTCAGGAGTACCCACACTTCATGGTCGATGTCTAGCCACAAACACATGAAGCCCAATTAAAGGTGAATCGATATTTGTGAACCTCACCTCTTATAAATGTTATGTACATACGGTCCTTCTAAAGACTAATTTCCCGACCGAGACCTAGGGTGTGTGAATTGATCGGCACCTCTAATTACCTCGATCTAATTCTGGATAATAATTCCAGTGTGACTGCTAAATTTGGAAACCCCTTTCCAAATCCGTCACCAACCATGGCCATGGATTTCTAGGAACATATTATCTAACAACGTACAGGAAATTCTCCCACCTTATCAGGATGAGTCGATAGATCATTTCTTAGTACTAACCACTCGCGTACACTTATGTATGCACCCAACTTAAGCACTTTGTGACCAGGCTACGTGACCAGTACCTAAATCTAAGTACGCACACTCATGCACCGAATTCGCCCTAGCACCTCGAGTCTAAGGACTAAATCGTACACTATTATAAGCCTCGAGAAACATCCCATCACCGATATGCGTCATGTGCTTCCACAATGGGTTTCTCTGTTCGGGTCGTTCGATGCTTTCGATCCTCTATCGAACCACCTACTCATATGCACTGGCCTCAAATGCCTTGCTCATGAAATACTACAAATTCACTCCATGTGAATCATGCATATTTGTACAAGTCTTTGCGATTCCTACGATACCCCATCTCGTTCGGAATCTACAACTTGGAACGGTTTTAAGATCACAACCTTAGAGACTGTTTCATGATTGCACTCAATACTGAAGTGAATCGTCCCATAGTCTATTGTGACCTTAGGATTTCATCCAATCGCTTAGATAAGTTCGCGAGAGATGAAGTTGGCCATTGTTTAATTTACGTACTATAAATAAACGCGCGTATTAATTATAAACCATAAGGAAACAGTACTCTAACAAGCTAATTAACATTGGCTTGCTGGGCACTATCCTATCAATCTCCCACTTGCCCTAAAGCCAATCACGACGTTTCTAAGACCCATCTTATAAAGATGTCACTCGAACCCTTTTGTGAAAGAACTTAATTAGTGGATCTGCTAAGTTGTCATTGTTAAGATGATGTAATCCTTCTACGCGTTTCAACTACCTATGATTTGTTCAATCATATGGTATTGTGTTCAGATTTATCGATGAGAACTCGTTTCCCTTTCACTGAAAAATTGCCTTATCTAAATCGGTTAAGATTACGATAGGCTTTTGCCATGCTAGCTATTTCATCCAATCAGTGGATGAAAGTTTCTCATCTAAACACTTTCTTCTGCTGCATCCTAATGCTGCGTTTATTCTGATTGAGTTGGCAATGGTATACTATTGGAATTTCTTCCAATTTACCTCTGCTCTATCGAGACAGAATAAATCATCCACTTCAGACTGGAAATCTCGAATCACTAAATCCTTCGAGTTTCAATTCTCCACTACTACCAGAGACCAGCGTTATATCCTTTAATTATCTTCGAAGATTGCTTTTATGGTAGTCCAATGTCATTTACTGGTGTTCGACTATTAGTAGCTCGTGAAAGATCAGAGCTTTTGATAAGTCAGGTCTTGTACAAGACTTTGCATGCTACATGCAATCCAAATGCCAAAGCATAAGGCTTCTTGAAACAGTTTCTTCTTCACTTATTTATATGTAGGGCTCATTAAATAAATGAGAGAGAAATTGTGTCTCCTTGGAAATAATCCTTTCTTGGATTTTTCCATATTAAATTTATTCAATATTTAGTCTATGTACTTAGATTCGGTGAATTGTAACATCTACTTCCCTCTATCTACTATAAATACGTATTGCCAGTATGTGAGATGTACTTCCCAAATCTAATAATGGAGAATTACGTGAAGAACACGCTTTCGTCTGCACTTTGATATTCTTATATTTTACTTTGATGCACATAACATCGTCTTGTTGCATCTCAAACTCAACTACACTCCCACTGATCCTTTTGCACAATTGGAATCTATATGCCTTTTGACTAATTCAACATTCTTGATCATTTTATCAAGTTTGCATGTTCCAAGTTCGGAAAAAAGTCATAGATTGACCTTCGGATTTGAATAGGGATCTTCTCATTAATTTTCAATTGTGAGAGGCAGGATTCATATCCAATAGTCATATTTTGGTAGTAAAAACCACCTTTCTATGGCTAATAGTTTCGAAATGGATTTTGACGTTGCAAATGGAGAGAAGGTATTTTCACTAGTCCTAAAAGGACTTTTGAAGAATGACCTATCGCCATTGAGCGAGTCAAATAAGTTAACAACTTTCCATTTCGGGTCATATAGCTTTATGCCATATCCCTCAGTTTATGTTTAACATAGTCTCTTTGTAATCTTGGATTAAATATCCAATTACTCAATTTCGTAGAATGAAATTTTGAGTTCCTTACGAATTTGATTAGATTACTAAGCGTTTGTGCATGAATCGGTTCAGCAGGTTTCAGGGTTTAATCCAACTATTTGTGGGGATGGGTCCAATTCTTGGACTTCATCAAGTTCTATGACATTCCCTATTTCCTTTGACAAGAGTTTCGTCAACAGAGGAACAAGCTACTTACGAGATACTTTCGTTTCTTGTTGTCGCAGAACTGGTATCCATTAGTTTTCCTTGGATACCCCACAAATTTTATATGAATCGGATCTACCATCCAATTTCTCATATAAGGGTATTATGCCACATCATTAATGATACGGCAGTGTAAGAACTTACTTCGACAGGTACTAGACCAAGTATCTTTGAAGAGTCAGGGGAGGCAAATCCCCTAATGTGAATAAAGGAAGTTTAGCAAGATCACAGTCGTGAATCGAACCAAGTTTTATCAAAGTTCGATCCTTCTTTGATTTGTTTCGTGAGAATTCTATTCTCGTCTTAGATAATCGAGGAATTAATTGCTTATGTTTCGGCAAGTTTGATTTGATCAAAATGCTTTTGACATAAAGCACTTAGTTACTTCATTTCCAAAACTTCTATTGAATTACTTCAACAGTTTTAAAATTGTACTTCACAAAGTACACATCCACTTTGACGATTTAAAAATCGTAAGTATATATGAAGTAATGTCCTTTTGAACTAGTGCTTGTAGTTCTCCACGTTTGTCCTTATGGATTAAATCCATTCGATTGAAATGCTTGGAATGCCTACCAATCCTTTATTTCGGTTATTATTCCTTCAAGATTTGAAAGTTACGAGTTTATCCAAGTTCTATATTTCAAGAGCAGTAGATAAAAACCTACCTTTCGAATATCTCTTTAGGAAGAATGTCCAAAATGAACATTTCAAGCGTGGACGATTATCTTGTTCGTTTTACGGCTTTTCGATTTAGCATGTAGTTTTTTGAAGTTTTGATTTGTTTATCATTGTTTTATTTCTATGCTTCAAAGCATCAATATTTGTACAAAGTTAAATAGTTTTAATTAAATAGATTTCATAAGCAATAATGTCTTGTACAAAAATTTGAAATAATACTCAAAATAAACTAAAACTAAAAACTTATGCTAATACAAAAAACTACGTAAAACTCCTTTTGCTAAAAAGTAATGTCTAGGTTCAATTCTTCCTTGACCTAATCCCTGAATTCGATTTCCCTCAATTCTCTTGGCACTACTTGCATCTTCCTCTTAAAGAATTTTCTCCTTTTAGGTGGAGAGGGAATACTGTCATCACCTGCAAACACTTTTACAGACATGAAAATTTTATCAGATGTCTTACATCAAAATGAATTAACAGGTGTATAACTTTAAGTTATACCATTGTTAAGTCTATCCAGGAATTTCTTTTTAGCAAGCTTCCTTAATTTCTCTTCGTAGTTACACAGAGGGCAATTCCATTCATACATGCCCCATCCTTGCAGATGGGCTTCCTCATATTTGTCTAACAACTCATGCAATTGTTTTGTTTTGATTCCATCAGGCGGAATGTCACAATGTTGCATAAAATGAGTGAAGGTTTTAGACAAGCCATTGAGAGTTATCTCTATCTCATCTTCAAGAAATAATCGAGATCCAAACTTTTTGATTCGTTTGAACATCTTGGTCATGTAACAACAATATTCCCTAACATTGTTAAACTTAGCCATGCTCGTCTCGTGAAGGTTATGGCACATAATATTTCCCAAAGTTGGTTCGGTTCTAAAACGCATTAAGACTCGTTTGAACGGGACTGTGGATGGTGAATGGCTAACAATAAAACAGACAACAATAAGCAGACATGTTTAATATTAATACTTATAATTAACGAAATTTGGACTGTTTATCGAAAAAGTTCTCCCACTATTTTTATAGAAACAATAACCCCTTCTAGTTTCGGGAAATTCTATTTCCTAGTAGGTCTTAACGTCCCAGCAGCAATTAATTGCACCCATGACTCGTGGCCATACAATTAATTCCCTAGGTAGGTATACTTTTATCAATTGTGTTACTCCAAAACCTTCAAGCTATTTTGCCTCGTTTTTCGCATTTATCTAGCACTGCTACATAATAAATGTTACTACGCGTTAAGTATAACCCATTAATCATGATGAGAAACGGGCCCCGTCATGAAATCCCCGTAACTGGTTATCGGTCGATTTTCCCGTCCCGACCCAGTCCCCACCCTCGTCGATTTTTAAGAAAACAAGAATCAAGGAATTTCGTGCATTGTCCCTTTCTTCGACTCGGGTGCCAGACTCTGGATCACCTCTATCGATAAGTAGACAACATATACTAGTTCCTATTAATGGAAGGCTTGGATTTATAAAACCTCATCTTATAGTTAACCCAATATGATTTAATATTTATACGAGAGGGGATTTTCGGTTTTAAAAGTTTGAATAAACTCTCCTCGAGATCTCACCGCATTAATTATGCTTTATCTTTTATTTACGATCTAGATTATAGCGCCCATACACACAAGCAATCACAAATCAACAAATAAATAAAAGCTATTCAAGCCTAGCATGCATACTACCACAATATGTTTTCGATCGGGAGCCTCCTATGCGGGCCATCATTGAGCAATGATGTTGGCCCAATTGGTCAATCTAAAGGGTTCTCAAATGACCTAGGCTATTACACAAATAACCATGCATACATGGCGTTCAATTCTTCTTGGGCTCCCAAGCAAGGGCCTTCATCCTAGACTAATAAAGCAGTAAAGCCCTATTCTATTACAAAGGCTCAAAGTGGCCCAAAAATAATAACAGGCTCGCAGACCCAATAAAAACCATACATTAAATTAAACCAATCATTCTAACCTAAGGTCAAGGCTCGGCACGATCGATAACCACGTAAACAGTTCACGTAGAGCAAGAAACATGCAAACAACTTTTACTTATTTCTTTCTTAATTTTAAAACTACCTTTTAAAACTAACTTCCTATGATTCTCACTTTTTAGTTATTACCAATTATGACAAAATAAATTCTCGGGTAAACAAAACAGGTTTTCTGCCTTAAAAATAGATTCTGATTTTCCATCATTTGAAAATTGCAGTTCGGCCCCTATACTTTCGAAAATTACACTTTTAACCCCAAAACTTTTGAAAAGTTACAAAGCACCCCCAAAAACAGTTTCGAACAGAGGACCAGAAAATAAAATTTTGAATCCAGAAATTTTTTGAATTTTGCAAACTAACCCCTGAACTTTCAGAAATTACAAAATAGCCCTCAAATTTTTGGAAATTGCAAAACAGCCCAAAATTGCGTGCGATCAGAATTTCAAAAACAGTCCAGATTTTTCTAAAATTTCCAGAAACAGAAAATTGAATTTTCAGCCGTAATTTTCATGATTTGCATTAATAGCACAAAGTGTCCTAAATTTTCGAAAAACTATAAATTTGCCACAGATCTGAAAAAGCAGTTTTACCAAATCATAGATCCAGTCATAACAAGCAAGAATCAATTTACAGAACACAATAATCACGCGTTCTCATACATATAATTAAACATATACGTAAACACACGATTATGTTCAGGTTTTTTCGCATAATAATTATGGAGTTGGCTCTGATACCACTTTTGGGATATACCTCGATTGTCAGAACAACAAGAGTGCGGAATTTAAAATTTTTCGAGGCACCCATCAGTCCCATAAATCTGTCTCCATATTTATTTATACAAAAAGGTTGAAACAATCAAGAATAAACAAAAAGGGGGTAATATGCGATTACCTCACCACAACTAGGTGGTGGTTACCTCCGGGCTTCATGTTTAATTCAAAACTGAGTGATCCAAGTGTCTCACCTCCAAAGTTGATCCACACCAATTGGATTGTAGTGATACCTCCAAGTCGTAGGCTAGGAACTAGATCTTGAAGGTTATCAGCAAAGGTACGTGCAGATCTTGATTAGGACTTAGATTTGGATCTGGGTTGGGAGATCGGATGGAAGAAGACATAACCACAGGCCTTATATGGCTGGATCTGGTTCGGCCAAGCAGGATTCGGCTAGGTTTGGGTTCGGCCAAGTTGGATCGGCCGAGTTCGGGTTTGGGGCGAAACTATGTGGGGCGATTTGGAATTCATAAAACTTTATTGCAATTTTCAGATTTCTCTTTTTCTTATGCTATGCATAAACCGATTTTCTTCTCTTGTTTTCAAAAGTTTTATTTGTGCATTAGTTAATTGTGAAGAGATGTGAAGAAGTATTTATAAGAGATTAGTCTTTCTCTTAAAAGATATCTTCTTCCCATCTTTATCAAATCTCATTCCATATCAACTTAGGAATGTTAGATCTGATAAATCTCTTTGTTGGTCTCAAGTGGTTAGATGAGGTCTAGAGGGGAGGGGGGGGGGGGGTGAATGGACCTCTAAAACCTTTTATCAAATTTTAACTTTAAAATTTTTGCTTAACTGTAAGTAGACTAAGCTGTTACATAACAGTAAGCTTACGAAGCTGATCGCGATCAAATCTTTGAACAGCTTGGTTGACCAATAGTCTGATAGTCACTTAGCTGATTTTAGCCAAAAATCAGTTTTAATACCAGAATACTTGCAGCGGATATATTAAGTATTTTTCACAAGTAGACTTAGTAGTTTGATAGATTTTATCCCCAGTTTTGTAAAACTTCCTTTAAATCTTTTTCAAACAGTTTTATCAAAGTGTTTTTGTGCAAACTGAAAATATGCAAGTAAAATGCAAGGTAAAAACACAAGGATTTTTATAGTGGTTATATGGATGTAAATCCTTTAGTCCACTCTTCCAAGTCACACAGATCTTGGGTTATACTAAAAACACACAGTAATCAGTATACACTGCTTGTACCAAACAACAAATGAAATGGCCACAAGTTCGCAATAGGAGATCACAAAGAAAACCTATTCAACAGAGTTTTATCACTTCACAAAGATGGATAAACATTCCTCACAACACTCTAACAATTTTTCACTCAGAAAAATGTATATATCTTTGATCTTCAGCTTCTGCTTAAGTCAACAAATGACAAAGCTGATGAGTAAGCTGTTCTTGAGCTTCTTGAGACTTAGAAAATATTTTGCTTCAAAATCAATCTCTCAGTTGTTGTGTTCCTGGAAACACGTCTTCCTATTCCATCTTTTCTCGAATCTCCTTTAAAGGAAGAAATAGAAGCTCTATTATCTTCATCTCTTCAGCTATTTATACTCACTCATTTGAATTATGTCCATTGAAGAAAGAAACAATTCAAATTTCTCGATTTTTGGTCCTTAATTTCCGCAAACGGCTCTCTGCACCGTGACAGACTACAACAGTAGTTTCTGTCAGGCAGCATTAAATGCACCTAGCTGAGACGAGGTATTTCTTTAATCATTTGCCATTAATATCCTCGGACTTCAGCATTTATTACTTTAAGGGCATTTATTACCGTTGGGAGACTTCTTGATCCTTTCTACTCGGCTGATGAAAGTACAAGTCTGATGATGAATTAGGCTGATCCCAAACTTGAACAAATCTGATTTGAGTCGGCTGATCTTCACCAGTCTGATTTCTTCCCTTCAACAGATCAGTAGTCTTCTGGACCTTGAATATTTGACCCTTCTGATTTGTCTTCTTACTTGGTCAAAATTCTTCTAAGGGATTTCAACTAAGTTTTCCATACTTAGCTGATCTTTTAGTTTTGGAAATCATCAAAACCTCCCTTAACTAATCTAACTTCAGTACACTCTATCTTCATCTTCATCCAACAATTTTTCCCTTTTTGATGATAACAAAACTTCAGTTAAATACCTGTTTATCTATACTAAAGTTTTGATCCTCAAATTTTCTGAGATAGAAAAATATGTTGGAAAAGAACTTGAACTTTTATTAAAGATTGAAAAATTATTACAAAGTACAAGTCTTTCAGATGAGGTGACTGAAAGGTAAATAATGTAAATTGATTACAATGATTGATCTATTCTAATCATCATCTTCTTCACTTCCTTCTTCAATAACTTCCTCATATTCATACTCTGACTCTTCATCATCATCTTCTTCTTCATCAACAGCATCATCAACTACAAGATTTTGTTGAGCAGCTTCCATCTTTTGTTTGATTTCTTTTTCACGTTCTAATTCCTTAGCCGCATCAGCAATTCTTTTCTTCAACCGCTCAGCATCCTTGAACTTGGTGAATGGATCCAGTTGTTCTTCAGCAATATCCTTGGACGCAGCCAATTCTTTATCAGACTTGACTTATTCATTGGGTTCATCTTCAGAATTTTCCTTGTCATCAGCCTTTTCATCTTCTTCAGCAGCATCAGTCGCCTTGTTTTCAGCAGCATCATTTTCCTCAGCCTTTTCTTCAAGTGCTTGATTCTCATCAGCAGCTTGAATAGTTGTCTCTTCCCTTTTCTCTTCCACCTTTTTGTCATCATCAGGGTTGATAGGAGGGTTGAGTGCAACAACTTGGATCTTCACAGCAGCACACAAGGTCTTGATGTTCTGGTTTATTAAGTTTTGGCTTGCGTTGAGATGATTGAGAGTAGTAGTGATGTTATCAGTCTGATCATTGATGCAGTCAATGTTGAGTTGCAAAGTGGATATTTCTTTGTCAATTTTGTTGAAAGTGTTTTGAACCTCTTCTACCAGCATCATATTCTTTTAAGACTCCTCCTTACCCACTTTGATGAATGTATTTACTAGATGAGCAATATTGTCTTCATTTCTTTACAAAGCAGCATGAAGATGACCAACGTCAGCTTGGACATCTTCAATACTTCTATTCATATCTAAGACACTGTGCGTCATCCTCAGAGTATTATCCTCATGTAATGGGAAGTTATCAATGGCATATTTCACCATTTTTGCAGTCTCTTTCTGCATTTGCTCCAACTGCAGTTTGTTCCTCTCTTCCATTTTCTTTAAAGAGTCTTCAAGCATCATCTGGAAGGATTCCATTAGAGATGAGTGTATATTAGCTGATGAAGCAGAGGGTGTTGCAGTCTGATTTTGTTCTTTTTATTGGTGGACAGGTGCATTCTTCAGAACAGCTTCTTCATTCTTTTTCTCCTTAGCTTTCCACTCAATTGCTAAGGTTTCTTTACCAGCTCTCTGTTCTTGGACTTCTTCAAAAATCTATTCTGCAAGAGTTCCATTTTCATTTACAACAGTCGTCTGACGGATAATCTTGAGAACAGGCAGACAGCTGGTAGCAGGTGTAACCTTTGGCAACTCCTGATACTCTCTTACTTCTTTACCAAATGTGATCTGTTGGACACTTGGCAAAGTAGTGAGATCACTTGGAGAACCTTGTCCATATCTAGACTTGGCAGCCCACTTCTCCAAGGCAGTCATGACAGCTATTTGCACAGCCCTTCTGAAAGAATCATCTTGCTTCCTTCTTTTAGGTGGCAAATCATTAGAGATGATATTTGCTTCTTCAGTAGCAATCTCATGTGCATACATATGCATTACATCTCTAACGTAGTCTGGATCCAGTGCTCTGGTGATGGAAGTAGTTTTCAGCCAACGGAGGATCCACTTTTCCTCATTTTCAAACTCTTCCCAGCTCTGGATCTCTTCAACAGTTTTGTTCACCCTGAACTCCCTCCATTTCATGTATCTTCGCTTTTCATGAGTGAACAGAGTTTTAAGCATTATCTTCTTGTCAAAATAAGCCAGTGCTGATTCAAATCTGTTGAAAACAGAAGGGTCAGAGTTAACTATTTCAAATGCCCTTCTTACTTCAAACTTTTCCTTCGGTTGAACCAAGCCAGCAGACATCTTCGCTTTGGCATTTAAGGATTCACCAATCTTGATCCCACCAGCAATTGCAGGACCATGGACATCCTTTTTGCTTAGCTCAAGTACAAGAGCTAACTCAGCATCTTCAACAGCCTTGCGTTCTGCCTCAGACATTTCTCTTCTTTGTTCTTCTTTTTCAGCTTCTATTATGCTGAGCTCAATGACCTTTTGTTCTTCCTGTTCTCCCCTCTTCCTTTGCTCTGCTTCTTCTCTCTTTCTCTTGTCAGCAGAAGATACTTTCTTCCTTCTGATAACAATCTTTCTCTTTCCTTTGTTCTTATCAGCTATTTGTGCTTCTTGAGCAGGAGCAGGTTCAGGAGCAGTAGATACAAGTGGTGAAACTGCTACAGGATCGATGATCTGCATTTCAGGATCATCTTGAGGTTGGGAAACCTCAACTGTTGGTGTTGTTGAAGTAGTCTGTTTATCAGATTGTTCATCAGCAGGCTTCTCAGCAACAAATGCTTCTTCAGCTCCAGCAAGCCTCTCTGCTAATGGAGGACTTTCTCTGACTAAGTCAGACAGTCCAGTAGGAAAATCAACGAATGTCATCCTTTTTAGCAGGCTCATCTGTTTTGGCTTCAACAGTTGGCTTGGCTGTTTGAACAGATGCCTTCTTCTTTTTACTGGGAGCCAACTCCTTTAGCTCATCAGCTTTCTTTTTCTTCTCAGCTTTGTTTGAACAGCAGGCTGAGCAGTCTTCTTTTGCTTCTTGGCAGGAACCTTCTCCTTAGGTTCCTCCTCTTCTTCTTGTTCTTCCTCAGCCTTTCTCTTAGTTGCGACCTTGATTGTTTGGTAATTAGCCATGGGTTTAGCATTGTGGATAACCTTCCCACAACTCATCCCATGGCCCAAATTGAAGAACAGATAACTTAAGGTAATTATGTGGTTAGTCTGCTTCTTTTCATGAAAATTAGCTAGGATGTACCATACGACAACAGATCAGTTTACCTCCAAGCCATAGTACACAGCCAACATGATATTGTATCTCTTCATGGTGATGCTGTCCAGAGAGAAAGTGCAGTTCTCTATCAGCTTTGACACCATATCATCCATGCGCTGGTACTCGTCCTTAAGCTGTTTCTTCTTCAGATTTCCAGACATGACTTCTCCCTCCTTGGCACAGATTGCCCAGAAATCTTGGAGTCTGTCTTCAACCATTGTAGTGACATCATGCCTCCCTTGATTAGATAACCCAAATTTCTCGTGCATCAGAGCAGGAGTGATGGTGATAGCTTTTCAGCCTCCGGTCGCCTTGATTTCTAGCTTCTCAATGTCAACTTTTGCGGTCTTGTAGTACTCCAAAACTTGCTCCTTCCAGACCATTTCTTCGTGAGCCTCCATGAAATTGACAAGTGTTGAGCCTTGAAGGTTCTCCAGAATTTGCTTCATAACGGCAGTGCCAGAGTGGTGATATGTATCGTAGACTAGATACATACTCTCTGCCTTAGCTTCTTGTTGAGGATTCATTGTTAATTCTGATTAGTGAAAAACAGAGAATTTTTTTGCAGAAATTGAAAGCAAAGATTTCTCACAAATGCGTTTGAAAGTATTTTTGGGTGCGTAAAGAGTCACAAAGCTGATCAGATCTAGATTTATAGAGTTAAGGTATTTCAGTTTTCGTGATACCCGCTAACCGTTTGATCCGTTTCTGTCAGTTATGATTGTGCGGCGTCAGTTACGCGATTTGAAATTTAAAGCGCATTTAGTGACATGCGGGAATATAGACCGCCTTTCTTTTAATTGTAAATGCTTCTTTTTTTTAAAGCGTTTTTAAAACACAAAGCTTTTACATAGCTGATCAGACGAGTAAACTTAAATACTTATCTGATGGGACTAGTGTCCTGATGACAGACTATTATCAGTGAAAGCCAATAGCTGATAACCTTCCTCGGCTGTTTGACAATCCAGCTAGATAATTGATCTTCAATCTTCAAAATTTATATCTTCTGATGAAGACATAACTTCAACTAACTTACATCAACAAATTTCATCTATTAATCAGAAGTACTGCTAGTCTTACACGTTCCCCCTGACTTTAAGAATCCATAAGTTAACTAGTCTGTTGAGAGTTAACCTTGAAGATAATAAGATGAGTAAGCTGATGAATTTCAGTCTTCTGTTTGAGTTCCCCCTCAGCTTATGCATCCAAATTTAGTAGACCTAGTTCAGCTCTTAAAGTCGAAAACCTTACATCACTTAGAGGTTTTGTAGAGATGTCAGCAATCTGATTTTCAGTAGGAACTTTTTCTATTATGACATTCCCTTTTTCCACATGATCCCTTATAAAGTGATGTTTGATCTCTATATGTTTTGTCCTTGAATGACTTGTAGTATTTTGAGTAAGGAAAATTGCACTTGTATTGTCACAGTAGATAGGTATTCCACTGATTTTAACATTGTAATCTTCTATTTGATGCTTCAACCATAATACTTGTGCACAGCAAGCTCCAACAGCTATGTACTCATCTTCAGCAGTAGATATGGGTACTGAACTCTGTTTCTTACTCATCCAAGAGATCAGACGACTACCTAAGAATTGACAGGCACCTGTTGTGCTCTTCCTATCAATCTTGCAGCCAGCAAGGTCAGAATCTGAATATCCAATAAGCTCAAATTCAGATTTTTTAGGGTACCATAATCCCAATTCTTGAGTGCCTTTAAGATATTTAAGTATCCTTTTGGCAGCTAGGATATGAGATTCCTTAGGATTTGATTGATACCTCACACAAGCCCCAACATAGTACATGATATCATGTCTGCTAGCTGTTAAGTATAACAATGACTCAATAATTCCTCTGTACTTGGTCATGTCCACTGATTTGCCATCTTCATCTTTATCCAGACGAAGTTCAGTAGACATAGGAACACTAACAGCTGTGCTAGTCTCCAAACCAAATTTCTTGAACAGATCCTTTGTGTATTTTGCTTGGTTAATGAATATTCCATCAGACAACTGTCTTACTTGCAAACCAAGAAAATAATTGAGTTCTCCCATCATGCTCATTTCTGCATCAGCTTTGAGAACTTATCACACATCTGTTGGTTAGTTGAACCGAAAATAATATCGTCCACATATATTTAAACAAGCAATATATGATTTTCCCATTCAATAGTGAACAACGTCTTATCTACCTTACCTTTACGAAATCCTTGAATTAAAAGAAAATCAGATAGGGTATCATACCATGCTCTTGGAGCCTGTTTCAGTCCATAGAGGGATTTCTTCAGATGATACACCTTGTCTTCGTCCTTGTAAACTTCAAACCCAGGTGGTTGTTCAACATAAACTTCTTCTTGCAATTCTCCATTGAGAAAAGCTAATTTCACATCCATTTGATAGACTGTGAAATTCTTGTGAGCAGCATAGGCGAGAAAGAGTCTGATTGCCTCTAGTCTTGCTACTGGTGCAAAAGTCTCATCAAAGTCAATACCTTCTTCTTGGCAATAACCCTTGACAACTAATCTAGCTTTGTTTCTGGAGACAACACCATCTTCATTCATTTATTTCCTGAATACCCATTTAGTGCCAATTACCTTTTGATGACTTGGTCTAGGAACTAAGTACCAGACTTCATTCCTTTCAAATTGATTCAGCTCTTCTTGCATAGCTTCAATCCAGTTTGAATCACTAAGAGCTTCTTCAATTTGTTTAGGCTCTATTTGAGATAGGAAGCTGACGAACACAGCATCAATTTCAGTATCTTTTCTTGTCTCTATCCAAGGGATCACCAATCACCAGCTCTGGTGGATGATTCTTGAGCCATCTGAGATCAAGTTGCAAATCAGAATGTTGTCCTCTGTTCTGATCTTGCAACACCACTGCAGTAGTAGTCTGTTGAACATTTGTTGTCTGTTGAACAGTCTCTGGTCTGTCAGCTGTTTGTAACTCGTCTGTTAGACTATCAGTAGTGTGATTTTGAACAGCATTTGAGTTAGCAACTGAGTTGAGATCAGGTAGTATGATGGGTATATACTCTTCATTTATTTCAAACACTCAATTTCTAAAAAGCAGTAGACAGATTCTGATCAGTATTTTGATTCTTTTCAGAAGATTGATTTGGTTCATCAAATACTACATGAATGGATTCTTCTGTAAGTAAAGTTCTTTTGTTAAAAACTCTATAAGCTTTACTAATAGTAGAGTATCCTACAAAGACAGCTTCATCAGCCTTTTCTGCAAAGGCAGTAAGGTGATTTTTCCCATTATTTAAAACAAAGTAATGAATATTTGGCTTCATGTTGTTCCAAACTTCATATGGAGTCTTGTTTTGGTGTTTGTTGATCATGCATCTGTTTTGGGTAAAACATGCTGTATTTGTTGCTTCTGCCCAAAAGCTTTGAGGCAGCTTTGCTTCGGCTATCATGGTTATGGTAGCTTCTTTTAGAGTTCTGTTTTCCTTTCAGCAACTTCATTTTGTTGAGGGGTTCTGGCAGCAGAGTACCCATGGCTGATTCCCCTGACATTACAATACTCTTCAACAGTAGAGTTTGTGAACTCAGTCCCTCTATCTGATCTGATCTTCAATATCTTCATATTCTTTTCATTTTGAATCAGTTCCATCAGATTTGTAAGATGCTCCTTGGTTTCACTTTTCTTCTTCATGAAAATCACCCAAGTGTATCTTGAAAAATCATCCACAAAAGCTAGGCAATATTTCTTTCCACCATTGCTGATTGGATCAATGGCTCCAAATAAGTCCATATGTAGCAGCTCCAAGATCCTTCCAGATGATTGGTGCCTCTTCCTTTTGAATGATGTCTTGATTTGTTTACCCTTCTGACAGGCGTCACAAAGCTTATCTTTGCTCATGACTGTTTTTGGAATTCCTTCTACCAGATCATTCCTGATAAGTCTGTTTATGGTCTTGAAATTCACATGATTCATCTTTTTGTGCATCAGCCAACTGATTTCACTTAGTGTTGATGCCACCAAACAGATGTTTGAACTCTTGTCAATAGAATTCCAGTCCACTGTGTAGATATTTCCTTGTCGTCTTCCAGATAAAATTACATTCTTCGTACCAATATGTTCAACGTAGCACTTATCTGTTGAGAAGATGACTGAATATCCTTTGTCACAAAATTGACTTATTCTTAGCAAATTGTATTTGAGGCCTTTAACATAAGAGACGTCAGATATCTCAATATTGCCTTTGATCAATCTTCCATTAGCTACAATCTTGCCTTCCTTGTTGTCCCCAAAAGTAACTTTAGGACCATCCACAACAACAACATCAGTCAGCTCATGTATGTTTCCACACATGTGTCTTGAACAGCCACTGTCAAAGTACCAAATCTTCTCTACTTTACTCCTACTCCTAATCCTAACCTATAAAACAAAATAAAATTGTTTTAGGTACATTTATTGAGAGGGCCCTGAAGGATTAGTTTCACCTTTGACAAGCCAAGATGATGAAGTCTTAGGCTTCTTAGGTTTCTGATTTTTGGTAGGAGCATGAACAGTTTCATCTTCATCATGTTTACCAGATTTGCTATGTTGGTGATAATCATCATGATAAGGATAATATTTATAAGCAGAATAAGATGCATGATAAACAGGATATGCATGCATTGGATGAGCAGGATATTGTGCATAGTAAGTTGGAAATGGAGGTGCATGATACATAGGAGGATATGCAGCAGGTTCCACATAATATGAATCATTTCCATACCAAGCATTTTGATTTTTCATGTTTTTATGCTTCTTTGGCTTACTAGATGCTTGCTCATGAACAGACAACTTAGTTTTACTACTAGTCTGATTGGCTTTGGCCTTATCAGCAGACTTCTTAGGGCTCTGTTGTCTAGTCTTACCAGTCTGTTTACCTACACTAGGCTCTTTGCTCTTTTTAGCCTTAGGAGCTTTCTTCTCCTTTAATTCATTCTCAGGTGAAGCAGGTTTAGTTGTCTGAACATACAATATGACCTTACTATTGTCAGCTGATACAAATTTTTCAGTATGGTTCCTGTTCTAAAGGTGTCTTCTGTTTACTAGAAATATGCATGGATGCAACAGATGACTTGTCATGAGACTTAATAATCTTTTCAAGTTCCATGATTTTACCCTTATATACTTCACATTCAGCTTTCAGAGATTCATTCTCTTGCTCAAGCAGTTTATATTCAACTGATTCTTTTGGCTTTTCAGCTTTAAGTTTCAGTGAACTGTTTTGCTCTCTTAGCAATATCATATATTCCTTAAGCTTTTTAAATGCATCAGCAATATTAGTATTGTTTAGCATCATTTTTTGAAAAGAATCAAATAATTCATTTTCAAGAGGAGTTACCTCATCATCCTCAGAGTTATCAGATTCCTTGGCCATCAGGCAGATAAGAGCAGGACTCTCTTCTTCAGAAGACTCTTCATCACAAGTATCTGAGTCTGAATCTGATGAGGAATAGCAGCTAGCTTTTCTGCTTCTGCTATCAGCACCTTGTCTTTCTGATGTTTTCTTTTTTTTCTGATTCTCTTTTCCTCTTCGGTGTACTTCTCAGCTTTAGGATATGGGCAGTCTCTGATGAAATGACCCAGTTTCCTGCAATTATAGCACATCATTTTGGATTTTTATAGTGGTTATATGGATGTAAATTATTTAGTCCACTCTTCCAAGTCACACAGATCTTGGGTTATACTAAAAACATACAGTAATCTGTATACACTGCTTGTACCAAATAACAAATGAAATAGCCACAAGTTCGCAATAGGAGATCACAAAGAAAACCTATTCAACAGAGTTTTATCACTTCACAAAGATGGATAAACACTCCTCACAATACTCTAACTGTTTTTCACTCAGACAAATGTATATATCTTTGATCTTCAACTTCTGCTTAAGTCAACAAATAACAAAGTTGATGAGTCAGCTGTTCTAAAGCTTTTTGAAACTTAGAAAATATTTTGCTTCGAAATCAATCTCTCAGTTGTTGTGTTCTTCTATTCTCTTCGTCTCTTCATCTATTTATACTCACTCATTTGAATTATGTCCGTTGAAGAGAGACACAATTCAAATTTCTCGATTTCTGGTCCTTAATTTTTGCGAACGGCTCTCTGCACCGTGACAGACTGCAACAGTACTTTATGTCAGGCAGCATTAAATGCACCTAGCTGATACGAGGTATTTCTTTAATCATTTGCCATTAATATCCTCGGACTTTAGCATTTATTATTCTAAGGGCATTTATTACCGTTGGGAAGACTTTTTGATCCTTTCTACTCGGATGATGAGAGTACAAGTCTGATGATGAACTAGGCTGATCTCAAACTTGAACAAATCTGATTTGAATCAGCTGATCTTCACCAGTCTGATTTCTTCCCTTCAAGAGATCAGTAGTCTTCTCGACCTTGAACATTTGACCCTTCTGATTTGTCTTCTTACTTGGTCAAAATTCTTCTAAGGGATTGTTGGATAAGGATGAAGATGAAGGCACTGAATACAAATTTAGAAAGGAGGTTTTGATGCATTCCAAAACTTCAAAGATTGGCTAAGTATGGAGTAACCTAGCTGATGATCCCTTTGGAAGGAATTTTGATTAAGTAAAGAAGACATCAGAAGAGTCAAAGTTTCAAGGTCCAAGACTTCTGATCTGCTGAAGGAAAAACATCAGACTGATGAAGATCAGCCGACTCAAATCAGATTTGTTCAAGTTTGAGATCAGCCGAGCTCATCATCAGACTTGTATTTTCGTCAGCCAAGTGGAAAGGATCATAAAGTCTTCCCAACGGTAATAAATGCCCCTTGGTGTAATAAATGCTAAAGTACAAGGTTATTAAAGACAAATGATTGAAGAATAGCTTAGCATCAGCCGAGTGCATTTAATGCTGCCTGCAGAATAGTACTGTTTACAGTACGGACAGACTGCAAAAGAGCCGTTCGCGGATTTTAAGGACCAGTACTCGAGGAATTTGAATCCTGTCTCTCTTCAACGGACACTTTTCAATCCTCAAGTATAAATAACTGAAAGAGACGAAGAAGAAATAAGCAACACAATCTCTGAGAAATTTTCGAAGCAAAATTCTTTAAGTCTCAAGAACAGCTCACTCATCAGCTGAGTCATTTGTTGACAAAAGCAGAGTTGAAGAATCAAGAAAAATACATCTTCTGAGTGATTTTGTAAACAAGAGTGTTGTGCGGAGTTGTGATCCATCTTTGTGAGTGATCAAACTTCAGAGAGTAGAATTTCTTAGTGATCTTCTATTGTGAGCTTATAGCCTTTACATTTGTTGTTTAGGTATAAGTGGAGAAATATTGTAATCTGTGTGATTATAGTATAACCCAGAATCTAAGTGATCTGGAAGAGTGGACTAAAGGATTTTTATCCATATAACCACTATAAAAATTATTTGTGTTTTTACATTGCTTTTCAAACTTGCATATTTGCTGATTACATAAAAACACATTAAGTTAACTGTTTGAAAAAGAATTCAAAGGAGTTTACAAAACTGGGGAAACACTTTTCAAACTGCTAAGATTACTTGTGAAAAACACTTTAAAAATCCGCTGCAAGTACTCTAAGTATTAAAACTGATTTTAACAAAATCAGCTAAGTAACTATCAGACGAGTGGTCAACAAACCTGTTCAAAGATTTGTTCGCGAACAGAATTGTAACTTACTAATCTGATCAGCTTAGTCTGTTCAATTAAAGTAAAGTTTTAAAGTTAAAATTACAAGAAAATTTTAAAGAGGTTTATTCACCCCCCCCCTCTCTCTAAACCTCTTCTGACCACTTGGGACCAACAAGTGGTATCAGAGTAGGTGGTTCATTAGAATCAGCTGCCTGATCAACGAGCTTGATCCAAGTGTTTTTCAAAGGTTTTCAAAACTTTTCAAAAGAGCATCTTTTTGAAAAATCAAAACTTTTTGAAAAATGGATTGTATCAGCCATGTTCCCCACATTGCTGGTATGTCCTTTGAAGACTGGAAAATCAGAATGGAGATTTTCCTTGCTGCTTATAATGATAACATGTACACATGTATCATTAAAGGTCCATTCAGATTCACAAAGACCATAAAGATCAATGAAGTGGATACGGTTGTGGAAAAAGACCTTCATGAGATGACTCCAGAGGAAATAAAGCTTTACAATCTAGATAAAGTTGGGAGATTCATCATGACTAAAGCCCTGGATAATGATCGGTTTGACAAGGTCAAACATTGCAAAACTGCAAAGGAGATGTGGGACAAAGTCAGAGATATGAGCGAAGGCAATGATGCTATTAAAGAGCATCAGCTCACTGTTGCCTTGGAGAAACTTGACAACTTCAAGATGAAGTCTGGAGAAACCATTGATCAGATGGATACCAGATTCACCAGGACTCTGAATGAAGTTTTAAAGTTGGGAAAGACCTTCACTGACAAAGAGATCACTGTCAGAGTACTAAAGGCCCTACCCCCAAAGTTCAACATGAAAGTTACAGCAATGGAAGAATCAAGGGATTTGGGAAAAATCTCTCTTACTGAGCTGTTTTCTGTACTCAAGGCATTCGAGTATAAACTGCCTAGAATGGGAATTGAAGAAACCTCAACTTCAGGACCCACAGCTGCACTGGTTGCTGCTGAAAACACTAGAAGACCGGCACAGAAAAGCAAAGAAGTGGACTCATCTGATGAAGCCACTCTACTCAACAAAAAGGAGTACACTGCTGGAGATGTTGCACTGTTGATGAACAACTTTAAGAAGTTCTACAAAAGAAAAATGAAGAACAAATACAACAATGCTTCTACTTCTAAACCTAACTTCTCTTCTCAAGATAAAGATGATTATAAATCAAAACTAATGTGTTACAACTGCAGGAAATTGGGACACTTCATCAAAGACTGCCCATATCCAAAAGCAGAAAAGTACACTGAAGAGGAGAAGAAAGTGAGAAAAGAAAGAAAGCATCAGAGAGGAAAAGCAATGATGGCTGAAGCAGAAAAGTTGACTGCTGTCTACTCATCTGATTCAGATTCAGACTCGTCTGATGAAGAATCTTCTGATGAAGAAAAACCTGCTCTCCTGTGCCTGATGACAAAGGACTCTGATGACTCTGAGGATGAGGTAACTCCTCTTAATGATGAATTATTTAATTCATTTGAACAAATGATGCTTAACAATACTGGTATTGCTGAAGCATATAAAAAGCTTAAGGAAGAGATGATCCTGCTAAAAGAGCAAAATAGTTCACTGAAACTCTTAGCTGAAAAGCCAAGGGAATCAGCTGAATATAAACAGCTTGAGCAAGAACATGAATCTCTGAAAGCTGAATGTGAAGTCTATAAAGGAAAAATCATGGAACTTGAAAAGATTATCGAGTCTCATGAGAAATCATCTGTTGCATCCACGCATACATCTAGTAAACAGAAGATACCTTTAGAACAGGATAAGATTGAACTGAAACATACTGAAAAATTTATATCAGCTGACAATAGTAAGGTCATTCTTTATGTTCAGACAACTAAACCTGCTTCACTTGAGAAAGAATCAAAGGAGAAGAAATCTCCTAAGGCTAAAAAGAGCAAAGAGCCTAGTGTAGGAAATCAGACTAGTAAGACCAAACAGCAGAGTCCTAAGAAGTCTGCTGATAAAGTTAAATTGAATCAATCTGTTGGTAAAACTAAGTCAAAGCAAACTGAGCAAACATCTAGTAAGCCAAAGAAGCATAAAAACAAGAAAAGTCAAAATGCTTGGTATGGAAATGAGTCATATTATGTGCAACCTGCTGCATATCATCCTATGTATCATGCACCTCAATTTCCAGGTTACTATGCACCTTACCCTGCTCATCCAATGCATGCATATCCTGCTTATCATGCACCTTACCCTGCTTATGAACACTTTCCTTATCATACTGATCATCAACATGACTTATCTTATGACTATGATAAAAATGAAGCTGTTCATGCTCCTGTCAAAACTCAGAAGCCTAAGAAGCCTAAGACATCAACATCTTGGGTTGTCAAAGGTGGAACTAGCCTTCAGGACCCTCTCAATAAGGGTACCTAAAACAATTTTTATTTTGTTTTGTAGGTTAGGATTAGGAGTAGGAGTAAAGTAGAGAAGATCTGGTACTTGGACAGTGGATGTTCAAGACACATGTGTGGAAACATACATGAGCTGACTGATGCAGTTGCTGTGGATGGTCCAAAAGTAACTTTTGGAGATAGCAAAGAAGGCAAGATTAAAGCTAAAGGGAAACTGATCAGAGGAAATATTGAGATATCTGACGTCTCATATGTTAAAGGCCTCAAATATAATCTGCTGAGCATAAGTCAATTTTGTGACAAAGGATATTCAGTCATCTTCTCAACAGATAAGTGTTATGTTGAACAGATTGGTACAAAGAAGGTAATTTTATCTGGAAGAAGACAGGGAAATATCTACATAGTCGACTGGAATTCTGCTGACAAGAATTCAAGTATTTGTTTGGTGGCATCTGCACCAAGTGAAGTGAGTTGGCTATGGCACAAGAGAATGAATCATTAAAACTTCAAGACCATAAACATATTAATCAAGAATGATTTGGTAGAAGGGATTCCAAAAGCTGTCATGAGCAAGGACAAGCTATGTGACGCATGTCAGAAGGGTAAACAAATCAAGTCATCATTTAAAGGCAAGAAGCACCAATCTTCTGAAAGAATATTGGAGCTACTACATATGGACTTATTTGGACCCATTGATCCAGTCAGCAATGGTGGAAAGAAATACTGCCTTGCTGTGGTGGATGATTATTCAAGATATACTTGGGTGATTTTCATGAAGAAGAAAAGTGAAACCAAGGAACATCTTACAAATCTGATGGATCTGATCCAGAATGAGAAGAGTATCAAAATATTGAAGATCAGATCAGATAGAGGGACAGAGTTTACAAACTCTACTGTTGAAGAGTATTGCAATATCAAAGGAATACATCATGAGTATTCAGCTTCTAGAACCCCTCAACCGAATGGTGTTGCTGAAAGGAGAAACAGAACACTAAAGGAAGCTGTCAGGACCATGATAGCTGAAGCTAAGCTGCCACAAAGATTTTGGGCAGAAGCAACAAACACAGCATGCTTTACCCAAAACAGATGTATGATAAACAAAAATCAGAACAAGACTCCATATGAAGTTTGGAACAACAGAAAACCAAACATTCATTACTTTAAGATTTTTGGTTGTAAATGTTTTGTATTGAATAATGGGAAAAATCACCTTACTGCATTTGCAGAAAAGGCTGATGAAGCTGTCTTTGTAGGATACTCATCTGTTAGTAAGGCTTACAGAGTTTTTAACAAAAGAACATTACTAATAGAAGAATCTATCCATGTAGTATTTGATGAGCCAAGTCAATCTTCTGAAAAGAATCAAAGTGTTAATCAAGAACTGTCTACTGATTTACAGAAGCTAGACATTGGAAGAAATGAAGAATATGTTCCCATCATACTACCTAATCTAAGTTCTGCTGCTAACTCAAGTGCTGTTCAAAATCACAATGCTGATTGTCTAACAGACGAGTTGCAAACAGCTGACAGACCAGAGACTGTTCAACAGACAACAAATATTCAACAGACTACTACTGGAACTCCAACAGTAGTGTTGCAAGATCAAGACAGAGGACAACATCCTGATCTACAACCTGATCTAAGATGGCTCAAGAATCACCCACCTGAATTAGTCATTGGTGATCCTTTAGATAGAGTGAAAACAAGAAGAGCTGATGCACAAGATGCCATGTTTGTCACATTTCTATCTCAAATAGAGCCTAAGCAAATTGAAGAAGCTCTCAATGATTCCTTCTGGATTGAAGCTATGCAAGAAGAGTTGAATCAATTTGAAAGGAATGAAGTCTGGTACTTAGTTCCTAGACCAAGTCATCAAAGAGTTATTGGCACTAAATGGGTATTCAGAAATAAGATGAATGAAGATGGTGTTGTCACCAGAAACAAAGCAAGACTAGTGGCCAAAGGTTATTGTCAAGAAGAAGGAATTGACTTTGATGAGACATTTGCACCAGTAGCAAGACTTGAAGCAATCAGACTGTTTCTTGCCTATGCTGCTTACAAGAACTTCACTGTCTATCAAATGGATGTGAAGTCTGCTTTTCTCAATGGAGAACTGCAAGAAGAAGTGTATGTTGAGCAACCTCCTGGATTTGAAGTCTATCAAGAAGAGGACAAAGTATATCGTCTAAAAAAAGCCCTCTATGGACTGAAACAGGCTCCAAGAGCATGGTATGATACCCTATCTGATTTTCTTTTAATTAAAGGATTTCGAAAAGGTAAGGTAGATAAAACCTTGTTCACAATTGAATGGGAAAATCATATATTACTTGTGCAAATATATGTGGACGATATTATTTTTGGTTCAACTAATCAACAGATGTGTGATAAGTTCTCCAAGCTGATGCAGAATAAGTTTGAAATGAGCATGATGGGTGAACTTAATTATTTTCTTGGATTGCAAGTTAGACAGTTGTCTGATGGAATATTCATCAGCCAAGCAAAATACACAAGAGATCTGTTCAAGAAATTTGGTATGGAAACTAGCTCTACTGCTACAATTCCTATGTCTACAAGTCTTCGTTTGGATAAAGATGAAGATGGCAAATCAGTGGAAATAACCAAATATAGAGGCATTATTGGTTCATTGTTGTATCTAACAGCAAGTAGACCTGATATAATGTACTCAGTTGGAGTCTGTGCAAGATTTCAATCAAACCCCAAAGAATCTCATCTCTTAGCTGCCAAGAGGATATTGAAATACATTAAAGGCACTCAAGAATTGGGATTGTGGTATCCTAGAGAATCTGGATTTGAGCTTATTGGTTATTCAGATTCAGACCTTGCTGGCTGCAAGATTGACAGAAAGAGCACAACAGGTGCCTGTCAGTTCTTAGGTAGTCGTCTGATCTCATGGATGAGTAAGAAACAGACCTCAGTTTCTATATCTACTGCTGAAGCTGAATATATAGCTGCTGGAGCTTGCTGTGCACAAATACTTTGGTTGAAACATCAACTAGAAGACTACAACATCAAGATCAGTGGAATTCCAATCTACTGTGACAATACAAGTGCAATCTCTCTTACTCAGAATACTACAAGTCATTCAAGGACTAAGCATATTGAGATCAAGCATCACTTCATTAGAGATCATGTGGAAAAAGGCAATGTAATGATTGAGTATGTTCATACAGACAATCAGATTGCTGATATCTTCACTAAACCTCTAAGTGAAGCAAGGTTCTCAACTCTAAGAGCTGAGTTAGGACTACTTAATTTGGAAGCATAAGCTGAGGGGGAACTCATCAGAAGACTGAAGTTCAACAGCTTAGTTATTCGTTACTATCTTCAAGGATTAACTCTCAACAGACTAGTTAACTTATGAATTCTTAAACTCAGGGGGAACGTGTAAGACTAGCGGTACTTCTGAATTAAAGATGAAATTTGTTAATGACAGTTAGTTGAAGTTATGTTTTCATCAGAAGACTCAACTATCGAAGATTAAAATTATTTTATCTAGCTGGATTGACAAACAGCTGAGGAAGGTTATCAGCTATTGGCATTCTCTGATAAGAACTATGTCATCAGGACAGTAGTCCATCAGATAAGTGTTCATTATACTCATCTGATTACTTAAATAAAAGCGAACTATTTAAAACGTTTAAAACACGCTTTTATAAGTAACTGTCGGGCGGTACATATTCCCGCTCTTCAGTAAATATCTTTTGAATTTGAAACGTCGTAACTGACGCCGCACGATCAGCACTGACAGAAAAACGGATCCAACGGTTGGCGGATATCACGGAATTCAAGATACCCCAACTCTATAAATCCCCATCTGATCAGTCGAGTCGTTCTTTACGCACCTCAAACATTCAAAAGTACTTGTGAGAAAATTTACTTGCATTTCTCTGCATATTTCTCTCTGTTTTCCTAACCTTCAACAGATTAACAATGGCCGCTGAAGGTATGTTTCTCGTATATGATTCCTACTACCAATCTGGTACGACACTGATGAAAGAACTTCTGGAGAAGTTCAAATCTGCGAACTTGGTGAATTTTATGGAATATAATGAGGGAGTGATCTGGACTGATCAAGTGATGGAGTACTACAACACAGCGAAAGCTGACTACAACGCACTGGAGATTAAGGCTACAGTGGAAGGTAAATCTATCACTATTACTCCTACTGTTCTGCACGAAACGTTTGGACTTCCTAACAGTGGACGACATGACGTCACTGTACTGACGGAAGATAAGCACCAACAATTCTGGGCGATCTGCGCCAAGGAGGGAGAAGTGATGTCTGGAAACATAAGGAAGAGACAACTGAGAGATGAATATCAGCGGATGGCTGATATGGTGTCTAAGCTGATTGAGAACTGCACCTTCTCACTGGATGCTGTTACCATGAAGAGGTTCAGCATCATGGCTGCCATCTACTATGGACTGGAGGTCAACTGGTCAATCATAGTTTGGTATATATTGGCTGATTTCCTTGATGAGAAGAAAGGAAAAGGCCCCTCCACCAACCACAGAATCACACTCAGTTATCTGCTGTCAAAACTGGGCTGTGACACAAAGAATGGAAAAGAGATCCACAAATCCAAGGCATTGTCCAAGTACATGCCTGTTCAAAAGAGGAAGGCTGGAGAGCCTGAAGAAGCTGATGTTGAGGAACCAAAAGAAGTTCCTGCCAAAAGGCAAAAGAGGTTAGTCAAAACAGCCAGCTTAGCTGTTGAGACTAAAAAGAAGAAGGCTGCTGATGAGCCTAAGAAGAAAGAAACCAAGCAGATGGAGAAAGTGACTTCTGCTGCTGAAGCCACTAAAATCGTTGAAAACATTATTGCTGATGTAAGGACTGGATCCCCTGCATCACCATCAAGAACTCCATCAGCAGAGAGGCCTGCTGAAGGTATCTCTCAAAGAACAAGAAGCCAACAGAGAGATACAACTGCTTCTACATACCGTGAAGGAAGAACTAAGAAGTCTGCTAGAAAGCAGATGACTTTCATAGAAGAACCAACGAATTTAGAAAATGTAGCTAGGGAAGACCCTGAAGCTGCTGAAAGGCCTGCTGAAACAGTTTAGACTGTTGCGACTGACAAAGCTGATAAGCAACAGCCAAGCCAAGTCACACCAACAGCTGAGGTTACTCAACCTCAAGAAGATCCAGAAATCCAAATCATTTATCCTATTGCTGCTGCTCCCCTATCATCTGCTGGTCCAGCTCCTGCTCCCATTGATAAAGGGAAGAGGAAGATAGTGCTTAAGAGAAAGAAAATCTCTAAAGCAGACAAGAAGGCAAGAGAAGAAGCTGAACAAAGAAAGCAAGATGAAGCTGAGGAAAAGAAGGCACTTGAGCTAAGCAAAGCTCAAGCGGCTAAGGATGAAGCCAGAAGACGCATGTCTGAAGCAGAAAGAAAAGCTGCTGAGGATGCTGAAATGGCTATTGTTTTGGAAATGAGCAAAGTTGATGCCTATGTCCCTGTCCATGGAGGTGGCATCAAGATTGGAGAAGGCAAAGATGGAGAAGATAAGAAAAAGATATTAATGCCTGCCCCCAAAGTCAAGTCAAAGGACAAGTTTGAAGTTAGAAGAGCCTTTGAGATAGTATATGCTGATAAGGAGCTGTTCAAGAAGTTTGAGAAGTCCTTGGCATACTATGATCAAAAGCTCATGTTGAAAACCATGTTCAACCAAGAAAAGCCAAGGTATATTAGTTGGAGAGACAACAGGCTGAACAGGTCAATGACAGAACTTCAAAGTATGAAGGAGTTGGCTGATGAAGAACGTTGGGTTCTGAACTGGCTGAAAACAAACTCCATTCAAAAGGCCCTTGATCCCAGCTATGTAAGAGATGTCATGCATAGTTATGCAAAAGGCTTTGCATTGGAGGAGGCCAAGAAAATCAAAAGCACCTTGCCTGATAAGAAGAAAAAGTCTGAGGATGCTGAAGAAAGGGCAATTAAATTTGCTGTTATGACCTCCCTGAAGAGATGGGTAAAAAGGTCAAAATACCAGCAAGGCTGTTCAAGTGACTTGCCACTACTGCCAAGCATTCAGCAAATAATTTTTGGCAAGGAAGTTAAAGAGTTCAGTGAAGTGCCAAAGGGCAACAATGCTCCTGTTAACCCCTGGATCATTGTGAGGCAAATCAGACAAACAACTTGCTTCAATGATGATGGCACCATCACTAACTTATTTTACGATGATGTTACTGATGAACACAAGGAAGCTGATAAGTCCTTAGCTATTGAGCTGCAAGCTAAGACTTCTGAAGATCATCAGATGACGGATATGGAAGAAGTCCCTATTCAACAGGCGACGAATGAGAAGGAAGCTGATGCTACTGCTTCTGCTTCATCAGCTGATCAACATTCATCACTGATGGAAGCAATCCAGATGCTTATGGAAAACCAACTAAAGGAACTGGAAGACAAGCACAAGCAACAGCTAATGAAGGTTAAGGAGGAACTGAAGGTTGAACTTAAAGCAGAGTTGGCAGAAACCAACAAACTTCAGCTGGAAACTGTTCAAGGATCAACAGAAGAGTTCATCAAAAGAGAAATTGACAGTATTCCTATCCCTCAAGATAATTCACTGCAGTTAGTGCACAGTTTGAGAGAGTTGAACAAGAACGTAGAAGATGTGAAGGGTGATGTCAACCACCTTCATACTGCTTTAAAAACAGCTGAGCACAAGATTGCTGATCTGACTGCAACCTTCATTCAAGTCAGTAAGGAAGAGAAGGAAATCAATCTAGGGATGTTGCAAGAAGTGGCAAAGGCCTCACAGGAAGTTCAGAATGAACTTGCAACTATCAACCTTAACATTGACTACTTCAATGATCAGACTGACGTCATCAGCACTGATATTCATCATCTAACAGCAAGTCATGATGTTGTCAATCAGAATCTCAAGGCTTTGTGTGCTGGTATGAAGATTCCAACAGTTGCTCTCAACCCTTCTGTTGCACCTTCTGATGTCATCAGATCTGATGATGACAAAAAGGGGGAAGAGAAGGAAGAACCAGCTAAGGAAAATGCTGCTGAAGCCAAGGAAACTGAAGAAACAGCTGACAAGACTGAAAAGCTTGGAAAGGTAGAAGAAGCAGAAAAGATTGAAAAAGAAACTACCAAGTACAAGAATACTGAAACTGCCAGGAAAGCAATGGAGCTTATTAAAGAACAACAACTTAAGGAGAAGATGGAAGCTGCCAAAGCAATCTTGGAAGAAGAAGCTGATGATGAAGAAGATGACGAAGAATCATCTTATGAGTATGAGGAAGTGCTTGAAGGATCAGATGAAGAAGCTGATAGTTAGAAATTGTAAAATCTTTGTAATCAGTTTACTTTTATCTATTCTTCAGAAATCTCATCTGATGAACTTGTACATGTAATGCTTTTTCAGAATCAATAAAAAGTCAAGTTCAATCCAATATACTTTTTCTATCTCAGAAAATTTTGAGGATTACAATCTTTAGCTTAGGTATTTGATAGGTACTTAGCTGAAGTTTTGTCATCATCAAAAAGGGGGAAATTGTTGGATAAGGATGAAGATGAAGGCACTGAAGACAAATTTAGAAGGGAGGTTTTGATGCATTCCAAAACTTCAAAGATTGGCTAAGTATGGAGTAACCTAGCTGATGATCCCTTTGGAAGGAATTTTGATTAAGTAAAGAAGACATCAGAAGAGTCAAAGTTTCAAGGTCCAAGACTTCTGATCTGCTGAAGGAAAAACATCAGACTGATGAAGATCAGCCGACTCAAATCAGATTTGTTCAAGTTTGAGATCAGCCGAGCTCACCATCAGACTTGTATTTTCGTCAGCCAAGTGGAAAGGATCATAAAGTCTTCCCAACGGTAATAAATGCCCCTTGGTGTAATAAATGCTAAAGTACAAGGTTATTAAAGACAAATGATTGAAGAATAGCTTAGCATCAGCCGAGTGCATTTAATGCTGCCTGCAGAATAGTACTGTTTACAGTACGGACAGACTGCAAAAGAGCCGTTCGCGGATTTTAAGGACCAGTACTCGAGGAATTTGAATCCTGTCTCTCTTCAACGGACACTTTTCAATCCTCAAGTATAAATAGCTGAAAGAGACGAAGAAGAAATAAGCAACACAATCTCTGAGAAATTTTCGAAGCAAAATTCTTTAAGTCTCAAGAACAGCTCACTCATCAGCTGAGTCATTTGTTGACAAAAGTAGAGTTGAAGAATCAAGAAAAATACATCTTCTGAGTGATTTTGTAAACAAGAGTGTTGTGCGGAGTTGTGATCCATCTTTGTGAGTGATCAAACTTCAGAGAGTAGAATTTCTTAGTGATCTTCTATTGTGACCTTATAGCCTTTACATTTGTTGTTTAGGTATAAGTGGAGAAATATTGTAATCTGTGTGATTATAGTATAACCCAGAATCTAAGTGATCTGGAAGAGTGGACTAAAGGATTTTTATCCATATAACCACTATAAAAATTATTTGTGTTTTTACATTGCTTTTCAAACTTGCATATTTGCTGATTACATAAAAACACATTAAGTTAACTGTTTGAAAAAGAATTCAAAGGAGTTTACAAAACTGGGGAAACACTTTTCAAACTGCTAAGATTACTTGTGAAAAACACTTTAAAAATCCGCTGCAAGTACTCTAAGTATTAAAACTGATTTTAATCAGCTAAGTAACTATCAGACGAGTGGTCAACAAACCTGTTCAAAGATTTGTTCGCGAACAGAATTGTAACTTACTAATCTGATCAGCTTAGTCTGTTCAATTAAAGTAAAGTTTTAAAGTTAAAATTACAAGAAAATTTTAAAGAGGTTTATTCACCCCCCCCTCTAAACCTCTTCTGACCACTTGGGACCAACATGGATTTTAACTAAGTTTTTCATACTTAGCTGATCTTTTGTTTTGGAAATCATCAAAACCTCCCTTAACTAATCTAACTTCAGTACGATCTATCTTCATCTTCATCCAACACTCTTCTACCTTGTTTTGCAAGAAACAAAACTCTTCCTCTTTTATCTTCATCAAAATCGCCCCTTATCCCCTAATTTCAAGATTATCAAAAATCAACCCATATAATTATTCAATCCAAAAACTGGGTAATTATTTAATCTTCCATTTTTATTAAATAACAACTTTAATTAATTTTATAATTAATCAGATAATCCTAATTAATTAATTAAACATTAATCAATTAGATATCTAATTAATATTTTCCCACTGAATTAATACCTTAATTCAATTACTTTGATTTAACAACTTTAAATCATTCATTTCCCTTTATGACTGTCACTGTCCAACTGTAATGTGTGTGACCCTTTGGGTTCAACATCAATTGGCAGCAGGCCCACGACTTTCATGATTTGATTAACGAGTAATTAAATGCTCCGATCAATTAAACAACTTTTAATTGACCACTACAAAATTAATTTCCCTATTAATTCAGGAGTACCCACACTTCATGGTCGATGTCTAGCCACAAGCCCATGAAGCCCAATTAAAGGTGAATTAATATTTGTGAACCTCACCTCTTATAAATGCCATGTACATATGGTCCTTCTAAAGACTAATTTTCCAACCGAGACCTAGGGTGTGTGAATTGATCGTCACCTCTAATTATCTTGATTCCGTACTTTCTAATTCTGGATAATAATTCCAGTGTGACTGCTAAATTTGAAAACCCCTTTCCAAATCCTTCACCAACCATGACCATGGATTTCTAGGAACATATTATCTATGAATGTACAGAAAATTCTCCCACCTTATCAGTATGAGTAATTAGATCCTTTCTTAGTACTAACCACTCGCGTACACTTATGTACAAACCCAACTTAGGACTTTGTGGCCAGGCTACGTGACCAGTACCTAAATCTAAGTACGCACACTCGTGCACTGAATTCGCCCTAGCACCTCAAGTCTAAGGACTAAATCATACACTATTATAAGCCTTGAGAAACATCCCATCACCGATATGCGTCATGCTCTTCCACAATGGGTTTCTCTGTTTGGGTCGTTCGATGCGTTCGATCCTCTATCGAACCACCTACTCATATGCACTGGCCTCAAATGCCTTGCTCATGAAACGCTACAAATTTACTCCATGTGAATCATGCATATTTGTACAAGTCTTTACGATTCCTACGATACCCCGTCTCGCACGGAATCTATGAGTTGGAACGATTTTAAGATCACGACCTTAGATACTGTTTCATGATTGCACTCAGTATTGAACTGAATCGTCCCATAGTCTATTGTGACCTTAGGATTTCATCCAATCGCTTAGATAAGTTCGCGAGAGATGAAGTTGGTCATTGTTTAATTTACGTACTATAAATAAACGGGCGTATTAATTATAAATCATAACAAAACAGTACTCTAACAAGCTAATTAATATTGGCTTGCTGGGCACTATCCTATTATTATATCCTCGAAACTTAGATTTAGCACTTTGCACTCTCTTTTATTTTCAAACAAAAACTCAGAGGCAAAATAAGTAATTCAATTATAAACCTCTGACACTTTGCACCCCCAAAACTTCAGAAATTGGCACTTTGCACCCCAAAATAAAATTAGCGCTTATCACCCTCGAATTAAGAAAAAATCAACAACTTGCAACCCTGAAACACAATAAATGGACACTTTGCACCCCGAACACACAACAATTAAACCCTCAAATTAAAAAAAAAAAAAGCTCAAACCGCTCATTTTCTTCGGTAAAGTTGATCGTTGAGGTGAAAAAAGTCTAACGCAATGTTTAACTTACCAATTTTTACTCATTCAAATGTTGTGCATAGCACGTTTAATATGTACAAGCTATAATTCTTGGTTTATTAATTTGTTATATGATGTAATTATTTCAAATTCTTGGTATTTAATTTGAATATTATATGTATATAAGCGTAGGTTGTTCAATCGGATCAAAAATTTACCTATTTTACCTTAGATTTTTTCACCCCGATGGTCAACTTTGCCAGAAAAAATGATGGGTTTGAATTTTTTTCTAATTTGAGTGTGCTAAGTGTTAATTACGTGTTTCAGGGGTGAAAGTTGCTAATTTGTTCTTAATTCAAAGGTGATAAGTGCTAATTTTATTTTGGGAGTGCAACGTGCCAATTTCCCAAGTTTTGGGCGTGCAAAGTGCCAAAGATTTATAATTGAATTAACTTTTTGCCCTTGAGTTTTTGCCTGAAAATAAAAAAAGAGTGCAAATTGCTGCATTTTTTTATATTTTGAGAGTGCAAAGTGCAAAATCTAAATTTTAAAATACAAAGTGCCTATATCCCATATTTCGAAGATGCAAAGTGCAAAAAACCTAATGAAGTGATTAGCTGGTGATGCAGGTCAAATGCTTAGCATCCAGATCTTGGTTGGATCCGACCAATATCGAGTTTGAAAAAGGATAAGTGTATGTTTTTACTTTAAAATCGAGAAAGACAAAGTCGAACTGATTTGGGTGGAGCTTCCTTTGATGCTTAAGCCAATAGACGTACTAGAACTTGAAAGCAAAGTATAGACAAATATAATTGTTTGTCTGTCACACTTTTGAGAGAGAAAGTTCGGAATCCCGCCATTGTAGGAGGGAATCATTGAGTTTAGTGAGAGATTTATTTGGGAAGTATTCCGCAGAGAGATTTTCTTCCAAAAGTTGGGCCTCATCGAATTGTGGTGGCCATGATCTAAGCGAGGTAGCTCGTTGAGGGGTTCTTTCCCTCACAGATATTCGGGTCATATAGGCATGAATTTCTTCCGATTCCGTGAAGGTAGAGAGTTTTGACTTGACGAGCTCATGATTGGTCTATACATATATCAATACCAGAAACTCCGACTTTCAAATATGAGCATCTGTAACAAATAAAATTCAAGTTTAAAAATATATTAAACAAGAATTAATTGTACAAATTAAAGTTAATTGATTAAAATAATGGTTACAATTAGGGCTGAGCATTTGGTCCGAACCGGACCGAACCGAACCGAACTTCGGTTCTAGGTCGGTTCGGTTCTGAAAAAATGAGGAGCGTTTACCGGACCGAAATATTCGGTTCGGTTCTGTAAAAAAACCGATCGGTTCAATTCAGTTTGGTTAGGTTTAATAATTACCGAGTTTTACTTAAAATCGATTTTCTCATTTACCCATTTTTTAATTTTTGGTCCGGTTCGGTCCAACTCAGTCCAAAATGCTTCTATTGTCAATTGACCTAATTCAATCTAACATGGACCCTTAAGGCAGTACATGGAGGATACGGTTTTGCTATTGTCAATTGAATCATCAATTAGGGAATCACTCATTTTTACCCAAACTGGAGGTTCATTTGATGTTTGAGCTTTCTCACATTAACTTGTCCACAAATAAATATAAGTTTAGTAAAAGTATAAAACCCACCTGTTAGCAATGGAGAAATGGCCGAACCCGAATGGGTTGATGTCGGCGGAGTAGCCATGCGGAGGAGGCGGCGGAGCTGATTTATTTCGGCAGTCAACCACCGGCGGCGGGGCTGATTGGCTGGAGAAGGAGGATGTTGAAGAAAATTGGAATGGGGAGTATCAGTTGCTAAATCCTGGATCTAATATTAGTTGCTAAATTTCCGACCTTGAAAGAGGGGAGTGACGGTTCTGACTTCTACGGTGCTGTCAAGAGGACGCAAGTGGAGAAGTGGCCGATGGAGGAGGAGGAGGCTGTGACCGGAGTCGGTTGCTGGAGCGGTGGGTTCGGCTGAAGAGAATTAGGGCAAGTGGAGAAGTGGCCACGGGTTTTGCCTGTTTGGGGTTTGGGTAGGGCTGAATAGGAAAAAAATAAAGATTAACTTGGGTTCGGTTCAATCGGTTCGGTTCGGGGAACCGACCGGTTTTACCGAAAACCGACCCCTATAAGGGGTTGATTCTGAGGTACAAACCGAGTGCCGAACTATTTTTCCGGTTCGGTACTCGGTCCAGACCGATTCGATCGGTCCAGTCCAGTTCGGTCGGATAACCGAGCCGGGCTCACCCCTAGTTACAATCTCTATGATTCATCTAATTCTAATCTCCTAAATTATAATCTTGAAAAATGTTGATTTGATCTTCTCCAAAATAATTTTGGTGTTTGAATAACGATAATCCAAGAAGAATTGTGCTTAATTTTGGATCAAAAGTGAAATGATTTAGATCTCCTTGACGAACTTCTTGAACTCCGTCTTGGATACATCGGAGTTTTAAGGGATTTGGTCTTCTTTGAAACTTCGGAAATTTCCAATAACGTTGATTTAAGAGTTAAGTATCTTAATCTCAAATTAATCGTTAGATTTTCTTCACTTTTGAAGAAGGCCTTGAGAGAATTTACTTCTTTTTTCCTTGAACTTCTTCGTGCTTTTGAATTATATTTTTGAGTTGTGATTTTCTTCTTGGAGCTGACCCTTATTTATAGGTGGGATTTGAAAACCTTGTAAAATTCTATCCATGACGCGTCGTGATTTGATTGACTCTTAATAAGAAATATATTTGAATATTTATTCTTGCCTTGAACAGGATATTCTATGCATATGCAAATATTGCATTGTGTAGAAATTTCCTACCAAATCTTAACTTGTATATAAATTTCCTACACAAAATTACTTTCTTTGTGAAAGTTTAATGTAGTTTACAATATTTCTCAAATTTAGCAAAATTTATTTAGGCAACAAATTTTACTCTTCTACAGCATCTTTGTGAGGAGTTTTGAAGGACCCTCCTCATAATTATTGATGAATGCACCAAAATTTGAGGAAATTCATACTGTTTCAAATTCGAAGATTCTTTGAGCCTCTATAAATAGAGCTTTCGCAGGTTTTGGAGGTTTTTTATGCTTCCCAGATTTTTTGTATCTAGGAAATTTCAGCAATGTGACAAAAATTCGGGGTAAATGCAAAATACTTCCCTGTGTTATGCTAAACCTGCAAAAAAACTATCATGTAAAATTTTTATTGCGCCACATTTCCTTGTGTTTACAAAAACCCTACAAAAAATACTCAATTTGCAAATATAGATATTTTTGGATCAACATATTTCAAGAAATAATTTTAAAAATATTATACGTGAAGTTGTAGGAATCAATTTGAAGTATTTTAGAAATAATTTCTTAAAATATGTCGATCTAAAACGACCTATTTTTTATAAATTGGGTATTTTTTTCAGGATTTTTGAAAACACAAGGAAGTACGACACAATAAAAATTTCAGAGGATAGTTTTTTTGTAGGTTTATCATAACAAAAGGGAGAATTTGCATTTATCACCAAAAATCCATACGGGTTATAATTTTATTTTTATTTTTGTGTTGTGAATTTTTCGTTTAAAATTGGGTTAATTACAGGGACCTCCCCTGAGGTTTGGTGAAACTCGCGTTCATTCCCCTCTATGAATACTAATTACTCGGACCTCTCTCGAGGTTTGAAAAACATTACAACCGTTAGGGTTCCGTTAATTTTTGCTTACGTCATCATAAAATTTTTGAAGATTGCCAATTTTGCCCCCGACTTACTGTAGCAAATATGTATGGACTATATTACCCCTCTTAGCAAATGTTACATTGTTGCATAAGAATGGATCTAGTAGCAATTTCAAATTACATTTGTGGATTAAAATGTTGTTAAATTTATATAAAATGTGTAATTCCTTTATTAATGTATATATATATATTTAAAATAACATTTTAAATATTTCTAAAGTATTTTCTTACTTATTGTAAAATATATGCAAAGAGAAATACACTACTAACTCTTACAAAAAATTATTTTTATTCAAATAAATATAAACATTGAAATTTATTTTTAATGTATAGATTTCCACATTGTCCCTCTTATTTGTGTATATAAATTCAAATAAATATAAACATTCAAATTTATTTTTATTATTATTTTTAGTGTCCTTATATTTTACTTGATAGAAAAATATTGAAAATACTCAAGTTTAATTTTTATGTCTATAAAAATAAAATTTTATAATGGTCAATAATGTTTTAGAAAAAATATTACACATGTTTATAAAATTTTATATTAGCCAATAATGTTTTAGAAAAAATATTACACATATATCAACTCAAGTTTTATTGATATGAAATAATTAAAGAACTTATTTGTTGGGAAATTATTATTTTTTAATTATTCATAAATATAGCATAACAATTTTTAAAGAAAAAATTATATATTCAATAATATTTTAATTTTTATAATAAAAATATAAATATAATTTTTTTTAAATACCCTAAAATCACCCTACCCCACCCCACCCCAACCCCCCAGCCCCGCCGCCACCACCTTCCCAGGCCGTCCCGACGGCCTGGGATCACCAGATCCAGGCCGGCGACGACCTGGGGAGAATATCCCAAGCCGTCGCCGGCCTGGAACCAGCGATCCCAGACAATAATTTATTGATTACTTAAACCCAATACTATTAAATAATATTTACTATAAAATACTAAAATAAATCTTGTTTACATAATTAATAAATTATTTTTTACGCTATTGATAAATTATACAGTATTGAAATATGCATTTTATAAAAATTTAACTAAAAAAAATCAATAAATATTTTTTTCACAAAATTTAAAGATACTAATTCAAATACCCTTTTATTAAATAATTATCTATGAGGTATTTGTGAATAATTAAATTTATGGGTTATTTCAGTTTTAAACTTAAATATATATATAAGTGTTTAATATTTTCAACAATAAATTATCTTACTTAAATACAATACAATTAAATAATATTTTATTATAAAATACAAAAATAAAATCTTATTTACATATTTATTATTACTATTAATTGCATAATTAATAAAATATTTTGTTTTCTTTTTTATGTGATATAAATCGGGGTGGGGTTAGTTTTTTTTTTCTTTTTATGTGTAAATTTAATTTTATTAAAGTTTGGGGACTAATAGGCAAATATAAATTTTTGTAAGGTTTTGTAAACCTTAGGGGAGGTCGAAGTAATTAAAATTGATGAGGGCAAGAGGGTAATTTCACGCATTCCATCCACCTCCGTTAGTCTCCGTTAGGGTTTTGTAAGGTTTTGCAAACCTCAGGGGAGGTCCGAGTAATTAGTATTCTTAGAGGGGAATGAACGCGAGTTTCACCAAACCTCAGGGGAGGTCCCTGTAATTAACCCTTTAAAATTTTGCCCAATTTATTGGAAAAAAAAATTGATGACTCTTTTTCTCAAAAATATATATGTTGGTTAGTCGTTATTAGAGGATGAAAATTTCTCCCACAATATTTTGATTTCATGCTCCATTGCCCACATATATGATGTCGGGTTTGAAAACTAGTGAGAACAGTAAAAAGTTTAAATAAACCGGTTTGATTTTCTTCTCTTTTCTTTCTTTTCCTTTGCTTGCTTTATCCTTTTGTCAGTGGCTCTTATTACGTCTTTATTGTTGCTTTCTCCAATCCTGTAGGTTTCCTGCCAATTTTTCAATTAAAAGCTTCATAATTTATTTTTTATAGCTTTTTCTTTTTCTAATCACTTTTATTACTTTTCCTCATAACTTAACAAGCACGAAAAACAATCTCGCGGAAGTGGCTAAGGGCGCTAAACCTTCCGGAGGTTTTCTATACGGCATGCCCGAAAATTGGACGCTTCTCTGTTGGATTTCCATGGGTATTGACCCAATTGGTTTGAGTTCAATAGGAATCAAGTCCATGAAAATCGGAATGAATGAAGAGAAAAAATTGTTTTCATCCTATGGAAAGAAATGATGAAGTTTTTGCTATTTATAATGCAAAAAATTTTTAGAAATGGATGGACCCCCGGTATCAAGTTTTAATTTAAAATATAACGGGGAGAGGACCCACATGACTATTTGATGGGGGCTGTTTAACACCCCATATAACACTCGAAGCAATTAGATAATACTTGATCGGCTCAATCAGGAAGCTGATTCGCTAACAGCCATTCGATCCGACCAGAGATAGCTATTCATAGCG
This sequence comes from Penstemon eatonii, assembly GCA_038501285.1. NCBI lineage: Eukaryota > Viridiplantae > Streptophyta > Magnoliopsida > Lamiales > Plantaginaceae > Penstemon > Penstemon eatonii. Next base: position 58,524,232 of record CM076715.1, on the reverse strand, counting down.
ATCAGACCGAAATCCGAGTTCAAGAAGGATTAATACCCCGAGTCCTAGTAGGATTATATTACCTTGTATAACTAGGGTTAATATCATATAAATACCTATATAAACATTGTATTTAGGGGAACTACTAATCAGAACTTACGCCTACATACTTGGCCATTCTGATATCAAATCAATAGAAAAGCTTTTGCTATACTATATTCAATATTCATAATCTCGTGTTCTTATTGCTTTTTACATATTGTTCTTTCTTGAGATTGATCCATCCGGAATAAATAACTAGGCCCTATAATCTCTATATTGTTTTACCCCATAAACCATTATCATTGATTTAATCTAACCCTAAGAAAAAAGGTTAAATCAGTTGGCGCCCACCGTGGGGCTAAGTTAATTATTCGATAGACAAATGGCTCGCCCAAGGAAGAATGCTCGTAATGAGGCAAGGAGTAACACGACGCATCCATCTATCACGTCGGACGAATTACAGAACGATACGACTAATAACAATCCACTCGTTAACGACGACGATAATCAACGAGAGAACAATCAACTGCCGAATCATGAAGAACACCAAGGGATCCATGTCCAAAATTCTCAAGGACAGCAAGAGGTCGCCGCCAATGCGGTACCGGAAGCCCCTGTGGCTCCAATGATCCCTGTTCCTCTGCCAGAAACACAGGAGAAATTAAGACAGATCGCGATGCTATTTAACTCACTATATCCAGGGGAACTGCAAGTTCTCGAACAGGTGCCTAGAGATCCTAGAACTACTAGGGCAAATCCAGTTTGGAGAGCTCCTAGACAGGTCGATCAAATGTCAGAACAAGAAGATAGCCCTGTGAGCAAACAACGATCATTACACAGTCCACAAAAGAGTGACACGAAACTAACCGACGAGCGAATCCGGAGAAAAACGAATCGGACAAAGCCACAACCAACCCGCCGAGGATCAAAGGAACATACCATAGTTTCCCTCGATGATGACGTTGTTGACGCAATCCCTAATCGGCAAAGGACTGTCCCCATCTCAAAAAGAGAAACCGAAAATATGGTACAAGAGCGTCTGGAACAACGTCTACGGACCGTTCGAAATCCATGGGCCAGGAGCACGGAGGACCAAGAAAGCCTAGCAGCATGCTCCCCCTTTTGTAGGGAGATAAAATAAGCTCAATCATTCGGCCAGATTCCGGGACGACTACCAATATATGACGGAACCACCGATCCTAATGATTATATATTCAGTTTTACGAACATAATGAATTTATATGCTCACTCGGCGGAATACACCGCCAAACTAATGGTTACCACATTTGAAGGACTAGCTTTGGATTGGTTCGGAAAACAACCCACCAAATATTCAGCTTTCGTGAGTTATGCAACAAACTGACTCAACAATTTGCTAGCCAGAAAAGACAAAAACTTCCGATGAGCTACCTTGGAACCATTCATCAACAAGAGGGAGAGTCCTTGCGTAACTGGTTGGCAAGATTTAACGTGGAAATATTAAAAATTGATTACCCGAACATTGACTACATAATCTCTATCCTCTTCGATCTCACCAAAAACAAGCAATTCGGGAATGCACTGAGTAGAAAATAACCGAGAACTTTTGCGGATATTATGTCCTTGGCGTCGAAATATATGACTCAAGAATAGATAAACTATTTCAAGGATAAGAATATGAACAAAGCTCCCGCCTCTGGATCAAGGCGGCAAGGCAAAGCTCCTGTTTCAAGACCTATGGATTACGATCAATCTTTCAGAAAAGGAAACGTTTTTCAACGACTAGAGTATAATCGGAACGATCAGGATAAAATACCTAATGTCTATCCTAGATCAAGATCGGCCGACCAGGAATCGAATAATCCAGGTAGAATACTCTTGATTGACTGTTCCTATCGAAGAAATTATGGTAGTACTTGAAAGGAACAATTGGATTCCGTCAGCAAAAAGAATTGCACAGCCTAGGCTGGGCGCTCGAAACTACAATCTATATTGTAGATATCACCGTGCACATGGGCATCGCACCGAAGACTGTTTTCACCTAAAACAGGAAATTGAAAGGCTGATCGAACAAGGAAAGTTGGACGGCTATCTAGAGTAAAACAATCGCAAGAGAGACAGAAGCAGAAGTCCTCGAGTCAATAATCAGAGAAGAACCCCGAGAAGAAGGTGCCCGAATAATGGTCCGCCACAAGAATTGAACAATGATCAAATTAACAGCACCATCCATACAATCTCAGGAGGACCGGCCGGGGGAGACAGTCGTAATGCTCGCCGTAGAACCGCGAGGTCTATAGTGGGAAGCATTAGGTATCCAAAAGAAATATGGACGCTAGAAAACAAACTACAAAGAGAACAACTCATTAGTTTCAATGAGAATGAAGTACCAAGGAACATTGTTTGGGATATTAAGGAAGACAACCCTGATTTTCCAATGGTGGTATCGCTCGAGATAGCAAACTATAATGTTAAAAGGATCTTAATCGATAATGGAAGCTTGTCGAACATGGTATCTAGGAAAGTCCTTACGCAGATGAACTTAGGAGAAATAACATTTCAAAAGGTAGCCACTCCTTTAGTAGGATTTGGAGGTTCAGAATTAGTCCCCTATGGGACTATAAATTTGAGTGCCTCAATGGGAAAGAAACCACATCGAGCAGTAAAAATGATAAAGTTCCTGGTCGTAGAGACTCCTTTTGCATACAATGCAATATTAGGACGACCTGCCCTCAACCTGTTCCGAGCCGTAGTATCGACATACCATCAGAAGATAAAATTTCCTACAGATTATGGGATCGGAGAAATAGTAAATGATCATTGCATGGCAAGGGATTGTTATAACACCTCCCTAACACTGGAGACCCGATCCAAATCGTTTACCCCAGCTAAAAGGATGACATCGAAAGAGCCGAAGTCGAGATCCCCGGCACTGACAGAGTAGATCGGAAGGGAAAGGAGCCGATCGATTTAACTATAAAACCACCAGAACAAAAGGATATTATGCTCGTACCAGGAAACCCCTAAAAAACGACCAGGATCAGAATCGAACTCAGTCAGGAAAGGGAAGTAATGCTCATAAACTTTCTCAGGAATAATGTTGACATCTTCGCATGGAGTGCAGATGATATCGAAGGAATCGACCCAAGAGTGATCACTCATTCATTAAAAATTGATCTAATGGCAAAACCAGCAAGACAAAAGAAGAGGAATCATGGGCCGATAAAAGATAAAATCATCAAAGCAGAAGTTGAGAGACTACTCAAAGCTAAACAAATTCGGAAAATACACTTCTCGGAATGGCTATGCAATGTTGTCTTAGTGGCTAAATGGGATAAAAAGGATAATAAATGGAGGATGTGCAACGATTTCACCGACCTTAATAAGCTATGTCCACGTGATCCTTACCCACTCCCGAGGATCGACTTGTTGGTCGACTCAACTGCAGGTTTTGCTATTTTCAGCATGATGGACGCCTTGCAAGGTTTCTATCAAATCTACATGGATGAGCGAGACCAGGAGAAAACTGCTTTTGTAACAGTGCAGGGTGTATATTGCTTTATTGTTATGCCATTCTGTCTAAGGAATGCTGGTGCCACTTACCAAAGACTAGTTAACCTAATGTTTAGGGAGCTGATCGGAGAGATAATGAAAGTGTACGTGGATGATATGTTGGTCAAAATCATGACTGAAGCCGACCACGTAAAGCATCTCGATCGATGTTTCCAGATATTGAGAAAATACCGCATGAAGCTTAATCCCGCAAAATGTACTTTGGGGTTAAATCTGGAAAGTTTTTAGGATATATGGTCCATCAACGAGGGATTGAAGCAAATCCCGAAAAGATTCGAGCTATAACTGAAATGAGACCACCTAAGACAATCTCCCAATTACAAAGCTTAGTAGGAAAAATTGTCGCATTAAACAGATCCATCTCCAAGTCAGCAGATAGAAGTTTGCCTTTCTTTCAAACTTTACGGAAGGCGAAAAACTTTGTTTGGACCGAAGAGTGCGATCACGCATTCAACCAACTAAAGGAATACTTAACCTTTTCTCCGTTATTGGCCAAGCCAACTGAAGGTAAACCATTGTACATCTACATATCTATCTCCGCATTTGCCATTAGTTCGGTTTTGGTAAAAATAGAAGGCACTTGACATAAGCCTGTCTACTACCTAATTAAGTTACTACAAGGAGCGGAGAAGAATTGTTTGGAGATAGAGAAATTTGCTTTGGCCTTAGTGGTGGCAGCCCGAAAACTCTGACTGTACTTCTGAACATATAAAATAGTGGTGCTTACAAAGTAACCATTGAGACAAGTCCTGGCAAAGCCAGAAGCCTCTGGTAGATTGATTAAGTGGGCGGTCAAATTAGGACATTTCGAAATCGAATATAAACCACGAATCGTTATTAAGGCTCAAGTTTGGCCGACATCCTATTGGAAACTCCGACCTCGATACAAGAACCTAACAACTCGACCAGCCGTGACAACGATATCTTGATGGTCGAAAATCACACCTGGCTAATGCATGTCGACGGAGCATCGAGCAGAGAGGGAGGCGGAGCTGGAATCAATTTTACTGGCCCAAAGAATGAAGATATAAACTATATTATCACATTAGACTTCGTGGTAACTAACAACGAAGCAGAGTATGAAAGATTAATTGCAGGAATGGAGATGGCTATCAAAGTCAACATAAAAAGCCTCAAAGTATTAACTGATTCAGAGTTGGTACAGAGACAAATTGAAGGCCTGTATGAAGTAAATGAATTCAACATGATCAAATACCTCGCCAAAGTAAAAGAATTGACTGGAAAATTCGAGAATTTTGAAATACAGAATATTCCCCATTCAGAAAACAAATGGGCGGATCAACTCTCTAGATTCACGGGATCAACAGATGGTCGAACAGAAAGAGTAATCACTTGGTTAATTTCGAATACTCCAGCAATTGACATCGACAACACACCTGTCGTTCAAATGATGGAATTTGAAGTAGCAGAAAGGAACTGGATGACTCCAATGATGGATTACCTTATGGAAGGAAACTTGCCACCCGATCAGAATGAAGCTCGAAAACTAAAATATCGAGCACCAAGGTACACGATTTTGAAGGGAAAGCTCTATAGAAGATCGGTATCCTGAATTCTCCTAAAATTCATTTTCGAACCACAAATCAATGATGTATTGCGAGAAATACACGAAGGGGAGGTAGGGAACTACAGTGGAGCTAGGGCCTTAGCTTAGAAATGTTTCCGAACAGGATATTATTAGCCTACCTTAAACAAGGATGCCATTCAATATGTCCAAAAATGTCATCATTGCAAAGTTCATGCTAATATAAGCCATCAACCGGCCGAAAAAATGCACCCGATACCTGTATGCTGGCCATTTGATCAGTGGGGAATAGACATTGTGGGACCTTTCCCAGTTTCCAGGTCTAAGAAAACTTATGTTCTAGTAGCTGTCGAATATTTCAGCAAGTGGATAGAATGCATCGCTCTTGCTCTGATAACACAGATTCAATTAATTAATTTCCTATGGAAGTTCATAATATGTTGATTTGGCATTCCACAAATCCTGATCTCTGATAATGGAACTCAATTCGCATGAAAACAAATATTGAAATGGTGCTCTAAACTGGGAATTCAACAAAACTTCACCTTAGTAGGACATCCGAAATCAAACGGACAAACTGAAGTAGCAAACCGTGAAATAATAAAATCTCTGGAGAAAAGATTAGGGGCAGTCAAAGGAAGATGGCTGGATGAACATCCTCGATCTCCACAAAGCGACAGACTTACTGGTTAAAGCCAATAATTGGTAAACAACCTAAGTACTAAAGAGTTGAGTAAAATCGATTCGCTCGATAAACACTCCTCGATCTCCACAAAGTGACATACTTACTGGTTAAAGCCAATAATTGGTAAAAAAACCTAAGTATAAAAGGGTTGAGTAAAATCGATTCGCTCGATAAACACTCCTCGATCTCCATAAAGCGACATACTTACTGGTTAAAGCCAATAATTGGCAAAAAACCTAAGTACAAAAGAGTTGAGTAAAATCGATTCGCTCGATAAACACTCCTCGATCTCCACAAAACGACATACTTACTGGTTAAAGCCAATAATTGGCAAACAACCTAAGTACTGAGGAGTTGAGTAAAATCGATTCGCTCGATAAACACTCCTCGATCTCCACAAAGTGACAGACTTACTGTTTAAAGCCAATAATTGGAAAAAAACCTAAGTACTAAAGAGTTGAGTAACATCGATTTGCTCGATAAACACTCCTCAAGCTCCATAACGACGATTAAATAGGTTCAAGCCAATAATTGGTAAAAAAACCTTAGTACAAAAGAGTTGAGTAAAATCGATTTGCTCGATAAACACTCCTCGATCTCCACAAAGCGACATATGGTTAAAGCCAATAATTGGAAAAAAAACCTAAGTACAAAAGGGTTGAGTAAAATCGATTCGCTCGATAAACACTCTTCGATCTCCACAAAACGACATACTTACTGGTTAAAGCCAATAATTGGTAAAAAACCTAAGTACAAAAGGGTTGAGTAAAATAGATTCGCTCGATAAACACTCCTCGATCTCCATAAAGCGACATACTTACTGGTTAAAGCCAATAATTGGTGAAAAACCTAAGTACAAAAGGGTTGAGTAAAATTGATTCGCTCGATAAACACTCCTCGATCTCCACAAGATGACATACTTACTGGTTAAAGCCAATGATTGGTAAAAAAAAAATCCTTTGTACAAAAGGGTTGAGTAAAATCTATTCGCTCGATAAACACTCATCGATCTCTATAAAGCGACATACTTACTGGTTAAAGCCAGTAATTGGTAAAAACCCTAAGTACAAAAGAGTTGAGTAAAATCGATTCGCTTGATAAACACTCCTCGATCTCAAGAACAACGACTTACTGGTTAAAACCAATAATTGGTAAGAACCTAAGTCCTAAAATTTGAGTAAAATCGATCCGCTCGATAAACACTCATCGATCTCCAGAATGACGACTAAAAAGGTTAAAGCCAACACTTGGTAAAAAACCTAAGTCCTAAAAATTGAGTAAAATCGATCCTTTCGATAAACACTTATCGATCTCCATAACGACGACTAAAAAGGTTAAAGCCAACACTAGGTAAAAAACCTAAGTCCTAAAAATTGAGTAAAATCGATCCGCTCGATAAACATTCATCGATCTCCAGAACGACGACTAAAAAGGTTAAAGCCAACACTTGGTAAAAAAACCTTCGTCCTAAAATTTGAGTAAAATTGAGCCACTCGATAAACACTCATCGATCTCCAGGACGACGATTAAATAGGTTAAAGCCAATCATTGGTAAATAAAAAAAAAACTAAAACCGAGATTGAGAAAGATCAAAGCAAGAAAAAGTATATGAAGATAAGAGATATTACGAAATATGAAGTTTTATTCATCTGAGTACAAAGATCATCTCTCTATTTACATATGAAGTTTTATTCATTTGAGTACAGAGAACAATTTCTCAATTTACATATTGTTACAAATACAAAACTGGAAAATCCTATCCAATAAGATCGGAGTCTTGCACGACAATGTCCACGGAAACATCAATCTCCTCCCTAATTCCTCGACGATCCAGTTCAACCACCCAAGAATCATGCTGCTCAGGATGGTCGACTTCTTTGGTTCGACGGCCAGGCTCTGAAGATCGATTATTCCTTTAGTCGGAACGGCCATTACAAGCCAGATATCCTACAACGGTCATTCGACCAAAACGAGCTCCTGCTTGAAAGATGGGATTGACTTTTACTATAAAGCAGGATCTCGCGCGGACCGTCGCAAGAGTAAAAATTTACCAGCACACCCCAGCGGCCAATCACTCCTGAGGTAACATCGAAGAACAGGAATGCCTGGTAAATATGAACCCTCCATGTGCTAACAAAATACCATGGACCCCAACCCCATGAAGAATAAGGCTGAGGCCACATAGGACCCGTCAGTACTAGGTAGGGCGCTAATGGGACCTATCTGATAGAAATAGTGTCCTGCAAGCCAGCTGTATGGCTAGCATTTATTGTAATAAATAAGGAACTATGCAATTTCGATTAATAAATGCACTTTATTAAATGGTCATCTTTATCTTATGTAATAATTATCTACGCATAAGGATAGAAGTCCTTAGATTACAGGGCTATGGGACAACCCGTGGACTGATCTCCAAGGCCGTGATCTAAAACATATTCAAGAGTCGTAGAATCCAATCGAGATAGGACATCGTTGGATTCTGTTAGACTCTCACTGTTATGTATACTCCGATGAACTGGAGGACGCTGGGGTCCACGAGCGTGACTGGGATAGTCGATACACATAAGTGGGTGGCTTGTTGGGATGGCAAGCGCACTGAATACCCCAATTAGGAAATAACTCACCATGGAAGCGGTAGTCGCATATCGGGGTTGAAGTTATTCCAATTTACAATAGTATACGAGGAACGATCCCTAACTTCATGAGATGATAGGGTTTATCTGGTGCGAGCACGTCTATGCTTTGATATGAGTTCCGACTAACTGGGATCGCCAGAAAGTCTATGTGGACTCATATTGGGTATAGAGGAACTCGTATGCAGATTCATATCATCAACAAATGATCCATTGACCCGACGTGATAGGTTGGGAAATTCTCCTATGGATTTCTGTGAGAAATTAATTCTGGTAAAATCCTTGGCCAAGGTAACTGACACTTTATGTAAGTAGCTCAAAAAGATTAAGTCAAAGAGAATTTATTTCGAGATCAGAATGCATAAGGTCGAAACAAAATAAAAGGGATTCCAATGAAAGGCCATACCCTTAAGTCTCGACTGGGAGATTGTTCGATGGAGAGATTATGTCGTATATGGAAATTGTAAATGATAAAAGGTTCACTGAATTAATTCACCAGTGATTGGGCTCCATGGGCTTGTGGCTGGACATCGACCGTGAAGTGTGGGAGAATTCCCAAATTGGCAGGGGTGCTAATTTTGGAATGATCAATCGACAGAGTGTTCAATTGATTTAAAGTAAGTCTTACTCGAATAATTAAATAATATTTAATTATAACACACGGCCAATTATGTGGTGAACTTACGGGGGCATACACAATACTCATGAAGCGAAAGCGAGGAAATAAGAAAGACCGAGTCGACTGGGTCGATTGGGTATAAAATCGACTAGGTCGATTATATTGGGTGGGTCGACTGGGTCGACCCAATTGGAACAAAATAGAATCCAATTGATATTGGATCATGATCATAAATTAAATTGGAATTTAATTTGTGAATTAATTAATTAAGTTGGATTTAATTAATTAATTAGAAAGGATTTTAATTAAATAGACTTAGAGTCTGATTTAATTAAATGGGAGATTAGTTAATTAATTGGGCTATTTAATTGAAAGATTAAATAAAGCCTGGTCAAATTAATTGACTGGGCCATGAATTAATTAGAAGACTTGGTCTTTTAATTAAAGAGGGCCATGGCCCATGTAGGAGAATGGAATCCTAGTCCTAATAGGACTATGTTAAGGAGATAACTATAAGTAGCTTACTTGTAGTTATTTTTCACACAACTCAATAAGCAAAATTTGAGCAAGAGAAAAAATTCTCTCCCCTCTCCCAGTGCAATCAGCCGAACCATGTCTTCTTGTGGAAAAAATTTTTCGTTTTCGATTTTGTTCCAAGATCGTTCCTAATTCCTAGATTATAATATATCTTGTGTTCTAGCTGATCAAGATTTATTATTTTTCGTGTAATTGTGGTGTATCAACCCGTAGAGGCGCAACACGTGGGGCGCTCCTGCAGAGCTTGGGTCAATTTTGCTGAGGAGAAATTCAGAGTCCGTTTTGCCAGCTAAGGATTTGCAAGGAGATAGGTATAACTGCAACTGTTTATACTGTCGTTTGATTTATGTTCATATATATACAACTGTAGTAGTATCCTGGCAAGATTCCGTAAGAGGTCCTAAAATTTTTCTATTCCGCTGTGCCTAGGGCTGTTTATCTTACCGAATCCCAACACTGTCAGTACAAGGCAAATGACGCTTGAGTTATTATGACATAATGGATCACGATAATGTGAATTTTTGAATATTATAGGATCACTGGGCAAGGTAAAACCCAAAGAAACTGATATCTCCATTTTTGTACGGTATGAATAGATATGGGAAGTAACTGCCCATTATTTATAGGGACATTTTAAATTAATCCTACGACTGGATAGAAATCTGATCAAGGGACGAGAATACGACATTTGACTTCCCGAATTCAATGCAAGTAAGGTGGAACGGCACTCGATTAGTCGATAAAGTTATTCGATGAGAATGAGTTATCAAGGTCGAAGCGATCAGAATGAAACATCCATGCACGTTCAAGTGGATTCATTAAAAGACAGTTTTGGAACTTTATAAAGAATGTTCGACCAACGAATAGTGTCCTTGAAAAAAGAGTTTTAAAATGAGGGATGAGTACTTCTCCCAAAAGATGGGTGACATGGAAGATGCTCGAAATACTTGATCGTTTTGAATAACAAGGAAGAAGCTCCTAAACAAAAACTAGGTCTCCACTGGAATCCAAGAAATCTGACGAACTGATCAGAAGAACAATGCTCCTCACTGGAACATACGACCTCGTCACTGCCTAATCTTCAAAAGAATTGCTTAAGGAGGTCTTAACAAGCTAGATCTAAGTGATAGTTCTACATTTTCCAATTCCTCCCACACCAAGGATATGACCTAAAGGCATAATGGTTGTTTTATTTGAAGAAAATGAAGCTCGTAACCAGTATTCAAAAACATGGAATTAGAAAGGTAACATACAGGCCTTTCTAAGAGACTCCGTTCTAAGAAAAAGCAATGCTTAAAGTAAGGTCGCAATGAAGAACTTATATAGGACTTCATAAAAGACAAAGTTATATCTGACAACGGCGAGTGATCGATCATCGATGAACGTGATAAACTATATACAAACTTCTTTGAAAGCTAAAGGGATGAAAGGACTATACAGAAAATAACCTATTCCAACAATCCAATTTTTGAAAGTACTCATGACTGGTCGACAGCAACAAACTGCTCCTTTCAACAATGCTGGTCGCCCTCAACTCAATCAAGATAAGATTTTATGGAGCGATATATTTAATTCACTTACTTAACAAGCAGTTTAAATCTGCTTACAAAAGAATTGGATTAAAGATGTTTTAAATCTAAATTTATCTACTCGAATAGATAATTCAGTTTGCTTCTCCAAACAAAAAGATTGGAATTACAATAGAGTATTTTCAGCAAAATATTGTGGTTACACAAAATACGATAAGCCCTAGAGACCACATACAAGCTCGATTTTGATATAAAAAAAATGAATGAAGAGGCAAGTCATCAGGACTAATCGCCACCAGATGGTCTGCTCGAAGAAGAACCCTTCCGAGGAGTAGCTGTATCAAGAAACGCCTTCAGCTCCTCTTGACGCTTCTGATAACCTTCGTCATAGCCTTGTTCATAAGCGCGCCGACGAGACTCCTCCAAATTGGCGTTCAATTGGGTCAAATCATCCCTCTCCTTCTCAAGAGCTAATTTTTCTTCACGTAACTTCTGAAGATCATCATTAAGTAGCCCAATTTGAAGAGCGTGCCTTCAACCTTCGCTCTCTCTGAATCCAAGCGAAGCCTCAGCTTCTCTTTGCCAAACCATAAGTCAGCACCCTGACCACCTAGTTGCAGCGCATAATATTTTCCCTGAGAAGAAAGAAGTTGGAAGTAACAAAGCAACCAAAGATAATACAAGAAATAAGCTCAGAAAGGTAAATACCTGCTCAAATATCTTGAAAAGTGATTGAACAAGGCGAACGTTTGAGGTACCCTCATGTTTCTTCAATTCACCGGGCAAAATAGTGCTGAGACCCAAATCCCAGGATAGAGGATCGGGTTCATAAGAATCAGGCAGTTGAGCATTAAGAGGAATCTTATCATGACGAGGAACTTCTGACTCAGTTATATTCCTAACCTGCTCAAGGATACAACGATCATCCAACAAACGTGGAGATTCCCTCTCATTGGGGCTCACTGAAGTTTCTTTCCCCGAATAAGAGGTTACAGTCCGCCGACCGGACCTAGGTCCAGCCCGACCTCCGGAAAAACCACCAGCCTCAAAAGAAATAGCCGTGACTGTAGTATCAGTAAGTAAAAAGTCAGGAAAACCCTGAATTATAGATTGCGACAGAGATTGATTCAAAAAGGCGCCACCGCTACCTGGCCCCACAGCAACATCCTTCTGGCCTTCATCAATAACCAATTCATTAGCAGAAGAAGAAGAAATTGAGTTGTCAAGAGCATACTCATGCAAACTATGCTCGAAGGAAGAAACAGTGGAAGAAACATGAATGCTGAAGGATTGCTCCATATTGGACATATCCCCGAAAGTAACCCAACCTGGGGAAGGTCTCCTTTCAAAATAAGAAGGGATAGTGGGATTTTGTTGAGAAAACTCCGAGCTAACATTCACATCACTTAAACGATCAGAAGGGACAACAGGAGTCTGGGTCTCCGAACTTCTAATGGTCTTAAATCGAGGAGGATCAGCCGAAGGCCCCTCGTTGCTAGGCCTTTTTGGTTTAGGGTTTCTGGGGTTATCGCGTGCAGAACTCTTGGAAGTGTTACCGAAAAGTTTACTCATCCTCGGAAACTAAAAGATAACTTTGAAATATCGAGAAAAACTTATCGACCTCCTAGAGAGAATATTTTATCGAAATTGAGAAATTCGGTAAAATAGCGATTAAACTTTTTACCGTATGTATTTATGCTGGATGAAAAGATGCGACAGACCTTGAGGATAGACACGAAACAGAGAACCCGGCCAACGAACAATCGCACGAATTCGAAAAGACGCAAACATAATGATTATGCTAGATTTAAAGACTTATGTCTAAATTATCATAATCAACGAAGAAGTTTAAACATCACAAATGGAGAATACGAATTGTCTTATTTGAAAGGTTAAAAAAGTAATAATACAAGTCGTACAGTATTAATTATTATCTAAATTTATTTATCACCCCTATCCGAAGTTCGTTGGTCGCTCTCTACTATCTCTTGCTGATCGCCAGCCGGAACATCTGGACGCCAGTCGCCTCTTCTTCTTCATCTGCATTTGTAACAACTTCAGGATTCTCCTCCTCGCTCTCCTGTTCGACAAAATTATTATCAATTTCGGAATCAATATTTGAAGAAGGAGTCGGTAAAGGTTCTCCAAACTCCTCGACCAAATGAGCCAAAGGAAGATGTTTGTATATGACACTCGGCAGATCAGAAGAAGAATACTCCTCGCCATAATGATTAAGGCCAACATGAGTGGCCCTGAAATATTCCCTCCGGCGATCTTCAATCAATCCCATAGCGATCATCTGGTGGATCGCTTTCTAAAAGGTACTCTCAAGAAGGGGACCAACCATCTGATACACCAGAGCAGTATGAAGCGGAGAATTAAGGAACTCGCAAATCACTTTCTCGCCAGGATTCCTACCATATCGATCAGTAAGTCTGCCAAGAGGAAGATCATATTCATACTCATCCAAGGAAGCCTGAAGACTAGCAACTTGGGACCCCAGCTTGCTGATACAAGCAGTATATTGAACTTGATGATCTTCCAGCTCCTTGGCCAGCTGTTAACCCGTTCTTGGGCACGAGAAATCTCCAAAATACTATTCAAAATATGGGGATTGTCAGTCCCCATACCCTGAGAACCTTCAACGGGAAGTGGAAGGGAGGAAGAGGTGGAAGGACCGGCCTCTGTCGCACCACCCTCTAAAATAGGCACCTTCTGAAACAATGCCTTGTTTATTTCCTCAAGAAATTCACACTGTTGCTTCCAAAGGGTAGCTTCATAAGCGTATGACAAAAGACAAGTATTAGTCCGAGGAATCATAAGGACAAACCGTTTGAGTAGAAAATCCATTAAGAAAATTAACGTGAAAAGAAAGGTACGTAACGTTATTTACCTTGTCGGCATAAAGAGAAGCCTTCTGTAACTTCTTCAAGGGATCTTTGCGGATTAGCTTATTAATATCACGAGTGAAAATGCCAGAGAGGAGGATACGAGTAGCCTTATCCATCGCGTTCTCCTTTTCATCATGGATCAAAGAGTCGTGTTCGGAATAACCAGCCGCTCTCTTTCCCACTAGATGATCCTCAATCATCTCGACAACAGAAGGCTTTGAATGTTACTCGCCAAGGAAAGTAAGGTCCTCACCGGAGCGACCATAGAATTGTTTTCTCCTCTTAGCCGCCGTGCCATTGAATTAGGCATCGACCAACTACGACAACCACGGATACCAAGGGAAGTTCTGAGCTGGAGAGGGGGATAACCCTGTCATGTCCTTGTAGGACCCGGAGTTTGTGAAGAAGAGGGTTCCTGAGGAGTCTCCTGGGAAGGATCTGGATTTTCCTCTCTATAATCATCGAATCATCACCTAGATCCAATTTCCTCTTTCTGGACACTCTTTGCTCAATTGGATGGTTCTCCACCATTTTGGTAGACTTTGATAGAACCATCTTACCTTTTGTAGAGTGCCGGGAATTCTCTACCATGGAGACTGAGAAAATTAAGTCCAATTAAAAATGTTATTCAAAGAAAAGATAAAGTAAAACAACAGTGAAATATAACACTTACCAAGCAATTGAGAAAAAGAAGAGATAGGAAAAGTGTGAGAACTTAGGCCGGCCTTATGAAGGAAACCTCGCCAATAAGAAGAGAGCATTGATATTTGTCAGCACGCATATCCAGTATCTCCTCCACCAACTTTGGATCATCGGGAATAAACTGACCCTCAACTAAGAGACCACCAAAAATCCATTTGGAGTCATGATCCCATGAGAAAGGTTTGGTGGAGCCATCAGCCAAAGTAAGATGAGTAGGAGGACGAACAAAGAAAAAGCGAGGTTTCCAGTCGGAATTGCTGGAAATTGGAGGATCAAAGATAGATCGACCGGACTTTTGACTAGCGAAAAAATAACCATGATTGGAAGAGCTAGAAATATTAAAACGAAGTAATTGGGTAATATTAGGAAAGGAGGGTTGGAACCCTTTGACGATCATCATAACCGAAAAAAAACAACGAAAGCTACGGAATTAGGGACCATTTGTGTTAAAGTAACGCTGAATATTTTTAATATATCTAGAAATAAAGGGGACAAGGGAAGACGAAGACCATGATTGAAATGGGCAGTATAAAAAGCCCGACAGCCTTCCGACGATGAGGTAACCCTATCGGTGGAAGACTGGAAGAATAATTTCAGAACCCTCTGGGAAGTATTTCGTGTAATTATCCAAAACCTCATGAAAATCTCCTCGGTATAGACGCAAGAAAGACTCTCGACAGGATCGGATATTTGAGGATTGGTTCTTTTGCCTTTCTTAGCCTTGGACGCGACCTCAGCGTCAGAAATGATTCGCACCTTGAAAGTGTCTTTGTCGGGAATGATTATCTCTGATGGTCCCTTCTGTTCTGGTGGAGGGCTAGGAGAAGCCCCCACATCGATAACAGGAGCGATTCCCTCTACAGAAGAGGAGGAAGGATTTCTTGAAATGGAAGCCATAGTATCTTGATCTTCGAAAAAGTAATGCTCGGCAATTACGATTTCTAGAGAAGTTATCGATTAAGAGAATTACTGCAGGAAAGTAGGAGGTGGAAAGTAAAAAATGGGTAAAAACCAAGATCGTCGATTTATATAGGAGGCCGAAATGGCACTTCAATCCTTTTGCGACTATTCATATTCCCGCCAATCAATGAAGAAAAACCGTCTCCTCGAGAAGGAACAACGCTACAGTTCGGGAACGACAAAACTACTATCTATGAAATGTAGCACTCTTTTCCTTGCTTTGGGTTTTTTCCCGCAGGGCTTTTTTTCCAAGTAAGGCTTTTAACGAGGCACAATTCATAGAAAAGACAGTCGTATTAGACGATCTACTTCTACGAGCTTCTATTACATATTCGCTCGAAGAAGTGAGGGAGTCCTGATGGGGGCTGTTTAACACCCCATATAACACTCAGAGCAATTAGATGATACTTGATCGGCTCGACTAGGAAGCTGATTCGCTAACAACCATTCGATCGGACCAGAGATAGCTATTCATAGCGATCAGACCGAAATCCGAGTTCAAGAAGGATTAATACCCCGAGTCCTAGTATGATTATGTTTCCTTGTATAACTAGGGTTAATATCATATAAATACCTAGATAAACATTGTATTTAGGAGAACTACTAATCAGAACTTACGCCTACATACTTGGGCATTCTGATATCAAATCAATTGAAAAGCTTTTGCTATACTATATTCAATATTCATAATCTCGTGTTCTTATTGCTTTTTATATATTGTTCTTTCTTGAGATTGATCCATCCGGAACAAAGTAACTAGGCCCTATAATCTCTATATTGTTTTACCCCATAAACCATTATCATTGATTTAATCTAACCCTACGAAAAATGGTTAAATCACTATTGGTTCACCACCGTCTATCTGATCGGCATGGTCTCGGGTTGGGCTTGGATGTTATCATTTTAGAGAAAATTTAATTAATTTTTTTATCCAAAATTTAAAAGTCCAATAATTAAATATCGATGTGACATATCCAATTGACCCGAATAAGATCTGTGACAACCTATTTCGTATGTTGAGATATGAGACCCATTTTAAATGAATTAGTGTCTCGGTTCAGATCAAACCAAATCGATTGTACTTGTTCGGATCAAAGCATTACTTCAGGTCTAAATCCGAACAAACATGTCTCTCCAGAATCCCTTTCTGCAGCTATGGATAGAGTGAAAATATGAAAAATTCTCTCACTCCGTTTTCTAGTAATAAAAGTTGAATCCTATCTTCTTTCTATCTATCATTTTCACTTTATATTGTTGATATTTACAGGTTGTTAAAGTTAGATATGAACTTCGTCTTTGTGCAAGAAACATGTATCCGATTGTTGTATCTTGAGAAACTACTGGAACAAATTGTTGCATCTTTGACAACCCAGAAATATTGTCTTAAGCACATTGCATTAGCAACCTCAGTCGATCATATCTTTTTCAAAATTATTTCAGTAAGTGTATCGTTATTAAATTCTGATTTTTGTTTTTTCTGCGAGAATAAACTATACTTAAATTTATATATAGAGTTGTTTATAAATAATTATTCTGTGAGAATAATTTACTATAGTTTTTCGAATTTTAGTTCTTAGACATATAAAGTTTTTATAATATTTTATATACGCAAATTGTTTTAAACATACACAATATCTTCAGCTGAGGCTTTGGCGGCCTTAAGGGCTATTGAGTTTGCTCGGGATCATCATTGGAGCAATATTGTAATTGAAGACGACTCAAGTACCGTTATTAGTGCGCGCTATTGAAGCTAGGCGAAGTGAATTTCCGAACACATTATAGCAATATCATTGAAGACATCCAAAGTATAGCTCGGGGTTTTGGAGATTTCAAAGTTCGCCATGTTTGAAGAGAAAGAAATCAAGCGGGCCATGATTGAAGTAGCTAAGTTATCTAACAAATAATATTTTACCTTGTTCATCTTCCGAATTTTATTCTGAACGTTGTAACCTCTGATTTACTTATAATGAAATTCATCTGGTTTTCTTAAAAAAAAAAAAAAGGCATGAAAACACATTGCAGAAAAGAAAGAAGACTCATATCAGTTTAAGCTCTTAGAAAACTTGGAAATTCAATATGCATATTTATTTTTCTCTTTCCCTCAAATATTTATTCGAGGTTATTGAAAATATAAGGCCTCTGTTTGATTTTTCTATAAGAATATTGTTTAAGAATTAGAACAATTTTTTTAAGGTGACTTAAAATTTGGTTCAGTTTAATTGACATTTGAGAATTGATTAATGGGAAATAAGAAGCCTATAATAAAAATATTCATTGTATTGGCGAAAGACTTGAATGTTATTTTATTGGCAAAAAAATCATGTTTTAACTTTTAACACTTTATTAGCTTATTTCACCACTTGAAATAATACTATAATTTTTTGTCAATCTTGTAAAGAAACAAGGGGTTACTGATATATTTTTAATGGAAAATGAGGGTTATTGCAAAATTCTAAAGTTAAAAGAGAGGCTAATGACAATTTTTAAGAGAATTATTTTTCTCATTTTACGGTGGTAGTATAAAATAAATGTCAATTTTTATGAAAAATACTAGCACTTTAATTATCAAAGTACAGGGACATGATTACTTTAACCTAATTATTTATTTATTTGGATTTTTTAAGGGTTTAATTTATTTCGAGGCGTGTTAGACTAATTAATTGAGAACTTTTCTCAATAGAGATTCCGTGAATTCGTTACTGTGTAGTGATTAATACCTTTTATATAACCTAATTAATTATAATCATATAATAACTAAACTTAGTAACGAAGTTTATGGGGAATCTGATTAACCTAATTATAATCATATAATAAGTAAACATAGGAACGAAGTTTATATTAAATGAATAATTAAAAAAATCTGCGGCAGTTACGTTCACATGGAAAATAGTGGTTATTCAACTTGGCAGGAATTTTTAGACTCTAATTACTTTTTGAAATTAGAATTAAACCAATTATAATTTTTTTTTATTGATAATAATAAAGTAGGAGACTTTTCAGCTGCCATTACAGTCATTGGTAAAAGCTGCCACTAGTTCTTGGCTCATTGTGATGAAACAAAATTTTCATCAATTTCGTTCAAAATATTGAAAAGTTTATATTTTTTAATTTAGTAAGTTGTTTTTTTAACTTTTTTTAGTATTTTCGAAACGTTTCCAAAATTTAGGTAATTAAAATATACATTTGAAACGAAATTTTGATCTATAGTCATTAGACAGATCCAAGAATGTATAACTCCGAAATTATGTGTTTGTTTATCTTGAGACTCTCTTATTTTACTTATTTTAGTAATTTTTCTTTTACAAATTTTGCAAGTATTTTCGAAAAGTTCTCGTAAATTTTCCAATACTTATACATAAACAAGAAACAAAACTTTGATCCATGTTTACAACATTATTTTAAACTCTCTTTTGGTAAATCCATCTTTCAAAATTGACCTTCTAGCGTGAACTTGAACGGCTGGATGATATCAGCATAAAAATTTTATGGTTTTTCAAAATTACACTTTGGTCAGCTAAAGATTAAATGTAATATTTTTCATAGTAAGAACATCTCCAACAATAAGAGGCAAAGTTTGTACAAAAAAAAAATAAATAAAAAATGAGAGGCAAAGTTAAATTTG
The DNA here is from genome assembly GCA_038501285.1 of Penstemon eatonii. Taxonomy (NCBI): domain Eukaryota; kingdom Viridiplantae; phylum Streptophyta; class Magnoliopsida; order Lamiales; family Plantaginaceae; genus Penstemon; species Penstemon eatonii. The sequence continues at coordinate 58,504,938 of CM076715.1, read as the reverse complement.
CCTCTCAAAATTACAGTTTGGCAGCTCAAATGAAGAAAAAGCATGCTTCCAACAATAGTAGGCAAAAATAGAAGATAGGCGAATTAAGACTTCATGAGCTAAATTTGCGTATTGCCCATTGAGCTAAATTTTGCTATTGAATATTTTAATTAGAAAAGGACAAAATTTATAAAACCCAATCCCCAATCAAGTTTTTTATTGGCAGTGTATATTTTATTGATGAACTAAACCAACCCGGACACGAATTTATAAAATTTTACTGTATACGACACAACATAACATGGATACGGATTTTAAAATATATATTTATATATTTATGTATAACGAAATCAGTAAAATAATATATTTATATATTCATATATGTAGAATATGTGTCCCACGCTAGGTCGCATGGGAGAGGCTCATGCGCGCACCCAATTCGTGCACTGAGCGCGAAAAGCAAATTCGATGCATAATTCGTGCACTGGCTGAAGATATTGCGCGAACTAGATGAAGATAGTGCGCGCTTTTATGAAGAAAAATTCATGCACCGACTGAAGATAGTGTTTCACAAAATTCATGCAAATCTTCAGCTAGTGCGCGCTCTTGTGAAGCAAAATTCGCGCATCCCACATATTAGCCAATATACAGCTGACACTTGTACATAGAAATATCTTATAGCTTTATGCTCTCTCTGTAAAGCCGTATTAGTAGGATTGAAAATCAAACATACCTATTCGATACTCGGCTCGAGCTCGTTTGAGCCCTGTTCGTCAAACAAGTCAAACAAGGTTGGACAAGATTTCTTGTTTGATAGCTTTTGAAGCTCAGTTCGAACTCGATATCGATAAGCTAAAATATGAAAAAACACATGTAAAATTCTAAACTACTCAATACTCGGCTCGAGCTAGGTTCGTTAACAAATCAAACAGAACTCAAACACAAAATTTCAAGCTTGATAAAATTCAAACAAAGTTTGAACAATGTATCGTTCGATACAACTCGACTCGTTTACACCCTTAGCCGTATGGAAAGCCGGGGTTTGAAATCAAACTTTCCTCAGGAGGATAGATGGGGCGATTCGGGTGAGATCCAATGTAGATTCACTTGTTCTAAACTTTAAAAAAAAAAAAAAAAAAAAAAAAAAAAAAAAAAAAAGATCTACTTTGCTTTAAATGACACGTTGCGAAACCTAATATCTTATGGACATAATTAAATAACATTTTGTTTATTAGTTATATTTTTTTATTTTTGATAGAAATAGTGTCCTGCAAGCCAGCTGTATGGCAAACATTTATTTGTAATAAATAAGGAACTATTCAATTTAGATTAATAAATTCACTTTATTAAAAGGTCATCTTTATCTTATGTAATAATTATCTACGCAAATGGATAGAAGTCCTTAGATCACAGGGCTATGGGACAACCCATGGACTGATCTCCAAGGCCGTGATCTAGAACATATTCAAGAGTCGTAGAATCCAATCGAGATAGGACATCGTTGGATTCGGTTAGACTCTCACTATTGTGTATAATCCGATGAGCTGGAGGACGCTGGGGTCCACGAGCGTGACTGGGATAGTCGATACACATAAGTGGGTGGCTTGCTAGGATGGCAAGCGCACTGAATACCCCAATTAGGAAATAACTCACCATGGAAGCGGTAGTCGCATATCGGGGTTGAAGTTATTCTAATTTGCAATAGTATACGAGGAACGATCCCTAACTACTTGAGGTGATAGGGTTTATCTGGTGCGAGAACGTCTATACTTTGATATGAGTTCCGACTGACTGGAATTCGCCAGAAAGTCTCCGTGGACTCATATTGGGTATAGAGGAACTCGTATGCGAATTCATATCATCAACAAAGGATCCATTGACCCGACTTGATAGGTTGGGAAATTCCCCTATGGATTTCTGTGAGAAATTAATTCTGGTAAAATTCTTGGCCAAGGTATCTGACGACATTATGTAAGTAGCTCATAAAGATTAAGTCAAATAGAATTTATTTCGAGATCAGAATACATAAGGTCAGGACAAAAGAAAAGGGAATCCGATGAAAGACCATGCCCTTAAGTCTCGACTGGGAGATTGATCGATGGAGAGATTATGTCGTATATGAAAATTGTAAATGATAAAAAGGTTCACTGAATTAATTCACCAGTGATTGGGCTCCATGGGCTTGTGGCTGGACATCGACCGTGGAGTGTGGGAGAATTCCCAAATTGGCAGGGGTGCTAATTTTGGAATGATCAATCGACAGAGTGTTCGATTGATTTAGAGTAAGTCTTACTCGAATAATTAAATAATATTTAATTATAACCCACGGCCAATTATGTGGTAAACCTACGGGGGCATACACAATACACATGAAGCGAAAGCGAGGAAATATGAACGACCGAGTCGACTGGGTCGACCCAGTTGGAACAAAGAAGGATCCAATTGGAATTGGATCAGGATCATAAATTAAATTGGAGTTTAATTTGTGAGTTAATTAATTAAGTTGGATTTAATTAATTAAAGGAATAATTGATTAATTGGACTTAAAGTCAAAATTAATTAATTGGGAGACTAAATAAAGCCTGGTCAAAATTAATTAACTGGGCCATGAATTAATTAGAAGACTTGGTCTTCTAATTAGAGAGGGCCATGGCCCATGTAGGAGAATAGAATTAGGACTAGGTTAAGGAGATAACTATAAGTAGCTTACTTGTAGTTATTTTTCACATAACTGAACAAGCAAAAATTGAGCAGAGCAAAAATTCTCTCCCCTCTCCCTGTGCAATCGGCCGAACCCTTCCAGTGTTTGGAAAATTTGGGAAACTTAGAATTTTGGATAAGGTAGGAATCTTAGAGATTTGGTCTACCTTAATTAACCAATTTAATTAAGATAAGGTTTGTAGATTACTTAGAGCTCAAGTAAGAGCTGATTAATCTTAGAGGTTAATTGTTAATTCAAAATTAATTAACTTAGATAATTTTTGAGAATTAAAATTAATGGAGCCGGTAAATTTACATTTATGCCCTTATGTGAATTTATGCATGTTCTTGAGTGTATATGTGGATTGGTCGATTTTGCCCTTAAGCCCTGTGTAGTTTTTGGTTTATTTATTTTATGGGTTGTAATTAAATGGGCCTGATTGGTGCCCTTGCTTGCGCAAACAAATGTAATAGAATAGGACCATTTAAATTTGTAAGCTAGGCTTAGATTAGGCTTGGAGCCGAGAAGACCTCATGAAGACTTGGAGATCCGCATGGAGGCCCATAACCTTGGAGGACATGGAGGCCCAATTCATTACATGGAAGCCCAATCAAGCTGGATATTACAAGAAGGGCCATGATGTATGGGTTTGAAAATTGTAATAGTTAGGACATTTAATTTCCACCCTAGACTGACCAATTGATTCATCACAAGGCTCGTGATGAATCGCATAGGATGGGCAATCGATCAATCATATCCTGCTAGGTGATGTATGTTTACTTATATTCTTCGATGTATGTCTTGCATGCTTAGAATAGATCATGTAAACAAGCTAAAGCATAATCTGATGAGACCTCGCACAAGAAAACTTAAAACCTCCAATTGAACTTAAAATTCAATTAGAATATTAAATCGCATAACGGGCGCATATGAATAGTCTCTATGGTCCGAGCCTATCCAATTAATAGGTCTTAGGCATATTGTACGAATATATCTCGATGTCTCACGAGTCGTGGGTCGAGCTATAGGAAGATGATATGTCTATTGCCTCGATGCACGAGTTAGTGCCAAGGGAGGGGATAGCAAGGTTTTAGGCGCTGTCTCACGAGTCGTGGGGCGTCTAGGATTAAACTATTTCTCTCCACGAGTATTGGACATGATTTGACGCTAGTAAGTATGGATGTCTCACGAGTCGTGGGTCCATATCGAAAAACGAGGCTAAATGAACTTAAGGGTTAGCTGCGATGGTTAACCGTCGACGTAATCGACCACCAAGTGAATCAAATAGTATGGCCAACGAGTCGTGGGTACTAGGAGATTGCATTTGGGCCTTAAGCCCATTAGGATATTTTAATTTCCTGAAACTTATGTAGGGGCATAAGATTTTGTTTAAAATAGTGGGAGTAATTTACAAATAAAAACCATGTTTGTAAATTGTGCATTCTAAATTAATCTTTCGCGTATTTATTTCTTCTCTCGTCATTTTGTAGATATAATGTCTAAGAATCCAATTTCCATCATACTTGATCAAAACAAATTAACTGGACCCAGCTTCCATGACTGGGTCAGGAACCTTAAGATCATTCTCGCTTCTGAAAAGCGAGGTTTTGTCCTTGATGGGCCCCCTCCCGAACTTGCTAAAGATGCCGATGATACTGAGAAAGAAGCCGTGGATATGTGGCTTGATGATGACTTGCAGTCACGTTGTCTCATGTTGGCATCCATGTCGAATGAGCTTCAAAAGCAGCACGAGCATATGAAGTCTTCTTTTGAAATATACACGCATCTGAATGGTTTATTTGGGGTGCAAAGTAGATATGAGCGGTATGAAACTGCTAAGACTTTGCAATCTCACTGCATCAAAATGATTGGGCTTATTGAAATGCTTGGTCATCTTGACGTAAAGATGGACAAAACCTACTGCCAGGATATAATCCTCCAATCGTTGCCAAGATCATTGGAGCAATTCATAGTGAACTACAACATGCACAAGATGGATGTTGAACTTCACGAGTTGGCTAATATGCTCGCCACTGCCGAGTCTTCCATGAAAAAAGAGAAGCCAGTGATGGTTGCTACTTGACCCAATCCAAGTCCAAATGGACTGAGAAAGGGAAAGGGAAAGGAAATGCTTCTTCAAGCAAAGGAAAAGGACCATCTGGGTCCATAGGGAAGGGAAAGAAGCGTAAAGCTTCGTTTGGTGAACAGAAATGTTTCTACTGCAAGAAACCTGGACACTGGAAGAGGAACTGCAAAGAATTCTTGGAGAGCTCGAAAGGTATATTCCTTGTTGAAGTTAATTTATCAATTAACTGCGCATCATGGTTGCTAGACACTGCTTGTGGTTCTCATCTTTGTAATGATTTACAGGTGATGGGAGCAACAAGGCCACTTAGGCCAGGGGATTGGATCCTAAGATTTGGCAATGGAGCTAGAGCTGCTGCCGAGGCCATAGGCGAAGTGGAGTTAGATTTAGGTGGTAATAAATTAGTCCTTAGGAACGTTCTTTATGTACCTGGTTTGGTGAAAAACATTATTTCTATTCCTGTTTTGGATAATGAAGGTTTTAATTTTACTATTAATAAAGGTTCCTTTTCGTTATTCATGAATGATAATATGTTTTTCACTGGTACATTAAAAGATGGACTATATACCATTGAACCACCTAAGTTAGTGATGCATGTACAACAAAACAAAAGAAAACAAGATAATGAAATATCTGCCCAATTATGGCACGCTCGACTTGGACATATATCTATGTCAAGGATTCAAAAGTTAGCATCTTCTGGCGCGATTGAAATCAATCGCATTGATGAATTGCCAACATGTGAAACATGTCTAAAGGGTAAAATGGCTAAGTTGCCATTTAAGGGAAAACCTGAGCGAGCCAAGTAAACATTGGACTTAATACATACTGACGTATGTGGACCACTAAGAAAAAGCGCCCGAGGTGGCTATGACTACTTCATCACTTTCACTGACGACTATAGTCGTTATGGATATGTGTTCTTGTTGAAACACAAGTCTGGAGCCTTTGAGCGATTCAAAGAATTCAAGATGGAAGTAGAGAATCAACTTGGTCATACGATAAAGGCACTTCGTTCTGATCGAGGTGGAGAATTTCTTAGTAACGAATTTCTAAATTATCTTGTAGAGCATGGAATACTATCGCAGTGGACTCCTCCTGCAACACCCCAATTGAATGGAGTTGCAGAGAGAATGAATCAAACTTGGATGGACATGGTTCGATCCATGATGAGTGCCACTGACCTTTCTCTTTCATTTTGGGGACATGCCCTCCTCACGGCGACGAAGATACTGAACATGGTACCTTCTAAATTCGTAGAAAAGACACCATACGAATTATGGTTTGGCAAGGCACCCTCATACGCATTCATGCGCATATGGGGATCTCCCGCTTACGTTAAAAAGCTAGTGGGAGATAAATTGGAATCTAAATCCACTTTGTGCAAATTCGTGGGGTGTCCAGAAAACTCGATAGGATACGAGTTCTACGATCCTACAAGACAAACTATGTTTGTCTCGAGGAACGCTCACTTCTTGGGGAAGGATTTCTTGGTTGACAAGAAGGAAAATAACGTAGAACTAGATGAGGTCGCCGAAGATGAAAAGACTAAAGAGGTCGATCAAGCTGACCCGTCACCACAGGCAGTGGGAGAACAAGAGCATGAAAATGCACCAGAAAGTACACCGATACTTCGTAGGTCAGAAAGACAACATAGAGAACCCGAGAGGTACTACGGTCTGCTGCATGTGACTGGACAGTCTCTAACCGACCCAAGGACTTACGAAGAAGCTATGCTAGACATAGACTCGGGAAAGTGGGCGAAGCCATGGAATCCGAATTGGACCCCATACACTCAAACAAGGTCTGGGCCTTGGTAGATCCACCAGTGGGAGTAGCTCCCGTGGGTTGCAAATGGATCTATAAGCGAAAGCTTGGAGTGAATGGAGAGGTAATTACCTACAAGGCACGACTAGTGGCGAAAAGATACACTCAAAGACCAGGTATCGACTTTGAGGAGACCTTCTCGCCCGTCGTAATGCCTAAATCCATACGGATCTTGCTGGCCATAGCTGCGTGGTATAACTACGAGATATGGCAGATGGATGTAAAGACTGCCTTTCTCAATGGGGACATTGACAAGGAGATCTACATGGAGCAACCAAAAGGATATGCATCCAAAGGAGATGAACACAAGGTGTGCAAACTCCAAAGGTCCATTTATGGACTGAAGCAAGCTTCCCGAAGCTGGAACATTCGTTTTGATGAGACAATCCAAACTTTTGGATTCATTAAAAACACGTTCGAACCTTGCATGTACAAGAAGATCAGTGGGAGTACAGTTGAATTTTTGGTGCTTTACGTTGACGACATTCTTCTCATTGGAAACAATGTGAAAGCATTGTCCGAAACTAAAGCATGGTTATCTACACAATTCTCAATGAAGGATATGGAATAAGCGTCCTTTGTACTAGGTATAAGGATCTACCGAGATAGATCAAAAGGACTGTTGGGCCTCTCCCAATCCCAGTACATAGATAAAATCTTGAAAAGATTTAATATGGAAGAATCCAAGAGAGGATTGCTCCCAATGAGACATGGGATTGCACTCTCTAAGTCTATGGCCCCAAAGACGCCAGAAGAGAGAAGAAATATGTCTCGAGTACCATATGCATCCGCGATAGGAAGCATAATGTATGGTATGTTATGTACTAGACCAGACGTAGCATACGCTCTAAGCGTTACAAGTCGCTACCAGTCTGATCCAGGTGAGCAGCACTGGATAGCCGTAAAGGCAATTCTGAAGTACCTGAGAAGGACTAAGGAATTGTTCTTGGTATACGGTGGAGGAGAATTGAAATTGGAAGGCTATACAGACTCGAGCTTCCAATGTGATGTAGACGACTTCAAGTCGACATCAGGATATGTGTTCTGCCTCAATGGTGGTGCGGTTAGCTGGAAAAGCTCCAAGCAAGAAACAACCGCGGATTTAACCACCGAAGCAGAATACATTGCTGCGAGTGATGCAGCAAAGGAAGGTGTTTGGATGAGGAACTTCATCTAGGAATTGGATGTGATACCTAGCATCGCTGAGCCCATTACTATCTTCTGTGATAACAATGGGGCAATAGCGCAAGCAAAGGAGCCGAGATCTCATCAGAAATCCAAGCACGTACAAAGACGATACCATGTGATAAGAGATATCATTGGTAGAGGAGACATTAAGATGGAACGTGTCGACTCAGAAGATAATACCGCGGACCCGCTAACGAAGCCTCTGCCTCAAAAGGCATTTGAGAAACATCTGCATAAGATGGGACTCAAGAACATAAAAGACTGGCTTTAGAACAAGTGGGAGATTGATAGAAATAGTGTCCTGCAAGCCAGCTGTATGGCAAGCATTTATTTGTAATAAATAAGGAACTATTCAATTTTGATTAATAAATGCACTTTATTAAATGGTCATCTTTATCTTATGTAATAATTATCTACGCATAAGGATAGAAGTTCTTAGATCACAGGACTATGGGACAACCCGTGGACTGATCTCCAAGGCCGTGATCTAGAACATATTCAAGAGTCGTAGAATCCAATCGAGATAGGACATCGTTGGATTCGATTAGACTCTCACTAGTGTGTATACTACGATGAACTGGATGGGGTCCACGAGCGTGACTGGGATAGTCGATACACATAAGTGGGTGGCTTGCTGGGATGGCAAGCGCACTGAATACCCCAATTAGGAAATAACTCACCATGGAAGCGGTAGTCGCATATCGGGGTTGAAGTTGTTCCAATTTGCAATAGTATACGAGGAACGATCCCTAACTACTTGAGGTGATAGGGTTTACCTGGTGCGAGAACGTCTATACTTTGATATGAGTTCCGACTGACTGGAGTTCGCCAGAAAGTCTCCGAGGACTCATATTGGGTATAGAGGAACTCGTATGTGGATTCATATCATCAACAAAGGATCCATTGACCCGACTTGATAGGTTGGGAAATTCTCCTATGGATTTCTGTGAGAAATTAATTCTGGTAAAATCCTTGGCCAATGTATCTGACGACTTTATGTAAGTAGCTCATAAATATTAAGTCAAAGAGAATTTATTTCGAGATCAGAATACATAAGGTCATAACAAAAGAAAAGGGAATCCGATGAAAGACCATGCCCTTAAGTCTCGACTGGGAGATTGATCGATGGAGAGATTATGTCGTATATGGAAATTGTAAATGATAAAAAGGTTCACTGAATTAATTCACCAGTGATTGGGCTCCATGGGCTTGTGGCTGGACATCGACCGTGGAGTGTGGGAGAATTCCCAAATTGGCAGGGGTGCTAATTTTGGAATGATCAATCGACAGAGTGTTCGATTGATTTAGAGTAATTCTTACTCGAATAATTAAATAATATTTAATTATAACCCACGGCCAATTATGTGGTGAACCTACGGGGGCATACACAATACACATGAAGCGAAAGGGATGAAATAAGAACGACCGAGTCGACTGGGTCGACTGGGTGAATAATCGACTGGGTCGATTATATTGGATAGGTCGACTGGGTCGACCCAGTTGGAACAAAGAAGGATCCAATTGGAATTGGATCAGGATCATAAATTAAATTGGAGTTTAATTTGTGAGTTAATTAATTAAGTTGGATTTAATTAATTAAAGGAATAATTGATTAATTGGACTTAAAGTCAAAATTAATTAATTAGAAGACTTGGTCTTCTAATTAGAGAGGGCCATGGCCCATGTAGGAGAATGGAATCCTAGTCCTAATAGGACTAGGTTAAGGAGGTAACTATAAGTAGCTTACTTGTAGTTATTTTTCACATAACTCAACAAGCAAAAATTGAGCAGAGCAAAAATTCTCTCCCCTCTCCCTGTGCAATCGTCCGAACCCTTCCAGTGTTTGGAAAAATTTTTCGTTTTCGATTTTTGATCCAAGATCGTTCCTAAAATCCTAGATCATAATATATCTTGTGTTCTAGCTGATCAAGATTTATTATTTTCGTGTAATTGTGGTGTATCAACCCGTAGAGGCGCAACACGTGGGGCGCTGCTGCAGAGCTTGGATCGATTTTGCTGAAGAGAAATTCAGAGTTCGTTTTGCCAACTTGGATTTGCGAGGAGATAAGTATAACGTGTAAACTGTTTATACTGTCGTTTAAATTAATATTTATATATATACACCTAGAGTGGTATCCTGGCAAGATTCCGTAAGAGGTCCTAAAATTTTTATATTCCGTTGTGCCTAGGGCTGTTCATCTTACCGAATACCAAATTTTTAAATGTGTAGAAAGAAAAAAAGAACACATAGGAGTATATTAGAATATAAGTAACAAAATATATTGCTCAAAATAATTACTTTTAGTTCTATATTTAGTTAGAAAGTATAATTTCTTTTTGAAGTTTACACTTTTGTAATATTAGTATTTTTATTATTTTAATATATTTTTAAGACGCTTTATAGGCGCTCTCATAAGTCAGAGTTTTAACATATCACACTCCCGCACTCGCGCTCGCGCACCCGCTCCGCGACTTAGTTACCTAGTCCCAAACTACATCATAAAATCGTATAAAGCGAGAATTTATGCATAGTTTACCTTTCTTTGATGCCTTGAAGGTGGCAACAGCCGATTGCTCAAGAAAAGGTTCGTCGGTAGAGATAACTTCCAGGTGGTTGGGCACTTAAAATTTGGTGGCAGCGGCATGGAAAGTATCCTGACGAGTGAGGTAGCCACCCCACCATTTGACACCATTTGACAAAGTCTGGTGAACTAACGGGACTAGGAACAAAAGGCCGAAAGATAAAAGCATCTCGAGCCGCACGCCAACAGCGTCGTAACTCATCGAAACCATCCATATCGGTCAACTCCATGAGTTTCTCATTCCGTTCAGAAAGAGATATACCATATCGAGGGATCATCTGTATCAAGCCGAACTGACGGGCCACATAATGTGCTGGGTAGAAACGAGCTGAGCACTTGAGAGGTTTCCTTTTTGTGGGATCTTTGGCCCCAGTGACTTTCAGGCCTGACGGGATATCCCTCGACGTCAGGAAGCTCGCCCACAGTTTCTGATATTCCTTAAAGTCATCGGCTGATCGAGGGATTGTAAGCTTACAGTATCGATGGATAGATAATCAATAAATTGGGCTCGGGGCCCTTGACGGTGTTATAAAACCTGCTGAAAAAGTAATAGAAATTGCAGGGTAGTAGCTTTTGACGAGCCACAAATAAAGCATATATCTCATTGTCAACAGGGTTCCCCTCAAAATCACGAAAATCCGAAAAATACGCAAATAACCAAATTTGCAACAACCAAATCGGTCCCTGCAGAAAGCTACAACCCGAGGACAGAAACCCCTCGATACCAGTACATAAAGTAGAAAAAACGACAGGGCCTAATGCCAGTCTCTTGCCACCAGCCAGGGATATCGCAACAACATTATACTCTTTAGTTACGGACAAAGCGGAGTTACAAAAAATGTACCTCGATAACCATAAAGTTAGAAAATGAACGTATTCCGTATGCGATACCTGAACAGCCTCGGGAAGGTCCTTATAACGGCCGATAACAGGCCCGTAAGACAATGCACTATCACCGGAACCTAAAGCCGATGGGAAATGAAACGCGTCGTCACCCGCGGATGGCAAAGGGTCGACGTAACCCCCTGTCGGAGTAAGGCCACAGATGGCCAAAATATCGAGAAGGGTAGGGGTCATCGGACTGTGAGCAAAATGAAATGTATTGTCCGCCTTGCACCAAAATTGTACGGTTGCCCGTATAAGTGGAAGATTGAGAGAAATGCCCACTTTGCAAAATTGAATGGCATCGAATATGCCACAATGCCGCCACACCGGAGAAAAAACCTTCTCAACTCTAGCATACCAAATGAGGCACTCGGAGTGGGTCGTAGAGCCCGCCCATGGCCATCCACGGGTGGGGGAAGAGAAATCGGTCACCCCAGTAGCAAACAGAAGTGCCTCTCGCGGATAAAAGATAGTATGCTCATTCGCCGGCGATAGGTCGGCGGCGGTATGAAAGGGGCCGATGGTAGTACCAAACGGAGTGTCTTGAAGAAATTGAGTCTCAATGTGCACATCCCTTCGATTAATCCTAACCCCATCCATGTTTTCCTTGTAAAAATGGCTCGATTTCGCAATGGGTGTGAGGAATTTTGAAGGAGAAGAATCAGCTATGGTGATATTTGTGGGAGGAGTGTTTCGGTTTTTGGGTTTCTTCGAAGAGAGAGAAGTGGGTCCAGTGAGAAAAAGAGAAAAAGGGAATGAAAAGCTTGGTTTGAGGGAGAAAATTTTTTGGCTATGGAGGTTGGAGAAGATGAATCGGCCGATTTGGGGGAGAAAGAGAAAGTGAATAGTGAAAAGTAATTTGTGGGGCCTTGGGGTATGTAAGAGCTTTTATTGAAAAGGGAAAAAGTGGGTTTTTTGGGAAGAGTAGAGTGATTAGACTCTTAAGGGAATTGGGGGCTAGAAAGGGATAGGCTTTAATTGTTGTTATATCCGAAAAGTTTGGAGATAAAGTGGGGAGTTGACATCTGGCATGTGAATTAATAAACTGGGAAAATCTTGAGAGTCCCAAAAATGCTGTATTTTAATTGGTTAATTATGGAAAATTTTAAATACAAAAGCATGTTCAAATTAAGTGCCGATCGAGCCATAAAGAGGGGGAATTTTTAAACTAAGTCTATCCGATAAAATTTTATCATCAGGTAAAATTTATCAGATACGACTTACTGGGGGCATTTTTTGTACCGAAAAAATCACCGTCGATTAATCGAGGAAAAATAGCTCGATGACAGCAAAACATGGCAATAGGGCCGAACCCAATTACTCCAAACGAGTCGGATCGGATCGGATCCAAATTGAGCCGACCGGAATAATAATTTGGCCACGAGCCCAATTTGAAACATGTCCCAATTTTCGCAATTAATTAATTTTTGGGCCAAATATATATAAATTAATTAATAAGTTAGTTAATTTATGGGCCAAAGTTAATTAATTATTAAAGTCAAGTTATGGTTAAACACAAACGAGCCTAATCAGCCCAATAGATTATGTTGGCTATTACATATTAGTTAATTAATTAAGTTAGTTAACTAATTGGGCCAAATCTAAATAATTGGCCCACATGATAAATATGGCCATTAAGTAATTAATTGATTAATTAATTATAATTATCATATAATATCGAATGGCCCAATTAGTTCAGCCAAACCGACCCAAGGCCACCCACGGCCCAACCGACAGAGTCCGCCCACGGACAGTTCACAATAATCGGCCTATTCAATTAAAAGGCCATTTAATTAATGTTTAAGATAATTAATTAGGAGATAAGGATAAAGCCATATTAGTTGGTTTAAATTACAAACTCCCTAATTATCTCCTAGTTAGTTACCATGATGAACTGAATTTCAAATAAACAAAACACACGTCTTCTCTCCTGCAACTGCCATTAACATCAATTTTCAGCAAACAAGAAGAAGGAAAACTACCTCCAAAGTGGTGGGGAGGTGGAGGAATCCAAGAGTAGTGGAGATAGTGGGTGAGATAGGCCATCAAGGGAGCAATTTTCGGTCATCAGCCCATCAATTTCCAGCCATCAGCAGCCTATATATACGAATAGGCCGTCATACGCGCAACACACACACAACTCAATCAACAAAATCAGTCTACACTGGATCGGCTCTACGCCTCATCGATAGTGCAGCGCTCCGCTGCTTCTACCATCAGCAAACACCTGCCAATTTCTTGACATCAACCGTCCATCCTCAGCCACCAGCGAGTCATGACCGCCTGAAGTCCAGCACCGCCGCTCAAAGTTAGCTGCACAGCTGCTTCCGCTGTCAGCAACGCTGTCTCGAGCGAAACCCCTTGATAGCAAGCAAATAGCAAACTGTTTCTGTCAAGTTAGTCAGTCTGCCAACTCCTTGATATCAGTCTGTCAATCCTCAGCCACCAGGAAGACATGACCGCCTGAAGTCCAGTGCCGCCGCTCAAAGTAAGACGCACAGCTGCTTTCTCCGTCAGCAATGCTGTCTCGAGCGAAACCACTCGATATCAACCAAGTAACAAGCTTCCAACCGTCATGTAAGTGCCCACGTATTTATATGGCAAACTTATCAAGTAGTCATCTGCTTGATGAGCACGTCGTCAAGTAGCCATCTGCTTGACGGCTATCTGTTGAGTAGCCATCTGCTCAATCGATGCCCTTTTCAGTGGCCACCCATTAATCAGGAGCCCGATTGGTGGTCATTCATCAAGGTTGGGCGAACCATTGACGTGGTCTTCCATCGTCAATGTTATTTTCTGTCAACAAGCTGTAATAATATGATTTATAATTTTGAGTTTACATCCATTGATCACACATTATTATGATAGATAGAACTTTCATAAAAAAAAATGTTTTACATTGTGGTCTTTAATTTATCAATAATGATCTAAATTCTCTTTAGATTTAAAACTAGCATTTTTTTTTTAAAAAACTTTTGACATCAAGGAGTTGTGTGTTGACATGTTTAAATAATATTTAAAATTCATACTTACTTCAGATAATTAACTGAGAAACAAGAATTTTACATGTTATACATAGCAAAAGTATATTGAATATGCAACAAAATAATTCATGAACTACGACACTTTAAATAAGAAACAATAAAAATACTTAATTATTATAAGCATAAAAATAATATAATATTTCATGTGAATGTTGAATAAATTGTACCCTTACAACATTCAAAGATGTAAAATGTGCTAATATTTATTGATAGGACAATAACATTATTCTGGAGACTTGATTATCATTTCTTTATATTTTGACTTATAAAGATAAAATTATTGGATATTTCTAAGAAATAATTTGAAATGAAAACTAGAGTCACACGAATTCCAACAAAGACCTATGTAATCATCTGCCATCAAGCCAATTTGCTTAATGTGGTCATTGCACATAAGTGCATAATTTTCATTATCAATTTTTTGGAGACAAATGCCATTCCCCTTATACTTTGTAGGAATTGACTCGTATGTCATATCCCACAAAGTCACCGGAATCTTGGCTGTTGACATAACAAGTTGTCTCGATATGTCCAGGTTCCAGTATCGAATAATGTGCTCGAATGTTTCATGAAATGAAATGATTAGCTTTCCGCAATCAATCTCAGACTGGGTCAGAAATTTTTGGATGTGTGGATGTCGGGGACTCAACATTGGTGGTGGATGAACATCCCTTATCTCTACCAACGTACCATTATATTGGATGGAACTATTCGAGATAGATCTAACTAAGGAAGAATCCTCCTCAATCTTGGTGGGGAAGAAGTTGTAAAAAATTGTCTTCTTCATGGTGCGGTAAGTTTTCAAGGCCACAAATTGATCCTTTTTACTTATTGTGTGATTTAGACTTTGAAGATTTACGAATATTTATAGAAACAATTAACCTCGTACTATGGAAAGCATAATATTCATTTTACGATTGTAATATCAAGAATCCGATTGAGAAAATAACTTACATGCTTATTTAGAAAAAAAATTATGAACATATGCAACTAGTCATATACGTGATATGGCAACGTCTCAGTCAAATTATGTATTTATTGTAGTTGTTACGGTCGTTGAATTAAGATTCTTAATGTAACACGTGTCATTTTATTCTAAATTTCATTGTTGAAAATAAATTATCATCCGGGGTGGATGTAGAAATAATATAAATTTTGATAATAACAAATGAATTCAGCGTTGGATTAAACTGACTTAATTACTAGGCTTGGCAAATTGTATTAGTGAAATATATAATAAGTGGAGAAGAAAAAATTAAAATCAAGTTAATTAAAAGATCATTCTTGAGCTAGGTAACTAAATTCGCATGGGAGAAGCTCATGCGCGCACCCAATTCACGCACTGAGCGCGAAAAGCAAATTCGATGCATAATTCGCGCACTGGTTGAAGATAGTGCGCGTACTAGATGAAGATAGTGCGCGCTCTTATGAAGAAAAATTCGTGCACCGACTGAAGATAGTGTGCGCTCTTGTGAATCAAAATTCATGCACTATCTTCAGCTAGTGCGCGCTCTTCTGATGCAAAATTCGCGCATCCCACATATTAGCCAATATACAGCTGATACTTGTACATAGAAATATCTTATAGCTTTATGCTCTCTCTGTAAAGTCGTATTAGTAGGATTGAAAATCAAACATAGCTATTCGATACTCGGCTCGAGCTCGTTTGAGCCATGTTCGTCAAACAAATCAAACAAGGTTGAACAAGATTTCTTGTTTGATAGCTTTTGAAGTTCGGTTCGAACTCGACATCGATAAGCTAAAATATGAAAAAACACATGTAAAATTCTAAACTACTCAATACTCGGCTCGAGCTAGGTTCGTTAACATATCAAACAGAACTCAAACACAAAATTTCAAGCTTTATAAAATTCAAACAAAGTTTGAACAATGTACCATTCGATACAACTCGACTCGTTTACACCCATAGCTGTACGGAAAGCCGGGGTTTGAAATCAAACCTCTCCTCAGGATGATAGATGGGGCGATTCGGGTGAGATCCAATGTAGATTCACTCGTGGGATCCAGGCGATCCGGGAGGGACCCCCACGGCTCCTCTCTTCTCGAGAATCCATACATCTCTTATCAGTAAATGGACAACTATCTCTCGAGCACATGTTTAGGTTGGGCCTCAATGGGAAAATGATGACATCAGACATCATGACTCTATATTGGGATTACCAAAACAACATGAAATATTACTATATTATTTATTTGAATATTACTATGCAAAGCACCACAATTAACCCATTGAAAGCAAGCTATACAAAGAGATATTAACTGGATAGAAATTATAATTAATTACAAATTTTTCATTTTCACGCAATTTGAACTTATATCGAGAATGAAAATTTACTATTTTCCATACATCAAGGTAAAACATTAACATTTTATAAATCAAATAATGTTCTATAAAAAATGTATATGACTTGTTCTAAACTTCAAAAAAAAAAAAAAAAAAAAAAAAGATCTACTTTGCTTTAAATTACACGTTGCGAAAGCTAATATTTTATGGACATAATGAAATAACATTTTGTTTATTAGTTATATTTGTCATTTTTGTAACATATTTCATTGGACTAAAATTTGTGTTTAACTTTTAAATGTGTAGAAAGAAAAAAATAACACATAGGATTATATTAGAATATAAGTAACAAAATATATTGCTCAAAATAATTACTTTTAGTTCTATATTTAGTTAGAAAGTATAATTTTTTTCTTTTGAAGTTTACACTTTTGTAGTATTAGAATTTTTATTATTTTAATATATTTTTAAGACGCTTTATAGGCGCTCTCATAAGCCAGAGTTTTAACATATCACGCTCCCGCGCTCTCGCACCCACACTCGCACCCGCTCCGCGACTTAGTTACCTAGGTCCCACGTGTATCCGAGAAGTATCCGAAAAGTCATTTTATAAATTTGGAAAGTATTCGTTCATCATAGACATTGGAGTATAGTCGTTAATATTTGAATATATCCGTTAAGTTTGAATACAACCTTTAAATTTGAATTGAACATGGCCGTTAAATTTTAATATAGTCGTTAAATTTGAATTTATAAACGAATTAATTGTAACTTCATATAATAAAAATAATAATATCTGTTTAGCATTCTCAGAATATCAATTTATTATATTTACAATGCACAGGGCTGACCCTAGACATTTGGGGACTCTAGGCAAATTCCAAATTTGGGGCACATTTGTTATAAAAAAATACAATTATTTTTTTAAATGCAAAAATACTAATTAAATATTGACATATTATTTTTTCTAACATATTAATTTTTAGATAGATAATTAAATAACAAATCCACTTAATTTTTTAAAAGATTAAATCATGAATTTTTTAATAATTTTTAATTTTGAAAATATTATTTTAGGCGAAGCAATTTTTACAAATATATGTACATCATTAACTCTATTTCATTCTTTTACAAATATTATAATTAATTGCTTGACTTAATTTTTTGTTGGTCCCAAGTGGTCAGATGAGGTCTAGAGGGGGGTGAATAGACCTCTGAAAATTTTTGAACATAAAAAGTTTTCACTCGACTGTCAGCAGACTAAGCTGTTGAAGGTCAGTAAGCTGACTAGGCTGATCAGTGAACAAATCTTTGAATCAGCACAGTTAACCACTTCTCTTTGAACTACTTAGCTGATTTCAGTAAAATCAACTTTTAAAAGCAGAGTACTTGCAGCGGATTTAAAACAGTGTTTTTCACAAGTAAACTTACAACAGTTAGAAAGATTTATCCCCAATTTTAACAAACTCTTTTCACGAAATCTTTCAACAGTTTTGTTAAAGTGTTTTATGCAATCTGAAAATATGCAAGGAAAAATGCAATGTAAAACACACAGAATTTTTATAGTGGTTATATGGATTTAAATCCTTTAGTCCACACTTCCAAGTCACTTAGATCTTGTATTATACTAGAAAACACAAAGTAATCAGTATACAATGCTTGCGCCAAACAACAAATGAAATGGCCACAAGTGCGCAATAGAAAATCACAAAGAAAACCTATCCTCTGAAGCTAGATCACTTCACTAAGGTGGATCTACACTTCGCACAACACTCTAACAGTTTTTCACGCAGAAAAATGTATTTATCTTTGATCTTCAACTTCGGCTTGTGTCAACAAATGACAAAGCTGATGAGTGAGCTGTTCTTGAGACTTGAAGATTTTGCTTCGGATTTTCTCTCAGAGATTGTGTTGTTATTTCTCTTCTTCGTCTCTTGAACTATTTATACTCGCAGGTTTTAAAAATGTCCGTTGAAGAGAGACAAAATTCAAATTTCTCGGGTACTGGTCCTTAATTTCTGCGAACGGCTCTCTGCACAGTGACAGTACTGCAGACTGTACTTTCTGTCAGACAACATTTAATGCACCTAGCTGATACGAGGTATTTCTTCAATCATTTGCCATTAATACCCTCGGTCTTCAATATTTATTACTCCAACTGCATTTATTACCGTTGGAGAGACTTTCTGATCATTTCCACTTGGCTGATGAGGACACAAGTCTGATGATGAACAGAGCTGATCCCAAACTTGAACAAATCTGACTTGAGTCGGCTGATCTTCACCAGTCTGATTTCTATCTTCAACAGCAGATCAGTAGTCTTCTTGGACCATCTTGAATTTTGACATAACTAATATGACTTTAGCTTAATTCAAAATTCTTCTAAGGTTTTTAACTAAGCTTTTCTAGCTTAGCTGGTTATGATGTTTTGAAAATCATCAAAACCTCCCTTCAAACTTTAAATTACTTGTCTTATGATCTTCATCTTCATCCAACATTTTTCATTCCATTACATTCTTAACTCTATTAATTATATATCATCATCTATAGAAAAAGTTACACATCATATATAAAACATAAAAAAAAAAAAAAAAAACACACAAAATTATATAAACATGGATGGAGCTAGACCAATCTTATTAAGGGAAAACAATTCTTTTTTGCAATATACTAAGTATGAAACTAATAAGCAAAAAAATCGTATGATAAAGCAAACACAAAACCATAATTTTTTTTTTTTTTTTGTAAAAGTACTTATTAAGATTTTTTTGACAATAAATCATTAAAAAAGGAAAGAGATTTAATGAATAACTAATACAAAAGGAAAAGAAAAAAGATGAGCAATTATTAAAAAAATAAAAATGTTAAGAACATAGAACAATTAAGATATAGGAAAAAAATGATTACTGAGATTAGAAATCTAGACATCACACTCATGAAAAAAATGTTAAGGGTCATTTTGCAAATTGGGATAGAGGGGCTGATTTTGCAAAGATAGAAAGCTGCCACTGACGTGAGCTTTGGAAATGGGGAACCTTCAAGTCAGCACCAAATGGATAAGGTTGGTACCAAAATTACCGCCACACCGAGGGGAGTCTATGGCTGAAAGGGGAGGCGGTGGGTCTAGCTCCACCGCCGACGACGGCGTATAATCGGAAAAACGTAAGATGCGTAGATCTGAAAATAGAGTGACGGGATAGACTTTGAACTGATAATTAACGCTTGAAATTTGTAGAGGACGTGAAGACGAGTCCATAGCCATCACAGAGAGCTCAAACCGTGTCCATAGTCGCCGAAAAAGTGAAAAAAAACGGAGGTGATGGTGCTTGAAGCGGCGGCCATTGAAGATTTTTTCTTTTTCTTTTTTTTTTTTTTTGCCTTTTTTTTTTTTTTTTTTTGTAAATATTAAAAACAACTAAGGGCATTTTGAACATTTTAGGTGTACCGTTAAAGTTGACTAATGGCCATTGGGCGTCTTTTTAATATTTGAAACAGGAAGGTAATTTCTTGTATGTCTATGTAAATTTCCCAGTGTAAAAAGTTTGAATTTTTAGAAATGAAGTTTTTTGAACTTTCCACCATCGAAACATAGGAAATAGGTATTTCATTTCCTCGAAAGTTAGATTTAGCACTTTGCACCTTCTTTTATTTTCAAGTAAAAACTCAGGGGCAAAATATGTAATTCAATTATAAACCTTTGACACTTTGCACCCCCAAAACTTCAGAAATTGGCACTTTGCACCCCAAAATAAAACTAGCGCTTATCACCCTTGAATTAAGAACAAATTAGCAACTTGCACCCCCGAAATTATGCTTGCAAGGTCGGATTCAGGGTCTTCAATGAGCTCAGGGTCGGATTCAGGGTCTTCAATGAGCTCAAGGTCGGATTCAGGGTCTTCAATGAGCTCAAGGTCGGATTTTAGGGTCTTGAATGAGCTCAAGGTCGGATTCAGGGTCTTCAATGAGCTCAAGGTCGGATTTTAGGGTCTTTGATCCAGTCATTAACCCCAGAATAAAGATTCCAGAGTACCCCTCATCAATACTCCCCCACTTCTCGAGCGTAAGGTGAAGCTGATGCTCGGAGAAGTAGAAAATGCTTGAGGATCGCTATTTTGTGTTTCGGATATGCCTCGTTAAAAACCTAGCTCGAAAAAACCCAGTGGGATAAAAACCGAACAAGGGAAAAAGAGTGCATATCTTAGAAACTCCAAAATATATTAGGGATCGGAATTATGCATTCGAGGTCGGATTTTCTAGTGTTTGATCACACACGACTTATAATTCAGGATCAAAATCATGCCTTTAGGGTCGAAATTCAGGGTCGAAATTTAGCATGAGCTCTGAATTTAGGATCTTCAATTCAGCATAAGTTCCCGAAATAAAGAATCGAAACCCTAGATCGGAGATTATCGGTCGAATTTATTTAAAACCCTGAAAGCTGATAACCAATAGCATATAGATCCATAACGCCGTATAGCATATAGCACCAGCAGGACATGACCGCCGGAAGTCCAGCGCCGCCGCTCAAAGTAAGCCGCACAGCTGCTTCCGCCGTCAGCAACGCTGTCTCGAGCGAAACCACTCGATATCAACCAAGTAGCAAGCTTCTAACCGTCATGTAAGTGCCCACGTATTTATATAGCAAACTTATCATGTAGCCATATGCTTGATGAGCTCGTCGTCAAGTAGCCATCTGCTTGACGGCTATCGGTTGAGTAGCCATCTGCTCAATCGATGCCCTTTTCAGTGGCCACCCAATAATCAGGAGCCCGATTGGTGGTCATTCATCAAGGTTGGGCGAACCATTGACGTGGTCTTCAATCGTCAATGTTATTTTCTGTCAACAAGCTGTACCATCATATATTATCAGCTCGTCGGCGGGTTTACCTGCCGACCAAGGAGTCAATTTTCAGAACTTATTAGACTTATCAACTCATTTGTCAGATCATGCCAAAACAAGAGACCTCTATCGTTTTTGCATATTTTTGTAACATTTGTATATCGGAGAACTCACTGATTTTCTTTTATTATTAATGGAAGCATTTTGGTCCGTATCTCTTGATTCTTTTATTAAAGTATGCTTTACGTCAACGAATTTTCATTGATATGTCGTTTTGTCAAGTTTATGTCTTTTGTCAAGGTGAATGTTTAAACTAATTGATCGTCAACTCGTTTGCTGATTTACAAATTCGTTGATATGTTGAGCAGGCCATCGATTGGTCATAAAACCTTGGCATTTTGGGGAGATTTTCATAAATTATTTAAGTCATGTGGCTAGGCAGACATAGAAAAGAACTAGGGGTAGTGTTTGCCTACTCTGTCACAATAGTTTAGAAGTCAGCCTTATCAGGATAACTTATCTCGATATCAATATGTCTTTATCAGAGTACACTTATATTATTATTACACTGATATCAACATGTCTATTTTTAAATCGTTATGTTTGCACGCACAAACATTGGCACGCCCGCATTCATTTTACATCATATCGAGGCATTTCACATCGAGCCATTGGCTCGTCGAGGTATTTGCTGCCAGATTTACAACAAACAATATTTTGGCACGCCTCGATGCCAAGCATCCCTCAATGTCAACTGTATCGCATACAATATTTTGGCACATCTCGATGCCAAATGTTCCTCGATGCCAGTTGTCCCTCGATGTCAATTTTATCGCAAACAATTACTTTAAAGTAAAACCAATAATATGATTTATAATTTGAGTTTACATCCATTGATCACGCATTATTAAGATAGATAGAACTTTCATTAAAAAAAATGTTTTACATTGTGGTCTTTAATTTATCAATAATGATCTAAATTCCCTTTAGATTTAAAACTAGCATTTTTTTTAAAAACTTTTGACATCAAGGAGTTGTGTGTTGACATGTTTAAATAATATTTAAAATTCATACTTACTTCAGATAATTAACTGAGAAACAAGAATTTTACATGTTATACATAGCAACAAGTATATTGAATATGCAACAAAATAATTCATGAACTACGACACTTTAAATAAGAAACAATAAAAATACTTAATTATTATAAGCATAAAAATAATATAATATTTCATGTGAATGTTGAATAAATTGTACCCTTACAACAGTCAAAGATGTAAAATGTGCGAATATTTATTATACGACAATAACATTATTCTGGAGACTTGATTATCATTTCTTTATCTTTTGAGTCATAAAGATAAAATTATCGAATATTTCTAAGAAATAATTTGAAATGAAAACTAGAGTCACTCGAATTCCAATAAAGACCTATGTAATCATCTGCCATCAAGCCAATTTGCTTAATGAGGTCATTGCACATAAGTGCATAATTTTCATTATCAATTTTTTGGAGACAAATGTCATTCCCCTTATACTTTGTAGGAATTGACTCGTATGTCATATCCCACAAAGTCATCGGAATCTTGGCCGTTGACATAACAAGTTGTCTCGATATGTCAAGGTTCCAGTATCGAATAACGTGCTCGAATGTTTCATGAAATGAAATGATTAGCTTTTCGCAATCAATTTCAGACTGCGTCAGAAATTTTCGGATATGCCATGGATGCCGGGGACTCAACATTGGTGGTCGATGAACATCCCTTATCTCTACCAACGTACCATTATATTGGATGGAATTATTCGAGATAGATCTAACTAAGGAGGAATCCTCCTCATTCTTGGTGAGGAAGAAGTTGTAAAAAATTGTTTTCTTCATGGTGCGGTAAGTTTTCAAGGACACAAATTGACACTTTTTAATTATTGTGTGATTTAGACTTTGAAGATTTACGAATATTTATAGCAACAATTAACCTCGTACTATGGAAAGCATAATATTCATTTTACGATTGTAATATCAAGAATCCGATTGAGAAAATAACCTACATGCTTATTTAGAAAAAAAATTATGAACATATGCAACTAGTCATATACGTGTTATGGCAACGTCTCAATCAAATTATGTATTTATTGTAGTTGTTACGGTCGTTGAATTAAGATTCTTAATGTAACACGTGTAATTTTATTCTAAATTTCATTTTATTATTATTCAAATAAACAAATTAAAAAAGAAAAAAGAAACTAGAGTGACACATGTCACCTTGAAAAGGCACAAGGAAAGAAATTGTTGAAAATAAATCATCAATCGGGGTGGATGTAGAAATAATATAAATTTTGATAATAACAAATGAATTCAGCGTTGGATTAAATAGATTTAATTACTAGGCTTGGCAAATTGTATTAGTGAAATATATAATAAGTGGAGAAGAAAAAATTAAAATCGACTTAATTAAAAGATCATTCTTGTGCTAGGTAACTAAATTCGCATGGGAAAGGCTCATGCGCGCACCCAATTCGCGCACTGAGCGCGAAAAACAAATTCGATGCATTATTCGCGCACTGGCTGAAGATAGTGCGCGCACTAGATGAAGATAGTGCGCGCTCTTATGAAGAAAAATTCGTGCACCGACTGAAGATAGTGTGCGCTCTTGTTAATCAAAATTCATGCACTATCTTCAGCTAGTGCGCGCTCTTGTGAAGCAAAATTTCGCGCATCCCATATATTAGCCAATATACAGGTGACACTTGTACATAGAAATATCTTATAGCTTTATGCTCTCTCTGTAAAGTCGTATTAGTAGGATTGAAAATCAAACATAGCTATTCGATACTCGGTTCGAGCTTGTTTGAGCCTTTTTCGTCAAACAAATCAAACAATGTTGAACAAGATTTCTTGTTTGATAGCTTTTGAAGCCCGGTTCGAAATATGAAAAAACACATGTAAAATTCTAAACTACTCAAAACTCGGCTCGAGCTAGGTTTGTTAACAAATCAATCAAAACTCAAACACAAAATTTTGAGCTTGATAAAATTCAAACAAAGTTTGAACAATGTATCGTTCGATACAACTCGACTCGTTTACACCCTTAGCCGTATGGAAAGCCGGGGTTTGAAATCAAACCTCTCCTCAGGAGGATAGATGGGCCGATTCGGATGAGATCCAATGTAGATTCACTCGTGGGATCCAGGCGGTCCGGGAGGGACCACCACGGCTCCTCTCTTCTCGAGAATCCATACATATCTTATCAGTGTATGGACAACTATCTCTCGAGCACATGTTTAGGTTGGGCCTCAATGGGAAAATGATGACATCAGACATCATGACTCTATATTGGGAATACCAAAACAACATGAAATATTACTATATTATTTATTTGAATATTACTATGCAAAGCACCACAATTAACCCATTGAAAGCAAGCTATACAGAGAAATATTAACTGGATAGAAATTATAATTAATTACAAATTTTTCATTTTCACACAATTTGAACTTATATCGATAATGAAAATTTACTATTTTCCATACATCAAGGTAAAACATTAACAATTTATAAATCAAATAATGTTCTATAAAAAATGTATATGATTGATTTGTTCTAAACTTAAAAAAAAAAAAAAAAAAAGATCTACTTTGCTTTAAATTACACGTTGCGAAACCTAATATTTTATGGACATAATCAAATAACAGTTTGTTTATTAGTAATATTTGTCATTTTTGTAACATATTTCATTGGACTAAAATTTATGTTTAACTTTTAAATGTGCAGAAAGAAAAAAATAACACATAGGAGTATATTAGAATATAAGTAACAAAATATATTGCTCAAAATAATTACTTTTAGTTCTATATTTAGTTAGAAAGTATAATTTCTTTTTGAAGTTTACACTTTTGTAGTATTAGTATTTTTATTATTTTAATATATTTTTAAGACGCTTTATAGGCGCTTTCATAAATCAGAGTTTTAACATATCACGCTCCCGCGCTCGCGCTCGCGCACCCACACTCGCACCCGCTCCGCGACTTAGTTACCTAGGTCCCACGTGTATCCGAGAAGTATCCGAAAAGGCATTTTATAAATTTTTAAAGTATTCGTTCATCATAGACATTGGAGTATAGTCGTTAATATTTGAATATATCCGTTAAGTTTGAATACAACCTTTAAATTTGAATTGAACATGACCGTTAAATTTTAATATAGTCGTTAAATTTGAATTTATAAATGAATTAATTTTAACTTCATATAATAAAAATAATAATATCTGTTTAGCATTCTCAGAATATCAATTTAATATATTTACAATGCACATGGCTGACCCTAGACATTTGGGGACTCTAGGCAAATTCCAAATTTGGGGCACATTTGTTATAAAAAAATACAATTATTTTTTTAAATGCAATAATACTATTTAAATATTGACATATTATTTTTTCTAACATATTAATTTTTAGATAGATAATTAAATAACAAATCCACTTAATTTTTTAAAAGATTAAATCATGAATTTTTTTATAATTTTTAATTTTGAAAATATTATTTTAGGCGAAGCAATTTTTACAAATATATGTACATCATTAACTCTATTTCATTCTTTTACAAATATTATAATTAATTGCTTGACTTAATTTTTTGTCGGTCCCAAGTGGTCAGATGAGGTCTTGAGGGGGGGGGGGTGAATAGACCTCTGAAAATTTTTGAACTTAACAAGTTTTCACTCGACTGTCAGCAGACTAAGCTGTTGAAGGTCAGTCAGCTGACTAGGCTGATCAGTGAACAAATCTTTGAATCAGCACAGTTAACCACTTCTCTTTAAACTACTTAGCTGATTTCAGTAAAATCAACTTTTAAAAGCAGAGTACTTGTAGCGGATTTAAAACAGTGTTTTTCACAAGTAAACTTACAACAGTTAGAAAGATTTATCCCTAGTTTTAACAAACTCTTTTCACGGAATCTTTCAACAGTTTTGTTAAAGTGTTTTATGCAATCTGAAAATATGCAAGGAAAAATGCAAAGTAAAACACACAGAATTTTTATAGTGGTTATATGGATTTAAATCCTTTAGTCCACTCTTCCAAGTCACTTAGATCTTGGGTTATACTAGAAAACACAAAGTAATCAGTATACAATGCTTGCGCCAAACAACAAATGAAATGGCCACAAGTGCGCAATAGAAAATCACAAAGAAAACCTATCCTCTGAAGCTAGATCACTTCACTAAGGTGGATCTACACTTCGCACAACACTCTAACAGTTTTTCACGCAGAAAAATGTATTTATCTTTGATCTTCAACTTCGGCTTGTGTCAACAAATGACAAAGCTGATGAGTGAGCTGTTCTTGAGACTTGAAGATTTTGCTTCGGATTTTCTCTCAGAGATTGTGTTGTTATTTCTCTTCTTCGTCTCTTGAACTATTTATATTCGCAGGTTTCAAAAATGTCCGTTGAAGAGAGACAAAATTCAAATTCCTCGGGTACTGGTCCTTAATTTCTGCGAACGGCTCTCTGCACAGTGACAGTACTGCAGACTGTACTTTCTGTCAGACAACATTTAATGCACCCAGCTGATACGAGGTATTTCTTCAATCATTTGCAATTAATACCCTCGGTCTTCAGCATTTATTACTCCAAGTGCATTTATTACCGTTGGAGAGACTTTCCGATCCTTTCCACTTGGCTTATGAGAACACTAGTCTGATGATGAACAGAGCTGATCCCAAACTTGAACAAATCTGATTTGAGTCGGCTGATCTTCACCAGTCTGATTTCTTTCTTCAATAGCAGATCATTAGTCTTCTTGGACCTTCTTGAATTTTGACATAACTGATATGACTTTAGCTTCATTCAAAATTCTTCTAAGGTTTTTAACTAAGTTTTCCTAGCTTAGCTGGTTATGATGTTTTGGAAATCATCAAAACCTCCCTTCAAACTTTAAATTACTTGTCTTCTGATCTTCATCTTCATCCAACATTTTTCATTCCATTACATTCTTAACTCCATTAATTATATATCATCATCTATAGAAAAAGTTACACATCATATATAAAACTTAAAAAAAAAACACACAAAATTATATAAACATGGATGGAGCTAGACCAATCTTATTAAGGGAAAAAAATTCTTTTTTGCAATATACTAAGTATGAAACTAATAAGCAAAAAAATCGTATGATAAAGCAAACACAAAACCATATTTTTTTATGTAAAAGTACTTATTAAGATTTTTTTGACAATAAATCATTAAAAAAGGAAAGAGATTTAATGAATAACTAATACAAAAGGAAAAGAAAAAAGATTGAGCAATTATTAAAAAAATAAAAATGTTAAGAACATAGAACAATTAAGATATAGGAAAAAAATGATTACTGAGATTTGAAATCTAGACATCACACTCTTGAAAAAAATGTTAAGGGTCATTTTGCAAATTGGGATAGAGAGGCTGATTTTGCAAAGATGGAAACCTGCCACTGACGTGAGCTTTGGAAATGGGGAACCTTCAAGTCAGCACCAAATGGATAAGGTTGGTACCAAAATTACCGCCACACCGAGGGGAGTCTATGGCTGAAAGGGGAGGCGGTGGGTCTAGCTCCACTGCCGACGGCGGCGTATAATCGGAAAAATATGCGTAGATCTGAAAATAGAGTGACGGGATGGACTTTGAACTGATAATTAATGCTTGAAATTTGTAGAGGACGTGAAGACGAGTCCATAGCCATCACAGAGAGCTCAAACCGTGTCCATAGTCGCCGGAAAAGTGAAAAAAACGGAGGTGATGGTGCTTGAAGCGGCGGCCATTGAAGGTTTTTTCTTTTTCTTTTTTTTTTTTGCCTTTTTTTTTTTGTAAATATTAAAAACAACTAAGGGCATTTTGAACATTTTAGGTGTACTGTTAAAGTTGACTAACGGCCGTTGGGCGTCTTTTTAATACTTGAAACAGGAAGGTAATTTCTTGTATGTCTATGTAAATTTCCCAGTGTAAAAAGATTGAATTTTTAGAAATGAAATGCGGTTTTTTGAACTTTCCACTCTCGAAACATAGGAACTAGGTATTTTATTTCATCGAAACTTAGATTTAGCACTTTGCACCCTCTTTTATTTTCAAGTAAAAACTCAGGGGCAAGATATGTAATTCAATTATAAATCTTTGACACTTTGCACCACCAAAACTTCAGAAATTGGCACTTTGCACCCCAAAATAAAACTAGCGCTTATCACCCTTGAATTAAGAACAAATCAGCAACTTGCACCCCCGAAACACAATAAATGGACACTTTGCACCCCGAAACACAAAATTAACACTTAACACCCTCAAATAAAAAAAAACTCAAAACCCTCATTTTCTCCGGGAAAGTTGATCGTCGGGGTGAAAAAATTCTAAGACAAAGTTGATCTTACTAATTTTTACTCATTCAAATGTTGTGCATAACACGTTTAATTTGTACAAGCTATAATTATTGCCTTCATAATTTGTTATATGATGTAATTATTCCAAATTCATGGTATTTAATTTGTATATATATATATATATATATATATAAATGTAGGTTGTTCAATCGGATCAGAAATTTACATATTTTACCTTAGATTTTTTCATCCGATGGTCAACTTTACCGGAAAAAATAAGGGTTTTGAGTTTTTTCTAATTTGAGTGTGTTAAGTGTTAATTACGTGTTTCGGGGGTGCAAGTTGCTGATTTGTTCTTAATTCGAATGTGACAAATGCTAATTCTATTTCGGGGGTGCAAAGTGCCAATTTCTCAAGTTTTGGGCGAGCAAAGTGCCAAAGATTTATTAATGAATTAGATTTTTTGCCCTTGAGTTTTTGCCTAAAAATAAATGAAAGTGCAAAGTGCTGTATTTTTTATATTTTGAGAGTGCAAAGTGCTAAATCTAAATTTTAGAAATGCAAAGTGCCTATATCCCATATTTTGAGGATGCACAATGAAAAAACCCAATGAAATGATTAGCTGGTGATGCAGGTCAAAAGCTTAGCATCCAGGTCTTGGTTGGATCCGACCAATATCGAGTTTGAAAAAGGATAAGTTGTATGTTTTACTTTAAAACCGAGAAAGACAAAGTCGAAGTGATTTCGGCGGAGCTTCCTTTGATGCTTAAGCCAATAGAATACTAGAACTTGAAAGCAAATTATAGACAAAAAATTATGTAATTGTTCGTCTGTCACACTTTTGAGAGAGAAAGTTCGGAATCCCGCCTTTGTAGGAGGGAATCCTTTAGTTTAGTGAGAGATTTACTTGGGAAGTATTCTGCAGAGATGATCTTACGCTTTTTCGTTAGAGATCAAAAAAATAAAGTAGAGCATGCAAGATACACTATGATATGAGATAGAAGATCAATAAAGTACATTTTGATCATGGGGTGTACAGATTACAAGTAATGAGGGTCCTATTTGAGCATTATAGGATGCCGTACAAGCTAGAGGCTAAATACATACAACTAAGGTGATCTAATCTAACTCATGTGGAAATTCGAGCAGGTGGCTTCGATCATGGAGCAGCCCAAAAATCTCCTCCTTCCTTCATAAATGCGAGTGATATTTATAGTTGAGGCGGTGTGCTAGGTGAACCATCCACAGGGGTATATTTCTTAGCCCAATGGCCTGGGCCTGGGTTGGCCCAATGGTAAATTCGACCATGAGCCCCTCAGCTGGCGATCAGACTGAGCTAATTGGAGTTCAAAGCTTCGGGATCTAAATTATGCCTTCAAGGTCGGATTCAGGGTCTTCAATGAGCTCAGGGTCGGATTTAGGGTCTTCAATAAGCTCAAGGTCGGATTCAGGGTCTTCAATGAGCTCAAGGTCGGATTTTAGGGTCTTCAATGAGCTCAAGGTCGGATTCAGGGTCTTCAATGAGCTAAAGGTCGGATTTTAGGGTCTTTGATCCAGTCATGAGCCCCAGAATAAAGATTCCAAAGTACCCCTCATCAATACTCCCCCACTTCTCGAGCGTAAGGTGAAGCTGATGCTCGGAGAAGTAGAAAATGATTGAGGATCGCTATTTTATGTTTCGGATATGCCTCGTTAAAAACCTAGCACGAAAAAATCCAGTGGGATAAAAACCGAACAAGGGAAAAATAGTGCATATCTTAGAAACTCCAAAATATATTAGGGATCGGAATTATGCATTCGGGGTCGGATTTTCTAGTGTTTGATCACACACGACATATAATTCAGGATCAAAATCATGCCTTTAGGGTCGAAATTCAGGGTCGAAATTTAGCATGAGCTCTGAATTTAGGATCTTCAATTCAGCATAAGTTCCCGAAATAAAGAATCAAAACCCTAGATCGGAGATTATCGGTCGAATTTATTAAAAACCCTGAATGATGATAACCAATAGCATATAGATCCATAATGTCTAGTTCGAAAGATTTCAAAGACAAGGCCAAAGTAGAAGAAGGATCGAAATCCGATCCTATCATGCAGACCGTCGATGCTTACAAAGGTTACGGCTTTCACCCATTTCATTTTCGATCAGATAATTTGATCTTCAAGGGTCTTAGCAACAGGTTTCACCCATAATAAATTCGATCTAAGGGGCATAGCAACGACTTTCACCCTTAGTCGTTTTTAAATTGGTCATAGCAACGGCTTTCACCTGAGGGTCATAGCAACGGCTTTCACCCTTTAGTTTTAATCGGTCATAGCAACAGCTTTCACCTGAGGGTCATAGCAACGGCTTTCACCCTTTAGTTTTAATCGGTCATAGCAACAGCTTTCACCTGAGGGTCATAGCAACGGCTTTCACCCTTTAGTTTTAATCGGTCATAGCAACAGCTTTCACCTGAGGGTCATAGCAATGGCTTTCACCCTTTAGTTTTAATCGGTCATAGCAACAGCTTTCACCTGAGGGTCATAGAAACGACTTTCACCCTTTAGTTTTAATCGGTCATAGCAACAGCTTTCACCTGAGGGTCATAGAAACGACTTTCACCCTTTAGTTTTAATCAGAGAGTTTGATCATCAAGGGTCTTAGCAACAGTTTTCACCCATTTCATTTTTTATCAGAGAATTTGATCCTGCAGATATAAGAATTCGATCCTGGAGATATAAGAATTCGATCTTGGAGATCTAATAATTTGATCCTGAAGATTTTAACCTTGGAGATCTAAGAATTTGAACTCAGAGATCTGAGAATTTGATCTTGGAGATCTAAAAATTCGACCTTGGAGATCTAACAATTCGACCTTGGATGATCTACCAATTCGACCTTGGATACCTGATAATTTGATCTTGGAGATCTAATAATTTGATCCTGAAGAAATGAGAATTTGATCTTGGAGATCTGAGAATTTGACCTTGGAGATCCAAGAATTTTATCTTGTAGATCCATGAATTCGACCTTGGAGATCTAAAAATTTGACCTTGGAGATCTAACAATTCGACCTTGGATACCTGATAATTTGATCTTGGAGATCTAATAATTTGATCCTGAAGATATGAAAATTTGATCTTGGAGATCTAAAAATTTGACCTTGGAGATCCAAGAATTTATCTTGTAGATCCAAGAATTCGACCTTGGAGATATAAACATTCGACCTTGGAGATCTAAAAATTCGACCTTGGAGATCTAATAATTCGACCTTGGATACCTGATAATTTGATCTTGGAGATCTAATAATTTGATCCTGAAGATATGAGAATTTGATCTTGGAGATCTGAGAATTTGACCTAGGAGATCCAAGAATGTTATCTTGTAGTTCCAATAATTCGACCTTGGAGATCTAAAAATCCGACCTTGGAGATCTAACAATTCTACCTTGGATACCTGATAATTTGATCTTGGAGATCTAATAATTTGATCCTGAAGATATGAGAATTTGATCTTGGAGATCTAAAAATTTGACCTTGGAGATCCAAGAATTTTATCTTGTAGTTCCAAGAATTCGACCTTGGAGATCTAAAAATTCGACCTTGGATACCTGATAATTTGATATTGGGGATCTAATAATTTGATCCTGAAGATATGAGAATTTGATCTTGGAGATCTGAGAATTCGACCTTGGAGATCCAAGAATGTTATCTTTTAGTTCCAAGAATTCGACCTTGGAGATCTAAAAAATCGACCTTGGAGATCTAACAATTCGACCTTGGATGATCTAACAATTCGACCTTGGATACCAGATAATTTGATCTTGGAGATCTAATAATTTGATCCTGAAGATATGAGAATTTGATCTTCTCCTGCATGAGAAGATTCCCCCTTGATCGTACGTGAATTGCCTCGTAGTAGGCATATTTCGATCTAACACCCAAATAAGGGCCCCACGGTGGGCGCCAATTGATCTTACGCTTTTTCGTTAGAGATCAAAAAAATAAAGTAGAGCATGCAAGATACACTATGATATGAGATAGAAGATCAATAAAGTACATTCTGATCATGGGGTATACATATTACAAGTAATGAGGGTCCTATTTGAGCATTATAGGATGTCGTACAAACTAGAGGCTAAATACATACAACTAAGGTAATGTAATCTAACTAGTGTGGAAATTCGAGCAGGTGGCTTCGATCATGGAGCAGCCCAAAAATCTCCTCCTTCCTTCATAAATGCGAGTGGTATTTATAGTTGAGGCGGTGTGCTAGGTGAACCATTCACAGGGGTATATTTCTTAGCCCAAGGGCCTGGGCCTGGGGTTGGCCTAATGGTAAATTCGACCATGAGCCCCTCAACTGGCGATCGGACTGAGCTAATTGGTGTTCAAAGCTTCGGGATCTAAATTATGCCTTCAAGGTCGGATTCAGGGTCTTCAATGAGCTCAGGTCGGATTCAGGGTCTTCAATGAGCTCAAGGTCGGATTCAGGGTCTTCAATGAGCTCAAGGTCGGATTTTAGGGTCTTCAATGAGCTCAAGGTCGGATTCAGGGTCTTCAATGAGCTCAAGGTCGGATTTTAGGGTATTTGATCCAGTCATGAGCCCCAGAATAAAGATTCCAAAGTACCCCTTATCAAGAGAGATTTTCTTCCAAAAGTTGGGCCTCGTCGAGTTGTGGTGGCCAAGAACTAAGCGAGGTAGCTCGTTGAGAGGTTCTTTCCCTCACGGATATTCGGGTCATATAGGCACGAATTCCCTCCGGTTCCTTGAAGGTAGCGAGTTTTGACTGGACGAACTCAAGATTGGTCTATTCCTATATCAATACTCGAACCCCGACTTTCAAATATGAGATACTTTCTGAGGAGTTTTCAACCCTCATCATAATTATTGATGAATGCACCAAAATTTGAGGAAATTCATATTGGTTCAAATTCGAAGATTCTTTGAGCCTCTATAAATAGAGCTTTTTCAGGTTTTGGAGGTTTTTTACCCTTTCCCAGATTTTTGTATCTAAGAAATTTTCAGCAATGTGACAAAAATTCATATCGGTTATAATTTTACTTTTATTTATGTGTTGTGAATTTTTCGTTTAAAATTTTGTTCAATTTATTGAAAAAAATAATGATGACTCTTTTTCTCAAAAATATGTATGTTGGTTAGTCATGATTAGAGCATGAAAATTTCTCCCACAAAATTTTGATTTCATGTTCCATTGCCCATATATATGATGTTGGGTTTGACCAACAGGTGATTGGTCTAGTGGAAGAGACTATTCACTACAAAGTAGCGGACTCAGGTTCGAATCTCTGTCGCGAGAAATTCCCACTTTATGTGCTCGACGCGCCTCAAAAGCGATTAAATCCCTGGAAAACCAAAAGAAAAAATGATGTTGTGTTTGAAAACTAATGAGAACAGTAAAAAAAATTAAATAAACCGGTTTGATTTCTTCTCTTTTCTTTCTTTTTCTTTGCTTGCTTTATCCTTTTGTTTGTGGCTCTTATTACTTTTATTGTTGCTTTCTCCAATCATGTCGGTTTCCTGCCATTTCAATTAAAAGCTTCATAGTTTATTTTTTTATTTTTATAGCTTTTCGTTTTTCTGAACACTTTTATTACTTTTCCTCATAACTTAACAAGAACGAAAAACAATCTCGTGGAAGTGGCTAAGGGCGCTAAACCTTCCGAGTGCACCAGCCGAAGTAAATGATGTTGATGGGTGTTGTGGTTTGGGAGGCTTGGCTCGATCCCAATCCGGAGGTTTTCTATACGGCATGCCCAAAAATTGAACGCTTCTTCTGCTGGATTTCAATGGGTATTGACCCAATTGGTTTGAGCCCAATAGGAGTCAAGCCCACGAAAATCGGAATGAATTAAATTAAAAGAGAAAAAATTGTCTTCACCCCACATGGAAAGAAATGATGAAATTTTTGCTACTTATAATGCGAAAATTTGTAGAAATGGATGGATCTCTTGGGGTACCAAGTTTGGGCTTGAATGTTATCATTTTAGAGAAAATTTAATTAATTTTTTGGCCCAAAACATAGAAGTCCAATAATTAAATATCCATGTGACATCCAATTGACCCGAATAAGATCTGTGACAACATGTATCGTATGTTGAGATTGCGACCCATTTTAAATGAATTAGTGTCTCGGTTCAGTTCAAACCAAATCGATTGCACCTGTTCGGATCGAAGCATTACTTCAGGTTCAAATGCTAACAAACTTGTCTCTCCAGAATATCCTTTTCTGCAGCTATAAATTGAGTGAGAATATGACCAATTCTCTCACTCGGTTTTCTAGCAATAAAAGTTGAATCCTATCTTCTCTCTATCTATCATTTTCACTTTATATTGTTGAATATTTACAGGTTGTTAAAGTTCGATATGGACTTGTTCTTTGTGCAAGAAACATGTATCCAATTGTTGTATCTTGGAAAACTACTGTGACAAATTGTTGCATCTTTGACAATCCAGAAATATTGTCTTAAGCACATTATATTAGCAAGCCTCAGTCGGATCATATATTTTTCAGAATTATTTTAGTAAGTGTATTGTTATTAAATTCTGATTTTTGTTTTTCTGCGAGAATAAACTATTCTTAGATTTATATGTAGAGTTGTTTATAAGTAATTATTATGTGAGAATAATTTACTATAGTTTTTCGAATTATAGTACTTAGACATATAAAGTATTTATAATATTTTATATACGTAAAATTGTTTTAAACATACACAACATCTTCAGCTGAGGCTTTGGCGGCCTTAAGGGCTATTGAGTTTGCTCGGGATCATCATTGGAGCAATATTGTAACTGAAGACGACTCAAGTACGATTATTAGTGCGCGCTATTGAAGCTAGGAGAAGTGAATCCCTGAACACATTATGGCAATATCATTGAAAACATCCATAGTATAGCTCGGGGTTTTGGAGATTTCAAAGTTCGCCATGTTTTAAGAGAAGGAAATCAAGCGGCCCATGAAGTAGCTAAGTTATCTAACAAATATAATTTTACCTTGTTCATCTTCCGAATTTTATTATGAACATTGTAACCTCTGTTTTACTCATTAATGAAATTCATCTAGTTTTCTCAAAAAAAAAAAGGGCATGAAAACAAATTGCAGAGAAGAAAGAAGACTCATATCAGTTTAAGCTCTTAGAAAACTTGGAAATTCAATAATATGAATTTATTTTCCTCTTTTCCTCAAGTCGAGGTTATTGAAATTTGAACATTTTTTTAAAGGTGACTTAAAATTTGGTTCAGTTTAATTGACATTTGAAAATTGATTAATGGGAAATAAGAATCCTATAATAAAAATATTCAATGTATTGGCGAAAAACTTGAATGTTATTTTATTGGCAAAAAGATCATGCATGTTTTTAACATTTTATTAGCTTATTTCACAGCTTGAAATAATACTATAATTTTTTGTCAACCTTGTAAACAAACAAGGGGTTACTAATTTATTTTTAATGGAACATGAGGGTTATTGCAAAATTCTAAAGTTAAAAGAGAGGCTAATGACAATTTTTAAGAGAATTATTTTTCTCATTTTACGGTGGTAGTATAAAATAAATGTCAATTTTTATGAAAAATACTAGCACTTTAATTATCAAAGTACAGGGACATGATTACTTTAACCTAATTATTTATTTATTTAGGTTTTTCAAGGGTTTAATTTATTTTGAGGCATTAATTAATTGAGAACATTTCTCAATAGAGATTTGGACGTGAATTCGTTACTGCGTAATGACTAATCCCTTTTATATAATTAATTATAATCATATAATAATTAATAACTAAACTTAGTAACGAAGTTTATGGGGAATCTGATTAACCTAATTATAATCATATAATAAATAAACTTAGGAACTAAGTTTATATTAAATGAATAATTAAATTAATCTGCGGCAGCTACGTTCACATGGAAAATGGCGGTTATTCAACTTGGCAGGAATTTTTAGACTCTAATTACTTCTTGAAATTAGAATTAAAACCAATTATAATGTTTTTTTATTGATAATAATTACAGTCATTGGTAAAAGCTGCCACTAGTTCTTGGCTCATTGTCATGAAACAAAAAATTTCATCAATTTCGTCCAAAATATTGAAAAAGTTTATGTCTTTTAATTTTGTAAGTTGTTTTTTAACTTTTTTTTCATCAATTTCGTCCAAAATATTGAAAAAGTTTGTCTTTTAATTTAGTAAGTAGTTTTTTTAACTTTTTTTATTATTTTCGAAACGTTTTCGAATTTTTTTCGAATTTCTTTAATATTAGCTAATTAAAATATACATTTGAAACGAAATTTTGATCTATAGTCATTAGACAGATCCAAGAATGTATAACTCCAAAATTATGTGTTTATCTTGAGACTCTCTTATTTTACTTATTTTAATAATTTTTCTTTTACAAATTTTGCAAGTATTTTCAAAAAGTTCTCGTAAATTTTCCAATACTTATACATAAACAAGAAACAAAACTTTGATCCATGTTTACAACATTATTTTAAACTCTCTTTTGGTAAATCCATCTTTCAAAATTGACCTTCCAACGTGAACTTGTAACGGCTGGACGATGTCAGCATAAAAATTTTATGGTTTTTCAAAATTACACTTTGGTCAGCTAAAGATTAAATGTAATATCTTTCATAGTAAGAACATCTCCAACAATAAGAGGCAAAGTTTGTACCAAAAAAAAATAAAAATAAGAGGCAAAGTTAAATTTGCCTCTCAAAATTACAGTTTGGCAACTCAAATGAAGAAAAAGCATGCTTCCAACAATAGTAGGCAAAAATAGAAGATAGGCGAATTAAGACTTCATGAGCTAAATTTGCCTAGGGCTGTCAATGGGGCGTATTTCAATCCGGATTCGTTCGAATTCGATCCGATTTATTAGGATAATTGTCCGATTAGAGATTCGATTATAAAGATCCGAAATTCGAAACTCATGGAGCGAAT
This sequence comes from Penstemon eatonii, assembly GCA_038501285.1. Classification (NCBI taxonomy): domain Eukaryota; kingdom Viridiplantae; phylum Streptophyta; class Magnoliopsida; order Lamiales; family Plantaginaceae; genus Penstemon; species Penstemon eatonii. The sequence continues at coordinate 58,467,218 of CM076715.1, read as the reverse complement.
ATGGATTTAGGTTGATCCGATCCGTTAAACATCTGTATCCGACAACAAATAAAAAGAAAGATATATATATACAAAATGATTTATAAATATAAGTATCACTAATAATATTTCAATGTCAATTTAAGAAGATAGTAATTTATAATTCATTTATAAATTTATTTAAACCAATATATTCATTATACAGATATGAATATAGTAAAGAAACTTTGAAAATGTGAGCTAAAATTAAATAAAATTGAAAAGATAATAAACTTGCTTTAGGAAAAAAAATTAATTTAATTTTTTAAATACAAATTTATTGGGTCCGAAAAATATCCGATATCCGGCCAAATCCGACCAAGATCCGTTGGATTCAAAAAATCTAGATCCGAGCACAATCCGAGTAAGATCCAAATCCGAGAAGATTCGATCCGACATAAATGAAGCCGGATCTAGATGAACCTGATCCGACCAGAATCCGACTCATTAACAGCCCTAAATTTGCCCATTGAGCTAAATTTTGCTATTGAATATTTTAATTAGAAAAGGACAAAATTTATAAAACCCAATCCCAATCAAGTTTTTTATTTGCAGTGTATATTTTATTGATGAACTAAACCAACCCCGACACGAATTTATAAAATTTTAATGTATACGACACAACATAACATGGATACGGATTTTAAAATATATATTTATATATTTATGTATAACGAAATCAGTAAAATAATATATCTATATATTCATATATGTAGAATATGTGTCCCACGCTAGGTAACTAAATTCGCATCGCGCACCCAATTCGCGCACTGAGCGCGAAAAGCAAATTCGATGCATAATTCGCGCACTGGCCGAAGATAGTGCGCGCACTAGATGAAGATAGTGCGTGCTTTTATGAAGAAAAATTCGTGCACCGACTGAAGATAGTGTGCGCTCTTGTGAATCAAAATTCATGCACTATCTTCAGCTAGTGCGCGCTCTTGTGAAGCAAAATTCGCGCATCCACATATTAGACACTTGTACATAGAATTATCTTATAGCTTTATGCTCTCTCTGTAAAGCCGTATTAGTAGGATTGAAAATCAAGCATAGCTATTCGATACTCGGCTCGAGCTCGTTTGAGCCCTGTTCGTCAAACAAATCAAACAAGGTTGAACAAGATTTCTTGTTTGATAGCTTTTGAAGCTCGGTTCGAACTCGACATCGATAAGCTAAAATATGAAAAAACACATGTAAAATTCTAAACTACTCAAACTACTCAATACTCGGCTCGAGCTAGGTTCGTTAACAAATCAAACAGAACTCAAACACAAAATTTCAAGCTTGATAAAATTCAAACAAAGTTTGAACAATGTATCGTTCGATACAACTCGACTCGTTTACACCCTTAGCCGTATGGAAAGTCGGGGTTTGAAATCAAACCTCAGGAGGATAGATGGGGTGATTCGGGTGAGATCCAATGTAGATTCACTCGTGGGATCCAGGCGGTCCGGGAGGGACCACCACGGCTCCTCTCTTCTCGAGAATCCATACATCTCTTATCAGTGTATGGACAACTATCTCTCGAGCACATGTTTAAGTTCAGCCTCAATGGGAAAATGATGACTTCAGACATCATGATTCTATATTGGGAATACCAAAACAACATGAAATATTACTATATTATTTATTTGAATATTACTATGCAAAACACCACAATTAACCCATTGAAAGCAAGCTATACAGAGATATATTAACTGGATAGAAATTATAATTAATTACAAAATTTTCATTTTCACGCAATTTGAACTTATATCGAGAATGAAAATTTACTATTTTCCATACATCAAGGTAAAACATTAACATTTTATAAATCAAATAATGTTCTATAAAAAATGTATATGACTTGTTCTAAACCTAAAAAAAAAAAAAAAGATCTACTTTGCTTTAAATTACACGTTGCGAAACCTAATATTTTATGGACGTAATGAAATAACATTTTGTTTGTTAGTTATATTTGTCATTTTTGTAACATATTTCATTGGACTAAAATTTATGTTTAACTTTTAAATGTGTAGAAAGAAAAAATAACACATAGGAGTATATTAGAATATAAGCAACAAAATATATTGCTCAAAATAATTACTTTTAGTTCTATATTTAGGGTGAGTTTGGCCTAGCGATTCGAAAAGCAATTATAGGAGAATTAATTTTACTAAAATTAATTTTGGTAATAACTGATTATAATAAAAATTAATTATGGAATAATTGCTTTTGTATTATAGCTTTTGCAAAAGTAACACTTTAGCAGCTTCTAAAATAAGTTGATTTTTTGCTTCTCGAGATCCCAAAAGCGATTATGATCTTGGGGGCCAAACACCATGAAAATCACGATTGAGCAAAAGTAATTTTTATAATCTGGGCCAAACACTTCAAAAATCACGATAGAGATCTAAAAGTGATTTTATGAGCTTCAACCGCTAGGCCAAACTCACTCTTAGTCAGAAAGTATAATTTCTTTTTGAAGTTTACACTTTTCTAATATTAGTATTTTTATTATTTTAATATATTTTTAAGACGCTTTATAAGCGCTCTCATAAGTCAGAGTTTTAACATATCACGCTCCCGCGCTCGCGTTCGCGCACCCACATTCGCACCCGCTCGGCGACTTAGTTAACTAGTCCCAAACTACATCATAAAATCGTTCAAAGCGAGAAATTATGTATAGTTTACCTTTCTTTGACGCTTTGACGGTGGCAGCAGCCGATTGCTCAAGAAAGGTCCGTCGGTAGAGATAACTTCCGGGTGGTTGGGTACATTAAATTTTGCGGCAGCGGCATGGAAAGTATCCTGACGAGTGAGGGCAATGTAGCCACCCCACCATTTGACAAAGTCTGGTGAACTAACGGGACTAGAAACAAAAGGCCGAAAGATAAAAGCATCTCGAGCCGCGCGCCAACAGCGTCGTAACTCATCAAAACCATCCATATCGGTCAACTCCATGAGTTTCTAGTTCCGTTCAGCAAGAGATATGCCATATCGAGGGATCATCTGTATCAAGACGAACTGACGGGCCACATAATGTTGTAGGTAGAAACGAGCTGAACATTTGAGAGGTTTCCTTTTTGTGGGATCTTTGGCCCCAGTGACTTTCAGGCCTGACGGGATATCCCTCGACGTCAGGAAGCTCGCCCACAGTTTATGATATTCCATAAAGTCATCGGCTGACATCGAGGGATTGTAAGCTGACATTATCGATGGATAGAAGATCGAGAAATTGGGCTCGAGGCCCTTGACGGTGTTATAAAACCTGCTGAAAAAGTAATAGAAATTGCAGGGTGGCAGCTTTTGACGAGCCACAAATAAAGCATATATCTCATTGTCAACAGGGTTCCCCTCAAAATCACGAAAATCCAAAAAATACGCAAATAACCAAATTTGCAACAACCAAATCGCTCCCTGCAGAAAGCTACAACCCGAGGACAGAAACCCCTCGATACCAGTACATAAAGTAGAAAAAACGATAGGGCCTAATGCCACTCTCTTGCCACCAGCCAGGGATATCGCAACATCATTATACTCTTTAGTTACGGACAAAGCGGAGTTACAAAAAATGTACTTCGATAACCATAAAGTTAGAAAATGAACGTGTTCCGTATGCGATACCTGAACAGCCTCGGGAAGGTCCTTATAACGGCCGATAACAGGCCCGTAAGACAATGCACTATCACCATAACCTAAAGCCGATGGGAAATGAAACCCGTCATCACCCGCGGATGGCAAAGGGTCGACATAACCCCCTGTCGGACCAAGGCCACAGATGGCCAAAATATCGAGAAGGGTAGGGGTCATCGGACCGTGAGCAAAATGAAATGTATTGTCCGCCTTGCACCAAAATTGTACGGCTGCCCGTATTAGTGGAAGATTGAGAGACATGCCCACTTTGAAAAATTGAATGGCATCGAATATGCCACAATGCCGCCACACCGGAGAAAAAACCTTCTCAACTCTAGCACATCAAATGAGCCACTCGGAGTGGGTCGTAGAGCCCGCCCATGGCCATCCACGGGTGGTGGAAGAGAAATCGGTCACCCCAGTAGCAAACAGAAGTGCCTCTCGCGGATAAAAGATAGTATGCTCATTCGCCGGCGGTAGGTCGGCGGCGGTGTGAAAGGGGCCGATGGTAGTACCAAACGGAGTGTCTCGAAGAAATTGAGTCTCAATGTGCTCATCCCTTCGATTAATCCTAACCCCATCCAGTTTTCTTTGTAAAAATGGCTCGATTTCGCAATGGGTGTTAGGAATTTTGAAGGAAAAGAATCGGCTATGGTGGGTCTTTCTTGAAGATGGGTTTTCGGCTATGGTGATATTTGTGGGAGGAGTGTTTCGGTTTTTGGGTTTCGTGGAAGAGAGAGAAGTGGGTCCCGTGAGAAAAAGAGAAAAAGGGAATGAAAAGCTTGGTTTGTGGGAGAAATTTTTTTGGTTATGGAGGTTGGAGAAGATGAATCGGCCAATTTGGGGGAGAAAGAGAAAGTGAATAGTGAAAAGTAATTTGTGGGGCCTTGGGGTGTGTAAGAGCTTTTATTGAAAAGGGAAAAAATGGGTTTTTTTGGGAAGAGTAGAGTGATTAGACTCTAATGGAATTGGGGGCTAGAAAGGGATAGGCTTTAATTGATGTTATATACGAAAAGTTGGGAGATAAAGTGGGGAGTTGACATCTGGCATGTGAATTAATAAACTGGGAAAGTCTTGAGAGTCCCAAAAATGCTGTATTTTAATTGGCTAATTATGGCCAATTTTAAATACAAAAGCATGTTCAAATTAAGTGCCGATCGAGCCATAAAGAGGGGGAATTTTTAAACTAAGTCTATCCGATAAAATTTTATCATCAGGTAAAATTTATCAGATACGACTTACGGGGGGCATTGTTTGTACCCAAAAAATCACCCTCGATTAATCGAGGAAAAACATATCGATGACAGCCAAAAATGGCAATAAGGCCGAGCCCAATTACTCCAAACGAGTCGGACCGGATCGGATCCAAATTTAGCCGAGGAATAATAATTTGGCCACGAGCCCAATTTGAAACATGACCCAATTTTCGCAATTAATTAATTTTGGGCCAAATATATATAAATTAATTAATAAGTTAAGGGCCAAAGTTAATTAATTATTAAAGTCAAGTTATGGTTAAACACAAACGAGCCTAATCAGCCCAATAGATTATGTTGGCTATTACATATTAGTTAATTAATTAAGTTAGTTAACTAATTGGGCCAAATCTAAATAATTGGCCCACATGAGAAATAAGGCCATTAAGTAATTAATTGATTAATTAATTATAATTATCAGATAAAATCGAATGGCCCAATTAGTTCAGCCAAACCGACCCAAGGCCACCCACGGCCCAACCGACAGAGTCCGCCCACGGACAATTCACAATAATCGGCCCATTCAATTAAAAGGTCATTTAATTAATGTTTAAGATAATTAATTAGGAGATAAGGATAAAGCCATATTAGTTGGCTTAAATAACAAAACACATGTCTTCTCTCCTGGAACTGCCATTAACATCAATTTTCAGCAAACAAGAAGAAGGAAAACTACCTCCAAAGTGGTAGGGAGGTGGAGGAATCCAAGAGTAGTGGAGATAGTGGGTGAGATAGGCCATCAAGGGAGCAGTTTTCGGCGATCAGCCCATCAATTTCCAGCCATCAGCAGCCTATAAATACGAACATGCCGTCATATGCGCAACACACACACAACTCAATCAACAAAATAAGTCTACACTGAATCGGCTCTACGCCTCATCGGAAGTCCAGCGCTCCGCTGCTTCTACCGTCAGCAAACACCTCCCAATTCCTTGACATCAACCGTCCCTCCTCAGCCACCAGTGAGTCATGACCGCCTGAAGTCCAGCACCGTGGCTCAAAGTTAGCCGCACAACAACGCTGTCTCGAGCGAAACCCCTTGATGGCAAGCAAATAGCAAACTGTTTCTGTCAAGTTAGTCAGTCTGTCAACTCTTTGATATCAGTCTGTCAATCCTCAGCCACCAGCAAGACATGACCGCCTGAAGTCCAGCGCCGCCGCTCAAAGTAAGCCGCACAGCTGCTTCCGCCTGCAGCAACGCTGTCTCGAGCGAAACCACTCGATATCAACCAAGTAGCAATCTGCTAACCGTCATGTAAGTGCCCACGTATTTATATGGCAAACTTATCAAGTAGCCATCTGCTTGATGTGCTCGTCGTCAAGTAGCCATCTGCTTGATGGCTATCGGTTGAGTAGCCATCTGCTCAATCGAGGCCCATTTCAGTGGCCACCCGCTGATCAGGAGCTCGATTGGTGGTCATTCATCAAGGTTGGGTGAACCATTGACGGTGGTCTTCCGTCGTCAATGTTATTTTCTGTCAACAAGCTGTACCATCATATATTATCAGCTCATCGGCGGGTTACCTGCCGATCAAGGAGTCAATTTTCAGAACTTATTAGACTTATCAACTCATTTGGATCAAGCCAAAACAGGAGACCTCTATCGTTTTTGAATATTTTTGTAACATTTTTGTCAAGGTTAATGTTTAAACTGATTGATCGTCAACTCGTTTGCTGATTTACAAATTCGTTGATATGTTGAGCAGGCCATCGATAGGTCATAAAACTTTGGTATTTTGGGGAGATTTTCATAAATTATTTAAGTTCTGTGGCCAGGCAGTCATAGAAAAGAACTAGGGGTAGTGTTTGTCTACTCTGTCACAATCGTTTAGAAGTCAGCCTTATCAGGACAACTTATCTCGATATCAATATGTCTTTATCAGAGGACACTTATATTATTACTAAACTGATATCAACATGTCTATTTTTAAATCGTTATGTTTGCACGCACAAACATTGGCACGCCCGCATTCATTTTACATCATATCGAGGCATTTCACATCGAGCCATATGCTCGTCGAGGTATTTGCTGCCAGATTTACAACAAACAATATTTTGGCACGCCTCGATGCCAAGTATCCCTCGATGTCAACTGTATCGCAGACAATATTTTGGCACATCTCGATGCCAAGTGTTCCTCGATGCCAGTTGTCCCTCGATGTCAATTTTATCGCAAACAATTACTTCAGAGTAAAACCAATAATATGATTTATAATTTTGAGTTTACATCCATTGATCACGCATTATTATGGTAGATAGAACTTTCATAAAAATTAATGTTTTACATTGTGATCTTTAATTTATCAATAATGATCTAAATTCCCTTTAGATTTAAAACTAGCTTTTTTTTTAAAAAACTTTTGACATCAAGGAGTTGTGTGTTGACATGTTTAAATAATATTTAAAATTCATACTTACTTCAGATAATTAACTGAGAAACAAGAATTTTACATGTTATACATAGCAACGAGTATATTGAATATGCAACAAAATAATTCATGAACTACGACACTTTAAATAAGAAACAATAAAAATACTTAATTATTATAAGCATAAAAATAATATAATATTTCATGTGAATGTTGAATAAATTGTACCCTTACAACATTCAAAGATGTAAACTGTGCTAATATTTATTGATACGACAATAACATTATTCTGAAGACTTGATTATCATTTCTTTATCTTTTGACTCATAAAGATAAAATTATCGGATATTTCTAAGAAATAATTTGAAATGAAAACTAGAGTCACTCGAATTCCAACAAAGACCTATGTAATCATCTGCCATCAAGCCAATTTGCTTAATGAGGTCATTGCACATAAGTGCATAATTTTCATTATCAATTTTTTGGAGACAAATGCCATTCCCCTTATACTTTGTAGGAATTGACTCGTATGTCATATCCCACAAAGTCACCGGAATCTTGGCCGTTGACATAACAAGTTGTCTCGATATGTCAAGGTTCCAGTATCGAATAACGTGCTCGAATGTTTCATGAAATGAAATGATTAGCTTTCCGCAATAAATCTCGGACTGGGTCAGAAATTTTCGGATATGCCATGGATGTCGGGGACTCAACATTGGTGGTGGATGTACATCCCTTATCTCTACCAACGTACCATTATATTGGATGGAACTATTCGAGATAGATCTAACTAAAGTGGAATCCTCCTCATTCTTGGTGGGGAAGAATTTGTAAAAAATTGTTTTCTTCATGGTGCGGTAAGTTTTCAAGGCCACAAATTGATACTTTTTACTTATTCTGTGATTCAGACTTTGAAGATTTACGAATATTTATAGCAACAATTAACCTCGTACTATGGAAAGCATAATATTCATTTTACGATTGTAATATCAAGAATCCGATTGAGAAAATAACTTACATCCTTATTTAGAAAAAAAATTATGAACATATCCAACTAGTCATATACGTGCTATGGCAACGTCTCAGTCAAATTATGTATTTATTGTAGTTGTTACGGTCGTTGAATTAAGATTCTTAATGTAACACGTGTCATTTTATTCTAAATTTCATTTTATTATTATTCAAATAAACAAATTAAAAAAGAAAAAAGAAACTAGAGTGACACATGTCACCTTGAAAAGGCACAAGGAAAGAAATTGTTGAAAATAAATTATCATCCGGGGTGGATGTAAAAATAATATAAATTTTGATAATAACAAATGAATTCAGCATTGGATTAAACTGACTTGATTACTAGGCTTGGCAAATTGTATTAGTGAAATATATAATAAGTGGAGAAGAAAAAATTAAAATCGAGTTAATTAAAAGATCACTCTTGAGCTAGGTAACTAAATTCGCATGGGAGAGGCTCGTGCGCGCACCCAATTCGCGCACTGAGCGCGAAAAACAAATTCGATGCATAATTAGCGCACTGGCTGAAGATAGTGCGCGCACTAGATGAAGATAGTGCGCGCTCTTATGAAGAAAAATTCGTGCACCGACTGAAGATAGTGTGCGCTCTTGTGAAGCAAAATTCGCGCATCCCACATATTAGCCAATATACAGCTGACACTTGTACATAGAAATATCTTATAGCTTTATGCTCTCTCTGTAAAGCCGTATTAGTAGGATTGAAAATCAAAAATAGCTATTCGTTTGAGCCCTGTTCGTCAAACAAATCAAACAAGGTTGAACAAGATTTCTTGTTTGATAGCTTTTGAAGCTCGGTTCGAACTCGACATCGATAAGCTAAAATATGCTAAAACACATGTAAAATTCTAAACTACTCAATACTCGGCTCGAGCTAGGTTCGTTAACAAATCAAACAGAACTCAAACACAAAATTTCAAGCTTGATAAAATTCAGACAAAGTTTGAACAATGTATCGTTCGATACAACTAAACTCGTTTACACCCTTAGCCGTATGGAAAGCCGGGGTTTGAAATCAAACCTCTCCTCAGGAGGATAGATGGGGAGATTCGGGTGAGATCCAATGTAGATTCACTCGTGGGATCCAGGCGGTCCGGAAGGGACCACCACGGCTTATCTCTTCTCGAGAATCCATACATCTCTTATCAGTGTATGGACAACTATCTCTCGAGAACATGTTTAGGTTCGGCCTCAATGGGAAAATGATGACATCAGACATCAGGACTCTATATTGGGAATACCAAAACAACATTAAATATTACTATATTATTTATTTGAATATTACTATGCAAAGCACCACAATTAACCCATTGAATGCAAGCTATACAAAGAAATATTAACTGGATAGAAATTATAATTAATTACAAATTTTTAATTTTCACGCAATTTGAACTTATATCGAGAATGAAAATTTACTATTTTCCATACATCAAGGTAAAACATTAACATTTTATAAATCAAATAATGTTCTATGAAAAATGTATATGACTTGTTCTAAACTTAAGGAAAAAAAAAGATCAACTTTGCTTTAAATTACACGTTGCAAAGCCTAATATTTTATGGACGTAATGAAATAACATTTTGTTTATTAGTTATATTTGTCATTTTTGTAACATATTTCATTGGACTAAAATTAACTTTTAAATATGTAGAAAGAATAAAATAACACATAGGAGTATATTAGAATATAAGTAACAAAATATATTGCTCAAAATAATTACTTTTAGTTCTATATTTAGTTAGAAAGTATAATTTCTTTTTGAAGTTTACACTTTTGTAATATTAGTATTTTTATTATTTTAATATATTTTTAAGACGCTTTATAAGCGCTCTCATAAGTCAGAGTTTTAACATATCACGCTCCCGCGCTCGCGCTCGCGCACCCACACTCGCACCCGCTCCGCGACTTAGTTACCTAGTCCCAAACTACATCATAAAATCGTTCAAAGCGAGAAATTATGTATAGTTTACCTTTCTTTGACGCCTTGACGGTGGCAGTAGCCGATTGCTCAAGAAAAGGTCCGTCGGTAGAGATAACTTCCGGGTGGTTGGGCACTTTAAATTTGGCGGCAGCGGCATGGAAAGTATCCTGACGAGTGAGGGCAATGTAGCCACCCCACCATTTGACAAAGTCTGGTGAACTAACGGGACAAGAAACAAAAGGCCGAAAGATAAAAGCATCTCGAGCCGCGCGCCAACAGCGTCGTAACTCATCAAAACCATCCATATCGGTCAACTCCATGAGTTTCTCGTTCCGTTCAGCAAGAGATATGCCATATCGAGGGATCATCTGTATCAAGCCGAACTGACGGGCCACATAATCTGCTGGGTAGAAACGAGCTGAGCACTTGAGAGGTTTCCTTTTTGTGGGATCTTTGGCCCCAATGACTTTCAGGCCTGACGGGATATCACTCGACGTCAGGAAGCTCGCCCACAGTTTATGATATTCCATAAAGTCATCGGCTGACATCGAGGGATTGTAAGCTGACAGTATCGATGGATAGAAGATCGAGAAATTGGACTCGGGGCCCTTGACAGTGTTATAAAACCTGCTGAAAAAGTAATAGAAATTGCAGGTTGGCAGCTTTTGACGAGCCACAAATAAAGCATATATCTCCTTGTCAACAGGGTTCCCCTCAAAATCACGAAAATCCAAAAAATACGCAAATAACCAAATTTTCAATAACCAAATCGGTCCCTGCAGAAAGCTACAACCCGAGGACAAAAACCCCTCGATGCTAGTACATAAAGTAGAAAAAACGATAGGGCCTAATGCCACTCTCTCGCCACCAGCCAGGGATATCGCAACATCAGTATACTCTTTAGTTACGAACAAAGCAGAGTTACAAAATATGTACCTCGATAACCATGAAGTTAGAAAATGAACGTGTTCCGTATGCGATACCTGAATAGCCTCGGGAAGGTCCTTATAACGGCCAATAACAGGCCCGTAAGACAATGCACTATCACCGGAACCTAAAGTCGATGGGGAATGAAACGCGTCGTTACCCGCGGATGGCAAAGGGTCGACATAACTCCCTGTCGGACCAAGGCCACAGATGGCCAAAATATCGAGAAGGGTAGGGGTCATCGGACCGTGAGCAAAATGAAATGTATTGTCCGCCTTGCACAAAAATTGTACAGGTGCCCGTATAAGTGGAAGATTGAGAGACATGCCCACTTTGCAAACTTGAATGGCATCGAATATGCCACAATGCCGCCACCCTGGAGAAAAAACCTTCTCAACTCTAGCACATCAAATGAGCCACTCGGAGAGGGTCGTAGAGCCCGCCCATGGCCATCCACGGGTGGTGGAAGAGAAATCGATCACCCCAGTAGCAAACAGAAGTGCCTCTCGCGGATAAAAGATAGTATGCTCATTCGTGCGGTAGGTTGGCGGCGGTGTGAAAGGGGCCGATGGTAGTACCAAATGGAGTGTCTTGAAGAAATTGAGTCTCAATGTGCACATCCCTTCGATTAATCCTGACCCCATCCATGTTTTCTTTGTAAAAATGGCTCGATTTTGCAATAAGTGTGAGGAATTTTGAAGGAGAAGAATCGGCTATGGTGGGTCATTCTTGAAGATGGGTTTTCGGCTATGGTGATATTTGTGGGAGGAGTGTTTCGGTTTTTGGGTTTCTTGGAAGAGAGAGAAGTGGGTCCAGTGAGAAAAAGATAAAAAGGGAATGAAAAGCTTGGTTTGTGAGAGAAAAAATTTTGGCTATGGAGGTTGGAGAAGATCAATCGGCCGATTTGGGGGAGAAAGAGAAAGTGAATAGTGAAAAGTAATTTGTGGGGCCTTGGGGTGTGTAAGAGCTTTTATTGAAAAGGGAAAAATGGGTTTTTTGGGAAGAGTAGAGTGATTAGACTCCTAAGGGAATTGGGGGCTAGAAAGGGATAGGCTTTAATTGTTGTTATATCCGAAAAGTTGGGAGATAAAGGGGGGAGTTGACATCTGGCATGTGAATTAATAAACTGGGAAAGTCTTGAGAGTCCCAAAAATGCTGTATTTTAATTGGCTAATTATGGCCAATTTTAAATACAAAAGCATGTTCAAATTAAGTGCCGATCGAGCCATAAAGAAGGGGAATTTTTAAACTAAGTCTATCCGATAAAATTTTATCATCAGGTAAAATTTATCAGATACGACTTTCGGGGGGCATTGTTTATACCCAAAAAATCACCCTCGATTAATCGAGGAAAAACAACTCGATGACAGCCAAAAATGGCAATAGGGCCGAGCCTAATTACTCCAAACGAGTCGGACCGGATCGAATCCAAATTGAGCCGACCGGAATAATAATTTGGCCACGAGCCCAATTTGAAACATGACCCAATTTTCGCAATTAATTAATTTTTGGACCAAATATATATAAATTAATTAATAAGTTAATTAATTTATGGGCAAAAGTTAATTAATTATTAAAGTTAAGTTATGGTTAAACACAAACGAGCATAATTAGCCCAATAAATTATGTTGGCTATTACATATTAGTTAATTAATTAAGTTAGTTAACTAATTGGGCCAAATCTCAATAATTGGCCCACATGATAAATAAGGCCATTAAGTAATTAATTGAGTAATTAATTATAATTATCAGATAAAATCGAATGGCCCAATTAGTTCAGCCAAACCGACCCAAGGCCACCCACGGCCCAACCGAAAAAGTCCGCCAACGGACAGTTCACAATAATCGGCCCATTCAATTAAAAGGCCATTTAATTAATGTTTAAGATAATTAATTAGTAGATAATGATAAAGCCATATTAGTTGGCTTAAATAACAAACTCCCTAATTATCTCCTTGTTATGGCAACGTCTCAGTCAAATTATGTATTTATTGTAGTTGTTACGGTCGTTGAATTAAGATTCTTAATGTAACACGTGTCATTTTATTCTAAATTTCATTTTATTATTATTCAAATAAACAAATTAAAAAAGAAAAAAGAAACTAGAGTGACACATGTCACCTTGAAAAGGCACAAGGAAAGAAATTGTTGAAAATAAATTATCATCCCGGGTGGATGTAGAAATAATATAAATTTTGATAATAATAAATGAATTCAGCGTTGGATTAAACTGACTTAATTACTAGGCTTGGCAAATTGTATTAGTGAAATATATAATAAGTGGAGAAGAAAAAATTAAAATCGAGTTAATTAAAAGATCACTCTTGAGCTAGGTAACTAAATTCGCATGGGAGAGGCTCATGCGCACACCCAATTCGCGCACTGAGCGAGAAAAGCAAATTTGATGCATAATTCGCGCACTGGCTGAAGATAGTGCGCGCACTAGATGAAGATAGTGCACGCTCTTATGAAGAAAAATTCCTGCACCGACTGAAGATAGTGTGCGCTCTTGTGAAGCAAAATTCGCGCATCCCACATATTAGCCAATATACAGCTGACACTTGTACATAGGAATATCTTATAGCTTTATGCTCTCTCTGTAAAGCCGTATTAGTAGGATTGAAAATCAAACATAGCTATTCGATACTCGGCTCGAGCTCGTTTGAGCCCTATTCGTCAAACAAATCAAACAAGGTTGAACAAGATTTCTTGTTTGATAGCTTTTGAAGCTCGGTTCGAACTCGACATCGATAAGCTAAAATATGAAAAAAACGCATGTAAAATTCTAAACTACTCAATATTCGGCTCGAGCTAGGATCGTTAACAAATCAAACAGAACTCAAACACAAAATTTCAAGCTTGATAAAATTCAAACAAAGTTTGAACAATGTATCGTTCGATAAAACTCGACTCGTTTACACCCTTAGCCGTATGGAAAGCCGGGGTTTGAAATCAAACCTCTCCTCAGGAGGATAGATGGGGCGATTCGTGTGAGATCCAATGTAGATTCACTCGTGGGATCCAGGCGGTCCGGAAGTGACCACCACGGCTCCTCTCTTCTCGAGAATCCATACATCTCTTATCAGTGTATGGACAACTATCTCTCGAGAACATGTTTAGGTTCGGCCTCAATGGGAAAATGATGACATCAGACATCATGACTCTATATTGGGAATACCAAAACAACATGAAATATTACTATATTATTTATTTGAATATTACTATGCAAAGCACCACAATTAACCCATTGAAAGCAAGCTATACAGAGAAATATTAACTGGATAGAAATTATAATTAATTACAAATTTTTCATTTTCACGCAATTTGAACTTATATCGAGAATGAAAATTTACTATTTTCCATACATCAAGGTAAAACATTAACATTTTATAAATCGAATAATGTTCTATAAAAAATGTATATTACTTGTTCTAAACTTAAAAAAAAAATGATCTACTTTGCTTTAAATTACACGTTGCGAAACCTAATATTTTATGGACGTAATGAAATAACATCTTGTTTATTAGTTATATTTGTCATTTTTGTAACATATGTCATTGGACTAACTTTATGTTTAACTTTTAAATGTGTAGAAAGAAAAAAATAACACATAGGAGTATATTAGAACATAAGTAATAAAATATATTGCTCAAAATAATAACTTTTAGTTCTATATTTAGTTAGAAAGTATAATTTCTTTTTGAAGTTTACACTTTTGTAATATTAGTATTTTTATTATTTTAATATATTTTTAAGACGCTTTATAAGCGCTCTCATAAGTCAGAGTTTTAACATATCACGCTCCCGCTCTCGCGCTCGCGCACCCACAATCGCACCCGCTCCGCGACTTAGTTACCTAGTCCCAAACTACACCATAAAATCGTTCAAAGCGAGAAATTATGTATAGTTTACCTTTATTTGACGCCTTGACGGTGGCAGCAGCCGATTGCTCAAGAAAAGGTCCGTCGGTAGAGATAACTTCTGGGTGGTTGGGCACTTTAAATTTTGCGGCAGCGGCATGGAAAGTATCCTGACGAGTGAGGGCAATGTAGCCACCTTACCATTTGACAAAGTCTGGTGAACTAACGGGACTAGAAACAAAAGGCCGAAAGATAAAATCATCTCGAGCCACGCGCCAACAACGTCGTAACTCATCAAAACCATCCATATCGGTCAACTCCATGAGTTTCTCGTTTCGTTTAGCAAGAGATATGCCATATCGAGGGATCATCTATATCAAGCCGAACTGACGGGCCCCATAATGTGCTGGGTAGAAACGAGCTGAGCACTTGAGAGGTTTCCTTTTTGTGGGATCTTTGGCCCCAGTGACTTTCAAGCCTGACGGGATATCCCTCGACGTCAGGAAGCTCGCCCACAGTTTATGATATTCCTTAAAGTCATCGGCTGACATCGAGGGATTGTAAGCTGACAGTGTCGATGGATAGAAGATCAAGAAATTGGGCTCGGGGCCCTTGACTTATAAAACCTGCTGAAAAAGTAATAGAAATTGCAGGGTGGCAGCTTTTGACGAGCCACAAATAAAGCATATATCTCATTGTCAACATGGTTCCCCTCAAAATCATGGAAATCCAAAAAATACGCAAATAACCAAATTTGCAACAACCAAATTGGTCCCTGCAGAAAGCTACAACCCGAGGACAGAAACCCCTCGATACCAGTACATAAAGTAGAAAAAACGACAGGGCCTAATGCCACCCTCTCGCCACCAGCCAGGGATATCGCAACATCATTATACTCTTTAGTTACGGACAAAGCGGAGTTACAAGAAATGTACCTCGATAACCATAAAGTTAGAAAATGAACGTGTTCCGTATGCGATACCTGAATAGCTTCGGGAAGGTCCTTATAACGGCCGATAACAGGCCCGTAAGACAATCCACTATCACCGGATCCTAAAGCCGATGGGAAATGAAACGCGTCGTCACCCACGGATGGCAAAGGGTCGACATAACCCCCTGTGGGACCAAGGCCACAGATGGCCAAAATATCGAGAAGGGTAGAGGTCATCGGACCGTGAGCAAAATGAAATGTATTGTCCGCCTTGCACCAAAATTGTACGACTGCCCATATAAGTGGAAGATTGAGAGACATGCCCACTTTGCAAAATTGAATGGCATCGAATATGCCACAATGCCGCCACACCGGAGAAAAAACCTTCTCAACTCTAGCACATCAAATGAGCCACTCGGAGTGGGTCGTAGAGCCCGCCCATGGCCATCCACGGGTGGTGGAAGAGAAATCTGTCACCCCAGTAGCAAACAGAAGTGCCTCTCGCGGATAAAAGATAGTATGCTCATTCGCCGGCGTTAGGTCGGCGGCGGTGTGAAAGGGGCCGATGGTAGTACCAAACGGAGTATCTTGAAGAAATTGAGTCTCAATGTGCACATCCCTTGGATTAATCCTAACCCCATCCATGTTTTCTTTGTAAAAATGGCTCGATTTCGCAATGGGTGTGAGGAATTTTGAAGGAGAAGAATCGGCTATGGTGGGTCTTTCTTGAAGATGGGTTTTCGGCTATGGTGATATTTGTGGGAGGAGTGTTGCGGTTTTTGGGTTTCTTGGAAGAGAGAGAAGTGGGTCCAGTGAGAAAAAGAGAAAAAGGAAATGAAAAGCTTGGTTTGTGGGAGAAAATTTTTTGGCTATGGATGTTGGAGAAGACGAATCGGCCGATTTGGGGCAGAAAGAGAAAGTGAATAGTGAAAAGTAATTTGTGGGGCCTTGGGGTGTGTAAGAGCTTTTATTGAAAAGGGAAAAAATAGGTTTTTTGGGAAGAGTAGAGTGATTAGACTCCTAAGGGAATTGGGGGCTAGAAAGGGATAGACTTTAATTGTTTTTATATCCGAAAAGTTGGGAGATAAAGTGGGGAGTTGACATCTGGCATGTGAATTAATAAACTGGAAAAGTCTTGAGAGTCCGAAAAATTTTGTATTTTAATTGGCTAATTATGGCCAATTTTAAATACAAAAATATGTTCAAATTAAGTGCCGATCGAGCCATAAATAGGGGGAATTTTTAAACTAAGTCTATCCGATAAAATTTTATCATCAGGTAAAATTTATCAGATACGACTTACGGGGGGCATTTTTTGTACCCAAAAAATCACCCTCGATTAATCGAGGAAAAACAGCTCGATGAAAGCCAAAAATGGCAATAGGGCGGAGCCCAATTACTCCAAACGAGTCGGACCAGATCGGATCCAAATTGAGCCGACCGGAATAATAATTTGGCCACGAGCCCAATTTGAAACATGACCCAGTTTTCGCAATTAATTAATTTTTGGGCCAAATATATATAAATTAATTAATAAATTCATTAATTTATGGGCCAAAGTTAATTAATTATTAAAGTCAAGTTATGGTTAAACACAAACGAGCCTAATCAGCCCAATAGATTATGTTGGCTATTACATATTAGTTAATTAATTAAGTTAGTTAACTAATTGGGCCAAATCTAAATAATTGGCCCACATGATAAATAAGGCCATTAAGTAATTAATTGATTAAGTAATTATAATTATCAGATAAAATCGAATGGCCCAATTAGTTCAGCCAAACCGACCCAAGGCCACCCACGGCCCAACCGACAGAGTCCGCCCACGGACAGTTCACAATAATCGGCCCATTCATTTAAAAGGCCATTTAATTAATGTTTAAAATAATTAATTAGGAGATAAGGATAAAGCCATATTAGTTGGCTTAAATAACAAACTCCTTAATTATCTCCTAGTTAGTTACCATAATGAACTGAATTTCAAATAAACAAAACACACGTCTTCTCACCTGGAACTGCCATTAACATCAATTTTCAGCAAACAAGAAGAAGGAAAACTACCTCCAAAGTGGTAGGGAGGTGGAGGAATCCAAGAGTAGTGGAGATAGTGGGTGAGATAGGCCATCAAGGGAGCCGTTTTTTGCCATCAGCCCATCAATTTCCAGCCATCAGCAGCCTATAAATACGAACAGGCCGCCATACGCGCAACACACACACAACTCAATCAACAAAATCAGTCTACACTGAATCGACTCTACGCCTCATCGGAAGTCCAGCGCTCCGCTGCTTCTACCGTCAGCAAACACCTCCCAATTCCTTGACATCAACCGTCCCTCCTCAGCCACCAGCGAGTCATGACCGCCTGAAGTCCAGCACCGCCGCACAACAACGCTGTCTCGAGCGAAACCCCTTGATAGCAAGCAAATAGCAAACTGTTTCTGTCAAGTTAGTCAGTCTGCCAACTCCTTGATATCAGTCTGTCAATCCTCAGCCACCAGCAAGACATGACCGCCAGAAGTCCAGCGCTGCCGCTCAAAGTAAGCCGCACAGCTGCTTCACCCGTCAGCAATGCTGTCTCCAGCGAAATCACTCGATATCAACCAAGTAGCAAGCTGCTAACCGTCATGTAAGTGCCCACGTATTTATATGGCAAACTTATCATGTAGCCATATGCTTGATGAGCTCGTCGTCAAGTAGCCATCTGCTTGACGGCTATCGGTTGAGTAGCCATCTGCTCAATCGATGCCCTTTTCAGTGGCCATCCGCTGATCAGGAGCTTGATTGGTGGTCATTCATCAAGGTTGGGCGAACCATTGACGGTGGTCTTCCGTCGTCAATGTTATTTTCTGTCAACAAGTTGTACCATCATATATTATCAGCTCATCGGCGGGTTTACCTGGCGATCAAGGAGTCAATTTTCATAACTTATTAGACTTATCAACTGATTTGTCAGATCATGCCAAAACAGGAGACCTCTATCGTTTTTGCATATTTTTGTAACATTTGTATATCGGAGAACTCACTGATTTTCTTTTATTATTAATGTAAGCATTTTGGTCCGTATCTCTTGATTCTTTTACTAAAGTATGCTTTACGTCAACGGATTTTCATTGATATGTCGTTTTGTCAAGTTTATGTCTTTTGTCAAGGTGAATGTTTAAACTGATTGATCGTCAACTCGTTTGCTGATTTACAAATTCGTTCATATGTTGAGCAGGCCATCGATTGGTCATAAAACTTTGGCATTTTGGGTAGATTTTCAAAAATTATTTAAGTTCTGTGGCCAGGCAGGCATAGAAAAGAACTAGGGGTAGTGTTTGCCTACTCTGTCACAATCGTTTAGAAGTCAGCCTTATCAGGACAACTTATCTCGATATCAATATGTCTTTATCAGAGGACACTTATATTATTACTACACTGATATCAACATGTCAATTTTTAAATCGTTATGTTTGCACGCACAAACATTGGCACGCCCGCATTCATTTTACATCATATCGAGGCATTTCGCATCGAGCCATTGGCTCGTCGAGGTATTTGCTGCCAGATTTACAACAAACAATATTTTGGCACGCCTCAATGCCAAGCATCCCTTGATGTCAACTGTATCGCAGACAATATTTTGGCACATCTCGATGCCAAGTGTTCCTCGATGCCAGTTGTCACTCGATGTCAATTTTATCGCAAACAATTACTTTAGAGTAAAACCAATAATATGATTTATAATTTTGAGTTTACATCCATTGATCCCGCATTATTATGATAGATAGAACTTTCATAAAAAAAATGTTTTACATTGTGGTCTTTAATTTATCAATAATGATCTAAATTCCCTTTAGATTTAAAACTAGCATTTTTTTTGAAAACTTTTGACATCAAGGAGTTGTGTGTTGACATGTTTAAATAATATTTAAAATTCATACTTACTTCAGATAATTAACTGAGAAACAAGAATTTTACATGTTATACATAGCAACAAGTATATTGAATATGCAACAAAATAATTCATGAACTACGACACTTTAAATAAGAAACAATAAAAATATTTAATTATTATAAGCATAAAAATAATATAATATTTCATGTGAATGTTGAATAAATTGTACCCTTAAAACATTCAAATATGTAAACTGTGCTAATATTTATTGATACGACAATAACATTATTCTGAAGACTTGATTATCATTTCTTTATCTTTTGACTCATAAGATAAAATTATCGGATATTTCTAAGAAATAATTTGAAATGAAAACTAGAGTCACTCGAATTCCAACAAAGACCTATGTAATCATCTGTCATCAAGCCAATTTGCTTAATGAGGTCATTGCACATAAGTGCATAATTTTCATTATCAATTTTTTGGAGACAAATGCCATTCCCCTTATACTTTGTAGGAATTGACTCGTATGTCATATCCCACAAAGTCACCGGAATCTTGGCCGTTGACATAACAAGTTGTCTCGATATGTCAAGGTTCCAGTATCGAATAACGTGCTCGAATGTTTCATGAAATGAAATGATTAGCTTTCCGCAATCAATCTCAGACTGGGTCAGAAATTTTCGGATATGCCATGGATGTCGGGGACTCAACATTGGTGCTTGATGGACATCCCTTATCTCTACCAACGTACCATTATATTGGATGGAACTATTCGAGATAGATCTAACTAAGGAGGAATCCTCCTTATTCTTGGTGGGGAAGAAGTTGTAAAAAATTGTTTTCTTCATGGTGCGGTAAGTTTTCAAGGCCACAAATTGATACTTTTTACATATTGTGTGATTTAGACTTTGAAGATTTACGAATATTTATAGCAACAATTAACCTCGTATCATGGAAAGCATAATATTAATTTTACGATTGTAATATCAAGAATCCGATTGAGAAAATAACTTACATGCTTATTTAGAAAAAAAAATTATGAACATATGCAACTAGTCATATACGTGTTATGGCAACGTCTCAGTCAAATTATGTATTTATTGTAGTTGTTACGGTCGTTGAATTAAGATTCTTAATGTAACACGTGTCATTTTATTGTAAATTTCATTTTATTACTATTCAAATAAACAAATTAAAAAAGAAAAAAGAAACTAGAGTGACACATGTCACCTTGAAAAGGCACAATGAAAGAAATTGTTGAAAATAAATTATCATCCGGGGTGGATGTAGAAATAATATAAATTTTGATAATAACAAATGAATTCAGCGTTGGATTAAACTGACTTAATTACTAGGCTTGGCAAATTGTATTAGTGAAATATATAATTAGTGGAGAAGAAAAAATTAAAATCGAGTTAATTAAAAGATCACTCTTGAGCTAGGTAACTAAATTCGCATGGGAGAGGCTCCTGCGCGTACCCAATTCTCGCACTGAGCGCGAAAAGCAAATTCGATGAATAATTCGCGCACTGGATGAAATAGTGGTCGCTTTTATGAAGAAAAGTTCGTGCACCGACTGAAGATAGTGTGCGCTCTTGTGAAGCAAAATTCGCGCATCCTACATATTAGCCAATATACAGCTGACACTTGTACATAGAAATAACTTATAGCTTTATGCTCTCTCTGTAAAGCCGTAGTAGGATTGAAAATCAAACATAGCTATTCGATACTCGGGTCGAGCTCGTTTGAGCCCTGTTCGTCAAACAAATCAAATAAGGTTGAACAAGATTTCTTGTTTGATAGCTTTTGAAGCTCGGTTCGAACTCGATATCGATAAGCTAAAATATGAAAAAACAAATGTAAAATTCTAAACTACTCAATACTCGGCTCGAGCTAGGATCGTTAACAAATCAAACAGAACTCAAACACAAAATTTCAAGCTTGATAAAATTCAAACAAAGTTTGAACAATGTATCGTTCGATACAACTCGACTCGTTTACACCCTTAGCCGTATGGAAAGCCGTGGTTTGAAATCAAACCTCTCCTCAGGAGGATAGATGGGGCGATTCGGGTGAGATCCAATGTAGATTCACTCGTGGGATCCAGGCGGTCCGGAAGGGACCACCACGGCTCCTCTCTTCTCGAGAATCCATACATCTCTTATCAGTGTATGGACAACTATCTCTCGAGAACATGTTTAGGTTTGGCCTCAATGGGAAAATGATGACATCAGACATCATGACTCTATATTGGGAATACCAAAACAACATGAAATATTACTATATTATTTATATGAATTTTACTATGCAAAGCACCACAATTAACCCATTGAAAGCAAGCTATACAGAGAAATATTAACTGGATAGAAATTATAATTAATTACAAATTTTTCATTTTCACGCAATTTGAACTTATATCGAGAATGAAAATTTACTATTTTCCATACATCAAGGTAACACATTAACATTTTATAAATCAAATAATGTTCTGTAAAAAATGTATATGACTTGTTCTAAACTTAAAAAAAAAAAAATCAACTTTGCTTTAAATTACACGTTGCAAAACCTAATATTTTATGGACATAATGAAATAACATTTGGTTTATTAGTTATATTTGTCATTTTTGTAACATATTTCATTGGACTAAAATTTCTGTTTAACTTTTAAATGTGTAGGAAGAAAAAAATAACACATCGGAGTATATTAGAATATAAGTAACAAAATATATTGCTCAAAATAATAACTTTTAGTTCTATATTTAGTTAGAAAGTATAATTTCTTTTTGAAGTTTACACTTTTGCAATATTAGTATTTTTATTATTTTTATATTTTTATGACGCTTTATAGGCGCTCTCATAAGTCAGAGTTTTAACATATCACTCTCCCGCGTTGGTTGGATGAACACCAAATACAAGATGCTTAGTCTTCTAAGAAGATGGCTCAATACGTTATATTTCTCTAGATGGGGAAGAGAAAATAATCTGATGTGTTTTATAGCCACTTCTTAGGGACCATAGCAATTCCATCTTAAATGTCTAATATGTAACAGACCCATCAATAATTACATATTAGACTAGTGGGCATCCACACATTAACTCCATATTATATATATAAATAAATAGTATTTCTAAAACCCTTTATATTTGGCTTAAGTGGGTTTTGGACCTTAATTTAAATAGCTGGTCCATATGTTATAATAATAGATGTTAGCCCACAAAATAGAAAATTGCTAACAATCTCCCACTTGGGATACATGTATTTACTGTATATAACATATGAGAATAACTTTATTGAGCTCAAGAGTGCTATTTAATATCAGAAATACTCCTAAACAATCTGGTCCAATAGTTTTATCAATAAAAGATCAAAGAGGCCATCATTACTAGTGTTTGTAACGGGACCCATCATTGATCACAATATTGACTCAACCAATGACAAAGATCAAACATGGATGTGTAGCATGAAAATTACATGTAATGTGATCTTGACTATTTCCAACTGGTCCTCTTTATGACTCAAGAGAGTCTTGTTTGTCATACTTACAATCACTAATTGCTAAACAACAGCAATAAGTCTTGACAATTATCTCAGAGTTACCAAAACATAAAACACAATATTAACAAACTTTAGTACGTACAAAATCATAAGAAAATTGTGTGTACTTGATAATGTCAAACTTTAGAAAACGGATACACAAAAGATATCCATATACAAACCCCCACTAGTTTGGTACATTGTCCAAAAGACAAACACCCATACGAGCTACATGCTCATGAAACACCTTGGGTGGCAAACCCTTGGTAAGTGGATCAGCTATATTGAAATTTGTACTAATGTGTTCAATTGACACTTCATCATTTTGAACTCTTAACTTAACAACTAAATACTTGATGTTGATGTGTTTGGACTTTGATGAACTGCAGTTTTTCTTAGAATACATCTCTGCGGATTTGTTCTCACAATTAATCCTCAATGGCTTCTCAATGCCATCAACAATTTGCAGCCAAAGATAAAATTCCGCAGCCATATAGCTTGATTTGATGTTTCATAACATGCTATAAACTCTGCTTCCATAGTAGAAGAGGCTACAAGTGTTTGTTTAACACTTTTCCAAGAGATAGCTCATCCGGCCAACATAAAAACATAGCTGGAAGTAGATCTCATGCTATCCACGCACCCAGCAAAGTCGGAGTCCGTATAACCAACAACCTCCAAGTGGTCAGATCTCCGAAAAGTAAACAAAGTCTTTTGTCCTCTGTAGATATCACATAACCCGTTTTGCTGCTTTCCAGTGAGCCAATCCTGGATTACTTAAATATCTGCCCAACATCCCTACTATGTACGCAATATCTGGACGCGTACATACCTGAGCATACATGAGACTGCCTACTGCAGAAGCATAAGGGAACTTTTCCATTTCTTTCTTTTCAAGTTCAACTTTAGGGCATTGGTGCAAACTAAGTTTGTCACCCTTTGCCACTGGTGTATCACCTGGTGCACAATGTTGCATATCATACCTGCTGAGTACCTTATCAATATAAGTCTTTTGTGATAAACCAAGTATACATCTAGAAAGATCTCGATGGATCTGTATACCTAACACAAAAGATGCATCACCAATATCTTTCATTTCAAAATTCTTAAACAAGAATTTCTTGGTGTCATGCAACAAGTCCTTATCATTACTTGCCAGTAGTATGTCATCAACATAAAGCACCAAAATGATAAACTTTCTGTAATACCCTAAAAAAATTTCGATTTTCAGAAAGTCCTAAAGTTTGACTTTGTTTAGTTAAAAATCTTTTCGAGGTTATATTTTGAGGAAGTTTGGGAAATTTTATTTATTATGAAGTTGTGCTTTTATGTAAAATAAAAATGATCCTGAAAATAAAAGATATTGCAGATTAAAGTTTGAAAACTTTTGGAGTGAAAGTGTAATTGAATTCTTGACTAATATGATTAAGTTTATTTATTTTTAAGATTTCTTGGTTGTTTTTAAAATTTTGGGGCTAAAGTGTAATTTTTGAAAAATTCAAGGGACAAAATGCAATTTATAAAAAAAAATTAAATGCAGGACAAATGTCCTGCTGCTGGCCCGTAAAATACAAGTGGAAGACTTAGTCTTCCACTTGTGCTCAAGCATTTTTTTTGAAGAGGAAAAATGGGATTTAACCTATTTCATTCATTTCTTCTAATCTAAATCTAAAGAAATATCAATACATTTTCCAGCAACAAATAAAGTGGGATCAAGTGCAATTTGTTTGTTCATTCCTCCATTGTTATCTTGCTCAAGCTCAAACACCCACCTACACATACTAGAAACTCAAAAATATAACTTTCTCAATTCTTAACCAAATCAAGCGATTAAACACTCTAAATTATAGTATTCGGAATGTAGAACGTCGTGATGGAGTTATTTTTCAGAAATATTGATCGTAGATGGAGAAATCGCGACATTAAAGTGACGGTTTGAAATGGATTTCTTTGCATGAGCGTTTTTCGATCAATTTTTCGAAGATCCGACTCCACATTTGTGTTCTGGGATCAAAGAGGAGTGGCATGGTGAGTTCAGCAAATTTTCTGGTGTTGGTCAACGGTGGTCAACGCTGATCAACGGTGCCTGCTCCGGTCAGCGACTTCGTCTCGGAATGGGTATTCCATTTTCGGTCTTCATTTCTCGATTTGAGTTCTTTTGATAGTTCCTTGAGCCTAAATGTTATTGTGTATTATTTACTTACTTGTGGTTAATTTTTTGCTTTAGAATTTAGTTTGAACATGAGTTTGAGTTCGTACTATATTATGCATGTATCTCGATTAACTCGATTTTAGCTATAAAGATGGTGTAGTTTTGCTCGGTTTAAATAAATATTTATTAGATATTTGGATCTTGATTTATTTTTGTAAGAAAGTTATTGTTTATAATTTTTAAAACTTTGGAGGTATTTTTGAAAGATTTTAAAAGTACAAGGGCTAGGGATGTGAAAATATTGAGAGTCTAATGGCCTGAACAATCTATTTTTGTTTGATATTTGGTTAGGTTTACTAGAAAAGCATTTGTTTTAAAGTTTGTTTCGATATTTTGCAAAAATGGGAGTTTTTGAAACATTTGGGGTTATTTTTGTAAATCTAAAAATAAGGGGGTAAAGGTGCTGTTTGGTCGCTATTTTTACATCGTTACTTTTATAAATTTTTGATTAATTGATTTGAAGTAGTGCTTTGATAACTTGTGTTTTAAGATTGAAAATTTGAAAAATTTCCTAAGAAAATTTTTAATGAAAGAACTTTTGTTTCTCATTGTTAGTTTGTGAAAAGTTATTAAAACTTGTGATTAATTCTGGTTTTGTAGTGAATTTTTGCTTAAATATTTTTAAACGTTCTTGTGATATTGGGTTTTGAATTATTTTTGCAAGAAAGTAATGTTTTAATGTTTTGGAAACTTTAGGGGTATACTTTGAATGTTTTCAAAAGAAAATGGTCTTTAATTATTAGCTTGTTATATATTTTGGATTTTCTCAAATCTTAAGTTTAAAAAAAATGAATACACTTTCGAAAGTTTTAAGTTCTTGTCTAAGATTTTAATTTAGGAAATCCTTGTGATAGGATTTTCTTTAATTATATTTAAGTAAGATTATAAGATAATTTATTAGTCGTATACGTATTTGCTCAGGTTTCGGATACACTTCATAGTGGAATTTTGGTCGCCGTAATAAGCTCTTCAGGTGAGTGATGTGTGTTACTTGTGTGTAAGTCCGAATGTGCTAGTAGGTCAAGTCATAACTTTAACTTAATTAGTCCCTAAACAAACAAGTATATGATATATGATATATGATATTGGATACAACTCGACTACTAGGACAAACAGTTCATGTTATATTTAATATATATACCACATATGATATAATGAAAAACTCGACTGTAGGACAAACTAAACACCTTAAATTATTATGATAATGCCTATGTGCTTACGAGACCTTGATATCATATATTGAACCGTTTTGATGATTGTTATTGAGTTGTTTGCTGATTTCATGTTAATGGAATGTTACTATACTGTATTGATATTGGATTGTTACTGTACTGAACTGTTACTGTTACTGTCCTGTACTGTACTGTTTATTGTTACTGTGTGGGCCCCTATTTTGGTGTGCGGAATCGTGGATAACCCGAAAGGTAAGGGCCGGAGGGTTACCTCGATCCACCGTAGACCCGCTTCACGAGCCAAGTGTGGAGTTACACTTGGGGAGTGAATGTCAAACTCCTGGCATTTGACGTCAATGCGCACTGTTATGTAAGGTCGTACCTTACTTGGAGTGTTCGGTGGTGGTTTTCCTGACTGTGGATTGGAGGGTAAGAGGAGGACGGCATCAACAAATGTTTTTACTTGTTTAACGTGCTTAAATTGTTATAGCATATGTTCATTATTGTACTGTTGTATAGGCTCATGTAAATTAGGTTGCATCCACGCACATGTGCACAACAGCCTCACTAAGTTGGACGATCAACTTATGCATTCTGTGTTTCAATCTTTTCAGCTACAGGTGTTTGGGGTAAATGATAGTTCATGTTGCGGTTAGGTCGTCATGATTACGATCCCACCCTAGTTCCAGAGAGTAGTTGAACTTTTGTTTAAATTCTTATTTGATTTTATAATTTTTGTTTGAACTCATATTTTAAACCTCCTATAATGTCTAAGTTCATTTTCATTTTATCTTGCTAAATATCTTGGTATTTTAGCTAATTTTGTAAAATGGGAATATCTATACAAAGTAATTTTTAATTTTATCAAATATTAATCTCAATCTTGTTGTATTTCTTTTGAGTCCCAGAAGTTGTTTCACCATGTCATGTCATCCGCTAAAATTTATTTTAATTACTTCCGCTTTAAACTTAGTAATCAAAATTGTTCTTATATCGTTTTAAACCACTTCCGCTTAAAATCTTTAATTCTAGATTTTAATTTATCGTTCTTTTTAAAGGTTTCAATATTTTAACTCTTATTCAAAATAATAATAACTATTCGACCGTTATCCGACGGACCCGCGGAGTCGGGCCGTCACACTTTCTCCCACTGAACTTGAAATAAATGCATTGATCAACAATGTTCTCTTTGAAATCGAAAGAAGAGATCACTTGATCAAATTTCTGATACCATTGTCGGGAAGCCTGCTTTAACCCATAAATGGACTTCTTTAATTTACATACTAGGTGCTTTGAGCCTTCCGCCTCATAATTCTCCGGTTGCACCATGAAAATTGTTTCATCAATGTCACCATTGAGAAACGCTGTCTTTACGTCCATTTGATGTAGCTCAAGGTCATAGTGAGCCACAAGTGCTATGATTACCCTAAATGAGTCTTTCGTTGAAACGGGTGAAAAAGTCTCCCTGTAATCTATGCCTTCTTTTTGAGTAAATCCTTTTACGACAAGGCGTGCCTTATACCTCTCGATATTGCCTTGTGAATCACGTTTGGTCTTAAACACCCATTTACAACCAATCGTTTAAACACCTTTAGGCAAATCAACAAGTTCCCAAACACCATTGTCTGCCATGGATTTCATCTCATCCTTCATGGCTTCAATCCACTTAGCTGAATTGACACATGATTTGGCTTGATTGAAGGATATAGGATCATCCTCCAAACCTGTATCAAATTCATGCTCTTGGAGATAAACATAATCATCAGAAAATGCATTTCTCCTTTCTCTAGTGGATCTCCTTAATGACATTTCCATTTGAGGTGGTTGAGGTGCAACTGCAACCACATGAGGTGTTTCCTCAACCATTATGGGATCCCCCAACTGAGTTGGTGGTTCCAAGGGAATGTCTGCAACTATTACATTGTTTGGATTTGCAACACCAACAATGCCAGGAATGGTTACCTGATCACTATCAGTTGCAACTGTAGTATAAGTGTTATGAAAATTTTGATTTTCCTCTGCAAAGACTATGTCCCTTGAATTAGTGCTCCCACTGTCATCAATAAATTTGGCATTCCTAGTTTCGAAAAAGGACATGCTTGAAGGATTATAAAACTTGAATCCTCTTGATCTCTCAGAATAACCCACAAAGAAACAGCTGACTATTCTTGAATCAAACTTTTTCTCATCAGGATTGTAGTGTCGAGCTTCAGCTGGACTGTTGGACTGATCCAATTTGGACCGGATCGGATCTGGGGCGCCCATGTGGGCCGACCTGAACCGGATCCGAGATCCAGTTGGTTAGTGGGAGTTTTAGATAACTCCCTACTAACCCACTCCTACAATTAAGCCACTACCCCTCTCTCTCTCTCTACCTCTCTTTTGTCAGTTGAATAAAAATAGAAGCCGTTTTATTTTTTATTGACACACAACACAATTTGAAATTGACAGAAAGAAAACAGAGAGAAAATATTTGAGAGAAAACAAAAAGAAAACACGTATTTTCCTTTTTGAGGTAGATATTATTGATCATTCAGAACATTGAAATCCAGAGTTCTTAGGCTGTGATTAGTATCTTCTTTCCGTTCGTGATTGGAGATCGACCACAATATTGGGATAAAACCAGAAGTCAAAGAAGGGTTCGTGATTTAATTGCCGGTTCCAATTGTCAAGTATGATTCTTTTACTTTATTTACTTTGAATATTTGAATTTAAAGCATGTGTTGTTTCAAACCAACATTGGTATTAGAGCCATTGTTGTGATTGAGTTCGAAACTTTTTATTTTTGATTATGTTCATAATTCATGATGTTCGTGATTTATAATTCCTGTCAAATTATTTTTCTTAGTGAATTTTCGAATTTGTGGAATTATGATTATGATGTGATGTTTTATTTTTCGAGGCATGCTGTAATAGTCGGATTATGCTGTAACTTTTATTGAAGCATGCTTACATGAAGTTATAATTAACAGTATTTTTTCAGAATCTTTTGATCCATAAACTGTTCTGAAAAAATTGTTTTGTTGAAATTGTATTATGCGTTATCCCGATGTGTTACATTAAATTATGCGATCTATCATATATGCTTATGTTCGTGTCGAAATAAGCTTTTTGGATATGTGCCCAAATTATTTTTTGGCTGAGTATTTTGTATGTTAATCAAGTTTTTTGGCCTCTGCCTTTTAACCCAAATAATCTGGAAATTAATTCTAAACACATATAATGCATAATTTACTCGCCACTCTCTTCCTAAGCGGTTGTAACGCAAACTCCAATGTCGAGAGCTCTAAACTTAAAATCGATTGCACCAATGGATTCAGAAGGCACGAAAATGTGGGGGTAGCCAGAAGGACGACGCCGAAAAACGAGCAGAAGGCGGCTCGTGTGGGATTAAAACAAAACAGTTCACACTTTTCAGTGACACGCGGACGTCCACGTCAGACACACGTAGGATCCCGAAATCCGTTTTGCCACGTCACTGCCACATGTACATCCACGTGTCGACGACGTGGACATCCACGTTGCTGTTCCTTGCCATGTGGCCTGTCCAGAGGCGGCCACGTGGCAGAAGCGGCTTATGTCATTGGTTTTTCAACGAAGACACGCCCACCCTCACCGCCGGCGCGTGAGGGCTCTTCCGGCCGCCGGTTTCGACCGGATTTTTTTCTGTAAACTGGAATTTTTATTTATGATTTATCTATGAATTAAAACAATTTTTTGAAAAATGTTTAAAATTTATTTTGATTTATCGAGTTTTAAACCATTAGAAATTCACAGAAAATAAAATTATTTATCAGAAAATTTCAAATTTTTTTCAGAAAATTTAAATTAAATTGTCCTTCATGGGTGGCTACTAAGATTGATTTTTGTGATACTTTAGAAAATTAAGCTCGTTGATTCTCGCTTAAGCATTTGTTTTTTCACGTATTTTATTTGAAATTTAGCAAACAAAACATTCTTGAAAGTATCCAAATGTATTTCAATCACTGAAAATATTAAAATTCCGCAAACTTTAATATTTACCCTAATCCTTCAGGTATGCCTTTGATCTATAGCAAATATAGGGTACTTCGGGGAGAAGCCCTTGAGCGACGTATCCATGAGCTACCTGGGGTCATAGAAAATTTGATGTCGTATCGAATGGATCCCAAACACTCTCTTAAAGAAAATTGGAGGGTAATGAGAATGTTACACCGCCGCGTTCGCTATTATAATAATGACATTCATCCGCATGAGAGACGGTGTGATGTCTACAAGCAATCTCTTCCGATTGAACTTCATAAAATATGGGAAAAGGTGAGAAACTATATTGGAAGAGATAACACGATTGAAAACTTTATTCACAACATGCATAAGGGATGGAAATTATACCTCAAGAAAAAGTCTGAAAAAACTTTGTTTCTAAGTCTGAACTCTAACCTCCACAACTTGAGGTCCGACATGAGGAAGAAATCAACTCATCAGTCCTTGAAGCAAGTACCTTGTGATAGGCTATCTCAAGCCATTGCCAATGATGTTTTTGTTCAATCTTGGAAATCAATCGAACCAGAGGGTCGATTTTTCCGATTTGATTGATTTCTGTAATTCTATTTCCAGTTGCAAATATTCTATGTTGTTTGTTTGTTTTCAACTTGAGACTGGATTTGATAATTGTTTGTTTGGATCTTAGTTGTTTTGATTAAAAGTGCATGCTCTGTTTGCTTACATATTTATGGTCGTATATGTATTGTTTTGCCTTAGCATGTTTGATCATCTTTTCCAGTGGGAGTTCTTAGGTTTTAGAATGACTATCACCTTGAACTTTAGTTTTTTATACTTTTGATATTAAGTCCATAATTATGAGACACTTGTAAATGGATGATGATTGGGAACATTGCGTGAACTTTCGAATCCATTGCTTGTGTCAAATCCTGATGGAGCTTAATTGACTTAATATAAAATAAAATATGTGTATAAGGGCTTTAACATTTAATCACCTCTTACATAACAGACTATGGCATCAAAATCAATCATTGCTAACCTTAACAAAGGTGATAAACTGAACGGTGACAACTATGACATCTGGCGTCATAAGATTTGGTATGTGCTCGATGAGCAAGATCCTTTAGATGGCATCAACCAAATCATGGCTGACCCATATATTGGAAATAGTGTCCAACAGAGAATGGATCAAGAGGCTTACCAGGTGTGGAAAAGAAAAATTCCACAGCTCGTGCAATCCTGGTAAGCTCTGTGATTGATGATCTGATTTACAAGTGTGTGAGCAACACCCTACCGCTCATGACATATGGGTGTTTCTCAGGGAGAAATATGGGGGTACGACAATCACTTGTCTGAGGCAGCTGACAATTAAGTTTGACACTTATAAAAAATTGCCCAATCATAACATTAAGCAACACATTAGGGTGATGTCTAACATGATTAGGGAGCTTGTGTCAGCTGGCCATATACTCTCTGATGAGCAGCAAGTTCAAGCCTTAATCCGGTCACTTCCTGACAAGTGGGAGCATCTGAAAATCAATCAGACTCATAATGATAGCATCAAAACCTGTGTTGATGCTGCTCGCCACGTTGAGCTTGAGGATGAGCGAGTTGGAGTTTCAAAATACATGTCAAGTGCTTACATTGCTGAGACTAGTTCCAAGAAAGCTTCGGGCTTCAAACGTAAGAGGAACTGAAAGAAAGGCAACCCTGGGAAGCAGACTGGTGAGAAGAACAACAATCCCAACGATGGTGGTAAACGTAAGCGTTTTCCCAAAAAGAAGAGAGACAAGAACAAGATGAAGTGCTTCAACTGTGGAGCACTCGGGCACTTTGCTCGAGAGTGCACCAATCCTAAGAAGGATAAGGTAGTACACTATGATTCGTCTTTGTCTTTTGTTCATGTATCTAGTACTGTTTTATTAACTGAATCATATCCTGTGTGGATTGTTGACTCAGGTGCAACAGACCATGTGACTAGAGATCGTGAATCGTTGGTAGAGTTTCGTTGAGTCCCTGTTGGAACAAGATAGATATATTTAGGTTAAAGGGATTGGTACTTGCAACTTGATTTGCATGGTGGACGAACCTTGATCCTACAAGATGTCTTATTCGCTCCAGATATTCGACGGAATTTAGTTTCAGTTGTTGCTCTTCTAGGATTAGGATTTAATTTGAACTTCTGTCGTAATTTTGTTCATGTTTATCTAGACAATGTTTATTATTGTTCTGGACATCTTAGAGATGATTTTATGGTATTTGATTGTAACAGACAAGATTTTAACTTTTATGTTAATAGTAGTTCTGTTTTGAATGCTTGTTCCTCCAGTAATTCTATAGTGAATGTTAATACTTGGCATGCTAGATTAGGTCACATAGGACAAGATAGAATGAATCATCTCGCGAGAGAAGGACTATTGGGTCCAATATCTAAAACCGATTTACCTACTTGTCAAAATTGTCTTGCTGGAAAATCTATTCGTAAACCCTTTGGTAAGGCTATTAGAGCTGAATTTCCATTGCAATTAGTCCATTCACACATCTGTGGTCCGATTAGTGTTATGGCGAGACATGGAGCCTCCTATTTCATTGCTTTCATAGATGACTTCACTCGCTTTGGGTATGTCTATTTGATTTCGCATAAGTCTGAAGCACTGGAGTATTTAGACGTTACCTTAATGAGGTAGAAAACCAATTAGACAGAATGATCAAATCCTTGAGAACTGATCGAGGCGGGGAATATCTATCAGGTCAATTCAAGGACCTTTGTAAACAAAAGGGGATAACTACGCAATTAACTAATCCTGACACACCTCAGCAGAACGGAGTTGCTGAGAGGAGGAATAGAACATTACTAGAAATGACTAGGTCCATGATGGCGCAAGCTAACTTATCAATTTCCTTTTGCGGAGATGCTTTGTTAACTGCTGCCTATATATTAAACAAAGTGCCATCAAAATCAGTGGCTACCACTCCATATGAAGTTTGGATAGGTAGGAAACCTGATCTAAGTAACCTTAGACCTTGGGGATCAGCCGCTTTCGTGCTCGACTCGTCGAACAAATATGGCAAGATTGGCCCCAGAGGAAAGAAGTGTATCTTTATAAAATATGCTCAACATTCTAATGAATATGTGTTCATAGGAGAAAATGAAGAGGGTAGCACCACTGAAATCGACTCACGAGATGCGACATTCTTGGAGAACGAATTTCCTAAAAGATGTGAGATCAAAAGTCGAGAACCTCTATTCGAATTAGCTGATTCAGCGAATGGCATTGAGCTAGATGAATCGTTGGTGGAAAATGTTACGACTGGACCACTTGATCCAAGTGGGAGTAATTTACCCCAGAACGATATTACTGAATCACAACTTAGGAAAAGTTCTAAAGGGAATATACCTGGACGTCATTACGACGTAGAATGACATATTTTTAATATTTCCTCCATAGAAGATGAAGAGCCTAAATCTTTTGATGAAGTTCTATCATGTCCTCAGAAGGACGAATGGAAGAAAGCAATGGAAGAAGAAATGGATTCCATGAAATCGAACCAAGTCTGGGAATTGGTCGATCTTCCTCCTGGCAGAAAATCTATTGGGAATAAATGGATTCTCAAAATTAAGCAGAAGGCAGATGGAACCATTGACAGATATAAAGCTCGTTTAGTAGCTAAAGGATATACCCAACTCGAGAGTATTGATTACGAAGAAACATTCTCGCCTGTAGTGAGATTTGACTCTATTCGCCTCATTTTGTCCATTGTAGCTAACTTAGATTTAGAATTACATCAAACGGACGTTAAGACTGCTTTTCTAAATGAAGAATAAGAAGAAGAAATCTACATGGATCAACCAGTAGAATTTGTTCTTAATGACCAAGAACACAAAGTGTGTAAATTGAAAAGATCAATCTACGGTCTTAAGTAGTCATCAAGGCAGTGGTATTTGAGATTTCACCGGGCTGTAATCTCTTATAACTTCGTTATGATAGATGAAGACCACTGTGTCTATGTCAAACGTTCAAACAAATTTTTGTAATACTATCTCTCTATGTCGATGACATTTTGTTAGCCGGAAATGACAAGGGATTCTTAAACACCATCAAGGAATGATTATCGTCTAACTTCGAGATGAAAGATATGGGTGAAGCAAATTTCATACTAGGCGTTAAGATCCACAGAGATCGTTCAAAGAAACTCCTTGCTCTTTCTCAAGAATCTTATATAAGGAAGATTATAGAACGATTTAGGATGACTGATTGCAAGCCAATAGATACTCCTGTGATGAAAGGCGACAACCTGAGTCTGGAGATGTGTCCAACGAATCTAGCAGAGAAACAAGAAATGTCAAAAGTACCATATTCCAGTGCTGTAGGGAGCTTGATGTATGATATGATGTGTACTCGCCCCGACATTTGCTATGCCATAGGTCTGGTTAGTAGGTACAAATCCAATCCCGGAAGAAGACACTGGGTTGTTGTAAAGAGGATTTTCAGATACCTAAAGGGTACTGCAGACTATTAGGGGTGTTCATTAACCCGCCTAACCCGCCCGACCCGCTCAACCCGACCCGACCCAACCCGAACCCGACGGTTTTTATTTTTATAAAACTAGTAACGGGTTGAAATTGTGACCACCCGAAAGTTATTGGTCGGGTTGCGGTTTTAATGGTTAAAAACCGCCTCTAACCCGACCCATGCAAATATTATATGTTTTCTCTACCCAACACCACTTACCAAACAAAATATTGAGAAATAATTAGGATTTTCCATCTCTAAGCTTCATGCCTGCTCCACTCTCCAGTTTTATTCTCCAATGCGCCTCTCCTCAAAAATTAAGATTCAAAATTTGTTCTCAATTTTCATCACTCATTAGTCACACCAAGCCATATGTGCGAACCAAGGGTAGGAAATTTGAGCGAGCAAGAGGAAAGAGGAAAGAGGAACATCAAAGTTTTCTAAGTTTAAGTTATTCATAGTTATTAACAAAGTACCCAATTCCGTTTGCTGAATGTTTAGTTTAAATATCTTGCCACACCTACCTTATTTTACGTGCTCTTGTTAACCGTAGATCCCTTCTTTTTTGCAGTACACAAAATGAGTTTGGAGAATATTTGAGTTTAAAATATATTTAAACTTACTTTTATTTCTATAAAAAAAAAAAAGAGTACTGTAACTTATGCATCAATTAACTTATTAATTTTTGCACTGTATGTATGTAGTTTCTTCTTATAAAACAATTGTAAGAATTGATCCTACCCATAAAAATCACCCCCCCTATATGCTTCAAGCTTATGGACACTTCAAGCTCGTACCTTCGTACCAATGATTAATTTTGTTGAAGAGAATTGTGTAGCTAGGAATTATAGTTGCAAAATGGGCCGTTAACCATGAGTTTGCGCAATCTTATTTTATTTTTATTCTTCCTAGTAAGATTGAATTTTATGTAGTATAAGTTAGTTGAATATACTATATTCAATGGTTCAACCAGCCAACCCGCCCGTCACTCGCCCACACCCGCCTCACCCGAACCGTGCGGTTTATGAACTTAAAAATATGGGTGCGGTTTGAAATTTTGGCAACCCGCATGTGTCGGGTCGGGTTAATTTTTTCGTTGTCACCCGCTAAAACCCGACCGCGTTCACCCCTACAGACTATTTCCTTTGTTTTCAAGGAAAGGGATTATCGCTGAAAGGCTACACAGATCCTGACTGGGGTGGAGACTTAGATGGTCGTAAGTCCACTTCCGGATATGTTTTCTTACTAAATGATGGCGCCATATCATGGAGCAGCAAGAAACAAAAGTGTGTAGCACTATCAACCATGGAATCGGAATTCGTGGCATGTTCAGCTGCAGTACAGGAAGCTATTTGGCTGCGGAGATTTCTCCTACATTTGGGGATAACAAGTAACTCTGAAGGAGTTGTAACTATTTACTGTGATAGTCTAGCAGCTATGTCTTACACTAGAGATCCCAAGTATCATGGACTGACCAAACACATTGACACGAGATATAACTTTGTAAGAGATATCATTGAGAAGAAAGAGGTGACTATGAAGTACATATCTACGCATCAGATGGTTGCTGATCCTTTCACTAAACCTGTAGCTAAAGAGGCTTTCATAGGTCATACCAAGTCTTTAGGACTGCGTAGAATTTAATGTACTGGATTCTGTTAAGAATGTTATTGCCACTAACATTGATGTACTAATGTTTTATGTATATACACATATTTTGCGATCTATTTTAAAATTTCTTCACTAAAAGGTATGTCGGATAAGTAGAGATTGACTCTCTCACATAAGCAATCCCCTCTGGCACTAGGAGTGTGCAAAGATAAGATTTTCTCAATCAGATGAAATTGGCTCGTTCACATGAGATATCGCCTCTGATATTTTGAAATATGGAGAGATGAGGTTACTATGTATAAAGTAATCGAAATAGATTCCCCACTATCCATTGTACTTATCTTAAGCCAGATATGAGTTTTCTTCAGAGTTGAGCCGAGGACGACGAAAGGAGAAAACTCGGGTTTGGGTATCGATGAATACTTAAACTGAGATCTGTACGATACAGATTTACAAATTCCTTTGTAAATGACATACGCTTCTGCACGGGAAGAAAAATATCGTAACACGTGTTTTCGTACCACGTGTGCTAGGTGACCACAAAGGTTAATGAGCAAATGTATCCCTGCTTTCTCATTATGTGAGACCTTGAGGTTCTAGGGAATCTCAAATTAATGCCCTTAAGACTTTTGACAGTTTCTTATGATTTTTCATTGGTGTTGCTACTTTAGCACGTTTCTAATAGCCATGAATCATACGGCGATGCGGTGCGTGTCTAGGAAAGCTGCTAAAGTGAAATCAGAAGATCCTTGTAGGAAATGAAGATTATTTTCAACTTACACCCTATATGCATTCACCAGCTAGCTAATTACATTATACTTAATTGTTTTGAAGTGTAATTGTGAATATAGAGTAGTATTGGCCAAAGAGTCGAGTATGCTCTATAACCAAGGTTGGAGGGATAAGGGATACGTCGACTGGTGTAGTACGAAAGATATCTAGGGAATAGCGAGAATAGTCCTCTTCTGGAATTTGTTTCCTTGAGCAGCTATATCACCCTAACAGGTATATAGCAACGTGCTCGTATACTCGCCGGGTCACACGGCCTATTTGCCTATACGGAATTTTGGATGTAAATTGAATTGATCACTGAAAGCACGGGGTCAGCCCGCACGTGCGATTGGGAGATGTTGGACTGATCCAATTTGGACAGGATCGGATCTGGGGCGTCCATGTGGGCCGACCCGAACTGAATTCGAGATCCAGTTGGTTAGTGAGAGTTTTAGATAACTCCCCACTAACCCACTCCTACAATTAAGCCACTACCCCCCTCTCTCTCTACCTCTCTTTTGTCAGTTGAATAAAAATAGAAGACGTTTTATTTTTTATTGACACACAACACAATTTGAAATTGACAGAAAGAAAACAGAGAGAAAATATTTGAGAGAAAACAAAAAGAAAACACGTATTTTCCTTTTTGAGGTAGATATTATTGATCATTCAGAACATTGAAATCCGGGGTTCTTAGGCTATGATTAGTATCTTCTTTCCGTTCGTGATTGGAGATCAACCAGAGTATTGGGATAAAACCAGAAGTCAAAGAAGGGTTCGTGATTCAATTGCCGATTCCAATTGTCAAGTATGATTCTTTTACTTTATTTGCTTTGAATATTTGAATTTAAAGCATGTATGTTGTTTCAAACCAACATGGACAACCCCAAACATGCAAATGCCTAATGCTAGGTCTTTTGCCTGTCCATAATTCGTATGGGGTTTTGTCAACCGCTTTACTTGGTACTCTGTTAAGTATATAAACTGCAGTCTTTAATGCCTCACCCCATAATGATTCTGGTAAAGAAGAATGACTAATCATGCTTCTGACCATATCCTTGAGGGTTCGGTTTCGTCTCTCAGCCACACCATTCTGACTTGGTGTTCCTGGCATGGTATATTGAGGAACGATCCCACATTCGGCTAGGTACCTTGCAAAAGGCCCTGAACCACTACAAGAAAAACTGGTTTTAGCGACACTAGGTAATGTTCGCTAAAAGCGGAAAAATGGTCACTAAAACTTACAGCGACCATAATAAGGTTGGTCACAACAGTATGGCTACTAATTGGACGCTGAAAGTGCATATTTAACGACCATTCGCATGTAGTTACTAAAAATCGCCACCAATAGCAACAATTTTTTGGTCGCAGATGTAGAGAAAGATAGTCGCTACATCATTAGATGGTTGCTAGCGTTATATGTGTAGAAACCAAAAAGTCATGTTTCATGACCAACCAATATTAGTCTCTAAAGACACAACCATGAGCAACAATTCCTTTAGTTGCTAATATAAAGATTGATAGTCGCTGCAACATTACATGGTCGCTGACGGTATGTGGACAACAACCAAAATACAAGTTTAGTGAAAAGCTGTCAGTGGCCTCTAAAAGATATGAACATTAGCAACAATATTTGTAGTCACTAATGTAAAGAATGTTGGTCGTTGTAGCGTTATACGGTTGCTAATTTTCTGATTGCAGCAACCGGGATTCTTATTTAGTGACAAACAACTAGTGATCTTTAAAAGACGTTTTCATAAGCAACAATATTTTTAGTCATTAATGTAAAGAAAAATGGTCGTTGCAGCATTACATGGTCACTAATGTTATGCGTACAACAACAAAAATCCATGTCTAGTGACCAACCATTAATGGTTTTTATAAGACAAGAACATTAGCAACAATGTTTTAGTCACTATTATAAAAGTAAATAGTTGTTGTAACATTACAAAGTCTCTAATTTGATGCGTATAACGACCAAATTTTATGTTTAGTGACTAGCTACTAGTGGTCTTTAAAGATAAGGCCATAAGCAAATTTTTCCTCTCTAATGTGAAAATTTATGGTCACTATAATATTATTTTCTTCGTCGTTATTTTACATTTAGCAACCATATCTTTTTATTAGTGAAAAATGTTTCTTTACCTACCATATCATCTAGAGTAAGAATAATTTATCGTTGTTGCTAAACTTAGAGATTAGTAAATTAATTTTTTGTTACTTAAATAAAAGAAATCATTACAACTAGCTACTAGAAAGGAATATAAGAGAGAAATCTAGTTACATGTGAAAATACAATAATTTCATTAGAATTAAAAACGTGATCCCGTTGATGTCAAATATAATGAGTTCATACCATAGGTAAAAAGTAAATTTACAAAATTTGACTAAAGGTCATCTTCTCTTTATCTTCTTCATTGTCTCCAGTTTAAGTACACTTTAATTTTATTCCTCTGAGATTTTCCAATTTGCGTTGGAGTCGTATAGCTACTCCCCAATATTTCTTTTGTACTTTTGATCTCTTATGGGAACAATATAATCAACATAAAAACTGCAACAAACAAAAACATAATCAAAGGTCTATACCAAAAGAAAATGGAAAACAGTAAAAGCAAATGCAAAGGACCAATAATATACGCAGCATCAACAATAAGCTCATCTCCAAAAATAATTAATCAACACCCTATTATCATTTCAGGGAGAGGAAATGTTGATGAAATGAAGACCACAAAATTAAGTCTCATAAAATGAGTCTTGAAACAAAATTCATTAAATAAAAGTACAGGAATTAACATACCAAGTTATATTTGTCTAACTCAGAATGTGTATGGTCATATATAAAACATAACACACTAATTTAGCAGAATGTTACACAGTAAAAGTTGGATATGCACACTGAGAATAGACAATTTCATAGAGTGAAGTTCAAAAGGTCTACTTTAATCAAACCTGAAATATACCATATGTGTGGCAATACAATTCAAGTAATTATTACTAGATCTATAGTATTATCACTAAAATGTTGGGTTGCCTCGATTGTCAGAACAACAAAAGTGCGGAATTTTAAAAAAATTCGAAGCACCCAAGGTCCCATAGATTAGATCTCCATATTATGTATACGAAAGCATGAAACAAAACACACAATGTATTAAAACAAAGGGGTTTCGATTTTTACCTCACCACAGGCTAGGTGGTGGCAACCTCTAACTCTGATTCTGATTCTGGTTCACGAGAGTGATCCAAATGTCTCACCTCCAGAGTTTAGTCCACAACAACTGGATTCTGGCAACACCTCCTAGTCTTAGACTAAGAACTAGATCTAAGAGGTTTGTTAATGTAGGACTGTGCAGATCTACTTGACAGGGCAAGATCCAGCACGGAGGAACGAGGGAGAACTCACGGCGGCACTATAGCAGCTCACAGCTAGCAGGAGGCGGCGGCTATTGGTGGCGGCGCAGGGTTTGGGGCGGCGGCTACTAGGGCAGAGAAGACTTAGGGTTTTGTGCTAGGGTGTTAGCTTTTTGAGCTCTGGTAGAACTCTATTTATAAGTCTTCTACTTCACCTAGGTTTGCAGGACTTCTTATGGGCTTTTGATTAAAGGCTCATGTCTTGCAAGCCTTGCTTTAATTAACTACTTTAATTAAAAACCCAATCCATATTAATAAATTAATATTTCCTTTAATTAATTAATTAGCAATTCAATTAATTATATTAATTAATTAAATCAACCAATTAATTAATCTCCCACTTGAATTAACACTTTAATTCATTTAATTGATTTAATTACCTTTAAATCAATTAATTCCTTTTATATCATTTTCATAACAGTCACCGTCCAATTGTATTGTGTGTGACCCTCTGGGTTCACCATCAATTGGCAGCAGGCCCATGAATTCCTCGTGATTTAATTTATGAACAATAAATTGCTCCGGTTAATTAAACAACATTTAATTGACCACTCCTAGAATCAAATCCTCTATTAACTCAGGAGTACCCACACTTCATGGTCGATGTCTAGCCACAAGCTCATGAAGCCCAACTTCAGGTGAATTGATATTTGTGAACCTCGTCTCTCTTATAATTGCCATGTACATACGGTCCTTCTATCGACTAATATTCCCGATCAAGGCTTAGGGTGTGTGAATTGATCGGCACCTCTAAATTTGTCTCGATAACTATACTTTCTAATTCGGGATAATATTTCAGTGTGACTGCTAAATTTGGAAACCCCTTTCCAAATCCGTCACCGACTGCAGCCGCAGATTCCTCGGATATATTATCTAA
Organism: Penstemon eatonii; assembly: GCA_038501285.1. NCBI lineage: Eukaryota > Viridiplantae > Streptophyta > Magnoliopsida > Lamiales > Plantaginaceae > Penstemon > Penstemon eatonii. The sequence goes on along the minus strand of CM076715.1, from coordinate 58,425,330 downwards.
GAATCGTATAGGAAATTCTCTCATCCATTACGATGAGTCGATAGATTCCATATTGGTACTAACCACTCGCGTACACAACTATTCGCACCCAACCTAGGCATGTTATGATCAGGCTAAGTGATCTATACCTAGATCTAAGTACGCACATTCATGCACCGAATTCGCCCTAGCACCTCAAGTCAAAGGACTAAATCGTACACTATTATAAGCCTTGAGAAATATCCCATCACCGATATGCGTCATGCGCTTCCACAATGGGTTTCTCTGTTCGGGTCGTTCGATGTGTTCAATCCTCCATTGAACCACCTACTCATATGCACTGGCCTCAAATGCCTTGCTCATGAAATGCTACAAATTCACTCTATGTGAATCATGCATACTCGTACAAGTCTTGGCGATTCCTATGATACCCCGTCTCGTTCGGAATCTATGACTTGGGAAAAGTTTTAAGATTACGACCTTAGAGACTGTTTCATGATTGCACTCAGTACTGATGTGAATCGTCCCATAGTCAGATGTAATATAAGGATTTCATCCAATCGCTTAAATGTATTCGCGAGAGATGAAGTTGGCCATTGCTTATCCTTATACACATATAAATAAACATGCGTATTATTATAATCAAAGATTGTCTCATATAGAATAGACTTATTACGAGCTTATTGAACTGGCTTGCTAGGCACTATCCTATCATAAAAAAATAGATAATATATATATATATATATATATATATATATATATATTTATCGAATTTCAAAATGGATCAAAATGATTGATCAAATTAAAGCTAGCTGAAAAAAATCATAAAACTTATGTAGCAGTAACTATGTTATAAAAACTAAGCAAGGATCCAGTTGTAAAAGCATCCCAAAAAATGGTATATGTCATTATGTTTTTGGAATAACCATGAAACATTAGGACTGCCATGAAATTTACAAAGTCCTGTTCTCCACATGATCAATTTCACCATCACTATGAAGCCACTAACCTAAGCCAATGCCTAATTATATATGACTGTCCAAACCCATATTTGAATTTGATTATCTCAAATGAGTATAATCTATATTTGAAATAGATGTCAAACTGAAAGAGGAAATTTTCTAATTAAGTTCTTTATGAGGATTGCAAATGCCACTAAATGAAAATCCATTATATTGAGAATAATACATGAGAGAAGCAAGAACTTCCATTTCCTTAAGTATTGGATGTCCACATATAATATGCCAAGTTTGCTGGTTTTATGAAGAGGATTTCATGGTGAGTTTAATGTATCTCTCCACGGAATCAACAGGGGCCAATGTCGATAGGTTGGGTCCTTGATGTTGATTCATAAGCTTAGATTCAATTCTTGTAAACATGTCAAAATTGAACTAAATCGATACCTTCTTGTTGATTGTAGCCTTTAGCGACTAATCTCGCCTTGTTTCGAGTAACCTCACCTTCTTCATTGAGTTTATTTCTAAATACCCATTTTGTTCCAATGATGGTGTGCTTACTCGGCCTTTCGACTAGAGTCCATACCTGATTTTTATCGAATTGAGCGAGCTCATCTTTCATAGCGGCAACCCAAGATTCATCCCTTAGTGCTTTATTAACGTCTTTTGGTTCGGTGATTGAGAGTAGGATGAAATTGGCACTTTGATGTTGTTGTACCTTTGATCTGGTTTGAAGTCCACTCCTTAGATCACCAATCACTTGTGTAGTGGGATGGCTAGATGCATGTTTGAACTTTCTAACGGCTGGTTCATTTTTGGTTCTGGAACTTCCTTCTTCATTTTCTGTTTCTGCTTCAGCTTCATGTTCCGAATCCTTTTCGGAACGTTCTTCTATTTTGGTTAGTTGTTCCAGTACTGGTTCCGGCAGTTTCTGTTTTTCGATTGTGATTTCGTCTTGAACATCTGAAACATTATTGCTCAAGGATTTCTTGGCACTATAGAGGTTAGAAACATTAAGCTCATGCTCATTTATCAACTCATAATTATGATATGCAATTAGATATTCATTGAGATGAGAGAAAATAATTAATAACATGTTATCACAATATTTTTGGCAAAATAACTTCAAGCACATCAAGAATCATAAATAGTTCAATAGTCAAGTTAATGCATATGTGATTCTTGTTATTATCTCAACAGATAAAAATTTATTCATGCCTTAAAGTTTCATAGCAAATACTTTTCAATCATGCTTCAAATAAATAGTTAATCTCTTCACGTTCAAGATAATAATCAACAAGATATAGCAAGACAATGACAATATGGCAATATTATAGCACAATTCTTTAAATATTCTTATTCTTATCATCTATAAGCAATTAAGGAATAATTGTAATAAACAATGCATCTAATTAAGAAATATGAATATCGTTTTGCAAGGTAGGTGCAATTATGTGATCTAAGATAGATGAGAGCAGTAATGGAGAGCACATGTATTGTATATGATCAATCAAAATGTAGCTTGAATCTAGATGATCATGATATTTCATTCTTTATAAGAATTGATGCACAGTTAAAAAATAGAAGCCATTTCATTATTCAGAGGTGCACATAATTCATCCATGCTAATTATTAACCAAAGCAAGAAACCTTTTATTAGGCTAATTTGACAACTTTATCTTAGTATCCCATTTACCTTTGCCACGTAGATCATTATTGAAATTACCAAAAACTAAATCACTGGAAGATATTCTGATGAAAATTCACACTGGAAGATATTCTGATGAAAATTCACATGTATTTTCAAAATCATCATTTTCAACATTTCTTTCCGGCACTATGCAGGTCCTTTTATTATATGGCCATCATATGCTTCCTTTGGACCTGCAAAACATAATTCTAGAATCTATCTGGTACCTTTTACTTTGGGTCCACAATGGTTAGTTATTTCATTTTTCACAACCCATATAAACTTAGAGCCAACATGTTTCTTGTAAGGACAATGATAAACATAATGTTGACCTCTTCCACAATAAGTACAAGTATGACAATATGGTATTCGCATATTTTGAACACATTTATTGCTAGCCTTTTGAGATGAAAACCATTTCACATTAGATTCATTGTTCAACTTCTCTTTGTCCTTTGGAAATTTATCATTAGTAAAATCAATAGTTTGGGATTTGAAATAATCATCTTCCTCTTTAAAGGGATCAAAATTTTCTACGAAATTGAAGACTTTTTGTTCAAGCTCAAATTTTTGCTTTGAAATCATTTCAATTTGACATTTCAAAAATTTATTTTTGGTAGTAAGGTTTTGAAAATAATTCTGACACTCTTTAATGTCTTTTTGTAATTGATTGTCATCTATACAATTTTTATTATCAATATCACAATAAGATTTATTAGAAAGAGAATTATTTACCTCCTTACCTTTCGTCAAGAAGCATAAATTTTCCATCTCATCATCACTTTGCTCTTCACATGAGCAATATGGATCATTGCAAATATTATTCTTCTCATCGATCAAGCTTTTGGTTTGTTCATCTTGATTGCATCCTCTAAAATCAGATTCATCGAGTATTATTGAATCTTCACAACTTGAATTGTCTCCATGAATTTGATCCAAGACATACCATATCTCAGATGCCGTCCTTAATCTGCAAATATCTTTCAAAGCCCTTTGATCAAGTGCAGAATAAAGGAAATATAAAGCTTTAGCATTTAAGCACATATTATTTTTATGAAAATCATGATCGTCATATCCATGCACAACAATACTCCATAAATCAAAGTCTAAGGCAATTAAAAAATCTTCCATTTGTTTTTTCCAAATAATATAATCATTGCCATCAAATATAGGAGGTTGTGTAATGCATCTTCCTTCAAGAAATATTTCACCTTCTAAGGCCATAGGATCTCTACTCAGGTTGTTAGACCAAATAAGAGCACGAGGCTCTGATACCAATTGATACCTAAGAGGGGGGTGAATTAGGTATATAACTTTTTCAAAGAGTTTATTTTCCAGAAGACAATTAGTAAATAGTTCAAGTAACTTTAAATAAAAGTTGATCGTTCCAATGATTTTAAGATTAAAGTTACGAAGGAAGTAAAGTGCAAAAAAATAAAAGGAGAGAAGGCAAACACAATTTATAGAGGTTCGCGCCCCAACGGCCTACTTCCTCTCTTACAGCACCCCTGGGTAAAATTCACTAATATACCGTGGCTTGCTGGACGAACCTTCGCCACTCGAGATTACAAGATCAATTCTTTCTCTCGAAACGAGCTTGCTAGGCCTAACCTATCGCTCAACAAAAACCGTGCTTGCTAGGTTCCCACCTATCGCACAAAACAGTGCTTGCTAGAACACTCAGCCTATCGCACAAAAACAGTGCTTGCTAGAACACTCAGTCCTATCGCACTACGAGCTTGCAAGTACAAAACTTTCGCTCAAAAACAGTAGTAAAATTTTGATTACTAATATATGCTCCAAAATGAGCTGATTTTGCAAAGTAGTAAAAGCTGATCTTTTTCTTCTATAACTTAGAGTATATTCAAGATTTCAAGAGCAAGAAGAAAAGATATTTTAAAAAGTCTTTTTGAGAAAAATGATTTTAACAAACTTAAGAGCACTCAAAGACTTTAACTAGGAGAAATGATTTTGCAAATGAAAAGTGTAGAGAATTTTGTTGTGATGAGCCATGAGAAATGATCCACTATTTATAGTTGAGTGGAGTTGGTTCAAATAGGGAATGATTTTTGAAATTCAAAAATGATTTTGTCACAATCAAAATGATTTTGCAAGATTAAATCATGTGACTAATTTTTCAATGAATGTGGACAATGTTTAGTAATTAGGTGGAGATGAAATCTTTCCAAAAGAATTGATTTTAAAAACAAGGGTAAGATATTTAGCTAGACAAATTGGAGACAAATTGGAGGCAAATTGGAGACAAATTGTTTTGCTAGCTAAGTCAAGGGATTTGAAAGAAATCATACCTTTAAAAATTGATTTGATTTAAAATTCAAAACAAAGGCCAAAATTAGTTTAATTTTCAAGAGTGATTAAGCTTAATTAGAAAAGATTTTAGACCAAAATGTAAAAAGCAAGGTCATGGCTCATTTTCTTAAAAGGGTAGTCAGGCCACTTTGATATGAAATACATTTTAGAAAAGGGCCAAAAAAGGTTGGACTAAAAGTATTTAAAAAGTGTTTGGGCTAGGAATTTTCTTGCTCTTTCAATCAATTGAAAAATACTTACTAAGTAGACCACAATTTTCTTGAATAAAAAATTGGGCCATTCAGGGGTGCTAGGGGCTTCGATCTTGATCTTCATTCATAACGAGCCTTTTGCTAAAATTGGCCTTCTCATGAGCTATCTCCCAATTTCGTACAAAGCCATTTCTTCCAAATTGGTCCGTCTTCATTGTTGGACTTGTAAGATCTTTATTGGGCCTTTTCTTCTCAATTAAGCTATATTTGCAAATGGGCCTCTTTCTTCAAATAATGAGCTTCTCAATATCTGTTAAGATCACTCAAGAAACAAGCTCAAATATCAAGTTGTTTGTTAATCATAATCATTCGGCTAACAACGGACACCACCACCATCTCACTTTCAGCTATCGAAGGACACCACCGCCTAGCACCACCATTCTTTCTTCTTCATATCAAGATCTAGAGAGGTATACTATTTCAATTTTGCATTTTTTTTATAACAAATTACATGTTTTTATTCTATATCTACTTTAAACTTGATTTAGAGGTTGAATTGAGTTTCAATTAGGGATTTATATTTATATTAAATTGAAAATAAAATATTATATATATATATATATATATATATATATATATATATATATATATATATATATATATATTCCCACTACATCTAGAGGTTGAACATGTACTTTTGTTAGGGAGTTTAAGGTATAAAATAAAAAGGTGAAACTTTTACTTTTATATATATATGCTCTTAGAGATTATTTTAATTGAATGGCGACCGTAACGGATGTCAGCTCAATCTGAAGGAAATTATGCGCAAGCTTTACAGAATTATTATGAAGCTATGCGATTAGAAATTGATCCCACGTAGTAATTGAGATATGGTTTGAGCTTGGGGTTTGGGGTTAGCCACCTCGGGAGGCGCGTCACTGCGCCTTCCAGCACGCGACCAGGCAGCAATCAGGGGACGCCAAGTGGCACCCCTGATTAAAATATTTTTTTTAATTATTTAGTTTGTTTTTAATGTGTGTATTATTATTTAATAGTGTAGTATATTTATGTAATTTGTGATATAGTTTTTAGTTAAAAAAAATTTGTTTAACTTTTATTGTTCATATTTTTTATGACATCTTAATTTATTTAATTAAAATTTTAATTTCATTTTAAAAAATTAAATTACAACTAAATCATTTAATTAGGATATAGGTGGTTATATAATATTTGAACAATATAACTTTTCAATTACTTTGAAAATATAATTTAAACACTTAGGCAAGCATATTTTTGTGTTGAAATTTTTAACAAATATATTTATCATATTAAATCACCAACGTGAAAATTAATAACTTGCAATGAAAACTAATTGAAACAATACGATTTAATTTGATTAATAAAATAAGAACAAACAATTTAACATACACTTAAGCAAGAAAACATGACTTAAACAAAATAAAAACAAACAAGTGAAAAAATACTTAAGCAAAATAACACCAAAACAAAATACGAATTAATTTGAAATACATCTCACAAATACGGTTTATGCCCGTGATCCAAATCTTGCCCACACATGGGCCATTAAGTCTTTTGAAGTCTACCATTGATATATGTCGATCGTATTGTGTTATGACGACATATAATCATCCAATGTTTGATTTCTTCTTACTGGATTTTCGCTATCAACCTCACCTGCATCATAAATTTTTGCACGGGCCCTACGAGATGTTCTTAAGTCTGTATCATCGTCGTCTGAGTCATCATCGTTTTAATCATCACGTTCGTCCTCGACAATCATATTATGAAGTATTACACAACACAACATAATTTGGACAAGTCCTCTGTATGTCATTCACTTCCGGGTTAATTTACAATTTGGAACCGAGCTTGAAGAACTCAAAAAGCTCGTTCAACATCCTTTCGACATGATTCTTGAAACTTTGAGAATAGTTGTTGTTGAGGGGTTTTGGGGTTCCTAAATGATTGGATTAACGTTCCCCATTTAGGATAACATAGCCGGTATAGGCCAAGAGGGAAAACCTTTATGGATGAAGATTATCACAATGATGTACCAAGTTCTCGATAGTGCGGACGAAAAATGTAATTAATAACTGTTGGAAAAAACATGTTTTCAAAGGCATGAACAAATGGAACACTGCATGTATTAAAGCACATAGGAAATGCGCAAGTGGAACTAACCTGACGAATGAGGTAAATGCTGTGAAATTATAGTGTTTCATACTTAATTACATTATTAGTATTATCATCATTTCATTTTATCATTCAATTTTTCGGATTTGTAGCATCGTTTGGCGTTGTTATTGTATAAGGCAGATGCTGGATGCCCTTGGATCTTCGATCACTGTTGGCAGGTTGCAAAGGATTGGGTGATGTGGTCTGTGATATCAAATACTCAAACCCAAACTCAACCTCAGGATTCTCAATTCATGCCTGGTATGTCATCTCAATCAACTCTTGACAGAAAAAAGGTATTTATTATCTGTCACCTCCACTGAATGATTATTCACCGAGTCAAGCGGAGCTCAACGATGAAAATTTGGAGACTCCTTCGTCGCACCAATATAGGGCAAGACCTACAGGAACAAAAAGTGCGAAAAAAGCCAAAGGAAAGGCTCCGTCAAGCTTAGAAACAACTGCCCAATTTAATGAAAGGATGCAACAAATGTCGGAAACTGCAGTGATATTAGAGGCGGGACGCCAAAAAAGGCATGAGGACAATCTCTGACAAAAATCAATTGACGACGAAAAAAAAGAACGAGAAAATGAAGCTAAAAGAATCGATGACCAAATCGCTAATGAATATCGAATTATGTCCATGGATTGTTCTTCGTATACTCCAGATACGAAGGCTTATTGGAAGGGTCTAAGGAAAGAAATTCAAAAAAATGGGCTTACAAAACGCTTATTTTCAAGTTCAGGAGGTTCGTCTAGTGAAGGAAGAGGTGATTTTGATCTTAATTAATTAAAATCTTGTCATATCCTATTGCCGATGATGTGTGTTCTTTTATTTTATTTTATTTTCCTTTGTTGTGTGGTAGGACTTTTTTTAATTCGATGATGTACTCCGGCAATTTAATGAATGTTTTTATTATTATTAATTTATATTATTGTTATTATTATTAAAATTATTATATTTGTTATTATTATTAGTATTGTTACTATATAATTATTATAATGATGAGAGTGGGAAGAATTAAATTGAGATCAGGGGCAGCTGGGGAGCTCCGGAGCTCGACCCCTAGCCCCTAGCATTGGGTTTGCCCTTAGGTGCCGCTAGAAATTAGACATGTCATTAATTAGTAATTTGTTAAACAAGTTGCCAACATGTCATAATAATATTAACACAATAAGTAGTATTATACCACAACAAATGATACTATACTATATATTTAGTAACATCAAATAGTAAATTATTTTCTAATAAATTATTATGAAAATAAATAAATAAATGTTACAATAATATTTTAAAATAAATAGTATGTAATATTTTTTTGAATAATTAATAATAACTTTAAAAAAATTGCATAAATCACCTAATATAGAATAAATACTACATGATGTGGGGTCATATTAAATATATGGGGTAAATACTATGAAATGTGTGCTCGTATTATCACATTTGAATTATACTATAGAATGTGATATACATTTCGTGGCAATACCACCTAATATGGAATAATACTACATAATGAGAACCATACTAAATACATGGATTTATACTATGTAATGTGAACATGTACTATCACATATGAATTATAACATAGAATGTGATACAAATTGCATGGTACCACTTAATGTGGAATACATACTACATGATCTGTGGTCATACTGAATATATGAGATTAATACTATGTAATGTGAACCCGTACTGTCATATATGATTTATACCATAAAATGTGATATACATTGCGTGGTTATACCACCTAATTTGGAATAAATACTACATGATGTGGGGTTATACTAAATATATGGGGTTAATACTATGTAATATGAACTTGTACTGTCACATGTGAGTTATACAATACAATATGATACACATTGCGTGGTAATACCACCTAATGTATAAATTAGTGGCACCTAGCGCAACAACACCCTAGAATCCCCCTTCAGTCAATACTTTATGTGAGAGGGTATTATAGATAAACATAATTTCATTTATAGAAAGAAAGTGTTACTTGGGACTTCCCAAAAAGGAAATAGTAGTAAAAATTTAGTGGCAGAGGAAGTATATGTTTAGGTTCATCTTGTAAGTTTTGTATTACATTCTACAAGTGAGGTATCAAGTTGTTAAAAATTGTTTAAAAATATTGTTTGATAATCTGAAATCGTGAATTTTCTAGTTGATAATTAATCCCAAGAATATTTTATTCTACCATAAAAAAAACAATTTGATAGATTTAGTTTGTTAAAAATTGGTATCCATTGATCTATGTTAATTCTTTCCGTATATTTCAATTTAATTTCAAAACTTGCTCCAGCAATATATTACTACTAATATTCTTGTTCAAAATGATTTTCCTCAAAAGTTTCAACTGTCATATATTGTGTGATAAATTGTAGGTCTCTGACAGCATGTATTGAGGCTATTTTTCAACAAAAACATTTCATATGAAAAAGAATTTTACCAATAAAATCTTTTGCCAGTTTGTTCGATTTTTGGGATAGTGGTTTGAGAAAGTGGTAGAAGTTTGAGAAATAATCTCGATTTGCATAATATTATTTGTTTGAGTTTTGGGAGAGTGGTTTGGAAAATAATGAAAATGCAGTTTATTTTGGTAGGTTAGGTTGTAGGGAATTAGTTAATTAGGTGTAAGATAATCTAAGATTTTATGTCACTTCAGTTAGTTATATATAATTTTATTTATTGGTGTATATATATTATATGTAATATATGTGGTAGATAATAATTATAATTAAATATTTATACTTTCAAAAATAATAAAAAATATTACTACTTAATTTAAATTTTTTTGAATTTTTTTTAAATGTTATAATTATATTCTTTTAATTATTTTATCTCACCGACAAATCCATTCAAATGACATATTAAATTTGCAGGAATTACACAATATTCTTAAAATAAAATGACATTCTTTTAATTATTTTATCTCACGGACAAATCCATTCAAATGACATATTAAATTTGCAGGAATTACACAATATCCTTAAAATAAAATAACATAAAATTAATAGTTATTACACAATGTCCAGATTAATATACGAAACGGAAATAACATATAAGTTTGTCATGTAACTTTTCTCGGAACATGATCTGACCATCTGAAGGAGGCAACAACTACTGCCATAAAAGTACGAAATCTAGAAAAGAAACATGAGAGCAATTTGTTTGGTTTTCTGGTTTTCATTTTCTTTTTTTTTTGGATTTTTCTTTTTCTAAGTTTTTTTGGGTTTTGTTTTGGGTGACGGTTGCGGGTATTGTAATTAAAAAAGACAAGGTTGCAATGATGTAAGATACTGCAACAAAAGTACGAAATCTAGAAAAGGAACATGAGAGCATTTTGTTTGGTTTTCTGGATTATTTTTTTTTTTGGATTTTTCTTTTTCTAAGTTTTTTTTGGGTTTTGTTTTGGGTGGGGGTAACTGGTATTGTAATTGTAAAAGAAAAGGTTCCAATGATGTAAGAAATTTAGCTCAAACTCACAGATATATTCTGTTTTCTTGAAAAATTCACAAAGATTTGCAATCATGTAAGAAATTAAGCTTAAACTAACAATGATTTTTTTTTGAAGAAAAAACTCCCAAAGATCTTTTTTTTAGAAAAACTCACAAAGATTAGCAACGACGAATATTTTGACCCACATCTGCAAAAGCTGCTGAATTTAGTTGTCGATTCATGAGCTGTTATAATGAAAATTTAGAACTGGTGAAAATAAGATAATATCTAGGATAAGAAAGAAAGGACTTTGTATGTATAGATACCTCAAGATTAATGTGCTCCACGCGAACTGGTTCAAATTCAAGAACATGCTCAATTTTAGCCCAAAGCTCAGCTTGTCTTACCACTGTCTTACCTATGAATTCTTCCGGCATAAGTGTTAGCTTCAATTTCTTGAGTTTTTTAACATGTTGTAGTCCATTTGGAAGCATCTCCAAGTTCACACAGGACCTGATCTCCATGTCTTCCAAACAAGGCATTGCTCCTTTTTCTATATCACAATTCTTCATATTCTCTAGCATCCATAATCTGAGAACTTTAAGCTGAGGAAAACCTCCAATCGTGATACACATTCTATCGCACACCACAGATTTAGATAACAGCCGTAGTATTACGAGTTTTGGAAGTTTTTCCAAAGACGGCATTGGGTCAGTATCCAGCTCTGAACTCGACAACGTAACATCAATGAGATTCGAAGGGAATTCAGACAAAACTGGTAGTTCTAATTTTCCTAGAAGATTGACCGTGTATAGCTTTGGATGATTTGTCAAAGGGCTTAAATGTAGATCAGAAGGATTATTATTCTTATCTCTTGATTTTAACCTTAAGGACTCAAGGTGTATCAGCTTCGAGATCCATTTGTCCACAGCTTGTAGTTGTTCCAACATTGAATTTGACTGTTGAGATGAGGTTGACCTGCATGAAAGTCCCAATTTTCTAATATTGCGTAAAGTATCCAATCCTTGTGTTACACACGTAGTCTCGTCCACAAATGCACCCCAAAGTGTTTGCAGGGCAGTTAGAGAGGACTTGGAGGATGATGGACGATTAGGAAACCTGGTTCGATAAGTCTCGCTCAAGTACAAATGTTGAAGATATTGCATACTCCATATTGATCTAGGAAGAGTGTTGATGTAAGTATGTTTCACATCAAGAACTTGGAGATTTAACAACTTGTTTACAAATTTTGGAAGTTTTTCAAGAAACGTCCATCTTAAGCCGATGTACCTCAAACGAACTAGCTTACTCAATGACTTTGGAAGCTTGGGTCTGAATACCTTTTCCAAGTCAAGAATCCTCAGCTCTAAGAAGCAGTCGGAGGCAATGCATTTATCGACAAAATTCCCTATACGTTCACCTGACTTTTTTCCTTCCTGAGTATCAAACGACAAGAACGAGACTACATTGCTGTATTCTTTCACTGAATCCGTAATAGTAGTAGTAGTAGTGCCATCAATATGATCCACAAGCCTCAAAGTCATCCCGTTTTCATCGTCGAAAAACCTGGATTTCTCAGCAGCATTGGGTAACCATTTATCTCGTGCCTCGTCAGTGAGTTTGCAAGCTTTGACGTTTCCATTAAGCTTTGTCTTTGTAACCTTTACCATATGTAGGTATACTAGATCTAGTAAATAACGTTCAGCAGCATGTTCAACTGTTTCACCTTTTCGTGTCCGAATCAAACCTTCGGCAATCCAAAGAGCTTTTAATCTCCTAGCAGGAACTTCATAGTCGGAAGGAAACAATGAAAATTGGTTGATGCATTGCTTCAAGTAAGTGGGAAGACTTGTACTATTTTTGTATCTGTACTCTAAAGCATATTGCATCTGATTAATATCATCCTCTTTATTAATTAGTTCAAGTACTTGTGTATTGTCAAATACATAGTTAGACTTGAGTTGAATGCCATATGCCAACCTCCTTTTAGAAAGTTCTCTGATATTATCCTTGATTCGATCAACATCATCGGTTCCTACTGTGTTGTCACTGAGTAACATATCCTCAACTTCTCTAGCAACATTGCGCATTTCCTCCACCCAAGCCTTTGTTGTTCCATCTATCTCATCCATCTTGCTTGTTATATCCCTGTCCAAAGCATGCATTAACTTCAACTCTCTTCTAATAAGATCGATCTCATCATTCATGTCTTCAGATGGATAAGGTACGGTTTCCTCATCAACAAGTTCATGGTCAATAGAGATACTAGAGCTCGCTCTCAATTTGACGTCTCCTACTCCATAAGTGCGCTTCCACATGGACATAGTGCAGATTCGTTTGTTGAGTTTCTCACATCTCCTTTGAGCATGAGTACTTCTGTTGAAGTAGTAATAGTAGTTGTAAATGAATAGTGATTAATGTGGAAGAAATTTTCTCGGAAACATTAGGGAAAAGTAACTAAATTAAGAAAACATACTAAAGAGTTTGTTTGTTTTCATGAGTTGTGATTAATGTTGAGTAAATTATTAATTAGCACTTAATCTAGAATTAAACTCCGTATGCATGTAACTGGAATTTTTTTGGGAAATATTAGGGAAAAGTTACTATTTTAAGAAAATTACTAAAGAGTTTTTTTGTTTCCATCTTCACTAGTGTTCAATGAAACCGTCAAAATGCTCCAACCGATTGTCCCAACCTAAACCGACCTCAATTCGCAGGTTGAACGACGAATGGGTTGATTTTGGGCTTCGTGAAAAAAAAAAACCGCAAATTATGATCGGGTTTGAGTTTGGATTTTAAAAAACCGCATAAACCGCACACAACCACATGTATATAAAATAACAAATTGTGTTTTATTATTTAATATAATTTAAGCACATACATAATTTTAATTTACCGTCTCAACCCCAAAGCCTAATTTATCCCTAAAAGTACTCGACATAATTTATTAATAATCCAAGTTAAATTATATCGATTGACAACCACCAATATCAACTTTAATAATTAAAGTATTTTCTATTTTTGTATATTGTTTGAAAAAGTCATCGGTTTGTACTTGAGTTTTATATAGCGAATGTAGACTTTAATAGGTTAAAAAACTAAAGCTAAAATTTATGAAAAAGTAGTATTGTTCATATAATATGGAACATTCAAAATTTTATTCTAAGATAAAAGTACAATAAAAAAGTAGTACGTGGTTATAAATTAAAGTAAAGTCTCCAAAAAATAATACTTCATTAAAATAGAAAATGTTAAGATCGCAAAAACTGCCCGAACCCGAAGGGACCGCAAAGTGCAATCTCTAGACTTATTGAGTTGGGTTTGGTCTAGAGTATTAAAAGCCCGAAAATACTGGGCTGGGTTTGGGCGAGTATAAACCGCAACAGACCGCACCGCGGACACCCCTATATAAAAGCATGAATATTTCTTAACTTTTTTATGCGGACTAAGATACCCTTATTTAATTTAAATTGTAAAGTGATATAAAAGTAATTGAAGATGTATAAATAGACATGAAGTCCTATTATATTTAATTTATCTCCTACATAAACTCCTAAAATTTATAAATTCTCTCTTACATCATTTTTTGTAATTTTAATCTTCTTCTCTTATAGTAGCTAAAAACGAACCATTAAAAATAATATTATTTTAAATAGCCCCTAAAATATTTATAAAATTGTTATATTTTAGCATCAATATTTATTTAAGTAAGAAAATGTTAATGTAAAGAATTAGTACAGTATCATAAACACTCTAAATATAAAAATTTAGAAAATGTTACAAAAAACAAAAAAAATTGAATCACATCTTATTATGAAAGAATAAAAAATAATTATGACTTAGCTACTTACGTAATTTTACTTTGGCTAGAATTGAAAAATATAAAAAAATTTCAATTATATCAAGGACATACAGAACCTCAAAATTTGATGAAATTATTTTCGTGAAAAACGGGTGAAATAGGTGGAAAATGGTGAAAAATCGATGAAATTTTATGCAATCGATAAAAAAACACGCAATTAATAAAAAAACTATAATCATTGAAAACATGTGAAATTGATGAAAACTCGGGTAAGATCGGTAATAAAGTGTCCCTTAAATTGATAAATACATGTGAAATCGATGAAAATTGTGGTATAATTCGTGAAAAATGATGAAATCGGTGAAATAACAACTTAAAAAAATAGGTGAAATCCGTGAAAACATGAATAAAGTCGGCGAAAACGTTTCAAATCAAAGAAAAATTTAGGTGAAATTGGTGAAAAAAATATGTGAAATCAGTGAAAAAAATGTGTGAAATTAGTGAAAACGGGTTAATATGATAAAAAAACGTTTAAAAATGAGTTAATATAAGAATGTGTGAAATCAATAAAAAAGAGTTTAACCGACAAATAAAGTGAAACTGGTAGAAAAATAGTTTAAAATGGAAAAAAAAGGACAAATTTGTGAAAATAGTGAAAATAAGTTATAAACGATAAAAAAAGATGGGTAAAACTGTTAAAAAAAATATTAAATTGTGGTAAAAAAAAGGGTTTAAAATCAAGTTAAACCGGTCTATTTTATGACATAATAAAATTAATTTTTCCTCTAATTTACAAAAAATACCGATGAAATTTTCTAGACACGTACTTTCCTAGTTGATTAATAAACATAAACTTTTTTACGGAAATTTTGATCCATGAAATTAGTTGGTCTACATTAATAATAATAATAGTAGTATGTACTTTACCTTTGGGTATCAGATAGAAGTTCCAAGACGGCCTCTGTCTCTTGTGCAACCAATTTCAACTCCTGAAGCCAAATTTTGAGCCTTTCATCAAGTGGACTTACATGAGATTTGACATCCTTAAATAAAGCTTGCATTAACTCCCATTCTCGTGTAAATGTTTTAAGTGGTTGAGTACTAGTCCTCGATGAATAATCATCATGAGCTTCAGATTTTGCAGATGCACTAGTGGTTGAGTAGTAGTAAAATCTACAATCAGCTCCCACGGTAGAGCCGTAGATGCCATACATCATTTTTCTTCCAACCATCCTGCAAATTTCATCTTCTATCTGGACCAAGTACTCATGGTTGAATTCTCTCGTTTGAAATGACGTTGTGGCGCTGCTGCTTCCAGGCAGGGCTTTCTCCAAATCATCAGAAATATCCTCCATTTGATTGAGCCACACCTTCAATCGCTCATCCTTATCTATCATCGAGCTTCCGTCTTTAATTAAAGCCTTTATCATCTCTAAATCATTTCTTAACCTATTTATAGTCAAATCCTTTGATGTACTCTTAGCTAAGTAGTTGATTTCTTTTACTAGACATTTAACTTGATAAATATCATGATCAGATGATGATGATGATGATCCTCCAGGTACTGGACAATTCATCCTTATTCTTGGAGAAATGGTTCTTATCCCGTAATGGGTACGAATTTCTCCTATCCCATACGTATAATATCTTCTGTAGAGTTCAAGAATCCTACTCTGGATCATTGAAAAGATATCGGACAATAACAAATTTTGAACATTGGCTATTTCATCTGAAGGATTGGCATCCATAAGGGACGATAGAAGGACATCGAAGATATTTTCCAACTCCCTAATCCAAAGCTCCTGTCTCTCCACTAATTCCAGAATTTGTTCATTAATATTTTGTAAGAAAGCATTTAACGGGACCAGTTCATCTTTCACCCACTTTACGAGCTCAAGATGCTCCTTTCGATCACCAGATCCACACAAAATTTCAAAACGTTCAAGTATTTCCATTGCAGGTGCAGAGACGCGGTTGACGGAGAAAAAACTAATCGGTCTCAGAACAACATGGGAGTTAATTTTTCTCCACCCTTTCTCAACCTCGAAGATCTTATCCCTGGTTTTTCCCAGCTCCATGGACTGATTCCTGACTTTAACCCAGTGAAAAGGTTTCTTATAAAAGGCCGCTGTATTTCTCTTGGCTACAATTTTCGCGTAAGTTTCGATCACATCTTCCGCTTTGCGGATAACTGATCTACTGGAGTTTACGTATCCAATCATGTCATCAGGGATTTCGGGCAGGGCCTCGATTGCTTTTAGGTGAGCTACTATTAGCCAGAATTTATTTTCAATCCCTTCAACCTTCTCCTTTTCATCAGCAAGTAGGTCTGCCTCTCTAGCGATCAAATCGGACACACTTTCTACGAAATATGCATCAGCCATATTTATATGAACTAATACTTGAGATTAATTCAGCTCTGTACTTCACAACAACAATTACATCCACAAGAGTGCATTCAGCATATACTACTACATTAAGTTTAACCAGTACGTATTACAGAAAATCACTTACAGATAAATCAAGTGTGTTTTTTTTTCTAATATTTCTATTTTTTTTTCCCTCTAAGAAATGGTCATTGAAATTGGTACATCTAACAATTGGGTGATCAGTTCATTCAATATGACAGATTCTATGACCGATTATTGGTTGTCTAAGATTAAAAGATAACAAAAGAAGAAATATATATTCATATAATTTTTGTTTACCATGAAATAGGGAAAGATGAACATGCATGTTTAATTAATTGTCTTGTAGTATTAAACAATAAATATACTCCATATATATAATTATTAGTTGCTTTACCAACCAAATTAAGGTAATTGACTTGAAATATTTAGTCAACTGCCTGAATGATTGAAGCTCCATATCTCCATACTTACATATGTACGTAGTTCATGAATGAAACAAAATCAATTAATTGGGAAGCCCTGTTATGCTGGTCTTTAACTTCGAAATTAATCATGACAACGCTGACAAGAAACTCAATTCTCTCTATAAGATGAAGGCTTCATTTTATAGAGAGAATTGGGTTTAAGTATCAAATTTTTATGTCAATTTGGATTTTTTTTACCAAACAAATTGAAATGAATATAGTTGGTACGATAATTTAAATTAATGCATGTTGTTGGAGTATGTACAAGATTCCAATCATATTTAAAAGAGTCACATCTGTTAGCTGCCAACCATATTCTCAAGTATGTCAAGGGCACTATGGGTTAATATGGAAGTAGTTTGACTGGGTTTGGTCTCGGTTTGGTCTCAATAAATGGTTTCAGAGGTTTCGGCGGAACCTTTGAAACTCGATTTGGATAATGGTTTCAATGGAATATTGAAATTGTAAAATATTATTAAATAATAGTTAGTGGATTTTGAAACTTTGAGATATGACTTGGATTGAGGTTTGGTTGTTGGGTTTGAAGGAGAAAAGTAGGTGATAGATGTCAAATCAATAACTTTATGTGTAAAAAATAGATGACAGATGTCAAATCAATGACTTTATAGGCCTCAAGTACGATTGTATAAGTTTCGATTTGTCTGAAACTTGGAGTTCCGCCTGAGACCCCTTCAAACTCTACTTGATGGGATTTGACCCGATTTGAGTGAAACCAAAACAAGGCAGGCTCAATCCATATACAGCCTATAATTCTGAACCGGTTGAACTGCGAACCAGTGGCTTGTGTGGTCCGAAAGAGTAAAATAGTCCAGTTGAAACCAGACCGATGATGAACCAGCAAAAACGATTCGAAAGGTGGTGATCAGATGAAACAAGTTGGCACGTGGTTTTTGCCTTTTTATTATTTTAATGTTAAAAATACTTTAATAAAATTTGTAGGAGGGATTTGAACAATTGATTTCTTGAGAAAGGCATTTTAGCAATTTGGGCTACACCAAATTTATAAATTTATTATAATTAACTTCAAACTATTATCTTACACATTTTCGGTGAAAATAATAATTTTATTATTAGGACACAATTTTTCATTAAAAAGTTCTCGGAACATATATATCTTGAGTATCAAATGACTTTTTGTTTCTTTCTTTTTCCAACTACATTTTTAGGATAAAAAGTGGCAAAATTATAAAGTATAGTGATATATTATGCAAATTTGATTTTTGAATATTCGACCTTAAAATTAATATATACATAATTATATTATAAAATTATTATACACTTAGTTTGTAGCATTTTTGACTTACATGCACGTACTTTTATATTTTCAAATGAATATAACTATATTATATTTATTTGGACTTATTAATTAGTATTTATTTACCAACAGGTGATTGGTCTAGTGGAAACGACTAGTCATTACAAAGTAGCGGACTCAGGTTCGAATCCCTGTTGGGAGAGGTTCCCACATTATGTGCCCGACGCGCCTCGAAAGGGATTAAACCCTTGGGAAACAAAAAAAAAAATTACATTACCGTTAAATATATCTAATTTTTTGTATATTTTTAATCAATTGTCCGATATTGTTTAAATTTTTATTTACATAACATATTTAAAATTAAATATTTTTATTATATCATTATGACGTCATACCGGTTCAATCAGTGATTTGATTGGTTCAATTAATAAAAAATTAGTGACCAGTCGACATGTCGATTCATTATCTAGTTCGATTCTAAAAACATTTGAGAGAGTGAGGACGTGCATTATATTACTTTGGTCTAAGAAATCCATCAATTTGTTTCCAATATTGCATATAATGGAAACTTTACATGTATAATTGTGATATGTTTATAAATTGCGCTTGGTTTCTAAAATAGTATTTTCTCTCTTTTTTAACCTAAAAGCTGAACATATATATGTGAATGCTATTTCATTGAATTTAATAATAAGAACAAATTTTTTTGCGAAAAATAGTATTTTTATTTGCGAAAAACCTTTTTTTTTAATTATCAAAGTGAATAATGCCTTAAAACCAGGGATATAGTTTGATACAATACGAAAGCTTACAGAACAATGGGGTTCAACTTTTAAACATGAAAGCCAGAACGAACAATGTCAATTTTAAAAAAAGAAAAAAAAAAACTAACATATAAAGTACAAAGACATCTATGTACAGAACAAAAAATTGAAAAACTCTACGTACATAAGAAATAGGTCAACAGAGGATATTACAATGACTAAGGATCAAATACCACAACAGCAGATGTGAATCAAGACAACCAGATGTGAATCGAAACTTGATCTGACCATCTGAAGGAGCCACTGCCATAAAACTGCGAAATCTAGAAAAGAAACATGAGAACAATTTGTTTGGTTTTGGGTTCTTTCTTTTTTTTTTTGGGATTTTTCATTTTTTTTTTTTTTTTTTATTTTTCTTTTTCTAGGTTTTTTGTGGGGGTTACGGGTATTGTAAAAAACAAGGTTGCAATGATGTAAGAAACACAAAGACTTTTTTAGAAAAAACTCACAAATATTTGCAATGTTGTAAGAATAAGCT
The DNA here is from genome assembly GCA_038501285.1 of Penstemon eatonii. Lineage (NCBI taxonomy): Eukaryota > Viridiplantae > Streptophyta > Magnoliopsida > Lamiales > Plantaginaceae > Penstemon > Penstemon eatonii. The sequence goes on along the minus strand of CM076715.1, from coordinate 58,405,290 downwards.
CAAACACACAATTACTTTTTTTTTTTTAGAGAATAGAGTCACAAAGATTTGCCATGAAGAATTTTTTTGATCCAGATTTGAGAAAGCTGTTGAATTTAGTCGCCAATTCATGAGCTGTTATAATGAAACAATTTAGATGGTGTTAGAAATTGTGAAAATATGTATGTTAATAGAGTGAATAGCATTTTTGGTCATTCTTATTGGTCAAATTTTGCACTTTCGTTCATCAATATATTGTAACACATTCGTCCCTCTTATATCACATTTGCCCCCCTTAGATTTTTTTTTGTAGCAGATTCGTCCCTCTTATTAATTAATGTATTGTAACTCATTCGTCCCTCTTAAATCCGAATTACATCAAATTTTGTATTTTGTATTTAAACGGATTAATATGTTACACTACATTGATAAGAGAGACGAATTCGCTATGAAAAATCTAAGAGGGATGAGCATGTTACACTAGATTGATAACTGAGACGAATATGTTACACTACATTGATAAGAGGGACGAATCTGCTACAGAAAATTTAAGAGAAACGAAAGTGTAAAAATTAACCCATAAGAAGGATCAAAAGCGCGATTTACTCATGTTAATATCTAGGATAAGAAAGAAAGCACTTTGTATGTATGTATAGATACCTCAAGATTAATTAATTATTGTGTTCCATTGCGAACTGGTTCAAATTCAAGAACATGCTCAAGTTTAGCCCAAAGCTCAGTTTGTCCTTTGCCTGATCTATGAATTCTAGCATAAGTGTTAGCTTCAATTTCATGAGTTTTGTAACATCTTGTAGGCCATCTGGAAGCATCTTCAAGTTCTTACAGGACCTGATCTCCAAGTCTTCCAAACAAGGCATTGCTCCCTTTTCTATCTCCCAATACATAAGAGACTCTAGCTTCCATAATTTGAGAACTTTAAGTCGAGGAAAACCTTCATTCGTGATAAGCATTCAATCGCACACCACAAATTTAGATATTAGCCGTAGTATTACGAGTATTGGAAGTTTTTGCAAAGACGGCATCGGGTCAATACCCAGCTCTGAACTCGACAACGTAACATCAATGAGATTCTAAGGGAATCCATACACAATAGATGGCTTTAATTTTCCGAGAAGATAGACCGTGGATAGATTTTGATGATTCGTCAAAGGACTTAAGTGCAGATCAAAAGGATCACCATTTCTGTCTCTTGATTTCAGCCTTAAGGATTCGAAGAACCTTAACATTGAGATCCATTTGTTCACAGCCCGTAGTTGTTCCAGCATTGAATTTGAGTGTTGACATGAGGTTGACCTGCATGAAAGTCCCAATTTTCGAATATGGAGAAAAGTATCCAATCCTTGTTTTACACAAGTAGTCTCGTCCACAAATGCACCCCAAAGTGTTTGCAGGGTAGTTAGAGAGGACGTGGCTGATGATGGCTGGTCAGGAAACTTGGTTCTATAAGTCTTGCTCAAGTACAAATGTTTGAGGTATTGCATACTCTATATTGATCTAGGAAGAGTGTTGATGTAAGTATGTTTCACATCAAGTACTTGGAGATTTAACGTACAACTTGTTTACAAGTTTTGGATGTCTTTCAAGAAACGTCCATCTTAAGCCGATGTACCTCAAACGAACTAGCTTACTTAATGACTTTGGCAGCTTGGGTCTGAATACCTTTTCCAAGTCAAGAATCCTCAGCTCTAGGAAACAGTCGGAGGCAATGCATATTGACAAAATTCCCTATACGTTCACCTGACACCTTTTCCTTCTTGAGTATCAAACGGCAAAAACGAGACTATATTGTTGTATTCTTTCACTGAATCCATAGTAGTAGTAGTAGTAGTAGTGGTGCCATTATTATGATCCACAAGCCTCAAAATAATCCCTAGCTCGTCTTTGAAAAACCTAGATTCCTCAGCTGCCTTGCGTAACCATATATATCGTGCCTCGTCTGTGAGTAGGCAAGCTTTAGATTTACATTAAGCTTTGTCTTTGTAACCTCTACCAAATGTCTTTCTACTAGCTCTTGTAAATAATTCGGCAACATGTTCAGCTGTTTCACCTTTTTTTGGTAGAACCAAACCTTGGGCAATCCAAAAAACTTTTAATCTCCTAGCAGGAACTTCAAGCCCGGAAGGGAACAATGAAAAGTGGTTGGTGCATTGCTTCAAGTAAGGAGGAACATCTGTATTAAAAATGTCTATGTATTCTAAAGCATCTGAACGATCTTGCATCTGATTATTATTAATTAGTTCAAATGTAGAGTTAGACTCGAGTTGAACGACAGATGCCACCCTTCTTTTAGAAAGTTCTTTGATATTATCCTTGATTCGATCAACATCATTGGTTCCTATGTGTTGTCACTAAGTAACATATCCTCAACTTTTCTAGCAACATTACGCATTTCCTCCACCCAAACCTTTGTGGCTCCATCTTCCTCATCCATCTCGCTAGTTTTATCCCTATCCAAAGCATGCATTAACTTTAGGGGCGGACCTATAGGGGGCACGGGTGGGGGCACCCGCACCCCCCCAGCTAAAAAAAAAATTAGTACTAGTGCATATCTATTATTATTATTATTATTATAGTAGTTATTAAAATTAATGTATTCCCTAGAATAATAAATATCCACATACATGAACTTGTAGTTCCATTGTATGATAGGATACATGAATACTTAGGTGCATGCTTTGACTACCTAGTATTCATAAGTTTAATTAAATTTGTTACATGTACTTCATATGCCTAGACTAGTATAAATAGGTGTAAAGTGAGTGCTTGTAAATTATCAAGTTTTCAACAAGCATAATAAAAAGGAGAGACATACTCCTAATTTTTCCAAATATTTTCTTGTTGTTCTTGTTCACTAATCTCACAAAATATCCAACAAGTGGTATCAGAGCACCTTCGATTTAGAAAAGGGGCGTTTATCACAATACTTCACTAATGTCAAATTCTGGAGTATCACAAGCTCTTCCTATCTTTGACGGTGAAAATTATGATTTTTGGAGTATCAAAATGAAGACATTATTCCTATCACTAGATCTATGGGATCTGGTAGAAAATGGATTAACTACACCAACGGAAGGAACCTCTACTATTGTTGATAAAAAGGAGCAACAAAAAGATGCTAAGGCATTATTTTTCCTTCAACAAGCCGTAAGTGATGCCATCTTTCCGAGGTTAATGGCAGCCACCTCTTCCAAACAGGCATGGGAGATCTTGCAAAAAGAATTTCAAGGGAGTTCTAAGATCAAAACCATCAAGCTTCAAAGTTTGAGGAGAGAGATGGAAAATCTCAAAATGATGCATTCTGAGAATGTTATGCAATATAGCACCAGAGTGATTGGTCTTGTAAATCAAATGAGATCATATGGAGAAACTATTGAAGAGGAAAGAATTGTTCAAAAATTCTTGATAAGCCTTACAGAAAAATACGACCATGTTGTCGCAGCGATTGAAGAATCTAAAGATTTATCTACACTTACCCTCGTAGAACTCATGGGATCTTTGCAAGCGCATGAACAAAGATTGAGTAGAAGGAGTGGAGAGTCTTTGGAAAATGCTTTTCAATCCAAAGTCAACTTGAATAACCCAAAATCGGGTGACAACAAAAAGAGTAAAAGTCAAGGAGAAAATTCTCGAAAGAAAAATAAAGGGAAAGCCAAACAAGGTGAATATTCCCCTTGTGGTGTTTGTCAAAGGACAAATCATTTGGAGAAGGATTGCTACCACAAAGGCAAACCTCGATGCACAAATTGTAAAAAGTTCGGCCACTTAGAAAAAGATTGTCGATTAAAGGAGACAAAGCACCAAGCTAACTATTCCGAAGAAGATCAGGAGCACATGTTCTTTGCTTGTCAAGCTGTGGAAGAAGAAGTCAATGATACTTGGTTCATTGATAGCGGATGTAGTAATCACATGACAGCTAAAGAAAGCATCTTCACTCACATAGATCGTTCTATCAAGACTAATGTCAAGATGGGGAATGGTGACTTGGTGGAATCCAAAGGCAAAGGTACCGTGGCTATTCAAACAACAAAAGGTACTAGATTTATTAAAGATGTTCTTCTAGTTCCTTCTTTAGATCAAAATTTGTTAAGTGTTGGTTAAATGATGCAACACGGTTACTCTTTGCACTTTGAAGAAAATGTATGTAGAATCTTTGATAAGAAAAATAATATGGAAATAGCAAAGGTGAAAATGGGAAGAAGTAGAAATTTTCCTCTACATTGGCACTACCCTAAAGCTATGACGGCAACAACTGATGATTCAACACTTTGGCATCAAAGATTCGGGCATTTTAACTACAATGCCTTGAGGCTTCTTAATCAGAAAGGTATGATCAGTGACTTACCTCTAATCGAAGCTAAAAATTCTGTTTGTGAAGGTTGCATGCTAGGCAAACAACACAGACAACCTTTCCCCTCTAGTAAAGCATGGAGAGCTACTAAACCTCTTGAACTTGTTCATATCGATGTGTGTGGTCCTATGAGGACAATTTCTATTACCGGGTCAAGATATTTCATGTTGTTGATAGATGACTTTACTAGAATGACGTGGGTGTATTTTTTGAAAGAAAAATCCGAAGTTTTTGGTTTTTTCAAGAAGTTCAAACAACTTGCAGAAAATCAAAGCGGTCATACATTGAAGACTCTTCGAAGTGATAGAGGAACTGAATACAATTCCCATCAGTTTGATCGATTCTGTGAAGAAGAAGGTGTAGAGCATCAACTGACTGTTGCATATACCCCCCACAACAGAATGGAGTCTCAGAGAGGAAAAATAGAACAGTCATGGAGATGGCAAGATCCATGCTTCATGAGAAGAATCTACCTAAGAAGTTTTGGGCTGAAGCAGTAAACACTGCTGTCGACTTGTTGAACAGGTGTCCCACCAAAGCAGTGCCTAATCAAACTCCAATTCAAGCTTGGAGTGGGAGACAACCGTCTGCGAGATATCTCAAAGTCTTTGGATGTGTGTGTTATATCCATGTACCATCAAAGAAAAGAACCAAGCTGGAGGAGAAAGCAGAAAAAGGGATTTTTTTGGGATACAATATTTCTTCCAAAGGCTACAGAATCTACAATATTGAAACTAAAAAGCTCATTACAAGCAGAGATGGTGTCTTCGATGAGCAGGCTGTCTGGAATTGGGAGGATGAACGAGTTGCAAATCAGAACACCACAATCCCAGAGGACAATTTTGACGTAAATCATGAAAATGAAGAAACAACTCCACAAGATGTTGAAGATGAAATTTCCTCACCAGAAACAACACCTAGGAAGATGAGTGTTGAAGATGAAATTTCCTCACCAGATACACCACCTAGGAAGATGAGATCATTACGTGATATTTATGAAAATTGTAATTTCTCTTCTGTTGAACCTACCAATTTTGCAGAAGCTTCTAAGGATGATGTATGGATTCAAGCTATGGAGGAGGAGATGAAAATGATCAAGGAGAACAATACATGGGAGTTGGTAAATCGCCCGAGTAACAAAGATGTAATTGGGGTGAAATGGATCTTCAAAGTCAAGTTGAATCCAGACAAGACCGTACAGAAATACAAGGCAAGGCTCATAGCAAAAGGGTATTCTCAACAATATGGAGTTGATTATAATGAAACTTTTGCTCCAGTCGCTCGACTCGACACCATTAGGACTCTTGTAGCACTTGCAGCCCAGAAAAGTTGGAAAATTTACCAACTTGATGTCAAGTCAGCATTCCTTAATGGAGAACTTGCAGAGGAGGTTTACGTTGAACAGCCCGAAGGTTTCATGGAGGAGCAAGGGAAGGTGTACAGGTTAAGAAAGGCTTTGTATGGGCTCAAACAAGCTCCCCGAGCTTGGTATGGAAAAATTGATGGCTACTTTACACAACAAGGGTTTGTGAAAAGCAAAAGTGAGCCTACACTCTACACAAAAACACAAGAAGGTGATATCCTTATTGTTTCTTTGTATGTAGATGATATAATCTTTACAGGAAGCAACTTAGCTATAATTAGTAAATTCAAAAGTGACATGATGAAGTCCTTCAAGATGAGTGATCTAGGACTCATGCATTACTTTCTCGGAATGGAGGTTGCTCAAGGTAAAGAAGGCATCTTCATTTCACAGAAAAAGTACATTGAAGACATACTGTCAAAATTCAAGATGCTTGGGTGTAAGACAGTAGCAACTCCATTGGTTCCCAGTGAGAAGTTGAAGAAAGAAGACGGAGTCAAAAAGGCGGATGTCGAAACTTACAGAAGTCTAGTAGGTAGTTTACTCTACTTAACTGCAACTAGACCTAATATAATGTTTGCCACAAGTTTGCTATCCAGGTTCATGAATAGCCCAAGTCAAGTGCACTTTGGAACTTCAAAGAGAGTACTTAGATACTTGCAGGGGACATCTAACTTTGGCATTTGGTACAAAACTATTCCTAATGCAAAGTTAGTAGGTTACACCGACAGTGATTGGGCAGGATCTTTGGATGATATGAGAAGCACTTCAGGATATTGTTTTAGCTTGGGATCAGGCATACTTTCTTGGGGTTCAAAGAAGCAAAACAACGTGGCACAATCTACTGCAGAAGCTGAATATGTAGCAGCTGCGGGAGCTGCAAATCAAGCAGTTTGGCTAAAGAGAATCCTAAAAGATATGGGAGAAAAGAAGCAAGGTTCGGTGGAATTATACTGTGACAATAAGTCGGCAATAGCGATCACAAAGAATCCAGTGTACCATAGTCGAACTAAGCATATAGCCATCAAGTATCACTATTTGCGGGAAGTAGATGCAAGTGGTGTCATCCAACTTATGTATTGCAGCACTGACGAGCAGTTAGCCGACATTTTCACAAAAGCACTTCCAAGGGAAAAATTTCAAATTCTAAGGGAAAAGCTAGGAGTTGTTGGGAAAAACATTAAGGAGGAGTATTAAAATTAATGTATTCCCTAGAATAATAAATATCCACATACATGAACTTCTAGTTCCATTGTATGATAGGATACATGAATACTTAGGTGCATGCTTTGACTACCTAGTATTCATAAGTTTAATTAAATTTGTTACATGTACTTCATATGCCTAGACTAGTATAAATAGGTGTAAAGTGAGTGCTTGTAAATTATCAAGTTTTCAACAAGCATAATAAAAAGGAGAGACATACTCCTAATTTCTCCAAATATTTTCTTGTTGTTCTTGTTCACTAATCTCACAAAATATCCAACAGTAGTACTTTATGTATTCTTATTAGTACCTTTAAATTCCTAAATAAAAGAATTTTGTGAATCAAAACTCTTTGTCTATTTTAGTGCATCTCTAGTGTATAAGGGGGAAAGTGGATTTGGGGGTTTTTGGATCTAGATGGGAAAAAAGTGAAGAAAAATGTATAGAGGGATGGAAAATATGAAAATGCATTGGGGGGGTGCTTTTGGGGATTGAATTGGTGAGGCAAGCCACCTTTGGCTTGCCTCACCGATCGAGAGGTGTCACTCGCCATGCGGGTTGCACTCGCCCACATGGCCAGCAGGTGGCCGACACTTGTCGGCCACCTGCTCATTATGTTTATTTTTTTTTTGTTTTTATTTAATAAAAAATCCTATAAATTAACAAAATAATTTAAATACCTTATTTAATAAAATGTAAGTCTTATTTAATCTTACTTTTATTTAATTTGTGTCTATTTTTAAAAAATTAATTTTAGTATAAAAATGTAACTTTTATCTAATAAAATCAAATTTAATGTAACTATTATTTAATGTCAATCAAGTATTTAATTATTTAATTGGTGTATTATTGTGCACCAATTTTAAACTCCCTTTAAAAGTTAATTATTAGAAACTCAAATTTAATTTAATTAATAAAATTGACACCTTAAAAGAATTTTTTTTTTTTTTTATAATAAACCTAAAAAAAAACTTAATGAACCTTACATATGATTCGTTAATGAAAAAAATGCTCGGACTCGCTTATTTGGAGGCTTTTCTGGGGGTTCTTCTGATCTAGGCGGCGGCGGTAGCAACAACGGTGATAACGACGATGGTGGGGAGGGTGATTTTCCTTATATGAGTAATTAGTTGTTATATTATTATGTACTTTAAAAAAAAATATTGGTTGTCACCTATTTAATTATTGTATTGATGTGTTTTTTTTTATAAAAATATTGGTTGTTATTGTTATTATTATTGTCAATCTTAAATTATATCTTATTGTTATTATTTATTTATTTATTTATAATACAAGTTAATTTTTATTATTATTAGTATTATTATTGCTATTAATATTATTATTATTATTATTATTATTAAGTGAGAGTGGGGGAAATTGAGAATTTTAATTAAATGGAATTGATAGATTGATACATTTTAGATGACTTATGAAAATGAAAGGGGAAGCTGGACTTGGATTCTGAGGGAAAGCTGGACTGAGTGAGGGGAATCTGGACTTGGGCTGAGGGGAACACTGGAGATGCCCTTAATTAACTGTATGGTCAGATCTTAGGGAATAGAGTCCCACTGATAGAGTTGCCTAGTTTAAGTAGAATTTGATAAGGAAAATATTCTTTAACACTTAATATAATTCTCTTTTAATAAGGAAAAGCAAAATTATGTTGAATTTTGAATTTCAATTTCTTCTCAAATTAATTGTTCTTCAACTTTTCTTCACCAAGTTATACCAAAAAAGGGGATTTTCTTAACAAATCGATTGAATCACTCAACGCCATTATCAAAAGGTACTTTTTTTAAAATTTATATGAATATTTAAATTTATTATTTAGATAAGTCATAAATCTATATTATGTTTAATGATTTGCTGGATTATTATTTGTTTCAATATATTGAGTATTACATGAGTGATTTAACTAGATTTTTTTAAGAAATAATTATAAACATATAGTTTTTGATTTTTCATCTGTAGATTTTTGGAAAAATCTATTTAATAACATAAAATTAATTTTTTTTTACAAATAATTTTACCATGAGTAAAAGGAGAATTGATTTTTACTTCAAAAAATTTTGTCCTCAAGATGCTAGTTCTCCTAATTTTGATGTTTCTGCAAGTAATTGCGATGTAAATCTATCGAAACGCCAGACTATAGGTTCAGATTCTTCGCGAACAAAGATTCATAATGTCAATTTCAAGTATCATAAGAATTATCGGTATATTAAAAATAAATTTTGATAATCATAATTTTTAAATAATTTAATTATATACTTTCCATTTTAATCTCGCCCCCCGACTAAAATTTCTGGCTCCGCCCCTGATTAACTTTAACTTTCTTCTAATAAGATCGATCTCATCATTCATGTCTTCAGATGGATAAGGTACGGTCTCTTCATCACCAAGTTGATGGTCGATAGAGATATTGAGCTCGCACTTGATTTGACGTCTCCTACTCCATAAGTGCGTTTCCATATAGACATAGTGCAGATTCGTTTGTTGAGTTTCTCACATCTCCTCCGAGCATGAGTATTTCTATTGAAGTAGTAGTAAATGAGTTGTGATTAAAGTTGAAGAAATATAATTAGCACTTAATATAGATTTAAATTCCATATACTAAAGTGTTTTATCGTTTCCAATGATTAAAAAACATAAATTTTTTGACGGAAATTTGGATCCATGAAATTAGTTAGCCACTTCGTTTCGACGGGTCTACAATAATAATAGTAGTATGTTCTTTACCTCTTGGTATTGGATAGAAGTTCCAGAATGGCCTATGTCTTGTCTGCAACCAATTTCAACTCCTGAAACCTAATTTTGAGCCTCTTATCAAGTGGACCTACATGAGTTTTAGCATCCTTAAATAAAGCTTGCACTAACTCCGATTCTCGTGTAAATGTTTTAAGCAATTGAGTGTTAGTCCTGGAGGAATGATCATCACGAGCTTCAGATATTGCAAATGCACTAGTAGCTGAGTAATAGTATAATTTGCAATCAGCTCCCACGGTAGAGCTGCAAATTCCATGCATCATTTTTCTTCCTGCAACCCTGCAAATTTCATCTTCTATCTGGTCCAAGTCCTCATGGCTGAATATCAAGATTCATTGAAGAAGGAATTGAAGATGAAAATAAAAATGAAGAAACGAGCACAATTGAAGAACAAAATCCCTAATTATACAAATTGGGAATTAGTTTATGTATTTAGTGTATTTAGTCATTTAAGTTTATTTCGGTAGTCAGTTTGTATTTTTACATTATTGCCCTTAGTTAGTTAGGCTGTTAGTTCTATATATACAGTTGATTAACTTAATTGTAGATACACTTTCATTCTGTAAAAACTAATCTTGTTACAATCAATATACATATTCTATTTTTCCTTTCAAGAATTGCTATTTTCTTCTTCAATATACGTATTATCATATTAACATAGTATCAGTGAACAACTGATCCACCACCACCATAACTGCTCCTTCCTTCTCTTCTTCTTCATCACCGCCGCACATATCCGCTTCCTGGTGTCCATTCAACCACGATCTGCCATTTACAGAACCAGATTCTTCATCCAGTCTACAGATAAGACTTTTTCTTTCTTCTTTCTCATATTTTCTTTCTTCTCCAGTCTTCTCTCTTTCTTTTTTTATCCTCCATCTTCAGAATTCTTTTCTTCACACTTTCTTGATCATGTCTTCATTAGACCCACCTGAACACTCACCATCAGAATCCATCACTCAATCCCCTGCACCCAACCGCACTAGGGCCCAGATCGAAGATCCCTCAAGCCCTTATTACCTGCACCCTGCAGATGGGCCAGTAATTTCTTTAGTATCAGAAAAACTTACAGAACATAATTACCAAACTTTGAGCATTGCAATGGAACTTTCCTTATCAGTCAAGAACAAGTCAGGGTTCATTGATGGCACACTTCTTCCACCAACTGATGACCCAATTATTGCCAATTATTGGGACAGAAACAATAAATTAGTCATCAGTTGGCTTCTTAATTCTTTATCTAAAGAAATCCATCATACCATTCTTTATCATACTTCTGCCCTAGCCATTTGGAATGAACTTAAACAAAGATTTCAACGTGCATCAGGGCCTAGACTATTTCAACTTAGAAGAGATCTCATATCACTTCAACAACAAAACCTTTCTGTTACTACTTATTTTTCAAAATTGAAGGTTTTATGGGATGAAATTACAAATATGCGTCCACAATGCACCTGTGGAAAGTTAGAACAGTATATTGAGAATGAGTATCTCATGACCTTTCTATGGGTTTGCAAGATTCCTTATCACACACTAGAAGTCAACTTCTGTTGATGGATCCACTACCAACAGTACCAAAGGCCTACTCCCTAGTCACACAAGAAGAAACACAAAGATCTATCAATGTCTACTCAAGACCTTCTGATTCTACAAGTTCTATGGCATTTGCTGCAAAATCAGGACCCTCATTTAATTCATATAGACCTCCCACAAACTCTAACCCCATCATACCATCCCCAAGACCACCTACTCCTAATTACAGGCCTCCTTATAACCCAAATTTCAAAAGACAAAATAGGCCATTCTGTACACATTGTCAAATGCAAGGTCACACAGTAGAGACCTGCTTCAAAATCCATGGATATCCTCCTGGATATAGGCCACCAAATCCACGGCCTACTCAACAGAATACATCAAGAATCAACAATACAGAAATTGATACTCAACAGGAGACATCAGTTCAGCAAAATCTCCAAGAATTAATCAACAATCTCACTCCAGAGCAGTTCCATCAGCTCACCCAACTTCTCTCCACTCAAATACATGGTAATTCAACTCCTACAACACAACCTGCTTCTACTACAAACTCTTTCAATATCACTACCAGTTCAGGTACTCATTCTTCTCTTAATCTTTTAACTAATCTTTCTCTTTTAAATAGCTGGATTTTAGACTCTGGGGCTACCAGCCACATTTGCAATAATATACATTATTTTCAATCTATCCAACCCACTCATAATACATCTATTACTCTACCTAACCATTCTATCATTCCTGTTTTCTTTAAAGGTTCTGTTTTACTGGATCACAAAATCCTACTTACTGAAGTTTTGTTTGTCCCTCACTTCAAATTCAATTTGTTATCTGTTGGTTCTATGTTAAGCACACTTAAATATAGCATTACATTTAAACCTGATTCTTTTATTATCCAGGATCTGACATCACAGAGGATGATTGGCAAGGGTGACTACTCCCATGGACTTTACATTCTACATTCTAGTTCCTTTGTTGATAATTCTGTTTCATGTAATTCAGTTTCAATAAATACTTGGCATAACAGGCTAGGCCACATCTCTACTGCCAGATTACTTAGTCTTAAGAATGTACTAGGATTTACTTCTTTACATAACAATAAACAATGTGATGTATGTCCATTAGCTAAACAAAAATGTTTACCCTTTAATCCTAGTTCTTCTATTTCTTTAACTGTTTTCAATATCATTCACTGTCATGTATGGGGTCCTTACAAGGTTACCTCTCATAATGGTTACAGGTTCTTCCTTACATTAGTAGATGACTTTAGTAGATTTACTTGGGTTTATTTACTTCAACATAAATCAGATGTATCTACCATAATTCCTAGATTCATATCTATGACCAAAAACCAATTCAACACTACAATAAAAATATTTAGAAGTGATAATGCCAAAGAACTCCTATTTTCTGATTTATTTTCCAAACTAGGTATCCTTCATCAGTTTTCATGTGTTGAAACACCACAGCAAAATGCTGTGGTGGAAAGAAAGCACCAGCATATTTTAAACATATCTAGATCCTTATTATTCCAATCTAAATTACCTACACAATTTTGGAATGAATGTGTTTTAACTGCTGTTTTTATTATGAACAGAATCCATTCCCCTCTTTTACAAAATCAGTCTCCTTTTTTTAAATTGTTTTCTACAGATTTTGATTATTCATTCTTAAAAGTGTTTGGATGCTTAGCTTTTGCCTCAACTTTAAAGAATCACATGATTAAATTTGACCCCAGGGCCAGAAAATGTACATTCATTGGTTATACAGCTGGTATAAAAGGGTATAAACTACTAGACATCACTAATAATGAAAATTTTATATCTAGAAATGTGGTTTTTCATGAATCTGTTTTTCCATTTCATGATCCTAAACTTTATGACCAATTTACTAAAGATACCACTGTTGTTATCCCTACTGGCACTACTTCCCCTTTTCATTTTGATGCATTCCAACCTCCTAATCCACTTGACAACTCTCCTCCTATCTCTTCATCCACCCTTCCTACAGAACCACTTATTACAGCCCCACCTACTACAACCCCACATTCTCTTCCTCCAGCTCCAATTGTACAACCAAGTGGACTTAGGAAATCTATGAGAACTCATAATCTACCTTCCTAATTTAAAGGTTATCATTGCAACAACTCATTCACATATCCTCACATTAAATATCCTCTCTCATCTGTCCTTGATTATTCTAATGTCTCTCTTTCTCACCATCAATTCATCAATAACATCACTACAAATTCTGAACCTACTAGTTATAAACAAGCTATAAAAAGTCCAGAATGGATTACTGCTATGCAAACAGAATTACATGCTATGGAGACCAACAATACTTGGTCTGTTGTTCATCTCTCACCTAATAAACAACCCATAGGTTCTAAATGGATATTTAAAATAAAGAGAAATCCTGATGGCAGTGTTGAGAGATACAAGGCAAGACTTGTAGCTCAAGGATTCACCCAACAGGAGGGTATTGACTACATAGCTACCTTTTCTCCAGTAGCCAAACTAGTCACTGTTAGAATCCTACTTGCCTTAGCTATGTCCAAAAATTGGGACTTACACCAATTGGATATTACTAATGCCTTCCTAATTGGGGATCTAAATGAGGAAGTGTTCATGCAATTACCTAAAGGATATAATCCTCATTCAACATATACCATGCATAATACAACAGGTAATAATTCAGGTAATTCTCCTACTCTTGTATGCAAATTACACAAATCTATCTATGGCTTGAAACAAGCCAGTAGACAATGGAATAATAAACTAACTGAGGTTCTAGCATCAATGGGATTCTCTCAATCCAGGTCAGATTACTCCCTTTTTACTTCAGGTAAAGATTTTAATTTTTTAGCTATTTTAGTTTATGTGGATGATATTATTGTTGTTGGACCTAACACTACCCTAATTTGTGATATCAAACTAAAATTGAGCAACATATTAAAGCTTAGGGATTTTTGGGAAGATTGTAATACTTCTTAGGACTAGAATTAGCATATTCTAAGCATGGTCTAATAATATCCCAAAGAAACTACACTTTACAAATCCTGCAAGACACTGGATATTTAGCTTGCAAGCCTGTTCATCTTCCAATGGATCCTAAAATAAAACTTAGGAACAGTGACATAGATCTACTTCCTGATTCTTCTCCCTATAGAAGGATAGTAGGCAGATTAATCTATCTCGCAATAACAAGACCAGATATATCTTTTGTTGTTCATAAGATCAGTCAGTTCTCTTCTAAACCTACACATACACATATGACAGCAGTTCCTCATCTTCTAAGGTATTTAAAGGGTACACCTGGTCAAGGCTTATTTTATCCTAAGCATTCTAACTGTGCATTAAGAGGTTTTTGTGACTCGGACTGGGGTGCTTGCCTAGATTCCAGACGCTCAATTACTGGTTATTGCACATACTTAGGACAATCTATAATATCGTGGAAAGCTAAAAGACAACCAACAGTGTCCAAATCATCAGCTGAGGCTGAATTTAGAGCACTAGCATCTATAACGAGTGAAATCATATGGATAACTCAGTTATTAAAAGACTTACAGGTTCAGCAATCTTCACCTCCACTGGTCTTTTGTGACAACACATCTGCGATGCATCTTGCAAAGAACCCGGTCTTCCACGAGCGATCTAAGCACATAGAGATCGATCTCTGCTTTGTCCGCGACCATATCAGCAGAAAGCATCTCAGATTAATTCCCATTTCGTCTTCAACTCAACTGGCTGACATTTTTACGAAACCACTCCCGCGGCCTCAATTTGAATCCATATTATCCAAGATGGGTGTACGCAATTTGTACACGCCATCTTGGGGGGGGGGGTATCAAGAATCATTGAAGAAGGAATTGAAGATGAAAATAAAAATGAAGAAACGAGCACAATTGAAGAACAAAATCCCTAATTATACAAATTGGGAATTAGTTTATGTATTTAGTGTATTTAGTCATTTAAGTTTATTTCGGTAGTCAGTTTGTATTTTTACATTATTGCCCTTAGTTAGTTAGGCTGTTAGTTCTATATATACAGTTGATTAACTTAATTGTAGATACACTTTCATTCTGTAAAAACTAATCTTGTTACAATCAATATACAGATTCTATTTTTCCTTTCAAGAATTGCTATTTTCTTCTTCAACATACGTATTATCATATTAACACTGAATTCTTCTGTTTGGGACGACGTGGTGCTTTACAGGGCTACCTCCAAATCAACAGAAATATCCTCCATTTGATTGAGCCACACCTTCAATCGCTCATCCTTATTTATCATCGATCTTCCCGTCTTTAATTAAAGCCTTCATCATCTCCAAATCAATTCTTAACCTATTTATTGTCGAACCCTCTAATGTACTCTCACTCATCAGGTGGTTGATTTCTTTGACTAGGCACTTAACTTGATAAATATCATGATCATATGATGATGATCCTCCAGGTACTGGACAATTCATCCTTATTCTTGGGGAAATGGCCCAAATTTCTCCTATACCAAACGAATAATATAATCTGTAGAGATCCAAAATCTCACTCTGAGTCATTGGCAATGACAAGTCTGAGTTTAGAATTTTGTTGAAGATAAGGTAATAGCTCATCTCTGTAAAGATATTTTCCAACTTCTTAATCCAAATATCCTATCTCACCCCGAATTCCAAATGTTTAACCAAAATCTTTTTCAAGAAATTATTTAACGGGACAAGTTCACCTCTCACCCACTTGACGCGCACGAGATATTTCTTGTTCAAAGTATCATCAACTCCTCCGTAAATCAAAATTGGGAATTTTTTTTTTGAAATTTGGTCAATCGAGGATCCAAATAGAAGACTAGCATGTATAATATCATTAATTTCTCCATAAATTAAATTGGGAAAATTTTGTTGAAATTTTGTCAACTGGGGATCCAAACGAAAGACTAACAATTACAACAACATTAACTCCTCTGTAAATCAAAATTTTTGACAAAATTTAATCAATTGAGGATCAAAATGGAATACTAACAAGTGTAGTATCATTAACTTCTCCATAAATAAAATTTGGGGAAAATTTATTAAAATTGATCAATTAAGGTTCCAAACGTAATACGAACATGTATAATATCATTAACTCCTCTATAAATCCAAATTGGTGAAATTCGATCAATTGAGAATTCAAACGGAAGACTAACACTTATAGTAACACTCACTACTGCGTAAATCAAAATTGAAAAAAATTTGTTGAATCAAAATTTTAATCTTCCAAGTTGTACCAACCATTACTTTAAAATATTTAATTTCCTATCATTGTGAAGCCTATATGCATTAATATATTACTTTAAAATATTTGAAAAAATTGAAAATCAAAGAAATAAGATGAACTAGAAATTCAAGAAAATTTTGGTTCGATTGACTCAAAGTCTGAAACTTTAACATATCAAAAATTTTATCCATGTTGTGAAATATCCTATTTGGTTAAATGATTATGTGTGGAGAACTGATGAACAATAATTGTGAAGAGAGATATAACATTAGATATAAAAAAGAAACGTGTTTGAAATTGAGGGGATATGATTTGGGGAGGGGATAGATATCATTAAATAACAAATCAGTTACATAGGTAGTTACAAATCCCACAATATTTGGGATGTGGGATAATGGATATCTATTACAAAATAAGCCCCTAGACTATACACAAATTAAATAGGAATACCCATTAAAATACATTATTTACAACACTCCCCCTTGGGGATTCCTATTGAGCTGTTATTATGCTTTTCATGTTGCCTCGTTAAAACCTTCCGAGTAATAAAAACCCAATGGGAAAAAAAAGTCTCGGTTAGGAAAACGAGTACAACACATAATCTTTTCAACCAACAAATGTTGCCTCATTAAAACCTTGGCGGGTAACAAAAACCCTGTGGGAAAAATAAACCCCGCTCGAAGAAAAAAGAGTACAACAGGGCACCCGGGTATCTTCTGGATACGGAATACCTGCACGGTACTCCCCCTCAAGTTAACTCCACTAAAACCTATAATGGAGCGAGCTCATATAACCTGCGCAAGTTAATAGCTTTAACATGTTTCTCAAAAGTGATTTTCGGTAATGACTTAGTTAATCAGTCGGCGCAGTTGTCCTGACTTCTGATCTGTTGGATCACTATTTGCTTGAGCTCTTGTTGTTGCTGATTGAAGAAAAATTTCGGAGCTATGTGCTTGGTGTTGTCGCCCTTAATAAAACCCGTTTTCATCTGCTTGATGCAAGCTGCATTATCCTCAAATATAACCGTAGGATCTTCTGTGGTAGCCAATTCACAGGAACCTCGAATATGCCCAATCATAGCCCTAAGCCATGTGCATTCACGCACTGCCTCGTGAAGTGCTAAAATTTCGGCATGATTCGAAGAAGTGGCAACTAAAGTCTGTTTTGTAGACCTCCAAGACATAGTTGTATTCCCAATCATAAAGGCATACCAAGTCTGGGAACGAGCTTTGTGCGGGTCCGATAGATAACCAGCATCGGCATACCCCACAAGTTTTGCGTTCTTTAGTGACGCATAGGGGTAGAACAAACCCATGTCAGTCGTACCACGAAGGTATCGAAATATGTCCTTTATGCCATTCCAGTGGCGGTGTGTCGGTGCTGAGCTAAATCTAGCTAGTAGATTTACCACAAACGCGATATCAGGTCTAGTACATTGAGCTAAGTACAATAATGCACCTATGGCACTTAGGTATGGCACCTCAGGTGCTAACACTTCCTCTCCATCCTCCACGGGACGAAATGGATCATTTAACCTATCCAATGATCGGACTACCATTGGCGTGCTTGATGGCTTCGCTTTATCCTCATTAAAGCGTCTTAACATCTTCTGGATGTAATTCGATTGATGGACCAAAATCCCATCAGCACGGTGTACTATCTCAAACCCAAGACAAAAATTAGTACGTCCGAGATCATTCATCTCAAATTCAGATTTCAGGAGCTGGGTTGTCTCCCTAACCTCTTCAGGTGTCCCAATCAAGTTCATGTCATCGACATAAACGGCAACTATAGCAAACTCAGAACCTGTCCTCTTAATGAACACGCAAGGACAAATATCGTTGTTCACGTATCCCCTTTTAAGCAAGTACTCACTTAGGCGATTATAACACATCCTCCCAGATTGTTTCAAGCCATAAAGTGAACGCCTCAACCTTACAGAGAGCGTATTCCGTGGTCTAGAACTACTTGTCTTAGGTACCATAAGTCCCTCCGGTACTTTCATATATATAATCGTATCTAGATCCCCATAAAGATACGCTGTGACCACAACCATTAGCTGCATAGTCAGTTCCTCGGATACTACTAAACTGACTAAGTGTCTGAACATAATAACGTCCATCACAGGAGAGTATGTCTCCTCAAAGTCAATCCCAGGTCGCTGAGAAAATCCTTGTGCAACAAGACGAGCCTTGTACCTCACAATCTCATTTTTTCTCATTTATTTTCCTTGTAAATACCCATTTGTATCCCACGGGTAGAACTCTGGGAGGTGTAGGAGCAATTTGTCCAAACACTCATCTTTTCGTTAATGAATCAAATTCAACCTGGATTGCTTTTTCCCATTTCGGCCAATCATCCCTTTGTTTGCACTCGTCCAATGATTGAGGCTCAATATCATCACTTGATATAATTTCAGTAGCTATTGTGTAAGCAAACACATCATTGATGATTATTTCATCCCGATGCCACACCTCATTCATGCATGAATAGCCAACCGAGATTTCCCTATTCTCGGGGATGGTTACTGATGTCGAGGTGTCCCCCGACGTCGTCTCCAAGACGGATCCATAGTCCGGAACTATTTCATGAGATGGATCGGGTGGGATCCCATTGTTATTAGTATTAACCATATTCAATTGTTGTGCATTCGCCCGTTATGCAAATCCTTTGATCTTATTGGTCTCCCCCTCTTATGGGCCGGGAGATACGACTAGTTAGCTGGGATTGATGGCCTTCCCATATGTTGTCCATCTTGGACATCTATCCTTGCAGGCACATTTGCAACTGGTATATGAGATCTCGTCACTTTAGCTAAGTCAGAGAATGAATCTGGCATGTTATTGGCTACTTTTTGAAGTTCAATTATTCTGCGTACTTCATATTCTCTGACCGCTGTAGGGGGATCGTGATGAGACATAGTGGGGTTGTTCCACACGACTTCACGACGTTCATCCCGAACGTTAGTGTGAACATTATTGACTCCCCCTAACGGCGGGAAGACAGTCTAATCAAAGTGACAGTCCGCAAATCGTGCGGTAAAGAGATCGTCTGTCAAGGGTTCCAAATATCGTATAATAGATGGCGATACAAAACCCCGTATATATGCAGAATCGGCGTTGAGGTCCCATTTTAGTCCGATGTGGCGGATCAATCGGCACATATACTGCGCACCCAAATGTGCATATATGGGAAATGTTTGATGTGTGCCCGAACACCAATTAATAGGTTGGGTCGCAGTGGGCCTCAAACGTACTAACATGTGCTACCGGATATTTTACATCAATACCCAGGGACATGCAATAGTCGATGAAAGATCGCGATGTAAACTCCGCGGCATTATCCAATCTAATAGACTTAGTAGGATAATTCGGATAATGTGCTCTCAAAAATATAATCCGGGTCAGGAGTTTAGCATATGCAGAATTTCCCGTGGACATTAAATCGACCTGAGACCATTTGGTCGAGGCATCAAACATCACCATAAAATACCTAAAAGGTCCACAAGGTGGTATGATGTGTCCACATATGTCCCATTGGATACGCTCCAAGAAAACGAGGGAATCCTTACTCGTTTGTCAATAAGCTGGCATAGGATCCAATTTTCCAATAAAACATGGTACACACGAGTAATCACTTTGTACTAGATCCTTATTATTTATTAGTGGATGCCCGATAGAGGTATTAATAATATGGCGCATCACATTTTTTACTCGGTTGTCCAAGCCAGTCATGCCATAGAAAATACATGCTCGATTCACTTGGCTTCGAGACATTGAAAAGGTGTGCCTCGGGCACTCGTATTGTGGTCCTATATAACTTAGTTGATAGTCCCTCTAATTTCTTCCAAGTACGCTTTTGGCCGTACAAATTAGAGGTAATGCACAAATACTATATTCCCTTTTTCTCAGTGGTTTCAATGTGGTAACCATTAACTCGAATATCTTTAAAATTCAACAACGTTCCCATTGAACGTGGAGCATACATAACCTCTTTAATGGCTAAAATCGTGCCATTTGACAACATAAGGTGGATATTTCCAAAGCCATCTATCAAATCATATGTGCCATATATTGTTGTTATAGAGGTCTTACTAGGCATTAATATTAATGATCTATCCCTTAGGTTAGTGTGCGTAGTTACACTATTAGCCAGACATTATTCCCCACATGTCATGCCCTGGAACCAAATATATTCCAATTTAAACATTTACTTGAAAAAAGTAAATAGAGTTAATACCACTAAATACCTTAATAATCGGATTAAAATAAAGCCACCCAAAATGTGGTCCAAAATAAACCAAACATAGTTCAAATCTAAATGTGGTTAAAAATATGACCACCCATAATAAAAACATCTCAAAAACCAACAACTGAATGTCCAAAAGTTTATACAGATTACATAAAACCTTTTGATGATCCTGAATTGATGAGTTGTCCAACCTAATGACCTCATCCAAATGTTTCCTGATTAGAACCATAATATCAACCTTTTAGGGTATTAGTTAGTAAATTGTCCCCGATAATTGTCAATGCTCTGTTTTTTTTTTTTTTTTTTTTTTTTTTTACAGGCATATAGCCTCCATAATTAATTTAATTGAACCCCTTTAAATATATGTATCTTACGGGCCTATAGCCTCCATAAGTAATTATAATTGAACCCCTTTGGTTCTATTTATTAATTCATAATGAATTATATTGCAAATTACAACTTGGGAACTTAATACAAGCCCCTCTTTCCCAATGTAATAAACTTATACAAATTTGCAATAAATAGATGAGACAACATATTTTCAATAGGGCAAGAAGATAACTTCAAAGTTATATAAAAACTTGCGAAAAATTGGACCATATATATGCATGCCTAACACATAAATTCCAACATTTAATCCTCTAAACCAATAGACCCAATTCAAAGGTTCATCCCAAAACATAATCATGATCCAATTAAATTAAAGTGCTCACTACGTAATTTACTAATAACGTGTTTGTTGAGAATTCAAATAGAACTGAGATAGATGACATGATGCACATGTGTATGAAATCAAGTAAATATTAAATTTCAACATAAATTGGAATATAGGACATAAAACTCAATTGGCACACTGCTACTCTGTCTAGTATACTTCGCTTAGGATTATATGGGCTCATTTAAATAGTAAATTACGTATTCTTGCCCCTTTTCTTTTCGAAACCAAAAAGTGAAAATCCAAACAACCATTGGACATGTATACCAATTTTAATGTATCACAATGCTAATTTGCAGAGTTTCCATTTAAATCATGCTATCATTCATGTGATCACCATAAAGCTTAATAATCCAAGATAAACTTGCTATACAATTATTCCATGAGATTTCAGATTCTAAAATCTCAAATCAATTTACGGAAATCATAACCACCTTTATCAAATTCAAACTTTCAGAACAATAAATGTTCATACTTGATATTTTGAGTTTTTGAAAATTGTGTACGGCATAATATATAAGCATCAATAATGCTAACAATATAATCAATTTAAGCCCTTGGCAACAATAATCAAACTTAAATCCTAGAATATGCTTTATAAACATCAAATTCGTAGATTTAAAAGCATAACAATTCAAGATAAACATGTTGTACAACTATTTCATGGAATTTAACATATCATGTAAAATAAAAAAAAATCTCAAAAGATTTAGGTTTACTTGAAATAAATGTAATAATTAAACATTATTGATCAAAAAGAGTATATATTCTTTTATCAGCAATTCTCAATTAGGAATTAATTTACTGAATAGTGTCATGATTTTTTTATCTAGAATTTCTTATATTCTTGATGAACTTTTGTCATGAAACACTTCTTCGTTCCACTCATTAAAAGGATTGATTCTGAATGTAGAGTCCATATATCATGGTCAAATTTCCTTCCCTATAGCAATAGTGATATAAGCCTATTGATTGGAATTTGTTGCAACTGCTTTTTTTTAATTACATCTTTAGTCAATATGACCTAATGCCTATAAGCTACAAGGACTAAATACTGTTGTGACATGTGTTGGTTTCACCCTTGGAACAAGCAGAAGATATACCAGATCATTGTAAATTTATTGCATATTTTGTTTCTTCTATGTGCAGATTGGACTACATAATCATTTGTTTTTTTCTGCTCATTATTTCAAGTCTAAGTAAAAGACAAATTAAGAGATGATGATCTGATACAGTATATGTAATATTCTAAAATGACTTTGAGCATAATTTAAGTTCTCTATATGCTTTCAAGTTTATCAAGGTTAATGTAACATTCTATCTTGATTTTAACTTAAATAATATGACCACAAGTTGCATCATGCTATATTTGGATTGACTTTCAATTTCAAAATTGATAGGGTAAAATAAACTCAAATAAAACACAAAGTTCAATCTTTTTTACCACATACCAAGATCATTTTCTAAGATATCATTGGCAACTCAACGCCACACCATTAAAAGGCTCTTCATAGAAATCGTTTATTAAAATGAACAAAAATAATAGTCACATAACATAACACATTTTCATGCAAGAAAAGGCGTAAGTAGCCATTTATCCAGTTTCTTGGCTTCAACAATTCATCCTTCTTTTAATTAAAAACTTAATACCAATTAAGTAGAATTCAGTTAATTCCGTAACACTTAATTCAACGTGTACATAAAACATCGCCAAAATCCAAGTCACATGTTTCATAACTAAAGGGCTCTACCACCAATGAAGACAATCAATTTGTTTCTCCTCTCTGTTGCATTAGTTTTAATTAATGTAAAAAAAAGGAACCCGTGTTTATGACAATTGTCAATATCCAGAATCTTGAATATATGAATGTATATGTATATTATAACGTGTATTGAATTGAGAGGATATCTAAGTTAAATGCTGAGTTTATTAATCTGCAGAAATGTACAATAATTAGCCTAAACACAGCTATATATAGAGAATATGCAACAGGGGTGGAAATGTAAATACATAAAAGATAAACTAACTAACTTAACAATAGGTCTGTTATGCAAAACGGGTTAGACCCGTATACAAACAACCCGAACCAGAAATAAACCGGTTTAACTATTTGACCTAATTCCTAACTTAATTAATCACAAAATTCTTCTTCGTTTTTATCCTTCTTCTCTCATTTCTTCTTTTCTGCTGAAACTCATCTCTGTTACCCCCCCACAAGCTGGAGAGTATAAATTTCTTATGCCCAGCTTGGTTAAAATCAAATGGAAAGGAACGCGAGGCAAGGGTTTTGTGAAGACATCAGCCAGTTGCGAAGAGGACGATATTGGTAGAATTTTCAGATGGTTTTTGGAGACATGTTCCCTAACGAAGTGGATATCCAGCTCAATGTGTTTGGTCCGTTCATGGAAAATCGGGTTATGAGCTAAATGGATGGCCAAAGTGTTATCACAGAAAACCACATGAGGTAATTTTATGTTAACTCTTAATTCTTGAAGTAATTGTGTTAACCATAATATCTCAGTAGTTATGGATGCCATAGAACGGTACTCAGCTTCTGCTGACGACCTTGAAACTGTAGGCTGTCGTTTTGCCCTCCAGGAAATTAGAGACTCTCCTATAAAAGTACAGTAGCCAGTTGTAGATTTCCTTGAGTCAAGGCAGGAAGCCCAATCTGAATCACAAAAGCCAGTTAGAGACATATTAGATTGTTTAGGATAAAAAAGACCTTGGCCTGGAGTAGCCTTTAGGTATCTCAATAAGTGATGTGTAGCAGCTAGGTGAGCATTAGTGGGCTTTGCTAGAAACTGACTTAATTTATGTACAGAATATGAAATATCTGGTCTAGTTATTATTAAGTATATTAATCTTCCTACTAATCTTCTATAAGGGGTAGGATCTTGAAGTAAATCATTATCATTAGATTTAAGAGGTAATTTAGGATCCATAGGAATGTGGACAGGTTTACATCCTAAATAACCTGTATCTTGTAATATTTGTAGTTTATATTGTCTTTGGGACAAAATAAGACCAATGTTAGAGTATGCCAATTCAATCCCTAAAAAAATTTTTAACTTGCCTAAGTCCCTTAGTTTAAAAAAAGAACTAAGTTTAGATTTAATGTCCAAAAGTAGTTTAGTGTTAGGTCCAGCAAGTAAAATATCATCAACATAAACAAGAATTGCAATAAAAGTAGAATCTTGACCAGTAGTAAATAAGGAGTAATCAGACCTTGATTGCTGAAAATTTAGAGCTTGCAAAACCTCTGTTAATTTGTGATTCCATTGTCTACTGGCCTGTTTAAGGCCATAGATAGATTTCTGCAATTTACACACCAAAGGAGTAGATGTACCTGTAGAAGAGGATGTAGGGACTGGATTGTAACCTTTGGGTAGAGTCATATAGACCTCCTCTTGTAAATCCCCATTTAGAAATGCGTTGGTAATGTCAAGTTGATGTAAGTCCCAATGTTGGGCCATTGCTAAGGCTAGAATGACTCTTACTGTAACTAATTTAGCAACTGGGGAAAAGGTTGCTGTGTAATCAACCCCTTCCTGTTGTGTGAAACCTTGTGCAACTAGTCTAGCTTTAAACCTTTCAACCGATCCATCTGAGTGTCTTTTTATTTTAAAAATCCATTTACAGCCTATAGGCACTTTATTAGGTGGAAGGTGTTGAAGAGTCCAAGTATTATTGCTTTCAATTGCTTGAAGTTCTTCATTTATGGCTTTTATCCATTCTGGACTTTTAGTTGCTTGTTTATATGTGCTTGGTTCTGTAATACTAGAAATATTTGCTATGAAACTTTGATGACTAGTGGATGTAGATGAGTAATCTAAAACGGATGAAATAGGGTATCTACTCAAAGAATGTTTTGACAAATTGCAATGATAGTCATTTAAATAGGAAGGAGGTTTAGATTGTCTAGATGATTTTCTGATATTAGAAGGAGCAGGTATATCTTCATAAATGAGTGTTGATTCAGAAGTGTTAGGGGGAATGATGAGGTCAGAACCTGGGCTGTTTGGAGATGGAAGATCAAATAGGAAAAAGTTGGTTGTGTGTGAGGCAGTATCATTAGGAGGGTTAATCTGGCCATTGAATTGTTTAACAAAGTTAGGATCCTTAAAGGGGAATGTGGTTTCATGAAAAACCACATTTCTTGAATGAAAAATGGTATGAGTATTTATGTCTAGCAGTTTATAACCCTTAATACCTGGGGTATATCCTAAAAAAATACTTTTAATTGCCCTAGGGTCAAACTTGGATCTGTGGTCTTTAATTGTAGAAGCAAAGGACAGACAACCAAAAACTTTAAGAAATGAATAATCCACTGGTTTTTGGTATAAAATAGTGTAAGGACAAACATTATTTAAAAGGGGAGTGGGAGTTCTATTAATTAGGTAAACTGAAGTAAGTATACTTTCAGTCCAGTAGGTAAGAGGTAAATTAGATTGAAATATTAAGGCTCTAGCAGTGTTTAAAATGTGTTGGTGCTTTCTTTCCACTCTAGCATTCTGTTGAGGTGTTTCTATGCAAGAATATTGATGTAAAATTCCTAATTTAGTAAATAAATCAGAAAAAACTAATTCTTTAGCATTGTCACTTCTAAATGATTTTATGGTAGTGTTAAATTGTTTGAAACCATTTTAATAAATTTTGGAATGATAAAGTGTACATCAGACTTTGCCTGCATTAGGAAAACCCAAGTAAATCTGGATACATCCTCAACAAGTGTTAGAAAATATCTATAACCATTATGAGAAGAAATTTTATAAGGACCCCATGTATCACAATGAACAAGGTCAAACAGTTTAGAAGAAACAGTAGTACTAGATGAATAAGGGAGAGTTTTCTGTTTGGCAAGGGAGCAAATGTGACAAATATTTTTATTCAGAATTTGTAGTGATGGTAAATCAATTACAGAGTGTAGTAAATGAAGCCTATCCATAGCTAAATGACCTAGTCTATTATGCCATGTTTCTACTGAAACTTTATTACAGAATGAAGAGTGAGTAGGTGATAGATGTTGTAGGATGTATAGGCCATCAATAAGGTCACCCTTGCCAATCATCTCCGAAGAAGTCAGGTCCTGGATCTTAAAATGTCTAGGTTCAAAATTGATGCTGAAATTAGATGAATCTAACAATGCACTAACAGATAACAAGTTAAATTTAAAGTGAGGAACATAAAGAACATGTTGTAGGGTGATTTTCTCATTTAAATGAATTGAACCTTTGAAAAAAACAGGGATTATGAAATTATTAGGAAGTGTAATTGTAGTATTATTAGCAGGTACAAGATTAGTAAAATAGTGAATATTATTGCATATATGGTTTGAAGCCCCTGAATCTAAAATCCAACAATCTTTATATGCATTTGTAAGTGCAGGTAAAGTAGAAGAACAGGTACCTGACTGCACATTGACAGTGCAGGATGTAGAAGATGTAGATGTGTCTTGAGGTTCTGTGTAGGTTGTTGTGCCATTCAGTTGTGTAGTAAAAAGTTTGGACAGTTCTGTGTACTGATCTGGTGATAATGTGTGTATGAAATTTTGTAGTGTTGGTGTAGAATCTGATGAAGTAGACCCAACTGACATAGTGTTTATGTTCTGTGTTGAAGGTGGAAATCTGGGGGCAGGGGCCCTGTAACCAGGTGGATAGCCATGGAGCTTGAAGCAAGTAGTGATTGTGTGACCAGGTATTTGACAGTTAGTGCAAAATGGCCTGCCTGGTCTTTGAAAGGAATTATTTTAGGGTGGTCTTGTAGAGGGTCTGTAATTAGTGGGGGAAGGGTTTCTAAATTTGGTCTGGGACTGAAAGTTATTAGCTGGAGGTCTGTTTTGTGGATTGGATGTGTTTGATTTGTTTGCAAAGGCCATAGTACTAAGATCAGTACTGGATAAAGATGTAGAATTAATGGCTCTTTGAGTTTCTTCTTGGGAGACCAAAGAGTAAGCCTTAGGGACATCAGGGAGAGGATCCATTAAAAGTAATTGACTACGGGTGTGGGAAAGGGAATCTTGAAGTCCCATAAGAAAAATTAGGAGATATAAGATGTCAAAGTAGTTTTCAAGTTGACCACAGGTACATTTAGGTCTGAAATTGCATATTTCATCCCAAATTGCTTTTAATTTTGAGTAATATTCATCAACTGATAGTGACTGTTGATGCAGGGTAAAAAGATTCCTGTGAAGTTGGAACATGCGGGGGCCATGAGCCTGTTGGAAACGTTGCTTCAATTCTGTCCAAAGTGTAATTGCCAATGTGTGGTTCTGCACAGTATGATTGATGATGGGGGAGAGGGAGTTCAAGATCCAAGAGATGACAATTGTGTTATTGCGTTCCCAATAATTACAAAGAATGGTGTCTTCAGGTGGTTAAGGTATGGAACCATCAATGAATCCAAGTTTATTTTTAACTTTGAGAGCACGGATCATTGATTTAGACCATGTTTGATAGTTTTTATCTGTGAGTTTTTCAGATACTAAGGTGACACCGGGGCCATCAGCAGGGTGCAAATAAAATGGGGTAGAAGGATCCTCAATCTCAGGTCTTACCCTCGAGGAAGAAGATGATGAAATTGTGGAGTCAGTGGCTGCGGATGAAGAATCCATGGATCAAGAAAGTGGTTCTTGGGTAAAAAGGTAAGAAAATTTGTGTGGAAACAGTATGAAAAAGATTGAGTGAGATGATGGGGATGAGAAAAAATAGAATTGAATAGGATAATGTGGAAAGATGTGATATGTCTGTAGAGAAGAAGATGAAGATTGTAAAGAAAATATGAGATGGAATATGAATACCTGATTGAAATTTGAGATACTTGATCGTATTATTGGCAGCGGAGGAATTCTGATATGATGACTGAAGAACGCAGAAGCTTGAAGGAATTCTGGAGAAGAATTCTTTGATAATTTGTAAAGAAGATCGATAAAACTAATAGCTAGAAGAGTTATTTCTCTCCTGATACCATGTCAATATCCAGAATCTTGAATATATGAATGTATATGTATATTATAACGTGTATTGAATTGAGAGGATATCTAAGTTAAATGCTGAGTTTATTAATCTGCAGAAATGTACAATAATTAGCCTAAACACAGCTATATATAGAGAATATGCAACAGGGGTGGAAATGTAAATACATAAAAGATAAACTAACTAACTTAACAATAGGTCGGTTATGCAAAACGGGTTAGACCCGTATACAAACAACCCGAACCAGAAATAAACCGGTTTAACTATTTGACCTAATTCCTAACTTAATTAATCACAAAATTCTTCTTCGTTTTTATCCTTCTTCTCTCATTTCTTCTTTTCTGCTGAAACTCGTCTCTGTTAACAATCCAATTTCAAACACATGATAAGGCTAATGGCTTTCTTTACTTGTAATTCTCAACGTAGCACAATTTTAGTAACCTAGTGGATTGATTTCATGAACAGCCCTAATATATATCTTCAATTAGATCCACATAGACAAAGTTCGGGATAATAGAACCACCATAGTACTAGCAAATTGGGCTGAATCTTAAAACATCTAAATCGAAATATCGACATATACGTAGATATGAAAAAGGAATTGCTTACTTGAAGATTGCTAATAGCATCTAGGATCACAAAGAAATCTGGATGTTCTTTGGATAAACTTATTTAACCACCAACTTTACCTGAACGAAAAAAATCTCTCAAGCAATCTCCTTCCACGATCACCGCAAGAACTATCGTGCTGATAACGTGTTGTGAAATATCCTATTTGGTTAAATGATTATGTGTGAAGAACTGATGAACAATAATTGTGAAGAGAGATATAACATTAGAGAGAAAAAGAAACGTGTATGAAATTGAGGGGATATGATTTGGGGAGGGGATAGATATCATTAAATAACAAATCAATTACATAGATAGTTACAAATTCCACAATATTTGGGATGTGGGATAATGGATATCTATTACAAAATAAGCCCCTAGACTATACACAAATTAAATAGGAATACCCATTAAAATACATTATTTACAACAATCCATATTTTAAATATGGGGAATTGAAACTTTCCCTATATGGCTTTATACAGTATTTTTGTCACTTTTTCTTCCATTCTGATTTCTTTAAATTTTTTTGTATTGTCCAGTCTTCCTCCCACGCCTGAAATATGTGAGATAATAATTTTTTGGGTCCCACGATTCAACTACTCAAAAAACTCATTTGAGTAGACTCATTAATGCTTGTTTTAACATTGAAATTTATCATGATAACAATGACAAGAAAACGAATCGAATTTAATTTAATTTAATTGAGAGTATCAACTAATTAATTAATTGCATTTAAAATATATATATATATATATATATTAAATGCATTAAGTTGTACGGAATACACCTTTTTTTTTAAAAAAAAATTCATATTTGTATTGTATCTTATCATGTCACGTTATCTGACTGGTTCAATTAATTAAGGGTGACATTTTTATATATAGTAAATAAATTAAGTTAAATTGTCTTGGTCATCTATAAATGCTTTTAAGATTACCAAGTTGATCATGTGCGTCTGCGCGAAATATATAATGTTAATGACATAGGACAGCTCTGATGACCAATGCATTTATGAATTATTATGTTAAAGTGTTTTTAATTAAGTAATAGTGAATTAAGGTCTCCTAATATTTTTTGCATATTTATAAAATATTTCCAAAATCATACCTTAACAAAATAATAATTATTATATGCAGGTTCAGTGGAAGCCAAAAATTGTTGAATCTATGGCCAAGGAAGCCAAAAATTCTCCCAAACAAGCAAAATACCATAATGACCATTAACGACGATTAATATATCATTTAATTCTCAATTCATCTTATTTTTTGGAAATTCTGCTATTGTAATTGTATTAGCCAGAGTAATTAAGTGTCAGTATTTGTACATAATAAATACTTGTATTTTTTATTATTAAAAAATATTTTTACTCATATTTTGAGGGGCTAGCGATATTGCTAGAGCACAAATTAATGCTGCCAAAGCAACTTTTTATTTTATTCTAAATTGCCCTTTTGGTCAAAAGTCATTTAAATCAAGTTTATTAATTCCCATAATCCCCTTTTTGTCGGGAACTTCTAGATATAACAACTCTTACATTAATTGCTAATTTATTTTTCCTTTTACATTGATCTTTAAACATGGAAAATGAATCAAATAGTCAATATGAATGCTTGCTCACAAATCACATTAATCATCTGTTGCATTCATGGATATCACCATTAACAGGCTCTTAATACCTCAATTAACAAATTACAAATAACCATCAACATCTATAGAACATGTACTTACTATATCTTTATTTTACAAATTCTATGGGAAATATAGGCACTACAATACCATTTTTCGTTTTTTCTTTTTTCGCTATAACACCATTAACAAAGGTGAATTCCTCTCTTTTGTATAACTAGTTCTACTGTTGTGATCGTTTTCCCCCTCCCAAATATATATGTGATGAGAAGAAATGGAGATTGACTTCGACATTGTTATCTTAAATTTTATCACTTAGCTTCTACTGGTTCAAGTAATTATCATCATGAATAAAAAAATTCATCGTTTAAAAAAAATTGAAATTTTTTCATTTTTTAATCAATCAAAATGAGAATTTTAAGGTAAAATTCCAAAATTATTTGTTTGTCTTGCAATTCTTTTATTTTTCTTAATTTAGTAAAAAATCATAAATTTTTCTAGTGTTTCCAAAATATTTTCAAATTTTTCTATATTTAACTAACAAATTTTTGATCTATTATTATCACGTTTTTATATTATCTAGTAGTTAAATATTTCAAATTTCTTTTTCTAGGACAATCAAATATTTTGGACATTATTTATTACTTAATTTATTTCAATGTCTTATGAAAAGAGAAAACAACATTAATTATGTATTAATGAGAGAGAAGAATGAGTTGTCACAACTAATTAAAAGTTAAATATAAAAGGGGTATTGCAAGATTTAAGAAACCCGATTTTTATGTCTTTTGACTAAAAGGGGCATTTTAGGAAATAAACAAAAGTTGCTTTGGCAGCAACAATTTGAGCTCTGACAATATCGCTAGTCATTTTGAGGAGTTGTTGCTAGTTTTTTATCCATCAATGTTAAATATATTAATTAATTTATCATGAAAACTGCTGATTCTCTTGATAAAATTATCGAGAAGGTACACTTAATTAATTAATTGCATTTAAAAAAAATATGTATTAAATGCATTAAGTTGTACGGAATACACCTTATTTTTTAAAAAAAAAATTCATAGTTGTATTGTATCTTATCATGTCACGTTATCTGACTGGTTCAATTAATTAAGGGTGACATTTTTTTATCATGATAACAATGACAAGAAAACGAATCGAATTGAATTTAATTTAATTTAATTGAATTGAGAGTATTCAACTACTCAAAAAACTCATTTGAGAAGACATATTAGGGTCGGTCTAAAATGAGATTTTGAGGGATCTAGAGCATATTATATATTATTTATTTTGTTGACACGTGTCCTCTTTAAATTTGAGTTAAAATAATTTATTTTATTCAAGATAAATTTATCCTTTTTAATGAATTAAATTCAACAACACCCCTTGGATCTTGTCTATCTAAAAATTTTTTTTGTATTATTTTTATTTAAAAAAAAAAACCTTGTACTTTTTTTAATTATTACCAAAAAATTTCACTCTCGATTCGAATGATAATTTTACTCTATCAAAGGATGGAAAATATTCCCTTAACTATTACCAATAGCCCCTCGTAACTTTAAAATTTTGAAATAAACCCCCTATTTTTTTTTAAAAAAAATTGACAAATAATTTCATATGATTTATGAAATCCACTTTAAATAATTGACAAAATCTCATCATCCAAAGTTACATATTGTGGCACTTTACCACCAATATATACAAACTAAGCACTTTACCGCCTGATATAATTTTTTAAAAAATTTTCTTCTACGAAAAATATATATGTGTCCCCCACATGAATTTTCAAAGTTAGTTACAACACTTGTTGCAAGTTCAACTACTTCGCTCATGTAAAATGTCTATCAAACTTGATGCCACCAAAGATTATTTTTGTTATAGTGATATAAATGTGAAATCGATAAAAAAATTCGGGTGATATTCGTGAAAAATGGAGCAAATCGGTGATACTTGAATTTTTATGGAGTATTTTGATGGAAAACAAGCAAAATCAGTTAAGAAAAATTGGTGAAATTGATAAAAGTTGGTTAAATAATGTGAAAATGAAAAAAAAATTGGGTGAAATCTGTGAACATTGTTAATTAAAGTTTGTGAAAATAAGTGGAATCGGTAAAAGAAAAAAAAGGCCTATCGACAGGACCTAAATTCATCCCAGAGTCGCTCTCCCCCTGTATGCCTTGTGGTAATGATTCCTCGGGCATTACGACCTTTACCACAATGATGTTGTCCATAGATCAAATTATTTCGTGGATTGGACAGGAATGGATGAAATTCGTGAAAATGGGATAAGACATGTGAAAAAAAGAATGAAATAGTAAAAAATGGGTGAAATGAGGGAATCGGGGAACAAAGGTCTTGGTGGAAAGATGTGAATTCAATGAAATATGAGGTGAATGTTGGTCCCAAGTGGTCAGATGAGGTCTAGAGGGGGGGGGGGTGAATAGACCTCTAAAATTTTCACTATTTTTAACTTTAAAACTTTTGTTCTAACTTAAACATACTATGCTGTTATCGTCCAGTAATTTCACAAGGCTGATCGCGAACAAATCTTTGAACAACTTCGTTGACCACTAATCTGATAATCACTTAGCTGATTTTTGCTAAAATCAGTTTCAATACTCAGAGTACTTGCAGCGGATTTGTAAGGTGTTTTTCACAAGTAAACTTAGTAGTTTGAAAGTTTGTTCCCCAGTTTTATAAAACTCCTTTTCTTATAAAACTTTTCAAACAGTTAAATCAAGGTGTTTTTATACAACTGAAAATATGCAAGTAAAAACACAAGTAATTTTTATAATGGTTATATGGATTTAAATATCCTTTAGTCCACTCTTCCAAGTCACTCAGATCTTGGGCTATACTATAATCACAAAGTTTACAGTATACTCTGCTTGCGCCAATCAACAAATGAAAAGGCCACAAGTGCGCAGTAGGAAATCACACAGAAACTCCTACTCTCCGAAGTAATATCACTCACAAAGATGGATATCTACTTCTCACAACACTCACGATTTACAAAATCACTCAGAAAATGTATTTATCTTTGTTCTTCAACTCTGCTTTTGTCAACAAATGACTAAGCTGATGAGTGAGCTGTTCTTGAGACTTAAAGAATTCTGCTTCGAAATTTTCTCAGAGATTGTGTTGTTCTTATTTCTCTTCGTCTCTTTCAGCTATTTATACTTGAGGTTTGAATCACTAAGAGCTTCTTCAATTTGTTTGGGCTCAATTTGAGATAGGAAGCTGACAAACATTGCTTCACTTGCAGCAGCTCTCCTTGTCTTTACTTTATCCAAGGGATCACCAATCACCAATTCTGGTGGGTGATTCTTGAGCCATCTAAGATCAGGTTGCAAATCATAATGTTGTCCTTTGCTTTGATCTTGCAACACTACTGTTGGAGTTCCAGTAGTAGTCTGTTGAACATTTGATGTCTGTTGAACAGTCTCTGGTCTGTCAGCTGTTTGCAACTCGTCTGTTAGACAATCAGCACTGTGATTTTGAACAGCACTGGAGTTATCAGCTGGGTTGAGATCAGGTAGTATGATGGAAGCATATTCTTCATTCTTTCCAACATTCAATTTCTATTAATCAGTAGACAGATCTTGATTAGTACTTTGATTCTTTTCAGAAGATTGACTTGGTTCATCAAATACTACATGAATGGATTCTTCTACAAGTAAAGTTCTTTTGTTAAAGACTCTATAATCTTTACTAACAGTAGAGTATCCTACAAAGACAGCTTCATCAGCCTTTTCTGCAAATGCAGTAAGGTGATTTTTCCTATTATTTAAAACAAAGCATTTACAACCAAATATCTTAAAGTAATGAATGTTTGGCTTCCTGTTGTTCCAAACTTCATATGGAGTCTTTTTTTGGTGCTTGTTGATCATGCATCTGTTTTGGGTAAAACATGCTGTATTTGTTGCTTCTGCCCAGAATCTTTGAGGCAGTTTAGCTTCAGCTATCATTGTCCTGGTAGCTTCTTTTAGAGTTCTGTTTCTCCTTTCAGCAACTCCGTTCTGTTGAGGGGTTCTGGCAGCAGAGTACTCATGGCTGATTCCTCTGGCATTACAATACTCTTCAACAGTAGAGTTTGTAAACTCAGTCCCTCTATCTGATATGATCTTCAGTATTTTCATACTTTTCTCATTTTGAATCTTTTCCATCAGATTTGTAAGATGCTCCTTGGTTTCACTTTTCTTCTTCATGAAAATCACCCAAGTGTATCTTGAATAATCATCCATAACAGCTAGGCAGTATTTCTTTCCACCATTGCTGACAGGATCAATGGGTCCAAATAAGTCCATATGTAGCAGCTCCAATGTTCTTCCAAAAGATTGATGCTTCTTGCTTTTGAATGATGACTTGATTTGTTTACCCTTCTGACAAGCGTCACAAAGCTTATCTTTGATCATGACTGTCTTTGGAATTCATTCTACCAGATTATTCTTGATAAGTCTGTTGATGGTCTTGAAATTCACATGGTTCATTCTTTTGTGCCACAGCCAACTGATTTCACTTTGTGTTGATGCCACCTAACAAATACTTGAATTCTTGGTAGCAGAATTCCAGTCCACTGTGTAGACATTCCCTTGTCGTCTTCCAGATAAAATTACCTTCTTTGTACCAATCTGTTCAACGTAACACTTATCTGTTGAGAAGATGACTGAATATCGTTTGTCACAAAATTGACTTATGCTCAGCAAATTGTATTTGAGGCCTTCAACATAAGAGACGTCAGATATCTCAAAGTTGCCTTTGATCAGCTTTCCAGTTGCTACAATCTTGCCTTCTTTGCTGTCCCCAAAAGTAACTTTAGGACCGTCCACAACAACGGCATCAGTCAGTTCATGTATGTTTCCACACATGTGTCTTGAACATCCACTGTCCAAGTACCAGGTCTTCTCTACTTTACTTCTACTCCTAATCCTAACCTACAAAACAAAATGGAATTGTTTTAGGTACCCTTATTGAGAGGGTCCTGGAGGATTAGTTCCACCTTTGAAAACCCAAGATGATGAAGTCTTAGGTTTCTTAGGCTTCTGTTGTTTGGCAGGAGCATGAACAATTTCATCTTCATCATGTTTATCAGATTTGCT
Organism: Penstemon eatonii; assembly: GCA_038501285.1. Classification (NCBI taxonomy): domain Eukaryota; kingdom Viridiplantae; phylum Streptophyta; class Magnoliopsida; order Lamiales; family Plantaginaceae; genus Penstemon; species Penstemon eatonii. Next base: position 58,369,548 of record CM076715.1, on the reverse strand, counting down.
ATGTTGATGATAATCAACATGATTAGGATAATGTTCATAAGTAGAATAAGATGCATGATATGGAGGATATGCATGCATGGGATGAGCAGGATATGGTGCATAGTAAGTAGGAAATTGAGGTGCATGATACATAGGAGGATATGCAGCAGGTTGCACATAATAAGACTCATTTCCATACCAAGCATTTTGATTTTTCTTGTTTTTATGCTTCTTTGGCTTACTAGATGCTTGCTCATTAACAGACGACTTAGTTTTATCACTAGTCTGATTGGTTTTTGTTGGTCCCAAGTGGTCAGAAGAGGTTTAGAGGGGGGGTGAATAAACCTCTTTAAAATTTTCTTTCAATTTTAACTTTAAAACTTTACTTTAATTGAACAGACTAAGCTGATCAGATTAGTAAGGTACAATTATGTTCGCGAACAAATCTTTGAACAGGTCTGTTGACCACTCGTCTGATAGTTACTTAGCTGATTTTGTTAAAATCAGTTTTAATACTTAGAGTACTTGCAGCGGATTTTCAAAGTGTTTTTCACAAGTAATCTTAGCAGTTTGAAAAACGTTTCCCCAGTTTTATAAACTCCTTCTTAATACTTTTTCAAACAGTTAACTTAACGTGTTTTTATGCAAACAGAAAATATGCAGATTTAAAAGCAATGTAAAAACACAGGTAATTTTTATAGTGGTTATATGGATTTGAATATCCTTTAGTCCACTCTTCCAAGTCACACAGATCTTGGGTTATACTATAATCACAAAGTTTACAGTATACTCTGCTTGCGTCGAACAACAAATGAAACGACCACAAGTTCGCAATAGGAAATCACACAGAAAACCTATTCTCTGAAGTTTGATCACTCACAAAGATGGATCACAACTCCGCACAACACTCTTGTTTACAAAATCACTCAGAAGATGTATTTTTCTTGATTCTTCAACTCTGCTTTCGTCAACAAATGACTCAGCTGATGAGTGAGCTGTTCTTGAGACTTAAAGAATTTTGCTTCGGAAATTTCTCTCAGAAAGTGTGTTGCTTGTTTCTTCTTCGTCTCTTTCAGCTATTTATACTTGAGGATTGAAAAGTGTCCGTTGAAGAGAGACAGGATTCAAATTCCTCGAGTACTGGTCCTTAAAATCCGCGAACGGCTCTTTTGCAGTCTGTCCGTACTGTAAACAGTACTATTCTGCAGGCAGCATTAAATGCACTCGGCTGATGCGAAGCTTTTCTTCAATCATTTGTCTTAAATATCCTCGTACTTCAGCATTTATTACACCAAGGGGCATTTATTACCGTTGGGAACACTTCATGATCTTCTTCACTTGGCTGACGAAAGTATAAGTCTGATGGTGAACTCGGCTGATCTCAAACTTGAACAAATCTGATTTGAGTCGGCTGATCTTCACTAGTCTGATAACTTTACTTCAGCAGATCAGAAGTCTTGGACCTTGAAACTTTGACTCTTCTGATGTCTTCATTACTTAGTCAAAATTCCTTGATAAGTTTATCAGCTAAGTTACTCCATACTTAGCCAATCTTTGAAGTTTTGGAATGCATCAAAACCTCCCTTATCAAACTTCCTTTAGTGCCTTCATCTTCATCCTTATCCAACAATTTCCCCCTTTTTGATGATGACAAAACTTCAGCTAAGTACCTGTTGAATACCTAAACTAAAGATTGTAATCCTCAAAATTTTCTGAGATAGAAAAAGTTTATTGGATTGAACTTGACTTTTCATTGATTTTGAAAAAGCATTACATGTACAAGTTCATCAGATGAGATTTCTGAGGAATAGATAAAAGTAAACTGATTACAAAGATTTTACAATTTCTAACTATCAGTTTCTTCATCTGATCCTTCAAGCACTTCCTCATACTCATAAGATGATTCTTCATCATCTTCTTCATCATCAGCTTCTTCTTCCAAGGTTGCTTTGGCAGCTTCCATCTTTTCTTTGAGTTGCTGTTCTTGAAGAGCTTTCAAAGCTTCCATGGCCTTCCTGGCAGTTTCAGTATTCTTGTACTTGGTAGTTTCTTTTTCAATCTTTCCTTCTTCTTCTACCTTTCCAAGCTGTTCAATCTTGTCAGCTTCAGCTTCAGTCTTGTCAGCTGTTTCTTCAGTTTCCTTGGCTTCAGTTGTTGCAGCAGCAGTTTCCTCCTTAGTTGACTCTTCAGCAGCAGATTCCTTTGCTGGTTCTTCCCTTTTATCTTCCCCCTTTTTGTCATCATCAACTCTGATGACATTGGAAGGTGCAACAGCAGGGTTGAGAGCAACTGTTGGAATTTTCACTCCAGCACATAAAGCCTTTAGATTCTGATTAACAACGTCATGACTAGCTGTTAGATGATGAATATCAGTGCTGATGACGTCAGTCTTGTCATTGAAGTAGTCAATGTTAAGGTTGATAGTTGCAATTTCATTTTGAACTTCCTGTGAGGCCTTTGCCACTTCTTGCAACATCCCTAGATTGATTTCCTTCTCTTCCTTACTGACTTGAATGAAGGTTGCAGTCAGATCAGCAATCTTGTGCTCAGCTGTTTTTAATGCAGTGTGAAGGTGGTTGACATCACCCTTCACATCTTCTACGTTCTGGTTCAGCTCTCTCAAACTGTGCACTAACTGCAATGAATGATCTTGAGGAATAGGTAGACTATCAATAGCCAATTTGATAGTACTGGCAGTTAGAAGGTGCATTCTTTCCATCTGTTGAGTGTTTGATTCAACCAATTCTTTCTTCATCTTCTGTAACTGCAGACTGTTCCTCTCTTCCATCTCTTTTATTTGATTTTCAATAAGTAATTGGAAGGCTTCCATTAGTGATGAGTGTTCATCACCTGATGAAGTGGAAGCATCAGCATCCTTCTCTTCAGTCGCCTGTTGAACAGGGACTTCTTCCATGTCCGTCATCTGATGATCTTCAGAAGTCTTAGCTTGGCATTCAATAGCTAAGGACTTGGCAGCAGACTTGTGCTCATCAGTGACATCATCGTAGAACAGATTAGTAACGGTTCCATCATCATTGAAGCATGTTGTCTGTCTAATCTGCCTTACAATAATCCAAGGGTTGACAAAGGCATTGTTACCCTTAGGGACTTCATAGTACGGTTGTACTTCCTTGCCAAAAATAATTTGTTGAATGCTTGGGAGCAGTGGCAAGTCACTTGAACATCCTTGTTGATACTTTGACTTCTTTGCCCATCTCTTCAAGGCAGTCATAACAGCAAACTTAATTGCTCTTTCTTCAGCATCTTCAGACTTTTTCTTCTTATCAGACAAGGTGTTTTGAATTTTCTTGGCCTCCTCCAATGCAAAACCTTTTGCATAACTATGCATGATGTCTCTTACATAGCTGGGATCAAGGGCCTTTTGAATGGAGTTTGTCTTCAGCCAAGTTAGAACCCACTGTTCTTCATCAGCTAACTCCTTCATGCTTTGAAGTTCTGTTATTGACTTGTTCAGCCTGTTGTCTCTCCAACTGATATATCTTGGCTTCTCTTGGTTGAACAGAGTCTTCAACATAAGCTTCTGATCATAGTAAGCTAGAGACTTCTCAAACTTCTTGAAAAGCTCCTTATCAGCATATACTATTTCAAAGGCTTTTCTGACTTCAAATTTGTCCTTTGACTTGACTTTGGGGGCAGGCAGTAATATCTTCTTCTTGTCTTCTTCATTCTTGCCTTCTCCAATTTTGATGCCACCTCCATGGACAGGTCCATAGGCATCAACTTTGCTCATTTCCAAAACCATTGCAAATTCAGCAACTTCAGCAGCTTTCCTCTCTGCTTCAGACATGCGTCTTCTGGCTTCATCCTTTGCTTCTTGAGCTTTGCTTAGCTCAAGTGCTTTCTTCTCCTCCAACTCATCCTGTTTTCTTTGTTCAGCCTCTTCTCTTGCCTTCTTGTCAGCTTTAGAGATTTTCTTTCTCTTAAGCACTATCTTCCTCTTCCCTTTATCAAAGGGGGCAGGAGCTGGACCAGCAGATGATAGGGGAGCAGCAGCAATAGGATAAATGATTTGGACATCTGGATCTTCTTGAGGTTAAGCAACCTCAGCTGTTGAAGTGACTTGACTTGGCTGTTGCTCATCAGCTTTGTCAGTCTCAACAGTCTTAACTGTTTCAACAGGCCTCTCAGCAGCTTCAGGGTCTTCCCTAGATACATTTTCCAAAACTGTTGGTTCTTCTATGAAAGTCATCTGCTTTCTAGCAGTCTTCTTGGTTCTCCCTTCACGGTAAGTGGTTGTAGCTGTATCTCTCTGTTGACTTCTTGTTCGATGAGAGATCCCTTCGGCAGGCCTCTCTGCTGATGGAGTTCTTGATGGTGATGCAGGGGATCCAGTCCTTACATCAGCAATTATGTTTTCAACGATTTTAGTGGCTTCAGCAGCAGAAGTCACTTTCTCCATCTGCTTAGGAATCTTTTCCTTAGGCTTGTCAGCAGCCTTCTTCTTTTTAGTCTCAACAGCTAAATCAGCAGTCTTGACCAGTTTCCTTTGCCTCTTGGCAGGAGCCTCTTTTGGTTCCTCAACATCAGCTTCTGCAGGCTCACCAGCCTTCCTCTTTTGAACAGGCATGTACTTGGACAATGCCTTGGATTTGTGGATCTTTTTTCCATTCTTCATATCACAGCCCAGTTTTGACAGCATATAACTGAGTGTGATTCTGTGGTTGGTGGAGGGGCCTTTTCCTTTCTTATCATCAAGAAAGTCAGCTAATATGTACCAGACTATGATTGACCAGTTGATCTCCAGTCCATAGTATATGGCAGCCATGATGCTGAACCTCTTCATGGTAACAGCATCCAGTGAGAAGGTGCAGTTCTCGATCAGCTTAGCTACCATATCAGCCATCCGCTGATATTCATCTCTTAGTTGTTTATTCCTTATGTTTCCAGACAACGTTTCTCCCTCTTTGGCGCAGATCGCCCAGAACTGTTGGTGCTTGTCCTCCGTCAGTACAGTGACGTCATGTCGTCCACTGTTAGGAAGCCCAAACGTCTCGTGAAGAACAGCTGGGGTGATAGTGATAGATTTGTCTCCCACAGTAGCCTTAATTGCTAGTGAGTTATAGTCAGCTTTCGCAGTGTTGTAGTACTCCATCACTTGATCAGTCCAGATAATTCCTTCGTGGTATTCCATGAAGTTTACCAGTGAAGCAGCTTTGAACTTTTCGAGCAGTTCTTTCATCAGATCCGTACCGGATTGGTAGTAGGAATCATAGACGAGAAACATACCTTCAGCGGCCATTGTTAATCTGTTGAAGGTTAGAAAAACAAAGAGAAGTATGCAGAGAATTGCAGATATTTTTCTCACGAGTACTTTTGAATGCTTAGAGTCCGTAAAGAGCGACTCGACTGATCAGATGGGGATTTATAGAGTTGGGGTATCTTGAATTCTGTGATATCCGCCAACCGTTAGATCCGTTTTTCTGTCAGTGCTGATCGTGCGGCGTCAGTTACGACTTTTCGAATTCAAAAGATTTTTAATGAAGAGCGGGAATATGTACCGCCCAACAGTTACTTATAAAAGCGTATTTTGAATAAAACGTTTTGAATAGTTCAGCTTTTATTAAAGTAATCAGATGAGTAACATAAATACTTATCTGATGGACTACTGTCCTGATGACATAGTTGTTATCAGAGAATGCCAATAGCTGATAACCTTCCTCAGCTGTTTGTCAATCCAGCTAGATAAAATAACTTTAATCTTCGATAGTTGAGTCTTCTGATGAAAACATAACTTCAACTAACTGTCATTAACAAATTTCATCTTTAATTCAGAAGTATCGCTAGTCTTACACGTTCCCCCTGAGTTTAAGAATTCATAAGTTAACTAGTCTGTTGAGAGTTAATCCTTGAAGATAATAACAAATAACTAAGCTGTTGAACTCCAGTCTTCTGATGAGTTCCCCCTCAGCTTATGCTTCCAAATTAAGTAGTCCTAGCTCAGCTCTTAGAGTTGAAAACCTTACTTCACTTAAAGGTTTAGTGAAAATATCAGCAATCTGATTGTCTGTATGAACATACTCAATCATAACATTGCCTTTTTCCACATGATCTCTAATGAAGTGATGCTTGATCTCAATATGCTTAGTCCTTGAATGACTTGTAGTGTTCTGAGTAAGAGAGATTGCACTTGTATCATCACAGTAGATTGGAATTCCACTGATCTTGATGTTGTAGTCTTCTAGTTGATGTTTCAACCAAAGTATTTGTGCACAGCAAGCTCCAGCAGCTATATATTCAGCTTCAGCAGTAGATATAGAAACTGAAGTTTGTTTCTTACTCATCCATGAGATCAGACGACTACCTAAGAACTGACAGGCACCTGTTGTGCTCTTTCTGTCAATCTTGCAGCCAGCAAGGTCTGAATCTGAATAGCCAATAAGTTCAAATCCAGATTCTCTAGGGTACCATAATCCCAATTCTTGAGTGCCTTTAACATACTTCAATATCCTTTTGGCAGCTAAGAGATGAGATTCTTTGGGGTTTGATTGAAATCTTGCACAGACTCCAACTGAGTACATTATATCAGGTCTGCTTGCTGTTAGATACAACAATGAACCAATAATGCCTCTATATTTGGTTATGTCCACTTATTTGCCATCTTCATCTTTATCCAAACGAAGACTTGTAGACATAGGAATGGTAGCTGTTGAGCTAGTTTCCATACCAAATTTCTTGAACAGATCTCTTGTGTATTTTGCTTGGCTGATGAATATTCCATCAGGCAACTGTCTAACTTGCAATCCAAGAAAATAATTAAGTTCACCCATCATGCTCATTTCAAACTTATTCTGCATCAGCTTGGAGAACTTATCACACATCTGTTGATTAGTTGAACCAAAAATAATATCGTCCACATATATTTGCACAAGTAATATATGATTTTCCCATTCAATTGTGAACAAGGTTTTATCTACCTTACCTTTTCGAAATCCTTTAATTAAAAGAAAATCAGATAGGGTATCATACCATGCTCTTGGAGCCTGTTTCAGTCCATATAAGGCTTTCTTCAGACGATATACTTTGTCCTCTTCTTGATAGACTTCAAATCCAGGAGGTTGTTCAACATATACCTCTTCTTGCAATTCTCCATTGAGAAAGGCAGACTTCACATCCATCTGATAGACAGTGAAGTTCTTATAAGCAGCATAGGCAAGAAACAGTCTGATTGCTTCAAGTCTTGCTACTGGTGCAAAAGTTTCATCAAAGTCAATTCCTTCTTCTTGACAATAACCTTTGGCCACTAGTCTTGCTTTGTTTCTGGTGACAACACCATCTTCATTCATCTTATTTCTGAATACCCACTTAGTGCCAATTACTCTTTGATGACTTGGTCTAGGAACTAAGTACCAGACTTCATTCCTTTCAAATTGATTCAACTCTTCTTGCATAGCTTCTATCAAGAAGGAATCATTTAGAGCTTCTTCAATTTGCTTGGGCTCTATTTGAGATAGAAATGTGACAAACATAGCATCTTGTGCAGCAGCTCTTCTTGTTTTCACTCTATCTAATGGATCACCAATCACTAATTCAGGTGGGTGATTCTTGAGCCATCTGAGATCAGGTTGCAGATCAGGATGTTGTCCTCTGTCTTGATCTTGCAATACTACTGTTGGAGTTCCAGTAGTAGTCTGTTGAACATTTGCAGTCTGTTGAACAGTCTCTGGTCTGTCAGCTTTTTGCAACTCGTCTGTTAGACAATCAGCACTGTGATTTTGAACAGCACTTGAGTTTGCAGCTGAGCTTAGATTAGGCAGTATGATGGGAACATATTCTTCATTTCTTCCAATGTCTAGCTTCTGTAAATCAGTAGACAGATCTTGATTAACACTTTGATTCTTTTCAGAAGATTGACTTGGCTCATCAAATACTACATGGATAGATTCTTCTATTAGTAATGTTCTTTTGTTGAAAACTCTATAGGCCTTACTAACAGTAGAGTATCCTACAAAAACAGCTTCATCAGCCTTTTCTGCAAATGCAGTAAGGTGATTTTTCCCATTATTCAATACAAAACATTTACAACAAAAATCTTAAAGTAATGAAAGTTTGGTTTTCTATTGTTCCAAACTTCATATGGAGTCTTGTTCTGATTTTTGTTGATCATACATCTGTTTTGGGTAAAGCATGCTGTATTTGTTGCTTCTGCCCAAAATCTTTGAGGCAGTTTAGCTTCAGCTATCATGGTTCTGACAGCTTCCTTCAGTGTTCTGTTTCTCCTTTCAGCAACACCATTCTGTTGAGGGGTTCTAGCAGCTGAATACTCATGATGTATTCCTTTGATATTACAGTACTCTTCAACAGTAGAGTTTGTAAACTCTGTCCCTCTATCTGATCTGATCTTCAATATTTTGATGCTCTTCTCATTCTGGATCAGTTCCATCAGATTGGTAAGATGTTCCTTGGTTTCACTTTTCTTCTTCATGAAAATCACCCAAGTATATCTTGAATAATCATCCACAACAGCTAGGCAGTATTTCTTTCCACCATTGCTGATTGGATCAATGGGTCCAAATAAGTCCATATGTAGTAGCTCCAATATTCTTTCAGAAGATTGATGCTTCTTGCTTTTGAAAGATGACTTGATTTGTTTACCCTTCTGACATGCGTCACAGAGCTTATCGTTGCTCATGACTGTTTTTGGAAGCCCTTCTACCAAATCATTCTTGATTAATCTGTTTATGGTCTTGAAGTTTAAGTGATTCATTCTCTTGTGCCATAGCCAACTCACTTCACTTGGTGCAGATGCCACCAAACAAACACTTGAATTCTTGTCAACAGAATCCCAGTCGACTATGTAGATATTTCCTTGTCTTCTTCCAGATAAAATTACCTTCTTTGTACCAATCTGTTCAACGTAGCACTTATCTGTTGAGAAGATGACTGAATATCCTTTGTCACAAAATTGACTTATGCTCAGCAGATTATACTTTAGGCCTTTAACATATGAGACGTCAGATATCTCTATGTTTCCCTTGATTAATCTTCCTTTAGCTTTAATCTTGCCTTCTTTGCTGTCTCCAAAGGTAACTTTTGGACCATCCACAGCAACTGCATCAGTCAACTCATGTATGTTTCAACACATGTGCCTTGAACATCCACTGTCCAAGTACCAAATCTTCTCTACTTTACTCCTACTCCTAATCCTAACCTACAAAACAAAAATAAAATTGTTTTAGGTACCCTTATTGAGAGGGTCCTGAAGGATTAGTTCCACCTTTGACAACCCAAGATGTTGATGTCTTAGGCTTCTTAGGCTTCTGAGTTTTAGGAGCATGAACAGCTTCATTTTTATCATAGTTATCAGATAAGTCATGTTGATGATCAGTATGATATGAATAATGTTCATAAGCAGGGTAAGGTGCATGATATGCAGGATATGCATGCATTGGATGAGCAGGGTAAGGTGCATAGTAACTAGGAAATTGAGGTGCATGATACATAGGATGATATGCAGCAGGTTGCACATAATATGACTCATTTCCATACCAAGCATTTTGATTTTTCTTATTTTTATGCTTCTTTGGCTTACTAGATGCTTGCTCATTTGATTTCGACTTAGTTTTACCAACAGATTGATTCAATTTAGCTTTATCAGCAGACTTCTTAGGACTCTGCTGTTTGGTCTTACTAGTCTGATTTCCTACACTAGGCTCTTTGCTCTTTTTAGCCTTAGGAGATTTCTTCTCCTTTACCACTTTCTCAGTTGAGGTAGGTTTAGAAGTTTGAACATACAGAATGACCTTACTATTGTCAGCAGAAATGAATTTTTCAGTATGGTTCAATTCTAGTTTATCCTTTTCTAAAGGTGTCTCCTGTTTACTAGATGTATGCATGAATGCAACAGTTGACTTATCATGAGACTCGATAATTTTCTCAAGTTCCATGATTTTTCCTTTATAAACCTCACATTCAGCTTTCAGAGATTCATGCTCTTGCTCAAGCTGTTTATATTCAGCTGATTCTTTTGGCTTTTCAGCTAAAAGTTTCAGTGAATTATTTTGCTCTTTTAGCAGGATCATCTCTTCCTTAAGCTTTTTATATGCTTCAGCAATACCAGTATTGTTAAGCATCATTTGTTCAAATGAATTAAATAATTCATCATTAAGAGGAGTTACCTCATCCTCTGAGTCATCAGATTCCTTTGCCATCAGGCAGAGGAGAGCAGGTTTTTCTTCATCAGACGATTCTTCATCAGACGTGTCTGAATCTGAATCAGATGAGTAGACAACAGCAAGATTTTCTGCTTCAGCCATCATAGCCTTGCCTCTCTGATGCTTTCTTTCTTTTCTCATTTTCTTCTCCTCTTCAGTGTACTTTTCTGCTTTTGGATATGGGCAGTCTTTGATGAAGTGTCCCAATTTCCTGCAGTTGTAACACATTAGTTTTGATTTATAATCATCTTTATCTTGAGAAGAAAAGTTAGGTTTAGAAGTAGAAGCATTGTTGTATTTGTTCTTCATTTTTCTCTTGTAGAACTTCTTGAAATTGTTCATCAACAGTGCAACATCTCCAGCAGTGTACTCCTTTTTGTTGAGTAGAGTGGCTTCATCAGATGAGTCCACATCTGCATTTCTTTGAGCTGGTCTTCTTTGGTTTTCAGCAGCAACCAGTGCAGCTGTGTGTCCTGAAGTTGAGGTTTCTTCAATTCCCATTCTAGGCAGTTTATACTCATAAGCCTTGAGTACGGAGAACAGCTCTGTAAGAGAAATCTTGCCCAGATCTCTTGATTCTTCCATTGCTGTCACTTTCATGTTGAACTTGGAAGGTAGAGCCTTCAGTACTCTGACAGAGATCTCTTTGTCAGTGAAAGTCTTTCCCAACTTTAAAACTTCATTCAGAGTTCTGGTGAATCTGGTATCCATCTGATCAATGGTTTCTCCAGACTTCATCTTGAAGTTGTCCAGCTTCTCCAAGGCAACACTGAGCTGATGCTCTTTAATAGCATCATTGCCTTCGCTCATATCTCTGACTTTGTCCCACATCTCCTTTGCAGTTTTGCAATGTTTGACCTTGTCAAACCGATCATTATCCAGGGCTTTAGTCATGATGAATCTCCCAACTTTGTCTAGATTGAAAAGCTTTATTTCTTCAGGAGTCATCTCATGAAGGTCTTTCTCCACAACCGTATCAACTTCATTTATTTTGATGGTCTTTGTGAATCTGAATGGACCTTTAATGATACATGTGTACATGTTGTCATTATAAGCAGCAAGGAAAATCTCCATTCTGATTTTTCAATCCTCAAACGACATACCAGCAATGTGGGGAACATGGCTGATACAGTCCATTTTTCAAAAAGTTTTGATTTTTCAAAAAGATGTTCTTTTGAAAAGTTTTGAAAACCTTTGAAAAACACTTGGATCAAGCTCGTTGATCAGGCAGCTGATTCAAATGAACCACCTGCTCTGATACCACTTGTTGGTCCCAAGTGGTCAGAAGAGGTTTAGAGGGGGGGGTGAATAAACCTCTTTAAAATTTTCTTTCAATTTTAACTTTAAAACTTTACTTTAATTGAACAGACTAAGCTGATCAGATTAGTAAGGTACAATTCTGTTCGCGAACAAATCTTTGAACAGGTCTGTTGACCACTCGTCTGATAGTTACTTAGCTGATTTTGTTAAAATCAGTTTTAATACTTAGAGTACTTGCAGCGGATTTTCAAAGTGTTTTTCACAAGTAATCTTAGCAGTTTGAAAAACGTTTCCCCAGTTTTATAAACTCCTTCTTAATACTTTTTCAAACAGTTAACTTAACGTGTTTTTATGCAAACAGAAAATATGCAGATTTAAAAGCAATGTAAAAACACAGGTAATTTTTATAGTGGTTATATGGATTTGAATATCCTTTAGTCCACTCTTCCAAGTCACACAGATCTTGGGTTATACTATAATCACAAAGTTTACAGTATACTCTGCTTGCGTCGAACAACAAATGAAACGACCACAAGTTCGCAATAGGAAATCACACAGAAAACCTATTCTCTGAAGTTTGATCACTCACAAAGATGGATCACAACTCCGCACAACACTCTTGTTTACAAAATCACTCAGAAGATGTATTTTTCTTGATTCTTCAACTCTGCTTTCGTCAACAAATGACTCAGCTGATGAGTGAGCTGTTCTTGAGACTTAAAGAATTTTGCTTCGGAAATTTCTCTCAGAAAGTGTGTTGCTTGTTTCTTCTTCGTCTCTTTCAGCTATTTATACTTGAGGATTGAAAAGTGTCCGTTGAAGAGAGACAGGATTCAAATTCCTCGAGTACTGGTCCTTAAAATCCGCGAACGGCTCTTTTGCAGTCTGTCCGTACTGTAAACAGTACTATTCTGCAGGCAGCATTAAATGCAGCATTAAATGCACTCGGCTGATGCGAAGCTTTTCTTCAATCATTTGTCTTAAATATCCTCGTACTTCAGCATTTATTACACCAAGGGGCATTTATTACCGTTGGGAACACTTCATGATCTTCTTCACTTGGCTGACGAAAGTATAAGTCTGATGGTGAACTCGGCTGATCTCAAACTTGAACAAATCTGATTTGAGTCGGCTGATCTTCACTAGTCTGATAACTTTACTTCAGCAGATCAGAAGTCTTGGACCTTGAAACTTTGACTCTTCTGATGTCTTCATTACTTAGTCAAAATTCCTTGATAAGTTTATCAGCTAAGTTACTCCATACTTAGCCAATCTTTGAAGTTTTGGAATGCATCAAAACCTCCCTTATCAAACTTCCTTTAGTGCCTTCATCTTCATCCTTATCCAACAGTTTTGACCTTATCAGAAGACTTTTTAGGACTCTTCTGTTTGGACTTACCAGTCTGTTTTTCTATACTAGGCTCTTTGCTCTTTTTAGCCTTAGGAGTTTTCGTCTCCTTTAACACTTTCTCAGGTGAAGCAGGTTTAGTAGTCTGAACATACAAAATGACCTTACTATTGTCAGCTGATATAAATTTTTCAGTATGGTTCAGTTCTGACTTATCCTGATCTAAAGGTGTCTTCTATTTACTAGACATGTGAGTGGATGCAACAGATGACTTATCATGAGACTCAATGACTTTCTCAAGCTCAATGATTTTACCCTTATAAACTTCACATTCAGCTTTCAGAGATTCATTCTCTTGCTCAAGCAGTTTGTATTCAGCTGATTCCTTTGGCTTTTCAGCTTTAAGTTTCAGTGCACTGTTTTGCTCTTTTAGCAATATCATCTCTTCCTTAAGCTTTTTAAATGCATCAACAATGCTTGTATTGTTGAGCATCATTTGTTCAAATGAATTAAATAATTCATTATCAAGAGGAGTTACCTCATCATCCTCTGAGTCATCAGATTCCTTAGCCACCAGGCAGAGAAGAGCAGGGCTCTCTTCATCAGAAGACTCTTCATCAGAAGTGTCTGAATCTGAATCAGATTAGTAGACAGCAGCTAGCTTTTCTGCTTCAGCTACCAGCACCTCTCCTTTCTGATGCTTTCTTTCCTTTCTGATTCTCTTTTCCTCTTCTGTATACTTCTCAGCTTTAGGATATGGGCAATCTCTGATGAAATGACCCAGTTTCCTGCAATTATAGCACATCATTTTGGATTTAAAAGAATCCTTATCTTGAGAAGAATAAGTCGGGTTAGAAGTAGAAGCATTGTTATATTTGTTCTTCATTTTTCGTCTGTAGAACTTTTTGAAGTTGTTCATCAGCAATGCAACGTCTCCAGCGATGTACTCCTTTTTGTTGAGTAATGTGGCTTCATCAGATGAGTCCACTTCTTTGCTTTTGTAGGCTGGCCTTCTAGGATTTTCAGCAGCAACTAGGGCAGCTGTGGGACTTGAAGTAGAGGTTTCTTCAACACCCACTCTTGGCAGTTTATACTCGTACGCCTTGGGTACTGAGAACAGCTCGGTGAGAGAAATCTTTCCCAGATCTCTTGACTCTTCCATGGTTGTCACCTTCATGTTGAACTTCGGAGGTAGAGCCTTCAGCACCCTGACGGTTATCTCCTTATCAGTGAAGGTTTTTCCAAGCTTTAACACTTCATTCAACGTCCTTGTAAACCTTGTATCCATCTAGTCAATGGTTTCCGCAGACTTCATCTTGAAGTTGTCCAGCTTTTCCAGAGCAACACTCATATGATGCTCTTTGATGGCGTCGTTTTCTTCGCTCATGTCACGAACCTTATCCCACATCTCTTTGGCAGTCTTGCAGTGCTTGACTTTGTCAAATTGATCGTTGTCAAGGGCCTTGGTCATGATGAAACGGCCAACTTTGTCCAGATTGAACAGCTTTATTTCTTCGGCTGTCATCTCTGTCAGATCTTTTTCCACCACAATTTCAGCTTCATCAACCGTGATAGTCTAGGTGAATCTGAATGGACCTTTGATGATACATGTGTACATGTTATCATTATAAGCAGCCAGGAAAATCTCCATTCTGATTTTCCAGTCTTCAAAGCTCATACCAGCTATGTGGGGAACATGGCTGATACAATCCATTTTTCAAAAATTTTAATTTTTCAAAATATGCTCTTTTTGAAAAGTTTGAAAACCTTTGAAAAAACACTCGGATCAAGCTCGTTGATCAGACAACTGATTCTAATGAACCACCTGCTCTAATACCACTTGTTGGTCCCAAGTGGTCAGATGAGGTCTAGAGGGGGGGGTGAATAAACCTCTAAAATTTTCACTATTTTTAACTTTAAAACTTTTGTTCTAACTTAAATAGACTAAGCTGTTATCGTCCAGTAATTTCACAAGGCTGATCGCGAACAAATCTTTGAACAGCTTCGTTGACCACTAATCTGATAATCACTTAGCTGATTTTTGCTAAAATCGGTTTCAATACTCAGAGTACTTGCAGCGAATTTGTAAGGTGTTTTTCACAAGTAAACTTAGTAGTTTGAAAGTTTGTTCCCCAGTTTTATAAAACTCCTTTTCTTATAAAACTTTTCAAACAGTTAAAATCAAGGTGAGCTGTTCTTGAGACTTAAAGAATCCTGCTTCGAAATTTTCTCAGAGATTGTGTTGTTCTTATTTCTCTTCGTCTCTTTCAGCTATTTATACTTGAGGTTTGAAAAATATCCGTTGAAAAGAGACAAGGTTCAAATTGATAGAAATAGTGTCCTGCAAGCCAGCTGTATGGCTAGTATTTATTGTAATAAATGCGGAACTATTCAATTTCGATTAATAAATGCACTTTATCAAATGGTCATCTTTATCTTATGTAATAATTATCTACGCATAAGGATAGAAGTCCTTAGATCACAGGGCTATGGGACAACCCGTGGACTGATCTCCAAGGCCGTGATCTAGAACATATTCAAGAGTCGTAGAATCCAATCGAGATAGGACATCGTTGGATTCGGTTAGACTCTCACTGTTGTGTATACTGCGATGAACTGGAGGACGCTGGGGTCCACGAGCGTGACTGGGATAGTCGATACACATAAGTGGGTGGCTTGCTGGGATGGCAAGCGCACTGAATACCCCAATAGGAAATAACTCACCATGGAAGCGGTAGTCGCATATCGGGGTTGAAGTTATTCCATATTTATAATAGTATACGAGGAACAATCCCTAACTACTTGAGGTGATAGGGTTTATCTGGTGCGAGAACGTCTATACTTTGATATGAGTTCCGACTGACTGGGGATCGCCAGAAAGTCTCTGTGGACTCATGTTGGGTATAGAGGAACTCGTATGCAGATTCATATCATCAATAAAGGATCCATTGACCCGACTTGATAGGTTGGGAAATTCTCCTATGGATTTCTGTGAGAAATTAATTCTGGTAAATCCTTGGCCAAGGTATCTGACGACTTTATGTAAGTAGCTCATAAAGATTAAGTCAAAGAGAATTTATTTCGAGACCAGAGTACATAAGGTCAAGAAAAAAGAAAAGGGAATCCGATGAAAGACCATACCCTTAAGTCTCGACTGGGAGATTGATCGATGGAGAGATCATGTCATATATGGAAATTGTAAATGATAAAAGGTTCACTGAATTAATTCACCAGTGATTGGGCTCCATGGGCTTGTGACTGGACATCGACCGTGGAGTGTGGGAGAATTCCCAAATTAGCAGGGGTGCTAATTTTGGAATGATTGATCGACAGAGTGTTCGATTAATTTAGAGTATTAATTGCTCGAGTAATTAAATAATATTTAATTACAACCCGCGGCCAATTATGTGGTGAACCTACGGGGGCATACACAATACACATGAAGCGAAAGCGAGGAAACAAGAACGAGTCGACTGGGTCGACTGAGTCAAAATCGACTGGGTCGATTAAATGGGTGGGTCGACTGGGTCGACCCATGTGGAACGAAAATGGATCCAATTAGAATTGGATCAAGATTATAAATTAAATTGGAATTTAATTTATGAGTAAATTAATTAATTAGGATTTAATTAATTAACGGAATAATTAATTAATTAAACTTGGAGTTTAATTAATTGGGAGATGATTTAATTAATTGGGCTATTTAATTGGGAGATTAAATAAAGCCCTGAAAGATTAATTAAAGTGGGCCATGAATTAATTAGAAGACTTAGTCTTCTAATTAAAAGGGCCATGGCCCATGTAGGAGAATTAGTATCCTAATCCTAGAAGGATTAGGGTATGGGAGATATCTATAAATAAGAGACTAGGTCTCATATTTCACACACAACTCTACAAGCAAAATAAGAAAAGCAAAAATTCTCTCTCCCTCCCAAGTGTGATCGGCCGAACCCTGTGCAAAATTAAGAAGAATTTTCGGTTTTGATCTTTTAGTTCTCAAAGTCGTTCTTAAAGTCCTGAATTAATATAGCCTATGTTCTAGTCGATTAGGTTATATTATTTTCGTGATATTGTGGTGTATCAATCCGTAGAGGCGCAACACGTGGGGCGCTACTGCAGAGCTTGGATCGATTTCTGTGGAGGAGAGTTCAGAGTTCGTATTAGCCAACAAGGATTTGCAAGGAGACAGGTATAAACGAGAAAACTTATACTGTCATTTATTTATATTCATATATATACAACTAGAGAATATCCTGGCAAGATTCTTTAAGAGGCCCTAGAAAAATTTTATATTCCGCTGTGCCTAGGGCTATTTTTCTTACCGAATCCCAACAGTGGTATCAGAGCCAACTCTAGGCTTTGTATATATATGAATTTGCAAATTCTGTATTCATTAAATCATATGTTTGATTTATGTGGCTAGTTCTATAACTTTGCATGTTTTAGGACTTTATTGTTAACTTAGAGTTAATGGGAAATTTTAGATTCGTATTTTTATCATGTTATTTTAATTTTGGATTGTGATTTAATTGGGACTGTTTTAATTAAATCATAAAAGTAATCAAAAACAAAAAAAATATTTTTAGATCCAACCCTGCGGTGGCACACGGCGGTGCGCGGCAGCGCACCGCGGCTGGGCGGCCACCGCAAGCCGCGGCATGCGGCAGCATGCGGACAGCATGCTGTCCGCGCACGCTGCGCACAGCAGCAGCCCACGGGCTGCTGTCTGCGCGTGGCTGTGCGCGGCAGCCTGCTGCCGCGCGCTGTCACGCGCCGCGGCTGCTGCCCGTGGCAGCTCACGCGCCCCTGCGGGATCGCGCGTGGGTTGTCCGCGTGGCAGCTCCTGATTAGCTTCGACTGGTCATGTTTGGGTTGGACTCTAATTCTGCCTATTTTGAAAAATTCTGGAAATTTAGAATTTTGGGAAGATTAGGAAACTTAGAGTTTTGGGATAAGGTAGTTATCTTGTTAGAATTAAACACTACCTTAATTAAACTAATCTAAACAAAATAGGATTATCTTGAGAATCTTGGAGATTTGGGAATATTGGGAAACTTAGAGTTTTGGATAAGGTAAGAATCTTAGAGATTTAGATTACCTTAATTAACCAATCTTAATCAAGATAGGATTTGTAGATTACTTGAAGCTCAAGTAAGAGCTAATTAATCTTAGAGGTTAATTGTTAATTCAAAATTAATTAACTTGGATAAATTTTATGAATTAAAATTAAAGGAGCCGGTAAATTTACATTTTTGCCCTTATGTGAATTTATGCATGTTCTTGAGTGAATATGTGGATTGGTCGATTTTGCCCTTAAGCCCTGTGTTGTTTTTGGTTTATTTATTTTTGGGTTGTAATTAAATGGGCCTGATTGGTGCCCTTGCTTGCGCAAACAAATGTAATAGAATAGGACCATTTAAATTATGTAAGCTAGGCTTAGATTAGGCTTGGAGCCGAGAAGACCTCATGAAGACTTGGAGATCCACATGGAGGCCCATTTACCTTGGAGGACATGGAGGCCCAATTCATTACATGGAGGCCCAATCAAGCTGGATATTACAAGAAGGCCCATGATGTATGGGTTTAAAAATTGTAATAGTTAGGACATTTAATTTTCACCCTAGACTGACCAATTGATTCATCACGTGGCTCGTGATGGATCGCATAGGATGGGCAATCGACCAATCATATCTTGCTAGGTGATGAATGTTTACTTTTTCGCAAATTATTCTTTGATGTATGAGATGCATGCTTAGGATAGAAAACGTAAACAAGATAAGCATAATCTGATGAGACCTCGCACACTTAGAAACCTCCAATTGAACTTAAAATTCAATTAGAATATTAAATCGAATAACGGGCGCATATGAATAGTGTCTATGGTCCGAGCCTATCAAATTACTAGGTCTTAGGCATATTGTACGAATATATCTCGATGTCTCACGAGTCGTGGGTCGAGCTATAGGAAGATAATATGTCTATTGCCTCGATGCACGAGTTTAGTGCCAAGGGAAGGGATAGCAAGGTTTTAGGCGCTGTCTCACGAGTCGTGGGGCGTCTAGGATTGAACTATTTCTCTTCATGAGTATTGGACATGATTTAACGCTAGTAAATATGGATGTCTCACGAGTCGTGGGTCCATATCGAAAAACGAGGCTAAATGAACTTAAGGGTTAGCTGCGATAGTTAACCGTCGACGTATTCGACCACCAAGTGAATCAAATAGTATGGCCAACGAGTCGTGGGTACTAGAAGATTGCATTTGGGCCTTAAGCCCGCTAGGATATTTTAAATTCCCGAAACTTATGTGGGGGCATAAGATTTTGAATAAAATAGTGGGAGTAATTTACAAATAAAAACCATGTTTGTAAATTGTGCATTTTAAATTAATCTTTCGCGTATTTATTTCTTCTCTCGTCGTTTTAATAGATATGATGTCAAAAGAGCTTAGAGCACTTAGAGATTTGTCCATCTCATCACTTGAACGTAATATTTTAACTGGACCCAACTTGCATTTCTGGACGCATCATTTGAATGGATTATTTGAAGCTGAAAACATATCCTATGTTTTGTCTGTGCCACCACCCATTACTATTTCACATGACGTTCCTGATGAGCTCCGTAAAAGCATCACCAAATGGAAACTGGATGATGGCTTAGCTCGTGAATACATGTTGGAATATATGTCACTTGATCTGCGTTTGCAACATGAGCATATGGCATCCGCGAAAGAGATTCTCTCAAATCTCAAATTCCTTTATGGGATTAGAGATGGTCGTCGCAGATTCGCGATCACGAGGGAACTCTTGCAAGCAAGAAAGAGAAGGGAAACTCCTGTCGGAATCCACGTACACAATATGATTCGACTTCTTTCTGAACTCGATGATATGGGTGTCGTGATGGACAATGATTTCCGAGTAGATCTTATTCTACAATCTCTTCCAAGATCATATGACAGATTTATCGCGGACTTGAATCTCCAGAGGCGAGAGATTACTGTACATGTCCTGCGACAAATGCTCGAGGAACACGAAGCTTCTTTTGGAAAGAAAGCGAGGGTTGGCGAAAGGACTGGGCGGCGTTCAAAACCAAAGCAAATGGAAACCAGAGCTCCTTACTGCACAAGGTCAAGGGAAAGGATTAAATTCGAACCTATGGAGAGTTCGAACAGGTATATTCCTTGTTGAAGTTAATTTTGCAATTAACTGTGCATTTTTGGTGTTAGACACTGACTGGAGTTCTCATCCTTGTAGGTGATGGGAGCATTAAAGAAACTGGAGCCTGAGGATTGGATCCTTGAATAAGGCAATGGAGCTGGAGCTGCTACCAAGGCCGTAGGCAAAAGTAGATTTAGGTAGTTTGATAAAGTCATTAGGAAACTTTCATTTATGTACCTAGTTATTAATGAAAAACTTTTTATTCATGTTATTGAATAATGTTGATTTTAAGCTCCTGTTTTTGTTTTTCATTTGGTACATTGAGTTATTGACTTTACATTATAAAACCACCTAAGTTAGTTATGCGCATACAACAAAACAAAAGGAAACAAGATAATGAAATATCTGCCCAATTGTGGCACGCTCGACTTGGACATATATCTAAGTCAAAGATTCAAAGGTTAGCATCATCTGGCGCGATTGAAATCAATCGCATTGATGAAATGCCAACATGTGAACCATGCTTAAAGGGTAAAATGGCTAAGTTGCCGTTTAAGGGAAACCCTGAGCGAGCCAAGCAAACATTGGACTTAATACATACTGACGTATGTGGACCACTAAGGAAAAGCGCCCGAGGTGGCTATGACTACTTCATCACTTTCACTGACGACTTTAGTCGTTATGGATATGTGTTCTTGTTGAAACACAAGTCTAAAGCCTTTTAGCGATTCAAAGAATTCAAGATGGAAGTAGAGAATCAACTTGGTCATACGATAAAGACTCTTCGTTCTGACCGAGGTGGAGAATTTCTTAGTAACGAATTTCTGAATTATCTTGTAGAGCATGGAATACTATCGCAGTGGACTCCTCCTGCAACACCCCAATTAAATGGAGTAGCAGAGAGAAGGAATCGAACCTTGATGGACATGGTTCGATCCATGATGAGTGCCACTGACCTTCCTCTTTCATTTTGGGGACATGCCCTCCTCACGGCAACGAAGATACTAAACATGGTACCTTCCAAATCCGTAGAAAAGACACCATACGAATTATGGTTTGGCAAGGCACCCTCATACGCATTCATGCGCATATGGGGATCTCCCGCTTACGTTAAAAAGCTAGTGGGAGATAAATTGGAAACTAAATCCACTTTGTGCAAATTTGTGGGGTATCCGGAAAACTCGATAGGATACGAGTTCTACGATCCTACAAGACAAACTACGTTTGTCTCGAGGAACGCTCACTTCTTGGAGAAGGATTTCTTGGTTGACAAGAAAGAAAATAACGTAGAACTGGATGAGGTCACTGAAGCTGAAAAGGCCGAAGAGGTCGATCAAGCTGACCCGTCGCCACAGGCAGTGGGAGAACATGAGCATGAAATTGCACCAGAAGGTACACCGATTCTTCGTAGGTCAGAAAGACAACGTAGAGAACCCGAGAGGTACTATGGTCTGCTGCATGAGACTGGACAGTCTCTAACCGACCCAAGGACTTACGAAGAGGCTATGCTAGACATAGACTCGGGAAAGTGGCGCGAAGCCATGGAATCCGAATTGGACTCCATGCACTCAAACAAGGTCTGGGCCTTGGAAGATCCACCAGTGGGAGTGGCTCCCGTGGGTTGCAAGTGGATCTATAAGCGAAAGCTTGGAGTGAACGGAGAGGTAATAACCTACAAGGCGCGACTAGTGGCAAAAGGATACACTCAAAGACCAGGTATCGACTTTGAGGAGACCTTCTCGCCCGTCGCAATGCCCAAATCCATTCGGATCTTGCTGGCCATAGCTGCGTGGTATAACTACGAGATATGGCAGATGGATGTAAAGACTGCCTTTCTCAATGGGGACATTGATAAGGAGATCTACATGGAGCAACCAAAAGGATATGCATCCAAAGGAGATGAACACAAGGTGTGCAAACTCCAAAGGTCCATTTATGGACTGAAGCAAGCTTCCCGAAGTTGGAACATTCGTTTTGATGAGACAATCCAAACTTTTGGATTCATCAAGAACATGTTCGAACCTTGTGTGTACAAGAAGATCAGTGGGAGTACAGTTGAATTTTTGGTGCTTTACGTTGACGACATTCTTCTCATTGGAAACAATGTGAAAGCATTGTCCGAAACTAAAGCATGGTTATCTACACAATTCTCGATGAAGGATATGGGAGAAGCATCCTTTGTACTAGGTATAAGGATCTACCGAGATAGATCAAAAGGACTGATGGGCCTCTCCCAATCCCAGTACATAGATAAAATCTTGAAAAGATTTAGTATGGAAGAATCCAAGAGAGGATTGCTTCCAATGAGACATGGGATTGCACTCTCTAAGTCTATGGCCCCAAGGACGCCAGAAGAGAGAAGCAATATGTCTCGAGTACCATATGCATCCGCGATAGGAAGCATAATGTATGGTATGCTATGTACGAGACCAGACGTAGCGTACGCTTTAAGCGTTACAAGTCGCTACCAGTCTGATCCAGGTGAGCAGCACTGGATAGCCGTAAAGGCAATTCTGAAGTACCTGAGAAGGACTAAGGAATTGTTCTTGGTATACGGTGGAGGAGAATTAAAATTGGAAGGCTATACAGACTCGAGCTTCCAATGCGATGTAGACGACTTCAAGTCGACATCAGGATACGTGTTCTGCCTCAATGGTGGTGCGGTTAGCTGGAAGAGCTCCAAGCAGGAAACAACCGCGGATTCAACCACCGAAGCGGAATACATTGCTGCGAGTGATGCAGCAAAGGAAGGTGTTTGGATGAGGAACTTCATCCAGGAATTGGATGTGATACCTAGCATCGCTGAGCCCATTACTATCTTCTGTGATAACAATGGGGCAATAGCGCAAGCAAAGGAGCCGAGATCTCATCAGAAATCCAAGCACGTACAGAGACGATACCATGTGATAAGAGATATCATTGGTAGAGGAGACATTAAGATGGAACGTGTCGACTCAGAAGATAATACGGCGGACCCGCTAACGAAGCCTCTGCCTCAAAAGGCATTTGAGAAACATCTGCATAAGATGGGACTCAAGAACATAAAAGACTGGCTTTAGGACAAGTGGGAGATTGATAGAAATAGTGTCCTGCAAGCCAGCTGTATGGCTAGTATTTATTGTAATAAATGCGGAACTATTCAATTTCGATTAATAAATGCACTTTATTAAATGGTCATCTTTATCTTATGTAATAATTATCTACGCATAAGGATAGAAGTCCTTAGATCACAGGGCTATGGGACAACCCGTGGACTGATCTCCAAGGCCGTGATCTAGAACATATTCAAGAGTCGTAGAATCCAATCGAGATAGGACATCGTTGGATTCGGTTAGACTCTCACTGTTGTGTATACTCCGATGAACTGGAGAACGCTGGGGTCCACGAGCGTGACTGGGATAGTCGATACACATAAGTGGGTGGCTTGCTGGGATGGCAAGCGCACTGAATACCCCAATAGGAAATAACTCACCATGGAAGCGGTAGTCGCATATCGGGGTTGAAGTTATTCCATATTTATAATAGTATACGAGGAACGATCCCTAACTACTTGAGGTGATAGGGTTTATCTGGTGCGAGAACGTCTATACTTTGATATGAGTTCCGACTGACTGGGGATCGCCAGAAAGTCTCCGTGGACTCATGTTGGGTATAGAGGAACTCGTATGCAGATTCATATCATCAATAAAGGATCCATTGACCCGACTTGATAGGTTGGGAAATTCTCCTATGGATTTCTGTGAGAAATTAATTCTGGTAAATCCTTGGCCAAGGTATCTGACGACTTTATGTAAGTAGCTCATAAAGATTAAGTCAAAGGGAATTTATTTCGAGACCAGAGTACATAAGGTCAAGAAAAAAGAAAAGGGAATCCGATGAAAGACCATACCCTTAAGTCTCGACTGGGAGATTGATCGATGGAGAGATCATGTCGTATATGGAAATTGTAAATGATAAAAGGTTCACTGAATTAATTCACCAGTGATTGGGCTCCATGGGCTTGTGACTGGACATCGACCGTGGAGTGTGGGAGAATTCCCAAATTAGCAGGGGTGCTAATTTTGGAATGATTGATCGACAGAGTGTTCGATTAATTTAGAGTATTAATTGCTCGAGTAATTAAATAATATTTAATTACAACCCGCGGCCAATTATGTGGTGAACCTACGGGGGCATACACAATACACATGAAGCGAAAGCGAGGAAACAAGAACGAGTCGACTGGGTCGACTGAGTCAAAATCGACTGGGTCGATTAAATGGGTGGGTCGACTTGGTCGACCCATGTGGAACGAAAATGGATCCAATTAGAATTGGATCAAGATTATAAATTAAATTGGAATTTAATTTATGAGTGAATTAATTAATTAGGATTTAATTAATTAATGGAATAATTAATTAATTAAACTTGGAGTTTAATTAATTGGGAGATGATTTAATTAATTGGGCTATTTAATTGGGAGATTAAATAAAGCCCTGAAAGATTAATTAAAGTGGGCCATGAATTAATTAGAAGACTTAGTCTTCTAATTAAAAGGGCCATGGCCCATGTAGGAGAATTAGTATCCTAATCCTAGAAGGATTAGGGTATGGGAGATATCTATAAATAAGAGACTAGGTCTCATATTTCACACACAACTCTACAAGCAAAATAAGAAAAGCAAAAATTCTCTCTCCCTCCCAAGTGTGATCGGCCGAACCCTGTGCAAAATTAGGAAGAATTTTCGGTTTTGATCTTTTAGTTCCCAAAGTCGTTCTTAAAGTCCTGAATTAATATAGCCTATGTTCTAGTCGATTAGGTTATATTATTTTCGTGATATTGTGGTGTATCAATCCGTAGAGGCGCAACACGTGGGGCGCTACTGCAGAGCTTGGATCGATTTCTGTGGAGGAGAGTCCAGAGTTCGTATTAGCCAACAAGGATTTGCAAGGAGACAGGTATAAACGAGAAAACTTATACTGTCATTTATTTATATTCATATATATACAACTAGAGAATATCCTGGCAAGATTCTTTAAGAGGCCCTAGAAAAATTTTATATTCCGCTGTGCCTAGGGCTGTTTTTCTTACCGAATCCCAACACAAATTCCTCGAGTACTGGTCCTTAATTTCCGCGAACGGCTCTCTGCAGCTGTCCGTACTGTCAACAGTACTTTTCTGCAGGCAGCATTAAATGCACCCAGCTGATGCGAAGCATTTCTTCAATCATTTGTCTTTAATAGACTTGTACTTCAACATTTATTACTTCCAGGGGCATTTATTACCGTTGGGATGACTTTATGATCCTTTTCACTTGGCTGACGAAAGTGCAAGTCTGATGGCGAACTAAGCTGATCCCAAACTTGAACAAATCTGATTTGAGTCGGCTGATCTTCACCAGTCTGATTTCTTTCCTTCAGCAGATCAGTAGTCTTGGACCTTGAATTTTGACTCTTCTGATATCTTCTTTACTTAGTCAAAATTCTTCAAAGGGACATCAGCTAAGTTAATCCATACTTAGCATATTTTGAAGTTTTGGAATTCATCAAAACCTCCCTTTACAAATTGTCTTCAGTGCTCTTCATCTTCATCCTTACCCAACAGTGAAATTGGTAGAAAAAATGTAAATCAGTGAAAAACATGTGAAATAGGTGAAAACGATTGAGATTTGTAAAAAAGAAAAAATATTTTTACCTGCAAAAATTGGGTGAAACCAGTTGAAGGAATTGATTTTTCATTGAAAATAGGTGAATCGATTTACGAAAATTGGTGAAATAGATAAAAGTTGGTTAAAACATGTGAAAATGATAAAAAATTAGGCGAAATTTGTTTACATGGATAAATATAGTGGAAACGAGCGAAACAGGTAAAAAAGCGTTTGTGAAATTGATAAATACACATGGATTCAAATAATTTTGAATGAAATTTTTGAAAATGGGAAAAGACTGGATCATCAATTTATATTTGATTACAATAATTTAAAAATCACCATTTTTTTACGAAATATTAATTTTAATTGTCATTGATTTGTGTTATTTTATGACATGATAATGTTACTTTACTCTCATTTATAATATTTCACTTATTAACTATACATGTACGTGCACTTTTCTCGTAACATAAACAATTTTTTTTTTTTTTTTTTTTTGATAACCCAGGTTACACTTGACTAATCCTGGACCCTTAGAACCCTTGCCCTAGAACCCTGAAGGATGTAAATCGCAGGATGTGCCTCCACCAAGCCCCGGGTTCCCACCATACTGTTGTACACTCTGCGCACAAAAGGGTCTTCACCACAAATGACCCTTAGATAGACCCATAAAAATGCTTCCATCCAAGTTCCAAATGGGATTCGAACCCCCACCCTTGCCGCTGGAGCAAGCCTTATGAATCGTTGGTCGACCAGTTGGAGATATGCCCTGGGGGCTAAACAATTTTTCATAAACTAATATACACTGCATTTAACATAATCTTGATGCTACATACTCATGATTGTCAAATAACAAACTTAGCTTCACAATTCTAATTCATACAGTAGATAAAATGGTAGCCGAAACACACTAAACTCAATAACCCACCAATAAGATCTTTCACTTCAATATATAACTAGAAAATTTCACTTTTGAACAACAGTCGATAAATGTGAGGCAAGATTGAAGTCGGAATATTGGGTAGACAAATGAGGCCTAAGCGTGGGACTTCTGTTAGTTCTTTAGATTTAAATTAACTTTAGAATTTAAGTTAATGTAATGGGTGAATGGACCAACTTTCCCCTAAACTACTTTTATGGTGAGCTTGATCTAGCATTAGAAAATTAATTATGGAAGAATTAATTTACTAAAATATATTTTGGCCATAATTGATTATGATAAAATGTAATTATAAAATAATCAATTTTTTAAAACCGGACCGGAGAGCGAATCGGTGAGCTTACTGGTTTAGTGGTTTTACTGGTCGAATCGGGCGAACTGCTGGTCGAACCGCTAAAACCAGTGAATTAACCGGACTGGATCAGATTCTGGTTCGCGGTCGAACCGGTCGGACCGACCGGTCCGGTCCGGTTTTAGTAACATTGAAAATAATTACTTTTGGACAATAGCTTTTACAAAAGTAACACTTTAGTAACTTCTGAAATAATTTAATTTAGCTTCTGGAGATCCCTAAAGAGATTATGATATTGGAGACCAAACACAAGTAAAATCAAGATCGACTAAAAACAATTTTTATAATTGGGACCATATATTTCAAAAATAACTATAAAGGTCTAAAAGTGTTTTTAATAGCTCTTATCCGCTGGGCCAAACTCTCCCTTAATCATAAACTTAAATTTTTGGAGGAAAATGAGTAAAAAAGACAATTAATATTAGGATTTTTGATTTTCCAACTATTAGGCCGGGAAAAATTAAAGGGTGAAAAAATTAAAGAGATTTTTCCAGACAGTAAAAAAAGACGGCTCTTTCAAAAAACCAACACTCTCCTCGGTGCTTCTAGCATACGGGCTATGTAACCGGCCCATTCATGCGGGAAGGCATTGGGAGCGCGACACGTGTCTCTTGTAACTGTTTGACTTTGACCGGTGGATTGTAAAGTCATTTTTGACCTTCTCATTAAATAAATAATTCCTTTATCCAATTTTATAAAATGACGACTTCATCCTTTTGATATAAATTTAAACTGAATAATTCGAGGGAAATTTATTGAATCCAATTTCTTTCTTCTTGAAATCCTTTTTTCTTATTTGTTATTCATCCATCCGCGACGAGGAGGGAATTTCTTCAATCCAATTTCTCTCATTGAAACCCCCTATTCTTTCACCTTCAATTAGGCATTTCACATTGACCACTCCACTGCATTAATTCGTTATTTCGCGACGAGGAGGGAAATAACTGGAGTCCAATTTGGGTCCAGTACGTCATCAATTTCGCGACGAGGAGGGAAATAACTGGAGTCCAATTTGTTGAACCCTATTTTGACAATGGAGGTCGATTTTGAACTTTCGGCAGAGGGGATTAGTCAGAACGAAGGTAAATTCTTGAATCCATTTAGCTTTATTTTATTGTTCTCGTTGAATTGCTTGAATGTAGCATTTTCGTAGAGTTGTGGGGTTAGGGTTTTGAATTAAATCTTGTTGATTGTGTAGTTTTTTATTGCTTTAATTTTAATCGATTTATAAATTAATAGTTTTAAATTTATTCTGAAATCATTCAGAGAATAATTGTGGGTCCTGCTCTTCTCATCACGAAGAAAGTTGTATGAATGGTAATGGAGATAACACTGAGACCGAAAATGAGGATGATGATGGTAGCGACAATACTAACCCCAGTGATGGTAGTAGTAAGCGTGTTCTAGAATTAACTTTTAAGAGTGTTAAGGAAGCTGAAGAGTTTTATATTGCATATGGTCGCGAAAATGGATTTGATGTTAGACGAAGTACTTTGAAAAAACATAAAGATTCCGGTGTAGTCAAGAACAGGGAATGGTTGTGCTCCCGAGCGGGATTTCGTGCAGAAAATGTTAAAGAATACGATCGAAAGCGAGAAGCAAAAAAAGAGACTCGTTGTGGATGCCAAGCTAGTTTTCGTGTAGCGCTTGATCGATTGACAGGACAATATAATGTGACCAGGTTCAATCCGATTCATAATCATCAATTAGAAACCCTCGATACATCCCATCGTCTAAGATGCAATAGGTAATTCAAGCATTTGTCAAAATAATTGATTTTTATTGTTATTATTAATAGGTGTGTTTGATTGCGATGTTGACAAAATGCATTATCCCCTTATGCTCACAGATACTTGACGCCATCGACAAAGGCAATGTTGACTATGATGACAAAACTTGGATTTAAACCTTGTCAAGTTTTGGACTTCATAGAAGAACTCGGTACAGGTCCCCACAAGGTTGTGTTCAATAGGAAAGATGGTTATAACTATCTAAACAAGGAACGGTTGAAATTGATTGAAGGAGGTGATGTGAACACCATGTTGGGTTTACTTGAAGGGATGAAGTTGAAAGATGAATCTTTCAACTTCAAGTACACTGTGGATGGAAATGGTGCTTTAACAAGACTATTTTGGTGTGATGGACAATCTATAGCTGAATATAAGATGTTTGGTGATGTCATTCTATTTGATAGCACATATAAAACCAATGCGTACAGATTCCCACTTGTTTTGTTCTCTAGAGTCAACAATCATCTGATCACGTGTATTTTTGGAGTTGCTTTTTTATACAATGAGACCATTGAATCATATAGGTGGTTGCTACGGACTTTTCGCGAAAGCATGGGTGGAAAAGCCCCAAGTGCTGTTCTGACAGATCAGGATGCGGCAATGCGTACCGCTGTGGAACAAGAATATCCCGAAGCTTTGCATCGACTTTGTTGCTGGCATATTACTCGCAATGTTGAAGTAAATGTTCATATTCCTAAGTTTTCCACTAGCTTTTCAGATTTGATGAAAAGACCGTGCTCTATTGAGGAATTTGAAGAAGGTTGGTCTAGATTGGTCGAGGAGTACAATGTTGCCGATCATCCATGGGTAAAAGAAATTTACCAAAAACGGAGATATTGGGCAGAGGCTTTCTTTCGGGGACATTTCTTTGCAATGATGAGGAGCACGCAGCGTGCCGAATCAATGAATGCACTAGTAAAAGATAAAGTGCGAGCTGGGTTTAGTTTAACCCAGTTTTTAGGAGTCTTTAACGATGGTGTCATGAAAAAAATGAGGAAAGCATTTTCATTAGTACAACAAGAATCTGAGAAACCCCCCAAAGAAGTGTTGAAAGGGGGTCTACGAAGTCTTGAAAACCATGCCGCACGCATTTGTTCGCGAAAAATATTTAATCATATACGAGATGAGATAAAGTTGGAGCCAGATGTTGTTGTTGAGAGTTTGTCCCGTCCAAAAGATCGTAGATACGAATTCAAATTTGGTGATTTTTGCCAGGAAAAGCCTCGTAGCTATTCCGCCACCATTGATTTGGATGAGGACAAATATGAGTGCGAGTGTCTAATGCTTCAATCAGATGGAATACCTTGCCGACACATCATTTGTGGATTTAAGAATATAAGAGTTGCAACATTTCCAGCTAAAAGCATTCATGAACGATGGCTTGTTGATACTGGGAAGAAAATTAGATTGGCATTCCCAATTCCATTTCCTGTTGAGGATATAGGGCGCATTCGATTTGCACAGATGAACAATGAGTGTGCGAATCTCGCTTTTATATGTTCACGCGAGAAAAGTGTTTTTGATAAAACAATTAATCGAATCATACAAATGTCGGAGGAGGCTGAGGAAGAACTGGGTACACAGGCAGATGAAGAATATCCAGACGAACCCGCCAATCATTCCCACAATGTCACAGACCCCGACAAAATTGTTTCGAAAGGTGGAACCAAAGCAAAGAAGCAACATTGTAGCATTTGCAGGTATTTCCCTTTCAGCTAATTTTTTAGGTGTTCTTGAGCTTATTTTTGTTGTTGTTTTTACAGGAAAGCCGGACACAAAGCAACCACTTGTCAACTGAATGAAGACAGAGCTGCTAAGAAGTCGAAATTATCGGCGAATCCATCGAATTATACAGAAACTAACGACGAATGCGTTGGTGAGAACAGGGACACACAACATACAGTTCATCAACCTTCACCAAGCACTACATCATTTGTTCCTTTTTCTTTCCCGACTCCTGGAATTGCTCAACAAGCACCTATTTTTATGCCGCAACAGGTATGTCTAACTCATGCCTCATTCTAATGCCTTTTGTGTAAATTGCCAATATGTTCATGTAATTGCAGGTTGGGACCGGTAATCCTTACCTGTATTCAAATTTCTTTCAAGGCGTTCTTCCTCAGAGTTGGCCATTTTTTGGACAACCACCACCACCACAACCGAGTTCAAAAGTACTTGAAATATGAATATTTCATTTGAATATAACATTGGTGTTTTAGTCTTATGCAATTATGTCTAATACATCATTTAATTCCTAATGCAGAGTGTCTTTCACGACCGACGTTAAATGTGTACAGGAGACGAGATCTCCAATCCTATGAAGATGAAGATTTATCAATTTATTTAGACTTTACGACTGGATTTGATTATCATTGGACTTAAAATCAAGATTTATCAATTTATGTACGCTTTACTACTGGATTTGATTATGATTGGGCTTGAAATTAAGACCTATCAATTTATGTAGACTTTATGACCGAATTTATCTAATTTTAGTAATTTATTATGATAGGGCTTAAGAATTAAGATCATTATGATTGGGCTTAAAATGAAAATTTATCAATTTATGTAGACTTTACGACTGGATTTGATTATGTTTGGGCTTGAAATGAAGATTGTTCAATTTATGTAGACTTTATGACCGAATTTATTTAATGTTAATAATTTATTATGATTGGGCTTAAAATAAAGATTTATCAATCAAATTTGAAAAAAATCAAATTTGATTATGATTGAAATCATATTTCCTTGTTCTCCATTGCCAAAATGCATAATACAACAGAAATAATGAAAAAAAAATGGTCTTAACAATCGAAGCACAACTGGCTTTTTTCTTGTATGCATCGAGTTGATTTTGTAGATTCACCTGTTCCTCTTTATTCGCATTGAGTTGGACTTCCATTACACAGAACATTTCATTAATATCATATTCCATTTCCCTCTCTTTCGCCCTCAATTCATTGATTTCAGTCTCCATGTTGGCCTCTTTGGCCTTGAACCCCTTGATTTCCTCATTTAACTTCTTCCTTTCCATCATCAGTTCCGGTATGGCATACGCACACCTTATACACATTTCTGGATCCCACCATTCAAATACACCACAAGACACACTTGTCTGAAAATCATTACAACAACGTTGTCAGAGGGCATCATACAATTTAGAAATGCAAGTTAGTGATTAGTGTTTCATATTAGGCAAAGCTAATTGTCAATTTTCCCCATTAATTCAGCCCTTAAAATACTCAAAATGTACAGCTAAAAATGCAGTTTGAAGAATTATAAAGTTAAGAACTAAACTGAATATAAAACGCATATGATTTATTTTGAGGTAATAACACATCTCAACAAGAAGGCAACGACGTTTACCCCAAAATTTGGGCATTGCCTATATCTTCTACCAGGATGAGAATCTGTCCACGAAGTTTTTAATGGAAGCTCAAATCCACAGCTACAGAACACCGTTTGATTATTGACTTCTTCCATGATTGTGGTTCCAACACATTTATGAGGGGGTTTACGAGATGGATTGATGGAGATTCAGCGATTAGGAGTAGGGCAAATGATTTTACATAGTCCGTCCGCCATAAGAAGAACTGTTTTGGGCCTGTGTATTTGGAATACAATATTGGGCCATATATAATTGGTTGGGCTTAGAGCAAAACAATTTGATTTAAAAATTATTAAAGGGCTGTCAATGGGGCGGATTTCAATCCGGATCCGATTCAAATCGGTCCAATATATTAGGATAATTGTCCGATTAGAGATTCGATGGAGCTGATCCGATTAAGAAGGTCTGTAAATTATAGATTGAATTGGAACTCTGGGTTTTTTCGAAAATCTGGGGTCAAATGGTAATTTTGTTAAAATTAAGGGACTAAAGGTTCAAATTTGGATGTTTTGAACATCAGATGCCGATTTTAAAATTTTAATCTTCTGAAAATTATGGACTGAATCACTCCTAGTTTAAATTATTACACATTGATATTATACATATTCATATTGATAAACTTCATGTCAATATCAACAAAATACATATTTAATAGTTAACAAATACAACAAAATATACATATTTACAATAAACTTCATGTCAAGATCAACAAAATATACATATTTACTAGTTAAGAGTCTTTAGATCGTATCCTTAATCATCCACATTAACATCAATAAAAATATGCAGTATATCTGCACCCGTTCCCTCTCTCTTCAATTCCATAAGCTTCATATCAAGTACATCGCCTTCTTTCAAATTATTGTCAACACAAAATTCACTCCAGCCCTTACCCAATGCCAGGCGTGGAGTTTTTCGCATACTTAGACCTTTATTTTTATATTGTTGCAATTTCACCTCCCAATACCTATTACCATGCACAGCTGGAATTCTTAGCCATGCAAGCTTGTAGTTGGAAAGTGAATTCGGCTTCCATATTTCTGAATCAATATACTGCATTGGAGAAAAACAGAATGATTAGATATTTAGATTAACAAATTATGTACAAATTGACCTATATTTGGCTGTTGAACACTTTAAACTGGTACATACTAATCTAGGCATGCTCTTGTTTGATTCTTGTGGAATGTTGAGCTCTTTCATTGTAGGTTGGAACGTAACAATGGGTCGGAACCCCTCAACATCCTCCTCTTCACTCTCCTCTTCATTATTCTCCTCTTCACTCTCCTCTTCATTATCCTCCTCTTCTTCATCATCCTCCTCTTCGTTCCTCTCCTCCTCATTCTCTTCCTCTTGATCATCATCGATGGTTAAATCGATTACTTGATCAATTGGAGCACACGGGCAGCACAAAGCTTTTTCATCTCCATCCTCTGCCAAAAAAAAAAACATTAACGCATGTAACAAAATGTGAACTATTTCGAAATATAGAAAAATATTACGTATCACCTGCATTAAATCTTTTTCCTCTTAACATGAATAGAGGCTCACATCCACCTCTATGAAAAATGAAGGCATTATACTTCAAATTATTATAATAATCAAGCTGGATCAAGTGGTATTCATATAGATTGTGTGCTTCAACAAAAGAGTCCCAACAAGGTCCTAGAAAGATTACACCTTCATTATTTCGAATAGACCAAATTTTCCAGATACCCAAACGGGTTCTTACAATTGCAAAACACCCCGAAGGGGCCATATTGGGATATGAGGAAAAATCCTTTGGCAATATCTGCAGCAAAACAATGAATCAATATTGACAACTGCAGCAACATCCACCTTTAATAAAAATGAATATGCAAGTAAAATATCTATACCAAGCAGTCTTTAGAACGTCTTCCTAAAACCTGGAAAAACTTGAAAGGTGTTTGGTTAATGTTAGCCCCGAATTTCTCAATAAAGTATTGGCCTGAACAGATGCAAGCCTTAAAGTTTATATTGCCCAGGTATTCAAAAAAAAACACATCCCCTGTGTTAATACTATATCTTTCAAATACTTCACGCGCACCAGACAAATTAATCACCCATTCACCATTTTTCCTCGTAATGTTGATGTCATAGCTTTGGCTTCGAATTGATAACGTGCCATTCTTCCTAAGCCATGGACCTGACCTAAGAACAAATTCTAAAGGAAGTATCTACAAGGCATGAAACAAAAATGTCAATAATTAAAGTTCAACATCAACATGATATACAAATCCACCTCCCATGTCATTGTCCTAAAAAAAGACAATCCCTCCGAGACATGTTTATGCATTTTATTATACATGGACAGTTAAGAAAACATAAATATTCCACTTAAAAATATAAATGCTAACAATTGAATATTAAAAATCGTACAATGAATTAAAGCACCAAATAAAACTAATATCCCAATAAAATACATAATAATAAAACCTATTAAGTCCACGCCGTCTTCAATACAGTAGGATAAAGAAAACCCACAAAATTATTGAATCCTAGGGTTACGTATCCGCATTGGAGTGAAAAAACCCACAAAATTAAACAATAACCAAATGGCCGTAACACCTTCACATCCCCATTTGCTTACTTGCATTGGATAAAAAAAAAACAAAAACAACTTACAAAGTATCCGCTGAACACCTCCGTAATGGCATGGTAAAACCGCATACCCAAAGAAGAGTTCAAGGTAGCCATATCTTTGTTTCACACTCAAAATGAATATTCTTTTAGTAGGAGAAGAATTTCAGTTTTCACTGGATTATCGGAAAAGGAAAAGTGACAAGAAGGTTCCTCTACTAAAATAATTATTAGACCTTTAAAATGTCACAATTTCATCGTGAAATGCAAAAGGTCCGTTTGGTTCTATTCCTTTAACATTGAAATTATTAAATATTTTGTATATTTACATTAATCATATTTCATACATCAAAATAATCATATCATATTTCATATATCAAAATAATCATATAATGTCTAATAGACATATCTAATGCTTTAATGAATAAAGTTTAATAAGTAAGAAACAAGAATTAAATGACTAAATTAATTCAACTTTATAAAATAATTCCGGCTTAGTAAAATCATTGTTAAAATCTACTGAATATTGATATGATATAAGGAAGACACTCTAATAAACTTAGACTACATTTACAAGACACAAATCGTTTATGATAGTTAAGTTGGCAAATTTTGTAGTTATATAATTATGGGTTATGATGAACGATCATTATACTACAAAATAATGTATTTTTGATAGCTCATAACCTGTTACTATTCCTACATCGTTTCCTTTTTACAAGCCAGCCTTTCCTTTTTTCGTTTTCATTGTTTTTGGTTTTAATAACGATTAAATTAAACACAACTAAGTCTAACTTATCAATTAATCTAATAATAATAATACAAAACACCAATAAAATTCATTTTCACTCCCAATTCGAAGTCCAAAATTTTTTCAACAGAAAAAATTTATCCATCAAGATATGTAATCATATACAAAGCAAACATTCAAACTAGCAGACTTCGAATTACTATATCCATCTAATTTGTCTACTATGATTTACCAAAAATTGAAAGTGAAAAATGAGATATTTTTAAGTGAAATTTTTTTTTATGATATTGCAATAGACAAATCAGAAGGAAAAGTAAATTCAAAATCTGGTAGTTTGAACGTTAACATTCGTTGATTGTTTACCGTGATGAACGTTGCCGGATGCTTCAAATTAATAGGCGGAGAAAAATCAGACAAGGTGTTGGCAAATTTTGTAGTTATAGAATTATAGGTTATGATGTACAATCATTATACTATAAATAATGAACTTTAAATACCTCATAACCTGTTTCTATACCATAAATAATGTATCACTTCCCTCACCAAACAATCTGATAAATTATCAGAAATGCATATGGCAATATGTTAACGACTTTCTTTTCCCGGTAGTTAATCTGAGTTTATGTGATGCTTGTGAACACCCTAACATTTCCAGTATCAGTATTTATATTACTAGTACAGTCACTATATACCAAAAAAAAATAGTACAGTTATAATAATAATATAATATAGGTGTAGAGGGGTCCAATGATATTTAATACGGCCTTTCATAAAAGCCATTTACTCGTTTGACTCCTAGGGTAATTATATTGTAATTATCAAAAAATGTAATTATATGAAATGACCATATCCTATAATACAAAAAATCATAATAAAAAAAACAATATCGTAATACAATACTATATTTTTATATAACCACACTATGTACACAAAAATATAGTAATTACAATAACGTAGCAGCATGCGAACACAATTTAAATTTTGAATTTTCACATTCGCAAAGATATTACACTTAGAGATATGTACTGGGTTTCGTCTTTAAACATGAAAAATTAATATTGAAATAAGATGATACCCAATACATATCGTAAGACCATTGATTAAATTTATTCAGGAACAACTTTTGCAGTAGAGGAAAAATTATGAATTTGTTATTTGCTAAAATTCTCTAAGATTTGATACATATATATACATATTATTAACTCCCCTTTTGTCTACTGGATAAAAAGATACATATTACTATCTACGAAATTAAATTAGCCACACCCCACCCGTGATTTACAACCTGTATAATAATAATATATAGAATCCCTATGACTCCCTATCCATCTGCAAAAGCAACTGACAATGTGGACTGTCAAATTCAGCCTTTTACGGAAATGGTGCAAAATTGTCGTGTAGCAATTTAGTATGTATTTGGTAGCGGACAACGCGTGCAAAGGCGGTAAGGCCCGATTTGACACGACAGGAACGGTAAGCGAGGTGAATTAATTCTGATGAATCGATAGATTCTTGCATTATTCAAACAAGATTTTTGAAGCTTTTGTCATGTTCAAACAAGATTCTCGCATTATTCAATATTTAATATGGAGACATTATTTAATCTGGACGTTATTTCTCTATAAAAGCGAGCTAGTGAGTATTCAATATTTAATCTGGAGATTATTTTTCAAAAATAACATCTTCATATATTTCTACAATACATTAACAATGTCGCAAGATTCAAGTACCGGATTTCAACCAAGAAGTCCTAGCATATTAAGGTACAAAAACCTGAAATGCAAAATATGCTCAAGCAGGACTGTAATAAAGGTGGTTGGCCCGAGCAGTCAAAACTTCGAGAAGCTTTATTATTCTTGTGATGTTCACAAATTCGTTGATTGGTGCATTCCAATTAATGAAAGTGAGATAATTACAAACGATGAAACTCATTCCCACACTCACGATCGGATACCCAGCGGAATCAACAAGGAACTCCAAGACATAAAATGTTTAATTATTGTAGTGCTTGTCCTGATTGTTATGGTTTTGATATTTAAATAATAAATCAGTAGTTGTTATTGTGGTAGTAGTTTTCATTTAGCTAGTTGTTTTCATTTTATAAAATGTTGTTGTTATTAGTATTTAATTTGAAAAGCATTTCTTATCAACAAAGTCAAACACTAGGGTTATGTATAATTTGGTCGACCGTATTCCGAACCGATCAATTCCACGACTAATTGACCAAAGTCAACAAAGTCAAACACTAAGGTTATGTATAATTATGTCGATCGTATTCCGAGTCGATAAATTCCACGACTAATTGACCAAAGTCAACAAAGTCAAACACTAGGGTTATGTATAATTTGGTCGACCGTATTCCGATTCTTAAAATTCCACGACTAATTGACCAAAGTCAACAAAGTCAAACACTAAGGTTATGTATAATTATGTCGATCGTATTCCGAGTCGATCAATTCCACGACTAATTGACCAAAGTCAACAAAGTCAAACACTAAGGTAATGTATAATTTGGTCGATCGTATTCCGAATCGATCAATTCCACGACT
The DNA here is from genome assembly GCA_038501285.1 of Penstemon eatonii. Lineage (NCBI taxonomy): Eukaryota > Viridiplantae > Streptophyta > Magnoliopsida > Lamiales > Plantaginaceae > Penstemon > Penstemon eatonii. Next base: position 58,331,632 of record CM076715.1, on the reverse strand, counting down.
GATTGACCAAAGTCAACAAAGTCAAACACTAAGGTAATGTATAATTTGGTCGATCGTATTCCGAATCGATCAATTCCACGACTAATTGACCAAAGTCAACAAAGTCAAACACTAGGGTTATGTATAATTTGGTCGATCGTATTCCGAATCGATCAATTCCACAACTGATTGACCAAAGTCAACAAAGTCAAACACTAAGGTTATGTATAATTATGTCGATCGTATTCCGAGTCGATCAATTCCACGACTAATTGACCAAAGTCAACAATGTCAAACACTAAGGTAATGTATAATTTGGTCGATCGTATTCCGAATCGATCAATTCCACGACTAATTGACCAAAGTCAACAAAGTCAAACACTAGGGTTATGTATAATTTGGTCGACCGTATTCCGATTCTTAAAATTCCACGACTAATTGACCAAAGTCAACAAAGTCAAACACTAAGGTTATGTATAATTATGTCGATCGTATTCCGAGTCGATCAATTCCACGGCTAATTGACCAAAGTCAACAAAGTCAAACACTAAGGTAATGTATAATTTGGTCGATCGTATTCCGAATCGATCAATTCCACGACTGATTGACCAAAGTCAACAAAGTCAAACACTAAGGTAATGTATAATTTGGTCGATCGTATTCCGAATCGATCAATTCCACGACTAATTGACCAAAGTCAACAAAGTCAAACACTAGGGTTATGTATAATTTGGTCGATCGTATTCCGAATCGATCAATTCCACGACTAATTGACCAAAGTCAACAAAGTCAAACACTAAGGTTATGTATAATTATGTCGATCGTATTCCGAGTCGATCAATTCCACGACTAATTGACCAAAGTCAACAAAGTCAAACACTAAGGTAATGTATAATTTGGTCGATCGTATTCCGAATCGATCAATTCCACGACTAATTGACCAAAGTCAACAAAGTCAAACACTAGGGTTATGTATAATTTGGTCGATCGTATTCCGAATCGATCAATTCCACAACTGATTGACCAAAGTCAACAAAGTCAAACACTAAGGTTATGTATAATTATGTCGATCGTATTCCGAGTCGATCAATTCCACGACTAATTGACCAAAGTCAACAATGTCAAACACTAAGGTAATGTATAATTTGGTCGATCGTATTCCGAATCGATCAATTCCACGACTAATTGACCAAAGTCAACAAAGTAAAACACTAGGGTTATGTATAATTTGGTCGACCGTATTCCGATTCTTAAAATTCCACGACTAATTGACCAAAGTCAACAAAGTCAAACACTAAGGTTATGTGTAATTATGTCGATCGTATTCCGAGTCGATCAATTCCACGACTAATTGACCAAAGTCAACAAAGTCAAACACTAAGGTAATGTATAATTTGGTCGATCGTATTCCGAATCGATCAATTCCACGACTAATTGACCAAAGTCAACAAAGTCAAACACTAGGGTTATGTATAATTTGGTCGACCGTATTCCGATTCTTAAAATTCCACGACTAATTGACCAAAGTCAACAAAGTCAAACACTAAGGTTATGTATAATTATGTCGATCGTATTCCGAGTCGATCAATTCCACGACTAATTGACCAAAGTCAACAAAGTCAAACACTAAGGTAATGTATAATTTGGTCGATCGTATTCCGAATCGATAAATTCCACGACTGATTGACCAAAGTCAACAAAGTCAAACACTAAGGTAATGTATAATTTGGTTGATCGTATTCCGAATCGATCAATTCCACGACTAATTGACCAAAGTCAACAAAGTCAAACACTAGGATTATGTATAATTTGGTCGATCGTATTCCGAATCGATCAATTCCACAACTGATTGACCAAAGTCAACAAAGTCAAACACTAAGGTTATGTATAATTATGTCGATCGTATTCCGAGTCGATCAATTCCACGACTAATTGACCAATGTCAACAAAGTCAAACACTAAGGTAATGTATAATTATGTCGATCGTATTCCGAGTCGATCAATTCCACGACTAATTGACCAAAGTCAACAAAGTCAAACACTAGGGTTATGTATAATTTGGTCGACCGTATTCCGAATCGATCAATTCCACGACTAATTGACCAAAGTCAACAAAGTCAAACACTAAGGTAATGTATAATTTGGTCGATCGTATTCCGAATCGATCAATTCCACGACTAATTGACCAAAGTCAACAAAGTCAAACACTAGGGTTATGTATAATTTGGTCGACCGTATTCCGATTCTTAAAATTCCACGACTAATTGACCAAAGTCAACAAAGTCAAACACTAAGGTTATGTATAATTATGTCGATCGTATTCCGAGTCGATCAATTCCACGACTAATTGACCAAAGTCAACAAAGTCAAACACTAAGGTAATGTATAATTTGGTCGATCGTATTCCGAATCGATCAATTCCACGACTGATTGACCAAAGTCAACAAAGTCAAACACTAAGGTAATGTATAATTTGGTCGATCGTATTCCGAATCGATCAATTCCACGACTAATTGACCAAAGTCAACAAAGTCAAACACTAGGGTTATGTATAATTTGGTCGATCGTATTCCGAATCGATCAATTCCACAACTGATTGACCAAAGTCAACAAAGTCAAACACTAAGGTTAAGTATAATTATGTCGATCGTATTCCGAGTCGATCAATTCCACGACTAATTGACCAAAGTCAACAAAGTCAAACACTAAGGTTATGTATAATTATGTCGATCGTATTCCGAGTCGATCAATTCCACGACTAATTGACCAAAGTCAACAATGTCAAACACTAAGGTAATGTATAATTTGGTCGATCGTATTCCGAATCGATCAATTCCACGACTAATTGACCAAAGTCAACAAAGTCAAACACTAGGGTTATGTATAATTTGGTCGACCGTATTCCGATTCTTAAAATTCCACGACTAATTGACCAAAGTCAACAAAGTCAAACACTAAGGTTATGTATAATTATGTCGATCGTATTCCGAGTCGATCAATTCCACGACTAATTGACCAAAGTCAAACACTAAGGTAATGTATAATTTGGTCGATCGTATTCCGAATCGATCAATTCCACGACTGATTGACCAAAGTCAACAAAGTCAAACACTAAGGTAATGAATAATTTGGTAATTGACCAAAGTCAACAAAGTCAAACACTAGGGTTATGTATAATTTGGTCGATCGTATTCCGAATCGATCAATTCCACAACTGATTGACCAAAGTCAACAAAGTCAAACACTAAGGTTATGTATAATTATGTCGATCGTATTCCGAGTCGATCAATTCCACGACTAATTGACCAAAGTCAACAAAGTCAAACACTAAGGTAATGTATAATTATGTCGATCGTATTCCGAGTCGATCAATTCCACGACTAATTGACCAAAGTCAACAAAGTCAAACACTAAGGTTATGTATAATTATGTCGATCGTATTCCGAGTCGATCAATTCCACGACTAATTGACCAAAGTCAACAATGTCAAACACTAAGGTAATGTATAATTTGGTCGATCGTATTCCGAATCGATCAATTCCACGACTAATTGACCAAAGTCAACAAAGTCAAACACTAGGGTTATGTATAATTTGGTCGACCGTATTCCGATTCTTAAAATTCCACGACTAATAGACCAAAGTCAACAAAGTCAAACACTAAGGTTATGTATAATTATGTCGATCGTATTCCGAGTCGATCAATTCCACGACTAATTGACCAAAGTCAACAAAGTCAAACACTAAGGTAATGTATAATTTGGTCGATCGTATTCCGAATCGATCAATTCCACGACTGATTGACCAAAGTCAACAAAGTCAAACACTAAGGTAATGTATAATTTGGTCGATCGTATTCCGAATCGATCAATTCCACGACTAATTGACCAAAGTCAACAAAGTCAAACACTAGGGTTATGTATAATTTGGTCGATCGTATTCCGAATCGATCAATTCCACAACTGATTGACCAAAGTCAACAAAGTCAAACACTAAGGTTATGTATAATTATGTCGATCGTATTCCGAGTCGATCAATTCCACGACTAATTGACCAAAGTCAACAAAGTCAAACACTAAGGTAATGTATAATTATGTCGATCGTATTCCGAGTCGATCAATTCCACGACTAATTGACCAAAGTCAACAAAGTCAAACACTAAGGTTATGTTTAATTATGTCGATCGTATTCCGAGTCGATCAATTCCACGACTAATTGACCAAAGTCAACAATGTCAAACACTAAGGTAATGTATAATTTGGTCGATCGTATTCCGAATCGATCAATTCCACGACTAATTGACCAATGTCAACAAAGTCAAACACTAGGGTTATGTATAATTTGGTCGACCGTATTCCGAATCGATCAATTCCACGACTAATTGACCAAAGTCAACAAAGTCAAACACTAGGGTTATGTATAATTTGGTCGATCGTATTCCGAATCGATCAATTCCACGACTAATTGACCAAAGTCAACAAAGTCAAACACTAAGGTTATGTATAATTAAGTCGATCGTATTCCGAGTCGATCAATTCCACGACTAATTGACCAAAGTCAACAATGTCAAACACTAAGGTAATGTATAATTTGGTCGATCGTATTCCGAATCGATCAATTCCACGACTAATTGACCAAAGTCAACAAAGTCAAACACTAGGGTTATGTATAATTATGTCGATCGTATTCCGAGTCGATCAATTCCACGACTAATTGACCAAAGTCAAAAAAGTCAAACACTAAGGTAATGTATAATTATGTCGATCGTATTCCGAGTCGATCAATTCCACGACTAATTGACCAAAGTCAAACACTAGGGTTATGTATAATTTGGTCGATCGTATTCCGAATTGACGAATTCCACGACTAAAAATATAAAAGCTGCTAAAAATATTGTTGACTTTCGAAATATCTACAAATATAACGTCAAAATATCTACAAATATAACGTCAAATTAATTTTTTAAATATATTTTTTAATTGAAATTCATTATTTTTTTAATATTTTTTTTAATTGATATATAACATGACTTTCTAAAAATATAACGTAAAATTCATTATTTTTTTAATATATATTTTCACCACTTTTTAATTGAGAATTTCGTAACAATAATGATAAACGTAAAATAAATTATTCGATATCAAACTCAAATTAAATTGAAATATAAATGGATTCGATCCGATATAAATGGAGCCGGATCTGGATGAGATTGATCCGACCAGAATCCATTGACATCCCTCTCACTATTATTGGGTCAATATAAGAATTCGGTCCACTTAATTTTGGTTTTTAAATTGGGGCAGATTTTGTACCGCAAATATATTTTATTTTGGCCCACACTTTTGTCCTGCAAAAATTGATTTTGCAGCAACGATTGAAATCGGCCCATATATGGGAATCTACCTAAACCATTTTATAAAAAGTAACCTTTACTAAATTCAACTAAAATCGGCCCATATATGGGAATTTAATTAAACCGTTTTTTAAAATTAAAATAATTAAATTTACTTCATTAAATTTTGTTTATTTGAAATATTGGAAAAAAAAAAGTCGAAAGATCTGGACTCTGGAGACGCGAATCTGTTCATATTATCCAATTAATATCAATTTAATTTTACCATTCAATTACCAACTTAAATAAATACCACAATAAATATATAGTCCACCAAAATGATGATTAACTGAGTTGGCGTGTTGAAGGTTAACATCGTTTCGCGTTCTAAATTATTACCCTCTCCCTCTCTCCTTTATATCATACAGATTACCTATTTCCATCATTTATACACAAATCTCCTATACTACCAGTTATCAATCTAAAGCCCTAGGTAACCAGCGAACGATTTTGTTCTCTTTTACTCTAATCAAATTTCTTTATGTAATACTTTATATTTCGTGAGCATAATTCTCTCTATATTTATGAAGTATTTTTTGTGAAGAGATCTCGTGGTTTGTGAAGATCTCTGATTTTTTTTCTAATATATTTATGAAGTATTTTATGAAGTATTTTATGAGTTTTTTGTGAAGTATTATGAAGTATTTTATGATTTTTTGTGTTATTTTTCAATTTTTAACATATTATGTAATATATTCAGGTTTCGGCTTCTAGCTTTGAGAAAACATTATTTCGGCTTCTATTTATGATTTTTGCATGTTAGAATAATTTTGTTTCCGCTGATTTCGAAAACCCTAGTTTTTACTACCCTTTTGATTTCGAAAACCCTAGTTATAACTACCCTTTTTCTTTTGTAGAATTATGGCTTCGAACATGTGGAGTGAAGAGGATCTTGAGTATTTTCTACAAAGGCTTATGGATGAGACCGCTGCGGGTAAAATTCACTGGAAATGGCGTAACCTAGATGTTTTTGAGAAAATAACGGCCGAACTTGTTGAAAGAACGGGAAAATTGTACAGTCTGAAGATGGTTGATAGGCAATACCATCGATTGCATGGTAGATATTGGGTTTGGGACCAGGCTTTGAAAAGTAGACGTGTTAGATGGGATCATGTTCAGAACAAATTTCTTGTTCCTGATGAAGCTATTTGGGACATGCTTCTTAAGGTATATTTATAATTACGTACTTTTTTTATAAATTAGAATTAACCATGCTAATGTTTTTTGTTGTGAATTCACACAGGATGATGAAACCAAAATATGGGCATCTAAGTATAGACAAAATGGAGAGAGGTATTGGTTTGAACTCACTGCCATTTTTTCTAATGTTAAGGACTTTGAAGAAAAACTTGGTGAAGAAAAGCAGGATGATGAGGAGGACTTTGAATGGAAATTATCTGAAGGGGAAGAATCTGAAGGTGAAGAATCTGTGAATAATTATGGTTCTGTGAAGTTTTAATAATTTCAATGTTTTGTTTAATATAAGTTTTTATTGGATATTATTAATGTTTTAGGGTTGTGGTGGTATTAGGGTGTTGTATTTTGGGCGGTAGTATTGGTGGTGTTGGGAAAGTATGGGCCTCGTATTTTGTTTTGTTTAAAAAATGTTTTTAGGATATTATGTGTGTTAAGGATAATTTCTGTTTAATGCATGTTATGTTATTTTATAATTTTATCTAATTTCTTTTACTGCTTGTTATGTTATTTTTTAATTTTATCTAATTTCTTTTTACTTCTTGTTATCTTATTTGTTTTTCATATTTATATTTTATAATGATATAGTGTTTGTACAAAATCTGTGATAAGTTATGAAGCTAGATATAAGTTGGAAGTTAGATATATAATATATTATGTGGTACATTTTGTGATACATTTTGTTATGAAGATATTTTAATCAACTTTCACAGCTTCATTTTAGGATATGAATGTTGATATTTTATTTTAGGTCTTAGTTTAGATTTATAACTAATAGTTTGATATATAAACAAATGTAGTATTTTATTCTAGTAATAATGTTTTCACAGTTGACAGTTTTAGGGAATGATTGATACCAAGTTTTTTAGGGTATGATTGATACCTAGTTTAATGGTATTTTTCATATAACGTAGTTTGTTATCATTTTCTGAATAAATTTACTTAAGGTTATTCATGTAGTCAATATATTTTTACAGGTCATGTTCCTAATAAGTTTACTAATCTTCATTAATTAATTTTGTGAATTAACTTCATATTATAAAAAATATATCATAGTGATAAAGTTCTTATTTATAAATCAGTATCGGGTTTATTTGAAATTTATTTATAAATCAATAGGGGGTTTATTGTCTACTTCTTAAGAGATTGGGGGTGGTATTGTCAGTTTTCAAAGTTAAGAAGGAGATTATTAATTTATTATTGTCAATTTTTAGGGAAATAGGGGCTTTTTTCATCCTTTTCATGGGGTATAATTGTTATTTTTGCTTGAAGGGGATGTTTGATAATAAAATTAGCACGTTATTTTTTTTCATTAATAGGCAAAGCTTTTAGTTTTATCAAAGTTAGATAATGTTCAACTGATGCCTATAATATGAAAATTAATTGTTCTTGGTTTAGATTTAAGTAATTAGGAGATAAAATGGTCTTTAATTCCAATATTTGTTTTGACAAATTTATCCATAGTTTATTTTACTCCTTGTCTTTACATTTTATAAATCAAAGTCTTTACATTTTATAAATCTTTTGGACATATTAGCCCAAACAAGATATTATTTTATAAATCAAATTCTGTGCATTTTAGCCCAAACAATACGTAGCCTAATAAATAATCGGCCCAAACAATACGTATTAGCCCAATAAATAATCGGCCCAACATTCTATACCCAAATATATAAGTAAGGGTACTCTGGACAATTCATTCCCTCTTGATTTCTCTTTAATTTTTCAACTATAAAGAAGGTATGGATAAATTGGTCATTTACTCGAAAGTCAAAAGTCAACAGACAAAATACTGGTCAAAGAAAGTTACACAATTCAACGGCTGAGATGAAAACAGCCGGAATTAACGGCCAGATTGCCTGCCCGCATGGACGGGTATATTTTGGTGGCCCGCATGCTAGAAAACGCGCACTCTCCTCTCCTTCTTCAGTAGGGGTGAACGCGGTCGGGTTTTAGCGGGTGACAACGAAAAAATCAACCCGACCCGACACATGCGGGTTGCCAAAATTTCAAACCGCACCCATATTTTTAAGTTCATAAACCGCGCGGTTCGGGTGAGGCGGGTGTGGGCGGGTGCCGGGCGGGTTGGCGGGTTGAACCATTGAATATAGTATATTCAACTAACTTATACTACATAAAATTCAATCTTACTAGGAAGAATAAAAATAAAATAAGATTGCGCAAATTCATGGTTAACGGCCCATTTTGCAACTATAATTCCTAGCTACACAATTCTCCAATCCGGTTTGTTCAACAAAATTAATCATTGGTACGAAGGTACGAGCTTGAAGTGTCCATAAGCTTGAAGCATATAGGGGGGTGATTTTTATGGATAGGATCAATTCCTATAATTGTTTTATAAGAAGAAACTACATACAAAATTAATAAGTTAATTGATGCATAAGTTACAGTACTCTTTTTATAGAAATAAAAATAAAATTTAAATATATTTTAAACTCAAATATTTCCCCAAACTCATTTTGTGTACTGCAAAAAAAAGGGATCTACAGTTAACAAGAGCACGTAAAATAAGGTAGGTGTGGCAAGATATTTAAACTAAACATCCAGCAAACGGAATTGAGTACTTGGTTAATAACTATGAATAACTTAAACTTAGAAAACTTTGATGTTCCTCTTTCCTCTTTCCTCTTGCTCGCTCAAATTTCCTACCCTTGGCTCGCACATATGGCTTGGTGTGACTTATGAGTGATGAAAATTGAGAACAAATTTTGAATCTTAATTTTTTAGGAGAGGCGCATTGGAGAATAAAACTGGAGAGTGGAGCAATCATGAAGCTTAGAGATAGAAAATCCTAATTATTTATCAATATTTTGTTTGGTAAGTGGTGTTGGGTAGAGAAAACATATAATATTTGGATGGGTCGGGCTAGAGGCGGTTTTTAACCATTAAAACCGCAACCCGACCCATAACTTTCGGGTGGTCACAATTTCAACCCGTTACTAGTTTTATAAAAATAAAAACCGTCGGGTTCGGGTTGGGTCGGGTCGGGTTGAGCGGGTCGGGCGGGTTAGGCGGGTTAATGAACACCCCTATTCTTCAGTAAAAGAATGTGAACAAACATGAAAATTCATGACATAGTTTTCTGCATAGTCACAACTGGCCCCACTTCTCAAAGTTTGTACAGAATCTTGACCCTGCTGTCATCGCAATACAGGTAATTGATTCAATTCCCACAACCTTTATACGCTTAATTCTATGTTCCAAGTGTAAATATTTGGGGATTTTGGGATAATCAGTTAGCATTGTATATTATTTTGTCTATTTATTTGGTTTTATTTTATCTCTGCTTATTTGCGTAAAACGTTTAATTCCAGATGGGTTTTTGAGGTTACTAAGTGCTTAGAAGTTATTTTTTTGTGAGGGCTTTTGTGTGCTTCTATAGTGTATGTTGAAATAAAGTATCAAGAAAGAAAAAGGAGATAAAAAATACTCATTATGCTAAACCTGCAAGAAACTACCCTGTGAAATTTATATTACGCCAAACTTTCTTATGTTTTCAGAAATCCTGCAAAAAAGTCCTCAAAAAAAAGGAAACCCTGCAAAAAACACCCAATTTGTAAATAGTAGGTCGTTTTGGATCAACGCTTTTCAAGAAATCATTTAAAAATATATCACATGAAGTTCTATAATAATGCATGAATTTTATTTGTTAGAATATTGTTTACTATATTCTATGTTTTGTGAAACATATAGGGTTAATATGGAAGTAGTTTGACTAGGTTTGGTATTGGTTTGGTTTCGAAAAGTGGTTTCAGAGGTTTCGGCGAAACTGTTGAAACTCGATTTGGATAATGGTTTCAATGGAATATTGAGATGGTAAAATATTATTAAATAATAGTTAGTGGGTTTTGAAAATTTGAGATTTGATTTGGATGGTGGTTTAATTGTTGGGGTTTGGAGAAGAAAAGTAGGTAGTAGGTGTCAAATCTATAACTTTATAGGATTTGAAATATAATATTTTATTGTGTAATGATTGAGATAATGAGTAATAATATTGTAATGATTGAGAATTAATTGTAATTATATAAATATGATTGTGATATTAATTTAGATGATGATGAACAATTGTTTATTTAAATAAAATAATTAATAATTTTGTTGCTTTCCAAATTATAAGATATATACAATATCAAACTTGACTTCATTTTTTAATTAACATATAATCGAATATAATATGAAAAAATAAAATAAAATATTTTGATAATAATTATTTAACTGCAAAAATCGTAAACTTCATTCACATAATACATAATATTAGAAAACAGTTACCAGTTATTTATTGATTAATTAACGTTACATGTTAAGACAATACGTATTAATTAACGCTGCTTCAATACGTCACCAGTTAAATGCTTAATTAATACAAGCTACACTTAAACTTCAAACCACCAGCTGGATAAGCTACACCTTTTCAAACTTCGATGTTGGATGTCAGGACTGATTATACAATAGATTTGGGCTGGCTGCTGAAATCAGAATTTGGGCTCAAACAATTAATCTCTCCTTCCCAAACAAGGTTTGACCCAGTTTGACTGAGACCAAATTGGGCCAAACAAGTTCCATATTGAGCCATTAGTGTACAGATTATTAGATACCAACGGTTACTTTTACTATCATTTATAAAATTTTATTTATTAAATTAACTATACACTTACGTGCACATAAACAATTTAAATCTCAAAAACTAATATACACTGCATTTAACATAAACTTGATGCTACATTTTCTGGCATTATTTCCATTTTTGTGCACCCTTAAACATTTTGCTATAAATTCACTTTAGACGGTGGAACTCGAGTATTCACTTTGCGTAAATTGTGACAAGCTTCTATTTTACTTAGTTTTAATTCTTCAAAGAATTCAGCAGCTTCAGCACACGTATCCTGGAACCGGATCTGTCCAATCCCGCTAGGAAGCATTATAGGGACATGACAAGTAAATACATCATGTGGTCAGATAACGATTGACACATTTCACGTTCGGACTTCAGCTTGTCCTCGACAAACTTATTCATCCTTGTTCTATCTTCTTCGGCTCTATAGCAGAGATCAGTTGCAATGTGCCAGACAAGAACACTTTGCTCAAACTCTATCTCGCCCTCGTTCATGTCAAAACATCCAACTTCTTTTAATAATTCAATGTCATTTCTATATCTACCAGAATGCTCATTCGGCTGATCAGTAGTAGAGGTAGCTCTACCTTTGAGTTCTTCAAAAATCAATTGCTTTAAGTCTGTTGGTATGCTTACGGTGTTTATAAATAGGAGCTTTTCCACCCAAAGATTGATTTTAAGCTTGAATTTTTTCATATACAGAAGAATGCAGAACTTAGGCTTATCTTTTAGGCAAAGCTTCAAAACATTGTGCTGACCCATTGCGTTGGACCATCTCATTTTTTAGGGTATTATAAGTAGCGAAGAAGAGGCAGAGTGAAGTATACAGCGGACAACATTTGATCCTTGAGACATACACTAAAAGGACTAGTTGTCGAGTCACGACTCAGCCAAATCATTGTTCCATCGGATGATAATAATATAATGATTGCATAAATTTCAACAGGGTACAAGTCCTTAGGGATGATTAGAATGGTAATAGAGAAGGTGACAGTGCATGACAAACTGATGGCACGGAGGCACGCGAGTGGAGAATAGAGTATGCATAGCTTGGTGTAAAGCAGGTCGTATATCAATCCTAGCTCGACCCCGATTATGCCAAAGGCATTGTCCCATTCAAGTTTTTTAAAGAAATCAAGACTGATTTCTTTGTCCTGGAAACTAAGTATCAGGTCTGCAAAAAGCTGCTTGAAAGTCCTAAAGAAATAATCAGCCTCCTGCAAGTAGGATGGAAAATACTTAATATTATATTCAATTCGAGCTAGTTTGTTAGAGTCCGATTCATTATACATAAGAAATAAGCTTGAAAAAAGATAAGCCCATCCCCATATTATTCATTATTAGGTGAACTTAGTGTTGATTTAATCTGCACATCATACCTGCAAGATCTTGGCATCTGGAATTATTTGATTAATTTTGCCATGGTCAGGTTGACTAAATGTCGAGGATGATACTTTTTCAATTGCGTCTACCAAATCAACAATATACCCTTCGGCTTCTCTAGAAATGTACTCCTCCATGAATTTGGCATAGGCAGGTCCTGGATTAGGGGGTGAGACCATCGACTCTCTGTACCTATCTCTACTCGCGGAGTAAAGAACCCATGTCCTCTCCCCATACTTGATAACTCCCGCAGCCAAAATGCCTATAGTCATATAGTTTACAAATTCATTATTCCATGATTTGATGATGACATATAATGCAACTGCAAGTTGGCCAACTAATTGGAGACCATGCCTCAACCACAACTCGTTATCTGCTAAAGCGTAGGCTGTGATCGTATCTGGGCCGCCAAGGTGCATAAGAAGGAAAGCAGCCCAAAATGATATTATTACATAACTTGGATCATGCGCTGAATACTCCGAATAGCTCTGGCTTCGAGCGAGATTGCCTAGTGCAAGAGTGGCGAAATAATCGGCTGCTTGGTAAGCTAGCCAAATACATCCTGCCAACACTTTACTGTTGATGTATTTTCTACAACTACGGGTAGATATAAGGAAGACTTGACAGAAGAGACTGACGAGGACTAACGCCCGGTTCTGCGCAATGTTCCGAGGTTGGTTTTCTTGTGTCATAGTAATATTGTGTTTTGAAATAATTAGTTGATTTTGTTTCATTCACGAACTACATATGTAAGTATGGATTGATACGGAGCTTCAATCATTCAGGCAGTTGACTAACTATTTCAAGTCAACCGCCCTTAATTTGGTTGGTGCTTGTTAGTATTAAGAAACTAATTATATATTGGAGTATATTTATTGTTTAATACTACTAGACAATTAATTAAACATGCATGTTCATATAATTATTAAACAAAAATTATATGAATAAATATTTCTCCTTTTGTCATAGAATCTGTCAAATGAATTAAGTTGGTCATATTGAATGAACTGATCACCCAATTGTTAGATGTACCAATTTCAATGAACATTTCTTAGAGGGAAAAAAAGGAGAAATTAATGTTAGAATAAAAAACACACTTGATTTCTCTGTAAGTGATTTTCTGTAATACGTACTGGTTAAACTTAATGTAGTAGTATATGGCTATATGCTGAATGCACTCTCGTGGATGTAAATGTTGCTGTGAAGAATAGAGCTGAATTAATCTCGGGTATTAGTCAGTGTTTTTAAAAACAGGACCGGTCACTGAATCGAAAGTCCTATTGGTTACTGGTTCGATCGGTTAGATTGGGTCAATCACTAGTTCGATCGGTATAACCGGTGTAACTTTATTATTATGTAATATTTATATATATATATATATATATTTTTAGATTATCTAAAATACAATTATAATTCAAGAAATTATCTTTCTTTAAATTTTTATTGTTTCATGCAAATAATCAAAATGTTTTAAAAATTAAGATCAATGTCAAAAATATAAATCTCAAGTATCCCTCAAAGATACATAAAACAAGACAACAAAATTAAAAGTTCATCGCATTTTCAAAGTTTTGGCTTATTCATTTGGGTTCTATTGTTGTAAGTTGATGTTTATATGGTAATTGATTTGCATAATTTCATACACAAAATAATATTATTCACAATGATGAGAAAATGGTTATGTATTTCTTTATGTAAAAGAAATGTATTATTGCATTGATTATTAAAACACTAATATAATGAATGTTATTCCAAATTAAGTATATCAATGTTACTCTATTAAATGTTAAACAAGAGATCAAATAAATAACAATAACAAAAAAATTCTAAATTTTAAAAAAGAAAAATTAAGTGAACCATCATTTGAAAATATAAAAGTGTAAGTCAAAAATACTACAAACTAAGTGTATAATAATTTTATAATATAATTATGTATATATTAATTTTTAAGTTGAATATTCAAAAATTAAATTTGCATAATATATCACTATACTTTAAAATTTTGCCACTTTTTATCATAAAAATGTAGTTTGAAAAAGAAAGAAACAAAAAGTTATTTGATACTCAAGATATATATGTTCCGAGAACTTTTTAATGAAAAATTGTGTTTTAATAATAAAATTATTATTTTCACCGAAAATGTCTAAGATAATAGTTTGAAGTTAATTATAATAAATTTATAAATTTGGTGTTACCTAATTTGCTAAAATGCCTTACTCAAGAAATCAATTGTTAAAATCCCACCTACAAATTTTATTAAAGTATTTTTCTATATATATATTTATATATACAAATAAAAGTACGGGTTCAGAAAATAGGGTTTTTTGAATTTTTTGTGAAGACTAATATACCCCTATGAATTTTTTGTAGTAAAATAGAAAATAACTTGAAGAATCATACTTCTACATAAAGACTACTAATTGAAAGATACTTGAAAGATATATATTAAGGGATCCTTTCCCCATCAAAATTCCAAAGTCCATATCCAATATAAAAACCATTTAGTATATTTAATCAACAAACATATATCCCCATGTTCAAACGAGGGTCCAAGCTATAAGAATGACAACAAGGGTCCTTTTAGGTTAAAACAACTTACAGGTCAGGGTTTGCATCAATCTTGCTGACAAAATCTCCCTGTATAGGATACAAAGAACTGATTAACAAAAAAAGTTAACAATGGTGATGCATCAACTATTACATACAAAGTCAGGTTTGTTATTACATATAATAAAGTCAAGTTTTAGTTTTCAAAAATTTAAACTATGCCTCTCGATAATCTATTTTATATTTTGTGTATGACAGATGTAATACGACAACGAAATTTGGATCAAATGAAAAGAAAGTATGCTACCCAAAATCCTCTAGAGAAATTTTGGCAATTTTTTCTAGGAGTAATTGAATGATGAAAGTACAGTACAAAATGTTTTTATCCAGGGCGATATTTGGTGTGAATAATGGGGCAAAATTTCAATTTTGGCCGTACAGAGTTGACGCATTTTAAAATTGAACATTTACTATGGTAATTGGACAAATATGTTATTTATTGTGTCACATTCATCAATATCAGTCCTTATCGTCGAAATTTTTTAATTATTGTCGGAATTTTTTTTTTGGTGAAAATCATTGTTTTTTGACGTAAGATATTAGCTTTTGCCAAAAATTTAATTTTGATGAAATTGATATTTTGGCGAAAATTAAACTTTCAAGTTAGATAGAAAATAAATTGATGATTTTCATCAAAAATAATTTTTTTGATCAAATAAGATATAAACTGATGATTTCCAGCAATAATTAAATAATTTTGACGATAGGATCAACACTGATGATCGTGACACAATAAATAATTTATATTATCATATTATCACAATAAAAGATAAATTTTAAAACTCAGCCACTTTATAGGATCAAATATTTGCCGAATACTATACTTTTTTTTTCTTAGACTTCTTTTTGCTTTTCGGACACTTGAAGTTGGTCTAAAAAAGAAAGGGAAAAAGAAAAGGAAGGATAAGGATAGTTGCGGCAAATATAGTTGGCTTATCTCCGTTTTTCTTTTGAAAATAAATATATTTGACTTCTGGTTATTAAAAGCAGTTTTCATAATTAGATATAATAATTATTATTATCAAAAAATTATATATAATAATTATATCCTACATGGTGTAAATAGTAATTTATTGGCAAATTCTATTTTGCAAGTTTTACTATTGTGGCCACACGTCTCTAGATATCTTCAATTTTAATAAGTAAATTATTAAGTAAAAAAAAAATTCTAAAAAATAGAAGAACTACTATGATTGAAAACAGTCATAACCCCGCATTCACTTAATAATTCACTCAAATGGATTTTTTGGTTAAGAAATAATAACGCAAAGGGGCTAATAAAAATAACACGCGGAGGTTGATATTTAAACAAACAACAGTGTTTCTGCATTTCACTCATTAATGTATGTTGCTTGTGTGTTCTTTTTATTCTTTCAATTAATATAAAAGGAGCACTTTACCTCCTATAATGTCATTAATATTTCACACTGTCTCCCTGACATTTTCATAAGTGGCATTTTACACTCATATTTTATGATAAAGTGGTAGTTTACCCCCTGTATTATGATAAATATGACAATTTATCCTCTACGTTATACAAACACTTTTCATGCTCACTTTTAATTTCGGCAAGTGAGTTACACTTTCCGGCTCATTATAACACATTTTATATAAGAGATACTTAAGTGTGAATTTTTTTTCCACAATGGATATAAGTGTAACATATTTAATATAAGAGGGGGTTAAATGCTCATTTTCAAATCACAGAGGAGTTAAATGAATTTTATGTATTTTACAGGGAGGTAAATTGGCATTAACTCTATAAAATTGATCGGTGTAATTATAAATTATCAACAGTTTGGATTAGGAATGCTCTTTTTGAAGTCACATAGAGGTAAATTGAACATTATGCATTTTACAGAAGCAATTTGGCATTAACACTATAAAATTCAGTGTAACAAATTTTATAAAAGAGAGAGTTTAAGTGTGAAATATTTTTCCACAAGGGATATTAGCTTAACATATTTCATATAAGAGGGAAGGGGGAGGGGGTAAATGCTCATTTTCAAATCACAGAGGGGTAAAATGAATAATATGTATTTTACAGGGAAGTAAATTGACATTAACTCTATAAAATTTATCGGTGTAACTATAAATTATCAAAAGTTTGGATTATGAATGCTATTTTTGAAATCATATAGGGGTAAATTGATTATTATGCATTTTACATGGGCAAATTGGCATTAACTCTATAAAATTTTATCGGTGTAATTTAGCCGGAAAAGTGTCTATCAATGTAACACATTTTTATATAAGAGAGACTTAAGTATGAAATTTTTTTGCACAAGGAATATAAGCGTAACATATTCCATATAAGAGGGACTTGGATCTAATTTTTTTAACAATAGAGATTTAACAGTAAAACTCTTTATATTTGAGGTACCATAAATATGATTTTCGTACAATATTATATTATTAGGTTTCCTATATCTATTTAATGTTTACTAAGACACACAAACTAATAGGGAATCTATAATAAAATACTTCTACTCCTACTAATCCTATTTGATATATACTTCTAATTTCACAAGTGGGCTTATTAATTCATTCAATATAAATAAGACACATATTTGTTTATATCATGTCTTGATACTTTGGGATATTGTTTATATTTTACTTCTTTAGCCAAACAAAAATTACGTACTTAGATTATAAATAAATTATAAAAGTTGTTGTTAGAGATAATTTTAGAGTTTAGGAGTTTAGGAGTTTATGAGTTTATGTAAGAAATAAATATTATAATAAGACTTCATGTTTAATTATACCTCTTCATTTAGTTTTATATTGAAGTGTTCATTATACGATTTTTATTTGAATTTTCTATTTTTTGTTTACACATATACTTTAATTCATGATTTATGATAATACAGCAGACAAACTATGATGATGAATGATTCCATCAAGTCTTTAGAGGTGAATAAAAAAATATGGACAATTCGATTAAAGACTTTACGAATAGGAACCGAGACAAGATGTAGAGCAAATTCCTCTATAAAAGTTAAGAAGATGATAATGATGGACGACGAAGTAAGTATTAATTAAATACTATTGAAATCATGAACATAAGAATAGTAGCATATTCAATATTATTTTATTCTAACATAACATATTCAACAGGTGATTGGTCTAGTGGAAGGGGCTAGTCACTACAAAGTAGCTGACTCAGGTTCGAATCCCTGTTGGGAGAGGTTCCCACTTTATGTGCCCGACGCGCCTCGAAAGGGATTAAACCCTTGGGAAACCAAAAAAAAAAGAAAAATTCTTTTATTTTTATGTCAGGGAGCAAGAATCGGAATAGTTATATTTAATGATGATATCCAACTATTCGACAAAATATTCTTGCTCCACAAAACTTACATAATTAAAAATGGACATGTTCAAAAGAGTAACCCTACATACTTCAATGCACACCCATATTGAGTTGATCTTAAAGAAGTATTCAAAGGTGGAAAAAGCTTCAGAACCCATTCTTACTACCAAAGTCTGCTACAAATTCATGGATTTTTAAAGCATTAATCTTGATATTCACGACAAGGAAGCAATTGGTATCTTTAATTTTTTTTAATAAATTATATCACTTTTTTCACAATACTTATTTTTAAGAATAAATTTTTTATATATTTATATATATAGATGTTTGTGGACTTGTCACTAAACTCAAACAAATCAGAATGACGACACCTTCTAAGGGAGCACCAAAACATGTGAGGGAAATAATAATGATCGACGAAGAGTAAGTTTCATATCACGATACAATTTCGTATTTATTATACTTTATCAAAATTAGGACAATAGCTATTTTGATATATATGCATCTATAATTTTATTAGTCGATTGATAATAGTCAATTATATCATACAATAGTTGTTATCAATTTTTCTATTCAAATTGTTTCAGAAAAACAATTATTAAAAAAATATAAAAATCTATATACACAATTAATACTTTCATATTTAGATATTTACATTTGGTGATTACTCTTCGGGAAGATACGACAATACATGAAGGAAATGAACTTCAACAGTTTATCGAGAAAAGACCAGTAGTTACCATTGCAAAAGTCACAACAAAAAATACTTAGGTATTTTTTTAATCATATGTCGTTATAGTATTATTCTATTATATTTAATTAATATTATATTCTAATCTATATATTTGGTTTAGGTGAGGTGCAGTTGCAAACAACATCGGCATCAATAATGCAAATAAATCCAACATCTGAAGAAGATATAGACATGCATAAATGGTAAATGAAATAGAAAATACATTATACGTTAATTTAATATTAAGAATTAAAAATACATATACTTTTCAATTATGCAGGTTACGTATGCCACGTGATTTGCTGAAAATACAACAACTCACAATGAAATGGAGAATGAAAAATGCAATGGAAGTAACTTTGAAAGATATATTACTTGACATTGATTCACATCCTAAGATATTTTTTTACCTATAACAAGTTCCTTCTATGTTATATTAGCAAAACAAGTATACATTATTTTGCAGGATGAGTATTTCTCTTTTAAGGGAATGGTTGACAAGGTCGAAAATATATCATCATTGTGCTAAGATTCGTGCGATAAATGTTATTCTTCAGTTTTCAAAGTTGAAGATAACATAATTTGCAAAAGGTGCATCAATGAAGAAATAGAAACACCACCAAAGTTATAACACATCTACCTATATTTACTATATATGGCAAATGTTATTTCTTATAATATATTTATAAAATATAATTTTATATGCTAATTAATTAATTACAGATATAGAGTGGTTCTAATGTCGTACAAGGAGATGACAATGTTTGAATCACATTGTTTGAGGATGCAGCTATATTATATATTGGATGTCCTCCAGACGAATACATAAGATCAATCGATGATGTACTTTGTCATAACTTTTATATATATATATATAATATTACTTAAAATCAGTTATTTTCCTGAAATATGTAATATTCATAAATTAATAATGTGTTAATATGTTTTTAAGGAAGCTCAAGATGGTGATGACACTACAAAGGACACCAATGTAAAAAAAGTTCTGAAAGATGTACAAACCACTGAAAAAATAAAAGAAAAGACGAATCACAAAAAAGAAAAATATGTCTACATCCCCACTGAAACTCCAAACGAAGCTCAAGATGACGATGACACAACAAAGGACAATTGAAAGAAGGTTATAATTGATGTAGAAATTACTGAAAGAAAGAAAAGGCGAATCACAGAGAAGGTCAAAGAAGACTTCATTCCGATCGAAATTTTGAGCGACGAAGAGACACTTAGTAAACTAAGGACAAAAAGGAAAAATAATATGATCAATTCAAATGAGAAGATATCATTTGGAAATATCAAGGTCAAAAAAGAAAAATTGATGTTTTTGGTCTTTCAAATGGTACTGTTAGAATAATAGTATATAGACAAGTAGTTTTTGGATAAAAAATACTTGGTAATTATAGTTTTTTTTTTCAAGTTTGGTATTAGTTAATTATGATCTCAACTTTACTTTACAATATATTAAATAAATTTAATTATGTATTTCAATTATAAGATAATATGATGAAATATGATATATATAATGAAGTAATATAGAAAATTAGTTAATCACGTGTACCTTTCTAGTAACATTAAAATAATAAAAAGGCAAACACCGCGTGCCAACTTGTTTCATCGGGTCACCAGCTTTCGAATCGTTTTTGCTGGTTCATCATCGGTCTGGTTTCAACTGGATTATTTTACACTTTCGGATCACACAAGCCACTAGTTCGCGGTTCAACGGGTTCAGAATTATAGTGCCCTTGACATACTTCAGAATACGGTTGGCATCTAACAGATGTGACTCTTTTAAATATGATTGGTACATACTCCGACAACATGCATTAATTTAAATATGGTATCAAATGTTGGAAAAATGAAAATTAAAAATTGTAACAACAATTGTTTTTAAATTGTGTAACCTTCGAATTTAAGGAGTTGTAACTCCCGTAACGGAAATTTCCATTAATTTATTTGTTTCGATTTTACCTTCTTTGTTCCTATAAATAGGGGCTTCTTTTTCCACTCTAAACACACCAAAAATTACTTTCACTCTCAATTCTCTCTTACACGTTCCGTCCTAGAGTTCTAGTTGTTTCAGTTCGTCTAACAAAGCTTTAGTGCAAAGTACTTTGTTAGAGTCGTTGTATCCTGGGAGACAGGCATTCGAAGGAACCTCGCGCAAAGCAGGAAGGGTGAGGGAGCGAATCTGTCTTAAGGACGTGTTCACACGGGCCTCGGTTTGCTTCAATTTTATATTTGTCGAATTTATTTTATTTTCTTATACATTTTCTATATTTCATTTAATTGTTGATCTAACTGTGTTTTCCATTTACGATTATATTATTGTAAACTGGTTAAGTCATTGTATGGCTTAAAACAGTCACCGAAACAGTGGCATCAGAAATTTGATTATGTCATGTTGGAGAAATGTTTTTAAAACCAGTGAATGCGACAAATGCATTTACGTGAAAGAAACAAAAGATGGTTATGTCATTCTTTGTCTCTATGTTGACGACATGCTTATCGTTGGAAGTAATGATAAGATGATTAAATCCACTAAGAATATGTTGAATGCTAGATTTGAAATGAAAGACATGGGTCTAGCAGACGTGATACTAGGAGTTCAAATCACGAGAAAATTAGATGGCATCATTTTGAGTCAGTCCAGTTATATTGGAAAAATCTTTGAAAAATTCAATAAGGATGACTCTAATGAGGCCAAAACTCCTATAGATCCAAGTCAATATATATCAAAGAATAAAGGTGAGAGCATCTCTCAAGTGGAGTACTCAAGGATTATTGAAAGTTTAATGTACCTGATGAGTTGTACAAGACCGGATATGGCATACGCTGTAGGTAAGCTAAGCAGATATACTAGTAATCCCGGTACTTACCACTAGAAAGCCATAGTGAGGTTACTGAGATACTTAAGGTATACTCGTAACTACGGGCTATACTATACAAGATATCCAGCTGTTGTAGAAGGATACAATGATGCAAACTGGATATCTGATGTAAAAGATTCAAAATCCACCAGTGGATATGTATTCACCTTAGGTGGCAGCTGTATCTTGGAAATCCTCTAAACAAACTGTTATAGCCAGATCTACAATGGAGTCTGAGTTTATAGCTCTAGACAAATGTGGTGAAGAGGCTGAGTGGCTACGCCAATTCTTAGAGGGTATTCCACAATGGTCTAAACCTGTGCCAGCAGTATGCATTCATTGTGATAGCCAATCTGCGACTGGAAGAGCACAGAGTAAAATGTACAATGGTAAGTCTAGGCATATATGCCGAAGACATTATTGGACAACTACTCTCACCTGGAGTGATTACTATTGACTATGTAAAGTCAAAGGATAATCTAGCGGATCCGCTAACCAAATGGTTAACAAGAGAGATAGTTGCTAAATCATCAAGAGGAATGGGACTAAAGCCCATGGAATAAAAAATTAGCGAAGGAAAACCCAACCTAGTTGACTGGAGATCCCAAGGTCTAGGCTCAAAGGGACAACCTAACCGCAAAAGTTTAGTTAAGTCAGTGTGGGGGGTTTTTACCCTCAAGTCCATTCCTATGATGAAAACAGTGATAACAGTTGATTAAGGTTAAGCCAAGCTTTTAATGATTCTTGTAAAGAGAGTAACTCGGGATACTCTAAGGAAATGAATCACCTATGTGATAGAGAAGAAGGGCCGCTTCAAAGGGAATTGTATAGGGCACAATTCTTAGAAACTCTTGCTGAACCAGGCAGATGTCCATGGCCAAAACGGACATAACCGTAAGAACTAAAACATTACGAGGTAAGATGCGTGTGAGGAGTATGTCATCGTTTACATAAACAGCATAACAACTCAAGTACACTATGTCTACTGTCAGCCAGTAAAGTAAACATACTTTCTCAAGGGAAGATTCAAATGGTTACTCCTACCTATCCTATGCAAGTGTTTACCGCTGAACTCTATCCTCTTAAAACATCGTGTTAGGAATTTATTCAATTTCATTCATTTGGGGGATTGTTGGAAAAATGAAAATTAAAAATTGTAACAACAATTGTTTTTAAATTGTGTAACCTCCGAATTTAAGGAGTTGTAACTCCCGTAACGGAAATCTCCATTAATTTATTTTTTTCGATTTTACCCTTCTTTGTTCCTATAAGTAGTGGCTTCTTTTTCCACTCTAAACACCCCAAAAATCACTTTCACTCTCAAGTCTCACTTACACGTTCCGTCCTAGAGTTTTAGTGTTTCAGTTCGTCTAACAAAGCCTTGATGCAAAGTACTTTGTTAGAGCCGTTGTATCCTAGGAGACAGGCGTTCGAAGGAACCTCGAGCACAGCCGGAAGGGTGAGGGAGCGAATCTGTCTTAAGGACACCGTGTTCACACAGGCCTCGGTGTGCTTCAATTTTATATTTGTCGAATTTAATTTTATTTTCTTATACAATTTATGTATTTCATTTAATTGTTGATCTAACTGTGTTTTCCATTTACGATTAGATTATATTATTGTTACACCAAATATATTAATTTCAATTTGTTTGGTAAAAAAAATCCAAATTTACCTAAAATTCCGTACTTGAAACCAATTCTAGAGAGAATTGAGTTTCTTGTCAGCGTTGTCATGATTAATTTCGAAGTTAAAGACCAGCATAATAGGGCTTCTCAATTAATTGATTTTGTTTCATTCATGAACTACGTACATATGTAAGTAGCATCAATCTTCAGGCAGTTGACTAAATATTTCAAGTCAACTACCTTAATTTGGTTTGTAAAGCAACTAATTATATATATGGAGTATATTTATTGTTTAATACTACTAGACAAAATTATATGAATATTTTTTTTTATCTTTAATTTAGACAACTAATAATCGTTCAAAGATAGAATCTGAGCTTGCAAAGCAGATCTCGTCCGTCTAGTGTATGTTAGCAACTTGTATCTTGTTTTGTAGTGCAATAATTATGACTAAAATTCTATTCTCGTTTGTAGAGATTTTCATATAATGTTTGACGTGTAAAGGCATGTCTAAAGCATTAATTAATAAAAGAAAAATCATATATGTAGTGTCAATAAGAAAGTTGTCACTCTTGCTATTGGTCTATTGCGGTGTGGTTGAGGCTCTCGAAATTAAATGGTCTATTTGGATGGATTTTAGCTCGGTTTCGCGAGGCTCGATTTAAAAAAATTAGTTTGGGTGATTTCGATGAAACATTTGAGATTTCATTTGAATGTGTTTTGACTATTGGATTTTGTGGTTTGAATAAATTGAAACCCCACTTGGATTGGGTTTGAATGTTGAGGTTTAGGGAAAAATGTAGGTGTTAGGTGTCAAATCAATTTTTTTTAGTGAAATTTGGGGAAAAAAATATGTGGTAGGTGTCAAATCAATATTATATAGGTTTGAAGAGTGTGAGTGTGGATTTTTGAATATATCTTTTATGATTTTATGGGTTTGACGAAAACTCATTTGAAAGGATTTTGGCTCGATCTCGCGAGACCGGGCCAAAACCCATCCACACACCCAAAGAGAGAAATATTAGAGAAAAAAAAAAACTTGATTTCTTGTAAGTGATTTTCTGTAATACGTACTGGTTAAACTTAATGTAATAGTATATGCTGGATGCACTCTTGTGGATGTGATTGTTGTTGTGAAGAACAGAGCTCAATTAATTTCAAGTATTAGTTCATATAAATATGGCTAATGCATATTTCGTAGAAAGTGAGTCCGATTTGATCGCTAGAGAGGCGGACCTACTTGCTGATGAAAAGGAGAAGGTTGAAGGGATTGAGAATAAATTATGGCTAATAGTAGCTCACCTAAAAGCAATCGAGGCCCTGCCCGAAATCCCTGATGACATGATTGGATACGTCAACTCTAGTAGATCAGTTATCCGCAAAGCAGAAGATGTGATCGAGACTTACGCGAAAATTGTAGCCAAGAGAAATAAAGCGGCCTTTTATAAGAAACCTTTTCACTGGGTTAAAGTCAGGAATCAGTCCATGGAGCTGGGAAAAACCAGGGATAAGATCTTCGAGGTTGAGAAAGGGTGGACAAAAATCAACTCCCATGTTGTTCTGAGACCGATTAGTTTTTTCTCTGTCAACCACGTCTCTGCACCTGCAATGGAAATACTTGAACGTTTTGAAATTTTGTGTGAATCTGGTGATCGAAAGGAGCATCTTGAGCTCGTAAAGTGGGTGAGAGATGAACTGGTCCCGTTAAATGCTTTCTTACAAAATATTAATGAACAAATTCTGGAATTAGTGAAGAGACAGGAGCTTTGGATTAGGGAGTTGGAAAATATCTTCGATGTCCTTCTATCGTCCCTTACGGACGCCAATCCTACAGATGAATAACCAATGTCCCCAATCCTACAGATGAAATAGCCAATGTTCAAAACTTGTTATTGTCCGATATCTTTTCAATGATCCAGAGTATGATTCTGGAACTCTATAGAAGATATTATATGTATGGGATAGGAGAAATCCATACCCATTACGGGATAAGAACCATTTCTTCAAGAATAAGGATGAAATGTCCTGTACCTGGAGGGTCATCATCATCATTATCATCATCATCATTATTATCATCATCTAATCATGATATTTATCAAGTTAAATGCCTAGTAAAAGAAATCAACTACTTAACTAAGAGTACATCAAAAGATTTGACTATAAATAGGTTAAGAAATGATTTAGAGATGATGAAGGCTTTAATTAAAGATGGAAGCTCCATGATAGATAAGGATGAGCGATTGAAGGTGTGGCTCAATCAAATGGAGGATATTTCTGTTGATTGCCCTGCCTGGAAGCAGCAGCACAACGTCATTTCAAACGAGAGAATTCGACCATGAGTACTTGGACCAGATAGAAGATGAAATTTGCAGGATGGTTGGAAGAAAAATGATGTATGGCATTTACAGCTCTACCGTGGGAGTTGATTGCAGATTATACTACTGCTCAACCACTAGTGCATCTGCAATATCTGAAGCTCATGATGATCATTCCTCGAGGACTAGTACTCAACCACTTAAAACATTTGCACGAGAATGGGAGTTAATGCAAGCTTTATTTAAGGATGTCAAATCTCATGTAGGTCCACTCGATGAGAGGCTCAAAATTTGGCTTTAGGAGTTGAAATTGGTTGCACAAGAGACTAAGGCCATCTTGGAACATCTATCCGATACCCAAAGAAACTCAACAAATGAATCTGCACTATGTCTACATGGAAGCGCGGTTATGGAGTTGGAGACATCAAATCAAGTACCATCAACTTGGTGATGAAGAAATCATGGCTTATCAATCTGAAGACATGAATAATGAGATCGATCTTATTAGAAGAGAGTTGAATTTAATGTATGCTTTGGATAGGGATATAACTAGCAAGATGGATGAGGTAGATGGAACAACACCGTGGGAACCGATGAAATGCGCAATGTTGCCAGAGAAGTTGACAATATGTTACTCAGTGACAACACCGTAGGAACCGATGATGTTGATCGAATCAAGGATAATATCAGAGAACTTTCTAAAAGGAGGGTGGCATATGGCATTCAACTCAAGTCTAACTATGTATTTGATAATACACAAGTACTTGAACTAATTAATAAAGAGGATGATATTAATAAGATGCAATATGCTTTAGAGTACAAATACAAAAATAGTACAAGTCTTCCCACTTACTTGAAGACGTCAACCAATTTTCATTGTTTCCTTCCAACTATGAAGTTCCTGCTTGGAGATTAAAAGTTAAAAGCTCTTTGGATTGCCGAAGTTTTGATTCGGACACGAAAAGGTGAAACAATTGAACATGTTGCTGAACGTTATTTACTAGATCTAGTATATGTACATATGGTAAATGTCACAGACAAATCTTAATGGAAACGTTAAAGCTTGCAAACTCACTGACAAGGCACGAAATAAATGGTTACTCAATGCTGCCGAGAAATCCAGGTTTTACGACGAAAACGGGATGACTTTGAGGCTTGTTGATCATATTGATGGCACTACTACTACTACTACTACGGATTCAGTGAAATAATACTGCAATGTAGTCTCGTTCTTGTTGTTTGATACTCAGGAAGGAAAAAATTCAGGTGAACGTATAGGGAAGTTTGTCGATAAATGCATTGCCTCCAAGTGCTTCTTAGAGATGAGGATTCTTGATTTGGAAAAGGTATTCAGACCCAAGCTGCCAAATTCATTGAGTAAGCTAGTTCGTTTGAGGTACATCGGTTTAAGATGGACGTTTCTTGAAAAACTTCCAAAATTTGTAAACAAGTTGTTAAATCTCCTAGTACTTGATGTGAAACATACTTACATCAACACTCTTCCTAGATCAATATGGAGTATGCAATATCTTCAACATTTGTACTTGAGCGAGACTTATCGAACCAGGTTTCCTAATCGTCCATCATCCTCCAAGTCCTCTCTAATTGCCCTGCAAACACTTTGGGGTGCATATGTGGACGAGACTACGTGTGTAACACAAGCATTGGATACTTTACACAATATTAGAAAATTGGGACTTTCATGCAGGTCAACCTCATCTCAACACTCAAATTCAATGTTGGAACAACTACAAGCTGTGGACAAATGGATCTCAAAGCTGATACACCTCGAGTCCTTAAGGCTGAAATCAAGAGATAAGAATAATAATCCTTCTGATCTACATTTAAGCCCTTTGACAAATCATCCAACAATACTAGAAAAAACAAAAATTCCGACCAACTTTTTCCAACCAAACTAAATTCGGTGGGAATATTCTTAAATTCCAACTGATAATATTCCAGTCGAAATTTTATTTGAAAATAATAAAAATTCAACCGAAAATAATTTCAGCTGGAATATTAATCCAATTCCAACCGGAAAAAAATTCGGTTGGAATTTTCATGGATATTCCGAAAACCGGTCGAAATTTTGTCTCGAATCTGCAAAAGCAAATTCCGACAAAAGCAAAATCTGTCGGAATATACATGTTTTCCAACCGATTATCGTAGTTGGTTGGAAAAATCTTACTAAATTCTAACCGATATAATTGGCTGAAATAATCATCATCATTCCAACCGATTATATAACCGGTTGGAATATAAATTAGTTTAATAAAAAAAATGTTATTGATTCTTTCTCCCTGGCATTGCACGACTGGATCTTAGGCAACAAGAGAAATGAAAAACCCAGCAGGTGAAAAACAAAGAGGAAAAAATTCCAACATTCTCTTAAATTCAAACATATTACATATAATTAAAACTCTAATTCTAACTTTCCAACTAAAAAGCCCTAAATTGAAAATTTCCCAAATAAAAGCCCTACAACTTAATTAAATAAAATTTAGGTCCTAATTGTTTTTTCAACCACATTGCATATCAATTCATCAATAATATTACAAGAAAACAGGATGTATATAAGAAGGTATGTGCGGTGTGAACAGTGCTGACCTTTTCTTTTGCCTTTTTCTTTAATCCCCTCCCCCTAAAGCGACGCCGTATAATTCCATAAACTGTGTCGTTTCTTTATTTTTCCAAAGTTCAACACTATCAGCTGAATTTAGTTTCTCTTTATTTCAAGTTGCTGGCATTTTCTTCCTTCTTTTCTTGTTGGCCTTGCTCCTTGTTATTTTCTTATGCAGCTTGTATTTTCTTCTCGCTTAATTGTTCAATTGGTTAGTGCGAATTAATTTTCTTTTGTTGCTTCCTTGCCTCTTTTCTTTTTCTTCTTTTCCTAATTTCTCAATTGGTTAGTGGGAATGATTTTATTCAGGGCGGACCTAGAGGCTTTTTGGTTGGGGGTTGAGATTTTTAATAACAAATTTAATATTTTTTGTTATTGAGATAAAATGACAACTTAATGAAAATAAGTAATTTTGTGTAATTATCTAATAAATGGTGAAAAAATATACTAGTAATTTTTTTTAAATAGTTTCATTCAACAAATAATTCAAGATATTGTGTAATCTTAAAACAAATAAACATTTTTACAACATAAATCCAGTTCTGTAAAAAAAATGCTATAAAAAACACCAAAATTAATATTAGAACTTTTTTTTTTCTACTGAAGTGCATTTTATAAAATCAAATATTTTTATCATAAATATAATGATTATAACCAAGACACTAATAAATTATTAACATAAAAATATTTACAATAATGTTATTACACATGCCATGTTAATGTTTATGAATTGATCCATATATTTATAATAATCTGGAAGAAAGAAAGAAAAATAGTTTATAACTAAAAAAGAATCACAAATAAAGCTTAGGAGAAAAATAGTTTATAACTAAAAAGGAAGCACAAATATAGCTTAGGAGAATCGAACCTAGCCTCCTTGTTAGAAATGTAGTAAACCAACCACTTTACTACCGACTTCATTTGAACATATTTGACAAATACGATAAATATATTATTCAAGAATTTTTTTTTTTTTGGGGGGGGGGGGCGACCGCTCTCCCCAGTCCCTTAAGCGGTCCGCCCCTGAATTTTTCTTTTGTTGCTTGCTTGCTTCTATTTGGTTTTTTCTCGGCTTACCCAATTGGTTAGTGGGATTGTTTTATTAATATATGGTCTACTGGATTTGTTACTTAATTGCTCAATTGGTTAGTGGGATTGTTTACTGAGGCCATATGTTCTTCTCTGTGGGTGTCGCCTGTTGCTTGCTTTTCTATGGGTTTCTTCTCGGCTTAATTGCTCAATAGGTTAGTGGGATTGTTTTCTTAATATACTTTTGTTGAGAAAGAAGCAATATTTCACAAAGAACACAACACCAAATCTTTCTCCCTTGATTGAACCAAGATGGAAATGCGACAAACTTATCAAAAACAACCAACCAATATGCAACAAATAATCAACATGAAGATTTTTACGTGGAAAACCCTTTCCAAATCGAAGAGGAAAAAACCACGGGAGCCCCAAAGCATTCCACTATCACCAATCACAAATACAAGTGTTCAATACAACCCCAAATAGGTATAAAACCTTCACCACACACTTACACAAGTGATAGCAATACAAGGAACAAAATAGAGATAAAAGCTCACACTTTAACACCAACTTCCAATGGCTTCCGTTTCACCTTCAGGCACCAAAATGACGATCCGAACGGTCCAATCATAGATCTGGACGTGTAGAATCTTCAGTTAAAATTTGACGATGATCCAACGGTGGATAAAGTCGGAAAGGCCTAAAAACCGAAGCAGCTGTGAGTGTAGCCGAAAATTGTTTCCTCTCTTTTCTCTCTTGTTTTTGTGTTGTAGAAAATGTGCTGAAAGTTACTTGCCAATAACCCTAACATAACCTTAAATATGTGGGCCAAGTAATGGGCTAAGTGAATACAAAATGGACTACCAAAAGATTGAGCATTTATCCACATAGGAAAGGACCCAAAACCCAACAAATCTCCCCCTCCCGACTATGTGGAAGAGTGCGCCGTACCGGCAATCTCACAACAAGTGTCAAACTTTCCCTTAGGAAGTGCTTTAGTCAACATAACAGCCCCATTATCATCTGTGTGAACCTTTTCAAGTTCTACAAATCTATCATTCAAAACATCTCGTATCCAAGGATACCTCACATCAATATGTTTTGATATAGAATGAAAATTTGAATTCTTGCCAAGATGAATAGCACTTTGGCTATCACAAAATAATACATACCTCTCTTGCTCGAAGCCAAGTTCTTGCAAGTATCTCCTCATCCAAAGCAACTCCTTACATGCTTCGGTAATGGCAATGAATTCAGACTCGGTAGTAGACAAAGCAACACACTTCTGCAATCTGGATTGCCAAGAAACTGCTCCCCCTGCAAAGGAAACTAAATATCCCGAAGTAGACTTTCGAGAATCGATATCACCTGCCATGTCAGAATCAGTATAGCCATCTAAAGTCGGCTTCTCACTCCCAAAACACAATCTCAAATCTGAACTTCCCCGGAGATATCTCATAATCCACTTAACAGCTTCCCAGTGTTCCTTTCCCGGATTCGAAAGAAACCGACTTACAATACCAACTGCATGTGCTATATCCGGCTGTGTGCAAACCATAGCATACATCAAACTACCAATGCATATGAAATCTTTTGCATGTTTGCTTTCTCCTCATCCGTACTAGGACTTTGCTTCATACTTAATTTAAAATGTAAAGCAAGCGGAGTACTTACAACTTTAGCATTTCCCATGTTGAATCTCTGAAGCACTTTTTCTATGTATCTCTTTTGCGATAACCACAACTTCTTGACTTTTCTATCACGTGTGATTCTCACACCAAGAATTTGTTTTGCAGGCCCCAAATCATTCATAGAAAATGCCCTACTCAAGGCCAACTTCAATTTATTAATCCTGGAAACATTAGAGCCAACAATAATCATATCATCAACATAGAGCAACAAAATGACAAAGTCATCATCAGAAAACTTTTGCACAAAAACACAGTGATCAGAAGTAGTCTTCTTATAACCCTGTTTCTCCATAACATAATCAAACTTCTTGTACCACTGTCTCGGTGCTTACTTCAACCCGTACAGACTCTTCTTTAGCTTGCACACACAATTTTCTTTCCCTTTGACCTTGAAACCCTCGGGTTGTTCCATGTAGATTTCTTCTTCAAGGTCACCATGAAGAAATGCGGTCTTCACATCCATCTGCTCAACCTCCAAATTCAAACTAGCAGCGAGACCTAAAACAATCCGAATAGAAGACATTTTCACAACTGGAGAAAATGTTTCATCAAAGTCAATCCCCTTTTTCTGACTAAAACCTTTGACAACCAATCTAGCTTTGTACCGTGGAAGAGCATTCTCTTCTTGTTTCACACGATAAACCCATTTATTTTTCAAAGCTTTCTTACCCTTAGGTAATGTCGTCAACACAAAAGTAGCATTATCATGCAATGATTTCATTTTCTCTTTCATAGCATTTAGCCATTTTTCTTTATCCTCACTCTCCATAGCCTCTTCAAAACAATTAGGCTCTCCCCCGTCAGTCAGAAAAACATATTCATCAGTAGGATACCTTCTTGAAGGTTGTCTTTCTCTACTTGATCTACGGAGTGGAACTTGAGGTATTTCAGACACATCTTGATGGTTATCTACATTGCCATCATCATGAGCATCAACTTCTTCATCAGCTTGTTGATCATCCGGTGCATGACTCAAAGGAATTGGTTTAGGGCTAATGAGTTCATCATTCTCTTAAGGAACTTGACAATTGGCCTTCTCAATATCTTCAATGGTTTGATCCTCCATAAATATCACATCTCTGCTTCTAACAAGCTTCTTTTCAACAGGATGATAGAATCTGTAACCAAACTCATCATTCCCATAACCAATGAAGATGCACTGTCTTTTGGAACATGCACAAAAGCTTTGCAACAAAAGACCCGCAAATGATCATATGAGATAGTTTTGCCAAACCAAACACTATCGGGAACATCACCACTCAGAGAAATAGTAGGTGACAAATTGATAACATGTACCATCGTGTTCAAAGCTTCACCCCAAAAGGATCTCGACAACTTTGCTTCTGAAAGCAAACATCTAACTTGTTGGGATTCGGTAAGATAAACAGCCCTAGGCACAGCGGAATATAAAAATTTTAGGACCTCTTACGGAATCTTGCCAGGATATTCTCTAGTTGTATATATATATGAATATAAATAAAACGATAGTATAAGTTTTCACGTTATACCTATCTCCTTGCAAATCCTCGACTAGCAAAACGAGCTCTGATTTCTGCTCCAGCAAAATCGATCCATGCTTTATGAGTAGCCCCCAACGTGTTGCGCCTCTACGAGTTGATACACCACAATATCACGAAAATAATATATCTTGATCAGCTAGAACACAAGATATATTATAAACTAGGAATTAGGAACGATTTAGGAACAAGATCGAAAACGAAAAACTCTTCCACAGGGAAGACTGGGTTCGGCCGATCACACAGGGAGGGGGAGAGAATTTTTGCTCTTGCTCAAATTTTGCTTATGGAGTTGTGTGAAAAATAACTACAAGAAGGCTACTTATAGTTATCTCCCTAACCTAGTTCTATTAGGACTAGGTCTTCTCTCTCCTACATGGGCCATGGCCCCCTTTAATTAGAAGACCAAGTCTTCTAATTAATTCATGGTCCAGTTTATTAATTTGACCAGGCTTTATTTAATCTCCCAATTAAATAGCCCAATTAATTAACTTAATCTCCCTATTTAATTAAATCAGACTTTAAGTCTATTTAATTAAAATCCTTTCTAATTAATTAAATCCAACTTAATTAATTAATTCACAAATTAAATTCCAATTTAATTTATGATCCAGATCCAATTCCAATTGGATCCCATTTTGTTCCAATTGGGTCGACCCAGTCGACCCACCCTTTACAATCGACCCAGTCGATTATTCACCTAGTCGACCCAGTCGACTCGGTCGTTCTTATTTCCTCGCTTTCGCTTCATGTGTATTGTGTATGCCCCCGTAGGTTCACCACATAATTGGCCGTGGGTTATAATTAAATATTATTTAATTATTCGAGTAAGACTTACTCTAAATCAATCGAACACTCTGTCGATTGATCATTCCAAAATTAGCACCCCTGCCAATTTGGGAATTCTCCCACACTCCACGGTCGATGTCCAGCCACAAGCCCATGGAGCCCAATCACTGGTGAATTAATTCAATGAACCTTTTAATCATTTACAATTTCCATATACGACATAATCTCTCCATTGATCAATCTCCCAGTCGAGACTTAAGGGCATGGTCTTTCATCGGATTCCCTTTTATTTCGTCTTGACCTTATGCACTCTGATCTTGAAATAAATTCTCTTTGACTTAACCTTTATGAGCTACTTACATAAAGCCGTCAGATACCTTGGCCAAGGATTTTACCAGAATTAATTTCTCACTTTTCAGCTTCCGTGACCTCATCCAGTTCTACGTTATTTTCTTTCTTGTCCACCAAGAAATCCTTCTCCAAGAAGTGTGCGTTCCTTTAGACAAACGTAGTTTGTCTTCTAGGATCGTAGAACTCGTATCCTATTGAGTTTTCCGGATACCCCACAAATTTGCACAAAGTGGATTTAGTTTCCAATTTATCTCCCACTAGCTTTTTAACGTAAGCGGGAGATCCCCATATGCGCATGAATGCGTATGAGGGTGCCTTGCCAAACCATAATTCATACGGTGTCTTTTCTACGGATTTAGAAGGTACCATGTTCAGTATCTTCGTTGCCGTGAGGAGGGCATGTCCCCAAAATGAAAGAGGTAGATCAGTGGCACTCATCATTGATCGAACCATGTCCATCAAGGTTCGATTCCTTCTCTATGCTACTCCATTTAATTGGGGTGTTGCAGGAGGAGTCCACTGCGATAATATTCCATGCTCTACAAGATAATTTAGAAATTCGTTACTAAGAAATTCTCCACCTCGGTCAGAACGAAGAGCCTTTATCGTATGACCAAGTTGATTCTCTACTTCCATCTTGAATTCTTTGAATCGCTCAAAGGCTTCAGATTTGTGTTTCAACAAGAACACATAACCATAACGACTATAGTCGTCAGTGAAGGTGATGAAGTAGTCATAGCCACCTCGGGCGCTTTTTCTTAGTGGTCCACATACGTCACTATGTATCAGGTCCAATGTTTGCTTGGCTCGCTCAGGGTTTCCCTTAAATGGCAACTTAGCCATTTTACCCTTTAAACATGGTTCACATGTTGGCATTTCATCAATGCGATTGATTTCAATCGCGCCAGAAGATGCTAACTTTTGAATCCTTGACTTAGATTATGTCCAAGTCGAGCGTGCCACAATTGGGCAGATATTTCATTATCTTGTTTCCTTTAGTTTTGTTGTACGTGAATAACTAACTTAGGTGGTTCAATGGTATATAGTCCATCTTTTAATGTACCAGTGAAAAACAAATTATCATTCATGAATAACGAAAAGGAACCTTTATTAATTGAAAAATTAAAACCTTCATTATCCAAAACAGGAATGAAAATAATGTTTTTCACTAAACCAGGTACATAAAGAACGTTCCT
Organism: Penstemon eatonii; assembly: GCA_038501285.1. Lineage (NCBI taxonomy): Eukaryota > Viridiplantae > Streptophyta > Magnoliopsida > Lamiales > Plantaginaceae > Penstemon > Penstemon eatonii. Next base: position 58,296,384 of record CM076715.1, on the reverse strand, counting down.
AAGGACTAACTTGTTACCACCTAAATCTAACTCCACTTCGCCAATGGCCTCGGCAGCAGCTCTAGCTCCATTGCCAAATCTTAGGATCCAATCCCCTGGCCTAAGTGGCCTTGTTGCTCCCATCACCTGTAAATCATTACAAAGATGAGAACCACAAGCAGTGTCTAGCACCCATGATGCACAGTTAATTGATAAATTAACTTCAACAAGGAATATACCTTTCGAGCTCTCCAAGAACTCTTTGCAGTTCCTCTTCCAGTGTCCAGGTTTCTTGCAGTAGAAACATTTCTGTTCACCAGACGAAGCTTTACGCTTCTTTCCCTTCCCTATGGGCCCAAATGGTGCTTTGCCTTTGCTTGAAGAAGCATTTCCCTTCCCCTTCCCTTTCTTTGTCCTTTTGGACTTGGATTGGGTCGAGGTAGCAACCATCACTGGCTTCTCTCTTTTCATGGAAGCCTCGGCAGTGGCGAGCATATTAGCCAACTCGTGAAGTTCAACATCCATCTTGTGCATGTTGTAGTTCACTACGAATTGCTCGAATGATCTTGGCAACGACTGGAGGATTATATCCTGGCAGTAGGTCTTGTCCATCTTTACGTCAAGATGACCAAGCTTTTCAACAAGCCCAATCATTTTGATGCAGTGAGATCGAACATCAGCACCTTTAGCCATCCTCGTTTGTTGCAAAGTCTTGGCAGTTTCATACTGCTCATATCTACTTTGCACCCCAAATAGACCATTCAGGTGCGTGTAGATTTCAAAAGAAGACTTCATATGCTCGTGCTGCTTTTGAAGCTCATTCGTCATGGATGCCAACATGAGACAACGTGACTGCAAGTCATCGTCAAGCCACATATTCACGGCTTCTTTCTCAGTATCATCGGCATCCTTAGCAAGTTCGGGAGGGGGCCCATCAAGGACAAAACTTCGCTTTTCAGAAGCGAGAATGATCTTAAGGTTCCTGACCCAGTCATGGAAGTTGGGTCCAGTCAATTTGTTTTGTTCAAGTATGATGGAAATAGGATTCTTAGACATTATATCTACAAAACGACGAGAGAAGAAATAAATACGCGAAAGATTAATTTAAAATGCAAAATTTACAAACATGGTTTTTATTTGTAAATTACTCCCACTATTTTAATCAAAATCTTATGCCCCCATATAAGCTTCGGGAATTTAAAATATCCTAGCGGGCTTAAGGCCCAAATGCAATCTCCTAGTACCCACGACTCGTTGGCCATACTATTTGATTCACTTGGTGGTCGATTATGTCGACGGTTAACCATCGCGGCTAACCCTTAAGTTCATTTAGCCTCGTTTTTCGATATGGACCCACGACTGCGTGTGGCAGCAAGCACGCTGCCGTTGGCAGCGGCTTGCGGTGGCCGCCTAGCCGCGGTGCGCTGCCGTGCACCGCTGCGTGCCACCGCGAGTCGGATCTAAAAATTTTTTTTTTTGTTTTTCGATTACTCACAGATTTAATTCAACAAACCCAGTTAATTAAATCCCAATCCAAAATAACATTAACATGATAAAATTTTCGAATCTAAAATCATCCATTAACTCCAAGTTAACTAACATATGTCCTATAACATGCAAAGTTAAAGAACTAGCCACATAAATAAAACATATGATTTAATAAACACAGAATTTGCAAATTCATATATATACAAAGCCTAGAGTTGGATCTGATACCACTGTTGGGATTCGGTAAGATAAACAGCCCTAGGCACAACGGAATATAAAAATTTTAGGACCTCTTACGAAATCTTGCCAGTATATTCTCTAGTTGTATATATATATGAATATAAATAAAACGATAGTATAAGTTTTCACGTTATACCTATCTCCTTGCAAATCCTCGGCTAGCAAAACGAGCTCTGATTTCTGCTCCAACAAAATCGATCCAGGCTTTATGAGTAGCGCCCCACGTGTTGCGCCTCTACGAGTTGATACACCACAATATCACGAAAATAATATATCTTGATCAGCTAGTACACAAGATATATTATAAACTAGGAATTAGGAACGATTTAGGAACAAGATCGAAAACGAAAAACTCTTCCACAGGGAAGACTGGGTTCGGCCGATCACATAGGGAGGGGGAGAGAATTTTTGCTCTTGCTCAAATTTTGCTTATGGAGTTGTGTGAAAAATAACTACAAGAAGGCTACTTATAGTTATCTCCCTAACCTAGTTCTATTAGGACTAGGTCTTCTCTCTCCTACCTGGGCCATGGCCCCCTTTAATTAGAAGACCAAGTCTTCTAATTAATTCATGGCCCAGTTAATTAATTTGACCAGGCTTTATTTAATCTCCCAATTAAATAACCCAATTAATTAACTTAATCTCCCTATTTAATTAAATCAGACTCTAAGTCTATTTAATTAAAATCCTTTCTAATTAATTAAATCCAACTTAACTAATTAATTCAAAAATTAAATTCCAATTTAATTTATGATCCAGATCCAATTCCAATTGGGTCGACCCAGTCGACCCACCCTTTACAATCGACCCAGTCGATTATTCACCTAGTCGACCCAGTCGACTCGGTCGTTCTTATTTCCTCGCTTTCGCTTCATGTGTATTGTGTATGCCCCCGTAGGTTCACCACATAATTGGCCGTGGGTTATAATTAAATATTATTTAATTATTCGAGTAAGACTTACTCGAAATCAATCGAACACTCTGTCGATTGATCATTCCAAAATTAGCACCCCTGCCAATTTGGGAATTCTCCCACACTCCACGGTCGATGTTCAGCCACAAGCCCATGGAGCCCAATCACTGGTGAATTAATTCAGTGAACCTTTTAATCATTTACAATTTCCATATACGACATAATCTCTCCATTGATCAATCTCCCAGTCGAGACTTAAGGGCATGGTCTTTCATCGGATTCCCTTTTATTTCGTCTTGACCTTATGCACTCTGATCTTGAAATAAATTCTCTTTGACTTAACCTTTATGAGCTACTTACATAAAGCCGTCAGATACCTTGGCCAAGGATTTTACCAGAATTAATTTATCACATAAATCCATAGGAGAATTTCCCAACCTATCAAGTCGGGTCAATGGATCATTTGTTGATGATATGAACCTGCATACGAGTTCCTCTATACCCAATATGAATCCACAGAGACTTTCTGGCGATCCCCAGTCAGTCGGAACTCATATCAAAGCATAGACGTTCTCGCACCAGATAAACCCTATCACCTCAAGTAGTTAGGGATCGTTCCTCGTATACTATTGCAAATTGGAATAACTTCAACCCCGATATGCGACTACCGCTTCCATGGTGTGTTATTTCCTAATTGGGGTATTCAGTGCGCTTGCCATCCCAGCAAGCCACCCACTTATGTGTATCGACTATCCCAGTCACTGTCGTGGACCCCAGCGTCCTCCAGTTCATCCGAGTATACACAATAGTGAGAGTCTAACCGAATCCAACGATGTCCTATCTCGATTGGATTCTACGACTCTTGACTATGTTCTAGATCACGGCCTTGGAGATCAGTCCACGGGTTGTCCCATAGCCCTGTGATCTAAGGACATCTATCCTTATGCGTAGATAATTATTACATAAGATAAAGATTACCATTTAATAAAGTGCATTTATTAATCGAAATTGAATAGTTCCGCATTTATTACAATAAATACTAGCCATACAGCTGGCTTGCAGGACACTATTTCTATTATAACTCTCTCAACTAGAGTTCTATTCATCCTTTCTGCCAAGCCATTCAACTGAGGAGTCTTTGGAGGTGTCTTTTGATGCCAAATACCCTGTGATCTGCAATACGCATCAAAAGGACCAATATACTCTCCACCTTTATCACTGCGGATACACTTAAGCTTCTTCCCGGTCTGTCTCTCAGCTGAAACTTGAAATTGCTTGAATGCATCAAGCACTTGGTCTTTCGTCTTCAAAAGATAGACCCATACCTTTCTTGAATGATCATCAATAAATGTCGCAAAGTAACATACTCCACCAAATGATTTTTCCTTCAAAGGACCACAAATATCCGAATGCACTAGCTCCAACAAATCCGATTTCCTTGAAGGAGGGTGATATTGAAATGAGAGTCTTCTCTGCTTTCCAGCCAAACAATGAGCACACTTGCTCAACTTTGCCCTTTTGAACCCACAAAGGAGATTTTTCTTTACTAAGCAACCAAGCCCCTTTTCAGTCATATGGCTAAGTCTTCGATGCCACAAATCGGTGATTTTATCATCCTCCATCACATTTACCATATCCTTGTAAATAGAAGCTTGCATAAGATACAAACTAGATGACTTTTTACCCCGAGCCAAGACCAACGAACCTTTAGTGAGCTTCCATTGACCTTCATGAAAAGTGTTGCAATATCCTTCATCATCAAGTTTTCCGGCTGAAATCAAATTCAAACGAATATCTGGAGCATGTCTAACATCCTTAAGCAAAAGGATCGAACCATTAGTTTTCAAGCAAACATCTCCCTTGCCCACAACTTGTGCTAAACCGTCATTACCCATCTTCAATACCCCAAAATCACCGGGCGTATAAGATGTAAAGAACTCTTTCTGTGACGTAACATAAAGGGATGCACCACTATCAATCACCCAAGTCGTCTCATGACTAGTAAGATTAACCATATTCTCATCATCATACACAATGAAAAGATCATTACTTGAAGTAGTGGATCATCATTAGTGTTGTCTTTCTTTTCTTGTTTCTTTTCACCACCCTTACCTTTATTTTCTCTTTTTCATGTGTAGCAAAACTTCTTGATATGACCCTTCTTACCACAATGATGACACTCAAGATTCTTATGCTTCGACCTTGATTTGCTTCTACTCTTCTCTTTGGATTGTTGATCTCCTTGTTTGTTTCTCCCCCTATCTTCAGAATACAAAATTTCCGAATGTGATGAAGAACCTTGTGACCTTCTTCTCACCACTTCATTCAAAACTCCACCTTTCACAAGTTCCATAGAGACAACACCATCAGGAGCAGGATTAGTCAAAGAAATCCAAAAAGTTTTCCATGAATCCTGAAGAGCCGCAAGCAACCATAATGCCAGAACCTCATCATCAAACTCGATACCCATACCAGATAACTGATCAACGGTACCTTGAAATTCATTCAAGTAGTCGGCCACTGAACTACCATCACTGTATTTCAAATGCATCATTTTCTTCAAAACAAACAACTTGTTATTCCCCGTTTGGAGGCATACAATTGCTCGAGTTTTGTCCACAAACTCTTTGCATCATTCACATCACAAATGTGATTATAAACATTATCATCAACAAATTGTCGAATAAACCCACAAACTCGTTCATGCTCAAAACTCCAATCATCATCGGATTTTTCTTTCGGCTTCTCTTTAGCAAAAACTGGAAGGTGCATAGATTTAACAAACAAAAGATCTCCATTTTGTTTTTCCAAATATGATAATTTGTGCCATTCAAACAAACCATTTTGTTCATACTCCCCTCCATTGTTCAATCAAACTAACAAGGACAATAACCAAAGCTCTTGATACCACTTTGTTGAGAAAGAAGCAATATTTCACAAAGAACACAACACCAAATCTTTCTCCCTTGATTGAACCAAGATGGAAATGCGACAAACTTATCAAAAACAACCAACCAATATGCAACAAAAAGTAAATAATCAACATGAAGCTTTTTACGTGGAAAACCTCTCCAAATCGAAGAGGGAAAAAGCACGGGAGCCCCAAAGCATTCCACTATCACCAATCACAAATACAAGTGTTCAATACAGCCCCAAATAGGTACAAAACCTTCACCAAACACTTACACAAGAGATAGAAATACAAGGAACAAAATAGAGATAAAAGCTCACACTTACACAAGAGATAGCAATAAAAGGAACAAAATAGAGATAAAAGCTCACACTTTAACACCAACTTCCAATAGCTGCCGTTTCACCTTCAGGCACCAAAATGATGATCCGAACGGTCAAATCATAGATCTGAAGATGTAGAATCTCCAGTTAAAATTTGACGATGATCCAACGGTGGATAAAGTCGGAAAGGCCAAAAAACCGAAGCAGCTGTGAGTGTAGCCGAAAATTGTTTCCTCTATTTTCTCTCTTGTTTTTGTGTTGTAGAAAATGTGTTGAAAGTTACTTGTCAATAACCCTAACATAACCTTAAATATGTCGGCCAAGTAATGGGCTAAGTGAATACAAAATGGACTACCAAAAGATTGAGCATTTATCCACATAGGAAGGGACCCAAAACCCAACAACTTTCTATTAGATTTCTTTTCTTTGGCTCTTGCTTAGGAGATAAAAGTTAAAAGAATCTGAATATATGACTAACTTTTCAATATCAGAGTTTTTATATTTGGGTGCTTAAATTATTAAGGAAAGTAAAGTTGGTGGCTTCATTGATTTTCTTCAGAAAGATTCGAAACTAAGACTCAATGTATCATGAGCTGAAAATATGTTTATTCTATAGTATTATATTGTTACACTATTATGCTATACAAGATTGTAATATCTATGTTATGATTAATAATTTTGGGTGTTACTATATACTTATAGGACATTGAAAGGTCAAGCCAGAAGAAAATCAATGGGAAATTGGGCAGAGGAATAGGTAAGGAGTTTTGCTCTTGCAGATTTGATCATTTTGGCTCCGTTCTTGATTTATCTTAAAATTTATAATCGTATGCAATTAAATGAATATATTGATGATTTTCGCACTATAAGAACAAACATTTTTGTGTTAGGACACCAAATTTATTGATTTATCAGAACTTCCGGTGTTAAAACTTGATTGGTTGTGTGCTTGAAATTGTAGTAGGGGAAATATTTCAAAAAACTGGGCAATGTACAAAGTTTTAATCTTTGTTTCTTTTCTTTTTGGTTTTGACTTATCCACTGCAAAGTGTCGAGTTAGTCGAATGGTGTTGAACTTGTATTCATGAATCATGATATTACCGAGATAAAGTTAGACATCCGGTATTTTCCACTCATGACATTAAAATGTGTATTAGCTTATCTAAAATTCCAAAGAGGCACAGGATAGCCAAATATATCAAACCTATTTGATTGGCGTGTATTGTACCTGAGTGTAAGAAATAAAAACTAAAGGGACAGAGAATAGCAAATTTGGCAAATAGAATAATACTAAGTGCTTGGCTATTCAGATTATAAATTATGACATATAATTGACTTTATGATTTTAGTTATGATCACTGGTCTCATTTCTACATCATCCGTGCAGTAGTCCTTTTGGCATAAACATTTTTAATTGGCAATTGTTAAGCATACTGAAAATTACTGAAAATGTGAAAAATGACCTGAATTCTCGTAAAATTCTGGATGGATTACCAATGATCGAGATTTGGTTTTGTTAGTTTTTAAGGTAAAAATATATTTGGAATGTTCCCTTAAATTTGTTTGCTTCATTGCAGATTGAATGGGTAGAAGTTATTTTTTATGAGAGTATTTTCAGTCGGTTAACTTGTTTTGGTGTCGAATGTAGAGTCTGGATGTCGATTCTAACACAGCTCGTCAATGTGAGGATCGGTAGGTCAGACAAGCCTATCCTCGATTTGTATGTCGGGATCCTACCCTGCAATCAAAGAGAACTACGTCAGGTTAATGCAAGTGGTGACCCGGCGATAACCCTCCGATGCTTAAGTAAGTGTCGAGTTGAGGTGAGAGATCGATATGGGTACTTTAGGCTTAGAGCATGCGTACCTTTCACCGTATTTATGAGGGCTATTTATAGATTTCGTTTGGATCAATGGGTCGGATCATGACAAGACATCTCGAACACTAGGTCGGGTCATGATAAGACGTCTCAAACACCGGGTCGGATCATGATAAGACACTCAGAATTGGATATGGGTCTCGGTTTATTCAGTTTGGCCCTATTACAAATGGTTCTGTTAATCGACAATAGCGGACGTCGATGAGCATGTCGGTCTATGCATGATGTTGACGAGCATGTCGGGCTATGCATGATGCTGACGAGCATCTTGGTTGTGGATGTCGACGAGCATGTCGGTTTATGCATGATGTCGACGAGCATGTCGGGCTATACATGATGATCGAGCATGTCAGTTTTTAATGATCGATAGCTTTATATTAATACTTCAAGTGTCACGTCAGGTGACGAAGACTTGGTACATCAAGAGTCCCCCAAGTTTTAGAGTTCGAGTGAAGGTCGAAGTCTGGAAGTTTAATTGTTTTTTCATCCTTTTTGTGCCAGTCATATTTGTGGGTTGGCAGCAATTTTCCTTTAATTAGATTCTTTCTCAATCGCGGAAGTACTGATATCAAGTTTTATGTATGTTCAATTCTCAATTCTCCAAGTTGTTGATTCAATGAATTTAACCTTCTTATTTGTTTGATCACTGAAAATGGAAGATATGTCGATTTTATTGATTGCTAGAGATCTCTTTAAATCAATGTAATTTTCTTTCTTAATCTATTTAGTCTCGATGCTTTTGCGGAGAACAACGATCTTTGTAGTTAAAATATATTTTTCTTTCTTTATCGATTTTCATCTCGATGCCTCTTCAGCATTCGAGGAATTTGTAGAGTAAGCTTATTAATAGCTTTCTTCTTCTTCTGTCAATTTCATCTCGATGCCTTTTCAGCATTCGAGGAATTTCTTCTGTCGATTTAATCTCGATGTTTCTTCGGCTGTCGAGGAATTTCTCTGTCGATTTAATCTCGATGCCTCTTCGGCTGTTGAGGAACATGTAGAGTTAGCTTATTAATAGTTTTCTCTCTTTTTCTGTCGATTTCATCTTGAAGCCTCTTCGGCTGTCGAGGAATTTCTTCTGTCAATTTAATCTCGATGCCTCTTCGGCTGTTGAGGAACATGTAGAGTTAGCTTATTAATAGCTTTCTCTCTTTTTCTATCGATTTCATCTCGAAGCCTCTTCGGCTGTCGAGGATTTTCATCTCGAAGCCTCTTCGACTGACGAGAAATTTCTTCTATCGATTTCATCTCGATGCCTCTTCGGCTGTCTAGGAATTTCTTCTGTCGATAAGCTTATTAATAGCTTTCTTCTACTTCTGTCGATTTCATCTCGATGCCCACGACTTTTGAGGAACGTGTTGAGTTAAGCTTATTAATAGCCCACTTTGCATGTATTCATCTCGATGCCCGCGGTTTTCGAGGAACGTGTTGAGATAAGCATATTAATAGCCCACTTTATAGTCGATTTCATCTCGATGCCCGCGGCTTTCGAGGAACGTGTTGAGATAAGCTTATTAATAGCCCATTTTATTGTCGATTTCATCTTGATGCCCGCGGCTTTCGAGGAACGTGTTGAGATAAGCTTATTAATAGCCCACTTTATTGTCGATTTCATCTCGATGCCAGCGGCTTTCGAGTAACGTGTTGAGATAAGATTATTAATAGCCCACTTTTTTGTCGATTTCATCTCGATGCCCGCGGCTTTCGAGGAACGTGTTGAGATAAGCTTATTAATAGCCCACTTTATTGTCGATTTCATCTCGATGCCCGCGGCTTTCGAGGAACGTGTTGAGATAAGCTTATTAATAGCCCACTTTATTGTCGATTTCATCTCGATGCCCGTGGCTTTCGAGGAACGTGTTGAGATAAGCTTATCAATAGCCCACTTTATTGTCGATTTCGTCTCGATGCCTCTTCGGCTGTCGAGGAATTTCTTCTACCGATAAGCTTATTAATAGCTTTCTTTTTCTGTCGTCGATGAGTATGTCGGGAAACTTATTAATAGCTTTCTTCTGTTGTCGACGAGTATGTCGGGAAGCTTATTCATAGCTTTCTTCTGTCGTCGACGAGTATGTCAGGAAGATTATCAATAGTTTTCTTCTGTCGTCGATGAGTATGTCGGGAAGCTTATTAATAGCTTTTTTCTTCTGTCGTCGACGAGTATGTCGGGAAGCTTATTCATAGCTTTCTTCTGTCGTCGACGAGTATGTCGGGAAGCTTATTAATAGCTTTCTTTTGTCGTCGACGAGTATGTCGGGAAACTTATTCATAGCTTTTTTCTGTCAACGACGAGTATGTCGGGAAGCTTATTCATAGCTTTCTTCTGTCGTCGACGAGTATGTCGGGAAGCTTATTCATAGCTTTCTTCTGTCGTCGACGAGTATGTCGGAAGCATATTCATAGCTTTCTTCGTCTGTATGTCGAGGTTTCGTGGACGCATGCTATCTCCTTGGCCTTCCCTATATTGATCTCTATTTCCACTTTGTTCTCGAGCAAGATAGGCCATTGATCGTGTAGTCATCCTTTCTCGATTCGTTCCCACAGACGGCGCCAATTGATGAGAGTGTTTTCAGTCGGTTGACTTGTTTTGGTGTCGAGTGTAGAGTCTGGATGTCGATTCTAACACAGCTCGTCAATGTGAGGATCAGTAGGTTAGACAAGCCTTTTCTCGATTTGTATGTCGGGATCCTAACCTGCAATCAAAGAGAACTACGTCAGGTTAATGCTGGTGGTGACCCGGCGATAACCCTCCGATGCTTAACTAAGTGTCGACTCGAGGTGAGAGATCGATATGGGTACTTTAGGCTTAGAGCGTGAGTACCTTTCACCGTATTTATGAGGGCTATTTATAGATTTCGGACGGATCAATGGGTCGGATCATGACAAGACATCTCGAACACCGAGTCGGGTCATGATAAGACGTCTCAAACACCGGGTCGGATCATGATAAGACACTCAGAATTGGATATGGGTCTCGGTTTATTCAGTTTGGCTCTATTACAAATGGTTTCGTTAATCGACAATAGCGGACGTCGGGCTATGCATGATGTTGACGAGCATGTCGGTTGTGGATGTCGACGAGCATGTCGGGCTATACAGGATAATTGAGCATGTCGGTCGTGGATGTCGACGAGCATGTCGGGCTATACATGATGATCGAGCATGTCAGTCGTGGATGTTGAGGAGCATGTCGGTCTATGCATGATGTCGATGAGCATATCGGTTTTTAATGATCGATAGCTTTATATTAATACTTCAAGTGTCACGTCAGTTGATGAAGAGTTGGTACATCAATTTTATCCTCAGAAGTTCAAACACGAGACTGTCCGTTCTTTATTTAAAAATTCATAGGAAAAGGTAAATTGGAAAAGCCTGCTTCAATTAGAACATGTTTATATATTGTTTTAAACAATTTATATTTGCATTTCAAGGAAACCCACTTACTCATGAATAATAGATACTCATATACTAAATGTGGTTTAGGATATTGCGAATTCTCACAGAACTGATATGTTAACTCACTTATATATAGTTATTTTACATTTGAAATACATCTAAATTTTGATTATTATTATTTTATTTTTTCCTTAATTTTGCTTGTGCTTTGCTTTTCCACGTAGGCTTTGGATAATTAACATGTGTTTGTATATTTTTGGATAGAATTAACTTGAATAAGCAGATTCGCCACTTGTTCCCCTCCCCGCCACCCAATTATCACTTCTTGTTTTATGCGAATTAGTTCAATGTTCAAGGCGATGTGTAATATATTGGTATTTGGAATGCCAATTGTTTGTATTAAACGATTGAACCTCTGGTTGCTAAGATAAAACGGAAATCCATAATGCATGAATGTTATGTATGTTTTTACCAGCAAATATTCATCCTTTTAAAGCTTTCTTGAGGATAATTGTTTTTGTAGGAGCAATGGAAGGGAAAAAATTTAAAGGTTCATGGTCTATGCTTAATTTATTAAAGGCCATCTCTTATCTCTATTCTTATAATTAACAATTTGGTGTTCTTTTCTTTATGAATGCTACATAAAACAATTAGTTAAAAATGCCTTTGGTTATAATTATGTTTACATTACAAAGGAAAGGTACATATAATATAAAACTTAAAGCAACAATCAAATTATGAGAAGTATGTGAAGCCACACATTCAGAATCACCTTTTCATCGTGACAGTGAAGATTTTTAAGTGATAGGCTGCATACTTTGCACCTTTATCAATAGAAAGCAGGAGAATGAAGGTGAAATCCGAGAGAAGAGAATAAATTATTGAAACTAATGGAGTTCACATGTAACTGTAATCAATCTCATTAAATTATAAGAATAAATTAAAATGAGTTTATGAAGTTAAGTCAATCTCTTGAGGATAAACAAAGCACGACATCCTAACATCTATCGAAGATGCAGACACCAAAGGGGCATTTGCAATATCTGGGCTCCAAATTTGCATTCATTGCCTAAAATGAATCAATGAAACTCGACCACGCATCCCCGAGACAAAAATCACAGTCAAATTTCACTTTCTCTTCAGGTGAGCCGCTGATTTTAATTGAAGTTGCAGTCCTGGAGAACGTGGCTCAAACAATACGGTTTAGTACATTATTTCTTATGTGATGGATGATTCTGAAGCTACCCTTCATTATTAACAAATTTGGTTTTTAGGAAGTTCTACTGGATGATCTTCCTATCACTGAATTTGAGGCAACCAGTGCACCTTTTTATTACATATCTTCTACTCAGGTATTTATGAACATAATATAGAAATAGTTTTCCAAATTACGATAAAAATTACTTTGCAAACTTTTTGTGACTAAATTTAGGCACTCTTGTTTCTTCACATCATTTTAGCTTTCACATCACCATTGAGTATGCAACTTTGTTAGGTAACATGCGGGGATACAAATTTTGTTTTCAGTATCTATAAGCTATAGTTAATTTTCCTTGCTTTACAAAAGAAAATGTTGGATGAAGATGAAGATTGAAGGAAGAGAAAGTTAGAAGTTAAAGGGAGGTTTTGATGATTTCCAAAACATCTTAATCAGCTAAGTAAGGAATACTTAGTAAAATCCCTTAGAAGAATTTTGACCAACTTAAAAGACAAATCAGACAAGTCAAAATTTCAGTTGGTCCAAAAGTCTACTGATCTGCTGCTGAAGGAAGAAATCAGTTTGGTGAAAATCGGCCGACTAAAATCATATTAGTTCAAGTTGAGATCAGCTCAGTACATCATCAGACAAGAGATCTTAATCAGCTGAGTGAAGAAGATCAGGAAGTCTCCTCAACGGTAATAAATGCACTTGGGTAATAAATGCTGAAGAAGAAGGGTATTTATGGCAAATGATTGAAGAAATCCTCGTATCAGCTCAGTGCATTAAATGCAGTTGACAGAAAGTACAGCAGACTGTACTGTAGCAGTCGCAGAGAGCCGTTTGCAGAGTTTAAGGTCCAGTACTCAAGGATTTGAATCCTATCTTTCTTCAACGGACACTTTTCAAATCAAGAGTATAAATAGTTCAAGAGTTTGAGAGAGAAGAAGCTACACATGAAAACACATTATCTGAGAGAAAGTTTCGAAGCAGAATTTTTCTAAGTCTCCAGAACTCACAAACAACTCACTCATCAGCTTAGTCATTTGTTGACATAAGCCGAAGTTGAAGATCAAAGAAACACATGCAAATCTGAGTGATTTCTGTTAGAGAGTGTTGTGAGGAGTTTTATCCGTCTTAGTGAGTGATAAAATTCTACATATTAGGTCATCTTTCTGATTTCACAAGTGTGAACTTGTAGCCTTTTCATTTGTTGATTGGCGCAAGCAGTATATACTGTTAGCTGTGTGTTTTCTAGTATAACCCAAAATCTAAGTGACTTGGAAGAGTGGACTAAAGGATTTAAATCCATATAACCACTATAAAGATTATTGTGTTCATTTTGCATAAGTTTTCTTGTATATTTCAAAACTGCATAAATTTACACTTGAAGCAAACTGTTAAATACTTTAAAAGAAGTTTTAAACTTGGGGATAAAATCTTTAAAAGACTTAGTTTACTTGTGAAAAACACTTTAAACCATCCGCTGCAAGTAATCTGAATTAAAACTGATTTTGCTGAAATCAGCTAAGTACTTATCTAAAGAGTGGTCAACTCTGCTGCTAAAACTTTGTGTGCAATCAACTTAGTCAGCTTACTGTTTACGATCAGCTTAGTCTGCTAACAGTCAAGTGAAAAAAATTTAAGTCTAAAATTTTTAAGAGGTCTATTCACCCCCCTCTAGACCTCATCTGACCACTTGAGACCAACAAGTGGTATCAGAGCAGGTGGTTCATTATAATCAACTGCCTGATCAACGAGCTTGATCCTGGTGTTTTTCAAAGGTTTTCAAACTTTTTCAAAAGAGCATATTTTTGAAAAATCAAAAACTTTTTGAAAATGGAGATCATAATGGAGATCTTCTTCTGCTTACAACAATAACGTATACATGCATTACTAAATGTCCGTTCAAATTCACCAACACTATAAAGGTCGATGAAGTAGACATAGTGGTGGATAAAGATCTTCAAGAGATGAAAGCTGAAGAAATCAAGTTGTTCAACCTTGACAAAGTTTGTCGTTTCATCATGACCAAAGCCCTGGACAATGACAGGTTTGACAAAGTCAAGCATTGCAAGACTGCAAATGAAATGTGGGACAAGGTTCGTGATATGAGTGAAGGAAATGACGCCATAAAGGAGCACCAGCTGAGTGTTGCTCTGGAAAAGCTAGACAACTTCAAGATGATGTCTACTGAAACCATTGATCAGATGGATACAAGGTTCACAAGGACGTTGAATGAAGTTCTTAAGCTGGGAATGACCTTCACTGACAAAGAGATAACTGTCAGAGTACTGAAGGCTCTGCATCCAAAGTTCAACATGAAGGTGACAGCCATGGAAGAATCAACATATTTGGGAAAGATCTCTCTTACCGAGCTGTTCTCCATACTCAAGGCATACTAGTATAAACTGCCAAGAATGGATATTGAAGAAACCTCAACTTCAGGCCCCACAGCTGCCCTAGTTGCTTCTGAAAATCCAAGAAGAACAACAAACAAAAACAAAGAAGTGGACTCATCTGATGAAGCCCCACTACTCAATAAAAAGGAGTACACTACTAGAGATGTTGCATTGCTGATGAACAACTTCAAGAAGTTCTATAAAAGAAAATTGAAGAACAAATACAACAATGCTTCTACTTTTAACCCTACTTCGTCTTCTTCTCATGATAAGGATGCTTATAAATTCAAACTAATGTGTTATAACTGCAGGAAATTGGGACATTTCATCAAAGATTGCCCATATCCAAAAGTTGAGAAGTACACAGAAGAAGAGAAGAGAATCAGAAAAGAAAGAAAGCATCAGAAAGGCAAAGTGTTGATGGCTGAAACAGAAAAGCTGGCTGCCATCTACTCATCTGATTCAGACTCAGACATTTTTGAAGAAGAGTCTTCCGAAGATGAGAACCCTGCTCTTATCTGTCAGATGGCGAAGGAATCTGATGACTTTGAGGATGAGGTAACTCCTCTTGAAAATGAATTATTTAATTCATTTGAGCAAACCCTATCACCTCAAGTAGTTTGGGATTGTTCCTCATATACTATTATAAATTTGGAATAACTTCAACCCCGATATGCGACTACCGCTTTCACGGTGAGTTATTTCCTAATTGGGGTATTCAGTGCGCTTGCCATCCCAGCAAACCACCCATTTATGTGTATCGACTATCCCAGTCACGCTCGTGGACCCCAACGTTCTCCAGTTCATCGGAGTATACACAACAGTGAGAGTCAAACCGAATCCAATGATGTCCTATCTCGATTGGATTCTACGACTCTTGAATATGTTCTAGATTACGGCCTTGGAGATCAGTCCACGGGTTGTCCCATAGCCCTGTGATCTAAGGACTTCTATCCTTATGCGTAGATAATTATTACATAAGATAAAGATGACCATTTAATGAAGTGCATTTATTAATCGAAATTGAATAGTTCCTCATTTATTACAATAAATACTAGCCATACAGCTGGCTTGCAGGACACTATTTCTATCAATATCCCACTTGTCTTAAAGCCATTCTTTTATGTTCTTGAGTCCCATCTTTAGCAGATGTTTCTCAAATGCCTTTTGAGGCAGAGGCTTCGTTAGCGGGTCCACCGTATTATCTTCTGAGTCGACACATTCCATCTTAATGTCTCCTCTACCAATGATATCTCTTATCACATGGTATCGTCTTTGTACGTGCTTGGATTTCTGATGAGATCTCAGCTCCTTTGCTTGCGCTATTGCCCCATTATTATCGCAGAAGATAGTAATGGGCTCAGCGATGCTAGGGATCACATCCAATTCCTGGATGAAGTTCCTCATCCAAAAACCTTCATTTGCTGCGTCACTCGCGGCAATGTATTCTGCTTCGGTGGTTTAATCCGCGGTTGTTTCCTTCTTTGAGCTCTTCCAGCTAACCGCACCACCAATGAGGCAGAAAACGTATCCTGATGTCAACTTGAAGTCGTCTACATCACATTAGAAGGTCGAGTCTGTATAGCCTTCCAATTTCAATTCTCATCCACCGTATACCAAGAAAAATTCCTTAGTCCTTCTCAGGTACTTTAGAATTGCCTTTATGGCTATCCAGTGCTGCTCACCTGGATCAGACTGGTAGCGACTTGTAACGCTTAGAGCGTATGCTACGTCTGGTCTAGTACATAACATACCATACATTATGCTTCCTATCGCGGATGCTTATGGTACTCGAGACATATTGCTTCTCTCTTCAGGCGTCTTTGGGCCATAGACTTAGAGAGTGCAATCCCATGTCTCATTAGAAGCAATCCTCTCTTGGATTTTTCCATACTAAATCTTTTCAAGATTTTATCTATGTACTGGGATTGGGAGAGGCCCAGCAGTCCTTTTGATCTATCTCGGTAGATCCTTATACCTAGTACAAAGGATGCTTCTCCCATATCCTTCATTGAGAATTGTGTAGATAACCATACTTTAGTTTCGGACAATGCTTTCACATTATTTCCAAAGAGAAGAATGTCGTCAACATAAAGCACCAAAAATTCAACTGTACTCCCACTGATCTTCTTGTACACGCAAGGTTCGAACATGTTTTTGATGAATCCAAAAGTTTGGATTGTCTCATCGAAACGAATGTTCCAACTTCGGGAAGCTTGTTTCAGTCCATAAATGGACCTCTGGAGTTTGCACACCTTGTGTTCAGCTCCTTTGGATGCATATCCTTTTGGTTGCTCCATGTAGATCTCCTTGTCAATGTCCCCATTGAGAAAGGCAGTCTTTACATCCATCTGCCATATTTCGTAGTTATACCACGCAGCTATGGCCAGCAAGATCCGAATGGATTTAGGCATTGCGACGGGCAAGAAGGTCTCATCAAAGTCAATTCCAGGTCTTTGAGTATATCCTTTTACCACTAGTCGCGCCTTGTAGGTAATCACCTCTCCGTTCACTCCAAGCTTTCGCTTATAGATCTACTTGCAACCCACGGGAGTCACTCCCACTGGTGGATCTATCAAGGCCGAGACCTTGTTCGAGTGCATGGAGTCCAATTCGGATTCCATGGCTTCACGCCACTTTCCCGAGTCTATGTCTAACATAGCCTCTTCGTAAGTCCTTGGGTCGGTTAGAGACTGTCCTGTCTGATGGAATAGTGCCCAGCAAGCCAATGTTAATTAGCTTGTTGAAGTACTGTTTTCTTATGGTTTATAATTAATACGCCGTTCATTCATAGTATGTGAAACTGAACAATGGCCAACTTCATCTCTCGCGAACCTATCTAAGCGATTGGATGAAATCCTAAGGTCACAATAGACTATGGGACGATTCACTTCAGTACTGAGTGCAATCATGAAACAGTCTCAAAGGTCGTGATCTTAAAACCGTTCCAAGTCATAGATTCCAAACGAGACGGGGTATCGTAGGAATCGTCAAGACTTGTACAAGTATGCATGATTCACATGGAGTGAATTTGTAGAGTTTCATGAGCAAGGAATTTGAGTCCAGTGCATATAAGTAGGTGATTCAATGGAGGATTGAACGCATCGAACGACCCGAACAGAGAAACCCATTGTGGAAGCGCATGACGCATATCGGTGATGGGATGTTTCTCAAGGCTTATAATAGTGTACGATTTAGTCCTTAGACTTGAGGTACTAGGGCGAATTCGGTACATGGATGTGCGTACTTAGATTTAGGTACTGGTCACGTAGCCTGGCCACCAAGTGCCTAAGTTGGGTGCGTGCAAAAGTGTACGCGAGTGGTTAGTACTAAGAGAGGATCTAACGCCTCATCTTGATAAGATGAGAGAATTTCCTATACGTTTCTTAGATAATTGATTTCGAGGAATCTATGGCCATAGTCGGTGATGCATTTGGAAGGACTTTCCAAATTTGGCAGTCACACTGAAATCATTGTCGGAAAATTAGAAAGTATAGTTATTGAGATAATTAGAGGTGCCGATCAATTCACACACCCTAGGTCTCGATCGGGAAATCAGTCGTAGAAAGACCGTATGTACATGGCAATTATAAGAGGTGAGGTTCACAATAAATCAATTCACCTTTGATTGGGCTTCATGGGCTTGTGGCTAGACATCGACCATGAAGTGTGGGTACTCCGGAATTAATAGAGGATTTAATTCTAGGAGTGGTCAATTAAAAGTAGTTTAATTGATCGGAAGCATTTAGTTGCTCATTAATTAAATCACGTAAGTCGTGGGCCTGCTGCCAGTTGATGGTGAACCCAGAGGGTCACACACAATACAATTGGACGGTGACTGTCTTAAAGGAAATAAAGAAAGTGATTTAAAGTTGTTAAATCAAGGTAATTGAATTATGGTATTAATTCAATTGGAGATTATTAATTAGATGACTAATTGATTAATTGATAATTAATTAATTAGAGTTATCTAATTAATTATGGAATTAATTAAAGTAGTTAATTAATTGGAAGAATAAATAATTAACCAATTTAAGTATTGGATAATTATGGGTTGATTTTGGAATTATCCAAACTTAGGGGCTAGGGGGCGATTTTAGTAGTTAGGAAAGAAAAGGAGTTTTGTTTCTTGAAAATCAAGTTTGAAGAGATTTATCAAATCTCATATTCCTAAGGATAAGGAATGAAGATTTGATAAACAAGGAAAGGAGATCTTTTTGGAGAAGGACTCTTCTCCTATAAATACTCCCTTTCCTCTTCATTCTAAAATAGAGCTATGAGAATAAGTTTTGCACAAGTTTTTGAAAAACCCTAAAAAGCTTTTAAGAGAAAAGTTGCTGAAAATTTTGAGAGAAAAATCGAGAGAGAGTTAGATTTTTCAAACAAGAATTTTTAATTACAAAATCGCCCCAAAAGTTTTCGCCCCTAAACCCTAGCTGCCCAATTTGATTCGGCCAAACCAAAACCGAACCAAACCTGACCCTGGCCGTACTCTGCTCGGACCAGATCTGGACTTGGTCGAACCCTGCTCGATCGCATAAGGACTGTGGATCGAATTCTTCCATTGGTGTCTCCGTTCCTTTGCTGACAAACCTGCGAGATCAAGTTCGTAGCCTAAGATTCGTAGGGGTCGCTACAATCCAATTGGTGTGGACTAGCTTTGGAGGTGAGACATATGGATCACTCAATTTGTGGATCAAACCAAATACTCGGAGCACACGGGAATCCCAATGGTGACAGGTAATTTGCGATTAACCCCCTCGTGTATTATTGATGTTTGATTCATACCTATTCGTATAAATAACTATGGAGATCTATTTATGGGACAATTAGGAAACCTCGAAAAATTTTAAATTCCGCACTTTGTTGTATTGACAATCGAGCCCTATACTAGAATATCCCAACAGTGGTATCAGAGCCAACTCCATACGTTTTTATACGAAAAGGCCTGAACATAATGTGTTTTCACTGTATATGCTTGATTGTATGTATGAGAACGCATGTTAATTATGTTCTAGTGATTGATTCTTGCTTGTTATGACTGGATCTATGATTGGGTAAAACTGCTTTTTTAGATCTGTGGCGAATTTATAGTTTTTCGAAAAATCAGGGCTTTTATGCAAAAATCGCAAAACATGAAAATTAGGGCTGAAAATTGAATTTTCTATTTCTGGAAATTTTTGAAAAATCTGGGTGTTTTCTGAAAATCTGATCGCACGCAATTTTGGACCATTTTGCAATTTTCGAAAATTCGAGGACTGTTTTGTAATTTCCGAAACTTCAGGGGTCTGTTTGCAAATTCGAAAATTTTCTGGATTTCAAAATTTTAATTTTCTGCTCATTCTGTCCGAAAACTGTTTTGGGGGTATTTTGTAACTTTTCAAAAAGTTTTGGGGTCAAAAGTGCAATTTCTGAAAGTATAGGGGCCGAACTGCAATTTTCAAAAGTTGAAAAATCAGAATCTGAAATTAAGGCAGAAAAGTTGTTTTTGTTTTTCCGAGAATTTATTTGTCATAATTAGTATTGACTAAAAAGCAAGAATCATAGGAAATTAATTTTAGAAGGTGTTTTAAAATTAAGATAGAAGAAAGTAAAAGTTGTTTACATGTTTCTTTGCTCAACGTGAACTGTTTACGTGGTTTTCGATCGCGCCGAGCCTTGACCTTAGGTTAGATGTGATTGGTTTAATTTAATGCATGGTTTTTATTGGGCCTGCGAGCCTGTTATTATTTTTGGGCCACTTTGAGCCTTTGTAATAGAATAGGGCTTTACTGCTTTCCTAGTTTAGGATGGAGGCCCATTTACAAGCAAGGTGGGAGCCCAAGAAGAATTGAAGGCCATGTATGCGTGGTACATTGTGTAATAGCATAGGTTCTTTGAGAACCCTTTAGACTGACCAATTAGGCCAACATCATTGGCTCGATGATGGCCCGCATAGGAGGCTCCCGATCGAAAACATATTGTGGTAGTATGCATGCTAGGCTTGTATGGCTTTTATTTATTAGTCGATTTATGATTGCTTGTGTTTGCGCGCTAGAATCTAGATCGTAAATAAAAGATAAAGCATAATTGAAGCGGTGAGATCTCGAGGAGAGTTTCTTCAAACTTTCAAAAACGAAAATTCCCCTCTCGAATAAATATTAAGTCATATTGGGTTAAATTATAAAATGAGGTTTTATAAAATCCAAGCCTTCCATTAATAGGGACTAGTGTATGTTGTTTACTTATCGATAGAGGTGATCCAGAGTCTGGCACCCGAGTCGAAGAAAGGGGCAATGCACGAAATTCCTTGATTCTAGTTTTCTTAAAACTTGACAAGGGTAGGGACTAGTCGGGACGTGAAAATCGACCGATAACTAGTTACGGAGAATTCATGACCGGGCTCGTTGCTTATCATGATTAATGGGTTAGACTTAACGCGTAGTAACATTTATGATGTAGCAGTGCTAGATAAATGCGAAAAACGAGGCAAAATAGCTTGAAGGTTGTGTAGTAGACACAATTGGTAATATGTATACCTACCTAGGGAATTAATTGTATGGCCACGAGTCGTGGGTGCAACTAATTGCTGCTGGGACGTCAAGACCTACTAGGAAATAGACTTTTCCCGAAACTAGAAGGGGTTATTGTTTCGATAAAATAGTGGGAGAACTTTTTCGATAAAAAGTCCAAATTTCGTTAATTATAAGTATTAATATTAAACCTGTCTGCTTATAGTTGTCTGTTTTAAATGTTAGCCATTTACCATCCACTATCCAATCCTTGACGCGTTTGAGAACCGAACCAACTTTAAAAGTAATGTGCAATTTCCTCTACGAAACCGACATGGCTAAGTTTGACAATGTTGGGGAATATTGTTCTTACTTGAGCAAGACATTCGAGCTGATGAAAGGGTTTGGAGCCCAATTGACTCTCGAAGATGAGATAACGATAACCCTTCAAGGATTATCTGAGACCTTCACTCATTTTATGCAACATTGCGATATTCCGCCTGATGGAATACAAACAAAGCAATTGCATGAGTTGTTAGACAAATATGAAGAAGCTCATCAAGGCGGTTTTGGCCTGTACGATTGGAATTGCCCTCTGTGTAAGTACGAAGAGAAAATAAGGAAGCTTGTTGAAAGGGATTTCCTGGAAAGACTTGACTACGGTATGACTTTTTAAGTTATACACTTGTTGAATCTTTTTGATGTAAGACATCTGATTAAAACTTTCATTTCTGTAAAAGCATTTACAGGCGATGATAGTCTTCCCGCTCAACCCAAAAGGAGGAAATTCCTTGTAAGGGAGATGCAAGTAGTGCAGAGCGAGATGAGGAAACTGGAATTCCGGGACTGGGTCAAGGATGAATTGCACCTAGACATTCCTTTTTAGCAAAAGAAGTTTTTCTTAGATTTTCGTATTAGCATGAGTTTTAAGTTTTAGTTTACTTTGAGTATTATTTCACATCTTGTACGAGACGTTATTGCTTTACCATTGAGAAATGGAATTCATTTAAATTAGAGCAATTTAACTTTGTACAAATGTTGATGCATTAGAGCATAGAAATAAACAATGATAAACGAATCAAAACTTTGAAAACTATGTGCTAAATCGAAAACAAGCAAAACAAACGAGATAATCATTTACGCTTGAAGTGTTCACTCTGGACATTTTTCCTAAAGAGAGATGCGAAAGGAAAGTTTTTATTTACTGTTCCTGAGATAATGAACTTGAGTAAAATCGGAACTTTCAAATCTTGAAGGAATGATAACCGAAGTGAAGGATTGCTAAAGCACTCCAAAACATTTCAATCGACATGAACTAAAAGCACTAGTTCAAAGGAAAGCTACTTCACATATACCTACGATTTCAATCGTTAAAATATATGTGTACTTGGCTGAAGTACAATTCTGAAACTATTGAAGTAATTCAATAGACGTTTTGGAAATGAAGTAACTAGATGCATTGTGTCAGAAGAAATTTGATTTAATCAAACCTGCTGAAACATAAGCAACTTAACACCTCGATTATCTAAGACGAGAATAGAATTCTCTTGAAGCAAATCAAAGAACGAATCGAACTTCGTTTGATTCACGATTCTGATCTTGCTGAGTTTCCTTTATTCAAATTAGGGGATACCTCCCCTTGACTCTTCAAAGATACTTGGTATAGTAAGTCCTGACATCGCCATGTCTTTTAAGACATAGCAGAACACCCTTATATGAGATATTAGATGGTAGATCTAGTTCATATAAAGTTTATGGGGTATTCAACAAAATTCATTGAATACCTGTTCCACGACAATGAGAAACGAAAAGTATCTCGTAAGTAGCTTGTTCCTCTGTTGACAAGACCTTGTCAAAGGAAATAAGGAATGTCGTAGAACTTGATGAAGTCCAAGGAGTGGACCCGTCCCCATGAACAGTGGGAGTAAACACTGAAAACTGCTGAATCAATCCATGCACAAAGAAATCGTAATCTGATCAAATTCGTAAGGAACTCAAAATTCCATTTTACGAAATTGAGAAATTGGATTCCAATCCAAGATTACAAAGAGATTATGTTAAACATGATCTAAGGGATATGGCACATAGCCATAAGATTCGAAGTTGAAAACTTTGACTCACTTAATGGCAATAGGTCATTATTCAAAAGTCCTTTTAGGATTGATGAAAATACCTTATATCCATTAGCTACGTCAAAATTCATTTCGAAACTATTAGCCATAGAAAAGTAGTTTTGACTACCGAAGGCATGACTATTGGATATGAATCCTGCATCTCACAATTGAAAATTGATGAGAAGATCTCTATTCTAATCCAAAGGTCAATCTATGACTTTTTCCCAAATTTGGAACATGCAACTTGATAGTTGATCAAGAATGTTGAAGTTGTCAAAAGGCATATGGATTCCAATTGTTCAAAAGAATCAGTGGGAGTGTAGTTGAGTTCGAAGCGCAAGAAGATGATGTTCAGTACATCAAGCAAGATATAAGAAATATCAGAGAAGCACAGACGAAAGCGTGTTCTTCACGCAATTTTCCATGATAAGATTTGGAATTACATCTCACGTACTGGCAATACGTATCTATGGAAGATAGAAGGAAGAAGATGTAATGATTTACCAAATCTAAGTACAAAGACTATATATTGATTGAATTCAATATGGAAGAATCCAAGAAAGGATTGTTTCCAAAAGAGACAAAATCTCTCTCACTTATTTAATGAGCCCTAAATTTAAATGAGTAAAGAAGTAACTGTCTCAAGAAACCTAATGTTTTGGCATTTGGATTGCATGTAGCATGCAAAGTCTTGTACTAGACCTGACACGTCAAAAATGCTCTGAACGAGCTGATGATAGTCAAACGCCAGTCAAGGACACTGGTCTACCATAAAAGCAATCCTCGAAGATAATTAAAGGATATAATGCTGGTCTGTGGTAGTAGTGGAGAATTGAAACTCAAAAGATTTTTGAAATTTGAGATTTCCAGTCTGGAGTGGATTATTTATTCTGTTTCGATAGAGCAAAGTAAATTGGAAGAAATTCCAATAATATACCATTGCCGATTCGAACAAGAATAAAAGGGCACCATTATGATGCTGCACAAAAGGAAGTGTTTAGATGAGAAATTTTCATCCAACGATTGGATGAAATACCTAGCATGACATTTGCTCATCATAATCTTAGCCGATTTAGATGAGGCAATTGCTCAATGAAAGGAAATCGAGATCTCACCTGTAATCTGAACGCAACACCGAATGATTGAACAAGTCATAGGTGGTTGAGACGAGTAGAAGTATTACTTCATCTCGACAAGGACAAACTTAGCAGATCCACTAATTAAGCTCTCTCACAAATGGTTCGAGGGACATCTTGGTATAGATGTGTCTTAGATTGGCTTTAGGGCAAGTGGGAGATTGATGGAATAGTGCCCAGCAAGCCAATGTTAATTAGCTTGTTGAAGTACTGTTTTCTTATGGTTTATAATTAATACGCCGTTCATTCATAGTATGTGAAACTGAACAATGGCCAACTTCATCTCTCGCGAACCTATCTAAGCGATTGGATGAAATCCTAAGGTCACAATAGACTATGGGACGATTCACTTCAGTACTGAGTGCAATCATGAAACAGTCTCAAAGGTCGTGATCTTAAAACCGTTCCAAGTCATAGATTCCAAACGAGACGGGGTATCGTAGGAATCGTCAAGACTTGTACAAGTATGCATGATTCACATGGAGTGAATTTGTAGAGTTTCATGAGCAAGGAATTTGAGTCCAGTGCATATAAGTAGGTGATTCAATGGAGGATTGAACGCATCGAACGACCCGAACAGAGAAACCCATTGTGGAAGCGCATGACGCATATCGGTGATGGGATGTTTCTCAAGGCTTATAATAGTGTACGATTTAGTCCTTAGACTTGAGGTACTAGGGCGAATTCGGTACATGGATGTGCGTACTTAGATTTAGGTACTGGTCACGTAGCCTGGCCACCAAGTGCCTAAGTTGGGTGCGTGCAAAAGTGTACGCGAGTGGTTAGTACTAAGAGAGGATCTAACGCCTCATCTTGATAAGATGAGAGAATTTCCTATACGTTTCTTAGATAATTGATTTCGAGGAATCTATGGCCATAGTCGGTGATGCATTTGGAAGGACTTTCCAAATTTGGCAGTCACACTGAAATCATTGTCGGAAAATTAGAAAGTATAGTTATTGAGATAATTAGAGGTGCCGATCAATTCACACACCCTAGGTCTCGATCGGGAAATCAGTCGTAGAAAGACCGTATGTACATGGCAATTATAAGAGGTGAGGTTCACAATAAATCAATTCACCTTTGATTGGGCTTCATGGGCTTGTGGCTAGACATCGACCATGAAGTGTGGGTACTCCGGAATTAATAGAGGATTTAATTCTAGGAGTGGTCAATTAAAAGTAGTTTAATTGATCGGAAGCATTTAGTTGCTCATTAATTAAATCACGTAAGTCGTGGGCCTGCTGCCAGTTGATGGTGAACCCAGAGGGTCACACACAATACAATTGGACGGTGACTGTCTTAAAGGAAATAAAGAAAGTGATTTAAAGTTGTTAAATCAAGGTAATTGAATTATGGTATTAATTCAATTGGAGATTATTAATTAGATGACTAATTGATTAATTGATAATTAATTAATTAGAGTTATCTAATTAATTATGGAATTAATTAAAGTAGTTAATTAATTGGAAGAATAAATAATTAACCAATTTAAGTATTGGATAATTATGGGTTGATTTTGGAATTATCCAAACTTAGGGGCTAGGGGGCGATTTTAGTAGTTAGGAAAGAAAAGGAGTTTTGTTTCTTGAAAATCAAGTTTGAAGAGATTTATCAAATCTCATATTCCTAAGGATAAGGAATGAAGATTTGATAAACAAGGAAAGGAGATCTTTTTGGAGAAGGACTCTTCTCCTATAAATACTCCCTTTCCTCTTCATTCTAAAATAGAGCTATGAGAATAAGTTTTGCACAAGTTTTTGAAAAACCCTAAAAAGCTTTTAAGAGAAAAGTTGCTGAAAATTTTGAGAGAAAAATCGAGAGAGAGTTAGATTTTTCAAACAAGAATTTTTAATTACAAAATCGCCCCAAAAGTTTTCGCCCCTAAACCCTAGCTGCCCAATTTGATTCGGCCAAACCAAAACCGAACCAAACCTGACCCTGGCCGTACTCTGCTCGGACCAGATCTGGACTTGGTCGAACCCTGCTCGATCGCATAAGGACTGTGGATCGAATTCTTCCATTGGTGTCTCCGTTCCTTTGCTGACAAACCTGCGAGATCAAGTTCGTAGCCTAAGATTCGTAGGGGTCGCTACAATCCAATTGGTGTGGACTAGCTTTGGAGGTGAGACATATGGATCACTCAATTTGTGGATCAAACCAAATACTCGGAGCACACGGGAATCCCAATGGTGACAGGTAATTTGCGATTAACCCCCTCGTGTATTATTGATGTTTGATTCATACCTATTCGTATAAATAACTATGGAGATCTATTTATGGGACAATTAGGAAACCTCGAAAAATTTTAAATTCCGCACTTTGTTGTATTGACAATCGAGCCCTATACTAGAATATCCCAACACTGTCTCATGCAGCAGATCGTAGTACCTCTCGGGTTCTCTACGTTGTCTTTCTGACCTACGAAGTATCGGTGTACTCTCTGGTGCACTTTCATGCTCATGTTCTCCCACTGCCTGTGGCGATGGGTCAGCTTGATCGACCTCTTCGGCCTTTTCAGCTTTTATGACCTCATCCGGTTCTACGTTGTTTTTTTCTTGTCCACCAAGAAATCCTTCTCCAAGAAGTGTGCGTTCCTTGAGACAAACGTAGTTTGTCTTGTAGGATCGTAGAACTAGTATCCTATTGAGTTTTCCGGATACCCCACAAATTTGCACAAAGTGGATTTAGTTTCCAGTTTATCTCCCACTAGCTTTTTAATGTAAGCGAGAGATCCCCATATGCGCATGAATGCGTATGAGGGTGCCTTGCCAAACCATAATTCATACGGTGTCTTTTCTACGGATTTAGAAGGTACCATGTTTAGTATTTTCGCTGCCGTGAGGAGGGCATGTCCCGAAAATGAAAGAGGAAGGTCAGTGGCACTCATCATGGATCGAACCATGTCCATCAAGGTTTAATTCCTTCTCTCTACTACTCCATTTAATTGGGGTGTTGCAGGAGGAGACCACTGCGATAATATTCCATGCTCTATAAGATAATTTAGAAATTCGTTACTAAGAAATTCTCCACCTCGGTCAGAACGAAGAGCCTTTATCGTATGACCAAGTTGATTCTCTACTTCCATTTTGAATTCTTTGAATCGCTCAAAGGCTTCAGACTTGTGTTTCAACAAGAACACATAACCATAACGACTATAGTCGTCAGTGAAGGTGATGAAGTAGTCATAGCCACCTCGGGCGCCTTTTCTTAGTGGTCCACATACGTCAGTATGTATCAGGTCCAATTTTTGCTTGGCTCGCTCAGGGTTTCCTTTAAATCGCAACTTAGCCATTTTACCCTTTAGACATGGTTCACATGTTGGCATTTCATCAATGCGATTGATTTCAATCGCGCCAGAAGATGCTAACTTTTGAATCCTTGACTTAGATATATGTCTAAGTCGAGCGTGCCACAATTGGGCAGATATTTCATTATCTTGTTTCCTTTTGTTTTGTTGTACTTGCATAACTAACTTAGGTGGTTTTATGATGTAAAGTCAATAATTTAATGTACCAAATGAAAAACTAAAACAAGAGCTTTTTATTAAAGTCAACATTATTCAAAAACTTGAATAAAAGTTTTTCACTAATAACCAGGTACATAAATGAAAATTTCCTAATGACTTTTATCAAACCACCTAAATCTACTTTTGCCTACGGTCTTGGAAGCCAGCTCCATTGCCTTATTCAAGGATCCAATCCTCAGGCTCCAGTTTCCTTGATGCTCCCATCACCTACAAGGATGAGAACTTCAGTCAGTGTCTAACACCAAAAATGCACAGTTAATTGAAAAATTAACTTCAACAAGGAATATACCTGTTCGAACTCTCCATAGGTTCGAATTTAATCTTTTCCCTTGACCTTGTGCAGTAAGGAGCTCTGGTTTCCATTTTGTCTTGGCTTTGAACGCCGCCCAATCTTTTCGCCAACCCTCGCTTTCTTTCCAAAAGAAGCTTCGTGTTCCTCGAGCATTTGTCGCAGGACATGCACAGTGATCTCTCGCCTCTGGAGATTCAAGTCCGCGATAAATCGGTCATATGATCTAGGAAGAGATTGTAGAATAATATCTACTCGAAAATCATTGTCCATCACGACACCCATATCATCGAGTTCAGCACAAGAAGTCGAATCATCTTGTGTACGTAAATTCCGACAGGAGTTTCCCTTCTCTTTCTTGCTTGCAAGAGTTCCCTCGTGATCGCGAATCTGCGTCGACCATCTCTAATCCAATAAAGGAATTTGAGATTCGAGAGAATCTCTTTCGCGGATGCCATATGCTCATGTTGCAAACGCAGATCAAGTGACATATATTCCAACATGTATTCACGAGCTAAGCCATCATCCAATATCCATTTGGTGATGCTTTTTCGGAGCTCATCAGGAACATCATGTGAAATATTATTGGGTGGTGGCACAGACAAAACATATGATATGTTTTCAGCTTCAAACAGTCCATTCAAATGATGCGTCCAGAAATGCAAGTTGGGTCCAGTTAAAATATTACGTTCAAGTGATGAGATGGACAAATTTGTAAGTGCTCTAAGCTCTTTTGACATCATATCTATAAAATGACGTGAGAAGAAATAAATACGCGAAAGATTAATTTAACATGCACAAATTTACAAACATGGTGTTTATTTGTAAATTACTCCCACTATTTTAATCAAAATCTTATGCCCCCACATAAGTTTCGGGAATTTAAAATATCCTAGCGGGCTTAAGGCCCAAATGCAATCTCCTAGTACCCACGACTCATTGGCCATACTATTTGATTCACTTGGTGGTCGATTACGTCGACGGTTAACCATCGCAGCTAACCCTTAAGTTCATTTAGCCTCGTTTTTTTATATGGACCCACGACTCGTGAGACATCCACACTTACTAGCGTTAAATCATGTCCAATACTCGTGGAGAGAAATATTTCAATCCTAGACGCCCCACGACTCGTGAGACAGCGCCTAAAACCTTGCTATCCTCTCCCTTGGCACTATCTCGTGCATCGAGGCAATAGACTTATCATCTTCCTATAGCTCGACCTACGACTCGTGAGACATCGAGATATATTCGTACAATATGCCTAAGACCTAGTAACTGGATAGGCTCGGACCATAGACTCCATTCATATGCGCCCGTTATTCGATTTAATATTCTAATTGAATTTTAATGTTCAATTGGAGGTTTTAAGTTTTCTTGTGCGATGTCTCATCAGATTATGCTTATCTTGTTTACGTGATCTATTCTAAGCATGCATGACATACATCAAAGAATATAAGTAAACATACATCACCTAGCAGGATATGATTGATCGATTGCCCCTCCTATGCGATTCATCACGAGCCAAGTGATGAATCAATTGGTCAGTCTAGGGTGGAAGTTAAATGTCCTAACTATTACAATTTTCAAACCCATACATCATGGGCCTTCTTGTAATATCCAACTTGATTGGGCCTCCATGTCCTCCAAGGTAAATGGGCCTCCATGTGGATCTCCAAGTCTTCATGAGGTCTTCTTGGCTCCAAGCCTAATCTAAGCCTAGCTTACAAATTAAAAATGGTCCTCCTCTATTACATTCGTTTGCGCAAGCAAGGGCACCAATCAGGCCATTTAATTAAAACCCAAAAAATAAATAAACCAAAAACAACACAAGGCTTAAGGGCAAAATCGACCAATCCACATATTCACTCAAGAACATGCATAAATTCACATAAGGGCAAAAATGTAAATTTACCTGCTCCATTAATTTTAATTCGCAAAAATTCATCCAAGTTAATTAATTTTGAATTAACAATTAATCTCTAAGATTAATTAGCTCTTACTTGAGCTCTAAGTAATCTACAAACTTATCTTGATTAAATTGGTTAATTAAGGTAATCCAAATCTCTAAGATTCTTACCTTATCCAAAACTCTAAGTTTCCCAAAGTTCCCAAATCTCTAAGATTTTCAAGATAATTCTATTTTGTCTAGATTAGTTTAATTAAGGTAGTGTTCAAATCTAACAGGATAACTACCATATCCAAAAACTCTAAAGTTTCCTAATCTTCCAAAATTCCAAAATTTTCAGAA
The DNA here is from genome assembly GCA_038501285.1 of Penstemon eatonii. Taxonomy (NCBI): domain Eukaryota; kingdom Viridiplantae; phylum Streptophyta; class Magnoliopsida; order Lamiales; family Plantaginaceae; genus Penstemon; species Penstemon eatonii. Next base: position 58,265,848 of record CM076715.1, on the reverse strand, counting down.
TTTTCAAAATAGGCAGAATTAGAGTCCAACCAAAAATCAACCAGTCGAGGCCAATCGAAGATTGCCACGTGGACGACACATGCGCGGACACGAAGTCCGCGCGTGGCTGTCCGCGGTAGCCGCTGCTGCGCGTGACAGCGCACGGCTGCGCGTGACAGCACACGGCTGGCAGCCCGCAGGCTGCTGCCGGGCGCTGCTCGCGCGGCCAACGTGCTGTTCACAAACAGATCCAATTAAATTTTTTTTTTGTGTGTTTTGATTACTCGTAGGTTTAATTTAAACAGATCCAGTCAATTAAATCCCAATCCAAAATAAAAACTAACATTATAAAATTTTCGAATCCAAAATTAAACATTAACTCTAAGTTAATCAACAAACGTCCTAAAACATGCACAGTTAAAGAACTAGCCACATAAATAAATCATATGATTTAAAAACATAGAATTTGCAAATTCATATATATACAAAGCCTAGAGTTGGCTCCGATACCACTGTTGGGATTCGGTAAGATAAACAGCCCTAGACACAGCGGAATATAAAAATTTTAGGACCTCTTACGGAATCTTGCCAGGATATTTTCTAGTTGTATATATATGAATATAAATAAAAACGATAGTATAAGTTTTCACGTTATACCTATCTCCTTGCAAATCCTTTAGCTAGCAAACGAACTCTGATTTCTCCTACAGTGAAAATCGATCCAAGCTTTTGAGTAGCGCCCCACGTGTTGCGCCTCTACGAGTTGATACACCACAATATCACGAAAATAATAAATCTTGATCAGCTAGAACACAAGATGTATTATGATCTAGGATTTAGGAACGATCTTGGAACAAAGTTGAAAACGAAAAATTCTTCCACAGGGAAGAATGGGTTCGGCTATTACTGTGTGGGAGAGGGAGAGAAAATTTTGCTTTTGCTCAATTTTTGCTTATGGAGTTGTGTGAAAAATAACTACAAGAAAGCTACTTATAGTTATCTCTCTAACCTAGTCCTATTAGGACTAGGATTCTTCTCTCCTACATGGGTCATGGCCCTCTTTAATTAGAAGACCAAGTCTTCTAATTAATTCATGGCCCAGTTAATTAATTTGACTAGGCTTTATTTAATCTCCCAATTAAATAACCCAATTAATTAACTTAATCTCTCATTTAATTAAATCAGACTCTAAGTCTATTTAATTAAAATCCTTTCTAATTAATTAATTAAATCCAACTTAATTAATTAATTCACAAATTAAATTCCAATTTAATTTATGATCCTGATCCAATTCCAATTGGATCCCATTTTGTTCCAATTGGGTCGACCCAGTCGACCCACCCATAATAATCGACCCAGTCGATTATTCACCTAGTCGACCCAGTCGACTCGATCATCCTTATTTCCTCGCTTTCGCTTCATGTGTATTGTGTATGCCCCCGTAGGTTCACCACATAATTGGTCGTGGGTTATAATTAAATATTATTTAATTATTCGAGTAAGACATACTCTAAATCAATCGAACACTCTGTCGATTGACCATTCCAAAATTAGCACCCCTGCCAATTTTGGAATTCTCCCACACTCCACGGTCGATGTCCAGCCACAAGCCCATGGAGCTCAATCACTGGTGAATTAATTCAGTGAACCTTTTATCATTTATAATTTCCATATACGACATAATCTCTCCATCGATCAATCTCCCAGTCGAGACTTAAGGGTATGGTCTTTCATCGGATTCCCTTTTCTTTTGTCTTGACCTTATGTTTTCTGATCTCGAAATAAATTCTCTTTGACTTAATCTTTATGAGCTACTTACATAAAGTCGTCAGATACCTTGGCCAAGGATTTTACCAGAATTAATTTCTCACAGAAATTCATAGGAGAATTTCCCAACCTATCAAGTCGGGTCAATGGATCCTTTGTTGATGATATGAACCTGCATACGAGTTCCTCAATACCCAATATGAGTCCACCGAGACTTTCTGGCGATCCCCAGTCGGTCGAAACTCATATCAAAGCATAGACGTTCTCGCACCAGATAAACCCTATCACCTCATGTAGTTTGGGATTGTTCCTCGCAAACTATTATAAATTTGGAATAACCTCAACCCCGATATGCGACTACCGCTTCCATGGTGAGTTATTTCCTAATTGGGGTATTCAGTGCGCTTGCCATCCCATCAAGCCACCCACTTATGTGTATCGACTATCCCAGTTACGCTCGTGGACCCCAGCGTTCTCCAGTTCATCGGAGTATACACAACAGTGAGATTCTAACTGAATCCAACGATGTCCTATCTCGATTGGATTCTACGACTCTTGAATATGTTCTAGATCACGGCCTTGGAGATCAGTCCACGGGTTGTCCCATAGCCCTGTGATCTAAGGACTTCTATCCTTATACGTAGATAATTATTACATAAGATAAAGATGACCATTTAATGAAGTGCATTTATTAATCGAAATGGAATAGTTCCTCATTTATTACAATAAATACTAGCCATACAGCTGGCTTGCAGGACACTATTTCTATCAATGATACTTTATCTGATTTTCTTTTAATCAAAGGATTTCGAAAAGGTAAAGTAGATAAAACCCTGTTTACTGTTAAATGGGAGGATCATATATTACATGTGCAAATATATGTAGACGATATTATTTTCGGTTCAACTAACCAACAGATGTGTGACAAGTTCTCCAAGCTGATGCAGAAAAAATTTGAAATGAGCATGATGCGTGAACTAAATTATTTTCTTAGTTTGGAAGTTAGACAGTTTCCTGATGGAATATTCATTAACCAAGCTAAATACACAAAAGATCTGTTCAAGAAATTTGGTATGGAAACTAGCTCTACTGTTAGAGTTCCTATGTCTATTGGACTTCGTTTGGATAAAGATGAAGATGGAAAATCAGTATATATAACCAAATATAGAGGCATAATAGGGTCACTGTTATATCTAACAGCTAGCAGACCTGATATTATGTATTATGTTGGGGTTTGTGCAAAATATCAATCAAATCCTAAAGAATCTCATCTTCTGGCTGCCAAGAGGATACTCAGATACCTTAAAGGTACTCAAGAATTGGGAATATGGTACCATAGAGAATCTGGATTTGAACTTATAGGATATTATGATTCTAACCTTGCTAGCTGCAAGATTGATAGGAAGAGTACAACTGGCGCCTGTCAATTTTTAGGTAGTCGTCTGATCTCATGGATGAGTAAGAATCAGACTTCAGTATCTATCTCTACTGCTGAAGCTGAGTACATTGCTGCTGGAGCATGTTGTGCACAGATACTTTGGTTGAAGCATCAACTAGAAGATTACAAAATAAAGATCAGTGAATCCCAATCTACTGTGATAATACAAGTGCCATTTTTCTTACTCAGAATACTACAAGTCACTCAAGGACTAAGCATATTGAGAGCATCATTTCATCTGTTGGATAAGGATGAAGATGAAGGCACTAAGACAAATTTAGAACGGAGGTTTTGATGCATTCCAAAACTTCAAGATTGGCTAAGTATGGAGTAACTTAGCTGATGATCCCTTTGGAAGGAATTTTGACTAAGTAAAGAAGACATCAGAAGAGTCAAAGTTTCAAGGTCCAAGACTTCTGATCTGCTGAAGGAAAAATATCAGACTGATGAAGATCAGCCGACTCAAATCAGATTTGTTCAAAGTTTGAGATCAGCCGAGTTCACCATCAGACGTGTATTTCCGTCAGCCAAGTGGAAAGGATCATAAAGTCTTCCCAACGGTAATAAATGCCCCTTGGTGTAATAAATGCTGAAGTACAAGGTTATTAAAGACAAATGATTGAAGAATTGCTTAGCATCAGCCGAGTGCATTTAATGCTATAGTACTGTTTACAGTACGGACAGACTGCAAAAGAGCCGTTCGCGGATTTTAAGGACCAGTACTCGAGGAATTTGAATCCTGTCTCTCTTCAACGGACACTTTTCAATCCTCAAGTATAAATAGCTGAAAGAGACGAAGAAGAAACAAGCAACACAATCTCTGAGAAATTTTCGAAGCAAAATTCTTTAAGTCTCAAGAACAGCTCACTCATCAGCTGAGTCATTTGTTGACGAAAAGCAGAGTTGAAGAATCAAGAAAAATACATCTTCTGAGTGATTTTGTAAACAAGAGTGTTGTGCGGAGTTGTGAACCATCTTTGTGAATGATCAAACTTCAGAGAATAGGTTTTCTGTGTGATTTCCTATTGCGAACTTGTGGTCGTTTCATTTGTTGTTCGACGCAAGCAGAGTATACTGTAAACTTTGTGATTATAGTATAACCCAGAATCTAAGTGATCTGGAAGAGTGGACTAAAGGATTTTTATCCATATAACCACTATAAAAATTACTTGTGTTTTTACACTGCTTTTCAAACTTGCATATTTGCTGATTACATAAAAACACATTAAGTTAACTGTTTGAAAAAGAATTCAAAGGAGTTTACAAAACTGGGGAAACATTTTTCAAACTGCTAAGACTACTTGTGAAAAACACTTTGAAAATCCGCTGCAAGTACTCTAAGTATTAAAACTGATTTTAACAAAATCAGCTAAGTAATAATCAGACGAGTGGTCAACAAGACTGTTCAAAGATTTGTTCGCGAACAGAATTGTAACTTACTAATCTGATCAGCTTAGTCTGTTCAGTTGAGTGAAAGTTTTAGAGTTAAAATTCTAAGAAAATTTTTAAAGAGGTTTATTCACCCCCCCCCCCTCTAAACCTCTTCTGACCACTTGGGACCAACAAGTGGTATCAGAGCAGGTGGTTCATTTGAATCAGCTGCCTGATCAACGAGCTTGATCCAAGTGTTTTTCAAAGGTTTTCAAAACTTTTCAAAAGAGCATCTTTTTGAAAAATCAAAACTTTTTGAAAAATGGACTGTATCAGCCATGTTCCCCACATTGCTGGTATGTCTTTTGAAGACTGGAAAATCAGAATGGAGATTTTCCTTGCTGCTTATAATGACAACATGTACACATGTATCATTAAAGGTCCATTCAGATTCACAAAGACCATAAAAATAAATGAAGTAGATACGGTTGTGGAAAAAGACCTTCATGAGATGACTCCAGAGGAAATAAAGCTTTTCAATCTAGATAAAGTTGGGAGATTCATCATGACTAAAGCCCTGGATAATGATAGGTTTGACAAGGTCAAACATTGCAAAACTGCAAAGGAGATGTGGGACAAAGTCAGAGATATGAGCGAAGGCAATGATGCAATAAAGGAGCATCAGCTCACTGTTGCCTTGGAGAAACTTGACAACTTCAAGATGAAGTCTGGAGAAACCATTGACCAGATGGACACCAGATTCACCAGAACTCTGAATGAAGTTTTAAAGTTGGGAAAGACCTTCACTGACAAAGAAATCACTGTCAGAGTACTAAAGGCCCTACCCCCAAAGTTCAATATGAAAGTGACAGCAATGGAAGAATCAAGGGATTTGGGAAAAATCTCTCTTACAGAGCTGTTTTCTGTACTCAAGGCATTCGAGTATAAACTGCCTAGAATGGGAATTGAAGAAACCTCAACATCAGGACCCACAGCTGCCTTAGTTGCTGCTGAAAACACCAGGAGACCAGCAAATAGAAGCCAAGATGTAGACTCATTTGATGAAGCATCACTACTCAACAAAAAGGAGTACACTGCTGGAGATGTAGCATTATTGATGAATAACTTCAAGAAGTTTTACAAGAGAAAGATGAAAAACAAATACAATCATGCTGCTTCTACTTCTAAACCTAACTCTTCTTCTCAAGAAAAGGATGATTATAAAGCAAAACTAATGTGTTATAACTGCAGGAAATTAGGACATTTCATCAGAGACTGTCCATATCCAAAGGCAGAAAAATACACTGAGGAAGAGAAGAGAATCAGAAAGGAAAGAAAGCATCAAAAAGGGAAAGCAATGGTAGCTGAAGCAGAAAAGCTTGCTGCTGTCTACTCATCTGATTCAGATTCAGACACGTCTGATGAAGAATCTTCTGATGAAGAGAAACCTGCTCTCCTCTGCCTGATGGCTAAGGAATCTGATGACTCAGAGGATGAGGTAACTCCTCAAGATAATGAACTATTTAATTCTCTAGAGCAAATGATGTTGAATAATACCACTATTGCTGGAGAATTTGTTAAGCTTAAGGAAGAGATGATATTGCTGAAAGAGCAAAATAATTCACTGAAACTTTTAGCTGAAAAGCCAAAGGAATCAGCTGAATATAAACAGCTTGAGCAAGAGCATGAATCTCTGAAAGCTGAATGTGAGGTTTATAAAGGAAAGATCATGGAACTTGAGAAAATCATTGAGTCTCATGATAAGTCAACTGTTGCATCCATGCATACATCTAGTAAACAGGAGACACCTTTAGAAAGGGATAAACTAGAATTGAATCATACTGAAAAATTCATTTCTGCTGACAATAGTAAGGTCATTCTGTATGTTCAAACTTCTAAACCTACCTCATCTGAGAAAGTGGTAAAGGAGAAGAAATCTCCTAAGGCTAAAAAGAGCAAAGAACCTAGTGTAGGAAATCAGACTAGTAAGACCAAACAGCAGAGTCCTAAGAAGTCTGCTGATAAAGCTAAATTGAATCAATCTGTTGGTAAAACTAAGTCAAAACAAACTGAGCAAGCGTCTAGTAAGCCAAAGAAGCATAAAAACAAGAAAAATCAAAATGCTTGGTATGGAAATGAGTCATATTATGTGCAACCTGCTGCATATCATCCTATGTATCATGCACCTCAATTTCCTAGTTACTATGCACCTTACCCTGCTCATCCAATGCATGCATATCCTGCATATCATGCACCTTACCCTGCTTATGAACATTATTCATATCATACTGATCATCAACATGACTTATCTGATAACTATGATAAAAATGAAGCTGTTCATGCTCCTAAAACTCAGAAGCCTAAGAAGCCTAAGACTTCAACATCTTGGGTTGTCAAAGGTGGAACTAATCCTTCAGGACCCTCTCAATAAGGGTACCTAAAACAAATTTTATTTTGTTTTGTAGGTTAGGAGTAGGAGTAGGAGTAAAGTAGAGAAGATTTGGTACTTGGACAGTGGATGTTCAAGGCACATGTGTGGAAACATACATGAGTTGACTGATGCAGTTGCTGTGGATGGTCCAAGTGTTACATTTGGAGACAGCAAAGAAGGCAAGATTAAAGCTAAAGGAAGATTAATCAAGGGAAACATAGAGATATCTGACGTCTCATATGTTAAAGGCCTAAAGTATAATCTGCTGAGCATAAGTCAATTTTGTGACGAAGGATATTCAGTCATCTTCTCAACAGATAAGTGCTACGTTGAACAGATTGGTACAAAGAAGGTAATTTTATCTGGAAGACGACAAGAAAATATCTACATAGTCGACTGGGATTCTGTTGACAAGAATTCAAGTGTTTGTTTGGTGGCATCTGCACCAAGTGAAGTGAGTTGGCTATGGCACAAGAGAATGAATCACTTAAACTTCAAGACCATAAACAGATTAATCAAGAATGATTTGGTAGAAGGGATTCCAAAAGCAGTCATGAGCAAAGACAAGCTCTGTGACACATGTCAGAAGGGTAAACAAATCAAGTCATCTTTCAAAAGCAAAAAGCATCAATCTTCTGAAAGAATATTGGAGCTACTACATATGGACTTATTTGGACCCATTGATCCAGTCAGCAATGGTGGAAAGAAATACTGCCTAGCTGTTGTGGATGACTATTCAAGATATACTTGGGTGATTTTCATGAAGAAGAAAAGTGAAACCAAAGAACATCTTACCAATCTGATGGAACTGATCCAGAATGAGAAGAGTATCAAAATATTGAAGATCAGATCAGATAGAGGGACAGAGTTTACAAACTCTACTGTTGAAGAGTATTGTAACATCAAAGGAATACATCATGAGTATTCAGCTGCTAGAACCCCTCAACAGAATGGTGTTGCTGAAAGGAGAAACAGAACACTAAAGGAAGCTGTCAGAACCATGATAGCTGAAGCTAAGCTGCCTCAAAGATTTTGGGCAGAAGCAACAAACACAGCATGCTTTACCCAAAACAGATGTATGATCAACAAAAATCAGAACAAGACTCCATATGAAGTTTGGAACAACAGAAAACCAAACATTCATTACTTTAAGATTTTTGGTTGTAAATGTTTTGTATTGAATAATGGGAAAAATCACCTTACTGCATTTGCAGAAAAGGCTGATGAAGCTGTCTTTGTAGGATACTCATCTGTTAGTAAGGCTTACAGAGTTTTTAACAAAAGAACATTACTAATAGAAGAATCTATTCATATAGTATTTGATGAGCCAAGTCAATCTTCTGAAAAGAATCAAAATGTTAATCAAGATCTGTCTACTGATTTACAGAAGCTAGACATTGGAAGAAATGAAGAATATGTTCCCATCATACTACCCAATCTAAACTCAGCTGATAACTCAAGTGCTGTTCAAAATCACAGTGCTGATTGTCTAACAGACGAGTTGCAAACAGCTGACAGACCAGAGACTGTTCAACAGACTGCAAATGTTCAACAGACTACTACTGGAACTCCAACAGTAGTGTTGCAAGATCAAGACAGAGGACAACATCCTGATCTACAACCTGATCTCAGATGGCTCAAGAATCACCCACCTGAATTAGTCATTGGTGATCCTTTAGATAGAGTGAAAACAAGAAGAGCTGCTGCACATGATGCCATGTTTGTCACATTTCTATCTCAAATAGAGCCTAAGCAAATTGAAGAAGCTCTCAATGATTCCTTCTGGATAGAAGCTATGCAAGAAGAGTTGAATCAATTTGAAAGGAATGAAGTCTGGTACTTAGTTCCTAGACCAAGTCATCAAAGAGTGATTGGCACTAAGTGGGTATTCAGAAATAAGATGAATGAAGATGGTGTTGTCACCAGAAACAAAGCAAGACTAGTGGCCAAAGGTTATTGTCAAGAAGAAGGAATTGACTTTGATGAAACATTTGCACCAGTAGCAAGACTTGAAGCAATCAGACTGTTTCTTGCCTATGCTGCTTATAAGAACTTCACTGTCTATCAGATGGATGTGAAGTCTGCTTTTCTCAATGGAGAACTGCAAGAAGAAGTGTATGTTGAGCAACCTCCTGGATTTGAAGTCTATCAAGAAGAGGACAAAGTATATCGTCTGAAGAAAGCCTTATATGGACTGAAACAGGCTCCAAGAGCATGGTATGATACCCTATCTGATTTTCTTTTAATTAAAGGATTTCGAAAAGGTAAGGTAGATAAAACCTTGTTCACAATTGAATGGGAAAATCATATATTACTTGTGCAAATATATGTGGACGATATTATTTTTGGTTCAACTAACCAACAGATGTGTGATAAGTTCTCCAAGCTGATGCAGAATAAGTTTGAAATGAGCATGATGGGTGAACTTAATTATTTTCTTGGATTGCAAGTTAGACAGTTGCCTGATGGAATATTCATCAGCCAAGCAAAATACACAAGAGATCTGTTTAAGAAGTTTGGTATGGAAACTAGCTCTACTGCTACAATTCCTATGTCTACAAGTCTTCGTTTGGATAAAGATGAAGATGGCAAATCAGTGGACATAACCAAATATAGAGGCATTATTGGTTCATTGTTGTATCTAACAGCAAGTAGACCTGATATAATGTACTCAGTTGGAGTCTGTGCAAGATTTCAATCAAACCCCAAAGAATCTCATCTCTTAGCTGCCAAGAGGATATTGAAATACATTAAAGGCACTCAAGAATTGGGATTGTGGTATCCTAGAGAATCTGGATTTGAACTTATTGGTTATTCAGATTCAGACCTTGCTGGCTGCAAGATTGACAGAAAGAGCACAACAGGTGCCTGTCAGTTCTTAGGTAGTCGTCTGATCTCATGGATGAGTAAGAAACAGACTTCAGTCTCTATATCTACTGCTGAAGCTGAATATATAGCTGCTGGAGCTTGCTGTGCACAAATACTTTGGTTGAAACATCAACTAGAAGACTACAACATCAAGATCAGTGGAATTCCAATCTACTGTGATAATACAAGTGCAATCTCTCTTACTCAGAATACTACAAGTCATTCAAGGACTAAGCACATTGAGATCAAGCATCACTTCATTAGAGATCATGTGGAAAAAGGCAATGTAATGATTGAGTATGTTCATACTGATAATCAGATTGCTGATATTTTCACAAAACCTTTAAGTGAAGTAAGGTTTTCAACTCTAAGAGCTGAGCTAGGACTACTTAATTTGGAAGCATAAGCTGAGGGGGAACTCATCAGAAGACTGAAGTTCAACAGCTTAGTTGTTCGTTATTATCTTCAAGGATTAACTCGCAACAGACTAGTTAACTTATGAATTCTTAAACTCAGGGGGAACGTGTAAGACTAGCGGTACTTCTGAATTAAAGATGAAATTTGTTAATGTCAGTTAGTTGAAGTTATGTTTTCATCAGAAGACTCAACTATCGAAGATTAAAGTTATTTTATCTAGCTGGATTGACAAACAGCTGAGGAAGGTTATCAGCTATTGGCATTCTCTGATAACAACTATGTCATCAGGACAGTAGTCCATCAGATAAGTATTTATGTTACTCATCTGATTACTTTAATAAAAGCGAATCTATTTAAAACGTTTTATTCAAAATACGCTTTTATAAGTAACTGTTGGGGTACATATTCCCGCTCTTCATTAAATATCTTTTGAATTCGAAAAGTCGTAACTGACGCCGCACGATCAGCACTGACAGAAAAACGGATCTAACGGTTGGCGGATATCACGGAATTCAAGATACCCCAATTCTATAAATCCCCATCTGATCAGTCGTGTAGTTCTTTACGCACTCTAAGCATTCAAAAGTACTTGTGAGAAAATTACCTGCAATTCTCTGCAAATTTCTCTCTGTTTTCCTAACCTTCAACAGATTAACAATGGCCGCTGAAGGTATGTTTCTCGTATATGATTCCTACTACCAATCTGGTACGACACTGATGAAAGAACTTCTGGAGAAGTTCAAATCTGCGAACTTGGTGAATTTTATGGAATATAATGAGGGAGTGATCTGGACTGATCAAGTGATGGAGTACTACAACACAGCGAAAGCTGACTACAACGCACTGGAGATTAAGGCTACAGTGGGAGGTAAATCGATCACTATTACTCCTGCTGTTCTGCACGAAACGTTTGGACTTCCTAACAGTGGACGACATGACGTCACTGTACTGACGGAAGATAAGCACCAACAATTCTGGGCGATCTGCGCCAAGGAGGGAGAAGTAATGTCTGGAAACATTAGGAAGAGACAACTGAGAGATGAATATCAGCGGATGGCTGATATGGTGGCAAAACTGATTGAGAACTGCACCTTCTCACTGGATGCTGTTACCATGAAGAGGTTCAGCATCATGGCTGCCATCTACTATGGACTGGAGGTCAACTGGTCAATCATAGTTTGGTATATATTGGCTGATTTCTTTGATGAGAAGAAAGGAAAAGGCCCCTCCACCAACCACAGAATCACACTCAGTTATCTACTGTCAAAACTGGGCTGTGACACAAAGAATGGAAAAGAGATCCACAAATCCAAGGCATTGTCCAAGTACATGCCTGTTCAAAAGAGGAAGGCTGGAGAGCCTGCAGAAGCTGATGTTGAGGAACCAAAAGAGGTTCCTGCCAAAAGGCAAAGGAGGTTAGTCAAAACAGCCAGCTTAGCTGTTGAGACTAAAATGAAGAAGGCTGCTGATGAGCCTAAGAAGAAAGAAACTAAGCAGATGGAGAAAGTGACTTCTGCTGCTGAAGCCACTAAAATTGTTGAAAACATAATTGCTGATGTAAGGACTGGATCCCCTGCATCACCATCAAGAACTCCATCAGCAGAGAGGCCTGCTGAAGGTATCTCTCAACGAACAAGAAGTCAACAGAGAGATACAGCTACAACTACTTACCGTGAAGGGAGAACCAAGAAGTCTGCTAGAAAGCAGATGACCTTTATAGAAGAACCAACAAACTTGGAAAATGTAGCTAGGGAAGACCCTGAAGCTGCTGAAAGGCCTGCTGAAACAGTTGAGACTGTTGCGACTGACAAAGCTGATGAGCAACAGCCAAGTCAAGTCACACCAACAGTTGAGGTTGTTCAACCTCAAGAAGATCCAGATGTCCAAATCATTTATCCTATTGCTGCTGCTCCCCTATCATCTGCTGGTCCAGCTCCTGCTCCTATTGATAAAGGAAAGAGGAAGATAGTGCTTAAGAGAAAGAAAATCTCTAAAGCAGACAAAAAGGCAAGAGAGGAAGCTGAACAAAGGAAGCAAGATGAAGCTGAGGAAAAGAAGGCACTTGAGCTAAGCAAAGCTCAAGAAGCAAAGGATGAAGCCAGAAGGCGCATGTCTGAAGCAGAAAGGAAAGCTGCTGAGGATGCTGAAATGGAAATGGTTTTGGAATTGAGCAAAGTTGATGCCTATGGACCTGTCCATGGAGGTGGCATCAAGATTGGAGAAGGCAAAGATGGAGAAGACAAGAAAAAGATACTACTGCCTGCCCCCAAAACCAAGTCAAAGGAAAAGTTTGAAGTTCGAAGAGCCTTTGAAATAGTGTATGCTGATAAGGAGCTGTTCAAGAAGTTTGAGAAGTCCTTGGCATACTATGATCAAAAGATTATGTTGAAGACTATGTTCAACCAAGAAAAGCCAAGGTATATCAGTTGGAGGGACAACAGGCTGAACAAGTCAATAACAGAACTTCAAAGTATGAAGGAGTTAGCTGATGAAGAACAATGGGTTCTAACTTGGCTGAAAACAAACTCCATTCAAAAGGCCCTTGATCCCAGCTATGTAAGAGATGTCATGCATAGTTATGCAAAAGGCTTTGCATTGGAGGAGGCCAAGAAGATTAAAAGCACCCTGCCTGATAAGAAGAAAAAGTCTGAAGATGCTGAAGAAAGGGCAATTAAGTTTGCTGTTATGACCTCCCTGAAGAGATGGGTAAAAAGGTCAAAATACCAGCAAGGCTGTTCAAGTGAATTGCCACTACTGCCAAGCATTCAACAGATAATTTTTGGCAAGGAAGTTAAAGAGTTCAGTGAAGTGCCAAAGGGCAACAATGCTCCTGTTAACCCATGGATCATTGTGAGGCAAATCAGACAAACAACTTGCTTCAATAATGATGGCACCATCACTAACTTATTTTACGATGATGTCACTGATGAACACAAGGAAGCTGATAAGTCCTTAGCTATTGAGCTGCAAGCTAAGACTTCTGAAGATCATCAGATGACGGATATGGAAGAAGTCCCTGTTCAACAGGCGACTGAAGAGAAGGAAGCTGATGCTGATGCTTCTGCTTCATCAGCTGATCAACATTCATCACTGATGGAAGCAATCCAGATGCTTATGGAAAACCAACTAAAGGAACTGGAAGATAAGCACAAGCAACATCTAATGAAGGTTAAGGAGGAGCTGAAGGTTGAACTTAAAGCAGAGTTGGCAGAAACCAACAAACTTCAGCTGGAAACTGTTCAAGGATCAACAGAAGAAATCATCAAGAAAGAAATTAACAGTATTCCAATCCCTCAAGACAATTCATTGCAGTTAGTACACAGCCTGAGAGATCTGAACCAAAATGTTGAAGATGTGAAGGGTGATGTGAATCATCTTCATACTGCTTTAAAATCAGCTGAGCACAAGATTGCTGATCTGACTGCAACCTTCATTCAAGTCAGTAAAGAAGAGAAGGAAATCAATCTAGGGATGTTGCAAGAAGTGGCAAAGGCCTCACAGGAAGTTCAGAATGAAATTGTAACTATCAACCTTAACATTGACTACTTCAATGACAAGACTGACGTCATCAGCACTGATATTCATCATCTAACAGCAAGTCATGACGTTGTTAATCAGAACCTAAAGGCTTTGTGTGCTGGAGTGAAGATTCCAACAGTTGCTCTCAACCCTGCTGTTGTACCTTCCAATGTCATCAGAGTTGATGATGACAAAAAGGGGGAAGATAAAAGGGAAGAACCAGCTGAGGAACCAGCTAAGGAATCTGCTGCTGAAGAACCAGCTAAGGAATCTGCTGCTGAAGAACCAGCTAAGGAAACTGCTGCTGCAACAACTGAAGCCAAGGAAACTGAAGAAACAGCTGACAAGACTGAAAAGCTTGGAAATGTAGAAGAAGAAGGAAAGATTGAAAAAGAAACTACCAAGTACAAGAACACTGAATCTGCCAGGAAAGCAATGGAGCTTATTAGAGAGCAACAACTTAAGGAGAAGATGGAAGCTGCCAAAGCAATCTTGGAAGAGGAAGCTGATGATGAAGAAGATGACGAAGAGTCATCTTATGAGTATGAGGAAGTGCTTGAAGGATCAGATGAAGAAGCTGATAGTTAGAATTTGTAAAATCTTTGTAATCAGTTAACTTTTATCTATTCTTCAGAAATCTCATCTGATGAACTTGTACATGTAATGCTTTTTCAAAATTAATAAAAAGTCAAGTTCAATCCAATATACTTTTTCTATCTCAGAAAATTTTGAGGATTACAATCTTTAGCATAGGTATTTGACAGGTACTTAGCTGAAGTTTTGTCATCATAAAAAAGGGGGAACTTGTTGGATAAGGATGAAGATGAAGGCACTAAGACAAATTTAGAAGGGAGGTTTTGATGCATTCCAAAACTTCAAGATTGGCTAAGTATGGAGTAACTTAGCTGATGATCCCTTTGGAAGGAATTTTGACTAAGTAAAGAAGACATCAGAAGAGTCAAAGTTTCAAGGTCCAAGACTTCTGATCTGCTGAAGGAAAAATATCAGACTAATGAAGATCAACCGACTCAAATCAGATTTGTTCAAAGTTTGAGATCAGCCGAGTTCACCATCAGACGTGTATTTCCGTCAGCCAAGTGGAAAGGATCATAAAGTCTTCCCAACGGTAATAAATGCCCCTTGGTGTAATAAATGCTGTAGTACAAGGTTATTAAAGACAAATGATTGAAGAATTGCTTAGCATCAGCCGAGTGCATTTAATGCTGCATTTAATGCTGCCTGCAGAATAGTACTGTTTACAGTACGGACAGACTGCAAAAGAGCCGTTCGCGGATTTTAAGGACCAGTACTCGAGGAATTTGAATCCTGTCTCTCTTCAACGGACACTTTTCAATCCTCAAGTATAAATAGCTGAAAGAGACGAAGAAGAAACAAGCAACACAATCTCTGAGAAATTTTCGAAGCAAAATTCTTTAAGTCTCAAGAACAGCTCACTCATCAGCTGAGTCATTTGTTGACGAAAAGCAGAGTTGAAGAATCAAGAAAAATACATCTTCTGAGTGATTTTGTAAACAAGAGTGTTGTGCGGAGTTGTGATCCATCTTTGTGAGTGATCAAACTTCAGAGAATAGGTTTTCTGTGTGATTTCCTATTGCGAACTTGTGGTCGTTTCATTTGTTGTTCGACGCAAGCAGAGTATACTGTAAACTTTGTGATTATAGTATAACCCAGAATCTAAGTGATCTGGAAGAGTGGACTAAAGGATTTTTATCCATATAACCACTATAAAAATTACTTGTGTTTTTACACTGCTTTTCAAACTTGCATATTTGCTGATTACATAAAAACACATTAAGTTAACTGTTTGAAAAAAAATTCAAAGGAGTTTACAAAACTGGGGAAACATTTTTCAAACTGCTAAGACTACTTGTGAAAAACACTTTGAAAATCCGCTGCAAGTACTCTAAGTATTAAAACTGATTTTAACAAAATCAGCTAAGTAATAATCAGACGAGTGGTCAACAAGACTGTTCAAAGATTTGTTCGCGAACAGAATTGTAACTTACTAATCTGATCAGCTTAGTCTGTTCAGTTGAGTGAAAGTTTTAGAGTTAAAATTCTAAGAAAATTTTTAAAGAGGTTTATTCACCCCCCCTCTAAACCTCTTCTGACCACTTGGGACCAACATCATCAGAGATCATGTGGAAAAGGGAAATGTTATAATTGAATATGTTCATACTGATAATCAGATCGTTGACATCTTCACCAAACCACTAAGTGATGCAAGGTTTTCAATTCTAAGAGCTGAACTAGGACTACTAAATTTAGATGCATAAGCTGAGGGGGAACTCATTAGAAGACTTGAGTTTATCAGCTTACTTATCTTATCATCTTCAAGTTTAACTTCCAACAGACTAGTTAACTTATGGATTCCTAAAGTCAGGGAGAACGTGTAAGACTAGCGGTATTTTTTATTAAAAGATGAAATTCGTTGATGACAGTTAGTTGAAGTTATGTGTTCATCAGATAAGTTCTTTATTCTTTAAGACTGAAGATTAATTTATCTTGCTGGATTGACAAACAGCAGAGGAAGATTACTAGTTATTGACTTTCACTAGTAATACATGTTTTCAGAACACTCGTCTGTCAGATAAGTATTAATTTACTCGTCTGATTATTTGTATAAGTGTTGATCTTAAAACGTTATATTTATAAACACGCTTTTACAAGTCGACTGAGGCGGTTCACATTCCCGCCAGTCATTAAATGCTTTTTGAAATTTGAAACCCGCGTATCTCGCCATACGATCAAGTCTGACAGATAACCGATCTAATGGTTCGCGTGAAACACGGAAACCGACGCACCTTCACTTCTTTAAATTCGGATCTGATCAGCTCACTGTTCTTTTATGCACCCTAAAATTTTCAGAGCACTTAGAGAGAATTTTTCCATTCCTACTTTCTGCAAATCTACTCTTTTCACTAATCTTTTCAGATAATCTCAAAAATGGTAAAGGAAGAAGGACGATATCTCATCTACTCAACCTTCCACTCATCTGGAACCCCTCTTATGAAAGAAATTTTGGAAAAATTTCAAGCGGCTAAACTGGTCAAGTTCATGGAAGCCCATGAGGATAGGGTCTACATTGACCAAATCCTGGAGGACTATGGCTCATCTGGTATGCCTGATTTTGACAAGAAGGAGATTAAGGCTACAGTTGGGGGAATGAACATCTGCATCACCCCTGCCTTACTGAATGAGAAATATGGACTGCCAAATGTTGGAAGAACAGATATCTCAACTATAGTCGAGCCAAAGGAAGCAGAATTTTGGAGTATTTGCGCAAAGGAAGGAGAGATCCTTGCTGGGAACATCAAGAAAAAGCAACTGAAGGATGAGTATCAGCGGATGGCTGATATATTTGCCAAGGTTATTGATAATTGCACATTTTCACTGGACAGCGTACCTATGAAGAGGTTCCATGCGATGATTGTTGTTCACTATGGAATGAAAGTGAACTGGACCGCATTCGTTTAGTATATATTGGCTGATCACATCAAGAAGGGAAATTCCTACCACCAGATATTGCTCAGTTATCTGTTCATGGATTTTCACTGTGGAATGACCAATGGCAAGGTCATTCCCCAGTCCAAGGCTATGCACGTCTATTTGGATGTTGCGGAGCAGCCTAAGAGAAAAGCAGATGAAGCACCGAAGAAGAAAGTTGCTGAAAAGAAAAGGAAAACAACTGTTTCTAAGCCTTCTGTTCAAACAGTTGAGCCAACTGTTAAAGCCAGAACAAAAGAGGAATGTGCTGCTGATGCTATTATAGTTCAGACAGCAAAGGAAATCGAAGACATGGCTTATGGTTCTCCATCTAGAACCATTTCTGCTGAGAGACCAGCAGAAAATGTTGCTGCCAGGACAAGGAGTCGAAGACATAGCAACATCAAAGCCATTTCAAGGAAAAGCGGTTCACACCAAAGCCACTGTCAGAAAAAGGATGACCTTTGTGTCATCACCTACTGAGTTATCTGACTTGGTAAGGAAAAGCCCTTAATCAGCAGAGAGGCCTGTTGGAGCTAAACAAGAATCTACTGCAAAGGAGTCAGTTGCTGCAACAACTACTCAACAAATTGTTCAAGTCCCTCCAACAGCTGAGGTTGCCCAACCTCAAGATGATCCTAATGTGCAGATCATCAACGCAATTACAGTTGCCCCAATTTCAACTACTGCACCAGAACCAACTGCTGATGCTGCTGCTGCACCAGCTCAGACATCCACCAAACCCAAAAGAACAAGAATTGTGAGGAGAAAGGTGTCTGCTGCTGAGAAAAGGAGAAGGGAAGAAGCAGAGCAGAGGACGAGGATGATGAAGACTTCAAAAGAGCAGATGAGTTAAGTAAGATATGGCTAAAGCTCTTGAGCTTAGCAAACAAGATGCTCATGGTTCAAGGAGAGCTGGAGGAATCAAAATAGGAGAGACCATGAATGCTAGACAAATACTCCCTCCTGGTCAAGGGGTTGAGAAGTGTCCATTTGCTATTAAATGGGCCGTAAACATTGTAAATTCTCACCCTGCTGCTTTTGACAGATTTGAAGATGCTCTTGCAGATTTTGATAAGCAGCTGCAACAAGGAACTCTATTTCTCCAAGAGAAGATCAGATACAACAAATGAAGGAATTACAGAGTCAACAAATCTCTTGAAGAGATCAAGTCTTGGGAAGAGTTTGCTGATGAAGAGAAGTGGGTACTAAGCTGGTTGCACACTTCTTCCATCACCAAGGCTTTGGATCTTGACCATGTAAGAGATGTTTTCCACGGCTACACAAGGGGGATTGTGGCCAGGGAAGCAGAAAAGATCAAGAAGGCACTGCCAGCTAAAAGGAGAAGAAGTGATGATCCCATCAAGAGAGTTGTGCAGCTTGCTGTCTATACTGCCTTAGAGAAGTGGTCTGAAAGGTCCAGATATTTTCAAGGATCCCCAAGTGACCTTCCCACTTTACTAAGTGTACAACAAATTACATTTGGTCCTGAGGTTAGTACTTTTCAGGAGAAGAAAATAGTTAAGGCACCTGCCAAAGGATCTATGCCTTCAATTACAAATGTCATCCATCAGACGACAGTAATATCAGAAGATGGAACTCCTGAAACAGCCAAGGTGGAAGAACAAGTTGTTGTTCAACACGAAGCTGTTCAAGATGCTACAGAACCTGTTCAAAATGAAGCTGAAGTTGTTCTGGCAGACGTCCCAATCCACCATGAAGAATCACCAGCCTTATCTTCCATTCCAACGGCTGACAAACACTCATTTCTGATGGAATCTTTTCTGATGCTGTTAGAATACTCCCTTAGGGAAATGGAAGAGAGAAATAGGCAAATGATGAGACAGATGAAAGAAGAGAATAGAAGAATGATCAAAGACACTATTGACAACTTCCCACTGCCGCCTAATAACTCCTTGATGCTGACTCAGAACTTGATCAGCCTGAACAAAAATGTTGAAGATGTGAAGTCTGATGTAAATCACCTTCACACAGCTCTTAAAATAAATGAAGGGGATATTGCTGATCTGATATGTTTATTCACAAAGGTTTCAAGTGCGGAAACAGAAAAGAACATCTTGCTGGTGCAGGAAATGAACTCCACTGCCAACAAAGTTCATGATGAAGTTTCTACATTGCAACTGAACATGGATTACCTAAATGACCAGGCTGGCACACTCAAGTCTACTCTAAATCATCATACTGCTCAACTTGACATTGTGGATCAGAACATCAGAAGACTATGGACTGCTATCAACATATCAGTTGTTGAAATCAACCCCACTGATGATGACAAAAGGGGGGAAGAGGAGTCAGCTACATCAACTGTTCAAGTACCTGAACAAACAGACTCTGTTGCTGAACAAGAAAAACCTGCTGAAGAATCAGAGCCTGTACTTGAAAAAGAAGTTGAAGTTGAAAAGAAAGCTGAAGCTGAAGTAATTACCAAGGAAGTTGATGAAGAAGAAGCTGCTGAAGAAGAAGCCAAGGAACCAGCAAAATCTGACAAGGAGATTGTTGGATCAAAGGATACACCAGAAGAGCAACTTGATCCATTTGTAAAGTACAAAAATCTGGATTGCATCAAGAGAAGGATTGACGAAGCAGAACATCAAGAAAAGATGGAAGCTGCCAAGAAAAAATCTCTGATGATGTGAATGTTAAAGAAGATGAAAGCATTGATGATGATGAAGAAGAAGAGTATATAGAAATTGAAGAAGAAGTCACTGATTAATCAGATTACTAAACCTATATGTTTTCTTGTTTTCTTGTATCAGTTTACTCCAACATACTATTTCTATCTCAAAAAATTTTGAGGATTAAAACTTTGGTTTAGGTACAGGTACTTAGCTGAAGTTTTGTCTTCATCAAAAAGGGGGAAATTGTTGGATGAAGATGAAGATTGAAGGACAAGAAAGTTAGAAGTTAAAGGGAGGTTTTTATGATTTTCAAAACATCTTAATTAACTAAGTAAGGAATACTTAGTAAAATCCCTTAGAAGAATTTTGACCAACTTAAAAGACAAATCAGACAAGTCAAAATTCCACTTGGTCCAAAAGACTACTGATCTGCTGCTGAAGGAAGAAATCAGTTTGGTGAAAATCAGCCGACTCAAATCAGATTAGTTCAAGTTGAGATCAGCTCAGTACATCATCAGACGAGAGATCTTAATCAGCTGAGTGAAGAAGATCAGGAAGTCTCCTCAACGGTAATAAATGCACTTGGAGTAATAAATGTTGAAGAATTAGGGTATTTATGGCAAATGATTGAAGAAATCCTCGTATCAGCTCAGTGCATTAAATGCAGCTGACAGAAAGTACAGCAGACTGTACTATAGCAGTCGCAGAGAGCCGATTGCAAAGTTTAAGGACAAGTACTCGAGGATTTGAATACTGTCTTTCTTCAACGGACACTTTTCAAATCAAGAGTATAAATAGTTCAAGAGTTTGAGAGAGAAGAAGCTACACACAACAACACATTATCTGAGAGAAAGTTTCGAAGCAGAATTCTTCTAAGTCTCAAGAACTCACGAACAGCTCACTCATCAGCTTAGTCATTTGTTGACATAAGCCGAAGTTGAAGATCAAAGAAACACATACAAATCTGAGTGATTTCTGTTAGAGAGCGTTGTGAGGAGTTGTATCCGTCTTAGTGAGTGATAAAATTCTATAGATTATGTCATCTTTGTGATTTCCTAAGTGTGAACTTGTGGCCTTTTCATTTGTTGATTGGCGCAAGCTGTGTATATTGTTAACTGTGTGTTTTCTAGTATAAATCAAGATCTAAGTGACTTGGAAGAGTAGACTAAAGGATTTAAATTCATATAACCACTATAAAAATTCTTGAGTTAATTTTGCATAAGTTTTCTTGCATATTTCAAAACTGCATAAATTTACACTTGAAGCAAACTGTTAAAAACTTTAAAAGAAGTTTTAAACTTGGGGATAAAATCTTTAAAAGACTTAGTTTACTTGTGAAAAACACTTTAAACCATCCGCTGCAAGTAATCTTGAATTAAAACTGATTTTGCTGAAATCAGCTAAGTACTTATCTAAAGAGTGGTCAACTCTGCTACTCAAACTTGGTGTGCGATCAACTTAGTCAGCTTACTGTTTACGATCAGTTTAGTCTGCTAACAGTCAAGTGGACAAATTTTTAAGTCTAAAATTTTAATAGGTCTATTCACCCTCCCCTCTCCCTTTAGACCTCATCTGACCACTTGGGACCAACAGAAAACGAGTTGCTTGTCCAGCTACCTTCAAATGACCAACTTATACTCCTAAATCAGTTGTCAAGATGAAGAAGTACATATTCTCCTATCAGAACACATGTTGCTTCACCCCTGAGGGTTTCATTCATCAAATATGAAAGCAATTAATGGCAGAAAATTTTTTGATGAGCTCAAACTTCTTATGATGGAGAATAAAATTCCTGGGAGGAACATGGTAAATGGCTTCACCAAATTGGAAGAAACGGAGCAAAAATTCATAGAAAATAAGACGTCTTTTTTACTTGAAGCTATAAATGCCAGCAAAGAGTCACACCACTGGTGATCTTTTATTGCTAAATATTTGGGTAGTTGAAGTGTGTTTATGACATGATATTCCTTTGTTGCTGCTTTTACACTTACACCTAAAAAGTGTAGAATTGAACTTAAATGGCAGATGGGAGATATCTCACTTCTCAAAAATTATGTTTCTCAACTTAATGGGCCATTTTTACTGGTTATAGTAGTAATATTGCTGAACTTAAACGAATTTTGGTTCAACGGATTATACATGGGTATTAGCTGTAAATTTCAATGCATTTCTTGTTATTTAGTCAAGCTTGAGTTAGCCCAAGTTTCTAGGGTGCAAAGTGTGATAAAAGAAATTGCAGGATGCTAAGTAAAAATGAAGCCTACTTTAGTGGCGGAGCTAGGGCGATATACTTGGGGGGGCGAAATTGAGAAAGAAAGAAATTTTAAAAAAAATAGCTTAAAAATTGAAAAAAAAATAGAAAGAAAAATTCTAAAAAATGGCTAAAGAATCAAAATAAAAATCAATTGCACCAACAAGGTTTCGAACACAGGCCTCCAGCATGAACATTCAAATTCCCTAACCATCCGGCCAACATAGGTAATACACAAAATATTACTACTAATAATATTTATTCTAAATATTTTGGGGGGGCGGTCACCCCCCCTCCCAAGTCTACACATAGCTCCGCTCCTGCCTACTTACATGGTGCAAAGTAGAATTCCTATTTGGATATGATGAACAGCTGGTTGAGCGCATTCAAAAACTAGAGAAAGGCTAGGGAATTAAACCTAAAATGCTTATAATAGTTTTCATAGCTACATCAAACTCACCATAATAAAAAGCTCCAACAGCAGCATCAAAACAGGTCATATAATCAATATTTGATACATGCTATGATATTATAATACAAATATTAAAGTTTTTCACTCTAGCAATTGGCATCAAAATGAAGCATTATTTTAAATTAATTGAAATTAAATTTATTTAAATGAACTTAATTTCAAATTAAGTTTAAGCATACTTATAGTTGCACTTAAAAGTAAAGTAAATTAAATTAAAAAAAATGTCAAAATCTTTGTACCTTATGTTAGATTATCCAGATAAGATTTGTCACCAATATGCTAATTAAAATAATTCTACGTTTCAATTAAAAATAAAAACTCAAAATCAGATTCACAACTATTATCAAACCGTAATAAAAAAAATTATAATTAAGCCTAATTTTTAAAACTAATAATAAAACTTTTTTATTGGGCAAATTGAAAAATAGAATTTATGGGGGAAATAAAAAACAAGTGAGGTAGAGCAAATTTGGGTGCCTTTTATGTTGTGGGTATCTTTTTTATGCTGGCGAAGATGTTGAGGTAGAATAGGTCCATGGACTTGATGCTTTCGCAGGAGCTCAATTATTTCAATATTTTGACATCAAATTTACTTTAATGCTCCTAAAAAATCAACTTAATGCTAAGTGAAGGAGTTGCTCAAGTAAAACAATCTAAACTCTATTGTAAATTGTACATTTTTTTTTTTTTTGAATTTTAAAAAGATTTATGAAATTATCTTTATTAATTGCCGGAACCCCCATTTTTAAAGTCATGTCGCATTTCAAATCTTACAAATAAAAAGCGTTTCTTATTTGTGACTCCTTTCCCAGAAAGAGAGGAGGATAAACCCTTTATGAAATCAATTTTGCTACAAAATTTGTTGAAACCATAATACAAGCTCAATGGGTGACGAATCTTGAAAATCAGAAAACTCTCGTCGGAACCCTCAACCACCACCACCTCCTCCTTCTCTTCTGATGATGGCGACCGCATCGAGTCGTCTTCGAAACACCGTAAACGATGCCGTGACAATGACGAGGGGAAAAGAAGTAAGAAGTCACGAAAAGATAGTGAGAAGAAAAAGAAAAAGAAGAAACATAGTAGATGTGAGAGAGGGAAGCATAAACTCAAGGACAAGAAGAAGAAGAAATACGATTTGGATGACGAGAGCGGCTCCTAATCGGATTCCGAGTCCGAGAGTCCAGAAACTGTTGTTAAGTACATATTAAAGCAATTTCCAGCCGTTGCTGGGGATTTACAATTGGTAATTCAAGATTCACTTGCAGTTTAAATGGTTATGGATAAATTATTTTCATATATGTCAAGTTTTCTTATAAAAATTATGCTTTTGGTTAAGCTTTTGTAAATGATTGACGATGGACAAGTTGTTGATATAAAGGGATTATCTGAGAAGTCATTGGTTAAGCATCTTCGGAGACTGTTCATTTCCTTAAACCTGAAAGAAAATGGCTTTCAAGTCTTTCTACTACCACCAAGGCCAGCCCTATAGCTAGGCAACTTAGGCCCTCTCCTAGGGCCCTGTCTATAGAGGGGCCTCAATTATTTTGTTTGTTTTGTAAATGTATCTCTACATTTTTTGTTTTTATTTTGATCAAATAAGATGTAAAAAAGAAAATTTATTATAAGGTCTTGCCCTATTTATATAACCACATTATTAAATTGACGGTGAAAATCAACTTGATCTAGTGGCTAAAGTGATGCTCTAGAGGCTTTCCATACATACTCTAGAACGTTTTATTTCATAATCTAGAACCATGTATATACAAAAAGAATGTCCTAGACACTACAAAAAAAAAATGGTTCTGTTGTGACAACTTGTTGTGACGAAAACTGAAATTTGTCACAACAAACTTTATCATATGATGAATGTCACTTTCGCCACTTGAAATTTGGTCTAATATGGCGAAATTTATTTCGCCACATGTCATCATAATAGGATACATCTCATACGACGAAAACCGAAAGCGTCATATTTGTGCAAAGCTCATATGACGACTAACAATTTCGTCACATGGAAGAATCGCTCATATGACAAAAGCATATTTGTCACGTCTGTGCAATATTCATGCGACGAATTTTTGCGCTTGCCACATAGTGGTATGTTTCATACGACGAAATGGGAATCTGTCATGTCATTGAAATTTCATGTGATGAAGTATTCAGCTCGTCGCAAGAAGTACGACTCGTATGGCAAAACTTTATTTCGTCATATAAGAATACATTTCATGTGAGAAAGTTTTTGTTGGTCACAAAAGTGATATGGCTTATGTGACAAAACTGTATTTCGTTACATGGGAGCAAATGTCATGTGGCGAAAGTAGTATTTTCGTCACAACAAAAATTGGCTCATATGACAAAATGGTTATTTTGTCATATAACCTTGCTTTTATGTAACGAATTGTTTATTTGTTACAACAAAAATTTCCCTACATTGCTTTAATTTTCAACTTCTATGATGCTTAAAGTCATCGTTTCACATAATTAATCACATTTTTATTTGATAAAATGAATATATGCATAATTATAAATTCAACAGGCTTTACCTCAATGTGCATAACTCTAAGGTCAACAATTTGATCAATTCGTTATAAATCGAGAATCGGTTGATCTAATTGTGAATAACCTCAATGTACATAACCCTATAATCAACAATTTTGAATTAATGACTAATTAATTCCGAGCCATGTATCAATTTGACTTCGAATAATTTCAACATACTTAACCCTAAGGTCAACAATTGGTCAATTAACGTTTCAAATTGAGAATCGATCGATCTGATTGCGAATAACAACAGTGTACATAACCATATAGTTAACAATTTTGAATTAACGACTAATTAATTCCGATTCAATTATCAATTTAATTTCGAATAACTTCAATGTTCATAACCCTAAGGTCAACAATTTTGAATTAACGACTAATTAATTAATTTCGAGCCAAGTATCAATTTGATTTCGAATAACCTCAATGTATATAATCCTGAGGTCAACAATGTTGACTTCGATCGATTAATATCGACTCTAATTTATATTCGTCGATTTAAACCAATTCGAATTGATTTAACTCATTTTTCACCAATTTGATTCCATTTAAACCGTTTTTTATTGATTTAACCCGTGGTTTCATTCAATTTAACCATTTAATAACATTAATTATTTTTTAATTTTATCAAATTTGTGCAATAATTTGATTAGTTAATTTAAAAAATGTTAATAATAACTAATATATATTTTTGCTCTTTCTGCCCCTTTTACCTGCATCATATTATAATAACATATTATAAAATCGAGAGGATTTTAAAAGTGGCAGTTTGAGAAGTTTAATTTTTTAAAAATAGCCTTACAAAGTTAGAAATTCTATAAATGGTCTTTCTTTAATTAGTTAATTAAAAGATTAACCTATTAACTAATTAGACTATAACTAATTTTAAACAAATAATCAAAATAAATAAATCAAATTCAAAATCGCCAGACAAATCATCGAAGAACATTTGAAGATGTTCTTCAACGCTTGGGCGACTGAATCAGTAGCCCAGGAGCCCGAGAGCATCTTCAAATGTTTTTGGGCGACCAGCCAGTCGCCTGGGCTGTTCTTGGGCGACAAGGTCAGTTGCCCAAAAATGTTTAGAGAAATAAGTGGGTTTAGTCTATAATTAAATTAAAAAGAAATTTTAAAATAAGAGGAGGCCATTTTTAAAATGTTAACATTTGAAAAGGCCATTTAGGACAAATACTCTCTATTTGTCCCCCTTTTCCTGCAGCATATTATAAATAACATTAATGCGTCATGTATTGGTTAAAATGCGTTGGACAATGATTGTAGCTCGACATTAAAATAGATTTAATCTGTCAACTTAACTTTTCGGTTAAAATTACACATTCTATTGAAATTCTACTTGTGTTTGTTATGTAAGATCTGTTGATCTAATTTATGTTGAAATGGTTAGTTCATATTATTGGTGTCAAATGATGAAGATTACTTCATCCGGTATTTTTATCTATCGTTTTAGAATTTAAATGTAGAATTAATTTTTTATACCTATTTTACCCTTATTAATGCTATGATTATTTGATTAAAAGGGTATTTTGAGACTTATATTTAAAAAAATTGGCTATTTATTATAATTCTTAAAATCTATCTTCAATCCACCAAAGTGAATAAAAAACGGAGGAATGATAATTGATAATACAAGTGATTTTGTTTTATTGTGCCATATTATTTTGGGAAAAAAAATTATAATATTGTTGTTTGGCATTATTAAATTGGAATTTGATGTAACTTATTATTTTGGAAAAAATATTATAATATTGTTGTTTTGCATTAATAAATTAGAATTTGATATTATGAAGCTACAATTTTTAACATTACTTTATTATAAAGAATACTCAAGCTATATACATGTCTCGATTTTTTTGTAGCGGTTTGAACTGGTTGATAATCCAACCAAATTTCGATTTTTTGTACTGTACAAATTTTGAAACTTCCGCGTCAGACTAGATACGAAAATTGGTATGGTTCAGTCATATTAAATGCGACGACAACAAACCCATAATATTAGTGTTGTGCACGATCCGGTAAACCGTATACCGAACTGAAATCAAGATTCAGTATACAGAATGAGTTTCATTACCGTACCATTAAAAAAGGGTGAAATCCAGTTTCCCCCCTTAAAGTATGAGGTTGGTATCAATTATCCCCTTAAAGTATCAATTGTTACACTTACCCCCCCTATGTTATAGTATTGAACATTTAATTCCAAAACTACCCCCACCCTTTTTATAACAAATAAATTGTTTCTTTATTAATTTATCAAAAAAAATCTTTATTAATTATGAAATTATCCATCCACCAAACAATATTATGTTTTAATTTCTTCATTTCTTTTGCTTCAGTTTTATGGTCTCAATTTATTTTATTTCAATCTAATTTTTTTCTTTATATTTTTTTTGAGTTTTTATTTGGTGATAATTATCTCATTTATTTTTGATTAATTGTTATTCAAAATGTTTAGTAATTATCCTTCAAATTCTTTCTCGCAAAATTCAAGTTTGATACCAAACAATATTATGCTTTAATTATTTCATTTTTTTTATCAAAAAATTTGTTAATTATGAATTCATCCATCAATCCACCAAACAATATTATATTTCAATTTCTTTATTATTTTGTTTCCTTCGATTATATAAAAAAATAGATGAAAATGAAGAAAAAATTTGAGATCGAATGAAAAAATTAAAACATAATGTTGTTTGGTGAATGAATGGATTCATAATTAATAAAAACATAATTTTATTTTGATAAATTAATAAAGAAATTTATTATTTATGAAAGGAATTGGGGTATATTTGGAATAAAAACTACAAAACTATAACAAAGGGGGATAACTGCTATAATTGATACTTTAGGGGATAACTGATACCACTCCCAGAGGATGGGGGGTCATCCCACCTACAGAGGGGTCCTTCATCTGCATACTCAACCCAAGCACCATATTTAAGTGAGAGTGGAATAAATATAAGAATTAAAATTTTGTGGAATAAATGGTAAGAAAGATATTTTATTACTTGTAATATCATAACTTTTATGTAATAAACTTAACATTAATTTATTTTCTTGTTTGAAATTTAATCACCTAGTTAAAGAAAAAAATTTATGAAAATTAAATACATTGAAATTAAATACGACTAGTGAATTAAAAATAGAATACTAGTTACATGTAAATACGACTAAGGAAAAAGTTATTATTAATGCCAATATTTAATTTATTATCAACTTTATTATTATTATTATTATTAAATAGAATGAGAATTAAAATTAAATAAAATCTGAAGATAGGGAAAATTAAGTGAGTTTGAGGAAATATGAAAATTATAATTAAATAATAAAAATAGGAATTTGAAGGAAATGGGGAGTCTGATGTTAATGGAGTCCGCCTAACTTACCGAAGCCAATCGATTTGGTATAACCTTTTTTTTTTTTTTTTTTAATTCCCAATTCTTATAAAAGGTAAAGAAAGCGTTCCCACTTCTTCTACGGACTATCCTAGAGCAAAACCCAAATCTTCTTCTTCTTCAATTCTAAATTCCACCGTGCCGCCGCATCACCTAACCCCCATTGCGCCTCCACCATCTCACTCTGTTTGTAATTTACAGAGGTACAGTCCAAATTCTTAATGCCCAATTTTATTTTTTTCTGATTTTCTCTTAATAAATTGGGTCCTAATTGCATTTAAAACCCAAAACTTGAATGATGCTTAAGTAATTTTTGGAGAGGGGACTGAGGCTAGGTGGTCTCTGATGTATTCTTTATAATTTCTATTCAACTTCATTGGATGATTAGTGGTTAGAGTGGTAGGAAGCATATTATTTACATTATTCTTGATTCAATAATTTTTCGGTTTTTTTTGTAACGAATTAAATTGAACCGTACTGAATCGGTAATTTACTGAACCAAACCAAATTTTCTGTTTGGCAAACGGTACGAGATTTGGTACTGTTCGATTCTACCATTTGCACAGCCCTACCTAAGATAGTAGCGTGATCAGAAATATTATACTTTCATATTCAATCTATTTACCCAAAAGAAATAAAGTTAAAAAGTATTTGAATTCAATAAATGTTATCTTCCTTTTATCTTACCGAATACTAACTTCTTAACCATGTTCTATATATTGATCAATTAGATTCACAGATGAATGCACATTCAGTGCCTCCAGACTCCAAAGTTAAAAATGTGGATGATACAAAGGATGATTCAATTGGCCCAAGAAGGAGGTAGATGTTTGTATCTATCTCACATGAGCCGATCTTTTGCATAATTTTATTATTCTAACTAACATTAGTTTGCTTCTCTGCTTTATGATTTCTTAAGAATGCAGTAGGGTTAAATTGAAGAAATAGTTTTATGTATGAAAAATAGATACCTATGGCGTTTTGGAATAGAAAAATGAGAAGTTCTCTCTCTAGGCTATATGGTTTATATTAGCTACCTTCTTGTTATCAAGCTTTTTGTCAGTGGTTTTCTTGTATCATCACCTTGCTATTGGTTATTGCAGGGTCATTGGACCTGAAATGCCTTCTGCTGAGTTACTTGCCGCAGCAGCCAAACTAACAGAAGCAGAAGCTGAACTGAGGTATCACAATCTAGTCTGTCATTAGAAGACACCTGAACTTTTTTTTTTTTGGTTCTTAAATTGCCAAAAAGTTTGTCCTGTCATTATGAATTCTTTATTAAAGCTTTTTAAATAACCAGAGAAGCTGAGTTGGATGAAGACACTGGATTATTTATAGGGCCTCCACCTCCTGCCGTGGTCAAAGAAGCTGAGTCTGCAAATGAGGCTGAACGTTTTGAGGAGGTTCCTCTCTATATCTATTTCTTTCTTTTTAATTAATTCAAAATACTCATTTTTTTTTCAAACTTTATCCTGAGTTGATAACCATTCCTTGATTCTCAAAACTTAAAACTTCTTTTGTTGTATTTCTTGCATCTATTGTGTGGTAATTGCTCCTTTAATCAGTTTTCTTATGTTTTTACGTTGGACTGATTTTCATGCTTTATGTTCAGATTACTAGATTAATTGGTGCTGAGGAAGACAGTCCATATGATGTTCTTGGGGTCAACCACAACATGTCAATTGAAAACATGAAGAAAAGGTATACATGTGATGGTATTTTGGAGATGCCTCAAAATTTGTGCAATTTGCGTATTATCTTAGTTTTGACATTCAAGTTAAAATTCTCTTAACCAGTTAGAAATGGTTCTTTGCTATGGTTGATTGTGTTATCTCATGTTCATATTTGAGGATAACCATCAGAATCAGCGAAGTTGAAGAAGCATTCAGCTATCATTATAGAATTTCCTGAGAAATCTGTAGTTTAGTGTTTCTCATCTATTTTAGCTTAAATGTTATCATGTTGAAACTCTTGTTCTGAATTTGAGTACATCTTCAAATCTTTCTATAATTTATGTGCCTTCTTTGATTCTCACCTCCATTACAAAGTATAGGAAAAGCATGAAAGAGAAAACTGTATCTGAATTAGCTTCTTCACATTATATGTGAAGAGAGAACCTTGTTCCAAGGAAATGTAAATATTGCTTTCTTTCATGAGAGTAGTTGGTGTGTGAAAGATGAGTATGAAATTGTTTCCTAGCTTGACGTTTGCAATGTTTGACTTTGAAGTGCAATTTAATACTTTTATACATGCAGCGGCTCATTTTTCATATAATATATTATTGACTAATTTAGGAATATTTGCATTTTAAACGTTGGGTTGAATGCTTATTATCTAAGTTATTGAAAGTAATAATCTTTTGCTCTAGGTTTTACATTCATATAATTCAGCATTTATTTCTTTCCTTCTAATATCTGCGTACCGTTTCCTGTTCTTCTTATGCGTGCATCTGTAGTTTTGGTATATGAACTCTATTCTGATAATATATTCTTTAGGTACTGGAAGTTGTCTTTGATGGTCCATCCTGACAAATGCTCTCATCCTCAAGCCCAACATGGATTTGTTAAGTTGAACAAAGCATTTAAGGATTTACAGGATCCAGATAAAGTAAGTTTTTTGACATGTTTGGGTTTCTTTTGAAGTTTTAAAATATCTTCCTTAATGCTTATCATAGCATTGGTTCATGATTTGAATTCTTCAGCTCCGTATTTTGCTAGTAGGTTGCACCATAACAACTTGTCTTTCTTTTCACAATTGTTTCTTAAGTAAGGGTTTAGCCATGAATGTGCTTAAAAGATCATGTCAGTAAAAGCTCTTGATCTCTTGGTTGTGTTTTAGATTGTTCAATAGATGAAAAATGGAAGTTTGAATTTCATCGATTTTAGGGAATAACAAATTTAATCACTTGTTCTTGACCTTTCAGCTCGATTAAAACTCAATAGAGTAGTTGATAAGATCAACCATGTTTTAACTGAAGTTAAAGTTCATGAATAACCAATGAGCAAGTTTGAAGTTTTTGCTTCTAACCGAATATAGTTGTGTCAACTCATATGTAGCTATGTATGTACGCGACTCTCTTGTCCCACTGGCTTTTTACTATCACTGCCTTCTAATTGATTTATATGCAAGTAACTCAAAGGCTTTTCACCCTGTCTATTTTGAATTGTCAATGGGTAATGGTTTTGCTGTGAGAAGTGGTTATTTCCTGTAGGTGTTGGGTATTAACAATACTCTTCTAGTTAACCCTAGTAAAAATTGGCATCTTCTTCAGCTTGAATCTTATGGAATTTTAGTCAAATGTATGATGGGTTCCATCTTAATGCTTTTGTCCTTTTTGATAGCGAAAAGCACTGGATGACAAAATAGAGCAGCAGGAGGAACAAGAAGCGTTTAAGGTAATATTCTAGCACTCTGATGTTCTGTTAGATACCATAGAGGCATAGAGCAGCTATATTCACGAGAAATTGTCAATATATGCAGGCAGAGCTGAAATCAATGCGCGAGGCTGCACAATGGAGACGCCTGCAAGGTTTGTTATTTTCTGCTAAATTTTGTGTGATCAATCTCATGCAGGCATACAGAAATAGAACCTATAGATTAGAGATTATATAAAAGACTACATAGATTTCAATGGAGATTATAGTTTGTGGTTTAGTTTTAATTTTCTTTGGGCTAACAGTTGATGAACTTTAATATCAGCGTTTTGTTTCTCCACTCTCCCCCATCCCTTCAACGGGATGTCCTTTTAACCCTAAGTTAGAACCTATTACAAAGAAAATGAATTACCACTCTAGTCTTACTTGATCAGGTGTAAAAAGCATTTGGTACTAGTACTTCAGCTAATGGGAATGTTTTGATATGAAAATGAATACTGTGTTGGCAGGTATATCAATGGAGGGCGATGATATACTTCTTGCAGAGATGGATGCAAAAGCAGCAAAAACTAGAGATGAATGGATGACCACATTACCTCCTGAAAGAAAAGTAAGGGAGAAAAGCGGTTGTCCTTTTTGTTTCTTGTTCCCTATATTTTTATTTATTTTTTTAACCTGCATGCAAGCAAGCAACCAGTCTAATTGATTTTCAAAGAACAAGGATATGTACTATGTAGTAGTTGGTTACTTGTAATTCATGACCTATACTACATTTAAGATTATAGTTGTGCGATAGAATGATGATAGGAACTAATATCAGAGTATAAAATGAAGAACCCTTAGGAAAACAAAAAGACGAATCATAAAATGAAGGAAGGTAAAACAGGTTTTAACCATGTAAATCGTCTTCTTCCTATTCTTGGAGAACTCAGATGGAACTTCCTGCAGTGTATGAATGGATACTAGCTAGTGTGAAGGATTAATAATTGTTCAAAATTGATTATCTTATAGTCAGTCTGTGTTTGTCATAATACTCTTCTAACTGAATATTCTGATATTGAGTTCTTTCCTTCAGCCTGGTGGCGTGAGTATGCAGTCAACAAGAACGTTTAGCAAGAACTCTAAAGAAGGACGTGGTGATACCAGCGCGTGGACAGATAAGCCCTCAGATAGAGCTCAAATAGCAAAAATGAAGTATGGACGAGGCTACAACGAGGCTGCAGCAGCACTTGCTTCTTCAAATTCACAAGAAAACAAAAAATTGAGTAAGGACGCAGAATTGGTAGATCAGTACAATAAAGCAAAAAGGTCAAAATCATTGGTGGAAAAACATCAGGAGTCGTCGAAAATCCGTACAAAGAAAAAAGCCAAGCTGGAAGAGGATTGGGAGGGAAAACATCCATGGAAGCCTTGGGATCGCGAAAAGGATTTGACTGCTGGAAGACGGAATGTCAAACTTGAACCTGTAAACATGGGTCAGGGTCTCACTTCCCGGTTTTCTTCTGGATCCTTCCAACGAAGTTTCCTTTAGACAATATACAGAGCTAAATTTTCTGTAAATATTTTTTTAAAGTTATAGGTTGATATGAACTTATTGAATCAAGTTATATATTAAATTTAATTTTAAGATGATCCCAAATAGTGATTATCTCTATGCCTAGTTAATTCTCCTTGTATGCCTTCAAATCTTAAAATCGGTAATATGAGTTCATTTCGTAAGCTAACTGCTAATACTGAAATTGAAAAGGAATAATATTTGGTAATTAGCTTCGATTTCGATAAAGTTCGAGCGATTTGTCAAAATGTTTGCATAATCATACTCTTCATGACTGTAATCTAGATATCTATGATTAGATTAAAACTCATATAAAATCAATTAATATTTGATTCAAATTAATTTGAAAGTTAAAAATTTATCTTAATGTGATGCTCCGATCATGTGTCCTCATATGTGTCCAAAACAATTAAACCAGCATATGACGCATTTAGGCTAATAATTGTCCCAACAACATATGACCGATTAAGTTTAACCCAATAAATTAGCTCAAGTTGTTCATGAAGGTTTATATGTCTGGTTTTATGCTTGTACATAGTTGTAGATTCCCAAAATTTTGATATAGATAATTCTACTAGGTAATTATAGATATTGCTCCATTACAACTATAGAATGATACATTTTATATAGGTCCATACATATATCTAATAAAATTCTATAGAACATTAATTTTAATCATTATATCAAGCTTATATTCACGGTCCCTTCGAAAATGCGGTCATATAGATAGGTTAAAACCTCATTTTTAAATTATTCAACTTTGCTAACAATAAAATAATTTAAAGTATTCTTGCAAAAATTGATAGATAATAGTTAATGTAATTTATGCAAGCTGATCGGATATTATTGGAGTTGAGAATCTTATGTGATCCATTGGAGATTTCCAAAATGATGGAAAAATACCCAAGTCGTTTATACCTTGAAGTGAAGCAATCACCTAGAAATTATATACCAACAAAAAATAATTAAAAAAGAGAATAAAAAAAGTATATTAAAGAACTAAATCTTGAATAAAATTTAAATTCTACCTTCAATTATATTTGTGTAATATAGTGGGAAAAATAGGATTCATGTATAGTTTATGCATGGACCCCGACCTAACAGATATCGTACTTAATTTAGTTTTATTTTTTCAATTGGGTGTGTTTTAATTAGTGAGGTGAATTTTGGTTTGAATAAATTTACAAGTTACAACCCGGACAATGAAACAAATGAAAATATGCGATGTGCTCACCCAAATTGAAGATGAACCATTTTTTTCACCTTATTCCATCATTGCCCTGAATATTTTTATACAACTTTATAACTGACGCTGTCTGTAAGTGGGTTTAGTCAAATTTATTTGGTGAATTCTAATAACCAATGTATCATGAATAAATATCTAAGAACTGTACTATTTTTCCTTCGTCCATGTTTTTGTCCCAATGAGTTTTTCTTGACAAGATTTTAACGAGGCAGTGTTGCACGCTTATTAGCCGCATATGGAGGTATGATGTAGGCAACTACAATGCTCAAATACTTGAATCAAGGAAAAATAGTACAGTGCTTAGATAATTATTCATGACACATATGGAGGTATTTATTCAGTGTTGCACGCTTATTAGCTGCGTATGGAGGTATGATGTAGGCAGCTACAATGCTCAGATACTTGAATCAAATTTCGATAATAAGCGCTTGCGTAATTATTCCCGAAACTGGGGGGCAATATGATGTGTCCAAATTTTGTACCCGAGGGCAAGTAAAAGATTACACTAAGTTGACATAAATGAGAGATTTGTAGCGTCTTTATCATTTAAATCTTGTAAAGTTAGTAACGTCTTTATCATAAGCTCTCGTAATGTTTGTAATGTCTTTATATTTATTACTAGTAACGTCTTTCCTGAAAAGACTATTATACCCTTGTATGTACTTATAAATATGTCACCCTATTTTCAAACAGAGGGAACTCAATTCACTATTACAAGTACAATAATTTTAATTTTTTCGATATCTGTGTGCAGATCTTATTTTATTATTGTGATGTTGTTATAGATTTAAGGGTCTATTCCATCTTTGCCCTGAACATTTTTATACAATATCATTACTTTCTTTAATAAATTGACAAATAGAATTTGCCCCCAGTAAAATTTGTCTAGCTCCATCCCTGTTTCTATATGTATGTGTATTTTTCCTTTTTTTTTATATATGATACGTAACTTTTTCTATATGAACATAGTTAATATTAATAATAATAATAATATATGTAAATGAATGAAATAGAGTTAAGGATGTACATATACTTGTAAAATTTGTTTTGGTTAAAATAATATTTTTAAAATTGAAAATTATGAAAAAAAAATCACAATTGAATCTTTTAAAAATTATGGATTTGTTATTTAACTATCTATCTAAAAAATAATATGTTAGAATAATTACTACATAAATATTTAATTCTTACTTTTGCATTTAAAAAATAAATAAATTATATATTTTTTTATAATAAATGGACCCAGTTTTGAAATTCGCCAATGGTCCCGAATGTAGGCCAAAGCTCATTGGAATAAATTGATACTAATACTTTTTTACTTTTGCACCGCACCCCTTATCCCTCCGCCTCGTCATAGTAATATTATGTTTTGAAGTTTGAACTAATTAATTGATTTTGCTTCATTCATGAACTACATATGTAAAGTATGGATTGATGTGGAGCTTCAATTAATCATTCAGGCAGTTGACTAAATATTTCAAGTCAACCACCCTTAATTTGGTTGGTACTTGTTAGTATTAAGAAACCAATTATATATATGGAGTATATTTATAGACCCGTCGAGGTGTATGTTAGCATCATGTATCTTGTTTTTGTTGGGTTGTCCACTCATTGTGAGGCCCAACCCATTTAAATAAAAAAAAAAAAAAAAAAAGAGGGAAAAGGTTTTTAGTTGCTGCGCACAGCAACTTTGGAATTTTGGTATATATATATATATATTGGCATTAAGCCCGCCACCGCATCACGAGAGAGAGAGAGAAAAATTGTCAAGCAAATTAATGAAGAGCATAAAATAGGTGAGAACTATTGAGAATTATTTTGGGGTTTGTGAAAGAGATCGAGGTACTACAAGTAATTTGGTTTCGTCTTCGATTCAGTCAGAGATTCTTCACAAAGTGCTCAATCGTCCAATTGGTTCGGGTTTTTTATTCTTGCTCTTTAGTTTGGTGATTTATTTGTTCTCTGTGTTATTCAAGTTAGGGACTTGAGGTTTTCCACCTTGTTGGTGTGATCTTGCGCAGATTCGCGGGATGATCGAGATTAAATTATGAATAACGTTAACACAATAAAACGAGAGAAAGATCAATGTATATGTATATTCCGAACGTGGAAGTACATAGTACACGTATTGAGGATCCTATTTGAGCATTATAAGATGCCGTATAAGCTAGAGGGTGAAATACATATAAAGTAGCCTAAACTATCTATCCGAGCAGCAGCTTCGAATGGAGTGCACCTGGGAAAACGTGTCTGGCGTCATAAATGCTTGGGGTATTTATAGCCGAAAATGAAGATAGGCCCATAGGCCTGGGCCTGAGGTCGGCCCAACAGTACTCTTCGATCATGGGCTGGTTCTAGAGGATCGAATTATATAGACTACGACTCGAGCTCGAAATATAGCCTTCGGGGTCGATATTCTAGTTACTCGATCGTTCACTAGCTTCTAAAAGTGGAGTCCAAATTACCCCCCATCAATACTCCCCCACTTCTCGAGCGCAAAGTGAAGCTTAAGCTCGAAGAAGTATGTGATATTCTGAACGTCGTGACGAACAAATCATATATTGATGTGTTTCGGATATGCCTCGTTAAAAACCTAACTCGGAAAAACCCATTGGGATAAAAACCGAATCAGGGAAAAAGAGTGCATATCATGGAGACACCATGATGAATTTGTCTTGATGATATAAATTTCGACGTCGGAGAGTCTTTTCTATGCTTTTGATCAAAACGTCTTTTCACATTGGTTATCTCGATACTCACAATTCCAGAATGTGTAGGGGTCTAGAATGCAATAATTTGGAAGGCAGCCCTGACTTTATCCAGAAGGAGTTTAATCGTCGCAGCGGTTTAGGGTCCCTCTTGCAATTCTCCCTTTTTACCTTCTATATATACGTTGACTTACTTAAAAACAATCTTCAGAACGACTTTTTCCTGAGATCGGAGCATAAAGATCGTGTAAGCTGTCCTTTTCATACACCTATATCTTTTATAATGTCCAGTTCGAGAGATTCGAGGCGCAAGGGCAAAGTAGGAGAGGATCCTGAGTCCGATCCTGACTTGAGGCTTATTGATGATTTTGAAGAGGGGGAATTTCATCTCGAGCATGAGGGAGCAGATCAGGTTGAAGATCTCGAGGAAAACGTGGTAGAAAAGCGTAATATTGGTGACAACGTTTTTGTCAAGATATACAAATTCGAAGCTCCTTCTGGGTCAGTTGGTTCAAGTCGGGCTGAGCTTGGCGCAGATCAAACTTCATGCATTTATGTTCAAGAAAATCATGCTAGTTTGTGCAAAGACTTTGAGAAATTTCTTCCTGAGGGGTTCTCGATCGTCATTCCGTCTTACCGCCAACGCGCAACCGATCCCCCACCTGGGTGCCAGGCTTTTTACGAGAAGCAATTTTCACACGGATTGCGCATCCCGTTTATTCCCCTACTTAGAAGTATTTTATCCTCTCTCTGTCTTTCTCCCGCTCAGATTCTCCTGAATTCTATGGCGTACATCGTAGCGTTCAGTGTTCTTATGGAGGCCAAAGGAGAGGAGGCTTCCTTTCGGAATTTTTGGCAAGTATTCCAGATGAGTATGTCAAAAGGTTCCAATGCGGGGTTCGTATCTTTTTCACAACGGTCGAACCGACCTATCCTTTCAAACGTGGCTATGGATAAAACTAAAAGCTGGAAAAGAAGGTTCTTCTTTGTGAAAGGTCCTGACATTCGTTCTGAGGAGGGTTCGAAAACTAGACCGTATCGATGGGATGGTGAAGGCCCCTGGATGTGCGGTCGTCGCAAGATCTCAGAAAAGATTATTCCTCATCTTTCTGACGAGTTTTTGAACCAGCTACAATCCGATCCCTATTAGACCATGCTTCTTGTTCAAGAAAGGGTTTTGAGGCTGGCTGGCTTAAGCAGATGCAGTTATCCAGCTCCGATGGTCGAATTTTCTCTTCCCTTGCCCACTCGATCCCTTAGCGGATCTACTCAATCTCACAGAAGTACGTCCGAATTGGCCGTCTTACCTCGTGCGCCGCTCTCTTTAAGTACGCCCTTATTCCTCTTTTACTTTAACGCGAGATAGATCGGATCTTATCTCTTAGCTTTTTTAACGTATCACATTTTGTTTGCAGACCAATTCGTTGAAGAGTTTCGGCTGTCCGTTGTTACATCAATTGGGACAGCTCGTTCTAGGGGCATACAAAGCCAGTCCCATCAACCGGTGAAGAAAAACAATGCGGAACAAAGAACGGGAGCAGATAATCCCGTCACCGACCAAATCAATATTCCAAGAGTATACCCGGCTTCGAGAGGGGTTGGCAGCTCGAGCTCGTCGAATCCCACAGTAGCTGGTCCCATGCGTAGTGTATTCACGATCGATACTTCTAACCCATCCTCCGCTGGTTATAGCCAACATTCCTGGATCCGTATTTTAGGCATGCAAGAACACGAAAAGCGTATGGATAGGAAACGGTATGCTGAACATCCTGGGCCTTCGAGGAGAACTAAACCGTTTGGTAAGAGTTCTGACTTAGTTCCTTGCCGACCAGGCAGATCGGAACCGGATTTTGCGAACTTTATGAATGAACATTTTCGCGGGCGCAGAGCCGCTGGTTACCCGGAGAAAGGGACCATTTTCTCCGATCTCGGACCAGATGGTGAAAACGAGTTTGATAAAGCCACCCGAATTTTTATGGCCGGACGGTTCAAACAGGATCTGCTTCATCACACCATAAAAAACGACTTTGAAGTTCTGAGTAACTTTTCTCGAACGTATCAAGAGGTATCAATTATTTACATTTGAATATCCCTTGTGTCTCAATCCTTTGGTACTGCGCTGATATCACCTTACCAATATAGGCCGGGGATTACTATGCGCTTCAGACTTATCGCTTGTCGTTGCTGGAACAAGAATCGCAAGAAGCTCACGACGCGTTCGCGCAGACTTCGGCCGAGAATAAAACCCTTCACGCTCGATTAGATGACGTTACGAGTAAATTATCGACCAGTCATCGAGAGTTGTCAAGAATGAAGGAGGAATTGGAGATCGCTAACAAGAAACCTACCTCATTTGAGAAAGCGAAGCAAGATTCCGAGCGAGCATATGCCCATGGCCGGGAAGAGGCTGTGATTCCAGCCATACGGGAATTTTTGAAGTCCCCTGTCCTAGATCCTTTAGTTCAAAGGAGAATGGGAGGGATTCTTCAAACGATTTTTTATAAAGGAGTTCAACAGCTAGTTTCGGCCGGGAAAATTCCAGATAAAATGGATGAATATTTTCAATATATGAACCTTTATAAGAATGCTGAAGGGAAGGACTATAAAGCTTCTTCTTTACCCAAGGCAGATAAGAATTGGCAGGATCATCATTTTGCCCCCTTTGTCGAGGAGTTTGACTTCCCAATGCCGAACCCTGATTTGCTTGAGCTGTCCGATGATAACCCTGAGTCTACTCTAGGAAGTGAATCATACAACGAGCAGAATGACCAATCTTGCAGTTGAATACAGCCTTCAGTAAGGATTAGGACGGTTTAGACAATGAATCCTGAATCTTCGAAGAAAATCAATTCATGGTTTGAGAATCAGAAAATGACCGTTTATAATAGCTATGTAATAGGAGTAACACTTTTTGTAATAGGGTCCTTCTCTAGTGTTTTTCCTTTCATAATCTGTATATTCCCCTCATTTTGTAGGAACTAATATTTGATTGAATTTTATCGTTTATGATCGAATCTTTATCGTTCCCTTTTGAACTTCTCAACAGTTGCAACGGTTCAATTATTGCAAAAATAGGATGTCGCCTCTATAAATATTAGGACTATTTCAAATCATTTGTCTAAGACCTTTAATTACTGAGATCGGAGCTTCGCGTATAGTATCTATTTTCGAACTTTCAAACTTTTTTCTTCGCTTACTATGGATCAAATATTAGGTATAGCCATCGACCCCAAATCATTATTGGGTGTTACTAAGAGTAAAGGTCCCTCCAAAGACCAAAAATCGACCAAAGAGAACAAATCCTCCAAGGCTTCCCCAAAAACATCTGCATCTTCCCCCAAAACCTCCAAGGGCAGGGAGACTAAAAAGGAGAAACATGTTCCATTAAAACATCCCAAAGTTATTCCTAGCAAGTCAGTTTTAGATGAGGAACTCGATGAGGAGCTCGAGGCTTCTCCGCCGAAAAATCTTGACACTTCATACCGTGTATTAGCTAGGCAAAAAGCATCATCTGTTTCTTCCAATAAAAGACCTTATTCAGATGGGATTACCCCACTCGAGACCTTGCAGAACCTTGTCTCTGGCAAGGAATTGCCTTTTGGCGATCTCAATGCTGGTTCTCCGACGGG
Organism: Penstemon eatonii; assembly: GCA_038501285.1. NCBI lineage: Eukaryota > Viridiplantae > Streptophyta > Magnoliopsida > Lamiales > Plantaginaceae > Penstemon > Penstemon eatonii. The sequence continues at coordinate 58,224,723 of CM076715.1, read as the reverse complement.
AGCTTTGGGTAAGAAACCTAAACTGACCCCAACTGGAGAGGGCTCTTTGTTTCTGGAGGATCTGCCGAGCCTTCAAAGCTTGAAACTGAGTCTTCGAAGACTGAAGTTGAGCCCTCGAAGACTGAAAATTTTTCTGACCTTCGCCCTTCTGTTTCCCTTGTTACCTTTCCTTCCCCACTTCGAGAGTCGAAGGACGAGTTTGCCCGGGAAGTGGAGCTCGAGAATTTTGTTGAGAGTCTGCCGCAAACTGATCTTCCTATCTCTGAAGCTGGCGCGTCTAAGGAAAAAGGCCCTTCGGAGCTGTACCAGTCTGGATCGAACTCTCTTTTTCAGGTCTCTCCCTCTCCCTTTTTTTTTTTTTTTTAAGATCAAAATCATCCATGTAGGCTGGACAAGACTTTCTTAAACTAAAGATGTTAGCTGAGCGGGAGCTGAGCCGTCATGCTGCTGTTAGCCTCGAGCTGGAGAAGAAGAACGACGAGCTGGAACGTGTCCTTGAGGAGAAATTGGCTTTAGAGAAAGAGAAAATTGCTAAGGATCAGGGAGAAGAGCTCCATCAACAATTGAGCAAGGAGCTCGAAGTGCTCAAAAAGCTTTACGAGCAGGAGAAGAAAGGCTTCGAGCTTCGTGAAAAGGAGGCTTACGCTCGGGGGTATGAAGTCCGTGGTGCTGAACTTCGGAAGATTTTTTTCGATAATAAACTTCTGTAGATGCCTTAAGCATTGAACTTGTTGTAACTTTAATTTTTTCCTTTCGTATTTGTGCTGTAGCTCTTGAATAAGTTTTCAACTTTTTCCGTGTGTTTCTGTTTCTGTATTTTGGATCGTGTAGCGATCCCTTCGCCAATTTTATTATTGTTATATCGTTTGTTGATGGCTATCCTTTTTTCTTGATCGTGTTGGCATGCTCTTCTCTTTGATCGAACTTTTCAATGATACCGAGCATAGTTGGCGAGGGATAATTTATGCTTTAATTGTTATTGGATCTGAGTGCGGTAGATGCGAGTATACCGATGCAAGTACTTGCTCTTGAATCAAATGATTTATCTTTCCGTCCAAACAATCCCCTATTCCTCGGGAAGCGAAACCGTTGGCGCATTTATTGCTCGTATCGCAACCATTCATTCCAAAAGATCTGGACCATCGGTCTCCATTTTCGTCTCCTATAAATACCTTTGAATGGTCCTTGTTTTACTATTTCATTTTACCTTCCTGTAAAATTTTCATTCGGAGCTTATGCTCGAGTTATCGCCTCCTTTAGCGAACAACTGTTTATCCCTAATAACGATGTCCAAGACTCGAACTCGATCCTCAATAATTATGTTCGAGATCCGAACTCGAACTCTTTTCCTTTTTGCTTTCAAATTAAATTTTTCTTCGACTAGGATATCGACAGACGAAAAGGATTGCGACTAGGATACCGGCAGACGACCTGCTCTCTCTGATTCCAAATCCTTGAGGCAGGCTCGAATTCCTGTATCCTGTACTCCACCCAGTCGGGATAGTGGGTCAACTGCTGGAGGAGTTTTCCTGCACTCGATCTCAACTTCTTCAAGGTGTCTTCTTGAAGAATGTTGCCTTCGAATTTGCTAGGAGTACCTCCAACTGGAGTTGCTTCCCACTCTTTCGACGTGGTGATGTGTGGACCAATCAGCGAGGAAGCAGCGGACGAAGGGTAGAAGTGTTAGCTTCTCGGGGGTTATCTCTGCTATCCGAACTGCATTCGTGGAAGAAGGTAGAAGTGTACTCTCTTCACTTTGCTCTAATACTTTAGCGTAGGGTTACCCGTTTATGATAGGATTGTACTTGGTGTAAAGCTTGATTTTCCTTATTGTAATCAAATCTGTAACTGTTTCAAAGTCTATGAATAAAATATTTACTTCCTTTATTTTTCTCGCCTGTTAATCTACATAATTGCTTCCGGATAGAATAATCGAGCATCAAAATTCAACCAAATACGAATGATAACTGACACTTTTTTCTGGTCTCTGTCCCTGATGGGATAATCGAACATCAACTTTCAATAATCGAACATCAATTATGTAATTGCTCTTGGATAGAATAATTGAAACTCAACTTTTAATAACCAAATATGAATGATAATAGACATTTTTCGCCGATTTCGTTTGCTGATAGAATAATCTAAGATTAATAACCAAATTTGGGTGGTGATTAACATCATTAGCATATCTCGACCATTGTATTTCGAAATTGAGAGATCGATAATTTGAATTTAGGGTCTTAGAAACAGCATTTCGCCCTTTTTATTTATTTTGATCTAAGGGGCATAGCAACGGCTTTCACCCTTTGTCGTTTTGATCGGTCATAGCAATAGCTTTCACCTGAGGGTCTTAGCAACAACTTTCACCCTTTTTATTTATTTCGATCTAAGGGGCATAACAACGGCTTTCACCCTTAGTCATTTTGATCGGTCATAGCAACAGCTTTCACCTGAGGGTCTTAGCAACAGCTTTCACCCTTTTTATTTATTTCGATCTAAGGGGCATAGCAACGACTTTCACCCTTAGTCGCTTTGATCGGTCATAGCAACAACTTTCACCTGAGGGTCTTAGCAACAACTTTCACCCTTTTTATTTATTTCGATCTAAGGGGCATAGCAACGGCTTTCACCCTTAATCGTTTTGATCGGTCATAGCAACAACTTTCACCTGAGGGTCTTAGCAACATCTTTCACCCTTTTTATTTATTTCGATGTAAGGGGCATAGCAACGACTTTCACCCTTAGTCGATTTCGAGGGTCGTCACCCATTTCGCTGATCCAAGGGGCATAGCAACAACTTTCACCCTTGTTTGATATTTGATTAATATGCACAAAGATTGGCCATAATAACTTTTCGAGTAAGACGAATTGATAATATCTCTGGTGAATAAAACTTTCATTGAATAGATAATCTTCAAGAACATGAGAAATAAAGAACACAATGAGACAATAAAATAATAGATAGGCAAGAAACTGTCAAATAATCTTCATCTTCCATAATATCTTCTCAAGTTTATGGCATTCCAAGATCGAGGCAAGACTTCTCCATTTGGATGAGCAATCTTGTAAGAGCCCTTCTTCCCTACTTCGACCACTACATAAGGTTCATCCCAATTGGGTTGAAGTTTTCCAACATGTTTCGAGACTTCTACCTTTTTTAGCACTAGATCACCGACCTTAAATATTCAGATTCTAACCTTTTGATTGTAAGCTTTCTCTATGTTGGATTTCATAGCCTGAAGTTTCAGCTTAGCATGATCCCTTTTGTTGTCCGCATGATCGACTTCCATTTCTCTTAATGATTTATTTTCTTCGGAATCATAGAATTCAACCTTGGGAGAAGATATAAGATTCTCGACTGGAATAACTGCTTCAGATCCGTAAACCAAACTAAAAGGAGTTTCCCCTGTAACTGATTTTACAGTGGTCCTATAAGCCCATAAAACTCCTGGAAGCTCATCAAGCCACTTTCCTTTTGCGTCAGATAACCGCTTTTCTAGAGATCGAACGATCTCTCTATTTACGACCTCTGTTTGTCCGTTGGCCTGCGGGTGCCCTACTGATGCGAAGTTTTGCTGTATTCCGAATTTCTCACACCAATCCGTGACTTTCTTGCCAGCGAATTGTGTTCCATTGTCGGAGATTAAAACTCTAGGAATTCCGAACCTGCAAACAATATTCTTCCATAGGAAATTTATAACTTGAAACTGAGTGATCTTGGTTAGAGCCACACATTCAACCCATTTGCTGAAATATTCTACAGCGACCAACACATAGTTCTTCCTAGATCTGGCGGTCGGGAAGGGACCGACAATGTCGATACCCCATTTGTCGAAAGGCCAACAGATCGGAATAGAGTGCATTTGTTCAGCTAGCTGATGGATCAAGTTCGAATGTATTTGACAATGATGACACTTCTTCACGTAATCGACTGAGTCAGAAAAGAGAGTTGGCCAGTAATATCCCGTCCTCGAGCATTTTAGAGCTAATGCTGGAGCTCCGCCGTGACTTCCCGCTTCTCCCTCGTGAATCTCCTTAAGGATTATATTATATTGATTTTCAGAGATACACTTTAGTAAAATTCCAGAGGAGGATCGTTTATAGAGTTGGTCATCGATTAAGGCAAATGATGGGGATCGGTATTTGACTCTTCGGGCCTCGTTAGTATCTTTTGGTAGTTTTCCTTCCTTCAGGTAATTGATGAATGGGTCCATCCAAGAGATCTTTTGCTCGCCGATTTCCATGACATTTATGCAAAGAGTGACATCCAGATCGACAGCGGATGTGTTCGACAATAACCATGTAATAACCCTTTCCTTATTACCGTCTGCACGCCGGTGAATTTTGACAGCAAATCAGCCCATAGGTTTTCTTCTCTAGGAACAGATTGAATATCGAACATTCCGAATCGCGATATCAGACTCTTTGCTTTGTTCAAATATCTTATCATATTGAATTATTTTGCTTCATAAACGCCCATTACCTGCCTATGAACAAGTTCAGAATCTGTCAGCACAGTAATTGATCTTACCTTTGCCTTTAATGCCATCTCCAATCCCGCAATCAGAGCTTCATATTCTGCTTCGTTGTTTGTAACGACAAAATCCAAAGTAATGGCATAACTTAAATCTTCGCCATTGGGTCCTTGAAAATGAATTCCTGCTCCGCCCCCCTCCTTAGTCGATGAGCCATCTACGTGCATCAACCATATCGGATCCTCGATCTCATTGAGTATGTTTATTTTAGAATTTTCCTCGTTCTCTGAATTCTTCATACTAGTTGATTCAATCAGGAAGTCAACTAGCACTTGAGCTTTTACTGCTGTTCGTGGTAGGTACTCGATTTCGAACTGCCCCAATTCGATTGCCCATTTTATTAGCCTGCCTGACGCTTCTGTCTTAGATAAAACTTGCCTCAAGGGTTGGTTAGTTAAGACAATAATCTTATAAGTTTGAAAATAAGGCCTCAACCTTCGTGCAGCCACCACCAAAGCAAGTGCAAACTTTTCGATCTCCATATAATTCTTCTCGACACCCTGTAAGAACTTGCTCAAGTAGTAGACTGGTTTTTGTCCGGATTCCTCCAGTTTTACCAATACCGAACTAATAGCCTCTTCCGAAATAGCTATGTAGAGATACAAAGGTTCTCCGTCTGTAGGCTTGGCCAACATGGGTGGTGAGGTCAAGTATGCCTTTAGATCTTCAAAAGCCTTGTCACATTCAGCATTCCATTCGAAGTCCTTCAACTTACGTAATAGCTTGAAAAACGGTAAACTCTTGTCAGCGGATCGAGAGATAAACCTATTTAGTGAAATGATCTTTCCGATCAAGCTCTGAACATCCGAAAGTTTTCTTGGAGGTCGAAGATCGGTAACCGCTCGGATCTTTTCTGGGTTTGCTTCGATTCCTCTTTCGTGAACAAGATATCCGAGGAACTTTCCTGATCGTACTCCGAAAGTACATTTTGCTGGGTTCAATTTCATCCCATACTTTCTCAATATTTCGAAGCATCTGCCGAGGTACTTGATGTGGTCCTCTTCTGTCATGCTTTTTACAAGCATATCGTCCACATAGACTTCCATAATCTCTCCTATCAATTCCTTAAACATCATATTGACCAGCCTTTGGTACGTTGCACCCGCATTTCTCAAACCGAACAGCATAACTATGAAACAGTATATACCTTGCTCGGTAACGAATGCGGTTTTATCCTGATCTCTCTCGTTCATGAAAATTTGGTAAAAACCCTGGAAAGCATCCATCATGCTAGAAAATACAAAACCTGCAGTGGAATCTACCAACATATCAATCCGAGGTAGTGGGTAAGGGTCCCTCGGGCACAATTTGTTTAGATCAGTAAAATCGTTACACATCCTCCACTTGTTCTTGGTTTTGTCACCTTTTGAGACCAGAACCACATTACATAACCATTCAGTGAACTTAATTTCTTTGATCTGACCAGCAGCTAGTAACCTATCAACTTCCGCCTTGATTATTTTATCCTTTTCACGTCCGTGATTACGCTTCTTCTGTCTTACTGGCTTGGCCTTAGGATCGATGTTTAAAGAGTGGGTTATTATACGTGGATCGATCCCCACAATATCGTCCGAGATCCAGGCAAACACATCTACATTCTCTTGCAAGAACTCGAGGAGCATGGTTTCCATTCCTTAACTTAGTTCCGTTCCGAACTTGGTAACTTTCTCCGGGGATCCTGGAACCAATATCACCTCCTTATGATCGGGCGCTTGTATGCTCATGTCTACATTTTTTCATTTCTTTCCTTGTAATTTCTCTGTATCTTGAGATGTTAAATTCGAGACTGATCCTGACTCCAGATCAATCAATTTCCTTTTTGCCGGAATTTTGGGCTCCACTTTCTTTTTTATGCTTAAAGACGAGTTATAACATTCCCAAGCCATATACTGGTCATTTCGTACCTCTCCTACTCCAGCGTCCGTTGGGAATTTAACCTTTTGATGGTAAGTAGACACTACTGCCTTGAAGACGTTCAGAGCTGGTCTTCCCAGTATAGCATTGTAGGCAAAAGGTGTTTCAACCACCAGAAATTTTATCATCCTTGTTACGCTCTTGGGCTTTTTCCCAAGAGTCGTGCTTAACAGTATGGTTCCTAATGGGACGATCTCCGAGCCTCCGAACCCGACCAAAGGAGTGGCTACACGATCCAGATGAGGATGCTGAAGATTCATTCGAGCAAGAGCTTCAGAGGAGATAATGTTTGCCGAACTTTCGTTGTCGATCAAAATTCTTTTGACCTCATAATTAGCAATTTTTAGAGTTAACACCATGGAAAAATCTGGATCATCTTCATTCGTGTCCCAACTAACATCGGAGGGTCGATCTGCATCGCTGAAACTTATAATTTGATTTTCCATGGATGGGAATTCCAAGGAAAATACTTCCTTTTTGGTCGAAACAGATGTTCTTATTGACCTCAACGTTCTTTTTCTCGCATTTTTGCTGTCTCCTCCCGCCGGTCCGCAAGCGATCATGTTTATTACTCCGTTCAATTGCTCTTCCGCCTGATTTAGAACTTCCTTTTGCTGATTAATAAATCTTCGAGGGCTCCTGGATCTATATCGGCTTTTATAGTTATTTCCTTTGACAAACTCCTTAAGTTTTCCTTGCGCGATTAACTTTTCAATCTCAACTTTCAGTTGATAACAATTCTCAGTACTGTGCCCACGAGCTCTATGATACCAGTAGTATTGGTCATATCCCATTGCCCCTGGTCTTGCCTGAGTAATTCTCTGGGCTTCAGGAATTCAATTTCCTTCTTCCAATACAGTCAAAATTTCCTCTTTGGGATGTTCAGTTAACTGGATCTTTCCAGGTCGTGGGGGCTGACTTTGATCATAAGGTGGACCGTATACATTCGGTCTTTGGGTCGGCACCTGCGGCTTGTATGCGTTGAGTCGTTGCCATACCGATCCTCTAGTCGATCCTCCGTAGTCGCTTGATTTTGGTATGGGGGCTCGATCTTGCTTTTTGTTAAGAGGGAGTTTTGGGCTGTGTGCGTTTTTTAGTTTATTCATCTCCTCCTGGATCATATATTTCTCGGCAATCTCCATTATCCGCTCAAAAGATTTTGGTTGCTTCCTACATAATGCATTTCCGAACTGTGTGCTTTTTGTTAATTCGAACATCAGAGAGGATAAGTATTCGATCTGGGGGGTATCGACTTTCAACAGCTCGATACTAAATCTCGATAACCATTGCCTCAAGGTTTCTCCCTCCCATTGTTTGACCGTTCCCAAGTGATTTGCTGGCAACCTATGTTTTCTTTGGCTCGCAAATTGATGCTTGAACTTATCACAAAATTCATCAAAGGAGAATATAGAGTTTGGCGGCAACTTTCCGAACCAATCAAGGGCAATCCCTTCAAAAGTTGTGACCATAATTTTGCAGCAGAAATCTTCCGAATGTCCATATAAATTCATCACATTGACAAAACTGTTGACATGTTCCCCGGGGTCGGTAGTCCCGTTATACCGCGGTAACCTTGTTGGTACCGTTTCTGTGTTCCTGGCTTCACGTATCTCTTGGCAGAATGGCGAACATCGCATGATGCTATTTTCGATCTCTCTATCTCTTATATTTCCCTGGATAATTTCCCTATTTTGGTTCATTTCAGTGCCCCTAGCTGCTGTAGCGGCACGGCGGACTTCTACCAACGCCTCTTCCCTATCTAACTTCTTTGCCACCCGCTCCTGCACTATTCTTTCAAGCTCGGACTCTGTGATTCTCTTATAGGTCGGTTTTTTCTTTCTTGCCAAATCTATAGGGTGACTTTCCCCTACTACTGAGTCCTCCACATCTTGTATTGTTCGTGCCAGGTTTTCCGAGCGAGCATTAGTTTTCGCAGGAGCTGCTCGAGGAAGGTTTGGTACGGGTATATTCGATGTGGCTCGTAACACACTATTTTCCTTCTGGATGTCCGAAGAGGGAATCTCTGGCCTCCCATGGACAGGTGGCTGATCCACGGGAGATTGGTCAACCCTTCCACTATTCAGAAACTCCCTGCACATAGTGCCTATAATGGATCTCAAATCAGCGATAGTTGTGTGGATCGGAGCATTGTCCTGGGGAAGGATCGGCGGAACTTCTGGTTGTTGAGCCGCTCTGGACAGATTATCGGGCTCATTGTTAACTGAATTCTGAACCCCCGCTGCATGGGAAGGTTCCCCTCGAATATATGTATTCCTCCTCATAGTAGGCATTTTTCGATCTAACACTCAAATAAGGCCCCACGGTGGGCGCCAATTGATCTTGCACAGATTCGCGGGATGATCGAGATTAAATTATGAATAACGTTAACACAATAAAACAAGAGAAAGATCAATGTATATGTATATTCCGAACGTTGAAGTACAGATTACAAGTATTGAGGATCCTATTTGAGCATTATAGGATGCCGTATAAGCTAGAGGGTGAAATACATATAAAGTAGCCTAAACTATCTATCCGAGCAGCAGCTTTGAATGGAGTGCACCTGGGAAAACATGTCTGGCGTCATAAATGCTTGGGGTATTTATAGCCGAAAATAAAGATAGGCCCATAGGCCTGGGCCTGAGGTCGGCCCAACAGTACTCTTCGATCATGGGCTGGTTCTAGAGGATCGAATTATATAGACTACGACTCGAGCTCGAAATATAGCCTTCGGGGTCGATATTCTAGTTCGTCGATCGTTCACTAGCTTCTAAAAGTGGAGTCCAAATTACCCCCCATCATAGTGAGATTATTAATATTGTGATCCAAAAGTGTTCTCTTGAGAATTTGGTTAGCCCCTAGTGGTTTTAGGGAGGATTTTGTAAACCCATTATCATTATAGTGGTTGAGTTAGATTGGTTTTCGATCTCGTGGTTTTTTCCCGGTTTGGGTTTCCACGTAAAATTGTCATGTGCATATCTACTTTTCTCGCATCTTAATTCTTGTTGAGTTCAGTGAATTAGTACTTGGGTTTAATTTGATCTTGTTATTCTCAATTTCAATCCGTGGATATTTGTGGGAAAGAACGAATTGCTTCCATTGTGATATTAGTTGTTACTAATCTGGTATTCTTTCCCTAACAATGTCCAGTCCATGTGGTTTGAGCCGCGGTTAGAGTACGTTTGGGGAATAAAAATTGATGACTCCATTGGAGGGATGATCAAATTAAATGGATCAAATTATTCGTTTTGGAAATCAAGTATTGAGGACTTGTTGTATTGCAAGGATTTGTATTTGCCCTTGCACGGAGATGAAGGCAAACCGAAGGATATGGCTGCGACTACTTGGGATATAATGCGTAGAAAGACAGTTGCATATATCTGACGTTTCATTGATCACAGTCTGTATCACAACTTTGCCAGTGAAAATAAGGCTGATGTCTTGTGGAAGAAAATTGAGACTATGTTCGAGAGTAAAGTGCCTTAAACAAAGCTTCTATCTTTAGAAAGATGGTTCGGTTGAGATACCAGGATGATACTAGCATGGCAGAGCATCTCAACATTTTCCAGGGTTTGATTAATCAGTCTGTTGCCATGGAAATATCTCTAGATGATGAGGTGATGGCTTCGTTACTTCTTGGCTCGCTATCTGACAGTTGGGACACACTTGTTGTGACAATTAGTAACTCGGCTCCAGATGGTGAATTAACTTTGGAGATGGTCAAAAACAGTTTGCTAAATGAAGAAGCTAGGAGGAAGGAGAGAAATTTTAGTTCTGATACAGAGACTAATATTCTGGTAACCGGAACTGATAACAGAGACAAGAATAAAGGTTCTAATGAGACGTCCAAGTCAACGAAAAATGTGAAGTGTCATTATTGTGGTTTCATGGGTCACTATATGAGACATTGTAGAAAGAAGAAAAGAGATCAAGAGAAGGGGACTACGGATAATAAGAAAGATGACAAAAGCGCAGCAGCAGTTGGATATGATGGTGATTTAATCACTGTTGCTGATTATGCATGTGTTAGTTCAGTATGTCAGCGAATGGATTGGATTGTCGATTCAGGAGCTTCGTATCACATCACTCCATATAGAGATATGCTTTCATCATACTCTAGTGGCAGTTTTGGTAAAGTAAGAATGGTGAATTTGGACGCTAGCGAGATTGTTGGCATAGGGAATGTTGTTTTGGAGACAGACACAAGTTGCAGACTTCTTTTAAGTGATGTCAGACATGTCCCGGATATTCGACTCAATATTATTTCTACAGGAAAGCTTGATGACGATGGCTATGCTTATCACACTGGTGAAGGAAAATGGAAAATCACCAAAGATACTCTCACTATTGCAAATGGTAAGAAACAAAATTCACTATACCTGATGCAAGCACAATTATCGAATGGAGAAGTGAATGTAGTTGACAAGGATTACTCCATTGATTTGTGGCACAAAAGACTTGGACACATGAGTCAGAATGGTTTGCAGCTTCTGGCCAAGCAGAAACTCCTCCCTGGTGTGACAGGTACTCTCTTACAGACTTGTGCTGATTGTTCGGCTGAAAAACAACACAAGTTTCCTATTCAGAATTTATCCTCCCGTAGAAAATCTTATCCGCTAGATTTGGTGCATACAAATTTGTGTTGGATGAAAGATAGAACATATGGTGGTGCTTTATATTTTATTTCTTTCATTGATGATTTCTCGAGAAAAGTTTGTTTTGCTTTGAAATCTAAAAATCAGGTACTTGAGGTTTTTAAGATTTTTCAAGCAAAAGTTGAAAGAGAAATAGGAAGGAAATTGAAGTGTATTCGTGCAGATAATAGTGATGATTATCGGGGTCAAATTGAGCTGCATTGCAAAAATCATGGTATCAAGTTTGAGAAGAGTTTTCCTCAACACAGTGGTGTGGCTGAGAGAATGAATGTGACAATTTGCGAGCGAACAAGGTGTATGCTTTCACACTCGAAATTGTCTAAATCCTTTTGGGGTGAAGCAATGAGAACTGCAGTTGATTTAACTAACCTTTCTCCGTCAGTTCCTTTGGGTGGCGACATTCCAGACAGAGTTTGGACAGGGAAAGAAGTTTTGTATGAGCACTTAAGAGTATTTGGTTGCAGAGCTTATGTTCACGTTCCAAACGATAAGATATTCAAGCTTGATGATAACAGTAAACTATGTATCTTCTTGGGATATGACCCTGAAGAGTTTGGCTATAGGCTATGGGATCCGGTAAATCGAAATATTGTCAAAAGCAAGGATGTTGTATTCCTTAAGGATCAAATTGTTGCTGATTCAGAGCAAAGTCAAAGATCAGAATTCAGTCAAGAAATTCCTGTCAACTTTCAAGTTCCTACACCGGCAGTTCAGGATTACGGGAGAGATGTACGAGACGTACATGATGACTATGTTATGCTTTCTGATGGGGGAGATCCCGAAAATTCTACACAAGCAATATCAAAAGAGCAACTTGAAGCTTTCACTCATAGGGTAGGCTTGGTTGAACCTCACGCATGAGCTGGAGGGGGGGAATTGTTGGTTGTCCACTCATTGTGGGGCCCAACCCATTCAAATAAAAGAAAAGAAAAAAAAAAGGGGGGAAAGGTTTTTAGTTGCTGCGCACAGCAACTTTGGAATTTTGGTATATATATATATATATATATATATTGGCATTAGCCCGCCGCCGCATCACGAGAGAGAGAGAGAGAAATTGTCAAGCAAATTAATTAAGAGCATAAAATAGGTGAGAACTATTGAGAATTATTTGGGGGTTTGTGAAAGAGATCGAGGTACTACAAGTAATTGGTTTTGTCTCCGATTCGGTCAGAGATTCTTCACAAAGTGCTCAATCGTCCAATTGGTTCGGGTTTTTTTTATTCTTGCTCTTTAGTTTGGTGATTTATTTGTTCTTTGTGTTATTCAAGTTAGGGACTTGATGTTTTCCACCTTGTTGGTGAGATTATTAATATTGTGATCCAAGAGTATTCTCTTGAGAATTTGGCAAGCCCCTAGTGGTTTTAGGGAGGATTTTGTAAACCCATTATCATTATAGTGGTTGAGTTAGATCGGTTTTCGATCTCGTGATTTTTTCCCGGTTTGGGTTTCCACGTAAAATTGTCCTGTGCATATCTACTTTTCTCGCATCTTAATTCTTGTTGAGTTCAGTGAATTAGTACTTGGGTTTAATTTGATCTTGTTATTCTCAATTTCAATCCGTGGATATTTGTGGGAAAGAACGAATTGCTTCCATTATGATATTAGTTGTTACTAATCTGGTATTCTTTCCCTAACAGTTTAGTAGTGCAATAAGTAAGGCTATAATTGTATTCTTGTTAGTAGAGATTTTCATGTAATATTTCTGACGTGAAAAGTCATATTTAAAACTTGAATATACTTAATAAACAAAAGAAAAATCATATATTTAGTGACAATAGGAAATTTGTCGCTCTTGCTCCCGTTATATTGTTGTGGTGATAGAGATCTCAGATCTAACAAGCTTGCTCTATTTTGAAATGGTTAAAGTACTCAAATGTAATTTTTAAAAAAGATTACACTCAAGTTGTCCGTGTTTGTCCGATATATATACACAATCCTCTCAATGATTTGGATTAGGAGTCTTGTGACTCTTGTGGTCTTGTATTGGACATCAGAGGGCTCTAGACCTGTTTACCTAAGTGGAAATTGTTGGACTGATCCAATTGGGCCGGGTCGGATCGGGTGCGCCCATGTGGGCTGACCCGAACCGGATCCGGATCCAGTTGGTTAAGGTGAGTTTTAATTAACTCCCCACTCCTATTAATGTGGGACAACTCCCCCTCTCTCTCACTACTTGTCAGATAATTAAAAGGAACGTTTATTCCCTCTCTCTCTCAGACAGTTAATCACAATTGAAAATCAAAGAGAACAAAATACAGAGAGAAAAAAGACAGAGAAAAATTAAGAGAGAAAATCACTTATTTTGGGGAGAGTTAATTGATCAATCAAGAACATCGAAGTCAGGGTTATTAGGCTGTGATTCGTGTCTACTTTCCGTCCGTGATTGGAGACCGACCAGAGTGTTGGAAAACTACCAGAAATCAGAAATCAGAGTTCGTGATTCAATTGCCGGTTCAAATTGCTAATTAAGATCCTTTTACTTAATTTGCTTCGATTATACGAATTTGAAGCATGTATGTTGTTAAATCCAACATTGGTATCAGAGCCATTGTTGCGATTGAGTTCGAAATTCTTTAAATTTCTGATTATATTCGAAAATCATGCTGTATGTGCCTTGTAATTCCTGTCAAATTATTTTTGTTAATGATTTTTCGAATTTGTGGAATTATGGTTATACTGTTTTAATTTTCGAGGCATGCTATAATTGTCGGATTATGCTGAAACTTTTTTTGAGGCATGCTTATATGATGTAGTAATTATTTGAATTGTTTCAGAATATTTTGACTTATATTTTGTTCTGAAAAAATTGTTTTCTTAAAATCGTATTATGCATTTTCCCGATGTGTTACTTGGAATTATGCGATCTACCATATATTCTTACGTTCGTCTCGAAATAAGCTTTCTGGATCTGTGCCCAGATTATTTTTTGGCTGAATATTTCGTGCGGAAATTGAGTTTTAAGTCTCTGCCTACTTACATTAACAATCTGGAAAATTAATCTATAACACAAAATACATAATACACTCGCCACTCTCTTCCTAAGCGGTTGTAACGCACACTCCAACGTCGAGAGCTCAAAACATAAATCTGATTGCACCAATGGATTCGGAAGGCACGAAAATGGGGGGGGGGTAGCCAGAAGGACGACGCCGGAAAACGAGCGGAAGGCGGCGCGTGTGTTACACGCGCCACCCTCGCGAGTGGAACAACTCATGGGCAGTTGTAACTGCCCAGTCACACGCATGCATCCATGTGGCATCCACGTCAGACACACATGTCTGCCACGTCACCGCCACGTAGGATTCCAAGGCCTGTTTTTTACACGTCACTGCCACGTGTCCATCCACGTGTCAATGACGTGTACATCCAACGTGGAAGGTCACGTCACTGTTCCATGCCACGTGGTCTATTCAGAAACTGCCACGTGGCAGAAGCTTGTTTAAAAAAAAAATTTGCACCCAACGCCAGCGCGTGTCGGCGCGTGAGGTGGCTTCCGGCGGCCGGTTTCGACCGGATTTTTTTCTGTAAACTCCAAATTTTATTTTTGATTTATCTGTGAATTAAAATTATTTTTTGAACAATGTTTAAAATTTATTTTGATTTATTGTCTTTTAAATCTTTAGAAATTCACAGAAAATAAAATTCTTCATCAGAAAATTCCAAATTTTTTCCAGAAAATTTAAATTAAATTGTCCTTCATGGGTGGCTACTGAGATTGATTTTTTTGATACTTTAGAAAAATTAAGCTCTTTTATTCTCGCTTGAGCATTTGTTTTTCGCGTATTTTTATTTGAAATTTGGCAAAGAAAATATTCTTGAAAGTATCAAAATATATTTCAATCACTGAAAATATTAAAATTCCGCAAACATTTAATATTTACCCTCATCCTTCAGGTATGCCTTTGATCTATAGCAGATATAGGGTACTTCGGGGAGAAGCTCTTGAGCGACGTATCCATGAGCTACCGGGGGTCAAAGAAAATTTGGTGTCGTACCGAATGGATCCCAAACACTCTTTGGAAGAGCATTGGAGGGTAATGAGAAAGTTACACCGCCGCGTTCACTTTTATGGTACTGACATTCATCCGTTTGAAAAACGGTGTGATGTCTACAAGCAATCTCTTCCAGTTGAACTTCATAAAGTGTGGGAAGAGGCGAGAAACTATGTTGGAAGAGATACCTCAATAGAAAACTTTATTCACAACATGCATAATGGATGGAAATTATACCTCAAGAAAAAGGCTGAAAAGACTTTGTTTCTTAGTCTGAACTCTAACATCCGCAACTTGAGGTCCGGCATGAGGAAGAAATCAACTCATCGGTCCTTGAAGCAAGTACCTTGTGACGGGCTGTCTCAAGCTATTGCCAATGAAGCTTTTGTTCAGTCTTGGCAATCAATCGAACCAGAGGGTCGATTTTTCCGATTTGAATGATTTCTGTAATTTCATTTCCATTTGAAGATATTCTATGTTGTTTGTTTGTTTTCTACATGAGACTGGATTTGATAATTGTTTATTTGGATCTTAGTTGTTTTGATTCAAAATGCATGCTTTGTTTGCTTACATATTTATGATCGTATATGTATTGTTATGCTTTAGCATGTTTGATCATCTTTTCCAGTGGGAGTTCTTAGGTTTTAGAATGACTATCACCAAGAACTTTAGTTTTTATACTTTTGATATTAAGTCCATAATTATGAGATACTTGTAAATGGATGATGATTGGGAACATTGCGTGAACTTTCGAATCCATTGCTTGTGTCAGGTCTTAATGGAGCTTAATTGACTTAGTATAAAATAAAATATGTGTATAAGGGTTTTAACATCTAATCACCTCTTACATAACAGACTATGGCATCTAAATCAATAATTGCTGACCTTAACAAAGGTGACAAACTGAACGGTGACAACTATGACATCTGGCGTCATAAGATTTGGTATGTGCTCGATGAGCAAGATGCTTTGGATGGCATCAACCGAATCTTGGATGACCCAGGTGTTGGAAATAGTGTCCAACAGAGAAGGGATCAAGAGGCTTACCAGGCGTGGAAAAAGAAAAATTCCACTGCTCGTGCAGTCCTGGTTAGCTCTGTGATTGATGATTTGATTTACGAGTGTGAGCAGCACCCTACCGCTCATGACATATGGGTGTTTCTCAGGGAGAAATATGGGGGTACGACAATCACTCGTCTGAGGCAGCTGACAATCAAATTTGACACTTATAAGAAATTGCCCAATCATAACATTAAGCAACACATTAGGGTGATGTCTAATATGATTAGGGAGCTTGTGTCAGCCGGCCATATCCTCTCTGATGAGCAGCAAGTTCAAGCCTTAATCCGGTCACTTCCTGACAAGTGGGAGCATCTGAAAATCAATCTGACTCATAATGATAGCATCAAAACTTTTGTTGATGCTGCTCGCCACGTTGAACGTGAGGATGAGCGACTTGGAGTTGCAAAATCCATGTCAAGTGCTTACATTGCTGAGACTAGTTCCAAGAAAACTTCGGGCTTCAAACGTAAGAGGAACTGGAAGAAAGGCAACCCTGGGAAGCAGACTGGTGAGAAGAACAACAACCCCAACCATGGCGGTAAACGTAAGCGTTTTGCTAAGAAGAAGAAAGACAAGAACAAGATGAAGTGCTTCAACTGTGGAGCACTCGGGCACTTTGCTCGAGAGTGCACCAATCCTAAGAAGGATAAGGTAGCACACCATGACTCGTCTTTGTCTTTTGTTCATGTATCTAGTACTGTTTTATTAACTGAATCATATCCTGTGTGGATTGTTGACTCAGGTGCAACAGACCATGTGACTAGAGACAGTGAATCGTTGGTAGAGTTTCGTCGAGTCCCTGTTGGAACAAGATGGATATATGTAGGAAATAACGCCAGAGTGGAGGTTAAAGGGATTGGTACTTGCAAACTTGATTTGCATGGTGGACGAACCCTAATCCTACAAGATGTCTTATTCGCTCCAGAAATTCGACGGAATTTAGTTTCAGTTGTTGCTCTTCTAAGATTAGGATTTAATTTGAACTTCTGTCGTAATTCTGTTCATGTTTATCAAGACAATGTTTATTATGGTTCTGGGCATCTTAGAGATGGTTTTATGGTTTTTGATTGTAACAGACATAATTTTAACTTTTATGTTAATAGTAGTTCTGTTTTGAATGCTTGTTCCTCCAGTAATTCTATTGTGAATGTTAATACTTGGCATGCTAGATTAGGTCACATAGGACAAGATAGAATGAATCGTCTCGCTAGAGAAGGACTATTGGGTCCAATATCTAAAATCGATTTACCTACTTGTCAAAATTGTCTTGCTGGAAAATCTATTCGTAAACCTTTTGGTAAGGCTATTAGAGCTGAATTTCCATTGCAATTAGTCCATTCAGACATCTGTGGTCCGATTAGTGTTATGGCGAGACATGGAGCCTCCTATTTCATTACTTTCATAGATGACTTCACTCGCTTTGGGTACGTCTATTTGATTTCGCATAAGTCTGAAGCACTGGAGTGTTTTAGACGTTACCTTAATGAGGTAGAAAATCAATTAGACAGAACGATCAAATCCTTGAGAACTGATCGAGGCGGGGAATATCTATCAGGTCAATTTAAGGACTTTTGTAAAGAAAAGGGGATAACTAGGCAATTAACTAATCCTGACACACCTCAGCAGAACGGAGTTGCTGAGAGGAGGAATAGAACATTGCTAGAAATGACTAGGTCCATGATGGTGCAAGCTAACTTACCGATTTCTTTTTGGGGAGATGCTTTGTTAACTGCTGCCTATATACTGAACAAAGTGCCATCAAAGTCAGTGGCTACCACTCCATATGAACTTTGGACATGTAGGAAACCTGATCTAAGGAACCTTAGACCTTGGGGATCAGCTGCCTACGTGCTCGACTCGTCGAACAAATATGGCAAGATTGGCCCCAGAGGAAAGAAATGTATCTTCATAAGATATGCTCAACACTCTAAGGGTTACGTGTTCATAGGAGAAAATGAAGAGGGTAGCACCACTGAAATCGACTCACGAGATGCGACATTCTTAGAGAACGAATTTCCTAAAAGAGGTGAGATCAAAAGTCAAGAACCTCTATTCGAATTAACTGATTCAGCGAATGGCATTGAGCTAGACGAATCGTTGGTGGAAAATGATACGACTGGACCACTTGATCCAAGTGGGAGTAATTTACCCCAGAACGATATTGCTGAATCACAACTTAGGAAAAGTTCTAGAGGAAATATTCCTAGACGTCATTACGACGTAGAAGGACATATTTTTAATATTTCCTCTATAGAAGATGAAGAGCCCAAATCTTTTGATGAAGCTCTGTCATGTCCTCAGAAGGACGAATGGAAGAAAGCGATGGAAGAAGAAATGGATTCCATGAAATCGAACCAAGTCTGGGAGTTGATCGATCTTCCTTCTGGCAGAAAATCTATCGGGAATAAATGGATTCTCAAGATTAAGCAGAAGGCAGATGGAACCATTGATAGATATAAAGCTCGTTTAGTAGCTAAAGGATATACTCAACTTGAGGGTATTGATTACGAAGAAACCTTCTCGCCTGTAGTGAGATTTGCCTCTATTCGCCTCCTTTTGTCCATTGTAGCTAACTTAGATTTGGAATTACATCAAATGGACGTTAAGACTGCTTTTCTTAATGGAGAATTAGAAGAAGAAATCTACATGGATCAACCAGTAGGATTTATTCTCAAAGGCCAAGAACACAAAGTGTGTAAATTGAAAAGATCAATCTACGGTCTTAAGCAGTCATCAAGACAGTGGTATTTGAGATTTCACCGGGCTGTAATCTCTTATAACTTCGTCATGATGGATGAAGACCACTGTGTCTATGTCAAACGTTCAAACAAATTTTTTGTAATACTATCTCTCTATGTCGATGACATTTTGTTAGCCGGAAATGACAAAGGATTCTTAAACACCATCAAGGAATGGTTATCGTCTAACTTCGAGATGAAAGATATGGGTGAAGCAAATTTCATACTAGGCGTTAAGATCCACAGAGATCGTTCAAAGAAACTCCTTGCTCTTTCTCAAGAATCTTATATAAGGAAGATCATAGAGAGATTTAGGATGAACAATTGCAAGCCAATAGATACTCCTGTGATGAAAGGCGACAGCCTGAGTCTGGAGATGTGTCCAACGAATCTAGCAGAGAAACAAGAAATGTCAAAAGTACCATATTCCAGTGCTGTAGGGAGCTTGATGTATGCTATGATGTGTACTCGCCCCGACATTTGTTATGCCGTAGGTCTGGTCAGTAGGTATCAATCCAATCCCGGAAGAAGACACTGGGTTGCTGTAAAGAGGATTTTCAGATACCTAAAGGGTACTGCAGACTATTTCCTTTGTTTTCAAGGAAAAGGATTATCGCTGAAAGGCTACACATATGCTGACTGGGGTGGAGACTTGGATCGTCATAAGTCCACTTCCGGATATGTTTTCTTACTGAATGATGGCGCCATATCATGGAGCAGCAAGAAACAAAAGTGTGTAGCACTATCGACCATGGAATCGGAATTCGTGGCATGTTCAGCTGCAGTACAGGAAGCTGTTTGATTGCGAAGATTTCTCCTACATTTGGGGATAGTAAGTAACTCTGAAGGAGCTGTGACTATTTATTGTGATAGTCAGGCAGCTATGGCTTACACTAGAGATCCCAAATATCATGGACTGACCAAACACATAGACACGAGATATAACTTTGTAAGAGATATCATTGAGAAGAAAGAGGTGACTGTCAAGTACATATCTACGCATCAGATGGTTGCTGATCCTTTCACTAAACCTATAGCTAAAGATGCTTTCATAGGTCATACCAAGTCTTTAGGACTGCGTAGAATTTGATGTACTAGATTCTGTTAAGAATGTTATTGCCACTAACATTGATGTACTAATGTTTTTATGTATATACACATATTTTGAGATCTATTTTAAAATGTCTTCACTAAAAGGTATGTCGGATAAGTAGAGATTGCCTCTCTCACATGAGCAATCGCCTCTGACACTGGGAGTGTGCAGAGATGAGATTTTCTCAATCAGATGAAATTGGCTCGTTCACATGAGATATCGCCTCTGATATTTTGGAATATGCAGAGATGAGGTTACTATATATGTAAAGTAATCGAAATGGGTTCCCCACTATCCATTGTACTTATCTTAAGCCAGATATGAGTTTTCTTGGGAGTTAAGCCGATGACGACGAAAGAAGAAAACTCGGGTTTGGGTATCGAGGAATACTTAAACTGAGATCTGTACGATACAGATTTACAAATCCCTTTGTAAATGACATACGCTTCTGCTCGGGAAGAAAAGTATCGTAACACGTGTTTTCGTACCACGTGTGCAAGGTGACCACAAAGGTTAATGAGCAAATGTATCCCTGTTTTCTCATTATGTGAGACCTTGAGGTTCAAGGGAATCTCAAATTAATGCCCTTAAGACTTTTGACAGTTTCTTATGGTTTCTCATTGGTGTTGCTACTTTAGCACGTTACTAATAGCCATGAATCATACGGCGATGCGGTGCGTGTCTAGGAAAGCTGCTAAAGTGAAATCAGAAGATCCTTGTAGGAAAGGAAGATTATCTTCGACTTACACCCTACTTGCATTCACCAGCTAGCTAATTACATTAAACTTAATTGTTTTGAGATGTAATTGTGAATACAGAGTAGTATTGGCCAAAGAGTCGAGTATGCCCTATAACCAAGGTTGGAGGGATAAGGGATACGTCGACTGGTGTAGTACGAAAGATATCTAGGGAATAGCGAGAATAGTCCTCTTTCTGGAATTTGTTTCCTTGAGCAACTATATCACCCTAACAGGTATATAGCAACATGCTCATATACTCGCCGGGTCACACGGCCTATTTGCCCATACGGAACTTCGGATGTAAATTAAATTGATCACTGAAAGCACGGGGTCAGCCCGCACGTGCGAGTGGGAGATGTTGGACTGGTCCAATTGGGCCGGGTCGGATCGGGTGCGCCCATGTGGGCTGACCCGAACCGGATCCGGATCCAGTTGGTTAAGGGGAGTTTTAATTAACTCCCCACTCCTATTAATGTGGGACAACTCCCCCTCTCTCTCACTACTTGTCAGATAATTAAAAGGAACGTTTATTCCCTCTCTCTCTCAGACAGTTAATCACAATTGAAAATCAAAGAGAACAAAATACAGAGAGAAAAAAGACAGAGAAAAATTAAGAGAGAAAATCACTTATTTTGGGGAGAGTTAATTGATCAATCAAGAACATCGAAGTCAGGGTTCTTAGGCTGTGATTCGTGTCTACTTTCCGTCCGTGATTGGAGACCGACCAGAGTGTCGGAAAACTACCAGAAATCAGAAATCAGAGTTCGTGATTCAATTGCCGGTTCAAATTGCTAAGTAAGATCCTTTTACTTTATTTGCTTCGATTATACGAATTTGAAGCATGTATGTTGTTAAATCCAACATAAATTTTGTTTATCTCCTCTAGATATTGATCGGGTTTGCCGTTCACAATCTCGCAACTTGGGCCTTTGCTCCAGGTCAGTTAGCAAGGATAATTGATCTAGTCTTGTGTACTTTTTTATGATGGTGGTTTCCTAGGTAACTAAATTCGCATCTCCATCTCTTACGTGCACTCCGCATTCACGCTCAGAGAGCCAAATCGAAATTCACAATAAAATTCGCGAATTCACTACCAATAATTCACACTCTGGATTAACTAAATTCGCATCTGCATCACCTTGTCATTTCAAATGATATAACTTCTTAACATGTAATGAGTCAGTATATGTCAGTCAGGCTAGGCAACAAGGGTGTTCATAAAACTTTCACACGTCCGACCTAACCCAACCCGTCTGCAACCCACTAGTTAATCTTTAAAATAAATAATTGCAGGTTGATACCTTGTAAATCCGCATGGTATGGGTCGGTGACGGATTTTATGATAAAAAAATCCGATCCATACGCAACCCCCGCACTTAATTATCCATGGTGTACTTTTTATCCATGTTTAATAAAAGTGTTAAATAAATTATATTTATTAACAAATGACTAAGAACAAAAAATAAATTTTCTTCAATATTCTTGTTTGCATTAATGTTCATTGTATTAATATATTGATATATAAGTCGGTATATTGCATTTTTTACTAAATTTATCGTGAAGTTATTATCATCGACACATAAGTTGGTAAGTATAGACATTATTGCAAAGATAAATAATTAATATCTAACCTTTTTAAGTGTGGTATTGAAAGTGTGTATGTTTCTTTTATTCGATTTAATGTTAGCAATACTATTCTTCGTATGTATCCTTCATAATTAAGGCCCGCCCAAAACTTCTCGGGGCCCTAAGCGAAATTAAAAATCGGGGTCCTATATTTAAAAAAAATGTAAATTTTATTTTTCTTACTTTACTAGATGCAAAATTATTTATTATATCTTCATATTCTAGTTATTTTCGTCTCTTGTTCTATAGATAAAATAGAAAAATCACTTAAAGGAAAATAATATAAAGAATACTGAATTAAAAATAAATTTATCAACTTATTAATGAAATATATTAATTCAATTATGTATTATAATTTATATAAATTTAGTATAGTTGACTGGTCAACTGCGCCAAGAAAACAAAATGATCAGACCTATAAAGTACAATTTATTGGATTCAAGAGAATTATAAAAGAGAGTGTAAAGAGATAATATATTGTTGGACAATTATAATTAAAAAATAAGAAACAATTGGAGACTTCGAGTTGGAGGAGAAGAAGAATAGAAGACAGAACATTTATTTAACGGGAAGAAAAAAAATGATGTTTTAACCAATCTTGAATTTGTTGGAATTTTTTATTTCTATTATCGCATATAAGAGGCCAATGTTTATTTACAATTAATCAAAACAAAAAAAGGAAAAAAAAGTTGAGAGTTGGGTGCAGTTGGCAGAGTTGGTACCCTGTAGGGCTAATATATACGGGTGTAGATCTTCTGTACCACTTTTAGTGTACTACACTTGTGTATCACTAATAACTAATTGCCACTTGTATATTTGACAATTATTTTGTGTATCACTAATAACTAATTGCCATTTGTACATTTGACAATTATTTTATTAGTGATACAATTAGTTATTAGTGATACAAGTGACAATTAGTTATTAGTGATACACAAATGTGGAATACTAAAAGTAGTACAGAGGATATTATACACATGTATATATCATGTATGGGCTGGGCTGAGATTTGGGAGGATTATTAAATACACATGCATTTATGGGGGTGAATGGGGCTCTAGGCATCCGTCTAGTTGGACTAGCTACAAGGTTGGAGCTGTGTTAAGTTTAAGACTGTCAATTGAGTCAGGCCTATCCGAAGTTCAATGACTCAATCCGATTAAAATTAGCTCGAATCCGAATATTTATAAGCCGGGTCATGTTTGAGCCATTATATTAAACAAGAACAATTTATGAGCTGAGCTTGAGCCTAACACGGCTCAGCCCAAATAAAGCCCGAACATATGATTATTTTAAATATTACGATGAATTATTTGTATTGTAGTTATAGTTACTAATTATTATTTTTATTAAGTAAACTTACAAAAAGTTATAATGTAAACTCAAATATATTTTGTTATATAAATTTCGTACTGATGACCAAAATTCAAAAAAAAAATTAAATCAAAGATAAAAAAATACGGTTCAATAAATTGGAGTATTGAGACTCTAAACTCTACTGCATGTTCATATAGATCTAACGTATCTTAAAAAATATGGGCAAATAACTCGATCTTTCAGTTAAAATATTATTTAATAATATATACTCGTGTCTTAAGTAATAGTAGTCTATTCATATGTGTTTCGATAATCTAAATATTTTATACCTCAAGCTATTTGTGCCTATATTAACAAACCCGATATAAACTCGATATAGACCCGAAATCCGAAAAAATTACATGGGCCGAGTTTGAGCCAGAAAAAACAGAAAACTTATGAGCCGAGTTTGAGCCTATATCTATGAAGCTCGATATTATTTGAGTTCGAGCTACTTAAAGCTCGGCTCACAGGGCCCGAGTGATAGTCCTAATTAAGTTATTCATATTTTTAACATTTTAAATCTTTTAGATATTATTATACATAGTGTCATATGATATCATCAAATTATTAATTAAATATTTTATTTATTAAATATTTTTAAAATTTAGTTAAATTAATTGGTCAGCGATAACACTAGATAAAGATTAATGATACGGAAAAAGTATTTATTTTGCTGAAAACTTAAAACCAAATCTGACACTCTCAAGTCTCAATCAAATTCGATTCAGTTTCTTGTCAATGAGGGGCAGCACAAGAAAGTCTAAACAAATCAAAAAGAGAGGAAAAATGGACTAAAATACTGTATAAAGCCATATAGGGAAAGTTTCAATTCCCCATAATTGAAATATGGATAGCTTTAAGTTTTCGATTTTGAGTCTAACAAAGCTAAACAAAAATTTAACGTATTTTACATTTTATCATATTTCTTCAATTTTCAAAATTTTCAAATGTTACTTGAAAATTTACAAAATATTCCAAAGTTTTTTCAGAATTTTATTCTACACTATGATTTGATCCTAAATTAGAATTATTGTTGAAGGGTATATTTGTAAAATTATTTTATTTGTCTGCAACAACATTATTAGCTCTGATAATATCATCAATCAATTTATTCAATTAAGACTAGTGGTTTCTCAAAAAAAAAAAAAAAAAAAAAATTCAGACTAGTGGCTATTATGATACCCAGTAAATTGCCTATTTCCAACAAATAATGCCAAAACTGTGGTAGGTTAAGAGGAAATCGACAATTTATTATCGTTTCAATTATACAATTTAATTAAAAATAAATAAATAAATTTAGTAAACTGGTCAAATGAGATGTAGTTTTCAAGCACTATAGTATAACAGACAAATTACAATGTGAATAAAGTAATTATATTATAGTTTTTCACCATCTTGACATTAATGAATTATTAATATTTATGTAATTGCAAGTTGCTATGAGGTTTCACATCAATGAATTAATTATTATATAGTACTAATTTCGTAGCAGACCCAAAAAGATTTGCGTGGAAGAATATATATTATATACATTGTATTACTTTGGTCTAAAATATTCAGCCAGGCGAATCCAAGCCTCCTGATATATAAAATTTATTAAATAAAATTATTAATATTCAGGTAATTTTAGAATAAATTCGTTTTCAGATTTTATATTAAATAGGATTTTTTTGTGTGTATGTACGCGCCCGGATGAAGTTGACTAATTATTTTCCCTGAAAACTGATACTCTTGTTTGCTCCTATTCTTTTTTTGAGATATTTCAAATAACATTTTCCTAAATATAAAATTATTTTTCTCAAAAGTTTCCTTTTACATAAAACATATATTTACACGATTAATTCTCCTACATTATTTTTGAGGGGTAAAATATCTAAAATACTTCCCCGTGTTTTGCTAAATTTGTAAAAAACTACCATGTAAAATTTTTATTGCATCATATTTCCTTGTGATTTCAAAAACTCTGCAAAAAACATCAAATTTGTAAAAAAAGGATATTTTTGATCGATGTATTTTAAGAAAAAATTTTAAAATATTTTACGTAAAGTTGTAGGGAGCAATTTGAAGTATTTTAAAACAATTTCTTGAAATATGTCTATTCAAAACGACCTATTTTTTTACAAATTTAATATCTTTTGCAGGGTTTTTGAAAATACAAGGAAATTTAATGCAATAAAAATTTCACAAAATAGATTTTTTCAGGTTTAGCATTACACATGAAAATATTTTACATTTACCCCTATTTTTTATGACAAAAAAATAAAAATATGTAAAAGTTTCATATTTTCAACTCTTACCTAAATTTTCGTGTCAAAACTCGAGTTAATAAAATTAAAAGAGAAGGACGGAATATATACTTGTATTGGTGGCCCATGGAGTTAGAATAATTAAGATAATGGGTTAAGTTGTGTCAATATTCAATACATAAAAAGTAATGCATGATTACCCACTTGTTAGATGTACCATCTTCAATTAAAAAAAAAAGAAAAAAAAAAAGGAACCGACATACTTAATAAGTGCATGATTTTTGTATTGCTGAATGCACTCTTGTGGATCTTATTGTAGTTGTGAAGAATAGATCTGAATTAATCTCAAGTATTATTAGTTCACATAAATATGGCTGATATGATGGTGACGACATTTTTGTTAGAAAATACGAAGAAATTGATCACTAGAATATTGGCAAACCCAGGGACTCGTGTAAAGGAGAATGAATTCCAGCTATTTGTAGCACAACTACAAGCAAAAAAGAAGGTTGAATGGATTGAGAAGGAAGTCCAGCTATTGGTAGCTCACCTACAAGCAGTCGAGGCCTCGCCGCAAGTCCCTGCTGTCGACGTGAGTGGATGCATCAACTCCAGTAAAAAAGTAATCCGCAAAGCAGAAGACGTGATCGAGACTTACGCGAAAACCGTAGCCAAGAGAAATGCGGCGGCCTTTTATAAGAAACCTTTGCACTTGGTCAAAGTCAGGAATCAGTCCATGGAGATGGAAAAGTTCATGTATGAGATCATCGAGGTTGAGAAAGGGTGGAGAATAATCAACTTTGATGTCGTTCCAAGACCGTTTAGTTTTTTCTCAAGCTCGTATCGGGATCGCGTCTGCGTACATGCGATGGAAGAACTTCAACGTGCTGAAATGTGGTGTCGGAAGGAGAATCTGGAGCGCGTAAGGTGGGTGAGAGGTGAACTGGCCCCATTAAATGCTTTCTTGGAAAAGGCTAATGAACAAATTCTTGATTTAGGGGAGAGACAGATGCTTTGGATTAGGGAGTTGAAAAATATCTTTGATGCCCTTCTATTGTCCCTTGTGGACACAGTCCCCGATCCTCATATAATTAATCTAATCGCAAGGCATTTCTTACTGTTCATTGGCTGTGATGTTCATAACACAATCTCGTTATGGTCCGATGTCTTTTCAATGACACAGAGTATGATTTTGGATCTCTACAGAAGATATTATACGTATGGGGTAGGAGAAATTCGGGCCAGTTACGGGGTAACAACCATTTCCCCAAGTATAAGGATGAATTGTAAAGTACCTGGACGATCATCATCATCATCATCAGAAGATCGTGATATTTATCAAGTTAAGTACCTAGTAAAAGAAATCAACCACCTAAGTGTTAGTAAATCAAAGGGTTTGACTATAAATAGGTTAAGAGTTGATTTGGAGATGATGAAGGCTTTAATTAAAGACGGAAGATCGATGAAAAATAAGGATGAGCGATTGAAGGTGTGGCTCAATCAAATGGAGGATATTTCTGTTGATTTGGAGGCGGCCTTGCTCATGAGCACGTCGTCCCAAACAGAAGAATTCAGCCATGAGGACTTGGACCAGATAGAAGATGAAATATGCAGGATGGCTGGAAGAAAAATGATGTATGGCATATGTGGATCTGGTGTGGGAGCTGATATCAGATTATACTACTACTCAGCTACTAGTGCATCTGCAATATCTGAAGCTCATGATGATCATTCCTCGAGGACTAGTGCTCGACTACTTAAAACATTTACACGAGAATCGCAGTTAATGGAAGCTTTGTTTAAGGATGTTAAAACTCATGTATATCCACTTGATGAAAGGCTCAGATTTTGGCTTCAGGAGTTGCAATTGGTTGCACACGAGACAAAGGCCGTTCTGGGACTTCTATCCGATATCGATACCGAAAGGTAAAGTGTATACTATTATTATTATTGTAGACCTCTAGAAAACCAAGTGCCTAACTAATTCCTAGTAGTCCCCACTTGCTAGAAGTAATTTCATGGATAAAAATTTCCTTCAAAATTTTTTTGTTTGGGAATGAGTGGAAACGGGAAAACTCTTTAGTATGTTTTCTTAATTTAGTAACTTTTCCCTAATGTTTTCGAAAATTTTCTATAAATATACATACATAATTTAATTCTATAATAAGTACTAACAAATACTTCTGTTTCTTCAACAGAAGTATTCATGGTCAGAGGAGATGTGAGAAACTCAACAAACGAATCTGCACTATGTCTATATGGAAGCGCACTTATGGAGTAGGAGATGTCAAATCTAGTGCGAGCTCCAGTATCTCTATCGACCATCAACTTGGTGATGGAGAAACCGTACCTTATCCATTCATGAATGATGAGGTCGATCTTATTAGAAGAGAATTAAAGTTAATGCATGCTTTGGATAGGGATATAACTAGCAATATGGATGAGGTAGATAGAAAAACAAAGGCTTGGGTGAAGAAAATGCGCAAGGTTGCTAAAGAAGCTGAGGATATGTTACTTAGTGACAACACAATAGGAATCGATGATGTTGATCGAATCAAGGATAATATCAAAGAACTTTCTAAAAGGAGGGTGGCATCTGGCATTCAACTCAAGTCTAACAATACACAAGTACTTTTATCACAGTAGCTGCTGCCTCCTCCATATGGTCAGATCAAGTTTGGAGAAAAGTTACATGACAAACTAAGTGGAGTCTTGATTGCTCTTTGATCCTTTGTCATTGTAGTTTGAGCTTAATTTCTTACATCATTGCAAATCATTATGAGTTTTTTCAACCAGAAAACAATAAAAAATCCAAAAAATAAAAAAAAATCCCCCAGAATAAACAATTGTTCTCATGTTTCTTTTCTAGATTTCGTAGTTTTATTAGTTTTTTTCAGAGGTCAGATCAAGTTTGGAGAAAAGTTAAATGACAAATTGAGCGGACTGGTTTGTCTTGATTCACATATGCAATTGTGTTGTTTGATCCTTAAGTCATTGTAATTTCTTCAAAAATTTCATAAAAGATTTCTAGAATTTAACTCACCGAAACATAATGCGGAAACAAAACTTTAGTCCATGATCTCAAATCAGCCTTTCGTTGAGGGTATATTTGAAAAAATACTATTATACTTGCTCTAACAGCAACAATATTAGCTCTGGCTTCGTCAATCAGTTTATTTGATGATACCTAATTAATTACCTACTTGCAACAAAAAATGCCAAAACTGTGGTAGGTTCAGAGGAAGCGACAATTTATTTTCGTTTCAATTATACAATTTAATAATTTTGCTTTCATGTGAACACATGGTCAAATGAGATGTAGTTTTCAAGCACTATAGTATAAACAATTCAGGCTAGTGGACTCCTTCAATGAACATAATATGTAGTTCTTCACATGCTTTACCACTGATCCACAGAATTGCAAGTTGCTATGAGGTTCCTTTTTAGAATTTATATTAAATAGGAATTTTTTTTTTTTTTTTTTTTTTTGTGTACAAATGAAGTTGACTCATTATTTTGCTTGAAAACTGATACTTCTTCCGTTCTTATTTGCTTGCTCCTATTTTATTTTTGAGATGTTTGAAAATAGTGTTGAAGAAATGAACTTTATTTATCTAAGTCTTTTAAGTTATCCAATTGAAGTTGATAAGTTAAGAAGTCTTTTCATTTATCTATGTCAAATAATGAGTAGCAAGTTTCTAAGAAGTCTCTTAAGTTATCTAAGTTTTATTTATTGCATAAGTTGGAAGGTTGTTCCAACTCTATAAATATTGTCTTGTAATGTTCATTTGATAAGAAGTAAAAAGAGATAAGAAATCAATATAAACTCTCATATTTCCTCCACTATTCTTTTGAGAGAATTTGAATATTTTAGTGTTTTTGCTCTCCAATTTCTAACAAATTGGTATCTAGAGCCACTTTGTTTGAGAGACGTATGAGTTTGAAGAAAGATATGTCGAACGGAACTCCATTTTTAGTTCCACAACTTACCAAAGAACATTTTGGTAATTGGTGCCTCCGAATGAAGGCCCTGCTTGGATGTTATGAAGCTTGGGATAGGGTGGAGAACGGTGTAAAGACTGATGATGCAGCCTCTGTTAAGAAAGATCAGAAGGCTCTCACCCTCATCTATAAAAGTTTGGATGAGAAGATGTTCGAGAAGGTTGCTAGTGCAACCACTTCCAAGCAAGCATGGGATATTCTTCAAACTTCTTTTAAAGGGGCGGACAAAGTGAAGAAAGTACGTCTCCAAACATTAAGAGGTGAGTTCGAATCTCTTCATATGAAGGAATCCGAATCGATTTCGGATTATATTTCAAGAGTTTTGACCGTGGTCAATGAAATGAAGAGAAATGGAGAAGAATTGAAGGATGATCGGATTGTTGGAAAAATACTACGATCACTAGATTCGAAGCTCAATTACGTGGTCGTCGCCATTGAAGAGTCCAAGGACTTGGACACCATGACCATTGAAGAGCTTGCCGGATCTTTGCAAGCTCATGAAGAAAGATTGAAGCCGAAGCAAGAACCGGTGGAGCAAGCTTTGCAAGCAAAGCTTTCAATGAATGAAAAGGAGGAAAGGAATGTCACGTCTCAAAGAGGCCGAGGTCGAGGTCGAGGACGTGGACGAGGCCGTGGTCGTGGAAGAGGTGGCAACCAACCGTCGTATAATGAAGAAAATGGCGAAAATTTCAACCAAGGAAGAGGTCGTGGCCGTGGACGAGGTAGAGGAAGAACTTCGAGGCCAAATCAAGGAAGGTATGACAAGTCGAATATTGAATGTTATACTTGTCATAAATATGGTCACTACTCTTTGGAATGCAGAAATAATGTGGAGGAGAAAAATAATTTTGTGGAGAGCAACTATGAAGAGGAGATCCCCACTTTGCTTCTCGCTTGCAGAAGTGATGGAAATGATGAATACAATCAGTGGTATCTTGATTCTGGGGCAAGTAGTCATATTTGTGGAAAGAAAGAGTTATTTTCGAACCTTGATGAATCCATTGATGGTAATATCACATTTGGAGATTCTTCAAAAGTTCAAATAAAAGGAAAAGGTACGATTTTAATTCGGTTGAAAGATGGAAGCCATCAATTTATTTCTAATGTGTTTTATGTGCCGGGAATGAAAAGTAATATTTTGAGTTTGGGACAACTTTTGGAGAAAAATTATGATATACATTTGAAAGATAAAAGTTTGATAATGAAAGATGAAAAAGGAAGGTTGTTAGCAAAGGTGCCGATGATGAAAATCAGGATATTTTTATTAAATATCCAAAGCGATGTTCCAAGATGTTTGAAATCTTGTGTTCGAGATTCTTCTTGGCTTTGGCATATGAGACTTGGGCATTTGAACTTTGACGGTCTCAAAATGATGAGCAAGGAAAGGATGGTAAAAGGCTTACCAACTATTGACCTTCCAAATCAACTTTGTGAAGGATGTCTTTTTGGCAAACAAGCAAGAAAGAGTTTTCCGAAGGAGTCTTTGACGAGAGCTCAATATCCTTTGGAGCTAATTCACTCGGATGTTTGTGGACCTATCAAGCCATCATCGCTTGGTAAGAATAATTATTTTATTCAATTTATTGATGATTATTCTCGGAAAACTTGGGTGTATTTCTTGAAGGCAAAGTCGGAGGTGTTTGAAACTTTCAAAAAATTCAAAACTTTGGTGAAAAAACAAAGCGGTTATCAAACCAAAGCGCTTCGGTCCGATAGAGGAGGAGAATTCACTTCAAATGAATTCAAGAATTATTGTGAGATAAATGGCATCCATCGTCCTATGACGGTTCCAAGATCACCGCAGCAGAATGGCGTAGCCGAGAGAAAGAACCGGACGATTCTCAACATAGCAAGGAGTATGTTGAAAAGTAAGAACATGCCAAAGGAACTTTGGGCGGAAGCAGTTGCATGTGCAGTTTACTTGTCCAACCGGAGCCATACTAAAAGTGTTCACGGAAAGACCCTTCAAGAAGCATGGAGTGGTTTTAAGCCAAGTGTTTCGCACTTGCGGGTTTTTGGAAGCATAGTCTATGCACATGTGCCAGATCAAAGGATGACTAAACTTGATGACAAAAGTGAAAGGTACGTCTTTATTGGCTATGATCAAAATTCCAAAGGTTACAAACTGTACAACCCAAACAATTGAAAAATTGTGCTACGTAGAGATGTTGAGTTTGATGAAGAAAATTCTTGGGAATGGGGCATTACAAATGAAAAGTACAGTTTCAGTCCACTCATTGATGATGAAGGAGATGATGGCACGATGCAACCTAATACACCACCACCAACACCTCCACCACAAAGTCCACAGATTGGTGAAGAAATTTCAAGTGAAAGACCTCGAAAAACTAGAAGTCTAAGAGAGCTTTATGAGGTAACGCAAAATATAAGTGATATGACTCAATTCTGTCTTTTTGCGGATTGTGAGCCTCTAGATTATGAAGAAGCTGCTCGTGATAAAAAATGGAGAAATGCCATGGATGAGGAAATCAACGCAATTAAGAAGAATGATACATGGGAGTTGGTGACATTACTTAAAGATAAAAGAACCATTAGAGTCAAATGGGTATTCAAGACAAAAAAGAATTCAAAAGGCGAGGTGGAGATATATAAAGCGAGACTGGTAGCAAAAGGATACAAACAGAAAGCCGGTATCGACTATGGTGAGGTATTTGCTCCAGTTGCTCTTTTAGAAACTATCCGTTTGATTATTTCTATGGCAGCCCAAAACATTTGGAAAATTCATCAAATGGATGTAAAATCCGCATTTTTGAATGGAGTTTTGGAGGAAGAAGTCTATGTTGATCAATCTTTGGGTTATGAAGTTAAAGGACGTGAAGATAAAGTGTTGAAATTGAACAAAGCTCTATATGGCTTGAAGCAAGCCCCGCGTGCTTGGAATAGTAGAATCGACCAGTACTTCCAAGCAAATGGTTTTTCAAAGTGTCCACATGAACATGCACTTTATGTAAAAATGCATAAAAATGGTGATATTTTACTTGTTTGTTTGTATGTGGATGACTTGATTTTGACAGGAAATAATCCAAAAATGTTTGAAGATTTCAAGAAAAATATGGCTAGAGAATTTGAGATGACGGACATTGGTTTAATGTCCTACTATCTCGGCATTGAGGTGAAACAAAGGGAGGATGGAATTTTTATATCCCAAGAAGGATATGCCAAGGAAATTCTAAAGAAGTTCAAGATGGAGAATAGCAAACCCGTTGGCACCCCCGTTGAATGTGGAGTAAAATTGTCTAAGCAAGGAGATGGTGAGAAGATCAATCCTACATTTTTCAAAAGTCTCGTTGGAAGCTTGAGGTATTTAACTTGTACAAGGCCTGATATTCTTTTTGGTGTTGGACTTGTAAGTCGTTATATGGAGGCTCCTACTGCTTCTCATTTAAAGGCGTCCAAAAGAATACTTCGTTATATTAAAGGTACACTTGACTTTGGAATCTTATATTCATCTTGTCAAGACTTCAAGCTTGTTGGTTATTCTGATAGTGATTGGGCTAGTGATGTTGATGATCGAAAAAGTACTACCGGGTTTGTTTACTTTATGAAAAATTCAGCTTTTACTTGGAATTCAAAAAAGCAGCCTATTGTGACTCTTTCTACTTGCGAAGCGGAGTATGTGGCAGCTACTTCTTGTGTTTGTCATGCAATTTGGCTTAGAAGTTTAATGAAGGAACTTCACCAACCACAAGAAGATCCAACGAAGATATTTGTTGATAATAAGTCCGCACTTGCATTGGCGAAAAATCCGGTGTTTCATGAAAGAAGCAAGCATATTGATACTTGTTGGTCCCAAGTTGTCAGATGAGGTCTAGAGGGGGGGGGTGAATAGACCTCTAAACTTTTTTTTTTGTTTACTTTTTAACTTTAAAACTTTTGTTCTAACTTAAACAGACCAAGCTGTTTATCGAACAGTAAGTTACTTGGCTGATCGCGAACAAATCTTTGAACAGCTTAGGTGACCACTAATCTGATAATTACTTAGCTGATTTTCTTAAAATCAGTTTCAATACTTAGAGTACTTGCAGCGGATTTGTAAAGTGTTTTTCACAAGTAAACTTAGTAGTTGAAAAGTTTGTTCCCCAGTTTTATAAAACTCCTTTTCTTATAAACTTTTCCAACAGTTAAATCAAAGTGTTTTTATGCGACTGAAAATATGCAAGGAAAAATGCAAGTAAAAACACACAGAATTTTTATAGTGGTTATATGGATTTGATTATCCTTCAGTCCACTATTCCAAGTCACTCAGATCTTGGGTTATACTATAATCACAAAGTTTACAGTATCTCCACTTACGCCAAAACAACAAATGAATATGGCCGTAAGCTCGCAATAGGAAATTACAAAGAAACTCCTATCCTCTGAAGTTAGATCACTCACTAAGACGGATTTACACTTCGCACATCACTCGTGTTTACAAAATCACTCAGAAGATGTAATTTATCGTTGTTCTTCAACTCTGCTTTTGTCAACAAATGACTAAGCTGACGAGTGAGCTGTTCTTGATGATAGAAATAGTGTCCTGCAAGCCAGCTGTATGGCTAGTATTTATTGTAATAAATGCGGAACTATTCAATTTCGATTAATAAATGCACTTTATTAAATGGTTATCTTTATCTTATGTAATAATTATCTACGCATAATGATAGAAGTCCTTAGATCACAGGGCTATGGGACAACCCGTGGACTGATCTCCAAGGCCGTGATCTAGAACATATTCAAGAGTCGTAGAATCCAATCGAGATAGGACATCGTTGGATTCGGTTAGACTCTCACTGTTGTGTATACTCCGATGAACTGGAGGACGCTGGGGTCCACGAGCGTGACTGGGATAGTCGATACACATAAGTAGGTGGCTTGCTGGGATGGCAAGCGCACTGAATACCCCAATTAGGAAATAACTCACCATGGAAGCGGTAGTCGCATATCGGGGTTGAAGTTATTCCAAATTTATAATAGTGTACGAGGAACTATCCCTAACTACTTGAGGTGATAGGGTTTATCTGGTGCGAGAACGTCTATGCTTTGATATGAGTTCCGACTGACTGGGGATTGCCAGAAAGTCTCTGTGGACTCATATTGGGTATAGGGGAACTCGTATGCAGATTCATATCATCAACAAAGGATCCATTGACCAGACTTGATAGGTTGGGAAATTCTCCTATGGATTTCTGTGAGAAAATTAATTCTGGTAAATCCTTGGCCAAGGTATCTGACGACTTTATGTAAGTAGCTCATAAAGATTAAGTCAAAGAGAATTTATTTCGAGATCAGAGTACATAAGGTCAAGACAAAAGGAAAAGGGAATCCGATGAAAAACCATACCCTTAAGTCTCGACTGCGAGATTGATCGATGGAGAGATTATGTCGTATATGGAAATTATAAATGTTAAAAGGTTCACTGAATTAATTCACCAGTGATTGGGCTCCATGGGCTTGTGGCTGGACATCGACCGTGGAGTGTGGGAGAATTCCCAAATTGGCAGGGGTGCTAATTTTGGAATGATCAATCGACAGAGTGTTCGATTGATTTAGAGTAAGTCTTACTCGAATAATTAAATAATATTTAATTATAACCCACGGCCAATTATGTGGTGAACCTACGGGGGGCATACACAATACACATGAAGCGAAAACGAGGAAATAAGAACGACCGAGTCGACTGAGTCGACTGGGTCGATTATGATGGGTGGGTCGACTGGGTCGACCCAAATGGAACAAATTGGGATCCAATTGGAATTGGATCAGGATCATAAATTAAATTGGAATTTAATTTGTGAATTAATTAATTAAGTTGGATTTAATTAATTAGAAAGGATTTTAATTAAATAGACTTAGAGTCTGATTTAATTTAATGGGAGATTAAGTTAATTAATTGGGTTATTTAATTGGGAGATTAAATAAAGCCTTTTCAAAATTAATTAACTGGGCCATGTATTAAATAGAAGACTTGGTCTTCTGATTAAAGAGGGCCATGGCCCATGTAGAAGAGAAGTTCCCTAGTCCTAATAGGACTAGGTTAGGGAGATAACTATAAGTAGCTATCTTATAGTTATTTTTCATACAACTCCATAAGCAAAAATTGAGCAAGAGCAAAATTCTCTCTCCCCTCTCCCAGTAAAAGTCGACCGAACCCTATCTTCCTTTTGGAAGAATTTTTCGTTTTCGATTTTGTTCCTAAATCGTTCCTAATTCCTAGATCTTAATATATCTTGTGTTCTAGTCGATCAAGATATATTATTTTCGTGATATTGTGGTGTATCAACTCGTAGAGGCGCAACACGTGGGGCGCTTCTTGAAAAGCCTGGGTCGATCTTGCTGGAGTAGAAATCAGAGTTCGTTTTGCTAGCCGAGGATTTGCAAGGAGATAGGTATAACGTGTGAACTTATACTATCGTTTTTATTTATATTCATATATATACCACAAGAGAATATCCTGGTAAGATTCCGTAAGAGGTCCTAAAATTTTTATATTCCGCTGTGCCTAGGGCTGTTTATCTTACCGAATCCCAACAGTGGTATCAGTGCCAACTCTAGGCTTTGTATATATATGAATTTGCAAATTCTGTGTTTATTAAATCATATGTTTGATTTATGTGGCTAGTTCTTTAACTTTGCATGTTTTAGGACGTTTGTTATTTAACTTGGAGTTAATGGATAATTTTAGATTCGAAATTTTTTATCATGTTGATGTTATTTTGGATTGGGATTTAATTAACTGGGTTTGTTGAATTAAATCTGTAAGTAATCGAAGAAACAAAAAAAAATATTTTTATTGGATCCAACCCACGGTGGCACGCGGCACCGCGGCTGGGCGGCCACCGATAGCCGCGGCCTGCGGCAGCGTGCGAACAGCACGCTGTCCGCGCACGCTGCGCACAGCAGCAGCGCACCGGCTGCTGTCTGCGCGCAGCTGTGCGCGGCAGCCTGCTGCCGCACGCAGCCCACGCGCCGCGGCTGCTGCCGCGGGCAGCTCATGCGCACCTGGTGGTTGCGCGAGGGTTGTCCACGTGGCAGCCCATGATTGGTCTCGACTGGTCATGTTTGAGTTGGACTCTAATTCTGCCTATTTTTAAAAATTCTGAAAATTTAGAATTTTGGGAGATTGGGAAACTTGGAGTTTTTGGATAAGGTAGTTATCTTGTTAGATGTGAACACTACCTTAATTAAACTAATCTAGACAAAATAAGATTATCTTGAAAATCTTGGAGATTTGGGAATATTTGGGAAACTTAGAGTTTTGGATAAGGTAAGAATCTTAGAGATTTAGATTACCTTAATTAACTAATTTAGTCAAGATAAAGTTTGTAGATTACTTAGAGCTCAAGTAAGAGCTAATTAATCTTAGAGGTTAATTATTAATTTTTAACTTGGATGAATTTTTGCGAATTAAAATTAATGGAGCCGGTAAATTTACATTTATGCCCTTATGTGAATTTATGCATGTTCTTGAGTGAATATGTGGATTGGTCGATTTTGCCCTTAAGCCCTGTGTAGTTTTTGGTTTATTTATTTTATGGGTTGTAATTAAATGGGCCTGATTGGTGCACTTGCTTGCGCAAACAAATGTAATAGAATAGGACCATTTTAATTTGTAAGTTAGGCTTAGATTAGGCTTAGAGCCGAGAAGACCTCATGAAGACTTGGAGATCCGCATGGAGGCCCATTACCTTGGAGGACATGGAGGCCCAATTCATTACATGGAGGCCCAATCAAGCTGGATATTACAAGAAGGCCCATGATGTATGGGTTATGAAAATTGTAATAGTTAGGACATTTAATTTCCACCCTAGACTGACCAATTGATTCATCACTTGGCTCGTGATGAATCGCATAGGATGGGCAATCGATCAATCATATCCTGCTAGGTGATGTATGTTTACTTATATTCTTTGTTGTATGTTATGCATGCTTAGAATAGATCACGTAAACAAGATAAAGAATAATCTGATGAGACCTCGCACAAGAAAACTTAAAACCTCCAATTGAACTTAAAATTCAATTAGAATATTAAATCGAATAACGGGCGCATAAGAATGGTGTCTATGGTCTGAGCCTATCCAATTACTAGGTCTTAGACATATTGTAGGAATATATCTCGATGTCTCACGAATCGTGGGTCGAGCTATAGGAAGATAATATGTCTATTGCCTCGATGCACGAGAATGTGCCAAGGGAGGGGATAGCAAGGTTTTAGGCGCTGTCTCACGAGTCGTGGGGCGTCTAGGATTGAACTATTTCTCTCCACGAGTATTGGACATGATTTAACGCTAGTAAATATGGATGTCTCACGAGTCGTGGGTCCATATTGAAAAATGAGGCTAAATGAACTTAAGGGTTAGCTGCGATGGTTAACCGTCGACGTAATCGACCACCAAGCGAATCAAATAGTATGGCCAACGAGTCGTGGGTACTAGATGATTGCATTTGGGCCTTAAGCCCACTAGGATATTTTAATTTCCCGAAACTTATGTGGGGGCATAAGATTTTGATTAAAATAGTGGGAGTAATTTACAAATAAAAACCATGTTTGTAAATTGTGCATTTTAAATTAATCTTTCGCGTATTTATTTCTTCTCTCGTCATTTTGTAGATATAATGTCTAAGAATCCGATTTCCATCATACTTGAACAAAACAAATTAACTGGACCCAACTTCCTTGACTGGGTCAGGAACCTTAAGATCATTCTCGCTTCTGAAAAGCGAGGTTTTGTCCTTGATGGGCCCCCTCCCGAACTTGCTAAGGATGCCGATGATACTGAGAAAGAAGCCGTGGATATGTGGCTTGACGATGACTTGCAGTCACGTTGTCTCATGTTGGCATCCATGTCGAATGAGCTTCAAAAGCAGCACGAGCATATGAAGTCTTCTTTTGAAATCTACACGCACCTGAATGGTTTATTTGGGGTGCAAAGTAGATATGAGCGGTATGAAACTGCTAAGACTTTGCAACAAACGAGGATGGCTGAAGGTGCTGATGTTCGATCTCACTGCATCAAAATGATTGGGCTTATTGAAAAGCTTGGTCATCTTGACGTAAAGATGGACAAAACCTACTGCCAGGATATAATCCTCCAATCTTTGCCAAGATCATTCGAGCAATTCGTAGTGAACTACAACATGCACAAGATGGATGTTGAACTTCACGAGTTGGCTAATATGCTCGCCACTGCCGAGGCTTCCATGAAAAGAGAGAAGCCAGTGATGGTTGCTACCTCGACCCAATCCAAGTCCAAAAGGACAAAGAAAGGGAAGGGGAAAGGAAATGCTTCTTCAAGCAAAGGCAAAGCACCATCTGGGCCCATAGGGAAGGGAAAGAAGCGTAAAGCTTCGTCTGGTGAACATAAATGTTTCTACTGCAAGAAACCTGGACACTGGAAGAGGAACTGCAAAGAGTTCTTGGAGAACTCGAAAGGTATATTCCTTGTTGAAGTTAATTTATCAATTAACTGTGCATCATGGGTGCTAGACACTGCTTGTGGTTCTCATCTTTGTAATGATTTACAGGTGATGGGAGAAACAAGGCCACTTAGGCCAGGGGATTGGATCCTAAGATTTGGCAATGGAGCTAGAGCTGCTGCCGAGGCCATTGGCGAAGTGGAGTTAGATTTAGGTGGTAATAAATTAGTCCTTAGGAACGTTCTTTATGTACCTGGTTTGGTGAAAAACATTATTTCTATTCCTGTTTTGGATAATGAAGGTTTTAATTTTACAATTAATAAAGGTTCCTTTTCATTGTTCATGAATGATAATTTGTTTTTCACTGGTACATTAAAAGATGGACTATATACCATTGAACCACCTAAGTTAGTTATGCACGTACAACAAAACAAAAGGAAACAAGATAATGAAATATCTGCCCAATTGTGGCACGCTCGACTTGGACATATATCTAAGTCAAGGATTCAAAAGTTAGCATCTTTTGGCGCGATTGAAATCAATCGCATTGATGAAATGCCAACATGTGAACCATGTTTAAAGGGTAAAATGGCTAAGTTTCCATTTAAGGGAAACCCTGAGCGAGCCAAGCAAACATTGGACTTAATACATACTGACGTATGTGGACAACTAAGAAAAAGCGCCCGAGGTGGCTATGACTACTTCATCACTTTCACTGACGACTTTAGTCGTTATGGTTATGTGTTCTTGTTGAAACACAAGTCTGAAGCCTTTGAGCGATTCAAAGAATTCAAGATGGAAGTAGAGAATCAACTTGGTCATACGATAAAGGCTCTTCGTTCTGACCGAGGTGGAGAATTTCTTAGTAACGAATTTCTGAATTATCTTGTAGAGCATGGAATATTATCGCAGTGGACTCCTCCTGCAACACCCAAACTAAATGGAGTAGCAGAGAGAAGGAATTGAACCTTGATGGACATGGTTCGATCCATGATGAGTGCCACTGACCT
This sequence comes from Penstemon eatonii, assembly GCA_038501285.1. Classification (NCBI taxonomy): domain Eukaryota; kingdom Viridiplantae; phylum Streptophyta; class Magnoliopsida; order Lamiales; family Plantaginaceae; genus Penstemon; species Penstemon eatonii. The sequence continues at coordinate 58,184,334 of CM076715.1, read as the reverse complement.
ACCTCTTTCATTTTGGGGACATGCCCTTCTTACGGCAACGAAGATACTAAACATGGTACCTTCTAAATCCGTAGAAAAGACACCATACGAATTATGGTTTGGCAAGGCACCCTCATACGCATTCATGCGCATATGGGGATCTCCAGCTTACGTTAAAAAGCTAGTGGGAGATAAATTGGAAACTAAATCCACTTTGTGCAAATTCGTGGGGTATCCGGAAAACTCAATAGGATACGAGTTCTACGATCCTACAAGACAAACTACGTTTGTCTCGAGGAACGCTCACTTCTTGGATAAGTATTTCTTGGTTGACAAGAAGGAAAATAACGTAGAACTGGATGAGGTCACTGAAGCTGAAAAGGCCGAAGAGGTCAATCAAGCTGACCCGTCGCCACAGACAGTGGGAGAACATGAGCATGAAAGTGCACCAGAAGGTACATCGATTCTTCGTAGGTCAGAAAGACAACGTAGAGAACCCGAGAGGTACTACGGTCTGCTGCATGAGACTGGACAGTCTCTAACCGACCCAAGGACTTACGAAGAGGCTATGCTAGACATAAACTCGGGAAAGTGGCGCGAAGCCATGGAATCCGAATTGGACTCCATGCACTCAAACAAGGTCTGGGCCTTGGTAGATTCACCAGTGGGAGTAGCTCCCGTGGGTTGCAAGTGGATCTATAAGCGAAAGCTTGGAGTGAATGGAGAGGTAATAACCTACAAGGCGCGACTAGTGGCAAAAGGATACACTCAAAGACCAGGTATCGACTTTGAGGAGACCTTCTCGCCCATCGCAATGCCTAAATCCATTCGAATCTTGCTGGCCATAGCTGCGTGGTATAACTACGAGATATGGCAGATGGATGTAAAGACTGCCTTTCTCAATGGGGACATTGACAAGGAGATCTACATGGAGCAACCAAAAGGATATGCATCCAAAGGAGATGAACACAAGGTGTGCAAACTCCAGAGGTCCATTTATGGTATGTTATGTATGGTATGCAAACTCCAGAGGTCCAGATGAACACAATCGAGATAGGACATCGTTGGATTCGGTTAGACTCTCACTGTTGTGTATACTCCGATGAACTGGAGGACGCTGGGGTCCACGAGCGTGACTGGGATAGTCGATACACATAAGTAGGTGGCTTGCTGGGATGGCAAGCGCACTGAATACCCCAATTAGGAAATAACTCACCATGGAAGCGGTAGTCGCATATCGGGGTTGAAGTTATTCCAAATTTATAATAGTGTACGAGGAACGATCCCTAACTACTTGAGGTGATAGGGTTTATCTGGTGCGAGAACGTCTATGCTTTGATATGAGTTCCGACTGACTGGGGATTTCCAGAAAGTCTCTGTGGACTCATATTGGGTATAGGGGAACTCGTATGCAGATTCATATCATCAACAAAGGATCCATTGACCCGACTTGATAGGTTGGGAAATTATCCTATGGATTTCTGTGAGAAATTAATTCTGGTAAATCCTTGGCCAAGGTATCTGACGACTTTATGTAAGTAGCTCATAAAGATTAAGTCAAAGAGAATTTATTTCGAGATCAGAGTACATAAGGTCAAGACAAAAGAAAAAGGGAATCCGATGAAAAACCATACCCTTAAGTCTCGACTGGGAGATTGATCGATGGAGAGATTATGTCGTATATGGAAATTATAAATGATAAAAGGTTCACTGAATTAATTCACCAGTGATTGGGCTCCATGGGCTTGTGGCTGGACATCGACCGTGGAGTGTGGTAGAATTCCCAAATTGGCAGGGGTGCTAATTTTGGAATGATTAATCGACAGAGTGTTCGATTGATTTAGAGTAAGTCTTACTCGAATAATTAAATAATTTTTAATTATAACCCACAGCCAATTATGTGGTGAACCTACGGGGGCATACACAATACACATGAAGCGAAAGCGATGAAATAAGAACGATCGAGTCGACTGAGTCGACTGGGTGAATAATCGACTGGGTCGATTATGATGGATGGGTCGACTGGGTCGACCCAAATGGAACAAATTGGGATCCAATTGGAATTGGATCAGGATCATAAATTAAATTGGAATTTAATTTGTGAATTAATTAATTAATTTGGATTTAATTAATTAGAAAGGATTTTAATTAAATAGACTTAGAGTCTGATTTAATTAAATGGGAGATTAAGTTAATTAATTGGGCTATTTAATTGGGAGATTAAATAAAGCCTGGTCAAAATTAATTAACTGGGCCATGTATTAATTAGAAGACTTGGTCTTCTGATTAAAGAGGGCCATGGCCCATGTAGAAGAGAAGTACCCTAGTCCTAATAGGACTAGGTTAGGGAGATAACTATAAGTAGCTATCTTATACTTATTTTTCATACAACTCCATAAGCAAAAATTGAGCAAGAGCAAAATTCTCTCTCCCCTCTCCCAGTAAAAGTCGACCGAACCCTGCCTTCCTTTTGGAAGAATTTTTCGTTTTCGATTTTGTTCCTAAATCGTTCCTAATTCCTAGATCTTAATATATCTTGTGTTCTAGTCGATCAAGATATATTATTTTCGTGATATTGTGGTGTATCAACTCGTAGAGGCGCAACACGTGGGGCGCTCCTTGAAAAGCCTGGGTCGATCTTGCTGGAGTAGAAATCAGAGTTCGTTTTGCTAGCCGAGGATTTGCAAAGAGATAGGTATAACGTGTGAACTTATACTATCGTTTTTATTTATATTCATATATATACAACTAGAGAATATCCTGGTAAGATTCCGTAAGAGGTCCTAAAATTTTTATATTCCGCTGTGCCTAGGGCTGTTTATCTTACCGAATCCCAACACTTGAGACTTAAAGAATTCAGCTTCGAAAATTTCTCAGAGATTGTGTTGTTGTTTTTCTCTTCGTCTCTCTCAGCTATTTATACTTGAGGTTTGAAAAATATCCGTTGAAGAAAGACAGAGTTCAAATTCCTCGAGTACTGGTCCTTAATTTCCGCGAACGGCTCTCTGCAGCTGTCCGTACTGTCAACAGTACTTTTCTGCAGGCAGCATTAAATGCACCCAGCTGATGCGAAGCATTTCTTCAATCATTTGTCTTTAATAGCCTTGTACTTCAGCATTTATTACTTCCAGGGGCATTTATTACCGTTTGGAAGACTTTATGATCCTTTCCACTTGGCTGACGAAAGTGCAAGTCTGATGACGAACTAAGCTGATCTCAAACTTGAACAAATCTGATTTGAGTCGGCTGATCTTCACCAGTCTGATTTCTTTCCTTCAGCAGATCAGTAGTCTTGGACCTTGAATTTTGACTCTTCTGATATCTTCTTTACTTTGTCAAAATTTCTTCAAAGGGACATCAGCTAAGTCAATCCATACTTAGCCAATTTTGAAGTTTTGGATTGCATCAAAACCTCCCTTTACAAATTGTCTTCAGTGCCTTCATCTTCATCCTTATCCAACAATACTAAGTATCACTTTATTCGGGAATGCATATCTAGGAAAGAAGTTGAGCTTGAATTTGTGAAGTCTCAAGATCAAATTGCGGATATATTCACCAAGCCGTTAAGGATTGATGTGTTTCGAAGATTGCGAATGTCTCTTGGCGTAATAAATAAAGTTTAAGAGGGGGTGTTGAAGAAATAAACTTTATTTATCTAAGTCTTTTAAGTTATCCAATTGAAGTTGAAAAGTTAAGAAGTCTTTTCATTTATCTATGTCTAATAATGAGTAGCAAGTTTCTAAGAAGTCTTTTAAGTTATCTAAGTTTTATTTATTGCATAAGTTGGAAGGTTGTTCCAACTCTATAAATATTGTCTTGTAATGTTTATTTGATAAGAAGTGAAAAGAGATAAGAAATCAATATAAACTCTCATATTTCCTCCACTATTCTTTTGAGATAATTTGAATATTTTAGTGTTTTTGCTCTCCAATTTCTAACAAATAGCACCTACTTCTTAAATATAAAATTATTTTTCTCAAGTATCCTTTCATATAAATCATAAATTTGACATCCCAAATTCTCTAACACTACAATCTATACTACTACTAAAGGTGTGAATAATTTAAGTTTTTTTTCTTTTTTTGTGAAGACAAAAATGCCCTTCAAGTTATAAAGTATATTAATAAAATATAATTAGACATGAATTTTCCTTAAATTTTCTAATCAAAACTTTGGTAGGAAAATATTTTAAGAAAATTTGTAACTTCCTTGCATTCTAACCAAGCACCATGAATATGGAAGAAAAACAAAAGTATATTCAAATTAGATATGAAGTCTTATTATAGTTATTTCTTACATTAACTCCAATAATCAAGAAATTAACTCCTAAATCACTTTTACAATTTCATTATTGTTCTCCTATAACACATAAAAATAAAAATAAAAATAAAGACTATTATTTTGAATAGTTGTAAAAAAATATTATTTGTTTCATTTAAAGATTTAGTACAATATGTCAGTTCTTAAAAAAATCAAATTCTTTTAAATATCATAAAATATGTTAAAGTAGAATCGCATCTTACCTATGAATGAACAAAAATGATTTTGACTTGGTGAACTAAGTAATCTTTATTTGACATGAGAAACATTATCCCAAATTTTCATGAAAATCTTTTCGAGAAAAACGTGTGAAATAAGTTAAGAAACGGATGAAAATGAATGAAAATTGGTGAAATCGATCTAATAAATTTTATGTAATTGATGAAAACATGTGAAATCGATCTAATAAATTTTATGTAATTGATAAAAAAATGTGAAATCGATCTACATGAAATTTATGAACACTGGTGAAAGAGGTGAAAAGCTCGGTGAAATCGGTAATAAAAAGTGCTGGTAAAATCGATAAATACATGTGAAATCGATGAAATTTCGGGTGACGTTTCTGAAAAAGTGGGAAACAAATCAGTGAAATCGATGAATAATGTGTGAAATATATGAAGAATGGTTTAAATCATTGAGAAAAGGTTAAAATCTGTGAAATAATGTGAAATCAATGAAAATTCAAGTGAAATTGTAAAAAAAAACCATGTGAAATATTAGTTAAACTGATAAAAATAAGTAAAATTAGAAAAAAAAATTAACTAGCAATGACAATATCAACTAAATCAGTAGATTTTTCTTTGTTTGAATAGGAGTAAACAAAAGAAATCGATGAAAAATAGGAAAAACTATGGATAATAGGTTATAATTGATCAAGAACGAGTAAATCAGTAAAAAAATATAAAACAAGTAAGAATCAATGAAAATTGAATTAAACTAATTAATATAATAAGTGGAATGGCTTAAAACAGTAAAGAAATATCTTTAAAATGATAAGATAAGTGAAATAATTTGAGATATACTTTAAAGTAATTGAAGATGTATAATTATTTGAGTTGAAAATTCGGCAAATACACGTGAAATCGATGAAAATTCAAATGAAATTCGCGAAAAAAACGAATGACATCGGTGAAACGATGAAATTACATAAAAAATGATGAAATATGTGAAAACCGGGTAAAATAGGCGAAAAATGCTAAAGTCGGTGAAAACATGTGAAAATTGGTTAAAAGGTAAGAATAAAATGAAATCAATAAAATGAAAAAAGTTCAACCAACAAAAAAAATGTCAAACCATTTGAAAAATGGTTTGAACCGAAAAAACTAAAGAAATCGATGAAAATACCCATGGTGAAGTTAATATATTGAATAACAGTCATTTATATTTGCTATTTTATGACATAATAAATGTTGGATAAGGATAAAGATGAAGGCACTGAAGACAAAATTAGAAGGGAGGTTTTGATGCATTCCAAAACTTCAAAATCCGCTAAGTATGGAATAACTTAGCTGATGATCCCTTTGGAAGGAATTTTGACTAAGTATAAGAAGACATCAGAAGTGTCAAAATTTCAAGGTCCAAGACTTCTGATCTGCTGAAGGAAAGTTATCAGACTGATGAAGATCAGCCGACTCAAATAAGATTTGTTCAAGTTTGAGATCAGCCTAGTTCGCCATCAGACTTGCACTTTCGTCAGCCAAGTGGAAAGGATCATAAAGTCTTCCCAACGGTAATAAATGCCCCTTGGAGTAATAAATGCTGAAGTACAAGGTTATTAAAGACAAATGATTGAAGAAATGCTTCGCATCAGCTGGGTGCATTTAATGCTGCCTGCAGAATAGTACTGTTGACAGTACGGACAGACTGCAAAAGAGTCGTTCGCGGATTTTAAAGACCAGTACTCGAGGAATTTGAATCTTGTCTCTCTTCAACGGACATTTTTCAAACCTCAAGTATAAATAGCTGGAAGAGACAAAGAGAAGAAGAACAACACACTTTCTGAGAGAATTTTCGAAGCAGAACTCTTTAAGTCTCAAGAACAGCTCACTCATCAGCTTAGTCATTTGTTGACGAAAAGCGAAGTTGAAGAACAAAGCTAAACACATCTTCTGAGTGAATTTGTAAAACAGAGGGTTGTGAGAAGTAGATATCCATCTTAGTGAGTGATATTACTTCACAGAGTAGGATTTCTTTGTGATTTCTTACTGCGCACTTACGGCCTGTTCATTTGTTGTTCGGCGTAAGCAGAGTGTACTGGTTACTTTGTGTTTCTAGTATAACCCAAGCTCTTTGTGACTTGGACGAGTGGATTAAAGGATATTTACATCCATATAACCACTATAAAAATTACTTGTGTTTTTATCTGCATTTTACTTGCATATTTTCTGTTGCACGAAAACACTTTAAGTTAACTGTTTGAAAAGTTTTCTAAGAAAAGGAGTTTTGTAAAACTGGGGAACAAACTTTCAAACTGCTAAGTTTACTTGTGAAAAACACTTTATAAATCCGCTGCAAGTATTCTAAGTATTAAAACTGATTTTGACAAAATCAGCTAAGTAACTATCAGTTTAGTGGTCTACGAAGCTGTTCAAAGATTTGTTCGCGATCAGCCGAGGAACCTACTGTTGATAACAGCTTAGTCTGTTTAAGTTAACAAAAATGTTTTAAAGTTAAAAATTGTAAAAAGTTTAGAGGTCTATTCACCCCCTCCCTCTAGACCTCATATGACCACTTGGGACCAACAAGTGGTATCAGAGCAGGTGGTTCATTTGAATCAGCTGCCTGATCAACGAGCTTGATCCAAGTGTTTTTCAAAGGTTTTCAAAACTTTTCAAAAGAGCATCTTTTTGAAAAACTAAAACTTTTTGAAAAATGGACTGTATCAGCCATGTTCCCCACATTGCTGGTATGTCGTTTGAAGACTGGAAAATCAGAATGGAGATTTTCCTAGCTGCTTATAATGATAACATGTACACATGTATCATAAAATGTCCATTCATATTCACCAAGACTATCATAGTTGATGAAGCTGAAATAGTGGTGGAAAAAGATTTAACAGAGATGACAGCCGAAGAAATAAAGCTGTTTAATCTGGATAAAGTTGGCCGTTTCATCATGACCAAAGCCCTGGATAATGATCGGTTTGACAAAGTCAAACATTGCAAAACTGCAAAGGAGATGTGGGATAAGGTTCGTGACATGAGCGAAGGAAACGACGCCATCAAAGAGCATCAGCTCAGTGTTGCCTTGGAGAAGCTGGATAACTTCAAAATGAAATCTGGAGAAACTATTGATCAGATGGACACTAGATTCACCAGAACCCTCAATAAAGTTTTAAAGCTGGGAAAGACCTTCATTGACAAGGAGATCACCGTCAGAGTTCTGAAGGCCCTGCCTCCCAAGTTCAACATGAAGGTGACAGCCATGGAAGATCTGGGGAAGATTTCTCTTACAGAGCTGTTCTCCGTACTCAAGGCGTATGAGTATAAACTTCCAAGAATGGGTGTTGAAGAAACCTCAACTTCAAGTCCCACAGCTGCACTTGTTACTGCTGAAAATCCAAGAAGGCCAGCTCACAAAAGCAAAGATGTGGACTCATCTGATGAAGCCACACTACTCAACAAAAAGGAGTACACTGCTGGAGACGTTGCATTGCTGATGAACAACTTCAAAAAGTTCTACAGACGGAAAATGAAGAACAAATATAACAATGCTTCTACTTCTAACCCTACTTCTTCTTCTCAGGATAAGGATTCTTATAAATCCAAAATGATGTGCTATAATTGCAGGAAACTGGGTCATTTCATCAGAGACTGCCCATATCCTAAAGCTGAGAAGTATACTGAAGAAGAAAAGAGAATCAGAAAAGAAAGAAAGCATCAGAAAGCAAAGGCGATGGTAGCAGAAGCAGAAAAGCCAGCTGCCGTCTACTCATCTGATTCAGATTCAGACACTTCTGATGAAGAGTCTTCTGATGAAGAGAGCCCTGCTCTTCTCTGTCTGATGGCTAAGGAATCTGATGACTTTGAGGATAGTGAGGTAACTCCTCTTGAAAATGAACTATTTAGTTCATTTGAACAAATGATGCTTAACAATACTACTATTGCTGAAGCATATACAAAGCTTAAGGAAGAGATGATATTGCTAAAAGAGCAAAATAGTTCACTGAAACTCTCAGCTGAAAGGCCAAGAGAATCAGCTGAATATAAACAGCTTGACCAAGAACATGAATCTCTGAAAGCTGAATGTGAAGTCTATAAGGGTAAAATCATTGAGCTTGAGAAAGTCATTGAGTCTCATGAGAAGTCATTGTTACGCTCCAAATACGAGTACGTAATCGCGCAAGTATACGGTCGTCTACAAGTAATAAAGTGATAAGGAGTGTCGAACCCACGAGGAATTGTTTAATTAATTACCAACTAACGTCTTGTTACTTTGACTTAGATTTGTAAGTTGAGTAGGGTTGAGTGATGGGATTTTTTATATTAAAACTGAATAAAGATGATTAGGGAAAACTAACACTTGACTTAACAATATGTAAAGGCTTCTAGGCTTTTACGTCACCTAGTTCAATTCAAGACAAATGGCTCAACAATTGACAACCACACTCATGTTTGTTGTTCAAGATTTCGTAAATTATTCATACGTATCCTCCGATAGCGTACAAACCTACCAAAGTAGACCAATCCAATTTATGTCTAAAAGGATTAAGCCTAAGTGATGCATTAATTCCCAAACCTTATTAGAACATGAAATGACCTAGGTATATTTCTATCCTAAAATCAAATCACAACCTAGTTTTACAATCTAATCTTTAATCCACTATACCTAGCAATTAAAGATCAATTCATTTCATCCTATGGTTGGCCTAACCACAAGTTGACAAAAGCTCAAACTAGTTTAACAAACACTTGTAAGTATAGCAACAAACATTAACTCATCAAGAATCAAGAACCAAACATAGGATCAATAAAACCCAAGAAAAGAGGAATTAGCTACTCATAACATTAAATAAATCATCCAATACATTAATGAAAACCATATATGTAAAGGAACAAAGTAATAAGAGTTAGAGTAAGCTTAGTGGTTGAGATCTTCAACAACTTCTCCCTCAAGCCTTCTTGTCTTCAATGGGGAGTCCAAGTGAGAGTTCTTCCCCAAAGTGGCGGCTAGATGTGAAAAATGAAATATCCAAGTTGAGAGATGGGAGTTAGGTGTAGAGGTTGTGTGATAAAAGTTGTGAATGATTTCCCACCACTTAAGCCTTTAACCTAGTGAACTATAAGTCCTAATGCCTAAGTTACCCTCCAAACAATGGTAACAAAGACCAAAAAAGTCCCCAAAGGTGGTTCTATTTACAGGGGAAAACAAGGGGGGAAAGACTAAAGACACCCCTGCTTCCCGCGGATGAATATCAGCTAAGAGCAGGGGTGAAAACAGGTATACACCGCGGTGTATACATCACACACCGCGGTGTAAGTCTGGCAGTAAGCTTCCAGCTCTGCCGCACTTCCTTCCGAGCAGCATATCTTTTGATTCTGAACTCCGAATGCAGATCCGTAAAGTTCGTAGCGTAGCTAACTCACTCATCTATGACATATCCAAAATTCAGCTCATTTGGATGATCCTTGATAAAGTTGTGCATTCTTTAGTGAACAGCTGTCTACAATCTTGTACAATTTGATTCGAGTTCTATTTCCTTTGAAGCTCAAGCTTGACTCGCGAGGTTGGTAGAGCGACTCGCATCAATGATACGCAACTCCGAATCACTCAAAGATGTTAATACCTACAAACCACGGAGAAAGCGATCAAAACGAGAACAAAAGCACGAAAAACAAACAAAGGCCAAACGAAGGGGCCAAAAAAGGAAAAGCCACGCAAACACACAAAAGCAACCAAAACTCGGATTAAAACAAGACGTTTTGGCTTAAGAAGGCACGTGATAACGACGTTTTCATGGCGTTATCAACACCCCCAAACTTAAACGCTTGCTCGTCCCCGAGCAAAGTAAACAAAAGACAAGTACAAAACGTGCATGCTTAAGATCAAAACGCACAAAACTTGACAATTTCAAATTATTCTTTGAACAAGCTCCACGTGTGTGTGTGATGGCTTTGGCTAGATTCTATCTTAGGTGAATACGTCCCAATAGATCAAAATCATTGGTTCTAATTGCGTAGACTTCTAAGGTTTTCACAAAGAGTCTCTCTTAGCTATAGATTTCCAACTTAATGTGCAAATCACATTACGAAGCTAAGTTGTAGGTATTTTAAGAGCGTTGTCCCTATCTTGAACTAGTTAACAATTTTAGTCCCTAGCTCTTTCTCACCATACTATGCTTTTTCTTTTGATTTACAATGATAACATAGCAGTGCTTTACAATGATATTACAATACAAAACTAGCACTACTTATGATGATTGTTTGTGCTTCTAAACATTTAACTTTTTGGGCTACTAGCACCATTCCAACGAAATAGAGTAATTACAAAAATGATTCATGAATTTCATCAATGAAGGCTTAGCCTTTCTTTTCTCTCATAGAAGTGCATACATTTTAGCAACTTCTCTACTCGTTTCTTTTAAGCGCTAGGTGTTCAAAGGTGTTTCATTCTTGAAAAGGGTTTACTCCCCCAAACTTAGGCCATTTTGCTCATTTCACACATAGTTTTCAAACTAAAGCTTCGAGAGAATCTAAGTTAAACAAAAGGAGTCCTAGAACCTATTATCACTAAAGTTATTTATCCACCTCAAACACAACCTAGCTTTAGCCAATGTGCTCGAATTTTGTAAAACATGCTCAAGTAATAATAAGAATTTGCAAAAATTTTGGCGAGTCAACCTAGTAGCATGTAAGCAAGTACTTGCGACCTCTCCCCCAAACTTAAAACGCACAATGTCCCCATTGTGTGAATTTAGAAAACGGAGTGAGGTTGACACGACAAAACAAGCACACAAGCAAAAACAAGCACACAAACAACAAAACAAAACAAAAGAAAGCGGCAAATGAAAGAGCACGTCACTAATATAATAATAAAGCAATGAAATACAATCTTCTTTAGGAGGTGCACGCGAACTCCCACCTCTAGTTATCGGCATCGTTATCAAATCTATTCGAAATGAACCAAACGAGCCAACAATCAATTCACAATTCCATCTATCAATCCTCAAACAAAAATGCGAATAAATGCACACCAACAATCACAACTTTTTCATTAAAGCATTTTATCGAACACCTAGTGTGCAGTCGCAAACTAACTCCCTTTCAAGAATATTTTCCAAAATTTCCACCCCAAAAATAGCAATACCAATCAATCAATACCACTAGAGTTAAGCCACACTTACCTTTTGGATGCCCAAAATCGGTTGAAATTGAAGAATTTCAAACTTTTGAAGTTTTGGGGATGAATTTCGGTTTTGGTGGAGTGTGGAGGAAATTGAGGATTTTTGTGTGATTGAGTGAGTTGTTTGTGGGAATTAGGTGATTGTGTTTGATTATGTGAGAGTTGGAAAGATTTAGAGTGAGTGTGAGTTTGAATTCGCGTGAGAGACGAGAGAGATTGAGAGGAATTGAGGAAGAGTGTTTACGTGAGGAGCTTTTGAATTTGAGAAGTGGAGGAAATGAGAGTAGGTTCCAAATTTAAGTTTCTGCCTATGATATGCCGCGGTGTAAGATTTTATACACCGCGGTGTATGTACTTTGCACCGCGGTGTGTGAAAGGTAAAACCAGACCAAACTTACTGGAAATTTTGCACCGCGGTGTATCTTAATTTGCACCGCGGTGTAAGAAGTGAGCAAACTTACTGGAAATTTTGCACCGCGGTGTGAATTAAATTGCACTGCGGTGTATTATTTCCAGAAAATTTTTTCTTTCAGTCTTTTGAATACAAAACTTATTGAGGTAAGTTTTGTGTTCAAAATTTGAACACTTCAAAACAACAAAATTTAAAAACTTACCTCGATTCTCGATTGGCTCAATTTCACAATTCCCGATTTGTATTTTCACGCTTGATTTTGCTACGTTATCGTGCACAATCATTACCTACAACAAAACACACAAGAACAAGAAATCAAAAGACACGACACGACAACAACAAAAACAACAAGACAACGAAAAAGAAAAACAAAAGCCTTGGGTTGCCTCCCAAGAAGCGCTTGTTTATAGTCGTGAGCTCGACTTGAAACTTCTCTTTTCTTTTAGGGTGGCCAATAATCGAATAGGATCCCATCGGGATCAAGTATAAGCCCCGGCCTCCTCGCTTTTAAATTCGTCCCACGCTTTAGTTTTTCCATTGTACGGTCTTTTGGGACGGATTTGAACCTCATATCAAATCGAAAACTTTTATCTCCCGGTTCAAATCTCTTGTAATCTTTACCCATAATTATCCATGTTGCTTTGCTCGGGTGGATCCACTTGTCTTCTTCGGGAATAACCAAGTCCACATAAGAATATTTGATGACCTTTTGATCAAACCCTTCATCCATGATGAACTTATCGTCCTTTGCAAGCTCTGTCCATCCACCTTGTTCTTCCTCTCTAGTAGGAAGCTCATTTGTTTCTAACATTTCACTCGGTTCATTAAAGCTTTCATTAGGAGCAACTGATTCAATTATACTCGGCAAAGCTCCAGGGGGTCTTATGAATAAAGCTTGCGAGATTTGCTCCATTTGTGTTTGAAGATTCCTTAATGCCCCCGAGTCTTCTTGCAATTGTTTGGAGTCTTCTTGCAACTGTTTGGAAACCTCTTCCAACTGTTTGGAAACATCTTCCAACTTAGAATCGTTGGCAACCATATATTTGGTGGTGTGCTCCATGAACTTAGTGAATGCTTCTTCCAAAGATGATTGTGCCTCTACCGGAGGTTGAGAATATTCATGATAGCTCGGTTGGATGAACGGGGTAGTCATCATCATATTCGGGTGTGGTCCACCTCTCCACTCAATGTTCCTTGGATAATACGGGTTATCTTCCCATTCGATATTGTAGCCATTGTATGTGGGACTCGGCTCATAATGATTACCCATGTATGAATTTTGATATTGAAAATGAGTTGGACTCATTGGGCAACCGGCGATTGTGCTCTCCCCCATGCAATGCATACAATAACAAATTGATCGTCCCTCGATTGACCTTAGATAGCAATCATTGTAGGCCATCGTACCTAGGAAGACAAAGATCACAACGTAAATAACAAATCCAAGCTAAAGATATACAAGAATAAAAATTGGCAAATAATCGTTACAACTCCCCGGCAACGGCGCCAAAAACTTGTTACGCTCCAAATACGAGTACGTAATCGCGCAAGTATACGGTCGTCTACAAGTAATAAAGTGATAAGGAGTGTCGAACCCACGAGGAATTGTTTAATTAATTACCAACTAACGTCTTGTTACTTTGACTTAGATTTGTAAGTTGAGTAGGGTTGAGTGATGGGATTTTTTATATTAAAACTGAATAAAGATGATTAGGGAAAACTAACACTTGACTTAACAATATGTAAAGGCTTCTAGGCTTTTACGTCACCTAGTTCAATTCAAGACAAATGGCTCAACAATTGACAACCACACTCATGTTTGTTGTTCAAGATTTCGTAAATTATTCATACGTATCCTCCGATAGCGTACAAACCTACCAAAGTAGACCAATCCAATTTATGTCTAAAAGGATTAAGCCTAAGTGATGCATTAATTCCCAAACCTTATTAGAACATGAAATGACCTAGGTATATTTCTATCCTAAAATCAAATCACAACCTAGTTTTACAATCTAATCTTTAATCCACTATACCTAGCAATTAAAGATCAATTCATTTCATCCTATGGTTGGCCTAACCACAAGTTGACAAAAGCTCAAACTAGTTTAACAAACACTTGTAAGTATAGCAACAAACATTAACTCATCAAGAATCAAGAACCAAACATAGGATCAATAAAACCCAAGAAAAGAGGAATTAGCTACTCATAACATTAAATAAATCATCCAATACATTAATGAAAACCATATATGTAAAGGAACAAAGTAATAAGAGTTAGAGTACGCTTAGTGGTTGAGATCTTCAACAACTTCTCCCTCAAGCCTTCTTGTCTTCAATGGGGAGTCCAAGTGAGAGTTCTTCCCCAAAGTGGCGGCTAGATGTGAAAAATGAAATATCCAAGTTGAGAGATGGGAGTTAGGTGTAGAGGTTGTGTGATAAAAGTTGTGAATGATTTCCCACCACTTAAGCCTTTAACCTAGTGAACTATAAGTCCTAATGCCTAAGTTACCCTCCAAACAATGGTAACAAAGACCAAAAAAGTCCCCAAAGGTGGTTCTATTTACAGGGGAAAACAAGGGGGGAAAGACTAAAGACACCCCTGCTTCCCGCGGATGAATATCAGCTAAGAGCAGGGGTGAAAACAGGTATACACCGCGGTGTATACATCACACACCGCGGTGTAAGTCTGGCAGTAAGCTTCCAGCTCTGCCGCACTTCCTTCCGAGCAGCATATCTTTTGATTCCGAACTCCGAATGCAGATCCGTAAAGTTCGTAGCGTAGCTAACTCACTCATCTATGACATATCCAAAATTCAGCTCATTTGGATGATCCTTGATAAAGTTGTGCATTCTTTAGTGAACAGCTGTCTACAATCTTGTACAATTTGATTCGAGTTCTATTTCCTTTGAAGCTCAAGCTTGACTCGCGAGGTTGGTAGAGCGACTCGCATCAATGATACGCAACTCCGAATCACTCAAAGATGTTAATACCTACAAACCACGGAGAAAGCGATCAAAACGAGAACAAAAGCACGAAAAACAAACAAAGGCCAAACGAAGGGGCCAAAAAAGGAAAAGCCACGCAAACACACAAAAGCAACCAAAACTCGGATTAAAACAAGACGTTTTGGCTTAAGAAGGCACGTGATAACGACGTTTTCATGGCGTTATCAGTCATCTGTTGCATCCACTCATATGTCTAGTAAACAGAAGACACCTTTAGAACAGGATAAGCAAGAACTGAATCATACTGAGAAATTTATATCTGCTGACAATAGTAAGGTCATCCTGTATGTTCAAACTGCTAGACCTGCTTCACCTGAGAAAGTATTAAAGGAGACGAAAACTCCTAAGGCTAAAAAGAGCAAAGAGCCTAGTATAGGAAAATAGACTAGTAAGCCTAAACAGAAGAGTCCTAGGAAGTCCTCTGACAAGGCTAAAACTAATCAGACTAGTGATAAAACTAAGTCGTCTGTTAATGAGCAAGCAAGTAGTAAGCCAAAGAAGCATAAAATCAAGAAAAATCAAAATGCTTGGTATGGAGATGAGTCTTAATATGTGCAACCTGGTGCATATCATCTTATGTATCATGCACCTCAATTTCCAACTTACTATGCATCATATCCTGCTCATCCAATGCATGCATATCATCCTTATCATGCATCTTACTCTGCATTTGAACATTATCCTTATCATGCTGATCATCAACAATATGACAAATCTGATGAACGTGGTAAAGGCAAAGTTGTTCATACTCCTGTTGAAACTCAGAAGCCTAAGAAGCCTAAGACTTCATCATCTTGGGTTGTCAAAGGTGGAACTAATCCTTCAGGACCCTCTCAATAAGGGTACCTAAAATAATTTTATTTTGTTTTGTAGGTTAGGATTAGGAGTAGGAGTAAAGTAGAGAAAATCTGGTACTTGGACAGTGGCTGTTCAAGACACATGTGTGGAAACATACATGAGCTGACGGATGCTGTTGTTGTGGATGGTCCAAAGGTTACTTTTGGGGACAACAAAGAAGGCAAGATTGTAGCAAAAGGAAGCTTAATCAAGGGAAACATAGAGATATCTGACGTCTCATATGTTAAAGGCCTCAAATATAATCTGCTGAGCATAAGTTAATTTTGTGACAAAGGATATTCAGTCATCTTCTCAACAGATAAGTGCTATGTTGAACAGATTGGTACAAAGAAGGTAATTTTATCTGGAAGACGACAAGGAAATATCTACATAGTCGACTGGAATTCTGCTGACAAGAATTCAAACATTTGTTTGGTGGCATCAACACCAAGTGAAGTCAGTTGGCTGTGGCACAAAAGAATGAATCATGTGAATTTCAAGACCATCAACAGACTTATCAAGAATAATCTGGTAGAAGGAATTCCAAAGATAGTCATGAGCAAAGATAAGCTTTGTGACGCCTGTCAGAAGGATAAACAAATCAAGTCATCATTCAAAAGCAAGAAGCATCAATCTTCTGGAAGAATATTGGAGCTGCTACATATGGACTTATTTGGACCCATTGATCCAGTCAGCAATGGTGGAAAGAAATACTGCCTAGCTGTTGTGGATGACTATTCAAGATATACTTGGGTGATATTCATGAAAATGAAAAGTGAAACCAAGGAACATCTTACTAATCTGATGGAACTGATCCAGAATAAGAAAAGCATAAAGATATTTCAGATCAGATCAGATAGAGGGACAGAGTTTACAAACTCTACTATTAAAGAGTATTGTAATATCAAAGGAATACATCATGAGTATTCAGCTGCTAGAACCCCTCAACAGAATGGTGTTGCTGAAAGGAGAAACAGAACACTGAAGGAAGCTGTCAGAACCATGATAGCTGAAGCTAAGCTGCGAGAAGCAACAAATACAACATGTTTTACTCAAAACAGATGCATGATCAACAAGCACCAAAACAAGACTCCATATGAAGTCTGGAACAACAGGAAGCCAAACATTCATTATTTTAAGATTTTTGGTTGTAAATGCTATGTTTTAAATAATGGGAAAAATCACCTTACTGCATTTGCAGAAAAGGCTGATGAAGCTGTTTTTGTAGGATACTCTACTGTTAGTAAAGCCTATAGAGTTTTTAACAAAAGAACATTACTAATAGAAGAATCCATTCATGTAGTATTTGATGAACCAAGTCAATCTTCTGAAAAGAATCAAAGTGTTAATCAAGATCTGTCTACTGATTTGCAGAAGTGGAATGTTGGAAAGAATGAAGAATATATTCCCATCATACTACCTGATCTCAACTCAGCTGATAACTCAAGTGCTGTTCAAAATCACAGTGCTGATTGTCTAACAGACGAGTTGCAAACAGCTGATAGACCATAGACTGTTCAACAGACAACAAATGTTCAACAGACTACTACTGGAACTCCAACAGTAGTGTTGCAAGATCAAAACAAAGGACAACATTATGATTTGCAACCTGATCTCATATGGCTCAAGAATCACCCACCAGAGCTGGTGATTGGTGATCCTTTGGATAAAATAAAGAGAAGGAGAGCTGCTGCAAGTGATGCAATGTTTGCCAGCTTTCTATCTCAAATTGAGCCCAAACAGGTTGAAGAAGCTCTTAGTGATTCCAATTGGATTGAAGCTATGCAAGAAGAGTTAAATCAATTTGAAAGGAATGAAGTCTGGTACTTAGTTCCTAGACCAAGTCATCAAAGAGTCAGTGGCACTAAATGGGTATTCAGAAATAAGATGAATGAAGATGGTGAAGTCACCAGAAACAAAGCAAGATTAGTGGCCAAGGGTTACTGCCAAGAAGAAGGCATTGACTTTGATGAAACGCTTGCACCAGTAGCAAGATTAGAGGCAATCAGACTCTTTCTTGCCTATGCTGCTCACAAAAATTTCACCGTCTATCAGATGGATGTGAAATCAGCTTTTCTCAATGGAGAATTGCAAGAAGAAGTTTATGTTGAACAACCACTTGGTTTTGAAGTCTATCAAGAAGAAGACAAGGTGTATCGTCTGAAGAAAGCCCTCTATGGACTGAAACAGGCTCCAAGAGCATGGTATGATACCTTATCTGACTTTCTTTTAATTAAAGGATTTCGCAAAGGTAAAGTTGACAAGACCCTGTTCACTATTGAATGGGAAGAACATATTTTGCTTATGCAAATTTATGTGGACGATATTATTTTTGGTTCAACTAACCAACAGATGTGTGACAAGTTCTCAAAGCTGATGCAGAACAAGTTTGAAATGAGCATGATGGGAGAACTTAATTATTTTCTTGGTTTGCAAGTTAGACAGTTGCCTGATGGAATATTCATCAGCCAAGCAAAATACACAAAGGATCTGTTCAAGAAATTTGGTATGGAAACTAGCTCTACTGCTACTATTCCTATGTCTACAAGTCTTCGTTTGGATAAAGATGAAGATGGAAAATCAGTGGACATAACCAAATACAGAGGCATTATTGGGTCACTGTTATATCTAACAGCCAGCAGACCTGATATCATGTACTCTGTTGGAGTTTGTGCGAGATTTCAATCAAATCCTAAGGAATCTCATCTCTTAGCTGCCAAGAGAATATTGAAATATATTAAGGGCACTCAAGAATTGGGATTATGGTACCCTAGGGAATCTGGATTTGAACTTATTGGATATTCAGATTCTGACCTTGCTGGATGCAAAATTGATAGAAAAAGCACAACAGGTGCCTGTCAATTTTTAGGCTGTCGTATGATCTCATGGATGAGTAAGAAACAGACTTCAGTATCCATATCAACTGCTGAAGCTGAGTACATAGCTGCTGGAGCTTGCTGTGCACAAATCTTATGGTTAAAGCATCAACTGGAAGACTATAATATCAAGATCAGTGGAATACCAATCTACTGTGACAATACAAGTGCAATCTCACTTACTCAGAATACTACAAGTCACTCAAGGACTAAGCATATTGAGATCAAGCATCACTTTATTAGAGATCATGTGGAGAAAGGAAATGTCATGATAGAATATGTATTTACTGAAAATCAAATTGCTGACATCTTCACAAAACCTCTAAGTGAGACAAGGTTTTCAACTCTAAGAGCTGAACTAGGTTTATTAAAATTGGATGCATAAGCTGAGGGGGAACTTATCAGAAGACTAAAGTTCAACAGTTTACTCATCTTATTTACCTTCAAGGATTAACTCTCAACAGACTAATTAACTTATGAATTCTTAAAGTCAGGGGGAACGTGTAAGACTAGCGGTACTTCTGATTAAAAGATGAAATTTGTTGATGACAGTTAGTTGAAGTTATGTTTTCAACAGAAGATTAAAGTCTTGAAGAATGAAGATTTATTATCTAGCTGGATTGACAAACAGCTGAGGAAGGATATCAGCTATTGGCTTTCACTGATAACAACAGTGTCATCAGGACATTAGTCCATCAGATAAGTATTTATTTTACTCATCTGATGACTTATGTAAAAGCTTACTGTTTAAAACGTTTTATTTCAAAACACGCTTTTACAAGTGACAGAAGGGCGGTACAAATTCCAGCTCCTCATTTAATGCGATTTGAATTTGAAAGGTCGTAAGCACTGACAAGAAACGGATCTAACGGTTAGCTGGTATCACGGAAACCAAGATACCCTAACTCTATAAATCCAGATCTGATCAGCCGTGTAGTTCTTTACGCACCCTAAATATTCAAAGCATACTTGAGAGAAAAACTACTTGCAATTTTCTGCAAATTTCTTCCTGTTTCTCTAATTTTCAACAGATTTGCAATGGCCGCTGAAGGTATGTTCCTCGTTTATGAATCATACTACCAATCTGGTATGACTTTGATGAATGAACTTCTGGAGAAATTCAAATCTGCTTCGCTGGTGAACTTTATGGAGTACAATGAGGGAGTGATCTGGACTGATCAGGTGATGGAGTACTACAATACAGCAAAAGCTGATTACAACACACTGGAGATTAAGGCTACAGTGAGAGGTAAATCTATCACTATTACTCCTGCTGTTCTTCATGAGACTTTTGGGCTTCCTAACAGTGGACGACATGACGTCACTGTACTAACGGAAGACAAACACCAACAATTTTGGGCGATCTGCGCCAAGGAAGGAGAAGTGTTGTCTGGCAACATAAGGAAGAAACAGCTGAAAGATGAATATCAGCGGATGGCTGATATGGTGTCAAAGTTGATTGAAAATTGCACTTTCTCGCTGGATGCTGTTACCATGAAAAGGTTCAGCATAATGGCTGCCATATACTATGGACTAGAAGTCAACTGGTCTATAATAGTTTGGTACATCTTGGCTGATTTTCTTGAGGTAAAGAAAGGAAAAGGTCCTCACACCAACCATAGGATCACACTCACTTACCTGCTGTTCAAGCTGGGCTGTGATATGACAAATGGTAAAGAGATTCACAAGTCTAAGGCAATGTCCAAGTACTTGCCTGTTCAAAAGAGGAAGACTGATGAGCCTGAAGAGGATGAGGATGAGGAACCAAAGGAGGTTCCTGCCAAGAGGCAAAAGAGACTAGTCAAAACAGCTGACTTGGCTGTTGAGACTAAGACGAAAAAGGCTGCTGATAAGCCAAAGGAGAAAGCTCCTAAAAAGATGAAGACTGTAGCTGACACTACTGTTGATCAAATAATAAGTCAGACTACTGCTGATGTAAGGGGAATGACTCCTGCATCACCTTCTAGAACCCCATCAGTTGAGAGACCTGCTGAGGGTCTTTCTCAAAGAACAAGAAGTCAGCAGATGGATACTGCTGCTTCAAAAGTTATTCAAGGACTGACTAAGAAGACTGCAAGGAAGCAGATGACGTTTATTGAAGAAACTACTGAATTAGAAAACTTAGTCCGACAAAGTCCTACAGCTGCTGAAAGGCCTGTTGGAGCTGTTGAGGACTCTGCTGCTGACAAAGCTGATGAGCAACAGACTACTCAAGCTACACCTACAGTTGAGGCTGCTCAACCTCAGGATGATCCAGATGTGATGATCATTCATCCTATTGCTGCTGCACCAATCTCATCTGCTGGTCCAGCCCCTGCTCCAGCTGATAAGGGAAAGAGAAAGATAGTGCTTAAGAGAAAGAAAATCTCTAAAGCTGATAAGAAAGCAAGGGAAGAAGCTGAACAGAGAAAGCAAGATGATATGGAAGAAAAGAAGGCACTTAAGCTAAGCAAAGCTCAGGTTGCTAAGGATGAAGCCAGAAGAAAGATGTCTGAAGCAGAGAGAAAAGCTGCTGAGGAAGCTGAACTGGCAATAGTTTTAGAGATGAGCAAGACTGATGCCTATGGACCTGTCCATGGAGGTGGCATTAAAATTGGCGAAGGCAAGGATGAAGTGGAAAAGAAAAAGCCTAAGATGCCTACTGCTGAGGCCAATCCCAAGGAAAAGTTTGAAGTGAGGAGAGCATTCAACATAGTATATGCTGATAAAGAACTCTTCCGAAAGTTTGAAAAGTCTTTAGCTTATTACGATCAGAAGTTAATGTTAAAGATCCTGTTCACGCAAGAAAAGCCAAGATATATCAAATGGAGAGACAACAGGCTGAACAGGTCCATAACAGAACTTCAGAATCTGAAAGACTTAGCTGCTGAAGAACAATGGGTTCTGAACTGGCTAAAGACAGATTCAATTCAAAAGGCCCTGGATCCCAGCTATGTCAGAGATATCATGCATCAGTATGCAAAGGAATTTACACTGGAGGAGGCCAAGAAAATTGATAACTCCCTGCCAGCCAAGAGAAGAAAGACTGATAATGCTGAAGAAAGAGCAGTTAACATTGCTGTTATGACCGCCTTGAAGAGATGGGCAGAAAGGTCAAGATATCAGCAGGGTCAGTCAAGTGAGTTGCCCCAGCTGCCAAGTATTCAACAAATAATCTTTGGCAAGGAAGTGAAGGAATACAGTGAAGTGCCCAAGGGGAATAATGCTTTTGTAAACCCTTGGATCATTGTTAGGCAGATTAGACAAACAACCTGCTTCAATGATGATGGCACCATCACTAATCTGTTCTATGATGATGTCACTGATGAACACAAAACAGTTGACAAGACCTTAGCCATTGAGTGGAATGCTAAGGCTTTTGAAGATCATCAGGAGACTAACATGGAAGATGTTCCTGTCCACCAGGAGACTGAAGAAAAGGAAGCTGCTGCTTCTGCTTCATCAGGTGATGAACACTCATCACTGATGGAAGCTTTCCAGATGCTTATGGACAATTCAATGAAGGAACTGGAAGAGAAGCATAGCCAGCAGCTGATGAAGATGAAAGAGGAGCTGAAGAATGAACTGAAAACAGAGTTGGCAGAGTCCACCAAACTTCAGCTGGAAACTATGCAACAGTCAACAGAGAAGATCATCAAGAAAGAAGTTGATAGTTTTTCTATTCCTCAGGATTATTCAAAGCAGTTAGTGCAGAGCTTAAATGAGATGAACAGAAACATTGAGGATGTGAAGGCTGATGTAAATCACCTTCATACTACATTGCAAAGAGCTGAGCACAAGATTGCTGACTTAACTGCTACCTTCATCAAGGTCAGTGACGAAGAGAAGTCTATCAATGTTGGTTTGTTGCAGGAACTTCACAAAGCTGGAGATGTTATTCATACAGAACTCTCAACTATGCAACTCAATATTGACTGCTTCAATGATCAAACTGACAACATCAGCACTACTCTGACTCACCTGACTGCAAGTCATGATGTAGTAAACCAGAATTTGAAAGCTTTATGTGCTACCATGAAGATTCCAACTGTTGCACTCAACCCTGCTGCTCAACCTCAAGATGCCATCAAATCTGATGATGACAAAAAGGGGGATGATAAAGGGGACGATTCAACTAAGGAAACTTCTGCTGCTGTTGAAGCCAAGAAGACTGATGCTGCTACTGAAAAGACCAAGACTGTTGAAGAAGAACTTGGAAAGGTACAAGGTAAAGAAAAGTCTGAAGAAGAGACTAAGGAAAAAGCCAAAACTGATGAAGTAATGGGTGATCCAAGGACTCTACTGCTGATCAATCAGAGTCATTGACCAAGTACAAGAATACAGAATCAGCTAGGAAGGCGATGGAACTTCTGAGAGAGCAGCAACTTAAAGAAAAGATGGAAGCTGCCAAAGAAGTTATCCTTCAAGGTGAAGAAGCTGATGAAGATGAAGAAGAAGATGATGAAGAGTCATCTTATGAATACGAAGAAGTGCTTGAAGAATTTGATGAAGGAGCTGATAGTTAGATTTTTTTTAACATCTTTTGTAATCTGTTTACTTTATCTGTTCTTTAGACATCTTATCTGAAAACTTGTACTTGTAATATTTGCATTATCTATAAAAGTCAAGTTTTTCCAACATATTATTTTCTATCTCAGAAAATTTTTGAGGATTACAATCTTTAGCTTAAGTTTTAACAGGTACTTGGCTGAAGTTTTGTCATCATCAAAAAGGGGGAAATTGTTGGATAAGGATGAAGATGAAGGCACTGAAGACAAAATTAGAAGGGAGGTTTTGATGCATTCCAAAACTTCAAAATCCGCTAAGTATGTAATAACTTCGCTGATGATCCCTTTGGAAGGAATTTTGACTAAGTATAAGAAGACATCAGAAGAGTCAAAATTTCAAGGTCCAAGACTTCTGATCTGTTGAAGGAAAGTTATCAGACTGATGAAGATCAGCCGACTCAAATCAGATTTGTTCAAGTTTGAGATCAGCCTAGTTCGCCATCAGACTTGCACTTTCGTCAGCCAAGTGGAAAGGATCATAAAGTCTTCCCAACGGTAATAAATGCCCCTTGGAGTAATAAATGCTGAAGTACAAGGTTATTAAAGACAAATGATTGAAGAAATGCTTCGCATCAGCTGGGTGCATTTAATGCTGCCTGCAGAATAGTACTGTTGACAGTACGGACAGACTGCAAAAGAGCCGTTCGCGGATTTTAAGGACCAGTACTCGAGGAATTTGAATCTTGTCTCTCTTCAACGGACATTTTTCAAACCTCAAGTATAAATAGCTTGAAGAGACAAAGAGAAGAAGAACAACACACTTTCTGAGAGAATTTTCGAAGCAGAACTCTTTAAGTCTCAAGAACAGCTCACTCATCAGCTTAGTCATTTGTTGACGAAAAGCGAAGTTGAAGAACAAAGCTAAACACATCTTCTGAGTGAATTTGTAAAACAGAGTGTTGTGAGAAGTAGATATCCATCTTAGTGAGTGATATTACTTCAGAGAGTAGGATTTCTTTGTGATTTCTTACTGCGCACTTACGGCCTGTTCATTTGTTGTTCGGCGTAAGCAGAGTGTACTGGTACTTTGTGTTTCTAGTATAACCCAAGCTCTTTGTGACTTGGACGAGTGGATTAAAGGATATTTACATCCATATAACCACTATAAAAATTACTTGTGCTTTTATCTGCATTTTACTTGCATATTTTCTGTTGCACAAAAACATTTTAAGTTAACTGTTTGAAAAGTTTTCTAAGAAAAGGAGTTTTGTAAAACTGGGGAACAAACTTTCAAACTGCTAAGTTTACTTGTGAAAAACACTTTATAAATCCGCCGCAAGTACTCTAAGTATTAAAACTGATTTTGACAAAATCAGCTAAGTAACTATCAGTTTAGTGGTCTATGAAGCTGTTCAAAGATTTGTTCGCGATCAGCCGAGGAACCTACTTTTGATAACAACTTAGTTTGTTTAAGTTAACAAAAATGTTTTAAAGTTAAAAATTGTAAAAAGTTTAGAGGTCTATTCACCCCCCTCCCTCTAGACCTCATCTGACCACTTGGGACCAACAAGTGGTATCAGAGCAGGTGGTTCATTTGAATCAGCTGCCTGATCAACGAGCTTGATCCAAGTGTTTTTCAAAGGTTTTCAAAACTTTTCAAAAGAGCAACTTTTTGAAAAACTAAAACTTTTTGAAAAATGGACTGTATCAGCCATGTTCCCCACATTGCTAGTATGTCGTTTGAAGACTGGAAAATCAGAATGGAGATTTTCCTAGCTGCTTATAATGATAACATGTACACATGTATCATAAAAGGTCCATTCAAATTCACCAAGACTATCATAGTTGATGAAGCTGAAATAGTGGTGGAAAAAGATTTAACAGAGATGACAGCCGAAGAAATAAAGTTGTTTAATCTGGATAAAGTTGGCCGTTTCATCATGACCAAAGCCCTGGATAATGATCGGTTTGACAAAGTCAAACATTGCAAAACTGCAAAGGAGATGTGGGATAAGGTTCGTGACATGAGCGAAGGAAACGACGCCATCAAAGAGCATCAGCTCAGTGTTGCCTTGGAGAAGCTGGATAACTTCAAAATGAAATCTGGAGAAACTATTGATCAGATGGACACTAGATTCACCAGAACCCTCAATGAAGTTTTAAAGCTGGGAAAGACCTTCACTGACAAGGAGATCATCGTCAGAGTTCTGAAGGCCCTGCCTCCCAAGTTCAACATGAAGGTGACAGCCATGGAAGAATCAAGAGATCTGGGTGAAAGTTTGGGTGAAATTTGTAAAAAAACGAATAAAATTAGTCAAAAAAAGCTTGAAATCGGTGAAAACATGTTTAATCAATAAAAAATTTAGGTGAATATATGTGAAATTAGTGAAATATGTGAAAACGAGTTAAAATTTATCCGACAAAAACAATGTGAAATTGGAAGAAAATTGTTCAAATTGGAAAAAAGATCGAAAAAAAGGGAAAAACAATGAAAAATGTATAATCAATTAAAAAGAGGAAAACTAAATAAAAAAAATTAGACAGTGAAAACATATGAACCGATGAAACTTCGGGTGAAATTAGTAAGCACTGGTGAAGTTGGGGAAAAAAGTGGTGAAACCAGTAAGAAAAAATGCTCGTGAAATCGATAAAATTTATGAAGAAACGGATGAAACATGTGTCATTGGTGAATAACGGATAAACTTGACATGAAAACTATTATTATGGAATGCACTAAATAATATTTTTATGATCTTATTTTAGAACCAATTTTATTAAATGTAATGACTAAATCAGTCATCATTATATATTTTTTTACTACTATTCAAAGCCATCATTTTTTTTATAAACCAATAATAATTAATAAAAATAAATCTCATTAAAATAAAATGATCAGTCATAAATATATGATATTCTATGACATAAAATGACAAATTTTACATTAATTTATGAAAAAAAAACCTGTGAAATTAAAACTAGACACGTACAACGTACGTGCACTTTTCTAGTAAAAGAAAATGCATAAAAAGGGAACACATTGGCTTAAAGTTGAAACATTATTCTATTATCTATATCTATATCTATATTTATTCACTACTACTAAAAGTGTGAATAATTTAAGTTTTTTTTTGCATTTTTGTGAAGATAAAAATGCCCTTATTCAAGTTGTTAAGTATATTAATAAAATTTAATTAGACATGAATTGATCAAAAAAAAAAAAATTAGACATGAATTTTACTTAAATTTTCTCATAAAAATTTGGTTGGAAATTATTTTAAGAAAATTTGTAACTTCCTTTCCTCCTAACCAAGCACCATGAATATGGAAGAAAAACGAATGTATATTCAAATTTCTATATCTATACCCTACTACTAAAAGTGTGAATAATTTAAGTTTTTTTCTTTTTTTGTGAAGACAAAAATGCCCTTATTCAAGTTGTTAAGTATATTAATAAAATATAATTAGACATGAATTTTCTTAAATTTTCTCATCAAAAATTTGGTTGGAAAATATTTTATGAAAATTTGTAACTTCCTTTCCTCCTAACCAAGCACCATGAATATGGAAGAAAAATAAAAGTATATTCAAATTAGAGGGAAAAATGCATATTTAGTCATTCAAGTTTAACTATAAACACACAATGGTCACTCAACTTTCAGGAATAATATATATAGTCACTCAAGTTACAATTAATAGCATCATTCATCACCAACTATATGGCATTTGACGGACAAATAACGGAGTATCTTCACGAGACAGGCACAAGCATTAAACCAAAATGATAAGGTAAGTGAAATAATTTGAGATATATTTAAAAGTAATTGAAGATGTATAATTATCTGAGTTGAAAATTCGGTAAATACAGATGAATTCAATGAAAGTTCAAGTGAAATTAGCAAAAAAAAAAAGAAGGCATGACATCGGTGAATCGATGAAGTTACATAAAAAATTATGAAATATGTAAAAATCGGGTAAAATCATTGAAAAAAGGCTAAATTCGGTGAAACATGTGAAAATTGGTTAAAATGGTAAAAATGAGTGAAATCAATAAAATGAAAAAAGTTCAACCAACAAAAACAAAGTCAAACTATTAGAAAAATGATTTCAACCAAAAAACTAAAGAAATCAATGAAAATACCCATGATGAAGTTGATAAATTGAATAACATTCATTAATGTGATATTTTAAGACATAATGGAGTTAATTTTACTCTGATTTACAATAAAATACCATTGAAATTAAATAGACACGTACAACTTATGTGCACTTTAAACCGGTAAAAAATGCATGTGAAATGTTAAATACATTTGCAATCGATAAAAAAAATCGGATAAAATTTGTGAAAAATTGATGAATAATGGTAAAATCGGTTAAAATAAACGGGTTAAAATATGTGAAATCGATGAAAATTAATTCGAATGAAATTTCTAAGAAAAATGATGAAACCAGTGAAATCCAGTAAGATTGGGTAAAGCAGGTGGAAAAAGGGTAAAATCGGTCAAAAACGTAAAGTTGGTAAGAACATATTTATTCAATGAAAAATTCAGGTGAATAACATGTGAAATTAGTTTAAAATCATGAAAAAGGTAAAAAGGGGTTAAAATGGTAAAAATGAGTGAAATTAGTTAAAAAAAGAGTTTAATTGGTGAAATCGGTAGAAAAATGGTTTAAACTGAGGAAAACAAACAAAGAAATTGACCAAAAATGAGAAACAATAAAAAATATTATAACCGATAAAAAAAGGGGATAAATTGCTAAAATAAAATAAACAGATAAAAAGAAGTTTAAACAGTGTGAACATATGAATCGATGAAAGTTTTGGTGAAATTTGTGAAGAAACAGATAAAATCAGTCAAAAAAGCTTGAAGTCAGTGAAATCGTGTTTAATCAATGAAAATTTTTGGTGAATAACATGTGAAATCAGTGGTGAAAACGAGTTAAACTTTAACCGACAAAAAAAAGGTAAAATCGGAATAAAATGGTTTAGATTGGAAAAAAGATTGACGAAAAAGGGGAAAACAATGAAAATGTTATAATCTATTAAAAAGTGAAAAAATCGATAAAGAAAAATAAAACAGTGAAAACATATGAATTGATGAAACTTCGGGTGAAATTGATAAACACTAGAGAAGTTGGTTCAAAAACTGGTGAAACAAGTAAGAAAAAATATTCGAGAAATAGATGAAAGTTCGAGTGAAATTTATGCAGAAATGGATGAAACATGTGTCATCTGTGGATAACGGATAAACTTGACATAAAAACTACTATGATGGAATGAACTAAATAATGTTTTTATGATCTTATTTTGGAACAAATTTTGTAAGATGTAATGACTAAATCAGTCCTTATTTAATATTTTCTTACAACTATTCAAAGCCATCATTTTTTTTTATAAACCAATAATAACTAATAAAAATAAATTTCTTAAAAAATAAATTGACCAGTCATAAATATATGATATCTATGAAATAAAAATATCTAATTTTACTCTAATTTACGAAAAATACACATGAAATTAAAATTAGACACTTACAATGTACGTGCACTTTTCTAGTCTAGTCTAGTACTACTAAAAGTGTGAATTATTTAAATTTTTTTCTTTTTTGGTGAAGACAAAAATGCCCTTATTCAAGTTGTTAAGTATATTAATAAAATATAATTAGACATGAAATTTCCTTAAATTTTCTAATTAATAATTTGGTAGGAAAATATTTTAAGAAAATTTGTAACTTCTTTTTCTCCTAACCAAGCACCATGAATATGGAAGAAAAACAAAAGCATATCAAATTAGAGAAAAAAAAATGCATATTTAGTCACCCAAGTTTAACTCTAAACACACAATGGTTACTCAACTTTCAGGAATAAAATATATAGTCACTCAAGTTACAATTAATAGCATCATTCATCACCAACTCTATGGCCTTTGACGGACAAATAACGGAGTATCATCACGAGACAAGCACAAGCATTAAACCCAAATGATAAGGTAAGTGAAATAATTTGAGATATACTTAAAAATAATTGAAGATTCATGTGAAATCAATGAAAATTAAAGTAAAATTCGCGAAAAAAGTGGATGACATATGTGAATCGATGAAATTACATAAAAAATGATGAAATATGTAAAAACCAGATAAAAACATTAAAAAAAGGCTAAAGTCGGTGGAAATATGTGAAAATTGGTTAAAATGATAAAAACGAGTGAAATCAATAAAATGAAAAAAGTTCAACCAACAAAAATAAAGTCAAATCATTAGAAAAATAGTTTAAACCGAAAAAACAAAAGAAATCGATGAAAATACCCAAGATGAAGTTAATAAATTGAATAACATTCATTATTGTGATATTTTATGACATAATGGAGTTAATTTTATTCTGATTTACAATAAAATACCACTAAAATTAAATAGACACGTATAACGTATGTGCACTTTAAACCGGTGAAAAAAATACATGTGAAATCTTAAATACATTTGAAATCGATAAAAAAAAATGGGGTAAAATTTGTGAAAAATGGATATAAACGGGTTAAAATATTTGAAAACCGATGAAAATTAATTCGAATGAAATTTCTAAGAAAAATGATGAAACCAATGAAATCCTGTAAAATTGGGTAAAACCAGTAAAAAAAGGGGTAAAATGGTCAAAAACGTAAAGTGGGTAAGAACATATTTAATCAATGAAAAATTCAGGTGAATAACATGTGGAATTAGTTTAAAAACATGAAAAAAAAAGGTAAAAACATGTTAAAATGGTAAAAACGAGTGAAATCAGTTAAAAAAAAGAGCTTAATTGGTAAAATCGGTAGAAAAATGGTTTAAACTGAAGAAATAAAATAAAAAAAATCAACAAAAAACGAGAAAACAATGAAAAATATTATAACCTATAAAAAAAGTTTAAATAGTGAGAACATATGAATCGATGAAAGTTTGGGTGAAATTTGTGAAGAAACGGATAAAATCAATTAATTTTTTTTTGGTGAAAACATGTTTAATCAAAGAAAAATTTAGGTGAATTACATGTGAAATCAGTAAAATAGGTGAAAATGGGTTAAACTTTAACCGACAAAAACGAGGTGGAATCGGAAAAAATGGTTTAAATTGGAAAAAAGATCGACGAAAGGGGAAAACAATGAAAAATGTTATAATCGATAAAAAAAATTAAAAATGTGAAAACATATGAAGTGAAATTGGTAAACACTGATGAAGTTGGTTAAAAAACTAGTGATACCAGTAAGAAAAAAATGTTCGTGAAATCGGTGAAAGTTTGGGTGAAATTTATGAAGAAACGGATGAAACATAAGTCATCGGTAAATAACGGAAAAATTTGACATGAAAAATACTATGATCGAATGAACTAAATAATATTCTTATGATCTTATTTTGAATTTTATAAGATATAATGGCTAAATCAGTCTTTATTTTATATTTTATTACAACTATTCAAAACCATCATTTTTTTTATAAACCAATAATAATTAATAAAAATAAATTTCTTAAAAAATAAATTGACCAATCATAAATAAATGATAGTCTGTGACATTAAAATAGCTAATTTTACTTTAATTAACAAAAATACACATGAAATTAACACTAGACAAGTACAACGTACCTGCACTTTTCTTATTGATTAAAAATATACAAAAATTTATTATATAATTAAATTAAATCATATAATATTTATTTAACTTATATCATAACAGTAATATAATACTAATTAGTAAGCTCATATAAATATAATACTCTATAATACTCCTATGATTATATTTATACTGGTGATGTATTCTCTAGGACTACCTACCGGTAGATACAAGGAAGATTTGACAGAAGAGACTGACGAGGACTAACGCCCGGATCTGAGTAATGTTCCGAGGTTGTTTTTCTTGTGTCATTGTAATATTGTGTTTTGAAATAATTAATTGATTTTGTTTCATTCATGAACTACATATGTAAGTATGGATTCATATGGAGCTTCAATCATTCAGGCAGATGACTAACTATTTCAAGTCAACTACCTTAACTTGGTTGGTAAAGCAACTAATTATATATCTGGAGTATATTTATTGTTTAATACTACTAGACAAAATTATGAATTTTTTTGTTATCTTTAATTTTAGACAACCAATAATTGGTCATAGATAGAATCCGAGCTTGCAAAACAAATCCCGTCCGTCTAGAGTGTATGTTAGCAACATGTATCTTGTTTTGTAGTGCAATAATTAAGACTAAAATTGTATTTTTGTTTGTAGGATTTTCATATAATGTTTCTGACGTATAAGTCATATCTAATACATGAATATACTTAATAAACAAAAGAAAAATCATATATTTAGTGACAATAAGTGTTGGATGAAGATGAAGATGAAAGAAGTCAGAATTTAAGGGAAGGTTTTGATGATTTCCAAAACATCATAATCAGCTAAGTATGGAAAGCTTAGTTCCCTTGGAAGAATCTTTGAACAAGTAAAGAAGATATCAGAAGAGTTCAAAGATCAGAAGACTAGTGATCTCTTGCTGAAACAGCAAACAGAAGGGTAGGTCATCAGCCGAGTCAAATCAGATTAGTTCAGTATTTGATCAGCAGAGTACCTATCAGAAGGGTTGCTTCGATCAGCAGAGTGGAAGAGATCATGAGATCAGTTCAACGGTAATAAATGCACTTGGTGTAATAAATGCTGAAAGAGAAGGGTAGTAATGGCAAATGATTGAAGATATCCTCGTATCAGCAGAGTGCATTTAATGCAGCATTAAATGTGATGGACAGAAAGTATTGTACACTGTACGGATTGCTGCAGAGAGCCGTTTCAAAAGAGCTGAAGGATGGATTTGAAGATTTGATTTGCCTTCAACGGTCATATTTTCATCTCCATGTATAAATAGAGCTAAGTTCGAAGAGAGAGACACACAACAACAATCAGAGATTTCGATTTTGAAGCAGAATTTTTCTAAGTCTCAAAAGCTCGAACAGCGCACTCGTCTGGTGGAAGTCATCTGTTGACAGAAACCTAGTTGAAGAAAACAGAAAAACATTATCTGAGTGATTTTGTAATAGCTGAGTGTTGTGCGAAGTGAGAATCCATCTTTGTGAGTGATTCTACTTTAGAGGATAGGATTTCTGAGTGATTTCCTATTGTGAGCTTATAGCCTTTACATTTGTTGTTTAGGTGTAAGTGGAGAAATATTGTAATCTGTGTGATTATAGTATAACCCAGAATCTGAGTGATCTGGAAGAGTGGACTAAAGGATTTTTATCCATATAACCACTATAAAAATTCTTTGTGTTATCTTGCATTTAAGCTTTCTTGCATATTTTAAAGTTTGCATATTTAAACACTTTGAATTACTGAAAGATTTTATAAGGAGTTTCTAACTGGGGATAAAATCTTTTAGAACTTAGTTTACTTGTGAAAAACACTTTCAAATAATCCGCTGCAAGTATACTCTTTGAAAACTGTTTTGCTGAAAAACAGCTAAGTCACTGTAAGAAGAGTGGTCAGTCTGCTGTTCAAGATTTGTTCACGATCAGCTTAGTCTGCTTACTGTTCTTCATCAGCTTAGTCTGCTGACAGAAGACTGAAAAGTTTTTAAGTTCAAAAATTTTCAGAGGTCTATTCACCCCCCCCCCCCTCTAGACCTCATCTGACCACTTGGGACCAACAAGTGGTATCAGAGCAGGTGGTTCATTTGAATCAGCTGCCTGATCAACGAGCTTGATCCAAGTGTTTTTCAAGGGTTTTCAAAACTTTTCAAAAGAGCATCTTTTTGAAAAATCAAAACTTTTTGAAAAATGGATTGTATCAGCCATGTTCCCCACATTGCTGGTATGTCCTTTGAGGACTGGAAAATCAGAATGGAGATTTTCCTTGCTGCTTATAATGACAACATGTACACATGTATCATTAAAGGTCCATTCAGATTCACAAAGACCATAAAAATAAATGAAGTAGATACGGTTGTGGAGAAAGACCTTCATGAGATGACTCCAGAAGAAATAAAGCTTTACAATCTAGACAAAGTTGGGAGATTCATCATGACTAAAGCCCTGGATAATGATAGGTTTGACAAGGTCAAACATTGCAAAACTGCAAAGGAGATGTGGGACAAAGTCAGAGATATGAGCGAAGGCAATGATGCAATAAAGGAGCATCAGCTCACTGTTGCCTTGGAAAAACTTGACAATTTCAAGATGAAGTCTGGAGAAACCATTGATTAGATGGATACCAGATTCACCAGAACTCTGAATGAAGTTTTAAAGTTGGGAAAGACCTTCACTGACAAGGAAATCACTGTCAGAGTACTAAAGGCCCTACCCCCAAAGTTCAACATGAAAGTGACAGCAATGGAAGAATCAAGGGATTTGGGAAAAATCTCTCTTACTGAGCTGTTTTCTGTACTCAAGGCATTCGAGTATAAACTGCCTAGAATGGGAATTGAAGAAACCTCAACTTCAGGACCCACAGCTGCCTTAGTTGCTGCTGAAAACACCAGGAGACCAGCAAATAGAAGCCAAGATGTGGACTCATCTGATGAAGCATCACTACTCAACAAAAAGGAGTACACTGCTGGAGATGTAGCATTATTGATAAATAACTTCAAGAAATTTTACAAGAGAAAGATGAAAAACAAATACAATCATGCTGCTTCTACTTCTAAACCTAACTCTTCTTCTCAAGAAAAAGATGATTATAAAGCAAAACTAATGTGTTATAACTGCAGGAAATTAGGACATTTCATCAGAGACTGTCCACATCCAAAGGCAGAAAAATACACTGAGGAAGAGAAGAGAATCAGAAAGGAAAGAAAGCATCAAAAAGGGAAAGCAATGGTAGCTGAAGCAGAAAAGCTTGCTGCTGTCTGCTCATCTGATTCAGATTCAGACACGTCTGATGAAGAATCTTCTGATGAAGAGAAACCTGCTCTCCTCTGCCTGATGGCTAAGGAATCTGATGACTCAGAGGATGAGGTAACTCCTCAAGATAATGAACTATTTAATTCTCTAGAGCAAATGATGTTGAATAATACCACTATTGCTGGAGAATTTGTTAAGCTTAAGGAAGAGATGATATTGCTGAAAGAGCAAAATAATTCACTGAAACTTTTAGCTGAAAAGCCAAAAGAATCAGCTGAATTTAAACAGCTTGAGCAAGAACATGAGTCTCTAAAAGCTGAATGTGAGGTCTATAAAGGAAAAATCATGGAACTTGAGAAAATCATTGAGTCTCATGATAAGTCAACTGTTGCATCCATGCATACATCTAGTAAACAGGAGACACCTTTAGAAAAGGATAAACTAGAATTGAATCATACTGAAAAATTCATTTCTGCTGA
This sequence comes from Penstemon eatonii, assembly GCA_038501285.1. Taxonomy (NCBI): domain Eukaryota; kingdom Viridiplantae; phylum Streptophyta; class Magnoliopsida; order Lamiales; family Plantaginaceae; genus Penstemon; species Penstemon eatonii. Next base: position 58,149,749 of record CM076715.1, on the reverse strand, counting down.
CAATAGTAAGGTCATTCTGTATGTTCAAACTTCTAAACCTACCTCATCTGAGAAAGTGGTAAAGGAGAAGAAATCTCCTAAGGCTAAAAAGAGCAAAGAGCCTAGTGTAGGAAATCAGACTAGTAAGACCAAACAGCAGAGTCCTAAGAAGTCTGCTGATAAAACTAAATTGAATCAATCTGTTGGTAAAACTAAGTCAAAACAAACTGAGCAAGCATCTAGTAAGCCAAAGAAGCATAAAAATAAGAAAAATCAAAATGCTTGGTATGGAAATGAGTCATATTATGTGCAACCTGCTGCATATCATCCTATGTATCATGCACCTCAATTTCCAGGTTACTATGCACCTTACCCTGCTCATCCAATGCATGCATACCCTGCTTATCATGCACCTTACCCTGCTTATGAACACTATTCTTATCATACTGATCATCAACATGACTTATCTGCTAACTATGATAAAAATGAAACTGTTCATGCTCCTGTCAAAACTCAGAAGCCTAAGAAGCCTAAGACATCAACATCTTGGGTTGTCAAAGGTGAAACTAATCCTTCAGGACCCTCTCAATAAGGGTACCTAAAACAATTTTATTTTGTTTTGTAGGTTAGGATTAGGAGTAGGAGTAAAGTAGAGAAGATCTGGTACTTGGACAGTGGATGTTCAAGGCACATGTGTGGAAACATACATGAGTTGACTGATGCAGTTGCTGTGGATGGTCCAAGTGTTACATTTGGAGACAGCAAAGAAGGCAAGATTAAAGCTAAAGGAAGATTAATCAAGGGAAACATAGAGATATCTGACGTCTCATATGTTAAAGGCCTAAAGTATAATCTGCTGAGCATAAGTCAATTTTGTGACAAAGGATATTCAGTCATCTTCTCAACAGATAAGTGCTACGTTGAACAGATTGGTACAAAGAAGGTAATTTTATCTGGAAGAAGACAAGGAAATATCTACATAGTCGACTGGGATTCTATTGACAAGAATTCAAGTATTTGTTTGGTGGCATCTGCACCAAGTGAAGTGAGTTGGCTATGGAACAAGAGAATGAATCACTTAAACTTCAAGACAATAAACAGATTAATCATGAATGATTTGGTAGAAGGGATTCCAAAAGCAGTCATGAGCAAAGACAAGCTCTGTGACGCATGTCAGAAGGGTAAACAAATCAAGTCATCTTTCAAAAGCAAGAAGCATCAATCTTCTGAAAGAATATTGGAGCTACTACATATGGACTTATTTGGACCCATTGATCCAGTCAGCAATGGTGGAAAGAAATACTGCCTAGCTGTTGTGGATGACTATTCAAGATATACTTGGGTGATTTTCATGAAGAAGAAAAGTGAAACCAAGGAACATCTTACCAATCTGATGGAACTGATCCAGAATGAGAAGAGTATCAAAATATTGAAGATCAGATCAGATAGAGGGACAGAGTTTACAAACTCTACTGTTGAAGAGTATTGTAACATCAAAGGAATACATCATGAGTATTCAGCTGCTAGAACCCCTCAACAGAATGGTGTTGCTGAGAGGAGAAACAGAACACTAAAGGAAGCTGTCAGAACCATGATAGCTGAAGCTAAACTGCCTCAAAGATTTTGGGCAGAAGCAACAAACACAGCATGCTTTACCCAAAACAGATGTATGATCAACAAAAATCAGAACAAGACTCCATATGAAGTTTGGAACAACAGAAAACCAAACATTCATTACTTTAAGATTTTTGGTTGTAAATGTTTTGTATTGAATAATGGGAAAAATCACCTTACTGCATTTGCAGAAAAGGCTGATGAAGCTGTCTTTGTAGGATACTCATCTGTTAGTAAAGCTTACAGAGTTTTTAACAAAAGAACATTACTAATAGAAGAATCTATCCATGTAGTATTTGATGAGCCAAGTCAATCTTCTGAAAAGAATCAAAGTGTTAATCAAGATCTGTCTACTGATTTACAGAAGTTAGACATTGGAAGAAATGAAGAATATGTTCCCATCATACTACCTAATCTTGATTCAGCTGCTAACTCAAGTGCTGTTCAAAATCACAGTGCTGATTGTCTAACAGACGAGTTGCAAACAGCTGACAGACCAGACACTGTTCAACAGACTGCAAATGTTCAACAGACTACTACTGGAACTCCAACAGTAGTGTTGCAAGATCAAGACAGAGGACAACATCCTGATCTACAACCTGATCTCAGATGGCTCAAGAATCACCCACCTGAATTAGTCATTGATGATCCTTTAGATAGAGTGAAAACAAGAAGAGCTGCTGCATATGATGCCATGTTTGTCACATTTCTATCTCAAATAGAGCCTAAGCAAATTGAATAAGCTCTCAATGATTCCTTCTGGATAGAAGCTATGCAAGAAGAGTTGAATCAATTTGAAAGGAATGAAGTCTGGTACTTAGTTCCTAGACCAAGTCATCAAAGAGTAATTGGCACTAAGTGGGTATTCAGAAATAAGATGAATGAAGATGGTGTTGTCACCAGAAACAAAGCAAGACTAGTGGCCAAGGGTTATTGTCAAGAAGAAGGAATTGACTTTGATGAAACGTTTGCACCAGTAGCAAGACTTGAAGCAATCAGACTGTTTCTTGCCTATGCTGCTTATAAGAACTTCACTGTCTATCAGATGGATGTGAAGTCTGCTTTTCTCAATGGAGAACTGCAAGAAGAAGTGTATGTTGAGCAACCTCCTGGATTTGAAGTCTATCAAGAAGAGGACAAAGTATATCGTCTGAAGAAAGCCCTTTATGGACTGAAACAGGCTCCAAGAGCATGGTATGATACCCTATCTGATTTTCTTTTAATTAAAGGATTTCGAAAAGGTAAGGTAGATAAAACCTTGTTCACAATTGAATAGAAAATCATATATTACTTGTGCTGTAACGGCCCGACTCCGCGGGTCCGTCGGATGACGGTCGAAAAGTTATTATTATTTTAAAAAAGAGTGAAAATATCGAAACCTTTAGAAAGAACGATAAATTAAAATCGAGAATTAAAGGTTTTAAGCGGAAGCGATTTAAAATAAAATAAGAACAATTTTGATTACTAAGTTTAAAGCGGAAGTAATTAAAATAAATCTTAACGGATAACATGACATGGTGAAACAACTTGTGGAATCCAATAGAAATACAAGAAGATTAAGATTAATATTTGATAAAATTTAAAAATCATTTGCGATAGATATTCCCATTTTACAAAATTAACTAAAATACCAAGATATTTAACAAGATATAATAAAAATGAACTTAAACGTTATAGGAGATTTAAAACATGAGTTCAAACGAAAATCTTAAAATCAAATAAGAATTTAAACAAAAGTTCAACAGTTCAACTACTCTCTGGAACTAGGATGGGACCACAACCGTGATGACCTAACCGCAACATGAACTATTGTTTATCCCAAACACCTGTAGCTGAAAAGATTGAAACATGGAATGCATAAGTTGATCGTCCAACTTAGTGAGGCTGTAGTGCACTTGTGCGTGATGCAACATAATATACATGAGCATATACAACAGTACAGTAAATGAACATATGCTATAACAATTTAAGCACGTTAAACAAGTAACCAACATTTGTTGATGCCGTCCTCCTCTTACCCTCCAATCCACAGTCAGGAAAACCACCACCGAACACTCCAAGTAAGGTGCGACCTTACATAACAGTGCGCATTGACGTCAAATGCCAGGAGTTTGACATTCACTCCCCAAGTGTAACCTCCACACTTGGTTCGTGAAGCGGGTCTACGGTGGATCAAGGTAACCCTCCGGCCCTTACCTTCCGGGTTAACCACGATTCCGCAAACAGTAAACAGTACAGTACAGTAACAGTAACAGTAACAGTTCAGTAGCAGGAAATCGGTAAACAACTCAATAACGGTCCAACATACAATATCAATGACTCATAAGCACATAGGCATTATCATAATAATTCAAGGTGTGTATAGTTTGTCCTAACAGTTGAGTTTTTCATTATATCATACGTCGCATGCTCGTTCGTTTAGGGACTAAGTTACAGTTATGACTCTACCTACTAGCACATTCGGACTGACACACAAGTAACACACAGCACTCACCTGAAGAGCTTATTACGGCGATCAAAATTCCACAGTGAAGTGTATCCGAAACCTGAGCAAATACGTTTATGACTAAGAATATATCTAATAAGCTTACTAAAACGTAACTAATGAAAATCCTACACAAGGATTTCCTAAACTAACACATCGCACACAAGAACTTATAACTTTCGACATCAAACTCCAACTAAAAGTTATTATTTTCAAAACTCGAAATTTTAATTACAAAAACAGCGCCACAATAGCAAAATTTTCCCTTCATTTTCCAGATTTACAAAACAGCCCCTAAACTTTGAAAAAATCCATTTTTTTCGAAAATTTGCAACAAACATTAAATCAAAAGATTTTTAACTAAACTCATATCGAAAATCAAATAAAAGTATTAAGTATCTTTTTACTTCAAAAACCAAATCTTTAAAATTCCCACAAGTTTAAAACTTTTCGAAAATACCCTCATAGTTTTGAAAACATAGAAAAATCAACTTTCTTGAAAAAATAATTCAAGATTCAAGCATTTAAGCAATAATTTAAAAATAATCAAGCATAATTTCAATATAAAACTAAGATTAACAATAAGTTTTAATAATTTTTTTCACAAACTAACATTGAGAAACAAAAAGTTATTTAATTATAAATTTTCTTCGGAAAAAATTATTCAAATTTTCAATCTTATAACTAAAATGAATAAAACACTACTTCAAATCAATTAATGAAGAGTTTATAAAAGAACCATGTAAAAACAGCAACAAAACAGCAACTTTAACCCCTTATTTTCAGATTTACAAAAATAACCCCAAATGTTTCAAAAACTCCCATTTTTGCAAAATATCGGAACAAACTTTAAAACAAATGCTTTTCAAGCAACCCTAACCAAATATCAAACAAAAGTTATATTTTCAGTCCCATTTTAATCCCAACAAGAATCGCAACCTAAGCCCTTCAACTTTTAAAACCTTTCAAAAATACCCCCCAAAGTTTCGGAAATTATGAACAATAATTTTTTTATGAAAATAAATCAAGATCCAAACATATAAGCAATATTTAAACAAAACCAAAGCAAGTCACATTAAATATCTAATATTAAACATGAACTCAACAACTTATCACAATAGCCACAAGGATAACTAAACTTCTTCAATATATACTTTGAAGAAAAGAATGTAAAATCACAAATATTAAAGATGGATCTTTACCCAAAGCAACAAAGGGGGTGAAACTCTCTTCATTTCCAGACCTCCGAAGGTGGTGGTGGCAGCTCCGGTGGCAGTGGTGGCAGTTCCGGTGGTGGTTCATAAAAAGGCCCTCAAATCCTTACTTTTCACCATTTTCCAATGGCTGTCGATTCACTTTGGGAGATCAAAACGACGATCCGAACGGTCAATATGTTTATCCATGTGTGTAGAACCTTCAAGCAAAATTTGGGCATGATCCAACGGTGGACGAAGACGGAATGGTCGAAAAACCGAGGCTGTGCTGAGTATACCCGAAAACTATCTTTCTAAATGTGTAACGACTGGAGATTCACTTTGGGAGATCCAAACGACGATCCGAACGGTCAATATGTAGCCCCATGTGTGTAGGACCTTCAGGAAAAATTTGGGCACAATCCAACGGTGGACGAAGGCGGAATGGTCGAAAAACCGAGACTGTGCTGAGTATACCCGAAAACTATCTTTCTAAATGTGTTTCCTCTTGCATCTCTCTCTATCTTACCCACTTAGATTTTTACTTCAAGAAGGTAAATGGTGTAGGGGAGACAAAAATCTGATTTAGGGAGCTAATAGAGAGGGTAGTGAAGTGTTTGAATGGAGAAATGGGTGGAGTGTTTGAATGGAGAAAGGGGTATGGTGAATGTACAAAGGGGTATGGTCTATTCCCTATGCCATGGCTAATTTCTTGACTTACCAAGGAGAAGAAATCATTGCATGCTTAGCCAATGGATGAGAAGGGGCGTTTTTGCACTTTTGACCCCCAAAATTTCAAAAAGTGCAAAATGACCCCTAAATCCAAAAATTTCGCACACTTTGGTCCAAACTAATTACAAAATGACCCCAATGTTTATAAAATGCAATAGAAATGTTTTCTAAATTATTTCTAAGTACAATATTCCATAAGAAATAATTAATGCACACAAAGCACAAAAGAGAGTTCAATTTTTGTGCTCGAAATTTTAATTGTACATTTAGGTTTAAAGAAATACTATGTTTATTAAAAATAAAATACGCCACACAAAATCGGGTTATTAATTCAATAACTTTATTTTAAAATATTTTAAATTTACGGGGTGTTACAATCCTCCCTCAAAAGAATTTGGTCCCCAAATTCGTTATTGAGATTCGCGTGGTACGGTTAACGCCGATGTATATTCTTTTCTTGCTCCCGCAACGTTACTTCCTTATTCTGTGTGCGTCATAAAACATTTTTCTTGCAGAATCTGCAGCCTTCTTGATTACAACGAGTGTGCGAAATGTTCTCTCGTACATTAGGTGTTTTCAAAACTCTGACATATCTTTTTCTCTAACTCCCAAGTCGCTTTTTTTTATACTCTGGCCACGCCATAATGGAATTGACTTGTTTCTTCATCTAGATGAGTATGCAAACATGTCTTCGTTTGTACGTTAGATATTTCTGAAGATCTTAAGATATGCAGTCAGGTTCACGAGGATGATCGAGGTAGTACTTCATATACGTTACGCATAATCATTGCGCGGTAGAATGAGATACGACGATAATTCCAACTCCTATGCCGCGGATTAAGATTCTTCTCAAAAGAAAAACTACTCTCATAACAATATATAGTTTAGTTTGGCCCAGAGAATTCAAAAGGTACTGAATGACATTTGACTTGGGATTCTCGCAAGGAACAAAATGAGTCAAATGAAGAGACACGATAAGGATTAGAAAAGATGATCGAATCAAGATGCTCAAGATGACAAGACAAGAATTAGCAATGGCAACATAAAGAAGAATCAACGAAGATTGCAAAAGGACTGAAATATCGATAATAAAGATAATCAAATGAATAGTTCGATATAAGTGACAAGGAAAACGATTAAGGCGCACCGATAAGAATAACTGAAGGGATGAGCCTCACCATTTCAAATGGTGTAAGTAAAAAGATGATCAAGGATATCGATAAGGATAATAGAAAGTCGAAACAAGTATCATGACGATAATAACCAAAACATTAAAGTGTGTTTGGTCATTTGAAAAGCAAGTCAAAATAAATGACGTGATTTAAAGATCATTTCAATAATGATTGCAACAAGATGCAATAGAAAACAAATAAAGCTCAATAGTGAAATCTGAGAAAATTGAAACGATCAAATTGAGCGAGACGGGATTAAAAATAAGTTCAAAACAAATAGAAGGTAAGTCCAAAGTTCAAAAGAAATTGAGAATAAATTGATCTGATTTATGTTGCTCGCAAAATGGAATGGAATAGACAAAGGAACAACAACTTATGAATGGACAAAATGAAAACGTGAAGTCAAAAAGAAACCGAGACAATTCAATTCTTTCAGGAAATTTAGAAGATTGTATAATTGAATACAACAAAAAAAAGAGTAACATGAAATCATATGGATAATTTCAAAACGATCATAACGGAATAAATAGGCTCGGGAAAAAAAGAAGGAGAAGGAACAATAACAATCATAGAATCCGACAAAAATAAATAATTTTGGTTTACGAAGTCGATACAAGAAAGTATCTCATGAAATAGGGAGGGATAAACTCTGAACGAGTACAAAAATAAGGGATCAATATAAAAGCTTGATAGGGTACAAGAAGTCAATCCCCAATAAATAAAGACATGTTTTAATTGAGAGAGTCGATAAGCACTCAGGGAAAGCAATCAAGGAGTCAGATTAAAGGTAATTAAGGGCACGACTTGAAGAAGCCATATCAAGAATGAGGCTAAAATGATTGAAGAATATTTTACGGTAAATTACACAACATGAAGGAAAAGATACAATCGGGCAATCGCATTTAGAAACTTAAGAAAAACATGAGCGAAAATAAAGAGATTGGATATGAACATAGGATAGTTTTAGAATTGAAAATGAAGTTACTCGCTATCAAAAGTGATTCATAGTTGAATGCAAGGAACAGGTAATAGACGAGTTAGAACACAAGACTGGTGTCAACGAGATTTGAATGATATTTTGTCTATTGAAAGAAAGATTGCTTACCTAACAATTTGATTCGCCAAAATGATGAAGAAAAGACATCTAGGGGTCACAAGCTAAAAATGAACAAGTACCAACATTAGAATAAGGGCGAAACAATTAATTATGCCGAAAATAGGCTCAAGAGAGCTTACTGAAATCGCGAGATCAATTTGAAGATGCGTACTTTTAAAATAAGAAGTATGAGTTCGGAGTAGTGTAAACTCGATACTGAAATTTAAAAAGGATTAGGGCTATTTTAGTCATTCTACATGTGTTTCTATAAAGGTCACTGATTCAAATATTTCAATTTACAAAAATCACGGAGTGCACACATAAACAATCATAGCCAGACAATAATATCAACAATAAGGTTTGAATAACGTTATGGTATTCGTGATACCACCAACAAAATAGTTAATCAAGAAACACAGAATCAAGCAAAAATAACCATTAACCCCAAGGACACGTACTACACGTATGGTTTCGGTTGCGGTCTTGTCCTAAAAGTAAACTACCCAATGTGGGTAGACACCCTAAAGTCATGACGGCGAGTCCCACCTTACTATCACCTCAGTACAATATCCGAGGACCCTATCCTGACCTTGAGCCGAAGCTCTGATACCATCTGTAACGGCCCGACTCCGCGGGTCCGTCGGATGACGGTCGAAAAGTTATTATTATTTTAAAAAAGAGTGAAAATATCGAAACCTTTAGAAAGAACGATAAATTAAAATCGAGAATTAAAGGTTTTAAGCGGAAGCGATTTAAAATAAAATAAGAACAATTTTGATTACTAAGTTTAAAGCGGAAGTAATTAAAATAAATCTTAACGGATAACATGACATGGTGAAACAACTTGTGGAATCCAATAGAAATACAAGAAGATTAAGATTAATATTTGATAAAATTTAAAAATCATTTGCGATAGATATTCCCATTTTACAAAATTAACTAAAATACCAAGATATTTAACAAGATATAATAAAAATGAACTTAAACGTTATAGGAGATTTAAAACATGAGTTCAAACGAAAATCTTAAAATCAAATAAGAATTTAAACAAAAGTTCAACAGTTCAACTACTCTCTGGAACTAGGATGGGACCACAACCGTGATGACCTAACCGCAACATGAACTATTGTTTATCCCAAACACCTGTAGCTGAAAAGATTGAAACATGGAATGCATAAGTTGATCGTCCAACTTAGTGAGGCTGTAGTGCACTTGTGCGTGATGCAACATAATATACATGAGCATATACAACAGTACAGTAAATGAACATATGCTATAACAATTTAAGCACGTTAAACAAGTAACCAACATTTGTTGATGCCGTCCTCCTCTTACCCTCCAATCCACAGTCAGGAAAACCACCACCGAACACTCCAAGTAAGGTGCGACCTTACATAACAGTGCGCATTGACGTCAAATGCCAGGAGTTTGACATTCACTCCCCAAGTGTAACCTCCACACTTGGTTCGTGAAGCGGGTCTACGGTGGATCAAGGTAACCCTCCGGCCCTTACCTTCCGGGTTAACCACGATTCCGCAAACAGTACAGTACAGTAACAGTAACAGTAACAGTTCAGTAGCAGGAAATCGGTAAACAACTCAATAACGGTCCAACATACAATATCAATGACTCATAAGCACATAGGCATTATCATAATAATTCAAGGTGTGTATAGTTTGTCCTAACAGTTGAGTTTTTCATTATATCATACGTCGCATGCTCGTTCGTTTAGGGACTAAGTTACAGTTATGACTCTACCTACTAGCACATTCGGACTGACACACAAGTAACACACAGCACTCACCTGAAGAGCTTATTACGGCGATCAAAATTCCACAGTGAAGTGTATCCGAAACCTGAGCAAATACGTTTATGACTAAGAATATATCTAATAAGCTTACTAAAACGTAACTAATGAAAATCCTACACAAGGATTTCCTAAACTAACACATCGCACACAAGAACTTATAACTTTCGACATCAAACTCCAACTAAAAGTTATTATTTTCAAAACTCGAAATTTTAATTACAAAAACAGCGCCACAATAGCAAAATTTTCCCTTCATTTTCCAGATTTACAAAACAGCCCCTAAACTTTGAAAAAATCCATTTTTTTCGAAAATTTGCAACAAACATTAAATCAAAAGATTTTTAACTAAACTCATATCGAAAATCAAATAAAAGTATTAAGTATCTTTTTACTTCAAAAACCAAATCTTTAAAATTCCCACAAGTTTAAAACTTTTCGAAAATACCCTCATAGTTTTGAAAACATAGAAAAATCAACTTTCTTGAAAAAATAATTCAAGATTCAAGCATTTAAGCAATAATTTAAAAATAATCAAGCATAATTTCAATATAAAACTAAGATTAACAATAAGTTTTAATAATTTTTTTCACAAACTAACATTGAGAAACAAAAAGTTCTTTAATTATAAATTTTCTTCGGAAAAAATTATTCAAATTTTCAATCTTATAACTAAAATGAATAAAACACTACTTCAAATCAATTAATGAAGAGTTTATAAAAGAACCATGTAAAAACAGCAACAAAACAGCAACTTTAACCCCTTATTTTCAGATTTACAAAAATAACCCCAAATGTTTCAAAAACTCCCATTTTTGCAAAATATCGGAACAAACTTTAAAACAAATGCTTTTCAAGCAACCCTAACCAAATATCAAACAAAAGTTATATTTTCAGTCCCATTTTAATCCCAACAAGAATCGCAACCTAAGCCCTTCAACTTTTAAAACCTTTCAAAAATACCCCCCAAAGTTTCGGAAATTATGAACAATAATTTTTTTATGAAAATAAATCAAGATCCAAACATATAAGCAATATTTAAACAAAACCAAAGCAAGTCACATTAAATATCTAATATTAAACATGAACTCAACAACTTATCACAATAGCCACAAGGATAACTAAACTTCTTCAATATATACTTTGAAGAAAAGAATGTAAAATCACAAATATTAAAGATGGATCTTTACCCAAAGCAACAAAGGGGGTGAAACTCTCTTCATTTCCAGACCTCCGAAGGTGGTGGTGGCAGCTCCGGTGGCAGTGGTGGCAGTTCCGGTGGTGGTTCATAAAAAGGCCCTCAAATCCTTACTTTTCACCATTTTCCAATGGCTGTCGATTCACTTTGGGAGATCAAAACGACGATCCGAACGGTCAATATGTTTATCCATGTGTGTAGAACCTTCAAGCAAAATTTGGGCATGATCCAACGGTGGACGAAGACGGAATGGTCGAAAAACCGAGGCTGTGCTGAGTATACCCGAAAACTATCTTTCTAAATGTGTAACGACTGGAGATTCACTTTGGGAGATCCAAACGACGATCCGAACGGTCAATATGTAGCCCCATGTGTGTAGGACCTTCAGGAAAAATTTGGGCACAATCCAACGGTGGACGAAGGCGGAATGGTCGAAAAACCGAGACTGTGCTGAGTATACCCGAAAACTATCTTTCTAAATGTGTTTCCTCTTGCATCTCTCTCTATCTTACCCACTTAGATTTTTACTTCAAGAAGGTAAATGGTGTAGGGGAGACAAAAATCTGATTTAGGGAGCTAATAGAGAGGGTAGTGAAGTGTTTGAATGGAGAAATGGGTGGAGTGTTTGAATGGAGAAAGGGGTATGGTGAATGTACAAAGGGGTATGGTCTATTCCCTATGCCATGGCTAATTTCTTGACTTACCAAGGAGAAGAAATCATTGCATGCTTAGCCAATGGATGAGAAGGGGCGTTTTTGCACTTTTGACCCCCAAAATTTCAAAAAGTGCAAAATGACCCCTAAATCCAAAAATTTCGCACACTTTGGTCCAAACTAATTACAAAATGACCCCAATGTTTATAAAATGCAATAGAAATGTTTTCTAAATTATTTCTAAGTACAATATTCCATAAGAAATAATTAATGCACACAAAGCACAAAAGAGAGTTCAATTTTTGTGCTCGAAATTTTAATTGTACATTTAGGTTTAAAGAAATACTATGTTTATTAAAAATAAAATACGCCACACAAAATCGGGTTATTAATTCAATAACTTTATTTTAAAATATTTTAAATTTACGGGGTGTTACAATCCTCCCTCAAAAGAATTTGGTCCCCAAATTCGTTATTGAGATTCGCGTGGTACGGTTAACGCCGATGTATATTCTTTTCTTGCTCCCGCAACGTTACTTCCTTATTCTGTGTGCGTCATAAAACATTTTTCTTGCAGAATCTGCAGCCTTCTTGATTACAACGAGTGTGCGAAATGTTCTCTCGTACATTAGGTGTTTTCAAAACTCTGACATATCTTTTTCTCTAACTCCCAAGTCGCTTTTTTTTATACTCTGGCCACGCCATAATGGAATTCACTTGTTTCTTCATCTAGATGAGTATGCAAACATGTCTTCGTTTGTACGTTAGATATTTCTGAAGATCTTAAGATATGCAGTCAGGTTCACGAGGATGATCGAGGTAGTACTTCATATACGTTACGCATAATCATTGCGCGGTAGAATGAGATACGACGATAATTCCAACTCCTATGCCGCGGATTAAGATTCTTCTCAAAAGAAAAACTACTCTCATAACAATATATAGTTTAGTTTGGCCCAGAGAATTCAAAAGGTACTGAATGACATTTGACTTGGGATTCTCGCAAGGAACAAAATGAGTCAAATGAAGAGACACGATAAGGATTAGAAAAGATGATCGAATCAAGATGCTCAAGATGACAAGACAAGAATTAGCAATGGCAACATAAAGAAGAATCAACGAAGATTGCAAAAGGACTGAAATATCGATAATAAAGATAATCAAATGAATAGTTCGATATAAGTGACAAGGAAAACGATTAAGGCGCACCGATAAGAATAACTGAAGGGATGAGCCTCACCATTTCAAATGGTGTAAGTAAAAAGATGATCAAGGATATCGATAAGGATAATAGAAAGTCGAAACAAGTATCATGACGATAATAACCAAAACATTAAAGTGTGTTTGGTCATTTGAAAAGCAAGTCAAAATAAATGACGTGATTTAAAGATCATTTCAATAATGATTGCAACAAGATGCAATAGAAAACAAATAAAGCTCAATAGTGAAATCTGAGAAAATTGAAACGATCAAATTGAGCGAGACGGGATTAAAAATAAGTTCAAAACAAATAGAAGGTAAGTCCAAAGTTCAAAAGAAATTGAGAATAAATTGATCTGATTTATGTTGCTCGCAAAATGGAATGGAATAGACAAAGGAACAACAACTTATGAATGGACAAAATGAAAACGTGAAGTCAAAAAGAAACCGAGACAATTCAATTCTTTCAGGAAATTTAGAAGATTGTATAATTGAATACAACAAAAAAAAGAGTAACATGAAATCATATGGATAATTTCAAAACGATCATAACGGAATAAATAGGCTCGGGAAAAAAAGAAGGAGAAGGAACAATAACAATCATAGAATCCGACAAAAATAAATAATTTTGGTTTACGAAGTCGATACAAGAAAGTATCTCATGAAATAGGGAGGGATAAACTCTGAACGAGTACAAAAATAAGGGATCAATATAAAAGCTTGATAGGGTACAAGAAGTCAATCCCCAATAAATAAAGACATGTTTTAATTGAGAGAGTCGATAAGCACTCAGGGAAAGCAATCAAGGAGTCAGATTAAAGGTAATTAAGGGCACGACTTGAAGAAGCCATATCAAGAATGAGGCTAAAATGATTGAAGAATATTTTACGGTAAATTACACAACATGAAGGAAAAGATACAATCGGGCAATCGCATTTAGAAACTTAAGAAAAACATGAGCGAAAATAAAGAGATTGGATATGAACATAGGATAGTTTTAGAATTGAAAATGAAGTTACTCGCTATCAAAAGTGATTCATAGTTGAATGCAAGGAACAGGTAATAGACGAGTTAGAACACAAGACTGGTGTCAACGAGATTTGAATGATATTTTGTCTATTGAAAGAAAGATTGCTTACATAACAATTTGATTCGCCAAAATGATGAAGAAAAGACATCTAGGGGTCACAAGCTAAAAATGAACAAGTACCAACATTAGAATAAGGGCGAAACAATTAATTATGCCGAAAATAGGCTCAAGAGAGCTTACTGAAATCGCGAGATCAATTTGAAGATGCGTACTTTTAAAATAAGAAGTATGAGTTCGGAGTAGTGTAAACTCGATACTGAAATTTAAAAAGGATTAGGGCTATTTTAGTCATTCTACATGTGTTTCTATAAAGGTCACTGATTCAAATATTTCAATTTACAAAAATCACGGAGTGCACACATAAACAATCATAGCCAGACAATAATATCAACAATAAGGTTTGAATAACGTTATGGTATTCGTGATACCACCAACAAAATAGTTAATCAAGAAACACAGAATCAAGCAAAAATAACCATTAACCCCAAGGACACGTACTACACGTATGGTTTCGGTTGCGGTCTTGTCCTAAAAGTAAACTACCCAATGTGGGTAGACACCCTAAAGTCATGACGGCGAGTCCCACCTTACTATCACCTCAGTACAATATCCGAGGACCCTATCCTGACCTTGAGCCGAAGCTCTGATACCATCTGTAACGGCCCGACTCCGCGGGTCCGTCGGATGACGGTCGAAAAGTTATTATTATTTTAAAAAAGAGTGAAAATATCGAAACCTTTAGAAAGAACGATAAATTAAAATCGAGAATTAAAGGTTTTAAGCGGAAGCGATTTAAAATAAAATAAGAACAATTTTGATTACTAAGTTTAAAGCGGAAGTAATTAAAATAAATCTTAACGGATAACATGACATGGTGAAACAACTTGTGGAATCCAATAGAAATACAAGAAGATTAAGATTAATATTTGATAAAATTTAAAAATCATTTGCGATAGATATTCCCATTTTACAAAATTAACTAAAATACCAAGATATTTAACAAGATATAATAAAAATGAACTTAAACGTTATAGGAGATTTAAAACATGAGTTCAAACGAAAATCTTAAAATCAAATAAGAATTTAAACAAAAGTTCAACAGTTCAACTACTCTCTGGAACTAGGATGGGACCACAACCGTGATGACCTAACCGCAACATGAACTATTGTTTATCCCAAACACCTGTAGCTGAAAAGATTGAAACATGGAATGCATAAGTTGATCGTCCAACTTAGTGAGGCTGTAGTGCACTTGTGCGTGATGCAACATAATATACATGAGCATATACAACAGTACAGTAAATGAACATATGCTATAACAATTTAAGCACGTTAAACAAGTAACCAACATTTGTTGATGCCGTCCTCCTCTTACCCTCCAATCCACAGTCAGGAAAACCACCACCGAACACTCCAAGTAAGGTGCGACCTTACATAACAGTGCGCATTGACGTCAAATGCCAGGAGTTTGACATTCACTCCCCAAGTGTAACCTCCACACTTGGTTCGTGAAGCGGGTCTACGGTGGATCAAGGTAACCCTCCGGCCCTTACCTTCCGGGTTAACCACGATTCCGCAAACAGTACAGTACAGTAACAGTAACAGTAACAGTTCAGTAGCAGGAAATCGGTAAACAACTCAATAACGGTCCAACATACAATATCAATGACTCATAAGCACATAGGCATTATCATAATAATTCAAGGTGTGTATAGTTTGTCCTAACAGTTGAGTTTTTCATTATATCATACGTCGCATGCTCGTTCGTTTAGGGACTAAGTTACAGTTATGACTCTACCTACTAGCACATTCGGACTGACACACAAGTAACACACAGCACTCACCTGAAGAGCTTATTACGGCGATCAAAATTCCACAGTGAAGTGTATCCGAAACCTGAGCAAATACGTTTATGACTAAGAATATATCTAATAAGCTTACTAAAACGTAACTAATGAAAATCCTACACAAGGATTTCCTAAACTAACACATCGCACACAAGAACTTATAACTTTCGACATCAAACTCCAACTAAAAGTTATTATTTTCAAAACTCGAAATTTTAATTACAAAAACAGCGCCACAATAGCAAAATTTTCCCTTCATTTTCCAGATTTACAAAACAGCCCCTAAACTTTGAAAAAATCCATTTTTTTCGAAAATTTGCAACAAACATTAAATCAAAAGATTTTTAACTAAACTCATATCGAAAATCAAATAAAAGTATTAAGTATCTTTTTACTTCAAAAACCAAATCTTTAAAATTCCCACAAGTTTAAAACTTTTCGAAAATACCCTCATAGTTTTGAAAACATAGAAAAATCAACTTTCTTGAAAAAATAATTCAAGATTCAAGCATTTAAGCAATAATTTAAAAATAATCAAGCATAATTTCAATATAAAACTAAGATTAACAATAAGTTTTAATAATTTTTTTCACAAACTAACATTGAGAAACAAAAAGTTCTTTAATTATAAATTTTCTTCGGAAAAAATTATTCAAATTTTCAATCTTATAACTAAAATGAATAAAACACTACTTCAAATCAATTAATGAAGAGTTTATAAAAGAACCATGTAAAAACAGCAACAAAACAGCAACTTTAACCCCTTATTTTCAGATTTACAAAAATAACCCCAAATGTTTCAAAAACTCCCATTTTTGCAAAATATCGGAACAAACTTTAAAACAAATGCTTTTCAAGCAACCCTAACCAAATATCAAACAAAAGTTATATTTTCAGTCCCATTTTAATCCCAACAAGAATCGCAACCTAAGCCCTTCAACTTTTAAAACCTTTCAAAAATACCCCCCAAAGTTTCGGAAATTATGAACAATAATTTTTTTATGAAAATAAATCAAGATCCAAACATATAAGCAATATTTAAACAAAACCAAAGCAAGTCACATTAAATATCTAATATTAAACATGAACTCAACAACTTATCACAATAGCCACAAGGATAACTAAACTTCTTCAATATATACTTTGAAGAAAAGAATGTAAAATCACAAATATTAAAGATGGATCTTTACCCAAAGCAACAAAGGGGGTGAAACTCTCTTCATTTCCAGACCTCCGAAGGTGGTGGTGGCAGCTCCGGTGGCAGTGGTGGCAGTTCCGGTGGTGGTTCATAAAAAGGCCCTCAAATCCTTACTTTTCACCATTTTCCAATGGCTGTCGATTCACTTTGGGAGATCAAAACGACGATCCGAACGGTCAATATGTTTATCCATGTGTGTAGAACCTTCAAGCAAAATTTGGGCATGATCCAACGGTGGACGAAGACGGAATGGTCGAAAAACCGAGGCTGTGCTGAGTATACCCGAAAACTATCTTTCTAAATGTGTAACGACTGGAGATTCACTTTGGGAGATCCAAACGACGATCCGAACGGTCAATATGTAGCCCCATGTGTGTAGGACCTTCAGGAAAAATTTGGGCACAATCCAACGGTGGACGAAGGCGGAATGGTCGAAAAACCGAGACTGTGCTGAGTATACCCGAAAACTATCTTTCTAAATGTGTTTCCTCTTGCATCTCTCTCTATCTTACCCACTTAGATTTTTACTTCAAGAAGGTAAATGGTGTAGGGGAGACAAAAATCTGATTTAGGGAGCTAATAGAGAGGGTAGTGAAGTGTTTGAATGGAGAAATGGGTGGAGTGTTTGAATGGAGAAAGGGGTATGGTGAATGTACAAAGGGGTATGGTCTATTCCCTATGCCATGGCTAATTTCTTGACTTACCAAGGAGAAGAAATCATTGCATGCTTAGCCAATGGATGAGAAGGGGCGTTTTTGCACTTTTGACCCCCAAAATTTCAAAAAGTGCAAAATGACCCCTAAATCCAAAAATTTCGCACACTTTGGTCCAAACTAATTACAAAATGACCCCAATGTTTATAAAATGCAATAGAAATGTTTTCTAAATTATTTCTAAGTACAATATTCCATAAGAAATAATTAATGCACACAAAGCACAAAAGAGAGTTCAATTTTTGTGCTCGAAATTTTAATTGTACATTTAGGTTTAAAGAAATACTATGTTTATTAAAAATAAAATACGCCACACAAAATCGGGTTATTAATTCAATAACTTTATTTTAAAATATTTTAAATTTACGGGGTGTTACAATCCTCCCTCAAAAGAATTTGGTCCCCAAATTCGTTATTGAGATTCGCGTGGTACGGTTAACGCCGATGTATATTCTTTTCTTGCTCCCGAAACGTTACTTCCTTATTCTGTGTGCGTCATAAAACATTTTTCTTGCAGAATCTGCAGCCTTCTTGATTACAACGAGTGTGCGAAATGTTCTCTCGTACATTAGGTGTTTTCAAAACTCTGACATATCTTTTTCTCTAACTCCCAAGTCGCTTTTTTTTATACTCTGGCCACGCCATAATGGAATTCACTTGTTTCTTCATCTAGATGAGTATGCAAACATGTCTTCGTTTGTACGTTAGATATTTCTGAAGATCTTAAGATATGCAGTCAGGTTCACGAGGATGATCGAGGTAGTACTTCATATACGTTACGCATAATCATTGCGCGGTAGAATGAGATACGACGATAATTCCAACTCCTATGCCGCGGATTAAGATTCTTCTCAAAAGAAAAACTACTCTCATAACAATATATAGTTTAGTTTGGCCCAGAGAATTCAAAAGGTACTGAATGACATTTGACTTGGGATTCTCGCAAGGAACAAAATGAGTCAAATGAAGAGACACGATAAGGATTAGAAAAGATGATCGAATCAAGATGCTCAAGATGACAAGACAAGAATTAGCAATGGCAACATAAAGAAGAATCAACGAAGATTGCAAAAGGACTGAAATATCGATAATAAAGATAATCAAATGAATAGTTCGATATAAGTGACAAGGAAAACGATTAAGGCGCACCGATAAGAATAACTGAAGGGATGAGCCTCACCATTTCAAATGGTGTAAGTAAAAAGATGATCAAGGATATCGATAAGGATAATAGAAAGTCGAAACAAGTATCATGACGATAATAACCAAAACATTAAAGTGTGTTTGGTCATTTGAAAAACAAGTCAAAATAAATGACGTGATTTAAAGATCATTTCAATAATGATTGCAACAAGATGCAATAGAAAACAAATAAAGCTCAATAGTGAAATCTGAGAAAATTGAAACGATCAAATTGAGCGAGACGGGATTAAAAATAAGTTCAAAACAAATAGAAGGTAAGTCCAAAGTTCAAAAGAAATTGAGAATAAATTGATCTGATTTATGTTGCTCGCAAAATGGAATGGAATAGACAAAGGAACAACAACTTATGAATGGACAAAATGAAAACGTGAAGTCAAAAAGAAACCGAGACAATTCAATTCTTTCAGGAAATTTAGAAGATTGTATAATTGAATACAACAAAAAAAAGAGTAACATGAAATCATATGGATAATTTCAAAACGATCATAACGGAATAAATAGGCTCGGGAAAAAAAGAAGGAGAAGGAACAATAACAATCATAGAATCCGACAAAAATAAATAATTTTGGTTTACGAAGTCGATACAAGAAAGTATCTCATGAAATAGGGAGGGATAAACTCTGAACGAGTACAAAAATAAGGGATCAATATAAAAGCTTGATAGGGTACAAGAAGTCAATCCCCAATAAATAAAGACATGTTTTAATTGAGAGAGTCGATAAGCACTCAGGGAAAGCAATCAAGGAGTCAGATTAAAGGTAATTAAGGGCACGACTTGAAGAAGCCATATCAAGAATGAGGCTAAAATGATTGAAGAATATTTTACGGTAAATTACACAACATGAAGGAAAAGATACAATCGGGCAATCGCATTTAGAAACTTAAGAAAAACATGAGCGAAAATAAAGAGATTGGATATGAACATAGGATAGTTTTAGAATTGAAAATGAAGTTACTCGCTATCAAAAGTGATTCATAGTTGAATGCAAGGAACAGGTAATAGACGAGTTAGAACACAAGACTGGTGTCAACGAGATTTGAATGATATTTTGTCTATTGAAAGAAAGATTGCTTACATAACAATTTGATTCGCCAAAATGATGAAGAAAAGACATCTAGGGGTCACAAGCTAAAAATGAACAAGTACCAACATTAGAATAAGGGCGAAACAATTAATTATGCCGAAAATAGGCTCAAGAGAGCTTACTGAAATCGCGAGATCAATTTGAAGATGCGTACTTTTAAAATAAGAAGTATGAGTTCGGAGTAGTGTAAACTCGATACTGAAATTTAAAAAGGATTAGGGCTATTTTAGTCATTCTACATGTGTTTCTATAAAGGTCACTGATTCAAATATTTCAATTTACAAAAATCACGGAGTGCACACATAAACAATCATAGCCAGACAATAATATCAACAATAAGGTTTGAATAACGTTATGGTATTCGTGATACCACCAACAAAATAGTTAATCAAGAAACACAGAATCAAGCAAAAATAACCATTAACCCCAAGGACACGTACTACACGTATGGTTTCGGTTGCGGTCTTGTCCTAAAAGTAAACTACCCAATGTGGGTAGACACCCTAAAGTCATGACGGCGAGTCCCACCTTACTATCACCTCAGTACAATATCCGAGGACCCTATCCTGACCTTGAGCCGAAGCTCTGATACCATCTGTAACGGCCCGACTCCGCGGGTCCGTCGGATGACGGTCGAAAAGTTATTATTATTTTAAAAAAGAGTGAAAATATCGAAACCTTTAGAAAGAACGATAAATTAAAATCGAGAATTAAAGGTTTTAAGCGGAAGCGATTTAAAATAAAATAAGAACAATTTTGATTACTAAGTTTAAAGCGGAAGTAATTAAAATAAATCTTAACGGATAACATGACATGGTGAAACAACTTGTGGAATCCAATAGAAATACAAGAAGATTAAGATTAATATTTGATAAAATTTAAAAATCATTTGCGATAGATATTCCCATTTTACAAAATTAACTAAAATACCAAGATATTTAACAAGATATAATAAAAATGAACTTAAACGTTATAGGAGATTTAAAACATGAGTTCAAACGAAAATCTTAAAATCAAATAAGAATTTAAACAAAAGTTCAACAGTTCAACTACTCTCTGGAACTAGGATGGGACCACAACCGTGATGACCTAACCGCAACATGAACTATTGTTTATCCCAAACACCTGTAGCTGAAAAGATTGAAACATGGAATGCATAAGTTGATCGTCCAACTTAGTGAGGCTGTAGTGCACTTGTGCGTGATGCAACATAATATACATGAGCATATACAACAGTACAGTAAATGAACATATG
The DNA here is from genome assembly GCA_038501285.1 of Penstemon eatonii. Taxonomy (NCBI): domain Eukaryota; kingdom Viridiplantae; phylum Streptophyta; class Magnoliopsida; order Lamiales; family Plantaginaceae; genus Penstemon; species Penstemon eatonii. The sequence continues at coordinate 58,128,229 of CM076715.1, read as the reverse complement.
CTATAACAATTTAAGCACGTTAAACAAGTAACCAACATTTGTTGATGCCGTCCTCCTCTTACCCTCCAATCCACAGTCAGGAAAACCACCACCGAACACTCCAAGTAAGGTGCGACCTTACATAACAGTGCGCATTGACGTCAAATGTCAGGAGTTTGACATTCACTCCCCAAGTGTAACCTCCACACTTGGTTCGTGAAGCGGGTCTACGGTGGATCAAGGTAACCCTCCGGCCCTTACCTTTCGGGTTAACCACGATTCCGCACACCAAAATAGGGGCCCACACAGTAACAGTAAACAGTACAGTACAATAACAGTAACATTAACAGTTCAGTAGCAGGAAATCGGTAAACAACTCAATAACGGTCCAACATACAATATCAATGACTCATAAGCACATAGGCATTATCATAATAATTCAAGGTGTGTATAGTTTGTCCTAACAGTTGAGTTTTTCATTATTTCATACGTCGCATGCTCGTTCGTTTAGGGACTAAGTTACAGTTATGACTCTACATACTAGCACATTCGGACTGACACACAAGTAACACACAGCACTCACCTGAAGAGCTTATTACGGCGATCAAAATTCCACAGTGAAGTGTATCCGAAACCTGAGCAAATACGTTTATGACTAAGAATATATCTAATAAGCTTACTAAAACGTAACTAATGAAAATCCTACACAAGGATTTCCTAAACTAACACATCGCACACAAGAACTTATAACTTTCGACATCAAACTCCAACTAAAAGTTATTATTTTCAAAACTCGAAATTTTAATTACAAAAACAGCGCCACAATAGCAAAATTTTCCCTTCATTTTCCAGATTTACAAAACAGCCCCTAAACTTTGAAAAAATCCATTTTTTTCGAAAATTTGCAACAAACATTAAATCAAAAGATTTTTAACTAAACTCATATCGAAAATCAAATAAAAGTATTAAGTATCTTTTTACTTCAAAAACCAAATCTTTAAAATTCCCACAAGTTTAAAACTTTTCGAAAATACCCTCATAGTTTTGAAAACATAGAAAAATCAACTTTCTTGAAAAAATAATTCAAGATTCAAGCATTTAAGCAATAATTTAAAAATAATCAAGCATAATTTCAATATAAAACTAAGATTAACAATAAGTTTTAATAATTTTTTTCACAAACTAACATTGAGAAACAAAAAGTTCTTTAATTATAAATTTTCTTCGGAAAAAATTATTCAAATTTTCAATCTTATAACTAAAATGAATAAAACACTACTTCAAATCAATTAATGAAGAGTTTATAAAAGAACCATGTAAAAACAGCAACAAAACTGCAACTTTAACCCCTTAATTTCAGATTTACAAAAATAACCCCAAATGTTTCAAAAACTCCCATTTTTGCAAAATATCGGAACAAACTTTAAAACAAATGCTTTTCAAGCAACCCTAACCAAATATCAAACAAAAGTTATATTTTCAGTCCCATTTTAATCCCAACAAGAATCGCAACCTAAGCCCTTCAACTTTTAAAACCTTTCAAAAATACCCCCCAAAGTTTCGGAAATTATGAACAATAACTTTTTTATGAAAATAAATCAAGATCCAAACATATAAGCAATATTTAAACAAAACCAAAGCAAGTCACATTAAATATCTAATATTAAACATGAACTCAACAACTTATCACAATAGCCACAAGGATAACTAACCTCCTTCAATATATACTTTGAAGAAAAGAATGTAAAATCACAAATATTAAAGATGGATCTTTACCCAAAGCAACAAAGGGGGTGAAACTCTCTTCATTTCCAGACCTGCGAAGGTGGTGGTGGCAGCTCCGGTGGCAGTGGTGGCGGTTCCGGTGGTGGTTCATAAAAAGGCCCTCAAATCCTTACTTTTCACCATTTTCCAATGGCTGTCGATTCACTTTAGGAGATCAAAACGACGATCCGAACGGTCAATATGTTTATCCATGTGTGTAGAACCTTCAACCAAAATTTGGGCATGATCCAACGGTGGACGAAGACGGAATGGTCGAAAAACCGATGCTGTGCTGAGTATACCCGAAAACTATCTTTCTAAATGTGTAACGACTGGAGATTCACTTTGGGATATCCAAACGACGATCCGAACGGTCAATATGTAGCCCCATGTGTGTAGGACCTTCAGGAAAAATTTGGGCACAATCCAACGGTGGACGAAGGCGGAATGGTCGAAAAACCGAGACTGTGCTGAGTATACCCGAAAACTATCTTTCTAAATGTGTTTCCTCTTGCATCTCTCTCTATCTTACCCACTTAGATTTTTACTTCAAGAAGGTAAATGGTGTAGGGGAGACAAAAATCTGATTTAGGGAGCTAATAGAGAGGGTAGTGAAGTGTTTGAATGGAGAAATGGGTGGAGTGTTTGAATGGAGAAAGGGGTATGGTGAATGTACAAAGGGGTATGGTCTATTCCCTATGCCATGGCTAATTTCTTGACTTACCAAGGAGAAGAAATCATTGCATGCTTAGCCAATGGATGAGAAGGGGCGTTTTTGCACTTTTGACCCCCAAAATTTCAAAAAGTGCAAAATGACCCCTAAATCCAAAAATTTCGCACACTTTGGTCCAAACTAATTACAAAATGACCCCAATGTTTATAAAATGCAATAGAAATGTTTTCTAAATTATTTCTAAGTACAATATTCCATAAGAAATAATTAATGCACACAAAGCACAAAAGAGAGTTCAATTTTTGTGCTCGAAATTTTAATTGTACATTTAGGTTTAAAGAAATACTATGTTTATTAAAAATAAAATACGCCACACAAAATCGGGTTATTAATTCAATAACTTTATTTTAAAATATTTTAAATTTACGGGGTGTTACATGTGCAAATATATGTGGACGATATTATTTTTTGTTCAACTAATCAACAGATGTGTGATAAGTTCTCCAAGCTGATGCAGAATAAGTTTGAAATGAGCATGATGGGTGATTTAACCGTTTTTCGTCGGGTTAATTTAATATCAGTGAATTTGTGATATCGGGGGTTTGGATATTGAATTATTCAGTATATTGGGCTCTGTTACTTTATTCTGGATGGATCGTTTACAAAGAAAAGCAATAATCAAAGGCAAGAAGTAAAACCATTAACAAAATTAAGAACACAACGATATGAAGGTAAAATACTGCAATAATAATGGATATTATTGAGTTCTATTGTTATCAATGTATTCTTGTGTAATCTCAGAATTAAGAGGATTCGTAGTTGTCTCATACAATGATTAACTAGGTATATATATATTACGCTAAACCTAGTATTACAAGGAATCATAGTCCTGCTTGGACTCGGCCCAGCTATCCTTCTTGGGTCCGGAGTATAATCCTTACTCGGAGCGAACAGCATTTGGCAGGGTCTGTAAGAAGATCCCGATCCTTTATAATTGGTCGAATCGATCTTATAATCTTTGTTCGATCTGATCAGTATGTAGGGTGCGAAATAGCCCCCATCAGTACTCCCTCACTTCTTCGAGCGTATAGATAATAGGAGCTCGTAGAAGTAGATAAATCTGGTCGACTGTTTCTTTTCTATGAACGGAGCCTCGTTAAAAACCTTACTTAAGAAAAAACCCAGTGGGAAAAAATCTTAAGTAAGGAAAAGAGTGCTACGTATCATAGATAGTCGTTTCTTCTGTCTAATTATGGATCGCCACGCGTCTGTTCAGGAGGCTTTTTGTATCCTTCCGTTTTTGGCGGGAACTTTGAGTAGCTGCGACGAGTTCGAAACGTCTTTTCTCATTTCCTTATGAATAGGTGACTTTCGAGTTGGCCATTTCTCATTTATATTTGCTTTTAGATCGCAGTCATTTTCTAGTTTGGTCGTTCGTCGTATAAAATTTTCCTTTCATCGACCTTCTTCTTCCGAGAACTAGAATACAGATGGCTTCCGTAAGAAGATCTTCTTCTTCCCCTAGAGAGATCATTGCCCCCGATAACGAGGAGGAGTTACATTCTAATCCTCTGGGTGAACAAACTACGGTATCTGACCTTGTTATCCCTGTAGAAGATACTTACAAGGTACGAATCCTTTCCGATGCGGATGTAGCCGCCCGAGCCAAAAAGGGCAAAGGTACTGTTCCCCAGATTTCTGAACCAATTGAGGATGTAGCTTGCGCATATACAGAGGAAACATTCCCTGAAGTCGTGAATAACTATACCAAATATTTTCCGGAAGGTTCTGAAATAATTCTTCCTTCCCCTACTGATAGGGTCACTTCTCCACCGGAGGGATGTCGAGCCTTTTATACGGCTCACTTTAATAGCGGACTGCGTCTTCCTTTGTCTCCCCTTTTTCTGGAAGTTCTAAAAACTTTCAGCGTGTGCTTGACACAACTGGTTCCAAATTCTGTTGCTTTCGTGGTTTGTTTTTCCGTTCTGATGATTGCGAAGGGATTTAAACCTTCTTTCCGTAACTTTACGCAACTTTTTCGTTTTAATATTTCTAGTTCTTCAAACCGTGGATATTTCTTCGCTAGTCAGCGGCCTAGCCGAGCAATCTTTGATGCTCCGGTTTCTAGTAATCCTTCCTGGAAATCTCATTTCTTCTTTGTTCGTCCTCCGTCTAATCTTCGTTTGGCGGATGGTTCGACCACGCTTTTCTCGTGGGATCATGGTTCCAGATGGATTCCCGGAGGTCGCTCACCGACTGGTGAACTTGTTCCTGACGATGTACAGTTTATTACTGAGATTCCCGAGATGCGTACAAACAAATATCAAAGCGCTCTTCTGATTGGGGAATCTTTTCTTCGTAAGGCGGGGTTAAGTGTCCATAATTTTCCCATCAGTTCATCATCTGAACCTCTAGGTTAGCATTTTATTTGATCTTTAGTATTGTCACTATACTTTTTATATGGAGAAATTAACTTTATTTTGTTTCTTTTTCAGCTCATATGGTAGAAAACTCCCGACATTCTTCGAAGGGAAAAATGGTGCTGTCGAAATCTTCCATGTCAGTGGAGAATAATCCTATCGAGCAAAGGGCGTCTCGAAAAAGGAAACTGGAGTTGGGCCATGAGTCCGAGGATAATAGAGGGGAATCTCCAGATTCTTCTCGTGAGTCCCCCATTCGTCAGGGCACGGGATCTGGTTATCCTCCTCTTCACCTTAGAACATCTTTGGGTATTCGAGGATGTCGTAGCTGGTCGATGCCTCATCCTACTAATAATCCAGTTGATAGAAAGAGGAGTTACTATGGACGTTCTGGTGACGACCTTTCTTTACTTGGAGATAAACATCCAAAACCTACTCTGGTCGAAATGATCGAGGATCATTTAGAGGGAAGGAGGGCCGCTGGTTATTCCGAGAAGGATTCTCTTATTCATGATAATAACGAGAATGCGGTCGATAAGGCGACCCGCATTCTTTTATCTGGCGTTCTTACTCGCGATCTTAATAAGCTTCTTCATAAGGATCCTTTGGAGAAATTCCAGCGAGCTTCTCTTTACGCTGAAAAGGTGAGATCCTTTTCTTTCTTATTATTCTGATGAAGTGATCTTTTAGGATTTTCTTTAATTTGCTAATTCGTTTCTTTCTGACCCCTTCGTTATTTCAGGTTAACACCTGTCTGACATCGTACGCCTATGAAAATTCTCTCTGGAAACAACAGTGCGATTTTCTTGAAGAGAAGTATAAAGCTTTACTTCGTAAATCTTCCGGTTCAGAAGTTGGTCCTTCGACATCTTCCTCTGTTCCAATCGTAGAGACTCGTGCTGCCGGGACCGAAGATCAAGAAACGATAGATAGGGTGATAGAGGTTTCTTGTGCTCAAGAACAAGCCAATCAAATGGCAAGAAAATTAGAGGAATTGCAGTTGCAGAGCACGACTCGAATTAGTGAGCTTGAATCTCAAGTATCAACCCTTGAAGCTTCTTTAGAGGAGTATGAAAATGATGTCCCACTTAGGCAAAGAGATCGATATGTTAGGAAATCTGACGAACAAGTTGTTCGTGAATTCCTCAACTCTCCTGTTCATACGGCGTTGGTGTACCGGATGGTCGGCCCTCTTCTTGAGAATACTTTTAAAAAATCGATACATCAACTGGTCGCTTTGGAAATGATCGACGATCGTCGGAAGGAGTATTTTAAGGCAGCTCATATCCGGTTGAACCGTTATGGCGAGCTTTATTCTTCTTCCGAGGTTCCAGACGTCGAATATCAAGGTTTTCCTCTGGCTCATCTTGTCGAGGAATTTGGAAATCCATTGCCAATTCCTCCTTCTGATGTTAACGATGAGCTCGATAATACTTTCATCGATCCGGTAGACGAAGAGGAAGAAGGAGACGATACAGGCATGACTGAGGACGTCGATAGTGAGCAGAAGATTCCGGAAAGCGACCAGGCTTCTTGAGATAGTGATTTATTTTTGAAATAATCTTTGTAATTATCCGCTTGTAGGTTTAATTGTAGCTTAGCTTTTCCTACTTTGTACACTAAACGTTTCTTATTCTGACAGTCGTGTCCTTTCACATTCGCTGTAATGATTCAGACAAGTCATTTAATTTGCCGTAATCATTATGTATGTGTCTTTTCAAATTCCAGCGTTTGCTCCAAGGTCAGTTTTCCTGTTTCGCGCCCTTTCTTCGGGTCAGTCGCGTCTTTTCGTGTAGTATAAATACGAGAGGTAAAATTTGACTTGTTTTTTACTGCTATTCTCCTCTCTTAACAGAATACTCTTTCTTTAGCTAGTCGATAAACTTTCTCGATAGTAATTTGTATTTTTCTTTAGTCCGATCATGAGTAACCTTTTCGGTAATACTTCAAAGCGACCTTCTCGTGAGGGCGCTAGAGATAATAGATCTAAAAAATCTCGAAGAGAAGGGCCTTCGATGGAGCCTCCTCGTTCGTCCTCAGTTAGTAGTTCGATGATCGATACTCCTATTACCACGTTCCAACCTTTATCAGAAGTTAGTTCATCGCTCCTCCAACCAAACTTTTCTTCTACCCCCGCGGGAGGTAATAGGTCTTCCCCAGGTCGATTAGCTTTCGGAGACCCATCCAACATGGAACAGGTTTACGACATACCTGTTTCTTCAGGTTTTTCTTCTTACGAGTATGAATCTCATGGGGGGGATTTTGTTAGTTCCCTTCCTTTTTCTACTTCTACTGCCCTGCTAGTTAGTGAAGGGCAAGTCGGTGATGGTTTTTCTGTCAATCCTTCCATAACGCAGTCTATTTCGCAATATGGTCCTGAATATCTGTTTCATGATACCACTGTAACGACTGCTTCTTTTGAGTCTGGGGGACCTTCTGGAGGTCGATCTGGGTCGAGGTCTGGTCGTCGGACCGTTATATCTGCTTCCGGCAAAGAGACCTCTGTTAGTCCCGACGAGAGGGACTCCCCTCGTCCGTTAGATGATCGCTGCGTGCTTATGCAGGTTAATGACATTCTTTTGTCGGAGACTCCACGTTCCGACGGTGTCCCTTTGACAAGCGAACTGCCTGGTTCTGTTGAACCTGATGCTTTGTCTTGGGACTTAGGCATGAGTACTATTTTGCCCGGCGAATTGAGGAAGCTCGAAGGTACTTCCAATGTTCGCCTTGTTCAATCTCTGGTGAAGATATGTGAACAGGTAAACATATTTCGAACATTTTTCCTGTTCTTCGTTTTGAATTCTTTGTTGTACGGCGGTTTTTCTTACTCTCTCTGTTTTTAGGGCAAGTATTTTGCACTCCAGCTGGGTGTGCAAAATGATGAACTGTGGAATAGTCGGAGAGCTCTTCAAGGTCAGCTGGAGTCGGAGAAAGCTAAAACCAGGGGTTTTGAGCTGCAGCTGCAACTTGCTAAAGATGATCTCCAAAAGTTAGAGGCTAACCAAGTTATTCTTGAGAAAGAGAAAAGCGACCTAGTTCATGCTGCCGCGTCGGCAGAGGGATCTCGTCAACAGGCATATGATGCCGGTTATCTTAAACGTCAGGAGGAGTTGATGGCGTTTGCTGGTAACCTAACTCCTCGGAGGCCTGTTTCTGCTGGTCGACCCTCTGGCGATTCTTCTCAATGATTTTTATTCATCCTGGCAGACCTTGGACTGTCTCTTTTTTTTTTTTTTTTTTTTTTTTTTTTTTTTTTTTTGATGCCCAGCTTTTGTGTAGTTGTTCGGGCAGAGATTTTTGTATTGGGAGATTAGATTGGAAAATATGATCTCTTCTGTAGGCAGATTCTTGCCTTGATTCTAATGATATATCTTGTTCATATATGTTATTGCTATGCACAAATATATCATCATGTAGTAATTGACCAAGATTAGTTTACTTATCTGATTTTTATTTCTGCGGAGAGATTTGAGTATGGAGAAAGTAAGCTTGATCTTGCTTTGGTCACTTTTTAAGATAACCGAACGGTACAATATTTGCTTCGCATATTTAATCTTTGTTGATTGATCCAGCCGATCGTCGTTGTGTAAACCCTTAGCTGTCTGGTCGATGCTCGATTCATGCCTTATAAATTTGTCCTTATATGACATATATCTTATATAAGGAGGTTATTGTTCCTCCTGTTGAATTTCAGTTTTTCTTTTCCTCAAATGGAAATTTTCCTTTAGGTGCTTTTCACCTATCCATGTCTTCCATCATTAGCTTTTCAATTATACATTTCTCTAGCCAGTATATCATACTCTTGATATGGGAGGAATTGGAAAATGTAACAGTCCTGGCCAGATCTGACCCGTTCAGACCTCCTTCAGCAATTCTTTGGAAAATTAGGCAGTGACGGCCTTATAATTTCGAATAGGGAGGGCTATTCTCCTGATTTCGATGTCAGATTTCTTGGATTCCAAATGGAATTCTTGTATGGCCAACTTAGTAGTCCCCCAATGATGTATGAGGCAGTTACGACCCCCATATTGTGGAGGCTCTGGTCGTTTTTAAGCAATTATCCTCTTTCAACGGTTCAACTTTGCATGCCTTCGTTGAGGAGTTCTTAATATATTCTATTAGGCGACCCTCATATACGATCGTGCAGATCGTTTTGGTCTTTGAACTTCTTTTAAGTTTTCTTGGATTATTTCGTTGATCTCTTCGATCTGTAGATTTGTTTGTCATCGATCAGTTGAGTCGATCAGACGGGCGCCGTTCCAACTTACTAGCATTTATTTCGGGAAGTCAAAGGGTCGCGTTCTCATCCCTTGATTAAACTCCTATCGTCCGTAGGATCATTCTCACGAGCGCCTATAAATAGTTGGCAGTTTCCTTATTTTCCATTCATAACAATGGATATCTCGGTTTCCTTAGATTTCATTTTGCCTTCGGACCCCATAATGTTCAAGAAATCACATTATCGTGATTTGTTCGTTCGCAGTAAAGGAATTGTCCCCAGTCTTGTATTGACGGGTCCCATGTCAGCCCTTCCTTGTATCGACGGATCCCATGAGATCTCTGCTTTGGTCTTCATCACCTTAGAGGTCCGTGGTTTCCGTCTGCACATGGGGGGTTCATACTTGCCAGTCACCCTCGCTCTTGGATGTGACTTCCGGAGTGATAGATCGCCGGGGTGGCTGGTAAACTTACCGTTTCACGACGGTCCCGAAGAGATGCTGCTCTAGAGTAAAATGTTTTATAGATAAAGTAAAAGCAGTATCTTCTTCTGGGTGAGTGAGCATTGCTAGCTTATCTGGCTGGTAGTGTTCATTTCATCTGGAATCACATATGATCTTCAGAGCCCTGCCATCGAACCAAAGAAGTCGACCATCCTGAGCAGCATGCTTCTTAGGTGGTTTATTATGATCGATGAGGTACTAGGGAGGAGATTGGTGTTTCCGTGGACATTGTCGTGAAGATAGTCGATCCCATAGGATCAATTTAACTAGATCATTGTAACGATCTTTGGATAGCAAGCAGATTTTTGTAACGTAGGATATTTGTATGTAATTGATTTGATGAATAAAATATTATTTATTTCTTGCATCTTCTTTGTCGTTTGATAATTTTATTTACGAGGAGTAATTTCCGAGCAGATGAATTCATACTTGATTTATCTTTCAAAACTTTAGGAGTATCAGCGGATCTTTTTTAGATCGTTAGGAGTAGATCGAGGAGTTTTTATTGAGCGGATCAATGTATACTCGACTCGTTTGTAATTATACTTAGGTTTTTAACCCAAAAGTCTTTTAATCATTGAAAACATATCGAGGAGTTTTATCGAGCGGATCGATGTTTACTCAACTCGTTTTATTATGACTTAGGTTTTTAATACCAAAAGTCTTTCAATCGTTGTAGATATGTCGAGGAGTTTTTATCGAGCGGATCGATGTTTACTCAACTCGTTTTATTTAGACTTAGGTTTTTAGTACCCGAAGTCTTTCAATCATTGTAGATACACCGAGGAGTTTTTATCGAACGGATCGATGTTTACTCAACTCGTTTTATTTAGACTTAGGTTTTTAATTCCAAAAGTCTTTTTGATCGTCGAATATATGGGCGAGGAGTTTGTATTGAGCGGATCAATGTATACACGACTCGCTTTTGAATATATCGAGGAGTTTTTATCGAGCGGATCGATTTTTACTCACTCTTTTTTTTTTTTTTTTTTTTTATTAGACTTAGGTTTTTAACCCAAAAAGTCTTTTTTGAAGATATATCGAGGAGTTTTATCGAGCGGATCGATGTTTACTCAACTCGTTTTATTATGACTTAGGTTTTAATACCAAAAAGTCTTTTTCTCGTTGTACATAGTTCGAGGAGTGTATATCGAGCGGATCGATGTTTACTCTACTCGTTTTATTTAGACTTAGGTTTTTAATACCAAAAAGTCTTTTTTTTTTTTGATCGTTGAATATATATGCTGAGGAGTTTTTACCGAGCGGATCGATGTTTACTCACTCGTTTTGTTTAGACTTAGGTTTTTAGTACCTGAAAGTCTCTCAATCATTGTAGATATATCGAGGAGTTTTTATCGAGCGGATCGATGTTTACTCAACTCGTTTTGTTTAGACTTAGGTTTTTAGTACCTGAAAGTCTTTTTGATCGTTGAATATATATCGAGGAGTTTTTATCGAGCGGATCGATGTTTACTCGACTCGTTTTGTTTAGACTTAGGTTTTTAGTACCTGAAAGTCTCTCAATCATTGTAGATATATCGAGGAGTTTTTATCGAGCGGATCGATGTTTACTCAACTCGTTTTGTTTTTTGTGGTCGGAATGAGGAGTGTTTATTGAGCGGATCAATGTATACTCGACTCATTATAATTTAGACTTAGGTTTGTCACCAAAAAGTCCTTTATGCCGTTGACATAAATCGAGGAGTGTTTATTGAGCGGATCAATGTATACTCGACTCGCTTCGTTCTGATATTTATCAAATATGCTAGTGTAATTCCACAGAGCGTTAATCGAAATAATCGATGTATAGAAAATGCTAAAAATTTTTACTAATTGAACTCTAGGCTGAGGCCTTTGTTACAAGGATTAAAACTTGATAAAATAAAGTAAAATAAAACAATGCAGTATAATCTGCTAAAATTTATTTACCATAGTATTTCCTAAGGTTGACTGCGTTCCAGGTTCTTGGTAAGGCTGTCCCATCCATGTGTGCAATTTTGTATGAACCTTTCTCTCCTATGCCAATGACGATGTAAGGTCCATCCCAATTTTGTTGTAACTTTCCCACATGTTTGGATACTTCTACCTTTTTCAAAACCAAGTCTCCTTCTTTGAAGGTTCGGACGCGTACTTTTTGATTGTATGCTTTCTCCATATTTGCCTTAGTGGCTTGTAGGCGTATGGCAGCTTTATCCCTTAAGGCTTCTGTTAGATCGACGTCATTTTCTCTTGCCTTTTCATTTTCTTGTTCATCAAACATCTCTATTCTTGGCGTTGGAATTAAAGTTTCCACAGGAATAACAGCTTCCGACCCATATACCAAGCTGAATGGGGTTTCCCCAGTTGAATTTCTTACCGTGGTTCGATTAGCCCACAATACTCCTGGTAGTTCATCGAGCCATTTTCCTTTGGCTGATCCTAATCTTTTTTCCAAAGATTTTATTATCTCTCGGTTTGCTACTTCGGTTTGTCCGTTCGCTCTTGGATGCCCGACTGAAGTGAAATTTTGTTGAATTCCTAGTTTCGAACACCATTCTATCACTTGTTTTCCAGCGAATTGGGTTCCATTATCGGAAATTAGGATCCTAGGGATGCCAAATCGACAGACTATGAACTTCCAAAGGAAGTTGATCACTTGGAATTGAGTTATTCGCGCTAAGGCGATGCACTCTATCCATTTGCTGAAATACTCTACAGCGACCAGGACGTAAGCTTTCTTTGATCTGGCCGCTGGGAAAGGCCCCACGATGTCCATTCCCCATTGATCGAAAGGCCAACAAATTGGAATCGGGTGCATATTTTCTGCTGGTTGATGACATACGTTGGCATGTACTTGGCAATGATGACATTCTCGGACGTAATTTGCGGCGTCCTTATTGACAGTAGGCCAATAGTAACCTGTTCTGAGGCATTTTAAAGCCAATGCCCTCGATCCGCTGTGATTTCCTGCGTCTCCTTCATGTATTTCTCGCAGTATTTCAGCGGTTTGGGATTCAGAGACGCATCTCAGGAGAATTCCTGATACTGACCTTCGGTAGAGTTTTCCTTCTACGAGTGTATATTTTGGGGCTCGATATTTTATTTTCCGAGCTTCATTCTGATCAGATGGTAGTTTTCCTTCACGAAGATAGTCTATCATTGGTGTCATCCAATTATCTTCGACTTCTTCGATTTCCATTATATCGACTATCGGTGTCTCATCGATGTCGACAGCCGGTGTAGAAGAGATTAGCCAGTTGATCACTCGTTCGGTCTTTCCGTCTTGGGATCCTGTAAACTTAGATAGTTGATCGGCCCATTTATTTTCCGAACGTGGAATGTTTTGTATGTCGAAATCTTCAAACTTCTCGGCCAGTGCTTTTACTTTGGCGAGGTATTTGATCATGTTGAATTCCTTAGCCTCGTATAAGCCTTCTATTTGCCTTTGTACTAACTCTGAGTCGGTTAATACTTTCAGTTTCTTTATGTTGGCTTTGATTGCCATTTCCATTCCTGCGATTAACGCCTCATACTCTGCTTCGTTATTTGTTACGACAAAGTTCAATGTAATAGCATAATTCAAATCTTCTTCATTAGGTCCGGTGAAGTTGATTCCGGCGCCTCCTCCTTCCCGGCTTGAAGCACCATCTACATGCATTAACCAGGTTTGATCTTCTATGATCAATATATCCTCATGGAGGGTGTTTGATGATTGTGTTGGTGTTTCCAATAAAAAATCAGCCAATACTTGGGCCTTGATGGCGACCCTTGGTTTGTAGTCGATATCGAATTGGCTGAGTTCGATGGCCCATTTGATTAGTCTTCCGGAGGCTTCTGGTTTTGCTAGGATCTGCCTAAGCGGTTGGTTCGTCAAAACGATGATTTTGTAGGTTAAGAAGTAGGGTCGGAGTTTTCGAGCAGCCACTACTAAGGCCAGCGTGAATTTTTCTATTTCCAAGTAATTCTTCTCCGCCCCTTGTAATAACTTGCTGAGATAATAGACAGGCTTATGCTCTGAACCCTCTATCTTAATTAGTACTGAGCTAATGGCCGTATCGGAGATGGAGATGTATATGTACAATGGTTCCCCTTCTGTTGGTTTGGCCAACATCGGAGGGGATGTCAAATATTCTTTGAGTTGTTCGAAGGCTCGTTCACATTCTTCGGTCCAAATGAAGTTTTTCGCTTTCCGAAGCGTTTGGAAAAAGGGCAAGCTTCTGTCCGCAGATTTAGATATGAATCTATTCAATGCTACGATCTTCCCAACCAAGCTTTGCACTTGAGAGATGGTCTTGGGAGGTTTCATTTCAGTTATTGCTCGAATTTTTTCTGGGTTGGCTTCTATTCCTCGCTGGTGTACCAAATATCCCAAAAATTTTCCTGACTTAACACCGAAGGTGCATTTTGCAGGGTTCAACTTCATACGGTATTTTCTTAGGATTCGGAAACATCGATCTAGATGTCTTACGTGATCCGCTTCTTTCATACTTTTTACTAACATGTCGTCTACATAGACCTCCATTATTTCTCCGATTAATTCCCTGAACATTAGGTTTACCAATCTTTGGTATGTAGCCCCGGCGTTCCTTAATCCGAACGGCATTACTATAAAGCAGTATACTCCCTGTTCGGTTATGAATGCGGTCTTCTCTTGATCCCGCTCGTCCATGTATATTTGGTAAAAACCTTGGAAGGCGTCCATCATGCTGAACAGCGCGAAGCCGGCGGTCGAGTCGACCAATAAATCAATTCTCGGGAGGGGGTAAGGGTCGCGTGGACATAACTTGTTAAGGTCGGTGAAATCATTACACATCCTCCATTTGTTGTCCTTTTTATCCCCTTTTGCTACTAGTACAACATTACATAGCCATTCCGAGAAATGTATTTCTCGGATTTGTTTTGCTTCCAGCAGTCTTTCAACCTCGGCTTTGATAATTTTATCTTTTACTGGTCCATGATTTCTTTTCTTCTGTCTGGCGGGTTTCGCTGAAGGGTCAATTTTTAGGGTATGCTTGATTACCCGAGGATCGATCCCTTCGATGTCATTTGCACTCCAGGCGAAGACGTCCACGTTATTTCTTAGAAATTCGATTAACATTATTTCTCCTTCTTTGCTCAATTCTGTACCAATCCTTGTCTTTTTGGACGAGTCGCCTTCTACCAGAATTATATCTTTATGTTCTGGGGGTTGCAAGGATAAGTCTAGTGGTTCTTTCCCCTTTTTATCTAATCGATCAGTAATAGGAATTTCGACCTCATTTCTAGTGAGATCGTCTACGATCTTTCTCTTGCTCGGAGTAATTGACTTGGGATGTTCTTTCAACGTTAATGATGTGCTGTAGCAGTCCCATGCCATACAGTGGTCGTTCGTTATTTCTCCGATGCCGCTGTCGGTTGGAAATTTTATTTTCTGATGATAGGTAGAGACTATAGCTCGAAAAAGGTTAAGGGCTGGTCGCCCTAATATAGCGTTATAAGCGAAGGGTGTATCTACCACTAGGAATTTTACCAACTTCACGGTCCGAAGAGGTTTCTTTCCGAGCGATACACTCAAAGATATCGTTCCGCTGGGGATGATCTCGGAGCCTCCAAAGCCTACTAACGGCGTTGCTACCCTTTGTAGGTTTATTTGCCCGAGGTTCATTTGTGCTAAGACCTCTCTGGAGATGATGTTTGCTGAGCTTCCATTATCGATTAGGATTCTTCTCACATTATAATTTGCTATCTCTAACGACACTACCATAGGAAAATCTGGGTTATCCTCTTTTGTATCCCAAGTGATGTTTTTAGGTACTTCACCTTCGTTAAAGCTGATCGGCTGGTGATTTGTTGGCCTGTTTTCTAATGTCCATATTTCTTTTGGATATTTAGAATTTGCCATTATGGATCTGGTCGTTCTTCGTCTAGCATTACGACTATCTCCACCCGCAGGCCCCCCGGATATAGTGTGGATAGTCCCATTGACCTGGTCGTGATTCAATTCCTGAGTAGGCCGACGTTCAGGTGATCTTCGATGAGAACTTCTCCTTTGAGTTCCATTCCGGGGGCTTCTGCTTCTTTCCCTTTTGCGATTATCTCATTCTATGTATTCGTCTAGTTTTCCTTGCTCGATCAGTTTTTCAACTTCTCTCTTAAGGTGAAAACAATTTTCCGTTCGATGCCCATGTGCCCTATGGTACTTACAGTATTGATCATAGTTTCTAGACCCTGGTCTGGGCTGAGCGATTTTCCTCGCCTCGGGAATCCAATTATTTCTTTCTAGAACTTCCAAGATTTCTTCCATTGGAGCATTTAATCTTGGGTGTTCTACTTGATTCACTCTGCTTCTGATTGGTTGTTCAAGGTTTCTTGGTCTTTGGTAGAAATTAGGTTGCCTTTCTTGGTCGGCTCTGCTGTATTCCAGTCGCTGGAAAACGTTACCTCTCCTGGAAGATCGCTCGTAATCCAAGGATCTTTGGGCGGGAATCTTGTCATGCCGCTTAGACCCTGTAGCCGCGACTTTGTTTTTGTTCTTATCCTTAAAGGAATTCATCTCTTCTTGGGTCATATATTTAGACGCCAGGCTCATGATGTCGGCGAACGTTCTTGGTTGCTTTCGACTGAGGGCATTTCCGAACTGCCTATTTTTAGTGAGATCGAAAAGGATAGATATTATGTAATCGATATTTGGGGAATCGATTTTAAGTAATTCTACGTTGAATCTGGCCAACCAATTCCTTGGGGATTCTCCTTCTTGTTGATATATAGTTCCAAGGTAGCTCATCGGAAGTTTTTGTCTCT
This sequence comes from Penstemon eatonii, assembly GCA_038501285.1. NCBI lineage: Eukaryota > Viridiplantae > Streptophyta > Magnoliopsida > Lamiales > Plantaginaceae > Penstemon > Penstemon eatonii. The sequence continues at coordinate 58,111,913 of CM076715.1, read as the reverse complement.
TCTGACTGGCAAACTGCTGCGTTAATTTGTTACAGAGTTCTCTAAAGCTGAATATGGAGTTGGCAGGTTGTTTCGCGAACCAGTCCAATGCGAGTCCTTCGAATGTAGTTACCATTAACTTGGCAGTGAATTCGGCAGAGTGGGCATATAAATTCATTATATTCGTAAAGCTAAAAATATAATCATCCGGGTCAGTGGTTCCATCATAGCGAGGTAGCCTACCCGGGACTTGTCCGATCGATTGTGCCTCTTTTATTTCCCTGCAGAAGGGAGAACAGGCCGCAAGGCTCTCCTGGAGTTCCGTGGTTCGGGCCCACGGATTTTGAATAGATCGTAAGCGTTGTTCTAGTCGGTCCTGCACCATCCTTTCAATTTCTCTTTCCGTCAGTCGAGCCGTTCGTGGTCGATCAGGGATTGTATCATCTATGTCATCCTCAATAGGGATAATTGTTCGTTCCCTGGATCCACTGCGCTTCGCCTGGGTTTTTCTGTGACCTCGTTTTCTTTGAGGATTATTGTCGGAGGGTTTTGAATTGTCCTGTTGTGGACTGTGTAGTGAGCGGTGCTCGCTTGGTGGGCTATCAGCTTGTTGAGATACTTGATCGTTTTGTCCGGGCGTTCTCCGAGCAGGAATTGTCCTGGCAGCCCTAGGGTTTCGCGGAATTTGATCAAGCACAAGTAATTCTTCAGGGGAGAGCGATTTAACGAGCATCGCTATTTGTCGTAATTTCTCCTGAGCACCCGGGAGAGGAACAGGGATCTCGGGGACTTCCGGCTCTTCCTGTATCGTACCGGGAGGACCTTCTAGGGGTTCCTGATGTCGGGGATGGGTATTCTGCAAATTCTCGCCGGTGTTGGGAACGTTATTATTGTCGTTCTCCTGTGGATCTTCAGATGTGTCATGACCGGTGGTTGTGTTACTTCTTGCTCCGACACGGGCGCTTTTCCTTGGGCGAGCCATATGTCGATCGAATAATTAACCTAGCCCCTCGGTGGGCGCCAACTGATTTAACCGTTTTTCGTCGGGTTAATTTAATATCAGTGAATTTGTGATATCGGGGGTTTGGATATTGAATTATTCAGTATATTGGGCTCTGTTACTTTATTCTGGATGGATCGTTTACAAAGAAAAGCAATAATCAAAGGCAAGAAGTAAAACCATTAACAAAATTAAGAACACAACGATATGAAGGTAAAATACTGCAATAATAATGGATATTATTGAGTTCTATTGTTATCAATGTATTCTTGTGTAATCTCAGAATTAAGAGGATTCGTAGTTGTCTCATACAATGATTAACTAGGTATATATATATTACGCTAAACCTAGTATTACAAGGAATCATAGTCCTGCTTGGACTCGGCCCAGCTATCCTTCTTGGGTCCGGAGTATAATCCTTACTCGGAGCGAACAGCATTTGGCAGGGTCTGTAAGAAGATCCCGATCCTTTATAATTGGTCGAATCGATCTTATAATCTTTGTTCGATCTGATCAGTATGTAGGGTGCGAAATAGCCCCCATCAATGGGTGAACTTAATTATTTTCTTGGATTGCAAGTTAGACAGTTGCCTGATGGAATATTCATCAGCCAAGCAAAATACACAAGAGATCTGTTTAAAAAGTTTGGTATGGAAACTAGCTCTACTGCTACAATTCCTATGTCTACAAGTCTTCGTTTGGATAAAGATGAAGTTGGCAAATCAGTGGACATAACCAAATATAGTGGCATTATTGGTTCATTGTTGTATCTAACAGCAAGCAGACCTGACATAATGTACTCAGTTGGAGTCTGTGCAAGATTTCAATCAAACCCCAAAGAATCTCATCTCTTAGCTGCCAAGAGGATATTGAAATACATTAAAGGCACTCAAGAATTGGGATTGTGGTATCCTAGAGAATCTGGATTTGAGCTTATTGGTTATTCAGATTCAGACCTTGCTGGCTGCAAGATTGACAGAAAGAGCACAACAGGTGCCTGTCAGTTCTTAGGTAGTCGTCTGATCTCATGGATGAGTAAGAAACAGACTTCAGTTTCTATATCTACTGCTGAAGCTGAATATATAGCTGCTGGAGCTTGTTGTGCACAGATACTTTGGTTGAAACATCAACTAGAAGACTACAACATCAAGATCAGTGGAATTCCAATCTACTGTGATAATACAAGTGCAATCTCTCTTACTCAGAATACTACAAGTCATTCAAGGACTAAACATATAGAGATCAAGCATCATTTTATTAGAGATCATGTGGAAAAAGGCAATGTTATGATTGAGTATGTTCATACTGATAATCAGATTGCTGATATTTTCACTAAACCTTTAAGTGAAGCAAGGTTCTCAACTCTAAGAGCTGAGTTAGGACTACTTAATTTGGATGCATAAGCTGAGGGGGAACTCTTCAGAAGACTGGAGTTCAACAGCTTAGTCATCAGTTATTTTATTCAAGGATTAACCTTCAACAGACTAGTTAACTTATGAATTCTTAAAGTCAGGGGGAACGTGTAAGACTAGCGGTACTTCTGTTCTAAAAGATGAAATCTGTTAATGACAGTTAGTTGAAGTTAAGTTATCATGAAGATGTGTTCTTAATTCTTGAAGATTGAAGATTATTTTATCTTGCTGGATTGACAAACAGCAGAGGAAGATTACTAGCTATTGACATTCTCTAGTAATATCAGATAACAGATCACTCGTCTGTCAGATAAGTTTAACTCTACTCATCTGATAACTTATATAAGCATGGTCATAAAACGTATTATTAAAAACGCGTGTTTATAAGTAACAGATTAGTGTCGATAGAGTTTCCCGCCCATCTGACATTAAAATAATAAAATTGAAATCCGTCTCTCCTATCCACACGATTAAAAACTGTCAGATTAGATCAACAGTTCTGATAAATCACAAAAACCTAACCAAAAGGAAACCTATAAAATCCGATCTGAAACAGTATAGTCGTCTTACGCACTCAAAATACTCTCAAACTCTCTAATTCTCAAACTCTCTTGTTTCGAAAGCTTACTGTTTTTGTAGATTCTACTCACTAATCTCAGAAATGGACAAGATTATTGACGGAAGATACCTAAACTACAGCAAATTTAACTTTTCGGGTACTGATCTGATGCGCTCACTGATGGAGAAAATCAAAGAGGCATCACTGGTTCCTGTTCTTGAAGCACATGAGGATAGGGTTTACTTAGAAGATGTTTATCACTTCTACAAGACCAGGAAGTTCAACACTGAAGAGACTGTTATGACTGCTGTTATCGGTGGTCAGCTGTGGACAATGAAGGAATGATGAGGACAGTTGAGACTGTCAAGAAGATTATATCCCCTGCTGATAAAGAAAGAGCAGAGTCCTCTGATCAACCAAAGCAAAAAGAGGGTACATCAGACCCATCTGATCAGAACAAAGCACAGGGTGATAAGTCTGACGCTGCTGATGATTCAAAGAAAGAAGAAGCAATTCCAGCAGATCAGATCAAGGACAAAGAAGTTGCTGCTGAAGGAGATGATCAAGCTAAGGAGAAGGAAAGCACTCCAAGCCATGCTGGTAGTCCAGCAGATCAGTCTCTTGCATTAACAACTCAACCAACAGAGCAACATATCAAAGAAACACTTTCTGCTACAACAAATATGCCTTCAACTTCTCAAAGTGCTCAGACAAATCTGTTGGACTCCATCCAACAAATGATCACCAAATCCTTGAAGGATATGAAGGAAGAGTTAGCTGCAGAAGTGTTAGCTGCTGTCAAACAACCTACTCAGAAAGCTACTGCTGTCCCAACCGATCTGATAGAAGACACTGCTCAGAATGTTAAATCCATCTGTCAAGACATGGATATACTTAGAAGACGGACTCAGAGCACTAAGTGGGTATTCAGAAATAAGATGAATGAAGATGGTGTTGTCACCAGAAACAAAGCAAGACTAGTGGCCAAGGGTTATTGTCTAGAAGAAGGAATTGACTTTGATGAAACGTTTGCACCAGTAGCAAGACTTGAAGCAATCAGACTGTTTCTTGCCTATGCTGCTTATAAGAACTTCACTGTCTATCAGATGGATGTGAAGTCTGCTTTTCTCAATGGAGAACTGCAAGAAGAAGTGTATGTTGAGCAACCTCCTGGATTTGAAGTCTATCAAGAAGAGGACAACGTATATCGTCTGAAGAAAGCCCTTTATGGACTGAAACAGGCTCCAAGAGCATGGTATGATACCCTATCTGATTTTCTTTTAATTAAAGGATTTCGAAAAGGTAAGGTAGATAAAACCTTGTTCACAATTGAATGGGAAAATCATATATTACTTGTGCAAATATATGTGGACGATATTATTTTTGGTTCAACTAATCAACAGATGTGTGATAAGTTCTCCAAGCTGATGCAGAATAAGTTTGAAATGAGCATGATGGGTGAACTTAATTATTTTCTTGGATTGCAAGTTAGACAGTTGCCTGATGGAATATTCATCAGCCAAGCAAAATACACAAGAGATCTGTTTAAAAAGTTTGGTATGGAAACTAGCTCTACTGCTACAATTCCTATGTCTACAAGTCTTCGTTTGGATAAAGATGAAGATGGCAAATCAGTGGACATAACCAAATATAGAGGCATTATTGGTTCATTGTTGTATCTAACAGCAAGCAGACCTGACATAATGTACTCAGTTGGAGTCTGTGCAAGATTTCAATCAAACCCCAAAGAATCTCATCTCTTAGCTGCCAAGAGGATATTGAAATACATTAAAGGCACTCAAGAATTGGGATTGTGGTATCCTAGAGAATCTGGATTTGAGCTTATTGGTTATTCAGATTCAGACCTTGCTGGCTGCAAGATTGACAGAAAGAGCACAACAGGTGCCTGTCAGTTCTTAGGTAGTCGTCTGATCTCATGGATGAGTAAGAAACAGACTTCAGTTTCTATATCTACTGCTGAAGCTGAATATATAGCTGCTGGAGCTTGTTGTGCACAGATACTTTGGTTGAAACATCAACTAGAAGACTACAACATCAAGATCAGTGGAATTCCAATCTACTGTGATAATACAAGTGCAATCTCTCTTACTCAGAATACTACAAGTCATTCAAGGACTAAACATATAGAGATCAAGCATCATTTTATTAGAGATCATGTGGAAAAAGGCAATGTTATGATTGAGTATGTTCATACTGATAATCAGATTGCTGATATTTTCACTAAACCTTTAAGTGAAGCAAGGTTCTCAACTCTAAGAGCTGAGTTAGGACTACTAAATTTGGATGCATAAGCTGAGGGGGAACTCTTCAGAAGACTGGAGTTCAACAGCTTAGTCATCAGTTATTTTATTCAAGGATTAACCTTCAACAGACTAGTTAACTTATGAATTCTTAAAGTCAGGGGGAACGTGTAAGACTAGCGGTACTTCTGTTCTAAAAGATGAAATCTGTTAATGACAGTTAGTTGAAGTTAAGTTATCATGAAGATGTGTTCTTAATTCTTGAAGATTGAAGATTATTTTATCTTGCTGGATTGACAAACAGCAGAGGAAGATTACTAGCTATTGACATTCTCTAGTAATATCAGATAACAGATCACTCGTCTGTCAGATAAGTTTAACTCTACTCATCTGATACCTTATATAAGCATGGTCATAAAACTTATTATTAAAAACGCGCGTTTATAAGTAACAGATTAGTGTCGATAGAGTTTCCCGCCCATCTGACATTAAAATAATAAAATTGAAATCCGTCTCTCCTATCCACACGATTAAAAACTGTCAGAGTAGATCAACGGTTCTGATAAATCACGAAAACCTAACCAAAAGGAAACCTATAAAATCCGATCTGAAACAGTATAGTCGTCTTACGCACTCAAAATACTCTCAAACTCTCTAATTCTCAAACTCTCTTGTTTCGAAAGCTTACTGTTTTTGTAGATTCTACTCACTAATCTCAGAAATGGACAAGATTATTGACGGAAGATACCTAAACTACAGCAAATTTCACTTTTCGGGTACTGATCTGATGCGCTCACTGATGGAGAAAATCAAAGAGGCATCACTGGTTCCTGTTCTTGAAGCACATGAGGATAGGGTTTACTTAGAAGATGTTTATCACTTCTACAAGACCAGGAAGTTCAACACTGAAGAGACTGTTATGACTGCTGTTATCGGTGGTCAGCTGTGGACAATGAAGGAATGATGAGGACAGTTGAGACTGTCAAGAAGATTATATCCCCTGCTGATATAGAAAGAGCAGAGTCCTCTGATCAACCAAAGCAAAAAGAGGGTACATCAGACCCATCTGATCAGAACAAAGCACAGGGTGATAAGTCTGACGCTGCTGATGATTCAAAGAAAGAAGAAGCAATTCCAGCAGATCAGATCAAGGACAAAGAAGTTGCTGCTGAAGGAGATGATCAAGCTAAGGAGAAGGAAAGCACTCCAAGCCATGCTGGTAGTCCAGCAGATCAGTCTCTTGCATTAACAACTCAACCAACAGAGCAACATATCAAAGAAACACTTTCTGCTACAACAAATATGCCTTCAACTTCTCAAAGTGCTCAGACAAATCTGTTGGACTCCATCCAACAAATGATCACCAAATCCTTGAAGGATATGAAGGAAGAGTTAGCTGCAGAAGTGTTAGCTGCTGTCAAACAACCTACTCAGAAAGCTACTGCTGTCCCAACTGATCTGATAGAAGACACTGCTCAGAATGTTAAATCCATCTGTCAAGACATGGATATACTTAGAAGACGGACTCAGAGCACTACTGAAGGTTGGAAACAGATTGAACAAACAGTTGAAATGGCCCTCCAAGCAGAAGATGAAGTCATGGGAAATATGATGAAAGACTTCACTGCTTCATCAAATTGGATTTTGGGAACTCAAATTCAATTAGGTGATCAAGGAGAAGATTTGCTCAAGGAAGTCAAAACTGTTAAGGCCAATCAACTCAAACAGCAAGCTCAGATAAATGCTATGGAAGAGAACATCAAGCTTCTCTGTGATTCACTTCTAATTACACCAGTTGTGCCACAATATCCAATCAACCCTGCTGATGATGACAAAAAGGGGGAAGAAAGGGTATTTGGACAGAAGAAAGTTGGTCCTTCTCTTGAAAAGGAAGAAGATAACCAAGCTGAAGCAACTGAAGTGTTGGAAGAATCTGCTGGTGACACTGAAAGAAATATGGAAGAATCAAGCAGACCAACAGATGAGAGAATTACAGAAGAAGAGCAAGCTGAAGAATCTGAAGCAAAAGCCAAGTCTGACAAGGAACTAGCTGCTGCCAAAGATTCAGCTGAAGAACAGCTTGACCCTGATGTAAAATATAAAAAGATAGAGCTGCTAAGAAAAAGGTTCTTTGAAGAGCTTGAAGCTGAGACTTCTAAGTTATCTGATGAAGAATCTGAAAAAGAGGACAAGGAAGCTGAAGAAGAGAAGAAGGAAGAAGACTAGTTTAGGCTAGATTTCCTTTTTATCTTAAAATCCTTGTAATCGTTTTAAAAGTACTTTGCACTTTTCATTCTTCAAAACTTGTAATCTGTAATCAGTTTAATCATCTATAAAATTGCAAGTTTGAATCCAACATACTATTTCTATCTCAGAAATTTTTGAGGATCAAAACTTTAGTTTAGGTACAGGTACTTAGCTGGAGTTTTGTCATCATCAAAAAGGGGGAAATTGTTGGATGAAGATGAAGATGAAAGAAGTCAGAATTTAAGGGAAGGTTTTGATGATTTCTAAAACATCATAATCAGCTAAGTATGGAAAGCTTTGTTCCCTTGGAAGAATCTTTGAACAAGTAAAGAAGATATCAGAAGAGTTCAAAGACCAGAAGACTAGTGATCTCTTGCTGAAACAGCAAACAGAAGGGTAGGTCATCAGCCGAGTCAAATCAGATTAGTTCAGTATTTGATCAGCAGAGTACCTATCAGAAGGGTTGCTTCGATCAGCAGAGTGGAAGAGATCATGAGATCAGTTCAACGGTAATAAATGCACTTGGTGTAATAAATGCTGAAAGAGAAGGGTAGTAATGGCAAATGATTGAAGATATCCTCGTATCAGCAGAGTGCATTTAATGCAGCATTAAATGTGATGGACAGAAAGTACTGTACACTGTACGGATTGCTGCAGAGAGCCGTTTCAAAAGAGCTGAAGGATGGATTTGAAGATTTGATTTGCCTTCAACGGTCATATTTTCATCTCCATGTATAAATAGAGCTAAGTTCGAAGAGAGAGACACACAACAACAATCAGAGATTTCGATTTTGAAGCAGAATTTTTCTAAGTCTCAAAAGCTCGAACAGCTCACTCGTCTGGTGGAAGTCATCTGTTGACAGAAACCTAGTTGAAGAAAACAGAAAAACATTATCTGAGTGATTTTGTAATAGCTGAGTGTTGTGCGAAGTGAGAATCCATCTTTGTGAGTGATTCTACTTTAGAGGATAGGATTTCTGAGTGATTTCCTATTGTGAGCTTATAGCCTTTACATTTGTTGTTTAGGTGTAAGTGGAGAAATATTGTAATCTGTGTGATTATAGTATAACCCAGAATCTGAGTGATCTGGAAGAGTGGACTAAAGGATTTTTATCCTATAACCACTATAAAAATTCTTTGTGTTATCTTGCATTTAAGCTTTCTTGCATATTTTAAAGTTTGCATATTTAAACACTTTGAATTACTGAAAGATTTTATAAGGAGTTTCTAACTGGGGATAAAATCTTTTAGAACTTAGTTTACTTGTGAAAAACACTTTCAAATAATCCGCTGCAAGTATACTCTTTGAAAACTGTTTTGTGAAAAACAGCTAAGTCACTGTAAGAAGAGTGGTCAGTCTGCTGTTCACGATCAGCTTAGTCTGCTTACTGTTTTTCATCAGCTTAGTCTGCTGACAGAAGACTGAAAAGTTTTTAAGTTCAAAAATTTTCAGAGGTCTATTCACCCCCCCCTCTAGACCTCATCTGACCACTTGGGACCAACAATAAGAAATTTGTCACTCTTGCTATTGGTCTACTGCGGTGGTGGTTGAGGCTCTCGGGATCAAAGAAGCTTTCTCTATTTTGAACTGGTTAAAGTCATGTCTAAGACAAAAATGTGTCGCTACTTGATCCTGCACCATCTTTAGTTGTGTCGCTTAACTTTTCAACCCATGTAGCCAAAATTCATCCAAAAGAGCATCTCAACAAATTCATCCAAAAGAGCATCTCCTAGATTATCTAACCACTCAGACAAAACATCTTTCACATCAAAAATATTACTTAAGTCAATTGGTTGAAATTCACAACTTTTGGTTTATCCTTGATAAGGTGACGTGTTTTCAATCTCATATTTTAAAGATATAGACCAATCTCTCTAGTTTTTGGTAGTTAAGGCGATTGCGAACTTTAGTATGTACTAGAAAAATACACGTACGTTGTACGTGTCTAATTTTAATTTCATGTGTATTTTTCGTAAATTAGAGTAAAATTAGCTATATTATTGTCATATAATATCATTTATTTATGACTGGTCAATTTATTTTTTAAGAAATTTATTTTTATTAATTATTATTGATTTATAAAAAAAAGGATGGCTTTGAATAGTTGTAATAAAATATAAAATAAAGACTGATTTAGCCATTACATCTTATATAACTGGTTCTAAAATAAGATCATAAGAACATTATTCCGTTTCTTTATAAATTTCGCCCGAACTTCCATCAATTTTAACGAACATTTTTTCTTATTGGTTTCACCAATTTTTTAACCAGCTTCATCAGTGTTTATCAATTTCACCTGAAGCTTCATCGATTCATATGTTTTCACTGTTTAATTATTTTTTTTCCGATTATAACATTTTTCATTGTTTTCCCCTTTTTCGTCAATCTTTTTTCCAAATTAAACCATTTTCTTCCGATTCCACCTCGTTTTTGTTGGTTAAAGTTTAACTCGTTTTCACCTATTTTACCGATCCACATGTTATTCACCTAAATTTTTCGTTGATTAAACATGTTTTCACCGACTTCAAGTTTTTTTGACTGATTTTATCCGTTTCTTCACAAATTTCACCGAAACTTTCATCGATTCATATGTTCTCACAATTTAATTTTTTTTTACCGTTTTATTTTATTTTAGCTATTTATCCTTTTTTTTATCGGTTATAACATTTTTCATTGTTTTCTCATTTTTGGTCGATTTATTTCATTTTATTTCTTCAGTTTAAACTATTTTTCTACCGATTTCACCAATTAAACTCCTTCTTTAACTGATTTCACTTGTTTTTACCATTTTAATTTGTTTTTACCTTTTTTAAACTCATTCCACATGTTATTCACCTGAATTTTTCATTGATTAAATATGTTCTTACCAACTTTACGTTTTTTACCATTTTACCCTTTTTTCACTGGCTTTACCCAATTTTATTGGATTTCACTGGTTTCATCATTTTTCTTAGAAATTTCATTTGAATTAATTTTCATCGATTTCACATATTTTAACCCGATTATTTTAACCGATTTTACCAGTTTTTATCCATTTTTCAAAAATTTTACCCCATTTTTTTATTGATTTCAAATGTATTTAAGATTTCACATACATTTTTTTCACCGGTTTAAAGTGCACATACGTTGTACGTGTCTATTTAATTTTAGTGATATTTTTTATGTAAATTAGAGTAAAATTAACTCCATTATGTCATAAAATATTACATTAATGAATCTTATTCAATTTATTAACCTCATCATGGGTATTTTCATCGATTTCTTTAGTTTTTTCGGTTTAAACAATTTTTCTAATGGTTTGACTTTGTTTTTGTTGGTTGAACTTTTTTCATTTTATTGATTTCACTCATTTTTATCATTTTAACCAATTTTTACATGTTTTAACTGAATTTAGCCTTTTTTCTATTATTTTACCCGATTTTTACATATTTCATCAGTTTTTATGTAATTTCATCGATTCACATATGTCATCCATTTATTTAGCGAATTTCACTTTAATTTTCATTGATTTCACCTGCATACCGAATTTTCAACTCAAATAAGTATACATCTTCAATTACTTTTAAGTATATCTCAAATTATTTCACTTACCTTATTTGAGTTTAATGCTTGTGCCTATCTCGTGATGATACTCCGTTATTTATCCGTCAAATGCAATAGAGTTGGTGATGAATGATGCTATTAATTGTAACTTGAATGACTATATATTTTATTCCTGAAAGTTGAGTGACCATCGTGTGTTTAGAGTTAAACTTGGGTGACTAAATATGCATTTTTTCTCTCTAATTTGAAATGCTTTTGTTTTTCTTCCATATTCATGGTGCTTGGTTAGGAGGAAAGAAGTTACAAATTTTCTTAAAATATTTTCCTACCAAATTTTTCATGAGAAAATTTAAGGATAATTCATGTCTAATTATATTTTATTAATATACTTAATAACTTGATTAAGGACATTTTTGTCTTCACAAGAAAAAGAAAAAAACTTAAATTATTCACTCTTTCAGTAGTAGTATAGATAAGAGTAAATGTACTTCAATTCCTTTCGCATCAACTAAATGAGGCGGTTTGCGATAATATTCTTAAAGCCAATTTTCTTAAGTTAGGAGCATCAGCACCGTACGCAAACCGCCACTCCGCTGTAAAAATAGGGATGACATTTCAGCATATAATATATATATATATATATATATATATATATAATACCTGGGTCAGTTTTTTTTCTTCCTTTAATGGTTGTGGAATCAGCAAAACAATACATGGCCTCTATTCAACATCTAAGCCCTTCATTTTTTTTCCAAAATTAATCTGCCTTTCTTTTTCGTTTTTGGGAATGAAAAGAGGAACTTGCTCCATGATCCTGAAGGCTTGTAATTTGCTATGGTGTAGGAGAAACTTGAATTTAATTTTATTTATTTATTTTCTGCCTTACAACTTCATCTCCATGATGCTCTATTTATACATATCAATTGAACTTACTAGAACATCCTAATTAAATAAAAAACCCTTCAACATTCTTATTCAAACTTAGGAAATATACAAGAGGACTTTTGACTAAATTTAATAAGTGATAATTCTAGAAAAGTGATTGTTCAAATTCAATTTATTCCAACAATGCCTCCCGTAAATTGAATTTGCTCTTGACTCCCAAAGTTGCAATATTCCTTGAAAACATTGGTCCTCCAAGTGGTTTTGTAAACACATCCGCAAGCTGCTCTTCACTTTTGCAAAATTCAAGATTGACTTCTCCATCATTAACAAGTTCTCTTAAGAAATGAAAACGTAGACGAATGTGTTTTGTTCTTCCATGCAAAATTGGATCCTTTGAGATGGAAATAGTTGAACTATTATCACAATATAATGTTGTTGGATTACTTTGCTTGAATTCCAAACTTTCTAAAATTCCTCTTAACCACATAACTTGACATCCAGCTGAAGAAGCTGCAATGTACTCAGCTTCGGTGGTAGAAAGCGCCACAATTGGTTGTTTCTTTGAACTCCAAGAAAATGCTCCACTTCCAAGATTAAAAACATAGCCGGAGGTACTTCTGGAATCATCAATACTACCTCCAAGATCGCTATCCGTATAACCAACAAGTTTGATAGGAATATTTGCTTCATAGAAAATTCCATAATCAATGGTTCCTTTGACATATCTTAAAATTCTTTTTGCCGCTTCCCAATGATTTGAACAAGGTTTTTCCATAAACCTGCTAATCAAACTTACCGCAAACATAATGTCGGGTCGAGTGGCTGTAAGATACATCAGGTTTCCAATCAAGCTTCGAAACATGGTTTGATCAACAAATTTTCCTTCTCCATCTTTGCTTAACTTCAAACCTGTAATGCAAGGAGTTGATACCGGATTTGCATGCTCCATTTTAAATTTCTTCAAAATCTCAGTTGCATACTTTTCTTGAGAGATAAAAATTCCTTCATTTGATTGTTGAACATTAATTCCAAGAAAGTGATGCAACTCTCCTAAATCAGTCATTTCAAATTCATTCATCATGGAAGTTTTAAAATCTGCCAACATCTCCAAATCATCACTCGTAAATATTAGGTCATCAACATAAAGACTTACAACAATAAAGCCACCTTTAGAATTCCTTTTGATGTACAGTGTGTGCTCAAAAGGACATCTTTCAAAGCCAAATTTAAGAAAATAATCATTAATGCGACCATACCATGCACGGGGTGATTGTTTTAATCCATATAGCGCCTTCTTGAGTTTGTATACCTTATCTTCCTCGCCTTTTCTAACAAATCCAGGAGGTTGATCTAGGTAAATTTCTTCTTGAAGAAATCCATTTAAGAAGGCTGATTTGACATCCATTTGATACAATTTCCAACCTTTTTGAGCTGCAAGAGAAATAATTAACCGAATTGTATCAAGTCTTGAAACGGGAGCAAATACCTCATTGAAGTCTTCTCCTTCCTTTTGCTTGTACCCCTTTGCAACCAACCTTGCTTTGTATTTATTGATGGAGCCATCAGGATTGGTTTTTGTTTTGAAAACCCATTTAACACCAATCGAAGATTTGTGCGGAGGCAAATGAGTAAGCTCCCATGTTTCATTCTTTTCAATTGAGTGTATTTCTTCGTTCATAGCCTTGATCCACTTTTCTTCTTTTGAAGCTTCTTCATATGTAATTGGATCTTCTCCAGCAATGAATGCAAAGAAAATGTGATTTGATGCCGTCACTTCTTCAGTTGCATCATAGATTTCTCTCAGACTTCTTGTTTTTCTAGCCAATGGTGATGGTGAATTTTGGGGAGAATCATTTTCAACATCATTTGGCTGCATTGCTTGAGGAGAATCATTGTCAACATCATTTGGCTGCATTGCTTGAGAATTACTTTCTTCATCGCCAAGAATCTGCCAAGTTAATGAATCGGAAAATTCCGAAAAATCATAAGAAGATTTTTCATCAAACCGAACATCCCTGCTGATTACAATTTTCTTTGTTTTTGGATTATAAAGCTTGTAAGCTTTAGTCCTCTCACTATATCCAATAAAAATACATTTTTCAGATTTATCATCAAGTTTGGTTCTTAAAGCATCTGGAATATGTGCATAAGCAAGACAACCAAATGTTTTTAAATGACTAACATTTGGTTTCTTACCATACCATGCCTCATTTGGAGTAGAATTCTCCAAGCTCTTTGTAGGTGATCTATTGATTAAGTAAACAGCACAAGAAACAGCTTCAGCCCAAAATTCCGACGGCATATTTTTCTTTTTTAACATACATCGGGCCATGTCCATGATCGTCCTATTTTTTCGCTCCGCTATTCCATTTTGTTGTGGAGAATACCGAGCTGTCAATTCATGTCGAATTCTGTAGTTTTGACAAAATTTCTCAAATAGAGAGGATAAATACTCTCCACTACGATCACTTCTCAAATTTTTTATTTGATGGCTTGAAAAATTTTCAACTTGAGATTTGAACTCTTTGAAATGAGAAAGAGCTTCAGATTTTTGTTTTACGAAATAAACCCAAACTTTTCTTGTAAAATCATCCACAAATAACAAGAAATACCGATTACCTCCAAGAGAAGGAATTCGAAAAGGTCCACAAAGATCAGTGTGAATGAGCTCCAATGGTGAATTTGATTTCCAATTTGACTTGGATGGGAATGGCTCTCGGTGTTGTTTTCCCAATTGGCACTCTTCACAAACTTCATGGATGATATTAATACCCGGCAATCCTTGAACAATTGTTTTGTTTGATAACTCCTTCAAACTTTGAAAATTGAGGTGACCATATCTGTCATGCCACAACTTAGAAATTTCTTCATTAGCAGTAAGGTAACAAGAGACATTCAAAATATCAAGTTTGAGAGGAAATAAATTATTTGAACTCAAACCAATATTTGCAACAAGCTGGTTCTCTTTCTTCATGAGGCAAGCATTGTCAACAAAACGGATATCAAAACCTTTTTTTAATAAATGACCAACACTTAGCAAATTACTTTTCAATCCAGGAACATAGAATACTTCAGACATTTTTTCAACTTTTCCAGTTTTTGTCTTGAAAGTAATTTCTCCAACACCTTCAATTTCGTAGGATTTAGCATCTCCAATTGTAACTTGCCCATGATTATCTTTGACAAGTGTTGAGAATAAATTTTTGTTTCCTGTCATATGTCTGCTTGCACCACTATCCAAATACCAAATATTTTCAAAATTTCCATTAGAAGCAATCAATAAAGTTTCAGAATTTTCAACTTTATTTTCATGTACGAAACCAACTTCATGTTTTTTTTCTGGAAATTTTTCCCAACAATCAAAAGCTTTGTGTCCTGGCTTATGACAATAATGACATTCAATATACGGTTTTGTACCTTTATACGTACCTCGACCTCTTCCTCTTTGAAAATTACGAGAGAAATTTTTATTTTCTTCTTCTTTTACCTCTTCATTTTCTTTTGATTGTTCACGGTTATTGTAAGAATACCTTCCACCTCTAGTTTGTCCACGACCTCTACCACGTCCACGATAAGAACCACGGCCTCCCGTGAATGAAAATTGGGATTTAAATGCATGATCAGAAGAGGAAATATGAGGACTTCTTTGAAGAATCCTAGTTTCATGAGCTTCCAATCTTCCTTGCAAACTCTCCAACGACATTGATGAAAGATCTTGTGATTCTTCAATAGCCACCACCACATGATCAAATTTACTTGGTAGGCTTCTCAAAATTTTTTCAACAACCCTTTAGGTCTCCATGACTTCGCCATTTGATGCCATTTGATTTACAAGAGAATTGGCTCTTGTAAAATATTCAGAAATTTTTTCGTTTTCTTTCATCTCCATTTTCTCGAATTCAGCCCGCAAGGATTGCAATCGAACCTTCTTTACTTGATCTTGACCGGAATAAGTTGTTTGAAGAATATCCCATGCTTCCTTAGAATTTTTGGCCTTGGATAATCTTTCGTAGACTGGAATTTCAATTGCTTGATAAATTTGGAATAGAGCTTTTCTATCTTTTTGCTTCTTGCTCTTCAAAATATTCTTTTGTGCTTCGGTCAATTGAGATTCATTTTCTAGTGAATTTATGCCTTCTTCAACAACACTCCATAAATCTTGAGATTCAAGACACAACTTCATTAGATTACTCCAGTAATCAAATTTTTCTCCATTGAAACGAGGTATAAGAGAAGCAAGATTGTTGGACATTTTAAGAGGCTCTAGATACCAATTTGAAGGCTTGTAATTTGCTATGGTGGAGGAGAAACTTGAATTTAATTTTATTTATTTATTTTCTGCCTTACAACTTCATCTCCATGATGCTCTATTTATACATATCAATTGAACTTACTAGAACATCCTAATTAAATAAAAAACCCTTCAACATTCTTATTCAAACTTAGGAAATATACAAGAGGACTTTTGACTAAATTTAATAAGTGATAATTCTAGAAAAGTGATTGTTCAAATTCAATTTATTCCAACAGATCCGACCTGCCATGGCCAATTCTAATACCACCCCTTTCTTTTTCTCGTATATCTTCAATGGATCTTCGCATAGCAATTTTTAAATGGTCCTTCTAAAAAAATAAGTCCTCATCAGACTCACTATCATCTTCAACAAGACCATGCTTTCGTCGCATAGGTTCCAATACCGTCTCCTTAAGTGCTACTTTTCGTGCAGCCACTTCTTCATTTTCACCTTTTTTACCATCAAGATGTTGTCTCATGGGTTTTGCAATAGCTACGGGACATTTTTCACACTTTTCAACATTTTGATTACCACCAGCGATATGCTTTTTTAATCGTGAAACGCCCGAGCCTCTCATTTCCTTTCCACAATATTTGCACCTTGTCCACAAACGATTGTTGTCAATCATTTCACCATGATCCCATCATATGTCTCGCTTTCGTCCCTTATTTATATTTGAAGCCATATCTACTAAGAAAACTAAATCAATACTCCATTTGCCCGCAAGTAATCTGTGCCCCAAACTCTTAATTACTTTATAAATAAAATGTAAATAATCAATCATAAGGTTTAGAATAATTACTCAAGTATCTATAGACATTGAAATTATCATAATCCAACCAATTAAAAGCAACTACCAAAAAGATTACTCATTGTTAATCTAGAATATTACGTAGACACAATTTTAAATCAAAAAGTTGACAATAAATTTAAGTCCCAGAAATTTCAACTGTTATTGTAATTTGACCATTCAAATTATTGTTATTTCACAGGAAAGCACAAACAGTTCATCTCCACCAAGAATAAAAAATTGATAACAATTCCTTGTTCGCTTGAAGCCCAATCAATCCTTAATTATGTGATTGTAATGTTTGCTTTGATTTGTTTTTAATTAGAAGACAACTCGTGTATTTGGCCTAAAGAGGTTTGAGATTGCTAGACTTTGAATTGAAGATTTGGAAAGCATAATTTCAAAAAATTTTAGGTAAGTCAATATTAGATATTTTCCTTCTTTCAAGGAAAATTTTGTATGTACAAAAATTATGGAAGGTTTTTGGAAGGAGGTGCAACGGCTATTTTCGGACATTGAAGGAAACTTTGCAAGTTTCCATTGTTTCGATGGAAAACTCTAAAAAATTGCTGGTTTCCTTTGAAACCCTGTAATTTTGAAAATTCATTGCGGAATTGTCTCAATTTGTTGAAAAATTAACCAAAAAGTTTTGGATGTTTCCAAGGAAAAATCCGTAATTTTGATCCATGATATTGATGCATGTCCAAATAAACTTAGAGAAATAAAGAATAGCCAGGGGGTATATTGCAAATCAGAGGGAGAAAATTGCTACTTTTCAAACAAAGTTTCTATTATTAGCTGCTACTATGTGACGTGGAGGTTACGTGGCTTACTTAGCTTGGATTGGGGAACTCTACACAGCTGGAAACCTGGTCAGCACACGTCAGCTGCCATGCAACGTAAGCAGCTGAGAAGTGGTCCTGCTTAAAATAGCAGGAGTCACGCAAAAAAGGCAACACCCTTGATCAAGTAAAATTCTCTCTTCTTCTCTGCGTAATCTCTGGTTTTTGGCTATCTCCCTTGGAGTTAAATCACGCTTGCCCATTCTTGTTTCAGGTAATACAAGAATCTCAAGCTGGTTTTGAATACATCTGATTACAATTTTGTGATCCTTTGTATTTGATTGATTTCCCTGGTTGTTCTTAGTTGTTAGATTGGTTGATTATTGTTTAGTAATTTGTATTCGTTTTTGATCAATTTTGAGATGTACAAACTTGTCTGGAAGAGATGGAAATGAATGGGATTGTTTTGATTGTTGTTAATTCCGGTTAATTGCGAAAGTTTAATTGAATTAATTCATTATTCAGCTGGAATTGGGTTGGATATCCATTAGTGGTATTCAGAGCCTTTGTGTGAGTTATGGCAGCAAACACTAGATCTCATGATCTACAAAAGGAAGTAGAGCAATTGAAAACTAATTCTGAATTGATGGAAAATTTGATGCTTACATGGAAGAAATGAGGAAATCTTTAGCTCATATTGCTAATGAGAGGTAGAATGCTAGGCAATCACATCATATGGATAATGAGGTGAATAGGGAAAACTCTTCTGTCTCTAATGCACAAGGGTCTCATTATCAACAAGGTTTTCAGAGGCTGCATGATAGACTGGAATTTCCTTGGTTTGGTGGGGATGGGTTGAAGGAGTGGCTTTATAGAGCTGAGCAATACTTTGAATTGGACAATGTTCAGGACCATGCTAAGGTCAAGATAGCATGAGTGAATATGGAAGGAAAGGCCATATGTTGGCATCAATCCTACCTTAAGGTGAGGAGGAGTTTAGTGCATTGGGAAGAATATGTCTCTGCCTTGCAGCAAAGATTTGGGAAAATATTGAGGATCCCATGAGTCATCTAAAGAAGCTGAAACAAACCTCAAATGTGCAAAGTTACCTAGATGCTTTTGATGAACTCTTTAACAAGGTGGGTAGACTGAGGAATATGCAGTGAGTCTTTTCCTCACTGAACTCAAGGAAGATATTGAATATCCTATGAGGATGTTTAATCCAAGGACACTACAGAGGGCATATGGCTTAGCTAGATTGCAGGAACAGTCCAACTCAGTAGTTCACAAAAAACCTCCTTCTACCTTTAACAGAAGTGCTGCATTACTACCCTCTCCTATGATCAGACTCCACTCAATAACCAGAAACCTCCAAACAGATCCTTTAGGGTACTTTTTTCTGCAGGAATGGATGAGAAGAGAGCTAAGGGACTGTGTTTTTGGTGTGATGAAAAGTATGCATTTGGCCATCAATGTGGGAAGAGAAAACAAACCTTTGTGATGGAAATACAAGAGGACTCTGACATTGAGCTTTCAAGTGGTGAGGATAGTAAGAAGGAAGAGGAAGAGGAATCTGTCCCACTAGTATCATTGAATGCCATGACTGGTATTCAAGATTTTCACACCATGAGGGTAACTGGTTCTTGCAACAACAAACCTATTCACATTCTAGTGGACTCAGGAAGCACTCATAACTTCCTAGACTTAGAAGTAGCCAAAAAGCTGGGATGCAAGCTAACACCTACTCCTACCATCGTTGTGGCAGTGGGGGATGGAAAGAAGGTTCATAGCAGCTTTATGTGCAAGGGATTTACTTGGAATATGCATGGTGCCCAATTTGAAGCAGATGTATTGGTAATGGCCAATGGGGAGGTGGGGTGATTTGGTTTTGGATGTTCAGTGGCTGGTAACATTTGGGGACATTAAGTGGAATTTTGGTAAGTTGGCTTTGGAGTTCCATGTTGACATCAAGAAGGTGTCCTTAAGAGGAAGCACCCATTATGTCAAAATGGTTAAAAATGGACTATGAAGAAACTGTTAGCCAAACCTGCTAAGCTAGCCATGACGGGGTTAAGAAGGGTACATCCTTCTGACAATGGTCACAAATCATGAGTTTGGTCACTGAAACTTCAGTGGGAAGACCACCTGACTTACATGAATTGTTGATGCAATATGAAGATGCGTTTGCTATGCCTAAGGACCTGCCTCCACATAGAATGCATGATCACACGATCACCTTGAAAGAGGGCATCTCACCAATCAATGTGAGACCCTATAAGTATCCTGCTCTACAGAAGAATGAGATTGAAAAGATGATTGCTGAAATGCTGGAAACAGGTGTGATTAGGGACAACACCAGTCCCTATTCTTCACCCATAGTGTTGGTAAAAAAGAAGGATGGAACTTGGCGCATGTATGTTGACTATAGGGAGCTTAACAAGTCTACCATTAAAGATAATTAGTTCCCTATTCCAGTTATAGAAGAAATGCTTGATGAATTACATGGAGCAAGGTACTTTACTAAACTTGACTTTAGATCTGGATATCATCAAATAAGGATGAGAGATCAAGATATCTGTAAGACTGCAATTAGGACTCATCATGGGCATTTTCAATTTTATGGTTATGCCATTTGGCCTTACAAATGCCCCTTCAACATTCAAGAGTCTTATGAATCACATTTTCGATCAGTACTTGAGGAAATTTGTTTTAGTCTTCTTTGATGATATACTAATTTGCAGCACTGGTTAGGATGAGAACTTATAGCACATGAGGTTAGTGTTGGAGTTTCTGAGAGACCACAGGTTGTTTGTAAAAGAAAGCAAATATAGCTTTGGCCAAACTCAGATTAAATACTCATTTCTGAGAAGGGGGTATCTGATTTGCTGAAAATTCAAGCCATGCTTGATTGGCCTATTCCTAAGTGTATTAAAGATCTCAGGGGTTTCCTACGACTGACTGGATACTACAGGATGTTTGTCCAAGGATATGGGACCATTGCAAGGCCCATTACTAATCTACTCAAGAAGGATAAGTTTAAGTGGACCCCTGAAGCCACTACAACTTTTCATGAATTATAGACTGCTATGGTTAACACTCTTGTGTTATCTCTTCCTGATTTCAACTGTGAATTTGTAGTGGAAACTGATGCCTCATGGTCTGGTCTTGGAGCAGTTTTGATGCAGAACCACCAACCAATATCCTATTTCAGTAAGGCTCTTGGATGAAGATGAAGATGGAATGTAAGAACATAAGGGAGGTTTTGATGATTTCCAAAACATCAGAATCAACTATGTAAGGAATGCTTAGATCCCTTAGAAGAATTTTGACCAAGTAAGAAGACAAATCAGAAGGGTCAAAAGTTCAAGGTCCAGAAGACTACTGATCTGTTGGTGAAGTTCGAAATCAGACTGGTAGTTTTTTAGCTGACTCAGATCAGATTAGTTCAACTTGAGATCAACAGGGTATCTATCAGACGGGTCATTTCATTAGCAGAGTGGAAAGGATCAAAGAGTCTGCCCAACGTTAGTAAATGCACTTGAAGTAATAAATGTTGCGAGAGAAGGGTATTAATGGCAAATGATTGAAGATATTCTCGTATCAGCAGGGTGCATTTAATGCGACTGGCGGAAAAGTACAGCAGAATGTACAGTGCTACAATTGCAGAGAGCCGTTCCAGGAAAAGGGGGAACCAGTACTTGTAGCTTTGAAATTTGTCTCACTCTTCAACGAATATATTTTAAAGGCATGTATAAATAGAGCTGGATTCAAGAGTTAGAGACACACACAACATCTGAGATTTAAGTCGCGAAGCAGAATTTTTTCTAAGTCTCAAGAACTCAAGAACAGCTCACTCGTCTGCTGAAGTCATTTGTTGACAGAAGCTGAAGTTGAAGTAAAAAGAATACATCTTTCTAAGTGATTCTGTATTAAAAGAGTGTTGTGAGAAGTAGATATCCATCTAAGTGAGAGATATTACTTAAGAGAGTAGGAGTTTCTTTGTGATTTCCTATTGTGAACTTACGGCCATTTCATTTGTTGTTTGGCGTAAGCAGTGGACTAAAGGATTTACATCCATATAACCACTATAAAAACTCTGGTGTTTTACATTTTCATTTGGTTTCTTGCATATTTTGGAAGAGCATATTTAAAACACTTGAATTAACTGTTTAAAATTTTTTAAAGGAGCTTTATAACTGAGGATAAAATCTTTTTTTTTAGTTGACAAAGTTTACTTGTGAAAAACACTTTAAACATCCGCTGCACGTAATCTGATTAAAAATTTAATTTTGCTGAAATCATCTAAGTTACAATCAGAAGAGTGGTCAACTCTGCTGTTCAAAGCTTTGTGCACGATCAGCTTAGTCTGCTTACAATTCTCGATCAACTTAGTCTGCTGACAAAAGAGTTACAAATTTTTAAGTCAAAAATTTTCAGAGGTCTATTGGGAAAAAATGAAGCTTGATGTATTTCAGTTTGTGCAAGAATGCTTAACATGTCAGACATGTAAACCTTTGAACACCTTGCCATCTGGCCTATTACAACCATTACCAATTCCAGAGAGGGTATGGCAAGACATTTCAATGGATTTTATCGAAGGCCTTCCCCCAGTTCAGGGCAAATAAGCTATTTTTGTGGTAGTTGACAGGTTAAGTAAGTATGCTCATTTCATGGCATTACCTCACCCTTACACTGCTGCCATTGTAGCTCAAGTCTTCATAGATAATGTGTACAAATTGCATGGGTTACCTCAGATTATTGTCAGTGACAGGGACACTATATTTTTAAGTAAGTTCCAGATGAAATTTTTCAAAATACAAGGCACTAAACTTATTCATTCTACTGCTTATCACCCTCAGACCGATGGCCAACCTGAGGTAGTGAATAGGTGCCTAGAAAACTAATTGAGGTGCATGGCTTCTGACAGACCTAAGTCCTGGATGCAATATTTAGCTCTAGCTGAATGGTGGTATAACACCTCATTCCACTCTTCTACATTATGTACTCCCTATGAAGTCTTGTATGGACAACCACCCCATCCTCACATGCTCTATCAACCTTTGACTTCTTTTGTGGATACTGTTGATAGAAGTTTGGCAGCTAGGGAGTCCACTATTAGATTACTCAAGGATCACTTACTCAAGGCTCAGTCCAGAATGAAGAACTTTGCTGACAAGAAGAGATTGGACTTGGTGTTGAATGTTGGTGATTGAATTTTTATCAAACTTCAACCCTAGAGGCAGTAATCCATGCGTGGAACTTCTTACACTAAGCTCAGTCCAAAGTACTATGGCCCTTTTCAAGTGATTCAAAGAGTTGGTCAAGTTGCCTATAAGTTGGAGATGCCTATTGAAGCCAAGAAACACAATGTTTTTCATGTCTCTCAGCTAAGGAAGAAATTGGAAACAGCCACTGCCATTCCTACTCTTCCTATTACTCAATCTGAGCATGGTCATATCCTCTTAGTGCCAAAAAGCATTCTGGACAGGAGGCTAAAACAAAAGAATGGGAAAGCAGCAACTCAGGTGCTTGTCAAATGGTTGAATGCTGCTGACGAAGATAGTTCTTGGGAAGACTTTTACAGTCTGAAACAAAGGCTTCCCTCCTTTCTTCCTTGATGACAAGGAAGTTTTTAGGGAGGGGTATTGATGCATGTCCAAATAAACTTAGAGAAATAAAGAATAGCAAGGGGGTTTATTGCAAATCAGAGAGGGAAAATGCTAAGGGAGAAAATACTACTTTTCAAACAACGTTTTTATTATTAGCTGCTACTACGTGACGTGGAGATTACATGGCTTACTTAGCTTAGACTGGGGAACTTTACACAGCTGGAAACTTGGTCAGCACACGTCAGCTGCCATGCAACGTAAGCAGCTGGAAGTGGTCCTGCTTAAAATAGCAGGAGTCATGCAAAAAAGGCAACACCCTTGATCAAGTAAAATTCTCTCTTCTTCTCTGCGTATTCTCTAGTTTTTAGCTATCTCCCTTGGAGTTTAATCACGCTTGCCCATTCTTGTTTCAGGTAATACAAAAATCTCAAGTTGATTTTGGATACATCTGATTACAATTTTGTGATCCTTTGTATTTGATTGATTTCCCTGGTTGTTCTTAGTTGTTACATTGGTTGCTTATTGTTTAGTGATTTGTATTCGTTTTTTACTAATTTTGAGATGTACAAACTTGTCTGGAAGAAGTGGAAATGAATGGGATTGTTTTGATTGTTTCTTAATTGCGGTAAATTGTGAAATTTAATTGAATTAATTCATTATTCCGTTGGAATTGGGTTGGATATCCATCAGATATGGAGTATATTTATTACTTAATACTACTATACAATTAATTAAACATGCATGTTCATCTCTCCCTATTTCACGGTAAACAAAATTATATGAATTTTTTTGTTATCTTTAATTTAGACAACCAATAATCGGTCATAGATAGAATCCGAGCCTGCAAGGTGCAAAGGAGATCCCGTCCGTCTAGAGTGTATGTTAGCAACATGTATCTTGTTTTGTAATGCAATAATTAAGACTATAATTATATTCTTGTTAGTAGAGATTTTCATGCAATATTTCTGACGTGCAAAGTCATGTCCAAAACCTTAATATATATACTTCATAAACAAAAGAAAAACCATATATGTAGTGACAATGGGAAAGTTGTCACTCCTGCTATTGGTATACTGATGAGGTGGTTGAGGCTCTCGGGATCAAATATACTTGCTCTATTTTGAATTGATTAAAATGCTCAAATGCGATTATGAAAAATGATTGGTGTCAAGTTGTGCGTGTCTGTGCAACATATATAAACAATCCCCTCAATAATTTGGATTGGGAGTCTTGTGGTCTTTTATTGTATATGAGAGGGCTTTGGACATATTGGACTAAATGTAAGTTTTGTTTCTCCCCTCTTTATATCGACTTCGCCGTTCGTAATATCGCAACTTGAGCCTTTGCTTATGGTCAGTTGGCAAGGATCTTTGATCTAGTCTTGTGTACTTTTTTTTGGTGATGGTGGTTTTATTTTAATTTTTATTTTTAATTTTAATTTTAATGAAGTGTTAATTTATCAAAAAAAAAAAATCTCAAAATGGGGCCCTTCCCAAATCATAACATTGTTGATTATAAAATATTATCCAAATCTCCACAGCTGTTCTTTCAAAAATAAATATAAAATTGTTTTTAAGAAAAATAAAATTGTGGACGTCCCAAGAAAAGCGCTAATTCGATATTCGATAAAATAATTTTGTTGTCAACCATTAGATTCAACTTCACCTTAGGCCATCTCCATTCGGTCTCGGGGCGGGGCGGGGTGGCTTGCGGGCTGGAATGGGCTGGGACGCAGGGCGGAACGCTGCAAGGAACGGGTGCCGCGTGAAGGAGAAGGAAGAAAGAGGGTCGATTGATATGCACTCTCCTCTATTTAACTGTTGTGCAATTAATATACATACATATATTCGTATGAGATGAGAAGAGAAAAAATGGTCCCGCATAATTTCCTTCTTTTATTTATCAAGATGGCATTGGCAGCTGTTTGTCACATGATGGTTTTGAAATTTTATGAATCCTCAAGGAAAAAAGAAAGATTAGTGGAAATTATATGTAATAGTGTAAATTAATTTATGATTATTCTATTATTATTATTATTATTATTAAAAACAATATTAAAATGGTGAAAAAATTGAAAGAAATTGAGTGTTGGAGACCATCACTCGAGATGATTACCCAGAGCTCGGGCTTGCTTGGGGGCTGCCCCGAGGACTGGCCCGGGAATGGTCCCGGGAAACCATTGGAGATGGCCTTACAGGTAGTGATGCTTAATCATTTCATGTATGCCTACAAACAATATATGAATATAAAATTCTCTCATGTATAGATGAAAATATATATGTCAAATTATCAATGTATCATATTGGAAGCGTATTATGTTATTTAGCAATATTAATCAATTTAATCACTTCTCAATTGGTGTAAGAATTCATATGCTCTTTAGTCGGTATTTATTGTAAAAATTATAAAATTAATTATTAATTTTTTTTTCCGAAATTTATATGATGAGGGGTAATTTGGATCACCTATTCTTGCTAGCTCGATGTGGATCGAACTGCACAAGTTTCCGTCCCCGGAAGGGCCGAACCGAGCCGGGGTATGTAGTGATCTGTTCCGAGCCAATAAAGAGAATCCGAGGTCGAAGGTCACTATTGGGCCGAGCCCAGGCCCAAGTCAGCGGGCCAGAAAAGTACTCTTGCAAGTGTGTCAAAAAGCCCATCATCTCAGTTATAAATACCCCTAGCATTTATGACAACACAACTTCCCAGGTGCTCTTCCTCTGAGGCTGCTGCTCGGAACTACTTAGGAAGAATAGTATAGGCTGTTTATTGTGTATTTCACCCTCTAGCTTGTACGGCATCCTATAATGCTCGGATAGGACTCTCGATATCTGTAATTTGTACTCAATCATTCATAATACAAATACTATTGATCTTTTACTTCTGTTTACATACATTAGCACGGCATTTTACACCACCTAGGTCGAACAAGCGAAAACGCGTAAGATCAATTGGCACCCACCGTGGGGCCTTATTCGAGTATTAGATTGAAATATGCCTACTACGAGGAGAAATACGTATATCAGAGGAGAGCCTTCCCATGCAGCAGGAGCACAAAATTCGGTCAACAATGAGCTCGACAATCTGTCGCGTGCGACTCACTAACCAGAAACTCCGCCATTTATTTTCCAGGATATTCTCCGACCAGCGAAGCATTCGTCAATTTAAGGTCGAAGGTAAGACCTATGGGGTGAATTTCCGACCTTTAGATTGGTGGTTCTATTCTGTGATTGTCCAGTTCATTTATTCCTTCGTTTGATTTATTTTCCACAAATGATCAATTCTCTATTCATAAGTGAATAAGAAGTTTCACAGATATCGTTCTCAACTAACTAACACAGAATTAATCCAATCAGCTTGATCATCAGTTAACGACAAAAGGTTATGAGAGTCTATGGAGCCACTGCTTATTAATGTTCGGAATTTATTTTTCCGACCATCATATTTAGTAATCTCAGAATAAATTACACGAATCAATTATTTCTCGATCAATCGCATAATCCGTATAAATTGTTTACCGATTATCTGATGCTTTTCTCGATCAGTTGGGATAGATTTGATTTCATTCCTTTGCTCGATGACAATTTCTAATGGATCCTGCAATTGAATATTAGTAAATGTCCGTTAGTACAACGGCAACAGGTTATATAAATCCTCGAAGTCGCAACCGAGGGTGGGCTACCGTTCGATCGCTAAAAGAAATTTATGGTCCCGAAGGGAAGGGATAGATAATTTCACGATAACTACAAGTTCCAACGAGTCTCACTCATATTCGATCGAAGAAATTGAAAAGACATAAAAGAATAAAACAATGAAATTCGACCAGAAAACAAAGCTTTATTATTGATATTCTTCAAACAAGTTACAAGCGAAGCCTCGGGTATAATATTAAAACTCGAGCTCAAGAGATACAGTACAATCACTCCTATCCTACTACAAATTCTACGAGTAATTCTACCCTGTTATATATTCGGTCATCATTCCCTTTAGATCGCTCCAGATGCAGAACTCAACATTGATTCTTCATGGCCATCACTCGCCACGTGTCGCACATCCGTCTTCATACGGGATAAAAAGCCGGATCGGAGCTCCTCTGCAGGGTTTCAAACCGATCTTAGAACTTCATCTGTAAATAATGATTGTCATACTCAATCATTATCTACAGCCTAATCCGAACCGGAGCAGCGAAGGGTTATCTCAACGGAGTCACCCCAAGTGAGCTCGAAGGAACTATACTTCAAGAAAGCCCTCGAGGAAGCTGGTGCTCCAGATTTAAAGAACTCCTCTGAGATTAACCAGCTGCCCGATCAGACACTACGCCAGAAAACCGGAATTCTAACCCGCCACAGATAAGGTATATCTAAGAAAACAGGTTGCCTGCCGGTATTCTAGGCGCAATTTCTTTTGCCTGTCGATATTCTAAGCGAAAAAGATTACACCAAAGTAACCAAGATCGAAAAACAGGGTTCGAATTCTAATCTCAAACTCCTTTATCTTGGAGATAATATGAATCAAATGTAAAACTCGATCCATGGGGATCGGACGAAGCATAAAGGGAGAAGTGAGAAATGTCGTATAAACAAGTTGGACCTATTTATAGAGGCGAAGGGTTTTGAACCAACGACCCAAATAACAGATCGCGGACGGTTAGGATGTACGTAATAAATGAACTGACCGATACGTTTCCCGAGAAATAGGGTCCTGTTTGGTTAGGAGAACGGACGATCTAACAGTGCGTAAAGAGGGGCTTGTTCGAAAGATTCGTTCGAACAAATTTTTACTTATTACCCTATTCGAAGGACAGCACCGGGATCATGAATACTTGTCTAAAATTCAACTCTTGTGCACATGATATTCTAAATATGAAACCGGTATGAAAAACTCAAATTCAATCTTTTCAGCTATTTTTACAACCAACTAATGATGTTCGAATTGAGAAAGCTGTGATCGGTCCACTCAAACAAAACTCTCGAACGGAAAAGTTCGACAACTTTGGAAATTTGGCACTACCAAGGATCAGTTGCAACGTGTTTCTTATTAATTTTAGGTCTACCAAAATATCTGTTTGTTACTCACTCCAGAAAATGGTGTTCGGTTATTCCCTTATTAATTTTAAATGTTCGAGATCGGGTTGTTGAAGATGAGAATTTATCTGATTATGCTTTACTTTATCGACGAGGAAAAGAGAAAAGGTATTTATGAATATTATTTCAAAGATACAAGAGTTCAAAGGAAAAATATGGGAGATACATTTCGAGCATAGCACAAGCTCATATGTTACAATAAGAACCCCATTACTTTCTACAATCCTATGAAATTTTCGGTCTCCTCTCCTATCGTTTATCCGGAGTAACTTAGCTCCGAGCATGGAATCTCCTTTGGACCCGCAGGCTTTTAACTTTATTTACGATCCTCCGAAGACGAAGGGGCGAACGCACGGTTTAATTTATTGGGTAAACTGTATTCTTCGTCGTTCTCTCCCCAGTATGTCTTCCTAAATGCATTGTGGCAATAGGTCCCTAATCGAAGACCTACGCGATAACCTGCGGACTCCATGGATCTGGCATATTGGCCTTCAAGATGGAAATTATATTTGTCTGTCGATATTCTAAGCGAGGTCGAGGTAGTCCTTCCTCCGCTCGAAGATTGTTCGAAGTCTGAGCTCAAATAGTTGAATTAATTGAATAATGATCTTGATCACCATGGTCGGACAAATAAAATGCCAGTACAATGAATGAGATAATTTCAAGGGAATGACAGCCTTTTATAGCGAAAATTGAAAGGAATCCAACGACGGATAATCCGCGAAGCAAATGGATAAGATTTGACGACCGTTGCAATTCCCGATAAATGAGGAACCGTTTTGAAAAGATAAAACTTACCAAAATTTGGAACGCATACACAACAGCAAAGAACAAAGAGCATTAGATCAAACAAAGCAAGAACCTCGGGAAGTATATTCTTATCAAGACAAAAGGATTATTTGTTAAGTTCTAGGGTTATTTACTATTTACTATCTCGTTGTGTTTCATCTATTCTCACGATTACAGAAGACTATTATCTCATTAAAGTTTATTTCGAACAAAGCTATTTATTCGGGGAAAGTTCGTTTCGCCAAAATTCCTATTTATTCGTCATATTCTGATATTCTCGATTTCTATTCATCTATTATCAATCTCTATTTGTCTCCATCTACTATTAAAAAGGGTGAAAGCTGTTGCTACGACCCTCGAAGATTGACCAAGGGTGAAAGCTGTTGGGATATTCTATCTAGGGGCTCGATTGTCAATACAACAAAGTGCGGAATTTAAAAATTTTCGAGGTCCCTATATGTCCCATAAATCTTTCTCCACAGTTTATTCATACGAAAAGCATGAATCAAACACTTAATTAAACATAGGGAGTTTAATCGCAATTTACCTCACCACGGATTTGTGGTGGTTTCCTCCATGTGTTTGGTTCGATCCACAGCTTGAGTGATCCATGTGTCTCACCTCCAAATTTAGTCAGATTGTAGTGACGCCTACAAGTCTTAGGCTCAGAACTGGATCTCGCGGGTTTGTCAGCAAAGGATTTCGGATCTAGATCTGGACTTAAGATCTTGATCAGGGTTAGGAGATACAGATGGAAGAAAAGGATCACAGGACTTGTGTGATCGGAGCAGGGCTCGGCCAGGTTGGGTTCGGCCAGATCAGGGTTCGGCCGAGTTTGGTTCGGGCGACTTGGGGTTTGGGGCGAAAACTTTTGGGGCGATTTTGTAGTTAATAATACTTGTGCAAAAATCTGATTTTCTCTCTTGTAAAAATCGACTTCTCTCAAATTTTCAGCAAAATAATTTTCTCTCAAAATTTTCTGAATTCACTTATGATGAAGAGAAGAGAAGGAATATATTTATAGGAGAAGAGTCCTTCTCTAAAAAGATATCTCCTTCCCTTGTCTATCAAATCTTCATTCCTTATCAAGTTAGGAATGTGAGATTTGATAGATCTCTTCTAACTTGCTCTCCAAGAAATAAAACTCTTTTTCCTCATTCATCAAAAATCGCCCACTCCCTTATTTCTAGTTAATTGCAAAATCAACCCCATAATTATCCAATACTAAAATTGGTTAATTATTTATTCTTCCAATTAATTAACTACTTTAATTAATTTCCATAATTAATCAGATGACTCTAATTAATTAATTAAACATTAATCAATTAGACATCTAATTAATAATCTCCTATTGAATTAATACCATAATTCAATTACTTTGATTTAACAACTATAAATCATTTGCTTTTCCTTTAAGACAGTCACCGTCCAATTGTATTGTGTGTGACCCTCTGGGTTCACCATCAACTGGCAGCAGGCCCACGACTTTCGTGATTTAATTAACGAGCAATTAAATGCTACGATCAATTAAACAACTTTTAATTGACCACTCCTAGAATTAATTTTCCTATTAATTTAGGAGTACCTACACTTCATGGTCGATGTCTAGCCACAAGCCCATGAAGCCCAATCAAAGGTGAATTGATAATTGTGAACCTCACCTCTTATAATTGCCATGTACATACGGTCCTTCTACGATGATTTCTCGATCGAGACCTAGGGTGTGTGAATTGATCGGCACCTCTAATTATCTCGATACTGTACTTTCTAATTCTGGATAATAATTCCGGTGTGACTGCTAAATTTGGAAATACATTCCAAATTCGTCACCAACCATGGCCATGGATTTCTAGGAACATATTATCGAAGAACGTACAGGAAATACTCCCATCTTATCAGGATGAGTCGATAGATCCTTTCTTAGTACTAACCACTCGCGTACAGTCGTGTACGTACCCAACTTAGGCACTTTGTGGCCAGGCTACGTGACCAGTACCTAAATCTAAGTACGCACACTTGTGCACCGAATTCGCCCTAGCACCTCAAGTCTAAGGACTAAATCGTACACTATTATAAGCCTTGAGAAACATCCCATCACCGATATGCGTCATGCGCTTCCACAATGGGTTTCTCTGTTCGGGTCGTTCGATGCATTCAATCCTCCATTGAACCACCTACTCATATGCACTGGCCTCAAATGCCTTGCTCATGAAACGCTACAAATTCACTCCATGTGAATCATGCATACTTGTACAAGTCTTGGCGATTCCTACGATACCCCGTCTCGTTCGGAATCTATGACTTGGAACGGTTTTAAGATCACGACCTTTGAGACTGTTTCATGATTGCACTTAGTACTGAAGTGAATCGTCCCATAGTCTATTGTGACCTCAGGATTTCATCCAATCGCTTAGATAAGTTCGCGAGAGATGAAGTTGGCCATTGTTCAATTTCACGTACTATGAATGAACGGGCGTGTTAATTATAAACCATAAGAAAATAGTACTTCAACAAGCTAATTAATATTGGCTTGCTGGGCACTACTCTATCAATCTCCCACTTGCCCTAAAGCCAATCACAACATTTCTAAGACCCATCTACACCAAGATGTCCCTCGAACCATTTGTGAAAGAGCTTAATTAGTGGATCTGCTAAGTTTGTCTTTTTGAGATAACGTAGTACTTTTACGCGTCTCAGTTATCTATGATTTGTTCAATCATATGATATTGTGTTCAGATCATCGGTGAGATTGATTTAACCGGTTTTCGTCGGGTTATAGGTATCAGTAAAATTGTGAAATTGGGGGTTTTCAATATATATATATATTTTATAGGGCTCTGTTACTTTATTCAGGATGGATCAAAACTCAAGGAAGAGCAATTTTGTTAGAACAATAAGTAAATATCGAAACCAACAGAAAATAACACAAATATGAAGAGAAAGTTCTTTCTTTATTGAATAACAGTGAGTTGTGCTGTTTATGCAGAATTCAATGGCGTATTAGCCTTATGATTCAGAGTTGTTTAATTCCATGATTGACTAGGTATTTATATCATCCTAAACCTAGCGTTACAAGAAAACATAATCCTAATAGGACTCGGCCCAAATATCCTTCTTGGGTCCGGAGTATAGTCTTCTTGGTCGAAGAGAGCTGTATTCGGCTGGGTCGATAAGATGATCCCGAACTGTCTGATTTGCTCGAACCGATCTTATGTTCTTTAGTCGATCCGCACATTATGTAGGGTGCGAAATAGCCCTCATCAGTACTCCCTCACTTCTTCGAGCGTATAGATAATAGAAGCTCGTAGAAGTAGACAATTTTATACGACTGTTTCTCTTCTATGAATGGTGCCTCGTTAAAAACCTTTCTTAAGAAAAAACCCTGTGGGAAAAAATCTTAAGTAAGGAAAAGAGTGCAACGCATCATAGATAGTCGTTTTCTCTTTCCAATTATGAAACGCCACGCGTCCATTAGGGAGGCTTTTAATCTCCTTCCGTTTTTGGCGGGAATGTGATTAGTTGTGACGGGTTCGAAACGTCTTTTCTCATCTTGGTATAAATAGGTGACTTTTGAGTTCGTCATTTTTCCTTTATACTTGCTTATAGTTCGTAGTCATTTTCTTGCTTACTCGTTCATCACATAAAATTTTCCTTTTATCGACCTGCATCTTCCGAGAATCTGAAAGTATGGCTTCTTTAAGAAAATCGTCTTCGTCTTATAGGGAGAATGTCGCTCCTAACAACGAGGAGGAGTTGCATTCTAATTTTTTGGGCGAACAAACTGCAGTCCCTGAATTTATCGTCCCTGTTGAAGACACCTTTAAGGTACAAATCCTTTCCGATTCAGATGTCGCTGCCCGAGCCAAAAAGGGCAAAGGTACTGCTCCTCAGATTTCTGAACCAATTGAGGACCTAGCTCGTGCCTATACGATAGACACTTTTCCAGAGGTTGTGAATAACTACGCCAAATATTTCCCGGAGGGTTCTGAGATAATTCTTCCTTTCCCTTCTGATAGGGTTACATCTCCACCAGAAGGATGTCGAGCCTTTTACACGGCTCACTTCAATAGCGGCCTGCGTCTTCAGTTGTCTCCCCTCTTCCTTGATAGTTTGAAAATATTCAGTGTGTCCTTGACACAATTAGTTCCAAATTCTGTGGCCTTTGTGGTTTGTTTTTCTGTCTTGATGATCGCAAAGGGGTTTAAACCTTCTTTTCGTAATTTTACACAACTACATTTCCAGTTCTTCCAATCGTGGATATTTCTTCGCTAGTCAAAGGCCTAGTCGAGCAATCTTCGATTCCCCTGTTTCTAGTAATCCTTCTTGGAAATCTCATTTCTTTTTTGTTCGTCCCCCACCTCGTATTCGTTTGGCGGATGGTTCGACCATGCCCTTCTCAGGGGATCATGGTTCCAGTTGGGTTCCAGGAGGTCGCTTGCCGACTGGTGAACTTGTTCCAGATGACGCTCAGTTTATTGGTGAAATCCCCGCTTTGCGTGCCAACAAATACCAGAGTGCTCTCCTGATTGGGGAAGCTTTCCTTCGTAAAGCGAGATTAAGCGCTCATAACTTTCCAATCAGTTCATCATCCGAATCACTTGGTAAGCATTTTTCTACAGCCTGGTTGTGCGATGATATCTTTCTTGCTTAGAATCTGATTTTTATCTTGTTTCTTTTTTAGCCCATATGGTAGAAAACTCTCGACATTCTTCGAAGGGAAAAATGGTGATGTCTAAATCTTCCAAATCCGTAGAGAACGTCCCCATCGAGCAGAGAGCGTCACGGAAGAGAAAACTGGAGTTGAGTCATGAGTCCGAGGAGAATGGAGAGGAAACTCCAGATTCTTCTCGAGAGTCCCCTATTCGTCAGGGCACAGGATCCGGTTATCCTCCTCTTCAGCTTAGAACATCTTTGGGTATTCGTGGATGTCGCAGCTGGTCGATGCCACATCCCACTAATAATCCAGTTGATAGAAGGAGGAGCTACTATGATCGTTCTGGTAACGATCTTTCTTTACTCGGAGACAATCATCCAAAACCTACTTTGGTCGAAATGATTGAGGATCATTTAGAGGGAAGGAGGGCCGCAGGTTACTCCGAGAATGATTCACTTGTTCATGACGATAGTGAGAACGCGATCGATAAGGCAACCCGTGTACTTTTGTCTGGCGTTTTTACTCGCGATCTGAATAAGCTTCTTCGTAAGGATCCTCTGGAGAAATTTCAGCGAGCCTCTCTTTATGCTGAAAAGGTGATTTTTCTTTTTTCTTTGATCGTACTAAAAAAAATAATTTTCTTTAAGGATCTTTCTTAATTTGCTAACCCATTTCTTTTTGCTCTCTTTGTTCT
Organism: Penstemon eatonii; assembly: GCA_038501285.1. NCBI lineage: Eukaryota > Viridiplantae > Streptophyta > Magnoliopsida > Lamiales > Plantaginaceae > Penstemon > Penstemon eatonii. The sequence goes on along the minus strand of CM076715.1, from coordinate 58,077,330 downwards.
TCCAGACTAAAACTTGTTTGGCATCATACGCTTATGAAAATGCTCTTTGGAAACAACAGTGTGAGTTCCTGGAAGAGAAGTATAAAGCTTTACTTCATAAATCCTCTGGTTCAGAGGTAGGCCCTTCAACGTCCTCTTCTATTCCGGTCGTTGAGACTAGGGCTACAGGTACTGAAGACCAGGAGATCATGAACAAGGTCCTGGAGACTTCTCGTGCTCAAGAGCAAGCCGATCAAATGGCTAAAAAGTTAGAGGAATTCCAGTTTCAGAGTACTGTTCAAATTAGTGAGCTAGAATCTCAAGTATCAAGTCTTCAAGCTTCATTAAAGGAGTATGAGAAGGACATTCCTTTGAGTGGACTCAGGGACCGTTATGGTCGTAATTATGACGAAAAAGTGATTCGTGAATTTCTTAATTCTCCCGTTCATACGGCGTTGGTAAATCAGATGGTCGGTCCACTTTTAGAAAATACGTTCAAGAAAGCGATTCATCAGTTGGTCGCTTTCGATATGATAGATGATCGTCGAAAGGAATACTTTAAAGCGGCACATATTTGGTTGAACCGCTATGGCGAAGTATACTCTCTTTCCGAGCTTCCAGATGTTGTGTATCAAAACTTCCCTTTGGCACACCTTGTCAAAGAGTTCGGAAAACCATTGCCAATTCCTCCTTCAGATATCAATGATGAACTCGACAAAACCTTCGTCGATCCTGAAGATGAAGAAGAAGAAGAGGAAGATATTGGCATGACCGAGGAAGAAAACGTCGGTAGCGAACAGAAAATTCCAGATAGCGACCAGGCTCTATGATATACTGACTTTTTGAAATAATCTTTGTAATTATTTCCCCGTAGGTTTAATTGTAACTTTACCCTTTCACCCCTTTGAAATAAACATTTCGTATTCTGACAGTCGCGTCCTTTCGTGTTCTCTGTAATAATTTGGACAAGTCATTAATTTTGCCGTAATCATTATGCGTGCGTCGTTTCAAATTCTAGTGTTTATTCCAAAATTCTTTTTAGTATTTCGCGCCTTTTCTTTGGGTCCGTCGCGTCTTTTCGTATAGTATAAATACAAAAGGTAAAAACTTGATTCGGTTTTTACTGCTATACTCATCTCTTAATAGAATACTCTTTTGCCAACTAGTCGATAAGCTTTCTCGATATTTAATTTGTACTTTTCAATAATTCGATCATGAGTAACCTTTTTGGCAATACTTCGAAGCGACCTTCCCGTGAGGGCGCTAGGGATAACAGACCTAAAAAATCTCGAAGAGACGGGCCCTCGATGGAGCCTCCTCGTTCGTCTCCATTAACTAGGTCGGTGATCGATACTCATGTTATCCCTTCTGAACCTTTTTCCATAATTAGTTCGTCTTTTGTACAACCAAATTTTTCTTCTTCTACTGAAATTGGGAATAGGCCTTCCCCTGGTCGGGTGGCTTTCGGTGATACATCCAACGTGGAGCAAACCTTTGATATGCCTGTTTCTTCAGGCGTTTCTTCCTTCGAGCATGTTTCTCATGGAGGGGATTTTGCTAATTCCCTTCCTTTGTCTACTTCTACTGCCCCGATCGCCAGCGAAGGGCAAGTTGGTGATGGCTTTTTTGTCAATCCTTCCACAACACAATCTATTTTGCAAGGTTGTCCTGAATATTTGTTTCATGATACTACTGTGATGACTACTTCTTTCGAATCTGGAGGACCTTCTGAGGGTCAGTTTGGGTCGAGGTCTGGTCGTCGAACCGTTATTTCTGCTTCGGGCAAGGAGACCTCAGTCAGCCCCAACGAGAGAGATTCTCCTCGTCCGTTAGATGATCGATGCATCCTTGAGCAGGTTAAGGATATTATGTTGTCAGAGACTCCGCGCCCTGATGGTGTCCCTTCTAATAGCGAATTGCCTGGCTAGGTTGAGCCTGATGCTTTGTCTTGGGATCTGGGTTTAAGCACTATTTTGCCTGGAGAGTTGAAGAGGCTTGAGGGTACTTCCAATGTACGCCTTGTTCAGTCGCTAGTTAAGATGTGCGAGCAGGTAGACATATCTTTTGATAATTTTCCCTACTTTTATTTCGATTTTCTTGTTGTGTGAGGGTTTTTCTCATTCTTCTTCTTTTCTAGGCCAAATATTTTGCCCTTCAGCTGGGTGTGCAGAACGATGATCTATGGAATGGTAAGGATGCTTACCAAAAAAGGTTGGAGTCGGAATCGTCGAAGGTCGCAGGGCTGACCCTGCAACTGCAGCTTGCTAAAGATGATCTTCAAAAATTAGAGGCCGTGAGGGTCGTCCTTGAGAAAGAGAAAAATGATCAAGTTCAGGCTGCTGTCTTGGCGGAGGAGTCTCGACGGCGGTCTTATGAGGAGGGTTATGACACTGGTTATCTAAAGCGTCAAGAGGAGTTGATGGCGTTTGCTAGCAACTTGACACCTCGGAGGACTGTTTCTGCTAGTCGTCCTGCTAGCGATTCTTCTCAGTGATCTGTTCGACCTGGCAGTCCTTGGACTGTCTCTTCTTTTTTTTTTTTTTTTTTAAGTGCCCAACTTTTTTGTGTGGTTGTTTTGGGCTAAATTTTTGTATTGGGAGAACAACTAAATTGGAAATTATGATCTTTTGTAGGCAGATTCTTTCCTTGATCAATTTTATTCTGTAGATATATTTTGTTACGCACATTTTGCAGTTATGCATAAATATAACATCATGAAATAATCAGCATAGATTAGCATACTTATCTGATATTGATCCTTGCGGAATATACTGAAAAAAGGTAGCTTAATCTTGCTCGGTCACTTTATAAGTAACTGAATGATATACTGTTTGCTCTCGCAAAGTAAATTTTTTGTTGATCAACCCAGTATAGTCCCTTGGGTTATACCCAAAAACGCGTTGGTCCTCAAAATGTAGATAGTAGGTCATTCGTATCGATAATCGATTGAATAGCAGTTAAGGAACGCTTAGCATCTTGATCGATGTTCAATCCATGCCTTGTAAGTTTGTCTTTTTGTGACATATATCTTATATAAGGAGGCTTTTTATACCTTCTGTTGAACTCTACTTTCCTTTTCATAAGACTAAGAGAAGATATCCCTTTCAGTATCTTCCTTTATGTTTTTCTACATTAACTGTGAACTATATGTTCCCCAACCAGTGTTTTACTATAGCATTTCTTTGATATGGGAGGAATTGGAAAATGCAGAAGTTTTGGCCAGATCTGACCTGTTCAGACCTCCTTCAGCAATTCTTTGAAAAATTAGGCAGTGACGGCCTTGCAGTTTAGCATGGTGGTATTAATCGTCTTAGTAACGACGTCAGATTTCTTGGACTCCAATGGAGTTTTTGTAAGGCTAATTTAATAGTTTTCCATATGACGTATGAGGCAGTTACGACCCTCGTAGGTCCGAACACCGTATTTGCATGAGCGAATAGCATGTTTGAGTGTGTAAATTTCCTTAGTCCGGAGCTCGTTTAGATCTGCCTTTTGCTGCATTGATCGAAACGATCTACTTTCGTTTTTATTTCCGATTAAATGAGTCGATTAGTTAGGCTCCGTTCCAACTTACTTGCATTTATTACGGGGAGTCAAAAGGTCGCATTTATGTCCCTTGATCAAATACTTTTTCAGCCGTTGGATTGCTTAGATCTATCCCTATAAATAGGGAGGCGGTTTGCATACTTCATTTGCCATTTCTCAAAAAGGATGGAGATCTCAGTTTCCTTAGATTTTATTTTGCCTTCAGATCCCATAATATTCAAAAAGTCACATTATCGTGATTCATACCTTAATAGCTTGATGTTCATCTGCCTTGTACTGACGGGTCCCATGGAAGCCCTACCTTGTACTAACGGGTCCCATGAGGCCTCAAATGTTGTTTTCACAGATTTGAGGTCCGTGGTTTCTGTTTGCACATGGAGGGTTCATATTTGCCAGTCACCCCCGCTCTTGGATGTTACCTCCGGAGTGATAGACTGCTGGGGTGTGCTGGTAAATATTAATAATTCTCGACCGCCCCGAAGAGATGCTGCTCTAGAGTAAAATGTTTTATTTTAAGTAAAAGCAGTATCTTGTTGTGGGTGAATGAGTATTGCCGGTTATCTGGCTGGTAATGCTCATTTCGTCTGGAGGAACATTTGATCTTCATAGCCTGGCCATCGAACCAAAGAAGTCGACCATCCTGAGCAACATGCTTCTTAGGTGGTTTATCATAATCGACGAGGTACTAGGGAGGAGATTGGTGTTTCCGTGGACATTGTCATGAAGATCGCTGAACTATAGGGTCATTTTATCTAAAGCCTTGTAACGATGTTTAAGTAGTAGACATTTGTATGTAATTGATTCGATGAATAAAATATTACTTTTATCCCTTGCATTCTCCTTTTTGTTGATGTTGTCATAATTTTATTTACGAGGAGCATTTTTCGAGCAGATGGATTCATACTCAATTCGTATTCACGATTTAGGTGTATTGGCAGATCATTTTTAGATCGTTAGGAATAGGTCGAGGAGTGTTCATTGAGCGGATCAATGTATACTCAACTCTGTATAATTTAGACTTAAGTTTTCATACCAAAAGCCTTTTTAGATCGTTGAAAAATAGATCGAGGAGTGTTTATTGAGCGGATCAATGTATACTCAACTCTTTTATAATTTAGACTTGAGTTTTTATAACAAAAGTCGTTTAGATCGTTGAAAACAGTTCGAGGAGTGTTTATTGAGCGGATCAATGTATACTCAACTCTTTTATAATTTAGACTTAAGTTTTTATAACAAAAGCCCTTTTAGATCGTTGAAAACAGATCGAGGAGTGTTTATTGAGCGGATCAATGTATACTCAACTCTTTTATAATTTAGACTTGAGTTTTTATAACAAAAGCCGTTTAGATCGTTGAAAACAGTTCGAGGAGTGTTTATTGAGCGGATCAATGTATACTCAACTCTTTTATAATTTAGACTTAAGTTTTTATAACAAAAGCCGTTTAGATCGTTGAAAACAGTTCGAGGAGTGTTTATTGAGCGGATCAATGTATACTCAACTCTTTTATAATTTAGACTTAAGTTTTTATAACAAAAGCCGTTTAGATCATTGAAAACAGTTCGAAGAGTGTTTATTGAGCGGATCAATGTATACTCAACTCTTTTATAATTTAGACTTAAGTTTTTATAACAAAAGCCGTTTAGATCGTTGAAAACAGTTCGAGGAGTGTTTATTGAGCGGATCAATGTATACTCAACTCTTTTATAATTTAGACTTAAGTTTTTATAACAAAAGCCGTTTAGATCGTTGAAAACAGTTTGAGGAGTGTTTATTGAGCGGATCAATGTATACTCAACTCTTTTATAATTTAGACTTAAGTTTTTATAACAAAAGCCCTTTTAGGTCGTTGAAAACAGATCGAGGAGTGTTTATTGAGCGGATCAATGTATACTCAACTCGTCTTGTTTAGACTTAGGTTTGTAATACCAGAAGTCTATTTAATCGTTATAAGTAGATCGAGGAGTGTTTATTGAGCGGATCAATGTATACTCGACTCGTCTTGTTTAGACTTAGGTTTGTAATACCAGAAGTCTATTAATCGTTATAAGTAGATCGAGGAGTGTTTATTGAGCGGATCAATGTATACTCGACTCGTCTTGTTTAGACTTAGGTTTGTAATACCAGAAGTCTATTAATCGTTATAAGTAGATCGAGGAGTGTTTATTGAGCGGATCAATGTATACTCGACTTGTCTTGTTTAGACTTAGGTTTTTTTTTTTTTAATACCAGAAGTCTTTTGATAGTTGAAGAACTGACCGAGGAGTTTTTATTGAGCGGATCAATGTATACTCGACTCGTTTGTATGGTTGGATTGAGGAGTGTTTATTGAGCGGATCAATGTATACTCGACTCCTTTCGTTTCGATCCCAACCAATATGATAGTAGAATTTCAAGGAGTGTTTTACCAAGGCCTTTATTACAAAGATTAAAACTTAATAAAATAAGATAAAGCAGCATAACCTGCTAAAATTTATTTACCATAGTATTTCCTAAGGTTGATTGCATTCCAGGTTCTTGGTAAGGCTGTTCCATCCAAGTGTGCAATTTTGTATGAACCTTTCTTTCCTACGCCAATTACAACGTAAGGTCCATCCCAATTTTGTTGTAATTTTCCAACATGCTTTGATACTTCTACCTTTTTCAAGACCAGGTCTCCTTCTCTGAAGCTTCGGATGCGTACCTTTTGATTGTATGCCTTTTCCATATTTGCTTTAGTGGCTTGCAGGCGTACAGCGGCTTTTTCTCTTAAAGCTTCTGTTAAATCGACGTCACTTTCTCTTGTCTTTTCAGTTTCCTGATCATCGTACATTTCGATTCTTGGTGTTGGGATTAGAGTTTCAACAGGAATAACAGCTTCCGAACCATATACCAAACTAAATGGGGTTTCTCCGGTTGAGCTCCTGACAGTGGTTCGATTAGCCCAAAGTACTCCTGGGAGTTCATCAAGCCATTTCCCTTTGGCCGCTCCTAATCTTTTTTCCAAGGATTTTATTATCTCTCGGTTCGCCACTTCAGTCTGTCCATTCGCTCTAGGATGCCCGACCGAAGTGAAATTTTGCTGAATCCCTAGTTTCAAACACCATTCTATTACTTGTTTTCCCGCGAATTGGGTTCCATTATCAGAAATTAGGATCCTCGGGATACCAAATCTGCAAACTATGAATTTCCATAGGAAGTTGATCACTTGGAACTGAGTTATTCGTGCAAGGGGGATGCATTCGATCCATTTGCTGAAGTATTCTACAACGACCAGGACGTAAGCTTTCTTGGATCTAGCCGCCGGGAACGGTCCCACGATGTCCATTCCCCATTGATCAAAAGGCCAACATATCGGTATTGGGTGCATGTTTTCTGCTGGTCGATGACATATATTAGCATGGACTTGGCAATGATGACATTCTTGGACATACTGAGCGGCATCCTTATTGATGGTAGGCCAATAATAACCTGTTCGGAGGCATTTTAAAGCCAATGCCCTTGCTCCGCTCTGATTCCCTGCGTCTCCTTCATGTACCTCTCGTAGAATATCAATGGTTTGTGATTCGGAGACGCATTTAAGAAGAATCCCTGATACTGATCTCCGGTAGAGTTTTTCTTCTACCAATGTATATTTTGGAGCCCGAAATTTTATCTTCCGAGCTTCATTCTGGTCAAGCGGTAGTTTTCCTTCTCGAAGATAGTCCTTCATTGGAGTCATCCAGTTTTCTTCGGCTTCTTCGATTTCCATTATATCGACTGCCGGTGTTTCATCGATATCGATCGCCGGTGTATTAGAGATTAACCAGTTGATCACCCTTTCGGTTTTTCCGTCATGTGCCCCTGTGAACCTAGATAGTTGATCGGCCCATTTGTTTTCCGAACGTGGAATATTCTGTATACCAAAGCTTTCGAATTTCTCAGCTAGTGTTTTCACTTTGGCGAGGTATTTAACCATATTAAATTCCTTAGCCTCGTATAGGCCTTCTATTTGTCTTTGCACTAACTCTGAATCGGTTAATACTTAAAGGCTTTTTATGTTGGCCTTGATCGCCATTTTCATTCCTGCGATTAACGCTTCATATACTGCTTCATTGTTCGTTACGACGAAGTCCAACGTTATCGCATAATTCAAATCTTCTTTATTTGGTCCGGTGAAATTGATTCCGGCGCCTCCTCCTTCTCGGCATGAAGCACCGTCAACATGCATTAACCAAGTTTGATCTTCTATGATCAAGATATCGTCGTTGAGGCTATTCGATAGTTCGGTTGCCTGTGTCGGAGTTTCTAGTAGAAAATCAGCGAACACTTGGGCCTTAATCGCAATTCTCGGTTTGTAATCTATTTCGAATTGGCCGAGTTCGATCGCCCATTTGATTAGTCTTCCGGAGGCTTCCGGTTTTGCCAAGACTTGTCTCAGTGGTTGATTCGTTAAAACCACGATTTTGTATGTTAAAAAGTAAGGTCGAAGTTTTCGTGCAGCCACTACTAAGGCCAGAGTGAATTTCTCAATTTCCAAATAATTCTTCTCCGCCCCTTGCAGTAATTTGCTTAAATAATAGACAGGCTTATGTTCTGAACCTTCTATCTTGATTAGTACTGAACTAACGACCGCGTCGGAGATTGAGATGTAGATATACAATGGTTCTCCTTCCGTCGGTTTGGCCAACATCGGGGGTGTTGTCAAATATTCTTTGAGTTGGTCGAAGGCTCGATCGCATTCTTTGGTCCAAACAAAGTTTTTCGCTTTTCGAAGCGTTTGGAAAAAGGGCAAACTTCTGTCTGCTGATTTTGATATGAATCTGTTCAACGCTACGATTTTCCCAACCAAGCTTTGTACTTGGGAGATGGTTTTGGGAGGCTTCATTTCAGTTATGGCTCGAATTTTTTCTTGGTTGGCTTCTATTCCTCGTTGGTGTACCAAATAGCCCAAAAATTTTCCTGACTTAACACCAAAAGTGCATTTCGCGGGATTTAACTTCATGCGGTATTTTCTCAAGATCCGAAAACATCGATCAAGATGTTTTACATGATCCGCTTCGTTCATGCTTTTGACTAACATGTCGTCTACATAGACTTCCATTATCTCTCCTATTAACTCTTTGAACATTAGGTTTACTAACCTTTGGTAAGTAGCCCCGGCATTCCTTAAGCCGAATGGCATTACTATAAAGCAATATACTCCTTGCTCGGTTATGAACGCAGTCTTCTCTTGGTCCCGCTCATCCATGTATATTTGATAAAACCCTTGAAAGGCATCCATCATGCTGAAGATCGCGAAACCTGCGGTTGAGTCAACTAATAAGTCGATCCTTGGGAGGGGATATGGGTCGCGTGGGCATAACTTGTTAAGGTCGGTAAAATCATTACACATTCTCCATTTGTTGTCCTTTTTATCCCCTTTTGCTACTAGAACAACATTACATAGCCATTCTGAGAAGTGTATTTCTCGGATTTGTTTTGCTTCAAGTAGCCTTTCTACTTCGGCTTTGATAATTTTATCTTTTACTGGCCCGTGATTTCTCTTATTTTGTCTAGCGGGTTTTGCCATGGGATCAATTTTTAGCGAATGCTTGATTACTCGAGGATCAATTCCTTCAATGTCATTCGCGCTCCAAGCGAAGACGTCGACATTATCTCTGAGGAAGTCGATCAACATTACTTCCCCTTCTTTGCTCAATTCAGTACCTATTCTTGTTGTTTTGGACGAGTCCCCTTGTACTAGAATTACATCCTTATGTTCTGGTGGCTTTAAAGCTAAATCTAGCTGTTCTTTTCCCTTTTTATCTATTCGATCAGTACTAGGGATTTCAACTTCGTTTCTAACGAGATCGTCTTCGAGTTTTCTTTTGCTCGGGGTAATTGATTTGGGGTGATCTTTCAAAGTTAATGAGGTGCTGTAGCAATCCCATGCCATACAGTGATCATTCATTATTTCCCCGATACCTCTATCGGTCGGAAACTTAATCTTCTGGTGATAAGTAGAGACAACGGCTCGGAATAGGTTGAGGGCTGGTCGTCCTAATATTGCGTTATAAGCGAAGGGTGTTTCTACCACTAGAAATTTTACTAGCTTCACTGTCCGGTGTGGTTTTTTCCCTAGTGATACACTTAAGGTTATTGTTCCGCTGGGGACGATTTCGGATCCTCCAAACCCTACCAACGGCGTAGCTACTTTTTGTAGGTTTATTTGTCCCAAGTTCATCTGGGCTAAAACCTCCCGGGAGATGATATTCGCTGAGCTCCCATTATCGATTAGGATCCGTTTGACATTATAATTCGCTATTTCTAGCGACACCACCATCGGGAAATCGGGGTTATCCTCTTTTGTGTCCCAAACAATGTTTTTAGGTACTTCGCCTTCGTTAAAGCTGATCAGCTGATCGTTTGATGGCTTGTTTTCCAGAGTCCATATTTCTTTTGGGTATTTTAGGCTTCCAATTATGGATCTAGCTGTCCTTCGTCGGGCGTTACGACTATCCCCGCATGCGGGTCCCCCGGATATTGTATGGATAGTTCCATTGATCTGGTCGTGGTTCAACTCCTGCGTAGGACCATGCTCGGGTGACCTTCGACGAGAACTCCTTCTTTGATTATTATTCCGAGGGCTTCTACTTGTTTCCCTCTTGCGGTTATCTCGCTCTATGTAGTCGTCTAGTTTTCCCTGTTCGATTAGTTTTTCAACTTCTCTTTTAAGGTGAAAACAATTTTCCGTTCGATGTCCGTGTGCCCGATGGTATTTACAGTATAAGTCATAGTTTCGAGATCCTGGTCTGGGCTGAGCGATTTTCCTCGCTTCAGGGATCCAATTATTCCTTTCTAATACTTCCAATATTTCTTCCATCGGAGCATTTAACCTTGGGTGTTCTACTTGATTAATCCTACCTCTGATCGCTGGTTCGGAATTTCTTGGTCTTTGGTAGAAATTAGGTTGTCTGTCTTGGTCGGCTTTGTTGTATTCCAATCGCTGGAAGACGTTGCCTTTTCTAAAAGATCGCTCATAATCCATGGATCTTTGGGCAGGAATTTTATCATGCCGTTTGGAGCCTGAAGTTGTGGCTTTGTTTTTGTTTTTATCTTTAAAGGAATTCATCTCTTCCTGGGTCATATATTTAGACGCCAAGCTCATGATGTCAGCAAACGTTCTTGGTTGTTTTCGACTGAGGGCATTTTCGAACTGCCTATTCTTCGTGAGGTCGAAGAGAATAGAAATTATGTAATCGATATTCGGGGAATCGATTTTAAGTAATTCTACGTTAAATCTCGCCAACCAGTTTCTTAAGGATTCACCCTCTTGTTGGTGTATAGTTCCTAAATAGCTCATTGAAAGTTTTTGCCTTTTCTGACTGGCAAACTGCTGTGTCAATTTGTTGCACAATTCCCGAAAACTGAATATGGAGTTGACCGGTTGCTTGGCAAACCAGTCTAAAGCAAGTCCCTCGAACGTGGTCACCATTAATTTGGCGGTGAATTCCGCCGAGTGAGCGTATAAGTTCATTATATTCGTGAAGCTAAAAATATAGTCATCCGGATCAGTGGTTCCGTCGTATCGGGGTAATCTACCCGGGACCTGTCCGATTGACTGTGCCTCATCTATTTCTCTGCAGAAAGGAGAACAGGCCGCAAGGCTCTCCTGGAGTTCCGTGGTTCGGACCCACGGGTTTTGAACAGATCGTAGGCGTTGTTCGAGTCGTTCCTGCACCATTCTCTCGATTTCTCTTTCCGAGAATCGCATCGTTCGTGGTCGATCTGGGATTGCATCATCTATGTCATCCTCGATTGGGATTATTGTACGTTCCTTGGACCCACTGCGGTTTTCTTTGCCCTGGTTTCCTTCGGGGATGGTTATCGGAGGGTTTTGAATTGCCCTGCGGCGGGCTGTGTAGCGAGCGTCGCTCGCTTGCCGGACTGTCGGCTTGTTGAGAGATTTGATCGTTTTGCCTTGGCGCTCTTTGAGCGGGATTTGCCCTGGCAGTCCTAGCGTTTCGAGGAATTTGATCAAGTACAAGTAATTCTTCTGGAGAGAGTGATTTAACGAGCATCGCGATCTGTCGCAATTTCTCCTGAGCGCCCGGGAGAGGAACGGGGATCACAGGGACTTCCGGTTCTTCTGGTATTGTACCGGGAAGATCTCCTTGGGGTTCCTGCTGATGGGGGTGAGTATCCTGCAAATTCTCGTTGGTGTTGTGAGTGTTATTATTGTTGTTGTCCTGTAGATCTTCAGATGTGTTATGACCGGTGGTTGTGTTACTTCTTGCTCCAATACGAGCGCTTTTCCTTGGGCGAGCCATATGTCGATCGAATAATTAACCTAGCCCCACGGTGGGCGCCAACTGATTTAACCGGTTTTCGTCGGGTTATAGGTATCAGTAAAATTGTGAAATTGGGGGTTTTCAATATATATATTTTATAGGGCTCTGTTACTTTATTCAGGATGGATCAAAACTCAAGGAAGAGCAATTTTGTTAGAACAATAAGTAAATATCGAAACCAACAGAAAATAACACAAATATGAAGAGAAAGTTCTTTCTTTATTGAATAACAGTGAGTTGTGCTGTTTATGCAGAATTCAATGGCGTATTAGCCTTATGATTCAGAGTTGTTTAATTCCATGATTGACTAGGTATTTATATCATCCTAAACCTAGCGTTACAAGAAAACATAATCCTAATAGGACTCGGCCCAAATATCCTTCTTGGGTCCGGAGTATAGTCTTCTTGGTCGAAGAGAGCTGTATTCGGCTGGGTCGATAAGATGATCCCGAACTGTCTGATTTGCTCGAACCGATCTTATGTTCTTTAGTCGATCCGCACATTATGTAGGGTGCGAAATAGCCCTCATCAGAGATCTCGTTTCCTTTTCATTTAGCAATTGCCTTGTTTAAATCGGTTAAGATTATAACAGGTTTTTGTCATGCTAGGTAATTCATCCAATCATTGGACGAATGTTTCTCGTCTAAACACTTTCTCTTGTGCAGCATCATAATGGTGCTATTATTCTGATTGAGTCGGCAATGGTATACTATTGGAATTTCTTCCAATTTACCTTCGCTCCATCGAGACAGAATAAATCATCCACTTCAGACTGGGAATCTCGAATCTTTAAATCCTTCGAGTTTTCAATTTTCCATTACTACCACAGACCAGCATTATATCCTTTAATTATCTTCGAGGATTGCTTTAATGGTAGTCCAGTGTCCTTTACTGGTGTTCGACTATCAGTAGCTCTTGAATGATCAGAGCATTTTGATGTGTCAGGTCTAGTACAAGACTTTGCATGCTACATGCAATCCAAATGCTAAAGCATAAGGCTTCTTGAGATAGTTACTTCTTTACTTATTAAATTTAGGGCTCATTAAATAAGTAAGAGAGTTTTGTCTCTTTGGAACTAATCCTTTCTTGGATTCTTCCATATTGAATTTAATCAATATTTAGTCTTTGTACTTCGATTTGGTGAATTGCAACATCTACTTCGCTTTTATCTCCATAAATACGTATTGCCAGTACGTGAGATGTAATTCCAAATCATATCATGGAAAATTGCGTGAATAACACGCTTTCGTCTGTGCTTCTCTGATATTCTTATATCGTATGTGTAGATCAATATCTCGTTCGTTGCGAATTTTAACTATGCTCCCACTGATCCTTTTGCACATTTGGAATCCATATGCCTTTTGACAAACTTCAACATTCTTGACTGATTTATCAAGTTGCATGTTCCATGTTTGGGAAAAAGTCATAGATTGACCTTTGGATTTGAATAGAGATCTTCTCATCAATTTTCAATTGTGAGATGCAGGATTCATTTCCAATAGTCATTCTTCGGCAGTGAAAACTACCTTTCTATGGCTATTAGTTTCGAAATGGATTTTGACGTAGCAAATGGAGAAGGTATTCTCATTGGTCCTAGAAGGACTTTTGAAGAGTGACCTATCGCCATTAGGTGAGTCAAAGTTTCCACTTTGAATCTTATGGCTTCATGCCATATCCCTTAGTTCTTTTGTAATCTAGGATTAGAATCCAGTTTCTTAATTTCGTAAAATGGAATTTTGAGTTCCTTACGAATTGATCAGATTACTAATTTGTGCATGGATCGGTTCAGTAGGTTTCGGGGTTTACTCCCACTGTTTGTGGGGATGGGTCCAGTTCCTTGGACTTCATCAAGTTCTATGACATTCCTTATTTCCTTTGACAAGAGTTTTGTCAACAGAGGAACAAGCTTCTTACGAGATACTTTTGTTTCTCTTTGTCGTAGAACAGGTTATCCAATGGATTTTGTTGGATACCCCACAAACTTTATATGAATCAGATCTACCATCTAATTTCTCATATAAGGGTGTGTTGCTATGTCTTAGATGACATGGCGGTGTAAGAACTTACTTCAATATACTAGACCAAGTACTTTTGAAGAGTCAGGGGAGGCTATCCCCTAATGTGAATATAGGAATTTAGCAAGATCACAGTCGAGAGTCGAACCAAGTTTTATCAAAGTTCGATCTTCTTCTTTGATTTGCTTTGTTTAGAATTCTATTCTCCTTTAGATAATCGAAGATTTAGTTGCTTATGTTTCAGCAAGTTTGATTAGATCAAATTGCTTTTGACATAATGCATCTAGATACTTCATTTCCAAAACGTCTATTGAATTACTTCAATAGTTTCAGAATTGTACTTCTTTTGAACTAGTGCTTTTAGTTCTAATTAATTTGAAATGTTTGGAATGCCTTGCAATCCTTTATTTCAGTTATTATTCTTTTAAGACAAGATTTGAAAGTTCGGAATTTTATCCAAGTTCCTTATTTCAAGAACAGTAGACAAAAACTTTCCTTTCGAATCTTTCTTTAGGAAGAATGTCCAAAATAAACATTTCAGTGAACGATTATCCAGGTTTTTCGATTCATCATATAGTCTTCGAAGTTTTGATTTGTTTATCATTGTTTATTTCTATGTTTCAAAACATCAACATTTGTACAAAGTCAAATCGCTCTAATTAAATAAATTCCATTCTCAATGGTAAAGCAATAAAGTCTTGTACAAAATTTGAAATAATACTCAAAATAAACTAAAACTAAAAACTTTTGCTAATACGAAAAAACTTCTTCTAAAAAGGAATGTCTAGGTTGAGTACTTCCTTGACCCAGTCCCTGAATTCGATTTCCCTCAACTCTCTCTGCGCTTCATGCATCTTCCTTTCAAGGAATTTCCTCCTTTTAGGTTGAGAGGGAATGGTTTCATCTGCTGTAAACTCTTTTACAGAAATGAAAGTTTTATCAGATGTCTTACATCAAAAAGATTTAACAAATGTATAATTTAAAAAATCATACCGTAGTTAAGTCTATCCAGGAATTCCTTTTCAGTAAGCTTTCCTATTTTCCTTTCGTGCTTACACAGTGGGCAATTATCTTCATGCAGTCCAAGACCTCTTAGATGAGCTTGTTCATATTTGTCTAACAACTCATGCAATTGCTTTGTTTCAATTCCATCAAGCAGAATTTCACTGTGTTGCATGAAATGAGTGAAGATGTCAGAAAGACCGTGTGTGGTAATTTCTATCTCATCTACGAGCATCAATCCGGCTCTAAGCCTTTTGAGTCGTTTGAACATCTTGGTTATGTAACAACAATATTCCTCGACGTTATTATACTTAGCCATGGTCTTTTCTTGAAGATAATAGCACATCATAGCCCCCAAAGTATTTTCGCGTCTAACATTCATTAATACTCGTTTGAACGGAACAGTGGATGGTAAATGGCTAACAATAAAACAGACAACTATAAGCAGACAGGTTTAATATTAATACTTATAATTAACGAAATTTGGACTTTTTATCGAAAAAGTTCTCCCACTATTTTTATCGAAACAATAACCCCTTCTAGTTTCGGGAAAAATCTATTTCCTAGTAGGTCTTGACGTCCCAGCAGCAATTAGTTGCACCCACGACTCGTGGCCATACAATTAATTCCCTAGGTAGGTATACATTTTACCAATTGTGTCTACTACACAACCTTCAAGCTATTTTGCCTCGTTTTTCGCATTTACCTAGCACTGCTACATCATAAATGTTACTACGCGTTAAGTCTAACCCATTAATCATGATAAGCAACGGGCCCGGTCATGAATTCTCCGTAACTAGTTATCGGTCGATCTTCACGTCCCGACCAGTCCCTACCCTTGTCATGTTTTATTAAAACTAGAATCAAGGAATTTCGTGCATTGCCCCTTTCTTCGACTCGGGTGCCAGACTCTGGATCACCTCTATCGATAAGTAGACAACATTCACTAGTCCCTATTAATGGAAGGCTTGGATTTTATAAAACCTCATTTTATATTTAACCCAATATGACTTAATATTTATTCGAGAGGGGAATTTTCGGTTTTGAAAGTTTAAGGAAACTCTCCTCGAGATCTCACCGCTTCAATTATGCTTTATCTTTTATTTACGATCTAGATTCTAGCGCGCAAACACACAAGCAATCATAAATCGACTAATAAATAAAAGCCATACAAGCCTAGCATGCATACTACCACAATATGTTTTCGATCGGGAGCCTCCTATGCAGGCCATCATCGAGCCAATGATGTTGGCCCAATTGGTCAATCTAAAGGGTTTGTAAATGGGCCTATGCTATTACACAATGTACCATGCATACATGGCCTTCAATTCTTCTTGGGCTCCCACCTTGCTTGTAAACGGGCCTCCATCCTAGACTAGGAAAGCAGTAAAGCCCTATTCTATTACAAAGGCTCAAAGTGGCCCAAAAATAATAACAGGCTCGCAGGCCCAATAAAAACCATGCATTAAATTAAACCAATCACATCTAACCTAAGGTCAAGGCTCGGCGCGATCGAAAACCACGTAAACAGTTCACGTAGAGCAAGAAACATGCAAACAACTTTTACCTATTTCTTTCTTAATTTAAAACTACCTTTTAAAATTAACTTCCTATGATTCTTGCTTTTTAGTCACTACTAATTATGACAAATAAATTTTCGGATAAATTAAAACAAGTTTTCTGCCTCAAATTAAGATTCTGATTTTTCAACTTTTGAAAATTGCAGTTCGGCCCCTATACTTTCGGAAATTGCACTTTTGACCCCAAAACTTTTGAAAAGTTACAAAATACCCCCAAAACAGTTTTTGGACAGAAGGACCAGAAAATAAAATTTTGAAATCCAGAAAATTTTCGAATTTGCAAACTGACCCCTGAACTTTCAAAAATTACAAAACAGTCCTTGAATTTTTGGAAATTGCAAAATGGTCCTAAAACCCGTCCGATCTAATTTTCAGAAACAGCCCAAATTTTTCAAAAATTTCCAGAAACAGAAAATTCAATTTTCAGCCCTAATTTTGCGATATGCGATTATTTGCACAAAGAGTCCTGATTTTTCGAAAAACTATAAATTCGCCACAGATCTTAAAAGGCAATTATACCCAATCATAGATCAAGTCATAACAAGCAAGAATCATTCGACAGAACATAATTATCACGCGTTCTCATACATACAATCAAGCATATACAGTGAAAACACATTATGTTCAGGCCTTTTCGTATAAAAACGTATGGAGTTGGCTCCGATACCACTGTTGGGATATTCTATCTAGGGGCTCGATTGTCAATACAACAAAGTGCGGAATTTAAAAATTTTCGAGGTCCCTATATGTCCCATAAATCTTTCTCCACGGTTTATTTATACGAAAAGCATGAATCAAACACTTAATTAAACATAGGGGGTTTAATCGCAATTTACCTCACCACGGATTTGTGGTGGTTTCCTCCATGTGTTTGGTTCAATCCACAGCTTGAGTGATCCATGTGTCTCACCTCCAAATTTAGTCCACACCAATCGGATTGTAGTGACGCCTACAAGTCTTAGGCTCAGAACTGGATTTCGCAGGTTTGTCAGCAAAGGATTTCGGATCTAGATCTGGACTTAAGATCTTGATCAGGGTTAGGAGATACAGATGGAAGAAAAGGATCACAGGACTTGTGTGATCGGAGCAGGGCTCGGCCAGGTTGGGTTCGGCCAGCTCAGGGTTCGGCCGAGTTTGGTTCGGGCGACTTGGGGTTTGGGGCGAAAACTTTTGGGGCGATCTTGTAGTTAATAATACTTGTGCAAAAATCTGATTTCTCTCTTGTAAAAATCGACTTCTCTCAAATTTTCAGCAAAATAATTTTCTCTCAAAATTTTCTGAATTCACTTATGATGAAGAGAAGAGAAGGAATATATTTAT
Source organism: Penstemon eatonii (assembly GCA_038501285.1). Taxonomy (NCBI): domain Eukaryota; kingdom Viridiplantae; phylum Streptophyta; class Magnoliopsida; order Lamiales; family Plantaginaceae; genus Penstemon; species Penstemon eatonii. The sequence goes on along the minus strand of CM076715.1, from coordinate 58,059,599 downwards.
AGGAGAAGAGTCCTTCTCTAAAAAGATATCTCCTTCCCTTGTCTATCAAATCTTCATTCCTTATCAAGTTAGGAATGTGAGATTTGATAGATCTCTTCTAACTTGCTCTCCAAGAAATAAAACTCTTTTTCCTCATTCATCAAAAATCGCCCACTCCCTTATTTCTAGTTAATTGCAAAATCAACCCCATAATTATCCAATACTAAAATTGGTTAATTATTTATTCTTCCAATTAATTAACTACTTTAATTAATTTCCATAATTAATCAGATGATTCTAATTAATTAATTAAACATTAATCAATTAGACATCTAATTAATAATCTCCTGTTGAATTAATACCATAATTCAATTACTTTGATTTAACAACTTTAAATCATTTGCTTTTCCTTTAAGACAGTCACCGTCCAATTGTATTGTGTGTGACCCTTTGGGTTCACCATCAACTGGCAGCAGGCCCACGACTTTCGTGATTTAATTAACGAGCAATTAAATGCTCCGATCAATTAAACAACTTTTAATTGACCACTCCTAGAATTAATTTTCCTATTAATTTAGGAGTACCTACACTTCATGGTCGATGTCTAGCCACAAGCCCATGAAGCCCAATCAAAGGTGAATTGATAATTTTGAACCTCACCTCTTATAATTGCCATGTACATACGGTCCTTCTACGATGATTTCCCGATCGAGACCTAGGGTGTGTGAATTGATCGGCACCTCTAATTATCTCGATACTGTACTTTCTAATTCTGGATAATAATTCCGGTGTGACTGCTAAATTTGGAAATATCTTCCAAATTCGTCACCAACCATGGCCATGGATTTCTAGGAACATATTATCGAAGAACGTACAGGAAATACTCTCATCTTATCAGGATGAGTCGATAGATCCTTTCTTAGTACTAACCACTCGCGTACAGTCGTGTACGTACCCAACTTAGGCACTTTGTGGCCAGGCTACGTGACCATTACCTAAATCTAAGTACGCACACTTGTGCACCGAATTCGCCCTAGCACCTCAAGTCTAAGGACTAAATCGTACACTATTATAAGCCTTGAGAAACATCCCATCACCGATATGCGTCATGCGCTTCCACAATGGGTTTCTCTGTTCGGGTCGTTCGATGCATTCAATCCTCCATTGAACCACCTACTCATATGCACTGGCCTCAAATGCCTTGCTCATGAAACGCTACAAATTCACTCCATGTGAATCATGCATACTTGTACAAGTCTTGGCGATTCCTACGATACCCCGTCTCGTTCGGAATCTATGACTTGGAACGGTTTTAAGATCACGACCTTTGAGACTGTTTCATGATTGCACTCAGTACTGAAGTGAATCGTCCCATAGTCTATTGTGACCTCAGGATTTCATCCAATCGCTTAGATAAGTTCGCGAGAGATGAAGTTGGCCATTGTTCAATTTCACGTACTATGAATGAACGGGCGTATTAATTATAAACCATAAGAAAATAGTACTTCAACAAGCTAATTAATATTGGCTTGCTGGGCACTACTCTATCAAAAGCCGTTGCTACGCCCCTTGGATCAAAAAAATAAAAATGGGTGACGACCCTCGGGCTAAAAATGCTCTGAAACGACTAAGGGTGAAAGCCGTTGCTACGCCCCTTAGATCGAAATTATTAAAAGGGTGAAAGCTGTTGCTACGACCCTCGGGCTAAAAATGCTCTGAAACGACTAAGGGTGAAAGCCGTTGCTACGCCCCTTAGATCGAAATTATTAAATGGGTGAAAGCTGTTGCTACAACCCTTGGGCTAAAAATGCTCTGAAACGACTAAGGGTGCAAGCCGTTGCTACGCCCCTTAGATCGAAATTATTAAATGGGTGAAAGCTGTTGCTACGACCCTCAGGCTAAAAATGCTCTGAAACGACTAAGGGTGAAAGCCGTTGCTACGCCCCTTAGATCGAAATTATTAAATGGGTGAAAGCTATTGCTACGACCCTCGGGCTAAAAATGCTCTGAAACGACTAAGGGTGAAAGCCGTTGCTACGCCCCTTAGATCGAAATTATTAAATGGGTGAAAGCTGTTGCTACGACCCTCGGGCTAAAAATGCTCTGAAACGACTAAGGGTGAAAGCCGTTGCTACGCCCCTTAGATCGAAATTATTAAATGGGTGAAAGCTATTGCTACGACCCTCGGGCTAAAAATGCTCTGAAACGACTAAGGGTGAAAGCCGTTGCTACGCCCCTTAGATCGAAATTATTAAATGGGTGAAAGTTGTTGCTACGACCCTCGAGCTAAAAATGCTCTGAAACGACTAAGGGTGAAAGTTGTTGCTATGCCCCTTAAGTCTAAAGTATATTCAAGATCAATCTAAATTCTATCATATTATTTCTCCACGACTATTTATTCGACTGAGGGTGAAAGCCGTTGATATGCCCCTTAAGTCTAAATTATATTCAAGATCGATCTAAATTCTATCATATTATTTCTCCACGACTATTTATTCGACTAAGGAAGATTATTCCGTACAACTTAAAAAAGATGCAGATCCATAATCCGAGAAGAATCTAAACTATGGAAGATATCTCTCGGAAGGTTCAAAAGTTATAGAAATGAAAATTCAAATTTATTATGTTTCTCAAATTATCTCACAAAAGTTGCGAGTTACAGAGGTCGAAATTAAAAGTATCGACAACAATATAGAAGAAAATTTTTCATTCATAAAACCTTCAGAACATTTACGAGTATTTTTTCTACGAATACAAGGATAAAGTTCGAACTCAAATGAAAAAAAGGTTTACATTTACCCATATCCTACTACAGGTGCTACAAAAAGAACTAAAGGTCTTCAAATTAAAACAAGGAGCGGAGGAGAACGGGATCGGAGCATATCCCCGGGCTCTTAACAGATCTTAGATCTTCATCAGTAAACAATGATTGCTATGCCAATCCTTTGAGATCCGCTGATAAAGAATCAGCACACGAGAGGAATCTTGGTCGATCTCCGTGCGCACTAACCCGAGTCGGAATACTATGAACCAGCTCCGGAAGCATCTTGAAGAAGTTGAGATCAAAACCTTGAAGACCCTTCCAAGAGTCGACCCACTATTCGACTGGGCGGAGCGACAAGATACAGAAATTCGAGCCAGCCTCAAATGGATGGAATCAGAGAGAGCTGGTCGCCTGCCGGTACCCCAGTCGCAATTCTTTTCGCCTGTCGATACCCTAGTCGAAATAAGTCGCCAATGGAGGCAGCCTAAGTAATGAAGGAAGATAGTTCGAACCCGAACCTCGAACCGTTTTATCGAGGATAAGAAACGAAACATAATGGTCAAAGGAAGTAAAAGTTCAATCATACAGTCGATCAAAACAATTACAGAAATGTAAAAATATGAAGGTAACTACGGAACTATATATAGTAAAAGCAAAGGGCGATCGACGACTCAGATTGTATTAGAACTAACGGCTGAGATACAAGCAATAAATACGCCGACCGTTTCGCTTCCCGAGAATTAAGGAACCGTTTGAGTAAATGAAGAAAATGTCAAAATTAGTCATGCTCGGATTCATTGTAATCTCAATTCCGGTCATCAAAAAGAGTCACAAAGAAAATTCGGAGTATAGCTTATAAAGAACGCATTATCGGTAACTCGCCTAAGAATGGCCAAGGTCGATAAAGTACTGAATTTAAGCAACTTAGAACGATCGTAAAGATCAATCAAAAGACTATGATTTCCGAGTTCGATATATCAAGCGATTACAAGTTACAAGAATATCAACTCCTATTACATATCGAGCCAGTCTCTTGATACTAGTACATTTTACAATCCTATAAATATCGACAAAAACTAATCTCTATATCCGAACGTGAGAGGGACTTCATAACCAGGCAATCCTATGAAATTTTCGGCGGATGATAATGTCCTTACTCGAATATGAGGAGCCTGTCAAGCCAACAGGCTTTTATCTTTATTTATGATTCTTCAAAGAGAGGAGGGGTAATACATCTTTTCTAGGTGTAATGTGAATACTTTATTGAGGACCTCGATCCTCGAAGCACCACCCCACGACATCTTCGAGGAAGAACCAAACGAACCGCCGAACACCCTTGAAAAACTTGATGCTTAAGCCTTTCCTAAACCGCAAGAGGCCGAGGGAGCTACTTGGGTCGTGGGTGGTCAGCAATGAGACTTATTGGCCTCCAGGGACGGGATAGCGTTCGCCTGCAGGTATCCTAGTCGAAGTAGAAGTACTAATCAGCCTATAATCTGCAAAGTAGGTTCTAACTCGAATTTCAAAATGTTGAGCCATGCAACAAGACCTTTTAATCAGCATGATCGAAGGAATCTGCCATCAAAAAATTTTATAAGGATACAAAATGAGAGACCCCATTTATAGGAGCAACTTTCAAAAATCCAACGGTTAGCAGAAAACAAAAGGAACGATCAAGATCAGAAAAACTGTTACACTTCCCAAGAATTTGAGCGGGAAAAGAAAGTCATCTGATTTTGGAGATAAGCGAAATTATTATACCTAGATCAAAGATCAGGGATCCCGTCGGTCGGGATCGCAAGTTCGAACGAAGAAAGCATGCTAAGTACGAATGAAAAAGAACACATCAAATTATGCAAGAATAAATAGGCAGAACATGCAATTCTGGGATAAATAAATCATTACAAACCACAAAAGTTAAAAATGTCAGAAATTATTCATGGTTACACAGAAATAAAACAGCATAGTCATACAGCAGGTCTGGAAAAGTAAAAGACAACATCTAGAGAAGCTTATTGTCGGAGAAAATCTTCCGAAGCTCAGCATTACGAGCCTCATATCCACGGTCGTAAGCCTCCTTTTCACGGCGCTTGAATTCTTCTTTCTTCTGCTCGTGAAGACTTTTAAGTTTCTCGAGCTCCTCATTCAGTTTCTTGTGGATTTCCTCTCCCTGATCTTTAGCAACCTTCTCTTTCTCTAAAGCAAGCTTCTCCTCAAGGACACGGTCGAATTCAGTTTTCTTCTTCTCCAGCTCGAGGGAGATAGCAGCATGCCGATTTGTTTCCCGCTCGGCAAACTTTTTGAGTTCGAGAAAATCTTGTCTGGCCTGTTAAATGTTCAGATAAGATAAAAAAAAAAGAGAGAGAGGGAGAGATTATAACACCTGAAACAGAAAGTGCGACCCAGATTGGTACAACTCTTCTAAATTTCTCTCCTTGGACATGTCGGTTTCAGAAGATGTAAGGTCAACCCGCAACAGACTATCTACGGGATCCCCGAGCGCAGCCTTAGAAATGGACCCGTCTTTCGACTCCTTAGGCGGGGAAGGAATAGCCATCGGAGGAGCGGAGTCAACTCGGGGTTCGGAAAGATTATCAGTTCTTAAGGATTCAGCAGAAGCTTCTCCACCAATATCCAACTTAGGTTTTTTGCTCAAACCTCCTGTGGGGGGGACGCCTGAAGAATCATCAGATGATGGCTTGTTACTGATGGCAAGCTTCTGCAAAGCCTCGATGGGAGTGACCCCGTCGGAATAAGGCCTTTTGTTCGAAGAAGGAATGGGAGTTTTCTGCCCAACGGGCTCTACACTCGAAGAATCGACAATTTTTGGCAAAGAGCCCTCGAGCTCAGCCTCAAGCTCCTCATCCAAGATGGACTTGTTTGTGTTGCCCTTAGTTTGTTTCGATGAAGCGCTTTTTTCTTTCTTATTTTCTCCTCCCTTAGGAACTTTGGGAGAAGACACAGAAGTTTTAGAAGAGGATTTGGAGGGTTTGGCCTCCTTAGCTGGCTTTTGCTCTTTGGACGGATTTTTATTTTTCGAACCACCCAATAGCAGTTTGGGGTCGATGGTCTTGCCCAGTATTTCTTCCATGATAAACGGGAAGTGAGTTAAGAGATTTGAAGAGTGCAGAATATAAAGAAAGAGCTCCGATCTCTGTAAACAAAGGTGCCGTGTAAATAATTTGAAGAGATCCTCATATTTATAGGCACTACGCCCTCTGATTACGGTAGTGGAATCGACGCGACTTTCAAGAAAGATTCTATTTGGAATAAATAAATTTCGAGCATAGAGTACGAAAATATATCGAACTTTGAAAAGCAGATGATGTCAAAAATTTTGCAAGATAAGCATTTACAAGTTATGCGAACCAGATCATAAAGGAAACAAATCCGATTACAGAAAATGAATTACATGCATATACACATTTGATTCCTAACTACAAGGCTATGAATCGTTCCCCCCAGCATGCTTGAACCCAGCGTTCGGACCACCGCCACCTTCATCACCGCTGCCTAATGGATCGGTCTGATCAGAGGGTCGACCATCTTCCTCATCTGATCCGTCCTCTATGTTGACATTTTCGTTTTCTCCTAAGGCAGATTGATGATTGTCGTCGGACCGCTCGAGCAAATTTGGGTTAGGCATCGGAATGCCAAACTCCTCAACTAAGGGGGCAAAACGATGATTTTGCCAATTCACAGTTTCTCGGGGCAATGATGAAGTTTTGTAATCCTTTCCTTCGGCATTTTTGTAAGGATTCATATACGGGAGGTATTCTTCCATTTTGTCCGGGATCCTATCGGCTGAAACCAATTGCTGAACTCCCTTATAAAAGATAGTTTGAAGGATTCCGCCGATTCTTCTCCGAACTAAAGGGTCGAAAACGGGGAAATAAGAAACTTTCATATGGCTGGGATTTCCGCCTCTTCTGCCCCTTGAGAATATGCGCGAGCTGAGTCTTGCTTGGTTTGCTCAAGCTCGATCTTAATTCTCTTAAGCTCAACCTCGAGTGCGCTCTTTTCTGTAACTACTGATAACAATTCATCCTCCACAGAGGAGGAATGTTTCTTACTTGTATTCTCTAGCTCTTTCTTCACTTGAAACAGTTCTCGTTGACTGTCTGCCAGTTGAGATCGAAGGGTTTGATTATCAACGAAAATTTGTGCGTATGCATCGTGAGCATCCTGCGACTCCTGCTCTAGCAAAGCTAAGCGATAGGTCTGAAGAGCGAACAAATCCCCGACCTATGAGAAAATTTCGGTTATCAGTAAATATTAGAGACTCCAAAGAAAGAAGAAATAGTCAAAAGACGAATTCTTACCTCATGATACGTCCGGGAGAAATCACTCAGAACCTCAAAACTACCTTTGATGGTTTGAAGCAGCATATCCCGCTTAAACCGACTAGCCATATAAATTCTAGTTGCTTTGTCGAATTCATTCTCACCCTCTGAACCCAGATCGGATTAAATAGTCCCGTCTTCGGGGTATCCAGCAGCCCTGCTACCGCGAAAAGTTTCGTCCATGAAATCTGCCACATCTGGCTCCGACCTACCCTCTCGACATGGAACCGAATTAGAACTCACGCCAAAGGGTTTTACCCTCCTCGAGGGTCCCGGATGGTCAGCATTCCTCTTTCGACTCAGGAGCTTCTCATACTCTTGCACACCCAGAATTCGGTTCCAGGAATATTGATTGTAACCAACGAACGAAAGAGTAGAAGTATCAGGGGAGAACAGACTTTGGAGAGGACCCGCAGTGGTAGAATTCAAGGAACTCATAGTACCAAGCCCTCTCAGATCGGGAAGTAGAATTGGTATATCAATTGAATCTCCGCCTAAATTACTTGCATCCGCTCGTCTTTCCGAAGTATATGGTAACTGCTCGAAGTGGGATGGCATATCTCCAACCGAGCCAGCAGTGGACAGTCGAAACCTCTCAACAGCTCGACCTGTAAAGGAAATACAAGGAATACGTGAGTTAAAACAAGAAGAATTAATCTATCACACCTTGAAATAGGAAGAAACTAAAACATACTCAAAGAATGAGGGGCGCGGGACGGAGCAGCAGAAGCAGGCAAGTCACTGAGCGGCTGAAGTGATCCTTCGAAGGATCGATTGGGTAAAGGATAAGAGTATTCGATTATGGGGGCAGGATAGTCACATTTGCTCAACCCGGCCAATCGTAAAACACCTTCTTGAACTAGAAGCATGGTTTGGTAAGGATTGGACCGTAACTGCTCGAGAAATTCATCGGAAAGACGGTGGTTGAGCTTCTCTTTAATCCTGCGACGACCGTATGACCAAGAATTTACGCCATCCCATCGATATGGTCTGGTCTTCGAGCTACCTTCTGATACGGGGATATCAGGGCCTTTCACGAAAAAGAACCTCATCTTCCAACCTTTATTCTTTTCCGTTGTTATGTTCGTAAGAAAAGGCCGTTTCGACCGCTGGCAGATGGACACGAACCCGACATTTGAGCCCTTACACAGGTCCATTCGAAATATTTGCCAAAAATTACTAAAAGAGGCCTCTTCCCCCTTGGCTTCCATGAGAGCGCTGAACGCTACGATATACGCGACAAAATGCGGGAGAAGCTGAGCGGGGGAAAGCGAAAAGAAAGTCAAAATGCTTCTAATAAGAGGGATAAACGGAATGCGCAAACCGTAAGAAAACTGTTTCTCATAGAAGGTTTGACACCCGGCTGGAGGCTCGTTTGCACGCTCGGCGTAAGAAGGGATGACAATCGAAAAACCCCTAGGAAGAAATTTTCCGAACTCCGCCTCAAGATAAACGCGATCCTTTTTGGAAAAACCACAGGAAGTTTGATTGGCGGGAAGTTCTGACCTGTTTGAGGTGGCTGTATTAGATGGAAACGTATGTCTAAAAATCCTAACAAAGGCGCCCTCGCCAATACTAAGCTTCTCGACCACGTCTTCCTCGAGATCTTCGGTCTGCTCAGCATCCCCATCTTCTGGATGAAACTCTCCATCCTCGTAATCATCGATGTTGGATGAAGATGAAGATGAAAGAAGTCAGAATTTAAGGGAAGGTTTTGATGATTTCCAAAACATCATAATCAGCTAAGTATGGAAAGCTTAGTTCCCTTGGAAGAATCTTTGAACAAGTAAAGAAGATATCAGAAGAGTTCAAAGACCAAAAGACTAAGTGATCTCTTGCTGAAACAGCAAACAGAAAGGTAGGTTATCAGCCGAGTCAAATCAGATTAGTTCAGTATTTGATCAGCAGAGTACCTATCAGAAGGGTTGCTTCGATCAGCAGAGTGGAAGAGATCATGAGATCAGTTCAAACGGTAATAAATGCACTTGGTGTAATAAATGCTGAAAGAGAAGGGTAGTAATGGCAAATGATTGAAGATATCCTCGTATCAGCAGAGTGCATTTAATGCAGCATTAAATGTGATGGACAGAAAGTACTGTACACTGTACGGATTGCTGCAGGGAGCCGTTTCAAAAGAGCTGAAGGATGGATTTGAAGATTTGATTTGCCTTCAACGGTCATATTCTCATCTCCATGTATAAATAGAGCTAAGTTCGAAGAGAGAGACACACAACAACAATCAGAGATTCCGATTTTGAAGCAGAATTTTTCTAAGTCTCAAAAGCTCGAACAGCTCACTCGTCTGGTGGAAGTCATCTGTTGACAGAAACCTAGTTGAAGAAAACAGAAAAACATTATCTGAGTGATTTTGTAATAGCTGAGTGTTGTGCGAAGTGAGAATCCATCTTTGTGAGTGATTCTACTTTAGAGGATAGGATTTCTGAGTGATTTCCTATTGTGAGCTTATAGCCTTTACATTTGTTGTTTAGGTGTAAGTGGAGAAATATTGTAATCTGTGTGATTATAGTATAACCCAGAATCTGAGTGATCTGGAAGAGTGGACTAAAGGATTTTTATCCATATAACCACTATAAAAATTCCTTGTGTTATCTTGCATTTAAGATTTCTTGCATATTTTAAAGTTTGCATATTTAAACACTTTGAATTACTGAAAGATTTTATAAGGAGTTTCAAAACTGGGGATAAAATCTTTTTAAGAACTTAATTTACTTGTGAAAAACACTTTCAAACAATCCGCTGCAAGTATACTCTTTGGAAAACTGTTTTGTTGAAAAACAGCTAAGTATATATAAGAAGAGTGGTCACTCTGCTGTTCTAGACTCGTTCTTGATCAGCGAAGTAATCTTACTGTTCTTCATCAGCTTAGTCTGCTGACAGAACACTAAAAATTTTTTAAGTTCAAAATTTTCAGAGGTCTATTCACCCCCCCCTCTAGACCTCATCTGACCACTTGGGACCAACAAGTGGTATCAGAGCGGGTGGTTCATTAGAATCAGCTGCCTGATCAACGAGCTTTATCCAAGTGTTTTTCAAAGGTTTTCAAAACTTTTCAAAAGAGCATCTTTTTGAAAAATCAAAACTTTTTGAAAAATGGACTGTATCAGCCATGTTCCCCACATTGCTGGTATGTCTTTTGAAGACTGGAAGATTAGAATGGAAATCTTTCTAGCAGCCTACAATGACAACATGTACACATGTATCATTAAAGGTCCATTCAGATTCACAAAGACCATAAAAATCAATGAAATTGATACGGTTGTGGAAAAAGACCTTCATGAGATGACTCCAGAAGAAATAAAGCTTTACAATCTAGACAAAGTTGGGAGATTCATCATGACTAAAGCCCTGGATAATGATAGGTTTGACAAGGTCAAACATTGCAAAACTGCAAAGGAGATGTGGGACAAAGTCAGAGATATGAGCGAAGGAAATGATGCAATAAAGGAGCATCAGCTCACTGTTGCCTTGGAGAAACTTGACAATTTCAAGATGAAGTCTGGAGAAACCATTGATCAGATGGATACCAGATTCACCAGAACTCTGAATGAAGTTTTAAAGTTGGGAAAGACCTTCACTGACAAAGAAATCACTGTCAGAGTACTAAAGGCCCTACCCCCAAAGTTCAACATGAAAGTGACAGCAATGGAAGAATCAAGGGATTTGGGAAAAATCTCTCTTACTGAGCTGTTTTCTGTACTCAAGGCATTCGAGTATAAACTGCCTAGAATGGGAATTGAAGAAACCTCAACTTCAGGACCCACAGCTGCCTTAGTTGCTGCTGAAAACACCAGGAGACCAGCAAATAGAAGCCAAGATGTGGACTCATCTGATGAAGCATCACTACTCAACAAAAAGGAGTACACTGCTGGAGATGTAGCATTATTGATGAATAACTTCAAGAAGTTTTACAAGAGAAAGATGAAAAACAAATACAATCATGCTGCTTCTACTTCTAAACCTAACTCTTCTTCTCAAGAAAAAGATGATTATAAAGCAAAACTAATGTGTTATAACTGCAGGAAATTAGGACATTTCATCAGAGACTGTCCATATCCAAAGGCAGAAAAATACACTGAGGAAGAGAAGAGAATCAGAAACGAAAGAAAGCATCAAAAAGGGAAAGCAATGGTAGCTGAAGCAGAAAAGCTTGCTGCTGTCTACTCATCTGATTCAGATTCAGACACGTCTGATGAAGAATCTTCTGATGAAGAGAAACCTGCTCTCCTCTGCCTGATGGCTAAGGAATCTGATGACTCAGAGGATGAGGTAACTCCTCAAGATAATGAACTGTTTAATTCTCTAGAACAAATGATGTTGAATAATACTACTATTGCTGGAGAATTTGTTAAGCTTAAGGAAGAGATGATATTGCTAAAAGAGCAAAATAGTTCACTGAAACTTTTAGCTGAAAAGCCAAAAGAATCAGCTGAATATAAACAGCTTGAGCAAGAGCATGAATCTCTGAAAGCTGAATGTGAGGTCTATAAAGGAAAGATCATGGAACTTGAGAAAATTATTGAGTCTCATGATAAGTCAACTGTTGCATCCATGCATACATCTAGTAAACAGGAGACACCTTTAGAAAAGGATAAACTAGAATTGAATCATACTGAAAAATTCATTTCTGCTGACAATAGTAAGGTCATTCTGTATGTTCAAACTTCTAAACCTACCTCATCTGAGAAAGTGGTAAAGGAGAAGAAATCTCCTAAGGCTAAATAGAGCAAAGAGCCTAGTGTAGGAAATCAGACTAGTAAGACCAAACAGCAGAGTCCTAAGAAGTCTGCTGATAAAGCTAAATTGAATCAATCTGTTGGTAAAACTAAGTCAAAACAAACTGAGCAAGCATCTAGTAAGCCAAAGAAGCATAAAAACAAGAAGAATCAAAATGCTTGGTATGGAAATGAGTCATATTATGTGCAACCTGCTGCATATCATCCTATGTATCATGCACCTCAATTTCCAGGATACTATGCACCTTACCCTGCTCATCCAATGCATGCATACCCTGCTTATCATGCACCTTACCCTGCTTATGAACACTATTCTTATCATACTGATCATCAACATGACTTATCTGCTAATTATGATAGAAATGAAACTGTTCATGCTCCTGTCAAAACTCGGAAGCCTAAGAAGCCTAAGACATCAACATCTTGGGTTGTCAAAGGTGAAACTAATCCTTCAGGACCCTCTCAATAAGGGTACCTAAAACAATTTTTTTTTGTTTTGTAGGTTAGGATTAGGAGTAGGAGTAAAGTAGAGAAGATTTGGTACTTGGACAGTGGATGTTCAAGGCACATGTGTGGAAACATACATGAGTTGACTGATGCAGTTGCTGTGGATGGTCCAAGTGTTACATTTGGAGACAGCAAAGAAGGCAAGATTAAAGCTAAAGGAAGATTAATCAAGGGAAACATAGAGATATCTGACGTCTCATATGTTAAAGGCCTAAAGTATAATCTGCTGAGCATAAGTCAATTTTGTGACAAAGGATATTCAGTCATCTTCTCAACAGATAAGTGCTACGTTGAACAGATTGGTACAAAGAAGGTAATTTTATCTGGAAGAAGACAAGGAAATATCTACATAGTCGACTGGGATTCTGTTGACAAGAATTCAAGTGTTTGTTTGGTGGCATCTGCACCAAGTGAAGTGAGTTGGCTATGGCACAAGAGAATGAATCACTTAAACTTCAAGACCATAAACAGATTAATCAAGAATGATTTGGTAGAAGGGATTCCAAAAGCAGTCATGAGCAAAGACAAGCTCTGTGACGCATGTCAGAAGGGTAAACAAATCAAGTCATCTTTCAAAAGCAAAAAGCATCAATCTTCTGAAAGAATATTGGAGCTACTACATATGGACTTATTTGGACCCATTGATCCAGTCAGCAATGGTGGAAAGAAATACTGCCTAGCTGTTGTGGATGACTATTCAAGATATACTTGGGTGATTTTCATGAAGAAGAAAAGTGAAACCAAGGAACATCTTACAAATCTGATGGAACTGATCCAGAATGAGAAGAGTATCAAAATATTGAAGATCAGATCAGATAGAGGGACAGAGTTTACAAACTCTACTGTTGAAGAGTATTGTAACATCAAAGGAATACATCATGAGTATTCAGCTGCTAGAACCCCTCAACAGAATGGTGTTGCTGAAAGGAGAAACAGAACACTAAAGGAAGCTGTCAGAACCATGATAGCTGAAGCTAAACTGCCTCAAAGATTTTGGGCAGAAGCAACAAACACAGCATGCTTTACCCAAAACAGATGTATGATCAACAAAAATCAGAACAAGACTCCATATGAAGTTTGGAACAACAGAAAACCAAACATTCATTACTTTAAGATTTTTGGTTGTAAATGTTTTGTATTGAATAATGGGAAAAATCACCTTACTGCATTTGCAGAAAAGGCTGATGAAGCTGTCTTTGTAGGATACTCATCTGTCAGTAAGGCTTACAGAGTTTTTAACAAAAGAACATTACTAATAGAAGAATCTATCCATGTAGTATTTGATGAGCCAAGTCAATCTTCTGAAAAGAATCAAAGTGTTAATCAAGATCTGTCTACTGATTTACAGAAGTTAGACATTGGAAGAAATGAAGAATATGTTCCCATCATACTACCTAATCTTGATTCAGCTGCTAACTCAAGTGCTGTTCAAAATCACAGTGCTGATTGTCTAACAGACGAGTTGCAAACAGCTGACAGACCAGAGACTGCTCAACAGACTGCAAATGTTCAACAGACTACTACTGAAACTCCAACAGTAGTGTTGCAAGATCACAACAGAGGACAACATTCAGACCTGCAACCTGATCTTAGATGGCTCAGAAATCACCCACCTGAATTAGTGATTGGTGATCCATTAGATAGAGTGAAAACAAGAAGAGCTGCTGCACAAGATGCTATGTTTGTCACATTTCTATCTCAAATAGAGCCTAAGCAAATTGAAGAAGCTCTAAATGATTCCTTCTGGATAGAAGCTATGCAAGAAGAGTTGAATCAATTTGAAAGGAATGAAGTCTGGTACTTAGTTCCTAGACCAAGTCATCAAAGAGTAATTGGCACTAAGTGGGTATTCAGAAATAAGATGAATGAAGATGGTGTTGTCACCAGAAACAAAGCAAGACTAGTGGCCAAAGGTTATTGTCAAGAAGAAGGAATTGACTTTGATGAGACATTTGCACCAGTAGCAAGACTTGAAGCAATCAGACTGTTTCTTGCCTATGCTGCTTATAAGAACTTCACTGTCTATCAGATGGATGTGAAGTCTGCTTTTCTCAATGGAGAACTGCAAGAAGAAGTGTATGTTGAGCAACCTCCTGGATTTGAAGTCTATCAAGAAGAGGACAAAGTATATCGTCTGAAGAAAGCTCTCTATGGACTGAAACAGGCTCCAAGAGCATGGTATGATACCCTATCTGATTTTCTTTTAATTAAAGGATTTCGAAAAGGTAAGGTAGATAAAACCTTGTTCACAATTGAATGGGAAAATCATATATTACTTGTGCAAATATATGTGGACGATATTATTTTTTGTTCAACTAATCAACAGATGTGTGATAAGTTCTCCAAGCTGATGCAGAATAAGTTTGAAATGAGCATGATGGGTGAACTTAATTATTTTCTTGGATTGCAAGTTAGACAGTTGCCTGATGGAATATTCATCAGCCAAGCAAAATACACAAGAGATCTGTTTAAGAAGTTTGGTATGGAAACTAGCTCTACTGCTACAATTCCTATGTCTACAAGTCTTCGTTTGGATAAAGATGAAGATGGCAAATCAGTGGACATAACCAAATATAGAGGCATTATTGGTTCATTGTTGTATCTAACAGCAAGCAGACCTGACATAATGTACTCAGTTGGAGTCTGTGCAAGATTTCAATCAAACCCCAAAGAATCTCATCTCTTAGCTGCCAAGAGGATATTGAAATACATTAAAGGCACTCAAGAATTGGGATTGTGGTATCCTAGAGAATCTGGATTTGAACTTATTGGTTATTCAGATTCAGACCTTGCTGGCTGCAAGATTGACAGAAAGAGCACAACAGGTGCCTGTCAGTTCTTAGGTAGTCGTCTGATCTCATGGATGAGTAAGAAACAGACTTCAGTTTCTATATCTACTGCTGAAGCTGAATATATAGCTGCTGGAGCTTGTTGTGCACAGATACTTTGGTTGAAACATCAACTGGAAGACTACAACATCAAGATCAGTGGAATTCCAATCTACTGTGATAATACAAGTGCAATCTCTCTTGCTCAGAACACTACAAGTCATTCAAGGACTAAACATATAGAGATCAAGCATCATTTCATTAGAGATCATGTGGAAAAAGGCAATGTTATGATTGAGTATGTTCATACTGATAATCAAATTGCTGATATTTTCACTAAACCTTTAAGTGAAGCAAGGTTCTCAACTCTAAGAGCTGAGTTAGGACTACTAAATTTGGATGCATAAGCTGAGGGGGAACTCTTCAGAAGACTGGAGTTCAACAGCTTAGTCATCAGTTATTTTATTCAAGGATTAACCTTCAACAGACTAGTTAACTTATGAATTCTTAAAGTCAGGGGGAACGTGTAAGACTAGCGGTACTTCTGTTCTAAAAGATGAAATCTGTTAATGACAGTTAGTTGAAGTTAAGTTATCATGAAGATGTGTTCTTAATTCTTGAAGATTGAAGATTATTTTATCTTGCTGGATTGACAAACAGCAGAGGAAGATTACTAGCTATTGGCATTCTCTAGTAATATCAGATAACAGATCACTCGTCTGTCAGATAAGTTTAACTCTACTCATCTGACACCTTATATAAGCATGGTCATAAAACGTATTATTAAAAACGCGCTTTTATAAGTAACAGATTAGTGTCGATAGAGTTTCCCGCCCATCTGACATTAAAATAATAAAATTGAAATCCGTCTCTCCTATCCGCACGATTAAAAACTGTCAGATTAGATCAACGGTTCTGATAAATCACGAAAACCTAACCAAAAGGAAACCTATAAAATCCGATCTGAAACAGTATAGTCGTCTTACGCACTCAAAATACTCTCAAACTCTCTAATTCTCAAACTCTCTTGTTTCGAAAGCTTACTGTTTTTGTAGATTCTACTCACTAATCTCAGAAATGGACAAGATCATTGACGGAAGATACCTAAACTACAGCAAATTTCACTTTTCGGGTACTGATCTGATGCGCTCACTGATGGAGAAAATCAAAGAGGCATCGTTGGTTCCAGTTCTGGAAGCACATGAAGAAAGGGTTTACTTAGAAGATGTTTATCACTTCTACAAGACCAGGAAGTTCAACACTGAAGAGACTGTTATGACTGCTGTTATCGGTGGTAAGAAGGTTGCTATCTCTGCTGCTGTGCTGAGTGAAATTTATAAACTTACGAACAAAGGAGGGGATGTGACAGACCTTGGGTCTGAAAAGGAAGAGGAGTTCTGGGCTGTTTGTGCTAAGAAAGGAGAAAAGATGACTGGGACTTTGATGAAGACCCAGCTGAAAGATGAATATCAGAGATTTGCTGATATTATAGCCAAGGTGCTGGACTGCAGCACAAGTTCTTTGGATGGGCTTCCAAGGAGAAGATACTACACAATGGTGTGTATCTACTACGGTTTAAAGGTTAACTGGGCTGCTCATGTTTATGAGCTACTGAGTGATAAGAGGCTTTCTCATGCCATTTTACTCAGTAATCTGTTTGCATCTCTGCAATGCCCCTTAGGACCAGGGAAGAATACTCATGGTAGCAAAGAGTTCAAACTCTACGAACCAGTGAGAAAAATAGTGGAAAAACCTAAGAGAAAAGCCCCTGCCAAATCCAAGAAGGGCCCCTCTAAGAAGAGCAAAAAGGAGGGACAGACAAGCCAAGTTGCTGAGCCAACAGCACAGTCTGCTGTTAAGACTGATTCAGCACTTTCTGAGGATGAAGTTCCAGAAAAAGAAATTGAAGACTTTACTAGGGAGATTGAGCAGATGAGGACTGACTCATCTCCTGAAAGGACAGAGTCTGAGGAAGAAATTCCTCTTCAAAGGTTGAAGAGGATGAGAACAAAGAGTGAGGCAAGGGGACCTCCTACTGCCAACCCCCCTGCCAAAAGGATTGCAAAGTCAAAGGCTAAGAGAAAGGTCACCTTCTCTGAAGAGCCTGTTGCAACTGTTAGAGAAACAACAGCAGAAGCAGAAAGACCTGTAATAATTGAAGAACCTACTGTCCAAGCTGCTAAGAGTGATACTGCTGAAGCTGAAGTTGTTTCTGAAGTTGGAATGTCAACAGAAGACTCGTCTGCTGCACTATCTGCTGAAGTTAGAGAAGCAAAGCAGACTAGTACAACACAAGAAGGAGCTACACTGTTGCTGCACCCTACTCCAGTTGCTGCAACCCCTATTCAAGCAGTTGAGAGTCCTGAATCCAGAAGAAAGAGGACTGGCAAGATTGCCACTTACTTAACTGCTGCAGAAAAGAAAAGACAAGACGCTGCTGAAAAGCAGAGGATAGCTGCTGAGAAAGCAGAAGAAGAAAGGCAGAAAAGCTTAGAGCTTAAGAGGCTGGAGGAAGAAGCCAGCAAAATGACTCAAGAGCAGAGGGATGCTGTTGAAGCAGCAGAGTTGGCTGCTGCCATTGAAGCAAGCACCAAAGATGCTCATGGTCATCAGCATAGTGGTGGGATAGTTATTGGTGAACAAAGGGATCCAAACAAACCAAAACCAGCTATGCCTGCACCAAAAATAAAGCCAAAGAGAAGAGAAGAAGTCAGACTATCTTTGGAGATTGTCAGGGATGATCCTGCCATCTTTGAAGAATTCCTGAAGAGGCTTGATGCTAAAAATGAAATAGTCAACCGCCTGACACAGTTCAATAATGAAAAGATCAGATATAACAGGTGGAGGGAATTCAGACTGACAAAGAGTCCAGCTGAAATGACCAAATGGAAAGCCTTTGTTGTTGAAGAAGCATGGGTACTGAAGTGGCTGGAGACAGGTTCTCTAATTCAAGCACTTGATTCAGAATTCTTTCTGGACAAGTTGAGGCTAAAGATAAGTCACTTCGTAAAGGCTGAAGCCAAGAAGATCTTCGAATCAATTCCTGAAGACTATGAGGAATCTGAAGACCTCAAGGAAAGATCTATAAAGTTGGCTATTGCTCAAGAAATGGAGCTTTGGGCAAAGAAATCAAGGAAGTTAAGGGGACAACCAAGCTCATTGGTCCCTCTTCCTAACATCAAACACATTGTCTACGGGCCAAATATCAAACCTTATGAAGAGCTGCCTGAGGAACCTACATCTACTTTTATTCCTCTTGATAACTTTACTTGGATTTCCAACAGGTCAGCTGTGGACAATGAAGGAATGATGAGGACAGTTGAGACTGTCAAAAAGATTGTATCCCCTGCTGATAAAGAAAAAGCAGAATCTTCTGATCAACCAAAGCAAAAAGAGGGTACATCAGACCCATCTGATCAGAACAAAGCACAGGGTGATAAGTCTGACACTGCTGATGATTCAAGGAAAGAAGAAGCAATTCCAGCAGATCAGATCAAGGACAAAGAAGTTGCTACTGAAGGAGATGATCAAGCTAAGGAGAAGGAAAGCACTCCAAGCCATGCTGGTAGTCCAGCAGATCAGTCTCTTGCATTAACAACTCAACCAACAGAGCAACATATCAAAGAAACACTTCCTGCTACAACAAATATGCCTTCAACTTCTCAAAGTGCTCAGACAAATCTGTTGGACTCCATCCAACAAATGATCACCAAATCTTTGAAGGATATGAAGGAAGAGTTAGCTGCAGAAGTGTTAGCTGCTGTCAAACAACCAAATCAGAAAGCTACTGCTGTCCCAACCGATCTGATAGAAGACACTGCTCAGAATGTTAAATCCATCTGTCAAGATATGGATATACTTAGAAGACGGACTCAGAGCACTACTGAAGGTTGGAAACAGATTGAACAAACAGTTGAAATGGCCCTGCAAGCAGAAGATGAAGTCATGGGAAATATGATGAAAGACTTCACTGCTTCATCAAATTGGATTTTGGGAACTCAAATTCAATTGGGTGATCAAGGAGAAGATTTGCTCAAGGAAGTCAAAACTGTTAAGGCCAATCAACTCAAACAGCAAGCTCAGATCAATGCTATGGAAGAGAACATCAAGCTTCTCTGTGATTCACTTCTAATTACACCAGTTGTGCCACAATATCCAATCAACCCTGCTGATGATGACAAAAAGGGGGGAAGAAAGGGTATTTGGACAGAAGAAAGTTGGTCCTTCTCTTGAAAAGGAAGAAGATAACCAAGCTGAAGCAACTGAAGTGTTGGAAGAATCTGCTGGTGACACTGAAAGAAATATGGGAGAATCAAGCAGACCAACAGATGAGAGAATTACAGAAGAAGAGCAAGCTGAATCTGAAGAATCTGAAGCAAAAGCCAAGTCTGACAAGGAACTAGCTGCTGCCAAAGATTCAGCTGAAGAACAGCTTGACCCTGATGTAAAATATAAAAAGATAGAGCTGCTAAGAAAAAGGCTCTTTGAAGAGCTGGAAGCTGAGACTTCTAAGTTATCTGATGAAGAATCTGAAAAAGAGGACAAGGAAGCTGAAGAAGAGAAGAAGGAAGAAGACTAGTTTAGGCTAGATTTCCTTTTTATCTTAAAATCCTTGTAATCGTTTTAAAAGTACTTTGCACTTTTCATTCTTCAAAACTTGTAATCTGTAATCAGTTTAATCATCTATAAAATTGCAAGTTTGAATCAAACATACTATTTCTATCTCAGAAATTTTTGAGGATCAAAACTTTAGTTTAGGTACAGGTACTTAGCTGGAGTTTTGTCATCATCAAAAAGGGGGAAATTGTTGGATGAAGATGAAGATGAAAGAAGTCAGAATTTAAGGGAAGGTTTTGATGATTTCCAAAACATCATAATCAGCTAAGTATGGAAAGCTTAGTTCCCTTGGAAGAATCTTTGAACAAGTAAAGAAGATATCAGAAGAGTTCAAAGACCAAAAGACTAAGTGATCTCTTGCTGAAACAGCAAACAGAAAGGTAGGTTATCAGCCGAGTCAAATCAGATTAGTTCAGTATTTGATCAGCAGAGTACCTATCAGAAGGGTTGCTTCGATCAGCAGAGTGGAAGAGATCATGAGATCAGTTCAAACGGTAATAAATGCACTTGGTGTAATAAATGCTGAAAGAGAAGTGTAGTAATGGCAAATGATTGAAGATATCCTCGTATCAGCAGAGTGCATTTAATGCAGCATTAAATGTGATGGACAGAAAGTACTGTACACTGTACGGATTGCTGCAGGGAGCCGTTTCAAAAGAGCTGAATGATGGATTTGAAGATTTGATTTGCCTTCAACGGTCATATTCTCATCTCCATGTATAAATAGAGCTAAGTTCGAAGAGAGAGACACACAACAACAATCAGAGATTTCGATTTTGAAGCAGAATTTTTCTAAGTCTCAAAAGCTCGAACAGCTCACTCGTCTGGTGGAAGTCATCTGTTGACAGAAACCTAGTTGAAGAAAACAGAAAAACATTATCTGAGTGATTTTGTAATAGCTGAGTGTTGTGCGAAGTGAGAATCCATCTTTGTGAGTGATTCTACTTTAGAGGATAGGATTTCTGAGTGATTTCCTATTGTGAGCTTATAGCCTTTACATTTGTTGTTTAGGTGTAAGTGGAGAAATATTGTAATCTGTGTGATTATAGTATAACCCAGAATCTGAGTGATCTGGAAGAGTGGACTAAAGGATTTTTATCCATATAACCACTATAAAAATTCCTTGTGTTATCTTGCATTTAAGATTTCTTGCATATTTTAAAGTTTGCATATTTAAACACTTTGAATTACTGAAAGATTTTATAAGGAGTTTCAAAACTGGGGATAAAATCTTTTTAAGAACTTAATTTACTTGTGAAAAACACTTTCAAACAATCCGCTGCAAGTATACTCTTTGGAAAACTGTTTTGTTGAAAAACAGCTAAGTATATATAAGAAGAGTGGTCACTCTGCTGTTCTAGACTCGTTCTTGATCAGCGAAGTAATCTTACTGTTATTCATCAGCTTAGTCTGCTGACAGAACACTAAAAATTTTTTAAGTTCAAAATTTTCAGAGGTCTATTCACCCCCCCCCCCCCTCTAGACCTCATCTGACCACTTGGGACCAACAATCGACAAGCTTTAACAGAGGATCGGACTCTTGGTTCTCTCCGACCTTGTTCTTGCCCCTCATACTTCTGGAACTAGACATTATGGACTGGGAAACGATTATACTAAAGCAGATGCTCTTTCGACCCGAATGCTCCGAGCTCAAGAAAGTATGTGATTTGTGAGTAATTTTTCAACAAGTCAACATATATATACGGGGTTAAAAAGGTAAATTGCAAATAGGTCCCCGAGTAACCGCGACGGTTGAACTTACACTGCGTAAAAATTTAAAGTTATTTTTCTGAGAATTGCATTCTTGATCCCTCACTTTCCAGAAATTGGGATATGTTCCTTGGAAATTGTTCCTATGGTATTCCGTTGATCCTTTGTGTTGCGATCGGAAAATTAAGGAAGCATTCGCTAAGGAATTAAATGAAGCATCACAGTAATTGACAGTAAGGAAAATTCCGATCTAGAGGTCCTACGCAAACAATGGACAATAAGGTTAACATCTCGGCACGCCATTATATTGTTTCTAATATATGCACTCCTTTTCCCTAGCTCGGTTTTTATCTCACAGGGTTTTTCCGAGTTAGGTTTTTAATGAGGCATACCCGAAACATATTTTGAATGGTTCATCTCACCCCAGCGTTCAACATAGCTTATACTTCTTCGAGCTTAAGCTCCACTTTACGCTCGAGAAGTGGGGAAGTATTGATGAGGGGTAATTTGGATCACCTATTCTTGCTAGCTCGATGTGGATCGAACTGCACAAGTTTCCGTCCCCGGAAGGGCCGAACCGAGCCGGGGTATGTAGTGATCTGTTCCGAGCCAATAAAGAGAATTCGAGGTCGAAGGTCACTATTGGGCCGAGCCCAGGCCCAAGTCAGCGGGCCAGAAAAGAACTCTTGCAAGTGTGTCAGAAAGCCCATCATCTCAGTTATAAATACCCCTAGCATTTATGACAACACAACTTCCCAGGTGCTCTTCCTCCGAGGCTGCTGCTCGGAACTACTTAGGAAGAATAGTATAGGCTGTTTATTGTGTATTTCACCCTCTAGCTTGTACGGCATCCTATAATGCTCGGATAGGACTCTCGATATCTGTAATTTGTACTCAATCATTCCGAATACAAATACTATTGATCGTTTACTTCTATTTACATACATTAACACGACATTTTACACCACCTAGGTCGAACAAGCGAAAACGCGTAAATATAAAATTGTTGATTATAAAATATTATCCAAATCATAACATTGTTGATTATAAAATATTATCCAAATCTCCACAGCTGTTCTTTCAAAAATAAATATAAAATTGTTTTTAAGAAAAATAAAATTGTGGACGTCCCAAGAATAGCGCTAATTCGATATTCGATAAAATAATTTTGTTGTCAATCATTAGATTCAACTTCACCTTAGGCCATCTCCATTCGGTCTCGGGGTGGGGCGGGGCTGAGGAGCAAAAATCGTTGGAGATGGTGCGGGGCTACGGGACGGGGTGGCTTGCGGGCTGGAATGGGCTGGGACGCGGGGCGAAACGCTGCAAGGAATGGGTGCCGCGTAAAGGAAAAGGAAGAAAGAGGGTCGATTGATATGCACTCTCCCCTATTTAACTGTTGTGCAATTAATATACATACATATATTCGTATGAGATGAGAAGAGAAAAAGTGGTCCCGCATAATTTCCTTCTTTTATTTATCTAGATGGCATTGCCAGCTGTTTGTCACATGATGGTTTTGAAATTTTATGAATCCTCAAGGAAAAAAGAAAGATTAGTGGAAATTATATGTAATAGTGTAAATTAATTTATGATTATTCTATTATTATTATTATTATTATTATTAAAAACAATATTAAAATGATAAAAGTGGGGAAGAAAAAAAATTGAAAGAAATTGAGTGTTGGAGACCATCACTCGAGATGATTACCCAGAGCTCGGGCTTGCTTGGGGGCTACCCCGAGGACTGGCCCGGGAATGGTCCCGGGAAACCATTGGAGATGGCCTTACAGGTAGTGATGCTTAATCATTTCATGTATGCCTACAAACAATATATGAATATAAAATTCTCTCATGTATAGATGAAAATATATATGTCAAATTATCGATGTATCATATTGGAAGCGTATTATGTTATTTAGCAATATTAATCAATTTAATCACTTCTCAATTGGTGTAAGAATTCATATGCTCTTTAGTCGGTATTTATTGTAAAAATTATAAAATTAATTATTAATTTTTTTTCCGAAATTTATATTAAAGTATTATTTAATTTTTATCGTATATAAAATCAAACTAGCTTTTTAAGTATGTAAATATAATACGTAAAATCCTCAAATTGGTCCGTAAGTAGTTTTTTTTCGTATATATTTTTAAAATTGTGTAGCAATATGGACTTAAATTGCAAGCAAATTTAAAAATGTGGGATTATTTTCCAAGTTCAAAATATGATGTGGTAAAATTATCAGCGATTATAAGTTATCAAATCAATTTTATTTTGCAATAATCTCATATATTTCAGGCGTGGGAAGAAGGCGGGGCAACACAAAAATTAAATTTTTTGTTGAAGTGTATATTTGTAAAACTATTTTATGGTTTATTTGCTATGGCAACAACATTATTAGCTCTCATGATAATATCATCAATCAGTTTATTCAATTCAGGCTAGTGGACTATTATGATACTCAATTAATTACCTACTTCCAACAAAAAATTCCAAAACTGTGGTTGGTTAAGAGGAAACGACAATTTATTTTCGTTTCAATTATACAATTTAATAATTTTGCTTTCATGTGAACACATGGTCAAATGAGATGTAGTTTTCAAGCACTATTAGTATAAATAATAGATTTGGTAAGACTCGTCCAATGAACATATTGCAATGTGAATATGAAGTTTTTAAACATTTTGACCAAAGCATCCGTCTTATATTTTATTATGGTGTTGGTACTTGGTACCACTCTGACACTAGTTCTACCATTACCATCTAGGTTGCACGGATACTCCGAAATTATACACCGTACAGTATCGTATGCGTATCGGATATTCGGATACTCTGATACTCGTACGATACTTGTGAAATACTCTACCGTGTCGATTTCAATAATAAGAAAATAAAAAATAGAAAAGATACGTATCGGATACAAAGGAAGGCATATCGAAAATACCCAGAATACTTGAGAGCATGTATTTCTACAAATAATTTCTAGATTATGTATCAAAGTAAATCTACATAAAACGCTTGAAAATCTGTATAGGGCCAAGGACTTTGCCTATGATATTAATACTATGGTTTTATTTGAACACTTATATAATAGGTAGATAGCATTATTAATTTTAGTATGGAATAAAAAGTGAACTAAATATATATTACATAATTTTTTTGAATATATTTTTAAATATACAGACACGTATTTTTGCCGTATCGAATCCTATAAATTTTGAAAATCCGTATCGTATTATACCGTATCGATGTATCCGTATCCGTGCAATCTAGATTATCACTTATCCACAACTATAAATAATTGCAAGTTGCTATAAGGTTCCCTTTTAGATTTTATAATAAATAGGAAATTTTTTTTCTTTTTTTTTTTACAAATGAAGTTGACTCATTATTTTGCTTGAAAACTGATACTCCTTCCGTCCTTATCTGCTTGCTCCTATTTTTTTTTGGATGTTCCCAAATAGTACCTTCTTCCTAAATATAAAATTATTTTTCTTAAAAGTACCCTTTCACATGAATTAAGTTGTTTCAGTATTGAATAATTAATAAGTAATGCATGATTACCTACTTGTTATATGTACCAATTTCAAATTCAATTAACATTTCTGCCGGGAAAGAAAGAAAAAAAAAAAGCACACACACACAACACATACACTACGAGAAATATTCAAAATAATCTCACTCACTCTTGATTTTTCTAGGACTGGCTTTTAATTGATTGTCTCTATAAGTGATCTAATTGTTGTTGTGAAGAACAGATCTGAATTAATCTGTGAAGAACAGATCTGAATTAATCTCAAGTATTATTAGTTCACATAAATATGGCTGATGCAGCGGTGTCATTCTTGCTTGAAAATTTGTCGGAATTGATCGCTAGAGAGGCAGACCTACTTGCTGGTGTAAAGGAGAAGGTTGAATGGATTGAGAATGAATTCCAGGTAATGGTAGCTCACCTACAAACAATCGAGGCACTGCCCCAAGTCCCTGATGACGTGAATATATGTGTCGATTCCAGTCGAAAAGTAATCCGCAAAGCAGAAGATGTGATCGAGACTTACGCGAAAATAGTAGCCCAGAAAAACACGGCGGCCTTTTATAAGAGAATTTTTCATTTGTTAAAAGTCAGGAGTCAGGCGATGGAGGTGGAAAGAATCAAGAATGAGATCACAAAGGTTGAGAAATTGTGGAGAAAAAACAACTTTGATGTTGTTCCTAGACCGATAAGTTTTTTCTCCAGCTCATATCGGGACCTCGTCTGTGCACATGTAATCGAAAAACTTGAACGTGTTGAAAAGCGGTGTCGATTTGGTGATCAGAAGGAGCATCTGGAGCGCGTAAAGTGGGTGAGAGGTGAGCTGACCCCATTAAATGCTTTCTTAGAAAACGCTAATGAACAAATTCTGGAATTAGGGGAGAGGCAGGGGCTTTGGATTAGGGAGTTGAAAAATATTTTTG
This sequence comes from Penstemon eatonii, assembly GCA_038501285.1. NCBI lineage: Eukaryota > Viridiplantae > Streptophyta > Magnoliopsida > Lamiales > Plantaginaceae > Penstemon > Penstemon eatonii. The sequence goes on along the minus strand of CM076715.1, from coordinate 58,033,638 downwards.
ATGTCCTTCTATTGTCCCTTATGGACCCTGTCCCCAATCCTACAACAAAAAAACTAATCGATGTCAACAAATTTCTATTTTGGTTTTTCTATGATGTTCATGTTCCAAACACAAACTCGTTATGGCCCAATATCTTTTCAATGACCCAGAGTACGATTCTGGATCTCTATAGAAGATATTATACTTATGGGATAGGAGAAATTCGGGCCAGTTACGGGGTAAGAACCATTTTCCCAAGTATAAGGATGAATTTTCCAGTACCTGGAGGATCATCATCATCATCATCATCATCAGATCATGATATTTATCAAGTTAAGTACCTAGTAAAAGAAATCAACCACCTAAATGGTAGTACATCAAAGAGTTTGACTATAAATAGGTTAAGAGTTGATTTGGAGATGATGAAGGCTTTAATTAAAGATGGAAGATCGATGAAAAATAAGGATGAGCGATTGAAGGTGTGGCTCAATCAAATGGAGGATATTTCTGTTGATTTGGAGGCGGCCCTGCTCAGGACCACGTCGTCCCAAACAGAAGAATTCAGCCATGAGGACTTGGACCAGATAGAAGATGAAATATGCAGGATGACTGGAAGAAAAATGATGTATGGCATATGCAGCTCTGGCATGGGAGCTGACTGCAGATTATACTACTACTCAGCTACTAGTGCATCTGCAATATCTGAAGCTCATGATGATCATTCCTCGAGGACTAGTGCTCGACTACTTAAAACATTTACACGAGAATCGGAGTTAATGGAAGCTTTGTTTAAGGATGTTAAAACTCATGTATATCCACTTGATGAAAGGCTCAGAATTTGGCTTCAGGAGTTGCAATTGGTTGCACACGAGACAAAGGCCATTCTGGGACTTCTATCCGATACCAAAAGGTAAAGTACATATATACTACTGTTATTATTGTAGACCTGCAGAAAACCAAACCAAGTGGCTAACTAATTTCATGGATCCAAGTTTCCATCAAAAAGTTTTTGTTTTTGAATCAATGGAAACAAAAAAAAAACTCTTTAATATGTTTTCTTAATTTAGTTACTTTTCCGTAATGTTTCCGAGAAAATTCCAATATTTACCTGACCGAAACATACATATGGAATTTAAGTCTATATTAAGTGCTAATTATATTTCTTCCACATTAATCACTACTCCTTTACAACTACTATTACTACTTCAACAGAAGTACTCATGCTCAGAGGAGATGTGAGAAACTCAACCAACGAATCTGCACTATGTCTATATGGAAGCGCACTTATGGAGTAGGAGACGTCAAATCGAGTGAGAGCTCCAATATCTCTATCGACCATCAACTTGGTGATGGAGAAATCGTACCTAATCCATCTGAAGACAAGAATGATGAGATCGATCTTATTAGAAGAGAGTTGAAGTTAATGCATGCTTTGGATAGGGATATAACTATCAAGATGGATGAGGTAGATGGAGAAACAAAGGCTTGGGTGCGGGAAATGCGCAGTGTTGCTAGAAAAGTTGAGAATATATTACACAGTGACAACATAGTAAGAATTGATGATGTTGATCGAATCAAGGATAATATTCGAGAACTTTCTAATAGGAGGGTGGCATCTGGCATTCAACTCGAGTCTAACTCTATCCCTGAACTAATTAATAATAATCAGATGCAAGATCGTTCAGATGCTTTAGAGTACAAAGACACTATTAATACAAGTGTTCCCCCTTACTTGAAGCAATGCATCAACCAGTTTTCATTGTTTCCTTCCGACTTTGAAGTTCCTGCTAGGAGATTAAAAGTTCTTTGGATTGCCGAAGGTTTGGCTCGACCAAAAAATGGTGAAACAGCTGAACATGTTGCTGAAAATTATTTACAAGAGCTAGTACAAAGACATTTGGTAGAGGTTACAAAGACAAAGCTTAATGGAAAAGTTAAAGCTTGCCGACTCACTAACGAGGCACGAGATAAATGGTTACCCAAGGCTGCTGAGGAATCCAGGTTTTTCAAAGACGAAGAAGGTATGATTTCGAGGCTTGTTGATCATCATAATGGCACTACTACTACTACGGATTCAGTGAAAGAATACCGCAACGTAGTGTCGTTCTTGTCGTTTGATACTCAGGAAGGAACAAAGTCAGGTGAACGTATAGGGAAGTTTGTCGATAAATGCATTGCCTCCGACTGCTTCTTAGAGCTGAGGATTCTTGACTTGGAAAAGGTATTCAGACCCAAGCTGCCAAAGTCAGTAAGTAAGCTAGTTCGTTTGAGGTATATCGGCTTAAGATGGACGTTTCTTGAAAATCTTCCAAAATTTGTAAACAAGTTGTTAAATCTCCAAGTACTTGATGTGAAACATACTTACATCAACACTCTTCCTAGATCAATATGGAGTATGCAATATCTCCAACATTTGTACTTGAGCGAGACTTATCGAACCAAGTTTCCTGACAGGCCATCATCAGCCACGTCCTCTCTAACTGCCCTGCAAACACTTTGGGGTGCATTTGTGGACGAGACTACTTGTGTAAAACAAGGATTGGATACTTTACTCCATATTCGAAAATTGGGACTTTCATGCAGGTCAACCTCATCTCAACACTCAAATTCAATGTTGGAACAACTACAGGCGGTGAACAGATGGATCTCAAATCTGAGTTCCCTCGAGTCCTTAAGGCTGAAATCAAGAGACAAGAATGGTAATCCTTCTGATCTGCATTTAAGCCCTTTGACGAATCATCCAAATCTATCCACGGTCTATCTTATCGGAAAATTAAAGCCATCTGTTGTGTATGAATTCCCTTCGAATCTCATTGATGTTACGTTGTCGAGTTCAGAGCTGGGTTTTGACCCAATGTCGACTTTGGAAAAACTTCCAAAACTCGTAATACTAAGGCTGTTATCTAAATCTGTTGTGTACCATAGGATGCTTAGCACGAATGGAGGTTTTCCTCGGCTTAAAGTTCTCAAATTATGGAAGCTAGAGTCTCTAGAGTATTGGGTGATAGAAAATGGAGCAATGCCTTGTTTGGAAGACTTGGAGATCAGGTCCTGTAATCACTTGGAGATGCTTCCAGATGGCCTACAAGATGTTACAACACTCATGAAATTGAAGTTAACACTTATGCCGGAAGAATTCATAGATAAGATAAAGGAAAGACAAGCTGAGCTTTGGGCTGAACTTAAGCATTTTTTTGAATTTGAACCAGTTAGCATGGAGCACATTAATCCTGATATATCTGTACGTACATATAAAGTGCTTTCTTTCTTATCCTATAGATATTAACTCGTTTTCACCAATTTCTAACACCATTTAAATTTTCATTATAACAGCTCATAAATCGGCGACTAAATTCAGCAGCTTTTGCAGATATGCGTCCAAAAATTCTTCGTTCCAAATCTTTGTAAGTTTTTGCTCCACAAAAGAAAAAAAAATCTTTAAAAAAAAAATCTTTGTGAGTTTGAGCTAAATTTATTACATCATTGCAACCTTTACTTTTACAATACCCGGAACCTCCAAAAAAAAAAAAAAAGAAAGAAAAAGAAAAAAATCCCCCCCCAAAAAAAAAACCCTGAAAAACCAAACAAATTGTTCTCATGTTTCTTTTCTAGATTTCGTACTTTTATTGGCTTTCTTCAGATGGTCAGATCAAGTTTCGAGAAAAGTTGCTTGACAAACCGAGCGGACTCGTTTGTCTTGATTCATATCTGCAGTTGTGGTATTTGATCCTTAGTCATTGTAATATCTTTTGTTGATCTATTTCTTACATACTGAGTTTTTTTATTTCTTGTTCTGTGCATCTTTGTACTTTATATATTAGTGTTTTTTGCTTTTTTTTTTTTTAATATTGACATTGTTTATTCTGGATTTTATGGTCAAAAGTTGAACCCCGTTGTCTCGTGAACTTTTGTATTATTCACTTTGATAATTTAAAAAAAAAAAAAGATTTTCAGCAAATAAAAATACTATTTAGACTTGTGGGTCCTCATGTTTGAGAATTTTGACATAGATAATTTTGTTATAAATATTCTTATTATAACTTCAGTGAAATAGCATTCACATATATGTTCAGAATTTTGGTGTTGAGCTTTACGTCAATTATCACTTTTAGTATTGGATTTATGTGTCCAATATATTTGGTATAATGCTTTAACAAATTGTGAAATATTTGGTAAAGTCGTTAAAAATTGAGGTTAAGGGGTGACGTGGCAATTAAGTTTAATTGCAAAGTTGATGTCATTACTTATGTTGTTTGATAATTTAAATAGATTAATATTATTATATTAATCATATATTTAAAAAGAATATGTCATTCTTAATTTTGGTGATATTTATTTTTAAGTATTATTTAATTTATTAATATTGTTTATAAATCAAATTAGTTATTTAAATAAAATAAGTAAAAGTTTTAGATTGGTCTGCATGTAGTCTTATTCGAGTCAATTTTGAATTTGGTAACATTGTAGATTAAAATCGTCATTAAATTTGGAGATGTGGAGTTTTTTTGGTAGCCTGAAATGTTAACATATAGTATCAACATTGCAACTAGGCTTAATTGCCACACTTAAGGGCAATTTTTAACGATTGTAGCAAATGTGTTGTACACATAAAACTCAATACCAAAAATGCAATTCTCTCTATATTTAGCTTTTAGGTTAAAAAAGGGAGAAAATATTAATTAGAAACCAATCGCAATGTAGAAATAAATCACAATTACATGTAAAGTGTTATAAAACTAAGCTAATTGGAACAACAACTAACTAGAATAAACAATGTAAAAGACAAGATAGAGTAGTAAGAGAAGTTCTTCTTATTTCATAGATGATTGTGTATACAATTCTGTATATAAACACTTTACAACAGTCCTATTTATAGGACTAGAAAAGCAACTCAAAAGCCAAAGGTTGCAAGACAATTGGTACTTCATTAATGTTGGTCAATACATAATGTATATGTCCTTTCATATGTTGAGTTCAAAGGTTCATCTTAAGGTTAATGAACTTCCAAATGTATCCACCTAATATTATTTTCATAACACTCCCCCTTGGATGCATGTTGCTTATGGAAAATGCCTCGTTAAAAACCTCATCAGAAAAATCCAGTGGGAAAAACCTGAACAAGGAAAAAAAGTACATATATGAGGCTGATAAGCGTGTAACACTGCCTCGTTAAAACCTTGCTAAGAAAATCCATTGGGACAAAATCTGGACGAAGAAAAAGAGTACAATGTGTGGATTATTAATGACACGCTCCCCCTGATGCTGGCGTAAGGTACACAAATTGTCGCATTCCAATATTATGACCATCAATTTGTATGACATAGTCGGCAATGCTTTAGTGAACAAATTAGTAAAATTATTGCTTGACTGAATTTTTTAAACATCAATATTACCAATTTTTCTAAAGATCATTGGTGAAGAAAAACATTGGTAATATGTAATTTGTTCAGTCTCCTTTTATATACCCATTCTTGATTTGAGAAATACAAGTGGCATGATTCTTGGAAATGTTGAATCGTAGACCTTAATCATAACCATAACACACCATATGTGGATTGTAACATCTGATTAAAACAAGCATATGTCGGTTGTTCCACAAAGATAGCATAATACATGTTTAATTTCATTTCAATATCTGCATGTAGATGCAGAGTTATATCTTTAAATGCAATATCCGACATCATACAATTTGCAAAATACATTAAATCTCTAATTGCATTTAGATAAGGTACTTCAGGACCTAACAATTCTTCATTATCCTCTTGAGGACAAATTTGATATTTATTTATATCTAAAGATCGAACAACCATAAGAGTGCTTAATGGATTAACTTTATCCATATAAGATCTTTTCAGAATTTTCTTTATATGGACAAATATATTTTCTAATAAATGCTCGATCTGCAGGCCGAGACAAAACTTTCTTATTTCGAGATTTTTCTCCCAAACTATTTCATCAAGTAGTTTGCGGTCTCAATGAGCTCTTCAAGAGTCCTCACGAGATTTAAAATCATCAGCACATACCGCCATAATAGAAAACTCATTTCAAAATCTTTCAATGCAAAGTACATGGACAAGTTGGATTGTGCACGAATCCTTCTTTTACGAGGTATTCATTTAGCTAGTTATATCAGACCAGATCACCCTTACTCATATAAGCATCGTATTTGTTTACTAAAAGATGAGCATGAGACCATTTAATTCCTTTTAGGAATTTTAATATAAATATCACTGCCCAATGATCTATCTAATATGCGGTAATACATCCATAAACACATTTCAAGTCCTTCAGGGACTACAAATCAATTAAATACCGCAACGTGATTGTACCAATCATGGGGGAATATGTTTCATCGTAGTTATTGGTCTCTGTGAAAATTCGTACAAGAAGTTGTGTTTTATATCTCACATTTTCATCATGTTTTCGTAAAATTATATGTTTGTGACATATAAATTTCACGTATTTTGGCGTACGGACAACTAGTCCAAATACTTTTACAATTTAATAGCGATCTTGAATCGCATCTTTCTATAAGGCCAAATTATTTATTTATTTATGTCAACATTAAATTAACTGTTCACAGTTCAGGATCCTGATTTGTATCTTTTATTTAGTTCGACCCGAACAAGCAAAACTATTATTTTGCTTTCTATCCCAGTTTTATTTCTGTTTCATGTGCCTCTTAATGGGCATCTCGTGATCTAGACTGACCAGTCATTTTTATTTTATAGCGCTTTATTTTGAAACAGATTTCTCCTCATAAGGGAATTTCTTTCAGAAGTTTTCTTTTGCACCAATAGTAATTTCACGCTTTAAATGTGTATATAGTATGCTATCATATTGTCCTTCAAGGACTTCAATTCATGTTGGTGCAATTTTCAATTCTTGCTCATACTATTTGTGTGTGGGCCAAGCTGAGACAAGTAATGTACATTTATGTACTCATGTCAAAATAATTTCACGCCCTTCTACATACAATGACATCAATTCTCCCCCTAACGACGAGAAAACTGTCTCAAAAAAAAATTATCATGATATTTTGATTTAACCATATCGTCTCGTCAGACGTTTAAGATATATGGTTATAGCCTCGTCAGGCGTTCAAAATATATGATTACAGTCGGGAAAAAAAAAACAAACCGACACGTCTTTGTAGACCCATATATGTTCATTTTGGTGGAAAAATCAGAACATAAATCGCACAATCATAAATTTTAATTGAGAATTATTAGGCTTCCAGCCTGACACAAGTTGCAACGTTGTCCTCAATCTTATACTTGAGCAAGAATCTCAGCAAAAGCAATACGTGTTGACAATAGGCATATTTAAACCCAAAAAAAAACTTTTACATGACCATGAAATTACATAATGGTCCACAAAGTGGATCTGTAAGTCTACATACATCCTATTAAAATTATCATAAAAAGGTTTGGGATTCATGACCAATCTTTACAGTAGATGATCTTATAATTTACTTTATTTGTGAGCAATCAACACACACATACTCATGAGGTAAATAATTATATGGTTCTTTAAAAGATGCCCGTAATAATTCGGCGCATTTGTAATTTTTCCTGGATGACCAAGTTTATCATGTCACTTCATAATATTATGGATCATTGAACTTCTGGTTCAACTTAAATTTCTGATCCAACATTGCTTATGATCGCAAAATTCATTTTGATGAGAAAACTGGGATTTTATTCAACAAAATTTTTCTGGCATGAAATATTGGATGTAGTATAAGTATCATATTTCCCTCGTATATATAATTTCCATATGATATTCGTCAATACGTTCTTCAAGACGTATTTCTTTCAACAAATCTATTTTGGATTTTATAGAGCACAAAGCCACTTTTACAAAAATATTTGCTCATCAGACAATTTATATTTACTCTTCTGGAGTCTTTATAGTATACCTCAATATGTATTAACTTTTACTTTTGCTAAGTTCAAGTTAGATAATATGTTCAATCTCGAAGAATTGTGTGTGTCGACCTACTGTCAACTAAATAAATATTTCCACCGTTCATTTTTACAATGCTCACATAATTGTTCATACATATTCAAGATGCTCACATAATATGTGCATAAGCTGGCATATGAACCAATTTTCCAATAGAACATGGTACACTCAAGTTATCACTGTGTACTAGATCCTTATTATTTATTAGTGGATGTCCGATATAGCGCATCACATTTTGACCTGGATGTCCCACCCGGTCATGCCATAGAAAAATACATGCTCGAGTCAGTTGGCTTCGAGCTATCTACAAGGTGTGCCTCAAGCACTCGTATTGTGGTAATGCACAAATTAGAGGTAATGCATAAATACTATATTCCCTTTTTCTCAGTGGTTTCAATGTGGTAACTATTAGCTCGAATATCTTTAAAACTCAACAATGTTCCCCTTGAACGTGGAGCATACATAGCCTCTTTAATGGCTAAAAACGTGCCATTTGACAACATAAGGTGGGCATTACCAAAGCCATCTATCAAATCATATGTGCCATATATTGTTGTCATAGAGGTCTTAATAGGCATTATATTAACGATCTATCCCTTGGGATAGTGTGCGTAATGGCACTATTAGCCATACATTATTCCCCTCATATCATGCCTAGGAACCAAATATATTCCAATTTAAATATTTACTTGAAAAAGTAAATCGAGCTAATACCACTAAATACCATAATAATCGGATTAAAATAAACCCACCCAAAATGTGGTCCAAAATAAACCAAACATAGTTCAAATATATAAATGTGGTTCTGCAAACATCAAAGTATTCCACCTATTTGTCGCTTCCGGCAACAAGAATAGTCTTTTGATGATCAAAACGATTAACCAGGACATCCCAACGTTTCTGGGAATTGATGAGTAGTCCAACCTAAGGACCTCATTCAAGTGTCTCCTGATCAGAACCATAACCTCAACATTTTGGGACATTAGTAGCAAATTGTCCCCAACAATTGTAATGCTCAGTTTCTTACGGGCATATAGTCTCCATAAGTAATTTGAACCCCTTTGGTTCCATTTATAATGAATTATATGGTTTTAATTCCAGGGAACTCTAATCTTAATATTCATGAACCCCAAGTGCACTCACATTCATTTATCATGCAATCATATATAATCATTCACCACATGCATAAGATTAAACATTAAGATGGATTCCCTTACAATTTGAAAACTTATGCCCCAAAATAAGATATGATAAATGAAACGACCAAAATTAAATTACAAATTATAACTCGAGAATTTAAATTTCATTGGATGAAACATAGTTCTGAAATTTATACCAGTAACTCACATTTAAGTTAAACACATATTCTTCAAATCAATGTAATCAATTAAAATGATCTACAAATTGACAAATGTTAAATCCAAATATAAAGATGAATTGCCTCATGTACTAAATGAAGATAAAAGAATTTCTAGTTGTAACTAAATTCTTCATAAGGAACAATAATCATGTAGTACATAATCTCAAATCAATTTTCAGAAAGATAAAACCGTTTCGAAGTTTCGAGATTCAATTCCTTAAAACACATATGACATAAAGAATAACACAAAAATCAATCTGCTAAAATAATCCAAGATTCCGTCGGCCTCAATTCACTGAACTTTATAAAATTTAATTAAGTTCTCATGTCATGTGTTTTGGGAAATGAACTTAAGTAATAGTATTTTCAAATATCAAACGAAAACGAGTAAACCATCAATTTCAATAGACCGAAATAGCTATTATAGAACTAATTGCTTTGTTGCCAAAAAGAGATTAATTGTAAAGACATTCTTCAAATGGAATTGTTGTCATGATTCAAGGATAGACATATATTAATATTAGATGCATTAATTTATTCATATTTTCATAGGGTTATATGATGCCTAAACAAGAAACTGAAATCATAAACGTGGATGAAATTCAACCATCTACACAGTTTGAAATTTCGGAATCCCGAAACAATTTTAGAAGTCAAGTAATAGATGGTGGGTTTATATATAATAATCATTTTACTACTAGATATCTTATGTGACTGATGATCACAAGCATTATGTAAAACAAACCAAAACTCTTATTTACATGAATCGGTTCAAGCCAAAGAATACATGGATATAATACAATAATCATAATTATTCAATCATCCAATTCATGAGTTCCAAATAAACAAAAATATAAATCTAAAGGGTAACATACACTTTAGATCATATAATTAGAGTACCGAATTAATTAACAGAACCCATCAAATTTTGCCGAATAGATAAAAAACTTCAGTTTTTGGCAACAATAATTAAACTTAAACCCTAGAACATGTTTTCGAATCATAAATTTTTCATATTTAGAGCATATAAAATTAATAAGGGTTCAAGTTGTTTGTTAATTTGATCATACCAGATAGAGGTTGTGGCTACTTCCTTCAACTTTTTCGTAAACTTCTGATGGTTGCCGATTCATTTACAGAATCTGGGATGACGATCCGAACGGTCAAAATTAAGATCCTGGTGTGATGAACCTTCAGTTCAAATTTGAATACGATCCAACAGTGGATAAGGTCGGAATCATTGAAAAATCGAAGCTGCTGCGTGCAAATCCGAAAATGTACATATCAAAGTATTTTCCTCTTTTCTCTTTTGTTTTGTGATATATTTCATAACCTTGTATCGATTTATAGAGCAAACTCGTGCTGATAACGTGTTATAAAACTAAGCTAATTGGAACAACTAACTAGAATAAACAATGTAAAAGACAAGATAGAGTAGGAAGAGAAGTTCTTCATATTTCATAGATGATTTTGTATACAATTCTGTGTATAAACACTTTACAACACTCCTATTTATTGGACTAGAAAAGCAACTCAAAAGTCAAAGGTTGCAAGACAATTAATACTTCATTAATGTTGGTCAATACATAATGTATATGTCCTTTCATATGTTGGGTTCATAGGTTCATCATAAGGTTAATGAACTTCCAAATGCATCCACCTAATATTATTTTCATAACATAAAGTTTCCATCATATGCAATATTGGCAATAAAGTGATTGATCTCTTAGACCAAAGTAATACAATACATGTCCTCACTCTCCCACAATGTTTTTAAAACCTAACCAGACAATAGACCAGTAAGTCGACATGCAACTATTTTATTGGTTGAGCCGATCGAATCATTGATTGAAATGATACGAAGTTAATCATATAATAGAAGTATTTAATTCTAAAATATATATTATGTACATGAAAATATAAACAATATCGGACAATTAATTAAAAATATACAAAAAATTTAGATATATTTAATGGTGATGGGGGCTATTTCGCACCCTATATACTACTCGGATCGAATGAAGAAGATAAGATTGATTCGATCAATTCAAACAAATCGGGATCATCTTACCGACCCGGCCAAGTGCAGCTCGCTCCGATATAAGATTATACTCCGGACTCAAAAAGGATATTTGGGCCGAGTCCTATTAGGACTATGTTTCCTTGTAACGCTAGGTTTAACATTATATAAATACCTAGTTAATCATTGTATTAGACAACTACGAAATTCCTGAACTCTAAGAATACAGGATTTAACACTGCTTACAACAGCACAACTTAATAATATTCAATATTATTACTGAGCTTTTTACCTTCATATCGGTGTGTTTCTTAGCTTTGTTTTGTGGTTTTACTTCTTGTTCTTGAATATTGCTTTTCTTTGTAACCGATCCATCCGGAATAAAGTAACAGAGCCCTAAATAATATATATAAATGTCGAAAACCCCCGATATCACAAATTCACTGATAATTGAATAACCTAACGAAATCTGGTTAAATCAGTTGGCGCCCACCGGGGGGCTACGTTAATTATTCGATCGACACATGGCTCGCCCAAGGAAAAGCGCTCGCATTGGAGCGAGAAGTAATACAACCACCGGCCACAACACATCCGAAGATCCACAAGACAACAACGATAACAACATTCCCAACACCAATGAAAATCTCCCAGATACCCGTTCTCGTCAGCAGGAACACCAAGGAGGTCTTACCGGTGCAATACAGGAAGAACCGGAAGTCCCCGAAATACCCGTTCCTCTCCCAGGCGCTCAGGAAAAACTGAGACAAATAGCAATGCTCTTCAAATCACTCTCTCCAGAAGAATTGCTAGTTTTAGACCAAATTCCTCGAAACGCTACGGCTCCCAGGACAACTCCTGCACCAGGAATGCCAGGGCCAAACAAACAAACCTCTCAACAAGCGGACAGCCCGGCAAGTGAGCGACGCTCGTTACGCAGCCCACAGCAGGACAATTCTAAACCCTCCGATAACCGTCCCCGAAGAAAACCAGGTCGAAGAAGGCCACAGGCGGATCGCAGCGGATCGAAGGAACGAACAATAATCCCTATCGAGGATGACATAGATGATGCTATCCCAGATCGACCACGAGCGACTCGATTCTCGGAAAGAGAAATCGAGAGAATAGTACAGGAACGACTGGAGCAACGCCTACGATCTGTTCAAAACCCGTGGACCCGAACCGCGGAACTCCAGGAGAGCCTTGCAGCATGTTCTCCCTTCTGCAAAGAAATAAAAGAAGCGCAATCCATTGGACAGGTCCCGGGTAGACTACCCCGATATGACGGAACCACCGACCCGGATGATTATATTTTTAGCTTCACTAACATAATGAATTTATATGCCCACTCTGCCGAATTCACCGCCAAGTTAATGGTGACCACATTCGAGGGCCTAGCGTTGGATTGGTTCGCAAAACAACCTGCCAACTCCATATTCAGTTTCCGGGAATTATGCAATAAATTGACGCAGCAGTTTGCCAGTCAGAAGAGGCAAAAACTCCCGATGAGCTACCTAGGAACCATACATCAACAAGAAGGAGAATCCCTAAGAAACTGGTTGGCCAGATTCAACGTAGAACTACTCAAAATCGATTCTCCAAATATTGATTACATAATTTCTATCCTCTTCGATCTCACTAAAAACAGGCAGTTCGGAAATGCCCTCAGTCGAAAACAACCAAGAACGTTCGCCGACATCATGAGCTTGGCGTCTAAGTATATGACCCAAGAAGAGATGAATTCCTTTAAGGATAAAAACAAAAATAAATTCACAGCTTCAGGCTCCAAGCGGCATGATAAGATTCCTATTCAAAGACCCTTAGACTATGAGCGATCTTCCAAGAGAGGTAACGTTTTCCAGCGACTGGAACACAGCAAAGCCGATCAAGAAAGACAACCTAATTACTACCAAAGACCAAGAAACCCTGAGCAACCAATCAGAAGCAGGGTGAATCAAGTAGAACACCCAAGGTCAAATGCTCCAATGGAAGAAATATTGGAAGTCCTAGAAAGAAATAACTGGATTCCCGAGGCAAGGAAAATCGCTCAGCCCAGACCGGGGTCTAGAAACTATGATCAATACTGTAAGTACCACAGGGCACATGGGCATCTAACGGAAAATTGTTTTCACCTTAAGAGAGAAGTCGAAAAACTGATCGAGCAGGGAAAACTAGACGAATACATAGACCAAGATAATCGCAAAAGGGAAAGAAGTAGAAGCCCTCGGAACGGTAATCGTAGGAGAAGTTCTCATCGAAGGTCGCCTGAACGTCGACCTACTCAGGAGTTAAATCAGGACCAGATCAATGGGACTATCCATACAATATCCGGGGGACCCGCGGGTGGAGATAGTCGTAACGCACGACGAAGGACAGCCCGATCCATAATTCGAAATTCTAAATATCCAAAAGAAATATGGACCCTGGAAAACAGGCCGACAAATCACCAGCCGATCAGCTTTAACGAAGGTGAAGTACCTAAAAACATCATTTGGGACACAAAAGAGGATAACCCCGATTTTCCTATGGTAGTATCATTAGAGATAGCGAATTATAATGTAAGAAGAATCCTAATCGATAATGGAAGCTCAGCAAATATCATCTCCCGGGAGGTTTTAGCCCAAATGAACTTGGGACAAATAAACCTACAAAAAGTAGCTACGCCGTTAGTAGGCTTTGGAGGGTCCGAGATTATCCCCAGCGGAACAATATCTTTAAGTGTGTCACTTGGAAAGAAACCACTTAGGACAGTGATGTTAGTAAAATTCCTAGTAGTGGAAACACCCTTCGCTTATAACGCTATATTAGGGCGACCAGCCCTTAACCTTTTCCGAGCTGTAGTCTCTACCTATCATCAGAAGATAAAGTTTCCGACCGATATGGGCATCGGAGAAATAACGAACGACCACTGTATGGCGTGGAATTGCTACAGCACATCGTTAACTTTGAAAGAACACCCTAAGTAAATTACTCCGAGCAAGAGAAAGATCGAAGACGATCTCATTAGAAATGAGGTTGAAATTCCTATTACTGATCGGTTAGATAAAAAGGGGAAAGAACCGCTAGACTTATCCTTGAAACCCCCAGAACATAAAGATATAATTCTAGTAAAAGGCGACTCGTCCAAAACGACAAGAATAGGTACAGAATTGAGCAAAGAAGGAGAAATAATGTTAATCGAATTCCTAAGAAATAATGTTGACGTCTTCGCCTGGAGCGCGAATGAAATTGAAGGAATTGATCCTCGGATAATCAAGCATACCCTAAAAATCGACCCTTCGGCGAAACCCGCCAGACAGAAGAAAAGAAATCATGGACCAGTAAAAGATAAAATTATCAAAGCCGAAGTAGAGAGACTGCTTGAAGCAAAACAAATCCGAGAAATACATTTCTCGGAATGGCTATGTAATGTTGTACTAGTAGCAAAAGGGGATAAAAAGGACAACAAATGGAGAATGTGTAATGATTTCACCGACCTAAACAAGTTATGTCCACGCGACCCATACCCTCTCCCAAGGATTGACTTATTGGTCGACTCGACTGCTGGCTTCGCGATATTCAGCATGATGGACGCCTTCCAAGGGTTTTACCAAATATACATGGACGAGCGGGATCAAGAGAAGACCGCGTTCATAACCGAACAGGGAGTATACTATTTTATTGTAATGCCATTCGGATTGAGGAATGCCGGCGCTACTTACCAAAGGTTAGTAAACCTAATGTTCAGGGAATTAATCGGAGAAATAATGGAAGTCTATGTAGACGACATGTTAGTCAAAAGTATGAATGAAGCAGATCACATAAAACATCTAGATCGATGTTTCCAAATCTTAAGAAAATACCGTATGAAGTTGAACCCCGCAAAATGCACCTTCGGTGTTAAGTCAGGAAAATTTTTAGGATACTTGGTACACCAGCGAGGTATAGAAGCCAACCCAGAAAAAATTCGAGCCATAACTGAAATGAAACCTCCCAAGACCATCTCTCAAGTACAAAGCTTAGTTGGAAAAATCGTAGCATTGAATAGATTCATATCAAAATCTGCGGACAGAAGCTTGCCCTTTTTCCAAACACTTCGAAAAGCGAAAAAATTTGCTTGGACCGAAGAATGTGAACGAGCCTTCGAACAACTCAAAGAATATTTGACAACGCCTCCGATGTTAGCTAAACCGACGGAAGGGGAACCGTTGTACATCTACATCTCCATCTCCGATACGGCCATTAGTTCAGTACTAATTAAGATAGAGGGCTCCGAGCATAAGCCCGTCTATTATCTCAGCAAATTATTACAAGGGGCGGAGAAGAATTACTTGGAAATAGAAAAATTCACGCTGGCCTTAGTAGTGGCCGCACGAAAACTCCGACCCTACTTCTTAACTTACAAAATCATCGTTTTGACGAATCAGCCGCTAAGGCAAGTTCTAGCAAAACCAGAAGCCTCCGGAAGATTGATCAAATGGGCCATCGAACTCAGCCAGTTCGAAGTAGACTACAAACCAAGGATTGCCATCAAGGCCCAAGTGTTGGCCGATTTTATATTAGAAACACCAACACAGGCTACTGAATCATCGAGCAGCCTCAACGACGATGTCTTGATCATAGAAGATCAAACTTGGTTAATGCATGTCGATGGTGCTTCATGCCGAGAAGGAGGAGGCACCAGAATCAACTTCACCGGACCGAATAAGGAAGATTTGAATTACGCGATAACATTGGACTTCGTTGTAACAAACAACGAAGCTGAATATGAAGCGTTAATCGCAGGAATGAAAATGGCGATCAAGGCTAACATAAAAAGGCTTAAAGTGTTAACCAACTCAGAGTTAGTACAAAGACAAATAAGAGGCCTATACGAAGCTAAGGAATTCAATATGGTAAAATACCTCGCCAAAGTAAAAACACTAGCTGAGAAGTTTGAAAATTTCGACATACAGAACATCCCACGTTCGGAAAACAAATGGGCCGATCAACTATCTAAGTTCACAGGATCCCACGACGGAAAGACCGAACGGGTGATCAATTGGTTGATATCTTCTACACCGGCAGTCGATATCGATGAAACACCGGCAGTCGATATAATGGAAATAGATGAAGTCGAAGAAAACTGGATGACCCCAATGATAGACTATCTTCGAGAAGGAAAACTACCATCTGATCAGAATGCAGCTCGGAAAATAAAATATCGAGCCCCAAAGTATACGCTTGTAGAAGGAAAACTCTACCGAAGGTCAGTATCAGGAATTCTCTTGAAATGCATCCCTGAATCACAAACCGCCGATATACTGCGAGAAATACATGAAGGAGACGCAGGAAATCACAGCGGATCAAGGGCATTGGCCTTAAAATGCCTCAGGACTAGTTACTATTGGCCTACCATCAATAAAGATGCCACTCTATATGTCCAAGAATGTCATCACTGCCAGATCCATGCTAACATATGTCATCGACCAGCAGAAAACATGCATCTAATTCCAGTATGTTGGCCTTTCGATCAATGGGGAATGGACATTGTGGGGCCTTTCCCAGCGGCCAGATCCAAAAAAGCTTATGTCCTGGTCGCTGTAGAATATTTCAGCAAATGGATAGAATGCATTGCACTCGCACGAATAACTCAATTTCAAGTGATCAACTTCCTATGGAAGTTCATAGTTTGCCGATTTGGCATCCCGAGGATTCTAATTTCAGATAATGGAACCCAATTCGCGGGAAAACAAGTAATAGAATGGTGTTCGAAACTGGGAATTCAACAAAATTTCACTTCGGTCGGACATCCAAGAGCGAACGGACAAACCGAAGTAGCGAACCGAGAAATAATAAAATCTTTGGAAAAAAGATTAGGTTCGGCCAAAGGAAAATGGCTCGATGAACTTCCAGGAGTGCTATGGGCTAATCGAACTACAGTAAGAAGCTCAACCGGGGAAACCCCATTCAGCTTGGTGTATGGGTCGGAGGCTGTTATTCCTGTTGAAACCTTAATCCCAACACCAAGAATAGAGATGTTCGACGATCAAGAAAATGAAAAGGTGAGAGAAAATGACATTGATTTAACAGAAGCTTTAAGAGATAAAGCTGCTGTACGCCTACAAGTCACTAAAGCAAATATGGAGAAAGCATACAATCAAAAAGTACGCATCCGAACTTTCAAAGAAGGAGACTTGGTCTTGAAAAAGGTAGAAGTATCCAAGCACGTGGGAAAGTTACAACAAAATTGGGATGGACCTTACATCGTCGTTGGCGTAGGAAAGAAAGGTTCATACAAAATTGCACACTTGGATGGAACAGCCTTACCAAGAACCTGGAATGCGGTCAACCTTAGGAAATACTATGGTAAATAAATTTTAGCAGATTATACTGCATTCTTTTATTTTACTTTATCAAGTTTTAATCCTTGTAACAAAGGCTTTAGCCTACAAGTTCAATTAGTAAAGAATTTTAGCGTTCTATATACATCGATTATTTCGGTTAACGCTCCTCGGAATTACACTATCATATTAATGAAAATTGAGAACGAACCGAGTCGAGTATACATTGATCCGCTCAATAAACACTCCTCGATATATCTTCAACGATCGAAAAGACTTTTTGGGTTAAAAACCTAAGTCTAATTAAAAAGAGTCGAGTAAACATCGATCCGCTCGATAAAAACTCCTCGATAAATTCAAAAACGAGTCGAGTATACATTGATCCGCTCAATACAAACTCCTCGCCCATACTTACAACAAGAAAAAGACTTTTTGGGTTAAAAACCTAAGTCTAATTAAAAAGAGTCGAGTAAACATCGATCCGCTCGATAAAAACTCCTCGATAAATTCAAAAACGAGTCGAGTATACATTGATCCGCTCAATACAAACTCCTCGCCCATACTTACAACAAGAAAAAGACTTTTTGGTATTAAAAACCTAAGTCTAAAATTATAAACGAGTCGAGTAAACATCGATCCGCTCGATAAACACTCCTTGCCCATATTTACAACAAGAAAAATACTTTTTGGTATTTAAAACCTAAGTCTAAATTATAAACGAGTCGAGTAAACATCGATCCGCTCGATAAACACTCCTCGAACTATTTACAACGAGAAAAAGACTTTGTGGTATTAAAACCTAAGTCTAAATAAAACGAGTCGAGTAAACATCGATCCGCTCGATAAACACTCCTCGAACTATTTACAACGAGAAAAAGACTTTGTGGTATTAAAACCTAAGTCTAAATAAAACGAGTTGAGTAAACATCGATAAGCTCGATAAAAACTCCTCGATATGTTTTCATTGATTAAAAGACTTTTGGGTTAAAAACCTAAGTATAATTGCAAACGAGTCGAGTATACATTGATCCGCTCAATAAAAACTCCTCGATATATTCCTAACGATCTAAAAAAAAGATCCGCTGATACTCCTAAAGATTTGAAAGATGAATCAAGTATGAATTCATCTGCTCGGAAAATACTCCTCGTAAATAAAATTATCAACGACAAAGAAGATGCAAGAAATAAAGTAATATTTTATTCATCAAATCAATTACATACAAATATACTATGTTACAAAGATCTGCTTGCTACCTAAAGATCGTTACAAATGATCTACTTAAATTGATCCTATGAGATCGACTATCTTCACGACAATGTCCACGGAAACACCAATCTCCTCCCTAGTACCTCATCGATTATAATATGCGACCTAAGAAGCATGCTGCTCACGATGGTCGACTTCTTTAGTTCGGTGGCCAGGCTCTGAAGATCAAATGTTCTTCCAGATGAAATGAACATTACCAGCCAGATAACTAGCAATGCTCACTCACCCGTAAGAAGATACTGCTTTTACTTTATCTATAAAACATTTTACTCTCGAGCAGCATCTCTTCGGGACCGTCGTGAAACGGTAAGTTTACCAGCCACCCCGGCGGTCTATCACTCCGGAAGTCACATCCAAGAGCGAGGGTGACTGGCAAGTATGAACCCCCCATGTGCAAACGGAAACCACGGACCTCTAATTGATGAAGACTAAAGCGGAGGCCTCATGGGACCCGTTAGTACAAGGAAGGGCTGACATGGGACCCGTCAGTACAAGGTAGATGAACACCAAGTTATTACAGAGTGAATCACGATAATGTGACTTTTTGAATATTATGGGATCTGAGGGCAGAATGAAATCCAAAGAAGTTGTGATCTCCATTCTCTTTGGGAAATTGCAAAGGAAGAATGCAAACCACCGCCCTATTTATAGGGATAGACTCAAACAATCCAACGGCTGAAAAAGCATTTGATCAACGGACACAGATGCGACCCCTTGACTCCCCGCAATAAATGCAAGTAAGTTGGAACGGCACAATCTAATCGCCCCAACTAGTCGATAACAAAAGAGGCAATAGATCGATATGATCAAATCTAAAAAAGCTTTGGATTAGACATTCTGGCACAATCATACTTCATGATCGATGGCTTAAAACCCTAGAATCCACGAACGAAGCCATACAAGCTTTAAGATCGCAACGAAAAAGACAGTTGCTCGATAAAAGAGAAAAGACCAAACCCTTCACCATACGAGGGACGTCATTGCCTCATACATCATTTGAGCGACCATTAACTACCTCATATCAGAACTCTTTCGGAGTCCAAGAAATCTGACATAGAAATCAGGAGAATAGCTCTCTTTGTTTGAAAATGCAAGGACGTCACTGCCTAACATACCAAAGAATTACTTAAGGAGGTCTGAACAGGCCAGATCTGGCCAAGACTTCTACATTTTCCAATTCCTCCCATATCAAGGATACGATATACTGGCTAAAAGAACGAATGGTTAGAAGATAATGATGGAATATATGGATTTGTGAAAGACATTAAAAGGAAATTTTTTCTCTAACGAAAAGAAAAAGCAGAGTTCAACAGGAGGAACAATAGCCTCCTTATATAAGGTATATGTCATAAAAGGACAAATTTACAAGGAATGGATCGAACATCGACCAAAATGCTTAAGACTACTATCGATACGACTGAGCCAATTGTTTACATATGGACGAAAAACATGTTAGAAGACATCCTTCAAGGAATCATGCCGGGATTAATCAACAAAAGATTCGATTTGCAGAGCAAACATTATACCATTAGGTTACTTAAAAAAGTGACCGTGCAAGTTTAAAGCTACCTTATTCTACATCCTTGGTATACTACGGAAGGATCAATATCAGCTAAGTTTGTCAAACCTATAACTGGTTATTTCATGATGTTATATTTACGTATGACAGGAAATCATACTTACCAAAGGATACAAACAGAATAAAATTGATCAGGACAATGATCTGCCTACAAAAAAGTCATAATTTCCACACTTCTACTCCTCCCATTACAAAAATTTCAGCCCAAACAAATGCACAAAAGCTGGGCAGACAAAAAAAAAATAAAAAAAAATAAAAAAAAAATAGACAGTCCAAGGACTGCCAGGTCGAACAAAGATCACTGAGAAGAACGGTCAGGAGGTCGACTACTAGAAACAGTCCGCCGAGGAGTCAAGTTGCCAGCAAACGCCATCAACTCCTCTTGACGCTTTAAATAACCGGCGTCATATCCTTCCTCATAGGACCGCCGTTGAGACTCCTCTGCAAGGGCAGCAGCCTGAACTAAGTCACCTTTCTCCTTTTCAAGAACAACTTTATCGGCCTCCAATTTTTGGAGATCATCTTTGGCAAGTTGCAGCTGCAACTCCAAACCCCTGGCTTTAGCCTTTTCTGACTCCAACTGACCTTGAAGAACTCTCCGACTATTCCACAGTTCGTCATTTTGCACACCCAGCTGGAGTGCAAAATACTTGCCCTAAAAAAGGTGAAAGAGTAAGAAAAACCGCCATACAACAAGGCATTCAAAACAAAGAACAGGAAAAATATTCGAGATATGCTTACCTGCTCACATATCTTCACCAGAGATTGAACAAGGCGAACATTGGAGGTACCTTCGAGCTTCCTCAACTCGCCGGGCAAAATAGTACTCATGCCTAAGTCCCAGGACAAAGCATCAGGTTCAACAGAACCAGGCAGTTCACTAGTCAAAGGGACACCATCGGAACGTGGAGTTTCCGACAAAAGAATGTCATTAACCTGCACAAGCACACAGCGATCATCTAATGGACGAGGGGATTCCCTCTCGTTGGGGCTAACTGAGGTTTCCTTGCCCGAAGCAGAAATTACGGTTCGACGACCAGACCTGGAACCGGTCCCACCTCCGGAAGGTCCTCCCGATTCAAAGGATGTAGTCATTACAGTGGTATCATGAAACAAAAATTCAGGACAATCTTGCAAAATAGATTGCGTTACGGAAGGATTAACAGAAAAACCATCGCCAACTTGCCCTTCACTGGCGATCAGGGCAGTAGAAGCAGACAAAGGAAGGGAAATAGCAAAATCCCCTCCGTGAAAAACGTGCTCAAAGGAAGAAGCATTAGAACTAACAGCTATATTATAAGCCGGTTCTTCGTTGGACATATCCCCAAAAGGTAATCGACCAGGGGAAGGCATGTTTCCTTCCTGAGTGGAAGCAGAAAAAATTGGTTCTGAAAACGACGAATTTACCACGGAGAAAGGTTCAGAAGCAATAACAGGAGTATCGATCTCCGACCTAATTGATTGGGACAAACGAGGAGGCTCCATCGACGGCCCATCTCTTCGAGATCTTTTGGATCTACTATCCCGAGCGCCCTCACGGGATGGTCGCTTCGAAGTATTACCAAAAAGGTTACTCATGATCGGATTATGGAAAAATACAAATTAATATCGAGAAAGTTTATCGACTAGCTGAAGAAAGAGTATTCTGTTAAGTGAGGAGTATAGCAGTAAAAAACAAGTCAAGTTTTTACCTTTCGTATTTATACTACACGAAAGGACGCGACAGACCTAAAGAAAGGGCGCGAAACGGGAAAAATGACCTTGGAGCAAATGATGGAATTTGAAAAGACACACACATAATGATTACGGCAAATTAAATGACTTGTCTGAATTATTACGGCAAATGTGAAAAGACACGACTGTCTGAATACGAAACGTTTAGCGTACAGAGTAAGGAAAGCTAAAATTACAATTAAAACCTACGAGTAAATAATTACAAAGATTATTTCGAAAATAAATCACTATTTCAAGAAGCCTGATCGCTATCCGGAATCTTCTGTTCGCTACCGACGTCCTCAGTCATGCATACGTCGTTTTCTTCTTCTTCTTCTTCATCTTCTGGATCGATAAAAGTATCATCGAGCTCATCGTTAACATCAGAAGAAGGAATCGGCAATGGATTTCCAAATTCTTCGACAAGGTGAGCCAGGGGAAAACCTTGATATACGACATCTGGAACCTCGGAAGAAGAATAAAGTTTGCCATAGCGATTCAATCGAATATGCGCCGCCTTAAAGTACTCCTTTCGACGGTCGTCAATCATCTCTAAGGCGACCAGCTGATGAATCGCCTTCTTAAAAGTATTCTCAAGAAGAGGACCGACCATCCGATACACCAACGCCGTATGAACAGGAGAATTAAGGAACTCACGAACGACTCTTTCGTCAGGATTCCTACCATATCGATCCCTAAGTCCACTAAGTGGGACATCCTTTTCGTACTCCTCTAAAGAAGTTTCAAGGTTTGATACTTGAGATTCAAGCTCACTAATTCGAGTCGTACTCTGTAACTGCAATTCCTCTAACTCTCTAGCCATCTGATTGGCCTGCTCTTGAGCACGAGAAACCTCCATCACCCTGTCTATCATTTCTTGATCTTCAGTCCCGGTAGCACGAGTCTCTATGAGGGGAACAGAAGAAGATGTTGAGGGACCAACCTCTGAACCGGAGGATTTATGAAGTAAAGCTTTATACTTCTCTTCCAGAAACTCGTACTGTTGTTTCCAAAGTGCATTTTCATAGGCGTATGACGCGAGACAAGTTTTGGTCTGAAGAACAAAGAGAACAAGAAAAAGAGATGGATTTAGTAAATTAAGAAAAACCCGTAAAATTATCTGTCAATATGATTTAAGGAAAAAGATATCACCTTCTCAGCATAAAGAGAAGCTCGCTGGAATTTCTCCAAAGGATCCTTATGAAGAAGCTTATTAAGATCGCGAGTGAAAACGCCAGACAAAAGAACACGGGTCGCCTTATCGACCGCGTTCTCACTATCATCATGGATAAGAGAATCCTTCTCGGAATAACCAGCGGCCCTCCTTCCCTCTAAATGATCCTCGATCATTTCGACCAGAGTAGGTTTTGGGTGTTTATCTCCGAGTAAAGAAAGGTCGTCACCAGAGCGTCCATAATAACTCCTTTTTCTACCAACCGGATTATTAGTAGGATGAGGCATTGACCAGCTGCGACATCCTCGAATACCCAAAGAGGATCTAAGATGAAGAGGAGGATAACCAGATCCCGTGCCCTGACGGATAGGGGACTCACGAGAAGAATCTGGAGATTCCTCTCTATTCTCCTCAGATTCATGACCCAACTCCAGCTTCCTTTTTCGCGACGCTCTCTGCTCGATGGGGGCATTCTCTGCGGATTTGGAAGATTTCGACAGCACCATTTTTCCCTTCGAAGAATGTCGAGAGTTTTCTACCATATGGGCTGAAAAAGAAACAAAATAAAAGTTAGTTTCTCCGTATAAAAAGTATAGTCACAGCACTAAGATACAATAAAGTACTAACCAAGAGGATCGGATGATGAACTGATGAGAAAGTTATGAACACTTAACCCCGCCTTACGAAGGAAAGCCTCCCCGATCAGAAGAGCGCTTTGATATTTGTTTGCACGCATTTCGGGGATCTCAGTGATAAACTGTACATCGTCAGGAATAAGTTCACCAGTCGGTAAGCGACCTCCAGGAATCCAACTGGAACCATGATCCCATGAAAAAGGCATGGTCGAACCATCCGCCAAACAAATATTAGACGGAGGACGAACAAAGAAGAAATGAGATTTCCATGAAGGATTACTAGAAACAGGGGCGTCAAAGATTGCTCGACTAGGCCGCTGACTAGCGAAGAAATATCCGCGATTGGAAGGACTAGAAATATTGAAGCGGAAAAGTTGCATAAAATTACGAAAAGAAGGTTTAAACCCCTTCGCGATCATCAAAACGGAAAAACAAACCATAAAAGCAACGGAATTTGGAACCAGCTGTGTCAAGCACACACTGAAAGTTTTCAACACTTCGAGAAAGAGGGGAGACAAAGGAAGGCGCAGTCCGCAATTGAAGTGAGCCGTATAAAAGGCTCGACATCCCTCCGGGGGAGATGTGACCCTATCAGTGGAGGAAGGAAGAATTATCTCAGAACCTTCCGGAAAATATTTGGTATAATTATTCACAACCTCCGGGAATGTTTCCGCCGTATATGCGCAAGCTACCTCCTCAATTGGCTCAGAAATCTGAGGAACAGTACCTTTGCCCTTTTTGGCTCGGGCAGCTACATCCGCATCAGAAAGGATTCGTACCTTGAAAGTATCTTCTATAGGGACGACGAAGTCGGATACCGGAGTTTGTTCGCCCAAAGGATTAGAATGCAACTCCTCATCGTTATCGGGAGCGACGATCTCTCTAGAAGAAGAAGAAGATTTTCTTACAAAAGCCATATGTTCTGGTTCCCCGAAGATGAAGATCGATAAAAGAAAAATTTTATGAGATGAACGACTAGTCAGGAAAATGATTATGAGTTATAAGGAGATGTAAAGGAAAAATAGCGAATTCGAAGGTCACCTATTTATAATAATATGGGAAAAGACGTTTCGAATTCATTGCAGCTAATCATGTTCCCGCCAAAAACGAAAGGATATGAAAAGCCTCCTGAATAGACGCGTGGCGGTTCGTAATCGGACAGAGAAAACGACTATCTATGATATGAAGCACTCTTTTCCTTACTTAAGATTTTTTCCCACAGGGTTTTTTCTTAAGAAAGGTTTTTAACGAGGCTCCATCCATAGAAAACAAACAGTCGTGAAGATTTATCTACTTCTACGAGCTTCTATTATCTATACGCTCGAAGAAGTGAGGGAGTACTGATGGGGGCTATTTCGCACCCTATATACTACTCGGATCGAATGAAGAAGATAAGATTGATTCGATCAATTCAAACAAATCGGGATCATCTTACCGACCCGGCCAAGTGCAGCTCGCTCCGATATAAGATTATACTCCGGACTCAAAAAGGATATTTGGGCCGAGTCCTATTAGGACTATGTTTCCTTGTAACGCTAGGTTTAACATTATATAAATACCTAGTTAATCATTGTATTAGACAACTACGAAATTCCTGAACTCTAAGAATACAGGATTTAACACTGCTTACAACAGCACAACTTAATAATATTCAATATTATTACTGAGCTTTTTACCTTCATATCGGTGTGTTTCTTAGCTTTGTTTTGTGGTTTTACTTCTTGTTCTTGAATATTGCTTTTCTTTGTAACCGATCCATCCGGAATAAAGTAACAGAGCCCTAAATAATATATATAAATGTCGAAAACCCCCGATATCACAAATTCACTGATAATTGAATAACCTAACGAAATCCGGTTAAATCAAATGGTAATGTAAACCGGACCATATCGGCCGGTCCAATTGGTTCAACTGCGAATCGAAAGCCTATCATGTTCGGTTAACAGCCTAAAACCGGTGAGCTTAAAAATAATTCTGAACCGATTTGAACCGGTCCAAATCAGTTTCAAACCGATTATGATTTTCTTTTTTTTTTCCCAATCTTTTAATTATTTTAACATTAAAAATAAACTGAAAACTTTTTTAGATTGAGGGATTTGGACACCTTACCTCTTGAATAAAACATAACTTTTACCACTCGTGCTACATCATTTTTGTTGAACTTCTAATATATAAATTTATAAATTAAAGAAAATTTGAACCAAATTTATTTATAAATTAAATTCTATGATAATTAACTCAAATGAATAATTTATGTTGGTCACAAGTGGTTAGATGAGGTCTAGAAGGGAAGGGGGAGTTGAATAGACCTCTTAAAATTCTCTAACTTTTCTTGTCAGCGGACTAAGCTGATCGAGAATGCGTAAGACTACTAAGCTGATCGCGCATAAAGCTTTGAACAGCAGAGTTGACCACTCGTCTGATATGACTTAGCTGTTTTTAGGATAATCAAAGTTTTAAATAACTTACTTGCAGTGGATTTATCAAGTGTTTTTCACAAGTAGTTTTCTTAACTTAAAAGACTTGTTCTCAGTTTTAAAAACTCTTCTGAAATCTTTAAGTTAACTTGAATGTTTGAGAGCTTTTGAAAATATGCAAAGTAAATGCAAGAAATCAAGCACATTAATTTTTATAGTGATTATGTGGAATGAAATAATTTAGTTCACTCTTCCAAGTCACTTAGATCTTGAGTTATACTATAAACACACAGTTTACAATATACAGTGCTTGTGCAAATCAACAAATAAAAAGGCCACGAGTTCGTAATAAGGAATCTCAAAGAAATCATATTCTATGAAATAATATCACTCACTAAGATGGATATCTACTTCTTACAACACTTCTATAACAAAACCACTAAGGTTTATGAGTATAACTTTGATCTTCAACTTCGACTTTCGTCAACAGATAATTAGGCTGATGAGTGTTCTGTTCTTGAGTTTTAAGACTTACACATATTTTGCTTTAGGAATTTTCTCAGTTGTGTTGAATGTCTCTAACTCTTGAATCACGAACTATTTATACTTGATGTTTGAATTTGTCCATTGAACAGAGACAAATTCAGCTTTCCTCGAGTACTGGCCTCCCAATTTCTGGAATGGCTACCTGCAACTGTTGCACTGTACACTCTGCTGTACTTTCTATTAGTCGCATTAAATGCACTTTGCTGATCCGAGGAATATCTTCAATCATTTGTCTTTAATACCCTTCTGTTGCAGCATCTATTACACCAAGTGCATTTATTACCTTTGGAATGACTTCCTGATCACTTCCACTCTGTTGATCGAAACTAGTCTTCTGATGAACACTCGGTTGATCTCAAGTCGAACTTATCTTTTTTGAGTCTGCTGAAAATCCACCGGTCTGACTTCGAATCTTGCTGGCCATAGCTGCGTGATATAACTACGAGATATGGCAGATGGATGTAAAGACTGTCTTTCTCAATGGGGACATTGACAAGGAGATCTACATGGAGCAACCAAAAGGATATGCATCCAAAGGAGATGAACACAAGGTGTGCAAAATCCAGAGGTCCATTTATGGACTGAAGCAAGCTTCCCGAAGTTGGAACATCCGTTTCGATAATACAATCCAAACTTTTAGATTCATCAAAAACGTGTTCGAACCTTGCGTGTACAGGAAGATCAGTGGGAGTACAGTTGAATTTTTGGTGCTTTACGTTGACGACATTCTTCTCATTGGAAACAATGTGAAAATGTTGTCCGAAACAAAAGCATGGTTACCTACACAATTCTCAATGAAGGATTTGGGAGAAGCATCCTTTGTACTGGGTATAAGGATCTACCGAGATAGATCAAAAGGACTGCTGGGCCTCTCCCAATCGCAGTACATAGATAAAATCTTGAAGAGATTTAAAATGGAAGAATCCAAGAGAGGATTGCTTCCAATGAGACATGAAATTGCACTCTCTAAGTCTATGGTCCCAAAGACGCCTGAAGAGAGAAGCAATGTCTCAAGTACCATATGCATCCGTAATAGGAAGCATAATGTATGGTATGTTATGTACGAGACTAGACGTAGCATACGCTTTAAGCGTTACAAGTCGCTACCAGCCTGATCCAGGTGAGCAGCACTGGATAGCCGTAAATGCAATTCTGAAGTACCTGAGAAGGACTAAGGAATTGTTCTTGGTATACGGTGGAGGAGAATTGAAATTGGAAGGCTATACTGATTCTAGCTTCCAATGTGATGTAGATGACTTCAAGTCGACATCTGGATACGTGTTCTGCCTCAATAGTGGTGCGGTAAGCTGGAAGAGCTCCATGCAAGACACTACCGCAGATTCAACCACCGAAATAGAATACATTGCCGCGTGTGAAGCAGCAAAGGAAGGTGTTTGGATGAAAAACTTCATCCAGGAATTGGATGTGATACCTAGCATTGTCGAGCCATTACTATCTTCTGTGATAATAATGGAGCTATCTCGCAAGCGAAGGAGTCGAGATCTCATCAGAATCCAAGCACGTACTAAGACGATACCATTTGATATGTTATATCATTGGTAGAGGAGACATAAAGATGGAATGTGTCACCTCAAAGGATAATACGACGGACCCGCTATCTAAGCCATTGCCTCAAAGGCATCCGAAAAAATCTGTCTAAGATGGAAATCAGAAGTATGAAAAGTTGGCTTTAGTACAAGTGGGAGATTGATAGAATAGTGTCCTGCAAGCCAGCTATTTTGGCTGCATTTAATTGAGAGGACCATTCAATTGGATTAATAAATGCATTTTATTATTATATGGTAATCTTTATCTTATGTAATAATTATCTACGCATAAGAATAGAAGTCCTTAGATCACAGGGCTATGGGACAAGCCGTGGACTGATCTCCAAGGCCGTGATCTAGAACATATTCAAGAGTCGCAGAATCCAATCGAGATATGACATCGTTGGATTCGGTTAGACTCTCACTATTGTGTATACTCCGATGAACTGGAGAACGCTGGGGTTCACGAGCGTGACTGGGATAGTCGATACACATAAGTGGGTGGCTTGCTGGGATGACAAGTGCACTGAATACCCCAATTAGAAAATAACTCACCATGGAAGCGGTAGTCACATATCGGGGATGAAGTTATTCCAATTTACAATAGTATACGAGGGCGATCCCTAAATACTTGAGGTGATAGGGTTTATCTGGTGCGAGAACGTCTATACTTTGATGTGAGTCCCGACTGACTGGAGATTACCAGAAGGTCTCTGTGGACTCATGTTGGGTATAGAAGAACTCGTATGCAGGTTCATATCATCAACAAAGAATCCATTGACCCGACTTGATAGGTTGGGAAGTTCTCCTATGGATTTCTGTGAGAAATTAATTCTGGTAAAATTCTCGGCCGAGGTATCTGACGACTTTATGTAAGTAGCTCATAAAGATTAAGTCAAAGAGAATTATTTCGAGACCAGAATGCATAAGGTCAAGACAAATGAAAAGAGGAACCGATGAAAGACCATACCCTTAAGTCTCGACTGGGAGATTGATCGATGGAGAGATTATGGCGTATATGGTAATTGTAAATGATAAAAAGTTCACTGAATTAATTCACCAGTGATTGGCTCCATGGGCTTGTGGCCAGACATCGACCGTGGAGTGTGGGAGAATTCCTAAATTGGCAGGGATGCTAATTTTGGAATGGTCAGTCGACAGAGTGTTCGACTGATTTAGAAAGTATTTAATACTTGAATAATTGAATAAATATTTAATTATAACCCATGGCCAATTATGTGGTGAACCTATGGGGGCATACACAATACACATGAAGCGAAAGCGAAGGAAAAGGAAACAACTGGGTCGACCGAATCGACTGGGTCAATTGGGTCGACTGGGTCTGAAAAATCGACTAGGTCGATTGGTGACTGGGTCGACCCAATTGGAACAAATTAGGATCCGATTGGAATTGTATCAAGCTTATAAATTAAATTGGAATTTAATTTATAAGTTAATTAATTAAATTGGATTTAATTAATTATAAGAAGATTTAATTAAATAGACTTAGAGTCTAATTTAATTAATTGGGAGAGTAATTTATTAATTGGGCTATTCAATTGAGAAATTAAATAAAGCCTAATTAAATTAATTGAATGGGCCATGAATTAATTAGGAAGACTTAGTCTTCTAATTAAAAGGGTCATGGCCCATGTAGGAGACTTGGAGTCCTAGTGCTAGAAGGATTAGGTTAATGAGATACCTATAAATAGGGGACTTGATGTCATATCTCATACACAACTTTTAAGAGCCAAAAAGTCAAGTCAAGAAAAACACTCTCCCTCTCTTCCTAGTGAAATCGGCCGAACCCTGTTCTTCCTTTGGAAGAATTTTTCGATTTCGTTCTTGTTCCAAACTCGTTTCCTAAACCCAGATCTTAATATATCCTGTGTTCTAGCCGATCAAGGTATATTATATTTCGTGTAATTGTGGTATATCAACCCATAGAGGCGCAACATGTGGGTCGCTGCTGCATGGCATAGGATCGACCAACTTGAGGGAGGAACTTGACTTCGTTTGTCAACTTGGATTTGCAAGGAGATAGGTATAACGTGCAACTATTTATACTATCGTTTATTTAATATTCATATATATACAACTAGAGTAGTATCCTGGCAAGATTCTGTAAGAGGTCCTAAAAATTATTAAATTCCGCTGTGCCTAGGACTGTTTATCTTACCGAATCCCAACATTTATTACCAATGGAATGACTTCCTGATCACTTCTACTCTGCTGATCGAATCCACTCTGCCGATTCAAATCGAACTCATCTGATTTGGCTCTGCTGAAATCCACAGTCTGATTCCGTACTCAATATTAGATCAGAAGTCTTCTCGACCGAAATTTAATTTTCTAATTTTACTTGTCCTTCCAATTAAACTTCTTGTGACATTTGTAAGTGAGCAATTCCAAAAGAACAAAAGCTCCCTAAACCACTAACGTGGCTAATCAATGTAGCAAGAATTGACTCACAATATATCAATGAAGAATGCAACATGAATGCATATATTTTCCAATAAAATAAAAATTCCAACAAAACCTTATAGCAACTTGCAATTATTTATTGTTGTGGATCAGTGGAAGTGGTAGAACTAGTGTCAGTGGTACCAAAGTACCAACACCATATTAAAATATAAGATGGATGCTTTGGTCAAGATATTTATTTTATTTTATTTTGATAAGCTTGGTCAAAATGTTTAAAAAGTACATATTCACATTGTAATATGTTCATTGAATAAGTCTTACCAAATCTATTATTTATACTATAGTGCTTGAAAACTACATCTCATTTGTGCATCATCAGTGCATGTGTTCACATGAAAGCAAATATTAAACTGTATAAATGTTACGAAAATAAATTGTCGTTTCCTCTTGACCAACCACAGTTTTGGAATTTTTTGTTGGACAATTGGGTATCATAATAGTCCACTAGCCTGAATTGAATAAACTGATTGATGATAATGTTGTTGCCATAGCAAATAAATTAGTTTTACAAATATACCCTTCAACAAAAATTTTAATTTAGGATTATGGATTTGTTTTCGTATTTGTTTGGGTGAGTAAAATTATGAAAAAATTTCGGAATATTTTGTAAATTTACAAGTAACATTTGAAAATTTTGAAAATTAAAGAAATATGATGAAGAGTAAAATACATTAAATTTTTGTTTCGCTTCATTTGACTCTTAAACCTATCCATCTAATTTTTGTCACTTTTTCCTCTCTTTCTGATTTCTTTAGATTTTTTTTTTTTGGGTTGCCCGGCCTTCTTCCCACGCCTGAAATATATGAGATTATAATTTTTTGGGAAGGCTTCATTTTATAGTGAGAATTCAATTTCTAGTACCAAATTTTATGTCAATTTCCAATTTTTGTATCAAATAAATTAAAGTCAATATATTTATTACCATAATTTAATAAATCATTCAATATTTATCACTTTTCATGGCTTCATCTTATGGAGAGAATTGAATTTCTAGTACCAAATTATATGTCAATTTAGAATTTTTGTATCAAATAAATTAAAGTCAATATATTTATTACCATAATTTAATAAATCATTCCATATTTATCACTTTTCATTTGGTATCACCATTAAAAATCACCGTTATGTTGGTGTCATGAACGTCATGTCAGTTGAGATTATTGCAAAATAAAATTGATCTGATAACTTATAACCGCTGAAAATTCTACCACATAACATTTTGAACTTGAAAAATAATCCCACATTTCCAAATTTGCTTGCAATTTTAGTCCATATTGCTGCCCAATTTAAAAAATACAAAAAAAACCACTTACGGACCAATTTGAGGATTTTGCTTATTATATTTACATACTTGAAAAGCTAGTTTGACTTTATATACAATATAAATTAAATAATACTTTAATATATATTTCGGAAAAATTAAATTGAATTATTATTTTTATAATCTTTTACAATAAACACCGACTAAAGAGCATATGAATTCTTACACCATTTGAGAAGTGATTAATATTGCTAAATAACATAGTACGCTTCCAATATGATAGATTGACAATTTGACATACATATTTTCATCTATATACGAGAGACAAACATAATCTATGAGAGAGAGTACATGAAAATATTTTATCAAGTCAAAACGACATTTAAGAGAGAGTATATTAGTATAAGAGAAGAAGGAAAGGCGTAGTACATTAGGGAAGAGAAATGAAATTTTATAAGGATAAATTTGTCATAAAATAGTAATTTTTTTGGAAACAAATTCAAAATAGCATTTGATCACTTTAACCAGTTTAAAATAGAGCAAGCATCTTTAATTCCGAGAGCCTCAAACACCACCGCAGTAGACGATTTGGAGTACCTACATAGTGGCTAATGCATATCGGCATTCTTTGCATGACATGTGTCCAAAAAGGACCCCTTATGTTTAAACATATACCATATGTTAAAGTCCACATTTTACACATGTCATGCAAAAAATCCCAATATGTATTATCCACTATGTAGCTTCTCCTAAACCGCAGTAGACCAATAGCAAGAGTGACAATTTTCTTATTGTCACTAAATATATGATTTTTCTTTTGTTTATTTTGTTTATTTTAGTATATTCATGTCTTAAACATGACTTTACACATCAAAAACATTATGTGAAAATCTCTTCAAACAAGAATACAATTTAGTCTTAATTATTGCACTACAAAACAAGACACAAGTTGCTAACATACACTCGACGGACGAGATCTGCTTTGCAAGGTCAGATTCTATCTATGACCGATTATTGGTCGTCTAAAAAAAATATTCTTATAATTTTGTCTAGTAGTACCAACCAAATTAAGGTAGTTGACTTGAAATATTCAGTCATCTGCCTGAATGATTAATTGAAGCTCCATATCAATCCATATGTAGTTCATGAATGAAACAAATCAACTAGTTATTTCAAAACACAATATTACTATGACACAAGAAAACCAACCTCGGAACATTACGCAGATCCGAGCGTTAGTCCTCGTCAGTCTTTTCTGTCAAGTCTTCCTTGTATCTACCGGTAGTCGTAGAAAATACATCACCAGTATAAAATACATCAACACTAAAGTGTTGGCAGGATGTATTTGGCTAGCTTACCAAGCAGCCGATTATTTCGCCACTCTTGCATTGGGCAATCTTGCTCGAAGCCAGAGCTATTCGGAGTATTCAGTGCATGATCCAAGTTATGTAATAATATCATTTTGGGCTGCTTTCCTTCTTATGCACCTTGGTGGCCCAGATACGATCACAGCCTACGCTTTAGCAGATAACGAGTTGTGGTTGAGGCATGGTCTCCAATTAGTTGGCCAAGTTGCAGTTGCGTTATATGTCATCATCAAATCATGGAATAATCAATTTGTAAACTATATGACTATAGGGATTTTGGTTGCGGGAGTTATCAAGTATGGGGAGAGGACATGGGTTCTTTACTCCGCGAGTAGAGATAGGTACAGGGAGTCGATGGTCTCGCCCCCTAATCCAGGACCTGCCTATGCCAAATTCATGGAGGAGTACATTTCTAGAGAAGCCGAAGGGTATATTGTTGATGTGGTAGACGCAATCGAAAAAGTATCATCCTCGACATTTAGTCAACTTGACCATGGCAAAATTAATGAAATAATTCCAGATGCCAAGATCTTGCAGGTATGATGTTCAGATTAAATTAATATCCCCCATGGATTGGATAGAAATCAATACTATTTCTTATGTATAATGGATCGAACTCTAAACAAACGAGCTCGAATTGAATATAATATCAAGTATTTTCCATCCTACTTGCAGGAGGCCGATTATTTCTTTAGGACTTTCAAGCAGCTTTTTGCAGACCTGATACTTAGTTTCCAGGACAAAGAAATCAGTCTTGATTTCTTTAAAAATCTTAAATGGAAAAATGCCTTTGGCATAATCGAGGTCGAGCTAGGATTGATATACGACCTGCTTTACACCAAGGTAAGCATACTCTATTCTCCACTCGCGTGCCTCCGTGCCATCAGTTTGTTATGCACTGTCACCGTCTCTATTACCTTTCTAATCATCCCTAAGGACTTGTACCCTGATACAGACGTGATCATCACTTACGTTTTGTTGTCGTTTGCTGTCTGTCTTGAAATTTATGCAATCATTATATTACTATCATCCGATAGAACAATGATTTGGCTGAGTCGTGACTCGACAACTAGTCCTTTTAGTGGATTTCTCAAGGATAAAATTTTGTCCGTTGTATACTTTATTCTGCCTCTTCTTCGCTACTTACATATAATACCCTCAAAAAAGAGATGGTCCAACGCAATGGGTCAGCACAATGTTTTGAAGCTTTGCCTAAAAGATAAGCCTAAGTTCTGCATACTTCCGTATATGAAAAAGTTCAAGCTTAAAATCAATCTTTGGGTGGAAAAGTACCTATTTATAAACACCGTAAGCATACCAGAATACTTAAAGGAATTGATTTTTGAAGAACTCAAAGGTAGAGCTACCTCTACTACTAAGCAGCCGAATGAGCAATCTGAAGATAGAGCCACCTCTACTACTGAGCAGCCGAATGAGCAATCTGAAGATAGAGCCACCTCCACTACTGAGCAGCCGAATGAGCAATCCGGTAGATATAGAAGTGACATTGAATTAATAAAATTAGTTGGATGTTTTGACATGAACGAGGGCGAGATAGAGTTTGAGCAAAGTGTTCTTGTCTGGCACATTGCAACTGATCTCTGCTATAGAGCCGAAGAAGATAGAACAAGGATGAATGAGTTTGTCGAGGACAAGCGTGAAATGTGTCAATCGTTATCTGACTACATGATGTATTTACTTGTCATGTCACCTATAATGCTTCCTAGCGGGATTGGACAGATCCGGTTCCAGGATAAGTGTGCTGAAGCTGCTGAATTCTTTGAAGAATTAAAACTAAGTAAAATAGAAGCTTGTGACAGTTTAGGCCAAGTGAAAATTCGAGTTCCACCGTCTAAAGTGAAAGGAGATAGAAGCAAATCAGTTTTGTTTGAAGCTTGTGGACTTGCCGATTTTCTAAAGAGAGATGGACAGAAATGGGACAAGATTTTCAAAGCATGGCTGGATTTACTCACTTTCGCTGCGGCTAAGTCCAGATGGAATGACCATGCTGAGAAACTTAGCCAAGGGGGTGAGCTACTTACTCATGTTTGGCTTCTCATGGCCCATTTCGGTATGACTGACCAATTCCAGATTGCGCAAGGGTACGTGAGAGCCAAATTGGATATCCGTTGACGGTCGAAGAGATACTGAAACTAACACACCTTTGTAATATAGCACTTTCAGGCATGTTCATTTTAGCATATACTTCTAGTCCACAATTTGTAATATAGCTCTTCATTTCAAATAAGCATGTACTTCTTGTCCACTAAACAGGAAATTAATAGCAGAATGTCTAAGGGAGCACAAAAATGGAAATAATGCCAGAAAATAGGGGACAATGCAAGATACTCCCCTATGTTATGCTAAACCTGCAAGAAACTATCCTGTGAAATTTTTATTGCGCCAAAATTCCTTGTGTTTTCATAAACCCTGCAAAAGTCACCCAATTTGTAAAAAATATGTCGTTTTGGATCGACATATTTCAAGAAGTAATTGTTGAATCACTTCAAGTTGGTTCTTACTACTTCACGTGATATATTTTTCAATGATTTCTTAAAAAATGTTGATCCAAAACGACCTAGGTTTTACAAATTGGATGTTTTTCACAGGGTTTCTGATAACACAAGGAAGTTTGGCGCAATAAAAATTTGGTAATTTTCTGCAGGTTTAGCATAAACAAGAGAGTATTTTGCATTTACCCCCATAAAATATCTGGATTTGACACCTGCAATAAAACAAACATAATTCTACAAAAACCTATAACCTTTTATCTCTTTCTTTTTCTTTTTGATACTTAAAGTTCAACATACACTATAGAAGCAAACAAAAGCCCTCACAAAAAAATAACTTCTAAGCACTTAGTAACCTCAAAAACCCATCTGAATGTAAAAATTTTACTCAAATAAGCAGAGATAAAATAAAACCCAAATAAATAGACAAAATAATATACAATGCTAACTGATTATCCCAATCCCCAAATATTTACACTTGGAACATGGAATTAAGAGTATAAAGGTTGTGGAATTTAATCAGTTACCTGTATTGCAATGACATCAGGGTCAAGATTCTGTACAAACTTTGAGAACTCGGGCCAGTTGTGACTCTAAGCAGAAAACTATGTCATGAAATTTTAAGGTTCGTTCACACTCTTTTACTAAAGAAGGAGAGGAGAGTGTTGGTTTCTTGAATTCTTTTTTCTACTGACTGGAAAAATATCTTCATTTTTCTCTCCTCTAAAATATCCTAATATTAATTGTCTTTTTAACTCATTTTCCTCAAAAAATACTTTTAGACCTGATTTTTGAATTATTTGGTCCCAATTATAAAAATTAGTTTTAATCAATTATGATTTTATTGATATTTGGTCCCCAATATCTAATCTAATCTAATTTATGTTGGTTGGTCAAACGAGGTATAGACATCTGAAAATTTTAACTTGAAAAATTTTCAACTATTCTATGAGCAAACTAAGCTGATCAAGTTTGGTAAGTTTACTAAGTTCATCGCGCACATAGCTTTGAACAGCAGAGTTGACCACTTCTGTTGATTTTAACTTAGCTGGTTTTAGATAAATCAGAGTTCTAAAATAAGTTACTTGCAGCGTATTTTGCAAAGTATTTTCCACAAGTAAATATACTTAGTTTCAAAGTTTTATTCCCAGTTTTACAAACTTTTTTTAAATCTTTTAAACAGTTTTCTTAAATAGCTGAATGCTCTTTGTAAGTATGTTAGAAAATAATGCAAGATGTAAAACACGAATTTTTATAGTGGTTATATGTATTGAAATCATTTAGTCCACTCTTCCAAGTCACTTAGATCTTGGGTTATACTATAATCACACATATTAAAATATCTTTGCTTGCGCCAAACAACAAATAAACTGGCCACAAGTTCGTAATAGGAGATCATAAAGAAAATCTATTCTCCGAAGTAATATCGCTCAATAAGATGAATATCTACTTCTCACAACACTCTCTAACAAGAATCACTCAGATTTTCAAGTATTTCTTTGATCTTCAACGTCGGCTTCGAATGCTCTCAATATGTGTTGTTGTGTCACTCTTTCAACTCTTCAAACAATCTCTATTTATAGTTGAGATTTGAATTATGGCCGTTGAAGAGAGACATAACCAATTTCTCGAGCATTGGTCTCTGTTTCTTAAGAACGGCTACCTGCGTCTGTACACTGTGCGTTCTGTTGTACTTCTTTGTCAGTCGCATTAAATGCACCAGCTGATACGAGGTTCTTCTTTAATCATTTTTTGTATACAATGTGGCAGAATTGTTTGGAGAAGAAGGAGAGGAAAAATTGTAAACTATATTTCCAAAAAATAAAATTGTGTGTTTTGTTTACAAAAGGGTTCGAACCCTTATTTATATACAACTAAGGCGGCAAAGGAAAAAGGAAAGAAAAAGAAAAAACAAAAAATAAAAGCGCAAAAATAAACTAACACGACTTAATAAACAAACAGAATAAATATAAAAACTGCTTAATTCAAAAAGGATTTGAATTAATCCCTAAATCCCCAATTCATTCCTTCGCTCAATTTAGTAATCTGCTGCTTCAAGCTGAAGATGATGGAAGCTGCAATTTCTCCAACACTCCCCCCTCAAGATGGCGAATGGATGTCGAGGAGAGCCATCTTGGAAAGCAACTCCGAAAAACGAGGTAATGGTAGAGCCTTCGTAAAAATATCTGCCAATTGATGAGTTGTAGAAATAGGCATGAGTTTGATAAATTTGCATGCTACTTGCTCTCTAATGAAGTGACAGTCTATTTTGTGCGTTCATGAAATATAGGTTTGTAGCAATGTGCCTAGCTGATTGGTTATCACAAAACAATAAGGTAGATGAATTTTGCTGAATGTGTAGATCCTATAGGAGTTGCTGCATCCAAATTAGTTCACTAGAGGTAGAAGCCATAGCTCTATACTCTGCTTCAACAGAGGACTTGGAAATAGTAGGTTTTTTCTTGGATTTCCAAGAAACTAGAGAATCCCCTAAGAAAATGCAATAGCATGTAGTAGACTTCCTAGAATCTGGACAGGATGCCCAATCTGCATCAGAATAAGATTTAATAGTTAGTGAAGAGGTAGAAGAATAAAATAAACCCTTACCTGGTGTAGAT
Organism: Penstemon eatonii; assembly: GCA_038501285.1. NCBI lineage: Eukaryota > Viridiplantae > Streptophyta > Magnoliopsida > Lamiales > Plantaginaceae > Penstemon > Penstemon eatonii. The sequence continues at coordinate 57,994,894 of CM076715.1, read as the reverse complement.
TTCAAATATCTCAATATATGATGAACTGCCTGTAAATGAGGCAGTCTTGGTTTGGATACAAACTGACTCAGTTTGTGTACTGCAAAAGTGATATCAGGTCTGGTGATTGTGAGGTAAAAAAGTCTCCCTATGAGTCTTCTGTATTGTGTAATGTCCTCCAAAGAATCTCCAGTATCTGATTTTAGTTTGACCTTAGAATCCATTGGCAAATGAAGATGTTTGGATCCTAAATAACCTGTATCATTCAAAATTTGTAAAGTATATTGCCTTTTGTTTAGACAAATGCCTTTAGATGATCTGGCAATTTCTAAACCTAGGAAATATTTTAATGATCCCATATCCTTCAACTTAAACTTAGAATGTAAAAAATTCTTTAAAGCATTAATTTGAGTCATATTAGAACCACAAATCACAATATCATCAACATAAAGAAGTAAAGCAATAAAATCATTACATTTACCCTTAGTAAATAAGGAATAATCTAATCTAGATTGAACAAAACCAAAGGAAAAGAGACACTCACAAAATGTGGCATTCCACTGCCTAGAAGCTTGCTTGAGTCCATATAGGGCCTTGTTGAGCTTACAAACCAGTTATTAGATCCAATCTTCCTTTCATATCCCAAAGGTAAGTCCATGTAGACTTTCTCATCCAGACTTCCATATAAGAAAGCATTATTTATGTCTAATTGACATAATTGTCATTTCTGAACAGCAGCAATTGCTAAAACAACCTTGACAGTTACTAATTTAGCAACAGGAGAAAATATTTCATTATAGTCAATACCCTCTTGTTGAGTGTATCCTTTGGCTACTAACCTAGCCTTATACCTATCTACAGAACCATCAGGGTTCCTTATGAATTTAAAAACCCATTTAGAGCCAATGCATTTCTTTCCTGGAGGTAAGGGAACTATATCCCAAGTTTTAGTATCCTATAAGGCATCTATTTTAGTTTGCATTGCATCCCTCCATTTTTGGTGAATAACAGCTTGATGATAATATGTAGGTTCAATTTCAGCAGAAATGTTTAGAATAAACTGCTTATAATGGTTAGTAAGTTTCTTATACTGAAGAACATTAGAGATAAGATATTTTGTCTTGTAATTAGAATGAGAATCCTTTAGAAAACCACAATGATAATCTGAAAGATAAAAAGGTGGTTTAGATGTTCTGGTGGATTTTCTAATAGGAATGGAAGCAGAATCTGGAATAGGTATAGTAGGATGAAATTCTGTTGATGAGTCAGGAACATAATCCTGATCTAAAAGGTCCTCATGATTAGCATAATAATGAAAATTATCTAAATCTTCTACAAAACTTAGAGGCTGGAAAAATGTTCTCATTTAAGAAATCTGATTCAGAGTGATTAGAAACAATATTATGAAAAGGAAAATTTCCCTCATGAAAAATCACATCCCTTGATATAAAAATTTCATTAGTTTGAAGATCATAAAGTTTGTATCCTTTTATACCAAAAGGATAACCTATAAAAACACATATTCTAGCCCTAGGTTGAAATTTTGTCCGTCCTTGTTTTAAAGTGGATGCAAAAACCAGACAGCAAAAAGTTTTTAGGGAAGAATTGTCAAATTTCTTATTAAAAAGCTTTTGATAAGGAGAAGAAAATTTTTAAACTTTTGAGGGTGTCCTGTTTATGAGATAGGCAGCTGTAGATATACATTCATTCCATAAAGTAATAGGAACTTTAGATTCAAAATATAAAGATTTAGCAACATTAAGGAGGTGTTAATGTTTTCTCTCCACAACAGAATTCTGTTGTGGAGTTTCTACAAAAAGAATATTGATGTAATATGCCTAATTGTTCAAACAATTTAGTAAAAACATAATTCAGGTGCATTATCACTCCTAAAAACCTTAATAGTGCAATTGAATTGATTCTTAATCATATTAAAAAAATTAGGAAGAACAGATGCCATATCAGATTTATGTTGAAGAAAACAAACCCATGTAAATCTTGAAAAATCATCTATAAGAGTGGCGAATTATCTAAAACCAGATTGAGAGGAAATGTGAAAGGGTCCCCATACATCACAATGTAGTAAATCAAAAAATTTATTAGAATGAGAAACATAATGTGAAAAATGAAGCCTTTTATATTTTGCTAAAGGACAAACGTAACATGGCTTATCTAGATCAAAACTAATTCTATCTAAACCTAGATCACTCTTGAGCCAATTCATAGTTTTGTAAGAAGGATGGCCTAATCTTCTATGCCAAGTAATAGATGAGACAGAGTTGCAGTGAGCAGTAAGTGGTGTCTTGCTAATATCCGTTTCCAAAATATAGAGACCATGATGCAAATTACCCTTTCCAGTCATCTTCCCTTGATTGTCTTGGATAACAAATGTATCTTGTGTGAAGTTTATGGTCAAATTATGTGTTTTTAATAGTTCACTAACAGAAATTATGTTGAACTTAAAAGTAGGAATATAAAACACATTCTTAAGAGTAATGATGGAGGATAGAACAATATCACCAATTTGAGTAACATTAAAACTGGAATTATCAGGAAGTATGACAGTAGCATTAGTAACATTTTTTAGAGAAGTAAAAAGAGACTGATTATTGCAAATATGTCTAGATGCACCAGAGTCAAAATCCAACTATTTTGAAAAGACATGAACTCAAGTAGATTAGCATTAGAACAGGTACTTGTTATGCAAGAAATATGACCATAATCAGGAAGATTAGATGATTGAGAAGATATGTTGAGTTGTGTGGAAAACAGGTTCATCAAATGCTGGCATTGTTCTGGAGTAAAACTCTGGAGCAGTGGAGTGATAGGATGTGATGTATTGTCAGAGGTAAGCTCAAAACCATTGTTGTCTTGTGGCTGAGTGGTAGAGTAGTGTCGTTGCTGTTCATCAGAAACTTGATTAATAGGATTATTCTGAAAGTTTTGAGGCTTTGGTTTAAGTTGATAACCATTAGGATAGCCATGCAATTTATAGCATTTGTCTATGGTGTGACCCTGAATATGACAGTGGGTACATATGGGTTTGTGATTTTTCTTAAAGAAGGGTTAAAATTGGGTTTGTAGGAGGTGTTTGGAGCAGACTGTTTGAATTGATTGTAAGGACGAGTAGGTTGAGAATTTTGAGTGTTTGAAGTCTGGTTTCTGGCTGAAAAAGCCATAGAGGATAATAAATCCAACTGTTGTTTATGTCCAACAATCCTTTGCATTTCTGCTTGAGTTGCAAGGGCATAAACTTTGCTAATAGGCGGCAATGGGTCCATAAGAAGGACCTATTCTCGTAAATTTTCAAAAGATGAATTTAGACCCATCAAGAAAGACATAACGTACTCTTCTTGATTGTGATTATGGATCTTCTTGGCATTAGTAAAGGAAGAACAGGTATCTAGTGCGGGCCTATATGTATGCAATTCATCCCATAGGGATTTTAATCTTGTGAAGTAGGAATTAACTGATTTATTGTCTTGAGTATTTGTGGCAATATCCCTCCGTAGTTGAAAGACACGAGGGCCATTACTTTCTTGAAATCTTGTACGTAAATCATCCCAAATATCCTTTGCAATGTGTGTGTATAGAACACTTGAATGTATTTCACCAGAAACTGAGTTTAAAATCCAAGAAACAACTATATCGTTGTTTCTGGACCAGGCATCTTGTAGGATAGGATCGTCCATGCCAGGATGTGTAATTGTACCATTGATAAAACCTATTTTGTGCTTCACGTTCAGGGACAGTGACATTGATCTCGCCCAGGAAGTGTAATTATCACCATTGAGTTTGTTCTGGACAAGAAGTAGTCCAGGCCCATCCGAATGATGAATGAAGTATGGACTTGTTGGATGAAGATGAAGAATCAGAGGACAAGTAATTTTGAAGTTAAAGGGAGGTTTTGATGATTTCCAAAACATCTTAACCAGCTAAGTTAGGAAAGCTTAGTGAAAATCCTTAGAAGAATTTTGATCAAACTCAAAGACAAATCAGTTAAGTCAAAATTCGATTTGGTCCAGAAGACTACTGATCTGCTGCTGAAGGAAGAAATCAGTTTGGTGAAAATCAGCCGACTCAAATCAGATTTGTTCAAGTTTGGGATCAGCTCAGATCATCATCAGACTAGTGATAATTATCAGCTGAGTGAAGATGATCAGGAAGTCTCTCTAAAGATAATAAATGCACTTGGAGTAGTAAATGCTGAAGACTGAGGGTATTAATGGCAAATGATTGAAGTAAAACCTTGTATCAGCTTGGTGCATTAAATGCTGCCTGACAGAAAGTATTGTTGACAGTACTGTTGCAGAGCAGAGCCGTTCGCAGAAATTAAGGACTAGTACCCGAGGAATTTGAATCTTGTCTTTCTTCAACTGACATTTTTCAAACCTGGAGTATAAATAGTTCGCGAGACTGAAGAAGAAGAGAACAACACAAACTCTGAGAAAATTTCCGAAGCAAAATCTCTAAGTCTCAAGAACAGCTCACTCGCCTGGTGAAGTCATTTGTTGGCAGAACCAAATTGAAGTCCAAGTTAAACATTTTTCTGAGTGAAAAACTTTGCAAGGAGTGTTGTGAGAAGTGTAGATCCATCTTAGTGAGTGATCTAGCTTCAGAGGATAGGCTTTCGTTGTGATTTCCTATTGTGCACTTGTGGCCATTTCATTTGTTGTTTGGCACAAGCATTGTATACTGATTACTTTGTGTTTTCAAGTTTAACCCAAGATCTAAGTGACTTGGAAGAGTGGACTAAAGGATTTTTATCCATATAACCACTATAAAAATTCTTTGTGTTTTACTTTGCATTTTTACTTGCATATTTTTCAAAGTTGCATAAAACACTTAAAGAAAACTGTTGAAAGATTTGTAAGAGGAGTTTATTCAAACTGGGGATAAAATCTTTCCAAATAGACTAAGTATACTTGTGAAAAACACTTTCAAACATCCGCTGCAAGTATTCTGTTTTTAAAGCTAAGTTTGTTGGAATCAGCTAAGTAATATTAAGAGAAGTGGTCAACTGTGCTGTTCAAGATTAGTTCACGATCAGCTTAGTCAGCTTACTGATCTATATCAGCTTAGTCTGCTGACAGACGACTTAAAAGTTTTTAAGTCCAAAAATTTTCAGAGATCTATTCACCCCCTCCCCCCCCTCTAGACCTCATCTGACCACTTGGGACCAACAAGTGGTATCAGAGCGGGTGGTTCATTAGAATCAGCTGCCTGATCAACGAGCTTGATCCAAGTGTTTTTCAAAGGTTTTCAAACTTTTTCAAAAGAGCATATTTTTGAAAAATAAAAACTTTTTGAAAATGGATTGTATCAGCCATGTTCCCCACATCGCTGGTATAAGTTTCGAGGACTGGAAGATCAGAATGGAGATCTTCTTAGCTGCTTACAATGACAACATGTATACATGTATCATCAAAGGTCCATTCAAATTCACCAAGACTATAAAGGTTGATGAAGTAGATATAGTGGTGGGAAAAGATTTACAAGAGATGACATCTGAAGAAATCAAGTTGTTCAATCTAGACAAAGTTGGCCGTTTCATCATAACCAAAGCCCTGGACAATGACAGATTTGATAAAGTCAAGCATTGCAAAACTGCTAAAGAAATGTGGGACAAGGTTCGTGATATGAGCGAAGGAAACGACGCCATCAAAGAGCATCAGCTGATTCTTGCTCTGGAAAAGCTGGATAACTTCAAGATGAAGTCTGCGGAAACCATTGACCAGATGGATACAAGGTTTACAAGGACATTGAATGATGTTCTCAAGCTTGGGAAAACCTTCACTGATAAGGAGATAACCATCAGAGTGTTGAAGGCTCTGCCTCCGAAGTTCAACATGAAGGTGACAGCCATGGAAGAGTCAAGAAATTTGGGAAAGATCTCTCTCACCGAGCTGTTCTCAGTACTCAAGGCATACGAGTATAAACTGTCTAGAATGGGTGTTGAAGAAACCTCAACTTCAGGTCCCACAGCTGCCCTGGTCGCTGCTGAAAATCCTAGAAGACCAGCTCATAAAAGCAAAGAAGTGGACTCATCTGATGAAGCCACAATACTCAACAAAAAGGAGTACACAGCTGGAGACGTCGCATTGCTGATGAACAATTTCAAGAAGTTCTATAAAAGAAAAATGAAGAACAAATACAACAATGCTTCTACTTCTAACCCTACTTCTTCTTCTCAAGATAAGGATTCTTATAAATCCAAGCTAATGTGCTATAATTGTAGGAAATTGGGTCATTTCATCATAGACTGTCCATATCCTAAGGCTGAGAAGTATACTGAAGAAGAGAGAATCAGAAAAGAAAGAAAGCATCAGAAAGGAAGAGTGCTGTTAACAGAAGCCAAAAAGCTGACTGCTATCTACTCGTCTGATTCAGACTCAGACACTTCTGATGAAGAGTCTACTGAAGAAGAGAGTCATGCTCTTATCTACCTGATGGCCAAGGAATCTGATAACTCTGAGGATGATGAGGTAACTCCTTTTGAAAATAAATTGTTTAATTCATTTCAGCAAATGATGCTTAATAATACTAGTATTGCTGACGCATTTGCTAAGCTTAAGGAAGAGATGATATTGCTAAGAGAGCAAAATAGTTCACTGAAACTTAAGGCTGAAGAGCCAAAAGAATCAGCTGAATATAAACTGCTTGAGCAAGAGAATGAATCTCTGAAAGCTGAATGTGAAGTTTAAAAGGGTAAATTCATGGAACTTGAAAAGATTATTGAGTCTCATGATAAATCATCTGTTGCATCCACTCACATGTCTAGTAAACAGAAGATGCCTTTAGAACAGGACAAGTTAGAACTGAACCATACTGAAAAATTTGTTCAGCTGACTAAAGTAAGGTCATTTTGTATGTTCAGACAACTAAACCTTCTTCACCTGAGAAAGAATTAAAGGAGAAGAAAGCTGCTAAGGCTAAAAATAGCAAGGAGCCTAGTGTAGGAAAACAGACTGGTAAGACTAAACAGCAGAGTCCTAAGAAATTTGCTGATAAGGCTAAAACCAATCAGAGTAGTAACAAAACTAAGTCGTCTGTTAATGAGCAAGCAACTAGTAAGCCAAAGAAGCATAAGAACAAGAAAAATCAAAATGCTTGGTATGGAAATGAGTCATATTATGTGCAACCTGATGCATATCCTCTTATGTATCTGTTGGGTTGCCTCGATTGTCAGAACAACATAGAGTGCGGAATTTTAAAAAATTTCGAAGCACCCAAGGTCCCATATATTCGATCTCCATATTATGTATACGAAAAGCATGAATCAAAACACATAATGTATTAAAACAAGGGGGTTTCGATTTTTACCTCACCACAGGCAAGGTGGTGGCAACCTCCAACTCTGATTCTGATTTTGGTTCTGGTTCACGGGAGTGATCCAAATGTCTCACCTCCAGAGTTTAGTCCACACCAACTGGATTCTGGCAACACCTCTTAGTCTTAGGCTAAGAACTAGATCTAAGAGGTTTGTTAATGCAGGACTGTGCAGATCTACTTGGCAGGGCAAGATCCAGCACGGAGGAATGAGGGAGAATTCACGGCGGCACTATAGTAGCTCACGCTAGCAGGAAGCGGCGGCTATTGGTGGCGGCGCAGGGTTGGGCGACGGCGGCTACTAGGGCAGAGAAGACTTAGGGTTTTGTGCTAGGGTGTTGTCTTTTTGAGCTCATGCAGAACCCTTTTATAAGCCTCCTTCTTGACCTAGGTTTGCAAGACTTCTTATGGGCTTTTAATTAAAGGTCCATGTCTTGCAAGCCTTCTTTTAAGTAACAACTTTAATTAAATACCCAGTCCATATTAATTAATAAATTAATATTTTTTTAATTAATTAATTAGCAATTTAATTAAATCCACTAATTAATTAATCTCTCACTTGAATTAACACTTTAATTCATTTAATTGATTTAAATACTTTTAAATCATTTAATTCATTTTATATCCTTTCATAACAGTCACCGTCTAATTGTATTGTGTGTGACCCTCTGGGTTCACCATCAATTGGCAGCAGGCTCACGAATTCCTTGTGATTTAATTTATGAACAATAAATTGCACCGGTCAATTAAACAACCTTTAATTGACCACTCCTAGAATCAAATCCTCTATTAACTCAGGAGTACCCACACTTCATGGTCGATGTCTAGCCACATGCCCATGAAGCCCAACTTCAGGTGAATTGATATTTGTGAACCTCGTCTCTTATAATTGCCATGTACATACGGTCCTTCTATCGACTAATATTCCCGATCAAGACTTAGGCTGTGTGAATTGATCGGCACCTCTAAATATGTCTCGATAACTCTACTTTGTAATTCGGGATAATATTCCAGTGTGACTGCTAAATTTGGAAACCCCTTTCCAAATCCGTCACCGACTACGGCCGTAGATTCCTCGGATATATTATCTAATAATCGTATAGGAAATTCTCTCATCCATTACGATGAGTCAATAGATTCCATATTGGTACTAACCACTCGCGTACATAACTATACGCACCCAACCTAGCCATGTTATGATCAGGCTAAGTGATCTATACCTAGATCTAAGTACGCACATTCATTTATCGAATTCGCCCTAGCACCTTAAGTCAAAGGACGAAATCGAACACTATTATAATCCTTGAGAAACATCCCATCACCGATATGCGTCATGCGCTTCCACAATGGGTTTCTCTGTTTGGGTCGTTCGATGCGTTCAATCCTCCATTGAACCACCTACTCATATGCACTGGCCTCAAATGCCTTGCTCATGAAACGCTACAAATTCACTCCATGTGAATCATGCGTACTCGTACAAGTCTTGGCGATTCCTACGATACCCCGTCTCGTTTTGGAATCTATGACTTGGAACGTGTTTTAAGATTACGACCTTAGAGACTGTTTCATGATTGCACTCAGTACTGAAGTGAATCGTCCCATAGTCAAATGTAATCTAAGGATTTCATCCAATCGCTTAAATGTATTCGCGAGAGATGAAGTTGGCCATTGTTTATCCTTATACACATATAATAAACGTGCGTATTATTATAAAATCAAAGATTGTCTTATACAGAATAGACCTATTACAAGCTAATTGAACTGGCTTGTTGGGCACTATCCTATCAGTATCATGCACCTCAATTCTCAACTTACTATGCACCATATCCTGCTCATCGAATGCATGCAAATCCTGCTTATCATGCATCTTATTCTGCTTATGAACATTATCCTTATCATACTGATTATCAACATAACAAATATAATGGATGTGATGAAGATAAACCTGTTCATGCTCCTGTCAAAACTCAGAAGACTAAGACTTCAACATCTTGGGTTGTCAAATGTGGAACTAATCCTCCAGGACCCTCTCAATAAGGCTACCTAAAACAATTTTTTTTTTGTTTTGTAGGTTAGGATTAGGAATAGGAGTAAAGTAGAGAAAATCTTGTACTTGGACAGTGGTTGTTCAAGACACATGTGTGGAAGCATACATTAACTGACTGATGTTGTTTCTGTGGATGGTCCTAAAGTAACCTTTGGAGACAGCAAAGAAGGCAAGATTGTAGCAAGTGGATAATTAATCAAAGGCAACATTGAGATATCTGACATCTCTTATTTTAAAGGCCTCAAATACAATTTGCTGAGCATAAGTCAATTTTATGACAAGGGATTTTCAGTTATTTTCTCATTAGATAAGTGCTATGTTGAACAGATTGGTACAAAGAAGGTCATCTTATCTGGAAGATGACAAGGAAATGTCTACATAGTGGACTGGAATTCTGTTGACAAGAGTTCAAATATCTGTTTGGTGGCATCCACACCAAGTGAGGTCAGTTGGTTGTGGCACAAAAGAATGAATCATGTAAATTTCAAGACCATAAACAGACTAATCAAGAATGATCTGGTAGAAGGAATTCCAAAGACAGTCATGAACAAAGATAAGCTTTGTGACGCCTGTCAAAAGGGTAAACAAATCAAGTCATCTTTCAAGAGCAAGAAGCACCAATCATCTGGAAGGATTTTGGAGCTACTACAACTGGACTTATTTGGACCCATTGATCCAATCAGCAATGGTGGAAAGAAGTACTGCCTAGCTGTTGTGGATGATTTTTCAAGATACACTTGGGTGATTTTCATGAAAAAGAAAAGTGAGACCAAGGAGCATCTTATAAATCTAATGGAGCTGATCCAAAATGAGAAGAACATAAAGATATTGAAGATCAGATCAGATAGAGGGACTGTGTTTACAAACTCAACTGTTGAAGAGTATTGTAACATCAGAGGCATCAGCCATGAGTACTCTGCTGCTAGAACCCCTCAACAGAATGGAGTTGCTGAAAGGAGAAACAGAACTCTAAAAGAAGCTACCAGAACTATGATAGCTGAAGCAAAGCTGCCCCAAAGATTCTGGGCAGAAGCTACAAATACAACATGCTTTACCCAAAACAGATGCATGATCAACAAGCACCAAAACAAGACTCCATATGAAGTTTGAAACAACAAGAAGCCAAACATTCATTACTTTAGAATTTTTTTGTTGTAAATGCTTTGTTTTAAATAATAGGAAGAATCACCTTACTGCCTTTGTAGAAAATGCTGATGAAGCTGTTTTTGTAAGATATTCTACTGTTAGTAAAGCTTATAGAGTCTATAACAAAAGAACTTTACTTGTAGAACAATCCATTCATGTAGTATTTGATGAACCTAATTAATCTTTTGAAAAGAATCATACTGATCAGAATCTGTCTACTGATTTTCAGAAATTGAATGTTGAAAGAAATGAAGAGTACATACCCATCATACTACCTGATCTCAACTCAACTGCTAACTCAAGTGCTGTTCAAAATCAGATTGCTGATTGTCTAACAGACTAGTTGCAAACAGCTGACAGACCAGAGACTGTTCAACAGACAACTAATGTTCATCAGACTACTACTGGAACTCCAACAGTAGTGTTGCAAGATCAAAACAGAGGATAACATTCAGATTTGCAACCTGATCTTAGATGGCTCAAGAATCACCCACCAGAACTGGTGATTGGTGATCCTTTGGATAGAGTAAAGACAAGGAGAGCTGCTGCAAATGATGCAATGTTTGTCAGCTTCCTATATCAAATAGAGCCCAAACAGATTGAAGAAGCTCTTAGTGATTCAAATTGGATTGAAGCTATGCAAGAAGAGCTAAATCAATTTGAAAGGAATGAAGTCTGGTACTTAGTTCCTAGACCAAATCATCAAAGGGTAATTGGCACTAAGTGGGTATTCAGGAACAAAATGAATGAAGATGGTATTGTCACCAGAAATAAAGCAAGACTAGTGGACAAGGGTATTGCCAAGAAGAAGGTATTGACTTTGATGAAACTTTTGCACCAGTGGCAAGATTAGAAGCAATCAAATTGTTTCTCGCCTATGCTGCTCATAAGAATTTCACAGTCTATCAAATCGATGTGAAATCTGCCTTTCTCAATAGAGAATTGCAAGAAGAAGTTTATGTTGAACTACCTCCTGGATTTGAAGCTCATCAAAAAGGAGATAAGGTGTATCGTATGAAGAAAGCTCTCTATGGACTGAAGCAAGCTCCAAGAGCATGGTATGACACGTTATCAGATTTTCTATTAATCAAAGGATTTAGAAAAGGTAAAGTTGACAAGACTATGTTCACTGTTGAACGGGAGGATCATATATGCAAATATATGTGGACGATATTATTTTTGGTTAAACTAATCAATAGATGTGTGATAAGTTCTCCAAGCTGATGCAGAACAAGTTTGAAATGAGCATGATGAGTGAACTTAATTATTTTCTTGGTTTGCAAGTTAGACAGTTGCCTAATGGAATATTCATCAACCAAGCTAAATACACAAAGGATCTGTTTAAGAAATTTGGTATGGAGACTAGCTCAAATGTTAGTGTTACAATGTCTACTGGACTTCGTTTGGATAAAGATGAAGATGGCAAATCAGTGGATATAACCAAGTACAGAGGCATTATTGGGTCACTGTTATATCTAACAGCTAGCAGACCTGGTATTATATACTCCGTTGGGGTTTGTGCGAGATATCAATCAAATCCTAAAGAATCTCCTCTCCTGGCTGCCAAAGGGATACTAAGATACCTTAACGGCACTCAAGAATTGGGATTATGGTACCCTAGAGAATCTGGTTTTGAACTTATTGGTTATTCAGATTCCGACCTTGCTGGCTGCAAGATTGATAGGAAGAGCACAACAGGTGCTTGTCAATTCTTAGGTAGTCGTCTGATCTCATGGATGAGTAAGAAACAGACTTCAGTATCCATATCTACTGCTGAAGCTGAGTACATAGCTGCTGGAGTATGTTGTGCACAGATCTTTGGTTGAAACATTCAACTACAAGATTACAACATTAAAATCAGTGGAATCCCTATCTACTGTGACAATACATGTGCAATATCTCTTACTCAGAATACTACAAGCTATTCAAGAACTAAGCATATTGAGATCAAACATCACTTCATCAGAGATCATGTGGAAAAAGAAAATGTTATAATAGAGTATGTTCATACTGACAATCAGATCGCTGATATTCACTAAACCACTAAGTGATGTAAGATTTTCAACCTTAAGAGCTGAACTAGGCCTACTCAATTTAGATGCATAAGCTGAGGGGGAACTCATCAGAAGACTGGAGTTTATCGGCTTACTCATCTTATTATCTTCAAGATTAATTGTCAAAAGACTAGTTGACTTATGTATTCATAAAGTCAGGGGGAACGTGTAAGACCAGCGGTACTTCTGATTAAATGATGAAATTTGTTGATGAAAGTTAGTTGAAGTTAAGTTTTCATCAGAGAATTTCTTAATTCTTGAAGTTTTGAAGATTATTTATCTAGCTGGATTGACAAACAGCCGAGGAAGATTACTAGTTATTGGCTTTCACTAGTAATATCTATCATCAGGACACTCGTCTAATCAGATAAGTATAAGTTTACTCGTCTGATTATTTATATAAAGTGTTGTTATTTAAAAGGCCATATTTTAAAACACGCTTTTATAAGTCGACTAAGGCGGCTCGCATTCCCGCCAGTCACTTAATGCTTTTTGAATTTTGAAATGCGTAATTATCGCCCCACGATCTTCGCTGACAACGAAATTGATCTAACGGTTCGCGTATAACACGAAAACCGACGCACACTCAACTCTTTAAATTCAGATCTGATCAGCTTACTGATCTTTTATGCACCCAAATATTTTCTAAGTCATTCAAAAGAATTTTGCTCTCGTTCTTTCTGCAAATACTCTCTTGTTCTACTAATCTCTTTTCAGAATCAAACATGACTCCATCACAAGAAGCCAAGGCTGAGGGTATGTATCTAGTTTATGATATATATCACAAGACTGGAACCGCTTTGATGAAAGAAATCCTGGAGAAGTTCAAAGCTGCTACATTGGTTGATTTTATGGAGGCACATGACGAAATGGTTTACAAAGATCAAGTTTTAGAGTATTACGGAGCAAAGGACGCTGTTGACTTTAATAAGTTGGAGTTTAAGGCAACAGTTGGAGGGAAAAAGATATGTATTACTCCCAAATTGTTAAATGAACACTACGGTATGTCGTTGAAGGGAAGAACAGACCTGACTACTTTGTCCGAGGATAAACAACAAGAATTCTGGAGCATATGTGCTCAGGATGGGGAAATACTATCAGGTAACATTAAGAAAAGGCAGTTAAAGGATGAATATCAGCGTATGGCTGATATAGTGGCTAAGGTTGTAGAAAACTGCACATTTTCTTTAGATAGTGTTAATATGAAAAGATACCAAACAATGATGGCGATTCATTATGGTTTTGAAGTAAACTGGGAGTACTCGTTTGGTACATTCTGGCAAATTTTCATAAGAAGGCGCAGACAAATCATAGAATTTTTCTGAGTCATATGTTCATTGTGTTGGGATGTGATCTGACGAATGGAAAGGTTGTTCATACCGCTAAGGCGATGATGTCTTATCAAGCTGTGAAGGGAAATACCAAAAGGAAGACAGCTGATGAGTCGCCTGATGAGCCCAAGGAGAAAGCTCCAAGTAAGAAAAGAAAGACATTTGTTCAAACAGCCAAGCCAGCTGTTCAAGCCAGAACAGATAAGAAGAAAACAATTGTTGCTGATGCAATCATCCGTCAGACAACTGAGGAGATATTAGAGATGTCTGCTGGTTTACCTTCTAGAAATATATCTGAAGAAAAATCGGTTGAGAACGTTGCAAAACGAACAAGGAGTCAGTTGAGAGATACTGCAGCTTCAAAGCCAGTTAAGGAGAAGGTAGTTCCAAAGAAATCTGCCAAAAGAAAGGTGGTTTTTGAACCATCTCCCACTAAATCTGCTGATTTAGTAAGGGAAGGCCCTCAATCAGCTGAGAGGCCTGTTGAAGTTGAAGATACTGACAGAACTGTTAAGGAGTCAGCTGCTCCTCAACAGCCAACTTCAACAGATGAGGTTGATGATCCTGAAGTGCAGATCATCGAACCAAAAGCAGTCATTCCTATTTCTACTGATGCTCCTGAATCTGATGTTGCTGCTGATAAGCCAAAGAGAAAAAGGATTGTCAAGATTAGAATCTCTGCGGCTGAAAAGGAGAGAAGGGAGGAAGCCCTTGCAGAAAAGAAGAGTAAGGAGGATCTTGCCAGAGCTCTAAGGCTGAACAAGATTCAAGCAGAGAAGGAAGAAAGAAAAAGGAAGATGTCTGCTGCTGAACTACAAGCCGCTGAAGATACAGAATTGGCTTTAGTTCTTGAATTGAGCAAGAAGGATGCTCATGGGCCACAAAGAGCTAGTGGGATAAGGATTGGTGAATCCTTAAATGCTAGACAAATTTTACCACCAGGCCAGAGAGTTGAAAAGTGCCCTTTCAACGTTAAGTGGGCTTTAAATATTGTAAAAGGTCACCCAATAGCCTTTGCAAGATTTGAAGCTGCACTTGCAGAGTTTGACAGACAGCTCCAGCAGGCTACTCTGTTTGTCCAAGAAAGATAAGGTACAATCAGTGGAGGATTTTCAGAGTCAACAAGTCTGTTGCGGGGATAAAATCTTGGAAGGAGTTTGAGGCTGAAGAAGAGTGGGTATTGTCATTCTTTCAAACTTCATCCATCTCAAAAGCTTTGGATCCTGATCATGTGAGGGATATCTTCCACAATTATGCAAGGAGTATTGTTTATGATGAAGCCCAGAAGATCAAGGACTCCCTGTCTGCCAATAGGAAAAGAAGTGAAGACCCTGTTCAAAGTGTTGGGATTTGGTAAGATAAACAGCCCTAGGCACAGCGGAATATAAAATTTCTAGGACCTCTTACGGAATCTTGCCAGGATACTACTCTAGTTGTATATATATAAATATTAATTGAAACGATAGTATAAGTTTACACGTTATACCTATCTCCTTGCAAATCCAAGTTGGCAGTCAGCAAAAACGAACTCTGATTTCTGCTCCAACAAAATCGATCCAAGCTCTGCACTAGCGCCCCACGTGTTGCGCCTCTACGAGTTGATACACGACAATATCACGAAAATAATATATCTTGATCGACTAGAACACAAGATATATTAAGATCTAGGAATTAGGAACGATTTAGGAACAAAATCGAAAAACGAAAAATTCTTCCAAACACAAAAGGGGTTCGGCCGATCACACAGGGAGAGGGAGAGAATTTTTTCTCTTGCTCAAATTTTGCTTGTTGAGTTGTGTGAAAAATAACTACAAGAAAGCTACTTATAGTTATCTCCCTAACCTAGTCCTATTAGGACTAGGACTTTTCTCTCCTACATGGGCCATGGCCCTCTTTAATTAGAAGACCAAGTCTTCTAATTAATTCATGGCCCAGTTAATTAATTTGACCAGACTTTATTTAATCTCCCAATTAAATAGCCCAATTAATTAACTTAATCTCCCATTTAATTAAATCAGACTCTAAGTCCATTTAATTAAAATCCCTTCTAATTAATTAAATCCAACTTAATTAATTAATCCACAAATTAAATTCCAATTTAATTTATGATCCTGATCCAATTCCAATTGGATCCCATTTTGTTCCAATTGGGTCTACCCAGTCGACCCACCCATAATAATCGACCCAGTCGATTATTCACCCAGTCAACCCAGTCGACTTGGTCGTTCTTATTTCCTCGCTTTCGCTTCATGTGTATTGTGTATGCCCCCATAGGTTCACCACATAATTGGCTGTGGGTTATAATTAAATATTATTTAATTATTCGAGTAATACTTACTCTAAATCAGTCGAACACTCTGTCGATTAATCATTCCAAAATTAGCACCCCTGCCAATTTGGGAATTCTCCCACTCCACGGTCGATGTCCAGCCACAAGCCCATGGAGCCCAATCACTGGTAAATTAATTCAGTGAACCTTTTATCATTTATAATTTCCATATACGACATAATCTCTCCATCGATCAATCTCCCAGTCGAGACTTAAGTGTATGGTCTTTCATCGGATTCCCTTTTCTTTTGTCTTGACCTTATGTACTCTGATCTCGAAATAAATTCTCTTTGACTTAATCTTTATGAGCTACTTACATAAAGTTGTCAGATACCTTGGTCAAGGATTTTACCAGAATTAATTTCTCACAGAAATCCATAGGAGAATTTTCCAACCTATCAAGTCGGGTCAATGGATCCTTTGTTGATGATATGAATCTGCATACGAGTTCCTCTATACCCAATATTAGTCCACAGAGACTTTCTGGCGATCCCCAGTAAGTCAGAACTCATATCAAAGCATAGATGTTCTCGCACCAGATAAACCCTATCACCTCAAGTAGTTAGGGATCGTTCCTCGTATACTATTATAAATTTGGAATAACTTCAACCCCGATATGCGACTACCACTTCCATGGTGAGTTATTGCCTAATTGGGGTATTCAGTGCGCTTGCCATCCCAGCAAGCCACCCACTTATGTGTATCGACCATCCCAGTCATGCTCGTGGACCCCAGCGTTCTCCAGTTCATCGGAGTATACACAATAGTGAGAGTCTAACCGAATCCAACGATGTCCTATCTCGATTGGATTCTACGACTCTTGAATATGTTCTAGATCACGGCCTTGGAGATCAGTCCACGGGTTGTCCCATAGCCCTGTGATCTAAGGACTTCTATCCTTATGCGTAGATAATTATTACATAAGATAAAGTTGACCATTTAATAAAGTGCATTTATTAATCGAAATTTGAATAGTTCCTTATTTATTACAATAAATGCTAGCCATACAGCTGGCTTGCAGGACACTATTTCTATCAATCTCCCACTTGTCCTAAAGCCAGTCTTTTATGTTCTTGAGTCCCATCTTTTGCAGATGTTTCTCAAATACCTTTTGAGGCAGAGGCTTCGTTAGCGGGTCCGCCGTATTATCTTCTGAGTCGACACGTTACATCTTAATGTCTCCTCTACCAATGATATCTCTTATCACGTGGTATCGTCTTTGTACGTGCTTGGATTTCTGATGAGATCTCGGCTCCTTTGCTTGCGCTATTGCCCCATTGTTATCACAGAAGATAGTAATGGGCTCAGCGATGCTAGGTATCACATCCAGTTCCTGGATGAAGTTCCTCATCCAAACACCTTCCTTTGCTGCATCACTTGCAGCAATGTATTCTGCTTCGGTGGTTGAATCCGCGGTTGTTTCTTGCTTGGAGCTCTTCCAGCTAACCGCACCACCATTGAGGTAGAACACGTATCCTGATGTCGACTTGAAGTCATCTACATCACATTGGAAGCTCGAGTCTGTATAGCCTTCCAATTTCAATTCTCCTCCACCGTATACCAAGAACAATTCCTTAGTACTTCTCAGGTACTTCAGAATTGCCTTTACGGCTATCTAGTGCTGCTCACCTGGATCAGACTGGTAGCGACTTGTAACGCTTAGAGCGTACGCTACGTCTGGTCTCGTACATAACATACCATACATTATGCTTCCTATCGCGGATGCATATGGTACTCGAGACATTTTGCTTTTCTCTTCTGGCGTCTTTGGGGCCATAGACTTAGAGAGTGCAATCCCATGTCTCATTGGAAGCAATCCTCTCTTGGATTCTTCCATACTAAATCTTTTCAAGATTTTATCTATGTACTGGGATTGGGGGAAGACCCAGCAGTCCTTTTGATCTATCTCGGTAGATCCTTATACCTAGTACAAAGGATGCTTCTCCCATATCCTTCATTGAGAATTGTGTAGATAACCATGCTTTAGTTTCGGACAACGCTTTCACATTATTTCCAATAAGAAGAATGTCGTCAACGTAAAGCACCAAAAATTCAATTGTACTCCCACTGATCTTCTTGTACACGCAAGGTTCGAACATATTTTTGATGAATCCAAAAGTTTGGATTGTCTCATCGAAACGAATGTTCCAACTTCGGGAAGCTTGTTCAGTCCATAAATGGACCTCTGGATTTTGCACACCTTACATGTGTTCATCTCCTTTGGATGCATATCCTTTTGGTTGCTCCATGTAGATCTCCTTATCAATGTCCCCATTGAGAAAGGCAGTCTTTACATCCATCTGCCATATCTCGTAGTTATACCACGCAGCTATGGCCAGCAAGATTCGAATGGATTTAGGCATTGCGACGGGCGAGAAGGTCTCCTCAAAGTCAACTCCAGGTCTTTGAGTATATCCTTTTGCCACTAATCGCGCCTTGTAGGTTATTACCTCTCCGTTCACTCCAAGCTTTCGCTTATAGATCCACTTGCAACCCATGGGAGCCACTCCCACTAGTGGATCTACCAAGGCCCAGACCTTGTTTGAGTGCATGGAGTCCAATTCGGATTCCATGGCTTCGCGCCACTTTCCCGAGTCTATGTCTAGCATAGCCTCTTCGTAAGTCCTTGGGTCGATTAGAGACGGTCCATTCTCATGCAGCAGATCGTAGTACCTCTCGGGTTCTCTACGTTGTCTTTCTGACCTACGAAGAATCGGTGTACCTTCTGGTGCACTTTCATGCTCATGTTCTCCCACTGCCTGTGGCGACGGGTCAGCTTGATTGACCTCTTCGGCCTTTTCAGCTTCAGTGACCTCATCCAGTTCTATGTTATTTTCCTTCTTGTCGACCAAGAAATCCTTCTCCAAGAAGTGAGCGTTCCTCGAGACAAACGTAGTTTGTCTTGTAAGATCGAAGAACTCGTATCCTATCGAGTTTTCTGGATACCCCACGAATTTGCACAAAGTGGATTTAGTTTCCAATTTATCTCCCACTAGTTTTTTAACGTAAGCGGGAGATCCCCATATGCGCATTAATGCGTATGAGGGTGCCTTGGCAAACCATAATTCGTATGGTGTCTTTTCTACGGATTTAGAAGGTACCATGTTCAGTATCTTCGTTGCCGTGAGGAGGGCATGTCCCCAAAATGAAAGAGGAAGGTCAGTGGCACTCATCATGGATCGAACCATGTCCATCAAAGTTCGATTCCTTCTCTCTGCTACTTCATTTAATTGGGGTGTTGCAGGAGGAGTCCACTGCGATAATATTCCATGCTCTACAAGACAATTCAGAAATTCGTTACTAAGAAATTCTCCACCTCGGTCAGAACGAAGAGCCTTTATCGTATGACCAAGTTGATTCTCTACTTCCATCTTGAATTCTTTGAATCGCTCAAAGGCTTCAGACTTGTGTTTCAACAAGAACACATATCCATAACGACTGTCAGTGAAAGTGATGAAGTAGTCATAGCCACCTCGGGCGCTTTTTTTTAGTGGTCCACATACGTCAGTATGTATTAAGTCCAATGTTTGCTTGGTTCGCTCAGGGTTTCCCTTAAATGGCAACTTAGCCATTTTACCCTTTAGACATGGTTCACATGTTGGCATTTCATTAATGCGATTGATTTCAATCGCGCCAGAAGATGCTAACTTTTGAATCCTTGACTTAGATATATGTCCAAGTCGAGCGTGTCATAATTGCGCAGATATTTCATTATCTTGTTTCCTTTTGTTTTGTTGTACGTGCATGACTAACTTAGGCGGTTTTATGATGTAAAGTCAATAATTCAATGTACCAAATGAAAAACGAAAACAGGAGCTTTTATTAAAATCAACATTATTCATTAACATGAATAAAAGTTTTTCATTAATAACTAGGTACATAAATGAAAGTTTCCTAATGACTTTATCAAACCACCTAAATCTACTTTTGCCTACGGCCTTGGTAGCAGCTCCAGCTCCATTGCCTTATTCAAGGATCAAATCCTCAGGCTCCAGTTTCCTTGATGCTCCCATCACCTACAAGGATGAAAACTCCAGTCAGTGTCTAACACAAAAAATGCACAGTTAATTTGTAAAATTAACTTCAACAAGGAATATACCTGTTCGAACTCTCCATAGGTTCGAATTTAATCCTTTGCCTTGACCTTGTGCAGTAAGGAGCTCTGGTTTCCATTTGCTTTGGTTTTGAACGCCGCCCAGTTCTTTCGCCAACCCTTGCTTTCTTTCCAAAAGAAGCTTCGTGTTCCTCGAGCATCTGTCGCAGGACATGTACAGTGATCTCTCGCCTCTGGAGATTCAAGTCCGCGATAAATCGGTCATATGATCTAGGAAGAGATTGTAGAATAAGATCTACTCGGAAATCATTGTCCATCACGACACCCATATCATCGAGTTCAGACAGAAGTCGAATAATCTTGTGCACGTAGATTCCGACAGGAGTTTTCCTTCTCTTTCTTGCTTGCAAGAGTTCCCTCGTGATCGCGAATCTGCGACGACCATCTCTAATCCCATAAAGGAATTTGAGATTCGAGAGAATCTCTTTCGCGGATGCCATATGCTCATGTTGCAAACGCAGATCAAGTGACATATATTCCAACATGTATTCACGAGCTAAGCCATCATCCAGTTTCCATTTGGTGATGCTTTTACGGAGCTCATCAGGAACGTCATGTGAAATAGTAATGGGTGGTGGCACAGACAAAACATAGGATATGTTTTCAGCTTCCAATAATCCATTCAAATGATGCGTCTAGAAATGAAAGTTGGGTCCAGCTAAAATATTATGTTCAAGTGATGAGATGGACAAATCTCTAAGTGCTCTAAGCTCTTTTGACATCATATCTATAACATGACGAGAGAAGAAATAAATACGCGAAAGATTAATTTAAAATGCACAATTTACAAACATGGTTTTTATTTGTAAATTACTCCCACTATTTTAATCAAAATCTTATGCCCCCACATAAGTTTCGGGAATTTAAAATATCCTAGCGGGCTTAAGGCCCAAATGCAATCTCCTAGTACCCACGACTCTTTGGCCATACTATATTTGATTCACTTGGTGGTCGATTACGTCAACGGTTAACCATCGCAGCTAACCCTTAAGTTCATTTAGCCTCGTTTTTCGATATGGACCCACGACTCGTGAGACATCCATACTTACTAGCGTTAAATCATGTCCAATACTCGTGGAGAGAAATAGTTCAATCCTAGACACCCCACGACTCGTGAGACAACGCCTAAAACCTTGCTATCCCCTCCCTTGGCTCTAAACTCGTGCATCGAGGCAATAGACACATCATCTTCCTATAGCTCGACCCACGACTCGTGAGACATCGAGATATATTTGTACAATATGCCTAAGACCTAGTAATTGGATAGGCTCGGACCATAGAGACTATTTATATGCGCCCTCAGGTTCAATTTAATATTCTAATTGAATTTTAAGTTCAATTGGAGGTTTTAAGTTTTCTTGTGCGAGGTCTCATCAGATTATGCTTTATATTGTTTACGTGATCTATTCTAAGCATGCATGACATACATCAAAGAATATAAGTAAACATCCAACACCTAGCAGGATATGATTGATCGATTGCCCATCCTATGCGATTCATCACGAGACAAGTGATGAATCAATTGGTCAGTCTAGGGTGGAAATTAAATGTCCTAACTATTACAATTTTCAAACCCATACATCATGGGCCTTCTTGTAATATCCAACTTGATTGGGCCTCCATGTAATGAATTGGGCCTCCATGTCCTCCAAGGTAAATGGGCCTCCATGTGGATCTTCAAGTCTTCATGAGGTCTTCGCGGCTCCAACCCTAATCTAAGCCTAGCTTAAATAATACAAATGGTCCTATTCTATTACATTTGTTTGCGCAAGCAAGGGCACCAATCAGGCCCATTTAATTATAACCCAAAAATAAATAAACCAAAAACTACACAGGGCTTAAGGGCAAAATCGATCAATCCACACACTCACTCAAGAATATGCATAAATTCACAAAAGGGCATAAATGTAAATTTACCGGCTCCATTAATTTTAATTCGCAAAAATTCATCCAAGTTAATTAATTTTGAATTAACAATTAATCTCTAAGATTAATTAGCTCTTACTTGAGCTCTAAGTAATCTACAAACTTTATCTTGATTAAATTGGTTAATTAAGGTAATCTAAATCTCTAAGATTCTTACCTTATCCAAAACTCTAAGTTTCCCAAATATTCCCAAATCTCCAAGATTTTCAAGATAATCCTATTTTGTCTAGATTAGTTTAATTAAGGTAGTGTTCATATCTAACAAGATAAATACTTTATCCAAAAACTCTAAGTTTCCTAATCTTCCAAAACTCTAAAATTTTCAGAATTTCCAAAATAGGCAGAATCAGAGTCCAACCAAAAATCAACTAGTCGAGGCCAATCGAAGACTGCCACGTGGACAACACACGCGCGGACACGAAGTCCGCGCGTGGCTGTTCGCGGCAGCCGCTACTGCGCGTGACAGCGTGCGGAAGCGCGCGGCTGCGCGTGACAGCACAAGGCTGGCAGCCCGTAGGCTGCTGCCGTGCACTGCTCGCACGGCCAGCGTGCTGTTCGCACGCTGCCGTGGGTAGCAGCACGCGGTGGCCGCCCAGCCGCGGTGCGCTGCGGCATGCCACCGTGGTTGGATCCAATTAATTTTTTTTTTTGTTTTTGATTACTCACAGATTTAATTCAAGCAGATCCAGTCAATTAAATCCCAATCCAAAATAACATCAACATGATAAAAAATTTCGAATCTAAAATTCTCCATTAACTCCAAGTTAAATAACAAACGTCCTAAAACATGCAAAGTTAAAGAACTAGCCACACATAAATCAAACATATGATTTATAACACAGAATTTGCAAATTCATATATATACAAAGCCTAGAGTTGGCTCTGATACCACTGTTGGGATTCGGTAAGATAAACAGCCCTAGGCACAGCGGAATATAAAATTTTTAGGACCTCTTACGGAATCTTGCCAGGATACTACTCTAGTTGTATATATATAAATATTAATTGAGACGATAGTATAAGTTTACACGTTATACCTATCTCCTTGCAATCCAAGTTGGCAGTCAGCAAAAACGAACTCTGATTTCTGCTCCAGCAAAATCGATACAAGCTCTGCACTAGCGCCCCACGTGTTGCGCCTCTACGAGTTGATACACCACAATACCACGAAAATAATATATCTTGATCGACTAGAACACAAGATATATTAAGATCTAGGAATTAGGAACGATTTAGGAACAAAATCGAAAAACGAAAAATTCTTCCAAACACAAAAGGGGTTCGGCCGAAATCACAGGGAGAGGGAGAGAATTTTTTCTCTTGCTCAAATTTTGCTTGTTGAGTTGTGTGAAAAATAACTACAAGAAAGCTACTTATAGTTATCTCCCTAACCTAGTCCTATTAGGACTAGGACTTTTCTCTCCTACATGGGCCATGGCCCTCTTTAATTAGAAGACCAAGTCTTCTAATTAATTCATGGCCCAGTTAATTAATTTGACCAGGCTTTATTTAATCTCCCAATTAAATAGCCCAATTAATTAACTTAATCTCCCATTTAATTAAATCAGACTCTAAGTCCATTTAATTAAAATCACTTCTAATTAATTAAATCCAACTTAATTAATTAATCCACAAATTAAATTTCAATTTAATTTATGATCCTGATCCAATTCCAATTGGATCCCATTTTGTTCCAATTGGGTCGACCCAGTCGACCCACCCATAATAATCGACCCAGTCGATTATTCACCCAGTCAACCCAGTCGACTCGATCGTTCTTATTTCCTCGCTTTCGCTTCATGTGTATTGTGTATGCCCCCGTAGGTTCACCACATAATTGGCCGTGGGTTATAATTAAATATTATTTAATTATTCGAGTAAGACTTACTCTAAATCAATCGAACACTCTGTCGATTAATCATTCCAAAATTAGCACCCCTGCCAATTTGGGAATTCTCCCACACTCCACGGTCGATGTCCAGCCACAAGCCCATGGAGCCCAATCACTGGTGAATTAATTTAGTGAACCTTTTATCATTTATAATTTCCATATACGACATAATCTCTCCATCGATCAATCTCCCAGTCGAGACTTAAGGGTATGGTCTTTCATCGGATTCCCTTTTCTTTTGTCTTGACCTTATGTACTCTGATCTCGAAATAAATTCTCTTTGACTTAATCTTTATGAGCTACTTACATAAAGTCGTCATATACCTTGGCCAAGGATTTTACCAGAATTAATTTCTCACAGAAATCCATAGGAGAATTTTTCAACCTATCAAGTCGGGTCAATGGATCATTTGTTGATGAAATGAATCTGCATACGAGTTCCTCTATACCCAATATGAGTCCACAGAGACTTTCTGGCTATCCCCAGTCAGTCGGAACTCATATCAAAGCATAGATGTTCTCGCACCAGATAAACACTATCGCCTCAAGTAGTTAGGGATCGTTCCTCGTATACTATTATAAATTTGGAATAACTTCAACCCCGATATGCGACTACCGCTTCCATGGTGAGTTATTGCCTAATTGGGGTATTCAGTGCGCTTGCCATCCCAGCAAGCCACCCACTTATGTGTATCGACCATCCCAGTCAAGCTCGTGGACCCCAGCGTTCTCCAGTTCATCGGAGTATACACAATAGTGAGAGTCTAACTGAATCCAACGATGTCCTATCTCGATTGGATTCTACGACTCTTGAATATGTTCTAGATCACGGCCTTGGAGATCAGTCCACGGGTTGTCCCATAGCCCTGTGATCTAAGGAATTCTATCCTTATGCGTAGATAATTATTACATAAGATAAAGTTGACCATTTAATAAAGTGCATTTATTAATCGAAATTGAATAGTTCCTTATTTATTACAATAAATGCTAGCCATACAGCTGGCTTGCAGGACACTATTTCTATCACAAAGGGCTGTAAAAATTGTTGTATATCAGGCCTTGGAGAAATGGTCAGAACGTTCTAGGTATTACAAGGGATCTCCAAGTGATCTGCCATCACTGCCAAGTGTGCAGCAGATTGCTTTTGGCTCTTAAATCAGTAATTATAAGGAAGAAGTGATCAAGGCACCTGCTCAGGGATTAATGCCTAAGATTACTCAAGTTATCCATCAGACCACGAAGATATCTGATGATGGAACTCCTGAAATTGTTAAGGTGGAAGAACAGTCTGCTGTTCAACAAGCAGCTGCCCAGCCTGATAAAGAAAAAGTTAAGGAATCTGTTCAAGGGGATGCTGGAGCACTTGTTGTTCATGAAGCTGTTCAGGAGACTGCTGAGCCTGAGCAAAATGAAGAAGAAACAGAAGAAGACTTAGCAGATATTCCAGTTCACCAGACTGAGCCATCAACTTCTACTTCCATTCCAACAGCTGACAAACACTCTTCATTGATGGAATCAATTCAGATGCTGCTGGACCAAACCATGGAAGAAAGAATTGGAAAGCTGATGAAAGATATGCAAGAAGAGAACAGGAAAATGGTCAATGCTGCACTTGATAATTTTCCTTTACCACCAGACCACTCTCTTCAACTGATCCAGAGTCTGAGCAGCATGAATAGGAACATTGAAGACGTGAAGTCTGATGTGAATCACCTTTACACAGCTCTTCAACACCATGAAGACGACATTGATGATGTCATTACTATGGTCACCAAGCTTGTCAATGCTGAAGCAGAACTGAAGGCTAATTTTGCAAACCATATGGATGCTACAACTTCAATAGTTCATGGAGAGATGGCTACCTTGCAACTCAACATAGATTGCTTGAATGATCAGACCAGTACTCTGAGATCAACACTTAATCATCATTCATCAAGACTTGCCACTATGGATGACAACATCAGAAGAATCTGCACTGCTATCAACATACCAGTTGTTGAACCTCTTCCTGCTGATTATGACAAAAAGGGGGAAGAGAAGTCAGTACTTGAAAAGGAGAAATCAGCTCCAGTTACTGAATCTGTTCAAGTACCTGAAACAAAGGACTCTGCTGATAAGGAGCTATCTGTTGAAGAAGAGAAAGAGTATGTACCTGAACAAGCTAAGGAAACTGAGGAGAAAGCTGATGATGAGAAAGAAGCAGATGCTGAAGAGACTATTGATGAGAAGAAAGAAGTTGCTGATGAGGAAGAAGAATCCAAGGAATCAGTCAAGTCTGAGAAAGAACTAGCTGCAACCAAGGATACACCAGAGGAGCAACTAGATCCATTTGTGAAGTACAAGAACTTAGACCGCATCAAAAGAAGGGTTGATGAAGCAGAACGTGAGCTGAAGCTTGAAAGGGAAATCAAGCAGAAGATGGAAGCTGCTCAGAAGAACCTACTGACTGATGATGCAGATGAGGAAGAAGATGATGAAATTGATGATGAAGAATATGAAGAATTTGTAGAGATTGAAAAAGAAGTGACTGATGAAGAATCAGATCACTAGGGCTTATATTTTCTTGTAATCTGATTTTACTTTACTTGAAAAAAAAATTTCATCTTTTTGAAAGACTTATAACTTGTAATCAAAATTTCTATCAATCAATGAAAAGTTCAAGTTTTCAATCCAACAAATTATTTCTATCTCAGGAATTCTTTAGGATAAAACTTTAGTCTAGGTACATGTACTTAGCTGAAGAGTTTTGTCATCATCAAAAATGGGGAAATTGTTGGATGAAGATGAAGAATCAAAGGACAAGTAATTTTGAAGTTAAAGGGAGGTTTTGATGATTTCCAAAACATCTTAACCAGCTAAGTTAGGAAAGCATAGTGAAAACCTTTAGAAGAATTTTGATCAAACTCAAAGACAAATTAGTCAAGTCAAAATTCATTTTGGTCCAGAAGACTATTGATCTGCTGCTGAAGGAAGAAATCAGTTTGATGAAAATCAGCCGACTCAAATCAGATTTGTTCAAGTTTGGGATCAGCTCAGATCATCATCAGACTAGTGATACTTTTCAGCTGAGTGAAGATGATCAGGAAGTCTCTCCAACGGTAATAAATGCACTTGGAGTAATAAATGATGAAGACTGAGGGTATTAATGGCAAATGATTGAAGGAAAACCTCGTATCAGCATGGTGTATTAAATGCTGCCTGACAGAAAGTACTGTTGACATTACTGTTGCAGAGCAGAGAGCCATTCGAAGAAATTAAGGACCAGTACCCGAGGAATTTGAATCTTTTCTTTCTTCAACGGACATTTTTCAAAGTTGGAGTATAAATAATTCGCGAGACTGAAGAAGAAGAGAACAACACAAACTTTGAGAAAATTTCCGAAGCAAAATCTTTAAGTCTCAAGAACAGCTCACTCGTCTAGTGAAGTCATTTGTTGGCAGAACCAAGTTGAAGTTCAAGATAAATATTTTTCTGAGTGAAAAACTGTGTAAGGAATGTTGTGAGAAGTGTATATCCATCTTAGTGAGTGATCTAGCTTCAGATGATAGGCTTTCTTTGTGATTTCCTATTGTGCACTTGTGGCCATTTCATTTGTTGTTTGGCATGTATACTGATTACTTTGTGTTTTCTAGTATAACATTAGATCTAAGTGACTTGGAAGAGTGGACTAAAGAATTTTTATCCATATAAACACTATAAAAAGTCTTTGTGTTTTACTTTGCATTTTTACTTGCATATTTTTCAAAGTTGCATAAAACACTTTGTTGGATAAGGATGAAGATGAAGGCACTGAAGACAAAATTAGAAGGGAGGTTTTGATGCATTCCAAAACTTCAAAATCCGCTAAGTATGGAATAACTTAGCTGATGATCCCTTTGGAAGGAATTTTGACTAAGTATAAGAAGACATCAGAAGAGTCAAAATTTCAAGGTCCAAGACTTCTGATCTGCTGAAGGAAAGATATCAGACTGATGAAGATCAGCCGACTCAAATCAGATTTGTTCAAATTTGGGATCAGCTTCATTCGTCATCAGACTTGCACTTTCGTCAGCCAAGTGGAAAGGATCATAAAGTCTTCCCAACGGTAATAAATGCCCCTTGGAGTAATAAATGCCGAAGTACAAGGTTATTAAAGACAAATGATTGAAGAAATGCTTCGCATCAGCTGGGTGCATTTAATGCTACATTTAATGCTGCCTGCAGAATAGTACTGTTGACAGTACGGACAGACTGCAAAAGAGCCGTTCGCGGATTTTAAGGACCAGTACTCGAGGAATTTGAATCTTGTCTCTCTTCAACGGGCATTTTTCAAACCTCAAGTATAAATAGCTGGAAGAGACGAAGAGAAGCAGAACAACACACTTTCTGAGAGAATTTTTGAAGCAGAACTCGTTAAGTCTCAAGAACAGCTAACTCATCAGCTTAGTCATTTGTTGACGAAAAGAGAAATTGAAGAACAAAGCTAAACACATCTTCTGAGTGAATTTGTAAAACAGAGTGTTGTGAGAAGTAGATATCCATCTTAGTGAGTGATATTACTTCAGAGAGTAGGACTTCTTTGTGATTTCTTACTGTGCACTTACGGCCTGTTCATTTGTTGATTGGCGTAAGCAGAGTGTACTGGTTACTTTGTGTTTCTAGTATAACCCAAGCTCTTTGTGACTTGGACGAGTGGATTAAAGGATATTCAAATCCATATAACCACTATAAAAATCCTTGTGTTTTTATTTGCATTTTTACTTGCATATTTGAAGATTGCATAAAACACTTTACTTAACTGTTTGAAAAGAGTTTAAAAAGGAGTTTATAAAACTGGGGAAATATTTTTCAAACTGCTGAGA
Source organism: Penstemon eatonii (assembly GCA_038501285.1). Lineage (NCBI taxonomy): Eukaryota > Viridiplantae > Streptophyta > Magnoliopsida > Lamiales > Plantaginaceae > Penstemon > Penstemon eatonii. The sequence goes on along the minus strand of CM076715.1, from coordinate 57,965,907 downwards.
ATACTTGTGAAAAACACTTTGAAAAAATTCGCTGCAAGTACTCTAAGTATTAAAACTGATTTTGACAAAATCAGCTAAGTAACTATCAGTTTAGTGGTCTACGAAGATGTTCAAAGATTTGTTCGCGATCAGCCGAGGAACCTACTGTTGATAACAGCTTAGTCTGTTTAAGTTAACAAAAAGGTTTTAAAGTTAAAAATTGTAAAAAGTTTAGAGGTCTATTCACCCCCCCCCCCCTCTAGACCTCATCTGACCACTTGGGACCAACAAGTGGTATCAGAGCAGGTGGTTCATTTGAATCAGCTGCCTGATCAACGAGCTTGATCCAAGTGTTTTTCAAAGGTTTTCAAAACTTTTCAAAAGAGCATCTTTTTGAAAAACTAAAACTATTTGAAAAATGGACTGTATCAGCCATGTTCCCCACATTGCTGGTATGTCGTTTGAAGACTGGAAAATCAGAATGGAGATTTTCCTTGCTGCTTATAATGATAACATGTACACATGTATCATAAAAGGTCCATTCAAATTCACCAAGACTATCATAGTTGATGAAGCTGAAATAGTGGTGGAAAAGGACTTAACAGAGATGACAGCCGAAGAAATAAAGCGGTTTAATCTGGATAAGGTTGGCCGTTTCATCATGACCAAAGCCCTGGATAATGATCGGTTTGATAAAGTCAAACATTGCAAAACTGCAAAGGAGATGTGGGATAAGGTTCGTGACATGAGCGAAGGAAACGACGCCATCAAAGAGCATCAGCTCAGTGTTGCTTTGGAGAAGCTGGACAACTTCAAAATGAAATCTGGAGAAACTATTGATCAGATGGACACTAGATTCACCAGAACCCTCAATGAAGTTCTAAAGCTGGGAAAGACCTTCACAGACAAGGAGATCACCGTCAGAGTACTGAAGGCCCTACCTCCCAAGTTCAACATGAAGGTGACAGCCATGGAAGAATCAAGAGATCTGGGGAAGATTTCTCTTACAGAGCTGTTCTCCGTACTCAAGGCGTATGAGTATAAACTGCCAAGAATGGGTGTTGAAGAAACCTCAACTTCAAGTCCCACAGCTGCACTTGTTGCTACTGAAAATCCAAGAAGGCCAGCTCACAAAAGCAAGGATGTGGACTCATCTGATGAAACCACACTACTCAACAAAAAGGAGTACACTGCTGGAGACGTTGCATTGCTGATGAACAACTTCAAAAAGTTCTACAGACGAAAAATGAAGAACAAATAAAACAATGCTTCTACTTGTAACCCTACCTCTTCTTCTCAGGATAAGGATTCTTATAAATCCAAAATGATGTGCTATAATTGCAGGAAACTGGGTCATTTCATCAGAGACTGCCCATATCCTAAAGCTGAGAAGTATACTGAAGAAGAAAAGAGAATCAGAAAAGAAAGAAAGCATCAGAAAGCAAAGGCGATGGTAGCAGAAGCAGAAAAGCCAGCTGCCGTCTACTCATCTGATTCAGATTCAGACACTTCTGATGAAGAGAGCCCTGCTCTTCTCTGTCTGATGGCTAAGGAATCTGATGACTCTGAGGATAGTGAGGTAACTCCTCTTGAAAATGAACTATTTAGTTCATTTGAACAAATGATGCTTAACAATACTACTATTGCTGAAGCATATAAAAAGCTAAAGGAAGAGATGATATTGCTAAAAGAGCAAAACAGTTCACTGAAACTCTCAGCTGAAAGGCCAAGAGAATCAGCTGAATATAAACAGCTTGAGCAAGAACATGAATCTCTGAAAGCTGAATGTGAAGTCTATAAGGGTAAAATCATTGAGCTTGAGAAAGTCATTGAGTCTCATGAGAAGTCATCTGTTGCATCCACTCATATGTCTAGTAAACAGAAGACACCTTTAGAACAGGATAAGCAAGAACTGAATCATACTGAGAAATTTATATCTGCTGACAATAGTAAGGTCATCCTGTATGTTCAAACTGCTAGACCTGCTTCACCTGAGAAAGTATTAAAGGAGACGAAAACTCCTAAGGCTAAAAAGAGCAAAGAGCCTAGTGTAGGAAAACAGACTAGTAAGCCTAAACAGAAGAGTCCTAGGAAGTCCTCTGACAAGGCTAAAACTAATCAGACTAGTGATAAAACTAAGTCGTCTGTTAATGAGCAAGCAAGTAGTAAGCCAAAGAAGCATAAATCCAGAAAAATCAAAATGCTTGGTATGGAAATGAGTCTTATTATGTGCAACCTGCTGCATATCATCCTATGTATCATGCACCTCAATTTCTAACTTACTATGCACCATATCCTGCTCATCCAATGCATGCATATCATCCTTATCATGCATCTTACTCTGCATTTGAACATTATCCTTATCATAATGATCATCAACAATATGACAAATCTGATGAACGTGGTAAAGGCAAAGTTGTTCATACTCCTGTTCAAACTCAGAAGCCTAAGAAGCCTAAGACTTTATCATCTTGGGTTGTCAAAGGTGGAACTAATCCTTCAGGACCTTCTCAATAAGGGTACCTAAAACAATTTTATTTTGTTTTGTAGGTTAGGATTAGGAGTAGGAGTAAAGTAGAGAAAATCTGGTACTTGGACAGTGGCTGTTCAAGACACATGTGTGGAAACATACATGAGCTGACGGATGCAGTTGCTGTGGATGGTCCAAAGGTTACTTTTGATACAGCAAAGAAGGCAAGATTAAAGCTAAAGGGAAATTGATCAGAGTAAACATAGAGATATCTGACGTCTCGTATGTTAAAGGCCTCAAATATAATCTGCTGAGCATAAGTCAATTTTGTGACAAAGGATATTCAGTTATCTTCTCAACAGATAAGTGCTATGTTGAACATATAGGTACAAAGAAGGTAATTTTATCTGGAAGACGACAAGGAAATATCTACATAGTCGACTGGAATTCTGCTGACAAGAATTCAAGTATTTGTTTGGTGGCATCAACACCAAGTGAAGTCAGTTGGATGTGGCACAAAAGAATGAATCATGTGAACTTCAAGACCATCAACAGATTGATAAAGAATGAACTAGTATAAGGGATTCCAAAAACAGTCATGAGCAAAGATGAGCTCTGTGATGCCTGTCAGAAGGGTAAACAAATCAAGTCATCATTCAAAAGCAAGAAGCACCAATCTTCTGGAAGAATATTGGAGCTGCTACACATGGACTTATTTGGACCCATTGATCCAGTCAGCAATGGTGGAAAGAAATACTGCCTAGCTGTTGTGGATGACTATTCAAGATATACTTGGGTAATATTCATGAAAAAGAAAAGTGAAACCAAGGAACATCTTACTAATCTGATGGAACTGATCCAGAATGAGAAAAGCATAAAGATATTGAAGATCAGATCAGATAGAGGGACAGAGTTTACAAACTCTACTATTGAAGAGTATTGTAATATCAAAGGAATACATCATGAGTATTCAGCTGCTAGAACCCCTCAACAGAATGGTGTTGCTGAAAGGAGAAACAGAACACTAAAGGAAGCTGTCAGAACCATGATAGCTGAAGCTAAGCTGCCACAAAGATTTTGGGCAGAAGCAACAAATACAGCATGTTTTACCCAAAACAGATGCATGATCAACAAGCACCAAAACAAGACTCCATATGAAGTTTGGAACAACAGGAAGCCAAACATTCATTATTTTAAGATATTTGGTTGTAAATGCTTTGTTTTAAATAATGGGAAAAATCACCTTACTGCATTTGCAGAAAAGGATGATGAAGCTGTTTTTGTAGGATACCCTACTGTTAGTAAAGCCTATAGAGTCTTTAACAAAAGAACATTACTAATAGAAGAATCCATTCATGTAGTATTTGATGAACCAAGTCAATCTTCTGAAAAGAATCAAAGTGTTAATCAAGATCTGTCTACTGATTTGCAGAAGTTGAATGATGGAAGGAATGAAGAATATGTTCCCATCATTCTACCTGATCTCAACCCAGCTGATAACTCAAGTGCTGTTCAAAATCACAGTGCTGATTGTCTAACAGACGAGTTGCAAACAGCTGATAGACCAGAGACTGTTCAACAGACAACAAATGTTCAACAGACTACTACTGGAACTCCAACAGTAGTGTTGCAAGATCAAAACAAAGGACAACATTATGATTTGCAACCTGATCTCAGATGGCTCAAGAATCACCCACCATAATTGGTGATTGGTGATCCTTTGGATAAAGTGAAGACAAGGAGAGCTGCTGCAAGTGATGCAATGTTTGCCAGCTTTCTATCTCAAATTGAGCCCAAACAGATTGAAGAAGCTCTTAATGATTCCAACTGGATTGAAGCTATGCAAGAAGAGTTAAATCAATTTGAAAGGAATGAAGTCTGGTACTTAGTTCCTAGGCCAAGTCATCAAAGAGTCATTGGCACTAAATGGGTATTCAGAAATAAGATGAATGAAGATGGTGAGGTCACCAGAAACAAAGCAAGATTAGTGGCCAAGGGTTACTGCCAAGAAGAAGGCATTGACTTTGATGAAACGTTTGCACCAGTAGCAAGACTAGAGGCAATCAGACTCTTTCTTGCCTATGTTGCTCACAAGAATTTCACCGTCTATCAGATGGATGTGAAATCAGCTTTTCTCAATGGAGAATTGCAAGAAGAAGTTTATGTTGAACAACCACCTGGATTTGAAGCCTACCAAGAAGGAGACAAAGTATATCGTCTAAAGAAAGCCCTCTATGGACTGAAACAGGCTCCAAGAGCATGGTATGATACCTTATCTGATTTTCTTTTAATCAAAGGATTTCGCAAAGGTAAAGTTGACAAGACCCTGTTCACTATTGAATGGGTAGAACATATTTTGCTTGTGCAAGTTTATGTGGACGATATTATTTTTGGTTCAACTAACCAACAGATGTGTGACAAGTTCTCAAAGCTGATGCAGAACAAGTTTGAAATGAGCATGATGGGAGAACTTAATTATTTTCTTGGTTTGCAAGTTAGACAGTTGCCTGATGGAATATTCATCAGCCAAGCAAAATACACAAAGGATCTGTTCAAGAAATTTGGTATGGAAACTAGCTCTACTGCTACTATTCCTATGTCTACAAGTCTTCGTTTGGATAAAGATGAAGATGGAAAATCAGTGGACATAACCAAATACAGAGGCATTATTGGGTCACTGTTATATCTAACAGCCAGCAGACCTGATATCATGTACTCAGTTGGGGTTTGTGCGAGATTTCAATCAAATCCTAAGGAATCTCACCTCTTAGCTGCCAAAAGAATACTGAAATATATTAAGGGCACTCAAGATTTGGGATTGTGGTATCCTAGAGAGTCTGGATTTGAGCTTATTGGATATTCAGATTCTGACCTTGCGGGCTGCGAGATTGATAGAAAGAGCACAACAGGTGCCTGTCAATTCTTAGGTAGTCGTCTGATCTCATGGATGAGTAAGAAACAAACTTCAGTATCCATATCTACTGCTAAAGCTGAATACATAGCTGCTGGAGCTTGCTGTGCACAAATCTTATGGTTAAAGCATCAACTGGAAGACTATAATATCAAAATCAGTGGAATACCAATCTACTGTGACAATACAAGTGCTATCAGTCTTACTCAGAACACTACAAGTCATTCAAGAACTAAGCATATTGAGATCAAGCATCATTTTATTAGAGATCACGTGGAGAAAGGAAATGTCATGATAGAATATGTATTTACTGAAAATCAAATTGCTGACATCTTCACAAAACCTCTAAATGAGACAAGGTTTTCAACTCTAAGAGCTGAACTGGGTTTATTAAAATTGGATGCATAAGCTGAGGGGGAACTTATCAGAAGACTAAAAGCTCAACAGCCTACTCATCTCATTTATCTTGAAGGATTAACTCTCAACAGACTAGTTAACTCATGAATTCTTAAAGTCAGGGGGAACGTGTAAGACTAGCGGTACTTCTGATTAAAAGATGAAATCTGTTAATGACAGTTAGTTGAAGTTATGTTTTCAACAGAAGATTAAAGTCTTGAAGAATGAAGATCTATTATCTAGCTGGATTGACAAACAGCTGAGGAAGATTATCAGTTATTGGCTTTCACTGATAACAACTGTGTCATCAGGACAGTAGTCCATCAGATAAGTATTTATTTTACTCATCTGATCGCTTATGTAAAAGCTTATTGTTTAAAACGTTTTATTTCAAAACGCGCTTTTACAAGTGACAGAAGGGCGGTACAAATTCCCGCTCCTCATTTAATGCGATTTGAATTTGAAAGGTCGTAACTGACGCCGCACGATTAGCACTGAAACGGATCTAACGGTTAGCTGGTATCACGGAAACCGAAATACCCTAACTCTATAAATCCAGATCTGATCAGCCGTGTAGTTCTTTACGCACCCTAAATATTCAAAGCATACTTGAGAGAAAAACTACTTGCAATTTTCTACAAATTTCTTCCTGTTTCTCTAATTTTCAACAGATTTGCAATGGCCGCTGAAGGTATGTTCCTCGTTTATGAATCATACTACCAATCTGGTACGATTTTGATGAAGGAACTTCTGGAGAAATTCAAATCTGCTTCGTTGGTGAACTTTATGGAGTACAATGAGGGAGTGATCTGGACTGACCAGGTTATGGAGTATTACAAGACTGCAACTGTTGATTACAGTAAACTGGATATCAAAGCTACAGTGGGAGGTAAATCCATAGTTATTACTCCTGCTATTCTTCACGAGACTTTTGGGCTTCCTAACAGTGGACGACATGACGTCACTGTACTGACGGAAGACAAACACCAACAATTTTGGGCGATCTTCGCCAAGGAAGGAGAAGTGTTGTCTGGCAACATAAGGAAGAAACAGCTGAGAGATGAATATCAGCGTATGGCTGATATGGTTGCAAAGCTAATAGAGAATTGTACTTTTTCTCTGGATGCTGTTACCATGAAAAGGTTCAGCATAATGGCTGCCATATACTATGGACTAGAAGTCAACTGGTCTATAATAGTTTGGTACATCTTGGCTGATTTTCTTGAGGTAAAGAAAGGAAAAGGTCCTCACACCAACCATAGGATCACACTCAGTACCTGCTGTTCAAGCTGGGCTGTGATATGACAAATGGTAAGGAGATTCACAAGTCTAAGGCAATGTCCAAGTACTTGCCTGTTATGAAAAGGAAGGCTGGTGAGCCTGAAGAGGATGAAGATGAGGAACCAAATGAGGTTCCTGCCAAGAGGCAAAGGAAACTAGTCAAAACAGCTGACTTGGCTGTTGAGACTAAAAAGAAGAAGGTTGCTGATCAACCAAAGGAGAAGGTTTCCAAGAAAGTGAAGATTGTGGCTGACGTTGCTGTTGATCAAATCATAAGTCAGACCACTGCTGATGTAAGGGGAATGTCTCCTGCATCACCTTCAAGAACCCCATCAGTTGACAGACCAGCTGAGGGTGTTTCTCAAAGAACAAGAAGTCAGCAGAAGGATACTGCTACTTCAAAAGTTATTCAAGGACTAACTAAGAAGACTGCAAGGAAGAAGATGACATTTATTGAAGAACCTACTGAGTTAGAAAACTTAGTACGACAAAGTCCAAAATCTGCTGAAAGACCTGTTGGAGCTGATAAGGCTTCTGTTGCTGATAAAGCTGATGCGCAACAGTCGACTCAAGATATCCCAACAGTTGAGGCTGCTCAACCTCAGAATGATCCTGATGTTATGATCATTCATCCTATAGCTGCAGTTCCCATCTCATCTGTTGGTCCAACTCCTGCTCCTGCTGATAAAGGGAAGAGAAAGATAGTGCTTAAAAGGAAAAAGATCTCCAAAGCTGATAAAAAGAAGAGGGAAGAAGCGGAACAGAGAAAACAAGATGAGTTGGAAGAGAAGAAGGCACTTGAGCTGAGCAAAGCTCAGGCTGCAAAGGATGAAGCCAGGAGGAAGATGTCTGAAGCAGAGAGAAAAGCTGCTGAGGATGCTGAACTGGTGATGGTTTTAGAAATGAGCAAGACTGATGCCTATGGACCTGTCCATGGAGGTGGCATCAAAATTGGTGAAGGCAAGGATGGAGTGGAAAAGAAAAAGGCTAAGATGCCTACTGCTGAGGCCAAGCCCAAAGAGAAATTTGAAGTTAGAAGAGCCTTCAACATAGTATATGCTGATAAGGAACTCTTCAAGAGATTTGAGAAGTCCTTAGCTTACTATGATCAGAAGCTAATGTTAAAGACGCTGTTCAATCAAGAAAAGCCAAGGTACATCAGTTGGAGAGACAACAGTATGAACAAGTCTATAACAGAACTTCAAAACTCAAAGGAGTTAGCTGATGAAGAACAATGGGTTCTTAATTGGCTAAGAACATATTCCATTCAAAAGGCCCTGGATCCCAATTATGTCAGAGATATCATGCATCAGTATGCAAAGGAATTTGCACTAGAGGAGGCCAAGAAAATTGATAACTCCCTACCAGCCAAGAGAAGAAAGACTGATAATACTGAAGAAAGAGCAGTTAACATTGCTGTTATGACCGCCTTGAAGAGATGGGCAGAAAGGTCAAGATATCAGCAGGGTCACTCAAGTGAGTTGCCCCAGCTGCCAAGTATCCAGCACATTATCTTTGGCAAGGAAGTGAAGGAATTTAGTGAAGTGCCCAAGGGAAATAATGCACCTGTCAACCCTTGGATCATTGTGAGGCAGATTAGACAAACAACCTGCTTCAATGGTGATGGGACCATCACTAATCTGTTCTATGATGATGTCACTGATGAACACAAAACAGCTGACAAGACCTTAGCCATTGAGTGGAATGCTAAGGCTTCTGAAGATCATCAGGAGACTAAAATGGAAGATGTCCCTGTCCACCAGGAGACTGAAGAAAAGGAAGCTGCTGCTTCTGCTTCATCAGGTGATGAACACTCATCACTGATGGAAGCTTTCCAGATGTTGATGGAAAATTCAGTGAAGGAACTGGAAGAGAAGCATGGCAAGCACCTGATGGAGTTGAAAGATGAGCTGAAGAATGAACTCAAAGCAGAGTTGGCAAAGTCCAACAAACTTCAGTTGGAAACTATGCAACAGTCAACTAAGAAAATCATCAAATCTGAAATTGATAGTTTCCCAGTGCCTCAGGATTATTCAAAGCAGTTAGTGCAAAGCTTAAATGAGATGAACATAAACATTGAGGATGTGAAGGCTGGTGTAAATCACCTTCATACTGCATTGCAAAGAGCTGAGCACAAGATTGCTGACTTAACTGCTACCTTCATTAAGGTCAGTGACGAAGAGAAGTCTATCAATGTTGGTCTGTTGCAGGAACTTCACAAAGCTGGAGATGTTATTCATACAAAACTCTCAACTATGCAACTCAATATTGACTGCTTCAATGGTCAAACTGACAACATCAGCACTACTTTGACTCACCTGACTGCAAGTCATGATGTAGTAAACCAGAATTTGAAAGTTTTATGTGCTACCATGAAGATTCCAACTGTTGCACTCAACCCTGCTGCTCAACCTCAAGATGCCATCAAGTCTGATGATGACAAAAAGGGGAAGATAAAGGGGACGATTCAAGTAAGGAAACTTCTGCTGCTGTTGAAGCCAAGAAGACTGATGAAGCTACTGAAAAGACCAAGACTGCTGAAGAAGAACTTGGAAAGGGACAAGGTGAAGAAAAGTCTAAAGAAGAGACTAATGATAAAGCCAAGACTGATGAAGAAATGGCTCAAACCAAAGAATCTGCTGAGGATCAAACAGAACCTTTGACCAAGTACAAGAATACAGAATCAGCTAGGAAGGCGATGGAACTTCTGAGAGAGCAGCAACTTAAAGAAAAGATGGAAGCTGCTAAAGAAGTTATCCTTCAAGGTGAAGAAGCTGATGAAGATGAAGAAGAAGATGATGAAGAGTCATCTTATGAATACGAATAAGTGCTTGAAGAATCTGATGAAGAAGCTAATAGTTAGATTTTTTTTACATCTTTTGTAATCAGTTTACTTCATCTATTCTTCAGACATCTCATCTGATGAACTTGTACTTGTAATATTACTTTATCAATAAAAAGACAAGTTCAATCCAATATATCTTTTCTATCTCAGAAAATTTTGAGGATCACAATCTTTAGCTTAAGTTTTAACAGGTACTTGGCTGAAGTTTTGTCATCATCAAAAAGGGGGAAATTGTTGGATAAGGATGAAGATGAAGGCACTGAAGACAAAATTAGAAGGGAGGTTTTGATGCATTCCAAAACTTCAAAATCCGCTAAGTATGGAATAACTTAGCTGATGATCCCTTTGGAAGGAATTTTGACTAAGTATAAGAAGACATCAGAAGAGTCAAAATTTCAAGGTCCAAGACTTCTGATCTGCTGAAGGAAAGATATCAGACTGATGAAGATCAGCCGACTCAGATCAGATTTGTTCAAATTTGGGATCAGCTTCATTCGTCATCAGACTTGCACTTTCGTCAGCCAAGTGGAAAGGATCATAAAGTCTTCCCAACGGTAATAAATGCCCCTTGGAGTAATAAATGCTGAAGTACAAGGTTATTAAAGACAAATGATTGAAGAAATGCTTCGCATCAGCTGGGTGCATTTAATGCTGCCTGCAGAATAGTACTGTTGACAGTACGGACACACTGCAAAAGAGCCGTTCGCGGATTTTAAGGACCAGTACTCGAGGAATTTGAATCTTGTCTCTCTTCAACGGACATTTTTCAAACCTCAAGTATAAATAGCTGGAAGAGACGAAGAGAAGCAGAACAACACACTTTCTGAGAGAATTTTCGAAGCAGAACTCTTTAAGTCTCAAGAACAGCTCACTCATCAGCTTAGTCATTTGTTGACGAAAAGCGAAGTTGAAGAACAAAGCTAAACACATCTTCTGAGTGAATTTGTAAAACAGAGTGTTGTGAGAAGTAGATATCCATCTTAGTGAGTGATATTACTTCAGAGAGTAGGACTTCTTTGTGATTTCTTACTGCGCACTTACGGCCTGTTAATTTGTTGATTGGCGTAAGCAGAGTGTACTGGTTACTTTGTGTTTCTAGTATAACCCAAGCTCTTTGTGACTTGGACGAGTGGATTAAAGGATATTCAAATCCATATAACCACTATAAAAATCCTTGTGTTTTTATTTGCATTTTTACTTGCATATTTGAAGATTGCATAAAACACTTTACTTAACTGTTTGAAAAGAGTTTAAAAAGGAGTTTATAAAACTGGGGAAATATTTTTCAAACTGCTGAGAATACTTGTGAAAAACACTTTGAAAAAATCCGCTGCAAGTACTCTAAGTATTAAAACTGATTTTGACAAAATCAACTAAGTAACTATCAGTTTAGTGGTCTACGAAGCTGTTCAAAGATTTGTTCGCGATCAGCCGAGGAACCTACTGTTGATAACAGCTTAGTCTGTTTAAGTTAACAAAAAGGTTTTAAAGTTAAAAATTGTAAAAAGTTTAGAGGTCTATTCACCCCCTCCCCCCCCCCCCTCTAGACCTCATCTGACCACTTGGGACCAACACACTTAAAGAAAACTGTTGAAAGATTTGTAAAAGGAGTTTATTCAAACTGGAGATAAAATCTTTCCAAATAGACTAAGTATATTTGTGAAAAACACTTTCAAACATCCGCTGCAAGTATTCTGTTTTTAAAGCTAAGTTTGCTGGAATCAGCTAAGTAATATTAAGAGAAGTGGTCAACTGTGCTGTTCAAGATTAGTTCACGATCAGCTTAGTCAGCTTACTGATCTATATTAGCTTAGTCTGCTGACAGACGACTGAAAAGTTTTTAAGTTTAAAAATTTTCAGAGGTCTATTCACCCCCCTCCCCCCTCTAGACCTCATCTGACCACTTGGGACCAACAGGACTTGATGGATCTTCCATGGGAAGCCGATTGCGAGAGGTAGTATTGGTACTGGAAGTGGTGTTAACCCCAGAAGATGAAGACATGGTGATATGGTCCAGAATCAAGAAACAAACGGTGCGGAAGAAGAGAAAACACAGTCTTGATGATCAAGAACTGAAAATTTGAAAAGAAATGAAAACGAGAACAGAACTCGTGATCAAAGATGAAAGAGAATCAGCTCTGATACCATTTTACAATCTGCAACTTTTCATAAGAAATCATTGAAATACTTTGTATACAATGTGGCAGAATTGTTTGGAGAAGAAGGAGAGGAAAAATTGTAAAGTATATTTCCTGAAAATAAAATTGTGTGTTCTGTTTACAAAAGGGGTCGAACCCTTATTTATATACAACTAAGGCGGCAAAGGAAAAAGAAAAGAAAAAGAAAAAAAAATAAAAGCGCAAAAATAAACTAACACGACTTAATAAACAAACATAATAAATATAAAGACTGCTTAATTCAAAAAGAATTTGAATTAATCCCTAAATCCCCAAATTCATTCCTTCGCTCAATCTAGTAATCTGTTGCTTCAAGCTGAAGATGATGGAAGCTGCAATTTCTCCAACACATCCAACAATTTAATATAATCTTACTATTATTTCCATGGGTGTTTTGGTCAAAGAGTATAATTTTGACTCAAATTCATTTTTTTACAGAATTTATTAATTCATCCCTAATTTTTTGAGTTGGTTTCCGTCAAATTGACTTCCACACCCACGTTTGCCACTTCAGATGTTGATAAACTTCTCTTGTACTGTAACTACTGTCAAGCACTTCCATATTTCAAGGGAGATTAGAAAAATCCCACAATTTTAGTCAAGCAGGTAATATCACATTTCACATCTGCTTAATTAATTTTTCGATACTCAGTTCATCGAGTGCTTTTCTCAGGGGACAAATTAATTGCTTCGGAGGAGAACTGTACTAAGTTGTGTGTGGTATGTATGCTTTAAAAAACCTGTATTGGTTGCTTATGTATTCGCAGAACAATTATCCAGTGAATAAATATATATTGTCCATGTTATGAATTTTATACTGATCGAGTAGTATTTCTTTCTCATGGCAATCTACAGACCGCGTGGAGTCAAAGGAAATCATTGTTAATTCTTGTTGCCATAATGTCGAGACTTTCGAGGTAATATCCACTTATTATTTACGTGTAAGGTCTATGCATGATTTAACAAGAGTCGAAGAACAATACAACATGTACGCCATGGAGCTAATTAAGCGCTTTCTCTTAGTACTGCCACTCGGATTTGTCGTGCGCCATATGAGGAAAAAAGACTCTGCCCTTTGCTCGTCAAAATTGCAAGGATATTTGTCTTTCTCATGATTCATTCTACATTAAATCCTATGATACTATATAACTCACGTGTTAAAGAATGCTTCTGAAGTGCATGGTGAAATATTATTTGGAAGTAACAACAACATGGAACGAGTTATAGAATTTTAGTCAAGTTTGATTCGTCAAAATTTTATACTCACATGATAGTATTTGAGTGACAAATCAGGTTATGCAGCAATCTTATTTCAATTTGACTAAAAATGATGTTATTTTCTCTAGGTTAGTTTGGGTGATATATCTGATGAAAAACTTATATTTTTCTTTACAAGATACCTCAAAATCACATGTCAAATTTTTGTACACCACTTACTATCAGTTTATATGCTAATCGAATTAGTTTATGAAATATGAAGAAACTATAAGAATATTATAACTCTGAAAAACAATAAAGTTGGAGAACTATGAAGCATGTATTTTGAAAATTTAAGAATAAAGACACATAATGCAATTATCGATTTAAATATAGGACCTTATTTTATGATACGTGCATAGCACGGGTTTAGGCTAGTCATAATCCTTTTAAGGATATCCAGATAAAATTCAACTTATATCATAAGCTACTAAAGTGTTACTTTTGCAAAAGCTATTATCCAAGAGTAATTATTTTACAATTGAATTTTATCATAATCAATTACGGCCAAAATCTAGTTTAGTAAAATTAATTTTGTAATCGATTTTCGAATCACTAGGCCATACTCATCCTAGATGTAGTTCAGGGTAAGTTTGTCCATTTACACATTAAATTAACCTAAATTCTGAAGATAATTTAATCTAAAGAACTAACGATGTCCCACGCTTAGGCCTCATTTGTCTACCCATTATTCCGACTTAAATCTTGCCACATTTTTGTATTGAAAAGTGAAATTTTCTAGTCTAAAAACTATTTTGACCATATTTCAGTTAGAATGCTATGTGGTGGTGTTCTAATATGAATCAGATGTGGAGTAAGATGAATTGTGTTATATGTAATTTGAATGGTGCTTCTAGTTTGAATTTAGATGAACTTGGCTAGATTAATATGAATCCTGTTGTTAATTCTTGTTGGTGGGTTATTGAGTTTATTGTGTTTCGGCTACCATTTTATCTACTGGATGAATTAGAATTGTTAAGCTATGTTTGTTGTTTGACAATCACGAGTATGTAGCATCAAGTTTTCTAACCAAAAAAAAAAAAAGAAAAAATATAGCATCAAATTTATGTTAAATGCAGTGTATATTAGTTTTTGAGATTTAAATTGTTTATGTTACTAAAAAGTGCACGTAAGTGCATAGTTAATTTAATAAGTAAAATTTTATAAATGATAGTAAAAGTAACTTTATCATGTCAAAAAATAACACAAATTAATGACAACTAAAATTATTATTTCTTAAAAAATGGTGATTTTAAACTACTGTATTCAAATACAAATTGATGATCCAATTTTCTCTGATTTTCACAAGTTTCATTCAAAGTTATTCGATTCGATGTGTATTTATCAATTTCACAAACGTTTAATTTTTTATCGGTTTCAACTAATTTTATCAGTGTACACCAATTTCGCCTAAATTTTTATTAATTTCACATGTTTTAACCAACTTTTATCTATTTCACCAATTTTCATTAATCGATTTCGCCTATTTTCCACGAAAAATCGATTCCTTAAACTGGTTTCACCCTATTTTTGCCGATAATTTTGTTTCTTTTTTACATATTTCCATAGTTTTCACCTATTTCACACGTTTTTCACTGATTTACATTTTTTCTACTAATTTCACCTCATATTTCATTGATTCCCCATGTTTCCACCAAGAACGTTGTTCCTCGATTCCCTGATTTCACCCATTCTTCACTATTTCATTTGTTTTTTTCACTAATTTCACAAGTCTTATCCCATTTTCACTAATTTCATCCAAAAGTTATTCGATTCCATATATATTTATCAATTTCATAGGCATTTTTTTACCCTTTTCACTCGTTTCATTACAAGAAAAACCGGTTTTAGCAACTGTAGTGTTTGCTCGCTGAAAGAGAGAAAATCGTTGCTAAAAGCTATAGTGACCAAGGGGGATTTGGTTACTCTAATTGGCTACTAAAAGTCTGCAGCGACGAATCTTTATCATGGATGCTGAAAGTGTGTGGTTCAGTGACCAAATACTTGCGGTCTCTATTGATGCGTCTGTTAGGAAGTTGTGGTCGACACCTCAATACAACTAAAGTAGAAATGAGAAACTTGAGGATATGAGATAAAACAATTGGAGTCAAGCAAACCGTAGAAGGATTTTATTATCGCAAAAGGATTACAACACTTTGAATAACCAAGGAGAGACTAAATATTAGGAGAAACCTCACTTTTATTCTCTCTATATTTTTGTCACTCTCTCAATGCTATTCTCTCAGGTGGGAAACAATCCCTATTTTTTCTCTCAAAATGGGATTCGATTACATCTTCACCACCCTACTTTTACTTTCTAATATTACAAGCCATGTAACATATATATATATATATATATATATATATATATATATATATATATATATATATATATATATATATATATATATATATTATAGCTTATAAGAGCCGAAGCGGTCAAGAAACAGTACAACATAATTTACTTTCGATTTTTGTTAAATCGATTTAATCGAAAAACGCCGCTGTTTCTTTATTTGCCGGGATTATTTGCTCTTCGTTGAATTTATTTTCTCTTTTTATTTAATGCTTTCTTGGCCGTCCGTTTGCAACCTGTGGCCCCGCCAGGGGAATTGTGGTCGTGCGAGTTTGGTTTTGCAATTTAATTTTAAGCGGCATAATTACGAAACGCCGCCGTTTTCCATCAATTAATTATTTGCTCTTCATTACATTCGCTTACATTGTAATGCGGAAATTATGTTATCGACTTATATTTACAAAATGGTTTAAATTTATTTTCCGAAAACGGGCTTGTCATGAAACGGCGCCGTTTTCCATCATCGACTTATTTGCGCTTGCTTATATTTCGCTTAGAGTGTAATTCCGATATGCTTTTCGATTTACTTTAATCATAGTTTTCGAAAAAGGTTATTACAGCGCAATATACTTTTCTTGTGGTCGTGCGAGTTTGGTTTTGCAATTTAATTTTAAGCGGCATAATTACGAAACGCCGCCGTTTTCCATCAATTAATTATTTGCTCTTCATTACATTCGCTTATATTGTAATTCGGAAATTATTTTATCGACTTATATTTACACACCGGTTTTAAATTTCTTTTCCGAAAACGGTCTTGTCATGAAACGGCGCCGTTTCATGACATCGACTTATTTGCTCTTTCTTCTATTTCGCTTAGAGTGTAATTCCGATATGCTTATCGATTTACTTTAATAATATTTTTAAAAAAAGGTTATTTCAGCGCAATTTACTTTTCGGGATTATTTGATCTTGCTTCAAAGTTTAATATATTCATTTCGATTTGAATTCATGTTTAATTCTTTGCAAAACGAACATAAATTACTCTTGCAACATTTTATGTTATGACCGACTATTGCAATGGATGTTGATAAATAACTATCGACGTTACAATCATATTGTTTCCGACCATGCACTACAGCCTTCACAACGCGGTGCCTAGTCAGATATTTGTGGCGTTGTATCATCCTTCGTCGCATAAAAATAATAAATATAATATATATTCTATTTCGCTTAGAGTGTAATTCCGATATGCTTTTCGATTTACTATTGCTTGAAAGTTTAATATATTCATTTTATGACCAACTATTGCAATGTACGTTGATAAATAACTATCGACCGGTTCAGTCATTTTCTTATCGACCATGCACTACAGCCTTCACAACGCGGTGTCTAGTCAGATATTTGTGAGCGTCATATCATCCTTCGTGGCATAAAAATAATAAATATAATATATATATAATAGTATATAAGTTGACTTCTCTAGATATTTTTCATTGGCGGTTGTGTCGTCTTCCTACCCTATATGGGTTAACCCCAATAATAATGATTTCGCTCTGTATTCGGTACGTTTCCTTTAAATTTTTCCATTATCTTGTTGATTTTGCTTCATTTTTAATCGGATGAAAATAACCTCTTGTATTTATTACTTATTTTGTTTGTTCTTAGGTTCGTCTGGAGTTTTCTTCGTGATTTATTTCCACTATATTTGCTTTTTTCTCTCTTTCATAGTTTTCCTATTAATTTTGGCTAGATGTTTCGTGATCTTTTTCTTACTCGATCCCACAAAATTTTTATACTCGACCAAGTGCATATTACATTCGGAATTATGAATGGAATATGTAATTTCTCGCTGGCACCGAATGATGCTTCAGCAAAAATATAAGTGGCTTTATTTTCATTATATTTTTTTGTTTGTTTATATTATTTAATTTATTGGGAGTATTATTTTGTTTCAGGGCTCTATGAGTTTCTATTTTAATCTATGAATTTCTATTTTAATTTGCTTTGTTAATTCTGCGTTTTATTTGCTCTTGGTTGCAATTTTAGTAATTTGTTGTCGAAAATTTTATTGATGTGGACGAACTACCCTGTTATATTTTATTTTCCTTTTTTTTTTAATTTTGTATTTTATATTCTTATTATTCAATATATTCTTTATGTTTTGTTTATATTATTTATTTTATTTGTTTATGTTATTTTGTTCCAGGGCTTTATGGGTTTTTTTTTAATTAACTCCGTTAATTATGCGTTTTATTCTGTATTTTATAAGTCCGTATTTTAGTCAACAAAATAATCTCGGACCCATTTTATCTTGGTTGCATTCCGGTTATTTTCTCATTTATACTTTCATTCCGAGTTTAATTTTGCTCCTATTTTCCGACCTGTAATTATAAAGTATACTTTTTTATGTTATTTTATTTTTTCAATACTCGGTTACTGCTTTAAATTTGTTTATTCAACTGTTTTTGTATTCTATATTTTATTATTTTATAATATTTTGTTATTATTGAATTATGATCTTCATCTTTGTTCTTTATTTGATGCAAAAAAGTTTTAGATACTTTTTTTTTTTATATTCGGTTGCTGCCTTAATTTTTTGTTGTCGATGATTTTATTGCTCTGGAAAAACTACTCTATTATATTTTATTTTTAGTATTCGGTACGTTTCCTTTAAATTTTTCCATTCTCTTGTTGATTTTGCTTCATTTTTAATCGGATGAAAATAGCCTCTTGTATTTATTACTTATTTTGTTTGTTCTTAGGTTCGTCTGGAGTTTTCTTCGTGATTTATTTCCACTATATTTGCTTTTTTCTCTCTTTCATAGTTTTTCTATTAATTTTGGCTAGATGTTTCGTGATCTTTTTCTTACTCGATCCCACAAAATTTTTATACTTGACCAAGTGCATATTACATTCGGAATTATGAATGGAATATGTAATTTCTCGCTGGCACCGAATGATGCTTCAGCAAAAATATAAGTTGCTTTATTTTCATTATATTTTTTTGTTTGTTTATATTATTTAATTTATTGGGAGTATTATTTTGTTTCAGGGCTCTATGAGTTTCTATTTTAATCTATGAATTTCTATTTTAATTTGCTTTGTTAATTCTGCGTTTTATTTGCTCTTGGTTGCAATTTTAGTAATTTGTTGTCGAAAATTTTATTGCTGTGGACAAACTACCCTGTTATATTTTATTTTCCTTTTTTTTTATTTTGTATTTTATATTCTTATTATTCAATATATTCTTTATGTTTTGTTTATATTATTTATTTTATTTATTTATGTTATTTTGTTCCAGGGCTTTATGGGTTTTTTTTTTTAATTAACTCCGTTAATTATGCGTTTTATTCTATATTTTATAAGTCCGTATTTTAGTCAACAAAATAATCTCGGACCCATTTTATCTTGGTTGCATTCCGGTTATTTTCTCATTTATACTTTCATTCCGAGTTAAATTTTGCTCCTATTTTCCGACCTGTAATTATAAAGTATACTTTTTTACGTTATTTTTTTTTTCAATACTCGGTTGCTGCCTTAAATTTGTTTATTCAACTGTTTTTGTATTCTATATTTTATTATTTTATAATATATGATCTTCATCTTTGTTCTTTATTTGATGCAAAAAAGTTTTAAATACCTATACTGAGTCGGATTTTCGACATAGTTCAAATATACTTGTACGAGCCAGTGTTTTTAATTTTTCTTTTTTACAGTGGACAGCCAAGCAGGAGAAAACGTATAACCCAAACACTCCCATTAGCCGTTCTTAGATTAACATTCCTAACTAATTTGGAGATATCGAAATTTTCGTGGAGATGACGATGATGGGAGCTTAATTAAGTACCTATATTTTCAGCCAGAGTAACGAATAGGATGAACTCGTGGTTCATATCAAAATGCCTCAAATCCTTACTTTTCTTCAACTTCTAATGATTGTCGATTCACTCCGGAATATCCTGTCGATGATCGGTACTGTCATTATAATTAAAAGAATCATTCTGATCTTATGCGGATGTAGTTTTGTATGAAAATCCGCTTGTCTTTGAATTTTGACCAATACGTATATTTTGTGTAATTTTACTTTGTGATATATTGTTTTCCGACCAAATATTATGTCCTGATGTCTCCGAGGAGGCCAAGTATATGGTCTTCGACTAACTTCTTCAGCATTAAATGACGAATGTTAATTGATATTTAGATTTTTAGAATTTAGATTTTGACCATTACTTTGTATGTTTCAATTCCATAAAAAAAATATCTTTTACAAAGATAATATGTTGTCCTCATAATAAATAATAAGCGCTAAACAAGATAGAAAACAATAATTCTATATCGGAAATGTAGTTATTGGTTTCAATCGATAATATATTATGGTCATAAAAAAATTTATTCAATAAACCGCGCTGTTTCATTATTATGCCGTTTAAAAATAAATTGCAAAAGCACACTCGCACGACCAGAATTCCCCTGCCGAGCGCACTGGTTGCAAACAGACGGGGGAAAAAGCATTTAATAAAAAGATAGATTAAATCAATTTAATAAATAAATAAAGTATATTATGTTGTACTGTTTTTAGACCGCTTCGTGCTATATATCATTGCTAAGACAATTATAAAAAAATAAAAAATATTATTATTAAGATTGCAATCAATTACAATATTCAATATTTTATAAAAGCAATTTACCTTTGAGTCAAAATTCTTTAGAATTATAATTATAATTATATATATATATAGCATTTACAATATAGTACATTATTTGGAACTTTTTACGATATTTGCGGAAAATGAAAAAAAAAGGGTCATAGAACAAACGTTATTTGCTTATTTATTGTCAGTCCGTTTTACGAATCCTTTAAATAAATTTGAATTGTATTACCAATATTCAATAACTGCCACATATTTTTTGTTAAAATATTTCCTTTTCGTAGTATATGAAAAGTCATATTATTTTAAATTTAATGGACAGTTCTAATAGTTTTAAAAACAGAAAGGGTGTGATCATTTAATAATGGATGCTAATAATTTTTTTTTGTTATTTTAATTTATCTACTATTTTGTGTATCAAAGGCTAATATCAATTTACATGGAATAAAACTAGGTATTAGTAAACTAATGTAGGTCGGTTAAAACAGAA
Organism: Penstemon eatonii; assembly: GCA_038501285.1. Taxonomy (NCBI): domain Eukaryota; kingdom Viridiplantae; phylum Streptophyta; class Magnoliopsida; order Lamiales; family Plantaginaceae; genus Penstemon; species Penstemon eatonii. The sequence goes on along the minus strand of CM076715.1, from coordinate 57,945,156 downwards.
CGCACTTGGTGTCGTGCTGAGAAATTAAATGATGTAAATTCTAATGTCGTCAAAATGCTTTTCAAAATTTTATTTGGTACTCCAGAGAAGCTAATATTTATCGAACCGATATGAATCCCATTAAATTTTTATCTCCTTATCATGCTAAATTATATTGTTCGACAAAAAGTTCATTTGTATACAATAATTGTAGTGTAGCGGTGATAGTTTAGTGGTAAAAGTGTAAGCTAACTTCTATTATTCCTCCACGACTACATAGGTATCTACAAACCAACATTCAAGAAAATAAAGCTAAATGTTCGACGATAAAAAATAAGGAGAAGTCGACAAACTCGATTAAACTAAATAAGATGAGTAACTTTATCGTTTTTTTTTACTATCTGATCGAAGACGAACTCTCTGATGGATTCCTACAAATTCGACAACCATAGTCCTCCGATATCAGTTTGATGAAGACCTCTGACAACACCAGAGCACGTCTCGTGACATCGATACTCAGATACAAGACGAAGAGTATCCAAGCACCGACACATAAAAGAACCAACGATGCTGACTTCGTCTTCCTTACCGAACCCACCCATTCGAACGACGAGACCGACCCATTGGGGAACCAGAAAATTGTCCTTAGTTGAATAAATGAACACTATATTTCCGTACATATTAGCTGGCCATCCTAAGTCACTGCTACTTTACTCATCCAATATCGTCTTTGTACGTACATTTAGTGCTCTATAAAAAATTAGGTCAAGTATTTCTTATTTCGTTTTGCTTATATATCAATATATTATATTTATTTCGAACAACTGTTTCCTCCTAAACGAACAATTTTGTCTATATTATTTCGACCAAATCATACTAAATAATAAAATACCGCTAGATAATTTAGGTATTTAATATTTTAACTAATTATTTTTCATGAATTATGAAGATAATAATAAAATAATATTGTTAATTGAAAATTAAGTCAATAAATATACGCTATTTGTTTATTTGTTTAAAATTTAATAATATCTCAAATTAAATTCAAGTACTTATATTAAAATTTTAAAAAACTAATTTATCTACTACTATTTAATTCGTATATCAACAGCAATGTCCTATAAAAATCTTTAAATATATTTGCTGATAATTTATAATGTTTTAAATATGCAGAGTTAAATAAATATAATGCTATTGCGGAATAATATTAACCTATTACTATTTAGAATAAAATAGCAACAAGGTACATTGCAGTAAGTTTTACAACACAGCACATTTTGGGGAATTTTTTACGTTATTCAGGGAAAACGAAACAAACAGTCATAAGATAAAATGTTATTTGCTTATTTATTGTCATTGCGTTTTACAAGACATGCTGGTGGACATTATGTTGAAGCATTTAAGCCATCATACTTTATGTATCTAATTTAAAACTTCCCCCTTAAATTAGAGTAATTCAGAAGGTTGGAACATTTCCCTTATACAATCTACACCGTTTAACTAATATTATTAATGTCGTTGGAACTTTACCATGTCAACTATAAATTATCTCTCGTAAATTATATTTTCTATTTAATATATAGTTGTATTGTTGATTCAGTAAGTATATAATCTATATATTCAACAGATAAGTTGTTGTGTGTGGAATTTGAATTATATTATAATCCAAGATTTGCCAATCAACTTGTATGGGTGGAATTGGATATTTTGTGGTAAAAAATTACATTAAAGCTACTTAGAGGTCATTTCATTAGAGAAGTGAACAGTCGAAGAGCAATCTTAGACCAAAATAGAGCAGATTAATTCAATAGATAAGTTGTTGTGTGTAGAATTTCAATTATATTATAATCCAATATTTGCTAATCAATTTGTATGGGTGGAATTGGATATTTTGTGGTAAAAATTACGTTAAATCTACTTAGAGGTCATTTCATTGGAGAAGTGAACAGTCGGAGAACAATCTTAGAGCAAAGGAGAGCAGCTTAAAAAGTTATAAAGTTGACAGAAGATCACCAGGTATTTTATGTTGAGTTAAATTAAATAAACAATAACCTTTTAGGCTTTTATGGATACTTATAAAACTTCATTCTATAGTTGATCAGACTCATTAGATACTCACACAAATCGAAAGTAAATTATGTTGTACTGCGAATGACAGAATCAAACGAAAACAGTATCGATTTAAAATCCAATTCCACCCATACAAGTCCTTAATTATGCATTAGCACTGGGCAATATCCTCCGCGCGGGAGCGTGGAGCAATTGACCTAGTATATATATATAGGTGTAATAAGGCGGTGGATTTGGTCTTTAATTTCTTCTCCACCGCCTCAACAAGGTTGTTGATTGGCTTGCTTCAATATGAAGCAATCAAAGTCAATTACAACTTCTCCTTATTAATTACCTTAACTAAAAAGGTAAATTCTTCTTAGTTAAGAAAGCATAAATTGACCTTAGAATGGAGAAACGTGGCTGTATTAATAACAATCTCCCACTTAAAGTCTCGTTTGTTGTAACTCTTCATCCTTTCTACTTTGTTATTTTCATGCTGCTTACATATCTGCCAGGCTAATAGAGGATTGATACCAAATGAACTTGTCTCTATTTAACGGCTTTGTCAGAACATCTGCTTTGTTGTCCTCTGTATGGATTTTCTAGAAATCCACACTTTTCCACCTTCTCTCGTACAAAGTAGTACTGAACTCATATGTGTTTTGTCTTTGAGTGAAATGTTGGATTCTGTTGAAGGAACTCAGCAAGCCCTACATAAACGAAAAGAAATTAGAGTTAGCAGGGGAAATTTGCAGAAGAGAAAACGAAAAAGAAGAAGAAATGGAAGAGCTGGAAATTGAAGATGTTTTAAATTAGGGATTTGATTGTATTTAGGGATAAATTATGTATATAGGTGTATTTGGTTTATTTAGTAAAAGCGTGTATTTGATTTTAACGGCTTTATTCAGTTACTATTAGCCGACTTAGTTTTCTTATTTATAGCTGGGTTCAAACCCTATTATGTACAGAACTCATTCTTATTTTTCTAATTCAATAAACAAGACTTTTTCTCCCAGTTTTCTTTTGATTAATTCTCTCTTTCATATTTGAAATTCATAAGTATAATTTCCAGTTTATAATAGATTCTTTGCCAAGTGCAAAGTGCTCTGACTATCACAAACAGAGCAATATTCTCTTATTTGTGTCCGAGCTCTTCCAGTAACATTTGCAACCATGTTGTCTCTTTGCTAGCTTGTGTAGCTGCTACGTATTCTGCTTCCGTCGTAGAAGTAGCCACGATAGACTGCAGTTTTGAATCCCAGCTTACAGCTCCTCCAGCAAGAGTAAACACATAACCCGTGGTGGACTTACTTTTATCAAGATCACCTGCAAAATCTGAATCAACATAGCCTCTGACAGTGAAATCTGATCCCCTATAACATAATGCAGCATTCGAGGTACCTTTGATATATCTCAGGATCCTCTTCATAGCAATCCAATGCTCTTTACCAGGATTCGTCATGTACCGACTAACTGCTCCCACTCCCACTGCATGTGCAATGTCTGGTCGTACAAACCATAGCGAACATTAAGCTACCCACTGCTGATGCATACGGTACTCGAGACATTTCCATCCTCTCTGCTTCGTTGCTAGTACTCATACTTGAGGATAACTTGAAATTAATAGGAAGAGGGGTAGAGATTGACTTACAATCTTGCATGTTGAAGCGCCGCAAGATTTTCTTCAGATAATTTTACTGAGATAGCCAAATCTTCATATTATTTCTGTCTCGGTAAATTTGCATCCCTAGAATCTTGTTTGCTAGTCCCAAGTCCTTCATTTCAAAATCCCTAGCCAGTTGAGCCTTTAATTCTTTAATACGATCTTTGTTGGGGCCTGCTACCAACATGTCGTCAACATACAACAACAGAATAATGAAATTACCATCACCAAATCTCTTGTGGTAAGCACAAGAATCTGAACTAAGTCTGTTGTATCCAAGGCTCATGATGAAGGAATCAAATCTCTTATACCAACACCTCGGCGCCTGTTTAAAACTGTATAGAGATTTGTTCAACCTGCAAACCAAGTTCTCCTTTTTCTTTTTGTTCAAAACCTTCTGGTTGGAGCATATATATTTCTTCTTCAAGATCTCATGAAGGAGTGCAGCTTTCACATCTCTGCTGATTAACACTTTGTGGGCAGTGGGATCCCACAGGCGGTACCCCTTAACTCCATCAGCATACCCCAAGAAAATATATCCCCTGGATTTTGGATCCAACTTAGATCTTTCCTGGGCATTATACATAAAGTACACAGGACTTCCAAATGTATGTAAACGAGAATAATCAGCTGGTTTACCAGTCCAAGTCTCCATTGGCTTTTTCAGATCAATTGCGGTTGATGGTGACCGATTGATTACATAACAGGCGGTCTTGACTGCTTTTGCCCAAAATAATTTGGCTATATCCCTGCAGTTCTCAATATAGCTCTTGTACGTTCGAACAAGGTTATGTTCATCCGCTCTACTACTCCATTTTGTTGTGGAGTGTATGTCACTGTGAACTGTCTCTTGATTTCTTCTTGTTGATAGAAGTCATCAAATTCATTGCCGCTATATTCTCCTCCATTGTTTGTCCTCATACACTTTATTAGTGTATCACAAATCTCTTTTGCCGTCTTCTTCTCGGCCACACTTGACAACACTTCGACAGCTAATGCTAAATAATTATCTTTTCTTAACACTGCTTTCATCTCCAATAGCATTGCCATCCATTTCATTCAACTTGTCGTCAGTGATCCCCTCGAGTTTATCTCCAATTGCCGCTAAGCAATTATCTTTTCTTAACACTGCTTTCATTCTCATTTTCCATAATGAGAAATTATTCCCATTGAACTTCTCTATTTCGTACTTTGTCGTCATCTTTGAGGATGTCATCTTTTTACCACTAACTGGATCTTACGGTAGCACCAAGAATTGGCTAGAAACCTGGAAGCTCTGATACCACTGTTAGGAAGTTGTGGTACCGACACCTCAATACAACTAAAGTATAAATGAGAAAATTTGTGGAAATGAGATAAAACAATTGGAGAAGAGCAAACCGTAGAAGGATTTTATTATCGCAAAAGGATTACAACACTTTGAATAACCAAGGAGAGACTAAATATTAGGAGAAACCTCACTTTTATTCTCTCTATATTTTTCTCACTCTCTCAATGCTATTCTCTCAGGTGGGAAACAATCCCTATTTTTTCTCTCAAAATGGGATTCGATTACATCTTCACCACCCTACTTTTACTTTCTAATATTACAAGCCATGTAACATATATATATATATATATATATATAGGTGTAATAAGGCGGTGGGTTTGGTCTTTAACTTCTTCTCCACCGCCTCAACAAGGTTGTTGATTGCCTTGCTTCAATATGAAGCAATCAAAAGTCAATTACAACTTCTCCTTATTAATTACCTTAACTAAGAAGTAAATTCTTCTTAGTTAAGAAAGCATAAACCGACCTTAGAATGGAGAAACGTTGCTTTATTAATAACAACGTCAATTAGCAACAATATTTTTGCTCACTAGTGTAGCATTTTGTGGTCCTTGTTGCATTGTCTTGGTGGATGTAGCTTTGAAAATAGCTACAGTAATTTATGCTTAGTGACGAACCAATAATGGTCTCTATGTGTCACTATAGCTTTGTTATGGTCACTATAGGTATGCATATAGCAACAAAAATATATAATTTGCGACCAACTATCACTTGTCTATAAAAAGTATTCTTTAGCAACAAAAAAATCTCTCGCTGAAACATAAATACATGGCCAGTGTAGGAATTGCATGGTTGTTATAGGTATATATATAGCAACCATATGTTATGGTAGATAAAAGAATTTTTTTATCAACTATTTTAGTATATGTATAGCAACTCTTTTGTGTGGTTGATAAATAGTGATCTTTTACCAACCATATAATGCGATTGCAAAATATTATTTACTGACCATATAATTTTACATTTAGAAACCGCATAAATTTTGTTGTTGAAAAATGTTCTTTTATCTACCAGATATTTACGAGTTTAGCAACTATATAGTTTTGGTTGGTAATGTAGCAATTGTTTTACCAACCATGTTAGCATTATTGATAAAAATGTCTTATCTCATATTATTTAGTGACCATATACTGAAATTAAATATTTTGTTGTTGATATGTTATATTCAGTGGCAAAATGATAGGTTGTAGTAAGTATTAATACAGTTGCAAGACTCACACCATTTTATATGATCTAGTGACAAAAAAAGAAGTAATTGTTGCTAATATTATATCAAAGTGGCTCCCAAAATAATTTCAATTGAGTATTAATATAGAAGCACAAAGAGTATAACACATGTGTAATTATTAAAACAAAATCATTTCAATAGTAAAGCTAGATACTATAAGAAGAAATATTTTAAAGTCAAATACAATGTGTTTATACCCTAACCAAGTGAATTTTCAAAATCACACCGAGATCGTTCTTTCTTCGTAATCTCCATTCTCCACTGCATTTTTAACTTCTTTCTATGAGGTTCTCAAGCGTGCCATGCCATTGGAGTTGTACATCGGAGCTATAGAATTGGTCTTTGCAGATTTACATCTAAAATCTAAGAACAAATAAAAATTTATTACCAAAATATGAATGAGCAAATCAAAGAAATTAGAAACATCAAGATTTTGATAAAAAAAATGACAGGAGAAACAATATAATGCATATTGTATCGAAATTAATGTATTTAAATAACACTATCAAATGCATAGTACATTGATCAAGAAATAGTTCTCAAGTTCCCAAACTAACATGAAAATCAATCTAGTAATCCTTATTTTCACTATCAAACATGTAAATTTCAGCATTAAACAACTACCAAGCATATTAAATCAAAAGATGAATGATTCCGGTAATTAACTAAACCAATTATAAGTTAACATATACAACACAAACATTGAACATAGATCAACTCAATAATCTCATATCCACTGACATACCCACATATTAAAGTTACATACCTTAGACCAAGATATTTATGTCTTCAAGAAATATTCAATTTCGTCATATTCAACATTATCATTGCTAATATTCCAAGTCACTATCCACATAAGCTTGAGACGCCTTTTCATCATCACTGCCACAATATTCAGCCAATGTATCGTCTTCCTCATCATATTCTTCACCTTCATTCTCATTATTTGTGAGTAGATGAATTATATTTTCAGCAATTTCAACCTCTAATGGAGCTTCATCATTGCGAACTATGGAGCCCATCTCACGATCATTTTCTTCAACATGTATACAAGCACAATCATCTTGTTGGTATGCATCATTCGCATCACCTTCTTCTCCAACAACAGATTGAAGAAGAGATGTATCAAACAGATGTCCATGTTGAGATCTTTGAACCACTTTCCAGTTTGCACCTTGTTTTGTATCGCTAACATAAAAACCTGAGTAACTTGATTTGCTAATACATATGGATCACTTTGATACCATAGTTTGGTTACATTATGGATGTGAAGTCACCATCTATCTTGACTGGCTTATGTCGATCTAAATCAAACCAGTTGCAACCGAATAGCACACATCGAAAGCCATCCACATAACTCAATTCAATAATATCTTCTAACACTCCATAAAATTTTATCATTTTACCCTTATGCATAGATTCCGTGCATACTCCACTATTTTGTGTCAAGCGTCGACTATCTCTTTTAGTAGTTAGATAGTTGACTCCTTCTACTATGGACCCAATACATGAAAATCTGGTCCTGATGCAAATGCATGAAGCTCAGAAAATTACACGTGAATTAAAAAAAAGAGATAGTCTACAAAATTGAAGTCTGTAAAAAGTTAATGATAAGAGGGACCACTCTGTAAAAAGCTAATGATAAGAGGGACCAAAAGTGGTATTTACCCTACTATTAATTATCTAACTATTGAGGAAATTAAAAAAAAAAGAATTGAAGTCTACAGAATCGAACTCGGATCTATTATAAAACAAGACAAGTAACTACCATCAGGCTGCACCACTTTCAATGTTTAAGTTTTACTTACAACCTAACTAGTACTTAGCAGTTGACCTATTTCTTTCAAAAATTACACGTGAATATATAACTCTTACACTTGGGGAAATCAACGACTTTTATATTCTCAATCGACGCCGCCGCTTCTTCTATTAGTATCAACCTATATGTTTACTTTTCAGATTTCCTTCTTCGCACTAACTTATAGAATCCCTAGAATTTTGGGGTTTGATTGTGTCCCATCGATTGCGGTGGTTATAGCACATAAATTTTCAATTCCTTTATGGAATTGGAATTGGAATTGGCTGGAGATGTGATAAAATTATTGGCGCCATCTTTTCGTTCCTTTTTCCGCCAAAAAAATGTGATAATCTTTCCATTAGCATATATATCATGTATTATAATAAAATTATCTTAATTAATTCTTTTAACCAATCAGCACTATAAAAATACATCCCTTCCTTCTCATTGCAGTTGCACAATCTTTTTCCACTTGCTTGGTCTTTACACGCTCACTTTGCCATAACAGGGAAATTAGAGGTAATCACAATTTATACTATGAATTTCGGTTATTTTGGTGCCTGACAACTAAATAATTTTTATTGTAATCTCTTGAGGTAGTCATTTAGCTAGACTATATGGATTTTATTTTTCAAGTTCAACTGTTGTGTAGATATTAATATAAAGTAAAGAAATACAAATTAATTACTAAAGCTATGATTTTCTTCTCAGGCCATCTCCAATCGTTGGGGCAAAACTGCCCCCTCCCCCTCCCCCTCTCCCCCTCCCACTCCTCCTCGCACTCCATAATCATCTTCAACAGATAGAGACATAAAATAATAATAATAAAATAATAATAACAATAATAAAAATAGAAAAAAGTAAAATTAATAAATAACAAAAATAATTATATAATAATAATAATAACAATACAAAAATTATTATTATAAAATAATATAATAATAAAAATACAAAAATATTAATAATAATACAAAAAAATTATAATAATAACAATAAATAATAAATAACAACAACAACAATAATAATAATAATGTGAAAGTCTGAAAGATAAAGATAATAATAATAGTAACAATAATAATAATAAATAATAATAATAATAATAATAATAATAATAATAATAATAATCATGTGATACCAAACTTGTGTAGTACTTCACAATATGATTGTGGAGGACGAACGTCATGAATACGATGATGTCGAGTCTGAAGACGATGATACAAATATTTCCACATCTCGTAGAGCCCGTGCTAATATTTATCCAGGACCAACGCGAGAGGTTAATCCAAGATGTGGTGAATTATCCATGGAGAATTATATGATGCGCCATCAAGCAATACGATCTGTAGTAGCCAATCGTAAAACTTTGGGACGACTTAATTGCCCATGTGTGGGAAAGGCACGGTCGATGATTTTTAGTATGTATTCTTATTTGTTTAAATATTTTAAGTGTTCTATTTTGAAGTTTAACTTTTTTTAATATGTAATTTTGTTAAATTAAATAGTACTTATATAAAAGATAATATTTTAATATTAATAATAGTAATAATATTAGTAATAGTAATAATAATAATAATAATAATTATTATTATTATTATTATTATTATTATTATTATGATAATAATAATTATTATTATAAAAAAAATCGCAATACTCGAGTTTTAATCATATTAAAGTTCATTTATTTGATAAAAAAATAATTTATAATTTGAATCATTTGTACATTTTATCCAAATTAAAATACAAATTTAAAATATCTAATTAAAATTAATTCCTGTAAAGATTTAATTTTTTAAAATATAAAATTTATTAATCCATACACAAAATTTATTAAAATAAAAACCACCAAATGTACAAAAAACGAAAAAAAAAAATGTAGGTGAGCCGAGGGGTAAAGGAGGGGCAAGCTTTTGCCCTTTCTTTCCCACTCTCCTCCCCCTCCCCACTCCCCCCACCATTGAAGACCATAATTTTAGAAAAACCCAAAACTCCCCATCCCTCTCCCCCTTACCATTGAAGATGGCCGGAGGGCAAGTTTTTGCCCTTTGTCTCTCATTCCCCCTCCCACTCTCCCTCCCCTCCCCACTTCCCCCCACTATTGAAGACCACAATTTTTCCCCCCCTCAAAATCCCCCTCCCCCTCCCCCTAATGATTAGAGATGGCCTCATAGATGTACGTTTTTCCCTTCTTTTGAATTACAAGGGGAAATTTTTATAGCTATATTCTGACCCTTAATTTAGTTTACAATTCTGAATAATCAGAACAGATGACAAAAAATTCGTTTCTAGCTTCATAAATACATGAGGAGATTATATAATTGTCCAAACTGAATATTCACTACTCATTTTATCTAAATTTTTCTCTTTTTGGATAAAGTGTCCTTTGACTAGTGAATTGGAGTCAACTGCGTATCTATCTTTTATAATCTTGCATAGTGATTTTTCATTTATTTCTTGCCGTTTTATCAATCCAATATTTTTATTTATAATGGGCAGGCTTTCACAATGAATAAAATTATTAATCGTAAGAAGAAGCTATCAAGCGCACAAGCTGTAGCAAATAGAAGTTCTGATTTGAAGCGCAAGATGATGTTGTCAAGTGCATTGTCTGCAGGGGTGGCAAATGGACCACCCGGATCGGATCTGGATCGGATCCTTGTGGATCGGACCTCAAATGGATCGGATCCTAAATGGATCCATCCAAACCGGATCCGCAAACCGGATCCGAGTGAAAAAAATTCGGATCCACCATGGATCCGAATAGATCCATGACGGATCCACAGTGGATCCGTCATGGATTTCAGCCAATTTTAAATGGATTTGAAATTCCTCCTAAAAATAGTCATTTGAAATCTACTTAAAAAAATATTCACATTGTATATTTTTAAAAATTGCACTTTGATCCCAAATTTTCAAAAAACCTAGAATCCTATTCAGTTCAAAATTTTCAAAAAATTCAAATTTGTAACTCGGCAACTATTTTCAAATATTTAAATTGCACTTTTTGTCCCCTATTTTTGAAAATTGCAATTTTGACCTCAAATTTTTGAAGAACCCACATTTACATTTCAGTTCAGAATTTAACAAATTCAAATTTCCAATCCGGACCCTGATTTTCAGGAACAAAATTTGCACATTTGGTCCCTCAATTTTTGGATATTGCAATTTTGACCCTAGATTTTTGAAAAATCAAGAATTACAATTCAGTCCAGTATTTTAAGAAAATTAAAAATTTCAATTCGGCCCCTGATTTCATAAATTCAAATTTGCACTTTTGGTCCCTCAAATTTTGAAAATTACAATTTGACCCCATATTTTTTAAAAACCAAGTATTTCAGTTCAGAATTTTCATAAAATTAAAAAAATCAATTTGGCCCTAGATTTTCAGAAATCCGAATTTACTCTTTTGGTCCCTCAATTTTCAGAAATTACAATTTGACCCTAAATTTTTTAAAAATCTAGAATTACGATTCAGTTTATTTTCCAAGTTTAAAATTTTCATTTCGGCCCCTGATTTTCAGAATTCAAAATTTCACTTTTGGTCCCTTAATTTTCAAAAATTTAAGGATTTCAAATGAATGGATTTGAAATTCCAATAATTTGAAATCCATTCATTTGCAATCTCTTGTTTGGATAAATTTTTTTACAAAGTATTTCAAATCCATTCATTTGAAATCCATTGTTTGTTATATATCATTTGTTTTATTTGAAATTATCAATCATGCCTTATAATTTGCTCTCTGAGTTAATTCTTGTTGTTGATATCGGGAAAAAATTGTATAAATCGATTTGGAGCAAAATTATAATTTTTTAAAGTTGAGGGACCAAAAGTGCAAATTCGGATTTCAAAAAATCTGGGGCCGAATTGAAAATCCTAATTTTCTGAAAATTCTGGACTGAATTGGAACTATGGGTTTTTCGAAAATCTGGGGTTAAATGGCAATTTTTAAAAATTAAGGGACCAAAAGTGCAAATTTGGATATTTGAAAATCAGGTGCCGAATTGAAAATTTTAATCTTATGTAAATTATGGATTGAATTGCAGTTCTTATTTTTTTTTAAATATGGGGTCAAATTGCAATTTTTGAAAATTAAGGGACCAAAAGTGAAATTTTGAATTTCTGAAAATCAGGTTTTGAAATGAAAATTTTAATCTTCCGAAATAAACTGAATTGTAATTCTAGGTTTTCCAAAAATCTAAGGTCAAAATGTAATTTCTAAAAATTGTGGGACCAAAAGTGTAAATTTGGATTTCTGAAACTTTTGGGCCAAATTTGGGCCAAATTGATTTTTTTTAAAATTTTATGAGAATTCTGAACTAAAACGCAATTCTTGGTTTTTCAAAAAAATCTGGGGTCAAAATGTAATTTCCAAAAATTGAGTGACCAAAAGTGCAAATTTGAATTTCTGAAAATCAGGGGTCGAGTTGAAAATTTTAATTTTCTTAAAATACTGGACTGAAATGCAATTCTTGAATTTTTGCAAATCTAGGGTCAAAATTGCAATATCCAAAAATTGAGGGACCAAAAGTACAAATTTTGTTCATGAAAATCAGGGTCCGAATTAAAAAAATTAATTTATTAAATTCTGGACTGAATTGTAATTTCTGGGTTCTTCAAAAATCTGGGGTCAAATTGCAATTTTCATCCAAATTTGGTAACATTTACTTTTGAATTCATCCAAATTTGGATCCAATAATGGATCCGGTGAATCCTTTAGTGGATCCGATGGATCCATTTGTGGATCCATTGGTGGATCTAGAGGATCCATTGATGGATCCATCACAATCCATGACTTGTATGTGTGGATCCATATTTGATCTAGATTTTATAAGATCCAATCCAGATCCAATCCGAGTGAACATTTAATGGATCTTTATGGATCGGATCCTTTGGATTTGGATCGAATTTGGTTCAGATCCATGGATCTGATCCATATTGCCACCCCGAATTGTCTGCTGCTAATAGCATGGCTGAGGAGAGAGATTTGCCTCAAAACTCATGTAGAAATTTATTTACGTCTTGATTAATATTGATTGCATGCCCACTTTGTTATATTAAAGAATTTCATCTTTTACAGTTTTAAGTAAAAATAAAAGGGTGGTGTTTCCTTCAAGAAAACCCTTTACCAACTCAAATATTTCAAGTTTGTCTACTAGACAAAGCGCAATGCACGATTTCGGAGATGATGGTACTTTATCTTAGTTCTTGTGAATGTTTTTATTTTATATAATCTCTCTACCTATACTAAGAGCTTTTTTATATAATTTTAGATGCTAGGAACGAGTCTCGTGTTGAAAATGTGTCGAGTAATTCGGATGAGCATACTAACTCTGATGCTAGAGGTACCTTTAGTTAAAATATACTTTTTTTTTCTATTAGATCAGTCATATAGTACAATTAATAATAAATTAACCTTGCAGAATCTGCAGAGGAAACTATTGATACCTCTGATGCACTCGATGGTAATTTTTAATTGTATTTCAAAATTTAAATTATCATTCAAAGCATTTTTCTTTACGGTTAATGGTATCAATTTCATGTGTATTGGTATCATAGGTCCAATAAATGTCAAAGGAAAGCGTAGGCTGACTATAGGATTGAATACCGAAAAATATACACGAAAGTATGGAGTGAAACCAACTATCATAATTTCAGAAGGAATCAATAAGCCGGTTGGATTGCATGCTTCGAAGCACGCTTCACTTATTGGGGCTCTCATTAAGCGTGAGGCTCCAATGCAAGTGGAGGGATGGTCAAAGATTCCAAATGAGACGAAGGAAGAGCTTTTCAAAAAACTTACTGTTAAGTGTGTTATTTGTTTTATAAAACACTATGGTTATTTTTTATTTTTCAAATAATATAAACAATTTCTTATGATAATCATTTTATCTTCCACATTTGACAGAACAAGCTAAATTATGAAGTGGATAAGACACATGTTGTAGAATGCATTCGCAGATCATTTGCAAAGCAGTATTCCTGTTTTCGCTCGAACGCTCATAAATACTATAAGACAATAAAAGCTGAAGGTGGCGTGGTACTAGCAGAGCAGAGAATTTATGACAAACTTGGTGATCGTAATTAGGAAGACTGGCTCTGGCTATGTGAATTTTGGGAGAAGAGTTCCAGGTATATGTAATCACTTTACCTGATTTAATAAACTAATAAAACTAGACTTTACCATGTCCTATTCATTTTAAGAAAAATATGCTAGTTTATATACTGACAAAATTAACTATTATTTAATATATATGTGTAGAAAATTTCTGAGACCCAATCTAACAATAGGGCAAAGAAGACGCACCAACATAAACTTGGAACCAAATCCCGTGCTGCTCATCAATATGAGAAGGCCAATATTACTATTTTTATTGTTTAAGAATACGTAACTGTATTATAAACTGATATTTGATATTTTTATGGAACAGAATCTTGATGACATAGACATGTATGAAAATGAATATCATAATGAGAAGAATGGATAGGCTGATGAGGAGGTCGAGAATAATAGTGTAAGTACAAATATTATTTTGATTTATTTTTGTAATATTTCAATTACGAAAATAATTGTTTTGTTTGAATTTTGGTGCTAGATTAAAATGAAAGAATTACGCGAACAACAGAACGCTCTACCTGAGGATGCTACTCGCATGACTACTGAGCAAATTTGTGTTTCCGTTCTTGGGGAGAGTTCAGCATACGTCAAGTCAAAAGGACTAAAGAGAAAGAAACTAGTTTGTGAGAATACATCACATTCCGAACCAGCTAATCATCAAGCACGATTGGAAAAAGAGCTGTCAAATACAAAAGCGGAGCTAGCTGCTCAAAAGAACACAATGACAACTCTTTTACAATTCTTAGAGAAAATGACTGGACAAAGCGTATCTGATATTCTTAATCAACAAGACTGGTAAGTTAATTTTAAAAATATTTATCATATTGTTTCTAGTTTTAGGTTTTTCTTATAAGTTTTAACTATATAATTTATTCCATTTATATAGTCTCTATTAATTAATTTTTTTTTTTCTTTGATGCAGATATACCATCTTGCAGTGGAGTGCAATTTAATATTTTTTTATGAACTCGCAAGACCTTTTTAGTTGAAGATTATAAGTTTTTTTTTTAATTAATGGTATGTTAGAATTTTATGATAACATGTGAGTCATCACATGAATAAAATCATCAATTTGCATTTTAAATCTCTAGTTATTTCCAATGTATTAGAAATTTTGTTTTTTTGAAAATGCCATTAATATTTTATCTCTTGATATTAATGAAGTCATATATGATAACTTTAGCTTGTAGTTGTTTGGGGTGATGCAATTGGACTCGTGTTATTGTGATGGATTTCAATTGGTTGTTGCTTTCCAACTAATAAAGAATGTAGAAATTTTAAACAACTGTGATTTGTAGGACAAAAGAATGAAGACCATGATATATTTTGGCCAATGTTATGGCCTTTTTTTTCTTCACATATAAACCTACAAAAATTATTTTTTGCTCAAAGTTTGGAGCGTGTTTGATCTGGACATGATTTATTTTTTACATTCACCAAAAAAAAAATGGAGAAGAGAACTTGAATTTGTTCGTAAACTTTGTATTTATTTTAATAAATAATATTCATTAAGACTTATTTCTTTTAAGAGCAAAGATTGAGTGTGTTATTTTCTCTTTAGAATATTTAATACCATTGACACTTTTTGTTCATATTTTAGAAGTTATTTTATTTATCATCTCAAAAATTGAAAATAAATATTATGAAACTTTTTTTCCCTTAGCTTGTAGATTTTTTCACTTATCAATTAAATATAAGATATATTCTTATTTTTTATTTTTTTAAAATTAATTTTCAATAAAGTTATAAATATTTCAATAAACAACAAGTAAACCAATATGAGAAAAATTGTCTTTTTAACAAAATTTTAGCTACCATCTTAAGTTGTTGCTAAGCATTTCCATTTAGCAACCATATTGATTGGTAACTGCCAACCTATAAAATCGAACAAGTAGAAATCATCATAAAGTTGTTGCTATGTGTATAGTTTTAACGACTATCCCATACCCATTGTTGAAGATTTTCATTTAGCGACAATACGATTTGGTTGTTGCCACCCAACTTAGGAGAGACAGTAGCGGCCAACTTAAATATGTTGTTGAATGTAACTTTAATGACCAATGTAACCTCTTTGCTGCGGATCAACACTTAGCTACCAAAGTAATTGGTTGTTTAAGTCCATTTGGGAGCGAGTGTAACCATCCAAAATTTTCGCCGCTAAAAATTGTCACAGTAGATGTTTAGCTACTGCGACCATAATATTCCATGCTATAAAACAAGAACATGGTCACTGAGCTCTTGTCAGATATTTAACGACCATCCACAACCACCAGTCGTTTGTTGGTTGCAGAAGAATCGGCACAACCAGGTTTGAGCAACCACCTGACTTTTGGTAGCAAAACATGACCATATAGCCACCAACCCAACTTCGTCACTAAGAATTTGGTCGCTGAAACCAGTTTTTCTTCTTGTAGTGTTTTCACAAACTTTAATTAACAATGTTCAACAATTTCACCCAATTTTTTTTATTTTCACATTTTTAACCAACTTTTATCGATTTCACCAATTTCTCTTAACCGAATTCGCTTGTTTCCATGAAAAAAACTCCAAAAAAATTCAAGTATCACTGATTTGCTCCATTTTTCATGAATATCACCCGAATTTTCATCGATTTTATATGTATATCACTACAACAAAAATGATATTTGGTGGCATCAAGCTTGATGACACTTTACATGAGCAAAGTAGTTGGACTTGTAAGAAGTGTTGTGACTAACTTTGAAAATTCATGTGGGGGGCACATGTATATTTTCCATCGAAAAAAAATTATATAAAATTATTTGAGGGGGTAAAGTGCTTTATTTTAACATATGAGTGGTAAAGTGAAACAATATGTAACTTTGGGGGATAGGTTTTTTTGTCAATTTTTTAAAGTGAATTTCATAAATCATATGGAAATTTTTTTCAATTTTCTTTTAAAAAAATCAGGGGGTTTATTGCAAAATATTAAAGCTACGAGCGGTTATTGGTAATCTTTTAACTTAAGGAGAGTTTTTTCATCTTTTGATAGGGTAAAATTGTCATTTCGAATTAAGAGTGATATCTTTTGGAATAATTAAAAAGAGTATAGGTTTTTTTTTTCCTAATAAAAATAATACAAAGCCTTTTTTTTAGTTAGGCAAGAACGAAGGGGTGTTGTTGAATTTCATTCATTAAAAAGGGTAAATTTTTCTTGAATAAAATAAATTATTTTAACTTAAATTTTAAGGGGATATGTATCACCTAGATAAATGTTATATCATGTGCTCACCATCCCTCAAAATCTCATTTTAGATGGACCCTAATATGTATTCTCAAATGAGTTTTTTGACTAGTTGAATACTCTCAATTAAATTCCATTCGTTTTCTTGTCAATGTTATCATGATTAATTTCAAAGTTGAAACAAGCATTAATAGGTCTACTCAACGTGTTTTTTTAGTAGTTGAATAGTGAGAACTGAGACCCAAAAAATTATAATCTCACATATTTCAGGCGTGGGAGGAAAGCCGGGCATCATAATTTTCTTTTAAAGAAATCAGAAAGGGAGGAAAAAGTGACGAAAATACTGTATAAAGCCATATCAGGTAAATTTCATTTCCCCATATTTAAAATACGGATCAAAATTTTGATTTGTTAAAGTTTTTCTGATTTTGAGTCAAACAAAATCAAAATTTATTGTATTTTCTGTTGAACTATGTGCTAATTTAATAAGTTCAATTTACTATGGAGTTGGAACTAGGTGTAGGTGATGTTCAAACTATTTTAGCATTGGTCTTTGTAATATTTATTTTGGTATTTTGACCATTAGTTGTCATAGTCTAGAAGTCTCTTATGGACTCTATAAATATGATGCACTTGTAATGTGTTAAGCATAAGAGAGAAACATAACTTAGTGTACTACTTTCTTATCTTCTAAATATTTAAGTACTTCTCCATATCACCTAGCAACCTTTACCCTTGTGTTATTGTAGTTAGTGTCTCTAACTATAATTTCTAAGTATTATTGTTTCTCCACATGGTACCAGAGCCATTGTGGTAAAAGGTTTGCTTGTTTGTCAATTCCTTGGTTTAACTAATCTTCATTCTTTAAGTTCATTCATTTTTCAAGAATGGAGAACGGAGGAACTGTGACTCAATTTGGCGTGGAGAAGTTGAACAACACTAACTATCAATATTGGAAGCTTTGTATTAAAGCTTATCTTCAAGGCCAAGACCTTTGGGAGATGGTTAGTGGTAACGCTAGCGAATTGCCGGCGGACAGTCCCGAAAATTCCGTTGCCAGAAAAAGTTGGGCAAAGAAATGCGGTCAAGCATTGTTCATTTTGAGGAGTTCGATTCATAAAGATCTGATCGAACACATCCGGGATGTTGAGTCTCCAAAAGACGTATGGGACACGTTGGAAAAGCTATTCTCAAGGAAGAATACATCTAGACTTCAAATACTTGAAAGCGAGCTTGCAAACGCATCACAAGGAAATATGACTATCAATCAATATTTTCACAAAGTGAAGAGTATTTGTGCTGAAATTTCAGAACTAGATCCGGAAGAAAAAGTGAGTGAAGGACGTCTACGGCGAAATCTAATTAAAGGACTAAGGAAGGAGTACATGCCATTCATGACTTCGATCCAAGGGTGGACAAATCCACCCTCTATCATTGAATTAGAGAACTTGCTTTCGAATCAAGAAGCTTTAGCCCTTCAAATGGCTCAAGTCTCTATTACTAACAAAGATGAAGCGTTGTTTTCCGGACAACATAAAAAGGATTTCAAGAAAAATTGGAATCAAAAGAAACCCAATGAGCAAAATAAGAAGGACGGCGGGGGAAATTCATCTCAAGGGACACGGAAGCAAGTAATTTGTCACAAGTGTGGCAAACCTGGCCATATACGAAGATTCTGTAGGACCAAAACAGTTGAAGGGAATGCAGGCACATTCGAAAAAAAACCGGAAAACTCTGAAGGGACAAAAGACAATCTTCGTGATTGGGAAAGCTGTCTTTCGACCATTGTGATTGATCGGAAGGCACAAAAAGATGTTATGGCACTAACATCATCAAAGGTTGATGATCGTGAGGAGGGTCTTGCTGCAATTAATTATAAGCATGATTGGATTCTTGATTCCGGTTGTTCTCATCACGTAACCGGAAATGAATCTTTGTTCTCAAACTGCCAAAAATATATAGGAGATGCTGCAATTGTTACTGCAGACAACTCGGTTTATCCAGTGCAAAATGAAGGAAGTGTGATGGTGAATACTACGGGAGCGGTAGAAGGTTCGGTTACATTAGAAAATGTTTATCACGTTCCAGGTATGGCTAAAAATCTTCTTTCAATTTCTCAAATGACTAGCACTGGAAAATATGTTTTATTTGGTCCTTGTGGTGTCTTGGTTCTTGAAAATTTGAGAAACTTTGATGCTGATGTTGTACTAAAGGGAAGAAAAGTTGATGGCATATATGTCTTGAATGCAAGTGAGGCTTATGTGCAGAAAACCAGCAGACAAGATAATGCAATGTTGTGGCATGCTAGACTGGCTCATGTGGGATATGAAAGATTGAAAGAAATTTCAATCAAAAATATGGTTCATGGGTTGCCAGTCTTGGGAAATTTTCAGCATAGTACAATATGTGAAGGTTGTCAATACGGCAAAGCTCACCGTCTTCCATTTGAACGTTCCATCATCAAATCTACAAAAACATTGCAACTTATTCACTCTGATTTGTTGGGCCCGTGTAGAACATCTAGCTATACCGGATGTCGTTATATGCTTGTCTTCGTAGACGACTACTCTAGATTCTCATGGGTGTTTTTCTTGAAAGAGAAAAGTGAAGCATTTTCAACTTTCAAGATATTCAAACGGAAGATTGAGGGGGAACTTCAAACCAAAATTGCATGCTTACGAACAGACAATGGAGGAGAATACATGTCCAATGAGTTTCACAATTTCTGTGAAGAACATGGAGTCAAAAGACAATTCACATGCGCTGGCACTTCTCAACAAAACGGGGTCGCCGAGCGCAAGTTGAGACACTTGGCAGAAGTGTGCAGAAGTTGGATTCATGCTAAATCTTTGCCAAAAGAATTGTGGGCTGAAGCTATGAAATGTGCTTGTCATGTGATAAATCGACTCCCCTCAAGAGCTATTGGCATGAAAACTCCATTCGAGCTTGTATATGGTAAGATACCATCTGTTGGATACTTTAGAATTTTTGGCTCTATTTGTTATGTTCATGTGCAGGATCAACAAAGAACAAAACTAGAGCCAAAAGCCAAGAAAAGAATCTTTGTGGGTTATGATGAAAGTAGAAAAGGATGGAGGTGCATGGATCCAGAAACTCGAAAGGTGTTTACTTCTCGAGATGTTGTCTTTGATGAAGTCTCTTCGTTATACGAACCATCTATCTTGCCCAAATTTTCTGAATCCTCAAATAATGAAGATAAGTTTGTTGTTCAATGTCACTTAGAAGAACCGAAAGAGTCATCTTCTCCTTCAGTGGCTGCTGCACAAGAAGAAACTAATGAGGGGACTCAAGAAGAAGATGTCTTTCTACGAAGATCTTCGAGAAATCGAAGAATGCCAGAAAAGTACAAGGATTACTATTTGGATAAGAATCACTGCAATATTAGTGAATGTTTCTTTGCAGGACCAGATTGTGACAACGAACCATCTTCATATGAAGAAGCAAAAGGAGTTTCAGAATGGGAAAATGCCATGGTTGAAGAAATGACTGCACTTCAAAAGAATCAGACTTGGGATTTAGTCCCGAAACCGGTTGGTGTTCAACCCATTTCTTGCAAATGGATCTTCAAAATCAAGCGGAAGATTGACGGATCAATTGATCGGTATAAAGCAAGGTTAGTAGCTCGCGGTTTCTCGCAGAAATATGGGATGGACTATGAAGAAACATTCAGCCCTGTAGCAAAAATGACATCAGTACGTGTCGTCTTATCTTTAGCAGCATCAAAAGGGTGGAAACTTTGGCAATTAGACGTCAAAAATGCTTTTCTCTATGGAGAAATTGATCGAGAAATTTTTATGGAGCAGCCACCTGGTTTCAAGTCAGAAAAGTATCCAAATCATGTTTGTAGGCTAAAGAAAGCTCTATACGGACTAAAACAAGCACCGCGTGCTTGGTATGGAAAAATTGCTCAATACTTGAATTTTTGTGGTTATCTCTCATCTAATGCTGATGCTAGTCTATTTGTTAAGAAAGACTCGAGCATGCAAATTATAGTATTGTTGTATGTAGATGATATGATAATCACTGGTGACAACGAAGAGGAAATCGCTAAGTTAAGAAAAGAGCTTGCAATCCGATTTGAAATGAAGAATCTTGGGGAGCTTCACCATTTTCTTGGGTTAGAAATATCAAGGTGTAAGGATGGCATATTTCTGTCTCAAAAGAAATACGCGAAAAAAATTCTTGAGAAGTTCAAGATGCTAGATTGCAAGCCAATGCCTACTCCAATGGAGCATAACTTAAAGTTGAAGCCAAATGAAGGAAAGTTTGTAGAAGATGTTTCTATCTACAGAACTTTAATTGGAAGTTTACTCTATTTGACGATTTCTAGGCCAGATATTGCATACTCAGTTGGAGTTACGAGTCAATTTCTACAACAACCTAGAAAGCCTCACTTTGATGCAGCTAAAAGAATACTTCGATATTTAAGGGGTACTATTGACTATGGTTTGATATATAAGAAAAATGTGAAATTCTTTCTCGAAGGATTCACAGATGCTGATTGGGCTGGAGATACATCCACTCGACGATCTACATCAGGTTATGTTTTCAATTTTGGATCAGCGGCGGTCTCATGGTGCAGCAAGAAGCAAGCTACTGTTGCTTTGTCTAGTACAGAAGCTGAATATAATGCTGCAACTTTAGCAGCTCAAGAGTGTGTGTGGTTAAGGAGAATATTTGCCAATATTCATCATCCTATCGAAGGGTCTGTAAAGATCTTTTGTGATAATCTGAGCACAATTCGATTGGCCTCGAATCCGGTGTTTCATGCTAGAACTAAACATATTGAAGTTCATCATCATTTCATTAGAGAAAAGGTATTGTCCGAAGAAATTGATCTCTTCAAAGTTGGTACAAATGATCAAGTAGCCGATATTTTTACCAAACCGTTACCCAAAGAAAAGTTCGAATTGTTTCGTTCGAAGTTGGGGATGATACCGGAAATTAGCATCAAGGGGGAATGTTGAACTATGTGCTAATTTAATAAGTTCAATTTACTATGGAGTTGGAACTAGGTGTAGGTGATGTTCAAACTATTTTAGCATTGGTCTTTGTAATATTTATTTTGGTATTTTGACCATTAGTTGTCATAGTCTAGAAGTCTCTTATGGACTCTATAAATATGATGCACTTGTAATGTGTTAAGCATAAGAGAGAAACATAACTTAGTGTACTACTTTCTTATCTTCTAAATATTTAAGTACTTCTCCATATCACCTAGCAACCTTTACCCTTGTGTTATTGTAGTTAGTGTCTCTAACTATAATTTCTAAGTATTATTGTTTCTCCACATTTTCTACTTCATCTTATTTCCTTGATTTTCAACTTTTTCAAATGTTATTTGAAAATTTTCGAAGCACTTCAAAAAGTTCACAAAAGTTTTCAGAACTTAACTTTCTGAAAAATACTACAAAAATGAAACTTTAATCCATTATCTAAAATCAGCTTTTTTGTTGAAGGGTATACTTGAAAATTTATTTTAATTGATCTGACACCAACATTATTAGCTCCGCAATATCGCCAATTAGTACAATGCTAGGGGACTATTATGATACCTAATTACATACTTAGCAACAAAAAAATGTCAAACATTCTGAGATTTACATCAGTTTTAGGGCAAGGGTTCTGAGAATTCAGAATTAGTTTAGTGTAAGCTTGTGCACCTAGATTATAAAAAAAAATGCCAAAACTGTGGTTGGTTGAGAGGAAACGACAATTTATTATCGTTTCAGTAATTTTTTTTTTTTTTTTTGGTACGTATCGTTTCATTTATACAATATAATAAATTGTGCTTTCATGAACTCATGGCCAAAATGAGATGTAGTTTTCATTTCAAGCACTGTAGTATACATAAATAATAGTTGATAAAAGGTTTCGCATCAATGAATTATTTAAGTAATTGTAATTGCAAGTTGCTACAAGGCTTCATGCCTTCACATCAATGAATTAATTATTATAAAGTACTAATTGGTGCAGCTTTGAAGATTAATTCTAACGGAAGCATAGTTTTGTAGCAGACCCAAAATTTTGGGGTTTATCTGGATAGATTTTGGCTCGCTTTCACGGGCCTCAATTAAAAAGAAATAATTTGGATGGTTTTGATGAAATCTTTGAAACTTTATTTGGATGAAGTTTTGTGGTTTGAATAAGTTGAATTACCACTTGAATTGCGTTTGGATGTTAGGGTTTAGGAAAAAAAAGTAGGTAATAGGTGTCAAATCAATGTCATTTTTAATGATATTTGAGGAAAAAAGTAGGTGGTAGATGTCAAATCAATATTTTATAGAGTTTAAGAGTTTGAGTGTGAGTTTTATGTAGATTTTTAATAAGTTAATGGGTCTGACAAAAACTCATTTGGAAGGGTTTTAACTCGATCTCGCAAAATACCCGAATGTGGCCACAGGTTTTTAGGAATCTATTATCTAAGAGCGTATAGAAAATTCTCTCAACACACGACGTTGAGTGGGTAGATCCCATATTAATGCTAACCATTCACGTACACGATCATACGTACCCAAAGTAGTAGCATGATCAAGTTAAGTGATCGGCTCCTAAATTAAAGTATGTATTCAAGTAAACCCGAATTCGCCCTTGCACCTCAAGCTAAAGGATTAAACCGTATTCTGTTATAAGTCTTGAGAAATATCCCATCGCCAATGTGCATCATGCGCTTCCACTGTAGGTTTCCCTATTCAGTTCGTTCGATGCGTTCAATCCCATATCGAATCACCTATTCATATGCACTAGCATCAAATGTCTTGTTATAAATTCACTCCACATGAATCTATGACTTGAAATATGTCTTAAGATCACGATTGTTGGTCCCAAGTGGTCAGATGAGGTCTATAGGTGGTGAATAGACCTCAGAAAACTTTTTCACAATTTTCTGTAACATTTTTCTTATCAGCACAGTAAGCTCATCGAGAATTCGTGAGATTACTTAGCTGATTGCACACTTAGCTTAATCAGCAGAGTTGATCACTCTTCTAATATAACTTATGTGATTTTAAGTTAAGCAGAGTTTGAAATACTTGTGTGCAATGGATTTGTTAAGTGTTTTCACAAGTAGTTTTCTTCTATAGAGTTTGAAATACTTGTGTGCAATGGATTTGTTAAGTGTTTTCACAAGTAGTTTTCTTCTATAAAGATTCAGTCCCTAGTTTTTAGAACTTCCTTTTTGAAATCTTAAGTTCAGTTGAATGTTTCAATGCTCTTTGAAAATATGCAAATTAATGCAAGAAATAATGCAAGCAATCAAACACACGAAATTTTTATAGTGATTATATGGATGAAAATCATTTAGTCCATTCTTTCAAGTCATTTAGATATTGGGTTACACTAGAAAACACACATTTTACAGTACAGTACTTGCGCATTCAACAAATAAAAAGCCACAAGTTAAGAATAGGGAATCACAAAGAAAACCTACTCTACGAAGTAATATCACTCACTAAGATGGATATCTACTTTTCATAACACTCCTCTCTTTTACAAAATCACTCAGATATGTAGATTTTTTGATCTTCAACTCGGCTTCTGTCAACAGATGACTAAGTTGATGAGCGTTTTGTTCTTGAGTTTGAGACTTAGACGAATTTGCTCTTGAATTTCAGCTCTCAAAATGTGTTGCTTGTCTCTAACTCTTGAATCACGAACTATTTATACTGAGGATTTGAATTCTGCCCGTTGAAGAGAGAGAGAGATTTCTAATTTCCTCGAGTACTAGCCCCCAAAACAAGGAACGATTCCCTGCAACTGTTCACAGTACACTCTACTATACTTTTCTGTCAGTCGCATTAAATGCACTCTGTTGATCTGAAGTTCTTCTTCAATCATTTGTCATTAATACCCTTCTCTTGCAGCAATTATTACTCCAAGTTCATTTATTACCGATGGAATGACTTTCTGATTACTTCCACTCTGATAATCGAAACTACTCTTCTGATGAACACTCTGCTGATCTCAAGTCAAACTCATCTGATTTGAGTCTGCTAAAAATCCATCAGTGTGATTTCGAATGCAACTACAGATCAGTAGTCTTTTGGACCGAATATTTAACCCATCTGATTTGACTTGTCTTCTTTGGTTAAATATTTTCAGAGGTTGGTTAAGGTTCCATTACTTAGCTGATGACTTTTGGAAATCATCAAAATCTCCCTTCACTTCTTTGTCTTCATCTTTATCCAACAATGATCTTAGAGATGTTTCATAATTGCATTCAGTCGAATGTGATCTAAGAATTTCATCCAATCGCTTAAGTAATTCGCGAAAAATGAAGTTGACCATTGCTCGATTTAAATGTTATAAACAAAAGAATGTATTAATTCATTTATACCAAATAAAGTTTATTACATGATAGTCCTAATACATGCTAATATATCGACTTGCAAGGCACTATAATTCCTGTTAGATGATAGTTTGAAGTTAATTATAATAAATTTATAAATTTCTATACCAAAAAGTAAATAAAATTGGTGTAGCCAAAATAGTTAAGATGCCTAACTCAAGAGGTCAATTGTTCAAATTTCTCCTACAATTTTTATTAAAGTATTTTTAACATTTAAAAAAAAAAAATCAACTGGGTGTGACTCTTTTAAATCTGATTGGAACCTTGCACATGCTCCCAACAAGTATGCATGATATATGATATGCTGGCAGTTAAGTACAGAAGGGTTCCAATATATAATTCCTCTGTATTTAGTTGTATCCGTTGGGACTCCTTCATTTTTGTCAATTCTGGCATTGACTGCCATAGGAACAGCAATAGGTAAAGAGTTTTCTATTCCAGGTTTAATTAGAGCTCTTGTTTATTTAGCTTGATTGTGTTAGTGTCTAACAATCTGTGTGCTTAAATATTTTGATCTAACATAAAAAAAAATAGTGAGAAATACTTACTTGTATCAAGACCAAATATCACTTTAATCTTTACGTAAAAAATGAGGAAATTAGACTGAGGCTTGTCGAAACAAATTTCCTTAAGACAATATTTCCGGGGCTGCCACAGTGCATACAGTTTGATTCCCGGTAGTCTCCCAAGATACAACAGTCTGTTGTTCATTATTTGCACAAATAATGAACCCACGGCGAACCGAAGCAAATAGAAAACTCGACATAAATTTAAAGTTGAGATGAGAGTAATTTTATTTTGATTATTGTCGGAAAAAGGATACTTAATTGGCCAGATTAAGTCTCCTATTTATAGGCACATAAATGTCTATTCGCAAGAGACACATCACTTGGATTGCACTGTTTTGGTCCAAAGGGTACCTCTTTAGATCGAACAGACGCAACCCCTTAATTACTCTCAACTAATTTTATTCATTTAAATTGTAAAATCCAACAATCCCCCACATGAATAAAATAGTTCTTCGTGTCCCGTATCACAGGACATGTTATGTCGAAGTATTCTTTAGGTATAATACCGCATCGAGATAGGTGAAATATTTCATCTTGAACCTTCCCTAGTTAAAGCTTATCGGATTTACTTAGCCAATCGGTGAAATATTTCATCTTGAACCGTCGGCTGTTGGTGTAAACCAAGACAATAAACTTAACACAGCATTAACCGATTTGCTTCAAGTTCTCGGTTGTGTTCGTTTTGGCCCTGAACATTCTTGGTTATGCGAGTGCTTTAGAGAATTCCAGCCTATAATGAAATTCTCAACGAGCCGACCCAGCTCACACTAACATAGGTGACCGCATCTATCAAGAGTATCCTACCATACTCCACTTGTTCTTTACAAGGTATAGACATCATTAAAAGCGTTTGCTTAACCTTATAAACGCGGTAGGCTTGCACTTATTGCATCATAAGAATGGGATAGAGTTATACTCTTAAGTGCTTTCTTTTAAGTTAGCCAAGACTGGTTGTCCTATTGAACCTGGTCCGTGGGATCTCCAGTCGTCAGGTTAGGTTTCCGTACGAGGTAACTTAGTCTAATTTAGGCTTTAAGCCCATTCCCCTCGATGCACATACTACTCTCTAGATAAACCTTTAATATCCGGAATTAGGATTATCTCTTGACTTTATAAAGTCCATTCTATTTGAAAGTAGATGTCTCTCGGTATTGTATCAACGACAACAATTATGTCGTGAATTTACCATTATACATAGAGTTTGTTGAGCTCTGTGTATCACCGCTTTATTATCGCATTTTATGTATGACTAACACAATTTTCAGTCATATTAAAATATCTTCCATGAATTTTGTGAAGCCACTCAAATTCTTTACTAGCTTTATCCAATGCTATGCACTCTAATTTCATAGTGGATTGAGCTATACGCGTTTGTTTGGAAGATTCTCAGGAAATAGCGGTGCCTCCGAAATTGAATACATATCTGCTTATAAACTTTGATTCATCTAAATCAGAAGTTTAATTTGCATTACTATATCCCTCCTGGATCGTTTGAAAATTTTCCAAATCTAATGCACATATGTATGTATTCTATCAAGATTCAAGCATTCTCATTAATGCATCCCAACGAATCTTGCTAAGATTGCTCATGTATCTCCTTAGTTTATTAACTAAAGAGACGATGTCTAACCTCTTGCATTTTACAATATATGCGTGACATCTAATTTTATGAGCATACTCAAATTGTGATACTATATCACATTTATTCTCGTATTGCACACAAGGTATGAATTAAATAGAATTATGAAATCCCTTTTCATAAGTATTAAATTATTTATAACTCATCTCACATAATGTGCTTGAGATAGTTTAATATCATCACATGACCTCTTAATCATGATTGATTAATCCGAAGTTTTTCATATCATAAGTTAATATTTTCTCAATGGATTTAATACTCACAGTATTAGTCTCAAATATTAACTTATCATTTGCATATAAACAAATTCTGATACTCAATTATCTAGTTAGTTTATATGGACACACTTGTCATATTTATTAATATGACAGTCAAAATTTGTTAGTGACACTTTCACATTTTTCGTGTCATTATTTAGGAGTTTGTTAAACGTCAACAAGAAAATACATAAGTTTTGTAAACTATGTTTTCTTTTTATTTAACAATAAAACTCTCTAGTTACTCCTTTTAAATTTTCTCATTTAATTCACCATTAATGATGATAATTTTAACATCCATTGGATATAGCTATTAGAGCTATTAACATTCAAATGGATATTATCTTAATCGTTAGTGAATACGAGTCAAAGAAATAAAATTATTTCTTTTATAAGGCAATCTTGGCTACTAGTCTAGCCTAGTTTTTATCGATTGACTTATCAAAGTTTTTAAACTCTTTAATTTAAAAACCCATCTACATCTAATTGGTTCACTCCTCGAGGTCTACCAATTTTATGAATGTAACTTGCTGTCAATCGCCTCTTTCCAATCCACGATATTGGAACGTGACATAATCTATTTATATGTTCGAGGGTAATTCTTTAACATATAAGTTAGAATATCTGGATCAAATAACTTCGAGCTTTTAGCTCATATGTCTGTTCAACTCATCAACAAACTCATGTTGAAGTTAGAGATTGACCTCTTTAGAGATCGATTCATATGTATATTCTCTCAGAATAAAGTAGTTTATAATTAAAGATAAATAAATTATAAGCTTCACAAGGTTTACGTAAGTAATAAATAATATTACTTTATCAGATTTTAATATCAATAAACCACACTTACTGAAAATAGATCTGAACCGAAAGAAAGATCAATTTATAAGAAATGATTCTCAAATCCTTCTTACATTCTCAATGATTGTTACATCACGCGACTCGGTTCACATGATTTCAATTATGTCAAATTTAAATACCAAAAGTATAAGCTACTACTATTTATCGCATAAATTAGTAGTAATTAATATTTTAAGATATTTTCGGTGGTGAAATCAAAATCTGACCTAAGTACCCCCACATTTTGAGGTATTTGATTTTTCTTCCCCTCCATAACTCATATGGAATGATATTTATTTTCTTGTGTGAAACTCGACTTAATATGCGTTTAGACATCTAAGGAGTTTCCCCCCACAAGTTATCCGGTACATCCAAATTTATAGAATAATATTACCCGCATCTTCTTAGGTTTGATTATTCCGTTTAGCTACATACTCAATTGAATTGGGTTGAGCTAGGTAAATTATTGACGAATTATTCCTAATTTAACACACTCTTGTGTAAATTAATATATTCGTATTTACCCCCACAATTTGGATATAAGAATTTAAAATTTTCTTATTCCATTTTCTAGATTTGTAGTTCAAAAATGCATCTCTTTGTATTTCGCAAATACTTTTATTGCCTCTTATTTATTATTCATTAAATACATTTGTGAAATAAATGTCAATATTTTATTGAAGAAATATTGATAATATTTATAATTTATTCGCAAAATAATTATAAATATTTTAACAAATAAATTATCAATATTCTCTCAAATAAAATATTAATTTGATATTAAACACTAATTAATCTTTCATCTCCACATAAGAGTTATACGCTTCAAATATATTATAAGTCTCACTTAAATATTTTTTAACGTTAACTTAGAGACAAAAGTAATTAATTGATAGAATTCACAATTCCTAGATCACAATTGCCATCGAGTAATCAGTGGCAGTTGTAATATTCAAGTCTCAAAAGAAGACTGAATTATGGCAGATGCACCGTCACGCATGCATCTAAATTGAAGTAGCACACACCCCTTCAACTCCAGTCATTTGTCCATTTAATTATTTCTCCAGTGGAAATAATTAAATTTTAATTTCTCTTAGAAATTTGGATTGTCCTCACGACATTCCCATTAACGGATTTATCCGCAAAGTCTTTCAATTATTTGATTAAATAGAAGTAAATAATTAGCCACTTTATTTAGGGAGATTTTCACTTATTCTCAAGCTAAAGGCAGAATTTGATAGCATAACAATTGACGCCTTTTCAGATGAATTAATTTTCATCCGCTCATACAATTCCCCACTTTGGTTAAATTGATCACTACATTTTGAGGAATTTTCAATAATCATCAATTGTGAGTGCTCATTCCTCACGTGAACATCTTTTGCAGGAGTACATAATATTTCGGCTTAGTACTCTACTAATTTCAGAACTAAAAAATATTTAATTCCAACTTCAAACATAATCACTTTTTTTCATATACATACGCACTTGTTCATGAAAAGTCACAACTTATCATGACTATTGTAGTTAAAAAACAAATAATAGACAATTATTTCATCAGATGTACCATATTTAACGGGTATGAGGATGAGAAGACACATCTTTTCATTCTAACTCAAAAATTTCTACGAACATGTATTACCATTTCTTCGTAGTGAAATGTTAATGGTGGTCTAAAATATCTCACTTTGATTTTAATTCCACAAATATAACCTCGTATGTGACATGTCTTATTAGTAATTTAAAGTTTTTCTTCTCAAAGATTTAATTACTTAGACAGATTCAGTTTAATCACTTTAGCCATCAAAATGATCATAACAAGCAAAATATTACTTTCTCCACTTGCTCTCATAAATAATGCTAACTCACAGACATGTTAAACTTAGGAAGAATTTTACGATTTTATGGAATCAATAGTTCATCACAGTTACCATTAAAAGGACAAAAACATTTGTTTTATTTTCTACACACTTCTCTGTATGACATAATATTCAATTTTCGAAATAAAAAAATTATTCTAAGTATCAAAGACAAAGTTCATGCAGGGTCAATTATCATGTTATTAGGAAACTGATTTTGTAATCCTCTTTGCTCCAGATAGTTGACTACCGCACAATGGGTTTGAAAATCTAGTTAAGATTATCCCTATTTCCCTTAACCATTAAATTTGTTGCATGATACATTTGGATTACCAACACATATTATATTGTACGTAAATAGTGATACCAACACAGATTAATTAAACGAGTATTTATTGTCTTAAGAATGTTAGTGTCTAACAATCTGTGTGCTTAAATATTTTGATCTAACATAAAAAAAATAGTGAGAAATACTTACTTGTATCAAGACCAAATATCACTTTAATCTTTACGTAAAAAATGAGGAAATTAGACTGAGGCTTGTCGAAACAAATTTCCTTAAGACAATATTTCCGGGGCTGCCACAGTGCATACAGTTTGATTCCCGGTAGTCTCCCAAGATACAACAGTCTGTTGTTCATTATTTGCACAAATAATGAACCCACGGCGAACCGAAGCAAATAGAAAACTCGACATAAATTTAAAGTTGAGATGAGAGTAATTTTATTTTGATTATTGTCGGAAAAAGGATACTTAATTGGCCAGATTAAGTCTCCTATTTATAGGCACATAAATGTCTATTCGCAAGAGACACATCACTTGGATTGCACTGTTTTGGTCCAAAGGGTACCTCTTTAGATCGAACAGACGCAACCCCTTAATTACTCTCAACTAATTTTATTCATTTAAATTGTAAAATCCAACAGATTGATACAGAGAATCCTTCATTCATCTGTTTAATATGAAGTTCTAGTAAATAGTCTAGTTCTCTCATCATGTTCATCTCGAATTTATTCTTCGTTCGCTTCCTCTAGTGCAGTCGTGGCCAAAGCCTGTAGGATCAAATTAGCTAGCTCTATTATGACTTAGTTTAAGTCGGGCTTTTGGCACTTTGCATCTCAGAATTATAGATTTTTTGCACTTTGCATCCTAACTTAAAAGTTTAGGCACTTTGCACTCTAAAAATACAATTTAATCGGCACTTTGCACCTTAATTTGTGTTTGAATAAATAATTCATCGTTTGAAGGGTATAATAGTTATTTTTGAATATTTTTTACACTTTGCACTCTGAAGTATAGAATATTGGCATTTTACACCCAAAAAGTATAATTTCTGATATTTTGAACTCCGACTTAATATGATAATCTAAATAATATAAATAACATGCAATATAATAATATGTTAGATATGTAAACGTGTATTTTAGATATAAAGTAAATAATCTAGATGATACTTGAAACAAAATGAAGACAATGTCTTTTTTTTAATCTAAATTTTACTGAGAGAAAATGTGAAAATAAGTTATTATAAAGTAAAATTAATTTACAATAATAAATTTATGATTGTTGTGCATATAAATGACCATTTTATCTTTACATCGCCGACATTCTTGAGTTTTATTTTTTAAGAAAAACACATTAGGGTGCAAAATGTCATACAAATTATATTTTTAGGGTGCAGAGTGCCAAAAATTTAAATCGGGGTGAAAATACTAATATTTTATAATTTTAGGGTGCAAAATCTATATTGACAAGGTGCAAAGCGAAAAAAAAAATTAAAAATAACTATTCTACCTTTCTACCAATGAATTTTCTCACTAAAACACACACTATAGTGCAAAGTGTCAAATAAATTATATTTTTATGGTGCAAAGTGCTAAAATTTTTAAGTCATGATGCAAAGTGCCAAAACCCTATAATTTCAGAGTGCAAAATATCAAAAACCCATTTAAGTCCTCAAATGTTATTTGTGAAAATGATTTCATTATAATGTTGTCGTGATATCAACAACGGCTTAAAAGATTTCGATTGAGAGTCTTGTGACCTTATTTTGGATATTCGATGGTGCTATTTATGTTGATCTAAGTGGATGTTCTGATTCTCCCCTCGATGTACCAACTTCACTGCTCACAGCCTCGTCGCATGGGCATTTGCTTCAGGGTGGTCAACAAGAACCCCTTTTTTTTTTTTTTTTTTTTTTTGTGATGGCGGATTCCCCATCTTTTATTTTGTTGAACCTTTTTGTATGATTTTTTTTTATTAATGAAGTATTGAATTATAAAAATTAAAAAAAAAATTGAGTTTTAATCAAATTAAACATGAAGCTAGCCTAGCGAATTTATTTTTTTCATATATTTTATTATAGTAGTTTTTTGATTAAATCCGAAAATTCAAAAATGACCAATCAATTAAAATTATCTTAACTCGGTTACCTAATTTACAACAAACCTAGATCACAAAATATTTATCAAACGACTTATACTTTTCTTCCAATGGCCATGGTATAATGAACATATCTCACAAATTTGCCACAGCTTCTGCAGCCCAACTTAACCTAATTTAACTAGAATTTGCAAATGGGCCATTGTTCATCAAATGTGGGCCGTCTAAGGCCCAAACATCGATTATCACCAAGCCTTGTATATGTCAATTAAGAAGATGGGATGAGTTGTTCATGTATACACCCCTCTTCCAAAATATCAATCGCACCTTTTAATGGCTTGGCATTTCTGTAAATTGCATAGACTATTAACTGTAATGCTCCAAGTACAACCCCTGTTCCATTTGGTACCTGTCCATAATAATACTTCAAGTCAGATATAATTTCATCATATATTAATAAATTAAAATTTGAATTTCATCATATATTAATAAATTAAAATTTGAACAATATTTAAATCCTAATAGTTTTAGAAAAATAAAAAATGTATCTCCTCTATTCAAATTTATTTCTTTTTTGGGATGTTCTAAGACACTACTTGAATTCCTAAAATGAAATGATTTTTTGTTAAAATTATTCTCTCACATAAAATATTGATATGTAGAATAAAAGTTTGTAAAAGTACGTACTCCAACGAAATAATCGCGGACTAATACCGCCCAAACTGTCCAAATAATTCCATTGACGCAAAGGAAAAATGTGAGGAAAAATGGCATATATTCCACACTCTTTGTTGTCACCACTGTCCTCTGAAATAAAATCAAAGAAAGAAAACTAAAATCAAATATTTTATTGGTGAAATTTCATTTTATATGAAATCTTTTGGTTGAAAAATAGTCTCAGTATTGCTGTCAGAGACCTACAATTTATCACACAATATATGACGGTTGAAAGTTTGAGGAAAATCAGTTTTGAACAAGATTATTGCTAGAGCAAATTTTGAAATTAAATTGAAATTTATGGAAAAAATACTATAGTTAGATCTAAAGATAGTATATTTTAACAAATTAAAAAGAAGTGTGATCAGTCAAATGCTTGTATTTTTATTTGCTAAATCAACATTCAGATTCAGTCAATGAAGAAAAATAGTAATAAGTTACTTTATATGAAATCAAAATAGAATTCATGCAATTTTTTAAAATGTTCGGTTGAATTTTAAGAAACTATTAAGAAAAATAATAATTTTAATTTTAAAAAATTATATGATTTGTTTGACCTTTTTAAAGAGAACCAAACTACTTCCCAGAAAGAGGGATAAATAGGGCCGACCTTATTTAGTTGTCATCATAAATTATGAAAAATATAATTGCCATCAAGTTGCTTTTACCTACCCCCACCCCACATTACATAAATTAAAAATTCAAACCAAATTTACTAAATATAGAATAAAATTGAAGATCAATTTGCAAAATCCCTATCACATACGGCAAGATTTTCTATATAAAGAATTAAATGTACTCTTTCTTACCATAGCCGCCAAAGGAGAACCATAAGAAATAATGGTGAAGAATGTGCTCAAAAACCCTATGAAATTGATTTGTGTTTTTCTCTCCATTCCCAATCTAGTGATGAAAATGGCTGACACCATCACACCCACGTCCAAAATCGCTGCCATTACGGCGGTCTTCGCCTAGAACCACCACCGGAAAAATATCGTATCAATATAATTATTGATATCAACTTGTCAATTTAATCTTTCCTAAAGGTTTACCAAAAAAGGAAAAAGAATGAGCATAGGTAATTTTGACTATTTTTTAAAGACATTAAATAAATATTTTAATATGAATTAAATCAGGTTTAAAATATTTTTATCTTTGACTAAATCACTCTAAAAAAAGTAATTAATTTTGTCAATAGTTACCTTCATTTTGGGAGGAGCAAATATGAGATACAAGAAAATGAAGATAGCCAAAACTATGGATCCAAATCCATTAACGGTGACAAGAAGCAATCCATTTGGTTTTATCATTCCATAATAAGTCCATAGCAATGAATTCAAGAGCATGCATATGTATGGAATGCTGTCGAAATCTTCAGTCGATTTATTCTTCACTATCCTATAAAAAGTACTCCTGAAATACGAAGAAAATTAAAACAATGGTATATAAATAAATATATTCACGAAATAGTAAAAAATACACATATATTTTTTGAAAAAACTCACGTTGGCGAAAGGTATAGTATTGATGTGGCAATGTTGCCTGTCGATGAAAACAAAACGCGAAGAAAATCAAATCAAGATTGGAAATAAAAAAATAAAAAAGAAGGATTAATTGAAGAATGATATGAGATTATGTACAATTGTTTACCTAAGACTCCAACCAAGAAACTCAAGTCTTCCATTGTAGAAAATATGAAAAACTTGTTTTTTTTTTTTTCTTTTTGTTTTTGAACTCAATATGAAAAACTTGTTGGTGCCTTTATATACTACTTTGAAAAGAGACACAAAAAAACACACCTAGAATTGGAGATAATGTATTGAAATGATTGCAAACTAGATGCTGACGAGGAGACTACAAGGCAAACAAGTACATGCATGTTGGCCTATGGTATTGAATTAGGACTTGATATTTTTTTAGTAAGTTTAATAGATATGGTTTAACAAATTGATTGAGTCCAGCTAGAGAAAACTGGCCGAAAAATGTGGGACCTTTTAAATTAGAAAGTTCATGAAATATTTCCTAAATTTTTAATTGATAATTATTTACCATATATGATATTTAGACGTTGTGGCCGACGTTTTGTCAACTCATTTAAAATCAAAAAGATATTAAATTCTGTCAGTTGATTCGAAAACTTTTGATCACCTGATTTTTTTAATAAAACATAAGATTTTTATCATTTAAGTTACATCATTTAAATTAAATTTTTAGCATAAAAACTTATAAACTATAGAAAACTTGTAACCAAATTTATTTATAAAGTAGGTTATGGTAATTAACTCAAATTAATGACATTATCAATAAAAATTAAAATTAAATTAGTTTTATGACATAATTTCTTATTAAAAGTTTTTCTATAGGATATTTTTTTTCAACTATATTATTTTTAGGATAAAGAATGTCAAAGTTTGAATGTCAAATCGATATATTATGCAAATTTGATTTTGAATATTAGACTTGTATACATAATTATATTTTAAACTTTATTAATCTATTAGCTTGTTTTATTTTTAACTGACACTTTTTATATTATTAATTAAATAAATAGAATTATATTTAAATGAGTTGCTAATTTTTTTTTTTTAGAAAAACGATCAATATATAAAATCAAAAAGCCTCAACAGTTACAAGATGTTTAATGTGCTTCGGCAACTCAACTAAATCTATCAAGGAGGCTAATTTTGCTAAAGAACGAGCTACTTTATTACCTTCTCTACGTGTAAAACTAATAACTGAAAAATAAAAAATTCTCAAAATGAGTTGCTAATTAGTACCATATTATCGTTATGGTATAAGTGAGATAAATATTATATGGTTTAATTTAAATATATTCTAAGTTTTTGTGTATTTTTAATCAATTGTAGGATAATGTTTAAATTTTATGCATATTGTGTATACTTTAAAAATAAATATATTTTATTATATCATTATGAAGTTGTCCGGTCCGACCGATTCGACCAGTAGAATCAGTACCCAGCCGGCTCACCGGTTCATTGTCAGGTCCGTTTCTGAAAATGCTGGTTAGGAAATGTGCATATCCTAGTTTTATAGTGAATTCACCCACACAAGCGCACACGACATTCGATTGTGACTTGACCCCTGCCTTCACTTACGAGAACCCCTGTCACGGGACAATTGTTGCCAATATCCAGGCCAACAAGCTCCCCCTTAGCAATTGCTCCAGTTGAGATTCAACTCGTGACCTTGACTTTGATATTACGTGTAGGACCTCATGTGCTACCAGTTGTCCCAAAATCAATTGGTGTTAGGAAATGCGTATACCCCAACTTTATAGTGCATTCACACACACAAATGATCATGACATTCGATTGTGATCACCATGTGCCTTTTCTTACAAGAGTCTCCGCCATGGGAATTACCGCCAATACTCTGGGCAACTTGTTTGATTATTTATATAAAAGATGGAACCCAAACAAGCTTTACTCAAACTGGTCGCGAATCAAACTCGAGTAACTTGAAATTTTTAACAGTAAATTAGATTTTTACAATTCAATATTTTCCTTTAATAGTAGTTTTAAACTTGATCTCTTTCTGTATTCAGGTTGTGATAAAATAAAACTCCAATATATTTGTAGTTAGGCGGTACTCGGTAGGTTTGTCCTTACGTGGCTCTGACTGGATTTTTTGTTCTTGCATTTAATTCAGATTCCTAAGACAAAAAGTCTAAAACGAATCTAAAGCTGTCATGAGCTTCTCTTATTTTTTTATTTTTTATAATTGTACAACTAATGACTTTGAAGATCGGCCATCTCCAATGAATAAGGGGAAGCTTCCCCCTCGAAGGGATGGAGATGGTCATTTTCATTGATTTAAGGGGAGGTCCCCTTGAATCCAATCATTGCTCAAAGGGGTGGTGCAAGTCAAAGTTGACTTGCCTCATCCCTTGAATTTTAAAGGCGATGATTTTTTGTTTTTTGTTTTTATTTATTTTAGTTAATAAAATTCTTACTTTTTTTTAAAAATAAAAAATTTCTTTAATTTATGATTAATTTTTAAAAATGTAAACTTTAAATTAGGAACTTAAAGAAAATTTAATTTTAAAAAATTAAACATTAAAAGAACGCAACTTTGATTTATGAAATTTAACATTAATTATTTGTAAATTTAATAACATTGTAAGAAACTTAAATACAATTTATTATTATTAAGTGATAGTGGAAAAAACGAGGATTGAAATTAAATGAAATTGATAGACAGAGTCATTGGAGATGACTATGAAAAAGAAAGGGGAAGCTGGACTTGAAATCTAAGGGGAAGCTGGACTGAGTTGAGGGAAAGCTGGACTTAGGCTGAGGGCATCACTGGAGATGCCCTAAGGGTGTTTACTGTAAATTTTTTTAACGATGGATATATCGTTATATGAAACGCTATAACAAATCGAATTTATTATATTGGTAATAAAGTAAATTAATTACAAATGCTAATATTAAATTAGATAAAATATTCACATTAATAGGAGTTGACATCTTGATCATGAAATCTTTGTTCACCGTTAAATTACAACTTATTGATAATATTAGTTCAAAAATTAGTTTTCATGATTTTAGTGAAAACCGTAAAAGGGAATTCTATTGTAATGTCGGATCTTTAATTATTTTATAATATCTTTTGTTTGGGTTCTAAAAAACGAGTGAAATGCAAATTTTCTTATATATATAAATGGAGGTGAGAGAATTCATAATTTATTTATTCTCTAATAAAATAAGAGCCGACACAAAAGTCTCGGTAGCTCCATGTACAAATAAGGTACAAATTTATGCCAAAAAGTAGAGTTGCAGCTCCACGCAAAAAATGCGACAAAACAATGGCCCAACATAAGTGAAATGCAAAAATATTCTCTATCATTTGTTGAATTTGTAAAATTATCTTATGTTATTTTTATTAGCAAAATTCCCCATTTACGTACTTTGCAGAAAAATTGACATATTACCTCGATCATAAATGTGAAAACGTCCCTATTCATTAAAAATTGACAACAATCTCTTTCTTAACTTTTAAAATCAACAACAACCTCCCTATTGACTTGTAAAAGAATTTTAAATGTAGTTTTTGACTAAAAAAAAAAACAAAAAGATAATTTTTTGATAAAAATAATACATGTTTTTTTTTTGCCAATTAGGAGCACATTGAGATATTTTTTCGTTATGCTAAAAATAGTGAATTTGATTATTACAAGCATCAATTAGTTTTATGGGATAAATGCAAAACACTACTTTTTGTTATGCGAAACTTGTAAAAAATTACTTTATATTGTAAAATATTTATTGCATAAAATTCACATGTAGTATTGATTATAAGCACGAAGTCCAAATTTTTATTCACATGAGTTGTAGGGATAAACATGAAATATTTTAAAAATTATTTCTTAAAATATGTCGATTCAAACTGACCTATATTTTACAATGGGAGGGGGAAGTACGCTGTGCTGATTATTTAATAATAACGAAGAATTTTATATAATAAACATTTCATAAAATTAATTATTTGCAGATATCTCGTACGTAATGATATATATCTTGCATTAATACTTGACATCTATTTCATTTGACGAACTTTTGCTTTTGTATTTATTGTCGTCTAGTTCTGATTAATTGACAAACAGATATTCGGTATTCGAAACTTGTTTGTTTCTTTACTTTCTAAATTAAAATATGTTCAGAAAACTTTCTTAATCTATGTAGCATACATAATTCTTTTCAAGCGTTAAATTTTATGTGTCGAGGAAGACTGTAATTACGCTCTATATGCATACAGAAAAAATGAATTGATCTTATGTTTGTACCTAACATTATTAATTAGTGTTCACACATTGTCAAAACTGTCATTTTCCTAAAAAATAAAAACCCGTGATCTGATTTTTCATCTTGAAATTGTTTAGGTAATCCCAAAAACCTGAATCTAAGGCCATCTCCTATGATTAAAGGGGAGGGGAAAGTTGGTGAAGCCGAGCAAAATAATGATTATTCTGCAGACGAGTTTTCATCATAAATCTATAAATCTGAAATGCATAAAAATGAATTAAAGATGGGTAAAAATCCGAGAGAGAGAAATCTCTTCTATTTTTTTAATACGAATAAACAACTATTTGAAAATAAGTCTTCATACTTTCATAGCTAAAGTAAAATAACTAACTAAAAATTGATAAAACTCCTAGAGGAAATAAAATAAGTTAAAGATAACAATGAAGACTTTTCTGGAAACAAAATAACTAAAAGGATAACAAAAATATTCTGCAAATCTCATCTTTGATATTCATTTGCATCAGTTCGATTTAGGGGGGTAAAAAAGTGAACTAAAATGAATCAAGGGGGTGCTCAAGGAAATTTTCCCAGCACTCGCCCGTCTGTTGTTTTCTTTTTTTCAATTTTTTTTATTTGATAAAAACCCTTTTTTTATTTAGAAAAATTCCTTTAAAATATCTTATCAAATGAAATATAACTCTTATTGAATTTTAGTTTTAGTTAAATTGTGTATTATTTTTAAAAAGTTAATTTTAGCTTAATAAATGTAACTCTTATTTAATAAACTAGAATTTAATTTATTTTGTTTTAATTTTATAATAAAAAAAACCTTTTTTTTAAAAAAAATCCTTAAATTTGTGTATTCTTATCCATTATTAATATTATTATTTATTATTTATTGTTGTTATTATTATTATTATTAATTATCATTAATATTATTTTTAAGTGAGAGTGGAGAATAATGAATATTGAAATTAAATAAAATGAAAATATTGATTCACTGAAGATGAGTATATAAATGAGAAGGAGAAGGGGAAGGGGTGAAAAAATAAGAAAGCAAAGGGAAAATTGGATTGAAAAAATAGGAAAGCAAGAAGATGGCCTAAGTTCAACCAAAATAAATAGTGTGGATTCAGATTTGTTTGGTGATAGTAGGTACTCGATCCTTGTCAACAACATACATTTTAACTGTTGACTTGATTTGGTTTTGGACAACAGTATTCTATTATGAATATATAAGTCATTTTCAGTAGGCTTGCGTGCTTAAATTGTTTTTTAGCACAAAATTAAATAATGTTTTTTTTTTGGGGTGCAATCAGAAGAAAAATTGAAAAGTAAATTTTTTAGTGAATGTAATGGAAAAAATGGAGGAGATATAAAATTACATAATTGGATAACTTTAAATATTAAAGGTAAGTGAAATAAAATGAAAAAAGGTGTAACAAGTAACATAACACGATTTTTAATTTTATATAGTATAGAAATTGATAAATAAAAGAAAAAAGGTGTTAAGTTTTTAAGTAGATCGGTATTCGTTTTTTTTTTTTTTTTTTAAAAAAAAAAGGAAGTAGACATGTTTATTCATAGACAAGATTGAGGTCAATGACCTATGCTTCTAGGTTTGGTTTTCTACTAATTAATCATTTTCATCACGCATTTTTATGTGCATAAATTTAATAAGGATTTTTTTGGGGGTTTTGATTCAAAGAAACATGAAAAGTAAATCTTATTAATGAATGAAATGAGAGAAGTTTGTTGCAATGGTCGAGGCTTTCGGGATAAATGAAGCTTGCTCAATAGTGAACCGGCTAAAGTGCTCAAATGTTATCTTTGAAAGTGATTGCGCTCAAATTGTTTGTGATATAAACAACCGTCTCAAGTAACCGGATTGGGAGTCTCGTGGTCTTATCTTGGAAATCCGTAACTTCTGGGTATGTTGGCCTAAGTGGAAGTTTCGATTTTCTCCCCATGGTTCCAACTTCGCCGCTCATAACCTAGGTTCGTGGCCTTTTGCTTCATATTGGTCGTCTACGATCCCTTTTAATTTAATTCCTTGTAATGTTTTTTGTGATGGTGGTTATCCCATCTTTGATTTCATTGAACCTTTGGTACGATGTTTATTTTTTAATGAAGTATTGAATTATCAAAAAAAAGAAATGAGAGAAGTAAATTTTAAGGATAAACTAGGAAAATCAAAAAATTGATGTGACATGATATGACTTTTCTTTTTAAATTTTGCTTCTCTAGCTTAATAAACATTAAGCATTTTTGGTTCATTTATAGATAAGATGCGATTCTAATTTAATTTTTTAGTTTTTCTTTCCTCTTTTGTATAGCATAATGTTTAAGATAATTTGATTTTAATATTTTCTTTTAGGGGATTGTATATGACTTATTGTACTAAATCTTTGAATGAAACAAATAACATATTTTTACTTAAAACATATTGTTTCTAAATTAAAATAATTTTACATATATGTTTTATATAGCTATTTAAAATAATACTGTTTTTTACTTATGGTCATGTGTTATAAAAGTTAATGCAAAAGATCATTTCTAAATTTTAGGAGTTAATGTAGGATATAAATAGAATAAAATTTCATGCCTAATTATACATTTACCATAAATATATAAAAGAATTTCAAGTCTAATTATTATTCTTCAACTATTTTTTTATATTCACCATTAAATTAAATATTATTTTACAATTCAAATAAAGGTATGTTAGTCTTTAAAAGAAACTTAAATTATTCGTACTTTTATAATAAAAATATTATAGGTATAGATAGATTAGTGATCAGATCATTGGCTTAATAGTCTAGTCATTATAGGTTTCTAGATTATACTGATCTATCCCATTGTAATAGGTTCGTTGTATGGTGTAATTATCCTTATTTAAACACATTGATTTGGTAGAGATTAGTGATTTGTTTATCTACATGTCATAGTAACGATTTTTACTCAAATTAACTATATTTTTTTTTTTTATTTACTAGACTGTAAATTTACAGTTCGGACCGAATAGTGCAAAGGGTATAGGTCCTCCCCAGTATGATATCTCTAGTAGGATTCAAACTTAGCTTGAGTTTATATAATATATATATATTGTGAAGTCAATTTATTATTTTCTTCATAATTAATTAAACCAGATTGACACAAATAATAAATGTTAGAATTAAGCTGCAATCAATGAATAATTAAAAGATTGTGCACCATTCATGGAACCAACTCTATGATTTAGTTTCGATTATCAAACAAATCAAACATATTGTTTTAGTAAAGATTGTGCACCATTCATTGAATCAACTCTATGATTTATTTTCGATTATAATTTCATTGAAGTGGTTTTCTCTCTTAATTATTTACATACGTGTAATTGTTTCACCTTTAAATAGATTATATATAATTTTATCAAAAAAGTAAAATAAAAAAAAGGTTATATATATATACATATATATATATATATATATATATATATATATATATTAGGGGAACATAACTTTAATTGAAGTTAGGATCTAGAGTTTATAATATTCAAAATAGAAATAAGTAAAACATTTGAAGAATAAGAATCCTTAAAAGAAAGTCGTGCCACAGCGATTACCATTTCGATCAATATGCCTTGCTTGAGAGAATCCAAAATCACTGATGAAAAGATTGCATATCTGAGATGATGTTTCCGTAATCTGCACATGAAACCGATTCTCCATTAACAGTTGCTATGATCACACTCGCGTCCCCTTCCAAGATGATATTATTCCAGACTAAGAGATCATGAATATAATTCTTACTATTGTGAATTATTTTTTTAATAATACTAATTCTTGATAATTAATTTTCTTTATAATTTGATTGTAATTCAATAGCTTTTCTTATTTATTATTTAGTGATATTAACGTATCCATCACTTCTATTAAAAAAACATTATTAAGAGGCCAAACATGTGGGAAACAAATTATTATTAGAAAGCCAACATGTGTATTATATTTAATTTTAGCCTATGACAAATTCGGAAAGAGGAAATGTTTATCTAGATCTGGCTAGAATTTCTTTTTTAATCTTGTGGCTATAAACAATATCACAACATAATCACAATATCATTGGTACGAAATTTCCCTCCGATAAAATAATGCTATCTTTAATAGTACGATGTCATATATCAATCCAGCTGCCACAAATTGATTTTTCGTCAATTATTGGCATTTACTTTGTAGTTTTGTGCTTATTTTTTAACAAGGCTTATTCTAATTTTTCAAAAGTGTAGGGTCTGTTTGTTTGGCATTTAAAAGAGTGGTTTGTGAAAGTGATAAGAATTTGTGAAACAATATTAATTTGTGTAAGAATTAACCCAATGGGAATGATGGTGAGGGGAGGAGTTGGGGTGGTAAATATTAATTTTTTATGACATTGATTGTGTAGTATAGTTAAGGATTAAATTTTTTTTATATTTTAGTTTATTTTTAATTTATATTATTATTTAATAGTCTAGTATATTTATGTGATATGTGATATAGTTTTTTGTTCAAATTTTTTTGTTAACTTTTATTGTTCATATTTTTATGACATTTTAATTTATTGAATTTAATTTCTTTTTAAAAAATGACAATTAAAACTATTATTTAATTAAAATATATGTGGTTATAT
The DNA here is from genome assembly GCA_038501285.1 of Penstemon eatonii. Classification (NCBI taxonomy): domain Eukaryota; kingdom Viridiplantae; phylum Streptophyta; class Magnoliopsida; order Lamiales; family Plantaginaceae; genus Penstemon; species Penstemon eatonii. Next base: position 57,900,751 of record CM076715.1, on the reverse strand, counting down.
ATTTGAACAATATGATTTTTCAATTTAATTGACAATCTACTTTAAACACTTAGTAAAAAAAATTCAAATTCATACTTTATTTTTAATATTTTTGTGTTGACTTTTTGTTAATATATTTATCACATTAAATCATCAACATGAATTTTAATAATTTGCAATGAAAAATAATTGGAACAGTATGATTTAATATGATTAATAGTATAAGAACAAACAAGTTAACATACACTTAAGAGTGGGGAAGATGATTTAATGAATATTATTAATATTATTTATTATAATAATAATAATAATAATAATAATAATTGTGTTAATAATAATAATAATAATAATTGTGTTATTATTATTGTTAAATATTATTATTATTATTAATAGTGGTGAGAGTGCGGAAGAATCAAATTGAAATTAAATGGAGTAAATAGCTTCATGATTGGATTTGGATAGTCATAGGCTAAGGATGGGGGGCGGGGGCAAGGGCAACTAGGGAGCTCTGGAGCTCTCCTTGCCCCAAGCATTGGGTTTGCCCTAATATTGTTTGTTAGGATTTTCGTAAAGTAGTTAGAAAAATAACGTGAGTGTAGTTTTTTTGGAAGAGTACATGTTTAGGTTGTAGGTGTAAGATGTGTTAGACTTTATGTTAAATATTGTTTATTATGTGAGATAGGTTATGCGAGATATATTATTTTATGTCAAATCAAAATAGAATTTGTGTTGGATTTTTTTATGAATAAGAAAATTGTTGTTTGTTTGACTTTTGATAAAATTGATAAACGATAAATTTTTTTCAGAAAGTAGAAATAGTATTTGGCTCGCTTTTCTCAAACACAAAAATCTTTTCGGAGATGCCAAAGAAATAGACCTGCAATGATTCTTGCCTCTATTTTATCATTAGCGAAGTAATAGGGCCCATAACAACATATCAACAACTTCGAGATCAACCTCTTTATGCTAGAAAATGGGTTTTGACGACAAAATATTATATGAAAATATTAAGTTTATTATTGCTTTGACAAAATTTTCTTGTTTATTTATATTTGTCGCTTTAGGATTTCAATGTAAAATTAATGTTCTTTAATTTTTACCATTCTTACTGTTACTTGTCATTAATGCTAATTCTTGCTAAGATTATTTGATTAAAATGGTATTTTGAAATTTTTGCTTCAAAACAATGACTATTTACGACATTCCTTAATTCGTGTTCTATCTTTCAAAGCGACAAGTAAAAAAAAAAAAGTATTTAAATGTATTAAGTGAAAATAATTTAAGAATTGTAGCAAAATGATTTATATATTGTTGACAAGAAGTGTAATTAGATTGTGATTGTTGAAAATTAATGATACACATATAATGACAACTAAAAAATGTCTGAAAATAATTTTTTTATTAGGTTAACACTAAATACGTGTTCATTAATTGTCAACCACGACAATTGGAATTGTTATACACTTTCAAAAATATTTAATTTATTAGCGACAACTTAAAAATATCCTTTTGTTAGTATTGTAGTTGTCATATTTATTGTTGTTAAAATACTATTTTTTAAAGACACCAATTTGAATAATATTTAGCATATGGTTCGCAAAATTTAAGTTCTATCCAAACTTAAAAAATATCAAACCTATAAAAAAACTAAGCCTATTTATTTGACCTTTTCCAAAATTATTCTGTGTTTGGAAAAAGCGAAACATATATGTTTTATATTTACTGAAATAAATTTACAATCTCTTAATTTTCTCAAGCTACTCTTTAAAATATCAAATACATAATAATTTTCTTATCTATAAAAAAAATGTTTATTTGATTTGATATAAAGAAACACATCTCTTACACAACTAATCTCAAATTTGACATAAAGTTTTACACATCTTGCACAAAAAACCTAACTCTTCTAAACAAAAAAATACACCTGCTTTATTTCTCAAACTACTTTCTCAAAATTCAAACAAACAAAATTACACAAATCGATATTATTTCACAAATTTTCAATACTCTCTAAAATTACTTTCTCAAATACCTAACAAACATGCCCATTGACTTCACACCTACACTTACTTTTTCTCTTTGCAAATATAGATTTAATGTCTAGCACATATTTTTCTGCTCAAACTCCAACTTCTAAACTTGAATCAAATCGTATCTCAATTTTTAAAAAATTAAAAAATTCAAAATTCTAATCCAATACAAATGATGTTTCAAATGTTTTAATGAAACCATCAAAACTATTTTTTAAGAACTAAGGTCAAATAAAATTGAGCCAAAATATATTTAAATGGAGCCGCAAAATCTCGAATCCATAAATTATAAAGGAATCCTCAACGAAAGAACTCCAACTTGGCCACTTGCTAATTTTCTTAGTTAATCACTTGCTAAAGTACTAGTCTAATGAATACTATGCTGATGTATTCTTCATGTTTTTTTCTTTTTTTTGGGAATGTTCTATATTCTTCTAAGAGGGATAGTAGATAGTATTATCATGGATAAAAAAATTCTATCTTCTCCGTCATAAACATTCAAAAGTTACTATTTATGAATCAACGGAAACGAAATAAAGTGTTATTCCGAAAATATAATAAGTGTTTTTTACAAATTTTTCTAATGTTTTCGAAATATTTTCAAAAATTCCTCAAATTTTTTTGAATATTTAATTGATCGAAACATATACTCAAAATAAATTTTGATCTAGGAGTTTCATGTGAACCGCCGTTTTCTAAAGCTTTTTCTCTAAAATCTCTAGTACTTCACAATTAAAAGAGTTCCAACTTGCAACTTGGCCACTTGTTTGCTATATTATATACAAAAGATTGACCCATTTTTTTTTTTTTGGTACAAACCCAATTAATAGTACGTCACGATGCACAAATAAAATATTAGGGGCATGTTTGTTCCGCAGTTGGGAGAATAATTTGTAATTAGATTGGTGAGAGTTTGTGAATTGTGTAATAATATTGATATCCGCAATATCGTTTGTTTGAATTTTGAGAGAGTGGTTTGAGAAATAAGGGGTTTAGACCTTCTCCAAAGGACCTTTTATATCCCAAATTATAAGATATTTGATAAGAATTGTGCAAAAAATCAACTCCAAGGGAGTCTTTAAAATTTGAGAATGCCAAATTTTTTTAAGTTTGGACTCTCATATTTGAGAGTCCAAATTGAAATCTTAAAAATTGCTTTTGCAGACAAAAATACAAATCATAGTACTTTATTTTTATATTAAATAGATATTAATTATATATCACTATTATTTATATATATATTAAAATTAAAAGTAGTTTGTTAAAATATAAACGAGCTGTTGGAGTGGAGTGGATGGTTGTTTAAAAATAGAATCTTAAAATATAAAGAAGCTATTGGAGTGTAGAGTAAAAAGTAGGGGTGCACATGGTACGGTTCTGCGGTATTTTTTACAAAATTTGTACCGTACCAATTAGTACGGTTTTTAAAAACTCAAAACCAAACTAGAGTTTTATGAACCATACCAACAAACTCGGTTTTGTGCGGTTCCGGTACGGTACGGTACGGTTTTGCGGTTTTTTCGGACAAACTTTTTTCGTGCAATTTTTCTTATATAATTGATTACATAGTTTACAATTATATAAAAATTAATAATATAAAATCTTACAAACTACTCCCTCTGTCCCATTATTTTTACTCCATTAGCTACAGTACCCGATCAAACTTTTTAATTTTTTAAGTGACTTATCATCTAAAATTACTAACATTTTTGCCGTATTAAACTTTTTAAATATGAATATACATAGTGTCATATGATATTATTAAATTATTAGTTAAATATATTAATTATATTAATTATTATAATTTTTTTAAATTTAGTCAAGTTGACTGGTTGTCAAGTCGACTGGTTAACGGTACCAAGGAATAAAGATTAATGGGACGGAGGAGTATATTTTTTTCATTAAATAAAACATCGGAAAAGAAAATGTTCACAAATTTGACGCTATAGTTCGACCTAATTGAATAAAATTAATTGGTTAATTATTTGATCATTTTTTATTATTATGTGAAGAAACTTACTATTTGGTATTTGTTGTCTAGAAATTTTGCATTTTAAGTTTTCAACATATAACAAGTTTAATTTGTGCTAAATTAGAGCATATATTTTTTTAATTGAACGCTAGCAATGTAGTAATTATAAACTATGATGGACTATAATATAAATTATAAATAATATAGTATTCAATAATATTTAAGTTATAAATTTAAAAATATAAATTTATAAAATTTAGTTGTAAATATAAGAAAATAAATAGTTAATTCATGTTTCTTTTCAATTTCGGTACGGTACGGTTTTTTACGGTATGAGAAGTCTAAAACCAAAACCATACCAAAATACTCGGTACGGTTTTCATCCATACCAAGACCTTCGGTTTTGAGAAAAAAAACCTAACATTCGGTACGGTTCGGTACGGTACGGGACGGTACGGTACGGTTTTGAAAACCATGTGCACCCCTAGTAAAAAGTGGGAATGTATAACACTGCTCACTCCTTAAATTTTAAGATATGGTCTTAGTAGAGTTTAAGTTGTCGGTGTCAGATGTGTAAAACTTTATGTCAAATCATATATGTTATTTGAGATAAGTTATGTTAATTGAAGGTAGAGCTTGTATACGTTCTTTTTGGAGATAAGAAAAATATTATTTGTTTGACTTTTGAAGGAATAGTTTGAAAAAATTGAAAGATAATAAATTTATTGCAGAAAAAATAGAAATCGTGATTGCCTCCTTTTTTTCTAAACAAACAAGCCCTAGATCTTGTCCAGTCCCTGTCGTGACAGTTCATGCTCTACAATCATGCAAAATACTACTCCAATGACACTAATGGCCAATTTATTTATTTATTTATTTATTTGTTCAAAAGTGACATTTGTGATTGAATAAATATTTTATTTGCTGCTACAATTGGTCTTTTGTTTACTCATAAAATAGTGAGATACAGGTTATCAACGCTGCACGAGTGAATATTCGTATTCATTCAACTTATGCTTAATTGGAGCAAAAATTATTATTAATTAGCATCTCACAAAGAATATTCAATATTCTATCAGAAAATTGTTTATTAGTGATAAAATTTTAATTATTTGTGAAAATTCGTACTCCCTTGTACCTTTTGAACTTAGGACAAAATTCTTTAGTACCTTTTAAATTTAGCTCAAAATCTCTAGGGGTAATTTAGGTATATGAACTAAAAAATAATGTCGCTAGAAAACTAAGAGAAGAGTGTGGAGGGGACCTGAAAGTACGAATAAATTTAGCTCATAAATTCATAGTAGAGGTTTTTTACATGTTTCACATAATATATGGGAATATTGTGCATTTTTCATTTGATAATGATATATTCCCTCCGTTTTTATTTTTATTTTTCGCTTTGACTAAATTTTTTTGTTTACTTTTATTTGTTGCTTTAGAATTTCAATGTAAAATTAATGTTATTTTACCAGTTTTATCTTTCTTTCTAATACTTATAATTAATGCTAAGTTTATTTGATTAAAATAGTATTTTTGATTTTTTACTTCAAAAAATAATTATTTATGATATACCTTAATTCGGGTGTAATTTTCCAAAACGAAAATAAAAAAACGGAGAGATTACTATATATTTGACAATATTAAGGGTAAATTTGATCTTATTGAACCCGTCAAAAATACTTCTGCATTTCTATCATAAGATTTAGTTATGTCATCGCCAAAAATTTAAATGAAGAGCGGTAGAGCACATTTTATCCATAGTCAACATTGACATTGAACTTTGATATTTAGTGAAACTATTTGTAGTTAATAATGGTAATCATTTGTGGAGAATCGTACGTGTTTTCTTGTGAATTTGACGTTTATCCCTCACAATCAATTTTGAAAATTACAATTCACAATCATAGTAAATTGATTGTGATAAAAACAGTTTTTTCAACTGCCAAGTCAGCCTCACCTTGAACAAGATTTCAATATTACATTTTTCTTTTATTTCGCAAGGGTTTAATCCTTTTTGAGGCGGGTTGGACACATTAAGTGAATGCCTCTTCCAACAGAGATTCAAACCTGAGGCCGCTACTTTGTAGTGACTAGTCATTACAGCAATGAGAGAAAAAATGTCGACCACTAAATTATATGACTTTCATCTAGGTTACAAAATTCAATTCCACTTCAAACATTCAATTATAATTTTCTTCTTAACCAAAATAAAGAAAAAGTGTTAATGACAGACAATTTATCTCCTGGGATATTCATGTTCAATTTATCCCCTGTAATTTGAAAAGGAGTAGTTTACCCTCCTGTAAAAAATTTAAAGAAGTAATTTACCCTCTTGAGCTTCGAGAGTAATTCATTTGCCAAAATTGAGAGTAAGCATGTTTGAAATATAAAAGGGTAAATTGCTATTTTTATCATAATACAGGGGGGATACACTGTCATATTATCATAGCATAGGGACGTAAATTGTCACATATAAAAATATTAGGGAGATTGTATGAAACTTTTATAAAATTATAAGGGGATAAAATGCTCCTTTTCAAATCACAAGAAGACAAATTGAACATTATAAATATCACATAAATTGCTATTAACACTAAAAAAATGTAGGAAAGAGGGAAAAGTAGTTTCTTTAAAAAGAAAACAAAATAGGTCGGGTCGACCAGGTTAAACGGGTGTCCAAATTCGACAAGAAAAAAAGGACCCATTTTGACGGGGTCAAATCATCAATGTAAAGTCCGGATCCAGTCTTAGAATGAAACCAAAAAGGGTCGGGTCTAGCAGGTTAAGGCCGGGTCAAGCGGGTCTTCCTCCGGTCCAAGACCAGCAGAAACACTAGGAGAGGGTTTTCCCATCTTTCCCGCCAAAATTCACCTTCACTTGAAACACTCCACCACCACCACCATGCAACCCACCACCAGCGGCCACCACCCTCCGCCACTAACGGACACCGAAATCATCGCTCTCGCCAAAAACCACATCTCCGAACTACCACCTTACCTCCTCTCCGAATCCTCCCACCCCACCCTCCTCGCCTTCCTCCACTCCTCCTCCGCCGTCTCCGTTTACGTCTCCGCCCTCCTTTCCCTCATCTCCCTCCACCCCTCCGCCTCCGCCCTATCTTCTCTCCTCTCTTACCTCCTCAGCTCCTACATCTCCCTCTTCACTTCCCACAAAATCCCACACGACCACAATTCTCTCTCCACTCTCCACAAATTTATAGGTCACCTCGAAACCCTAGAAATTGGGGAAATACTTAAATCAATTGATTTAATCACTTCGTATTTCCCCCAAATTAAGGAACTCGAAGATGCTCATGTTTTGGTTCTCCTCCCAAAGTGCCTTGAACTGGTTAGAATCTCGAATGAAGTCGATAAGCCCGTAGAGTATCTCAATTCGGTTGTCGATTCTTTGATTGATTGTGACTGGAGCAAAGTTTTGTTGATCAAAATGGTGGAAATTGTGAGGGATTTTTGTTTGTGTGTGGATAAAGTGAGAAAAAGGGAGTTTTTAGAGAAGGTTTTTGTGAAAATGAGGAGCGATGTGGTTGAAACGCAGGATTTGCCTGGATTGGTTTATCAGTTGCTGGTTCTTGCTACGAAAGGGTTTGGTAAGAGGGAGGTGATTGAAGGGATTGTGTTGTATTTTGGTGGTATGAGTAAAGGAGGTTCGGTAATGAAGCAAGTAGAGGGGACGGTTTTGCTTCATGTGAATTTTGCTGTGAAGCAGGACCCTTCTTTGGGGCAAGAGGTTTTGGGGTTGGTGAGGTTGGATTCGAGGGCATTTAATCATTTTACAGTTGCGGTTTTGTTTTCTGTTGCTAGAATTAGGAGGTTTACTGAGAATGCAATTGGGGTTCTGAAAACGGCACTGTTTAATGCTTATAAAGATTATAAGAATGCAAAGTGAGTAGTTTACCGTAGTTGTTTTTGCTTTTGATTCTCATGTATCATTGTGTCATGCATTTTTTTTTATCGCAATCTTTATAGGCCTTGTACATCAATTACAAGTAAAATGTTTATTTGCAAGACAATGTACTCACTTTTATGGGCGCTATTGTTGATATTGCCTTTTTTAATTTTCTTTCTTGAAATGATCTAGCAAAATTTAATGCCTCTAATTAATAAATGCCACGAATTAATGGTTCTTGTGTTTCATGTACTAGTATTGATTCTAAATGCTCTGTCTATCATTTTGCTTCAGAGTCTGCAGATGGCTATCGGATGAACTGAAGGAGGAATATCTGGAGAATGCCCAAGTAATAGAAAAGGCTATTCTTAAAGCTGTGAGCTCTTTTTCTTTGTATACTGTTTCATTTACGAAAAGTATACTTTGTTGTGCATATCCATTAGATCTATGGAAACAGTCAATTGACATATCATTTGATCATGTATGGTGTATATTGGCCATTGAATGAGCAGAGAAATTTTATTTTGGATATCTGCCTGAGAATTGCTTATTTTTCGTGTATTTCCTAATATCTTGTTTTAATATGAAAAACCATGGTCATTATCATCATTGTATGTGGTGCAAGATTAGTTTCAGTTTTTAGGTTGAGAACATAGAGGAATTTACATTAGTTTTGGTTTATTTACATTTTTCCATAGGTGAATGCTAGCCATTACGGAAGAGAACACATTGTTCCCAGTATCGTACAATTAGGTTTTGGATTGCTTGAAGGAGTAGAAGAGGGAAGCCAAAAAGAAATTGCAAAGTCTGATGGACTGATGGGCACTGAGGAGCTAGGAACTCAGGTGCTGAAATGTTTGTTTGAAGTGCATGAAATGGCAAGAAATGAGGTAAGTTCGTATGAGATATTTAGGAGACACCATGGGGTATAAAGGCTTTTGCTGACTAGAATTTATTAAAGTTCTGCAGATAATCGAACAATGCAAATTCCGTATCCTCTCTTTGAAGCCCGAACAAGGAATTCCTATAATAAGGTAATTGTATTTCAACTTTATTAAAAAAACCATCAGATTTTCATTGCTTATTGAAGCTAATTTTTTGTTGTTCTTATTTTAGATTGCTTGGGAATCTAATCCTGGTTCATCCACATGTAATGCTGGACCATGTCTCTCATTTGAAAGAAATGTTGGATTATTTTGCATTTCTGGATGGCAGGGTTTCATATCATATTGTTACTGTTCTATTGCCTCTCGTCAAGTTTAGTTGTGATCTTCAGGTACTCATCTTGCAATTTCACAGACTCTAGAAACAGAATTAGGCTTTTGTTGAATAATGAGAAAAATTTCATTTATAGTTCCACAGGACTGGAGACTCAACAATTTTAGTTCTGTGCTTTCAAAGATAGCACTTTTGGCAGTTTTTGATTTTTTTCCTTTCACCCCATTTCCGTCCAAATCAAAAGTATAACTCTAGGACATAAAGTGCAAAAAATGATGAGAATAGGGAAAAAAATGAAATGTTCAACAATATATAACAGTTTAAGACCAAAATGTTATTTCAAAAGCATGGGACTAAAAGTGGTAAACATCCAGCCTGTGGGACTAAAGTGCAATCTTTTAGAGAAATATTATGTTCCTTTAGTTTGACAAGTTTTTATATGCATCTTTGTTATAGGTAATGGAGTTTATTATTAATTAAATGGAAGAAAAAAGACTTACATTTGTAATTCTCTTACTATACAGGACTACACTATCTTGGTTCTAAGGAAGGCTATGTTTAGACGGGAAAATCCAGTTCGTCTGGCTTCAACTAACGCCATTTTTGACCTTATTTTGTCAGAAAGACAATCGAAAACAGATGGGATGTTTTCTTTACAAGAATCAAGCAGCCAGGCCAGTTGCAGCCAGCAAGCTGAAGTACCTCAAGCAACAAAGCAAAACCTTTTCCATGAGCTAAGTGGTTTGCTGCAAAGATGCCTTTATCAGCAGGTAAATTAAATGTTCATTGCCTTTCATGCGTCATACTGTTGGCTAGGTTTAAAATTGAATTGTAGTGAAGAAAAGGATGAGGAAAATGAAAATGATAAAAAATGAAGCCTAAAGTTCTGTAATTTGATGCAAGAAAAATAGTGTTTTACTTGCTGAAATCCTAGAACCAAACTTGATCATGTCCTGTGATTTAGATGCTCTCAATAGTTTTGAACTTGTAGATTAAGTTGTATGATTACTCAAGCCTACAGATTCACCCCATCGTACTTTATGTCACATTTTAGACATTTACTTTCTAAAGTGAGTTCATTATACTGTTTAAAAACTTATTTGACTCGTGTCTTATCATCCGAATTTGCGTAGTGGTATGTATTATGAGACAAATTTCTGTCAAAATGATTTCTTTTTGGGTTTCCCACGGGTTTATCCCCTTTCGAGGCGCGTCCGGCATATAAAGTAGGAACCTCTCCCAACAAGGATTCGAACTTGGGTTCGCTACCTTGTTGTGACTATTAGTATTATCCCCATTTTTAGCTTCTTTACATGTCAGTATACATTTTCTTCAGGCAAATCTTCGCGAAAATTTGTACCATTGCTTGATGAAGCTTGTTCTGGTGGATCCCCATACTGCTGGCACCATTTTCGATTTTCTCCTATCCCATTTTACGCGGTTCTACAGAGAGGTATTTAACTAAGGGATTTGCAAATAATGTCTGTGTTTTTGTATACCTTAATAAGTGTATTGTTTATTTCTACTTTCATATGAGAGCTAAGTTCTGACAGTGATTTGGCAATTAACGATATTTGTTTTCCAGGATGCAGACATTCACTTGGGAATTGATCAATGTCTAAAATTAGAGAACGGAAAATATTGTATTGAAGAGCCATTGGACTGCCTTCTCTTTTGTGTCTCTTGGATTCTTCTTCTTCAACCACACACTAAATCTGACCATTCTTCAGAATCATTGGCTTCCTTTGGCTTCTCCATCTCCCAAGATAATGAGGTTTGTGAATTTCTTCAAATTAAAAATGAAATAATTACATCTATTTTTATGATTGATATGAAATGGCAAAATACCCATTCACATACATTAGCACCAAAATTATCAGGTTGGGAGAAATTCCTCTCGAGAGTCGTTTTCAAATGCTTTAGCAGAGATCCGAAAGTTTCTGAAAAATGGGAATTTTGAAGGTAGTTTTTTTACTGCATTATCATTTACTCCTAATAAAATCAGTTTATACACACGCGCGCAGAGACACCCACACATATATATATATAACATTAACTGCATGGTGGTTAGGCTTGCTGGGTAAAATTCAAGATTCAAGCTCTGCACCCATAGAAGAAGAAAAGAGGAGGTGCTCTGCTACACTTCTATTAGGGATTATTGAAGTAGTGATGAATACTATAGTGAATGAATTGGAGAAAGCTACAAATGAACAAAAACCGGAACTAGAAAAGGAGCTTGTGGAATTTGTGAACATTTACGAGTCTGTGGAGAAATATACACCAAATTCCAAACAGGGCAGTGGAACTAAAAAAGCAAGCATACGGCCCACAAGTGCTAGTGGTGGTGGTGATAAACTCACATCAGGTAGCACCAAACTGTCTCCAGAAAGAACTCCTCTTTTGACAATTTCATGCATCAATAGCCTCTTTCAACTAGCATTAGATTTACAGAAGCTTGATTTTTCCCCAAAAAACAGCCAGGTTTCATCTAGCAAAGGACATTCTAAATTTGTTTCTACAGTTCTAAATATGTGCTTTCGTCAGCTGAGATTCTTTTCCTTTTGGGGAAAAGACGATCCATTGAAGACATTGATCTATGGTGAAATTAAGCTTTTAGGGCCTCCATTGTTGAATATGATTTTATGTCTGAAATCAGTGCCGAAGTCTGAAACAGATGTAAATAAGAAAGAAGCAAAGGGAAAGAAAGATGCGGAAGATAGGAAAGAACATGTTCATTTGGCCTTGATTTGTTTGAAAAAATTAATTGAGATAAGTTTGTGCAGCTCAAAATATGTAGGTTTGATTGACAACTTGGTCTCAGCCTGTGGAGATGAGGATCCCGGTTGTGAAGATGAATGTAACTTAGGCGAAGGCATTGATGACCAGAGTATAAGAAGCAAGGAGTTATTCATTAAGAGGAGCTTAAAGCCACTTCTGACTGAGTTTCTTGAATCATCTTTCTTCCGTGAAGCTGAGGTAAATAAATAATAGCTTTAAATTTACGTAAAACTACTCAAAATACTAGAGAATAGCCTGCAGAAGCAGTAATAATTATTTGTTTGGTAATTTGAAAAGCATATATCACCACTAAACATAAATACCACATCTTAAGCCTAGAGGTGCTGACTAGGGCTTGGCTTAAGAGTTTTTCGAGCAAATTTCAATCTTGGTTGAACTTCAGATGGGCTCTCGAGTGAGAGAGCATCTTTTTTGCTATCATAAACTATTTGAATCATATATTGGCAGATATATGATTCAAATAGTTCTTTTAAAGTTATATATTGGCAGAAATGCATTTTGGGTCCCGCATAACAGGATTTAACACTTTCAAAACAGCACTTTTTGTCCCCACTTCTTAATATTTGTGCTCATGTTGTCTTTTCCCCCTTTTCCATCTAGTTTTGAGACCAAACGTGCTAAACAGAGACAGTGTGCAAGGCTGAGCTGTGGGACCAAAAGTGCATAACTTGGATGGGAAGGTGGAAAGTACAAAATTGCAAAAAGAAAAATTAAATAGTTGGGATCAAAAGTGCAAAAAGAAAGTCCTATGGAACAAATTTTGCAAATTATAGACTGTCCCATAGGACCAAAAGTGTGAAAATAGGACGGAAAGTGAGGTAATTGACAAAATTTAAAAAAAAACCAAAAAGTTGGGACCAAAAGTGCTGCTTTAGAAATCGCGGGACTAGAAGTGTCGTATGTGCAGTCCTCTGGGACTATAAAATGCAATTTGTTATATATTTGATAATTTCATTAGTTAGGAAAGGTAAAAGTGTAATGAAATTCTCTAGGCTCCTATGTATATAACAAACAAGCTCTTCACCAAGTATCCGTAATTTAAGTTGATGTACTGCCATTATCGATTTACATCTGGCCACTAATCAAGATACATGTAACTCAGATTCTTTGTGATATAGCACTGATAATAGGCAACAAACTCCCTATGGAAAGGAGGAACCTCGTTGGCACATGGGCAACCCTAATATGCCAAAACAGTCGTGTATCAAATTCAAAAGTCACAAAATGTTTGGTCTCTATTGCCATTACTTTAAGCTCGCCTCCTTCCGACTTGATTATATCCCAAAACATGGCCTCAGAACTTTTACAGGTCGTTGGATCAGAGGGAACCGAACCTTTAGAAACATCAGGAATATTCCCTGTCATAAACAAATCAACAGATGCTGCAGTAGCTTCAACTATAATGCAGTCAGTCGAATCAACCATAGTTGAAATGGACTGGATCACAGTTAGATTAAAGACTCACTACATGGCTACTCAGAAAGGTATTTCTTTTAACCAAACGGGCAAAATAGTTCCCGAGTTAGCAGTGGAAGATATACTTTATTCAAGAGCAGAGGCTGTTGTGAAAGTTTTCTCGTTCTTTGTTGCCATGAACTTAAAGGGTAAGCAAGGTTATATATACAGTGTAAAATGTACATTTCTTGTCTATATTTTGGTGTAATTTAACCCTTTAAAAAATGCAGATCCTCAAGCAGAACAGTTGCTTAGATTGGCTGCAAAGTTTTACAAGAATTTAGCTCGGTTATCAAAACTGCGTATTGCTTCTAAAGGTTGCAAGCAAGTCTTGCCCAGTGTTAAGTACCAGAGGCTTGTGGAAGTAACTTGCAGGCAATTAACAGCACCTATTTATAATTTTGTGGCCCAGATGCAAAAGGTATACATTTTCCCTTTAATTTGGACTTGCTAATAGGACTGTCAATAGGGCGGACGCTTCAGTTACTTGGATTATTTAATTGATTAAAAATCCGATTATGAAGCTGATTCAGTTAAATAGATCCATAATCCAAAATACATGGATCAAATATGAATCTAGATTAACTTATCCGTTAAAGATCCAAGTATGATAACAAATAAATTATATGTAGATAATATTTCATTTCTTTAACTGACAGTCAGTCTAAGTCTTAAGGAGACATGCGTTGATATTTTCGTTCATGGTCTTATTTTCATACCTCAATTCTATATTGAGGTATGAAAATGTCTAGTAGATTTTCTTTCTATGTTGTAATATAGTAACAATGAAGTAAGTATGAGCTCGTGATCTGAGTTGAATGATTATGTTAAGAAACTTCTTGTAGACAGAGTTCTGTTGAGATTTCGGACGTAGATATTTCATCATATCCCAATTTTCACCCGAAATCAGACCAGAATCCGATTGTGATTTGGATCTTATTAGAGGTTTTGAAATTTCGGCAAGATTTGAGTCCGACTCCAAATTTAATTAAAATAAATTGATCCAGATATTAATTCAAGCAGATCTGATCCCAATCTAACCTATTGACACCCTATCAATTAACATATTGAAGTACAATAATATTATGCTATTCATTGCATTGGATATTACAATTCTTATTTAATCGATGTTTTAATTTCTCATCAGCTTATATTACTTGATTGCAGAACCAACAAGAGAGCAACAAAACCAAAGGAATGGTGAATAAAATCAAAAGGGAAAACCGATGCATCCCGGAGTTGATTTTCCAGATAGAAGATTACGAAAAGTATCTAATCCAACTGAGTAAAGCTACGAAAGTCAATTTACTAAGACACGCCAAACGCAGCACATCCAGGGACTTCAAAATTCTAGAGCTAAGTGAAGTTACAATGGAAGAAGAAAATCCAAATGAGGAAGCAGATTGTGATCGTTTGATTGCTAATGAAAATCAATCACATGAAGAGTTTGGTGGTGATGAAGGAGAAGAGGAAAGTGAGATGGGCCAAGTTGTTGAATCCGATATACAGGTGGCGGCTGAGGATTCAGAGGATGAAGACGAAGCTCCGATTCCTCAAGCAAAGAGAGCGAAAATGAGTAGAGTCGTGCAAGATTCCTCCGACGAAGATACGTAAGTACAATAGTTGTAAGATGTAGTGAATGGAGAGTTATATGCATTATAATTGAAATATTGAGCATATATATTACAAAATCTAGTTTGTGTAATGTTAGACAGAAATTTGATGGCAGTGAATGTATAAAGTAATAACTTATTATGGATAGGCAAAATTGCAGAAAACGTCCCAAACTAATTACTGATTTTGGATTTTCGTCCCGAACTATTTAACTTGGCTAATTTCGTCCCGTAATTTAATATTTTTTTGGAATATCGTCCCAAACTAATTACTAATTTTGATTTTTCGTTCCAAACTATATCAACTCGTCAAATTTCGTCCCGTAATTTACCATTTTGTATGAATTTAGTCCCAATATTAAATTCCTAATTTAATGAAAATGACGTTCAATCTTGTAATTAATTTGGGACGAACTCTGCAATATTATATAATTATTCATGTTAAAATTTACCATGTCATGACACTTAAGCAGCCATGTGATAATTCATTGGCAAATGCGCAATTTCGTCTTATAATTATGGTGGGACGATATTCCAAAAAAATATTAAATTACGGGACGAAATTTGCCAAATTAAATAGTTTGGGACGAAAATCCAAAATTAGTGATTAGTTTGGAACGATTTTTGCAATTTTGCCTTATGGATATTATTGTAAGTTAAATTAGAGAACACCAGGTGTTTTTGTGTCCTGAGTCTTACAAGGGCTTGTTTGTAAAAACTTTTGTTTCTTAGAAAGTCATGGATCAAAATTTCCATCTTTTTCATCGAAAACATCGAAAAGTTTTTATTTTTTAATCAACATAAATGAAAATAAGGTGTAATTTCAAAACTATTTATTTGGCCAAGATTTTCTTATTTTTCTTAATTTAGTATTTCTTTTACAATTTTTTTTTAATGTTTTCCCAAAAAAATTTCAAAAAGTTTCTACATCTATATGAAAAAAAAAGAAAACGGAGGAACATACAAAAATGTACAAAAACAAAGAATAAGAAGGTAAAAATAGTTATTCGCTTCTGCCGGCAGTGGCACTTCTAAGTTCTACCATGGATCAAAATTTTGTTTCGAAAGTATGTTTCGATCCAAATTTTTGGAAAATATTTTGGAAACACTAAGGAAAAATTGTAAAATAATTACTAAATTAAGAAAAATAAGAAATTTCTGGACAAATAAATAGTTTCAAAATTACAACTTATTTTCGTTTACGTTGATTCAAAAATGAAAACCGTTTGATGTTTTTAACGAAATAGATTGAAATTTAAATCCATGGTCATAGCATCAAAATCAAACACTGCAAATAGTTTTTTAAAATCTAAAGCTATAGGATCAAAGAAAGACTTTATAAGCTTCCCAACAGAAGTCCAATGCATATCATCAAAATTGAATATCAAATACTTATTTGATTGCTGCTACAGAATTCTCTACAAAACTCTTTTACTTGATTTTGGACATCATAATGGAATATCAATTTAATAATTAATTTAAATCAACTTGTCAATTAGTTCAAAAATATTGACATAAAAATAATACCGGGTTTGATGTTCGAGTTGGAGGATGTCCAACACCCAACCATCAAGTCGATGTCCAATTTGATGGATGGGTTGAAATTGCCTTAATGTGTTGAACAAAACTTTTTCGAATTTTTTTTTAAAAAATATGGCCTTTCACATAAAAGTATTTTTTAAAATGACTCAAATAGAAAAGTATTTCTCTAAATGTACATCTTGAGAAGGATCGCAGTAGCCACTATTGCGATTCTTCAAAAAAATCGGAATTGGCAACTGCGGTTCTTCATTTTTACGAAATTGAGGATTTTTTTTTTTTTTTTATCAAAAATCGCAGGTAGCAACTGCAAATTTTGAGATATATTTTTTTTTGATAAATGGCTTGCGTTTTCTAAGTATTTGATATTTATATAAGTAATAGTACTTTTAAATGAAATGTTTGTATTCCATTTCAGTATAAATATGACTTTATGTAATCTCTTATATTTATAAATAATAAATCCAGTGTCTGATCGGATCTGAAAATTAAATTATGCTCCGTGAAGATGAAATATATATCAGTGATTTTTATTAAGACTGTTGATGTTGTTGAACCTTGAAGAAAGAAAAATGTAACAAGATGTTCACATTTAGCCTCAGCAGTTCAGGGATCTATGATCTCTCTTCATTGCCCTTAGAAGCCGAACAAATATTGGGGAGAATTGACCAAGCTTCGAAGCAGTACTCCTCTCCCCCGGAAGCTCTGACACGAATATGCTTTGTCATCTTAGTCACAAGAGACATTCGAAAGTGTAGCCTCATCAATACCAGCCATCTACATAGTAAAAATATAACAAAACAAGTTAATCGAGAGAATTGCACTTGTGGAACCAAACTATATATCAGTTCTCACTTGTGGTACCATAAAAATCGAGGCTGACACATTTGGTACCACACTTTAAGAAATCAATCACATTAGGTATCCCGTTAAAAATGGACATTAACTGATGATGTGTCAGCTAAGTTTTATCGCAAAATTGATACAATTACTTATGTTGACTGATAATTCTACCCATAATATCTCAGGCTGTTAAAATAACCCCATATCTTCAAATTTACTCACAATTTTAGTCCATGTTGTTATCCTATTTCAAAATTGGCTCGAATAAGACATGTACGGACCAACGTAAAGATTCTACTTATTAAATTTACATATTTACTTAACTAATTTAATTTTATAAATAATATTAACAGACCAAATAGTACTTTAACATAAATCCGACAAAATATTAATTAAATTTAAAGTTTATATAATAATAATAATCTATTTAATATTTAGTAAAAAATAAAGTTATATATTATTAATAAAATAATTATAATATTTTTTGAAAAAAAAAACCATCTCCTACCCCAACCCTATCCCTGTAACCACACCCCTCCCCCACCCAAGTCCAACCCGCCGGCGGTCTGGGACGGATCCCAGACCACCGGCGGCTTGGGACTTTGGGTGGGGGGTGGGGATTATGGGGGATGGGGTTGGGGAAGGAGACGGGTTTTTTATTAAAAAAAATTATAATTATTTATTAATAATATATAACTTTATTTCTTACTTATTAAATATATTAACATTATTATATAAATTTTAGATTTTATTATTATTTTTTTGGATTTATGTTAAAATATTATTTAGTCTGTTAATATTATTTATAAAATTAAATTAGTTAAATAAATATGTAAATATAATAAGTAAAATCTCTATATTGGTCCGTACATGTCTTATTCGAGCTAATTTTGAAATTAGGCAACAATGTGGACTAAATTATTATTAAATTTGAAGATTTGGGGCTATTTTGACAACCTGAAATTTTATGGGGTAGAATTGTCATTCAACATAAGTAATGGTATCAATTTTGTAATAAAACTTAACTGCTACATCATCAGTTAACGTCCATTTTTAACAGTGGTACCAAAAGTGATTGATTTCTTAAATTGTAGTACCAAATGTGGAATTTTTTTCCAATATAGCCTTTTAGATAAAAGTATTTCCAAAATGACTCAAACTGAAAAGTATTTCCCTAAATTTTTGTGAAAAATCGCAGTTGCCAACTGCGATTCCTCAAAATATCGCAATTGACAACTGCGATTCTCCATTTTTATGAAATTATGAAAAATAAAAAAAAAATTACCAAAAATCGCAGTTAGCAACTGTGATTTTGGTAAAAAAAATTTCAAATACTTATAAAACTCAAGCCATTTTATAATAAAAAAAAAAAAGCTTACCAAAAATCGCAGTTGCTAATTGCGATTTTTGGTTTATTTTTTTATTTTTCATAATTTCGTAAAAATGGAGAATCGCAGTTGTCAATTGCGATTTTTTGAGGAATCGCAGTTGGCAACAACGATTTTTCACAAAAGGTACATTTAAGGAAATACTTTTCAGCTTGAGTCATTTTGGGAAATACTTTTATCTAAAAGGCTATATTGAAAAAAAATTCCCAAATATGTCGACCTCGATTTTTATGCTACCACAAGTTAGAATCAATATATAATTTAGTACCACGAGTGCAATTCTCTCAAAATTAATCATTTACATTTGCATGGATGGTTACAAATATAGTGCCAGAAAGCATCTCAAATAAACATTACTAACACAAAAAAAAATGGGTCACACTTTAGCAACGTAAATATACTCCAATAGTAATACTTGAAAATACATAAATGCCTTTGGCACAAATCAAAAACCTGGTTATATATAAACATGCTTGATAAGAGGATAGTCAATGAAAATATGTGCTATACGTTCCTTGCAAGAATACAGCTATACGTTCCTTGCAAGAATACAGTAGACACTTGATTCATTGATGATACACAAGGTCGTATTTGTACTGAATTGGAAGATAAACATTTCATTTAAATTACTATTATTGATATAAATATCAAATACTTAGAAAAGTCAAGTCATTCTATAAAAAAACTAAAAAATAAATTACAAATTTTTATAGATATTTTTTTTTATTTTCCATAATTTCATAAAAACGAAGAATTGCAATAGTTAATTGCGATTTTTTTTAAGAATCTACGATTTTTTATATAAAATACGTTTAGAAAAATACTTTTTAGTTTTAATTATTTTAGAAAATACTTTTATCTAAAACGTCATATTAAAAAAATTCCACTTGTTCTTATTTTCATTTATAGTTCAAATCTTTAACAGGAATAGATAAATCAATTCATGGTTGTACTTGGAATAAATGTTTGACTGCTTTGACCAGACAAGATAGTCAACAATCTGTCTAAATCAAGTAAAAAACAGTCCTTTTTATTTTTAGTTTTTACTTACCATCATCAAGATGGTATATAGATTAAAATATAATAAATAGTCATTTTTAAAATTATAAATTTTAAATTATATTCTTTTGATCAAACAATTACAATATTAAATAACATTAATTATAAGTATTAACAAGAAGAGTAAAATTGATAGAAAGAAATTAATTAATTTCTGAAACGATGAATAACATAAAGTAAACAATTTTTTTATTTTCGAAAGGAGAAATAAAAAAAAAAATAGGAGGAAGTAAAAAAAAAAAACTGTAAAAGCAAAATTTTAACCTAAATCTTTACTCACAGTAAATAAAAAGCAGCGCCCAAAGAAACCACCTTTTACAAATCAGACAATCCAAACACACACACTCACACGCACAAGAATCTCTGGGCCTGTTTGTTTCGCCTTTCGGAGAGTGGTTTGGGAAAGTGGTAGAGGTTTGAGAAATAATCTCGATTTGCGTAATGTTGTTTGTTTGGGTTTTGGGAGAGTTGTTTGGGAAAGTAGCCGCAATTTTTGACTTTTCTAATATAGAGAGAAATAGAAATAGAGTAGAAAAGTGGCATGTTTGTTTGGCCTTTCGGAGAGTGGTTTGAGAAAAAAATTACTGTAGCTAATTAATTGGGAAAGTGGTTGGATTGTTTGTTTGGCCTTTCCGAAAACCGAATTTTTTTTCGGAAAAGCGAGACAAACAGGCTCTCTATATTTCTCTCTCTTCATCTCACCGGTGAAGTCTTGAAGCTCTTATTTTAAAGAAAAAGATCAAATCTTTTTTTTGTAAGAGAAAGAAAGAGAGTAAAGATTCGAAGAAAAATGAGTGAAGAGTCAAAGAGGAGTGGCGGTGGAGCAGTGGTGGCGCCGCCGATGTCTTCCACCGACGATCGGAGATCTTCATCCGGCTCGATTCCCGGGAAGAAAGTGGTCATTAAGAGTGCAGACATGAATGAAGACATACAAAAGGAAGCTGTGGAAGTTGCAATTGCTGTAATTTCTCTTATTTCTTTCTTTATTTAAATTTTCTTTTCTGCCCCAAAAAAAATAAAGAATAAATAGAGTAAAGAATAGTTCTTTACCTTCTTTTTGTATTTTCATAGTTGCCCATTTCGTGAAATTCTTGTTTATTTATATCTAGAATTGTAATGGATTTTTAAGATGTGCATTTCTTTCAGATTTTATTTATCTACATACTATTAATTTTGAAAATATTTGTGAGTGTGCAGGCATTTGAGAAGTATAGTGTAGAGAAGGATGTAGCAGAGAACATAAAGAAGGTGTTTGACAAGAAATATGGCCCCACTTGGCATTGCATTGTTGGCAAAAATTTTGGTAATTAAATCTTTTCCAACATACTTTTTCTTGTCTTCAAATCTTGTTATGTTGATTTAATATGTTATGTTTGTTAGTTGTGGATGTTTGACAAATGGAGTTAGTTTTACTAATGGTGTTATGTGTTTTGCCTTATCATAGTGTAGATAATCCATGAATGAATCACATAACATTTAATATTGGGAGGCATTTGACTTGTCATAGACAGTAAGAGACTTTATTGCTATGCGTCTATTGAAGAATTTTATGAGAATGAAATATAAGATGAACAAAAAAACTATTGTCATACTTTATTAGATAGAAAATTTTGGTGGTGGAAATGTCTGAGATTGTTAGAAGGTGTCAAAAGATTTGTGTTCAAATTGGAGAATTGGACATGTAAAAAGCATTCTGTTGAGTTTCTTTGAAAGTTTGATATGGGAAAAGAATGATAATATTAATGCACACGATGGAAATAAAGATCAAGGTAGACTCTCAAGGCCCTATAAACATTCTTGGCTCTTACCTATTAGCCCAAATGCTTAAACCCAAGTTGACGAGTAGAGTGAACTAAGGGGATGTTTGGTCACATTGCTAGGACTAAAAGCCGAAATATTGGATGGAGAGATTAGAAGTCCTAAGATTCAATGTAGATATTAATTGGTGTTTGATTAAGAAAATTAGTACAAGTATATTGAGATGTATTAGTAAAATGACATATATTTTCACATTTTTTAAAGTGGAAGGTGGAGTGATGAATTCAACCATTATGAAGTAATCTTTTTGAAAGCGTAATTACAATCTCAAACTTCTGTATTTGCAAACCAGCCCTTTTCTCAGTTAGTGCTAGTCAATCCTTGTTGACCATATCAAACTACTTTTAGTTCTTTATAAATCATTCAAACATTCATTCCATAAATATTGAAACGGATTTGAGTGATTAGTTGATTGTGACCAGCCGGATGAAAGAAATACTAATGCATCAAAATGATGAATATTTGGAATTTTTTATATGTCACAGTCATGATATAATATTTCACATGGTGGCATTGGCATTCTGCCCTCGATTGTTATCTAACTTAAGTATTATCCCAGTTTGAGTTAAAGATGATTGATCTACTTGATTGGACAATGAAATCATTATTGTGAATCAGAGATGGGAAGTGAGACCAGTGATATCGAATGTTAAGGATGCATTTGTATTGAAGGATTTTCGTTTTAGAATGGATTTGGAGGAAGGATTTCAGATGACTCCAATATCGAGGGATTCCAGTTGCATCATTTTAGTTAATGGAAATGGTTACTTCAGGATTTGAAATCCAGACAAAATCGAAATATCAAAGCAAGCGGTATGGATTTGAAATACATAGCTTCAAATCCTTCAATCCATATATACCCCCCCCCCCCCAATTCTTGATTATTCCCTCAGTCGCAAATCTAATACATCCTATGTCAACAACTTTCACTATCCTAGTATTTCTGTTCAACAAGCGACTAATTTTGGAAATTCACATTGCAAAATCTTGATATCATTTGCATATCCACATGGGAAAAAGGGAATATGGAAATTGAATTGATAACTGCGATACTTCAATTTGTTCTGATGCTAATCTTTTTGTAATAGAAATGCTTGGTTTGATTGATAAGGATAGTTCTTCTCATTGTCTAGTCTTTTGACTTTGACAAATATATAATCTTTGAAATCGCATTTTAATATGGCTTTTACCCCTTTGTTCATCTAGGTTCTTATGTAACACACGAGACAAATCACTTCGTCTACTTCTATTTGGACACGAAAGCAGTACTCCTTTTCAAATCTGGCTGAGATGTGCGGTGCCATAAACGGCAAGAAAAGAATGATAAAACAATGAAGATGCTGATAAAGGCCATCACTTGCACTTTGTATGTATTATTTCAAAATCTCTTAAGTGTGGAAGACTATTGTATTTGTATATTTGTGGCAACTTAACTTCTTCTTCTCACTTTAATGGGGACATGCATTTTCACCGATTATATGTTGCTCGTTGATCTAAAAAATCACGATATCCGTTCAGGACTTTGAAATGTGCTTTTGTTATCATTGTAATATTCGTCCAACATGAAGATGGTGTGCTCGATGTTTCTTGAATTCTCAATGCTTATTATTGATTGATAAATATCAATTTGTCATTATTTTGAGCATTGGCTATTGTTATGATTGACTGGTTTAAATTTTTTGTTCTAGTTTCGTTTCACAAGAGTGAATGTAACTTGCATGTATCTTTAAAGAAATTATGTGTCATTGTATGTCTTGAATGAAGCTTATACATAAGCTTTAGTTTAGATTTGGTTTGGTGTGTATTAAGTGCGAACAATTGATCATTCTTTTTGGAGTGTCAAAGTTCTCACAAGTGATAGATTGGTTGAGTTGGAATCGATGGATATACTTAGGGCTGTCAATGGGGCGGATTTCATCCGGATCCGTCCGAATTCGGTCCGATTTATTAGGATAATTGTCCGATTAGAGATTCGATGGATCTGATCCGATTATAAAGATCCGAAATCCGAAACTCATGGAGTGAATATGGATTTAGGTCGATCCGATCCGTTAAAGATTCGTATCCGACAACAAATAAAAAGAAAGATATATATACAAAATGATTTATAAAAATAAATATCATTAATAATATTTCAACGTCAATTTAAGAAGATAGTAATTTATAATTCGTTTATAAATTTATTTAAATCAATATATTCGTTCTACAAATATGAATATTGTAAAGAAACTTTAAAAATGTGAGCTAAAATTAAATAAAATTGAAAAGATAATAAACTTGTTTTAGGAAAAAAAATATTAATTTAACTTTTTAAATACAAATTTATTAGATTCGAAAAAATCTGATATCCGACCAAATTCGACCAAGATTCGTTGGATTAAAAAAATCTAGATCCGAGCACAATCCGAGCAAGATCCGGATCCGACAGGATTCGATCCGATATAAATGGAGTCGGATCTGAACGACCCTGATCAGACCAGAATCCTACCCATTGACAGCCCTAGATATACTTCCTTGCTCCATTTGGTAGGTACATTACCCAGTCATACTTTTTAATTTTTAAGTGATTTATCATGTTAAGCTATTCACCTTTGTGGTATATTAAATATTTTAAATATTAATAAATATTGTGTCATATAATATTATCAAATTATTAATTAAATTATTTATTATAAATTTTATACACTTAGTCAAGTTGACTGGTACATTGTACTAAGGGATAAATGGGACGGAGGAAGTAAATTATTTTGATTTGAATTTCAACCTGAGATTGTATTAAAATTGGTGTGACTGATGATAGAGTCGAGCTCAAACGACTTGAATTAAGTTGAACAATGAACACAAGTCGAGTTGGAATATATTGACATTTTTATTACTCTATATTTTATTTTTGGGTAAAATTCAATTTTCCCTATAACCTTTGAATTTTTTTTTATTTTGTCCCCCCTAACCTTTGTGAGTTCTCACTTAACCTCCCATCAATTAAATACTCAGGCAACTCCATAAGATGCAAAAAATTAGAAACTTTCATAGTAATCCGTCTAGCCTTAATCATGTGGCTCTAAATATTTTTTCATTTTGCCATCCAATATTTGATCATTTTCGTGCTTTGTCACCTAATCTTTTAACAGATTTTGCCGTCGAATGTCCAAATGTAGTGATATGTGATTTTTTTAATAGTTGTGAGGGTTAAGTGAAAATTCTAAAAGATTAGAGGGCATATTGGGAAAATGTTCTAAGGTTAAGAGGCAAAGTGGAATTTTCCCTTTTTTTTTTTTTTGAGTTTATAAAGTTGGACTTATAAAATTAATTCATGATATGAAAAATATAGTTTGAGGCTAATATGTTATCAATACTATAAAAAAGGAGAAATCTGATTCTACTCATAAAGTGACACCATGCTAATTGCTAAATAAAAAATATGTTACTTTTTGAAATTACCCCCAATTTCTGAGATTTAAACACATAATCTCCACCGACTCCCACCATTTAAGTTTAATTTTGAAAAAAAAAACTTCATTAACTTCTATTTTTCAAGAATAGTTAGAAAATCACTTTGCATTTCCCATTTTTTTTTTGTCTTATTAATTTCTCTTCTCTCCTTATTCTTTGTCTTTGTATATACTTATTCCTAGGTATTTCTTTAACGTACGTATAACCGTTTTATTTTATGGTTGTGGACTTGCAGATGATGAGTGAAAAAGTATTATCCGGACGAGAAAACAAGGAAAGATATGTACAGATTTTTCAATTTATTTAATCTTCTACACTTGATCAATTCTTTATACATTTTTATTGTTGTGTTTGTTTTGAAATTTTTTTTTTCATATTTAAGCTTTTATTGGGAGGAGAATCAGATTTAAGTTTAGTAATTAATAGTACTCTTAAAAAAAATTAAATTATTATCTATCTTTTGAGTTATGCAAGTGAGTACTAAGGGCATCTCCTATGTATAGTGATAGAAATAGTGTCCTGCAAGCCAGCTGTATGGTTAGCATTAATTGTAATTAATGAGGAACTATTCAATTTTGATTAATAAATGCACTTTTATTAAATGGTCAACTTTATCTTATGTAATATTTGTCTACGCATAAGGATAGAAGTCCTTAGATCACAGGGCTATGGGACAACCCGTGGACTGATCTCCAAGGCCGTGATCTAGAATATATTCAAGAGTCGTAGAATCCAATCGAGATAGGACATCGTTGGATTCGGTTAGACTCTCACTATTGTGTATACTCCGATGAACTGGAGGACGCTGGGGTCCACGAGCGTGACTGGGATAGTCGATACACATAAGTGGGTGGCTTGCTGGAATGGCAAGCGCACTGAATACCCCAATTAGGAAATAACTCACCATGGAAGCGGTAGTCGCATATCGGGGTTGAAGTTATTTCAATTTACAATAGTATACGAGGAACGATCCCTAACAACTTGAGATGATAGGGTTTATCTGGTGCGAGAACGTCTATGCTTTGATGTGAGTTCCGACTGACTGGGGATCGCCAGAAAGTCTCTGTGGACTCATGTTGGGTATAGAGGAACTCGTATGCAGATTCATATCATCAACAAAAGATCCATTGACTCGACTTGATAGGTCGAGAAATTCTCCTATGGATTTCTGTGAGAAATTAATTCTGATGAAATCCTTGGCCAAGGTAACTGACGACTTTATGTGAGTAGCTCATAAAGAACAAGTCAAAGAGAATTTATTTCGAGATCAGAGAACATAAGGTCAAGACAAAAGATAAGGGAATCCGATGAAAGACCATACCCTTAAGTCTCGACTGGGAGATTGATCGATGGAGAGATTGTGTCGTATATGGAAATTGTAAATGATAAAAAGGTTCACTGAATTAATTCACCAGTGATTGGGCTCCATGGGCTTGTGACTGGACATCGACCGTGGAGTGTGGGAGAATTCCCAAATTAGCAGGGGTGCTAATTTTGGAATGATTGATCGACAGAGTGTTCGATTAATTTAGAGTATTAATTGCTCGAGTAATTAAATAATATTTAATTACAACCCACGGCCAATTATGTGGTGAACCTACGGGGGCATACACAATACACATGAAGCGAAAGCGAGGAAGTAGGAACGAACCAGTTGACTGGGTCGACTGGGTCAAAATCGACTGGGTCGATTAAATGGGTGGGTCGACTGGGTCGACCCATATGGAACGAAGATGGATCCAATTGGAATTGGATCAAGATTATAAATTAAATTGGAATTTAATTTATGAGTAAATTAATTAATTATGATTTAATTAATTAATGGAATAATTAATTTAATTAGACTTGGAGTTTAATTAATTAATTGGGAGATGATTTAATTAATTGGGCTATTTAATTGGGAGATTAAATAAAGCCCTGAAAGATTAATTAATATGGGCCATGAATTAATTAGAAGACTTAGTCTTCTAATTAAAGAGGGCCATGGCCCATGTAGGAGAATTAGTATCCTAATCCTAGGAGGATTAGGTTTTATGAGATATCTATAAATAAGAGACTAGGTCTCATATCTCACATACAACTCCACAAGAAAAATCAAGAAGAGCAAAATTCTCTCCCTCTCCCTCCCTGGATCGGCCGAACTCACTTCCACTTTAGGAAGAATTTTCGTCTTCGATTCTTCGTTCTAAAGTTGTTCTAAAACCTAGATATTAATATACCCTATGTTCCAGTTGATTAGGATATATTAATTTTCGTGATATTGTGGTGTATCAACTCGTAGAGGCGCAACACGTGGGGCGCTAAACAAAGGTGTGGGTCGATCTTACCGAGGCAGAATTCAGAGTTCGTCTTGCTAGCCGAGGATTTGCAAGGAGACAGGTATAAACGAGAAAACTTATACTGTCGTTTAATTATATTCATATATATACAACCAGAGAATATCCTGGCAAGATTCTTTAAGAGGCCCTAGAAATTTTTTATATTCCGCTGTGCCTAGGGCTGTTTTTCTTACCGAATCCCAACAGTGGTATCAGAGCCAGCTCTAGGCTTTGTATATATATGAATTTGCGAATTCTGTGTTTATTAAATCATATGTTTGGTTTATGTGGCTAGTTCTTTAACTGTGCATGTTATAGGACGTATGTTTAATTAACTTGGAGTTAATGTTTAATTTAGGATTCGAAAATTTTATCATGTTGATGTTATTTTGAATTAGGATTTAATTGACTGGGTTTGTTGAATTAAATCTGTGGGTAATCGAAGAAACAAAAAAAAATTTTTTTTTTTTATTAGATCCGACTCGCGGTGGCACGCGGCGGTGCGCTGTGCGGCTGGGCGGCCACCGCAAGCCGCTGCCAACGGCAGTGTGCTGGAAGCACGCTAGCCGCACACGCTGCGCGCAGCAGCAGCCTTCGGGCTGCTGTTTACGCGCTGATGTGCGCGGCTGCTCGCTGCCGCACGCAGCCGCGTGCAGCGGCTGCTGCCGCAGGCAGCTCACGCGCCGCCTTGGTGGTCGCGCGTGGGCTGTCCTACGTGGCAGTCCGTGATTGGCCTCGTCTGGTTGATTTCTGGTTGGACTCTAATTCTGCCTATTTTGAAAGTCCTGAAAAATCTTGGAGAATTTTGGAAGATTAGGAAACTTGGAGTTTTTGGATAAGGTAGTTACTTTGTTAAACTTAAACACTACCTTAATTAACTAATCTAGTCAAAATAGGATTATCTTGAGAATCTTGGAGATTTGGGAAACTCAGAGTTTTGGATAAGGTAAGAATCTTAGAGATTTAGATTACCTTAATTAACCAATTTAATCAAGATAAGAATTGTAGATTACTTAGAGCTCAAGTAAGAGCTAATTAATCTTAGAGGTTAATTGTTAATTCAAAATTAATTAACTTGGATGAATTTTTGCGAATTAAAATTATGAAGCCGGTAAATTTACATTATTGCCCTTATGTGAATTTATGCATGTTCTTGAGTGAATATGTGGATTGGTCGATTTTGCCCTTAAGCCCTGTGTTGTTTTTGGTTTATTTAATTTTGGGTTGTAATTAAATGGGCCTGATTGGTGCCCTTGCTTGCGCAAACGAATGTAATAGAATAGGCCATTTATTTTCATAAGTTAGACTTAGATTAGGCTTGGAGCCGAGAAGACCTCATGAAGACTTGGAGATCCACATGGAGGCCCATTTACCTTGGAGGATATGGAGGCCCAATTCATTACATGGAGGCCCAATCAAGCTGGATATTACAAGAAGGCCCATGATGTATGGGTTTAAAAATTGTAATAGTTTGGACATTTAATTTTCACCCTAGACTGACCAATTGATTCATCACGTGGCTCGTGATGGATCGCATAGGATGGACAATCGACCAATCATATCTTGCTAGGTGATGAATGTTTACTTTTTCGCAAATTATTCTTTGATGTATGAGATGCATGCTTAGGATAGAAAACGTAAACAAGATAAGCATAATCTGATGAGACCTCGCACACTTAGAAACCTCCAATTGAACTTAAAATTCAATTAGAATATTAAATCGAATAACGGGCGCATATGAATAGTATCTATGGTCCGAGCCTATCCAATTACTAGGTCTTAGGCATATTGTACGAATATATCTCGATGTCTCACGAGTCGTGGGTCGAGCTATAGGAAGATAATATGTCTATTGCCTCGATGCACGAGTTTAGTGCCAAGGGAGGGGATAGCAAGGTTTTAGGCGCTGTCTCACGAGTCGTGGGGCGTCTAGGATTAAACTATTTCTCTCCACGAGTATTGGACATGATTTAACGCTAGTAAATATGGATGTCTCACGAGTCGTGGGTCCATATCGAAAACCGAGGCTAAATGAACTTAAGGGTTAGCTGCGATGGTTAACCGTCGACGTATTCGACCACCAAGTGGATCAAATAGTATGGCCAACGAGTCGTGGGTACTAGGAGATTGCATTTGGGCCTTAAGCCCGCTAGGATATTTTAAATTCCCGAAACTTATGTGGGGGCATAAGATTTTGATTAAAATAGTGGGAGTAATTTGCAAATGAAATCCATGTTTGTGAATTGTGCATTTTAAGTTAATCTTTCGCGTATTTATTTCTTCTATCGTCGTTTTGTAGATATAATGTCTAAGAATCCGATTTCCATCATACTTGAACATAACAAATTGACTGGACCAAACTTCCATGACTGGGTCAGGAACCTTAAGATCATTCTCGCTTCTGAAAAGCGAGGTTTTGTCCTTGATGGGCCCCCTGCCGAACTTGCTAAGGATGCCGATGATACTGAGAAAGAAGCCGTGGATTTATGGCTTGACGATGACTTGCAGTCACGTTGTCTCATGTTGGCATCCATGACGAATGAGCTTCAAAAGCAGCACGAGCATATGAAGTCTTCTTTTGAAATCTACACGCACCTGAATGGTTTATTTGGGGTGCAAAGTAGATACGAGCGGTATGAAACTGCTAAAGCTTTGCAACAAACGAGGATGGCTGAAGGTGCTGATGTTCGATCTCACTGCATCAAGATGATTGGGCTTATTGAAAAGCTTAGTCATCTTGACGTAAAGATGGACAAGACCTACTGCCAGGATATAATCCTCCAGTCATTGCCAAGATCATTCGAGCAATTCGTAGTGAACTACAACATGCACAAGATGAATGTTGAACTTCACGAGTTGGCTAATATGCTCGCCACTGCCGAGGCTTCCATGAAAAGAGAGAAGCCAGTGATGGTTGCTACCTCAACCCAATCCAAGTCCAAAAGGACAAAGAAAGGGAAGGGGAAAGGAAATGCTTCTTCAAGCAAAGGCAAAGCACCATCTGGGCCCATAGGGAAGGGAAAGAAGCGTAAAGCTTCGTCTGGTGAACAGAAATGTTTCTACTGCAAGAAACCTGGACACTGGAAGAGGAACTGCAAAGAGTTCTTGGAGAGCTCGAAAGGTATATTCCTTGTTGAAGTTAATTTATCAATTAACTGTGCATCATGGGTGCTAGACACTGCTTGTGGTTCTCATCTTTGTAATGATTTACAGGTGATGGGAGCAACAAGGCCACTTAGGCCAGGGGATTGGATCCTGAGATTTGACAATGGAGCCAGAGCTGCTGCCGAGGCCATAGGCGAAGTGGAGTTAGATTTAGGTGGTAATAAATTAGTCCTTAGGAACGTTCTTTATGTACCTGGTTTGGTGAAAAACATTATTTCAATTCCTGTTTTGGATAATGAAGGTTTTAATTTTACTATTAATAAAGGTTCCTTTTCGTTATTCATGAATGATAATATGTTCTTCACTGGTACATTAAAAGATGGACTATATACCATTGAACCACCTAAGTTAGTGATGCATGTACAACAAAACAAAAGGAAACAAGATAATGAAATGTCTGCCAAATTATGACACGCTAGACTTGGACATATATCCAAGTCAAGAATTCAAAAGTTAGCATCATCTGGCGCGATTGAAATCAATCGCATTGATGAAATGCCGACATGTTAACCATGTTTAAAGGGTAAAATGGCTAAGTTGCCGTTTAAGGGAAACCCTGAGCGAGCCAAGCAAACATTGGACTTAATACATACTGACGTATGTGGACCACTAAGAAAAAGCGCCCGAGGTGGCTATGACTACTTCATCACTTTCACTGACGACTTTAGTCGTTATGGATATGTGTTCTTGTTGAAACACAAGTCTGAAGCCTTTGAGCGATTCAAAGAATTCAAGATGGAAGTAGAGAATCAACTTGGTCATACGATAAAGGCTCTTCGTTCTGACCGAGGTGGAGAATTTCTTAGTAACGAATTTCTGAATTATCTTGTAGAGCATGGAATACTATCGCAGTGGACTCCTCCTGCAACACCCCAGTTAAATGGAGTAGCAGAGAGAAGGAATCGAACCTTGATGGACATGGTTCGATCCATAATGAGTGCCACTGACTTACCTCTTTCATTTTGGGGACATGCCCTCCTCACGGCAACGAAGATGCTGAATATGGTACCTTCGAAATCCGTAGAAAAGACACCATACGAACTATGGTTTGGCAAGGCACCCTCATACGCATTCATGCGCATATGGGGATCTCCCGCTTACGTCAAAAAGCTAGTGGGAGATAAATTGGAAACTAAATCCACTTTGTGCAAATTCGTGGGGTATCCGGAAAACTCAATAGGATACGAGTTCTACGATCCTACAAGACAAACAACGTTTGTCTCGAGGAACGCTCACTTCTTGGAGAAGGATTTCTTAGTGGACAAGAAAGAAAATAACGTAGAACTAGATGAGGTCACTGAAGCTGAAAAGACCTTAGAGGTCGATCGAGCTGACCCGTCACCACAGGCAGTGGGAGAACAAGAGCATGAAGGTGCACCAGAAAGTACACCGATACTTCGTAGGTCAGAAAGACAACGTAGAGAACCCGAGAGGTACTACGGTCTGCTGCATGAGACTGGACAGTCTCTAACCGACCCAAGGACTTACGAAGAGGCTATGCTAGACATAGACTCGGGAAAGTGGCGCGAAGCCATGAAATCCGAACTGGACTCCATGCACTCAAACAAGGTCTGGGCCTTGGTAGATCCACCAGTGGGAGTTGCTCCCGTGGGTTGCAAGTGGATCTATAAGCGAAAGCTTGGAGTGAACGGAGAGGTGATTACCTACAAGGCGCGACTAGTGGCAAAAGGATACACTCAAAGACCAGGTATCGACTTTGAGGAGACCTTCTCGCCCGTCGCAATGCCCAAATCCATTCGGATCTTGCTGGCCATAGCTGCGTGGTATAACTACGAGATATGGCAGATGGATGTAAAGACTGCCTTTCTCAATGGAGACATTGATAAGGAGATCTACATGGAGCAACCAAAAGGATATGCATCCAAAGGAGATGAACACAAGGTGTGCAAACTCCAGAGGTCCATTTATGGACTGAAGCAAGCTTCCCGAAGTTGGAACATTCGTTTTGATGAGACAATCCAAACTTTTGGATTCATCAAGAACATGTTCGAACCTTGCGTGTACAAGAAGATCAGTGGGAGTACAGTTGAATTTTTGGTGCTTTACGTTGACGACATTCTTCTCATTGGAAACAATGTAAAAGCATTGTCTGAAACTAAAGCATGGTTGTCTACACAATTCTCAATGAAGGATATGGGAGAAGCATCCTTTGTACTAGGTATAAGGATCTACCGAGATAGATCAAAAGGACTGCTGGGCCTCTCCCAATCCCAGTACATAGACAAAATCTTGAAAAGATTTAGTATGGAAGAATCCAAGAGAGGATTGCTTCCAATGAGACATGGAATTGCACTCTCCAAGTCTATGGCCCCAAAGACGCTAGAGGAGAGAAGCAATATGTCTCGAGTACCGTATGCATCCGCGATAGGAAGCATAATGTATGGTATGCTGTGTACGAGACCAGACGTAGCGTACGCTCTAAGCGTTACAAGTCGCTACCAGTCTGACCCAGGTGAGCAGCACTGGATAGCCGTAAAGGCAATTCTGAAGTACCTGAGAAGGACTAAGGAATTGTTCTTGGTATACGGTGAAGGAGAATTGAAATTGGAAGGCTATACAGACTCAAGCTTCCAATGTGATGTAGACGACTTCAAGTCGACATCAGGATATGTTTTCTGCCTCAATGGTGGTGCGGTTAGCTGGAAGAGCTCCAAGCAGGAAACAACCGCGGATTCAACCACTGAAGCAGAATACATTGCCGCGAGTGACGCAGCAAAGGAAGGTGTTTGGATGAGGAACTTCATCCAGGAACTGGATGTGATACCTAGCATTGCTGAGCCCATTACTATCTTCTGCGATAATAATGGGGCAATAGCGCAAGCAAAGGAGCCGAGATCTCATCAGAAATCCAAGCACGTACAGAGACGATACCATGTGATAAGAGATATCATTGGTAGAGGAGACATTAAGATGGAACGTGTCGACTCAGAAGATAATACGGCGGACCTACTAACGAAGCCTCTGCCTCAAAAGGCATTTGAGAAACATCTGCATAAGATGGGACTCAAGAACATAAAAGACTGGCTTTAGGACAAGTGGGAGATTGATAGAAATAGTGTCCTGCAAGCCAGCTGTATGGTTAGCATTAATTGTAATTAATGAGGAACTATTCAATTTTGATTAATAAATGCACTTTTATTAAATGGTCAACTTTATCTTATGTAATATTTGTCTACGCATAAGGATAGAAGTCCTTAGATCACAGGGCTATGGGACAACCCGTGGACTGATCTCCAAGGCCGTGATCTAGAATATATTCAAGAGTCGTAGAATCCAATCGAGATAGGACATCGTTGGATTCGGTTAGACTCTCACTATTGTGTATACTCCGATGAACTGGAGGACGCTGGGGTCCACGAGCGTGACTGGGATAGTCGATACACATAAGTGGGTGGATTGCTGGAATGGCAAGCGCACTGAATACCCCAATTAGGAAATAACTCACCATGGAAGCGGTAGTCGCATATCAGGGTTGAAGTTATTTCAATTTACAATAGTATACGAGGAACGATCCCTAACAACTTGAGATGATAGGGTTTATCTGGTGCGAGAACGTCTATGCTTTGATGTGAGTTCCGACTGACTGGGGATCGCCAGAAAGTCTCTGTGGACTCATGTTGGGTATAGAGGAACTCGTATGCAGATTCATATCATCAACAAAGGATCCATTGACTCGACTTGATAGGTCGAGAAATTCTCCTATGGATTTCTGTGAGAAATTAATTCTGATGAAATCCTTGGCCAAGGTAACTGACGACTTTATGTGAGTAGCTCATAAAGAACAAGTCAAAGAGAATTTATTTCGAGATCAGAGAACATAAGGTCAAGACAAAAGATAAGGGAATCCGATGAAAGACCATACCCTTAAGTCTCGACTGGGAGATTGATCGATGGAGAGATTGTGTCGTATATGGAAATTGTAAATGATAAAAAGGTTCACTGAATTAATTCACCAGTGATTGGGCTCCATGGGCTTGTGACTGGACATCGACCGTGGAGTGTGGGAGAATTCCCAAATTAGCAGGGGTGCTAATTTTGGAATGATTGATCGACAGAGTGTTCGATTAATTTAGAGTATTAATTGCTCGAGTAATTAAATAATATTTAATTACAACCCGCGGCCAATTATGTGGTGAACCTACGGGGGCATACACAATACACATGAAGCGAAAGCGAGGAAGTAGGAACGAACCAGTTGACTGGGTCGACTGGGTCAAAATCGACTGGGTCGATTAAATGGGTGGGTCGACTGGGTTGACCCATATGGAACGAAGATGGATCCAATTGGAATTGGATCAAGATTATAAATTAAATTGGAATTTAATTTATGAGTAAATTAATTAATTATGATTTAATTAATTAATGGAATAATTAATTTAATTAGACTTGGAGTTTAATTAATTAATTGGGAGATGATTTAATTAATTGAGCTATTTAATTGGGAGATTAAATAAAGCCCTGAAAGATTAATTAATATGGGCCATGAATTAATTAGAAGACTTAGTCTTCTAATTAAAGAGGGCCATGGCCCATGTAGGAGAATTAGTATCCTAATCCTCATCTATAAATAAGAGACTAGGTCTCATATCTCACATACAACTCCACAAGAAAAATCAAGAAGAGCAAAATTCTCTCCCTCTCCCTCCCTGGATCGGCCGAACTCACTTCCACTTTAGGAAGAATTTTCGTCTTCGATTCTTCGTTCTAAAGTTGTTCTAAAACCTAGATATTAATATACCCTATGTTCCAGTTGATTAGGATATATTAATTTTCGTGATATTGTGGTGTATCAACTCGTAGAGGCGCAACACGTGGGGCGCTAAACAAAGGTGTGGGTCGATCTTACCGAGGCAGAATTCAGAGTTCGTCTTGCTAGCCGAGGATTTGCAAGGAGACAGGTATAAACGAGAAAACTTATACTGTCGTTTAATTATATTCATATATATACAACCAGAGAATATCCTGGCAAGATTCTTTAAGAGGCCCTAGAAATTTTTTATATTCCGCTGTGCCTAGGGCTGTTTTTCTTACCGAATCCCAACATATAGATCAGTCCAAGTCCAGTTTTCCCTCACTCAGTCCAACTTCCCCTTTCATTTTCATAAGTCATCTTCAATGTATCAATCTATCAATTTCATTTAATTAAAATTCTCAATTCCCCACTCTCACTTAATAATAAGAATAATAATAATAATAGCGACTAGCTAGTATATGATAAAGTTAGATGTATTCGCTGCCACGACGGCTAGTATGACAAAGTTAGCTCCAACTATTCTTGATGAATACGAGTAGTTCGAATATTTGATTTAAATTACATACTGTAATTCCACTCACACTCCACCCCCTACCTACCATCTCACAAAATTTTCACTGTATTTGAAAGGACTACTGATAATTTATTAAAAATAAAAATAAAAATAAAAAAATAAAATGAAATGATTACTGAGTCCCAGTGTTTCTTGATTTGCAGGCATGGTGGGCACATACATAGTGCAATTCACATAACAGAGAGTACAGATTCCTAACACCACTGTCATATCATATGCTTTGGAAGTTTTAAATTCTGACGCATCATATTCTTTCACTCTATTTAGAATGAAGAAAATTATATTTGAATTCATTTTATTTTAGTTGCATCAATCTATTTTTAATTTGTTTGGGAAGATAATTTGATAAATATAATTTTATTTTGGGAATTAAAGTTTCGTTTGGGACGTCGGACGAATAATATTTACAAAAACATTTTACTTCTTTACTAGCTATATAATGAAAAATTGTTCTAGAACATAGACGTAGTACTAGCTACCAAGTACGTTTTATTAACGAGGTGGTCTATTCGGGTAGATTTTGGCTCGGTTTCGATTGAATTGGGTTTCAAAAATTTAGTTTGAACGGATTCGGTGAAGACTTTGACATTTCATTTGAATTAAGTTTGGATGTTGAATTTTATATATTTTTCAGAATAATTGAAACCGTCCTTGTATTAAGCCTAGATGTTGGATTTTAGAGGGAAAATGTACTAACTAGTTATAAAATCATTGTCTTTTATATAAATAAATAAATAAATAAGTGGTATATGTCAAATCATTTTTTTTAAGATTGTATTTGAATATATATTTTGAAACATGGATTTCGCGAAATTCTTCCTGGGACTTTATACGAAATGATTTTGGCTCAATTTTGCGAAATCGCGAAACCAAGCCAAAACTTAAACAAAATAGGGCCACGTGAGTTTTTTCTCTGGAATCTTTTCTATAGATGAAACAAATTATGTTTTGTAATAATGATTTGAAAAACGTTTTTAAAAGAATAATTATTGCCTATTTTTATTTCAAGTTATACATCTTATTGATTTGATATGAAATCTTCATTTCTAATATATTTTCTTTAATTTTCACTTGGTGTAAGATTTGTGGTCGACAAAAATTCAGAACATAATGCATGGAAATTAATGCGTTGGTAAAATTGTGGTTTACATGGAAATTTACCTTCAATTATCAACTCAATGGAGAAATGGAGATTATTACTTTATTTTATTTTTTGAAAAAAAAAAATCTAGTTTAGTTGCATGATCCGTTTTTTCCTCAAACTCTATTAAAAAATACTTATTTGACAATTACAAATTATTTTTTCCTTTGAAGCCCTATCATCCAAATTCATTTCAAATAAAATTTCAACCATTTTAAAATCACAACATTCAAACTCAATACAAATAGAAATTCAAAAGTGAAACACAAATATTCAAACCCAATATGAATAGGATTTCAAAAATTTCATCAAAATCACCCATATCCCTGTTTCGAAACCAAAACCCGCAAAATCAAGACAAAACTCTTAGAAATAAATCGATTATCCGTATTAATTATGTCAATGGGTCGGATTCTGGTCGGATCAGGCTCGTCCAGATCCAACTCCATTTATATCGGATCGAATCCTGTCGGATTCGGATCTTGCTCGGATCTAGATTTTTTTAATCCAACGGATTTTGGTCGGATTTGGCCGGATATCGAATATTTTTCGGATCCAATAAATTTGTATTTAAAAAGTTAAATTAATATATATATATTTTTTTTTGATATCACAAGTTAAATTAATATTTTTCTCCTAAAACAAGTTTATTATCTTTTCAGTTTTATTTAATTTTAGCTCACATTTTCAAAGTTTCTTTACTATATTCATATATGTAGAATGAATATATTGGTTTAAATAAATTTATAAACGAATTATAAATTACTATCTTCTTAATTCACGGTGAAATATTATTAATGATACTTATTTTTATAAATCATTTTGTATATATATATCTTTCTTTTTATTTGTTGTCGGATACGGATCTTTAACGGATCAGATCGACCTAAATCCATATTCACTCAATGAGTTTCGGATTTCGGATCTTTATAATCGGATCAGGTCCATCGAATTTCTAATCGGACAATTATCATAATAAATTGGACCGAATTCGAACGGATCCGGATTGAAATCCGCCCCATTGACAGCCCTACTTGTACTAATTGAAATGGTGGCCTCCAGCGACGACGATGAGTTGTACAATTGCATGGGGCTTCAACAAAATTGCCAATTACTTGGGCCATTTACCCATAAGGCCATAAATTACCCACCTACATAAGTTTTTGCATTTCCTAATTCATGTTCGTATTTTCAGTTTGATGAGCCTTCCACGTAATATTTTTTACGCGCTCCGAAAATAACTAAGATACGCCTAAGATTTAAGAAACTAAAAAACAAAAAAAATTATTTGCTTTATTTATTTCAAAAAGGGATTGTCCTTTTTGGTTTGCGGTAAACTTTTAGATAATTGTTGAAACAAAAAAATGGGCATTTTTTTATGTTTTGTTCTAATTGCCAATTTTAGTTTTCGTCCCAAACTTTTATTTGATTTTCATTCTATGCTACATTCCATAATGTAATATTGTGCCTAAATCTCATCGCATACTATTTATATTTTACCTTTTTAGTTACCAATTGGATGGATGTGGGAAAAGACAAAATGTACAAGCAAAACATAGTTTGTCCATGGATCAAATTTTTTATATTTTCTGTCGAAAATATCAACAAGTTTTCCGTTTTGAATCAAGCGAAATGAAAATAAAATGTAATTTCGAAACTAATTGTTTGCCTGAGATTCTCTTACTTTTTTATTTTAGTTTAGTAATTTTTTAATAATTTTTCCTTAGTATTTTCAAAATATTTTCGAAAAGTCTCGAAATTTTTTCAATATTTGACTAAGCAAAATATACACTCAAAACGAAATTTTGATCAACAATTTTGAATCAGAAGTGCTATATTTTAAATAGCGATACTAGAAATATGATCAGTCTTATAGTAGTATAATACAACTTAGCCGAGTATGTGTCTCTTTGTTTTCAAGATGCGAAATAAAAAATAAAAAAATATTCTATATACACTGAAAAAAGAAAAAGACAGGTTATCACCCGAAAAAAAATATTGGTCGTTTACCAGCCCAAAATTTATGCTATATAAACCTAACATTATATTCGGGGTGATTTTTACAAAAAATAAAGAAGCCTTTATTACTCAGTGTTATATAGTGTAGATGGTTGTTTCTTATTTCACGTCTTGAAAACAAAGAGATGCAACTGGGTTAAGTTGTATTTTATTTTTATGTCTTACCATACTTTTAAAGGTATTTATTTTTGCAGGTATCGAAGTAATGTGATAATTTTAGGTACCTGCATACCGACCGACACATGTCCCATTTTTAACTTGTTACTTGTGAAATTGGCTACTCAAATTTGCGAATTTACCATTAAGTCCTCTTATCCAGAAATTGCAATATTCAAATTTACTTACAAAAATGTTAACACGATTTAAGTGTATTTACTACACTGTCCCTTAACCAAATAAATTTGTGAAATAATCGCCACCCTAATTTCTTCCCTAAAATTTATTTCTTCTCTGAATTCATAGGCTTTTACACCATACACGAGGTTCATTAATTTTGAATTTAAAAAATAAATTGGGATTTATATTAAGCGTATTTCATGTATATTGGGATTTATATTTCAAAGCAACCAATCATTTGAAGTTTGATTCAGCGTATTCTAGGTCAGGTATATTCATCAATTTTTCAATTGTGTTTCGCAACAACCAATCTTTTGAAGTTTGATTCGTATTTTTCAATTCGTAATCACAATATTGGTCCTTGAATTTCTGAAGATGTATGCTATTGAAGTGTAGATGTGAACATTCCTGAGTATTAGTAGTGTGCTGATTTGTACAAGTTCATGTTTTCAGTGTTATAGCTGTGATTGTTTTGTTGAGTTTGGTTTTGTGTATAAATCATAAGACCATCTCCAAGTGACAATGTATAACTCAAATTATAAGAAAAAATATAAGTTTTGGCAAAAAATTGAGCTACAAGAGAGCTCTTATATTTTAAGACCCCCAAAAAATTATAAGTTTGGCCTCTTAAATATAAGAGGTCAAAGTTATTTGTTAAAAGTTCTTTTTGCATTGAAAGTACAAAACTTTTGTACTTTTCCTATAGAAAATTGAAAATAATTTAAAATAGTAATTCATATTATTTATTTGAAATAATAATTTTAATTTTATGTTACTTTTACGAAATATTTAATTTAAATTCATAGAACATGATAATTTAATTTAAAAAACTAATGTACTTTTCCTATAGAAAATTAAAAATAATTTAACATAGTAATTCATAATATTTTTTTGAAATAATAATATTTTAATTTTATGTTACTTTTACGAAATATTTAATTTAAATTCACAGAACACAATAATTTAATTTAAATAATTAATATTATATTAATAAATAAATAAATAAATAATATATATATATATATATATCCCATTGAATCATTTTTAAAATATTTTATTAAATATAATATAGATGTTTGAGTGAAATGGTGTTGTAGTTTAAAATAGAATCTTAAAATATAAACTAGCTGTTGGAGTGC
This sequence comes from Penstemon eatonii, assembly GCA_038501285.1. Classification (NCBI taxonomy): domain Eukaryota; kingdom Viridiplantae; phylum Streptophyta; class Magnoliopsida; order Lamiales; family Plantaginaceae; genus Penstemon; species Penstemon eatonii. Next base: position 57,860,213 of record CM076715.1, on the reverse strand, counting down.
AGAGTAAAAAGTGGGAATGTATAACACTATTCATCTCTTAAATTTTAAGATAAGAGGTCATAATTTAAGAGGACTGTTGGAGATGGCCTAAGCGTAGTTCTAATGTACAACAAGTTCATGTATTGAGTTTTATAGCTATGACTGTTGTTTAATCATTGTTGAGTTGAGTTTTTTTATATGAACCATAGCATAGTTCGAATGTCCAGGACTGCTATTGTTAAGTGTTTTTTTAGAGTTTTAGTTTTTATTGCTATTTATTCATATTTTTGGGTTAGTTTTTTAATGTAAGAAAATGTAAAGATTTATTTTGATTAGAGTGATGACAATGTCGAATTTCCCAATCAATACATCTAAATTCTTGGTTTTCATAAATTTGGAAGTGTAATATGGAATATTTACTATGATAAACTATCATTGTGGTTATAGTAGCAAAAGAGCCTAGTGATAAGTCAAATAGATTGCAAAAACTTACAAACCACGTTGTATCCAAGTGATAATTCAAATAGATTGCAAAAAATTACAAACCTTGTTGTATTCAAATGCATAGCAAAAAATTATAATCTATTGTTCATTATTCGATATTAATCTTCCGATAGCAAAAAAGAAGATTAATTTTGAAATTAAACCACATTCAAATCCACCAAATACGTTGATTCATAGCAAATCAGAATAATTTGTGAGCTCCTTGTTCTTATCATGATCTGTTGACTTCACTCTGCATCTCTCCACAAATTTCACTTTTATATCCACCATATCCTTGCCTATATCCATATAATATTTAAGAAATTTCTTGAATTCATTGTCATCAACTATTGGTATAAGATCTCTATCATCTACTTTCTGTTTGTATCTGAGATCATGTGGAATTCCATTGACAGTTGCCTCATAAAATTCTATGTGAGGTGGATTGCGATATCTCAACTCGAATGCTCAGTTTGTTATAGCTTCCAAATTTACATTTAATGAGCCGTCATAGTAACCCATATTAACACATGTTGTCTCTTTTAACATTCCTATGTTCACAGCATCCCTATGAACAAAAACAACAACAATATATTTGTGTTAAACAATGTTCACTACTAGAAATTAGAGAAATTTCAACAGAAATTTCGACTGAAAAGGACCGTCGAAAAAAAGTTGTCGAAATCAAATTTTTGACGGAAGTTTTGACGAAAATATTTTCCGTCGAAATTTTCAAATATTTGGTTTTTTTTGCACCTATTAATTATACCTAAATTATACATTCAACAAACAAAAATATAACATTCAAAAACAATTTAATAAACATCCAACTACGAAATTCCAAATCCAAATACAATCACAAATTCATGTAAATAGCTCCAATTACTACAAATTCAAGTAAACTAGCATACGTCCCATGCTATGCGCGGGTTTTAAAAAATATATATGTTAAGTACCTAGTTTAATATGTTAAAAATATCTATTGTAAGACATAGTTAAATATATAAAATGATTGTACCAAATATATATATATATATATATGTATATATATAATGAGAATAACAATATTTATATACAAAGAAAAATAATATGTTAAATATTAACAAAAAAGGATAGATGACGAAGTTATATTCTTTACAAATACATCACTCTGGACATCTAAGCTACATAGGAATATTTGCACATCATCAGTGTTAAACTATTCAACAAACAAAAATATAACATTCAAAAACAATTTAATAAACATCCAACTACAAAATTCCAAATCCAAATACAATCACAAATTCATGTAAATAGCTCCAATTACTACAAATTCAAGTAAATAACTCCAATTACTACAAATCCAAGTAATCATAAACAACTAATCATCCGGTGATTCGGGAACACAAGTGTCATTTGCTCCATGAGACTGACCTTGTTGAGCAGATTGCTGAGACTGAGATGGGTGCTGAGATGGTTGTAGATTAGCTGTACGGGGTATATTATAAAAAATTGGGAAAGTATTTGGTCCCAAATTTTGTGGAAAGAGTGAATACATCATACCCGACTGAGATGTGCCCGCCTGATGCTGAGAAACTATGGGATTCGAAAAGTTGGAAAACGATTGTGAACTTTGAGATGTTTCCCCTTGATTTTGAAATGTTGCTGATAACAAGCTGGCGTACATCATCTTTTGCATTTCAATATCAAATTTATGTTGTTCCTTAATTGTCTACAACTCGGCTTTATGGTTTTTCTTAATTGTCTCCACTGAATTCCAAGACCGATGCCAATTGAGTTTCTAAAGTTTAAGTCGCTCAACGGTTTCTATAATCAGTAGCAGCGGTATTAGAAGTATGTAGAACGTGTGGGACGTACTTGGGAAGCCCGGCGTGAAAGTCCGTAAACAGTTCCCTTCTTTGACACACCTTGTGTCTCCGCCCATATCTGAAAGTTTAAAAACAATGTTATTCAAGTATTAACAAGCATACAATATACTCCCTCCGTCCCAATTTTCTTGCTTCCTTTACAATTTGGAACAATGTTTTATGCAATGTCATAATTCTCATTTTTACTTTTTTGCCCTCCTATAATCCCTTTTTTAATTTATTGTGGGGCCATTGTTAAGGACATTTGTGGAAAAATAGCTAGTCAAATTGAGAAAAATCGTATGGTAGCTAGAAATGGAGCCATGTTTTGGGACGTCCCAAAATAGAAATGGGAGCAAGAAAATTGGGACGGAGGGAGTATATAAGAAGGCTATTTAAACTGGAGATGAGTTATTTAATTATACCTTCAATTGATCTTCAAGTAGAAGGAAAGATAATTCTTCTCCATCTGAATTCGATGCTTGACTACTTACGCTCTCCATATATCCAGTCTATAATAATTAAAGAAATTTGTTTAAAAATAAGTCAAAGTACATAGGTGAAACAAAAAATATTAGATTATGCAACTTACATAGACAGTCTCTGCATTTCGATTCGCCCATTCTTGTAATTCCCCATCTGCATTCTTTTTTGCATATTAAGTGAAGAAAACTTCGTCTTGTCGAGGGTCGCGACGTAATTTTCTCCGCTGAAAAGGAAAAATAGGATTAAACATTTAATGCGTCCAAGTTTTAAAAAAAAAAGATAATACATCCAACTTACCAATTCATCTTCAAGTCTCATACGATTTTTAGCCCCACTGAAATGACTTTTACTTCCGACACTATTTGCCGCTCGATTTTGCTTGGCTTTTTCATATGACGACTACTTCTCATTCAAGGCATTATGCTAATCTACATTCATATAATTTGGGATCTTTTCCATTTTTTGAATTGTATACATTTTTTGTGAAAGTGATCTTGAGATTCGTGATGTATATATCTTCTTAATTTGGCTTTCATCGCCAACATTCCAACGAAAACATCTCTGTAAGTTTATGTTATTCGAACATAAGAAAGGGATAAACATGTATAAGAAATTTATTAAAACCATACCTTGAATTCGCCAAACCACATCTCCTTAACATGGTCCTCGAGCTCGGTATAGGTCGAGGCAGTGCCAATCTATTTTCCACTAATAATTTCTCCTATTTTTTTGACAGCTGGTCGATTATGCTCCACTGGACCAAAACTGTTTGCGAGAACAAAAATTATACTGTTTACAACAAATTTTAAAGTCTGCAAAAAGCTTAAATAGACAATAATATAAGAAGTAACAAATAATATTTATTTAAAATTTAAAAGTGGTTACAAATCTCTATGTATGAATCCTCTGATTCTTCTCTTCGTTGAAGGTATGGATTCAAAGTGCACTCGGCTTGTTCTTGAATAGTGTGATGCGACTTTCTCCAAGATTTGCGGATGGAGTCACGGATTTGAAGTGTTTGCAGATCTTCAAAGCTTGAGGAGAATATCTATGCGTATATGTGAATTTGTATGTAGATATGTATATATGTGTTTCTGTATATCTTCAAATGAATTCACAAGATCTCTTTATATAGATTTTGAAGAGACTCTTTCATAGTAGCTTGGTGATGTGTCATGATTTGATTGGCCCTTACTTCCTTGGAATGAAAGACTTCATTTGATTGGCCAAAACACCTCACTTTGACATGTGGCACCTTTTGATTGGCCACTTAATTATATGGTTTTAAACGTATAATAATGACACATGGCTTAATATAATTGGCCAATAAATAAATATTAGAAATCAACTAATATCATAATTTCGGAATTTAATATAATAAAATTCCAAAAAAATAGAAAATTAATTGATTACTAATAAATTATTTATAAGTGTCATTATTTAATTGGGCATAAATTTCATGTATCTACAAATGCCCCTTCGAGACTTATTCACGAATAACGCTTTCGAAGCATGCTTTGAAGTGAGTAAGTCACGACTTTGTCATAAAAATGCACTTGAAAAATATTGCGTCACGATAAAAGAAATTTGGACAACCGTGAATATGAATTTAATTGAAGTGGACTTTAAGTGGGTACATAATTTAATTAAATACCCATTACTTAAGCCCACTTAATTTGGCCCATTTATATGCATGGTCTATGTAGACCAAATGTAGGCCATAATATCTCGTCTTCTTCTTCATCTGAGTTCACAAACAGAACTCATTTTCTTCTCCCTGTTCTTTTTTTTTTTTAATTGACTTAATTCAAAATAAGACTTTCCATTGCAAGAATAAGATTCATATTGCAACAATCTAATCCTTTAGGAAACAAATTAAACTTGAATCAATTCCTTCCAATTCTAGGAAATCTAAAATTCCCAAAATTTTCTTTCTTGCTCATCATAATCTCCAAGTATCATCTATAAAAGTGCACTTCGAAACCCTTTTCTTCATCAACAATAGTACTCAGAAAATTTGAGAAATCCGATCGCGTGCGTAAAATAAAATAACCGAGTCACGTAAAGGTTTCTTCCCCTTTTTTTTTTTTTTACCTCTGTTAAGTTATTTTCTTTAGAGTATGTATAGCTCTATACACAGTAATAAGTATGTTGGGTATGGAGGAACTCGTATGCAGATTCATATCATCAACAAAGGATCCATTGACCCGACTTGATAGGTTGGGAAATTCTCCTATGGATTTCTGTGAGAAATTAATTCTGATAAAATCCTTGGCCAAGGTATCTGACGACTTTATGTAAGTAGCTCATAAAGATTAAGTCAAAGAGAATTTATTTTGAGACCAGAATACATAAGGTCAAGATAAAATAAAAGGGAGACCGATGAAAGACCATACCCTTAAGTCTCGACTGGGAGATTGATCGATGGAGAGATTATGTCGCATATGGAAATTGTAAATGAGTCAAAACGTTCACTGAATTAATTCACCAGTGATTGGGCTCCATGGGCTTGTGGCTGGACATCGACCGTGGAGTGTGTGAGAATTCCTAAATTGGCAGGGATGCTAATTTTGGAATGATCAGTCGACAGAGTGTTCAATTGATTTAGAGCATATGTTGCTCGAATAATTAAATAATATTTAATTATAACCCACGGCCAATTATGTGGTGAACCTATGGGGGCATACACAATACACATGAAGCGAAATCGAAGGAAAATGAGACAACATGATCGACCAAATCGACTGGGTCGATTAGGTCAACTGGGTAGCATAAATCGACTGGGTCGATTAAGTGACTGGGTCGACTGGATCGACCCAATTGGAACAAAGTAGGATCCAATTGAAATTGGATCAGGATCATAAATTAAATTGGAATTTAATTTGTGACTTAATTAATTAAGTTAGATTTAATTAATTAAAGGAATAATTAATTAATTGGACTTAGAGTCAAAATTAATTAATTGGGAGATTGATTAATTGACTGGGCTATTTTATTAAATAAAGCCTAGTTAATTAAACTGTGTCATAGAATAATTAAGAAGACTTAAGTCTTCAAATTAAAGTGGGCCATGGCCCATGTAGGAGACTTGGAGTCCTAATCCTAGGAGGATTAGGTTAATGAGATAACTATATATAAGAGACTAGGCCTCATATCTCATACACAACTTAGAGAGCCAAAATTTCAAGTCAAGCAAAAACACTCTCCCTCTCTCCCACCTATAATCGGCCGAACTCTCTCTCATTTGGAGGAGTTAGATTTTTGTTTTTGTCCCAATCCCGCTTCCTAATCCTAGATCTCAGTATATTTTGTGTTCTAGCCGATCAATATATATTATTTTCGTGTAATTGTGGTGTATCAACACATAGAGGCGCAACACGTGGGTCGTTGTAGCAGGGCTTGGATCGACTTTGCTGGAGGAGGAATTCGACTTCGTTTTGCTGACTACGGATTTGCAAGGAGACAGGTATAACGTGTAAACTGTTTATACTGTCATTATTTTAATATTCATATATGTACACCTAGAGTAGTATCCTGGCAAGATTCCGTAAGAGGTCCTAAATATTTTAAATTCCGCTGTGCCTAGGGCTGTTTATCTTACCGAATCCCAACATCACTCTGCTTCAACGGTAGGAAATATGTATTACATATTGTCAAATGGTGCGTTCCTGGTTGCCTTTGTATTAGGTGCACTAGGTCCTGCTTCCTTAAAATGAGGGCAAGAAGAACTAGAATCATATATGCATGGTCGGATGATAGAACATGGACTGAGGCCAACACCTGGAGATGATATAGGGCTCGGCATGTAGGGCGGAGGAAGGCATGTAGGGAGGAGGAATGTGCACCGTCTCCCTCTGTACATCAATGCTTGGGCCGTGGTCCTTGTGATACTCCTACCCCTTTTACCTCTACCTCTACTACCTCCATCCAGAGATGAATCTACATTTATGAAAAATATGTTAGAATATGAGAAGCAAAGTTACAACATGATCAACTTCTAATTGGACCAGTACTTCTTCATCTTGTTCAACCAAATTTTTTTGGGGGTCAATATTGATTATTGAAAGGGACAATACATGTGGTTCTTGTAACACATTGTATCATTGGCCGATTCTACTCCTTAGCCTTGTGTTGATTACTACACGCCAATTGATCTTATCTTTTTTCATGCTCAGGTAGGGGAGATTGAAAACTTGTGAGGCATGTTGAGCAAGTATGAACGGCCCATTTTTAGGATAATCTTCTTTTACATTGATTTCAATAATTCCGTACCATTGATGTGTCCTAATTCCTCTATTAGAAACCGAATTAAACCATTTATAATTAAAAATTGTAGATGTATTATCGTCATAACCTAGATATTTTGTAACTGAATAATTTATCGAAGCACACCATATATTCGGTTGAGTCTTCATCTCTTACATACACACCGGCGTTATAAGTTACCCGCTCTTCCCCCAATTCATTTACATGGAATGCAAATCCATTAACTTTGTATTTCCGCCATGATTTTACTTTTAAACTCGGGTTCCACGATAAATTTATAAGAGATTGATTTCGTATGTTGTTTGATGGATGGTGTACCTATTCAATTAAGAAACCACATTTTTTGTAATGACTCGCATTAATATTTATTTAAAACTTCAAAGACTTTGTTATTGATAGCATACATAATGTCTATACCAGTTTGCAAAGTTATCTTCGACTGATTTGTCAATAGCTTTGTCACTTAGGTCGGGCCATAAACCACGCACTGGATTTTTAAAAGTCCCGCGAATCTCATAAATAGTCAAAAATTGGTGAAATCAGGACACACCGTAACCAAAATATTATCGGTAAATTTAGTAAAGTTACTTACTCTATTATCCGCACTCTACTTCATCACAATTCATCAAGACATAAAAATGAGAAGTTTTTTGTTGTGCTACGTCTAACCACTTGTACACACATATACCAATCGGGACTACCTAACTTACACGGAGTACTTCGCGACCTGCAAAAATAAATGCCCTACTTTTAATCCCTTGCTTAAGAAATAGAATTCTAACTACTTTTAGTTTGTTCTTTTGTGCGTTTTGTCTCATCCATTCTCTATCCAATTAGGGACCAAAAAGAAAAAAATAGTGGAAAAATAGAGACATTACGGGATGAGATTCAGACAAAATATTAAATTGCATGGTGAAATTCAGCAAAATGATATAGCTTGAGACAAAAACCATAATTGACAATTAGTTTGGGACAACGTCAGCAGTTTTGCTTATTAGTCCAGTGCCAACATGACAACTTAATGATTTTTCGTGTCATAAATTTAACGATAGGACGGACGAAAAAAGACATAATTATACGGGGTAAAATTTGATGAAATATTATAATTTGAGATGAAAATCAACAATTTATGTGGACAAATTTTCACATGATGAATATAATAATCATGTGAAAATTTGTTATCCAAGAATTCTTGAATTTCATGGTTCTTGATAGAACATGTTGGTTTCCACCACAAAATTAAGCAGCCTGTAGTCCCTATAGAAAACGAGGTTTTTATCAATCATATGATTTTGTTGATGAAAGTTTGATTTTCGTTGATGTATAAATGTAGCAATTTTAATTTTTTTTTCTGTTAGATATTCCATATAGGTGAATGCCCTATAATTAAAAAGTGATGGGAAACTAGTATCAACGGGCAAGTATTACGACAATAAACTTTTATTAGTAAGTCGGTTGTAAAATGTTATATTAAGGGTTATAATCAAGTGTATCCTAACGAAAACAAATTAATTTATTTTTATCAGCTAGCGTTTGAACTTAAATGTTATTTTAAATTAATAAAACTCCAATTGAACTTTAGTTTAACTTAATTTGAATCACATTTTGGTAAATCTTTAGTCTATACTACAGCTCATTCATATTTTACAAGGGATCACACGACAATCAAGCCAAATTAGTTCAAAACTATTCATGATGAATATTTTCATGTTTAATTTAATATAATAACGAACAATCTGGCATCCAATAGAGTTTGGCAATTTAATGTGCATTCCAAAAACACCTTTTTTTTTTTTAATATTTTCTTCCCAGAAATTAAGATCTTTATACTTGCACCATCGAATTGCAATTTTTTGTCAATTATAATGGACATTTTATTTCAATAAGACGCACTTTACCAAATAATATATAGGCAAAATTGTAAATATCTTTATAAAGTAATCATTGATTTTGAATTTTCGTCCCAAACTATTTAATTTGGCGAATTTCGTCCCGTAATTTAATATTTTTTTGGAATATCGTCCCACCGTTAATTATAAGATGAAAATTGCACATTTACCGTTAAATTATCACATGGCTGCTTACGTGTCATGACGTAGTAAATTTTAACATGAATAATTATATAATACTGAAGAATTCATCCTAAACTAATTACAAGATTGAACCGTTATTTTCGTTAAATTAAAAATTTAATATTTGGACTAAATTCATACAAAATGGTAAATTATGGGACGAAATTCGGCGAGTTGATATAGTTTGGGACGAAAAATCAAAATTAGTAATTAATTTGGGACGATATTTCTATCAAATATTAAATTGCGGAACGTAATTCGGTGAGGTAATATAATTTGGGACGAAAATTCAAAATCACTAATTAATTTGAATCATTTTTCTACAATTTTACCTAATATATATATAAGGTGCAAGATGTCAAAATTTCATTTTCGGAGTACGAAGTGCAAACATAATGTAATGTATTTATGGGGTGAAGATCCTCTGTACTACAATTATGTATCACAAATAAGTAATTGACACATGTATATGTGACAATTATTTTAATTGTTATATATACATGTGTCAATTACTCACTTGTGATACACAATTATGATACACAAATTATGGTACAGAGGATTTTGAGCCGTATTTATGAGGTAGAAAAATGATAATTGCATGCTCAATACTATAGCCCCTAATATATATAGATAATAAAGTTAACCATATAATGAAATAGTTTGGAGGAATCACAACTCAAACTCCCAAAAAGTTAATATAATTCCAAAAATACCCTCCAACCGACAAAAAAGTCCAGGAATTAAAAACCATTCTCGAGCAGCAATTTTGAGGCCCCAAAGCAAATTTACAAAATGCCCATGACAAAACCCATTCCTTTAACCTAAGTTAAGAAAGGGGAAAAAAGAAATTAAAGGGTATCAAGGTCATAAGCAAAATGTAGCAAGGGCAGAAATGTAAATAATAACTCAGTACGCAAATCCATTATAATTTGCTCGATTTCTAGTCCCTTTTTTATTAACGCTAGTACGACGAGAAGAAGAAGAAGATGAAGTAGCAGCCAATGAACAGTTGTACTCTCTGGTACAACCACTATTAGCGGCAGTAGTACTCTCTTCTTCATCCATTAGGATCTGCTTGCACCTACACTCCACGCTACAAAATGCCCTGTCCCCTCTGCATTAAATAAATATTATATTAATAATTTTGTATAATTGTGTTCTAATTTTATACACTAATTTTCTTCATTCAAAATCAAATCCATGATAATTGAAGCAATTGTTTTTTTCTAAACTAAAACATAAGAACAAAATAAAATGCACAAATAAAGCTTATAAAATAGTTCAAACTTTTTTCACTTATATCAATTCTTTTTATTAAGATTAACATATAAATCTACACTTAATTTTCGATTGGTCAACCATGATTTATCTTTATTTTTGTTATAATAGACCACAAGAGAAATGAGTCACCTTAATATATTTTTCAATATTATTGACAAATTAAATCAGATCTGAACTAGAATTTTTCGATATATATTAATAACTAAAAAAATTTATATTAATTATACTAAAATGACTTTTCTAAGCCACCCCACAAAAAAAAAAAAATAATAACTTACATGCATACTCTATTATAAATAAACCAAAGTGATTCAATATGTTTGATTTCTCTTCCTCCTTATTTTTTAATTTACTTAGCTAGCTTCTTCCACAACTTTCACTTATATTTTTTCTTTTCTTTTGGAAATAATTACAAATCTATATGGAATATGTAATTTTTTTTTTTTTTTGCAACCGAAAAAGTAATTTTATTTAGGTTAGGAAGAAAATCAGAAATGCTTACTTGTACATGTAGATGTCTTTTCCAGGCATGAGTTTTTCCTTGCAAAGAAAACAAATTTCAAGAAACCCACAAGTAGTAGAAATATTTGATGAACTAACATTATTATTATTATTAATATTTTTATTATTATTATTTCCTGATGAAAAACAACTAAAAGATAAAGGAGAAGTGGGGGAAGAAAGTGTAGGTTTTATCATGCTTCCTTTGTTAATAACTTGAGGACTTCTTTTTGCAGCAAGATCCTTGTAGTTTTCCAATATTACACTTAGACCCACCATCTCATATATATATCCCCTTTTGCTTCCGCTGGTGGTGGTGGTGGTGGTGTGGCGGTGGATTGCGGAGGAGGGTGGTGGAAAATGAAAAATTTTGGGTGGTGAAAAATAAATAGAAGAGCTTGTGGGGGTGGGGTGGGGGGGTTAGTCATCAGTGGGACCTACAAGTAGAGCATTTTTGCAGAAAAAAGCAGTAACATGTAGTGCTTGTTAACTGCCACGTACCCTTTACATTAATTTTTTTTTTTTTTTTGGGTTTTTGTCGTTTTATTCTGATTACAGTTGTGTACAATTACATCCATTTATGGAACTTTACTGCACTTCTGAATTGAGGAGAATTTAGTATTTTTAACCCATAGTAGAGGGTTGACAATAATTAATCTTTACTCTCTTTCTTTTTCTTTTTTTTTACAGTGGTTAATTAGAAAGTAACTGGATGCTTGGAATTAATAGGACGTACATGTTTGTTGTTTTGTACTATCTTTTCCATTTCTTTGTTATATGAATTTGTTGTTGATGTGTACTATCATATGTGATTAACATTGATGAGTCAATTCTGTCCTTTGTGACCTTTTCTTTTTCTTTTTTCTTTTAAATTATAATTATATCGATACATCATCGTTATATTCGAGTTATCCAACAATATATTATCATGACATATAGAATTAATCTGGTTAATAAAATTAAATTACAAAGCAAAATTGACATCATTAATTAATAATAAAATTAGAAAATAATTGATACTAATTAGAATTGAACTCGATCCTCTAGGCTTTACAAATCAATATATGAGAGCATATATGTACATGGCAACAACTAATTTTAGGCTCCGACTCGATTAATTTCGATTTTGAAGTTTATTTAATGAGAATTTTGTTCTATTAGAAATACATTATTCCTAGCATAATGGTTCTACCTATATAACAAGTACACATTATTTGAGCATGACTTTCTACTTGTCAAAATCAACTAATAAGTAAAATATATGAGAATAATCTTTTAAGAAATTCACACAATAGTCAAAATGGATAACATTCACATAATAGTCTTTATCGATATATAAAGACTTAGTTCTTTATATAGTACATAAAAGGGTTTTTTTCCACTTTGCACCATCGAAACATGAAAAATAGATATTTTGCATTCTCTTTTATTTTCAGGCAAAAACTCAAGGGTAAAATAAGTAATTGAATTATAAATTTTTGGCACTTTGCATCCTCAAAACTTGATAAATTGGCACTTTGCACCCTGAAATAAAATTAGCACTTAACACCCTCTAATTAAGAACAAATCAGCAACTTACACCCCCGAAACAAAATAAATGGGTACTTTGCACCTTAAAACACAAAATTAACACTTAACGCTTCAAATTAAAAAAAATAATAAAAAGAAACTCAAACCCCTAGTATTTTTCGTCAAAGTTGACCATCAGGGTGAAAAAATCTAAGGCAAAATAGGTAATTCATTTTTTTTCTCATTAAATTTTGCAAAATACAATTATAAATACTAGAATACTCATTTCTCTCTCCATCCTTCTTTTCATCAATATACATATCCATAAATAACTAAATAAAGTACAAGTAAACTTATCAAAGACTCATTGTCAACTTTAAAGTATCAAAGACCCATAAATAATTACCTATTTTGCCTTCGATTTTTTTCACCCCAATGGTCAACTTTGCCGGAAAAAACTAGGGGTTTAAGTTTTTTTTTTTTTCTTAATTTGAGGGTGTTAATTGTTAATTTTGTGTTTTGGGGTGCAAAGTGCCCATGTTTCGGGGGTGCAAGTTGCTGATTTGTTCTTAATTAGAGAGTGTAAGTGCTAATTTTATTTTGGGGGTGCAAAGTGCCAAATATTTACAATTGAATTACCTATGCTGCCCTTGAGTTTTTGCCTGAAAATAAAAGAGGGTGCAAAGTGCTTTTTTTTTTTTTTTTATATATTTTGAGGGTGCAAAATGCTAAATATAAGTTTTGGGGGTGCAAAGTACAAAAAATCTTATATAAAACCAATTAAAACTTAAAAGTTTAATAGCTTTAAAATTTCGATTCAATATCTAGTAAATTGAGATTAACTTATGTTTAGATATGATTAAAGTTTTTTGATCCCGACATATTTTTATATTAAGTTTAAATACAACCACAAACTTGATTAAGAAAATCAATGCTAAACAATAAATTGTTTGACTCTACTTTGCTTGTTCACATCCTTAAATTTCTTATATACTTATGTGTGGATTCTTTTTTTACTTATTTTATTAAATTAAGAAAAATATTCTAGAATATTTATAATAATTATTTTTATAGTCAGATCTGACTATAAAAATAATTATTATAAATATTCTGACTATAAAAATTAATATATTTAATTTTATTATCATTATATTTTTATATATGCATGAATTTCAGTTTTGCTTCATTTGAATTTGTGTTTTAATTATAGTCTCCTAATTAAGCTTTGAACAATTCAACCAGAAACGATGTTGAAATGCTTAAAAAAGACATTTCAACTATAAAATTTGGATAAACACGGTTGGGTTTTGATTAGTGGATTTTCTATCTGTTAATTGAAAACTAAGAAGATATACTAGGGTTCATTATCATGTTGATTAAGAAACTTACATGAACCAATGTATTATACTTTTTCTAATCAAATAAATCCGTATCATTTTTTAATTGTCTTCTTCAAGAAAAAAGGCACTGGTTTTAATTTCATATGCATTTGTTTTTATATTAATCAATTATAAACCAAAGTGAAGTGTACATGTTTTGCTTAATTTGTAAAATGACGAGTAATTATATATATATTCACAAATGTAAAGTGCAAATTGATTATAGAAAAAACCATGATAAGCAATTGATTTTATAATTTAACTAAATGAAACTTTTCTTTGGATGTGATTTGCTTTAGGTTGAATTAAATAGAGGTATTCTAGTTACTTGCATGCATAAGCTTATATGTGGATAATTTTTGCCGGTGTCGCGAAACCAAAATCATTCCAAATGAGTTTTCATTTAATTACAAATATATTCAAAAAGTCATGCTCAAATTTTTGAAGTGCACAAACAATATTAATTTGACACCTACAACCTAATCACTCCACCCCCCTCCCCTCCAAAAAAAACTATAAAAAAGACATTGATTTAACATCTTACCACTTACTTTTTTCCTGAAACCTCAACATTCAAACTCAATCCAAATGGGATTTCCAAAACTAAACCAAATGAAATTTCAAAGATTTCACCGAAACCATCAAAATCATTTTTTTAAATCTTAACCCGCGAAACAGAGCCAAAAGCCTTCCGGCCACATAGTGCCTAGGAGGCTTTAAAGTCATCATTTTGTACATATGAACAATTAACATCTATATTGTACACGTAGACGATGCATTGCCACTTGAGCTTATTAAAATGAAAGATGAGAATGAGACGCATCTAAATAAAATAAAATGACTTGTGAAAATTACATGCACTCTTTTTATTCATGATGGGTATAGATTCTTTCACAAATTAAACTTTCTTTTCAATCCAATTTCGGTAATAGATAAGATCTTCGTTCATCCTCATAGGGCACCTCTATAATGGCAATTAGATAGATGATTGAATGTGTTTGCTAAAGTGATAGTGGTACATATGCAAATTGGGTCGGATTTAGGTCAGATCAAAATAAGTAGATGATCAAAAATTGATTATCTTCCATAAGTGAAAAATGGGTCCGGTAAACCAAACGTCCGTCCATTTTTTTTTTTTTTTTGGAGTTATGTTTTTACTACTAAATGAGGTACATTAAATTATTAAAAAAAAAAAGAAGATCATTATTAGGTACAATCTAAAATTACGAACTTTTTATATAATTTACTTAGCTCCCATTTTTTATATAATATGGTGAATCTTTTTTAACTCTTTTTTTTTGGTCAGTTGTTTTATACTCCGCTTGACTCCTTTCGAATTAGCTTCTTTAATTTCAATCATTTTATGATATGCTCTTACTCATGTAACGTGATTACAAATGTATATATAATAAAGTGAATCTTTTTTCTTTTTTTGGTTATTTTTTTATACTCCGCTTGACTCCTTTTTCGAATTAGCTTATTTTAATCTTTTTATTATATGCTCTTATACATGTAAATAAATGTACATTGAATTCTAATAAGAATTACATTAATCAGAATCAAGCAAATATTGACTGGATACGTGAACACTAAAAATTCTTGTGAGTCATATAAATCAACCCTTAGCCCTTTTCAAAATTATTAATTGAATATGATTTTATATTCAGGTTCTATAATCCGATTCAAGATCACGTCATTTTCCATTGACTTAACATCAACATGTATGTTTGTATTTTTAATCAAATGGCTAGCGATATTATCAGAGAACAAATTATTGTTGCCAGAGCAATAATCAATTATTTCCAAAAATGCCCTCAACATTAAATTTTATTGAATGCTTCTATTTGTTACTCCCTCTGTCCCATTTTAAGTGTCGTTTTAGAGAATTTTTTTTGTCCCAAATTATCTGTCACTTTAGAGTTTCAATGCACTATTAATTACATACTTTCTCATTTTGCCCTTTGTTTTTTCTCTCTCTTACTTTATTACTCCAAGAGAGATAGAAAGAGAAAGATAGAGAGAATAAAAGAAAAGGGAAGAGAGAGAATGTAAGGGTATTTTAGGAATATTATTTGTTTTTTCCCTAAAATTGAGGCAATTAAATAGGTGTCTTAATATGTGTGAAAACAACTAAAATGACACTTAAAATGGGACAGAGGGAGTAATATTTTTGGTATCAGTGCAAAAAGTTATTAAATTTTTATATTAATTATACTTTTTATGCATCCGGTACATAGTTTCTTTATTTTTTTTTCCTTCTTCACTTAACAAGGGGCAAATGATCGCCATTATCACACTGCAGTTGCAACCATCCACCCACATCAAGCCTCTACTCTACTTACCCAAGGAAGAAAACAACACAATAAAATTTATTTTCCCTTTCTCTTTAAGATTTATTCTCTTTTGTAATTTCTTACTCAAATTTAGTAATTTGACGATAATCAGTCAATTAAACCATGGTACACGTCAAGAAATTAAAGTTTTTACTTTTTAATCGTAACCTTGGCTTCAACTAACGAATCAAAGAGAAAAAGATAACATGGTTTTGAATTGAGCTTGGAAAAGAAAGATTATTATAATTTATTCAAAGTATATTCAAAACAATCCAAACCAAAATAAATTAATAAACCAAATTTTTAAAAGATGCAATCGGAGGTAAAGCATCAAGCACTAGACAATTGCAGGATGTATATATCCAATATTTTTTGGGCAAGAAATACTATCTTTTCTTTTTTAGTTCTAAACAACTGAGTAAAATTCAAGGTTTGATTTTAAAGTTATTTTGTCAAATATATCTGAATTATCATGATAGCTAGAAACATGATAGGAGAAAGATATGTAGAAGAAGCTCTCAGAAGAAAGAGAGACATTTTATTTGAGTAAATGGGTAGTTAGAGATATTTTAAGTGGGAGAAGAAATAATTAAGAAGAGAGAGAAAAATGAACAATTAATGTAATTAATATATTATGTCAATTGTGATTTAAACTTAAGGTAAATTAGGTAGTTCACAAATTTTGCTCTGACAACAACAATTTGTGCTCTGGCAATATAGTTTGCCTAATAAAATACAAGTAATTAATTTTTTTTTTTTTGGGTGTGTGTATCTTGATCTAGAATCTCAAGTCACTTTAATTCATTTGTAATGAATGAACATCTACCAAAAACAAGTAAACTTATACAACTATAAATCAATGCCATTTAATTCTTTCAACATCGGATCGTACAAAAATATTAAAGATCTTCACAAACTTCATCATCTTCTTTCTTTTTTTCCATCATTTAACAACAGGAAGCCGGCGCTAGAACCTAAATTGCAGCGCCACCTGTACATTTCAAATCACAAAACAAAGTACTAACAATTTATTGCTTTAATTAATAATCTCTTCACACTTATCCAATTAATCGTAGTGATTAATTAAGATTTTGTCCACTTTTTTTCAATGGTAATTTGTAAATACTCTCTATGTACATAAAATTTTACTTATAATTTTTCTGGGATGTCCCAAATTAAAATTATTTTTTTTAAAATTGAATTATATTTGATACTCAAAGGTGTGTACATTAGGTTTTAAAAACTTTTGTAAAGTTTAATTATTCATTTTGGTTCCATATAAATAAGTTATACGTTTCAGTGAAAAGCAGTTTGTCATTTCAAAGAACAATGTTTTAGTAGTTTTAAGCTTATGTTTATCGTTATGATATGCTTAAGTGTAACATTCTAGAAGATAAGTATGTATGAAATGATGAAAAATAAGTGCAAAAATACTAAAGAGACACAATCACCATTTTATAGTTGTACGGGTCCAAATGGCGTACTTCCACTCATCCAGCACCTCTGCAAAATTCACTAGTGGCTCGCAGGATGAACCTTTGCCACAAGCTACAAGTTACTCCCTCCGTTTTTTTTAAATGTTGTTGGCAAAAAAAAAATTGTTTACTTTTATTTGTCGCTTTAGTATTTCAATGTAAAATTAATGTTATTTTACCCTTCTTACTAATACTTGTCATCAATGCTAAGCTTATTTGATTAAAAGAGTATTTTGGATTTTTTACTTCAAAAAAGTGATTATTTATGACATTCCTTAATTCGTGTGCAATCCTCCAAAACGACAATTAAAAAAAAACGGAGGGAGTACAAACTTACTCTTGATTTGATTGAGCTTACTAGGACGCACATATCGCTCCAAAAACCGTGCTTACTAGGTAACAACCTAGCCCACAATACCAGTGCTTACTAAAACCTGGTTTTATCGTACTTCACACGTGTTTCCTAGAACCCTCGGCCCTATCGCATTAAACGAACTTACAAGTTTACAACGTTTGCTCAAACAAATGTAAATGTTTTTATCACAAGACCATGCTCCTAAGTGAGCTGATTTTTAACAAATTAATTACATTCTTTTTTTTTTTCTTCTATTCACTCAAAGTAATTTCATCATGTAAAGAGTAGGGAGAAAATGCTTTGAATTTTTGAGAAAAAATGATTTAGCAAAGGTAAAAATGGATTAATCTAGGAGATGATTTTGCAAAATAAAATTCAGAATTCTTGTGTGTGTTTGATCGATGGAAGTGACTCATTTATAGGTGAGTGGTGATTTTCTCAAGAGGAAAATATTCAGATTCACAAAATATTTGGTCACTTAAGTAAGTATATTTCACAAGATTTTACCAAATGTGACAAGTCTTCAAAAATCGATGAATGTAGTCATAGTTTAGTTAAAGTTGAAGACCAAATCGTTCCTTTGAAAGAGAGATGGAGAAATATTTTCAAGAGATCATTCTACAATGGTAAGATTTAGCTTAAGAGATTTTAGAGAGTAAGATATTTGCAAGTTAGGAAAAAATCTTGAAAAATCTTTCCTTTAAGAGAAATATTTTTTCACATAAAAACTTGTAGAAAAATACACTTTATTAGCCAACTTAGGATAAACTAAATTTCAGAAAATTTGTCTTAATTAAATTTGGAATTTTCGGCTAACTTGAGAATGACGTAAAAAATAATTTCTTAAAAAATGGGTGATAAAGGGTCGAGAATATATGGGCCAAAATTATTTAAAAAAAGATTATTCTGTGCTAAGGAAAATATTGCTATTTTGAAAATCGAATTTTCTTACGATTTGATCACAATTTTCTTGAATTGAAAATTCGATCCTTCAGGGGTGCTAGGGGCTTCAAGCTTATTCTCCCATCATAGTTGACCTTCTTTAACAAATGGGATTCTCATGAGTTATTATCAAATTGATTGCAAGTTTTTCTTTTATAACGAGTCTTCTGTCATTGTTGGGATTTCTCTCAAGCAAATGGGTTGGTCTTTTGACTTAAGAACCTGTTTAAATCATGTAAGACTCAAGAACGCCAATACAAATTATAGTTTGTTTGTTAATCATCATCTCTTCTTTTAACAATTCCCCTCTTGATTGTCAATTTTTTTTATGCAATAATATGGATCACTACAAAAAATTTAAATTTTAGTGACAAAATAGTAAATGATAAAGTGGCAAGAATTTAACCACTAATATGATGTATATAGACATACTAGTGACAAAAAATGCTAAAAAAGTTGTCACTATTCACATTTAGTGACACCCCAAAAATGACAACTACAAACTTGTCACTAAATTATAGAGACAACATTTATTATTACTAATTCTCAATAATGATAACTTAAGTTCCATAAACTTGTCACTAATAGTCATTAGTGACAACTTAAAAATATATTTTGTCACTATTATTATTGGGGGGATTCTAGGGCGCCGTTGCGTTAGGTGCCGCTAATTTACCACATTAGGTGGTATTACCACACAATGTGTATCACATTGTATGGTATAACTCACATGTGACAGTACATGCTCACATTACATAGTATTAACCCCCTATATTTAGTATGACGCCCACATTATGTAATATTTATTCCAAATTATGTGGTATTACCACGCAATGTGTGTCAAAATCTATGGTATAAATTATATATGACAGTACTGACTCACATTACATATATAGTATTAATCTCATATATTCAGTATGACCACACATCATGTAGTATGTATTCCACATTAACTGGTACCATGCAATTTGTATCACATTCTATGTTATAACTCACATGTGACAGTACATGTTCACATTACAGAGTATTAATCCATATATTTAGTATGACCCCTCAATATATAGTATTTATTCCACATTAGGTGGTATTACAACGAAATGTGTATCACATTCTATGGTATAATTCACATGTGATAGTACGAGCACACATTACGTAATATTAACCCCATATATTTAATATGATTCAACGTCATGTAGTATTTATTCTATATTAGGTGATTTATGCAATTTTTACAAAGTTAATATTAATTATTCAAAAAAAATTACATATTATTTATTTTAAAATATTATTGTAACATTCATTTACTTATTTTCATAATAATTTATTAGAAAATAATTTACAATTTGATGTTACTAAATATATAGTATAATATCATTTGTTGTGGTATAGTACCACTTATTATGGTAAAATTATTATGACATGTTGACAACTTGTTTAACAAATTACTAATTAATGTCATGTCTTATTTCTATTGGTTATAACTAGCGGCACCCTAGAATTTTCCTTATTATTGTGACAAAATTAATAATTTTGTCATTAAATATATACAAAAAGTGACAATTTCAACAATGTCACTTAAAATTTTGTCACTAAAATCCATTTGTTTTATAGTGGATGTTTAAGGAAACTCCTCCTAACTGTATGCATTTTTGTAAATTCCAACTCCCTCTCATTTTTGTAATGAGACACTTTTTCGAAAAAAAAACGTTTCTTCAAAAATTATAAGAGGCCTCAACATTAATTGTTAAGTCTCTTAGACCAATGAATTTTCGAAAAACATTTTTACGCAATTTTGAAAATTATTTTTAAAGACGTGCAATGCAATATGACAAGAATAATCAATGCACACCAAGCGTGTAAGCAATTATATGATGTAAGATATCAAAATACTTAAGCAATTGAGATATCAAAACACAAAATTATGCCAAAATATCCAAGTATCAAGTAAATAAATATAAGTTGTAAATCAAAAGCAGGAATAAGTACGAAATAAACAAAAAGTAAATCAACCAAGTGTTAAAAAAGCATGTAATGTTCTAAGCAACATATAACTACTTTCCCCCTTTTGTCAATCAATCTGAATCTTCATATTCATCCTCATACTCTGACTCATCGTCTTTCTTCTTTTCTTTGGCAACATGCGTCCCAATCTCGTCATCGGAGTCGGTGTCGGAGTCATTTTCAGTGAGATTGTCCGCTTTATCGTGCAAACTTGTAACCATTTCCATGAGGATATTCAACTTATTCGTGAGAGCTGAAGTTAGTCATGTATTGGAGGTTTCAATCATTTCTATAAAATTCTTTGACCAATTAGTGAGGTCTCCAACGGTGACGGGACGAGTCCATCAACATATGTTTGTTTTTCCATTTTTTCTAACGTGTTGTTCAGTTTTCTCCTATGCCTTTCTCTTTCTTCTTTCTTTTCTCTCAATAACATGCCAAATTCCCGACTTATCAACTTTAAACATCATTTTTTAATAGACTCGGCATTTTATAAGAGGTTTGTTAAACATTTGGACAGTATCACATTCCGAGTAGTCTAACTTAATCCAAAATTTAGATAGTATAAAGCAAACAAGCATACTGTAAGGGAGATTATGATTGTTGTTTGGTGAAGCCCAATGGATCATGTTTTCGCAAAGAAGGTAACCTATGTTGGCCTTCATCTTTTTAGTGGCCATGTAAAGTAAGTAGGTAGACATGAAATTCATATCGGTAGAATGGTTTCTAGCACCTCTACAATAACGTTTCGGTGAACAATCGATGCAACGATTTGTAAAGAACCTCTAGGGCATTGTAAGCTACCCCTCTGCCTAAATCATTTTCAAACATGCTGAGATTCTTCCATAAGTAAATTTAAACCTTTTCAACATTGAAGTAGCTTTTATTGCACCAATTTCTCATCTCAAAATGACGTTTTCCCCCATCTTCAACACCTAACATGTCATTCAAACTACTCACTCTAAATTAAATTCTTTCTTGTTGGAAGCAATTGTTGCATTCCCTTTGTTGTCCCTAGTAAAAGTTAAGTTGGCATAGAAGTATCTAACATTTTCAGAATTAACTTTTACGTGTAAACATATGATTCTGTCCCAACCCATAAACTTAATCCAGTCAGCTACAATAGAATTTTCGAACATAGATATATCAACACATATGCCATTATCAACTGTTTTATCTTTAAAGTACTTATCATATCTAGTAAGACCAACGGGTGTGAGAGGATTATTAATAGAACCTGATTTCAGGTTGGAATTCTCGATAACTTTTAATTTCCCTTTGCTTGATTTCGGTGGTGGTGGTGCGGTTGTTTCTTTGACAGTGGTGGTTTGGGTTTCGATAGACTGGGAGGCAGCGAAGTCGAGGGTTTTGGCGGCGACAGCGAGATCTGCTAGTGTGGGTGGTAATTTCTTGCTAGTGGGTTGTGTAGTGGTGGCGTTAGGTGGAGTGTGGCGCTTTGTGGTGGAGAAATTGGGCTAGGGTTTGCTCTTGAACTTCTTATAGGGAGAAAATGGTTTTCGATTTGTTTGAGTCTTGCCATGGTCGAATTTGGCAGAGAGGATTTTAGGGGTTTGACGCGATGGATAAATTATGTTAGGGAGAAAAAGGTATGCCCAACACTAATCATTTCTTGTAACACCCTATTTTCACGTTTAACTACCCCATTTTGTTCTGGGTTTTTGGTGCCGAGAAGTTATGGTAATAACCATTTTCGACACAGAAAGAAACAAAGAGTTTTGAGTCAAATTATGTTCCACGATCAGTTCATATTGAGGTGATGAGATATCCCTTTTTATTTTGTAATTACTTCGTTAAGTGAATTAATTATTTTAAAGTTCATTTTTATGTGCAAGAAATATAACCCATGTAAAACGTGAATAATCATCTACAATAACAAAAACTATCTTTTTTAGTTTGAAAGAGCTTTTTATTTGTTTTCCCATTTGGCATGCATCACACAAATTTTCTTTTTGATAAGTAATTTTAGGAATACCTTTGACGAGATCAAATATTGCAATTCTTAATATTAAATTAGGGTTAACATGACCAAGTCTTATATGCCATAAAGACTCAGATTATCACTAAATGCTAAGCATTTAACATTTTGATTAGTAAGATCAATAAAATCAAATAAGTGTTTTCATCTCTTAAGGCTTCTGTTGGTCCCAAGTGGTCAGATGAGGTCTAGAGAGGGGGGGGGGGGGGGTGGAAGGGTTAATAGACCTCCAAAAAATTTTAACTTTAAAATTCTCTAACTTTTTCTGTGAGCAGACTAAGCTGATCAGATTCCTTAGATTACTAAGCTGATCGCACATAAAGCTTTGAACAGCATATATAGTAGACCACTCTTCTGACAAGACTTGGCTGATTTTGAGAAAATCAGAGTTTTAAACAGATTACATGCAGCGAATTTGTCTAGTGTTTTTTACATGTAATTTTCTTTAATTTAAAAGATTTGATCCCCCAAAATCCTTTTTAAAATGATTTGTCAGTTAACTTAAGTGTTTGAATGCTTTGAAAATATGGAAAGAAAAATGCAAACGTAAACACCAGAATATTTATATTGGTTATATATATAAAAATCATTTAGGCCACTCTTCCAAGTTACTTAAATTTTGGGTTATACTGTAAACACACAATTTACAATATACTCTGCTTGTGCCAAACAACAAATGAAATGACCATAAGTGCGTTACAGGAGATCACTCTGAAATCCTATACTACAAAGCTTTATCACTCACAAAGATGGATAACAGCTTCTCACAACACTCTCGACTAACAATTTCACTCAGAAAATGTGTATATTCTTTGATCTTCAACTTCAACTTTCATCAACAAATGACTAAGATGATTGAGTGAGTTGTTCTTGAGTTTAGAGTCTCAAGAAAATTTTGCTTTGAAAACTTGATCTCAGTTGTGTTGCTTGTCTCTAACTCTTGAATCAGTCTCTATTTATACTTGAGATTTGAAATAGTGTCCGTTGAAGAAAGACAAATTTCAGCTTTACAAGTACTGGTCCCCTTTTTCTGGAACGGCTACCTGCAACTATGCATTGTACAATCTGCCATACTCTTTTGTCAGTCGCATTAGATGCACTAGGCTGATACGAGGATTTCTTCAATCATTTGCCATAATACCCTTCATCTTCAACATTTAATTCCGTCAACGCATTTATTACCATTGGGATGACTTACTGATCACTTTCACTCTGTAGATCAAAACTCCTCGTCTGATAAACACTTGGCTGATCCAAACCAAACTCATCTGATTTGAATCTGCTGAAAATTCACCAGTTTGATTCCGACTTTAGCAACAGATCAATAGTCTTCTGGACCATAAAATTTGACCCTTCTAATTTGATTTCTTCTTTGGTCAAAAATCTTCTAAGAGGTCGACTGATGATGATGTTTTGAAAATCATCAAAACCTTCCTTCTCTTTTTAGTCTTCATCTTCATCCAACAACTTCGAAAACTATTTTTCCTTCTTTTTAACAATACATTTTGATGTTTCAAAATAGACTTCGTAACCATTATCACAAAATGGCTTATAATTAATAAATAATTTTTTAATTTTTTCAGAAACAACATATCTTTAATGCAAATAGAAGAGTTCATACCAACATTGTCACGTCCAACCATTTTATTTTTTGTGTTATCCGTAAAAGTGACATAAACTCCTTCACTTTTATCAATCTCCATAAATTTGATAGATC
The DNA here is from genome assembly GCA_038501285.1 of Penstemon eatonii. Taxonomy (NCBI): domain Eukaryota; kingdom Viridiplantae; phylum Streptophyta; class Magnoliopsida; order Lamiales; family Plantaginaceae; genus Penstemon; species Penstemon eatonii. The sequence continues at coordinate 57,835,591 of CM076715.1, read as the reverse complement.
TCCCGTCCATGTGACGTAAACAAACGCTAGCAAGAAACCATTTATTCTCTTCGTGAAGGAGTTATTTGTACCTATTAAGAATGAGATAATGTTTGCACTTTAGGTACCTAGGTTTTGGGTCCTCGCGAGTTATTCACAATATTTTTAGGCATCCATATAAGTTTATTCGTGTAATTTCTTTTGTAGATGCAGTTGAATACTCGTGACCAATTTTTCCACACAAATTACAAGTATGGTGAAATAAAGAGGAATTCTTAGCAAGTTTGCTTAACTTATCAAAAGAGTGTTCATATCCAATTCCAGTTCTATCTAACGAGACATTTTGCATTCCTAAAAGTTTATCTAGATTCTCCTTTCCTTTAGTAAATTTTTATAACTATCTAGTTAAATCAAAAACTTTTACTTTAAGAAACACATTTTCTTTCAAAATAGGAGAATTTGCGTTCTTTAACTTGTCAGTTGTTTTAAGACTTCCTTTCATTTTCATATCAAAGTCTTATCTTTCTTTATTCAACAAAATTATCTTTTTCTTGAATTTTTCATTTTGGGAAGCAAGATTTTCAAGGTCCCTTTTACATTCATTGATCATATTGGTCCTTTCATTTTCACATTCCATTTCATTGTAGAGATCATCAAAGTCTAGTAAAGATTATAACTTATTGTGTGTCATGAAACAAAGATTTTCTGATTCGTCCTCCGTTTGTTCTTCCTCGGAATCCGGTTCATCCCAAGATGCCACCATTCTTTTGCCTTTGTTTTTCTTGAATATTTTTTCGGATTTCTTTAGTAGCGGGCAAGTAGTCCTAGATGTCCCGTTTCGTGACATTCATAGCATTTAACTTTGTTCTCAGGTTTGAACGATTTCTTGGTATTTTTCAAGAATCTTTTAGTGAAACTTTAACTTGTCAAAAGCTATTAATATAATTCTTATACATAATAATTGGTGTAACTATTCATAAATTCACAAATTTCTAAGAAATAAAAAACCTATTTGGCAAATCAAACGTCTTTTGACACTATATATCTAACTTACTATTATTTCATGGGGTGTTTTGGTTAAAGAGTTCAATTTTGACTGAAATTCTTTTTTCTTCTTTTTTTAAATTTCTTTATTTATAAAAAATATCCAGTTTATCTGAAACAACTCTATCATATCCTTTCATACGTTCTTTTGAAAAATTTATAACTGTACCACATTTTTCTCTCTTTCCAGAAACCACATCTCCCACTACCTCTATGTTTCAACTTTTGTTTTATGAACGAATTTTTGTTTGATCATAAAGACTTAAATTGAATCATTAATCTAAAGATGAAAAGTATAGATTTTTATGTAGTACTTATATTTTAATTGTTGTTAAGATCATTTTGAATATGATGATATTTCTTTATCTTTTTTTCTATTTAACTGTTAATTGCTTTTCAAATAGGCAAAGCTTTTTTCTGTTTTATATGGAACGGTTATTTTGACTTTAAATTATTTATAAAAAGTGTGATGTTCTTTTTTAAAATTTTGTACATGCCATTTCTATGAGTACTGAGAGAATGTAAAGACAATATATTTTGTTGGTCCCAAAAGTGGTCAATGAGGTCTAGAAGGGGGGGTGAATAGACCTCCGAAAACTTTAAAACTTTTTCTTCAACTTTTTCTGTCAGCAGACCAAGTTGATCTAGAATTCGTAAGACTATTAAGCTGTTCGCGCACAAAGCTTTGAGCAGCAGAGTTGACCACTCATCTGATTTCACTCAGCTGATTCAGATGAAATATCAGAGTTTTAGAAACTAGTTGGCAGCGGATTTATCAAGTGTTTTTCAACCAATCTGTTACTCTTTAAGTTTTCTCACTCAAAAGATTTTATCCCCAGTTTTCACAACTCCTTTTAAAATCTTTTGGTTCAGTTCGTATGTTTGAGTTCTTTTGAAAGTAAGCAAGGTAAAGAAACCATGAATCAAACACACATAATTTTTATATTGGTTATATGGATAAAAATCATTTAGTCCACTCTTCCAAGTCACACAGATCTTGGGTTATACTAGAAAACACAAAGTTGACAGTATACAATGCTTGTGCCAAACAACAAATGAAATGGCCACAAGTGCGCAGTAAGAAATCACACAGAAATCCTACTCTCCGAAGCTAGATCACTCACACAGATGGATCTACACTCCTCACGCTATTTTCAGTATAGGAGCTCACAAAGAAAACCTACACTAAGAAGCTATATCACTTCACACAGATGGATATACACTTCTTTATTTTCTCAGTTGAAAGTCACTCAGACAGACAACGCAAGTTCTCTGTTCTTCAACGAAAAGCTTCATCAACAGATTACTGGGCTTGTGATTAGACGACTCAACTGATGGATCTCGCTCTTAAGATGTGATCTTGAATTGTGCAAGTCCCTCCTTCGATCTTCAGTTTGTCTTCTATTTATACTCTTGGATTTGAATTTCTGCCCGTTGAAGATGAGACAGAATTCTGCAGTCCTCGAGTTTTGGTGCCCAGTTTCTGGAACGGCTCTCTGCAACTGCTACAGTACAGTCTGCTGTACTTTCTGTCAGTCGCATTTAATGCATTCAGCATATTACCGTTTGGTAGCTTACTGACCGTCTTCACTTCACTGATGGGAGTACTCTGCTGATTATCAATCTACTGATGATCACTAGTCTGATGGCTACTCTGCTGATTCAAGAATGAACACATCTATCTTGACTCGGCTGATGATAACCGATCTTATCTTCACTGATCTGATATCCCACTCGGCTGATTCGGTCACATAGCTTCCAGACCTTGAGATAGGTTTCACTAAGCTGTTCTTAGTTGATGACTTAACATTTTGATCATCAAAACCATTATGGCCTTTTTGTCATCTTCAAAACCTTCTCTAATTTATACCAACAATTTCCCCTTTTTGATGATGACAAAACCTTTAACTACGAACGTCTTCTAAGTCTTCAGATTTGGTCTTCATACGTTGAGATGGAAATTTATTGATCTGATACATCTTTCAAAAGAATACCAATAGTTGGTTCTTTTTCCCTTTTTTTTTTTTTTGATCTTCTGCTTAAAGGGTTCTTAATTGCATCCTTTATCTTCCCCCTTTTTGTCATCAACGTCAATACTTGTGTTGCATCTCTTCTTCCCCTTTTACTCTTTATAGGATTGCAAACTTAGTATGCTGAAGACAATTAGGTGAGTACTAGGCTAATTTAGGTAGTCTTCATTGTTGTTTATCACTCCAGCTAGAAAATTTCCCCTAACTTCAAGAATTGATACCACTTGATGCTATTTGTGGTCTGATTCCACTTGTAGTCTGATACTACTTGTATGAATGTAAATCTGATTAGTCAGCTGATATCACTTGTTGATGTGATAACACTTGCTGATACCACTTGATGTAGTACATTCTTGAATAACACTTGGCTGTTGAGTTCCAGTCGGCTGATAAGAAACAGTCTTCTGATAGCTTCATTTTGACTTATTGAAAACTTCATCTTTATTTAGGAGTACTGCTAGTCATACACGTTCCCTCTAAGTTCAAGAATCCGTGGTCAAGTAGTCTTATGAGAGTTTCTCTTCAAAGACACTCAGCCGTTGAATTCGAGTAAGCAGTTCTGGGTTAGTCTTCTGATAAGTTCCCCCTCAACTTATGAATCTAAAATCAACAAACCACTTTCTTTGTCACATGGTTGACTTGTTGGTTTCTAATGGTCTTTATACTACTTGTAATCCTTTGATAGGCTTCAGATTTCCAACAATCTTGCTTCCTTGAAATCTCCAAATGTAGCGTCTACCACTTGTTGATTTATACCAATTGTCTGACACCACTTGTTTGATACCAATCACTTGACTGATATCACTTGATGGTTGGTAGCAATCTGATATAAGCAATTTGATATTACCATATCCTGGTGCACACTTGATGGTAAGATCACTTGTTGAATTTGTTGAAATTGCAAGGACAGTCAACTCATTTTTGTCATCTCCCAAGCATTTCACCTGTAAAACAGATGAATCTTTTTGGTACCCCTTATTTGTTGGGTCCAGCAGGGTTAGTAAAACCTTTAACATGTGATGATCTAGTGACTTATGTTTTATCATGATGATACCACTTGTCATTATGATGCCACTTTACTGGTCATGATTAAAACAATGTTCATAAGCAAGATAAGATGCATGAAATGTGTGATAAACATGCATATTGAAATGAGGATGGCAATCAACATAGTGAACATGATCAACATGATAATATGAATAAGCATAGTGCATGTCATAATAATAATTATCATAATGTGATTCAAATTCTTGCCAGATAATTCATTTTTGCCTCAATTTCTTACCTGAGTTATTTAATAACTCACCTTAGATTCAGCAGAATTGACATTTAAATTTTACTCCTATCAGCAGCCTATTCGGCTGATGGGTTTTAGTAGTCTGATTCGTCTTAGGTAGCTTACTAGGTGTTCTAACCTGTTGAGCATCAGTAGACTTGTTCTTCTAAGCCTCTGATTTTCTTTCTATTTAGAGAATGATGCAAGTTTTTCTTTTAAAGTTCATTTATATCTTCAAAACAAATTGCATACTAAGCTTTTAGAGTTTCATTCTCATGCTCAAGCTTTTTGGTAGTCAGCTGATTCTTGAGGTTTTTCAACCTAAAGTTTCAGTAATCTGGTTTGCTCTTTTTAGCAGAGTCATCTCTTCATTAAGCTTGGCAAATGCACAAACAATATTTGAATTTGTAATTTAGCATTTATTCATACGATTCAAATAGTGCATTTCATTAATAGTAGAAGTTACCTCAGTTTCAGAATCATCAGATTCTATGACAGTTAAGCATAGAGTTTCAGGTACTTCTTCAAATTCTTTATCAGACGACTGGTTGTCTGAATAAGATATGCCAGAGTTTATTAGCTTTGCTGCATCAGCTAACTTTGATTTGCTCTTACTCAGCTTACACTCCTTTTTGGCACGCTTTTCCTTTTCGGCAAACTTTTCAGATGATAAGTGAGAATGATCTTTGATCAAGAGTCCATACTCCTCTTCATTGTAGTCTCTAAGTTTTGCTTTGGAGGAATTCCTGTTTTCCTGAAAATGATCAGAAGAAGATGAAGTAGCATTTTTATATTTTAATTTCATTTTCTTCTTGTAGAACTTCTCAAAATCATTCAGCAGCAAGGTAACGTCGTCAGCAGTGTAGACTTTTTCTGAACTCGGCAGAGTCTTCTGTTTTGACTTGTCTGCTGATTTTCTTGACTTGTCTGACGCCATTAGAGCAGCAGTAGGGTCTAAACTGGTTGACAATTCTAATCCCATTCTTGGCATTTGATACTCATATGCTTTGAGGGATGAGAACAATTCGGAAAGAGAAATCTTCTCGAAATCCCTTAATTCTTCCATGACTGTCACCTTCATGTTGAATTTAGGTGGCAAGGCCTTGAGAACCTTTACGGTGCTCTCCTTGTTCGAAAATTCTTTACAAACCTTAGAACTTCATTCAGAGCTTTGGTAAATCTAGTATCCATCTGATCAATCGTTTCACCAGACATCATCGTGAAATTTTCAAACTCCTCAAGAGCTACACTGAGCTTGTGTTATTTGATAGCGTCGTTTCCTTCGCTTAGCTCGCAGACTTTATCCCACATCTCTTTGGCAGTTTTGAAATGCTTGATCATTTGGAATCTTTCTTCATCTACAGCTTTGAACATAATGAGCTTAGCCTTTTTATCAAGGTTTACTAACTTGACTTCTTTGGGAGTCAGCTCATCCAGCTCTTTGTCAACTATCTGATCTGGTTGGCCAGCAACCTTCACAGTCTTCTGAAATCTGAATGGTTCTTTTGTAAAACAAGTAAGCATGTTGTCGTCGTATGCGGCAAGAAGGATTTCCATTCTGATTTTTCACCTTTCAAAGTCCATAAGGCCAATGTGAGGAACATGGCTTATGACATCCATTTTTCAAAAAGTTTTTTATTTTCAAAATATGCTCTCTTTTTGAAAAATTTGAAAAACCCACCTTGGATCAAGTTCGTTTGACCAGGCAGAGGATCAGATGAACCAATCTGCTCTGATACCACTTGTTGGTCCCAAAAGTGGTCAATGAGGTCTAGAGGGGGGTGAAGAGACCTCTGAAAACTTTAAAACTTTTTCTTCAACTTTTTCTGTCAGCAGACTAAGTTGATCTAGAATTCGTAAGACTACTAAGCTGTTCGCGCACAAAGCTTTGAGCAGCAGTGTTGACCACTCATTTGATTTCACTCAGCTGATTCAGATGAAATATCAGAGTTTTAGAAACTAGTTGGCAGCGGATTTATCAAATGTTTTTCAACCAATCTGTTCTTCTTTAAGTTTTCTCACTCAAAAGATTTTATCCCCAGTTTTCACAACTCCTTTCAAAATCTTTTGGTTCAGTTCGTATGTTTGAGTTCTTTTGAAAGTAAGCAAGGTAAAGAAACCATGAATCAAACACATATAATTTTTATAGTGGTTATATGGATAAAAATCATTTAGTTCACTCTTTCAAGTCAGACAGATCTTGGGTTATACTTGAAAACACAAAGTTAACAGTATACAATGCTGGAGCCAAACAACAAATGAAATGGCCACAAGTGCACAGTAAGAGATCACACAGAAATCCTATCCTCCGAAACTAGATCACCCACACAGATGGATCTACACTCCTCACACTATTTTCAGTATAGAAGCTCACAAAGAAAACCTACACTAAGAAGCTATATCACTTCACACAGATGGATATACACTCCTTTCTTTTCTCAGTTGAAAGTCACTCAGACAGACAACGCAAGTTCTCTGTTCTTCAACGAAAAGCTTCGTGAACAGATGACTGGGCTTGTGATCAGACGACTCTACTGATGGATCTCGCTCTTAAGATGTGATCTTTAATTGTGCAAGTCCCTCCTTCGATCTTCAGTTTGTCTTCTATTTATACTCTTGGATTTGAATTTCTGCCCGTTGAAGATGAGACAGAATTCTGCAGTCCTCGAGTTCTGGTCCCCAGTTTCTGGAACGACTCTCTGCAATTGCTACAGTACGGTCTGCTGTACTTTTTGTCAGTCGCATTTAATGCACTCATCATATTACCGTTTGGTAGCTTACTGACCGTCTTCACTATACTGATGGGAGTACTCTGCTGATGATCAATCTACTGATGATCACTCGTCTGATGGCTACTCTGCTGATTCAAGAATGAACACATCTATTTTGACTCCGCTGATGATAACCAATCTGATCTTCACTGATCTGATATCCCACTCGGCTGATTCGGTCACATAGCTTCCAGACCTTGAGATAGGTTTCACTAAGCTGTTCTTAGTTGATGACTTAACCTTTTGATCTTCAAAACCACTATGACATTTTTGTCATCTTCAAAACCTTCTCTAATTTATACCAACATATTTGATGTGCTTAACAAATATGAACTTATTTGTTATCTTTTTTTTTTTAGGATCATTTACGGACTGCACTGTTTAATTTTCTCAAGGGTGGTGAATACATGACATGGTGGTGGTGATGTGAAAATGGGTGATGGGATGATGTTGTGTAGTGGTTTGTTTTGACCAATGAAATACATCAGAGTTCAGAGATAAGAATGATGAAGTTAAAAAGACAACCATATAATGAGCAATTTGGTAATAATGGAGAACTATAGATTGAAAGAAGACTAATTCTAGAATTATAGATAGATAGAATTATAGATGAAAGCTTATTATCTGTTTAAAGAGTTACTTTTGCTCAAAAATGACCAATTTAGAAGTTTTTTAGAGGCAAATTAAAGTGTTATTCAAACTATAGACTATAGCTAGAGAAAGTGATATAGCATGAAAAAAAAAATTCTAATATGCTTATCATAGTTTTGTTAGGAGTTTGTATACACCCTTCTCATAATCTTTGTTGTTAGTAAAAAGTTCTCTTCTCCGCCCTTCGAATTGCAAAGTGTACAAAAATATGAGATTTCGTGATGAACCATTTCTCTCTACCTTGGAAATTTTGGTGTGCCGAGAAGTTTCAGTGAATCAAAATCTATAGCTTCTCTAATCTGATACAAAGTGAATTATATTTGTCTATTTGTTTATTCTTTCATTAGCTTTTCATTGTTATATATTACAAAGTTTTACTGCACACATGAACAATTCAGTGGTGGTGTGTTTGTTGCAGTCATATTTGAGACAGGATCAAAACGTGGAGCTCTCAGATTTAATGAGATTGTCAAATACCCAACACAGTTAAACTGAGGTATCACTACAACGATTCTTGCTGAGGATTGAAAATAATTTGGAATCAAAAGCTAGGATCAAATTAACTTCGATCAGGTAGCATGGAACAAGAAGCTTGTCTCAGCTGCAGTACATTTGCTTGATTCATCAATGTAGAAGAGTCATTTGTAAATATTGTTTGGGCGTATAGGCGGATGACATTGTTTGTCACTCCATAAGATAGAATTGATAGATACTTAGAAAATAGACTTTTTGATAATTACAAAACATAGACAGTGAGTAGAAGGTCATAAATTGAGAGAAGGATAACTCAAAATATTGTACAAACATAAATAATCTTTTACCTTAAAAGAAAAAATGGAATCCTCCAAAGAACCGTTAAGTACATTATCTTTGTTTTTAATTCATGTTTATGTATAAAACAAAGAGATAATGTTTGAAATTAACTTTTATGATATCATTCGTTAGTAAGGGTTGTAGATAATTTTTTTTCATTTTCATATGTCAGGTTACTAATTTTTCATATAATTAATTATACAAAATTATTTAATATAATTCCGTGCATAGCACGGATTTGGGCTAGTTTGTTTATAAGTGGTACCAATTTGTCAAACTTATAATAGTAACATGGATCTACAGGATTCTAGAATATTAGTATAGTACCATTAATTAAAGATGATGCAGCGGTCGATAAGTCTGATTTTATATTTACGATCTCAAAGTACAAATTTGAATGACTGTTCAAAATTGCAATAACATATATGTCGTATTAATTACTTTGGTTTAAACCGTACTGGAGCATCTAATTACACCCATCACGAATTAATATCTGATCAGTGATAGTTAATGAATAAGAATAATGAGTCAAATGAAATTTGGGTCAGAAATTTCATTTTCGTTGATGTCTTCATTCCTGTCAAACGAATTCGCGACGAATGAAAGAGGTTAGGGTCTATTTTAATGGATTTTGACTTGATTTTGCGGGTCTCGATTTAAAGATAAAATTAATTTGGGTGGTTTCAATGAAACTTTTAAGTCCTCATTTGGATGAGTTTTGGATGTTAGGTTTTGTGGTTGAAACCCCACATGAATTGGGTTTCGATGATGAGGTTTAAGGAAAAAAGTATGTGGCTAGTATCAAATCAATGTCTTCTTTAGTGAGATTTGTAGGAAAAAGTAGGTGGTAGGTGTCAAATCAATATTATATAGGTTTGAAGAGTTAAAGTGTGAGTTTCTGAATATGTTTTTGAAGATTTTATGAGTTTGGCGAAAACTCATTTGAAAAGATTTTGGCTTAATCTCGCGAAACCCGTAAGACCTGGCCAAAACCCATCCACTTATAGCCTTATAGTTTTTTAATACAAGGAATATTCAGTTATTTATTTTTAAATATATACATACACAAATATTATACTTATGATAAATATGTTTATTTTAAATAGACAGCCCAACTTTCTGTGATAAATAAAAAGTCAAAATACATTTCTATGTTTTTATAAAAGAAACACACATTATTCCTCTTGATTTTTATATGTTTACAAATAAGGTAAAATGCACATTATGCAATATTATATGAAGTTAAAGTGTCCATTTACGCATATCACAGGAAGGTAAATTATTTATTTACGCATATCACAGAGGATAAAGTGAGATGAATATGTTGTCGAGGGTAAAATCAAATTGATCATTTTTTACAAAAAAATGAAGTCTTGCACGCATTATAGAGTGTGTATGCTACATCTTTACTAGTAAATAGATAGATTGCTCATTATTTTATTTCACGTGAAGATAAATTACTTATTTTCATATTACATGAAGATAATTTGTCCATTAAATATATTACATGGAATTAACTTGCCAAAAACTCGGTAGAATAGTAACTCTACGAGCATGATTTTTATTCCCACTAAAAGTAAAAGTACTCGACGCAAATTTCCTTTTTAGGTTATAGATGCATGTCTCGATAATGTTTGTTCTATTTTTTGTAATATTTAAATTCAAGTACGAGTAAGTACCCTTGACTTCAACAACAAAAAAGGTCTAATTAGTATTAGCTTGCAAATGAAGTACCATCTATATAACTTTTTTAGTTAGATATTGAGATTAACCTCCTACAAAATATTATTAGACTACATAATATTATTAATATAATAATGATGGCACATGCATGTGTATAATGGAAAACCTTAAGATGGATCCAAAAAGGATCCAAATATCAAAGTGGACATCAATAATTGGAACCAAGACACATCAAGATCATCGTATTACACGAATCAAAAAATTATGTCGCTACCTTCTACATAGACACCTAGAGGTGCGGTCCAGACTAAGCTAACGACTTCAAGTAGCACGTCTATTGGTCTAAGATGACCTAATTCAAAACATAAAATGTCAACTTCAAAGTCGAATCTTGTTAATTAACGTTACACCATTAAAACAAAATCATACCCCGAGCATATGGAGTCTTGTCCATGTTGTATGAATTGTCCCATTAGTATACGATCCAAACCCTAGATATTCGTTACTTATCATGCAAGAACATTACGTAATTAAGGCAAAATGAGGTTGAAGATAAAAACTCGAAGTTCATCATATAAAAAATATAATTATCATTAATGTATACACATAATTCTTTGTTCATTCTCTTTGCTTCACGTTTAATTCTAATTGTTCTTAAGCATCGAATGAATCTCGTAGGCATTTTCAGGGACTAGCCTCACGTGCTACTTTTGTGGGCCTTTATGTATAATATTGTCAAGTTAGGAGCAGAATCGTACATATTCACCAATTTCGATGGAGGTACAGTTTCCCTATCAAATATATTTAATTATTTTTATATACTCGTATTATTTTTATTTTATAATTGCATTAACTTTTAACGTGTCTAACTAGTTTGATTCTATAAATAAATAAAAATGGCAAAAGAAAAAGACCTTATGCCCTATTTGAAAGGGTTTTTTTGTTGGTGTTTAATCATCTATCTGTGTAATAGAAATATATTCAATTTATATTTCTTGTAGTAAGTATAAAAGTAATTAATTATAAACTATAATTATAATTAAGTATAGTTACTATACTAATATGGTATATTTATGTTATTGTTGGGTTTTTATAATTAGATTGAGCCCAATTGAAATTAAGCCATTAAATTAAAAATGAATGAAACTTAGAGAGGAAAAATGTCTTCATCTCACATGGAGGAAATTGAAAAGATTTTTGTCATTTATAATGCAAAAAAAATGGATGAGGGTAGGGCCCCTTGGGTGTACCAAATTTTTCTAAGGGGAGAAGACGTACATGACAATGGTTTCCCACACGCGCGCCGCCGCCGTCCATCTGACCGACCGATCGGCATGGTCCGGTTCTGGCTCGGGCTCGGGCTCGGGCTCGGATTGAGATTGGGCTTGGGCTTCAACATAATATTATCTTTTTGGACAAAATTTAATTAATGTTTTGGCCCAAAACTAAAAGGGCCATTTTCTAAATCCATAAAAATTAGATCCGCGTAGCAGATCCGGTTGACCCGAGCAAGATCCGCATAGTTGACCCCCCTCTGAAAAGATCTGAGCTCCTACTTTTTGAATTGTAGCACCGGTTCGTTTGAATTGAACCGGTTGCACCAATTCGGACCAAACCAATGCTACTGGTTTAATTCGAACAGTCATGTCCCTCTAGCAACACCTTTTCTGCTGCTATAAATAGTGGGAGAATCTGGCAAATTCTCTCATCCCGTTTTCTAGCAATCAAAAGCAGAATCCTATTCTTTATCTCTCTATTATTCTCTCTTTCTAGTTGTTCAAATATTCTATTTGTTAAAGTTCGCCGTGGACTTGTTCTTTGTGCAAAGAAACAAGTATCCGACTGTGGTATCTTGGGAGACTACTGGGACAAACTGTTGCACCTTTGACAGCCCAGAATTATTATCTTAAGGACATTGCATTAGCAAGCCTCAATCGATTTTCGTTTCAGAATTATTTCAGTAAGTGCACTGTTATTAAATTCTGATTTTGTTTGTTCTGCGAGAATAAACTATACTAATATTTATAATTAGAGTTAATTATAAATAATTATTCTGTTGGAATAATTTACTATAGTTTTTATATTATATAGTATTTTATAATATTTTATAAATAATTATTCTGTGAGAATAATTTACTATCGTACTTATAGAATATTTTATATACACATATTGTTTTAAACATTTTTCAACAGTTACTATATTCAAGATTTTTTAAATAAAACATAAAATGGCACAGAAGCATATTTAAATAAAATTGGTGTTTCAACTTGAATTTTATATAAGACAACAACTTTATTTGAGAAAGTTTAAGTAATTGAAATGAATACATGAATTAGTATTGAAATTAAGGAAATAATGTGTAGAAAGACTGAGGTTGCGGAAGCAATCTCCTTAAGACAATATTTTCGGGCTGTCTACGGTGCACACAGTCGAACCCCGGTAGTCTCCCAAGATACAACAGTCAGATGCTCCTTGTTTGCATGAACAAAGAACCCATGACGAACTTTAAACAAACAGAACTTCGACGAGAAATTATTTAATTTGAGAAGTAGAGAAAATAATTTGTACTTTATTTCCTGAAAAAATAGTGTGAGGAATTGGCCAGATTCCTCTCCTGCTTATAGCAATTGAAAGTTGTTGCTGGAGGGTCACAACAGTTCGGGTTTAAATTAAACAATGGTTTGGTCCGAACGGGTGCCACCCATTCGGTTCAAAATTCGACCAAACACACCATTTTATTCAAAATTGGGCGGGCAACATGGATCCTTCTCGGACCTTCTAGAAACGGGTCTCGCGGATCCTGTTCGGATCACATGCTGATCCTAATCGGATCACCCACGGACCTTTGCACAAAGTTTGGACTTTAATAATTATTGGGCCCAAATATTACCCTAGGCCCATTTCTACAAAAGTCTTTCCACTTTGAAAGCTAGGTGCCCTTTTTATAACAATTTTGTAGCTCAACTTTCTCCTTCTTTTCCATGTGGGATGGATAGACTCAACCTTCTCTTCTCATTTCATTCATTAAGGTGTAATAATTAACTTTGGCTAATTAGACTCAATTTAATTAGCCATAATTAATCCAATTACACCAACAATCCCCCATATAAATGAAATTTCTCTTCGCACGAGACACAACATGTCGAAGTAATATTTAGGTATAATAATGTTTCGGGATAGGTGAAATATTTCATATTGAACATTCCCTAGTTGAAACTTATCGGATTTACTTAGCCAATCGGTGAAATATTTCATCTTGAACCGTCGGCTGTTGGTGTAAACCAAGACAATAAGCTTAACACATTATTATACCGATTCATGACAAGTTCTCGGTTGTGTTCATTTCGATCCTGAACATTCTTGATAATGCGAGTGCTTTAGAGAATTTCAGCCTATAAAGAAGATCTCAACGAGCCGACCCAGCTCACACTTACATAGGTAACCGCTTCTATCAAAAGTATCCTACCATACTCCACTTGTTTAAAACCAAGATATAGATGTCATTAAAAGCGTTTGTTTAACCTTTAAAATAACGCGGTAGGTCTGTACTTATTGCATCATAAAAATGGGATAGAGTTAAAACTCTTAAGTACTTTGGTTCTAAGTTAGCCAAGACTGGTTGGCCTATTGAACTTGGTCCGTGGGATCTCCAGTCACCAAGTTAGGTTTCTGTACAAGGTAACTTAGTCTAATTTAGGCTTTAAGCACATTCCCCTCGATGCACATTCTACTCTCTCGCCAGATAAACCTTTAGTAAACGGATCCGCGAGGCTCTCTTTTGACTTCACAAAGTCAATGAAAATTATTCCATTTGAGATTAGATGTCTCACGGTATTATGTCGACGACGAATATGTCGTGACTTACCATTATACATAAAGTTGTGAGCTCTATGTAATGCCGCTTGATTATCGCAATGTATACATATGGCTGACACAGGTTTCGGCCATAGTGGAATATCTTCTAGAAAGTTACGAAGCCACTCAACTTCTTCACCAGCTTTATCCAAAGCTATAAACTCCGACTCCATTGTGGATCGAGCTATACACGTCTATTTAGAAGATTTCCATGAGATTGCGCCTCCTCCTATTGTGAATACATACCTACTTGTAGATTTTGATTCTTCCGAATAAGAAATCCAATTTGCATCACTATATCCCTCGAAGACAACTAGAGATTTTTCATAGTGTAATGCATACTCTGATGTATTCTTTAGGTATCCAAGCACTCTCATTAGTGCTTCCCAATGAAGCTTGCTACTCGTATATCTACTCAATTTATAAACTGAGTAGGCGATGTCTGATCTCGTGCAATTCATAATATACATGAGATATCCAATTATACGAGCATACTTATTTTGTGATACGCTATCTCCTTTGTTTTTGTGTAGGACCACCGATGGAAGAAAAGGATTGTTAGTTCCTTTAAATCCATGTTTCTTAAATTTCTCAAGTATCTTTTCCACGTAGTGTGACTGAGATAATTTAATATCATTCGATGATCTTGTTATTTTAATTCCCAAAATAACATCGACTTCTCCGAGATCCTTCATATCGAAATTATTAGTTAGTATTTTCTTCGTGGACATAATAACCTCCATGATAGTCCCAAATATTAACATATCGTCAACATAAAGACATACTATGACAACCGTTTGTCCGTATTGTCTTATATATACGCAATTGTCGCATTCGTTGATGCGAAAGCCATTTTTAATCATGACATTGTCAAATTTCTCGTGTCATTGTTTAGGAGCTTGTTTTAAGGCCATAAAGAGAACGAACAAGTTTACAAACTTTGTCCTCTTTTCCTTTAACAACGAAACCTTCTGGTTGTTCCATATAAATCTCCTCATTTAATTCACCATTAAGGAAATCCGTTTTAACATCCATTTGATGAATCTCAAGATTATGAATAGTTGCTAAAGCTATTAATAGTCTTATGGATTTTATCCTAGTCACTGGTGAATAGGTATCAAAGAAGTCTATTCCTTTCTTTTGTCGATACCCCTTAGCTACTAATATAGCTTTATATTTATCGGTAGACCCGTCGGGTTTTAATTTCTTTTTAGAAATTCATTTACATCCAATAGGTTTATTCCTATAGGAAGATCAACCAATTCCCAAGTATTATTACTTAAGATGGATTGTAACTCACTGTCTATCGCCTCTTTCCAATGCTCTGCATCGGAAACAGTCATAGCTTCTTTATATGTTTGAGGATCATCCTCAATCATATAGGTTAAGAAATCTGGGCCGAAGGATTTTTCTATTTTAGCTCGTTTACTCCTTCTGGGCTCTTCTATGACTTCCTTGTGGACTTGAGAATCATTTCCTTCAGAAATTGATTCGTATGTCTCTTTTGAGAAGTGATGTTTAAGTCCTTCTTATGTGGAAATATATTCTCATAGAATATCGCATCTCGAGATTCAATAATTGTGTTAACGTGAACCTCACTATTTTTAGATTTAAAACCTAAAAATCTGTAAGCATTGCTATTCTCAGCTCGACCTATGTAAGAGCAATCAACGGTTTTAGATCCAAGTTTTACCTTTTTAGGTCTTGGAACTGCCACTTTAGCCAAGCACCCCCACACTTTGAGGTATTTGTAGCTAGGCTGTCTTCCTTTCCATAGCTTATATGGAATAGCATCATTTTTCTTGTGTGGAACTCGATTCAATATATGATTCGCCATTAAGATGGCTTCCCCCCACAAGTTGATAGGTAAATCTGATCTTAGAAGCATGACATTCATCATATCTTTTAACATGACATTCATCATATCTTTTAAAGTTCGGTTCTTCCGTTCAGCTACCCCATTTGATTGGGGTGAGTAAGATGCAGTCATTTCATGAATTATCCCTGATTCAGTGCACAATTGCTGAAAAGGATATTCATATTCACCTCCTCTATCAGATCTAAGAATTTTAATTTTCTTATTCAAATGATTTTCAACTTCGGCTTTATATTGTATAAAGGCATTTATTGCTTCTTTTTCTTATGTTATAAATACACATAGCAATAGCGCGTACAATCATCAATAAATGTGATTAAGTACCTTTTACCTCCATGAGTAGGAGTTGCCTTTAAATTACACAAGTCAGTGTGAATTAGCTCTAAGGATTGTGAGCTCCTTTCGATTGGGTTGAAAGGTTGTTTGGCATATTTGCCTCTACACAAAATTCACATTTATAAGACTTATCTACTTCAAAATTAGGTATTAAAATTAAGTTAGCTAATTTTTTCATTCTTCGAAAATTAATGTGACCTAAACGGTCATGCCATAATGTAGGAAACTCAAGCAAGTAAGCAGAAGTAATATTATTATTAATAAACTTGTTGTCTTTGCCAATCACGGCTACATTTGCCTTAAATAGGCCATTACACATGTAACACTTTCCTACATGCATACCCTCTTGGTGAGCACAAATTTATCTGACTCAGAGGCTAAACGGAATCCATTCTTAGTAAGGATAGAACCTGAAATAAGATTCTTCCTAATATCAGGAATCAGGAACATAAAGTATGTTATTAAGAGTAACATCTTTTCATGAAGTAAACTTCAGCACCACATTCCTTCTCCTTCTACGACGGAATGAGCGTCATTTCCCATGAAGAGCATCTGCTTATGTTCAGAATCTTTGTAAGTAGTGAACATGCTCTTGTCGTAGCAGATATGACGGGTAGCCCCAGTGTCCACCCACCATCCTTTGGTATCGGCAGTTAAGAATGCTTCAGATACGACCGCTGCCAGATGCATGTCATCCATGTCAGAAGTCGCGAGTTCCACAGTGATATTTGCTTCATCTTTCTTTCTGGTGTTTCGGTGACGGCACTTCTTTGCAAGATGGCTGCTCTTTCCACAGACAAAACATATTCTGTTGGATTTTTTCTTTTGGTTACCCTTGTTCCCTTTGTTAGGTGGATTAGGCTTTTGCTTCTTACTCACTTGAGAGTCTTCCACAATGTGAGCCTTAGCTCCCTCGGGATGAGGCATTCCCATAAAGTTCAAACCTTTGTCGGTGATCATGTTGTTCTCCTGTGTCTTGAGCTTTTCTGCAAGATCTTGCAAGGTCCATTTAGAAACCGACTTCTTGTGCCGTAGGTGATGTTTGAACCATGTCCATGCCGGAGGAAGCTTTCCAATTATGAAGGTCACCTGGTAGGACTCGCTTAGTTCATGCCCTTCAGCTAGAAGTTCATTGATCATTGTTTGAAGCTCATTCACTTGTTCATACACATATTTGCTATCAACCATTCGGTAGAACTGGAATTTGTCCACTAGAAACTTTCTGTACCCTGAGTCTTCGGTTTTGTATTTCCTTGTCATACCTTCCCACAAGAGTTTAGCAGTCTTTAGGGGACTGTAAACCTTGTAGAGTGTCTCATCCAAGCAACTCAGTATGTAATGTCCGCACATAAAGTCGTTGAGATTCCATGACTCGATTTGCTTGACTTCCTTAGGAGTTTGATTCTCCTTGGCCTCTGATACCTCATCAGTAAGGTACCTAGTTACGCCTAAAGTCGTTAGATAGAACTTTATTTTGTCCTGCCATGTTGCAAAATCAACCCCTTTGAATTTGAAGGGTGGAATCAACGGAGGGATAGAAATGCTTTTTGGTGTCTCCACCACATAGTTGTTTGATGCATCTACACAGATGTATTACACAGTTTAATATTGTCTTAAGATTGTTGGTGTTTAACAATCTGTGTAATAGAAATATACTAAATTTATATTTCTTGTAGTAAATATAAAAGTAATTAAGTATAAACTATAATTATAATTAAGTATAGTTTACTAAACTAATATAGTATATTTATGTTACTATATTCAAGATTGTTTAAATAAAACATAAAATGGCACAGAAGCGTATTTAAATAAAATTGGTGTTTCAACTTGAATTTTATATAAGACATCAACTTTATTTGAGAAAGTTTAAGTAATTGAAATGAATATATGAATTAGTATTGAAATTAAGGAAATAAAGTGTAGAAAGACTGAGGTTGCGGAAGCAAGACAATATTTTCGGGATGCCTACGGTGCACACAGTCGAACCCCGGTAGTTTCCCAAGATACAACATTCTGATGCTTCTTCTTTGCACGAACAAAGAACCCACGACGAAGTTTAAACAAATAGAACTTCGACGAGAAATTATTCAATTTGAGAAGTACAGAAAATAATTTGTACTTTATTTGCTGAAAATATAGTGTGAGGAATTGACCAGATTACTCTCCTATTTATAGCAATTGAAAGTTGTTGCTGGAGGGTCACAACAGTTCGGATTTAAATTAAACAATGGTTCGTCCGAACGGGTGCCACCCATTCGGTTCAAAATCCGACAAAACACACCCTTTTATTCAAAATTGGGCGGGCAACACGGATCCTTCTCGGACCTTCTAGAAACGGGTCTCGCGAATCCCGTTCGGATCACATGCGGATCCTAATCGGATCACACGCGGATCCTAGTCGGATCACAAGCGGATCCTAATCAAATCACCCACGGATCTTTGCACAAAGTTTGGACTTTTGGGCCCAAATATTACTCTAGGCTCATTCCTACAAAACCTTCCCACTTTGAAAGCTAGGTGCCCTTTTTATAACAATTTTGTAGCTCAATTTTCTCCTTCTTTTCCATGTGGGATGGAGAGACTCAACATTGTCTTCTCATTTCATTCATTAAGGTGTAATAATTAACTTTTGCTAATTAGACTCAATTTAATTAGCCATAATTAATCCAATTAAACCAACATTTTCACCCGGTTTCGTGGGTCTAAATTTTTAAAAAATAGTTTCAGTGTGATTTTGATGAAACTTTTGAAATATCATTTTATATATTTTGGATGTTGAGTTTTGTGGTTCTGAAAAAGCTGAAGCTGCACTTGGATTGTTTTTGAATGTTTAGTGTGGGGGAAAAAGTGATAAATATTATATCAATTTCTTTTTTAGAGAGTTTGAAGGAAAAAGTTAAATTAATATATTATTGGCTTCAATAATTTTAAATTTGTAAATATGCTAAATTTTATAGGTATGTCAAAAACTTATTTAGAATAATTTTTGTCCGGTCTCACAAAACCCTCACTAAAAATCCATCCTCATAGGGAGAAGAGAAATTATTTAGTGTAACTGTTGCACCACGTCATTAAGTATATGGGGTGCAATCCACCAATACATTTGAAACATGTGGAGTGATAATCCACATCACCTATGTTCTGACAAAGTGAATATAATTTTTTGAAATCCTATTTTCTGGGAACATAGTCAGAATATGAGGTGATATGGATTATCACTCCATATGTCACAAGTGTACTGATAAGTTGTACTATATTTATTTGATGACGTGGTGCATCGATTGCGTTAAATAATCTTTAGAGGGGCTACTTTAGAGAAGAAGATGAGCTATTATTATTAAAGTGTAAAGTTTTGGTGTCCAAACTTAAAAAAAAAAAGAAAAAGGAAAAGTCAATATCATAGACAAAAATTTCTAGGTGTGTGTGACGAAGACGTGTGACCAGATGGACCCGCTCTAAGAACGGCCCAATTTGATCATCAGTACAAAAAGAGCAGAAACGTTGGGCCTTTCTATGTTCAATTAATTGCTGGGCCACCACCATTACGACCCAAAATTGATAGGTACTTTCATGATAATTTGGACTAGTGTGTGTTGTTGCGTGCACGTGTATGGTGAAAAAGACGGACAATGAGCCATTGGTCCATCATAATTTGACCTGAAACATTTTAACCATCTCCAGTCAAATCCTTCACCAATGATACGCGGATACTTTAGAAAATTATAAAATATAGTGTCAAACACTATTCTATTATGATACTCCTCAGATATTTATGGGATTCGTATTTGACACTACACATGGTATGTCGGTTTATATAATTAAAAAAAATAGTTGGACACATGTATTAAACTTATTTACATTGTATCCAACACATTTTATATTCTGAATTTTGCTAAGTCACCACAATTGGTAAAAACAATGTAAGGCTTACTACACTTTATACTTTATACAACTGCAATACAAGATAATTTATCTATAACTGGATATGTTTTATATATCATAATAAAACAATGAACATGATGTATAATTAAGAGTATTAAATTACTAAATGATTTTTTTTCTCTAGAAATTATGCAATTTTAGTACTTATGAAATTAACTTGATCTATTTTAATATGTATAAATAGTTAAATTTATATTTTTTACATTCGTACCCACGTCTTATCATATTCAATAATTTTTAAAAATCCACATCGTTGTATCCATGTCGTTCGTATTCATACAATCGTATCCATATCAGTGCAACATAGACCTCCACCCTTTCCCCATGGTTCCCTTCCCTTATCCAGTTCTCTTTAATAGTTATCTCCAGTTACTTAATATTCTCATTTCAATCAATTCTAATTATCATATTTCTTAATACTAATAATGATAATAATAATAGTAATAATAAATTTAACATTGACATTAATAATAAAAAATTTACATTTGAATTAATAATAAGAAATATAACAGTAACATTAATAATGGCAGATTTTTTTGAGTGCACAATACTACAACAATTAATAATTCATCTACGGAAAGTCATCATCCATGCTACAACAATTATTTGGTCATATGTTATCGAATTTATTTATGATTGTTTCAATATATAACTATTAGGGTTATATTGTTTTTTATTCAAAAATCGTTTTTAATTTTAATTACATTATTCTAAATTAACACAAATTAAAATTAAATTCGTAAAATTTTAAATAATAGATAAATTAAAATTTCTTATAATATAATTAAATTTTAAACATGAATGTTAAGTTTATTAAATGAAAGTTATAATTATAAAATAATAAATTAAATTAATGTTA
This sequence comes from Penstemon eatonii, assembly GCA_038501285.1. NCBI lineage: Eukaryota > Viridiplantae > Streptophyta > Magnoliopsida > Lamiales > Plantaginaceae > Penstemon > Penstemon eatonii. The sequence continues at coordinate 57,814,475 of CM076715.1, read as the reverse complement.
AAATTTAAAAAAATTTAAAATAAATTAATTAAAGAAAACAATAAAAAAAAAATAAAGAACTGCCCACCGACCATGGTGGGTGTTGAGGTCCAGCTACCCACCTCCCCACCCCACCCAGGAGGTGGGTGAAGACCTCCTTACCCACCTCTTTCCCCCTCCCCCTCATCAACATTGATCACTTCTTGGAGATATCATTAGAGTTTGTTTGTTGGAGACTTGGAGGGATAAAAAATTTAATAAGAGAAAAAATATATTATTTGTTAATTATGTAGAGTGTAATTTCATATATGTAGTGATTACCTGGAATGCGGCTCAAACATATTCATCTTTTGATTAACTGGGATGAATAAATATTTTTCAAGAATAAATATTTATAGATCGTTCAACACTACTCGACTGAACACTACTTGAACAATGTGTCGTTCAATATTATTCAACTCAATTACACGCTGAAAGTGATCTTGTCATGGTTACCAAAAAAATGGGTTGTTAGGCTTACACACCCAAAACAAAAATAAAGCATATTTATTTGAACTTTTACGTGTACAAATGTCTTAACTATTATTCTATACTACATGGAAATTAAACAACGTCTCTTTACATATATTTTACTGCATTAATACAATTACTACTATCTTAGAGGTGACTTTGAAATTTAAAAAAAAGAAAAAACCTTATTTAGATGAAGCTTTCCCTCAATTTCGTAATTTATAAATCATATTCACAATTATGTTGCCAATATGCACTTATCATGTTTCATATAGAAAATACCCAATCTTAACTTAATAGAAATATTAATAAAATAATAATTATCTAACTAAATTAATAACCATGTTGAAGAACTAAATTTGTTCAGTAAGGTCAAATATATATTTCTCATTGCCTAAAAATAAAAAACTAACCCTGAAAAGTTCATAATTTAGACATAACATTCTCAAAATAATATATTGTGTAAATGAGAAGAGTTTAGTTAGTGAGTCCAAAAGTGGCCCATATTGATATTGAGCTAAAAATAGAAACTCTTCCAAATTCGGACCAAATTATAAGTACGCTGTAATGATGTGTATTTCCTTTTCTTTTTTAATAGATAATGCCATTTTTTTTCAGGATATTCTTTTTTCTTTTTTTTTTCTCTGCAGGATATTCAATGTACTCAATTCCGATAATTATTTAAAAAAAAAACACACAATGATCAATTTCGCGATTATTTTTCAAAAGGTATTATTCTTGCATTTTATTTGTATACCATCATCATAAAATGTTATGAATATTAGGACAATATTTTAGCATTATGTGTAAATCTGTTGAGATTTATGCTATTTCAAGGTTTATTTATGCTATTTTTAACATTTTAGCATTATGTGTAAAGCTGTTGTGTAAAATTGTCGCGATTATTTATGCTATTTTTTGATTTATGCTATTAGGACAATATTTCAAAATGAGTTGCGTTTTCAAGGTTTTTAATTTGGCTAAAATCCATATTTGGTCCGCAAGTTTGCCATTTTTCTACATTTAGTCCCATAAGTATAATGTTATAAAATTTCATCCTACAACTTACATTAATGGTCACACTTGGTCCCTTCTGGCAAATTTTTCGCCGGAGATAATAAAATAATAACCCAAAAATTGTCAACTAAAATTGAAATGAGTCATTTGCAAAAATACTAAACCCTTCTCTCTATTCCCCTTTCTTCTTCCTTAATTACTCTCTAATTCACCCAATAAAAATAAAAAATCTCACCAAATATGTTAATGGCGACAATGTTGAAACCCTTTTTTGAAAGATTGCAAACAATATTGCGGAGTAAAGGGAAGAATAATAACAAGAATGAGTTCACTTTTATAAAGGGTAATAAACATCATTCTTTCTTCTGTTTTATGTTTAATTGTTCATTTCATTATTTCTTTTTGGTTATCCTCTGATTTTAATTTTGATCTTTCATTTTATGTATGCTTAAGAAATTAGACTGTGTGATAGAAGAATGATGTTCTGAATTTTTCTGAGGGGAAATGGACAATCATATTATGTGGTCATTAATGATGAACTTTTGCATAAGGAAAATTTTGATTAGGCCATGTTAAAGAAGTGAAAGTTTCAGTTTTATAATTGGAGGTTAATAAAAAATTATCAGGTTTTCAGTTATTTTGCAATAAGAACGCCGGATTACTTGTATTTTCCGGTGGTAATAGAGTCAAATGGCACCGGAGGACTAAATGTGGTGAATGGTGTAAGTTATAGGACTGAATCTGGAGATTTTGATACATATAGGACTATAGTTGAATAAGTGGCATTTTTGCCTTTTAGTTTAGATAATTTGTTCAAAGCTTACAGAGAACATGTGACGTGAGGAGATTAACTGTACAAAGATTAGTAAAGGGGAAATGTTTATAAAGTGGATAATCTTAGTCAATGCAAGGTAGAATGGTGGCTAATATGCAGTGAAAAACTGTTGTCGAGAAATTAGGCTGATCGATTAAGAATTTTTTGTTTTTTGTTTATGGTAATAGTAATTAAGAGTGGAGAGGTTGAGGTATTATTTCATGTTTTACATTGAGCAATGTTTTTTTATTGTTTCATAGTAAGATATACTGAGGAATTTTTTTTGAATAGGATACTCTACTACTTGCTGAAGTGATCTAAAGCCACCTATATGAAAGTTATCGGGTCTCAATAATTTAAACTTTAAACATGATAGTTGATAGATTTTTCAGTAATGAAATGAAGCAAAGAAAATTGGACCTTTTCAGACTGAAATGATTGGTTCAGATAAAAAAACATATCTACAAAGGATTCCCGCTCAGGCATATTGAGGTTTCCCGTAATTACAAGAACCACCGTGGTTCCATATGTAATCATTTCCAGAAGTTGTAGGGGGTGTCCTTGTGAGGATAGTTGAAGTTGTAAGGGGTGTTATGATACATAGTCTAAACCAGACGGAGTCTTCTTCACCGTATTATGTTCGATTTGGCTAAAGCCTAATCTAAAATTTTTGTATCCTCTACTTAATTTAGTCCGCTAGAAAACATGCAGAATTCTGAGAAGTTTTTACCACGTAATTTATTCTAGGAGGCTCATCCAATGGTTTTTTAATCAGAGGCGGTTATATGTCATTGCACTGCAAAAAGTATATTTGTCATATTCACTGGTTTTTAAAATTTTTAACTAAGTCATTTGATTTATGAATTAAGTCTAGATATTTATGGGGAATCCAGCGGAGATTTTTCTCTGAAAAGCAATCATATGTGGATTGATGCATATATAACCCCGAGAGAAAGATGATGGAATATCATGGTACTTAAATATGTATAGTCAGAAAATTTACAATCTACAGTAGTTTTCTCTATACAATCGACCAAAGGACAACACATATTGCTCCACACTAGGTACACTTCTACATACAAAAGTGAGTAATATAGTTACTTTGGGTTCACCTTTTCAGCTTCAGTTTTTTACTGCCTGAGTTCTGCAGTAAATTTCTTGATTTTTTGAATTCTGATTTTTGCCATTTTCAATAGCTAATTACTCCTTCCTCATTTCACTCCTAATTCTGCATACTCATAGTCATTGCTTTCACCAACCAAGTCCTTTGCCCTTAAAGACTCATTCTCCCAATCTGTTTTATGTACAGCTGTTAAAATAGACAACACACATGCCAATTGAGCTGCTAAAAGCCCGTAACAAAGGCCGAAGAATCCCATATTCCAGGAAAAGGCCAAAGCTATTGCCACAGGTGTTCCCAACAAGTAGAATGAGCAAAAGTTTATGCCTGCCCCAATTCCAGGCCTAGCACTTCCTCTGAGCACTCCACAACTCGTGGTTTGTGGACAATTTGCAAGCTCACAAAATCCAATAATGGGTAGAACAGCCACGGTTAAAGCTAGAACTTCGTTGTCATTAGTGAAAATCCTACCCCATGCTCCTCTTCCTAAGGTAGTCAATAACAAACCAAACACTGATGTGGAGAAAGCCAGTCCTATAGCTACGCAACTTGCAAAACGTGCTTTATCTGGCCTTTCTGCTCCAAGTTCATTCCCTACTCTAGTCGAAACCGCTGCACTAAGTGATGAAGGCAATGTGTACATAAGAGATGTGGTTTGTATTACTATAGCTGACGTTGCAAGTGCAACATGGGGTTTGTATAGGTAACCAGCTAGAAGGGTCATGAACTCATACCACCACCATTCTAAACAAACACCTAAGCAACTAGGAATCGCTAGCCGAAGTAGCATCCCCCATTCCAAACCAAGTTGATTTGTACGTGGGATCAAGGATTTGGACAAAGTCGTTTTTTCATCGTGGGTATAGCTTATATAGCATAATACAAAGAGCAAAGAGTTAAGATTGGCTAAAAATGTGGAAATTGCAATTCCTTGGATACCGAAATTGTAATGGAAAGTTAAGAAGATGGTTATGGGAACATGTAGAAGTATTGCAAGAAAAGTGCACCAAAGAAGTGGCCATGTTGTCCCTTTGCTGCGTAAGTAAATACGTAAGGGAAGAAGAAGACTATTCAAGATGAGATCCGGGACCGCAAAGCGACAGTAAAGGCTTGCAATTTGTACTACTTGGGGTTCTTGGTGGAGCCATAGCATAAGAGGCTCGAGATTAATCCATAGCATCCCAATAGGTATGGATGCAAAAAGTAACAAAATGATTGTTCTTTGGAGAGTTAGAGAAACTACAGAAAAATTTTTAGACCCGAAAGCTTGGCTACATAGTGGCTCCATGCCCATGGATAGTCCGGAAAGTACAGAGTAACCTGTAATGTTGGAGAAGCCAATTGCTAATGCCCCACCTGCTAGCTCCAAGCTCCCGAGTCTTCCCATGCACGCAACCGAGATCATGTTTTTGAGGTAGCTTAATATGCCCATAGCCAATATTGGAAAGCCAATGCTTATTATATTCCTAAGTTCTTCCATTACCTAGAAATGTGAAAGAAAAAAGAAATTAGAATTTTCAGAGTAAAAATCATAGAGTTATAGGATTTTCTTCTTCTTACCTCTATCGTTTTCGGGTTCTTTTGAGTCAGCCCTGCAGCCATATTTTCCTTTTTGTTTATTTTTGTTTTCTCTTTCTTGTTTGGTTGTGTTTTATGTGGTTATAGACTAGAGGAAAATCAAGAGATAAACTTTTTTAAGTCAGGGAGGAGTTTTTATAGGGTGTAGAAGTGCTGGAATTTTTAGATTAATTTTCCTTTTTATCTTTTGATTAGACCATTTAATTTGTGCTTTAAGCTTCTCTAATTAAAGACTGCTCATAGTTTGGTTTGTCATTTTGCCAAATATATGAGAACATATCTACTTGCTTTACAAAGAGAATCATGAAGAAGTGTAAATTTACCTAAATCTACAATTTATATCCACATGTTGAATTTCCTAATATCTATATTTCATATTGTTTTCAATGGCATCTTCAATTTCTACTAACCCTTTTAATTCTATTGATCTTTTCAGATTAAAACAGTCGTTGCCGGATAAATCATGTCACACTTCACTTGCTGCTAAGTTGGTAATTAGGTGCCTTTACTGGTTGTTCGTTAAATAGTTAATTTGCAATATATCGCCTTTGATTTCACTGAGACGTATTGAGATTTCTATGAATAGAGAAGAACTCGATCTAATGAATAACTGATCACATCTGATTACTTAATTATCGACATCATTCATATATTAAGTTAATGATGAAAATATTCTACATATAGTAGTGAGATTGATTGGTTTAGGTCCATGTCACATTCTAATTTACATTTTAGTCTAAGCAAAAACCTTCCATCCTTGTACTTACGCGTAAGGATGTATTCTAGTATATCCAAGATCCTGGTAAAAAAACTCACTTTAGCCAATAGTTGCACATACCTTTTCAAGAAAAGTTTCTACAATAAGCCTTATTTCTTAAACTTGTGTATTTTCTCTCTTTTTTCGAGTTAGGTTCGATTCAAGAAAACACACACACACACACACACACACACACCTGTGAATTGTCAGTTTCTTTATCTTCTGCAGTAAAAAACATTTTAATCATGCTATCCTTATTGCAATGTTAGTTAACTTTGGAGTTATGTATGCAAGTTGTTATCATATTTTCTTGTCTCTATCAAGAGTTGCAAAGCTATAGACATCATACAAAGACTGGGAGGACAGCACCTAGTACCATGTATGTATGTTTATGCAATACTTGTTATGCATTGTTATCATACAAAAGCTTTTAGTTCACACTTAGTGCACTTTTACTATGTAGTCATAAATTTATCATGTTCGCGTCTTTTCTTACATTATTTATTATTGACTCGTTTTCGTTCCCATATGTCATAGAAGATGTTCTTGTTTTCAACTTCAATCTCAACTAAACTTTGTATTCATATTCCCTAAGTATGTAATTTTTTAGAGGAAGAAACTATTTCGTGCATCGATCGGCTTCATATGGCGTGATACAATCAATTCATTTATTTGTTATTGTACACACTAGAGAATGAATCAAAATTTAGAATTTCTCCTATTTATTAATTTGTAGCACTACAAATAGTGTTGTAAACGAGCTAAGAACTGCCCAACGATTCATTGTTCAAGTTTGGTTTCAATTTTGTATCATGCTTGAAATTGTTTTTAAGTTTGATTTGACTGTTAAACAAATCAAGCTCAAACGAGTTCGAGCTAAATATTCGAGTAATTGATATTTTTACTTGTATTTTTTCAGTTTTTAGTTTATCGGGTTGAGCTTGAGCTAAGCTTCAAAAGTTATTAAATAAGAAATTATAATCGAACTTATTTGATTTGTGGGACAAATCGAGCTTAAATAACTTTTATCAAACTAGTTTGAATTTCGAATTTTTATCAAACAAGCTTAAATCGAGTATCGAATAGTTTTGGTTGTCCTAAATACAAACATGTGTATTGGCTATTGTCCGTACAAAACAATTACTTCCTCAATCCCATCATTTTGCTCTTTTTTTTTTCCGACACCAAGTTTAAGATAACCTACCTATGCCCCTCCTTTGCTTGAATGTGTTTATGAGTCATTAGTTGATTAGTCTTACACTTGCAATTGCAATAATCTTGTCATACTTATATGGAACCATGCATGTGCATATTTGTTGTACCAAATCTTGTGACAAATCAAACTATTGTGTATAATTAACATCCTCACTTTTCATAATCTAGTAGGTAAATTTAGGCTAAATCACATTTATGGTCCCTCAATTATAAAGTATTTTACATTTATATCCCTTTTGCCAAAAAAAATTACACTTAAGTCCTTATATAAAATGTGTTACACATACATCCCTCATGTCAAAATTTGCACTTAAGTCTCACTTATATAAAATGTGTTACACAAATAGGCACTTTTTCGATCAAATTATACTAATAAAATGTGTTACCCGATCAAATCAAAGTATTAAAAAACATAAAACCCGAAAATACCCTTACTAAAAGTCACACTTGACTCGCATGTAGTTGCATTTTTGCCAAAAAAAGTGTCTACCAACGTAACATATTCTATATAATGGGGACTTAAGTGTAATATATTTTGCACGAGGGATATAAGTGTAACACATTTTATGTTAGAGGGATTTAAGTGTAACTTTTTTCATAAGAGGGATATAAGTGTCAAACACTTTATACTTAAGGGACCATAAATGTGATTTGGCTGTAAAATTGCATTACCAGCATCAAACTTTCAAAGATGGGATAATGCACATTCCCACGAAAACCCCAATAATCAAAGTACAGTTGTTAAGACAGAGAGTACTATGCTTAAAAGGGTCACGTCTTTTGGAGTTGCTAAAATACTTTATTTTCTTGTCCCAAAGTCTTAGGAAGAAACGATAGGGGACTAGATCTTCACAAAATGGATTTTAAGGGCATCGGGACTCGGGGCTCCGGAATGGAATTAATCCCATTTTCTTTTCTTTGTCCACTCTCAATTATAATTAAAATAAATTTGATAAATATAAAATTCATTCGGATTTTTCTGGAGTAATATTCTACTCCGTTAGTAAATTAAAACGGTATATGGTATGTCAAAATCAGAGTTCGGGTGAATGAGAAATTAATTCTCAACGATCACCCTTTGAAATGGAAGAAAAAAAATAGAAGTGGTTTTATCCCACATTGGAATTAGAAGAAAAAATCTTGAGATTTATATATGATTTGACAATGTAGTGGTATAACAATCTAGCTACCAAAAGTCTCTTCCCTCACGCACGGGGGGGGGGGGGGGGGGGGGGGGGGAGGGGGTCTGTGCAAATCAGGGATCGAAATTCACTTCGGACCTTTAAGCTTCAAGACTTGTGCGACCCCGCGACCCGTGGACATGAATGCAGTCTAATTCTCTAGCTTTCGGACAATCTCAATTTTTGCATATCTCCTTTTTTTTTTTTTTTATTAAAACACAAATATTTGGAACTTATTAAATGAAAAAAGAATATCTCTATATTTTTATTTTTATGAAATAATTCAATTCTACACATTTAATTACAACACATTCAAATCTTCTTCCCCAGATTTCCCACGCGGGAAAGGGCCGCTGCCGGCCGAGCCCGTCTCCTTTGGAGATGACTTCCCTCCCCACCCGTGACCCCGCCCTGCCTAACAAGTCTGAGATTTCAACATCAATTGATTTAGAAGTCCAGAAGTTGGTACTATCACCTGTCATGAAATTTTCTTCTTCTATTCTAATTTCCTAACACTTCCATACCAAGATGTGATTTGTAACAGGGCGTCTTCTTTTTTCAAAAAAAAGAAGAAAAAAGGATCGCACTGAGTTGTGAAGAAAGTCATATATTATGCAAACCACCCTAAGTCGAGAAAAAGTTAGGGGATGAGTAAGTAGTGTTGGCAATTATTTTCTTACGTGTACGGGTGTAAAAGGGTCAAATAGCGTATGAGTTAAGTTTGAAATTGAGTTTAACCTTGATTTAAATGAATTAAGCGTAACTCAGATTTAAATAACTTAAACACGAGTAGATCTGAAAGTAATTTTATATTTTGACAAATAGTTCTATTTTGGGCACTGCTAGCATAACTGTCCTCAACCGGCTGTACATATGTACAGCCGGTTGTGGCATACTGGCATGAATTTTCTTTCTGAAAAACAAATAGTAAAACAAAATTGCAAAACAAACTCATAATTAATCAATAAATTAAAATAAATCCTATTTATAAAATAAATCATAAACCATAAATTCTAAAACCCTAGACCCAAAGATCCTAAAACCCTAAACCCTAAAGTAAAACAAAATTGCAAAACAAACTCATAATTAATCAATAAATTAAAATAAATCCTATTTATAAAATAAATCATAAACCATAAATTCTAAAACCCTAGACCCAAAGATCCTAAAACCCTAAACCCTAAAACCCCCATAAAATAAAATTACAAAAAAAATCCATAATTAATCATCAAATAAAAATAAATCATATTTATAAAATTAAAATCTAAACCCTAAAACCCTAAACCCTAAACCCTAAAACCCCCATAAAATAAAATTACAAAAAAAATCCATAATTAATCATCAAATAAAAATAAATCATATTTATAAAATAAAACCTAAACCCTAAAACCCTAAACCCTAAATTAAATATTATGTCATAAACTCTAAATTATATGAATTGCGAATACTTTTAAATTATGAGTTTATATTTTTATGGTAATTTTCGAAATATTTATATTCAAATATTGAAAAATGATAAATTAACATTTTGAAAGTAAAGAATTAATTTTTATAAGAGTAATATCGCATAATTTAGGTGTTCTGTTGGAATTTTTTAAAGTTGAGATATTTTTTAAACTTTTTTTAATGTATTTTAAGATTTTAAAATTATAGAATGTCACATCATAATAAAATCTAAATTTAGTGATAAAAGTTGCAAAAGATTTCTACTATACAAATTTGTGAGAGTGAAAATTGCATAAGTCTTTCACATCAAAATTTTGGGGGTGAAAATTGAAAGAAATAAAAAACCTACTAAACAAGTTGCCACATGTAACAAAATTTCTCCAACCAATTATATTTGGTTGTACATGGACTGTGATATAATGGGCTGTCATATTCTCATTTTCCTTCTCATTTTTTAGCTTATTAAATAAAGCTTCAAATTTAGTAAGACAATAGATATTGATCAAACGTGTTTTAATCATTGATCAGATCTCGATTAATATGTTTGAATTTCATCCCAAACTCATCGGAGATCGTTAGACTTCCCATTTAGCCACTACAAATGAAATGTCTGGGTTGAGTCATAGCTATTGCTAAACTAAACGAGTGATGCTTCTCACTAAATTTGGAACCTTAATTAACGTATATATTGTTCAAGTTAAAGAATCCAAGAGCAAATGCAATTGTAATTAAAAAAAAAAAAAATTGAATTTCATGAAGAGATCTTGTGGATATTAGTGTAATAACACTCACTTTTCTAGGGCCATGGAATTTGAAGTCTTTTCTTACATCTAAACCATTACCCTTATTTTAGCTTGAAGCCATGGTATAGAGGCAAAATGGCTTAGTGGAAAGAATCTCTTATTGCTAGATTGTCCACACTATTTGGTCTCATTTTTTTGAAAAATGTCAACCTAAGGAAAAATCTCAATAGTGGAGACAGATGCAGGAGTCAAAACAAAAAGGATCAAGAATTGACTATTTTAGTATTTGTTTTAGAATTCTTTCTTCCTATAATTACATGTCCTACTTGACATCATGGTGCTTCTTGTTGGCGTGCACGTGTTGGGTTGGGGTTGTGATGAGGGGTAAATCGGATTCAGACATCACTACGGCCTAGTGAGGTCGAACTTCGCCATTCTCGATCTCATGAGTGTAAATTCGAGCCCAAGGGAAGGGAATCCTACGCTGACTACACTATGGCAATTCTGAGTCCAAAGTTACTGTTGGGCCGACCTCCGGCCCAGGCCTATGGGCCGAGTAATACGCACCTACGGATGGTTCTTCTGGTCCCAGATCTCAGCTATAAATACCCCATGCATTTATGACGACGACACAACTTCCCAGGTGCTCTTCCTTCGAGACTGCTACTCGGACTCACATGGGAACAATAGAATAGTTTCGCTTATATGTGTTTCGCCCTCTTGCATGTACGGCATCCAATAATGCTCGAGTAGGACCCTAAATACTTGTAGTTTGTACTCAGTTAATTCGAATACAATTATCATTGATCTTTACTTTCCATTTTATATTGTTATTATCGCATTGCAATCCATCCTTGATCGAACACACGAAAACACGTAAGATCAATTGGCGCCCACCGTGGGGCACTTATTCGGGTATTAGATCGAAATATGCCTACTACGAGGAGAAATACGTATATCAGAGGAGAGCCTTCCCATGCAGTGGGAGCGCAAAATTCAGTCAACAACGAGCCAGATAACCTATCACGTGCAGCTCAACAACCAGAAATCCCACCAGCGGTTCCTCAGGATAATCTTCCAATCCACACAACCATTGGTGATCTGAGATCCATCATAGGTACAATGTGCAGAGAATTCCTGAACAGCGGAAGGGCCGATCAATCACCTGTAGACCAACCAGGAATTCATGGCAGACCTGAAATACCATCTTCGAACATCCAGAAGGAAAACAGTATACTGCGGTCTATATCGCATGCCCCGGCAACAAACCCTCCACGAGCTATGCCTTCGAAAATCAATGCCCGATCAGAAATACCACCGAGATCGATACATAATTTGGAGGATTCAGTGGTTGGAGAAAGCCACACTGCTGGCGCTGTTGGAGGCAAAAAACAGACCTACAAAAGAATTACTGAATCAGAATTGGAAAAGATAGTACGGGAGAGAGTAGCTAAGGAATTGGAAAAGGAAGATACGATGATAGAGATACCCCGTAACAATCAGGCCGCCAGGCGAGGGGAAAACATTCTAAATAGAGGGAACCTACGAGATAGAGAGGTTTCGAATAGTATCATGCGCTGCTCGCCATTTTGTCGAGAGATACGAGAAGCTCGAAACTCGGAAACGGTGCCAACAAGGCTACCACGGTATAACGGGACTACCGACCCCGGGGAACACATCAACAGCTTTGTAAATGTGATGAACTTATACGGACATTCAGAGGACTTCTGTTGCAAGATCATGGTTACCACTTTTGAAGGAATTGCTCTCGATTGGTTCGGAAAATTACCGCCCAACTCCATATTTTCCTTCGAAGAATTCTGCGATAAGCTAATACATCAATTCGCTAGCCAGAGGAAGCCAAGATTACCGGCAAATCACCTTGGAACTGTAAAACAATTGGAAGGAGAGACGTTGAGGCAGTGGCTAGCAAGGTTTAGTATTGAACTCTTGAGAGTTGATACCCCGCAGATCGAATATTTGTCCTCCCTGATGTTCGAACTGACTAGGAGCACCCAATTCGGAAACGCCTTATGCAGGAAACAACCAAAGTCTTTCGAACGAATAATGGAGATTGCTGAAAAGTATATGATTCAGGAAGAGATGAACAAGTTGAAAAATTCGCATGCTATCAAATCTCCCCTCAACAAGAAACAAGATCGGGCCCCTATCCCGAAACCTAGTGATTATGGGGGATCGAATAAAGGGTCTCTTTGGCAACGAATTAATACTTATAAGCCACATGTGCCGCCCCAAGGTCCAAATTCATATGGACCTTCTTATGATCGGACTCGAGCTCCGAGATCGGGTAAAATCCAGTTTACTGAACTTAACACCTCAAAGGAAGAAGTGCTAACCGTATTGGAAGAAGGGAATTTGATCCCTGAAGCTCAAAGGATCACCCAGGCTAGAGCTGGCGCACCTGGTTATGAACAATATTGTCGATATCACCGAGCTCGGGGACATAGTACCGAAAACTGTTACCAATTGAAGGTCAAAATAGAAAAATTGATTGCCCAAGGAAAATTGAAAGAATTTGTCAAAAACGGCAACTATAACAGTCGTTATAGATCCCGAAGTCCGCAAAAATTTAACAATCAGCAAAGGCAAATTCCCAAGCGGAAGAGCGGTCGAATGGAGTAATAAACATGATCGCAGGCGGACCAGCAGGAGGTGATAGCAGAAATGCTAGAAAAAGAACTATGAGGTCGATAAAAGCGGGAGTCTCTGCTAAAAAGGAGATTCTGTCCTTAGAATCTCCCTCCGTGGAAAATCAAGTGATAAGCTTCAGTGAGGCCGATCGACCCTCGGATGTTAGTTGGGATACAAGTGAGGATGATCCAGATTTTTCCATGGTATTGTCATTGAGAATTGCTAATTTCGTGGTCAAGAGGGTGCTAGTCGATAATGGAAGCTCGGCAAACATTATTTCGTCAGAAGCTCTCACAAGGATGAATCTTTGTTACCCACGTCTAGATAAAGTAACCACTCCTTTGATCGGATTCGGTGGATCAGAGATTGTTCCGCTTGGAACCATTCTTTTAAGCACGACTCTAGGAAGCAAACCGAGAAATGTAACAAGAATGATCAAATTCCTGGTAGTAGATACATCGTTCGCTTAAAACACCATACTAGGGAGACCAGCCCTAAATATCTTCAAGGCAGTCGTATCTACTTATCATCAAAAGGTAAAGTTTCCGACCGTGGGAGGAGTGGGAGAGATGAGGAACGACCAATACATGGCATGGGAGTGTTATAATTCGTCTTTAAGTATTAAAAAGAAAGTGGAGCCCGAGCTCCCAGCTAAGAGGAAGATAAGTGATTTAGGGTCTGAATTAAAAATACCAGTTCCCGACTGCGAAAAATTTCAAGGAAAGAAAGGAAAAAACGTTGACATGAGCGTACAAGCGCCCGACCACAAAAAAGTGACTTTAGTTCCAGGATCCCCTGAAAAGTTCACTAAAATAGGAACGGAATTAAGCGAGGGCATGGAAACCATGCTCGTAGAATTTTTACAGGAAAATGTGGACGTCTTTGCTTGGAGTTCGGATGATATCGTGGGAATCGACCCACGAGTGATAACACATTCATTAAACATTGACCCGAAAGCAAAACCTGTAAGGCAGAAGAAGCGCAATCATGGTCGCGAAAAGGACAAGATAATCAATGCGGAGGTCGATAGATTATTAGCAGCAGGTCAGATAAGGGAAATCAAGTTCACAGAATGGCTATGTAATGTGGTCCTAGTATCTAAAGGCGAAAAGGTCTAAAACAAATGGAGGATGTGTAATGACTTTACCGACCTGAACAAATTATGCCCAAGAGACCCTTATCCACTGCCTCGGATCGATATGCTGGTAGATTCCACCGCAGGTTTCGTGTTATTTAGTATGATGGACGCTTTCCAAGGATTTTATCAGATTTTCATGAATGAAAGAGACCAGGATAAAACAGCATTCATCACTGAGCGGGGAGTGTACTGTTTCATTGTTATGCCTTTTGGCTTAAGGAATGCAGGTGCAACCTATCAGAGACTAGTTAACATGATGTTCAAAGAACTGATAGGTGAAATAATGGAAGTCTATGTAGACGACATGCTCGTAAAGAGTATGACGGAGGAGGATCACATTGACCATCTGGACAGATGTTTCAAAATCTTGAGAAAATATGGGATGAAGCTATGATAACGCCGTTAGAACGTCGTTATTGCCTATCTCTTTAAGCCCAAAATATCTTGCTTTGATTTGAGTTTTGTGTGCTTTTGCTTGTTTTCGCGTTCGTTTGCGTTTTTTGTCCCTTGTTGGGATGTTGTGTGTTTTCTTTTGTTTTCTTCGTTTTTTGTCGTGTTTTTGTTCTGTTTGTAGGTTTGGGAATTTTGCAAGGCTAAAGATAAGTCCAAGAGGTTATGATTCAATGCAATTCCATCAAATCAAGACTCGGTGGCCGTTAGTGCAAGCCTTTGCGCAGAAAGAGCTTCAAAGAAAAGAGAACCCGAAGGAAATCGTAGAAGAATGTAGATAGCTGCTTACTAGAACATGCACAAATATTTCATGGATGATCCAAATTATCTGAAATTTGGATATGTCATAGATGAGTGAGTTAGCTACGCTACGGACTTTACGGATCCGCAATCGGAGTTCGGAATCAAAAGATATGCTGCTCGGAAGAAAGTGCGGCAGAGCAGAAATCTCCAGGAAACCTACGGGGCAAAGCTCGCCGCGGCGAGGTGGAAGCTCGCCGCGGCGAGGTACCTGCTAACAGCAGTTTTTTGCTGCGGGAAAGGCAGGGGGCTTTTGGTATTATCCCCCTTTGATCCCACTTGCATTTCTAAACCATTTAGGGGACTTTTTGGTCTTGTTTCCCTAGGTTAAGAGGCTCAAGAGGTCACAACTTGCTAACACCTTCTTCAATCTTTCCACTCTTGGCCTCCCTTTTCCTCTCAAGCCTCCCTCAACTTTCTTTCTTTGTTTTTTCCTTTGTTTTCTTGTTTTGAAGGCTCCACCAAGGGGGTGAGTTAATCACCACCCTTGGGGAGTGATTAGGTGGTGATTAAAGGGAGGAGAATCCTTGTCTCGATTCCATTTCGATTAGGTGATTTCTTTCCATTTCTTAGTTATTTATGATTAGGAGATGAGTTTGTTATTTCCTTTTTGGATGAATGATTGTGTATTGGAATTCTCCGGATTTATATAAATTTATGTTATTGTTTGATTAATGATGTCTTGATGATTAGTATGGTGCTTATATGTGTTCGTTAATCCGATTCCGTGTTTATTGTTCGTCTTGTGGTTTGACAACCCTTTGAGATGAGTGTTATTGATTCTTGATTGCTAGATATAGTGATTTTGAGGATTTGATTATGAATTTGGATTGTGAATCGATTTTAGGATAGACATATACCTATGTCGTTTCATATTCGTTTAAGGTTTGAGTTTAAATGACATCGATTAGATTTTAGTCCATTTATACGTAAATTGGCTTAGTTTAATTTGATAGGTTGGTATGCTATCGAAAGATACATATGAATGTCATTGAATCCTTGAATAGCAAACACGAGCACAATATATTAATTGTCGAGTCATTGTTATCGTTTGATTAATTATGTTTGATGTTGGGTTATGTTTGATTTGTTGGGTTTATTGTTTTATCGCACTTTTGGCCATCTACCTTTAATGCAACCTAGACATAGGATGTAGAAAGTTAGGTGAGTGACGATTTGTGGATTTCAACCTAGGATAGACATATACCTAGTTTGGTCCGTGTTTGTATAATGGGTTCGTTCGTAAATGCATCAAATAACTTAGATTCTCTTTATTCGGGGATTCGGGTTAGTTTTAGGTCCCGGGTGACAACGGTACGCCTTAGAATCCTCTTTTGGGTTCGGACTTTCCTTAGAGCATCGATTGACAGCGATGTTCGTTATTGATCCGGAGATGGAGAGTTTGGGTAGATTGGTAGAGTTAAGTCAAACCGATAGGGAGACTTAACTAATTTGAACTCACAAACAACAACTAAATCTGGGATTGTTTGCATAGTTAACCTAACAACCGCATAATTTATCTGCTTTAACTAATCGCTTATGAATCCTCCTTACCGCGTAATTAACTCCCCATTTACTTGCTTTCGTAGTTAGATTTATTTTATCGCTCGTAGTTAAATAAAATCACCCTTATCATATATTTGGGTTTGATCTTTTTGTATCAAGTGTTCTTACATGAAA
This sequence comes from Penstemon eatonii, assembly GCA_038501285.1. Lineage (NCBI taxonomy): Eukaryota > Viridiplantae > Streptophyta > Magnoliopsida > Lamiales > Plantaginaceae > Penstemon > Penstemon eatonii. The sequence continues at coordinate 57,797,895 of CM076715.1, read as the reverse complement.
TAGGCCGTCGATTGATTCGTTTATTCCCACCTTTTACCCATTCGTTGGGATTCGATACTCGGTATGTACTTATCGTTTTATATTACTTGTAACGACCGTATACTTGCGTGTTTGCGTATTAGTATTTGGAACGCAACAAGCATGCTTAAGAGGGTGATGGCTTTGGCTAGATTCTAAATACAAGTGTTTTAAGTTTGTGCGTTTTAAGTTTGGGGGAGAGAGGTCGCAAGTACTTGCATACATGCTAGGTCGACCCGCCAAATTTTTTCAAATTCTTATTATTATTTGAACATGCTCTACAAAGTTCAAAGCACATTGGCTAAGGTTAGGTAATATTTAAAGTGGATAACGAACTTTAGCGATAATAGGTTCTAGGACTCCTTTTGCTTAACTTAGAATCCCTCCAATCCATAGCTTGGAATCTAAATGTAAAAAGAGCATAAATGGCCTAAGTTCGGGGGAGTAAACCCTTTTCGAGAATTAAAAACCTTTGAACACCTAACTCTTAAAAGAAATGAGTAGAGAAGTTGCTAAAATGTACGCACTTCTATGAGAGAAAAGAAAGGCTAAGCCTTCAATTGATAATACTCATTGATCATTTTTGGTAATTGCTCTATCTCATTGTTTTAGTGCAAAAGTTGTAATAGAAGAAAAGAGTGTGGTGCTAGTAGCCCACAAAAGCAAAATTGCATCAAGTTCGCCATTAGTGCTAATATCGTACTGTAATATTCTTGTAAAGCACAAAGTGCCTTGTTTCATTGTAAAAACAAGTGTGGTGAGAAAAGAGTTAGGAGCTAAAATCGTCAATTAATTCAAGAATAGGGAAAACACTCTTAAATTACCTATAACTTAGTCCCGTGAAGTGATTTGAACATTAAGTTTGTAATCTACGGTAAGGAGAGATTCTTTGGTAAACATTAGAAGTCCTTGCAAATAGATCCGATGATTTTGACCTATCGGGAAGTATTCACCTAAGATAGAATCTAGCCAAAGCCATCACACACACACACGTAGAGCTTGTTTAATTAATAATTTGAAAGTGTTAAGTTTTGGCATTTTGATCTTAAGCATGCTTGTTTTGTTCTTGTTTTGTTTTCTTTGCTCGAGGACGAGCAAGTGTTTAAGTTTGGGGGTGTAAGGTCGCGCTTAAGCATGCTTGCCAAAAACTTGTTGCGTTCCAAATACTAATACGCAAACACGCAAGTATACGGTCGTTACAAGTAATATAAAACGATAAGTACATACCGAGTATCGAATCCCAACGAATGGGTAAAAGGTGGGAATAAACGAATCAATCGACGGCCTATTTCATGTAAGAACACTTGATACAAAAAGATCAAACCCAAATATATGATAAGGGTGATTTTATTTAACTACGAGCGATAAAATAAATCTAACTACGAAAGCAAGTAAATGGGGAGTTAATTACGCGGTAAGGAGGATTCATAAGCGATTAGTTAAAGCAGATAAATTATGCGGTTGTTAGGTTAACTATGCAAACAATCCCAGATTTAGTTGTTGTTTGTGAGTTCAAATTAGTTAAGTCTCCCTATCGGTTTGACTTAACTCTACCAATCTACCCAAACTCTCCATCTCCGGATCAATAACGAACATCGCTGTCAATCGATGCTCTAAGGAAAGTCCGAACCCAAAAGAGGATTCTAAGGCGTACCGTTGTCACCCGGGACCTAAAACTAACCCGAATCCCCGAATAAAGAGAATCTAAGTTATTTGATGCATTTACGAACGAACCCATTATACAAACACGGACCAAACTAGGTATATGTCTATCCTAGGTTGAAATCCACAAATCGTCACTCACCTAACTTTCTACATCCTATGTCTAGGTTGCATTAAAGGTAGATGGCCAAAAGTGCGATAAAACAATAAACCCAACAAATCAAACATAACCCAACATCAAACATAATTAATCAAACGATAACAATGACTCGACAATTAATATATTGTGCTCGTGTTTGCTATTCAAGGATTCAATGACATTCATATGTATCTTTCGATAGCATACCAACCTATCAAATTAAACTAAGCCAATTTACGTATAAATGGACTAAAATCTAATCGATGTCATTTAAACTCAAACCTTAAACGAATATGAAACGACATAGGTATATGTCTATCCTAAAATCGATTCACAATCCAAATTCATAATCAAATCCTCAAAATCACTATATCTAGCAATCAAGAATCAATAACACTCATCTCAAAGGGTTGTCAAACCACAAGACGAACAATAAACACGGAATCGGATTAACGAACACATATAAGCACCATACTAATCATCAAGACATCATTAATCAAACAATAACATAAATTTATATAAATCCGGAGAATTCCAATACACAATCATTCATCCAAAAAGGAAATAACAAACTCATCTCCTAATCATAAATAACTAAGAAATGGAAAGAAATCACCTAATCGAAATGGAATCGAGACAAGGATTCTCCTCCCTTTAATCACCACCTAATCACTCCCCAAGGGTGGTGATTAACTCACCCCCTTGGTGGAGCCTTCAAAACAAGAAAACAAAGGAAAAAACAAAGAAAGAAAGTTGAGGGAGGCTTGAGAGGAAAAGGGAGGCCAAGAGTGGAAAGATTGAAGAAGGTGTTAGCAAGTTGTGACCTCTTGAGCCTCTTAACCTAGGGAAACAAGACCAAAAAGTCCCCTAAATGGTTTAGAAATGCAAGTGGGATCAAAGGGGGATAATACCAAAAGCCCCCTGCCTTTCCCGCAGCAAAAAACTGCTGTTAGCAGGTACCTCGCCGCGGCGAGCTTCCACCTCGCCGCGGCGAGCTTTGCCCCGTAGGTTTCCTGGAGATTTCTGCTCTGCCGCACTTTCTTCCGAGCAGCATATCTTTTGATTCCGAACTCCGATTGCGGATCCGTAAAGTCCGTAGCGTAGCTAACTCACTCATCTATGACATATCCAAATTTCAGATAATTTGGATCATCCATGAAATATTTGTGCATGTTCTAGTAAGCAGCTATCTACATTCTTCTACGATTTCCTTCGGGTTCTCTTTTCTTTGAAGCTCTTTCTGCGCAAAGGCTTGCACTAACGGCCACCGAGTCTTGATTTGATGGAATTGCATTGAATCATAACCTCTTGGACTTATCTTTAGCCTTGCAAAATTCCCAAACCTACAAACAGAACAAAAACACGACAAAAAACGAAGAAAACAAAAGAAAACACACAACATCCCAACAAGGGACAAAAAACGCAAACGAACGCGAAAACAAGCAAAAGCACACAAAACTCAAATCAAAGCAAGATATTTTGGGCTTAAAGAGATAGGCAATAACGACGTTCTAACGGCGTTATCAAGCTAAACCCAGCCAAGTGTACTTTTGGTGTGCGATCGGAAAAATTCCTCGGATATCTAGTCCACGAAAGAGGAATCGAAGCAAACCCTGAAAAAATTCGAGCAATCACCGATCTCCAGCCACCACGAAAGCTCTCAGATGTACAAAGTTTGATCGGAAAAATTATTTCACTAAATAGATTTATCTCTCGATCTGCTGACAAAAGTTTACCATTTTTCAAACTTCTGCGAAAATCTAAGAACTTTGAATGGAGTGCGGAATGTGATAAGGCCTTCGAAGAACTAAAAGCGTACCTGACCTCACCACCCATGCTGGCCAAACCATCTGAAGGAGAACCCCTGTATTTATACATAGCAGTATCGGAAGAGGCCATTAGTTCGGTTTTGGTGAAACTTGATAAAACTGAGCATAAACCAGTTTATTATCTAAGTAAGTTACTGCAAGGTGCTGAGAAAAACTACATGGAGATCGAAAAATTCGCACTAGCCTTGGTGGTAGCTGCCCGGAGGCTAAGGCCTTACTTTCAAACATACAAGATCATTGTTCTAACAAATCAACCTTTGAGGCAGGTCTTATCAAAACCAGAAGCTTCAAGCAGATTGATCAAATGGGCGGTCGAGCTTGGTCAGTTCGAAATCGAATATCAACCACGGATCGCCATAAAAGCCCAGGTACTAGCCGACTTCGTGCTCGAATCAACGGGCTTATCGAACACGAAAGATGGAGCAATCTTCGAGCTGGGTATGGTCGAAGAAGCCAAAAATCAAATCTGGCTGATGCATGTGGATGGATCTTCAACCAAGGATGGAGGTGGAGCAGGAATTCATTTCCAGGGACCCAATGGTGAGGACTTAAGTTATGCTATAACTTTGGATTTCGTTGTGACCAACAATGAGGCAGAGTATGAAGCATTGATCGCAGGGCTCGAGATGGCTCTTAAAGCAAAGGTAAAATCAATTGTCGTATTAACAGATTCAGAGCTTGTTCATAGACAGGTAAAAGGCACATACGAGGCCAGGGAGTTCAATATGATCAGATATTTGAGCAGAACGAAGAAATTGATCTCTCAATTTGACAAGTTCGATATTCAACCTGTGCCGAGAGAGGAAAATTTATGGGCAGATGTATTGTCAAAATTCTCAGGTTTGGCCGACGGAAAGAATGAAAGAATAATCACGTGGCTGCTATCGAATACATCTGCTATCGAACTGGATGCGGCCCCTGCAATCGATATCATGGAGATCGAGGAACCGAGCAACTCATGGAGCAACCCTCTTATTGCCTATCTCAAGGAAGGAAAACTTCCGGAAAATCCAAACGAGGCTCGGAGGATCAAATATAGAGCGCCATCGTTTACTCTGATCGATAATCAACTCTATAAACGATCCTCCTCAGGAATTCTGTTAAAATGTATCCCTAAAATTCACTACAATGCTATTTTAAAAGAAGTTCATGAGGGGGAAGCGGGAAACCATTGTGGTGCTCGGGCCTTAGCGCTTAAATGCTCGAGGTCCGGATATTACTGGCCTACTCTTTTCTCTGATTCTGTTGATTATGTGAAAAAATGCCACCATTGTCAAATTCATTCGAACTTGATTCATCAACCGGCTGAGCATATGCATTCTATTCCTATTTGTTGGCCTTTTGATAAATGGGGCATTGATATTGTCGGGCCTTTTCCAACAGCAAGAGCTCGAAAAAATTATGTACTGGTTGCAGTTGAATACTTCAGCAAATGGGTGGAATGCGTTGCTCTGACAAAGATCACTCAGTTCCAAGTAATTAATTTCTTATGGAAAAATATTATCTGCAGATTTGGGATTCCTAGGATCTTAATATCAGATAACGGAACGCAGTTCGCCGGAAAAAGAATCACGGAGTGGTGCGAAAAGTTCGGGATACAACAGAATTTCGCATCTGTAGGGCATCCCCAAGCTAATGGGCAAACGGAGGTCGTGAACAGGGAAATCGTTCGATCCTTGGAGAAACGCCTATCTGAGGCAAAAGGATGATGGCTCGATGAACTTCCAGGGGTTTTATGGGCCAATAGAACCACTGTTAAAGCTGCAACAGGAGAAACTCCGTTTAGTCTGGTTTATGGGTCAGAGGCCGTTATCCCAGTAGAGAACCTCGTACCTTCCCCTAGGGTCGAATTTTACGATCCCAAGGAAAACCAATCTCTGAGGGAAGTGGAAGTTGATCACGCGGATAGTCGAAGGGACCGTGCAAAATTAAAAATCCAATCTACAAAGTCTAGCATGGAAAAATCTTATAATCGAAACGTTCGAATCCGAACATTTAAAGTGGGGGATCTGGTGCTCAAGAAAGTGGAAGTGTCAAAGCACGTGGGAAAACTTCAACCTAATTGGGAGGGCCCCTTTGTGATCGTGGAAGTTGGAAGAAAAGGTTCTTACAAGATTGCTCACCCTAACGGAGAGATACTACCTCGGGCATGGAATGCGGTTAATTTAAGAAGATATTATGGAAGATAGTTACATTCAAGGCTTCTACTATTTAGTCATTTTGTTCTTTGTTTCTAGTGATTTAGTAAGTTACGTATTCAATGAGGGTTTCTTTCGGCCGAGTTGTTCGAGAAATCTTTATTCCGACTAAGTATTTATTCAATGAAAGTTTATTTCGCCCATATTCTTATTTATTCGTCATATTCTGGATATTCTCGATCTATATTCATCTATTATCGATCTCTATTTTTCTCCATCAACTATTGACGGGTGAAAGCTGTTGCTATGACCCTCGAAAATCGACGAAGGGTGAAAGCCGTTGCTACGCCCCTTGGATCGGAATAAATGGGTGACGACCCTCGGGCTAAAAATGCTCTGAAACGACTAAGGGTGAAAGCCGTTGCTATGCCCCTTAGATCGATATTATCAAATGGGTGAAAGCCGTTGCTACGACCCTCGGGCTAAAAATGCTCTGAAACGACTAAGGGTGAAAGCCGTTGCTATGCCCCTTAGATCGATATTATCAAATGGGTGAAAGCCGTTGCTACGACCCTCGGGCTAAAAATGCTCTGAAATGACTAAGGGTGAAAGCCGTTGCTATGCCCCTTAAGTCAAAATCGATCTAAGAACCTAAAACTATGGAAATTATATTGCGAAGATTGCAAATTACGGAGAACAAATTCAAAGATCGACAACAATATAAAAGAAAATTTTCATTCATAAACTTTCAGATAAATTACATGTGAACTCTTGGTTACATTCAAGAAATTGAGCTAATCGGAATATTTTACATCCAGTTCAACCCTACTAAAAATGATTATTCCTATGGATGCCCAAAGAAGGAAAGTGAGGCTGGTACACTTTTAACCTTCATCCAATGCTTCCTTGCAAATAGGTCCATGAAGGACCAAATCGAGAAACAGGGAAGCAACTCCAGTTGAAGGCGCTTCTAGTAAATTCGAAAACCACATCCTTCAAGAAGCCGCCTCGAAGACGTGGAGATCGAGTGTAGAAAAACTCCGCCAGCAGTAGACCCACTATCCCAACTGAATGGAGCACAGAGTACAGGAAGTCGAGCCCGCCTCAAAGACTTGGAATCAGAGAGAGCAGGTCGCCTGCCGGTACCCTAGTCGCAATTATTTTTGCCTGTCGATACCCTAGCCGAGAGATTTTCCATATGTGAATTCCGTGAAAGTTTGGAAGGAAGGTTCGAATAAAAATCTTGAACGCATCAATTACTGACATTGAATGGAACATGGAGCTGATCGACAAAGGTAAAAACACAACCATGTCGATCGAATGAAGCGTTTACAGAAGAGTAAAAAATGAAGGTAATTTAGGAAGCTATATATAGGGGAAGGAATTCTATATCAACGGTATTGATCTCTTGGACTGAACGGCCACGATACGAGCATTAAAAGCTCTGGCCGTTTCACTTCCCGAGAAATGAGGGACGATTAAAAAAAAAAAAAAAAAAAAAAAAAAAAAGAGAGAGGAGAGGGAGAACATCATTCTCATTACAACAAAGATAGTGTTACAACAAGAACGAAAAGTCGTTACAACAAGTATGGTGTTACAAAGGAAAAATCTTAGCAAGCTCATGTTACAAAGGAGAATCTCAAAATTACTAAACGAAATTATTCTCGAAGAAACCTTTCAGACTTCAGCACTACGATCGGCGTACCCGCGAATATAAGCTTCCCTCTCACGAAGCTCGGAGTTTCTCTTCTCACGTTCGTAGATGTCTTTGAGTCTCTCTAATTCCGAACTTAACTTATCCTGAGACAACCTCTCCTTAAAAAATCTATTAGCTTCAAGTGCGCGTTCCAGCTCAACCCTTTTCCTGATCAGCTCAAGTGAAATAGAAGCCCGTTGTTCGATCTCATGCTTGGCCAGTGCGTAAAGCCTAGAAAAATCTTTGCCAGCCTGAACATATAAAAATATATGTCATGGCAGAAATAAAGAAATTAGAGAATCATGTTAAAGAGATTAGTAAGAATTACCTGAGCGAGGGATTCCAACCCAGACTGAAACAGGAATGAGGAATACTCTCCGGTCGAAAGAACCGCCTCGGAGATAGAAACATTGGCCCCAAGAAGGGTCAGGTCGGATTTTTCATGCGACACTTTGTCAAAAGGAATTATGTCTCTCTTAAATGGAAAGACACTAGAAGGAAGCAACAAGTCAAAAGATTCTCCGACCAACGAAGGCATGGATTGGAAAGGAGTGCGCCCAGATACATCTTCCACAAAAGAAACCTTTTTAATTCTCTTGTTTGAGCCCCTGGATTTCAAGCATGAACGGGCAACAGTCGAAGGTTCATTTCCTTCATGAAAGGATAGCTTATCAGAAGTTTGGCTCCTTTTCTTTATGTTTCTACCGTCATTTGGTTTGGAAAAAGGCACGGAAGAAATCGCAAAAGCGTTCGAATTTTCGTTCATCTCTTGGTAAAGGATTCGACCGAAATAATTTTCTAGAAGCTCCGATCACCGTGAGCAATGTTATTGTGAAAGCAACGTAAAATGGCCTTGATATTTATAAGAGACGCGACATCATGCGAATTACAATAATTGTTAAGTCACCACTCCCAAGAAAGATTCGATGACGCAACTGAGTATGCAAGAATGACGTTACAAAATTCAACAAGATGGTCAAACAGGCAATGGGTTAAGCATGGTTTCAAGGAAAAATTAAATTAGAGCATCCACAAAATAGAGAAAAGCAGGAGATTATAAAACAAATTTATAATTACAATGGTTCGCTAAATCCTATTACATAATAATCATTACTGGCTGGATTCCTTCACGCCGGAACCATGATCCGATCGCTCTTGCTCCTTCTTCTCGCTAGAATCGCTTTCCGAGCCATCAGAATCATCACTACTCGAGCTGCTCTCTTCTCCATCATTACTTTGCACATCAGCTGCAGATTTACTCGAATCGGAAGAAGGAGTGCCTTGCTCCCCCTGATCGCGGGAATCCCCTTCAATATCCACATTTTCATCCTCAGATTGAGCTTCGAGCACGTCGGGATTTTGCATCGGCACTCCAAATTCCTCAAGAAAAGGAGTGAACTCGTGGTCGGCCAAGTCATCGAGCTTGGGAGGAAGGGAAGAAGCCTTATAATCTTTCCCGAAAATATTCTTATAAGGATCCATGAAAGGAAGGTAGTCATCAAGGGCGCCTTCGACCTTTGCGGCTGTAAAGAGGTGCTGAGCTCCTTTATAGTAGAAGGCTTGATTAATTTCACCTGACCGCAAGCGAACTAGGGCATCAAGAAAGGGTGACCCTAGAAACTCCCTTATGGCGGGAAACCTGGCTTCAGCTCGACCTCGCTCATAAGATTGCTCGGCGGACGCTTTAGCTTTCTCGAGCTCCAGTTTTAACTTCTCCACCTCGCCCTCCAAGGCTTTCTTTACGTTCAGCTCCTCCTTAACTTCCCCAAGCTCTTTCTCGACCTCAGACAACCTAGTCTTGGCATCTTCTAATTGACCGGTTTTTGCAGCTTCCTCTCTCAAGACATCGCAAAGGGCCTTCTGCACTGATTGGGACTCGTCGTTTAGTATGGCCAATCGAAGAGCATTTTGAGTAAACAAATCTCCGGCCTGCGAAAGGAACGGTATATTAAAGGCAAAGCAAGAATCGTGAGAAAAATATTAAGAGATTCAGAATATCAAGTACCCTTTGGCGAGCATAGGCAAAATCGCCTGCGATCTCGAAATCGTTCTTGACAAATGATTGGGTAGTGTCGTCTTTGAATCTCCCGGCCAGGAATACCCGAAGAGACTTGTCCACCGTGTGTTCACCATCGGAACCCAAATCAGACTCGATAGTCCCATTCTCCGGGAATCCAGCGGCCCTTGGTCCTTGGAGATGGTCCTCTATGAAGTCTGCAAGGTCCGGCTCGGAATGGCCAGCCCGACACTGAATAGGATCTGAACCCCGACTAAAGGGTTTGATTCTCCTGGAGGACTCAGGGATATTGCTACCTTTTTAACGAGCCATCCTGGCCTGCAAAATCTCTCTTGCCCGTTCCTCCATGAGAGTATAATAACTATACCCCACTTCATTGGGATTGGAAGAGCCAGGTGGGAAAACAGATTGAAGGCGAGATGTCCCAACTTCGGCAGTTTGAGGAATAGTTACCAAAGCATTCGAAGCTGCGATGGCACCGACGCCAGCGTTAATCTCGATCGCCTTTCGGAAGATCTTCGATGTTTGAGGGCGAGGACGACCTTGATTACTCTTCGAAAATGAAGCAACGTTCCGACCGGCTACTGATGTCCGGAATTTGTCAACAATCCCAGCTGAAAAGGGAGCGGGGTTAATTATGGTCATAAAAAATTAACTCAAAATAATTCAACGCACCTAACGTAGAGGGAGCATTAGCAGGATCGATCTGAGCCTTCCCGTATTCGATTGGAGGAGCAGGAGAGGAGCATCTACTAAGCCCAGCCAAACGCAAAACTGCCTCTTGGGTCATCAAAGCTGTCTGATGAGGGTCAACTCGAAGGGATTGCAGGAATCCGTCCGAGATCTCATTATTCATTTTTCCTCTAAGACGGCGTTTACCATAGATCCACGATCTTGCACCAGGCCACACGTACGGAATGGGCTCGGGATTATCCTCGGAGGATGGAGAATCTGATCCACGGACGAAAAAGAACTCATTTTTCCAGCCCTTTAAGTTGCTGCTAACATTGGTTGATAAGATCGAAATTTTCGGTCTCTGAGAGAAATAAACATAACCAGCGTTCGAAGACGTGGAAGCACTTATTTGGAATATTCGCCAGAAGTTCTGAAAAACAGCCCTTTTCCCTTTGGCTTTCATCAGCACGCAAAAAGCTATAATTAGCCCAATTGAATTTGGTAGTATCTGGGAGGGAGTTAACTCGAAAGCTTCCAAAATACTTTCTATCAAAGAAGGAAGAGGGATCCGTAAGCCGTAATGGAAGTGCTTAGTATAAAAGGCTTGACATCCAGCGGGAGGGTCAGTAACTCGTTGCTCGGGAGTAGGAAGAACAATCGAGAATCCGGCACCTAGATATTGACCAAACTCTGCCTGCTTTTTTCCCAGATTTGCTTCCACATAGGAACAAACGATCTCGTCCGCCCTATCCTCGGTCATGTTCAGTCCAGCGCTGGTCGATGGCTCCTCCCAGTTGAAGATCGTAACCACGACATTGCCGCCCAGTCTATACTTTTTCTGTTCATTTTTCCCTAAGGGAAGGTCCCCATCCTCTGCAGTTTCCTCCTCGGAGACCGTGGCTTCGCTCGAATCGTCTCCACCATTATCTTCCGACCAGGAACACGATTCTTTCCCCTCCCCATTAGATTCAGAAGTGGGACTCGAATCTTTCGGATTCTCCCCCACGGATAGTCGAACATCTACAGCCTGCCTCCCCTCTTGATCATTTTCTCGATTTTCCGCTACAGGGGATTTTCCCTTCAAATCTACTGAATTGGACATGATGAATATATATTGAGTGCTCGAAAAGGATTGTTAGAACTCGCTTATCGATCTATTTGCTCCGATCTAGGGTTTTTCTCCTCAGAATCTTTAATGAACAGCGGCCCTCCATCAAGATATATATACAAGGACAAAATGGAAAATTGCAAACCGGTCCCCGAGTAACCGCGACGGTTGAACTCCTCAAGATTGAACTTGAAGTCATATTTCCGGTAAATGCACTTATGACCCCGATATTTTCTAAAAATCATAAAATTGAGGACCAACATGGTGAAAGAAATATTTATGGGAGGAGTCGATTCCGCCTTCGGCCACCCTTCTACCATATCAAAACTAAAGGAATATAGAGGTATTGTTAAAAATCGACTATAGCGACACTATAGGTAGCAGCGAGAAGGTCCTAACCTGAAAATCTTATACCAACACTAAATGACAAGAGTAATATTACGATGACACCATTACATAGTTTTCAAATTATGCACTCTTTTTCCCTAGCTCGGTTTTTATCCCAAAGGGTTTTTCCGAGTCAGGTTTTTAATGAGGCATATCTGAAACTTATCCAAAAATGGCTCGTCCACCCAGCGTCCGGTTTATACTTCTTCGAGCTTAAGCTTCTCTTTACGCTCGAGAAGTGGGGGAGTATTGATGAGGGGTAAATCGGATTCAGACATCACTACGGCCTAGTGAGGTCGAACTTCGCCATTCTCGATATCATGAGTGTAAATTCGAGCCCAAGGGAAGGGAATCCTACGCTGACTACACTATGGCAATTCTGAGCCCAAAGTTACTGTTGGGCCGACCTCCGGCCCAGGCCTATGGGCCAAGTAATACGCACCTACGGATGGTTCTTCTGGTCCCAGATCTCAGCTATAAATACCCCATGCATTTATGACGACGACACAACTTCCCAGGTGCTCTTCCTTCGAGACTGCTACTCGGACTCACTTGGGAACAATAGAATAGTTTCGCTTATATGTGTTTCGCCCTCTTGCATGTACGGCATCCAATAATGCTCGAGTAGGACCCTAAATACTTGTAGTTTGTACTCAGTTAATTCGAATACAATTATCATTGATCTTTACTTTCCATTTTATATTGTTATTATCGCATTGCAATCCATCCTTGATCGAACACACGAAAACACGTAAGATCAGGTTGGGATAGGGTTAAAAACATAAAAGTAAAATCAAGTTACTTGAAATTTTATTTGACTTTGGTCGGAAAATTTTCATTTAAATTCGATTTTTTTTTTTGACATGTGTCAGATCAAGTTTGAATGATTCTAAATGTTTGATAATTTTTTAAATGACATTGAAGGTCAATTCAATATGCTAATAGGTAACAAAATATAGGCCAAACTCGTGCTTTATTAAATTCTTTCGAGCTTGATGATTAAGTAAATATTAAGTTGATTACTGGCAAAATTTAAGTTCAATAAGAAAATCAACATGCTCGATTAACTTCATTTGAGTTTGATTACTGAAATGAAATCGATTTATTTTAGGATATTTGACATTTGACATTCCAAAAAATACGTTATTTGACAATTTATACCTCCAAATGCAATTATTTGACACATAGTTGATATTTCGCACCTCCTTTGAGTGCATTTTGTCAATTAATATACAATTTCAAAGTGTAAAACGCCAACATATCAATTATAGGGTACAAGGTATAAAAATATCTTATTTCTGGAATGCAAAAAACAATTATTAAGTTGAGCTAATTGACAAGTTTATGTTGCTATTAGTTGAGAGGACATGTCATAATTAAGAGTAATCCAAGTGTAAGATAGTTAGACTTTACGCAAAAATCAAAGAAAAGTATGCAAATATGTGGTAAAAATGGTGGTGGAAAAAATTTTGTGGTAAAAAAGTGAAAAAGATTTCATAACTTACTATATTTAAACCATTACTATCCAAGCTGGCTCTATTACCTCAAATTTTAATGTCAGCCAATTTCAGTTTAATTTCAACTCAATTATAAAAATTGGTCCCATAAAGCATCATATGCGGGCCACGTGATCGGTTATTGTGTATTTTGACTGAAATTTAAATTGGTAATTGTATTTTCCCCAAAATTTAAGAATTACGCATTTGGACTAAGTAATTAAATTGATAATTGCATATTTTATCCTAAAAAATTAGAAATTGAGCATTATGAATGAATTTTAAAATTGATAATAGTATATTCACCCTCAATTAATGTTTAGAAATTGAGTTATTTGATTGAATTTTTAAACTCATAATTGTATTTTTCTCCGCATGTCACGTTTGACAAAACATTTGTTCAATTTTTATATCTGGAGCACATTCTTTAGTAACATTCAATTAAAATTAAAGATTTTTTTTTCCCAATGATATGGCCCAAAAAATCAATATGTGAATGTTGTTTAATAAATTAAGAAAGAATGAATGAAGTAATAACGTGGATGCTACAAGAAAGTAAAATATTAAAACTATAGAGATGAAAAAGAGAGTGATGGCTAATGGGAATTGGGAGTAGTATAAGATGGAAATGTGTGTGTTAGAGAGAAGAAATAAGAGAAGTTGCTGGATTTTTTTAGGAAAAATTCCACCTCGTCCCCTAAACTATGAACATTATTTTACTTTGTCTTCTAACCTTTGCAAGTTATCAACTTAACTCCTTCAACTATTAAAAATATTTCAGATACCTATCTTTGGACGTTCGTCGATGGAATCTTAAAGAATATTTTCTTTGCCAGAGGAATTTTAAGGGGCAAGATAGACATTTGATGGTCGGGGTGACAAAGTAGGGAAATGTTCAAAATTTAGAGGGCACAGTGGAAAATGTTCAAAAGTTAGGTGGAAAAGTGGAAAAACGTTTGAAGGTTGAATTACAAAGTAAGGAAAACATTTAAAGACTGGGTGACGAAGTGAGAAAACGTTCAAAGGTTAGGTGGCAAAAGAAGAAAACATTCAAAAGTTGGATGAGAGATTAAAAACTGCAACTGCACCTAATCCATCCCAAAAAGCTGCACATATATCCACTGTATCCCAAAAAATTGTACCTACACTTAAATGTTATAAAATTTGGTAGGAAATATGTAACGGGCTACAGTAATAGATTCAAATCGTGTTGCTATGCCATTTTTGTTAAGACTTATTGCGATTAACCTTTATGATACAATGAAATCCAATGTTCTGTTAATTTGAATTTCAAATTCAAATCATAAATAAAAAAAATAAGAAAACATAAAATGGTAGTAGGAATTTTAATTACAGGTGCAAGTGCCAAGTGTCAAGGGTCTTGTACTCACATAATTAAATCACATGTCACACACAGATTTGATAAAATTATCTAACTTATAAAATATTTTTCTGCAGTAAAATAAGTGATAAGCAATTTGTAAAAGAGATGAAGAAGATGTTTAATTTATGTAATTGCTCTGTCTTTTGTAGACATATATGTGTCTATTCCGGATTAACATAATTATTTGAATTTGGATATTCATGTTTAAATTAACTGATTTAATTTTAATAGTCACAACTTTCCAAATGAACTGTTAATTTGAATTTAAAATTAAAATTCGAATTTAAAACAAAACATAAAATTGTAGTAGGAATTTTATGTACAAGGTGTAAGTGTCAAGTCAAAGATATTAAATATATATTAAATCTATCTTGACGCGGCATAACCAAATTCTCTTTTTCTTGAAACACTAAAGAGCATTTTTATATATAAATAGACAAAAACCTTTTTGTCTTTCCAATGTAGGACAAGTTTGAAATTTTTTTTACTTCGTCATAAACTTTGAATATTTTTTCATTTTGCCACCCCAATCTTTGAATATTTATCTTGTCCCGAAAGATTCTGCCTACGAACGGAATATTCTCGAAGATTTTGGTAGCGAATGTCTAAAGGTACCTACCATTTTATATTAATAAGATATAATTAGACATTAATTTTTCTTAAAATTTTCTCATCAAAACTTTGGTAGGAAAATATTTTATGAAAACTTATAACTTCCTTGCATCCTAACCAAGCACCATGAATATGGAAGAAAAATAAAATTATATTCAAATTAGATATCAAGTCTTATCATAGTTATTTCTTACATTAACTCCAATACTTAAGAAATTAACTCCTAAATCACTTTTACAATTTCATTATTGTTCTCCTATAACACATAATAATAAAAATAAAGACTATTATTTTGAATAGTTGCAAAAAACTTATTTGTTTCGTTTAAAGATTTAGTACAAATGTCACTTCTTAAAAAAATCAAATTCTCTTAAATATCATAAAATATGTTAAAGTAGAATCGTATCTACCAACAAAAACGCTCATGACTTAGTGAACTAAGTAATCTTTATTTGATATGAGAAACATTACCTCAAATATTCGTGAAAATCTTTTCGAGAAAAACGTGTGAAATAAATTAAAAAACGTATGAAAATCAATGAAAATTGGTGAAATATGTAGATACACGAAATTTATGCCCAATTAAATAATGACATTTATAAATAATTATTAGTCTTCAATTAATTTTCTATTTGAGATTTTATTATATTAAATCCCGAAAGTAAATAATGATATTAATTGATTTCTAATATTTATTTATTGGTCAATGATATCAAGCCATGTGTCAAAATGATATATTTAAAGCTATATAAGTAAGTGACCAATCAAAGTGCGCCACATGTCAAAGTGAGGTGTTTGGCCAATCAAATGAAGTCTTTCATTCCAAGGACGTAAGGGCCAATCAAGTCATGACACGTCACCAAGCTGCTATGAAGGAGACTCTTCAAAATCTATATAAAGAGGTCTTGTGAATTCATTTGGGAGATATACAGAGACACATATATACGTATCTACATACAAATTCACATACACGTATATATATTCTCATCAAGCTTTGAAGATCTACAAGCTCTTCAAATCTGTGACTCCATCCGCAAAATCATGGAGAAAGTCGCATCATACGATTCAAGAACAAGCCTAGTGCACTTGAATCCATACGTTCAACGAAGAGAAGAATCAGAGAATTCATACATAGAGATTTGTAACCACTTTTAAATTTTAAATAAATATTATTTGTTACTTCTTATTTTATTGTCTATTTAAGCTTTTTGCAGACTTTAAAATTTGTTGTAAACAAATTTTTGGCACGCCCAGTGGGACCATCTCTACCTCTCATCTCTTCTCTTCAAAAAGATGATTCGTCCTAGAAAGTATCGAACTATGTCTGATTTGATGAATGACCTAAGAACCATGCTCATTGAAAAGAAGGCGCATGATGATTCTCAAAGCAGTGGATCTTCACCCTTTTCTCACCATTTGACTGGAGCGCCTGTTATGACGACAAACGCTATGACTATAAGAACAACTCATGGCTTTAACTAAGGCCATATAAGGGCTCAACAAGCGTACAAAAGAGCAAGATGCAAAGATTGAGAGACTTCTGAGTCAAGGGCTCTATGCCAAGGCAAATCACTCGATGGGAAAACGACCTATGGAATCCCGAAAAAGATGATATATCAACAAAACGATACTCAAAAGTGAACGAGGACCAACTCGAGGATTCTGAGGAGGATGACATTCTCTCAGGACGAAATTCGACTGAGAAAGCTAGGGTCTTCAAGTCTCGCCCGACGGCATGATTTCTGTGGATCGACTAGAAGACTTCATCACTGGAACCTTCAAGTGCAAATTGGAGGGAGGTTCGAAATCTTCACTTACTTACGTGAAGCCCTACACTCGTCGCATCGACACGATGAAGATGCCCACTGGATATCAACCGCCAAAGTTCCAACAATTCGATGGGAAAGGGAACCCAAAGCAACATGTCGCTCACTTCATAGAAACTTGTAATATTGCTGGAACTACTGGAGATCTCCTCGTGAAACAATTTGTCCGTTCGCTTCAAGGGAATGCTTTTGACTGGTACACCGACTTGGTGCCTGGAAGCAATGATAGTTCAGAACATCTTGAACAAGAATTCCTCAATCGCTTTTATAGCACGAGAAGAATAGTAAGCATGATCGAGCTCACAAGCACTCATCAATGGAAAGAAGAAAAAGTCATCGATTATATCAATCGATGGAGAAATCTAACCTTAAACTGCAAGGATCGTTTGTGCGAAACTTCTGCCATAGAAATGTGCATCCAATGGATGCATTGGGGCTTGCGTTATATTCTTCAAGGCATAAAACCTAGAACATTCAAAGAGTTAGCCACGTGTGCGCATGATATGGAACTGAGTCTTGCCTCAAGGGGAGATCAAAACTTCTTACCCATTCAAGATTCAAAAAATCCCAAGGATAAGCAAAATATCAAGAGAGGTGGCAAACCTTTGCCTGCAAGTGATAACAAAGAATCTATGACAGTCAAAATTATGGAATTGGCTCGTCAAGGAAAAATCTTACTCGAAGAAAACAAGATGATTGGCAATCAAACCACGACTGAGGTTTTGCATGTGGCCTCTAGAGAATCTGTTAAGAGGTCTGCGATGGACCATCTTTCGTCATTTTGTATAAAGTTTGGAAGTTTTGATCCAACCGAGTTCAAGGTGAACTCAAAGTCCATAGCATCTGATTCTGCCATTCAACAAACGCTCGCTTGTAGGGATGAAGTCATCGAGAAACAAGAAGAAATTGGCCCTGACGATGGGGGCTGGACAGTTGTCACTAGTTGAAAGAAACGTTACTCATCTATAAAACAATCTGGCCAACAATTTCTGCAGGATCTAGTTCTGAAAGAAAAGAATGGAAGAAAAATGAAGAGAAAATCAAATGTCATCCATGTTGGAACCACATCTCCAGTGCAACAAAGTTATTATCCTCCCATAACATTGTTAGATTTCGTCCCCAAAATGGTTTCTTGATCGTGGTTCATTCCCCACTTCCTCGACATATAATGCAACTAGCAAGGAGGATGAGAGCGACATTGGAAGTCCATGTATCTCATCAAAAGAAGATTTAAAAGATGAGGAAGTTGAAGACATCGTGAGAAGCTACATAGCATCTATCCCTTTCACTGACGAAGATCTACTTTTGGGTTCTAAACCACACAATCGTCCTTAGTTCGTAGCGGGTTATGTATGTGAATGGAAGCTCAATCGTATGATGTTGGATGGAGGGTCAGCAGTCAACATTTTACCTTTACATGTGGTGAAACAACTTGGCATTGCCATGGACGAACTCACGCATAGTCGTATAATGATTCAAGGATTCAATCAAGGAGGACAAAGACCTGTTGGAGTGATAAGACTTGATTTGTTAATCGACGACATGTCTTCAAATGCGCTTTTTCACGTGATCGATGCAAAGACAACTTACAATATGTTGTTAGGACGACCTTGGCTTCACGAGAATGGAGTGATCCCATCTACACTACATCAATGCTTCACGAGAATGGAGTGATCCCATCTACACTACATCAATGTTTCAAATATTGTCGCCAAGGCGTTGTGAAGAAAGTAATGGCTGATGATAAACCTTTCACTGAGGCAGAATCATATTTTGCTGATGCAAAGTTTTACTTTAACCGTGAAAACATGAACAATGTGAAGACTAATGACACTTCAAATCCTCTTGGCAGTATACCCCATATAGAGAATGCAGAAGAAATGGAGAAAATTCCAGGCATGGTCGAAAGACAAAGTGACTCTATTAAAGATACACAAGGACAAGAAATTCAACATCTTGAAAAAAACAATGGAAGTCAAGTTAATTCTACCAAAGCTCAGCGACGACCCAAAATGATGTGTTATGTACCAAAATCAAAAAGAAAAGAAAGACAACCGCCTTTGGTTAAGTGTGAAGCTTTGAACAATTGTACACTTCCCATCACAAAAGTTGATCTACTGAGATCAACTCAACCTCCATTAGAAGGGTTTGTTCGCCCAATCGAAGGGAATGAAATAGAGCATGGCACGCTTCCTACCAAACAATCACATGGAGCTTTTGGTCCCAACGCCTACAAGCTCATGGTTAAAGCTGGATACGACCCTACTGGAGTTGAAGCTCTTGGCGAACTTACATCGGAAACTAACATTGAGGAAGAGCATGGTCTTAACGATACTCAAAGGATGTTGAAACGCATGGGACATGTTGTGCCTAATTCATTAACTGGACTTGGATATGTTTTGCCAACGCCTGTTCGTATCCCGATAAAGAGAGCAACTAACCATCATATCAGTTTTGGTGATGAAGCGTACTCTACGACTCTTGAGCCAGTTGTGATTAATCAATTTAAAACGTCGAAACGTAAAAATTCAGTATTCGACAGGTTGGGGATTACATCGAACAACAATAGAAGCTCAATATTCAATAGATTGGGGACTAACTCAAACAGTAGAAGCTCGGTATTCAGCAGATTGGGACCAAAGCAGCAAGAGCAAACTGCAAGGCGTTGGAGGAAAAGAAAAACGTCTACCAAAGATATGAGCCTCAAAAAGCTTCACAGCATCATACCCTCTCAAATGGAAAGATGTGAAGACGCGATTATCTCGTATGATGGTACAATGAAAGCTAAGTGGCAAACCATCATATACACACGATCCAATCATAATGAGGAAGATAGAGAAAGCGTGGGCTCTTCATATCATGCATCTTTTAGTGATGAAGGACTACTCGAAGAGTATGATGGAACATGCTCTTCACATCATGTCACTATTGGCAGTGATGAACTAGTTGAAGAATATGCCGACGATGCTCCTCCTGAGATGGATGAAGGAGTAAAAAAACACTGTTGACAACCTAAAAGAGATTAATCTCGGTGACAACGACAGTCCGCGGTTAACTTTCATAAGTGCCTCACTAACTCAAGAGGAAGAGTTGGCATATGTAAGTCTCCTACAAGAATATAAAGATGTTTTTGCCTGGACGTACAAGGAAAAGCCTGGTTTAGACCCAAAAATTGCAGTACATCACCTATATGTAAAACGAGGGATTCGACCCGTCAAACAAGCACAGCGTCGGTATCGTCCTGAATTGATTCCTCTGCTTGAGGCAGAAGTAAACAAGTTGATAGAAGTGGGCTTCATCAGAGAAGTAAATTATCCTACTTGGGTTTCAAGCATCGTCCCTGTACGAAAGAAAAATGGGCAAATCCGTGTTTGCGTGGATTTTAGAAATCTTAACGACGCATGTCCTAAAAATGACTTTCCACTGCTTATCATGGAGTTGATGATTGATGCAACAACTGGTCATGAAGCTTTATCATTCATGGATGGCTCTTCTGGTTACAACCAAATTCGTATGTCTCCAAAAAAATGAAGAACTCACAGCATTTCGAAAGCCAAAGGGAATTTACTGCTACAAGGTGATGCCTTTTGGTTTAAAGAACGCAGGTGCCACCTATCAACGAGTCTATGCAGAAGATATTCGATGATATGCTGCATAAAAATGTAGAATGTTATGTAGATGACTTGGTGGCGAAATCAAAGAAGCGAGTTGATCACTTCCAGGATTTGAAGAAGGTTTTCGATCGTTTGCGTAGATATCTACTCAATATGAATCCTCTAAAATGTGCTTTTGGTGTTAGCTCCGAAAAATTTCTTGGGTTCGTCGTACGAAATCGCAGAATCGAGGTGGATAGATTCATGAATTCAAGATGCAATACTCAAGATGCCTGATCCTAAGAATATTCATGAACTCAAGAGTCTGCAAGGAAAGTTAGCATACATCCGACGATTCATCTCAAATTTAGCAGGTCGATGCCATCCATTCAGCAGATTGATGAAGAAATATGTTCCATTTAATTGGGATGAGTCGTGTAAAAATGCTTTCGATAGCATTAAGGTGTAGCTCATGAGGCCTCCTGTTTTGTCTGCTCCTATTCCTGGAAAGCCGATGATTCTTTACATTGCTGCACAAGAACGTTTAGTTGGGGCATTACTTGCTCAAGAAAATGAAAGTGGGAAGGAGAATGCACTATACTACTTAAGCATAACGATGACATCAAATGAGCTTAACTATATCTAGCTCTTATATTTTCAATCCAGAAATTGAAGCGTTATTTTCAGTCTCACACTGCTCGTCTTATCTCTAAGGCGAATCCCGTCAAAAATGTGATGTCAAAACATGTTATCTCCGATCGTCTCGCAAGATGGTATTTGCAAATTCAACAATTTGAAGTCGTGTACATTCCACAAGAGGCAGTAAAGAGGCAAGTTTTGGCTGATTTTCTTGCCGATCATCCAATACCCGGTGAATGGGAGTTATCTGATGACTTGCCAGATGAAGATGTAATGGTGGTTGAAATCCTACCCCCCTGGAAGATGTATTTTGATGGTGTTGCACACAAAGAAGGGGCAGGAGCTGGGGTGGTGTTCGTCTCTCCTGAAGGCGATCTTATGCCTTTCTCATTCACTTTGACATATTGTTGCTCCAACAATGTGGCTGAATACCAAGCATTAATACTTGAGCTTGAGATGGCGGTGGACATGAAGCATCTGGAACTTCAAGTTTATGGAGATACACAACTCATAGTCAATCAACTTTTAGGACTTTACAATGTAAAGAAACCTGATTTGTTGCCATACTTCAATTATGCTAAAGGGCTCATCGACCGACTCCAAGATCTGACCATCAGACATATACCAAGGAAGGAAAATAGACAAGCTGATGCCTTAGCTAAACTCGCCTCTGCATTAATCTTGCCTGATCAAAACGCACAAATTCCAATATGTCAGAAATGGGTGGTGCCGCCTTTGTTCGACAATGAATATGATGGAAATGTTGAGAACAATGCGGTCTCGATTTTTGAAGTTGACCAAGAAGATTGGAGATATGCTCTCATCGACTATCTCAAACATGGAAGTTGTCCGATGATTTAAACGAATAGTGGATATTTGCCGTAGGGCAACGCGCTTCATTTACTACAAAGAAACTTTGTACCGTCGATCTTTTGATGGAGTATTTTCTTCATCTTAGGAGATGAAGAGGCACAAACAACAATTTTAGAAGTACATGCTGGAGTTTGTGGGGCCCATCAATCGGGGCCAAAGTTGCACTTTAAGATTAAAAGGATGGGGTATTACTGGCCGACTATGGTTAAAGAATGCATAGATTATGCTAGGAAGTGTCAAGCTTGTCAATACCATGCCAATTTCATTCATCAACCGCCCGAGCCACTGCACCCAACTGTCTCATCTTGGCCATTTGATTCATGGGGGCTAGATGCAATTGGACCTTTGAAAAAGTCATCTGGTCAACACATGTACATTTTGGCTGCAACAGACTATTTCTCGAAATGGGCTGAAGCTATACCCCTTCAACAAGTAAACCAAAAAAGTGTGGTGGATTTTATCCAAAAGCATCTCATATATCGCTATGGGATCCCAAGATGTATCATTACCGATAATGAAAAACCCTTCTGCAATGGTGTGGTGAGCAATCTTTGCCAAAAATTTGGCTTCAAGCAGTATAATTCATCCATGTATAACCCTGCTGCTAATGGCCTCGTTGAAGCTTTCAATAAAACTTTATGCAATCTGTTAAAGAAAGTAGTAGCAAAGTCCAAAAAAGACTGGCATGAGAGAATTGGAGAAGCTCTATGGGCATACCGAATAACTTACTGAACGCCAACTCAAGCAACTCCATATGTGCTAGTATACGGTGTAGAAGCGGTTCTGCCTCTCGAACAACAAATCTCGTCATTAAGAATTGCTATCCAAGAGGGTCTTGCGAGTGAAGAAAATGCAAGTCTACGTCTTGAAGAACTCGAGGCACTTGATGAGAAAAGGTTAGAAGCCCAATAACGCCTTGAATGCTACTAGCTCGCATTATTCGAGCTTTCAACAAAAGGGTGCAACCTCGGTCCTTCCAAATTGGAGATTTAGTGCTTGATGTTAGAAGACCAATTAATGTTAAACGTCGTATGGGAGATAAATTCAAATCAAAATGGGATGACCCTTATGTCGTCAAAGAAGTTTATACAAGTGGAGCATATAAGTTGGTTGCTGAAGATGGCCTTCATATCGGACCTATCAATGACAAATTTCTAAAGCAGTAGTACGCCTAAGTCCACAAGAAGACCATGCTCCATGACGCATGAGCCTAAACTATATGTTACTCCTGACCCGCACGAGTATAAACTGTGAATGGTACCCACCTATGGTAGTGCGAGTGGTTAAACTGCTAACTTACTCCATCAATAGTAATTCATGTGGCTAAAATGTTAACTTACTCCACTAATGGCATTTATGTGGTTAAATTCCCAATCCCCACCTAGTCTGAGGTGGTTAAGAAACGGATATTCCTGGCCTGCATGAGTATAAACTTTGAACGGCCCCCCTACCTTATTAATCAAAAGTTGTTTTGAACTACGTTATGACTAGATTCTCTTTATGAGATACGTAGGCAGCTTGGAAGCTAATTCTGAGTTCAGTCACGTATAAAAAAAAAGTTTGAGTATTGAAGAGGGCGATTAGGGGGCAATAGCTCTCATGAAACAATGTCTTCCAGATTTGTTTTGCAGTTACATTATTTATTTAATACTTAGATTAATTTCTTAATGAAATTAAAGAATGAAAGTTGGATTTGATCAAGTGCAACCATGGAAAATAAATTTCAACAAAGAATGAAATGAAATCAAGATGGAAAAAGAAAAGAAATCAACTTTATTCATCTTCATATATAAGAATCCAATACAAAAGAAAAGAAAGGTGCAAGTTCCTACGTAGCAACAAAGAAAATGAAACAACTAAATCCAAGTCAAGGGAAAAGCTTGAAATTCTTCAAATCTTGAAGACTGGTCTCTAGCTCCTTCAGATTCGTTTGACGCGCAAGATCATCCTCAGATAAAGTAGGATTGCTTTCAAGAATCAAAACCTCATTTTCTATTCTAGAGATGGCATATTGGGTATCAAGCAATTGTTTTTCATCTTCTTGGAGCAACAAACCTATCTCTTCCTTTTGATTCGCTATCTCTTCAAGTTGTTTCTTCAAGTTATCTTTCTTCTTCCCCAACTCAGTAAGCTTTATTTCGAGATCTCGAGCATGAATGGAGTGTTGACTTTCTCGCACTCGCATATCTAGGAGACGTTGATTAGCAACAGAAATTTGTTGGTCAAACAACTCTTTCTTCATTTTTTGGGACAATAAATGAGTCTCCTCGACATATTGCTTAGCATTCCCAAGAAAATCATTCACCCTTCCATGTAAACTCGTTACGTCAATGCCTCCATGTTGACTCATAACTTGGAGGACGCCATTCAATTCTTCTTTGATGAAATGTAACCCATCAAATGATGTAGTAGAAAGCTGTTGAAAGAGGTCATTCCACATTATTTCGACCATTTTGCGTTTACTACGTGCCACTACTTCATCGCATCGAAATGTAGAAATCGAAGATGGTGATGTTCGAACGGGTGGCTCAAAAGTTATTACCATATTTTCACTCCTCAAAGAAGTCAAGTCTGCTTGTTGAACTCCATGTTTGCTAAAGGGTGGTAAATGCAAAGGGATTTTAGAACTTGTTGATTTCCCTTTACATGAGGCCGAAACTTGAGTAAGTGGGAGACGATCAGAATCATCGTCGATTTCCGTAGTCATTGAAGAACTTGAGTGAGTACTATCATTTGGCGCTTCAACATCTTTGCCCTTTAAGGACACTTCTTGGTCCCTTGGATTTTCGATATCAGCAAGCTACACAAATTAAAAGGAAATAGTTAGACAAATTTAAAATTGACATGTGTAGGATAAAAAAAATGGAATTTTAATGCATGAATCAAATTGTTACGCATCGAGCTATATCTTCTAAGTTCATGTCTGAACTCGGACAATCCTCAAAGAATGTGTCAAAATCAAAGCTAATGGAATCTAAATAAAAAACCTGGATCTTTTTGCTACGTTTCCAATGATGATCACGATGCGAGTCGCTTTCGGAAGTCGAAGATTCAACCACATTTCTTTTAAGTTTCGTTTCTTGAACCTCAGGTTTCGAAGTACCATTGGCTACTAAGTTAGAAGCAGAAGTGTGTTCCATTTGTACACCATTACTAGAAGAATCAATGACTTTCTTCTTTGATTCTTTCGAAGAATCGCATGCACCGTTAGAAAGTTTCAAAACAATCTTAGGGGAATCTTTGAAAGAATTGCGGTAATTACTCGACCACCATTGAAAATACTCATGCGTGGCCAATTGCTCAATTGAACGAGGGAAAGTTAGTTTGGCTCCAGTATAGACGCGAGTCAAGAACTCCCAAAGTTGCATGGCCGCTTCCAAAGTTTGAGGATCTCTCTCCGTTCTCAATCATTGTGGAAGATCCTGACAAAATCCGAATTGCCTCCCAAATCTAGTTGGATTATAGGACTCAACTACATAGTGCTTGTCGAGTCGCAAGACGAGGTACCACGATCGAAGACTAATGAATAGGTCCCTATCGACCTCAAAAAAATTTCCATTGTCGAAGAAAATTTGCATTTTTTCTTTACACATCGGGAAAGGTGCCATGCGACCCGGTTCGATCGATTCAAAGACATCTCGAGCCTCCACTGCATTATATTTTCGCGCCATCTTCTCTCATGCTAACTTAACCGTCTTCGCTCTCATGGAATCAGCCTTTCGTGCAGTCTCAGTGTTATCAAAATGTGTCTTAAGATAGCTACCAAGCAAGCCGTATACGTAGTGGATCGGAAAAGTGGCGTCGCATTCTCTCAAATTAGTAGATGAAGTCAGTCCTCTTAACCCTCGATATATGCTCGCCAATACAGGAACGGCTAAGCAAAACTTTTCTCCAGAAGCCATCATGCTTGCAACCTTGAAGGCGTTTGGTCTTATGTGATTAACATTTTTACATGGAACAAGAAACCTGCATATCCAACACACCAATAAAGCAGCTGTGTAAGTCTCTTCTCTATCAAGATCAGCAATCCCGAGGGTATCAAAAGGGGTATTTTCTTCTGTTGTCCGATCACGAGAGGAAGAAGCTGGAATCTCCCCTGAAGGATTATAAGAAAGTCCGGGCTTTGTTACTCCTTTCCTAGATGATCGTTGATATGGTTCTCGATATCTGATAGAACCTTTGAACCAGAACTGCACCCAGTCAAGAACTTTAACCCGTCAGAATTGCCGCCTCCTAAATGATGACATGCCGAAAACAAATGTCGACAACTAGAAGGAAGGAATGATTTGCCCTCTCCATCAACTTCAAGAATCTCCTTCGCTGATGGAATCACCTCGTCATGGAATAGACCGCGAAGGGGAAGCCCACCGAGTATATGCAAATCCCACAGAGAAATGGATAGTTCCCCAACTGCCGTGTGGAGCGAATTGGTGGATGGACTCCATAGGTCGCAGAAGGTACAGATGATGCTTTCGTCGACGTCGTAAGTGAACAAAGAAGCCAAAACTGCATCATGTATCCCAGGTCGATGGAGATTCTTGTTCCTCTTTGCAAAGACATCTTCAACCCACTCCCAGTAACCTGAAACATGAGAAAATTCACCAAGAGACGGTGTCGAAGAATACCATGAAGACCTCCATGAAGCCAATGAACGAATAGGGTGCGAGAAACTAGACGGTGAACCTCTGTTAAGTGCGTTAGGCTGCAAAATACACATTTTCTGATGCTTAGGCGTGGCCGAAGAGAATACAGTAACATCCTTTAAAACCTCCAATGAAATCTTTGATGAGTGTGGCTCCTTAGACAGGGTGTATTTTGGGGCGAATTAACCAATTGTCGGTTGATACACAGTTAAAGTAGTTCCTTTTGTTTTATCTGCTTCATCCTTCTTGATCATGTAGAGGCTCGGTAATGGAACTTTGCAGTCGATAAACTCCATTGGTGCCGCAATGCTGTATCTGCAACAAAGATAAATTTCGGTTAAAAAAAAAAAGGAAAAAAGGCAATAAAATAAAGGGGCATGATGCGATATTGAGGCTACGGAGCCGGATATATTCTTGATATAGATTATTTTTGTGCTAAAGATGTATATGGTTCAAAGTACTACTCTCTAAGGATACGGTACAAGTTCCCAAGCATACAGTGCAAACCCAACAACCTCTAATCTATTAAACGCCAACCATAAATTCAAATTCCTCAAACTATCACACAATAAGCTGAGCTACACCAATTCAAACCCATTTTTCAGATTACCAAATCTAAAAGCTTGATGAAACTCCAACCACAAAAGTTTTTTAAATTTCTAAAAGAATCATGCCAATTACGTGATGTGGGTTCATATTAATAAAGAAACAAGCTATTGGTGATTTGAGGTAAATTGGTTAATAATGAAGGATTGTGTATAAGATTAAATTATCTACTGCCACGGTTTAAAGAAAAAGAGTTTAACAAAAGTGAAGGAAGAAAAGTTGAAGACCTTTATGTGCTGTTATCGATTCAAAGTACTACTCTTCGAAGCCTACCGTACAAACCAGTCTAGAACAAAAAGAAAAAGAAAAATTCAACTTCGTTGTGGGAAACTACTCGGCTCTTGGAAGAAGATAAAGAGCCTGTATTGAAGTTTTCTTTTATAGAGGATGTGCAGAAAATATGATGGAAAATATTAGATTCTCAAAAGAATTGAATATAGGAACAAATATAAATCTTCTATAGTAGATATTTAGATGTGAAAGAATTAGGTGATTTCTCCAAAGCTTGGTGGTGTTCCCAAATTCTGAAGATATTGTCGCAAGCATGTATAGTTGAAACTTGGAAAATATCAATTCAAGTCCAATTTATTTCCTAAACAGTTAAATTCATATTCTCGAATCCGTGCGTGTAAATCTTCTTATATGCAATAGAAATTTCTTAAATCGATTAAAACAAGTCTTCGATTTTGTTCCGATATGAAAGGAAAAAGTAGAGGAGAAATTTCCATGTTCAATTACCAAAAGATTTACGGAGTATCCTGCAAATCAAAGATTGAGGATGATGAAGTGGGTTGATTGTCTACTCTTGGTCTACAAAGACCATGCATGTTAATGGACCAAATTGAATGGACCTTAAGTGATGGGTATTTAATTAAATTATGTATCCACTTAAAGTCCACTTCAATTAAATTCATGCTCACGGTTGTTCATTTTTTTTACCGTGGCACAATATTTTTCAAGTGCATTTTTATGTCGAAGTTGTGACTTACTCACTTCAAAGCATGCTTCGAAAGCATTATTCGTGAATAAGTCTCGAAGGGGCATTTGTAGATACACGAAATTTATGCCCAATTAAATAATGACATTTATAAATAATTTATTAGTCTTCAATTAATTTTCTATTTTGGGATTTTATTATATTAAATCCCGAAAGTAAATAATGATATTAATTGATTTCTAATATTTATTTATTGGCCAATGTTATCAACCCATGTGTCAAAATGATATATTTAAAGCCATATAAGTAAGTGGCCAATAAAAGTGCGCCACATGTCAAAGTAAGGTGTTTTGGCCAATCAAATGAAGTCTTTCTTTCCAAGGATGTAAGAGCCAATCAAGTCGTGACACGTCACCAAGCTGCTATGAAGGAGACTCTTCAAAATCTATATAAAGAGGTCTTGTGAATTCATTTGGGAGATATACAGAGACACATATATACGTATCTATATACAAATTCACATACACTCATATATATTCTCATCAAGCTTTGAAGATCTGCAAGCTCTTCAAATATGTGACTCCATCCGCAAATCTTGGAGAAAGTCGCATCATAAGATTCAAGAACAAGCCTAGTGAACTTGAATCCATACGTTCAACGAAGAGAAGAATCAAAGGATTCTTACATAGAGATTTGTAACCATTTTTAAATTTTAAATAAATATTATTTGTTACTTCTTATTTTATTGTCTATTTAAGCTTTTTGCAAACTTTAAAATTTGTTGTAAACAAAATCGATCTAATAAATTTTATGTATTGATGAAAACATGTGAAATCGATCTAGATAGAATTTATGAACGCTGGTGAAGTAGGTGAAAAAATGGGTGAAATCGGTAATAAAAAGTGCTAGTTAAATAGATAAATATATGTGAAATTGACATTTCTGAAAAAATGAGAAACAAATCTGTGAAATCAATGAATAATGGGTGAAATATATGAAGATCGTTGAAAAAAATTTAAAATCTGCGAAATAATGTGAAATTGTTAAAAAAAATAATATGAAATATAAGTTAAACTGATAAAAATAAGTAGAATCATAAAAAGAAAAAAAAAGTTTAACTAGCAATAGCAGTGTGGACTAAACCAGTAGATTTTTTTATTTTTATTTTTTGAATAGGAGAAAACAAAAGAAATTGATGAAAAATAGGAAAAACAATGGAATAGGTTATAATTAACCAAGAACGAGTATATCAGTAAAATATATAAAACCAGTAAGAATCAATGAAAATTGAATTAAACTAATTAATATAATAAGTGAAATGGCTTAGATCGGTAAAGAAATATTTTTCAAATGACAAGGTAAGTGAAATAATTTGAGATATACTTAAAATTAATTGAAGATGTATAATTATTTGAGTTGAAAATTCGGCAAAATACATGTGAAATCAATGAAAATTCAAATGAAATTCGTGAAAAAATGGGTGACACCGGTGAAATGATGAAATTACATAAAAAATGATGAAATATGTGAAAAATGGGTAAAATCGGTGAAAAAGACTAAAGTCGGTGAAAACATGTGAAATTTGGTTAAACTAGTAAAAATAAATGAAATCAATAAAATAAAAAAAAGTTCAACCAACAAAAACAATGTCAAACCATTAGAAAAATTGTTTGAACCAAAAAAACTAAAGAAATCGATGAAAATACCCATGGTGAAGTTAATATATTGAATAGCAGTCATTAATATGTGCTATTTTATGACACAATGAAGTTAATTTTACTTTGATTTACAACAAAATACCACATAAATTAAATAGACACGTACATTGTATATGTACTTTAAACCGGCGAAAAAAATGAATGTGAAATCTTAAATACATTTGAAATCGATAAAAAAAAAAGGGGTAAAATTTGTGAAAAATGGATGAAAACGGGTTAAATCGGTTAAAATAGAGACAAAGTTAGTGAAAATATGTGAAAACGGTGAAAAGAATGAAATTTCTAAGAAAAATGATGAAGCTAGTTACATCCAATAAAGTTGGGTAAGGCTGGTTAAAAAAGGATAAAATTGGTCAAAACGTAAGGTTGGTAAGAACATATTTAACCAATGAAAAATTCAGGTGAATAACATGTGAAATTAGTGAAAAAACATGAAAAATAGATAAAAACTGTTTAAAATGGTAAAAACGAGTGAAATCAGTTAAAAAAGAGTTTAACTGGTGAAATCGATGGAAAATTGGTTTAAACTGAAGAAAAAGGCCAAAGAAATCAACCAAAAATGAGAAAATAATGAAAAATGATATAACCGATAAAAAAAGGATAAATCGCTAAAAAAAATAAACCGGGTAAACAAAATTTAGACAATGAGAATATAAGAATCGATGAAAGTTTGGGTGAAATTTGTAAAGAAACAAATAAAATCAGTTAAAAAAGCTTGAAGTCGGTGAAAACATGTTTAATCAATGAAAAATTTAGGTGAATAGCATGTGAAATTAGTGAAATAGGTGAAAACGAGTTCAATTTTATCAGATAAAAACAATGTGAAATCGGAAGAAAATGATTTAAATTGGAAAAAAGATCGAAAAATAATGAAAAATGTTATAATCGATTAAAAAGAGGAAAACTAGATAAAAAAAATTAAACAGTGAAAACATATGAACCGTTGAAACTTTGGGTGAAATTGGTAAACAATGGTGAAGTTGGTGAAAAAACTGATGAAACCAGTAAAAAATAGTTATCTACTCATTATTTAGTCCACATTCGTATTGGAGTTTGTAACAACTCTAATTAGTAATAGTAAGACAGATGACACGAAGTCAGTTTTGAGCTAAAATTTTCCGTTTATAATTTTATGATAGATTATGTGACCCACATTCAACATTTAACCATGAATAAGTAGTTGATAAATTAGTAATGTCAGAATGATGTAATAAACAATGAACCACGTAAAGTATCGTAAGTTTTCAAAAAGTGATAGACGTGCCTCATTTGTTTGGTGACATGACACTATCCTAATTTTGACCCCCATTAATGACTCCTAACTAGAGGAAGCATTAGAATGCACACAATTTTCATTGGTAATTAAAGTGAATTGATTTTGGGGGAAACAATTAGGTTTTCTCTTTTGGCTTAAAATTGAGTTTAGTTTATCTTCCAACTCAAAAGGAGAAAGTAGGGTTTTTCAAATGTAGAAAAACATAACCCATATGGGAGAACATATTTGCATTGAGATGGTGGAAAGTGAGGCCACAAATCATGTGAGGTAGTTACCTATCAACTCCATATATTTATCATCAAAATTATTTCAAACTTTCCATCAACCATGTGATCTTAATTCTAAATTGAATTAAGTAGTAGCTAGGGCCATTGCTCTAATAATTCAATTCTTGTTAACTAATTAAGCTTTCAATTTCTTTTTCCCAAATTAATATAAATTATTGGACGAGAGTAACAATCAACTAACGTTTAATCCTTTATAATTATTTATGTGAGACATTTTATTGGCCGATGTCTCCACCTTAAAATGGGACAACAAAAACACCTTCGAGTAGTAAAGGATAAGATCTCACGATCATGGTTCCATTAGAATGAGGTTTTTTGTTTTTGTTTTTTATTTAAGTTTTCCTTACGAATTTAAGCTCTAATTTTAATTGATTTCCCTAATAACAAACCAAATAGACCTATAGAGTGTTCATTTGGATTTGTTATCTAACTTACTAATTTTTCTTTTATACAAAAGGAAAAAGAAATTAGTTTACGGTTCTTTTTGTGATTATATATATGAACTATTCTCACATCTGTAAATGGAAGGAATTGAAGAAAGAATAAAAATTATGTAGCCCTTTATAAAAAATAAAACCAAGTCCAGTTTTTTATGGGCCTAATTATCACTTATCAGGTGCCGCGAACTGGCCCAACTTACAACTAGTACAATTTTAAAGATTCATAAGTGGAATTTTACTTGGAGTGAATATGAATCTAGATCAATTGAACCCATTCATTAAAAATTTGTATTTAACAATAAACAATAAAAAATATTAAAATAAGTAACATTAAGAAGATATTAGTTAATCATTCATTCATCACTTAATTTTTTTTGCCTATTTTAATCTAAAAACATGAATTTAAGCTAAGTAAGTTTGGACACATGAACTAAAATTGGCAGAATAGCAATTTACGTCTCGTAATTTTCATTGGTTCACAGAATCAGGCCATTTAATTTTTCAGCAAGCAATTTATGTCCCTTAATTTTTACTGGTCCATAGAATCAGGACACTTAATTTTTCAGCAAGTATTTTACGTCCCTTAACTTTCATTGGTTCGCAAAATCAGTATACTTAATTTTTCAGCAAGCATTTTACGTCCCTTAACTTTCACTGGTCCGCGAAATCTATAACTTTTTTATACCCACAATTTTAGTCCACTTGACCGCAATTTCAATCCACAACTCGCCAAATATTTCATAATTGCCAAGTGGACAATTAATTTGGGATTTAAACTAATATTGATGTTGTTAAATAGTTGTAGACAGTTTGTTAAGTGATTGTCAAGTATGTGTTTGTTTTGTCAAGTGGAATTCAATGCCCTTTAGCCAAAATGTGTCAAATATGACTTATTTGCATAGTGCTCTATAAATAAGAACCTACCTAACCCGAGCACAATGGATGTAAAGTTATAGGATGTCCGGAAAATTTATTGGCGGGTATAGAGAAGTTATAGGACGTATTTTGCTTGCTGAAAAATTAAATGTCCCGATTTCGCGGACTAGTGAAAGTTAACAGATGTAAAATGCTTACTGAAAAATTAAATGCCCTGATTCTGGGGACCAGGGTAAGTTAAGGGACTTAAAATGCTTATGAAAAATTAAGTGTCTTGATTCTGCGGACCAATGGAAAGTTAAGGGACGTATAATGCTGCTTGAAAATTAAGTCATGTCCTTGTTTCGCAGATTGAAAAATTAAGTGTCCTGATTCTGCGGACAAGTGAAAGTTAAGGGTAAATTGCTATTTTGCCAACTAAAATTTAATGAAATTGTAACAAACTTATTCTTGAATAAAATACAGGCGTGGATTTGAAAAGTTGAGATTGATCAATTGAAAAATGAATGACATTCGATCGAAGCCAAAAATGTATATAACCATGCAAGATCCTAATCGATTTGATTCGACATAAATAAAACAGGACTTGGGTCAAGTCTAATTCGACTTGAATTCGTCCATTGACAAATGCTCCTTGAGGTTTAATGTAATCACTCAGATCACCCTTCATGTTTTAAAAATTATACAAATTATCTTGGACATATGTTGTGCATTCCAGAAATATATCATATATGATTTTTTCTAATTATTTTAAATAACTCAAACTATCCCTTATATTTAGTGTAATTACACTAACTATCCTTCAAGTTTGGAAAATCATCACATTATCGTGTAGGGATTGGATTTATTACAGTTACCACCTTACGATATTAAATTACGATGGCGCATACTAATGTTATTAAAAATATATTTTCAGAGATACCTCTAATATGATTTTTTTAAAAATTTAAAATAGCTACCCCCACCCCCACCCCCACACTACTACTTGCCAGCACCCACTCTACCCCCTCTCATATCCCTTCCTCCTCCTTCGCCTTCCGTGCGCCGATAACCCTATGTGACCAGATCAATCGTGGTGGGATGTTGGTGGACGGAAGGCACATAGGGAAAGGAAGGGAAGAGATGGGGTGGTGTGGGTTCATTGCGCGTGCTGGGGAGAGGGGATGAATGGTGGGAATGACGGGGATATGTTTCTCAATTTTAAATTTTTTAATTTTTTATTAATTTTTATCTATTTATTTTATTAATACTCTATCCGTCCATTTTTTTTATATTTTTTACTTTTGACGCGGAGTTTTAGAAAAAGTTAAAAAAATGAAACTTTTAGGTATTTCTATATAAATACCCTTAAAAGTAGTGATTGAGGGTTAATTGTGTCAAATCATTACTCTATGTGTAAGGATATTTTTGAGAAAAATAATTTCATTTATAGAAATGGAGTGTTATTTTAAGATATTAAAGAAAGGAATTAGTAATGAAAATTTAGGGACAGAGGGAGTATAAATAAATACTTTTTTAGGCAGAACATTTTATTGAATTTAAATATTTATATTTATTTAAGAAGGAAAATAAATCTTATTATTTTAGTTATTGTAATTTATTCATTATTTAAGTAAAGATAATTTATTTGATGGCCATTTTTTTTACCTCATTTATTTAAACCATGTTAAGAATATTATTTGAGTTTTTGTTTCTACTAATCTAAATATTTTATATTTTAAATTTTCCATTAAAAAATATTTAAATTGGATGTATTAATATTTATAATGGGAGAATTACACAAACCATTTTTGTGATTTGTTACTGTTAATTCGCATAATAATAGAGGGGGCATTTTGATTTTTTCAATTTCGTCTGTCTTTTTGGACAAATATTATCCTTCCTTGTGCGTTGTTTGTGTCAAATATGAAAGGTGGTCTTTCTAATAATACTAAATCTTAGAGATAGTTGTGTAAATTCTTCCTAAAATATAAATATGTTTGATTTTTAATTGAGTAGACAAATTATGAGAGTAATAATTAAATGTCAAATCAATTCTAATGTAAGGTTTAAACTAGAGTAATAATGATTCTTTTTCCAAAAAAAAAAAAAAAGTGTAGTGAATTAATTTTCCAGAGAGCTCAAAAAATTACTATATTATCTTGTCGAATTCAGTCTTTTAGTTTAATTGTTTGACTGAATTTCATTTGGTCGTTGGCCTTCTGATGAAAATCATCATTGTGTCTCACATCCCAGTTAAGATGTCACGTGTCAAATATTTTAAACCTTTTTTTTTTTTTTAATAGATGGCAAAATTGGAGAATTCGTCTGAATTTATTGTGGATTTTGATTATAGTTCTTAGTTATATCGCCAAATTTTAAACCAATCATTTAATAATTTTATCAGATTTAGGGCCAGATGCAATTTTGCCTACAACAATTAATGTAATTTGTTATTCCATTTGAAATTTCTCGTCAAGTTCATTAGAAAATTAAATTGTGGGATTAAATTCAACACCGTAGTAGCTTGACGTAAAAACCAAAAGCAACAATTTGAAGTTGATTTCATAATTTTGTCTAATATAATGTAACTTTGTGATCCCATCTTGCCTCAATATCCAACTTTTGCATTTGATCACTAACTATAAAATAATTGATAGTCATTTTATTTTCACAATTTCTATTTCAAATTTATTTTTACCTTTACCTATTTGCTATCTAGCTAGGCTTAACTTGTACGTAGTATAAACATATATTGTTTCTTTTCATATAATATGCTTCTGGTTAATTTTGAAGATCTTGATTATTATTCTATGTTAAAACATGAAAATTGATAATCATAAACATATGCATCCTATTATCCTAATATATTACAAGCACATATGTTTTTGTATAACAGATAGCATGTATATCCTCTTATCTTTTTTTTTTGGTTTTTGGCTATTGTAACAGTTAGTTTAAGCTAATTTGCTATCATGATATTTGTCTATGTTGTAGTTTTTCAAGATTTATCACATGAGTTGCCATTTGGCTAGTTAATGGTGGTTTTTATAAAAAAAGAAAATAAATGACAGAATGAAATTCAATCAAAATATTATAACTGCAATAAATTCGGAAAGATGGTATAACTTGAAACAAAATCAAAATTATTAATTAGTTTGTAACACACTTCACAATTTTTTGATTTATTATGTTTAAAATGACACATCAACATCCTTAGGTTTAGGTTAATTACAATGACTACCCTTCAAGTTTGACAAATTACCAAACTATCCCCGATGTATTGGATTTATTAAAGTTACCACCTTTCGTTAAATTTTGATGGCGCATGCTGATGTCATAAATAAATTATTCCAGAACTACTTGATGTAGGTTTGATACTAGATTTTCGAATCTGGTATGCTCTACCTCAAGAATATGGATACATCGTGCTTCCAAATCCTGCAAAATAAAGTCTACGCGTTGGTGGGGTGCCGACGGAGCTTTCTCTGATGCTTAAATCAGCAAAAGCACAGGAGTTTAAGGAAAAATATGCAGGAAAAGTGATGGTGTATGTAAAGTGATTAGGGTTCATTTAGTCATACGTGTGGGATATTTATACCTGTGGAATAAGGTGAATCTGGTAAAAGGATCCCGAAATTGGGGGGATTCTTACGTGAGTGCATGGGAGTTTTCTTGTTTGTTGGCGTACATTTCCTAAAGAAGTTAGGAGTGAGGATCCTCAAGATTCTTTCATTATGAGTTGGAGGCTCGCGAATGGAGATCTTTAGGGGTGAAGGTCACGAAGGTGAGTCCCGCGATTATAGGACTTGGTTCTTGTTTTATTGGCTGCATATGAGTGTTCCCGTTTATAATTGGTGTACTTGTTGGTAATGATCTTGCTATATAGCGGAGTTGGTCCTTGTTCTCATATGATTTCTTTAAATAAAAAAAAAAAAAAAAAAGATCCACCGCACCCCCCACGCTACTACTCGCCAATACCCACCCTGCCCTCATGCCTATCCATTCATTGCCTTCCTCCTCCTTCGCCTTATGTGCGCCTTTACCCTCCACGACAAGATCTATCGCAGTGGGATATCGGTGCACAAAAGGCACACAAAAGGGAAGAAAAAGGAGAGATGGGGTGAGGTGGGTTCCTTGTGAGTGCTGGGGAGAGGGGGTGGAGGTTGGGGATGACGAAGATATGGTTCTTTTTTTTTTACAAATAAAAAAATATTTAATTAAATTTTATTTATTTTTTGCTAATATATAATGTAAATATTTTTTTAGGTAGAACATTTTATTGAATAGGAGTATTTATTACTTTAACTATCATAATTATATATTCAACATACTTAATTTATTTATTATAATTTTAAATATGAGTATTTATTTAAGTAAAAATAATTCAATTTTTTATTTTATTATATTGATGGGCATTTTTTTACTTCATTTATCTAAACCATGTTATGAATATTATTTGAATTTTTTTGCTAATCTAATTATTTTATGTTTAAATTTTTTATTAGTTAAATTATTTGAAAATATTTAAATTGAATGTATTACTGTTAATTATTGAAAGAATTACTCAAACTACCCCAGAAGTTTAATATAATTACAGAGATCGTCCATGAAGTTTGTGATTTCTTAGGCCATATCTAATGGTTTCCCGGGGTCAGCCCCCGAGCCAGCCCGGGCTTTGGGTGATCATCTCCAGTGGTGGTCTCCAGCACTCAATTTCTTCCAAAAAAATGTCTTCCCCACTCTCACCATTTTTATAATAGTTTTACACAGTTGCAACTTTGGTACCACATGATAGGCCACCTTGCAACTTTGGTACCATTGGACA
This sequence comes from Penstemon eatonii, assembly GCA_038501285.1. Taxonomy (NCBI): domain Eukaryota; kingdom Viridiplantae; phylum Streptophyta; class Magnoliopsida; order Lamiales; family Plantaginaceae; genus Penstemon; species Penstemon eatonii. The sequence goes on along the minus strand of CM076715.1, from coordinate 57,760,213 downwards.
CAAAAATGCAAATTTGATACCACATTTTAGGTTTTCATTGCAACTTTCATACCAAGCCTCAATTTTTTCCTTCATCCGGCTTAGCACATGGCCTAGCTGGCTGAGCAGGTAGCCCAAAAAACAAGCTATTTGGTCAGGTCATACCCAAGAAACAGGTCGCACAGCCAGACCAGCGCTAGCCTAAAACATGGGATGGATTATACCTAGTTGATCGGGCCACAACCCAGCAAACTACCAAGCAACATCACAAAATACTAGATAGTGTTAAGCCCTAAATGTCAGCCCGACTTGACCCAATTTTTTATGCTAATTACTTAGTTGAGGTTCCAACATTTTTCACCTTGTGTACATAGTTCTAGAATCATTGATTTCGAATGACTCCATGTAAATATCTAGGAAGTATCTTGTAGAGTTCTCAAGATGATCAGTTTTACTCGTTAGGTCTTATTGATCTCCACCATCCATTTGAGAATGTGGTTAGTATAAATAGGGCCCATACTTCATTTATAAAACCATCCAAGACTTTGAGGAGCAATAAAGCACACAAGCATTAATACAAACGTCTGCTAAACTTCACTTGTTTTTCTTAAGAGTTAGACTGATTTAGACAAAACTGCAACAATTAGATTTAAGTAAGAGTGTCAAGAGTCCAATCCATACCCAGTCCCGTCCTTGAAATTCAAAGATCTGGACCTAGACTCTGTAGACAGGGTTTGAGTCCTAGACCCGAACCCTTTCTTATATACATAAATGACCGGGTAGGGTTTAGGTCTAATACCGATTTTTTTTTAAAGAAAATCCTTTCCCAGTTCTCGCTTTGGTAGCGCATGTTCAAAACCCCAATTTTTTTTTCTTTATTGTTTTTTTTCTATAAAACACATATATCTACTACGAAATACACATTGTTTTGAAGCACCTCTCACGGGAAAACATTTCACACACTAATGAAGTAGAGTCACCTAGCGACTGCTACTTAGTACTCATAAGATTTGGTAGATTTCACATCATAGTTATAAAGTGGAGTTCAATGCGACGTTACATCATAACTATACACAAATTTGAAGATTTAGACATTGTTTGCATAAAAACAACACCAAAATGCGTAACATAAGTGAGGTTGTTCATGCTCCAACAGAAGAGCAACACAACCTTGATTTCTTGATGCCGTGAGAATCCCTGCTATGCAAGATCTTCTCAACAAACGTGCGGTATAGGGTGCAGCACACACCGCATATGGAACTTTTCTTCCCCTTAAATTTGTTTGAAACACTATTGCTATGGAGAATCACGCCCTTTTCGGAAAATGGAAGAAGGCGGTGGTAGCAACAACATTTAGGGGCAAGGGCTCAAAGGCTTCTTGATTAGCATTCCTCGTAATGATTAATCAAAGAACTTCTTCAAGTCCGGAAGAAAAAGTGCGAAACTTTTTCTCTATGGTTTTTTCTTTTGCAAAGTGAAAAATTATATGTATATTTGATTTAAAATATGTGGGTTTAATATGATCATTTTTTAATTTTGTTTGGTGAACTTCCTAGGTAATTGCTGCTTTTCGAAAAATGAATCTTCAAATAAGTTTAATTAGGAATTTACGACTTTTATACCCATGATAAAATTTAGCATTCATCAACATCTAGTTTTAGTGTAGCTTTCCGAAAAAAAACTAGTAAAATAAAAGGAAAAAAAGAAAATAACAAGTAATAAAATGGGTCAGGTCGACAAGTTTCTAGTGCTAACTCGACCCTTGACAACCTTAGATTCAAGCACAAGGGATGTGATCAAGGACCTAAGCATGGCACACTATTTAAAATGATCAAGATTGTGACAACCTGCCCATGGAAAAATAAATAAAATAAACATTGAGAGGATTTTGTTGTTAACATTCATCTACCACATTGCGAAAAGAAATTCAATACAAAATTACAATGTGAATTTATTAATATTTTCGGTGTAATTCATAAATTACTACAACTCAAATCTATTCAAAGAGATAAGTATAAATGAAGCGAGTGCTAACTAGTATTACAAGATTCCATAAGATCACAATTATAATTACTACTAATAATACCATTAATGAACCGAGAAATGTAACAGATCGTCCAATTGGACAAGGTGGATATTTTTACTACTAATAGTTCTAGACATCTGGCTTTTGGAGAGCCCAAAAACATACTCATAATCATATGTCTTGATTTTAAGGTATGAGTTTGAAGTAGTGAATATGATATTGTGCATAGTATTTTCCGCAAAGGCTTGGTTGAAGCTATATGACACTTCTTCGCAAGCTCGGAAGAGACTATGAAGAGGTTCTTCACCAATATAGAAGATTCTATGAAGAGGCTATTCCCAATTAAAGAGTCATATTTTGTACAATTAAGGGTTTATGGTCGATATCACATGTTAATATGTACATTCACTAGTTGTTAGATCAAAATTTGAGTAATTGTTGAACCCAATATTGTAAATTTGTAATGGATTTTTGATTTATAATTTTGTTGTATTCAACTAGGTGCATCCTTTATATAAATTTTTTACCACGCTATTGAATATATGTAATTAATGTCACTATTCCATATTTGGTTCTAATTATGTATTTATATTTTTTTTTCCAGTTAAATACTAACAATCCCAGGCCGAAGGTGGCCTGGGATTGGGTTGGGGAGGGGGTGGTGATGGTTACGGGGATGGGTTGGGGGTAGGGGATAGGGTGTCTTTTTTTTTTTTTTTTTGAAACAAAATTGTAATTATTTTGTTAATAATTTATAACTTAATTTTTTTAATAAATACTAATTATGTTAATATTATTATATAAAGTTTACGTTTAATTAATATTTTATTGGATTTATGTCAAAGTATTATTTGGTCTATTAATATTTTATATAAAACTAATTTAGTTAAATAAATATGTAAATATAATAAGTGAAATCTCTAAATTGGTCTACACGTGTCTTATTTGAGCCAATTTTGAAATTCGGCAACAATGTGGACTAAAATTGTCAATAAATTTGAAGATGTGGAGTTATTCTGACAACATGAAATGTTAGGGGTATAATTATCATTTAACATAAGTAACGGTATTAATTTTGCAATAAAACTTAACCGCCAAGTCATCAATTAACGACCATTTTTAACGGTGGTTCCAAAAGTGATTTGTTTCTTAAATTGTGGTACCAAAAGTGTCGGCCTCGATTTTTATGATATCACAAAGTTAGAATCAGTATATAGTTTGGTACCACAAGTGCAATTCTTTCTTAGATTATCAGTGTTTACTAGGATAGGAATATTCTTGAAACTCCCATATCCAATTTAGGTTATATAACTCATGCATGTTTTAAATTACCATTTAGAATGTCGTTTAATGAAAATTGAAAGAAATATTGCCGAAAGCAGCTCCTCAGCCACTTCATCGGGCGAGTGGAAGTGGATATGGGCTTTGAATCTCCCTAGTAAGATTGAAATCTTCTTATGGCGTGCGTGTAAAAACATTCTTGCAACTCGTACTAATCTCGTGAATCGAAAAGTCACTTTGGACAACAAATGTGCTATTTGCGGTGATGAGGTAGAAGATATTCTTCACTGTTTTTCTCGCTGCACTTTTTGCGAGACAGGTGTGGGCTTTAAGTAATATTCCTTGCTCTATATATATCGAAGGTTGGATCTTATTGGATGGTTTCAGGAAGTTAAGGCAACAACAGATAGTAAAGTATTTGAAATGTGTATTCTACTTTGATGGGCTATATGGCACACTCGGAAATAAGTTTCTTTTTGAAGGGATTGATCCTAATGCTTTAGAGGTGGTTCTATTTGCGCAGAAATATTGGTCAGACGTGAAGCAGGCCTCCGCAACTATTCTTAGCTCGAATAGTAGAAACATAACTCCTTCTAGATGGCAGCCCCTAGAAAATTATGTGATCAAGGTGAATTTTGATGCGGCTGTAAATTATGGAGATGGAATTTGTAGTTTGGGGGTTATAGCTCGTAATGCTTCTGGTGAGTGTGTTGGATGGTCGTCGTTTTGTTTTCGTCAACCCTTGGATCCTACTTCGACAAAATCAAGAGCAGCTCTGTTTGCCACCAAGTTTGCTCGCGGCCAAGATTGGCATAATATTATTTTGGAAGGGGAATCTAGTTTAATTATAGCAGCTATTAATGGATATTAGGGCGCTCGGGTGGACTATGGAAATCTCATCTCAGATCTATACACTATAATTTCTAGTTTTGAGCTTTTTCAAGCTAAATACAATGGCAGAGACGTAAACAAAGCAGCTCATGAAGTGGCTCGACTTTCTTTTAAGGAATCTTATGCGTTCAATATCTTACTTTTATCTATTCTGGATATTGTAAATTCTGAGTTAGCTATTTGTTATCTACTTGTGTTCCTTAAAAAAAAAAAAAATATACTAACTTATAGGAATAAGTTTAGTGAATTAATTACATAGGTTCTTGAGTGAATCGAAAGACACTTAAGGACATAAATGACCTCCAGGATAGCGAATATGAATTACTAGTCAAAATTTAGGATGTTAATCAACGTTAGGAGCATAATATTGGTGAAGTTTAAATTCTAGAAATTTTTCTCATTCATATTCTCCTTGACACTTAATTATCATATTTGGTTTAGTTAATTATTCATTTTAGTAGTAGTAGTTCAATCAAATAATAAATTTTCCTCTTTAATTGAATTAGAATAGAAATTAATGTTGTAATTATGTGGATTGATACCTAATTAAAAGGTTGGAATCCATAGATAAATGTAATATATATATATATATATATATATATATAAAGTGGGGAAATTAATATTCAAATAAAGATAACTTGTATGTGGGCTTGTCCCTCATTGGTCCAAGACTAATTATAAAGGCCTTGTGAGGAAGTTGCAGAGTTTCAAACTCTTAATATGTCCCACATTGACTTTTTATAATTGTGTATACTAGTATATATGAACTTAAGTGTTTAGACTTGGTATAAGTCTTTACAAAGGGGATCATATGAATACACCACACGCGCGTCGTCGCCGCCCGACTCGGTTCGGCTTGGCTCTGATCTGATCTGGACTGGACTGGTCTGGTCTGGTCTTGGCTCGGGCGTTAGGGCGAATTGTCTCGTCTCGGACTTATCTTTTTGGAGGAATTTCGAATTAAAATTTTAATTAGTTTGAAATTCAAAATTGAAACAGTCACAATATTAATTCTGCAGGTTTTAAATTTTGTAACTCCTTTCAGTTACAGAAATTAAATTGAGGCAGTTACGAAAATTAAATTGAGAAAACGTTTCAGACGTTTTATTCACATTTAATTGGACCGTTTCTTGTTCAGTATTAAATTTCAAGGCTCCCCTAGCACCTATATATAGGGCTGCATTTCTGAATTCAGAAACACACCAACAGAAAACAACAATCTGTTCTCTCATTCGAAAACACATTTCTGAAAAAATATCTCTTGGTTACTTTTTGCTTTTGAGTGTTCTTCGAGGTGGAATTTCTGCTACTGTGCAGTGGAGGAATTCTTGTAACCAAATTATCCTGGAAGAAGTGTTCGTGATTCCCAATTGCACCAGAAGTGGGTCGATAATTTCTTCAAGGCAAGCAGAATCATTTCTGCGATTTGGTTGGATCAATTCTGTTACTATACAGAATTGTGAGATAAGTTATTTTAATTTATCTGTTCGGTTTTTTATAACTGATTATGTTTTCTTTAATTGTTCATATTGGTTTGTTTGTTTCGGTTTCGATAATCTTAAAAACGGTTTTACCAACAATCTTGAAGAAATTATTTTCGTGTTTTAAAATTATCATGTCATTTGTAGAAGGCTCCAGTACTGTGTCCATGCCAGCCACAAAAGTCGATTTATCCGGTTTACCGGAAAAGTTTTCGGGCCAATTTTTTAAGCATTGGCAACGTCGCATGAAAATTTGGTTTACGATGAAGGGACTTTTGTCGGTTATTCAGGTGACTAGACATGAACCCACTGAAACCGATCCAAAGATTGTTCAAATAGCTGAATGGTCAGAACGGGACCAAATTGGTCGAGGAGTCATTCTTTCTGCTTTATTGAATGTACTCTTTGACGTGTACTGTTCTGATTCATACACAGCTAAGTCTCTTTGGGACGAATTGGACAGGAATATAATACTGAAAAACAATGGCTCGAAAAGTATTCTGTTTCCAAGTTCCTGAAATTTCAGATGGTTGAAGGAAAGTCTGTAACTGAACAAACGCATGAACTGATAAATCTTGAGCACGCCCTTTCTGATGCTGAAATGAAACTTCCAGATAAATTTCTGGTGATGTCAATCATTGATAAGTTTCCCAACTTTGGCATGACATTGAAACATCAAAAGGGAAAGCTGACTCTTGATGATCTTATGATTGCCATAAGTATCGAAGAGGAACACAAAAACCAAACTCATGGTGTTCCTGTTGAGTACCAGCCTAAGGCAAATATGATAACTGGAAAGAAAAAAGTGAATCATGTAAATCCCAACTCGAAATCCATAAATAAACCTAAAAACAAAAAGAAACCAAAGGCAAACAAACCATGCTGGACTTGTGGACAGATGGGTCACTGGGCTAAGGAGTGTCCTACCAAAAAGCTCAAAGCCAAATCTGAGTCTGCTACACCAGCTGCAGTGAACATGGTTGTGGGAGATATTGGTGAAACTAGAGCTCCGGCTATGGTAAACATGGTTGTGGGAGATACTAGTGAACCTAAAGCTCCAGAAAACTCTGTTGATGGGTATGTTTCCTTGAAACCTGAAATTCTTACTATTTATGAACCATTTGATTGGCTAATAGACACTGGGGCAAATGTGCATGTATGTGCTGATAAATTGCTATTTGTGTCTTATCAGCCTGTTGATGGAAAATCCGTGACGATGGGAAATTCAAGTGGTGCAAAAGTGTTAGGGATAGGACGCGTGGACTTGAAGTTTCCTTCAGGGCGCATACTATCACTACAAAGGGTGCATCATGTTCCAACGATTAGGAGAAATATAATAAGTGGTTCTGTAATAGTTAGGGAAGGTTACGAAATGAACTTTAAATCCAACAAAGTCGTAATTCCGTATTATGGGACTTTTGTTGGTAAAGGTTATTTAGATGATGGTTTATTTAAATTAAGAGTTGAAAATGTTGATTCTAATAAATTTTCTGAATTTCCTGTTGTGAATGCAATTGAATCTTTTAATGTTTGGCATGATAGATTAGGACATTTAAATTTTGGTTCTGTTAAACGGATGATGAATTTAAATCTAATCCCCAAACATGAAATAAACCATAAAGACAAATGTCACATTTGTGTTGAAGCAAAACAAGTAAGAAAGCCATACCAATCGGTTGAAAGGCATTCTGAAATACTTGATTTGGTTCATACGGACATTTGTAAATTCAATGGAATTTTAACTAAAGATAATAAGAAATACTTTATTACTTTTATAGATGATTGCAGTAGATATTGTTATGTTTATTTGTTAGAACATAAATCTGAAGCACTTGAAAAATTCATAACGTTTAAGAATGAAGCTGAAACTCAAACTGGTAAGAAACTTAAACGGTTAAGATCAGATAGAGGTGGAGAATATGAGTCTAATTTGTTCGAAGAATTTTGCCGAAATTTTGGCATTATTCACGAAGAGACTCCTCCATATTCCCTTTCGTCGAATGGGATAGCAGAACGAAAGAATAGAACTTTTAAAGATATGATTAATAGTTTGCTTTTGAATTCTGGATTGCCTAAATATATGTGGGGAGAAGCTTTGAATACGGCTTGCTATATTCTGAATAGAGTTCCTCTAAACATAATGAAAGCACTACGTTTGAATTCTGGAAAGGCAGAAAACCTAGTTTAAAATACTTTCATGTGTTGGGCTGTCTTGCAAAAGTTCTAGTTCCAGAACACAAAAGAAAGAAACTAGGTCCAAAGACTGTTGATGCAATCTTTTTAGGCTATGTGGAAACAAGCTATGCTCTTAGGTTTCTGGTTATAAAATCAGAAATTCCTGGCATAGAGGTTAACACAATAGTTGAATATCGTGATGCTATGTTCTTTGAGGGCGTCTTTCCCATGAAAACGGGAATGCCTAATGAAAATTCTTTAGATTCAGCCCTTACATCTTCATCAATTCCTGAACATGTGGAAAAGATGACAAATGTGGGGGTTAATCCAAGTAGTTGTGATTCAGTACCGATTGAATCAGATGAACCGAGATGGAGTAAGAGAGCTAGAATTGCCAAGGATTTTGGAAGTGATTTTATCACTTACAACATCAAGGGTGATCCTGTAACCTTCAAAGATGCAATGACTTTGATGGGGGCTATTTCGCACCCTACATCTTGTACGGATCGAGTAAAGAACATGAGATCGGTTCGACCAAATCAAACAGTTCGGGATCATCTTATCAACCCGGCCAAGTACAGCTCTCTTCGACTAGAAGACTATATTCCGGACACAAGAAGAATATTTGGGCCGAGTCCTATTAGGACTATGTTTCCTTGTAACGCTAGGTTTAGCATTGTATAAATACCTAGTTAATCATTGTAATTAACAACTTAAGCTCTCGGGAATACGCCGTTGAATGCTGCTTACCACAGCATTAGTCAATACTATTCAAATAAAGAAAAAGCTTTTCCTCTTCATATTGGTGTGTTCTTTGCTTTGGTTTGTGTGTTTACTTCTTGTTTTTACAATATTGCTTTTCTTTGTGATTGATCCATCCGGAATAAAGTAACAGAGCCCTATAAAATATATAAATATCACAAATTCACTGATAACCCTTTAATCCGACGAAATCTGGTTTAATCAGTTGGCGCCCACCGAGGGGTTAGGTTAATTATTCGATCGACACATGGCTCGCCCAAGGAAAAGCGCTCGCATTGGAGCGAGAAGTAATACAACCACCGGCCATAACACATCGGAAGACGTACAGGACAACAACAATAATAACGTTCCCAACACCAACGAGAATCTCCAAGATGCCCGCCCCCGTCAGCAGGAACCCCAAGGAGGTCTTCCCGGTGCCATACAAGAAGAACCGGAACTCCCCGAAATACCCGTTCCTCTCCCGGGCGCTCAGGAGAAACTGCGACAAATAGCAATGCTCTTCAAATCACTCTCTCCAGAAGAATTACTAGTTCTAGATCAAATCCCTCGAAACGTTAGGGCTACCAGGACAATTCCTGCTCCTGAAGCGCCAAGGCAAACGAACAAACCTCTCAACAAGCTGACAGCCCAGCAAGTGAGCGACGCTCGCTACACACTCCGCAGCAGGGAAATTCTAAACCCTCCGATAATCATCACCGAAGAAAACCAGGACAAAGAAAACCGCAGCCGGGGCGCAGTGGCTCCAAGGAACGTACGATAATCCCTATCGAGGATGATATAGACGATGCAATCCCTGATCAACCACGAACAACCCGATTCTCGGAAAGAGAAATCGAAAGGATAGTACAGGAGCGACTGGAACAACGCCTACGATCTATCCAAAACCCGTGGGCCCGGACCGCTGAACTCCAGGAGAGCCTTGCAGCTTGTTCTCCCTTCTGCAGAGAAATAAAAGAGGCGCAATCCATTGGACAGGTCCCAGGTAGACTACCCCGATATGATGGAACCACCGACCCGGATGATTATATCTTTAGCTTCACGAATATAATGAATTTATATGCCCACTCTGCCGAATTCACCGCCAAGCTAATGGTCACCACATTCTAAGGACTCGCATTAGACTGGTTCGCCAAACAACCCGCCAACTCCATATTCAGTTTTCGGGAATTATGCAACAAATTGACGCAGCAGTTCGCCAGTCAGAAGAGGCAAAAACTCCCGATGAGCTACCTAGGAACCATACACCAACAAGAGGGAGAGTCCCTGAGAAACTGGTTGGCAAGATTTAACGTGGAGTTACTCAAAATCGATTCCCCAAATATCGATTACATAATTTCTATTCTCTTCGACCTCACAAAAAACAGGCAGTTCGGAAACGCCCTCAGTCGAAAACAACCAAGAACGTTTGCCGACATCATGAGCTTGGCGTCTAAGTATATGACCCAAGAAGAAATGAATTCCTTTAAGGATAAAAACAAAAAAGCCACAGCTTCAGGCTCCAAACGGCATGACAGAATTCCTGCCCAAAGATCCGTGGATTACGAGCAATCTTTTAGGAAATGCAACGTTTTCCAACGATTGGAATACACCAAGGCCGACCAAGAAAGGCAACCTAATTTCTACCAAAGACCAAGAAACCCCGAACAACCGATCAGAAGCAGGGTGAATCAAGTGGAACACCCAAGGTTGAATGCTCCAATGGAAGAAATATTGGAAGTTCTAGAAAGAAACAATTGGATCCCCGAAGCGAGGAAAATCGCTCAGCCCAGACCAGGGTCTCGAAACTACGACCAATACTGTAAGTACCATAGGGCACACGGACATCGAACAGAAAATTGTTTTCACCTTAAGAGAGAAGTTGAAAAACTGATCGAACAAGGAAAACTAGACGAATACGTAGAGCGAGATAACCGCAAAAGGGAAAGAAGTAGAAGCCCTCAGAATAATAATCAAAGAAGGAGTTCTCGTCGAAGGTCACCCGAGCGTGGACCTACACAGGAGCTGAACAACGACCAGATCAATGGGACTATCCATACAATATCCGGGGGACCCGCGGGTGGAGATAGCCGTAACGCCCGACGAAGGACAGCCCAATCAATAATTGGAAACTCAAAATACCCAAAAGAAATGTGGACTCTGGGAAACAAGCCGTCGAACCACCAGCCGATCAGCTTTAACGAAGGGGAAGTACCTAAAAACATCATTTGGGACACAAAAGAGGATAATCCCGATTTCCCGATGGTGGTGTCGTTAGAAATAGCGAATTATAATGTCAAAAGAATCCTAATTGATAATGGAAGCTCAGCAAATATCATCTCCCGGGAGGTTTTAGCCCAAATGAACTTGGGGCAGATAAACCTACAGAAAGTAGCTACGCCGTTAGTAGGCTTTGGAGGATCAGAAATCATCCCCAGCGGAACGATAAACTTAAGTGTGTCGCTCGGGAAGAAACCGCACCGGACGGTGAAACTAGTGAAATTTCTAGTGGTAGAAACTCCCTTCGCTTATAACGCAATATTGGGACGACCTGCTCTCAACCTATTCCGAGCCGTTGTCTCTACTTATCACCAGAAGATAAAGTTTCCGACCGATGGAGGTATCGGAGAAATAACGAATGATCACTGTATGGCGTGAGATTGCTACAGCACCTCGTTAACCTTGAAAGAACATCCAAAATCTATCACTCCGAGCAAAAGAAAACTTGAAGAAGATCTTGTTAGAAACAAGGTTGAAATCCCCATTACTGATCAAATAGACAAAAAGGGAAAAGAACCGCTAGATTTAGCCTTAAAACCCTCAGAACACAAGAATATAATTCTAGTACAAGGGGACTCTTCTAAAATGACAAGAATAGGTGCCGAATTGAGCAAGGAAGGGGAAGTAATGTTAATCAACTTCCTCAGAGATAATGTCGACGTCTTCGCCTGGAGCGCGAATGACATTGAAGGAATTGATCCTCGAGTAATCAAACACTCCCTAAAAATTGATCCAATGGCAAAACCTGCCAGACAAAAGAAGAGAAATCATGGCCCAGTAAAAGATAAAATTATCAAAGCCGAGGTAGAAAGACTACTTGAAGCAAAACAAATTCGAGAAATACACTTCTCAGAGTGGCTGTGTAATGTTGTGCTGGTAGCAAAAGGGGATAAAAAGGATAACAAATGGAGGATGTGCAATGACTTTACCGACCTTAATAAATTATGCCCCCATACCCCCTCCCAAGGATCGACTTATTAGTGGACTCAACCGCTGGCTTCGCGATATTCAGTATGATGGACGCCTTTCAAGGGTTTTATCAAATATACATGGACGAGCGGGATCAAGAGAAGACCGCGTTCATAACCGAGCAAGGAGTATATTGCTTTATAGTGATGCCATTCGGCTTAAGAAATGCCGGGGCTACTTACCAAAGGTTAGTAAACCTAATGTTCAAAGAGTTAATCGGAGAATTAATGGAAGTATATGTGGACGACATGTTGGTCAAAAGTATGAACGAAGCGGATCACGTAAAACATCTTGATCGATGTTTCCAGATCTTAAGAAAATACCGTATGAAGTTGAACCCCGCAAAATGCACTTTCGGTGTTAAGTCAGGAAAATTTTTGGGATATTTAGTACATCAGCGAGGAATAGAAGCTAACCCAGAGAAAATTCGAGCCATAACTGAAATGAAACCTCCAAAAACCATCTCCCAAGTGCAAAGCTTGGTCGGGAAAATCGTAGCATTAAACAGATTCATATCAAAATCTGCGGACAGAAGCTTGCCATTCTTCCAAACACTTCGAAAAGCAAAAAACTTCGTTTGGACCGAAGAATGCGATCGAGCCTTCGAACAACTCAAAGAGTATTTGACAACTCCACCAATGTTGGCCAAACCGACGGAAGGAGAACCATTGTATATTTACATCTCGATCTCCGACGCGGCCGTTAGTTCAGTACTGATAAAGATAGAAGGTTCAGAACATAAGCCTGTCTATTATCTTAGCAAATTATTACAAGGCGCGGAGAAGAATTATTTGGAAATTGAGAAATTCACTCTGGCTTTAATAGTGGCTGCACGAAAGCTTCGACCTTACTTTTTAACATACAAAATTGTGGTTTTGACAAATCAACCACTAAGACAAGTCTTAGCAAAACCGGAAGCCTCGGGAAGACTAATTAAATGGGCAATCGAACTAGGCCAGTTCGAAATCAATTACAAACCAAGAATCGCAATTAAGGCCCAAGTGTTAGCTGATTTTCTATTGGAAACACCAGCACGGGCAACTGAATCATCGAGCAGCCTCAACGACGACGTCTTGGTCATAGAAGATCAAACTTGGCTAATGCACGTCGACGGTGCTTCATGCCGAGAAGGAGGAGGCGCCGGAATTAACTTCACAGGACCAAATAAAGAAGATTTGAATTATGCAATAACATTGGACTTCGTCGTAACAAACAATGAAGCAGAATATGAAGCGTTAATCGCAGGAATGGAAATGGCTATCAAAGCCAACATAAAGAGCCTTAAGGTATTAACCGATTCAGAGTTAGTGCAAAGACAAATCGAAGGCCTATACGAGGCTAAGGAATTCAATATGGTCAAATACCTCGACAAAGTGAAAACACTAGCTGAGAAATTTGAAAGTTTCGGCATACAGAACATTCCACGTTTGGAAAACAAATGGGCCGATCAACTATCTAAGTTCACAGGATCCCATGATGGAAAAACAGAAAGGGTGATCAACTGGTTAATCTCTAATACACCGGCGATCGATATCGATGAAACACCGGAACTTGATATTATGGAAATCGAAGGAGCTGAAGGAAACTGGATGACTCCAATGATAGACTATCTTCGAGAAGGAAAACTACCACCTGATCAAAATGAAGCTCGGAGAATAAGATATCGAGCTCCAAAATATACACTTGTAGAAGAAAAACTTTACCGAAGATCAGTATCAGGAATTCTTCTGAAATGCGTCTCTGAATCACAAACCGCCAGTATACTACGAGAAATACATGAAGGAGATGCGGGAAATCACAGCGGATCAAGGGCATTGGCCTTAAAATGTCTCAGAACAGGTTACTATTGGCCTACCATCAATAAAGATGCCGCTCAGTATGTCCAAGAATGTCATCACTGCCAAGTTCATGCTAATGTATGTCATCGACCAGCAGAAAACATGCACCCAATCCCGATATGTTGGCCTTTCGATCAATGGGGAATGGACATCGTGGGACCGTTCCCAGCGGCTAAATCTAAGAAAGCTTATGTCCTGGTCGCTATGGAATATTTCAGCAAATGGATAGAATGCATCGCCCTCGCACGAATAACCCAATTCCAAGTGATCAACTTCCTATGGAAATTCATAGTTTGTCGATTTGGCATCCCAAGGATCCTAATTTCCGATAATGGAACCCAATTCGCGGGAAAACAGGTAATAGAATGGTGTTCGAAACTGGGAATTCAACAAAATTTCACTTCGGTCGGGCATCCTAGTGCGAACGGACAAACCGAAGTAGCAAACCGAGAAATAATAAAATCTTTGGAAAAAAGATTAGGAGCGGCCAAAGGGAAATGGCTTGATGAACTCCCTGGAGTACTTTGGGCGAATCGAACCACAGTTAGAAGCTCGACCGGAGAAACCCCGTTTAGCTTGGTATATGGTTCGGAAGCTGTTATTCCTGTTGAAACTCTGATTCCGACACCAAGAATTGAAATGTACGACGATCATGAAAATGAAAAGACAAGAGAAAATGATGTCGACTTAACAGAAGCTTTAAGAGAAAAAGCCGTTGTACGCTTGCAAGCTACTAAAGCAAATATGGAGAAGGCATACAATCAAAAAGTACGCATCCGAACCTTCAAAGAAGGAGACCTGGTCTTGAAAAAGGTAGAAGGATCCAAGCATGTGGGAAAGTTGCAACAAAATTGGGATGGACCTTATGTCGTCATTGGCGTAGGAAAGAAATGTTCATACAAAATTGCACACTTGGATGGAACAGCCTTACCAAGAACCTGGAACGCAGTCAACCTTAGAAAGTACTATGGTAAATAAATTTTAGCAGATTATACTGCATTGTTTTATTTTGTTTCATTGAGTTTTGGTCTTTGTAATAAAGGCCTTAGCCTACAGATCAATTATTAAAGATTTTAGCAATTTCTATAAACCAATTGTTTCGGTAATCACTCCTTGGAATTCTACTATCATATTGGTTGAGATTGGAACAAAAGGAGTTGAGTATACATTGATCCGCTCAATAAAAACTCCTCGTCCGTTATTCACGAAAAATAAAAAAAGACTTTCAGGTACAAAAAACCTAAGTCTAAACAAAACGAGTAGAGTAAACATCGATCCGCTCGATAAAAACTCCTCGATATATATTCAGCAATCAAAAAGACTTTTGGTATTAAAAACCTAAGTCTAAATTATAAACGAGTTGAGTAAACATTGATCCGCTCAATAAAAACTCCTCGTCCGTTATCCACGAAGAATAAAAAAGACTTTCAGGTACTAAAAACCTAAGTCTAAACAAAACGAGTCGAGTAAACATCGATCCGCTCGATAAAAACTCCTCGATATATATTCAGCAATTAAAAAGACTTCAGGTACTAAAAACCTAAGTCTAAACGAAACGAGTCGAGTAAACATCGATCCGCTCGATAAAAACTCCTCGATATATATTCAGCAATCAAAAAGACTTTTGGTATTAAAAACCTAAGTCTAAATTATAAACGAGTTGAGTAAACATTGATCCGCTCAATAAAAACTCCTCGATCTACTCATGACAGTTCAAAAAAGACTTTTGGTATTAAAAACCTAAATCTAAATTATAAACGAGTCGAGTATACATTGATCCGCTCAATAAACACTCCTCGATATATTTTCAACGATTAAAAGGCTTTTGGGATAAAAACCTAAGTCTAAACAAAACGAGTCGAGTAAACATCGATCCGATCGATAAAAACTCCTCGATATATATTCAGCAATTAAAAAGACTTCAGGTACTAAAAACCTAAGTCTAAACAAAACGAGTCGAGTAAACATCGATCCGATCGATAAAAACTCCTCGATATATATTCAGCAATCAAAAAGACTTTTGGTATTAAAAAACCTAAGTCTAAGTAAACGAGTCGAGTAAACATCGATCCGCTCGATAAAAACTCCTCGATATATATTCAACGATCAAAAAAGACTTTCGGTATTAAAAACCTAAGTCTAAATTATAAACGAGTTGAGTAAACATTGATCCGCTCAATAAAAACTCCTCGATCTATTCACGACGATTAAAAAAGACTTTGGGTATTAAAAACCTAAGTCTAAATTATAAACGAGTTGAGTAAACATTGATCCGCTCAATAAAAACTCCTCGATCTACTCATGCAATTCAAACAAACTTTGGGTTAAAAACGTAAGTCTAAACAAAACGAGTCAAGTATACATTGATCCGCTCAATAAACACTCCTCAATATATTCTCAACAATTAAAAGGCTTTTGGGTTAAAACCCAAGTCTAAATTGTAACAAGTTGAGTAAACATTGATCCGCTCAATAAACACTCCTCGATCTATTCCTAACGATCTAAAAGATCCGCTAATACTCCTAAAGTTTTGAAGAAGAATTAAGTATGAATCCATCTACTCGGAAATTACTCCTCGTGAATAAAAATTATGACTGAATCAACGACAAGGAAGATGCAAGGGATAAAAGTAACATTTTATTCATCAAATCAGTTACATACAAAAGTCCTACGTTACAAAGGTCTACATACTACTTAAAGATCGTTACAATGATTTAGATGAAATGATCCTATAAGATCGGCGATCTTCACGACAATGTCCACGGAAACACCAATCTCCTCCCTAGTGCCTCGTCGACTATGATCAACAAAGATTTGATTTGCAGAGCAAACATTATACCATTCAGTTACTTAAACAGTGACCAAGCGAGATCAAGCTACCTTTTCTCTATCCTAAATATTCTCCGCCAAGATCAATATCAGATAAGTGTGCTAATCTATGCTGATTATTTCATGATGATTATATTTATGCATAAAGGCAAAATATGCATAACAAAGTATATATACAGAAGAAAATTGATCAAGGCAAGGATCTGCCTACAAAAAGGTCATAATTTCCAATTTAGTACTTCTCCTATTACAAAAGTTTCAGCCCGTTGGGCGCGGAAAAAAAAAAAAAAAAAAAAAAAAAAAAAAAGACAGTCCAAGGCCTGCCAGGCCGAACAAAGATCACTGAGAAGAACGGTCAGCAGGTCGACTACTAGAAACAGTTCTTCGAGGAGTCAAGTTGCCAGCAAACGCCATCAACTCCTCTTGACGCTTTAGATAACCGGCGTCATATCCTTCCTCATAGGACCGCCGTTGAGACTCCTCTGCAAGGGCAGCAGCCCGAACCAAGTCATTTTTCTCTTTCTCCCAGACAGACTTCTCCTCCTGCAATTTTTTCAAATCGTCATTGGCAAGCTGCAGCTGGAGAGTCTGCCCTGCGACCTTCGCCGATTCCGACTCCAACCGTCTTTGGTAGGCATCCTTACTATTCCACAGATTATCGTTCTGCACACCCAGCTAAAGGGCAAGATATTTGGACTGAAAAAGAAGAAGAATGAGATAAACCCTCACACAACATGAAAGTCAAAATAAAACTAGGAAAATTATCGAAAGATATGTCTACCTGCTCGCATATCTTAACTAGAGACTGAACAAGGCGTACATTGGAAGTACCCTCAAGTTTTTTCAGCTCACCAGGCAAAATGGTGCTCAAACCCAGATCCCAGGACAAAGCATCAGGCTCAATCGAGCCAGGCAATTCACTACTAGAAGGGACACCGTCAGGCCGCGGAGTCTCTGACAACATAATGTCTTTGACCTGCTCGAGAATACAACGATCATCTAACAGACGAGGAGATTCTCTCTCGTTGGGGCTAATGGAAGTCTCCTTGCCCGAAGCAGAAATAACGGTTCGACGACCAGACCTAGAACCGGTCCGACCTCCAGAAAGTCCTCCCGATTCGAAGGAAGTAGTCATCACAGTAGTATCAGTAAACAGATAATCAGGACAATCCTGCACAATAGATTATGTTGTGGAAGGATTGACAAAAAGGCCATCACCTGCTTGCCCTCCGTCAGCAATTGGGGCAGTAGAAGTAGACAAAGGAAGGGAAATAGCAAAATCCCCTCCATGAAAAAACATGCTCGAAGGAAGAAGCACTTGAAGTAACAGGTATATTATAGGTCGGTTCCTCATTGGACATATCGCCAAAAGCTATCCGACCAGGGGAAGACATGCTTCCTACTTGAGTAGAAGAAGAAAAGATTGGTTCTGAAAACGACGAGTTTACTACAGAAAAAGGTTCGGAAGCGATAACACGAGTATCAATCTCCGACCTAATTATTGAGGACGAACGAGGAGGCGCCATCGACGGCCCATCTCTTCGAGATTTTTTGGATCTATTGTCCCTAGCACTCTCACGGTAAGGTCGTTTCGAAGTATTGCCGAAAAGATTAATCATAATCGAATTGTTGAAGAATATAGTAAATAACGAGAAAGTTTATCGACTAGCCAAAGAAAGAGTACTCTATTGAAAGAGACGAGTATAACGGTAAATAACAAGTCAAGTTTTTACCTTTAGTATTTATACTACATAAAAGACGCTACATACTTAAAAAAAAGGGCGCGAAATAGAAAAACTGACCTTGGAGCAAACGCTAGAATTTGAAAAGACACACGCATAATTATTACGGCGAACTTAATGACTTGTCTGAATTATTACGGCGAAAATGAAAAGACGCGACTGTCAGAATGCGAAACGTTTAGCGTACAAAGAGATGAAAAGGTAAAATTACAATTAAACCTACGGGTAAATAATTACAAAGATTATTCCAAAAATCACTATTTCAAGAAGCCTGGTCGCTATCCGGAATTCTCTGTTCACAACCGACGTTCTCGGTCGTGCCAATATCGTCTTCTTCTTCTTCATCTTCTGGATCGATAAAAGTATTATCAAGCTCATCGTTAACATCAGAAGGAGGAATCGGCAATGGTTTTCCCAATTATTCGACAATGTGAGCCAAAGGAAAACCTTGATATACGACATCTGGAAGCTCGGAAGAAGAATAAATTTCACCATAACGATTCAACCGAATGTGCGCCGCCTTAAAATACTCCTTTCGAATGTCGTCGATCATCTCTAAGGCGACCAGCTGATGAACCGCCTTCTTGAAAGTATTCTCCAGAAGAGGACCGACCATCCGATACACCAACGCCGTATGAACAGAAGAATTAAGGAATTCGCGAATAACTCTTTCATCAGGGTTCCTACCATATCGATCCCTAAGTCCACTAAGAGGGACATCCTTTTCGTACTCCTCTAAAGAAGTTTGAAGACTTGATACTTGAGATTCTAGCTCACTGATACGAGCAGTACTCTGAAACTGAAATGCCTCTAACTTTTTAGCCATTTGATCGGCTTGCTCTTGAGCACGAGAAGTCTCCAAGACCCTGTTCATAATCTCCTGGTCTTCAGTCCCCGTAGCATGAGTATCTACAACGGGAACGGAAGAAGACGTCGAGGGACCAACCTCTGAACCAGAAAACTTACGAAGTAGAGCTTTATTTTTCTCATCTAGAAACTCACATTGTTGTTTCCAGAGTGCAGTCTCGTATGCGTATGAGGCTAAACAAGTCTTAGTCTGAAAAAGCAAAAGGGTAAAACAAGAAATAAGTTAGCAAAAATGTCTTCAGAATAAAGAAGATCCTATAAAGCAAGCTCAAAAGAATTTACCTTCTCAGCATAAAGAGAGGCTCGTTGAAATTTCTCCAGAGGATCCTTACGGAAAAGTTTGTTCAAATCACGAGTAAAAACCCCGGATAAGAGAACGCGAGTCGCCTTATCAACCGCATTCTCGTTTTCATCATGGACAAGAGAATCTTTCTCGGAATAACCAGCGGCTCTCTTCCCCTCTAAATGATCTTCGATCATTTCAACCAAAGTGGGTTTCGGATGATTGTCACCAAGTAAAGAAAGGTCGTTACCAGAACGACCATAATAGCTCCTCTTTCTCCCTACCGGGTTCTCGCTAGGATGAGGCATCGACCAACTACGACATCCGCGAATTCCCAAGGATGATCTGAGCTGAAGAGGGGGATAACCAGGCCCAGTCCCTTGACGAACGGGGGAATCTTGGGAAGAATTCGGAGACTCCTCTCCATTCTCCTCGGAGTCATGACTCAACTCCAGTTTCCTCTTCCGAGAAGCTCTCTGCTCGATCGGATTGTTCTCTACGGACTTAGAGGATTTGGATAACACCATCTTTCCCTGTGAAGAATGTCGAGAATTTTCTACCATTTGAGCTGAACAAGAAACAAATTAAAACTTAGTTTCTCTATATAAGAAAATATTATTGTAACACTAAATTAAAGAAATAATGCTTACCCAGCGATTCCAATGATGAATTGATTGGAAAAGTATGAACACTCAATCCCGCTTTACGAAGGAAACTTTCCCCAATGAGAAGAGCACTCTGATATTTATTTGCACGCATATCGGGGATTTCGGCGATAAACTGAGCATCGTCAGGAATAAATTCACCCGTCGGCCAGCGACCTCCGTATACCCATTTGAAATCATGATCCCACGAGAAGGGTATAGTCGAACCATCCGCCAAACTAAGGTGAGGTGGGGGGCGAACAAAGAAAAAGTGAGATTTCCAAAAAGGGTTGCTAGAAACAGGGGCATCAAAAATTGCTCGACTAGGCCTCTGACTAGCAAAGAAATACCCACGATTGGATGAACTGGAAATATTGAACAGGAAAAGTTGTGTAAAATTACGAAAGGAAGGTTTAAACCCTTTCGCGATCATCAGAACAGAAAAGCAAACCAGGAAAGCCATAGAATTTGGAACTAATTGTGTCAAGGACACACTAAATATACTCAAGATGTCAAGAAAAAGGGGGGATAACGGAAGACGGAGGCCGCTATTGAAATGAGCCGTATAAAAGGCGCGACATCCTTCCGGTGGAGAGGTGACCCTATCAGAAGGGGAAGGAAGAATTATCTCGGAACCCTCCGGGAAATATTTTGCGTAATTATTCACAACCTCCGGAAAAGTATCCACTGTATATGCGCAAGCAAGGTCCTCAATTGGTTCAGAAATCTGAGGAGCAGTACCTTTGCCCTTTTTGGCTCGGGCAGCAACCTCTGTGTCAGAAAGGATCTGTACCTTAAAAGTGTCTTCTATAGGAACAACGAATTCAGAAATTGCAGATTGTTCGCCCAAAGGATTGGAGCGCAACTCCTCCTCGTTATTAGGAGCAACGTTCTCCCTCGAGGAAGAAGAAGATTTTCTCAAAGAAGCCATATTTTCAGACTCTCGAACGGTATAAGTCGATAAAAGGAAAACTTTATATGACGAACGACTAAGCAAGAAAATGACTATGAACTATGAGCAAGGATAAAGGAAAAATGACGAACTCAAAAGTCACCTATTTATACTAAGATGAGAAAAGACGTTTCGAACTCATCGCAATTAATCACATTCCCGCCAAAAACGGAAGGATATGAAAAGCCTCCAGAATAGACGCGTGGCGATTCGTAATCGGACAGAGAAAACGACTATCTATGATATGTAGCACTCTTTTCCTTACTTAAGATTTTTTCCCACAGGGTTTTTTCTTAAGAAAGGTTTTTAACGAGGCTCCATTCATAGAAAATAAACAGTCGCAAAGAATTACCTACTTCTACGAGCTTCTATTATCTATACGCTCGAAGAAGTGAGGGAGTACTGATGGGGGCTATTTCGCACCCTACATCTTGTACGGATCGAGTAAAGAACATGAGATCGGTTCGACCAAATCAAACAGTTCGGGATCATCTTATCGACCCGGCCAAGTACAGCTCTCTTCGACTAGAAGACTATATTCCGGACCCAAGAAGAATATTTGGGTCGAGTCCTATTAGGACTATGTTTCCTTGTAACGCTAGGTTTAGCATTGTATAAATACCTAGTTAATCATTGTAATTAACAACTTAAGCTCTCGGGAATACGCCGTTGAATGCTGCTTACCACAGCATTAGTCAATACTATTCAAATAAAGAAAAAGCTTTTCCTCTTCATATTGGTGTGTTCTTTGCTTTGGTTTGTGTGTTTACTTCTTGTTTTTACAATATTGCTTTTCTTTGTGATTGATCCATCCGGAATAAAGTAACAGAGCCCTATAAAATATATAAATATCACAAATTCACTGATAACCCTTTAATCCGACGAAATCCGGTTAAATCAGACTTCGAAAGAAGCAAAGCATTGGAAGGTAGCTGTCAAAAGTGAGATGGACTCCATTGTCTCTAATGGGACATGGAAACTAGTCGATCTCCCTCCGGGGTGTAATACGATTGGATGTAAATGGATCTTTAAAAGGAAATTTAAATCTGATGGAACCATAGATAAGTTTAAAGCCAGGTTAGTTGCCAAAGGGTTTAGGCAAAAAGAGGGAATCGATTTTTTTGATACATATTCCCCTGTTGCTTGTTTGACTACAATCTGGGTGCTAATAGCACTGGCTTCTATATATGATTTCCCGATTCACCATATGGATGTTAAAACAGCATTCTTGTATGGTGATCTCGAGGAAGAAATCTATATAGATCAGCCAGAGGGATTTGTAGCTTCTGGAAATGAGCGAAAAGTTTGTAAGCTTGTTAAATCACTATATGGTTTGAAACAAGCTCCTAAACAATGTCATGAAAAGTTTGATAAAACTATTTTATCTTTTGGCTTCATTGTAAACGATAATGATAAGTGCATCTACTGTAAAGTTAAAGGTGATAAATGTATTGTTTTGTGTTTGTATGTTGATGATATTCTATTGATTGGATCTAATATTGAGATAATAAATTAAATCAAGTCGTTCTTAAAGAGTAAGTTTGAAATGAAGGATATGGGTGTGGCAAATGTAATTCTTGGACTCAAGTTGACTCGATCAACTGAGGGTATAGCAGTTTCTCAATCTCACTATGTTGAGAAGATAATTGAGAAATTTGGCTATAAAGAATGTAAAATTGCCAAAACACCATATGATCCTTCAGTGGCTCTCTTTAAAAATGAAAGTGGTGTTCCTATCTCTCAATTAAGATATTCACAAATTATAGGAAGCTTGCAATATCTGGAAAATGGCACGAGACCAGACATTTCGTTTGCAGTCTCAAAGTTAGCAAGATATACAAGTTGTCCAAATCGAACCCATTAGGAAGCTTAGGTATCTGAAGGGCACAGTATCACTATCTCTTCAATATGGCAGGTTCCCTGCAGTACTTGAAGGGTATAGTGACGCTAGCTGGATAGCCAAGAACTCCGGAAGCAATGGGTGTACGGGTTACGTTTTTACCCTTGGTGGAGGCGATGTCTCCTGGAAGTCAACCAAGCAAACCTTGGTGACTCGGTCTACATTTGAGGCCGAATTATGTGCTTTAGACACGACAGGGACTGAAGCTGAATGGCTACATGGGTTATTAATCCAATTACCCATGGTTAGCTTGCCTCTTCCAGCAGTCGTGGTGCATTGTGATTCTCAAACCACAATTGCAAAGATTAAAAGCCAGAAATATAATCAAAAGACCAAGAGACACATCCAAGTTAGACTAAAGTCTATAAGGGAACTTGTGTCTGATAGGGTCATAGTCGTTGACTTTGTTGGTACCAAGGACAATGTGGCTGACCCTTTAACTAAAGGACTTGATTTGTCCTTAGTACAGAAATCCAGGCTGGGGATGGGACTGAAAACCCTAAATTGATATACAAGCAGTGGCAACCCAACCTACCAAGTGGAGATCCCACAAGGAAGGTTCAATGTGGTATAAACAAACTGCTGGGTATATAAAAGTTGCTCTTAACTAAGACTAATACTAAGTATCTGAGGCTATCCCCTGATATACCTGATAGGAGCTGACTACTGCTAATCTAGTAAGTGTATCCCCTGATTATTTTTCTATGTATTTGTGGGGGATTGTTGTAATTATGTGGATGGATACCTAATTAAAAGGTTGGAATCCATAGATAAATGTAATATATATATATATATATATATATATATATATATATATATATATATATATATATAAAGTGGGGAAATTAATATTCAAATAAAGATAATTTGTATGTGGGCTTGTCCCTCATTGGTCCAAGACTAATTATAAAGGCCTTGTGAGGAAGTTGCAGAGTTTCAAACTCTTAATATGTCCCACATTGACTTTTTATAATTGTGTATACTAGTATATATGAACTTAAGTGTTTAGACTTGGTATAAGTCTTTACAAAGGGGATCATATGAATACACCACACGCGCGTCGCCGCCGCCCGACTCGGTTCGGCTTGGCTCTGATCTGATCTGGACTGGACTGGTTTGGTCTGGTCTTGGCTCGGGCGTTTGGGCGAATTGTCTCGTCTCGGACTTATCTTTTTGGAGGAATTTCAAATTAAAATTTTAATTAGTTTGAAATTCAAAATTGAAACAGTCACAATATTAATTCTGCAGGTTTTAAATTTTGTAACTCCTTTCAGTTACAGAAATTAAATTGAGGCAGTTACGAAAATTAAATTGAGAAAACGTTTCAGACCTTTTATTCACATTTAATTGGACCGTTTCTTGTTCAGTATTAAATTCCAAGGCTCCCCTAGCACCTATATATATGGCTGCATTTCTGAATTCAGAAACACACCAACAGAAAACAACAATCTGTTCTCTCATTCGAAAACACATTTCTGAAAAAATATCTCTTGGTTTCTTTTTGCTTTTGAGTGTTCTTCGAGGTGGAATTTCTGCTACTGTGCAGTGGAGGAATTCTTGTAACCAAATTATCCTGGAAGAAGTGTTCGTGATTCCCAATTGCATCGGAAGTGGGTCGATAATTTCTTCAAGGCAAGCAGAATCATTTCTGCGATTTGGTTGGATCAATTCTGTTACTATACAGAATTGTGAGATAAGTTATTTTAATTTATCTGTTCGGTTTTTTATAACTGATTATATTTTCTTTAATTGTTCATATTGGTTTGTTTGTTTCGGTTTCGATTTGTATTCAGATTTTGATAATCTTAAAACCGGTTTTACCAACAATTAAAGTAGTGAACATGGTAGATATTTAGTTTTAAGTCTCATGGGTTCGACATTCTACTTTCACTTTATTACTTTTATGATCATGCACTTACATTTATTTGAGTGTGTAAAATCTACAACAATATAATGTGTTACTTTTCATTGGCATTTGAAGCACATCATCACATTATGGTTGGGTGACGTTTCACAGTTTAATGAATCCATTCACACAATAGATCACAGTTTAACAACAAGAGCTCCTAAAAGGTTGACTCTGAATTTGATGTTGTGCAAAAAGATTTACAATAAACTTGTACATTATTGAAAATATATTAAGTGATTTAATGAAAATGTTGATATCATATATCCCTATACTATTACATATTATTTACTCACCTCTTTTTTGCACTATTTAAACTTTCACGTACATTTTTTTTACTATCCAAGTGAGTCTTATTCTTTTTCCCCTGAATACAATAAGTCAGGAATGGGTGTGCATGTTTGTATTGAAAATTTTCAGATATCAGGATTAACATGGTACTCTCGTAAGTTTCGTTAATTTAGCCGGGAATATTGAATTGACCGTTAGTCTCAAGACAGTAAGTGAAAGTTTAAATAAAGGTTTAAATAATACTCCCTTCGTCCCATATTTTTTGCTCCCTTTAGATTTGGCATGGGGTTTTAGACAATTTGTTAAAAAAGTAAACTTTTGTTATTCTTTGAGAGAGAAAGGGAGTTATATTTTGGGACATCCCAAAAAGGAAATAAGAGCAAAACCAATGTGACGGAGGGAGTACAAGGGAAGTAATAGAATGTCTAAATAGCACAGGAAAGTAGGTGAAAAATATGTAATAATAGACGAGAGATATCTGAAATTCACTCATAATGAAACTGCCACTCTTTATATGTATCTAGTGAAAATAATTTTAGATTTATCAACATTAAATAAATATAACTAATACAATAGTGAAAAAATTATTTTTAAGTTATCACTAATAACTTTTAATAATAAAAATGTGATAATTTAAGTTATCAAACTATTAATATACTCTTTTACTTTTAGTGACAATAAATATTTTCACAACGATTCAGTGACGATATTTTGTTACTAGTTTTTATATATCAATTAGTGTAGATAATGTCAATTTTATTAGAATTACTATCACTACTATGTATATGAAAATCATTTTAGAGATAAATTTTAAATAGGTATCACTTAATATATATCAAAAGTGCACATACATGTCTAGTTAATTTCATGAATGGTTTTCTTAAATTAGAAATTAAATTTAAGTTATAAAATATCAAAATCCATTAACTGATTATTAATTTATAACAAATGAGTGGTTTTAAAAAAGAAAAGATATAATTAAGAAATGAACAATATAAGTAATGAAGTTATAAAACAAATTTAAAATAAAATATTAAAACAAAGTAGATAATATAAATTATTATTATTATTTTCGAACAATTATTATGCAATTTACTGAATAATTACTTTTTTGTAATTATATTTTGGAACTAATTTTAAGTGATCTCATGACTAAATTACTCAACACAAAACTAGTTTACGATTTTTTTTATAATAATTTAACCATAGAGTTTTATAAAAAGGATTTTAATGGTTCAATCTTTTAACTTTTCATTTCAAGAGCTTTAATGATTTCTTTGGAGGGTTACAAGCTAGTTTTTTAATCATAGCTTGCACAAAATGAAGGTCTACGTAGTATTTTACCAAGTCTTAGTATGACACACATATTTTTATTATGCAATTAACTTAGAAAAATAATATTTAATTGTAGGAATTGAAGATTTATTTTTAAGGAACCAATATAGAATAATGATGAATTTTTGTATTGAAATTTTAGATTATAATATTTGAATATTTTAAACTATAAGAGGTAATTTATGATTGAATATCTAAACATAGGAGTTCATGTAGAAGAAATAGGATAACACTTTATGATTCAAATAAAGGTATATATTGGTCCACTCAAAAAAAGAAGAAAACATAAAGAATTCATACTTTTATATATGTGTGGTACGTATTTACATTTTCGTGTCCAGTGGCGTCAAAGTTGTAAGAAGGTTTTAATATGTGGTAAAAAAATTCCTATTTTTAACATATGCATTAATAAGAGTGTTTTTTTTTTTTTGGTATATTTGTCTAATTATAACATTATTGAGCATAAATTGCAAAATGTTAACACGTAAAAATAAAATTAGATTCATCTTAAGCAAATTGAAGATTTTAGATTCTAATTTACTTTTAAAATTTTATGAAAATAATGAGGGATGAGATTCTAAAAAAAAATTAGGCTCACACTTAACTATTTGTTTCTACCTTAACTATAATTTGGTCTAGTTAGGTTAGTTAAATCTAATAATTGATATTTTAATATTTATAAATGAGTTGGTAAATTCTAGACTACAAAATTTATAAGTAAGCTTCTAGACCTGATTTGAGTAAGAATTTTAAGTCTAATGATTCTGATTTTAATAATTTTAAATGAGTTGATAAATCTACCACTAAGTATATAAATAAGCTTATAGACATTATCTAGGTAAGAATTTTCCGTATATAATAGTTATTAGGTGGATAAACTTTTGTCAATGTTTTTAACAAGTTAGTGCTTCCATTCCTAAGCTAATTTGTTATCATGATATTTGCCTCTGTCGTAGTTTTTCAAGATTTATATCAGAAATTTCATGATAGAATGAAATTCCATCAAAATATTATATTATTGAACTAAATTCGACGAAATAATATAACTTGAAATAAAATCAAAATTATCAATTAGTTTGTGACGGACTCCACAGTTTTGTTATCTACTATATTTAAAATGACACATCAACATCCATATGACAACTTAATGGGAGATAAGTTACAATTTGCATAAGAAACTTAACTACCGTACAAAACGCAATCACTAAATTACGGGACTCAAATCGACAAGGTGATATAACTTTAGATAAAAACAAAAATTAACAATTAATTGAAACGCAATCCCATTGTCTCCCTTTTCATTACTAGTGGAATATATCTCTTATCACATCATGTTTAACCCACGTGGAAACGATTTTAAAATGAGCAAAGACAAAAACACCATCTATGTTTTGTCTAAACTCCCAAAAACATCTCTATGCTATTTTAATTTTTAAAAGATTCCCTATGATTTTAAATAAGTGCCAAATTTACCCTGAAAAAAGAAAGTGTGTTTCAAATGCTAAAATTGTAAATATTTGTTCACATTTTGCTTTTGATATGACAATTTTACCCTTGACATCGAAAGACAAAAATACCCTTATGCTTTTTTTAACTCCCAAAAAACCCACTATGTGTCAATTTAAATCCTCAGAACCCCCCTGTGTTTGATTTTATATACCAAACTCAACCCAAGTAGTATATACTTATTTTTTCAAAAAGAATAAATAAATTTTAAAAAAAAATAAACACATAGGGTAATCTTGTCATTCCACTAAGAGTCAAAAATAAAATTATAAGTATATACTACTTTGATCGAATGTGATATTTAAAATAAAACATAAGGGGTTTTTTTAGAGTTAAAATAACACATGGGGGTTTTTGAGAGTTAGACAAAGTATAAGGGGTGTTTTCATCTTTTGCTCTTTTAAAATTAACAAAATGGAGAACATGGGAATATTCGGACTACCTCTGAGTAGCCACCATCTGTCATGTTAGATCACTTTTAGGGACACTTTTTAATAAAATATATCCCTAAAATCCCCCCTAACATGGCAAATAGTGGCTACCTCAAAGGCCTCAAAAGATAGCCACGAAAATTCCGAGAACATGTACTAGAACATGGTGTAATATAAATTTTTTTTCCATATATCACAAATATAATTGATATGTTGCATCATGTGTGTTTGTTCGGTGACATTTAGCCACTACAAATTGCATGTAAGATAACATAAAATTGTTGAAAATTCTTTTATACTAGAGAGGTCCAGATGTTTCAAAACTGGCCAAATTTGTACTCTTCTTGCATAGCAAAACAATTTTGCCTCAACCTAAAGAAGAATCAACCAAATGGGTAATTAGTACAACATTTTTTTGCCAGAAAAAAGGGCTGATGTTTGTCATGTAATAAAACAAAACTCAACGAAGAAATCGGTAATGGGAAATCCTAACGGTGTGGTAAAAAAAAATAGCAGCAAATATGTAAAACCATATGAGCAAGGAAAATTGGATATTAAGTTCTTAGTGAGGCTATCTGCAATCTGCTCCAACTGCCTCATAGATAGATTTGAAGCCATCTCTTTCCAAACACTCGGCAAGTTCGGCCTACAAATAATATAAAGACATCGTAAATCAGATATATCGTTTTACTCTATAGGGACAACAAAGATATTTTATACCAAGATACGAGTCAAGAACCGGACCCTGCACTTAGTATAAAAAGGGTCCTCGTAGTGTCTGAGACCCAATTCTTAAAGAATAATCGTTGAGTTAAACGTTGACCCAATTTTCAAATTTAAACAATAAAATAAATTAAATATATAATTAAGTTATCTCGTGTGGGGTGGAGAATGGGGATGGAGTGGGAGGTTGGGGGTACCGGGTAAAATTACCTTAATCTTGGGTATAAGGGCTGGACCGCCATAAGCAAACGCGGTATACAGCTGAACAAGCGTTGCTCCAGCTCGTATTTTCTTGTATGCATCCTCACCACTTCAAGAAATATCTTAGGTAAGTTAGATTTAAAAAAAAAAAAACATGACATGGGACAACAAACTTGAAACTGACGTTACCTGCTAATACCTCCGCAGCCAATCAAAGGAATTTTTCCCTATTGCAAGAAACACGAGTCAAATGCTCAAAACACGATATATTTGATGATATTAAAAAAACGAAGCATTTTGAAAATTTTAGTTACCTTTGTAAGAATATACATGATATTGAGTATGCTTGTGGATAAACCAAACAGCGGCTTTCCACTCAAGCCACCAGTTTCTTCAGCAACGGGATTTTTACTTACAGAATCGGGTCTTTGAATGGTAGTGTTTGATATGATCTACAAGCATTAATTAAACAATTCTCAAACCATCTCGCACAAAAACAATAATGACTAGTCAATGACTCAATATATGGACGGAAAAATTTCAAAAATGGTCCTATGACTAGGGAGTTTTTTCAAAAATAGTCCTCTAACTATTGTGGACACACATTCGGTCCTTTTGCTCTCACAATGCATAACAAATTCCATCCTCTACCTTTCAACACGTTTCAATTTTTTGTCCTGCAATTACAAATTTGGTCCTATTACCGGAGAAACAGTTTGTAATTGCAGGACAATAATTGAAAATTAGAGGTCAAAATTTGTACGTATCATACATGGAATGATTGTATAAGGAATTTTCACTCGCAGAGTCATTATTCATATAAACTGCAAGATGAAAATTGAAACTTATTGAAAGTCAGCGCCTTTCCACTCAAGCCACCAGTTTCTCCAGCAACAGGATTTTTACTTACAGAATCGAGTCTTTGACTGGTGCTGTTTGATATTATCTACAAGCATTAATTAAACAATTCTCAAACCATCTTGCACAAAAACAATAATGACTAGTCAATGACTCAATATTTGGGCTATGAATTTTCAAAAATGTTCCTATGACTTGGGAGTTTTTTCAAAAATGATCCTCTAACTATAGTGGACACACATTCGGTCCTTTTGCTTTCACAATGCA
Source organism: Penstemon eatonii (assembly GCA_038501285.1). NCBI lineage: Eukaryota > Viridiplantae > Streptophyta > Magnoliopsida > Lamiales > Plantaginaceae > Penstemon > Penstemon eatonii. The sequence goes on along the minus strand of CM076715.1, from coordinate 57,729,817 downwards.
TAACAAATTCCATCCTCTACCTTTCAGCACGTTTCAATTTTTTGTCCTGTAATTACAAATTTGGTCCTATTACCAGAGAAAAAGTTTGTAATTGCAGGACAATAATTGAAATTAGAGGACAAAATTTGTAAGTATCATACATGGAATGATTGTATAAGGAATCTTCACTCGTAGAGTCATTATTCATATGAACTGCAAGACGAAAATTGAAACTTATTGAAAGTTAAGAGGACGAAATTTCTTACGCATAGGACTAAAATTGAAACTAGGTGAAAGTTACAGGACTAAATGTGTTCAGTAGAGAAAATATTTTGAGATTGTGCCATATATAGACTAAGAAAGTTTTTAAGTTAATTATAGATAAACAATAAACAATATTTTGAGGATGTATATAGTGTAAGGAAACATACCAATCCTTCAACTCGAAGAGCAAGGGCAACCTGGCATAGATAATGTGCAAATATTAACAACCCTGTTTGTTAAATATATAGGATGATCTCATGAGAATATTAATATGTTCATACCGCGGCAATATCTTCGAGATCTTGTTTAGACAAGTCGGGAGCAATTTTCACAAGCAATGGAGGTGGGCCTTCCTCTCCCCATTGCATTTCATCACGAGCCGCTTGAACCTTATACAAATTCATATTTTAAAATTAAATTTCTACTTATTTATTTGAGTAGTTGGATAGATAAAATAAAGTAAGTTTCGTACCTTCTTAACTAGGTCTTTCAATTGTTTTCTTCCCTGAAGTTGTCTCAATCCAGGAGTGTTGGGGGATGAGATATTGATAACCTACAATATTGATAATAAAAATAAAACCAAACTTGAAAAATATATTATTCAACTAAATTTGACTCTAGTAGACCCCAACTAAATAAGCTCGAATGTTATGTGCAAGGAATATGAAGTACAAAACTACATGGAACGATAAATTTTATACCAAGTAATCGGCATATTGTGATAATGTATGAACCCCTTGTACATAATCAGCGGTAGCATCTTCACTAAACTTGTTCTTTCCGAGGTTAACCCCAAGAATTCCGGGACCCGCTTTCCCTCCTTGTACAGCCTCCTCCCCTAATGGAGATGAAGTGCTCGATGTTTCCAATTTCCTTTTACCATGTTGTGCTCCCAACCTCTTTGCAACAGCTACTATGCCTTCGCTATTAAATCCACACCTATTAATTATAGCACTGCCACAAATTCAACCAATTCAAAGCTTAGATTATCATAAACATATGGATAATATCGCACACTTAGTTATGCTTTTGGGTCGATTATAAATTGAAGGGTCCATTTTGTAGGGGGTTATAAGTCCTTCCCAACAAATTTTCTGAACTTTGGTAAGGTTTGCAACCTATTTTATAATCAAGATTAGGAGAATCATTGAGCTAGTGACAAAGAAGGGTGACATGAAAAATAGCCCCTATGCTTTGCCTAAAAAACAAACGAAAACCCTTGTGTTATTTTTAATACCAAAAACTCCCCATGTGCTTTATTAGCAAACATCAAAAACTCCAAAGCCAAAATGACAATTATACCCCCACCAAAAGATGCGAAAGCCATTCCTATTCATCTAAAATGGAAACAATAATCCCCTTGTAAACTTTGAAAACTGGCAATAACCCTCTAGCAACTAAAAAAGTTGACAATAACCATGAATCAAAGTTTTGTTTCTTGTGTGTGTTTCGATCAACTAAATATACAGAAACTTTTCGAGAATATTTGGAAACATGAGGAAAAATTGTAAATTTTTTCACTAAATTAAGAATCTCAAGACAGACAAATAGTGGGGGTGCTAATCAAACAAAGCACAGAGGGTATTTAGCATTTAGCTCGACAAAGAAATGTACATATTAAAGAGGCTTACAAGTGCCTATAATTATATGTGCCTCGGGGCAGAAAACTACTGTAATTTCTACTCAATCCGCTAAAATCCATTTTTAAAAGAAGAATAAAGGAGAATCACTCAAACTACCCTTGAGATTTCCATGTTTGGGAAATTACTCGAACTACCCTTGAGCTATTGGATTCTTTACTGTTACCCCCTTACGACATTAATTTCATCAAAAAAAAGTTTTAAGTTCCGAAAATAACCCTTGGTACTATCTAAGAAATCACAAACCTCAAGGGTGGCAAACCGATTTCACCCGTTTCTCCACCTATTTCTCCCATTTTCTCATCGATTTCACTTGTTTTCACCAATTTAACCCCTTTTTTCAGTTTTTCACACCAAATGTTTAACAATAACTAACTATAAAGGCCTTTAAATTTAGTGGGGATGCAAAACAGAAAACATAGAACATTACCCTTGCTCTCGCAATCTAAATATACGGGGTTTTGGATTACCCTCCTGTGGAACTGGAGTGACAGATCCAACCTCGACAAATCCAAAACCTAAACCAAGTAAACCTTCAACAGCTTCGGCATTTTTATCAAAACCAGCAGAAAGACCAACAGGATTGGAGAATCTTCTTCCCCAAACTTCAAGTTCCAATATAGATGGATCTGGTCTTTTCTCTATAGGGACCCACCCACGAGCAGCAGCAGAGACTGCCAATCGATGGGCAACCTCTGGATCCAGAAACGCAAAAAATGGATTCACTAGTTTGGTCGCTGAGAAAAGCCATCCACTGCATTATTACAATTTATTTCAAATTAGACACAAAACTGAATGTAGAGTGAAAATTTGTGGACTATGACTATAGGTAAATGTGACACTTAGTTGATAGGCGTTCATAAAATTTATATTCACATTAAACCAACAAGGCAATATGTAGAGTTAGCATGAAATAAATAGAGAAATGTGAAAGAGAAAATAAATATGGGGGGCAGAGGAGGAGTGCACTTGAGCCACCTCAACTATTATCTTAAAGCTCATATTAGTTCACAAACTATGTGGAAACTTTTCAAGGGGAAAACCCACGAGTTCAACCCTTTGGGTTAAGGTAAATGAAACCAAAGAAGAAGAAAAAATCAACCAATTTGTTTGTGGCATATAGAGCTACAACTACTCCAATCCCAGAAAATCATACTTAAAACAGTCTTAACAAACAACGTTATAAAGTTACAATAAGATTCTGGGATAAATTCAGGATTAGGCAAGAAGTCAGAACAATAGCCATTGGACTATTATCTTAAGTTCAGAAACGAGTATCTTGCGCTATGTCTTCAACAGGATATAATTTGCTTTTTGATATGAGTTAATGAAGTATACAAGTTGCGTTTGGTTCAGGGAGTGATCAAAAAACCATGGCAGGAGAGGCAGGTAGGCCAAGGTAGTTTGATCACAAAGAATTATTGTTCACACATGTTACACACGTTAAACTGTTCTTGACTTGAAGCATCCAGGATAATTTCAAACCACATAACGATTCGAGAATTTTGCTTCTAAAAACATGACAATAAAAGACCAAAACCACCACTTAAAGAATTAACGAATAAAACACAACATACAAATTAGACTGTGCGATGCAGAAACACCATTCTCACTCTCTTCTCCACCCTAATCAGACTAAAAATAACTAATTTTATAAAATTAGTTAATCTAACTATTCATACAGTCTTACCAAACATAAACACAACCGCACAAATAAACCTAAGATTTCAACAAAGAAACTAACCCAACAACAATGTATAAATGGAAACACCAAAAGATTCAATTCAGAATAACTATAAGTAGGACTCTAATGTTATTTTCGAAAGATACATGCAGAGCAGAATACCCAATCTTTACAACGTCATAATCATGTTAAACGAATCAAAAATCCATGTACTACCTAAACTAGAAATAGCCATAAAGATTCAAGATTATCATCTTCCTCAGGGTATAAAAATCCACCAAAAACCCAGAGTAAGGAGTAGAATAAAATGTGATCTAGGATAAACTGCAAAGAACCCAGATCAAAAAAGACTTTAAAGCTAATAATTGTTAGGGGATACTATATCAATGAAAATGTCATTCAATATTTTGCAAACATAGAGTAAAAAAGCAAAGACCGCGTCCTTAACAAATAACAATCTCAATACCAGAAAGTTGCTTCATCCACAGTACTTGCATACGCACCTCCACCTATAAGTAGACCTATAGCAGCTCCTGTGAATAACCTACCCTGCATCTCAAGTGCAGAAATCTAAGCATGTGGAAATATAGAGGGCAACATAACACAATTCATGATTTTATCAGACATTTCCATTCAATTTTCCAAATGAACCCTTAATTCAAATTGAAAGGCTCAAGTATATTGAATAAAACTAATGAAAACAGTTCTTTATTCCATCCTTCTGCTTGGCTACAGCTGAATTTTTATAAAGTAAGTTCACATAAACAGTATAATAGAGATCAACTGCAAAATGTTGTGATGCCAGAAATCCTCATATATTATTTTGGCTACACATACAAACACACATTAAAAGGGCCCTCAGCCACAAAGATATGGATTACAGGAAAACTAAAAAATCAGAATACATCAGTATTTATCTTCCCATTTGGCAAAAAATCATCTCACTCTATTTGCTTCAGCAGAACCCTTTTCAAATTCCATAAAATATTGGTTTTTTTATGACTAATAACGGAATATTACTTTATTTTCCTTAAAAGGAACACCAAGCTCATTTTAGCAGCTACAACACAAACCCTTTCCAATTTTAACAACAAGATTGCATCTTTCACATGTTTAAAGCTACAATTACACATTACAATGACAGATAAACACAATCACAAAAAATAAAAATAAAAATAAAATAAAATAAGTTTACCTTTTTGGAAGAATGAGGAAATCTTTTGGGAATTGGTGGCGGCGGAGTATGATTAGTACTAGAAGCAGCGGTGCATAAATAATGCCTAGGAATATTATTGGATTTAAGCTTCCTATATAGAGAGCATTCTTTCATGGATTTCAAAACAACCCTTGTTGCCATTATGTAAACGTTTATAGTAATTTATTAAAATATATGCACGCACCGGTGTGTGCAAAGAAAAAAAAAAAGATGGTTCTTGAATGAACGTTGTGTATGACCGAATCTATATTACTGTCTGTTTTTGCGTTAGGGAATTGAAGAAAAAAAAAAAGGGAAACTTTTGAAGAACGAAAAGAAAAAAGGAGCGGCGTATCATATTCCCAGAATTTTATTTATTAAGACTATGTGGGCCTGTTTGTTTGGTGTTTGGGAAAGTAGTTTGGGAGAGAAGTGGAGAAGTGAAATAATCTCGATTTGCGTAATGTTGTTTGTTTGGGTTTTGGAAGATTGGTTTGAGAAATAAAGTAGATGTATATTTTTTTTTTTAGAATTAGGTGGTAGGTGTAAGATTTATAACACTTTATGTTAAATCATGTTTGTTGTGAGATAAAATTGTATAAGAGATATGTTACTTTACGTCAAATCAGTGTAGAGTTTGTATATGTTTTGCTTAGAGATAAAAAAATTGTTGTTTGTTTGGGTTTGGAGAAAGTAGTTTGAGAAATTTGAGAGATAAAAAATTTATTTCAAAAAATAGAAAACATATTTGTTTGGCATTTTTCAAACACGAATTTTTTTGGGAAACGCCAAACAAACAGGCCCTGTTTGTTTTTGTTTTTGTTTTCGCGAGGCTCAGTTCAATTTGCCTTATTGTAGTTGGTCCGAATGTCCGATTGTAATTTCTGGTGTTTTTTATTTAATTGGGCTGCTATTTAGCCCACAATTGAATAGAAGCCCAAGATAAGGCCCAATAATTTGGCCTTATCTGGAAAACAGAACTGAGCCTATTTAGTCTATAGATAGACAAAATCAATTTTTGAGTTAAAAGAGCTAATGTGAATTTACCCCGCAAATTTACCCTCACTTATTTGCAAAATGTTTAATTTACTTTCCTATAATTTAATAAATAGCACTTTACCATATAAAAAATTTAAAGGAACAATTTACCTCTTAGTGATTTGCATAATGCTCAATTTACTCTCTTGTAATTCGAAAAGAAGCCCTTTACTCCTATAAAAAAGTTAAATGAACAATTTACTTCCTTCAACTGAATAGTGTAACTTATTCGCCGATATTAGAGTGAGCATGAAAAACATTTTTGTAACAAAGCGGGGTAAAATACAATTTTTATCATAATATAGGGAGTAAATTGTGATATTTATAATAATACAAAGGTAAAGTATCACATTTATCATAACACATGAGGTAATTTGCCACATATAAGAGAGGCTTTTTTGTTTATCGTATCATTAACTTTTAATGTCAGGAAAGCAGTGTGAAACTTACATAATACCATATAGTAAGCTAAACATTATACATATAAGAAAGGGTAAAACCAGGGGCGGAGTTATAGGGGGTGCGGGCACCCGCAGCAAAAAAAAAAAAAATTAGTAACTGCGTATCAATTATTATTATTATAGTAGTATCTTATGTATTTTTGTTAGTACCTTTAAATTCCTAAAGGAAATAATCGTGTGAATCAAATTTTTTTGTCTACTTTAATTAAATGTGTAGTCATATCTTATGTATTGTTTGGTTGTCGGGAAAGTGAAGGAAAGTCGGTTTTTTTCTCCTACATGTTGTTTGGATAGCAGGAAAGGAAGTTATTATTTTCTTCAACTTTCCTGCAGGAAAATTTTGTGAAGAAAAAATTTCCCCACCAATTTGATGGGGAAATCCAGGGAAAATCGTGAGAAAATTTTAAAGTAAATTGCAAAACACCCCTTAAACTTCGTCTAACTATCAAAATCCATCATTTGTGATTTTTTCTTATCGAAAGCCCCTTTGTGCTTATTTATTATTAGCAAAAAAAATCTTCTCAAGTCATATAACAATTATACCCCACAAAATGATCCAAAAACAACTTTTTTACCTAAAAAAATTATCAATAACCCCCTATTAACTTTAAAAATTAACATAACCCCCTGTTAACTTTGAAGATGGATATACATTCGGTGACTAAAAAATATAAAATAGCGTCAAACTAATTTATAATAAAGTTAATATAATGAAAACGTGATTATTCATACAATATTTTATCAACAAAGAAAACATAATTCATAATCAAACAAAAATATTTATAAAAAATATTATGTTTCTAAACTTTCTTAACAACCAAACAGTTGCAAGAAAATACTTTTCCTCACAACCAAACATGTAAGGAAAATGACTTTCTTTTTCTTTTCTTTTCCTTTCCTTTCCTTTTCCTTTCCCAATAATTTTCCCTCACTTTCTTGACAAGCAAACAAGCTATTAGGGAATAGAGTCCCACTAATAGAGTTGCCTAGTTTAAGTAGAATTTGATAAGGAAAATATTCTTTGAACACTTAATATAGTTCTCTTTTAATAAGGAAAAGCAAAATTATGTTGAATTTTGAATTCCAATTTCTTCTCAAATTAACTGTTCTTCAACTTTTCTTCACCAAGTTATATCAAAAAAGGGGGTTTTATTCGCCGGGTGAATCACTCAACGCCATTATCAAAAGGTACTTTTTTTAAATTTTTTATGAATATTTAAATATATTTATAATTTTATTATTTAGATAAGTCATAAATCTATATTATGTTTAATGATTTCTTATCTAGTTCTTTAATAACATATATTGAGAAAGAAATTGCGCAAGTTTTGATAGTAATTCTATCATAGATGAATTTGAAATCATGAAAAAACGTAGAGCACAATTTATGATGTCAAAGTAAACTTTTAGTTACTAATATTTCCATTTAAATGCATATTCAACTCTCTTCTTAAGTTGATTCATACTTTTCTTATGTCTAGTGCTTGTTTTTACATATATAGTTATTTCCATTTTAATTCTATCATAGTTATTTGATTAGATATATGATCAATATCAAGTATCATAAGAATTACCGGCATATTAAAAATAAATTTTGATAATCATAATTTTTTAAATAATTAAATTATATACTTCCCATTTTAATCTCGCCCCCCCCCCCCCCCCCCCCCCCCGCGACTAAAATTTCTGACTCCGCCCCTGGGTAAAACATCATTAACTCCCAAACAAAACCCCAATCAAAATTAGGTGAGGGAAAGACAAAAACAACCCATTTGTTTTGTCCAACTTCCCAAAAATATCCTGTATTATTTTACTCTTAAAATCTGTCATATGTTTGAGTTTAATTACCACACTCGGTATATGCTTGGATTTTCAAAAGGAATAATAAAAGAAAAGACTAATACATAGGAGCAATTTTGTCATTTCGTCAAAAATACAAAATGAAATTCTATTTGGGTCGAGTGTGGTAATTAAACCAAACACGGTGTATTTTGAGAGTTAAAATAACACAGTAGGTTTTAGGGAGTTAGATGAAGTATATGAGTGTTTTTGTCTTTCGCTCGACAATTAAGTGTCAGGGGTAAAATTATCATATCAAAAGCAAAGTATGAACAAAGACCAGTGTTTTTAAAACCGGACCGGTCATTGAACCGGAAGTCCTACTGGTTACTGGTTCGATCGGTATAACCGGTGTGACTTTATTATTATGTAATATATATATATATATATATATATTTATACACATATATTTGGATTATCTAAATTATAATTATAATTCAAAAAATTATCATTCTTTGTCAATATAAATTTTATTGTTTCATGCAAATAATCAAAATGTCTTAAAAATTAAGATCAATGTCAAAAATATAAATCTTAAGTATCCCTAAAAGATACATACATTCAAAACAAGACAACAAAATTAAAAGTTCATCTCATTTTAAAAGATTTGGCTTGTTCATTTGGGTTCTATATATTATTGTAATTTGATGTTTATAAGGTAATTGATTTGCATAATTACATACACAAAATAATATTATTCACAATGATGAGAAAATTGTTATGTACTTCTTTATATAAAAAAAAATGTAATATTGCACTGATTGTTAAAATACTAAAATAATGAATGTTATTTCAATTAAAGTATATAAATGTAATTCTATTAAAGAAGAGTTCAAATAAATAATAATAACAAAAAATCTCTAAATTTAAAAAAAATAAAATTAAGTGAACTGGTTCACTGGTTTTACTGGTTTTGAAGCCGGTTTTACCGGTTCGAACTGGTTAATTCGGAGATTGGTTTAGGGGTAAACCGGACCGAATTAGGGACCGGTTAGCAGATAAACCGGGCCAACCGGCCGATCTGATCCGGCTTTCAAAACACTGACAAAGACTCGCAATTTCTGCGTTGAAATCACACTCTCTTTTCTAGGGGTGTATTTGACGGTGACTTGAGAGCACAGTGGGGAATTTTGTTATTAAAATAACCAAAAGAATTTTTTGCGAGTTAAACAAAGTATATGGGTGTTTTTGTCTTTTGCTCAAATTAGGCAAACGAAAACTGCAAATTGCGAGCATAAAAACTAACTCCAATTACAGTTACTAATACTACATTCAAACTTCTCCCGCTTCAACAATGGCGTCTCATCCTCAAATCCCACTCCTCTCTCTCATTACATTCTTCATATCAACAACCCATATCCATCTTGTAAAATCAGCAGGTAAACAAATATTAGTAATTTACATAAATTTCCAACAATTTATAAACATTCGTTTTAATTTCTTACAGATTATGCTAAAATTCCTGCTTTCGCGTTCAGTTGGTTGAACAACAACGACACATTCGCGGCAGGTGAAACTGCGAATATAAAAGTGAAAGTTCTTGGAAATTATGAGAGTGGAAGTTATGAATTTCCTTTTAATCCTAACATAACTGTTAATGATAAGATTGGAAATAGCAGTTTTATATCTGGGGTTTATTTGAATTTCGAGGGCGGTACTGAAAATTGGAGGATTTGTTTTACTCCTATTATGGTGGGGTTGTTCAATTTGCTGATTACTGATGAACATTTCCGGGTCTTGGATTCTTCGTTGCAGTTTCGGGTCAACCCAGGTTCTGGAATTTTTGTTTTCATACTATTTTGATGATAAATTTATAAGTGTTGTTTGAAGAAAGGCTTTGTTTTCGAGCTAAATGCAAAAATATCGGTTGTCGTTTGACTAATTGGCACAAATTTTATTTTAATTAGCAAAATTCTCGTGTGTTCTTTTTTTTATTAGAAAAAATATATCAATATGAAGGTTATTGTCAATTTTTTAAGTTTGCAGGGGGATTATTTATAATTTCTAGGTTAAGAGGGGTGTTTTTGCATTTTTATAGGGTATAATTGTAATTTTTCCTACAAAATATGTATTTCAACAAGGAAGGGGACTTTTTGCCAATAAAAAACTACACAGGGAGTTTTTACTAATAAAAATTACATAGTGGAATTTTTGCATTTCACTCCTTTGTTTTACTTGAGATGAAATTGAAGTAGTCGAAAAATGTTTATGTATGAATTGAGAATTTTTATAACCACAGTCTTGCTCCTTGGGTTTAGTGAAGGTACTTATTTTCGAATTTTTATTGGGAAAGGTGATGACTGAAAACATGATGTGTTTGATATGACTCGAAAGTGATAATATGCATGGATATCATCGAAAAACAAAAAGGAAAAAAGTAAAAGAATTGAAGTGAAAGGTTGTGAAATTTATGAATTTAATTAATCTAGTCTAAAAACAACAAATAGTTAGAGAAGTTATATAAAATTTAAAAGTTTTGAGAAGTTGAAAAGGATGAAAAAATGTTAGAATGTAATTATGTGAATTACTACAGATGAACTGCAAATTTAAATTATTTGCATCCATTCAACCTTAGTAAATTTTACAAATACGAGAAGGGGTAAACCAGTCATTTCAAAATTATTCTATTATTTTAATATTACTTTTAGTAAGTAATTATAAATTTTTTTCCTTTAGATCACGAGTGAAATGTAAATACACTCCCTATACTTTGCCTAATTGTCAAAAACTTCTTGTGTTATTTTTATTACAAACTCCCCCCCCACCCTATGTTTTCTAATTAGCAAAAAACTCCTATCTCAAACAAAAATGACAAATATACCCCTCCAGAGGATGCAAAACACCCTTATTCTACTAAAAATTTGCAATAACCCCCTGTTTACTTAAAAATTGACAATAAGCTTCCTATGATATATGAAGGAACTTCAAATGGAATTTTTGCAAATTAAATAAGAACTCAAGGATTTTTGTGCTAATAAGAATAATACAAGGGTTTTTTTTGCCAATTAGACTAAACACAAGGGGTATTTTTGCATCTAGCTCTCTTGATCACATTCAACAGAAACAACAAATTTGATTAAACTGGATTTAGTACATACCCTTCTTTTCATCAAGTCTTTTTCAGTACATGATGTTTGTGATTATCAATGTCTTGTTTGAAGGTCGAATGTATCCAGCAGCTGCGGTTCTATCATGGAACAATGGACCGGACGAGTTTATGGCCGGAACTAAAGCTGAAGTATTAATCCTTCTTAAAGATGCATTTGGAAATAACATTTCTTCAGCCATTGAAGAACCAAAAGTTCATAACTTTACATTGTTTGCTTCAACTTTAGATAATAATTTCCCGGCAAATGTTCTAAATATAACAGAAAAAGGATTGAATCAAAAAGGCTATCTAAGTATCGAGTTCGTTGCAGCCACAGCCGGAAGCCTTTTACTTCACGTAGAAATCGAGAACCAAACTCTACAAGGCTCTCCACTTCCATTCAAAGTGAATCCAGGTGACTTAAACATGCATAAATCTAGTTTTTTAGCTAAATGCAAAAATACCCCTTGTGCTTTCCCTAATTGACAAAAATACCCTTGTGAAATTCCTTCTTAAGTCAATAAGGAGGTTATTGTCAATTTTAAGTGAACAGGGCGGTTATTGACAATTTTTTGGGTTAAGAGGGTGTTTTCGTATTTTTCTGTGGGGTATAATTATCATTTTTCTTGCAAATTATGTATTCAGTATCAGAGGGTTTTTTTGCCTATAAAAAAATAACACATGGAGTTTTTTGCTAATAAAAATAGCATGCTGGTGTTTTTGCTTATTACACAATATTTTTATGTTCTAAACAGGAAAGCTGGATGTATATAGTTGTGTAGTTCAATGGAATGTAGAAACTAAGTACTTCCAATTATTTTCGATTTTGGAAGCTTCTATACACCAGAATGATCGATATGGAAACTTGGTTTCGGGTTTATTTGCATTTGATATCGAAGTTATTGAAAAAGGAACAAATTTGTCTATGCCTGTCAGTGATTTAAGCTTCAAAGATACAAGGCCTGGTATTCAATCGTTTTCGTTCAGTTTACAGGAGCCGGGAAATTTCATGCTCCTGATATCAGATAAAGACCAAAATACCATCATCTCCAATATGCCATATGATTTTTCTGTATACGTAGGTTATTGTGATGGAGGTAAAAGTGTAGTTAATGGATCTGGCTTAAATAATTCCATTGCTGGTGATGTGGCGAAATTCTCGGTTTTTCTAAAGGATGCTTATTTATATCCTTCTGTGGTTGAGTTAGAAAGCCTTCGAGTTCAAATTGTGCTCGAGTCTGATCCTGAGATATTATTACATCCTAGTATACGGATAAAGAGTGGAAATGTGAATCATACTAGTGATTTTGATGTTATTTATAAACCTGAAAAGAGTGGTATATATGAAATACGCGTATTCTGTGGAAATATTCCGTTAAATGGTGGTCGTTCGATCAGGAAGGAAGTAAGTCCAGGTACCATTATCATTTTCTGTCCTTTAACAACTATGTGTTTGATGAACAAATGCATGTATACTTTAGGGAAAAGTTGCATTTTTAGTCCCACAAAATTGGACACTTAGTACAATTGGTCCACACTCAACAAAGTTGCAAATTTGGTTCCAAGTTTATATAGAAATCTACATTCTTGGTCCTATTGCCCCCTTTTCCATTACAATAGTCTTTGTTCTGCACTTTAGGTCCCAAATTAGGTGGAAAAAGGCGATAGTACCAAAAGCGCAAATTTTTTTAAAAGTTAGGACCCAAAGTGCTATTTTGTAATGCGGCGCGAAAAGAGCCAATGGTCCAGTCCTGTGGACAGAAAATGTAAAATTTTTACCTCGCCTCCTTGCTAAATTGCATTTTTAGTCCCCAAAGAAGTGGATCCTTGGTACATTGGTCCTCTCAACAAAGTTGCAGTTTTGGTCCCAAGTTAATAGATAATTTACACACTTGGTCTTATTGCCCCATTTTTTGCACTTTTGGTCCCAAATTAGGTGGGAAAAGAGCAATAATACCAAAAAACGCAAAATATTCTAAAATGTTATTTTACCCATAATATCGCCTCATTGCTATACTATTGGATGACTCACTTGAAACCTTCTTGATTGGGTGCAGGAATGGTTAGTGTATCACTTTCAGGGGTAGTGAAATTTGCGACCAAAGTACCGAAGATGGTTAAGAATGAAATCGTTGTAAGGCTCGTGGATTCGTATTATAATCCTATACTCTTACAAGAGTCAAAGTTGAAACTAGAGATTGCTTCGATTAACAAATCTGCATTTTCAGCATGGATGTTTTTGGATAATCACAATGGTTCTTATACTGCTACCTATCTTGCAAATGATGTGGGAACTTACGAGATATGCGCTTCCTATGATGGACATCGTTTCTTGCCTTGTCCTTTTGGTGTAAATGTGTACAATAGTAAGTTTTTTAGTGATTTGGAAAAATACCCCCATGCTTTGCCCAACTAGCAAAAACCCCCTCCTCCCGCGCTGAAGTACAGGAAAAATGACAATTATACCCCGATAAAAAAATGCGAAAACTTCCCCCTTAACATTAAAATTATCAATAACCCCCCTGTAAACTTTGAAAATTGACAATAAGCCCCCTTTCACTTTAAAAATTGCAATAACCTCCCTATTCACTTATGAAGGAATTTCAAATGTTGGTTCTTGCTAGTAAAAAGTAGCACATGATTTTTTTGCCAATTAGGTAGAGTATAGGGGGTATTTGCATTTAGCTTGTAAATTTTTTTAGCTCATAAAAACTCATATTTATGGACACATTACTATAGTGTTGTTTATATGTGTTTTTTAGGTGAATATTTTCCTAAAGTCAACAATGATACGATTCCCGTGTGGGAGGATGAGTCAATTGCTTTTAACGTTCTTGATAATGATTATTTTGCTGGTGGCAATGCAAGTATTATCGAGTATTCAAAGGTAAAATTTCTTCATAATTTGATATTTAAATTCTTTTATATAACTTACTCGATGTATCATACTCGTGCAGCCAAATCACGGTTCACTTCTACAATACGGGAATTTATTTAGATATACACCGTACAAAGGATTTTACGGGAATGATTCGTTTTCTTACACGATATCTGACATAAATGGAAACTTTGCTTCTGGTGTTGTGGATTTACTTACCCTTTGCATTCCACCTCAGTTTGTTTCTATTCCAAGTAACTTACAAGCTATAGAAGATGTAATATATCCCATGTTCGGGTAAGAAGATATTACATCTTGAAACTAGATACCTACATATACGTTCTCTCGTTTTTAAGTGGCATTCTTGTTATTTATGCAGTGGTATCTCTGGATTTCAGATTGTTTATTCTGATTTGGCTGAAAACATTACTGTTAAACTTAGTTCACAATCTGGAGTTGTGTCTCTATCTCCTACACCGATGCAATTTTGGCAGCAAAACTGGAACGAATTTTTGGTCGAAAACGAGGTTGTTGAAAACGCTAATGAATTAACTTTGGTAGGCTGTCTTGATGTCGTCAACTTTGCCCTTCAATTCGTCCAATTCTTCGGGTATGCTTTTAGACTTGTTACTTCAAACTATGGTTGGTGATGTAGTCGCGAAATGTTTGTTTATAAAGAGAGAACTTAGAAATTCATAGATGACAAGATGTTAATACCCTTACCTATTATACATTAGCAGGATAAATTAGTCACTTCAATGAGCTAAATGCAAATATACCCCTTGTGCTTTGCCTAATTGGCACCAAAGAAAAAAAAAAAACATGTGTTATTTTTATTAGATAAAATTCCCTTGAAATTCCTTCATAAATCAATAGGGAGGTTATTGCCAATTTTTACGTAAATAGGGGGTTGTTGCCAAATTACAAAGTTAACAGAGGGACTATTGTCAATGTTCAGGTTAATAGGGGTGTTTTTGCATTTTTATTGTGGGGGTATAATTGTTCTGAAAAATATGTACTCCGGCTTGAGAGGGATTTTTCGCTTTTGATATCTTTTAGTTCAAACATAGCATTGTCATATTCTCGTTTTTCTAACATTATTTATTTCCTTTTCCTCGTTATAGAAACGAGAATTTCTACGGTGATGCTACAATCCTCGTATCTACTATAAACAAAAACGGGAGGAACGATTTAGATGTTCCTATATACGTTCATCCAATAAACGATCCTCCAATCATAAGCCTTCCTTCATTTGTAATCCTTAAAGAAACGAGCGATGGAGTACTCATCTTTGGTGGAAAAAGAGACGAGTTTAACTTCATTATGGATCCAGATCTTCTGCATTTTCCAAGCAATAGGTCTCGTTTTTTGATCATGTTCTCTATGGAAGTTAGTTCTGGATTCTTGTCCACAAAGCTTCCTTCAGAGCTCATCGACTCGACTGAACTTAAGTTGAAGACCAGTTACCAATGGCAGCCTCTTCAAACATTTGTTAGTATTTCAAAGCATTTTTTGGTTAAAGCTAAGGGGATTAGATTTCGCGGTGCAATTGATGAATGCAATAGTATTATGGAACAAGTATTGTATCACGTGAGTTTTACTTGAGCTTTTACTCGATTTTATTCACGAGTTTCTATGCCTAATCGATTAAGTTAGTTTTTTATAGGAAGGTGAACATGGTGCTGTGTTGAGTCTGACGGTAAATGATTTGGGAAACCATGGATGCTACCCGAATTGTGATGAGATAATGTCGATGTCTCTTTTTGCCGAGTCGAGTGTAAATCTTTTAAGAGAAAGGCCAATGAGTTCATTGGCAGCTCATAGTAAGACATGATATTTATACTCCAATTATTATTCAGCAAAATTGTATTTTATGACCGGATCCCAGGCACTTTGGGTCCCATGCTTTATAAGATTGCACTTTTGCACTTTTGGTCCCATAGAATACTCTTTGTTTTGCATGTTGGTCCCGTATGACTCTGTCTAAGTGCTGAGGGTCCAGTTTAGTGGGACTAAAAATACAATCTTGCCTTTATGTGCAGTTCGGGATCGAGCTTTTTTTCGTTTCTTTTCGTAACATTATTTCCTGGTGCAGCTTTAGGATCAGCAATTGTGATTGTATCTATTGTGGTGCTTTCTCTTGGAATGCTACTTCTGTTTTTCATATGCAAATGTGCTGTTGTTCTTGTTCAAGAAAAGAAGAGGCAGAAGATACCACAGGATATTGAACTTTCCAAAATTCAAGATTCTCAAAATGTAAGTTGGTTTTCTATTTTAGTATTCTCAATTGCATTATACTTACTTTGATCTACTTGATCAATAAACTTTGGGTAAACACCGCTAATGGTCCTCCTTATCATTAACTTTTTACATAATGGTCCTTCTTGTATTTTTTCCCATATTAGTCCCTGCTATGAATTATTTGTTTCACTTTGGTCACTTTCAGGTGGTCCAAGATAAACTAAAATGTAAAAACAGTTTTATGAGAGACTAAATGGATATAAAATAATTTTATGAGGGATTAAGTGTAACACAATAAGTAAAAAAACCTTGTAAATGGTCTCAGTGAAAAAAATAATTCATAGTGGAGACTAAAATGAAAAAGAAAAAACACAATAGGAACCACTCTGATAAAAAATTAATAATAAAGAGGACAGTTAGTGATGTTTACCATAAACTTAATTGCTTTTTATTCCTTTGCAGTTGGAAATGGATTCATCTGGAAAAGAGAAACTATTGCCTGGTTGTTTTCCAGTGCCCTTCTTGTTTAAAGGCCAGCATTCAAACTCCAAGAGGTATTGTTTATATATATGACTTAGGGATATTTATTTATCCAGTTTGAAAATTTATTTGATCTTGATTTCATTGTTAAACTAATAAAGCTTTAGTCGAGCCAAACAGAGTCTAACTTGAGTAATGAGTATCTTTATATTTATACATAAATTTAGTCAACTTTTAGATTATCAAGTCAAACTCGAGCCGAGCATCAGAAGTTATCTAACGAAAATATTTTACGAGCATGTTTGATATATATATAAAACGACGCATAAGAACTTTTACGAAACGAACTCAAACGGTCGAGTAACTTAATTTTTTTATTTGCAGCCCTATTTATATTTGAGAATAAAATTTGTTTTAAGCTCTCTTTATTATATATGTACTAATACTCGATAAGATTAAAATTTGTTTGAGTTCGATTTGTCTTAACAATAGAAGTGAATTAACTTGTGAAGTAAATTTCAGGACACTCGATATATCTGGAACTGAAGAAGGTGACCACATTATGCAAAGTTCCTCTGAGTCTTCAAGTGATCAGAATGAACAAACTCAAGCCTCTGAAATTGAGCCTTCTGTTTCTGCGAAGGGATGAACTTTTTTAGGCATTTTGGAAATTAACAAAATACTTGGCATTCTTTTTTACTATTATGTATATTTAGTAGACAAACTTATACACAGAGGCCTCCTATATTATATTACTAGTATATCCTCAGCACGCATCTTCGCGTGCTGGTACTGTTGGGTGTTTGGGATATGAAAGGTTAAGAAAATAATTTTAGCAAGACAAAGTAGACTTATTATTTCATCAAGACAATATGATTATAATATTTTGAGGCTTTTTGCTCTAAGCCTTCATACAAGAGAATATATTTTCTTCTCTAAACTAACTTGCTAAGTTGGTGGTTTTTCTTATCTATAAAATTCTACACTCTACATACATATATATATAGGCATAAATTTCTACCTTTCTACTCTATACTAGAAGCCACTAGATTAATGTTGAATACATGAATCTAATTCAAATATAGTGGTTAAACATGATGACTAATGCTTTTAATTCAAACTTAGTGGCTAAATATGCATGACTAAGCTCTTGAGAGTTCTTCAATGTTAAGGAACTTGATCTCATTGGTTTGGCCTTGATGACTTGAATGTAATTTAGATAATGTGTTGCAAACTTTGACTTGAATTCATCCAAGTATGAATTCTTCATGCTTAAGGAGCTTCTTGATTAAGGAACTTTATGGTAAAGTAATTATGAATTAATTTTAACACCCCCTCTTAATTCATAATTCGAACACCATTTCAGAATTGCTCCAACTTCTCTGAATTGACTGCTTTTGTAAAGCTATCTGCAAGTTGATCTTTAGTGTTCACAAACTCCAATTGAATTTCTTGATCTTGAACGAGACTTCTAATGTAGTGGTGTCGAAGTTCGATATGCTTTGTTCTGGCATGAAAAACAGGATTCTTTGTCATTTCTATGCTGGACATATTGTCACAAAATATTGTTGTAGGAGTATCTTGTCTTTGCTCAATGTCTGTCAGAAGTCTTCTAAGCCAAACAGCTTCAAGAGCTGCGTCTGTGGCAGCAATATACTCTGCTTCTGGTGATGAGAGTGACACGGTCTTTTGCTTCTTTGATGCCCATGATATGATTTTCGAACCCAAACAAAATACATATCCAGCTGTACTTTTTCGATCATCAACTGATCCGGCCCAATCACTGTCAGTGTATCCGATAAGTCTGTTTTCTTTTTCTTTGACATATTTGATGCCAAAATTTCTCGTACCTTGAAGGTAGCGTAGAATTCTTTTTGCTGATGCATAATGCAATTTACTTGGGTCATGCATAAATCGCGAGATTAAGCTTACCGAATAGACAATGTCAGGTCTGGTATGTGTGAGATAGAGTAGAGAGCCTACTAAGCTTCTGTACATCTTTGTATCAACTTTTGCAGCACCATCATTTAGCGTCAACTTTTCATTTAGTGCCAGTGGAGTAGATATGGGTTTGCAATTAATCATCTGGAATTTCTTCAATAAACTTTCAAGATATTTCTCTTGTGAGATAAATATTTCCCCTTTGGATTGACGAACTTGAATTCCAAGGAAATATTTCATTAGACCCAAATCAGTCATCTCGTATTCTTTCATCATTGCCTTTTTGAATTCTTATACCATCAATGGATTTGTACCTGTGTATATCAAATCATCTACGTAAAGACAGATAATGAGAAAATCTTTTTCACCTTGTTTCTTCACGTATAATGACGGTTCACTTTGACTTCTTTGAAATCCATTTTTCCGAAAGTAATTATCAATCTTGTTGTTCCAGGCTCTTGGTGCTTGTTTTAGCCCATATAGTGCCTTTCGGAGGCGATAAACTTTATCTTCTTTGCCTTGGACAACATAACCTTCAGGTTGTTCGACATAAACTTCTTCACTCAAATCTCCATTGAGAAATGCTGATTTGACATCTAATTGATAAACTGGAAGTTCCATTTGAGCAGCTAATGCTAGGACAATTTGTATTGTCTCCATTCGAGCAACTGGCGCAAACGTTTCATTGAAATCAATTCCTGGTTGTTGAGAATAGCCTTTTACTACTAGACGTGCTTTGTGCTTTTGAATTGAACCATCTTCTTTGTACTTCGTTTTGTAGACCCACTTTAGTCCAATTATACTTTTATCCTTGGGTAGATCCACTAGTTCCCAGGTTTTGTTCTTTTCGATGCTTGCTATTTCTTCATCCATAGCATTTGTCCAGATTTCTTCTTTCACAGCTTCTTTAAAAGTCTGTGGCTCACAAGCAAAAAATGCCAAGTCACATGATTCATAAATTTCTCTTAAACTTCGTACCTTACGTACTAGACTTTCTGATTCTGGATAAAATTCCTCGGATGCTCCTGGAGAACTTGAAATTGGGCTTGAAATTGGACTCGAGCTTGGACTTGTCAGATCATTTTGATTTAATGATGAACTAGGCAGATTCACATTATTTGTTTTTGTATCTTCTCCCCAATTCCATGATTGTTTCTCATTGAAGATAACATATCGAGATATAATAAGCTTATTTGTGTTTGGGTTTAGTAAACGATATCCTTTGGATTCGTCACTATAACCAACAAAGATAAGCTTTTCTCCTTTTTCATCAAATTTTTCTCGTTTCTCTTTAGGAATATGAGAATAAACTAAACAACCAAAAACTTTGAGATTGTTTATCTGTGGCTTTCTTCGATGCCATGCTTCACAGGGAGTCTTGTTTGGAACTGCCTTTGTTGGTGAACGATTTAAAATATAGGCTGCTGTAAGTACATCTTCTGCCCAAAAACTTTTTGGAAGTCCTTTTTCAGCCATCATGCTTCTTGCCATTTCAACTATCGTGCGGTTTTTTCGCTCTGCAACTCCATTTTGTTGTGGAGTATATCGCACTGTTAGTTGTCTCTGGATCCCTTTTTCTTTGCAATAGTTTAAAAAGGCTTTTCCAATAAATTCTCCTCCTCGGTCTGTTCTGAGAATCTTTATTTTTCTGCCACTTTGATTTTCCACATTTGCTTTGAACTCCAGAAATTTTGAAAATGCTTCTGATTTTTGCTTCAAAATATAAACCCACATCATTCTGCTATAATCATCCACAAACAATAGAAAATATCTATTGTCGTTAAGAGATGGAGTTTGAGTTGGGCCACAAATATCTGCATGTACTAGTTCAAGAGGAGCTTTGGCTCTGTAGGATGTCTTTGGAAATGGCAGGCGATGCATTTTTCCATAAATACATCCTTCGCATGTTGTGTCTCGATCTGTAATATTTGGAAGACCAAAAACCATATTTTTTATTTTTAAGAGATTGAGACCTTTGAAATTCAAATGTCCATACCTTAGATGCCATAGGTTATGATCTTCTTCTGTTGTGCTCTGGAAAGACTTTGTTTGAGCTCATCTTTATATTTGCCATTGTGAGATTCTTCTGCTTATCAATAATGACACAATGATCATTATTAAACTCCACCTTATAATTCTTCTCGAGTAGTTGACCCACACTCAACAGATTATGTGTCAAATTTGGAACGTAGAAAACATCTTTGATAAAATTTGTTTGTCCTTTCTTTGTCTGGACTGCTATTGTTCCTTTCCCAGCGATTTTATGTTCCTTTCCATCTCCAAGTTTTACTTCAGATGAATAAGTCTCATCAAGCTCCACAAACATTATCTTATTTCCACACATATGATTACTGCAACCGCTATCAACGTACCATGTATTCTCAAGTAGTTGTTGAGAATTCAAGCATGAATAAAATACCTGATTGGTATCTTTTTCTTCAGTGTAGTTGGCCTCATTTTTATCACCATCATCTCTATGCCAACAATCTTTTCTGAATGATTGGCATTTTTACATCTTTTACATTTGTAGCGGCAATCCTTTGTGTCGTGGTTATTTTTTCTGCATATTCGGCAAAATAAATCCGAATTTTGATTTGCATTTCTTTGGTTAGAGAAACCTCCTCTTCCTAGACCTGGTCCTCGGAAGTTTTGATTTCTTCCACGACCTCTGCCTCTTGATACTCTGGATGTGCAGGCCATATTCTTTTCTGATTGATCATCTCCTTTTTTATTTTTCTGGTCTGCTAGATTAAGCTTTACTTGAAAAGCTTGTTCCAAACTATGGTTTGAAAATCTACTCATTCTTTTCTCATGAGCTTCTAAAGATCCCATAAGTTCGTCTAAAGAAAGTTTTGATAAATCTTTAGACTCTTCAATCGCAGCAACTATGTGCTCAAATTTTGCTGGTAAGCTTCGCAAGACTTTTTCTACAATTCTTTTATCTTCGGCAGAATCACCGTAGCCTCTAATTTGATTAACAATTGAAGAAACTCTATAAAAGAATTCTTGCATAGTCTCGCTATCTTTCATGAGTAGATTATCAAATTCTCGCCATAAATTTTGCAATTTCATGGAGACAATTTTTTCATAGCCACCAAATTGTTTCTTCAAAATATCCCATGCATCTTTTGAAAATTTAACACCCGTAATACGCGGAAGTATAGATCGACTCAGCCCTTGGTGCATAAATGACAAGGCTTTTGCATCTTTGGTCTTGTTCTCTTTATGCTCTTTCTTTTTGGCTCCAGTCAATGTAGCTTCTTCTTCTGGAGTATATATTTCATACCCTTCTTCTACGATATCCCAAAGATCATGGGACTGGAATAACGTCTTCATAAGAACGCTCCATAACTCGTAGTCTTGACCAACAAAGATCGGAACACCTTGTTGGGAATATTTGAAGGCAAGCTCATTGCTATTACTTGGATTCATTTTTTCAATATATGTGGGGGATTATCAGGCCAAGGGTGGCTCTGATACCAAAAAATTGTTGGGTGTTTGGGATATGAAAGGTTAAGAAAATAATTTTAGCAAGACAAAGTAGACTTATTATTTCATCAAGACAATATGATTACAATATTTTGAGGCTTTTTGCTCTAAGCCTTCATACAAGAGAATAGATTTTCTTCTCTAAACTAACTTGCTAAGTTGGTGGTTTTTCTTATCTATAAAATTCTACACTCTACATACATATATATATAGGCATAAGTTTCTACCTTTCTACTCTATACTTGAAGCCACTAGATTAATGTTGAATACATGAATTTAATTCAAATATAGTGGCTAAACATGATGACTAATGCTTTTAATTCAAACTTAGTGGCTAAATATGCATGACTAAGCTCTTGAGAGTTCTTCAATGTTAAGGAACTTGATCTCATTGGTTTGACCTTGATGACTTGAATGTAATTTAGATAATGTGTTGCAAACTTTGACTTGAATTCATCCAAGTATGAATTCTTCATGCTTAAGGAGCTTCTTGATTAAGGAACTTTATGGTAAAGTAATTATGAATTAATTTTAACAGGTACATGTGAACTCGATGCAGTAAAATGTAAACACACATGAATATTCGAAGGTATGCTTGGGAAAGTGAGAATTAATTTTTTGGTTCCCCTTGTTACAAAGTCTAATATGCACCTTTAGTGAAAAAGGGTCATCCACAAATTAAGGAGAGAAAATCCACAAATGCCCCTAAATAAGCTGAAAATATGGTAGCAGACTCTCGCGGTCCATAATTCTGGGAATTGGTCAGCGAGAACTCACTGCTTTTCTCGCGGTCCATTTTTTTTGGGAGCTGGACCCCGAGAGGCTTCATTCTGCACTGCCACACTTTCTTTCAAGTGGCATAACTTTCACCACCGACCTCCGAACGCGGATCCATAAATTCTGTAGTGTAGCTCCTTCATTTATGGAAACTATAAGTTCAGCTTATTTGGTTAATCCGTGAAAGAGATATGCTTGTTGAAGTGGTCAGCTATCTACGTCGATTGCACACTTGCTCCAGATTCTTTCCCTTTTGATTGGCATGTTCTCCTTTGGTCATTAAGCTCTTATCCTTAGACACCTATGAAGAAAAGCACACCAAGTCAACGACCCAACGACGAAAATACGACAAAAAGAACAAACAACACAAGGCAACACAAGCGAAGAGAAAAACACCCAAAAACACACGAAAGTCTAAGGACAAACAACACTTTTGAGCTTGAGAATACCGGTAATAATGTCGTTTTTACGGCATTATCACTTGCTTTAATTTTTTTAGTACCAGTCCTTCATTCTTTAAATTTTTTAAGCACAAAAAATAAGGATTTCTTTTTAAAGAATGAGAGAATTGCACTTTTGGTACCGTACATTAGGTCAATTTCTACTTCTGATACACCATATTTTATATGTCCAACACATTTGGTACTATGTTTTAACTAATTATGACACATTTGGCACAGTAATTAAAAATCACTATTAAGTGATGATGTGGCAGTTAAGTCTTATTGCAAAGTTGATACCATTACTTATGTTGACTGACAATTTTATCCCATAATATTTCAGGCTACCAAAATAGCTCCACATCTCCAAATTTACTGACTATTTTAATCCACATTGTCGCCAATTTTTAAAATTGACTCGAATAAGACCACGTGCAGACCAATTTGGGAAATTTATTTTATTATGTTTGATTTTTAAACAATATGAATAAATTAAATAATGCTTTAACATAAATCTAAATAAAATTACGAAAACATATTCTTTTCAAATCTAAAATTTATATAATAGTATTAGTCTATCTAATATTTATTAAAATAGTAAATCATATAATATTTATTAAAATAATAAATTATAAATAATTTTAAGTTAAAAAGTTAAAAACCCACCCACCCCACCGACAGTTTTTAGTTTTTTTAAATTATAATTGTTAATAATTTATTATTTTAATAAATATTAAATGGTTTTTAATTATATAATTTATTATTTTAATAAATATTAAATAGATTAATTCTATTATATAAATCTTAGTTTGAAAAGAGTATTTTTTTAGATTTATATTAATTTATTAATATTGTTTATAAAATTAAATTAATTGTGTAAATATTATAAATAAAATCTCAAAAGTTGTCCGCAAGTGGTCTTATTCGAGTTAATTTTAAAATTTGGCAACAATGAGGACTAAAATCGTTAGCAAATTTGAGGACGTGGGGATATTTTGGTAGCCTGAAATGTGATGTGGTAAAATTGTCAGTCAACATAAGTAATTGTATCAACTTTGCAATAAGATTTAACTGCCACATAACCACTTAACAGTGATTTTTAACGACAGTACAAAATGTGTCACAATATATTAAAACGTGGTACTAAATATGTTGGATACATAAAACGGTTACCAAAAGTGAGAATTGACCTAAAACGTGGTACCAAAAATGCAATTCTCTTTTAAAGAATGAAATGGTATAAACGAAGAAGTCAAAATATTATAAAATTAAATTAAGGGCAGAATATGAATATAAAAAAATTGGCTAAACCATGACATGACTTTTGTTTTATTAGAATAGATAAAGATTAATGACTTCTTCTTTTCTAATATTTTTCAATTCGTTTTTCCTTTTTTTTTTCTTTATGTAAACACAATAATATTATTCTTTACTAAAATCTCATTGGAGAGTTTCCACAACTGAAAATGACATAGGACGAGTAATAACTATTTTCTTGCGATTTCCCAAAGGGGAATAACTATTTTCTTCTTTAAAAGAAAAAGTAAAAAATGTTTATTCTATTTATATACAAAAAACTATAGTAGTTCGATATAAACATGTGACGCCCCGCTAAGTCACTAGCTCGGAATAAAACGATGATTAACTATTCGGACAAGTCGATCGTGCGTCAAACTAACAGAATAATAGAGAAAACTTATATTATAATTAATCGTCACAGTGGAAGTATTGAAATTCTAAAGTCTTTAGGAAAAAGGGACGACAACCCCACTACCCGACCCATAGAACATAACTTTACAACGACGTTTCATCGTCAAATTATTCGATAAAGTAGATAAATACATCACTGAATATAATATGTCACTCCCATGTCAACGTGTTTCCATCTCTAACTCAAGATGCTGAAATGAGAAAATAAACAAAGAAAGGCGTAGGTCTTATTTGACTTAGTGAGGATTTATAACAATGGATCGAGGATATGAGAAATATGATCAAAAGTAAGATTATGATCCATGTATGAATAAGAATTAGAATGTAATAGTCCTGCGCAAGATCACTAGATAATTTGAAATAACAAAGTAATCGAACTACAATAAACGGGAATTCAAACAAGCATTTCGAATCAGAATCTGGTGAAGTAATACATTCAATCCAACGTCTGAAAATTATCATCCTTATACCTCCCTACGAGGAGTGACCTCGCAAAAAATGGAATGACATGCCCGGGTACATGTCGACCCAGCTGAGAGCACAATTACCTCCAACCATACACCTCAACTAAATCACGGAGGGGTACTGAACAAAGAGACAATACACTGACGGTCCGATGCCACCCAGCAGTCACCTCTGTTAGTCCCAGAGCCCAACTTCCCAAGGGCATCCCCAAGGGTTATAGCAATAAATGATAGAATAGTGTCCTGCAAGCCAACTATTTTGGCTGCATTTAATTGAAAGGACCATTCAATTGGATTAATAAATGCATTTTATTATTATATGGTCATCTTTATCTTATGTAATAATTATCTACGCATAAGGATAGAAGTCCTTAGATCACAGGGCTATGGGACAACCCGTGGACTGATCTCCAAGGCCGTGATCTAGAATATATTCAAGAATTGTAGAATCCAATCGAGATAGGACATCATTGGATTCGGTTAGACTCTCACTATTGTGTATACTCCGATGAACTGGAGAACGCTGGGGTCCACGAGCGTGACTGGGATAGTCGATACACATAAGTGGGTGGCTTGTTGGGATGGCAAGTGCACTGAATACCCCAATTAGGAAATAACTCACCATGGAAGCGGTAGTCGCATATCGGGGATGAAGTTATTTCAATTTACAATAGTATACGAGGAACGATCCCTAATTACTTGAGATGATAGGGTTTATCTGGTGCGAGAACGTCTATGCTTTGATATGAGTCCCGACTGACTGAAGATCGCCAGAAAGTCTCTGTGGACTCATATTGGGTATAGAGGAACTCGTATGCAGATTCATATCATCAACAAAGGATCCATTGACCCAACTTGATAGGTTGGGAAATTCTCCTATGGATTTCTGTGAGAAATTAATTCTGGTAAAATCCTCGGTCGAGGTATCTGACGGCTTTGTGTAAGTAGCTCATAAAGGTTAAGTCAAAGAGAATTATTTGGAGACCAGAATGCATAAGGTCAAGATAAACGAAAAGGGGAACCGATGAAAGACCATACCCTTAAGTCTCGACTGGGAGATTGATCGATGGAGAGATTATGGCGTATACGGAAATTGTAAATGAGTTAAAAGGTTCACTGAATTAATTCACCAGTGATTGGGCTCCATGGGCTTGTGGCTGGACATCGACCGTGGAGTGTGGGAGAATTCCCAAATTGGCAGGGGTGCTAATTTTGGAATGATCAATCGACAGAGTGTTCGATTGATTTAGAGTAAGTCTTACTCGAATAATTAAATAATATTTAATTATAACCCACGGCCAATTATGTGGTGAACCTACGGGGGCATACACAATACACATGAAGCGAAAGCGAGGAAATGAGAACGACCGAGTCGACTGGGTCGACTGGGTGAATAATCGACTAGGTCGATTATGATGGGTGGGTCGACTGGGTCGACCCAATTAGAACAAAATGGGATCCAATTGGAATTGGATCAGAATCATAAATTAAATTGAAATTTAATTTGTGGATTAATTAATTAAGTTGGATTTAATTAATTAATTAGAAAAGATTTTAATTAAATAGACTTAGAGTCTGATTTAATTAAATGGGAGATACGTTAATTAATTGGGCTATTTAATTGGGAGATTAAATAAAGCCTGGTCAAATTAATTAACTGGGCCATGAATTAATTAGAAGACTTAGTCTTCTAATTGAAGAGGGCCATGACCCATGTAGGAGAGAAAAGTCCTAGTCCTAATAGGACTAGGTTAGGGAGATAACTATAAGTAGGTAACTTGTAGTTATTTTTCACATAACTCAATAACCAAAATTGAGCAGAGCAAAAAATTCTCTCCCCTCTCCCTATGCAATTGGCCGAACCCTTCTTCTTTGTGGAGGAATTTTTCGTTTTTCGATTTTGTTCCAAGATCGTTCCTAATTTCTAGATTATAATATATCTTGTGTTCTAGCTGATCAAGATCTATTATTTTTCGTGTAATTGTGGTGTATCAACCCGTAGAGGTGCAACACGTTGGGAGCTACTGCAGAGCTTGGGTCGATTTTGCTGAGGAGAAATTTAGAGTCCGTTTTGCTAGCTGAGGATTTACAAGGAGATAGGTATAACGTGCAACTGTTTATACTATCGTTTATTTAATATTCATATATATACAACTAGAGTAGTATCCTGGCAAGATTCCGTATGAGGTCCTAAAATTTTAATATTCCGCTGTGCCTAGGGCTGTTTATCTTACCGAATCCCAACAGTGGTATCAGAGCCAACTCTAGGCTTTGTATATATATGAATTTGCAAATTCTGTGATTTAAATCATATGTTTGATTTATGTATGGCTAGTTCTATGACTGTATATGTTTTAGGACGTAGATCTGTTAACTTAGAGTTAATGTAAAAAAAATTTTGATTCGAAATTTTATCGTGTTAATTTTTATTTTGGATTGGGATTTAATTAATTGGATCTGTTTAATTAAATCAAAAGTAATCAAACAAGAAAAATTATATATTTTTGGGATCAACCGCGATAGGCAGCCACCGCGTGCTACCGTACGCGGCAATGCGTGAACAACGCGCTGTCTGCGCGTGCAGCACACGGCAGCTGCCCTCGGGCAGTTTACCGCGTGCTGGCAACGCGCAGCAGCACGCTGCTACGCGCTTTCACGCGCGGCAGCAGCAACTGCGTGGGGCTCACACGCGGCTTCCGTGGCCATGTGTGTGCTGCCACGTGGTAGCGTTCAATTCGTCACTTCGTGGCTGAATTTTGGTGATCTCAAACTCACCTATTTTGGAAGTCCTGAAAATCTTGGAGATTTGGTTGTTATGGAATCTTGGTGAATCTTGGATTGATCTTAGAGATCTAATTAACAAGGAAACTTAGAGTTTCAATTATGATAAGAGATTTAATTAAAATTAATCTCTTCTAGTAAGTTACCAAGATTAAAGATCTTAGAGATCTTATTAAACAAGGAAACTTAGAGTTTCAATTGTGATAAGAGATTTAATTAAAGTTAATCTCTTCTAGTGAGTTACCAAGATTAAAGATCTTAGAGATCTTATTAAATTAGGAAACTTGGAGTTTTGGATAAGGTAGAAATCTTGATGGATTTGGACACTACCTTAGTTAACTAATCTAGTCAAAATAGGATTATCTTGAGAATCTTAGAGATATGTAAAATTGGGAAACTTAGAGTTTTGGATAAGTTAGTAATCTTGGAAGATTTGTAACTATCTTAATTAACCAAGTTTATCAAGATAAGAGTTGTAGATTACTTCGAACTCAAGTAAGAGTTAATTAATCTTAGAGATTAATCGTTAATTCAAAATTAAATTAACTTGGATAATTTTTGTGAATTAAAATTAAAGGAGCCGGTAAATTTACATTTATGCCCTTATGTGAATTTAAGCATGTTCTTGAGTGAATATGTGGATTGGTCGATTTTGCCCTTAAGCCATGTGTAGTTTTGGTTTACTTTATGGGTTGTAATTAAATGGGCCTGATTGGTGCCCTTGCTTGCGCAAGCAAATGTAATAGAATAGGGCCTTTATTTTTATAAGCTAGGCTTAGACTAGGCTTGGAGCCGAAAAGTCCTCATGAAGACTTGGAGATCCACATGGAGGCCCATAACCTTGGAGGACATGGAGGCCCAATTCATTACATGGAAGCCCAATCAAGATGGATATTACAAGAAGGCCCATGATGTATGGGTTTGTAAATTGTAATAGTTAGGACATTTAATTTCCACCCTAGACTGACCAATTGGTCCATCATGTGGCTCGTGATGGATCGCATAGGATGGGCAATCGATCAATCGTATGTGCAATGCTAGGTGATGAATGTTTACTTTTTCGTAATTATTCTTTGATGTATGAGATGCATGCTTAAGATAGAAAAACGTAAACAAGATAATTGATAATCTGATTAGACCTCGCACTTGAACATTTCATAAAACCTCCAATTGAACCTAAAATTCAATTATAATATTAAATCGTAAAACGGGCGCATAGAATGGTGTTTATGGTCCGAGCCTATCCAATTACTAGGTCTTAGGCATATCGTACGAATATATCTCGATGTCTCATGAGTCGTGGGTCGAGCTGTAGGAAGATGATATGTCTATTGCCACGATGCACAGTTTAGTGCCAAGGGAGGGGATAGCAAGGTTCTAGGCGATGTCTCACGAGTCGTGGGGCGTCTAGGATTGAACTATTTCTCTCCACGAGTATTGGACATGATTTAACGCTAGTAAGTATGGATGTCTCACGAGTCGTGGGTCCATAACAAAAAACGAGGCTAAATGAACTCAAGGGTTAGCTGGGATGGTTAATCGGCGACGTGATCGCCCACCAAGTGGATCAATTGGTATGGCCAACGAGTCGTGGGTACTGAGCGATTGCATTTGGGCCTTGAGCCCATTAGAAATTTTTTATTTCCCGAACCTTATGTGGGGGCATAAGTATTCGACAAAAATAGTGGGAGTAATTTACAAACGAAAACCATGTTTGTAAATTATGCATTGATATTAATCTGCCGCGTATTTATCGTCATGTTTATGATAGTTTTTCATAAGTTATGTATCCATGAATATTTACCATCATACTTGAATCAAATAAATTGACTGAACCCAAATGAATTTTGAATGACTTCTCGAGTCCAAGCAAGGACTAATCTCCTTACAAAGATTTCATTGGTTTTCCTTTCGAAGTTACACTTCGACTGGAATGGTGATAGGTTTCACCAATCTGCCTTTTTGAAGTTACTCTTGAAATAAGAAAGGTGATAAGTTTCACCAGAGGTTGAGGATGGTTCTCAAGCCCAAATTTTCTTGAAGGCAAACATGAAGTCTCCCATGAATGGGAAGTAACATCTCGTTGAAAAGCTCAAAAGACTTACGAGATGAAAGTAGAGGAATAAATCCTCTTTGAAGGGAAATAACCTTGGAGGTTTTTCTGTAAGGATGATAAGTTGTAAAGTCAATCAAAATGGTTCTTCCAGAATTGAGATCAAGGAAAAGGAATTAAGCCTATTCATCTCATAAGGGATGAAAATTTTATTGAACTTAACCTTATGGTTAAAGTAATGCATATGGGTGTTGGATGCCCGATGAAGTACTCATTGATGCATTAAATGCATCTAAAGCCATGAATTATTTAGATCATTAGAATTTGCTTATACCATCCCTTATCTTAAGGGATGTGATAGTTCCATAATGGTTGGAACTGATTGCGCTATAAGATCTATACGCAAAAGGTGTACATAAGCAAATGAGTATGGATACTCATATAACGACTAAATATAACATGCTTAGTCAATAAAATATAAATAATCAAGATTTCACACACTTGAGTCGTTGTAAAAACCGAAAGGCAATACACGAATACTAAAATAATTTTCAAATTAAAAGATTCAAAGACTGAACTCGACTGGGTCGAGCTTGACTGGGATGTTGTACATAGTAACCGACTTTCGAATCTTGCTTAATGGAAATTAAATTTAGTAGTTGGTTGCTAGGCAACCAAGAGGCATGAACAAATTGCAATGGATTCAATCCATTTAAAAGTGTGGAGAAACACTAAAGCATTAGTGGAGATAAGGCGTCTCTTGTACCCTCATGGGTAAAAGTACGTTGTGATGTACAATTCCAAATTATTTTTGGAATAAAAGAAGAGAGCCTAATCAATGAAAGCATGTAAGAGATTTGGATCGATTCAAAAATCAAACATGCATTGGCAGTACGCCATTGATTATTTAATAGAGAATTAGATTCTCGAAATGTAAGACCCGCTCGAAACGTTGTATGTTGTCAAGCATTCTGGACATGTAAATGTCCATTAAGAAATTGTTGGTCCCAAGTGGTCAGATGAGGTCTAGAGGGGGGGGGGGTGAATAGACCTCTGAAAATTTTTGAACTTAAAAACTTTTCAGTCTTCTGTCAGCAGACTAAGCTGATGAAGAACAGTAAGCAGACTAGTCTGATCGTGAACAAATCTTGAACAGACGACTGACCACTCTTCTTACAGTGACTTAGCTGTTTTTCAGCAAAACAGTTTTCCAAGAGTATACTTGCAGCGGATTGTTAAAAGTGTTTTTCACAAGTAAACTAAGTTCTAAAAGATTTTATCCCCAGCTTAAAACTCCTTATAAAATCTTTTTGATTGATTCAAAGTGTTGAAAATGCAAACTTTAAAAATGTGCAAGAAAACTTTAAATGCAAGATAACACAAAGAATTTTTATAGTGGTTATATGGATAGAAATCCTTTAGTCCACTCTTCCAGATCACACAGATTCTGGGTTATACTATAATCACAAAGATTACAATATTTCTCCACTTACACCTAAACAACTAATGAGAAGGCTGTAAGCTCACAATAGGAATTCACAAAGAAGACCTATCCTCTAAAGTAGAATCACTCACAAAGATGGATTCTCACTTCGCACAACACTCAGCTTTTTACAAAATCACTCAGATAATGTTTTTCTATTTTCTTCAACTTGGTTTCTGTCAACAGATGACTTCCACCAGACGAGTGAGCTGTTCGAGCTTTTGAGACTTAGAGAAATTCTGCTTCAAAATTTCGATCTCTGATTGTTGTTGTGTTTTTTCTCGATTTGAAATTCAGCTCTATTTATACATGGAGATGAAATTATGACCGTTGAAGGCAAGTCACAAATCAAATCCATCCTTCAGCTCTTTTTGAAACGGCTCCCTGCAGCATTCCGTACTGTGTACAGTACCTTTCTGTCCATCGCATTTAATGCTGCATTTAATGCACTCTGCTGATCCGAGGATATCTTCAATCATTTGCCATTACTACCCTTCTCTTACAGCATTTATTACACCAAGTGCATTTATTACCGTTGGACTAATCTCTTGACCTCTTCTACTCTGCTGATCAAAACGACTCTGCTGATAGACACTCTGCTGATCAAATACTGAACTCATCTGATTTGACTCGGCTGATGATCTACCCTTCTGTTCGCTGATTCAGCAAGAGATCACTAGTCTTCTGAGCTTTGAACTTTGAACTCTTCTGATGTCTTCTTTTACTTGTTCAAAATTCTTCTAAGGGAACTAAGCTTTTCCATACTTAGCTGATTATGATGTTTTGGAAATCATCAAAACCTTCCCTTAATTACTTGTCTTCTTTCATCTTCATCTTCATCCAACAATTTCCCCCTTTTTGATGATGACAAAACTCCAGCTAAGTACCTGTACCTAAACTAAAGTTTTGATCCTCAAAAATTTCTGAGATAGAAATGATGTGTTGGAGTCAAACTTGCAATTTTATAGATAATAATCTGATTACATTTTACAAGTTGAAAGATGAAAAGTACAAAATACTTTAAAAGATTACAAGGATTTTTAATATAAAGAAAATCTAGCCAAGCTAGTCTTCTGTCTTCTTTTCTTCCTTGTCTTCTTTCTCAGATTCTTCTTCAGATAATTTAGAAGTCTCAGCTTCCAAATTTTCCATGAATCTTTTCTTCAGCAGCTCTAACTTCCTTTTCTTGGCATCTGGATCAAGCTGTTCCTCAGCTGAATCTTTGGCAGCAGCTAGTTCTTTGTCTGACTTTGCTTTTGCTTCAGATTCTTCCTCATCAGCTTGGTCTTCTTCTTCTGTTATTCTCTTATCTGTTGGTCTGCTTGATTCTTCCATGTTTTTAGCAGTCTCACCAGCAGATTCTTCTAACACTTCAGTTGCTTCATCTTGGTTGTCTTCTTCCTCTTCAACAGATCTTCTGACTCTTTCATAGGAAGTTCCAACTCTCATCTGTCCAAATATCCTTTCTTCCCCCTTTTTGTCATCATCAGCAGGGACAGGTGGATATTGTGGTACAACTGGTGTAATTAGAAGAGAATCACATAGAAGTTTGATGTTCTCTTCCATTGCATTGATCTGAGCTTGCTGTTTAAGTTGATTGGCTTTGAATGCTTTCATCTCCTTGAGCAGATCTTCTCCTTGATCACCTAATTGGATTTGAGTTCCCAGAATCCAATTTGATGAGGCCTTGAATTCTTGCATCATGTTGCCCATGATTTCATCTTCTGCTTGGAGTGCCAATTCAACAGTTTGTTCAATCTGCTTCCAACCTTCAGTAGTGCTTTGTGTCCTTCTCCTAAGTACATCCATATCCTGACATATAGATTGTACATTTTGAGCAGTATCTTTCATTAAATCAGTAGGAACAGCAGCAGCAACCTTCTGAATAGGTTGATGAACAGCAGCTAACACTTCTGCTTTTAACTCTTCTTTCATCTCCTTCATGGATTTGGTAAACATTTGATGAATGGAGTCTAACAGATTTGTCTCTGTTGTAGCAGCAGGTGTTTCTTTGGTAAGTTGCTCTGTTGGTTGAGTTGTCAGTGCAAGAGACTGATCTGCTGAGCTATCAGCAAGGCTTGGAGTGCTTTCCTTCTCCTTAGCCTGATCATCTCCTTTATCAGCAACTTCTTTCTCCTTTAACTGATCTGCTGGAATTTCTTCTTCCTTCTTTGATTCATCAGCAGCATCAGACTTATCATCCTGCACTTTGTCTTGATCAGATGGGTCTGAAGTACCCTCAATTTGCTTTAGTTGATCAGATGACTTATCTTTCTCTCCATCAGCAGGTGATATTGTTTTCTTGACAGTTTCAACTGTCCTCATCAAACCTTCATTGTCCACTGCAGACCTGTTACAAATCCAAGTAAAGTTGTCAAGAGGGATAAAAGTAGTTGTTGGCTCCTCTGGCAGCTCTTCATAGGGTCTGATGTTTGGTCCATAGACAATGTGCTTGATGTTAGGAAGTGGGACCAGTGAGCTTGGTTGTCCTCTTAGCTTCCTTGCTTTCTTGGCCCAAAGCTCCATTGCTTGAGCAATAGCTAGCTTAATAGATCTTTCTTTGAGATCTACTGAGTCATCAAAATCCTCAGGAATGGATGCAAAGATCTTCTTGGCCTCTTCCTTGACTATGTGACATGTCCTCATCCTTAACCTGTCCAGAAAGAATTCTGAATCAAGTGCTTGAATGAGTGAATTTGTCTCAAGCCACTTCAATACCCAATCTTCTGTAGCCTTGAATTCTTTCCACTTAGCCATTTCAGCAGGACTCTTTGTCAATCTGAATTCTCTCCATCTATTGTATTTAATCTTTTCAGAATGGAAGAGTGTCAGACGGTTGACTCTTTCATTTTCAGCGTCTAGTCTTCTGAGAAATTCTTCAAAGATCTCAGGATCTTCCCTGACAATCTCTAAAGATAATCTTATTTCATCTCTCCTCTTTTCCTTGATCTTAGGTGCAGGCATAGCTGGGATTGGTTTGCTTGGATCTCTTTGCTCACCAATAACTATCCCACCAGTACGCTGAGGACCATGAGCATCCTTGATGCTTGCTTCAATGACAGCAGCCAACTCTGCTGCCTCAAAAGCATCTCTCTGCTCTTGAGTCATTTTGCTGGCTTCTTCCTCCAGCTTTTTCAGTTCTAGGCTTTTCAGCCTATCTTCTTCTGCTTTCTCAGCAGCAATCCTTTGCTTTTCAGCAGCATCCAGTCTCATCTTCTCTGCAGCAGTCACATAAGTTGAGGTTTTGCCTAACCTCTTTCTTCTAGATTCAGGGCTTTCAACTGCTTGGATAGGTGTTGCAGCAACTGGAGTAGGATGTATCAACAGAATTTCTCCCTCTAGTGGTGTACTAGTCTGCTGTTCCTTTTCCACATCAGCAGATAGTGCAGCAGTTGAGGCTTCTGTTGTCACTTCAACTGTAGGAATACTTTCAGGCTCAGCAGTAGCAGCCTTAGCAGCTTCAACAACTGGTTCTTCAACATTTAATGGCCTTTCTGCCTCAGTTGTTGTTTTTCTTACAGTTCCAACAGGCTCTTCAGGGAAAGTGACCTTTCTCTTGGCCTTTGACTTAGGAATCTTCTTGATAGCAGGGGGGTTGGCAGTAGGAGGTCCCCTTGCCTCACTCCTAGTCCTTAGTCTCTTCAATCTTTGAAGTGGAATTTCCTCTTCAGATTCAGTTCCTTCAGAGGATGACCCTGTCTTCATGTTTTCAATTTCAACAGTGAAGTCATCTACCACCTTCTTAGAGACTTCGATTTCGGGCTCTGCTGATCCAGCCACAACAGCAGACTGTGCTGTTGGCTCAGCAGACTGACTAGTCTGACCTTCCTTCTTGCTCTTCTTAGAAGGAGTCTTCTTAGACTGTTTGGGGGCTTTTCTCTTTGGTTTTTCCACCAGTTGCCTCACTGGTTCGTAGAGTTTGAATTCTTTGCTTCCATGGGTTTGTTTTCCTCCACCCATAGGGCAATGCAGAGAAGCAAACAAGTTACTCAGCAGAATGGCATGAGAATGCCTTTTGTCACTTAACAGCTCATAAACATGAGCAGCCCAGTTCACTTTCATCCCATAGTAAATGCAAATCATAGTGTGAAGCCTTCTTCTAGGTAGGCCATCCAAAGAACCCGTAGCACAATCCAAAACCTTTGCTATGATATCAGCAAATCTTTGGTATTCATCCTTCAGCTGGGTCTTCATTAAAGTCCCAGTCATCTCCTCTCCCTTCTTAGCACAGATTCTCCAAAATTCCTCTTCTTTTTCTGACCCTAACGAGGTCACATCTCCTCCCTTGTCTGTCAGCTTATAAATTTCATGAAGAACAGCAGCAGATACAGCGATTTTCTTACCACCTATGACAGCAGTCATAACGGTGTCATCATCGTTGAACTCCCTGGAAGTGTAGAAGTGGTATACATCTTCAAGATAAACCCTATCTTCGTGTGCTTCCAAGACTGGGACCAAAGATGCTTCCTTGATCTTTTCCAGTAAAGCGCGCATCAAATCGGTGCCAGAGAAATGGAATTTGCTGTAGTTGAAGTATCTTCCTTCAATAACTTTGTCCATTTCTGAGATTTGTGAGTAAATTCTGCAAAATAGTGAACTTTCGCAACAAGAGGGTTTGAGAGATAGAAAGTTTGAGAATTTTTGAGTGCGTAAGACGACTATGCTGTTCAGATCAGATTTTATAGGTTTCCTTTTGATTTGGTATTCGTGATTTATTTAAACCGTTGATCTAATCTGACAGTTTTTAATCGTGCGGATGAGAGTCGCGGATTTCAATTTTATTATTTTAATGTCAGATGGGCGGGAAACTCTATCGACACTAATCTGTTTACTTATAAAAGCGTGTTACTAATAATGCGTTTTATGACCATGCTTATATAAGATATCAGATGAGTAGAGTTAAACTTATCTGACAGACGAGTGATCTGTTATCTGATATTACTAGAGAATGCCAATAGCTAGTAATCTTCCTCTGCTGTTTGTCAATCCAGCAAGATAAAATAATCTTCAATCTTCAAGAATTAAGAATACGTCTTCTTGACAAACTTAACTTCAACTAACTGACATTAACAGATTTCATCTTTAGAACAGAAGTACCGCTAGTCTTACACGTTCCCCCTGTCTTTAAGAATTCATAAGTTAACTAGTCTGTTGAAAGTTAATTCTTGAATTAAGTAACTGATGACTAAGCTGTTGAACTCCAGTCTTCTGATGAGTTCCCCCTCAGCTTATGCATCCAGGTTAAGTAATCCTAACTCAGCTCTTAGAGTTGAGAACCTTGCTTCACTTAGAGGTTTGGTGAAGATGTCAGCAATCTGATTATCAGTATGAACATACTCAATCAAAACATTGCCTTTTTCCACATGATCTCTAATGAAATGATGTTTAATCTCAATATGCTTAGTCCTTGAATGACTTGTAGTGTTCTGAGTAAGTGAAATTGCACTTGTATTGTCACAGTAGATTGGAATTCCACTGATCTTAATGTTGTAGTCTTCTAGTTGATGCTTCAACCAAAGTATCTGTGCACAACAAGCTCCAGCAGCTATATATTCAGCTTCAGCAGTAGATATAGAAACTGAGGTTTGCTTCTTACTCATCCATGAGATCAGACGACTGCCTAAGAACTGACAGGCACCTGTTGTGCTCTTTCTGTCAATCTTGCAGCCAGCAAGGTCTGAATCTGAATAGCCAATTAGTTCAAATCCAGATTCTCTAGGATACCACAATCCCAATTCCTGAGTGCCTTTAACATACTTCAATATCCTCTTGGCAGCTAAGAGATGAGATTCTTTGGGGTTTGATTGAAATCTTGCACAGACTCCAACTGAGTACATTATGTCAGGTCTGCTTGCTGTTAGATACAACAATGAACCAATAATGCCTCTATATTTGGTTATGTCTACTGATTTGCCATCTTCATCTTTATCCAAACGAAGACTTGTAGACATAGGAATGGTAGCTGTTGAGCTAGTTTCCATACCAAATTTCTTGAACAGATCTCTTGTGTACTTTGCTTGGCTGATGAATATCCCATCAGGCAACTGTCTAACTTGCAATCCAAGAAAGTAATTAAGTTCACCCATCATGCTCATTTCAAACTTATTCTGCATCAGCTTGGAGAACTTATCACACATCTGTTGGTTAGTTGAACCAAAAATAATATCGTCCACATATATTTGCACAAGTAATATATGATTTTCCCATTCAATTGTGAACAAGGTTTTATCTACCTTACCTTTTCGAAATCCTTTAATTAAAAGAAAATCAGATAGGGTATCATACCATGCTCTTGGAGCCTGTTTCAGTCCATATAAGGCTTTCTTCAGACGATATACCTTGTCCTCTTCTTGATAGACTTCAAATCCTGGAGGTTGTTCAACGTACACTTCTTCTTGCAATTCTCCATTTAGAAAAGCAGACTTCACATCCATTTGATAGACAGTGAAGTTCTTGTAAGCAGCATAGGCTAGAAACAGTCTGATTGCTTCAAGTCTTGCTACTGGTGCAAAAGTTTCATCAAAGTCAATTCCTTCTTCTTGACAATAACCCTTGGCCACTAGTCTTGCTTTGTTTCTGGTGACAACACCATCTTCATTCATCTTATTTCTGAATACCCACTTAGTGCCAATTACTCTTTGATGACTTGGTCTAGGAACTAAGTACCAGACTTCATTCCTTTCAAATTGATTCAACTCTTCTTGCATAGCTTCTATCCAGAAGGAGTCATTTAGAGCTTCTTCAATTTGTTTAGGCTCTATTTGAGATAGAAATGTGACAAACATGGCATCTTGTGCAGCAGCTCTTCTTGTTTTCACTCTATCTAAAGGATCACCAATAACTAATTCAGGAGGGTGATTCTTGAGCCATCTGAGATCAGGTTGCAAATCAGGATGTTGTCCTCTGTTATGATCTTGCAACACTACTGTTGGAGTTCCAGTAGTAGTCTGTTGAACATTTGCCGTCTGTTGAACAGTCTCTGGTCTGTCAGCTGTTTGCAACTCGTCTGTTAGACAATCAGCACTGTGATTATGAACAGCACTTGAGTTAGCAGCTGAACTTAGATTAGGTAGTATGATGGGAACATATTCTTCATTTCTTCCAACGTCTAACTTCTGTAAATCAGCAGACAGATCTTGATTTACACTTTGATTCTTTTCAGAAGATTGACTTGGCTCATCAAATACTACATGGATAGATTCTTCTATTAGCAATGTTCTTTTATTGAAAACTCTATAAGCCTTACTAACAGATGAGTATCCTACAAAGACAGCTTCATCAGCCTTTTCTGCAAATGCAGTAAGGTGATTTTTCCCATTATTCAATACAAAACATTTACAACCAAAAATCTTAAAGTAATGAATGTTTGGCTTTCTGTTGTTCCAAACTTCATATGGAGTCTTGTTCTGATTTTTGTTGATCATACATCTGTTTTGGGTAAAGCATGCTGTGTTTGTTGCTTCTGCCCAAAATCTTTGAGGCAGCTTGGCTTCAGCTATCATGGTTCTGACAGCTTCTTTTAGTGTTCTGTTTCTCCTTTCAGCAACACCATTCTGTTGAGGGGTTCTGGCAGCAGAATACTCATGATGTATTCCTTTGATATTACAATACTCTTCAACAGTAGAGTTTGTAAACTCTGTTCCTCTATCTGATCTGATCTTCAATATCTTAATGCTCTTTTCATTCTGGATCAGTTCCATCAGATTGGTAAGATGTTCCTTGGTTTCACTTTTCTTCTTCATGAAAATCACCCAAGTATATCTTGAATAATCATCCACAACAGCTAGGCAGTATTTCTTTCCACCATTGCTGACTGGATCAATGGGTCCAAATAAGTCCATATGCAACAGCTCCAATATCCTTCCAGACGATTGGTGCTTCTTTTCTTTAAAAGATGACTTGATTTGTTTACCCTTCTGACAGGCGTCACAGAGCTTGTCTTTGCTCATGACTGCTTTTGGAATCCCTTCTACCAATTCATTCTTGATTAATCTGTTTATGGTCTTGAAGTTTAAATGATTCATCCTCTTGTGCCATAGCCAACTGACTTCACTTGGTGCAGATGCCACCAAACAAACACTTGAATTCTTGTCAACAGAATTCCAGTCAACTATGTAGACATTTCCTTGTCGTCTTCCAGATAAGATTACCTTCTTTGTACCAATTTGTTCAACGTAGCACTTATCTGTTGAGAAGATGACTGAATATCCCTTGTCACAAAATTGACTTATGCTCAGCAGATTATATTTTAGGCCTTTAACATAGGAGACGTCAGATATCTCTA
Organism: Penstemon eatonii; assembly: GCA_038501285.1. NCBI lineage: Eukaryota > Viridiplantae > Streptophyta > Magnoliopsida > Lamiales > Plantaginaceae > Penstemon > Penstemon eatonii. The sequence goes on along the minus strand of CM076715.1, from coordinate 57,689,608 downwards.
TGTTTCCCTTGATTAATCTTCCTTTAGCTTTAATCTTGCCTTCTTTGCTGTCTCCAAAAGTGACTTTTGGACCATCCACAGCAACTGCATCAGTCAACTCATGTATGTTTCCACACATGTGTCTTGAACATCCACTGTCCAAGTACCAAATCTTCTCTACTTTACTCCTACTCCTAATCCTAACCTACAAAACAAAAATAAAATTGTTTTAGGTACCCTTATTGAGAGGGTCCTGAAGGATTAGTTCCACCCTTGACAACCCAAGATGTTGAAGTCTTAGGCTTCTTAGGTTTCTGAGTTTTAGGAGCATGAACAGTTTCATTTTTATCATAGTTATCAGATAAGTCATGTTGATGATCAGTATGATATGAATAATGTTCATAAGCAGGGTAAGGTGCATGATATGCAGGATATGCATGCATTGGATGAGCAGGGTAAGGTGCATAGTAACTAGGAAATTGAGGTGCATGATACATCGGATGATATGCAGCAGGTTGCACATAATATGACTCATTTCCATACCAAGCATTTTGATTTTTCTTGTTCTTATGCTTCTTTGGTTTACTAGATGCTTGCTCATTTGATTTAGACTTAGATTTACCAACAGACTGGTTCAATTTAGCTTTATCAGCAGACTTCTTAGGACTCTGCTGTTTGGTCTTACTAGTCTGATTTCCTACACTAGGCTCTTTGCTCTTTTTAGCCTTAGGAGATTTCTTCTCCTTTACCACTTTCTCAGTTGAGGTAGGTCTAGAGGTTTGAACATACAGAATGACCTTACTATTGTCAGCAGAAATAAATTTTTCAGTATGATTCACTTCTAGATTATCCTTTACTAAAGGTGTCTCCTGTTTCTTAGATGTATGCATGGGTGCAACAGTTGACTTATCATGAGACTCAATGATTTTCTCAAGTTCCATGATTTTTCCTTTATAAACCTCACATTCAGCTTTCAGAGATTCATGCTCTTGCTCAAGCTGTTTATATTCAGCTGATTCCCTTGGCTTTTCAGCTAAGAGTTTCAGTGAACTATTTTGCTCTTTTAGCAGGATCATCTATTCCTTAAGCTTTTTGTATGCTTCAGCAATACCAGTATTGTTAAGCATCATTTGTTCAAATGAATTAAATAATTCATCATTAAGAGGAGTTACCTCATCCTCAGAGTCATCAGAGTCCTTTGCCATCAGGCACAGGAGAGCAGGTTTTTCTTCATCAGAAGATTCTTCATCAGACGAGTCTGAGTCTGAATCAGATGAGTAGACAGCAGCTGGCTTTTCTGCTTCAGCCATCATTGCCTTGCCTCTCTGATGCTTTCTTTCTTTTCTCATTTTCTTCTCTTCCTCAGTGTACTTCTCTGCTTTTGGATATGGGCAGTCTCTTATGAAGTGTCCCAATTTCCTGCAGTTGTAACACATCAGTTTTGATTTATAATCCTCTTTATCCTGAGAAGAAAAGTTAGGTTTAGAAGTAGAAGCAGCATGATTGTATTTATTTTTCATCTTTCTCTTATAGAACTTCTTGAAGTTGTTCATCAATAATGCTACATCTCCAGCAGTGTACTCCTTTTTGTTGAGTAGAGTGGCCTCATCAGATGAGTCCATTTCTGCATTTCTTTGGGCTGGTCTTCTGGGGTTTTCAGCAGCAACAAGTGCAGCTGTGGGTCCTGAAGTTGAGGTTTCTTCAATTCCCATCCTTGGCAGTTTATACTCATAAGCCTTGAGTGCGGAGAACAGCTCTGTTAGAGAAATCTTGCCCAGATCTCTTGATTCTTCCATTGCTGTTACTTTCATGTTGAACTTGGAAGGTAGAGCCTTCAGTACTCTGACAGAAATCTCTTTGTCAGTGAAAGTCTTTCCCAGCTTCAAAACTTCGTTCAGAGTTCTGGTGAATCTGGTATCCATCTGATCAATGGTTTCTCCAGACTTCATCTTGAAGTTGTCCAGCTTTTCCAATGCAACACTGAGCTGATGCTCTTTAATAGCATCATTCCCTTCACTCATGTCTCTGACCTTGTCCCACATCTCCTTTGCAGTTTTGCAATGTTTGACCTTGTCAAACCGATCATTATCCAGGGCTTTGGTCATGATGAATCTCCCAACTTTATCTAGATTGTAAAGCTTTATTTCTTCTGGAGTCATCTCATGAAGGTCTTTCTCCACAACCGTATCTACTTCATTTATCTTTATGGTCTTTGTGAATCTAAATGGACCTTTAATGATACATGTGTGCATGTTGTCATTATAGGCAGCAAGGAAAATCTCCATTCTGATTTTCCAGTCCTCAAAGGACATACCAGCAATGTGGGGAACATGGCTGATACAATCCATTTTTCAAAAAGTTTTTGTTTTTCAAAAAGATGCTCTTTTGAAAAGTTTTGAAACCCTTTGAAAAACACTCGGATCAAGCTCGTTGATCAGGCAGCTGATTCTAATGAACCACCTGCTCTGATACCACTTGTTGGTCCCAAGTGGTCAGATGAGGTCTAGAGGGGGGGGGGTGAATAGACCTCTGAAAATTTTTGAACTTAAAAACTTTTCAGTCTTCTGTCAGCAGACTAAGCTGATGAAGAACAGTAAGCAGACTAGTCTGATCGTGAACAAATCTTGAACAGACGACTGACCACTCTTCTTACAGTGACTTAGCTGTTTTTCAGCAAAACAGTTTTCCAAGAGTATACTTGCAGCGGATTGTTAAAAGTGTTTTTCACAAGTAAACTAAGTTCTAAAAGATTTTATCCCCAGCTTAAAACTCCTTATAAAATCTTTTTGATTGATTCAAAGTGTTGAAAATGCAAACTTTAAAAATGTGCAAGAAAACTTTAAATGCAAGATAACACAAAGAATTTTTATAGTGGTTATATGGATAGAAATCCTTTAGTCCACTCTTCCAGATCACACAGATTCTGGGTTATACTATAATCACAAAGATTACAATATTTCTCCACTTACACCTAAACAACTAATGAGAAGGCTGTAAGCTCACAATAGGAATTCACAAAGAAGACCTATCCTCTAAAGTAGAATCACTCACAAAGATGGATTCTCACTTCGCACAACACTCAGCTTTTTACAAAATCACTCAGATAATGTTTTTCTATTTTCTTCAACTTGGTTTCTGTCAACAGATGACTTCCACCAGACGAGTGAGCTGTTCGAGCTTTTGAGACTTAGAGAAATTCTGCTTCAAAATTTCGATCTCTGATTGTTGTTGTGTTTTTGCTCGATTTGAAATTCAGCTCTATTTATACATGGAGATGAAATTATGACCGTTGAAGGCAAGTCACAAATCAAATCCATCCTTCAGCTCTTTTTGAAACGGCTCCCTGCAGCATTCCGTACTGTGTACAGTACCTTTCTGTCCATCGCATTTAATGCTGCATTTAATGCACTCTGCTGATCCGAGGATATCTTCAATCATTTGCCATTACTACCCTTCTCTTACAGCATTTATTACACCAAGTGCATTTATTACCGTTGGACTAATCTCTTGACCTCTTCTACTCTGCTGATCAAAACGACTCTGCTGATAGACACTCTGCTGATCAAATACTGAACTCATCTGATTTGACTCGGCTGATGATCTACCCTTCTGTTCGCTGATTCAGCAAGAGATCACTAGTCTTCTGAGCTTTGAACTTTGAACTCTTCTGATGTCTTCTTTTACTTGTTCAAAATTCTTCTAAGGGAACTAAGCTTTTCCATACTTAGCTGATTATGATGTTTTGGAAATCATCAAAACCTTCCCTTAATTACTTGTCTTCTTTCATCTTCATCTTCATCCAACAGAAATCTTACATGAAATTCCTTATTCAAACAAATAAAACTTGATCGAGAAAATCGAAGATACCGAGCTAAGTATCTCTGAAGCCAGTTCAAAAAAACATATCACGTGATATGAGTTTTGGTATTGTACCTTCATATGCATTCATGCGCATATGGGGTCTCCCGCTTATGTGAATAAGCTGGTGGGAGATAAGTTGGACGTAAAGTCCATCTTATGCAATTCATGGGGTATCCAGAAAACTCTATAGGATACAAGTTCTACTATCCTACAAGATAAACTACGTTTGTCTCAAGGAACGCACACTTCTTGGAGAAGGATTTCTTGCTAGGCAAGAAGGAACACAACGTAGAACTAGATGAGGTCACTGAAGCTGAAATGACCGAAGAGGTCGATCAAGCTGACCCATCACCACAGGCAGTGGGAGAACAAGAGCATGAAAGTGCATCAGAGAGTACACCGATACTTCGTAGGTCAGAAAGACAACGTAGAGAACCCGAGAGGTACTACGGTCTGCTGCATGAGACTAGACAGTCTCTAACCGACCCAAGGATTTACGAAGAGGCTATGCTAGGCATAGACTCGGGAAAGTGGCGTGAAGCCATGGAATTCGAATTGGACTCCATGCACTCGAACAAGGTCTGGGCCTTGGTAGATCCACCAGTGGGAGTATCTCCCGTGGGTTGCAAGTGGATCTATAAGCGAAAGCTTGGAGTGAACGGAGAGGTAATAACCTACAAGGCGCGACTAGTGGCAAAAGGATACACTCAAAGACCAAGTATCGACTTTGAGGAGACCTTCTCGCCCGTCGCAATGCCTAAATCCATTCGAATCTTGCTGGCCATACCTGCGTGGTATAACTACGAGATATGGCAGATGGATGTGAAGACTGCCTTTCTCAATGGGGACATTGACAAGGAGATCTACATGGAGTAACCAAAAGGATATGCATCCAAAGGAGATGAACACAAGGTGTGCAAAATCCAGAGGTCCATTTATGGACTGTAGCAAGCTTCCCGAAGTTGGAACATCCGTTTCGATGAAACAATCCAAACTTATGGATTCATCAAAAACGTGTTCGAACCTTGAGTGTACAAGAAAAACAATGGGAGTACAGTTGAATTTTTGGTGCTTTACGTTGACGACATTCTTCTCATTGGAAACAATATAAAGGTGTTGTCCGAAACTAAAGCATGGTTATCTACACAATTCTCAATGAAGGATTTGGGAGAAAGCATCCTTTGTACTAGGTATAAGGATCTACCGAGATAGATCAAAAGGACTGCTGAGCCTCTCCCAATCCCAGTACATAGATAAAATCTTGAAGAGATTTAGCATGGAAGAATCCAAGAGAGGATTGCTTCCAATGAGACATGGAATTGCGCTCTCTAAGTCTATGGCCCCAAAGACGCCTAAAGAGATAAGCAATATGTCTCGAGTACCATATGCATCCGCAATAGGAAGCATAATGTATGGTATGTTATGTACTAGACCAGACGTAGCATTCGCTATAAGCGTTACAAGTCGCTACCAGTCTGATCCAGGTGAGCAGCACTGGATAGCCGTAAAGGCAATTCTGAAGTACCTGAGAAGGACTAAGGAATTGTTCTTGGTATACGGTGGAGGAGAATTGAAATTGGAAGGCTATACTGATTCTAGCTTCTAATGTGATGTAGACGACTTCAAGTCGACATCTGGATACGTGTTCTGGCTCAATAGTGGTGCGGTAAGCTGGAAGAGCTCCAAGCAAGACACTACCGCAGATTCAACCACCGAGACAGAATACATTACCGCATGTGAAGCAGCAAAGGAAGGTGTTTGGATGAAAAACTTCATCCAGGAATTGGATGTGATACCTAGCATTGTCGAGCCATTACTATCTTCTGTGATAATAATGGAGCTATCTCGCAAGCGAAGGAGTCGAGATCTCATCAGAATCCAAGCACGAACTAAGACGATACCATTTGATATGTTATGTCATCTGGTAGAGGAGACATAAAGATGGAACGTGTCACCTCAAAGCATAATACGACGGACCCGCTATCTAAGCCATTGCCTCAAAGGCATCCGAAAGACATCTGTCTAAGATGGGAATCAGAAGTATGAAAAGTTGGCTTTAGTACAAGTGGGAGATTGATAGAATAGTGTCCTGCAAGCCAACTATTTTGGCTGCATTTAATTGAAAGGACCATTCAATTGGATTAATAAATGCATTTTATTATTATATGGTCATCTTTATCTTATGTAATAATTATCTACGCATAAGGATAGAAGTCCTTAGATCACAGGGCTATGGGACAACCCGTGGACTGATCTCCAAGGCCGTTATCTAGAATATATTCAAGAGTCATAGAATCCAATCGAGATAGGACATCATTGGATTCGGTTAGACTCTCACTATTGTGTATACTCCGATGAACTGGAGAACGCTGGGGTCCACGAGCGTGACTGGGATAGTCGATACACATAAGTGGGTGGCTTGCTGGGATGGCAAGTGCACTGAATACCCCAATTAGAAAATAACTCACCATGGAAGCGGTAGTCGCATATCAGGGATGAAGTTATTCCAATTTACAATAGTATACAAGGAACGATCCCTAATTACTTGAGATGATAGGGTTTATCTGGTGCGAGAACGTCTATGCTTTGATATGAGTCCCGACTGACTAGAGATCGCCAGAAAGTCTCTGTGGACTCATATTGGGTATAGAGGAACTCGTATGCAGATTCATATCATCAACAAAGGATCCATTGACCCAACTTGATAGGTTGGAAAATTCTCCTATGGATTTCTGTGAGAAATTAATTCTGGTAAAATCCTCGGCCGAGGTATCTGACGGCTTTATGTAAGTAGCTCATAAAGGTTAAGTCAAAGAGAATTATTATTTCGAGACCAGAATGCATAAGGTCAAGACAAAAGAAAAGGGGAACCGATGAAAGACCATACCCTTAAGTCTCGACTGGGAGATTGATCGATGGAGAGATTATGGCGTATACGAAAATTGTAAATGAGTTAAAAGGTTCACTGAATTAATTCACCAGTGATTGGGCTCCATGGGCTTGTGGCTGGACATCGACGGTGGAGTGTGGGAGAATTCCCAAATTGGCAGGGGTGCTAATTTTGGAATGATCAATCGACAGAGTGTTCGATTGATTTAGAGTAATTCTTACTCGTATAATTAAATGATATTTAATTATAACCCACGGCCAATTATGTGGTGAACCTACGGGGGCATACACAATACACATGAAGCGAAAGCGAGGAAATGAGAACGACCGAGTCGACTTGGTCGACTGGGTGAATAATCGACTAGGTCGATTATGATGGGTGGGTCGACTGGGTCGACTCAATTGGAACAAAATGGGATCCAATTGGAATTGGATCAGAATCATAAATTAAATTGAAATTTAATGTGGATTAATTAATTAAGTTGGATTTAATTAATTAATTAGAAAATATTTTAATTAAATAGACTTAGAGTCTGATTTAATTAAATGGGAGATAAGTTAATTAATTGGCCTATTTAATTGGGAGATTAATAAAGTCTGGTCAAATTAATTAACTGGGCCATGAATTAATTAGAAGACTTAGTCTTCTAATTGAAGAGGGCCATGGCCCATGTAGGAGAGAAAAGTCCTAGTCCTAATAGGACTAGGTTAGGGAGATAACTATAAGTAGGTAACTTGTAGTTATTTTTCACATAACTCAATAAGCAAAATTGAACAGAGCAAAAAATTCTCTCCCCTCTCCCTATGCAATTGGCCGAACCCTTCTTCCTTGTGGAAGAATTTTTCGTTTTTCGATTTTGTTCCAAGATCGTTCTTTATTTCTAGATTATAATATATCTTGTGTTCTAGCTGATCACGATCTATTATTTTTCGTGTAATAGTGGTGTATCAACCCGTAGAGGCGCAACACGTGGGGTGCTACTGCAGAGCTTGGGTCGATTTTGCTGAGGAGAAATTCAGAGTCCGTTTTGCTAGCTGAGGATTTGCAAGGAGATAGGTATAACGTGTAACTATTTATACTATCGTTTATTTAATATTCATATATATATACAACTAGTGTAGTATCCTGGCAAGATTCAATAAGAGGTCCTAAAATTTTAATATTCCTCTGTGCCTAGGGCTGTTTATCTTACCGAATCCCAACAATAAAAATTTAAGTGAACTGAGATCCGGACGTTGTCCGTTGTTCACAATAATACCACTTACCAGATTAAATATAGAATAAGATATGCAGGACTATGAAATAAGAAACAAATTAAAGTTAAAGTCTAAAAAGAATTGAAGATATTAGTCTAAGACAAGGTAATTTATTGATATGGTATAAAATAAATAAATGATATAATAAAATGAAGATGCGAACAAGAGAGTGAGTGTGGAAATTTTCTCAGGGCAAATGCCGAATTGAAGAAGAGAAACCTCACCTTAATTCGAAGAGTGTGTTAAGCTTAAGTCCTCATTTCAATCAATTCCTCCAAACCTAAATGTTGTAAGATACATAGAGTGGATTAATTTGATAATAATTTTATATATTAATCCATATTTACTCTTATTTTGATAATATTTCTACGAGTTTATTATATGTGTTACTATGCTCATTGATTTCTCTATTATTATATATGATTTCTATGTGACTTCTTTATAAGACAGTAATCTATATTCTAACCATTAGTCTTATGCAAGTATATGACTTCAAAAGTAGTAAGTATTAGTTTACATTTTTTTATCCATGTAAGGAAAAATCAAGATATAAATGCAAGTAAAGTTATTTAAATAAACACTATTTCATATGGTAGGACATTCTTGAGTAAATAATAAATTTTCAAAGTCTTCTTAATTACATAAGTTAAAGCTAATCAAACTATCATAAGTAGTTATCAATATACATAATTATATTCATTCAAGTTAAATAAGTTTTAGGATACTTTAGCCATAGTTCTTTTAAGAAATTAGCATTTGGTGTACTAAATAGTTAACTCCACTTTATCATATAGGCCTTGTACAAAAGCTAAATGGCACTCCAATTTTTTTCATTAATTTCTTCATATATGTTTCATCACCTCTTGTTGAACATGTATAGATACTAAGACAAATCATTATATTCAAGTCTTCAAGCCAATTCAAGCAAACTTGGTTATTTTACTTATCTTATAAAAAAATTACCATATCCTTTTTATCTTTAGTAGTAATGAAATTCCATAAGTTTAGTAAGGATAATCCAAATAATCAAAGAATTCATCAAATGTCATATTTTATTCTTGTTTAGATAAGCTATATTTTATAAAGTAGGAGTTTTCTTGATCAAATTAAGTAAAGTAATCATAAAAATGACTTTATAAAATTTGTATGAAAGGCTTATATACTCAACTAATTAGTTGCAAGGATTATTAGATTACTTGGATGGAAGCATTTCCATGGGTCTGTCTAAGGGTCATTTGCGGTGAAGATCCCTTTGTGCGGAGAGTGTACAGCAGTATGGTGGGATCCCGAGACTTGATGGAGGCACATCCTGCGATTTACATCCTTCAGGGTTCTAGGGTAAGGGTTATGAGAGTCCAGAATTAGTCTAGCGTAAACTTGGACACATGAGTTATCAAAAATAAATAAATAAATCACTCTTCTTCTATCAACCATTTGATTAGTTTCTCTTACCACTTAATTATCAATTTACACACACATTATGAGGTTATTTAGAGTCTTAAAACAAAAAGAAAGAAAAAAACAAATCAGTTTTTGATCCAAAACAGCCCCAAAGAGTCCGGCGAGTGACTTTCACTCGCCGGTACTGCTCCGAAAATGCGCCATTAGGTAGCCCACGCGCCGGAGGTGTTCGACACCCCCCATACCGTCAAACTCCAAATTATGTCTTCTTTCCAACGGTGTGAACGGTTTACAAAAATTCCTAGCCAATTTCGAGATACAACCAATTTACAGAGACTGCGCAAAAACAGGGAAAGAAAATGTTTACCTTGATTTCTCCTTCCTTGCTAGTGAGATTGGGAAGATGTATGAAACTTATCTACTCCTTACTGAATAATGGCTGAGGGAGACGAAATTTTGTTATCAAAATGAGTTAGAATTAGAGAACTTTTAATTATTTGATGAAGAGATGAAAGATTTTACCCTTTTAGCTCTCACTTCTACATAGCTTAGGGATTTGGGGAAAAGTTTGTGCTTGATTGTTCTTGATAGTTATGCCTCTAATTTAGTAGCTGAAAATGAGTAGTTTGGTTTAGAACTCACTTTTGAAAACATATTAGATCATCAAGTTGAAAGGGACGACATGAATTGAAAAGGAAATAGAAGCAATTGAAAAGGAAAGAAAGTGACTTGAAAAGGAAAGAAAATGAAGTTTTCTCACCTAGGGCCCTATTCCTTATTTGGCAAGAGAGTATAAAGACAAGAAGAAGGAATTTTTGGTGTGGTGAAGTGGGCTCTAGGAGTTGACTTATACAGAAAGATTCAAGGGTGTGATTGTAATAATTGAAAAGGGTTGGGGGTCAACTTGAAAGGTAACTTATGATAAGACTAAACTTGCTATTTTATGTATATTTAATATATGTATACGGGGTATTACAAAACAAGCCGAGTTATACCGGACGAAATAATGTTTAAGTTTGGTTAGTTAGTATTTTCAATCGAACATAAAATTGTGTTTGAAATTGATTAGATTTCTTAACGATTCAAGCTCAATCAATCTATAATCTAGTTAAACACAAGTCGAACTTCAATAACTTGATATTTTTAATCACATTTTAATTACTCCATCCGTCCTTTAATTTTTTAATATGATATTATTATTCTTAAAACTACCCTTTATATAAATAAATGATTAGATACGAATAATTCTCTACCAATACTTTTTAGATCACAAATATAAAACTGCCCAAAAGTTTCACTACTCTTACATAAAATTCCGTGTGAAAATCAGTGTTTTTAAAACTAGATCGGTCATTGAACTGAAAGCCCTACTGGTTACTGATTCGATCGGTTACATCGGGTCAACCACTGGTTCGATCGGTATAACGTGTGACTTTATTATTATGTAATATATATATATATATATATATATATATATATATATATATATATATATATATATATATATATATATATATATATTTAGATTATCTAAAATATAATTATAATTCAAAAAAATAACATTCTTTGTCAATATAAATTTTTATTGTTTCATGCAAATAATCAAAATTAAAATTTTATCTCATTTTCAAAATTTTGGCTTGTTCATATGGGTTCTATTGTTGTAATTTGATGTTGATTTGCATAATTTCATACACAAAATAATATTATTCACAATAATGAGAAAATAGTTATGTACTTTTTATGAAAAAAAATGTAATATTGCATTGATTGTTCCTCATTGATTGTTAAAACATGAAAATAATGAACGTTATATCAATTAAAGTATATAAATATAATTCTATTAATTGTTAAATGAGAGATCAAATAAATAATAATAACAAAAAATCTCTAAATTTAAAAAAAAAAATTAAGTGAACCACTGGTTCACTGATTTACCGATTTATTGGTTTTACCGATTTTGGACCCTGTTTTACCGATTCGAACTGGTTAATTAGGAGACTGATTTTTACGGGTAAATCTGAACCAGATTAAGGATCGGTTAACAGTTAAATCGGGCCAACCGACCGGTCCGAGCCGATCCGATTTTCAAAACACTGGACCAAAAAAGGGACGGAGGGAGTAGTACTTTTTAGCTTATTGAATCAAATTAGAAATTGAATTTTTGAAATTATTAAATAGCAAATATTGTACAAACTTATTTAATGTGATTAGTGATTACTTATTGAATTTAAATATAATTTATCAAAAATAAAATTTAATTTAAATATGGAACGAACTAAATTCAAATATCGAATAACTTTGGTTGAATTTATCTTTTCCTTTCTTTTGACGGTACAAGTAATCTTAGCGAGAAGCACAACATTAAATTTAACAATCAGGGTACGAGTAATGAAGCGAAAGGAACTACACTAATAAAATGACAGTCTCTCTTTCCCCCAACCTATACATACACAAAACCGATACATATATTTATGCTCCGATCCACAAACTATCGTCGTCTTACAGCAATAATACTCTGTTCTCCAATAGAAAAACTACTAACTTAACCTCGAAACCCCGGAGAATGGCCACGTCAGCGGCGGCGTACCAGAAGCTTCTAACCGTCGGCACCAAAATCATCGGCGTCGGCCGTAACTACGCCGCGCACGCGAAGGAACTCGGAAATGCCGTTCCTAAAGTATTCAGATTAGTCATTCCTTTAGTAATCTGTTTGTATTTTTGTACGAAATGTATTTTGAGTTTTTCTTATTTAATTTAGTAATTGATTGTGTGGTTTTTGAAGGAGCCGGTGCTGTTTCTGAAGCCGACGTCGTCGTTTCTGGATAACGGAGGGAGAATCGAGGTGCCGGAGCCTCTGGAGGCACTGGATCACGAAGTGGAGCTGGCGGTGGTCATTGGTCAACGCGCTCGTGATGTTCCAGAAGCCAAAGCCATGGACTACGTCGGAGGTACGCATTAATCAATCTGATATATTTAAGCCTGATCGTCGGATTTTTTTTTTTTTTTTCCCAATGAGACTGTTATTTATAATTCAAATTTTGTTATCGGAGCAACAATCAAATAGTAGTAAATTTTTGGGTTCTACGAATTGTGTTACTTGTTTGAAATCTTCTACTGAGGAGTCTAATTTATGGTTCACAGTACATGTTATATTATTCATCTACATATATACTAGCTAAACAAAAAGAAAGAACCGGAGAAACTAATATTTTTTTTGTTTTCCCAATAGTTTTAATCCCTTTCGTGGCGGGTTGGACACATTAAGTGGGTACCTCTCCCAACTAGGATTCGAACCTGAGTCCGCTACTTTGTAGTGACTACTCCCTTCCACTAGACAAATTCTTGGACATGTCTTTAGAATTTTATATACTCCATAAAGTTCCAAACCTTTTGCTTGATGATGAAATGTTGGCTGGCTTTTCATCTCATCATCAATATGAAAAGCTTGTTTAAGCTGTGGACATCTTTTCTTTTTCCAGGTTATGCTCTTGCTTTGGATATGACTGCAAGGGAGTTACAATCTACAGCAAAGGTTTGTCGCGCAAAATATTTTCCGCATCAGTAGCATGCACAATTGCTTCGAATTGCACTATTGTCCACCATTTCAAAATAGGCTGTCTTTTTCGTATAGTTGTCGTGGAGCCTTTAGATTCAAACACTCGTGCTTTGGTGTTTGAGCTATCTACTTCTCTTCCTTTTCACATTGCTTGTAGGTTTTTCACCTTTTCCATTTCGTGCTTAAAGGCTGCAGGTCTTCCGTGGAGTATAGCTAAAGGCCAAGATACCTTCACACCAATCAGCCCTGTTGTAAGAATCACTCTCTGTACTACTTCCCCTACAATTTTTCATGTATATGCTAATTATATTATGTTTGGATGACCTTGTATGCAAACCTTTAACCAAAAAAAAGGACATAATTTATACTCCGTTTTTATTCTTTCCTACAATTGATTATCCTTCTCCGACTCCCCTATAGCCATATTTGTCTTTGTGCTGCATCATGGATTCATTCTTGTTTTGAACAAAATAATGTATATTATCCTCAAGAGATTTGGGGCAGAAGAAGGAAAAAAATGTGGTCTTGATAGATGAATGATCACTAAGTTTACTTACATCAAACTTTAGACTTAGCACTACTACGTGTACTTCTAATGAACTTTATGAACATATATTTAGTTATGTTGTACAGACTTATTGTAATCCTTTCTTTCTTCTATATGTTCCATTTTTAAAAAGATTTAAATGCAATCCTGCAGGTACCCACATCTATGGTGCCAGACCCTCACAATCTTGAATTGTGGTTAAAGGTACTACTTTGTCATTCTTAGTTGCTTCACATTCTGGGACTTGTGAATGGATCTCTTTTCCGTGTAGGTTGATGGAGAAATTCGACAGAAAGGCTCAACCAGCGATATGATATTTAAGATCCCATTCTTGATTAGCCACATCAGTTCTATCTTTACACTTCTTGAGGGAGACGTCATACTGACAGGTAACCAAACAGGCTGAGTTCTGCTTTTTCAAAATAGTTTCAGTAAGTAGTTTGCAGATTTATATCTCTACTCTTTATACAATTTTGACTGTCCATTCATTTGAGTTTTCATTTCATTATGAGTAAAAGACAAAAACACCCCCTATGCTTTGTCTAACTCCCAAAAAAACCCTGAGTTATTTTAACTCCCCCCCCCCCACCCCCCGTGTTTGGTTTTAACTACCACACTCGACATAAGTAGAATTTGAATTTTGACTTTTGGCGGAATGGCAAGATTACCCCGATATATTAGTCTTTTTTTTTTTAATTTATTCCTTTTGAAAACCCAAGTACATACTACTTGAGTTGAGTGTGGTAATTAAAACCACCCCCACAGGGTTTTGGGATTTAAAATAACAAAGCGGTGTTTTTAAGCATAGGGGATGTTTTTGTCTTTTGCTCGTACAAATAAGTGTTGGGGGTAAAATTGTCATGTCAAAAGAAAAATATGAACAAATATTTGCAATTTCCGCTTTTGAATCACTCTCTTTTTGGGGGGTATATTTGGCGCTGACTTGAGAGCACAAGGGGGTTTTTGGGAGTTCAAATAACACAATTTTTTTGGGAGTTAGACAAAGTATAGGGGGTCTTTTTGTCTTTTGCTCTTTCATTATTGTTAAAATAAACCACACTAGAGTTTATAGCGGTTTCTACTTCCAGTGGTTGGATTGGCTTACAATACTGCACTCTTCACCATCTCTAGTTTGGTCAAATAGATGAATCTTGTTGTGGCTTTCTGCTCACCGTGGCTGATATATCTAGAGCATCTACATCTATTTTTTTCCACTAATGTTCAACTATAAGATAAAACGACAGCAATTGAATTGCATTGGTGCTTCATTCGGCTGGTGGAGTAACAATCATCAGTAGCCATGATTATTAAATCGGACGGTTATTATCTTGCAGCTATAAGTTTGACCTTCTTTCTTGATATATATTTTGTAATGCAGGGACTCCTCAAGGTGTTGGTCCTGTTAAGGTAGGTCAGAAAATTGATGCTGGAATAACCGGCCTATTGGATATGCACTTTGATGTAGAAAGACGCCATAAGGTAAGACATTGATGAGTAAAACAATTCATCTTTCTAGCAGTGAAGGGCTTTTAATTTTGTTGCAGCATAGTGCTGAAGTTCGCGAACTTGAAATTATAGTGTAACAATGTTGCAATTTGATAAAGCATATGTAATAACTTCAATTCTGTGATATATTCCATAATGAAATGATCTTCAAATTATCCTTATATTGGAATTGGGAATTGCTATGCCCATGAGAAAAATAAAGTTTTATTCAAATCCCTAGTTATCGAATCGTGACTCGTTTTCCTCTTGTATCGTATTGTATTGTGGATTGTATATATCATCGTCGAATACAAATCATCTGTGAGAAATCTGAATCGTTTCGCATATCGTTTTCCTCTTGTATTGATTATATTGTGAAATACATCCATCATCATATACAAATCATCTGTGAGAAATTAAATTGCATAAAACATTTTTTCCACATAGTAAAAAAGATAGAAACATGTAAAGTCTACACAAACTTATTAGGATAACTGAGATTTTAGCCGCTGGTGTTTGAAATTGGAGATTTCAATGACAATTGAAGAAAATCAATAAAGAAATTACTAGGATCTGTTAGGGAAGAAGAGGCGTTGAGGAGGAGTTGAAAAATGTGAAATTAGGGCAAAAGGACAAGTGCTCAGTGATTCTTTGTTCGAGTCGAATCGCTAGGCCCGTGAACTGTATTGTATCGAATGATTTGAATTGTATTTTGTACAATACTTATTATTATGCATATTGTAAGACCCCCGGCGTTACCATTTGCTCCAACTAAAATTAATTGGTGTTAGATAATGCGCAAACCCTAGCCTTATAGTGCGCTCATCTACAAGCGTCCATGGTATTTGTTTATGATTCCACCTACACATTAAATATCGAGCATTCCACTCAGTTAGGGTGCCCAATAATCTCCCTCTCAACAATTGCTCCCACTGAAAATCGAACACGTTACCTTGACTTTGATATCACGTGAGGACCTTAGGCGCTATCAGTTGTCCCAAAATCAATTGGTACTAAAAAAAGCGAATGCTCTAATCTTATATTGCATTCACCTACAAATACCTACGGTTAGGGCTGTCAATGGGGCGGATTTCAATCCGGATCCGATCCGAATTCGGTCCGATTTATTAGGATAATTGTCCGATTAGAGATTTGATGGAGCTGATCCGATCCGTTAAAGATCCGCATCCGGATAATATTTGTTATAATAGTAATTACATTTAATTTTCATGATTCACCTTTCAAGTGGAATTAGAATGTTGGTTAAGTACATAATTCATTAATGTTGAATATAAGTATCCACCGACTAAGACACAATTTTAATAATTCCATAAACTTCACAAATTTATCGAAGATAGGTTGCATGATTTGAGATAAAAAAACGAAAAACAACATATTTACAATGAAAAAAACAAAGTCTTATGGAATATGACCCCTTCGTTCAACTTCTATTTGGATATCGTAGTTATGGTATAATTATGTTGTGGTAATGTTTCCAATTAAACATGTATACGTTGGTATTACCAACAATCTACCTCCTTCGATTATAAGTAGGTGTAGAATTTTACCGTTTATTGTAAAATTGGTAAACTTTGTTTTTTGTTCCTACAAATTACCTGCAATTATTTTCATTTCTCTTTAGCTTGTATATATTTTTGGATTAGATAATTCATAGTTTTTTTTTTTTTTTTATCTTTTAAAGTTAAAATATAAATTAACTTTTTTTTTTGTTCGGATCCGGATTTTTGAGTCGGATATCGAATATTTTTTTGATTCGAATTCGGTAGCTCTTTTGAGTATCCGGTAGGATCTTGGATCGGATCCGAATACAACTTTTGATTTTCGGATTCGGATCTGGAGTCACCCAGATCCACTCCGAATCCGGCTCATTGACAGCCCTACCTACGATATTCGATTCCGGCTCCACCAACAAACTCAATTATTGAGCTGCCACATGACAATCGTTATCAACTACACACTCAATTAAGGTGCCTAACACATATTACTACTTACTTCATACATGATTTCGTATAAAAATATTGTACATTTACACTTGTAAAAAAACCTATATAGCTCGAGAACTTTAAGTGAACAAAATGAAGTTAAACAATTATTTGTCAACTATAGCCTTCTATTTTTCATGGGCCAAAATGATAATGATCCATGGATTCCCACTCTTGATACTTTCCTCCCGTCCCCCAATCCTTCCATTTCAGCCCCTTTATCCCCTGTTTTTGTCCAAGATCTCATGACCCCAAACACTTCCGATTGGAATATTAGTCTCCTCAACTCCTTATTTTGCCAAAGATCAGTCTCAGAAATTCTCAAAATTAAAATTCCCACTCGTGTGGAATCTAAAACGGCTTTTTGGGTTCACTCCAAGAAAGGTGACTTTTCGGTCAAAAGTGCTTACTTAACCGATCAAAAAGCTAGATTTAATGGTCCTTCACCTCTTGGTAATTTATGGAGTCTCGTTTGGAAGGCTCGTGTTCATAATCGTCTCAAATTCTTTCTTTGGAAGATACTCAATGACATGATTCCTACCCGTCATCGTTTATCCAATATCTTCCATGTGCAAGATACCTCATGCCTCCTTTGTAATCAAGGTTCGGATTCCCTCGACCACATTTTCCTTAACTGTCCATTTATCAGCACCATCTTTTTTGCTTCTAAGTGGAGATTCAAACTCCATCCTTTTCACTCTTGGAATATCTCCACCTGGATCTCAGCCATTCTCAAACAAGACCAATCCTTCTTCCCGAACCCCGACCTCGCTCTTGAATTCCTTAACTTTTGTGTTGTTACCTTGGATCAGGTTTGGAAAGCCCGTAACCACCGTCTCCACAATCCAACATCAGCTGCACCAAATCCACTTCCTTTGGCGAACTTGTGCTGTAAAATCTCCTCTGAACATGCCGCTGCCCAGGCCACCTCTTTGGCAAGTGCCTCCTTCCCTCATCTCTCTTATGAGTGGAATCCTCCGCCTACAAATTGGTACAAAGTTAACTTGGATGCTGCTTTCGCTGAAGGTAAAGGTGCTCTCTCAATTCTTGTCCGCGACTGCTCGGGATCGGTTCTTTTTGCTGCTGTTTTTTCAGGCTCTTTCTTTGATGCAACTGCTGCCGAAACAGCGGCATTACTTAAAGCTTTTGTCCTCCTTGATCATATCAAATGTGCTTTGGTGTTGTTTGAAAGTGACTCTCTCAACTCTGTTCTGATGATCACTAGCAAGTCCCCTATGTTTGAATGGAGCAGCGAAACAGATGCACTCAATGCTCGGAAACTTCTCCATGTTTGGCCTAAATGGATGGTTAAGAAAATTCCAAGACTCGGCAACAAGGCCGCTCACAATCTCGCAAATTGGGGAAAACTTTGTAATTGGAATGGCCCTATCCCCCTCCCCCTCATTCCCCCCGATGTTTTTGTAGATTTTTGCATTCCTAATTTTCCTAGAACTTCTGTAACAAACTTATTTTCGATTCTTTATGCTTAATCATTTGCTTACCAAAAAAAAAAATAATGGTAACGTGCTCATGTCTATTGGCCCGTCCAAATGGCAGTGAATTACATCTCACACATGATGATGACATCATGTGCGGCTCTCATCAATTTTCAATGCTATCCTATACCAGGGCTACAAAATCCCGAATCCAGAGCCGGCTTCGGCCCTAGGCAATTTAGGCCTCTAGCTCCAAGGGGCCCCCAACTAACTAAATTTTATAGCACATGTTACTTAATGGGTAGATATGTATTTAAACTTTAAATTGAGCCAAACCAAAATTTAGAATTGCAAAATGACATGGGTCCCAACCCCTATTATTCATGTCCAATAGTGGTAATAATTATACACTGAAAAAAAAGGGGAAAATTTTAACTCAAATCGGGTTTGGTCGAACCCATAGAATCATAAAACAAGTAAAATTTATATACGATTGATTGAGTGTTATTCAATTTCAAGGCAAATTGCACTTGTTATATGAATGTATTGGATTCGACTAGACCCGATTTGAACAAAAATTACTTTCATTGAAAATTTCAAAAGACAAGGTTTAACAACTACTTTTTCTTTGCCACAAATATTATTTTCTTCATGAGATCTTACTCAGTTATTTTCTTTCTCTCATCCTACAAGACTACAATAATTATTCATCAAAAGAATTAACAAAAACAGAGTATTTATGATCAAGTATGTCACAAGAAAGATTATGATTGTTTATTTGACATTTGGGAGATTAGATTGTGAGAGTAATGGAAGTATTTGAAATAATCTCGAATTGCATAATTGGGAGAGTAGTTTGAGAAATAAGACGAGTATAGTATTTTTTTTAAGAGTTTAGGTTGTAGGTGTAAGATGTAAGATGTGTAAGACTTTATGTCAAATCATGTTTGTTATGTGAGATAATTTGTGTAAGAGACGATTGTTTTATGTCAAATGAAAGTAGAGTTTGTGTAGATATTTTTTAAAGATAAAAAAATTGTTGTTTGTTTGAATTTTAAGAGAGTAGTTTGTAAAAATTGATAAATGATAAATTTATTTCCAAACACGAATTTTTTTAGGAGAAGTCAAACAAGCGGGCCCTAAATGTGTTAACCATTGTTACAATAGAAAAATATATGTTAGAAGAACTAAACTATGAAAATAAATTTTGCATGAATTTTTTCTCTATGATATATAGGGCCTCAATTTTAGATTTTACCTAGGGCCCCAAGAAGTGTTGGGCTAGCCCTACCCGAATCTCTAACCAATAGGGCTTTTACAGTGTCCTGTCCATCTTCACATTCGGGTAAACCTGCACTACCCTAGTCACCGTCTCCAAATATAACAAAGAACAACAATTAAATTAAAAAGAAAAAAATCCCCACTCACATATAATACCCCCCCCGTCCCATTTATTTGACTCATTTTGCTACATCACTCAGTCAAACTTTTCAATCTGTTAAGTAACTTATCATATTAAATTATTCACCATCGGCCGCTTCTTGCTCTTACATAAAAAAATTGGGTTAAAAGGGCTGGAGTTGCTGGAACACGTCTTTTTTTTTTTTTTTAAAGTCTATTTATTTTCTGCTTTTTGAATGCAAACATGATAGCGCGCTATTTGCAGCGCCTCATCTGGTGCGCGCTAAGTGGATATCGATTGCGTAAGGTGCAACGACGCGATGTACTAGGACTAAAGCGCTAACGCTATTTGCGCATTTGACTACACTGATACTTGATAACTCAACTACATTTACCTCAATAATAAATTTCCTAATAACACTTATTAATCTATCATAAAAGATGATTAACTTATGCGTGGTGCATACCACTAGTATATGATAATTAATCATGGGTTTATTGTAAGAACTAGATTCCAACTTTTTGCGAACATGCAAAACCATCCCAATATGATAATATTAAAAAAAAGATATTATGTGTGTCCATGTACGATGTGATATGACCACTAATGTATGTCCCGTCTGCTCTCGATCAAGACTTCAAGTGTTAGAGTTCTTCTCCCTTAGTCCTTTTCAATTAATAATTCTATTAGAATGATGATTAATCTATGAATCAATTCTTGAAACTTTCATCGATCGTTACTTTTATGTTTTATTAGATATATTTATATTAAATTTAATTATTTTCTAGCTAATGATTGATTATTATTTATCTTACTTTATTTATTATATTTGTTACTTATTTCTTGTATGATTTTAGATTGATAATTGATTCTATAAAACTGATCACTGCAAAATGCGAATAATACAAATAGGTCATTTTCTAGTTTATTTATAGACGAATAAATTAACTGAATTCATGTATTACAAACAAACTACATGAAGCTTTCATATTCTCAAGATAACCCGATTGCAGACGATACACAGGACCCCCAATAATAGGACCCGTTGGGGAAGATGTTAGAATCGTATAGCCGTTGAGGCAACGGTCGGGAAAGTAAACTCTAAACATTCTCACAAAATTTTTTTTAAGAAAATGTTAGAATCATATAGCCGTTGAGTTTATGTTTGACTGTGGATAAACATGAAAATGGAAGTAAAATGAGGAAACAAAGACTTATAATGAGTGAAAGAAAATGGAACGATTTCCTCTACTATAAATGGACGAGAATCTAATTGAAAAAGCACAAAATATTAAAACAGAATACCAGCCGATGGGACCTACACTGACATAGTAAGCATTGACTCATAGATTGAGTTCTATTTAAGATGTGTTTATGAAGTTGTTCAACTAATTCTGAATATTAAATCGGCTGAATATTTTGTAGAAGGTTAACTTAGTGTAATAGCAAAAATGGTGTACCACTAGAACTCTGCTCTTTGCGTTCCTTATGGATCTAATGAGGTAATTCCTAACCATTCAGATTTATGATCATGACTAACTCGATAAATTTATGTTTTTCTTTCTGTCACTCAAAATTTAGATAAATTCGATTGTTTATAGCAATTATTTTGGCAGTTAAATTGACCGTAAAATAATACGGCAAACATTAGTAATCTAACGGTTTTATACCTTGAAAACCGACAATAGAAAAATATTAGATAGAATTTAATATATCTTGTCGAAAGTGGTAATTAGTAAATGATTCAGGTGTTGGTTTTTTAATTTTCTCTATATGAAATTCAAATCTTATGATTTCCTTACCAATTCGAATGTATCTATGACTGCCTTATATTTCCCAAAATACTTTTACATGGTATTAGTGATTCCATTTCAGGACGAAAGTTACACGCTTGAAAATAAGTCCAAGAAGAACTCGACAATAGATATATACAGTTCAAGATGTAAAAAATAAGAATGCTATTGCTGTCCTAATACCTCAATTGCGCCCGCAATACCATATGCTTCTAGTTTTTCAGTGGACCCAAATTATACGAATCCGAATAGTAACAAGCACTCAGTACGTGATATCTTTTGACTTTTTAACCTTTCTTGAATAATGAGTGAAATACAGAAATACACCTATGCATAGTCTTCAATTACAGTCTCTATCCTAAGCAAAAATGTTACCAAATACCTATCTTGAATTGCAGTTTTTTGTTACAAAAAATTGATTTTGTTAGATAAACCGCCCTTCAATATCCATCTTTATCTTCACTTAAACTAGAAAGTTTATATTTATAGCAATCGTTATTTTTCTTCCCAGATTCTGAATTATAATCATCATTGCCGCTTTTTGTTTTTACTTTTGACTTTTGTGAAAAAAAATCAGGTTAAAAGGTTTAAAAGGACTGGGGTTGCCATAACACCTTTTTTTTTTTTTTTTTTTTTTTTTTTTTTTTTCTAAAAAAAAGTTTATTTATTTTCAGTCTTTTGAATGCAAAACACTATAGCGTGCTATTTGCAGCACCTCATTTGGTTCGCGCTAAGTGGATATCGATTGCGTAGGGTGCAGCGATGCGATGTACCAGGGCTAAAGCTCTAACACTATTTGCGCATTTGACTACACTGGTACTTGATAACTCAACCATATTTACCTCGATAAAAAAATTTCTAATTAAACTAATTAATCGAACATAAAAGAATATTAACTTATGCGTGGTGCATACCACTAGTATATGATAATTAATCATGGGTTGATTGTTAGAACCAGATTCCATCTTCTTGCGAACATGCAAAACCACCCCTATATGATAATATTAAAAAAAAAAAAATATCTTTGTCTGTGTACGATGTGATATGACAACTAATGCCTGTCCTGTCTGCCGCTCGGTCAAGACTTCAAGTGTTAGAGTTCTTCTCCATTAATCCCTTCCAATTAATAATTTAGGATGATGATTAATCTATGAATCAATTCTTGAAACTTTCATCGATTGTTAATTTTTATGTTGTAATAGGTATATTGATATTAAACTTAATTATTTTCTAGCTAGTGATTGATTATTATTTATCTTACTTTATTTATTATAAATGTTACTTATTTCTTGTATGATTTTAGATTGATAATTGATTCTATAAAACTGACCACTGCAAAATGCGAATAAAATAAATACGGTCATTTTCTAGTTTATTAATAAATGAATAAATTAACTAAATTCATGTATTAACAACAAACCACATGAAGCTTTCATATTCCAACAATAAGACCCGTTGGGGAAGATATTAGGATCATATAGCCGTTGAGGAGATGATCGGGAAAATAAACTCTAAACATTCTCACAAAAATTGTAAAAGAAAATGTTAGGATCATATAACCGTTGAGTTTATGTTTGACTGTGGATAAACATGAAAATGGAAGTAATATGAGGAAGCAAAGACTTATAATGAGTGAAAGAAAATTGAACGATTTCCTCTACTATAAATGGACGAGAATCTAATTGAAAAAGCATAAAAAATTAAAATATAATACCAACCGATGGGAGCTACACTGACTGAGTAAGCATAGACTCATAGCATTGATTTCTATTTAAGATGTGTTTATGAAGTTGTTCAACTAATTTTGAATATTAAATTATTGTAGAAGGTTAACTTAGCGTAAGAGCAGCAATGGTGTACCACTAGAATTCTGCTCTTTGCGTTCCTGGTGGATCTAATTAGTTAATTTTTTCCTAACCATTTAGATTTATGATTATGACAAACTCGTTAAATTTATGTTTTTCTTTATGTCTATCAAAATTAAGATAAATTTGATTGTTTATAGCAAATATTTTGGCAGTTGAAATGATCGTAAAATAATAAGGCAAACATTAGTAATCTAACAGTTTTATACCTTGAAAACCTACAATAGAAAAATATAAGAAAGAATTTAATAGATCTTGTCGAAAGTGGTAATTATTAAATGATTCAAGTGTTTTTCAATTTTCTCTATATGGAATTCAAATCTTATGATTTTCTAACCAAACCGAATGTATCTACGACTGCCGTATATTTCACCAAATTTTTTACTTGGTATTAGTGATTCCATTTCTGGACGAAGTTTGAAGATAAGTCCAAGGAGAGCTCGACAATAAATATATACAGTTAAAGATGTAAAAAAATAAGAATACTATTGCTAGAGATACTAGCGCCAAATGTGCTAATGCCTCAATTGCGCCGGCAATACCATATGCTTCTAGTTTTTCAGTGGATTCAAATTATACGAATCCGAATAGTAAGAAGCACTCAATACATGATATCTTTTGACTTTTTAACCTTTCTTGAATAATGAGTGAAATAGAAAAATTCCCCTAAGCAAAAATGTTACCATATACCTATCTTGAATTGCATTTTTTTGTTACAGAAAATTGATTTTGTTAGATTAGCCACCCTTCAATATCCATCTTTAGATCCTTCACTTAAACTAGAAAGTTTAAATTTATAGCAGTCGCTATTTTTCTTCCTAGATTCTGAATTATAATTTTTTTACTTTTGACTTTTGTAAAAAAAATTTAGGTTAAAAGGTTTAAAAGGGCTGGATTTGCTGGAACACGTTTTTTTTCCCTAAAAAAAAGGTCTATTTATTTTCTGCTTTTCGAATGCAAAACACAATAGAGCGCTATTTCCAGCACCTCATTTGGTGTGCGCTAAGTGGATATCGATTGCGTAGGATGCATTTATGCGATGTACTAGGGCTAAAGCGCTAACACTATTTGCGCATTTGATTACACAGGTACTTGATGATTCAACTCTTTTTACCTCAATAAAAAACTTTATAATTAAACTAATTAATCAAACATAAAAGAAGACTAACTTATGCGCGGTTCATACCACTAGTATATGATAATTAATCATGAGTTGATTTTAAGAACCAAATTCTATCTTTTTGAGAACATGCAAAACTCACCAGTATGATAATATTCAACAAAAAATTATCTGTGTCTGTGATATGATATGACCACTAATGCATGTTCCATCTGCCGCTTGGTCAAGACTTCAAGAGTTAGAGTTCTTCTCCATTAGTCCCTTCCATTTAATAATTCTATTAGGATGATGATTAATCCATGAATTAATTCTTGAAATTTTCATCGATCGTTACTTGTATGTTGTAATAGATATATTGATATTAAACTTAATTATTTTCTAGCTAGTAATTGATTATTATTTATCTTACTTTATTTATTATATATGTTACTTATTTCTTGTATGATTTCAGATTGATAATTGATTCTATAAAAATGATACCGCAAAATGCAAATAATACAAATACGGTCATTTTTTAGTTTATTTATAGGCGAATAAATTAATTGAATTCATGAATTACCAACAAACTACATGAAGCTCTGATATTCTCAAGATAAGCAGATTGCAGACGATACACATGACCCCGAATAATAGGACCCGTTGGGGAAGATGTTAGGATCATATAGCCATTGATGAAACGATCGGGAAAATAAACTCCAAAACTTCTCACAAATTGTAAAAGAAAATGTTAGGATCATATAGCCGTTGAGTTTATGTTTGACTATGGATAAACATGAAAATGGAAGTAATATGAGGAAGCAAAGACTTATAATGAGTGAAAGAAAATGGAACGATTTCCTCTACTTTAAATGGACGAGAATCTAATTGAAAGAGCACAAAAAATTAAAACAGAATACCAACCGATGGGACCTACACTGACAAAGTAAGCATAGACTCATAGCATTGATTTCTATTTAAGATGTGTATATGAAGTTGTTCAACTAATTTTGAATATTAAAATATTGAAGAAGGTCAACTTAGTGTAAGAGCAAGAATGGTGTACCACTAGAATTCTGCTCTTTGCGTTCCTGATGGATCTAATGAGATAGTTTTTTCTAACCATTCAGATTCATGATTATGACTAACTCGATAAATTTATGTTTTTCTTTCTGTCACTCAAAATTAAGATAAATTCCATTTTTTATAGCAAATATTTTGGCAGTTGAATGACCATAAACTATATAATACGGCAAACTTTAGTAATCTAACAGTTTTATACCTTGAAAACCGACGATAGAAAAATACTAGATTGAATTTAATAGATCTTGTCGAAAATGGTAATTAGTAACTGATTCATGTGTTGGTTATTCAGTTTTCTCTAAATGGAATTCAAATATTATGATTTTCTAACCAAGCCGAATGTATCTACGACTGCCTTATATTTTCTAAAATATTTTTACGTGGTATTAGTGATTCCATTTCTGGTCGAAAGTTACATGCTTGAAGATAAGTCCAAGAAGAGCTCGATAATAAATATATACAGTCAAAGATGTAAAAAAAATAAGAATACTACTGCGAGAGATATTGGAGCTGAATGTGCTAATACCTCAACTGTGCCAGCAATACCATATGCTTCTAGTTTTTCAGTGGTTCCAAATTATACGAATCCTAATAGTAACAAGCACTCAGTACGTGATATCTTTTGACTTTTTAACCTTTCTTGAATAATGAGTGAATATAAAAATACCCCTATCCATAGTCTACAATCACAATCTCTATCCTAAGCAAAAATGTTGCCATATACCTATCTTGAATTGCAATTTATTGGTAGAAAAAATTGATTTTGTTAGATAAGCTGCCCTTCAATATCCATCTTTAGATTTTTCACTAAAACTAGATAGTTTAAATTTATAGCAATCATTATTTTTCTTCCGAGATTCTGAATTATAATCAAATCATCATTGGCCACTTTTTGTTTTAAAATTTAACTTTTGTAAAAAAAAAAAAAATTAGGTTAAAAAGGTTTTAATGGGCTGAAGTTGTTGGAATATGTTTTTTTATTTTTAAAAAAAGTTTATTTATTTTCTGCTTTTTGAATGCAAAACACAATAGCGCACTATTTGCAGCGCCTCATTTGTGTGCGCTAAGTGGATATCGATTGCGTAATGCGCGTCGCTACGATGTACCTGGGTTAAAGCGCTAACGCTATTTGCACATTTGACTTAATTGGTACTTGATAACTCAACTATATTTACCTCGATAAAAAACTTCCTAAGTACACTAATTAATCTAACATAAAATAAGATTAACATATGCACGATGCATACCACTAGAATATGATAATTAATCATGGGTTGATTGTAAGAATCAGATTCCATCTTTTTTCGAACATGTGAAACCACCCCAATATGATAATATTAAAAAGATATATATATATATATATATATATATATGTCTGTGTACGATGTGATATGACCACTAATGTCTGTCCTGTTTGCCGCTCGATCAAAACTTCAAGTATTAGAGTTATTCCCCTTAGTCCCTTCCAATTAATAATTCTATTAGGTAGATGATTAATCAATGAATCATTTCTTGAAACTTTCATCGATTGTTGATTTTATGTTGTAAAAGATATATTGATATTAAACTTAATAATATTCTAGCTAGTTATTGTAGAAGGTTAACTTAGTGCAAGAGCAAAAATGGTGTACCACTAGAATTCTGCTCTTTGCGTTCCTGATGGATCTAATGATGTAATTTTTTCCTAACCATTCCGATTCATGATTATGACTATCTCGATAAATTTATGTTTTTCTTTCTGTCACTCAAAATTAAGATAAATTCGATTGTTTATAGCAAATATTTTGGCAGTTGAAATGACCGTAAAATAATACGGCAAACTTTAGTGATCTAATAGTTTTATACCTTGAAAACCGACAATAGAAAATTATAAGATAGAATTTAATAGATCTTGTCGAAAGTGGTATTTAATAACTGATTCATGTGTTGGTTGTTTAGTTTTCTCTAAATAAAATTCAAATCTTATGATTTTCTAACCAAGCCAATCGTATCTACGACTGCCTTATATTTTCCAAAATATTTTAACATGGAATTGGTGATTCCATTTCAGGTCGAAAGTTACATGCTTGAAGATAAGTCCAAGAAGTGCTCGACAATAAATATATAATATGTAACAAAAAAAAGAATGCTACTGCGAGAGATACTAGCACTGAATGTGCTAGTACCTCAACTGCGCCAGCAATACCATATGCTTCTAGTTTTTCAGTGGATCCAAATTATACGAAGCGGAATAGTAACAAACACTAAGTACGTGTTATCTTTTGACTTTTTAACCTTTCTTGAATAATGAGTGAAATACAAAAATAGCCGAATGTATCGACGTCTGTCTTATATTTTCCAAAATATTTTTACATTGTATTAGTGATTCCATTTCTGGTCGAAAGTTACATGCTTGAAGATAAGTCCAAGAAGAGCTCGACAATAAATATATAAGTTCAAAGATGTAGAAAAAATAAGAATATTACTGCGAGAGATACTGGAGCTTAATGTGCTAATACCTCAACTGCGCCAGCAATACCACATGCATCTAGTTTTTCAGTGGTTCCAAATTATACGAATCCGAATAGTAACAAGCACTCAGTACGTGATATCTTTTGACATTTTAACCTTTCTTGAATAATGATTTAATATAAAAATACCCCTATCCATGGTCTTCAATCACAATCTCTATCCTAAGCAAAAATGTTGCCATATACCTATCTTGAATTGCGATTTATTGATAGAAAAAATTGATTTTGTTAGATAAGCCGCATCCGTCTTTAGATTTTTCACTAAAACTAGACAGTTTAGATTTATAGCAATCATTATTTTTCTTCCGAGATTCTGAATTATAATCAAATCATCATTGGCCGCTTTTTGTTTTAACTTTTAACTTTTGTAAAAAAAAAAAATTAGGTTAAAAAGGTTTTAATGGGCTGGTGTTACTGGAACATGTTTTTTTTTTTAAAAATTTTTTGTTTATTTTCTGCTTTTTGAATGCAAAACACAATAGCGCACTATTTGCAGCGCCTCATTTGTGTGCGCGAAGTGGATATCGATTGCGTAATGCGCATTGATACGATGTACCAGGGCTAAATCCCTAACACTATTTGCGCATTTGACTTCATTAGTACTTGATAACTCAACTATGTTTACCTCGATAAAAAACTTCCTAAGTACACTAATTAATCTAAAATAAAATAAGATTAACTTATGCACGATGCATGCCACTAGTATATGATAATTAATCATGGGTTGATTGTAAGAATCAGATTCCATCTTTTTTCGAACATGTGAAACCACCCCAATATGACAATATTAAAAATATAAATATATATATATATATATATATATATATATATGTCTGTGTACGATGTGATATGACCACTAATGTCTGTCCTGTCTGCCGCTCGATCAAAACTTCAAGTGTTAGAGTTCTTCCCCTTAGTCCCTTCCAATTAATAATTCTATTTGGTAGATGATTAATCGATGAATCATTTCTTGAAACTTTCATCGATTGTTAATTTTATGTTGTAATAGATATATTGATATTAAACTTAATAATATTCTAGCTAGTGATTGTAGAAGGTTAACTTAGTGTAAGAGCAAAAATGGTGTACCACTAGAATTCTGCTCGTTGCGTTCTTGATGGATCTAATGATGTAATTTTTTCCTAACCATTCCGATTCATGATTATGACTATCTCGATAAATTTATATTTTTCTTTTTGTCACTCAAAATTAAGATAAATTCGATTGTTTATAGCAAATATTTTGGCAGTTTAAATGACCGTAAAATAATACGGCAAACTTTAGTGATCTAACAGTTTTATACACTGAAAACCGACAATAGAAAATTATAAGATGGAATTTAATAGATCTTGTCGAAAGTGGTGTTTAATAACTGATTCATGTGTTGGTTGTTCAGTTTTGTCTAAATGAAATTCAAAACTTATGATTTTCTAACCAAGCCAAATGTATCTACGACTGCCTTATATTTTCCAAAATATTTTAACATGGAATTGATGATTCCATTTCAGGTTGAAAGTTACATGCTTGAAGATAAGTACATGAAGAGCTCGACAATAAATATATAATATGTAACAAATATAAGAATTCTACTGCGAGAGATACTAGCGCTGAATGTGCTAGTACCTCAACTGCGCCAACAATACCATATGCTTCTAGTTTTTCAGTGGATCCAAATTATACGAAGCCAAATAGTAACAAACACTAAGTACGTTTTATCTTTTGACTTTTTAACCTTTCTTGAATAATGAGTGAAATACAAAAATAGCCGAATGTATCTACGATTGTCTTATATTTTCCAAAATATTTTTACATGGTATTAGTGATTCCATTTCTGGTCGAAAGTTACATTCTTGAAGATAAGTCCTAGAAGAGCTCGACAATAAATATATACAGTCAAAGATGTTGAAAAAATAAGAATATTATTGCGAGAGATACTGGCGCTGAATGTGCTAATACCTCAACTGTGCCACAATACCATATGCTTCTATTTTTTCAGTGGTTCCAAATTATACGAATCCGAATAGTAATAAGCACTCAATACGTGATATCTTTTGACTTTTTAACATTTCTTGAATAATGAGTTAATATAAAAATACCCCTATCCATAGTCTTCAATCACAATCTCTATCCTAAGCAAAAATGTTGCCATATACCTATCTTAAATTGCAATTTATTGGTAGAAAAAATTGATTTTGCTAGATAAGCCGCCCTTCAATATCCACCTTTAGATTTTTCACTAAACTAGACAGTTTAGATTTATAGCAATCATTATTTTTCTTCCGATATTCTGAATTATAATCAAATCATCTTTGGCTGCTTTTTGTTTTAACTTTTAACTTTTGTAAAAAAAAAAATTAGGTTAAAAAGGTTTTAATGGGCTGGAGTTGATGGAACATGTTTTTTTTTTTTTGAAAAAAAGTTTGTTTATTATCTGCTTTTTGAATGCAAAACACAATAGCGCACTATTTGCAGCGCCTCATTTGTGTGCGCTAAGTGGATATCGATTGCGTAATGCACATCGATACGATGTACCAGGGCTAAAGCCCTAACGCTATTTGCGCATTTGACTTCATTGGTACTTGATAACTCAACTATATTTACCTCGATAAAAAACTTCCTAAGTACACTAATTAATCTAACATAAAATAAGATTAACTTATGCACGATGCTCACCACTAGTATATGATAATTAATCATGGGTTGATTGTAAGAAATCAGATTTCATCTTTTTTCGAACATATGAAACCACACCAATATGATAATATTAAAAATATATATATATATATACATATATATATATATATGTCTGTGTACGATGTGATTTGACCACTAATGTCTGTCATGTCTGCCGCTCGATCAAAACTTCAAGTGTTAGAGTTCTTCCCCTTTGTCCCTTCCAATTCATAATTCTATTAGGTAGATGATTAATCGATGAATCATTTCTTGAAACTTTTATCGATTGTTAATTTTAGGTTGTAAAAGATCTATTGATATTAAACTTAATAATATTCTAGCTAGTGATTGTAGAAGGTTAACTTAGTGTACGAGCAAAAATGGTGTACCACTAGAATTCTGCTCTTTGCGTTCCTGATGGATCTAATGATGTAATTTTTTCCTAACCATTCCGATTCATGATGATGACTATCTCGATAAATTTATGTTTTTCTTTCTGTCACTCAAAATTAAGATAAATTCGATTGTTTATAACAAATATTTTGGCAGTTGAAATGACCGTAAAATAATACGACAAACTTTAGTGATCTAATAGTTTTATACCTTGAAAATCGACAATAGAAAATTATAAGATAGAATTTAATAGATCTTGTCGAAAGTGGTATTTAATAATTGATTCATGTGTTGGTTATTCAGTTTTCTCTAAATGAAATTCAAATCTTATGAATTTCTAACCAAGCCAAATGTATCAACGACTGTCTTATATTTTCTAAAATATTTTAACATGGAATCGGTGATTCCATTTTAGGTCGAAAGTTACATGCTTGAAGATAAGTCCAAGAAGAGCTCGACAATAAATATATAATATGTAACAAAAATAAGAATGCTACTGCGAGAGATACTAGCGCTGAATGTGCTAGTACCTCAATTGCGCCAGCAATACCATACGCTTCTAGTTTTACAGTGGATCCAAATTATACGATGCCGAATAGTAACAAACACTAAGTACATGTTATCTTTTGACTTTTTAACCTTCTTGAATAATGAGTGAAATACAAAAATAGCTGAATGTATCTACGACTGTCTTATATTTTCCAAAATATTTTTACATGGTATTAGTGATTCCATTTCTGGTCGAAAGTTACATGCTTGAAGATAAGTCCAAGAAGAGCTCGACAATAAATATACACAGTCAAAGATGTAGAGAAAATAAGAATATTACTCCGAGAGATACTGGCGCTGAATGTGCTAATACCTCAACTACGCCAGCAATACCATATGCTTTTAGTTTTTCAGTGGTTCCAAATTAAACGAATCCGAATAGTAACAAGCACTCAATACGTGATATCTTTTGACTTTTTAATCTTTCTTGAATAATGAGTTAATATAAAAATACCCCTATCCATAGTCTTCAATCACAATCTCTATCCTAAGCAAAAATGTTGCCATATACCTATCTTAAATTGCAATTTATTGGTAGAAAAAATTGATTTTGTTAGATAAGCCGCCCTTGAATATCCATCTTTGTTGGGATATTCTAGTATAGGGCTCGATTGTCAATACAACAAAGTGCGGAATTTAAAATTTTTCGAGGTTCCTAATTGTCCCATAAATAGATCTCCATAGTTATTTATACGAAAAGCTTGAATCAAACAATAACATAATTATCAAAGGGGGTTTTCGCAATTTACCTCACCACAGCTTGGTGGTGGTTACCTCCGAGCTTCTTTGTTCGATTCACAACGGAGTGATCCAAGTGTCTCACCTCCAGAATGTATCCACACCAATTGGATTGTAGCAACGTCTCCAAGTCACAGGCTAAGAACTAGATCTTGGAGATTGTCAAGAAAGGAATGAGCAGATCTATATCAGGATATCAATTGGATCTGGATTTGGAGAATTGCAGGAAGACAACCACGACCACAGGACTTATGCGGCTAGGTTGGATCGACCAAGGGCGGCGCGGCTAGGCTTCGGATCCACCTAGGGCGGCGGCTAGGGTTTGGATCCAACTAGGGCGGCGGCTAGGGTTTGGCCGAGAAGTAGGGCTAGGGGCGGTTTTTGGAGTTAGCAATTTCTTTTCTTCTTGTGTTGTGTAAAACTATTTTCTCAACCTTGTGTCACTTTGGAAGATGTATGATGACTGATATTTATAAGAGAAGAGTTCTTCTCTTATTAGATATCTCATCAAGATATGGCAAATCTTTTCCTTATCATAATAGGAAACAAGATTTGACCAAATCTCTTGTTTGTAGCTTGATGACCAAATAACAAACTCTTCCCTTCTTTTCCTCTCCAAAAAATCGCCCCTTGCCTTTAATTAGCCAATCCGAAAATTGCTAATTATTTATTCTTCCTTCTTTACCAATTAACAACTTTAATTATTTATAATCAATTAGATAATCTTAATTAATTAATTAAACATTAATCAATTAAATATCCAATTAATATTCTCCCATTGAATTAATACCTTAATTCAATATCTTTGATTTAACAACTTTAAATCACTTATTTCCCTTTATGACTGTCACTGTCCAATTGTATTGTGTGTGACCCTCTGGGTTCACCATCAACTGGCAGCAGGCCCACGAATCCCTCGTGATTTAATTTATGAACAATAAATTGTTCCGGTCAGTTAAACAACCTTTAATTGACCACTCCTAGAATTAAATCCTCTATTAATTCAGGAGTACCCACACTTCATGGTCGATGTCTAGCCACAAGCCCATGAAGCCCAATTTCAGGTGAATTGATTATTGTGAACCTCACCTCTTATAATTGCCATGTACATACGGTCCTTCCATGATGATTTCCCGATCGAGACCTAGGGCGTGTGAATTGATCGGCACCTCTAATTATCTCGATAACTATACTTTCTAATTTCCGACAATGATTCCAGTGTGACTGCCAAATTTGGAAACCCCTTCCAAATGCATCACCGACTATGGCCATAGATTTCTCGGAATCAATTATCTAAGAAACGTATAGGAAATACTCTCATCTTATCAGGATGAGTCGATGGATCCTTTCTTAGTACTAACCACTCGCGTACAGTCGTCTACGCACCCAACTTAGGCACTTTGTGGCCAGGCTACGTGACCAGTACCTAAATCTAAGTACGCACACTCGTGCACCGAATTCGCCCTAGCACCTCAAGTCTAAGGACTAAATCGTACACTATTATAAGCCTTGAGAAACATCCCATCACCGATATGCGACATGCGCTTCCACAATGGGTTTCTCTGTTCGGGTCGTTCGATGCGTTCAATCCTCCATTGAACCACCTACTCATATGCACTGGACTCAAATTCCTTGCTCATGAAACTCTACAAATTCACTCCATGTGAATCATGCATATTTGTACAAGTCTTGGCGATTCCTACGATACCCCGTCTCGTTCGGAATCTATGACTTGGAACGGTTTTAAGATCACGACCTTTGAGACTGTTTCATGATTGCACTCAGTACTGAAGTGAATCGTCCCATAGTCTATTGTGACCTTAGGATTTCATCCAATCGCTTAGATAAGTTCGCGAGAGATGAAGTTGGCCATTGTTCAGTTTCACATACTATGAATGAACGGGCGTATTAATTATAAACCATAAGAAAATAGTATTTCAACAAGCTAATTAATATTGGCTTGCTGGGCACTATTCCATCAATCTCCCACTTGCCCTAAAGCCAATCAGAACATTTCTAAGACCCATCTATACCAAGATGTCCCTCGAACCATTTGTGAAAGAGCTTAATTAGTGGATCTGCTAAGTTTGTCCTTGTCGAGATGAAGTAATACTTCTACTCGTCTCAACTACCTATGACTTGTTCAATCATACGGTATTGTGTTCAGATTGTAGGTGAGATCTCGATTTTCTTTCATTGAGCAATCGCCTCATCTAAATCGGTTAAGATTATGATAGGCTTTTGTCATGCTAGGTATTTCATCTAAAGGATGAAAGTTTCTCATCTAAACACTTTCTTTTGTGCAGCATCATAATGGT
This sequence comes from Penstemon eatonii, assembly GCA_038501285.1. Classification (NCBI taxonomy): domain Eukaryota; kingdom Viridiplantae; phylum Streptophyta; class Magnoliopsida; order Lamiales; family Plantaginaceae; genus Penstemon; species Penstemon eatonii. The sequence continues at coordinate 57,654,771 of CM076715.1, read as the reverse complement.
GCCTCTTTATTCTTGTTTGAATCGGCAATGGTATATTATTGGAATCTCTTCCAATTTACCTTTGCTCTATCGAGACAGAATAAATTATCCACTTCAGACTGGGAATCTCGAATTTCAAAAATCCTTCGAGTTTCAATTCTCCACTACTACCATAGACCAGCGTTGCATCCTTTAATTATCTTCGAGGATTTGCTTTTATGGTAGACCAGTGTCCTTGACTGGTGTTTGACTATCAGTAGCTCGTTCAGAGCATTTTGACGAGTCAGGTCTAGTACAAGACTTTGCATGCTACATGCAATCCAAATGCCAAGCATAAGGCTTCTTGAGACAGTTACTTCTTCACTCATTTAAATTTAGGGCTCATTAAATAAGTGAGAGAGATTTTGTCTCTTTTGGAAACAATCCTCTCTTGGATTCTTCCATATTGAATTTAATCAATATAGTCTTTGTACTTTGATTTGGTAAATCACTACATCTTCTTCCTTCTATCTACCATAGATACGTATTTCCAGTACGTGAGATGTAATTCCAAATCTTATCTTGGAGAATTGCGTGAAGAACACGCTTTCGTCTGTGCTTTTCTGATATGCTTATATCTTGTTTTGATGTACTGAACATCATCTTGTTGCGCTTCGAACTCAACTATACTCCCACTGATTCTTTTGCACATTTGGAATCTATATGCCTTTTGACAACTTCAACATTCTTGATCAACTATCAAGTTGCATGTTCCAAATTTGGGAAAAAGTCATAGATTGACTTTTGGATTAGAATAGAGATCTTCTCATCAATTTTCAATTGTGAGATGCAGGATTCATATCCAATAGTCATGTCTTGGTAGTCAAAACCACCTTTCTACGGCTAATAGTTTCGAAATGAATTTTGACGTAGCTAATGGATATAAGGTATTTTTCATCAATCCTAAAAGGACTTTTGAATAATGACCTATTGCCATTTAAGTGAGTCAAAGTTTTCAACTTCGAATCTTATGGCTATGTGCCATATCCTTTAGATCACGATTAACATAATCTCTTTGTAATCTTGGATTAGAATCCAATTTCTCAATTTCGTAAAATGGAATTTTGAGTTCCTTACGAATTTGATCAGATTACGATTTCTTTGTGCGTGGATTGATTCAGCAGTTTCTTTTAGTGTTTACTCCCACTGTTCATGGGGACGGGTCCAATCCTTGGACTTCATCAAGTTCTACGACATTCCTTATTTCCTTTGACAAGGTCTTGTCAACAGAGGAACAAGCTACTTACGAGATACTTTCGTTTCTTGTTGTCGTGGAACAGGTATTCAATGGATTTTGTTGAATACCCCATAAACTTTATATGAACTAGATCTACCATCTAATTTCTCATATAAGGGTGTTCTGCTATATCTTTAAAAGACATGGCGGTGTAAGAACTTACTTCGAAATATACTATACCAAGTATCTTTGAAGAGTCAAGGGAAGGTATCCCCTAAAGTGAATGAAGGAAACTCAGCCAGATCAGAGTCGAGAATCAAACAAAGTTCGATTTCTTCTTTGATTTGCTTCATGAGAATTCTATTCTCGTCTTAGATAATCGAGGTGTTAAGCTTGCTTATGTTTCAGCAGGTTTGATTAAATCAAATTGCATTTGACATAATGCATCTAGTTACTTCATTTCCAAAGCTTCTATTGAATTACTTCAATAGTTTCAGAATTGTACTTCAGCCAAGTACACATATACTTCAACGATTGAAATCGCAAGTATATATGAAGTAGATTTCTTTTGAACTAGTGCTTTTAGTTCATGTCGATCGAAATGTTTTGGAATGCCTTAGCAATCCTTCCCTTTGGTTATTATTCCTTCAAGATTTGAAAGTTCCGAATTTACCCAAGTTCATTATTTCAGGAATCAGTAAATAAAAACTTTCCTTTCGCATCTCTCTTTAGGAAGAATGTCCAGAGTGAACATTTCAAGCGCGGACGATTATCCAGTTTGTCTTACTCGTTTTCGATTTAGCATATAGTCTTCAAAGTTTCGATTCGTTTATCATTGTTTATTTCTATGTTTCAAAACATCAACATTTGTACAAAGTTAAATTGCTCTAATTAAATAAATTCCATTTCTCAATGGTAAAGCAATAAGGTCTCGTACAAAATGTGAAATAATACTCAAAGTAAACTAAAACTTAAAACTCATGCTAATACGAAAAACTAAGAAAAACTTCTTTGCTAAAAAGGAATGTCTAGGTACAATTCTTCCTTGACCCAGTCCCGGAATTCGAGTTCCCTCATCTCTCTCTGCACTAATTGCATCTCCCTTTCAAGGAATTTCCTCCTTTTAGGTTGAGAGGGAAAACAATCATCGCCTGTAAATGTTTTTACAGAAACGAAAGTTTTATTCAGATGTCTTACATCGAAAAGATTCAACAAGTGTATAACTTAAAAAGTCATACCGTAGTCAAGTCTTTCCAGGAAATCCTTTTCAACAAGCTTCCTTATTTTCTTTTCGTACTTACACAGAGGGCAATTCCAATCATATAGTCCAAAACCACGTTGATGAGCTTCTTCATATTTGTCTAACAACTCATGCATTTGCTTTGTTTGTATTCCATCAGGCGGAATAATGCAATGTTGCATAAAATGAGTGAAGGTCTCAGATAATCCTTGAAGGGTTATCGTTATATCATCTTCGAGAGTCAATTGGGCTCCAAAACCCTTTGATCAGCTCGAATGTCTTGCTTAAGTAAGAACAATATTCCCTAACATTGTCAAACTTAGCCATGTCGGTTTCGTATAGGAAATTGCACATCACCTTTTTCAAAGTTGGTTCGGTTCTCAAACGCATCGAGTATCGGACAGTGGATGGTAAATGGCTAACATTTAAAAACAGACAACTATAAGCAGACAGGTTTAATATTAACACTTATAATTAACGAAATTTGGACTTTTTATCGAAAAAGTTCTCCCACTATTTTATCGAAACAGTAACCCCTTCTAGTTTCGGGAAAAATCTATTTCCTAGTAGGTCTTGACGTCCCAGCAGCAATTAGTTGCACCCACGACTCGTGGCCATACAATTAATTCCCTAGGTAGGTATACATATTACCAATTGTGTCTACTACACAACCTTCAAGTTATTTTGCCTCGTTTTTCGCATTTATCTAGCACTGCTACATCATAAATGTTACTACGCGTTAAGTCTAACCCATTAATCATGATAAGCAACGGGCCCGGTCATGAATTCTCCGTAACTAGTTATCGGTCGATCTTCACATCCCGACCAGTCCCTACCCTTGTCAAGTTTTATTAAAACTAGAATCAAGGAATTTCGTGCATTGCCCCTTTCTTCGACTCGGGTGCCAGACTCTGGATCACCTCTATCGATAAGTAAACAACATGCACTAGTCCCTATTAATGGAAGGCTTGGATTTTATAAAACCTCATTTTATATTTAACCCAATATGACTTAATATTTATTCGAGAGGGGAATTTTCGGTTTTGAAAGTTTAAGGAAACTCTCCTCGAGATCTCACCGCTTCAATTATGCTTTATCTTTTATTTACGATCTAGATTCTAGCGCGCAAACACACAAGCAATCATAATCGACTAATAAATAGAAGCCATACAAGCCTAGCATGCATACTACCACAATATGTTTTCGATCGGGAGCCTCCTATGCGGGCCATCATCGAGCCAATGATGTTGGCCTAATTGGTCAATCTAAAGGGTTCTCAAAGAACCTATGCTATTACACAATGTACCACGCATACATGGCCTTCAATTCAACTTGGGCTCCCACCTTGCTTGTAAATGGGCCTCCATCCTAAACTAGGAAAGCAGTAAAGCCCTATTCTATTACAAAGGCTCAAAGTGGCCCAAAAATAATAACAGGCTCGCAGGCCCAATAAAAACCATGCATTAAATTAAACCAATCACATCTAACCTAAGGTCAAGGCTCGGCGCGATCGAAAACCACGTAAACAGTTCACGTAGAGCAAAGAAACATGTAAACAACTTTTACTTTCTTCTATCTTAATTTTAAAACACCTTTTAAAACTAACTTCCTATGATTCTTGCTTTTTAGTCACTACTAATTATGACAAAATAAATTCTCGGATAAACAAAACAACTTTTCTGCCTTAATTTCAGATTCTGATTTTTCAACTTTTGAAAATTGCAGTTCGGCCCCTACACTTTCAGAAATTGCACTTTTGACCCCAAAACTTTTGAAAAGTTACAAAATACCCCCAAAACAGTTTTCGGTCAGAATGAGCAGAAAATTAAAATTTTGAAATCCAGAAAATTTTCGAATTTGCAAACAGACCCCTGAAGTTTCGAAAATTACAAAACAGTCCTCGAATTTTTGAAAATTGCAAAATGGTCCAAAATTGCGTGCGATCATATTTTCAGAAATAACCCAGATTTTTCAAAAATTTCCAGAAATAGAAAATTCAATTTTCAGCCCTAATTTTCATGTTTTGCGATTTTTGCATAAAAGCCCTGATTTTTCGAAAAACTATAAATTCGCCACAGATCTAAAAAAGCAGTTTTACCCAATCATAGATCTAGTCATAACAAGCAAGAATCAATCACTAGAACATAATTAACATGCGTTCTCATACATACAATCAAGCATATACAGTGAAAACACATTATGTTCAGGCCTTTTCGTATAAAAACGTATGGAGTTGGCTCTGATACCACTGTTGGGATATTCTAGTATAGGGCTCGATTGTCAATACAACAAAGTGCGGAATTTAAAATTTTTCGAGGTTCCTAATTGTCCCATAAATAGATCTCCATAGTTATTTATACGAAAAGCTTGAATCAAACAATAACATAATTATCAAAGGGGGTTTTCGCAATTTACCTCACCACAGCTTGGTGGTGGTTACCTCCGAGCTTCTTTGTTCGATTCACAACGGAGTGATCCAAGTGTCTCACCTCCAGAATGTATCCACACCAATTGGATTGTAGCAACGTCTCCAAGTCACAGGCTAAGAACTAGATCTTGGAGATTGTCAAGAAAGGAATGAGCAGATCTATATCAGGATATCAATTGGATCTGGATTTGGAGAATTGCAGGAAGACAACCACGACCACAGGACTTATGCGGCTAGGTTGGATCGACCAAGGGCGGCGCGGCTAGGCTTCGGATCCACCTAGGGCGGCGGCTAGGGTTTGGATCCAACTAGGGCGGCGGCTAGGGTTTGGCCGAGAAGTAGGGCTAGGGGCGGTTTTTGGAGTTAGCAATTTCTTTTCTTCTTGTGTTGTGTAAAACTATTTTCTCAACCTTGTGTCACTTTGGAAGATGTATGATGACTGATATTTATAAGAGAAGAGTTCTTCTCTTATTAGATATCTCATCAAGATATGGCAAATCTTTTCCTTATCATAATAGGAAACAAGATTTGACCAAATCTCTTGTTTGTAGCTTGATGACCAAATAACAAACTCTTCCCTTCTTTTCCTCTCCAAAAAATCGCCCCTTGCCTTTAATTAGCCAATCCGAAAATTGCTAATTATTTATTCTTCCTTCTTTACCAATTAACAACTTTAATTATTTATAATCAATTAGATAATCTTAATTAATTAATTAAACATTAATCAATTAAATATCCAATTAATATTCTCCCATTGAATTAATACCTTAATTCAATATCTTTGATTTAACAACTTTAAATCACTTATTTCCCTTTATGACTGTCACTGTCCAATTGTATTGTGTGTGACCCTCTGGGTTCACCATCAACTGGCAGCAGGCCCACGAATCCCTCGTGATTTAATTTATGAACAATAAATTGTTCCGGTCAGTTAAACAACCTTTAATTGACCACTCCTAGAATTAAATCCTCTATTAATTCAGGAGTACCCACACTTCATGGTCGATGTCTAGCCACAAGCCCATGAAGCCCAATTTCAGGTGAATTGATTATTGTGAACCTCAACTCTTATAATTGCCATGTACATACGGTCCTTCCATGATGATTTCCCGATCGAGACCTAGGGCGTGTGAATTGATCGGCACCTCTAATTATCTCGATAACTATACTTTCTAATTTCCGACAATGATTCCAGTGTGACTGCCAAATTTGGAAACCCCTTCCAAATGCATCACCGACTATGGCCATAGATTTCTCGGAATCAATTATCTAAGAAACGTATAGGAAATACTCTCATCTTATCAGGATGAGTCGATGGATCCTTTCTTAGTACTAACCACTCGCGTACAGTCGTCTACGCACCCAACTTAGGCACTTTGTGGCCAGGCTACGTGACCAGTACCTAAATCTAAGTACGCACACTCGTGCACCGAATTCGCCCTAGCACCTCAAGTCTAAGGACTAAATCGTACACTATTATAAGCCTTGAGAAACATCCCATCACCGATATGCGACATGCGCTTCCACAATGGGTTTCTCTGTTCGGGTCGTTCGATGCGTTCAATCCTCCATTGAACCACCTACTCATATGCACTGGACTCAAATTCCTTGCTCATGAAACTCTACAAATTCACTCCATGTGAATCATGCATATTTGTACAAGTCTTGGCGATTCCTACGATACCCCGTCTCGTTCGGAATCTATGACTTGGAACGGTTTTAAGATCACGACCTTTGAGACTGTTTCATGATTGCACTCAGTACTGAAGTGAATCGTCCCATAGTCTATTGTGACCTTAGGATTTCATCCAATCGCTTAGATAAGTTCGCGAGAGATGAAGTTGGCCATTGTTCAGTTTCACATACTATGAATGAACGGGCGTATTAATTATAAACCATAAGAAAATAGTATTTCAACAAGCTAATTAATATTGGCTTGCTGGGCACTATTCCATCATTTTTCACTAAAACTTGATAGTTTAGATTTATAGCAATCATTATTTTTCTTCCGAGATTCTGATTTATAATCAAATCATCATTGGCCGCCTTTTGTTTTAACTTTTAACTTTTGTAAAAAAAAAAATTAGGTTAAAAAGGTTTTAATGGGCTGGAGTTGCTGAACATGTTTTTTTTTTTTTTTTAAAAAAAGTTTATTTATTTTCTACCTGTTAAATGGAAAACACAATAGCGCACTATTTGCAGCGCCTCATATGTGTGCGCTAAGTGGATATCAATTGCGTAATGCACATCGATACGATGTACCAAGGCTAAATCGCTAATGCTATTTGCGCATTTGACTTCATTGGTACTTGATAACTCAACTATATTTACCTCGATAAAAAACTTCCTAAGTACACTAATTAATCTAACATAAAAGAAGATTAACTTATTCACGATGCATACCACTAGTATATGATAATTAATCATGGGTTGATTGTAAGAATCAGATTCCATCTTTTTTGAACATGTGAAACCACCCCAATATGATAATATTAATATATATATATATATATATATTAATATATATATATGTATATATATATATATATATATATATATATATATATATATATATGTCTGTGTACGATGTGATGTGACCACTAATGTCTGTCCTGTCTACCGCTCGGTCAAAACTTCAAGTGTTAGAGTTCTTCCCCTTAGTCCCTTCCAATTAATAATTCTATTAGGTAGATGATTAATCGATGAATCATTTCTTGAAACTTTCATCGATTGTTAATTTTATGTTTTAAAAGATATATTGATATTAAACTTAATAATATTCAAGCTAGAGATTGTAGAAGGTTAACTTAGTGTAAGAGCAAAAATGGTGTACCACTAGAATTCTGCTCTTTGAGTTCCTGATGGATCTAATGATGTAAATTTCCTAACCATTCCGATTCATGATTATGACTATCTCTGTTGGTCCCAAGTGGTCAGATGAGGTTTAGAGGGGGGGGGGGGGTGAATAAACCTCTTTAAAATTTTCTTCCAATTTTAACTTTAAAACTTTTCTCTAACTGTGAACAGACTAAGCTGATCAGAGTAATAAGTTTACAAGTTTGTTCGCGAACAAATCTTTGAACAGATTTGTTGACCACTCGTCTGATAATCACTTAGCTGATTTTGTTAAAATCAGTTTTAATACTTAGAGTACTTGCAGCGGATTTATAAAGTGTTTTTCACAAGTATTCCTAGTAGTTTGAAAAATGTTTCCCCAGCTTTATAAACTCCTTTAAATTCTTTTTCAAACAGTTAAGTAAAGTGTTTTATGCAATCTTGAAATATGCAAGTAAAAATGCAAATAAAAACACAAGTAATTTTTATAGTGGTTATATGGATGTAAATATCCTTTAATCCACTCGTCCAAGTCACAAAGATCTTGGGTTATACTAGAAACACAAAGTAACCAGTACACTCTGCTTACGCCGATCAACAAATGAACAGGCCGTAAGTGCGCAGTAAGAAATCACAAAGAAATCCTACTCTCTGAAGTAATATCACTCACTTAGATGGATATCTACTTCTCACAACACTCTATTTTACAAATTCACTCAGAAGATGTGTATAGCTTTGTTCTTCAACTTCGCTTTTTGTCAACAAATGACTAAGCTGATGAGTGAGCTGTTCTTGAGACTTAAGAATTCTGCTTCGAAAATTTTCTCAGAAAGTGTGTTGCTTGTATTCTCTTTGTCTCTTCCAGCTATTTATACTTGAGGTTCGAAAAATGTCCGTTGAAGAGAGACAAGATTCAAATTCCTCGAGTACTGGTCCTTAAAATCCGCGAACGGCTCTTTTGCAGTCTGTCCGTACTGTCAACAGTACTATTCTGCAGGCAGCATTAAATGCAGCATTAAATGCACCCAGCTGATGCGAAGCATTTCTTCAATCATTTGTCTTTAATAACCTTGTACTTCAGCATTTATTACTCCAAGGGGCATTTATTACCGTTGGGAAGACTTTATGATCCTTTCCACTTGGCTGACGGAAGTGCAAGTCTGATGGCGAACTAAGCTGATCTCAAATTTGAACAAATCTGATTTGAGGCGGCTGATCTTCATCAGTCTGATAACTTTCCTTCAGCAGATCAGAAGTCTTGGACCTTGAAAATTTTGACTCTTCTGATGTCTTCATTACTTAGTCAAAATTCTTTAAAGGGATATCAGCTGAGTTGTTTCATACTTAGCCAAATTTGAAGTTTTGGAATTCTTCAAAACCTCCCTTTACTAATTGTCTTCAGTGTTCTTCATCTTCATCCTTATCCAACAATCTCGATAAATTTATGTTTTTCTTTCTGTCACTAAAAATTAAGATAAATTCGATTGTTTATAGCAAATATTTTGGCAGTTGAAATGACCGTAAAATAATACGCAAACTTTAGTGATCTAACAGTTTTATACCTTGAAAATCGACAAAAGAAAATTATAAGATAGAATTTAATAGATCTTGTCGAAAGTGGTATTTAGTAACTGATTCATGTGTTGGTTATTCAGTTTTCTCTAACTGAAATTCAAATCTTATGATTTTCTAACCAAGCCGAATGTATCTAAGACTACCTTATAATTTCCAAAATATTTTAACATGGAACTGGTGACTCCATTTCATGTTGAAAGTTACATGCTTGAAGATAAGTCCAATAAGTGCTCGACAGTAAATATATAAGATGTAACAAAAATAAGAATGCAACTGCGAGAGATACTAGCGCTGAATGTGCTAGTAACTCAACTGCGCCAGCAATACCATATGCTTCTACTTTTTCAATCGATACAAATTATACGAAGCCGAATAGTAACAAACACCAAGTACGTGTTATCTTTTGACTTTTTAACCTTTCTTGAATAATGAGTGAAATTCAAAAATTCCCCTATCCATAGTCTTCAATCACAATCTCTATCCTAAGAAAAAATGTTACGATATACCTATCTTGAATTGCATTTTATTGTTACAAAAAATTGATTTTGTTAAATAAGCCGCCCTTCAATATCCATCTTTAGATTCTTCACTTAAACTAGAAAGTTAAGATTTATGGAAATCGTTATTTTTATTCCCATATTCTGAATTATAATCATCATTGCCCGCTTTTTGTTTTTGCTTTTGACATTTGTAAAAAAAAGTTATGTTAAAAGGTTTAAAAGGGCTGGAGTTCCTAGAACAAGTTTTTATTTTTTTTAAAAGGTTTATTTATTTTATGCTTTTTGAATGCAAAACACAATAGCGCGCTATTTGCAGCACCTCATTCGGTGTGCTTTAAGAGGATATCGATTGCATAGGTCGCATCGATGCGATGTACCAGGTCTAAAGCGCTAACGCTATTTGCGCATTTTACTACACTGGTACTTGATAACACAACTAGTTTTACCTCGATAAAAACTTCCTAATTAGACTAATAATCTAACATAGCGTGGTTCATACCATTAGTATATGATATTTTATCATGGGTTGATTTTAAGAACCAGATTCCATCTTTTTGCGAACTTGCAAAACCTCACCAATATGATAATATTCAAAAAAAAAAATTATATGTGTCTGTGTACGATGTGATGTGACCACTAATGAATGTCCCATCTGCCATTCGGTCAAGACTTCAAGTGTTAGAGTTCTTCTCCATTAAGATAAATTCGATTGTTTATAGCAAATATTTTGGCAGTTGAAATGACCGTAAAATAATACGGCAAACTTTAGTAATCTAACGATTTTATACCTTGAAAATCGATAATAGAAAAATATTAGATATAATTTAATAGATCTTGTCGAAAATGGTAATTAGTAACTGATTCATGTGTTGGTTATTCAGCTTTCTCTAAATGGAATTCAAATATTATGATTTTCTAACCAAGCCGAATGTATCTACGACTGTCTTATATTTTCCAAAATATTTTTACATGGTATTAGTGATTACATTTCTGGTCGAAAGTTACATGCTTGAAGATAAGTCCAAGAAGAGCTCGACAATAAATATATACAGTCAAAGATGTAAAAAAAATAAGAATACAATTGCAAGAGATACTGGCGCTGAATGTTCTAATACCTCAACTGCGCCAGGAATACCATATGCTTCTAGTTTTTCAGTGGTTCCAAATTATACGAATCCGAATAGTAACAAGCACTCAATACGTGATATCTTTTGACTTTTTAACCTTCCATAGTCTTCAATCACAATATCTATCCTAAGCAAAAATGTTGCCATATACCTATCTTGAATTGCAATTTATTGGTAAAAAAATTGATTTTGTTAGATAAGCCGCCCTTCAATATCCATCTTTAGATTTTTCACTAAAACTAGATAGTTTAGCTTTATAGCAATCATTATTTTTCTTCCGAGATTCTGAATTATAATCATCATTGGCCGCTTTTTGTTTTTACTCTTAACTTTTGTAAAAAAAAAAATTAGGTTAAAAAGGTTTTAAAGGGCGTGAGTTGCTGGAACATGTTTTTTTTTTTTTAAAAAAGTTTATTTATTTTCTGCTTTTTAAATGCAAAACACAATAGCGCACTATTTGCAGCGCCTCATTTGTGTGCGCTAAGTGTATATCGATTGCGTAATGCGCATCGTGTTGGGATTCGATAAGATAAACAGCCCTAGGCACAACGGAATATAAAAACTTTTAGGACCTCTTAAGGAATCTTGCCAGGATATTCTCTAGTTGTATATATATGAATATAAATAAAACGATAGTATAAGTTTTCTCGTTTATACCTATCTCCTTCCAAATCCTCGGCTAGCAAAACGAGCTCTGAATTCTGCTCCAGCAAAATCGACCCAGACCTTATGAGTAGCGCCCCACGTGTTGCGCCTCTACGAGTTGATACACCACAATATCACGAAAATAATATATCTCGATCAGCTAGAACACGAGATATATTATAAACTAGGAATTAGGAACAATTTAGGAACAAAACTCGTAAACAAAAAATTCTTCCAAGTGGAAGAAGGGTTCGGTCGATATAGCTAGGGAGAGGGAGAGAGAATTTTTTGCTCTTGGTCTCAATATTGCATATGGAGTTATGTGAAATTCAACTATAAGAAAGCTACTTATAGTTTTCTCTCTAACCTAGTCCTATTAGGATTAGGTCTTCTTTCTCCTACATGGGCCATGGCCCTCTTTAATTAGAAGACCAAGTCTCCTAATTAATTCATGGCCCAGTTAATTAATTTGACCAGGCTTTATTTAATTTCCCAATTAAATAGCCCAATTAATTAACTTAATCTTCCATTTAATTAAATCAGACTCTAAGCCCATTTAATTAAAATCCCTTTTAATTAATTAAATCCAACTTAATTAATTAATCCACAAATTAAGTTCCAATTTAATTTATGATCCTGATCCAATTCCAATTGGATCCCAATTTTGTTCCAATTGGGTCGACCCAGTCGACCCACCCAATATAATCGACCCAGTCGATTTTTCACCCAGTCGACCCAGTCGACTCGGTCGTTCTTATTTCCTCACTTTCGCTACTTGTGTATTGTGTATGCCCCCGTAGGTTCACCACATAATTGGCCGTGGGTTATAATTAAATATTATTTAATTATTCGAGTAAGACTTACTCTAAATCAATCGAACACTCTGTCGATTGACCATTCCAAAATTAGCACCCCTGCCAATTTGGGAATTCTCCCACACTCCACAGTCGATGTCCAGCCACAAGCCCATGGAGCCCAATCACTGGTGAATTAATTCAGTGAACCTTTTATCATTTATAATTTCCATATACGACATAATCTCTCCATCGATCAATCTCCCAGTCGAGACTTAAGGGTATGGTCTTTTATCGGATCCCCTTTTCTTTTGTCTTGACCTTATGTATTCTGGTCTCGAAATAAATTCTCTTTGACTTAATCTTTATGAGCTACTTACATAAAGTCGTCAGATACCTTGGCCAAGGATTTTACCAGAATTAATTTCTCACAGAAATCCATAGGAGAATTTCCCAACCTATCAAGTCGGGTCAATGGATCCTTTGTTGATGATATGAATCTGCATACGAGTTCCTCTATACCCAACATGAGTCCACAGAGACTTTCTGGTGATCCCCAGTCAGTCGGAACTCATATCAAAGTATAGACGTTCTCGCACCAGATAAACCCTATCACCACAAGTAGTTAGGGATCGTTCCTCGTATACTATTATAAATTTGGAATAACTTCAACCCCGATATGCGACCACCGCTTCCATGGTGAGTTATTTCCTAATTGGGGTATTCAGTGCGCTTGCCATCCCAGCAAGCCACCCACTTATGTGTGTCGACTATCCCAGTCACGCTCGTGGACCCCAGCGTCCTCCAGTTCATCGGAGTACACACAACAGTGAGAGTCAAACCGAATCCAACGATGTCCTATCTCGATTGGATTCTACGACTCTTGAATATGTTCTAGATCACGGCCTTGGAGATCAGTCCACGGGTTGTCCCATAGCCCTGTGATCTAAGGACTTCTATCCTTATGCGTAGATAATTATTACATAAGATAAAGATGACCATTTTAATAAAGTGCATTTATTAATCGAAATTGAATAGTTCCGCATTTATTACAATAAATACTAGCCATACAGCTGGCTTGCAGGACACTATTTCTATCAATCTCCCACTTGTCCTAAAGCCAGTCTTTTATGTTCTTGAGTCCCATCTTTAGCAGATGTTTCTCAAATGCCTTTTGAGGCAGAGGCTTCGTTAGCGGGTCCGCCGTATTATCTTCTGAGTCGACACGTTCCATCTTAATGTCTCCTCTACCAATGATATCTCTTATCACATGGTATCGTCTTTGTACGTGCTTGGATTTCTGATGAGATCTCGGCTCCTTCGCTTGCGCTATTGCCCCATTGTTATCACAGAAGATAGTAACGGGCTCAGCGATGCTAGGTATCACATCCAGTTCCTGGATGAAGTTCCTCATCCAAACACCTTACTTTGCTGCATCACTCGCAGCAATGTATTCAGCTTCGGTGGTTGAATCCGCGGTTGTTTCTTGCTTGGAGCTCTTCCAGCTAACCGCACCACCATTGAGGCAGAATACGTATCCTGATGTCGACTTGAAGTCGTCTACATCGCATTGGAAGCTCGAGTCTGTATAGCCTTCCAATTTCAATTCTCCTCCGCCGTATACCAAGAACAATTCCTTAGTCCTTCTCAGGTACTTCAGAATTGCCTTTACGGCTATCCAGTGCGGCTCACCTGGATCAGACTGGTAGCGACTTGTAACGCTTAAAGCGTACGCTACGTCTGGTCTCGTACATAACATACCATACACTATGCTTCCTATCGCGTATGCATATGGTACTCGAGACATATTGCTTCTCTCTTCTGGCGTCTTTGGGGCCATAGACTTAGAGAGTGCAATCCCATGTCTCATTGGAAGCAATCCTCTCTTGGATTCTTCCATGCTAAATATTTTCAAGATTTTGTCTATGTATAGGGATTGGGAGAGGCCCAGCAGTCCTTTTGATCTATCTCGGTAGATCCTTATACCTAGTACAAAGGATGCTTCTCCCGTATCCTTCATTGAGAATTGTGTAGATAACCATGCTTTAGTTTCGGACAACGCTTTCACATTGTTTCCAATGAGAAGAATATCGTCAACGTAAAGCACCAAAAATTCAACTGTACTCCCACTGATCTTCTTGTACACGCAAGGTTCGAACATGTTTTTGATGAATCCAAAAGTTTGGATTGTCTCATCGAAACGAATGTTCCAACTTCGGGAAGCTTGCTTCAGTCCATAAATGGACCTCTGGAGTTTGCACACCTTGTGTTCATCTCCTTTGGATGCATATCCTTTTGGTTGCTCCATGTAGATCTCCTTATCAATGTCCCCATTGAGAAAGGCAGTCTTTACATCCATCTGCCATATCTCGTAGTTATACCACGCAGCTATGGCCAGCAAGATTCGAATGGATTTAGGCATTGCGACGGGCGAGAAGGTCTCCTCAAAGTCAATTCCAGGTCTTTGAGTATATCCTTTTGTAACTAATCGCGCCTTGTAGGTTATTACCTCCCCGTTCACTCCAAGCTTTCGCTTATAGATCCACTTGCAACCCACGGGAGCCACTCCCACTGGTGGATCTACCAAGGCCCAGACCTTGTTTGAGTGCATGGAGTCCAATTTGGATTCCATGGCTTCGCGCCACTTTCCCGAGTCTATGTCTAGCATAGCCTCTTCGTCAGTCCTTGGGTCGGTTAGAGACTGTCCAGTCTCATGCAGCAGACCGTAGTACCTCTCGGGTTCTCTACGTTGTCTTTCTGACCTACGAAGAATCGGTGTACCTTCTGGTGCACTTTCATGCTCATGTTCTCCCACTGCCTGTGGCGACGGGTCAGCTTGATCGACCTCTTCGGCCTTTTCAGCTTCAGTGATCTCATCCAGTTCTACGTTATTTTCCTTCTTGTCAACCAAGAAATCCTTCTCCAAGAAGTGAGCGTTCCTCGAGACAAACATAGTTTGTCTTGTAGGATCGTAGAACTCGTATCCTATCGAGTTTTCCGGATACCCCACGAATTTGCACAAAGTGGATTTAGTTTCCAATTTATCTCCCACTAGCTTTTTAACGCAAGCGGGAGATCCCCATATGCGCATGAATGCGTACGAGGGTGCCTTGCCAAACCATAATTCGTATGGTGTCTTTTCTACGGATTTAGAAGGTACTATGTTCAGTATCTTCGTTGCCGTGAGGAGGGCATGTCCCCAAAATAAAAGAGGAAGGTCAGTGGCACTCATCATGGATCGAACCATGTCCATCAAAGTTCGATTCCTTCTCTCTGCTACTCCATTTAATTGGGGTGTTGCAGGAGGAGTCCATTGCGATAATATTCCATGCTCTACAAGATAATTCATAAATTCGTTACTAAGAAATTCTCCACCTCGGTCAGAACGAAGAGCCTTTATCGTATGACCAAGTTGATTCTCTACTTCCATCTTGAATTCTTTGAATCGCTCAAAGGCTTCAGACTTGTGTTTCAACAAGAACACATTTCCATAACGACTAAAGTCGTCAGTGAAAGTGATGAAGTAGTCATAGCCACCTCGGGCGCTTTTTCTTAGTGGTCCACATACGTCAGTATGTATTAAGTCCAATGTTTGCTTGGCTCGCTCAGGGTTTCCCTTAAATGGCAACTTAGCCATTTTTCCCTTTAAACATGGTTCACATGTTGGCATTTCATCAATGCGATTGATTTCTATCGCGCCAGATGATGCTAACTTTTGAATCCTTGACTTAGACATATGTCCAAGTCGAGCGTACCATAATTGGACAGATATTTCATTATCTTGTTTCCTTTTATTTTGTTGTACGTGCATGACTAACTTAGGCGGTTTTATGATGTAAAGTCAATAATTCAATGTACCAAATGAAAAACTAAAACAGGAGTTTTTAAAATCAACATTATTCATTAACATGAATAAAAATTTTTCATTAATAACTAGGTACATAAATGAAAGTTTCCTAATGACTTTATCAAACCACCTAAATCTACTTTTGCCTACGGCCTTGGTAGCAGCTCCAGCTCCATTGCCTTATTCAAGGATCCAATCCTCAGGTTCCAGTTTCCTCAATGCTCCCATCACCTACAAGGATGAGAACTCCAGTCAGTGTCTAACACCAAAAATGCACAGTTAATTGTAAAATTAACTTCAACAAGGAATATACCTTTCGAGCTCTCCAAGAACTCTTTGCAGTTCCTCTTCCAGTGTCCAGGTTTCCTGCAGTAGAAACATTTCTGTTCACCAGACGAAGCTTTACGCTTCTTTCCCTTCCCTATGGGCCCAGATGGTGCTTTGTCTTTGCTTGAAGAAGCATTTCCTTTCCCCTTTCTTTTCTTTGTCCTTTTGGACTTGGATTGGGTGGAGGTAGCAACCATCACTGGCTTCTCTCTTCTCATGGAAGCCTCGGCAGTGGCGAGCATATTAGCCAACTCGTGAAGTTCAACATTCATCTTGTGCATGTTGTAGTTCACTACGAATTGCTCGAATGATCTTGGCAATGACTGGAGGATTATATCCTGGCAGTAGGTCTTGTCCATCTTTACGTCAAGATGACCAAGCTTTTCAATAAGCCCAATCATCTTGATGCAGTGAGATCGAACATCAGCACCTTCAGCCATCCTCGTTTGTTGCAAAGCCTTAGCAGTTTCATACCGCTCATATCTACTTTGCACCCCAAATAAACCATTAAGGTGCGTGTAGATTTCAAAAAGAAGACTTCATATGCTCGTGCTGCTTTTGAAGCTCATTCGTCATGGATGCCAACATGAGACAACGTGACTGCAAGTCATCGTCAAGCCATAAATCCACGGCTTCTTTCTCAGTATCATCGGCATCCTTAGCAAGTTCGGGAGGGGGCCCATCAAGGACAAAACCTCGCTTTTCAGAAGCGAGAATGATCTTAAGGTTCCTGACCCAGTCATGGAAGTTGGGTCCAGTTAATTTGTTTTGTTCAAGTATGATGGAAATTGGATTCTTAGACATTATATCTACAAAATGACGAGAGAAGAAATAAATACGCGAAAGATTAATTTAAAATGCACAATTTACAAACATGGTTTTTATTTGTAAATTACTCCCACTATTTTAATCAAAATCTTATGCCCCCACATAAGTTTCGGGAATTTAAAATATCCTAGCGGGCTTAAGGCCTAAATACAATCTCCTAGTACCCACGACTCGTTGGCCATACTATTTGATTCACTTGGTGGTCGAATACGTCGACGGTTAACCATCGCAGTTAACCCTTAAGTTCATTTAGCCTCGGTTTTCGATATGGACCCACGACTCGTGAGACATCCATACTTACTAGCGTTAAATCATGTCTAATACTCGTGGAGAGAAATAGTTCAATCCTAGACGCCCCACGACTCGTGAGACAGCGTCTAAAACCTTGCTATCCCCTCCCTTGGCACTAAACTCGTGCATCGAGGCAATAGACATATCATCTTCCTATAGCTCGACCCACGACTCGTGAGACATCGAGATATATTCGTACAATATGCCTAAGACCTAGTAATTGGATAGGCTCGGACCATAGACACTATTCTTATGCGCCCGTTATTCGATTTAATATTTTAATTAAATTTTAATGTTCAATTTGAGGTTTTAAGTTTTCTTGTGCGAGGTCTTATCAGATTATGCTTTATCTTGTTTACGTGATCTATTCTAAGCATGCATGACATACATCAAAGAATATAAGTAAACATACAACACCTAGCAGGATATGATTGATCGAATGCTCATCCTATGCGATTCATCACGAGCCAAGTGATGAATCAATTGGTCAGTCTAGGGTGGAAATTAAATGTCCTAACTATTACAATTTTCAAACCCATACATCATGGGCCTTTTTGTAATATCCAGCTTGATTGGGCCTCCATGTAATGAATTGGGCCTCCATGTCCTCCAAGGTAAATGGGCCTCCATGCGGATCTCCAAGTCTTCATGAGATCTTCTCGGCTCCAAGCCTAATCTAAGCCTAGCTTACATAATTTAAATGGTCCTATTCTATTACATTTGTTTGCGCAAGCAAGGGCACCAATCAGGCCCATTTAATTACAACCCAAAAATAAATAAAACAAAAACTACACAGGGCTTAAGGGCAAAATCGATCAATCCACACATTCACTCAAAAACATGCATAAATTCACATAAGGGCATAAATGTAAATTTACCGGCTTCATTAATTTTCATTCGCAAAAATTCATCCAAGTTAATTAATTTTGAATTAACAATTAATCTCTAGGATTAATTAGCTCTTACTTGAGCTCTAAGTAATCTACAATTCTTATCTTGATTAAATTGGTTAATTAAGGTAATCTAAATCTCTAAGATTCTTACCTTATCCAAAACTCTAAGTTTCCCAAAATTCCCAAATCTCCAAGATTTTCAAGATAATCCTATTTTGACTAGATTAGTTTAATTAAGGTAGTGTTCACATCTAACAAGATAACTACCTTATCCAAAAACTCTAAGTTTCCTAATCTTCCAAAATTCTCCAAGATTTTCATGACTTTCAAAATAGGTAGAATTAGAGTCCAACCCAAAAACGACTAGTCGAGACCAATCTAGACCGCCACGTAGGACAGCCCACGCGCGACCACCAGGTCGGCGCGTGAGCTGCCTGCGGCAGCAGTCGTTGCACGCGGCTGCGTGCGGCAGCGAGCAGCCGCGCACAGCAGCGCGCAAACAGCAGCCCGAAGGCTGCTGCTGCGCGCAGCGTGTGCGGCCAGCGTGCTGCCAGCACGCTGCCGTTGGCAGCAGCTTGCGGTGGCCGCTCAGCCGCGGTGCGCTGCCGCGCACCGCCGCATGCCACCGCGAGTCGGATCTAATAAAAAAAGTTTTTCTGTTTCGATTACTCACAGATTTAATTCAACAAACCCGGTTAATTAAATCCCAATCCAAAATTAAAAACCAACATGATAAAATTTTTCGAATCCTAAATTAAACATTAACTCCAAGTTAATTAAACATACGTCCTATAACATGCAAAGTTAAAGAACTAGCCACATAAATCAAACATATGATTTAATAAACACAGAATTTGCAAATTCATATATATACAAAGCCTAGAGTTGGCTCTGATACCACTGTTGGGATTCGATAAGATAAACAGCCCTAGGCACAGCGGAATATAAAAACTTTTAGGACCTCTTAAGGAATCTTGCCAGGATATTCTCTAGTTGTATATATATGAATAAAAATAAAACGATAATATAAGTTTTCTCGTTTATACCTATCTCCTTGCAAATCCTCGGCTAGCAAAACGAGCTCTGAATTCTGCTCCAGCAAAATCGACCCAGACCTTATGAGTAGCGCCCCACGTGTTGCGCCTCTACGAGTTGATACACCACAATATCACGAAAATAATATATCTCGATCAGCTAGAACACGAGATATATTATAAACTTGGAATTAGGAACAATTTAGGAACAAAACTCGTAAACGAAAAATTCTTCCAAGTGGAAGAAGGGTTCGGTCGATATAGCTAGGGAGAGGGAGAGAGAATTTTTTGCTCTTGCTCAATATTGCATATGGAGTTTGTGAAATTCAACTATAAGAAAGCTATTTATAATTTTCTCTCTAACCTAGTCCTATTAGGATTAGGTCTTCTTTCTCCTACATGGGCCATGGCCCTCTTTAATTAGAAGACCAAGTCTCCTAATTAATTCATGGCCCAATTAATTAATTTGACCAGGCTTTATTTAATCTCCCAATTAAATAGCCAAATTAATTAACTTAATCTCCCATTTAATTAAATCAGACTCTAAGCCCATTTAATTAAAATCCCTTTTAATTAATTAAATCCAACTTAATTAATTAATCCACAAATTAAGTTCCAATTTAATTTATGATCCTGATCCAATTCCAATTGGATCCCAATTTTGTTCCAATTGGGTCGACCCAGTCGACCCACCCAATATAATCGACCCAGTCGATTTTTCACCCAGTCAACCCAGTCGACTCGGTCGTTCTTATTCCTCGCTTTCGCTACTTGTGTATTGTGTATGCCCCCGTAGGTTCACCACATAATTGGCCGTGGGTTATAATTAAATATTATTTATTTATTCGAGTAAGACTTTCTCTAAATCAATCGAACACTCTGTCGATTGACCATTCCAAAATTAGCACCCCTGCCAATTTGGGAATTCTCCCACACTCTATAGTCGATGTCCAGCCACAAGCCCATGGAGCCCAATCACTGGTGAATTAATTCAGTGAACCTTTTATCATTTATAATTTCCATATACGACATAATCTCTCCATCGATCAATCTCCCAGTCGAGACTTAAGGGTATGGTCCTTTATCGGATCCCCTTTTCTTTTGTCTTGACCTTATGTATTCTGGTCTCGAAATAAATTCTCTTTGACTTAATATTTATGAGCTACTTACATAAAGTCGTCAGATACCTTGGCCAAGGATTTTACCAGAATTAATTTCTCACAGAAATCCATAGGAGAATTTCCCAACCTATCAAGTCGGGTCAATGGATCCTTTGTTGATGATATGAATCTGCATACGAGTTCCTCTATACCCAACATGAGTCCACAGAGACTTTATGGTGATCCCCAGTCAGTCGGAACTCATATCAAAGTATAGACGTTCTCGCACCAGATAAACCCTATCACCTCAAGTAGTTAGGGATCGTTCCTCGTATACTATTATAAATTTGGAATAACTTCAACCCCGATATGCGACCACCGCTTCCATGGTGAGTTATTTCCTAATTGGGGTATTCAGTGCGCTTGCCATCCCAGCAAGCCACCCACTTATGTGTGTCGACTATCCCAGTCACGCTTGTGGACCCCAACGTCCTCCAGTTCATCGGAGTACACACAACAGTGAGAGTCTAACCGAATCCAACGATGTCCTATCTCGATTGGATTCTACGACTCTTGAATATGTTCTAGATCATGGCCTTGGAGATCAGTCCACGGGTTGTCCCATAGCCCTGTGATCTATGGACTTCTATCCTTATGCGTAGATAATTATTACATAAGATAAAGATGACCATTTTAATAAAGTGCATTTATTAATCGAAATTGAATAGTTCCGCATTTATTACAATAAATACTAGCCATACAGCTGGCTTGCAGGACACTATTTCTATCACATCGATGCGATGTAACAGGGCTAAAGTGCTAACGCTATTTGCGCATTTGACTTCATTGGTACTTGATAACTCAACTATATTTACCCCGATAAAAAACTTCCTAATTACACTAATTCTAACATAAAAGAAGATTAACATTAGCACGGTGCATATCACTAGTATATGATAACTAATCATGGGTTGATTGTAAGAACTAGATTTCATCTTTTTGCTAACATGCAAAACCACCCCAATATGATAATATTAATATATATATATATATATATATATATGTGTTTGTGTGTGTGTGTGTGTGTGTGTGTGTTTGTGTACGATGTGATATGACCACTAATGCCTGTCTTGTCTGCCGCTCGGTCAAGATTTCAAGTGTTAGAGATCTTCCCCTTAGTCCCTTCCATTTAATAATTCTATTAGGATGATGATTAATCTATGAATCAATTTTTGAAACTTTCATCGCTTGTTGATTTTATGTTGTAAAAGGTATATTGATATTAACATAATAATATTCTAGCTAGAGATTGTAGAAGGTTAACTTAGTGTAAGAGCAAAAATGGTGTACCACTAGAATTCTGCTCTTTTCGTTCTTGATGGATCTACTTGGATTTCTGATGAGATCTCGGCTCCTTCGCTTGCGCTATTGCCCCATTGTTATCACAGAAGATAGTAATGGGCTCAGCGATGCTAGGTATCACATCCAGTTCCTGGATGAAGTTCCTCATCCAAACACCTTCCTTTGCTGCATCACTCGCAACAATGTATTCAGCTTCGGTGGTTGAATCCGCGGTTGTTTCTTGCTTGGAGCTCTTCCAGCTAACATCACCACCATTGAGGCAGAATACGTATCCTGATGTCGACTTGAAGTCGTCTACATCGCATTGGAAGCTCTAGTCTGTATAGCCTTCCAATTTCAATTCTCCTCCGCCGTATACCAAGAACAATTCCTTAGTCCTTCTCAGGTACTTCAGAATTGCCTTTACGGCTATCCAGTGCTGCTCACCTGGATCAGACTGGTAGCGACTTGTAACGCTTAAAGCGTACGCTACGTCTGGTCTCTTACATAACATACCATACATTATGCTTCCTATCGCGGATGCATATGGTACTCGAGACATATTGCTTCTCTCTTCTGGCGTCTTTGGGGCCATAGACTTAGAGAGTGCAATCCCATGTCTCATTGGAAGCAATCCTCTCTTGGATTCTTCCATGCTAAATCTTTTCAAGATTTTGTCTATGTACTGGGATTGGGAGAGGCCCAGCAGTCCTTTTGATCTATCTCGGTAGATCCTTATACCTAGTACAAAGGATGCTTCTCCCATATCCTTCATTGAGAATTGTGTAGATAACCATGCTTTAGTTTCGGACAACGCTTTCACATTGTTTCCAATGAGAAGAATATCGTCAACGTAAAGCACCAAAAATTCAACTGTACTCCCACTGATCTTCTTGTACACGCAAGGTTCGAACATGTTTTTGATGAATCCAAAAGTTTGGATTGTCTCATCGAAACGAATGTTCCAACTTCGGGAAGCTTGCTTCAGTCCATAAATGGACCTCTGGAGTTTGCACACCTTGTGTTCATCTCCTTTGGATGCATATCCTTTTGGTTGCTCCATGTAGATCTCCTTATCAATGTCCCCATTGAGAAAGGCAGTCTTTACATCCATCTGCCATATCTCGTAGTTATACCACGCAGCTATGGCCAGCAAGATTCGAATGGATTTAGGCATTGCGACGGGCGAGAAGGTCTTCTCAAAGTCAATTCCAGGTCTTTGAGTATATCCTTTTGCCACTAATCGCGCCTTGTAGGTTATTACCTCTCCGTTCACTCCAAGCTTTCGCTTATAGATCCACTTGCAACCCACGGGAGCCACTCCCACTGGTGGAACTACCAAGGCCCAGACCTTGTTTGAGTGCATGGAGTCCAATTCGGATTCCATGGCTTCGCGCCACTTTCCCGAGTCTATGTCTAGCATAGCCTCTTCGTAAGTCCTTGGGTCGGTTAGAGACTCTCCAGTCTCATGCAGCAGACCGTAGTACCTCTCGGGTTCTCTACGTTGTCTTTCTGACCTACGAAGAATCGGTGTACCTTCTGGTGCACTTTCATGCTCATGTTCTCCCACTGCATGTGGCGACGGGTCAGCTTGATCGACCTCTTCGGCCTTTTCAGCATCAGTGACCTCATCCAGTTCTACGTTATTTTCCTTCTTGTCAACCAAGAAATCCTTCTCCAAGAAGTGAGCGTTCCTCGAGACAAACGTAGTTTGTCTTGTAGGATCATAGAACTCGTATCCTATCGAGTTTTCCGGATACCCCACGAATTTGCACAAAGTGGATTTAGTTTCCAATTTATCTCCCACTAGCTTTTTAACGTAAGCGGGAGATCCCCATATGCGCATGAATGCGTACGAGGGTGCCTTGCCACACCATAATTCGTATGGTGTCTTTTCTACGGATTTAGAAGGTACTATGTTCAGTATCTTCGTTGCCGTGAGGAGGGCATGTCCCCAAAATGAAAGAGGAAGGTCAGTGGCACTCATCATGGATCGAACCATGTCCATCAAAGTTCGATTCCTTCTCTCTACTACTCCATTTAATAGGGGTGTTGCAGGAGGAGTCCACTGCGATAATATTCTATGCTCTACAAGATAATTCAGAAATTCGTTAATAAGAAATTCTCCACCTCGGTCAGAACGAAGAGCCTTTATCGTATGACCAAGTTGATTCTCTACTTCCATCTTGAATTCTTTGAATCGCTCAAAGGCTTCAGACTTGTGTTTCAACAAGAACACATATCCATAACGACTAAAGTCGTCAGTGAAAGTGATGAAGTAGTCATAGCCACCTCGGGCGCTTTTTCTTAGTGGTACACATACGTCAGTATGTATTAAGTCCAATGTTTGCTTGGCTCGCTCAGGGTTTCCTTTAAGTGGCAACTTAACCATTTTTCCCTTTAAACATGGTTCACATGTTGGCATTTCATCAATGCGATTGATTTCTATCGCGCCAGATGATGCTAACTTTTGAATCCTTGACTTAGACATATGTCCAAGTCGAGCGTACCATAATTGGGCAGATATTTCATTATCTTGTTTCCTTTTATTTTGTTGTACGTGCATGACTAACTTAGGCGGTTTTATGATGTAAAGTCAATAATTCAATGTACCAAATGAAAAACTAAAACAGTAGTTTTTAAAATCAACATTATTCATTAACATGAATAAAAGTTTTTCATTAATAACTAGGTACATAAATGAAAGTTTCCTAATGACTTTATCAAACCACCTAAATCTACTTTTGCCTACGGCCTTGGTAGCAGCTCCAGCTCCATTGCCTTATTCAAGGATCCAATCCTCAGGCTCCAGTTTCCTCAATGCTCCCATCACCTACAAGGATGAGAACTCCAGTCAGTGTCTAACACCAAAAATGCACAGTTAATTGTAAAATTAACTTCAACAAGGAATATACCTTTCGAGCTCTCCAAGAACTCTTTGCAGTTCCTCTTCCAGTGTCCAGGTTTCTTGCAGTAGAAACATTTCTGTTCACCAGACGAAGCTTTACGCTTCTTTCCCTTCCCTATGGGCCCATATGGTGTTTTGTCTTTGCTTGAAGAAGCATTTCCTTTCCCCTTTCTTTTCTTTGTCCTTTTGGACTTGGATTGGGTCGAGGTAGCAACCATCACTGGCTTCTCTCTTCTCATGGAAGCCTCGGCAGTGGCGAGCATATTAGCCAACTCGTGAAGTTCAACATTCATCTTGTGCATGTTGTAGTTCACTACGAATTGCTCGAATGATTTTGGCAATGACTGGAGGATTATATCCTGGCAGTAGGTCTTGTCCATCTTTACGTCAAGATGACCAAGCTTTTCAATAAGCCCAATCATCTTGATGCAGTGAGATCGAACATCAGCACCTTCAGCCATCCTCGTTTGTTGCAAAGCTTTAGCAGTTTCATACCGCTCATATCTACTTTGCACCCCAAATAAACCATTAAGGTGCGTGTAGATTTCAAAAGAAGACTTCATATGCTCGTGCTGCTTTTGAAGCTCATTCGTCATGGATGCCAATATGAGACAACGTGACTGCAAGTCATCGTCAAGCCATAAATCCACGGCTTCTTTCTCAGTATCATCGGCATCCTTAGCAAGTTCGGGAGGGGGCCCATCAAGGACAAAACCTCGCTTTTCAGAAGCGAGAATGATCTTAAGGTTCCTGACCCAATCATGGAAGTTGGGTCCAGTTAATTTGTTTTGTTCAAGTATGATGGAAATTGGATTCTTAGACATTATATCTACAAAATGACGAGAGAAGAAATAAATACGCGAAAGATTAATTTAAAATGCACAATTTACAAACATGGTTTTTATTTGTAAATTACTCTCACTATTTTAATCAAAATCCTATGCCCCCACATAAGTTTCGGGAATTTAAAATATCCTAGCGGGCTTAAGGCCCAAATGCAATCTCCTAGTACCCACGACTCGTTGGCGATACTATTTGATTCACTTGGTGGTCGAATACGTCGACGGTTAACCATCGCAGCTAACCCTTAAGTTCATTTAGCCTCGGTTTTCGATATGGACCCACGACTCGTGAGACATCCATACTTACTAGCGTTAAATCATGTCCAATACTCGTGGAGAGAAATAGTTCAATCCTAGACGCCCCACGACTCGTGAGACAGCGCCTAAAACCTTGCTATCCTCTCCCTTGGCACTAAACTCGTGCATCGAGGCAATAGACATATCATCTTCCTATAGCTCGACCCACGATTCGTGAGACATCGAGATATATTCGTACAATATGCCTAAGACCTAGTAATTGGATAGGCTCGGACCATAGACACTCTTCTTATGCGCCCGTTATTCGATTTAATATTCTAATTAAATTTTAATGTTCAATTGGAGGTTTTAAGTTTTCGTGTGCGAGGTCTCATCAGATTATGCTTTATCTTGTTTACGTGATCTATTCTAAGCATGCATGACATACATCAAAGAATATAAGTAAACATACAACACCTAGCAGGATATGATTGATCGAATGCCCATCCTATGCGATTCATCACGAGCCAAGTGATGAATCAATTGGTCAGTCTAGGGTGGAAATTAAATGTCCTAACTATTACAATTTTCAAACCCATACATCATGGGCCTTCTTGTAATATCCAGCTTGATTGGGCCTCCATGTAATGAATTGGGCCTCCATGTCCTCCAAGGTAAATGGGCCTCCATGCGGATCTCCAAGTCTTCATGAGGTCTTCTCGGCTCCAAGCCTAATCTAAGCCTAGCTTACATAATTTAAATGGTCCTATTCTATTACATTTGTTTGCGCAAGCAAGGGCACCAATCAGGCCCATTTTATTACAACCCAAAAATAAATAAACCAAAAACTACACAGGGCTTAAGGGCAAAATCGATCAATCCACACATTCACTCAAGAACATGCATAAATTCACATAAGGGCATAAATGTAAATTTACCGGCTTCATTAATATTAATTCGCAAAAATTCATCCAAGTTAATTAATTTTGAATTAGCACTTAATATCTAAGATTAATTAGCTCTTACTTGAGCTCTAAGTAATCTACAATTCTTATCTTGATTAAATTGGTTAATTAAGGTAATCTAAATCTCTAAGATTCTTACCTTATCCAAAACTCTAAGTTTCCCAAAATTACCAAATCTCCAAGATTTTCAAGATAATCCTATTTTGACTAGATTAGTTTAATTAAGGTAGTGTTCACATCTAACAAGATAACTACCTTATCCAAAAACTCTAAGTTTCCTAATCTTCCAAAATTCTCCAAGATTTTCAGGACTTTCAAAATAGGCAGAATTAGAGTCCAACCCAAAAACGACTAGTCGAGACCAATCTGGACCGCCACGTAGGACAGCCCACGCGCGACCACCAGGTCGGCGCGTGAGCTGCCTGCGGCAGCAGTCGTTGCACGCGGCTGCGTGCGGCAGCGAGCAGCCGCGCACAGCAGCGCGCAAACAGCAGCCCGAAGGCTGCTGCTGCGCGCAGCGTGTGCGGCCAGCTTGCTGCCAGCACGCTGCCGTTGGCAGCAGCTTGCGGTGGCAGCTTAGCCGCGGTGCACTGCCGCGCACCGCCGCGTGCCACCGCGAGTCGGATCTAATAAAAAAATTTTTTGTTTCGATTACTCACAGATTTAATTCAACAAACCCAGTTAATTAAATCCCAATCCAAAATTAAAAACCAACATGATAAAATTTTTCGAATCCTAAATTAAACATTAACTCCAAGTTAATTAAACATACGTCCTATAACATGCAAAGTTAAAGAACTAGCCACATAAATCAAACATATGATTTAATAAACACAGAATTTGCAAATTCATATATATACAAAGCCTAGAGTTGGCTCTGATACCACTGTTGGGATTCGATAAGATAAACAGCCCTAGGCACAGCGGAATATAAAAACTTTTAGGACCTCTTAAGGAATCTTGCCAGGATATTCTCTAGTTGTATATATATGAATATAAATAAAACGATAGTATAAGTTTTCTCGTTTATACCTATCTCCTTGCAAATCCTCGGCTAGCAAAACGAGCTCCGAATTCTGCTCCAGCAAACTCGACCCAGACCTTATGAGTAGCGCCCCACGTGTTGCGCCTCTACGAGTTGATACACCACAATATCATGAAAATAATATATCTCGATCAGCTAGAACACGAGATATATTATAAACTAGGAATTAGGAACAATTTAGGAACAAAACTCGTAAACGAAAAATTCTTCCAAGTGGAAAAAGGGTTCGGTCGATATAGCTAGGGAGAGGGAGAGAGAATTTTTTGCTCTTGCTCAATATTGCATATGGAGTTTGTGAAATTCAACTATAAGAAAGCTACTTATAGTTTTCTCTCTAACCTAGTCCTATTAGGATTAGGTCTTCTTTCTCCTACATGGGCCATAGCCCTTTTTAATTAGAAGACCAAGTCTCCTAATTAATTCATGGCCCAGTTAATTAATTTGACCAGGCTTTATTTAATCTCCCAATTAAATAGCCCAATTAATTAACTTAATCTCCCATTTAATTAAATCAGACTCTAAGCCCATTTAATTAAAATCCCTTTTAATTAATTAAATCCAACTTAATTAATTAATCCACAAATTAAGTTCCAATTTAATTTATGATCCTGATCCAATTCCAATTGGATCCCAATTTTGTTCCAATTGGGTCGACCCAGTCGACCCACCCAATATAATCGACCCAGTCGATTTTTCACCCAGTCGACCCAGTCGACTCGGTCGTTCTTATTTCCTCGCTTTCGCTACTTGTGTATTGTGTATGCCACCGTAGGTTCACCACATAATTGGCCGTGGGTTATAATTAAATATTATTTAATTATTCGAGTAAGACATACTCAAAATCAATCGAACACTCTGTCGATTGACCATTCCAAAATTAGCACCCCTGCCAATTTGGGAATTCTCCCACACTCCACGGTCGATGTCCAGCCACAAGCCCATGGAGCCCAATCACTGGTGAATTAATTCAGTGAACCTTTTATCATTTATAATTTCCATATACGACATAATCTCTCCATCGATCAATCTCCCAGTCGAGACTTAAGGGTATGGTCTTTTATCGGATCTCCTTTTCTTTTGTCTTGACCTTATGTATTCTGGTCTCGAAATAAATTCTCTTTGACTTAATCTTTATGAGCTACTTACATATTGTCGTCAGATACCTTGGCTAAGGATTTTACCAGAATTAATTTCTCACAGAAATCCATAGGAGAATTTCCCAACCTATCAAGTCGGGTCAATGGATCCTTTGTTGATGATATGAATCTGCATACGAGTTCCTCTATACCCAACATGAGTCCACAGAGACTTTCTGGTGATCCCCAGTCAGTCGGAACTCATATCAAAGTATAGACGTTCTCGCACCAGATAAACCATATCACCTCAAGTAGTTAGGGATCGTTCCTCGTATACTATTATAAATTTGGAATAACTTCAACCCCGATATGCGACCACCGCTTCCATGGTGATTTATTTCCTAATTGGGGTATTCAGTGCGCTTGCCATCCCAGCAAGCCACCCACTTATGTGTGTCGACTATCCCAGTCACGCTCGTGGACCCCAGCGTCCTCCAGTTCATCGGAGTACACACAACAGTGAGAGTCTAACCGAATCCAACGATGTCCTATCTCGATTGGATTCTACGACTCTTGAATATGTTCTAGATCACGGCCTTGGAGATCAGTCCACGGGTTGTCCCATAGCCCTGTGATCTAAGGACTTCTATCCTTATGTGTAGATAATTATTACATAAGATAAAGATGACCATTTTAATAAAGTGCATTTATTAATCAAAATTGAATAGTTCCGCATTTATTACAATAATTACTAGCCATACAGCTGGCTTGCAGGACACTATTTCTATCACATCGATGCGATGTAACAGGGCTAAAGCGCTAACGCTATTTGCGCATTTGACTTCATTGGTACTTGATAACTCAACTATATTTACCCCGATAAAAAACTTCCTAATTACACTAATTAATCTAACATAAAAGAATATTAACTTTAGCACGGTGCATATCACTAGTATATGATAACTAATCATGGGTTGATTGTAAGAACTAGATTTCATCTTTTTGCTAACATGCAAAACCACCCCAATATGATAATATTCATATATATATATATATATATATATATATATATGTGTGTGTGTGTGTGTGTGTGTGTGTGTGTGTTTGTGTACGATGTGATATGACCACTAATGCCTGTCTTGTCTGCCGCTCGGTCAAGATTTCAAGTGTTAGAGATCTTCCCCTTAGTCCCTTCCATTTAATAATTCTATTAGGATGATGATTAATCTATGAATCAATTTTTGAAACTTTCATCGATTGTTGATTTTATGTTGTAAAAGGTAAATTGATATTAACATAATAATATTCTAGCTAGAGATTGTAGAAGGTTAACTTAGTGTAAGAGCAAAAATGGTGTACCACTAGAATTCTGCTTTTTTCGTTCTTGATGGATCTAATGATGTAATTTTTTCCTAACCATTCCGATTCATGATTATGACTATCTCGATATAATTATGTTTTTCTTTCTGTCACTCAAAATTAAGATAAATTCGATTGTTTATAGCAAATAGTTTGGCAGTTGAAATAACCGTAAGATATTACATCAAACTTTAGTGATCTAACAGTTCCAGCCTTTGTTGCCCCTCGGTAGAGTGAGTCTACTTAGCGAACTGGCAGGAAGATATTACAGCAAACTTTAGTGATCTAACAGTTTTATACCTTGAAAACCGACAATAGAAAATTATAAGATAGAATTTAATAGACCTTGTCGAAAGTGGTATTTAGTAACTAATTCATGTGTTGGTTATTCAGTTTTCTCTGAATGAAATTCAAATCTTATGATTTTCTAACCAAGCCGAATGTATCTACGACTGCCTTATATTTTCCAAAATATTTTAACATGGAATTGGTGATTACATTTCAGGTCGAAAGTTACATGCTTGAAGATAAGTCCAAGAAGAGCTCGACAATAAATATATAAGATGTAACAAAAATAAGAATGCTACGGCGAGAGATACTAGCGCTGAATGTGCTAGTACCTCAACTGCGACAGCAATACCATATGCTTCTAGTTTTTCAGTGGATCCAAATTATACGAAGCCGAATAGTAACAAACACTAAGTACGTGTTATCTTTTGACATTTTAACCTTCTTGAATAATGAGTGAAATACAAAAATAGCCGAATGTATCTACGACTGTCTTATATTTTCCAAAATATTTTTACATGGTATTAGTGATTCCATTTCTGGTCGAAAGTTACATGCTTGAAGATAAGTCCAAGAAGAGCTCGACAATAAATATACACAGTCAAAGAAGAAGAAAAAATAAGAATATTACTGCGAGAGATACTGGCGCTGAATGTGCTAATACCTCAACTACGCCAACAATACCATATACTTCTAGTTTTTCTGTGGTTCCAAATTATATGAATCCGAATAGTAACAAGCACTCAGTACGTGATATCTTTTGACTTTTTAACCTTTCTTGAATAATCAGTGAATATAAAAATACCCCTATCCATAGTCTTCAATCACAATCTCTATCCTAAGCAAAAATGTTGCCATATACCTATCTTGAATTGCAATTTATTGGTAGAAAAAATTTATTTTGTTAGATAAGCCGCCCTTCAATATCCATCTTTAGATTTTTCACTACAACTAGATAGTTTAGATTTATAGCAATCATTATTTTTCTTCCGAGATTCTGAATTACAATCAAATCATCATTGGCCGCTTTTTGTTTTAACTTTTAACTTTTGTAAAAAAAAATTAGGTTAAAAAGGTTTTCATGGGCTGGAGTTTCTGGAACATGTTTTTTTTTTTTTAAAAAAAAGTTTATTTATTTACTGCTTTTTGAATGCAAAACACAATAGCGCACTATTTGCAGCGCCTCATTTGTGTACGCTAAGTGGATATCGATTGCGCAATGCGCATCGATACGATGTACCAGGGCTAAAGAGCTAACGCTATTTGCGCATTTGACTTCATTGGTACTTGATAACTCAACTATATTTACCTCGATAAAAAACTTCCTAAGTACACTAATTAATTTAACATAAAAGAAGATTAACTTATGCACGATGCTTACCACTAGTATATGATAATTAATCATGGGTTGATTGTAAGAATCAGATTCCATCTTTTTTGAACATGTGAAACCACCCCAATATGATAATATTAAAATGTATTTCGATGTGATATGACCACTAATGTCTGTCATGTCTGCCGCTCGATCAAAACTTCAAGTGTTAGAGTTCTTCCCCTTAGTCCCTTCCAATTAATAATTCTATTAGGTAGATGATTAATCGATGAATCATTTCTTGAAACTTTCATCGATTGTTAATTTTATGTTCTAAAAGATATATTGATATTAAACTTATTAATATCCAAGCTAGTGATTGTAGAAGGTTAACTTAGTGTAAAAGCAAAAATGGTGTACCACTAGAATTCTGCTCTTTGTGTTCCTGATGGATCTAATGATGTAAACTTTTCCTAACCATTTCGATTCATGATTATGACTATCTCGATAAATTTATGTTTTTTCTTTCTGTCACTAAACATTAAGATAAATTCGATTGTTTATAGCAAATATTTTGGCAGTTGAAATGACCGTAAAATAATACGGCAACTTTAGTGATCTAACAGTTTTATACCTTGAAAACCGACAATAGAAAATTATAAGATAGAATTTAATAGATCTTGTCGAAAGTGGTATTTAGTAACTGATTCATGTGTTGGTTATTCAGTTTTCTCTAACTGAAATTCAAATCTTATGATTTTCTAACCAAGCCGAATGTATCTACGACTGCCTTATAATTTCTGTTTGTCCCAAGTGGCCAGATGAGGTCTAGAGGGGGGGGGGGGGGAGGTGAATAGACCTCTAAACTTTTTGACAATTTTTAACTTTAAAACTTTTGTTCTAACTTAAATAGACTAAGCTGTTACCGAACAGTAATTTTACAAGGCTGATCGCGAACAAATCTTTGAACAGCTTTGTTGACCACTAATCTGATAATTACTTAGCTGATTTTTGCTAAAATCAGTTTTAATACTAGAGTACTTGCAGCGGATTTTCAAAGTGTTTTTCACAAGTAAACTTAGTAGTTTTAAAATTTTATCCCCAGTTTTGTAAACTCCTTTAAACTCTTTTCAAACAGTTTTAGAATGTGTTTTATGCAATCTGAAAATATGCAAGTTGAAAACAATGTAAAAACACAAGTAATTTTTATAGTGGTTATATGGATTTGAATATCCTTTAGTCCACTCTTCCAAGTCACAAAGATCTTGGGTTATACTAATAACACAAAGTAATTAGTACATTCCACTTATGCCAAAACAACAAATGAATCTGGCCGTAAACTCACAATAGGAAATCACTATGAAAACCTATCCTCTGAAGTTAGATCACTCACAAAGATGGATCTACACTTCTCACAACACTCAAACAGTTTTTCACTCAGAAAAATGTGTTTATCTTTGATCTTCAACGTCGGCTTCAGTCAACAAATGACAGAGCTTATGAGTGAGCTGTTCTTAAGACTTAAGAGATTTTGCTTCGAAATTCTTCTCCGAGATTGTGTTGTTTTTTTTTTCTTCTCTTCGTCTCTACAGCTATTTATACTCGTAGGTTTGAAAAATGTCTGTTGAAGTGAGACAAATTTCAAAATCCTCGGGTACTGGTCCTTAATTTTCGCGAACGGCTCTTTGCAGTCTGTCCGTACTGTCAACAGTACTTTTCTGCAGGCAGCATTAAATGCACCAAGCTGATGCGAAGCATTTCTTCAATCATTTGTCTTTAATAGCCTTGTACTTCAGCATTTATTACTTCCAGGGGCATTTATTACCGTTGGGATGACTTCTTGATCTATTCCACTTGGTTGACGAAAGTACAAGTCTGATGGCGAACTAAGCTGATCTCAACCTTGAACAAATCTATTTTGAGTCGGCTGATCTTCACCAGTCTGATTTCTTTCCTTCAGCAGATCAGTAGCCTTGGACCTTGAATTTTGACTCTTCTGATATCTTCTTTACTTAGTCAAAAATTCTTCAAAGGGATATCAACTAAGTTAATTTATACTTAGAAGATATGAAGTTTTGGAATTCATCAAAACCTCCCTTTACTTATTGTCTTCAGTGCTTCTTCATCTTCCAACAATTTCCCCCTTTTTGATGATGACAAAACTTCAGCTAAGTACCTGATTTACCTATGCTAAAGTTTGTGACCTTCAAAATTTTCTGAGATAGAAAATATATGTTGGAAACAGAAACTTGAACTTTTATTGATAATCTGATAAATAAGTACAAGTTACAGTTTTTGATCAGATGAGATGTCTGAAAGATAGATAAAGTAAACTGATTACAAATAGATTTGTCTATGCTAACTATCAGCTTCTTCATCAGTTCCTTCCAGCACTTCTTCATATTCATAAGATGATTCTTCATTATCTTCTTCTGTCTCTTCATCTTCATCAGCATCCTCATCCAAAAGAAGATTTGACCTAGCAGCTTCCATCTTCTCTTTGAGTTGCTGCTCCTTTAGCTCTTCCATTAATTTCTTAGTTGTTTCAGTGTTCTTGTACTTGGTAAATGGCTTCGTTTGATCTTCAGCAGAATCCTTGGTTGCAGCCATTTCCTCATCAGATTTGGCTTTTTCCTTAGTCTCTTCTTCAGACTTTTCTTTGCCTTCTACCTTTCCAATCCCTTCAGCAGCTTTAGTCTCTTCAGCAGCTTCTTCAATCTTTTCAGGTTGAGTGACAGCAGCTTCCTCCACTTTTTCCTCTTCCTTCTTCTCTTCCCCCTTTTTGTCATCATCAGGAATAATGACATTATCAGGTTCAGCAGCTGGGTTAAGTGCAACAGTACAAATCTTCATAGCAGCACATAATGCTTTGATATTCTGATTAGCTACATCATGGCCGGCAATCAAATGATCGAGAGTTGTGCTAATGGTGTCATTCTTGTCAGTTAGGCAATCAATGTTGAGTTGCATGGGGGAAAGTTCTTCATGGATAACATCTCCAGCTTTGTTAAGTTCCTGCAACAGCCCAACATTAATAGCTTTCTCTTCTTCACTGACTTTGATGAAGTTTGCAGTGAGATCAGCTATGTTATTTTCAGCTCTCTTTAAAGCAGCATGAAGATGGTTGACATCAGCCTTCACATCTTCAACATTTCTATTCATTTCAACAAAGCTCTGCATCATCTGCTTTGAATGATCTTCAGGCATGGGAAAACTATCAATGGCATTCCTGATAGTTCTTGCAGTAAGGAGTTGCATGCTTTTAAGCTGTAATCTGTTGGACTCTGCCAACTCTTGTTGCAACTTCTTCAGTTGTGTGCTGTTCTTCTCTTCCAATTTTTTCATTTGATTCTCCATCAGCATCTGGAAGGTTTCCATCAGTGATGAATGCAGATCACTTGATGAAGCAGAATCAACAGCTTCCCTTCCTTCATCCTCCTGGTGGATAGGGGCATCTTTCAGTTCTGTCTCCTGATCAGCTCTTGATTCCTTAGCATTCCACTCAATTGCCAAGGGTTCATCAGCAGCTTTGTGCTGATTAGTTACATCGTCATAGACTAAACTAGTGATTTTACCGTCATCATTAAAGGATGTTGTTTGACGAATTTGTCGCACAATAATCCATGGCCTTTGAAAAGCTAGCTTTCCCTTAGGCACTTCATAGTAATCCTTGACTTCCTTGCCAAATGTAATATGTTGAATGCTTGGCAGCTGAGGCAATTCACTTGAAGATCCTTGCTGATATCTTGACCTTTCTGCCCATCTCTTTAAGGCGGTCATAACAGCTATGTTGATTGCTCTCTCAACAGCATCATCAGATTTTCTTCTCTTTGGTGGCAACGTGTTTTGAATGATCTTGGCTTCCTCCATGGCATAATCCTTAGCGTATTGATGCATAGCATCCCTTACAAAGTGAGGATCCAAGGCTTGTTGAATAGAGTTAGTCCTTATCCAATTCAGAACTCATTTTTCTTCATCAGCTAACTCCTTCCAACTCTGAAGCTCTGCAATAGATCTGTTCAGCCTATAATCCCTCCATTTCATGTATCTAGGCTTCTCGTGGGTGAACAGAGTCTTCAGCATCAGCTTCTGGTCATAATAAGCCAAGGTCTTTCCAAACCTTTTGAAGAGAGCTTTATCAGCATGGATGATGTCAAAAGCTCTTTTTACTTCATACTTAACCTTGGGCTTGACCTCTCCAGCAGGCATCTTTGGCTTCTTTTCTTTGTCTTCATCAATTTTGATGCCTCCAGCATGAACTGGTCCATGAGCATCAGTTTTACTTATCTCAATGACCATAGCAAGCTCAGCGTCTTCAGCTGCCTTTCTTTCAGCTTCAGACATTTTTCTTCTTTCAGCATCCTTAGCTTCCTGAATCTTGCTTAGTTCTAATGCCTTATTTTCTTCCAACTCATCTCTTTTTCTCTGCTCAGCTTCCTCCCTTTTCTTCTTATCAGCTGCAGAGATCTTTTTCTTCTTGATCAGAAATTTTCTCTTTCCCTTGTCAGCTGGGGCAGGTTGAGGAGCAGCAGATGCAAGAGGTGCAGCTGCAATAGGATGGATGATCATCACATCAGGATCATCCTGAGGTTTAGCAACCTCAACTGTTGGCTTTGCTTGAGTAATTTGTTGCGCATCAGTCTGTTCAGCAACAGAAGATTCTTCAGCTCCAACAGGCCTCTCTGCTGTTTGAGGACTTTCTCTTACTAAGTCCACCAGCTTAGTGGGCTCTTCCACAAAAGTCATTTGTTTTCTTGCTGTCTTCTTTGTTCTTCCTTGAGCAGGTCTGGAAGCAGCAGTATCCCTTATTTGACTTCTGGTCCTGTGAGAGACATTCTCATCATGCACTTCAGCAGATGGGGTTCTAGAAGATGATGCAGGGGACATGTTCCTGACATCAGCGGTGGTTAGATCAATGATCTTATCAACTTCAGCATCGTCCACCTTCTTCAGCTTCTTTGGAGCTTTCTCCTTAGGCTCGTCAGCAGCCTTTTTCTTTTGAGTCTCAACAGCTAGCTGAGCTGTTTTGACTAATCTCATTGGCCTTTTGGCAGGAGCCTCCTTTTGTTCCTATGCTTCTTCTTCTGCGTTAGCTTCATCAGCATTTCATTTGAGAACATGCAAGTACTTTGACATTGCCTTGCCAGAATGAATTTCCTTCCCATTTGTCACTTCATAGCCCATCTTGAACAGCAGATAGCTGAGAGTGATTATGTGATTGGTTGGAGGGGCCTTGCTCTTGCTTTTCTTGTCCAAGAAATTAGCAAAGATATACCAGATTACTGTGGACCAGTTCACTTCCAATCCATAGTAGATAGCAGTTATTATGCTGAACCTCTTCATAGTCACAACATCCTGGGAGAAGGTGCAATTTTCAATCAGCTTGCAGACTATATCAGCCATCCTCTGATACTCGTCTGTTAGCTGCTTCTTCTTTATGTTGCCAGTCAACATCTCACCCTTTTTGGCACAGATTGCCCAGAATAGTTGATGTTTCTCCTCGGTCAGAGCAGTGACGTCATGACGTCCGCTGTTGGATAGTCCAAACGTCTCATGAAGTAATTGAGGAGTAATGGTTATGGATTTACCTCCGACAGTGGCTTTAATCTCCAGCTTAGTGGAGTCCACAGTTGTTGGATGAAGATGAAGAGAAAAGAAGTTAATTATTAAGGGAAGGTTTTGATGATTTCCAAAACATCATAATCAGCTAAGTATGGAAAGCTTAGTTCCATTAGAAGAATTTTGAACAAGTAAAAGAAGACATCAGAAGAGTTCAAAGTTCAAAGCCCAGAAGACTAGTGATCTCTTGTTGAAACAGCAAACAGAAGGGTAGACCATCAGCCGACTCAAATCAGATTAGTTCAGTATTTGATCAGCAGAGTGTCTATCAGACGGGTTGTTTCGATCAGCAGAGTAGAAGGGATCATGAGACTAGTTCAACGGTAATAAATGCACCTGGAGTAATAAATGCTGAAAGAGAAGGGTAGTAATGGCAAATGATTGGAATTAACTCTCGGATCAGCAGAGTGCATTTAATGCAGCTACAGAAAAGTACAGCAGAAATAGTACTGTAGCAGGTAGCCGTTCTGATTTCGGGCTAAGTCTATGGATTTGATGATGTGATTTGCTTCAACGGTCATAAATCCAAATCCAAGTATAAATAGAGCTGAATTTCAAACGAGCGAGATACACAACAACAATTAGAGATTTTGCATTCGAAGCAAAAATTTATCTAAGTCTCAAAAGCTCGAACAGCTCACTCGTCTGGTGGAAGTCATCTGTTGACAGAAACCCAGTTGAAGAAAACAGAAAAACATTATCTGAGTGATTTTGTAATAGCTGAGTGTTGTGCGAAGTTAGAATCCATCTTTGTGAGTGATTCTACTTTAGAGGATAGGATTTCTGAGTGACTTCCTATTGTGAGCTTATAGCCTTTACATTTGTTGTGTAGGTGTAAGTGGAGAAATATTGTAATCTGTGTGATTATAGTATAACCCAGAATCTAAGTGATCTGGAAGAGTGGACTAAAGGATTTTTATCCATATAACCACTATAAAAATTCTTTGTGTTATCTTGCATTTAAGTCTTCTTGCATACTTTAAAGATTGCATATTTACACACTTTGAATTCCAAAAAGATTTTATAAGGAGTTTCAAAACTGGGGATAAAATCTTTTAAGAACTTAGTTTACTTGTGAAAAACACTTTCAAACAATCCGCTGCAAGTATACTCTTTGGAAAACTGTTTTGCTGAAAAACAGCTAAGTATTTTAAGAAGAGTGGTCAGTCTGCTGTTCAAGATTTGTTCACGATCAGCTCAGTCTGCTTACTGTTCTTCATCAGCTTAGTCTGCTGACAGAAGACTGAAAAGTTTTTAAGTTCAAAAATTTTCAGAGGTCTATTCACCCCCCCCTCTAGACCTCATCTGACCACTTGGGACCAACAAGTGGTATCAGAGCAGGTGGTTCATTTGAATCAGCTGCCTGATCAACGAGCTTGATCCAAGTGTTTTTCAAAGGTTTTCAAAACTTTTTCAAAAGAGCATCTTTTTGAAAAATCTAAACTTTTTGAAAAATGGATTGTATCAGCCATGTTCCCCACATTGCTGGTATGTCCTTTGAGGACTGGAAAATCAGAATGGAGATTTTCCTAGCTGCTTATAATGATAACATGTACACATGTATCATTAAAGGTCCGTTCAGATTCACAAAGACCATAAAAATCAATGAGGTTGATACGGTTGTGGAAAAAGATCTTCATGAGATGACTCCAGAAGAAATAAAGCTTTACAATCTAGACAAAGTTGGGAGATTCATCATGACTAAAGCCCTGGACAATGATCGGTTTGACAAGGTCAAACATTGTAAAACTGCAAAAGAGATGTGGGACAAAGTCAGAGATATGAGCGAAGGGAACGACGCCATAAAAGAGCATCAACTGAGTGTTGCTCTAGAAAAGCTGGATAACTTCAAGATGAAATCCTCTGAAACCATTGATCAGATGGATACAAGATTTACAAGAATATTAAATGAAGTATTGAAGCTTGGAAAAACCTTCACAGACAAAGAGATAACCATCAGAGTACTGAAGGCCTTACCTCCTAAGTTCAACATGAAGGTGACAGCAATGGAAGAATCAGGGGATTTGGGAAAAATCTCTCTTACTGAGCTGTTTTCTGTACTCAAGGCATTCGAGTATAAACTGCCTAGGATGGGTATTGAAGAAACCTCAACTTCAGGACCCACAGCTGCCTTAGTTGCTGCTGAAAACACCAGGAGACCAGCACATAGAAGCCAAGATGTGGACTCATCTGAAGAAGCATCACTACTCAACAAGAAGGAGTACACTGCTGGAGATATAACATTATTGATGAACAACTTCAAGAAGTTCTACAAGAGAAAGATGAAAAATAAATACAATCATGCTGCTTCTACTTCTAAACCTAACTCTTCTTCTCAAGAAAAAGATGATTATAAAGCAAAACTAATGTGTTATAACTGCAGGAAATTGGGACATTTCATCAGAGACTGTCCATATCCAAAAGCAGAGAAATACACTGAGGAAGAGAAGAGAATCAGAAAGGAAAGAAAGCATCAAAAAGGGAAAGCAATGGTAGCTGAAGCAGAAAAGCTTGCTGCTGTCTACTCATCTGATTCAGATTCAGACACGTCTGATGAAGAATCTTCTGATGAAGAGAAACCTGCTCTCCTCTTCCTGATGGCTAAGGAATCTGATGACTCAGAGGATGAGGTAACTCCTCAAGATAATGAACTTTTTAATTCTCTAGAGCAAATGATGTTGAATAATACTACTATTGCCGGAGAATTTGTTAAGCTTAAGGAAGAGATGAACTTGCTAAAAGAGCAAAATAACTCACTGAAACTTAAAGCTGAAAAGCCTAAAGAATCAGCTGAGTATAAACAGCTTGAGCAAGAGCATGAATCTCTGAAAGCTGAATGTGAGGTCTATAAAGGAAAAATCATGGAACTTGAGAAAATTATTGAGTCTCATGATAAGTCAACTGTTGCATCCATGCATACATCTAGTAAACAGGAGACACCTTTAGAAAAGGATAAACTAGAATTGAATCATACTGAAAAATTCATTTCTGCTGACAATAGTAAGGTCATTCGGTATGTTCAAACTTCTAAACCTACCTCATCTGAGAAAGTGGTAAAGGAGAAGAAAACTCCTAAGGCTAAAAAGAGCAAAGAGCCTAGTGTAGGAAAACAGACTAGTAAACCCAAACAGAAGAGTCCTAGGAAGTCTTCTGATAAGGTTAAGACTAATCAGAATAGTGAGAAAACTAAGTCATCTGTCAATGAGCAAGCTACTAGTAAGCCAAAGAAGCATAAAAATAAGAAAAATCAAAATGCTTGGTATGGAAATGAGTCATATTATGTGCAACCTGCTGCATATCATCCTATATATCATGCACCTCAATTTCCTAGTTACTATGCACCTTATCCTGCTCATCCAATGCATGCATATCCTGCTTATCATGCACCTTACCCTGCTTATGAACACTATTCTTATCATACTGATCATCAACATGACTTATCTGCTAATTATGATAAAAATGAAACTGTT
This sequence comes from Penstemon eatonii, assembly GCA_038501285.1. Taxonomy (NCBI): domain Eukaryota; kingdom Viridiplantae; phylum Streptophyta; class Magnoliopsida; order Lamiales; family Plantaginaceae; genus Penstemon; species Penstemon eatonii. The sequence goes on along the minus strand of CM076715.1, from coordinate 57,613,650 downwards.
CATGCTCCTGTCAAAACTCAGAAACCTAAGAAGCCTAAGACTTCAACATCTTGGGTTGTCAAAGGTGGAACTAATCCTTCAGGACCCTCTCAATAAGGGTACCTAAAACAATTTTATTTTTGTTTTGTAGGTTAGGATTAGGAGTAGGGGTAAAGTAGAGAAGATTTGGTACTTGGACAGTGGATGTTCAAGGCACATGTGTGGAAACATACATGAGTTGACTGATGCAGTTGCTGTGGATGGTCCAAAGGTTACATTTGGAGACAGCAAAGAAGGCAAGATTAAAGCTAAAGGAAGATTAATCAAGGGAAACATAGAGATATCTGACGTCTCATACGTTAAAGGCCTCAAATATAATCTGCTAAGCATAAGTCAATTTTGTGACAAAGGATATTCAGTCATCTTCTCAACAGATAAGTGCTACGTTGAACAGATTGGTACAAAGAAGGTAATTTTATCTGGAAGACGACAAGGGAATGTCTACATAGTCGACTGGGATTCTGTTGACAAGAATTCAAGTATTTGTTTGGTAGCATCTGCACCAAGTGAAGTTAGTTGGCTATGGCACAAGAGAATGAATCACTTAAACTTCAAGACCATCAACAGATTAATCAAGAATGATCTGGTAGAAGGGATCCCAAAAACAGTCATGAGCAAAGACAAGCTCTGTGACGCATGTCAGAAGGGTAAACAAATCAAGTCATCCTTCAAAAGCAAGAAGCATCAATCTTCTGAAAGAATATTGGAGCTACTACATATGGACTTATTTGGACCCATTGATCCAGTCAGCAATGATGGAAAGAAATACTGCCTAGCTGTTGTGGATGACTATTCAAGATATACTTGGGTGATTTTCATGAAGAAGAAAAGTGAAACCAAGGAACATCTTACCAATCTGATGGAACTGATTCAAAATGAAAAGAGTACAAAGATATTGAAGATCAGATCAGATAGAGGGACAGAGTTTACAAACTCTACTGTTGAAGATTATTGTAATATCAAGGGAATACATCATGAGTATTCAGCTGCTAGAACCCCTCAACAGAATGGTGTTGCTGAAAGGAGAAACAGAACACTAAAAGAAGCTGTCAGGACCATGATAGCTGAAGCCAAGCTGCCACAAAGATTTTGGGCAGAAGCAACAAATACAGCATGCTTTACTCAGAACAGATGCATGATCAACAAAAATCAGAACAAAACTCCATATGAAGTTTGGAACAACAAAAAACCAAACATTCATTACTTTAAGATTTTTGGTTGTAAATGTTTTGTACTGAATAATGGGAAAAATCACCTTACTGCATTTGCAGAAAAGGCTGATGAAGCTGTCTTTGTAGGATACTCAACTATTAGTAAGGCCTATAGAGTTTTCAATAAAAGAACATTACTAATAGAAGAATCTATCCATGTAGTATTTGATGAACCAAGTCAATCTTCTGAAAAGAATCAAAGTGTTAATCAAGATCTGTCTACTGATTTACAGAAGTTAGACATTGGAAGAAATGAAGAATATGTTCCCATCATACTACCTAATCTTAGCTCAGCTGCTAACTCAAGTGCTGTTCAAAATCACAGTGCTGATTGTCTAACAGACGAGTTGCAAACAACTGACAGACCAGAGACTGTTCAACAGACTGCAAATGTTCAACAGACTACTACTGAAACTCCAACAGTAGTGTTGCAAGATCAAAACAGAGGACAGCATTCAGACCTGCAACCTGATCTTAGATGGCTCAAGAATCACCCACCAGAGTTAGTGATTGGTGATCCATTAGATAGAGTGAAAACAAGAAGAGCTGCTGCACAAGATGCTATGTTTGTAACCTTTCTATCTTAAATAGAGCCTAAGCAAATTGAAGAAGCTCTAAATGATTCCTTCTGGATAGAAGCTATGCAAGAAGAGCTGAATCAATTTGAAAGGAATGAAGTCTGGTACTTAGTTCCTAGACCAAGTCATCAAAGGGTAATTGGCACTAAATGGGTTTTCAGAAATAAGATGAATGAAGATGGTATTGTTACCAGAAACAAAGCAAGATTAGTGGCCAAGGGTTATTGTCAAGAAGAAGGAATTGACTTTGATGAAACTTTTGCACCAGTAGCAAGACTTGAAGCAATCAGACTGTTTCTAGCCTATGCTGCTTATAAGAACTTCACTGTCTATCAGATGGATGTGAAGTCTGCTTTTTTCAATGGAGAACTGCAAGAAGAAGTATATGTTGAACAACCTCCTGGATTTGAAGTCTATCAAGAAGAGGACAAGGTATATCGTCTGAAGAAAGCCCTCTATGGACTGAAACAGGCTCCAAGAGCATGGTATGATACCCTATCTGATTTTCTTTTAATTAAAGGATTTCATAAAGGTAAGGTAGATAAAACCTTGTTTACAATTGAATGGGAAAATCATATATTACTTGTGCAAATATATGTGGACGATATTATTTTTGGTTCAACTAACCAACAGATGTGTGATAAGTTCTCCAAGCTGATGCAGAATAAGTTTGAAATGAGCATGATGGGTGAACTTAATTATTTTCTTGGTTTACGAGTCAAACAGCTGCCTGATGGAATCTTTATAAATCAAGCTAAATACACAAGAGATCTGTTCAAGAAATTTGGTATGGAAACTAGCTCAACTGCTACAATTCCTATGTCTACAAGTCTTCGTTTGGATAAAGATGAAGATGGCAAATCAGTGGACATAACCAAATATAGAGGCATTATTGGTTCATTGTTGTATCTAACAGCAAGTAGACCTGATATAATGTACTCAGTTGGAGTCTGTGCAAGATTTCAATCAAACCCCAAGGAATCTCATCTCTTAGCTGCCAAGAGGATATTGAAATACATTAAAGGCACTCAAGAATTGGGATTGTGGTATCCTAGAGAATCTGGATTTGAGCTTATTGGCTATTCAGATTCAGACCTTGCTGGCTGCAAGATTGACAGAAAGAGCACAACAGGTGCCTGTCAGTTCTTAGGCAGTCGTCTGATCTCATGGATGAGTAAGAAACAAACTTCAGTTTCTATATCTACTGCTGAAGCTGAATATATAGCTGCTGGAGCTTGCTGTGCACAGATACTTTGGTTGAAGCATCAACTAGAAGACTACAATATCAAGATCAGTGGAATTCCAATCTACTGTGACAATACAAGTGCAATCTCTCTTACTCAGAACACTACAAGTCACTCAAGGACTAAACATATAGAGATCAAGCATCACTTCATTAGAGATCACGTTGAAAAAGGCAATGTAATGATAGAGTATGTTCATACTGACAATCAGATTGCTGATATCTTCACCAAACCTTTAAGTGAAGTAAGGTTTTCAACTCTAAGAGCTGAGCTAGGACTACTAAATTTGGATGCATAAGCTGAGGGGGAACTCATCAGAAGACTGGAGTTCAACAGCTTAGTTATCCACTATTCTACTCAAGAATTAAATTTCAACAGACTAGTTAACTTATGAATTCTTAAAGACAGGGGGAACGTGTAAGACTAGCGGTACTTCTGTTCTAAAGATGAAATTTGTTAGTGACAGTTAGTTGAAGTTACATTATCAGAAGATCTGTTCTTAATTCTTGAAGACTGAAGATTATTTTATCTTGCTGGATTGACAAACAGCAGAGGAAGATTACTAGCTATTGGCATTCTCTAGTAATATCAGATAACAGATCACTCGTCTGTCAGATAAGTTAAACTCTACTCATCTGATACCTTATATAAGCATGGTCATAAATCGTATATATATATATAGAAACGCGCTTTTATAAGTAACAGATTAGTGTCGATAGAGTTTCCCGCCCATCTGACATTAAAATAATAAAATTGAAATCCGCAATTCTCACCCACACGATTAGTAAACTCTCAGATTAGATCAACGTTTTAGATTAATCACGATAACCAAATCAAAAGGAAACCTATAAAATCCGATCTGAAACAGTACAGTCGTCTTACGCACTCAAACACTCTCAAATTCTCTAACTCTCAAGCTCTCTTGTTCGAGAGTTTATCGGTTTTGCAGAAATCTTCTCTCTAATCTCAGAAATGGACAAGATTATGGATGGAAGATACCTAAACTACAACAAATTTCACTTTTCGGGTACTGATCTGATGCGGTCACTTCTTGAGAAAATCAAAGAGGCATCACTTGTTCCTGTTCTTGAAGCACATGAAGATAGGGTTTACTTAGAAGACGTTTATCACTTCTACACGACCAGGAAGTTCAATGATGATGAAACTGTCATGACGGTTGTTATTGGTGGTAAGAAAATTGCTATCTCTGCTGCTGTTCTTAGTGAAATTTACAAGTTAGCAAATAAGGGAGGAGATGTGACCAGCTTAGGGTCAGAAAAGGAGGATGAATTTTGGGCAATCTGTGCAAAAAGGGGAGAAAAGATGACTGGAACTCTGATGAAAACTCAATTAAAAGATGAGTATCAGAGGTTCGCAGACATCATTGCGAAGGTGCTGGATTGTAGCACAAGTTCTTTGGATGGGTTACCTAGAAAGAGGTACTACACCATGGTTTGCATATACTATGGTATGAAGGTTAACTGGGCTGCTCACGTCTATGAGCTGCTGAGTGACAAGAGGCTTTCTCACGCCATCTTACTCAGTAATCTGTTTGCGTCCCTGCAATGTCCTATGGGTGGAGGAAAGACAACCCACAGTAGCAAGGAGTTCAAACTATATGAACCAGTGAAACATTTGGTGGCAAAGCCAAAAAGAAAGGCCACTGCAAAATCCAAAAAGAACCCTTCTAAGAAGAGCAAGAAGGAGGGTCAGACTAGTCAACCTGCTGAGCCAACAGCACAGTCTGCTGTTGTGGCTGGATCAGCACAAACTCAAGATGCAGTTCCAGAAAAGATAATTGAAGAATTTACCAAGGAGATTGAACAAATGGAGACAGGTTCCTCTCCTGAAAGAACTGAATCTGAAGAAGAAATTCCTCTTCAAAGGTTGAAAAGATTGAGAACAAGAAGTGAGGCAAAGGGGACCTCCTACTGCCAACCCCCCTGCCAAAAGACTTGCAAAATCAAAGGTCAAGAGAAAGGTCACTTTCTCTGAAAAGCCAGTTGCAACAGTAAGGGAAATAACAACAGAAGCAGAAAGGCCACTAACTATTGAAGAGCCTGCTGTCAAGGCTGCTAAAGCTGCTGCTGCTGCTGGAACTGAAATTGTTTCCACAGTTGGAGTGTCAACAGAAGACTCATCTGCTGCACTATCTGCTAAAATTGAAGAAGCACAGCAGACTAGTACAACACTTGAAGGAAATGCACTCTTGCTGCATCCTTCTCCAGTTGCTGCAACCCCTCTTCAAGCAGTTGAAAGTCCTGAATCAAGGAGGAAGAGGACTGGTAAGATTGCCACTTACTTAATTGCTGCTGAAAAGAAGAAACAAGATGCTGCTGAAAAGCAAAGGATGGCTGCAGAAAAGGCAGAAGAAGATAGGCTGAAAAGCCTAGAGCTAAAAAGGCTGGAAGAAGAAGCCAGCAAAATGACTCAAGAGCAGAGGGATGCTATTGAGAAAGCAGAATTGGCTGCTGCTATTGAAGCAAGCACCAAAGATGCTCATGGACCAAAGCATACTGGTGGAATAGTTATTGGTGAACGAAGAGATCCTACCAAACCAATACCAGCTATGCCTGCACCAAAGACAAAGCCAAAAAGAAGAGAGGAGATCAGATTGGCTCTGGAGATTGTCAGGGATGACCCTGCTATCTTTGATGAATTTCTCAAGAGGCTAGATGCTGAAAATGAAAGAATCAACCATCTGACGTTGTTTAATGCTGAAAAGATCAGATACAACAGATGGAGGGAATTCAGACTGACAATGAGCCCTGCTGAAATGGCCAAGTGGAAAGCCTTCAATGCTGAAGAAGCCTGGGTATTAAAGTGGCTTGAGACTAGATCCCTAATTCAAGCACTTGATTCAGAATTCTTTCTGGACAGGTTAAGATTGAGAATAAGTCACATAGTAAAGGCTGAAGCAGAGAAATTGTTTGAGTCTGTCCCTGAGGATTATGATGATTCAGAAGACCTCAAGGAAAGATCAATCAAGTTGGCTGTTGCTCAAGCAATGGAGCTCTGGGCAAAGAAGTCTAGGAAGCTGATGGGACAACCAAGCTCATTGGTCCCTCTTCCTAACATCAAGCACATCGTCTATGGTCCAAATATCAAACCATTTGAACAGCTACCTGAGGAACCATACTCACCTTTTATTCCTCTTGACAATTTTACATGGATTTCTCACAGGTCTGCTGTAGATAATGAAGGTTTGATGAAAACAGTTGAGACTGTTAAGAAGATCAAATCCCCTGCTGACAAAGAAAAGGAAGATTTGGTGGGTATATCTGACCCAGCTGATCAAAACAAAGACAAGGGTGACAAGTCTGACACAGCTGATGAATCAAAGGGAGAAGAAACCATTCCAGCTGATCAGATTAGTGAAAGGAAGGCTGCTGCTGAGCTAGATGATCAGACTAAGGAGAAGGAAAGCACTCCTGGTCAGGCTGATGAAACCAGAAAAGAAGAGATTGCTTCTGGATCAGCAGATCAAACCACAAAAGAGTCTACTCAAGCAGAAGAACAATCCACTGAAAAGGAAGTTCTTACCTTACCCCCAACTCAAACTGAGGTTGCTTCTACTTCTCAGAGCTTACAGCAAACATCTTTGTTGGATTCTATTCAACAAATGATGGACAGATCATTGAAAGAAATGAAGGAGGAGTTAAAAGCAGATGTGTTGGCTGCTGTACGTCAACCAAATCAGACAGTTGCTGCTATCCCGACCAATCTGATAGAAGATACTGCTCAAAATGTTAAGTCCATTTGTCAATATATGGACATACTTAGAAGAAGGACTCAAAGCACTGCTGATGGTTGGAAACGTATTGAATAAACAGTTGAAACGGCCCTCCAAGCAGAAGATGAAGTCATGGAGAATATGATGAAAGACTTCACTGCTTCATCAAATTGGATTTTAGGAACTAAAATTCAATTAGGTGATCAAGGAGAGGATTTGCTCAAAGAAGTAAAGGATTTTAAGGCCAATCAACTCAAACAACAAGCTCAAATAAATGCCATGGAAGAAAACATCAAACTTCTCTGTGACGCACTTCAGATTACACCTGCCTTGCCACAATATCCAATCAACCCTGCTGATGATGACAAAAAGGGGGAAGAAAGGGTATTTGGACAAAAAAGAGTTGTAACCTCTTTTGTAAGGGAAGAAGAAAATCAGGATGGTGCTGAAGAAACTGAAGTGTTGGAAGAATCTGCCGGTGAAATTGATAAAAATATGGAAGGAACAAGCAGACCAACAGAAGAGAAGATCACAGAAGAAGAAGAAGCTGACAATGCTGAAGCTGAAGCAAAAGCTAAGTCTGATAAAGAGATAGCTGCTGCCAAAGACTCAGCTGAAGAACAGCTTGATCCTAATGTCAAGTATAAGAAGATAGAGCTGTTGAGGAAAAGATTATTTGAAGAATTGGAAGCTGAAACTTCCAAACTATCTGATGAAGAATCTGATAAAGAAGACAAGGAAGCAGAAGAAGAAAAGAAGGAAGAAAACTAGTTTAGGCTAGATTTTTTCTATGTTAAGAATCCTTGTAATCTTTTAAAAGTATTTTGTACTTCTCATCTTTCAACACTTGTAATATGTAATCAGTTCATATATATATATATAAAATTGCAAGTTTGAATCCAACACACTATTTCTATCTCATAAATTTTTGAGGACCAGAACTTTAGTTTAGGTACAGGTACTTAGCTGAAGTTTTGTCATCATCAAAAAGGGGGAAATTGTTGGATGAAGATGAAGAGAAAAGAAGTTAATTATTAAGGGAAGGTTTTGATGATTTCCAAAACATCATAATCAGCTAAGTATGGAAAGCTTAGTTCCATTAGAAGAATTTTGAACAAGTAAAAGAAGACATCAGAAGAGTTCAAAGTTCAAAGCCCAGAAGACTAGTGATCTCTTGTTGAAATAGCAAACAGAAGGGTAGACCATCAGCCGACTCAAATCAGATTAGTTCAGTATTTGATCAGCAGAGTGTCTATCAGACGGGTTGTTTCGATCAGCAGAGTAGAAGGGATCATGAGACTAGTTCAACGGTAATAAATGCACCTGGTGTAATAAATGCTGAAAGAGAAGGGTAGTAATGGCAAATGATTGGAATTAACTCTCGGATCAGCAGAGTGCATTTAATGCAGCTACAGAAAAGTACAGCAGAAATAGTACTGTAGCAGGTAGCCGTTCTGATTTCGGGCTAAGTCTATGGATTTGATGATGTGATTTGCTTCAACGGTCATAAATTCAAATCCAAGTATAAATAGAGCTGAATTTCAAACGAGCGAGATACACAACAACAATCAGAGATTTTGCATTCGAAGCAAAAATTTATCTAAGTCTCAAAAGCTCGAACAGCTCACTCGTCTGGTGGAAGTCATCTGTTGACAGAAACCCAGTTGAAGAAAACAGAAAAACATTATCTGAGTGATTTTGTAATAGCTGAGTGTTGTGCGAAGTTAGAATCCATCTTTGTGAGTGATTCTACTTTAGAGGATAGGATTTCTGAGTGACTTCCTATTGTGAGCTTATAGCCTTTACATTTGTTGTGTAGGTGTAAGTGGAGAAATATGTAATCTGTGTGATTATAGTATAACCCAGAATCTAAGTGATCTGGAAGAGTGGACTAAAGGATTTTTATCCATATAACCACTATAAAAATTCTTTGTGTTATCTTGCATTTAAGTCTTCTTGCATACTTTAAAGATTGCATATTTACACACTTTGAATTCCAAAAAGATTTTATAAGGAGTTTCAAAACTGGGGATAAAATCTTTTAAGAACTTAGTTTACTTGTGAAAAACACTTTCAAACAATCCGCTGCAAGTATACTCTTTGGAAAACTGTTTTGCTGAAAAACAGCTAAGTATTTGTAAGAAGAGTGGTCAGTCTGCTGTTCAAGATTTGTTCACGATCAGCTCAGTCTGCTTACTGTTCTTCATCAGCTTAGTCTGCTGACAGAAGACTGAAAAGTTTTTAAGTTCAAAAATTTTCAGAGGTCTATTCACCCCCCCCCCCTCTAGACCTCATCTGACCACTTGGGACCAACAAAGTTGCAGTGCGGTAGTACTCCAGGACTTGATCAGTCCACACCAAACCCTTATGGTATTCCATGAAATTTACTAGAGAGGCCGCTTTGAATTTCTCCAGCAGTTCTTTCATCAATGCGGTACCAGATTGGTAATAGGAATCGTACACAAGGTACATCCCCTCAGCCTTTGAATCTTGACTGGATGCCATCTCAATTCTGTTGAAAGTTAGTAAAAAAGAAGAGTTTTTGCAGAAAATTTCAAGGATTTTTGCTCTCAAGTGCACTTTGAATATTTGGGTGCGTACAGATCTACTGAGCTGATCAGATCTGGATTTATAGAGTTAGGGTATTTTGGGTTCCGTGATACCAGCTAACCGTTAGATCCGTTTCTTGTCAGTTACGACCTTTCAAATTCAAATTGCATTAAATGAGGAGCGGGAAAATGTACCGCTCTTTTATCACTTGTAAAAGTGTGTTTTAAAAATAAAACGTTTTAGGCAGTAAGCTTTTACACAGGTGATCAGACGAGTAAAATAAATACTTATCTGATGGACTACTGTCATGATGACAAAGCTGTTATCAGTGAAAGCCAATAGCTGATAACCTTCTTCGGTTGTTTGTCAATCCAGCTAGATAATAAATCTTCAATCTTTAAGACTTTAATCTTCTGTTGAAAACATAACTTCAACTAACTGTCATCAACAAATTTCATCTTTTAATCAGAAGCACCGCTAGTCCTACACGTTCCCCCTACCTTTAAGAGTTCATAAGTTAACTAGTCTGTTGAGAGTTAATCCTTGAAGATAAATGTGATGAGTAAGCTGTTGAACTTCAGTCTTCTGATGATTTCCCCCTCAGCTTATTCATCCAATTTTAATAAACCAGTTCAGCTCTTAGAGTTGAAAACCTTGTTTCACTTAGAGGTTTTGTGAAGATGTCAGCAATCTGATTTTCAGTAAACACATATTCTATCATGACATTTCCTTTCTCCACATGATCTCTAATAAAATGATGTTTGATCTCAAGATGCTTAGTCCTTGAATGACTTGTAGTATTCTGAGTACGGCTGATTGCACTTGTATTGTCACAGTAGATAGGTATTCCACTGATTTTTATGTTGTAATCTTCTAGTTGATGCTTCAACCATAATATTGGTGCACAGCAAGCTCCAGCAGCAATGTATTCAGCTTTAGCAGTTGATATGGATACTGAAGTCTGTTTCTTACTCATCCATGAGATCAGACGACTACCTAAGAACTGACAGGCACCTGTTGTGCTTTTTCTATCAATCTTGCAGCCAGCAAGGTCAGAATCTGAATATCCAATGAGTTCAAATCCAGATTACCTAGGATACCACAATCCCAAATCTTCAGTACCTTTAAGATACTTGAGTATCCTTTTGGCAGCTAGGAGATGAGATTCTTTAGGATTTTATTGATACCTCGCACAAACCCCAACAGAGTACCTAATATCAGGTCTGCTAGCTGTTAAGTATAACAGAGACCCAATAATTCCTCTGTACTTGGTTATGTCCACTGATTTGCCATCTTCATCTTTATCCAAACGAAGACTAGTAGACATTGGAATGTTAGTAGTAGAGCTAGTTTCCATACCAAATTTCTTGAACAGATCCTTTGTGTATTTTGCTTGGCTGATGAATATTCCATCAGGCAACAGTCTTACTTGCAAGCCAAGAAAATAATTAAGTTCTCCCATCATGCTCATTTCAAACTTGTTCTGCATCAGCTTTGAGAACTTATCACACGTTTGTTGATTTGTTGAACCAAAAATAATATCGTCCACATAAATTTGCACAAGCAAAATATGTTCTTCCCATTCAATAGTGAACAAGGTCTTGTCTACCTTACCTTTACGAAATCCTTTAATGAAAAGAAAATCAGATAGGGTATCATACCATGCTCTTGGAGCCTGTTTCAGTCCATAGAGGGCTTTCTTCAGACGATACACCTTGTCTTCTTCTTGATATGCTTCAAATTCAGGTGGTTGTTCAACATAAACTTCTTCTTGCAATTCTCCATTGAGAAAAGCTGATTTCACATCCATCTGATAGACTGTGAAATTCTTATGAGCAGCATAGGCAAGAAAGACTCTGATAGCCTCTAATCTTACTACTGGTGCAAAAGTTTCATCAAAGTCAATACCTTCTTCTTGACAATATCCTTTGGCAACTAATCTTGCTTTATTTCTGGTGACTTCACCATCTTCATTCATTTTATTCCTGAATACCCATTTAGTGCGAATGACTCTTTGATGACTTGGTCTAGGAACTAAGTACCAGACTTCATTCATTTAAAATTGATTTAGCTCTTCTTGCATAGCTTCTATCCAGTTTGAATCACTAAGAGCTTCTTCAATCTGTTTGGGCTCAATTTGAGATAGGAAGCTGACAAACATTGCTTCACTTGCAGCAGCTCTCCTTGTCTTTACTTTATCCAAAGGATCACCAATCACCAGCTCTGGTGGGTGATTCATGAGCCATCTAAGATCAGATTGCAAATCATAATGTTGTCCTTTGTTTTGATCTTGCAACACTACTGTTGGAGTTCCAGTAGTAGTCTGTTGAACATTTGTTGTCTGTTGAACAGTCTCTGGTCTTTCAGCTGTTTGCAACTCGTCTGTTAGACAATCAGCATTGTGATTTTGAACAGCACTTGAGTTAGCAGCTGGGTTGAGATCAGGTAGTATGATGGGAACATATTCTTCATTCTTTCCAACATTCAATTTCTGTAAATTAGTAGACAGATCTTGATTAGTACTTTGATTCTTTTCAGAAGATTGATTTGGTTCATCAAATACTACGTGAATGGATTCCTCTATAAGTAAAGTCCTTTGTTAAAGACTCTGAAAGCTTTACTAACAGTAGAGTATCCTACAAATACTGCTTCATCAGCCTTCTCTGCAAAAGCAGTATGGTGATTTTTCCCATTATTTAAAACAAAGCATTTACAACCAAATATTTTAAAGTAATAAATGTTTGGCTTCCTGTTGTTCCAAACTTCATATGGAGTCTTGTTTTGGTGCTTGTTGATCATGCATCTGTTTTGGGTAAAGCATGCTGTATTTGTTGCTTCTGCCCAAAATCTTTGAGGCAGCTTAGCTTCAGCTATCATTGTCCTTATAGCTTTTTTAAGAGTTCTGTTTCTCCTTTCAGCAACTTCGTTCTGTTGAGGGGTTCTGGCAGCAGAATACTCATGACTGCTTCCTCTGGCATTATAATACTCTTCAACAGTAGAGTTTGTAAATTATGTCCCTCTATCTGATCTGAACTTCAGTATTTTCATATTTTTCTCATTCTGAATCTTTTCCATCAGATTTGTAAGATGTTCCTTGGTTTCACTTTTCTTCTTCATGAAGATCACCCAAGTATATCTTGAATAGTCATCCACAACAGCTAGGCAGTATTTCTTTCCACCATTGTTGACTGGATCAATGTGTTCAAATTGATAGAAATAGTGTCCTGCAAGCCAGCTGTATGGCTAGTATTTATTGTAATAAATGCGGAACTATTCAATTTCGATTAATAAATGCACTTTATTAAAATGGTCATCTTTATCTTATGTAATAATTATCTACGCATAAGGATAGAAGTCCTTAGATCACAGGGCTATGGGACAACCCGTAGACTGATCTCCAAGGCCATGATCTAGAACATATTCAAGAGTCGTAGAATCCAATCGAGATAGGACGTCGTTGGATTCGGTAGACTCTCACTTTTGTGTGTTGTTGGATGAAGATGAAGTTGAAGAGCAAAGAAGACAAGAAATTAAGGGAGATGATTTCCAAAACATCATAATCAGCTAAGTATGGAAAGCTTAGTTCCCTTAGAAGAACCTTGAACAAACAAAGAAGATATCAGAAGAGTTCAAAGTTCAAAGACCAGAAGACTAGTGATCTCATGCTGAAACATCGAACAAAAAGGTAGGTCATCAGCCGAGTCAAATCAGATTAGTTCAGTATTTGATCAGCAGAGTGCCTATCAGATGGGTTGCTTCGATCAGCAGAGTAGAAGAGATCAAGAGTTTAGTCCAACGGTAATAAATGCACTTGGAGTAATAAATGCTGAAAGAGAAGGGTAATAATGGCAAATGATTGAAGAAAACCTCGTATCAGCAGAGTGCATTTAATGCTGCTGCAGGAAAGTACAACAGAGAAAGTACTGTAGCAGGTTGCCGTTTTTGATTCTGACAAAGGCTATGGATTTGATGATGTGATTTGCTTCAACGGTCATAAATTCAAATCCAAGTATAAATAGAGCTGATTTTCAACGAGCGAACAATAACAATCAGAGATTTCATTTTTGAAGCAGAATTTTTCTAAGTCTCAAAAGCTCAAACAGCTCACTCGTCTGGTGGAAGTCATCTGTTGACAGAAACCCAGTTGAAGAAAACAGAAAATTACGATCTGAGTGATCTTGTAAAAGCTGAGTGTTGTGAGAAGTTGTGATCCATCTTTGTGAGTGATCAAACTTCAGAGAGTAGAATTTCTTAGTGATTTTCTATTGTGAGCTTATAGCCTTTTCATTAGTTGTCTAGGTATAAGTGGAGAAATATTGTAATCTGTGTGATTATAGTATAACCCAGAATCTAAGTGATCTGGAAGAGTGGACTAAAGGATTTCTATCCATATAACCACTATAAAAATTCTTTGTGTTATCTTGCATTTAAGCTTTCTTGCATATTTTAAAGATTGCATATTTAAGCACTTTGAATTACTAAAAGATTTTATAAGGAGTTTCAAAACTGGGGATAAAATCTTTTAAGAACTTAGTTTACTTGTAAAAAACACTTTCAAACAATCCACTGCAAGTATACTCTTTGGAAAACTGTTTTGCTGAAAAACAGCTAAGTATTTGTAAGAAGAGTGGTCAGTCTGCTGTTCAAGATTTGTTCACGATCAGCTCAGTCTGCTTACTGTTCTTCATCAGCTTAGTCTGCTGACAGAAGACTGAAAAGTTTTTAAGTTCAAAATTTTTTAGAGGTCTATTCACCCCCCCTCTAGACCTCATCTGACCACTTGGGACCAACAAGTGGTATCAGAGCAGGTGGTTCATTAGAATCAGCTGCCTGATCAACGAGCTTGATCCAAGTGTTTTTCAAAGGTTTTCAAAACCTTTCAAAAGAGCATCTTTTTGAAAAATCAAAACTTTTTGAAAAATGGATTGTATCAGCCATGTTCCCCACATTGCTGGTATGTCCTTTGAGGACTGGAAAATCAGAATGGAGATTTTCCTAGCTGCTTATAATGACAACATGTACACATGTATCATTAAAGGTCTATTCAGATTCACAAAGACCATAAAGATAAATGAGGTTGACACGGTTGTGGAAAAAGACCTTCATGAGATGACTCCAGAAGAAATAAAGCTTTACAATCTAGACAAAGTTGGGAGATTCATCATGACTAAAGCCCTGGACAATGATCGGTTTGACAAGGTCAAACATTGCAAGACTGCAAAGGAAATGTGGGACAAAGTCAGAGACATGAGCGAAGGCAATGATGCAATAAAGGAGCATCAGCTCACTGTTGCTTTGGAGAAACTTGACAACTTCAAGATGAAGTCTGGAGAAACCATTGATCAGATGAATACCAGATTCACCAGAACTCTGAATGAAGTTTTAAAGTTGGGAAAGACCTTCACTGACAAAGAGATCACTGTCAGAGTATTAAAGGCCCTACCCCCAAAATTCAACATGAAAGTGACAGCAATGGAAGAATCAAGGGATTTGGGAAAAATCTCTCTTACTGAGCTGTTCTCTTTACTCAAGGCATTCGAGTATAAACTGCCTAGAATGGGAATTGAAGAAACCTCAACTTCAGGACCCACAACTGCACTGGTTGCTGCTGAAAACACCAGAAGACCAGCACAGAAAAGCAAAGAAGTGGACTCATCTGATGAAGCCACTCTACTCAACAAGAAGTAGTACACTGCTGGAGATGTTGCACTGTTGATAAATAATTTCAAGAAGTTCTACAAAAGAAAAATGAAGAACAAATACAACAATGCTTCTACTTCTAAACCTAACTTTTCTTCTCAAGATAAAGATGATTATAAAGCAAAACTAATGTGTTACAACAGCAGGAAATTGGGACACTTCATCAAAGACTGCCCATATCCAAAAGCAGAAAAATACACTGAAGAGGAGAAGAAAATGAGAAAAGAAAGAAAGTATCAGAGAGGCAAGGCAATGATGGCTGAAGCAGAAAAGCTGACTGCTGTCTACTCATCTGATTCAGACTCGGACACGTCTGATGAAGAATCGTCTGATGAAGAAAAACCTGCTCTCCTGTGCCTGATGGCAAAGGAATCTGATGACTCTGAGGATGAGGTAACTCCTCTTAACAATGAATTATTTAATTCATTTGAACAAATGATGCTTAACAATACTGGTATTGCTGAAGCATATAAAAAGCTTAAGGAAGAGATGATATTGCTAAAAGAGCAAAATAGTTCACTGAAACTTTTAGCTGAAAAGCCAAAGGAATCAGCTGAATACAAACAGCTTGAGCAAGAATATGAGTCTCTGAAAGCTGAATGTGAAGTTTATAAAGGAAAGATCATGGAACTTGAAAAGGTTATCGAGTCTCATGAGAAATCATCTGTTGCATCCACGCATACATTCAGTAAACAGAAGATACCTTTAGAACAGGATAAGTTTGAACTGAATCATACTGAAAAATTTGTATCAGCTGACAACAGTAAGGTCATTCTTTATGTTCAGACAACTAAACCTGCTTCACCTGAGAAAGTAGTAAAGAAGAAGAAAACTCCTAAAGCTGAAAAGAGCAAAGAGCCTAGTTTAGGTAAAAAGACTAGTAAGACCAAACAGCAGAGTCCTAAGAAGTCTGCTGATAAAGCTAAACTGAATCAATCTGTTGGTAAAACTAAGTCAAAATCATTTGAGCAAGCATCTAGTAAACCAAAGAAGCATAAAAACAAGAAAAATCAAAATGCTTGGTATGGAAATGAGTCATATTATGTGCAACCTGCTGCATATCATCCTATGTATCATGCACCTCAATTTTCAGGTTACTATGCACCTTACCCTGCTCATCCAATGCATGCATACCCTGCTTATCATGAACCTTACCCTGCTTATGAACATTACTCTTATCATACTGATCATCAACATGACTTATCTGATAACTATGATAAAAATGAAGCTGTTCATGCTCCTGTCAAAGCTCAGAAAACTAAGAAGCCTAAGACATCAACATCTTGGGTTGTCAAAGGTGAAACTAATCCTTCAGGACCCTCTCAACAAGGGTACCTAAAACAATTTTATTTTGTTTTGTAGGTTAGGATTAGGAGTAGGAGTAAAATAGAGAAGGTTTGGTACTTGGACAGTGGATGTTCAAGACACATGTGTGGAAACATACATGAGCTGACTGATGCAGTTGCTGTGGATGGTCCAAAAGTTACTTTTGGAGACAGTAAAGAGGGCAAGATTATAGCTAAAGGAAGAGTTATCAAAGGAAACATTGAGATATCTGACGTCTCATATGTTAAAGGCCTCAAATATAATCTGCTAAGCATAAGTCAATTTTGTGACAAAGGATATTCAGTTATCTTCTCAACAGATAAGTGCTATGTTGAACAGACTGGTACAAAGAAGGTAATCCTATCTGGAAGAAGACAAGGAAATATCTACATAGTCGACTGGAATTCTGCTGATAAGAATTCAAGTGTTTGTTTGGTGGCATCTGCACCAAGTGAAGTTAGCTGGCTATGGCACAAGAGAATGAATCATCTAAACTTCAAGACCATAAACAGATTAATCAAGAATGATCTGGTAGAAGGGATTCCAAAGGCAGTCATGAGCAAAGACAAGCTCTGTGATGCATGTCAGAAGGGTAAACAAATCAAGTCATCATTCAAAGGCAAGAAGCACCAATCTTCTGGAAGAATATTGGAGCTACTACATATGGACTTATTTGGACCCATTGATCCAGTCAGCAATGGTGGAAAGAAATACTGCCTAGCTGTTGTGGATGATTATTCAAGATATACTTGGGTGATTTTCATGAAGAAGAAAAGTGAAACCAAGGAACATCTTACCAATCTGATGGAACTGATCCAGAATAAGAAGAGTACCAAAATATTGAAGATTAGATCAGATAGAGGGATAAAGTTTACAAACTCTACTGTTGAAGAGTATTGTAATATCAAGGGAATACATCATGAGTATTCAGCTGCTAGAACCCCTCAACAGAATGGTGTTGCTGAAAGGAGAAACAGAACACTAAAAGAAGCTTTCAGGACTATGATAGCTGAAGCTAAGCTGCCACAAAGGTTTTGGGCAGAAGCAACAAATACAGCCTGTTTTACTCAGAACAGATGCATGATCAACAAAAATCAGAACAAGACTCCATATGAAGTTTGGAACAACAGAAAACCAAACATTCATTACTTTAAAATTTTTGGTTGTAAATGTTTTGTTTTGAATAATGGGAAAAATCACCTTACTGCATTTGCAGAAAAGGCTGATGAAGCTGTTTTTGTAGGATACTCTACTGTTAGTAAGGCTTACAGAGTTTTTAACAAAAGAACATTACTAATAGAAGAATCCATTCATGTAGTATTTGATGAACCAAACCAATCTTCTGAAAAGAATCAAAGCACTAATCAAGAACTATCTACTGATTTACAGAAGTTAAGTGTTGGAAGGATGAAGAATATGTTCCCATCGTACTACCTGATCTTAACTCAGCTGCCAACTCAAGTGCTGTTCAAAATCAGATCACTGATTGTCTAACAGACGAGTTACAACCAGCTGACAGACCAGAGACTGTTCAACATACTGCAAATGTTCAACAGACTGCTACTGCAACTCCAACAGTAGTGTTGCAAAATCATAACAGAGGACAACATCCAGACCTGCAACCTGATCTAAGATGGCTCAGAAATCACCCACCAGAGTTAGTGATTGGTGATCCATTAGATAGAGTGAAAACAAGAAGAGCTGCTGCACAAGATGCTATGTTTGTCACTTTTCTATCTCAAATAGAGCCAAAACAAATTGAAGAAGCTCTAAATGATTCTTTCTGGATAGAAGCTATGCAAGAAGAGTTGAATCAATTTGAAAGGAATGAAGTCTGGTACTTAGTTTCTAGACCAAGTCATCAAAGAGTTATTGGCACTAAATGGGTTTTCAGAAATAAGATGAATGAAGATGGTATTGTTACCAGAAACAAAGCAAGATTAGTGGCCAAAGGTTATTGTCAAGAAGAAGGAATTGACTTTGATGAGACATTTGCACCAGTAGCAAGACTTGAAGCAATCAGACTGTTTCTTGCCTATGCTGCTCACAAGAACTTCACTGTCTATCAGATGGATGTGAAGTCTGCTTTTCTCAATGGAGAACTGCAAGAAGAGGTATATGTTGAACAACCTCCTGGATTTGAAGTCTATCAAGAAGAGGACAAGGTATATCGTCTGAAGAAAGCTCTCTATGGACTGAAACAGGCTCCAAGAGCATGGTATGATACCCTATCTGATTTTCTTTTAATTAAAGGATTTCATAAAGGTGAGGTAGATAAAACCTTGTTTACAATTGAATGGGAAAATCATATATTACTTGTGCAAATATATGTGGACGATATTATTTTTGGTTCAACTAACCAACATATGTGTGATAAGTTCTCCAAGCTGATGCAGAATAAGTTTGAAATGAGCATGATGGGTGAACTTAATTATTTTCTTGGTTTGCAAGTTAGACAGTTGCCTGATGGAATATTCATCAGCCAAGCAAAATACACAAGAGATCTGTTCAAGAAGTTTGGTATGGAAACTAGCTCAACTGCTACCATTCCTATGTCTACAAGTCTTCGTTTGGATAAAGATGAAGATGGCAAATCAGTGGACATAACCAAATATAGAGGCATTATTGGTTCATTGTTGTATCTAACAGCAAGTAGACCTGATATAATGTACTCAGTTGGAGTCTGTGCAAGATTTCACTCAAACCCCAAGGAATCTCATCTCTTAGCTGCCAAGAGGATATTGAAATACATTAAAGGCACTCAAGAATTGGGATTGTGGTATCCTAGAGAATCTGGATTTGAGCTTATTGGATATTCAGATTCAGACCTTGCTGGCTGCAGGATTGACAGAAAGAGCACAACAGGTGCTTGTCAGTTCTTAGGTAGTCGTCTGATCTCATGGATGAGTAAGAAACAGACTTCAGTTTCTATATCTACTGCTGAAGCTGAATATATAGCTGCTGGAGCTTGCTGTGCACAGATACTTTGGTTGAAGCATCAACTAGAAGACTACAACATCAAGATCAGTGGAATTCCAATCTACTGTGATAATACAAGTGCAATCTCTCTTACTCAGAACACTACAAGTCATTCAAGGACTAAACACATTGAGATCATGTTGAAAAAGGCAATGTTATGATTGAGTATGTTCATACAGATAATCAGATTGCTGATATTTTCACTAAACCTTTAAGTCAAGTAAGGTTCTCAACTCTAAGAGCAGAGCTAGGACTACTAAATTTGGATGCATAAGCTGAGGGGGAACTCATCAGAAGACTGAAGTTCAACAGCTTAGTTATTCTCTATTATATTCAAGGATTAACCTTCAACAGACTAGTTAGCTTATGGATTCTTAAAGTCAGGGGGAACGTGTAAGACTAGCGGTACTTCTGTTCTAAAGATGAAATCAGTTAATGACAGTTAGTTGAAGTTAAGTTATCAGAAGATATGTTCTTAATTCTTGAAGACTGAAGATTATTTTATCTTGCTGGATTGACAAACATCAGAGGAAGATTACTAGCTATTGGCCTTCTCTAGTAATAACAAATATCAGATCACTCGTCTGTCAGATAAGTTAAATTCTACTCATCTGATGTCTTATATGTTGGTATAAGTTAGAGTAGGTTTTGAAGATGACAAAAAGGCCATAAAGGTTTTGAAGATAAAAAAGTTAAGTCATCAACTAAGAACAGCTTAGTGAAACCTATCTCAAGGTCTGGAAGCTATGTTACCGAATCAGCCGAGTGGGATATCAGATCAGTAAAGATCAGATTGGTGATCATCAGCCGAGTCAAGATAGATATGTTCATTCTTGAATCAGCCGAGTAGCCATCAGCTTAGTACTCCCATCAGCTAAGTGAAGACGGTAAGCAAGCTGTCCAACGGTAACCTGATGAGTGCATTAAATGCGACTGACAGAAAGTACAACAGACTGTACTGTAGCAGTTGCAGGGAGCCGTTCCAGAAAATGGGGACCAGAACTCGAGGACTGCAGATTTCTGTCTCATCTTCAACGGGCAGAAATTCAAATCCAAGAGTATAAATAGAAGACTAACTGAAGATCAAAGTGGGACTTGCACAATTAAAGATCACATCTTAAGAGCGAGATCCATCAGTTGAGTCGTCTGATCACAAGCCCAGTCATCTGTTGACGAAGCTTTTCGTTGAAGAACAGAGAACTTGCGTTGTCTGTCTGAGTGACTTTCAACTGAGAAAAGAAAGGAGTGTATATCCATCTATGTGAAGTGATATAGCTTCTTAGTGTAGGTTTTCTTTGTGAGCTCCTATACTGAAAATAGCGTGAGGAGTGTAGATCCATCTGTGTGAGTGATCTAGCTTCGGAGGGTAGGATTTCTGTGTGATTTCTTACTGCGCACTTGTGGCCATTTCATTTGTTGTTTGGCGCAAGCATTGTATACTGATTACTTTGTGTTTTCTACTATAACCCAAGATCTGTGTGACTTGGAAGAGTGGACTAAAGGATTTTTATCCATATAACCACTATAAAAATTCCTTGTGTTTGATTACTTGTTTTATCATCCATATTTTCAAAAGTAAACAAACGTTTAAAAGACAAAGCTTTTAAATTGGGGAATTTACTAAACTGGGGTAAACCTTTGAAGAGAAACTTGTTTGAAAAACATACTTGATATATCCGCTGCATACAAGTTTTGAAACTCTGAGTATATCTGAATCAGCCTAGTGAAATCAGATGAGTGGTCAACTCTGCTGCTCAAAGCTTTGTGCGCGAACAGCTTAGTAGTCTTACGAATTCTGGATCAGCTTAGTCTGCTGACAGATAAAGTTTTAAAGTTTATGAGATCTATTCACCCCCCCCTCTAGATCTCATCTGACCACTTTTGGGACCAACATTATATAAGCATGGTTATAAAGTCACATTTTCAGAAATACGCTTTTATAAGTAACAGATAAGTAACGCTTGAGTTTCCCGCCTGTCTGACATTAAAATATTAAAATTTGAAATCCATAACTCCCAATCACACGATTTAAAACTGTCAGATTAGATCAACGTTTTAGATTAATCACGATAACCAAATCAAAGGAAACCTATAAAGTCCGATCTGAACAGCACAGTCGTCTTACGCACTCAAACACTCTCAAATTCTCTCACTCTCAAACTCTCCTGTTTCGAAATTTTATTGGTTTTGCAGAATTCTACTCACTAATCTCAGAAATGGAAAAGATTATTGATGGAAGATACCTAAACTACAGCAAATTCCACTTTTCGGGTACTGATCTGATGCGCTCACTCATGGAGAAAATCAAATAGGCATCTTTAGTCCCAGTTCTGGAAGCACACGAAGACAGGGTCTACTTAGAAGACGTATATCACTTCTACACGACCAGGAAGTTCAACGATGATGAAACTGTCATGTCTGCTGTTATTGGTGGTAAGAAAATTGCTGTTTCTGCTGCTGTCTTAAGTGAAATTTACAAACTTAAGAATAAAGGAGGAGATGTGACAGACCTAGGGTCTGAAAAGGAGGAAGAATTTTGGAAAATTTGTGCAAAAGAGGGAGAAGAGATGACTGGAACTCTGATGAAAACTCAGTTGAAAGATGAGTATCAGAGGTTCGCAGACATCATTGCGAAAGTGCTGGATTGTAGCACGGGTTCTCTAGATGGATTACCTAGGAGGAGGTACTACACCATGATCTGTATATACTATGGACTGAAAGTTAACTGGGCTACTCACGTCTATGAGCTGCTGAGTGATAAGAGGCATTCTCATGCTATCTTACTCAGTAATCTGTTTGCATCCCTGCAATGTCCTATGGGTGGTGGAAAGACCACTCACAGTAGCAAGGAGTTCAAATTGTATGAACCAGTGAGAAAAATGGTGGCAGAACCAAAAAGAAAGGCCACTGCAAAATCCAAAAAGGCCCCCTCTAAGAAGAGCAAGAAGGAGGGTCAAACAAGTCAACCTGCTGAGCCAACAGCACAGTCTGCTGATGTGGCTGGATCAGCACAAACTGAAGATACAGTTCCAGAAAAGATGATTGAAGATTTCACCAAGGAGATTGAGCAGATGAAGACTGACTCTTCTCCTGAAAGAACTGAGTCTGAGGAAGAAATCCCTCTTCAAAGGTTGAAAAGGTTAAGAACCAGAAGTGAGGCAAGGGGACCTCCTACTGCCAACCCCCCTGCCAAAAGAATTGCCAAATCAAAGGCCAAGAGAAAGGTCACTTTCTCTGAGGAGCCAGTTTGATGGGGGCTATTTCGCACCCTACATACTACTCGGATCGAATGAAGAAGATAAGATCGATTCGACCAATTCAAACAGATCAGGATCATCTTATTGACCCGGCCAAGTGCAGCTCGCTTCGATAGAAGATTATATTCCGGACTCAAGAAGGATATTTGGGCCGAGTCCTATTAGGACTATGTTTCCTTGTAACGCTATGTTTAAAATTATATAAATACCTAGTTAATCATTGTATTAGACAACTACGAAATTCCTGAACTCTAAGAATACAGGATTTAACACTGCTTACAACAGCACAACTCAATAATATTCAATATTTTTACAGAGCTTTTTACCTTCATATCGGTGTGTTCTTAGCATTGTTTTGTGGTTTTACTTCTTGTTCTTGAATATTACTTTTCTTTGTAACCGATCCATCCGGAATAAAGTAACAGAGCCCTATATAACATATATATAAATATCGAAAACCCCCCCGATATTACCAATTTACTGATATTCAATTAACCCGACGAAATCCGGCTAAATCAGTTGGCGCCCACCGTGGGGCTACGTTAATTATTCGATCGACACATGGCTCGCCCAAGGAAAAGCGCTCGCATTGGAGCAAGAAGTAATACAACCACCGGCCACAACACATCTGAAGATCCACAAGACAACAACGATAACAACATTCCAAACACCAATGAAAATCTCCCAGATACCCGTTCCCATCAGCAGGAACACCAAGGAGGTCTTACCGGTACAATACCGGAAGAACCGGAACTCCCCGAAATACCCGTTCCTCTCCCAGGCGCTCAGGAAAAACTAAGACAAATAGCAATGCTCTTCAAATCACTCTCTCCAGAAGAATTGCTAGTTTTAGACCAAATTCCTCGAAACGTTACGGCTCCCAGGACAACTCCTGCACCAGGAATACCAAGGCCAAACGAACAAACCTCTCAACAAGCGGACAGCCCAGCAAGTGAGCGACGCTCGCTACACAGCCCACAGCAGGGCAATTCTAAACCCTCCGATAACCATCCCCAAAGAAAACCAGGTCGAAGAAGGCCACAGGCGGGTCGCAGCGGATCGAAGGAACGAACAATAATCCCTATCGAGGATGACATAGATGATGCTATCCCAGATCGACCACGAGCGACTCGATTCTCGGAAAGAAAAATCGAGAGAATAGTACAGGAACGACTGGAGCAACGCCTACGATCTGTTCAAAACCCGTGGACCCGAACCGCGGAACTCCAGGAGAGCCTTGCAGCATGTTCTCCCTTCTGCAGAGAAATAAAAGAAGCGCAATCCATTGGACAGGTCCCGGGTAGACTACCCCGATATGACGGAACCACCGACCCGGATGATTATATTTTTAGCTTCACTAATATAATGAATTTATATGCCCACTCTGCCGAATTCACCGCCAAGTTAATGGTGACCACATTTGAGGGCCTAGCGTTGGATTGGTTCGCAAAACAACCTGCCAACTCCATATTCAGTTTCCGGGAATTATGCAATAAATTGACGCAGCAGTTTGCCAGTCAGAAGAGGCAAAAACTCCCGATGAGCTACCTAGGAACCATACATCAACAAGAAGGGGAATCCCTGAGGAACTGGTTGGCGAGATTTAATGTAGAACTACTCAAGATCGATTCTCCGAATATCGATTACATAATTTCTATTCTCTTTGACCTCACAAAAAACAGGCAGTTCGGAAACGCTCTTAGTAGAAAGCAACCAAGAACGTTTGCCGACATCATGAGCTTGGCGTCTAAATATATGACCCAAGAGGAGATGAATTCCTTTAAGGACAAAAACAAAAATAAAGCCACAGCTTCGGGCTCTAAACGACATGACAGGATTCCTGACCAAAGGTCCGTGGATTATGAGCGATCTATCAGAAAAGGTAACGTCTTCCAACGATTGGAATACAACAAAACCGACCGAGAAAGGCAACCTAATTTCTATCAAAAACCAAGAAACCCTGAACAACCAATCAGAAGCAGGGTGAATCAAGTGGAACACCCAAGGTTAAATGCTCCAATGGAAGAAATATTGGAAGTTCTAGAAAGGAATAACTGGATTCCCGAGGCGAGGAAAATCGCTCAGCCAAGACCAGGGTCTCGAAACTACGATCAATACTGTAAGTACCATAGGGCACATGGACATCGAACGGAGAATTGTTTTCACCTTAAGAGAGAAGTTGAAAAACTGATCGAACAAGGAAAATTAGACGAATACATAGAGCGAGATAATCGCAAAAGGGAAAGAAGTAGAAGCCCTCGGAACGGTAATCAAAGGAGAAGTTCTCATCGAAGGTCGCCTGAACGTCGACCTACTCAGGAGTTGAATCACGACCAGATCAATGGGACTATCCATACTATATCCGGGGGACCCGCGGGTGGAGATAGTCGTAACGCACGACGAAGGACAGCCCGATCCTTAATTGGAAATTCTAAATATCCAAAAGAAATATGGACTCTGGAAAACAGGCCGACAAATCACCAGCCGATCAGCTTTAACGAAGGCGAAGCACCTAAAAACATCATTTGGGACACAAAAGAGGATAACCCCGATTTTCCTATGGTAGTATCATTAGAGATAGCGAATTATAATGTAAGAAGAATCCTAATCGATAATGGAAGCTCAGCAAATATCATCTCCCAGGAGGTTTTAGCCCAATTAAACTTGGGACAAATAAACCTACAAAAAGTAGCTACGCCGTTAGTAGGCTTTGGAGGGTCCGAGATCATCCCCAGCGGAACAATATCTTTAAGTGTGTCACTTGGAAAGAAACCACTTCGGACAGTGAAGTTAGTAAAATTCCTAGTGGTAGAAACACCCTTCGCTTATAACGCTATATTAGGGCGACCAGCCCTTAACCTTTTCCGAGCTGTAGTCTCTACCTATCATCAGAAGATAAAGTTTCCGACCGATATGGGCATCGGAGAAATAACGAACGACCACTGTATGGCGTGGGATTGCTACAGCACATCGTTAACTTTGAAAGAACACCCTAAGTCTATTACTCCGAGCAAGAGAAAGATCGAAGACGATCTCATTAGAAATGAGGTTGAAATTCCTAATACTGATCGATTAGATAAAAAGGGAAAAGAACCATTAGACTTATCCTTGAAACCCCCAGAACATAAAGATATAATCCTGGTAGAAGGCGACTCGTCGAAAACAACAAGAATAGGAACATAACTGAGCAAAGAAGGGGAAATAATGTTAATCGACTTCCTCAGAGACAATGCCGACGTCTTCGCCTGGAGCGCGAATGACATTGAAGGAATCGATCCTCGGGTAATCAAGCATACCCTAAAAATTGACCCTTCAGCAAAACCCGCCAGACAGAAGAAGAGAAATCATGGACCAGTAAAAGATAAAATTATCAAAGCCGAGGTAGAAAGACTGCTTGAAGCAAAACAAATCCGAGAAATACATTTCTCGGAATGGCTATGTAATGTTGTACTAGTAGCAAAAGGGGATAAAAAGGACAACAAATGGAGAATGTGTAATGATTTCACCGACCTTAACAAGTTATGTCCGCGCGACCCATACCCCCTCCCAAGGATTGACTTATTGGTCGACTCGACCGCTGGCTTCGCGATATTCAGCATGATGGACGCCTTCCAAGGGTTTTACCAAATATACATGGACGAGCGGGATCAAGAGAAGACCGCGTTCATAACTGAGCAGGGAGTATACTGCTTTATTGTAATGCCATTCGGATTGAGGAATGCCGGGGCTACTTACCAAAGGTTAGTAAACCTAATATTCAGAGAATTAATCGGAGAAATAATGGAAGTCTATGTAGACGACATGTTAGTCAAAAGTATGAATGAAGCGGATCACGTAAAACATCTAGATCGATGTTTCCAAATCCTAAGAAAATACCGTATGAAGTTGAACCCTGCGAAATGCACCTTCGGTGTTAAGTCAGGAAAATTTTTGGGATACTTGGTACACCAGCGAGGAATAGAAGCCAACCCAGAGAAAATTCGAGCCATAATTGAATTGAAACCTCCCAAAACCATCTCTCAAGTACAAAGCTTGGTTGGGAAAATCGTAGCATTGAATAGATTCATATCAAAATCTGCCGACAGAAGCTTGCCCTTTTTCCAAACGCTTCGAAAAGCAAAAAACTTCGCTTGGACCGAAGAATGCGAACGAGCCTTCGAACAACTCAAAGAATATTTGACGACACCACCGATGTTAGCCAAACCAACGGAAGGGGAACCGTTGTATATCTACATCTCCATCTCCGATACGGCCATTAGTTCAGTACTAATTAAGATAGAGGGCTCAGAGCATAAGCCTGTCTATTATCTCAGCAAGTTATTGCAAGGGGCGGAGAAGAATTACTTGGAAATAGAAAAATTCACGCTAGCCTTAGTAGTGGCTGCACGAAAACTTCGACCTTACTTTTTGACTTACAAAATAGTGGTTTTGACAAATCAACCGCTAAGACAAGTCTTAGCAAAACCAGAAGCCTCAGGAAGACTAATTAAATGGGCGATCGAACTAGGCCAGTTCGAAATCGATTACAAACCAAGAATCGCAATTAAGGCACAAGTGTTGGCTGATTTTATATTAGAAACACCGACCCAGACAACTGAATCATCAAGCAGCCTCAACGACGATGTCTTGATCATAGAAGATCAAACTTGGTTAATGCATGTCGACGGTGCTTCATGCCGAGAAGGAGGAGGTGCCGGAATCAACTTCACCGGACCTAATAAGGAAGATTTGAATTACGCAATAACATTGGACTTCGTTGTAACAAACAATGAAGCTGAATATGAAGCATTGATTGCGGGAATGGAAATGGCGATTAAGGCCAATATAAGAAGTCTTAAAGTATTAACTGATTCAGAGTTAGTACAAAGACAAATTGAAGGCCTATACGAGGCTAAAGAATTCAATATGGTCAAATACCTCGCCAAAGTGAAAACACTAGCTAAAAAATTTGAAAGCTTCGGTATTCAGAACATTCCGCGTTCGGAAAATAAATGGGCCGACCAGCTATCAAAGTTCACAGGATCCCATGACGGAAAGACCGAACGGGTAATCAACTGGTTGATCTC
The DNA here is from genome assembly GCA_038501285.1 of Penstemon eatonii. Classification (NCBI taxonomy): domain Eukaryota; kingdom Viridiplantae; phylum Streptophyta; class Magnoliopsida; order Lamiales; family Plantaginaceae; genus Penstemon; species Penstemon eatonii. The sequence goes on along the minus strand of CM076715.1, from coordinate 57,585,967 downwards.
TAATACGCCGGCAATCGATATCGATGAAACACCGGTAGTCGATATAATGGAAATCGAAGAAGTCGAAGAAAACTGGATGACCCCGATGATAGACTATCTTCGAGAAGGAAAATTACCACCTGACCTAAATGAAGCTCGGAAAATAAGATATCGAGCTCCAAAGTATACACTTGTAGAAGGAAAACTCTACCGAAGATCAGTATCAGGAATTCTTCTGAAATGCAAACCATTGATATACTACGAGAAATACACGAAGGAGATGCAGGAAATCACAGCGGATCAAGGGCATTGGCCTTAAAATGTATCAGGACAGGTTACTATTGGCCTACCATCAATAAAGATGCCACTCGATATGTCCAAGAATGTCATCACTGCCAGATCCATGCTAACATATGTCATCGACCAGCAGAAAACATGCATCCAATTCCAGTATGTTGGCCTTTCGATCAATGGGGAATGGACATCGTGGGGCCATTCCCGGCGGCCAGATCCAAAAAAGCTTACGTCCTGGTCGCTGTAGAATATTTCAGCAAATGGATAGAATGCATCGCCCTCGCACGAATAACTCAATTCCAAGTGATCAACTTCCTATGGAAGTTCATAGTTTGTCGATTTGGCATCCCAAGGATCCTAATTTCCGATAATGGAACCCAATTCGCGGGAAAACAAGTAATAGAATGGTGTTCGAAAATGGGAATTCAACAAAATTTCACTTCGGTCGGGCATCCAAGAGCGAACGGACAAACCGAAGTAGCAAACCGAGAAATAATAAAATCTTTGGAAAAAAGATTAGGATCGGCCAAAGGAAAATGGCTTGATGAACTCCCAGGAGTACTATGGGCTAATCGAACCACAGTAAGGAGCTCAACCGGGGAAACCCCATTTAGCTTAGTATATGGGTCGGAGGCTGTTATTCCTGTTGAAACCTTAATCCCAACGCCAAGAATAGAGATGTTCGATGATCAAGAAAATGAAAAGGCGAGAGAAAATGACATTGATTTAACAGAAGCTTTAAGAGATAAAGCTGCCGTACGCCTACAAGCCACTAAAGTAAATATGGAGAAAGCATACAATCAAAAAGTACGCATCCGAACTTTCAAAGAAGGAGACTTGGTCTTGAAAAAGGTAGAAGTATCCAAGCATGTGGGAAAGTTACAACAAAATTGGGATGGACCTTACATCGTCATTGGCGTAGGAAAGAAAGGTTCATACAAAATTGCACACTTGGATGGAACAGCCTTACCAAGAACCTGGAATGCGGTCAACCTTAGGAAATATTATGGTAAATAAATTTTAGCAGATTATACTGCATTGTTTTATTTTATTTTATCAAGTTTTAATCCTTGTAACAAAGGCCTTAGCCTACAGTTCAATTAGTAAAGATTTTTAGCATTTTCTATACATCGATTATTTCGGTTAACGCTCCTTGGAATTACACTATCATATTGATACAAATTAGAACGAAACGAGTCGAGTATACATTGATCCGCTCAATAAACACTCCTCGATCTATATCAACGACAAAAAGGACTCTTTGGTGATAAACCTAAGTCTAAATTATAACGAGTTGAGTAAACATCGATCCGCTCGATAAAAACTCCTCGATATATCTTCAACGATCAAAAAGACTTTCTGGGTTAAAAACCTAAGTCTAATCAAAACGAGTTGAGTAAACATCGATCCGCTCGATAAAAACTCCTCGATATATCTTCAACGATCAAAAAGACTTTTTGGGTTAAAAACCTAAGTCTAATCAAAACGAGTTGAGTAAACATCGATCCGCTCGATAAAAACTCCTCGATATATCTTCAACGATCAAAAAGGCTTTTGGTACAAAAAAAAAAAACCTAAGTCTAATCAAAACGAGTTGAGTAAACATCGATCCGCTCGATAAAAACTCTTCGATATATCTTCAACGATCAAAAAGACTTTCTGGGTTAAAAACCTAAGTCTAATCAAAACGAGTTGAGTAAACATCGATCCGCTCGATAAAAACTCCTCGATATATCTTCAACGATCAAAAAGACTTTTTGGGTTAAAAACCTAAGTCTAATCAAAACGAGTTGAGTAAACATCGATCCGCTCGATAAAAACTCCTCGATATATCTTCAACGATCAAAAAGGCTTTTGGTACAAAAAAAAAAAAACCTAAGTCTAATCAAAACGAGTTGAGTAAACATCGATCCGCTCGATAAAAACTCCTCGATATATCTTCAACGATCAAAAAGACTTTCTGGGTTAAAAACCTAAGTCTAATCAAAACGAGTTGAGTAAACATCGATCCACTCGATAAAAACTCCTCGATATATCTTCAACGATCAAAAAGACTTTTTGGGTTAAAAACCTAAGTCTAATCAAAATGAGTTGAGTAAACATCGATCCGCTCGATAAAAACTCCTCGATATATCTTCAACGATCAAAAAGGCTTTTGGTACAAAAAAAAAAAAAACCTAAGTCTAATCAAAACGAGTTGAGTAAACATCGATCCGCTCGATAAAAACTCCTCGATATATGTTCAACGATCAAAAAGACTTTTTAGGTTAAAAACCTAAGTCTAATCAGAAAGAGTCGAGTAAACATCGATCCGCTCGATAAAAACTCCTCGATACGTATCCAACATCCTAAAAGGACTGTTGGGTTAAAAACCTAAGTCTAAATTGTAACAAGTTGAGTAAACATTGATCCGCTCAATAAACACTCCTCGATCTATTCCTAACGATCTAAAAGATCTGCTGATACTCCTAAAGTTTTGAAGATGAATCAAGTATGACTCCATCTGCTCGGAAATTGCTCCTCATAAATAAAAAATATGACTGAATCAACGACAAAGAAGATGCAAGGGATAAAAGTAATATTTTATTCATCAAATCAATTACATACAAAAGTCCTACGTTACAAAGGTCTATATACTACTTAAAGATCATTACAATGATTTAGATGAAATGATCCTATAAGATCGGCGATCTTCACGACAATGTCCACGGAAACACCAATCTCCTCCCTAGTACCTTGTCGATTATAATAAACCACCTAAGAAGCACGCTGCTCAGAATGGTCGACTTCTTTGGTTCGATGGCCAGGCTCTGAAGATCAAATGTTCCTCCAGACGAAATGAGCATTACCAGCCAGATAAACCGGCAATACTCATTCACCCATAATGAGACACTGCTTGTATAATGGGGTAGACTTTTACTCTGAAGCAGCATCTCTTTGGATGAGTCGTAAAGGATAAAATTTACCAGCGCAACCCAGTGGACGACCAATCCGGAGGTAACATCCAAGAATAAGGATGCCTGGTAAGTATGAACCCCCCATGTGCAAACAGAAACCAAGGACCTCTAATTGGTGAAAACAACATTTGAGGCCTCATGGGACCCGTTAGTACAAGGAAGGGCTGACATGGGACCCGTCAGTACAAGGTAGATGAACATCAAGTTATTACAGACTGAATCACGATAATGTGACTTTTTGAATATTATGGGATCTGAAGGCAAAACAAAATCTAAGGAAACTGAGATCTCCATCCTTCTTGAGAAATGACAAATGGAATATGCAAACCGTCTCCTTATTTATAGGGATAGACTCAAACAATCCAACGGCTGAAAAAGCATTTGACAACGGACACAGATGCGACCCCTTGACTCCCCGCAATAAATGCTAGTAAGTTGGAACGGCACTATCTAATCGCCTCAACTAGTCGATAACAAAAGAAGCCATAGATCGAAATGATCAAACCTAAAAAATCTTTGGATTAGACATACCGGCACAATCCTACTTCATGGTCGATGGCTTAAAACGCTAGAATCCACAAACGAAGTCATACAAGCTTTAAAATCGCAGCGAAAAGGACAGTTGCTCGATAAAAGATAAAAGACCAAACCCTTCACCATACGAGGGATGTCACTGCCTCATACATCATATGGATGACCATTGACTAAGACATACAGGAACTCCTCTGGAATCCAAGATATCTGATATAGAAATCAGGAGAATAGTCCTCCTTATTCAAAACAGCAAGGACGTAACTGCCTAACATACCAGAGAATTGCTTAAGGAGGTCTGAACAGGTCAGATCTGACTAAGACTTCTACAATTTCCAATTCCTCCCATATCAAAGATATGCTATAAACGAAACATTGGTTGAAGAACAAGTAGTTCGAAGTTGATAATGAAAAACATAAAGCTTCGGGGATACTGAAAGGGTTATTTTCTCTTAGTCTTATGAAAAGAAAAGAAGAGTTCAACAAAAGGTATAAAAAGCCTCCTTATATAAAAGTTTGTGTCACAATAGGACAATTTTACAAGGCATGGATTGAACATCGATCAAAATGCTGAACGTTCCCTAACAGCAATTCAATCGACTATCTAATACGAATAAACCTACTATTTGCATGATTATGCGCAAACATGATTTTGAATATAACCCAAGGGACTATACTGGGTTGATCAACAAAGATTTGATTTGCAGAGCAAACATCAAGATCAAGCTAGCTTTTCTCTATCCTAAATATTATCCGCAAAGATCAATATCAGATACGTGTGCTAAACAATTCTGATTATTTCATGATGATTATATTTATGCATAAAGGCAAAATGTGCATAACAAGGAGAAGAAAATAGATATAGGCAAGAATCTGCCTACAAGAAGGTCATAATTTCCAATTTAGTATTTCTCCCATTACAAAAAAATTTTCAGCCCAAACATATGCACAAAAGTTGGGCACCAAAAAAAAAAAAAAAAAAAAAAAAAAGAGACAGTCTAAGGTCTGCCAGGTCAAATAAAGATCACTGAGAAGAATCGCCAAAGGGGCGACCAGCTGAGATAGGCCTCCGAGGAGTCAGGTTACCAGCAAACGCCATCAACTCCTCCTGACGCTTGAGATAACCGGCATCAAAACCGTCCTCATAAGCCTGCTGACGAGATCCCTCTGCCGAAGCGGCGGCCTGAACTAAGTCACCTTTCTCTTTCTCAAGAACAACTTTGTCAGCCTCTAATTTTTGGAGGTCATCTTGGGCAAGCTGCAGTTGCAAAGACAGCCCTGCGGCTTTAGCTTTTTCTGACTCCAACTGACCTTGATGAGCTCTCCGACTACTCCACAGTTCGTCATTTTGCACACCCAGCTGAAGTGCAAAATATTTGGCCTACAAAGAAAAACAATGAGAAAAATCCTCTCAAGACATGAAAGCCGAAATAAAAATAGGGGAAATTATCGAAAGATATGTCTACCTGCTCGCACATCTTAACAAGAGACTGGACAAGGCATACATTTGAAGTACCCTCAAGTTTCTTCAACTCACCAGGCAAAATGGTGCTCAAACCCAGATCCCAGGACAAAGCATCAGGCTCAATTGAGCCAGGCAATTCACTACTAGAAGGAACACCGTCAGGCCGCGGAGTCTCTGACAACATAATATCTTTGACCTGCTCGAGAATACAACGATCATCTAACAGACGAGGAGATTCTCTCTCGTTGGGGCTAACAGAGGTCTCCTTGCCCGAAGCCGAAATAACGGTTCGACGACCAGACCTCGACCCAAACCGACCCCCAGAAGGTCCCCCAGATTCAAAAGAAGCAGTCGTTACAGTGGTATCATGAAACAAATATTCAGGACAATCTTGCAAAATAGATTGCGTTACGGAAGGATTAACAGGAAAACCATCTCCAACTTGCCCTTCACTGGCATTCAGGGCAGTAGAAGTAGAAAAAGGAAGGGAACTAACAAAATCCCCTCCATGAGACCCATGCTCATAAGAAGAAAAACCTGAAGAAACAGGTGTGTCGTAAACATGCTCCATGTTGGATGGATCCCCAAAAGCTAATCGACCAGGGGAAGGACTACTACCTACCCCGGTGGAAGAAGGAAAATTTGGTTGAAGAAGCGACGAACTAACTTCTGAAAAAGGTTGGGACGTGATAGCAGGACTATCGATCATCGAACTACTAATCAAGGACGAACGAGGAGGCTCCATCGAAGGCCCGCCTCTTCGAGATTTTTTCGATCTGTTATCCCGGGCACCCTCACGGGAAGGTCGCTTCGAAGTATTACCAAAATGGTTACTCATGATCGGATTATGGAAAAATACAAATTAATATCGAGAAAGTTTATCGACTAGCTAAAGAAAGAGTATTCTGTTAAAAGAGGAGTATAGCAGTAAAAAACAAGTCAAGTTTTTACCTTTCGTATTTATACTACACGAAAGGACGTGACAGACCTAGAGAAAGGGCGCGAACTAGGAAAACTGACCTGGGAGCAAATGCTAGAATTTGAAAAGACACACACATAATGATTACGGCAAATTAAATGACTTGTCTGAATTATTACGGCGAATGTGAAAAGACACGACTGTCAGAATACGAAACGTTTAGCGTACAAAGTAAGGAAAGCTAAAGTTACAATTAAAACCTACGAATGAATAATTACAAAGATTATTTCAAAAATAAATCGCTATTTCAAGAAGCCTGGTCGCTATCCGGAATCTTCTGTTCGCTACCGACGTCCTCAGTCATGCATATATCGTCTTCTTCTTCTTCGTCTTCTGGATCGATAAAAGTATTATCGAGCTCATCGTTAACATCAGAAGGAGGAATCGGCAATGGATTTCCAAATTTTTCGACAAGGTGAGCCAGAGGAAAACCTTGATATACGACATCGGGAACCTCGGAAGAAGAATAAAGTTTGCCATAGCGATTCAACCGAATGTGCGCCGCCTTAAAATACTCATTTCGACGGTCGTCGATCATCTCTAAAGCGACCAGCTGATGAATCGCCTTCTTAAAAGTATTCTCAAGAAGAGGACCGACCATCCGATACACCAACGCCGTATGAACAGGAGAATTAAGGAATTCACGAACGACTCTTTCATCAGGATTCCTACCATATCGATCCTTAAGCCCACTAAGTGGGACATCCTTTTCGTACTCCTCTAAAGAAGTTTCAAGGTTTGATACCTGAGATTCAAGCTCACTAATTCGAGTCGTGCTATGTATCTGCAATTCCTCTAACTTTCTAGCCATTTGATTGGCCTGCTCTTGAGCACGAGAAACCTCCATCACCCTGTCTATCATTTCTTGATCCTCGGTCTCGGTAGCACGAGTCTCTACAATGGGAACGGAAGAAGATGTTGAGGGACCAACCTCTGAACCGGAGGATTTATGAAGTAAAGCTTTATACTTCTCCTCCAGGAACTCGCACTGTTGTTTCCAAAGTGCATTTTCATAGGCGTATGACGCGAGACAAGTTTTAGTCTGGAAGAACAAAGAGAGCAAGAAAAAGAGATGGATTAGTAAATTAAGGAAGACCCTTAAAATTATCTGTCAATATGATTGAAGGAAAAAGATATCACCTTCTCAGCATAAAGAGAAGCTCGCTGGAATTTCTCCAGAGGATCCTTATGAAGAAGCTTATTGAGATCGCGAGTAAAAACGCCAGACAAAAGAACACGGGTCTCCTTATCGACCGCGTTCTAACTATCATCATGAACAAGAGAATCTTTCTCGGAATAACCAGCGGCCCTCCTTCCCTCTAAATGATCCTCGATCATTTCGACCAGAGTAGGTTTTGGATGTTTATCTCTGAGTAAAGAAAGGTCGTCACCCGAACGTCCATAGTAACTCCTTTTTCTACCCACTGGATTATTAGTAGGATGAGGCATTGACCAGCTGCGACATCCTCGAATGCCCAAAGAGGATCTAAGATGAAGAGGAGGATAACCAGATCCCATGCCCTGACGAATAGGGGACTCACGAGAAGAATCTGAAGATTCCTCTCTATTCTCCTCAGATTCATGACCCAACTCCAGCTTCCTTTTTCGCGACGCTCTCTGCTCGATAGGGGCGTTCTCTACGGATTTGGAAGATTTCGACAGCACCATTTTTCCCTTCAAAGAATGTCGAGAGTTTTCTACCACATGGGTTGAAAAAGAAAACAAAATAAAAGTTAGTTTCTCCGTATAAAAGGTATAGTTACAGCACTAAGATAAAATAAAGTACTAACCAAGAGGATCAGATGATGAACTGATGGGAAAGTTATGAACACTTAACCCCGCCTTACGAAGGAAAGCCTCCCCGATCAGAATAGCGCTTTGATATTTGTTTGCACGCATTTCGGGGATCTCAGTAATAAACTGTACATCGTCAGGAACAAGTTCACCAGTCGGTAAGCGACCTCCAGGAATCCAACTGGAACCATGATCCCATGAAAAAGGCATGGTCGAACCATCCGCCAAACAAATAGTAGACGGAGGACGAACAAAGAAAAAATGAGATTTCCATGAAGGATTACTAGAAACAGGGGCGTCAAAGATTGCTCGACTAGGCCGCTGACTAGCGAAGAAATATCCACGATTTGAAGAGCTAGAAATATTGAAACGGAAAAGTTGCGTAAAATTACGAAAAGAAGGTTTAAACCCCTTTGCGATCATCAAAACGGAAAAACAAACCACAAAAGCAACGGAATTTGGAACCAGCTGTGTCAAGCACACACTGAAAGTTTTCAAAACTTCGAGAAAGAGGGGAGACAAAGGAAGACGCAGTCCGCTATTGAAGTGCGCCGTATAAAAGGCTCGACATCCCTTCGGGGGAGACATGACCCTATCAGTAGGGGAAGGAAGAATTATCTCAGAACCTTCCGGAAAATATTTGGTATAATTATTCACAACCTCCGGGAATGTTTCCACCGTATAGGCACAAGCTACGTCCTCAATTGGTTCAGAAATCTGAGGAACAGTACCTTTGCCCTTTTTGGCTCGGGCAGCCACATCTGCATCAGAAAGGATTCGTACCTTGAAAGTATCTTCTACAGGGACGACGAAGTCAGATACTATAGTTTGTTCACCCAAAGGATTAGAATGCAACTCCTCCTCATTATCGGGGGCGACGATCTCTCTAGAAGAGGAAGAAGATCTTCTTACAAAAGCCATGTATTCTGGTTCTCGGAAAATGAAGGTCGATAAAAGGAAAAATTTTATGAGACGAACGACTAATCAGGAAAATGATTACAAAGTTGTAAGGAAGTATAAAAGAGAAATGGCGAACTCAAAAGTCACCTATTTATAATAAAATGAGACAAGACGTTTCGAACTCATCGCAGCTACTCATATTCCCGCCAAAAACGGAAGGATACGAAAGGCCTCCTGAATAGACGCGTGGCGATTCGTAATCGAACAGATTAAACGACTATCTATGATGTGTAGCACTCTTTTCCTTACTTAAGATTTTTTCCCACAGGGTTTTTTCTTAAGAAAGGTTTTTAACGAGGCTCCATTCATAGAAAACAAACAGTCGTAAAGATTCATCTACTTCTACGAGCTTCTATTATCTATACGCTCGAAGAAGTGAGGGAGTACTGATGGGGGCTATTTCGCACCCTACATACTACTCGGATCGAATGAAGAAGATAAGATCGATTCGACCAATTCAAACAGATCGGGATCATCTTATTGACCCGGCCAAGTGCAGCTCGCTTCGATAGAAGATTATATTCCGGACTCAAGAAGGATATTTGGGCCGAGTCCTATTAGGACTATGTTTCCTTGTAACGCTAGGTTTAAAATTATATAAATACCTAGTTAATCATTGTATTAGACAACTACGAAATTCCTGAACTCTAAGAATACAGGATTTAACACTGCTTACAACAGCACAACTCAATAATATTCAATATTTTTACAGAGCTTTTTACCTTCATATCGGTGTGTTCTTAGCATTGTTTTGTGGTTTTACTTCTTGTTCTTGAATATTACTTTTCTTTGTAACCGATCCATCCGGAATAAAGTAACAGAGCCCTATATAACATATATATAAATATCGAAAACCCCCCCGATATTACCAATTTACTGATATTCAATTAACCCGACGAAATCCAGCTAAATCACAGTTGCAACAGTAAGAGAAACAACAACATCAGCAGACAGGCCATTAGTTGTTGAAAAACCTGCTGATAAGACTACTGAAGAAGTTGTTTCTACAGCTGGAGTGTCCACAGAAGACTCATCTGCTGCACTATCTGCTGAATTTGAAGAAGCACAGCAGACTAGTTCAACACATGAAAAAGATGCACTCTTGTTGCATCCTACTCCTGTTGCTGCAACCCCTCTTCAAGCAGTTGAAAGTCCTGAATCAAGGAGAAAACGGACTGGTAAGATTGCAACATACCTAACTGCTGCTGAAAAGAAAAGACAATATGCTGCTGAAAAGCTAAGGAAAGCTGCAGAGAAGGCAGAAGAAGATAGGCTGAAAAGCCTAGAATTAAAAAGGCTGGAAGAAGAGGCCAGCAAGATGACTCAAGAGCAAAGGGACGTTGTTGAGGCAGCAGAGTTGGCTGCTGCTATTGAAGCAAGCACCAAAGATGCTCATGGACCATAGCATACTGGTGGAATAGTTATTGGTGAACAAAGAGATTCTAACAAACCAATACCAGCTATGCTTGCACCAAAGATAAAGCCAAAAAGAAGAGAGGAGATTAGATTGTCTTTGGAGATTGTCAGGGATGATCCTGCCATCTTTGAAGAATTCCTTAAGAGGTTAGATGCTGAGGGTGCAAGAATCAACCGTCTGGCGTTATTTAATGCTGAAAAGATCAGATACAACAGATGGAGAGAATTCAGACTGACAAAGAGTCCAGCTGAAATAGCCAAGTGGAAAGCCTTCACTGCTGAAGAAGCCTGGGTGTTGAAGTGGCTTGAGACTGGATCCTTAATTCAAGCACTTGATTCAGAATTCTTTCTGGATAAGTTAAGATTCAGGATAAGTCACATAGTCAAGGCTGAAGCAAAGAAGATCTTTGAGTCTGTTCCTGAGGATTATGATGAATCAGAAGACCTCAAGGAAAGATCAATCAAGTTGGCTATTGCTCAAGCAATGGAACTATGGGCAAAGAAGTCTAGGAAGCTGAAGGGACATCCCAGCTCAATGGTCCCTCTTCCTAACATCAAGCACATTGTCTATGGTCCAAACATCAAACCATTTGAAGAGCTACCTGAAGAACCATACTCACCTTTTATTCCTCTTGACAATTTTACATGGATTTCTCACAGGTCTGCTGTAGATAATGAAGGTTTGATGAAAACAGTTGAAACTGTTAAGAAGATCAAGTCCCCTGCTGACAAAGAAAAAGAAGAATCTTCTGATCAACAAAATAACAAAGAGGGCACATTTGACCCATCTGATCAGAACAAAGACAAGGGTGACAAGTCTGACACAGCTGATGAATCAAAGAAAGGAGAAATTATTCCAGCTCATCAGATCAAAGAAAAGGAGGCTGCTGTTGAAAAAGATGATCAGACTAAGGAGAAGGAAAGCACTCCTAGTCATGCTGATAAGGCCAAGGAAGCTGAGTCTATTTCTGGTCCAGCAGATCAGTCTCTTGAACTGATAATTCAAGCAGCAGAGCAACTCAGTGGTGAAACACCTCTTGCTCTACCTCCTATTCCAACATATATTCGTTCCACTTCTCAGGCTGCACAAACATCTTTGTTGGATTCCATTCAGCAAATGATATCAAATTCATTGAAGGAAATGCAGGAGAAGTTAACTGCTGATGTGTTGGCTGCTGTAAGTCAACCCACTCAAAAAGCTGCTGCTGTTCCAACTCATCTGATTGAGGAGACTGCTCAGAATGTTCAATCTATCTGTCAAGAGATGGATGTACTCAGGAGAAGGACTCAAAGCACAGCTGCTGGTTGGAGGGATATCACAGAAACTGTTGAGATGTCCATCAAAGCAGAAGATGAAACATTGGTAAATATGGGCAAAGCCTTCAAATCCTCTGCTGATATGGTACTTGCAACCCAATTTTAGTTGGGTGATCAAGGTGAAGCTGTTCTCAACAAAATGAATGCTATGGAAGCTAATCAATCAACCCTTGCTGCTCAAGTTAATATTATCAAAATCAATCAGCTAAGGCAAGGAGCTCAGATGGATGCTCTAGAAGAAAACATCAAGCTTTTTTGTGATTCACTTCAGATCACTCCTATCCTACCAAGTTATCCAATCATCCCTGCTGATGATGATGACAAAAAGGGGGAAGATTGTGAGGAGCAAGCAACTAAAACTAACAAAAAGGAAGGAACTAAAGCTGAAGCTCCAAGTAGTTCTGCTAATAAGACTGATCAAAATATTGAAGGAACAAGCAGACTAACAGAAGAGAAGATCACAGAAGAAGAAGAAGCTGACAATGCTGAAACTGAAGCAAAAGCTAAGTCTGATAAAGAACTAGCTGCTGCCAAAGACTCAGCTGAAGAACAGCTTGATCCTGATGTTAAGTACAAGAAGATAGAGCTGCTGAGGAAAAGATTCTGTGAAGAGTTGGAAGCTGAAACTTCCAAAATGTCTGATGAAGAATCTGAAAAAGAAGACAAGGAAGCTGAAGAAGAAAAGAAAGAAGAAGCTGAAGAAGAGAAGAAAGATTCAGAAGAAGAGAAGAAGGAAGAAGACTAGCTTAGGCTAGATTTTTCTTTTTAAAAATCCTTGTAATCTTTTAAAGTACTTTGCACTTTTCATCTTTCAACACTTGTAATATGTAATCAGTTCAATTGAATCCAACACACTATTTCTATCTCAGAAATTTTTGAGGATCAAAACTTTAGTTTAGGTACAGGTACTTAGCTGGAGTTTTGTCATCATCAAAAAGGGGGAAATTGTTGGATGAAGATGAAGTTGAAGAGCAAAGAAGACAAGAAATTAAGGGAAGGTTTTGATGATTTCCAAAACATCATAATCAGCTAAGTATGGAAAGCTTAGTTCCCTTAGAAGAACCTTGAACAAACAAAGAAGATATCAGAAGAGTTCAAAGAACAGAAGACTAGTGATCTCATGCTGAAACAGCGAACAGAAAGGTAGGTCATCAGCCGAGTCAAATCAGATTAGTTCAGTATTTGATCAGCAGAGTGCCTATCAGATGGGTTGCTTCGATCAGCAGAGTTGAAGAGATCAAGAGTTCAGTCCAACGGTAATAAATGCACTTGGAGTAATAAATGCTGAAAGAGAAGGGTAATAATGGCAAATGATTGAAGAAAACCTCGTATCAGCAGAGTGCATTTAATGCTGCTGCAGGAAAGTACAGCAGAGAAAGTACTGTAGCAGGTTGCCATTTTTTATTCTAGCAAAGGCTATGTATTTGATGATGTGATTTGCTTCAACGGTCATAAATTCAAATCCAAGTATAAATAGAGCTGATTTTCAACGAGCGAACAACAACAATCAGAGATTTCGTTTTTGAAGCAGAATTTTTCTAAGTCTCAAAAGCTCAAACAGCTCACTCGTCTGGTGGAAGTCATCTGTTGACAGAAACCCAGTTGAAGAAAATAGAAAATTACGATCTGAGTGATCTTGTAAAAGCTGAGTGTTGTGAGAAGTTGTGATCCATCTTTGTGAGTGATCAAACTTCAGAGAGTAGAATTTCTTAGTGATTTTCTATTGTGAGCTTATAGCCTTTTCATTAGTTGTCTAGGTATAAGTGGAGAAATATTGTAATCTGTGTGATTATAGTATAACCCAGAATCTAAGTGATCTGGAAGAGTGGACTAATGGATTTCTATCCATATAACCACTATAAAAATTCTTTGTGTTATCTTGCATTTAAGCTTTCTTGCATATTTTAAAGATTGCATATTTAAGCACTTTGAATTACTAAAAGATTTTATAAGGAGTTTCAAAACTGGGGATAAAATCTTTTAAGAACTTAGTTTACTTGTGAAAAACACTTTCAAACAATCCGCTGCAAGTATACTCTTTGGAAAACTGTTTTGCTGAAAAACAGCTAAGTATTTGTAAGAAGAGTGGTCAGTCTGCTGTTCAAGATTTGTTCACGATCAGCTCAGCCTGCTTACTGTTCTTAATCAGCTTAGTCTGCTGACAGAAGACTGAAAAGTTTTTAAGTTCAAAAATTTTCAGAGGTCTATTCACCCCCCCTCTAGACCTCATCTGACCACTTGGGACCAACATGTGTACTCAGATAAACTGGAGGACGCTGGGGTCCACGAGCGTGACTGGGATGGTCGACACACATAAGTGGGTGGCTTGCTGGGATGGCAAGCGCATTGAATACCCCAATTAGGAAATAACTCACCATGAAAGCGGTAGTCGCATATCGGGGTTGAAGTTATTCCAAATTTATAATAGTATACGAGGAACGATTCCTAACTACTTGAGGTGATAGGGTTTATCTGGTGCAAGAACGTCTATGCTTTGATATGAGTTCCGACTGACTGGGGATCGCCAGAAAGTCTCTGTGGACTCATGTTGGGTATAGAGGAACTCGTATGCAGATTCATATCATCAACAAAGGATCCATTGACCCGACTTGATAGGTTGGGAAATTCTCCTATGGATTTCTGTGAGAAATTAATTCTGGTAAAATCCTTGGCCAAGGTATCTGACGACTTTATGTAAGTAGCTCATAAAGATTAAGTCAAAGAGAATTTATTTCGAGACCAGAATACATAAGGTCAAGACAAAAGAAAAGGGGATCCGATAAAAGACCATACCCTTAAGTCTCGACTGGGAGATTGATCGATGGAGAGATTATGTCGTATATGGAAATTATAAATGATAAAAGGTTCACTGAATTAATTCACCAGTGATTGGGCTCCATGGGCTTGTAGCTGGACATCGACCGTGGAGTGTGGGAGAATTCCCAAATTGGCAGGGGTGCTAATTTTGGAATGGTCAATCGACAGAGTGTTCGATTGATTTAGAGTAAGTCTTACTCGAATAATTAAATAATATTTAATTATAACCCACAGCCAATTATGTGGTGAACATACGGGGGCATACACAATACACAAGTAGCGAAAGCGAGGAAATAAGAACGACCGAGTCGACTGGGTCGACTGGGTGAAAAATCGACTGGGTCGATTATATTGGGTGGGTCGACTGGGTCGACCCAATTGGAACAAATTGGGATCCAATTGGAATTGGATCAGGATCATAAATTAAATTGGAATTTAATTTGTGGATTAATTAATTAAGTTGAATTTAATTAATTAAAAGGGATTTTAATTAAATGGGCTTAGAGTCTGATTTAATTAAATGGGAGATTAAGTTAATTAATTGGGCTATTTAATTGGGAGATTAAATAAAGCCTGGTCAAATTAATTAACTGGGCCATGAATTAATTAGGAGACTTGGTCTTCTAATTAAAGAGGGCCATGGCCCATGTAGGAGAAAGAAGACCTAATCCTAATAGGACTAGGTTAGAGAGAAAACTATAAGTAGCTTTCTTATAGTTGAATTTCACACAACTCCATATGCAATATTGAGCAAGAGCAAAAATTCTCTCTCCCTCTCCCTAGCTATATCGACCGAACCCTTCTTCCACTTGGAAGAATTTTTCGTTTTCGAGTTTTGTTCCTAAATTGTTCCTAATTCCTAGTTTATAATATATCTCGTGTTCTAGCTGATCGAGATATATTATTTTCGTGATATTGTGGTGTATCAACTCGTAAAGGCGCAACACGTGGGGCGCTACTCATAAGGTCTAGGTCGATTTTGCTGGAGCAGAATTCAGAGCTCGTTTTGCTAGCCGAGGATTTGCAAGGAGATAGGTATAAACGAGAAAACTTATACTATCGTTTTATTTATATTCATATATATAACACTAGAGAATATCCTGGCAAGATTCCTTAAGAGGTCCTAAAAGTTTTTATATTCTGCTGTGCTTAGGGCTGTTTATCTTATCGAATCCCAACAGTGGTATCTGAGCCAACTCTAGGCTTTGTATATATATGAATTTGCAAATTCTGTGTTTATTAAATCATATGTTTGATTTATGTGGCTAGTTCTTTAACTTTGCATGTTATAGGACGTATGTTTAATTAACTTGGAGTTCATGTTTAATTTAGGATTCGAAAATTTTTATCATGTTGGTTTTTAATTTTGGATTGGGATTTAATTAACTGGGTTTGTTGAATTAAATCTGTGAGTAATCGAAACAGAAAAACTTTTTTTATTAGATCCGACTCGCGGTGGCCGCACACGCTGCGCGCAGCAGCAGCCTTCGGGCTGCTGTTTGCGCGCTGCTGTGCGCTGCTGCTCGCTGCCGCACGCAGCCGCGTGCAACGACTGCTGCCGCAGGCAGCTCACGCGCCGACCTGGTGGTCGCGTGTGGGCTGTCCTACGTGGCGGTCCACATTGGTCTCGACTAGTCGTTTTTGGGTTGGACTCTAATTCTGCCTATTTTGAAAGTCCTGAAAATCTTGGAGAATTTTGGAAGATTAGGAAACTTAGAGGTTTTGGATAAGGTAGTTATCTTGTTAGATGTGAACACTACCTTAATTAAACTAATCTAGTCAAAATAGGATTATCTTGAAAATCTTGGAGATTTGGGAATTTTGGGAAACTTAGAGTTTTGGATAAGGTAAGAATCTTAGAGATTTAGATTACCTTAATTAACCAATTTAATCAAGATAAGAATTGTAGATTACTTAGAGCTCAAATAAGAGCTAATTAATCTTAGAGATTAATTGTTAATTCAAAATTAATTAACTTGGATGAATTTTTGCGAATTAAAATTAATGGAGCCGGTAAATTTACATTTATGCCCTTATGTGAATTTATGCATGTTCTTGAGTGAATGTGTGGATTGATCGATTTAGCCCTTAAGCCCTGTGTAGTTTTTGGTTTATTTATTTTTGGGTTGTAATTAAATGGGCCTGATTGGTGCCCTTGCTTGCGCAAACAAATGTAATAGAATAGGACCATTTTAATTTGTAAGCTAGGCTTAGATTAGGCTTGGAGCCAAGAAGACCTCATGAAGACTTGGAGATCCACATGGAGGCCCATTTACCTTGGAGGACTTGGAGGCCCAATTCATTACATGGGGGCCCAATCAAGCTGGACATTACAAGAAGGCCCTTGATGTATGGGTTTGAAAAATTGTAATAGATAGGACATTTAATTTCCACCCTAGACTGACCAATTGATTCATCACTTGGCTCGTGATGAATCGCATAGGATGGGCAATCGATCAATCATATCCTGCTAGGTGATGTATATTTACTATTATTCTTTGATGTATGTTATGCATGCTTAGAATAGATCACGTAAACAAGATAAGCATAATCTGACGAGACCTCGCACAAGAAAACTTAAAACCTCCAATTGAACGTTAAAATTCAATTAGAATATTAAATCGTATAACGGGCGCATAAGAATGGTGTCTATGGTCCGAGCCTATCCAATTACTAGGTCTTAGGCATATTGTACGAATATATCTCGATGTCTCACGAGTCGTGGGTCGAGCTATAGGAAGATGATATGTCTATTGCCTCGATGCACGAGAAAGTGCCAAGGGAGGGGATAGCAAGGTTTTAGGCGCTGTCTCACGAGTCGTGGGGCGTCTAGAATTGAACTATTTCTCTCCACGAGTATTGGACATGATTTAACGCTAGTAAGTATGGATGTCTCACGAGTCGTGGGTCCATATCGAAAAACGAGGCTAAATGAACTTAAGGGTTAGCTGCGATGGTTAACCGTCGACGTATTCGACCACCAAGTGAATCAAATAGTATGGCCAACGAGTCGTGGGTACTAGGAGATTGCATTTGGGCCTTAAGCCCGCTAGGATATTTTAATTTCCCGAAACTTATGTGGGGGCATAAGATTTTGATTAAAATAGTGGGAGTAATTTACAAATAAAAACCATGTTTGTAAATTGTGCATTTTAAATTAATCTTTTGCGTATTTATTTCTTCTCTCGTCATTTTGTAGATATAATGTCTAAGAATCCAATTTCCATCATACTTGAACAAAACAAATTAACTGGACCCAACTTCCATGACTGGGTCAGGAACCTTAAGATCATTCTCGCTTCTGAAAAGCGAGGTTTTGTCCTTGATGGGCCCCCTCCCGAACTTGCTAAGGATGCCGATGATACTGAGAATGAAGCCGTGGATTTATGGCTTGACGATGACTTGCAGTCACGTTGTCTCATGTTGGCATCCATGACGAATGAGCTTCAAAAGCAGCACGAGCATATGAAGTCTTCTTTTGAAATCTACATGCACCTGAATGGTTTATTTGGGGTGCAAAGTAGATATGAGCGGTATGAAACTGCTAAGGCTTTGCAACAAACAAGGATAGCTGAAGGTGCTGATGTTCGATCTCACTGTATCAAGATGATTGGGCTTATTGAAAAGCTTGGTCATCTTGACGTAAAGATGGACAAGACCTACTGCCAGGATATAATCCTCCAGTCATTGCCAAGATCATTCGAGCAATTCGTAGTGAACTACAACATGCACAAGATGAATGTTGAACTTCACGAGTTGGCTAATATGCTCGCCACTGCCGAGGCTTCCATGAGAAGAGAGAAGCCAGTGATGGTTGCTACCTCGACCCAATCCAAGTCCAAAGGACAAAGAAAAGAAAGGGGAAAGGAAATGCTTCTTCAAGCAAAGACAAAGCACCATCTGGGCCCATAGGGAAGGGAAAGAAGCGTAAAGCTTCGTCTGGTGAACAGAAATGTTTCTACTGCAAGAAACCTGGACACTGGAAGAGGAACTGCAAAGAGTTCTTGGAGAGCTCGAAAGGTATATTCCTTGTTGAAGTTAATTTATCAATTAACTGTGCATCATGGGTGCTAGACACTGCTTGTGGTTCTCATCTTTGTAATGATTTATAGGTGATGGGAGCAACTGTTGGGATTCGGTAAGAAAAACAGCCCTAGGCACAGCGGAATATAAAATTTTTCTAGGGCCTCTTAAAGAATCTTGCCAGGATATTCTCTAGTTGTATATATATGAATATAAATAAATGACAGTATAAGTTTTCTCGTTTATACCTGTCTCCTTGCAAATCCTTGTTGGCTAATACGAACTCTGAACTCTCCTCCACAGAAATCGATCCAAGCTCTGCAGTAGCGCCCCACGTGTTGCGCCTCTACGGATTGATACACCACAATATCACGAAAATAATATAACCTAATCGACTAGAACATAGGCTATATTAATTCAGGACTTTAAGAACGACTTTGGGAACTAAAAGATCAAAACCGAAAATTCTTCCTAATTTTGCACAGGGTTCGGCCGATCACACTTGGGAGGGGAGAGAGAATTTTTGCTTTTCTTATTTTTCTTGTAGAGTTGTCTGTGAAATATGAGACCTAGTCTCTTATTTATAGATATCTCCCATACCCTAATCCTTCTAGGATTAGGATACTAATTCTCCTACATGGGCCATGGCCCTTTTAATTAGAAGACTAAGTCTTCTAATTAATTCATGGCCCACTTTAATTAATCTTTCAGGGCTTTATTTAATCTCCCAATTAAATAGCCCAATTAATTAAATCATCTCCCAATTAATTAACTAAACTCCAAGTTTAATTAATTAATTATTCCATTAATTAATTAAAAACCTAATTAATTAATTTACTCATAAATTAAATTCTAATTTAATTTATAATCTTGATCCAATTCTAATTGGATCCATTTTCGTTCCACATGGGTCGACCCAGTCGACCCACCCATTTAATCGACCCAGTCGATTTTGACTCAGTCGACCCAGTCGACTCGTTCTTGTTTCCTCGCTTTCGCTTCATGTGTATTGTGTATGCCCCCGTAGGTTCACCACATAATTGGCCGCGGGTTGTAATTAAATATTATTTAATTACTCGAGCAATTAATACTATAAATTAATCGAACGCTCTGTCGATCAATCATTCCAAAATTAGCACCCCTGCTAATTTGGGAATTCTCCCACACTCCACGGTCGATGTCCAGTCACAAGCCCATGGAGCCCAATCACTGGTGAATTAATTCAGTGAACCTTTTATCATTTACAATTTCCATATACGACATGATCTCTCCATCGATCAATCTCCCAGTCGAGACTTAAGGGTATGGTCTTTCATCGGATTCCCTTTTCTTTTGTCTTGACCTTATGTACTCTGGTCTCGAAATAAATTCTCTTTGACTTAATCTTTATGAGCTACTTACATAAAGTCGTCAGATACCTTGGCCAAGGATTTTCCAGAATTAATTTCTCACAGAAATCCATAGGAGAATTTCCCAACCTATCAAGTCGGGTCAATGGATCCTTTATTGATGATATGAATCTGCATACGAGTTCCTCTATACCCAACATGAGTCCACAGAGACTTTCTGGCGATCCCCAGTCAGTCGGAACTCATATCAAAGCATAGACGTTCTCGCACCAGATAAACCCTATCACCTCAAGTAGTTAGGGATCGTTCCTCGTATACTATTATAAATATGGAATAACTTCAACCCCGATATGCGACTACCGCTTCCATGGTGAGTTATTTCCTATTGGGGTATTCAGTGCGCTTGCCATCCCAGCAAGCCACCCACTTATGTGTATCGACTATCCCAGTCACGCTCGTGGACCCCAGCGTCCTCCAGTTCATCGGAGTATACACAACAGTGAGAGTCTAACCGAATCCAACGATGTCCTATCTCGATTGGATTCTACGACTCTTGAATATGTTCTAGATCACGGCCTTGGAGATCAGTCCACGGGTTGTCCCATAGCCCTGTGATCTAAGGACTTCTATCCTTATGCGTAGATAATTATTACATAAGATAAAGATGACCATTTAATAAAGTGCATTTATTAATCGAAATTGAATAGTTCCGCATTTATTACAATAAATACTAGCCATACAGCTGGCTTGCAGGACACTATTTCTATCAATCTCCCACTTGTCCTAAAGCCAGTCTTTTATGTTCTTGAGTCCCATCTTATGCAGATGTTTCTCAAATGCCTTTTGAGGCAGAGGCTTCGTTAGCGGGTCCGCCGTATTATCTTCTGAGTCGACACGTTCCATCTTAATGTCTCCTCTACCAATGATATCTCTTATCACATGGTATCGTCTCTGTACGTGCTTGGATTTCTGATGAGATCTCGGCTCCTTTGCTTGCGCTATTGCCCCATTGTTATCACAGAAGATAGTAATGGGCTCAGCGATGCTAGGTATCACATCCAATTCCTGGATGAAGTTCCTCATCCAAACACCTTCCTTTGCTGCATCACTCGCAGCAATGTATTCCGCTTCGGTGGTTGAATCCGCGGTTGTTTCCTGCTTGGAGCTCTTCCAGCTAACCGCACCACCATTGAGGCAGAACACGTATCCTGATGTCGACTTGAAGTCGTCTACATCGCATTGGAAGCTCGAGTCTGTATAGCCTTCCAATTTTAATTCTCCTCCACCGTATACCAAGAACAATTCCTTAGTCATTCTCAGGTACTTCAGAATTGCCTTTACGGCTATCCAGTGCTGCTCACCTGGATCAGACTGGTAGCGACTTGTAACGCTTAAAGCGTACGCTACGTCTGGTCTCGTACATAGCATACCATACATTATGCTTCCTATCGCGGATGCATATGGTACTCGAGACATATTGCTTCTCTCTTCTGGCGTCCTTGGGGCCATAGACTTAGAGAGTGCAATCCCATGTCTCATTGGAAGCAATCCTCTCTTGGATTCTTCCATACTAAATCTTTTCAAGATTTTATCTATGTACTGGGATTGGGAGAGGCCCAGCAGTCCTTTTGATCTATCTCGGTAGATCCTTATACCTAGTACAAAGGATGCTTCTCCCATATCCTTCATCGAGAATTGTGTAGATAACCATGCTTTAGTTTCGGACAATGCTTTCACATTGTTTCCAATGAGAAGAATGTCATCAACGTAAAGCACCAAAAATTCAACTGTACTCCCACTGATCTTCTTGTACACACAAGGTTCGAACATGTTCTTGATGAATCCAAA
This sequence comes from Penstemon eatonii, assembly GCA_038501285.1. NCBI lineage: Eukaryota > Viridiplantae > Streptophyta > Magnoliopsida > Lamiales > Plantaginaceae > Penstemon > Penstemon eatonii. The sequence continues at coordinate 57,564,238 of CM076715.1, read as the reverse complement.
AGTTTGGATTGTCTCATCAAAACGAATGTTCCAACTTCGGGAAGCTTGCTTCAGTCCATAAATGGACCTCTGGAGTTTGCACACCTTGTGTTCATCTCATTTGGATGCATATCCTTTTGGTTGCTCCATGTAGATCTCCTTATCAATGTCCCCATTGAGAAAGGCAGTCTTTACATCCATCTGCCATATCTCGTAGTTATACCACGCAGCTATGGCCAGCAAGATCCGAATGGATTTGGGCATTGCGACGGGCGAAAAGGTCTCCTCAAAGTCGATACCTGGTCTTTGAGTGTATCCTTTTGCCACTAGTCGCGCCTTGTAGGTTATTACCTCTCCGTTCACTCCAAGCTTTCGCTTATAGATCCACTTGCAACCCACGGGAGCCACTCCCACTGGTGGATCTACCAAGGCCCAGACCTTGTTTGAGTGCATGGAGTCCAATTCGGATTCCATGGCTTCGCGCCACTTTCCCGAGTCTATGTCTAGCATAGCCTCTTCGTAAGTCCTTGGGTCGGTTAGAGACTGTCCAGTCTCATGCAGCAGACCGTAGTACCTCTCGGGTTCTCTACGTTGTCTTCCTGACCTACGAAGAATCGGTGTACCTTCTGGTGCACTTTCATGCTCATGTTCTCCCACTGCCTGTGGCGACGGGTCAGCTTGATCGACCTCTTCGGCCTTTTCAGCTTCAGTGACCTCATCCAGTTCTACGTTATTTTCTTTCTTGTCAACCAAGAAATCCTTCTCCAAGAAGTGAGCGTTCCTCGAGACAAACGTAGTTTGTCTTGTAGGATCGTAGAACTCGTATCCTATCGAGTTTTCGGGATACCCCATAAATTTGCACAAAGTGGATTTAGTTTCCAATTTATCTCCCACTAGCTTTTTAACGTAAGCGGGAGATCCCCATATGCGCATGAATGCGTATGAGGGTGCCTTGCCAAACCATAATTCGTATGGTGTCTTTTCTACGGATTTGGAAGGTACCATGTTTAGTATCTTCGTTGCCGTGAGGAGGGCATGTCCCCAAAAAGAAAGAGGAAGGTCAGTGGCACTCATCATGGATCGAACCATGTCCATCAAGGTTCGATTCCTTCTCTCTGCTACTCCATTTAATTGGGGTGTTGCAGGAGGAGTCCACTGCGATAGTATTCCATGCTCTACAAGATAATTCAGAAATTCGTTACTAAGAAATTCTCCACCTCGGTCAGAACGAAGAGCCTTTATCGTATGACCAAGTTGATTCTCTACTTCCATCTTGAATTCTTTGAATCGCTCAAAGGCTTCAGACTTGTGTTTCAACAAGAACACATATCCATAACGACTAAAGTCGTCAGTGAAAGTGATGAAGTAGTCATAGCCACCTCGGGCGCTTTTCCTTAGTGGTCCACATACGTCAGTATGTATTAAGTCCAATGTTTGCTTGGCTCGCTCAGGGTTTCCCTTAAACGGCAACTTAGCCATTTTACCCTTTAAGCATGGTTCACATGTTGGCATTTCATCAATGCGATTGATTTCAATCGCGCCAGATGATGCTAACTTTTGAATCCTTGACTTAGATATATGTCCAAGTCGAGCGTGCCACAATTGGGCAGATATTTCATTATCTTGTTTCCTTTTGTTTTGTTGTACATGCATATAACTAACTTAGGTGGTTTTATAATGTAAAGTCAATAACTCAATGTACCAAATGAAAAACAAAAACAGGAGCTTAAAATCAACATTTTTCAATAACATGAATAAAAAGTTTTTCATTATTAACTAGGTACATAAATGAAAGTTTCCTAATGACTTTATCAAACCACCTAAATCTACTTTTGCCTACGGCCTTGGTAGCAGCTCCAGCTCCATTGCCTTATTCAAGGATCCAATCCTCAGGCTCCAGTTTCTTTAATGCTCCCATCACCTACAAGGATGATAACTCCAGTCAGTGTCTAACACCAAAAATGCACAGTTAATTGCAAAATTAACTTCAACAAGGAATATACCTGTTCGAACTCTCCATAGGTTCGAATTTAATCCTTTCCCTTGACCTTGTGCAGTAAGGAGCTCTGGTTTCCATTTGCTTTGGTTTTGAACGCCGCCCAGTCCTTTCGCCAACCCTCGCTTTCTTTCCAAAAGAAGCTTCGTGTTCCTCGAGCATTTGTCGCAGGACATGTACAGTAATCTCTCGCCTCTGGAGATTCAAGTCCGCGATAAATCTGTCATATGATCTTGGAAGAGATTGTAGAATAAGATCTACTCGGAAATCATTGTCCATCACGACACCCATATCATCGAGTTCAGAAAGAAGTCGAATCATCTTGTGTACGTGGATTCCGACAGGAGTTTCCCTTCTCTTTCTTGCTTGCAAGAGTTCCCTCGTGATCGCGAATCTGCGACGACCATCTCTAATCCCATAAAGGAATTTGAGATTTGAGAGAATCTCTTTCGCGGATGCCATATGCTCATGTTGCAAACGCAGATCAAGTGACATATATTCCAACATGTATTCACGAGCTAAGCCATCATCCAGTTTCCATTTGGTGATGCTTTTACGGAGCTCATCAGGAACGTCATGTGAAATAGTAATGGGTGGTGGCACAGACAAAACATAGGATATGTTTTCAGCTTCAAATAATCCATTCAAATGATGCGTCCAGAAATGCAAGTTGGGTCCAGTTAAAATATTACGTTCAAGTGATGAGATGGACAAATCTCTAAGTGCTCTAAGCTCTTTTGACATCATATCTATTAAAACGACGAGAGAAGAAATAAATACGCGAAAGATTAATTTAAAATGCACAATTTACAATCATGGTTTTTATTTGTAAATTACTCCCACTATTTTAATCAAAATCTTATGCCCCCACATAAGTTTCGGGAATTTAAAATATCCTAGCGGGCTCAAGGCCCAAATGCAATCTTCTAGTACCCACGACTCGTTGGCCATACTATTTGATTCACTTGGTGGTCGAATACGTCGACGGTTAACTATCGCAGCTAACCCTTAAGTTCATTTAGCCTCGTTTTTCGATATGGACCCACGACTCGTGAGACATCCATATTTACTAGCGTTAAATCATGTCCAATACTCGTGAAGAGAAATAGTTCAATCCTAGACGCCCCACGACTCGTGAGACAGCGCCTAAAACCTTGCTATCCCCTCCCTTGGCACTAAACTCGTGCATCGAGGCAATAGACATATTATCTTCCTGTAGCTCGACCCACGACTCGTGAGACATCGAGATATATTCGTACAATATGCCTAAGACCTAGTAATTGGATAGGCTCGGACCATAGACACTATTCATATGCGCCCGTTATTCGATTTAATATTCTAATTGAATTTTAAGTTCAATTGGAGGTTTCTAAGTGTGCGAGGTCTCATCAGATTATGCTTATCTTGTTTACGTTTTCTATCCTAAGCATGCATCTCATACATCAAAGAATAATTTGCGAAAAAGTAAACATTCATCACCTAGCAAGATATGATTGGTCGATTGCCCATCCTATGCGATCCATCACGAGCCACGTGATGAATCAATTGGTCAGTCTAGGGTGGAAATTAAATGTCCTAAACTATTACAATTTTCAAACCCATACATCATGGGCCTTCTTGTAATATCCAGCTTGATTGGGCCTCCATGTAATGAATTGGGCCTCCATGTCCTCCAAGGTAAATGGGCCTCCATGTGGATCTCCAAGTCTTCATGAGGTCTTCTCGGCTCCAAGCCTAATCTAAGCCTAGCTTACAAAATTTAAATGGTCCTATTCTATTACATTTATTTGCGCAAGCAAGGGCACCAATCAGGCCCATTTAATTACAACCCAAAAATAAATAAACCAAAAACAACACAGGGCTTAAGGGCAAAATCGACCAATCCACATATTCACTCAAGAACATGCATAAATTCACATAAGGGCAAAAATGTAAATTTACGGCTCCTTTAATTTTAATTCATAAAATTTATCCAAGTTAATTAATTTTGAATTAACAATTAACCTCTAAGATTAATTAGCTCTTACTTGAGCTTCAAGTAATCTACAAATCCTATCTTGATTAAGATTGGTTAATTAAGGTAATCTAAATCTCTAAGATTCTTACCTTATCCAAAACTCTAAGTTTCCCAATATTCCCAAATCTCCAAGATTCTCAAGATAATCCTATTTTGTTTAGATTAGTTTAATTAAGGTAGTGTTTAATTCTAACAAGATAACTACCTTATCCCAAAACTCCAAGTTTCCTAATCTTCCCAAAATTCTAAATTTCCAGAATTTTCAAAATAGGCAGAATTAGAGTCCAACCCAAACATGACCAGTCGAAGCTAATCAGGAGCTGCCACGCGGACACCCCACGCGCGATCCCGCAGGGGCGCGTGAGCTGCCACGGGCAGCAGCCGCGGCGCGTGACAGCGCGCGGCAGCAGGCTGCCGCGCACAGCCACGCGCAGACAGTAGCCCGTGGGCTGCTGCTGTGCGCAGCGTGCGCGGACAGCATGTTGTCCGCATGCTGCCGTATGCCGCGGCTTGCGGTGGCCGCCCAGCCGCGGTGCGCTGCCGCGCACCGCCGCGTGCCACCGCAGGGTTGGATCTAAATTTTTTTTTTTTTTTGTTTTTGATTACTTTTATGATTTAATTAAAACAGTCCCAATTAAATCACAATCCAAAATTAAAATAACATGATAAAAATACGAATCTAAAATTTCCCATTAACTCTAAGTTAACAATAAAGTCCTAAAACATGCAAAGTTATAGAACTAGCCACATAAATCAAACATATGATTTCATGAACACAGAATTTGCAAATTCATATATATACAAAGCCTAGAGTTGGCTCTGATACCACTGTTGGGATTCGGTAAGAAAAACAGCCCTAGGCACAGCGGAATATAAAATTTTTCTAGGGCCTCTTAAAGAATCTTGCCAGGATATTCTCTAGTTGTATATATATGAATATAAATAAATGACAGTATAAGTTTTCTCGTTTATACCTGTCTCCTTGCAAATCCTTGTTGTTGGATAAGGATGAAGATGAAGGCACTAAAGGAAATTTGATAAGGGAGGTTTTGATGCATTCCAAAACTTCAAAGATTGGCTAAGTATGGAGTAACTTAGCTGATAAACTTATCAAGGAATTTTGACTAAGTAATGAAGACATCAGAAGAGTCAAAGTTTCAAGGTCCAAGACTTCTGATCTGCTGAAGTAAAGTTATCAGACTAGTGAAGATCAGCCAACTCAAATCAGATTTGTTCAAGTTTGAGATCAGCCGAGTTCACCATCAGACTCTACTTTCGTCAGCCAAGTGAAGAAGATCATGAAGTGTTCCCAACGGTAATAAATGCCCCTTGGTGTAATAAATGCTGAAGTACGAGGATATTTAAGACAAATGATTGAAGAAAAGCTTCGCATCAGCCGAGTGCATTTAATGCTGCCTGCAGAATAGTACTGTTTACAGTACGGACAGACTGCAAAAGAGCCGTTCGCGGATTATAAGGACCAGTACTCGAGGAATTTGAATCCTGTCTCTCTTCAACGGACACTTTTCAATCCTCAAGTATAAATAGCTGAAAGAGACGAAGAAGAAAGAAGCAACACACTTTCTAAGAGAAATTTCCGAACCAAAATTCTTTAAGTCTCAAGAACAGCTCACTCATCAGCTGAGTCATTTGTTGACGAAAGCAGAGTTGAAGAACAAAGAAAAATACATCTTCTGAGTGATTTTGTAAACAAGAGTGTTGTGCGGAGTTGTGATCCATCTTTGTGAGTGATCAAACTTCAGAGAATAGGTTTTCTGTGTGATTTCCTATTGCGAACTTGTGGACGTTTCATTTGTTGTTCGACGCAAGCAGAGTATACTGTAAACTTTGTGATTATAGTATAACCCAAGATCTGTGTGACTTGGAAGAGTGGACTAAAGGATATTCAAATCCATATAACCACTATAAAAATTACTTGTGTTTTTACATTGTTTTAAATCTGCATATTTTCTGTTTGCATAAAAACACATTAAGTTAACTGTTTGAAAAAGAGATAAAAAGGAGTTTATAAAACTGGGGAAGCATTTTTCAAACTGCTAAGATTACTTGTGAAAAACACTTTGAAAATCCGCTGCAAGTACTCTAAGTATTAAAACTGATTTTAACAAAATCAGCTAAGTAACTATCAGACAAGTGGTCAACAGACCTGTTCAAAGATTTGTTCGCGAACAGAATTGTAACTTACTAATCTGATCAGCTTAGTCTGTTCAATTAAAGTAAAGTTTTAAAGTTAAAATTGAAAGAAAATTTTAAAGAGGTTTATTCACCCCCCCCCCTCTAAACCTCTTCTGACCACTTGGGACCAACAAGTGGTATCAGAGCGGGTGGTTCATTAGAATCAGCTGCCTGATCAACGAGCTTGATCCAAGTGTTTTTCAAAGGTTTTTTTAAAACTTTTCAAAAGAGCATCTTTTTGAAAAACCAAAACTTTTTGAAAAATGGATTGTATCAGCCATGTTCCCCATATTGCTGGTATGTCCTTTGAGGACTGGAAAATTAGAATGGAAATCTTTCTAGCAGCCTACAATGACAACATGTACACATGTATCATTAAAGGTCCATTCAGATTCACAAAGACCATCAAAATAAATGAAGTAGATACGGTTGTGGAAAAAGACCTTCACGAGATGACTCCAGAGGAAATAAAGCTTTTCAATCTAGACAAAGTTGGGAGATTCATCATGACTAAAGCCCTGGATAACGATCGGTTTGACAAGGTCAAACATTGCAAGACTGCAAAGGAGATGTGGGACAAAGTCAGAGATATGAGCGAAGGCAATGATGCAATAAAGGAGCATCAGCTTACTGTTGCCTTGGAGAAACTTGACAACTTCAAGATGAAATCTGGAGAAACCATTGATCAAATGGATACTAGATTCACCAGAACTCTGAATGAAGTTTTGAAGCTGGGAAAGACTTTCACTGACAAAGAGATCACTGTCAGAGTACTGAAGGCTCTACCTTCCAAGTTCAACATGAAGGTGACAGCAATGGAAGAATCAAGAGATCTGGGCAAGATTTCTCTTACAGAGCTGTTCTCCGTACTCAAGGCTTATGAGTATAAACTGCCTAGAATGGGAATTGAAGAAACCTCAACTTCAGGACCCACAGCTGCACTGGTTGCTGCTGAAAACCAAAGAAGACCGGCTCAAAGAAATGCTGAAGTGGACTCATCTGATGAAGCCACTCTGCTCAACAAGAAGGAGTACACTGCTGGAGATGTTGCACTGTTGATGAACAACTTCAAGAAGTTCTACAAGAGAAAGATGAAGAACAAATACAACAATGCTTCTACTTCTAAACCTAACTTTTCTTCTCAAGAAAAAGATGATTATAAAGCAAAACTAATGTGTTATAACTGCAGGAAATTGGGACATTTCATCAGAGACTGTCCATATCCAAAAGCAGAGAAGTACACTGAGGAAGAGAAGAAAATGAGAAAAGAAAGAAAGCATCAGAGAGGCAAGGCAATGATGGCTGAAGCAGAAAAGCTTGCTGATGTCTACTCATCTGATTCAGATTCAGACACGTCTGATGAAGAATCGTCTGATGAAGAAAACCTGCTCTCCTGTGCCTAATGGCAAAGGAATCTGATGACTCTGAGGATGAGGTAACTCCTCAAGAAAATGAATTGTTTAATTCTCTAGAGCAAATGATGTTGAATAATACTACTATTGCTGGAGAATTTGTTAAGCTTAAGGAAGAGATGAACTTGCTAAAAGAGCAAAATAATTCACTGAAACTTCTAGCTGAAAAGCCAAAAGAATCAGCTGAATATAAACAGCTTGAGCAAGAGCATGAATCTCTGAAACCTGAATGTGAGGTCTATAAAGGAAAAATCATGGAACTTGAGAAAATTATTGAGTCTCATGATAAGTCTACTGTTGCATCCATGCATATATCTAGTAAACAGGAGACACCTTTAGAAAAGGATAAATTAGAATTGAATCATATTGAAAAATTCATATCAGCTGACAATAGTAAGGTCATTCTGTATGTTCAAACTTCTAAACCTACCTCATCTGAGAAAGTGGTAAAGGAGAAGAAATCTCCTAAGGCTAAAAAGAGGAAAGAGCCTAGTGTAGGAAATCAGACTAGTAAGACCAAACAGCAGAGTCCTAAGAAGTCTGCTGATAAAGCTAAAGTCAATCAGACTGGTGGTAAAACTAAGTCAAAATCAATTGAGCAAGCATCTAGTAAACCAAAGAAGCATAAAAACAAGAAAAATCAAAATGCATGGTATGGAAATGAGTCATATTATGTGCAACCTGCTGCATATCATCCTATGTATCATGCACCTCAATTTCCTAGTTACTATGCACCTTACCCTGCTCACCCAATGCATGCATATCCTGCATATCATGCACCTTACCCTGCTTATGAACATTATTCATATCATACTGATCATCAACATGACTTATCTGATAACTATGATAAAAATGAAGCTGTTCATGCTCCTAAAACTCAGAAGCCTAAGAAGCCTAAGACTTCAACATCTTGGGTTGTCAAAGGTGGAACTAATCCTTCAGGACCCTCTCAATAAGGGTACCTAAAACAATTTTACTTTTGTTTTGTAGGTTAGGATTAGGAGTAGGAGTAAAGTAGAGAAGATCTGGTACTTGGACAGTGGATGTTCAAGGCACATGTGTGGAAACATACATGAGTTGACTGATGCAGTTGCTGTGGATGGTCCAAAAGTTACCTTTGGAGACAGCAAAGAAGGCAAGATTAAAGCTAAAGGAAGATTAATCAAAGGAAACATAGAGATATCTGACGTCTCATATGTTAAAGGCCTGAAATATAATCTGCTGAGCATAAGTCAATTTTGTGACAAAGGATATTCAGTCATCTTCTCAACAGATAAGTGCTATGTTGAACAGATTGGTACAAAGAAGGTAATTTTATCTGGAAGACGACAAGGAAATATCTATATAGTTGACTGGAATTCTGTTGACAAGAATTCAAGTGTTTGTTTGGTGGCATCTGCACCAAGTGAAGTGAGTTGGCTATGGCACAAGAAAATGAATCACTTAAACTTCAAGACCATAAACAGATTAATCAAGAATGATTTGGTAGAAGGGATTCCAAAAACAGTCATGAGCAAAGACAAGCTCTGTGACGCATGTCAGAAGGGGAAACAAATCAAGTCATCTTTCAAAAGCAAGAAGCATCAATCTTCTGAAAGAATATTGGAGCTACTACATATGGACTTATTTGGACCCATTGATCCATTCAGCAATGGTGGAAAGAAATACTGCCTAGCTGTTGTGGATGATTATTCAAGATATACTTGGGTGATTTTCATGAAGAAGAAAAGTGAAACCAAGGAACATCTTACCAATCTGATGGAGCTGATACAGAATGAGAAGAGCATCAAAATATTGAAGATCAGATCAGATAGAGGGACAGAGTTTACAAACTCTACTGTTGAAGAGTATTGTAATATCAAAGGAATACATCATGAGTATTCAGCTGCTAGAACCCCTCAACAGAATGGTGTTGCTGAAAGGAGAAACAGAACACTAAAGGAAGCTGTCAGAACCATGATAGCTGAAGCTAAACTGCCTCAAAGATTTTGGGCAGAAGCAACAAATACAGCCTGCTTTACCCAGAACAGATGTATGATCAACAAAAATCAGAACAAGACTCCTTATGAAGTTTGGAACAATAGAAAACCAAACATTCATTACTTTAAGATTTTTGGTTGTAAATGTTTTGTATTGAATAATGGGAAAAATCACCTTACTGCATTTGCAGAAAAGGCTGATGAAGCTGTTTTTGTAGGATACTCTACTGTTAGTAAGGCCTATAGAGTTTTCAATAAAAGAACATTACTAATAGAGGAATCTATCCATGTAGTATTTGATGAGCCAAGTCAATCTTCTGAAAAGAATCAAAGTGTTAATCAAGATCTGTCTACTGATTTACAGAAGCTAGACATTGGAAGAAATGAAGAATATGTTCCCATCATACTACCTAATCTAAGTTCAGCTGCTAACTCAAGTACTGTTCAAAATCACAGTGCTGATTGTCTAACAGACGAGTTGCTAACAGCTGACAGACCAGAGACTGTTCAACAGACTGCAAATGTTCAACAGACTACTACTGGAACTCCAACAGTAGTGTTGCAAGATCAAGACAGAGGACAACATCCTGATCTGCAACCTGATCTCAGATGGCTCAAGAATCACCCTCCTGAGTTAGTAATTGGTGATCCTTTAGATAGAGTGAAAACAAGAAGAGCTGCTGCACAAGATGCTATGTTTGTCACATTTCTATCTCAAATAGAACCTAAACAAATTGAAGAAGCTCTCAATGATTCCTTCTGGATAGAAGCTATGCAAGAAGAGTTGAATCAATTTGAAAGGAATGAAGTCTGGTACTTACTTCCTAGACCAAGTCATCAAAGAGTAATTGGCACTAAGTGGGTATTCAGAAATAAAATGAATGAAGATGGTATTGTTACCAGAAACAAAGCAAGATTAGTGGCCAAAGGTTATTGTCAAGAAGAAGGAATTGACTTTGATGAAACTTTTGCACCAGTAGCAAGACTTGAAGCAATCAGACTGTTTCTAGCCTATGCTGCTCATAAGAATTTCACTGTCTATCAGATGGATGTGAAGTCTGCTTTTCTCAATGGAGAATTGCAAGAAGAAGTGTATGTTGAACAACCTCCAGGATTTGAAGTCTATCAAGAAGAGGATAAAGTTTATCGTCTGAAGAAAGCCCTCTATGGACTGAAACAGGCTCCAAGAGCATGGTATGATACCCTATCTGATTTTCTTTTGATAAAAGGATTTCGAAAAGGTAAGGTAGATAAAACCTTGTTTACAATTGAATGGGAAAACCATATATTACTTGTGCAAATATATGTGGACGATATTATTTTTGGTTCAACTAACCAACAGATGTGTGATAAGTTCTCCAAGCTGATGCAGAATAAGTTTGAAATGAGCATGATGGGTGAACTTAACTATTTTCTTGGATTGCAAGTTAGACAGTTGCCTGATGGAATATTCATCAGCCAAGCAAAATACACAAGAGATCTGTTCAAGAAATTTGGTATGGAAACTAGCTCAACAGCTACCATTCCTATGTCTACAAATCTTCGTTTGGATAAAGATGAAGATGGCAAATCAGTGAACATAACCAAATATAGAGGCATTCTAGGTTCATTGTTGTATCTAACAGCAAGTAGGCCTGATATAATGTACTCAGTTGGAGTCTGTGCAAGATTTCAATCAAACCCCAAAGAATCTCATCTCTTAGCTGCCAAGAGGATATTGAAATACATTAAAGGCACTCAAGAATTGGGATTATGGTACCCTAGAGAATATGGATTTGAACTTATTGGCTATTCAGATTCAGACCTTGCTGGCTGCAAGATTGACAGAAAAAGCACAACAGGTGCCTGTCAGTTCTTAGGTAGTCGTCTGATCTCATGGATGAGTAAGAAACAGACTTCAGTTTCCATATCTACTGCTGAAGCTGAATATATAGCTGCTGGAGCTTGCTGTGCACAGATACTTTGGTTGAAACATCAACTAGAAGACTACAACATCAAGATCAGTGGAATACCAATCTACTGTGACAATACAAGTGCAATCTCTCTTACTCAGAACACTACAAGTCATTCGAGGACTAAGCATATTGAGATCAAGCATCACTTCATTAGAGATCATGTGGAAAAAGGCAATGTTTTGATTGAGTATGTTCATACAGACAATCAGATTGCTGATATTTTCACTAAACCTTTAAGTGAAGTAAGGTTCTCAACTCTAAGAGCTGAGCTAGGACTACTTAATTTGGAAGCATAAGCTGAGGGGGAACTCATCAGAAGACTGGAGTTCAACAGCTTAGTTATCTATTATTATCTTCAAGGATTAACTTTCAACAGACTAGTTAACTTATGAATTCTTAAACTCAGGGGGAACGTGTAAGACTAGCGGTACTTCTGAATTAAAGATGAAATTTGTTAATGACAGTTAGTTGAAGTTATGTTCTCATCAGAAGACTCAACTATCGAAGATTAAAGTCATTTTATCTAGCTGGATTGACAAACAGCTGAGGAAGGTTATCAGCTATCGGCATTCTCTGATAACAGCATTGTCATCAGGACAGTAGTCCATCAGATAAGTACTTATGTTACTCATCTGATTACTTTAATAAAAGCGGAACTGTTTAAAAACGTATATTCAAAATACGCTTTTATAAGTAACTGTTGGGCGGTACATATTCCCGCTCTTCATTAAATATCTTTTGAATTCGAAAAGTCGTAACTGACGCCGCACGATCAGCACTGACAGAAAAACGGATCTAACGGTTGGCGGATATCACGGAAACCAACATACCCCAACTCTATAAATCCCCATCTGATCAGTCGAGTCGTTCTTTACGCACTCTAAGCATTCAAAAGTACTTGTGAGAAATTTATCTGCAATTCTCTGCATACTTCTCTTTGTTTTTCTAACCTTCAACAGATCAACGATGGCCGCTGAAGGTATGTTTCTCGTCTATGATTCCTACTACCAATCCGGTACGAATCTGATGAAAGAATTGCTCGAAAAGTTCAAAGCTGCTTCGCTGGTAAACTTCATGGAATACCACGAAGGAATTATCTGGACTGACCAAGTGATGGAGTACTACAACACTGCGAAAGCTGACTATAACTCGCTAGCAATTAAGGCTACTGTGGGAGACAAATCTATCACTATCACTCCAGCTGTTCTTCACGAGACGTTTGGGCTTCCTAACAGTGGACGACATGACGTCACTGTGCTGACAGAGGACAAACACCAACAGTTCTGGGCGATCTGCGCCAAAGAGGGAGAAACGTTGTCTGGAAATATAAGGAAGAAGCAACTGAAGGATGAATATCAGCGGATGGCTGATATGGTGTCCAAGCTGATTGAGAACTGCACATTCTCACTGGATGCTGTTACCATGAAGATGTTCAGCATCATGGCTGCCATATACTATGGACTGGAGATAAACTGGTCAATCATAGTCTGGTACATATTAGCTGACTTTCTTGATGATAAGAAAGGAAAAGGCCCCACCACCAACCACAGAATCACTCTCAGTTATCTGCTGTCAAAACTGGGTTGTGATATGAAGAATGGAAAAGAGATCCATAAATCCAAGGCAGTATCCAAGTACTTGCCTGTTCAAAAGAGGAAGGCTGGTGAACCGGAGGAAGCTGATGTTGAGGAACCAAAAGAGGTTCCTGCCAAAAGGCAAAGGAAACTGGTCAAGACTGCTGACTTAGCTGTTGAGACTAAAAAGAAGAAGGCTGCTGACAAGCCTAAGGAAAAGATTCCTAAGCAGATGGAGAAAGTGACTTCTGCTGCTGAAGCCACTAAGATTGTTGAAAACATAATTGCTGATGTAAGGACTGGATCCCCTGCATCACCATCAAGAACTCCATCAGCAGAGAGGCCTGCTGAAGGTATCTCTCAACGAACTAGAAGTCAACAGAGAGATACAGCTACAACCACTTACCGTGAAGGGAGAACCAAGAAGTCTGCTAGAAAGCAGATGACCTTTATAGAAGAACCAACGGACTTGGAAAATGTAGCAAGGGAAGACCCTGCAGCTGCAGAAAGGCCTGCTGAAACAGTTAAGACTGTTGAGACTGACAAAGCTGATGAGCAACAGCCAAGTCAAGTCACATCAACAGCTGAGGTTGCTCAACCTCAAGAAGATCCAGACGTCCAAATCATCTATCCTATTGCTGCTGCTCCCATATCATCTGCTGGACCAGCCCCTACTGATAAAGGCAAGAGAAAAATAGTGCTGAGGAAAAAGAAAGTTTCCAAAGCTGACAAGAAGGCAAGGGAGGAGGCTGAACAAAGAAAACAGGATGAGTTGGAGGAGAAGAAAGTACTTGAGCTAAACAAAGCTCAAGAAGCTAAGGATGAAGCAAGGAGGCACATGTCTGAAGCAGAAAGGAAAGCTGCTGAAGATGCTGAATTTGCAATGGTTTTGGAATTGAGCAAAGTTGATGCCTATGGACCTGTCCATGGAGGTGGCATCAAAATTGGAGAAGGCAAAGATGCTGAAGAAGACAAGCAAAAGATATTACTGCCTGCCCCCAAAGTCAAGTCAAAGGGCAAGTTTGAAGTCAGAAAAGCATTTGAAATAGTATATGCTGATAAGGAGCTTTTCAAGAAGTTTGAGAAGTCTCTAGCTTACTATGATCAGAAGCTTATGTTGAAGACTCTGTTCAACCAAGAGAAGCCAAGATATATCAGTTGGAGAGACAACAGGCTGAACAAGTCAATAACAGAACTTCAAAGCATGAAGGAGTTAGCTGATGAAGAACAATGGGTTCTAACTTGGCTGAAGACAAACTCCATTCAAAAGGCCCTTGATCCCAGCTATGTAAGAGACATCATGCATATTTATGCAAAAGGTTTTGCATTGGAGGAGGCCAAGAAAATTCAAAACACCTTGTCTGATAGGAAGAAAAAGTCTGAAGATGCTGAAGAAAGAGCAATTAAGTTTGCTGTTATGACCGCCCTGAAGAGATGGGCTAAAAAGTCAAAGTATCAGCAAGGATGCTCAAGTGACTTGCCACTGCTGCCAAGTATTCAACAAATCATTTTTGGCAAGGAAGTACAACAGTACTATGAAGTCCCAAAGGGTAACAATGCCTTTGTCAACCCTTGGATTATTGTAAGGCAGATTAGACAGACAACTTGCTTCAACGATGATGGAACCATTACTAATCTGTTCTACGATGATGTCACTGATGAGCACAAAGAAGCTGATAAGTCCTTAGCTATTGAGCTGACAGCTAAGACTTCTGTAGACCATCAGATGACGGACATGAAAGAAGTCCCTGTTCAACAGGCGACTGAAGAGAAGGATGATGATGCTTCCACTTCATCAGGTGATGAACACTCATCACTAATGGAAGCTTTCCAATTACTTATTGAAAATCAAATAAAAGAGATGGAAGAGAGGAACAGTCTGCAGTTACAGAAGATGAAGAAAGATTTGGTTGAATCAAACACTCAACAGATGGAAAGAACGCACCTTCTAACTGCCAGTACTATCAAATTGGCTATTGATAGTCTACCTATTCCTCAAGATCATTCATTGCAGTTAGTGCACAGCTTAAGAGAACTAAACCAGAACGTAGAAGATGTGAAGGGTGATGTAAATCATCTTCACACTGCCCTAAAAACAGCTGAGCACAAGATTGCTGATCTGACTGCAACCTTCGTTAAAGTCAGTCAAGAAGAGAAGGAAATCAATCTTGGGATGTTGCAAGAAGTGGCAAAGGCTTCACAGGAAGTTCAAAGTGAAATTGCAACTATCAACCTCAACATTGACTACTTCAATGATAAGACTGATGTCATCAGCACTGATATTCATCATCTAATAGCTAGTCATGACGTTGTTAATCAGAATCTAAAGGCTTTGTGTGCTGGAGTAAAGATTCCAACAGTTGCTCTCAACCCTGCTGTTGAACCTTCTGATGTCATCAGAGTTGATGATGACAAAAAGGGGGAAGATAAAAGGGAAGAACCAGCTAAAGAAACTGCTGCTGAAGAACCAGCAAAGGAATCTGCTGCTGAAGAACCAACTAAGGAAGAAACTGCTGCTGCAACTATTAAAGCCAAGGAAACTGAAGAAACAGCTGACAAGACTGAAAAGCTTGGAACGGTAGAAGAAGAAGAAAAGACTGAAAAAGAAGATACCAAGTACAAGAATACAGAATCTGCCAGGAAGGCCATGGAAGCTTTGAAAGCTCTTCAAGAACAGCAACTCAAAGAAAAGATGGAAGCTGCCAAAGCAACCTTCGAAGAAGAAGCTGATGATGAAGAAGATGATGAAGAATCATCTTATGAATATGAAGAAGTGCTTGAAGGATCAGATGAAGAAGCTGATAGTTAGAAATTGTAAAATCTTTGTAATCAGTTTACTTTTATCTATTCCTCAGAAATCTCATCTGATGAACTTGTACATGTAATGCTTTTTCAATATTAATGAAAAGTCAAGTTCAATCCAATAAACTTTTTCTATCTCAGAAAATTTTGAGGATTACAATCTTTAGCTTAGGTATTCAACAGGTACTTAGCTGAAGTTTTGTCATCATCAAAAAGGGGGAAATTGTTGGATAAGGATGAAGATGAAGGCACTAAAGGAAATTTGATAAGGGAGGTTTTGATGCATTCCAAAACTTCAAAGATTGGCTAAGTATGGAGTAACTTAGCTGATAAACTTATCAAGGAATTTTGACTAAGTAATGAAGACATCAGAAGAGTCAAAGTTTCAAGGTCCAAGACTTCTGATCTGCTGAAGTAAAGTTATCAGACTAGTGAAGATCAGCCGACTCAAATCAGATTTGTTCAAGTTTGAGATCAGCCGGGTTCACCATCAGACTCTACTTTCGTCAGCTAAGTGAAGAAGATCATGAAGTGTTCCCAACGGTAATAAATGCCCCTTGGTGTAATAAATGCTGAAGTACGAGGATATTTAAGACAAATGATTGAAGAAAAGCTTCGCATCAGCCGAGTGCATTTAATGCTGCCTGCAGAATAGTACTGTTTACAGTACGGACAGACTGCAAAAGAGCCGTTCGCGGATTTTAAGGACCAGTACTCGAGGAATTTGAATCCTGTCTCTCTTCAACGGACACGTTTCAATCCTCAAGTATAAATAGCTGAAAGAGACGAAGAAGAAAGAAGCAACACACTTTCTAAGAGAAATTTCCGAAGCAAAATTCTTTAAGTCTCAAGAACAGCTCACTCATCAGCTGAGTCATTTGTTGACGAAAGCAGAGTTGAAGAACAAAGAAAAATACATCTTCTGAGTGATTTTGTAAACAAGAGTGTTGTGCGGAGTTGTGATCCATCTTTGTGAGTGATCAAACTTCAGAGAATAGGTTTTCTGTGTGATTTCCTATTGCGAACTTGTGGTCGTTTCATTTGTTGTTCGACGCAAGCAGAGTATACTGTAAACTTTGTGATTATAGTATAACCCAAGATCTGTGTGACTTGGAAGAGTGGACTAAAGGATATTCAAATCCATATAACCACTATAAAAATTACTTGTGTTTTTACATTGTTTTAAATCTGCATATTTTCTGTTTGCATAAAAACACATTAAGTTAACTGTTTGAAAAAGAGATAAAAAGGAGTTTATAAAACTGGGGAAGCATTTTTCAAACTGCTAAGATTACTTGTGAAAAACACTTTGAAAATCCGCTGCAAGTACTCTAAGTATTAAAACTGATTTTAACAAAATCAGCTAAGTAACTATCAGACGAGTGGTCAACAGACCTGTTCAAAGATTTGTTCGCGAACAGAATTGTAACTTACTAATCTGATCAGCTTAGTCTGTTCAATTAAAGTAAAGTTTTAAAGTTAAAATTGAAAGAAAATTTTAAAGAGGTTTATTCACCCCCCCCCCTCTAAACCTCTTCTGACCACTTGGGACCAACACTTGTTGGCTAATACGAACTCTGAACTCTCCTCCACAGAAATCGATCCAAGCTCTGCAGTAGCGCCCCACGTGTTGCGCCTCTACGGATTGATACACCACAATATCACGAAAATAATATAACCTAATCGACTAGAAAATAGGCTATATTAATTCAGGACTTTAAGAACGACTTTGGGAACTAAAAGATCAAAACCGAAAATTCTTCCTAATTTTGCACAGGGTTCGGCCGATCACACTTGGGAGGGGAGAGAGAATATTTGCTTTTCTTATTTTTCTTGTAGAGTTGTCTGTGAAATATGAGACCTAGTCTCTTATTTATAGATATCTCCCATACCCTAATCCTTCTAGGATTAGGATACTAATTCTCCTACATGGGCCATGGCCCTTTTAATTAGAAGACTAAGTCTTCTAATTAATTCATGGCCCACTTTAATTAATCTTTCAGGGCTTTATTTAATCTCCCAATTAAATAGCCCAATTAATTAAATCATCTCCCAATTAATTAACTAAACTCCAAGTTTAATTAATTAATTATTCCATTAATTAATTAAAAACCTAATTAATTAATTTACTCATAAATTAAATTCCAATTTAATTTATAATCTTGATCCAATTCTAATTGGATCCATTTTCGTTCCACATGGGTCGACCCAGTCGACCCACCCATTTAATCGACCCAGTCGATTTTGACTCAGTCGACCCAGTCGACTCGTTCTTGTTTCCTCGCTTTCGCTTCATGTGTATTGTGTATGCCCCCGTAGGTTCACCACATAATTGGCCGCGGGTTGTAATTAAATATTATTTAATTACTCGAGCAATTAATACTCTAAATTAATCGAACACTCTGTCGATCAATCATTCCAAAATTAGCACCCCTGCTAATTTGGGAATTCTCCCACACTCCACGGTCGATGTCCAGTCACAAGCCCATGGAGCCCAATCACTGGTGAATTAATTCAGTGAACCTTTTATCATTTACAATTTCCATATACGACATGATCTCTCCATCGATCAATCTCCCAGTCGAGACTTAAGGGTATGGTCTTTCATCGGATTCCCTTTTCTTTTGTCTTGACCTTATGTACTCTGGTCTCGAAATAAATTCTCTTTGACTTAATCTTTATGAGCTACTTACATAAAGTCGTCAGATACCTTGGCCAAGGATTTTCCAGAATTAATTTCTCACAGAAATCCATAGGAGAATTTCCCAACCTATCAAGTCGGGTCAATGGATCCTTTATTGATGATATGAATCTGCATACGAGTTCCTCTATACCCAACATGAGTCCACAGAGACTTTCTGGCGATCCCCAGTCAGTCGGAACTCATATCAAAGCATAGACGTTCTCGCACCAGATAAACCCTATCACCTCAAGTAGTTAGGGATCGTTCCTCGTATACTATTATAAATATGGAATAACTTCAACCCCGATATGCGACTACCGCTTCCATGGTGAGTTATTTCCTATTGGGGTATTCAGTGCGCTTGCCATCCCAGCAAGCCACCCACTTATGTGTATCGACTATCCCAGTCACGCTCGTGGACCCCAGCGTCCTCCAGTTCATCGGAGTATACACAACAGTGAGAGTCTAACCGAATCCAACAATGTCCTATCTCGATTGGATTCTACGACTCTTGAATATGTTCTAGATCACGGCCTTGGAGATCAGTCCACGGGTTGTCCCATAGCCCTGTGATCTAAGGACTTCTATCCTTATGCGTAGATAATTATTACATAAGATAAAGATGACCATTTAATATTAATCGAAATTGAATAGTTCCGCATTTATTACAATAAATACTAGCCATACAGCTGGCTTGCAGGACACTATTTCTATCAGCAACAAGGCCACTTAGGCCAGGGGATTGGATCCTAAGATTTGGCAATGGAGCTAGAGCTGCTGCCGAGGCCATAGGCGAAGTTGAGTTAGATTTAGGTGGTAATAAATTAGTCCTTAGGAACGTTCTTTATGTACCTGGTTTGGTGAAAAACATTATTTCAATTCCTGTTTGGATAATGAAGGTTTTAATTTTACTATTAATAAAGGTTCCTTTTCGTTATTCATGAATGATAATATGTTTTTCACTGGTACATTAAAATATGGACTATATACCATTGAACCACCTAAGTTAGTGATGCATGTACAACAAAACAAAAGGAAACAAGATAATGAAATATCTGCCCAATTATTGCACGCTCGACTTGGACATATATCTAAGTCAAGGATTCAAAAGTTAGCATCATCTGGCGCGATAGAAATCAATCGCATTGATGAAATGCCAACATGTGAACCATGTTTAAAGGGGAAAATGGCTAAGTTGCCATTTAAGGGAAACCCTGAGCGAGCCAAGCAAACATTGGACTTAATACATACTGACGTATGTGGACCACTAAGAAAAAGCGCCCGAGGTGGCTATGACTACTTCATCACTTTCACTGACGACTTTAGTCGTTATGGATATGTGTTCTTGTTGAAACACAAGTCTGAAGCCTTTGAGCGATTCAAAGAATTCAAGATGGAAGTAGAGAATCAACTTGGTCATACGATAAAGGCTCTTCGTTCTGACCGAGGTGGAGAATTTCTTAGTAACGAATTTCTGAATTATCTTGTAGAGCATGGAATATTATCGCAGTGGACTCCTCCTGCAACACCCCAATTAAATGAAGTAGCAGAGAGAAGGAATCGAACTTTGATGGACATGGTTCGATCCATGATGAGTGCCACTGACCTTCCTCTTTCATTTTGGGGACATGCCCTCCTCACGTCAACGAAGATACTGAACATAGTGCCTTCTAAATCCGTAGAAAAGACACCATACGAATTATGGTTTGGCAAGGCACCCTCGTACGCATTCATGCGCATATGGGGATCTCCCGCTTACGTTAAAAAGCTAGTGGGAGATAAATTGGAAACTAAATCCACTTTGTGCAAATTCGTGGGGTATCCGAAAAACACGATAGGATACGAGTTCTACGATCCTACAAGACAAACTACGTTTGTCTCGAGGAACGCTCACTTCTTGGAGAAGGATTTCTTGGTTGACAAGAAGGAAAATAACGTAGAACTGGATGAGGTCACTGAAGCTGAAAAGGCTGAAGAGGTCGATCAAGCTGACCCGTCGCCACAGGTAGTGGGAGAACATGAGCATGAAAGTGCACCAGAAGGTACACCGATTCTTCGTAGGTCAGAAAGACAACGTAGAGAACCCGAGAGGTACTACGGTCTGCTGCATGAGATTGGAGAGTCTCTAACCGACCCAAGGACTTACGAAGAGGCTATGCTAGACATAGACTCGGGAAAGTGGCGCGAAGCCATGGAATCCGAATTGGACTCCATGCACTCAAATAAGGTCTGGGCCTTGGTAGATCCACCAGTGGGAGTGGCTCCCGTGGATTGCAAGTGGATCTATAAGCGAAAGCTTGGAGTGAACGGAGAGGTAATAACCTACAAGGCGCGATTAGTGGCAAAAGGATATACTCAAAGACCTGGAATTGACTTTGAGGAGACCTTCTCGCCCGTCGCAATGCCTAAATCCATTCGAATCTTGCTGGCCATAGCTGCGTGGTATAACTACGAGATATGGCAGATGGATGTAAAGACTGCCTTTCTCAATGGGGACATTGATAAGGAGATCTACATGGAGCAACCAAAAGGATATGCATCCAAAGGAGATGAACACAAGGTGTGCAAACTCCAGAGGTCCATTTATGGACTGAAGCAAGCTTCCCGAAGTTGGAACATTCATTTCGATGAGACAATCCAAACTTTTGGATTCATCAAAAACATGTTCGAACCTTGCGTGTACAAGAAGATCAGTGGGAGTACAGTTGAATTTTTGGTGCTTTACGTTGACGATATTCTTCTCATTGGAAACAATGTGAAAGCGTTGTCCGAAACTAAAGCATGGTTATCTACACAATTCTCAATGAAGGATATGGGAGAAGCATCCTTTGTACTAGGTATAAGGATCTACCGAGATAGATCAAAAGGACTTATGGGCCTCTCCCAATCCCAGTACATAGACAAAATCTTGAAAAGATTTAGCATGGAAGAATCCAAGAGAGGATTGCTTCCAATGAGACATGGGATTGTACTCTCTAAGTCTATGGCCCCAAAGACGCCAGAAGAGAGAAGCAATATGTCTCGAGTAACATATGCATCCGTGATAGAAAGCATAATGTATGGTATGTTATGTACGAGACCAGACGTAGCGTACGCTTTAAGCGTTACAAGTCGCTACCAGTCTGATCCAGGTGAGCATCACTGGATAGCCGTAAAGGCAATTCTGAAGTACCTGAGAAGGACTAAGGAATTGTTCTTGGTATACGGCGGAGGAGAATTGAAATTGGAAGGCTATACAGACTCGAGCTTCTAATGCGATGTAGACGACTTCAAGTCGACATCAGGATACGTATTCTGCCTCAATGGTGGTGCGGTTAGCTGGAAGAGCTCCAAGCAAGAAACAACCGTGGATTCAACCACCGAAGCTGAATACATTGCTGCGAGTGATGCAGCAAAGGAAGGTGTTTTGATGAGAAACTTCATCCAGGAACTGGATGTGATACCTAGCATCGCTGAGCCCATTACTATCTTCTGTGATAACAATGGGGCAATAGCGCAAGCGAAGGAGCCGAGATCTCATCAGAAATACAAGCACGTACAAAGACGATACCATGTGATAAGAGATGTCATTGGTAGAGGAGACATTAAGATGGAACGTGTCGACTCAGAAGATAATACGGCGGACCCGCTAACGAAGTCTCTGCCTCAAAAGGCATTTGAGAAAATCTGCTAAAGAAGGAACTCAAGAACATAAAATTCTGGCTTTAGGACAAGTGGGAGATTGATAGAAATAGTGTCCTGCAAGCCAGCTGTATGGCTAGTATTTATTGTAATAAATGCGGAACTATTCAATTTCGATTAATAAATGCACTTTATTAAAATGGTCATCTTTATCTTATGTAATAATTATCTACGCATAAGGATAGAAGTCCTTAGATCACAGGGCTATGGGACAACCCGTGGACTGATCTCCAAGGCCGTGATCTAGAACATATTCAAGAGTCGTAGAATCCAATCGAGATAGGACATCGTTGGATTCGGTTAGACTCTCACTATTGTGTGTACTCCGATGAACTGGAGGACGCTGGGGTCCACGAGCGTGACTGGGATGGTCGACACACATAAGTGGGTGGCTTGCTGGGATGGCAAGCGCACTGAATACCCCAATTAGGAAATAACTCACCATGGAAGCGGTAGTCGCATATCGGGGTTGAAGTTATTCCAAATTTATAATAGTATACGAGGAACGATCCCTAACTACTTGAGGTGATAGGGTTTATCTGGTGCGAGAACGTCTATGCTTTGATATGAGTTCCGACTGACTGGGGATCGCCAGAAAGTCTCTGTGGACTCATGTTGGGTATAGAGGAACTCGTATGCAGATTCATATCATCAACAAAGGATCCATTGACCCGACTTGATAGGTTAGGAAATTCTCCTATGGATTTCTGTGAGAAATTAATTCTGGTAAAATCCTTGGCCAAGGTATCTGACGACTTTATGTAAGTAGCTCATAAAGATTAAGTCAAAGAGAATTTATTTCGAGACCAGAATACATAAGGTCAAGACAAAAGAAAAGGGGATCCGATAAAAGACCATACCCTTAAGTCTCGACTGGGAGATTGATCGATGGAGAGATTATGTCGTATATGGAAATTATAAATGATAAAAGGTTCACTGAATTAATTCACCAGTGATTGGGCTCCATGGGCTTGTGGCTGGACATCGACCGTGGAGTGTGGGAGAATTCCCAAATTGGCAGGGGTGCTAATTTTGGAATGGTCAATCGACAGAGTGTTCGATTGATTTAGAGTAAGTTTTACTCGAATAATTAAATAATATTTAATTATAACCCACGGCCAATTATGTGGTGAACCTACGGGGGCATACACAATACACAAGTAGCGAAAGCGAGGAATAAGAACGATCGAGTCGACTGGGTCGACTGGGTGAAAAATCGACTGGGTCGATTATATTGGGTGGGTCAACTGGGTCGACCCAATTGGAATAAATTGGGATCCAATTGGAATTGGATCAGGATCATAAATTAAATTGGAATTTAATTTGTGGATTAATTAATTAAGTTGGATTTAATTAATTAAAAGGGATTTTAATTAAATGGGCTTAGAGTCTGATTTAATTAAATGGGAGATTAAATTAATTAATTGGGCTATTTAATTGGGAGATTAAATAAAGTCTGGTCAAATTAATTAACTGGGCCATGAATTAATTAGGAGACTTGGTCTTCTAATTAAAGAGGGCCATGGCCCATGTAGGAGAAAGAAGACCTAATCCTAATAGGACTAGGTTAGAGAGAAAACTATAAGTAGCTTTCTTATAGTTGAATTTCACACAACTCCATATGCAATATTGAGCAAGAGCAAAAATTCTCTCTCCCTCTCCCTAGCTATATCGACCGAACCCTTCTTCCACTTGGAAGAATTTTTCGTTTTCGAGTTTTGTTCCTAAATTGTTCCTAATTCCTAGTTTATAATATATCTCGTGTTCTAGCTGATCGAGATATAATATTTTCGTGATATTGTGGTGTATCAACTCGTAGAGGCGCAACACGTGGGGCGCTACTCATAAGGTCTAGGTCGATTTTGCTGGAGCAGAATTCAGAGCTCGTTTTGCTAGCCGAGGATTTGCAAGGAGATAGGTATAAACGAGAAAACTTATACTATCGTTTTATTTATATTCATATATATACAACTAGAGAATATCCTGGCAAGATTCCTTAAGAGGTCCTAAAAGTTTTGATATTCCGCTGTGCCTAGGGCTGTTTATCTTATCGAATCCCAACACAAATAAGTCCATGTGTAGCAGCTCCAATATTCTTCCAAAAGATTGATGCTTCTTGCTTTTGAATGATGACTTGATTTGTTTACCCTTCTGACAGGCGTCACAAAGCTTGTCTTTGCTCATGACTATTTTTGGAATTTCTTCTACCAGATTGTTCTTGATTAGTCTGTTGATAGTCTTGAAATTCACATGGTTCATTCTTTTGTGCCACAGCCAACTGACTTCACTTGGTGTTGATGCCACCAAACAAATGCAGAATTCCAGTCCACTGTGTAGATATTTCCTTGTCGTCTTCCAGATAAGATGACCTTCTTTGTACCTATCTGTTAAACGTAGCACTTATCTGGTGAGAAGATAACTGAATATCCTTTGTCACAAAATTGACTTATGCTCAGCAAATTGTATTTGAGGCCTTTAACATAAGAGACGTCAGATATCTCAATGTTGCCTTTTATCAGCTTTCCACTTGCTACAATCTTGCCTTCTTTGCTGTCCCCAAAAGTAACTTTAGGACCATCCACAGCAACAACATCGGTCAACTCATGTATGTTTCCACACATGTGTCTTGAACATCCACTGTCCAAGTACCAGGTCTTCTCTACTTTACTCCTACTCCTAATCCTAACCTACAAAACAAAATAAAATTGTTTTAGGTACCCTTATTGAGAGGGTCCTAAAGGATTAGTTCCACCTTTGACAACCCAAGATGATGAAGTCTTAGGCTTCTTAGGCTTCTGTTGTTTGGCAGGAGCATGAACAGTTTCATCTTCATCATGTTTATCAGATTTGCTATGTTGATGATAATCAGCATGATAAGGATAATGCTCATAAGTAGAATAAGATGCATGATAAGGAGGGTATGCATGCATTGGATGAGCAGGATATGGTGCATAGTGATGTACCAAGTCTTCGTCATTATAAACACTCGTCGGTCAATCGATTAATATCGAGGACCTCCCCATCGAATTCACATTGTATATTAGCAAATAAGCATGACGTCGGCGTCGACCTCGGTCTCTTCGACTTATCCGACATAGTGGCCGACGTCCTCTTATGTTTGATCCACTTACAATCGGATCGAATCAATTGCTGAGGATCCATATCCGAACCATAACGTCCAATCATGATTCGACCCGGTGGCCCATCTGGAAAACTATAAATAACCCTCATAAATGAGATAAAAGGTACGCACACTCCGACTATCAATTACACTCCGATCTCCACCCTTATCTCGAGACTTACTTTAGCATCGGAGGGTTATCGCCGGGTAACCACCGGCATTAACCTGACGTGGTTGTCTTTGTTTTCAGGTTAGGATTCTATATACAAATCGAGGACAAGCATAGCTGACCTGCCGGTCCTCTTATTGACGAGTCGTGTTCGACAAGGAATAATTACCCTAACGATAACTCACTCATCAATTGGCGCCGTCTGTGGGAACATAACTTTGAAAACGTGAAAAAAATGACTACAAGATCAAAAACGGTCCAAGCGCGAGAGAAGGAGGGAAATCGCGATCAAAATGGAGAGGGTCAAGGAGATAATTTAATAACTCGTGATCCTGATCCAGCACCTCATATCGAGGCTGGGGCTTCAAGACCACCGGCTCCCCCGATAATACAGCTTACAAGAGACGATCTAAAAGCCATTCTCGATGAAGCCAAAAAGGAGTGGCTCGCGGAGATTAAAGAAACCGCCATTCAAACTCGACGACCCCCGCAAGTCGCCGCCTTTGGTGCACGAGCAGGATTCGAGGCAAATGAAGCAATCAGTCGAGCCGATCAACATCAGGTCAGGCATGGCGCGGAAGAAGACTTGCAGGAGCAATCAGTCAGAGAGGTCAACAAATTGGCCTCAGAAGTAAGATCGCTGCACCAAAAGTTAGACAAACAAGAAAGGAAGAATGAGCCTCCAGTATCAAACTCTCGATTAAGGAAATCACCATTTTGTGATGAAATATTCTTTGAAAGGTTGCCTCTCGACAAGAGATTGCCCACTCAGTTACCCCGTTACTTCGGAACGGAAGATCCCGATGAACACCTGGCCTCATTTAATCTCCAAATGCAGCTTCACGGCATCTCCGATAATGTGGCAGCAAAGGCATTCTCCACCACACTAGCCGGAATGGCTCAATCTTGGTTCGGAAGATTGGAGGAAAAATCTATCTTCGACTACGACCAACTCTGTGACAAGTTTATGAGTCAGTTTGGTAGTAAGAGGGCGGTCAGACCCCCTGCAAACCATTTATATTAAATCATACATAACCCAGGAGAAACTTTCAGAAATTTCATGGGAAGGTTTAACAATGAGCTCCTTAAGGTTGAAATGCCAAGAGTTGATTTTTTAATTACCGTTCTTTTCCAAAGCACCTTAAATCGAGGATTCGCCAGTGCAATAGTAAGAGAAAACCCCGCTACATATGAAAAATTGATGGAAATGGCAAATCAATACATGAATGAAGAAGAAATGAATAAATTGAGAGGAACCTTCTTTGGGTTGACAAAGCCTGATGAGGGACAGTCGTCTGGCGTCCCTGATAGACCAATCGAGGGGCCGCAACCCAATCGGTCTTATGAAGGAAGAAACAGAAAGGTATATAGAGAAGAGAGAAATCACAATCCGGGAAGACAAGGATTGGGGAGGTCGAACAAAGAATACTACGATAATTACACTCCCCTCAAAAAGCTAAGATCCGAAATCTTATTCGCTGTTCAGGACCACAACCTGCTGAGAAAACCGGCTCCGATTAAGGACTACCCAGCCTCAAAAAAGTATTGTCGATTTCATCGACAGAGAGGACACGATAGTGATGACTGCTATCAACTTAGAGACGAAATTGAAAGATTGATAGCAGAAGGGCACCTCACTGGATACGTAAAGACGTCAAGGAATGAGCAACCTAGAAATCGACAGAAAGACAACAAGTCACGTTCGAGATCCCCCGCTAGAAGAGAGCAACGCTCGAAGGATAGAGAAGACCAGCCGAGAAGAGCACAACCTGGAACGATAGTCAATATGATCTCTGGAGGCCCGGGAGATAGTAAAAATTCAAGAAGGGTAGTGTCTCGGGTTATAAGAGATAGAGCCCAAAATGAAAGAAGGGAAGTGTTCTCAATAAGACCAACCCAGCAGGACAAAATGATCAGTTTCGATGAGTCTGACCTACAACCCAATTTCATACCATTCAACAACCAGGATGTACCAGACTGCCCTATGGTAATCACAGCACAAATTGCGGGGGCTACTGTTAAGAGAATCTTAATAGATTCAGGCAGTTCAGCAAATATCCTCTTCCAAGATGCTTTAGAGCGAATCGATCTCGGCCCTACTCCCCTCGACGCAGTGGCTACCCCACTTGTAGGTTTTGGAGGCGCTCAAGTTATTCCCAAGGGTACACTCACTTTGTCTCTTTCCTTGGGAGATGAAGGAAACTCGAGAACGAGAATGATTAAATTTTTGATTGTCGACGCACCTTGTGCCTACAATGTCATATTGGGAAGACCGACATTAAATAGTTTCCAGGCCGTTATCTCGACTTACCACCAGAAGATGAAATTTCCGACCACTCCAGGGATAGGAGAAGTTCGAGGAAATCTAAGGGAAGGCTGGGACTGTTACACGGTATCATTAGACAAACAGTATAAAAAAGAAGACTCTTTCTTCGGTAACGAAAAGCCGCCAGCGGAGCAGCAGAATAGTCCATCGGCACCGGTCGATGTGGATGGGGTTAAGAAAACGTGTTTTGCTAAAAGAAGCGAGATACAAAAGGAGATGAATCCCAAAAAGAGAAAATTCGAAAGAATTGAACCTTCCGAAGGGCATAAATCGATCGAATTGGTACCAGGGGAATCATCGAAAACGACGAGGATAGGCACTCAACTATATGAAGGGCTCGAAACTCAGTTGATCGAATTCTTGAGAGAGAATGTGGACGTCTTCGCTTGGTCAACCACTGACCTCCAAGGAATAGATCCGAAGATCATCGTACATAGACTCAATATCGATCCGTCATCTCGACCAGCGAGACAAAAGAAACGAAATTTTGGTCCAGAGAGAAACAGGATTATAAAGGAGGAAGTGAAGAAACTTCTAGATGCTGATTACATCACTGAGATACAATTTACGGAGTGGCTGTGCAATGTCGTCCTAGTTTCCAAGGGAGGAGAAAAGTGGAGAATGTGTAATGACTTTACGGATCTTAACAAACTATGTCCGAGGGATCCATATCCGCTTCCGAGAATCGACTCCCTAGTTGACTCCACTGCTGGCTGTGCTATTTTGAGCATGATGGATGCATTCCAGGGGTTTTATCAAATTTTTATGGCACTGGAGGATCGAGACAAGACAGCTTTTATTACCGAAATGGATGTATATTTCTTCAAAGTAATGCCCTTCGGATTGAGAAATGCAGGAGCCACTTATCAAAGGCTGGTAAATAAGATGTTCGAAGGCTTGTTGGGGAAATCGATGGAAGTATACGTTGATGACATGCTAGTCAAAAGCCTAAATGAGAAAGATCATCTGGAACACATTAAAGAGGCCTTCGACATAATGAGGAAATATGGAATGAAGCTCAACCCAGCCAAATGTACTTTCGGGGTTAGGTCAGGAAAATTCCTTGGGTACTTGGTAAACGAGAGAGGTATTGAAGCGAACCCAGAAAAGATACAAGCAGTCATCGATTTGAAGGCTCCTCGGAACTTAAATGAAGTACAAAGGCTAGTTGGAAAAATCACAGCCCTCAATCGATTCATATCTCGTTCAGCAGATAAGAGCCTCCCTTTTTTCAAAATAATGAGGAATGCAAAGAAGTTCGAGTGGTCGAAAGAATGCGACCAGGCATTCGAAGAACTCAAATCCTATCTTATGTCACCTCCCCTTTTGGCCAAACCAAAAGATAATGAAGATCTATACCTCTATATCGCAGTTTCCGAACAAGCGATCAGCTCAGCCCTTATCAGGATGGAAGCAAAAGAAAATAATCCGATTTATTATGTAAGTCGTGTCTTGCAAGGCCCCGAAAGAAATTATTCCGAGATTGAAAAGTTTGCTCTCTCTATCGTAACTACTGCGCGGAAATTGAGACCCTATTTCCAGTCGCACAAAGTTATAGTCCTAACCAACCAACCACTGAGGCAAACACTTTCGAAGCCTAATGCGTCGGGAAGGCTAATCAAATGGGCGGTCGAACTAGGAGAGTATGACATCGATTATCTGCCGAGAACCTCGGTCAAAGTGCAGATATTAGCTGATTTTGTACTAGAAAGCACTGTAACGATAGAAGAAAAGGAGGAGCAGTGGATGCTACATGTCGACGGATCCTCAACGTCGACAGGCGGTGGTGCAGGAATTTACTTTCAAGGCCCAAACGGGGAAGAGCTTGAATTTGCTTTAAAATTAGACTTTCTAGTATCCAACAACGAAGCGGAATATGAGGCCCTGCTGGCAGGATTGAAAATGGCAGTAGAAACAGGAATAAAAAACTTAATTGCTTACACCGACTCACAGCTCGTGGAAAAGCAATTTAAGGGTCTTTTCAAGACCAAAGAAGATTCAATGATCAAATATTTAGCTTTGGTCAACAAGCATGTATCGCGACTCGATGCATTCCAACTCGAATATATAAGGAGGACAGAGAATACGAGGGCCGATGCTCTCTCCAAGTTCGGAAATCTAATAGAAGGAATCAAGACTCGGAAGGTAACACTGTTGATTTCAGAGAAACCGGCCATCGATACCAAGAAGAGTCCCCCTGGAGCGGATATACTCTATCTCGATGACGATCGCAGTAGTTGGAAAGCTCCAATACTGGATTATCTAGTGAACGGAACCCTCCCAACAAACAACACTGAAGCAAGAAGACTCAAGTATAGGGCACCCCGCTACGCAGTCATTGGAAACGAATTGTATCGACGATCTGTCTCTGGAGTGCTGCACAAATGCATAGCTTCTCCCCAGATCGACCTAATACTAAAGGAAGTCCATGAAGGATCTTGTGGAAGCCATTCGGGAGGCAGAGCTTTAGCCGTTCGAATATCACATTTGGGATATTATTGGCCTTCCTTGGTCAAAGACGCCAATGATTATGCTAAAAGGTGTGCCAAATGCCAATATCACGCCACCATGCCGAATCAACCGACGCAAAAGATGGAGTCAATATCCATTGCTTGGCCTTTCGATCAATGGGGTGTAGACTTGGTCGGACCGCTACCGATGGCGCGAGGACAGAAACGTTATTTACTAGTAGGAGTGGAATATTTCAGTAAATGGGTAGAAGTGGTGCCACTAAAGCAAATCTCTCAGACCCAAATAATCAACTTCTATTGGTCGATCATCTGCAGGTTTGGCATACCTAGAGTAATCATCTCAGATAATGGACCCCAATTTGTGGGGAAAAGAGTAGTGGATTGGTGTTCGAAACACAAAATCGATTTGCGTTTTACTTCGGTAGGTTGCCCGCAAACAAACGGACAGACTGAGGTAACCAACCGAGAGATCGTAAAGCTTTTAAAGAAAAGATTATCGGAAGCGAGAGGTGCTTGGCTTGATGAGTTACCATGGGTCATTTGGGCCAATAGAACAAAGGAAAGAGCTGCAACTGGGGAAACTCCTTTTAGTCTCGTGTATGGTTCTGAGGCAGTTGCTCCCGCTGAACTGGAAGTCACATCGCCGAGGACTGATATGTACAACGAATCGGATAATACGGACAAAAGGAATCTCGAACTTGATCAGGCGGAAGCAAAACGAGAAAGAGCCTCCGCCCGAATCCAAGCATACAAGACTACCATGGCAAGGGCTTACGATAAAAATGTAAGATTAAAATCTTTTCAGGTAGGAGACCTCGTCCTAAAACGAGTAGACGTATCCAAGCAAAAAGGTAAGCTCGATTGCAATTGGGAAGGGCCTTTCAAAGTAATCGAAGCAGGCAGAAAAGGCGCATATCGATTAAGCACAATGGAAGGAGAACTCGTGAAGAGAACCTGGAACGGGAGAAACCTCAGAAAATTCTACGCTTAAGAAATTTTCTTTAGTTTGTCTATATTTCCAGATGTTTTTTGTAGTTTCCTGGAAAGGAAGAATCTATCTTTTATTTTGAAATGAATATAAAAACTCTTTTGTTACTTTCTAATACTATCATATAGATGCGCTGAGGCATCGGGAGGAAATCGCCAATGTCCCTCGATAGCCGCAGAGGCATCGGGAGGAAATCGCCAATGTCCCTCGATAGCTGCAGAGGTATCGGGAGGGAATCGCAAATGTCCCTTGATAGCCGCAGAGGCATCGGGAGGAAATCGCCAATGTCCCTTGATAGCCGCAGAGGCATCGGGAGGAAATCGCCAATGTCCCTCGATAGCCGCAGAGGCATCGGGAGGAAATCGCCAATGTCCCTCGATAGCCGCAGAGGCATCGGGAGGAAATCGACAATGTCCCTCGATAGCCGCAGAGGCATCGGGAGGAAATCGCCAGTGTCCCTCGATAGCCGCAGAGGCATCGGGAGGAAATCGCCAATGTCCCTCGATAGCCGCAGAGGCATCGGGAGGAAATCGCCAATGTCCCTCGATAGCCGCAGAGGCATCGGGAGGAAATTGCCAATGTCCCTCGATAGCCGCAGAGGCATCGGGAGGAAACCGCCAGTGTCCCTCGATAGCCGTTGAGGCATAGGGATGAATTCTACAAATCGTCAAAACCGCCCAACCTACATCAAAAAACTTGCGTAGCAAAAGCTGTAAATAAGCTAAGGACAAATGTATCTCGATTATGGTAAATACATCGATCATAAATTACATTGACAAACTCGATGAGATAAAATCGAGATCGACTACTACGTCGAAAAATCGAACTTGCGTAGCAAAAGCTATAAATAAGCTAAGGACAAATGTATCTCGATTATGGTAAATACATCGATCATAAATTACATTGACAAACTTGATGAGATAAAATCGAGATCGACTACTACATCGAAAAATCGAAATTGCGGAGCAAAAAGCTATAAATAAGCAAAGCAGTGATATATCTCGATTATAATAAAGGCTTGGATCATGAAGTCCATATCAACAAACACATTCGGAAATAAAAATTCAAATTCAAATAAAAGGAACAAGTCAACAAAATTGAAGTATTAATGAATATTTTATTTCTTATATCGACATGGATACAAATGTACGAGTGAAATCGACTAAGTTGAGGATACAAATATATAAAGAAACCTAGTACAGACTATTACATGGACTAAATCGACTAAGTTGAGGAAATCCCGAGTTTTCCTACATATTCGGCAACTGAGGACTGCTGATGACGACCAACTTCGGATTAGCTATAGGCTTAAATATGGAGGTTTTCCGCCTATAGCTTTTCCTCTCATTGATCGGGGCCTTGAAGGGACGATTCGTCCTCGGCGTCAGCGAAGGACAGGAGGATCTTTTAATTGCAGCATGCTTACCAGACAGACACACACCATCTCAGTCAATAATTCGACCATGGGTGATGGGTCTCTCTGGTTCGACCAAGTGACAGAAGAGGAAAAAGCCGCTCAAGATTTTTGCGCTTTAAGTCCTCCACCATCTGATCGGCTGCCATACCTTCTACCTCACCCCTGTCCCCCGACTAAAACGGAAGCACCTCGAAATTACCAAGGACCCGGCATATGTTGCAAAGTGCCGAGCCAATGAGGATTCCGAGATGCCCCCGGGCAGACCTCGTCGTCGTTACCGATGCCACCCATTCGAACAACGAGGCCCACCCATTGAAGTACTCCCTTTACCGATACCACCCAATCGAAAAGAATATCAACATTTTTTATATCGATCAGGAGGTCGAACAAGATGAAAGGTCCCAAAGTAGGATAACGGACCCTTCGATAACTTATTCTCAAAGATCGACCTATCGATGGGATTTTTCGTCGGATATTTCTTAAAAAGGAACATGTTGTTATGATTTGGAAGTGAAGAATATTGGACATCCCTTTACCTATTTATAGGATTGGCCCATCCAATCCAACGACCCAGATTTATCAGGATCAACGGTCAGGATGGAACGCATTTAAGTAGCCGACTGTTACGCTACCCAAGGTAACTAACGCGGACTATATCCAACGGTCAAGGAAACGCCACGATCAATGGCTGAGATTGACCCATTTAATGCGCAAACCGCCTCAACTACCCAGCGTATTTAATGGTTCGACTAGTAATTAGGAAAATGATCCAGCGACGTCGAAAAAATTAAATTAGATGGAGATTTAATCGACCCAATCCGACTATGCGATCAGATAAGAAATAACCTTCATCGAACATACTCGAATGGCGCGAAAGCCAAATTAGCACACATGTATCAGAATTTATCACACGCAAGCAGAACGAAGATAAATAGATAGAACGCTATAAATTAAGTAAAAAAGGGGAAATATTCGACATTTCTTAGACACAACATATAAACAACAAAACACGCCGCCCGCACGCGACTCGATAACCAAGGAACCGAGCTTTAGAGGAAATAAAAGTTTTAAAACTCAAGGCCAAAACAAATGCCGTCAACAATCATGGTGGGTCTCGAAATTGAGACGATCAATATGATCGGAGGAGGTCGTCTTGGGGACTTCACCTCCCTGGTCAGCACTCTCAGCTCTCAGCTTCGCCGCTTGCAACTCGAGTAGGAATCCAAATTCATGGTCCTCAGGAGCGCCCTTGGAATGGTCATCTATCAAAAAATCCAAGTCGAGCGGAACACCATTTTCATCAGAAGTAGCGCTGAGCTTCGTCTCATCAAAACGATCATTCAAGAAGCCAAGAGCCCTACACTGTTTCCAACCCTTCTCAAAGACCTTGGACAAGTCGGTCCCGGATTGGCGTTCGACCAACTCCTCGTAGACAACGCTGTTGAAAAATTCGGTAACGATGGACTTCCTTTCAACAGCTGTGGCCTCACTACGACTCCTCAATCCTTCCCGTCGACCCAATTCAAAGCTATCGGCAACCTCCTCCTTTAGCTTTGTAGCAAACTCTTGACCCTTCCGGTCGAGTTCTGCCTCCAACTCGGCGATACGACTATCTTTGGTCGCCGCTTCTTTCTCCAGAATAGCTACCTTCTCATCGACCTCCTTCTTCTTCTCCTCCAGTTGACCAACCTTCTTCTTCAAATGCGAGCTAGAGCCTTTACTCTTCTCATAACGCTTCCTCAAACCATCCTGTCGGGCAGCAGAGGAATAGATGGTCTGACCTAACTGCGAGATACAAATTTTTATGCATTATTAGTATGAAGTAAAGAAAAATAGAACGTAAATCTATTTTGAAAGACGAATACCGATAAAAGGAGGGACGCCTGTAAGCGTAGGATGTCCGCTCCATCTTTCTTCAACAGCGTGGCATGGTCCTCAAAGGACACTGTCGACAAGAATTTCTGCCACGCCTGTGGGGTGATTGAAGAATCCAAAATTGCAGGATTCATCATCGAGATACCAGCTGCCCTCGATCCATACATTCTTTTGTGCTCCTCAAGAATAGATTCTAAGTTACCTCCGGCGGGGAGAGGGATCTCACTACTTGTCGGGGCCGGTGAATCTTCCAACCTAGCCTTTTTCGACGAGGGTAGCTCTTCCTGATCGACTTCAGCCGACATAGGCCTTTTTCCCTTGTCAACATCTTGTTCTCCCTCCGCTCTAGGGTCTGTCTTTAGGGGGACGGTGCTCGAGTGACCAAGAGGTTTCGGGGCCTTGTCGGTAGCAGTGGTCGGAGACGAGGGCACAGGTGGCTTCACGATATTTTGAGACTTCCATATAGCTCTCATAGCACGGTTAGCCATAGGGATTACGCTTGTCTCTGCACAAATGGATTTATTTAGATAATACATCGATATATTATATAAAGAAATACAACAAACGATCAAAACTACCTAAGATAGGACAATCGACAGGTAAAGGAGCCATCGACATTCCTCCTAGACTCAAAATAGGCTCCCGCAGGAGAGCGTTGGTGTCATAGGTCGACTCCGACAACTGAGAAAGAAAGTCGGGCCCCCAGGACGGTTCGGGAATATTCCTCAACAGAATGCCACCCGACCTCCATTCACGTGTCGTCCTCCATACATAGTTCTCGGGGCCATGAACGAAAATAAACCTATTCTTCCAACCTTTTCCATATGACGATTTTAGATCACTAAGAAACCTAACTTTGGGTTTAGACCGTACGAAGTAAAAACCTTCGTTGGACTGAGGAGAAGGGCGAACGTCGAAAAGACCACAAAAATTAGCAAAAGACGCGGGTTGACCAATTGCTTTCATCACTATGCAAAATGCAATGATATATCCAATAGCGTTGATTTAACCGTTTTTCGTCGGGTTAATTTAATATCAGTGAATTTGTGATATCGGGGGTTTGGATATTGAATTATTCAGTATATTGGGTTCTGTTACTTTATTCTGGATGGATCGTTTACAAAGAAAAGCAATAATCAAAGGCAAGAAGTAAAACCATTAACGAAATTAAGAACGCAATGATATGGAGGTAAAGTTCTGCAACAATAATGGATATTATTGAGTTCTATTGTTATCAATGTATTCTTGTGTAATCTCAGAATTAAGAGAATTCGTAGTCGTCTTATACAACGAATAACTAGGTATTTATATTATGCTAAACCTAGTATTACAAGGAATCATAGTCCTAGTTGGACTCGGCCCAACCTATCCTTCCTGGGTCCGGAGTGTAATCTTTACTCGGAGCGAGCGGCATCAGGCTGGGTCAGTAAGAAGATCCCGATCCTTTGTAATTGGTCGAACCGGTCTTATAATCTCTGTTCGATCTGATCAGTATGTAGGGTGCGAAATAGCCCCCATCAGTACTCCCTCACTTCTTCGAGCGTATAGATAATAGGAGCTCGTAGAAGTAGATAAATCTGATCGACTGTTTCTTTTCTATGAACGGAGCCTCGTTAAAAACCTTACTTAAGAAAAAACCCAGTGGGAAAAAATCTTAAGTAAGGAAAAGAGTGCTACGTATCATAGATAGTCGTTTCTTCTGTCTAATCGTGGATCGCCACGCGTCTATTCAGGAGGCTTTTTGTATCCTTCCGTTTTTGGCGGGAATTTGAGTAGCTGTGATAAGTTCGAAACGTCTTTTCTCATTTCCTTATAAATAGGTGACTTTCGAGTTTGCCATTTCTCTTTTATATTTGCTTTTAGATCGCAGTCATTTTCTAGTTTGGTCGTTCGTCGTATAAAATTTTCCTTTCATCGACCTTCTTCTTCCGAGAACTAGAATATAGATGGCTTCCGTTAGAAGATCTTCTTCTTCTCCTAGAGAGATCATTGCCCCCGATAACGAGGAGGAGTTACATTCTAATCCTCTGGGTGAACAGACTACGGTATCTGACCTTGTTATCCCTGTAGAAGATACTTACAAGGTACGAATCCTTTCCGATGCGGATGTAGCCGCCCGAGCCAAAAAGGGCAAAGGTACTGTTCCTCAGATTTCTGAACCAATTGAGGATGTAGCTTGCGCATATACAGAGGAAACGTTCCCTGAAGTCGTGAATAACTATACCAAATATTTTCCGGAAGGTTCTGAAATGATTCTTCCATCCCCTACTGATAGGGTCACTTTTCCACCGGAGGGATGTCGAGCCTTTTACACGGCTCACTTTAATAGCGGACTGCGTCTTCCTTTATCTCCCCTTTTTCTGGAAGTTCTAAAAACTTTCAGCGTGTGCTTGACACAACTGGTTCCAAATTCTGTTGCTTTTGTGGTTTGTTTTTCCGTTCTGATGATTGCAAAGGGATTTAAACCTTCTTTCCGTAATTTTACGCAACTTTTTCGTTTTAATATTTCTAGTTCTTCAAACCGTGGATACTTCTTCGCTAGTCAGCGGCCCAGCCGAGCAATCTTTGATGCTCCGGTTTCTAGTAATCCTTCTTGGAAATCTCATTTCTTCTTCGTTCGTCCTCCGCCTAATCTCCGTTTGGCGGATGGTTCGATCACGCCTTTCTCGTGGGATCATGGTTCCAGGTGGATTCCCGGAGGTCGCTCACCGACTGGTGAACTTGTTCCTGACGATGTACAGTTTATCACTGAGATTCCCGAGATGCGTACAAACAAATATCAAAGCGCTCTTCTGATTGGGGAATCTTTTCTTCGTAAAGCGGGGTTAAGCGTCCATAATTTTCCCATCAGTTCATCATCTGAGCCTCTAGGTTAGCATTTTATTTGATCTTTAGTATTGTCACTATACTTTTTATATGGAGAAACTAACTTTATTTTGTTTCTTTCTCAGCTCATATGGTAGAAAGCTCCCGACACTCTTCGAAGGGAAAAATGGTGCTGTCGAAATCTTCCAAGTCAGTGGAGAATAATCCTATCGAGCAGAGGGCGTCTCGAAAGAGGAAATTGGAATTGGGTCACGAATCCGAGGAGAATAGAGAGGAATCTCCGGATTCTCCACGCGAGTCCCCTATTCGTCAGGGCATGGGATCCGGTTATC
The DNA here is from genome assembly GCA_038501285.1 of Penstemon eatonii. Classification (NCBI taxonomy): domain Eukaryota; kingdom Viridiplantae; phylum Streptophyta; class Magnoliopsida; order Lamiales; family Plantaginaceae; genus Penstemon; species Penstemon eatonii. The sequence continues at coordinate 57,526,439 of CM076715.1, read as the reverse complement.
CTCCGCTTCATCTTAGAACATCTTTGGGTATTCGAGGATGTCGTAGCTGGTCGATGCCTCATCCCACTAATAATCCAGTTGATAGAAAGAGGAGTTACTATGGACGTTCTGGTGACGACCTTTCTTTACTCGGGGATAAACATCCAAATCCTACTCTGGTCGAAATGATCGAGGATCATTTAGAGGGAAGGAGGGCCGCTGGTTATTCCGAGAAGGATTCTCTTATTCATGATAATAACGAGAATGCGGTCGATAAGGCGACCCGTATTCTTTTATCTGGCGTTCATACTCGCGATCTTAATAAGCTTCTTCATAAGGATCCTTTGGAGAAATTCCAGCGAGCTTCTCTCTATGCTGAAAAGGTGAGATCCTTTTTCTTTCTATTATTTTGATGAAGTGATCTTTTAAGATTTTCTCAATTTGCTAACTTGTTTCTTTCTGACCCTTTCGTTATTTCAGGTCAACACCTGTCTGACATCATACGCCTATGAAAATTCTCTTTGGAAACAACAGTGCGATTTCCTTGAAGAGAAGTATAAAGCTTTACTTCACAAGTCTTCTGGTTCAGAAGTTGGTCCCTCAACATCTTCCTCTATTCCTGTCGTAGAGACTCGTGCTGCCGGGACCGAAGACCAAGAAATGCTAGATAGAGCGATAGAGGTTTCTCGCGCTCAGGAACAAACCAATCAAATGGCAAGAAAATTAGAAGAATTGCAGTTGCAGAGCACGACTCGGATTAGTGAGCTTGAATCTCAAGTGTCAAGCCTTGAAGCTTCTTTAGAGGACTATGAAAACGACGTCCCACTTAGGCAAAGAGATCGATATGTTAGGAAATCCGACGAACAAGTAGTTCGAGAATTCCTCAACTCTCCTGTTCATATGGCGTTGGTGTACCGGATGGTCGGTCCTCTTCTTGAGAATACCTTTAAAAAATCGATTCATCAACTGGTCGCTTTGGAGATGATCGAGGATCGTCGGAAGGAGTATTTTAAGGCAGCTCATATCCGGTTGAACCGTTATGGCGAGCTTTATTCTTCTTCTGAGGTTCCAGATGTCAAATATCAAGGTTTTCCTCTGGCTCATCTTGTCGAGGAATTTGGAAATCCATTGCCGATTCCTCCTTCTGATGTTAACGATGAGCTCGATAATACTTTCATCGATCCAGTAGATGAAGAAGAAGACGAAGACGATATAGGCATGACTGAGGTCGTCAATAGTGAGCAGAAGATTTCGGATAGCGACCAGGCTTCTTAAAGTAGTGATTTATTTTTGAAATAATCTTTGTAATTATCCGCTTGTAGGTTAAATTGTAGCTTAGCTTTCCCTACTTTGTACACTAAACGTTTCTTATTCAGACAGTCGTGTCCTTTCACATTCGCTGTAATGATTCAGACAAGTCATTTAATTTGCCGTAATCATTATGTATGTGTCTTTTCAAATTCTAGCGTTTGCTCCAAGGTCAGTTTTCCTGTTTCGCGCCCTTTCTTCGGGTTAGTCGCGTCTTTTCGTGCAGTATAAATACGAGAGGTAAAATTTGACTTGTCTTTTTTACTGCTATACTCCTCTCTTAACATAATACTCTTTCTTGAGCTAGTCGATAAACTTCCTCGATATTAATTTATATTTTTCCGTAATCCGATCATGAGTAACCTTTTCGGTAATACTTCGAAGCGACCTTCTCGTGAGGGCGCTAGGGATAATAGATCGAAGAAATTTCGAAGAGAAGGGCCTTCGATGGAGCCTCCTCGTTCGTCCTCAGTTAGTAGCTCGATGATCGATACTCCTATTACCACGTCCCAACCTTTATCAGAAGTTAGTTCGTCGCTCCTCCAACCAAAGTTTTCTTCTACCCCCGCGGGAGGTAATAGGTCTTCCCCAGGTCGATTAGCTTTTGGAGATCCATCCAACATGGAACCGGTTTACGACATACCTGTTTCTTCAGGTTTTTCTTCTTACGAGTATGGATCTCATGGAGGGGATTTTGTTGGTTCCCTTCCTTTTTCTACTTCTACTGCCCTGCTAGTTAGTGAAGGGCAAGTCGGTGATGGTTTTTCTGTCAATCCTTCCATAACGCAGTCTATTTCGCAATATGGTCCTGAATATCTATTTCATGATACCACTGTAACGACTGCTTCTTTTGAGTCTGGGGGACCTTCTGGGGGTCGATCTGGGTCGAGGTCAGGTCGTCGGACCGTTATATCTGCTTCCGGCAAAGAGACCTCTGTTAGTCCCAACGAGCGGGATTCCCCTCGTCCGTTAGATGATCGCTGTGTGCTTATGCAGGTTAATGACATTCTTTTGTCGGAGACTCCACGTTCCGACGGTGTCCCTTTGACAAGCGAGCTGCCTGGTTCTGTTGAACCTGATGCTTTGTCTTGGGACTTAGGTATGAGTACTATTTTGCCCGGCGAATTGAGGAAGCTCGAAGGTACTTCCAATGTTCGCCTTGTTCAATCTTTGGTGAAGATATGTGAGCAGGTAGACATTTTTGTTCTTTGTTTTGAATTCTTTGTTGTACAGTGGTTTTTCTTACTCTTTCTGTTTTTAGGGCAAGTATTTTGCACTCCAGCTGGGTGTGCAAAATGATGAACTGTGGAATAGTCGGAGAGCTCTTCAAGGTCAGCTGGAGTCGGAGAAAGCTAAAACCAGGGGTTTGGAGCTGCAGCTGCAACTTGCTAAAGATGATCTCCAAAAGTTAGAGGCTGACAAAGTTATTCTTGAGAAAGAGAAAGGCGACCTAGTTCAGGCTGCCGCGTCGGCAGAGGGATCTCGTCAACAGGCATATGATGATGGTTATGATGCCGGTTATCTTAAGCGCCAGGAGGAGTTGATGGCGTTTGTTGGTAACCTAACTCCTCGGAGGCCTGTTTCTGCTGGTCGCCCCTCTGGCGATTCTTCTCAATGATCTTTATTCGATCTGGCAGACCTTGGACTGTCTCTTTTTTTTTTTTTTTTTTTTTTTTTTTTTTTTTTTTTTTTGTCGCCCAACATTTGCGCATTCGTTTGGGCTGTAATGGGAGAAGTACTAAAATGGAAATATTATGATCTCTTCTGTAGGCAGATTCTTGCCTTGATTCTAATGATATATCTTTTTCATATATGTAATTGCTACGCACAAATATACCATCATGTAGTAATTGACAAAGATTAGTTTTACTTATCTGAATTTTTATTTCTGCGGAGAGATTTGAGTATGGAGAAAGTAAGCTTGATCTTGCTTTGGTCGCTTGTAAGATAACTGAACGGTATAATATTTGCTTCGCATATTTAATCTTTGTTGATCGATCCAGCCGATCGTCGTTGTGTAAACCCTTAGCTGTCTGGTCGATGCTCGATTCATGCCTTATAAATTTGTCCTTATATGACATATTTCTTATATAAGGAGGTTATTGTTCCACCTGTTTGAACTTCGCTTTTCTTCTCATCAAAGGGAAATTTCCCTCTCCGTGCTTTTCATAAATCCATGTCTTTCATCATTAACTTTTTAACTATACTTTTCTCTAGCCAGTATATCATACTCTTGATATGGGAGGAATTGGAAAATGTAATAATTCTGGCCAGATCTGACCCGTTCAGACCTCCTTCAGCAATTCTTTGGAAAATTAGGCAGTGACGGCCTTATAGTTTCGAATAGGGAGGGCTATTCTCCTGATTTCGATGTCAGATTTCTTGGATTCTAAGTGGAATTCTTGTATGGCCAACTTAGTAGTCCCCCAATGATGTATGAGGCAGTTACGACCCCCGTATGGTGGAGGCTCTGGTCGTTTTTAGGCAATTATTCTCTTTCAACGGTTCAACTTTGCATGCCTTCGTTGAGGAGTTCTTAATATTTTCTATTAGGCGACCCTCATATATGATCGTGCAGATCGTTTTGGTCTTTGAACTTCTTTAAGTTTTCTTGGATTATTTTGTTGATCGCTTCGATCTGTAGATTTGTTTCTCCCCGATCAGTTGAATCGATCAGACGGGCGCCGTTCCAACTTACTTGCATTTATTTCGGGAAGTCAAAGGGTCGCGTTCTCGTCCCTTGATTAAACTCCTATCGTCCGTAGGATCATTCTCACGGGCGCCTATAAATAAGTAGGCAGTTTCCTTATTTTCCATTCATAACAATGGATATCTCGGTTTCCTTAGATTTCATTTTGCCTTCAGATCCCATAATGTTTAAGAAGTCATATTATCGTGATTTGTTCGTTCGCAGTAAAGGAATTGTCCCCAGTCTTGTATTGACGGGTCCCATGTCAGCCCTTCCTTGTATCGACGGATCCCATGAGATCTCCGCTTTAGTCTTCATCACTTTAGAGGTCCGTGGTTTCCGTCTGCACATGGGGGGTTCATACTTGCCAGTCACCCTCGCTCTTGGATGTGACTTCCGGAGTGATAGATCGCCGGGGTGGCTGGTAAACTTACCGTTTCACGACGGTCCCGAAGAGATGCTGCTCTAGAGTAAAATGTTTTATAGATAAAGTAAAAGCAGTATCTTCTTCTGGGTGAGTGAGCATTGCTAGCTTATCTGGCTGGTAGTGTTCATTTCATCTGGAATCACATACGATCTTTCAGAGCCCTGCCATCGAACCAAAGAAGTCGACCATCCTGAGCAGCATGCTTCTTAGGTGGTTTATTATGATCGATGAGGTACTAGGGAGGAGATTGGTGTTTCCGTGGACATTGTCGTGAAGATAGTCGATCCCGTAGGATCAATTTAACTAGATCATTGTAACGATCTTTAGATAGCAAGCAGATTTTTGTAACGTAGAATATTTGTATGTAATTGATTTGATGAATAAAATATTATTTATTTCTTGCATCTTCTTTGTCGTTTGATAATTTTATTTACAAGGAGTAATTTCCGAGCAGATGAATTCATACTTGATTTACCTTTCAAAACTTTAGGAGTATCAGCGGATCTTATTTAGATCGTTAGGAGTAGATCGAGGAGTTTTTATTGAGCGTATCAATGTGTACTCAATCTTGCTATAATTTAGACTTAGGATTTCATAACAAAATCCTTCTTTGTCGTTGTAATTAATCGAGGAGTTTTTATTGAGCGGATCAATATTTACTCAACTCGTTTTGTTTAGACTTAGGTTTTTAACCCAAAAATCTCTTTGATCGTTGAACATATATCGAGGAGTTTTTATCGAGCGGATCGATGTTTACTCAACTCGTTTTGTTTAGACATAGGTTTTTAGTACCTGAAGTCTTTTAATCATTATAGATATATCGAGGAGTTTTTATCGAGCGGATCGATGTTTACTCAACTCGTTTTGTTTGGACTTAGGTTTTAATACCTGAAGTCTTTTAATCATCATAGATATATCGAGGAGTTTTTATCGAGCGGATCGATGTTTACTCAACTCGTTTTGTTTGGACTTAGGTTTTAATACCTGAAGTCTTTTAATCATCATAGATATATCGAGGAGTTTTTATCGAGCGGATCGATGTTTACTCAACTCGTTTTGTTCGGACTTAGGTTTTTAATACCTGAAGTCTTTTAATCATTATAGATATATCGAGGAGTTTTTATCGAGCGGATCGATGTTTACTCAACTCGTTTTGTTCAGACTTAGGTTTTTAATACCTGAAGTCTTTTAATCATTATAGATATATCGAGGAGTTTTTATCGAGCGGATCGATGTTTACTCAACTCGTTTTGTTTGGACTTAGGTTTTTAATACCTGAAGTCTTTTAATCATTATAGATATATCGAGGAGTTTTTATCGAGCGGATCGATGTTTACTCAACTCATTTTGTTTAGACTTAGGTTTTTCGCACCTGAAGTCTTTTAATCATTATAGATATATCGAGGAGTTTTTATCGAGCAGATCGATGTTTACTCAACTCGTTTTGTTCAGACTTAGGTTTTTAGTACCTGAAGTTTTCGTTAATAAAATTGAACGAGGAGTTTTTATTGAGCGGATCAATGTATACTTCGACTCGTTTTAATTTAGACTTAGGTTTTTCGTACCAAAAGTCTTTTTGATCGTTGAATATATTTGTCGAGGAGTTTTTATCGAGCGGATCGATGTTTACTCAACTCGTTTTTGTCGTCGGGATGAGGAGTGTTTATTGAGCGGATCAATGTATACTCGACTCATTTATAATTCAGACTTAGGTTTATCACCAAAAAGTCTTTGTTGCTGTTGATATAGATCGAGGAGTGTTTATTGAGCGGATCAATGTATACTCGACTCGTTTCGTTCTAATATTTATCAATATGCTAGTGTAATTCCACAGAGCGTTAATCGAAATAATCGATGTATAGAAAATGCTAAAAATTTGAACTCTAGGCTAGGGCCTTCGTTACAAGGATTAAAACTTGATAAAGTAAAAATAAAACAATGCAGTATAATCTGCTAAAATTTATTTACCATAGTATTTCCTAAGGTTGACTGCGTTCCAGGTTCTTGGTAAGGCTGTCCCATCCATGTGTGCAATTTTGTATGAACCTTTCTTTCCTACGCCAATGACGATGTAAGGTCCATCCCAATTTTGTTGTAACTTTCCCACATGCTTGGATACTTCTACCTTTTTCAAAACCAAGTCTCCTTCTTTGAAGGTTCGGACGCGTACTTTTTGATTGTATGCTTTCTCCATATTTGCCTTAGTGGTTTGTAGGCGTACAGCAGCTTTATCTCTTAAGGCTTCTGTTAAATCAACGTCATTTTCCCTCGCCTTTTCATTTTCTTCTTTATTGAACATCTCTATTCTTGGAGTTGGAATTAAAGTTTCCACAGGGATAACAGCTTCCGACCCATACATCAAGCTGAATGGGGTTTCCCCAGTTGAATTTCTTACCGTAGTTCGATTAGCCCACAAAACTCCTGGTAGCTCATCGAGCCATTTTCCTTTGGCGGCTCCTAACCTTTTTTCCAAAGATTTTATTATCTCTCGGTTTGCTACTTCAGTTTGTCCATTTGCTCGAGGATGTCCTACCGAGGTAAAATTTTGTTGAATTCCGAGTCTTGTACACCATTCTATTATCTGTTTTCCCGCGAATTGAGTTCCATTATCGGAGATAAGGACCCTTGGGATGCCGAATCGACATACTATGAATTTCCAGAGGAAGTTAATAACTTGGAATTGGGTTATTCGTGCGAGGGCGACGCATTCTATCCATTTGCTAAAGTATTCTACAGCGACCAGGACATAGGATTTCTTTGATCTAGCTGTTGGGAAAGGTCCCACGATGTCCATTCCCCATTGATCGAATGGCCAACAAATCGGGATAGGGTGCATATTTTCTGCTGGTCGATGGCATATGTTAGCATGAATCTGGCAGTGATGACATTCTTGGACATATTGAGCGGCATCTTTATTGATGGTTGGCCAATAGTAACCTGTTCTGAGACATTTTAAGGCCAATGCCCTCGATCCACTGTGATTTCCTGCGTCTCCTTCATGTATTTCTCGCAGTATATCCATGGTTTGTGATTCAGGGATGCATCTCAGGAGAATTCCCGATACTGATCGTCTGTAGAGTTTTCCTTCTATAAGTGTATACTTTGGGGCTCGATATTTTATTTTCCGAGCTTCATTCTGATCAAATGGTAGTTTTCCATCTTGAAGATAGTCTTTCATTGGGTTCATCCAGTTTTCTTCGGCTTCTTCGATTTCCATTATATCGATTATCGGTATTTCATCGATATCGATTGCTGGTGTATTAGATATCAACCAGTTAATCACCCGTTCGGTCTTTCCGTCATGGGATCCTGTGAATTTTGATAGCTGATCGGCCCATTTATTTTCCGAACGTGGGATGTTCTGGATACTGAAGCTTTCAAATTTCCCAGCTAGAGATTTCACTTTGGCGAGGTATTTGATCATATTGAACTCTTTAGCCTCGTATAGGCCTTCTATTTGTCTTTGTACTAATTCCGAATCAGTTAGTACCTTAAGACTCTTTATGTTGGCTTTTATCGCCATCTCCATTCCTGCGATTAACGCTTCATATTCGGCTTCATTGTTTGTTACGACGAAGTCCAATGTTATCGCGTAATTCAAATCTTCCTTATTTGGTCCAGTGAAGTTAATTCCGGCGCCTCCCCCTTCTCGGTATGAAGCACCGTCGACATGCATTAACCAAGTTTGATCCTCGATCATCAAAACATCGTTGTTGTGGCATCTCGACGATTCAGTGGCCTGCGTCGGTGTTTCTAGTATAAAATCGGCCAACACCTGGGCCTTGATGGCAATCCTCGGTTTGTAGTCTACCTCGAACTGGCTGAGTTCGATGGCCCATTTGATTAGTCGTCCGGAGGCTTCTGGTTTTGCTAGGATTTGTCTTAACGGTTGATTCGTCAAAACGATGATTTTGTAGGTTAAGAAGTAGGGTCGGAGTTTTCGTGCAGCCACTACTAAGGCCAGCGTGAATTTTTCTATTTCCAAGTAATTCTTCTCCGCCCCTTGTAATAACTTGCTGAGATAATAGACAGGCTTATGCTCTGAACCCTCTATCTTAATTAGGACTGAGCTAACGGCCGTATCGGAGATGGAGATGTATAAGTACAATGGTTCCCCTTCTGTCGGTTTGGCCAACATCGGAGGGGATGTTAAATATTCTTTGAGTTGTTCGAAAGCTCGTTCACATTCTTCGGTCCAAACGAAGTTTTTCGCTTTTCGAAGTGTTTGGAAAAAGGGCAAGCTTCTATCCGCCGATTTAGATATAAATCTATTCAACGCTACGATTTTCCCAACCAAGCTTTGCACTTGAGAGATGGTCTTGGGAGGTTTCATTTCAGTTATGGCTCGAATTTTTTCTGGGTTGGCTTCTATTCCTCGCTAGTGTACCAAATATCCCAAAAATTTTCCTGACTTAACACCGAAGGTGCATTTTGCGGGGTTCAACTTCATACGATATTTTCTTAAGATTTGGAAACATCGATCTAGATGTTTTACGTGATCTGCTTCATTCATACTTTTAACTAACATGTCGTCTACATAGACCTCCATTATTTCTCCGATTAACTCCCTGAACATTAGGTTTACCAATCTTTGGTATGTAGCCCCAGCGTTCCTTAATCCGAACGGCATTACTATAAAGCAGTATACTCCCTGTTCGGTTATGAATGCGGTCTTCTCTTGGTCGCGCTCGTCCATGTATATTTGGTAAAAGCCTTGGAAGGCGTCCATCATGCTGAACAGCGCAAAGCCAGCAGTCGAGTCGACCAATAAGTCGATTCTTGGGAGGGGGTAAGGGTCGCGTGGACATAACTTGTTAAGGTCGGTGAAATCATTACACATCCTCCATTTGTTGTCCTTTTTATCCCCCTTTGCTACTAGTACAACATTACATAGCCACTCCGAGAAATGTATTTCTCGGATTTGTTTTGCTTCCATCAGTCTTTCAACTTCGGCTTTAATGATTTTATCTTTCACTGGTCCATGATTTCTTTTCTTCTGTCTGGCGGGTTTCGCCGAAGGGTCAATTTTTAGGGTATGCTTGATTACTCGAGGATCGATCCCTTCGATGTCATTTGCACTCCAAGCGAAAACGTCCACGTTATTTCTTAGAAATTCGATTAACATTACTTCTCCTTCTTTGCTCAATTCTGTACCAATTCTTGTCCTTTTGGACGAGTCGCCTTCTACTAGAATTATATCTTTATGTTCTGGGGGTTGCAAGGATAAATCTAGTGGTTCTTTCCCCTTTTTATCTAATCGATCAGTAATAGGAATTTCGTCCTCATTTCTAATTGGATCGTCTTCGATCTTTCTCTTGCTCGGAGTAATAGGGTTAGGATGTTCTCTCAAGGTCAGCGACGTGCTGTAGCAATCCCACGCCATACAGTGGTCATTCGTTATTTCTCCAATGCCGCTATCGGTCGGAAATTTTATTTTCTGGTGATAGGTAGAGACCACAGCTCGAAAAAGGTTAAGGGCTGGTCGCCCTAATATAGCGTTATAAGCGAAGGGTGTTTCTACCACTAGGAATTTTACCAGCTTCACTGTTCGAAGTGGCTTCTTTCCGAGCGATACACTCAAAGATATTGTTCCGCTGGGGATGATCTCGGACCCTCCAAAGCCTACTAACGGTGTGGCTACCTTTTGTAGGTTTATTTGTCCGAGGTTCATTTGTGCTAAAACCTCCCTGGAGATGATATTTGCTGAGCTTCCATTATCGATTAGGATTCTTTTCACATTGTAATTCGCTATTTCTAACGACACTACCATAGGGAAATCTGGGTTATCTTCTTTCGTATCCCAAGTAATGTTTTTAGGTACTTCGCCTTCGTTAAAGCTAATCGGCTCGTGATTTGTTGGCCTATTTTCTAACGTCCATATTTCATTTGGATATTTAGAACTTGCAATTAAGGATCTGGCCATTCTTCGTCGAGCATTGCGACTATCTCCACCCGCAGGCCCCCCGGATATAGTGTGGATAGTTCCATTGATCTGGTCGTGATTCAACTCCTGAGTAGGTCGATGTTCTGGTGACCTTCGATGAGAACTTCTCCTTTGAGTTCCGTTCCGGGGGCTTCTGCTTCTTTCCCTTTTGTGATTATCTCGTTCTATGTATTCGTCTAGTTTTCCTTGCTCGATCAGTTTTTCAACTTCTCTCTTAAGGTGAAAACAATTTTCCGTTCGATGCCCATGTGCCCTATGGTACTTACAGTATTGATCATAGTTTCTAGACCCTGGTCTGGGCTGAGCGATTTTCCTCGCCTCAGGAATCCAATTATTCCTTTCTAGAACTTCCAAGATTTCTTCGATTGGAGCATTTAATCTTGGGTGTTCTACTTGATTCACTCTGCTTCTGATTGGTGGTTCAGGGTTTCTTGGTCTTTGGTAGAAATTAGGTTGCCTTTCTCGGTCGGCTCCGCTGTATTCCAGTCGCTGGAAAACGTTACCTCTCTTGGAAGATCGCTCGTAATCCAAGGATCTTTGGGCGGGAATCCTATCATGCCGCTTAGAGCCTGTAGCCGTAACTTTGTTTTTGTTTTTATCCTTAAAGGAATTCATCTCTTCTTGAGTCATATACTTAGATGCTAGGCTCATGATGTCGGCGAACGTTCTTGGTTGTTTTCGGCTGAGGGCGTTTCCAAACTGCCTGTTTTTAGTGAGGTCGAAGAGGATAGAAATTATGTAATCGATATTCGGAGAGTCGATTTTGAGTAACTCTACGTTGAATCTTGCCAACCAATTTCTTAGGGATTCCCCCTCTTGTTGGTATATTGTTCCTAGGTAACTCATCGGCAGTTTTTGTCTCTTCAGACTGGCAAATTGCTGTGTTAGTTTATTGCATAATTCTCGGAAACTGAATATGGAATTGGCCGGCTGTTTGGCAAACCAATCCAACGCGAGTCCTTCGAATGTTGTCACCATTAGCTTGGCAGTGTATTCGGCGGAGTGGGCATATAGATTCATAATGTTCGTAAAGCTAAAAATATAATCATCCGGGTCAGTGGTTCCATCGTAGCGAGGTAGTCTGCCCGGGACTTGTCCGATCGATTGTGCCTCTTTTATTTCCCTGCAGAAGGGAGAACAGGCCGCAAGGCTTTCCTGGAGTTCCGTGGTTCGGGCCCACGGATTTTGAATAGTCCGTAAGCGTTGTTCAAGTCGGTCCTGCACCATCCTTTCAATTTCTCTTTCCGTCAGTCGAGCCGTTCGTGGTCGATCAGGGATTGTATCATCTATATCATCCTCAATAGGGATAATTGTTCGTTCCCTGGATCTACTACGCCTCGCCGGGGTTTTTCTGTGACCTCGTTTCCTTCGAGGATTGTTGTCGGAGGGTTTCGAATTGTCCTGTTGTGGACTGTGTAGCGAGCGGTGCTCGCTTGGTGGGCTATCAGCTTGTTGAGATACATGATCGTTTTGTCCGGGCGTTCTCCGAGCAGGAATTGTCCTGGCAGCCCTAGGGTTTTGCGGAATTTGATCAAGCACAAGTAATTCTTCCGGGGAGAGTGATTTAAAGAGCATCGCTATTTGTCGTAATTTCTCCTGAGCACCCGGGAGAGGAGCAGGGATCTTGGGGACTTCCGGCTCTTCCTGTATCGTGCCGGGAGGACCTCCTAGGGGTTCATGATCTCGGGGATGGGTATTCTGTAAATTCTCGTCGGTGTTGGGAACGTTATTATTGTCGTTCTCCTGTGGATCTTCAGATGTGTCATGACCGGTGGTTGTGTTACTTCTTGCTCCGATACGAGCGCTTTTCCTTGGGCGAGCCATATGTCGATCGAATAATTAACCTAGCCCCTCGGTGGGCGCCAACTGATTTAACCGTTTTTCGTCGGGTTAATTTAATATCAGTGAATTTGTGATATCGGGGGTTTGGATATTGAATTATTCAGTATATTGGGTTCTGTTACTTTATTCTGGATGGATCGTTTACAAAGAAAAGCAATAATCAAAGGCAAGAAGTAAAACCATTAACGAAATTAAGAACGCAATGATATGGAGGTAAAGTTCTGCAACAATAATGGATATTATTGAGTTCTATTGTTATCAATGTATTCTTGTGTAATCTCAGAATTAAGAGAATTCGTAGTCGTCTTATACAACGAATAACTAGGTATTTATATTATGCTAAACCTAGTATTACAAGGAATCATAGTCCTAGTTGGACTCGGCCCAACCTATCCTTCCTGGGTCCGGAGTGTAATCTTTACTCGGAGCGAGCGGCATCAGGCTGGGTCAGTAAGAAGATCCCGATCCTTTGTAATTGGTCGAACCGGTCTTATAATCTCTGTTCGATCTGATCAGTATGTAGGGTGCGAAATAGCCCCCATCAAGCGTTAGGGACCAATTGAGTAGGGCATAACCCGAGACCATTCACTATATCGATGAATTCACTAGCTAAAGGAAAACGAAGACCGTTTTCCAAACTATCGATATGAAAAGCTCTAAAACCACTCGGAGGCTCGTTCATCCTCTCATTCGAGGACGGCATTCTAATACCCCAACCCGATGGGAATTGATATTTCGACAGTAATGACTCATCCGACATGCGTATACGACACGCCGATATGGCACTGAACAATTCCTTGGTTCGATGACGGTCCGACTTAGACCTAGAAGGAATCATGAATTCCTTCTTCGGATGCCTTACAGAACTTATCGACACACCTTCCCCTTCCCCGACAGATTCATTTCCTATAGACTTAGACCCACCAGACATAAGTAAGAAAAAGAGTTAGAAATACCTAAGGGGAAAGGAGTACTCCGACTAAGAGCTGGCAGGCTATCGCTGATCGACGCGGCTTCGACGATTATCCTCCCAAAATGTTTTCAATAATTGTGAACAGTCAAGCTCTTGACATCCTATATATAGACAAAAATGCCAAAGAGCGCGCCCAATGGCAAAATATTTTGAATGGACGTGGCGGTTCAATCTAAAAAGGACGGATTAAATATTTCGGCCCAATAACATTCCTTCCTAATAGCGGGCCCAAATATTAGCCCATTTACAATACCCAAAATCGATGGTTCGATTAGAAATGTTCAAAAACAAAGACGAATAGAAAGTTATATAATTATCGATCAAAACAAGATGTTGACGTTTCGTCAATACGATCAAAATACTCTTGATAAAACCCTATGCTTACAAAGCTCCTAAACTTCTACTTAAACTACAACTAATCTGATGGAATCAAACATCCGAACTCATGCGCTCGTGCGATTTCGACTTCTTCATCTATACCAATAAGCGCAGGGGGTTGACATTGCTCATCGAGCGCCGCACCTATCAATGAAGGATCAAAATCTGCGTTAAGAAAACCTCTATATCGACATTGTTTGATGGTCTTCTCATGCATTTCGACCAGCGAATCTCCCATCCTAGCGTCTGCGAGGTGCTCATAAACAGGAGACGCAAGAAACTCCTTCACAATAGCTAAAAGTTGGTCAGGGGACACTACCCTAGCTTCTGGAGGGTACCCAGCTTGAACACGTTCGACTTCCCGAGTGGCGATACTGAGCTGTTTAATCGCCTCATCGAGCTGCTGCTCTCGTTCTTTCATCGTGACATCATGCTCGGCCTTAAGCTTCTCCACTTCTTGTTGTGCAAGATCAGCCTGGAGGTATCCTTGAAATAAATATTGTATCACCTACATGAAATAAGACAAAGATCAAAGAACCTCATGTTTATGATTCATTATCGGGAGTAGAAAAGATGATGTCGAGAAATAATTCTTACCGCAGAGACTGCTCGCCCTGAAGTGTGTAAATTCTTTTGCAGCGACTTCCTCGACAAGCACTTCTGATCGCGACTAAAGACGCTGTGAATGAAACTTTTGAAACCAGCGTCCTTAGAAGCTCGTTGAAGAACCGAATCACTTGGACCCAAACCGCCGGGATATCTGTGCTCGGAATCGACCCATTGAGATATCGACCAACTAAGGTCGAACTTATCGTCGTCTGAACTATTGTCGCTATCATCCGCAATCGAACCGACGGGGTCATTTCTTGTCTTCATTTCCGTCTCCTCTTCCACTCGAGTCCTCTTTCCTCGCTTAATCTTGATACGACGAGCCTCATAATCACCAACACTCTTAGTCCGTCTCTCCGAGCTAGGTTCAGCCATGGCGTTAAAACCATGCGGCCACTTACGTTGAAACTCGGCGTCTAGAGCCTCCTTTTTCTTCCCTTTGGGTGCGAGTAAAGCGCCCCTAAGAAGATCCTCTAAGGAAGGATCATCACCCCTCCTTTTCGATGCAGATAACCCGCATGTTCGTAGATGCGGCTCTTGGGTAAGAACCTTCACATTGAGGCAATATCGTCGCAAATTTTCCAAAAATCGAGGCGACAAGGTAGATGGTGGAGGTCTCTGTACATCGATAGGGCCGATACGCCAGGACGATGTTATATTTAGCTTTTGCCCCGTTGGTGGTCTAAGAAACACGAACCGGGCTTTCCATCCTTTCCCATGAGAACTTTTTGCATTTGTGAGAAAACTATTTCTATTCCCCCTAGATCTCACCTGATAAAAGCCCTCGCCCGACTTCGGCGACTCCTTCACCGTAAATAGACGCCAAAAGTTGCCGAACGACGGCTCTTGCCTAAGAGCTTTCATGACGACGATAAACCCCAGAATCATCGACATGCCATTCGGAACGATCTGGGCAGGCACGACACCCAATTGATTGAGAATCGAAGCCAGTTCAGGAGCAATTGGCACTCGAAATCCGCACTCCATCGACGCCTCGTGTATAGCTATGGTCTTCTTCGGAGGGTTGTGCATCCGTTGTATCTTATTTGGAGTCGACAAAACCCAACCCTCCGCAATCGAAAACGAAGATAGCTAGTTCGACAAGGGTTTTTTATAATCCCCGGCTTGAATCTCATGATATGCCAACCTCTTTTCCTCTTCATCTTCATCGTCGTCATCTGCCTGCCCACCACTTCCGGATATACCACCTTCGTTGCCTTCCTGTCGATTTGTTTCCTCACCAAAAACCGACTCAACAACATCCTCCACATGAACACTCTCCGGACTCGATACTTCGGTATCCGACATCGTCTTAATATATCAGAACTGAATTCTATGAAACTCTCTTATGCACGTATAAAGCTCCGACGTCACAATATTTTTTACCGTAGTGTAAAAACACAGAAAGAACGACCTATATATATAGCTACAAAAACTACCGCTTCACCAAATTTGCACAATACCCCTTGAAAAGACGCGACGTTTGAACTTCCACCCCTAATATAGATATTTCCCGCCGAATTAAACCCTAAATCAGCGAAGGCGCGAAAGCATAGATATTTTGGCGGGAAATTCTACTCCGATACTTTAAGTCATTCTACTCCGATACTTTAAGTCCCAGACTTCGATTTGCAATCGCACTCTCGAACTTGGGGGACTCCCAATGATACTAGCAGAATTTAAAAATTCAAACAAACACTAATTCAAATTTCCAGAGTTCGACTTACGCTCAAACTCTAGAACTTGGGGGACTCTTGATGTACCAAGTCTTCGTCATTATAAACACTCGTCGGTCAATCGATTAATATCGAGGACCTCCCCATCGAATTCACATTGTATATTAGCAAATAAGCATGACGTCGGCGTCGACCTCGGTCTCTTCGACTTATCCGACATAGTGGTCGACGTCCTCTTATGTTTGATCCACTTACAATCGGATCGAATCAATTGCTGAGGATCCATATCCGAACCATAACGTCCAATCATGATTCGACCCGGTGGCCCATCTGGAAAACTATAAATAACCCTCATAAATGAGATAAAAGGTACGCACACTCCGACTATCAATTACACTCCGATCTCCACCCTTATCTCGAGACTTACTTTAGCATCGGAGGGTTATCGCCGGGTAACCACCGGCATTAACCTGACGTGGTTGTCTTTGTTTTCAGGTTAGGATTCCATATACAAATCGAGGACAAGCATAGCTGACCTGCCGGTCCTCTTATTGACGAGTCGTGTTCGACAAGGAATAATTACCCTAACGATAACTCACTCATCACATAGTAAGTTGGAAATTGAGGTGCATGATACATAGGGGGGTATGCAACAGGTTGCACATAATAAGACTCATTTCCATACCAAGCATTTTGACTTTTCTTGTTTTTATGCTTCTTTGGTTTACTAGATGCTTGCTCATTAACAGATGACTTAGTTTTATCATTAGTCTGATTGGTTTTGACCTTATCAGAAGACTTCCTAGGACTCTTCTGTTTGGACTTACCAGTCTGTTTTCCTACACTAGGCTCTTTGCTCTTTTTAGCGTTAGGAGCTTTTTGCTCCTTTAATTCTTTCTCAGGTGAAGCAGGTTTAGTAGTTTGAACATACAAGATGACCTTACTGTTGTCAGCTGATATAAATTTTTCAGTATGGTTCAGTTCTAACTTATCCTGATCTAAATGTGTCTTCTGTTTACTAGATATGTGAGTGGGTGCAACAGTTGACTTATCATGAGACTCAATGACTTTCTCAAGCTCAATGATTTTACCCTTATAAACTTCACATTCAGCTTTCAGAGATTCATTATCTTGCTCAAGCAGTTTGTATTCGGCTGATTCTCTTGGCTTTTCAGCCTTAAGTTTCAGTGAACTTTTTTGCTCTTTCAGCAATATCATCTCTTCCTTAAGCTTTTTAAATGCATCAGCAATACTTGTATTGTTGAGCATCATTTGTTCAAATGAATTAAATAATTCATTATCAAGAGGAGTTACCTCATCATCCTCGAAGTCATCAGATTCCTTAGCCATCAGGCAGAGAAGAGCAGGACTCTCTTCCTCAGAAGACTCTTCATCAGAAGTGTCTGAATCTGAATCAGATGAGTAGACAACAGCTAGCTTTTCTGCTTCTGCTACCATCACCTTGCCTTTCTGATGCTTTCTTTCCTTGCTGATTCTCTTTTCCTCTTCTGTATACTTCTCAACTTTAGGATATGGGCAGTCTCTGATGAAATGACCCAGTTTCCTGCAATTATAGCACATCATTTTGGATTTATAGGAATCCTTATCTTGAGAAGAAGAAGTAGGGTTAGAAGTAGAAGCATTGTTATATTTGTTCTTCATTTTTCGTCTGTAGAACTTTTTGAAGTTGTTCATCAGCAATGCAACGTCTCCAGCAGTGTACACCTTTTTGTTGAGTGTTGTGGCTTCATCAGATGAGTCCACGTCTTTGCTTTTGTAAGCTGGTCTTCTGGGATTTTCAGCAGCAACAAGTGCAGCTGTGGGACTTGAAGTAGAGGTTTCTTCAACACCCATTCTTGGCAGTTTATACTCGTACGCCTTGAGTACTGAGAACAACTCGGTGAGTGAAATCTTTTCCAGATCTCTTGACTCTTCCATGGCTGTCACCTTCATGTTGAACTTCGGAGGTAGAGCCTTCAGAACTCTGACAGTTATCTCCTTATCAGTGAAGGTTTTTTCAAGCTTTAAAACTTCATTCAGCGTCCTTGTAAACCTTGTATCCATCTGGTCAATGGTTTCCGCAGACTTCATCTTGAAGTTGTCCAGCTTTTCCAGAGCAACACTCAGCTGATGCTCTTTGATGGCGTCGTTTCCTTCGCTCATGTCACGAACCTTATCCCACATCTCTTTGGCAGTCTTGCAATGCTTGACTTTATCAAATCTGTCGTTGTCGAGGGCCTTGGTCATGATGAAACGACCAACTTTATCCAGATTGAAAAGCTTTATTTCTTCGGCTGTCATTTCTGTTAAGTCTTTTTCCACCACTATTTCAGCTTCATCAACCGTGATAGTCTTGGTGAATTTGAATGGACCTTTGATGATACATGTGTACATGTTATCATTGTAAGCAGCCAGGAAAATCTCCATTCTGATTTTCCAGTCTTCAAAACTCATACCAGCTATGTGGGGAACATGGCTGATACAATCCATTTTTCAAAAATTTTAATTTTTCAAAATAGGCTCTTTTGAAAAGTTTGAAAACCTTTGAAAAAAACTCGGATCAAGCTCGTTGATCAGGCAGCTGATTCTAATGAACCACCTACTCTGATACCACTTGTTGGTCCCAAGTGGTCAGATGAGGTCTAGAGGGGGGGGGGGGGGAGTTAATAGACCTCTAAACTTTTTGACAATTTTTAAATTTAAAACTTTTGTTCTAACTTAAACAGACTAAGCTGTTACCGAACAGTAATTTTACAAGGGTGATCGCGAACAAATCTTTGAATAGCTTTGTTGACCACTAATCTGATAATTACTTAGCTGATTTTTGCTAAAATCAGTTTTAATGCTAGAGTACTTGCAGCAGATTTTCAAAGTATTTTTCACAATTAAACTTAGTAGTTTGAAAATTTTATCCCCAGTTTTGTAAACTCTTTTCAAACAGTTTTAGAATGTGTTTTATGCAATCTGATAATATGCAAGTTGAAAACAATGTAAAAACACAAGTAATTTTTATAGTGGTTATATGGATTTGAATATCCTTTAGTCCAATCTTCCAAGTCACAAAGATCTTAGGTCATACTACGAACACAAAGTAATTAGTACACTCCACTTATGCCAAAACAACAAATGAATCTGGCCGTAAGCTCACAATAGGAAATCACTAAGAAAACCTATCCTCTGAAGTTAGATCACTCACAAAGATGGATCTACACTTCTCACAACACTCAAACAGTTTTTCACTCAGAAAAATGTGTTTATCTTGATCTTCAACGTCGGCTTCAGTCAACAAATGACAGAGCTGATGAGTGAGCTGTTCTTGAGACTTAAGAGATTTTGCTTCGAAATTCTTTCAGAGATTGTGTTTTTTTTTTCTTCTCTTCGTCTCTACAGCTATTTATACTCGTAGGTTTGAAAAATGTCCGTTGAAGTGAGACAAATTTCAAAATTCTCGGGTACTGATCCTTAATTTCCGCGAATGGCTCTCTGCAGTCTGTCCGTACTGTCAACAGTACTTTTCTACAGGCAGCATTAAATGCACCAAGCTGATGCGAAGCATTTCTTCAATCATTTGTCTTTAATAGCCTTGTACTTCAGCATTTATTACTTCCAGGGGCATTTATTACCGTTGGGATGGCTTCTTGATCTTTTCCACTTGGCTGACTAAAGTACAAGTCTGATGGCGAACTAAGCTGATCTCAACCTTGAACAAATCTGTTTTGAGTCGGCTGATCTTCACCAGTCTGATTTCTTTCCTTCAGTAGATCAGTAGCCTTGGACCTTGAATTTTGACTCTTCTGATATCTTCTTTACTTAGTCAAAAATTCTTCAAAGGGATATCAGCTAAGTTAATTTATACTTAGCAGATATGAAGTTTTGGAATTCATCAAAACCTCCCTTTACTTATTGTCTTCAATGCTTCTTCATCTTCATCCTTATCCAACATTTTCCCAAATATTTTAACATGGAATTGGTGATTCAATTTCATGTCGAAAGTTACATGCTTGAAGATAAGTCCAAGAAGAGCTCGACAGTAAATATATAAGATGTAACAAAAATAAGAATGCTAATGCGAGAGATACTAGCGCTGAATGTGCTAGTACCTCAACTACGCCAGCAATACCATATGCTTCCAGTTTTTCAATCGATACAAATTATACGAAGCCGAATAGTAACAAACACCAAGTACGTGTTATCTTTTGACTTTTTAACCTTTCTTGAATAATGAGTGAAATTCAAAAATACCCCTATCCATAGTCTTCAATCACATTCTCTATCCTAAGCAAAAATGTTACGATATACCTATCTTGAATTGCATTTTATTGTTATAAAAAATTGATTTTGTTAAATAAGCCGCCCTTCAATATCTATCTTTAGATTCTTCACTTAAACTAGAAAGTTAAGATTTATAGCAATCGTTATTTTTATTCCCATATTCTGAATTATAATCATCATTGCCCGCTTTTTGTTTTTGCTTTTGACATTTGTACAAAAAAGTTAGGTTAAAAGGTTTAAAAGGGCTGGAGTTGCTGGAACACGTTTTTTTTTTTAAAAAAAAAGTTTATTTATTTTCTGCTTTTTGAATGCAAAACACAATTGCGGGCTATTTGCAGCACCTCATTCGGTGTGCGTTAAGTGGATATCGATTGCATAGGTCGCATCGATGCGATGTACCAGGGCTAAAGCGCTAACGCTATTTGCGCATTTGACTACACTGGTACTTGATAACACAACTAGTTTTACCTCGATAAAAAACTTCTTAATTACACTAATAATCTAACATAGCGCGGTGCATACCATTAGTATATGATATTTTATCATGGGTTGATTTTAAGAACCAGATTCCATCTTTTTGCGAACATGCAAAACCTCACCAATATGATAATATTCAAAAAAAAAAAATTCTATGTGTCTGTGTACGATGTGATGTGACCACTAATGCATGTCCCATCTGCCATTCGATCAAGTCTTCAAGTGTTAGATTTCTTCAACATTAACATAAATTCGATTGTTTATAGCAAATATTTTGGCAGTTGAAATGACCGTAAAATAATACGGCAAACTTTAGTAATCTAACGATTTTATACCTTGAAAACCGATAATAGAAAAATATTAGATAGAATTTAATAGATCTGGTCGAAAAAGGTATTTAGTAACTGATTCATGTGTTGGTTATTCAGTTTTCTCTAAATGGAATTCAAATATTATGATTTTCTAACCAAGCCGAATGTATCTACGACTGTCTTATATTTTCCAAAATATTTTACATGGTATTAGTGATTCCATTTCTGGTCGAAAGTTACATGCTTGAAGATAAGTCCAAGAAGAGCTCGACAATAAATATATACAGTCAAAGATGTTGAAAAAATAAGAATATTACTGCGAGAAATACTGGCGCTGAATGTGCTAATACCTCAACTGCGCCAGCAATACCATATGCTTCTAGTTTTTCAGTGGTTCCAAATTATAGGAATCCGAATAGTAACAAGCACTCAGTACGTGATATCTTTTGACTTTTTAACCTTTCTTGAATAATGAGTGAATATAAAAATACTCCTATCCATAGTCTCCAATCACAATATCTATCCTAAGCAAAAATGTTGCCATATACCTATCTTGAATTGCAATTTATTGGTAAAAAAAAATTGATTTGTTAGATAAGCCGCCCTTCAATATCCATCTTTAGATTTTTCACTAAAACTAGATAGTTTAGCTTTATAGCAATCATTATTTTTCTTCCGAGATTCTGAATTATAATCATCATTGACCGCTTTTTGTTTTTACTTTTAACTTTTGTAAAAAAAAAAATTAGGTTAAAAAGTTTTTAAAGGGCTGGAGTTGCTGGAACATGTTTTTTTTTTAAAGTTTATTTATTTTCTGCTTTTTGAATGCAAAACATAATAGCGCACTATTTGCTGCGCCTCATTTGTGTGCGCTAAGTGGATATCGATTGCGTAATGCGCATCGATGCGATGTACCAGGGCTAAAGCGCTAACGCTATTTGCTCATTTGACTTCATTGGTAATTGATAACTCAACTATATTTACCTCGATAAAAAAACTTCCTAATTACACTAATTAATCTAACATAAAAGAAGATTAACTTAAGCACGGTGCATATCACGAGTATATGATAACTAATCATGGGTTGATTGTAAGAACTAGATTTCATCTTTTTGCTACATGCAAAACCACCCCAATATGATAATATTCAATATATATATATGTATATATTGTGTTTGTGTACGATGTTATATGACCACTAATGCCTGTCCTGTCTGCCGCTATATCAAGATTTCAAGTGTTAGAGATCTTCCCCTTAGTCCCTTCCATTTAATAATTCTATTAGGATGATGATTAATCTATGAATCAATTTTTGAAACTTTCATCGATTGTTGATTTTATGTTGTAAAAGATATATTTATATTAAATATAATAATATTCTAGCTAGTGATTGTAGAAGGTTAACTTAGTGTAAAAGCAAAAATGGTGTACCACTAGAATTCTGCTCTTTGTGTTCTTGATGGATCTAATGATATCATTTTTTCCTAACCATTCTGATTCATGATTATGACTATCTCGATATATTTATGTTTTTCTTTCTGTCACTCAAAATTAAGATAAATTCGATTATTTATAGCAAATATTTTGGCAGTTGAAATGACCGTAAAATATTACGGCAAACTTTAGTGATCTAACAGTTTTATACCTTGAAAACAGACAATAAAAAATTATAAGATAGAATTTAATAGACCTTGTCGAAAGTGGTATTTAGTAACTAATTCATGTGTTTGTTATTCAATTTTCTCTGAATGAAATTCAAATCTTATGATTTTCTAGCCAAGCCGAATATATCTACGACTGCCTTATATTTTCCAAAATATTTTAACATGGAATTGCTGATTACATTTCAGGTCGAAAGTTACATGCTTGAAGATAAGTCCAAGAAGAGCTCGACAATAAATATATAAGATGTAACAAAAATAAGAATGCTACTGCGAGAGTTACTAGCGCTGAATGTGCTAGTACCTCAACTGCGCCAGCAATACCATATGCTTCTAGTTTTTCAGTGGATCCAAATTATACGAAGCCGAATAGTAACAAACACTACGTACGTGTTATCTTTTGACTTTTTAACCTTTCTTGAATAATGAGTGAAATACAAAAATAGCCGAATGTATCTACGACTGTCTTATATTTTCCAAAATATTTTTACATGGTATTAGTGATTCCATTTCTGGTCGAAAGTTACATGCTTGAAGATAAGTCCAAGAAGAGCTCGACCATAAATATATACAGCCAAAGATGTAAAAAAAATAAGAATACTATTGCGAGAGATACTGGCGTTGAATGTGCTAATACCTCAACTGCGCCAGGAATACCATATGCTTCTAGTTTTTCAGTGGTTCAAAGTATTCGAATCCGAATAGTAACAAGCACTCAGTACGTGATATCTTTTGACTTTTTAACCTTTCTTGAATAATGAGTGAATATAAAAATACCCCTATCCATAGTCTTCAATCACAATCTCTATCCTAAGCAAAAATGTTGTCATATACCTACCTTGAATTGCAATTTATTGGTAAAAAAATTGATTTTGTTAGATAAGCCGCCCTTCAATATCCATTTTTGGATTTTTCACTAAAACTAGATATTTTAGATTTATAGCAATCATTATTTTTCTTCCGAGATTCTGAATTATAATCATCATTGGCTGCTTTCTGTTTTTACTTTTAACTTTTGTAAAAAAAAAATTAGGTTAAAAAGGTTTTAAAGGGCTAGAGTTGCTGGAACATATTTTTTTTTTTAAAAAAAAAGTTTATTTTATTTTCTGCTTTTTGAATGCAAAACACAATAGCGCGCTATTTGCAGCGCCCCATTTGTGCGCACTAAGTGGATATCGATTGCTTAGGGGCGCATCAATGCGATGTACCAGGGTTAAAGCGCTAACGCTATTTGCGCATTTGACTACATTGGTACTTGATAACTCAACTATATTTACCTCGATAAAAAACTTCCTAAGTACACTAATTAATCTATCATAAAAGAAGATTAACTTATGCACGGTTCATATCACTAGTATATGATAATATATATATATATATATATATATATATGTTTTTACGATGTGATATGACCACTAATGTCTGTCATGTCTGCCGCTCGGTCAAGACTCTAACTGTTAGAGTTCTTCCCCTTAGTCCCTTCCATTTAATAATTCTATTAGGATGATGATTAATCTATGAATCAATTTTTGAAACTTTAATCGATTGTTGATTGAAAAAGATATATTGATATTAAAATTAATTATATTCTATCTAGTGATTGGTTATATTTATGTTACTTTATTTATTATATATGTTACTTATTTCTTGTATGATTTTAGATTGATAATTGATTCTATAAAACTGGTTACTGTAAAATGCGAATATTACAAATACGGTCATTTTTTAGTTTATTTATAGGCGAATAAATTAATTGAATTTATGTATTACCAACAAACTTCATGAAGCTTTTATATTCTGAAGACAGGCCGATTGCAGACGATACACAGGACCCTTAATAATAGGACATGTTGGGTAAGATATTAGGATTATATAGGCATTGAAAAAAATGATCGGGAAAATAAACTCTAGACATTCACATACATTAATCGATGCTGAGCTTTTGAACCTGAAGTGTCTAAATCGGTTACATTCATCCTACACCGGTGGATTATATCCATAGGGGTTGAATGAAGAACACATGTGCATAAGAGGACAAAAAGTTGTCCTCTCATACACATCGAAGACCCAAAAGTGTCACATGAAACGGTACCAAACGCTATATTTCCCTTAAATAAAAAGTTATAAATGTAAATAATCTAATAAATCAATTAAAATAATTATGCTTTATTGATGCAGCGGGGTTTTGGGAGTATATCGAAGACCAAATCTTGTAGGATTATTTACTAAGTTATCTGATTTACTTAGGAGTTTTTATTTATTTTTTAGTTTATTTGATATTTTCTTTTAGTTATTATAGGATTTTAGGAGTCTTAATTGTTATCTTTTATTTTCTTTTGTTTTTTTTGGGAGTTGATCTAGTCTTATCTTAATCCGTTGGCTAAATTAAATATCAAAATTCCTCGAAAAATGATGAAAGGAAAGAAACCGGAAGAGAAAATTAAACTCTCAATTTTATCATTATTAATAATCAACTGCTGAAATAAGTCCATAAATCGAACTTCTATAACTAAAAGAAAACAATTAAAATAGGGTCCATCTAAAATGAGATTTCGAGGAATGGAGAGCACATAAGATAGCATTTATCTTGGTGAAACATGTCCCTTTAAAATTTAAGTTAAAATAATTTATTTTCTCAAAGACAAATTTACCCTTTTTATGAGTAAATTTCAACAACACCCCTTTGTATTTTTTCTAATTAAAAAAACATATGTTATTTTTATTAGAAAAAGAACCCTGTACTTTTTTTTTATTATTATTGGTAAAAAATATCCCTCTCAAGTTGAAATGACAATTTTACCCCATCAACTGATGAAAAAATATCCCCTTAAATTAAAATATTATCAATAACCCCTGACAACATTAAAATAAACCCTTGTTATTTAAAAAAAAAAAATTGATAAAAACATTCATATGATTTATGAAGTCCACTTTAAAAATTTGACAAAAATCTTATCCCCCAAAGTTACATAATGTTGCACTTTACCACCCATATGTACAAAATAATCACTTAATTACCGCCTAAAATAATTTTATTTAATTTTTGTTTGGCGAAAAATATTATGTCCCTTTAGTCACAACACTTCTTACAAGTCCAAATACATCGCTCATGTAAAAGAACCGAAAATCCGAAGTTAAGTAGAAAATATTTTATTTTTAAAGAGAAAGTAAAAAATGCACATCATGTTTTGACTAATTTTACCCATAAAATACATGTGAGGGGCATATATGAGTTTTTCGGCGATCGAAATTGGCATAAAATCATTTAAGGGGGGAAAATGCAACGGATCTCATACGTACTTATTTTATACTTTAGGTGGGAAAATTCAAAATATATATTATAATACAAAAGATATTAAAATGATTTGATTTGTGTTAAAAAATTAGAATTAATTGAGATTGCTAAAAAAGGAAATTCTAATCATAAAATGAAAGTGGGGTTGTGTGGGTACGAGGAATTGGGGCTGGGCGGTGTTGTGGTCTCGGAGGTGAATGAAGAGGAATTGGGCGGGGTTGCAATAATTGCAATTATCCCCTTCAAGATTTTAGGTATTTTGTGTTCAATTGTAAATGTTCCCTTAGAGATAAAAATGGTGAGTTAACGGACACATATTTGGCACGTGATATTTTTCATCCAAAAACTAGCGGCCGAATGAGATATAAAAAAAAGTAATCCAACTTTTGTACGAAATGTGTCTTTTTGAAAAGTTTGGTATGAAATATATAAAGTAGGCAAAAATTTCGTATGAAAAGTGCAATTTTCTCGATTTTTATTTTTGTTTTGGAAAGATATTTGATATTAATTAGAGATTAGGGAGATTTTTTTAAACATATTAATTAAAGGGTTAGTATGTAATTTAACATATGTTTATTTTTTCTAAATGTCCGATGTCACATCATCATTGGACATTTTGACCAAAATTTGTGATTCAGATTTGTTGTTGACTTTTTTTAATGGCAAACACTTATGTTCTATAAAATCTTATTTTAGAAAGACCCATTAAAATAAGAGTAGATCGATCGTTGAATCTAAAATTTGATATGAAAAGAAGCGTACATCTTATTATTAAAATGGTACAAATTGACTTCTAGAAAGCTATCGATCCCTGCTCTAATTATATACATAATAATCCACTTAAATTAAACAACTAAACAAGGAAAGAAAAAGACAAGAAAATAATATAGAGATTACAGAGAACCTAACGTCTATATATATAATGCTAATTACAGCTAATTTACAGAATATGCATAAAACTGAACAAGGAAAATATTAAACTAACAATAGTTCCAATAATTACTATAAGAAACAAAGCAAAAATAACAACTAAGACTCATAAGTTAATATAATAAGTTAAAAAAGAAAATCAAATAAACTCCTATGTAAACAAGATAACTTAAGTTAGTAAATAATCCTACAAGATTTGGACTTCGACATACTCTCAAAACCCTCCTGCATCACCTACCTAAAAAATACAAGTCTAGACCCATACATAATTAATCTAATTAATAAATCAATTAATCAATCTTAAACCTTTGGTTTTGAAAAAATGAACAATTAATTTTTATATACCATTTAATGGGCTATGTCTTCCAATAGTTATACTACAGCGCAACCTTTAAGCAATGTTTTCAGAACCGAACCGAACAGTAAACCGGTGAGCTGACTGGCCACTGGTTTTACTGGTAGAACCGATCAGACCGCTGGTCGAACCAGATAACGTCATAATAATGTAATAAATATATTTAATTTTAAAGTATATATAATATGCATAAAATTTAAACATTATCCTACAATTGATTAGAAATATAATTTTTTTTATAATATACTAGTTTTTTTAATTCAATCTAACTTATATCATAAAGGTAATATGATACTAATTTGTATGCTCATATAAATCTAATATGATTATATTTCTTTTGTAATGTTGAGAAAGCAATTTCCCAATAAAGACTAACGGAGATGTTATATCAAGTATTATGTATGAGATAGTACTGGTGACTTACTTTTATCTCTTGATAAAAACATAAAACATAGAATATCTGAATTCAGTTAATAGTTAGATCCAAAACATTGTCTGATTTGTTGAATATTTAATGGATTAATTTTCATATTTTCTACCATTTTTGTAGAAATTCTTCAGTTAGATAAACACATATATTAATACTTTTAAAAGCATACTCCTATTATATTACTACTACTCTCTTCACTTTACATTTAATCGATTGAGGGGCAATGATGCAGGTTAGTGCCATTTGTCCCATCAAAGGAAATTCAGTATTAAGCCCGAAAGGAGAAAAGTAGACAAACACATATATTAATATTTTTAAAAGAATACTCCTATTATATTACTACTACTCTCTTCACTTTACATTTAATCGATTAAATGAGGGGCAACGATGCAGGTTAGTGCCATTTGTCCCATCAAAGGAAATGCAGTAATAAGCCCGAAAGAAAAAGAAAAATGATTGTTCAATTAGGACCAGCCAATCTAACTTTGATGGACCAAGGAAGCAACCGACCCGTTATCCTTCCACTATATATATATATATATATATATATATATATATATATATATATATATATATATATATATATATATATATATATTAATATTTTTAAAAGAACACTCCTATTATATTACTACTACACTCTTCAATTTACATTTAATCAATTAAATGAGGGGCAACGACGCAGGTTATTGCCATTTGTCCCATCAAAGGAAATTCAGTAAAAGGCCCGAAAGGAAAAAAAAAGTGAAAATTAATCCATTAAATATTCAACAAATTAGACAATATTTTGGATCTAATTATTAACTGAATTCAGATATTCTATGATTTATGCTTTTATTCAAGATTTTTTTTTCCTTTCGGGCTTTTTACTGAATTTCATCTTTTTACTGAATTTCCTTTGATGGGACAAATGATACTAACCGGCGTCGTTGCCCCCCATTTAATTGATTAAATGTAAAGTGAAGAGAGTAGTAGTAATATAATAGGAGTATTCTTTTAAAAGTATTAATATATGTGTTTATCTACCTGAAGAATTTCTACAGAAATGTAGAAAATTTGAAAATAAATCCATTAAATATTCAACAAATCAGACAATGTCTTGGATCTAATTATTAACTGAATTCAGATATTCTATGTTTTATGCTTTTATTCAAGACACAAATGTAAGTCACCAGTACTATATCATACATAATACTTGATACAACATCTCCATTAGTCTATTGCAATGTTGAGAAAGCAATTTCCCAATAAAGAATATATATATATATATATGTATATATATATATATATATATATATTTTTAAAAGAATACTCCTATTATATTACTACTACTCTCTTCACTTTACATTTAATTGATTAAATGAGGGGCAACGACGCAGGTTATTTCCATTTTTCCCATTAAAGGAAATTAAGTAAAAAGCCCGAAAGGAAAAAAAAGAAGTGATTGTTCAATTAGGACCAGCCCATCTAACTTTGATGCACCAAGGAAGCAATCGACCCGTAATCCTTCCATTGCAAAGAGCGGGTGGTTTTCGCTGCTTTGTAAAGCCATGTATATATATATATATATATATATATATATATATATATATATATATATATATATATATATACTAGAAAATAAAAAAAATCATGGACCCATGTCTTCCGGTTAGGGCTGTCAATCGGGCAGATTTCAATCCGAATTTGGTCCGATTTACTAAGATAATTGTCCGATTTATATTTGTTCTATATGTTTCGGATTATGGATCTTTATAATCGGATATGGTCAATCGAATTTCTAATATATATATATATATATATATATATATAAAAGTAAGTACCATTAATAATATTTTACTGTCATTTTAAGAAGATAGTAATTTATAACTCATTTATAAATTTATTTAAACCAATATTTTCATATAAAAATATGAATATCAGTAAAGGATGTTTGAACAAGTGAGCTAAAATTAAATAAAATTGTTAGTTGATAAAATAATTTTTGGAAAAAAAATTAATATGATTTTTGAAATAAATTTTTTATTGAATCCGAAAAAGATCCGATATCTGGTCAAATCCGATCAATATTATTGGATTCAAAAAATTTAAATTCGAGTACAAACTGAACAAATTCGATCCAATATAAATAATACTGAATCTGAATGAATCTGATCCTATCGAATCCGACCCATTGACCATTGACAGTCTTAGTAAAGTATATTGCATTGAAGTTAAAAATAATAGTTGGGCCCATATACTACAGAGTATAGCCCAACCTTTCTGACAGCTGTAAGGTTAATATCGAAGTAAATTGGTTGGGTTTTTGTCTCAGTTTGATTTGGAAAAGTTGTTTCGAAGGTTTGGGTGAAACATTTGAAACTCGATTTGGGTAATGGTTTCAATGGAATATTGAGATTGTAAAATATTATTTGAGATTTGATTTGGATGGTGGTTTGGTTGTTGGGGTTTGGAGAAGAAAAAAAGGTAGTAGGTGTCAAATCCTTAACTTTATAGGGTTTGAAATATAATATTTTATTTTGTAATGATTGAAATAATGAGTTATATATTGTAATTATTGAGAATTGATTGTATTTATTTAAATATGATTGTGATATTATCTTAGATGATGATAAATAATTGAATACTTGTTTATTTAAATAAAATTATTAATAATTTTATCATCTTGTAAATTATAAGATATTTATAATATCTAACATGACAATATTTTCTAGCCTCATATAACCGATTATAAAAAGAAAAAATACAAGAAAATATTTTGATAACAATTGTTTGAATGCAAAAATGATATATTTAATGAGATAATTAATACATATTTTTATGTTGTATATATACAATATATTAAGATGAACTTTATTTTTACCATCTAATATAATCGAATATAACATTTAAAACTGCAGCTGGATATTTTAATAACAATTATTACATACAAAAATTGATAATGCAAAAATCAAATAATATGACAAAAATAAAAAATGCAAAAACTTGTAATGTAATTATTTTAAAAAAAAAAAACTTGTAATGTAATTGATATTGTTAAAATGTATATTATATAAAGTTGGTATAAAAAAACTAAATTATCTCCCATGTTGTGTTTATTTGTCATTATTACATGTTGACATATTAAAAGGGTTTAAGTTTGGGCTGGTTTGGACT
This sequence comes from Penstemon eatonii, assembly GCA_038501285.1. NCBI lineage: Eukaryota > Viridiplantae > Streptophyta > Magnoliopsida > Lamiales > Plantaginaceae > Penstemon > Penstemon eatonii. The sequence continues at coordinate 57,495,727 of CM076715.1, read as the reverse complement.
TTTGCTAAAACCCTGGTTTGGACCGAAATTCACTAAAATTCATCATCAAACAAGATTTGACCCAGTTTGATTGATACCAAACTGGGCCAAACTACAACCATATAAGCCCGTAAAGACCATGAAAGAAGGGAGAAAAGCAGAGAATAAATCATTGAGACCAAATTCTTACTATTTAATGTTTATTAAATTATATTACCATATTTATCGAATCGTGAATCACATCGTGTATCGTTTTTCTATTGTATCATATCATATCGTATATCGTATTATATGTTAGATACAAATTATTTGTGAGAGATTGTTTAAAGCATAATTGAGATTTTAGCATTGGTGTTTTCAATTAGAGATTTCAATGAGAAATTGAAGAAAATCCATGAAGAAACAACTAGGATTTGCTTGGGATCGATGAAGAGGCGTCGAGGCGAAGGAGAGCTGAAAAATATGAATTAAGGTAAACACATAGTAGAAAAATAAAAAATAAAATTTAAAAGGAAAGAGGCGTGAAATGGAACCTATGAAGCACGGATACTTCAAAAAATACAAAGATGCAGAGTCAGACTCTCCGGGGACTCGGATACGCGTGCGACACGGCTAGGATACGCGTCGAACTCGCCACGTGGCAAGTTCGAGAAAATAAAATAAAAAAATTCGGAGACTTGAATCCGACTCGATCAACTGCTGAGTCGACACGGTCAAGGACTCGGCGCGGGCTTTCTGCAATTTTTGACAAAATATTGGGTTGAAAATGTAAATTCCAAACCTAAATATTAAAAAATTGAAATGCAACTACAGTTTCCTAATTTCCTTCCCTACTTCCTTTCTTCGCATTACTTTCAAATCCAATACCCAGACGGCCAGACCATGACTAAATAATCTGCAATCTAAATGAATTACTCATTTCATTTACTCCCACCACGTCGACCCACCACACTCTAATAGTAAGTAATTCTGAATCTACAAACCTCAAATTAAAGATCGATCCCCAATTTTTAATTGAACCCTAGGCCATAGTTCAAGAATTTCTCTCTTCCAATTACCAATTCAAAGGTAAGTTCTTCTCTTTCTCTTTACATCTTCGTGCAATTATGTTTTATTTTATCGAAATTTCAGTTGGATTTTGAAATTTTGGTTCAAGAAATGAAATTTGTTATTTTTGATCCTTTTATTTTATATGCCAGTGGCAGAGAATAATGTCTATCCCCTCAATTATATTTTTAACTTTTATAAATAACTTCTTAGCTCTCATTTACCAGTCACGTTTCTATGTTTGTGTTTTTATTTAACATAATAGTAAGTAATTCTGAATCTACAAACCTCAAATTAAAGATCGATCCCCAATTTTAACATGAACCCTAGGCCATAGTTCAAGAATTTCTCTGTTCCAAATACCAATTCAAAGGTAAGTTCTTCTCTTTCTCTCTACATCTTTGTGCAATTATGTTTTATTTTATCGAAATTTCAGTTGGATTTTGAAATTTTGGTTCAAGAAATGAAATTTGCTATTTTTGTTCCTTTTATTTTATATGCCAGTGGCAGAGAATAATGTATATCCCCTCAATTATATTTCTAACTTTTATAAATAACTTCTTAGCTCTCACTTACCAGTCACGTTTCTATGTTTGTGTTTTTCTTTAACAAGAAATTCTAGATGAAAAGTAACATCACTATTTTATATTAAATGCATGTTTAATTTGAGTTTCTTGTCAAAATAGCTGGAGACAGAATTTCAAAAATGGTTAAAGAGCAGTTTTAATTTTGAATTTTGTCAAACTAAGGATGCATCTTACTATCATATTTGTCGAAGTAAATATAATGTTTGGTAATCTATGTTATATTTATGATTCCGTAAATATACTGAATTAATCAACATGAAGCTAGACAAATACTACAATCTAGCATTAATTTTGTTTATGTTCTTATTAAGGATGGCCACTAGCAAGTTTTATTAAATGTCTATTTGTATTTGTATCCAAATACAATGCTCTAGTTTCATTTTATAGCATTAATTTTATCTATGTTGTTATTAAGGATGGCCACATGCTAGTTTTCTCTAATTTTTACTTTAGTTACCAAAAAGATTGTTATAGTAAGAATATGGTTTTGGAATTGTGATAAAACATAGAATGACACATTATTATTATTTTGTTGTTTTTAAGATTCTTGGAATGTCTACTAGTGCAAGTAATGTGGCTTCTGATACTCATATGCCTACTCCAAGTCCAACTATAGATCCGAATCGACCATTGTGGCAATATGTTACAAAGCAAGAGAAAACTAGTGCGGGAGATGGGAGTCAAAATTTCATGTGCTAATTTTGCAAAGGAATATTCACAGGTTCATACTCGAGAGTTAAAGTACATTTGCCAAAGATTACAGGGCAAGGGATTAGAGCATGTTCAAAACTAACGGTTGGACAAGTGGCTGAAATGAAAAAGTTAGAAGATTATGCTCTACAGAGAACAGAAAGTAGTAAGACGAAGATAATTCCCTTGCCTCAATATAACTCTAGTCAAGCTTCTTCGTGTTCAATTTCAATGGATTCTATAGGTCATTCTTATTTTAGGCAAGAGAGTTATGAGCCAAAGAAATTAAAGACATCTGGAGACACCCGTCTAGAAAAAGCTTTTAACTTGAAAGTTAAAGAACAATTAGATAGTGAGGTAGGAACAATGTTTTATTCTTGTGGAATTCCTTTAACTTTGCAAGGAATCCCTACTTCATTAGATGTATTCAATCAATTGCAAAGGCAAATCTTTCAAGTTAACCCCCTAGACTATAATGCTTTGAGGACAAAAGTGTTGGAAAAAGAAAAAGTTAATATTGATAGTTTGCTTGAGAGTGCTCGATCAACATGGAAATTCAAAGGAGTGAGCATAGTATCTGATGGTTGGTCAGACCCCCAAAAAAGGCCTCTTATTAACTTTATGGCTATTAATGAGCGTGGGTGAATTTTTATTCATGCTGTTAATTGTCAAGCGAATTATAAAGACAAACATTTCATTTTCAATTTGATAAAAGAGGTGATAATGGCGGTTGGAGTTACTAATGTAGTTCAAGTTATTACGGACAATGATCCCGTTTGTAAAGCAGCTGGATTGTTGATTGAACAAACGTATCCTCAATTCTTTTGGACTCCATGTGTTGTGCATACTCTCAATCTTGCCTTCAAAAATATTTGTGCTGCAAAGAATACAGAGACAAATGGAGAAACGTATTATGAATGTCGTTGGATCAGTGAGCTTATTGGATCAGCTGTTATGATTCGCAACTTCATTGTGAATCATTCCATGAGGCTTGCCATGTACAATGAGTTCTCAAAACTCAAACTACTTTCTGTTGCTGATACACGTTCTGCTTCTATGATTGTTATGCTAAGAAGATTTAAAGTTGTTAAGCAACAATTGCAAGCATTGGTCATTAGTGATCAGTGGTCTTGCTATCGTGAGGATGACACTACTAGAGCAAAACTTGTTAAAGACAAATTACTAGATGATACATGGTGGGGTGATGTTGATTATATTCTTACTTTCACGGAGCCTATATATTCTATGCTTAGACTTTGTGATATGGACCAACCTTGCCTCCATTTGGTTAATGAAATGTGGGATTCTATGATACGCGATGTAAAGAAGATTACATATGCCCATGAGATGAAAAGTGAAGGCCAAGAATAAAGCTTTTGGAATGTTGTGTGCATAATTTTGGAGGAGAGATGGAGTAAAAGTAGTAATCCTTTACATTGTTTGGCTCATTCTTTAAATCCAAGGTGGTGAAGCTTTTATTTTTTCAAAATGATATTATATTACTCTAGTTATACATGCTTGGATATTTTCAAAAGCTTTATATTTTTTTTTATCTATTAATCTTTTTTATAGGTGCTATACAAAGGAATGGAAAAATCTACATCCTCCTGTTGCTTCACCTCGAAGTGATCCAGAAATTTCTAGGATGAGAGAAATTTGTTTGAAACGTCTTTTTCCTAGTGAAGAAACTCGACAAGAGGCAAATGTGGAGCTAGCCGAATTTCTTGGGTTCCATGGTGAGTTTGGTGAGGAGGATTCTATTAATGATAGATCAAGGCTTACTCGATTGCAATGGTGGTTAATTCATGGTCCATCGGCCCCTCTCCAATCAATTTGCATTAAACTACTTGGTCAAGTTTGTTCTTCTTCTTGTTGTGAGAGAAATTGGAGCACTTATGCATTCATACACTCAACAAAGAGGAATAAAATCGCTGCACAACGTGCTGAAGATTTGGTATTCGTACATAGTAATCTTTGTCTATTGTCAAGAAAGACTCCACAATATGCGGAATGTGAAACTAAGATGTGGGATGTGGGTGGGGATACCCACGAGCCTTTAGATGATGTTGGGACTCTAGCGGTTGCAAATCTCTCGCTTCATGAACCGGAGTTGGAAGCAATGTTATTTGTTGATGAGGTTAATGAAGATCCCCATGATGATCTTGTTGTGTAATTGACTAATAATTATGTACTTGGAGTGATTATTTTGCTTATGAGACTTGTTTTGATGTTTTTTGCATATGAGACTTATTTTGAATCATTTACCATGTATTTGGAGTGAATTTAGACATCTTTCTTGATCTTTTCTTTTGATTTTGTGTTATCAATATTAGAATGAGTGTTTATTCAATGAATTTGATGCTAACGTATTTTTTTTATATATAACTATATAAATTTATTTTATTAAAATATACGTATCCATGTCGTGTCCTATCTTAAATTTTTTTTTGAAAACGAGTCGGCGAATCTGAATCTTGTCGAGTCCAAGTCGGCGAGTCCGTATATGTGCAACGTAGAATGGAACAGACTTTGAGTAAGTAACAGCTGGCCGCTGGGGGTGGGCAATGAATTAGGCAACGGGTGGTGGCGTATGCCTGAATGTGGGAGGCCACCACTTAGTGGCCACCCATTTTTTTGTTTTTTTAGTTAATTTGAAAATACATCTTAACCCTAAATAAATTCTACACCCCGTGAGTCGTACACACGTGTTCGACTAAATTTTTTCTTAGTTGGCCATTAACATTTTTGTTTCAAATACTGGCACGACTCCTCATGTACTGGCATGACTAAATCCATTGTTTTTTAATTTTCTTATTATTAAGATGACCTTGATAATCATGGTTGTTTAACTATTACAAAAACTATTTTGATTTTAATTTAAAAAAATATTAATACTATTATTAATATAATTATTATTAAAATAAATGAGAGTGGAAAAAGTGAGAGTGGATGAATTTGAAAAATTGAATTAAATGGAGATTGAAATGAGTTCGGTTGAAGATGAGTTTTTAATTGGATAAAAATAGGGTCAATTGGACAATGGGTTCAATTGAAGATGGCCAAACTACTACATAGCTAAAGAATTAAAAGTTATGCACGTTAAGAAAAATAACAATAATTTTAAATAGTAAGTGGCCTAACTACTACATAACTAAAAAATTAAAAGTGAATGTACAACACTATAGTGGGATCTTGAGGCTTGGTGAAGGCATATTCCGCGATTTATATCTTTCAAGGTTATAGGACAAGAGTTCTGATGGTTCACGTGTAGTATAATGTAAACTTGAACATCTGAATTAAAAAAATTAAAAAAATAAAAAAAGTGACATTAATTTGAACCCCAAGAAAAATAACAATAATTTGAAGTAGTCAATCAAACTCAATAATTTGATCTAAACACACAGAAACCGCACAAACATTATCGACTTGGGGTGATCTATTAAGAGATTTTTTGGGACATTCACTTTATGACATATGTCCCACAACAATTAAGAGCAAAATCAATTAATTACTGTAACAGATTCTCATGTTTATACATAATATATATAATTCTTTTGATAATTTATTTTTAATTAATATACTGTTGTAAAACTATGCTAAAAGGAACAACAATTAAAGTAGACAAAGTAGAACAAAGAAGAAATTAGATAAGGGGAGAGTTTCTTATTATTCATATATTCTTATGTATATCAAATCATTTACAATGCATCTATTTATATGGTCATATGTGCAACCCAAAAGCAAAATAACTATGTGAAGTTTAATGAATAAATTCATAACTTTTCATATGTTGTTCAAAGAGTCTTAACTAGTGACCTTCCAAATTCATCCACCAAATGAAGACTAGATTCGTAACATTCCCCCTTGGATGCATGTTGTTTATGGAATATGCCTCATTAAAAACCTTGTTAGGAAAACACTGTGGAAAAAACCTGAACAAGGAAAAAAGAGTACATATCCATTCGGGACTGATTAGTATGTAACACTGCCTCGTTAAAATCTTGCCAAGAGAACCCATTGGGATAAAAACTTGGACGAAGTAAAAAGAGTACAGTGTGCAAGTAATTATTAATAGCACGCTCCCCCTGATGTCGGCACAAGGACCACAAGCTGATGCACTCTGATATTGTGGACCATCTTTCTAAATGACGTATTCGGCAGTGCTTTAGCAAACAAATCTAAAAGAATGTTGCAAGACTTAAATTGATGAACGTCCAAATCACCACTTTTATGAGGCTTGTTGGTGAAGAGAAACTTTTGGTAATGCGTGTTCCATTATGTCTCTTTTGATATATTCATATTCGATTTGAGCAATCAAGTGATATTGTTTTCATATAATAATGTTGGCGTATTCCTTATTGAATGTAACCCATATGTTTTTTAAAATATTGAATCATAGATCTCATTCATAAACATTTATGAAATGTCAAAATTTCAGAGTGGTTGGAAGAGGTGGTTGCTAAAGTTTGTTTCAGGTATTGCCATGATTTAGTATCTCCACCACAAGTAAATTCATGTTCACTTTGGAATAAAATATTATGCAACCAACATCTACATAACCCTCTACATGTGGGCTTGAATATTTAGAGTAAAAAATAAGCTCATGACAGTTATTCCACGAAGATAATATAATACTTATTTAATGTCATTGTTGCGGAATTTACACACGCAAATAAACGCAAGTGCACGTATCGAACAAGTAATAAAGAGTAAGTATAAGAGTATCGTCTCCACAGGGACTTGACTAATATCTACCAATTCCAATTCCTAATTCACTTTTAATATGGTTCCAAATTCAAATGTGCTTTTGGGTTTTAATTAACTAGATTAACTAAATGATTTAACTAACCTAAGTACTTGGATTAAGTTCGAATAATGAGAAGAGAAACCTAGGGTTATAATCCACTATGTTATCTATCGATTGCTCAATTGAGATTTTCGTAGTTATTGTGGTGACAAGAGTGCTACCCGAGGATTCAAGTATATTCCTACGTATCTTCCGAATAACGTAAGAACCTAATGTATTATACAAACGATCCTATTCCTAGGTGATTCATAAATAACACAAAGCATTAAACACAAACCTCATGTAACGGGTATAAACGCTTTAAGTATATTCCTATACTAAGAATCGTTTACTATTCAATTTCCAATCTAATCCTAATCTCCCTTTTCCAAGTTCGAAAAGAATATTAAATCTAACAACTAGGTGATCAGCCAAGTTGCAAGCATAGAGAACGAAATTAAATCAAACACAAGAATTGCCCCTAACTACGAATAATCTATTGAAAATAATCAAAGTAACATAATTTCATAAAAACCCTAGATCCTAACGAATTAGTTCATGATAAATATAAGAAGAAAATAATAAAGGAAAACAAATCTGAGTTCATGTGGTTTTATTGACAAAACGATGAATCTGAGATAAAAATCTTCAATATTGCGTTCTTCTTGCTTGGGTGATCTTCATGACTTTTCTCTCTTCTTCTTCAATCTTTCTCCAAGTAGATCTTTGATGTTGTAGGTGTATTCTATGAAAGAAATATGTTTAGAGCTGATCAAAGATGTGTAATTTTGTGACCTAGAAGTCCTTAAATAGATCTACCAAGTTGAGTCCAAGTAGGAGACTTTAGGCCCAAGGATTCCCTTAAAATCCCGCTGAAAATCGCGACAGATTTGCGCGACAGTTTTGCAAGTGTCATAACTCTCAGCTCCAAACTCCAAATCAAGATCCGTAAAATCTTTGGTGTAGCTAACTCATTCCTCTACATCACAGTCGAAATTCAACTTCATTGGAGCTTCCTTGAATGAGTTATGGTCCTCGGAGTGCACAATAACATTTCTGACAGTTTCTTCGTTCTTGCACTACTTGACTTAATTTGATCTTTAATTCGGTGTTCTTCGCTTCCAATCATGTTCTTAGATCCAAAATAGCTTAGGCCTACAAATAGGAACACAATATATAAGAAAATATCTCAATTCATGCATAAAACAATTAAACCAACGACTCGAGCGACAAAATACAAAACTAACTAAAATTGCCTAAAATTCTACCAAAACTCTAATAAAAGTAATTGAATGAGTTAAGGAAATATACTTGATAACACTGTTTTCACAGAGTTATCAGTCATTTCAATGACTTCATGTTGGTGCAAAGTTGTATATAGTTCACCGAAAAAGCTATATGCGACCTCGAATAATTTCAAGGTATATGAGAGCTCTTATTCCACTTAAATATGGTACTTCGGGACCAAATATTTATTCATTGTCCTTTCCCGGGAAGAAAGTGATATTCATATATCTAAAGAACAATCAACCATGAAATTTGCTCAACTAATAAACATTTATCAAAATTTTATCTGAAGTTATTTCGTTAAGTAATTTATGGTATTTGTGGGTTCTGCAGAAGTCCTCATAAAATTTAAATCATCCACGCATTCCGCAATAACAAAAAAACTCATTTCAAAATCTTTCAATGCAAAATACATTGACAAATTGGATTGTGGACGGATCCTTCTTTTACGAGTTATTCATTTAGCTTGTTATACCACATCAAACCAGATCACCCTAACTCATATAAGGAACATATATGTTTAATAAAGGATAAGCATGAGACCATTTAATATCTTCAGGAATTTTAATATAAATATCACTGCCCAATGATCTATCTAATATGCATTAACTACATCCATAAACATATTTCAAGTCCTTCAGGGACTGCAAATCAATTAAATATCGCAACGTGATTGCACCAATAACGAGGGAATAAGTTTCATCGAAGTTATTGATCTCTGTGAGAATTCACACAAGAAGTTCAGTCTTATATCTCACATTTTCATCATGTTTTCGTAAAATTATATGTTTGTGACATAAATTTCACGTCTTTGGGCGTTCGGACAACTAGTCCAAATACTTTTACAATTTAATAGCGATCTTGAATCGCAACTTTCTATAAAATTATTTATTTATGTCGACATTTATAACCGTTCATGGTTCAGGATCCTGATTTGTAACTTTTATTTAGTTCGACCCAAATAAACAAAACTATTACTTTGCTTTCTATCCCAGTTTTCTTGATTTATTCATATGTTTTATTTCTGTTTCATGTGCCTCTTAATGGGCATCTCGTGATTTAGACTGATCAGTCATTTTTATTTTACAGCGCTTTATTTTGAAACAGTTTCCTCAACAGGATGGACATGTACTTTAAGTACCATTTTCCTTCTTAAGTTTTACGTTGCACCAATAGTAATTTTACGCTTTAAGTGCGTTTATAGTATGCTAGCATATTGTCCTTGGTGCAATTTTCAATTCTTGCTCGTACTATTTGTGCGTGGGCCAAGCTGAGACAAGTAATGTACATTTATGTACTCATGTCAAAATAATTTCACACCATTCTACATGCAATGACATCAATTCTCCCCCTAACGGCGAGAAAACTGTCAAAAAATATTATCATGATATTTTGGTTTAACCATATCGCCTCGTCCGTCATTTAAGATATATGGTTCTAGCCTCGTCAGGCATTCAAAATATATGATTACAGTCGGGAAATAAAAACTAACCAACACGTCTTTGTAGACCCTTATATGTTCATTTTGGTGGAAAAATCAGAACATAAATCGCACAATCATAAATTTTAATTGAGAATTATTAAGCTTCCAGCCTGACACAAGTTGCAACGTTGCCCTCAATCTTATACTTGAGCAAGAATCTTAACAAAAGCAATACGTGTTGACAATAGGCATATCTTAAACAATTAAAAAAATAACTTTTACAGGACCATAATGGTCTACAAAGTGGATCTATAAGCCCACATATATCCCATTAATATCATCATAAAAAAATTTGGGACTCAAGACCAATCTTCACAGGAGATGGTCTTACAATTTACATTCTTTGTGAACAATCAACACACACATAATCATGAGGTAAAGAATCATATGATTCTTTAAAAGATGTTCGTAATAATTCGCGCATTTGTAATTTTCCCTGGATGACCAAGTTTATCATGCCACTTCATAATATTTTGGATCATTGAACTTCTGGTTCAACTTAAATTTATGATCCAACATTGCTTGTGATCGCATAATTAATTATGATAAGAAAACTGGGATCATATTCATCAAAAAATTTCTGGCATGAAATATTGGATGTAGTATAAATATACTTTATATTCCTCTCATATATATAGTTTCCATATGAAACTTAATTGTCATTACATTTTTCAATACGGATGTCTTTGAATTCAACAAATCCATAAAGAGCACACATCCTCTTTCAAAAAAATATTTGTTCATCCATACAATTTACATTTGCTCTTCTGGAGCCTTTATAGTATACCTCAATATGTATTAACTTTTGCTGTTGCTAGTTGCAAGTTAGATAATATTTTTGATCTCGAAGAATTGTGTGTGTCGACCTACTGTCAACCAAATAAATATTTCCACCATTCATTTTTAAGATACTCACATAATTATTCATGCATCTTCATGACGCATATATTATCGGTATACCTACGATTTTGAGTAAAGAAAATTTACCAAAGATTTATTTATTAAACTTAAATAAATCATCGTTAACTTTTCCATTATCAATATTAGCTCCATTTGACTTCTTATCATATTAGCAGTGTCAAATGGTCAAATTTATTATCAACACTACGGGCATTGCTAAATTAATATCGATCATCTTCACTTAATGAATTCTTAGAAAGTATCCATAAGATACGTAAGAGACCAATGTCTTTTACTCCACATCTCTAGCAAGTGTTATCAGTTTGCACACCATTGCCTTTATTTCTTGCTTACCACTATAATAGTTTCACTTCGAGTGGTATGATGCAATCTTTCTATGAAGCGCATAATATAAATTTTGACCATGACTAAACCATGTCATGTCTATTGTTAATTGCATTCACTTATGTGAATGAATTATTTACATTCACTTTCGGGAATGAATATTTATATTAACATCTTACATTTACATCAGGCAATAGTTATCAAGCAATGATAAATCAATTGAGAGTATATTAAAACCTTTCGTCCAGTATTGCTTCTTCAAGAGTCTTTTAGAATCATATCTCCACATAATCTCGGTTGAGAAACAATTCTAAATTTGTGGAGTATAATAATATACCAATTTAAAATATTGCAAACGGGTGCAAATATCCATATTGACATTAGTCAGTATTATACACCTTTAGTGATTGTTTTGTCCTTTAAAATTTATCATGATGCAACTTCATGTGACATCTTTCAATTAATATTGATCCTCACTTTATGATTTCAATCATTCAATGAAGATTTGGCTAATGCAAGCATTGCCCCTCACTTAACTTTTTTTGTTTGCCCAATCTTTGATTTCATACAGAATTTTCGAGGCTATTTTTTATTCAAATAGATTTCAACATCAATAATCCATGTCATAATATTTTGTTTTTCTTTCGAAAATTTCAAGGGCAACAATGCCTAAATTGATAATATTTGCCTTAACTTTAAAGCCTAAGCATATAATTTGAGATTGCTTAAAATATACTCAAATCTTCGGGTTTGAGTTTTATTACTTAGGCTTCAGGCATGACATTATGTTTTCATTTTAAAACTTCAAGTTCTTGATAACAATAAGAGTAACATTCTTTAAAACATAAGCATTAGGAGAAAATATAAATTCTCAATTCACCTTTTCTTTTATTCATGATGTAAATCAAAATTAGTATCACAATACCAACTATTAGGTAAAAGTTTGACAAAACTTTCAAACACACACCCGAAGAATAAACAATAAATTATAAATTAAATAATTTAATTTATAAAACTCTTATTATTTCAGGGGTAAACTGAAAATTAGAAAAGGTCAAGGATTGTAATTTAAAAAATATCAGGGTCTAAAATATAGTTTCAGTGAAAATAGTGATTGAACTGCAATTCTAAGAAAAAATACAGTGGCTGAAGTGAGATTTTCCAGAAAGCTAGAGAATAAGCTGCAATTTTTTTTTAAAGAAAATCAGGGACTAAACTGTAATTTTAGAATTTTCATATTATTCTTTTAAATCACATTCGAACGAAAACATGTTCATATGTTAAAAGTACTTCAGCCTTATTATTTCTTTAAATATCTAATATTTGTCTTCCTTAACTCTGAATAGACAATTCTCTACACTTTTGCGGACTTAAAATTATACTATCAATGTAATCACCTTAGATATAATCATACCTGCTACATGAATTTCTTACATGCAAGCTTAATTATAAGAGGAATGAATCCATGTTTAGCCTTGTAGCACACGACCGAGCTTTCAAAAGCTAAATATATTTATGCACATTTGCACATTTGGAATTGCATGTAATGTTCGTAAAGTATATGTAAAATCATGAATATATATGCTAAAATAAATCATGAACTGTAACAAATCTATTAATTATCTTCTAAATAAATTATACATCAAAAATAGTAATTTGTTCAAATTAGAGAGTGAGGCAGTGAGCATAATTTTAAGAAACTTCTACCTCAAGGAATGGGCCTAATTTATCCAGCACACATATATGTTATATCACATTGTTACTAGAAACAATAAATCAATCTTCAATTAAATTGAGAGCAATAGATTAAATTGTAGGAACATACCTGATCATTCACATTTGGTGTAATTTGTCAATAAAAAAATCCGTTTTCTTTCGTTACCTCATGTATTCATCTAAAGTTGATTAGCAATTAGTAATATACTCACTCGTGCATAAAGCTTTCGTATGCCTCAGTGTTGTAACAACTTATTGTTGATCCATTAGCTAGTTTGAAATTGAAATAGAGCAAGCTCGTGCTGATAACGTGTTGTAAAACTATGCTAAAAGGAACAACAATTAAAGTTGACAAAGTAGAACAAAGAAAAAGATAGATAAGGAGAGAGTTTCTTATTATTCATATATTCTTGTGTATATCAAATCATTTACAATGCATCTATTTATATGGTCATAAGTGCAACCCAAAAGCCAAGAGTTACAAAATAATTAAGTGAAGTTCAATGAATAAAATACATAACTTTTCATATGTTGTTCGAAGAGTCTTAACTGGTGACCTTCCAAAAGCATCCACCAAATGAAGACTAGATTCATAACATATATGAATAATTTTAACTCCTACACTCCAACTTCTAAAATTTTAAGATTGCAAGTCTAAATAAACTTAGTACTTGCAAAGTCGGGGAGTGAAGGATTTTGGAAGATTTATGACCCGTGGCCGCTTGCCTGGTGGGGCCGGCTCCTCCGTTGTGGGTAAACAGGAAACTCGGAGAAGAAGACAAAGGGAGAGAGAGAATAAGGAAAAAGAAGTGGAGTTTTTGGAGTTTTTTCTTGGGAAAATTATTTTTTTTACCATAGAATAGACTTATTTGCAATTATGGTACTACTGGATACAAAAATATAAAATTGATATCATAGGACAACTTTTAATTGCAATTTTGGTACCAAATCCAATTTTTTCCTAAAGTTAATGATAATTTAACCCCTATAAAATGCATCATATTCAATTTACCCTCTTGTAGTAAAAAAGAGCATTTTACACCCTTAAATTTTGTAAAAGTTTCACATCACCTCTCTGATATTTTTATAGGCGACACTTTATCCACTTTTCTTATGCTAATGTGGCATTCTACCCCCCATATTATGACAAATATGACAATTTATCCCCCTATGTTATAAAATAGTTTACATGCCTACTCTCAATTTCGGAAAGTGATTGATGCCATAGTGCAATTTACAAATGTGACAATTTATCCCCCTATGTTATAAAATAGTTTACAAATGTGACAATTTATCCCCCTATGTTATAAAATAGTTTACATGCCTACAGAAGAAAATGGCAGAAATTTTGATTGATGCACAGTGCAATTTACGATAAACAAGCTAATTGAAACTGCTACTCAAGAGTTGAGTCTTGTATTTGGTTTCAATAGTGAACTCAATAACCTCAAATAATCATTGACCATGATTAAAGCTTTTTTACAAGATGCAACAATGCGGCAAGTGGAAGAAGAAACAATTAGGTTGTGGCTAAAGAAACTTGAAGATGTTGCTTATGAGGCTGAAAACTTGTTTGATGACCTTGAATATGAAAATATTCGCCGAAAGGTAGAGATCAATAATCAAATGAAGCGAAAGGTATGCTTCTACTTTTCCTTTTCTAATCCTTTAGCATTTCGTTGGAAAATGGCTCATAAAATCAATGAAGTGAATGAGAAGTTGAAATAAATTGAGGACAAGGCAAATAGCTACGGCCTTGCTAGCGTAATTAATGCAAGTTCTGGTTCTTTTTTGCCTTCTGTTGATGAAACCGACTCCATAAGTCAAGATCCAATTTTTGTTGGTAGAGAAAGTGGAAAGTCAAAAATAATAGACATGCTTTTGACTCCGAGCAATGAAGTCATTTCAGTCATTTCTATTCTTAGAATGGGGGGACTGAGAAAGACCACTTTGGCCCGAAAAATCTTTAACGACCAGCAAATTGTGAATTATTTTGATAAAACGATTTGGGTTTGTGTATCGGAAAATTTTGAATCAACAAAGCTTTTTGGCTCTATTCTAAATCATTAGTGGGAGATATCCGGATAGAGGTTAGAGAAGCAATTTTAAAGTCGCTTCAAGAAATCCTGAAGGACAAAAAATATTTACTGGGTCTTGATGATTTGTGGAATGATGATATAGATCGTTGTGATGGTTTTAAAAAGTCTCTTAGTGGAGTCAACTCTAATACATGAATCTTTATTCTTGTGACTACTCGAAATAAAGATGTGGCATCGAATGTGAGTCGACCTTGCATGCATTTTGAATTGGATAATTTGTCGGATGATTCTTCTTGATCCATAATAGAAAGCAAAGCTTTCTCTGGAGGAGAAATGCCTGAAGAATTGGAGATCACTGGAAAGAAAATTCCTCGTAGATGTGGAGGTCATCCATTAGTTGCAAATGTGGTTGGACGAACTTTACAAGGCAAGGGAAGAGATGATTGGATTTCGATATTGGAGGGTGCGTTTTTAAATTCCAATGAGAATGAAAGTAGCGTGATGCGAGTATTGAAGGTAAACTTCAATCGTTTGCCATCTTTGGAAATTAAAAAATGTTTTGCATATTGTTCCATTTTCTCCAAGGATGAACAAATCAATACAGAGCTATTGATCCAACTATGGATGGCAGAAGGGTTTCTTAGAGACAATGAATGCGATATGGAAAGCCAAGGTATCAAAGTTTGTGAAATTTTATTGCAACACTCGTTCTTTCAAGAGTAAGTAAAAGATGAGACTCGAAATATCCAATATTTGTAAGATGCATGATCTAGTGCATGATCTAGCATGTTTGGTTTCAAATACGAAAAGTTTGAAAGTTGGAAATCGTATTGAACATAAAAGTGCTCGATGTAGATATTTGGTGATGGATACACTTGGTGTAGAAGCATACAATATCATTCAAGATGAAGCAATTTATTTGCGGACATTATTTTTGAAAGGCAATGTGCTAGAGCCAATGTTCCAAAATTTCCAAGGCTTGCATATTCTAGTTTTACAAGGAAGAAATATAGAAGAGTTGAATACTTCAATTGGGAAGCTTATACATCTAAGACTTCTTGATGTGTCCTATACCGATATCAAAGCTTTACCAGTTTCTATTTGTAAGCTATTCCATTTGCAGACTTTAAGGGCAAAATATTGTTGGTCTCTACATGCATTTCCGGAAAAAGTAGAGCTGTTAATTAATCTATGACATTTACATGTAGAGGAAAGGGCGATGTGATCTTACGTGGTTTCGTTAGTTCGATCAAGGGTGGGAAGTAATACAATGATAATAATGTTAAGAGGAAAATAAAGACCAAATGTAATTGTATTCGAGTAAATTGAGTACAAGTACAAATATTTAGGGTCCTACACGAGCATTATTGGATGCCGTACAAGCTAGAGGGTGAAATGCAATAGATCTTAAGTCTATATTTCCAAGTGGTTCCGAGCAGTAGCTTCGAGGAGGGAGCACCTGGAAAATCGTGTCCAGCATCATAAATGCATGGGGTATTTATAGCTGAAAATGGGGTTCAGGTGGTCTACCCGCAGATGTGCAATTCTTCGGCCCATTTCGTTTGGGTCAGAGCTTGGCCCAACAGTAATTTTGGATCCAGGGCAGCCTTGTGCTTATGGTATTCCGTCATCGGGGTCGAACTGGATCTTTCGAGATAAATAACGCTCGATCTCGTGTAGTTGTAAAAATGGAAACCCGAAATATCCCTCATCAATACTCCCCCACTTCTCGAGCGTAAAGTGGAACTTAAGCTCGAAGAAGTATAACAGTAGGATAAATCGATCTCGGCTTATCGTTTCGGATATGCCTCATTAAAAACCTGGCTCGGAAAAACCCTTCTGGGATAAAAACCGGGTCAGGGAAAAAGAGTGCATACTTAAGAGATTTCTTGATAGCGCAGTCTTAACATTGTCCTTGTTGTTCGTGATGTGGATCTTTAATTCAAGAATTCTGGAAAGTATAGGGGCTGTAGGTGCAATTTCTGAGAATATGACTTCAAATTTACCTCAAGAGAGTCCAATCGTCGCGGTTACTCGGGGACTGATTTGCAATTTCCCATTTTGTCCCTGTATATATAGTTATACGGAGGGTCGCTGTTCCTCACAAATTTTGAGGAGAGAACTTTAGATCGGAGCAGACAGGTCGATAAGAGAGTTTTATTAGCCATTTTTGAACAGTCATCTTATATTTATTATGTCGAGTTCAGTAGACTTGAAGGGGAAATCTCCCTTAGAGGAGAATGAGGTCGATAACCGCAAAGGGAAAAAAGCTGTAGAGAATCGATCATCTGAAAACGAGAATCCGCAAAACTCGGGTTCCGCCTCGGATTCCAGCGGAGAGGAACGGGAGTCGAATTCTGACACTGGAAATAGCGAAGATGAAAATTCCGACGAGCAACAGTTTCTGAAAGGGAAAATACAGAAGATGGGGAGCTTCCTTTGGGTAACAATGAGCAGCAGAAATATAGACTGAACCGTAATGTGGTGATTACGATCTATGATTGGGAAGAGCCCTCGACTAGCGCAGCTCTAAACATGACTGAGGAGAGGGCAGATGAGATCGTCTGTTCCTATAAAGAGACAGACCTGACGCAATTGCAAGAAGAATTCGGTCGGTATCTAGGCGCCGGTTTTTCGATAGTGCTTCCCTCTCCCGATCAACGGGTTACCGACCCTCCTGCCGGTTGTCAAGCCTTTTATTCCAAACACTTCCACTACGGCTTACGCATCCCCTTCCCTCCTCTGCTAGAAAACCTTCTGGATGCTTTTAAGTTGGCTCCCTGCCAGATCTTACCGAATTCGATCGGCCTAATTATAGCTTTTTGCGTGTTGATGAAAGCTAAGGGGAAAAAGGCAGCCTTTCAGAATTTTTGGCGGATATTCCAGATGAGTGCTTCCACTTCTTCCAACGCAGGTTACGTATACTTTTCTCAGAGGCCGAAAATTTCGATCTTATCGACCAACGTGAGTAGCAATCTGAAGGGATGGAAGCATGAGTTCTTCTTTGTCCGAGGGCCAGAGTCTCCGCCTTCTGAAGAAAATCCCGAGCCTACTCCCTTCGATTGGCCTGGAGCAAAGGAGTGGATATACGGAAAGCGCCGTCTCGTGGGGAGTATGAAAAATGAGATAACAGATAAATTTCTGCAATCTCTTCGTGCTGATCCTCATCAGACCGCTCTAATGACTCAAGAAGCAGTCTTGCGATTGGCCGAGCTTAGTAGTTGCACTTTTCCTGCCGATCCGATCGACTTCGGGAAAGCTCAGATCGATCCCGCTAACCCCCCTTCCACGTTAGCTGATATCGTTGACAAATTCCGTACATCGGTATCTGGCCCGCACGTTGCTTCCTTTTCGAAAGGTAATAAGGGTCGACCTCGTCCTCAAACATCAACGAATTTTCGGAAAACGAAGAAATCTAAGGCCCCAATTGGGATCGCGTCGACCTCAAATGCTTTAGTGATTGTTCCCCCGATTACCCAAGCAGGAACCTCTCGGTCTAGGGCCGAGGCGGAGGGGGCCTCCGATTTCCAGGGTCCTGGAATCCTTCGATCTGTTTTTCCGAACATCTCCTCCAACCCGAACGACGAGGGGTTCAGTAACTATACTCTCCTGGAGGATCGTGCCAGAGAGATTTTGCAGGCCAGGATGAATCGCAAAAGAAGTAGCAATGTTCCTGAGTCCTCCAGGAGAGTCAAGCCTTTTGCTCGAGGGCCGAACCCTATACCATGTCGGGCTGGTCATTCCGAGCCAGATTTGGCAGATTTCATCGAGGATCATCTGCAAGGACCGAGGGCGGCCGGATATCCGGACTGTGGGACCATCGAATCTGATTTGGGTTCCGAGGGTGAGCATACGGTGGATAAGTCTCTCCGGATGTTCTTGGCCGGGAGATTCAGGGATGATACTATCCAATCTTTTGTTAAAAAAGATTTTGAGATATTTGGCGATTATGCCCACGCTCAGCAGATGGTACTTTCTAATTCCAAAGTTTCCAGCTTTTCCCCTATAATCCTCATCTCGTGCTTTTACGTATCTTTTCCTTTACAGGCCGGAGACCTATTTACTCAAACTGCTCTTCGGTTGTCCGTATTGAGCGAAGAGTCTCAGGCGGTACAGAAAGCCTTATGCAATGTTCTGAAGGATGAAGCTGCGAAGGCCAGTCAGCTAGAGGATACCAAGATTAAGTTATCTGAGGTCGAAATTGAACTCGAGAGAACTAGG
Source organism: Penstemon eatonii (assembly GCA_038501285.1). Classification (NCBI taxonomy): domain Eukaryota; kingdom Viridiplantae; phylum Streptophyta; class Magnoliopsida; order Lamiales; family Plantaginaceae; genus Penstemon; species Penstemon eatonii. Next base: position 57,476,647 of record CM076715.1, on the reverse strand, counting down.
AAAGAGTTGGAAACAAAGAGGGCCTTAGAGGATGAAGTGGGGAGATTAAAGCAGGAGCTTGAGCAAACCAAAGTGTCTGCCGAACAATCTTATGAACGGGGTCGAGTCGAAGCCAGGCTTCCCGCCATAAGGGAGTTCCTAGAGTCTCCGATCCTCGACGCCTTGGTTCGATTACGGTCGGGAGAAGTTAATCAATCCTTCTACTTTAAAGGAGCTCAGCATCTCCTTACAGCTGCTAAGATCGAAGGCGCCCTTGATGACTTCCTTCCTAAGATGAATCCCTACAAGAATATCTTCGGTAAAGACTATAAAGCGTCTTCCCTTCCTCCTAAGCTCGAGGAATTTGCCACTCATGAGTTTGCTCCTTTTCTTGAGGAATTTGGTGCACCGATGCCAAATCCGGATGAGCTCGAAGCCCAATCCGAAAGCGAAGATGTGGATATTGAAGGGGATTCCCGCGGTCAGAGTGTACAAGGCACCCCTTCTTCTGGTTCGAGTAAATCTGCGTCTGATGCGCAAAGTCATGATGGAGAAGGCAGCAGCTCGAATAAAGGTGATTCAGATGACTCGGAAAGCAGTTCTAGCGAATCAGAGGAGCTAGATAGATCGGACCATGGTTCAGGCGTGAAAGAGTCTTAATCAATAACGATCGCTATGTAATTTGACTGACTTAGCGAACCATTGTACTTATCTTATAATCTTTTGCTCTTGCATATTTAGTGGGTGCTTGAATTTGAATCTCTTTTCCTTTATGCTATTTTAGGCTATTGCCTGTTTGAACTTTCTGCTAAATTTTATAACGTCAGTCTTGCGTACTCAGCTGCGTCATTGAATCTTTCTTGGGAGTAGTGATTTACCAATCATTGCGATTTTGCATGATGTCATTTTTCTTATAAGTAGCGAGGGCATTTTTAATTGCTTTCGCATTGGCATTGCTCGCAGTGTTCGGAGCTTCCTAAAATTGTTTTGGTTGGATCTTTACCCGAAAATTGAGGGATGAATAAAAATTCGAACGCTCTTGTGATTTCTTCCACGCCTTTTCCCAGGCCAAGTGTTATTAGAAAATTAAGGAAAAGAAATCGATCACCAATTACATCCACTAGTTCTGATCAGCAAAATTTCCATGAGGGGAATAAACACTCGACCGTTGCCCTTTCTTCGTGTTCAAAAACTAGGGGCTCCAACAAGAGAATAAAAAAGGTTTCTTTTGCGGAGGATGTCACTGGGCACGTCCCTTCTCAATCCGTATCTTCGTTGGTCAGCGGATCTTTGTTTAAAAGGGACATAGCTCCTTTTGACAAAGTGTCACACGAGAAAACCGACCTGACCCTTCTTCGGTCCAATGTTTCTATCTCCGAGGGTGACTTTTCTACTGGAGAATATTCCTCGTTCCTGTTTTATTCTGGGTTGGAATCTCTTGCCCAAGTAATTCATTCTCACCTCTTTGTCATGACTGTTTAATCTCTTTATTTCAGTTATAATATATTTTCTTATAAGTTCAGGCTAGGGTGGTCTTCTCTAAACTTTATGCATTGGCCAAACATGAGTTCGAACAGCGGACCTCTATTTCGCTCGAGCTTATCGGGAAGAAGATCGAGCTGGAACGTGCATTGGAAGCTAACAGATTTTTCAAGGAGAGAATATCTCAGGACAAGTTAAGTTCAGAATTAGAGAAACTCAAAGGTATTTACGAACGTGAGAAGAGACACTCTGAGCTTCGTGAGAAAGAAGCTTACATTCGCGGGTATACTGATCGTAGTGCTGAAGTCCGAAAGATCCTTTCCGAAAATAATTTCGTTTAGTAATACTGTGGTTTACCTTTGTATAATGAGTTAAGACTCCTCTTTGTAACACCATCCTTGTTGTAACGGTTTTCCTTTCTTGTTGTAGTATAACCCTTGTTGTAATGATATAATATTTGCTTGGAATGATATTCTCCGTCTCTCTCTTTTTTTTTTTTTTTTTTTTTAGAGCGTTTTTAGCTCGAGGGTCATAGCAGAGGCTTTCACCCATTCAATAATTTCGACCTAAGGGGCATAGCAGAGGCTTTCACCCTTAGTCGTTTTTGGAGCGTTTTTAGCTCGAGGGTCATAGCAGAGGCTTTCACCCATTCAATAATTTCGACCTAAGGGGCATAGCAGAGGCTTTCACCCTTAGTCGTTTTTGGAGCGTTTTTAGCTCGAGGGTCATAGCAGAGGCTTTCACCCATTCAATAATTTCGATCTAAGGGGCATAGCAGAGGCTTTCACCCTTAGTCGTTTTTAGAGCGTTTTTAGCTCGAGGGTCATAGCAGAGGCTTTCACCCATTCAATAATTTCGATCTAAGGGGCATAGCAGAGGCTTTCACCCTTAGTCGTTTTTGGAGCGTTTTTAGCTCGAGGGTCATAGCAGAGGCTTTCACCCATTCAATAATTTCGATCTAAGGGGCATAGCAGAGGCTTTCACCCTTAGTCGTTTTTAGAGCGTTTTTAGCTCGAGGGTCATAGCAGAGGCTTTCACCCATTCAATAATTTCGATCTAAGGGGCATAGCAGAGGCTTTCACCCTTAGTCGTTTTTAGAGCGTTTTTAGCTCGAGGGTCATAGCAGAGGCTTTCACCCATTCAATAATTTCGATCTAAGGGGCATAGCAGAGGCTTTCACCCTTAGTCGTTTTTAGAGCGTTTTTAGCTCGAGGGTCATAGCAGAGGCTTTCACCCATTCAATAATTTCGATCTAAGGGGCATAGCAGAGGCTTTCACCCTTAGTCGTTTTTAGAGCGTTTTTAGCTCGAGGGTCATAGCAGAGGCTTTCACCCATTCAATAATTTCGATCTAAGGGGCATAGTAGAGGCTTTCACCCTTAGTCGTTTTTAGAGCGTTTTTAGCTCGAGGGTCATAGCAGAGGCTTTCACCCATTCAATAATTTCGATCTAAGGGGCATAGCAGAGGCTTTCACCCTTAGTCGTTTTTAGAGCGTTTTTAGCTCGAGGGTCATAACAGAGGCTTTCACCCATTCAATAATTTCGATCTAAGGGGCATAGCAGAGGCTTTCACCCTTAGTCGTTTTTAGAGCGTTTTTAGCTCGAGGGTCATAGCAGAGGCTTTCACCCATTCAATAATTTCGATCTAAGGGGCATAGCAGAGGCTTTCACCCTTAGTCGTTTTTAGAGTGTTTTTAGCTCGAGGGTCATAGCAGAGGCTTTCACCCATTCAATAGTTGATAGAGAAAAATAGAGATCGATAATAATGAATATAGATCGAGAATATTGGGAATATGACGAATAAGTAAGAATGTAGGCGAAATAAGCTTTCGTTGAATAAATAGTTCGAATAAACATTCTTCAAATAACCCAATTCTTCATTAAACACATATAGTTTGCCAAATAGTTATAGTCAAAGAAAACAGAACAAGATAACTAAAAAGTAGAAGCCTCGATTGTAACTATCTTCCATAATATCTTCTTAAATTGATCGCATTCCAAGCTCGAGGCAGTATCTCTCCGTTAGGGTGTGCAATCTTATAAGAACCTTTTTTCCCAACCTCTACGATCACTAATGGGCCCTCCCAATTGGGCTGTAGTTTTCCTACGTGCCTTGATACTTCCACTTTTTTGAGCACCAGATCTCCCACTTTGAAGGATCGAATCCTCACATTCCGATTATAGGACTTTTCCATGTTGGCCTTGGCGGCTTGAATTTTTAGCTTTGCGCGGTCCCTTCGAGCATCCGCGTGGTCAACTTCCATCTGCCTCAGCAATTGGTTTTCTTCGGGATCATAAAATTCGACCCTGGGAGAAGGTATAAGATTCTCTACTGGGATAACAGCCTCCGACCCATAAACCAAACTGAATGGAGTTTCTCCGGTTGCCGCTTTGACTGTTGTCCTATTGGCCCATAATACTCCCGGTAGTTCATCCAGCCATTTTCCCTTTGCTTCCGATAAGCGCTTCTCCAGAGATCGAACAATTTCCCGATTTACTACTTCAGTTTGTCCATTAGCCTGAGGGTGGCCAACAGACGCAAAGTTCTGTTGTATTCCAAATCTTTCACACCAATCCGTGACCCTTTTTCCTGCAAACTGCGTTCCGTTATCTGATATCAGAACCCTGGGGATTCCGAACCTGCAGACTATATTTTTTCATAAAAAATTAATGACTTGAAATTGGGTGATTTTGGTCAAGGCAACACATTCGACCCACTTGCTGAAATATTCCACCGCTACTAGTACATAATTTTTTCTAGCTCGCGCTGTTGGAAAAGGTCCCACAATATCGATGCCCCATTTGTCGAAGGGCCAACAAATAGGGATCGAATGCATATGTTCGGCCGGTTGGTGTATCAAGTTCGAATGAATTTGACAGTGATGGCACTTTTTCACATACTCGACAGAATCAGAAAAAAGTGTAGGCCAATAATATCCAGATCTTGAGCATTTAAGAGCTAACGCTCGAGCTCCACAATGATTTCCTGCTTCCCCTTCATGGACTTCTCTCAATATTGCCTCGTAGTGTGTTTCGCGGATACATTTTAATAGAATTCCCGAAGAGGAGCGCTTATAGAGTTGATTATCCATCAAAGTAAATGACGGCGCTCTATATTTGATTCTCCGAGCCTCGTTTGCATTCTCTGGCAGTTTTCCGTCCCTAAGATAGGCGATAAGAGGGTCGTTCCATGACTCGCTCGGCTCTTCAATTTCCATAACATCAATTGCAGGGGCTGCATCTAACTCGATAGCAGACATATTCGATAGCAGCCAAGTGATTGTCCTCTCAGTCTTTCCGTCGACCAGTCCTGTAAACTTCGATAGTATGTCGGCCCAGAGATTCTCCTCCCTTGGTATTGGTTGAATGTCAAATTTATCGAACTCTGAGATTAACTTCCTCACTTTGTTCAGATATTTAATCATGTTGAACTCTCTGGCTTCATAAGTGCCTTTCACCTGTCTATGAACAAGTTCCGAATCTGTTAGCACGACAATCGATTTTACCTTTGCCTTAATGGCCATTTCTAATCCAGCTATCAATGCTTCATATTCGGCCTCATTGTTGGTGACGACAAAGTCCAAAGTTATCGCATAGCTCAGGTCTTCAGCATTGGGCCCTTGGAAGTGAATCCCAGCTCCACCGCCTTCTTTGGTCGAAGATCCGTCCACATGCATCAGCCAAATTTGATCGTTTGCTTCTTCCACCATACCTAATTCCGAGGTTGTTCCTTCTTTGCCGTTCGATATGCTAGTTGATTCAAGCACAAAATCAGCTAGCACCTGTGCCTTAACAGCGACTCGTGGTCTGTATTCAATTTCGAATTGGCTGAGCTCGACCGCCCACTTTATTAATCTGCCTGAAGCTTCTGGCTTGGACAGAACCTGTCTTAAAGGTTGGTTAGTTAAAACAATGATTTTATACGTTTGAAAATAGGGCCTTAATCTCCGGGCAGCCACAATTAGGGCAAGTGCAAATTTTTCAATTTCCATATAGTTCTTTTCGGCACCCTGCAACAATTTACTCAAATAATAAACTGGTTTGTGTTCAGCTTTTTCTAGTTTGACCAGAACCGAGCTAATGGCTTCTTCTGACACAGCTATGTACAAATATAGGGGTTCCCCTTCGGATGGTTTTGCTAGCATGGGTGTCGAGATTAAGTACGCTTTCAGTTCTTCGAAAGCCTTATCGCATTCATCGTTCCACTCGAAGTTCTTAGATTTATGCAACAGTTTGAAGAAAGGTAAACTCTTGTCAGCGGATCTGGAGATGAATCTATTCAACGAGATGATTTTTCCGATCAGACTTTGAACGTCTGAGAGTTTCCTCGGTGGATGGAGATCAGTGATTGCTCGGATTTTTTCTGGATTAGCTTCGATCCCCCTCTCATGAACTAAATAGCCAAGGAACTTTCCTGATCGCACCCCAAATGTGCACTTTGCCGGATTTAACTTCATCCCATACTTTCTCAAGATTTGGAAACACTTATCAAGATGGTTAATATGCTCCTCTTCAGACATGCTTTTCACGAGCATGTCGTCTACGTATACTTCCATAATTTCTCCTATTAATTCTTTGAACATCATATTGACCAGCCTCTGATATGTTGCACCGGCGTTCCTTAAACCGAAAGGCATAACGATGAAACAGTACACCCCTCGTTCGGTGATAAATGCCGTTTTGTCCTGATCTCTTTCGTTCATGAAGATCTGATAAAATCCTTGAAATGCATCCATCATGCTAAACAACACAAATCCTGCAGTGGAATCTACGAGCATGTCAATTCGAGGTAAAGGGTAAGGGTCCCTTGGACATAATTTGTTCAAGTCGGTGAAATCATTGCACATTCTCCATTTGTTCTCGACCTTTTCCCCCTTGGAGACTAATACCACATTACATAGCCATTCCGTGAATTTTATCTCTTTGATTTGTCCTGCTGCTAACAATCTATCGACCTCTGCGTTAATTATCTTGTCTTTCTCTCGTCCGTGATTACGCTTCTTCTGCCTCACCGGTCTGGCCTTTGGGTCAATAGTTAAGGAATGCGTTATCACACGCGGGTCGATTCCTACTATGTCGTCCGAACTCCATGCGAAGACATCCACATTTTTCTGCAAGAATCCGATGAGCTTTGCTTCCATGCAATTACTTAGCTCCGTTCCTATTTTTGTGAATTTTTCTGGGGATCCAGGTACCAAGTTCACCTTTTTATGATCAGGTGCTTGAACACTCATGTCAACGGTCCTCCCTTTCTTTCCATCTAGTCTTTCATAATCGGGAATCGGAGTTCCGGAGTTAGAGACTAATTCATTTATCTTTCTTTTGTTAGGGAGCTCGGGCTCCACCTTTTCCTTGATAGTTAAGGACGAACTATAACACTCCCAAGCCATGTACTGGTCGTTCCTCATCTCCCCTACTCCTCCGTCAGTTGGGAACTTTATCTTCTGATGGTAGGTGGATACGATAGCCTTAAAAGTATTCAGAGCGGGTCTTCCCAAGATGGCATTGTAAGCAAACGGCGTGTCCACCACGAGGAACTTGATCATTCTCGTGACATTCTTTGGTTTTAATCCTAGAGTGGTACTCAAAAGTATGGTTCCGAGCGGAGTGATCTCTGATCCCCCGAAACCGACCAAAGGGGTGGTTACCTTATCCAATCGTGGATGACAGAGTTTCATTCTTGCAAGAGCTTCTGATGAAATTATGTTTGCCGAGCTCCCGTTATCGACCAGCACTCTTTTGACCTCGAAATTTGCAATTCTTAGTGTTAACACCATGGAAAAGTCTGGATCATCTTCGTTCGTGTCCCAACTAACATCTGCGGGTCGATCCGCCTCGCTAAAGCTGATGACTTGATTTTCCATTGATGGAAACTCCAAAGATAGAACTTCCCTTGTTGTGGACACTCCTGTCCTGATTGACCTTAAAGTCCTTTTTCTGGCATTTCTACTATCTCCACCCGCCGGTCCACCTGCAATCATGTTGATCACACCGTTCGATTGTTCATCCGCCTGACTTTGAATTTGTCTCTGCGGAGCGTTAAGTTTTCTCGGACTACGGGATCTGTAGCGATTGTTATAGTTGCCATTCTTAACAAATTCTTTGAGTTTTCCTTGGTTGATTAACTTTTCGATCTCGACCTTCAACTGATAACAATTTTCCGTACTGTGGCCTCTAGCTCGATGATATTGACAGTATTGGTCATATCCAGGCGCGCCCGGCCTCGCCTGTGTGATCCTTTGGGCTTCCGGAATTAAATTCCCTTCTTCCAATACGGTCAACACCTCTTCTTTTGAACTGTTAAGCTCAGTAAATTGAATTTTACCCGGCCTTGGGGCTCGATTTCGCTCATAAGGGGGTCCATACGAATTCGGTCCTTGGGGTGGCATATGCGGCTTAAAAGTGTTGATTCGCTGCCAAACGAATCCTTTATTCGACCCTCCATAATCACCTGGTTTTGGGATCGGAGCCCGATCATGCTTTTTGTTGAGATGAGATTTATCTAGATGTGAACTCTTCAATTTGTTCATCTCTTCCTGTATCATATACTTTTCAGCAATTTCCATTATCCGTTCGAAGGATTTTGGTTGCTTTCTGCATAATGCATTCCCAAACTGGGTGCTTCTGGTCAGCTCGAACATCAACGAGGACAGATATTCAATCTGCGGAGTATCCACTTTCAAGAGCTCAATACTAAATCTTGCCAGCCATTGCCTCAACGTCTCTCCTTCCAATTGTTTCACAGTGCCCAGATGATTTGCTGGCAATCTCGGCTTCCTCTGGCTAGCGAATTGATGCTTCAGCTTATCGCAAAATTCTTCGAAAGAAAATATGGAATTCGGAGGTAACTTTCCAAACCAATCGAGGGCAATCCCTTCAAAAGTGGTGACCATAATCTTGCAACAGAAATTATCCGAGTGTCCATACAAATTCATAACATTAACAAAGCTGTTAATGTGTTCGCCGGGGTCGGTAGTCCCGTTATACCGAGGGAGCCTGGTTGGCACCGTTTCTGTGTTTCGAGCTTCGCGTATTTCTCGACAAAAGGGTGAACATCGCATGATATTATTCGAGACCTCCCTCTCTCGTAGGTTTCCTCTAGTCAGGATATTCCCCGCTTGCCTGGCAGCTTGATTAGTGAAGGGAATTTCTATCATAGTATCCTGTTCTTCCAATTTCTTGGCTACTCTTTCCTATACCATTATCTCCAATTCGGATTCTGTAATTCTCTTGTAAGTTGGTTTATTTCTTCTCGCAGCGCCGGCGGTGTGACTTTCCCCCATAACAGAATCCTCCAGATCGTGCACTCGTTCAGGAGGGTTTTCTGATCGGGCATTGACTTTTGAGGGTGCAGTCCTTTGTGGACGCAGCGATGGGATATGTGACATATCATTTTCCTTCTGTAAGTTCGACGAAGGTATTTCGGGTCTTCCCTGAATCCCTGGTTGGTCGACGGGCGATTGATCTGCTCTTCCGCTGTTCATAAACTCCCTGCACATGGTGCCTATTATAGACCTCAAATCTCCAATGGTCGTATGTATTGGAATGTTATCTTGCGGGACCGCCGGCGGTGCCTCTGGTTGTTGTTGAGCGGCGCGCGATAAGTTATCAGGTTCATTATTGACAGAATTTTGTGCTCCCACTGCTTGGGAAGGCTCTCCTCTAACATATGTATTTCTCCTCGTAGTAGGCATATTTCGGTCTAATACTCGAATAGGGCCCCACGGTGGGCGCCAATTGATCTTACGTGGTTTCGTTAGTTCGATCAAGGGTGGGAAGTAATACAATGATAATAATGTTAAGAGGAAAATAAAGACCAAATGTAATTGTATTCGAGTAAATTGAGTACAAGTACAAATATTTAGGGTCCTACACGAGCATTATTGGATGCCGTACAAGCTAGAGGGTGAAATGCAATAGATCTTAAGCCTATATTTCCAAGTGGTTCCGAGCAGTAGCTTCGAGGAGGGAGCACCTGGAAAATCGTGTCCAGCATCATAAATGCATGGGGTATTTATAGCTGAAAATGGGGTTCAGGTGGTCTACCCGCAGATGTGCAATTCTTCGGCCCATTTCGTTTGGGTCAGAGCTTAGCCAACAGTAATTTTGGATCCAGGGCAGCCTTGTGCTTATGGTATTCCGTCATCGGGGTCGAACTGGATCTTTCGAGATAAATAACGCTCGATCTCGTGTAGTTGTAAAAATGGAAACCCGAAATATCCCTCATCACGATGGAAAGAATGCCACTTAATATTGGAAAGCTAACTTCTCTTCGAACATTAAAATTCTTTAATGTGGGGGTGGAGAAGGGCTTATGAATTGAAGAATTGAGAGGTTTAAAAAATTTAATGGGAGAACTCAGAATATGCAATCTTGAACTAGTGAATGATAGAGAAGAAGCTGGAAGAGCAAGCTTGACTGAAAAGCCAAATCTAAAAAGGTTAGAGCTTAGATGGACGTATTCAAGTAATGGAGACAACAATCACGAGCAAGTCTTGGATGGTCTTCAACCTCATCAATACGTAATTTCCTTAAACATAAGAAATTTCATGGGGGCATCACTTTCCTTCATGGACAATGAAGATGAGTGTTAATTGTGATCAGGTAGGACTCCAAAATTTGACCGAGATTAAATTGATAAATTGTAACAGATGCAGAGAAATCCCAACACTCGGTACCTTACCATGACTGGAGATCCTATGGTTGAGAGGAATGAGAAGCTTACAATCGATACAATCTTCAGTCTATCATAATATTCCTCCTAATGGTAGCAGCAATAACAACCAAATATCATCTCCAACCGTCTTTTTTCCAGCACTTAAAAAACTAAATCTGTTTTTTATGACTTGAAACTATTTTTTTTCCAACTTTTAGAGTTGTTTTGCACTTGTAAGCAAACGATCCACTTTGGCTATGATGTTACAAATTTACTAGAGGTGTAATGACCCATCCCAATATACTATTATTTCTAATAATCCTTCATTCCGGCAAAGAATTTGATGCATCCGATGAAGAGGAAACAAGAAACACAAATGAATTATGCTCTTGTTTTGTTTGTTCAAAAAATTTACCTACTAATTTTATGTATATTAATATATTAGAAAATGATTCTTAAATGTCTATAGCTTTTGTTCTCTATTTGGTTTAGCATGACCACAATTGCTGATATAAATGACAATTGGGTAGTCTACACAGGGCCTGGTGGATGGAATGGTATTCAATTTGATTTTTATTAGAAAATATTTTAATTTCAAGTAATTTTGTCGTTCTAGAGTTTTAAGTGTAAATGCATGACAATAAAATTCTATTTGACACTTCAACGACTTTGGGCCTAGTATTGTTGGAGTACAACTACTCTTAAAATTTATGAGATAATTAACTCTGTAAACTTTTGTAAAAAAAAAATTAGGTTAAAAAGGTTTTAATGGGCTGGAGTTGCTGGAATATGTTTTTTTTTTTTAAAAAAAAGTTTATTTATTTTCTGCTTTTTGAATGCAAAACACAATAGCGCACTATTTGCAGTGCCTCATTTGTGTGCGCTAAGTGGATATCGATTGCGTAATGCGCATCGATACGATGTACCAGGGCTAAAGCGCTAACGCTATTTGCGCATTTGACTTCATTGGTACTTGATAACTCAACTATATTTACCTCAATAAAAAACTTCCTATGTACACTAATTAATCTAACATAAAAGAAGATTAACTTATGCACGATGCATACCACTAGTATATGATAATTAATCATGGGTTGATTGTAAGAATCAGATTCCATCTTTTTCCGAACATGTGAAACCACCCCAATATGATAATATAAAATATATATATATATATATATATATATATATATATATATATATATATGTGTGTGTGTGTGTGTGTGTGTGTGTCTGTGTACGATGTGATATGACCACTAATGTCTGTCCTGTCTGCCGCTCGATCAAAACTTCAAGTGTTAGAGTTCTTCCCCTTAGTCCCTTCCAATTAATAATTCTATTAGGTAGATGATTAATCGATGAATCATTTCTCGAAACTTTCATCGATTGTTAATTTTATGTTGTAAAAGATATATTGATATTAAACTTAATAATATTCTAGCTAGTGATTGTAGAAGGTTAACTTAGTGTAAGAGCAAAAATGGTGTACCACTAGAATTCTGCTCTTTGCGTTCCTGATGGATCTAATGATGTAATTTTTTCCTAACCATTCCGATTCATGATTATAACTATCTCGATAAATTTATGTTTTTCTTTCTGTCACTCAAAATTAAGATAAATTCGATTGTTTACTGCAAATATTTTGGGAGTTGAAATAACCGTAAAATAATACGGCAAACTTTAGTGATCTAACAGTTTTATACCTTGAAAACCGACAATAGAAAATTATATGATGGAATTTAATAGATCTTGTCGAAAGTGGTGTTTAATAACTGATTCATGTGTTGGTTGTTCAGTTTTCTCTAAATGTAATTCAAATCTTATGATTTTCTAACCAAGCCAAATGTATCTACGACTGCCTTATATTTTCTAAAATATTTTAACATGGAATTGGTGATTCCATTTCAGGTTGAAAGTTACATGCTTGAAGATATGTCCAAGAAGAGCTCGACAATAAATATATAATATGTAACAAAAATAAGAATGCTACTGCGAGAGATACTAGCGTTGAATGTGCTAGTACCTCAACTGCGCCAGCAATACCATATGCTTCTAGTTTTTCAGTGGATCCAAATTATACGAAGCCGAATAGTAACAAACACTATGTACGTGTTATCTTTTTACTTTTTAACATTTCTTGAATAATGAGTGAAATACAAAAATAGCTGAATGTATCTACGAATGTCTTATATTTTCCAAAATATTTTTACATGGTATTAGTGATTCCATTTCTGGTCGAAAGTTACATGCTTGAAGATAAGTCCAAGAAGAGCTCGACAATAAATATATACAGTCAAAAATGTTGAAAAAATAAGAATATTACTGCGAGAGATACTGGCGCTGAATGTGCTAATACCTCAACTGCGCCAGCAATTCCATATGCTTCTAGTTTTTCAGTGGTTCCAAATTATACGAATCCGAATAGTAACAAGCACTCAGTACGTGATATCTTTTGACTTTTTAACCTTTCTTGAATAATGAGTTAATATAAAAATACCCCTATCCATAGTCTTCAATCACAATCTCTATCCTAAGCAAAAATGTTGCCATATACCTATCTTGAATTGCAATTTATTGGTAGAAAAAATTGATTTTGTTAGATAAGCCGGCCTTCAATATCCCTCTTTAGATTTTTCACTAAAACTAGATAATTTAGATTTATAGCAATCATTATTTTTCTTCCGAGATTCTGAATTATAATCAAATCATCATTGGCCGCTTTTTGTTTTAACTTTTTACTTTTGTAAAAAAAAAAATTAGGTTAAAAAGGTTTTAATGGGCTGGAGTTGCTGGAACATGTTTTTTTTTTTAAAAAAAAAGTTTATTTTTTTTCTGCTTTTTGAATGCAAAACACAATAGCGCGCTATTTGCAGCGCCTCATTTGTGTGCTCTAAGTGGATATCGATTGCATAATGCGCATCGATACGATGTACCAGGGCTAAAGCGCTAACGCTATTTGCGCATTTGACTTCATTGGTACTTGATAACTCAACTATATTTACCTCGATAAAAAACTTCTTAAGTACACTAATTAATCTAACATAAAAGAAGATTAACTTATGCACGATGCATACCACTAGTATATGATAATTAATCATGGGTTGAATGTAAGAATCAGATTCCATCTTTTTTCGTACATGTGAAACCACCCTAATATGATAATATTAAAATATATATATATATATATATATATATATATATATATATATATATATATATATATATATATATGTATGTATGTATACGATGTGATATGACCACTAATGTCTGTCCTGTCTGCCGCTCGATCAAAACTTCAAGAGTTAGAGTTCTTCCCCTTAGTCCCTTCCAATTAATAATTCTATTAGGTAGATGATTAATCGATGAATCATTTCTCGAAACTTTCATCGATTGTTAATTTTATGTTGTAAAAGATATATTGATATTAAACTTAATAATATTCTAGCTAGTAATTGTAGAAGGTTAACTTAGTGTAAGAGCAAAAATGGTGTACCAATAGAATTCTGCTCTTTGCGTTCCTGATGGATCTAATGATTTAATTTTTTCCTAACCATTCCTATTCATGATTATGACTATCTCGATAAATTTATGTTTTTCTTTATGTCACTCAAAATTAAGATAAATTCGATTGTTTATAGCAAATATTTTGGCAGTTGAAATGACCGTAAAATAATACGGCAAACATTAGTGATCTAACAATTTTATACCTTGAAAACCGACAATAGAAAATTATAAGATGGAATTTAATAGATCTTGTCGAAAGTGGTGTTTAATAACTGATTCATGTGTTGGTTGTTCAGTTTTGTCTAAATGAAATTCAAATATTATGATTTTCTAACCAAGCCAAATGTATCTACGACTGCCTTATATTTTCCAAAATATTTTAACATGGAATTGGTGATTCCATTTCAGGTTGAAAGTTACATGATTGAAGATAAGTCCAAGAAGAGCTCTACAATAGATATATAATATTTAACAAAAATAAGTATGCTACTGCGAGAGATACTGCCGCTGAATGTGCTAGTACCTCAACTGCGCCAGCAATACCATATGCTTCTAGTTTTTCAGTGGATCCAAATTATACGAAGCCGAATAGTAACAAACACTATGTACGTGTTATCTTTTGACTTTTTAACATTTCTTGAATAATGAGTGAAATACAAAAATAGCTGAATGTATCTACGAATGTCTTATATTTTCCAAAATATTTTTACATGGTATTAGTGATTCCATTTCTGGTCGAAAATTACATGCTTGACGATATGTCCAAGAAGAGCTCGACAATAAATATATACAGTCAAAGATGTAAAAAAAATAAGAATACTACTGCGAGAGATACTGGCGTTGAATGTGCTAATACCTCAACTGCGCCAGCAATACGATATGCTTCTAGTTTTTCAGTGGTTCAAATTATACAAATCCGAATAGTATCAAGCACTCAGTACGTGATATCTTTTGACTTTTTAACCTTTCTTGAATAATGAGTGAATATAAAAATACCCCTATCCATAGTTTTCAATCCCAATCTCTATCCTAAGCAAAAATATTGCCATATACCTATCTTGAATTGCAATTTATTGGTAAAAAACTTGATTTTGTTAGATAAGCCGCCCTTCAATATCCATCTTTAGATTTTTCAATATTATAATCAAATCATCATTGGCCGCTTTTTGTTTTAACTTTTTACTTTTGTAAAAAAAAAAAATTAGGTTAAAAAGGTTTTAATGGGCTGGAGTTGCTGGAACATGTTTTTTTTTTTTTTAAAAAGTTTATTTTTTTTCTGCTTTTTGAATGCAAAACACAATAGCGCGCTATTTGCAGCGCCTCATTTGTGTGCTCTAAGTGGATATCGATTGCATAATGCGCATCGATACGATGTACCAGGGCTAAAGCGTTAACGCTATTTGCGCATTTGACTTCATTGGTACTTGATAACTCAACTATATTTACCTCGATAAAAAACTTCCTAAGTACACTAATTAATCTAACATAAAAGAAGATTAACTTATGCACGATGCATACCACTAGTATATGATAATTAATCATGGGTTGAATGTAAGAATCAGATTCCATCTTTTTTCGTACATGTGAAACCACCCTAATATGATAATATTAATATATATATATATATATATATATATATATATATATATATATATATATGTATGTATGTATACGATGTGATATGACCACTAATGTCTGTCCTGTCTGCCGCTCGATCAAAACTTCAAGAGTTAGAGTTCTTCCCCTTAGTCCCTTCCAATTAATAATTCTATTAGGTAGATGATTAATCGATGAATCATTTCTCGAAACTTTCATCGATTGTTAATTTTATGTTGTAAAAGATATATTGATATTAAACTTAATAATATTCTAGCTAGTAATTGTAGAAGGTTAACTTAGTGTAAGAGCAAAAATGGTGTACCAATAGAATTCTGCTCTTTGCGTTCCTGATGGATCTAATGATTTAATTTTTTCCTAACCATTCCTATTCATGATTTTGACTATCTCGATAAATTTATGTTTTCCTTTATGTCACTCAAAATTAAGATAAATTCGATTGTTTATAGCAAATATTTTGGCAGTTGAAATGACCGTAAAATAATACGGCAAACATTAGTGATCTAACAATTTTATACCTTGAAAACCGACAATAGAAAATTATAAGATGGAATTTAATAGATCTTGTCAAAAGTGGTGTTTAATAACTGATTCATGTGTTGGTTGTTCAGTTTTGTCTAAATGAAATTCAAATATTATGATTTTCTAACCAAGCCAAATGTATCTACGACTGCCTTATATTTTCCAAAATATTTTAACATGGAATTGGTGATTCCATTTCAGGTTGAAAGTTACATGATTGAAGATAAGTCCAAGAAGAGCTCTACAATAGATATATAATATTTAACAAAAATAAGTATGCTACTGCGAGAGATACTACCGCTGAATGTGCTAGTACCTCAACTGCGCCAGCAATACCATATGCTTCTAGTTTTTCAGTGGATCCAAATTATACGAAGCCGAATAGTAACAAACACTATGTACGTGTTATCTTTTGACTTTTTAACATTTCTTGAATAATGAGTGAAATACAAAAATAGCTGAATGTATCTACGAATGTCTTATATTTTCCAAAATATTTTTACATGTTATTAGTGATTCCATTTCTGGTCGAAAATTACATGCTTGACGATATGTCCAAGAAGAGCTCGAAAATAAATATATACAGTCAAAGATGTAAAAAAAATAAGAATACTAATGCGAGAGATACTGGCGTTGAATGTGCTAATACCTCAACTACACCAGCAATACCATATGCTTCTAGTTTTTCAGTGGTTCAAATTATACGAATCCGAATAGTATCAAGCACTCAGTACGTGATATCTTTTGACTTTTTAACCTTTCTTGAATAATGAGTGAATATAAAAATACCCCTATCCATAGTCTTCAATCCCAATCTCTATCCTAAGCAAAAATATTACCATATACCTATCTTGAATTGCTATTTATTGGTAAAAAACTTGATTTTGTTAGATAAGCCGCCCTTCAATATCCATCTTTAGATTTTTCAATATTATAATCAAATCATCATTGGCCGCTTTTTGTTTTAACTTTTTAATTTTGTAAAAAAAAAAAAATTAGGTTAAAAAGGTTTTGATGGGCTGGAGTTGCTGGAACATGTTTTTTTTTTAAAATAAGTTTATTTATTTTCTGCTTTTTGAATGCAAAACACAATAGCGCGCTATTTGCAGCGCCTCATTTGTGTGATCTAAGTGGATATCGATTGCATAATGCGCATCGATACGATGTACCAGGGCTAAAGCGCTAACGCTATTTGCGCATTTGACTTCATTGGTACTTGATAACTCAACTATATTTACCTCGATAAAAAACTTCCTAAGTACACTAATTAATCTAACATAAAAGAAGATTAACTTATGCACGATGCATACCACTAGTATATGATAATTAATCATGGGTTGAATGTAAGAATCAAATTCCATCTTTTTTCGTACATGTGAAACCACCCTAATATGATAATATTAAAAAAAAAAATATATATATATATATATATATATATATATATATATATATATATATATATATATATATATATGTATGTATGTGTACGATGTGATATGACCACTAATGTCTGTCCTGTCTGCCGCTCGATCAAAACTTCAAGAGTTAGAGTTCTTCCCCTTAGTCCCTTCCAATTAATAATTCTATTAGGTAGATGATTAATCGATGAATCATTTCTTGAAACTTTCATCGATTGTTAATTTTATGTTGTAAAGATATATTGATATTAAACTTAATAATATTCTAGCTAGCAATTGTAGAAGGTTAACTTAGTGTAAGAGCAAAAATGGTGTACCAATAGAATTCTGCTCTTTGCGTTCCTGATGGATCTAATGATTTAATTTTTTCCTAACCATTCCTATTCATGATTATGACTATCTCGATAAATTTATGTTTTTCTTTCTGTCACTCAAAATTAAGATAAATTCGGTTGTTTATAGCAAATATTTTGGCAGTTGAAATGACCGTAAAATAATACGGCAAACATTAGTGATCTAACAATTTTATACCTTGAAAACCGACAATAGAAAATTATAAGATGGAATTTAATAGATCTTGTCGAAAGTGGTGTTTAATAACTGATTCATGTGTTGGTTGTTCAGTTTTGTCTAAATGAAATTCAAATATTATGATTTTCTAACCAAGCCAAATGTATCTACGACTGCCTTATATTTTCCAAAATATTTTAACTTGGAATTGGTGATTCCATTTCAGGTTGAAAGTTACATGATTGAAGATAAGTCCAAGAAGAGCTCTACAATAGATATATAATATTTAACAAAAATAAGTATGCTACTCCGAGAGATACTACCGCTGAATGTGCTAGTACCTCAACTGCGCCAGCAATACCATATGCTTCTAGTTTTTCAGTGGATCCAAATTATACGAAGCCGAATAGTAACAAACACTAAGTACGTGTTATCTTTTGACTTTTTAACATTTCTTGAATAATGAGTGAAATACAAAAATAGCCGAATGTATCTACGAATGTCTTATATTTTCCAAAATATTTTTACATGGTATTAGTGATTCCATTTCTGGTCGAAAATTACATGCTTGACGATATGTCCAAGAAGAGCTCGACAATAAATATATGCAGTCAAAGATGTAAAAAAAATAAGAATACTACTGCGAGAGATACTGGCGTTGAATGTGCTAATACCTCAACTGCGCCAGCAATACCATATGCTTCTAGTTTTTCAGTGGTTCCAAATTATACGAATCCGAATAGTATCAAGCACTCAGTACGTGATATCTTTTGACTTTTTAACCTTTCTTGAATAATGAGTGAATATAAAAATACCCCTATCCATAGTCTTCAATCCCAATCTCTATCCTAAGCAAAAATATTGCCATATACCTATCTTGAATTGCAATTTATTGGTAAAAAACTTGATTTTGTTAGATAAGCCGCCCTTCAATATCTATCTTTAGATTTTTCAATAAAACTAGATAGTTTTGATTTATAGTAATCATTATTTTTCTTCCGAGACTCTGAATTATAATCAAATCATCATTGGACGCTTTTTGTTTTAACTTTTAACTTTTGTAAAAAAAAAAATTAGGTTAAAAAGGATTTAGAGGGTTGGAGTTGCTGGAACATGTTCTTTTTTCTAAAAAAAAAAAAAGTTTATTTATTTCTGCATTTTGAATGCAAAACACAATAGCGCGCTATATGCAGCGCCTATTTGTGCGCACTAAGTGGATATCGATTGCTTATGGCACAATGATGCGATGAACCAGGGCTAAAGCGCTAACGCTATTTGCGCATTTGACTACATTGGTACTTGATAACTCAACTATATTTACCTCGATAAAAAACTTCCTAATTACACTACTTAATCTAACATAGAAGAAGATTAACTTAAGCATGGTGCATATCACTAGTATATGATAACTAATCATGGGTTGATTGTAAGAACTAGATTTCATCTTTTTGCTAACATACAAAACCACCCCAATAGTATCACTAGTAAAATAACCGTAAAATAATACGGCAAACTTTATTGATCTAACAGTTTTATACCTTGAAAACCGACAATAGAAAATTATAAGATAGAATTTAATAGAACTTGTCGAAAGTGGTATTTAGTAATTAATTCATATGTTGGTTATTCAGTTTTCTCTAAATGAAATTCAAATCTTATGATTTTCTAACCAAGCCGAATATATCTACGATTACCTTATATTTTCCAAAATATTTGAACATGGAATTGGTGATTCCATTTCAGGTCGAAAGTTACATGCTTGAAGATAAGTCCAAGAAGAGCTCGACAATAAATATATAAGATGTAACAAAAATAAGAATGCTACTGCGAGAGATACTACCGCTGAATGAGCTACTACCTCAACTGCGCCAGCAATACCATATACTTCTAGTTTTTCAGTGGATCCAAATTATACGAATCCGAATAGTAACAAACACTCAGTACATGTTATCTATTGACTTTTTAACTTTTCTTGAATAATGAGTGAAATTCAAAAATACCCCTATCCATCGTCTTCAATCACAATCTCTATCCTAAGCAAAAATGTTACGATATACCTATCTTTAATTGCATTTTATTGTTACAAAAAATTGATTTTGTTAAATAAGCCGCCCTTCAATATCCATCTTTAGATTCTTCACTTAAACTAGAAAGTTTAGATTTATAGCCATCGTTTTTTTTATTCCCATATTATGAATTATAATAATCATTGACCGCTTTTTGTTTTTGGTTTTGACATTTTAAAAAAAAGTTAGGTTAAAAGGTTTAAAAGGGCTGGAGTTGTTGGAACACATTTTTTTTTTTAAAGTTTATTTGTTTTCTGCTTTTTGAATGCAAAACACAATAGCGCGCTATTTGCAGCACCTCATTCGGTGTGCGTTAAGTGGATATCGATTGCGTAGGGCGCATCGATGCGATGTACCAGGGCTAAAGCGCTAACGCTATTTGCGCATTTGACTACACTGGTACTTGATAACTCAACTAGTTTTACCTCGATAAAAAACTTCCTAATTAGACTAATTAATCCAACATAAAAGAAGACTAACTTATGCGCGGTGCATACCATTAGTATATGATATTTAATCATGGGTTGATTTTAAAACCAGATTCCATCTTTTTGCGAACATGCAAAACCTCACCAATATGATAATATTCAAAAAAAAAATTATATGTGTCTGTGTACGATATGATATGACCACTAATGCATGTCCCATCTGCAACTCGGTCAAGACTTCAAGTGTTAAGAGTTCTTCTCCATTAGTTTCTTCCAATTAATAATTCTATTAGGATGATGATTAATCTTTGAATTAATTCTTGAAACTTTCATCGATCGTTACTTTTATGTTGTAATAGATATATTGATATATTAATCTTAATTATTTTCTAGCTAGTAACTGATTATTATTTATCTTACTTTATTTATTATATCTTACTTATTTCTTGTATGATTTTAGATTGATAATTGATTCTATAAAACTGATCACTGCAAAATGTGAATAATACAAATACGGTCATTTTCTAGTTTATTTATAGACGAATAAATTAATTGAATTCATGTATTACCAACAAACTACATGAAGCTTTCATATTCTTAAGATAAGCCGATTGCAGACGATATACAGGACCCCCAATAATAGGACCCGCTGGGGAAGATGTTAGGATCATATAGCCCTTGAGGAAACGATCGGGAAAATAAACTCTTAACATTCTCACAAAAATTGTAAAAGAAAATGTTATGATCATATAGCCGTTGAGTTATATTTGACTTTGGATAAACATGAAAATGGAAGTAATATGAGGAAACAAAGACCTATAGTGAGTGAAAGAAAATGGAACGATTTCCTCTACTATAAATGGGCGAGAATCTAATTGAAAAAGCTTAAAAAATTAAAATAGAATACCAACATATGGGACCTACACATACAGAGTAAGCATAGACTCATAACATTGATTTCTATTTAAGATGTGTTTATGAAGTTGTTCAACTAATTTTGAATATTAAAATAGTAGAAGGTTAACTTAGTGTAGGAGCAAAAACGGTGTACAACTTGAATTCTACTCTTTGCGTTCCTGATGGATCTAATGAGGTAATTTTTTCCTAACCATTCAGATTAATGATTATTACTAACTCGATAAATCTATGTTTTTCTTTCTGTCACTCAAAATTAAGATAAATTCGATTGTTTATAGCAAATATTTTGGCAATTGAAATGACCGTAAAATAATACGGCAAACTTTAGTAATCTAACGGTTTTATACCTTGAAAACCGATAATAGAAAAATATTAGATAGAATATGATAGATCTTGTCGAAAATGGTAATTAGTAACTGATTCATGTGTTGGTTATTCAGTTTTCTCTAAATGGAATTCAAATATTATGATTTTATAACCAAGCCGAATGTATCTACGACTGTCTTATATTTTCCAAAATATTTTTACATGGTATTAGTGATTCCATTTCAGGTCGAAAGTTACATGCTTGAAGATAAGTCCAAGAAGAGCTCGACAATAAATATATACAGTCAAAGATGTAAAAAAAATAAGAATACTATTGCGAGAGATACTGGCACTGAATGTGCTAATACCTCAACTGCGCCAGCAATACCATATGCTTCTAGTTTTTCAGTGGTTCAAAGTATTCGAATCGGAATAGTAACAAGCACTCAGTACGTGATATCTTTTGACTTTTTAACCTTTCTTGAATAATGAGTGAATATAAAAATACCCCTATCCATAGTCTTCAATCACAATCTCTATCCTAAGCAAAAATGTTGCCATATACCTATCTTGAAATGCAATTTATTGGTAAAAAAAATGGATTTTGTTAGATAAGCCGCCCTTCAATATCCATTTTTGGATTTTTCACTAAAACTAGATAGTTTAGATTTATCGCAATCATTATTTTTCTTCCGAGATTCTGAATTATAATCATCATTGGCCGCATTCTGTTTTTACTATTAACTTTTGTAAAAAAAAAAATTAGGTTAAAAAGGTTTTAAAGGGCTGGAGTTGCTGGAACATGTTTTTTTTTAAAAAAAAAAGTTTATTTTATTTTCTGCTTTTTGAATGCAAAACACAATAGCGCGCTATTTTCAGCGCCCCATTTGTGCGCACTAAGTGGATATCGATTGCTTAGGGGCGCATCAATACGATGTACCAGGGCTAAAGCGCTAACGCTATTTGCGCATTTGTCTACATTGGTACTTGATAACTCAACTATATTTACCTCAATAAAAAACTTCCTAATTACACTAATTAATCTAACATAAAAGAAGATTAACTTATGCACGGTTCATATCACTAGTATATGATAATTAATCATGGGTTGATTGTAAGAACTAGATTTCATCTTTTTGCTAACATGCAAAACCACCCCAATATGAAAATATTCAAATATATATATATATATATATATATATATATATATATATATATATATATATATATATATATATATATATATGTTTGTGTACGATGTGATATGACCACTAATGTCTGTTATGTCTGCCGCTCGGTCAAGACTTCAACTGTTAGAGTTCTTCCCCTTAGTCCCTTCCATTTAATAATTCTATTAGGATGATGATTAATCTATGAATCAATTTTTGAAACTTTAATTGATTGTTGATTTTATGTTGTAAAAGATATATTGATATTAAAATTAATTATATTCTAGCTAGTGATTGGTTATATTTATGTTACTTTATTTATTATATATGTTACTTATTTCTTGTATGATTTTAGATTGATAATTGATTCTATAAAACTGATCACTGCAAAATGCGAATATTACAAATACGGTAATTTTTTAGTTTATTTATAGACGAATAAATTAATTGAATTTATGTATTACCAAAAAACTTCATGAAGCTTTTATATTCTGAAGACAGGAGTTCAAATGGAAGAAAAAAATCTGTTGATAAATGAATTCCAATTTGTTGACTGTTACTTATCAAATCTTGTTCTAGAATCAGGTTTGATTTTGTAGTCCAAATGATCCCATACCAGGCCGTATCTGGAATAGTAGTAATTACTAATTAGTGAAATAAAAAGACTTGTACAAACCATTAAAGTAACTCGATCCCCAACGGTCCAAAGCTGAAAATCTTTGGAATATTCTGAACCATTCATGAACATCACAGCAAAAATGATTAAAACATTTATAGCTCCTACATAAATAAGGAGCTGCGCGGCAGCTACAAAATACGAGTTCGATAGAATATAGAATAAAGATATAAAAAATAGAACCAATCCCAATGAAAAGGCCGAATAAATTGTATTTTGCAATAATACTACTCCCAAACTTCCTAATATAAGACCCAATCCCAGAAAAACTAAAAGAAAATCATGTATTGGTCCAGGTAAATCCATTTGATTTTTTATCCGATTGCAGACGATACACAGGACCCCTAGTAATAGGACGTGTTGGGTAAGATATTAGGATTATATAGGCATTGAAAAAAATGAACGGGAAAATAAACTCTAGACATTCACATACATTAATCAATGCTAAGCTTTTGAACCTGAACTGTCCAAATCGGTTACATTCATCCTACACCGGTGGATTATATCCATAGGGGTTGAATGAAGAACACATGTGTATAAGAGGACAAAAAGTTGTCCTCTCTTACACATTGAAGACCCAAAAGTGTCACATGAAACGGTACCAAACGCTATATTTCCCTTAAACATAAAAAGTTATAAATGTAAATAATCTAATAAATCAATTAATATAATTATGCTTTATTGATGCAGCAGGATTTTGGGAGTATATCGAAGACCAAATCTTGTAGGATTATTTACTAAGTTATCTGATTTACTTAGGAGTTTTTATTTATTTTTTAGTTTATTTGATATTTTCTTTTAGTTATTATAGAATTTTAGGAGTCTTAATTGTTATCTTTTATTTTATTTTTTGTTTCTTTTTTGGAGTTGATCTAGTCTTATCTTAATCCGTTGGCTAAATTAAATATCAAAATTCCTCGAAAAATGATGAAAGGAAAGAAACCGGAAGAGAAAATTAAACTCTCAATTTTATCATTATTAATAATCAACTGCTGAAATAAGTCCACAAATCGAACTTCTATAACTAAAAGAAAACAATTAAAATAAGAGTAGATCGATCGTTGAATCTAAAATTTGATATGAAAAGAAGCGTACATCTTATTATTAAAATGGTACAAAACTACAAATTGACTTCGAGAAAGCTATCGATCCCTGCTCTAATTATATACATATAATAATCCACTTAAATTAAACAACTAAACAAGGAAAGAAAAAGACAAGAAAATAATATAGAGATTACAGAGAACCTAACGTCTATATAATGCTAATTACAGCTAATTTACAGAATATGCATAAAACTGAACAAGGAAAATATTAAACTAACAATAGTTCCAATAATTACTATAAGAAACAAAGCAAAAATAACAACTAAGACTCATAAGTTAATATAATAAGTAAAAAAGGAAAATCAAATAAACTCCTATGTAAACAAGATAACTTAAGTTAGTAAATAATCCTACAAGATTTGGACTTCGACATACTCTCAAAACCCTCCTGCATCACCTACCAAAAAAATACAAGTCTAGACCCATACATTATTAATCTAATTAATAAATCAATTAATCAATCTTAAACCTTTGGTTTTGAAAAATGAAAAATTAATTTTTTATATACCATTTAATGGGCTATGTCTTCCAATAGTTATACTGCAGCGCAACCTTTAAGCAATGTTTTAAGAACCGAACCAAACAGTAAACCGGTGAGCTGACTGGTCACTGGTTTTACTGGTCGAACCGATCAGACCGCTGGTTGGACCGGATAACGTCATAATAATGTAATAAATATATTTAATTTTAATGTATATGTAATATGCATAAAATTTAAACATTATCCTACAATTGATTAAAAATATAATTTTTTTTATAATATACTAATTTTTTTAAATCATATAATATTTATCTAACTTATATCATAAAGGTAATATGATACTAATTTGTATGCTCATATAAATATAATATGATTATATTTCTTTATAAAAAGTTAAAAGTGTAAGTTAAAAATACAACAAACTAAGAAATTCATAAATTTTAAAATGTGGTTACGTATAAAAGTCTAATATTCAAAGTCAAACTTGCATATTATATCGATTTGACTATTTATCCTAAAAATAATATTGAAAAGAAATATTTTATAGAATAAATTTTAATAAAAAATTATTATTTGAGTATTAATTTTCATTCATATGTGTAAAATATTTATTTGAGTTAATTATCTAATTTATAAATAAATTTGGCTACAAGTTTCTATAATTTATAAATTTTAATTTGTACTAAAAGTTTAATAAAAAAAAAATGTAGTTCAAATGGTAAAGAAATTATGTATCACCCTAGAGGTTAGGTGTTCAAATCCCACCTTTTACAAGAATTTTTAGTGTATTTTTAACATCAAAAAAAAAAAAGAAAAAAAAAAGGAAATTCAGAACCGGGTCGGTTCGTCGGTTTTGGACCGATTTAACCCGGTTCAAACTGGTTTTTGGAGTAAGTGGTTTTAGGGGATAAACCTAACTGGACCAACCTCCGGTTCGCGATCAAACCGATCGGACCGGCCAGTCAGGTCCGATTTTAATAACATTGCCTTTAAGACCGCTGTAAATCCCATGAAAGAAGGAAGAAAAACAAAGAATAAATCATTGATTAATATCATGGAATTGTTTTTTCTTTTTTCTATTTTCTTTATTTTTTTGAAAAAATATATCATGGAATCTTAATGCACGTATTCTCATTCTATGAAACTATAATATATGATACTATAAGAACAAGGCATTGATATATTTTTTTTTCAAAAAGGTTTTATACTTCCATGCTAGTTGAACACATTACGTTATAAAATAAAAAATATTAATTGTTTTAGATCTTCTTCAAAGAATGAGGGAGCTAATAAGAAATGGTTGACGGATTGGCATCGAATTGTACAATACATATAGGAATATGGCATGCCCAAGAATTTTTGGGGCCCTAGACGAAATCTAAAGAGAGGCCCTATATCGTAAAAGGAAAATTTTTCATGCAAAATCATTTATTCTTGCTTTGATAAATGCAAAAATATTGATTAAATTTTCATAATCTAGCTATTCTGGTACATATATTTTTATGGATAAAATGGTTAATTCAGTTAATTTTTTGTGGTATAGTTGATCATTAATAGGTTATTTTAATTAATTTTATTTTATCAAATTTAGTTATAAAATAAAACAGCAAAAAAATTACCGTCATAAGTATAATGAATGTTATATAGCATATACATGTATTTGAATACATAGAAAAGGCTTTTTAAACATGAACGAATATATGCATATATTGTTAGGTAGACCCTGGCCCTCAAGATCTTTAAAATTATTTTCATATACAATATAATTATGTATAATTACTAAAAATAATAAAATCAAACCAAGCTTTTTGATACTTGGCTCGAGTTCGTTCGATAAAAGCTCGTTTGATCTCGGTTCATCAAACAAATCAAACAAGCTTGAACGTGATTTTTCGTTTGACAAGTTTTGAAACTCGACTCTATAAACTAAATATGTAAAAAGAAGTACATGTAAAATACCATGCTATATGATATTCGACTCAAGCTCATTTGTTAGTCTTAATTGAAACTGAAATACAGGTTCGAAACTGAGTCAAAAAATGAACCAATTGTGTTCGTCACTGTGCATTTAGGTATAAAACACTTCTTTCATATTCAACCTTCAACTCAAATAATATGTATAACGTGATAATTATGAAGTTATAATATAAGAATTCAAATTTTTATTTTCAAACTTTTGCCAATGACCTCAAAGGAAAATTTCAATGTTTAAAAACTATATAGTAATATTGTTTCATTTGAGCTGACTATGTAATATATTTTATTATTAAAGGCTTAATAAAACATTGGCATGACCTAATAAAACAAAACTAAAAACCTTGACTAAGGATTTTTATAAGTATTCTTTCTCTTGTATATAGTGTATTGTAATTTCCTTTTCTTTTATTAGAAAATATAAATGCCGAACAGAGTAAGGAATATAGTGGGCTTATCCCGCGATGAGGCTCATGAAGATTGGAAATGCAGTCTGGAGCATTATTTAAAATTGGGCTTTAGTATTGAAAATGGTGCAGCAAGAAGGCCAAACAATTTTTAATTCCGATTAGCAGGAGAAACAAAAAGTAAAACTCCCACATCGGAAAAACATGAGAAAATACAACAGTTAATAAGATGCACACAGTTCATCATTTTTGCGGAGCTCAGTAGTGTGGGCTTGTACTCAAGTGATGGCATTAATGTGATTGGACATTGGACTTGCCTCACCAACTCGGTCAATGGATGCTAATTGCTGGACTGCCCATTCCAAGCAGGGAGTTGGACAATGTGTTCCAAGCGAAAGCATGGGATTTCTAGTCCTTAGAGTGACTGGCACTGCGCAAGGCTGGGTTTACAGAGCAGCGAAAACCGCCTGCTCTTTGCAGTGGAAGGATAACGGGTCGGTTGCTTCCTTGGTCCATCAAAGTTAGATTGGCTGGTCCTAATTGAACAATCATTTTTCTTTTTCTTTTCGGTTTATTACTGAATTTCTTTTGATGGGACAAATGGCACTAACCTGCATCGTTGCCCCTTATTTAATCGATTAAATGTAAAGTGAAGAGAGTAGTAGTAATATAATAGGAGTATTCTTTTAAAAATATTAATATATGTGTTTGTCTACTTTTCTCCTTTCGGGCTTAATACTGAATTTCCTTTGATGGGACAAATGGCACTAACCTGCATCATTGCCCCTCAACTAATCGATTAAATGTAAAGTGAAGAGAGTTGTAGTAATATAATAGGAGTATGCTTTTAAAAATATTAATATATGTGTTTATCTAACTGAAGAATTTCTATAAAAATGGTAGAAAATATGAAAATTAATCCATTAAATATTCAACAAATCAGACAATGTTTTGGATCTAACTATTAACTGAATTCAGATATTCTATGTTTTATGTTTTTATTCAAGAGATAAAAGTAAGTCACCAGTACTATCTCATACATAATACTTGATATAACATCTTCGTTAATCTTTTGCAATGTTGAGAAAGCAATTTCCCAATAAATATTAATATATATATTTATATATATATATATATATATATATTAATATTTTTAAAAGAACACTCCTATTATATTACTACTACACTCTTCAATTTACATTTAATCGATTAAATGAGGGGCAACGACGCAGGTTATTGCCATTTGTCCCATCAAAGGAAATTCAGTTAAAAGCCCGAAAGGAAAAAAAAGTGAAAGTTAATCCATTAAATATTCAACAAATTAGACAATATTTTGGATCTAATTATTAGCTGAATTCAGATATTCTATGTTTTATGCTTTTATTCAAGATTTTTTTTTTCCTTTCGGGCTTTTTACTGAATTTCATCTTTTTACCGAATTTCTTTTGATGGGACAAATGATACTAACCCGCGTCATTGCCCCCCATTTAATTGATTAAATGTAAAGTGAAGAGAGTAGTAGTACTCTTTTAAAAGTATTAATATATGTGTTTATCTACCTGAAGAATTTCTACATAAATGGTAGAAAATTTGAAAATAAATCCATTAAATATTCAACAAAACAGACAATGTTTTTGGATCTAATTATTAACTGAATTCAGATATTCTATGTTTTATGCTTTTATTCAAGAGATAAATGTAACTCACCAGTACTATCCCATACATAATATGTCACGCCCCAAAATTTAAACGTGACTGGCCGTGCCGTCGCAATGAATTCAGACGACACGAAGCCCTCCATATGAGTCTATCCAACTCTATAACAAAATATCGAGAAGAAACATTTAATAATTTAATAATAAGATCTCAATACAAAGCATCTAACCTCTTAACAAGCTAAAAAAATAAACCAAAAGGCTAAAATTCACTCTAATCTAAAGAATAAATAAGACTAATTATATCTAATGATCTAGTTACTAATAAAATAAAGTAGCTCCACTTTTGATACGCCATCCTATACGACTCTTAGCTCCACGAACTAACTAAATCTCTGAAATAATAAAAACATTGCGATGGGTGAGCCGCAAACTCAATAAGCAGTTTAAGATACAATCTTACCGGATCAAACATTTATAAAAGTACAATAATTATACATGCAAATACTATACTAACATATTTAGCAAAACTATTTCATCGAGTCAATAAACAGATTTAGAAAGATCAACAACAAATATTTTCAAAGATTAGTATGCTCACAGACCAACACTATGACCACTATTATAACCCATGGCACGGGCTGTTAGCATATGGATATCCATGGTCCAAAACAAACATACTCAAACTGATAAACAGTTGGAGGCCAAAACAAAAAATTCGGAACTAGTTCCTATCGCTAACCAAAATTCCCCAGAGGGGCCCAAAACAAACGCATGTAAGAACTGAGAGCTTAACAAAATAATATCTTTCTCCATGTGTCAAAATCAAACAATTATTCTTTCAATTTCGAAATACAAATTGTTTTCTTCTTTAGTTCAAACTTTAGAATCATAACAACGAGATATATCCTTCGAAAGATTTAAAGATACTATAGAATATAATAATACTAATAAAATACGAGTAGGAAAGCATCAAGAACTACTTACCTCGATTTGTCTAAGTCCCGCGATACTTCAAGAATTTAACATATATTAATCCCTACGGACGTGTCTAATCTCAACAAATAGATTGATTATATGTTCCTAATTCAATACTCAAGTTCAGATTATAGAGAGAAACATCAAAAAATCACTTACGTGCTTTACTTTCTACATTTATATACATATTAAAAGTGTCCCACCTTCAGATGGAATATCCAACAATTAGAGTTCTTAATGTTTTTAACTTTACTAACCTAGAGTCTTAAACTGATTAGGATAATCTAAGAGTCCACAAAGGCTTTACGTCCACGGCATGATGGCAAATTTCAATAATGATTAAGACTCCAATTATTTCCTATAATTGCATAATATAGGCTATTAAAAAAATTATTATTACAATTTCCCCCCCTTATTGGAAGTTTCGTCCTCGAAACTTAACGTACCTTTCGAAATTTCGTTAGTTGTAACCCCTCCCTCGTCAATCAATGCAAAAACTCTTGAATTACTTCTATTTTTCTGCTCATTAGGTTTTTCCCTGTTAATCCCAGTTGTTGGTCCCAAGTGGTCAGAAGAGGTTTAGAGGGGGGGGGGGGAAGGGTGAATAAACCTCTTTAAAATTTTCTTCCAATTTTAACTTTAAAACTTTTCTCTAACTATGAACAGACTAAGCTGATCAGAGTAGTAAGTTACAATTCTGTTCGCGAACAAATCTTTGAACAGGTTTGTAGACCACTCGTCTGATAGTTACTTAGCTGATTTTGTTAAAATCAGTTTTAATACTTAGAGTACTTGCAGCGGATTTTTCAAAGTGTTTTTCACAAGTATTCCTAGTAGTTTGAAAAATATTTTCCCAGTTTTATAAACTCCTTTTAAGTATTTTTCAAACAGTTAACTTAACGTGTTTTTATGCAATCAGAAAATATGCAAGTTTAAAAGCAATGTAAAAACACAAGTAATTTTTATAGTGGTTATATGGATGTAAAAATCCTTTAATCCACTCGTCCAAGTCACAAAGATCTTGGGTTATACTAGAAACACAAAGTAACCAGTACACTCTGCTTACGCCAATCAACAAATGAACAGGCCGTAAGTGCGCAGTAAGAAATCACAAAGAAATCCTACTCTCTGAAGTAATATCACTCACTTAGATGGATATCTACTTCTCACAACACTCTGTTTTACAAATTCACTCAGAAGATGTGTTTAGCTTTGTTCTTCAACTTCGCTTTTAGTCAACAAATGACTAAGCTGATGAGTGAGCTGTTCTTGAGACTTAAGAGTTCTGCTTCGAAAATTCTCTCAGAAAGTGTGTTGCTTCTCTTCTCTTTGTCTCTTCCAGCTATTTATACTTGAGGTTTGAAAAATGTCCGTTGAAGAAAGACAAGATACAAATTCCTCGAGTACTGGTCCTTAAAATCCGCGAACGGCTCTTTTGCAGTCTGTCCGTACTGTTAACAATACAATTCTGCAGGCAGCATTAAATGCACCCAGCTGATGCGAAGCATTTCTTCAATCATTTGTCTTTAATAACCTTGTACTTCAGCATTTATTACTCCAAGGCGCATTTATTACCGTTGGGAAGACTTTATGATCCTTTCCACTTGGCTGACAAAAGTGCAATTCTGATGGCGAACTAAGCTGATCACAAACTTGAACAAATCTTATTTGAGTCGGCTGATCTTCATCAGTCTGATAACTTTCCTTCAGCAGATCAGAAGTCTTGGACCTTGAAAATTTTGACTCTTCTGATGTCTTCATTACTTAGTTAAAATTTCTTCAAAGGGATCATCATCTAAGTTAACCCATACTTAGCCAATCTTGAAGTTTTGGAATCCTTCAAAACCTCCCTTTACAAATTGTCTTCAGTGCCTTCATCTTCATCCTTATCCAACAATTTCCCCCTTTTTGATGATGACAAAACTTCAGCTAAGTACCTGTTAAATACCTGAACTAAAGATTGTAATCCTCAAAATTTTCTGAGATAGAAAAATTATATTGGATTGAACTTGTCTTTTTATTGATATTAAAAGAAAATTACAAGTACAAGTTCATCAGATGAGATGTCTGAAGAATAGATAAAGTAAACTGATTACAATGATTTTATAATTTCTAACTATCAGCTTCTTCATCAGATTCTTCAAGCACTTCTTCATACTCATAAGATGACTCCTCATCATCTTCTTCTTCGTCTTCATCAGCTTCTTCACCTTGAAGAATAGCTTCTTTGGCAGCTTCCATTTTCTCTTTAAGTTGCTGCTCTCTTAGAAGTTCCATTGCCTTTCTAGCTGATTCTGTATTCTTGTACTTGGTCAACGGTTCTGATTGATCAGCAGCAGAGTCTTTGGAATAAGCCATTACTTCATCAGTTTTGGCTTTTTCCTTAGTCTCTTCTTCAGACTTGTCTTTACCTTGTACCTTTCCAAGTTCTTCAGCAGGCTTGATTAGTTCAGTAGCTCCATCAGTCTTGTTAGCTTCAGCAGAAGTTTCCTTGGTTGATTCTTCCCTTTTATCTTCCCCCTTTTTGTCATCATCAAACTTGATGACTTCTTCAGGTTTAGCAGCAGGGTTGAGTGCAACTGTTGGAACCTTCATAGCAGCACCTATAGTCTTCAAGTTCTGATTCACTACATCATGACTTGCTGTAAGGTGATGAAGAATTGTGCTGATGTTGTCAGTCTGATCATTGAAGTAGTCAATGTTAAGGTTTATAGTTGCAATTTCATTTTGGACTTCCTGTGAAGCTTTTGATACTTCTTGCAACATCCCCAAGTTGACTGCCTTCTCTTCTTCACTGACTTTGATGAAGGTTGCAGTTAAATCAGCTATCTTGTGTTCAGCTCTTTTTAGGGCAGTATGAAGGTGATTTACATCAGCCTTCACATCTTCTACATTTCTGTTCATGTCATTTAAGCTGTTCACTAACTGCAAAGAGTGATCCTGAGGCACTGGGAAACTGTTAATCTCCTTCTTGATGATTTCTGCTGTTGATTCTTGTACAGTTTCCAGCTGAAGTTTGTTGGATTCTGCCAACTCTGCTTTAAGTGCAGTCTTCAGCTCCTCTTTCAACTTCATCAGCTGCTGATTATGCTTCTCTTCCAGTTCCTTTACTGAATTTTCTATCAACATCTGGAAAGCTTCCATCAGTGATGAGTGTTTATCACTTGATGAAGCAGAAGCAGCAGCATCCTTTTCTTCAGTCTCCTGGTGGACAGGGACATCTTCCATCTTGGTCTCTTGATGATCTTCAGAAGCCTTAGCATTCCACTCAATGGCTAAGGTCTTGTCAGCAGTCTTGTGTTCATCAGTGACATCATCATAGAACAGGTTAGTGATGGTGCCATCATCATTGAAGCATGTTGTTTGTCTAATCTGCCTCACAATGATCCAGGGGTTTACAAAGGCATTATTCCCCTTTGGCACTTCACTGAACTCCTTTACCTCCTTGCCAAAGATAATGTGCTGGATACTTGGCAGTTGGGGCAACTCACTTGAGTGACCCTGCTGATATCTTGACCTATCTGCCCATCTCTTCAAGGCGGTCATAACAGCAATGTTAACTGCTCTTTCTTCAGCATTGTCAGTTTTTCTTCTTTTCTGCTTTAGAGATTTTCTTTCTCTTAAGCACTATTTTTCTCTTGCCTTTTTCAGCTGGGCCAGCAGATGAAATAGGATTGGCAGCAATAGGATGTATGAACATCACATCCGGATCATCTTGAGGTTTGGCGATCTCAGCTGTTGGTGTAACTTGACTCAACTGTTGCTCATCAGCTTTGTTAGCAGCAGCAGCCTCATCTGTTACAGCAGGCCTTTCAGCAGCTTCAGGATTTTCTCTAACCACATTTTCTAATTATGTAGGTTCTTCAATGAAAGTCATCTGCTTTCTAGCAGATTTCTTAGTTCTCCCTTCACGGTAATTTGAAGCAGCTGTATCTTTTTGCTGACTTCTTGTTCTGTGAGAAATACCCTCAGTAGGCCTTTCAGCTGATGGAGTTCTTGAAGATGATGCAGGGGATCCAGTCCTGACATCAGCAGTTGCTTGATTAATAACAATAGTGGCTTCAGCTGCAGAAGTCACTGTCTCCATCTTCTTTGAATTTGTTTTCTTAGGCTCATCAGCAGCCTTCCTTTTTTTTTTCTCAACAGCAAGGGTAGCTGTTTTGACTAGTCTTCTTTGCCTCTTGGCAGGAACCTCCTTTTGATCCTCATCTTCAATATCTTCAGGCTCATCAGCCTTCCTCTTCTGAACAGGCAAGTACTTAGTCATTGCCTTAGACTTGTGGATCTCTTTACCATTAGTCATATCACAGCCCAGCTTGAACAACAGGTAACTGAGTGTGATCCTGTGGTTGGTGTGAGGACCTTTTCCTTTCTTCACATCAAGGAAATCAGCCAAGATGTACCAAATTATTATGGACCAGTTGACTTCTAGCCCATAGTAGATAGCAGCTATGATGCTGAACCTCTTCATGGTAACAGCATCCAGTGAGAAAGTGCAGTTTTCAATCAGCTTCGACACCATATCAGCCATCCGCTGATATTCATCTCTCAGTTGTTTCTTCCTTATATTGCCAGACAACACTTCTCCCTCTTTGGCGCAGATCGCCCAGAATTGTTGGTGCTTGTCTTCCGTCAGTACAGTGACGTCATGTCGTCCACTGTTAGGAAGCCCAAACGTCTCATGAAGAACAGCGGGTGTAATGATGATAGATTTACCTCCCACTGTAGCCTTAATCTTCAGTGCGTTGTAATAAGCTTTTGCTATATTGTAGTACTCCATCACCTGATCAGTCCAGACCACTCCCTCATTGTACTCCATAAAATTTACCAACGAAGCAGATTTGAACTTCTCTAGCAATTCCTTCATCAGTTCCGTACTAGATTGGTAGTATGATTCAAAAACTAGGAACATACCTTCAGCGGCCATTGCAAATCTGTTGAAAGTGGAGAAAACGAGAAGAATTTTGCAGAAAAATCTCAAGTATTTCCTCTCAAGTATGCTTTGAATGTTTAGGGTGCGTAAAGAACTACATGGCTGATCAAATTGGGATTTATAGAGTTAGGGTATCTTGGTTTCCGTGATACCATCCAACCGTTAGATCCGTTTCTTGTCAGTGCTGATCGTGCGGCGTCAGTTACGACCTTTCAAATTCAAATCGCATTAAATGAGGAGCGGGAATTTGTACCGCCCTTCTGTCACTTATAAAAGCGTATTTAAAATAGAACGTTTTAAACAGTAAGCTTTTACATAAGCGATCAGATGAGTAAAATAAATACTTATCTGATGGACTATTGTACTGATGACACAGTTGTTATCAGTGAAAGCCAATAGCTGATAACCTTCCTCAGCTATTTGTCAATCCAGCTAGATAATAAATCTTCATCCTTCAAGACTTTAATCTTCTGTTGAAAACAAAACTTCAACTAACTGACATTAATAGATTTCATCTTTTAATCAGAAGTACCGCTAGTCTTACACGTTCCCCCTGACTTTAAGAATTCATAAGTTAACTAGTCTGTTGAAAGTTAATCCTTGAAGATAAATAAGATGAGTAAGCTGTTGAACTCTAGTCTTCTGATGAGTTCCCCCTCAGCTTATGCATCTAATTTTAATAAACCTAGTTCAGCTCTTAGAGTTGAAAACCTTGTCTCACTTAAAGGTTTTGTGAAGATGTCAGCAATTTGATTTTCAGTAAATACATATTCTATTATGACATTTCCTTTCTCCACATGATCTCTAATAAAGTGATGCTTGATCTCAATATGCTTAGTCCTTGAATGACTTGTAGTATTCTGAGTAAGTGAGATTGCACTTGTATTGTCACAGTAGATTGGTATTCCACTGATCTTGATATTGTAGTCTTCGAGTTGATGCTTCAACCATAAGATTTGTGCACAGCAAGCTCCAGCAGCTATGTACTCAGCTTCAGCAGTAGATATGGATACTGAAGTCTGTTTCTTACTCATCCATGAGAT
Source organism: Penstemon eatonii (assembly GCA_038501285.1). Lineage (NCBI taxonomy): Eukaryota > Viridiplantae > Streptophyta > Magnoliopsida > Lamiales > Plantaginaceae > Penstemon > Penstemon eatonii. Next base: position 57,440,820 of record CM076715.1, on the reverse strand, counting down.
CAGACGACTACCTAAAAATTGACAGGTACCTGTTGTGCTTTTTCTATCAATTTTGCAGCCAGCAAGGTTAGAATCTGAATATCCAATAAGTTCAAATCCAGACTCCCTAGGGTACCACAACCCCAATTCTTGAGTGCCCTTAATATATTTCAATATTCTCTTGGAAGCTAAGAGATGAGATTCCTTAGGATTTGATGGAAATCTCGCACAAACCCCAACAGAGTACATGATATCAGGTCTGCTAGCTGTTAGATATAACAGTGACCCAATAATGCCTCTGTATTTGGTTATGTCCGCTGATTTTCCATCTTCATCTTTATCCAAGCGAAGACTTGTAGACATAGGAATAGTAGCAGTAGAGCTAGTTTCCATACCAAATTTCTTGAACAGATCCTTTGTGTATTTTGCTTGGCTGATGAATATTCCATCAGGCAACTGTCTAACTTGCAAACCAAGAAAATAATTTAGTTCTCGCATCATGCTCATTTCAAACTTGTTCTGCATCAGCTTTGAGAACTTATCACACATCTGTTGGTTAGTTGAACCAAAAATAATATCGTCCACATAAATTTGCACAAGCAAAATATGTTCTTCCCATTCAATAGTGAACAAGGTCTTGTCAACTTTACCTTTGCGAAATCCTTTAATTAAAAGAAAATCAGATAAGGTATCATACCATGCTCTTGGAGCCTGTTTCAGTCCATAGAGGGCTTTCTTCAGACGATATACCTTGTCTTCTTCTTGATGGACTTCAAAGCCAGGTGGTTGTTCAACGTAAACTTCTTCTTGCAATTCTCCATTGAGAAAAGCTGATTTCACATCCATCTGATAGACGATGAAATTCTTGTGAGCAGCATAGGCAAGAAAGAGTCTGATTGCCTCTAGTCTTGCTACTGGTGCAAACGTTTCATCAAAGTCAATGCCTTCTTCTTGGCAGTAACCCTTGGCCACTAATCTTGCTTTGTTTCTGGTGACTTCACCATCTTCATTCATCTTGTTCCTGAAAACCCATTTAGTGCCAATGACTCTTTGATGACATGGTCTAGGAACTAAGTACCAGACTTCATTCCTTTCAAATTGATTTAACTCTTCTTGCATAGCTTCAATCCAGTTTGAATCACTAAGAGCTTCTTCAACTTGTTTGGGCTCAATTTGAGATAGAAAGTTGGCAAACATTGCATCACTTGCAGCAGCTCTCCTTGTTTTCACTTTATCCAAAGGATCACCAATCACCAGCTCTGGTGGGTGATTCTTGAGCCATCTAAGATCAGGTTGCAAATCATAATGTTGTCCTTTGTTTTGATCTTGCAACACTACTGTTGGAGATCCAGTAGTAGTCTGTTGAACTTCCCTTGTTTGTTGAACAGTCTCTGGTCCATCAGCTGTTTGCAACTCATTTGTTAGACAATCAGCTCTGTGATTTTGAACAACACTTGAGTTATCAGCTAGGTTGAGATCAGGTAGTATGATGGGAACATATTCTTCATTCCTTCCAACATTCAACTTCTGTAAATCAGTAGACAGATCTTGATTAACATTTTGATTCTTTTCAGAAGATTGACTTGGTTCAGCAAAAACTACATGAATGGATTCTTCTATTAGTAATGTTCTTTTGTTAAAAACTCTATAAGATTTACTAACAGTAGAGTATCCTACAAAAACAGCTTCATCAGCCTTTTCTGCAAATGCAGTAAGGTGATTTTTACCATTATTTAAAACATAGCATTTACAACCAAAAATCTTAAAGTAATGAATGTTTGGCTTCCTGTTGTTCCAAACTTCATATGGTGTCTTGTTTTGGTGCTTGTTGGTCATGCATCTGTTTTGGGTAAAACATACTGTATTTGTTGCTTCTGCCCAAAATCTTTGTGGCAGCTTAGCTTCAGCTATCATGGTTCTGACTGCTTCCTTTAGTGTTCGGTTTCTCCTTTCAGCAACACCATTCTGTTGAGGGGTTCTAGCAGCTGAATACTCATGATGTATTCCTTTGATATTACAATACTCTTCAACAGTAGAGTTTGTAAACTCTGTCTTTCTATCTGATCTGATTTTCATTATCTTTATGCTTTTCTCATTCTGGATCAGTTCCATCAGATTAGTAAGATGTTCCTTGGTTTCACTTTTCTTCTTCATGAATATCACCTAAGTATATCTTGAATAGTCATCCACAACAGCTAGGCAGTATTTCTTTCCACCATTGCTGACTGGATCAATGGGTCCAAATAAGTCCATGTGTAGCAGCTCCAATATTCTTCCAGAAGATTGATGCTTCTTGCTTTTGAACGATGACTTGATTTGTTTACCCTTCTGACAGGCGTCACAGAGCTTATCTTTGCTCATGACTGTCTTTGGAATCCCTTCAACCAAATCATTCTTTATCAATCTGTTGATGGTTTGAAGTTTAAATGATTCATTCTTTTGTGCCACAGCCAACTAACTTCACTTGATGTCGATGCCACCAAACAAACATTTGAATTCTTGTCAGCAGAATTCCAGTCGACTATGTAGATATTTCCTTGTCGTCTTCCAGATAAGATTACCTTCTTTGTACCAATCTGTTCAACATAGCACTTATCTGTTGAGAAGATAACTGAATATCCTTTGTCACAAAATTGACTTATGCTCAGCAGATTATATTTGAGGCCTTTGACATATGAGACGTCAGATATCTCTATGTTTCCCTTGATTAAGCTTCCTTTTGCTACAATCTTGCCTTCTTTACTGTCTCCAAAAGTAACTTTTGGACCATCCACAACAACAGCATCCGTCAGTTCATGTATGTTTCCACACATGTGTCTTGAACAGCCACTGTCCAAGTACCAGATTCTCTCTACTTTACTCCTACTCCTAATCCTAACCTACAAAACAAAATAAAATTGTTTTAGGTACTCTTATTGAGAGGGTCCTGAAGGATTAGTTCCACCTTTGACAACCCAAGATGATGAGGTCTTAGGCTTCTTAGGCTTCTGAGTTTCAACAGGAGTATGAACAGCTTTGCCTTTACCACGTTCATTAGATTTGTCATATTGTTGATGATTAGCATGATAAGGATAATGTTCATATGGAGAGTAAGATGCATGATAAGGATGATATGCATGCATTGGATGAGCAGGGTAAGGTGCATAGTAAGTTGGAAATTGAGGTGCATGATACATAGGATGATATGCAGCAGGTTGCACATAATAAGACTCATCTCCATACCAAGCATTTTGATTTTTCTTGATTTTATGCTTCTTTGGTTTACTATTTGCTTGCTCATTAACAGACGACCTAGTTTTATCACTAGTCTGATTAGTTTTAGCCTTATCAGATGACTTCCTAGGACTCTTCTGTTTAAGCTTACTAGTCTATTTCCTACACTAGGCTCTTTGCTCTTTTTAGCCTTAGGATATTTCTTCTCCTTTAATTCTATCTCAGTTGAGGCAGGTCTAGCAGTTTGAACATACAGAATGACCTTACTATTGTCAGCAGATATAAATTTCTCAGTATGATTCAATTCTTGCTTATCCTGTTCTAAAGGCATCTTCTGTTTACTAGACATGTGATTTGATGCAACAGATGATTTCTAATGAGACTCAATAATCTTTTCAAGTTCCATGATTTTTCCTTTATAAACCTCACATTCAGCTTTCAGAGAATCATGTTCTTGCTCAAGCTGTTTATATTCAGCTTATTCTTTTGGCTTTTCAGCTAAAAGTTTCAGTGAACTATTTTGCTCTTTTAGCAATATCATCTCTTCCTTAAGCTTTTTATATGCTTCAGCAATACCAGTATTGTTAAGCATCATTTGTTCAAATGAATTAAATAATTCATTGTCAAGAGGAGTTACCTCATCCTCAGAGTCGTCAGATTCCTTAGCCATCAGACACAGAAGAGCAGGGCTCTCTTCATCAGAAGTGTCTGAATCTGAATCAGATGAGTAGACGGCAGTTGGCTTTTCTGCTTCTGCTACCATCGCCTTAGCTTTCTGATGCTTTCTTTCTTTTCTTCTTCCGTATACTTCTCAACTTTAGGATATGGGCAGTCTCTAATGAAATGACCCAGTTTCCTGCAATTATAGCACATCATCTTAGATTTATAAGAATCTTTATCCTGAGAAGAAGAAGTAGGGTTAGAAGTAGAAGCATTGTTATATTTGTTCTTCATTTTTCGTCTGTAGAACTTTTTGAAGTTGTTCATCAGCAATGCAACGTCTCCAGCAGTGTACTCCTTTTTGTTGAGTAGTGTGGCTTCATCAGATGAGTCCACATCTTTGCTTTTGTGAGCTGGCCTTCTTGGATTTTCAGCAGCAACAAGTGCAGCTGTGGGACTTGAAGTTGAGGTTTCTTCAACACCCATTCTTGGCAGTTTATACTCATACGCCTTAAGTACGGAGAACAGCTCTGTAAGAGAAATCTTCCCCAGATCTCTTGATTCTTCCATGGCTGTCACCTTCATGTTGAACTTGGGAGGCAGGGCCTTCAGTACTCTGACGGTGATCTCCTTGTCAGTGAAGGTCTTTCCCAGCTTTAGAACTTCATTTAAGGTTCTGGTGAATCTAGTGTCCATCTGATCAATAGTTTCTCCAGATTTCATCTTGAAGTTATCCAGCTTCTCCAAGGCAACACTGAGCTGATGCTCTTTGATGGCGTCGTTTCCTTCGCTCATGTCACGAACCTTATCCCACATCTCCTTTGCAGTTTTGCAATGTTTGACTTTGTCAAACCGATCATTGTCCAGGGCTTTGGTCATGATGAAACGGCCAACTTTATCCAGATTGAACAGCTTTATTTCTTCGGCTGTCATCTCTGTTAAATCCTTCTCCACCACTATTTCAGCTTCATCAACTATAATAGTCTTGGTGAATTTGAATGGACCTTTGATGATACATGTATACATGTTGTCATTATAGGCAGCAAGGAAAATCTCCATTCTGATTTTCCAATCTTCAAACGACATACCAGCAATGTGGGGAACATGGCTGATACAATCCATTTTTCAAATAGTTTTTATTTTTCAAAAAGATGTTTTTTTTTTTTTTGAAAAGTTATGAAAACCTTTGAAAAACACTTGGATCAAGCTCATTGATCAGGCAGCTGATTCAAATGAACCACCTACTCTGATACCACTTGTTGGTCCCAAGTGGTCAGAAGAGGTTTAGAGGGGGGGGAGGGTGAATAAACCTCTTTAAAATTTTCTTCCAATTTTAACTTTAAAACTTTTCTCTAACTGTGAACAGACTAAGCTGATCAGAGTAGTAAGTTACAATTCTGTTCGCGAACAAATCTTTGAACAGGTTTGTTGACCACTCGTCTGATAGTTATTTAGCTGATTTTGTTAAAATAAGTTTTAATACTTAGAGTACTTGCAGCGGATTTTTAAAGTGTTTTTCACAAGTATTCCTAGTAGTTTGAAAAATGTTTCCCCAGTTTTATAAACTCCTTTTAAGTATTTTTCAAACAGTTAACTTAACGTGTTTTTATGCAATCAGAAAATATGCAAGTTTAAAAGCAATGTAAAAACACAAGTAATTTTTATAGTGGTTATATGGATGTAAAAATCCTTTAATCCACTCGTCCAAGTCACAAAGATCTTGGGTTATACTAGAAACACAAAGTAACCAGTACACTCTGCTTACGCCAATCAACAAATGAACAGGCCGTAAGTGCGCAGTAAGAAATCACAAAGAAATCCTACTCTCTGAAGTAATATCACTCACTTAGATGGATATCTACTTCTCACAACACTCTATTTTACAAATTCACTCAGAAGATGTGTTTAGCTTTGTTCTTCAACTTCGCTTTTAGTCAACAAATGACTAAGCTGATGAGTGAGCTGTTCTTGAGACTTAAGAGTTCTGCTTCGAAAATTCTCTCAGAAAGTGTTTTGCTTCTCTTCTCTTTGTCTCTTCCAGCTATTTATACTTGAGGTTTGAAAAATGTCCGTTGAAGAAAGACAAGATACAAATTCCTCGAGTACTGGTCCTTAAAATCCGCGAACGGCTCTTTTACAGTCTGTCCGTACTGTTAACAGTACAATTCTGCAGGCAGCATTAAATGCAGCATTAAATGCACCCAGCTGATGCGAAGCATTTCTTCAATCATTTGTCTTTAATAACCTTGTACTTCAGCATTTATTACTCCAAGGGGCATTTATTACCGTTGGGAAGACTTTATGATCCTTTCCACTTGGCTGACGAAAGTGCAATTCTGATGGCGAACTAAGCTGATCACAAACTTGAACAAATCTGATTTGAGTCGGCTGATCTTCATCAGTCTGATAACTTTCCTTCAGCAGATCAGAAGTCTTGGACCTTGAAAATTTTGACTCTTCTGATGTCTTCATTACTTAGTCAAAATTTCTTCAAAGGGATCATCAGCTAAGTTAACCCATACTTAGCCAATCTTGAAGTTTTGGAATCCTTCAAAACCTCCCTTTACAAATTGTCTTTAGTGCCTTCATCTTCATCCTTATCCAACACCAGTTGTCTTTCTAAATGGACAATTTTTTACCATGTGTCCTTGTTATCCACATTCAAAACATGCCCCTGTCCTCCAATGACATTCCCCAGCATGAATCTTATGGCAGTGAGTACATTCTTTGGCATATGACCTTGAATCTCCACTATTGGTCTTTATCATCTTATTGCCTAATCCGTTCTCTCCAAAATTTTGCCCTTCTTCAGGTTGATTCCTCTTTCGGTCCCCAACATTTTGATCAAAATTCTTCAAATCTGTCTCAACTCTCAGGGCTCTCTCCAATAAATCACGGAAAGTGGTATCCATATGAGATGAGACGCGAATTTGGATATCCCTTTTTAACACTTGAAAAAACCTATTCGCTCTACTTTCCTCAGAGCTCATATATATAGGGCAAAATCGTCCAAGTTCGTTGAATTTGTTTGCATCCTCGAGTACAGTCATATCTCCAGTTTGTTTAAGGTCAAGGTATTCATTTTCCTTCGCGATTTTGATAGCACGGGGAAAATAATGATCGAGAAATAACTTCTTAAAATCTTCCCATGACAATGGATTGTTTCGGTCAACATATGCCACCTTCACCGTGTCCCACCAATACTTGGCGTTTCCAACTAAGAATGGAAGAGTCACATTGAGTCTCACTTCTACGGGATACTCCAATGCAATGAACGTTTCCTCGATGTGGCTAATCCATTTCTCGACTGCAATAGGGTCGGCACCACCCTCAAATGATGGAAAGTTTAGTCTCCTAAAACGTTCATAGCAAGATACCGTGGTGGGAGATTGTGGCTGAGATTGTTGTTGTTGCTGCTGCATAAGATTGGCTACCACTTGACAAATGCCAGCAATGTCCGCTTGGGTGGCCGGCGCATCACGATTTTCAGTCTCTCGACCTATAGTGTGATCCATTGTGCCTTTTTGTTCAATCGAGACTTCATTTTCGCTACCCATCTCATTAAAAGGGTCTCTCCCTAAGCCACGTCCACGACCACGATCACGTCCACGTCCACGTCCTTGTCCACGTCCACGTCCACGTCCACGACCCCGACCACTCATTCCTCTACGTGCCAAATTGAATAGTCAAAAAAGAAATAATAAAGCACTTGTGACCACAATCTAACCAACCTACGAAGTATAAATAAACATTCTTCCAATAGTTTTAATAAGCCTAAGACTAAGGATCCAAAAGCAGGCAAAACTTAAGTAACTATTTCTTACTGGTCCAAAATTTATATTACTTATTTTTTTTTATTTATTTATTTATTTAAAACCCCAGAGATACAAAACCTGGCTCTGATACCAAGTTGTCACGCCCCAAAATTTAAACGTGACTGGCCGTGTCGTCGCAATGAATTCAGACGACATGAAGCCCTCCATATGAGTCTATCCAACTCTATAACAAAATATCGAGAAGAAACATCTAATAATTTAATAAAAAGATCTCAATACAAAGCATCTAACCTCTTAACAAGCTAATAAAATAAACCAAAAGGCTAAAATTCACTCTAATCTAAAGAATAAATAAGACTAATTATATCTAATGATCTAGTTACTAATAAAATAAAGTAGCTCCACTTTTGATACGCCATCCTATACGACTCTTAGCTCCACGAACTAACTAAATCTCTGAAATAATAAAAACATTGCGATGGGTGAGCTGCAAACACAATAAGCAGTTTAAGATACAATCTTACCGGATCAAACATTTATAAAAGTACAATAATTATACATGCAAATTCTATACTAACATATTTAGCAAAACTATTTCATGGAGTCAATAAACAGATTTAGAAAGATCAACAACAAATATTTTCAAAGATTAGTAAGCTCACAGACCAACACTACGACCACTATTATAACCCATGGCACGGCCTGTTAGCATATGGATATCCATGGTCCAAAACAAACATACTCAAACTGATAAACAGTTGGAGGCCAAAACAAAAATATTCGGAACTAGTTCCTATCGCTAACCAAAATTCCCCAAAGGGGCCCAAAACAAACGCATGTAAGAACTGAGAGCTTAACAAAATAATATCTTTCTCCATGTGTCAAAATCAAACAATCTTTTCATGTAATCAACAAAATGATATTTTATGATTGATCCAAGTCGTTCAAAAATTCTTATTATTCTTTCAATTTCAAAATACAAATTGTTTTCTTCTTTAGTTCAAACTTTAGAATCATAACAACGAGATATATTCTTCGAAAGATTTAAAGATACTATAGAATATAATAATACTAATAAAATACGAGTAGGAAAGCATCAAGAACTACTTAACTCGATTTGTCTAAGTCCCGCGATACTTCAAGAATTTAACATATATTAATCCCTACGGACGTGTCTAATCTCAACAAATAGATTGATTATATGTTCCTAATTCAATACTCAAGTTCAGATTATAGAGAGAAACATCAAAAAATCACTTACGTGCTTTACTTTCTACATTTATATACATATTAAAAGTGTCCCACCTTCAGATGGAATATCCAACAATTAGAGTTCTTAATGTTTTTAATTTTACTAACCTAGAGTCCTAAACTGATTAGGATAATCTAAGAGTCCACAAAGGCTTTACGTCCACAAAGGCTTTACGTCCACAAAGGCTTTTAAATATATATATATATTTAAAAGAATACTCCTATTATATTACTACTACTTTCTTCACTTTACATTTAATCGATTAAATGAGGGGCAACAACGCAGGTTATTTCCATTTTTCCCATTAAAGGAAATTCAGTAAAAAACCCGAAAGGAAAAAAAAAAGTGATTGTTCAATTAGGACAAGCCCATCTAACTTTGATGGACCAAGGAAGCAACCGACCCGTAATCCTTCCATTGCAAAGAGCAGGCGGTTTTCGCGTAAAGCCATGTATATATATATACATACTAGAAAATAAAAAAAAATCATGGACCCATGTCTTCCGGTTAGGGCTGTCAATCGGGTAGATTTCAATCCGAATCCGGTCCGATTTACTAAGATAATTGTTTGATTTATATTTGTTCTATATGTTTCGGATTATGGATCTTTATAATCGAATATGGTCAATCGAATTTCTAATATATATATATATATATATATATATATATAATATTTTGTAAAAGTAAGTACCATTAATAATATTTTACTGTCATTTTAAGAAGATAGTAATTTATAACTCATTTATAAATTTATTTAAACAAATATTTTCATATAAAAATATGAATATCAGTAAAGGATGTTTGAACAAGTGAGCTAAAATTAAATAAAATTGTAAGTTAATAAAATAATTTTTGGAAAAAAAATTAATATAATTTTTTAAATAAATTTTTTATTGAATCCGAAAAAGATCCGATATCCGGTAAAATCCGATCAATATTATTGGATTCAAAAAATTTAAATCCGAGTACAAATCGAACAAAATTCAATCCAATATAAATAATACTGAATCGGAACGAATCTGATCCTATCGAATCCGACCCATTGACCATTGACAGTCTTAGTAAAGTATATTGCATTGAAGTTAAAAATAATAGTTGGGCCCATATACTACAGAGTACAGCCCAACCTTTCTGACAGCTGTAAGGTTAATATGGAAGTTGTCTCAGTTTGATTTGGAAAAGTTGTTTCGAAGGTTTGGGTGAAACATTTGAAACTCGATTTGGGTAATGGTTTCAATGGAATATTGAGATTGTAAAATATTATTTGAGATTTGATTTGGATGGTGGTTTGGTTGTTGGGGTTTGGAGAAGAAAAAAAGTGATGTAGGGGAAAATGGGCAATATTTTGAGATAATTTATATTAGTCAAGGATATGTTGGATTTGTGACTTGAGATCATGTTTGGTAATTGTTAGGGTGTTTATTAATTATATTAGAAACATTGTTATGTTAGGATTCTACTAGCATTTAGAAGAAAATTAGATTAGGAATTTTATTCTTCTTAGTAATGTTGGTATTTTAGGGTTTGTGTCTATATAAAGTCTTGTAAGCCCAAAGGCTGAAGATAGCTTTTTACTCTTGCTTTTATGAACTTTAGTTATTTTCTCTGTTTTGAGAATAAATTTTCATAGCTTTGACGTTGGTCTGGCTATTTGCACTTCCGTTCTTTAATAAGTGCAAAACTCTGCTCCGCCTCGATCCCCCACAAAAACTTTCCTTTCTTCATGCACTCAGTGATGGGTGCCATAAGAGTGCTGAAATTCCGAATAAATCGGCGGTAAAATGTAGCTAGTCCGTGGAAGCTACGAACCTCACTAACATTCTTTGGAGCAGGCCAGTCTCGAATTGCCCGAATCTTTTCTTCATCCACATGAACACCGTCAGCACCAACCACAAACCCAAGGAACAAAAGTTTGTCGGTGAGAAACTCGCACTTCTTCAAGTTAATGTAGAGCTTATTTTGCTGCAAAACTGTAAGAACAGACTCTACGTGCCCCACATGTTCATCCTCAAGCTTGCTATATATAAGTATGTCGTCGAAATAAACGACAACAAATTTACCAATAAAAGGACGCAGAACTTGATTCATCAAACGCATAAAGGTGCTGGGTGCGTTAGACAATCCAAACGGCATAACCAACCACTCAAACAAACCATCCTTCGTCTTAAAAGCAGTCTTCCATTCGTCCCCTGGCCTAATACGAATCTGATGGTACCCACTGCGCAAATCGATCTTCGAGAATACCCGTGAACCATGTAGCATATCTAGCATATCATCCAACCTTGGAATTGGGAATCGGTTTGATGGTGATCTTATTGATGGCTCTACTATCCACGCACATGCGCCAACTACCATCTTTCTTGGGTGCTAGAAGTGTAGGAACTGCACAAGGGCTCATGCTCTCTCGAATAAACCCCTTCTGTAACAACTCTTCTACTTTATCTTGAAGTATCACATTCTCCTTAGGACTCATCCTATAATGTGGTAGATTAGGGAGACTAGCACCGGGAACTAAATCAATATGATGCTGGATGCCCCTCATGGGAGGTAGCTCATCTGGTAGGTTATCAGAAATTAACTCCTTAAACTGATTAAACAATGCATGCAATTTCTCTGGAATAACCCTGACTGACTCCTCCTCACTGTCAACTACTAAAGCACGAACAACCAAAGCATATAACACTTTAGCAGTTTTAGCTGTGATCTCAAAATCAGAATGATGTTTAGCAACAGTAAGAAAAGCATCTGTTTTAGTTGGGACATTATCTTTGTTTGGTTTCTTCGGTGCCATAGCTATCTTATGACCACCCCAATTAAACAAATAAACATTGTCGCGCCCTTTATAAGTAACATCAACATCAAATTGCCACGGCCTACCCAAAAGTATATGACTAGCATCCATATCCACAATATCACATGCAACATCAGACTTATAATGCTTACCAATGGAAATAGGGACACGACATACCTCAGTAACACGAACAGATGGCCCCTTTTTTTCACCACTTTAGCAGATACAAAATTCTCGCAACTACCACTATCAATGATTAGATCACAAACTTTACGATTAATCGTGCATTCCGCTCGAAAGATGTTATTCCGCTGTCCTTGTTCTTCTTTTGGTGCAAATAAAACTCGTTGAACCACCAAATTAAGCCTATCTGCCTGTTCCTCCTCCGTCCATTCACACCCATCATAAGGGTCCTCACCTCCTACGAACCCCCCGTACTCAGGATCATCCTGAACTTCCCCATTCTCTTCTTCTACCAAGTTGGCCATCTTACGCAGAGGACATTGATCAGAACGATGTCCTAGAGCATTACACCTGTAGCATTTTCCAGGGGTAGGTCTAGCATAAGGATTAGGATTTGAACCAGAAGGGCGAGGTGCGTTCCGGCTACTTTGACCTGGCTGGTACATATTAGTCTTCTCATGCAGAATATTGTTCCTTTCGGATAGATTATTATTACGAACAGGATGAGTGTGAGGTTGTGCTAGTGTGCTTGTGGAAACAACCTCCTTGTTCTTATCTGTCACGGCAGTGTCAGTTGTTCCCCTACGAAAGTAACCAATAGATTGTTTCTCCAATAATTCTGCTTTGAGGGCAAAGTTGTATGCTTCATCAACATTCCATAGAGTCTGCAACCCAATTTTAGTCCGGATAGACTGTTTAAGACCATTGGTGTATCGTGCCACCTTCTGATGATCCGATTCATAAAGATTATTTCTGTCTGATAGCCTAGTAAATTCGGATGTGTAGTCAAAAACTGTTCGATTACCTTGCACGCAATTTTGATATAGCTGGAATAAATATTGCTCATAATCAGGTGGTAAAAATCGACCTAACATCAAAGCTATGACTAATATAAATTATCTCAAAATATTGCCCATTTTCCCCTACATCAAAAAGGTAGTAGGTGTCAAATCAATAACTTTATATGGTTTTAAATATAATATTTTATTTTGTAATGATTGAAATAATGAGTTATTATATTGTAATTATTGAGAATTGATTGTATTTATTTAAATATGATTGTGATATTATCTTAGATGATGATAAATAATTGAATACTTGTTTATTTAAATAAAATTATTAATAATTTTATCATCTTGTAAATTATAAGATATATATAATATCTAACATGACACCATTTTCTAGCCAACATATAACCGATTATAAAAAGAAAAAATACAAGAAAATATTTTGATAACAATTGTTTGAATGCAAAAATGATATATTTAATGAGATAATTAATACATATTTTTATGTTGTATATATACAATATATTAAGATGAACTTTATTTTTACCATCTAATATAATCTAATATAACATTTAAAACTGCAACTGGATATTTTAATAACAATTATTACATACAAAAATTGATAATGCAAAAATCAAATAATATGACAAAAATAAATAATGCAAAAACTTGTAATGTAATTATTTTAAAAAAAAATACTTGTAATGTAATTGATATTGTTAAAATATATATTATATAAAGTTGGTATATAAAAACTAAATTATCTCCCATGTTGTGTCTATTTGCCATTATTACATGTTGACATATTAAAAGGGTTTAAGTTTGGGCTGGTTTGGACTTTTGCTAAAACCCTGGTTTGGACCGAAATTCACTAAAATCCATCATCAAATAAGATTTGACCCAGTTTGATTGAGACCAAACTGGGCCAATCTACAACCATATAAGCCCGTTAAGACCATGAAAGAAGGGAGAAAAGCAGAGAATAAATCATTGAGACCAAATTCATATTATTTAATGTTTATTAAATTATATTACCATATTTATCGAATCGTGAATCACATCGTGTATCGTTTTTCTATTGTATCATATCATATCGTATATCGTATTGTATGTTAGATACAAATTATTTGTGAGAGATTGTTTAATTGAGATTTTAGCATTGGTGTTTTCAATTAGAGATTTCAATGAGAAATTGAAGAAAATCCATGAAGAAACAACTAGGATTTGCTTGGGATCGATGAAGAGGCGTCGAGGCGAAGGAGAGCTGAAAAATATGAATTAAGGTAAACACATAGTAGAAAAATAAAAAATAAAAGTTAAAAGGAAAGAGGCGTGAAATGGAACCTATGAAGCACGAATACTTCAAAAAATAGAAAGATGCAGAGTCGGACTCTCCGGGGACTCGGATACGCGTGCGACACGACTAGGATACACGTCGAACTCGCCACGTGGCAAGTTCGAGAAAATAAAATAAAAAAATTCGGAGACTTGAATCCGACTCGATCAACTGCTGAGTCGACACGGTCAAGGACTCGGCGCGGGCTTTCTGCAATTTTTGACAAAATATTGGGTTGAAAATGTAAATTGCAAACCTAAATATTAAAAAATTGAAATGCAACTACAGTTTCGTAATTTCCTTCCCTACTTCCCTTCTTCGCATTACTTTCAAATCCAATACCCAGACGGCCAGACCATGACTAAATAATTCTGCAATCTAAATGAATTACTCATTTCATTTACTCCCACCACGTCGACCCACCACACTCTAATAGTAAGTAATTCTGAATCTAGAAACCTCAAATTAATGATCGATCCCCAATTTTTAATTGAAGCCTAGGCCATAGTTCAAGAATTTCTCTGTTCCAAATACCAATTCAAAGGTAAGTTCTTCTCTTTCTCTCAACATCTTCGTGCAATTATGTTTTATTTTATCGAAATTTCAGTTGGATTTTGAAATTTTGGTTCAGAAATGAAATTTGCTATTTTTGATCCTTTTATTTTATATGCCAGTGGCAGAGAATAATGTCTATCCCCTCAATTATATTTCTAACTTTTATAAATAACTTCTTAGCTCTCATTTACCAGTCACGTTTCTATGTTTGTGTTTTTATTCGATCCGCAATTTTAACATGAACCTTAGGCCATAGTTCAAGAATTTCTCTCTTCCAAATACCAATTCAAAGGTAAGGTCTTCTCTTTCTCTCTACATCTTTTTGCAATTATGTTTTATTTTATCGAAATTTCAGTTGGATTTTGAAATTTCGGTTCAAGAAATGAAATTTGCTATTTTTGTTCCTTTTATTTTATATGCCAGTGGCAGAGAATAATGTATATCCCCTCAATTATATTTCTAACTTTTATAAATAACTTCTTAGCTCCCACTTAGCAGTCACGTTTCTATGTTTGTGTTTTTATTTAACAAGAAATTCTAGATGAAAAGTAACATCACTATTTTATATTAAATGCATGTTTAATTTGAATTTCTTGACAAAATAGCTGGAGACAGAATTTCAAAAATGGTTAAGGAGCAGTTTTAATTTTGAATATTGTCAAACTAAGGATGCATCTTAATATCATATTTGTCGAAGTAAATATAATGTTTGGTAATCTATGTTATAATTCCATAAATATACTGAATTAATCAACATGAAGATAGACAAATAATACAATCTAGCATTAATTTTGTTTATGTTCTTAATAAGGATGGCCCCTTGCCAGTTTTATTAAATGTCTATTTGTATTTGTATCCAAATACAATGCTCTAGTTTCATTTTATAGCATTAATTTTATCTATGTTGTTATTAAAGATGGCCACATGCTAGTTTTCTCTAATTTTTACTTTAGTTACCAAAAAGATTGTTATAGTAAGAATATGGTTTTGGAATTGTGATAAAACATAGAATGACACATTATATTATTTTGTTGTTTTTCAGATTCTTGGAATGTCTACTAGTGCAAGTAATGTGGCTTCTGATACTCATATGCCTACTCCAAGTCCAACTATAGATCCGAATCGACCATTGTGGCAATATGTTACAAAGCAAGAGAAAAATAGTGCGGGAGATGGGAGTCAAAATTTCATGTGCTATTTTTGCAAAGGAATATTCACAGGTTCATACTGGAGAGTTAAAGCACATTTGCCAAAGATTACAGGGCAATGGATAAGAGCATGTTCAAAACTAACGGTTGGACAAGTGGCTGAAATGAAAAGTTAGAAGATTATGCTCTACAGAGAACAGAAAGTAGTAAGACGAAGATAATTCCCTTGCCTCAATATAACTCTAGTCAAGCTTCTTCGTGTTCAATTTCAATGGATTCTATAGGTCATTCTTATTTAGGAAAGAGAGTTATGAGCCAAAGAAAAGAAAGACATCTGGGGACACCCCTCTAGAAAAAGCTTTTAACTTGAAAGTTAAAGAACAATTAGATAGTGAAGTAGGAAGAATGTTTTATTCTGGTGGAATTCCTTTAACTTTGCAAGGAATCCCTACTTCATTAGATGTATTCAATCAATTGCAAAGGCAAATCTTCCAAGTTATACCCCCCCAGGCTATAATGCTTTGAGGACAAAAGTGTTGGAAAAAGAAAAAGTTAATATGGATAGTTTGCTTGAGAGTGCTAGATCAACATGGAAATTCAAAGGAGTGAGCATAGTATCTGATGGTTGGTCAGACCCCCAAAAAAGGCCTCTTATTAACTTTATGGCTATTAATGAGCTTGGGCCAATTTTTATTCGTGCTGTTAATTGTTAAGCGAATTATAAAGACAAACATTTCATTTTCAATTTGATAAAAGAGGTGATAATGGAGGTTGGAGTGACTAATGTAGTTCAAGTTATTACGGACAATGATCCCGTTTGTAAAGCAGCTGGATTGTTGATTGAACAAACGTATCCTCATATCTTTTGGACTCCATGTGTTGTGCATACTCTCAATCTTGCCTTCAAAAATATTTGTGCTGCAAAGAATACAGAGACAAATGGAGAAACGTATTTTGAATGTCGTTGGATCAGTGAGCTTATATGATCAGCTGTTATGATTCGCAACTTCATTGTGAATCATTCCATGAGGCTTGCCATGTACAATGAGTTCTCAAAACTCAAACTACTTTCTGTTGCTGATACACGTTTTGCTTCTATGATTGTTATGCTAAGAAGATTTAAAGTTGTTAAGCAACAATTGCAAGCATTGGTCATTAGTGATCAGTGGTCTTGCTATCGTGAGGATGATACTACTAGAGCAAAACTTGTTAAAGACAAATTACTAGATGATACATGGTGGGGTGATGTTCATTATATTCTTATTTCACGGAGCCTATATATTCTATGCTTACACTTTGTGATACGGACCAACCTTGCCTCCATTTGGTTAATGAAATGTGGGATTCTATGATACATGATGTAAAGAAGATTATATATGCCCATGAGATGAAAAGTGAAGGCCAAGAATAAAGCTTTTGGAATGTTGTGCACATAATTTTGGAGGAGAGATGGAGTAAAAGTAGTAATCCTTTACATTGTTTGGCTCATTCTTTAAATCCAAGGTGGTGAAGCTTTTATTTTTTCAAAATGATATTATATTACTCTAGTTATACATGCTTGGATATTTTTAAAAGTTTTATATTTTTTTTATCTATTAATCTTTTTTATAGGTGCTATGCAAAGGAATGGAAAAATCAACATCCTCATGTTGCTTCACCTCGAAGTGATCCTGTGGCGCCCCGACTAGGTCACATAGCTCGAAATAAAACATTAATTAACTATTTGAACTAGTCGTGCGTCAAACTAACTGAACAATAGATAAAATTACATTATAACCATTCATCACAGCGGAAATAACGAAATTCTAAGGTCTTCAGGAAGAAGGGACAACGACCCCACTACCCGACCCGTAAATAGATAAAATTTTACATAAATTTACAACGAAGTTTTCATCATTTAATTATTCAATAAAATATATAATTACGACACTGAATAGACCATGTCAATCCATATCACCGTGTTCCACCTCTAACTCATGTCGCTAATCTGAGAAAATAACAAAGAAAGGCGTAAGTCTTATTTGACTTAGTGAGGATTTATAATATTGGATTGAGGTTATGAGTAATATGATCAACAGTAATATTATGATCCATGTATGAATAAGAATTAGAATGTAATAGTCCTGCGAAAAATTATTAGATGATTTGAAATAACAAAGTAATCGAATCACAATAAACGGGAATTCAAATAGAAATTTCGAATATGAATCTGGTAAAGTAATACATTCAACCCAACTTCTGAAAATTAACATCCTTATACCTCCCTACGAGGAGCGACCTCGCAAACAAAACGGAATGACATGCTCGAGTACATGTCGACCCAGTTGAGAGTACAATTACCTCCAACTATACTTAGCAACTGGATCACGGTGGGGTACTTAACAATGAGACCATACACCGACGGCCCGATGCCGCCCAGCAGTCACCATTATTAGTCCCGGGGCCCAACTTCCCAAGAGCGTCCTCAAGGGTATAAATAGTTTAAGTGAACTTGGAGCCGGACATTGTCCGTTGTTCATTATAATACCACTTACCAGATGTAGTAGAAATAGAAATTGAAGAATGCAAGACTATTAAAGGATTAAGAAACGTATTAAAGTTAGTTACCTTAGAATATATAAGAGCTTAAATTAACCTCGAGATTAATGTAAATGGATCGATATGGTATACAATGAATAGCTCAAAATAAAGGAAATGAAATGAAATATTATCAAAAGATTGAGAGTTTTAGAAAGGAAGAATTTTCTCAGGGCAAGTGCCGAATAGATTAAGAAAGAACGAGAAAACCTCACCTTAGGTTGAAGAGTGGTTGTTTAAGCTTAATCCTTGTTATCAATAGATCCCTTGATACCTAAGTATAACAAAATAAAAAGGACCAATGTCACGGATGATCTTATTAGTTTGATTAAGTATCCCTTAAAGTGTATCTTACCGTTCAAGTTTGATAGTTTGTATGTAGTCTTTACATGAACTCGTATTTTACATAATAGTCTTATAAAAGTTTATGACTTCAAAAGTAGATCCAAGTATTAGTTTACGCATCCCCTTTTTCCCCAAGTCAAGATATAAATGCAAGCAACATTAGTTCTTTGATAAGTATGATTTTACATCATTCCACATATACCGTTTCGAATGAAAAGACATCTTTTAATATCGATAAATCTAATTAAGAGAAAACTAATCAAATAAGCCTAGCAATTATCAATTTTCTCAATAATATAAGTTATATAACATTGAGAGTATTTTATCCATAGTTCTTTTATTAACTATCGACTTAAAACTAGTTAAATTAGTTAACTTCACTTTATCATATAGGCCTTGTACAAAAGTGAAATGGTATTCCAATTAATTTCTTCATATATGTTTCATCACCTCTTGTTAAACATATCTAGATACTAAAACAAATCATTCATTATATTCAAGTCTTCAAGCCAATTCAAGTAAACTTGGTTATTTTACTTATCTTATATAAAAAACACCATATCCTTTTATCTTTAGTTTTCTACAAAGACTTGAGTAATTAAACTTTAAGTATTCATATTCATTTCATCACTCCTTAGCCTCAATCATTCATTCCAAAATTAGCTATGGTTAAATTTTCAACCCTATGAATTATGTATACATCCTAAGACAATTTTTCACCCAATCTCTATTTGAACAACTTGATTAGTTCAAGTACCCATTATTTTATTAAAATAACACTTTAGCACATTCTTTGTTTCCATTAATAGAGGAATTAGCTTATTTGAACCATGTGACTCCATTCTTTGTGACAAAACATTATTTGTTTTACTTTTAAGAACATTGTAGTATTATAGTAAAATATGGATCAACCCCTTAGAAGAAATCTAATTACTATAAACATTTGTGCCTTTTTATAAATTGCTTTCATACAAAAGAAAAAAGAAAAACTTAGAACACCAATCTATAAAACTCTTAAGCTATTAAGCTATTCAAGAACATAGGCAAGTTACTTCACTTTTTTTTTTCATAACAATAACCAACCATTACCTTTCCTTATTGATTTCTTAAGTTACTAAGTTGATTTAGAGCAATTTATAGGTGCAAAGTAATACTCCAAATTAACAGAACGTGAGCTTATATCATGACTTTTTAAGGCCAGCAAAACAAAGTTAAATAAGCTTAAGAATTAAGTGTCAAAAATAGCACTTGAAAGTAATGCAAACAAACAGAATTAATGATGAAATAAAGGAAAAGGGAGTGACTTATATGTGCAAAACAGCAAGAATTAGCAGAAAATTTCGTTTTTAAAATTGGTCTCACAAGGCAGCCCCAAAACAGTCCGGCGAGTGAGTTTCACTCGCCGGTACTGTTCCGAAACTGGTCCTGTAGACACCCCACGCGCCGGTGGTGTTCGACACCTCCCGATCCACCAAACTCCAAATTTTGTCTTCTTTCTAGTGGTGTAAACAGATTATAAAAATTCTTAGCCGTTTTAAAGATATATCGATTTTACAGAAGCTGCGCAAAACAGGGGAAAAGGAAGTTGTTACCTTGTTATCTCCTTCCCTAGCAATGAAACTTGGAATTTCTTGATCCTACTCACTCCTTAGGACTTAGAGGTTACTAAAAACTGTTTGGAAGAGAGATTTCATCAATTTAGCTAAGATTAAGACAATTTTAAATTTATTGGAAAGATAAGGAACTTTGTTTACCTCTAAAACTTTACTGCCCTTTTCCTATGCTTGAGAGAAAGACGTTCATGGCTTCAATTTTGATGGCTGATTCTTAATTTTGGGTGTGGTTATAGAAGAAGCTTGAGTCCTTATTTATAGGAAGGGAGAGTGGTAGATCGGTAATAATTTTGGGTAAGTGGGTTTAGTGGTAATTGATGATATGGGGCACTTTTGCTATTATTAACAATTTCACCTTTGACCTTGTTGTTTGATAATGGTTAGTTTTAGTATAATTATTTTTATATCAAGTTACTCGGTACGTTAAAAGTTTGTTTCGAGTTCGGTTCGATAGTTATTATATACGTATGTTCTATTTTTTTATTTATTATTATTATTATTATTATTATTTTCAATCTAATTGAGTATATATATATATATATATTATCGGGGTATTACATTCTCCCCCCCTTAAAAAAAATCTGGTCCCCAGATTCTAACCTGGAATGAAGAGTTCGGGGTGATGTTTCCGCATTTCTTCTTCTCGTTCCCAAGTGGCCTCCTCTACTTGGTGATTTCTCCACAATACCTTTACCAAGGATATCTTGCGGTTGCGAAGCTCTTGGAATTTTTGATCGAGGATCCGAATTGGCCTTTCTTCATATGATAGATCACTTTCGATTTGTACACTGTTAGGATCTATAATGTGGGATTCGTCAGGGTGATACTTCCTAATTTGTGATACATGAAACACATCATGAATTCCCGTGATGTTGAGAGGTAGATTTAATCTATAAGCTAAATTTCCAACACGTTCGGAAATTTCAAAAGGCCCTACGTAGCGTGGACTTAATTTTCCACCTTTTCCAATTCTTCTGAATCCCTTTTTAGGCGACACTTTGAGGAACACTTTATCTCCAACTTCAAATTCTAGATCTTTTCTACGTCGATCGGCATAGCTTTTCTGTCTGTCTTGGGCAGCTTTAATTCTTTGCCGGATCAGTTGTACTTTGTCAATGGCGTCTTGAATAACTTCTGGCCTTAATGCTCTGTTTAAACCATCTGAAGAAGCTCGCCATTCGTCCAACTCCCAATGGATTGGTGAGCGACATTTTCTTCCATATAAAGCCTCATATGGTGCCATCTGAATTGATGCATGATAGCTATTATTGTATGCAAATTCCACGAGTGGCAAATGTTTATTCCAGCTACCTTTGAAATCCAATACACATGCCCTCAACATGTCTTCTAGGAATCCAATTACTCGTTCAGATTGTCCATCGGTTTGCGGGTGTGCAGCTGTACTGAAGTTAAGCTTAGTTCCCAAATGTTCCTGCAACTGCTTCCACAATCTAGAAGTAAATTTAGGATCTCTATCCGAGACTATACTCGAAGGTATGCCATGTAGACGGATGATTTCTTTCTGGTATAGTTCGGCTAGAGCTTCAACTTTGAAATGTTTTCCCACCGGAAGGAAATGAGCAGACTTAGTTAGTCTGTCTACAACGACCCAAATGCTATCATATCCACCCCTTATCGTCGGAAGGCCTGTGACGAAATCCATGGCGATCTGATCCCATTTCCAATCAGGAATCGGAAGAGGTTGTAATTTGCCGGCAGGATGTTGATGTTCCGCCTTAACCAATTGGCAAGTCATGCACTTCTTAACGTAGTCCGCAATATCACGCTTCATTCCGTTCCACCAGAATTGTTTCTTCAAATCTTTGTACATTTTGGTGCCTCCGGGATGAACTGTGTATTTTGTTTTATGTGCTTCTTCCATTAATTCTTTTCTCATTTTCATTGGTACACAAACTCGCTTTTGGAATCGTAATATACCCGATGGGTCCATACTAAAATTCGAATTTGGTACCTTTTCTTCGGACTCTTTTAACTTTCTAATATCTTCATCCTCCTGTTGTGCAGCCCGAATTTGAGAGTACCATTCCGGTTGAATATGTAGATTGGCCAAACGTGCATAAGATTGTATGCGAAAAATAGTTTTCTCGACTTCTTGCTCTTGAATGAGATTTTCTATTCCTTTGAAGTGAGAAATCGTTGCATTTCTACTTAATGCATCAGCTACTACGTTCGCCTTTCCGGGGTGATAAAGTATTGAACAATCATAATCCTCCAGGAACTCCATCCACCTTCTCTGCCTCATATTTAGATCCTTCTGAGTGAATAGATATTTCAGACTTTTGTGATCGGTGTATATCTCAAATGTTGTCCCGTAGAGATAGTGTCTCCATTTGGCTAGTGCAAACACAATTGCTCCTAACTCTAGGTCGTGAGTAGGATAATTTTGCTCATGGACCTTCAGTTTTCTTGAAGCATAAGATATTACCTTCCCGTTTTGCATCAATACACATCCATAACCTTCTTTCGACGCATCTGTGTAAACTACAAATCCACTTTGACCTTCGGGTAAGGTTAATATTGGAGCAGTTGTCAGTCTTCTTTTGAGTTCTTGAAAGCTAGCATCACACTTATCGGTCCATATAAATTGATTTTTCTTCTGAGTTAGTTGTGTCAAGGGTGCTGCAATTTTGGAAAAAGCCTTGACAAATCTGCGGTAATAACCTGCCAGTCCCAAGAAGCTGCGTACTTCAGTAATGTTAGTTGGTTGTTTCCAATTAATTATGGCTTCGACTTTCGAAGGATCAACTTCAACTCCAGTGCTGGATATCACATGGCCAAGAAACGTTACCCGTTCCAACCAAAACTCACATTTACTGAATTTGGCGTAAAGTTTGTTCTCCTTGAGAGTTTGCAATACTATTCTAAGGTGATGCGCATGTTCTTGCTCGGATTTAGAGTATACTAAGATGTCATCTATGAATATTACCACAAAGTTGTCCAAGTAAGGTCTGAATATTCGATGCATCATATCCATGAAAGCAGCCGGTGCATTTGTTAATCCAAATGGCATTACTACAAACTCAAAATGACCGTATCTTGAGTTGAATGCAGTTTTGGGGATGTCTGTCTCCCGAATCTTTAATTGATAGTACCCTTGTCTAAGATCCAACTTTGAGTATACTTGTGACCCTTGTAGTAAATCAAATAGCTCATCAATGTGGGGTAGTGGGTACTTATTCTTTATAGTGACATTATTCAGTCCTCGATAATCAATGCACAATCGAAGAGATCCGTCTTTCTTTTTAACAAACAAGACTGGTGCTCCCCAAGGGGAGGAACTAGGTTGAATGAACCCTCGTTCAATCAAATCTTGTAATTGAGTTTTCAATTCTTTTAACTCAGCAGGAGCCATACGGTAAGGAGTTTTTGAGATGGGTGCTGCACCGGGTAAAGTTTCAATTACAAACTCAATTTCGCGATCAGGAGGTAGAGAACTTAGTTCCTCAGGAAATACTTCTAAGAATTCATTTACTACTGGTACTTCCTCTATTTGAATCATGTCCTTTGGTTTATTTATCAAATAGGCCAAAAATCCGTAACCTTCATTTTTCAAGATTTTCCTTGCTTCAATAGCCGAGATGATAGAAATGGGTTGTGGTTTTTCATGACTACCCTCAAGTCCTTTTTGGTTATTTTTGCTAAGTTTTATTTCTTTCGTATAGCAGTTTAGCTCTGCTTGATGTTGATACAACCAATCCATTCCTAAGATAACATCGTATCCCTGGATATTTAGTTGGATTAAATCGGCCGGGTATATAACCCCATCTATTGTAATTGGACATGCCTTAAACACCAAATTAGTAGTTTCACTACTACCCATAGGAGTGTAGACTTCAAATTCGTATGGTAATTTTTCTGCCTCAAGATTTAGTTTTGTAGCAAATAAGGTAGCAATAAAGGAATGGGTAGCTCCTGTATCATATAAAGCTTTACCAATGTGATCATGTAATTGAATATTACCTTCCACCACTGCGGATGGGTCTATTGCCTCCTTGTTACCCTCCAATGCATAAACACGGGCAGGAATCTTAGGCCTCTCTGTTCGAGAATTCGATGGGCCGCCTTGTTTCCCTTGAGGTGCCGACGATGGATTCCTTGCCCTTGGGCAATCTTTGATTTGATGCTGTTCACTTCCACATGCTATACATCGTCCATTCTTTTTCCAGCATGATGCTTCATTGTGACTTGGGTGTCCACAAAAGTTGCATGGTCCAATCTGCGTAGGTTTAGTTTGATGGTTAGTAGGCCTTGCCTTATTATTATTTGGCTTTCTAAAGTTTGAATGCCCTGTCTTAGGGTACTTTTTCCCTTGATCAAATCTCCCTACATTCTCCCATTTAGAACTAAATGGTCGATTCCTTTTAAGATGTTCAAACTTCATCAGTTCCTTCATTTCCGACTCCACTTGTAAAGCTTTTTCAACAGCTTTTGAATAGGTAGTAATATCTGTCGAAAGCAGTGCCCACCGTAATTCTAATTTTAGTCCTTCAATGAATTTTCTCACCTTTCGATCCTCATCGTTTTGGTAGTGTGGTGCGTATTGGATTAGCCGAGTGAATCGAGCCTCATATTGAGAAACTGTCAACATATCTTGAGTTAAATCCATGAATTCTCTTTCACGTCGGTTTCGTACTACTTGGGGTATGAATTTTGTGTTAAACTCAATCACAAAATTATCCCACATTCGCGGAGTATCCTCTACCCTCCAACGTTCTTCCACCACTCTCCACCAATGTCTTGCTGAATCTTCTAATCGAAATGTAGCGAGGTTGATCTTTTGTGCATCGGTATAGTTTAGTACACAGAAAATATTTTCCATTTCGGAAAGCCATAGTTCGGCTTTTCGATCATCAGGTTCCCCGAAGAATTTTGGGGGTTGGAATCGAAGAAACCTTTCAAGGGTTTGATCTGTAGTTGGTTGAACAGGCAAGGAGGTGTTGGCTTGTGATTGTTGTTGACAAAATTCCATGTATTGTTGCATGAATGTTAACATCGGTGGGAGTTCGGAATCCCCGTTTCTGGAAAATGGTGGTTGTCCATTAGTGGTTTCCGGAGTAACATGATCTTGCTCGTGGTTTGGAACATCTTCGTCTTGAGTCGGTGTTTCATTTACTTGGACAGTTGGCGGGAATGTTGTCGGTGGGGCCTCGGGTACGGACGTCGTTTGTTTTCTTGGTCTGCCTGGACGTCCCATTCTACTAGACATACCTAAATAGGATGTAACATTAATATCTGTTATTTCTTCTCAACATGCATTTTATACTATGATAACAATGTACTATTTCAGTATGTTAATTACTACTAATAATATGCATCTATATAATAGCTACAATAGTTTATTTACATGTCAAAAGATGTGCATTTTACGGCTAACTAGTATCATACACAAAATGGGGTTAGCCGAATGCATAGTCAATCTAGAATTACCATATAGGTCAATACTAGTCTATATACGTGACCTACCGAGTATCTACCCATCTAGTCATATATCGGGTTAGATACCAAATAACATATGTACAACATCAAAATATTTTGTCACTAAAGGGGAAAACTAGTGACAAACGGGTAATAATATCATCACTGAGGATGCCGCCAGGTGCGGCTCCAACCTCTCCATCTGTAATCCCAATCTCAGTAGATCCAGAAATCCCTCCTGTCTCTCCATTGTGCCCTATACCGTCCACATCTGCCTGCCCAATAATACTTCCTATATCACTCATATGCAGCCACGCCTGGTCTATGTCATCTATGTAGTCGTGTACCTGTGGAATGGTCTGTCCAATGCCTCCTCCCGAAGGCTCCCCCCCCAATAAAGTTACCATCCTGGATATCTCCTATCCATGGTCCGAAATCAAGTCCTAAATTATAGACAAATCCACTAGAATATCCTGGGAGTTCCCCTAAACCTGTTGAATGCATCCCTGTACCCTGTCCACTTAACGACCCATTGACGATCACCTGAATCTGGTTGCATGTAGCATCAATCCAATCACAATGTTCTACCACACGACTATGAAGTAATGGCATTATGGAGTTAGTAGTATCATTCTCCTCGACCATATGCATAGAGTGCTCCAGTTCAGCGCGAAGTACTCTCAACCTTGAGTCTACATAGTCTCGGACCTGTAACAATACTTGTTCCTTGTCTTGTCTCATAATCATCCTTTGAGTGTCCCAAGCAAATGCAGCGTCTGTTGATTGTTGTTGTAATGTGGAAACCTGATCTTGAAGATATCTTACCTGTCCTTGGAAGAGTAGTCGTTCACCTAGTAAGTCATTTAACTGTGAATTCTGTAAATTATAAGCAACTAAGATTTGTTCTCTATCACCCCTAACCCGGTCTCTGTCTTTCTCAAGTGCAAGTACAACATGATCAGGGTAGTGACCAACCAATGCAGCATTATTAGGAGTGTATATATTAATAGGATGGTCTCTACTTATATGCACGGTGTTTAAAGTTTCTTCATGCCCATTACTTAACCCCAAAACAATGCCTCCGTCAGCCATCCTGCGTTACATCAATTATAATCTTAATATGTGAATATATAATCTATAAGGAAATCATAAAATATAATAGAAACAAAAAAAAAAATATCGTAAAAGGTAAAAAAAATGAACGTACTGTTTTTATGATTCAAAAGTTCCACCCAAACCTAATTCTAGGTATATTGGTCTTATTCCACGAAACATGTTTCTATTCCAAGGCTCTGATACCACCTGTGGCGCCCCGACTAGGTCACATAGCTCGAAATAAAACATTAATTAACTATTTGAACTAGTCGTGCGTCAAACTAACTGAACAATAGATAAAATTACATTATAACCATTCATCACAGCGGAAATAACGAAATTCTAAGGTCTTCAGGAAGAAGGGACAACGACCCCACTACCCGACCCGTAAATAGATAAAATTTTACATAAATTTACAACGAAGTTTTCATCATTTAATTATTCAATAAAATATATAATTACGACACTGAATAGACCATGTCAATCCATATCACCGTGTTCCACCTCTAACTCATGTCGCTAATCTGAGAAAATAACAAAGAAAGGCGTAAGTCTTATTTGACTTAGTGAGGATTTATAATATTGGATTGAGGTTATGAGTAATATGATCAACAGTAATATTATGATCCATGTATGAATAAGAATTAGAATGTAATAGTCCTGCGAAAAATTATTAGATGATTTGAAATAACAAAGTAATCGAATCACAATAAACGGGAATTCAAGTAGAAATTTCGAATATGAATCTGGTAAAGTAATACATTCAACCCAACTTCTGAAAATTAACATCCTTATACCTCCCTACGAGGAGCGACCTCGCAAAAAAAACGGAATGACATGCTCGAGTACATGTCGACCCAGTTGAGAGTACAATTACCTCCAACTATACTTAGCAACTGGATCACGGTGGGGTACTTAACAATGAGACCATACACCGACGGCCCGATGC
The DNA here is from genome assembly GCA_038501285.1 of Penstemon eatonii. Lineage (NCBI taxonomy): Eukaryota > Viridiplantae > Streptophyta > Magnoliopsida > Lamiales > Plantaginaceae > Penstemon > Penstemon eatonii. The sequence goes on along the minus strand of CM076715.1, from coordinate 57,413,124 downwards.
CGCCCAGCAGTCACCATTATTAGTCCCGGGGCCCAACTTCCCAAGAGCGTCCTCAAGGGTATAAATAGTTTAAGTGAACTTGGAGCCGGACATTGTCCGTTGTTCATTATAATACCACTTACCAGATGTAGTAGAAATAGAAATTGAAGAATGCAAGACTATTAAAGGATTAAGAAACGTATTAAAGTTAGTTACCTTAGAATATATAAGAGCTTAAATTAACCTCGAGATTAATGTAAATGGATTGATATGGTATACAATGAATAGCTCAAAATAAAGGAAATGAAATGAAATATTATCAAAAGATTGAGAGTTTTAGAAAGGAAGAATTTTCTCAGGGCAAGTGCCGAATAGATTAAGAAAGAACGAGAAAACCTCACCTTAGGTTGAAGAGTGGTTGTTTAAGCTTAATCCTTGTTATCAATAGATCCCTCGATACCTAAGTATAACAAAATAAAAAGGACCAATGTCACGGATGATCTTATTAGTTTGATTAAGTATCCCTTAAAGTGTATCTTACCGTTCAAGTTTGATAGTTTGTATGTAGTCTTTACATGAACTCGTATTTTACATAATAGTCTTATAAAAGTTTATGACTTCAAAAGTAGATCCAAGTATTAGTTTACGCATCCCCTTTTTCCCCAAATCAAGATATAAATGCAAGCAACATTAGTTCTTTGATAAGTATGATTTTACATCATTCCACATATACCGTTTCGAATGAAAAGACATCTTTTAATATCGATAAATCTAATTAAGAGAAAACTAATCAAATAAGCCTAGCAATTATCAATTTTCTCAATAATATAAGTTATATAACATTGAGAGTATTTTATCCATAGTTCTTTTATTAACTATCGACTTAAAACTAGTTAAATTAGTTAACTTCACTTTATCATATAGGCCTTGTACAAAAGTGAAATGGTATTCCAATTAATTTCTTCATATATGTTTCATCACCTCTTGTTAAACATATCTAGATACTAAAACAAATCATTCATTATATTCAAGTCTTCAAGCCAATTCAAGTAAACTTGGTTATTTTACTTATCTTATATAAAAAACACCATATCCTTTTATCTTTAGTTTTCTACAAAGACTTGAGTAATTAAACTTTAAGTATTCATATTCATTTCATCACTCCTTAGCCTCAATCATTCATTCCAAAATTAGCTATGGTTAAATTTTCAACCCTATGAATTATGTATACATCCTAAGACAATTTTTCACCCAATCTCTATTTGAACAACTTGATTAGTTCAAGTACCCATTATTTTATTAAAATAACACTTTAGCACATTCTTTGTTTCCATTAATAGAGGAATTAGCTTATTTGAACCATGTGACTCCATTCTTTGTGACAAAACATTATTTGTTTTACTTTTAAGAACATTGTAGTATTATAGTAAAATATGGATCAACCCCTTAGAAGAAATCTAATTACTATAAACATTTGTGCCTTTTTATAAATTGCTTTCATACAAAAGAAAAAAGAAAAACTTAGAACACCAATCTATAAAACTCTTAAGCTATTAAGCTATTCAAGAACATAGGCAAGTTACTTCACTTTTTTTTTTCATAACAATAACCAACCATTACCTTTCCTTATTGATTTCTTAAGTTACTAAGTTGATTTAGAGCAATTTATAGGTGCAAAGTAATACTCCAAATTAACAGAACGTGAGCTTATATCATGACTTTTTAAGGCCAGCAAAACAAAGTTAAATAAGCTTAAGAATTAAGTGTCAAAAATAGCACTTGAAAGTAATGCAAACAAACAGAATTAATGATGAAATAAAGGAAAAGGGAGTGACTTATATGTGCAAAACAGCAAGAATTAGCAGAAAATTTCGTTTTTAAAATTGGTCTCACAAGGCAGCCCCAAAACAGTCCGGCGAGTGAGTTTCACTCGCCGGTACTGTTCCGAAACTGGTCCTGTAGACACCCCACGCGCCGGTGGTGTTCGACACCTCCCGATCCACCAAACTCCAAATTTTGTCTTCTTTCTAGTGGTGTAAACAGATTATAAAAATTCTTAGCCGTTTTAAAGATATATCGATTTTACAGAAGCTGCGCAAAACAGGGGAAAAGGAAGTTGTTACCTTGTTATCTCCTTCCCTAGCAATGAAACTTGGAATTTCTTGATCCTACTCACTCCTTAGGACTTAGAGGTTACTAAAAACTGTTTGGAAGAGAGATTTCATAAATTTAGCTAAGATTAAGACAATTTTAAATTTATTGGAAAGATAAGGAACTTTGTTTACCTCTAAAACTTTACTGCCCTTTTCCTATGCTTGAGAGAAAGACGTTCATGGCTTCAATTTTGATGGCTGATTCTTAATTTTGGGTGTGGTTATAGAAGAAGCTTGAGTCCTTATTTATAGGAAGGGAGAGTGGTAGATCGGTAATAATTTTGGGTAAGTGGGTTTAGTGGTAATTGATGATATGGGGCACTTTTGCTATTATTAACAATTTCACCTTTGACCTTGTTGTTTGATAATGGTTAGTTTTAGTATAATTATTTTTATATCAAGTTACTCGGTACGTTAAAAGTTTGTTTCGAGTTCGGTTCGATAGTTATTATATACGTATGTTCTATTTTTTTATTTATTATTATTATTATTTTTTTTTTTTTCAATCTAATTGAGTATATATATATATATATATTATCGGGGTATTACAGATCCAGAAATTTCTAGGATTAGAGAAATTTGTTTGAAACGTCTTTTTCCTAGTGAAGAAACTCGACAAGAGGCAAATGTGGAGCTAGCCGAATTTCTTGGGTTCCATGGTGAGTTTGGTGAGGAGGATTCTATTAATGATAGATCAAGGCTAACTCGATTGCAATGGTGGTTAATTCATGGTCCAGCGGCCCCTAACCTCCAATCAATTTGCATTAAACTACTTGGTCAAATTTGTTCTTCTTCTTGTTGTGAGAGAAATTGGAGCACTTATGCATTCATACACTCAACAAAGAGGAATAAAATCGCTGCACAACGTGCTGAAGATTTGGTATTCGTACATAGTAATCTTCGTCTATTGTCAAGAAAGACTCCACAATATGCGGAAGGTGAAACTAGGATGTGGGATGTGGGCGGGGATACCCACGAGCCTTTAGATGATGTTGGGACTCTAGCGGTTGCAAATCTCTCGCTTCATGAACCGGAGTTGGAAGCAATGTTATTTGTTGATGAAGTTAATTATGAAGATCCCCATGATGATCTTGTTGTGTAATTGACTAATAATTATGTACTTGGAGTGATTATTTTGCTTATGAGACTTGTTTTGATGTTTTTTGCATATGAGACTTATTTTGAATCATATACCATGTATTTGGAATGAATTTAGACATCTTTCTTGATCTTTTCTTTTGATTTTGTGTTATCAATATTAGAATGAGTGTTTATTCAATGAATTTGATGCTAACGTATTTTTTTTTTATATATAACTATACAAATTTATTTTATTAAAATATACGTATCCATGTCGTGTCCTATCTTAAATTTTTTTTCGAAAACGAGTCGGCGAATCTGAATCTTGTCGAGTCCAAGTCGGCGAGTCCGTATCTGTGCAACGTAGAATGGAACAGACTTGGAGTAAGTAACAGCTGGCCGCTGGGGGTGGGCAATGAATTAGGCAATTGGGCGGTGGCGTATGCCTAAATGTGGGAGGCCACCACTTAGTGGCCACCCATTTTTTTGTTTTTTTAGTTAATTTAAAAATACATCTTAACCCTAAATAAATTCTACACCCCTTGAGTCGTACACACGTGTTCGACTAAATTTTTTCTTAGTTGGCCATTAACATTTTTGTTTCAAATACTGGCACGACTCCTCATGTACTGGCATGACTAAATCCATTGTTTTTTTAATTTTCTTTTTATTAAGATGACCTTGATAATCATAGTTGTTTAACTATTACAAAAACTATAGTGGGAACTTGAGGCTTGGTGAAGGCATATTCCGCGATTTATATCTTTCAAGGTTATAGGACAAGAATTCTGATGGTTCACGTTTAGTATAATGTAAACTTGGACACCTGAATTAAAAAAATAAAAAAAAAAGTGACATTAATTTGAACCCCAAGAAAAATAACAATAATTTGAAGTAGTCAGTCAAACTCAATAATTTGATCTAAACAAACAGAAACCGCACAAACATTATCGACTTGGGGTGATCTATTAAGAGATTTTTTTGGGACATTCACTTTATGACATATGTCCCACAACAATTAAGAGCAAAATCAATTAATTACTGTAACAAATTCTCATGTTTATACATAATATATATAATTCTTTTGATAATTTCTTTTTAATTAATATACTGTTGTAAAACTATGCTAAAAGGAACAACAATTAAAGTAGACAAAGTAGAACAAAGAAGAAGATAGATAAGGAGAGAGTTTCTTATTATTCATATATTCTTGTGTATATTAAATCATTTACAATGCACCTATTTATATGGTCATATGTGGAACCCAAAAGCAAAGAGTTACAAAATAACTAAGTGAAGTTTAATGAATAAATTCATAACTTTTCATATGTTGTTCAAAGAGTCTTAACTAGTGACCTTCCAAATTCATCCATCAAATGAAGACTAGATTCATAACACTCTCCCTTGGATGCATGTTGTTTATGGAATATGCCTCATTAAAAACCTTGTTAGAAAAACCTTGTGGAAAAAACCTGAACAAGGAAAAAAGAGTACATATCCATTCGGGACTGATGAGTATGTAACACTGCCTCGTTAAAATCTTGCCAAGAAAACCCATTGGGATAAAAACATGGACGAAGTAAAAAGAGTACATTGTGCAAGTAATTATTAATAACACGCTCCCCCTGATGTCGGCACAAGGACCACAAGCTGATGTACTCTGATATTGTGGAACATCTTTGTAAATGACGTATTTGGCAGTGCTTTAGCAAACAAATCTAAAAGAATGTTGCAAGACTGAAATTGATGAACGTCCAAATCACCACTTTTATGAGGCTTGTTGGTGAAGAGAAACTTTTGGGGATGCGTATTCCATTATATCTCTTTTGATATATTCATTTTCGATTTGAGCAATCAAGTGATATTGTTTTCATATAATAATGTTGGCATATTCCTTATTTAATGTAACCCACATGTTTATGAAAATATTGAATCATAGATCTCATTCATAAACATTTATGAAATGTCAAAATTTCAGAGTGGTTGCTAAAGTTTGTTTCAGGTATTGCCATGATTTAGTATCTCCACCACAAGTAAATTCATGTTCACTTTGGAATAAAATATTATGCAACCAACATCTACATAACCCTCTACTTGTGGGCTTGAATATTTAGAGTAAAAAATAAGCTCATGACAGTTATTCCACGAAGATAACATAATACTTATTTAATGTCATTTCAATGACTTCATGTTGGTGCAAAGTTGTATATAGTTCACCGAAAAAGCTATATGCGACCTCGAATAATTTCAAGGTACATGAGAGCTCTTATTCCACTTAAATATGGTACTTCAGGACCAAATATTTATTCAGTGTCCTTTCCCGGGAAGAAAGTGATATTCATATATCTAAAGAACAATCAACCATGAAATTTGCTCAACTAATAAACAATTCAAAATTTTATCTGAAGTTATTTCGTTAAGTAATTTATGGTATTTGTGGGCTCTGCAGAAGTCCTCATAAAATTTAAATCATCCACGCATTCCGCAATAACAAAAGAACTCATTTCAAAATCTTTCAATGCAAAATACATTGACAAATTGGATTGTGGACGGATCCTTCTTTTACGAGTTATTCATTTAGCTGGTTGTACCACATCAAACCAGATCAGCCTAACTCATATAAGGAACATATTTGTTTAATAAAGGATAAGCATGAGACCATTTAATATCTTCAGGAATTTTAATATAAATATCACTGCCCAATGATCTATCTAATATGCATTAACTACATCCATAAACATATTTCAAGTCCTTCAGGGACTGCAAATCAATTAAATATCGCAACGTGATTGCACCAATAATGAGAGAATATTTTTCATCGAAGTTATTGATCTCTGTGAGAATTCAAACAAGAAGTTCAGTTTTATATCTCACATTTTCATCATGTTTTCGTAAAATTATATGTTTGTGACATAAATTTCACGTCTTTGGGCGTTCGGACAAGTAGTCCAAATACTTTTACAATTTAATAGCGATCTTGAATCGCAACTTTCTATAAAATTATTTATTTATGTCGACATTTATAACCGTTCATGGTTCAGGATCCTGATTTGTAACTTTTATTTAGTTCGACCCAAATAAGCAAAACTATTACTTTGCTTTCTATCCCAGTTTTCTTGATTTATTCATATGTTTTATTTATGTTTCATGTGCCTCTTAATGGGCATCTCGTGATTTAGACTGATCAGTCATTTTTATTTTACAGCGCTTTATTTTGAAACAGTTTCCTCAACAGGATGGACATGTACTTTAAGTACCATTTTCCTTCTTAAGTTTTACGTTGCACCAATAGTAATTTTACGCTTTAAGTGCGTTTATAGTATGCTAGCATATTGTCCTTGGTGCAATTTACAATTCTTGCTCGTACTATTTGTGCGTGGGCCAAGCTGAGACAAGTAATGTACATTTATGTACTCATGTCAAAATAATTTCACACCATTCTACATGCAATGACATCAATTCTCCCCCTAACGGCGAGAAAACTGTCAAAAAATATTATCATGATATTTTGGTTTAACCATATCGCCTCGTCCTTCATTTAAGATATATGGTTCTAGCCTCGTCAGGCATTCAAAATATATGATTACAGTCAGGAAATAAAAACTAACGAACAAGTCTTTGTAGACCCATATATTTTCATTTTGGTGGAAAAATCAGAACATAAATCGCACAATCATAAATTTTAATTGAGAATTATTAAGCTTCTAGCCTGACACAAGTTGCAACGTTGCCCTCAATCTTATACTTGAGCAAGAATCTTAACAAAAGCAATACGTGTTGACAATAGGCATATCTTAGACAATTAAAAAAATAACTTTTACAGGACCATAATGGTCTACAAAGTGGATCTACAAGTCTACATATATCCCATTAATATCATCATAAAAAAATTTGGGACTCAAGACCAATCTTCACAGGAGATGGTCTTACAATTTAATTTCTTTGTGAGCAATCAACACACACATAATCATGAGGTAAATAATCATATGATTCTTTAAAAGATGTTCGTAATAATTCGCGCATTTGTAATTTTCCCTAGATGACCAAGTTTATCATGCCACTTCATAATATTTTGGATCATTGAACTTCTGGTTCAACTTAAATTTATGATCCAACATTGCTTGTGGTCGCATAATTTTTTATGATAAGAAAACTGGGATCATATTCATCAAAATTTTTCTGGCATGAAATATTGGATGTAGTATAAATATAGTTTATATTCCTCTCATATATATAGTTTCCATATGAAACTTAATTGTCATTACATTTTTCAAGACGGATGTCTTTGAATTCAACAAATCCATAAAGAGCACACATCCTCTTTCAAAAAAATATTTGTTCATCCATACAATTTACATTTGCTCTTCTGGAGCCTTTATAGTATACCTCAATATGTATTAACTTTTCTTTTGCTAGTTGCAAGTTAGAGAATATTTTTGATCTTGAAGAATTGTGTGTGTCGATCTACTGTCAACCAAATAAATATTTCCACCATTCATTTTTAAGATACTCACATAATTACTCATGCATCTTCATGACGCATATATTATCGGTATACCTACGATTTTGAGTAAAGAAAATTTACCAAAGATTTATTTATTAAACTTAAATAAATCATCGTTAACTTTTCCATTATCAATATTAGCTCCAGTTGACTTCTTATCATATTAGCAGTGTCAAATGGTCAAATTTATTATCAACTCTACGGGCATTGCTAAATTAATATCGTTCATCTTCACTTAATGAATTCTTAGAAAGTATCCATAAGATACGTAAGAGACCAATGTCTTTTACTCCACATCTCTAGCAAGTGTTATTAGTTTGCACACCATTGCCTTTATTTCTTGCTTACCACTATAATAGTTTCGCTTCGAGTGGTATGATGCAATATTTCTATGAAGCGCATAATATAAATTTTGACCATGACTAAACCATGTCATGTCTATAGTTAATTGCATTCACTTATGTGAATGAATTATTTACATTCACTTTCGGGAATGAATATTTATATTAACATCTTACATTTACATCCGGCAATAGTTATCAAGGAATGATAAATCAATTGAGAGTATATTAAAACCTTTCGTCCAGTATTGCTTCTTCAAGAGTATTTTAGAATCATATCTCCACATAATCTCGACTGAGAAACAATTCTAAATTTGTGGAGTATAATAATATACCAATTTAAAATATTGCAAACGGGTGCAAATATCCATATTGACATTAGTCATTATTATACACCTTTAGTGATTGTGTTGTCCTTTAAAATTTATCATGATGCAACTTCATGTGACATCTTTCAATTAATATTAATCCTCACTTTATGATTTCAATCGTTCAATGAGGATTTGGCTAATGCAAGCATTGCCCCTCACTTAACCTTTTTTGTTTGCCCAATCTTTCATTTCATACAGAATTTCCGAGGCTCTTTTTTATTCAAATAGATTTCAACATCAATAATCCATCTCATATTATTTTGTTTTTCTTTCGAAAATTTCAAGGGCAACAATGCCTAAATTGATAGTATTTGCCTTAACTTTAAAGCCCAAGCATATAATTTGAGATTGCTTAAAATATACTCAAATCTTCGGGTTTGAGTTTTATTACTTAGGCTTCGGGCATGACATTATGTTTTCATTTTAAAACTTCAAGTTCTTGATAACAATAAGAGTAACATTCATTGAAACATAAGCATTATGAGAAAATATAAATTCTCAATTCACCTTTTCTTTTATTCATGATGTAAATCAAAATTAGTATCACAATACCAACTATTAGGTAAAAGTTTGACAAAACTTTTAAACACACACCCGAAGAATAAACAATAAATTATAAATTAAATAATTTAATTTATAAAACTCTTATTATTTCAGGGGTAAACTGAAAATCAGAAAAGTTCAAGGATTGTAATTTAAAAAATATCAGGGTCTAAAATATAGTTTCAGTGAAAATAGTGATTGAACTGCAATTCTGCCAAAAAATACAATGGCTGAAGTGAGATTTTCCAGAAAGCCAGAGAATAAGCTGCAATTTTTTTTTAAAGAAAATCAGGAACTAAACTGTAATTTCAGAATTTTCATATTATTCTTTTAAATCACATTCGAACGAAAACATGTTCATATGTTAAAAGTACTTCAGCCTTATTATTTCTTTTAATATCTAATATTTGTCTTCCTTAACCCTGAATAGACAATTCTCTACACTTTTGCGGACTTAAAATTATACTATCAATGTAATCACCTTAGATATAATCATACATGCTACATGAATTTCTTACATGCAAGCTTAATTATAAGAGGAATGAATCCATGTTTAGCCTTGTAGCACACGGCCGAGCTTTCAAAAGCTAAATATATTTATGCACATTTGCACATTTGGAATTGCATGTAATGTTCGTAAAGTATACGTAAAATCATGAATATATATGCTAAAATAAATCATGAACTGTAACAAATCTATTAATTATCTTCTAAATAAATTATACATCAAAAATAGTAATTTGTTCAAATTAGAGAGTGAGGCAGTGAGCATAATTTTAAGAAACTTCTACCTCAAGGAATGGGCCTTATTTATCCAGCACACATATATGTTATATCACATTGTTACTAGAGACAATAAATCAATCTTCAATTAAATTGAGAGCAATAGATTAAACTGTAGGAACATACTTGATCATTCACATTTGGTGTAATTTGTCAATAAAAAAATCCGTTTTCTTTCGTTACCTCATGTATTCATCTAAAGTTGATTAGCAATTAGTAATATACTACTCGTGCATAAAGCTTTCGTATGCCTCAGTGTTGTAACAACTTATTGTTGATTCATTAGCTAGTTTGGAATTGAAATAGAGCAAGTTCGTGCTGATAACGTGTTGTAAAACTATGCTAAAAGGAACAACAATTAAAGTTGACAAAGTAAAACAAAGAAAAAAATAGATAAGGAGAGAGTTTCTTATTATTCATATATTCTTTTGTATATCAAATCATTTACAATGCATCTATTTATATGGTCATAAGTGCAACCCAAAAGCCAAGAGTTACAAAATAATCAAGTGAAGTTCAATGAATAAAATACATAACTTTTCATATGTTGTTCGAAGAGTCTTAACTGGTGACCTTCCAAAAGCATCCACCAAATGAAGACTAGATTCATAACATATATGAATAATTTGAACTCCTACACTCCAACTTCTTAAATTTTAAGATTGCAAGTCTAAATAAATTTAGTACTTTCAAAGTCGGGGAGTGAAGGATTTTGGAAGATTTATGACCCGTGGCTGCCCGCCTGGTGGGGGCGGATCCTCCGTTGTGGGTAAATGGGAAACCCGGAAGCAAAGACAAAGGGAGAGAGAGAATAAGGAAAAAGAAGTGGTGTTTTTGGAGTTTTTTCTTGGGAAAATAATTTTTTTTACCATAGAATAGACTTATTTGCAATTATGGTACTATTGGATACAAAAATATAAAATTGATATCATAGGATAAGTTTTCATTGCAATTTTGGTACCAAATCCAATTTTTTCCTAAAGTTAATGATAATTTAACCCCTATAAAATGCATCATATTCAATTTACCCTCTTGTAGTAAAAAAGAGCATTTTACACCCTTAAATTTTGTAAAAGTTTCACATCACCTCTCTGATATTTTTATAGGCGACACTTTATCCACTTTTGTTTTGCTAATGTGGCATTCTACCCCCCATATTATGACAAATGTGACAATTTATCCCCTAATGGTATAAAATAGTTTACATGCCTACTCTCAATTTCGGAAAGTGAGTTACATTCTCCAGCTGAAACGAGTAAATTGCTTCATTAAAATTTTACAGGGGGTAAATTAATTTTTTTTCAAATTATAGAAGAATAAATTAAACATTATGCATTTCATATGGAGTAAATAGCCATTTGATTAGTAGAAATATTGAGTTTAATATCAAAATTTTAATAAAAACCTATCTTATGATACCAAATATGCATTTTTATATTCAATGGTACCAAAAATGCAAGTTAGTCTATCCTATGATAATTTTTCCGTCTTTTCTTCTAATTTTATTAGACTTATTCATATAGGTCTATAGAAGTAAATTGTCATTTCTGCATATGTCCAATTGAACTTTCGATATTGGAAAAAATTGTGGGGTCAATATTTAATTTTGATTAATTTTAAGAGTAATGATTGAGGATTTTATATAAGATGAGATTTCAGGGTATCTCGTATTTTAGAACAACCCTTCACTATTTGACTTATAGAAACTCTTTGTAAATACACATACATTTTCTTCAATTCTCTCTCTTATTATCGAAACAGAAGAAAATGGCAGAAATTTTGATTGATGCCACAGTGCAATTTACGATAAACAAGCTAATTGAAACTGCTACTCAAGAGTTGAGTCTTGTATTTGGTTTCAATAGTGAACTCAATAACCTAAAATAATCATTGACCATGATTAAAGCTTTTTTACAAGATGCAACAATGCGGCAAGTGGAAGAAGAAACAATTAGGTTGTGGCTAAAGAAACTTGAAGATGTTGCTTATGAGGCTGAAAACTTGTTTGATGACCTTGAATATGAAAAGATTCGTCGAAAGGTAGAGATCAATAATCAAATGAAGCGAAAGGTATGCTTCTACTTTTCCTTTTATAATCCTTTAGCATTTCGTTGGAAAATGGCTCATAAAATCAATGAAGTGAATGAGAAGTTGAAATAAATTGAGGACAAGGCAAATAGCTGCGGCCTTGCTAGCGTAATTAATGCAAGTTCTGGTTCTTTTTTGCCTTCTATTGATGAAACCGACTCCATAAGTCAAGATCCAATTTTTGTTGGTAGAGAAAGTGGAAAGTCAAAATAATAGACATGCTTTTGACTCCGAGCAATGAAGTCATTTCAGTCATTCCTATTCTTAGAATGGGGGGACTGAGAAAGACCACTTTGGCCCGAAAAATCTTTAACGACCAGCAAATTGTGAATTATTTTGATAAAACGATTTGGTTTTGTGTATCGGAAAATTTTGACTCAACAAAGCTTTTTGGATCTATTCTAAAATCATTAGTGGGAGATATCCAACTAGAGGTTAGAGAATCAATTTTAAATTCCAATGAGAAAGAAAGTAGCGTGATGCGAGTATTGAAGGTAAACTTCAATCGTTTGCCATCTTTGGAAATTAAAAAGTGTTTTGCATATTGTTCCATTTTCTCCAAGGATGAACAAATCAATACAGAGCTATTGATCCAACTATGGATGGCAGAAGGGTTTCGTAGAGACAATGAATGCGATATGGAAAGCCAAGGTATCAATGTTTGTGAAATTTAATTGCAACACTCGTTCTTTCAAGAGGAAGTAAAAGATGAGACTCGAAATATCCAATATTGTAAGATGCATGATCTAGTGCATGATCTAGCATGTTTGGTTTCAAATACGGAAAGTTTGAAAGTTGGAAATCGTATTGAACATAAAAGTGCTCGATGTAGATATTTGGTGATGGATACACTTGGTGTAGAAGCATACAATATCATTCAAGATGAAGCAATTTATTTGCGGACATTATTTTTTAAAGGCAATGTGCTAGAGCCAATGTTCCAAATTTTCCAAGGCTTGCATATTCTAGTTTTACAAGGAAGAAATATAGAAGAGCTGAATACTTCAATTGGGAAGCTTATACATCTAAGACTTCTTGATGTGTCCTATACCGATATCAAAGCTTTACCAGTTTCTATTTGTAAGCTATTCCATTTGCAGACTTTAAGGGCAAAATATTGTTGGTCTCTACATGCATTTCCGGAAAAAGTAGAGCTGTTAATTAATCTGAGACATTTACATTAGAGGAAAGGGCGATGGAAAGAATGCCACTTAATATTGGAAAGCTAACTTCTCTTCGAACATTAAAATTCTTTAATGTGGGGGTGGAGAAGGGCTTAAGAATTGAAGAATTGAGAGGTTTAAAAAATTTAATGGGAGAACTCAGAATATGCAATCTTGAACTAGTGAATGATAGAGAAGAAGCTGGAAGAGCAAGCTTGACTGAAAAGCAAAATCTAAAAAGGTTAGAGCTTAGAAGGACGTATTCAAGTAATGGTGACAACAATCACGAGCAAGTCTTGGACGGTCTTAAACCTCATCAATACATAATTTCCTTAAACATAAGAAATTTCATGGGGGCATCACTTTCCTTCATGGACAATGAAGATGAGTGTTAATTGTGATCAGATAGGACTCCAAAATTTGACCGAGATTAAATTGATAAACTGTAACAGATGCAGAGAAATCCCAACACTCGGTACCTTACCACGACTCGAGATCCTATGGTTGAGAGGAATGAGAAGCTTACAATCGATACAATCTTCATTCTATAATAATATTCCTCCTAATGGTAGCAACAACAACCACCAAAGATCATCTCCAACCGTCTTTTTTCCAGCACTTAAAAAACTGAATCTGTTTTTTATGCCTTGTCCGGTAGGGTGGGATGGACCAGATGAGATGCATGCAATTGCTTTCCTTGTCGTTGAATATTTGGAAATTTCATATTGCCCTTTACTTTTGGCTGCTCCAAGCCATGGTTTTCCATCTCTCAAAGATGTGGTAATCACATACAGTGGTTCATCAATAGTAAGTGGGGAGTTAGCTTCTCTTGAAAAAAATTCAGGATTTGGTATTATAAATCTCGATCCCGATCAATTTTCAATTCCACACAGTAAATGCCTCACATGTTTGAATCTAGAAAACTGTCCTGGACTGATCTCCTTGGAATTTCCACACAGTTAATGCCTGGATACATTAGTTATAAGGAGATGTGAAAGCCTTATTTCAATTTCATTTCCAGACGGCCTCACTTCTCTTAAGACTATGGAGATTGGTTCGTGCAGAAGTCTTACCAGCTTGCCATGAGAAATGTTACATAATTGTATATCACTAGAGAGATTAGCTGTGAGAAATTGTAGAGAATTGTCCCCCTTTTCAGTACAAAGAATGGTGTGTCTCTCAATCTTGACAATTACTGATTGCCTCAACATTAGGAGTTTGCCAAAGGGGATCGAATTCGGTCGATTGACAGAATTAAGATTTGGTCTCATTACAGAAGAAGAATTCGTGGAGGAGCCTCTAGATGGACTGCGACGTTCTCTTAAAAAATTGACATTGATTGGGTCGGACTCTCCTCTGCCGTATCAAATTCAGCATCTCACTTCTCTTAAACGATTGGAGTTGCAAAGATTTGGATCTGAAGCATTGCCTGAATGGTTGGGGAACCTATCTTCTCTACAAGAATTATGCCTTCATAGATGTGGAAACTTAAAACATTTTCCCTCTAAAGAAGCCATGCTACATCTCACTAAATTACAAATTCAAATGTGTCCTTTGTTGAGTGAAAGGTGCAATCCACAATTAACAGATTCTGAGTGGCCCAAGATCTCTCATATCCCAGAATTCTATACCCATCCTTAGTTCAGTTTCATCTGCATGTGTAATTATCATTTTTAGTTGATTCATTTTCGGTCTCTGTCTTAATATTGGTCCTCATAATTTTCATTTTCTTAATGCAGATCAGCTGTTTGAAATCATGCACAAGTGTATTTCTAATTTTGCAAACTTAAAGCATATGGGGTATTTTTGCATTTACTCTTTAGTTTATTGCATTTCACTCTTTAGTTTATAATTAATCAAGTTTGATTTTGGACACTCGTTTTTCAGGTATCCCCAAAGCGCGATGCCATAAATGCATCTGGACGTACAATATTCTATTCACTTTGTGAATGGTAATTTTAATTCTCCGACTTTTAACTATTTTTTCCCAACTTTTAGAGTTGTTTTGCACTTGTAAGCAAACGATCCACTTTGGCTATGATGTTACAAATTTACTAGAGGTGTAATGACCCATCCCAATATACTATTATTTCTAATAATCCTTCATTTCGGCAAAGAATTTGATGCATCCGATGAAGAGGAAACAAGAACCGCAAATGAATTATGCACTTGTTTTGTTTGTTCAAAAAATTTACCTACTAATTTTATGTATATTAATATATTAGAAAATGATTCTTAAATGTCTATAGCTTTTGTTCTCTATTTAGTTTAGCATGACCACAATTGTTGATATAAATGACAATTGGGCAGTCTACACTGGGCCTGGTGGATGGAATGGTATTCATTTTGATTTTTTTTAGAAAATATTTTAATTTCAAGTAATTTTGTCGTTCTAGAGTTTTAAGTGTAAATGTATGACAATAAAATTCTATTTGACACTTCAACGACTTTGGGCCTAGTATTGTTGGAGTAAAAGAAGATTAACTTATGCACGATGCATACCACTAGTATATGATAAAAGAAGATTAACTTATGCACGATGCATACCACTAGTATATGATAATTAATCATGGGTTGATTGTAAGAATCAGATTCCATCTTTTTTCGAACATGTGAAACCACACCAATATGATAATATTAAAATATATATATATATATATATATATATATATATATATATATATATATATATATATATATATATATATATATATATGTATGTGT
Source organism: Penstemon eatonii (assembly GCA_038501285.1). Classification (NCBI taxonomy): domain Eukaryota; kingdom Viridiplantae; phylum Streptophyta; class Magnoliopsida; order Lamiales; family Plantaginaceae; genus Penstemon; species Penstemon eatonii. The sequence goes on along the minus strand of CM076715.1, from coordinate 57,397,395 downwards.
ACGATGTGATATGACCACTAATGTCTGTCCTATCTGCCGCTCGATCAAAACTTCAAGTGTTAGAGTTCTTCCCCTTAGTCCCTTCCAATTAATAATTATATTAGGTAGATGATTAATCGATGAATCATTTCTTGAAACTTTCATCGATTGTTAATTTTATGTTGTAAAAGATATATTGATATTAAACTTAATAATATTCTAGCTAGTGATTGTAGAAGGTTAACTTAGTGTAAGAGCAAAAATGGTGTACCACTAGAATTCTGCTCTTTGCGTTCCTGATGGATCTAATGATGTAATTTTTTCATAACCATTCCGATTCATGATTATAACTATCTCGATAAATTTATGTTTTTCTTTCGGTCACTCAAAATTAAGATAAATTCGATTGTTTATAGCAAATATTTTGGTAGTTGAAATAACCGTAAAATAATACGGCAAACTTTAGTGATCTAACAGTTTTATACCTTGAAAATCGACAATAGAAAATTATAAGATGGAATTTAATAGATCTTGTCAAAGTGGTGTTTAATAACTGATTCATGTGTTAGTTGTTCAGTTTTCTCCAAATGAAATTCAAATTTTATGATTTTCTAACCAAGCCAAATGTATTTACGACTGCCTTATATTTTCCAAAATATTTTAACATGGAATTGGTGATTCCATTTCAGGTTGAAAGTTACATGCTTGAAGATATGTCCAAGAAGAGCTCCCCAATAAATATATAATATGTAACAAAAATAAGAATGCTACTGCGAGAGATACTAGCGCTGAATGTGCTAGTACCTCAACTGCGCCATCAATACCATATGCTTCTAGTTTTTCAGTGGATCCAAATTATACGAAGCCGAATAGTAACAAACACTAAGTACATGTTATCTTTTGACCTTTTAACCTTTCTTGAATAATGAGTGAAATACAAAAATAGCCGAATGTATCTACGATTGTCTTATATTTTCCAAAATATTTTTACTTGGTATTAGTGATTCCATTTCTGGTCGAAAGTTACATGCTTGAAGATAAGTCCAAGAAGAGCTCGACAATAAATATATACAGTCAAAGATGTTGAAAAAATAAGAATATTACTCACAGAAATACTGGCGCTGAATGTGCTAATACCTCAACTGCGCCAGCAATACCATATGCTTCTTGTTTTTTAGTGGTTCCAAATTATACGAATCCGAATAGTAACAAGCACTCAGTACATGATATCTTTTGACTTTTTAACCTTTCTTGAATAATGAGTTAATATAAAAATACCCCTATCCATAGTCTTCAATCACAATCTCTATCCTAAGCAAAAATGTTACATTATACCTATCTTTAATTGCATTTTATTGTTCGTTAAATAAGCCGCCCTTCAATATCCATCTTTAGATTCTTCACTTAAACCAGAAAGTTTAGATTTATAGCAATCATTTTTTTTATTCCCGTATTATGAATTATAATCATCATTGACCACTTTTTGTTTTTGGTTTTGACATTTGTAAAAAAAAGTTAGGTTAAAAGGTTTAAAAGGGCTGGAGTTGTTGGAACACGTTTTTTTTTTTTTGAAAAGTTTATTTGTTTTCTGCTTTTTGAATGCAAAACACAATAGCGCGCTATTTGCAGCACATCATTTGGTGTGCGTTAAGTGGATATCGATTGCGTAGGACGCATCGATGCGATGTACCAGGGCTAAAGCGCTAACGCTATTTGCGCATTTGACTACACTGGTACTTGATAACTAAACTAGTTTTACCTCGATAAAAAACTTCCTAATTAGACAAATTAATCTAACATAAAAGAAGATTAACTTATTCGCGGTGCATACCATTAGTATATGGTATTTAATCATGGGTTGATTTTAAAACCAGATTCCATCTTTTTGCGAACATGCAAAACCTCACCAATATGATAATATTTAAAAGAAAAAATTTATATATGTGTGTGTGTACGATATGATATAACCACTAATGCATGTCCCATCTGCAACTCGGTCAAGACTTCAAGTGTTAGAGTTCTTCTCCATTAGTTCCTTCCAATTAATAATTCTATTAGGATGATGATTAATCTTTGAATTAATTCTTGAAACTTTCATCGATCGTTACTTTTATGTTGTAATAGATATATTGATATATTAATCTTAATTATTTTCTAGCTAGTAACTGATTATTATTTATCTTACTTTATTTATTATATATCTTACTTATTTCTTGTATGATTTTAGATTGATAATTGATTCTATAAAACTGGTCACTGCAAAATTTGAATAATACAAATACGGTCATTTTCTAGTTTAGTTATAGACGAATAAATTAATTGAATTCATGTATTACCAACAAACTACATGAAGCTTTCATATTCTTAAGATAAGCCGATTGCAGACGATACACAGGACCCCCAATAATAGGACCCGCTGGGGAAGATGTTAGGATCATATAGCCCTTGAGGAAACGATCGGGAAAATAAACTCTAAACATTCTCACAAAAATTGTTAAAGAAAATTTTATGATCATATAGTCGTTGAGTTTATGTTTGACTTTGGATAAACATGAAAATGGAAGTAATATGAGGAAACAAAGACCTATAATGAGTGAAAGAAAATGGAACGATTCCCTCTACTATAAATGGGCGAGAATCTAATTGAAAAAGCTCAAAATATTAAAATAGAATACCAACCCATGGGACCTACACAGACAGAGTAAGCATAGACTCATAACATTGATTTCTATTTAAGATGTGTTTATGAAGTTGTTCAATTAATTTTGAATATTAAAAAAGTAGAAGGTTAACTTAGTGTAGGAGCAAAAATGGTGTACAACTAGAATTCTGCTCTTTGCGTTCCTGATGGATCTAATGAGGTAATTTTTTCCTAACCATTCAGATTAATGATTATGACTAACTCGATAAATCTATGTTTTTCTTTTTATCACTCAAAATTAAGATAAATTCGATTGTTTATAGCAAATATTTTGGCAATTGAAATGACCGTTGGTGTGCTGTCGTACGCAACCAAAAATAAAACCTATACTCCTAATAATGTAGTAGGGCGAGTAAGGGTCGATCCCACAGAGAATATCTAGTCTAATTTTATGCTAAATGGATTAAAACAAATGGGAGTTTAAGTATGATGGAATTCAATAATTAAGAAGTGATGAAAATTAAATTTAATCAAAGTAACAAATATTGGTCCAAGTCAACATCCACTGTCGGAATCATATAACTGATCATCGATGCAAATATATATAACAATTCACACTTTGAATATTCACCGTGAAAACTAATCCCCTATCTCTCCTTAGTTTTAATTAATCAGAAGAAGATATCCAATTAATCCTAACTACTAAATAACCCAAGATAAGCACTAAAGGTTTAATATAGCAGATGCTTTAAGAATTAGAGAGATCAATGAAACTAAACAATTCAAACACAAGCGGTTGGATTTAATTTAGTCGATTTATCTTCTTAAGATTAACAATTTCTGACGCAGCAAATTATTGAATCTTAGATGCTTCACAAAATTAGATGGATCAAACAATTACGGATTTGATATCTAATCAAGCAGTAGATTGAAAAGAATAATATACTAGTAGGCCTCCTAGCAATTAAACAAAACAACCATATTAATTATAACAGAAGAGCAATCGATATTCAAAACATAAATCGTATAATAAAACTAATTAGATCTCACAGTTTTCTTGTTTCCGAAGCTTCAGTTTTCTTCGACCAATAACAAAGATTTAGCCACGTAAGGCCATTAATAACTCTAGGTATATGTGGGAGGAAATAATTAACTAGGTGGTCTTCTAAAGTCCTATTTATAAAAGAAGCCAACACAACCCTAAAAGAATCCTCTAAAATTGATATCCAATCTTTATATTATAAGAATAATATAAAAAATAGGATATTATCTTAATGTAAATAGGAGAATGCTGATTTAATCCTTCCAAAATCGTCCATCAAAGATTGCCCCAATATCAAGTCAATATATTAGACTAGATATTTAGGAAACTTTCCATAAAACAGGTATAGCGACTTTAAGTCCGATTTCGTCTAGGATCCCTTCAGAATCTTGAAAATCCCCAAAGATGAAAGTTGTAGACGTTCCTCTTGCCGATCTAAAGCATCTTGAATCATCTCATTTGGATTTCGTATGAGGATTTTACGCCCTTAATACGAAGTAGTGTCAAAACTGTCCAGAAATTGTCTACTTAACTTCTTTTGCACTTAATGCCTCCAATTGTATCCTAGATAAAAATATAAGAATAATGAGTGTGGTTTGGTGTCAAATAAATATTAAATAGCAAATAATAATGCATAAAAACTTGACACTTTGTATTCTTATCAAATTCCCCCACACTTGTTCTTTGCTCGTCCTCGGGCAAAATTCAAATTCACTTCCTCAAAAAAAAGAACATCAAGGTTGTAATGCCATTAACAAAGAACAACCAAACTTTTCCAAAATCATAACACATCATGAACAACATTCTTAAACAACTTACAATTAAATAGCAAGTATTTTCATTTGAGAATACAGTAGACTAAATATGTAGACCCTTACAGGAATGTACACTCAACTCTCATGTGTTTGAAGGGTATGTGTTTCGCTCAAATTCATTCCTATGGAAATGATCTACCATAAGCTTGCATATCTTCTCATTCTCCTCCATTGAGACCACATGCATAACAAGAATCATAAGGACTTTTAGGGGTTGTAACGGGGCTTAGGGACAAGGAATGAACATTTGGAACTGAGCTTAAAAGTCATTGAAACTAGTGGAGCAAGTAATCGGTTTAATCTCAATATAACCAAACACTCTATTTATCATATTTGTTTGTTTTGGCTCTAAAGTACTAACCACATAAAATCCTTGCACTGAGAGAAGACCATGCTTTTAAATCATATGAAACATTATAAACTCCCTTCAATCAATTTTCTCTCTCTTTTTTTTTTCTTTTCTTTTTTTTTTTTCTTTTTTTTTCTTTTTTTTTCTTTTTTTTCTTTTTTTTTTTTTTTTTTTTTTTCAAAACACTGACATACTACAACTTCATTAACCCCCACACTTATTTCAGGCACCCAATTATAGTGATGAATGATGCTCCACTAGCTCTAAGACTTGGGTAAAGATGTCATTTTTTTTTTTTTTTCGGCTTAAAGTTTATAATGTGGGTTAGAAAAAACAAGAAAAGGCTAAAGAAAGGCTCAGAAGGGGCTGAACGAGGGAAAAATTAATTCAAGGTAGGCTATTTGGCTTAAGTGGCTCACAAAAAAAATAAAAATTTGCCTTAATCATATTCACGTATGCATGAGTCAATATGGCCTCAAATAGAATCAATGCAAGTTCTAGAGAAACAAGACCATGGAAGAATATCTCTCATGAAAAAAAATGAGATCGATATTGATGTGTCGATCTAAAAGCTCAAAACCTCACCGGCTTTTTGTCTACAAAACTTAGTTACTATCGTTCTCGAAGAAAATATCAAAACTAATCAATTTTATGTTGTAAGATTACTTATTCAATCATGTTATGACTTTAAGGCAAGTTCAATCGAACTTTTGCTCATGACAAAACTAAAACTTCTCCCCCCCACACTTGATGTTGACATTGTCCCCAATGTACCAAAAAACTACCAAACCAAACCAAATAAATAAATAAATAAGAATAAGAAAGATGTACTCCCCTTGGGTTGCCTCCCAAGCAGCGCCTATGTTTACAGTCGTTGGCTCGACCCAATGCTTCTAGTCAGAATAAATTGGATCCTCAACGTCCAATGTAGCCACATTGTTTACTTGAAAACCTTCATAGAAGGTTTTTAGTCTATGGCCATTCACCTTGAATATTTTGGAGGTCTCCATACTTTGAATTTCAACTGCACCATGAGGAAAAACATTAGTAACAACAAAGGGTCCAATCCAACGAGAACGTAACTTACCTGGAAACAAACGAAGTCGAGAATGGTACAGAAGGACTTTTTGACCAACTTTGAACTCCTTCCTACTAATCATCTTGTCATGAAAAGCCTTCGTCCTTTCTTTGTAAATCCTAGCATTCTCATATGCATCATTGCGAATTTCCTCTAACTCTTGTAGTTGCAACTTCCTATGTTCTCCACTTTCATCCATCTTCATGTTGAAACTCTTTATAGCCCAATATGCCTTATGCTCTAACTCAACTGGAAGGTGACATGGCTTCCCAAACACCAATCGATAAGGTGACATACCAATGGGCGTCTTATATGCAGTTCGATATGCCCACAAGGCATCATCCAAGCGCAAACTCCAATCTTTCCTATTTGGACTGACAGTCTTTTCAAGGATTGACTTGATCTCTCGGTTTGATACTTCTGCTTGTCCATTAGTTTGTGGGTGATATGCAGTAGAAACCTTGTGTGTCACGTGGTACTTTCTAAGCAAAGTCTCCATAGTACGGTTGCAAAAGTGAGTGCCTCGATCACTTATTATAGCTTTTGGGATTCCAAACCTGGAGAATATGTTAGACTTGATAAAATCTGTAACAACTTTAGAATCATTAGTCCTAGTGGATTTAGCTTCCACCCATTTCGAGACATAGTCAACAGCAAGTAATATGTAAACATAGCCGAAAGATACAGGAAAGGGTCCCATGAAGTCGATGCCCCAAACATCAAAAATTTCACAAAATAGTATAGAAGTTTGTGGCATCTCATTCTTCTGGGAAATATTACCCATTTTTTGACAATGCTCGCATGATTTACAAAATAAATATGAGTCCCGAAATAAAGATGGCCAATAAAAACCACATTCTAGTACCTTTCTTGCTGTTCTTTTTGCTCCAAAGTGACCTCCACAAGCATAAGAATGACAAAAGGTGAGAACAGAAATAATATCATTATCAGAGACACACCTTCTTATTATTTGATCACCACAATGCTTCCATAAGTACGGGTCATCCCATACATAATACTTTGCGTCACTTTTCATCTTATCTTTTTGAGCCTTAGATAAACCAGGAGGTAACATATTAGTAGCCAAAAAATTCACAATATTTGCATACCAAGGTAATGTCACACTCGCGGAAAGTAGTTGCTCGTCAGGGAAGGTCTCGTGTAGAGGAAGTTCATCCTCCATACGAACTAAGCGACTCAAATGATCAGCCACTTGATTTTCTATCCCTTTTTTGTCCTTTATCTCCAAATCGAATTCACTTAAGAGAAGTATCCATCTTATTAACCTTGGTTTCGCCTCTTTCTTGGTCATCAAATATCGAATGGCTGCATGATCAGAGTAAACAATAACTTTAGTACCAAGCAAATAAGATCGAAACTTTTCTAAAGCAAAAACAATAGCTAAAAGTTCTTTTTCAGTAGTCGAATAGTTTCTTTGGGCATCATCCAAAGTCCGTGAAGCGTAATAAATGGCATGAGATGATTTTCCAACTCTTTGACCCAAAACAACACCGATTGCATAGTCACTTGCATCACACATTATTTCAAAAGGAATATTCCAGTCAGGGGGCTGGATGATTGGTGCAGAAGTTAGCAACTCCTTCAGCTTATCAAACGCTTTTCTACATGCTTCATTAAACTCAAACGACACATCCTTTTGTAACAACTTGCATAGGGGTACTGCTATTTTGGAGAAGCCTTCGATAAATCTTCGGTAAAAACCTGCATGTCCAAGAAAAGAACGAACTTCCCGCACACAAGTAGGGTAAGGTAAAGATTGAATAATATCAATTTTAGCTTTATCTACCTCTATTCCCTTAGGTGAAACAACATGGCCTAAAACTATTCCTTGTTCAACCATAAAGTGACATTTTTCATAATTTAAAACAAGGTTAGTATCTATGCATCTTTTAAGAACAAGTGCAAGGTTATGCAAACAATTATCAAAGGAATCTCCATGAACGGTGAAATCGTCCATAAAGACCTCTATGATGTGTTCAATATAATCTGAAAATATGCTAACCATACACCTTTGAAAAGTCGCAGGGGCATTGCAAAGGCCAAAGGGCATGCGCCGATAAGCAAAAGTACCGAAAGGGCATGTGAAAGTCGTTTTTTCTTGATCCTCTGGGGCGATTGCAATCTGAAAATAACCTGAAAAACCATCAAGAAAACAATAAAAAGCATGACCAGCTAATCTCTCAAGCATTTGATCAATAAAAGGTAAAGGAAAGTGATCTTTGCGGGTTACACTATTTAATTTTCTATAATCTATACAAACCCGCCACCCATTCTGAACTCGGGTGGGAATCAACTCATCATTCTGATTTTTTATGACAGTTATTCCGGTCTTTTTAGGAACCACTTGAACCGGGCTAACCCAATTACTATCTGAAATAGGAAAAATCATCCCAACTTCAAGGAGTTTGAGGATCTCCTTCTTAACTACATCCATCATAGGTGGGTTCAATCTCCTTTGCGCTTGTCGAGATGGTTTTGCTCCCTCTTCAAGCAAAATTCGATGCATGCACGTAGACGGACTAATTCCTTTGATATCCGCAATGGTCCAACCAATGGCTTCTTTATACTCCTTAAGTACTTTCACGAGCTTTTCTTCTTGTAGTACACTAAGTTTGCTAGAGATGATCACAGGCAGTGTATTTCCATCTCCAAGGAACATGTACTTGAGATGATTAGGAAGGGGCTTCAAATCTGGAATAGGGGCCTGTAAAATAGAAGGCAAAGGTTTCTCGTTAGAAACTGGTAGCGTAATATAAGAAATGTTACCTGTTTGTTTTAACTTTGGAAATTCATTCAACGCTGCGACAGTTTCCTGTAAATCAATGTTCAAGGCTAACTCCTCATTTTCTTTCTCAATATGCTTACCAATAGCAACTTCCAATTTATCTTCTCCATCAAGTTCAAAAATTTCCTGTGCTAAAGAATCAATGACATCAATAGAAAAAACAGAATTATCATCACTAGGATATTTCATGGCATCATAAATATTAAATTTAACAATTTCGCCATCAAACTCCATAGTTAGTGTGCCACTATGAACATCTATTTTTGTCTTGGATGTCTTTAAAAATGGTCTCCCCAACAAAATAGGTGTAGCTTGATCACCATTCTCCATATCAAGTACATAAAAGTCAGCAGGAAAAACCAAATCATTAACTTGCACAAGAATATCCTCAACTATTCCCTTAGGATATGCATTAGATCTATCAGCCAATTGAATCACAACACCAGTTTTGTTTAAAGGTCCAATTTTTAGAGAAGCATACACAGAATATGGCATGACATTGATCGATGCTCCTAAATCTAACATGGCCTTTTCAAATCTAGTGTTACCTATCTTACAAGGGATAGTAAACATGCCTGGATCTTTACATTTAGTAGGTATTTTTCTTTGAATAATTGCAGAAACATTCTCTCCTACTCTCACCTTTTCACTTCCCTTAAGTTTTTGTTTTCGTTTGAGTGTGCACAGTTCTTTTAGAAATTTAGCATAACGAGGTACTTGTTTAATAGCATCTAAAAGTGGAATATTTACCTCGCATCTACGGAAAGTCTCATACAAATCTTTATTTTGTTCATCTTTCCTGGATTCTGCTAATGCTTGAGGAAAAGGGGGTATTGGTTTATAATCGGAAAAAGGCAAAAACTTACGGTTAGGTATGTCCTCGTCCTTACGAATGCCTTTCTCCATTATAGTTTCTTTCTCCTTTTCTTGTTTTGACGGTGCATGAACTGCCTCAGTTGGAATTTCAACCTCTTTTCCGCTTCTCAAAACTATAGCACTTGCATTTTCTCTTGGATTTACTATCGTTTGAGACGGTAATTTCCCCGAACTTTGAGCCTCTAGTCGACTAATTGCGGTTGCCATTTGACCCATTTGATTATCCAAGTTCTGAATAGTGGTCCTCGTTTCTTGTTGAAATTGTTTGGTCTCCTGTTGAAATTGCAAAGTATTAGTTGCAAGAGACTTAACAATATCTTCTAACGACATACCAGAATTAGAAGGTTGGATCGGTTGTGGTCTATGAGGGTATGGCTGCTTATATTGTTGGTAATTTTGACGGTTTTGACTTGCGGGCTGATTCATTTGAGGGTTCCCATAGCTAAGGTTGGGGTGGTCCCTCCATCCCGGATTGTACGTGTTTGAGTAGGGATCATACTTCCTTTGTGGCTGTCCATGAAAATCACCCGTAGCATTCACTTGCTCAACGGATTCCTCTTGAAGAGTTGGGCACAAATCAGTTGGATGCCCTACTACCGAACAAATCCCACAAGATTTTGTTGTTTGCACATTACCTACAGCCATTTGACGAACAAGAGAAGTTAAACTAGCAATTTGTTGTTCAAGGGAAGAAACGTTTACCTCATTAACATTCTTTGGTAGAACGTCAAGCCTAGTGCCAAATTGTTGGGAATTTGCTGCCATATTTGCAATTAAGTTCTTAGCAGCCTCCGGAGTTTTATCCACTAAAGCTCCTCCACTAGCGGCATCAATCATGTTTCTATCGGTGTGTAGAAGACCCTCATAAAAATACTGGATAAGTAATTGCTCAGTAATTTGATGATGGGGGCAGCTTGCACATAATATCTTAAATCGTTCCCAATATTCGTAAAGGGATTCTCCATTGTGCTGCCTTACACCACAAATTTCCTTTCGAATGTTTGCTGCTCTTGAAGCTGGGAAATATTTCTCTAGGAACATCCTTTTCATCTCGTTCCATGTAGTAATGGTCCCAGAGGGTAGATAATACAACCAATCCTTAGCCGAATCTTTCAAAGAAAATGGAAAGGCTCTTAATTTTATTTGCTCTTCAGTCACCCCCACAGGTTTCATACTCGTGCATACCACATGTAGTTCCTTTAGATGCTTGTGAGGATCTTACCCTGCAAAACCATGGAAAGTTGGTAAAAGATGTATTAGTCCTGATTTTAGTTCAAAGGTAGTAGCAGCATCTAAAGTAGGAAAAGTAATGCATAGAGGGTGTTGATTCAAATCAGGGGCAGCAAGCTCTTTCAAAGTTTGATTTCCAGCCATGATTTCTTTCTCTTCAGAATCAGAATTGCTTATAGACCAATCAGAAGTTGGATTGATTTCTTCTGTGTCTTCTCTAAGTTTCTTCTTTAACCTGCGCAAAGTTTTCTCAATTTATGGATCGTACTGCAATTCACTTTGATTAGAAGATCGAGTTGCCAACATAAAAATAAATAAATAAGGATCACAAAAAGCAAAAAATCAACTAGAAAATTCCCCAGCAACGGCGCCAAAATTTGGTGTGCTGTCGTACGCAACCAAAAATAAAACCTATACTCCTAATAATGTAGTAGGGCGAGTAAGGGTCGATCCCACAGAGAATATCTAGTCTAATTTTATGCTAAATGGATTAAAACAAATGGGAGTTTAAGTATGATGGAATTCAATAATTAAGAAGTGATGAAAATTAAATTTAATCAAAGTAACAAATATTGGTCCAAGTCAACATCCACTGTCGGAATCATATAACTGATCATCGATGCAAATATATATAACAATTCACACTTTGAATATTCACCGTGAAAACTAATCCCCTATCTCTCCTTAGTTTTAATTAATCAGAAGAAGATATCCAATTAATCCTAACTACTAAATAACCCAAGATAAGCACTAAAGGTTTAATATAGCAGATGCTTTAAGAATTAGAGAGATCAATGAAACTAAACAATTCAAACACAAGCGGTTGGATTTAATTTAGTCGATTTATCTTCTTAAGATTAACAATTTCTGACGCAGCAAATTATTGAATCTTAGATGCTTCACAAAATTAGATGGATCAAACAATTACGGATTTGATATCTAATCAAGCAGTAGATTGAAAAGAATAATATACTAGTAGGCCTCCTAGCAATTAAACAAAACAACCATATTAATTATAACAGAAGAGCAATCGATATTCAAAACATAAATCGTATAATAAAACTAATTAGATCTCACAGTTTTCTTGTTTCCGAAGCTTCAGTTTTCTTCGACCAATAACAAAGATTTAGCCACGTAAGGCCATTAATAACTCTAGGTATATGTGGGAGGAAAGAATTAACTAGGTGGTCTTCTAAAGTCCTATTTATAAAAGAAGCCAACACAACCCTAAAAGAATCCTCTAAAATTGATATCCAATCTTTATATTATAAGAATAATATAAAAAATAGGATATTATCTTAATGTAAATAGGAGAATGCTGATTTAATCCTTCCAAAATCGTCCATCAAAGATTGCCCCAATATCAAGTCAATATATTAGACTAGATATTTAGGAAACTTTCCATAAAACAGGTATAGCGACTTTAAGTCCGATTTCGTCTAGGATCCCTTCAGAATCTTGAAAATCCCCAAAGATGAAAGTTGTAGACGTTCCTCTTGCCGATCTAAAGCATCTTGAATCATCTCATTTGGATTTCGTATGAGGATTTTACGCCCTTAATACGAAGTAGTGTCAAAACTGTCCAGAAATTGTCTACTTAACTTCTTTTGCACTTAATGCCTCCAATTGTATCCTAGATAAAAATATAAGAATAATGAGTGTGGTTTGGTGTCAAATAAATATTAAATAGCAAATAATAATGCATAAAAACTTGACACTTTGTATTCTTATCAACCGTAAAATAATATGGCAAACTTTAGTAATCTAACGGTTTTATACCTTGAAAACCGATAATAGAAAAATATTAGATAGAATTTGATAAATCTTGTCGAAAATGGTAATTAGTAACTGATTCATGTGTTGGTTATTCAGTTTTCTCTAAATGGAATTTAGATATTATGATTTTCTAACCAAACCGAATGTATCTACTACTGTCTTATATTTTCCAAAATATTTTTACATGGTATTAGTGATTCCATTTCTGGTCGAAAGTTACATGCTTGAAGATAAGTCCAAGAAGAGCTCGACAATAAATATATACAGTCAAAGATGTAAATAAAAAATAAGAATACCATTGCGAGAGATACTGGCACTGAATGTGCTAATACCTCAACTGCGCCAGGAATACCATATGCTTCTAGTTTTTCAGTGGTTCAGAGTATTCGAATCCGAATAGTAACAAGCACTCAGTACGTGATATCTTTTGACTTTTTAACCTTTCTTGAAGAATGAGTGAATATAAAAATACCCCTATCCATAGTCTTCAATCACAATCTCTATCCTAAGAAAAAATGTTGCCATATACGGCTAAAATTCAATTTTGGTACCATAGAACTGGGCAAATTTCATTTTTCATACCAAAAGTCCAAAAATCATACAGCCGTTAAGTTTTGCCACGGCCGTTTAGTCTCCTCCGTTAAGTGCATGTGAGGGGCACGTGGGGCATTAATCTACCCGTTCAATTTCGGTACTAATCTGCCCGTTCAATTTTGGTACCGTAGAATTGGGGAATTTTCAATTTTCATACCAAAAGTCCAAAAATCATACCAATTCTCACTCAGCCGTTTCAAAATAGGGCGAAAATGCAATTGTCTAAAATTGAGCAGGTTGTTTTTGCAATTATTGCCTTCTTTCTCCTATGGACAATCGCTGGCTTTCGGTGGCCGTTTGTCGAAATTGATTGAATATTTTTGTTCCTCTTGTCATGGGCGGAGCTCAACCATCTATGGCAGCTACAATAAACCTATGGAAAATGATGCCCACGGTCAGGGGAAACTAATGCAACAAGAAAAATTTTGACCTACAATTCGAAAATTAGAACTCAAAATTCGAATAGATTACTCAAAGAATTGAAAAGATCTTTATATGTACGAGTTCTCCACGACAAGGGGAACATAAACTGATGGGGGCTATTTCGCACCTCTATTAATATCCGAATCGACTAAGGGTTATGGAATCGTTTCGACCAGATAAACCCATTCGGAAGCTTCTATCGAACCAAGCAGGATACACACCTCAACGAGCAGGATACAATCCGGACTCAAGAAGGACCAATGGGCCGAATCCCATTGGAACTAGGTTTCCTTGTTACACTAGGTTAATGGTGATATAAATACCTAGTTAATTATTGTATTACACACATTCTATTTACTGAGTTTATGCTTGTATTACGGCATAACTATTTTTGGACTTTTGGTATGAAAAATGAAATTTACACAGTTCTATGGTACCAAAATTGAATTTTTGCCTGCCATATACCTATCTTGAATTGCAATTTATTGGTAAAAAAATTGATTTTGTTAGATAAGCCGCCCTTCAATATCCATTTTTGGATTTTTCACTAAAACTAGATAGTTTAGATTTATAGCAATCATTATTTTTCTTCCGAGATTCTGAATTATAATCATCATTGGCCGCTTTCTGTTTTTACTTTTAACTTTTGTAAAAAAAAAAATTAGGTTAAAAAGGTTTTAAAGGGCTGGAGTTGCTGGAACATGTTTTTTTTTTAAAAAAAAAGTTTATTTTATTTTCTGCTTTTTGAATGCAAAACACAATAGCGCGCTATTTGCAGCGCTCCATTTGTGCGCACTAAGTGGATATCGATTGCTTAGGGGCGCATCAATGCGATGTACCAGGGCTAAAGCGCTAACACTATTTGCGCATTTGACTACATTGGTACTTGATAACTCAACTATATTTACCTCGATAAAAAACTTCCTAATTACACTAATTAATCTAACATAAAAGAAGATTAACTTATGCACGGTTCATATCACTTGTATATGATAATTAATCATGGGTTGATTGTAAGAACTAGATTTCGTCTTTTTGCTAACATGCAAAACCACCCCAATATGAAAATATTCAAATATATATATATATATATATATATATATATATATATATATATATATATGTTTGTGTACGATTTGATATGACCACTAATGTCTGTCATGTCTGCCGCTCGGTCAAGACTTCAACCGTTAAAGTTCTTCCCCTTAGTCCCTTCCATTTAATAATTCTATTAGGATGATGATTAATCTATGAATCAATTTTTGAAACTTTAATTGATTGTTGATTTTATGTTGTAAAAGATATATTGATATTAAAATTAATTATATTCTAGCTAGTGATTGGTTATATTTGTGTTACTTTATTTATTAAATATGTTACTTATTTCTTGTATGATTTTAAATTGATAATTGATTCTATAAAACTGATCACTGCAAAATGCGAATATTACAAATACGGTCATTTTTTAGTTTATTTATAGACGAATAAATTAATTGAATTTATGTATTACCAACAAACTTCATGAAGCTTTTATATTCTGAAGATAGGCCGATTGCAGATGAAACACAGGACCTCAAATAATAGGACGTGTTGGGTAAGATATTAGGATTTTATAGGCATTGAAAAAAATGATCGGGAAAATAAACTCTAGACATTCACATACATTAATCGATGCTGAGCTTTTGAACCTGAAGTGTCCAAATCGGTTACATTCATCCTACACCTGTGGATTATATCCATAAGGGTTGAATAAAGAACACATGTGTATAAGAGGACAAAAAGTTGTCCTCTCATACACATCGAAGACCCAAAAGTGTCACATGAAACGGTACCAAACGCTATATTTCCCTTAAACATAAAAAGTTATAAATGTAAATAATCTAATAAATCAATTAATATAATTATGCTTTATTGATGCAGCGGGATTTTGGGAGTATATCGAAGACCAAATCTTGTAGGATTATTTACTAAGTTATCTGATTTACTTAGGAGTTTTTATTTATTTTTTAGTTTATTTGATATTTTTTTTTAGTTATTATAGGATTTTAGGAGTCTTAATTGTTATCTTTTATTTTTTTTGTTTTTTTTTTTTGGAGTTGATCTAGTTTTACTGGTCGAACCGATCAGACCGCTGGTCGGACCGGATAACGTCACAATAATGTAATAATATATTTAATTTTAAAGTATATGTAATATGCATAAAATTTAAACATTATCCTACAAATGATTAAATATATAATTTTTTTTATAATATTCTAATTTTTTTAAATCATATAATATTTATCTAACTTATATCATAAAGGTAATATGATACTAATTTGTATGCTCATATAAATATAATATGATTATATTTATTTATAAAAAGTTAAAAGTGTAAGTTAAAAATACAACAAACTAAGAAATTCATAAATTTTAAAATGTGGTTATGTATAAAAGTCTAATATTCAAAGTCAAACTTGCATATTATATTGATTTGACTATTTATCCTAAAAATAATATTGAAAAGAAATATTTTATAGAATAAATTTTAATAAATAATAAATCTTAATTTGTACTAAAAGTTTAACAAAAAAAATGGAGTTCAAATGGTAAGGAAATTATGTTTCACCCTAGAGGTTAGGTGTTCAAATCCCACCTTTTACAAGAATTTTTAGTGTATTTTTAACATTAAAAAAAATAGGAAAAAAAAAGGAAATTCAGAACCGGGTCGGTTCGTCGGTTTTGGACCGGTTCAACCCGGTTCAAATTGGTTTTTGGAGTAAGTGATTTTAGGGGATAAACCTAACTGGACCAACCTCCGATTCGCGATCAAACCGATCGGACCGGCCAGTCAGGTCCGATTTTAATAACATTGCCTTTAACACCGCTGTAAATCCCATGAAAGAAGGAAGAAAAACAAAGAATAAATCATTGATTATTATCATGGAATTTTTTTTTCTTTTTTCTATTTTCTTTATTTTTTTGAAAAAATATATCATGGAATCTTAATGCACGTATTCTCATTCAATGAAACTATAATATATGATACTATAAGAACTAGGCATTGATATATTTTTTTTCCAAAAAGGTTTTATCCTTCCATGCTAGTTGAACACATTACGTTATAAAATAAAAAATATTAATTGTTTTAGATCTTCTTCAAAGAATGAGGGAGCTAATAAGAAATGGTTGACGGATTGGCATCGAATTGTACAATACATAGGAATATTGCATGCCCAAGAATTTTTGGGGCCCTAGACGAAATCTAAAGAGAGGCCCTATATCGTAAAAGGAAAATGTTTCATGCAAAATCATTTATTCTTGCTTTGATAAATGTAAAAATATTGATTAAATTTTCATAATCTAGCTATTCTGGTACATATATTTTTATGGATAAAATGGTTAATTCAGTTAATTTTTTGTGGTATAGTTGATCATTAATAGGTTATTTTAATTTATTTTATTTTATCAAATTTAGTTATAAAATAAAATAGCAAAAAAATTACCGTCATAAGTATAATGAATGTTATATAGCATATACATGTATTTGAATACATAGAAAAGGCTTTTTAAACATGAACGAATATATGCATATATTGTTAGGTAGACCCTGGCCCTCAAGATCTTTAAAATTATTTTCATATACAATATAATTATTTATAATTACTAAAAATAATAAAATCAAACCAAGCTTTTTGATACTCGGCTCGAGTTCGTTCGATAAAAGCTCGTTTGATCTCGGTTCATCAAACAAATCAAACAAGCTTGAACGTGATTTTTCGTTTGATAAGTTTTGAAACTCGACTCTATAAACTAAATATGGAAAAAGAAGTACATGTAAAATACCATGCTATATGATATTCGACTCAAGCTCGTTCGATAGTCTTAATTGAAACTGAAATACAGGTTCGAAACTGAGTCAAAAAATGAACCAATTGTGTTCGTCACTGTGCATTTAGGTGTAAAACACTTCTTTCATATTCAACCTTCAACTCAAATAATATGTATAACGTGATAATTATGAAGTTATAATATAAGAATTCAAATTTTTATTTTCAAACTTTTGCCAATGACCTCAAAGGAAAATTTCAATGTTTAAAAACTATATAGTAATATTGTTTCATTTGAGCTGACTATGTAATATATTTTTATTATTAAAGGCTTAATAAAACATTGGCATGACCTAATAAAACAAAACTAAAAACCTTGACTAAGGATTTTTATAAGTATTCTATCTCTTTTATATAGTGTATTGTGTTATAAATCTTACTAAATGGTGGATGTCTATATGAAGAGTCATGTATCTCATACATTGAAATCAATTGATGAATTCATATGAAAGGTCTCATAGTTATAATTAGTGACCTTTGATTGTATTTCTTTGAACTATAAATAGATGCTATTGTATTATATTTTGTACACACAATATGATGAATATAATGAAATATATTGCTCTCTCTAATTTACTCTCTACATTATAGTTTTAGTTTGTTCTTTTAGATTATCTATTGAATAATTTCATAACACGTTATCAGCACGATATGTTCTATCTTTTGATTCAAAGTTAGCTTATCAGATCCGTAAGAAAATTCATATATATTTCTCACTTCAAAAGGTAAAATCGAATCGACGAAAGGATGAGATGGTGAGTTATTTATTTCCTTCTATATTATATATATTTTATATCATATGTTTTACGTTTATACGAACATTAGTATTTATATTAACAAAGGGAATAGATGAAATCTATGTTGTTGCCTCAGTAAAGTTTGTGGCCGAGAAAGTTGGAATTATGACATTAATCATCTTACTAACCTCGATTCCATAAGAACTTTGTCAATTAAAGTGAGGTTTGATCTTTAAAATGTCACCAAGTTAGAATAAATATTATGTCATATGTTCCTATGTTTTATATCAATTTTCAGTACTATAACTTTTCAAGGAATCAAATAGTTGATGGCTACTTCAACATAGATTTGATTAAATTTCGGAGTAGTTGAAGAATTTGTTATTATATCAAGAACTTGAAGTTCTTAAAATTAAATATTATATTAGGCCCGAAGCCTAAATGATAAAATTGAGAATCTAAACGTTTTGGTTCATTTTTATATTAGGCTTGAAGCCTAGATTATAAACTCAAACCCGAAGATTTGAGTTTTTAACATTTTATATGACATGGATTTATATTGGAATCCATTGGAATGCAAAGAGCCTCAAAATACAATTAAAATGAAAATGAAAAATTGATAAAATTAAACTCGAAGATTTATGTATTTGATTAAGTACATTGATTGGCTTTGATTCAATATATATACTGATTCTGAATCTTGAACAAATATGGAGGCCATAACTGAATGTTCGCATGAAAAGTGAGAAGAATGAAAAGCCATGATTTATATCTTGTTAAATTAAAAAAGATATCAATCTTTGAGTTGATGAATCAAAACTTGTTAAATCTAAAGGTTCTTGCAATGCCTATTCATTGTCTCTTTAATCAATTAATAAAATTGAGAATTGATGATAGTGCCTACAAGTGAATAGCATTTGTATGTAAAATTGTACAAATGGGGTACATGTTATTAAATTAACAAATATTTAATGCTTAGTAAGCTTGTAGAATTACTGGTTAGTAAGCTTCTAAAACTACTGATTTGTATTCACTGGAATGTAGAAAGTCCCAAAATACAGTCATAAAATGGGACATATGATAAAGATAAAGTGAAGGCAATGTTTCATTCATAATTTACTCCTTAAAGGATTGAAATCCAATATATATATATTTGAGTAGAGGACCCATGTGTCCTAAAATATTTGGAGGAATTATTTTAACACCAAAAGTTGTGATTGTTTCCACTTGACTAAAACTATATTCATGTAAATTGAACTGTCCCTATTCTAGTCCAAGCTAAATGACAAATTTAAGCTCATGTTCACCTTTGGCATGGATTTATAATATGTTTTTAAGGCATGCATTTTATGGATGAATTTATGGATAAAAGCATGTGTTACCATTCAGAGCTTTGAAAGGTCGAGATTCTTTATATCGATAATTTGAATATTTATAATTACGGGACTAATATGGAATTGAATAAAGAGAGTAACTTTCTAATTACATTTTTCCTTAAAAATTGCTATGAAAGTTTGCACTTGAAGTTGCGATATTTTAAACTAGTAAATATAGTGCACGATTAAAATTAGTTTTCAATTGAAACTATTTGGAGATATTACAACTTTCGAAATCCTAAATTCTTATTAAGTAGCAATATTGTGAAGAGATTTTAAGAAATACTATCAATTGAATTCTGGTAGTTGAACAAATGAAACATTGATGAAAAATCATAACTCCTATTATGATTGATAAGCATTCCTTGAAATGGATGCAAATGTGAATATAAGTGATTTATTCCCAAAAGTGAGCGTACATGATTCAATCTCATAACATGTCAAATTATTTTATGCATTTCATATATTGATTGCATCATACCATCCGAAACGAAAAGAAATAGTGGTAAAACTTGGGAAAAATAAAGGTATACAAATTGATTCTACAAGGCGTCAAAATAAAACTTGTTGAAAGAAACATTCATCAAGTTAAAATGTATTACGACGATGTAAGTGACATTCTTGATGGTAATGATTACCAATGAACATTGTTAATTTGGGTTTTGATAAATTCTATTGAAATTAGTAGAGCTAATAGAAATAATAAAAATAATAATGATTAATATGAAATTAAGTTTATTGCATAACGTTTTGTGATTAAATATCTGAATTTCTAATATGATTTATTATATTTCAATTATGTATTTAGGTATGATTTTAGTGGATGGAAAATTATATTGATAAAAGTCCATGTACGGCAATTCATATTTAAAATTAAGATTATATATTATCTTGAAATGTAAACATAGTCTTCTCATGTTGTCTCAATTATGATTATACAGAAATTGTTTATTTCTTAAACGAAAAAAAAAGAAACGTAGAAATATATGTGATATTCTTTATGCCTTTATTTGTATCAATTTATTTTATCTCATATTGTGATTAAAGTACAATGAAAATAGAGTAATGTCATAATTATTGATTAAATTATTTACCTAGTCATGAGGTATATGAGGTTATTTTGATGAGATTTTTGAGTTTATGAATTCTTCATAATAAGTAAAGACTTATTATTTTGATTAACCTCATTTATTTAAGAATTCATATATGGGGATTTTATAGAAAGAAATGTGTTTGTACAATTGAAACACATATTACGGTAAACCAGAAGTTTACTGATCAAAATAGATTTGGCATGACCGGTTAGACCATCCCGGATATAACTATGATGCGAAAAAATGTTATGGAGAGTTTGTATGGATCTTCACTGAAGAACTAGAAGATTCTTCAATTCAAAGAATCCTTTTGTGCTGCTTGTTCTCAAGGTTAATAGATTACTAAACCATTTCAATTAAGAATGGGTTAGAATCTCCAGCATTTTTGAAATACATTCAATGTGATATATGTGGGCCCACTCATCCTCTGTGTGGATTTTAATAGATGCATCTACTACAAATGTGACATGTGTGTTTATTATCAACCTGCAACCTTGATGTTTGCGGGATTATTTGCGCAAATAATTAAATTAAGAGCACACTTTTCAAATTATGCAATGAAGATGTCTTAATAATGCTGGTGAATTCATATATCTGACTTTCAATGGATATTGAGAGTCATGTTGCCAATATTCATTCACAAAATGATTTAGTAGAATTATTCATCAAACGCCTCCTGTTAATTGTTTGAAAATTATTAATGAGAACAGAACTTTTTGTTACCTGTAGCAGCGCTTGTGTGCATCAAGCCAACAAATAATGATAAATTCTCCCTGATGGAACTATTGTTTGGTCATGAGCCAAACATTTCCCATCTTAAAATTTAAGAACGTGCGACATATTTTCAATTGATCCACCACAACGCACAAAGATGGGTCTTCAAAAGAGGTTGGGAATATATGTTGGATATGAGTCCCCATCCATAATAAGTATCTTGAATAAATGACTGAAATTTTATTTACGGCATGGTTTGCTGATTGTCATTTTGATGATATAATATTCCTAACATCAGGGGGAGGTAATAAAGAGCTGGTAAAAGAAATAAAATGAAAAACATCAACATTATCTTCTCTAGATCCTCGGAAAAAAAACAGTGTACACTAGAATTCCAGAAGATAATTATTTGCAAAATATTGCAAATCAATTGCCAGATAAATTTACTAATATAAAAAGAGTTAGTAAATCTCATATACCAGCTAGATATGCTCCAATTCAAATGAAATCGATTGGTTCCAATGATAAAAATCCTATAAAATACGGAGCTAACATTGAAGATGGTCATATTATGGAGGCAAGCACTCATGAAGAGTTGCAAGACATAACTAATAGATAATACCCCAGAAGAGGTTCAGGTACCTGAAAATAATAAATAAAGAGATCTCTATAAGTTATGTCACTACGAGAAAAAGATGGAACCGAAGTAAAACAGTTGTCGACAACACTTTTGCATATAATTATAAAATAAAATGAGGATCTTGAAATTAAATTTGTTATAAAAATATAAAAATTTGGCCAAAATAGAAAGACGCAATTCGAGCATAATTAAGTTAACTTTCGAAGTAGTTCAAACACATAAAGGTGTAAAGCCGTTTGGATATAAATGGGTATTTGTGCGAAATCCAAATGAGAAAACTGAAGTCGTTATATATAAAGCACGACTAGTGGCACAAGGATTTTCATAGAGACTCGATATTGATTATGAGGAGATGTAATCTCTTGTGGTGGATGCAATTATTTATATATACCTTATTAGTCTGGCAGTACGTGAAAAACTTTATTTGCTTCTAGTGAATGATGATACAACTTATTTATATGGCTCGCTCAATACTAAAATTTATATGAAAATCCCTGAAGGGTTTAAAATTTCAGATGCATTTGGAAACTCCGGAGAAAACTGTTTAATACGCTTGCGTAAATTTTCGTATGGATTAAAACAATTGAGACGTATTTAATACAATTGTATTAGTGAATACTGTTAAAAGAAAGCTATAAAAACGATCCAAATAACTCATGTGTTTTATGGAAAGATTGGGATCAGGATTATTGTTGTATATATTGATGATCTAAATATTATTGGAACTTCCAAAAAGTTTTAGAGGAAGAACTTGAGACGAAAGATTTTGAAAAATAAAATTTTATCTTGACCGACAGATCAAACATTTAACAGATGAAATCTTTTGTCCATAAAAGATTATGTTTCAATCTTTGGATGAAAATGGTGATATAGATGTCATCAAATTCAAACAATAATTTTGCCTATTGTTGGCTACATTATTCAGAAAGATGGTTCACTACACACCGAAATACGTCTAACTTGTGGACCTTGTGTCAACATCAGGGGGAGTGTGTAACTGTACTTCCTTCGTCCAAGTCTTTTGTCCCAATGGGTTTTTCTTGGCAAGGTTTTAACGAGGCAGTGTTATACGCTCATTAGTCCCGTATGGATGTGTACTCTTTTTTCCCTTTTCAGGTTTTTCCCACAGGGTTTTTCTGAAAAGGTTTTTAACGAGGCATATTCCATAATTGATGGACATCCAAGGGGGAGTGTTATAAATCTTACTAAATGGTGGATGTCCATATGAAGAGTCATGTATCTCATACATTGAAATCAATTGATGAATTCATATGAAAGGTCTCATAGTTATAATTAGTGACCTTTGATTGTATTTCTTTGAACTATAAATAGATGCTATTGTATTATATTTTGTACACACAATATGATGAATATAATGAAATATATTGCTCTCTCTAATTTACTCTCTACATTATAGTTTTAGTTTGTTCTTTTAGATTATCTATTGAATAATTTCATAACATATTGTAATTTCCTTTTCTTTTATTAGAAAATATAAATGCCGAACAGAGTAAGGAATATAGTGGGCTTATCCCGCGATGAGGCTCATGAAGATTGGAAATGCAGTATGGAGCATTATTTAAAATTGGGCTTTAGAATTGTAAATGGTGCAGCAAGAAGGCCAAACAATTTTTAATTCCGATTAGCAGGAGAAACAAAAAGTAAAACTCCCACATCGGAAAAACATGAGAAAATACAACAGTTAAAAAGATGCACACAGTTCATCATTTTTGCGGAGCTCAGTAGTGTGGGCTTGTAACTCAAGTGATGGCATTAATGTGATTGGACATTGGACTTGCCTCACCAACTCGGTCAATGGATGCTAATTGCTGGACTGCCCATTCCAAGCAGGGAGTTGGACAATGTGTTCCAAGCGAAAGCATGGGATTTCTAGTCCTTAGAGTGACTGGCACTGCGCAAGGCTGGGTTTATAGAGCAGCGAAAACCGCCCGCTCTTTGCAGTGGAAGGATAACGGGTCGGTTGCTTCCTTGGTCCATCAAAGTTGGATTGGCTGGTCCTAATTGAACAATCATTTTTCTTTTTCTTTCGGGCTTAATACTGAATTTCCTTTGATAGGACAAATGACACTAACCTGCATCATTGCCCCTCAACTAATCGACTAAATGTAAAGTGAAGAGAGTTGTAGTAATATAATAGGAGTATGCTTTTAAAAATATTAATATATGTGTTTATCTAACTGAAGAATTTCTACAAAAATGGTAGAGAATATGTAAATTAATCCATTAAATATTCAACAAATCAGACAATGTTTTGGATCTAACTATTAACTGAATTCAGATATTCTATGTTTAATTTTATATTTTTATTCAAGAGATAAAAGTAATTCACCAGTATTATCTCATACATAATACTTGATATAACATCTCCGTTAGTCTTTTGCAATGTTGAGAAAGCAATTTCCCAATAAATATTAATATATATATATATAAATATTAATATTTTATTTATATATATTAATATATATATATATATATATATATATATATATATATATATATATATATATATATTTTTTAAAAGAACACTCCTATTATATTACTACTACACTCTTCAATTTACATTTAATCGATTAAATGAGGGGCAACGACGCAGGTTATTGCCATTTGCCCCATCAAAGGAAATTCAGTTAAAAGCCCGAAAGGAAAAAAAAAAGTGAAAATTAATCCATTAAATATTCAACAAATTAGACGATATTTTGGATTTAATTATTAGCTGAATTCAGATATTCTATGTTTTATGCTTTTATTCAAGATTTTTTTTTTCCTTTCGGGCTTTTTACTGAATTTTATCTTTTTACTGAATTTCCTTTAATGGGACAAATGATACTAACCCGCGTCGTTGCCCCCCATTTAATTGATTAAATGTAAAGTGAAGAGAGTAGTAGTAATAGAATAGTATTCTTTTAAAAGTATTAATATATGTGTTTATCTACCTGAAGAATTTCTACAGAAATGGTAGAAAATTCGAAAATAAATCCATTAAATATTCAACAAATCAGACAATGTTTTGGGTCTAATTATTAACTGAATTCAGATATTCTATGTTTTATGCTTTTATTCAAGAGATAAATGTAAGTCACCATTACTATCTCATACATAATACTTGATACAACATCTCCTTTAGTCTTTTGCAATGTTGAGAAAGCAATTTCCCAATAAAGAATATATATATATATATATATATATATATATATAGTAATATTTTTAAAAGAATACTCCTATTATATTACTACTACTCTCTTCACTTTACATTTAATCGATTAAATGAGGGGCAACGACGCAGGTTATTTCCATTTTTCCCATTAAAGGAAATTCAGTAAAAAGCCTGAAAGGAAAAAAAAATGATTGTTCAATTAGGACCAGCCCATCTAAATTTGATGGACCAAGGAAGCAACCGACCCGTAATCCTTCCATTGCAAAGAGCAGGCGGTTTTCGCTGCTTTGTAAAGCCATGTGTATATATATATATACTAGAAAATAAAAAAAAAATCATGGACCTATGTCTTCCGGTTAGGGCTGTCAGTCGGGCAGATTTCAATCCGAATCTGGTCCGATTTACTAAGATAATTGTTCGATTTATAGTTGTTCTATATATATATATATATATATATATATATATATATATATATATATATATATATATAATATTTTGTAAAAGTAAGTACCATTAATAATATTTTACTGTCATTTTAAGAAGATAGTAATTTATAATTCCTTTATAAATTTATTTAAACCAATATTTTCATATAAAAATATGAATATCAGTAAAGGATGTTTGAACAAGTGAGCTAAAATTAAATAAAATTGTAAGTTAATAAAATAATTTTTGGAAAAAAAATTAATATAATTTTTGAAATAAATTTTTTATTGAATCCGAAAAAGATCCGATATCCGGTCAAATCCGATCAATATTATTGGTCAAATAATTTAAATCCGAGTACAAACCGAACAAAATTCGATCCAATATAAATAATACTGAATCTGAACGAATCTGATCCTATCGAATCCGACCCATTGACCAATGACAGTCTTAGTAAAGTATATTGCATTGAAGTTAAAAATAATAGTTGGGCCCATATACTACAGAGTGCAGCCCAACCTTTCTGACAGCTGTAAGGTTAATATGGAAGTAAATTGGTTGGGTTTTGTCTCAGTTTGATTTGGAAAAGTTGTTTCGAAGGTTTGGGTGAAACATTTGAAACTCGATTTGGGTAATGGTTTCAATGGAATATTGAGATTGCAAAATATTATTTGAGATTTGATGTGGATGGTGGTTTGGTTGTTGGGGTTTGGAGAAGAAAAAAAGGTAGTAGGTGTCAAATCAATAACTTTATAGGGTTTGAAATATAATATTTTATTTTGTAATGATTGAAATAATGAATTATTATATTGTAATTATTGAGAATTGATTGTATTTATTTAAATATGATTGTGATATTATCTTAGATGATGATAAATAATTGAATACTTGTTTATTTAAATAAAATTATTAATAATTTTATCATCTTGTAAATTATAAGATATATATAATATCTAACATGACACCATTTTCTAGCCTACATATAACCGATTATAAAAAGAAAAAATACAAGACAATATTTTGATAACAATTGTTTGAATGCAAAAGTGATATATTTAATGAGATAATTAATACATATTTTTAGGTTGTATATATACAATATATTAAGATGAACTTTATTTTTACCATCTAATATAATCGAATATAACATTTAAAACTGCAGCTGGATATTTTAATAACAATTATTACATACAAAAATTGATAATGCAAAAATAAAAAAATATGACAAAAATAAATAATGCAAAAACTTGTAATGTAATTATTTAAAAAAAAAACTTGTAATGTAATTGATATTGTTAAAATATATATTATATAAAGTTGGTATATAAAAACTAAATTATCTCCCATGTTGTGTCTATTTGTCATTATTACATGTTGACATATTAAAAGGGTTTAAGTTTGGGCTGGTTTGGACTTTTGCTAAAACCCTGGTTTGGACCGAAATTCACTAAAATCCATCATCAAACAAGATTTGACCCGGTTTGATTGAGACCA
The DNA here is from genome assembly GCA_038501285.1 of Penstemon eatonii. Lineage (NCBI taxonomy): Eukaryota > Viridiplantae > Streptophyta > Magnoliopsida > Lamiales > Plantaginaceae > Penstemon > Penstemon eatonii. The sequence continues at coordinate 57,370,261 of CM076715.1, read as the reverse complement.
AACTGGGCCAAACTACAACCATATAAGCCCGTAAAGACCATGAAAGAAGGGAGAAAAGCAGAGAATAAATCATTGAGACCAAATTCGTACTATTTAATGTTTATTATTTATCGAATCGTGAATCACATCGTGTATCGTTTTTCTATTGTATCATATCATATCGTATATCGTATTGTATGTTAGATACAAATTATTTGTGAGAGATTGTTTAAAGCATAATTGAGATTTTAGCATTGGTGTTTTCAATTAGAGATTTCAATGAGAAATTGAAGAAAATCCATGAAGAAACAAATAGGATTTGCTTGGGATCGATGAAGAGGCGTCGAGGCGAAGGAGAGCTGAAAAATATGAATTAAGGTAAACACATAGTAGAAAAATAAAAAATAAAAGTTAAAAGGAAAGAGGCGTGAAATGGAACCTATGAAGCACGGATACTTCAAAAAATAGAAAGATGCAGAGTCGGACTCTCTGGGGACTCGGATACGCGTGCGACACAACTAGGATACACGTCGAACTCGCCACGTGACAAGTTCGAGAAAATAAAATAAAAAAATTCGGAGACTTGAATCCGACTCGATCAACTGCTGAGTCGACACGGTCAAGGACTCGGGGCGGGCTTTCTGCAATTTTTGACAAAATATTGGGTTGAAAATGTCAACCAAACCTAAATATTAAAAAATTGAAATGCAACTACAGTTTCCTAATTTCCTTCCCTACTTCCTTTCTTCGCATTACTTTCAAATCCAATACCCAAACGGCCAGACCATGACTAAATAATTCTACAATCTAAATGAATTACTCATTTCATTTACTCCCACCACGTCGACCCACCACACTCTAATAGTAAGTAATTTTGAATCTACAAACCTCAAATTAAAGATCGATCCCCAGTTTTTAATTGAACCCTAGGCCATAGTTCAAGATTTTCTTTCTTCCAAATACCAATTCAAAGGTAAGTTCTTCTCTTTCTCTCCACATCTTCGTGCAATTATGTTTTATTTTATCGAAATTTCAGTTGGATTTTGAAATTCTGGTTCAAGAAATGAAATTTGCTATTTTTGATCCTTTTATTTTATTTGCCAGTGGCAGAGAATAATGTATATCCCCTCTATTATATTTCTAACTTTTATAAATAACTTCTTAGCTCTCATTTACAAGTCAAGTTTCTATGTTTGTGTTTTTATTTAACATAATAGTAAGTAATTCTGAATCTACAAACCTCAAATTAAAGATCGATCCGCAATTTTAACATGAACCCCAGGCCATAGTTCAAGAATTTCTCTCTTCCAAATACCAATTCAAAGGTAAGTTCTTCTCTTTCTCTCTACATCTTTATGCAATTATGTTTTATTTTATCGAAATTTCAGTTGGATTTTGAAATTTTGGTTCAAGAAATGAAATTTGCTATTTTTGTTCCTTTTATTTATATGCCAGTGGCAGAGAATAATGTATATCCCCTCAATTATATTTCTAACTTTTATAAATAACTTCTTAGCTCTCACTTACCAGTCACGTTTCTATGTTTGTGTTTTTATTTAACAAGAAATTCTAGATGAAAAGTAACATCACTATTTTATATTAAATGCATGTTTAATTTGAATTTCTTGACAAAATAGCTGGAGACAGAATTTCAAAAATGGTTAAGGAGCAGTTTTAATTTTGAATATTGTCAAACTAAGGATGCATCTTAATATCATATTTGTCGAAGTAAATATAATGTTTGGTAATCTATGTTATATTTATGATTCCATAAATATACTGAATTAATCAACATGAAGCTAGACAAATACTACAATCTAGCATTAATTTTGTTTATGTTCTTATTAAGGATGGCCACTGGCCAGTTTTATTAAATGTCTATTTGTATTTGTATCCAAATACAATGCTCTAGTTTCATTTTATAGCATTAATTTTATCTATGTTGTTATTAAGGATGGCCACATGCTAGTTTTCTCTAATTTTTACTTTAGTTACCAAAACGATTGTTATAGTAAGAATATGGTTTTGGAATTGTGATAAAACATAGAATGACACATTATATTATTTTGTTGTTTTTCAGATTCTTGGAATGTCTACTAGTGCAAGTAATGTGGCTTCTGATACTCATATGCCTACTCCAAGTCCAACTATAGATCCGAATCGACCATTGTGGCAATATGTTACAAAGCAAGAGAAAACTAGTGCGGGAGATGGGAGTCAAAATTTCATGTGCTATTTTTGCAAAGGAATATTCACAGGTTCATACTCGAGAGTTAAAGCACATTTGCCAAAGATTACAGGGCAAGGGATAAGAGCATGTTCAAAACTAACGGTTGGACAAGTGGCTGAAATGAAAAAGTTAGAAGATTATGCTCTACAGAGAACAGAAAGTAGTAAGACGAAGATAATTCCCTTGCCTCAATATAACTCTAGTCAAGCTTCTTCGTGTTCAATTTCAATGGATTCTATAGGTCATTCTTATTTTAGGCAAGAGAGTTATGAGCCAAAGAAAAGAAAGACATCTGGGGACACCCCTCTAGAAAAAACTTTTAACTTGAAAGTTAAAGAACAATTAGATAGTGAGGTAGGAAGAATGTTTTATTCTGGTGGAATTCCTTTAACTTTGCAAGGAATCCCTACTTCATTAGATGTATTCAATCAATTGCAAAGGCGAATCTTCCAAGTTATACCCCCCCATGCTATAATGCTTTGAGGACAAAAGTGTTGGAAAAAGAAAAAGTTAATATTGATAGTTTGCTTGAGAGTGCTAGATCAACATGGAAATTCAAAGGAGTAAGCATAGTATCTGATGGTTGGTCAGACCCCCAAAAAAGGCCTCTTATTAACTTTATGGCTATTAATGAGCATGGGCCAATTTTTATTCGTGCTGTTAATTGTTAAGCGAATTATAAAGACAAACATTTCATTTTCAATTTGATAAAAGAGGTGATAATGGAGGTTGGAGTGACTAATGTAGTTCGAGATATTACGGACAATGATCCCGTTTGTAAAGCAGCTGGATTGTTGATTGAACAAACGTATCCTCGTATCTTTTGGACTCCATGTGTTGTGCAGACTCTCAATCTTGCCTTCAAAAATATTTGTGCTGCAAAGAATACAGAGACAAATGGAGAAACGTATTATGAATGTCGTTGGATCAGTGAGCTTATTGGATCAGCTGTTATGATTCGCAACTTCATTGTGAATCATTCCATGAGGCTTGCCATGTACAATGAGTTCTCAAAACTCAAACTACTTTCTGTTGCTGATACACGTTTTGCTTCTATGATTGTTATGCTAAGAAGATTTAAAGTGGTTAAGCAACAATTGCAAGCATTGGTCATTAGTGATCAGTGGTCTTGCTATCGTGAGGATGATACTACTAGAGCAAAACTTGTTAAAGACAAATTACTAGATGATACATGGTGGGGTGATGTTGATTATATTTTTATTTTCACGGAGTCTATATATTCTATGCTTAGACTTTGTGATACGGACCAACCTTGCCTCCATTTGGTTAATGAAATGTGGGATTCTATGATACGCGATGTAAAGAAGATTTATATATGCCCATGAGATGAAAAGTGAAGGCCAAGAATAAAGCTTTAGGAATGTTGTGCGCATAATTTTGGAGGAGAGATGGAGTAAAAGTAGTAATCCTTTACATTGTTTGGCTCATTCTTTAAATCCAAGGTGGTGAAGCTTTTATTTTTTCAAAATGATATTATATTACTCTAGTTATACATGCTTGGATATTTTCAAAAGTTTTATATTTTTTTTATCTATTAATCTTTTTTATAGGTGCTATACAAAGGAATGGAAAAATCAACATCCTCATGTTGCTTCACCTCGAAGTGATCCAGAAATTTCTAGGATGAGAGAAATTTGTTTGAAACGTCTTTTTCCTAGTGAAGAAACTCGACAAGAGGCAAATGTGGAGCTAGCCGAATTTCTTGGGTTCCATGGTGAGTTTGGTGAGGAGGATTCTATTAATGATAGATCAAGGCTAACTCGATTGCGATGGTGGTTAATTCATGGTCCAGCGGCCCCTCTCCAATCAATTTGCATTAAACTACTTGGTCAAGTTTGTTCTTCTTCTTGTTGTGAGAGAAATTGGAGAACTTATGCATTCATACACTCAACAAAGAGGAATAAAATCGCTACACAACGTGCTGAAGATTTGGTATTCGTACATAGTAATCTTCGTCTATTGTCAAGAAAGACTCCACAATATGCGGAAGGTGAAACTAGGATGTGGGATGTGGGTGGGGATACCCACGAGCCTTTAGATGATGTTGGGACTCTAGCGGTTGCAAATCTCTCGCTTCATGAACCGGAGTTGGAAGCAATGTTATTTGTTGATGAAGTTAATGAAGATCCCCATGATGATCTTGTTGTGTAATTGACTAATAATTATGTACTTGGAGTGATTATTTTGCTTATGAGACTTGTTTTGATGTTTTTTGCATATGAGACTTATTTTGAATCATTTACCATGTATTTGGAGTGAATTTAGACATCTTTCTTGATATTTTCTTTTGATTTTGTGTTATCAATATTAGAATGAGTGTTTATTCAATGAATTTGATGCTAACGTATTTTTTTATAAATAACTATATAAATTTATTTTATTAAAATATACGTATCCATGTCGTGTCCTATCTTAAATTTTTTTTCGAAAACGAGTCGGCGAATCTGAATCTTGTCGAGTCCAAGTCGGCGAGTCCGTATCTGTGCAACGTAGAATGGAACAGACTTGGAGTAAGTAACAGCTGGCCGCTGGGGGTAGGCAATGAATTAGGCAATTGGGTGGTGGCGTATGCCTAAATGTGGGAGGCCACCACTTAGTGGCCACCCATTTTTTTGTTTTTTTAGTTAATTTAAAAATACATCTTAACCCTAAATAAATTCTACACCCCTTGAGTCGTACACACGTGTTCGACTAAATTTTTTCTTAGTTGGCCATTAACATTTTTGTTTCAAATACTGGCACGACTCCTCATGTACTGGCATGACTACATCCATTGTTTTTTAATTTTCTTATTATTAAGATGACCTTGATAATCATAGTTGTTTAACTATTACAAAAACTATTTTGATTTTAATTAAAAAAAATATTAATACTATTATTAATATAATTATTATTAAAATAAATGAGAGTGGATGAATTTGAAAAATTGAATTAAATGGAGATTGAAATGAGTTCGGTTGAAGATGAGTTTTTAATTGGATAAAAATAGGGTTAATTGGACAATGGGTTCAATTGAAGATGGCCAAACTACTACATAGCTAAAGAATTAAAAGTTATGCACGTTAAGAAAAATAACAATAATTTTAAATAGTAAGTGGCCTAACTACTACATAACTAAAAAATTAAAAGTGAAAGTACAGCACTATAGTGGGAACTTGAGGCTTGGTGAAGGCATATTCCGCGATTTATATCTTTCAAGGTTATAGGACAAGAGTTCTGATGGTTCACGTTTAGTAAAATGTCAACTTGGACACCTGAATTAAAAAAATAAAAAATAAAAAAAAAGTGACATTAATTTGAACCCCAAGAAAAATAACAATAATTTGAAGTAGTCAGTCAAACTCAATAATCTGATCTAAACACACAGAAACCGCACAAACATTATCGACTTGGGGTGATCTATTAAGAAATTTTTTTGGGACATTCACTTTATGACATATGTCCCACAACAATTAAGAGCAAAATCAATTAATTACTGTAACAGATTCTCATGTTTATACATAATATATATAACTCTTTCGATAATTTCTTTTTAATTAATATACTGTTGTAAAACTATGCTAAAAGGAACAACAATTAAAGTAGACAAAGTAGAACAAAGAAGAAGATAGATAAGGAGAGAGTTTCTTATTATTCATATATTCTTGTGTATATTAAATCATTTACAATGCATCTATTTATCTGGTCATATGTGCAACCCAAAAGCAAAGAGTTACAAAATAATTAAGTGAAGTTTAATGAATAAATTCATAACTTTTCATATGTTGTTCAAAGAGTCTTAATTAGTGACCTTCCAAATTCATCCACCAAATGAAGACTAGATTCATAACACTCCCCCTTGGATGCATGTTGTTTATGGAATATGCCTCATTAAAAACCTTGTTAGAAAAACCCTGTGGAAAAAACCTGAACAAGGAAAAAAGAGTACATATCCATTCGGGACTGATGAGTATGTAACACTGTCTCATTAAAACCTAGCCAAGAAAACCCATTGGGATAAAAACTTGGACGAAGTAAAAAGAGTACAGTGTGCAAGTAATTATCAATAACACGCTCCCCCTGATGTCGGCACAAGGACCACAAGCTGATGCACTCTGATATTGTGGAACATCTTTCTAAATGACGTATTCGGCAGTGCTTTAGCAAACAAATCTAAAAGAATGTTGCAAGACTGAAATTGATGAACGTCCAAATCACCACTTTTATGAGGCTTGTTGGTGAAGAGAAACTTTTGGTGATGCGTATTCCATTATGTCTCTTTTGATATATTCGTTTTCGATTTGAGCAATCAAGTGATATTGTTTTCATATAATAATGTTGGCATATTCCTTATTTAATGTAACCCACATGTTTATGAAAATATTGAATCATAGATCTCATTCATAAACATTTATGAAATGTCAAAATTTCAGAGTGGTTGGAAGAGGTGGTTGCTAAAGTTTGTTTCAGGTATTGCCATGATTTAGTATCTCCACCACAAGTAAATTCATGTTCACTTTGGAATAAAATATTATGCAACCAACATCTACATAACCCTCTACTTGTGGGCTTGAATATTTAGAGTAAAAAATAAGCTTATGACAGTTATTCCACGAAGATAACATAATACTTATTTAATGTCATTTCAATGACTTTATGTTGGTGCAAAGTTGTATATAGTTCACCGAAAAAGCTATTCCACTTAAATATGGTACTTGAGGACCAAATTTTTATTCATTGTCCTTTCCCGCGAAGAAAGTGATATTCATATATCTAAAGAACAATCAACCATGAAATTTGCTCAACTAATAAACAATTATCAAAATTTTATCTGAAGTTATTTCGTTTAGTAATTTATGGTATTTGTGGGCTCTGCAGAAGTCCTCATAAAATTTAAATCATCCACGCATTCCGCAATAACAAAAGAACTCATTTCAAAATCTTTCAATGCAAAATACATTGACAAATTGGATTGTGGACGGATCCTTCTTTTACGAGTTATTCATTTAGCTGGTTGTACCACATCAAACCAGATCACCCTAACTCATATAAGGAACATATTTGTTTAATAAAGGATAAGCATGAGACCATTTAATATCTTCAGGAATTTTAATATAAATATCACTGCCCAATGATCTATCTAATATGCATTAACTACATCCATAAACATATTTCAAGTCCTTCAGGGACTGCAAATCAATTAAATATCGCAACGTGAATGCACCAATAATGAGAGAATATGTTTCATCGAAGTTATTGATCTCTGTGAGAATTCATACAAGAAGTTCAGTCTTATATCTCACATTTTCATCATGTTTTCGTAAAATTATATGTTTGTGACATAAATTTCACGTCTTTGGGCGTTCGGACAACAAGTCCAAATACTTTTACAATTTAATAGCGATCTTGAATCGCAACTTTCTATAAAATTATTTATTTATGTCGACATTTATAACCGTTCATGGTTCAGGATCCTGATTTGTAACTTTTATTTAGTTCGACCCAAATAAGCAAAACTATTACTTTGCTTTCTATCCCAGTTTTCTTGATTTATTCATATGTTTTATTTCTATTTCATGTGCCTCTTAATGGGCATCTCGTGATTTAGACTGGTCAGTCATTTTTATTTTACAGCGCTTTATTTTGAAACAGTTTCCTCAACAGGATGGACACGTACTTTAAGTACCATTTTCCTTCTTAAGTTTTACGTTGCACCAATAGTAATTTTACGCTTTAAGTGCGTTTGTAGTATGCTAGCATATTGTCCTTGGTGCAATTTTCAATTCTTGCTCGTACTATTTGTGTGTGGGCCAAGCTGAGACAAGTAATGTACATTTATGTACTCATGTCAAAATAATTTCACACCATTCTACATGCAATGACATCAATTCTCCCCCTAACGGCGAGAAAACTGTCAAAAAATATTATCATGATATTTTGGTTTAACCATATCGCCTCGTCCGTCATTTAAGATATATGGTTCTAGCCTCGTCAGGCATTCAAAATATATGATTACAGTCGGGAAATAAAAACTAACCAACACGTCTTTGTAGACCCATATATGTTCATTTTGGTGGAAAAATCAGAACATAAATCGTACAATCATAAATTTTAATTGAGAATTATTAAGCTTCCAGCCTGACACAAGTTGCAACGTTGCCCTCAATCTTATACTTGAGCAAGAATCTTAACAAAAGCAATACGTGTTGACAATAGGCATATCTTAGGCAATTAAAAAAATAACTTTTACAGGACCATAATGGTCTACAAAGTGGATCTATAAGTCCACATATATCCCATTAATATCATCATAAACAAATTTGGGACTCAAGACCAATCTTCACAGGAGATGGTCTTACAATTTACTTTCTTTGGGAGCAATCAACACACACATAATGATGAGGTAAAGAATCATATGATTCTTTAAAAGATGTTCATAATAATTCGCGCATTTGTAATTTTCCCTAGATGACCAAGTTTATCATGCCACTTCATAATATTTTGGATCATTGAACTTCTGGTTCAACTTAAATTTATGATCTCGCATAATTAATTATGATAAGAAAACTGGGATCATATTCATCAAAAAATTTCTGGCATGAAATATTGGATGTAGTATAAATATAGTTTATATTCCTCTGATATATATAGTTTCCATATGAAACTTAATTGTCATTACATTTTTCAAGACGGATGTCTTTGAATTCAACAAATCCATAAAGAGCACACATCCTCTTTCAAAAAAATATTTGTTCATCCATATAATTTACATTTGCTCTTCTGGAGCCTTTATAGTATACCTCAATATGTATTAACTTTTCTTTTGCTAGTTGCAAGTTAGAGAATATTTTTTATCTCGAAGAATTGTGTGTGTCGACCTACTGTCAACCAAATAAATATTTCCACCATTCATTTTTAAGATACTCACATAATTATTCATGCATCTTCATGACGCATATATTATCGGTATACCTACGATTTTGAGTAAAGAAAATTTACCAAGATTTATTTATTAAACTTAAATAAATCATCGTTAACTTTTCCATTATCAATATTAGCTCCAGTTGACTTCTTATCATATTAGCAGTGTCAAATGGTCAAATTTATTATCAACACTACGGGCATTGCTAAATTAATATCATTCATCTCCACTTAATGAATTCTTAGAAAGTATCCATAAGATACGTAAGGGACCAATGTCTTTTACTCCAATCTCTAGCAAGTGTTATTTCTTGCTTACCTTTATTTCTTGCTTACCACTATAATAGTTTCACTTCGAGTGGTATGATGCAATCTTTTTATGCAGCGCATAATATAAATTTTGACCATGACTAAACCATGTCATGTCTATTGTTAATTGCATTCACTTATGTGAATGAATTATTTACATTCACTTTCGGGAATGAATATTTATATTAACATCTTACATTTACATCCAGAAATAGTTATCAAGCAATGATAAATCAATTGAGAGTATATTAAAACCTTTCGTCCAGTATTGCTTCTTCAAGAGTCTTTTAGAATCATATCTCCACATAATCTCGGCTGAGAAACAATTCTAAATTTGTGGAGTATAATAATATACCAATTTAAAATATTGCAAACGGGTGCAAATATCCATATTGACATTAGTCAGTATTATACACCTTTAGTGATTGTATTGTCCTTTAAAATTTATCATGATGCAACTTCATGTGACATCTTTCAATTAATATTGATCCTCACTTTATGATTTCAATCATTCAATGAGGATTTGGCTAATGCAAGCATTGCCCCTCACTTAACCTTTTTTGTTTGCCCAATCTTTCATTTCATACAGAATTTCCGAGGCTCTTTTTTATTCAAATAGATTTCAACATCAATAATCCATCTCATAATATTTTGTTTTTCTTTCGAAAATTTCAAGGGCAACAATGCCTAAATTGATAATATTTGCCTTAACTTTAAAGCCCAAGCATATAATTTGAGATTGCTTAAAATATACTCAAATCTTCGGGTTTGAGTTTTATTACTTAGGCTTCGGGCATGACATTATGTTTTCATTTTAAAACTTCAAGTTCATGATAACAATAAGAGTAACACTCATTAAAACATAAGCATTATGAGAAAATATAAATTCTCAATTCACCTTTTCTTTTATTCATGATGTAAATCAAAATTAGTATCACAATACCAACTATTAGGTAAAAGTTTGACAAAACTTTAAAACACACCCGAAGAATAAACAATAAATTATAAATTAAATAATTTACTCTTATTATTTCAGGGGTAAACTGAAAATCAGAAAAGTTCAAGGATTGTAATTTAAAAAATATCAGGGTCTAAAATATAGTTTCAGTGAAAATAGTGATTGAACTGCAATTCTGCTAAAAAATACAGTGGCTGAAGTGAGATTTTCCAGAAAGCCAGAGAATAAGCTGCAATAATGCGGCAAGTTGAAAATGGCTCATAAAATCAATGAATTGCTTATGAGTTCACTATTGAAACCAAATACAAGACTCAACTCTTGAGTAGCAGTTTCAATTGAGTGTTTGGTTTCAATAGTGAACTCAATAACCTCAAATAATCATTGACCATGATTAAAGATTTTTTACAAGATGCAAGAATGCGGCAAGTGGAAGAAGAAACAATTAGGTTGTGGCTAAAGAAACTTGAAGATGTTGCTTATGAGGCTGAAAACATGTTTGATGACCTTGAATATGAAAAGATTCGCCGAAAGGTAGAGATCAATAATCAAATGAAGCGAAAGGTATGCTTCTACTTTTCCTTTTCTAATCCTTTAGAATTTCATTGGAAAATGGCTTATAAAATCAATGAAGTGAATGAGAAGTTGAAATAAATTGAGGACAAGGCAAATAGCTACGGCCTTGCTAGCGTAATTAATGCAAGTTCTGGTTCTTTTTTGCCTTCTGTTGATGAAACCGACTCCATAAGTCAAGATCCAATTTTTGTTGGTAGACAAAGTGGAAAGTCAAAAATAATAGACATGCTTTTGACTCCGAGCAATGAAGTCATTTCCGTCATTCCTATTCTTAGAATGGGGGGACTGAGAAAGACCACTTTGGCCCGAAAAATCTTTAACGACCAGCAAATTATGAATTATTTTGATAAAACGATTTGGGTTTGTGTATCGGAAAATTTTGACTCAACAAAGCTTTTTGGATCTATTCTAAAATCATTAGTGGGAGATATCCGGCTAGAGGTTAGAAAAGCGATTTAAAGTCATTTCAAGAAATCCTGAAGGACAAAAAATATTTATTGGGTCTTGATGATTTGTGGAATGATGATATAGATCGTTGGGATGGTTTTAAAAAGTCTCTTAGTGGAGTCAACTCTAATACATGAAACTTTATTCTTGTGACTACTCGAAATAAAGATGTGGCATCGAATGTGAGTCGACCTTGCATGCATTTTGAATTGGATAATTTGTCGGATGATTCTTCTTGGTCCTATACCGATATCAAAGCTTTACCAGTTTCTATTAGTAAGCTATTCCATTTGCAGACTTTAAGGGCAAAATATCATATACTTCCTAATTACACTAATTAATCTAACATAAAAGAAGATTAACTTAAGCACGGTGCATATCACTAGTATATGATAACTAATCATGGGTTGATTGTAGGAACTAGATTTCATCTTTTTGCTAACATGCAAGACCACCCCAATAGTATCACTAGTATACGGCAAACTTTAGTGATCTAACAGTTTTATACCTTGAAAACCGACAATAGAAAATTATAAGATAGAATTTAATAGAACTTGCCGAAAGTGGTATTTAGTAATTAATTCATATGTTGGTTATTCAGTTTTCTCTAAATGAAATTCAAATCTTATGATTTTCTAACCAAGCCGAATGTATCTACGATTGCCTTATATTTTCCAAAATATTTTAATATGGAATTGGTGATTCCATTTCAGGTCGAAAGTTACATGCTTGAAGATAAGTACAAGAAGAGCTCGACAATAAATATATAAGATGTAACAAAAATAAGAATGCTACTGCGAGAGATACTACCGCTGAATGAGCTAGTACCTCAACTGCGCCAGCAATACCATATGCTTCTAGTTTTTCAGTGGATCCAAATTATACGAATCCGAATAGTAACAAACACTCAGTACATGTTATCTATTGACTTTTTAACTTTTCTTGAATAATGAGTGAAATTAAAAAATACCCCTATCCATAGTCTTCAATCACAATCTCTATCCTAAGCAAAAATGTTACGATATACCTATCTTTAATTGCATTTTATTGTTACAAAAAATTGATTTTGTTAAATAAGCCGCCCTTCAATATCCATCTTTAGATTCTTCACTTAAACTAGAAAGTTTAGATTTATAGCAATCATTTTTTTTATTCCCATATTATGAATTATAATCATCATTGACCGCTTTTTGTTTTTGGTTTTGACATTTGTAAAAAAAAATTAGGTTAAAAGGTTTAAAAGGGCTGGAGTTGTTAGAACACGTTTTTTTTTTTTTTGAAAAGTTTATTTGTTTTCTGCTTTTTGAATGCAAAACACAATAGCGCGCTATTTGCAGCACCTCATTCGGTGTGCGTTAAGTGGATATCGATTGCGTAGGACGCATCGATGCGATGTACCAGGGCTAAAGCGCTAACGCTATTTGCGCATTTGACTACACTGGTACTTGACAACTCAACTAGTTTTACCTCGATAAAAAACTTCCTAATTAGACTAATTAATCTAACATAAAAGAAGATTAACTTATGCGCGGTGCATACCATTAGTATATGATATTTAATCATGGGTTGATTTTAAAACCAGATTCCATCTTTTTGCGAACATGCAAAACCTCACCAATATGATAATATTCAAAAGAAAAAATGTATATGTGTCTATCTACGATATGATATGACCACTAATGCATGTCCCATCTGCAACTCGGTCAAGACTTCAAGTGTTAGAGTTCTTCTCCATTAGTTCCTTCCAATTAATAATTCTATTAGGATGATGATTAATTTTGAATTAATTCTTGAAACTTTCATCGATCGTTACTTTTATGTTGTAATAGATATATTGATATATTAATCTTAATTATTTTCTAACTAGTAACTGATTATTATTTATCTTACTTTATTTATTATATATCTTACTTATTTCTTGTATGATTTTAGATTGATAATTGATTCTATAAAACTGATCACTGCAAAATGTGAATAATACAAATACGGTCATTTTCTAGTTTAGTTATAGACGAATAAATTAATTGAATTCATGTATTACCAACAAACTACATGAAGCTTTCATATTCTTAAGATAAGCCGATTGCAGACGATACACAGGACCCCCAATAATAGGACCCGCTGAGGAAGATGTTAGGATCATATAGCCCTTGAGGAAACGATCGGGAAAATAAACTCTAAACATTCTCACAAAAATTGTAAAAGAAAATCTTATGATCATATAGTCGTTGAGTTTATGTTTGACTTTGGATAAACATGAAAATGGAAGTAATATGAGGAAACAAAGACCTATAATGAGTGAAAGAAAATGGAACGATTTCCTCTACTATAAATGGGCGAGAATCTAACTGAAAAATTAGAGAGTGAGGCAGTGAGCATAATTTTAAGAAACTTCTACCTCAAGGAATGGGCCTAATTTATCCAGCACACATATATGTTATATCACATTGTTACTAGAGACAATAAATCAATCTTCAATTAAATTGAGAGCAATAGATTAAATTGTAGGAACATACCTGATCATTCACATTTGGTGTAATTTGTCAATAAAAAAATCTGTTTTCTTTCGTTACCTCATGTATTCACCTAAAGTTGATTAGCAATTAGTAATATACTCACTCGTGCATAAATCTTTCGTATGCCTCAGTTTTCTTAATTTATTCATATGTTTTATTTCTGTTTCATGTGCCTCTTAATGGGCATCTCGTGATATAGACTGATCAGTCATTTTTATTTTACATCGCTTTATTTTGAAACAGTTTCCTCAACAGGATGGACATGTACTTTAAGTACCATTTTTCTTCTTAAGTTTTACGTTGCACCAATAGTAATTTTACGCTTTAAGTGCGTTTATAGTATGCTAGCATATTGTCCTTGGCGCAATTTTCAATTCTTGCTCGTACTATTTATGCGTGGGCCAAGCTGAGACAAGTAATGTACATTTATGTACTCATGTCAAAATAATTTCACACCATTCTACATGCAATGACATCAATTCTCCCCCTAACAGCGAGAAAACTGTCAAAAAATATTATCATGATATTTTAGTTTAACCATATCGCCTCGTCCGTCATTTAAGATATATGGTTCTAGCCTCGTCAGGCATTCAAAATATATGATTACAGTCGGGAAATAAAAACTAACCAACACGTTTTTGTAGACCCATATATGTTCATTTTGGTGAAAAAATCAGAACATAAATCGCACAATCATAAATTTTAATTGAGAATTATTAAGCTTCCAGCCTGACACAAGTTGCAACGTTGCCCTCAATCTTATACTTGAGCAAGAATCTTAACAAAAGCAATACGTGTTGACAATAGGCATATCTTAGACAATTTAAAAAATAAATTTTACAGGACCATAATGGTCTACAAAGTGGATCTATAAGTCCACATATGTCCCATTAATATAATCATAAAAAAACATGGGACTCAAGACCAATCTTCACAGGAGATGGTCTTACATTTTACTTTCTTTGTGAGCAATCAACACACACATAATCATGAGGTAAAGAATGATATGATTCTTTAAAAGATGTTCGTAATAATTCGGCGCATTTGTAATTTTCCCTGGACGATGACCAAGTTTATCATGCCACTTCATAATACTTTGGATCATTGAACTTCTGGTTCAACTTAAATTTATGATCCAACATTGCTTGTGGTCGAATAATTCATTATGATAAGAAAACTGGGATCATATTCATCAAAATTTTTCTGGCATGAAATATTGGATGTAATATAAATATAGTTTATATTCCTTTCATATATATAGTTTCCATATGAAACTTAATTGTCATTACATTTTTCAAGACGGATGTCTTTGAATTCAACAAATCCATAAAGAGCACACATCCTCTTTCAAAAAAATATTTGTTCATCCATACAATTTACATTTGCTCTTCTGGAGCCTTTATAGTATACCTCAATATGTATTAACTTTTGCTTTTGCTAGTTGCAAGTTAGAGAATATTTTTGATCACGAAGAATTGTGTGTGTGGACTACTGTCAACCAAATAAATATTTCCACCATTCATTTTTAAGATACTCACATAATTATTCATGCATCTTCATGATGCATATATTATCGATATACCTATGATTTTGAGTAAAGAAAATTTACCAAAGGTTTATTTATTAAACTTAAATAAATCATCGTTAACTTTTTCATTATCTATATTAGCTCCATTTGACTTCTTATCATATTAGCAGTGTCAAATGGTCAAATTTATTATCAACACTACGGGCTAAATTAATATTGTTCATCTTTACTTAATGAATTTTTATAAAGTATCCATAAGATACGTAAGAGACCAATGTCTTTTACTCCACATCTCCAGCAAGTGTTATCAGTTTGCACACCATTGCCTTTATTTCTTGCTTACCACTATAATAGTTTCACTTCGAGTGGTATGATGCAATCTTTCTATGAAGCGCATAATATAAATTTTGATCATGACTAAACCATGTCATGTCTATTGTTAATTGCATTCACTTATGTGAATGAATCATTTACATTCACTTTCGGGAATGAATATTTATATTAACATCTTACATTTACATCAGGCAATAGTTATCAAGCAATGATAAATCAATTGAGAGTATATTAAAACCTTTCGTCCGGTATTGCTTCTTCAAGAGTCTTTTATATCTCCACATAATCTCGGCTGAGAAACAATTCTAAATTTGTGGAGTATAATAATATACCAATTTAAAATATTGCAAACGGATGCAAATATCCATATTGACATTAGTCAGTATTATACACCTTTAGTGATTGTATTGTCCTTTAAAATTTATCATGATGCAACTTCATGTGACATCTTTCAATTAATATTGATCCTCACTTCATGATTTCAATCCTTCAATGAGGATTTGGCTAATGCAAGCATTGCCCCTCCCTTAACCTTTTTTGTTTGCCCAATCTTTCATTTCATACATAATTTTCGAGGCTCTTTTTTATTCAAATAGATTTCAACATCAATAATCCATGTCATAATATTTTGTTTTTCTTTCGAAAATTTCAAGGGCAACAATGCCTAAATTGATAATATTTGCCTTAACTTTAAAGCCCAAGCATATAATTTGAGATTGCTTAAAATATACTCAAATCTTCGGGTTTGAGTTTTATTACTTAGGCTTCGGGCATGACATTATGTATTCATTTTAAAACTTCAAGTTCTTGATAACAATAAGAGTAACATTCTTTAAAACATAAGCATTATGAGAAAATATAAATTCTCAATTCACCTTTTCTTTTATTCATGATGTAAATCAAAATTAGTATCACAATACCAACTATTAGGTAAAAGTTTGACAAAACTTTCAAACACACAGCCGAAGAATAAACAATAAATTATAAATTAAATAATTTAATTTATAAAACTCTTATTATTTCATGGGTAAACTGAAAATTAGAAAAGTTCAAGATTGTAATTTAAAAAATATCAGGGTCTAAAATATAGTTTCAGTGAAAATAGTGATTGAACTGCAATTCTGCTAAAAAATCCAGTGGCTGAAGTGAGATTTTCCAGAAAGCTAGAGAATAAGCTGCAATTTTTTTTAAAGAAAATCAGGGACTAAACTGTAATTTCAGAATTTTCATAATATTCTTTTAAATCACATTCGAACGAAAACATGTTCATATGTTAAAAGTACTTCAGCCTTATTATTTCTTTTAATATCTAATATTTGTCTTCCTTAACCCTGAATAGACAGTTCACTAAACTTTTGCGGACTTAAAATTATTCTATCAATGTAATCTCCTTAGATATAATCATACCTGCTACATGAATTTCTTACATGCAAGCTTAATTATAAGAGGAATGAATCCATGTTTAGCCTTGTAGCACACGGCCGAGCTTTCAAAAGCTAAATATATTTATGTACATTCGCACATTTGGAATTGCATGTAATGTTCATAAAGTATAGGTAAAATCATGAATATATATGCTAAAATAAATCATGAACTGTAACAAATCTATTAATTATCTTCTAATTAAATTATACATCAAAAATAGTAATTTGTTCAAATTAGAGAGTGAGGCAGTGAGCATAATTTTAAGAAACTTCTACCTCAAGGAATGGGCCTAATTTATCCAACACACATATATATTTGTTATATCACATTGTCACTAGAGACAATAAATCAATCTTCAATTAAATTGAGAGCAATAGATTAAACCGTAGGAACATACCTGATCATTCACATTTGGTGTAATTTGTCAATAAAAAAATCCGTTTTCTTTTGTTACCTCATGTATTCATCTAAAGTTGATTAGCAATTAGTAATATACTCACTCGTGCATAAAGCTTTCGTATGCCTCAGTGTTGTAACAACTTATTGTTGATCCATTAGCTAGTTTGGAATTGAAATAGAGCAAGTTCGTGCTGATAACGTGTTGTAAAACTATGCTAAAAGGAACAACAATTAAAGTTGACAAAGTAGAACAAAGAAAAAGATAGATAAGGAGAGAGTTTCTTATTATTCATATATTCTTGTGTATATCAAATCATTTACAATGCATCTATTTATATGGTTATAAGTGCAACCCAAAAGCCAAGAGTTACAAAATAATTAAGTGAAGTTCAATGAATAAAATACATAACTTTTCATATGTTGTTCGAAGAGTCTTAACTGGTGACCTTCCAAAAGCATCCACCAAATGAAGACTAGATTCATAACATATATGAATAATTTGAACTCCTACATTCCAACTTCTAAAATTTTAAGATTGCAAGTCTAAATAAATTTAGTTCTAGCAAAGTCGGGAAGTGAAGGATTTTGGAAGATTTATGACCCGTGACCGCCTGCCTGGTGGGGGCGGCTCCTCCGTTGTGGGTAAACGGGAAACCCGGAGAAGAAGACAAAGGGAGAGAGGGAATAAGGAAAAAGAAGTGGAGTTTTTGGAGTTTTTTCTTGGGAAAATTATTTTTTTTAACCATAGAATAGACTTATTTGCAATTATGGTACTATTGGATACAAAAATATAAAATTGATATCATAGGACAAGTTTTCATTGCAATTTTGGTAACAAATCCAATTTTTTCCTAAAGTTAATGATAATTTAACCCCTATAAAATGCATCATATTCAATTTACCCTCTTGTAGTAAAAAAGAGCATTTTACACCCTTAAATTTTGTAAAAGTTTCACATCACCTCTCTGATATTTTTGTAGGCGACACTTTATCCACTTTTGTTATGCTAATGTGGCATTCTACCCCCATATTATGACAAATGTGACAATTTATCCCCCCATGTTATAAAATAGTTTACATGCCTACTCTCAATTTCGGAAAGTGAGTTACGCTCTCCAGCTGAAACGAGTAAATTGCTTCATTAAAATTTTACAGGGGGTAAATTGATTTTTTTCAAATTATAGAAGGATAAATTAAACATTATGCATTTCATATGGAGTAAATAGCCATTTGATTTGTAGAAAAATTGAGTTTAATATCAAAATTACAATAAAAACCTATCTTATGATACCAAATATGCATTTTTATATTCAATGGTACCAAAAATGCAAGTTAGTCTATCCGATGATAATTTTTCCGTTTTTTCTTCTAATTTAATTAGACTTATTCATATAGGGCTATAGAAGTAAATTGTCATTTCTGCATATGTCCAATTGAACTTTCGATATTGGAAAAAGTTGTGGGGTCAATATTTAATTTTGATTAATTTTAAGAGTAATGATTGAGGATTTTATATAAGATGAGATTTCAGGGTATCTCGTATTTTAGAACAACCCTTCACTATTTGACTTATAGAAACTCTCTTGTAAATACACATACATTTTCTTCAATTCTCTCTCTTATTATCGAAACAAAAGAAAAAAATGACAGAAATTTTGATTGATGCCACAGTGCAATTTACGATAAACAAGCTAATTGAAACTGCTACTCAAGAGTTGAGTCTTGTATTTGGTTTCAATAGTGAACTCAATAACCTCAAAGAATCATTGACCATGATTAAAACTTTTTTACAAGATGCAGCAATGCGGCAAGTGGAAGAAGAAACAATTAGGTTATGGCTAAAGAAACTTGAAGATGTTGCTTATGAGGCTGAAAACTTGTTTGATGACCTTGAATATGAAAAGATTCGCCGAAAGGTAGAGATCAATAATCAAATGAAGCGAAAGGTATGCTTCTACTTTTCCTTTTCTAATCCTTTAGCATTTCGTTGGAAAATGGCTCATAAAATCAATGAAGTGAATTAGAAGTTGAAATAAATTGAGGACAAGGCAAATAGCTACGGCCTTGCTAGCGTAATTAAAGCAAGTTCTGGTTCTTTTTTGCCTTCTGTTGATGAAACTGACTCCATAAGTCAAGATCCAATTTTTGTTGGTAGAGAAAGTGGAAAGTCAAAAATAATAGACATGCTTTTGACTCCGAGCAATGAAGTCATTTCAATCATTCCTATTCTTAGAATGGGGGGACTGAGAAAGACCACTTTGGCCCGAAAAATCTGTAATGACCAGCAAATTGTGAATTATTTTGATAAAACGATTTGGGTTTGTGTATTGGAAAATTTTGACTCAACAAAGCTTTTTGGATCTATTCTAAAATCATCAGTGGGAGATATCCGGCTAGAGGTTAGAGAAGAAATTTTAAAGTCGCTTCAAGAAATCCTGAAGGACAAAAAATATTTACTGGGTCTTGATGATTTGTGGAATGATGATATAGATCGTTGGGATGGTTTTAAAAAGTCTCTTAGTGGAGTCAACTCTAATACATGAAACTTTATTCTTGTGACTACTCGAAATAAAGATGTGGCATCAAATGTGAGTCTACCTTGCATGCATTTTGAATTGGATAATTTGTCGGATGATTCTTCTTGGTCCATAATAGAAAGCAAAGCTTTCTCTGGAGGAGAAATGCCTGAAGAATTGGAGATCACTGGAAAGAAAATTCCTCGTAGATGTGGAGGTCATCCATTAGTTGCAAATGTGGTTGGACGAACTTTACAAGGCAAGGGAAGAGATGATTGGATTTCGATATTGGAGGGTGCGTTTTTAAATTCCAATGAGAAAGAAAGTAGCGTGATGCGAGTATTGAAGGTAAAATTCAATTGTTTGCCATCTTTGGAAATTAAAAAAATGTTTTGCATATTGTTCAATTTTCTCCAAGAATGAACAAATCAATACAGAGCTATTGATCCAACTATGGATGGCAGAAGGGTTTCTTAGAGACAATGAATGCGATATGGAAAGCCAAGGTATCAAAGTTTGTGAAATTTTATTGTAACACTCGTTCTTTCAAGAGGAAGTAAAAGATGAGACTCGAAATATCTAATATTGTAAGATGCATGATCTAGCATGTTTGGTTTCAAATACTGAAAGTTTGAAAGTTGGAAATCGTATTGAACATAAAAGTGCTCGATGTAGATATTTGGTGATGGATACACTTGGTGTAGAAGCATACAATATCATTCAAGATGAAGCAATTTATTTGCGGACATTATTTTTGAAAGGCAATGTGCTAGAGCCAATGTTCCAAAATTTCCAAGGCTTGCATATTCTAGTTTTACAAGGAAGAAATATAGAAGAGTTGAATACTTCAATTGGGAAGCTTATACATCTAAGACTTCTTGATGTGTCCTATACCGATATCAAAGCTTTACCAGTTTCTATTTGTAAGCTATTCCATTTGCAGACTTTAAGGGCAAAATATTGTTGGTCTCTACATGCATTTCCGGAAAAAATAGAGCTGTTAATTAATCTGAGACATTTACATGTAGAGGAAAGGGCGATGGAAAGAATGCCACTTAATATTGGAAAGCTAACTTCTCTTCGAACATTAAAATTCTTTAATGTGGGGGTGGAGAAGGGCTTAAGAATTGAAGAATTGAGAGGTTTAAAAAATTTAATGGGAGAACTCAGATTATGCAATTTTGAACTAGTGAATGATAGAGAAGAAGCTGGAAGAGCAAGCTTGACTGAAAAGCCAAATCTAAAAAGGTTAGAGCTTAGATGGACGTATTCAAGTAATGGAGACAACAATCACGAGCAAGTCTTGGACGGTCTTCAACCTCATCAATACATAATTTCCTTAAACATAAGAAATTTCATGGGGGCATCACTTTCCTTCATGGACAATGAAGATGAGTGTTAATTGTGATCAGGTAGGACTCCAAAATTTGACCGAGATTAAATTGATAAACTGTAACAGATGCAGAGAAATCCCAACACTCGGTACCTTACCACGACTCGAGATCCTATGGTTGAGAGGAATGAGAAGCTTACAATCAATAAAATCTTCATTCTATAATAATATTCCTCCTAATGGTAGCAACAACAACCACCAAAGATCATCTCCAACCGTCTTTTTTCCAGCACTTAAAAAACTGAATCTGTTTTTTATGCCTTGTCCGGTAGGGTGGGATGGACCAGATGAGATGCATGCAATTGCTTTCCCTGTCCTTGAATATTTGGAAATTTCATATTGCCCTTTACTTTTGGCTGCTCCAAGCCATGGTTTTCCATCTCTCAAAGATGTGGTAATCACATACAGTGGTTCATCAATAGTAAGTGGGGAGTTAGCTTCTCTTGAAAAAAATTCAGGATTTGGTATTATAAATCTCGATCCCGATCAATTTTCAATTCCACACAGTAAATGCCTCACATGTTTGAATCTAGAAAACTGTCCTGGACTGATCTCCTTGGAATTTCCACACAGTTAATGCCTGGATACATTAGTTATAAGGAGATGTGAAAGCCTTATTTCAATTTCATTTCCAGACGGCCTCACTTCTCTTAAGACTATGGAGATTGGTTCGTGCAGAAGTCTTACCATCTTGCCATGAGAAATGTTACATAATTGTACATCACTAAAGAGATTAGCTGTGAGAAATTGTAGAGAATTGTCCCCCTTTTCAGTACAAAGAATGGTGTGTCTCTCAATCTTGACAATTACTGATTGCCTCAACATTAGGAGTTTGCCAAAGGGGATCGAATTCGGTCGATTGACAGAATTAAGATTTGGTCCCATTACAGAAGAAGAATTCGTGGAGGAGCCTCTAGATGGATTGCGACATTCTCTTAAAAAATTGACATTGATTGGGTCAGACTCTCCTTTGCCGTATCAAATTCAGCATCTCACTTCTCTTAAACGATTGGAGTTGCAAAGATTTGGATCTGAAGCTTTGCCTGAATGGTTGGGGAACCTATCTTCTACAAGAATTAAGCCTTCATAGATGTGGAAACTTAAAACATGTTCCCTCTAAAGAAGCCATGCTACATCTCACTAAATTACAAATTCAAATGTGTCCTTTGTTGAGTGAAAGGTGCAATCCACAATTAACAGATTCTGAGTGACCCAAGATCTCTCATATCCCAGAATTCTATACCCATCCTTAGTTCAGTTTCATCTGCATGTGTAAGTATCATTTTTAGTTGATTCATTTTCAGTCTCTGTCTTAATATTGATCCTCATAATTTTCATTTTCTTAATGCAGATCAACTGATTGAAATCATGCACAAGTGTATTTCTAATTTTGCAAACTTAAAGCATATGGGGTATTTTTGCATTTACTCTTTAGTTTATTGCATTTCACTCTTTAGTTTATAATTAATCAAGTTTGATTTTGGACACTCATTTTTCAGGTATCCCCAAAGCGCGATGCCATAAATGCATCTGGACGTACAATATTCTATTCACTTTGTGAATGGTAATTTTAATTCTCCGACTTGAAACAATTTTTTCCCAACTTTTAGAGTTGTTTTGCAGTGTAAGCAAACGATCCACTTTGGCTATGATGTTACAAATTTACTAGAGGTGTAATGACCCATCCCAATATACTATTATTTCTAATAATCCTTCATTCCGGCAAAGAATTTGATGCATCCGATGAAGAGGAAATAAGAACCACAAATGAATTATGCTCTTGTTTTGTTCGTTCAAAAAATTTACCTACTAATTTTATGTATATTAATATATTAGAAAATGATTCTTAAATGTCTATAACTTTTGTTCTCTATTTGGTTTAGCATGACCACAATTGCTGATATAATGACAATTGGGCAGTCTACACTGGGCCTGGTAGATGGAATGGTATTCATTTTGATTTTTTTTAGAAAATATTTTAATTTCAAGTAATTTTGTCGTTCTAGAGTTTTAAGTGTAAATGTATGACAATAAAATTCTATTTGACACTTCAACAACTTTGGGCCTAGAATTGTTGGAGTACAACTACTCTTAAAATTTATGAGATACTTAACTCAGTTAAAATTGACTATTATGCACCTTTACTATACAATTTTTTTTTTTTGGTTTCCCAAGAGTTTAATCTCTTTCGAGGTGGGTTGGACACATTAATGTGGGTACCTCTCATAACTTTTTACTTTTCACTTTATATATTTATACATATTTTTACTAATATACAAATTTCTTGTTGGGATGGATCGGATATTTTAAAGGGCAATAATTGTATATATCCTCAAAAAATAAACAAAAAACAAAAAAAAGACTTATTATGTGTGTTATGTCCCTTCTAGATTCATGTATTAGGCATGATAATTTCTTAATCTAATCTGAAAAAACACAATCACACAATATTAATTTCGAAATTCCGAGGAAGTCTTTTCTTCTTCTTCTTGAGCATTAATAATAATCAATAAATTTAAATTAATCTCCTCGATTTTTGTTTTCTTGTTTATATTTTGAAGCCTTCATGCATGTATAAATCAATCTATTGTCATTTCAGTTTCTTTGGCCTATATATATATATATATATATATATATATATATATATATATATATATATATATATATATATATATATATATTGCTATTACTGAAATAATGTACTAATTAAATCATCAAAATAAGAAGAAGAAAGAAAAGGATAAGAGATGGGTTTGCTCTCGCACAGAGTGGAAAGAAGCGACATTGTAGAAGGAGACCACATCTACAGTTGGAGGACCTCGTTTGTCTACTCACACCATGGTCTTTTTTCAAACTTATTTATAATCTTAATATTATGTTTAATTATTTAATTAATATCTATGTTTTTCTTAACTATATATATATATATATATATATATATAGTTAATACTTCTTTCCTCCAGACCAATCACTTGTTAGTTGTTCAAATATATATATTACGTGGCGACCATTGGAATTCTTGTTTGTTCGTTTCCAATTTTTATTTTCAACTTTATTATTATTATTATTATTATTATTATTATTATTATTATTATTATTATTATTATTATTATTATTATTGCATGACATTTAAATAATGTATATATATTTGTTTTCTCAATTAATATTAATTCTCTTCTCTGTATCACATAGGGATCTATGTGGGTGAAAACATAGTCGTCCACTTCACAAATGATTGTTCCAGCTTCAATTTGTGTTCTTCATCGAGTGCAAGTATTAAATGTGAATCTACCTGTGCAATTACAAAACTCCAAACAACTTGTTCAAATCCGAAATGTGGTTTTGGAAAACAGGACAATGGAGTCAAAATGTCTTGTTTAGATTGCTTTCTGGGAAATGGATCATTGTACCTTTATCATTACGATGTCGCCTGGTACTATCTCATTGCTAAAATCCGAGGTGGTACTTGTACTACTGCTAAATCGGACCCACCTGAAATTGTCGTTAAGAGAGCCATGGATTTGATTGATCATGGATTTGGGGAATACGAAATTATGGGGAATAATTGTGAGGATTTTGCATTGTATTGCAAAACTGGTCGTATCAGGATTACTGGATCAGGGCAAGTCTCATCTTATGCACGTGTTCCAACAATTGCAGCTGCTGGATTTTTCTTCTCCGGACCTGTTGCGTTGGCCACAGCTGCAGCTACGTATTCGTTTGGCATGTATAATGCGGACAGTTGTTACCGTGATCATGGAGTTGAGGTAGCGGTGGAGGAATTGGATAAGTTTCGTGCCAAAATTAAACGACCTGTCAAGAAAGACTAGCAATATTGTCAGTGTTCAAATTGTTGATGCCAAAACAAAATTAACATATTTCCATAATTACCGTCTGCATTAATTTTTTTTTTGATGTTCTTATTTGCTAAGTTTTATGTACCAGTGCTAGCTAAAGTTAAGTTTTTATGTTAATCGAATAAATGTTATTTATGAAGGTTCTCATTCTCCAGTTTGGATAAGACTCGTAAATTTCATTTGCATCTATGTTTCTGTTGTCCTGTTATTTTGACTAATTATCACAATTGGATCGATTTAGTTACAAATTTGACCCAAGATTACAATTCATTAATTAAAAAAAGTTACGCTGACATGTTTATTTCAAAATTATAGGATTTATCAAAAATAACCCTATTTAGATATTAGTTGCTAGCCAAATATTCTTCGTATATTACTTCCATCCGACGTTTCCATTTCATGATTTGGGGAAAAACTAATGTTATAATTTCTCATCATTTCAATTTTTTGGTTGAACGAATGATTAGTTTTTCTATATCTATTCGACAGATGAATGAATGAAAATCCAAAAATCCAGCTAAAGATGATAGTAAGGCTAGTGAATTATTTACTACTTCATCAAGTGAAGAGAATTTATATCCTTTCCTGAGCATTTGATGAATTTTGAGGAACCCATATGACCATTTTTTTTGTTTTAGAAATTTGAATTCATTGTCATGGAGTTTAATTTCTAATCAAAATTGGACGATAAAAATGGATAGCGGAAATTCTATCTTGGAGAAGTGGTTGAATGATCACAAGGGCGACCACAATTAAAAGGGAAATTCTTACTCAGATCGGGTTTGGCCGAACCCAAACTAATTACATGGCAAGTGTAATACACTTGCTTTGTGATTGGATGTAACTTCCAAGAAAGTAACCAATCACAAAGCAAGTGTTATACACTTGCTTGGTGGTTGGATGGGTTTGGCCAAACCAGACTTGGGCAAGAATTTTTCCAATTACAACTACTCCAAATAAATGAGGCTGACCACTTTTTTGGAAGGCCCGAACTGCAGTCTTAGAAACCGAACAACTAATATATACATAATTATTTTTTGAGTCCAACCTTATTAGTCCAACATAATGGCCCCGGCCCGAAAAGTCATATTTTATCTTGAAAATTATAGTTTGGTTTATCTGTTTAATTTGCAGAAATGACTCGGAAAACTGCAATAGAATCTGAACAATCTTCTAGTTTATAACCGAAAGATCTAATGAACCTTATAATAAGAACATGTATGTTCACATCTACTGTTACATTTTATAAACAGTGAACTTATTTACATTACTCCCGTGATTTGAAAAATAGCACTTTATCCTTCTATGAAAAATTTTAAGAAGTAATTTATCTTCTTTGAATGTAACTCACTTGTGAAAATTGAGAGCGAGCATGAAAAATATTTTGTCACAGGGTAAATTGCCACATTTATCATAACATATGGGGTAAATCGTCACATATTTTATAAAGCAAGGGGATAGACTACTACATTATCATGACAAAGGAGGGAGGGGAGGGAGGGGAGGGCGGGGGGTGGGTTGAAGCGACACATATAAAAATGTCAGGGAGGCGGTGTAAATATTTTATAAGATTGTAGGGGAGTAAAGTGCTATTTTTCATATCACTAGGAGATAAATTGAACAAAGTGAATATCACAAAAGATAAATTGTCATTATTGATCATTGATATCCAACACGAGAAAGATTAATTTTGGGGCACATTTAACACATATTATGTGAAAACATGGGAAACAAATTAGTGAAATCAGTAAAAAACAGGTGAAATATATAAAGAATGGGTTAAATCATTGAAAAAAGATTATAGTCTGAAATAATGTGAAATCAATGAAAATTCAAGTGAAATTATTAAAAAAAAATTTGAAATCGGTTAAATATAAGTTAAATTGATAAAAATAAGTAAAATCTGAAAAAGAAAAAAAATCTAACTAGCAAAAATAGTGTGAACTAAACTAGTAGTTTTTTTTTTTTAATATGAGAAAACAAAAGAAATCGATAGAAAATAGGAAAAATAATGAACAATGTTATAATTGATCAAGAACGAGTAAATCAGTAAAAATACAAAATTAGTAAAAATAGAAGAAAAATGAATTAAACTAATTAATATAATAAGTGATATGATCACTTAGATCGATAAAAAAATATATTTCAAATGATAAAGTAAGTGGAATAATTTGAGATATACGTAAAACTAATTGATACTGATAAACTTTATCTCCAACTCATCTTCTTCAAATTTAATGTTTGTATTTATTTATCTATCATTACAAGAAAAAGTACTAATTAATGCTAATAAAATAAGTTTAACATTTCGTAATATTGTTTCTTGAAAGAAACGATTATTATATCATTACATCAATATCATCGAATCAGAAATCTATTAAATTAGCTAGTAGTTAAGAATCTTTTGTTTGCTTCCATTTGATTAGGGAGAGTAATATTAACTCGTTCTCACCTATTTTGCACATTTTTTTTAGTTTTCACAAATTTAATCTGTTTTTTACTGATGTTGTTGTTTCATAGGTTTAATCCTATTTTTACAAAATTTTATTGATTTCGCATGTATTTATCGATTTCAGGAGTATTTTTTTTTTATCGGTTTCACCCAAATTTTCACCAACTTCACCAATGTTCACCAAATTTATTCGAATTCACATGTTTTCAATGATTTTATAGAATTTTTTTTTTTATCGATTTCACCATTTTCAATCAAATTTACCCGTTTTGACAAAAAGAATTCCATGAAAATCCGAGGTTATGGTCTTGATATTATTGAATATTCTTTATATTTTTCTATTCTAGCCAAAACAAAATTACGTAATTAGTTAAATCATAAGATTTTTTTATTTTTTCATAGTAAGATGTGATTCAATTTTAATTTTTTTGTAACGGAATGATATTTAAAAGAATTTCATGTTAAATTTTTATTTAGAGTTTTTATTACTTATGTTGTGAAAATATTTAAATTAATATTTTCTTACTTTAATAAATATTGATGCAAAAATATAATACTCCCTCCGTCCCACTTTTCTTGCTCCTATTTCTATTTTTGGACGTCCCAAAATATGGCTCCCTTTCTCTCACAAAAAAAGTCAAAAGTTTACTTTTTTAACAAATTATCTAAAACTCCGTGCATGTGTAAGTATCATTCTTAGTTGATTCATTTTCAGTCTCTGTCTTAATATTGGTCCTCATAATTTTCATTTTCTTAATGCAGATCAGCTGATTGAAATCATGCACAAGTGTATTTCTAATTTTGCAAACTTAAAGCATATGGGGTATTTTTGCATTTACTCTTTAGTTTATTGCATTTCACTCTTTAGTTTATAATTAATCAAGTTTGATTTTGGACACTCATTTTTCAGGTATCCCCAAAGCGCGATGCCATAAATGCATCTGGACGTACAATATTCTATTCACTTTGTGATATTAATTTTAATTCTCTGACTTGAAACTATTTTTTCCCAACTTTTAGAGTTGTTTTGCACTTGTAAGCAAACGATCCACTTTGACTATGATGTTACAAATTTACTATAGGTGTAATGACCCATCCCAATATACTATTATTTCTAATAATCCTTCATTCCGGCAAAGAATTTGATGCATCCGATGAAGAGGAAATAAGAACCACAAATGAATTATGCTCTTGTTTTGTTTGTTCAAAAAATTTACCTACTAATTTTATGTATATTAATATATTAGAAAATGATTCTTAAATGTCTATAGCTTTTGTTCTCTATTTGGTTTAGCATGACCACAATTGCTGATATAAATGACAATTGGGCAGTCTACACTGGGCCTGGTGGATGGAATGATATTCATTTTGATTTTTATTAGAAAATATTTTAATTTCAAGTAATTTTGTCGTTCTAGAGTTTTAAGTGTAAATGTATGACAATAAAATTCTATTTGACACTTCAACAACTTTGGGCCTAGTATTGTCGGAGTACAACTACTCTTAAAATTTATGAGATACTTAACTCAGTTAAAATTGACTATTATGCCCCTTTACTATACAATTTTTTTTTTTTTGGTTTCCCAAGAGTTTAATCTCTTTCGAGGTGGGCTGGACACATTAATGTGGGTACCTCTCATAACTTTTTACTTTTCACTTTATATATTTATACATATTTTTACTAATATACAAATTTCTTGTTGGGATGGATCGGATATTTTAAAGGGCAATAATTGTATATATCCTCAAAAAATAAACAAAAAACAAAAAAAGACTTATTATGTGTGTTATGTCCCTTCTAGATTCATGTATTAGGCATGATAATTTATTAATCTAATCTGAAAAAACACAATCACACAATATTAATTTCGAAATTCCGAGGAAGTCTTTTCTTCTTCTTCTTGAGCATTAATAATAATCAATAAATTTAAATTAATCTCCTCGATTTTTGTTTTCTTGTTTATATTTTGAAGCCTTCATGCATGTATAAATCAATCTATTGTCATTTCAGTTTCTTTGGCCTATATATATATATATATATATATATATATATATATATATATATATATATATATATATATATATATATATATTGCTATTACTGAAATAATGTACTAATTAAATCATCAAAAGAAGAAGAAGAAAGAAAAGGATAAGAGATGGGTTTGCTCTCGCACAGAGTGGAAAGAAGCGACATTGTAGAAGGAGACCACATCTACAGTTGGAGGACCTCGTTTGTCTACTCACACCATGGTCTTTTTTCAAACTTATTTATAATCTTAATATTATGTTTAATTATTTAATTAATATCTATGTTTTTCTTAACTATATATATATATATATATATATATATATATAGTTAATACTTCTTTCCTCCAGACCAATCACTTGTTAGTTGTTCAAATATATATATTACGTGGCGACCATTGGAATTCTTGTTTGTTCGTTTCCAATTTTTATTTTCAACTTTATTATTATTATTATTATTATTATTATTATTATTATTATTATTATTGCATGACATTTAAATAATGTATATATATTTGTTTTCTCAATTAATATTAATTCTCTTCTCTGTATCACATAGGGATCTATGTGGGTGAAAACATAGTCGTCCACTTCACAAATGATTGTTCCAGCTTCAATTTGTGTTCTTCATCGAGTGCAAGTATTAAATGTGAATCTACCTGTGCAATTACAAAACTCCAAACAACTTGTTCAAATCCGAAATGTGGTTTTGGAAAACAGGACAATGGAGTCAAAATGTCTTGTTTAGATTGCTTTCTGGGAAATGGATCATTGTACCTTTATCATTACGATGTCGCCTGGTACTATCTCATTGCTAAAATCCGAGGTGGTACTTGTACTACTGCTAAATCGGACCCACCTGAAATTGTCGTTAAGAGAGCCATGGATTTGATTGATCATGGATTTGGGGAATACGAAATTATGGGGAATAATTGTGAGGATTTTGCATTGTATTGCAAAACTGGTCGTATCAGGATTACTGGATCAGGGCAAGTCTCATCTTATGCACGTGTTCCAACAATTGCAGCTGCTGGATTTTTCTTCTCCGGACCTGTTGCGTTGGCCACAGCTGCAGCTACGTATTCGTTTGGCATGTATAATGCGGACAGTTGTTACCGTGATCATGGAGTTGAGGTAGCGGTGGAGGAATTGGATAAGTTTCGTGCCAAAATTAAACGACCTGTCAAGAAAGACTAGCAATATTGTCAGTGTTCAAATTGTTGATGCCAAAACAAAATTAACATATTTCCATAATTACCGTCTGCATTAATTTTTTTTTTGATGTTCTTATTTGCTAAGTTTTATGTACCAGTGCTAGCTAAAGTTAAGTTTTTATGTTAATCGAATAAATGTTATTTATGAAGGTTCTCATTCTCCAGTTTGGATAAGACTCGTAAATTTCATTTGCATCTATGTTTCTGTTGTCCTGTTATTTTGACTAATTATCACAATTGGATCGATTTAGTTACAAATTTGACCCAAGATTACAATTCATTAATTAAAAAAAGTTACGCTGACATGTTTATTTCAAAATTATAGGATTTATCAAAAATAACCCTATTTAGATATTAGTTGCTAGCCAAATATTCTTCGTATATTACTTCCATCCGACGTTTCCATTTCATGATTTGGGGAAAAACTAATGTTATAATTTCTCATCATTTCAATTTTTTGGTTGAACGAATGATTAGTTTTTCTATATCTATTCGACAGATGAATGAATGAAAATCCAAAAATCCAGCTAAAGATGATAGTAAGGCTAGTGAATTATTTACTACTTCATCAAGTGAAGAGAATTTATATCCTTTCCTGAGCATTTGATGAATTTTGAGGAACCCATATGACCATTTTTTTTGTTTTAGAAATTTGAATTCATTGTCATGGAGTTTAATTTCTAATCAAAATTGGACGATAAAAATGGATAGCGGAAATTCTATCTTGGAGAAGTGGTTGAATGATCACAAGGGCGACCACAATTAAAAGGGAAATTCTTACTCAGATCGGGTTTGGCCGAACCCAAACTAATTACATGGCAAGTGTAATACACTTGCTTTGTGATTGGATGTAACTTCCAAGAAAGTAACCAATCACAAAGCAAGTGTTATACACTTGCTTGGTGGTTGGATGGGTTTGGCCAAACCAGACTTGGACAAGAATTTTTCCAATTACAACTACTCCAAATAAATGAGGCTGACCACTTTTTTGGAAGGCCCGAACTGCAGTCTTAGAAACCGAACAACTAATATATACATAATTATTTTTTGAGTCCAACCTTATTAGTCCAACATAATGGCCCCGGCCCGAAAAGTCATATTTTATCTTGAAAATTATAGTTTGGTTTATCTGTTTAATTTGCAGAAATGACTCGGAAAACTGCAATAGAATCTGAACAATCTTCTAGTTTATAACCGAAAGATCTAATGAACCTTATAATAAGAACATGTATGTTCACATCTACTGTTACATTTTATAAACAGTGAACTTATTTACATTACTCCCGTGATTTGAAAAATAGCACTTTATCCTTCTATGAAAAATTTTAAGAAGTAATTTATCTTCTTTGAATGTAACTCACTTGTGAAAATTGAGAGCGAGCATGAAAAATATTTTGTCACAGGGTAAATTGCCACATTTATCATAACATATGGGGTAAATCGTCACATATTTTATAAAGCAAGGGGATAGACTACTACATTATCATGACAAAGGAGGGAGGGGAGGGAGGGGAGGGCGGGGGGTGGGTTGAAGCGACACATATAAAAATGTCAGGGAGGCGGTGTAAATATTTTATAAGATTGTAGGGGAGTAAAGTGCTATTTTTCATATCACTAGGAGATAAATTGAACAAAGTGAATATCACAAAAGATAAATTGTCATTATTGATCATTGATATCCAACACGAGAAAGATTAATTTTGGGGCACATTTAACACATATTATGTGAAAACATGGGAAACAAATTAGTGAAATCAGTAAAAAACAGGTGAAATATATAAAGAATGGGTTAAATCATTGAAAAAAGATTATAGTCTGAAATAATGTGAAATCAATGAAAATTCAAGTGAAATTATTAAAAAAAAAATTGAAATCGGTTAAATATAAGTTAAATTGATAAAAATAAGTAAAATCTGAAAAAGAAAAAAAATCTAACTAGCAAAAATAGTGTGAACTAAACTAGTAGTTTTTTTTTTTTAATATGAGAAAACAAAAGAAATCGATAGAAAATAGGAAAAATAATGAACAATGTTATAATTGATCAAGAACGAGTAAATCAGTAAAAATACAAAATTAGTAAAAATAGAAGAAAAATGAATTAAACTAATTAATATAATAAGTGATATGATCACTTAGATCGATAAAAAAATATATTTCAAATGATAAAGTAAGTGGAATAATTTGAGATATACGTAAAACTAATTGATACTGATAAACTTTATCTCCAACTCATCTTCTTCAAATTTAATGTTTGTATTTATTTATCTATCATTACAAGAAAAAGTACTAATTAATGCTAATAAAATAAGTTTAACATTTCGTAATATTGTTTCTTGAAAGAAACGATTATTATATCATTACATCAATATCATCGAATCAGAAATCTATTAAATTAGCTAGTAGTTAAGAATCTTTTGTTTGCTTCCATTTGATTAGGGAGAGTAATATTAACTCGTTCTCACCTATTTTGCACATTTTTTTTAGTTTTCACAAATTTAATCTGTTTTTTACTGATGTTGTTGTTTCATAGGTTTAATCCTATTTTTACAAAATTTTATTGATTTCGCATGTATTTATCGATTTCAGGAGTATTTTTTTTTTATCGGTTTCACCCAAATTTTCACCAACTTCACCAATGTTCACCAAATTTATCCGAATTCACATGTTTTCAATGATTTTATAGAATTTTTTTTTTTATCGATTTCACCATTTTCAATCAAATTTACCCGTTTTGACAAAAAGAATTCCATGAAAATCCGAGGTTATGGTCTTGATATTATTGAATATTCTTTATATTTTTCTATTCTAGCCAAAACAAAATTACGTAATTAGTTAAATCATAAGATTTTTTTATTTTTTCATAGTAAGATGTGATTCAATTTTAATTTTTTTGTAACGGAATGATATTTAAAAGAATTTCATGTTAAATTTTTATTTAGAGTTTTTATTACTTATGTTGTGAAAATATTTAAATTAATATTTTCTTACTTTAATAAATATTGATGCAAAAATATAATACTCCCTCCGTCCCACTTTTCTTGCTCCTATTTCTATTTTTGGACGTCCCAAAATATGGCTCCCTTTCTCTCACAAAAAAAGTCAAAAGTTTACTTTTTTAACAAATTATCTAAAACTCCGTGCATGTGTAAGTATCATTCTTAGTTGATTCATTTTCAGTCTCTGTCTTAATATTGGTCCTCATAATTTTCATTTTCTTAATGCAGATCAGCTGATTGAAATCATGCACAAGTGTATTTCTAATTTTGCAAACTTAAAGCATATGGGGTATTTTTGCATTTACTCTTTAGTTTATTGCATTTCACTCTTTAGTTTATAATTAATCAAGTTTGATTTTGGACACTCATTTTTCAGGTATCCCCAAAGCGCGATGCCATAAATGCATCTGGACGTACAATATTCTATTCACTTTGTGATATTAATTTTAATTCTCTGACTTGAAACTATTTTTTCCCAACTTTTAGAGTTGTTTTGCACTTGTAAGCAAACGATCCACTTTGACTATGATGTTACAAATTTACTATAGGTGTAATGACCCATCCCAATATACTATTATTTCTAATAATCCTTCATTCCGGCAAAGAATTTGATGCATCCGATGAAGAGGAAATAAGAACCACAAATGAATTATGCTCTTGTTTTGTTTGTTCAAAAAATTTACCTACTAATTTTATGTATATTAATATATTAGAAAATGATTCTTAAATGTCTATAGCTTTTGTTCTCTATTTGGTTTAGCATGACCACAATTGCTGATATAAATGACAATTGGGCAGTCTACACTGGGCCTGGTGGATGGAATGATATTCATTTTGATTTTTATTAGAAAATATTTTAATTTCAAGTAATTTTGTCGTTCTAGAGTTTTAAGTGTAAATGTATGACAATAAAATTCTATTTGACACTTCAACAACTTTGGGCCTAGTATTGTCGGAGTACAACTACTCTTAAAATTTATGAGATACTTAACTCAGTTAAAATTGACTATTATGCCCCTTTACTATACAATTTTTTTTTTTTGGTTTCCCAAGAGTTTAATCTCTTTCGAGGTGGGCTGGACACATTAATGTGGGTACCTCTCATAACTTTTTACTTTTCACTTTATATATTTATACATATTTTTACTAATATACAAATTTCTTGTTGGGATGGATCGGATATTTTAAAGGGCAATAATTGTATATATCCTCAAAAAATAAACAAAAAACAAAAAAAGACTTATTATGTGTGTTATGTCCCTTCTAGATTCATGTATTAGGCATGATAATTTATTAATCTAATCTGAAAAAACACAATCACACAATATTAATTTCGAAATTCCGAGGAAGTCTTTTCTTCTTCTTCTTGAGCATTAATAATAATCAATAAATTTAAATTAATCTCCTCGATTTTTGTTTTCTTGTTTATATTTTGAAGCCTTCATGCATGTATAAATCAATCTATTGTCATTTCAGTTTCTTTGGCCTATATATATATATATATATATATATATATATATATATTGCTATTACTGAAATAATGTACTAATTAAATCATCAAAAGAAGAAGAAGAAAGAAAAGGATAAGAGATGGGTTTGCTCTCGCACAGAGTGGAAAGAAGCGACATTGTAGAAGGAGACCACATCTACAGTTGGAGGACCTCGTTTGTCTACTCACACCATGGTCTTTTTTCAAACTTATTTATAATCTTAATATTATGTTTAATTATTTAATTAATATCTATGTTTTTCTTAACTATATATATATATATATATATATATATATATATATATATATAGTTAATACTTCTTTCCTCCAGACCAATCACTTGTTAGTTGTTCAAATATATATATTACGTGGCGACCATTGGAATTCTTGTTTGTTCGTTTCCAATTTTTATTTTCAACTTTATTATTATTATTATTATTATTATTATTATTATTATTATTATTGCATGACATTTAAATAATGTATATATATTTGTTTTCTCAATTAATATTAATTCTCTTCTCTGTATCACATAGGGATCTATGTGGGTGAAAACATAGTCGTCCACTTCACAAATGATTGTTCCAGCTTCAATTTGTGTTCTTCATCGAGTGCAAGTATTAAATGTGAATCTACCTGTGCAATTACAAAACTCCAAACAACTTGTTCAAATCCGAAATGTGGTTTTGGAAAACAGGACAATGGAGTCAAAATGTCTTGTTTAGATTGCTTTCTGGGAAATGGATCATTGTACCTTTATCATTACGATGTCGCCTGGTACTATCTCATTGCTAAAATCCGAGGTGGTACTTGTACTACTGCTAAATCGGACCCACCTGAAATTGTCGTTAAGAGAGCCATGGATTTGATTGATCATGGATTTGGGGAATACGAAATTATGGGGAATAATTGTGAGGATTTTGCATTGTATTGCAAAACTGGTCGTATCAGGATTACTGGATCAGGGCAAGTCTCATCTTATGCACGTGTTCCAACAATTGCAGCTGCTGGATTTTTCTTCTCCGGACCTGTTGCGTTGGCCACAGCTGCAGCTACGTATTCGTTTGGCATGTATAATGCGGACAGTTGTTACCGTGATCATGGAGTTGAGGTAGCGGTGGAGGAATTGGATAAGTTTCGTGCCAAAATTAAACGACCTGTCAAGAAAGACTAGCAATATTGTCAGTGTTCAAATTGTTGATGCCAAAACAAAATTAACATATTTCCATAATTACCGTCTGCATTAATTTTTTTTTTGATGTTCTTATTTGCTAAGTTTTATGTACCAGTGCTAGCTAAAGTTAAGTTTTTATGTTAATCGAATAAATGTTATTTATGAAGGTTCTCATTCTCCAGTTTGGATAAGACTCGTAAATTTCATTTGCATCTATGTTTCTGTTGTCCTGTTATTTTGACTAATTATCACAATTGGATCGATTTAGTTACAAATTTGACCCAAGATTACAATTCATTAATTAAAAAAAGTTACGCTGACATGTTTATTTCAAAATTATAGGATTTATCAAAAATAACCCTATTTAGATATTAGTTGCTAGCCAAATATTCTTCGTATATTACTTCCATCCGACGTTTCCATTTCATGATTTGGGGAAAAACTAATGTTATAATTTCTCATCATTTCAATTTTTTGGTTGAACGAATGATTAGTTTTTCTATATCTATTCGACAGATGAATGAATGAAAATCCAAAAATCCAGCTAAAGATGATAGTAAGGCTAGTGAATTATTTACTACTTCATCAAGTGAAGAGAATTTATATCCTTTCCTGAGCATTTGATGAATTTTGAGGAACCCATATGACCATTTTTTTTGTTTTAGAAATTTGAATTCATTGTCATGGAGTTTAATTTCTAATCAAAATTGGACGATAAAAATGGATAGCGGAAATTCTATCTTGGAGAAGTGGTTGAATGATCACAAGGGCGACCACAATTAAAAGGGAAATTCTTACTCAGATCGGGTTTGGCCGAACCCAAACTAATTACATGGCAAGTGTAATACACTTGCTTTGTGATTGGATGTAACTTCCAAGAAAGTAACCAATCACAAAGCAAGTGTTATACACTTGCTTGGTGGTTGGATGGGTTTGGCCAAACCAGACTTGGGCAAGAATTTTTCCAATTACAACTACTCCAAATAAATGAGGCTGACCACTTTTTTGGAAGGCCCGAACTGCAGTCTTAGAAACCGAACAACTAATACATACATAATTATTTTTTGAGTCCAACCTTATTAGTCCAACATAATGGCCCCGGCCCGAAAAGTCATATTTTATCTTGAAAATTATAGTTTGGTTTATCTGTTTAATTTGCAGAAATGACTCGGAAAACTGCAATAGAATCTGAACAATCTTCTAGTTTATAACCGAAAGATCTAATGAACCTTATAATAAGAACATGTATGTTCACATCTACTGTTACATTTTATAAACAGTGAACTTATTTACATTACTCCCGTGATTTGAAAAATAGCACTTTATCCTTCTATGAAAAATTTTAAGAAGTAATTTATCTTCTTTGAATGTAACTCACTTGTGAAAATTGAGAGCGAGCATGAAAAATATTTTGTCACAGGGTAAATTGCCACATTTATCATAACATATGGGGTAAATCGTCACATATTTTATAAAGCAAGGGGATAGACTACTACATTATCATGACAAAGGAGGGAGGGGAGGGAGGGGAGGGCGGGGGGTGGGTTGAAGCGACACATATAAAAATGTCAGGGAGGCGGTGTAAATATTTTATAAGATTGTAGGGGAGTAAAGTGCTATTTTTCATATCACTAGGAGATAAATTGAACAAAGTGAATATCACAAAAGATAAATTGTCATTATTGATCATTGATATCCAACACGAGAAAGATTAATTTTGGGGCACATTTAACACATATTATGTGAAAACATGGGAAACAAATTAGTGAAATCAGTAAAAAACAGGTGAAATATATAAAGAATGGGTTAAATCATTGAAAAAATATTATAGTCTGAAATAATGTGAAATCAATGAAAATTCAAGTGAAATTATTAAAAAAAAATTTGAAATCGGTTAAATATAAGTTAAATTGATAAAAATAAGTAAAATCTGAAAAAGAAAAAAAATCTAACTAGCAAAAATAGTGTGAACTAAACTAGTAGTTTTTTTTTTTAATATGAGAAAACAAAAGAAATCGATAGAAAATAGGAAAAATAATGAACAATGTTATAATTGATCAAGAACGAGTAAATCAGTAAAAATACAAAATTAGTAAAAATAGAAGAAAAATGAATTAAACTAATTAATATAATAAGTGATATGATCACTTAGATCGATAAAAAAATATATTTCAAATGATAAAGTAAGTGGAATAATTTGAGATATACGTAAAACTAATTGATACTGATAAACTTTATCTCCAACTCATCTTCTTCAAATTTAATGTTTGTATTTATTTATCTATCATTACAAGAAAAAGTACTAATTAATGCTAATAAAATAAGTTTAACATTTCGTAATATTGTTTCTTGAAAGAAACGATTATTATATCATTACATCAATATCATCGAATCAGAAATCTATTAAATTAGCTAGTAGTTAAGAATCTTTTGTTTGCTTCCATTTGATTAGGGAGAGTAATATTAACTCGTTCTCACCTATTTTGCACATTTTTTTTAGTTTTCACAAATTTAATCTGTTTTTTACTGATGTTGTTGTTTCATAGGTTTAATCCTATTTTTACAAAATTTTATTGATTTCGCATGTATTTATCGATTTCAGGAGTATTTTTTTTTTATCGGTTTCACCCAAATTTTCACCAACTTCACCAATGTTCACCAAATTTATTCGAATTC
Organism: Penstemon eatonii; assembly: GCA_038501285.1. Classification (NCBI taxonomy): domain Eukaryota; kingdom Viridiplantae; phylum Streptophyta; class Magnoliopsida; order Lamiales; family Plantaginaceae; genus Penstemon; species Penstemon eatonii. The sequence goes on along the minus strand of CM076715.1, from coordinate 57,330,848 downwards.
ACATGTTTTCAATGATTTTATAGAATTTTTTTTTTATCGATTTCACCATTTTCAATCAAATTTACCCGTTTTGACAAAAAGAATTCCATGAAAATCCGAGGTTATGGTCTTGATATTATTGAATATTCTTTATATTTTTCTATTCTAGCCAAAACAAAATTACGTAATTAGTTAAATCATAAGATTTTTTTATTTTTTCATAGTAAGATGTGATTCAATTTTAATTTTTTTGTAACGGAATGATATTTAAAAGAATTTCATGTTAAATTTTTATTTAGAGTTTTTATTACTTATGTTGTGAAAATATTTAAATTAATATTTTCTTACTTTAATAAATATTGATGCAAAAATATAATACTCCCTCCGTCCCACTTTTCTTGCTCCTATTTCTATTTTTGGACGTCCCAAAATATGGCTCCCTTTCTCTCACAAAAAAAGTCAAAAGTTTACTTTTTTAACAAATTATCTAAAACTCCGTGCATGTGTAAGTATCATTCTTAGTTGATTCATTTTCAGTCTCTGTCTTAATATTGGTCCTCATAATTTTCATTTTCTTAATGCAGATCAGCTGATTGAAATCATGCACAAGTGTATTTCTAATTTTGCAAACTTAAAGCATATGGGGTATTTTTGCATTTACTCTTTAGTTTATTGCATTTCACTCTTTAGTTTATAATTAATCAAGTTTGATTTTGGACACTCATTTTTCAGGTATCCCCAAAGCGCGATGCCATAAATGCATCTGGACGTACAATATTCTATTCACTTTGTGATATTAATTTTAATTCTCTGACTTGAAACTATTTTTTCCCAACTTTTAGAGTTGTTTTGCACTTGTAAGCAAACGATCCACTTTGACTATGATGTTACAAATTTACTATAGGTGTAATGACCCATCCCAATATACTATTATTTCTAATAATCCTTCATTCCGGCAAAGAATTTGATGCATCCGATGAAGAGGAAATAAGAACCACAAATGAATTATGCTCTTGTTTTGTTTGTTCAAAAAATTTACCTACTAATTTTATGTATATTAATATATTAGAAAATGATTCTTAAATGTCTATAGCTTTTGTTCTCTATTTGGTTTAGCATGACCACAATTGCTGATATAAATGACAATTGGGCAGTCTACACTGGGCCTGGTGGATGGAATGATATTCATTTTGATTTTTATTAGAAAATATTTTAATTTCAAGTAATTTTGTCGTTCTAGAGTTTTAAGTGTAAATGTATGACAATAAAATTCTATTTGACACTTCAACAACTTTGGGCCTAGTATTGTCGGAGTACAACTACTCTTAAAATTTATGAGATACTTAACTCAGTTAAAATTGACTATTATGCCCCTTTACTATACAATTTTTTTTTTTTTGGTTTCCCAAGAGTTTAATCTCTTTCGAGGTGGGCTGGACACATTAATGTGGGTACCTCTCATAACTTTTTACTTTTCACTTTATATATTTATACATATTTTTACTAATATACAAATTTCTTGTTGGGATGGATCGGATATTTTAAAGGGCAATAATTGTATATATCCTCAAAAAATAAACAAAAAACAAAAAAAGACTTATTATGTGTGTTATGTCCCTTCTAGATTCATGTATTAGGCATGATAATTTATTAATCTAATCTGAAAAAACACAATCACACAATATTAATTTCGAAATTCCGAGGAAGTCTTTTCTTCTTCTTCTTGAGCATTAATAATAATCAATAAATTTAAATTAATCTCCTCGATTTTTGTTTTCTTGTTTATATTTTGAAGCCTTCATGCATGTATAAATCAATCTATTGTCATTTCAGTTTCTTTGGCCTATATATATATATATATATATATATATATATATATATATATATATATATTGCTATTACTGAAATAATGTACTAATTAAATCATCAAAAGAAGAAGAAGAAAGAAAAGGATAAGAGATGGGTTTGCTCTCGCACAGAGTGGAAAGAAGCGACATTGTAGAAGGAGACCACATCTACAGTTGGAGGACCTCGTTTGTCTACTCACACCATGGTCTTTTTTCAAACTTATTTATAATCTTAATATTATGTTTAATTATTTAATTAATATCTATGTTTTTCTTAACTATATATATATATATATATATATATATATAGTTAATACTTCTTTCCTCCAGACCAATCACTTGTTAGTTGTTCAAATATATATATTACGTGGCGACCATTGGAATTCTTGTTTGTTCGTTTCCAATTTTTATTTTCAACTTTATTATTATTATTATTATTATTATTATTATTATTATTATTATTATTATTATTATTATTATTATTATTGCATGACATTTAAATAATGTATATATATTTGTTTTCTCAATTAATATTAATTCTCTTCTCTGTATCACATAGGGATCTATGTGGGTGAAAACATAGTCGTCCACTTCACAAATGATTGTTCCAGCTTCAATTTGTGTTCTTCATCGAGTGCAAGTATTAAATGTGAATCTACCTGTGCAATTACAAAACTCCAAACAACTTGTTCAAATCCGAAATGTGGTTTTGGAAAACAGGACAATGGAGTCAAAATGTCTTGTTTAGATTGCTTTCTGGGAAATGGATCATTGTACCTTTATCATTACGATGTCGCCTGGTACTATCTCATTGCTAAAATCCGAGGTGGTACTTGTACTACTGCTAAATCGGACCCACCTGAAATTGTCGTTAAGAGAGCCATGGATTTGATTGATCATGGATTTGGGGAATACGAAATTATGGGGAATAATTGTGAGGATTTTGCATTGTATTGCAAAACTGGTCGTATCAGGATTACTGGATCAGGGCAAGTCTCATCTTATGCACGTGTTCCAACAATTGCAGCTGCTGGATTTTTCTTCTCCGGACCTGTTGCGTTGGCCACAGCTGCAGCTACGTATTCGTTTGGCATGTATAATGCGGACAGTTGTTACCGTGATCATGGAGTTGAGGTAGCGGTGGAGGAATTGGATAAGTTTCGTGCCAAAATTAAACGACCTGTCAAGAAAGACTAGCAATATTGTCAGTGTTCAAATTGTTGATGCCAAAACAAAATTAACATATTTCCATAATTACCGTCTGCATTAATTTTTTTTTTGATGTTCTTATTTGCTAAGTTTTATGTACCAGTGCTAGCTAAAGTTAAGTTTTTATGTTAATCGAATAAATGTTATTTATGAAGGTTCTCATTCTCCAGTTTGGATAAGACTCGTAAATTTCATTTGCATCTATGTTTCTGTTGTCCTGTTATTTTGACTAATTATCACAATTGGATCGATTTAGTTACAAATTTGACCCAAGATTACAATTCATTAATTAAAAAAAGTTACGCTGACATGTTTATTTCAAAATTATAGGATTTATCAAAAATAACCCTATTTAGATATTAGTTGCTAGCCAAATATTCTTCGTATATTACTTCCATCCGACGTTTCCATTTCATGATTTGGGGAAAAACTAATGTTATAATTTCTCATCATTTCAATTTTTTGGTTGAACCAATGATTAGTTTTTCTATATCTATTCGACAGATGAATGAATGAAAATCCAAAAATCCAGCTAAAGATGATAGTAAGGCTAGTGAATTATTTACTACTTCATCAAGTGAAGAGAATTTATATCCTTTCCTGAGCATTTGATGAATTTTGAGGAACCCATATGACCATTTTTTTTGTTTTAGAAATTTGAATTCATTGTCATGGAGTTTAATTTCTAATCAAAATTGGACGATAAAAATGGATAGCGGAAATTCTATCTTGGAGAAGTGGTTGAATGATCACAAGGGCGACCACAATTAAAAGGGAAATTCTTACTCAGATCGGGTTTGGCCGAACCCAAACTAATTACATGGCAAGTGTAATACACTTGCTTTGTGATTGGATGTAACTTCCAAGAAAGTAACCAATCACAAAGCAAGTGTTATACACTTGCTTGGTGGTTGGATGGGTTTGGCCAAACCAGACTTGGGCAAGAATTTTACAACTACTCCAAATAAATGAGGCTGACCACTTTTTTGGAAGGCCCGAACTGCAGTCTTAGAAACCGAACAACTAATATATACATAATTATTTTTTGAGTCCAACCTTATTAGTCCAACATAATGGCCCCGGCCCGAAAAGTCATATTTTATCTTGAAAATTATAGTTTGGTTTATCTGTTTAATTTGCAGAAATGACTCGGAAAACTGCAATAGAATCTGAACAATCTTCTAGTTTATAACCGAAAGATCTAATGAACCTTATAATAAGAACATGTATGTTCACATCTACTGTTACATTTTATAAACAGTGAACTTATTTACATTACTCCCGTGATTTGAAAAATAGCACTTTATCCTTCTATGAAAAATTTTAAGAAGTAATTTATCTTCTTTGAATGTAACTCACTTGTGAAAATTGAGAGCGAGCATGAAAAATATTTTGTCACAGGGTAAATTGCCACATTTATCATAACATATGGGGTAAATCGTCACATATTTTATAAAGCAAGGGGATAGACTACTACATTATCATGACAAAGGAGGGAGGGGAGGGAGGGGAGGGCGGGGGGTGGGTTGAAGCGACACATATAAAAATGTCAGGGAGGCGGTGTAAATATTTTATAAGATTGTAGGGGAGTAAAGTGCTATTTTTCATATCACTAGGAGATAAATTGAACAAAGTGAATATCACAAAAGATAAATTGTCATTATTGATCATTGATATCCAACACGAGAAAGATTAATTTTGGGGCACATTTAACACATATTATGTGAAAACATGGGAAACAAATTAGTGAAATCAGTAAAAAACAGGTGAAATATATAAAGAATGGGTTAAATCATTGAAAAAATATTATAGTCTGAAATAATGTGAAATCAATGAAAATTCAAGTGAAATTATTAAAAAAAAATTTGAAATCGGTTAAATATAAGTTAAATTGATAAAAATAAGTAAAATCTGAAAAAGAAAAAAATCTAACTAGCAAAAATAGTGTGAACTAAACTAGTAGTTTTTTTTTTTTTAATATGAGAAAACAAAAGAAATCGATAGAAAATAGGAAAAATAATGAACAATGTTATAATTGATCAAGAACGAGTAAATCAGTAAAAATACAAAATTAGTAAAAATAGAAGAAAAATGAATTAAACTAATTAATATAATAAGTGATATGATCACTTAGATCGATAAAAAAATATATTTCAAATGATAAAGTAAGTGGAATAATTTGAGATATACGTAAAACTAATTGATACTGATAAACTTTATCTCCAACTCATCTTCTTCAAATTTAATGTTTGTATTTATTTATCTATCATTACAAGAAAAAGTACTAATTAATGCTAATAAAATAAGTTTAACATTTCGTAATATTGTTTCTTGAAAGAAACGATTATTATATCATTACATCAATATCATCGAATCAGAAATCTATTAAATTAGCTAGTAGTTAAGAATCTTTTGTTTGCTTCCATTTGATTAGGGAGAGTAATATTAACTCGTTCTCACCTATTTTGCACATTTTTTTTAGTTTTCACAAATTTAATCTGTTTTTTACTGATGTTGTTGTTTCATAGGTTTAATCCTATTTTTACAAAATTTTATTGATTTCGCATGTATTTATCGATTTCTGGAGTATTTTTTTTTTATCGGTTTCACCCAAATTTTCACCAACTTCACCAATGTTCACCAAATTTATTCGAATTCACATGTTTTCAATGATTTTATAGAATTTTTTTTTTATCGATTTCACCATTTTCAATCATATTTACCCGTTTTGACAAAAAGAATTCCATGAAAATCCGAGGTTATGGTCTTGATATTATTGAATATTCTTTATATTTTTCTATTCTAGCCAAAACAAAATTACGTAATTAGTTAAATCATAAGATTTTTTTATTTTTTCATAGTAAGATGTGATTCAATTTTAATTTTTTTGTAACGGAATGATATTTAAAAGAATTTCATGTTAAATTTTTATTTAGAGTTTTTATTACTTATGTTGTGAAAATATTTAAATTAATATTTTCTTACTTTAATAAATATTGATGCAAAAATATAATACTCCCTCCGTCCCACTTTTCTTGCTCCTATTTCTATTTTTGGACGTCCCAAAATATGGCTCCCTTTCTCTCACAAAAAAAGTCAAAAGTTTACTTTTTTAACAAATTATCTAAAACTCCGTGCATGTGTAAGTATCATTCTTAGTTGATTCATTTTCAGTCTCTGTCTTAATATTGGTCCTCATAATTTTCATTTTCTTAATGCAGATCAGCTGATTGAAATCATGCACAAGTGTATTTCTAATTTTGCAAACTTAAAGCATATGGGGTATTTTTGCATTTACTCTTTAGTTTATTGCATTTCACTCTTTAGTTTATAATTAATCAAGTTTGATTTTGGACACTCATTTTTCAGGTATCCCCAAAGCGCGATGCCATAAATGCATCTGGACGTACAATATTCTATTCACTTTGTGATATTAATTTTAATTCTCTGACTTGAAACTATTTTTTCCCAACTTTTAGAGTTGTTTTGCACTTGTAAGCAAACGATCCACTTTGACTATGATGTTACAAATTTACTATAGGTGTAATGACCCATCCCAATATACTATTATTTCTAATAATCCTTCATTCCGGCAAAGAATTTGATGCATCCGATGAAGAGGAAATAAGAACCACAAATGAATTATGCTCTTGTTTTGTTTGTTCAAAAAATTTACCTACTAATTTTATGTATATTAATATATTAGAAAATGATTCTTAAATGTCTATAGCTTTTGTTCTCTATTTGGTTTAGCATGACCACAATTGCTGATATAAATGACAATTGGGCAGTCTACACTGGGCCTGGTGGATGGAATGATATTCATTTTGATTTTTATTAGAAAATATTTTAATTTCAAGTAATTTTGTCGTTCTAGAGTTTTAAGTGTAAATGTATGACAATAAAATTCTATTTGACACTTCAACAACTTTGGGCCTAGTATTGTCGGAGTACAACTACTCTTAAAATTTATGAGATACTTAACTCAGTTAAAATTGACTATTATGCCCCTTTACTATACAATTTTTTTTTTTTTGGTTTCCCAAGAGTTTAATCTCTTTCGAGGTGGGCTGGACACATTAATGTGGGTACCTCTCATAACTTTTTACTTTTCACTTTATATATTTATACATATTTTTACTAATATACAAATTTCTTGTTGGGATGGATCGGATATTTTAAAGGGCAATAATTGTATATATCCTCAAAAAATAAACAAAAAACAAAAAAAGACTTATTATGTGTGTTATGTCCCTTCTAGATTCATGTATTAGGCATGATAATTTATTAATCTAATCTGAAAAAACACAATCACACAATATTAATTTCGAAATTCCGAGGAAGTCTTTTCTTCTTCTTCTTGAGCATTAATAATAATCAATAAATTTAAATTAATCTCCTCGATTTTTGTTTTCTTGTTTATATTTTGAAGCCTTCATGCATGTATAAATCAATCTATTGTCATTTCAGTTTCTTTGGCCTATATATATATATATATATATATTGCTATTACTGAAATAATGTACTAATTAAATCATCAAAATAAGAAGAAGAAAGAAAAGGATAAGAGATGGGTTTGCTCTCGCACAGAGTGGAAAGAAGCGACATTGTAGAAGGAGACCACATCTACAGTTGGAGGACCTCGTTTGTCTACTCACACCATGGTCTTTTTTCAAACTTATTTATAATCTTAATATTATGTTTAATTATTTAATTAATATCTATGTTTTTCTTAACTATATATATATATATATATATATATATATATATATATAGTTAATACTTCTTTCCTCCAGACCAATCACTTGTTAGTTGTTCAAATATATATATTACGTGGCGACCATTGGAATTCTTGTTTGTTCGTTTCCAATTTTTATTTTCAACTTTATTATTATTATTATTATTATTATTATTATTATTATTATTATTATTATTGCATGACATTTAAATAATGTATATATATTTGTTTTCTCAATTAATATTAATTCTCTTCTCTGTATCACATAGGGATCTATGTGGGTGAAAACATAGTCGTCCACTTCACAAATGATTGTTCCAGCTTCAATTTGTGTTCTTCATCGAGTGCAAGTATTAAATGTGAATCTACCTGTGCAATTACAAAACTCCAAACAACTTGTTCAAATCCGAAATGTGGTTTTGGAAAACAGGACAATGGAGTCAAAATGTCTTGTTTAGATTGCTTTCTGGGAAATGGATCATTGTACCTTTATCATTACGATGTCGCCTGGTACTATCTCATTGCTAAAATCCGAGGTGGTACTTGTACTACTGCTAAATCGGACCCACCTGAAATTGTCGTTAAGAGAGCCATGGATTTGATTGATCATGGATTTGGGGAATACGAAATTATGGGGAATAATTGTGAGGATTTTGCATTGTATTGCAAAACTGGTCGTATCAGGATTACTGGATCAGGGCAAGTCTCATCTTATGCACGTGTTCCAACAATTGCAGCTGCTGGATTTTTCTTCTCCGGACCTGTTGCGTTGGCCACAGCTGCAGCTACGTATTCGTTTGGCATGTATAATGCGGACAGTTGTTACCGTGATCATGGAGTTGAGGTAGCGGTGGAGGAATTGGATAAGTTTCGTGCCAAAATTAAACGACCTGTCAAGAAAGACTAGCAATATTGTCATAGATCAAATTGTTGATGCCAAAACAAAATTAACATATTTCCATAATTACCGTCTGCATTAATTTTTTTTTTGATGTTCTTATTTGCTAAGTTTTATGTACCAGTGCTAGCTAAAGTTAAGTTTTTATGTTAATCGAATAAATGTTATTTATGAAGGTTCTCATTCTCCAGTTTGGATAAGACTCGTAAATTTCATTTGCATCTATGTTTCTGTTGTCCTGTTATTTTGACTAATTATCACAATTGGATCGATTTAGTTACAAATTTGACCCAAGATTACAATTCATTAATTAAAAAAAGTTACGCTGACATGTTTATTTCAAAATTATAGGATTTATCAAAAATAACCCTATTTAGATATTAGTTGCTAGCCAAATATTCTTCGTATATTACTTCCATCCGACGTTTCCATTTCATGATTTGGGGAAAAACTAATGTTATAATTTCTCATCATTTCAATTTTTTGGTTGAACCAATGATTAGTTTTTCTATATCTATTCGACAGATGAATGAATGAAAATCCAAAAATCCAGCTAAAGATGATAGTAAGGCTAGTGAATTATTTACTACTTCATCAAGTGAAGAGAATTTATATCCTTTCCTGAGCATTTGATGAATTTTGAGGAACCCATATGACCATTTTTTTTGTTTTAGAAATTTGAATTCATTGTCATGGAGTTTAATTTCTAATCAAAATTGGACGATAAAAATGGATAGCGGAAATTCTATCTTGGAGAAGTGGTTGAATGATCACAAGGGCGACCACAATTAAAAGGGAAATTCTTACTCAGATCGGGTTTGGCCGAACCCAAACTAATTACATGGCAAGTGTAATACACTTGCTTTGTGATTGGATGTAACTTCCAAGAAAGTAACCAATCACAAAGCAAGTGTTATACACTTGCTTGGTGGTTGGATGGGTTTGGCCAAACCAGACTTGGGCAAGAATTTTTCCAATTACAACTACTCCAAATAAATGAGGCTGACCACTTTTTTGGAAGGCCCGAACTGCAGTCTTAGAAACCGAACAACTAATATATACATAATTATTTTTTGAGTCCAACCTTATTAGTCCAACATAATGGCCCCGGCCCGAAAAGTCATATTTTATCTTGAAAATTATAGTTTGGTTTATCTGTTTAATTTGCAGAAATGACTCGGAAAACTGCAATAGAATCTGAACAATCTTCTAGTTTATAACCGAAAGATCTAATGAACCTTATAATAAGAACATGTATGTTCACATCTACTGTTACATTTTATAAACAGTGAACTTATTTACATTACTCCCGTGATTTGAAAAATAGCACTTTATCCTTCTATGAAAAATTTTAAGAAGTAATTTATCTTCTTTGAATGTAACTCACTTGTGAAAATTGAGAGCGAGCATGAAAAATATTTTGTCACAGGGTAAATTGCCACATTTATCATAACATATGGGGTAAATCGTCACATATTTTATAAAGCAAGGGGATAGACTACTACATTATCATGACAAAGGAGGGAGGGGAGGGCGGGGGGTGGGTTGAAGCGACACATATAAAAATGTCAGGGAGGCGGTGTAAATATTTTATAAGATTGTAGGGGAGTAAAGTGCTATTTTTCATATCACTAGGAGATAAATTGAACAAAGTGAATATCACAAAAGATAAATTGTCATTATTGATCATTGATATCCAACACGAGAAAGATTAATTTTGGGGCACATTTAACACATATTATGTGAAAACATGGGAAACAAATTAGTGAAATCAGTAAAAAACAGGTGAAATATATAAAGAATGGGTTAAATCATTGAAAAAAAATTATAGTCTGAAATAATGTGAAATCAATGAAAATTCAAGTGAAATTATTAAAAAAAAATTTGAAATCGGTTAAATATAAGTTAAATTGATAAAAATAAGTAAAATCTGAAAAAGAAAAAAAATCTAACTAGCAAAAATAGTGTGAACTAAACTAGTAGTTTTTTTTTTTTAATATGAGAAAACAAAAGAAATCGATAGAAAATAGGAAAAATAATGAACAATGTTATAATTGATCAAGAACGAGTAAATCAGTAAAAATACAAAATTAGTAAAAATAGAAGAAAAATGAATTAAACTAATTAATATAATAAGTGATATGATCACTTAGATCGATAAAAAAATATATTTCAAATGATAAAGTAAGTGGAATAATTTGAGATATACGTAAAACTAATTGATACTGATAAACTTTATCTCCAACTCATCTTCTTCAAATTTAATGTTTGTATTTATTTATCTATCATTACAAGAAAAAGTACTAATTAATGCTAATAAAATAAGTTTAACATTTCGTAATATTGTTTCTTGAAAGAAACGATTATTATATCATTACATCAATATCATCGAATCAGAAATCTATTAAATTAGCTAGTAGTTAAGAATCTTTTGTTTGCTTCCATTTGATTAGGGAGAGTAATATTAACTCGTTCTCACCTATTTTGCACATTTTTTTTAGTTTTCACAAATTTAATCTGTTTTTTACTGATGTTGTTGTTTCATAGGTTTAATCCTATTTTTACAAAATTTTATTGATTTCGTATGTATTTATCGATTTCAGGAGTATTTTTTTTTTATCGGTTTCACCCAAATTTTCACCAACTTCACCAATGTTCACCAAATTTATTCGAATTCACATGTTTTCAATGATTTTATAGAATTTTTTTTTTATCGATTTCACCATTTTCAATCAAATTTACCCGTTTTGACAAAAAGAATTCCATGAAAATCCGAGGTTATGGTCTTGATATTATTGAATATTCTTTATATTTTTCTATTCTAGCCAAAACAAAATTACGTAATTAGTTAAATCATAAGATTTTTTTATTTTTTCATAGTAAGATGTGATTCAATTTTAATTTTTTTGTAACGGAATGATATTTAAAAGAATTTCATGTTAAATTTTTATTTAGAGTTTTTATTACTTATGCTGTGAAAATATTTAAATTAATATTTTCTTACTTTAATAAATATTGATGCAAAAATATAATACTCCCTCCGTCCCACTTTTCTTGCTCCTATTTCTATTTTTGGACGTCCCAAAATATGGCTCCCTTTCTCTCACAAAAAAAGTCAAAAGTTTACTTTTTTAACAAATTATCTAAAACTCCGTGCATGTGTAAGTATCATTCTTAGTTGATTCATTTTCAGTCTCTGTCTTAATATTGGTCCTCATAATTTTCATTTTCTTAATGCAGATCAGCTGATTGAAATCATGCACAAGTGTATTTCTAATTTTGCAAACTTAAAGCATATGGGGTATTTTTGCATTTACTCTTTAGTTTATTGCATTTCACTCTTTAGTTTATAATTAATCAAGTTTGATTTTGGACACTCATTTTTCAGGTATCCCCAAAGCGCGATGCCATAAATGCATCTGGACGTACAATATTCTATTCACTTTGTGATATTAATTTTAATTCTCTGACTTGAAACTATTTTTTCCCAACTTTTAGAGTTGTTTTGCACTTGTAAGCAAACGATCCACTTTGACTATGATGTTACAAATTTACTATAGGTGTAATGACCCATCCCAATATACTATTATTTCTAATAATCCTTCATTCCGGCAAAGAATTTGATGCATCCGATGAAGAGGAAATAAGAACCACAAATGAATTATGCTCTTGTTTTGTTTGTTCAAAAAATTTACCTACTAATTTTATGTATATTAATATATTAGAAAATGATTCTTAAATGTCTATAGCTTTTGTTCTCTATTTGGTTTAGCATGACCACAATTGCTGATATAAATGACAATTGGGCAGTCTACACTGGGCCTGGTGGATGGAATGATATTCATTTTGATTTTTATTAGAAAATATTTTAATTTCAAGTAATTTTGTCGTTCTAGAGTTTTAAGTGTAAATGTATGACAATAAAATTCTATTTGACACTTCAACAACTTTGGGCCTAGTATTGTCGGAGTACAACTACTCTTAAAATTTATGAGATACTTAACTCAGTTAAAATTGACTATTATGCCCCTTTACTATACAATTTTTTTTTTTTTGGTTTCCCAAGAGTTTAATCTCTTTCGAGGTGGGCTGGACACATTAATGTGGGTACCTCTCATAACTTTTTACTTTTCACTTTATATATTTATACATATTTTTACTAATATACAAATTTCTTGTAGGGATGGATCGGATATTTTAAAGGGCAATAATTGTATATATCCTCAAAAAATAAACAAAAAACAAAAAAAGACTTATTATGTGTGTTATGTCCCTTCTAGATTCATGTATTAGGCATGATAATTTATTAATCTAATCTGAAAAAACACAATCACACAATATTAATTTCGAAATTCCGAGGAAGTCTTTTCTTCTTCTTCTTGAGCATTAATAATAATCAATAAATTTAAATTAATCTCCTCGATTTTTGTTTTCTTGTTTATATTTTGAAGCCTTCATGCATGTATAAATCAATCTATTGTCTTTTCAGTTTCTTTGGCCTATATATATATATATATATATATTGCTATTACTGAAATAATGTACTAATTAAATCATCAAAATAAGAAGAAGAAAGAAAAGGATAAGAGATGGGTTTGCTCTCGCACAGAGTGGAAAGAAGCGACATTGTAGAAGGAGACCACATCTACAGTTGGAGGACCTCGTTTGTCTACTCACACCATGGTCTTTTTTCAAACTTATTTATAATCTTAATATTATGTTTAATTATTTAATTAATTTCTATGTTTTTCTTAACTATATATATATATATATATATATATATATATATATATATATATATATATATAGTTAATACTTCTTTCCTCCAGACCAATCACTTGTTAGTTGTTCAAATATATATATTACGTGGCGACCATTGGAATTCTTGTTTGTTCGTTTCCAATTTTTTTTTTCAACTTTATTATTATTATTGCATGACATTTAAATAATGTATATATATTTGTTTTCTCAATAAATATTAATTCTCTTCTCTGTATCACATAGGGATCTATGTGGGTGAAAACATAGTCGTCCACTTCACAAATGATTGTTCCAGCTTCAATTTGTGTTCTTCATCGAGTGCAAGTATTAAATGTGAATCTACCTGTGCAATTACAAAACTCCAAACAACTTGTTCAAATCCGAAATGTGGTTTTGGAAAACAGGACAATGGAGTCAAAATGTCTTGTTTAGATTGTTTTCTGGGAAATGGATCATTGTACCTTTATCATTACGATGTCGCCTGGTACTATCTCATTGCTAAAATCCGAGGTGGTACTTGTACTACTGCTAAATCGGACCCACCTGAAATTGTCGTTAAGAGAGCCATGGATTTGATTGATCATGGATTTGGGGAATACGAAATTATGGGGAATAATTGTGAGGATTTTGCATTGTATTGCAAAACTGGTCGTATCAGGATTACTGGATCAGGGCAAGTCTCATCTTATGCACGTGTTCCAACAATTGCAGCTGCTGGATTTTTCTTCTCCGGACCTGTTGCGTTGGCCACAGCTGCAGCTACGTATTCGTTTGGCATGTATAATGCGGACAGTTGTTACCGTGATCATGGAGTTGAGGTAGCGGTGGAGGAATTGGATAAGTTTCGTGCCAAAATTAAACGACCTGTCAAGAAAGACTAGCAATATTGTCAGTGTTCAAATTGTTGATGCCAAAACAAAATTAACATATTTCCATAATTACCGTCTGCATTAATTTTTTTTTTGATGTTCTTATTTGCTAAGTTTTATGTACCAGTGCTAGCTAAAGTTAAGTTTTTATGTTAATCGAATAAATGTTATTTATGAAGGTTCTCATTCTCCAGTTTGGATAAGACTCGTAAATTTCATTTGCATCTATGTTTCTGTTGTCCTGTTATTTTGACTAATTATCACAATTGGATCGATTTAGTTACAAATTTGACCCAAGATTACAATTCATTAATTAAAAAAAGTTACGCTGACATGTTTATTTCAAAATTATAGGATTTATCAAAAATAACCCTATTTAGATATTAGTTGCTAGCCAAATATTCTTCGTATATTACTTCCATCCGACGTTTCCATTTCATGATTTGGGGAAAAACTAATGTTATAATTTCTCATCATTTCAATTTTTTGGTTGAACGAATGATTAGTTTTTCTATATCTATTCGACAGATGAATGAATGAAAATCCAAAAATCCAGCTAAAGATGATAGTAAGGCTAGTGAATTATTTACTACTTCATCAAGTGAAGAGAATTTATATCCTTTCCTGAGCATTTGATGAATTTTGAGGAACCCATATGACCATTTTTTTTGTTTTAGAAATTTAAATTCATTGTCATGGAGTTTAATTTCTAATCAAAATTGGACGATAAAAATGGATAGCGGAAATTCTATCTTGGAGAAGTGGTTGAATGATCACAAGGGCGACCACAATTAAAAGGGAAATTCTTACTCAGATCGGGTTTGGCCGAACCCAAACTAATTACATGGCAAGTGTAATACACTTGCTTTGTGATTGGATGTAACTTCCAAGAAAGTAACCAATCACAAAGCAAGTGTTATACACTTGCTTGGTGGTTGGATGGGTTTGGCCAAACCAGACTTGGGCAAGAATTTTTCCAATTACAACTACTCCAAATAAATGAGGCTGACCACTTTTTTGGAAGGCCCGAACTGCAGTCTTAGAAACCGAACAACTAATATATACATAATTATTTTTTGAGTCCAACCTTATTAGTCCAACATAATGGCCCCGGCCCGAAAAGTCATATTTTATCTTGAAAATTATAGTTTGGTTTATCTGTTTAATTTGCAGAAATGACTCGGAAAACTGCAATAGAATCTGAACAATCTTCTAGTTTATAACCGAAAGATCTAATGAACCTTATAATAAGAACATGGATGTTCACATCTACTGTTACATTTTATAAACAGTGAACTTATTTACATTACTCCCGTGATTTGAAAAATAGCACTTTATCCTTCTATGAAAAATTTTAAGAAGTAATTTATCTTCTTTGAATGTAACTCACTTGTGAAAATTGAGAGCGAGCATGAAAAATATTTTGTCACAGGGTAAATTGCCACATTTATCATAACATATGGTGTAAATCGTCACATATTTTATAAAGCAAGGGGATAGACTACTACATTATCATGACAAAGGAGGGAGGGGAGGGAGGGGAGGGCGGGGGGTGGGTTGAAGCGACACATATAAAAATGTCAGGGAGGCGGTGTAAATATTTTATAAGATTGTAGAGGAGTAAAGTGCTATTTTTCATATCACTAGGAGATAAATTGAACAAAGTGAATATCACAAAAGATAAATTGTCATTATTGATCATTGATATCCAACACGAGAAAGATTAATTTTGGGGCACATTTAACACATATTATGTGAAAACATGGGAAACAAATTAGTGAAATCAGTAAAAAACAGGTGAAATATATAAAGAATGGGTTAAATCATTGAAAAAAGATTATAGTCTGAAATAATGTGAAATCAATGAAAATTCAAGTGAAATTATTAAAAAAAAATTTGAAATCGGTTAAATATAAGTTAAATTGATAAAAATAAGTAAAATATGAAAAAGAAAAAAAATCTAACTAGCAAAAATAGTGTGAACTAAACTAGTAGTTTTTTTTTTTTTAATATGAGAAAACAAAAGAAATCGATAGAAAATAGGAAAAATAATGAACAATGT
Source organism: Penstemon eatonii (assembly GCA_038501285.1). NCBI lineage: Eukaryota > Viridiplantae > Streptophyta > Magnoliopsida > Lamiales > Plantaginaceae > Penstemon > Penstemon eatonii. Next base: position 57,314,485 of record CM076715.1, on the reverse strand, counting down.
TATAATTGATCAAGAACGAGTAAATCAGTAAAAATACAAAATTAGTAAAAATAGAAGAAAAATGAATTAAACTAATTAATATAATAAGTGATATGATCACTTAGATCGATAAAAAAATATATTTCAAATGATAAAGTAAGTGGAATAATTTGAGATATACGTAAAACTAATTGATACTGATAAACTTTATCTCCAACTCATCTTCTTCAAATTTAATGTTTGTATTTATTTATCTATCATTACAAGAAAAAGTACTAATTAATGCTAATAAAATAAGATTAACATTTCGTAATATTGTTTCTTGAAAGAAACGATTATTATATCATTACATCAATATCATCGAATCAGAAATCTATTAAATTAGCTAGTAGTTAAGAATCTTTTGTTTGCTTCCATTTGATTAGGGAGAGTAATATTAACTCGTTCTCACCTATTTTGCACATTTTTTTTAGTTTTCACAAATTTAATCTGTTTTTTACTGATGTTGTTGTTTCATAGGTTTAATCCTATTTTTACAAAATTTTATTGATTTCGCATGTATTTATCGATTTCAGGAGTATTTTTTTTTTTTATCGGTTTCACCCAAATTTTCACCAACTTCACCAATGTTCACCAAATTTATTCGAATTCACATGTTTTCAATGATTTTATAGAATTTTTTTTTTATCGATTTCACCATTTTCAATCAAATTTACCCGTTTTGACAAAAAGAATTCCATGAAAATCCGAGGTTATGGTCTTGATATTATTGAATATTCTTTATATTTTTCTATTCTAGCCAAAACAAAATTACGTAATTAGTTAAATCATAAGATTTTTTTATTTTTTCATAGTAAGATGTGATTCAATTTTAATTTTTTTGTAACGGAATGATATTTAAAAGAATTTCATGTTAAATTTTTATTTAGAGTTTTTATTACTTATGTTGTGAAAATATTTAAATTAATATTTTCTTACTTTAATAAATATTGATGCAAAAATATAATACTCCCTCCGTCCCACTTTTCTTGCTCCTATTTCTATTTTTGGACGTCCCAAAATATGGCTCCCTTTCTCTCACAAAAAAAGTCAAAAGTTTACTTTTTTAACAAATTGTCTAAAACTCCGTGCATGTGTAAGTATCATTCTTAGTTGATTCATTTTCAGTCTCTTTCTTAATATTGGTCCTCATGATTTTCATTTTCTTAATGCAGATCAGCTGATTGAAATCATGCACAAGTGTATTTCTAATTTTGCAAACTTAAAGCATATGGGGTATTTTTGCATTTACTCTTTAGTTTATTGCATTTCACTCTTTAGTTTATAATTAATCAAGTTTGATTTTGGACACTCATTTTTCAGGTATCCCCAAAGCGCGATGCCATAAATGCATCTGGACGTACAATATTCTATTCACTTTGTGATATTAATTTTAATTCTCTGACTTGAAACTATTTTTTCCCAACTTTTAGAGTTGTTTTGCACTTGTAAGCAAACGATCCACTTTGACTATGATGTTACAAATTTACTATAGGTGTAATGACCCATCCCAATATACTATTATTTCTAATAATCCTTCATTCCGGCAAAGAATTTGATGCATCCGATGAAGAGGAAATAAGAACCACAAATGAATTATGCTCTTGTTTTGTTTGTTCAAAAAATTTACCTACTAATTTTATGTATATTAATATATTAGAAAATGATTCTTAAATGTCTATAGCTTTTGTTCTCTATTTGGTTTAGCATGACCACAATTGCTGATATAAATGACAATTGGGCAGTCTACACTGGGCCTGGTGGATGGAATGATATTCATTTTGATTTTTATTAGAAAATATTTTAATTTCAAGTAATTTTGTCGTTCTAGAGTTTTAAGTGTAAATGTATGACAATAAAATTCTATTTGACACTTCAACAACTTTGGGCCTAGTATTGTCGGAGTACAACTACTCTTAAAATTTATGAGATACTTAACTCAGTTAAAATTGACTATTATGCCCCTTTACTATACAATTTTTTTTTTTTGGTTTCCCAAGAGTTTAATCTCTTTCGAGGTGGGCTGGACACATTAATGTGGGTACCTCTCATAACTTTTTACTTTTCACTTTATATATTTATACATATTTTTACTAATATACAAATTTCTTGTAGGGATGGATCGGATATTTTAAAGGGCAATAATTGTATATATCCTAAAAAATAAACAAAAAACAAAAAAAGACTTATTATGTGTGTTATGTCCCTTCTAGATTCATGTATTAGGCATGATAATTTATTAATCTAATCTGAAAAAACACAATCACACAATATTAATTTCGAAATTCCGAGGAAGTCTTTTCTTCTTCTTCTTGAGCATTAATAATAATCAATAAATTTAAATTAATCTCCTCGATTTTTGTTTTCTTGTTTATATTTTGAAGCCTTCATGCATGTATAAATCAATCTATTGTCTTTTCAGTTTCTTTGGCCTATATATATATATATATATATATATATATATATATATATATTGCTATTACTGAAATAATGTACTAATTAAATCATCAAAATAAGAAGAAGAAAGAAAAGGATAAGAGATGGGTTTGCTCTCGCACAGAGTGGAAAGAAGCGACATTGTAGAAGGAGACCACATCTACAGTTGGAGGACCTCGTTTGTCTACTCACACCATGGTCTTTTTTCAAACTTATTTATAATCTTAATATTATGTTTAATTATTTAATTAATTTCTATGTTTTTCTTAACTATATATATATATATATATATATATATATATATATATATATATATATATATATATATATATATAGTTAATACTTCTTTCCTCCAGACCAATCACTTGTTAGTTGTTCAAATATATATATTACGTGGCGACCATTGGAATTCTTGTTTGTTCGTTTCCAATTTTTTTTTTCAACTTTATTATTATTATTGCATGACATTTAAATAATGTATATATATTTGTTTTCTCAATAAATATTAATTCTCTTCTCTGTATCACATAGGGATCTATGTGGGTGAAAACATAGTCGTCCACTTCACAAATGATTGTTCCAGCTTCAATTTGTGTTCTTCATCGAGTGCAAGTATTAAATGTGAATCTACCTGTGCAATTACAAAACTCCAAACAACTTGTTCAAATCCGAAATGTGGTTTTGGAAAACAGGACAATGGAGTCAAAATGTCTTGTTTAGATTGTTTTCTGGGAAATGGATCATTGTACCTTTATCATTACGATGTCGCCTGGTACTATCTCATTGCTAAAATCCGAGGTGGTACTTGTACTACTGCTAAATCGGACCCACCTGAAATTGTCGTTAAGAGAGCCATGGATTTGATTGATCATGGATTTGGGGAATACGAAATTATGGGGAATAATTGTGAGGATTTTGCATTGTATTGCAAAACTGGTCGTATCAGGATTACTGGATCAGTGCAAGTCTCATCTTATGCACGTGTTCCAACAATTGCAGCTGCTGGATTTTTCTTCTCCGGACCTGTTGCGTTGGCCACAGCTGCAGCTACGTATTCGTTTGGCATGTATAATGCGGACAGTTGTTACCGTGATCATGGAGTTGAGGTAGCGGTGGAGGAATTGGATAAGTTTCGTGCCAAAATTAAACGACCTGTCAAGAAAGACTAGCAATATTGTCATAGATCAAATTGTTGATGCCAAAACAAAATTAACATATTTCCATAATTACCGTCTGCATTAATTTTTTTTTTGATGTTCTTATTTGCTAAGTTTTATGTACCAGTGCTAGCTAAAGTTAAGTTTTTATGTTAATCGAATAAATGTTATTTATGAAGGTTCTCATTCTCCAGTTTGGATAAGACTCGTAAATTTCATTTGCATCTATGTTTCTGTTGTCCTGTTATTTTGACTAATTATCACAATTGGATCGATTTAGTTACAAATTTGACCCAAGATTACAATTCATTAATTAAAAAAAGTTACGCTGACATGTTTATTTCAAAATTATAGGATTTATCAAAAATAACCCTATTTAGATATTAGTTGCTAGCCAAATATTCTTCGTATATTACTTCCATCCGACGTTTCCATTTCATGATTTGGGGAAAAACTAATGTTATAATTTCTCATCATTTCAATTTTTTGGTTGAACCAATGATTAGTTTTTCTATATCTATTCGACAGATGAATGAATGAAAATCCAAAAATCCAGCTAAAGATGATAGTAAGGCTAGTGAATTATTTACTACTTCATCAAGTGAAGAGAATTTATATCCTTTCCTGAGCATTTGATGAATTTTGAGGAACCCATATGACCATTTTTTTTGTTTTAGAAATTTGAATTCATTGTCATGGAGTTTAATTTCTAATCAAAATTGGACGATAAAAATGGATAGCGGAAATTCTATCTTGGAGAAGTGGTTGAATGATCACAAGGGCGACCACAATTACAAGGGAAATTCTTATTCAGATCGGGTTTGGCCGAACCCAAACTAATTACATGGCAAGTGTAATACACTTGCTTTGTGATTGGATGTAACTTCCAAGAAAGTAACCAATCACAAAGCAAGTGTTATACACTTGCTTGGTGGTTGGATGGGTTTGGCCAAACCAGACTTGGGCAAGAATTTTTCCAATTACAACTACTCCAAATAAATGAGGTTGACCACTTTTTTGGAAGGCCCGAACTGCAGTCTTAGAAACCGAACAACTAATATATACATAATTATTTTTTGAGTCCAACCTTATTAGTCCAACATAATGGCCCCGGCCCGAAAAGTCATATTTTATCTTGAAAATTATAGTTTGGTTTATCTGTTTAATTTGCAGAAATGACTCGGAAAACTGCAATAGAATCTGAACAATCTTCTAGTTTATAACCGAAAGATCTAATGAACCTTATAATAAGAACATGTATGTTCACATCTACTGTTACATTTTATAAACAGTGAACTTATTTACATTACTCCCGTGATTTGAAAAATAGCACTTTATCCTTCTATGAAAAATTTTAAGAAGTAATTTATCTTCTTTGAATGTAACTCACTTGTGAAAATTGAGAGCGAGCATGAAAAATATTTTGTCACAGGGTAAATTGCCACATTTATCATAACATATGGGGTAAATCGTCACATATTTTATAAAGCAAGGGGATAGACTACTACATTATCATGACAAAGGAGGGAGGGGAGGGAGGGGAGGGCGGGGGGTGGGTTGAAGCGACACATATAAAAATGTCAGGGAGGCGGTGTAAATATTTTATAAGATTGTAGGGGAGTAAAGTGCTATTTTTCATATCACTAGGAGATAAATTGAACAAAGTGAATATCACAAAAGATAAATTGTCATTATTGATCATTGATATCCAACTCGAGAAAGATTAATTTTGGGACACATTTAACACATATTATGTGAAAACATGGGAAACAAATTAGTGAAATCAGTAAAAAACAGGTGAAATATATAAAGAATGGGTTAAATCATTGAAAAAAGATTATAGTCTGAAATAATGTGAAATCAATGAAAATTCAAGTGAAATTATTAAAAAAAATTTGAAATCGGTTAAATATAAGTTAAATTGATAAAAATAAGTAAAATCTGAAAAAGAAAAAAAATCTAACTAGCAAAAATAGTGTGAACTAAACTAGTAGTTTTTTTTTTTTTAATATGAGAAAACAAAAGAAATCGATAGAAAATAGGAAAAATAATGAACAATGTTATAATTGATCAAGAACGAGTAAATCAGTAAAAATACAAAATTAGTAAAAATAGAAGAAAAATGAATTAAACTAATTAATATAATAAGTGATATGATCACTTAGATCGATAAAAAAATATATTTCAAATGATAAAGTAAGTGGAATAATTTGAGATATACGTAAAACTAATTGATACTGATAAACTTTATCTCCAACTCATCTTCTTCAAATTTAATGTTTGTATTTATTTATCTATCATTACAAGAAAAAGTACTAATTAATGCTAATAAAATAAGTTTAACATTTCGTAATATTGTTTCTTGAAAGAAACGATTATTATATCATTACATCAATATCATCGAATCAGAAATCTATTAAATTAGCTAGTAGTTAAGAATCTTTTGTTTGCTTCCATTTGATTAGGGAGAGTAATATTAACTCGTTCTCACCTATTTTGCACATTTTTTTTAGTTTTCACAAATTTAATCTGTTTTTTACTGATGTTGTTGTTTCATAGGTTTAATCCTATTTTTACAAAATTTTATTGATTTCGCATGTATTTATCGATTTCAGGAGTATTTTTTTTTTTTATCGGTTTCACCCAAATTTTCACCAACTTCACCAATGTTCACCAAATTTATTCGAATTCACATGTTTTCAATGATTTTATAGAATTTTTTTTTTATCGATTTCACCATTTTCAATCAAATTTACCCGTTTTGACAAAAAGAATTCCATGAAAATCCGAGGTTATGGTCTTGATATTATTGAATATTCTTTATATTTTTCTATTCTAGCCAAAACAAAATTACGTAATTAGTTAAATCATAAGATTTTTTTATTTTTTCATAGTAAGATGTGATTCAATTTTAATTTTTTTGTAACGGAATGATATTTAAAAGAATTTCATGTTAAATTTTTATTTAGAGTTTTTATTACTTATGTTGTGAAAATATTTAAATTAATATTTTCTTACTTTAATAAATATTGATGCAAAAATATAATACTCCCTCCGTCCCACTTTTCTTGCTCCTATTTCTATTTTTGGACGTCCCAAAATATGGCTCCCTTTCTCTCACAAAAAAAGTCAAAAGTTTACTTTTTTAACAAATTGTCTAAAACTCCGTGCATGTGTAAGTATCATTCTTAGTTGATTCATTTTCAGTCTCTGTCTTAATATTGGTCCTCATAATTTTCATTTTCTTAATGCAGATCAGCTGATTGAAATCATGCACAAGTGTATTTCTAGTTTTGCAAACTTAAAGCATATGGGGTATTTTTGCATTTACTCTTTAGTTTATTGCATTTCACTCTTTAGTTTATAATTAATCAAGTTTGATTTTGGACACTCATTTTTCAGGTATCCCCAAAGCGCGATGCCATAAATGCATCTGGACGTACAATATTCTATTCACTTTGTGAATGGTAATTTTAATTCTCTGACTTGAAACTATTTTTTCCCAACTTTTAGAGTTGTTTTGCACTTGTAAGCAAACGATCCACTTTGACTATGATGTTACAAATTTACTATAGGTGTAATGACCCATCCCAATATACTATTATTTCTAATAATCCTTCATTCCGGCAAAGAATTTGATGCATCCGATGAATAGGAAATAAGAACCACAAATGAATTATGCTCTTGTTTTGTTTGTTCAAAAAATTTACCGACTAATTTTATGTATATTAATATATTAGAAAATGATTCTTAAATGTCTATAGCTTTTGTTCTCTATTTGGTTTAGCATGACCACAATTGCTGATATAAATGACAATTGGGCAGTCTACACTGGGCCTGGTGGATGGAATGATATTCATTTTGATTTTTATTAGAAAATATTTTAATTTCAAGTAATTTTGTCGTTCTAGAGTTTTAAGTGTAAATGTATGACAATAAAATTCTATTTGACACTTCAACAACTTTGGGCCTAGTATTGTCGGAGTACAACTACTCTTAAAATTTATGAGATACTTAACTCAGTTAAAATTGACTATTATGCCCCTTTACTATACAATTTTTTTTTTTTGGTTTCCCAAGAGTTTAATCTCTTTCGAGGTGGGTTGGACACATTAATGTGGGTACCTCTCCCAACATGAATTCGAACATGAGTCCGCTACTTTGTAGCGACTAGTCCTTCCACTAGACCAATCACATGTTGTTATAGGATTTTGAATTTTGGTTATTTATTTATGTGTCATTTTTTTAAATTTGCAGGCTCCGCTTTTGATTGGTTGTGATGTAAGAAATATGACATCAGAAACAATTGAAATTATTAGGAACGAGGAGGTTATATCTGTAAACCAAGGTAAATTTTTTTTTTTTAATTATTGCTCTATCACATTCCTCTTTCCATTTGATTAATTCTTTTTTAGTACCTTATGATGCCATTGTTATTTTCACGAGTAAAGTTCTAATATAATTCAAACTTGTTGCAGATTCACTTATCTGTAAACTTGGTTCAAGGAAGGAAAGTTGATTCGTATGGGTCAAAGGGTAACTTCTTGTGATATGTCTAATGGGCAATTTATCTCTCTGTGAAATAAAAATAAGTAATTTATCTCCTTGTAATATAAAAATAGACAATTTACCTTACTGTGTAATGAAACAATGAGCAATTTAGCATTCCTGATATATAAAACAATTAGTAATTTAGAGGGAGGCAATGTGCTTCTTTCATAAAAACAAAGAGAGGTATTTTGCCATTTTTATTATCATAGGGAGTTAAATTGCTTATTTCGGGAATTCGGGTATTTCGGGACGGGATATCGAGTTTCGGGTTTCAAATTCAAATCCCGAAACCCGGTAGATCAACCAAGGTCCCGAGAGTTTTACCCGATTAAATTTTGGGATTTCGGGACGGGACCGGGTGTCCCGATAAACAATTAAATTTTTTTTTAGTTTAATGCAACTTTAAACCGTCTCGGATCTTCTTTGTCAATATTGGTGTGCCATTTCACCATTTTACCTCACTTGTCACTTGAAGTTATGCACCACATGTAGACTTAGAAATGATCTCAAAACCTTAAGATCTGATTGAAAAATCATTGGAGAAACTTGAAAATTGTAATCCTCTTGTAATGATATATGTTGAGAACTCGGACATTGGCGAGTAACGGATCAGTGGCGGACGACGGGAGTTGAGTTGTGGTGGAGTTAATTAAGATTGAATTTTATAGAAGAAGAATACATAGAGGGAGATGTGAATAGTTGAATTTTTGATTTAAATTAGGTATTTTGATTATATATATATATATATATATATATATATATATATATATATATATATATATATATATATATATATATATATTATTTTAATTAAACTATATAATCGGGACCGGTTTTCCCGATCGGGTGGGGATCAATACCCGAAACCCGTCCCAATTTTTCTTGACCGGGTTTTGTCCCGTCCCAAATGGAAAAATACCCGTTTTGTCCCGTCTCAAATGGGAAAAATCCGATCGGGGCGGGATGAGTACCCGAAACCAGGTCCCATTTACCCAGCCCTAATTATAGGGATGTATTTTGCCCTTTTATTTATTACAGGGAGTTAAATTGTCTACTAAAAATAACACAGGGAGTTAATTAATTTGCTATTCACTGAATAAAACTCTTTACGTACTTTTGAATGGTCAGTTTTCACAGTTAACAAATCCATTGTTAATTTTGTAGATGAATAATGATTTTTTGCAATTTCTAATAGGGGTAAAATTGTCATTTTTCCTATCAAATATGTCCTCGTGGGCTTTTGCTAATAAAGAAAATAGCATAGGGTGTTTTTTAATAATAAAAATAACACACGAGATTTTTTTTCCTAATCAGACAAAACAAAGGGGTTAATTTTGTATTTCACTCTATTTTTCTTAAAATAGATTGAGTTATCTTCACAATAAGCTTTTTTATAAGTTGATTATGGCTTTCATTGTTTTTTTCCCATTACTGCAGCACGAAGTTGTCTCATTGAAATCCATGACCTCATTCAGTGCTCAAGTTGAAGCTCATGCCTGTGAAATGTCATTTTTGGCCCAGTTACCGAAGATCGGGCTTTATATCAGTGTACGACTTTTTTTTCAGACGATATACATTTCCGAGTTCGTAAAATGTTGAGGTAGACATATAAATTTCATATGGATTATTCAATGCATGAATTGTATTGTTTATGTTTGGTCTCTCAACTTGTTCAATGTTCTTTTGCAAGTGTATATTTCAAAAGGTAAATTACGAATACCCTCTCAGATAAGGCCTAATTACAAACATCCCTTTTCACATATTGGGTATTACAAAAATTCTTTTCAGGTTTGTCACCTTCTTATAATTAACCCCTTGTTCCTGAAATGTTCCAATTTTGCCCTTGAAAATTATTTGTAATATTTTTAAAATCTGGATATTAATTGTTATATCTTATAAATTATAAAAATAATAATCATATATTTGCCATCAAAATAATTGATTTAATTTATAAGTGAAAATAAATTTCAATAAATATATCAATCTATAATACAATATAAATTAAAATATCTTATTTATGTTAGAGTAGTGTCCTGCAAGCCAACTGTTTTGGTTGTATTTAATTTGTTACAATTAAAAGGACCATTCAATTCGATTGATAAATGCATTTATTTATATTGTCACCTTCATCTTATGAATAATTATCTAACATAAGGATAGAAGTCCTTATATCACAGGGCTATGGGACAACCCGTGAGTTTTAAGACTCCAGTTTATTGATCTTTGTGTTAACTTTTGTCTTTTTTTTTTCATTTTTGATTAAACTTTTTTTCCTTTGAGTTTTGGCCTTCAGTATGTAATTGATATACTACCATATATATAAATTTAGATTATAACTTTTTATAAACTTACTTGTTTCAAAATAAAAACAGTAATCAATAACTATAACTAATCGTAATATTTAAAACAATTGTATGTTTGGGTTTTCTTCGGGCTGAGCAGTGGTAGGCTCAAGCTGAACTTATAAATTGATCGGATTTAACATAATAGCTCAAACTTGATCCGGCTCACAAATATTTAGGTTCGAGTAAATTTTAATCGGGTCGAGCAATCGGGCTTTGGATAGACCCGACTTCCTAATCACACAATATTAATAAATAATGAAATTTTGTTTCAACCGTGGCATTTCGAAATTCCGAGGAAGTCTTTTCTACTTCTTCTTGAGCATTAATAATATTCAATAAATTAATCTCCTCGATTTCTGTTTTGTTGTTTATATTTTCAAGCCCTCATGCATGTATATATCAATCTATCTATCTATATATGATGAGTGAGTTATCGTTAGGGTAATTATTCCTTGTCGAACACGACTCGCCAATAAGAGGATCGGCAGGTCAGCTATGCTTGTCCTTGATTTGTATATGGAATCCTAACCTGAAAACAAAGACAACCACGTCAGGTTAATGCCGGTGGTTACCCGGCGATAACCCTCCGATGCTAAAGTAAGTCTCGAGATAAGGATGGAGATCGGAGTGTAATTGATAGTCGGAGTGTGCGTACCTTTTATCTCATTTATGAGGGTTATTTATAGTTTTCCAGATGGGCCACCGGGTCGAATCATGATTGGACGTTATGGTTCGGATATGGATCCTCAGCAATTGATTCGATCCAATTGTAAGTGGATCAAATATAAGAGGACGTCGGCCACTATGTTGGATAAGTCGAAGAGACCGAGGTCGACGCCGACGTCATGCTTATTTGCTAATATACAATGTGAATTCGATGGGGAGGTCCTCGATATTAATCGATTGACCGACGAGTGTTTATAATGACGAAGACTTGGTACATCAAGAGTCCCCCAAGTTCTAGAGTTTGAGCGTAAGTCGAACTCTGGAAATTTGAATTAGTGTTTGTTTGAATTTTTAAATTCTGCTAGTATCATTGGGAGTCCCCCAAGTTCGAGAGTGCGATTGCAAATCGAAGTCTGGGACTTAAAGTATCGGAGTAGAATTTCCCGCCAAAATATCTATGCTTTCGCGCCTTCGCTGATTTAGGGTTTAATTCGGCGGGAAATATCTATATTAGGGGTGGAAGTTCAAACGTCGCGTCTTTTCAAGGGGTATTGTGCAAATTTGGTGAAGCGGTAGTTTTTGTAGCTATATATATAGGTCGTTCTTTCTGTGTTTTTACACTACGGTAAAAAATATTGTGACGTCGGAGCTTTGTACGTGCATAAGAGAGTTTCATAGAATTCAGTTCTGATATATTAAGACGATGTCGGATACCGAAGTATCGAGTCCGGAGAGTGTTCATGTGGAGGATGTTGTTGAGTCGGTTTTTGGTGAGGAAACAAATCGACAGGAAGGCAACGAAGGTGGTATATCTGGAAGTGGTGGGCAGGCAGATGACGACGATGAAGATGAAGAGGAAAAGAGGATGGCATATCATGAGATTCAAGCCGGGGATTATAAAAAACCCTTGTCGAACTGGCTATCTTCGTTTTCGATTGCGGAGGGTTGGGTTTTGTCGACTCCAAATAAGATACAGCGGATGCACAACCCTCCGAAGAAGACCATAGCTATACATGAGGCGTCGATGGAGTGCGGATTTCGAGTGCCAATTGCTCCTGAACTGGCTTCGATTCTCAATCAATTGGGTGTCGTGCCTGCCCAGATCGTTCCGAATGGCATGTCGATGATTCTGGGGTTTATCGTCGTCATGAAAGCTCTTAGGCAAGAGCCATCGTTCGGCAACTTTTGGCGTCTATTTACGGTGAAGGAGTCGCCGAAGTCGGGCGAGGGCTTTTATCAGGTGAGATCTAGGGGGAATAGAAATAGTTTTCTCACAAATGCAAAAAGTTCTCATGGGAAAGGGTGGAAAGCCCGGTTCGTGTTTCTTAGACCACCAACGGGGCAAAAGCTAAATATAACATCGTCCTGGCGTATCGGCCCTATCGATGTACAGAGACCTCCACCATCTACCTTGTCGCCTCAATTTTTGGAAAATTTGCGACGATATTGCCTCAATGTGAAGGTTCTTACCCAAGAGCCGCATCTACGAACATGCGGGTTATCTGCATCGAAAAGGAGGGGCGATGATCCTTCCTTAGAGGATCTTCTTAGGGGCGCTTTACTCGCACCTAAAGGGAAGAAAAAGGAGGCTCTAGACGCCGAGATTCAACGTAAGTGGCCGCATGGTTTTAACGCCATGGCTGAACCTAGCTCGGAGAGACGGACTAAGAGTGTTGGTGATTATGAGGCTCGTCGAATCGAGATTAAGCGAGGAAAGAGGACTCGAGTGGAAGAGGAGACGGAAATGAAGACAAGAAATGACCCCGTCGGTTCGATTGCGGATAATAGCGACAATAGTTCGGACGACGATGAGTTCGACCTTAGTTGGTCGATATCTCAATGGGTCGATTCCGAGCACAGATATCCCGGCGGTTTGGGTCCAAGTGATTCGGTTCTTCAATGAGGTTCTAAGGACGCTGGTTTCAAAAGTTTCATGCACATCGTCTTTAGTCGCGATCAGAGGTGGTTGTCGAGGAAGTCGCTGCAAAAGAATTTACACACTTCAGGGAGAGCAGTTTCTGCGGTAAGAATTATTTCTCGACATCATCTTTTCTATTCCTGATAAAGAATAATAAACCTGAGGTTCTTTGATCTTTGTCTTATTTCATGTAGGTGATACAATATTTATTTCAAGGGTACCTCCAGGCTGATCTCGCACAACAAGAAGTGGAGAAGCTTAAGGCCGAGCATGATGTCGCGATGAAAGAACGAGAGCAGCAGCTCGATGAGGCGATTAAACAGCTCAGTATCGCCACTCGGGAAGTCGAACGTGTTCAAGCTGGGTACCCTCCAGAAGCTAGGGTAGTGTCCCCTGACCAACGTTTAGCTATCGTGAAGGAGTTTCTTGCGTCTCCTGTTTATGAGCACCTCGCAGACGCTAGGATGGGAGATTCGCTGGTCGAAATGCATGAGAAGACCATCAAACAATGTCGATATAGAGGTTTTCTTACTGCAGATTTTGATCCTTCACTGATAGGGGCGGCGCTCGATGAGAAATGTCAACCCCCTGCGCTTATTGGTATAGATGAAGAAGTCGAAATCGCACGAGCGCATGAGTTCGGATGTTTGATTCCATCAGATTAGTTGTAGTTTAAGTAGAAGTTTAGGAGCTTTGTAAGCATAGGGTTTTATCAAGAGTATTTTGATTGTATTGACGAAACGTCAACATCTTGTTTTGATCGATAATTATATAACTTTCTATTCGTCTTTGTTTTTGAACATTTCTAATCGAACCATCGATTTTGGGTATTGTAAATGGGCTAATATTTGGGCCCGCTAATAGGAAGGAAAGTTATTGGGCCGAAATATTTAATCCGTCCTTTTTAGATTGAACCGCCACGTCCATTCAAAATATTTTGCCATTGGGCGCGCTCTTTGGCATTTTTGTCTATATATAGGATGTCAAGAGCTTGACTGTTCACATTTATTGAAAACATTTTGGGAGGATAATCGTCGGAGCCGCGTCGATCAGCGATAGCCTGCCAGCTCTTAGTCGGAGTACTCCTTTCCCCTTAGGTATTTCTAACTCTTTTTCTTACTTATGTCTGGTGGGTCTAAGTCTATAGGAAATGAATCTGTCGGGGAAGGGGAAGGTGTGTCGATAGGTTCTATAAGGCATCCGAAGAAGGAAGTCATGATTCCTTCTAGGTCTAAGTCGGACCGCCATCGAACCAAGGAATTGTTCAGTGCCATATCGGCGTGTCGTATACGCATGTCGGATGAGTCATTACTGTCGAAATATCAATTCCCATCGGGTTGGGGTATTAGAATGCCGTCCTCGGATGAGAGGATGAACGAGCCTCCGAGTGGTTTTAGAGCTTTTCATATCGATAGTTTGGAAAACGGTCTTCGTTTTCCTTTAGCTAGTGAATTCATTGATATAGTGAATGGTCTCGGGTTATGCCCTACTCAATTGGTCCCTAACGCTATTGGATATATCATTGCGTTTTGCATAGTGATGAAAGCAATTGGTCAACCCGCGTCTTTTGCTAATTTTTGTGGTCTTTTCGACGTTCGCCCTTCTCCTCAGTCCAACGAAGGTTTTTACTTCGTACGGTCTAAACCCAAAGTTAGGTTTCTTAGTGATCTAAAATCGTCATATGGAAAAGGTTGGAAGAATAGGTTTATTTTCGTTCACGGCCCCGAGAACTATGTATGGAGGACGACACGCGAATGGAGGTCGGGTGGCATTCTGTTGAGGAATATTCCCGAACCGTCCTGGGGGCCCGACTTTCTTTCTCAGTTGTCGGACTCGACCTATGACACCAACGCTCTCCTGCGGGAGCCTATTTTGAGTCTAGGAGGAATGTCGATGGCTCCTTTACCTGTCGATTGTCCTACCTTAGGTAGTTTTGATCGTTTGTTGTATTTCTTTATATAATATATCAATGTATTATCTAAATAAATCCATTTGTGCAGAGACAAGCGTAATCCCTATGGCTAACCGTGCTTAGGGGTGTAAACGAGCCGAGTAGTATCGAACGACACGTTGTTCAAGCTTGGTTTGAATTTTATCGAGCTTGAAATTTTGTGTTTGAGCTTGGTTTGATTTCTTAACGAACCGAGCTCAAACGAGCTTTTATCGAACGAACTCGAGCCGAGTATCGAGTAGCTTGGTATTTTACATGCGTTTTTTAAATTTTTAGCTTATCGAGTCGAGCTCGAGCCGAGCTTCAAAAATTATCGAACGAGAAATCTTGTTCAAGCTTGTTTGATTTATTTGACGAACCGAGCTCAAACGAGCTTTTATCGAACGAGCTCGAATCGAGTATCGAGTAGCTTGGTTTGATTTTCAGCCCTAACCGTGCTATGAGAGCTATATGGAAGTCTCAAAATATCGTGAAGCCACCTGTGCCCTCGTCTCCGACCACTGCTACCGACAAGGCCCCGAAACCTCTTGGTCACTCGAGCACCGTCCCCTTAAAGACAGACCCTAGAGCGGAGGGAGAACAAGATGTTGACAAGGGAAAAAGGCCTATGTCGACTGAAGTCGATCAGGAAGAGCTACCCTCGTCGAAAAAGGCTAGGTTGGAAGATTCACCGGCCCCGACAAGTAGTGAGATCCCTCTCCCCGCCGGAGGTAACTTAGAATCTATTCTTGAGGAGCACAAAAGAATGTATGGATCGAGGGCAGCTGGTATCTCGATGATGAATCCTGCAATTTTGGATTCTTCAATCACCCCACAGGCGTGGCAGAAATTCTTGTCGACAGTGTCCTTTGAGGATCATGCCACGCTGTTGAAGAAAGATGGAGCGGACATCCTACGCTTACAGGCGTCCCTCCTTTTATCGGTATTCGTCTTTCAAAATAGATTTACGTTCCATTTTTCTTTAGTTCATACTAATAATGTAAAAAATTTGTATCTCGCAGTTAGGTCAGACCATCTATTCCTCTGCTGCCCGACAGGATGGTTTGAGGAAGCGTTATGAGAAGAGTAAAGGCTCTAGCTCGCATTTGAAGAAGAAGGTTGGTCAACTGGAGGAGAAGAAGAAGGAGGTCGATGAGAAGGTAGCTATTCTGGAGAAAGAAGCGGCGACCAAAGATAGTCGTATCGCCGAGTTGGAGGCAGAACTCGACCGGAAGGGTCAAGAGTTTGCTACAAAGCTAAAGGAAGAGGTTGCCGATAGCTTTGAATTGGGTCGACGGGAAGGATTGAGGAGTCGTAGTGAGGCCACAGCTGTTGAAAGGAAGGCCATCGTTACCGAATTTTTCAACAGCGTTGTCTACGAGGAGTTGGTCGAACGCCAATCCGGGACCGACTTGTCCAAGGTCTTTGAGAAGGGTTGGAAACAGTGTAGGGCTCTTGGCTTCTTGAATGATCGTTTTGACGAGACGAAGCTCAGCGCTACTTCTGATGAAAATGGTGTTCCGCTCGACTTGGATTTTTTGATAGATGACCATTCCAAGGGCGCTCCTGAGGACCATGAATTTGGATTCCTACTCGAGTTGCAAGCGGCGAAGCTGAGAGCTGAGAGTGCTGACCAGGGAGGTGAAGTCCCCAAGACGACCTCCTCCGACCATATTGATCGTCTCAATTTCGAGACCCACCATGATTGTTGACGGCATTTGTTTTGGCCTTGAGTTTTAAAACTTTTATTTCCTCTAAAGCTCGGTTCCTTGGTTATCGAGTCGCGTGTGGGCGGCGTGTTTTGTTGTTTATATGTTGTGTCTAAGAAATGTCGAATATATGTGTGCTAATTTGGCGTGTTTATAGCGTTCTATTTATTTATCTTCGTTCTGCTTGCGTGTGATAAATTCTGATACATGTGTGCTAACTTGGCTTTCGCGCCATTCGAGTATGTTCGATGAAGGTTATTTCTTATCTGATCGCATAGTCGGATTGGGTCGATTAAATCTCCATCTAATTTAATTTGTGCGACGTCGCTGGATCGTTTTCCTGATTACTAGTCGAACCATTAAATACACTGGGTAGTTGAGGCGGTTTGCGCATTAAATGGGGTCAATCTCAGCCGTTGATCGTGGCGTTTCCTTGACCGTTGGATATAGTCCGCGTTAGTTACCTTGGGTAGCGTAACAGTCGGCTACTTAAATGCGTTCCATCCTGACCGTTGATCCTGATAAATCTGGGCCGTTGGATTGGATGGGCCAATCCTATAAATAGGTAAAGGGATGTCCAATATTCTTCACTTCCAAATCATAACAACATGTTCCTTTTTAAGAAATATCCGACGAAAAATCCCATCGATAGTTCGATCTTTGAGAATAAGTTATCGAAGGGTCCGTTATCCTACTTTGGGACCTTTCATCTTGTTCGACCTCCTGATCGATATAAAAAATGTTGATATTCTTTTCGATTGGGTGGTATCGGTAAAGGGAGTACTTCAATGGGTGGGCCTCGTTGTTCGAATGGGTGGCATCGGTAACGACGACGAGGTCTGCCCGGGGGCATCTCGGAATCCTCATTGGCTCGGCACTTTGCAAAATATGCCGGGTCCTTGGTCATTTCGAGGTGCTTCCGTTTTAGTCGGGGGACAGGGGTGAGGTAGAAGGTATGGCAGCCGATCAGATGGTGGAGGACTTAAAGCGCAAAAATATTGAGCGGCTTTTTCCTCTTCTGTCACTTGGTCGAACCAGAGAGACCCATCACCCATGGTCGAATTATTGACTGAGATGGTGTGTGTCTGTCTGGTAAGCATGCTGCAATTAAAAGATCCTCCTGTCCTTCGCTGACGCCGAGGACGAATCGTCCCTTCAAGGCCCCGATCAATGAGAGGAAAAGCTATAGGCGGAAAACCTCCATATTTAAGCCTATAGCTAATCCGAAGTCGGTCGTCATCAGCAGTCCTCGGTTGCCGAATATGTAGGAAAACTCGGGATTTCCTCAACTTAGTCGATTTAGTCAATGTAATAGTCTGTACTAGGTTTCTTTATATATTTGTATCCTCAACTTAGTCGATTTCACTCATACATTTGTATCCATGTCGATATAAGAAATAAAATATTCATTAATACTTCAATTCTGTTGACTCGTTCCTTTAATTTGAATTTTAATTTTTATTTCCGAATGTGTTTGTTGATATGGACTTCATGATCCAAGCCTTTATTATAATCGAGATATATCACTGCTTTGCTTATAATCGAGATATATCACTGCTTTGCTTATTTATAGCTTTTTGCTCCGCAATTTCGATTTTTCGATGTAGTAGTCGATCTCGAGTTTATCTCATCAAGTTTGTCAATGTAATTTATGATCGATGTATTTACCATAATCGAGATACATTTGTCCTTAGCTTATTTATAGCTTTTGCCACGCAAGTTCGATTTTTCGATGTAGTAGTCGATCTCGAGTTTATCTCATCAAGTTTGTCAATGTAATTTATGATCGATGTATTTACCATAATCGAGATACATTTGTCCTTAGCTTATTTATAGCTTTTGCCACGCAAGTTTTTTGATGTAGGTTGGGCGGTTTTGACGATTTGTAGAATTCATCCCAATGCCTCAACGGCTATCGAGGGACACTGGCGATTTCCTCCCGATGCCTCTGCGGCTATCGAGGGACATTGGCGATTTCCTCCCGATGCCTCTGCGGCTATCGAGGGACATTGGCGATTTCCTCCCGATGCCTCTGCGGCTATCGAGGGACATTGGCGATTTCCTCCCGATGCCTCTGCGGCTATCGAGGGACATTGGCGATTTCCTCCCGATGCCTCTGCGGCTATCGAGGGACATTGGCGATTTCCTCCCGATGTCTCTGCGCATCTATATGATAGTATTAGAAAGTAACAAAAGAGTTTTTTATATTCATTCCATAATAAAAGATAGATTCTTCCTTTCCAGGAAACTACAAAAACATCTGGAAATATAGACAAACTAAAGAAAATTTCTTAAGCGTAGAATTTTCTGAGGTTTCTCCCGTTCCAGGTTCTCTTCACTAGTTCTCCTTCCATTGTGCTTAATCGATATGCGCCTTTTCTTCCTGCTTCGATTACTTTGAAAGGCCCTTCCCAATTGCAGTCGAGCTTACCTTTTTGCTTGGATACGTCTACTCGTTTTAGGACGAGGTCTCCTACCTGAAAAGATTTTAATCTTACATTTTTATCGTAAGCCCTTGCCATGGTAGTCTTGTATGCTTGGATTCGGGTGGAGGCTCTTTCTCGTTTTGCTTCCGCCTGATCAAGTTCGAAATTCCTTTTGTCCGTATTATCCGATTCGTCGTACATATCAGTCCTCGGCGATGTGACTTCCAGTTCAGCGGGAGCAACTGCCTCAGAACCATACACGAGACTAAAAGGAGTTTCCCCAGTTGCAGCTCTATCCTTTGTTCTATTGGCCCAAATGACCCATGGTAACTCATCGAGCCAAGCACCTCCCGCTTCTGATAATCTTTTCTTTAAAAGCTTTACAATCTCTCGGTTGGTTACCTCAGTCTGTCCGTTTGTTTGCGGGCAACCTACCGAAGTAAAACGCAAATCGATTTTGTGTTTCGAACACCAATCCACTACTCTTTTCCCCACAAATTGGGGTCCATTATCTGAGATGATTACTCTAGGTATGCCGAACCTGCAGATGATCGACCAATAGAAGTTGATTATCTGGGTCTGAGATATTTGCTTTAGTGGCACCACTTCTACCTATTTACTGAAATATTCCACTCCTACTAGTAAATAACGTTTCTGTCCTCGCGCCATCGGTAGCGGTCCGACCAAGTCTACACCCCATTGATCGAAAGGCCAAGCAATGGATATTGACTCCATCTTTTGCGCCGGTTGATTCGGCATGGTGGCGTGATATTGGCATTTGGCACACCTTTTAGCATAGTCATTGGCGTCTTTGACCAAGGAAGGCCAATAATATCCCAAATGTGATATTCGAACTGCTAAAGCTCTGCCTCCCGAATGACTTCCACAAGATCCTTCATGGACTTCCTTTAGTATTAGATCGATCTGGGGAGAAGCTACGCATTTGTGCAGCACTCCTGAGACAGATCGTCGATATAATTCGTTTCCAATGACTGCGTAGCGGGGTGCCCTATACTTGAGTCTTCTTGCTTCAGTGTTGTTTGTTGGGAGGGTTCCGTTCACTAGATAATCCAGTATTGGAGCTTTCCAACTACTGCGATCGTCATCGAGATAGAGTATATCCGCTCCAGGGGGACTCTTCTTGGTATCGATGGCCGGTTTCTCTGAAATCAACAGTGTTACCTTCCGAGTCTTGATTCCTTCTATTAGATTTCCGAACTTGGAGAGAGCATCGGCCCTCGTATTCTCGGTCCTCCTTATATATTCGAGTTGGAATGCATCGAGTCGCGATACATGCTTGTTGACCAAAGCTAAATATTTGATCATTGAATCTTCTTTGGTCTCGAAAAGACCCTTAAATTGCTTTTCCACGAGCTGTGAGTCGGTGTAAGCAATTAAGTTTTTTATTCCTGTTTCTACTGCCATTTTCAATCCTGCCAGCAGGGCCTCATATTCCGCTTCGTTGTTGGATACTAGAAAGTCTAATTTTAAAGCAAATTCAAGCTCTTCCCCGTTTGGGCCTTGAAAGTAAATTCCTGCACCACCGCCTGTCGACGTTGAAGATCCGTCGACATGTAGCATCCACTGCTCCTCCTTTTCTTCTATCGTTACAGTGCTTTCTAGTACAAAATCAGCTAATATCTGCCCTTTGACCGAGGTTCTCGGCAAATAATCGATGTCATACTCTCCTAGTTTGACCGCCCATTTGATTAGCCTTCCCGACGCATTAGGCTTCGAAAGTGTTTGCCTCAGTGGTTGGTTGGTTAGGACTATAACTTTGTGCGACTGAAAATAGGGTCTCAATTTCCGCGCAGTAGTTACGATAGAGAGAGCAAACTTTTCAATCTCGGAATAATTTCTTTCGGGGCCTTGCAAGACACGACTTACATAATAAATCGGATTGTTTTCTTTTGCTTCCATCCTGATAAGAGCTGAGCTGATCGCTTGTTCGGAAACTGCGATATAGAGGTATAGATCTTCATTATCTTTTGGTTTGGCCAAAAGGGGAGGTGACATAAGATAGGATTTGAGTTCTTCGAATGCCTGGTCGCATTCTTTCGACCACTCGAACTTCTTTGCATTCCTCATTATTTTGAAAAAAGGGAGGCTTTTATCTGCTGAACGAGATATGAATCGATTGAGGGCCGTGATTTTTCCAACTAGCCTTTGTACTTCATTTAAGTTCCGAGGAGCCTTTAAATTGATGATTGCTTGTATCTTTTCTGGGTTCGCTTCAATACCTCTCTAGTTTACCAAGTACCCAAGGAATTTTCCTGACCTAACCCCAAAAGTACATTTGGCTGGGTTGAGCTTCATTCCATATTTCCTCATTATGTCGAAGGCCTCTTTAATGTGTTCCAGATGATCTTTCTCATTTAGGCTTTTGACTAGCATGTCATCAACGTATACTTCCATCGATTTCCCCAACAAGCCTTCGAACATCTTATTTACCAGCCTTTGATAAGTGGCTCCTGCATTTCTTAATCCGAAGGGCATTACTTTGAAGAAATATACACCCATTTCGGTAATAAAAGCTGTCTTGTCTCGATCCTCCAGTGCCATAAAAATTTGATAAAACCCCTGGAATGCATCCATCATGCTCAAAATAGCACAGCCAGCAGTGGAGTCAACCAGGGAGTCGATTCTCGGAAGCGGATATGGATCCCTCGGACATAGTTTGTTACGATCCGTAAAGTCATTACACATTCTCCACTTTCCTCCTCCCTTGGAAACTAGGACGACATTGCACAGCCACTCCGTAAATTGTATCTCAGCGATGTAATCAGCATCTAGAAGTTTCTTCACTTGCTCCTTTATAATCCTGTTTCTCTCTGGACCAAAATTTCGCTTCTTTTGTCTCGCTGGTCGAGATGACGGATCGATATTGAGTCTATGTACGATGATCTTCGGATCTATTCCTTGGAGGTCAGTGGTTGACCAAGCGAAGACGTCCACATTCTCTCTCAAGAATTCGATCAACTGAGTTTCGAGCCCTTCAGATAGTTGAGTGCCTATCCTCGTCGTTTTCGATGATTCCCCTGGTACCAATTCGATTGATTTATGCCCTTCGGAAGGTTCAATTCTTTCGAATTTTCTCTTTTTGGGATTCATCTCCTTTTGTATCTCGCTTCTTTCAGCAAAACACGTTTTCTTAACCCCCTCCACATCGACCGGTGACGATGGAGTATTCTGCTGCTCCGCTGGCGGCTTTTCGTTACCGAAGAAAGAGCCTTCTTTTTTATACTGTTTGTCTAATGATACCGTGTAACAGTCCCAGCCTTCCCTTAGATTTCCTCGAACTTCTCCTATCCCTGGAGTGGTCGGAAATTTCATCTTCTGGTGGTAAGTCGAGATAACGGCCTGGAAACTATTTAATGCCGGTCTTCCCAATATGACATTGTAGGCACAAGGTGCGTCGACAATCAAAAATTTAATCATTCTCATTCTCGAGTTTCCTTCATCTCCCAAGGAAAGAGACAAAGTGAGTGTACCCTTGGGAATAACTTGAGCGCCTCCAAAACCTACTAGTGGGGTAGCCACTGCGTCAAGGGGAGTAGGGCCGAGATCCATTCGCTCTAAAGCATCTTGGAAGAGGATATTTGCTGAACTGCCTGAATCTATCAAGATTCTCTTAACAGTAGCCCCCGCAATTTGTGCTGTGATTACCATAGGGCAGTCCGGTACATCATGGTCGTTGAATGGTATGAAATTGGGTTGTAGGTCAGACTCATCGAAACTGATCATTTTGTCCTGCTGGGTTGGTCTTATTGAGAACACTTCCCTTCTTTCATTTTGGGCTCTATCTCTTATAACCCGAGACACTACCCTTCTTGAATTTTTACTATCTCCCCCCGCCGGGCCTCCAGAGATCATGTTGACTATCGTTCCAGGTTGTGCTCTTCTCGGCTGGTCTTCTCTATCCTTCGAGCGTTGCTCTCTTCTAGCGGGGGATCTCGAACGTGACTTGTTGTCTTTCTGTCGATTTCTAGGTTGCTCATTCCTTGACGTCTTTACGTATCCAGTGAGGTGCCCTTCTGCTATCAATCTTTCAATTTCGTCTCTAAGTTGATAGCAGTCATCAGTATCGTGTCCTCTCTGTCGATGAAATCGACAATACTTTTTTGAGGCTGGGTAGTCCTTAATCGGAGCCGGTTTTCTCAGCAGGTTGTGATCTTGAACAACGAATAAGATTTCGGATCTTAACTTTTTGAGGGGAGTGTAATTATCGTAGTATTCTTTGTTCGACCTCCCCAATCCTTGTCTTCCCGGATTGTGATTTCTCTCTTCTCTATATACGTTTCTGTTTCTTCCTTCATTAGACCGATTGGGTTGTGGCCCCTCGATTGGTCTATCAGGGATGCCAGACGACTGTCCCTCATCAGGCTTTGTCAACCCAAAGAAGGTTCCTCTCAATTTATTCATTTCTTCTTCATTCATGTATTGATTTGCCATTTCCATCAATTTTTCATATGTAGCGGGGTTTTCTCTTACTATTGTACTGGCGAATCCTCGATTTAAGGTGCTTTGGAAAAGAACGGTAATTAAAAAAATCAACTCTTGGCATTTCAACCTTAAGGAGCTCATTGTTAAACCTTCCCATGAAATTTCTGAAAGTTTCTCCTGGGTTATGTATGATTGAATATAAATGGTTTGCAGGGGGTCTGACCGCCCTCTTACTACCAAACTGACTCATAAACTTGTCACAGAGTTGGTCGTAGTCGAAGATAGATTTTTCCTCCAATCTTCCGAACCAGGATTGAGCCATTCCGGCTAGTGTGGTGGAGAATGCCTTTGCTGCCACATTATCGGAGATGCCGTGAAGCTGCATTTGGAGATTAAATGAGGCCAAGTGTTCATCGGGATCTTCCGTTCCGAAGTAACGGGGTAACTGAGTGGGCAATCTTTTGTCGAGAGGCAACCTTTCAAAGAATATTTCATCACAAAATGGTGATTTCCTTAATCGAGAGTTTGATACTGGAGGCTCATTCTTCCTTTCTTGTTTGTCTAACTTTTGGTGCAGCGATCTTACTTCTGAGGCCAATTTGTTGACCTCTCTGACTGATTGCTCCTGCAAATCTTCTTCCGCGCCATGCCTGACCTGATGTTGATCGGCTCGACTGATTGCTTCATTTGCCTCGAATCCTGATCGTACACCAAAGGCGGCGACATGCGGGGGTCGTCGAGTTTGAATGGCGGTTTCTTTAATCTCCGCGAGCCACTCCTTTTTGGCTTCATCGAGAATGGCTTTTAGATCGTCTCTTGTAAGCTGTATTATCGGGGGAGCCGGCGGTCTTGAAGCCCCAGCCTCGATATGAGGTGCTGGATCAGGATCACGAGTTATTAAATTATCTCCTTGACCCTCTCCATTTTGATCGCGATTTCCCTCCTTCTCTCGCGCTTGGACTGTTTTTGATCTTGTAGTCATTTTTTTTCACGTTTTCAAAGTTATGTTCCCACAGACGGCGCCAATTGATGAGTGAGTTATCGTTAGGGTAATTATTCCTTGTCGAACACGACTCGCCAATAAGAGGATCGGCAGGTCAGCTATGCTTGTCCTCGATTTGTATATGGAATCCTAACCTGAAAACAAAGACAACCACGTCAGGTTAATGCCGGTGGTTACCCGGCGATAACCCTCCGATGCTAAAGTAAGTCTCGAGATAAGGATGGAGATCGGAGTGTAATTGATAGTCGGAGTGTGCGTACCTTTTATCTCATTTATGAAGGTTATTTATAGTTTTCCAGATGGGCCACCGGGTCGAATCATGATTGGACGTTATGGTTCGGATATGGATCCTCAGCAATTGATTCGATCCGATTGTAAGTGGATCAAACATAAGAGGACGTCGGCCACTATGTCGGATAAGTCGAAGAGACCGAGGTCGACGCCGACGTCATGCTTATTTGCTAATATACAATGTGAATTCGATGGGGAGGTCCTCGATATTAATCGATTGACCGACGAGTGTTTATAATGACGAAGACTTGGTACATCAATATATATATATATATATATATTGCTATTGCTATTGCTGAAATAATGTACTAATTAAATCATCAAAATAAGAAGAAGAAGAAAGAAAAGAATAAGAGATGGGTTTGCTCTCGCACAGAGTGAAAAGAAGCGATATTGTAGCAGGAGACCACATCTACAGTTGGAGGACATCGTTTCTCTACTCACACCATGGTCTTTTTTCAAACATCTTTATAATCTTAATATAATGTTTAATTATTTAATTAATATTGAAGGTTTTATTAAGTATTACTAGTCAGAACACACACACACATATATATATATATATATATATATATATATATATATATATATATATATATATTTATATATTAAGTGAATAGGCCGTTTTTCCAGACCAATCACCTGGTAGTTGTTCAAATATATATATCACGTGGCAACCATCGGAATTCTAGTTTGTTCGTTTCTAATTTTTTTTTCAACTTTATTATTATTATTGTTATTGCATGTCATTCGAATAATAAAAAAATATTTGTTTTCTCAATAAATATTAATTCTCTTCTCTGTATTGCATAGGGATCTATTTCGGTGAAAACATAGTCGTCCACTTCACAAATGACGACCCAACAATTAAGAGTAAATCTAATGATCGTTCCAGCTTTATTATGTGCACTTCGTCGATTCCAAGTATTAAATGTGACTCTACCTGTGCAATTACAAAACTCCAAACAACCTGTTCAGATCCTAAATACTGTGGTTTTAGAAAACAGGACAGTGGAGTCAAAATATCTTGTTTAGATTGTTTTTTGGGAAATGGATCATTGTACCTTTATCATTATGATGTAGCCTGGTACTATCTTATTCCTAAAATTCGAGGTGGTACTTGTACTACTGCTAAATCGGACCCACCCGAAATTGTCTTTAGGAGGGCCATATATTTATTGCTTGATCATGGATTTGGGGAATTCGACTTGTTGGAGAATAATTGTGAGGATTTTGCTTTGTATTGCAAAACCGGTCGAATTCCTTTATATTCTGTTGTAGGAGAAAGGGTGGGAAGAAGTGGTCAAGTCTCATCTGTTGTAGGCGTCCCAACAGGTGCGGCTGTTGGATTTTTCTTGTCTGGACCTGTTGCATTGGCCACAGCTGCAGCTGTGTTTTCTGTTAGCAGATATAGTAATGACTTTATTTACCGTTTACGTGGAGTTAAGGTAGCGGTGGAGGATCTGGCTAGGTTTCGTGCCAATGGCAACCGAGTTGTCAAGAAAGACTAGCGATATTGTCAGAGATCAAATTGTTGATGTTAGAGCAAAATTAACATATTTCCATAATTAACATGTGCATTAATTCTTTTTGATATTCTTATTTGCTAAGTTTTATATATGTACCAGTGCAAAAGTTATTAAGTTTCTATGTTGATTGAATAAATGTTATTTATGAATGTTCTCATTCTATGCATGTCGGATAAGAGTTAAGACTCATGCCAAATTTTTTAGTATATAACCACAAGTACATAAAATTGAGAGTAATCTAACTCAATGAACCTTCTCATGAAATGTACTTTGGTAATCATCAATCGGAAAAAGAACATGCAGGTTCACCTCTTCTGTAACATTTTATAAACACTTTTGACATTTGAGGAAATATTCAATATTCCCTGAATTGTCATTTTTGCCCCTGGTTATATAATAAATTGATGACTAATATTACTAAAAGAAAAATGATTCTTAGTGATATAATATAAAGTAATATTGTTGAAATTAGAAAAAAGATTCTTAGTGATAAAACGATTTAATAGGATTTTGTTTCGATTATTATGTTGATGGATCTGATCCGATTATATAGGTTAAAAATATGGATTTAGGTCGATCCGATCAGTTAAAAATTCGTATCCGACAATAAATAAAAGAATTATATGTATACATACATATTTTTTTTGTTAAAATAAGTAACAATAATAATATATTATCATTAGGGCAAAATCATTCATAATTATACTTGTATGCATATTTTCATCCAAAAATATCTATGAATAACAATTACGAAAGTTTAAACATCTGAGCTAAATTAAATAAAACTGTAAAGTTCTCAAACTCATTTTAGAAAAAAATATCGATATAAATCTAAAGAGGCCTATATCGTAAAAGGAAAATATTTCATATATGTAAAATCATTTATTCTTCCTTTAATAGATGCAAAAATATTGAGTAAATTTTCATAATCTAGCTATTCTGGCACATAAATTTTTATGGATAAAATGGTTAATGCACATAATTTTTTGTGGTATAGTTGATCATAAATAGGTTATTTTATTTTATTTTATCAAATTTAGTTATAAAATAAATTAGTAAAAAAACTACCGTCATAAGTATAATGAATGTTATATATATAGCAGATACATGTATTTGAATACATAGCAAATGCTTTTCAAACATGAACGAATATATGCATATAATTATGTCAATTACTAAAAATAATAATATTTTATCACACGTAGGGCTAAAAATCAACTCAATTTTTTCGATACTCGACTCGAGTTCGTTCGGTAAAAGCTCGTTTGAGCTCTGTTCGTCAAACAAATCAAACAAGGTTGAAGGTACGTGATTTTTCGTTTGATAAGTTTTGAAGTTCGACTCGATAAGTTAAATATGAAAATAAAATTCATGTAAAATACCAAACTATACGATACTCTTCTCAAGTTCATTCGATAAAAGCTCAATTTTGAGCTCGATTCGATAAGAAATAAAATCAAGCTCAAACACAAAATTTCAAGCTCTCAATAAAATTCAAACAAACTTGAACAATATCCCGTTCGATGCTACTCGACTAATTTACATCCTTAAATTCACGCGTCATAATCTGAATTGAAACTGAACACAAATTTGAAACTGAGTCCAAAAATGAACCAATTGTGCTCGTCACCGTGCATTTAGGAATAAAACACCTCATTCTAATTCAACCTTCAACTCAAATATGTATAACATGATAATTAAGAAGTTATAATACAAGAATTCAAATTTTTATTTTCAAACTTTTGTCAGTGCCACAAAGGAAAATTTCAATGTTTAAAAACTTTATAGTATTATTTTTTTATTTGAGCCGACTATGTAATATATTTTTATTATTAAATGCTTAATAAAAATATTGGCATGACATAATAAAACCAAACTAAAAACCTTGACTAAGGATTTTTGAAAGTATTCTATTTCTTGTATATAGTGTATCGTAATTTCGTTTTATTTTATTAAAAAATATAAATGCCCAACAGATTAAGGAATATAGTGGGCTTATCCTGCAATGAGGCCCATGGAGATTGTTTATTATTATTGTTATTGTTTGTTATTACTACTGTAAATGGCGCAGCAAGAAGGCCAAACAAATTTGATTCCTATTTTCTGGAGAAGCAAAAAGTAAAACTCCCACATAGGAAAAACATGAGAAAATACAACAGTTAATAAGATGCACACAGCTCATTATGTTCGCCGAGCTCAGTAGCGTGGGCTTGTAACTCAAGTGAGGGCATTAATGTGATTGGACATTGGACTTGCCTTATCAACTGGGTCAATGGATGCTAATTGCTGGCCTGCCCATTCCAAGCGAGGAGTTGGGTCATGTGTTCCAAGCTAAAGCATGGGATTTGTGGTCCTTAGAGTGACGGGCACTGCGCAAGGCTGGCTTTACAGAGCAGCGAAAACCGCCCGCTCTTTGCAGTGGAAGGATTACGGGTCGGTTGCTTCATTGGTCCATCAAAGTTAGATGGGCTGGTCCTAATTGAACAATCATTTTTTTTTTCTTTCGTGCTTATTACTGAATTTCTTTTGATGGGACAAATGGCACTAACCTGCATCGTTGCCCCTCATTTAATCGATTAAATGTAAAGTGAAGAGAGTAGTAGTAATATAATAGGAGTACCCTTTTAAAAGTATTAATATATGTGTTTATCTACCTGAAGAATTTCTACAGAAATGGTAGAATATATGAAAATAAATCCATTAAATATTCAACAAATCGGACAATGTTTTGGATCTAATTATTAACTGAATTCAGATATTCTATGTTTTATGCTTTTGTTCAAGAGATAAAAGTAAGTCACCAGTACTATCTCATCCATAATACTTGATACAACATCTCCATTAGTCTTTTGCAATGTTGAGAAAGCAATTTCCCAATAAAGAATATATATATATTTAAAAGAATACTTCTATTATATTACTACTACTCTCTTCACTTTACATTTAATCGATTAAATGAGGGGCAACGACGCAGGTTATTGCCATTTGTCCCATCAAAGGAAATTCAGTAAAAAGCCCGAAAGGAAAAGAAAAAAAAAAGTGAAAATCAATCCATTAAATATTCAACAAATCAGACAATGTTTTGGATCAAATTATTAACTGAATTCAGATATTCTATGTTTTATGTTTTTATTTAAGATTTTTTTTCCTTTCGGGCTTTTTACTGAATTTCGACTTTTTACTGAGCTTATGTACCATAATTTGGTTGCTAAAGAATGATCTTTTAACAACCATGTCGTTCTGCATAGCAGCCTTATGATTTTGGCTTGTATGATATGAATGTTTAGTGTCCAGAAAATGTAGTTACTCATTGCTAATAATGAAACAACTACGATTAATATCATAAAAGATTAGAAAGAATATACATTAATGATAGATGAATCAAAAAAGATGTTTATCAATCTCAAGATAGTTGTGGCTAAAGAGTTATAACTAACTATTAATATTAATCATCTAAAAAAATTACACTGCACGATTTCTATGTGACCTCCCTAAATGGAACAAATCTCCTAGGCCTTCGTTGGAGTACCATCCTGCTATGCCGATGGCGCTCCTGATAATTTATTAATGAATCATGAATTGGTGCTTATATTATACTCCATTGCTCAATATGGGGGTATACAGTGGAGCTAACGCCATGAATTCCTCTTTCTTTTTACGCTTCTTATTTAGCTAGCGATCCCTGCCTAGGGTATACTACAATCAATGATACAGGTCCAATCTGTAAGTCAATATACATAAACCAAAATGTAAATTAATGCATGAATATTGTTATTATTTTTTAAAATAAGGGGAAGATCTTTAATTTCTCTAGTGGCAGAAGATGCAAACAGAAAGGTGGATTTATATTACACAATCTCCTAAAATCTGTACAAAGATATATAAACAAGATGACAAAAGAAAGCACCAATTGCATTGCATCACAAACAACATAACCAGATAGTCATTTCACAAACAAAGTACTACTTTACCAACTCAAGGTAGCTTACTTCAATTTCTTTCACATGAGCCTCGTGTTCAACTTGTTGTTGAAGTTTCTGTTGTGTTGTTTGATTTCTCCAATGCCATACGGACACGCCTTACTCTGACACGAGCCTGGACTCTTACCAAAGCTTGCATGCAACAGAGCCGGAGCTTGTACCCGAATTAGAAATACCAATAGAGGACTTAAGTTTTTCAGCAAAAGAAATGGGAGCATTGTTTTTGGTTTTTTCAGAAAAATTAAAAGTATGGTGGTGATTTTGACCAGGGACAGAAATTTTGGGCTGATTGAGCAATTTACTCATCATCTTCATACCACCAAACTGAACAAGTCGATGGAAATGAAGAACACTTTATCACCTTTAAACCAAATATCTTTCCCAAAACAAAAATCATCAAATTAAAGCTACAATTAACCGCAAACAGCACCAAGGAATCACTACCAAACTCAAAAACAGCAAAACAAGTTGCAAAATCAATGAGGCCCGAACCTGTTCTTGGCGGCCCGAAACAGCAGATCGCGAAATTGATAACAGAAAACCGCAATTAAGCTAAACACGACAACAAACAACTGAAAACCGAACTGAAATCCAGCACCAAACGAAAAAATCAAAAGGGGGTCGCGGAATTGAATTACCCCAATCTGCAATTGATCAAAATGGAGCTATTAATCGTAAAATCGAAGCTAGGACAACTGATTTCCTATCTCCAGGAGCTGAAACACGAACAGAAAACAACCAAATCGAAGAGAAATCCGAAATCGCAAAAGGGGATCGTGATCCCAATTTTTCCCCAAATCTGCAATTGACCAAATTAAGTTCTGAATCGTAAAATTGAGGCTAGAACAGCTGATTTCCGAACTCCAGTAGATGAAAAACGAACAGAAATGCAACCAATTCGAAGGAAAAGTAAAAAACGCGAAGAACCCTAACAAAAGGGGGAAAACAGAAATCGCAAAATCCGAACAGCAATCACAAAATTAAACCATCTGGCCGGGCTGGGCTGGGTGGCGTGAGTTCGGACAGGAGAAGGGGAGAGAGTGGCGGCCGGTGTAGAGAATGATGGAGGAAGAGTGGCGGTGGGGAGAGAGGGGAAGGAAGAGCGGCTTGTGAGATTGAGGAATGAGGTAGATGAAATTAGGGCGGTTAATTGCATTTTTCAATTTTTTTTTATCTTAAATCATAAATTAATAATATTTTTTTTAAATTAATTTATTAAATTATTGCAAAATAATGATGAAATTAAAAGAGTTAAATCAATCTAAATGGAATCAATTTGATGAAAAATGAGTTAATAGAGGTCATTTGAAATTAAATTGATATTTTTTAAGGGTATTGTTTTTAATCATATCCGGACATTGTTAATTTGAACTCGGTGAAAAATGAACAAGTTCATGAATAAGAGGCTATGTTTTTTCAAATTGTGTTTTTTGTTTTATAGTTTAATAATGTCAAGGAGGGGATGTGAAACTTTTAAAAGATTGCAGGAGGGTAAAATTTTATCTTTCAAATCATAGGGACATAAATTGAACATTATGCAAATTACAGGGTGTATATTGCAATTAACTCTATTTTTAGCGACTAGTTGAAACTTGTCGCTATAGTATTTTATGAGTGACCATCTCAAATTTTGTTGCTGTGAGTAGAGTTTTAGCAACCATTTGAAAGTTGTTGCTATGAGTATAAACAGAGCGACCATTTTGTTGCTAAAATGGTTGCAGAAGATCTTTGTGTATTGCCACCATAACGTTGCATGCTAGAAACATCAGTGTTGGTTGCTATTCTCATATCAAATTTCCAGCTACCATTGACAGCAATCAATTGTTTATTGGCTGCAAAAGCATTGACAAAATTTGATTTTAGCAACGAATTGGTTTTTGGTTGCAGAAGAAACATGTACAACGACCATTTCGATTTCATCGCTAAGAATTTGGTCGGTAAAGCCAATAATTCTTGTAGTGAGAGTGTTCATCAGATGGGTGGATTCGATCACCAGAGTGGAAGTGATCAGAAAGTTATTCCAACGATAATAAATGCACTTGGAGTAATAAATGCTGCAAGAGAAGGGTATTGAAGACAAGTGATTGAAGAAGAACCTCGGATCAGTAGGGTTCATTTAATGCAACTGACAGAAAGTACAACAGAGTGTACAGTGCAACAGTTACAGATAGCCGTTCCAGAAAATAGGGACCAGTACTCGGGGAGCGTTGAGATTTGTCACACTTCAAAGGACAAATTCAAAGCTCCAAGTATAAATAGTTCATGATCAAGAGTTAGAGATATACAGCATCACTGAGCGCAGAAATTCAAGATCAATATTCTTCTAAGTCTCAAACTCAAGAATAAAGCACTTATCATCTTAGTCATCTGTTGACGAAAGCCGAAATTGAAGATCAAATACTTATACAAATCTGAGTGATTTTGTTATAAGAGAGTGTTGTGAGAAGTGTAGATTCATCTTTGTGAGTAATCTAGCTTCTGAGAGTAGGATTTCTTAGTGATTTCTTGCTACGAACTTGTGGCTTTTCATTTGTTTATTTGCACAAGCATTGTATACTGCAAACTTAGTGATTATAGTATAACACAATATCTAAGTGACTTGGAAGAGTGGACTAAAAAGACATTTTTGTCTATATTACCACTATAAAAATTCTGTGTGTTTGTTCATTGCATTTTCACTTGCATATTTTCAAATGACTTCAAACATACAACTGAAATAAAAGATTTTGAAGGAGTTTTAAAAACTGAGGATAAAATCTTTTGATTAAGAAAACTACTTGTGAAAATACTTGTAAAATCCGCTGCGAAACAAGTATTTCAAACTCTGATTATCTTGGAATCAAATAAGTTACATTAGATGAGTGGTCAACTCTACTGATTAAGTTAAGTGCGTAATCAGTGAAGTAGTCTCACGAACTCTTGATCAGCTTACTCTGCTGATAAGAAAAGTTAGAGATATTTTCGAAAGTTTTCAGAGGTCTATTCACCTCCCCAATCCCCCCTCTAGACCTCATCTGATCACTTGGGACGAATACAAGCTAATAGAGCGGTAATAATTTACTGCTCCACTCAAACCAGTATGCTTGAATTTGCTACTGTGTAATAACAAGTCCTCTTCTATTAACCAATCTGGCCTACCTACAGAATATCCAGATCCTTTATCGGAGTTTAAATGATAGAATAATAGTTCAAACCTGAAAAAACAAATGAAATAATAAAGGGAATACATGAAATTAGGTAAGATAATAAAACGAGTAAAACGGTGAATAAAATATTAAACCGGTAAAAATAAAGAAAATTGACAAAAAGAAGGGTATATCAGTAAAAAAATTGGATTAAATTAACTAATTAATTAAATATGTGGAAAAACGACTTAGGTTATCCAAAAATCATTTCAAATGATAGGATAAAAGAAAGAATTTGATATCTA
Organism: Penstemon eatonii; assembly: GCA_038501285.1. Classification (NCBI taxonomy): domain Eukaryota; kingdom Viridiplantae; phylum Streptophyta; class Magnoliopsida; order Lamiales; family Plantaginaceae; genus Penstemon; species Penstemon eatonii. Next base: position 57,280,653 of record CM076715.1, on the reverse strand, counting down.
CTTAAAAATGGACTCAAATCAGTTAGATTAATAATTAGGATTTCATTGATTTTTGTTGTTAGATCCATCCTCGTGCTATGGATTTACCTATCCGCTCGGGTGGACGAATGGCTTATGAAGCCAATGTCGCATTTGAAACAATGCAAAATATTTGAGCTAGAGATTACAAATCCTTTGTTCCAGATCCACCCAATCCAAATTGACCCTTAGTATTTACATCAACATAATTGTCTTTATTGATATGATAATTTGGTGTCACATTTACATCACAAATTCGTGATGATAAAAATTTCTCGTATAAACAAATACAAAGACAAATAGTATTTTTTTTAGATGGTATTGAAGGTCATTATTTAAATTTATTGTCAAATTGGAAATAGGTAATAACAAACTAAACATATAATTTTTTGTATTAGCAAACATGATAATTATAAATGATAACCCATAGATTTTTTTTTTGTTTGCATATATCTCCTGAAACTTAGTTTATTATTTAAATCTTTCATGAATAAATAATATATCATATAAGAGATGAGTATAATTATTAAAGAAATTAAAATAAAATACAAATTTAAGAACCATATATTCACATATTTTTTATTTTTATCTCATAACAAGATCTCATGACACGATCAGTCATCATTTTGTATTGGATTACAATAATTCAAATACATCATTTTTATAAAATATATTTCATGAAGAAATAAATTGATTATAAGTTATTAATTTGCTCTATTTTATGACATAATAAAATTAATTTTAATATAATTTACAAAAGTTACCAATGAATAGCATAAATGGTCTCTCCTATATATAACTTTTGGAACTTTTATTCTCCTTATTTTGTTTAGTATGTGTCCCTTATATTGTTATTTTGTTTATTATACCAATCTTTTGATAAAAATGTAGCGGACACCGATAAAATGTGCTTTGCACATGGAATTTTTTTCATACATGGCCTTTTAGATCAAAGTATTTCTCAAAATAACTCAAACTAAAAAGTATTTCCCTAAATGTGCCTTTTGAGAAAAATCGCAGCTCCAAATTGCGATTCTTTGAAAATATTGCAGCTTCAAATTGCGATTTTACTCAATTTTCGAAATTTAAAAAAAAAAAAAAGAACTTCACAAAAATCGCAGTTAGAAACAATGATTTTTGTTAATTACCAAAAAAATTAATTAAGATTACATTAATTAATATCTTTAAGAAACGCAGTTTGTAACTGTGCGAATTTTGCGTTTTTATTGTTAAATTTTTTTTTTTAATTTTCAGAAATATTAATATTCAATATTCTTTCTCTCACGACAGATGTTTCTTCTCCACTTCTTCGATTTCAATTTCTTCGACCTCAACTAATCGTAGTTACTTCTTTGATTTAATTTCGAAAATACAGTTTCGAGCTTTAACCCTAAACCCCAATTTCTTCATCGGGTTGTACCTCAAATGCACTTCGCCTGAAAAGGTGAATAATGTCCTCCTCTGAGTTTTTTCATGGGAACCCGAATTATTTGTTGTGTGTGTTATTGATGTTGCGTAAAAATGATCAAGGGTATCTACAGGATGATCTCTTCCAATCTTGAACGTTTTCACCTCTCGTTCTAACGTCACGAGACGGACTTGGAGGAAACTACTCAACTAGCCTTCACACTTCTTGCAACTTGTCCTTCCAATGAAAATGAGTGTAGTATTTATAGGTGAAAGTGAGGAGGTGAAGAGTCACCATATTAAATGGGGGAGATGAGAAGTCCACCGTCAATTAGGTGGAGAGGAAAAGTCTCCCACTAAGTTCAGAATTAAATAGGGGTAGGATGATCATTTTAATGAACGTCATAAATGTAATTCTTTTAATAATCAGGAATTTGGTAATTACTAAAATACCCTTGTAATTTATATATCCACATTATAAGCCCCCTAATTCCATAAATGAATATCTTGAGATATTCAATTGTGGAATTTAATAATCTTTAAATAAAGAATCATCCCATAATTAAGAATAAGAATATTTATATTAAGAATATTTATTTTAAGATTGCACCTTAATTATGGAAAAATCTTTAGGGAGGATTATTCTCCTTGGAGATTTGACACTTCCATAATTAAAATTTGCTATGGGGTATTTATAAGCTATTTATTCATTGGTTTTAATCAAACTTTTAACATCCTCGAAATTTATAATCTTTAAAGTGCTCAATTCTAAGAATGTCTTCGCGAGGTATGAAATATTTTATCATTATTTCCTCATTTATGAACTTCTTCGGATCACAAGATAACATGCTCTACGATATTCGTGAGCTATTTATTACATTATAACTATTTACTTTAATCGTAATACTTTCTTAAGCTTGCCACATTCCATGTCCTTGGAATTTCTTCTCCATTTAAATATTGCAATTTGTACGCTCCAGAACTTACAAGTTCTGACACTCTGAATGGTCTAATCCATTTAGGTTGTAATTTCTTCACTTTATTCTTCTTCTTATCTTTCTTTGCGTTGACAGCAGCCTTTCGAAGCACCAAATCTCCAACTTGAAAACCACGAAGTCGCACTCGAGCATTATAAGCTTTCACCATTCTTGTACGGTAACAATCTGCTCTGGCACCAGCCGCTTCTCTCAATTCTTCCAGTAAATCTAAATTTGCTCTTAACCCTTGTTCGTTGATCATATCATCATAACATTTCACACGCAAACTTATTTCCCCAATTTCCACCGGTATCACTGCTTCGGTTCCATAAACCAAGCTGAAGGGCGTTTCCCCTGTGCTGACCCTCTGAGTTGTTCGATAGGGCCACAGGACGCTGGCAATTCATCAACCATGCTCCCTTTGCTTTGTCAAGTCGGGTTTTCAGATGTTGAAGCAGAGTGCGGTTGGTTACTTCAGTTTGCCCATTTGATTGGGGGTCCGCTACAGAAGCGAATGCTTGAGTAATCCTCATTTTTTCACACCATATCTTCAATTCTTTTCCTCGGAATTGAGTTCCGTTATCAGACACCAGAATTCTCGGTATGACAAACCTGCAAACAATATTTTTCCATATGAAATTCATGACGTAGTCTTCTTTTATAGTTTTCAACAATAGAATTTGCAGTATGCCAAACCTGCAAACAATATTTTTCCATATGAAATTCATGACGTCATCTTCTTTTATAGTTCTCAGCGGTTCAGCTTCCACCCATTTGGTGAAGTAATCAACAGCCACAATCAGGTGTTTTTTTTTGTATTGCAACAATATGATATTAGTCATGGTATTGATTTAATTTTAAAAGCATGTGATTCATCAATGCTATTATCAACACTACCTTTTTTGTCCAGGTGCGGGTGGTAGAGGACCCACTAAGTCATTCCCCCATTGGCTAAATGGGCACGGACTTTCGAGTGGCTGCATTAATGCTGCTGGATTATGTATGGAATTGGCATGCTGTTGACCTTTATGACATTTCTTTCCATCATCTAACAACGAAGCAGAATACGAGGCTTTGTTGGCGGGAGGAAGATTAGCCCTAGCAGCCGGGGCAAAAAAGTTGGTAGTTTATAGCGACTCTCAACTAGTTGTGACTCAAATTAATGGATCTTACGAAGCCAAAGGAACAAACATGATTCGATATCTGCAGCATGTCAGAGAATTGCAAGTAAGAACAAAATTCAAGTCCCCACAATGGTGATCTCTAATATTATCTCGAAATACTAAACAATATCAAAACGAAATTTGCAGGAAAATTTTGAAGAGTTTCAGGTAAAACAAATACCACGTGAAAAAAAGGCCAAGGCAGACGCATTGGCTAAAATAGCCAGTTCCTTGGCAGCCGTGAAAAGCAAAAGGATCACATTTTTAACAGCAACCAGGCCCGAGATCGAAAATGACGAACATGAGGTCCTACCAGTGGTACCTGAGGAGCCGAGCTGGAAGGATGAAATCATTCAATATATCACCTCTGATATTTTGCCTGAGGATAGGAAGAAAGCCAGGTTGATAAAGTTGCGAGCAGCGCGTTTCGTAATGATAGAAGGAGAATTGTACAAAAGAGGTTTCTCTCAGCCTTATCTCAAATGCTTAACTCCAGAAAGGGCGGATTATGTCCTGAGAGAGGTCCACGAAGGTAGCTGTGGAAATCATCTGGGAGGCAGAGCTTTGGCAAACAAGACACTAATGCAAGGATATTTCTGGCCTACAATGAATAAGGATGCATTTGAGAAACCTCTTTTGTACAATTCTCCTTCTATCATTACGAAACGCGCTGCTCGCAACTTTATCAACCTGACTTTCTTCCTATCCTCAGGCAAAATATCAGAGGTGATATATTGATTGATTTCATCCTTCCAGCTCGGCTCCTCAGGTACCACTGATAGGACCTCATGTTCGTCATTTTCGATCTCGAGCCTGGTTGCTGTTAAAAATGTGATCCTTTTGCTTTTCACGGCTGCCAAGGAACTGGCTATTTTAGCCAATGCGTCTGCCTTGGCGTTTTTTTCACGTGGTATTTGTTTTACCTGAAACTCTTCAAACTTTTCCTGCAAATTTTGTTTTGATCTTGTTTAGTATTTCGAGATAATATTAGAGATCACCATTGTTGGGACTTGAATTTTGTTCTTACTTGCAATTCTCTGACATGCTGCATTCGAATCATGCTTGTTCCTTTGGCTTCGTAAGATCCATTAATTTGACTCACAACTAGTTGAGAGTCGCTATAAACTACCAACTTTTTTGCCCCGGCTGCTAGGGCTAATCTTCCTCCCGCCAACAAAGCCTCGTATTCTGCTTCGTTGTTAGATGTTGGAAAGTCCAGCTTGAGTGCATATTCGAAGTCATCTCCTTGAGGGCTTTCAATAAAAATTCCGACTCCACTTCCATTTGATGTGGCGGAACCGTCCACTCGCACTTCCCATGCAGGCAAGGAACTAGTTGCTTGATTTTTTTTCATTTCTACTATGAAATCTGCTAACACCTGGGCTTTGATCGCCGGTCGTGGTTGAAATTCTAATCCATACTCTCCTAACTCCACTGTCCACTTAACCATTCTTCCTGATACATTTGGATTAGACAAAACTTGCTTGAGGGGATGATTTGTGAGTACTACGACTTGATGTGACTGAAAGTACGGTCTTAATTTCCTGGAAGCAGTAATTAGAGGTAATGCTAGTTTCTCTATCTGGGGATATCTTGTCTCAGCACCTTGTAACATTCTGCATACATAGTATATGGGTTGATGTTCTTTTCCTTCAGCTTTGACTAGAACCGAGCTGACTGCAAAATCTGAAATTGCTAGGTAGAGGTATAACGTCTCTCCTGAAATTGGTTTGGTAAGGAGGGGAGGTGAAGTTAGATACTCTTTAAGTTCCTCAAATGCCTTTTGACATTCTCTAGTCCACTCGAATTCCTTCATATTACGAAGTGTTTTGAAAAACGGTAATCCTTTGTCAGCTGATCTGGATATAAACCGGTTCAATGTCGCCAGTCGTCCCGCCAGTCGCTGTACTTCTTTAACAGTCGTGGGAGCAGGCATATTTTGTATAGCTGTGATTTTTTCGGGATTGACTTCCACCCCTCTCTCCGAGATCATAAATCCTAAAAACTTCCCTCCTTGAATGCCAAAAGTACATTTGTTAGGATTCAGCTTCATTCCATAACGCTTTAGTACTTCAAAAGTTTCTTCCAAATATTTGAGATGATTGTTCCGTTTATAACTCTTGACCAACATATCATCTACGTATACTTCCATGTTTCGACCTATTTGCTTTGCAAACATGTGATTGACCAATCTTTGATAAGTGGCTCCAGCATTTTTCAGACCGAATGGCATAACTTTATAACAATAAATTCCTTGGTCAGTAACGAAACTAGTTTTCTCTTGATCTTCAGGTAGCATTTGAATTTGATTATACCCTTGAAATGCGTCCAAGAAACTCAACAACTCGCATCCTGGCGTGGAATCTACTAACACATCAATCCTTGATAAAGGATATGAATCCTTTGGGCAGGCTTTGTTCAAGTTTGTGAAGTCAATGCACATTCTCCATTTGCTATTGGGTTTTGGAACCAACACCACATTGGACAACCATTCTGGGTATTGCACCTGTCGAATGTAACCAGCTTGGAGTAATTTCTCCACTTCCTCCTTAATGATGTCATTTATTTCTTGTCCGAACGTCATCTTCTTCTGTTTTACTGGCTTTGTCTTTGGGTCTACACTGAGCTTATGTACCATAACTGACGGGTCTATTCCTTGGACATCGGTTGCTTCCCATGCAAATATATTCATGTTTTCTCGCAGGAATTGGATCAACTGAGATTCTTCATGTGGCTCAATCCTTGTCCCGATCCTCGTTGTTTTACTTGGATATCCTGGAATGAAACTCTATAGTCTTTAATTCTTCCACGGCCTTTATTCTTAAGTCTTCAGGCTTTCGTTTTTTACTCTGGACCTCCTCTTCTTTGATGATGGATTTCTCATTCGGTATTTGTTCTACCTCAATGGGCTCTGTTTGAGATCTTCCTCTTTTGCTACAATTTCTAAGGAGATTGGCGTAGCATTCGCGAGCCATCATTTGATCTTTTATTACCACTCCCACTCCGTCTGCCGTGGGAAATTTCATCTTCATGTAATAAGTGGAGACCGCCGCTTTGAAGAGGTTTAAGCTAGGCCTTCCCAGTATTATGTTATAAGTGGAAGGTGCTTTAACCACCAAGAACTTGACCATTCTCGTGGCCCTTTCGGAAAACTTCCTAATGAAATAGGCAACATGACTTTTCCTAATGCTTCTATTGTCTCCCCTGAAAACCCGGACAGTGCTGTATTAACTCTCTTAAATTCGGCGTTGTCAATGTTCAGCTGCTTGAAGGCATTATAAAAGATTATATCAGCAGAACTTCCGCTATCCACCAATATTTTCTTTACCCAGTAGTTCGCAAGTGTAGCAGATATCACTAGAGGATCATTTTGAGTAGGTAACTGCCCATCCTCTAAATCCTTATCATCAAATGTGATAGAGTGAATGTTTTCTGCAGCATGCTGAATATGATGCTCGGGTTGTGGTGGGAGTTCTGGAAATGCCTTTGCTGCCCTTACCAGAGCTTTTCTAGCACTAGCTGAATCTCCTCCAGATGGTCCTCCTGATATTACGTTGATAACGCCTGCTCCAGGCATATTCTCATCACATCTTCCTTGTACTGAGCTGTTTCTCGTAGGCTCTTGCCTTCCACTACGTTCCTGTGGGGGGGTTTCTTCTAGAATGCGAGTTGGCTGGTGCAATATCTCTTCTATCTATTCTTCTTCTTCTTTTCACAAATTCTTGTAGGTTACCTCGCTGTATTAATCTTTCGATTTCATCCTTAGGATGATAACAATCCTCGGTATTATGCCCTCGAGCTCTATGGTAACGATAATATTTGTTTGATCTTTGACGATCTGGATTTTCCTTCAGTGGTTGCGGCCATTGTGGTAACTCTTGTCTAACTGCTGTCGAGAAAACCTCCTCCCCGATAGCATTTAGGGGTGTGTATTGCGCATATCTGGGAACATATCAAAATCTTCTTTCTTCCTCTCTATTCTCCTTTCGCTTTGGGTGATCATTCTTATCCTCTTCTCTAATCTTTCTTTTGCTTCCTTTCTCCATTTTCACCTCCGATGCTTCCTCAATCCTGATGAATTTTTCTGCTCGGGCTAAAAGTACATCAAGAGTTGTCGAGGGTTTTCCTGCTAAGGACTCCTTCAGTCGCTCATCCAATAGTGTTTGCTGGAGTATACTGGCGAGGAGCTCTTGATCCACCTGAGGTACTTCTAACACTGCATTAGTAAAGCGTTGTATGTATTCTCTCAGCGATTCTCCTGTTCTTTGTTTCACGGTGAACAAATACACTGCAGTCTTCTGAGTCTTCCTATTCATTGAGAAGTGGTGAAGGAAGCGCTGACTCATTTGCTCAAAATTGGTAATTGTGCCTGTTGGTAGTTGGTTAAACCATGTAAGGGCAATTTTGGCTAAAGTAGTACGGAAAATTTGGCATGTGGCTGCATCACTCATTGCATATAAGTCTGCCTTGGCTGCAAACTTATCCAAATGTTCTTGGAGATCTCCCGTTCCATCATACTTTGTGAGGCTTGAGATCCTGAATCCTTGTGGTAAGGGTTCTAATAGGACTGCTGTTGGGATTTTGTGGGTATAATTGTCAACTACAACGGTGCGGAATTTAAAATTTTTTATATCCACATCCCAGACATCTTATTAGTACATATGAATAAGGTTGAATTTATTTAAGCATACAAATACAAAAATAAATCTAGTGGTAAAATTGCGATTTTACCTCACCACAGGCAAGGTGGTGGTTTCTCTGGTCTTCTTGTCGGATCACTAGAGCACCCCAAGTGTTGTGCCTCTAGAGAAAAGTCCACACCAGCTGGATCTGCAATCACTTTAATCCTCAGGCTCAGAACTAGGAGAAAAGTAGCTAAGATTCAAGAGTTGGATTTAGATCCAACTCTAGATGTAGATCGGAAGAAGGAGAGAGGTGGATCACGGCCGATCTACAACCACGGCGGCGGCGGCGGCGGCGGCGGCTAGGGCTACTTGGGAAAAGGGGGCGGCGGCTAGGAGAGGATAGATTAGGGTTTAGAGTTTTTGCTTGTGTTAGGGTTTTGATTCTCCAAGACTCCTTTTTATAGGAGAGTTCAAACACTATCCCTAATCTTATCTCTTAGCTAATGGGCCATCAGATAAGTCTGGCCCAATCCCTCTATTTAATTAGTCCTTTTAATTAAATAGCCCAAGTCATTTAATTAACCACTTTAATTAAATGGCCCATTTATTTAATACTTTAATTAAATAATCCAATAAATCTATTTAAAGATTTAATTTAATTTAATTAGATAAATCTAATTAATTTTCTCTCTCCAGGAATTAACCCTTTAATTCCTTATCTTGATTTAACTTCTTTAAATCGTTTCGTTCTACAACTGACTATCACAGTTCCAGCTTTTGTATGTGACCCTCTAGGTTCACCATCAATTGGCCGCAGGCTCACATTTCTGTGATTTAATTAATGAGCAATTAATTATTTAATTAATCGCTCCGATCAATTAAACTACTTTCAATTGACCACTCCAGAATTAATCTACCATCAATTCAGGAGTACCCACACCTCATGGTCGATGTCTAGCCACAAGCCCATGAGGCCCAACTTCAGGTGAATTGATTTCAGTGAACCTTAAACCTCTTATAAGTACCATGTACATACGGTCCCTCTAACGACTAATTTCCCGATCGAGACCTAGGGTGTGTGAATTGGTCGGCACCTCTAATCATCTCGATTCTGTACTTTCTAATTCAGGATAATACTTCCAGTGTGACTGCTAAATCTAGAAACCCCTTTCCAAATCCGTCACTGACCATGGCCATGGATTTCTCGGAATGCATCATCTAAGAATGTACAGTAAATTCCCTCATCCATTACGATGAGTCGGTAGATCCTATATTGATGCTAACCATCCACGCATACGACTATACGTACCCAACGTAGGCGCACAATGGACAAGCTATGTGCCCGGCTCCTAAATCAAAGTACGCACACCCGTATACCGAATTCGCCCTAGCATCTCAAGTCTAAGGACTAAATCGTACACTGTTATAAGTCTTGAGAGACATCCCACCACCGATATGCTTTTTACGCACTTCCACAATGGGTCTCTCTGTTCGGGTCGTTCGATGCGTCCGATCCCCTATCGAACCACCTAGTCATATGCACTGACATTAACAATGTCTTGTTCATGAAACAACAACAAATTCACTTTAAGTGAATCATGCATAATCGTACAAGTCTTGACGATTCATTCGATACCCCGTCTCGATATGAATCTATGACTTGGAACATTTTTGAGATCACGACCTTTGAGACTGTTTCATGATTAATCGCACCCAATACTGAAGTGAATAGTCCCGTAGTCATGAGTGATCTCAGGGTTTCAACCAATCGCTTAAAAGTATTCGCGAAAGATGACGATGGCCATTTGTTTATATTATGAATTCTCAATAAAATAAACAGTTCGTATTAATTGATAAAACAAAGATTCTTTCAAGATAAAATAATGTTCCCTATTACAAGCTATTTTGTTGGCTTGCAGGGCACTATCCTATCAATCTCCCACTTGCCCTAAAGCCAATCACAAACGTTTCTAAGACCCATCCTTGCCAGATGCTCTTCGAACACCTTTTGCGATAATGGCTTAGTTAGTGGATCAGCTACGTTATCCTTTGAGTCGACATGCTCCATTTGAATGTCTCCTCTACCTATGATCTCCCTGATCACATGGTATTTCCTCAATACGTGTTTGGACTGGTGGTGTGATCTCGAATCCTTCGCTTGTGCAATTGCCCCATTGTTGTCGCAGAAGACTACTATGGGATTTGCTATGCTAGGTACCACATCCAGCTCTTGGATGAAGTTTCTCATCCAAACACTTTCCTTCGCTGCATCTGATGCGGCGATATATTCTGCTTCAGTGGTTGAGTCTGCAGTGGTCGACTGTTTGGAGCTCTTCCAACTCACCGCTGCGTCGTTGAGGCAAAATATATATCCAGAATTGGATTTAAAATCATCCACGTCAGACTGAAAACTCGAATCAGTGAATCCTTCGAGTTTCAATTCTCCACTACCACCGTAGACCAAGAACATATCCTTAGTCCTTCTCAGGTACTTTAGGATAGCCTTTACGGCGGTCCAGTGTTCCTCCCCTGGATTCGACTGGTAGCGGCTCGTTACACTGAGAGCGTGAGCTACGTCAGGTCTAGTACATAACATTGCATACATTATGCTGCCAATGGCAGATGCATAAGATATGAGAGACATTCTCTTTCTTTCTTCATCACTCGTAGGGCACATTGATTTAGAAAGATAGATTCCATGTCTCATTGGAAGCAATCCTTTCTTGGATTCTTCCATACTGAATCTTTTCAGTATAGTGTTAATGTACTAGGACTGGGAGAGACCTAACATCTTCTTCGATCTATATCTATAGATACGTATGCCTAGTACGTAAGATGCGTCTCCCATATCCTTCATGGAGAATTGCGTGGATAACCACGCTTTCGTCTGCGTCAACGTTCTGATATCGTCTCCGATCAACAGAATGTCATCGACATATAACACAATAAATTGTACCGAGCTCCCATCGAATTTCTTGTACACACATGACTCATAAACGTTCTTGATGAAGCCATACCCCTTGACTGTCTCATCAAAACGTATGTTCCAGGTTCGGGACGCCTGTTTTAGGCCATAGATTGACCTTTGAAGTTTGAAAACCTTATGCTCACTTCCTTTAGATGTAAAGCCTTTTGGATGTTGCATATAAATTTCCTTATCAATGTCGCCATTGAGAAAGGCGGTCTTTACATCCATTTGCCATATCTCGTAGTCATGCCACGCGGCTATGGCTAATAGTATCCGAATGGATTTAGACATTGCTACTGGCGAGAAGGTTTCCTCATAGTCTATTCCAGGTCTTTGAGAATAACCTTTTGCCACAAGGCGAGCCTTATGAGTTAATACCTCTCCATTCATTCCTAGCTTGCGCTTGAAGATCCACTTGCAGCCTACAGGGATGGTTCCCTCAGGTGGATCAACCAAAGTCCATACTTTGTTGGAATGCATGGAATCCATTTTGGATTGCATGGCTTCCTGCCACGCACCCGAATCTATGTCTGACATAGCTTCTTCGTATGTCCTTGGATCAGTGTCCAATTGATCGTTTTCGTGAATAAAGCCATATCTTTCAGGCTCTCTACGAACTCGATCGGACCTACGTAGTATTGGTGTACTAGATGGTTCAACGGGTTCAGGATCAACTCCCACTGCTTGTGGGGATGGGTCCAATTCCTGGACTTCATCCAGTTCTACGGATATTCCGCTTCTTTTAGTGAGGAAGTCATCCTCCAAGAAGTGGGCGTTCCTGGACACAAACATCTTTTGTTCCTTAGGTTCGTAGAACAGGTATCCAATGGATTCCTTTGGATACCCCACAAATTTGCACAAACTAGATCTACTATCTAGTTTATCTCCTTTCTTGTTTCTTACATAGGCAGGAGATCCCCATACTCGTAGATATGAGTATATGGGTGCTTTACCAAACCACTCTTGGTATGGCGTCGTCGGAACCGACTTTGAAGGTACAATGTTAAGTATCTTCGAAGCAGTTAATAGGGCTTGGCCCCAAAACGAAAAAGGAAGGTCAGCGAAACTCATCATGGAACGAACCATGTCTAACAAAGTTCTGTTCCTTCTCTCAGACACACTATTCAACTACGGTGTTCTAGGAGGAGTTCGCTGAGAGAGAATTCCATTCTCTACAAGATAATCGAGGAATTCTTGACTTAAGTATTCACCACCTCGATCCGACCGAAGTTCCTTGATACTATGTCCAAGTTGATTCTCAACTTCCATTCGAAACTCTTTGAATTTATCAAAAGCTTCGGACTTATACTTCATCAGGTATGCATACCCATAACGACTGAAGTCGTCTGTGAAGGCTACAAAGTATGAGAATCCTCCTCTCGCACTGATACTCAGTGGTCCACAAACATCAGTATGGATTAAATCCAAGGTTTGTTTAGTTCGCTCCGGTTTCCCAGTAAAAGGCGCATTGGTCATTTTTCCCTTGAGACAGGATTCGCAAGTTGGGAGATTATCTAGGTTCTTTATTTCAAGAGCCCTAGAGGAGACCAACTTTTGAATTCTACTCTTGGAAATATGTCCAAGCCTAGCGTGCCAAAGTTGTGGATTGTTTTCATCTTGTTTTCTTTTCTTTGATTGAATGTGCATGACATTAGAATTAGCAGGTTCTAAGGAATAAAGACCATCTATCAAAGTACCACAAGCATAAGTAAAACCACCTTTTATTATACTAAACTTTTCATTAGAAATGGAAAAACAAAAACCATCATTGTCCAAAAGAGGAATAGAAATAATGTTTTTGATAATTGTTGGTACGTACAAACAGTCTTTCAAAACCAAAAAATAATTTCCTAGGACTAATTCAACGTCTCCTATGGCATCTTCCGCAACCCCTAGCTCCCTTTCCAAAGCGCAGGATTCTATCCCCAGGTTTAAGAGGCCTTACTGCTCCCATTACCTGCAAATCATTGCAGATATGAGAACCGGCTGCGGTGTCTAACACCCATGATGCACAGTTAATAGAAATATTAACTTCAATAAAGAAAATACCTTTGACCACCTCTTTCAGGTAGTCTGGGCAGTTCCTTTTCCAGTGCCCTGCTTTCTTGCAGTGGAAACATTCATCTTCTGGGCTTTTTCTTTTCTTCTCGACAACCTTCTTGGTTGTTTTAGAAGAGATTACTTTCTTCTTCTTTTTCTTGCCCTTCTTAGGCTTTGCAGCCTTGGGTTGCTCAGCAATCATGACAGACTTCTCCCTTTTCAAGGTTGATTCTGCCGTGACCAATAAATTGGTCAGTTCGTGTAGAGCGAGCTCTCTATCTTCCATATTGAAGTTTATCACGAACTGATCAAATGAGCGCGGCAGAGTATGGAGGAGGAGGTCATTGCGAAGGTCAGCATGCAGGTCTACGTCCATGTTCTCCAGTTTTTCAACCAGATTAATGAAGCGTAAACAGTGATCCTTCACACTTGAACCCTCAGCCATTCTCAGATTGAATAATTCTTTTGTAGTCTTGAACCTTTCGGTCCTAGACTTCTCTCCAAACAACTCTCGGAGATGGAGAATTATGTCAGCAGCATGCAACATCCTTGCATGCTGTTTCTGCAGCTCATTGGTCATTGATGCCAGCATGAGGCAACGAACCTGAATATCATCATCGACCCACCTTTGATGGGTAGCTCGTTCCTCTTCCGAAACCCCTTCCGGAAGTGCACCAGGCATGGGTGCATCGAGAATGTAACTCTTTTTCTCGGAGTCGAGGACTATCCTCAGATTTCTAAGCCAGTCGACAAAATTTGATCCGTTCAGTTTGTTAGTGTCAAGGATGATAGCTAATGGATTCTTAGACATTTTTGCAGAATTGATCTACAAAAGTAAATGATAACGTTTAGCTGACTGATCTATATTAATACTTATAATTAACGATGTTGGACTTGTTATCGAAAAAGTTCTCCCACTATTTTCTCGAAACAATTACCCCTTTAATTGTTCGGGAAATCTAATCTCCTAGTAGGTCTTGACGTCCCAGCAGACATTAATTGCACCCACGACTCGTGGCCATACAATTAACTCCCCAGGTAGGTATACTTTTACCAATTGTGTTCCTCCACAACCTTCAAGCTATTTTGCCTCGGTCTTCGCACTTATCTAGCACTGCTACATCATAAGTGTTACTAATCGTTAAGTCTAACCCATCAATCATGATGAGCAACTGGCCCGGTCGTGAAGTCCCCGTAACTAGTTATCGGTCGATAATCACATCCCGACCAGTCCTCACCCTTGTCGAGTTTAGTTAAAAACAGGAATCAAGGAATTTCGTGTATTGTCCCTTTCTTCGTCTAGGGTGACAGACTCTGGATCACCTTCAACGATAAGTAGACAACTTACACTAGTCCCTATTGATGGAAGGCTTGGATCTTTAAAACATCATTTTAAATGTACCCAATGTGACTTAATATTATTTACAAGAGGGGTTTTTCGGGTTTAAGAGTTTGAGGTAACTCTCCTCGAGATCTCACCGTTCCAGTTATGCATTATCTTTTATTTACGATCTAAATATAACTAGCGCGCATCACCATACAAGCTTAGATATAAATACATAAATAAACACATACACACCTAGCATGCATGCTACCACAGTATGTTTTCGATCGGGAGCCTCCTATGCGGACCACCATCGAGCCAAAGACGATGGTCCTATTGGTCAATCTATTAGGTTTCAAAGAGACCTACTCTATTACACATTTTACCATGCATACATGGCCTTTAGTCTTCTTGGGCTCCCACCTTGCTTGTAACGGACCTCCATTCTAAACTAATAAAACAGTAAAGCCCTATCTATTACAATGGCTCAAAGTGGCCCAAAACTTAAGGCTCGCAGGCCCAATAAAACCAATAAGATGATAAATAACCAATCACATCTACCCTAAGGGTCAAGGCTCGGCGCGATCGAAAACCACGTAAACAATTTCACGTAGAGCAAGAAACAAGCAAAACCTAATTTCTTATTTAATATCCCATTTTAAAACTTAAGATTCTAGTTTTAAAACCCCTTCTAAAACAATCTCTAACAACATTTTAAACCTCCTTTAAAATGACCCATTTGATTCTCACTTTAAGTCCCTACTAATTATGATAAAATTGACTTTCCGGATTTACTAAACCCTTTTAGTGCACAAAACAGTTTCTGTTTGTCAAGTTTGAAAAATTGCATTTCGGCCCCTGAATTTTCAAAAATTACACTTTGACCCCTCAACTTTTGGAATTACAAATTAGCCCCAAAATTTCCAGAATATGCAAATTGGACCAGAAAGCAGAAAATTAACAAAATTTTCAGAAACTTTTGTTTATTGCAAAACAGACCCCAGATTTTTCAGAAATAGCAAAAACACCCCTAACCTTTCGTAAATTGCAAAATGGTCCAAATTTTGAAAAATTCCAAAATTTACAATTTGGTCCAGAATTGCAGAAAAACAAAATTAGCCCTCCAATTTTTGGAAATTACAATTTAGGCCCAAAAATCGAAAAGTGCAAAAATCCGAACACTCAATTTATCATAAAAAGTAAGAATCAAATATCAGAACACAACAAATAAATATAATCACATAATTTGATGCGTTCATGCCTTTTTCATATGTACATAATAAGTTAGGCTCTGATACCACTGTTGGGATTTTGTGGGTATAATTGTCAACTACAACGGTGCGGAATTTAAAATTTTTTATATCCACATCCCAGGCATCTTATTAGTACATATGAATAAGATTGAATTTATTTAAGCATACAAATACAAAAATAAATCTAGTGGTAAAATTGCGATTTTACCTCACCACAGGCAAGGTGGTGGTTTCTCTGGTCTTCTTGTCGGATCACTAGAGCACCCCAAGTGTTGTGCCTCTAGAGAAAAGTCCACACCAGCTGGATCTGCAATCACTTTAATCCTCAGGCTCAGAACTAGGAGAAAAGTAGCTCAGATTCAAGAGTTGGATTTAGATCCAACTCTAGATGTAGATCGGAAGAAGGAGAGATGTGGATCACGGCCGATCTACAACCACGGCGGCGGCGGCGGCTAGGGCTACTTGGGAGAAGGGGGCGGCGGCTAGGAGAGGAGAGATTAGGGTTTAGAGTTTTTGCTTGTGTTAGGGTTTTGATTCTCCAAGACTCCTTTTTATAGGAGAGTTCAAACCATATCCCCAATCTTATCTCTTAGCTAATGGGCCATCAGATAAGTCTGGCCCAATCCCTCTATTTAATTAGTCCTTTTAATTAAATAGCCCAAGTCATTTAATTAACCACTTTAATTAAATGGCCCATTTATTTAATACTTTAATTAAATAATCCAATAAATCTATTTGAAGATTTAATTTAATTTAATTAGATAAATCTAATTAATTTTCTCTCTGCAGGAATTAACCCTTTAATTCCTTATCTTGATTTAACTTCTTTAAGTCGTTTCGTTCTACAACTGACTATCAAAGTTCCAGCTTTTGTGTGTGACCCTCTAGGTTCACCATCAATTGGCCGCAGGCTCACATTTCTGTGATTTAATTAATGAGCAATTAATTATTTAATTAATCGCTCCGATCAATTAAACTACTTTCAATTGACCACTCCAGAATTAATCTACCATCAATTCAGGAGTACCCACACCTCATGGTCGATGTCTAGCCACAAGCCCATGAGGCCCAACTTCAGGTGAATTGATTTCAGTGAACCTTAAACCTCTTATAAGTACCATGTACATACGGTCCCTCTAACGACTAATTTCCCGATCGAGACCTAGGGTGTGTGAATTGGTCGGCACCTCTAATCATCTCGATTCTGTACTTTCTAATTCAGGATAATACTTCCAATGTGACTGCTAAATCTAGAAACCCCTTTTCAAATCCGTCACTGACCATGGCCATGGATTTCTCGGAATGCATCATCTAAGAATGTACAGGAAATTCCCTCATCCATTACGATGAGTCGGTAGATCCTATATTGATGCTAACCATCCGCGCATACGACTATACGTACCCAACGTAGGCGCACAATGGACAAGCTATGTGCCCGGCTCCTAAATCAAAGTACGAACACCCGTATATCGAATTCGCCCTAGCATCTCAAGTCTAAGGACTAAATCGTACACTGTTATAAGTCTTGAGAGACATCCCACTACCGATATGCTTTTTACGCACTTCCACAATGGGTCTCTCTGTTCGGGTCGTTCGATGCGTCTGATCCCCTATCGAACCACCTAGTCATATGCACTGACATTAACAATGTCTTGTTCATGAAACAACAACAAATTCACTTTAAGTGAATCATGCATAATCGTACAAGTCTTGACGATTCATTCGATACCCCGTCTCGATATGAATCTATGACTTGAAACATTTTTGAGATCACGACCTTTGAGACTGTTTCATGATTAATCGCACCCAATACTGAAGTGAATAGTCCCGTAGTCATGAGTGATCTCAGGGTTTCAACCAATCGCTAAAATGTATTCGCGAAAGATGAAGATGGCCATTTGTTTATATTATGAATTCTCAATAAAATAAACAGTTCGTATTAATTGATAAAACAAAGATTCTTTCAAGATAAAATAATGTTCCCTATTACAAGCTATTTTGTTTGCTTGCAGGGCACTATCCTATCAACTGCCGAAGCAAAAGGACTTTTCTCATGGGAATCGCGGTTGCAAATTGTTCTCCTACTTCTCCCCGCCTCGGTTGCTCATAGTTCTGCTCCTCACGTTCCCTTCTTCCTTCATTTTCTGCTGGAGCAGCATCTCGATTAATCCCCAAGCGGGGTTCTCTAAGGGCCTCCTCTTCTCCTGCTATATCTCTACCATCAACTCCTTCTTCATTCCAAGTTTGTCCTGAAGTCTGCTGCTCTCTCGGTCTTTGTTCTTCTCTGGTTGTTGCTCCTGATTCCCTGTAATGGAATACGGGTGAAATGCGCGTCCGTCGCTGTTCAGCCACTTAATGTGCGACTGCTCGTGCGACAACTGTTGCTGCCATTGCATCGAGCCTCTCCTGAGTTATTTGAATTGTGGGTGCTACGGGTGCCGCATCAGGGGCTGCTTCCGGGATATATGTTGGATCTGGTGCGCCTTCTACCACGTCTTCACCTCCTTCAGGTGGTCCCTCGGGTTCTTACATCCATCGGTTTTCCTCATTCTCGTCCGCCATCTCAACGTGCCTATCAGAAATTTCCCACAGACGGCGCCAAAAATGATGTTGCGTGAAAATGATCAAGGGTATCTAAGGAATGATCTCTTCCAATCTTGAACGTTTTCACCTCTCGTTCTGACGTCACGGGACGGACTTGGAGGAAACTACTCAACTAGCCTTCACACTTCTTGCAACTTGTCCTTCCAATAAAAATGAGTGTAGTATTTATAGGTGAAAGTGAGGAGGTGAATAGTCACCATATTAAATGGGGGAGATGAGAAGTCCACCGTCAATTAGGTGGAGAGGAAAAGTCTCCCACTAAGTTCAGAATTAACTAGGGATAGGATGATCATTTTAATGAACGTCATAAATGTAATTCTTTTAATAATCAGGAATTTGATAATTACTAAAATACCCTTGTAATTTATATATCTACATCAGTTATCTATCATATTGCCTGATTTGATGAGTTGTTGTAGCCCATTAAGAACAGTTTTTTTGGCTTTACATGATGCATTGGGCATAGTAATATATTCATCTCTTTTATATTCAAACGGATACCTAGGAATGGGAATTGATTCGGCTGGTTGTCTGTTTGTTTGGTTCCCCTTGTTCTGAACATGTCTATGGTGGAGATAGACATGTGTTGATGAGTGAATGAAAGGCGAAAGAGTTAAGAGAAATTAGGGCACGTATTGCTTATGAGCTTAGTACTAAGAAACGCAGCTACAAACTGCATTTCTTAAGGAGGTTAATTAATGCAACCTTAATTTATTTTTTGGTAATTAACAAAAATCGACCTTAGGAAATGCGATTTTTGTTAAGTTTTTTGTTTTTTTTTTCTTCAATTTTTGAAATTTTGAAAATTGAGTAAAATACTAAAATCGCAGTTTGTAGATGCGATTTTTTCGAAGAATCGCAGTTTGGAGCTGCGATTTCTCTTAAAAAATACATTTAGGAAACTACTTTTTAGTTTGAGTCATTTTAAGAAATACTTTGATATAAAAGGCTAAATCTGAAAAAAATTCTTGCACGTGATAAACTTTAAAGTTATATTTGTAAAATGTCAGAAGTTTCGCTTCTCTAACTAATCTTATTCTTGAGATGATCAGACATCGTTTATTTAGGGTAAATTACGGATATTTCCCTAAAGTAGGCCTTAATTATAAAAATTTCCCCTACGTATTCGGTATTAGAAATTTTCTATTAGATCATCATCTTAGAATTAATCCTCTGATCAACAATTTATAAGGCTTGCTCCAGCGGCAAGGGTTGGGGTAGAATCCCATTTGAAACTTGGATGGAAGCATTTTTATGGGTCTGTCTAAGGGTCATTTATGGTGAAGACCCCCTTGTGCGCAGAGTGTACATCAGTAGTCTAGTGTAAGCTAAGACACCTGGATTATAAAGTATATATATATATATGTAAAATTGAAATGATTAGTTCTAATAAATATATTTAACTCAGATAAAAAAAAAAGTGATTTATATATACATTAATGTTAGCAACGTCTTATGACCAACCGGTTCTTTTTCTCATGATTTTTCTTTTTTCATCTTCCATGATATTCTTTTTCAAATACATCTTTTCACATCTTTTTTCAATATGAATATGATTTTATATGGTATCCATAATACATTTTTTCACATATTTTTTCAATATGAATATGATTTTATATGGTATCCATTAATTGTGGTGTTTCCCTACGAGAAAGTGATAAATACAATCAAATTATCGCGTTAAATGTGTCGCGAATTAATTTTTCTCGAGTTGGATCTCAATGACCAATCATTTTTTTTTAATAATTAAGTTGAGTTCAACAAAAGATCAACTGTATTTACACGCGCGGATCTAAGGAGCAAACTGTTTATATCCTTAAAAAATAAATAAAAAATTAAAAAAGATTTATTATGTATAATTGCATGAACAAAAATCCATGATAAAAAAGACTTAATAAATTATCATGGAAAATCAGATTCATGGATTAGGCACGATAACTTATTACTCCCGCCGTTTTTATTTTATTTGTCGCTTAGGCAAAAATTTTCTGTTTACTTTTATTTATCGCTTTAGGATTTCAATGTAAAATTAATGTTATTTTATTAATTTTATCTTTTTTACTAATAATATTCATTAATGATAATTAATACTAAGCTTATCCGATTAAAAGGATATTTTGGATTTTTTGTTTAAAAAATGTGACTATTTCTGACATTCCTTAATTTGTGTGCAATCCTCCAAAACGACAAATAAAAAAAACGAAGAGAGTAATCTTAAAAAATTCTATCTTGTCAATATATATATATATATATATATATATATATATATATATATATATATATATATATATATATTACTAATATACAAATTTCTTGTTGGGACGGATCGGATGTAAAGGGCAATAATTGTATATATCCTCAAAAACAAAAGAAGACTTATTATGTGTGTTATGTTCCTTCCAGATTCATGGATTAGGCATGATAATTTATTAATCTAATCTGAAAAAACACAATCACACAATATTAATTTCGAAATTCCGAGGAAGTCTTTTCTTCTTCTTCTTGAGCATTAATAATAATCAATAAATTTAAATTAATCTCCTCGATTTTTGTTTTCTTGTTTATATTTTCAAGCCTTCGTGCATGTATTCTAAGGTGACGTCACGTCACATGACGTAAGTTATAACCAATAGAATTATGACACCTCATTAATAAATTACCTACTTAACATGTTACTAATAAGTCATAATTAATACTATTATCATAACTACTTGTACTATACTATAATTTGACCACATTCATTGTAATATTTAACCACAACAATAGTAAATTATAAACTAATAAATTATTATAAAAATAAATAAATAAGCATACTAATATTTTATAATAAATGATATATAATATTTCGTGTTGAATAATTAATATTAACCTTTGAAAAAATTCATAATATATTTTAATACACATAATTTATATTTTAATACATATTGGACATTAGTAATTAAAATACTTCATAATGTGGTTAATTACTACTAATATGAGATTGTACTATGTATGTGGAGTCAATATTGTGTTATATAAGTCTATACTACTACATTTGAGACATATGACATGTGTTGTGAAGAATTATACACATTGATTAGTACTAATTGTAATACTTCATAATGTGGTGTGAAGTCAATAATATACTACATGTGAGATATATACCATGTAGTATAAAGAATTTTCAGTAATTTAGTTATGACTAATGGTGATACAATACAATGTGACTAATTACTACTAATATGATCCCGTATTAAGTATGTTGAGTCAATACTGTGTTATGTGAGTCTATACTACTACATGTGAGACATATACCATGTAAATGTGAAAAATTATCAGTAAATTGATTATTACTAATGGTAATACTATATAATATGACTAATTACTACTAATATGAGATCGTACTAAGTATGTGGAGTCAAAATTATGCTATGCGAGTCTATACTACTACATATGGGATATATACCATGTAATGGGAAGAATTATCAGTAAATTGGTTAGTAATAAATTAATAATGGTAATACAATATAATGTGACTAATTACTACTAATATGAGACCGTACTAAGTATGTGGAGTCAATACTATTACATGTGAGACATTATACTATGTTAGGTGAAGAATTATACACACTAGTTAGTACTAATAATAATACTTCATAATGTGGTTAATTACTACTAATATAGGACCATACTAAGTTTGTGGAGTCAATACTATGCTATGTGAGTCTATACTACTACATGTGAGACATATATCATATAATGTGAAAAATTATTAGTAAATTGATTAATACTAATAGTAATACTATATAATGTCATTAGTTATTATTAATATGAGACCATACTAAGTATGTGGAGTCAATTCTATTAGAGAAAGACATTATACTATGTAATGCGAAGAATTAGACATTTCGGACTAATAATAATAATTTTTTATGTAGCTAATTACTACTAATATGGGTTGACAGTACTAAGTTTGTGGAGTCAATACTATGCTATGTGAATCTATATTACTACATGTGAGGCATATACTATGTAATGTTAATAATTATTCCTAATAGTTAGTACTAGTAGTGGTAATAATATATAATGTGACTAATTACTACTAATATGAGAGAACGTACTAAGTATGTGGAGTTAATACTATATAATGTGAGACATTAT
Source organism: Penstemon eatonii (assembly GCA_038501285.1). Taxonomy (NCBI): domain Eukaryota; kingdom Viridiplantae; phylum Streptophyta; class Magnoliopsida; order Lamiales; family Plantaginaceae; genus Penstemon; species Penstemon eatonii. The sequence goes on along the minus strand of CM076715.1, from coordinate 57,258,134 downwards.
ACCATGTAATGTGAATAATTATACACATTGGTTAGTAATAATGATAATACTTCATAATGTAGCTAATTACTACTAATATGGGTCGATCGTACTAAGTTTGTGGAGTCAATACTATGCTATGTGAGTCTATACTATTACATGTGAGACATATACCATGTAATGTGAATAATTATCCGTAAATTGGTCAGTACTAATGGTAATACTATATAATGTGACTAATTACTACTAATATAATTTTCCTCACCAATTATTTCCAATTCACAATTTATGTCACTCCCATTTTAATAATAATAAGAATAAGAATAATAATAACAAAATAGTAAAAAAAAAATATTATAAAAAAATTTGGGTACACAATAGTAATAATATTTTATTGTTACACATGTTATCATCAAAACCACTCATTATTACATTGACTCAACTTCATCCAATAATTCCCCCTTTTTATTATGATGACAAAACATTCAACTAAAAACGTCTTCTAAGTCTTCAGTTTGATCTTCACTCAAAGATAAAAAAATCATTTGGCTGAATAAAAATATACAATTATCTTCTGATTTAAACTTCTACTTTTCAGTTGTATCCTTATTTCAATTGTAAGTTGCCTTCTTCTCATTTTCTTCATTCTCTTCTTCTCCTTAGTATTCCAATAACAGGGACGTTGCTTAGATGCATTATTTCTTCTCATTTTGAAGAGTTAGAAGCGATTATTTGTTGATTCCCTTTAAATCGTTCGAAATTATATAAACACTTTTTAAACCATATTTAAAAGTCTGGTTGAAATAATAAATCAACAAATCAAAAAACTGCATTGATGTGCTATATAAAAAAATATGAATAAAATAATATAGAAACTAATTTTATATACTCATAGTTAATAAAATACTTTAAATAAGTATGCAAACTATTATATGAGAATGTATAATATATTTATATTCTCAAATTAACATTTAGCCAAAGGAGTTGATATTAGTTTTCTTTTTTGGCAGTATCTCAAGAGATATTCCTTAATTTAAAATTAGAAGTATTATGAAACTTATGAATAAATATATTTTTTTTTTAATAAATTCAACCTTTATGAATGATAATTCATTTTGGGCACCATAAAACTAGCCGTTTTTTAATTTCGGTACCATTGTGTTAGTTTTGGCACCAATTTTGATTGGCCTTTTCAATTTTGGTACTTTCGACAGTTGACTTAACGGTCAATTGACGGAAGTGCCAAAATTGAAAACGGCAGTTAGAATTGATACCAAAATTGATACCATGTTACCAAAATTAAAAAACGCCTAGTTCTATGGTACCGAAAATAAAATTTTGCCTTATTATGATTGTCAGAACACATTATTTGATAGTAGATACGATATATATTAAATGTGAGGTAGTTTTCAGAGCCCGATTCACAAATTCTTGGTAATTTTACTCTAATTTTTTTCAAACAAAAAATATATTAATATCATAGTGACTCATACTTCATCCGGTCAATTTATTTAGTAGTAGATTACCTATCACACATGGCTTCTTAAAATATGTGGATCTAAAACGGCCTATCTCTGACAAATTGAGGGTTTCGTGTTGAACTTTTAAAAATATAAAAGGGTTTCTATACAATAAAAAGTGCATATGGTAGTTTTGTATAAGTTTACCATAACACATGTGAATACAGAACATCTTGCATTTAATCCAAAATAAGAAACGGTCACTTTATTTTTAATGTATTTGCTTTTCGTTTACACGTAGTCAATTCTTGACACAAGAAACATTTTTTTACAGCAAAGGCATAACCTCATCTCAACCACCTACATCTCTCATTGTTTGTTTGTCTGTCTTCTTTATAGTGATTTGAATTCATCTAAATCAAACCTTAATAATACCAAAAATATCCCAACTACATTCTTGTTTCGGTTAAAATTTCAATTTCAATTTCAATTTATGTGCATGCAAAGTTTCTTCTGCAGGTAACTTGATCTTTTTCATCATGTTGTGTTACTTTATTTTTTGAGTTACGTTTGGCGTGTTTAATTTTTTTTTTTTGATATATATATATAAATTGATGATTTTTTCTTACATATCATTTGTGTTTAGTTAATTTGTTCACACTTTGGCCTCTATTCTTGTTGTTAATAATTAGTAGTTTTCAATTCATGTTTTTTCATTTGCTATGAATATAATTACTATCGTCGATAAATTCTAGAATCATATACATATATTTGTTGACGCTTTGGCCGCTATTCTTATTGTTAATAATTAGTAGTTTTCAATTCATCTTTTTTCATTTGCTATGAGTATAATTACTATCGACTATAAATTCTAGAATCATATACATATATTTATAATGTTCTAAGGGCATTTAGCCACTAAGGTTCTATATGGATCTTTGACGCAATTTGATCTCAACCAAACTTAGGCAAATCTTATTTGGTAATGGGCTAGACTAGTTTCGATCCAAGCCCTGGTTTCGGCCCCAGGCTAGTGACATGAGAAGTACGTGGATAATTCGTCAAAATCTCTGAAATCACTTATTGAAACCAAACTGAGACCAAACTCAGTCAAAATACTTGTTGGTCCCAAGTGATCATATGAGGTCTAGAGGGTGGGGGGGGGGGGGTGAATAGACCTCTGAAAATTTTTAATCAAATTTTAACTTTAAAACTATTGCTCAAACGTGAACAGACTAAGTTGTTACAGAACAGTAAGTTTACAAGGCTGATCGCAAACAATCTTTGAACAGTTTTGTTGACCACTAATCTGATAGTTACTTAGCTGATTTTGATTAAAATCAGTTTTAATACAAGAATACTTGCAGCGGTTTTTAAAGTGTTTTTCACAAGTAAACTTAGTAGTTTGAAAATTTTATCCCCAGATTTATAAATCCCTTTAAATCTTTTTCAAACAGTTAATCAAGTGTTTTATGCAATCTGAAAATATGCAAGTAAAAAGCAAGATAAAAACACAGGAATTTTTATAGTGGTTATATGGATGTAAATATCCTTTAATCCACTCTTTCAAGTCACAAAGATCTTGTGTTATACTAAAAACACACAGTAATCAGTATATTCCACTTACGCCAAAACAACAAATGAATCTGGCCGTAAGCTTGCAATAGGAAATCACAAAGAAGACCTATTCTACAGAGTTTTATCACTTCACACATATGGATAAACACTCCTCACAACACTCTAACAGATTTCACTCAGAACAAATGTGTTTATCTTTTATCTTCAACTTCAGCTTGAGTCAACAAATGACAAGGCAGTGAGCTGTTCTTGAGCTTTGAGACTTAGAAAATATTTTGCTTCGAAATCAATCTCTCAGTTGTTGTGTTCTTCTCTTTTCTTCGTCTTCTTCAACTATTTATAGACACTCTTTGAATTATGTCCGTTGAAGTGAGACAAAATTCAAATCTCTTAATTTCTGGTCCTTAATTTCCGCGAACGGCTCTCTGCACAGTGACAGTACTGTAGACTGTACTTTCTGTCAGGCAGCATTAAATGCACCGAGCTGATACGAGTCTTTTCTTCAATCATTTGTCATTAATAACCTTAGACTTCAGCATTTATTACTTCAGTGACATATATTACCGTTCGGACGACTTCTTGATCTTTCCACTTGGCTGATGAGAGAACACTTCTGATGATGAACAGAGATAATCTCAAACTTGAACAATTCTGATTTGAGTCGGCTGATTTACACTAGTCTGATTTCTTCTCTTCAGCAGATCAGTAGTCTCCTGGACCTTGAATATTTGACCCGTCTGATATGTCTTCTTACTTGGTCAAAATTCTTCTAAGGGATTACAACTAAGTTGTCTTTACTTAGCTGATATGAAGTTTTGGAAATCATCAAAACCTCCCTTAACTAAATAACCTTTAGTGCACTCCATCTTCATCTTTATCCAACAATTTCCCCCTTTTTGATGATGACAAAACTTCAGCTTGGTACTTGTTTACCTATACTAAAGTTTTGATCCTCAAAGTATTCTGAGATAGAAAAAATTTGTTGGAAACAGAACTTGAACTTTTATTGATAATGAAATTCATTACAAGTACAATTCTGTTTAGATAAGATGTCTGACAGAAGATAAAGAAAAACTTATTACAAAAAGATTTAACTATTCTAATCATCAGCTTCTTCACTTCCTCCTTCAAGTTATTCATAATATTCTTATGAAGACTCTTCATCTTCATCCTCTTCTTCACTTTCTTCATCAGCTTCATCATCTAGGATCAGATTGGATTTGGCAGCTTCCATCTTTTCCTTGATTTCTTGTTCTCATTGAAGCTCCTCCATCTTTCTCTTTGTTTTCTCATCTTTTTTGTACTTGGTATAGGGCTTTGATTTTTCTCCATCAGAATCCTTGAATGTAGCCTTTTCCTCATCAGTCTTGGCTCTTTCCTTGGGTTCTTCCGCAGCTTCTTCTTTGCCTTCAACCTTTCCAGTTTCTTCAGCAGCATCAGTCTTCTTGGTTTCAATAGCAGCAGCTTCCTCAGCTTTTTTTTCAAGTTTCTGACTTTCATCAGCAGCCTGAAGAGTTGGCTCCTCTTCCCTTTTCTCTTCCCCCTTTTTGTCATCATCAGAACTGGTGACATTAGCAGGTTTGGTAGGAGGGTTGAGTGCAACAGATTGAATCTTCATTGCTGCACATAAAGCCTTGATGTTCTGATTCGCTACATCATGACTGGCAGTTAGATGATTGAGAGTGGTGCTGATGGTATCATTCTGATCATTCAGACAATCAACATTGATTTGCATTGTGGCAAGTTCTTCATGAATAACATCTCCAGCTATGTGGATATCTTTTAATAATGCCATGTTTGCAGCTTTCTCCTCTTCGCTGACTTTGATGAAGGTCTCTGTTAGATGAGCAATGTTGTTTTCACCTCTTTTCAGAGCAGTATGAAGATGGTCCACATCTGCCTTAATGTCTTCAATATTTCTGTTCATGTCCAGCACACTTCTCTTCAGTGCACTGTCATCTGGCAGTGCGAAATTATCAACAGAATCTTGGACAATTTTTGCAGTGGCTTTCTGCATTTGCTCAAATTGTAGCCTGTTGGATTCTTCCAAGGCTTGCTGCATTTTCTCCAGCTGTACTCTGTTCCTTTCTTCCATCTCCTTTAGATTGTTCTCCAGCAACATTTGGAAGGCTTCCATCACTGATGAGTGCATATCAGCTGATGAAGCAGAAGGATCAGCAGTCTGGTTATTTTCAGCTTCCTGGTGGACAGGTGCATCTTGTAACTCAGTCTCTTGATCAACATTTGACTCCTTAGCTTTCCATTCAATTGCTAAGGGTTCTTTATCAATGCGGGGCTGATCAGTGACGTCCTCAAAGATCTTATCAATGATTTTGCCATCCTCAGTAAAGACTGTTGTTTGACGAATCTGTCTTACAACAGGCCACAAATTTGGGGCAGGATTCTTTACCTTAGGCTCTTCATGATAGTCTTTCAGTTCTTTGCCAAAAGTAATCTGTTGAACGTTTGGCAACGAGGGTAGATCACTTGAAGAACCTTTCTGATATCTTGACTTAGCAGCCCAGTTCTTCAAGGCAGTCATCACAGCAATTTGAATAGTTCTTTCCGTAGGATCATCAGATTTCCTTCTCTTGCCTGGCAAAGTGTTAGCAATAATCTTTGCTTCTTCTGTAGCAAAGTCCTTGGCATACTGATGCATAGCATCTCTGACAAAATCAGGATCCAAGCTCTTGTGATGGAGGTAGTTTTCAACCATTGAAGAACCCACTTTTCTTCATCAGCAAACTTCTTCCAATTCTGAAGCTCTTCAACATATTTATTCATTCTGTAGTCTCTCCACTTCATATATCTTCGTTTTTCATGAGTGAATGATGTCTTGAGCATCAGTTTTTGTTCAAAGTAGGCCAGAGCCTTGTCAAACCTGTTGAAAACAGATTTGTCAGCATTGATAATATCAAAAGATTTTCTGACTTCAAACTTGGCCTTAGGCTTGACCATGCCAGCAGGCATCTTTGGCTTGTCTTGTAAAGATTCACCAATCTTTACTCCTCCAGCATGTTCAGGGCCATGAGCTTCCTTCTTGCTCAGCTCAAGGACCACAGCAAGTTCAGCATCTTCAGCAGTCTTACGTTCTGCTTCAGACATTTTCCTTCTATGTTCATCCTTTTCGGCCTGAATTTTATTGAGTTCAAGGACCCTCTGCTCCTCCTGTTCATCTCTTTTTCTCTGTTCTGCTTCTTCTCTCTTCTTTTTATCAGCAGCAGAAATTTTCTTCTTTTTGATAAGGATTTTTCTTTTCCCTTTATCAGCTTGGGCAGGTTTAGGAGCAGGACTAGCAGATGCAATGGGTGCAACTGCTATGGGGTTGATGATCTGCACATCTGGATCATCTTGAGGTTGAGCAACCCCAGCTGTTGGTTCTTTTGGAGCAATCTGTTGAGCATCAGTCTTTTCAGCAGTAGACTTCTCTTCAGCACCAGCAGGCCTCTCTGCTGATTGAGGGGTTTGTCTAACCAAAGTTGACAGCTCAGTGGGAGAATCAATGAAAGTCATTCTCTTCCTGATTGTCTTCTTTGCTATTCCTTCTTGAACAGGTTTGGAAGCACCTGTATCCCTTAGTTGACTCCTTGTTCTGCGAGCAACGTTCTCATCAGGTTCAGCATAAACGGTTGTTGAAGGGGAGGCAGGAGACATGCTTCTTATCTCTGCAGTTGTCTGATCTATGATCTGATCATCAACATCCTTCTCACCAGGTTGTTCTGTTCTGGCTTCAACAGCTGGTTGGGCTGTTTGAACAGTAGCCTTAGACTTTTTCTTCGGGGCCTAGCCTCTTCCTTAGGCTCAGCAGCCTTTGTCTTTTTCTCAACAGTAGGCTGAGCTGTTTTTCTCTGCTTTTTGGCATGAACCATTTCCTTAGGCTCCTCTACTGCTTCTTCTTCTTCTTCAGTCTTCCTTTTCTTTCCTCCTCTAACAGCTTGGTAGCTGGTCATTGCCTTGGAACTGTAGACTTCCTTCCCATTTGTTATCCCACAGCCCAATTGATGAAACAGGTAACTCAAGGTTATCCTGTGGTTGGATTGCTTCTTCTGATGGAAGTTGGCCAGAATGTACCAGATCACTACTGACTAGTTGACCTCAATTCCGTAGTAGACGGCAACCATGATGCAATATCTCTTCATGGTGATAGCATGAAGAGAAAAAGTGCAGTTCTCTAACAGTTTGGACACCAAGTCAGCCATACGCTGAAACTCATCCTTCAGCTGGTTCTTCTTCAGATTCCCAGACATCACTTCATTCTTCTTCGCACAAATAGCCCAAAACTCATGAAGTTTATCTTCAGTCAAAGTGGTAACATCTTGACGGCCTTGGTTTGAGAGACCAAACTGCTCGTGCAGCAGAGCAGGGGTTATGACGATTGGGGTTCCTCCAACAGTGGCCTTGATCTCCTTCTTGTCAAAGTCCACGGCCTTGACAGTGTTGTAGAACTCCATAACCTGGTCCTTCCATACCATTTCTTCGTGCGATTCCATAAATTTGACCAGATTGGCAGCTTTAAATTTTGATGAGGGGTAATTCGGATCCCCTGTTTTTCTAGCCTCAATGCGGTTCGAATAGCACCGAACCCTGTCGCCAGGGACCAAAAGCCGAACCAAAGCATGAAGATGATTATTTCGAGGACATTAGAGAACCATAGATCGAAGGACACTGTTGGGCCAAGCCCAGGCCCAAGCCCTCCAATTTGGCTATAAATACTCCATGCATTTATTATACTAGACATAACTTCCTAGGCGCACTAACCTTGAGATCGCTGCTCGGGTTACTAGAGTATATTAGCGTAGGCTTCCTCATACATGTTTCACCCTCTAGCTTGTACGGCATCCAATAATGCTCGGATAGGACCCTAAATATTTGTACTTGTACTCAATTTACTCGAATACAATTACATTTGGTCTTTATTTTCCTTTTAACATTGTTGTCATCGTGTTATTCCCCACCCTTGATCGAACTGGCGAAACCACGTAAGATCAATTGGGTGTTTTAACGAGGCATATCCTAAAGACATTCTCGACGGCTCGTCTCATTGTAGCATGGAACGTATTTTGTACTTCTTCGAGCGCTTGCTTCGCCTCACACTCGAGAAGTGGGGGAGTATTGATGAGGGGTAATTCGGATCCCCTGTTTTTCTAGCCTCAATGCGGTTCGAATAGCACCGAATAAAAGGCTTGGCAACCGGCAGGAGGATTGGTAACTCGTTGATCGGAAGAGGGAAGCACAATCGAAAAACCGTCGCCTAGATATCGACCGAATTCTTCTTGCAACTGCGCCAAGTCTGTCTCCTTATAGGAACAGACGATCTCATCCGCCCTCTCCTCAGTCATATTTAGAGCTGCGCTAGTCGAGGGCTCTTCCCAATCATAGTTCAGATGATTGACTCTCTACAACTTCTTCCTCCTTGCGGTTATCGACCTCGTTCTCCTCTAAGGGAGATTTTCCTTTCAAATCTACTGAGCTCGACATAATAAATATAAGATGACTGTTCAAATATGGCTAATAAAACTCACTTATCGACCTGTCTGCTCTGATCTAAAGTTCTTTCCTCAGAATTTGTGAGGAACAGCGACCCTCCGTGTAACTATATATACAGGGACAAAATGGGAAATTGCAAATCAGTCCCCGAGTAACCGCGACGGTTGGACTCTCTTGAGGTAAATTTGATGAGGGGTAATTCGGATCCCCTGCTTATCTAGCCTCAATGCGGTTCGAATAGCACCGAACCCTGATGCCAGGGACCAAAAGCCGAACCAAAGCATGAAGATGATTGTTTCGAGCACATTAGAGAACCATAGATCGAAGGACACTGTTGGGCCAAGCCCAGGCCCAAGCCCTCCAATTTGGCTATAAATACTCCATGCATTTATTATACTGAACAACTTCCTAGGCGCACTAACCTTGAGATCGCTGCTCGGGTTACTAGAGTATATTAGCGTAGGCTTCCTCATACATGTTTCACCCTCTAGCTTGTACGGCATCCAATAATGCTCGGATAGGACCCTAAATATTTGTACTTGTACTCAATTTACTCGAATACAATTACATTTGGTCTTTATTTTCCTTTTAACATTGTTGTCATCGTGTTATTCCCCACCCTTGATCGAACTGACGAAACCACGTAAGATCAATAGGCGCCCACCGTGGGGCCCTTATTCGAGTATTAGATCGAAATATGCCTAATACGAGGAGAAAAATGTATGCCAGCAAAAAGCTTAAGGATAATGGTCAAGCCTATGATCGCACAACTCTTTTATTTCTTCAAACGAATTTATTTTTAGGTGCGATTAAGAAGTTCAGCAGGTATCATCGAAGGCTTAGAAGATCTATAAAATTGCAGCTTGGTATTTACGATCGGAATTTATTTTTCCGATCTTCGCGTTTATTAAATGACAAGTTCTTTCGAATCGGTTATTTAGAAGACCATTTACGAAATCTCTATATACTATTTATCGACTGTGGTGTTTTTCTCAAAGGTTAATCGGGATAAGTTGATTGATTGAATATCTGCAATCGATTGGATAAATTCTCGAGCTAATGGACGGAATATTGGCTATCATTTCGACCAATAACGGAATTCGAGTAATAAAATTCAATCAGAAATGAAGCTTTATCATTAAAAATCTTCAAACAAGTTACAAAGTAAAGCTTCGAATATAACTCGAGCTCAAGAAATGCAATACAATCACTCCTACTCTATTTACAAATTTCGTGAGGTGATATACTCGATCTTCGTTCCCCAAGGTCGCCCCAGATGCAGAACTCAGCAGTGATTCTTATTGGCAATCACTAGCCACGTGTCGCACATCCGTCTTCGAACGGGATAAAAGCCGGATTGGAACTCCTCTCCGGGGCACCAGATCGACCTTAGATCATCATCAGTAAACAATGATTGAAGCGCGCGATCATTGTTTACAGGATAATCCGAACCGGAGCAGCAAAGGGTTATCCCAGCAGAGGCGCTCCAAGGGAACTCGAAGGAACTATCTCGTAAGAAAGCCCTCGAGGAAGCTGGTGCCTCAGACTTAAAGAACTCCACTCGGAGTAACCTACTGCCCGATCAGGTACTGCGCCAGAAGACCGGAATTCAAACCCGTCACAGACAAGATATGTCTGGGAAAACAGGTTGCCTGCCGGTATTCTAGGCGCAATTTCTTTTGCCTGTCGATATTCTAAGCGAAAAGCTTTTACAAAAGGAAACAAGATCGAAAAACAAAGTTCGAACTCTAATCTCAAACTCTTTTATCTGGGAGAAAATACGAATCAAATCTAAAAATCGACCCATGGTGATCGGAGGGAGCATAAGGAAAAAAGCAAGAAGTGCTGTATACACGAAGGGATCTATTTATAGTGGTGAAGGATTTTTAATCAACGGCCCAGATAACAGGCTACGAACGGTTTGATGTCCGTAATAAATGGAAGGACCATTACGTTTCCCGAGAAATAGGGCCCTGTTTGGTAACAAAGGACACATATTTCAGTGGGGAGTATAGAAGAATTACGACATTCTAAATATCGAACAGTCACGACGTGTTCATAACATTATATTAAAGGATGGCATGTCGGATTCGTATTCGGTTTATTTAGATGTTTTTTACACTCAAGTATTTATTGTTATGCTTTTACACTGCCAACTGAGAAGAAATATAATCGGTTTAGTCAAACAGAATTCTCGACCTGGGAGTTATACAATTATGGAAATACAGCGGTGATAAGGATTTATGGCATCATTTCCCTTATCAATTTCAGGGCCGCTAAAATATTTATCTATTATCCAATCAGGCAACTGGTATTCGATTATTTCTCTATCGATATTAGAAGATCAAAATGGAGTTACGAAAGATAAACTTTATTCTATTTATATTTGATGTTATCAACAAAACAAAGAGGAAGTGTATTTATATTATCTTGGAAAATACAAAAGCTGGGAAATACATATCGAGCATAGATCAAACATTCGTATTACATCAAGAACACTATTACTCCCTACAATCCTATGAAATTTTCGGTCTCTTCTCCTACCGTCTATTAGGGGTAACTTAGCTCCAACCATGGAATCTCCTTCGGACCCGCAGGCTCTTAACTTTATTTACGATTCTCCAAAGATGAAGACTCGAGGGTGCTATTCATCGAATAAACGAGCTCTGCGGAACTCCCACCCCTGTACGTCTTCCTAAATGCATTGTGGCAATAGGTCCCTAATCAAAAACCTATGCCATAACCTACAAGCTCCATAAATCTGGCTTATTGGCCTTCAAGATGGAGATTATATTTGCCTGCCGATACTCTAAGCGAAGGTTGAAATGATATTCCCTCTGCTCGGATATTCCTCCACTTAAAAATTGTTCGAAATCTGACCTCGAATAAGCGAATTATTGAAATAATAATCTTAGTCGCCATGAGGGGACGGAAGAGATGCCAACACAATGAATAAGATGGCTTCTAAGGAATGACAGCTTTTTATAGAAAAAAATAAGTGGAATCTAACGGCAGAGATTTCACGTAACGAAGGAACCAGATCTAAGAACTGTTGCGTTTCCCGATAAAGGAGGGACCGTTTGGAAAGGGTCAACGCTTATTAAAGAATTGGAAACATTTGAAACAGTAAAGAGTATTAGTTCGAACAAGTTCGCGAAGAACATTTTCTATTAAGACGGAAGGATTACTCATTAAGTCTTGGACCTATTTGTGATCTATCGTTCATCTACCGGTTTCCCATCTATTATTTCAACCACGGGAGACTATCATTTCCTTAGGGGTATTTCGATCGAAATCATGGTTATTGGAAATTTATTTCCTAAGTATGCCCACCTGCTCGTCGGGTGCTAATATGGTCAATCTCTATTCAGCAATTATTCTGGTATTCAAGATCAGCATTCATCTAATATCGATCTCAATTATTTTCGAAATTGTTAAAGGGTGAAAGCCTCTGCTATGACCCAAGGGCTAAAAATGCTCTGAAAACGACTAAGGGTGAAAGCCTCTGCTATGCCCCTTAGATCGAAATTGTTAAAGGGTGAAAGCCTCTGCTATGACCCAAGGGCTAAAAATGCTCTGAAAACGACTAAGGGTGAAAGCCTCTGCTATGCCCCTTAGATCGAAATTGTTAAAGGGTGAAAGCCTCTGCTATGACCCAAGGGCTAAAGATGCTCTGAAAACGACTAAGGGTGAAAGCCTCTGCTATGCCCCTTAGATCGAAATTGTTAAAGGGTGAAAGCCTCTGCTATGACCCAAGGGCTAGAAATGCTCTAAAAACGACTAAGGGTGAAAGCCTCTGCTATGCCCCTTAGATCGAAATTATTGAATGGGTGAAAGCCTCTGCTACGACCCGAGGACTAAAAATGTTCTGAAAAGACTAAGGGTGAAAGCCGTTGCTACGCCCCTTAGATCGAAATTATTTTCATCGATCAATCAAGATCAACCAGCATTTCTATTCTTTTCTCTCCATAATTATTCATTCGTCTAAGGCTAACAGCCATCATCGTGACGCTTGTATCAAAATTATTATTCAAGATCGGTCAAAACCCTTTTTCGATTATTACTTCGCGATTATTTGTCTGACTAGGGAATTTGGCCCCTCGGATTAAATTTGTTACTCAAGGATCATCTCGGGATTCTTCTATTCGATCTGTTAATTATTATGTATTTGATGGGGGTACAAAGGTCTCCGACAGGTTAAATTCAAAATCGAGGAATGTCGGTTGTCTTCCATCGTCTGAATATTTGTCAAAGTTTTTAAAGAATAGCTCTTATTCGTATTCTTGAGACAGAGAGATGGATGCTCGACAACAGTATACAAAAGCAATTCTATAAGATAACAAGTAAGGATGATAAGAGAAATAAATATCTCATTCATGACATTACAAACAGTTACAAAAGAGTTCGAAATTACAATGATAAGTCGAGCAAAAACTTTACATTTAATGTAACCCTATTACAAATTAACCCTACGCTAGAATGTTCTCGTAACTGAAGACGGAAGGCGAGGCTGGGATAACACTTCTACCCTTATGCCTCCGAAAGAAAAGCGGATACGAACAATCTAGGCGAAAGTTCGATTGTCATACCATCCTTGATTCCCGAATTGAGAGGGGTTGGTACCATGAGTTCACTGAATTCAGCTACAGCCGGACCTCTTCGAACCTTGTTTTCTCCCGATACTTCTGCTCTTTCCTCTGTTGGCTACAGTCAACATTCCTGGAACCGGATTCAGGGTATTCAGGAGTATGAGAGGCTCCTGGATCAGAAAAGGAACGCCGAACATCCAGGGCCCTCGAGGAGGGTAAAACCTTTTGGCGTGAAATCTGACTCAGTCCCTTGCCGAGAAGGTAGATCGGAGCCAGATGTGGTGGACTTCATGGATGAGCATCTTCGAGATGGCCGAGCTGCAGGATATCCCGAAGATGGCACCATTATGACCGACCTGGATGGGAACGGGGAGAACGAATTCGACAAAGCTGCTAGAATCTTCATGGCTGGTCGATTTAGAAGGGATATGCTGCTCCATTCTGTAAAAGGAGATTTTGAGGTTTTGAGCGATTTCTCGCGAACATATAATGAGGTAAAAATCTTTCTTAATTGTCTCCTTCTATGCCCCTAAACCATGCTAATTATCTGAGAAATGTCTCGTAGATCGGAGATTTGTTCGCCCTCCAATCCTATCGTTTGGCGCTGTTGGAGCAGGAGTCGCAGGAGGCTCATGATGCATTTGCGCAGATTTTTTCTGACAATCAAGTTCTTCGATCTCAATTGGCCGAAACTCAGCGAGAATTATCCCAAGTAAAGAAGGAGCTTGAGAAAGCGAATACGAAACATTCTTCCTCAGTAGAAGAGGACTTGCTTGCGTCCGTCAAAGAGAGGAGTGCCCTCGAGGAAGAGCTGAAGAAAGTAAAGATAGAACTCGAATTGGCAAAGCAAGATCCGAGCGTGCGTATGCCCAGGGCCGGGAAGAAGCCGAGATTCCGGCCATACGAGAATTCTTGGAATCCCCTGTCTTAGATCCTTTAGTTCAAAGGAAAACGGGAGAAATTCTTCAGACGATTTTTTATAAAGGGGTTCAACAATTAGTCGCGGCCGAGAAAATTCCGGATGACATGGAGGAATATTTCAAGTATATGGACCCTTTCAAGAATGCTGAAGGGAAGGATTATAAAGCTTCCTCTCTTCCCAAGGAGAATACTAACTGGCAGGGACATCGCTTTGCCCCCTTAGTCGAGGAGTATGGCATTCCAATGCCTAACCCTGATGTGCTCGAGTACTCCTGCGACGACTCTTCTAAGGTGTCCGGGGAGGAAGATAAAGATGTCAATATAGGCAATGCCCCAGATAAGGGAGATGGTCGATCTTTCGACCAAGCTGGGTAATTATCCAGCTTCAAATATGCATATATCGTCTGATCTTCAGTTTAGCGAGTTACTGGGGTTGAGTAAGCCGGAGGGGGCGATTCAAGGTTCTCTAGTTAGGAAATCAATTGTATTTACTCATGTAACCCTATTTTGTAAACGAGTTGACTTTATATTTCTTGATCTGATTCATGTAACTTGTGAATTCTAACTTTATAAATATCGATGATTTTTCACACTTTCTGATCGAACTTTGTTTATCCGAGTGGGATTTTTCTCCATGGTCGCGTCGATTCACTATCACAATCGTAGTGCGTAGCGTCTATAAATACTCGGATAGGACCCTAAATATTTGTACTTGTACTCAATTTACTCGAATACAATTACATTTGGTCTTTATTTTCCTTTTAACATTGTTGTGATCGTGTTATTCCCCACCCTTGATCGAACTGGCGAAACCACGTAAGATCAAATTTCTCTAGAATTTCCTTCATAACTGGTGTTCCAGACTTATGATAAGCATCGTACACAAGGTACATGCCTTCAGCTTTGGCTTCTTGAGCAGGATTCATTTTGATTATGTGGAAAGTTAGTGAAGACAAATAATTTTGCAGAGAGATGGAAAGCGAAGAATTTTCTCACAAATGCTCTAAGTATATTTGGGTGCGTAAAGAGGCACAAGTCTGATCAGATATGAATTTATAGAGTTAGGGTATTTCGGTTTCCGTGATACCCACCTACCGTTAGATCCGTTTCTTGTCAGTTCTGATCGTGCGGCGTTAGTTACGCGATTCAAATTTCAAAGAGCATTTAATGACAGGCGGGAATGCGAACCTCCTTATCATATTTGTAAAAGCGCATTTCTAAATAAAATGTTTTTAACATATACAGCTTTTACTTATGTGATCAGACGAGTAAACTAAAGTACTTATCTGATTAGACTATCAATCCAGCTAGATAATTAATATTTAATTTTCAAGACTTTAATCTTCTGATGAAAACATAACTTCAACTAACTTTCATCAACAAATTTCATCTTTCAGTCAGAAATACCGCTAGTCTTACATGTTCCCCCTGACTTTAAGAATCCATGAGTTAACTAGTCTGTTGAGAGTTAACCTTGAAGATAATACGATGTGTAAGCTGATGAACTTCAGTCTTCTGATCAGTTCCCCCTCAACTTATGCATCTAATTTTAGTAGTCCTAGTTCAGCTCGTAGAATTGAAAACCTTGTCACACTTAGAGGTTTTGTGAAGATGTCAGCAATTTGATTTTCAGTAAACACATATTCTATCATGACATTTCCTTTCTCCACATGATCTCTGATGAAGTGATGCTCGATCTCAATATGTTTAGTCCTTGAATGACTTGTAGTATTTTGAGTAAGACTGATTGCACTTGTATTGTCATAGTAGATAGGTATTCCACTGATTTTGATGTTGTAATCTTCTAGTTGATGTTTCAACCATAATATCTGTGCACAGCAAGCTCCAGAAGCTATGTATTCAGCTTCAGCAGTAGATATGGATACTGAAGTCTATTTCTTACTCATCCAAGAGATCAGACGGCTACCTAAGAATTGACAGACACCTGCTGTGCTTTTTCTGTCAATCTTACAGCCAGAAAGGTCAGAATCTGAATATCCAATAAGCTCAAATCCAGATTCCCCTTAGGTACCACAATCCCAAATCTTCTGTGCCCTTAAGATATTTAAGTATCCTTTTGGCAGCTAAGTGGTGAGATTCCTTAGGATTTGATTGATATCTCGCACAAACCCCAACAGAGTACATGATATCAGGTCTGGTAGCTGTTAAGTATAACTATGACCCAATAATTCCTCTGTACTTGGTTATGTCTACTAATTTGCCATCATCATCTTTATCCAAACGAAGACTAGTAGACATTGTAATATTAGCAGTAGAGCTAGTTTCCATACCAAATTTCTAGAACAGATCCTTTGTGTATTTTGCTTGGCTGATGAATATTCCATCAGGCAACTGTCTTACTTGCAAGCCAAGAAAATAATTTAGTTCTCCCATCATGCTCATTTCAAACTTGTTCTGCACCAGCTTTGAGAACTTATCACACATCTGTTGATTTGTTGAACCGAAAATGATGTCGTCCACATATATTTGCACAAGCAATATATGATTTTCCCATTCATTTGTGAACAAGGTCTTGTCTACCTCACCTTTACGAAATCCTTTAATTAAAAGAAAATCAGATATGGTATCATACCATGCTCTTGGAGCCTGTTTCAGTCCATAGAGGGCTTTCTTCAGACGATACACCTTGTCTTCTTCTTGATAAGCTTCAAATCCAGGTGGTTGTTCAACATAAACTTCTTCTTGCAATTCTCCTTTGAGAAAAGCT
Organism: Penstemon eatonii; assembly: GCA_038501285.1. Classification (NCBI taxonomy): domain Eukaryota; kingdom Viridiplantae; phylum Streptophyta; class Magnoliopsida; order Lamiales; family Plantaginaceae; genus Penstemon; species Penstemon eatonii. The sequence continues at coordinate 57,241,392 of CM076715.1, read as the reverse complement.
GATTTCACATCCATCTGATAGACTGTGAAATTTTTATGAGCAGCATAGGCAAGAAAGAGTCTGATAGCCTCTAATCCTACTACTGGTGCAAAGGTTTCATCAAAGTCAATTCCTTCTTCTTGACAATAGCCTTTGGCAACTAATCTTGCTTTATTTCTGGTGACCACACTATCTTCATTCATTTTGTTCCTGAATACCCATTTAGTGTCAATTACTCTTTGTTGACTTGGTCTAGAACTAAGTACCAGACTTCATTCCTTTCAAATTGATTTAGCTCTTCTTGCATAGCTTCAATCCAGTTTGAATCACTTAGAGCTTCTTCAATCTGTCTGGGCTCTATTTGAGATAGAAAGCTGACAAACATTGCTTCACTTGCAGCAGCTCTCCTTGGCTTTACTTTATCCAAAGGATTACCAATCACTAGCTCTGGTGGATGATTCTTGAGCCATCTAAGATCAGGTTGCAAATCATAATGTTGTCATCTGTTTTGATCTTGCAACACTACTATTGGAGTTCCAGTAGTAGTCTGTTGAACAGCAGTTGTCTGTTGAACAGTCTCTGGTCTGTCAGCTGTTTGCAACTCTTCTGTTAGACAATCAACATTGTGATTTTGAACAACACTTGAGTTAGCAGCTGAGTTGAGATCAGGTAGTATGATGGGAATATATTCTTCATTATTTTCAACACTCAATTTCTGAAAATCAGTAGATAGATTTTGATCAGAACTTTGATTCTTTTTAAAAGATTGACTAGGTTCATCAAATACTACATGAATGATTCTTCTACAAGTAAAGTTCTTTTGTTAAAGACTCTATAAGCTTTACTAACAGTAGAATATCCTACAAATACTGCTTCATCAGCCTTTTCTGCAAAAGAAGTAAGGTGATTTTTCCCATTATTTAAAACAAAACATTTACAACCAAAAATTCTAAAGTAATGAATGATTGGCTTCCTGTTGTTCCGAACTGCATATGGAGTCTTGTTTTGGTGCTTGTTGATCATGCATCTGTTTTGGGTAAAGCATGCTGTATTTGTTGCTTCTGCCAAAATCTTTGAGGCAGTTTTGCTTCAGCTATCATGGTTTTGGTAGCTTCCTTCAGAGTTCTGTTTCTCCTTTCAGCAACTCCGTTCTGTTGAGGGGTTCTGGCAGCAGAGTATTCATGGCTGATTCCTCTGGTATTACAATACTCTTCAACAGTAGAGTTTGTAAATTCAGTCCCTCTATCTGATCAGATCTTTAGTATTTTCATACTCTTTTTGTTCTGAATTTGCTCAGTCAGATTTGTAAGATGCTCCTTGGTTTCACTTTTCTTCTTCCTGAAGATTACCCAAGTGTATCTTGAATAGTCATCCACAACAGCTAGGCAGTATTTCTTTCCACCATTGCTGATTGGATCAATGGATCCAAATAAGTCCATATGTAGCAGCTCCAAAATCCTTCCAGATGATTGGTGCTTCTTGCTTTTGAATGAAGACTTGATTTGTTTACCCTTCTGACATGCATCACAAAGCTTATCTTTCCTCATGACTGTTTTTGGAATTCTCTCTACCAGATCATTCTTGATGAGTCTGTTGATGGTCTTGAAATTCACATGATTCATTCTTTTGTGCCACAGCCAACTGACTTCACTTGGTGTTGATGCCACCAAACAAATACTTGAATTCTTGTCAACAGAATTCCAGTCCACTGTGTAGACATTCCATTGTCGTCTTACAGATAAAATGACCTTCTTTGTTCTAATTTGTTCAACGTGGCACTTATCTGTTGAGAAGATGACTGAATATCCTTTGTCACAAAATTGACTTATGCTCAGCAAATTGTATTTGAGGCCTTTAACATAAGAGACGTCAGATATCTCAATGTTTCCTTTGATCAGCTTTCCACTTGCTACAATCTTGCCTTCCTTGCTGTCTCTAAAAGTCACATTTGGACCATCCACAGCAACAGCATCAGTCAGCTCATGTATGATTCCACTCATGTGTCTTGAACAACCACTGTCCAAGTACCAAGTCTTCTCTACTTTACTCCTACTCCCAATCCTAACCTACAAAACAAAATAAAATTATTTTAGGTACCCTTATTGAGAGGGTCCTGAATGATTAGTTCCACCTTTGACAACCCAAGATGATGAAGTCTTAGGCTTCTTAGGCTTCTGATTTTCAGCAGGAGTATGAACAAATTTGCCTTTATCACGTTTGTCAGATATGTCATGTTGTTGATAATCAGCATGATAAGGATAATGTTCATAAGCAGAATAAGATGCATGATAAACAGGATATGCATGCATTGGATGAGCAGGATATGGTGCATAGTAAGTTTGAAATTGAGGTGCATGATACATAGGAGGATATGCAGCAGATTGCACATAACAAGACTCATTTCCATACCAAGTATTTTGATTTTTCTTATTTTTGTGCTTCTTTGGTTTACTAGATTCTTGCTCATTAACAGACGACTTAGTTTTATCACTAGCCTGATTGGTTTTAGCCATATCAGAAGACTTCCTAGGACTCTTCTGTTTGGACTTACCAGTCTGTTTTCCTACACTAGGCTCTTTGCTCTTTTTAGCCTTAGGAGTTTTCGTCTTCTTTAACACTTTCTCAGGTGAAGCAGGTTTAGTAGTCTGAACATACAAAATGACCTTACTGTTGTCAGATGATATAAACTTTTCAGTATGGTTCAGTTCTAACTATCCTGATCTAAAGGTGTATTCTGTTTACTAGAAATTAGAGTGGATGCAATAGTTAACGTTTCAAAATACTCAATTAACTTTTCAAGTTCCATGATTTTTCCTTTAAGTACTTCACATTCTGCTTCAGAGATTCATTTTCTTGCTCAAGCTGTTTATATTCATCTGATTCTTTTGGCTTTTCAGCCTTGAGTTTCAGTGAACTATTTTGCTCTCTTAGCAATATCATCTCTTCCTTAAGCTTACTAAATGCTTCAGCAATGGTAGTATTGTTAAGCATCATTTGTTCAAATGAATTAAACTATTCATTGTCAAGAGGAGTTACCTTATCATCCTCAGAGCTATCAGATTCCTTAGCCATCAGGCAGAGAAGAGCAGGTCTCTCTTCATCAGAAGTATCTGAATCCGAATCTGATGAGTAGACAGCAGCTAGCTTTTCCGCTTCTGCCACCAGCACCTTGCCTTTCTGATGCTTTCTTTCCTTTCGGATTCTCTTTTCTTCTTCTGTATACTTATCAACTTTAGGATATGGGCAGTCTCTGATGAAATAACCCAATTTCCTGCAGTTATAACACATTTTAGATTTGTAAGAATCTTTGTCATGAGAAGTAGAAGTAGGGTTAGAAGTGGAAGCATTGTTGTATTTTTTCTTCATTATTCTTTTATAGAACTTCTTGAAGTTATTCATCAACAATGCAATGTCTCCAGCATTGTACTCCTTTTTGTTGAGTATTGTGGCTTCATCAGATGAGTCCACATCTTTACTTTTGTAGGCTGGTCTTCTGGGATTTTCAGCAGCAACTAGGGCAGCTGTGGGACTTGAAGTTGAGGTTTCTTCAACACCCATTCTTGGCAGTTTATACTCGTATGCCTTTAGTACTGAGAATAGCTCGGTGAGGGAGATTTTTCCTAAATCTCTTGACTCTTCCATGGCTGTCACCTTCATGTTGAACTTTGGAGGCAGTGCCTTCAGTACTCTGACGGTTATCTCCTTATCAGTGAAGGTTTTTCCAAGCTTCAGAACTTCATTCAGTGTCCTTGTAAACCTTGTATCCATCTAATCAATGGTTTCCGCAGACTTCATCTTGAAGTTGTTCAGCTTTTCCAGAGCAACACTCAGCTGATGCTCTTTGATGGCGTCGTTTCCTTCGCTCATATCACGAACCTTATCCCACATTTCTTTGGCAGTCTTGCAGTGCTTGACTTTGTCAAATCTGTCGTTGTCAAGGACCTTGGTCATGATGAATCGCCCAACTTTGTCCAAGTTGAACAGCTTTATTTCTTCGGCTGTCATCTCATGTAAATCTTTTTCCACCGTTATATCTACTTCATCAACTTTGATGGTCTTGGTGAATTTGAATGGACCTTTGATGATACATGTATACATGTTATCATTGTAGGCAGCTAAGAAGATCTCCATTCCGATCTTCCAGTCTTCGAAGCTCATACCAACTATGTGGGGAACATGGCTGATACAATCCATTTTTCAAAAACTTTTAATTTTTCAAGAAGATGCTCTTTTGAAAAGTTTGAAAACCTTTGAAAAACACTCGGATCAAGCTCGTTGATCAGGCAGCTGATTCTAATGAACCACCTGCTCTGATACCACTTGTTGGTCCCAAGTGGTCAGATGAGGTCTAGAGGGGGGGGGGGGTGTGAATAGACCTCTAAAAATTTTTAATCAAATTTTGACTTTAAAACTATTGCTCAAACGTGAACAGACGAAGCTGTTACAGAACAGTAAGTTTACAAGGCTGATCGCGAACAAATCTTTGAACAGCTTTGTTGACCACTAATCTGATAGTTACTTAGCTGATTTTGATTAAAATCAGTTTTAATACCAGAATACTTGCAGCGAATTTTTAAAATATTTTTCACAAGTAAACTTAGTAGTTTGAAAATTTTTCCCCAGATTTATAAATCCCTTTAAATCTTTTTCAAACAGTTAATCAAGTGTTTTATGCAATCTGAAAATATTCAAGTAAAAAGCAAGATAAAAACACAGGAATTTTTATAGTGGTTATATGGATGTAAATATCCTCTAATCCACTCTTCCAAGTCACAAAGATCTTGGGTTATACTAAAAACACACAGTAATTAGTATACTCCACTTACGCCAAAACAACAAATGAATCTGGCCGTAAGCTCGCAATAGGAAATCACAAAGAAGACCTATTCTACATAGTTTTTTACTTCACACAGATGGATAAACACTCCTCACAACACTCTAACATATTTCACTCAGAAAAAATCTGTTTATCTTTTATCTTCAACTTCAGCTTGAGTCAACAAATGACAAGGCAGTGAGATGTTCTTGAGCTTTGAGACTTATAAAATATTTTGCTTCGAAATCAATCTCTCAGTTCTTGTGTTCTTCTCTTTTCTTCGTCTTCTTCAGCTATTTATAGTCACTCTTTGAATTATGTCCTTTGATGTGAGACAAAATTCAAATTCTCTTGATTTCTGGTCCTTAATTTCCGTGAACGGCTCTCTGCACAGTGATAGTACTGTAGACTGTACTTTCTGTCAGGCAGCATTAAATGCACCGAGCTGATACGAGTCTTTTCTTCAATCATTTGTCATTAATAACCTTAGACTTCAGCATTTATTACTTCAGTGGCATTTATTACCGTTGGGACGACTTCTTGATCTTTCCACTTGGCTGATGAGAGAACACTTCTGATGATGAACAGAGCTGATCTCAAACTAGAATAATTCTGATTTGAGTCGGCTGATTTACACCTGTCTGATTTCGTCTCTTCAGCAGATCAGTAGTCTCCTGGACCTTGAATATTTGACCCGTCTGATGTCTTCTTACTTGGTCAAAATTCTTCTAAGGGATTACAACTAAGTTGTCTTTACTTAGCTGATATGAAGTTTTGGAAATCATCAAAACCTCCCTTAACTAAATAACCTTCAGTGCACTCCATCTTCATCTTTATCCAACAATACTTTGATATCAACCCTAGTTGTTCTTATTGAAGGTCTCATGTCTTATTGTTTCAAAACATAATATTTGAAAAATAAATCACTTGATGAAATAAAAATTGATGTTTCCATTTACATATCATTCGTATCTAGTTATTTTGTTCACGCTTTGACTGACATATTTGTTAATAATTAGTACTTTATTTATGATATATTCATTGAAGTTAATTAAATAGGTTTAATTGATTGGGTTCTCTTATTAGATTTGTTTAAGTTGGTCTATTTTTAACTAGCCATATTTTTGTTGTGGTTTGAGTTCTTCCTTTTCTTCGTTTTACCTTTTTAATTCTCTGGCACATAGTTTTAAGAAGTGGTAACTACATTTACCTCCCTTGATGTTTGGTGAAATTACAAATTTTCCCTATTATTTTCAATAATTACAAAAACCTTCCCTCTATCTTTTTTCTCCTTTTGTTAAACCTATTATTTTCAATAACTACAAAAACCTTCCCTCTATCTTTTTTCTCCCTTTTTTTAAAGAAACACAAAATTTACCTCTCATTACTCAAGGGTGTTATATCCGTGTTCTTTTTCTATATTAAAAGTAAAAATATAAAATATTAACCAAAACCTATTTGGTTAATATATTGAAGTTCTATAAGTCAACTCATTTATGTTTATAAATATATTTTTTTAAATAAAAAACGGAATGTTATAAAGTATGATTCTTTGGAGTTCAATAATCCAAATATAATTTAATCTTAAAGCTATATATTATATTAATTTTGTTGAATAATTAATTAAATATCTTCATCAAAATTAAATAAAAATATTGTCGTAAAATTAATTTTAGTTATTAATTTAACATCCTTGTTCTTTCCGTAATATTACTATTAAAGAAAATGTAAAATGTTGACCAAAATATATTGGGTAAATATATTTAAATCCTGTAAGTCAACTAATTTATGTTTATAAAATAAATACTTTTAACAAAAAAGACTAAATTAAAAAAGGTATGATTCTTGTAGTTCAATCATCCAAAATATAACTTAATAAAACTATATATGATATTATTTTGTTGAATAATTAATTAAACATCTATATCAAAACTAAATAAAGATACCGTCCTAAAAATATTCTCAGTTATATATGTTAGTGTAGTATGTTATAAAACTTGGGATAAAAGGATGAACAAGTTGTAGTAAACAAAGTATCTATATGAAGATATATCAATTCTTTTCATTGAGAGTAGATGGTTGTTCTTGTTACAAAATGAGGGATAAACTCATCTATTTATAGGAGTTCAAGACTACACATGTCTTATGTAACGGCCCGACTCCGCGGGTCCGTCGGATGACGGTCGAAAAGTTATTATTATTTTAAAAAGAGTTAAAATATCGAAACATTTTAAAAGAAACGATAAATTAAAATCGAAAATTAAAGGTTTTAAGAGGAAGCGGTTTAAAACGAAATAAGAACAATTTTGATTATTAAGTTTAAAGCGGAAGTAATTAAAATAAATCTTAACGGATAACATGACATGGTGAAACAACTTCTGGGACTTAAAAGAAATACAAGAAGATTAAGACTAATATTTATTTAAAATCATTTTCTATAGATATTCCCATATTACAAAATTAGCTAAAATACCAAGATATTTAGCAAGATATAATAAAAATGAAAAAAATGAACTTAGACATTATAGGAGGTTTAGAATATGAGTTCAAACGAAAATCATAAAATCAAATAAGAATTTAAACAAAAGTTCAACTACTCTCTGGAACTAGGGTGGGATCGCAACCGTGCCGCAACATGAACTATCATTTACCCCAACCACCTGTAGCTGAAAAGATTGAAACACAGAATGCATAAGTTGATCGCCCAACTTAGTGAGGCTGTAGTGCACTTGTGCGTGATGCAACATAATATACATGAGCATATACAACAGTACATTAAATGAACATATGCTATAACAATTTAAGCACGTTAAACAAGTAACCAACATTTTTTGATGCCGTCCTCCTCTTACCCTCCAATCCACAGTCAGGAAAACCACCACCGAACACTCCAAGTAAGGTGCGACCTTACATAATAGTGCGCATTGACGTCAAATGCCAGGAGTTTGACATTCACTCCCCAAGTGTAACCTCCACACTTGGTTCGTGAAGCGGGTCTACGGTGGATCGAAGTAACCCTCCGGTCCTTACCTTCCGGGATAACCACGATTCCGCACACCAAAATAGAGGCCCACACAGTAACAGTAAACAGTACAGTACAATACAGTAACAGTAACAGTTCAGTAACAGGAAATCGGTAAACAACTCAATAACAGTTCAACATGCAATATCAATGACTCATAAGCACATAGACATAAACAATACTTCAACGTGTAACTTGTCCTAGCAGCCGAGTTCTTCACGTTATCATACATCACATGCTTGTTCGTTTAGTAACTAAGTTACATTTATGACTCGACCTACTAGCACATTTAGACTTACACACAAGTAACACATAACACTCACCTGAGGAGCTTATTACGGCGTCCAATATTCCACAGTGAAGTGTATTCGAAAACCTGAGCAGATACGTATACGACTAATAAATATCTTATAATCTTACTTAAATATAATTAAAGAAAATCCTATCACAAGGATTTCCTAATTTAAAATCTTAGACAAGAACTTAAAACTTTCGAAAGTGTATTCATTTTTTTCAAACTTTAAGATTTGAGAAAATCCAAAATATTTTTTTTTTTTTTTTTTTTATCTACTAGACTGTGTATTTACAGCTTGGACCGAAGAGTGCAAAGGGTATAGGTCCTCCCCAGTGTGGTGTCTCCAGTAGGATTCAAACTTGAGTCTCGCCTCTGGGGGTCGCAAGTCACTACCACTTGGCCCAACCACCTTGGGTAATCCAAAATATTTAACAAGCTAATAATTAAACACTCTTTTCTTTTGAAAACATTCAAAGTATACCCCTAAAGTTTCCAAAAACATTAAAACATTACTTTCTTGCAAAAATAATTCAAGACCCAATATCACAAGAACGTTAAAAAATATTTAAGCAAAAATTCACTATGAAACCAGAATTAATCACAAGTTTTAATAACTTTTCACAAACTAACAATGAGAAACAAAAGTTCTTTCATTTTAAAATTTTCTTAGGAAATTTTTCAAATTTTCGATCTTAAAACACAAGTTATCAAAGCACTACTTCAAATCAATTAATCAAAAGTTTATAAAAGTAACGATGTAAAAATAGCAACCAAACAGCACCTTTACCCCCTTATTTTCAGGTTTACAAAAATAGCCCCAAATGTTTCAAAAACTCCCATTTTTTCAAAATATCGAAACAAACTTTAAAACAAATGCTTTTCTAGTAAACCTAACCAAATATCAAACAAAAATAGATTGTTCAATCCATTAGACTCTCAAAATTTTCAGATTCCTAACCCTTGAACTTTTAAAATCTTTCAAAAATACCCTCCAAAGTTTTTTAAAAATTATAAACAATAAATTTCTTACAAAAATAAATCAAGATCCAAATATCTAATAAATATTTATTTAAACCGAGCAAAACTACACCATCTTTATAGCTAAAACCGAGTTCATCGAGGTACATACATAACATAGTACGAACTCAAACTCATGCTCAAACTAAATTCTAAAGCAAAAAATTAACCACAATGTAAATGAATAAGACACAATAACATTTAGGCTCAAAGGAACTATCTAACGAACTCAAATCGAGAAATGAAAACCGAAAATGGAATACCCATTCCGAGACGAAGTCACCGACCGGAGCAGGCACCGTTGACCGGCGTTGACCGGCCGTTGACCACTGTTGACCGGTCGTTGACCGACACCGAAAAATGAGCCGAACCCACCATTCCGCTCTCCTCTAAGCCTAGAACACCGTGGTGAAGCTCGATTGTCGAAGAAATAACCGAAAAAGGGACATGCAAGGAAACCCACTTAAAACCGCCACTTTCTCCTCTAATTTCTGCCGGAAAACTCCTTCTATTCCTTCAATTACCACCACCATTGTGTTCGTCTCGTCGAGTAGATCAATATTGACTACTCATTTACTTGATTTGGTTAACAAATGAGAAAGTTATGAACAAATTAATGAAAGGGGTTTTGTGTGTGTTTTAGTGTGTGTAGTTGTAGAAGAAGAAGATAATGAGGAAAAATGGTTGACTTCTCTTCATATTTAATGGGTGTTTTGCAATTTACACCCTCAAACTTTGAGTTTTTTTTTCCTTTTTAGTCCTCAAAGTCTTGGGACAATTCAAGAAGTCCCCCTTTTATTTTACTTTTGCATTTCAATCCTCAAAATAAGTGAGCTCTTTGTAATACGTAATTTGCACACCAATAAAATTCAAGTGAATCTCAATTAAATCACTTAAAATTTAAAAATATGCTCACTCGTTGAAATTTTTAACAACATAGATATGAATTTTAATTTCAATTATTAAATCCACATAGTTAAAATTATCAATTTCAAGTAAATTAAATTTATAGGAAAGAAATTCGGGGTTTTACATCTTACAGAGAAATGTGATGGGTGGCTTCTCATGCATTGTGATACATGGCTACTCAACAAGTTGAAACACTTGTATATGTCTATAAGCTTCCACAAGTTCTTTGCTTTGCCACACTTAGTCTTGCTTTGACACATAAAGAGGTTATGTGTTATCTTCTTATGCAACCAAGTGCAAGAGTATTGTCTTGACATCATACAATTTGTAAATTGCAATGACATCCACAATCTTAAGTTAAATTTCATAATACTCCCCCTTGGATGTCTATTGCTTCTCTGGAGTATGCCTCATTAAAACCTTGTCAAGAAAAACCTATTGGGATAAAAACTTGGACGAAGGAAAAAGAGTGCATATCCGTAAGGGGCTTATAAGCATGTAACACTGCCTCGTTAAAACCTTGCCAAGAAAAACCCATTGGGACAAAAACTTGGACGAAGGAAAAAGAGTATAGTGTAAGTGTCGTTAATTACACGCTCCCCCTGATGCCGACATAAGATCCACAAGACGAAGCATTCCAATGTTGTAAACCATCTTCGTAAATGTTGTAGTCGACAATGCTTTAGTGAATATATCAGCAAAGTTGTTACATGACTGAATCTAAAGAACGTCTATATCACCCTTTTTCTGAAGCTCGTGGGTAAAGAAAAACTTTGGTGATATGTGCTTCGTTCTGTCTCCTTTGATATATCCATTTTTTATTTGAGCAATACATGCGGCATTGTCTTCATATAATGATGTTGGTATATTCTTTGTTGAAGGCAACCCGCAAGATTCCTGAATATATTGAACCATTGATCTCAGCCATAAACATTCTCGACTTGCTTCATGCAATGCCAAAATTTCAGCATGATTGGAAGAAGTGGCTGCTAGAGTTTGTTTAACAGATCGCCATGATATTGCAGCGCCACCACAAGTAAATACATATCCACTTTGTGATCTACCTTTGTGTGGATCAGAAAGATAACCGGCATCTGCATAACCTACTACATGTGCATCGGCATCTCTAGAGTAAAATAAGCCCATGTCTATTGTTCCACGAAGATAACGCAATATGTGTTTAACTCCATTCCAATGCCTTCGTGTTGGTGCAGAGCTATACCTTGCCAATAGGTTAACCGAGAAGGCTATATCAGGTCTCGTACAATTTGCAAGATACATCAAGGCTCCAATTGCACTTAGATAAGGTACTTCAGGACCAATCAATTCTTCATTTTCCTCCCGAAGATGGAAAAGGATCTTTCTTTATGTCCAAAGATCTAACAACCATGGGACTACTCAATGGATGAGCTTTGTCCATATAAAATCTCTTCATGATCTTTTCAGTATATGCAGATTGATGGATAAAGATTCCACTTGATAAATGTTCGATCTGCAGGCCGAGATAAAACTTTGTTTTCTCGAGATTTTTCATCTCAAATTCTTTCATCAAATAGTTTGCGGTCTTTGTGAGCTCTTCAGGAGTCCCTACAAGATTTAAGTCGTCCACTTATACCGCAATAATGGAAAATCCATTCTCAAATCTTTTAATGAAAACACATGGATAAATTGGATTGTTAACAAATCCTTCTTTTACGAGATAATCACTAAGCCGATTATACCACATCCGGCCAGACTGTTTTAATCCATACAAGGATCGTTGCAATTTAATTGAATACAATCCATGAGACCTTTGGTTATGTGATCCTTCAGGGATTTTGAATCCTTCAGGGATTTTCATATATATATATATATATATATATATATATATATATATATATATATATATATATATCACTATCAAGTGATCCATACAAATATGTGGTAAACACATCCATGAGACGCATGTCCAGTCCTCCAGAGACTGCAAAGCTAATCAAATACCGCAACGTGATTACATCAATCACAGGGGAATATGTTTCATCATAATCAATTCCAGGTCTTTGTGAGAATCCTTGTGCAACAAGTTGTGCCGTCTATCTCACAATCTCATTTTTCTCATTCAATTTTCGTACAAATACCCATTTGTACCCGACCGGTTGCACGTTTTCGGGAGTGCGAACTATCGGTCCAAAAACTTTATGATTTTCTAGCGAGTTCAGCTCAGCTTGAATTGCATCTTTCCATTTTGGCCAATCATTTCTATGTCGACATTCATCAACCGATATCGGTTTGGGATCTTCGGGATCCTTATTTATAATATCTAGTGCGACCCCATACGCAAAGACATTGTCTATAATCACTTTCTTTCTATCCCAGTTTTCTCGGGTATTTAAATAATTGAAGGAGATCTCTTCAAATATCTCCTCTTTAGGGGCATCAGTTTCATTTGCCTCTTCCGGGGCATTTCTTAATTCAGACTGATCAGTTATTTTTTCTATAGTGCTTTGTTTGAAATAGTTTCCTCTTTAGAATGAATACATACTTCTGGTATCTTTTTCCTTTGAGGATTCTTGTCTTTCGCACTAACCGGGCGTCCATGTTTTGTTCGTGGTTTTTCAAATTGTCCTGTCCTTCAGGGACATCAATCCGTGCTGGTGCATTAACAGCCGGTATATAAGATTTTGTTATTTTCTTTGTATCAACAAATGCGTCCGGCAATTGATTTGCAACATTTTGCAAATGTATAATATTTCTTACTTCTTGCTCACAATTATTTGTACGTGGGTCATAATGAGACAAAGATGGCACATTTCATTTAATTTCACGCCGTTCTTCAGGAACCGACTTCTTATCTCCCCCTAACGGCGGGAAAACTGTCTCATTAAAAATACTATCAACATATCTTTCTTTAAACATATCACCCGTCAGGGGCTCAAGATATCTGATAATAGACGGTGAATCAAAACCAATGTAGATCCCAAGTCGTCTCTGTTGACCCATTTTTGTTCGTTTTGGCGGTGATATTGGAACATAAACCGCACATCCAAAAATTCTTAAATGTGAAATATCTGGCTGCTGGCCTGTCACAAGCTGCAATGGCGAACACGCCTCGAATGAACTTGGTCTAATCTGAACCAGTGAAGCAGCATGTAATATTGCATGTCCCCAAGCAGAGGTGGGTAAATTTGACCTCAAAAGTAAAGGTCTAGCAATTAATTGCAACCTCTTTATAAATGACTCAGCTAGGCCATTTTGGGTATGAACATGTGCAACAGAATGTTCAACATCAATTTCAATTGACATGCAATAATCATCAAATGCCTGAGATGTAACCTCACCGGCATTATCAAGACGGATTGTCTTTATCGGATAATCAGGGAATTGTGCCCTCAATTTTATAATTTGAGCAAGAAGCTTGGCAAAAGCCATTGCACGCGTTGATAGTAGGCATACAAGAGACCATCTCGAAGATGCATCTATTATGACCATAAAATAACGAAAAGGTCCGCAAGGTGGATCTACAGGCCCACATATATCTCCATGAATTCGTTGTAAAAACATTAGGGATTCAGCTACAATTTTCATAGGAGATGGTCTGATAATTAATTTCCGCTGTGAGCATGCCACACACACATTTTCGTGCGGCAAAAGAATCTTCTGGTTCTTTAAAGGATGCCCGCTTGAATTCTTTATTATTGGACGCATCATAATTGCTCCTGGGTGGCCAAGTCGGTCATGCCAAAGCGAGAAAAATTTGGAATCATTGAACTTCCTGTTCAATACAACATTTGATTCAAAAACTCTTATGGTCGCATAATATAAACTCGATGAGAAAACTTGGAGTTTTTCATTTACATGCTTCTGGCATGAAATCATGGATGTGATACAAAGATATTCCATATTCCCCTTATTCATGATCTCAATATGAAATCCATTCAAACGTATATCTTTGAAACTTAACAAGTTTCTTTTGGATTTCGGAGAGTATAACGCCTCTTTTATTAAAATATTTGTACCACCGGACAATATTATATTGGCTCTTTGGGAGCCTTCAATTAATGTTGTAGTACCACAAATTGTATTTACATTAGCCTTTGCTAATTTCAAATTCGGGAAATATTTCTTCTCTCGAAGAATCGTGTCTGTGGTTCCACTGTCAACCAAACAAATATCTCCATTGTTCATGCTCACATCAACGTTATTTTTCATTTTTCTATAACATAAAGATAATGAGATATAAGTTAGAAAACATGCCTTTTATACATTGGTCAAAATTTATATATATATATATATATATATATATATATATATATACACACATATATAATACATAAAAAAAACATAAGATACATAATACAAAACGACAAGTTCATTTTCCATTGCCATCAAGTAATTCATTCTGAACTTTATCACTGTCGTCATAAGCATTGCTGGGCTCAATGAGGAAATCGCCAACATCCAAATGAGTGGTTTCATATTGTCCTATTTTATCAACTGTATTGATAAAATTAGCCTCTTTCTCCTTTTCTTTTATAGAAGTTTGATAAAGATCAACAAGATGTTTTGGCGTACGACAGGTACGAGACCAATGTCCTTTAACTCCACACATATAGCAAGTGTCATCTTTGTACCTTTTAGTACCCTTCCATTTTTCATATTTAACACCATTATTGTTTCCCTTTGAGTGATACAGTGCAATCCTTGTATTAGGACCACCTCGGTTCCTTCCAGAGCCGCCACTATAACCACGGCTGCATCCACTACCACGACCGCGTCCACGTCCACGATTATTTCCATAATAACGTGCATTTACTTCTGGGAATGGAGCATTTGCATTTACTTCTGGAAATGCTTGGGAACCGGTGGGGTGGGAGTTGTGATTTTTCATCAACAATTCATTATTTTTTTCAGCCACAAGAAGGCATGAAATCAATTGAGAGTATTTCCTAAAATTCCTTTCACGATATTGCTGCTGCAGGAGCATCTTAGAGGCATGCAAAGTAGTATATGTTTTTTCTAACATATCTTCATCAGTGATATTATCTCCGCACAATCTTAATTGAGATACAATTTTGAACATTGCGGAGTTATACTCATTCACTGTTTTAAAATCTTGCAGCCTCAGGTGCATCCACTCATATCGAGCTTTTGGGAGTATCACACTCTTTTGGTGATCATATCTTTCCTCCAAGCTTTCCCATAGGGCAGCGGGATCTTTCATCCCAAGATATTCAGATTTAAGCCCTTCATGGATGTAATGGCGAATGAAAATCATAGTTTTTGCCTTTTCTTGTTCAGTTGCCTCATTTCCTTTTTTGATAGCATTTTCAAGTTCATTGCACTCAAATGAATGCCAAAATCAAGAACCCATGTCAAATAATTCTTTCCGGAAATGTCAAGGGCAGCGAACTCGAGCTTGGTGATATTTGCCATTTTTCTATGGCATAAATATAGTAGGCCTGCCTTTTTTTTTTCAAGGCGAAAATATACTCAAAACTTCGGGTTTGAGTTTTCTGCCTAGATTTTCTTTCAAGTCTAAGATTTTCGAAGCTTTCTTTCAAGCTTAAACTTCAAAGCTTTATTTCAAGCTTAAGCTTATTAGGCTTTCTTTCAAGCCGAATACAATTTGTTCATATTCAAATTTCAAGTTATTTATAATAAAGTATGCATATTACTTGTTCATTGATTTTAATTTTTCCGGATAGAGACAATTGCTACTTTCCCCAACCTTTTTTTTTCGCCAAATTTTGATGGATGTCGTATCGCCTACAGATGTTGTAAGGACAATCCTAACGGTCAAAGTGAAGAACCTGGTGTGAAGAACCTTGGGTTAAATTTTGAGGACGATCCAACGGAGGAAATGGCTGGAATGATTGAAAAACAGAAGCTATTTTGTGCAAATCCGAAAATCTGCCTTTCAAAGTGTTTGCCTCATTTCTTTCTTGTTTGTGTGATATATTTTGGTGGCCAAACTAAACATCTTAAAATCGAGTTATGGAGCAACTCGTGCTGATAACGTGTTATAAAACTTAGGATAAAAGGATGAACAAGTTGTAGTAAACAAAGTATCTATATGAAGATATATCAATTCTTTTCATTGAGAGTAGATTGTTGTTCTTGTTACAAAATGAGGAATGAACACATCTATTTATAGGAGTTCAAGACTACACATGTCTTACACAGAAAAGTAATGGGTGGCTTCTCATGCATTGTGATACATGGCTACTCAACAAGTTGAAACACTTGTATATGTTTATAAGCTTCCACAAGTTTTTTGCTTTGCCACACTTAGTCTTGCTTTAACACATAAAGAGGTTATGTGTTATCTCCTTATGCAACCAAGTGCAAGAGTATTGTCTTAACATCATACAATTTGTAAATTGCAATGGCATCCACAATCTTAAGTTAAATTTCATAATATAGTATAATTTATTAAAGAAAACAGTCAATATTGAAGACTTATTTATGTATTTTAGTATACAATTACACATCTTAAGCTTTAATATATATTATATATACACTTATGCATCACATGCTTCATATAATGTGTGTTTTTTCTCTTCAGATTGTTGGTCACACGCAAAGTCAAACTTGACGAAAGTACATCAAGGATATAATGAGCATTATAATGTAATGGGAATGTATCTGTAAAATAAAATTTAGAGTAGATGAAGGGTGAATTTAGCCAGGCGATTCGAAAAGTAATTATATGATAATTAGTTTTACTAAAATTGATTTTGGAATAATTGATTATGATAAAAAATAATTATAGAATAATTGCTTTTTCATAATAGATTTTGTAAAAGTAATACTTTAGTTGCTTCTAAAATAAGTTGATTTTTTGCTTCTCGAGATCCTAAAAGTGATTATGATCTTGGGGGCCAAACACCGTGAAATTCAAGATTCAACAGAAGTTATAATCGGGGCCAAACACTTCAATAACCACAATATAGATGTAAAAGTTATTTAAAGAGTTCCAATCATTGGGCCAAACGCACCCGAAGTATTTGTAAATATTGAGACTACAATCGAAGCTTCAGAAAAGTTGAGTGTAATTATCACTTTTAAATGAGAGTTCAAAAAGGTAACTTTTAAATCTTTTTGCATTAAAAAGTTATGGTAGAAAATTAGTGATATTCTCTAAATGAAAATGTATTTTTCGAAGGGAAGATTTTATTTTAGAAGATGGAACATTGTTTAACATCATAAATAACAATATAATTAAGCATAATTAAAAACATAGATTCATATGTTTTATGGATCGCTCCAGCTCACTCTATATTCTATATGCTTCATTTTCGAAAAGCACACACTATGCGCTATAGCCTCGGGAAGCCTTTGCATGTCGCTGTGCTTAGCGCCATTAACCATTATGGAAATAATTGCTTTTGCATGTCGCTGTGCTTAGCGCCATTAACCATTATGGAAATAATTGCTTATGGTCTTGTTTTGTAGTAGATTTTACTTTATTGTACCCCATCGTGATAGAAGAATGTTTTACTTACAACACTGAATTCTTTTACGATCTTTCAGAATGTATGGCCAAGTTTTTGCACTTTGGTTCCAATGTATTATTATCTTTAGGTCAGCAAACACGTTGTCCAGTTACATCATCATTTGTTCTAGCTTTTGGAAACGTTAACACCATTCAACTTCTATGGGGATGAAAAAGAAGCGTACATTTTCCTGGTTCGCAACTTCACAACTCATCTTGTCTACTACAATTGATTTAAGAACTCAAAGAACACTTAGATGAGAGATATATCAGTTGTTGTTGTGAATATAGTAGACTTGCAACAGCCTCAAACTTCAATGTGTAGTTTGGCTATTGATTCTAGTGAATCCATTTGCAATGTACATAGAATTATACAAGAGGTAATGGCAGCTCAACCGTTTAATATGAATAAAGTTGTTGCAGGTACTAGCACTAGTACTGAACCTACTATTGTTCCTACTACTACTACTACTGTTGTTTTTTTGGTCTTATGGTTGCTGGAAATTAGAATAACTTTGTTGTGCCAAATGAAATTGAGTATATTGATGTTGGAAGTTATGAAATGAAAAACAATAGTAGTAATGATACTACTAATGGTATGACTAGTAGCATTGTGAATGGTGGTGAAATGGAGATGAGTGTGTTCCCTCAGGATAACAAAAGCAACTATTTGCCAAAGGAATATGATGTGGGTGACTTCCTCGATGAATTTGTTGACTTTGAAGGACTGCATCAGCTCCTCAAAGTTGCTAATCTTGCATAATAATAATAACAATAATAATAATAATATAATACCATATTGATTTTGACTGTCAAAATCAATATGGTATTATATTATTATTATTATTGTTATTATTATTATGCAAGATTAGCAACTTTGAGGAGCTGATGCAGTCCTTCAAAGTCAACAAATTCATCGAGGAAGTCACCCACATCATATTCCTTTGGCAAATAGTTGCTTTTGTTATCCTGAGGGAACACACTCATCTCCATTTCACCACCATTCACAATGCTACTAGTCATACCTTTAGTAGTATCATTACTACTATTGTTTTTCATTTCATAACTTCCATCATCAATATACTCAATTTCATTTGACACAACAAAGTTATTGTAATTTCCAGCAACCATAAGACAAAAAACAACATTAGTAGTAGTAGTAGTAGGACCAATAGTAGTTCCAGTACTAGTGCTAGTACCTGCAACAACTTTATTCATATAAACGGTTGAGCTGCCATTAGCTCTTGTATAATTCTTTGTAAAGTGCTAATGGATACGCTAGAATCAGCAGCTGAACTACACACTGAAGTTTGAGCTTGTTGCAAGTCTACTACATCCACAACAACAACTGATATACCTCTTAATCTAAGTGTTCTTTGAGTTCTTAAATCAATTGTATGAACCAAGATAAGTTGTGAAGCTGTGAACCTGGAAAATGAACGCTTCTTTTTCATTCCCCAAGAAGTTGAGGCTATGGCGTTAACGTTTCCAAAAGCTAGAACATATGATGATGCAACTATACAAGGTGTTTGTTGACCTAAAGATGATACATCGGAACCAAAGTGCAAAAACTTGGCCATACTTTCCGAAAGATCTTAAAAGAATTCAGTGTTGTATGTAAAATATTCTTCTATCACAATTGGGTACAATAAGGTAAAACATTCTACAAAACAAGACAATAAGCAATTGTTTCCATAATAGTTAATGGCGCTAACCGCATCGACATGCAAAGGCTTCCTGGGTGGCCAAGTCGGTCATGCCAAAGCGAGAAAAATTTTGAATCATTGAACTTCCTGTTCAATACAACATTTGATTCAAAAACTCTTATGGTCGCATAATATAAACTCGATGAGAAAACTGGGAGTTTTTCATTTACATGCTTCTGGCATGAAATCATGGATGTGATACAAAGATATTCCATATTCCCCTCATTCATGATCTCAATATGAAATCCATTCAAACGTATATCTTTGAAACTTAACAAGTTTCTTTTGGATTTCGAAGAGTATAACGCCTCTTTTATTAAAATATTTGTACCACCGGACAATATTATATTGGCTCTTTGGGAGCCTTCAATTAATGTTGTAGTACCACAAATTGTATTTACATTAGCCTTTGCTAATTTCAAATTCGGGAAATATTTCTTCTCTCGAAGAATCGTGTCTGTGGTTCCACTGTCAACCAAACAAATATCTCCATTGTTCATGCTCACATCAACGTTATTTTTCATTTTTCTATAACATAAAGATAATGAGATATAAGTTAGAAAACATGTCTTTTAAACATTGGTCAAAATTTATATATATATATAGATATATATATACACACATATATAATACATAAAAAAACATAAGATACATAATACAAAACGACAAGTTCATTTTCCATTGCCATCAAGTAATTCATTCTGAACTTTATCACTGTCGTCATAAGCATTGCTGGGCTCAATGAGGAAATCGCCAACATCCAAATGAGTGGTTTCATATTGTCCTATTTTATCAACTGTATTGATAAAATTAGCCTCTTTCTCCTTTTCTTTTATAGAAGTTTGATAAAGATCAACAAGATGTTTTGGCGTACGACAGGTACGAGACCAATGTCCTTTAACTCCACACATATAGCAAGTGTCATCTTTGTACCTTTTAGTACCCTTCCCTTTTTCATATTTAACACCATTATTGTTTCCCTTTGAGTGATACAGTGCAATCCTTGTATTAGGACCACCTCGGTTCCTTCCAGAGCCGCCACTATAACCACGGCTGCATCCACTACCACGACCGCGTCCACGTCCACGATTATTTCCATAATAACTTGCATTTACTTCTGGGAATGGAGCATTTGCATTTACTTCTGGGAATGGAGCATTTGCATTTACTTCTGGAAATGCTTGGGAACCGGTGGGGTGGGAGTTGTGATTTTTCATCAACAATTCATTATTTTTTTCAGCCACAAGAAGGCATGAAATCAATTGAGAGTATTTCCTAAAATTCCTTTCACAATATTGTTGCTGCAGGAGCATCTTAGAGGCATGCAAAGTAGTATATGTTTTTTCTAACATATCTTCATCAGTGATATTATCTCCGCACAATCTTAATTGAGATACAATTTTGAACATTGCGGAGTTATACTCATTCACTGTTTTAAAATCTTGCAGCCTCAGGTGCATCCACTCATATCGAGCTTTTGGGAGTATCACACTCTTTTGGTGATCATATCTTTCCTCCAAGCTTTCCCATAGGGCAGCGGGATCTTTCATCCCAAGATATTCAGATTTAAGCCCTTCATGGATGTAATGGCGAATGAAAATCATAGCTTTTGCCTTTTCTTGTTCAGTTGCCTCATTTCCTTTTTTGATAGCATTTTCAAGGTTCATTGCACTCAAATGAATGCCAACATCAAGAACCCATGTCAAATAATTCTTTCCGGAAATGTCAAGGGCAGCGAACTCGAGCTTGGTGATATTTGCCATTTTTCTATGGCATAAATATAGTAGGCCTGCCTTTTTTTTTTCAAGCCGAAAATATACTCAAAACTTCGGGTTTGAGTTTTCTGCCTAGACTTTCTTTCAAGTCTAAGATTTTCGAAGCTTTCTTTCAAGCTTAAACTTCAAAGCTTTATTTCAAGCTTAAACTTATTAGGCTTTCTTTCAAGCCGAATACAATTTGTTCATATTCAAATTTCAAGTTATTTATAATAAAGTATGCATATTACTTGTTCATTGATTTTAATTTTTCCGGATAGAGACAATTGCTACTTTCCCCAACCTTTTTTTTTCGCCAAATTTTGATGGATGTCGTATCGCCTACAGATGTTGTAAGGACAATCCTAACGGTCAAAGTGAAGAACCTGGTGTGAAGAACCTTGGGTTAAATTTTGAGGATGATCCAACGGAGGAAATGGCTGGAATGATTGAAAAACAGAAGCTATTTTGTGCAAATCCGAAAATCTGCCTTTCAAAGTGTTTGCCTCATTTCTTTCTTGTTTGTGTGATATATTTTGGTGGCCAAACTAAACATCTTAAAATCGAGTTATGGAGCAACTCGTGCTGATAACGTGTTATAAAACTTAGGATAAAAGGATGAACAAGTTGTAGTAAACAAAGTATCTATATGAAGATATATCAATTCTTTTCATTGAGAGTAGATGGTTGTTCTTGTTACAAAATGAGGAATGAACACATCTATTTATAGGAGTTCAAGACTACACATGTCTTACAAAGAAAAGTAATGGGTGGCTTCTCATGCATTGTGATACATGGCTACTCAACAAGTTGAAACACTTGTATATGTTTATAAGCTTCCACAAGTTTTTTGCTTTGCCACACTTAGTCTTGCTTTAACACATAAAGAGGTTATGTGTTATCTCCTTATGCAACCTAGTGCAAGAGTATTGTCTTAACATCATACAATTTGTAAATTGCAATGGCATCCACAATCTTAAGTTAAATTTCATAATATAGTATAATTTATTAAAGAAAACAGTCAATATTGATGACTTATTTATGTATTTTAGTATACAATTACACATCTTAAGCTTTAATATATATTATATATACACTTATGCATCACATGCTTCATATAATGTGTGTTTTTTCTCTTCAGATTGTTGGTCACACGCAAAGTCAAACTTGACGAAAGTACATCAAGGATATAATGAGCATTATAATGTAAAGGGAATGTATCTGTAAAATAAAATTTAGAGTAGATGAAGGGTGAATTTAGCCAGGCGATTCGAAAAGTAATTATATGATAATTAGTTTTACTAAAATTGATTTTGGAATAATTGATTATGATAAAAAATAATTATAGAATAATTGCTTTTTCATAATAGATTTTGTAAAATTAATACTTTAGTTGCTTCTAAAATAAGTTGATTTTTTGCTTCTCGAGATCCTAAAAGTGATTATGATCTTGGGGGCCAAACACCGTGAAATTCAAGATTCAACAGAAGTTATAATCGGGGCCAAACACTTCAATAACCACAATATAGATGTAAAATTTATTTAAAGAGCTCCAATCATTGGGCCAAACGCACCCGAAGTATTTGTAAATATTGAGACTACAATCGAAGCTTCAGAAAAGTTGAGTGTAATTATCACTTTTAAATGAGAGTTCAAAAAGGTAACTTTTAAATCTTTTTGCATTTAAAAGTTATGGTAGAAAATTAGTGATATTCTCTAAATGAAAATGTATTTTTCGAAGGGAAGATTTTATTTTAGAAGATGGAACATTGTTTAACATCATAAATAACAATATAATTAAGCATAATTAAAAACATAGCTTCATATGTTTTATGGATCGCTCCAGCTCACTCTATATTCTATATGCTTCATTTTCGAAAAGCACGCACTATGCGCTATAGCCTCGGGAAGCCTTTGCATGTCGCTGTGCTTAGCGCCATTAACCATTATGGAAATAATTGCTTTTGCATGTCGCTGTGCTTAGCGCCATTAACCATTATGGAAATAATTGCTAATGGTCTTGTTTTGTAGAAGATTTTACTTTATTGTACCCCATCGTGATAGAAGAATGTTTTACTTACAACACTGAATTCTTTTACGATCTTTCAGAATGTATGGCCAAGTTTTTGCACTTTGGTTCCAATGTATTATTATCTTTAGGTCAGCAAACACGTTGTCCAGTTACATCATCATTTGTTCTAGCTTTTGGAAACGTTAACACCATTCAACTTCTATGGGGATGAAAAAGAAGCGTACATTTTCCTGGTTCACAACTTCACAACTCATCTTGTCTCCTACAATTGATTTAAGAACTCAAAGAACACTTAGATGAGAGATATATCAGTTGTTGTTGTGAATATAGTAGACTTGCAACAGCCTCAAACTTCAATGTGTAGTTTGGCTATTGATTCTAGTGAATCCATTTGCAATGTACATATAATTATACAAGAGGTAATGGCAGCTCAACCGTTTAATATGAATGAAGTTGTTGCAGGTACTAGCACTAGTACTGAAACTACTATTGTTCCTACTACTACTACTACTGTTGTTTTTTTGGTCTTATGGTTGCTGGAAATTACAATAACTTTGTTGTGCCAAATGAAATTGAGTATATTGATGTTGGAAGTTATGAAATGAAAAACAATAGTAGTAATGATACTACTAATGGTATGACTAGTAGCATTGTGAATGGTGGTGAAATGGAGATGAGTGTGTTCCCTCAGGATAACAAAAGCAACTATTTGCCAAAGGAATATGATGTGGGTTACCTCCTCGATGAATTTGTTGACTTTGAAGGACTGCATCAGCTCCTCAAAGTTGCTAATCTTGCATAATAATAATAACAATAATAATAATAATATAATACCATATTGATTTTGAGTCAAAATCAATATGGTATTATATTATTATTATTATTGTTATTATTATTATGCAAGATTAGCAACTTTGAGGAGCTGATGCAGTCCTTCAAAGTCAACAAATTCATCGAGGAGGTAACCCACATCATATTCCTTTGGCAAATAGTTGCTTTTGTTATCCTGAGGGAACACACTCATCCTCATTTCACCACCATTCACAATGCTACTAGTCATACCATTAGTAGTATCATTACTACTATTGTTTTTCATTTCATAACTTCCAACATCAATATACTCAATTTCATTTGACACAACAAAGTTATTGTAATTTCCAGCAACCATAAGACAAAAAACAACATTAGTAGTAGTAGTAGTAGGACCAATAGTAGTTCCAGTACTAGTGCTAGTACCTGCAACAACTTTATTCATATAAACGGTTGAGCTGCCATTAGCTCTTGTATAATTCTTTGTAAAGTGCTAATGGATACGCTAGAATCAGCAGCTGAACTACACACTGAAGTTTGAGCTTGTTGCAAGTCTACTACATCCACAACAACAACTGATATACCTCTTAATCTAAGTGTTCTTTGAGTTCTTAAATCAATTGTATGAACCAAGATAAGTTGTGAAGCTGTGAACCTGGAAAATGAACGCTTCTTTTTCATTCCCCAAGAAGTTGAGGCTATGGCGTTAACGTTTCCAAAAGCTAGAACATATGATGATGCAACTATACAAGGTGTTTGTTGACCTAAAGATGATACATTGGAACCAAAGTGCAAAAACTTGGCCATACTTTTCGAAAGATCATAAAAGAATTCAGTGTTGTATGTTATTCTTCTATCACAATTGGGTACAATAAGGTAAAACATTCTACAAAACAAGACAATAAGCAATTGTTTCCATAATAGTTAATGGCGCTAACCGCATCGACATGCAAAGGCTTCCTGAGGCTATAGCGCATACTGCGTGCTTTTTGAAAATGAAGCATATAGATTATAGAGTGAGCTGGAGCGATCCATAAAACATATGAATCCATCTTTACAATCATGCTTAATTATATTGTAATTTATATTGTCGAAAACAATGTTCCATCTTCTAAAATAAAAAAATATTGGAATATGTACAATATTAAAATAAACTTAATTTCGTCAAGTAATATAATTGAATATATAAATTTAAAATTGTATTTAGATATTTTAATAACAATTGATATATAAAAAAATTGATATTGCAAAAATAAAATAATATGATAAAAATTGATAATGTAATTGATGCTATTGAATTATACATTATATAATGGTGATATATAGAAGGGAGAAAATAAATTATCGAAAGAATATGAGGAAAAAAATAGCAAAAAGGAAAAAGCAAAAAGCAAAAAGCAAAAAAGCAAAAAGCAAAAAGCAAAAAGCAAAAAGCAAAAAAACAAAAAGCAAAAAGCAAAAAAAAAAAAAAGAAAAAGAAAAAAGGCTAAAAAAAATATATACGCTGCCAATTTGTCAGCGCCTATCCACCTACTTCTCATGTCAATGGCTTGGGCCGAAACCAGGTTTGGACTGAAACTATTTCGGCCCCTTACGAAATAAGATTTGCCTCAGTTTGATTGAGACCAAATTGTGTCCAATTAGATTCAGGCTAAATGCCCCTAGAACATTACAAATATATGTATATGATTCTAGAATTTATAAACGATAGTAAATATACTCATAGCAGATGGAAAAACCTCAATTGAAAACTACTAATTATTAACAACAAGAATAGCGGCCAAAGCGTGAACAAATTAATTAAACACAAATGCTATATATATATATATATATATATATATATATATATATATATATATAACAAATTTTAAATACACCAAACTTAAACACCAAAACATAACTAAAAAAATCAAGTAACATAACATGATGAAAAAGATCAAGTTACCTGCAGAGGAAATTTTGCATGCACATAAATTGAAATTGAAACTGAAATTGAAATTATAACTGAAACAAGATTGTAGTAGAGATATTTTTGGTAGTATTGAGGTTTGATTTAGATGAATTCAAGGCACTATAAAGAAGACAAACAAACAATGAGAGAGGTAGGTGGTTGAAGTGAGGTCATGGTTTGCTTAAAAAAAATGTTTTATTGTGTCTAGAATTGGCTACATGTAAAGAAAAAGCAAAAACATTAAAAATAAAGTAGCCGTTTCTTATTTTGGAGTAGATGCAAGATGGTATGTATTCACATGTGTTATGCTAAACTTATACGAAACTACCATATGCACTTTTTATTGTATAGAAACCCCCTTATATTTTTTAAAACTCAGCCGGTTTGTAAGAAATAGGTCGTTTTAGACCGACATATTTCAATAAGCCAATATATATAAATACATCATGGTGGTCTCAAACCTTCACGTGAGATATTTTAAAATTAGTTTATTAAAATAAATCAATCTGAAACGACTTATTTCGAACATGTTGGGGATTTCGTGCAGGGGTTTTAAAAGTACAAATAATTTTATGTAATAAAACTTTTACAAGGTAATTATGTGCAGATTTCGCATAATACAGGGAGTATCTTGCATTTACCCCCTTCTTTTGTGATTTATTAAGATAGGATGTCAATGAAAATTGATATAATTAAATATATCATTACAAATATATGTATATGATTCTAGAATTTATAGACGATAATAAATATACTCATTGTTGGATGAAGATGAAGATGAAGATGAAAGAAGTCAGAATTTAAGGGAAGGTTTTGATGATTTCCAAAACATCATAATCAGCTAAGTATGGAAAGCTTAGTTCCCTTGGAAGAATTTTGAACAAGTAATAGAAGACATCAGAAGAGTTCAAAGTTCAAAATTCAGAAGACTAGTGATCTCTTGCTGAAACAGCAAACAGAAGGGTAGGATATCAGCCGAGTCAAATCAGATTAGTTCAGTATTTGATCAGCAGAGTACCTATCAGAAGGGTTGCTTAGATCAGCAGAGTAGAAGAGATCATGAGATCAGTTCAACGGTAATAAATGCACCTAGTGTAATAAATGCTGAAAGAGAAGGGTAGTAATGGCAAATGATTGAAGATATCCTCGGATCAGCAGAGTGCATTTAATGCAGCATTTAATGCGATGGACAGAAAAGTACTGTACACTGTACGGTTTGCTGCAGAGAGCCGTTTCAAAAGAGCTGAAGAATGGATTTGATTTGTGACTTGCCTTCAACGGTCATATTTTCATCTCCATGTATAAATAGAGCTGAATTTCAATCGAGCAAAAACAACACAACAACAATCAGAGATCGAAATTTTGAAGCAGAATTTCTTTAAGTCTCAAAAGCTCGAACAGCTCACTCGTCTGGTGGAAGTCATCTGTTGACAGAAACCCAGTTGAAGAAATCAGAAAAACATTATCTGAGTGATTTTGTAATAGCTGAGTGTTGTGCGAAGTGAGAATCCATCTTTGTGAGTGATTCTACTTTAGAGGATAGGTCTTCTTTGTGATTTCCTATTGTGAGCTTACAGCCATTTCATTTGTTGTCTTGGTGTAAGTGGAGAAATATTGTAATCTAAGTGATTATAGTATAACCCAGAATCTAAGTGATCTGGAAGAGTGGACTAAAGGATTTCTATCCATATAACCACTATAAAAATTCTTTGTGTTATCTTGCATTTAAGCTTTCTCGCACATTTTGAAATTTGCATATTTAAACACTGTGAATCAATCAAAAGATTTTATAAGGAGTTTTAAACTGGGGATAAAATCTTTCTCGAACTTAGTTTACTTGTGAAAAACACTTTCAAATAATCCGCTGCAAGTATACTCTTTGGAAAACTGTTTTGCTGAAAAACAGCTAAGTATTTGTAAGAAGAGTGGTCAGTCTGCTGTTCAAGATTTGTTCACAAACAGATTAGTCTGCTTACTGTTCTTCATCAGCTTAGTCTGCTGACAGAAGACTGAAAAGTTTTTAAGTTCAAAAATTTTCAGAGGTCTATTCACCCCCCCCTCTAGACCTCATCTGACCACTTGGGACCAACAAGTGGTATCAGAGCAGGTGGTTCATTAGAATCAGCTGCCTGATCAACGAGCTTGATCCAAGTGTTTTTTTTTCAAAGGTTTTTAAAGCTTTTCAAAAGAGCATTTTTTTTGAAAAATCAAAACTTTTTGAAAAATGGATTGTATCAGCCATGTTCCCCACATTGCTGGTATGTCTTTTGAGGACTGGAAGATTAGAATGAAAATCTTTCTAGCAGCCTACAATGATAACATGTACACATGTATCATTAAAGGTCCATTCAGATTCACAAAGACCATAAAAATCAATGAAGTAGATACGGTTGTGGAAAAAGACCTTCACGAGATGACTCCAGAGGAAATCAAGCTTTACAATCTAGATAAAGTTGGGAGATTCATCATGACTAAAGCCCTGGATAATGATCGGTTTGACAAGGTCAAACATTGCAAAACTGCAAAGGAGATGTGGGACAAAGTCAGAGATATGAGCGAAGGCAATGATGCTATAAAGGAGCATCAGCTCACTGTTGCCTTGGAGAAGCTGGATAACTTCAAGATGAAGTCTGGAGAAACCATTGATCAAATGGATACCAGATTCACCAGAACTCTGAATGAAGTCTTAAAGCTGGGAAAGACCTTCACTGACAAAGAGATCACTGTCAGAGTACTAAAGGCTCTACCTCCAAAGTTCAACATGAAAGTTACAGCAATGGAAGAATCAAGGGATTTGGGAAAAATCTCTCTTACTGAGCTGTTTTCTGTACTCAAGGCATTCGAGTATAAACTGCCTAGAATGGGAATTGAAGAAACCTCAACTTCAGGACCCACAGCTGCACTGGTTGCTGCTGAAAACACCAGGAGACCAGCACAGAAAAGCAAAGATGTGGACTCATCTGATGAAGCATCACTACTCAACAAGAAGGAGTACACTGCTGGAGATGTTGCACTGTTGATGAACAATTTCAAGAAGTTCTACAAAAGAAAAATGAAGAACAAATACAACAATGCCTCTTCTTCTAAACCTAATTTTTCTTCTCAAGATAAAGATGATTATAAATCAAAACTAATGTGTTACAACTGCAGGAAATTGGGACACTTCATCAAAGACTGCCCATATCCAAAAGCAGAAAAGTACACTGAAGAGGAAAAGAAAGTGAGAAAAGAAAGAAAGCATCAGAGAGGAAAAGCAATGATGGCTGAAGCAGAAAAGCTGACTGCTGTCTACTCATCTGATTCAGATTCAGACTCGTCTGATGAAGAATCTTCTGATGAAGAAAAACCTGCTCTCATGTGCCTGATGGCAAAGGACTCTGATGACTCTGAGGATGAGGTAACTCCTCTTAATGATGAATTATTTAATTCATTTGAACAAATGATGCTTAACAATACTGGTATTGCTGAAGCATATAAAAAGCTTAAGGAAGAGATGATCCTGCTAAAAGAGCAAAATAGTTCACTGAAACTCTTAGCTGAAAAGCCAAGGGAATCAGCTGAATACAAACAGCTTGAGCAAGAGCATGAATTTCTGAAAGCTGAGTGTGAGGTTTATAAAGGAAAAATCATGGAACTTGAGAAAATTATTGAGTCTCATGATAAGTCTACTGTTGCATCCATGCATACAACTAGTAAACAGGAGACACCTTTAGAAAAGGATAAATTAGAATTGAATCATACTGAAAAATTCATATCAGCTGACAATAGTAAGGTCATTCTGTATGTTCAAACTTCTAAACCTACCTCATCTGAGAAAGTGGTAAAGGAGAAGAAATCTCCTAAGGCTAAAAAGAGCAAAGAGCCTAGTGTAGGAAATCAAACTAGTAAGACCAAACAGCAGAGTCCTAAGAAGTCTGCTGATAAATCTAAAGTCAATCAGACTAGTGGTAAAACTAAGTCAAAATCAAATGAGCAAGCAACTAGTAAACCAAAGAAGCATAAAAACAAGAAAAATCAAAATGCTTGGTATGGAAATGAGTCATATTATGTGCAACCTGCTGCATATCATCCTATGTATCATGCACCTCAATTTCCTAGTTACTATGCACCTTACCCTGCTCATCCAATGCATGCATATCCTGCATATCATGCACCTTACCCTGCTTATGAACATTATTCTTATCATACTGATCATCAACGTAACTTATCTGATAACTATGATGAAAATAAAGCTGTTCATGCTCCTGTCAAAACTCAGAAGCCTAAGAAGCCTAAGACATCAACATCTTGGGTTGTCAAAGGTGAAACTAATCCTTCAGGACCCTCTCAATAAGGGTACCTAAAACAATTTTATTTTTGTTTTGTAGGTTAGGATTAGGAGTAGGAGTAAAGTAGAGAAGATTTGGCACTTGGACAGTGGATGTTCAAGGCACATGTGTGGAAACATACATGAGTTGACTGATGCAGTTGCTGTGGATGGTCCAAGTGTTACATTTGGAGACAGCAAAGAAGGCAAGATTAAAGCTAAAGGAAGATTAATTAAGGGAAACGTAGAGATATCTGACGTCTCCTATGTTAAAGGCCTAAAGTATAATCTGCTGAGCATAAGTCAATTTTGTGACAAAGGATATTCAGTCATCTTCTCAACAGATAAGTGCTATGTTGAACAGATTGGTACAAAGAAGGTAATTTTATCTGGAAGAAGACAAGGAAATATCTACATAGTTGACTGGAATTCTGTTGACAAGAATTCAAGTGTTTGTTTGGTGGCATCTGCACCAAGTGAAGTCAGTTGGCTGTGGCACAAGAGAATGAATCATTTAAACTTCAAGACCATTAACAGGTTAATCAAGAATGATTTGGTAGAAGGGATTCCAAAAACAGTCATGAGCAAAGACAAGCTCTGTGACGCATGTCAGAAGGGTAAACAAATCAAGTCATCTTTCAAAAGCAAGAAGCATCAATCTTCTGAAAGAATATTGGAGCTACTACACATGGACTTATTTGGACCCATTGATCCAGTCAGCAATGGTGGAAAGAAATACTGCCTAGCTGTTGTGGATGATTATTCAAGATATACTTGGGTGATTTTCATGAAGAAGAAAAGTGAAACCAAGGAACATCTTACAAATCTGATGGAACTGATCCAGAATGAGAAGAGTATCAAAATATTGAAGATCAGATCAGATAGAGGGACAGAGTTTACAAACTCTACTGTTGAAGAGTATTGTAACATGAAAGGAATACATCATGAGTATTCAGCCGCTAGAACCCCTCAACAGAATGGTGTTGCTGAAAGGAGAAACAGAACACTAAAGGAAGCTGTCAGAACCATGATAGCTGAAGCTAAACTGCCACAAAGATTTTGGGCAGAAGCAACAAACACAGCATGCTTTACCCAAAACAGATGTATGATCAACAAAAATCAGAACAAGACTCCATATGAAGTTTGGAACAACAGAAAACCAAACATTCATTACTTTAAGATTTTTGGTTGTAAATGTTTTGTATTGAATAATGGGAAAAATCACCTTACTGCATTTGCAGAAAAGGCTGATGAAGCTGTCTTTGTAGGATACTCATCTGTTAGTAAGGCTTATAGAGTTTTCAATAAAAGAACATTACTAATAGAAGAATCTATCCATGTAGTATTTGATGAGCCAAGTCAATCTTCTGAAAAGAATCAAAGTATTAATCAAGATCTGTCTACTGATTTACAGAAGCTAGACGTTGGAAGAAATGAAGAATATGTTCCCATCATACTACCTAATCTAAGTTCAGCTGCTAACTCAAGTGCTGTTCAAAATCACCGTGCTGATTGTCTAACAGACGAGTTGCAAACAGCTGACAGACCAGAGACTGTTCAACAGACTGCAAATGTTCAACAGACTACTACTGAAACTCCAACAGTAGTGTTGCAAGATCAAGACAGAGGACAACATCCTGATTTGCAACCTGATCTCAGATGGCTCAAGAATCACCCTCCTGAATTAGTCATTGGTGATCCTTTAGATAGAGTGAAAACAAGAAGAGCTGCTGCACAAGATGTCATGTTTGTCACATTTCTATCTCAAATAGAGCCCAAGCAAATTGAAGAAGCTCTCAATGATTCCTTCTGGATAGAAGCTATGCAAGAAGAGTTGAATCAATTTGAAAGAAATAAAGTCTGGTACTTAGTTCCTAGACCAAGTCATCAAAGAGTAATTGGCACTAAGTGGGTCTTCAGAAATAAAATGAATGAAGATGGTGTTGTCACCAGAAACAAAGCAAGACTAGTGGCCAAAGGTTATTGTCAAGAAGAAGGAATTGACTTTGATGAAACATTTGCACCAGTAGTAAGACTTGAAGCAATCAGACTGTTTCTTGCCTATGCTGCTTACAAGAACTTCACTGTCTATCAGATGGATGTGAAGTCTGCTTTTCTCAATGGAGAATTGCAAGAAGAAGTGTACGTTGAACAACCTCCTGGATTTGAAGTCTATCAAGAAGAGGACAAAGTATATCGTCTGAAGAAAGCCCTCTATGGACTGAAACAGGCTCCAAGAGCATGGTATGATACCCTATCTGATTTTCTTTTAATTAAAGGATTTCGAAAAGGTAAGGTAGATAAAACCTTGTTCACAATTGAATGGGAAAATCATATATTACTTGTGCAAATATATGTGGACGACATTATTTTTGGTTCAACTAACCAACAGATGTGTGACAAGTTCTCCAAGCTGATGCAGAATAAGTTTGAAATGAGCATGATGGGTGAACTTAATTACTTTCTTGGATTGCAAGTTAGACAGTTGCCTGATGGAATATTCATCAGCCAAGCAAAGTACACAAGAGATCTGTTCAAGAAATTTGGTATGGAAACTAGCTCTACTGCTACAATTCCTATGTCTACAAGTCTTCGTTTGGACAAAGATGAAGATGGCAAATCAGTAGACATTACCAAATACAGAGGCATTATTGGTTCATTGTTGTATCTAACAGCAAGCAGACCTGATATAATGTACTCAGTTGGAGTCTGTGCAAGATTTCAATCAAACCCCAAAGAATCTCATCTCTTAGCTGCCAAAAGAATATTGAAATATGTTAAAGGCACTCAAGAATTGGGATTGTGGTATCCTAGAGAATCTGGATTTGAACTCATTTGTTATTCAGATTCAGACCTTGCTGGTTGCAAGATTGACAGAAAAAGCACAACAGGTGCCTGTCAGTTATTAGGTAGTCGTCTGATCTCATGGATGAGTAAGAAACAGACTTCAGTTTCTATATCTACTGCTGAGGCTGAATATATAGCTGCTGGAGCTTGCTGTGCACAGATACTATGGTTGAAGCATCAACTAGAAGATTACAACATCAAAATCAGTGGAATACCAATCTACTGTGACAATACTAGTGCAATCTCACTTACTCAGAACACTACAAGTCATTCAAGGACTAAGCATATTGAGATCAAGCATCACTTCATTAGAGATCATGTGGAAAAAGGCAATGTTATGATTGAGTATGTTCATACAGACAATCAGATTGATGATATTTTCACTAAACCATTAAGTGAAGCAAGGTTCTCAACTCTAAGAGCTGAGTTAGGACTACTTAATTTGGATGCATAAGCTGAGGGGGAACTCATCAGAAGACTGGAGTTCAACAGCTTAGTCATTCACTATCTTATTCAAGGATTAACCTTCAACAGACTAGTTAACTTATGAATTCTTAAAGACAGGGGGAACGTGTAAGACTAGCGGTACTTCTGCTCTAAAAGATGAAATCTGTTAATGTCAGTTAGTTGAAGTTAAGTTATCAAGAAGATGTGTTCTTAATTCTTGAAGATTGAAGATTATTTTATCTTGCTGGATTGACAAACAGCAGAGGAAGATTACTAGCTATTGGCATTCTCTAGTAATATCAGATAACAGATCACTCGTCTGTCAGATAAGTTAAACTCTACTCATCTGATATCTTATATAAGCATGGTCATAAAACGTATCTTCAGAAACGCGCTTTTATAAGTAACAGATTAGTGTCGATAGAGTTTCCCGCCCATCTGACATTAAAATAATAAAATTGAAATCCGCGACTCTCATCCGCACGATTAAAAACTGTCAGATTAGATCAACGATTCTGATAAATCACGAAAACCTAATCAAAAGGAAACCTATAAAATCCAATCTAAACAGTTTAGTCGTCTTACGCACATAAGCATTCTCAAACTCTCAAACTCTCAAACCCTCTTGCTTCGAAAGTTCACTGTTCTTTTGCAGATTCCACTCACTAATCTCTGAAATGGACAAGATTATTGACGGAAGATACCTAAACTACAGCAAATTCCACTTTTCGGGTACTGATTTGATGCGAACATTAATGGAGAAGATTAAGGAGGCATCGTTGGTTCCAGTTTTGGAAGCTCACGAAGACAGAGTCTACCTAGAAGATGTGTATCACTTCTACACTACCAGGAAGTTCAATGATGATGAAACCGTCATGACTGCTGTTATTGGTGGTAAGAAAGTTGCTGTATCTGCTGCTGTTCTTAGTGAAATTTATAAGCTTAAGAACAAGGGAGGAGATGTGACAGACCTTGGGTCTGAAAAGGAAGAAGAGTTCTGGGCTATTTGTGCCAAGAAGGGAGAAAAGATGATTGGGACTTTGATGAAGACCCAGCTGAAGGATGAATATCAGAGGTTTGCTGATATCATTGCCAAGGTGCTGGACTGCAGCACAAGTTCTCTGGATGGGCTACCAAGGAGAAGATACTACACAATGGTGTGTATCTACTACGGTTTAAAGGTTGACTGGGCTGCTCATGTTTATGAGCTACTGAGTGATAAGAGGCATTCTCATGCTATTTTACTTAGTAATCTGTTTGCATCTCTGCAATGCCCATTAGGACCAGGGAAGACTACTCATGGTAGCAAAGAGTTCAAACTCTACGAACCAGTGAGACAATTAGTAGAGAAACCTAAAAGAAAAGCCCCTGCAAAATCCAGAAAGACCCCTTCTAAGAAGAGCAAGAAGGTGGGTCAGACAAGTAAATCTGCTGAGCCAACAGCACAGTCTGCTGTTGAGACTGAATCAGCACAACCTGAGGATGAAGTTCCAGAAAACATAATTGAAGATTTCACCAAGGAGATTGAGCAGATGAAGACTGACTCCTCTCCTGAAAGAACTGAATCTGAGGAGGAAATTCCTCTTCAAAGGTTGAAAAGATTAAGGACTAGGAGTGAGGCAAGGGGACCTCCTACTGCAAAACCTCCTGCCAAGAAAATTCCTAAGTCCAAGGCAAAGAGAAAGGTAAATTTCTCTGAAGAACCTGTTACAACTGTTAGAGAAACAACAACAGAAGCAGAAAGACCATTGACAATTAAAGAGCCTGCTGTTGAAGCTGCTAAAGTTGCTGCTGCTGAAGCTAAAGTTGTTTCTGACGCTGGAGTGTCAACAGAAGACTCATCTGCTGTACCATCTGCTGAAGTTGAAGGAGCACAGCAGATTAGTACAACACATGAAGGAGATGCACCTTTGTTGCATCCTACTCCAATTGCTGCAATCCCTCTTCAAGCAATTGAGAGTCCTGAAACAAGGAGAAGAAGGACTGGCAAAATTGCTACTTATCTGACTGCTGCAGAAAAGAAAAGATTAGATGCTGCTGAGAAGCAAAGGATAGCTGCAGAGAAGGCGGAAGAGGATAGGCTGAAAAGCCTAAAATTAAAAAGGCTGGAAGATGAAGCCAGCAAGATGACTCAGGAGCAGAGGGATGCTCTTGAGGCAGCAGAGTTGGCTGCTGCTATTGAAGCAAGCACCAAGGATGCTCATGGACATCAGCATACTGGTGGGATAGTTATTGGTGAACCAAGGGATCCAAACAAACCAATACCAGCTATGCCTGCACCTAAGACAAAGCCAAAGAGGAGAGAAGAAATTAGACTGTCTTTGGAGATTGTCAGGGAAGATCCTGCTATCTTTGAAGAATTCCTAAAAAGGCTTGATGCTGAGAATGAAAGGGTCAACCGCCTGACACAGTTCACTAATGAGAAGATCAGATACAACAGGTGGAGGGAATTCAGACTGACAAAGAGTCCAGCTGAAATGACCAAATGGAAAGCCTTTGCTGTTGAAGAAGCATGGGTACTGAAGTGGCTTGAGACGGGTTCTCTCATTCAAGCACTTGATTCAGAATTCTTTCTGGACAGGTTGAGAATGAGGATAAGTCACTTAGTCAAAGCTGAAGCCAAGAAGATTTTTGAGTCTATTGCTGAGGATTATGATGATTCAGTAGACCTCAAAGAAAGATCTATCAAATTGGCTATTGCTCAAGCAATGGAGCTTTGGGCAAAGAAATCAAGGAAGTTAAGGGGACAACCAAGCTCATTGGTCCCTCTTCCTAACATCAAACACATTGTCTACGGGCCAAACATCAAACCCTATGAGGAGCTACCTGAGGAACCTACATCCACTTTTATTCCACTTGATAATTTTACTTGGATTTCCAACAGGTCAGCAGTGGACAATGAAGGATTGATGAAGACAGTTGAAACTGTCAAGAAGATTATATCCCCTGCTGATAAAGAAAAAGCGAAATCTTCTGATCAACCAAAGCAAAAAGAGGGTACTTCAGACCCATCTGATCAGAACATTGCACAGGGTGATAAGTTTGATGTTGCTGATGATTCAAAGAAAGAAGTAGAAATTCCAGCAGATCAGACCAAGGACAAAGAAGTTGCTGTTAAAGGAGATGATCAAGCTAAGGAGAAGGAAAGCACTCAAAGCCATGCTGATGGATCAGCAGATCAATCTCTTGCATTGACAACTCAACCATCAGAGCAACTTATGAAAGATACACCTGCTGCTACTTCAGATATACCTTCAACTTCTCATGGTGTTCAGACAAATCTGTTGGACTCCATCCAACAAATGATCACCAACTCTCTGAAGGATATGAAGAAAGAATTAGCTGCAGAGGTGATAGATGCTGTTAAACAACCAAGTCAGAAAGTTGCTGCTGTTCCAACCGATCTGATAGAAGACACTGCTCAAAATGTTAAATCCATCTGTCAAGATATGGATATGCTTAGAAGACGGACTCAGAGCACTACTGAAGGTTGGAAACAGATTGAACAAACTGTTGAATTGGCTCTCCAAGCAGAGGTTGAAGTCATGGGAAACATGATGAAAGACTTCAAGGCTTCATCAAATTGGATTCTGGGAACTCAAATCCAATTGGGTGATCAAGGAGAAGATCTGCTCAAGGAAATGAGAGCATTCAAAGCCAATCAACTCAAACAACAAGCTCAGATCAATGCTATGGAAGAGAACATCAAACTTCTATGTGATTCACTTCTAATTACACCAGTTATGCCACAATATCCACCTGTCCCTGCTGATGATGACAAAAAGGGGGAAGAAAGGGTATTTGGACAGCAAAGAGTTGGAACCTCTTTCAGATTGGATGCTGAAGATCAAGATGCTGAAGCAACTGAAGTGTTGGAAGAATCTGCTGGGGAGACTGATAAAAATATGGGAGAATCAAGCAGACCAACAGATAAGAGAATTACAGAAGAAGAAGAGCAAGCTGAATTTGAAGAATCTGAAGCAAAAGCCAAGTCTGATAAGGAAATAGCTGCTGCCAAAGATTCAGCTGAAGAACAGCTTGATCCAGATGTCAAGAAAAAGAAGCTAGAGCTGTTGAAGAAAAGATTCTTTGAAAATTTGGAAGCTGAGTCTTCCAAGTCATCTGATGAAGAATCTGAAAAAGAAGAGAAGAAGGAAGAAGACTAGTTCAGATTTCTTTTCTTTCTTGTATTTTCTTTTGTATCTTGCATCTTTCATGCTTTAAAAACTTGTAATATGTAATCAGTTCAATCATTTATAAAATTGCAAGTTTAAATCCAACATACTATTTCTATCTCAGAAATTTTTGAGGATCAAAACTTTAGTTTAGGTACAGGTACTTAGCTGGAGTTTTGTCATCATCAAAAAGGGGGAAATTGTTGGATGAAGATGAAGATGAAGATGAAAGAAGTCAGAATTTAAGGGAAGGTTTTGATGATTTCCAAAACATCATAATCAGCTAAGTATGGAAAGCTTAGTTCCCTTGGAAGAATTTTGAACAAGTAATAGAAGACATCAGAAGAGTTCAAAGTTCAAAATTCAGAAGACTAGTGATCTCTTGCTGAAACAGCAAACAGAAGGGTAGGATATCAGCCGAGTCAAATCAGATTAGTTCAGTATTTGATCAGCAGAGTACCTATCAGAAGGGTTGCTTAGATCAGCAGAGTAGAAGAGATCATGAGATCAGTTCAACGGTAATAAATGCACCTAGTGTAATAAATGCTGAAAGAGAAGGGTAGTAATGGCAAATGATTGAAGATATCCTCGGATCAGCAGAGTGCATTTAATGCAGCATTTAATGCGATGGACAGAAAAGTACTGTACACTGTACGGTTTGCTGCAGAGAGCCGTTTCAAAAGAGCTGAAGAATGGATTTGATTTGTGACTTGCCTTCAACGGTCATATTTTCATCTCCATGTATAAATAGAGCTGAATTTCAATCGAGCAAAAACAACACAACAACAATCAGAGATCGAAATTTTGAAGCAGAATTTCTTTAAGTCTCAAAAGCTCGAACAGCTCACTCGTCTGGTGGAAGTCATCTGTTGACAGAAACCCAGTTGAAGAAATCAGAAAAACATTATCTGAGTGATTTTGTAATAGCTGAGTGTTGTGCGAAGTGAGAATCCATCTTTGTGAGTGATTCTACTTTAGAGGATAGGTCTTCTTTGTGATTTCCTATTGTGAGCTTACAGCCATTTCATTTGTTGTCTTGGTGTAAGTGGAGAAATATTGTAATCTAAGTGATTATAGTATAACCCAGAATCTAAGTGATCTGGAAGAGTGGACTAAAGGATTTCTATCCATATAACCACTATAAAAATTCTTTGTGTTATCTTGCATTTAAGCTTTCTCGCACATTTTGAAATTTGCATATTTAAACACTGTGAATCAATCAAAAGATTTTATAAGGAGTTTTAAACTGGGGATAAAATCTTTCTCGAACTTAGTTTACTTGTGAAAAACACTTTCAAATAATCCGCTGCAAGTATACTCTTT
This sequence comes from Penstemon eatonii, assembly GCA_038501285.1. Taxonomy (NCBI): domain Eukaryota; kingdom Viridiplantae; phylum Streptophyta; class Magnoliopsida; order Lamiales; family Plantaginaceae; genus Penstemon; species Penstemon eatonii. The sequence continues at coordinate 57,202,526 of CM076715.1, read as the reverse complement.
GGAAAACTGTTTTGCTGAAAAACAGCTAAGTATTTGTAAGAAGAGTGGTCAGTCTGCTGTTCAAGATTTGTTCACAAACAGATTAGTCTGCTTACTGTTCTTCATCAGCTTAGTCTGCTGACAGAAGACTGAAAAGTTTTTAAGTTCAAAAATTTTCAGAGGTCTATTCACCCCCCCCCCCCCTCTAGACCTCATCTGACCACTTGGGACCAACACTCATAACAAACGAAAAAACATCAATTGAAAACTACTAATTATTAACAAGCGTGAACAAATTAACTAAACACAAATCATATATATATATATACAAAACAAATTTTAAACACACCAACCAAAATTCAAATAATCAAGTAACATAAGATGATGAAAAAGATCATCATGTTACCTGCAGAGGAAATTTTGCATGCACATAAATTGAAATTAAAACTGAAATTGAAATTATAACTGAGACAAGAATGTAGTAGAGATATTTTTGTTAGTATTGAGGTTTGATTTAGGCGAATTCAAGGCACTATAAAGATGAAAGACAAACAATGAGAGAGGTAGATGGCTGAAGTGAGGTTATGGTTTGCTGTAAAAAATTATTTTCTTGTGTCTAGAATTGGCTACGTATAAAGGAAAAGCAAAAACATTAAAAATAAAGTGATCGTTTCTTATTTTTGAAATTGACCGTTTCTTATTTTGGAGTAAATGCAAGATGGTATGTATTCACACGTGTTATGCTAAACTTATACGAAACAACCATATGCACTTTTTATTGTATTGAAACCCCGTTATATTTCTTAAAACTCTGCATGATTTGTAAGAAATAGGTTGTTTTAGACAAACATATTTTAAGAAGCCATTATATATATAGATATCATGTTGGTCCCAAAACTTGACGTGAGATATTTTAAAATTAGTTTATTAAAACAAATCAATCTGAAACGACTTATTTCGAACATGTTGGGGATTTTGTGCAGGGGTTTTAAAAGTACAAATGATTTTATGCAATAAAAATTTTACAAGGTAATTATGTGCATATTTCGCATAATACAGGGAGTATCTTGCATTTACCCATTTGTTTTGTGATTTATTCAGATCGGATGTCAATGAAAATTGATATAATTGAATATATCATTAAAAATATAAGTATATGATTCTAGAATTCATAGACGATAGTAAATATCCTCATAGCAAATGAAAAAACATCAATTGAAAACTACTAATTATTAACAACATGAATAGCGACCAAAGCGTGAACAAATTAACTAAACACAAATTATATATATATATATATATATATATAAACAAAGTTTAAACACACCAAACTTAAACACCAAAACTTAACTCAAAAAATCAAGTAACATAACATGATGAAAAAGATCAAGTTACCTGCAGAGGAAATTTTGCATGCACATAAATTGAAATTGAAACTGAAATTGAAATTATAACTGAAACAAGAATGCAGTAGAGATATTTTTGGTACTATTGAGGATTGATTTAAATGAATTCAAGGCACTATAAAGAAGATAGACAAACGATGAGAGAGGTAGGTGGTTCAAGTGCAGTTATGGTTTGCTGTAAAAAACTTATTTTCTTGTATCTAGAATTGGCTACGTGTAAAGGAGAAGCAAAAACATTAAAAATAAAGTGACCTTTCTTATTCTGCAGTAAATGCAAGATGGTATGTACATGTGTTATGCTAAACTTATATGAAACTACCATATGCACTTTTTATTGTATATAAACCCCCTTATATATTTTAAAACTCAGCACGAGTTGTAAGAAATAGGTCGTTTTAGATCGACATATTTTAAGAAGCTGTTGTATATAAATACATCATTTTGGTCCCAAAACTTCACGTGAGATATTCTAAAATTAGTTTCTTAAAATAAGTCAATCTGAAACGACTTATTTCGAACATGTTGGGGATTTCGTGCAGGAGTTTTGAAAGTACAAATGATTTTATTCAATAAAAATTTTACAAGGTAATTTTGTGCAGATTTCGCATAATACAGGGAGTATCTTGCATTTACCCCTTTGTTTTGGGATTTATTCAGATCGGATGTCAATGAAAATTCTTCCTTCAGTCTATATTTCAAAAAAATATAATTAATCAATCCTTGGTCAATATTCATAATCCTTAATATAAAGTCTTTCTCTTTTCCAGTTGGTGCGGATGTAGTAACTAATTATAGCCAGGGTCGGCCTAAGTGCTAGGCAACTTGGACCGGCGCCTAGGGCCCCCGGTTCGGAGGGCCCCAAAATTTATATATAGGCCTTAAGAAAATTAAAAAATTAATTTAATCTTATTAATTTTATGTACATAAAATGTATTTTGGCTCACTTGGTAAGACTTTATCTGGATTTGTGGGAGGTCTAGGGTTTAAATCCCAATATTGAGTTTTTTCCTTATGTTTTGATTGTTTTATGTTATTTAACTTTTTTTTAATAATCTTCGTCTTTTTTATTTCCGATTCGTAGTAATTATTCTTTTAATCCCTTTTTTTACTTAATGATTTGTCAATTTTTTCCTTAATAAGTGCTTTAAAAAATATTCTTTCTTAATTATTATAAAAGAATATAATTTTTTTCTTTATAATATGATGTTTCTACTTATTATTTCCTCACTTACACTACAACAAATATGTGATTTACAGACATTAAAAAATGTCATACAAAAGATATTGTGGTGACATTTTCAAATATAATGACATTTTTAGTAAGTGTCATTTACAGCGATGTAGCTAAAACTATAATTTCATTATAATGTCACTTTAGTTGCATAAATAAAAGGCCACATAAGTTTAAAAAACATGACATTGTGGGACGCCATTATAATTAAATGAATTGACATAATAAAATGCCATAAAATGTTAAAATCTTAACATTTTATAATAACATAATAAGTATAAATTATTGCATTTTAAAATGTTATAATAGAATAATTTTGTGTTACTTCAAAATGTCAATAAATGTTGTCAATTATTGCATTTCTAAATGACATGGAAAGATAATTCAAAAACATTTTAAAACGCCACTTGTAACATTATTAATGACCTCAAGCAATGTCACAAAATAATATTCAAAAGACATTTTACAGTATCACTTAAACCTTATTAATAAAGTGAAACCTCAAATCATATAAAATATTTATATTTAATGCGCAAATAATAATTTAAAATTTAAATATCAATAAAAATCTCAAAATATGAATTAAAGCAATCATAGCCAATTAATAAATTCAAATATGATCATTATAACGAATGTAATACAAGAGACTGTCATTCATAATAACATTATTCAAATGTCGATTAAAAAAAAAAAAAAGAACACTATACATTTCCAACTAAATTGATATCTATCTAAGAAAGTGTATTGGAACCATATGTATCATCAATACCCAAAGTCTTCCAATAATGCATCCTCCAAAGAATCATAATCATCCATAAGGATGAGAATCTATTTCCTTCGACATCTACATGTATATCACAATAATAAAAAATACAGTACTACCACAACTGATATTTTATTGTAATTGAAGTTGTAATATTAACGTTTTATAGATTAAAATGGTTACCACAAAATATTTGACCTCCCATCTGCGTCTTCAATAGTCTCGTATTGTTTTACATGATCCTACCAAGTGCTCATCAGGCTTCACTTCGACTTGTACATAAATTTCCCAATGATCAAGCAATTATTTCCACTTGTTTTATGATGTTTTTCAGACAAACTGTATCTCCAATTTGTATATTAAAAAGTATGAAGGGTAACCATTCAGGCCACCCTTCTCTATGATAGAATCATATAAATGTTCAGATCAAAATAGAAAAGTTGCTAAGTTCAACAAACCAATTATAAAACTATGCACCAAAATTAGTTGACAAGGCCAAGATCTAAAAGTAATGAATTAGAACATAAGCATTTACAAGCACGTACAAAGAATTCACATATGTCAAGTTACTTTAAAAGCAAAGAAAAAACATTTACTACTACGACTGGATTATTTAGGATCTCACACGGAGTGAAGCAGACAACAGAAAGTATTGATGATCATCAGTGTACTGGGATAAATATAATAGGTCGATGTAAGAAAAATATAATCCGAACAAAAAACTAAAAAAAAATTAATCAAAAGGAAAAATTGTAACCTGTGTGGAATCATTATCAAACTCTCTTGACTTGTCTTCAGTATACCTCGAGATTTAAGTTGATGAAGTCCTTGACTGATATTTCTGCTCCTGCAAAACTTTGACCAAGTTACTTTGCTCCACAAGTTGATATACCAATGAATATGAATGATGATAAAACACCAGCATCGTATATATGAACTGGCCAGTTTTTGTCTCTACCCATGGTGCATACGAGCGTTCTTGGTAAAATTTTATTGGACACATCAAAACTATCATTTTCCTTCTCATGCATCTTATCCAACATACAAATAAAGTATACAATAAATTATAGAGTATAATATAAGCACATCCATATCACTATGTTAATTATCGCAAAAACTTTAACTTTAGTTAAAGACTTACAATTACATTTTTCACAGTTTCAGACTGAGTGCAATTCTTCTTTGTGAAACAATGAATAAACAAAATTTACTGAGTTGAAATTAAGTTGGTGTTTCTACAATCGCATGAAGAAATCAATCAAGATCACATTTCTATGGATTTAATGCTTCAAAAACAGCACTATGAGGTAACTACAATCATACATCAAAACCAAGGGCAAATGGATTCACCCTTATGCTAGTTCATAGTAAATCTCACTCTGGTGGTGTTTGCAAATGGTTTTACGAAGTGTTTTTCAGCTTTTTTTTTTCGAAAAGCGATTTTTCGATGTTTGTAAATTGTGCTTCTGCTTTTGCTTTTTTAAAAAAAAAAAAGTTTAAAAGCTGCTTTGAAGAAACATGTCAAGACATGCTTTTGGGTTGATGACACTCTCGTAATAAAATAGAAGCAGTTTTGTGACACTTGTATCCTGAATACTTTCTCTTAATTTCAACAATACCCTCATTCTCTATTTTATGTAATTGAGGCTATTTATTTTTACTTTTCATGGATATATTTGTATTCTTGCATGTTGATGTTCATTTTTTAGAACAATGTTTTCTTTTGTTTTTGTGTCATCTTCAATTCAGAATATGTTCTTTCTATTTTTAAATAAAAAATTCTACTTTTGCTTGTGCATTGTTGTAGCCATTTTTTATTTTTTTATTTTTGTTTGTTCGCTAATTATAAGCTTTTTTTTTTTACATTAGTGACTTGTAATTAGTTAGCCTTTTATGCTCAATGTTGGTCCTAAGTGGTCAGATGAGGTCAAGAAGGGGGAGGAGGGAGGGGGAGGAAGGGGGTGAATAGACCTATTTTCTTCCTTAAAAAATTCTTCAACTTTTCAAATCAGCAGAGTAAGCTGAACGAACTTATGAGACTACTCTACTGATCGCGCACAAAGTTTGTTCAGTGAAGTTGACCACTCGTCTGATTTTACTTATTTGTTTTTCAAAACAGTTCATAGTTGATACAGCGGATTAAAATCAAGTGTTTTTCAAACAAATTTTAAGTCACTTAAGAATTTTGTCCCCGGTTTTAAAACACATTAAAGTTCTCAAGTCTTTTTGAAGGTTAGTTCACTTATAAAAATATGCAAATTGAAAAGCTTAATAACACAAATAATTTTTATTGTGGTTATATAGACAAGAATGTCATTTAGTCCACTCTTCTAAATCACGAAGATTTAGTTTATACTATAAACACACAGTAAAATAGTATATTCTACTTGTGCTTTAACAACAAATGATAAGCCACAAGCTAGCTGTAGGAAATCACTAAGAGAACCTACACTCTGAACTATTTTCCACTCACTTAGATGGAAAATTACTTCACACAACTCTATTTTTTATAGAAATCACTATTATGATGGATGTAAACTTGTTTTCTCAACTTCAGCTTGTCAACAAATGACTTCGCTGTTTAGTGTTCTGCCATAAAGTATTTGAGACTTAGAAGATTTGCTCGTGAATTGCTCTCAGTTGTAAATTTAGTTGCTTATCTCTAGCTATTGAATTCAGAACTATTTATACTTGAGGATTTGAATTCTGCCCTTAGAAATAAAACAAAATTCAACACTCCCCGAGTACTGGTCCCCATTTCTGAAATTGCTCCCTGCAACTGTTCACTGTACACTCTATTGTACTTCTTGTCAGTCTCATTTAATGCACTCTGCTGATCCGAGGTTTCTCTTTAATCATTTGTCTTTACTACCCTTCTCTTTCAGCATTTACTACTCCAAGTGTATTTATTACCGTTGGAGAGACTTTCTGATCACTTCTACATTGCTGATCAAATCTACTCTGCTAATTCAAACCGAACTTATCTTATTTGACTCTGCTGAAATCCACAAGTCTGATTTAAAAAAAAAACACATATCAGTAGTCTTATGAGCCAAATATTTAACCCTTATGATTTGTACATGTCTATTTGGTTAGGTATGTTCAGAGGTTAACCAAGCTTCCAACACTTGAGTTGTTCCAAGGTTAAATATTGAACCTAAATATTTAACCGTTTCTTTTGAATTAGCTACATCCTTGCATTTTTCTTCATTCGTTCCAGCTCATTCAACATTTGGAGCATCTTGAGTTTCAGTTACATTTGTCTCTTCATCAGCAGGCTTTTCAGCAGATCCTACTAATTTAGTAACCTCAACTGTTGTTCTAACATTTCTCTTGTTTGATGATCCCTCTTCCCCCTTTTTATCATCATCAGCGGGGTTGAGTTCCTCAACTTGAACAGGAGTTATGTTGACAGTGTTGCACAACATCCTGATGTTCTGATCCATTGCAGCTAGTTGATTCACTTGGTAGTTTTGCTGCGAAGCATAGCCTTCATACTTGGCAAGAGTTATGTTTATAAGCTCCCCAAGCTGATCATGAGATTTGAGTAGTAGATCAGCACTTTGACTTAAGGTTTGCAATAGACTCACTGGTTTATGCGTTTGAGCTTCCGTAGCATTCGCAACAATCAAGTTAATGTCCCTCCAGCCAGCATAGTTATTCTTAACCCGTTCGCAACAACAAGTTGAGAACTTCAACTTTTTTGTTTAACTTTTTATTTTTTATTTTTTGTTATTTAACTAATATCTCATTGTTGATTTGATTTGTTTCAATTTTATCAAAGTATTCATTCGTATTTGGTATTAACGTAGTTAATTATTTAAATAACCATGATTTTTTCATTTTTGTTTGACATAAACTTAGTTAATGTTTAAGTGGTTTTGTTTGATTCATTATAATTAAATTAAAACAAAATAAATTAAATTTGAGTTTATAAATAAGAGTTACATTTTTTTACTAAAATTAATTTAAAATACAATTCCCCTAAATTAAAATTTGGAATGGGGCATTATTAAAAACTCAAATAAAAACCAGCACCATTAATTGTTGGCCACCATTAAAACCAGCACCATTAATTGTTGGCCACCATTAAAACCAGCACCATTAATTGTTGGCCACCATTAAAACCAGCAGCATTAAATACAATTCCCCTAAATTAAATCAGCTTAACTCTAATAAATAAAAAAAAATTAAAAAAAAAATGGAGTTACAGGTCGGCCACCTGCTGCTGGGCGGGCGAGTGAGTGACCACTCGCGATGGGTGGCGGTGGATGAAGGGTGATCAAGGCATTTCTTCATTTTATTTCATTTTTTCACCCCCCTAAATCTAAATCCAACTTCCCCTCTAAACATAGGAGATGCCCTATGTATGAAATGTCAGGTCAAGGGCGAAATAGGGCATGTAATAAAATTCATTCAAAAGAAAAGACTTACTATATTACGTTTATCACAATTTGCAAACACCTACATGATCAGCTGTTTTTTACCTTATTTTGCAAACACTTCATGCCTTTTTTAAAGTTATTGTTTCTTCATTTGGAGAAGCAGTTGCAAACACCCCCTCAACAGGCTAATGTTTTTACGTATGAGTATTATTGAAGAAATAAATTATTTTCATATCATTTTCTTATCTTTCGACATAGCTTGTTAATAGACTCTTATAATCAAACTAAGCATAATGTGCCTTTTACAAATATTAGTTTTTCTACGGCCTTTTACATCTATTATGATGTTTCTTATCCCATTCGAATTTATTTATAGAGCAATTAGCACTTTAATGAAATGAAGATAATGGAGCATCTTTCATCTTAATTTATTATCAGTGATCCTCTTTTGTGAGAAATTACGATTATTGTTCAATGTGATATAGAATATTATGGATAAGAGTCTACACAACAATTCCTCAATTCTTTTAGTTGATAAGTAGAATATTATGGATAAGAGTCTGATACTCATTGTATGTGTCAAAGTGGAGACATTCTTTTAATAAACCAATGTCATACTTCGCTTTGTGTAGCCTTGGAAGAAGTTCTCTTTGGATTTCTATAGATAGATTCAAAGATTGATCTTGTAGTTTAAACATCTTTCATAAATAAAAAAATTGAGAAATTAATAGGAGATGGAAGAAGACATACCAAAGCCGACACACGACTTCTCGTTACACATATCACATAACCATCCCACCTGCAACAGATTCAACATTGAGGTTCGTTAGAAATTTTTTGGTAAGTATTTGTCATAATTGTACAAAGAGAACTAATTTTCTTTACTAGTCAAGAGTGCATAGCAAGAAACAAACTTACAGAAAGTAAAGTCGATTTGTTTCGTATATTTGTACAAAGACACACACCATCTCTTCTTAGCATTGGGAGCCAAGAACTCCTCAACGAAACTCCTCCAGAACTAAATATATTGTCTGAACATGATTTTTTTTTTATTTTTTGTCAGATGTACAGAAAGATAAAACATGCAATAAAAAAAGTATGTATATAGTTTATTTGGGGTCTATTCTTCTGAAGAAGAATGTATGAGCACCATTTCCTCGTTCATATGGCGGAATATTGACACCTACAGGTAGAACATGTTCCTTGACTTGTTTTTCCATTCGACGCATCATATTCATGTGAGCTCGTACAGCCATAGGAAATATTGGAGAGACTTTATTTTTCCCTTTTTGTCCTGCTGTATAATATTGTTGAGGCCTCTCAATAAATCCGTAGTTCTGGTTTTGGTTCTGAACAATCTGATTCTGGTTTCTCGTATAATATGATAACTGGTGGGGAACAGGAACAGGAACATGGATAGGGACAACATTTAAATTGGGAATTTGATTTTGATTAAACAAGTTTCTAATTATAGTATTAAATAGCATTTGACCATCATTTGTCTGTCCTAGTGCAACTCCGAGCAGAACTGAACATGCCACCACCTAATGATTCATTACTATTTTGATGAACATAACCTCCATTATTCATATGTTGATGCTCATTACTGAATCTTTTTTGTTAAGGCAATCCTCGAGAGCTAAATTGCAGAAGAACTGATGAAATTGGCTCAGAACCACTAACTGGAATTGGCAAACCACTTGAATCCATCTTGTATGTGTGTATATATTTCTGCAATACAAATTTCAACATGTATATAATCATTGTGCATGTATTAAACAAAAGGGTCAAATGAACGTCTTTTGAGATGGTAAATATATGGGGAAATGCAAGATACTCCCCTGTGTTATGTTAAACCTGCAAAAAATTACCATGTGAAATTTTTACTGCGCCAAACTTCCTTATGTTCTCAAAAACCCTGCTGAAAACACCTAATTGTAAAAAAGAGGTCGTTTTGGATCGACATATTTCAAGAAATAATTTTTAAAACACTTCAAGTTAGTCCCTACAACTTCACGTGATATATTTTTAAAATGATTTATCGAAAAATATCGATCCAAAACAACCTACTTTTTACAAATTGTTTGTTTTTTGCAGGGTTTTTGAAAACAAAAGGAAGTTTACCGCAATAAAAATTTCACATATATGTTTCTTGCATGTTAGCATAAAAAAGGGAGTATTTTGCATTTACCCCTAAATATATCAATGTACATCACAGTCTATGTCAGAAATACATCACTATTACATGAAAACCAATCTAATAACTAAGAACAATACAAATAATAAATTAGAAGAAAATTACCCAAAAAAAAAAAAAACACCTCTCAACTAAGTAACTCTATTTAACCGAACGTTTTTGAGATAGAAGAACTGTGATGCATCATTGGGTGGACAACAATCACATTTTGGAACTTCATTTGTGCTACAAAAGTACTAGTCCCACAATGTCAATTTTAAGCTTAATGACGCGTTTGGCCGATGTATAATCCAAGAATTATGATTTTTCGACTTTCAGCTTAAAACCTGTCTCGGGTTTAAGTTAGTAGAGCAAGAGAAAGTTTGCAGTTGTTAACGGTGAAGTAAAAAGGGTCCTTGGTCGATGACGGGGGAGGGGGTGGCAACACCGAAGAATTGTTAGGGCAAAGTGTGAATCTTGAATCTTGAACGATTAGAATTCTTCAATGATGAAATACTAATAACTTTATTTATCAAAAAAAAAAAAATTATGTACTTGAATGGACACACATTGAACATTTTCAATGATAGTTATCCAAGTTGACCCAATCCAGGCTCAAGACTTCACTGGATTTCATTGTGATCCAATCCAGGCTCAAGACTTCACTGGATTACATTGGATTTCAACACTTTATTTATCAAAGTTGACCCAATCTAGGCTCAAGACTTCACTGGATTTCATTGTGATCCAATATCCGGTCGAAGTTTGGCAAAATAATCGAATATAGAACCAAACATTTTCAATGATAGTTATGTACTTGAATGGACACACATTAAACTTTTATCCTAATTTAATTTTGCTCACGTGCTTAATAAATTTTATCTGAGAAAAATGTAATTTTTTTCATACTGAATTTTTACCTATATTAGACATTTGGTATAAAACCTTCAAAAAATACTCATTTAATACAAAAATACAAAAATTAAAGGATTTTTTATACATTTCCTTTCTCCATCAATTTTTTAGGGCTAGATTTTGTGCTCTTTATATGGCTGGAAAGCTCTTGACAATGGTTTAATAATGATACAAGTTTCAGTTCATGAAAAGCAATAAATGAATCCGCAGAAAATTTGAAAAGTTTTGGGATATTAATCAAAATTAAATCATATATATTAATCTACAAGGAATCATGCCACAATAATTTTCAGATATGATATAGGGCACATATGCATGCTATGAAAAAAATTGGAGCACAGTTTTAAGCATACCAAAAACCATTATAGCTCAATCAAATGTGGAAAAAAAATATAACCGAAAAAAACTGTTTAGAAAAATGATGTACTTTGGTCAAGTTTGACTATGTGTATGACTTGTTTAACATTTTATATTTTCTTTACATGTAATATTAGGGTAAGTACAAGGATGTTAAATGTATAACTGAGAATGATTCTACGACGGTATTTAAATATTTTATTTAATTTTGATAAATTCAAAAAAAATAATATAATATGTAGATTTAAAATTAAGTTATATTTTGGATTATTGAACTTAAAAGAATCAAATATTTTATCATTTCGTTTTTAGTTAAATAATTATATTTGATAAAATTAAATGAGTTGACTTATAAGAAATACGGGGAAAGGACAAAGATAAAACAATTCTTCAATAATGAGAGGTAGAAATTTTTTTTTTGCTATTATTGAAAATTTTAGTGAATTTTTTGTAATTTTACCAAAACATTAAAGGAGATAAATGTAATTATGACTTTTTAAAACATAGTGCCAGAATAATGAAAAAAAGGAAGGTGATAGTAGTTTTTAGCGGTCCTCTTACTCAAAATATGTCTTTTTTGTTGAGTGAAGCATAAAATCTCGATTCGGTTCATAAAAATACAACTATAATATGCCTTCAACTTCTCTCTCTATATATATACGCATGTACAAAATATGTTATGATATTTGATCATATATATATATATATATATATATATATATATATATATATATATATTTATCTACTAGACTGTGTATTTACAGCTCGAACCGAAGAGTGCAAAGGGTATAGGTCCTCCCCAGTGTGGTGTCTCCAGTAGGATTCGAACCTGAGTCTCGCCTCTGGGGGTCGCAAGTCACTACCACTTGGCCCAACCACCTTGGGTATATATATATATATATATATGTCTGTATATTTATTGATATTAATTTTCTTTCTTATTCTCCACAGTATTAAGAAGACTGCACTCAAGCAAGATTCAAGATGATGACCAAATCACGAAAAAATTATGGCTAGCTAAAAGAAGAGCAAATTAATAAACCAGATATGTGAACACCAATCAATTAAGAAATTTTAGTTAATTTCCCCGAATATATCATAAATAAACTACTTCAACTAATTATTTTCAAGAATGGCGGTCAATGTATGAACAACTTTTTTTTCATGAAATATTTAGTTTTTTAGATATTAAATTTTAAACCAATAAGAGATGAGACATCCAGTTACAACAACTAGAGGCTAAATGCTCTTAGAACATTACAAATATATAAATGATTCTAGAATTTAAATAGTATAGTAATTATATTCATAGCAAATGAATAAAAATCAATTTAAAACTACTAATTGGCACGAATCTACGACGATATTTTATTATTTTATTTAATTTTGATTAATTCAATAAAAATATTATAATATGTAGCTTTATAATTAAATTATATTTTGAATTATTGAATTTAAAAGAATCAAACATTTTATCATTTGTTTTATTTATAGGCAATACAGGGAAAGGACAAGGATATAACAATCCTTCGGTAATGGGAGTTAGAAATTTATTTTCTGGAAAAAAATAAAAAAGTAAAAGTGGTAAGTTATTTGTTATTAAAAATTTTAGGGAATTTTTGTAATTTCACAAAAACATCAAAGGAGATAAATGTAATTATCACTTTTTAAAACAATGTGCCAGAATAATGATAAAAATAAAGGTGATAGAAGTTTTTAGTGGGCCTCTTATTCAAGATACATCTTTTTTGTTGACTACTGCGTATAATCTCTATCCGGTTCATAAAAGTGCAACTATAATATGCCTCAACATCTCTATATATATACATATGTATGTACAAAATATATTATGATATTTTATCATATATATATATATATATTAATTGTATGTATGAACGTATAATTATTGATATTAATTTTCATTCCTACTCTTTACATTACTAAGGAGACTGCCATAAACCAAGATTCAAGATTATGACCAAATCACAACAAAATTATGGCTATCTAAGAGAAGATCAAATTAACAAACATGATATGAGAACACTAATCGACTAAGAAAATTTAATTAATTTCCCTGAGTATATCATAAATAAACTACCTTTACTAATCATTATCAAGAATGAAGGTCAAAGTACGAATTTTTTTTTCATGAAATGATTAATTTTTTAATTTTAAAACATTAAGAGATGAGACATCCAATTACAACTAGAGGCTAAATGCCCTTAAAATATTATAAATATATAAATGGTTTTAGAATTTAAACACTATAGTAAATATATTCATAGCAAATGAATAAAAATTAATTTAAAATTACTAACCATTAAAAAAATGTGAACAAATTAACCAAACACAAATGATATGTAAGAAACAAACATTCATTTAATAATATTTATATTTTCCAACACATAAACACCAAACATTACCTAAAAAAATACAACATGATTAAAAATGTCAAATTACCTGAAGAAGAAACTTTGCATGCACAACAATTGAAATTGAAACTAAATTTAGAACTGAAACCAAATGGTAGTTGAAAGATTTATAGTAGAATGGTGGTTTGATTTAGATTAATTCAAGACTGCTAGTCCACTATAAAGAAGACAACCAAACAATGGTAACGTACGTGGTTGAGGTGAGGTTATAGCTTTATTTTCAAATTTATTTTCTTTTGTCAAGAATTAGCAACGTGGAAACAAAAAGGAAAAGCTGGTGGTTGAAGTGAAGTTATGGTTTTGCTTTAAAATTTGTTTTCTTTTGGCAAGAATTGACTATGTGAAAACAAAAAGCAAAAACACCGTTTCTTGTTTTATGGTAAATGCAAGATTTACACCCTGTGTGATACTACACTAGCACGAAACAATCCTGTTGAATTTTAATTGTATAAATTCCCTGTACATCAAAAAAATTAGTACGTACAAAACTCCCGATTTGTAAAACAGTAAGGCATTTTAAATTGACATATTTCGAAAAACCATTTTGTAATATATTTTATATTTTCTTTAATTGTAATATTTGGGAAGTAGCAAGGATTTTAAATCTATAACCGGGAATGAATCTACGGCGATATTTTATTATTTTATTTAATTTTTATTAATTCAATAAAAATACTATAATATGTAGCTTTATAATTAAATTATATTTTGAATTATTGAATTGAAAAGAATCAAACATTTTATCATTTTGTTTTTTGAATTATAGACAATACAGGGAAAGGACAAGGATATAACAATCCTTCATTAATGGGAGTTATTAGAAATTTATTTTATGGAAAAAAAAGTTTAAATTCTAAAACCATTTATATATTTATAACACCCTTCACGTTTGATGTTTTGGTGAAACTATAAAAATTCCCTAAAATTTTCAATAATAACAAATAATTTACAACTTTTTTTTTCCATAAAATAAATTTCTAACTCCCATTAATGAAGGATTGTTATATCCTTGTCCTTTCCCTGTATTGTCTATAATTCAAAAAACAAAATGATGAAATGTTTGATTATTTTAAATTCAATAATTCAAAATATAATTTAATTATAAAGCTACATATTATAATATTTTTATTGAATTAATCAAAAAAAAAAAAAATAATAAAATACCTTCGTAGATTCATTGTCTGTTATACATTTAACTTCCTTACCCTTACCCAATATAAAATATTTTACAAAATGATTTTTTGAAATATGTCAATTTAAAACGGTTTACTGTTTTACAAATCCGGAGTTTCGTACGTACTGAGTTTTATGATGTTCAAGGGGGATTTATACAATTAAAATTCAACAGGATTGTTTCGTGCTAGTTTAGTATAACACGAGGTGTGTATCTTGCATTTACCATAAAACAAGAAACGGTGTTTTTCCTTTTTGTTTCCACATAGTCAATTCTTGACACAAGAAAACAAAATTTAAAGCAAAGCCATAACTTCACCTCAACCACCAGCTTTTGCTTTTTGTTTCCACGTTGCTAATTCTTGACACAAGAAAACAAATTTTAAAAGCCTCAACCACCTACCTTATTATTGTTTGGTTGTCTTCTTTATGGTGGACTAGCATAGGGCTGAGACCAGTTCGGTCGAAAACGGTTCGGTAGTCGATTTTAGCCTCAGAACCGACCCCTTATTTGTGTCGGTTTTCGATAAAACCGATCGGTTCCCCGAACCGAACCGGTTGAACCGATTTTTTTTTTCTTTTTTTCTTTTAATTAAGTTGAGCCCTAACACAACATTCCAGCAGCCCAATTTATTCCCAAATCAAAACTCCCCATTCCAATTTTCTACTTCTTCAACCTCCTTACTCTCCTCCAATTTTTTCTACTTCTCCAACATATTTGCTCCTCCTCCAATTTTCTACTTATTCAACCTCCTTGCTCCTTCTCCAATTTTTTCTACTTCTGCAACCTCCTTGCTCCTTGCTCCTTCTCCAATTTTCAACTTCTCTAACCTCATTAGAATTAACTGCCGAATCACATCAACCCCGCTGACTCCGCCGCCTACAGCAGCACGGCTCCTCCTCCTCCTCCTCCGCCGCTGACAGCAACAACTCCTCCTTCTCCGTCGCGCCGTCGCCTACAGGTGTGTTTCTGCTAAAATAATTTCCATCACTTTTATTAGTTGGTCATTTTCTTTAAACTTAAAGGGTTAGATTGAACCAGACAGACTTTTCAAGATTGTGTATGTGAAAAAATTGTTTAGCATAAAATTCGATACATATTAGATCAAACCGGACCGAATCAGACCGATCAGTTTTTGTACGGAACCGGACCAAAATATTCGGTCCGGTAAACGGTCCATGATTTTTGAGGACCGAACCGGCCTAGAACCGAAATTCAGTCCGGTTTGGACCGAATACTCACCCCTAGACTAGCAGTCTTGAATTAATCTAAATCAAACCTCCATTCTACTTTATATCTTTCAACTACCATTTGATTTCAGTTCTAAATTCAAATCTTTCAACTACCATTTGGTTTCAGTTCTAAATTCAGTTTCAATTTCAATTGTTGTGCATGCAAAGTTTCTTCTTCAGGTAATTTGACATTTTTCATCATGTTGTGTTTTTTAGGTAATATTTGGTGTTTATGTGTTGGAAAATATTAATATTACTAAATTGATGTTTGTTTCTTACATATCATTTGTGTTTGGTTAATTTGTTCACATTTTTATTAATGGTTAGTAATTTCAAATTGATTTTTATTCATTTGCTATGAATATATTTACTATAGTGTTTAAATTCTAAAACCCATTATATATTTATAATATTTTAAGAGCATTTAGCCTCAAGTTGTAATTGGATGTCTCATCTCTTAATGTTTTAAAATTAAAAAATTAATCATTTCATGAAAAATAAATTCATACTTTTACCTTCATTCTTGATAATGATGATTAGTAAATGTAGTTTATTTATGATATACTCGGTCAAATTAACTAAATTTTCTTAGTCGATTAGTGTTCTCCTATCATGTTTGTTAATTTGCTCTTCTCTTAGATAGCCATAATTTTGTTGTGATTTGGTCATCATCTTGAATCTTGGTTTATGGCAGTCTCCTTATATTAGTATTGCGGAGAGTAGGAATGAAAATTAATATCAATAATTATACGTGTATACATACAATTAATATATATATATATGATAAAATATCATAATATATTTTGTACTTACATATGTATATATAGAGAGATGTTGAAGGCATAATATAGTTGCACTTTTATGAATCGGATATAGATTGTATGCAGTAGTCAACAAAAAAGATGTATCTTGAATAAGAGGCCCACTAAAAACTACTATCACCTTTATTTTTATCAATATTCTGGCACATTGTTTTGAAAAGTGATAATTACATTTATCTCCTTTGATGTTTTGGTGAAATTACAAAAATTCCTTAAATTTTCAATAATAACAAATGACTTTTTTTTTTCCAGAAAATAAATTTCTAACTCCCATTAATGAAGGATTGTTATATCCTTGTCCTTTCCCTGTATTGTCTATAATTCAAAAAACAAAATGATAAATTGTTTGGTTCTTTTAAATTCAGTAATTCAAAATATAATTTACTTATAAAGCTACATATTATAATATTTTTATTGAATTAATCAAAATTAAATGAATAATAAAATACTGTCGTAGATTCATCGTCGGTTATACATTTAACATTCTTGCCCTTACCCAAATATTACAATTAAAGAAAATATACAATATTTTACAAAATAATTTTTTGAAATATGTCAATTTAAAACGGTTTACTGTTTTACAAATCCGGAGTTTCGTACGTACTGAGTTATTATTGAAAATTTTAGGGAATTTTTGTAATTTCACCAAAACATCAAAGGAGATAAATGTAATTATCACTTTTCAAAACAATGTGCCATAATAATGGTAAAAATAAAGGTGATAGTTGCTTTTAGTGGGCCTCTTATTCAAGATACATCTTTTTTGTTGACTACTGCATATAATCTCTATTCGGTTCATAAAAGTGCAATTATAATATGTCTTCAACATCTCTCTATATATACATATGTATGTATAAAATATATTATGATATTTTACCATATATACATATATATATATATATATGTATGTATATTAATTGTATGTATACAAGTAAAATCATTGATATTAATTTTCATTCCTACTCTCCACAATACTGAGGAGACTGCCATAAACCAAGTTCAAGATGATGACCAAATCACAACAAAATTATGGCTAGCAAAAGAAGTATAAATTAACAAACATGATATGAGAACACTAATCAATTAAGAAAATTTAGTTAATTTCCCCGAGTATATCATAAATAAACTACTTTTAATATTCATTATCAAGAATGAAGGTCAAAGTATGAATTTTTTTTTTCATGAAATGATTAATTTTTTTATTTTAAAACGTTAAGAGATGAGACAGCCAATTACAACTAGAGGCTAAATGCTTTTAAAATATTATAAATATATAAATGGTTTTAGAATCTAAACACTATAGTAAATATATTCATAGCAAATGAATAAAAATCAATTTAAAATTACTAACCATTAACAAAAATTTGAACAAATTAACCAAACACAAATGATATGTAAGAAACAAACATCAATTTAGTAATAAAACAATTCTTACCACTTTTTTTATTTTTCAGAAAACAAAATTTCTTCCTCTCGTTATTGAAGGATTGTTATATCTTTGTCTTGTCCCTGTATTGCCTATAAGTCCAACGCATTTAATTTTATAAAATTTAATTTTTAAATAAATAACGAAATAATAAAATGTTTGATTCTTTTAAGTTCAATAATCCAAAATATAACTTAATTTTAAAGCTACATATTTTATTATTTTTGTTAAATTTGTCAAAATTTAATAAAATAGTAAAATGCCGTCGTAGAATCATTGTTGATTATACATTTAACATCATTATATTTACCCTCATATTTTATGTAAAGAAAATATGAAAAGTTTTACAGAAGTGTTTTTTGAAATATGTCGATCTAAAATGGCCTACGTTTTACAAATCGGGAGTTTCATACGTGCTGAGTAGAAGGGGGATTTATACAATTAAAATTTCAAATGATTGTTTCGTACTAGTTTAGTATAACACAAGTGAGTATCTAGCATTTACCATAAAACAAGAAACGTTTTTTTTGCTTTTTGTTTCCACGTAGCCAATTCTTGACACAAGAAAACAAATTTTAAAACAAAGCCATAACCTCACCTCAACTACCTACCTTATTATTGTTTGTTTGTCATCTTTGTAGTGCACTAGCTGTCATGAATTCATCTAAATCAAACCACCATTCCACTATAAATCTCTCAACTACCATTAGGTTTCAGTTACAATTTCAATTTCAATTGTTGTGCATGCAAAGTTTCTTCTGCAGGTAATTTGATATTTTTTCTCATGTTTAGTTAATTTCCCTCGAATATATAATAAATAAACTACTTCTACTAATTATTTTCAAGAATGGCGGTCCAAGAATGAACAATTTTTTTTTCATGAAATGATTAATTTTTTAAATATTAAATTTAAAAACAATAAGAGATGAGACATTAACATAACATAATGAAAAATATAAAATTACCTGCAAAAGAAACTTTGCATGCACAACAATTAAAATTGTAATTGAAACCAAATGGTAGTTGAGAGATTTATAGTAGACTGGTGGTTTGATTTAGATGATTTCAAGACAGCTAGTGCACTATGAAGTAAACAACAAACAAAGTAGGTGGTTTAGATGAGGTTATGTGTTTGCTTTAAAATTTGTTTTCTTGTGAAAATAATTGGCTACGTGGAAACAAAAAGCAAAAGCTGTTGGTTGAGGTGAGGTTATGACTTTGCTTTAAAAAAAAAATTCTTGTGTCAAAAAATAGCTTCGTGGAAAAAAAAACAAAAACATCATTTCTTGTTTTATGGTAAATGCAAGATATTCACTTGTGTTATACCAAACTAGGACGAAACAATCCTGTGAAATTTTAATTGTATAAATCCCCCTTGTACATTAAAAAGCTCAGCACGTACCAAACTCCCGATTTGCAAAACAATAGGCCATTTTAGATCGACATAATTAAAAACTTATTTTGTAAAAATTTTAAATTTCCTTTACATGTAATATTAGGGTAAGGGCAAAGATGTTAAATGTAGAACCGACAATGATTCTACAACTGTATTTTACTATTATATTTAATTTTGATAAATTAAAAAAATAATACAATATGTAGCTTTAAAATTAAGTTATATTTTGAATTATTGAATTTAAACAATCAAACATTTTATCATTATATTTTTTAGGTAAAAGGTTATATATTGTAAAATTAAATGAGTTGACTTATAGCAATACAGGGAAAGGACAGTGATATAACAATATTTCAGTAATGAGAGGTAGAAATTTTATATCAGAATAGAAAAGGAAAAAAAAGAAGTGGTAAGATTTTTGTTATTATTGCAAATTTTAGGAATTTTTGTAATTTAACTAAAACATCAAAGGAGATAAATGTAATTGTAAATTTTTAAAACTACCTTCCAAAATAATGAAAAAAAAAAAAGAAGGCGATAGTAGTTTTAGCGGACTACTTACTCAATATATATATATATATATATATATATATATATATATATATATATATATATATATATATATATATATATATATATATATATATATATATATATATATATATATATGTATGTATGTACGTACAAAATATATTATGATATATGATATATGAATAAAATTCAATTTAAAACTATTAACTATTAACAAGAATGTGAACAAATTAACCAAAAACAAATGATATGTTACAAACATCAATTTAGAAATAATTATATTTTCCAACACAACAAACTAAAATACCAAAACATTACTTAAAAAAAACAAAATATAACATGATGTAAATATCAAATTACCTGCAGAAGAAACTTTGCATGGACAACAATTAAAATTGAAATTGAAATTGTAACTGAAACCAAATGGTAGTTAAGAATTTTATAGTAGAATGGTGGTTAGATTTAGATGAATTCAAGACAGCTAGTGCACTATAAAGAAGACAAATCAAACAATAATAAGGTAGGTGGTTGAGATGAGATTATGGCTTTGCTTTAAAATTTATTTTCATCAGTCAAGAATTGGCTACGTGGAAACAAAAAGCAAAAACTTGTGGTTGAGGTGAGGTTATGGCTTTATTTTAAAATTTATTTTTTTGTGTCAAGAATTGGTTACGTGAAAACAAAAGGCAAACACACCGTTTCTTGTTTCATTCTAAATACTAGATATTCACCTATGTTATACCAAACTAGTACGAAATAATCCTGTGAAATTATAATTTTATAAATCTTCTTTGTAAATTAAAAAAACTCAGCACGTACGAAATTTCCGATTTGTAAAGTAGGCTTTAGATCTACATATTTGAAAAAACCATTTTGTAATTTTTTTTCTTTACATGTTATATTAGGTTGGGGAAGAATGTTAAATGTATAAGACAATGATTATATGACATTATTTTACTATTTTATTTAATATTCATAAATTTAATAAAATAATATTGTTGGTCCCAAGTGGTCAGATGATGTCTAGAGGGGGGGGGGGGGGGGAGGGAGGGGGTTGAATAGACCTCTGAAACTTTTTATCAAATTTTAAACTTAAAAACTGTTGTTCAAACTTAAACAGACTAAGCTGTTACCGAACAGTAATTTTACAAGGCTGATCGCGAACAAATCTTTGAACAGCTTTGTTGACCACTAATCTGATAATCACTTAGCTGATTTTGTCAAAATCAGTTTTAATACTAGAGTACTTGCAGCGGATTTCAAAGTGTTTTTCACAAGTAGACTTAGCAGTTTGAAAATTATTTCCCCAGTTTTGTAAACTCCTTTAATTTAATTTTCAAACAGTTTAATGGTGAGTTAAATGCAAATTTGAAAATATGCAGAAAAACTTATGTAAAATAAACACCATAATTTTTATAGTGGTTATATGAATTGAAATCCTTTAGTCCACTCTTCCAAGTCACTTAGATCTTGGGATATACTATAAACACACAGTTTACAATATACTCCACTTACGCCAAAACAACTAATGAATCTGGCCGTAAGCTCGCAATATGAAATCACAAAGAGGACCTATTCTACAGAGACTTATCACTCACAAAGATGGATAAGAACTTCTCACAATTCTTTTCTCTCACAGATTCACTCAGAAAATATTTTCTTGAACTTCAACGGCTTCTGTCAACAAATGACTTTCAGCAGACGAGTGAGCTGTTCTTGAGCTTTTGAGATTTAGAAAATTTTTGCTTTGTTATCGATCTCTTAGAAATTGTATATTTTTTTTCTTCGTCTCTTCAGCTATTTATAGTCACTCTTTGAATTTTGTCCGTTGAAGAGAGACAAAATTCAAATCTCTTGATTTCTGGTCCTTAAAATCCGCGAACGGCTCTCTGCACAGTGACAGTACTGCGAACTGTACTTTCTATCAGGCAACATTAAATGCACCAAGCTGATATGAGGTCTTTCTTCAATTATTTGCCTTTAATAACCTTGTACTTCAGCATTTATTACTTCCAGGGGCATTTATTACCGTTGGGTAGACTTCTTGATTCTTTCCACTTAGCTGATCGAAAGTGCAAGTCTGATGATGAACGGAGCTGATCCCAAACTTGAACAAATCTGATTTGAGTCGGCTGATCTTCACCAGTCTGATTTCTTTTCTTCAGCAGATCAGTAGTCTTCTGGACCTTGAATCTTTGACCCTTCTGATAGTCATCTTAAATGGTCAAAATTCTTCTAAGGGATTTAACAACTAAGTTTTCCATACTTAGCTGATCTTAGGTTTTGGAAATCCCCAAAACCACCCTTTACTAATTGACTTCAGTGCTCTTCATCTTCATCCTTATCCAACAATTTCCCCCTTTTTGATGATGATAAAACTTCAGCTAAGTACCTGTTTTACCTATACTAATGTTTTGATCCTCAAAATTTTCTGAGATAGAAAAGATGTGTTGGAAACAGAACTTGTACTTTTTATTGATAATATGATAATGATTACAGCTTACAATTTCTGTTTAGATGGGATGACTAAAAAAGAAATAAAGATAACTGATTACAATGGATTTGCTTATCCTAACTATCAGCTTCTTCATCATCTCCTTCAAGCACTTCTTCATATTCATAAGAAGATTCTTCATCATCTTCTTCTTCCTCATCTTCATCAGCATCATCATCCAAAAGAAGATTGGACTTAACAGCTTCCATTTTCGCTTTGATCTCTTCTTCACTTGCTATTTCGTCCATCTTTCTCTTGATCCTCTCTTCATCCTTGAATTTGGTAAAGGGCTATGATTTTTCTCCATCAGAATCCTTGGATGCAGCTGTTTCCTTAGCTTTATCCTTGGTTTCTTCAGTAGCTTCGTCTTTGCCTTCTACTTTTTCAGTCTCTTCAGCAGCTTCAGGCTTTTCAGGTTCAATGGCCGCAGCTTCCTCAACTTTTTCCTCTTCCTTCTTCTCTTCCCCCTTTTTGTCATCATCAAAAATGGTGACACTAGCAGGTCTGATAGGAGGGTTGAGTGCAGCAGACTGAATCTTCATCGCAGCACATAAAGCCTTCAAGTTCTGATTAACTACATCGTGACTGGCAGTTAGATGATTGAGAGTAGTGCTGATGGTGACATTCTGGTCATTAAAACAATCAATGTTGAGTTGCATAGTTGTAAGTTCTTCACGTATAATAGTTCCAGCTTGATTAACTTCATGCAACAGTCCAACATTAACTGCTTTCTCTTCGTCGCTGATTTTGATGAAGGTTGCAGTGAGATCAGCTATGTTGTTTTCAGCTCTCTTCAAGGCAGTATGAAGATGGTTGACATTAGCCTTCACATCTTCAATATTTCTGTTCATTTCTACAACATTCTGAGTCATCTGCCTAGTATGATCCTCAGGCAGAGGAAAATTATCAATTGCATTCTTGATTGTTCTTGCAGTAAGTAATTGCATGTGCTCAAGTTGTAATCTGTTAGACTCTGCCAATTCTTGCTGCAATTTCTTCAAGTGCATGTTGTTCCTTTCTTCCATTTCCTTCATTGAATTTTCCATTAACAGCTGGAAGGCTTCCATCAGTGATGAATGCAAATCAGCTGATGAAGCAAAATGAGCAGCAGCTTGATCTTCTTCACTCTCCTGGTGGACAGGCGACTTTGTCTTACAACAGGCCATAACTTTTGTGCAGAAGCCTTTACCTTAGGCATTTCATAGTAATCTCTTACTTCTTTGCCAAACGTGATCTGTTGAATGCTTGGCAGCGAGGGCAGCTCACTTGACGAACCTTGCTAATATCTTGACTTAGCAGCCCATTTCTTCAAGGCAGTCATTACAGCAATCTGAATGGCCCTTTCAACAACATCATCAGATTTTCTTCTCTTTGCAGGCAAAGTATTCTCAATAATCTTGGCCTCCTCAGTTGCAAAATCCTTTGCATATTGATGCATAGCATCCCGTACAAAAATCAGGATCCAAGGCTTGTTGAATGGAATCAGTCTTCAGCCATTGAAGAACCCACTTTTCTTCATCAGCTAGATCCTTCCAACTCTGAAGCTCTTCAATAGATTTATTCAATCTATAGTTTCTCCACTTCATGTATCTTGGCTTCTCATGAGTGAATAGAGTCTTCAGCATCAGTTTCTTGTCATAATAAGCTAAGGCCTTTTATAACCTGTTGAAGAGAGATTTATCAGAGTTGATAATTTCAAATGATTTTCTAACTTCAAACTTGGCCTTTGGCTTGACAGTGCCAGCCGACATCTTTGGCTTAGCTTCTTTGGATTCCCCAATCTTAATCCCTCCAGCGTGAACAGGTCAATGAGCATCTGTCTTGCTCAGCTCAATGACCACAGCAAGTTCAGCATCTTCAGCAGCCTTACGTTCTGCTTCAGACATCTTCCTTCTCTGTTCGTCCTTTTTGACTTGAATCTGCTGAGTTCAAGGACCTTTTTCTCCTCCAGTTCATCTCTCTTACGCTGCTCAGCTTCCTCTCTCTTCTTTTTGTCAACAGAAGAGATTTTCTTTCTTTTGATAAGGATTTTTCTTTTTCCTTTATCAGCTTTGGCAGGAACATGACCAACAGATGCAATGGGTGCAGCTGCTATAGGGTCGATGATCATCACATCTGGATCATCTTGAGGTTGAGCAACCTCAGCTGTTGGTTTTTCTTGAGCAGTCTGTTGCGCATCAATCTGTTCAGCAGCAGACGTTTCCTCAGCTCCAACAGGCCTCTCTGCTGAATGAGGACTTTCTCTTACCAAATCAATTAACTTAGTGGGTGAGTCAATGAAAGTCATTTTCTTTCTCGCAGTTCTCTTTGTTCTTCCTGGAACAGGTTTGGAAGCACATGTATCCCTTAGTTGACTTCTTGTCCTGTGAGAAACATTCTCATCAGGTTGTTCAGCAGATGAAGTTCTTGAAGAAGAAGCAGGAGAAATATTCTGTATCTCCGCAGTAGTCTGATTTATGATGGCATCAGCTACCTCCTTTGCCCCAGACTCTTCTGTTCTGGCTTCAACAGCTGGCTGGGCTGTTTGAACAGAAGTCTTGACTTTCTTCTTCTGAACCATTTCCTTAGGCTCTTCAGCTTTCTTCTTTTCAACAGCAAGCTGAGCTGTTTTCACCAATCTCCTTTGCTTTTTGGCAGGAACCTTTTCCTTTGGTTCCTCCTCCTCTTCATCAGCTTCGACCTTATTAGCTTTCCTCTTCAGAATAGGCACATACTTTGCCATTGCCTTAGCAGTATGGATTTCCTTCCCATTGGTCATTTGACAGCCCATTTTGTGAAGCAGATAGCTTAATGTGATCCTGTGATTGGTCTGCTGAGAAGACTTCTTTCCTTTCTTCTCATGAAAGTGAGCCAGGATGTACCAGACGACAACCGACCAGTTCACTTCCAAAGAGTAATAAATGGCAAGCATGATGCTGAATCTTTTCATTGTAATAGCATCCAAAGAGGATGTGCAATTCTCTATCAGCTTCGCGACCATATCAGCCATGCGCTGATACTCGTCTTTCAGTTGCCTCTTTTTGATATTTCCAGTCAACATCTCTCCTTCTTTGGTACAGATGGCCCAGAATTCTTGAAGCTTTACTTCAGCAAGAGTGGTGACGTCATGTTGACCACTGTTTGATAAGCCAAAAGTCTCATGGAGTAGAGCAGGGGTTATGACTACAGATTTTCCCCCAACAATGGCTTTGATCTCCATATTCGTGAAATCCACTTCAGCCGATCCGTAATACTCCAAGACTTGGTCCTTCCAGACCAGACCTTCATGCAACTCCATAAAATTCACAAGTGAAGCAGCCTTGAATTTTTCCAACAGTTACTTCATCAAATCCGTACCAGATTGATAGTATGCATCGTAGACAAGATACATACCCTCCGCCTTTGCTTCAACACCAGAACTCATCTTGAATTTGTGAAAGTTAGTGAAATAGCAGGATTTGCAGAAAGTAGAGTTCAAGGAAATTTTTCTCAAAAATGCTAATATTTTGGTGCGTAAAGAACGACAAGTCTGATCAGATCTGGATTTATAGAGTTAGGGTATTTCGGTTTCCGTGATACCATCCAACCGTTAGATCCGTTTCTTGTAAGTCCTGATCGTGCGGCGTTAGTTACGCCTTTTCAAATTCAAAAGGCATTTAATGACAGGCGGGAATGTGAACCGCCTTACTGTACTTATAAAAGCGTGTTTTAGATAAAACGTTTTTAATATACTTAGCTTTTATACAGTTGATCAGACAGGTAATTAAAATACTTATCTGATAGGACTACCGTCCTGATGAAAAAGCTGTTATCAGTGAAAGCCAATAACTGATAACCTTCCTCGGTTGTTTGTCAATCCAGCTAGATAATTAATCTTCAATCTTCAAGACTTTAATCTTCTGATGAAAACATAACTTCAACTAACTGTCATCAACGAATTTCATCTTTTAATCAGAAGTACCGCTAGTCTTACACGTTTCCCCTGACTTTAAGAATTCATAAGTTAACTAGTCTGTTAAAAGTTAATCCTTGAAGATAATAGGATGAGTAAGTCTGTTAAGATATGGATACTGAAGTCTGTTTCTTACTCATCCAAGAGATCAGACGACTACCTAAGAACTGACAGACACCTGTTGTGCTTTTTCTGTCAATCTTGCAGCCAGCAAGGTCAGAATCTGAATATCCAATAAGTTCAAATCCAGATTCCCTAGGATACCACAATCCCAAATCATGAGTACCTTTAAGATATTTGAGTATCCTTTTCGCAGCTAGGAGATGAGATTATTTAGGATTTGATTGATACATCGCACAAACCCCAACAGAGTACATAATATCAGGTCTGCTAGCTGTTAAGTATAACAGTGACCCAATAATTCCTCTATACTTGGTTATGTCAACTGATTTTCCATCTTCATCTTTATCCAAACGAAGATTAGTAGACATTGGAATATTAGCAATAGAGCTGGTTTCCATACCAAATTTCTTGAACAGATCCTTTTTGTATTTTGCTTGGCTGATAAATATTCCATCAGGCAATTGTCTTACTTGCAAGCCAAGAAAATAATTAAGTTCTCCCATCATGCTCATTTCAAACTTGTTCTGCTTCAGCTTTGAGAACTTATCACACATCTGTTGATTTGTTGAACCGAAAATGATATCGTCCACATATATTTGCACAAGCAATATATGATTTTCCCATTCAATAGTAAACAAGGTCTTGTCTACCTTACCTTTACGAAATCCTTTAATTAAAAGAAAATCAGATAGTGTATCATACCATGCTCTTGGTGCTTGTTTCAGTCCATAGGGGGCTTTCTTCAGAGGATACACCTTGACTTCTTCTTGATAGGCTTCAAATCCAGGTGGTTGTTCAACATAAACTTCTTCTTGCAATTCTCCATTGAGAAAAGCTGATTTCACATCCATTTGATAGACTGCGAAATTCTTGTGAGCAGCATAGGCAAGAAAGAGTCTGATAGCCTCTAATCTTGCTACTGGTGCAAAAGTTTCATCAAAGTCAATACCTTCTTCTTGACAATAGCCTTTGGCAACTAATCTTGTTTTATTTCTGGTGACCACACCATCTTCATTCATTTTGTTCCAGAATACCCATTTAGTGCCAATAACTCTTTGATGACTTGGTCTAGGAACTAAGTACTAGACTTCATTCCTTTCAAATTGATTTAGCTCTTCTTGCATAGCTTCAATCCAGTTTGAATCACTAAGAGCTTCTTCAATCTGTTTGGGCTCAATATGAGGTAAGAAGCTGACAAACATTGATTCACTTGCAGCAGCTCTCCTTGTCTTTACTCTATCCAAAGGATCACCAATCACCAGCTCTGGTGGGTGATTCTTGAGCCATCTAAGATCAGGTTGCAAATCATAATGTTGACCTCTGTTTTGATCTTGCAACACTACTGTTGGAGTTACAGTAGTAGTCTGTTGAACAGCACTTGTCTGTTGAACATTCTCTGGTCTGTCAGCTGTTTGCAACTCCTCTGTTAGACAATTAGCATTGTGATTTTGAACAGCACATGAGTTAGCAGCTGAATTAAGATCAGGTAGTATGATGGGAATATATTCTTCATTATTTTCAACACTCAATTTTTGAAAATCAGTAGACAAATTCTGATCAGTATTTTGATTTTTTTCAGAAGATTGACTAGGTTCATCAAATACTACATGAATGGATTCTTCTACAAGTAAAGTTCTTTTGTTAAAGACTCTATAAGCTTTACTAACAGTAGAGTATCCTACAAATACTGCTTCATCAGCCTTTTCTGCAAAAGCAGTAAGGTGATTTTACCCATTATTTAAAACAAAGAATTTACAACTAAAAATTCTAAAGTAATGAATGTTTGGCTTCCTGTTGTTCCAAACTTCATATGGAGTCTTGTTTTGGTGCTTGTTGATCATGCATCTGTTTTGGGTAAAGCATGCTGTATTTGTTGCTTCTGCCCAAAATCTTTGAGGCAGCTTAGCTTCAGCTATCATCGTTCTGGTAGCTTCTTTCAGAGTTCTGTTTCTCCTTTCAGCAACTCCATTTTGTTGAGGGGTCCTGGCAGCAGAGTACTCATGGCTGATTCCTCTGGCATTACAATACTCTTCAACAGTAGAGTTTGTAAATTCAGTCCCTCTATCTGATCTGATCTGATCTTTAGTATTTTCATACTCTTTTTGTTCTGAATCTTCTCCACCAGATTTGTAAGATGCTCCTTGGTTTCACTTTTCTTCTTCATGAAAATCACCCAAATGTATCTTGAATAGTCATCCACAACAGCTAGGCAATATTTATTTCCACTGTTACTGATTGGATCAGTGGGTCCAAATAAGTCCATATGAAGCAGTTCCAAGATCCTTCCAGATGATTGGTGCTTCTTGCTTTTGAATGATGACTTGATTTGTTTACCCTTCTGACATGCGTCACAAAGCTTGTCTTTGCTCATGACTGTCTTTGGAATTCCTTCTACCAGATCATTCTTGATAAGTCTGTTGATGGTCTTGAAATTCACATGATTCATTCTTTTGTGCCACAGCCAACTGACTTCACTTGGTGCTGATGCCACCAAACAAACACTTGAATTCTTGTCAACAGAATTCCAGTCCACTGTGTAGACATTCCCTTGTCGTCTTCCAGATAAAATGACCTTCTTTGTTCCAATCTGTTCAACGTAGCACTTATCTGTTGAGAAGATGACTGAATATCCTTTGTCACAAAATTAACTTATCCTCAGCAAATTGTATTTGAGGCCTTTAACATAAGAGACGTCAGAAATCTCAATGTTACCTTTGATCAGCTTTCCACTTGCTACAATCTTGCTTTCTTGCTGTCTCCAAATGTCACATTTGGACCATCCACAACAACAACATCAGTCAGCTCATGTATGTTTCCACACATGTGTCTTGAAATCCACTGTCCAAGTACCAGGTCTTCTCTACTTTACTCCTACTCCTAATCCTAACCTACAAAACAAAATAAAATTGTTTTAGGTACCCTTATTGAGAGGGTCCTGAAGGATTAGTTCCACCTTTGACAACCCAAGATGTTGATGTCTTAGGCTTCTTAGGTTTCTAAGTTTCAGCAGGAGTATGAACAGTTTTGCCTTTATCACGTTTATCAGATATGTTATGTTGTTGATAATCATCATGATAAGGATATTGTTCATAAGCAGAATAAGATGCATGATAAGCAGGATATGCATGCATTGGATGAGCAGGATATGGTGCATAGTAAGTTGGAAATTGAGGTGCATGATACATAGGAGGATATGCAGCAGGTTGCACATAATAAGACTCATTTCCATACCAAGCATTTTGATTTTTCTTGTTTTTATGCTTCTTTGGTTTACTAGATGCTCTGCTCATTAACAGATGACTTAGTTTTATTACTAGTCTGATTGGTTTTAGCCTTATCAGAAGACTTCCTAGGACTCTTCTGTTTGGACTTACCAGTCTGTTTTCCTACACTAGGCTCTTTGCTCTTTTTAGCCTGAGGAGTTTTCGTCTCCTTTAACACTTTCTCAGGTGAAGCAGGTTTAATGGTTTGAACATACAAAATGACCTTACTGTTGTCAGCTGATATAAACTTGATGGGGGCTATTTCGCACCCCTTATAATGTTCGGATCGACTAAGGGATAAAAGATCGGTTCGACCAAACGAGTCAGTTCGGGATCATCTTATCGACCCGGTAGAATACGACTCTCCTCAACAAGCAGACTACAATCCGGACTCAAGAAGGACGATTGGGCCGAGTCCTATTAGGATTATGTTTCCTTGTAAAGCTAGGTTTAATGTGAATAATAAAGAATAATAAGATTATTGAATAGAAAGGCTCATGATATACTATCATATTCATTGATTGTCTTTATTACTGATTGTTCCATGTAATTTTTTTTCCTTGAGATTGATCTATCCGGAATAAAGTAACAGAGCCCTTTAAATCATATTGATTGTGAATCCCTAATATCACCTATTTACTGAAATAATCTTACCCGACGAAATTCGGTTAAATCAGTTGGCGCCCACCGTGGGGCTAGGTTAATTATTCGATCGACATATGGTTCGCCCAAGGAAGAGCGCTCGTAATGGGGCAAGAAGTAACACAAGCAATCTTCATAACACATCTGAAGATCCACAGGGCAATACTGATAATAATGCCTCTGAGAACAACGACAATTTGCAAGGACCTCTTCAGCACCAGCAGGAACACCAAGGGATTCCTACCGGTACAATACCGGAAGAACCTGTGGCTCAAGCGATCCCTGTTCCCCTATCGGACGCTCAGGAGAAGTTACGACAGATTGCTATGCTCCTTAAATCACTTTCCCCAGAGGAATTACTTATACTCGAACAAGTTCCTCGAAACCCTAGAACTACTAGGGCTAATCCCGCTCAAACGACGCCAAGGTAGAATGATCAAATCTCTCAACAAGCTGATAGCCCGGTAAGCGAGCAACGTTCATTACACAGTCCGCAAGGGGGAAATTCAAAACCCTCCGATAACAATCTCCGGAGAAAACCGGGTCAAAGAAGACCGCAGTCGGGACGCACCGGGTCCAAGGAACATACGATAATCCCCATCGAGGATGACGTGGGCAATGCAATCCCTGATCGACTACGAACTATGCGGTTCTCGAAAAGAGAAATCGAAAAGATGGTACAGGAACGACTTGAGCAACGCTTACGATCTGTTCAAAACCCGTGGGCCAGAACCACGGAACTCCAGGAGAGCTTAGCGGCCTGCTCTCCCTTCTGCAGAGAAATAAAAGAGGCACAGTCAACTGGACAGGTACCCGGTAGACTATCCAGATACGACGGAACCACTGATCTAGATGATTATATTTTTAGCTTCACAAACATAATGAACTTGTATGCTCACTCGGCGGAATTCACCGCTAAGTTGATGGTGACCACGTTAGAAGGACTAGCCTTGGACTGGTTCGCCAAGCAACCAACCAACTCCATATTTAGTTTTCGGGAATTATGCAACAAACTGACACAACAGTTCGCCAGTCAAAAGAGACAAAAATTGCCAATGAGCTATTTAGGAACCATTTATCAACAAGAGGGCGAATCCCTAAGAAACTGGTTGGTGAGATTTAATGTCGAATTGCTCAAAATCGAATCCCCCAATATCGATTACATAATCTCCATTCTCTTCGACCTCACAAAGAATAGGCAGTTCGGAAATGCCCTAAGCCGAAAGCAACCAAGAACATTCGCTGACATCATGAGTTTGACATCTAAGTATATGACCCAGGAAGAGATGAATTCTGTTAAAGATAAGAACAAAAACGAAGTTACGGCCTCAGGCTCCAAACTACAAGATAGAATTCCTGCCCAAAGATCCATGGACTATGAACGATCATTTAGAAAAGGCAACGTCTTCCAGCGATTAGAATACAATAAAAACGACCAGGACAGACGACCTAATATCTATCAAAGACCTAGAACCACTGATCCAGCAATCCGAAGCAGGGTCAATCAAGTAGAGCACCCGAGGCTAACCGTTCCTATAGAAGAAATCTTGGCTGTACTAGAAAGGAATAATTGGATCCCAGAAGCTAAGAAAATCGCTCAGCCCAGACCAGGTGGACGAAACTATGACTTATACTGCAAATATCACCGGGCACACGGGCACCGCACTGAAGATTGTTTTCACCTTAAAAAAGAGATAGAAAAGCTGATCGAACAAGGAAAACTAAATGACTATTTGGAGCGGGATAACCGCAAGCGAGGAAGAAGCAGGAATCCTCGGTTTAACAACGAAAGAAGAAATTCCCGTAGAAGGTCCCCTAATGATGGTCCCCCACAAGAATTAAATAACGACCAGATTAACGGTACCATCCACACGATCTCAGGGGGACCCACAGGTGGAGACAGTCGTAATGCTCGGCTAAGGACTGCTAGATCCATAATCGAAATCTTAAAGTACCCGAAAGAAGTATGGACCCTAGAAAACAAAGCAACGACCCACCAGCTAATTAGTTTCAACGAGGGCAAAGTACCCAAAAACCTTGTTTGGGACACAAAAGAGGATAGCCCCGACTTCCCAATGGTGTTATCGCTAGAAATAGCAAATTACAACGTCAAAAGAATCGTAATCGGTAATGGAAGCTCAGCGAATATCATCTCTAAAGAGGTCCTAGCCCAGATGAACTTGGGACAAATAACATTCCAAAAAGTAGCCACGCCTTTAGTAGGATTCGGGGGATCAGAGATTGTCCCCATTGGCACAATAACTTTGAGTGTCTCACTCGGGAAGAAACCATATCGGACGGTGAAGCTAGTAAAATTTTTAGTAGTAGAAACTCCCTTTGCCTACAATGCGATCCTAGGGCGACCAGCACTCTTTCCGAGCTGTAGTTTCAACGTACCATCAGAAGATAAAATTTCCAACTGACGTAGGGATCGGAGAAATAGTGAACAATCATTGCATGGCATTGGATTGCTACAACACATCACTAACCCTGGGAAATCGCCCAAGATCGATTACCCCAAGCAAAAGAAAACTTGAAGACGACGATGATAGAATCGGAGTCGATATCCCTAGCACCGACCGAATAGATAAGAAGGGAAAGGAACCAGTGGATTTAGCTTTAAAGCCACCGGAACATAAAGATGTCCTATTGGTACAAGGGGACCCAACAAAAACAACAAGAATAGGAACCGAATTAAGCAAAGAAGGGGAAGTAATGTTGGTCAACTTTCTCAGAAATAATGTAGACATCTTCGCCTAGAGCGCGAACGACGTTGAAGGGATTGACCCCCGGGTAATCAGTCATCCACTAAAAATCGACCCTTTGGCAAAACCTGCTAGACAAAAGAAGAGGAATCACGGGCCAATAAAGGATAAAATAATTAAGGCAGAAGTAGAAAGGCTACTCAAGGCAAAACAAATTCGAGAAATACACTTCTCGGAATGGCTATGTAATGTTGTGCTAGTAGCAAAGGGAGACAAAAAGGATAACAAATGGAGAATGTGCAACGATTTCACCGACCTTAATAAATTATGCCCGCGAGATCCATATCCTCTCCCAAGGATCGACTTATTAGTCGACTCAACCGCTGGCTTTGCAATTTTCAGTATGATGGATGCTTTCCAAGGATTCTATCAAATATACATGGATGAATGGGACCAAGAGAAAACTGCGTTCATAACCGAGCAGGGAGTATATTGCTTTATAGTGATGCCGTTTGGCTTGAAGAACGCCGGGGCCACATACCAAAGGTTAGTTAACCTGATGTTTAAAGAATTAATTGGAGAAATAATGGAAGTATACGTAGACGATATGCTGGTCAAAAGCATGAATGAAGTCGATCATGCGAAGCACCTCGATCGATGCTTCCAAATATTGAGAAAGTATCGAATGAAACTAAACCCTGCAAAATGCACTTTCGGGGTTAAATCCGGAAAATTTTTGGGATATCTGGTACATCAACGGAGAATCGAAGCCAACCCAGAAAAAATTCGAGCCATAACTGAAATGAAGCCTCCAAAGACGATCTCCCAAGTACAGATCTTGGTAGGTAAAATCGTGGCATTAAACAGATTCATATCCAAGTCGGCTGACAGAAGTTTGCCGTTTTTCCAAACCCTTCGAAAAGCGAAAAACTTTGCTTGGACCGAAGATTGCGACCAGGCCTTTGATCGATTAAAAGAATACATAACGGCATCCCCGCTATTAGCCAAACCAATCGAAGGAGAACCATTATATTTATACATATCGATCTCCGAAGTGGCCATCAGTTCGGTATTAGTTAAAGTGGATGGCCTAGAACACAAGCCTGTTTATTACTTAAGCAAACTACTGCAGGGGGCTGAGAAAAACTACTTGGAAATAGAGAAATTCGCCTTGGCCTTAGTAGTGGCAGCAAGAAAACTCAGACCCTACTTTCTAACCTATAAAGTTGTGGTATTGACCAACCAACCATTAAGATAGGTCTTAGCAAAACCAAAAGCCTCTGGAAGACTGATCAAATGGGCGATCGAACTCGGTCAGTTCGATATCGAGTACAAACCTAGAATTGCAATTAAAGCCCAAGTCTTAGAAGATTTTCTATTAGAAACTCCGAGCCAGGCAGTTGAACATCCTGAATCAACCAGCCATGCCAATGATATCATGATTGTAGAAAATCAAACCTGGTTAATACACGTCGACGGCGCTTCATGCCGAGAGGGAGGAGGTGCTGGAATCAATTTTACTGGGCCAAACAAGGAGGATATCAATTACGCAATAACACTAGACTTCGTCGTGACAAACAACGAAGCAGAGTATGAAGCGATCGCAGGAATGGAAATGGCAATGAAGGCCGACATAAAGAATCTTAAAGTATTAACCGATTCGGAGTTAGTACAAAGACAAATGGTGGGCCTATATGAGGCAAAGGAATTTAACATGATCAAATATCTTGCCAAATGCCAAAGTAAAAAAATTGGCTGAAAAATTCGAAAGTTTTGGGATACAGAACATCCCACGATCGGAAAATAGATGGGCCGATCAACTCTCTAGATTTACTGGATCTGATGACGGAAAGACTGAGAGAGTAATCAATTGGTTAATTTCTAATACACCAGCGATTGATATCGATGAAACACCGATCACTCAAGTAATGGAAATCGAAGAGGCCGAAGCAAACTGGATGACTCCAATGATAGAGTACCTTCGAGAAGGAAAATTACCCCTGGACCAAAACGAAGCGCGTAAAATAAAATATCGGGCTCCAAAGTATACATTAATAGAAGAAAAACTTTACCGAAGATCAGTATCGGGAATTCTTCTAAGATGCATCTTCGAATCTCAAACCGATGATATACTCCGAGAAGTACATGAAGGAGAAGCAGGGAATCACAGCGGAGCAAGGGCCTTGGCTTTAAAATGCCTTAGAACTGGATATTATTGGCCTACCTTCAACAAGGATGCAACCAAATATGTCCAAAAATGTCACCATTGTCAAATACATACTAATGTAAGTCATCAACCAGCCGAAAACACGCACCCCATACCAGTATGTTGGCCATTCGATCAATGGGGAATGGACATTGTGGGACCTTTTCCAGCAGCAAGTTCCAAAAAAGCATATGTTTTAGTAGCTGTAGAGTATTTCAGTAAGTGGATAGAATGCATTGCCCTTGCTCGAATAACCCAATTCCAAGTGATCAATTTCCTATGGAAATTCATAGTATGTCGATTCGGAATTCCTCGGATCCTAATCTCTGATAATGGAACCCAATTTGCGGGAAAGCACGTCCTAGAATGGTGTGCAAAACTAGGAATTCAGCAAAATTTCGCCTCGGTTGGGCATCCTAGAGCAAATGGACAAACTGAAGTAGCAAACCGAGAAATAATCAAATCATTGGAGAAAAGATTAGGGGCAGCCAAAAGAAAATGGCTAGATGAACTCCCAGGAGTACTTTGGGCTAATCGAACCACAGTCAGGACCTCAACCGGGGAAACCCCATTCAGCCTAGTATATGGCTCCGAAGCTGTTATTCCGATCGAAACACTAATTCCAACACCGAGAATTGAAATGTATGACGATCAGGAAAATGAAAAGACAAGAGAAAATGATATTGATTTAACAGAAGCTTTAAGAGAAAAAGCGCCCGTACGTTTGCAAGTCACTAAAGCAAATATGGAAAGGGCGTATAATCAAAAGGTACGCATCCGAACCTTCAAAGAAGGGGACCTGGTCTTGAAAAAGGTAGAAGTATCCAAACATGTGGGAAAGTTACAACAAAATTGGGATGGACCATACGTTGTCATTGGTGTAGGAAAGAAAGGCTCATACAAAATTGCACACTTGGACGGAACAGCCTTACCAAGAATCTGGAATGCAGTCAACCTTAGAAAATACTATGGTAAATAAATTATAGTAGATCATGCTGTTTTATTTTTTTTTAGTATGTTTTATTCATTGTAATAAAGGCCTTAGCCTACCGTTCGTTTTTTAATATACCTGTTAGCAATTTTAAATATTAAATCAAGATAGAGTATAAATCGATTGATTCGGTAAACACTCCTCGGAATTCTACAATCGTATTGGTTGAGATCAAGATACAACGAGTCGAGTATAAATTGATCCGCTCAATAAACGCTCCTCGATCCAACCATACAACGAGTCGAGTATAAATTGATCCGCTCAATAAACGCTCCTCGATCCAACCATACAACGAGTCGAGTATAAATTGATCCACTCAATAAAACGCTCCTCGATCCAACCATACAACGAGTCGAGTATAAATTGATCCGCTCAATAAACGCTCCTCGATCCAACCATACAACGAGTTGAGTATAAATTGATCCGCTCAATAAACACTCCTCGATCTATTTATAACGATTAAAAGGCTTTTGGTAATTAAAAACTAAGTCTAAATAAAAAAGAGTTGAGTATAAATTGATCCGCTCAATAAACACTCCTCGATCTATCTATAACGATTAAAAGGCTTTTGGTAATTAAAACCTAAGTCTAAATAAAAAAGAGTTGAGTATAAATTGACCCGCTCAATAAACACTCCTCGATCTATTCATAACGATTAAAAGGCTTTTGGTATTAAAACCTAAGTCTAAATGAAAAGGAGTTGAGTATAAATTGATTCGCTCAATAAACACTCCTCGATCTATTTATAACGATTAAAAGGCTTTTGGTAATTAAAACCTAAGTCTAAATCTAAAAACGAGTCGAGTATAAATTGATCCGCTCAATAAACGCTCCTCGATCTATATTTATCGATCAGAAAGATTTGGGAAAATATACCTAAGTCTAAGAAACGAGTCAAGTGTAAATTGATCCGCTCAATAAATGCTCCTCGATCTATATTTATCAATCAAAAAGATTTGGGAAAAAATACCTAAGTCTAAAAAACGAGTCGAGTATAAATTGATCCGCTCAATAAACGCTCCTCGATCTATATTTATCGATCAAAAAAGATTTGGGAAAAAATACCTAAGTCTAAAAAACGAGTCGAGTATAAATTGATCCGCTCAATAAACGCTCCTCGATCTATATTTATCGATCAAAAAGATTTGGGAAAAAATACCTAAGTCTAAAAACGAGTCGAGTATAAATTGATCCGCTCAATAAACGCTCCTCGATCTATTTTTATACAAAGAAAATGGTTTTTGATATAAAACCTAGATATTAAAAAGAGTTGAGTATAAATTGATCCGCTCAACTAAAGGCTCCTCGATCTATGCAATAAAAGTAAGTTACAATTAGAGAGAAATCAACAACAAGAAATATGAGGATAATAACATTAAAAGTATTATTCATCTGAAGTTATGAGAACAGATCTCAAGTTACATACGAAGAATACAAATAACTTTGTTCGATCTACATATCATCACAACTATTTAGAAAAAAAAAATCCAATTCTATAGATCTGCGATCTTCACGACAATGTCCACGGAAACATCAATCTCCCCCCTGGTACCTCGACGATCGGAATTAACCACCTAAGAATCATGTTGCTCAGGATGGTCGACTTCTTTGGTTCGATGGTCAGGATCAAAAGATCAAATGTTCTTCCAGACGAAATGACCATTACCAGCATGATGCCCGGTAACAGACACTCGCCCAGAAGGAGATACTGCTGGTATGATGGGGTTGAATTTTACTCTAAAGCAGCATCTCTTCAGGACCGTCGCAGGAGAAGAAGTTTACCAGCACACCCCGGTGGTCTATCAATCCGGAGGTAACATCCTAACGCGGCGGTGCCTGGTCAGTATGAACCCTCCATGTGCAAACAGAAACCACGGACCTCAAACTTGTGAAGACAAAGGTTGAGGCCTCATGGGACCCGTCAGTACAAGGTAGGGCTTCCATGGGACCCGTCAGTACAAGACAGAAGAAATTTTAGATATTATGATATAAATCACGATAATGTGACTTTTTGAATATTATGGGATCAGAAGGCAAAATGAAATTTAAGGAAACTGAGATCTCCATCTTTTCTGAGAAAACATAAACAAGATATGGAACCTGCCTACTTATTTATAGGCACTTGTGCAAATGATCCTACGGCTGGATAGAGATTTGATCAAGGGACAAAAATGCGACCTTTTGATTTCCCGTAATTAATGCGAGTAAGTTGGAACGACACCTCTCCGATCGACTCAACGAATCGATGACAAAAGAAACTTTAGATCGAAGCGATCACAAAACAATCGAAGCAGATCTAAAAGAGCTCCAGAAAAGAAAAGTTTGCACGCTCACATATGCTAGTCGCTCGACGAATAGCTTGACATCCTCAACAAAGGCATGCAAGTTTACACCATTATGAAACGTTACTGGTTCACTTAGAAGTGTAAGATCTAACCCTCCAGCATATGAGGGTCGTCACTGCCTCATATATTATATGGAAAATTAATAATTGGCTATATAAGAACTCAACTGGAGTCCAAGAAGCCTGACACCGATATTAAGGCAATAATTACCATCGTTCCAGACTGCACTATCGCCGCTGCCTAACATACCAAAGAATTGCTGAAGGAGGTCTGAACAGACTAGATCTAATTAATAAGTCTACATTTTCCAATTCCTCCCATATCAAAATTTTTTGACATATTTGATACACTGGTTGCTTTATTTGAGGAACATGGAACTCACAATCAGTACCAACAAACATGGATTTTAAGAAGATACCTAGAACGATATCTTTTCACAAGGTTCAGCGAACTTAAACCTATGATAAAAGCAGAGCTCAACAGTGGAAATGACAGCGTCCTTAAATAAGATATCCTTGGCAAAAGGACAAATTTACAAGGGACTGGTCGAACAGCGACGACAACGCTGAGCGTTCCTTAACAAATATTCAATCAACTATCTACATGGATGGCCTGCTGTCCACATTTTTATGTCTAACATGACTTCTGGACAATCATAAGGGATCATGCTTGGTTGACCATCATTCTTATACTTGATTTAAAAGTTTGATTTGCAGAACAAACGTTATATCATTCAGTTACTTAAAAAACTGATCGAGCAAGACTAAGCTACTATTTTCGAAAACTGATATCCTCCCAGAAGACCAATACCAGATAAGCAAGCTAATCTTTCCTGATTATTTCAAGAAGTTATATTTTTGCATAACAGCAAAATATGCATAACAAAATATATCTACGGATTGAAATACATGGATCTGCCCGTAAAAGATCATAGCTTTAATTAAATCATTCTCCTCGTACAAAAACTTCAGCCCAAGCAACTACACAAAAAGTTTGGGCACTACAACAAAAAAAAAAAAAAAAAGAGAAGAAACTCAAAATAACAGCCGGGTCGAACAGGTCACCGAGAAGGGTTGTTATCAACAGGCCGACTAGCAGAAACAGTCCTCCGAGGAGTCAAGTTACCTACAAACGCCATCAACTCCTCCTGACGCTTTAGATAACCGGCATCGTAACCTTCTTCATAGGCCTGCCGTCGAGACTCCTCTGCTAGGGCAGCAGCATGAATCAAATCACTTTTCTCCTTCTCCCAGACAGACTTCTCTTCTTGTAATTTTTTGAGATCATCATTAGCAAGCTGCAGTTGGAGGGTCTGCCCTGCGGCCTTCGCCGTCTCTGACTCCAAACGACGTTGATAGGCATCCTTACCGATCCACAGATCCTCATTTTGCACACCCAGCTGGAGTGCAAAATATTTAGCCTGGAAAAGAAAAGAAAAAGAAAGCCCTTACATAACAAGGCAATCAAAATAAAAGCGGGAAAAATAATCAAAAATATATTTACCTGCTCACATATCTTCACCAGCGACTGAACAAGGCGAACGTTAGGGGTACCCTCTAGCTTCCTCAACTCGCCAGGCAAGATAGTGCTCAGGCCCAGATCCCACGACAGAGTGTCAGGCTCAACAGAGCCAGGCAGTTCACTAACGGAAGGTACACCGTCAGGACGTGGAGTTACCGACTGCATAATATCCTTAACTTGCTCGAGGATGCTATGGTCATCTAACGGACGAGGGGATTCACTCTCGTTGGGACTAACCGAGGTCTCCTTACCCGAAGCAGAAATAACGGTCCGCCGACTGGACCTTGATCCTGCCCAACCTCCAGAAGGCCCGCCAGATTCAAAAGAAGTAGTCATCACTGTAGTATCATTAAACAAGTAATCAGGGAAATCTTGAGAAACAGGTTGTGCTGCGGAGGGATTTACAAAGGAACCCTGATTAATCACCTCCGAGACAACACCAATTTGGCCTCCGCTGACAACCGGGGCAACAGAAGTAGAAAAAGGAAGAGAATTAACAGGAACATGTTCATATGTGCCATGTTCGAAAGAAGAAGTGCCTGAAGAAAAGAGTACGTCAAAAGTTTGCTCCATAAATGACGAATCACCAAAGGCCACCTGATGAGGGGTAATTCGGATCCCCTGTCTTTATAGCCTCAACGCAGTTCGAATAACACCGAACCCTGTCCCCAGGGACCAAGAGCCGAACCAAAGCCTGAAGATGATTGTTCCGAGCACATAAGAAAACCAGAGATCGAAGGACACTATTGGGCCGAGCCCAGGCCCAAGCCCTCCAAATCGGCTATAAATACCCCATGCATTTATTACACCGGACACAACTTCCCAGGCACACTAGCTTTGAGAATTGCTGTTCGGGTTTACCAGAGAATATCAGTGTAGGCTTTCTCATATGTATTTCGCCCTCTAGCTTGTACGGCATCCAATAATGCTCGAATAGGACCCTTAAATATTTGTATTTGTACTCATTCAATTCGAATACAATTACATTGGTCTTTGCTATTGTTTTATTATTGTTATAATTGTATTACT
This sequence comes from Penstemon eatonii, assembly GCA_038501285.1. Classification (NCBI taxonomy): domain Eukaryota; kingdom Viridiplantae; phylum Streptophyta; class Magnoliopsida; order Lamiales; family Plantaginaceae; genus Penstemon; species Penstemon eatonii. The sequence goes on along the minus strand of CM076715.1, from coordinate 57,161,052 downwards.
TCCCACCCTTGATCGAATTAACGAAACTACGTAAGATCAATTGGCGCCCACCGAGGGGCCTTATTCGAGTATTAGATCGACATATGCCTAATACGAGGAGAAATATGTATGCCAGCGAAAAGCTTAAGGATAATGGTCGGATCTATGATTGCACAGTTCATCTATTTCTTCAATGGATTTATTTTCCACAAAGGAACCATTTTCTTCGATCATTATTAGCATGGTAGACTTAGAAAATCTATGCAATCAGAGCTCATCGATGGTCGGAATTTATTTTTTCGATCATCTTATTTATTATTATTTTCAAAAGAAAAAATTCCTCGAATCAGCTATCTTTGGTTTCAGTTGTATAATGTGTATACATTACTTATAAGTTACCTATATTTTTCTCGATTTGATTGGGATGATTGGAATATTTGAACAACGGCAACAAATTATGAGTCGGAGCTAAATATCAGCAGTCGATTCGACCAATAAAAGGAAGATTAAATGGTGAAATTCGATTAAAGAATGAAAGCTTTGTCATTCAAATTCTTCAGATAAATTACAAAGAAAAGCCTCGAATCAATTCCGAGCTCAAAAGATATAGTACAATCACTCCTACACTATTACAAGTTCTGCGAGTAAGTCTATCCTGATACATATTCGGTCATCGTCCCTATTAGACCGCTCCAGATGCAGAACTCAGCAGTGATTCTTCGTGATCATCACTAGCCACGTGTCGCACATCCGTCTTCGTACAGGATGAAAGCCGGATCAAAACTCTTCTCCGGGGATTCAGACCGACCTTAGGTCTTCATCTGTAAATAATGATTGAAATCCTCGATCATTATTTACAGGTTAATCCGAACAGGTGCAGCAGAGGGTTATTCCAGCAGAGGCGCTCCAAAGGAACTCGAAGGACCTATCTCGTAAGAAAGCCCTCGAGGAAGCTGTCCTCTCGGAGTAACCATCTGCCCGATCGGGTACTGCACCAGAAGACCGGAATTCTAACCCGTCACAGACAAAATATGTCTGGGAAAACAGGTTGCCTGCCGGTATTCTAGGCGCAATTTCTTTTGCCTGTCGATATTCTAAGCGAAAAAGCTTATGCTAAAGGAGCTAAGATCGAAAAATAGGGTTCTGAGTCTAATCTCAAACTCCTTTATCTTGGAAAAAGTATGAATCAAATCTAAAACTCGACCCATGGTGATCGGAGGGAGCATAAGGAAAAAGTGAGAAATGTTGTATACACGAAGGGACCTTTTTATAGTGGTAAGGGGTTTTAAATCAACGGCCCAGATAACTGGCTACGAGCGGTTTGATGTCTGTAATAAATGGAATGACCGTTATGTTTCCCGAGAAATAGGGCCCTGTTTGGTAACAAGGACACATGGTTCATTAGGGCATATAGGAGAATTATGATATTCAAGACATGCTCATAGCATTATTATTGAAGATTAATATTTTGGATTCAAGTTCAATTTATTCAGACACCTTTGCAGACAAATAACGCTGTTCGACTAGGAATAACTACGATCGGTTCAGTCGAACAGAACTATCAAACCTGAAGATTATGCGACTGAAGAAGTTCGACAGGTCCACGGAAATATTATTCTATTACTCGACCAAGCAAATGCTATTTGATTATTTCTTTGTTGATATTAAGAATAAAGGGAGTCATGGGAGATAAAATCGAAGAAGAAATATATTTGTATTATATTATTTCGAAAAATACAAGATGTGGGAAGTACATATCGAGCATAGCTCAAGCCTCTAAATTACATCAGAACGCTATTATTTTCTACAATCCTATGAAATTTTCGGTCTTTTCTCCTATTGCTAATTCGGAATAATTTGGCTCCAAGTATGGAATCTCCTTAGGACCCGCAGGTTTTTTTTTTTAACCTTATTTACGACCTTCCGATGACAAAAGGGCGAGCACATGGCTTATCGAGTGACTATATTCTGGATAGCTCGCTCTCTGCTGTGTCTTCCAAAATGCATTGTAGCAACAGGTCCCTAATCGAAGACCTGCGCAACAGCCTGTGGACCTCGTGAATCGGGCATATTGGCTTTCAAGATGGAGATTGTATTTGCCTGACGATATTCTAAGCTAGGTCGGGTGAGAAGACTGTCACTCTTAAAGATTGTTCGAAGTCCGAACTCAAACAGTTGAACTAATCGAATAGTCGCCTTGACCACCATGATCAGATAGGTAAATTCTCGATGCAACGAATGAGATGATTTCAACAATAGGCCAGCCTTTTATAGCCGAAAACAGAAAAGAATCCAACGGCGTATAAATTGCGAAGTGAACGGACAAGATTTGTCGACCATTGGGATTCCCTGTAAAACGGGAACCATTTTGAAAAAATAAAACTTACCAAAATTGGGAACCTATAGACAAAGATTTTTCTCGACAAAGGCATGAGGATATTTGAGTTATTCACCACTGATTATTTTTCCATGATTCATCTTTTTTCATGATAGCAGAAGACTATTTTCTCGTCAAAATATATTTCGATCAGAGTTACATATTCAATGGAAACTAATTTCATCAATATTCATACTCATTCATCTCTCCCTGATATTATCAATCTCTGTTATTCTATTCGTATTTGTCTCATTCTCCTATTATCTAAGGGTGAAAGCCTCTGCTATGCCCCTTAGATCGAAATTATTAAAGGGTGAAAGCCTCTGCTATGACCCAAGGGGCTAAAAATGCTCTGAAAACGACTAAGGGTGAAAGCCTCTGCTATGCCCCTTAGATCGAAATTATTAAAGGGTGAAAGCCTCTGCTATGACCCAAGGGCCAAAAATGCTCTGAAAACGACTAAGGGTGAAAGCCTCTGCTATGCCCCTTAGATCGAAATTATTAAAGGGTGAAAGCCTCTGCTATGACCCAAGGGGCTAAAAATGCTCTGAAAACGACTAAGGGTGAAAGCCTCTGCTATGCCCCTTAGATCGAAATTATTAAAGGGTGAAAGCCTCTGCTATGACCCAAGGGCCAAAAATGCTCTGAAAACGACTAAGGGTGAAAGCCTCTGCTATGCCCCTTAGATCGAAATTATTAAAGGGTGAAAGCCTCTTCTATGACCCAAGGGGCTAAAAATGCTCTGAAAACGACTAAGGGTGAAAGCCTCTGCTATGCCCCTTAGATCGAAATTATTAAAGGGTGAAAGCCTCTGCTATGACCCAAGGGCCAAAAATGCTCTGAAAACGACTAAGGGTGAAAGCCTCTGCTATGGCCCTTAGATCGAAATTATTAAAGGGTGAAAGCCTCTGCTATGACCCAAGGGGCTAAAAATGCTCTGAAAACGACTAAGGGTGAAAGCCTCTGCTATGCCCCTTAGATCGAAATTATTAAAGGGTGAAAGCCTCTGCTATGACCCAAGGGCCAAAAATGCTCTGAAAACGACTAAGGGTGAAAGCCTCTGCTATGCCCCTTAGATCGAAATTATTAAAGGGTGAAAGCCTCTGCTATGACCCAAGGGGCTAAAAATGCTCTTAAAACGACTAAGGGTGAAAGCCTCTGCTATGCCCCTTAGATCAAAATTATTAAAGGGTGAAAGCCTCTGCTATGACCCAAGGGCCAAAAATGCTCTGAAAACGACTAAGGGTGAAAACCTCTGCTATGCCCCTTAGATCGAAATTATTAAAGGGTGAAAGCCTCTGCTATGACCCAAGGGCCAAAAATGCTCTGAAAACGACTAAGGGTGAAAGCCGTTGCTATGACCCTTAGATCGAAATTACTAAAGGGTTGAAAGCCTTTGCTACGATCCAAGGTGTAAAGTATCAATCGTACAAGATTCCAATATACGTCCTGTTTCGAACTAACAACAATCACAATCCGCCAAGAGGGCCCATCGTTATTATTCCAGTATTATAAATTTTTAATCGGTCTACGAAGATCAACTGTTACTTATATATGAATATCAGAGATAAAAGAATGTCAATTATTCTTTATTATCAATACACTTATGGAGGTCATTCGAGAATGATATTTGTTGCTCATATTTTCGGGGCGAAGAAATCGCTGCTCAGTAACAATATACGAAAAACAGTTCTGCAGTAGGGATAAGAGAGAAAATAAATATTTCTTATTCATGATCTTTCGAATGGTTACAAGAAGTTTCGTGATTATAATAATAATAAAAAAATAAAAATAAAAAAAAATCGAGCAAAGCTGAAACTCTACATTCAACGTGACCCTATTAACCCTACGCTAGAATGTTCTCGTAAGTGAAGACGGAAGGCGAGGCTGGGATAACACTTCTACCCTTAATCCATCGCTTCCTCAATAATTGCTCCGTGCTGGAGCAGGCCGAGAGACAGGGAGGCAATCCCTAGAGAAATTACTCCACGCAATCTCGAAGGCAACGTTCTTCAAGAAACATCTTGAAGAAGTGGAGATCGAGAGCAGGAAAACTCCTCCAGCAGTTGACCCACTATCCGACCAAATGGAGTGACAGGATATCGGAATTCTAACCCGTCTCAGGAGAGATGACTCCAAAGAAGCAGGTCGCCTGCCGGTACCCTAGTCGCAATCCTTTTCGCCTGTCGATACCCTGGTCGAAATTACTCCCCATACGGGGACGCCGAAGAGATCAAAGAAGAGAGTTCGAGTCCGAATCTCGAACGCTTTTATTGCTGAGACCGAATCGAAAATAAAGATGGTTGATGGAGGTAAAAATGCAACCATATTAATCGAACGAAATGTTTACAGACAAGTAAAAATATGAAGGTAAATTCAGAAGTATTTATAGGGGGAAGAATTCCGTATCAACGGTGTAGATCTCTTCAGATGAACGGTGGGAATATGTATAGCGCTCTGACCGCTCAGATTCCCGATAAATCAGGGACTGTTTAGTTAAAAGAAAACGGGACGTAACGCAAAAAACTAAATCACAAAAGCTGAACAGAACTAACGGCCAAAAATGCGAGCAAAAAAATACAGCGACCGTTTTCACTTCCCGAATATTCAGGAACCGTGTGGGTAAATGGAAAAACAGTCAAATTCAACAATGCTCGAAACAATTATAGTTTAATTTCCGATCATCAAAGAAAGTGACAAAGAAAAAGTCGGACTATAACTGATCAAGGAACCATTATCAATAACTCGTCCAAAGATGGACCAAGATCGGTAAAGAACTTTATTTAAGCAGATAAGAACGAATGTATGAAATTAATCGAGAAATTATTATTTCCAGAGTTCGATACATTGAAGAGTTACAAGTTACAAAGATATCAACTCCTATTACATTTTATAATTCTACAAACACCTACAAAGGCTAATCTCTGTATCCGAGCGAGATAGGGATTCATAGCCACCCAATCCTATGAAATTTTCGGCGGACGATAATGTCCTTACTCGAATTGGAGGAGCCTGTCAAGCCAACAGGCTTTTGTCTTTATTTATGATTCCTCAAAAAGGAGAAGGGTAAGGCATCTTTTTCTAGGTGTAACGTGAATACTTTATTGAGGGCCTCGACCCTCGAAGCTCCACCCCTTACATCCTCGAGGAAGAACCGAACAAACCGCTGGAGACCCCTAAAAGATTTGATGCTTGAACTTCTCCTAAACCACGGAGGGTCGTGGGGACTGCCCGGGTCGTGGGTGGTCAGCAATAAAGCTGACCGGTCTCCAAGGTCGGAATAATGTTCGCCTGCAGATACCCTAGTCGAGGTCGAAGTACCAGTTAGTCTATGACCTGCAGAATAGGTCCTAACTCGAAATTTAAAATATTGGGCCAGGCAACAAGATCTTTTAACCAGCATGGCTGAAGGAGTCTGCTTTAAAAATAATTTTATAAGGATACAAATTGAAGAACCCTATTTATAAGTACTATTCTCAAAATCCAACGGCTAGCAGAAAACGAAAGGAACGGTCAAGATCGAAAGACTGTTGCGCTTCCCGAGATTTTCACCGGGAAGAGAAAGTAATATATTCTGGAAATCGAGCAGAAGTAATATACCAAGATCGAAGAACGAAGATTACGAGCATAAGACCAAACGAAGAAAGCAAACAAAAGCATGGACAGAAGAGAATATGTTAAATTATGGACAAACTTGTAATCCGAGAAACTAATAGATTATTACAAATCATAGGGGATAAAAATGTCTGAAATTATTCATGATCACATGAGTAAAAACAATATAGCCATACTACAAGTCCGGGTAAATGAAAAGCAACATCTAGACAAGCTTATTATCAGAAAGAATCTTTCGAAGCTCAGCGCTACGAGCCTCACATCCTGCTTCGAATCCACGATCATAAGCCTCCTTCTCTCGACGTATGAAATCTTGTTTCTCCTGCTCGTGAAGGCTCTTCAGTTTTTCGATTTTCTCGTTCAGCTGCTTATGGATCTCTTCTCCACGCTCGTTAGCAGTCTTCTCCCTCTCTAAAGCAAGCTTCTCTGCGAGGACACGCTCGAACTCGACTTTCTTCTCCTCCAGCTCGAGAGAGAGGGCAGTACGTTGATTGGTCTCCCGCTCAGCAAATGTCTTAAGCTCAATAAAGTCTTGTCCGGCCTGTTAAAAGGATCAACAGCGGTAAAAAATAAAAATAAAAAAAAAAAAAGAGAGGAAGAATAAATAAATGTACACCTGAAAAAGGTAGTGCTGCCCAGACTCAAACAACTCTTCTATGTTCCTCTCCTTGGATGCGTTTCTCTCCTTGGGAATATCAGTCTCCGAAGAAGTAAAGTTAGCTTGCAACAAATTACCCATGGGATCAACCTTAGAAGGAGATCCATCTTTCGACTCCTCGTTCAGGGAAGAAGCAACTTTTGGAGGAGAGAAATCGACAAGAGGTCGGAGAGGATTATCAATTCCTGAAGCTTCAGCAGAGGTCCCTACGCCAAGATCTAACTTGGATTTTTTGCGGAGATTCCCTGCGAGAGGAACGGTCGAAGTATCGGGAGATGATTTACCACCAATGGCAAGATTTTGTAAAGCCTCAAGGGGAGTGGCCCCATCAGAATAAGGCCTTTTATTTGAAGAAGGGCCAGAAGTATTTTCTATCACGGGATCTTTGTTTGAAGGATCGACAACTTTCAGGGAAGAACCCCCGAGCGTAGCCTCGAGCTCCTTGTCCAAAATCGACTTGCTAGAGCTGCCCGGGTTTTGTTTTGAAGAAGTGTTTTTCTCTTTCTTGTTGTCTTCCCCTTTAGGAGCTCTTGGGGAAGACACAGAGGTCTTGGAAGAAGATTTGGAGGTTTTGGCCTCCTTGGCAACTTTTTGCTCCTTGCTCGGATTCTTATTTTTCGAACCGCCAAATAACGATCTGGGATCGATAGCCTTCCCTAATACGTTTTCCATGATAAGCGGATTTGGGACCTACGGTTCGGACTATTACTCTTAAAGGGATTCGAAGAAGGCAGAAGATATGGCAAAAAGCTCCGATCTCTATAAGCAAAGATGTCGTATGAATAATGAAAAGAAACCCTAATATTTATAGACACTACGCCCTATGATTACGATAATGGATCGACGCAACCTTTAAAGAGAAATCCCGTATGGAAAGGGCAAATATCCGAGCATAAAGTTATCGAACCTTGAAAATTAAAATGGTAACTGGATATTAGTAAGATCGGAATTTACAAGTTACAGCAGTCAGATCAGAAAAGAAACAAATCCGTTTACTAAAATGAGTTACATGAGTATACACGATTAGTTCCTAACTACAAAACTATGAATCGCCCCTCCCAGCACGATCGGCTCCGATAACTCGCTAAATAGAAAGTCAGGTGGAGCTATTACTCGGTTTGGTCAAAAGTTCGATCGCCTTCTTTATCCGATACATCGCCTATGTTGACATCTTCGCCTTTTTCCTCCGACACGGGAGGATAGTCGGTGAAACGCTCGAGCACATCAGGGTTAGGCATCGGAATGCCATACTCCTCGACTAAGGGGGCAAAGCGATGATTTTTCCAATTAGTATCCATCTTGGGTAGAGAGGAAGCTTTGTAATCCTTCCCTTCAGCGTTCTTAAAAGGGTTCATGTGCTTAAAGTACTCATCCATATCATCCGGTATCTTCTTGGCCGCGACCAATTGTTGAACCCCTTTATAAAAGATCGTCTGAAGGATTTCTCCCATTTTCCTTTGAACTAAGGGGTCCAAGACAGGGGATTCCAGGAACACTCGTATGGCAGGGATCTCGACTTCTTCCCGGCCTTGGGCATATGCACGCTCGGAGTCTTGCTTCGCTAGCTCGAGTTCAACCTTTATCTTCTTTAGCTCCTCCTCAAGGGCACTTCTTTCTTTAACGGATGCAAGCAAGTCCTCTTCTACTGAGGAAGGATGCTTCGTATTCGCTTTCTCAAGCTCCTTCTTTACTTGGGACAATTCTCGCTGACTCTCCGCCAGCTGAGATCGAATGGCCTGGTAATCAGCAAAAATCTGGGCATATGCATCATGAGCGTCCTGCGATTCCTGCTCTAATAACGCCAAACGATAGGATTGAAGGGCGAATAAATCCCCTACCTACAAGACATTTTCGAGTATCAGTAAAGCTAAGAATTCTAAAGAAAGAACACAGTCAAAAGATGAGTATTTACCTCATGATACGTTCTGGAGAAATCACTCAAAACCTCAAAATCCCCTTTGATGGAATGAAGCAGGATATCCCGTTTAAACCGACTAGCCATAAAGATTCTAGTGGCTTTGTCGAATTCGTTCTCCCCATTCATATCCAGATCGGTCATAATGGTACCATCCTCAGGATATCCAGCAGTTCTGCTACTACGAAAATGCTCGTCCATAAAGTCTGCCACATCAGGCTCCGACCTACCTTCTCGACAAGGGACAGAAGCAGAACTCACGCCAAAGGGTTTTATCCTCCTCGAAGGCCCTGGGTGTTCGGCATTTCTTTTCTGGCCCAGAAGCTTCTCGTATTCCTGAATACCCTGAATCCGATTCCAGGAATGTTGACTGTAGCCGACAGACGAAAGAGCGGAAGTATCAGGGGAGAATAACGATCGAAGAGGTCCGGACGTGGCAGAATTCAAAGAACTCATAGTGCCAACCCCTCTTAAGTCAGGAATCAAAGATGGTATGACAACTGGATTCCCACCTAAGTTACTTGCGTCTGTTCTTCTTTCGGAAGCGTAAGGTAATGGGTCGAAATAAAATTGTTTATCTCCGACCAAGCCAGCAGGGGATACTCGAAAACTCTCAACAAGCCGACCTGCGAGGATAATACGAGTCGGGCACGAGTTTAAACAAGGAAAATTGTTTAATAAAACCCAAAAGTAAGTTAAAGATAAGAAGCATACCCAGAGAAAGAGGAGCAAGGGTAGGAGCACTAGAGGTTCGCAGGAGGGATCCTTCGGAAGATTGGCTAGGGTACTTAATCGCCGGGGCAGGGTAATCACAGCGGCTCAACCCAGCCAATCGTAAAACGCCCTCTTGAATTAGGGACTTGGTATGGTAGGGATTGGATCGCATTTGTTCGAGAAATTCGTCGGAAAGACGTTGTCTGAGTTTTTCTCTGATCTTACGAGAACCATACGACCAAGAATCTGCACCATCCCATCGATATGGTCTAGTCTTTGAACTACCTTCCGACACAGGAACATCGGGACCTTTCACGAAGAAGAATCTCCTCTTCCAGCCTATACTTTTCTTTGTTGATATCTTAGTAAGAAAGGGTCGCTTCGACCGCTGGAAAATGGATACAAACCCCGCATTGGAGCCCTTATTCAATTCCATTCGGAAAGTGTGCCAGAAATTACTAAAAGAGGCCTCTTCCCCTTTTGCCTCCATGAGAGCACTAAATGCCACTATGTAGGCAACAGAGTGCGGGAGAAGTTGAGCGGGGGACAGAGAAAAGAAAGAAAGGACATTTCTGATAAGGGGAATGAATGGAATACGTAGACCACAGGAGAATTGGCCCTCGTAAAACGATTGACAGCCAGCTGGCGGCTCGGTAGCACGGTCGGAATAAAAAGGAATGACGATCGAAAACCCTTTCGGAAGATATTTCCCAAATCCCGTCTCAAGATAAACACGGTCTTTCTTCGTAAAATAACAGGAGGTTTCTTTAGCAGGAAGTTCTGACGTGTTCGAGGTCACGACCTCAGAGGTGAGCTTGGGTTTGAAAATTCTGACAAAGGCACCCTCACCGATGCTGCGCTTTTCAACCTCATTTTCTTCGAGATCCTCGCTTGGATCATCATTCTCGCCTCCTGGATGGAATTCTCCATCCTCGTAATCATCAACGAGCTTTAATAGAGGATCAGATTCTTGACTCTCTTCGACCTTATTCTTGCCCTTTGAACTTCTAGAACTTGACATTGTGAATTCAGAAATGAATGTACTGAAGTAACTACCTTTTCGATTCAAACACTTCGAGCTCAAGAGAAAATATAACATGGAAATAATTTTTCAACGGGTCAACATATATATACGGGGTTAAAAAGGTAAAATTGCAAAGAGGTCCCCGAGTAACCGCGACGGTTGAACTTACCAAGGGTAAAAACTTGGGGTTATCCCTCTCAAAATAGCCTTTTTGATCCTTCTTTTTCTAGAATTGCGGAATTTGTCCTTGCGATTTATCCCTAAGGATCTCGGGGGCCCTCCTTATTATAATCGGAAATTCTGGAAAGCATCCGTCTAGGGATCGAACAACGCATCTTGGAACCAAACAGGATATTATTACTTCAACATCCTCTGACAAGGGTAACTTCAGAACACGCCGATGTATGTTTTCTAGTATATGCACTCTTTTTCCCTAGCTCGGTTTTTATCCCAATGGGTTTTTCCGAGTTAGGTTTTTAACGAGGCATATCCTAAAGACATTCTGAATGGCTCGTCTCATTGTAGCATGGGACGTATTTTGTACTTCTTCGAGCGCTCACTCCGCTTCGCACTCGAGAAGTGGGGGAGTATTGATGAGGGGTAATTCGGATCCCCTGTCTTTATAGCCTCAACGCAGTTCGAATAACACCGAACCCTGTCCCCAGGGACCAAGAGCCGAACCAAAGCCTGAAGATGATTGTTCCGAGCACATAAGAAAACCAGAGATCGAAGGACACTATTGGGCCGAGCCCAGGCCCAAGCCCTCCAAATCGGCTATAAATACCCCATGCATTTATTACACCGGACACAACTTCCCAGGCACACTAGCTTTGAGAATTGCTGTTCGGGTTTACCAGAGAATATCAGTGTAGGCTTTCTCATATGTATTTCGCCCTCTAGCTTGTACGGCATCCAATAATGCTCGAATAGGACCCTTAAATATTTGTATTTGTACTCATTCAATTCGAATACAATTACATTGGTCTTTGCTATTGTTTTATTATTGTTATTATTGTATTACTTCCCACCCTTGATCGAATTAACGAAACTACGTAAGATCACCACCCGACCAGGGGAAGGCCTACTTCCTACTTCACCAGAAGAAGAAAAGTTTGGTTGAAAAAAAGATGAACTAACTACAGAAAAAGGTTCAGAAGGGATGACAGGAGTATCGATCGCCGACCTACTAACGGAGGACGAACGAGGAGGTTCCATCGAGGGCCCCTCTGTTCGAGACTTCTTCAGTCTATATTTTTAGCATTCTCACGAGAAGGACGCTTCGATGTGTCACCAAAAAGATTACTCATGATCGGAATTCAAAAAGTAAAATTAAAATATCGAGAAAGCTTATCGACCTGCTGAAGAAAAAGTATTCTGTTAAGAAATGAGTAAAGCGGTAAATAGCGAGTCAAGTTTTTACCTTTTATATTTATACTATACGAAAAGACGTGATAGACCCAAAGAAAGGGCGCGAAATACAGAAACTGGCCTTGGAATAAACACTAGAATTTGAAAAGACATACGCATAATGATTACGGCAAAGTTAATGACCTGTCTGAATTATTACAGAGAAGACGAAAGGACGTGACTGTCAGAATACAAAACGTTTATCTTACAAAAGGATGAAAAAGTAATATTAAAATTAGATCTACGGTAAACAGTTACAAAGGTTATTTCACAAGATCAATATATCATACAACTTGGTCGCTATCCGAAATTTTCTGTTCGCTAGCGACGTCTCCTTCTTCTGCTGTGACAATATCTTCTTCCTCTTCCTCTGGATCGATAAAATTGTCATCGACCTCGTCATTAATATCTGAAGGAGGAATCGGCAATGGTTTTCCAAACTCTTTGACAAGGTGTGCCAGAGGAAATTTTTGATAAACGACATCCGGAAGCTCGGAAGGAGAATATACTTCGCCATAATGGTTCAACCGAATGTGCGCCGTTTTAAAATATTCCATTCGACGATCATCTATCATTTCAAAAGCGACCAACTGATGAACCGCCTTCTTGAACGTACTTTCTAGGAGCTGACCGACCATTTGATATACCAGCGCTGTATGAACAGGAGAGCTGAGGAATTCACGAATCACTTTTTCATTAGGATTCCGGCCATAACGATCCCTGAGTCCACTAAGAGGAATGTCCCTCTCATACTCCTCTAGAGAAGCTTGAAGACTTGATACTTGAGATTCCAACTCGCTAATTCGAGCAGTACTCTGAAGTTGGAACTCTTCTAACTTCTTAGCCAATTGATTGGCTTGTTCTTGAGCGCGGGAATTCTCCAGAACCCTGTCGATAATCTCCTGGTCATCAGTCCCCATGGCCCGAGTCTCTACGACCGGAACGGAAGAAGTCATTGAGGGACCAACCTACGAATCAGAAGACTTATGAAGTAAAGTTTTATATTTCTCATCCAGAAACTCACATTGTTGTCTCCAGAGAGCATTTTCATAGGCATATGATGCCAAACAACTCTTAGTCTGAGAAAAAGAAAAGGGGTAAAAATAAATGAATTAGCAAACTAAAGTGATCCTCGAAGAAAATTACCCTATAAGCACAGATCACCTTTTCAGCATAAAGAGAAGCTCGCTAAAATTTCTCCAAAGGATCCTTCCGAAGAAGCTTATTCATGTCACGAGTAAAAACGCCAGACAAAAGTACACGAGTGGCCTTATCCACCGTATTTTTGCTCTCGTCGTGAACTAAAGAATCATTCTCAAGATAGCCAGCGGCTCTTTTTCCCTCCAAATGATCCTCGATCATTTCAACCAAGGTAGGTTTTGGATGATTATCGCCGAGTAAAGAAAGATCGTTACCAGAACGACCATAATAACTCTTCTTTCTCCCCACCGGATTGTCATTGGGATGAGGCATCGACCAGCTGCGACATCCACGTATACCCAAAGATGTCCTAAGATGGAGAGGGGGATAACCGGATCTTGTCCCCTGGCGAATAGGGGATTCTTGAGAAGAATCTGGAGATTCCTCTCTATTCTCCTCAGAGTCATGACTCAACTCTAATTTTCTCTTCCGAGACGCTCTCTGCTCGATAGGAACATTCTCTATGGTTTTGGTGGATTTAGACAACACCATTTTTCCCTTTGAAGAATGTCGGGAATTTTCTACCATATGAGCTGAAAAAGAAACACGGTCAAAGTCAGACCCTCTGCAGAAAAGAGATCATCACAACGCTATGCTGAAATAAATTCTTACCAAGTGATTCAGATGACGAAGTAATTGGAAAAACATGAGTACTCAATCCCGCTTTGCGAAGGAAAACTTCTCCAATAAGAAGAGCACTCTGATATTTATTGGCACACATAGCCTGAATTTCACCAATAAACTGAGGATCGTCAGGAATAAGTTCACCGGTCGGCAGACGACCTCCATAAACCCACTTGGAGTCATGATCCCACGAAAAAGGGCATAGTCGAGCCATCCGCCAAATGAAGATCAGATGGTGGACGAACAAAGAAAAAATGAGATTTCCAAGAAGGGTTGCTAGAAACTGGGGAGTCAAAGATTGCGCGACTAGGCTTCTGGCTAGCGAAGAAATATCCGCGATTGGAGGAACTAGAAATGTTAAAGAGAAACAATTGCGTAAAATTACGAAAGGAGGGTTGGAATCCTTTCGCTATCATCAAAACAGAAAAACAAACCACCAAGGCCACGGAATTAAGGACTAATTGAGTCAAGGACACACTGAATATTTTTAAAATATCAAGAAAGAGGGCAGACAACGGAAGACGCAGACCACTATTAAAATGGGCCGTGTAAAAGGCTCGACATCCTTCCGGCGGTGATGTAACCCTATCAGAAGGAGAAGGGAGGACTATCTCAGAACCCTCCGGGAAATATTTGGCATAATGGTTCACAACCTCAAAGAAAGTATCCATAGTGTAAGCACAAGCTAGATCCTCAATCGGTTCAAAAATTTGAGGAGCTGTGCCTTTGCCTTTCTTGGCTCGAGCAGTGACGTCCATATCAGAAAGAATTTGTACCTTAAAGGTATCCTCAGCAGGAACAATGAATTCTGAAACTCCAATTTGCTCGCTCGAAGGATTAGAATGCAACGGCTCCTCGATAATGGGAGTAACATTCTCCCTAAAGGAGGAAGAAGATTTTCTTATAGAAGCCATTTTTTTGGATCCTCGGAGGATATAAGTCGATAAAAGGAAAACTTTAGATGATGAACGATTGAGCAAGAAAATGACTGCGAAGTGAAAGGAAGTATAAAGTAAAAATGACAAACTTAATAGTCACCTATTTATACTGAGAAGTCAAAAGACGTTTCGAACTCCTCACAACTAATCACGTTCCCGCCGAAAATCGAAAAAGATAAAGAGCCTCCCCAAAGGTACGCGTAGCGGTTCATAATTGGAAAGAGAAAACGACTATCTGTGATGCGTAGCACTCTTTTCCTTACTTAGGATTTTTTCCCACAGGGTTTTTTCTTAAGTAAGGTTTTTAACGAGGCACGACTCACAGAAAATAACAGTCGTAAGAAACCATCTACTTCTACCAGCTTTTACTACATATACGCTCGAAGAAGTGAGGGAGTACTGATGGGGGCTATTTCGCACCCCTTATAATGTTCGGATCGACGAAGGTATAAAAGATCGGTTCGACCAGACGAGTCAGTTCGGGATCATCTTATCGACCCGGTAGAATACGACTCTCCTCAACAAGCAGACTACAATCCGGACTCAAGAAGGACGATTGGGCCGAGTCCTATTAGGATTATGTTTCCTTGTAAAGCTAGGTTTAATGTGATATAAATACCTAGTTAATCATTGTATTACACACGCTTTACATACTCAACTTACGCCTGCACACAGAAAGAATACTAAGATTATTGAATAGAAAGGCTCCTGATATACTATCATATTCATTGATTGTCTTTATTACTGATTGTTCCATTTAATTGTTCTTCCTTGAGATTGATCCATCCGGAATAAAGTAACAGAGCCCTTTAAATTATATTGATTGTGAATCCCTAATATCACCTATTTACTTATATAATCATACCCGACGAAATTCGGTTAAATCAAAACTTTTCGGTATGGTTCAGTTCTAACTTATCCTGATCTAAAGATGTCTTCTGTTTACTAGACATATGAGTGGATGCAACAGTTGACTTTTCATGAGACTCAATTGACTCTTCAAGTTCCATGATTTTTCCTTTAAGGACTTCACATTCAGCTTTCAGAGATTCATTTTCTTGCTCAAGCTGTTTGTATTCATCTGATTCTTTTGGCTTTTCAGCCTTAAGTTTTATTGAACTGTTTTGCTCTCTTATCAATATCATCTCTTCCTTAAGCTTTGTAAATGCTTCAGCAATACTTGTATTGTTAAGCATCATTTGTTCAAATGAATTAAATAATTCATTATCTAGAGGAGTTACCTCATCATCCTCAGAGCCATCAGATTCATTAGCCATCAGGCAGTGAAGAGCAGGTCTCTCTTCATCAGAAGACTCTTCATCAGAAGTGTCTGAATCCGAATCTGATGAGTAGATAGCAGCTAGCTTTTCCGCTTCTGCCACCAGCACCTTGCCTTTCTGATGCTTTCTTTCCTTTCTGATTCTCTTTTCTTCTTCAGTGTACTTCTCAGCTTTAGGATATGGGCAGTCTCTGATGAAATGACCCAATTTCCTGCAGTTATAGCACATTATTTTATATTTATAAGAATATTTATCTTGAGAAGAAGAAGTAGGGTTAGAAGTAGAAGCATTGTTGTATTTGTTCTTCATTTTTCGCTTGTAGAACTTCTTGAAATTATTCATCAGCAATGCTACGTCTCCAGCAGTGTACTCCTTTTTGTTGAGTAGTGTGGCTTCATCAGATGAGTCCACGTCATTGCTTTTGTAAGTTGGCCTTCTAGGATTTTCAGCAGCAACCAGGGCAGCTGTGGGACTTGAAGTAGAGGTTTCTTCAACACCCATTCTTGGCAATTTATACTCATACGCCTTGAGTGCTGAGAACAGCTAGGTGAGTGAGATCTTTCCCAAGTCTCTTGACTCTTCCATGACTGTCACCTTCATGTTGAACTTAGGAGGTAGAGCCTTCAGCACTCTGACGGTTATCTCCTTATCAGTGAAGGTTTTTCCAAGCTTTAAAACTTCATTCAGCGTCCTTGTAAACCTTGTATCCATCTGATCAATGGTTTCCGCAGACTTCATCTTGAAGTTGTCCAGCTTTTCCAGAGCAATACTCAGCTGATGCTCTTTGATAGCGTCGTTTCCTTCGCTCATATCACGGACCTTATCCCATATTTCTTTGGCAGTCTTGCAGTGTTTGACTTTCTGTTATTGTCAAGGTCCTTGGTCATGATAAAATGCCCAACTTTGTCCAGGTTGAACAGCTTTATTTCTTCGGCTGTCATCCCTGTTAAGTCTTTCTCACCACTATATCGACTTCATCAACCTTAATAGTCTTGGTGAATTTGAATGGACCTTTGATGATACATGTGTACGTGTTATCATTGTAGGCTGCTAAGAAGATCTCCATTCTGATCTTCCAGTCTTCAAAGCTCATACCAACTATGTGGGGAACATGGCTGATACAATTCATTTTTCAAAATTTTAATTTTTCAAAAAGATGCTCTTTTGAAAAGTTTGAAAACCTTTGAAAAACACTCGGATCAAGCTCGTTGATCAGGCAGCTGATTCTAATGAACAACCTGCTCTGATACCACTTGTTGGTCCCAAGTGGTCAGATGAGGTCTAGAGGGGGGAGGGGGGTGAATAGAACTCTGAAACTTTTTATCAAATTTTAAACTTAAAAACTGTTGTTCAAACTTAAACAGACTAAATTGTTACCGAACAGTAATTTTACTAGGCTGATCCCGAACAAATCTTTGAACAGCTTTGTTGACCAATAATCTGATAATCACTTAGTTGATTTTGTCAAAATCAGTTTTAATACTAGAGTACTTGCAGCGAATTTTCAAAGTGTTTTTCACAAGTAGAATTAGCAGTTTGAAAATTATTTCCCCAGTTTTGTAAACTCCTTTAATTTAATTTTCAAACAGTTTAGTGGTGAGTTAAATGCAAATCTAAAAGTATGCAGAAAAACTTATGCAAAATAAACACCAGAATTTTTATAGTGGTTATATGAATTGAAATCCTTTATTCCACTCTTCCAAGTCACTTAGATCTTGGGTTATACTATAAACACACAATTTACAATATACTCTACTTACGCCAAAACAACTAATGAATCTGGCCGTAAGCTCACAATAGGAAATCACAAAGAGGACCTATTCTACAGAGACTTATCACTCACAAAGATGGATAAGAACTCCTCACAACTCTTTTCTCTCACAGATTCACTCAGAAAATGTTTTCTTGAACTTCAACGGCTTCTGTCAACAAATGACTTTCAGCAGACGAGTGAGCTGTTCTTGAGCTTTTGAGACTTAGAAAATTTTTGCTTTGTAATCGATCTCTCAGAAGTTGTATATTTTTTTTTCTTCGTCTCTTCAGCTATTTATAGTCACTCTTTGAATTTTATCCATTGAAGATAGACAAAATTCAAATCTCTTGATTTCTGGTCATTAAAATCCGCGAACGGCTCTCTGCACAGTGACAGTACTGCGAACTGTACTTTCTGTCAGGCAGCATTAAATGCACCAAGCTGATACGAGGTATGATGATGAACGGAGCTGATCTCAAACTTGAACAAATCTGATTTGAGTCGGCTGATCTTCACCAGTTTGATTTCTTTCCTTCAGCAGATCAGTAGTCTTCTGGACCTTGAATCTTTGACCCTTCTGATAGTCATCTTAAATGGTCAAAATTCTTCTAAGGGATTTTACAACTAAGTTTTCCATACTTAACTGATCTTAGGTTTTGGAAATCATCAAAACCACTCTTTACTAATTGACTTCAGTGCTCTTCATCTTCATCCTTATCCAACAAATATAATATGTTGCTTTAAAATTAAGTTTTATTTCGGATTATTGAATTTAAAAGAATCAAACATTTTATCATTTCGTTTATTAGTTAAAAAAATATGTTTTAAAATTAAATGAGTTGACTTATAGGCAATACAGGGAAATGACAATGATATAACAATCCTTCGGTAATGAGAGGTAGATATTTTGTTTTTAAAAAAAAACCAAAAGAGAGAGAGAAAAGTGGTAAGATAAATTTTTGTAATTTCACCAAAATATCAAATGAGATAAATTTAATGATCAATTTTTAAAAATACGTGCCAGAATAATGAAAAAAAGGAAGGTGATAGTAGTTTTTAGTGGGCCTCTTATTCAAAATACGTCTTTTTTGTTGAGTAAAGCATAAAATATCTATTCGGTTCATAAAAGTGAAACTATAATATGCCATGAACTTCTCTCTCTATACATATATGTATGTACAAAATATATTATTATATTTTATCATATATATGTATATTTATTGATATTAATATTCTTTCGTACTCTGCACAATATTAAGGAGACTGGAGTAAACCAAGATTCTAAGATGATGATCAAATTACAACAAAATTATGGCTAGTTAAAAGAAGAGCAAAAATTAACAAACCTGATATGAGAATACCAATCAATCAAGAAAATTTAGTTAATTTCCCCGAATATATCTTAAGTAAACTACTTTTAAATTATTATAAAGAATGGTGCTCAAAGTATAAACAATTTTTTTTCATGAAATGGATAATTTTTTAGATATTAAATATTAAAACAATAATAGTTGAGACATCTAATTACAACAATTAGAGGCTAAATGTTTTTAGAACATTATAATAATAAAATTAAATCAAGTATATATACACTATAGTAAATATATTCATTATGAATTAATAAAAATCAATTTAAAACTACTAGCTATTAACAATAATTTTAACAAATTAACCAAACACAAATGATATGTATGAAACAAACATCAATTTAGAAATACTTATATTTTCCAACTCATCAAACTTAAACAGCAAACAATACTAAAAAAACAACATAACATAATGAAAAATATCTAATTATCTGCAGAATAAACATTGAATGCACAACAATTGAAATTCAAATTCAAATTTTAACTGAAACCAAATGGTAGTTGAGAGATATATAGTAGAATTGTGGTTTGATTTAGATGAATTCAAGGCAACTAGTGCACTATAAAGAAGACAAACAAACAATAATAAAGTACGTGGTTGAGCAGAGATTATGGCATTGCTTTAAATTTGTTTTCCTGAGTCAAGACTGGCTATGTGGAAACAAAAAGCAAAAACACTGTTTCTTGTTTTATGGTAAATGGGTAAGATACTCACCTTTGTTAAACTAAACTAGCACGAAACAATACTGTGAAATTTTAATTGAATAAATCCCACTTGTACATTAAAAACTCAGCACGAAACTCCCGATTTGTAAAACAGTAGGACATTTTAGGTCGACATATTTAGAAAAAATAATTTTGTAAAATATATTACATTTTCTTTACATGTAATATTAGGGTAAGGACAATGACATTAAATGTATAACCGACAATGGTTCTACGACGGTATTTTACTATTTTATTTAATTTTGATAAATTCAAAATAAAATATGTAGCTTTAAAATTAAGTTAAATTTTGGATCATTGAACGCAAAAGATTCAATCATTTTTCCATTTTGTTTTTCAGTTAAAAAATTATATTTTGTAAAATTAAATTAGTTGACTTATAGGCAATACGGAAAAATGACAAGTATATAACAATCCTTCAGTAATGAGAGGTAGAAATTTTGTTTCTAGAAAAAAAAAAAATTGGTAAGATTTTTTTTTTATTATTGAAAATTTTAGGGAATTTTTGCAATTTCACCAGAACATCATAGTAGATAAATGTAATTATCACTTTTTAAAACTACGTGTCTGAGTAATGAAAAAAAGTAAGGTGATAGTAGTTTTTAGTGGGCCTCTTACTCATAATATGGATTTTTTGTTGAGTAAAGCATAAAATACCTATTTGGTTCATAAAACTGCAACTATAATATGCCTTGAACTTATCTATATATATATATATATGTATATAAATTGTAAGTTTACATGTATATTCATTGATATTAATATTCTTTCCTACTCTGCACAATATTAATTAGGAGACTGCAGTAAACCAAGATTCAAGATGATGACCAAATCACAATAAAATTATGGCTAGCTAAAAGAAGAGCAAATTGACAAACTTGATATGAGAACAACAATCAATTAAGAAAATTTAGTTAATTTCCCCGAATATATCATAAATAATCCACTTTTACTAATTATTATAAAGAATGGTGCTCAAAGTATGAACAATTTTTTTTTTTCATGAAATGGATAATTTTTTAGATATTAAATTTTAAAACAATAATAGTTGAGACGTCCAATAACAACAATTAGAGGCTAAATGTTCTTAGAACATTACAAATATATAATTAAATCAAGAATTTATACACTATAGTAAATATAATCATTTTGAATTAATAAAAATGAATTTAAAACTACTAACTATTAACAAGAATGTTAACAGATTAACCAAACACAAATTATATATAAGAAACAAACATCAATATAGAAATATTTATATTTTCCAACTCATCAAACTTAAACACCAAAACAATACTAAAGAAAACAACATGACATATTGAAAAATATCTAATTACCTGTAAAATAAACTTTGAATGCACAACAATTGAAATGGAAATTAAAATTTTAAATGAATCCAAATTGTAGTTGATAGATATATAGTAGAATGGTGGTTTGATTTAGATGAATTCAGGGCAACTAGTGCACTATAAAGAAGACAACAAACTATAATAAGGTAGATGGTTGAGGTGAGGTTATGACTTTGCATTATAATTTTTTTTCTTGAGTCAAGATTGGCTTCATGGAAACAAAAAGCAAAAACATTGTTTCTTGTTTTATGGTAAATGCAAGATACTCATATGTATTAAACTAAACTAGCACGAAACAATCCTGTTAAATTTTCGTTGAATAAATCCCCCTTGTACATTAAAAAACTTAGCACGAAACTCCTGATTTGTAAAATTGTAGGACATTTTAGGTCGACATATTTCAAAAAATAATTTTGTAAAATATATTATATTTTATTTACATGTAATGTTATGGTAAGGACAAGGACGTTAAATGTATAACCGACAATGGTTCTACGACGGTATTTTACTATTTTATTTAATTTTGATAAATTCAAAAAACAATATGTAGCTTTAAAATTAAGTTAAATTTTGGATCATTGAACTCAAAAGATTCAAACATTTTTCCATTTTGTTTTTCAGTTAAAAAATTATATTTAGTAAAATTAAATTAGTTGACTTATAGGCAATACTGGAAAATGACAAGTATATAATAATCCTTCAGTAATGAGATGTAGAAATTTTGTTTCTGAAATAAATAAATAAATAAATAAATAAATAAAAGTGGTAAGATTGTTGTTATTATTGAAAATTTTACGGAATTTTTGCAATTTCACCAACACATCATAATAGATAAATGTAATTATCACTTTTTAAAACTATGTACCTGAATAATGAAAAGAAGTAAAGTAATAGTAGTTTTTAGTGGGCCTCTTATTCAAATTACGTCTTTTTTGTTGAGTAAAGCATAGAATCTCTATTCGGTTCATAAAACTGCAACTATAATATGCCTTGAACTTCTATATATACATATATATATATATATGTACATATATATATATATATATATATATGTACATATATATGTGTATGTACAAAATATATATATATATATATATATATATATATATAGATATAGATATAGATTAATTCTAAGTATGCATGTATATTTATTGATATTAATTTTCTTTCCTACTCTCCACAATATTAAGGAGACTGCAGTAAACCAAGAATCAAGATGATGACCAAATCACAACAAAATTACGACTAGCTAAAAGAGTAGTAAATTAACAAAACTGATATGAGAAGACCAATCAATTAAGAAAGCTCAGTTAATTTCCTCGAGTATATTATAAATAAACTATTTCTACTAATTATTATCAAGAATGACGGTCAAAGCATGAAAAAATATTTTTTCATGAAATGATTAATTTTTTAGATATTAAATCTTAAAAAAATTGGAGATGAGACATCCCTTTACACTAGAGGCTAAATGCTCTTAAAACATTACAAATATATCAATGATTCTAGAATTTAAACAATATAGTAAATATATTCATAGCAAATGAATAAAATTCAATTTAAAACTACTAACTATTAACAAGAATGTGAACAAATTAACCAAAAACAAATGATATGTAAGAAACAAACATCAACTTAGAAATATTTAGATTTTCCAACACCCCAAACTTAAACACCAAAACATTGCTTAAAAAACAACATAACATGATGAAAAAATATCAAATTACTTGAAAAAGAAACTTTGCATACACAACAATTGAAATTGTAATTGTAACTAAAATCAAATGGTAATTGAGAGACTTATAGTAGAATGATGGTTTGATTTTGTAATACCCCGTATACATATATTTTATATACATAAAATGGCAATTTTAGTCTTACCATAAGCTACATTTCAATTTGACCCCCAACTCTTTTCAATTAATACAATCACACCCTTGAATCTTTCTATGTAAGGCAACTCCTAGAGCCCACTTCACCACACCAAAAATTCCTTATTCTTGTCTTTATACTCTCTTTCCAAATAAGGAGATAGGGCCCTCAGGTGAGAAACCCATCATTTTCTTTCCTTTTCAAGTCACTTTCTTTCCTTTTCAATTACTTCTATTTCCTTTTCAATTCATGTTGTTCCTTTCAAATTGATAATCTAATATGTTTTCGAAAGTGAGTTCTTAAACCAAACTATTCATTTTCAGCTACTAAATTAGAGGCATAACTATCAAGAACAATCAAGCACAAACTTCTTCCCAAATCCCTAAGCTATGTAGAAGTGAGAATAAGCTAAAAGGGTAATATCTTTCATCTCTTCATCAAATAATTAAAAGTTCTTCAATTTTAACTCATTTTGATAACAAAATTTCATCTCCCTCAGCCCTTATTCAGTAAGGAGTAGATAAGTTTCAATCATCTTCCCAGTCCCCCAAGCAAGGAAGGAGAAAGCTAGGTAAACATTTTCTTTCCCCTATTTTTCCGCAGTCCCTTTAAATTGGCTGTATCTCGAAATTGGCTAGGAATTTTTGTAAACCGTTTGCACCTTTGGAAAGAAGACAGAAGTTGGAGTTTGTCGATATGTGAGGTGTCGAACACCTCTAGCTCGTGGGGTACCTAGAGGCGTTTTTTCGGAGCTGTACCGGCGAGTGAAGGTCATTCACTGGACTGTTTGGGGCTGTTTCGGTTTTAATGTGTAAGCACTGATTTTTTCATTCTTTTCTTGTTGTTTTAAGACTCTAAATAACCTCATAATGTCTGTGTAAATTGAAAATTAAGTGGTAAGAGAAACTAATCAAATAATTGATGGAAGATGAGAGATTTATTTGTAACTTGATTGAGTTCTTAAAAATATTTGCAACAATATATAATCTATTAATCCTTGGCACCTTGCAACTAAGTAGTTGAGTATAAAATCCCCATCATACAAATTTATAAAGTCATTTTTATGATTGCTTTACTTATTTTGATCAAGAATATACATACCTTATGAAGTGTAGCTTATCTAAAACAAGAATAAAATATGACCTCGGATGGACTCTTTGATTATTTGGATTATCCTTACTAAATTATGAAACTTCATTATTACTAAAGATAAAAGGATATGTTGATTTTTTTTATAAGATAAGTAGAATAACCAAATTGCTTGAATTGGCTTGAAGATTTGAATATGATAAATGTTTTGTCTTAGTATTTATACATGTTCAGGAATAGGTGATGAAAGATATATGAAGAGAGTAATGAAGAATTGGAGTACCAATTAGCTTTTGTACAAGCCTGTATATCCTTCATTGCCATTCTTATATATGTTGATGATATTGTTATAACTGGACCAAACAACAATGCAATTGGTATTCTAAAACAATTACCCAATTCTGAATTAAAACTAAAGGATTTACAAAGTCTTAAGTATTTCCTTGGAATTGAAGCTGCCCGTTCCAACAAAGTAACTGTTATATACCAATGAAGATATACTTTGCAATTGCTTGAAGATGCAGATTATGTAAACTGCAAACCAGTTCAACTATCTATGGATCCAAAGATAAAACTTGACTCTTATATTGAAGACTTGCTAGAAGATCCATCCATGTATAGGAGGCTTATTGGAAGGCTGTTATATATCACAATAATAAGCAATGATATATGTTTTGTGGTACACAAGTTGAGTCAGTATGTTTCAAAGCCAACGACTCCACATTAACAGGTTGCACACCATCTTCTCAGGTTCCTCAAATCCAGTCCAGACCAAAGGATTCTATATCCAGCTAGTTCATCAATTTCTTTGAATTTTTTTGCATAAGCGGATTGGGGAGCTTGTTAGGATACAAGAAGATCAACTTCTGAATTTTGTTTGTTTTTAGAAGACTCCTTAATCTCCTGGAAAGCAAAGAGACAATCGATTGTTTCACGATCATCCGCAGAGGCTGATTATCGTTCTCTTTCTTCCTAGACAAGTGAACTAGTGGGGCTTCAACAATTGCTTCATGATTTCAAGGTGAATCCGCCTACGTCGGCCCTCATATTTTGTGACAATTTAGTTGCGTTGCATATAGCTTCAATCCCATCTTCCACAAGCGAACAAAACATATTGAAATCGATTGTCACTTCAGTGAAAATTTCAAATGTATTTGTACATCTAAGACCTAAATTAAAAAATTAAAAGAAAATATATAAGAATTGCACAAAAAATATACTCAATGGAGTCTTTAAAAAATAAGACTACCAAAATTTTTATAAGTTTGGATTATCATATTTGAAAGTTCAAAGTAAAATTTTTAAAATAAAAGTAGTTAGTTAAAAGTAGAATTTTAAAATATAAACAAGTTGTTGGAGTGCAGAGTGAAAGGTGAAAATGTATAACATGTTCACCCCTTAAATTTTAAGATAAGAGGCATGAATTTAAGAGGCCTTGATGGAGATGGTCTTATGCATATTCGATCTCTAGATCAAGTGACGGATATATTCACTAAAACCTTCGTTTAGTCTTAATTTGGGTTTTGGCCCCTCAGTTTCAAAAAAAATATAATTACTAAATCCTTAGTCTAAATTCATAATCCTTAAAACAAAGTCTTTTCTTTTGCTAGTTGGTGGAGATGTAGTAATTAGTTATAGATATTGGTGATGGTGTATCAATATATTAACACTAACTTTCAATTTACAATTATCTTCTTTATCTATAAATCGATTTATTTCAACATATTTATTATTCATCAGTATACGGCTAGCTTGGAACAAAACCAATAAAATATTTTGACATATTGGTTCTGGGGGCACTATTACTGTTTACAATGATCCACACTATTTTTAGTTTCTTCGAAGATGAACAAGTTTTTCAATAAATGCAGTTGGTTTAGAGTTTGGTCCTGATAATACTTCATAGCATTGGAAATTCAGAAAAATGAACGTACAAACAAACTAGTCATTGGAGTGAACACTAATTGACATCATCTAATTATGTAGGTATTAATATTAATATACCTCCTTATGAAATGTACAATTTTCAATTAATCATTCTGTAATTTGAAAAACATCACTTCACCTCATGTGAAAATTTTGAAGAAACAATCTACTTCCTTCCAACGAAGAGTATAACACATTTATCATAATACATGGGGTAAAATGTTGTGTAAAAATACAAAATTACCCTTCATAATACATCGGGTAAAGTCACACTTATCTTAACAAAGGTGGGTAAAGTGTTATATTTATAAATTCACTGGGTCAAATTTTAGTATATAAGAGGAGTAGTTTTGTCACGTAACTTTTTTAAGTTTAAAAATTTCAGGGATGTAGTGTGAAACTTTGTAAGATTATAGGAGATAGTACACTTTTTCAAATGATAAGGGATTAGATTGAACATTATGCTTATCAGATGTGATAAACTGTCACTAACTCAATAATATAGTATTTTATTTCTGGCAATCCTTTTAAGTAGGGGTGTTCATTAGCCCGTTGGACCCAACCGACCTGCTCGACCCAAGCCGAACTCGATGGGTTTTAATTTAAAAAAAAACATAGAATGGGTTGTAATATGGACCACCCAAAAGCTACGGGTCGGATTACGATTTTAATGGTTAAAGTATACCCCCTAACCCGACCCATATTATATCCTATCTCATAAGTTATAACCCACTTACCTGATTTATCAAACAAGCGTACAAAACAAAGAAAAAATTAGGGCTTTTTTTTCTCCTCCATTTCTCTATTGCAAATTGCTTCTCAGTTCTCTCCGGATCAATTTTTCATTTTCAGCACTCATCGGTTCTCACTGTACCACATGCTTCAGTATCCCAAGAAGTTGTTGATTTTTATTAGGTTTTGGTTAATTTTGCAGCATCTCGAGGAGAAGTTGCTTCAATTTGAAGAGGAACTTAAAGTTTGTTAAAGGTTAGATTTCCTCCTCTCACCTTAGGTTTTGTTTAAATTAATTAATTAGCTAGCACGCAAAGGGAATGTACAGACTCTTCAAATCAAATATTATCGAAATTATATTTCAGACTAAAGAAACAATGAGGTCGGTTCTTGACTAGAATGTTTATTTTCCTCGATCTGACAAAGTATCATTGATGTTGCTGAAGTTAAATACTAGGATATTTGATCATTTATTTTCTAGTTAAGAGTTCTTTCACTACTTACAAAGGATTAGTTAATAATTCGAATTTGAGCTATCCTTTTGAAGTATGGAATAAGATACAGTTTATTAACACAACATTGCTGGGCATTCACACTATATTAGTAACTGAAACAAGATTAATATTACCACATAACAGTTAAATTCATTTGCATAGACATTCATTTATTTTTGTGTTAGAGTGGTATTGAAGGTAATAGATGTCAATTAGAGCAAAATACTGTTTTTGTGTTCTTATGTTTGATTTTACTTTTTAGATGGAAGATGGAAGTAATGTAACTGAAAGTCAGAATCGTATTTCGAATATTGAAACTCAAGGAGCATGTACATCTAAATCAATTTCCAAACCACCTCCAGGGCCAGCTCGTTGGAAACTTGCTTCTAGGAAAAGGAAAAGAGCTACAAAAGCTAGAGCAATTCCACCCAAAGAACGAAATGAACAAGGTGCTGGGATCGGGATAAAAATAATTCATAGGTGTGGGATCATTTTGATACGATTGGAGAAAAAGAAGATCGAAAGGCAATTTGTAAGTATTGTAGTCACGAGTATGCAACTCATTCAAAGGTACATGGCACAACTAACTTAAGTAACCATTTACTACATCAGTGCAAGAAATATCCTTATAGGCTTGTTGATGAAAAACAAAAGACTATTGCTTTTGAAATTAAACAAGAAGGAAATAGTGATCTTGGTGTTAGTTTTAAAACTGCGAGCTATTCTTACGAAGAATGTAGGCAGAGATTAGTTGAATTGATTATTCTTGATGAACATCCTTTCAAAATTGTGGAAGGTCAAGGGTTCAAAAGATATTCAACTTGTTTACAACCTAGATTTACACTTCCAAGTCGGATAACAGTTGCTAGAGATTGCATGAAACTTTATATTGATGAGAAGCCTTATTAAGTCCGAACGTGTATGTCTTACTACAGATACTTGGACCTCAATTCAAAACATTAATTACATGTGTCTCACTGGTCATTGGATTGATAAAGACTGGGGGTTGCAAAAGAGAATTTTAAGTTTATGTATCATTCCTAACCATAAGGGTAAGACAATAGGTAAAATGATTGAATCTTGTTTGTTGAATTGGGGAATAGACAAATTGTTAAATATCACAATTGATAATGCAAGCTCTAATGATAGTGCAATTAATTATATAAAGAAGAACACTAAAGGTTGGAAAACCACTGTCTTAGAACATGAATTTTTGCATGTAAGGTGTTTCGTACATATTTTGAATCTCATTGTGAAGGATGGTTTAAAACAACAAAATGAAGCAATTCTCAAAATTCGAAATGCCATAAGATATGTGCGATCATCTACGGCTAGACTTCAAACATTCACAAAATGTGTCCATATAAAAAATATTGATAGCAAGAGTCTTGTTTGCCTTGATATTGAAACTAGGTGGAATTCTACATATTTAATGCTAGAAGCAGCTATAAAGTTTGAAAAAGCTTTTGATCATCTTAAGGAAGATGACTCAAACTATATAATGTATTTTGCCTTGGGTGACAAAGATATTGATGATGGAGATGTAAATCAAGTTGTAGAAGATGATGAAAATATAGAGAGTTGTGAGAGAGGTAAGACAAGAGATAGCAAATACATTGGTCCTCCTAATGAAGATGATTGGAATGTCGCTAAATCTTTTGTAATGTTTTTGAAGCTTTTCTATGATTTTACTTTGCAATTTTCGGGTTCTTTGCATGTAACTTCTAGTAACTTTTTTTAAAAATTTGTGGCTGTCCAAAGTAGATTGAAATCTTATCTAAGCACCGTGATCCTAAAGTAGGTCAAATGGCATTGAAAATGCAAAAAAAGTTCACTAAGTATTGGGAAAGTTGTGATAAGCTCGATTTCTTGTTGTTTGTTGCAAATGTATTGGATCCACGCTATAAATTGAGGTTCGTGAGGTTTTGTCTTAACCAAGCCTATGATAATGATAGTACTTTGGCTAGTTTCATGGAAGAACAAGTGAAAAAAGTTTTGGTTCGTTTGTACGAATGTTATCAAAACTCTAATTATAGTCAAAGTTCTCAAACTATTCTACAAGCTCAAGTCAAGCTCTAATGGACGTGGAGGATGATGATGATGAGGGATGCAGCTCTTTAGCTTCTCAATTTGCAAAACATTTGGAGGAAAATGAATGTGTTAAGACTAAGTCAGAACTTACTAGATACTTGGAAGAATATTGTGAAAAGAGTGTGGAATCATTTGATTTATTGAGGTGGTGGAAAGAGCATTCAACTAGGTTTTCGATTCTCTCTACACTTGCTAGAGATATGTTGGCTATTCCCGTCTCTACTGTTAGCCGAAAAGTTGATGATTAACAAACGAACTTTTAATATATTGGTGCTCTTTAGTTTTATGATTTGGACAGGTTCTTATTTATAAAAGAGCAACCCATTTGGAGTTTGAGATAGTCCAAAACAATGAAGAAGGCCCAAGTTTGATACGAAAAGATTTATGCGAATTATGAAGGAAGATCGTGAGAAGGCCAATTTTAGCTAAAGGCTCGTTATGAATGAAGATCAAGATCGTAGCCCCTAGCACCCCTGAAGGGCCCAATTTTCGATTCATGAAAATTGTGGTCTACTTAGTAAGTATTTTTCGATTGATTAAAAGAGCAAGAAAATTCATAGCCCAAACGTTTAGATACTCCTGGCCCAAAGTCTTTTAATAAAATGATCATTCATTTAATTAGGCCATAGTAATTTATCAAATCAGCCCATCCACTTTTTGAAATATATTCAAAATGATTGTCTCCTATTTTGACCGAAAATTGCATATCAATTATTCTTGCTTACATTATTTACTAATCTTTTAAAAGAAGCAAGATCTCTCATTTATTCTAATCAGCCATGTTTAAAAGTCAACCTTGTTTTAAATCCTTTCCTAAAACCTCTTGGCCGAATCATTCCTAGTTTATTTGATCTAGTGCAAATCTCACAAATCTTTTTGAAAAGAAAAAATTCTCTTTAACTTGGCATTAGATCATGGCCTCATTCATTTAAATTTTCTAAATCACATCTTTGTCATATCTATTCAAATCGGCAGAATATATTTTATATGTGACAAAAACATCTTTGTTTTGAAGGAAAGATTTATTAAAGAAAATCTTGCCCATTTTACATATTGCTAGCTCACCTATAAATTGAGCTCTCTTGAATCATTTTACACACAACTCAATTCTCTACATTTTCACTTGCTAAATCATTTCTCCTAGTTAAAGTCTTTGAGTTCTCTCAAGTTTGTTAAAATCATTTTTCTCAAAAGGGCTTTTTAAAATATTCTTTCTTTTTGCTCTTGAAATCTTGAATATACTCTAAGTTATAGAAGAAAAAGATCAGCGTTTACTACTTTGCAAAATCAGCTCATTTTGGAGCATATATTTGTAAAAAAAAATTTACTACTGTTTTTGAGCGAAAGTTTTGTACTTGCAAGCTCATAGTGCGATAGGACTGAGTGTTCTAGCAAGCACTGTTTTTGTGCGATAGGTAGGAACCTAGCAAGCACGGTTTTTGTTGAGCGATAGGTTAGGCCTAGCAAACTCGTTTCGAGAGAAAGAATTGATCTTGTAATCTCGAGTGTCGAAGGTTCGTCCTGCAAGCCACGATATATTAGTGAATTTTACCCAGGGGTGCTGGAAGAGAGGAAGTAGGCCGTTGGGGCGCGAACCTCTATAAATTGTGTTTGCCTTCTCTCCTTTTATTTTTTTCACTTTACTTATTTCGTAACTTTAATCTTAAAATCATTGGAACGATCAACTTTTATTTAAAGTTACTTGAACTATTTACTAATTGTCTTCTGAAAATAAACTCTTTGAAAAAATTATATACCTAATTCACCCCCCCCCCCTCTTAGGTATCAATTGGTACCAGAGCAGGTGCTCTATTATTTATTTAACTGTGCGGGTTAACCCCCGAGAGCTAACGATCTTATGTCTACCTTTAGCAATGATGTTTTCGCAGAAGGACAATCGCATAACAGGCCCCCACTATTTGATGGAACTGCGTACTCAATATGGAAAAATAGAATGGAGGAATTCATGATCTCCATTGATTGTGATCTATGGAGTGTAATTCTTGAAGGACCTTCCATACCAATTAAAACCGAAGGCGAGAAGCAAATCCCCAAAGCATGGAAGGAACTAACCGACACTGACAAGAAACTGGTGTCACTAAATTCAAAGGCCAAAAATCTACTAGCATGCGCCCTCACCAAATCCGAATACAATCGGGTATGTTCGTGCGCTACGGCAAAAGACATGTGGGATATGTTACAAGTAACTCATGAGAGGACAAGTCAAGTCAAAGAGCAACGAATCACCATATTGGTTCATCAATATGAAATGTTTAACATGAAAGAGGATGAAAGCATAAGTCAAATGTATGCTCGATTCATGGAGATCATTAACCCCATGACTGCACTTGGAAAAATATACCCTCAAAGTGAGCAAGTCAAGAAGATTCTGAGATCTCTCCCACGAGAATGGACACCTAAAGTCACTGCCATACAAGAAGCTAAGGACCTCAACAAAATGACCATGGCTGAACTCATAGGCTCACTCACATCACATGAACTCACGATCCTGTCTAAGGATGAGGTAAGCGCAATTAAAGATAGAAGATCTATCGCATTGAACTCAAATATTTTGCAGGACGATGATAGTGACATTGAGGAACTAGACGAAGATGAGCGGAATGAAGAGATAGCCATGCTTACCAAAAAGCTTAACCAACTTTCAAGAAATAGGTTCACAAAAAGATTTTCAAAAAACAATAAGAAGCCATTCAAAGCCGAGAACAAAGTGAGATGCTACGAATTTCACAAAACGGGACACATACGTACTGAATGTCCAAAATTAAAGAAATCCGAGAAGGCATTCTTGAAAACCAAAAGCAAAGGAATGATCGCGTCTTAGGATGAACCGGACTCCGAAGAAGAACAAACGGAAGACGAATCCGGAAATCTTTGCTTCATGACTCGAAATGAGGTATTGCCTTCATACTATTTTGATGAATGTGATGATTTAGATAATGAAATAGATTGTGAAGATGAATGGACCGTTATGATAAATGAATGCAAAAAGGATCTTAAAAATCTTGCTTCTAAAAATGAAAAACTCAAGAAAA
The DNA here is from genome assembly GCA_038501285.1 of Penstemon eatonii. Classification (NCBI taxonomy): domain Eukaryota; kingdom Viridiplantae; phylum Streptophyta; class Magnoliopsida; order Lamiales; family Plantaginaceae; genus Penstemon; species Penstemon eatonii. Next base: position 57,128,869 of record CM076715.1, on the reverse strand, counting down.
AGATAACTTTGCTAAATAGAGAAAGAGAAGAATTTGACACCAGAATGAAAGAAAGCCTTGAGAAAATTGAAAAACTTGAAAATGAAAATTCTCGTATTTCAAAAGAAAATGCTTTTCTTAAAGCCAAAGTTGTTGATCTAACTAGATGTCTAGAAAAATTCACTAAAGGAAAGGAGAATCTAGATAGACTTCTAGGAATGCAAAATGTGTCACTAAATAGAGCCGGAATTGGATATGAACACTCTTTTGATAAATTGAGCAAACTTGCAAAAAAAATTTCTTTATCTTACCATACTTGCAATTTATGTGGAAAAATCGGTCACAAATCTTTCAATTGCATCTACAAAAGAAACAATGCCAATAAACTTGTATGGATGCCAAAAAATGTTCTGACTAACTTGCAAGGACCCAAAATCTGGGTACCTAAAGTGCAAACCTTGTCTCATTGTTGAATAGGTACAAAAGACTCATTCACGAAAAGACAAATGGTTTCTTGATAGCGGCTGTTCTCGTCACATGACGGGAGATCTATCAATATTTTGTGAAATTGATAAATGTGAAGGAGGCTATGTCACTTTTGCGGACAACACGAAAGGTAAAATGATTAGACGTGGAAATGTTGGTAAGAATTCATCTACATGCATTAAAGACGTTTGGTTTGTTAGAGGATTAAAATATAATTTATTGAGTATTAGCCAATTCTGTGATAACGGTTATGAAGTTTATTTTGAAACATCCAAGTGCATTGTTAAAAGGGATGGAAAAATTGTTTTTGAAGCTTTAAGAGAAGGTAATACTTATTGCATTGATTTTGTTGATTTATCTTACCAAAATGTCAAGTGTTTAGCAGTAAGTGATAACTCCCAATCAATCTAGCATAGACGTCTTGGCCACGTAAACACTGATTTAAAGTCAAAAATTGCCAAGTCGGACCTTGTAAGAGGAATACCAAAAATCACTTATCAAAAGGAAGGACATTGCGATGCTTGCCAAATGGGCAAACAAATCAAGAGCTCATTCAAACCCAAAGATAGTAACCACAACAAGACCTCTTGAACTACTGCACCTTGATCTTTTCGGTCCTATGAAAACAAGAACTCTAGCAGGTAAAAGATTTGTTTTCGTCATTGTTGAATTCTCGCTTTACATGGGTTCTATTTCTTGCGCACAAAAATGAAGCCTTAGATGAGTTTATTACTTTGACTAAAAAGTTGCAAAATAAAAAGGGTTATCTTATTAATTCGAGTAGAACTGATCATGGTACTAAATTTGATTCTAAATACTTTGCTTCGTTTTGTGATGAAAACGGTTACTCTCATAATTTTTCTGCACCTAAGACCCCTCAACACAATGGGGTAGTTGAAAGAAAAAATCCTGTTTTACAAGAAATGGCAAGAACTTTTTTACATGAATATAATGTGCCTAAATCTTTATGGGCTGAAGCCGTTAGTACTGCATGCCATATATCCAATCGTGTTTTTCTTAGATCTATAAAACTCCGTATGAACTTTGAAATGGAAAAACGCCTAATATTGCTTACTTTAGAGTCTTTGGTTGATAATGTTATATTCTTAATGATCGTGATTATCTTAACAAATTTGATCCTAAAGCTGATGAAGGCATGTTTGTTGGATACTCTGTGACTAGTAAAGCATATCGTGTTTATAACAAAAGGAAACAAACTATACAAGAATCTATGCATGTTCGTTTTGATGAAACTAACCCCTTTGATGCCAAGAAATCCTTGAGCAATAATGTCTCAGATGTTGAAGACGAAATCACAATCGAAAAACAGAAACTGCCGGAACCAGTACTGGAACAAGTAACCAAAATAGAAGAACGTTCCGAAAAGGATTCGGAACATGAAGCTGAAGCAGAAACAGAAACTGAAGAAGGAAGTTCCAGAACAAAAAATGAACCAACCGTTAGAAAGTTCAAACATGCATCTAGCCATCCCACTACACAAGTGATTGGTGATCTAAGGAGTGGACTTCAAACCAGATCAAAGGTACAACAACATCAAAGTACCAATTTCATCCTACTCTAAATCACCGAACCAAAAGACGTTAATGAAGCACTAAGGGATGAATCTTGGGTTGCCGCTATGAAAGATGAGCTCGCTCAATTCGATAAAAATCAGGTATGGACTCTAGTCGAAAGGTCGAGTAAGCACACCATCATTGGAACAAAATGGGTATTTAGAAATAAACTCAATGAAGAAGGTGAGGTTACTCGAAATAAGGCAAGATTAGTCGCTAAAGGCTACAATCAACAAGAAGGTATCGATTTCGATGAAACCTATGCTCCTGTTGCTAGACTTGAATCTATTCGTATGTTACTCGCTTATGCCTCTTTTAGAGAATTTGCTCTTTTTCAAATGGACGTTAAAAGTGCCTTTTTAAATGGTTTTTTGAATGAAGAAGTTTTTGTGGAGCAACCCCCGGGTTTTGAAAATGAAAAATTTCCTAACCATGTTTTTAAATTGTCAAAAGCTCTTTATGGATTAATAAAACAAGCCCCTAGGGCTTCGTACGAAAGATTAAGTAAATTTCTTTTAGAAAATGGTTTTTCTATTGGTACTGTTGATACAACACTTTTTCTAAAAGCAAATGAAAATGGTTTGTTAATTGTTCAAATTTACATTGATGATATAATATTTGGTGCTACTAATGATCTTCTTTGCCGAGACTTTGCGAAGTGTATGCAGGATGAATTTGAGATGAGTCTTATGGGCGAACTAACATATTTCCTTGGGCTTCAAATAAAACAAAATGAAAAGGGAATCTTTATTTGCCAAACGAAATACACAAAGGAACTCATCAAAAGATTTGGAATGGACGAGTGCAAAGAAATGGGTACTCCCATGAGCCCTACCACGAAACTTGATAAGGACGAGAAAGGTAAACCCTTTGATGAAACAAGGTATCGAGGTATGATCGGAAGTCTTCTTTACTTAACTGCTAGTAGGCCCGATATAATGTTTGCCACTTGTTATTGTGCTCGTTTTCCATCTGCACCAAAAGAGTCTCATTTTTTCGCTGTCAAAAGAATTTTTCGGTACTTAAAAGGAACCATAAATTTTGGTCTATGGTATCCAACTAGCAAAATTTTTAATCTCACTGGCTACTCTGATGCGGACTTAGCAGGATGCTTGCTAGACCGTAAAAGTACCAGTGGCACATGTCAACTCTTGGGAAATTGTCTTGTTGCATGGCATAGTAAAAAGCAAAACTCTGTTGCACTTTCAACCGCTGAAGCGGAATATGTTGCATTATCTAATTGTTGTGCTCAAATTATGTGGATGAAAAGTTATTTGCGTGATTTTGGTTTAATGTTTGAAAATGTGGAAATATTATGTGATACTTCGAGTGCCATTAGTATTACTAAGAATCCAGTACAACATTCTCGTACTAAGCATATAGATATTAAATTTCATTTCATATGTGACTATGTGCAAAAAGGAAATATTTGTGTTAATTTTGTGAACTCCGAAAATCAACTTGCAGATATTTTTACAAAGGCAGTCGTTGAAGATCAATTTTGTTTGAATAGAAAAAATTTGGGCATTTTAAGTGAAAATGAAATTTGAAAAGATTATGCTTCCGCCTAATTATTCGTGAAACTCTGATCTTATATTGCGAATATTACCTAACTTAAGAGTGAACTGATTGATTGAAAAAAGGGGAGAAGAAGTAATTTGATGCTATTTTAAAAAGATCTGTTTATATCTTGAATATTATATTGATATGATTTGATTATTGCAGATATGATCCCTTGATTATTGCTTATTGATATTATGCCTTGGACTTAACTTGTTCATATATACATTGGCATTGCATGATTTTGAATTAACAATTAATATTAAGGCCTCTTATATTTCCGAAGAAATATTTTTTTGAAAATGCCTTAATTGAGGGGGAGATTGAAATTTTCAGAATTGCATAAAGTTAGGGGGAGTTCCCATAAAATCTTTTTTCGCATCAAAAGTTGTTTGTCAATCAAGGGGGAGATTGTTAGCCGAAAAGTTGATGATTAACAAACGAACTTTTAATATATTGGTGCTCTTTAGTTTTATGATTTGGACTGGTTCTCATTTATAAAAGAGCAACCCATTTGGAGTTTGAGATAGTCCAAAACAATGAAGAAGGCCCAAGTTTGATACGAAAAGATTTATGCGAATCATGAAGGAAGATCGTGAGAAGGCCAATTTTAGCTAAAGGCTCGTTATGAATGAAGATCAAGATCGTAGCCCCTAGCAACCCTGAAGGGCCCAATTTTTGATTCATGAAAATTGTGGTCTACTTAGTAAATATTTTTCAATTGATTAAAAGAGCAAGAAAATTCCTAGCCCAAACGTTTTAAATACTCCTGGCCCAAAGTCTTTTAATAAAATGATCATTCATTTAATTAGGCCATAGTAATTTATAAAATCAGCCCATCCACTTTTTGAAATATATTCAAAATGATTGTCACCTATTTTGACCGAAAATTGCATATCAATTATTCTTGCTTACATTATTTACTAATCTTTTAAAAGAAGCAAGATCTCTCATTTATTCTAATCAGCCATGTTTAAAAGTCAACCTTGTTTTAAATCCTTTCCTAAAACCTCTTGGCCGAATCATTCCTAGTTTATTTGATCTAGTGCAAATCTCACAAATCTTTTTGAAAAGAAAAAATTCTCTTTAACTTGGCATTAGATCATGGCCTCATTCATTTAAATTTTCTAAATCACATCTTTGTCATATCTATTCAAATCGGCAGAATATATTTTATATGTGACAAAAACATCTTTGTTTTGAAGGAAAGATTTATTAAAGAAAATCTTGCCCATTTTACATATTGCTAGCTTACCTATAAATTGAGCTCTCTTGAATCATTTTACACACAATTCAATTCTCTACATTTTCACTTGCTAAATCATTTCTCCTAGTTAAAATCCTTGAGTTCTCTCAAGTTTGTTAAAATCATTTTTCTCAAAAGGGCTTTTTAAAATATTCTTTCTTCTTGCTCTTGAAATCTTGAATATACTCTAAGTTATAGAAGAAAAAGATCAGCGTTTACTACTTTGCAAAATCAGCTCATTTTGGAGCATATATTTGTAATAAAAAATTTACTACTGTTTTGGAGCGAAAGTTTTGTACTTGCAAGCTCGTAGTGCGACAGGACTGAGTGTTCTAGCAAGCACTATTTTTGTGCGATAGGTAGGAACCTAGCAAGCTCGGTTTTTGTTGAGCGATAGGTTAGGCCTAGGAAGCTAGCTCGTTTCGAGAGAAAGAATTGATCTTGTAATCTCGAGTGGCGAAGGCTCGTCCTGCAAGCCACGATATATTAGTGAATTTTACCCAGGGGTGCTGGAAGAGAGGAAGTAGGCAGTTGGGGCGCGAACCTCTATAAATTGTGTTTGCCTTCTCTCCTTTTATTTTTTGCACTTTACTTCTTTCGTAACTTTAATCTTAAAATCATTGGAACGATCAACTTTTATTTAAAGTTACTGGAACTATTTACTAATTGTCTTCTGAAAATAAACTCTTTGAAAAAATTATATACCTAATTCACCCCCCCCCCCTCTTATGTATCATCTACAGTGGCATCTGAGTCCGCCTTTAGTACAAGTGGTTGTATCCTTGATCCATATCGAAGTTCTCTTATTCCAGAAATGGTGGAGGCTCTTGTATGTTGTCAAAGTTGGTTAAGATCAAAACCAATTACAATTGATATTCAAGATTCAATGAGACAAGTGCCACTTCAAGAAGTTGAGAGTATGATGAAATTATAAAAGGTAAATATAATGTTTCTTATGTCATTTTAATGTTTTTATTTGTCATGTTCTTTTTAATTATGTTTATATCATATTAATATGAGGTTATTAATTTACTTGTACTTGTGTATATTTTTAGAATTTCAGAGTTCGGGTGTTACAAAGGGAAAATCCTAAGTAATTGATGAATGAATTATTTTGTTGGTAAGTTTATTCATTTTTTATATCATTTTATTTTCATTTCTATTATTTTGATGATTCTTAACATTTTTTCATTGTTCACTAGGTTCCTAAAGAGATTGTTGATGGTGTCAAAGTTGAAGAAAATTATAACTAGTTTATTATTTTGAGAAACTTGAGACATTTTAGTTTTGTACTATTTAATTATAGTTGAGAAATTGAGACTTTGTACTAGTTTATTATGGTTGGGAAACTTGAGACTAATAACTATGTTATGAATGATTTTATGTCGTAGTTTATTATGAATGATTTTATGTCATTGTTTACTTTCAACACGCCGACGCGCCCGTCAACCCGCCCACACCCGCCTCACCCAAACCGTGCGGTTCGTGAACTTAAAAATACAGGTGCGGTTGTTTTGGCAAGCCGCATGTGTCGGGTCGGGTTGATTTTTTCATTGACACCGGCCAAAACCCGACCGCGTTCACCCATACTTTTAAGTATATTCTTATTTCTGAAGAAAAAAAAATCTAATCAAACCAGGCAGAAAGTCGATATTAGAATTTCAGCATGCCATGAACACCCACATATGTGAGCAGACAAATAAAAATGAAACCATCACACTTAGAACTATTAAAAAATTTTAAGTTGTTAATCTACATTACTACCATATTGAAAAATTCTAAAGAAATCACGCAAACACAAGATACAGACGATCGAGTGTATCACCTAGATTTAATAACAAAATTTTCAGAACCCTTGGGGAACAATCTATGCCCACCAAATTTGGAATTCTTTGCTAAGATTACAGCATTATGTATCATTTTTTTAGAAACACCCAAACCAATCCATAAACAATGCATATTGCTCTTTCAAAGAAAAGGAAGAAAAAACTGAACCATTGCCTCCTCTAATGCATTATGTCAAGCCTCTTTCTACACAGAGAAAAAAAAAATAGTAAGCGCACGAAACAAAAAATAAACAAGAAAGCTTAATATAAGTAGTCTTGATATCATACAATAAGTCCAAGAGAAGTAAAAAATTCTTAGATACATAATAAGAATAATACCACATTGATTTTGACTTAGTTGAGGAGTTGATCCAGTCCTTCAAAGTCAATAAATTGATCAAGGAGATCATCCACCTCGTATTCATTTGGCAAGTAGTTGCTTTTGTTATACGGAGGGAACACACTCATCTCCATTTTACTACCATTCACTGTGCTACTAATCATACCAATAGTAGTATCATTACTACTATTGTTTTTCATTTCATATGTTTCAACATCAATACACTCAACACCATTTGGCACAACAAAGTTGTTATTTCCAGCAACCATAACACGTTGCCTTTTCAGTCTCCTAGAAGTTGAAGCAGTGGCGTTAACGTTTCCAAAAGCTGGAACACATGATGATGCAATTGCACAAGGTGTTTGTTGACCCGAATATGATACAATGGAACTACAGTGCAAAAACTTGTCCATACTCTCTGAAAGATCATAAAAGAAGTTATTGCAAAAAGTAAAACTTTCTTCTTATCAATATCGGGCATATCAAGGTCAAATATTCTAGAAAATAAGACCATAAAAAACTCTTTCATAGTATTCAATAGCGCATAGTGCAGGGATGCGCAAAGGCTTCTTGTGACTATACTGCAAAGCATGTGCTTTATGATAATGAAGCATATAGAATATAGGTATAGGTTTTTTAATATATATCAAGAATCTACGAATTATTCAACATCAATAAGTATATTTAAGACGATTTTAAGTTAATTTCACCTAATTCAAGACAATTTCTAGAAAATCTAGCAGTCGTTTCAACTAAATTTCTGCCACTTTTGAGTAAAATCAACCAAAATTTTCATTGAAAATCGATTAATTAAATAGCATAGAAATATGAGTCAAATAAAAGGTAATTTTCACCTTAATTTGGCATCATCAAATAATTAAGTTAATCAACCAAATTAAACTATTTTTCATCACAATATTTAAGCCAAATTAAAGTAAACTTCACCTTAATTTAGGAAAATCAGCATTTAAATAAAGAAACCTAATTTCAACCAACCTAATTCTGAAAAATACGTAAACCAAACTAAGGAAAATTTCGCTTAGGTACCGGAAATATCAATTATATAGCCAAATCAAGATAAAATTCATCTTATTAAAAAAAACAATTAATTATGCAATCAATTTACCTATTTTTCATCAAGGTGTTTTTTTCGAAGTTCTTAAATGGCATGCTATTTGGCACTATGGGCGACATGTTTGTGTTATGCGCTTTAGTGCATGCTATTTGCACTTTTTACTATGAAACTTATTTCCCTTAGTCCTGATTGATTTCGAAAATGAGTTGTTTAATAATTATATCATAATTTTTTTTCCTAAGTGAGATTAGAAACATGACTACCAAAAGCAGTAATGACTAACATGATATTTCATAATCAAAACATGGAAATAGAACTAACATATATAGAAATATAGGAGAAAGATTCATATATATATATATATATATATATATATATATATATATATATATTATATATAATTATTGAGTAAAAGAAGCAAGGCATTGCATAGTTAAAGCAAAAGTTTACCTATAGGGGTGATCCCATAATCTCGACTATAATCAATAAAATCTTTCATGACATTGAGAACATCTGATATCTGCTAATAGAAACCAAATTAGTAAAACAATAATCAAATATAAGCTTTGTACTAACATTAGCAGAAATTTCAATCTATATAAGTTCAAATGTGATTACTGAGGCTAGGTATTACTTCTTTATCATCTCATTGAGGGTGCATCTGTTCTTTGTGCTTTCACTTGATTAAGTGAAAAGTGTAAAGAGTGACTAAAAGAAGATTCTTGTCGACATTATGTTTATGATGCATATAAATAACGATAAAAGTAAACCGGGCTTATACTAGACAAATGAGTGAAATAATTGCAGCATTTATATTTAACTCTACTTAAAAGGATTCTTCTAAATAATGTGCAAACTGATTAAGTAATACCTGATAGAAAATTCTAAGAAATAATTTCTCTTGTAAGTCTCAACTATTCATTACAACTATGAATTAACATGAGGTGCTAAGATGATATTTTGATGATTCATTTATATGTTAACATACATGTTATGAATGGCAAGCAACTAATAAGCAATTCAAGACCTCAAAAAACTGATGTGGAAAGGTAAAATAAACTCTGGAAGAACATAAATTATATACTAATGTGAAAGTGAAATTTCATGGAACCAACGATATCAATTACCTGAAGATTTCGCACATATCGCTTTACAATTCCTATGTGACTAGTAATTGGAATTTCCAATGCCTCTACCATTTGATAAGATGGTGATACAACCCTGAAAGAACATAAACTGTCAACTGAAGCAAAAGTATGTAGAAGAAGAAAAGAGGTAAGTAAAAAGACTTTAATGATATTGGATATATTATGTCGAATATTGAATTTTAGATTAAAAAAAAAAATAGTTACAACTCCTAATAGGAGTCAAATATTGCCAATCAACATCACAACATGGATATATTATATGCCATGTTGAACATAGTGGTATACAAATTACAATCCTTAATTATCATTATCACAACTTCGTACATGAATAAGAATGTTACAATAAATTTTTATCCCACAAACATAATAATATAATATGAATAATTATGACAAAAAAGATCCCAAATAAACTGAGATATTGATATACATAAATAGTACTGATATAGTATATTTTTAACCCTATAAAAGCAGAATAAAAGATGAAGAGGATAGCTCGGCTTATTTTAATTTAACCAATCTTTAACTCTACTTAAAAGGATTCTTCTAAATAAAAGTTTATGTCATGATATGTTATAAAATGTTTGACATTAAACAAACCAGAGTTATAAAATCATACATTTTCCTCGTTCATGTCAACTATTTTATTTGGCAAGTATAAATTTTGCATGCATTAAGTATGTTTTAATGTTCAGTTCAACTAAGATAATGATTACTTGTTAAAAGTGCCCACATATAATGCCAGATTTGTACTCCTAAGAATAAAGGAGACTAGATGATAATGTACAATCTCTTTGAAAAAGAGATTAACAATATTTTGAGCCATAGATTTGATCAAGATATAAAATGAGCATGTTGGATATTCAGTCAACATTTACAATGAAAATCCATCCTATTTCGTATTAGAGAAAGCCTAGAAGGCTAGAAAAGTTTGTGATGGACTATGTGGTATTGATAATTCCACATTTAAATTTGATAAATATGGAAATAATAAATATAAACATATTTCAAAATTTTCACTTAAGTTACCAAAGGAAACAAAGTTTGCTTTTCACATGTCAAATGAAGGCAATATCAAATTGGATTTTGCTTCATAAATGTGCATTTTCATTTTAACTACTTTATCATGTGCTACAATTTACCAAAAACACATCCCAACATCGTAAGATAATGTATCCGGTTTGACTCATGCCTAGTGCTTAAAGGTCGAGGAAGTTGATAACCTTATGACAAGAGAGCCATAAATCTAGGTCAGGAGCCTGCAATATCCAAAAATGGTTGTGGGTGTGTTTTATAAGAGGGAGTTCTCTATATCAACTTGAGTTTGCGGTTATACATGGATGGGTATGAAGAAATTCTATTGGAGATCATTATATGCATTCTTGTTCACGTTCCCCACACCCTTGGTTGGTACTAGGGCATGATCGAATGGTATTAGAGCAACTTTATGTAATATCGTTTGGCAAGTGGTCTCATGTGTGTTGGTTGCAACCTTGGATTGTGTAAGGGACACCACAAAGATGTTGAACGAGGTATAATTTAAGTGGCCTACATTGTTTTTCTGATAATTTGGTCGGTTTCGTATGCCTTAAATAGGTTATTGTAACACCCGAAAATGGTGAGGTTGTCATGGGAGGAAAATTGAATTGGTTTATAAGCTAGTGTTACAAAATTCTGTCAATTTGGGTTGGCAATTATGAAAACAACGTTGAGTGTAAAAAGTTGTTAGAGAGCCCATTAAACAAATATTACGATCCCCCAATGGTTATGGGTTTGACATATATAGTTATACAACACATTGTTTGATGCCAAACATGCATATGATATACACAAAATAATATGAATTTGAGGATGTCAATTGCAATTCATTTTCAAAAGTATCTATTTATTTAATACATCAAGCATGGGGACTCGAGAATGGAACAAAAAGGAAAGAAACCATCTTCCGGAAAGAGATATGACAATGTGACAAAGATAACGATCTCGTTTGCGAACATATATGGGCGGAATTAAATATATGACAAGATTACATTATTGTAATTATTGTTGATCAACATGAAGTATATACAACATGAGTAAGTGTATCAACATGAAGTATATACAACATGAGGAAGTGTATCAACATGAAGTATATACAACATTAGTGAGTACATACAACATAAGGGAAATTGACCAGCTGGGTTGGGCCATAAGCCGAGGCTTGGCCTCAACACCCATTGGAGATGTCGAGTGAAGGTAGTGGGCATTTTCCACTCTCTGACACCTTTTCCAAGTGTCGGAAGGCTAGCCAGGGTGGTGTTTGATTATCTCTTACCTTCCCCATCGGCAAGCCAAATCTTGGCTGATAAAAAGTTCATTCAACATCTTGAGACAACTTGAGTAAATGAACTATTGCACTGATTGATAAATCTATTTTGAAAAAGTCCTTTAATCTCCTTGACGAAGGTTTAGCACCATTCAATTGATGGCCCAAATACAATTTGAGACTAGAAGTGTTATGTCAAGGGTTAATAAGCTCAAGACTAAAATGGATATTTGATGGTTATACACGAGGTTTTCGAGAAATGCTAAAAAATTGCTATCATTATTTCCTTTTTCAATAAAAAGGATAACATATTCCCAAAACAATATGAATATGAGGATGTCAATTGCTATTCATTTTCAAAATTATTTACTTATGTAATACATCTAACACGAGGACTCGAGAATGAAACAAAAAGGGTAGAAACCATCTTCCAGAAAGAGATAGGGTTATGTAAAAAAGATAGATGATGAGGGGTAATTTAGATCACCCATTCTTGCTAGCTCGATGTGGATCGAGCTGCACAAGTTTCCGTCCCCAGAAGTGCCGAACCGAGCAAGGTATGTAGTGATCTGTTCCGAGCCAATAAAGAGAACCCGAGGTCGAAGGTCACTATTGGGCCGAGCCCAAGCCCAAGTCAGCGGGCCAGAAAAGTACTCTTGCGAATTTGTCAGAAAGCCCATTATCTCAGTTGTAAATACCCCTAACATTTATGACAAGACACAACTTCCCAGGTGCTCTTCCTCCGAGGCTGCTGCTCGGAACTACTTAGGAAGTATAGTATAGGCTGTTTATTGCGTATTTCGCCCTCTAGCTTGTACGGCATCCTATAATGCTCGGATAGGACTCTTGATATTTGTAATTTGTACTCAATTATTCTGAATACAAATACTATTGATCTTTTATTCCTGTTTACAATCATTTACACCACTCAGATCGAACAAATGAAATCATGTAAGATCAATTGGCGCCCACCATGGGACCTTATTCGAGTATTAGATCGAAATATGCTTACTGAGAGGAGAAATACGGAGAGCCACACTAACCAGAAACGCGGCCATTTACTTCCTAGGACGATCCTCTGACCAGCGGAGCGTCCGTCGATTTAAGGTCAAAGATAAGACCTACGGGGCGAATTTCCGACTTTTAGATCGACGGTTCTATTCTGTGATTGTCCAGCTCACTTATTCCTTTGTTGGATTTATTTTCCACGAATGATCAATTCTCTATTCATAAATGAATAAGAAGTTTCACAGATATCGTGCTCAACTAACTAACACAGAATTAATCCAATCAGCTTGATCATCAGTTAACGACAAAGTGACAAAGGGTTCTGAGTCTATGGAGTTACAGCTTATTAATATTCGGAATTTATTTTTTCGATCATCATATTTAGTAATCTCAGGATAAATTGCACGAATCAATAATTTTCTCGACAAATCACATAATCCGTACAGATTATTTGTCGGTTATCTGATGCTTTTCTCGATCAGCTGGGATAGATTTGATTTCATACCTTTGCTCGTTAACAATTTCCAGTGGATCCTGCAATTGAATGTTAGTGCAACGGCAAGTTATATAAATCCTCGAAGTCGCGACCTCATTATAACTACGAGTTCCAACGAGTCTCACTCATGTTCGATCGGAAGAATTGAAAAAACATAAAAGAATACATCAATGAAATTCGACCAGACAACAAAAGCTTTATTATTGATATCTTTCAGACAAGTTACAAGCGATGCTTCGGATATAATTTTAAATCTCGAGCTCAAAAGATATAGTACAATCACTCCTACCCTACTACAAATTCTACTAGTAATTCTACCCTGTTATATATTCGGTCATCATTCCCTTTAGATCGCTCCAGATGCAGAACTCAGCAGTGATTTTTCATGGCCATCACTCGCCACGTGTCGCACATCCGTCTTCGTACGGGATGAAAGCCGGATCGAAGCTCCTCTCCAGGGCTTCAAATCGACCTTAGGTCTTCATCTGTAAATAATGATTGAAATACTCAGTCATTATTTACAGGTTAATCCAAACCGGTGCAGCGAAGGTTTATCTCAACGGAGTCGCCCCAGGCGAGCTCGAAGGAACTATGCTTCAAGAAAGCCCTCGAGGAAGCTGGTGCTCCAGATTTAAAGAACTCCTCTAAGATTAACCAGCTGCCCGATCAGGTGCTACGCCAGAAAATCGGAATTCTAACCCGCACCAGATAAGGTATATCTAGGAAAACAGGTTGCCTGCCGGTATTCTAGGCGCAATTTCTTTTGCCTGTCGATATTCTAAGCGAAAAAGGTTACACCAAAGGAACCAAGATCGAAAAATAGGGTTCGAATTCTAATCTCAAACTCCTTTATCTTGGAGATAATATGAGTCAAATCTAAAACTTGATCCATGGAGATCGGAGGAAACATAAAGGAAGAAGTGAGGAATGTCGTATAGATAAGTGCACCTGTTTATAGCAGTGAGGGATTTTCAACCAACGGCCCAGATAACAGATCGCGAACGGTTAGGGTTTACATAATAAATGAACTGACCGTTACGCTTCCCAAGAAATAGGGTCCTGTTTGGTTGGGAGAACGTACGGTCTAACGGTGCGTAAAGAGGGACTCATTCGAAAAGTTCGTTCGAACAAATTTTTGCTTATTATCCTATTCGAAGAACGGCACCGGGATCAGGAACACTTGTCTAAAATTCAACTGTGGTGCACATGATATTCTAAATATGATTTTTACAACCAACTAATGATATTCCAGTTGAAGAAGCTATGATCGATCTACTCGAACAAAGCTCTCGAATTGAAAAGTTCAATAATTTTGGAAATTCAACAATACCAAGGATCAGTCGCTACAAGTTCCTTATTGATTTTAGATCTATCAAAATATTTGTTTGTTACTCACTCAAGAATGCGGTATTCGGTTATTTTCTTATTTATTTTAGGTGTTCGAGATCGGATTATCGAAAACAAGAACTTTTCTGATTAGGCTTTACTTTATCAACAAGGAAAAGAAAGAAAGGCATTTATGAATATTATTACAAAGATACAAGAGTTCAAAGGAAAAATATGGGAGATACATTTCGAGCATAGCGCAAGCTAATATGTTACATAAGAACCCCATTACTTTCTACAATTCTATGAAATTTTCGGTCTCCTCTCCTATCGTTTATTCGAAGAAACTTAGCTCCGAGCATGGAATCTCCTTTGGACCCGCAGGCTTTTAACTTTATTTACGACCTTCCGAAGACGAAGGGGCGAACGCACAGTTTGTAGGGTAACTGTATTCTTCGTCGTTCTCTCCCCAGTATGTCTTCCTAAATTCATTGTAGCAACAGGTCCCTAATCGAAGACCTGCGTGATAACCTGCGGACTACATAGGTCTGGCTTATTGGCCTTCCAGATGAAAATCGTATTTGCCAGTCGATATTCTAAGCGAGGTCGGGATAGTTTTTCTTCCGCTCGAAGATTGTTCCGCTTAAAGATTGTTCGAAGTCTGAGCTCAAATAGTTGAATTAATTGAATAATGATCCTGATCACCATGGTCGGACAAATAAAATATCAGTACAATGAATGAGATCATTTCAAAGGAATGACAGCCTTTTATAGCAAAAATTGAAAGGAATCCAACGGCGGATAATCCGCGAAGCGAATGGATAAGATTTGACGACCGTTGCAATTCCCGATAAATGAGGAACCGTTTTGAAAAGAGAAAACTTACCGAAATTCGGAACGCATACACAACAACAAAGAACAAATGGCATTAGATCAAACAAAATAAAAACCTCGTGAAGTATATTCTTATCAAGACAAAAGGATTATTCGTTATGTTCTAGGGTTATTTAACTATTTACTATCTCGTTATGCTTTATCTATCCTCACGATTACAGAAGACTATTATTTCAAGAAAGTTTATTTCGAACAAAGCTATTTATTCGGGGAAAGTTCGTTTCACCAAAATTCCTATTTATTCGTCATATTCTGATATTCTCGATATCCATTCATCTATTATCAATCTATATCTGTCTCCATCTACTATTAAAAGGGTGAAAGCTGTTGCTATGACCCTCGAAGATCGACCAAGGGTGAAAGCCGCTGCTACGCCCCTTGGATCGAAAAAATAAAAAAGGGTGACGACCCTCGGGCTAAAAATGCTCTGAAATGACTAAGGGTGAAAGCCGTTGCTACGCCCCTTAAATCGAAATTATTAAATGGGTGAAAGCTATTGCTACGACCCTCGGGCTAAAAATGCTCTGAAACGACTAAGGGTGAAAGTCGTTGCTACGCCCATTAGATCAAAATTATTAAATGGGTGAAAGTTGTTGCTACGACCCTCGGGCTAAAAATGCTCTGAAACGACTAAGGGTGAAAGCCGTTGCCACGCCCCTTAGATCGAAATTATTAAATGGGTGAAAGCTATTGCTACGACCCTCGGGCTAAAAATGCTCTGAAACGACTAAGGGTGAAAGCCGTTGCTACGCCCCTTAGATCGAAATTATTAAACGGGTGAAAGCTGTTGCTAAGACCCTAAGTGCAAATTATCGATTATCCAAAAATTTCGATGATATCCTATTTTGGACTACAGCAATCGAGATCTGCTAAGGTAGCCAATTTCTATCCAAGTATTATTAACTTTCGATTACTCTATCAACGAATGAGATCGGCGAAGAACGTCAATTATCGTTTATATCTGAATATTAAAGGTCAAAGTTCAATCAAAGGTCGATTATATAGTCGATGTCCGATCATTAAAAAAGCTAATATTTTATCAAAGTCACTAGGGAACAGCACTTGTCGTTCGTACTTTTGAGGCGAAGAAATTGATGCTCGGTTGCTATATACAGAAGCAAATCGGCAGACTAACAAGTAAGAATGACAAAGGAAATAAATATTTCATTTGTGATCTTTCAAACAGTTACAAGAGAATTCATGATTACAACAAGGAAAATCGAGCAAAGCTGAAACTTTACATTTAATGTAATCCTTTTACAAAAAATTAACCTTGCGCTAGACTATTTTTTTTACCAAAGGAGGAAAGCGGGGCTAGAAGAACACTTCTACCCTTCATCCTTCGTTTCCTCGATAATTGCTCCACGCCGGACTAGGTCGAAAGAAAGGGAAGCAACTCCCGTTGAAATTATTCCTGCCGAACCTGATCTTACGCGGTTTCGTTAGTTCGATCAAGGGTGGGATGTAATACAATGATAACAATAATAAAACATTAGCAAAGACTGATGTAATTGTATTCGAATTGAATGAGTACAAATACAAATATTTAAGGGTCCTATTCGAGCATTATTGGATGCCGTACAAGTTAGAGGGTGAAATATGTATGAGAAAGCCTATACTAATATTCTCCAGTAAACTCGAGCAGCAGTCTCAAGGTTAGTGCCCCTGGGAAGTTGTGTCTGGTGTAATAAATGCATGGGGTATTTATAGCTGAATTGGAGGGCTTGGGCCTGGGCTCGGCCCAACAGTGTCCTTCGACCTCCGGTTCTCTTATGTGCTCGGAACAATCATTTTCAGACTTTGGTTCGGCTCTTGGTTCCTGGGGACAGGATTCGGTGATATTCGAACTGCGTTGAGCCTAGAAAGATAGGGGATCCGAATTACCCCTCATCAATACTCCCCCACTTCTCGAGTGTGAAGCGGAGCGTGCGCTCGAAGAAGTACAAAATACATCCCATGCTATAATGAGACGAGCCGTTCAGAATGTCTTTAGGATATGCCTCGTTAAAAACCTAACTCGGAAAAACCCACTGGGATAAAAACCGAGCTAGGGAAAAAGAGTGCATATACAAGAAAACATACACTGGCGTGTTCTGAAGTTATCCTTGTCGAAGGATGTTGAAGTAATAATATCCTTTTTGGTTCCAAGATGCGTTGTTCGATCCCTAGATGGATGCTTTCCAGAATCTTCGATTATAACAAGGAGGGCCTCCGAGATCCTTAGGGATAAATTGCAAGGACATATTCCGCAATTCTAGAGAATGAAGGATCAAAAAGGCTATTTTGAGAGGGATAACCCAAAGTTTTTACCCTTGGTAAGTTCAACCGTCGCGGTTACTCGGGGACCTCTTTGCAATTTTACCTTTTTAACCCCGTATATATATGTTGACCCGTTGAAAAATTATTTCCATGTTATATTTTCTCTTGAGCTCGAAGTGTTTGAATCGAAAAAGGTAGTTACTTTAGTACCTTCATTTCTGAATTCATAATGTCAAGTTCTAGAAGTTCAAAGGGCAAGAATAAGGTCGAAGAGAGTCAAGAATCTGATCCTCTATTAAAGCTCGTTGATGATTACGAGGATGGAGAATTCCATCCAGGAGGCGAGAATGATGATCCGAGCGAGGATCTCGAAGAAAATGAGGTTGAAAAGCGCAGCATCGGTGAGGGTGCCTTTGTCAGAATTTTCAAACCCAAGCTCACCTCTGAGGTCGTGACCTCGAATACGTCAGAACTTCCTGCTAAAGAAACCTCCTGTTATTTTACGAAGAAAGATCGTGTTTATCTTGAGACGGGATTTGGGAAATATCTTTCGAAAGGGTTTTCGATCGTCATCCCTTCTTATTCCGACCGTGTTACCGAGCCGCCAGTTGGCTGTCAATCGTTTTACGAGGGCCAATTCTCCTGTGGTCTACGTATTCCATTCATTCCCCTTATCAGAAACGTCCTTTCTTTCTTTTCTCTGTCCCCTGCTCAACTTCTCCCGCACTCCATTGCCTACATAGTGGCATTTAGTGCTCTCATGGAGGCAAAAGGGGAAGAGGCCTCTTTTAGTAATTTCTGGCACACTTTCCGAATGGAATTGAATAAGGGCTCCAATGCGGGGTTTGTATCCATTTTCCAGCGGTCGAAGCGACCCTTTCTTACTAAGATATCTACAAAGAAAAGTATAGGCTGGAAGAGGAGATTCTTCTTCGTGAAAGGTCCTGATGTTCCTGTGTCGGAAGGTAGTTCAAAGACTAGACCATATCGATGGGATGGTGCAGATTCTTGGTTGTATGGTTCTCGTAAGATCAAAGAAAAACTCAGACAACGTCTTTCCGACGAATTTCTCGAACAAATGCGATCCAATCCCTACCATACCAAGTCCCTAATTCAAGAGGGCGTTTTACGATTGGCTGGGTTGAGCCGCTGTGATTACCCTGTCCCGGCGATTAAGTACCCTAGCCAATCTTCCGAAGGATCCCTCCTGCGAACCTCTAGTGCTTCTACCCTTGCTCCTCTTTCCCTGGGTATGCTTCTAATCTTTAACTTACTTTTGGGTTTTATTAAACAATTTTCCTTGTTTAAACTCGTACCCGATTCGTATTATCTTCGCAGGTCGACTTGTTGAGAGTTTTCGAGTATCCCCTGCCGGCTTGGTCGGAGATAAACAATTTTATTTCGATCCATTACCTTATGCTTCCGAAAGAAGAACAGACGCAAGTAACTTAGGTGGGAATCCAGTTGTCATACCATCTTTGATTCCTGACTTAAGAGGGGTTGGCACTATGAGTTCTTTGAATTCTGCCACGTCCGGACCTCTTCGATCGTTATTCTCCCCTGATACTTCCGCTCTTTCGTCTGTCGGCTACAGTCAACATTCCTGGAATCGGATTCAGGGTATTCAGGAATACGAGAAGCTTCTGGGCCAGAAAAGAAATGCCGAACACCCAGGGCCTTCGAGGAGGATAAAACCCTTTGGCGTGAGTTCTGCTTCTGTCCCTTGTCGAGAAGGTAGGTCGGAGCCTGATGTGGCAGACTTTATGGACGAGCATTTTCGTAGTAGCAGAACTGCTGGATATCCTGAGGATGGTACCATTATGACCGATCTGGATATGAATGGGGAGAACGAATTCGACAAAGCCACTAGAATCTTTATGGCTAGTCGGTTTTAAACGGGATATCCTGCTTCATTCCATCAAAGGGGATTTTGAGGTTTTGAGTGATTTCTCCAGAACGTATCATGAGGTAAATACTCGTCTTTTGACTGTGTTCTTTCTTTAGAATTCTTAACTTTACTGATACTCGAAAATGTCTTGTAGGTAGGGGATTTATTCGCCCTTCAATCCTATCGTTTGGCGTTATTAGAGCAGGAATCGCAGGACGCTCATGATGCATATGCCCAGATTTTTGCTGATAACCAGGCCATTCGATCTCAGCTGGCGGAGAGTCAGCGAGAATTGTCCCAAGTAAAGAAGGAGCTTGAGAAAGCGAATACGAAGCATTCTTCCTCAGTAGAAGAGGACTTGCTTGCGTCCGTTAAAGAGAGAGGTGCCCTTGAGGAGGAGCTAAAGAAGATAAAGGTTGAACTCGAGCTAGATAAGCAAGACTCCGAGCGTGCATATGCCCAAGGCCGGGAAGAAGCCGAGATCCCTGTCATACGAGAGTTCCTGGAATCCCCTGTCTTGGACCCCTTAGTTCAAAGGAAAATGGAGGAAATTCTTCAGACAATCTTTTATAAAGGGGTTCAACAATTGGTCGCGGCCAAGAAGATTCCAGATGATATGGATGAGTACTTTAAGCACATGAATCCTTTTAAGAACGCTGAAGGGAAGGATTACAAAGCTTCCTATCTACCCAAGACGGATACCAATTGGCGAAATCATCGCTTTGCCCCCTTAGTCGAGGAGTATGGCATTCCGATGCCTAACCCTGATGTGCTCGAGCATTTCACCGACTATCCTCCCGTGTCGGAGGAAAAAGGTGAAGATGTCAACATAGGCGATGTATCGAATAAAGAAGGCGATCGAACTCTTTGATCAAACCGAGTAATAGCCCCGCCTGACTTTCTATTTAGCAAGTTATCGGAGCCGATCGTACTGGAAGGGACGATTCATAGTTTTGTAGTTAGGAATTAATCGTGTATACCCATGTAACTCGTTTTTGTAAACGGGTTTGTTTCTTTTGATTTGACCGCTGTAACTTGTAAATTCTGATCTTACTAATATCCAGTTACCATTTTAATTTTCAAGGTTCGATAACTTTATGTTCGGATATTTGCCCTTTCCATACGGGATTTTTTCTTTAAAGGTTGCGTCGATCCATTATCGTAATCATAGGCCGTAGTGTCTATAAATATTAGGGTTTCTTTTCATTATTCATACGACATCTTGCTTATAGAGATCGGAGCTTTTTGCCATATCTTCTGCCTTCTTCGAATCCCTTTAAGAGTAATAGTCCGAACCGTAGGTCCCAAATCTGCTTATTATGGAAAATGTACTAGGGAAACCTATCAACCCCAAATTGCTATTCGGAGGCTCGAAGACTAAGAATCCAAGCAAAGAGCAGATAATTGCCAAGGAAACCAAAACTTCCAAGTCCTCTTCTAAGGCCTCTGTGTCTTCCCCGGAAGTTGCTAAAGGAGAAGATAACAAGAAAGAGAAATGTACTTCTTCGAAACAAAATAAGGGCAACTCTAGCAAGCCAATCTTGGATGAGGAGCTCGAGGCTACGCTCGGGGGTTCTTCCCCGAAAGTTGTCGATCCTCCGAACAAAGATCCCGTGAGAGAAAATATTTCTGTTCCTTCTTCAAACAAAAGGCCTTATTCTGACGGGACCACTCCCATTGAGGCTTTACAAAATCTCGCCATTGGTGGTAAATCATCCTCCGATGCTCCAACCGTTCCTCCCGAAGGAGGTCTTAGTAAAAAATTCAAATTAGGAATCGGTGAGGGGGCTTCTGCTGAAGCTTTGGAAACTGATAATCCTCCCGAATCCCGGGTTGATCCCAATCATCCAAAAGTTACTTCTTCCGCGCCTGAAGAGTCGAAAAATGTGTCCGATCCCTTGGATAGTCTGTTGCAGGTTAACTTTACCTCTTCGGAGACTAACATGCCCAAAGGGAGAAATGTATCTAAGGAGAGGAATATAGAGGAATTGTTCGAGTCTGGACAGCATTTCCTGTTTCAGGTACAAGTATAATAACAAGTATAATAACTACCCCCCCCCCTTTTTTTTTTTTTTTTATTTTATTTTATGTACTTCTGGCAGGTCGGGCAAGATTTTATTGAGCTCAAAACTTTTGCTGAGCGGGAGACCAATCATCGTGCTGCTATTTCCCTCGAGCTGGAGAAGAAGAAAGCTGAATTCGACCGTGTCTCCGCGGAGAAGCTTGCTCTAGAGAGGGAGAAGACTGCTAACGAGCGTGGAGAAGAGATCCACAAGCAGCTGAATGAGGAGCTCGAAAAACTGAAGGGTCTTCTTAAGCAGGAGAGACAGGAATTCACGCGTCGAGAAAAGGAGTACGAACAGGAGAAGCAAGAATTCGCACGTCGAGAAAAGGAGGCTTTTGACCGTGGATATGAAGCTGGACGCGAGGCTCGTACTGCTGAGCTTCGGAAAATTTTATTCGATAATAAGCTCCTCTAAATGTTTTATTTATTCGGATCTGCTGTATGACTATATATTTATTCTCTTTCGTGTAATCGTGAACAATTTTATCCCCTCTGGTTTGTAATAATTTATTTGCTTCTTGTATTGCTTGTTCTTCTGTAACTTGATGAGTTCTTTCCTATCTATGCTTTGTTTGCCTTCTTCACTTGGCCTTGAGCTCGTGATTCTCGGTCTGTAATCTTGGTATATTAATTTCGCTTAATTTTCAAGGAATATCATTCTTTCTTCCCGCTGAAACGCAGTAGTCTTTCAATCTTGATCGTTCATTTTGCTTGGTTTGGTAGCCATTGGATTTCTAAAGTAAAACTATATCTTGAACCCGACCAGGGTATCTGCAGGCGTTCAGTATTTCGTCCTCGAAGATCGAGCAGTGTTATTGCTGATCATCCACGACCCCAATGGCCCATGGCCTTTTTGTGGTTTGGGGAGGCTCTGGCGTCAAGTTTTTCGAGGGTATGATGTAACTTGCTAGGTTTTCTTTTGGAAATGTTTCGGGTAGTGACTCGGAGATTGACGTCCTTCATTAAATGTTC
This sequence comes from Penstemon eatonii, assembly GCA_038501285.1. Lineage (NCBI taxonomy): Eukaryota > Viridiplantae > Streptophyta > Magnoliopsida > Lamiales > Plantaginaceae > Penstemon > Penstemon eatonii. Next base: position 57,106,425 of record CM076715.1, on the reverse strand, counting down.
ATGTTTCTCCCGGGAAAGAGATGTATTGCCCTTCTCCTTTTTGAAGAAGTACGGCCGTAGTCGAAGATTCGTTGGCTCAATAGGCGTTTCCTGGTCGAGTAAGGACATTATCGTCCACCGAAAATTTTATAGGATCGGCCAGTTATGAAGATGTAATAGGGGTTGATGTCTTTGTATTTTTGCAATTGCTTCATATATTAGGCTCGGAAAATACTTTTTATCGACCTTTACGACGGCTTTATTTACCCTTAGGCCGATTACTGACAAAGCTTTCTCTTCATTATGTATTTAGATTTCTTTATTATTTTTCTCCGATGATTGGAGCTGAATCTACGATGAACTTGGATAGGAATGAACTCGAGTGGAACAATTTTGACATTTTCTTCACTTTTTTCCCGAAATAGTTTCTGTATTTTCGGGAATCGTAACGGTCGGCGCATTTATTGTTTATATCTCAGCCGTTTGTATCATCAAATCTGAGCCGTCGATTGCTTTTTTCTTCCACTATATATAGTTCCGTTGTTACCCTTAAATTTAATGTTTCAGTGAGACTTCTGATCGGCTCTATGATTGAGATTTTACTCTCTCTGGCCATAATGTTTCGTTTATTATCTCCTACTGAACTGTTCGAGGTTCTCCTTCGAACTATCTTCCTTCATAAATTTTGCTATCTCTTGATGGCGACTTATTTCGAATAGGGTATCGGCAGGCGAAAGTAATTGCGACTGGGGTACCGGCAGGCGACCAGCCTTCTTTGACTCCGAGTCTTTGAGGCAGGTTCGATCTTCTGTATCCTGTCAATCCACCTAGTCGGATAGTGGGTCGACTGCTGGAGGAGTTTTCCTGCACTCGATCTCTACTTCTTCAAGATATTCCTTGAAGAATGTTGCTTTCGAGATTGCGTGGAATAATTCTTCTAGGCGTTGCTTCGCTATTTCTCGATCTGGACCGGTGTGGAGCAAGTACTGAGGAAGTGTTGGATGAAGGGTAGAAGTGTTGTTCTAGCCCCGTCTTATTCTTTCGATCACGGAGAGAATCTAGTGTAGGATTAATTTGTAATAGGGTTACATTAAATGTAAAGTCTTTGCTTGACTTATCATTGTAATTTCGAACTCTTTTGTAACTGTTTGGAATGTCATGAATAAGATATTTATTTCTTTTATCATCCCTCCTTATTGTCCTGTAGAATTGCTTTGGTATACCGTCGTCGAGCATTGATTCTTCTGTCCTAAAAATATGATCAAGCGCTATTCTTTACCATATTTGATAAATATTTAGATGATAAATGACATCCGACATTCCTCGATTTTGAGTATAACCTGTATGGGGTTTTTATTCCCCCGCCAAATACATAATAATTAAGAGATCGAATATAAGAGTCCAAAGTGACCTTTGAGTAACGATCTTAATCTGAGGGGCCAAATTCCCCAGCCGGACAAATATTCGTGAAGTAATAATCGAAATAGGGTCTTGATCGATCTTAAATAATAATTTTGATTTAAGCGTCAAGATGATGGCTAGTAGCCTTAGACGAATGCATAATTTACGGAGAGATAATAGAATAGAATGCTGGTTGATTTAGGTTGATCGAGGATAATAATTTCGATCTAAGGGGCGTAACAATGGCCTTCACCCTTAGTCATATCAGAGCATTTTTGCCCTTGGGTCATAGCAGAGGCTTTCACCCTTTAACAATTTCGATCTAAGGGGCATAGTAGAGGCTTTCACCCTTAGTCGTTTTCAGAGCATTCCCTTTTCGATCCAAGGGGCATAGCAGAGGCTTTCACCCTTAGTCGTTTTCAGAGCATTTTTAGCTCGAGGGTCTTAGCAGAGGCTTTCACCCGTTTGATAATTTCGATCTAAGGGGCATAGCAGAGGCTTTCACCCTTAGTCGTTTTCAGAGCATTTTTAGCTCGAGGGTCTTAGCAGAGGCTTTCACCCGTTTGATAATTTCGATCTAAGGGGCATAGCAGAGGCTTTCACCCTTAGTCGTTTTCAGAGCATTTTTAGCTCGAGGGTCTTAGCAGAGGCTTTCACCCGTTTGATAATTTCGATCTAAGGGGCATAGCAGAGGCTTTCACCCGTTTGATAATTTCGATCTAAGGGGCATAGCAGAGGTTTTCACCCTTAGTCGTTTTCAGAGCATTTTTAGCCCTTGGGTCATAGCAGAGGCTTTCACCCGTTTGATAATGAATGTAAGTAATAGAAACCGATACTGGATGAATGTAGATCCCGAATACCAGAATAACAGCTAAGTAGAAATTGACCTTACTAGCACCCGACGAGCAGATGGGCATACTTAGGAAATGAATTTCCATTAAACATGATTTCGATCGAAATATTCCTAAGGAAAAGATAGTCTCCTGCGGTTGAGATAATAGATGGAAAACAAGTAGATGAACGATAGATAACGAATAGGTCCAAGACTTAATGAATAATCCTTCCGTCTTAATAGAAAATGTTCCTCGCGAACTCGTTCGAACTAATACCCTTTGCTGTTTCGAATGTTTCCAATTCTTTAATAAGCATTGACCTTTTCCAAACGGTCCCTCTTTTATCGGGAAACGCAACAGTTCTTAGATCTTGTCCCTTCGTTACGCGAAATTTCTGCCGTTAGATTCCTTTTACTTTTTTCTATAAAAGGCTGTCACTCCTTAGAAGCCATTTCATTCATTGTGTTGGCATCTCATCCGTCCCCTCATGGCGACTAAGATTATTATTTCAATAATTCGCTTATTCGAGGTCAGATTTCGAACGATTTTTAAGTGGAGGAATATTCGAGCAGAGAGAATACTATTTCAACCTTCGCTTAGGGTATCGGCAGGCAAATATAATCTCCATCTTGAAGGCCAATAAGCCAGACCTATGGAGCTTGTAGATTATGGCATAGGTTTTCGATTAGGGACCTATTGCCACAATGCATTTAGGAAGACGTACAGGGGTGGGAGTTCTGCAGAATTCATTTACTCGATGAATCGCACCTCCGAGTCTTCATCTTTGGAGAATCGTAAATAAAGTTAAGAGCCTGCGGGTCCGAAGGAGATTCCATGGTCGGAGCTAAGTTACCCCTAATAAACGATAGGAGAAGAGACCGAAAATTTCATAGGATTGTAGAAAGTAATAGTGTTTTTGATGTAACATGAACATTTGAGCTATGCTCGATATGTATTTCCCAGCTTTTGTATTTTCCGAGATAACATGAATAGACTTCTTTTCTGTTTCGCTGATAGATATAAATTCTCATCTTCAATATCTCCATTTCGATCTTCTAATATCAATAAAGAAATAATCGGACACCATTTGCTTGAATAAATATTTTAGTGGCCCTAAAATCAATAAGGAAAATCTGGCAGTTGAATTTCTGTAGTGTTGCGTCGCATAACTTTGCAGGTCGATAATTCTGTTTGACCAGTCCGATTATGATTCCTCCGAGTCGAACAGCGTTATCTGACTGTAAAAAATATCTGAATAATCTGAACTTGAATTAAGAATATCAATTTTCAACACTAATGCTATATCGGTCTGGTATTTAGAATATCATAATTCCCCTATACGCCCTGTCGAATCATGTGTCCTTGTCACCAAACAAGGCCCTATTCCTCGGGAAATGCAACCGTCAGTCCATTTATTGCCTATATCCCAACCGTCCGCGCACCATAATCTGAACCGTCGGTTCTCAACTTAGGCTGTTATAAATAGTTCCCCTTTGGTCATCTAATATTCTTTATTTCTATCATTATGTTTTGTCCGATCAATACGGGTCGAATTCCATCTTCGATTTATTTAGCATCCGAAATAATGGAATTCGAGATAAGAACCCGAACCTTATTTTTCGACCTCAGTCCCTCTGATGTAATCCTCGCTTAGGATATCGACAGGCAAAAGGAATTGCGCTTAGGATACCGGCAGGCAACCTACCTTCCTAGATATACCATGTCTTGGGTAGGTTAACCTTCCGGTTTTCTGACGCCGTGCTCGATCGGGCAGCTGGCTCATCTGAGAGGAGTTCTTTAAGTCTGAGGCATCAGCTTCCTCGAGGGATTTCTTGAAGTATAGTTCCTTCGAGCTTGCTTGGGGTGCCTCTGCTGGGATAAACCTCTGCTGTGCCGGTTTGGATCGGTCGGTAGATAATGATTGAGTTCGAAAATCATTGTTTACCGACGAAGACCTAAGGTCGGTTTGAAGTCCCGAAGAGAAACTCCGATCCGGCTTTCACTTAGCACGAAGACGGATGTGGGGCACGTGGCGAGTGATTAGGAAGAAGAATCACTGCTGAGTTCTGTATCTGGAGCGGTCTAATAGGGACGATGACCGAATATGTATCAGGATAGACTTACTCGCGGAACTTGTAATAGTGTAGGAGTGATTGTACTATATCCTTTGAGCTCGGAATTAATTCGAGGCTTTTCTTTGTAATTTATCTGAAGAATTTGAATGATAAAGCTTTCATTCTTTAATCGAATTTCACCATTTGAATGAAAAAAATAAATTCCGACCATCGATGAGCTCTGATTGCATAGATTTTCTAAGTCTACCACGCTAATAATGATCGAAGAAAATGGTTCCTTTGTGGAAAATAAATCCATTGAAGAAATAGATGAACTGTGCAATCATAGATCCGACCATTATCCTTAAGCTTTTCGCTGGCATACATATTTCTCCTCATATTAGGCATATGTCGATCTAATACTCGAATAAGGCCCCACGGTGGGCGCCAATTGATCTTACGCGGTTTCGTTAGTTCGATCAAGGGTGGGATGTAATACAATGATAACAATAATAAAACATTAGCAAAGACCGATGTAATTGTATTCGAATTGAATTAGTACAAATACAAATATTTAAGGGTCCTATTCGAGCATTATTGGATGCCGTACAAGCTAGAGGGTGAAATATGTATGAGAAAGCCTATACTAATATTCTCCAGTAAACTCGAGCAACAGTCTCAAGGTTAGTGCCCCTGGGAAGTTGTGTCTGGTGTAATAAATGCATGGGGTATTTATAGCTGAATTGGAGGGCTTGGGCCTGGGCTCGGCCCAACAGTGTCCTTCGACCTCCGGTTCTCTTATGTGCTCGGAACAATCATTTTCAGACTTTGGTTCGGCTCTTGGTTCCTGGGGACAGGATTCGGTGCTATTCGAACTGCGTTGAGCCTAGAAAGATAGGGGATCCGAATTACCCCTCATCAGAACCCGAAGGCAACATTCTTCAAATTGCATCTCGAAAAGGTTGAGATCGAGTGCAGGAAAACTTCTCCCACGAGTCGACCCACTATCCGACTGGATGGAGCGACGGGATACCGGAGTTCGAACCAGCCTCGAATGGATGGAATCAGAGAGAGTTGGTCGCCTGCCGGTACCCCAGTCGCAATTCTTTTCGCCTATCGATACCCTAGTCGAAATGAATCGCCATTGAAGACAGCCAAAGTAATAAAGGAAGATAGTTCGAACCCGAACCTCGAACCGTATTATCAGAGATAAGAAGCGAAACATAATGGTCAAAGGAAGCAAAAGTTCCATCATATAATCGATCAAAACAATTACAGAAATGTAAAAATATGAAGGTAACTACGGAACTATATATAGTAAAATGAAAGGGCGATCAACGACTCAGATTTTATTAAAACTAACGGCTGAGATACAAGCAGTAAATACGCCGACCGTTTCGCTTACCGAGAATTAAGGAACCGTTTGGGTAAATGAAGAAAAAGTCAAAATTAGTCATGCTCGGATTTATCATAATCTCAATTCCGGTTGTCGAAGAAAGCCGAAAAGAAAAATTCTGAGTTTTAAAGAAAACATCATCAGTAACAAGCCTAAGAATGACCAAGATCGATAAAGTACTGTATCTAAGAATGATCGCAATGGTTAATCAATAGACTATGATTTCTGAAGTTTGATATGTCAAGCAATTACAAATTACAAAAATATCAACTCTTATCACATATCAAGCCAATCTTCTGATACTAGTACATTTTACAATCCTACAAATATCGACAAAAACTAATCTCTATATCCGAACGTGAGAAGTCCTTCATGACCAGACAATCCAATGAAATTTTCGGCGGACGATAATGTCCTTACTCAAAAATGAGGAGCCCGTCGAGCCACCAACCTTTTATCCTTATTTATGATTCTTCAAAGAGGAGAGGGGTAATACATCTTTTTCTAGGTGTAACGTGAATACTTTATTGAGGACCTCGACCATCGAAGCACCACCCCTAACCTCTTCAAGGAAAAACCAAACAAACCGCTGAACACCCTTGAAAAACTTGATGCTTGAGCCCCTCCAAAACCACAAAAGGTCGAGGGAGCTACTGGGGTCGTGGATGGTCAGCAATAAGGCTTATTGGCCTCCAAGGACGGGATAGCGTTCGCCTGCAGATACCCTACTCGAAGTAAAGGTACTAATCAGCCAATAATCTGCAAAGTAGGTCGTAACTCAAAATTCAAAATGTTGGGCCTTGCAACAAGATCTTTTAGTCAGCATGATCGAAGGAATCAGCCTTCAAGAAAACTTATAAAGATACAAAACGAAAGACACTATTTATAGGAGCAATTTTCAAAAATCCAACGATTAACAGAAAACAAAAGGAACGATCAAGATCAAAAGACTGCCACACTTCCCAAGAATTTGAGCGGGAAAAGAAAGTCATCTGACTTTGGAAATGAGCAAAATTGTTATCAGTCGGTCGAGATCGCAAGTTCGAACGAAGAAAGTAGGTTAAGTACGAATAAAAAGAACACATCAAATTATGCAAGATTAAATAAGTCATTACGAACCACAGAAGTTAAAAGTATCAGAAATTATTCATGGTTACACAGAGATAAAACAGTATAGCCATACAGCAAGTCTGGAAAAATAAAGGACAACATCTAGAGAAGCTTATTGTCGGAGAAAATCTTCCGAAGCTCAGCATTCCGAGCCTCATATCCATGGTCGTAAGCTTTCTTTTCACGGCGCTCGAACTCTTTCTTCTCTTGCTCGTGAAGACCTTTGAGCTTCTCGAGCTCCTCGTTCAGTTCTTTGTGGATTTCTTCTCCCTGATCCTTAGCAGCCTTCTCTTTCTCTAAAGCAAGCTTCTCCTCAAGGACACGGTCAAGTTCAGTTTTCTTCTTCTCCAGCTCGAGAGAAATAGCAGCATGCCGATTTGATTCCCGCTCGGCAAACGTTTTGAGTTGGAGAAAATCTTGTCCAGCCTATTTAATGTTCGGATAAGTTAAAAAAAAAAATGGAGAGACATAGAGAAAAAGATATTATAACACCTGAAACAGAAAGTGCGACCCAGATTGGTACAATTCGTCTAGATTTCTCTCCTTGGACATGTCGGTTTTAGAAGAAGTGAGGTCAAGCCGTAACGGACTATCTACAGGATCCCCGAGCGTAGCTTTAGAAATGGGCCCGTCTTTCGACTCCGTAGGCGGGGAAGGAGTAACCATCGGAGGAACGGAATCAACTCAGGGTTCGGAAAGATTATCAGTTCTTAAGGATTCAGCAGAAGCTTCTCCACCAATATCCAACTTAGGTTTTTTGCTCAAACCTCCTGTGGGGGGGACGGCTGACGAATCATCAGATGATGGCTTGTTACCGATGGCAAGCTTCTGCAAAGCCTCGATGGGAGTGACCCCGTCGGAATAAGGCCTTTTGTTCGAAGAAGGAACGGGAGTTTTTCGCCCAGCGGGCTCTCCACTCGAAGAATCGACAAATTTCGGGGAAGAACCCTCGAGCTCAGCTTCAAACTCCTCATCCAAAATGGACTTACTTGTGTTGCCCTTAGTTTGCTTCGATGAAACGCTTTTATCTTTCTTATTTTCCCCTCCCGTAGGAACTTTAGGAGAGGACACAGAGGTTTTAGAGGACGATTTGGAGGGTTTGGCCTCCTTGGCTGGTTTTTGTTCTTTAGATGGATTTTTGTTTCTCGAACCACCCAGTAGCAGTTTGGGATCGATGGCCTTGCCTAATATTTCCTCCATGATAAAAGGGGAGTGAGTTAAGAAATTTGAAGAATTCGGAATATAGAAGAAGAGCTCCGATCTCTGTAAATAAAGGTGTGCAAATAATTGAAGAGATCCTCATATTTATAGACGCTACACCTTATGATTACGATAGTGGAATCAACGCGACTTTCAAGAAAGATTCTACTTGGAATAAATAGATTTCGAGCATAGAGTACGAAAAGATAATGAACTATGAAAGGCAGATGATCTCTAAATATTTGTAAGATTAGGATTTACAAGTTATGCGAATCAAATCATGAAGAAAACAAGTCTGATTACAAAAACAAGTTACATATACACATTTGATTCCTAACTACAAAGCTATGAATGCCCCCCCCCCCCCCAGCATGCTCGAACCCAGCGTTCGGACCAACGCCACCTTCACCGCCACTGCTTAATGAATCGGTCTGATCAAAGGGTCGATTATCTTCCTTATCCGATCCATCCTCTATGTTGACATCTTCGTTTGCTCCTAAGGCAGATTGATGATCGACGTCGGACCGTTCGAGTAAATCTGGGTTAGGCATCGGAATGCCAAACTCCTCAACTAAGGGGGCAAAACGATGACTTTGCCAGTTCACGGTTCTTCGGGGCAATGATGAAGCTTTGTAGTCTTATCCTTCGGCATTTTTGTAAGGATTCATATACAAGAGGTATTCTTCCATTTTATCCGGGATACTATCAACTGAAATCAATTGTTGAACCCCCTCATAAAAGAAAGTTTGAAGGATTCCGCCAAACCTTCTCCGAACTAAAGGGTCGAAAACGGGGGAACTAAGAAACTTTCGTATGGCTGGGATTTCCGCCTCTTCTGCCCCTTGAGAATATGCGCGAGCTGAGTCTTGCTTGGTTTGCTCAAGCTCGATCTTAATTCTTTTGAGCTCATCCTCGAGTGCGCTCTTTTCTGTAACCTCTGATAACAATTCATCCTCCACAGAGGAGGAATGTTTCTTACTTATATTCTCTAGCTCTTTCTTCACTTGAAACAGTTCTCGTTGACTGTCTGCCAGTTGAGATCGAAGTGTTTGATTATCAACGAAAATTTGCGCGTATGCATCATGAGCATCCTACAACTCCTGCTCTAGCAACGCTAAGCGATAGGTCTGAACAGCGAACAAATCCCCGACCTATGAGAAAATTCCGGTTATCAATAAATGTTAGAGACTCTAAAGAAAGAAGAAATAGTCAAAAAACAAATTCTTACCTCATGATATGTCCTGGAAAAATCACTCAGAACCTCAAAACTACCTTTGATGGTTTGAAGCAGCATATCCCGCTTAAACCGAGTAGCCATATAAATTCTAGTGGCTTTGTCGAACTCGTTCTCACCACCTGAATCCAAATCGGTTAGAATAGTCCCATCTTCGGGGTATCCAGCAGCCCTTCTACCGCGGAAATGTTCGTCCATGAAATCTGCCACATCTGGCTCCGACCTACCATCTCGACATGGAACCGAGTTAGAACTCACACCAAAGGGTTTTACCCTCCTCAAGGGTCCCGGATGGTCAGCATTCCTTTTTCGACTCAGAAGCTTCTCATACTCCTGAACACCCAGAATTCGGTACCAGGAATGTTGGCTATAGCCAACGGACGAAAAAGTAGAATTATCAGGAGAAAACAGAGTTCGGAGAGGTCTAGCAGTGGCAGAATTTAAGGAACTCATAGTACCAAGCCCTCTCAGATCGGGAAGTGTAATTGGTATATCAACTGAATCTCCGCCTAAATTACTCGCATCCGCTCTTCTTTCCGAAGTATGGGGTAACGGCTCGAAGTAGAATGGCATATCTCCAACCGAGCCAGCAGTGGACAATCGAAACCTCTCAACAATTCGACCTGCAAAGGAAAGACAGTGTATACATGAGTTTAAACAGGAAGAATTAACATATCACACCTTGAAATAGGGAAGAACTAAAAACATACTTAAAGAAAGAGGGGCGAGGGGCGGAGCAGCAGAAACAGGCGAGTCACCGAGCGGCCGAAGGGATCCTTCGAAGGATTGATTGGGTAAAGGATAAGAATATTTGATCATTGGGGTAGGATAGTCACATTTGCTCGGCCCAGCCAACCGCAAAACACCTTCTTGAACTAGGAGCATGGTTTGGTAAGGATTGGACCGTAACTGCTCGAGAAATTCGTCGGAAAGACGATGGTTGAGTTTCTCTTTAATCCTGCGATGACCGTATGACCAAGAATTTACGCCATCCCATCGATATGGTCTGGTCTTCGAGCTACCTTCTGATACTCGAACATCAGGGCCTTTCACAAAAAAGAACCTCCTCTTCCAACCTTTACTCCTTTCCGTTGTTATATTCGTAAGAAAAGGTCGTTTCAACCGCTGGCAGACGGACACGAACCCGACATTTGAGCCCTTACACAGGTCCATTCGAAATATTTGCCAGAAATTACTAAAAGAAGCCTCTTCCCCCTTGGCTTCCATGAGAGCACTGAACGCTACGATATACGCGACAGAATGCGGGAGAAGCTGAGCGGGGGAAAGCGAAAAGAAACTCAAAATGCTTCTAATAAGAGGGATAAACGGAATGCGCAAACCGTAAGAAAATTGCTTCTCATAGAAGGCTTGGCACCCAGCTGGAGGCTCGGTTGCACGATCGGTGTAGGAAGGAATGACGATCGAAAAACCTTTAGGAAGAAATTTCCCGAACTCCGCCTCAAGACGAGCGTGATCCTTTTTGAAAAAACCACAGGAATTTTGATTGGCAGGAAGTTCTGACCTGTTTGAGATCGCTGTGTTAGAAGGAAATGTATGTCTAAAAATCGTAACGAAGGCGCCCTCACCAATACTATGCTTCTCGACCTCGTCTTCCTCGAGATCTTCGGTCTGTTCAGCATCCCCATCTTTTGGTTGAAACTCTCCTTCCTCGTAATCATCGACAAGCTTTAACAGAGGATCGGACTCTTGGTTCTCTCCGACCTTGTTCTTGCCCCTCAAATCTCTGGAACCAGACATTATGGAATGGGAAACAATTATACTAAAGCAGATGCTCTTTCGACCCGAATGCTCCGAGCTCAAGAAAGTATGTGATTTGTGAGTAATTTTTCAACAAGTCAACATATATATACGGGGTTAAAAAGGTAAATTGCAAACAGGTCCCCGAGTAACCGCGACGGTTGAACTTACGCTGGGTAAAAATTTAAAGTTATTTTTCTAAGAATTGCATTCTTGACCCCTCACTTTCCAGAAATTGGGATATGTTCCTTGGAATTTGGTATTCCATTGATCCTTTGTATCGTAATCGGAAAATTAAGGGAGAATTCGCTAAGGAAGTAAATGAAGCATCGCAATGATTGACAGTAAGGAAAACTCCGATCTAGAGGTCCTACGCAAACAATGGACGACAAGGTTAACATCACCGCACGCCATTATATTATTTCTAATATAAGCACTCATTTTCCCTAGCTCGATTTTTATCCCACAGGGTTTTTCCGAGTTAGGTTTTTAATGAGGCATACCCGAAACATATTTTGAATGGCTCATCTCTCCCCAGCATTCCACATAGCTTATACTTCTTCGAGCTTAAGCTCCACTTTACGCTCGAGAAGTGGGGGAGTATTGACGAGGGGTAATTTAGATCACCCATTCTTGCTAGCTCGATGTGGGTCGAGCTGCACAAGTTTCCGTCCCCAGAAGTGCCGAACCGAGCAAGGTATGTAGTGATCTGTTCCGAGCCAATAAAGAGAACCCGAGGTCGAAGGTCACTATTGGGCCGAGCCCAGGCCCAAGTCAGCTGGCCAGAAAAGTACTCTTGCGAATGTGTCAGAAAGCCCATTATCTCAGTTATAAATACCCCTAACATTTATGACAAGACACAACTTCCCAGGTGCTCTTCCTCCGAGGCTGCTGCTCGGAACTACTTAGGAAGTATAGTATAGGCTGTTTATTGCGTATTTCGCCCTCTAGCTTGTACAACATCCTATAATGCTCGGATAGGACTCTTGATATTTGTAATTTGTACTCAATTATTCTGAATACAAATACTATTGATCTTTTATTCCTGTTTACAATCATTTACGCCACTCAGATCGAACAAACGAAATCACGTAAGATCAACAGAGTTCTTCTTTGCGAACATATATGGCAAGGTTTCCCAATATTCTAATAATTTTTTATCAACATGAACCATATACAACATGAGGGAAGTGTATCACTTCGAAAATTACAACAATGTTTTAATCAATACAACATTGTACTTTGAGGGGATTGACTGGTTGGATTAGACCATGAGCCGAGGCTTGGCCGCAACTTCCATTAGACTTTAGCAAAGATAATAGCACCTTTTGGCGTACGACACCTTTTCTTGGTGTCGGGCGGCTAGGCTGAGTGGTTTTGGTTGTCTAGTTCTCTGAGCAACAATTATCTCCTACCTCCGCCATTGGCCAGACCACATCTTGGTTAATGAACAATCCATGCATTGTCTTGAGACAACTAAGGTAAATGAACTACTGCACTTAATTGATTAATAAAGCTATTTTTTAAAATTTAAGTGGCCTTGATTAAAGTTTAGCCCATTGATGGCCTAAACACAATTTGAAATTAGAAGTGTTATGTTAAGGAAAAATAAGCTCAAGACTAAATGAGATGTATGCTTCTAGCCTTAAAACTACAACTTGCAATTAGCTATAAACTAATTGACTAAAATGATATTTGATGGTTATACACGAGTTCTTCGAGAAATGCTTAAAAACTACTCATCATCATTTACCTTCTCATTAAGAAGGATAAGATATTGCAATTACTCGATGTCATGATATACTCATATTGGTTGGCCAATGTAATTTTAAAATGGTCCATTCAGACTCGTTTATTAGATGTTCAACTTTATATATTCTCGTTTTAAAGTAGCATAATTAGTTCTAGGATTAATTACTTTACTTTTTTCACCATCAATTCCAAATATATTTTTTACGATGGAATGGGAACATTGCATCATTGTTTATCCATTAAAACATTTGTGCAAAGTGCCAAGGACTTGACTTATTCAAGCTCAAATGCGACACTTATCTCCTCAATTCCACCTCTTACAAATTGAACTTTGCTAGATGAGGAAGCTCGAGAGAATGTAAATGCTTTTATTACTTGTTCTCAACTTGGTTATGATGTATAAATGATTTCTACCACTTACTATTGTAGCCACCGTACTAATAGACGGTGGATATTCTAGGAATCAAAATCCATAAGCTGGATCTCTTTAGAAAAATGCCACCAAGGTATTTAAGAAGAAGTGATCTAAAAAACTTTGATCCTAGTATATTCTAATAATTAGAAAAATATTATTGTACAACCCTCTTGTATATTCTAGAATGATGGAAAGCGCTGTTAGTAGTCTCAAAGTCTCCGCCACATTTGATGACCCTACTTACTACTCGAATCGAACGAAGAAGATAAGATCGATTCGACCAATCCTAACAGATCGGGATCATCTTGCAGACCCGGCCAAGTGCAGCTCGCTTCGATAGAAGATTGTACTCCGGACCCAAGAAGGATATTTGGGCCGAGTCCTATTAGGACTATGTTTCCTTGTAACACTAGGTTTAGCATTATATAAATACCTAGTTAATCATTGTATTAAACAACTACGAAATTCCTGAACTGTGAGAATACAGGATTTAACACTGCTTACAACAGCACAACTTGATAATATTCAATATTATTACTGAGCTTTTTACCTTCATATCGGTGTGTTTCTTAGCTTTGTTTTGTGGTTTACTTCTTGTTCTTGAATATTGCTTTTCTTTGTAACCGATCCATCCGGAATAAAGTAACAGAGCCCTAAATAATATATATAAATATCGAAAACCCCCGATATCACAAATTCACTGATAATTGAATAACCTAACGAAATCCGGTTAAATCAGTTGGCGCCCACCGTGGGGCTACGTTAATTATTCGATCGACACATGGCTCGCCCAAGGAAAAGCGCTCGCATTGGAGCGAGAAGTAATACAACCACCGGCCACAACACATCCGAAGATCCACAAGACAACAACGATAACAACATTCCCAACACCAATGAAAATCTCCCAGATACCCGTTCTCGTCAGCAGGAACACCAAAGAGGTCTTACCGGTGCAATACAGGAAGAACCGGAAGTCCCCGAAATACCCGTTCCTCTCCCAGGCGCTCAGGAAAAACTGAGACAAATAGCAATGCTCTTCAAATCACTCTCTCCAGAAGAATTGCTAGTTTTAGACCAAATTCCTCGAAACGCTGCGGCTCCCAGGACAACTCCTGCACCAGGAATGCCAGGGCCAAACAAACAAACCTCTCAACAAGCGGACAGCCCAGCAAGTGAGCGACGCTCGTTACGCAGCCCACAGCAGGACAATTCTAAACCCTCCGATAATCGTCCCCGAAGAAAACCAGGTCGAAGAAGGCCACAGGCGGATCGCAGCGGATCGAAGGAACGAACAATAATCCCTATCGAGGATGACATAGATGATGCTATCCCAGATCGACCACGAGCAACTCGATTCTCGGAAAGAGAAATCGAGAGAATAGTACAGGAACGACTGGAGCAACGCCTACGATCTGTTCAAAACCCGTGGACCCGAACCGCGGAACTCCAGGAGAGCCTTGAAGCATGTTCTCCCTTCTGCAGAGAAATAAAAGAAGCGCAATCCATTGGACAGGTCCCGGGTAGACTACCCCGATATGACGGAACCACCGACCCGGATGATTATATTTTTAGCTTCACTAACATAATGAATTTATATGCCCACTCTGCCGAATTCACCGCCAAGTTAATGGTGACCACATTCGAGGGCCTAGCGTTGGATTGGTTCGCAAAACAACCTGCCAACTCCATATTCAGTTTCCGGGAATTATGCAATAAATTGACGCAGCAGTTTGCCAGTCAGAAGAGGCAAAAACTCCCGATGAGCTACCTAGGAACCATACATCAACAAGAAGGAGAATCCCTAAGAAACTGGTTGGCCAGATTCAACGTAGAATTACTCAAAATCGATTCTCCAAATATTGATTACATAATTTCTATCCTCTTCGATCTCACTAAAAACAGGTAGTTCGGAAATGCCCTCAGTCGAAAACAACCAAGAACGTTCGCCGACATCATGAGCTTGGCGTCTAAGTATATGACCCAAGAAGAGATGAATTCCTTTAAGGATAAAAACAAAAATAAATTCACAGCTTCAGGCTCCAAGCGGCATGATAAGATTCCTATTCAAAGACCCTTAGACTATGAGCGATCTTCCAGGAGAGGTAACGTTTTCCAGCGACTGGAATACAGCAAAGCCGATCAAGAAAGACAACCTAATTACTACCAAAGACCAAGAAACCCTGAGCAACCAATCAGAAGCAGGGTGAATCAAGTAGAACACCCAAGGTTAAATGCTCCAATGGAAGAAATATTGGAAGTCCTAGAAAGAAATAACTGGATTCCCGAGGCAAGGAAAATCGCTCAGCCCAGACCGGGGTCTAGAAACTATGATCAATACTGTAAGTACCACATGGCACATGGGCATCTAACGGAAAATTGTTTTCACCTTAAGAGAGAAGTCGAAAAACTGATCGAGCAGGGAAAACTAGACGAATACATAGACCAAGATAATCGCAAAAGGGAAAGAAGTAGAAGCCCTCGGAACGGTAATCGAAGGAGAAGTTCTCGTCGAAGGTCGCCTGAACGTCGACCTACTCAGGAGTTAAATCAGGACCAGATCAATGGGACTATCCATACAATATCCGGGGGACCCGCGGGTGGAGATAGTCGTAATGCACGACGAAGGACAGCCCGATCCATAATTCGAAATTCTAAATATCCAAAAGAAATATGGACTCTGGAAAACAGGCCGACAAATCACCAGCCGATCAGCTTCAACGAAGGCGAAGTACCTAAAAACATCATTTGGGACACAAAAGAGGATAACCCCGATTTTCCTATGGTAGTATCATTAGAGATAGCGAATTATAATGTAAGAAGAATCCTAATCGATAATGGAAGCTCAGCAAATATCATCTCCCGGGAGGTTTTAGCCCAAATGAACTTGGGACAAATAAACCTACAAAAAGTAGCTACGCCGTTAGTAGGCTTTGGAGGGTCCGAGATTATCCCCAGCGGAACAATATCTTTAAGTGTGTCACTTGGAAAGAAACCACTTAGGACAGTGAAGTTAGTAAAATTCCTAGTAGTGGAAACACCCTTCGCTTATAACGCTATACTAGGGCGACCAGCCCTTAACCTTTTCCGAGCTGTAGTCTCTACCTATCAACAGAAGATAAAGTTTCCGACCGATATGGGCATCGGAGAAATAACGAACGACCACTGTATGGCGTGGAATTGCTACAGCACATCGTTAACTTTGAAAGAACACCCTAAGTCAATTACTCCGAGCAAGAGAAAGATCGAAGACGATCTCATTAGAAATGAGGTTGAAATTCCTATTACTGATCGGTTAGATAAAAAGGGGAAAGAACCGCTAGACTTATCCTTGAAACCCCCAGAACATAAAGATATAATTCTAGTAAAAGGCGACTCGTCCAAAACGACAAGAATAGGTACAGAATTGAGCAAAGAAGGAGAAATAATGTTAATCGAATTCCTAAGAAATAATGTTGACGTCTTCGCCTGGAGCGCGAATGAGATTGAAGGAATTGATCCTCGGATAATCAAGCATACCCTAAAAATCGACCCTTCGGCGAAACCCGCCAGACAGAAGAAAAGAAATCATGGACCAGTAAAAGATAGAATTATCAAAGCCGAAGTAGAGAGACTGCTCGAAGCAAAACAAATCCGAGAAATACATTTCTCGGAATGGCTATGTAATGTTGTACTAGTAGCAAAAGGGGATAAAAAGGACAACAAATGGAGAATGTGTAATGATTTCACCGACCTTAACAAGTTATGTCCACGCGACCCATACCCTCTCCCAAGGATTGACTTATTGGTCGACTCGACTGCTGGCTTCGCGATATTCAGCATGATGGACGCCTTCCAAGGATTTTACCAAATATACATGGACGAGCGGGATCAAGAGAAGACCGCGTTCATAACCGAACAGGGAGTATACTGTTTTATTGTAATGCCATTCGGATTGAGGAATGCCGGCGCTACTTACCAAAGGTTAGTAAACTTAATGTTCAGGGAATTAATCGGAGAAATAATGGAAGTCTATGTAGACGACATGTTAGTCAAAAGTATGAATGAAGCAGATCACATAAAACATCTAGATCGATGTTTCCAAATCTTAAGAAAATACCGTATGAAGTTGAACCCTGCAAAATGCACCTTCGGTGTTAAGTCAGGAAAATTTTTAGGATACTTGGTACACCAGCGAGGTATAGAGGCAAACCCAGAAAAAATTCGAGCCATAACTGAAATGAAACCTCCCAAGACCATCTCTCAAGTACAAAGCTTAGTTGGGAAAATCGTAGCATTGAATAGATTCATATCAAAATCTGCGGACAGAAGCTTGCCCTTTTTCCAAACACTTCGAAAAGCGAAAAAATTCGCTTGGACCGAAGAATGTGAACGAGCCTTCGAACAACTCAAAGAATATTTGACAACGCCTCCGATGTTAGCTAAACCGACGGAAGGGGAACCATTGTACATCTACATCTCCATCTCCGATACGGCCATTAGTTCAGTACTAATTAAGATAGAGGGCTCCGAGCATAAGCCCGTCTATTATCTTAGCAAATTATTACAAGGGGCGGAGAAGAATTACTTGGAAATAGAAAAATTCACGCTGGCCTTAGTAGTGGCCGCACGAAAACTCCGACCCTACTTCTTAACTTACAAAATCATCGTTTTGACGAATCAGCCGCTAAGGCAAGTTCTAGCAAAACCAGAAGCCTCCGGAAGATTGATCAAATGGGCCATCGAACTCAGCCAATTCGAAGTAGACTACAAACCAAGGATTGCCATCAAGGCCCAAGTGTTAGCCGATTTTATATTAGAAACACCAACACAGGCTACTGAATCATCGAGCAGCCTCAACGACGATGTCTTGATCATAGAAGATCAAACTTGGTTAATGCATGTCGATGGTGCTTCATGCCGAGAAGGAGGAGGCGCCGGAATCAACTTCACCGGACCGAATAAGGAAGATTTGAATTACGCGATAACATTGGACTTCGTTGTAACAAACAACGAAGCTGAATATGAAGCGTTAATCGCAGGAATGGAAATGGCGATCAAAGCTAACATAAAAAGGCTTAAAGTGTTAACCGACTCAGAGTTAGTACAAAGACAAATAAGAGGCCTATACGAAGCTAAGGAATTCAATATGGTAAAATACCTCGCCAAAGTAAAAACACTAGCCGAGAAGTTTGAAAATTTCGACATACAGAACATCCCACGTTCGGAAAACAAATGGGCCGATCAACTATCTAAGTTCACAGGAGCCCACGACGGAAAGACCGAACGGGTGATCAATTGGTTGATATCTTCTACACCGGCAGTCGATATCGATGAAACACCGGCAGTCGATATAATGGAAATAGATGAAGTCGAAGAAAATTGGATGACCCCAATGATAGACTATCTTCGTGAAGGAAAACTACCATCTGATCAGAATGCAGCTCGGAAAATAAAATATCGAGCCCCAAAATATACGCTTGTAGAAGGAAAACTCTACCGAAGGTCAGTATCAGGAATTCTCCTGAAATGCATCCCTGAGTCACAAACCGCCGATATACTGCGAGAAATACATGAAGGAGACGCAGGAAATCACAGCGGATCAAGGGCATTGGCCTTAAAATGTCTCAGGACTGGTTACTATTGGCCTACCATCAATAAAGATGCCACTCTATATGTCCAAGAATGTCATCACTGCCAGATCCATGCTAACATATGTCATCGACCAGCAGAAAACATGCATCCAATTCCAGTATGTTGGCCCTTCGATCAATGGGGAATGGACATTGTGGGGCCTTTTCCAGCGGCCAGATCCAAAAAAGCTTACGTCCTGGTCGCTGTAGAATATTTCAGCAAATGGATAGAATGCATTGCACTCGCACGAATAACTCAATTCCAAGTGATCAACTTCCTATGGAAGTTCATAGTTTGCCGATTTGGCATCCCGAGGATCCTAATTTCATATAATGGAACCCAATTCGCGGGAAAACAAGTAATAGAATGGTGTTCGAAACTGGGAATTCAACAAAATTTCACTTCGGTCGGACATCCAAGAGCGAACGGACAAACCGAAGTAGCAAACCGAGAAATAATAAAATCTTTGGAAAAAAGATTAGGTTCGGCCAAAGGAAGATGGCTCGATGAACTTCCAGGAGTACTATGGGCTAATCGAACTACAGTAAGAAGCTCAACCGGGGAAACCCCATTCAGCTTGGTGTATGGGTCGGAGGCTGTTATTCCTGTTGAAACCCTAATCCCAACGCCAAGAATAGAGATGTTCGACGATCAAGAAAATGAAAAAGCGAGAGAAAATGACATTGATTTAACAGAAGCTTTAAGAGATAAAGCTGATGTACGCCTACAAGTCACTAAAGCAAATATGGAGAAAGCATACAATCAAAAAGTACGCATCCGAACTTTCAAAGAAGGAGACTTGGTCTTGAAAAAGGTAGAAGTATCCAAGCATGTGGGAAAGTTACAACAAAATTGGGATGGACCTTACATCGCCATTGGCGTAAGAAAGAAAGGTTCATATAAAATTGCACACTTGGATGGAACAGCCTTACCAAGAACCTGGAATGCGGTCAACCTTAGGAAATACTATGGTAAATAAATTTTAGCAGATTATACTGCATTCTTTTATTTTACTTTATCAAGTTTTAATCCTTGTAACAAAGGCCTTAGCCTACAAGTTCAATTAGTAAAGAGTTTTAGCGTTCTATATACATCGATTATTTCGGTTAATGCTCCTCGGAATTACACTATCATATTAATGAAAATTGAGAACGAACCGAGTCGAGTATACATTGATCCGCTCAATAAACACTCCTCGATATATCTTCAACGATCGAAAAGACTTTTTGGGTTAAAAACCTAAGTCTAGTTAAAAAGAGTCGAGTAAACATCGATCCGCTCGATAAAAACTCCTCGATAAATTCAAAAACGAGTCGAGTATACATTGATCCGCTCAATAAACACTCCTCGATATATCTTCAACGAGAAAAAGACTTTTTGGTACTAAAAACCTAAGTCTAAAATTATAAACGAGTCGAGTAAACATCGATCCGCTCGATAAACACTCCTCGAACTATTTACAACGAGAAAAAGACTTTTTGGTACTAAAAACCTAAGTCTAAAATTATAAACGAGTCGAGTAAACATCGATCCGCTCGATAAACACTCCTCGAACTATTTACAACGAGAAAAAGACTTTTTGGTACTAAAAACCTAAGTCTAAAATTATAAACGAGTCGAGTAAACATCGATCCGCTCGATAAACACTCCTCGAACTATTTACAACGAGAAAAATACTTTTTGGTACTAAAAACCTAAGTCTAAAATTATAAACGAGTCGAGTAAACATCGATCCGCTCGATAAACACTCCTCGCCCATATTTACAACGAGAAAAAGACTTTTTGGTACTAAAAACCTAAGTCTAAAATTATAAACGAGTCGAGTAAACATCGATCCGCTCGATAAACACTCCTCGCCCATATTTACAACGAGAAAAAGACTTTGTGGTATTAAAACCTAAGTCTGAATAAAACGAGTAAAGTAAACATCGATCCGCTCGATAAAAACTCTTCGATATATTTTCAATGATTAAAGGACTTTTGGGTTAAAAACCTAAGTATAATTACAAACGAGTCGAGTATACATTGATCCGCTCAATAAAAACTCCTCGATATATTCCTAACGATCTAAAAAAGATCTGCTGATACTCCTAAAGTTTTGAAAGATAAATCAAGTATGAATTCATCTGCTCGGAAAATACTCCTCGTAAATAAAATTATCAACGACAAAGAAGATGCAAGAAATAAAGTAATATTTATTCATCAAATCAATTACATACAAATATACTACGTTACAAAGATCTGCTTGCTACCTAAAGATCGTTACAATGATCTACTTAAATTGATCCTATGGGATCGACTATCTTCACGACAATGTCCACGGAAACACCAATCTCCTCCCTAGTACCTCATCGATTATAATATGCGACCTAAGAAGCATGCTGCTCACGATGGTCGACTTCTTTAGTTCGGTGGCCAGGCTCTGAAGATCAAATGTTCTTCCAGATGAAATGAACATTACCAGCCAGATAACTAGCAATGCTCACTCACCCGTAAGAAGATACTGCTTTTACTTTATCTATAAAACATTTTACTCTCGAGCAGCATCTCTTCGGGACCGTCGTGAAACGGTAAGTTTACCAGCCACCCCGGCGGTCTATCACTCCGGAAGTCACATCCAAGAGCGAGGGTGACTGGCAAGTATGAACCCCCCATGTGCAAACGGAAACCACGGACCTCTAATTGATGAAGACTAAAGCGGAGGCCTCATGGGACCCGTTAGTACAAGGAAGGGCTGACATGGGACCCGTCAGTACAAGGTAGATGAACACCAAGTTATTACAGAGTGAATCACGATAATGTGACTTTTTGAATATTATGGGATCTGAGGGCAGAATGAAATCCAAAGAAGTTGAGATCTCCATTCTCTTTGGGAAATTGCAAAGGAAGAATGCAAACCACCACCCTATTTATAGGGATAGACTCAAACAATCCAACGGCTGAAAAAGCATTTGATCAACGGACACAGATGCGACCCCTTGACTCCCCGCAATAAATGCAAGTAAGTTGGAACGGCACAATCTAATCGCCCCAACTAGTCGATAACAAAAGAGGCAATAGATCGATATGATCATATCTAAAAAAGCTTTGGATTAGACATTCCAGCACAATCATACTTCATGATCGATGGTTTAGAGACCTAGAATCCATAAACAAAGTCATACAAGCTTTAAAATCGCAGCAAAAAGGACAGTTGCTCGATAAGAGATAAAAGACCAAACTTTTCACCATACGAGGCACGTCACTGCCTCATACATCATATGGATGACCATTGACTAAGCCATACAGGAACTCCTCTCGAATCCAAGATATCTGATATAGAAATCAGGAGAATAGTCCTCCTTATTCAAAACAGCAAGGACGTAACTGCCTAACATACCAAAGAATTGCTTAAGGAGGTCTGAATAGGTCAGATCTGACTAAGACTTCTACACTTTCCAATTCCTCCCATATCAAAGATATGCTATAAACGAAACATTGGTTGAAAAACAAGTAGTTCGAAGTTGATAATAAGAAACATAAAGCTTCGAAGGATACTGAAAGAGTTATTTTCTCTTGCTCTTATGAAAAGAAAAGAAGAGTTCAACAAAAGGTATAAAAAGCCTCCTTATATAAAAGTATGTGTCACAAAAGGACAATTTTACAAGGGCATGGATCGAACATCGACTAAAATGTTGAACGTTCCCTAAATCAGATCGATCCGAATAAAGCTACTGTCTGCATGATTATGCGCAAACGTGATTTTGAATATAACCCAAGGGACTATACTGGGTTAATCAACAAAGATTGGATTTGCAGAACAAACATCGAGATTAAAGCTACCTTATTCTACATTCTTGGCAAAGATCAATTTCAGATAAGTATGCTAAACAATACTGATTATTTTACGATGATTATATTTATGCATAAGGGCAAATTGTGCATAACAAAGAGAAGAAAATAGATATAGGCAAGAATCTGCCTGCAAGAAGGTCATAATTTCCAATTTAGTAACTTCTCCCATTACAAAAATTTCAGCCCAAACAATTGCACAAAAGCTGGGCAGTAAAAAAAAAAAAAAAAAAAAAAAAAAAAAAGAGACAGTCCAAGGCCTGCCAGGTCGAACAAAGATCACTGAGAAGAACGATCAGTAGGTCGACTACTAGAAACAGTCCTCCGAGGAGTCAAGTTGCCAGCAAACGCCATCAACTCCTCTTGACGCTTCAGATAACCAGCGTCATATCCTTCCTCATAGGACCGCCGTTGAGACTCCTCTGCAAGGGCAGCAGACTGAATTAAATCATTTTTCTCTTTTTCAAGGACAACTTTATCAGCCTCCAATTTTTGGAGATCATCTCTGGCAAGTTGCAGCTGCAACTCCAAACCCCTGGCTTTAGCCTTTTCTGACTCCAACTGACCTTGAAGAACTCTCCGACTATTCCACAGTTCGTCATTTTGCACACCTAGCTGGAGTGCAAAATACTTGCCCTAAAAAAGCAAAAAGAGTAAAAAAAAACCGCCATACAACAAGGCATTCAAAACAAAGAACAGGAAAAATATTCGAGATATGCTTACCTGCTCACATATCTTCACCAGAGATTGAACAAGGCGAACATTGGAGGTACCTTCGAGCTTCCTCAACTCGCCGGGCAAAATAGTACTCATGCCTAAGTCCCAGGACAAAGCATCAGGTTCAACAGAACCAGGCAGTTCACTAGTCAAAGGGACACCATCGGAACGTGGAGTTCCCGACAAAAGAATGTCATTAACTTGCTCAAAGATACATCGATCATCTAATGGACGAGGAGATTCTCTCCCGTCGGGACTAACCGAGGTTTCCTTGCCCGAAGCAGAAATTACGGTTCGACGACCAGACCTGGAACCGGTCCCACCTCCGGAAGGTCCTCCCGATTCAAAGGATGTAGTCATTACAGTGGTATCATGAAACAAAAATTCAGGACAATCTTGCAAAATAGATTGTGTCGTGGAAGGATTGACAAAAAAGCCATCACTAGCTTGCCCTCCGCTGGCGATGGGGGCAGTAGAAGCAGACAAAGGAAGGGAAATAGCAAAATCCCCTCCGTGAAAAACGTGCTCAAAGGAAGAAGCGTTGGAACTAACAGCTATATTATAAGCCGGTTCTTCGTTGGACATATCCCCAAAAGGTAATCGACCAGGGGAAGGCATGTTCCTTTCCTGAGTGGAAGCAGAAAAAATTGGTTCTGAAAACGACGAATTTACCACGGAGAAAGGTTCAGAAGCAATAACAGGAGTATCGATCTCCGACCTAATTGATTGGGACAAACGAGGAGGCTCCATCGACGGCCCGTCTCTTCGAGATCTTTTGGATCTACTATCCCGAGCGCCCTTACGGGATGGTCGCTTCGAAGTATTACCAAAAAGGTTACTCATGATCAGATTATGGAAAAATACAAATTAATATCGAGAAAGTTTATCGACTAGCTGAAGAAAGAGTATTCTGTTAAGTGAGGAATATAGCAGTAAAAAACAAGTCAAGTTTTTACCTTTCGTATTTATACTACACGAAAGGACGCGACAGACCTAAAGAAAGGGCGCGAAACAGGAAAAATGACCTTGGAGCAAATGCTGGAATTTGAAAAGACACACACATAATGATTACGGCAAATTAAATGACTTGTCTGAATTATTACGGCGAATGTGAAAAGACACGACTGTCTGAATACGAAACGTTTAGCGTACAGAGTAAGGAAAGCTAAAATTACAATTAAAACCTACGAGTAAATAATTACAAAGATTATTTTGAAAATAAATCACTATTTCAAGAAGCCTGATCGCTATCCGGAATCTTCTGTTCGCTACCGACGTCCTCAGTCATGCATACGTCGTTTTCTTCTTCTTCTTCATCTTCTGGATCGATAAAAGTGTCATCGAGCTCATCGTTAACATCAGAAGGAGGAATCGGCAATGGATTTCCAAATTCTTCGACAAGGTGAGCCAAGGGAAAACCTTGATATACGACATCTGGAACCTCGGAAGAAGAATAAAGTTTGCCATAGCGATTTAATCGAATATGCGCCGCCTTAAAATACTCCTTTCGACGGTCGTCAATCATCTCTAATGCGACCAGCTGATGAATCGCCTTCTTAAAAGTATTCTCAAGAAGAGGACCGACCATCCGATACACCAACGCCGTATGAACAGGAGAATTAAGGAACTCACGAACGACTCTCTCGTCAGAATTCCTACCGTAACGGTCCCTAAGTCCGCTAAGTGGGACATCCTTTTCGTACTCCTCTAAAGAAGTTTCAAGGTTTGATACTTGAGATTCAAGCTCACTAATTCGAGTCGTGCTCTGTAACTGCAATTCCTCTAACTTTCTAGCCATTTGATTGGCCTGCTCTTGAGCACGAGAAACCTCCATCACCCTGTCTATCATTTCTTGATCTTCAGTCCCGGTAGCACGAGTCTCTACGACGGGAACGGAAGAAGATGTTGAGGGACCAACCTCTGAACCGGAGGATTTATGGAGTAAAGCTTTATGCTTCTCTTCCAGAAACTCGCACTGTTGTTTCCAAAGTGCATTTTCATAGGCGTATGACGCAAGACAAGTTTTGGTCTGAAGAACAAAGAGAGCAAGAAAAAGAGATGGATTAATAAATTAAGGAAGACCTTTAAAATTATCTATTAATATGATTAAAGTAAAAAGATGTCACCTTCTCGGCATAAAGAGAAGCTCGCTGGAATTTCTCCAGAGGATCCTTATGAAGAAGCTTAATGAGATCACGAGTGAAAACACCAGACAAAAGAACGCGGGTTGCCTTATCGACTGCGTTCTCACTATCATCATGAATAAGAGAATCCTTCTCGGAGTAACCAGCGGCCCTCCTTCCCTCTAAATGATCCTCGATCATTTCGACCAGGGTAGGTTTTGGATGTTTATCTCCGAGTAAAGAAAGGTCGTCACCAGAACGTCCATAGTAACTCCTTTTTCTATCAACTGGATTATTAGTAGGATGAGGCATCGACCAGCTACGACATCCTCGAATACCCAAAGATGTTCTAAGGTGAAGAGGAGGATAACCAGATCCCGTGCCCTGACGAATAGGGGACTCACGAGAAGAATCTGGAGATTCCTCTCTATTATCCTCGGACTCATGACCCAACTCCAGTTTCCTTTTTCGTGAAGCTCTCTGCTCGATGGGGGTGTTCTCTACGGATTTTGAAGATTTCGACAGCACCATTTTTCCCTTCGAAGAATGCCGAGAGTTTTCTACCATATGGGCTGAAAAAGAAACAAAATAAAAGTTAGTTTCTCCGTATAAAAGGCTCGACATCCCTCCGGGGGAGATGTGACTCTATCAGTAGAAGAAGGAAGAATTATCTCAGAACCTTCCGGAAAATATTTGGCATAATTATTCACAACATCCGGGAATGTTTCCGCTGTATATGCGCAAGCTACGTCCTCAATCGGTTCAGAAATCTGAGGAACAGTACCTTTGCCCTTTTTGGCTCGGGCAGCCACGTCTGCATCAGAAAGGATTCGTACTTTGAAAGTATCTTCTACGGGGACAACGAAGTCAGATATTGTAGTTTGCTCGCTCAAAGGATTAGGATGCAACTCCTCATCGTTATCAGGAGCGACGATCTCTCTAGAAGAAGAAGAGGATTTTCTTACAAAAGCCATATATTCTGGTTTCCCAAAGATGAAGATCGACAAAAGAGAAAATTTTATGAGATGAACGACCAGGCAGGAAAATGAGTACAGGTTATAAGGAAGTATAAAAGAGAAATGGCGAACTCGAAAGTCACCTATTTATAACAAAATGAGAAAAGACGTTTCAAACTTATTGCAGCTACTCATATTCCCGCCAAAAACGGAAGGATACGAAGAGCCTCCTGAATAGACGCGTGGCGATCCGTAATTCGACAGAGAAAACGACTATCTATGATATGTAGCACTCTTTTCCTTATTTAAGATTTTTTCCCACAGGGTTTTTTCTTAAGTAAGGTTTTTAATGAGGCTCCATTCATAGAAAAGAAACAGTCGTAAAGATTTATCTACTTCTACGAGCTTCTATTATCTATACGCTCGAAGAAGTGAGGGAGTAATGATGGGGGGTATTTCGCACCCTACTTACTACTCGAATCGAACGAAGAAGATAAGATCGATTCGACCAATCCTAACAGATCGGGATCATCTTGCAGACCCGGCCAAGTGCAGCTCGCTTCGATAGAAGATTGTACTCCGGACCCAAGAAGGATATTTGGGCCGAGTCCTATTAGGACTATGTTTCCTTGTAACACTAGGTTTAGCATTATATAAATACCTAGTTAATCATTGTATTAAACAACTACGAAATTCCTGAACTGTGAGAATACAGGATTTAACACTGCTTACAACAGCACAACTTGATAATATTCAATATTATTACTGAGCATTTTACCTTCATATCGGTGTGTTTCTTAGCTTTGTTTTGTGGTTTACTTCTTGTTCTTGAATATTGCTTTTCTTTGTAACCGATCCATCCGGAATAAAGTAACAGAGCCCTAAATAATATATATAAATATCGAAAACCCCCGATATCACAAATTCACTGATGATTGAATAACCTAACGAAATCCGGTTAAATCAACATTGAAATGATTGGTGTACGCCACTAGGCTATGGCTTGGTTACGGAGCCTTCAGCATGGTCAACTGTTTGTTTGCTTGGCCGACTAAGCCATGTGTTTGGCCGGTGAGGCCAAATGTTTTATAGGTGCGTGACAATAGGCTTTATAAGTATTATTTTTATGCCTTTGTTCTCGAAAAAACAATTTTTAAAATCTTGTTTGTTTTCAAGGTCTTGGTCCCCCATCTTTATCGTAGTTGTTGTATCTACACATTTATTTCATTGTTATTCCACTTAACACCTAACATAATCAATAGCATATTTTGGATCTATGAGTTGATTTTACGTGAACTGACCTATTAAATAAACTTCAAATGTAGAATTCCAAATTATGTTCACATTAGAATGGTAATCTTACCTAATTAACTCCAAATGTAGAATTTCAAGTTAAATTCTTGTTAGGCTAGCAACTAATGTCGGAAATGATCATTTATAGCATTAACTATTTAACTTGAAGTTGATACGGAATAAAACATCATAAGAAAAGTCTTGACAATTCATTTATACTTTCACCAAAACGAAAATATTCAACATTTTAATAAAGTTGAACCTACTATGTTAATAGCATGATATTTTCCTTTTAGGCTATTTTATAACTCAAGATATCTTCCTTTTTTTCATTCGTAGTATTAATGAACTCCTCCAAAGTCATTCATTTACTAGAGGGGTTTCAATCTAGAAACTTTCAACCTACTTTTGTTTTGCTCTTCTTTTCGAAAGACTCTTGTTGAAGTGTATGGGTATTGAAAATGATTCCCTTGTATCTCTTGCTTTTCTTCCTAACTCATTATTACCATCACCAATTTAAGGGTACTAAACAGGATTCTCATGTATATATATATATATATATATATATATATATATATATATAATGTTTTCTATCTTTCTCATCGTTAAGGTTAACAACTCCCCAACTACATGCCATACCTACCTCTTCTTTGAGAAATTGACTTTTTTTAGATCAACATGTAACATTAACTGATACATTGTTGTATTTTGCCACCAAACACCCACACATAGTTAAACATGGAAGGGAGAGCATTTAGCAATAGACAAAAGTTCAGAATGAATCCTATTTCTTGTAGTTAGTAAAAGAAATTTACAAGACATCAAATCCTAGGTACCACACATTAAACTTCAACAATATAATAGATTTAAACTTAACAAAAACTAAATAAGAAGCTGGGAAATTAAATAAGCTTAACTTGCATCACTTTTTGCATAAAAGTTGAACTATTCAAGGGATAAAATCTTGTTGTTCAAGCAAAAGCCTATCAGACCCACTCATAAATGCAAATGGATTCACCCTTATGCTAGTTCATAGTAAATCTCACTCTGGTGGTGTTCGCAAATGGTTTTACGAAGTGTTTTTCAGCTTTTTTCACTTATAAAAATATGCAAGATGAAAAGCTTACTAACATAAAGAATTTTTATAGTTGTTATATAGACAAGAATGTCATTTAGTCCACTCTTTTAAATCACGAAGATTTAGGTTATACTATAAACACACAGTAAATAGTATATTCTACTTGTGCTTTAACAAGAAATGATAAGCCACAAGCTAGCTGTAGGAAATCACTAAGAGAACCTACACTCTGAACTATTTTTCATTCACTTAGATGGAAAATTACTTCTCACAACTCTCTTTTTTACAGAAATCACTATTATGATGGATGTAAACTTGTTTTCTCAACTTCAGCTTGTCAACAAACGATTCGCTGTTTAGTGTTCTGCCATAAAGTATTTGAGACTTAGAAGATTTGCTCGTGAATTGCTCTCAGTAGTAAATTGAGTTGCTTGTCTCTAACTATTGAATTCAGAACTATTATACTTGAGGATTTGAATTCTGCCCTTGGAAATAAAACAAAATTCAACACTCCCCGAGTACTGGTCCCCATTTCTGAAATTGCTCCCTGCAACTGTTCACTATACACTCATTGTACTTCTTATTACTCTCATTTAATGCACTCTGCTGATCCGATGTTTCTCTTCAATCATTTGTCTTTACTACCCTTCTCTTTCAGCATTTACTACTCCAAGTGTATTTATTACCGTTGGAGAAACTTCCTGATCACTTCTACATTGCTGATCAAATCCACTCTGCTAATTCAAACCGAACTTATCTTATTTGACTCTGCTAAAATCAACAAGTCTGATTTCAAAAAAAGCACATATCAGTAGTCTTCTGGGCCAAATATTTAACCTTTATGATTTGTACTTGTCTATTTGGTTAGATATGTTCAGAGGTTAACCAAGCTTCCAACACTTGAGTTGTTCCAAGGTTAACCAAGGTTAAATATTGAACCTAAATATTTAACCCTTTCTTTTGAATTAGCTACATCTTTGCATTTTTCTTCATTCGTTCCAGCTCCTTCAACATCTGCAGCATCTTGAGTTTCAGTTACATCATTAGGTCAGGTTGTCTCTTCCTCAGCAGGCTTTTCAGCAGATCCTACTAATTTAGTAACCTCAACTGTTGTTCCAACATTTCTCTTGTTTGATGATCCCTCTTCCCCCTTTTTGTCATCATCAGCGGGGTTGAGTTCCTCAACTTGAACAGGAGTTATGTTGACAGTGTTGCACAACATCCTGATGTTCTGATCCATTGCAACTAGTTGATTCCCTTGGTATTTTTGCTGCGAAGCATACCCTTCAGACTTGGCAAGAGTTATGTCTATAAGCTCCCAAGCTGATCATGAGATTTGAGTAGTAGATCAGCACTTTGACTTAAGGTTTGTAATAGACTGGGTTTTTTGCACTTTGCACCCCTGAAATATGTGAAATAGGCACTTTGCACCCCCAGAACTTAGATTTAGCACTTTGCACCCTCGAAATATGAAAAATATAGCACTTTGCACCCTCTTTTATTTTTAAGCAAAAACTCAAGGGCAAAATAGGTAATTCTATTGTAAATCTTCTCACTTTGCCCCCCAAAATAAAATTCACACTTAACACTCCCTAATTAAGAACAAATTAATAGCTTGCACCCCCGAAACACAATAAATGGACACTTTGCACCCCAAAATACAATATTAACACTTACCACCCTCTAATTAAAAAAAAAAGCCTCAAACCCCTCGTTTTTTCCTGTAAAGTTGGCCACTAAGGTGAAATTTTTTTAAGACAAAATAGGTAATTATTTTTGGGTCTTTGATAGAAGTAGACAATGGGTCTTCGAGAAGTTTACTTGTACTTTATTTATTTATTTATAGTTATAAAATTCGAGTGTTTATAATTGTATTTCGCAAAATTTAAGTAAAAAAATAAATTACTTATTTTGCCTTAGATTTTTTTTCACTCCGATAGTCAACTTTGACGAAAAAAACGAGGAGTTTGGGTTTTTTAAATTTGAGGGTGTTAAGTGTTAATATTGTTGAGGCCTCTCAATAAATCCGTGGTTCTGGTTTTGGTTCTGAACAATCTGATTCTGGTTTCTCGTATAATATGATAACTGGTGGGGAACAGGAACAGGAACAGGAACATGGATAGGGACAACATTTAAATTGGGAATTTGATTTTGATTAAACAAGTTTCTAATTACAGTATTAAATAGCATTTGACCATCATTTGTCTGTCCTAGTACAACTCCTTGAGCAGAACTGAAAATGCCACCACCTAATGAT
The DNA here is from genome assembly GCA_038501285.1 of Penstemon eatonii. NCBI lineage: Eukaryota > Viridiplantae > Streptophyta > Magnoliopsida > Lamiales > Plantaginaceae > Penstemon > Penstemon eatonii. The sequence goes on along the minus strand of CM076715.1, from coordinate 57,075,428 downwards.
TCATTACTATTTTGATGAACATAACCTCCATTATTTATATGTTGATGCTCATTACTGAATCTTGTTTGTTGAGGCAATCCTCGAGAGCTAAATTGCAGAAGAACTGATGAAATTGGCTCAGAACCACTAATTGGAATTGGCAAACTACTTGAATCCATCTTTTATGTGTGTATATATTTCCGCAATACAAATTTCAACATGTATATAATCATTATGCATGTATTAAACAAAAGGGTCAAATGAACGTCTTTTGAGATGGTAAATATATGGGGAAATGCAAGATACTCCCCTGTGTTATGTTAAACCTGCAAAAAATTACCCTGTGAAATTTATACTGCGCCAAACTTCCTTGTGTTCTCAAAAACCCTGCAGAAAACACCTAATTGTAAAAAAGAGGTCGTTTTGGATCGACATATTTCAAAAAATAATTTTTAAAACACTTCAAGTTAGTCCCTACAACTTCACGTAATATATTTTTAAAATGATTTATTTAAAAATATCTATCCAAAACAACCTATTTTTTACAAATTGTTTGTTTTTTGCAGGGTTTTTGAAAACAAAAGGAAGTTTACCGCAATAAAAATTTCACGTGTATGTTTCTTGCATGTTAGCATAAAAAAAGGAGTATTTTGCATTTGCCCCTAAATATATCAATGTACATCACATTCTATGTCACAAATACATCACTTTTACATGAAAACCAATCCAATAACTAAGAACAATACAAATAATAAATTAGAAGAAAATTACTCAAAAAAAAAAAAAAAAAAACACATCTCAACTAAGTAACTCTATTTAAACGAATGTTTTTGAGATAGAAGAACTGTGATGCATCAGTGGGTGGACAACAATCACATTTTGGAACTTCATTTGTCCTACAAAAGTACTAGTCCCCACAATGTCAATTTTAAGCTTAATGACGCGTTTGTCCGATGTATAATCCAAGAATTATGATTTTTCGACTTTCAGCTTAAAACCTGTCTCGGGTTTAAGTTAGTAGAGCAAGAGAAAGTTTGCAATTGTTAACGGTGAAGTAAAAAGGGTCCTTGGTCGATGACGGGGGAGGGGGTGGCAACACCGAAGAATGGTTAGGGCAAAGTGTGAATCTTGAATCTTGAACGATTAAAATTCTTCAATGATGAAATACTAATAACTTTATTTATCAAAAAAAAAAAAAATATTTATGTACTTGAATGGACACACATTAAACATTTTCAATGATAGTTATCCAAGTTGACCCAATCCAGGCTCAAGACTTTCACTGGATTTCATTGTGATCCAATTCAGGCTCAAGACTTCACTGGATTACATTGGATTTCAAAGACTTCACTTTATTTATCAAAGTTGACCCAATCCAGGCTCAAGACTTCACTGGATTTCATTGTGATCCAATATCCGGTCGAAGTTTGGCAAAATAATCGAATATAGAACCAAACATTTTCAATGATAGTTATGTACTTGAATGGACACACATTAAACTTTTATCCTAATTTAATTTTGGTCATGTGCTTAATAAATTTTATCTGAGAAAAATGTATTTTTTTTCATACTGAATTTTTACCTATATTAGACATTTGGTATAAAACCTTCAAAAAATACTCATTTAATACAAAAATACAAAAATTAAAGGATTTTTTATACATTTCCTTTCTCCATCAATTTTTTAGGGCCAGATTTTGTGCTCTTTATATGGCTGGAAAGCTCTTGACAATGGTTTAATAGTGATACAAGTTTCAGTTCATGAAAAGCAATAAATAAATCCGCAGAAAATTTAAAAAGTTTTGGGATATTAATCAAAATTAAATCATATATATTAATCTACAAGGAATCATGCCACAATAATTTTCAGATATGATATAGGGCACATATGCATGCTATGAAAAAAATTAGAGCAAAGTTTTAAGAATACTAAAAACCATTAAAGCTCAATCAAATGTGGAAAAAAAATATAACCGAAAAAATCTGTTTAGAAAAATGATGTACTTTGGTCAAGTTTGACTATGTGTATGACTTGGTTAACATTTTATATTTTCTTTACATGTAATATTAGGGTAAGTACAAGGATGTTAAATGTATAACTGACAATGATTCTACGACGGTATTTAAATATTTTATTTAATTTTGATAAATTCAAAAAAAAAAAAATATAATATGTAGATTTAAAATTAACTTATATTTTGGATTATTGAACTTAAAAGAATCAAATATTTTATCATTTCATTTTTTAGTTAAATAATTATATTTTATAAAATTAAATGAGTTGACTTATAAGAAATACGGGGAAAGGACAAAGATAAAACAATTCTTCAATAATGAGAGGTAGAAATTTTATTTCTGAAAAAAAATTTTTTGCTAATATTGAAAATAATTTTTTGTAATTTTACCAAAACATTAAAGGAGATAAATGTAATTATGACTTTTTAAAACTTAGTGCCAGAATAATGAAAAAAAAGGAAGGTGATAGTAGTTTTTAGCGGTCCTCTTACTAGAAATATGTCTTTTTTGTTGAGTAAAGCATAAAATCTCGATTCGGTTCATAAAAATACAACTATAATATGCCTTCAACTTCTCTCTCTATATATATATGCATGTACAAAATATGTTATGATATTTAATCATATATATATATATATATGTCTGTATATTTATTGATATTAATTTTCTTTCTTATTCTCCACAGTATTAAGTAGACCGCACTCAACCAAGATTCAAGATGATGACCAAATCACGAAAAAATTATGGCTAGCTAAAAGAAGAGCAAATTAATAAACAAGATAAGTGAACACCCATCAATTAAGAAATTTTAGTTAATTTCCCCGAATATATCATAAATAATCTACTTCAACTAATTATTTTCAAGAATGGCGGTCAATGTATGAACAACTTTTTTTTCATGAAATATTTAATTTTTTAGATATTAAATTTTAAATCAATAAGAGATGAGACATCCAGTTACAACAACTAGAGGCTAAATGCTCTTAAAACATTACAAATATATAAATGATTCTAGAATTTAAACATTATAGTAATTATATTCATAGCAAATGAATAAAAATCAATTTAAAATTACTAATTGGCACGAATCTACGTCGATATTTTATTATTTTATTTAATTTTGATTAATTCAATAAAAATATTATAATATGTAGCTTTATAATTAAATTATATTTTGAATTATTAAATTTAAAATAATCAAACATTTTATCATTTGAATTATTATAACAATCCTTCGGTAATGGGAGTTAGAAATTTATTTTCTGGAAAAAAATAAAAGAGTAAAAGTGGTAAGTTATTTGTTATTAAAAATTTTAGGGAATTTTTGTAATTTCACAAAACATCAAAGGAGATAAATGTAATTATCACTTTTTAAAACAATGTGCCAGAATAATGATAAAAATAAAGGTGATAGAAGTTTTTAGTGGGCCTCTTATTCAAGATACATCTTTTTTGTTGACTACTGCATATAATCTCTATCCGGTTCATAAAAGTGCAACTTTAATATGCCTCAACATCTCTATATATATACATATGTATGTACAAAATATATTATGATATTTTATCATATATATATATATATTAATTGTATGTATGCACGTATAATTATTGATATTAATTTTCATTCCTACTCTCTACAATACTAAGGAGACTGCCATAAACCAAGATTCAAGATGATGATCAAATCACAACAAAATTATGGCTATCTAAGAGAAGATCAAATTAACAAACATGATATGAGAACACTAATCGACTAAGAAAATTTAATTAATTTCCCTGAGTATATCATAAATAAACTACCTTTACTAATCATTATCAAGAATGAAGGTCAAAGTACGAATTTTTTTTTCATGAAATAATTAATTTTTTTATTTTAAAACATTAAGAGATGAGACATCCAATTACAACTAGAGGCTAAATGCCCTTAAAATATTATAAATATATAAATCGTTTTAGAATTTAAACACTATAGTAAATATATTCATAGCAAATGAATAAAAATTAATTTAAAATTACTAACCATTAAAAAAATGTGAACAAATTAACCAAACACAAATGATAATTAAGAAACAAACATTAATTTTAGTAATATTTATATTTTCCAACACATAAACACCAAACATTTCCTAAAAAAATACAACATGATGAAAAATGTCAAATTACCTGAAGAAGAAACTTTGCATGCACAACAATTGAAATTGAAACTAAATTTAGAACTGAAACCAAATGGTGGTTGAAAGATTTATAGTAGAATGGTGGTTTGATTTAGATTAATTGAAGACTGCTAGTCCACTATAAAGAAGACAACCAAACAATAGTAACGTATGTGGTTGAGGTGAGGTTATGGCTTTATTTTCAAATTTATTATCTTTTGTCAAGAATTAGCAATGTGGAAACAAAAAGGAAAAGCTGGTGGTTGAAGTGAAGTTATGGTTTTGCTTTAAAATTTGTTTTCTTTTGACAAGAATTGACTATGTGGAAACAAAAAGCAAAAACACCGTTTCTTGTTTTATGGTAAATGCAAGATACACACCCTGCGTGATACTACACTAGCACGAAACAGTCCTGTTGAATTTTAATTGTATAAATTCCCATTGTACATCAAAAAACTCAGTACGTACAAAACTCCCGATTTGTAAAACAGTAGGGCGTTTTAAATTGACATATTTCAAAATACCATTTTGTAATATATTTTATATTTTCTTTGATTGTAATATTTGGGAAATAGCAAGGATTTTAAATCTATAACCGGAATTGAATCTACGGAGGTATTTTATTATTTTATTTAATTTTTATTAATTCAATAAAACAAGAAACGGTGTTTTTGCTTTTTGTTTTCACATAATCAATTCTTGCCAAAAGAAAACAAAATTTAAAGCAAAGCCATAACTTCACCTCAACCACCAGCTTTTGCTTTTTGTTTCCACGTTGCTAATTCTTGACACAAGAAAACAAGTTTTAAAATAAAGCCATAACCTCACCTCAACCACCTACCTTATTATTGTTTGGTTGTCTTGTTAATGGTGCACTAGCATAGGGCTGAGACCAGTTCGGTCGAAAACGGTTCGGTAGTTGATTTTAGCCTCAGAACCGACCCCTTATATGGGTCGGTTTTCGATAAAACCGATCGGTTCCCCGAACCGAACCGGTTGAACCGATTTTTTTTTCTTTTTTTCTTTTAATTAAGTTGAGCCCTAACACAACATTCCAGCAGCCAAATTTATTCCCAAATCAAAACTCCCCATTCCAATTTTCTACTTCTCCAACCTCCTTACTCTCCTCCAATTTTTTCTACTTCTCCAACATATTTGCTACTCCTCCAATTTTCTACTTCTTCAACCTCCTTGCTCCTTCTCCAATTTTTTCTACTTCTGCAACCTCCATGCTCCTTGCTCCTTCTCCAATTTTCTACTTCTCTAACCTCATTGGAATTAACTGCCGAATCACATCAGCCCCGCCGCCTCCGCCTCCGCCGCCTACAGCAGCTCGGCTCCTCCTCCTCCTCCGCCGCCGCTGACAGCAACAGCTCATCCTTCTCCGTCGCGCCGCCGCCTACAGGTGTGTTTCTACTCAAATAATTTCCATCACTTTTATTAGTTGGTCATTTTCTTTAAACTTAAAGGGTTAGATTGGTTATTTTATTATTTTATTTAATTTTTATTAATTCAATAAAACAAGAAACGGTGTTTTTGCTTTTTGTTTTCACATAGTCAATTCTTGCCAAAAGAAAACAAAATTTAAAGCAAAGCCATAACTTCACCTCAACCACCAGCTTTTGCTTTTTGTTTCCACGTTGCTAATTCTTGACACAAGAAAACAAATTTTAAAATAAAGCCATAACCTCACCTCAACCACCTACCTTATTATTGTTTGGTTGTCTTCGTTATGGTGGACTAGCATAGGGCTGAGACCAGTTCGGTCGAAAACGGTTCGGTATTTGATTTTAGCCTCAGAACCGACCCCTTATATGGGTCGGTTTTTGATAAAACCGATCGGTTCCCCGAACCGAACCGGTTGAACCGATTTTTTTTATTTTTTTCTTTTAATTAAGTTGAGCCCTAACACAACATTCCAGCAGCCCAATTTATTCCCAAATCAAAACTCCCCATTCCAATTTTCTACTTCTCCAACCTCCTTACTCTCCTCCAATTTTTTCTACTTCTCCAACATATTTGCTCCTCCTCCAATTTTCTACTTCTTCAACCTCCTTACTCCTTCTCCAATTTTTTCTACTTCTGCAACCTCCTTGCTCCTTGCTCCTTCTCCAATTTTCTACTTATCTAGCCTCATTGGAATTAACTGCCGAATCACATCAGCCCCGCCGCCTCCGCCTCCGCCGCCTACAGCAGCTCGGCTCCTCCTCCTCCTCCTCCGCCGCTGACAGCAACAACTCATCCTTCTCCGTCGCGCCGTCGCCTACAGGTGTGTTTCTGCTCAAATAATTTCCATCACTTTTGTTAGTTGGTCATTTTCTTTAAACTTAAAGGGTTAGATTGAACCAGACTGACTTTTCAAGATTGGGTATGTGAAAAAATTGTTTAGCATAAAATTCTGTACATATTAGATCAAACCGGACCGAATCGAACGGATCAGTTTTTGTACCGAACCGGACCAAAATATTCGGTCCGGTTAACGGTCCATGATTTTTGATGACCGAACCGGCCTAGAACCGAAATTCAGTTCGGTTTGGACCGAATACTCACCCCTAGACTAGCAGTCTTGAATTAATCTAAATCAAACCTCCATTCTACTATAAATCTTTCAACTACCATTTGATTTCAGTTCTAAATTCAAATCTTTCAACTACCATTTGGTTTCAGTTCTAAATTCAGTTTCAATTTCAATTGTTGTGCATGCAAAGTTTTTTCTTTAGGTAATTTGACATTTTCCATCATGTTGTGTTTTTTTAGGTAATATTTGGTGTTTATGTGTTGGAAAATATTAATATTACTAAATTGATGTTTGTTTCTTACATATCATTTGTGTTTGGTTAATTTGTTCACATTTTTATTAATGGTTAGTAATTTCAAATTGATTTTTATTCATTTGCTATGAATATATTTACTATAGTGTTTAAATTCTAAAACCATTTATATATTTATAATATTTTAAGAGCATTTAGCCTCAAGTTGTAATTGGATGTCTCATCTCTTAATGTTTTAAAATTAAAAAATTAATCATCTCATGAAAAATAAATTCATACTTTTACCTTCATTCTTGATAATGATGATTAGTAAATGTAGTTTATTTATGATATACTCGGGCAAATTAACTAAATTTTCTTAGTCGATTAGTGTTCTCCTATCATGTTTGTTAATTTGCTCTTCTCTTAGATAGCCATAATTTTGTTGTGATTTGGTCATCATCTTGAATCTTGGTTTATGGCAGTCTCCTTATATTAGTATTGCGGAGAGCAGGAACAAAAATTAATATCAATAATTATACGTGTATACATACAATTAATATATATATATATATATATATATATATATATATATATATGTATAAATATATATATATATATATATGATAAAATATCATAATATATTTTGTACATACATATGTATATATAGAGAGATGTTGAAGGCATAATATAGTTGCACTTTTATGAACCGGATATAGATTGTATGCAGTAGTCAACAAAAAAGATACATCTTTTTTGTTGACTACTGCATATAATCTCTATTCGGTTCATAAAAGTGCAATTATAATATGCCTTCAACATCTCTCTATATATACATATGTATGTATAAAATATATTATGATATTTTACCATATATATATATATATATATATATATATATATATATATATATTAATTGTATCTATACACGTAAAATCATTGATTTTAATTTTCATTCCTACTCTCCACAATAATGAGGAGACAGCAATAAACCAAGTTCAAGATGATGACCAAAATCACAACAAAATTATGGCTAGCTAAAAGAAGTATAAATTAACAAACATGATATGAGAACACTAATCAAATAAGAAAATTTAGTTAATTTCCCTGAGTATATCATAAATAAACTACTTTTAATAATCATTATCAAGAATGAAGGTCAAAGTATGAATTTTTTTTTCATGAAATGATTAATTTTTTAATTTTAAAACGTTAAGAGATGAGACAGCCAATTACAACTAGAGGCTAAATGCTCTTAAAATATTATAAATATATAAATGGTTTTAGAATCTAAACACTATAGTAAATATATTCATAGCAAATGAATAAAAATCAATTTAAAATTACTAACCATTAACAAAAATGTGAACAAATTAACCAAACACAAATGATTTGTAAGAAACAAACATCAATTTAGTAATAAAAAAATTCTTACCACTTTTTTTTCTTTTTCAGAAAACAAAATTTCTTCCTCTCGTTATTGAAGGATTGTTATATCCTTGTCTTGTCCCTGTATTGCCTATAAGTCCAACGCATTTAATTTTATAAAATTTAATTTTTAACTAAATAACGAAATTATAAAATGTTTGATTCTTTTAAGTTCAATAATCCAAAATATAACTTAATTTTAAAGCTACATATTTTATTATTTTTGTTAAATTTATCAAAATTAAATAAAATAGTAAAATGCCGTCGTAGAATCATTGTTGATTATGCATTTAACATCATTATATTTACCCTAATATTTTATGTAAAGAAAATATGAAAAGTTTTACAGAAGTGTTTTTTGAAATATGTCGATCTAAAATGGCCTACGTTTTACAAATCGGGAGTTTCATACGTGCTGAGTACAAGGGGGATTTATACAATTAAAATTTCAAATGATTGTTTCGTACTAGTTTAGTATAACACAAGTGAGTATCTAGCATTTACCATAAAACAAGAAACGGTTTTTTTGCTTTTTGTTTCCACGTAGCCAATTCTTGACACAAGAAAACAAATTTTAAAACAAAGCCATAACCTCACCTCAACTACCTACCTTATTATTGTTTGTTTGTCATCTTTGTAGTGCACTAGCTGTCTTGAATTCATCTAAATCAAACCCCCATTCCACTATAAATCTCTCAACTACCATTAGGTTTCAGTTACAATTTCAATTTCAATTTTTGTGCATGCAAAGTTTTTTCTGCAGGTAATTTGATATTTTTTCTCATGTTTAGTTAATTTCCCTCGAATATATAATAAATTAACTACTTCTACTAATTATTTTCAAGAATGGCGATCAAAGAATGAACAATTTTTTTTTCATGAAATAATTAATTTTTAGATATTAAATTTTAAAACAATAAGAGATGAGACATTAACATAACATAATGAAAAATATAAAATTACCTGCAAAAGAAACTTTGCATGCACAACAATTGAAATTGTAATTGAAACCAAATGGTAGTTGAGAGATTTATAGTAGAATGGTGGTTTGATTTAGATGAATTCAAGACAGCTAGTGCACTATGAAGTAAACAACAAACAAAGTAGGTAGTTTAGATGAGGTTATGTCTTTGCTTTAAAATTTGTTTTCTTGTGTCAATAATTGGCTACGTGGAAACAAAAAGCAAAAGCTGGTGGTTGAGGTGAGGTTATGACTTTGCTCTAAAAAAAAATTCTTGTGTCAAAAATTAGCTTCGTGGAAAAAAAAAGCAAAAACATCATTTCTTGTTTTATGGTAAATGCAAGATATTCACCTGTGTTATACCAAACTAGGACGAAACAATCCTGTGAAATTTTAATTGTATAAATCCCCCTTGTACATTAAAAAGCTCAGCACGTACGAAACTCCCGATTTGTAAAACAATAGGCCGTTTTAGATCGATATAATTCAAAAAATTATTTTGTAAAAAATTTAAATTTCCTTTACATGTAATATTAGGGTAAGGGCAAAGATGTTAAATGTAGAACCGACAATGATTCCACAACTGTATTTTACTATTTTATTTAATTTTGATAAATTAAAAAAAAGAATACAATATGTAGCTTTAAAATTAAGTTATATTTTGAATTATTGAATTTAAACAATCAAACATTTTATCATTATATTTTTTAGGTAAGGTTATATTTTGTAAAATTAAATGAGTTGACTTATGGCAATACAGGGAAAGGACAATGATATAACAATCTTTCAGTAATGAGAGGTAGAAATTTTATATCGGAAAAGAAAAGGAAAAAAAAGAAGTGGTAAGATTTTTGTTATTATTGCAAATTTTAGGGAATTTTTGTAATTTAACTAAAACATCAAAGGAGATAAATGTAATTGTAAATTTTTAAAACTACATGCCAAAATAATGAAAAAAAAAAAGAAGGTGATGGTAGTTTTAGCGGACTACTTACTCAAAATACATCTTTTTTTGTTGAGTAAAGAATAAAATCTCTATTTGGTTTATAAAATTACATCTATAATTTGCCTTCAACTTATATATATATATATATATATATATATATATATATGTACGTACAAAATATATTATGATATATGATATATGAATAAAATTCAATTTAAAACTATTAACTATTAGCAAGAATGTGAACAAATTAACCAAAAACAAATGATATGTTAGAAACAAACATCAATTTAGAAATAATTATATTTTTCAACACAACAAACTAAAATACCAAAATATTACTTAAAAAAAACAAACTATAACATGATGTAAATATCAAATTACCTGCAGAAGAAACTTTGCATGGACAACAATTAAAATTGAAATTGAAATTGTAACTGAAACCAAATGGTAGTTAAGAATTTTATAGTAGAATGGTGGTTTGATTTAGATGAATTCAAGACAGCTAGTGCACTATAAAGAAGACAAATCAAACAATAATAAGGTAGGTGGTTGAGGTGAGATTATGGCTTTGCTTTAAAATTTATTTTCATCAGTCAAGAATTGGCTACGTGGAAACAAAAAGCAAAAACTTGTGGTTGAGGTGAGGTTATGGCTTTATTTTAAAATTTATTTTTTTGTGTCAAGAATTGGCTACGTGAAAACAAAAGGCAAACACACCGTTTCTTGTTTTATTCTAAATACAAGATATTCACCTATGTTATACCAAACTAGTACGAAATAATCCTGTGAAATTATAATTGTGTAAATCTTCTTTGTAAATTAAAAAAACTCAGCACGTACGAAATTTTCGATTTGTAAAGTAGGCTTTAGATCTACATATTTGAAAAAACCATTTTGTAATTTTTTTTCTCTTTACATGTTATATTAGGGTAGGGAAGAATGTTAAATGTATAAGACAATGATTCTATCACATTATTTTACTATTTTATTTAATATTCATAAATTTAATAAAATAATATTGTTGGTCCCAAGTGGTCAGATGAGGTCTAGAGAGAGGGGGGGGGGGGGTTGAATATACCTATGAAACTTTTTATCAAATTTTAACTTAAAAACTGTTGTTCAAACTTAAATAGACTAAGCTGTTACCGAACAGTAATTTTACAAGGCTGATCGCGAACAAATCTTTGAACAGCTTTGTTGACCACTAATCTGATAATCACTTAGCTGATTTTGTCAAAATCAGTTTTAATACTAGAGTACTTGCAGCGGATTTTCAAAGTGTTTTTCACAAGTAGACTTAGCAGTTTGAAAATTATTTCCCCAGTTTTGTAAACTCTTTTAATTTAATTTTCAAACAGTTTAATGGTGAGTTAAATGCAAATCTGAAAATATGTAGAAAAACTTATGCAAAATAAACACCCGAATTTTTATAGTGGTTATATGGATTGAAATCCTTTAGTCCACTCTTCCAAGTTACTTAGATCTTGGGTTATACTATAAACACACATTTTACAATATACTCCACTTACGCCAAAACAACTAATGAATCTGGCCGTAAGCTCGCAATAGGAAATCACAAAGAGGACCTATTCTACAGAGACTTATCACTCACAAAGATGGATAAGAACTTCTCACAACTCTTTTCTCTCACAGATTCACTCAGAAAATATTTTCTTGAACTTCAACGGCTTCTGTCAACAAATGACTTTCAGCAGACGAGTGAGCTGTTCTTGAGATTTTGAGACTTAGAAAATTTTTGCTTTGTAATCGATCTCTCAGAAATTGTATATTTTTTTTCTTCGTCTCTTCAGCTATTTATAGTCACTCTTTGAATTGTGTCCGTTGAAGAGAGACAAAATTCAAATCTCTTGATTTCTGGTCCTTAAAATCCGCGAACGGCTCTATGCACAGTGACAGTACTGCGAACTGTACTTTCTATCAGGCAGCATTAAATGCACCAAGTTGATAGTGCAAGTCTGATGATGAACGGAGCTGATCCCAAACTTGAACAAATCTGATTTGAGTCGGCTGATCTTCACTTGTCTGGTTTCTTTCCTTCAGCAGATCAGTAGTCTTCTGGACCTTGAAACTTTGACCCTTCTGATAGTCATCTTAAATGGTTAAAATTCTTCTAAGGGATTTTACAACTAAGTTTTCCATACTTAGCTGATCTTAGGTTTTGGAAATCACCAAAACCACCCTTTACTAATTGACTTCAGTGCTCTTCATCTTCATCCTTATCCAAAAATTTCCCCCTTTTTGATGATGACAAAACTTCAGCTAAGTACCTGTTTTGCCTATACTAAAGTTTTGATCCTCAAAATTTTCTGAGATAGAAAAGATGTGTTGGAAACAGAACTTGTACTTTTTATTGATAATATGATAATGATTACAAGTTACAATTTCTGTTTAGATGGGATGACTGAAAAATAAATAAAGATAACTGATTACAATGGATTTGCTTATCCTAACTATCAGCTTCTTCATCATCTACTTCAAGCACTTCTTCATATTCATAAGAAGATTCTTCATCATCTTCTTCTTCCTCATCTTCATCAGCATCATCATCCAAAAGTAGATTGGACTTAACAGCTTCCATTTTCGCTTTGATCTCTTCTTCACTTGCTATTTCGTCCATCTTTCTCTTGATTCTCTCTTCATCCTTGAATTTGGTAAAGGGCTCTGATTTTTCTCCATCAGAATCCTTGGATGCAGCTGTTTCCTTAGCTTTATCCTTGGTTTCTTCAGCAGCTTCATCTTTGCCTTCTACTTTTTCAGTCTCTTCAGCATCTTCAGGTTCAATGGCAGCAGCTTCCTCAGCTTTTTCCTCTTCCTTCTTCTCTTCCCCCTTTTTGTCATCATCAGAAATGGTGACACTAGTAGGTCTGATAGGAGGGTTGAGTGCAGCAGACTGAATCTTCATCGCAGCACATAAAGCCTTCAAGTTCTGATTAACTACATCGTGACTGGCAGTTAGATGATTGAGAGTAGTGCTGATGGTGTCATTCTGGTCATTAAAACAATCCATGTTGAGTTTCATAGTTGTAAGTTCTTCACGTATAACAGTTCCAGCTTGATTAACTTCATGCAACAGTCCAACATTAACTGTTTTCTCTTCGTCACTGATTTTGATGAAGGTTGCAGTGAGATCATCTATGTTGTTTTCAGCTCTCTTCAAGGCAGTATGAAGATGGTTGACATTAGCCTTCACAACTTCAATATTTCTGTTCATTTCTACAACACTCTAAGTCATCTGCCTAGTATGATCCTCAGGCAGAGGAAAATTATCAATTGCATTCTTGATTGTTATTGCAGTAAGTAATTGCATGTGCTCAAGTTGTAATCTGTTAGACTCTGCCAATTCTTGCTGCAATTTCTTCAACTGCGTGTTGTTCCTTTCTTCCATTTCCTTCATTGAATTTTCCATTAACAGCTGGAAGGCTTCCATCAATGATGAATGCAAATCAGCTGATGAAGTTGAAATAGCAGCAGCTTGATCTTCTTCACTCTCCTGGTGGACAGGAGCATCCTTCAGGTCAGTCTCCTGATCAGCTTTGGACTCCTTAGCTTTCCACTCAAGTGCTAAGGGTTCATCAGCAGCTTTGGGCTGATCAGTTACATCTTCAAAGACTTTACTTATGATTTTGCCGTCATCAGTAAAGGTTGTTGTTTGACGGCTTTGTCTTACAACAGGCCATAGCTTTGGTGCAGAAGCCTTTACCTTAGGCATTTCATAGTAATCTCTTACTTCTTTGCCATACGTGATCTGTTGAATGCTTGGCAGCAAGGGCAGCTTGCTTGACGAACCTTGCTGATATCTTGACTTAGCAGCCCATTTCTTCAAGGCAGTCATAACAGCAATCTGAATGGCCCTTTCAACAACATCATCAGATTTTCTTCTCTTTGCAGGCAAAGTATTCTCAATAATCTTGGCCTCCTCTGTTGCAAAATCCTTTGCATATTGATGCATAGCATCCCGTACAAAATCAGGATCCAAGGCTTGTTGAATGGAATCAGTCTTCACCCATTGAAGAACCCACTTTTCTTCATCAGCTAGATCCTTCCAACTCTGAAGCTCTTCAATAGTTTCTCCACTCCATGTATCTTGGCTTCTCATGAGTGAATAGAGTCTTCAGCATCAGTTTCTTGTCATAATAAGCTAAGGCCTTTCCAAACATGTTGAAGAGAGATTTATCAGAGTTGATAATATCAAATGATTTTCTAACTTCAAACTTTGCCTTTGGCTTGACAGTGCCAGCCGACATCTTTGGCTTAGCTTCTTTGGATTCCCCAATCTTAATCCTTCCAGCATGAACAGGTCCATGAGCATCTGTCTTGCTCAGCTCAATGACCACAGCAAGTTCAGCATCTTCAGCAGCCTTACGTTCTGCTTCAGACATCTTCCTTCTCTGTTCGTCCTTTTTTACTTGAATCTTGCTAAGTTCAAGGACCTTTTTCTCATCCAGTTCATCTCTCTTACGCCGCTCAACTTCCTCTCTCTTCTTTTTGTCAACAGCAGAGATTTTCTTTCTTTTGATAAGGATTTTTCTTTTTCCTTTATCAGCTTTGGCCGGAACAGGACCAGCAGATGCAATGGGTGTAGCTGCTATAGGGTCGATGATCATCACATCTGGATCATCTTGAGGTTGAGCAACCTCAGCTGTTGGTTTTTCTTGAGCAGTCTGTTGCGCATCAATCTGTTCAGCAGCAGACGTTTCCTCAGCTCCAACAGGCCTCTCTGCTGAATGAGGACTTTCTCTTACCAAATCAATTAACTTAGTGGGTGAGTCAATGAAAGTCATTTTCTTTCTCGCGCGCAGTTCTCTTTGTTCTTCCTGGAACAGGTTTGGAAGCACCTGTATCCCTTAGTTGACTTCTTGTCCTGTGAGAAACATTCTCATCAGGTTGTTCAGCAGATGGAATTCTTGAAGAAGAAGCATGAGAAATATTATGTATCTCCGCAGTAGTATGATTTATGATGGCATCAGCTACCTCCTTTGCCCCAGACTCTTCTGTTCTGGCTTCAACAGCTGGCTGGGCTGTTTGAACAAAAGTCTTGACTTTCTTCTTCTGAGCTATTTCCTTAGGCTCTTCAGCTTTCTTCTTTTCAACAGCAAGCTGAGCTGTTTTCACCAATCTCCTTTGCTTTTTGGCAGGAACCTTTTCCTTTGGTTCTCCTCCTCTTCATCAGCTTCGACCTCATCAACTTTTCTCTTCAGAATAGGCACATACTTTTCATTGCCTTAGCAGTATGGATTTTCTTCCCATTGGTCATTTGACAGCCCATTTTGTGAAGCAGATAGCTTAATGTGATCCTGTGATTGGTCTGCTGAGAAGACTTCTTTCCTTTCTTCTCATGAAAGTGAGCCAGGATGTACCAGACGACAACCGACCAGTTCACTTCCAAAGAGTATAAATGGCAAGCATGATGCTGAATCTTTTCATTGTAACAGCTTCCAAAGAGAATGTGCAATTCTCTATCAGCTTCGCGACCATATCAGCCATGCGCTGATACTCGTCTTTCAGTTGCCTCTTTTTTATGTTGCCAGTCAACATCTCTCCTTCTTTGGCACAGATGGCTCCGAATTCTTGAAGCTTTTCTTCAGCAAGAGTGGTGACGTCATGTCGACAACTGTTTGGCAAGCCAAAAGTCTCATAGAGTAGAGCAGGGGTTATGACTACAGATTTTCCCCCAACAGTGGCTTTGATCTCCATCTTCGTGAAATCCACTTCAGCTGATCCGTAATACTCCAAGACTTGGTCCTTCCAGACCAGACCTTCATGCAACTCCATAAAATTCACAAGTGAAGCAGCCTTGAATTTCTCCAACATTTGCTTCATCAAATCCGTACCACATTGATAGTATGCATCGTAGACAAGATACATACCCTCCGCCTTTGCTTCAACACCAGAACTCATCTTGAATTTGTGGAAGTTAGTGAAATAGCAGGATTTGCAGAAATTAGAGTGCAAGGAAATTTTTCTCAAAAATGCTCTAAGTATATTTTGGTGCGTAAAGAACGACAAGTCTGATCAGATATGGAATTATAGAGTTAGGGTATTTCGGTTTTCGTGATACCATCCAACCGTTAGATCCGTTTCTTGTCAGTCCTGATCGTGCGGCGTTAGTTACGCCTTTTCAAATTTAAAAAGCATTTAATGACAGGCGGGAATGCAAACCGCCTTACTGTACGTATAAAAGCGTGTTTTAGATAAAACGTTTTTAATATACTTAGCTTTTATACAGTTGATCAGACAGGTAATTAAAATACTTATCTGATAGGACTACCGTCCTGATGAAAAAGTTGTTATCAGTGAAAGCCAATAACTGATAACCTTCCTCGGTTGTTTGTCAATCCAGCTAGATAATTAATCTTCAATCTTCAAGACTTTAATCTTCTGATGAAAACATAACTTCAACTAACTGTCATCAACGAATTTCATCTTTTAATCAGAAGTACCGCTAGTCTTACACGTTTCCCCTGACTTTAAGAATTCATAAGTTAACTAGTCTGTTAAGAGTTAATCCTTGAAGATAATAGGATGAGTATGTTGTTGAACTTCAGTCTTCTGATGAGTTCCCCCTCAGCTTATGCATCCAATTTTAGTAGACCTAGTTCAGCTCTTAGAGTTGAAAACCTTGTCTCACTTAGAGGTTTTGTGAAGATGTCAGCAATCTGATTTTCAGTAAACACATATTCTATTATGACATTTCCTTTCTCCACGTGATCTCTAATGAAATGATGTTTGATCTCAATATGTTTAGTCCTTGAATGACTTGTAGTATTCTGAGTAAGGCTGATTGCACTTGTATTGTCACATTAGATAGGTATTCCACTGATTTTTATGTTGTAATCTTCTAGTTGATGCTTCAACCATAAAATCTGTGCACAGCAAGCTCCAGCAGCTATATATTCAGCTTCAGTAGTTGATATGGATACTGAAGTCTGTTTCTTACTCATCCAAGAGATCAGACGACTACCTAAGAACTGACAGACACCTGTTGTGCTTTTTCTGTCAATCTTGCAGCCAGCAAGGTCAGAATCTGAATATCCAATAAGTTCAAATCCAGATTCCCTAGGATACCACAATCCCAAATCTTCAGTACCTTTAAGATATTTGAGTATCCTTTTGGCAGCTAGGAGATGAGATTCTTTAGGATTTGATTGATACCTCGCACAAACCCCAACAGAGTATATAATATCAGGTCTGCTAGCTGTTAAGTATTACAGTGACCCAATAATTCCTCTATACTTGGTTATGTCCACTGATTTTCCATCTTCATCTTTATCCAAACGAAGACTAGTAGACATTGGAATATTAGCAGTAGAGCTGGTTTCCATACCAAATTTCTTGAACAGATCCTTTGTGTATTTTGCTTGGCTGATAAATATTCCATCAGACAATTGTCTTACTTGCAAGCCAAGAAAATAATTAAGTTCTCCCATCATGCTCATTTCAAACTTGTTCTGCATCAGCTTTGAGAACTTATCACACATCTGTTGATTTGTTGAACCGAAAATGATATCGTCCATATATATTTGCACAAGCAATATATGATTTTCCCATTCAATAGTAAACAATGTCTTGTCTACCTTACCTTTACGAAATCCTTTAGTTAAAAGAAAATCAGATATTGTATCATACCATGCTCTTGGAGCCTGTTTCAGTCCATAGGGGGCTTTCTTCAGACGATACACCTTGTCTTCTTCTTGATAGGCTTCAAATCCAGGTGGTTGTTCAACATAAACTTCTTCTTGCAATTCTCCATTGAGAAAAGTTGATTTCACATCCATTTGATAGACTGTGAACTTCTTGTGAGCAGCATAGGCAAGAAAGAGTCTGATAGCCTCTAATCTTGCTACTGGTGCAAAAGTTTCATCAAAGTCAATACCTTCTTCTTGACAATAGCCTTTGGCAACTAATCTTGCTTTATTTCTGGTGACCACACCATCTTCATTCATTTTGTTCCTGAATACCCATTTAGTGCCAATAACTCTTTGATGACTTGGTCTAGGAACTAAGTACCAGACTTCATTCATTTCAAATTGATTTAGCTCTTCTTGCATAGGTTCAATCCAGTTTGAAACACTAAGAGCTTCTTCAATCTGTTTGGGCTCAATCTGAGGTAAGAATCTGACAAACATTGATTCACTTGCAGCAGCTCTCCTTGTCTTTACTCTATCCAAAGGATCACCAATCACCAGCTCTGGTGGGTGATTCTTGAGCCATCTAAGATCAGGTTGCAAATCATAATGTTGACCTCTGTTTTGATCTTGCAACACTACTGTTGGAGTTGCAGTAGTAGTCTGTTGAACAGCACTTGTCTGTTGAACATTCTCTGGTCTGTAAGCTATTTGCAACTCCTCTGTTAGACAATCAGCAATGTGATTTTGAACAGCACTTGAGTTAGCAGCTGAATTGAGATCAGGTAGTATGATGGGAATATATTCTTCATTCTTTTCAACACTCAATTTCTGAAAATCAGTAGACAAATTCTGATCAGTATTTTGATTTTTTTCAGAAGATTGACTAGGTTCATCAAATACTACATGAATGGATTCTTCTACAAGTAAAGTTCTTTTGTTAAAGATTGTATAAGCTTTACTAACAGTAGAGTATCCTACAAATACTGCTTCATCAGCCTCTTCTGCAAAAGCAGTAAGGTGATTTTACCGATTATTTAAAACAAAGCATTTACAACCAAAAATTCTAAAGTAATGAATGTTTGGCTTCCTGTTGTTCCAAACTTCATATGGAGTCTTGTTTTGGTGCGTGTTGATCATGCATCTGTTTTGGGTAAAGCATGCTGTATTTGTTGCTTCTGCCCAAAATCTTTGAGGCAGCTTAGCTTCAGCTATCATCGTTCTGGTAGCTTCTTTCAGAGTTCTGTTTCTCCTTTCAGCAACTCCGTTCTGTTGAGGGGTATTGGCAGCAGAGTGCTCATGGCTGATTCCTCTGGCATTTCAATACTCTTCAACAGTAGAGTTTGTAAATTCAGTCCCTCTATCTGATCTGATTTGATCTTTAGTATTTTCATACTCTTTTTGTTCTGAATCTTCTCCATCAGATTTGTAAGATGCTCCTTGGTTTCACTTTTCTTCTTCATGAAAATCACCCAAATGTATCTTGAATAGTCATCCACAACAGCCAGGCAGTATTTCTTTCCACCGTTGCTGATTGGATCAATGGGTCCAAATAAGTCCATATGTAGCAGCTCCAAGATCCTTCCAGATGATTGGTGCTTCTTGCTTTTGAATGATGACTTGATTTGTTTACCCTTCTGACATGTGATGGGGGCTAATTCGCACCTCTTATAATTATTCGGATTGACTAAAGGTTATGGAATCGGTTCGACCAGACAAGCCCGTTCGGGAGCATCTATCGACCCAGCTGGATACGATCCTCCTCAACGAACAGGATACAATCCGGGCACAAGAAGGACAAATGGACCGAGTCCTATTAGAATTATGTTTCCTTATAACGCTAGGTTAATTATGATATAAATACCTAGTTAATCATTGTATTACAGACATTCAGGATACTGAGTTGATACCTGCATAAAGGCATAATCAAAGATTATTCAATAAGAAAAACTTATTCCTCACATTCATATTCGTATTCATGGATTGTCTTGATTACTAATTGTTCCCTTCAAATTGTTCTTCCTTGAGATTGATCAATCCTGAATAAAGTAACAGAGCCCTTTAAATCGTATATATTAAAGATCCTCAACATCACAATTTCACTGATATAATTAACCCTATGAAATTCGGTTAAATCAGTTGGCGCCCACCGTGGGGCTAGGTTAATTATTCGATCGATATGGCTCGCCCAAGGAAGAGCGCTCGTAACGGAGCAAGAAGTAACACGACCAACCAGCATGATGTGTCTGAGGATCCACGGGGCAATACCGATAATAACGCCCCTGTATCCAATGATAGCCAGCAACAGAATGAGCATCATCAGAATCAGACGGAACCACAAGGGATCCCTACTGGCACAGTACCGAAAGAACACGCGGCTCCAACGATCCCGGTCCCCCTGTCGGATGCTCAGGAGAAATTTCGACAGATCGCTATGCTCCTTAAATCACTCTCCCCAGAGGAATTACATGTACTCGAACAAGTTCCTCGAAACGTTAGAACTGCTAGGGTAAATCCCGCTCAAAGAACGCCGAGGCAAAACGATGAAATCTCTCAACAAGCTGACAGCCCGACAAGTGAACGACGTTCACTACACAGTCCGCAGCAGGGCAATTCAAAACCATCCGATGATAACGTCCGAAGAAAAGTGGATCGAAGGAGACCACAACGCAACGAATCAAAGAAACACACCATAATCCCCATCGAGGATGACGCAGGCGAGGCGATCCCAAATCGACCAAGAACAATGCGATTCTCGGAAACAGAAATCGAAAATATGGTACAAGAACGACTCGAGCAACGCTTACGATCCGTTCAAAACCCATGGATCAGAACCACAGAACTCCAGGAGAGTCTAGCAGCGTGCTCTCCCTTCTGCCGAGAAATAAAAGAGGCACAGTCGACCGGACAGGTTCCAGGTAGACTGCCTAGATATGATGGAACCACTGATCCGAACGATTATATTTTTAGTTTCACAAAAATAATGAACTTATATGCTCACTCGGCGGAGTTTACCGCTAAATTAATGTTGACCACGTTGGAAGGTCTCGCTTTGGACTGGTTCGCTAAGCAACCAGCCAACTCCATATTCAGTTTTCGGGAATTATGCAACAAATTGACACAGCAGTTTGCCAGTCAGAAGAGGCAAAAACTTCCCATGAGCTACTTGGGAACTATCCATCAACAAGAGGGAGAATCCTTGAGAAACTGGCTGGCGAGATTTAATGTAGAATTACTCAAAATTGATTCCCCGAATATCGATTACATAATCTCTATTCTTTTCGACCTCACGAAGAATAGGCAGTTCGGAAATTCCCTCAGCCGAAAACAACCAAGAACATTCGCCGACATCATGAGCTTGGCGTCTAAATATATGACCCAAGAAGAGACGAATTCCTTTAAAGATAAGAACAAAATTAAAGTTTCGGGCTCAGGCTTCAAACGACGAGATAGAATTCCTACCCAAAGATCCGTAGACTATGAACAGACGTTTAGAAAAGGCAACGTTTTTCAGCGATTGGAGTACAATAAAAACGATCAGGATAGACGACCTAACGTCTATCAAAGACCTAGAACCGCAGAACCGGCAATCGGGAGTAGGATTAATCAAGTAGAACACCCAAGATTAACTATTCCGATAGAAGAAATCCTGCCCGTACTAGAGAGGAATAATTGGATCCCGGAAGCAAAGAATATCGCTCAACCCGGACCTGGCGCCCGAAACTATGAATTGTACTGCAAATATCACAGGGGCACATGGGCACCCCACTAAAGATTGTTTTCACCTTAGGAGGGAAATAGAAAAACTAATCGAACAAGGAAAACTAGACGACTATTTAGAACGGGATAACCGCAAAAGAGGAAGAAGTAGGAGCCCTCGGAATAATAATCAAAGGAGGAATTCCCATCGAAAGTCACTCGAGGATGGCCCTGCACAGGAGTTAAACCATGACCAGATCAATGGTACCATCCATACAATTTTCGGAGGACCCGCCGGCGTAGTCGTAACGCTCGACGAAGGACCGCCAGATCAATAATCGGGGGTTTAAAATACCCAAGGGAAGTATAGACTCTAGAAAGTAAGTCATCGAACAACCAGCTGATCAGTTTTAACGAGGGCGAAGTACCAAAAAATATAGTTTGGGACACTAAAGAAGATAGCCCTGATTTCCCGATGGTGGTGTCGCTAGAAATAGGGAACTACAACGTCAAGAGGATCCTGATCGATAACGGAAGCTCAGCGAATATAATTTCTAGGGAGGTCTTAGCCCAGATGAACTTGGGGCAAATAACATTCCAAAAAGTAGCTACACCGTTGGTGGGGTTTGGAGGATCCGAAATCGTTCCCAGTGGAACAATAACTTTGAGTGTCTCACTCGGAAAGGAACCATTTCGAACAGTGAAACTTGTAAAATTTTTGGTATTAGAAACTCCATTCGCCTACAATGCAATTTTGGGGCGACCTGCCCTCCACCTGTTTTGAGCTGTTGTCTCAACTTATCATCAGAAGATAAAATTTCGGACCGACGCAGGTATCGGGAAAATAGTAAATGACCATTGTATGGCATGGGATTGCTACAGCACATCGTTAACTTTGAAAAACCCCCTTGAAGCAATTACCCCGAGCAAAAGAAAGCTCGAAGACGATGTTGGTAGAAACGAGGTTGAAATCCCTAGCACTGACCGAATAGATAAAAATGGAAAGGAGCCGGTGGATTTAGCCTTAAAACCACCAGAACATAAGGACGTCATTCTGGTACAAGGGGACTCATCGAAAACAACGAGAATAGGTACAGAATTAAGCAAGGAAGGGGAAGTAATGTTGATCAACTTTCTCAGAAATAATATGGATGTCTTCGCTTGGAGTGCGAACGACATTGAAGGGATTGACCCTCGAGTAATCAACCATTCGCTAAAAATCGACCCTTTAGCAAAACCAGCTAGACAAAGGAAGAGAAATCATGGGCCAGTAAAAGATAAAATCATCAAAGCAGAAGTAGAAAGACTACTCAAAGCAAAACAAATTCGGGAAATACACTTCTCGGAATGGCTATGTAATGTTGTTCTAGTAGCAAAAGGGGATAAAAGGATAACAAGTGGAGAATGTGCGACGATTTTACCGACCTTAACAAATTGTGTCCGCGTGATCCGTATCCGCTCCCAAGGATCGACTTATTAGTCGACTCAACCGCTGGCTTTGCAATCTTCAGCATAATGGACGCTTTCCAAGGTTTTTATCAAATATACATGAATGAGCAAGACCAAGAGAAAACTGCATTCATAACCGAGCAAGGAGTATATTGCTTCATAGTTATGCCATTTGGGTTAAGGAATGTCGGGGCCACTTACCAAAGGTTAGTAAACCTAATGATTAAAGAATTAATTGGAGAAATAATGGAAGTCTACGTGGACGACATGCTAGTCAAAAGCATGAATGAAGCGGATCACATAAGACACCTTGATCGATGCTTCCAAATATTGAGAAAATACCGCATGAAGCTAAATCCCGCAAAGTGCACCTTCGGTGTTAAATCGGGAAAATTCTTGGGCTATTTGGTACATCAACGAGGAATTGTGGCCAACCCATAAAAAATTCGAGCAATAACTGAAATGAAGCCTCCCAAAACCATCTCCCAAGTACAAAGCTTGGTAGGAAAGATCGTAGCATTGAACAGATTCATATCCAAATCGGCTGACAGAAGTTTGCCTTTCTTCCAAACCCTTCGTAAGGCAAAAAACTTTGTTTGGACAGAAGAATGCGATCGGGCTTTCGACCAGCTAAAAGAATATCTGACGACATCCCCGCTGTTGGCCAAACCAACCGAAGGGGAACCATTATATATCTACATATCGATCTCCGATGCGGCCGTTAGTTCAGTCTTGGTCAAAATAGAAGATTTGGAACATAAGCCTATCTATTACTTAAGCAAATTATTACAAGGGGCAGAGAAGAACTACTTCGAAGTTGAAAAATTCGCTTTGGCCTTAGTAGTGGCAGCACGAAAACTCCGACCTTACTTTTTGACCTACAAAATCGTGGTTTTAACAAACCAACCGCTAAGGCAGGTTTTAGCAAAGCCAGAAGCCTCTGGAAGACTAATCAAACGGGCGATCGAACAAGGCCAATTCGAAATTGAGTACAAACCAAGAATTGCAATTAAAGCCCAAGTATTAGCTGACTTCCTACTAGAAACTCCGACACAAGTGACCGAACCGATGAACAGCCTTAATGATGATATCTTGATCATAGAAAACCAGACCTGGTTAATGCATGTTGACGGTGCTTCGTGCCGAGAAGGAGGCGCCGGAATCAACTTCACCGGACCAAATAAAGAGGATATAAATTATGCAATAACATTGGACTTCGTCGTAACAAACAATGAAGCGGAATATGAAGCGCTGATCGCAGGAATGGAAATGGCGATCAAGGCCGACATTAAAAGCCTTAAAGTATTAACCGATTCAGAGTTAGTACAAAGACAAATAGGAGGACTATATGAGGCTAAGGAATTTAATATGATCAAATACCTCGCCAAAGTGAAGAAATTGGCTGAAAAATTCAAAAGTTTCGGTATACAGAACATCCCACGCTCGGAAAATAAATGGGCTGATCAACTTTCTAGGTTCACTGGATCCCATGACGGAAAAACTGAAAGGGTGATCAACTGGTTAATCTCCAACGCACCAGCAATCGATATCGATGAGACACCAGTCGTTGAAATAATGGAAATTGAAGAAGCTGAAGAAAATTGGTTGACTCCAATGATAGACTATCTTCGAGAAGGAAAATTGCCACTTGACCAAAATGAAGCTCGGAAAATAAAATATCGGGCTCCAAAATATACGTTGGTAGAAGGAAAACTTTACCGAAGATCGGTATCAGGAATTCTTCTGAAGTGCGTCTCCGAATCGCAAACCACCGATTTCCTACGAGAGGTACATGAAGGAGACGCAGGAAATCACAGCGGGGCAAGGGCATTAGCTTTAAAATGCCTCCGAATAGGTTATTATTGGCCTACCATCAACAACGATGCCATTCAATATGTTCAAAAATGTCATCACTGCCAAATCCATGCTAATATATGTCATCGACCAGCAGAAAACATGCACCCAATACCGGTATGTTGGCCGTTCGATCAATGGGGAATGGACATTGTGGGACCGTTCCCAGCGGCTAGATCTAAGAAAGTTTATGTCCTGGTCGCTGTTGAATACTTCAGCAAATGGATAGAATGCATCGCCCTTGCACGGATAACTCAGTTCCAAGTGATTAACTTTCTGTCGAAATTCATAGTATGTCGATTTGGCATCCCGAGAATTTTGATTTCTGATAATGGAACCCAATTCGCGGGAAAACAGGTAATTGAATGGTGTTCAAAACTAGGATATCAGCAAAATTTCACTTCGGTCGGGCATCCTAGAGCGAACGGACAGACTGAGGTAGCAAACCGTGAAATAATAAAATCCTTGGAAAAAAGATTAGGAGCAGCCAAAGGAAAATGGCTTGATGAACTCCCAGGAGTGCTTTGGGCCAATCGAACCACAGTCAGAACTTCAACTGGGGAGACCCCATTCAGTCTAGTATATGGCTCGGAAGCTGTTATTCCTGTCGAAACGTTAATTCCAACACCAAGGATTGAAATGTATGACGACCAGGAAAATGGAAAGATAAGAGAAAATGATATTGATTTAATTGAAGCTCTAAGAGAAAAAGCGGCCGTACGATTGCAAGCCACCAAATCAAATATGGAAAATGCTTACAATCAAAAGGTACGCATACGAACCTTCAAAAAAGGAGAACTGGTTTTGAAAAAGGTAGAAGTATCCATGCATGTAGGAAAATTACAACAGAACTGGGAAGGACCTTACATTATCGTCGATGTCGGGAAGAAATGATCATACAAGATTGCACACTTGGATGGAACACCCCTACCAAGGACCTGGAATGCGGTCAACCTCCGGAAATACTATGGGAAATGAATCCTACTTAATTATCCTTCTTTATTTCTTTTGTTTTATTTTTTCATATTACCTCTACTAACTGTAACAAAAGGCTTTGGCCTAGAAATTATTATCAAAGAATTCTAAATACAAAAAAAGAAATTTATTTGTGTAAACTGATTAACGAAGAGTTGAGCCAGAATCGTTCAACGCTCCTCGGAATTCTACGATGGTAGTAATTGAAGATCAAGATACAACGAGTCAAGTATACATTGATCCGCTCAATAAACACTCCTCGATCTACAAGACTTTGGGTATAAAAACCTAAGTCTCGATAAAACGAGTCGAGTATACATTGATCCGCTCAATAAACACTCCTCGATCTACATTTAACGATTACAAGACTTTGGGTATAAAAACCTAAGTCTCAATAAAATGAGTCGAGTATACATTGATCCGCTCAATAAACACTCCTCGATTATCTTTCAACGATTAAAAGACTTCTGGTATTAAAAACCTAAGTCTCAATAAAATGAGTCGAGTATACATTGATCCGCTCAATAAACACTCCTCGATTATTTTTCAACGATTAAAAGACTTCTGGTATTAAAAACCTAAGTCTAAACAAAAGGAGTCGAGTATACATTGATCCGCTCAATAAACACTCCTCGATTATTTTTCAACGATTAAAAGACTTCTGGTATTAAAAACCTAAGTCTAAACAAAAGGAGTTAAGTATACATTGATCCGCTCAATAAACACTCCTCGATTATATTTCAACGATTAAAAGACTTCTGGTATTAAAAACCTAAGTCTCAATAAAACGAGTCGAGTATACATTGATCCGCTCAATAAACACTCCTCGATTATTTTTCAACGATTAAAAGACTTCCGGTATTAAAAACCTAAGTCTAAACAAAAGGAGTTAAGTATACATTGATCCGCTCAATAAACACTCCTCGATTATTTTTCAACGATTGAAATACTTTTGGTATAAAAACCTAAGTCTAAACAAAAAGAGTTGAGTATACATTGATCCGCTCAATAAACACTCCTCGATTATTTTTCAACGATTAAAAGACTTCTGGTATTATAAACCTAAGTCTAAACAAAAAGGAGTTAAGTAAACATTGACCCGCTCAATAAATACTCCTCGATTAAGTCTACAATAATTAAAAGGCCTCTGGTATTAAAAACCTGAGTCTAAAAGAAAAAGAGTTGAGTACAAATTGATCTGTTCGATAAATACTCCTCGATGACAATCATAAATGAGATTAAAGCCGAATACAACAACAGGAATAATGCAAGGAATAAAAATAAAGTTTTATTCATCTATGAACATGTAAAAGAGTTACAGGCAAAAGCTGAAGATCAAAATTACAAAGTCTATATACGATTACACATCATTACATTTGTTTAGACTAAATGATCCTACACTATATATAAATGATCTTCACGATAATGTCCACGGAAACATCAATCTCCTCCCTAGTGCCTCGATAGTAGTAACTGACCACCTAAGAAGCATGCTGCTCAGGATGGTCGACTTCTTTGGTTCGATGGCCGGGCTCTGAAGATCAAATGTTCTTCCAGATGAAATGAGAATTACCAGCCAGATAACCAGCAATACTCATTCACCCACAACAGAGATACTGCTTTTACATTAGGGTTGAAATTTACTCTGAAGCAGCATCTCTTCAGGACCGTCGAAGAAGGAAAAAATTTACCAGCACACCCTGATGGTCTATCAATCCGGAGGTAGCATCCAAACACGACGGTGCCTGATAAATATGAACCCTGCATGTGCAAACAGAAACCACGGACCTCAAACCCGTGTATACAAAGTTCGAGGCCTCATGGGACCCGTTAGTACAAGGTAGGGCTTCCATGGGACCCGTCAGTACAAGACATATGAAATTTAATTCATTATGATATGACTCGCGATAATGAGACTTTTTGAATATTATGGGATCAGAAGGCAAAATGAAATCTAGGGAAACTGAGATCTCCATCTTTTCTGAGAAAACATAATGATATGGAAACGGCCTACTTATTTATAGGCGCTTGTGCAAATGATCCTACGGCTAGATAGAAATCTGATCAAGGGACGGAAATGCGACCTTTCGACTTCACGTAATAAAGGTAAGTAAGTTGGAACGGCACCTCACTGACCGACTCAACGAATCGGTGAGAAAAGCGA
This sequence comes from Penstemon eatonii, assembly GCA_038501285.1. Lineage (NCBI taxonomy): Eukaryota > Viridiplantae > Streptophyta > Magnoliopsida > Lamiales > Plantaginaceae > Penstemon > Penstemon eatonii. The sequence goes on along the minus strand of CM076715.1, from coordinate 57,047,405 downwards.
AAGAAGATTGCTTCGATCAATGCACAAGAAAGCAGATCTAAAAGAGCTCCAGACCAGGAAAATTTACACACTCACATATGCTAGTCGCTTGATAAAAAAACAAAAAGATCTCCGATATTACATCAAGATGTAAGCTCGACTAAAGGAATGAAGAACTTCGTGCTCCGACCTATGAGGTCGTAACTGCCTCATATGCCACAAAGAATAATTATTACCTAACCATGTTCGGACCTCAGTTGGAATCCAAGAAATCTGACATGGAAATCAGGAGAATAGCCGTAATTACTCAAGATTTCAAAAAAGTAACTGCCTAAAATTCCAAAGAATTGCTGAAGGGGGTCTGAACAAGCTAGATCTGGCTAATAATTCTACGTTTTCCAATTCCTCCCATATCAAAGAAATGATATATCGATACACTGGTTGCTTTATTCGAGGAACAAAGAACTCACAATCACTACAGAGAAACATGGATCTTAAGAACTTATCTAGAACGATTTTGTAGATTCAGAAAATTTAAAAGAAGAGCAGAGCTCAACAGTAGAAAAGTGCAACATTGTTAGGTTTAGAAGAAGAAGCATTGTTGTATTTGTTCTTCATTTTTCTTTTGTAGAACTTCTTGAAATTATTCATCAACAGTGCAACATCTCCAGCAGTGTACTCCTTCTTGTTGAGTAGAGTGGCTTCATCAGATGAGTCCACTTCAGCATTTCTTTGAGCTGGTCTTCTTTGGTTTTCAGCAGCAACCAGTGCAGCTGTGGGTCCTGAAGTTGAGGTTTCTTCAATTCCCATTCTAGGCAGTTTATACTCGAATGCCTTGAGTACAGAAAACAGCTCAGTAAGAGAGATTTTTCCTAAATCCCTTGATTCTTCCATTGCTGTTACTTTCATGTTGAACTTTGGAGGTAGAGCCTTTAGTACTCTGACAGTGATTTCTTTGTCAGTGAAGGTCTTTCCCAACTTTAAAACTTCATTCAGAGTCCTGGTGAATCTGGTATCCATCTGATCAATGGTTTCTCCAGACTTCATCTTGAAGTTGTCAAGTTTCTCCAATGCAACAGTGAGCTGATGCTCTTTAATAGCATCATTGCCTTCGCTCATATCTCTGACTTTGTCCCACATTTCCTTTGCAGTTTTGCAGTGTTTGACCTTGTCAAACCGATCATTATCCAGGGCTTTAGTCATGATGAATCTCCCAACTTTATCTAGGTTGTAAAGCTTGATTTCCTCTGGAGTCATCTCGTGAAGGTCTTTCTCCACAACCGTATCTACTTCATTTATTTTGATGGTCTTTGTGAATCTGAATGGACCTTTAATGATACATGTGTACATGTTGTCATTGTAAGCAGCAAGGAAAATCTCCATTCTGATTTTCCAGTCTTCAAAAGACATACCAGCAATGTGGGGAACATGGCTGATACAATCCATTTTTCAAAAAGTTTTGATTTTTCAAAAAGATGCTCTTTTGAAAAGTTTTAAAAACCTTTGAAAAACACTTGGATCAAGCTCGTTGATCAGGCAGCTGATTCTAATGAACCACCTGCTCTGATACCACTTGTTGGTCCCAAGTGGTCAGATGAGGTCTAGAGGGGGGGGGGGGGGTGAATAGACCTCTGAAAATTTTTGAACTTAAAAACTTTTCAGTCTTCTGTCAGCAGACTAAGCTGATGAAGAACAGTAAGCAGACTAGTCTGATCGTGAACAAATCTTGAACAGACGACTGACCACTCTTCTTACAGTGACTTAGCTGTTTTTTTCAGCAAAACAGTTTTCCAAGAGTATACTTGCAGCGGATTGTTTGAAAGTGTTTTTCACAAGTAAACTAAGTTCTAAAAAGATTTTATCCCCAGTTTAAAACTCCTTATAAAATCTTTTGATTGATTCAAAGTGTTTAAAATGCAAACTTTAAAATATGCAAGAAAACTTTTAAAGCAAGATAACACAAAGAATTTTTATAGTGGTTATATGGATAAAAATCCTTTAGTCCACTCTTCCAGATCACACAGATTCTGGGTTATACTATAATCACTTAGATTACAATATTTCTCCACTTACACCTAAACAACTAATGAGAAGGCTGTAAGCTCACAATAGGAATTCACAAAGAAAACCTATCCTCTAAAGTAGAATCACTCACAAAGATGGATTCTCACTTCGCACAACACTCAGCTATTACAAAATCACTCAGATAATGTTTTTCTGATTTCTTCAACTGGGTTTCTGTCAACAGATGACTTCCACCAGACGAGTGAGCTGTTCGAGCTTTTGAGACTTAGAGAAATTCTGCTTCAAAATTTCGATCTCTGATTGTTGTTGTGTGTTTTTGCTCGATTGAAATTCAGCTCTATTTATACATGGATATGAAAATATGACCGTTGAAGGCAAGTCACTAATCAAATCCATTCTTCAGCTCTTTTGAAACGGCTCTCTGCAGCAAACCGTACAGTGTACAGTACTTTTCTGTCCATTGCATTTAATGCTGCATTTAATGCACTCTGCTGATCCGAGGATATCTTCAATCATTTGCCATTACTACCCTTCTCTTCCAGCATTTATTACACCAAGTGCATTTATTACCGTTGGACTAATCTCTTGATCTCTTCCACTCTGCTGATCAAAACGACTCTGCTGATAGATACTCTGCTGATCAAATACTGAACTAATCTGATTTGACTCGGCTGATGATCTACCCTTCTGTTCGCTGTTTCAGCAAGAGATCACTAGTCTTCTGAGCTTTGAACTTTGAACTCTTCTGATGTCTTCTTTTACTTGTTCAAAATTCTACCAAGGGAACTAAGCTTTCCATACTTAGCTGATTATGATGTTTTGGAAATCATCAAAACCTTCCCTTAAATTCTGACTTCTTTCATCTTCATCTTCATCCAACAATTTCCCCCTTTTTGATGATGACAAAACTCCAGCTAAGTACCTGTACCTAAACTAAAGTTTTGATCCTCAAAAATTTCTGAGATAGAAATAGTATGTTGGAGTCAAACTTGCAATTTTATAGATTTTGAATTCATTACATTTTACAAGTTTTGAAAGATGAAAAGTACAAAATACTTTAGAAGATTACAAGGATTTTTAACATAAAAGGAAATCTAGCCTAGACTAGTCTTCTTCCTTCTTCTCTTTTTCTGCTTCCTTGTCTTCTTTTTCAGACTCTTCATCAGATGATTTGGAAGACTCAGCTTCCAAATTTTCAAAGAATCTTTTTCTTAATAGCTCTATCTTTTTATATTTTACATCAGGGTCAAGCTGTTCTTCAGCTGAATCTTTGGCAGCAGCTAGTTCCTTGTCAGATTTGGCTTTTGCTTCAGATTCTTCAAGTTCAGCTTGCTCTTCTTCTGTAATTTTCTCATTTGTTGGTCTGCTTGATTCTCCCATATCTCTTTCAGTCTCACCAGCAGATTCTTCTAACACTTCAGTTTCTTCAGCAGTTTGATTTCCTTCTTCCCTTTGGAAGTCAACCCTTTGCTGTCCAAATATCCTTTCTTCCCCCTTTTTGTCATCATCAGCAGGGACAGGTGGATATTGTGGCACAACTGGTGTGATTAGAAGTGAATCACAGAGAAGCTTGATGTTCTCTTCCATAGCATTAATCTGAGCTTGTTGTTTAAGTTGATTGGCCTTAACAAATTTGACTTCCTTGAGCAAGTCTTCTCCTTGATCACCCAATTGAATTTGAGTTCCCAAAATCCAATTTGATGAAGCAGTGAAGTCTTTCATCATGTTGCCCATGACTTCATCTTCTGCTTGGAGAGCCAATTCAACAGTTTGTTCTATCTGCTTCCAACCTTCAGTAGTGCTCTGAGTCCTTCTTCTAAGTATATCCATATCCTGACAGATGGATTTAACATTGTGAGCAGTGTCTTCTATTACATCAGATGGGACTGCAGCAGCTTTCTGATCTGGTTGTTTAACAGCAGCTATCACTTCTGCAGCTAATTCCTTCTTCATATCCTTCAGAGAATTGGTGATCATTTGTTGGATGGAGTCCAACAGATTTGTCTGAACACCATGAGAAGTTGAAGGTATATCTGAAGTAGCAGCAGGTGTATCTTTCATAAGTTGCTCTGATGGTTGAGTTGTCAATGCAAGAGATTGATCTGCTGATCCATCAGCATGGCTTTGAGTGCTTTCCTTCTCCTTAGCTTGATCATCTCCTTTAACAGCAACTTCTTTGTCCTTGGTCTGATCTGCTGGAATTTCTACTTCTTTCTTTGAATCATCAGCAACATCAAACTTATCACCCTGTGCAATGTTCTGATCAGATGGGTCTGAAGTACCCTCTTTTTGCTTTGGTTGATCAGAAGATTTCGCTTTTTCTTTATCAGCAGGGGATATAATCTTCTTGACAGTTTCAACTGTCTTCATCAATCCTTCATTGTCCACTGCTGACCTGTTGGAAATCCAAGTAAAATTATCAAGTGGAATAAAAGTGGATGTAGGTTCCTCAGGTAGCTCCTCATAGGGTTTGATGTTTGGCCCGTAGACAATGTGTTTGATGTTAGGAAGAGGGACCAATGAGCTTGGTTGTCCCCTTAACTTCCTTGATTTCTTTGCCCAAAGCTCCATTGCTTGAGCAATAGCCAATTTGATAGATCTTTCTTTGAGGTCTACTGAATCATCATAATCCTCAGCAATAGACTCAAAAATCTTCTTGGCTTCAGCTTTGACTAAGTGACTTATCCTCATTCTCAACCTGTCCAGAAAGAATTCTGAATCAAGTGCTTGAATGAGAGAACCCGTCTCAAGCCACTTCAGTACCCATGCTTCTTCAACAGCAAAGGCTTTCCATTTGGTCATTTCAGCTGGACTCTTTGTCAGTCTGAATTCCCTCCACCTGTTGTATCTGATCTTCTGATTTGTGAACTGTGTCAGGCGGTTGACCCTTTCATTTTCAGCATCAAGCCTTTTTAGGAATTCTTCAAAGATAGCAGGGTCTTCCCTGACAATCTCCAAAGACAGTCTAATCTCTTCTCTCTTCTTTGGCTTTGTCTTAGGTGCAGGCATAGCTGGTATTGGTTTGTTAGGATCCCTTAGTTCACCAATAACTATCCCACCAGTATGCTGATGTCCGTGAGCATCCTTGGTGCTTGCTTCAATAGCAGCAGCCAACTCTGCTGCCTCAAGAGCATCTCTCTTCTCCTGAGTCATCTTGCTGGCTTCTTCCTCCAGTCTTTTTAGTTCTAGGCTCTTCAGCCTATCCTCTTCTGCTTTCTCTGCAGCCTTCCTTAGCTTTTCAGCATCATCTTGTCTTTTCTTTTCGGCAGCAGTCAGATAAGTAGCAATTTTGCCAGTCCTTCTTCTTCTTGTTTCAGGACTTTCAATTGCTTGAAGAGGGATTGCAGCAACTGGGGTAGGATGCAACAGAGGTGCATCTCCTTCATGTGTTGTACTAATCTGCTGTGCTCCTTTAACTTCAGCAGATGGTACAGCAGATGAGTCTTCTGTTGACCCTCCAACTTTAGAAACAATTTCATCTTCAGCAGCAGCAACTTTAGCAGCTTCAACAGCAGGCTCTTTAATTGTCAGTGGTCTTTCTGCTTCTGTAGTTTCTCTAACAGTTGCAACAGGTTCTTCAGAGAAAGTGACCTTTCTCTTAACCTTTGATTTTGCAATCTTTTTGACAATGGGGTTGGCAGTAGGAGGTCCCCTTGCCTCACTCTTTGTTCTCATCCTCTTCAACCTTTGAAGAGGAATTTCTTCCTCAGATTCTGTTCTCTCAGGAGAGGAAGCAGTACTCATCTGCTCAATCTCCTTTGTAAAGTCTTCAATTTCCTTTTCATGAACTTCATCTTCAGGAAGTGCTGAAACAGTCTCATCAGCAGACTGTGCTGTTGGCTCAGCAGACTGACTAGTCTGACTTTCCTTCTTGCTCTTCTTAGAAGGAGTCTTTTTCGATTTTGCAGCAGCCTTCCTCTTTGGAGCAGCCACTAACTGTCTCACTGGTTCATAGAGTTTGAACTCTTTGCTACCATGGGTTTGCTTTCCACCTCCCATAGGGCATTGTAGGGATGCAAACAGATTGCTCAATAAAATGGCATGTGAAGGCCTTTTGTCACTCAGCAGCTCATACACATGATCAGCCCAGTTAACCTTAAACCCATAATAGATACACACCATTGTGTAGTATCTTTTCCTTGGCAACCCATCCAAAGAACCTGTAGCACAATCCAGAACCTTTGCTATGATATCAGCAAATCTCTGGTATTCATCCTTCAGCTGGGTCTTCATCAAAGTCCCAGTCATCTGTTCTCCTTTCTTAGCACAAATTGGCCAGAACTCCTCTTCCTTTTCTGACCCTAACGAGGTCACATCTCCTCCCTTGTCTGATAGTTTATAGATCTCACTGAGAACAGCAGCCGAGATCGCAATCTTCTTTCCACCTATTTCAGCAGACATGATAGTGTCATTTTTAGAGAATTTCCTGGTTATGTAGAAGTGCTCAACATCTTCTAAGTAGACCCTTTCTTCGTGAGCCTCCAAAACAGGAACTAACGAAGCTTCCTTAATCTTTTCCAGCAACGAGCGCATCAGATCAGTGCCCGAAAAATGGAATTTGCTGTAGTTGAAGTACCTTCCTTCGATAATCTTCTCCATTTCTGAAATTTTGAAAGTAGAAATCTACAAAGATGCAGTTAACTTTTTCGCAACAGAAGGGTTTGAGAGTTAGAAAGTTTTGAGAGTATTTGGGTGCGTAAGACGACTGTACTGTTTAGATCGGATTTTATAGGTTTCCTTTTGATTAGGTTTCCGTGATTTATCAGAACCGTTGATCTAATCTGACAGTTTTTAATCGTATGGACAGGAGAGACAGATTTCAATTTTATTATTTTATTGTCAGATGGGCGGGAAACTCTATCGACACTAATCTGTTACTTATAAAAGCGCGTTTCTAAAGATACGTTTTATGACCATGCTTATATAAGGTATCAGATGAGTAGAGTTTAACTTATCTGACAGACGAGTGATCTGTTATCTGATATTACTAGAGAATGCCAATAGCTAGTAATCTTCCTCTGCTGTTTGTCAATCCAGCAAGATAAAATAATCTTCAATCTTCAAGAATTAAGAACACGTCTTCTTGATAATCTTATCTTCAACTAACTGACATTAACAGATTTCATCTTTTAGAGCAGAAGTACCGCTAATCTTACACGTTCCCCCTGTCTTTAAGAATTCATAAGTTAACTAGTCTGTTGAAGGTTAATCCTTGAATAAAATAACTGATGACTAAGCTGTTGAACTCCAGTCTCCTGATGAGTTCCCCCTCAGCTTATGCATCCAAATTGAGTAATCCTAACTCAGCTCTTAGAGTTGAGAACCTTGCTTCACTTAGAGGTTTGGTGAAGATATCAGCAATCTGATTATCAGTATGAACATGCTCAATCAAAACATTGCCTATTTCCACATGATCTCTAATGAAATGATGTTTGATCTCAATATGCTTAGTCCTTGAATGACTTGTAGTGTTCTGAGTAAGTGAAATTGCACTTGTATTGTCACAGTAGATTGGAATTCCACTGATCTTGATGTTGTAGTCTTCTAGTTGATGCTTCAACCAAAGTATCTGTGCACAGCAAGCTCCAGCAGCTATATATTCAGCTTCAGCAGTAGATATAGAAACTGAGGTTTGCTTCTTACTCATCCATGAGATCAGACGACTACCTAAGAACTGACAGGCACCTGTTGTGCTTTTTCTGTCAATCTTGCAGCCAGCAAGATCTGAATCTGAATAACCAATAAGTTCAAATTCAGATTCTCTAGGATACCACAATCCCAATTCTTGAGTGCCTTTAACATACTTCAATATCCTCTTGGCAGCTAAGAGATGAGATTCTTTGGGGTTTGATTGAAATCTTGCACAGACTCCAACTGAGTACATTATATCAGGTCTGCTTGCTGTTAAATACAACAATGAACCAATAATGCCTCTATATTTGGTTATGTCCACTGATTTGCCATCTTCATCTTTATCCAAACGAAGACTTGTAGACACAGGAATGGTAGCTGTTGAGCTAGTTTCCATACCAAATTTACTGAACAGATCTCTTGTGTACTTTGCTTGGCTGATGAATATTCCATCAGGCAACTGTCTAACTTGCAATCCAAGAAAGTAATTAAGTTCACCCATCATGCTCATTTCAAACTTATTCTGCATCAGCTTGGAGAACTTATCACACATCTGTTGGTTAGTTGAACCAAAAATAATATCGTCCACATATATTTGCACAAGTAATATATGATTTTCCCATTCAATTGTAAACAAGGTTTTATCTACCTTACCTTTTCGAAATCCTTTAATTAAAAGAAAATCAGATAGGGTATCGTACCATGCTCTTGGAGCCTGTTTCAGTCCATAGAGAGCTTTCTTCAGACGATATACTTTGTCCTCTTCTTGATAAACTTCAAATCCTGGAGGTTGTTCAACATACACTTCTTCTTACAATTCTCCATTGAGAAAAGCAGACTTCACATCCATCTGATAGACAGTGAAGTTCTTATGAGCAGCATAGGCTAGAAACAGTCTGATTGCTTCAAGTCTTGCTACTGGTGCAAAAGTTTCATCAAAGTCAATTCCTTCTTCTTGACAATATCCTTTGGCCACTAGTCTTGCTTTGTTTCTGGTGACAACACCATCTTCATTCATCTTATTTCTGAAAACCCACTTAGTGCCAATTACTCTTTGATGACTTGGTCTAGGAACTAAGTACCAGACTTCATTCCTTTCAAATTGATTCAACTCTTCTTGCATAGCTTCTATCCAGAAGGAATCATTGAGAGCTTCTTCAATTTTTTTGGGCTCTATTTGAGATAGAAATGTGACAAACATGGCATCTTGTGCAGCAGCTCTTCTTGTTTTCACTCTATCTAAAGGATCACCAATTACTAACTCAGGAGGGTGATTCTTAAGCCATCTGAGATCAGGTTGTAGATCAGGATGTTGTCCTCTGTCTTGATCTTGCAACACTACTGTTGGAGTTCCAGTAGTAGTCTTTTGAACATTTGTAGTCTGTTGAACAGTCTCTGGTCTGTCAGCTGTTTGCAACTCGTCTGTTAGACAATCAGCACTGTGATTTTGAACAGCACTTGAGTTAGCAGCTGAACTTAGATTAGGTAGTATGATGGGAACATATTCTTCATTTCTTCCAATGTCCAACTTCTGTAAATCAGTAGACAGATCTTGGTTAATACTTTGATTCTTTTCAGAAGATTGACTTGGCTCATCAAATACTACATGGATAGATTCTTCTATTAGTAATGTTCTTTTGTTAAAAACTCTGTAAGCTTTACTAACAGTAGAGTATCCTACAAAAACAGCTTCATCAGCCTTTTCTGCAAATGCAGTAAGGTGATTTTTCCCATTATTCAATACAAAACATTTACAACCAAAAATCTTAAAGTAATGAATGTTTGGTTTTCTGTTGTTCCAAACTTCATATGGAGTCTTGTTCTGATTTTTGTTGATCATACATCTGTTTTGGGTAAAGCATGCTGTGTTTGTTGCTTCTGCCCAAAATCTTTGAGGCAGTTTAGCTTCAGCTATCATGGTTCTGACAGCTTCTTTTAGTGTTCTGTTTCTCCTTTCAGCAACACCATTCTGTTGAGGGGTTCTTGCAGCAGAATACTCATGATGTATTCCTTTGATGTTACAATACTCTTCAACAGTAGAGTTTGTAAACTCTGTCCCTCTATCTGATCTGATCTTTAATATTTTGATATTCTTCTCATTCTGGATCAGTTCCATCAGATTGGTAAGATGTTCCTTGGTTTCACTCTTCTTTTTCATGAAAATCACCCAAGTATATCTTGAATAATCATCCACAACAGCTAGGCAGTATTTCTTTCCACCATTGCTGACTGGATCAATGGGTCCAAATAAGTCCATATGCAACAGCTCCAATATTCTTCCAGAAGATTGGTGCTTCTTTTCTTTGAATGATGACTTGATTTGTTTACCCTTCTGACATGCATCACAGAGCTTGTCTTTGCTCATGACTGCTTTTGGAATCCCTTCTACCAAATCATTCTTGATTAATCTGTTTATGGTCTTGAAGTTTAAATGATTCATCCTCTTGTGCCATAGCCAACTGACTTCACTTGGTGCAGATGCCACCAAACAAATACTTGAATTCTTGTCAACAGAATTCCAGTCAACTATGTAGATATTTCCTTGTCGTCTTCCAGATAAAATTACCTTCTTTGTACCAATTTGTTGAACATAGCACTTATCTGTTGAAAAGATGACTGAATATCCCTTGTCACAAAATTGACTTATGCTCAGCAGATTATATTTCAGGCCTTTGACATAAGAGACGTCAGATATCTCTATGTTTCCCTTGATTAATCTTCCTTTAGCTTTAATCTTGCCTTCTTTGCTGTCTCCAAAAGTGACTTTTGGACCATCCACAGCAACTGCATCAGTCAACTCATGTATGTTTCCACACATGTGCCTTGAACATCCACTGTCCAAGTACCAAATCTTCTCTACTTTACTCCTACTCCTAATCCTAACCTACAAAACAAAAATAAAATTGTTTTAGGTACCCTTATTGAGAGGGTCCTGAAGGATTAGTTCCACCTTTGACAACCCAAGATTTTGATGTCTTAGGATTCTTAGGTTTCTGAGTTTTAGGAGCATGAACAGTTTCATTTTTATCATAGTTATACGATGAGTCATGTTGATGATCAGTATGATATGAATAATGTTCATAAGCAGGGTAAGGTGCATGATAAGCAGGGTATGCATGCATTGGATGAGCAGGGTAAGGTGCATAGTAACTAGGAAATTGAGGTGCATGATACATAGGATGATATGCAGCAGGTTGCACATAATATGACTCATTTCCATACCAAGCATTTTGATTTTTCTTGTTTTTATGCTTCTTTGGTTTACTAGATGCTTGCTCATTTGATTTTGACTTAGTTTTACCACTAGTCTGATTGACTTTAGCTTTATCAGCAGACTTCTTAGGGCTCTGCTGTTTGGTCTTACTAGTCTGATTTCCTACACTAGGCTCTTTGCTCTTTTTAGCCTTAGGAGATTTCTTCTCCTTTGCCACTTTCTCAGATGAGGCAGGTTTAGAAGTTTGAACATACAGAATGACCTTACTATTGTCAGCTTATATAAATTTTTCAGTATGATTCAATTCTAATTTATCCTTTTCTAAAGGTGTCTCCTGTTTACTAGATGTATGCATGGATGCAGCAGTAGACTTGTCATGAGACTCAATGATTTTCTCAAGTTCCATGATTTTTCCTTTATAAACCTCACACTCAGCTTTCAGAGATTCATGCTTTTGCTCAAGCTGTTTATATTCAGCTGATTCTTTTGGCTTTTCAGCTAAAAGTTTCAGTGAACTATTTTGCTCTTTTAGCAGGATCATCTCTTCCTTAAGCTTTTTATATGCTTCAGCAATACCAGTATTGTTAAGCATCATTTGTTCAAATGAATTAAATAATTCATCATTAAGAGGAGTTACCTCATCCTCAGAGTCATCAGAGTCCTTTGCCATCAGGCACAGGAGAGCAGGTTTTTCTTCATCAGAAGATTCTTCATCAGACGAGTCTAAGTCTGAATCAGATGAGTAGACAGCAGTCAGCTTTTCTGCTTCAGCCATCATTGCTTTTCCTCTCTGATGCTTTCTTTCTTTTCTCACTTTCTTCTCCTCCTCAGTGTACTTTTCTGCTTTTGGATATGGGCAGTCTTTGATGAAGTGTCCCAATTTCCTACAGTTGTAACACATTAGTTTTGATTTATAATCATCTTTATCTTGAGAAGAAAAGTTAGGTTTAGAAGAAGAAGCATTGTTGTATTTGTTCTTCATTTTTCTTTTGTAGAACTTCTTGAAATTATTCATCAACAGTGCAACATCTCCAGCAGTGTACTCCTTCTTGTTGAGTAGAGTGGCTTCATCAGATGAGTCCACTTCAGCATTTCTTTGAGCTGGTCTTCTTTGGTTTTCAGCAGCAACCAGTGCAGCTGTGGGTCCTGAAGTTGAGGTTTCTTCAATTCCCATTCTAGGCAGTTTATACTCGAATGCCTTGAGTACAGAAAACAGCTCAGTAAGAGAGATTTTTCCCAAATCCCTTGATTCTTCCATTGCTGTTACTTTCATGTTGAACTTTGGAGGTAGAGCCTTTAGTACTCTGACAGTGATTTCTTTGTCAGTGAAGGTCTTTCCCAACTTTAAAACTTCATTCAGAGTCCTGGTGAATCTGGTATCCATCTGATCAATGGTTTCTCCAGACTTCATCTTGAAGTTGTCAAGTTTCTCCAATGCAACAGTGAGCTGATGCTCTTTAATAGCATCATTGCCTTCGCTCATATCTCTGACATTGTCCCACATTTCCTTTGCAGTTTTGCAGTGTTTGACCTTGTCAAACCGATCATTATCCAGGGCTTTAGTCATGATGAATCTCCCAACTTTATCTAGGTTGTAAAGCTTGATTTCCTCTGGAGTCATCTCGTGAAGGTCTTTCTCCACAACCGTATCTACTTCATTTATTTTGATGGTCTTTGTGAATCTGAATGGACCTTTAATGATACATGTGTACATGTTGTCATTGTAAGCAGCAAGGAAAATCTCCATTCTGATTTTCCAGTCTTCAAAAGACATACCAGCAATGTGGGGAACATGGCTGATACAATCCATTTTTCAAAAAGTTTTGATTTTTCAAAAAGATGCTCTTTTGAAAAGTTTTAAAAACCTTTGAAAAACACTTGGATCAAGCTCGTTGATCAGGCAGCTGATTCTAATGAACCACCTGCTCTGATACCACTTGTTGGTCCCAAGTGGTCAGATGAGGTCTAGAGGGGGGGGGTGAATAGACCTCTGAAAATTTTTGAACTTAAAAACTTTTCAGTCTTCTGTCAGCAGACTAAGTTGATGAAGAACAGTAAGCAGACTAGTCTGATCGTGAACAAATCTTGAACAGACGACTGACCACTCTTCTTACAGTGACTTAGCTGTTTTTTTCAGCAAAACAGTTTTCCAAGAGTATACTTGCAGCGGATTGTTTGAAAGTGTTTTTCACAAGTAAACTAAGTTCTAAAAAGATTTTATCCCCAGTTTAAAACTCCTTATAAAATCTTTTGATTGATTCAAAGTGTTTAAAATGCAAACTTTAAAATATGCAAGAAAACTTTTAAAGCAAGATAACACAAAGAATTTTTATAGTGGTTATATGGATAAAAATCCTTTAGTCCACTCTTCCAGATCACACAGATTCTGGGTTATACTATAATCACTTAGATTACAATATTTCTCCACTTACACCTAAACAACTAATGAGAAGGCTGTAAGCTCACAATAGGAATTCACAAAGAAAACCTATCCTCTAAAGTAGAATCACTCACAAAGATGGATTCTCACTTCGCACAACACTCAGCTATTACAAAATCACTCAGATAATGTTTTTCTGATTTCTTCAACTGGGTTTCTGTCAACAGATGACTTCCACCAGACGAGTGAGCTGTTCGAGCTTTTGAGACTTAGAGAAATTCTGCTTCAAAATTTCGATCTCTGATTGTTGTTGTGTGTTTTTGCTCGATTGAAATTCAGCTCTATTTATACATGGATATGAAAATATGACCGTTGAAGGCAAGTCACTAATCAAATCCATTCTTCAGCTCTTTTGAAACGGCTCTCTGCAGCAAACCGTACAGTGTACAGTACTTTTCTGTCCATTGCATTTAATGCTGCATTTAATGCACTCTGCTGATCCGAGGATATCTTCAATCATTTGCCATTACTACCCTTCTCTTCCAGCATTTATTACACCAAGTGCATTTATTACCGTTGGACTAATCTCTTGATCTCTTCCACTCTGCTGATCAAAACGACTCTGCTGATAGATACTCTGCTGATCAAATACTGAACTAATCTGATTTGACTCGGCTGATGATCTACCCTTCTGTTCGCTGTTTCAGCAAGAGATCACTAGTCTTCTGAGCTTTGAACTTTGAACTCTTCTGATGTCTTCTTTTACTTGTTCAAAATTCTACCAAGGGAACTAAGCTTTCCATACTTAGCTGATTATGATGTTTTGGAAATCATCAAAACCTTCCCTTAAATTCTGACTTCTTTCATCTTCATCTTCATCCAACATGCCCTGTCGCCTTCGCCGTTTTCGACTCCAAACGACGTTGATAAGCTTCTTTACTGTTCCACAGATCGTCATTTTGCACACCCAGTTGGAGTGCAAAATATTTGGCCTAGAAACGAAAAAGAATAAGAAAAACCCCCACACAACAAGGCAATCAAAATAAAAGAGGAAAAAATAATCAAAGATATGTCTACCTGCTCGCATAACTTCACTAGCGATTGGACAAGGCGAACATTGGAAGTACCCTCAAGCTTCCTCAACTCACCAGGAAAAATAGTGCTCAGCCCTAGGTCCCAAGACAAAGCGTCAGGCTCTACAGAGCCAAGCAGTTCGCTAGCAGAAGGGACACCGTCGGGACGCGGAGTCACCGACAGCATAATATCCTTAACCTGCTCGAGGACACAACGGTCATCTAACGGACGAGGAGATTCCCCCTCGTTGGGACTAACTGATCTCTCCTTACCCGAAGCAGAAATAACGGTTTGACGACCGGACCTTGACCCAATCCGACCTCCAGAAGGCCTACCAGATTCGAAAGAGGTAGTCATCATAGTAGTATCATTAAACAGATAATCAGGAAAATCTTGAGAAATAGGTTGTGTGGCGGAGAGATTGACAAAGAAGCCCTCATCAACTTGGCCTCCGCTGACAACCGGGGCAGCAGAGGTAGAAAAAGGAAGGGAATTAACAAAATCTCCTCCATGAAAACCATGCTCAAAAGAAGAAACACCTGAAGAGACAGGTATATCAAAAGTCTGCTCCACGTTGGACGAATCACCAAAAGCCACCTGACTAGGGGAAGGCCTACTTCCTACTTCAGTAGAAGAAGAAAAATTCGGTTGTACAAAAGATGAACTAATTACAGAAAAAGGTTCAGAAGGGATGACAGGGGTGTCGATCACCGACCTAGTAATAGAAGACGAACGAGGAGGTTCCATCGAGGGCCCCTCTGTTCGAGACTTTTTTAGTCTAGTATTCCTAGCGCTCTCACGGGAAGAATGCTTCGATGTGTTACCAAAAAGATTACTCATGATCGGAATTCGAAAAAGTAAAATTAAGTATCGAGAGAGCTTATCGACCTTCTAAAGAAAGAATATTCTGATCATAGCAATAAGAAAAGCGGTAAATAGCGAGTCAAGTTTTTACCTTTTATATTTATACTTTACGAAAAGACGCAATAAACCCAAAGAATGGGCGCGAAATACAGAAACCAACTTTGGAATAAACACTAGAATTTGAAACGACATACGCATAATGATTACGGCGAAGTTAATGACTTGTCTGAATTATTACAGAGAACACGAAAGGACGTGACTGACAGAATACAAAACGTTTATTTTACAAAGGGGTAAAAAGGTAATATTACAATTAAACCTATGTATAAATAGTTACAAAGGTTAATCCAAAAGATCGATATATCATACAGCTTGGTCGCTATCCGGAATCTTCTGTTCGCTACCAACGTCTCCTTCTTCTGCATTGTCAATATCTTCTTCTTCTTCCTCTCGATCGATAAAATTGTTATCGACCTCATCATTAATATCGGAAGGAGGAATTGGCAATGGTTTTCCAAACTCTTTAACGAGGTGAGCCATAGGAAAGCTTTGATAAACGACGTCCGGAAGCTCAAAAGGAGAATATACTTCACCATAACGGTTCAGCCGAATGTGTGCTGCCTTAAAATATTCCTTTCAGTGATCATCTATCATTTCTAAAGCAACTTATTGGTGAATCGCCTTCTTGAACGTATTTTCTAAGATCGGGCCGAGCATTTGGTATACCAGCGCCGCATGAACAAGAGAGCTGAGGAACTTACGAACCACTTTTTCATCGGGATTACGACCATAACGATCCCTGAGTCCACTAAGAGGAATGTCCTTCTCATACTCCTCTAGAGAAGCTTGAAGACTTGATATTTGAGATTCCAACTCGCTAATCCGAGCAGTACTCTGAAATTGGAACTCATCTAAATTTTTAGCCAATTGATTGGCTTGTTCCTGAGCGCGGGAAGTCTCCAGAACTCTGTCTATAATCTCCTGGTCATCAATCCCTGTAACCCGAGTCTCTACGACTGGAATAGAAGAAGTCGTTGAGGGACCAACATCCATCAGAAGACTTATGAAGCAAAGCTTTATACTTCTCTTCCATAAATTCACACTGTTGTTTCCAGAGAGCAGTCTCGTAAGCATATGATGCCAAACAAGTCTTAGTCTGAAAGAACAAAAGGAGTAGAAAGAAATGGTTTAGCAAATTATAATGATCCTCGAAGAAAATTACATTATTAGCACAATCAAAAAGATATCACCTTTTCAGCATAAAGAGAAGCTCGCTGAAATTTCTCCAAGGGATCCTTCCGAAGAAGCTTATTCATGTCACGAGTAAAAACGCCGGACAAAAGAACACGAGCGGCCTTATCCACTGCGTTTTCGCTCTCATCGTGAACCAAAGAATCGTTCTCAGGATAGCCAGCGGCTCTTTTTCCCTCTAAATGATCCTCGATCATTTCGACCAAATTAGGCTTTGGATGATTATTGCTATGTAAAGAAAGATCGTTACCAGAACGACCATAATAATTCCTTTTCCTATCCTCCGGGTTGTCATTATGATGAGGCATCGACCAGCTGCGACATCCACGTATTCCCAAAGATGACCTAAGCTGGAAAGGGGGATAACCAGATCCGATTCCCTGGCGAACAGGGGATTCTTGAGAAGAATCTGGAGATTCCTCTCTATTCTCCTCAGACTCATGACTCAACTCCAATTTTCTCTTCCGAGATGCTCTCTGCTCAATAGGAATGTTCTCTATTGTTTTCGTAGATTTAGACAACACCATTTTTCCTTTTGAAGAATGTCGGGAATTTTCGACCATATGAGCTGAAAAAGAAACACGACCAAAGTCAGATTTTCTGCAAAAATGGGATCATCATAACACTATGCTGAAATAAACACTTACCAAGTGAATCAGATGACTAAGGGATTGGAAAAATATGAGCACTAAATCCCGCTTTGCGAAGAAAAATTTCTCCTATAAGAAGAGCACTCTGATATTTGTTGGCACGCATAGCCTGGATTTCACCGATAAACTGAGGATCGTCGGGAATAAGTTCACCAGTCGGCAGGCGACCTCCGTAAACCCATTTGGAGTCATGATCCCACGAATAGGGTGTAGTCGAACCATCTGCCAAACGAAGATCAGATGGTGGACGAACAAAGAAAAAATGAGATTTCCAGGAAGGGTTGCTAGAAATTGGGGAGTCAAAGATTGCGCGACTAGGTTTCTGACTAGCGAAGAAATATCCGCGATTGGAGGAACTAGAAATGTTAAAACGAAATAATTGCATGAAATTGCGAAAGGAGGGTCGGAATCCTTTCGCTATCATCAAAACAGAAAAACATACTACGAATGCCACGGAATTTGGGACTAATTGAGTCAGGGAGACACTGAATATTTTCAAAATATCAAGAAAAAGGGCAGACAACGGAAGACGCATGCCGCTATTAAAATGGGCTGTGTAAAAGGCTCGACATCCCTTCGGCGGAGATGTAACCCTGTCAGTAGGAGAGGGAGAACTATCTCGGAACCTTCCGGGAAATATTTGGTATAATTGCTCACGACCTCAGAGAAAGTATCCACAGTATAAGCGCAAGCAAGATCCTCAATCGGTTCAGAAATTTGAGGAGCTGTACCTTTGCCTTTTTTAGCTCTGGCAGCAACATCTGTATCAGACAGAATTTGCACCTTAAAAGTGTCCTCAGTAGGGACAATAAATTCGGATACCCCAACCTGCTCGCTTGAAGGATTAGAATATAGCACCTCCTCGATAGTAGGAGCGACTCTCTCACTTAAAGACGAGAAAGATTTTCTCATAGAAGCCATTCTTGGGATTCTCGGAAGATATGAATCGATAGAAAGAGTTTCAGAAAGACAAACGACCAATCAAGAAAATGACTGCAAGATTAAAGGAAGCATAAAGTAAAAAATGACTAATATAACAGTCACCTATTTATAGGGAAAGGAGAAAAGACGTTTCGAACTTCTCGCGGCTGATCGCATTCCCGCCAAATGGGGAAAAGTGAAACGCTTCCTCAAAGGGACACGTAGCGATTCATAATTGGGACAAGAAAACGACTATCTATGAGGCGTAGTACTCTTTTCCTTACTTAAGATTTTTTCCCATCGGGTTTTTTCTTAAGAAAGGTTTTTAACTAGGCACAACTCATAGAAACTACAGTCGAAATTGACCTTCTACTTCTACGAGCTTCTATTACATATACGCTCGAAGAAGTGAGGGAGTACTGATGGGGGCTAATTCGCACCTCTTATAATTATTCGGATTGACTAAAGGTTATGGAATCGGTTCGAGCAGACAAGCCCGTTCGGGAGCATCTATCGACCCAGCTGGATACGATCCTCCTCAACGAACAATATATAATCCGGGCACAAGAAGGACAAATGGGCCGAGTCCTATTAGAATTATGTTTCCTTATAACGCTAGGTTAATTATGATATAAATACCTAGTTAATCATTGTATTACAGACATTCAGGATACTGAGTTGATACCTGCATAAAGGCATAATCAAAGATTATTCAATAAGAAAACTTATTCCTCACATTCATATTCGTATTCATTGATTGTCTTGATTACTAATTGTTCCCTTCAAATTGTTCTTCCTTGAGATTGATCCATCCTGAATAAAGTAACAGAGCCCTTTAAATCGTATATATTAAAGATCCTCAACATCACAATTTCACTGATATAATTAACCCTACGAAATTCGGTTAAATCAACATGCGTCACAAAGCTTGTCTTTGCTCATGACTGTCTTTGGAATTCCTTCTACCAGATCATTCTTGATAAGTCTGTTGATGGTCTTGAAATTCACATTATTCATTCTTTTGTGCCACAGCCAACTGACTTCACTTGGTGTTGATGCCACCAAACAAACACTTGAATTCTTGTCAACAGAATTCCAGTCCACTGTGTAGACATTCCCTTGTCGTCTTCCAGATAAAATGACCTTCTTTGTTCCAATTTGTTCAGCGTAGCACTTATCTGTTGAGAAGATGACTGAATATCCTTTGTCACAAAATTAACTTATCCTCAGCAAATTGTATTTGAGGCCTTTAACATAAGAGACGTCAGAAATCTCAATGTTACCTTTGATCAGCTTTCCACTTGCTACAATCTTGCCTTCCTTGCTGTCTCCAAATGTCACATTTGGACCATCCACAGCAACAGCATCAGTCAGCTCATGTATGTTTCCACACATGTGTCTTGAACATCCACTGTCCAAGTACCAGGTCTTCTCTACTTTACTCCTACTCCTAATCCTAACATACAAAATAAAATAAAATTGTTTTAGGTACCCTTATTGAGAGGGTCCTGAAGGATTAGTTCCACATTTGACAACCCAAGATGTTGATGTCTTAGGCTTCTTAGGTTTCTGAGTTTCAGCAGGAGCATGAACAGTTTTGCCTTTATCACGTTTATCAGATATGTTATGTTGTTGATAATCATCATGATAAGGATATTGTTCATAAGCAGAATAAGATGCATGATAAGCAGGATATGCATGCATTGGATGAGCAGGATATGGTGCATAGTAAGTTGGAAATTGAGGTGCATGATACATAGGAGGATATGCTGCAGGTTGCACATAATAAGACTTATTTCCATACCAAGCATTTTGATTTTTCTTGTTTTTATGCTTCTTTAGTTTACTAGATGCTTGCTCATTAACAGACGACTTAGTTTTATCACTAGTCTGATTGGTTTTAGCCTTATCAGAAGACTTCCTAGGACTCTTCTGTTTGGACTTACCAGTCTGTTTTCCTACACTATGCTCTTTGATCTTTTTAGCCTTAGGAGTTTTCGTCTCCTTTAACACTTTCTCAGGTGAAGCAGGTTTAATGGTTTGAACATACAAAATGACCTTATTGTTGTCAGTTGATATAAACTTTTCAGTATGGTTCAGTTCTAACTTATCCTGATCTAAAGGTGTCTTCTTTTTACTAGACATATGAGTGGATGCAACAGTTGACTTTTCATGAGACTCAATTGACTTTTCAAGTTCCATGATTTTTCCTTTAAGGACTTCACATTCAGCTTTCAGAGATTCATTTTCTTGCTCAAGCTGTTTGTATTCATCTGATTCTTTTGGCTTTTCAGCCTTAAGTTTCAGTGAACTGTTTTGCTCTCTTACCAATATCATCTCTTCCTTAAGCTTTGTAAATGCTTCAGCAATACTTGTATTGTTAAGCATCATTTGTTCAAATGAATTAAATAATTCCTTATCTAGAGGAGTTACCTCATCATCCTCAGAGCCATCAGATTCCTTAACCATCAGGCAGTGAAGAGCAGGTCTCTCTTCATCAGAAGACTCTTCATCAGAAGTGTCTGAATCCGAATCTGATGAGTAGATAGCAGCTAGCTTTTTCGCTTCTGCCACCAGCACCTTGCCTTTCTGATGCTTTCTTTCCTTTCTGATTCTCTTTTCTTCTTCAGTGTACTTCTCAGCTTTAGGATATGGGCAGTCTCTGATGAAATGACCCAATTTCTTGCAGTTATAGCACATCATTTTAGATTTATAAGAATATTTATCTTGAGAAGAAGAAGTAGGGTTAGAAGTAGAAGCATTGTTGTATTTGTTCTTCATTTTTCGCTTGTAGAACTTCTTGAAATTATTCATCAGCAATGCTACGTCTCCAGCAGTGTACTCCTTTTTGTTGAGTAGTGTGGCTTCATCAGATGAGTCCATGTCTTTGCTTTTGTAAGCTGGCCTTCTAGGATTTTCAGCAGCAACCAGGGCAGCTGTGGGACTTGAAGTAGAGGTAGCTTCAACACCCATTCTTGGCAATTTATACTCATACGTCTTGAGTACTGAGAACAGCTCGGTGAGTGAGATCTTTCCCATGTCTCTTGACTCTTCCATGGCTATCACCTTCATGTTGAACTTAGGAGATAGAGCCTTCAGCACTCTGACGGTTATCTCCTTATCAGTGAAGGTTTTTCCAAGCTTTAAAACTTCATTCAGCGTCCTTGTAAACCTTGTATCCATCTGATCAATGGTTTCCGCAGACTTCATCTTGAAGTTGTCCAGCTTTTCCAAAGCAACACTCAGCTGATGCTCTTTGATAGCGTCGTTTCCTTCGCTCATATCACGGACCTTATCCCATATTTCTTTGACAGTCTTGCAGTGTTTGACTTTGTCAAATATGTTATTGTCAAGGGCCTTGGTCATGATAAAATGCCCAACTTTGTCCAGGTTGAACAGCTTTATTTCTTCGGCTGTCATCTCTGTTATGTCTTGAATGGACCTTTGATGATACATGTGTACATGTTATCATTGTAGGATGCTAAGAAGATCTCCATTCTGATCTTCCAGTCTTCAAAGCTCATACCAGCTATGTGGGGAACATGGCTGATACAATCCAGTTTTCAAAATTTTAATTTTTCAAAAAGATGCTCTTTTGAAAAGTTTGAAAACCTTTGAAAAACACTCGGATCAAGCTCGTTGATCAGGCAGCTGATTCTAATGAACAACCTGCTCTGATACCACTTGTTGGTCCCAAGTGGTCAGATGAGGTCTAGAGGGGGGGGGGGGATGAATAGACCTCTGAAACTTTTATTAAATTTTAAACTTAAAAACTGTTGTTCAAATTTAAACAGACTACGTTGTTACATAACAGTAATTTTACAAGGCTGATCGCGAACAAATCTTTGAACAACTTTGTTGACCACTAATCTGATAATCACTTAGTTGATTTTGTCAAAATCAGTTTTAATACTAGAGTACTTGCAGCGGATTTTCAAAGTGTTTTTCACAAGTAGACTTAGCAGCTTGAAAATTATTTCCCAAGTTTTGTAAACTCCTTTAATTTAATTTTCAAGCAGTTTAATGGTGAGTTAAATGCAAATTTGAAAATATGCAGAAAAACTTATGCAAAATAGACACCAGAATTTTTATAGTGGTTATATGAATTGAAATCCTTTAGTCCACTCTTCCAAGTCACTTAGATCTTGGGTTATACTATAAACACACAGTTTACAATATACTCCACTTACGCCAAAACAACTAATGATTCTGGCCGTAAGCTCGCAATATGAAATCACAAAGAGGACCTATTCTACAGAGACTTATCACACACAAAGATGGATAAGAACTCCTCACAACTCTTTTCTCTCACAGATTCACTCAGAAAATGTTTTCTTGAACTTCAACGACTTCTGTGAACAAATGACTTTCAGCAGACGAGTGAGCTGTTCTTGAGCTTTTGAGACTTAGAAAATTTATGCTTTGTAATCGATCTCTCAGAAGTTGTATATTTTTTTTCTTCGTCTCTTCAACTATTTATAGTCACTCTTTGAATTTTATCCGTTGAAGAGAGACAAAATTCAAATCTCTTGATTTCTGCTCCTTAAAATCCGCGAACGGCTCTTTGCACAGTGACAGTACTGCGAACTGTACATTCTGTGAGGCAGCATTAAATGCACCAAGCTGATACGAGGTCTTTCTTCAATTATTTGCCTTTAATAACTTTGTACTTCAGCATTTATTACTTCCAGGGGAATTTATTACCGTTGGGTAGACTTCTTGATCCTTTCCACTTGGCTGATCGAAAGTGCAAGTCTGATGATGAACGGAGCTGATCTCAAACTTGAACAAATCTGATTTGAGTCGGCTGATCTTCACCAGTCTGATTTCTTTCCTTCAGCAGATCAGTAGTCTTCTGGACCTTGAATCTTTGACCCTTCTGATAGTCATCTTAAATGGTCAAAATTCTTCTAAGGGATTTTACAACTAAGTTTTCCATACTTAACTGATCTTAGGTTTTGGAAATCATCAAAACCACTCTTTACTAATTGACTTCAGTGCTCTTCATCTTCATCCTTATCCAACAAATATAATATGTTGCTTTAAAATTAAGTTTTATTTCGGATTATTGAATTTAAAAGAATCAAACATTTTATCATTTCGTTTATTAGTTAAAAAAATATGTTTTAAAATTAAATGAGTTGACTTATAGGCAATACAGGGAAATGACAATGATATAACAATCCTTCGGTAATGAGAGGTAGATATTTTGTTTTTAAAAAAAAAACCAAAAGAGAGAGAGAAAAGTGGTCAGATAAATTTTTGTAATTTCACCAAAATATCAAATGAGATAAATTTAATGATCAATTTTTAAAAATACGTGCCAGAATAATGAAAAAAAGGAAGGTGATAGTAGTTTTTAGTGAGCCTCTTATTCAAAATACGTCTTTTTTGTTGAGTAAAGCATAAAATCTCTATTCGGTTCATAAAAGTGAAACTATAATATGCCATGAACTTCTCTCTCTATACATATATGTATGTACAAAATATATTATTATATTTTATCATATATATGTATATTTATTGATATTAATATTCTTTCGTACTCTGCACAATATTAAGGAGACTGGAGTAAACCGAGATTCTAAGATGATGATCAAATCACAACAAAATTATGACTAGTTAAAAGAAGAGCAAAAATTAACAAACTTGATATGAGAATACCAATCAATCAAGAAAATTTAGTTAATTTCCCCGAATATATCTTAAGTAAACTACTTTTAATTATTATAAAGAATGGTGCTCAAAGTATAAACAATTTTTTTTCATGAAATGGATAATTTTTTAGATATTAAATATTAAAACAATAATAGTTGAGACATCCAATTACAAAAATTAGAGGCTAAATGTTTTTAGAACATTACAAATATAAAATTAAATCAAGTATATATACACTATGGTAAATATATTCATTATGAATTAATAAAAATCAATTTAAAACTACTAACTATTAACAATAATTTTAACAAATTAACCAAACACATATGATATGTATGAAACAAACATCAATTTAGAAATACTTATATTTTCCAACTCATCAAACTTAAACAGCAAACAATACCAAAAAAACAACATAACATAATGAAAAATATCTAATTATCTACAGAATAAACATTGAATGCACAACAATTGAAATTCAAATTCAAATTTTAACTGAAACCAAATGGTAGTTGAGAGATATATAGTAGAATTGTGGTTTGATTTAGATGAATTCAAGGCAACTAGTGCACTATAAAGAAGACAAACAAACAATAATAAAGTACGTGGTTGAGGAGAGATTATGGCATTGCTTTAAATTTGTTTTCCCGAGTTAAGACTGGTTATGTGGAAACAAAAAGCAAAAACAATGTTTCTTGTTTTATGGTAAATGTAAGATACTCACCTTTGTTAAACTAAACTAGCACGAAACAATACTGTGAAATTTTAATTGAATAAATCCCACTTGTACATTAAAAAACTCAGCACGAAACTCCCGATTTGTAAAACAGTAGGACATTTTAGGTCGACATATTTCGAAAAAATAATTTTGTAAAATATATTACATTTTCTTTACATGTAATATAAGGGTAAGGACAATGACGTTAAATGTATAACCGACAATGGTTCTACGACGGTATTTTACTATTTTATTTAATTTTGATAAATTCAAAATACAATATGTAGCTTTAAAATTAAGTTAAATTTTGGATCATTGAACTCAAAAGATTCAAACATTTTTCCATTTTGTTTTTCAGTTAAAAAATTATATTTTGTAAAATTAAATTAATTGACTTATAGGCAATACGGAAAAATGACAAGTATATAACAATCCTTCAATAATGAGAGGTAGAAATATTTTTTCTGGAAAAAGAAAAAAAAAGTGGTAAGATTTTTTTTTATTATTGAAAATTTTAGGGAATTTTAGATAAATGTAATTATCACTTTTTAAAATTACGTGCCTGAGTAATGAAAAAAAGTAAGGTGATAGTAGTTTTTAGTGGGCCTCTTACTCATAATATGGATTTTTTGTTGAGTAAAGCATAAAATACCTATTTGGTTCATAAAACTGCAACTATATATGCCTTGAACTTATCTATATCTATATCTATATCTATATATCTATATATCTATATATATATACATATATATATATATATATATATATTGTAAGTTTACATGTATATTCATTTATATTAATATTCTTTCCTACTCTGCACAATATTAATTAGGAGACTGCAGTAAACCAAGATTCAAGATGATGACCAAATCACAACAAAATTATGGCTAGCTAAAAGAAGAGCAAATTGACAAACTTGATATGAGAACACCAATCAATTAAGAAAATTTAGTTAATTTCCCCGAATATATCATAAATAATCCACTTTTACTAATTATTATAAAGAATGGTGCTCAAAGTATGAACAAATTTTTTTTTCATGAAATGGATAATTTTTTAGATATTAAATTTTAAAACAATAATAGTTGAGATGTCCAATAACAACAATTAGAGGCTAAATGTTCTTAGAACATTACAAATATATAATTAAATCAAGAATTTATACACTATAGTAAATATAATCATTGCGAATTAATAAAAATGAATTTAAAACTAATAATTATTAACAAGAATGTTAACAGATTAACCAAACACAAATTATATATAAGAAACAAACATCAATATAGAAATATTTATATTTTCCAACTCATCAAACTTAAACACCAAAACAATACTAAAGAAAACAACATGACATATTGAAAAATATCTAATTACCTGTAAAATAAACTTTGAATGCAAAACAATTGAAATGGAAATTAAAATTTTAACTGAATCCAAATTGTAGTTGAGAGATATATAGTAGAATGGTGGTTTGATTTAGATGAATTCAGGGCAACTAGTGCACTATAAAGAAGACAAACAAACTATAATAAGGTAGATGGTTGAGGTGAGGTTATGACTTTGCATTATAATTTTTTTTTTTTTGAGTCAAGATTGGCTTCGTGGAAACGAAAAGCAAAAACATTGTTTCTTGTTTTATGGTAAATGCAAGATACTCATATGTATTAAACTAAACTAGCACGAAACAATCTTGTTAAATTTTCGTTGAATAAATCCCCTTGTACATTAAAAAACTTAGCACGAAACTCCCGATTTGTAAAACTGTAGGACATTTTAGGTCGACATATTTCAAAAAATAATTTTGTAAAATATATTATATTTTCTTTACATGTAATGATATGGTAAGGACAAGGACGTTAAATGTATAACCGACAATGGTTCTACGACGGTATTTTACTATTTTATTTAATTTTGATAAATTCAAAAA
Source organism: Penstemon eatonii (assembly GCA_038501285.1). Classification (NCBI taxonomy): domain Eukaryota; kingdom Viridiplantae; phylum Streptophyta; class Magnoliopsida; order Lamiales; family Plantaginaceae; genus Penstemon; species Penstemon eatonii. Next base: position 57,021,113 of record CM076715.1, on the reverse strand, counting down.
ACAATATGTAGCTTTAAAATTAAGTTAAATGTTGGATCATTGAACTCAAAAGATTCAAACATTTTTCCATTTTGTTTTTCAGTTAAAAAATTATATTTTGTAAAATTAAATTAGTTGACTTATAGGCAATACTGGAACATGACAAGTATATAATAATCCTTCGGTAATAAGAGGTAGAAATTTTGTTTCTGGAAAATAAATAAATAAAAGTGGTAAGATTGTTGTTATTATTGAAAATTTTACGGAATTTTTGCAATTTCACCAATACATCATAATAGATAAATGTAATTATCACTTTTTAAAACTATGTACCTGAATAATGAAAAGAAGTAAAGTAATAGTAGTTTTTAGTGGGCCTCTTATTCAAATTACGTCTTTTTTGTTGAGTAAAGCTTAGAATCTCTATTCGGTTCATAAAACTGCAACTATAATATGCCTTGAACTTCTATATATATATATATATATATATATATATAGATTAATTGTAAGTATGCATGTATATTTATTGATATTAATTTTCTTTCCTACTCTCCACAATATTAAGGAGACTGCAGTAAACCAAGAATCAAGATGATGACCAAATCACAACAAAATTACGACTAGCTAAAAGAGTAGTAAATTAACAAAACTGATATGGGAAGACCAATCAATTAAGAAAGCTTAGTTAATTTCCTCGAGTATATTATAAATAAACTATTTCTACTAATTATTATCAAGAATGACGGTCAAAGCATGTTTTTTCATGAAATTATTAATTTTTTAGATATTAAATTTTAAAACAATTAGAGATGATACATCCCTTTACACTAGAGGCTAAGTGCTCTTAAAACATTACAAATATATAAATGATTCTAGAATTTAAACAATATAGTAAATATATTCATAGCAAATGAATAAAATTCAATTTAAAACTACTAATTATTTACAAGAATGTGAACAAATTAACCAAAAACAAATGATATGTAAGAAACAAACATCAATTTAGAAATATTTAGATTTTCCAACACACCAAACTTAAACACCAAAACATTGCTTAAAAAACAACATAACATGATGAAAAAATATTAAATTACTTGAAAAAGAAACATTGCATGTAACTAAAATCAAATGGTAATTGAGAGACTTATAGTAGAATGATGGTTTGATTTTGTAATACCCCGTATACATATATTTTATATACATAAAATATCAATTTTAGTCTTACCATAAGCTACATTTCAATTTGACCCCCAACTCTTTTCAATTAATACAATCACACCCTTGAATCTTTCTATGTAAGGCAACTCCTAGAGCCCACTTCACCACACCAAAAATTCCTTATTCTTGTCTTTATACTCTCTTTCCAAATAACGAGATAGGGCCCTCAGGTGAGAAACCCCTCATTTTCTTTCCTTTTCAAGTCACTTTCTTTCCTTTTCAATTACTTCTATTTCCTTTTCAATTCATGTTGTTCCTTTAAAATTGATAATCTAATATGTTTTCGAAAGTGAGTTCTTAAACCAAACTATTCATTTTCAGCTACTAAATTAGAGTTATAACTATCAAGAACAATCAAGCACAAACTTCTTCCCAAATCCCTAAGCTATGTAGAAGTGAGAATAAGCTAAAAGGGTAATATCTTTCATCTCTTCATCAAATAATTAAAAGTTCTTCAATTTTAACTCATTTTGATAACAAAATTTCATCTCCCTCAGCCCTTATTCAGTAAGGAGTAGATAAGTTTCAATCATCTTCCCAGTCCCCCAAGCAAGGAAGGAGAAAGCAAGGTAAACATTTTCTTTCCCCTATTTTTCCGCAGTCCCTTTAAATTGGCTGTATCTCGAAATTGGCTAGGAATTTTTGTAAACCGTTTGCACCTTTGGAAAGAACACAGAAGTTGGAGTTTGTCGGTATGTGAGGTGTCAAACACCTCCAGCTCGTGGGGTACCTAGAGGCGTGTTTTCGGAGCAGTACCGGCGAGTGAAGGTCATTTGCTGGACTGTTTGGGGCTGTTTCGGTTTTAATGTGTAAACATTGATTCTTTCTTTCTTTTCTTGTTGTTTTAAGACTCTAAATAACCTCATAATGTGTGTGTAAGTGTGTAAATTGAAAATTAAGTGGTAAGAGAAACTAATCAAATAATTGATAGAAGATGAGAGATTTATTTGTAACTTGATTGAGTTCTTAAAAATATTTGCAACAATATATAATCTATTAATCCTTGGCACCTTGCAACTAAGTAGTTGAGTATAAAATCCCCATCATACAAATTTATAAAGTCATTTTTATGATTGCTTTACTTATTTTGATCAAGAATATACATACCTTATGAAGTGTAGCTTATCTAAAACAAGAATAAAATATGACCTCGGATGAACTCTTTGATTATTTGGATTATCCTTACTAAATTATGAAACTTCATTATTACTAAAGATAAAAGGATATGTTATTTTTTTTTATAAGATAAGTAGAATAACCAAATTGCTTGAATTGGCTTGAAGATTTGAATATGATAAATGTTTTGTCTTAGTATTTATACATGTTCAGGAATAGGTGATGAAAGATATATGAAGAGAGTAATGAAGAATTGGAGTACCAATTAGCTTTTGTACAAGCCTGTATATCCTTCATTGCCATTCTTATATATGTTGATGATATTGTTATAACTGGACCAGACAACAATGCAATTGGTATTCTAAAACAATTACCCAATTTTGAATTAAAACTAAAGGATTTACGAAGTCGTAAGTATTTCCTTGGAATTGAAGCTGCCCGTTCCAACAAAGTAACTGTTATATACCAATGAAGATATACTTTGCAATTGCTTGAAGATGCAGATTATGTAAACTGCAAACCAGTTCAACTATCTATGGATCCAAAGCTAAAACTTGACTCTTATATTGAAGACTTGCTAGAAGATCCATCCATGTATAGGAGGCTTATTGGAAGGCTGTTATATATCACAATAACAAGCAATGATATATGTTTTGTGGTACACAAGTTGAGTCAGTATGTTTCAAAGCCAACGACTCCACATTAACAGGTTGCACACCATCTTCTCAGGTTCCTCAAATCTAGTCCAGACCAAGGGATTCTATATTCAGCTAGTTCATCAATTTCTTTGAATTTTTTTGCATAAGCGGATTGGGGAGCTTGTTAGGATACAAGAAGATCAACTTCTGAATTTTGTTTGTTTTTAGAAGACTCCTTAATCTCCTGGAAAGCAAAGAGACAATCGATTGTTCACGATCATCCGCAGAGGCTGATTATTGTTCTCTTTCTTCCTAGACAAGTGAACTAGCGGGGCTTCAACGATTGCTTCATATAGCTTCAATCCCATCTTCCACAAGTGAACAAAACATATTGAAATCGATTGTCACTTCAGTGAAAATTTCAAAAGTATTTGTACGTCTAAGACCTAATTTAAAAATTTAAAAGAAAATATATAAGAATTGCACAAAAAATATACTCAATGGAGTCTTTAAGAAATAAGACTACCAAAATTTTTATAAGTTTGGACTCTCATATTTGAAAGTTCAAAGTAAAATTTTTAAAATAAAAGTAGTTAGTTAAAAGTAGAATTTTAAAATATAAACAAGTTGTTGGAGTGCAGAGTGAAAGGTGAAAATGTATAACATGTTCACCCCTTAAATTTTAAGATAAGAGGCATGAATTTAAGAGGCCTTGATGGAGATGGTCTTATGCATATTCGATCTCTGGATCAAGTGACGGATATATTCACTAAAACCTTCGTTTAGTCTTAATTTGGGTTTTGGCCCCTCAGTTTCAAAAAAAATATAATTACTAAATCCTTAGTCTAAATTCATAATCCTTAAAACAAAGTCTTTTCTTTTGCTAGTTGGTGGAGATGTAGTAACTAGTTATAGATATTGGTGATGGTGTATCAATATATTAACACTAACTTTCAATTTACAATTATCTTCTTATCTATAAATCGATTTATTTCAACATATTTATTATTCATCAGTATACGGCTAGCTTGGAACAAAACCAATAAAATATTTTGACATATTGGTTCTGGGGGCACTATTACTGTTTACAATGATCCACAATATTTTTCAGTTTCTTCGAAGATGAACAAGTTTTTCAATAAATGCAGTTGGTTTAGAGTTTAGTCCTGATAATACTTCATAGCATTGGAAATTCAGAAAAATGAACGTACAAACAAACTAGTCATTGGAGTGAACACTAATTGACATCATCTAATTATGTAGGTATTAATATTAATATACCTCCTTATGAAATGTACAATTTTCAATTAATCATTCTGTAATTTGAAAAACATCACTTCACCTCATGTGAAAATTTTGAAGAAACAATCTACTTCCTTCCAACAAAGAGTATAACACATTTATCATAATACATGGGGTAAAATGTTGTGTAAAAATACAAAATTACCCTTCATAATACATCGGGTAAAGTCACATTTATCTTAACAAAGGTGGGTAAAGTGTTATATTTATAAATTCACTGGGTCAAATTTTAGTATATAAGAGGAGTAGTTTTGTCACGTAACTTTTTTAAGTTTAAAAATTTCAGGGATGTAGTGTGAAACTTTGTAAGATTATAGGAGATAGTACACTTTTTCAAATGATAAGGGATTAGATTGAACATTATGCTTATCACATGTGATAAACTGTCACTAACTCAATAATATAGTATTTTATTTCTGGCAATCCTTTTAAGTAGGGGTGTTCATTAGCCCGTTGGACCCAACCGACCTGCTCGACCCAAGCCGAACCCGATGGGTTTTAATTTAAAAAAAAAACATAGAATGGGTTGTAATATGGACCACCCAAAAGCTATGGGTCGGGTTACGGTTTTAATGGTTAAAATATACCCCTTACCCGACCCATATTATATCCTATCTCATAAGTTATAACCCACTTACCTGATTTATCAAACAAGCGTACAAAACAAAGAAAAAATTAGGGCATTCTTTTCTCCTCCATTTCTCTATTGCAGGTTGCGGCTTCTCAGTTCTCTCCGAATCAATTTTTCATTTTCAGCACTCATCGGTTCTCACTGTACCACATGCTTCAATATCCCAAGAAGTTGTTGATTTTTATTGGGTTTTAGTTAATTTTGCAGCATCTCGAGAAGAAGTTGCTTCAATTTGAAGAGGAACTTAAACTTTGTTAAATGTTAGATTTCCTCCTCTCACCTTAGGTTTTGTTTAAATTAATTAATTAGCTAGCACGCAAAGGGAATGTACATACTCTTCAAATCAAATATTATCGAAATTATATTTCAGACTAAAGAAACAATGAGGTCTGTTCTTGACTAGAATGTTTATTTTCCTCGATCTGACAAAGTATCATTGATGTTGCTGAAGTTAAATACTAGGATATTTGATCATTTATTTTCTATTTAAGAGTTTTTTCACTACTTACAATGGATTAGTTAATAATTCAAATTTGAGCTATCCTTTTGAAGTATGGAATAAGATACAGTTTATTAACACAACATTGTTGGGCATTCACACTATATTAGTAACTGAAACAAGATTAATATTTCCACATAACAGTTAAATTCATTTGCATAGACATTCATTTATTTTTGTGTTAGAGTGGTATTGAAGGTAATAGATGTCAATTAGAGCAAAATACTATTTTTGTGTTCTTATGTTTGATTTTACTTTTAGATGGAAGATGGAAGTAATGTAACTGAAAGTCGGAATCGTATTTCGAATATTGGAACTCAAGAAGCATGTACATCTAAATCAATTTCCAAACCACCTCCAGGGCCAGCTCGTTGGAAACCTGCTTCTAGGAAAAGGAAAAGAGCTACAAAAGCTAGAGCAATTCCACCTAAAGAACAAAATGAACAAGGTGCTGGGATCGGGATAAAAAAAATTCATAGGTGTGGGATCATTTTGATACGATTGGAGAAAAAGAAGATCGAAAGGCAATTTGTAAGTATTGTAGTCACGAGTATGCAACTCATTCAAAGGTACATGGCAAAACTAACTTAAGTAACCATTTACTACATCAGTGCAAGAAATATCCTTATAGTCTTGTTGATGAAAAACAAAAGACTATTTCTTTTGAAATTAAACAAGAAGGAAATAGTGATATTGGTGTTAGTTTTAAAACTACGAGCTATTCTTATGAAGAATGTAGGCAAAGATTAGTTGAATTGATTATTCTTGATGAACATCCTTTCAAAATTGTGGAAGGTGAAGGGTTCAAAAGATATTCAACTTGTTTACAACCTAGATTTACACTTCCAAGTCGGATAACATTTGCTAGGTATTGCATGAAACTTTATATTGATGAGAAGCCTTATTAAGTCCGAACGTGTATGTCTTACTACAGATACTTGGACCTCAATTCAAAACATTAATTACATGTGTCTTACTGGTCATTGGATTGATAAAGACTGGGGGTTGCAAAAGAGAATTTTAAGTTTATGTATCATTCCTGACCATAAGGGTAAGACAATAGGTAAAATGATTGAATCTTGTTTGTTGAATTGGGGAATAGACAAAATGTTAACTATCACAGTTGATAATGCAAGCTCTAATGATAGTGCAATTAATTATATTAAGAAGAACACTAAAGGTTGGAAAACCACTGTCTTAGAACATGAATTTTTGCATGTAAGGTGTTTCGCACATATTTTGAATCTCATTGTGAAGGATGGTTTAAAACAACAAAATGAAGCAATTCTCAAAATTCGAAATGCCATAAGATATGTGCGATCATCTACGGCTAGACTTCAAACATTCACAAAATGTGTCCATATAAAAAATATTGATAGCAAGAGTCTTGTTTGCCTTGATATTGAAACTAGGTGGAATTCTACATATTTAATGCTAGAAGCAGCTATAAAGTTTGAAAAAGCTTTTGATCGTCTTAAGGAAGATGACTCAAACTATAGAATGTATTTTGCTTTGGGTGACAAAGATATTGATGATGGAGATGTAAATCAAGTTGTAGAAGATGATGAAAATATAGAGAGTTGTGAGAGAGGTAAGACTAGAGATAGCAAATACATTGGTCCTCCTAATGAAGATGATTGGAATGTCGCTAAATCTTTTGTAAAGTTTTTGAAGCTTTTCTATGATGTTACTTTGCAATTTTCGGGTTCTTTGCATGTAACTTCTAGTAACTTTTTTCAAAAATTTGTGGCTGTCCAAAGTGGATTGAAATCTTATCTAAGCACCGTGATCCTAAAGTTTGTCAAATGGCATTTAAAATGCAAAAAAAGTTTACTAAGTATTGGGAAAGTTGTGATAAACTCGATTTCTTGTTGTTTCTTGCAAATGTATTGGGTCCACGCTATAAATTGAGATTCGTGAGATTTTGTCTTAACCAAGCCTATGATAATGATAGTACTTTGGCTAGTTTCATGGAAGAACAAGTGAAAAAAGTTTTGGTTCGTTTGTACGAATGTTATCAAAACTCTAATTCTAGTCAAAGTTCTCAAACTATTTCTACAAGCTCAAGTCAAACTCTAATGGACGTGGATGATGATGATGATGAGGGATGCAACTCTTTAGCTTCTCAATTTGCAAAACATTTGGAGGAAAATGAATGTGTTAAGACTATGTCGGAACTTACTAGATACTTGGAAGAAAATTGTGAAAAGAGTGTGGAATCATTTGATTTATTGAGGTGGTGGAAAGAGCATTCAACTAGGTTTTCGATTCTCTCTACACTTTCTAGAGATATCTTGGCTATTCCCGTCTCTACAGTGGCATTTGAGTCCGCCTTTAGTACAAGTGGTTGTATCCTTGATCCATATCGAAGTTCTCTTAATCCAGAAATGGTGGAGGCTCTTGTATGTTGTCAAAGTTGGTTAAGATCAAAACCAATTACAATTGATATTCAAGATTCAATGAGACAAGTGCCACTTCAAGAAGTTGAGAGTATGATGAAATTATAAAAGGTAAATATAATGTTTCTTATGTCATTTTAATGTTTTTATTTGTCATGCTTTTTTTAATTATGTTTATATCATATTAATATGAGGTTATTAATTCTCTTGTACTTGTGTATATTTTTAGAATTTCAGAGTTCGGGTGTTACAAAGGGAAAATCCAAAGTAATTGATGAATGAATTATTTTGTTGGTAAGTTTATTCATTTTTTATATCATTTTTATTTTCATTTCTATTATTTTGATGATTCTTAACATTTTTTCATTGTTCACTAGGTTCCTAAAGAGATTGTTGATGGTGTCAAAGTTGAAGAAAATCATAACTAGTTTATTATTTTGAGAAACTTGAGACATTTTATTTTTGTACTATTTAATTATAGTTGAGAAATTGAGACTTTGTACTAGTTTATTATGGTTGGGAAACTTGAGACTAATAACTATGTTATGAATGATTTTATGTCGTAGTTTATTATGAATGATTTTATGTCATTGTTTACTTTCAACACGCCGACGCGCCCGTCAACCCGCCCACACCCGCCTCACCCAAACCGTGCGGTTCGTGAACTTAAAAATGCGGGTGCGCTTTTAAGTTTTGGCAAGCCGCATGTGTCGGGTCGGGTTAATTTTTTCATTGACATCGGCCAAAACCCGACCGCGTTCACCCCTACTTTCAAGTATTTTCTTATTTCTGAAGAAAAAAAATCTAATCAAACCAGGCAGAAAGTTGATATTAGAATTTCAGCAAGCCATGAACACCCACATATGTGGGCAGACAAATAAAAATGAAACCATCACACTTAGAACTATTAAGAAATTTTAAGTTGTTAATCTACATTACTACCATATTGAAAAATTCTAAAGAAATCACGCAAACACAAAATACAGACGATCGAGTGTATCACCTAGATTTAATAACAAAAGTTTCAGAACCCTTGAGGAACAATCTATGCCCACCAAATTTGGAATTCTTTGCTAGATTACAGCATTAAGTACCATTTTTTGAGAAACACCCAAACCAATCCATAAACAATGCATATTGCTCTTTCAAAGAAAAGGAAGAAAAAACTGAACCATTGCCTCCTCCAATGCATTATGTCAAGCCTCTTTCTACACAGAGAAAAAAAAATAGTAAGCGCACGAAACAAAAATAAACAAGAAAGCTTAATATAAGTAGTCTTGATATCATATAATAAGTCCAAGAGAAGTAAAAAATTCTTAGATACATAATAAGAATAATACCACATTGATTTTGACTTAGTTGAGGAGTTGATCCAGTCCTTCAAAGTCAATAAATTGATCAAGGAGATCATCCACCTCATATTCCTTTGGCAAGTAGTTGCTTTTGTTATCCGGAGGGAACACACTCATCTCCATTTCACTACCATTCACTGTGCTACTAATCATACCAATAGTAGTATCATTACTACTATTGTTTTTCATTTCATATGTTTCAACATCAATACACTCAACACCATTTGGCACAACAAAGTTGTTATTTCCAGCAACCATAACACGTTGCCTTTTCAGTCTCCTAGAAGTTGAAGCAGTGGCGTTAACGTTTCCAAAAGTTGGAACACATGATGATGCAATGGCACAAGGTGTTTGTTGACCCGAATATGATACATTGGAACCACAGTGCAAAAACTTGGCCATACTCTCTGAAAGATAAAAAAAAAAGTTATTGCAAAAAGTAAAACTTTCTTCTTATCAATATCGGGCATATCAAGGTCAAATATTCTAGAAAATAAGACCATAAGAAACTCTTTCATAGTATTCAATAGCGCATAGTGCAGGGAAGCGCAAAGGCTTCTTGTGACTATACTGCAAAGCATGTGCTTTATGACAATGAAGCATATAGAATATAGGTATAGGTTTTTTAATATATATCAAGAATCTACGAATTATTTAACATAAATAAGTATATTTAAGACGATTTTAAGTTAATTTCACCTAATTCAAGACAATTGCTAGAAAATCTAGCAGTCGTTTCAACTAAATTTCTGCCACTTTTGAGTAAAATCAACCAAAATTTTCATTGAAAATCGATTAATTAAATAGCATAGAAATATGAGTCAAATAAAAGGTAATTTTCACCTTAATTTGGCATCATTAAATAATTAAGTTAATCAACCAAATTAAACTATTTTTCATCACAATATTTAAGCCAAATTAAAGTAAACTTCACCTTCATTTAGGAAAATCAGCATTTAAATAAAGAAACCTAATTTCAACCAACCTAATTCTGAAAAATACGTAAACCAAATCAAGGAAAATTTCACTTAAGTACAGGAAAAATCAATTATATAGCCAAATCAAGATAAAATTCATCTTATAAAAAAAACAATTAATTATGCAATCAATTTACCTATTTTTCATCAAGGTGTTTTTTTCGAAGTTCTTAAATGGCATGCTATTTGGCACTATGGGCGACATGTTTGTGTTATGCGCTTTAGTGCATGCTATTTGCACTTTTAACTATGAAACTTTCCCTTTGTCCTGATTGATTTCGAAAATGAGTTGTTTAATAATTATATCATAATTTTTTTTTCCTAAGTGAGATTAGAAACATGACTACCAAAAGCAGTAATGACTAACATGATATTTCATAATCAAAACATGGAAATAGAACTAACATATATAGAAATATATGAGAAAGATTCATATATATATATATATATATATATATATATATATATATATATATATATATATATATATATATATTATAATTATTGAGTAAAAGAAGCAAGGCATTGCATAGTTAAAGCAAAAGTTTACCTATAGGGGTGATCCCATAATCTCGACTATAATCAATCAAATCTTTCATGACATTGAGAACATCTGATATCTGCTAATAGAAACCAAATTAGTAAAACAATAATCAGATATAAGCTTTGTACTAACATTAGCAGAAATTTTAATCTATATAAGTTCAAGTGATTACTGAGGCTAGGTATTACTTCTTTATCATCTCATTGAGGGTGCATCTGTTCTTTGTGCTTTCACTTGATTAAGTGATAAGTGTAAAGAGTGACTAAAAGAAGATTCTTGTCGACATTATGTTTATGATGCATATAATTAACGATAAAAGTAAACCGGGCTTATACTAGACAAATAAGTGAAATAATTGCAGCATTTATATTTAACTCTACTTAAAAGGATTCTTCTAAATAATGTGCAAACTGATTAAGTAATACCTGATAGAAAATTCTAAGAAATAATTTCTCTTGTAAGTCTCAACTATTCATTACAACTATGAATTAACATGAGGTGCTAAGATGATATTTTGATGATTCATTTATATGTTAACATACATGTTATGAATGGCAAGCAACTAATAAGCAATTCAAGACCTCAAAAAAATGATGTGGAAAGGTAAAATAAACTCTGGAAGAACATAAATTATATACTAATGTGAAAGTGAAATTTCATGGAACCAACGATATCAATTACCTGAAGATTTCGCACATATCGCTTTACAATTCCTATGTGACTAGTAATAGGAATTTCCAGTGCCTCTACCATTTGATAAGATGGTGATACAACCCTGAAAGAACATAAATTGTCAACTGAAGCAAAAGTATGTAGAAGAAGAAAAGAGGTAAGTAAAAAGACTTTAATGATATTGGATATATTATGTCGAATATTGAATTTTAGATTCAAAAAAAAAAAATAGTTACAACTCCTAATAGGAGTCAAATATTGCTAATCAACATCACAACGTGGATATATTATAATAAGCCATGTTGAACATAGTGGTATACAAATTACGATCCTTAATTATCATTATCACAACTTCGTACATGAATAATAATGTTACAATAAATTTTTATCCCATAAACATAATAATATAATATGAATAATTATGACAAAAAAGATCCCAAATAAACCGAGATATTGATATACATAAATAGTACTGATATAGTATATTTTTAACCCTAAAAAAGCAGAATAAAAGATGAAGAGGATAGCTCGGCTTATTTTAATTTAACCAATCTTTAACTCTACTTAAAAGGATTCTTCTAAATAAAAGTTTATGTCATGATATGTTATAAAATGTTTGACATTAAACAAACCAAAGTTATAAAATCATACATTTTCCTCGTTCATGTCAACTATTTTATTTGGTAAGTATAAATTTTGCATGCATTAAGTATGTTTTAATGTTCAGTTCAACTAAGATAATGATCACTTGTTAAAAGTGCCCACATATAATGCCAGATTTGCACTCCTAAGAATAAAGGAGACTAGATGATAATGTACAAACTCTTTGAAAAAGAGAATAACAATATTTTGAGCCATATATTTGATCAAGATATAAAATGAGCATGTTGGATATTCAGTCAACATTTACAATGAAAATCCATCCTATTTCGTATTAGATAAAGCCTAGAAGGCTAGAAAAGTTTGTGATGGACTATGTGGTATTGATAATTCCACATTTAAATTTGATAAATATGGAAATAATAAATACAAACATATTTCAAAATTTTCACTTAAGTTACCAAAGGAAACAAAGTTTGCTTTTCACATGTCAAATGTAGGCAATATCAAATTGGATTTTGCTTCATAAATGTGCATTTTCATTTTGACTACTTTAACATATGCTACAATTTACCAAAAACACATCCCAACATCGTAAGATAATGTATGCGGTTTGACTCATGCCTAGTGCTTAAAGCTCTAGGAAGTTGATAACCTTATGACAAGAGAGCCATAAATCTAAGTCAGGAGCCTGCAATATCCAAAAATGGTTGTGGGTGTGTTTTATAAGAGGGAGTTCTCTATATCAACTTGAGTTTGCGGTTATACATGGATAGGTATGAAGAAATTCTATTGGAGATCATTATATGCATTCTTGTTCACGTTCCCCACACCCTTGGTTGGTACTAGGGCATGATCGAATGGTATTAGAGAAACTTTATGTAATATCGTTTGGCAAGTGGTCTCATGTGTGTTGGTTGCAACCTTGGATTGTGTAAGGAACACCACAAAGATGTTGAACGAGGTATAATTTAAGTGGCCTACATTGTTTTTCTGATAAATTTGGTCGGTTTTGTATGCCTTAAATAGGTTATTGTAACACCCGAAAATGATGAGGTTGTCATGGGAGAAAAATTGAATTGGTTTATAAGCTAGTGTTACAAACTTCTGTCAATTTGGGTTGGCAGTTATGAAAACAACGTTGAGTGTAAAAAGTTGTTAGAGAGCCCATTAAACAAATATTACGATCCCCCAGTGGTTATGGGTTTGACATATATAGTAATACAACACATTGTTTGATGCCAAACATGCATATGATATCCACAAAATAATATGAATTTGAGGATGTCAATTGCAATTCATTTTCAAAAGTATCTATTTATTTAATACATCAAGCATGGGGACTCGAGAATGGAAGAAAAAGGAAAGAAACCATCTTCCAGAAATAGATATGACAATGTGAAAAAGATAACGATCTCGTTTGCGAACATATATGGGCGGAATTAAATATATGACAAGATTACATTATTGTAATTATTGTTGACCAACTTGAAGTATATACAACATGAGTAAGTGTATCAACATGAAGTATATACAACATGAGTAAGTGTATCAACATGAAGTATATACAACATGAGTGAGTACATACAACATAAGGGAAATTGACCAGCTGGGTTGGGCCATAAGCCGAGGCTTGGCCTCAACACCCATTGGAGATGTCGAGTGAAGGTAGTGGGCATTTTCCACTCTCTGACACCTTTTCCAAGTGTCGGAAGGCTAGCCGGGGAGGTGTTTGATTATCTCTTACCTTCCCCATCGGCAAGCCACATCTTGGCTGATAAAAAGTTCATTCATCATCTTGAGACAACTTGAGTAAATGAACTATTGCACTGATTGATAAATCTATTTTGAAAAAGTCCTTTAATCTCCTTTACGAAGGTTTAGCACCATTCAATTGATGGCCCAAATACAATTTGAGACTAGAAGTGTTATTTCAAGGGTAAATAAGCTCAAGACTAAAATGGATATTTGATGGTTATACACGAGGTTTTCGAGAAATGCTAAAAAATTGCTATCATTATTTCCTTTTTCAATAAAAAGGATAACATATTCCCAAAACAATATGAATATGAGGATGTCAATTGCTATTCATTTTCAAAATTATTTACTTATGTATTACATCTAACACGAGGACTCGAGAATGAAACAAAAATGGTAGAAACCATCTTCCAAAAAGAGATAGGGTTATGTAAAAAAGACAGAGTTCTTCTTTGCGAACATATATGGCAAGGTTTCCCAATATTCTAATCATTTTTTATCAACATGAACCATATACAACATGAGGGAAGTGTATCACTTCAAAAATTACAACAATGTTTTAATCAATACAACATTGTACTTTGAGGGGATTGACTGGATGGATTAGACCATGTGCCGAGGCTTGGCCGCAACTTCCATTAGACTTGAGCAAAGTTAATAGCACTTTTTGGCGTACGACACCTTTTCTTGGTGTCGGGCGGCTAGGCTGGGTGGTTTTGGTTGTCTAGTTCTCTGAGCAACAATTATCTCCTACCTCCGCCATTGGCCAGACCACATCTTGGTTAATGAACAACCCATGCATTGTCTTGAGACAACTAAGGTAAATGAACTACTGCACTTAATTGATTAATAAAGCTATTTTTTAAAATTTAAGTGGTCTTGATTAAAGTTTAGCCCATTGATGGCCTAAACACAATTTGAAATTAGAAGTATTATGTCAAGGAAAAATAAGCTCAAGACTAAATGAGATGTATGCTTCTAGCCTTAAAACTACAACTTGCAATTAGCTATAAACTAATTGACTAAAATGGATATTTGATGGTTATACACGATTTCTTCGAGAAATGCTTAAAAACTACTCATCATCATTTACCTTCTCATTAAGAAGGATAAGATATTGCAATTACTCTATGTCATGATAGACTCATATTGGTTGGCCAATGATTAATTTTAAAATTGTCCATTCAGACTCGTTTATTAGATGTTCAACTTTATATATTCTCGTTTTAAAGTAGCATAATTAGTTCTAGGATTAATTACTTTACTTTTTTCATCATCAATTCCAAATATATTTTTTACGATGGAATGGGAACATTGCATCATTGTTTATCCATTAAAACATTTGTGCAAAGTGCCAAGGACTTGACTTATTCAAGCTCAAATGCGACACTTATCTCCTCAATTCCACCTCTTACAAATTGAACTTTGCTAGATGAGGAAGCTCGAGAGAATGTAAATGCTTTTATTTACTTGTTCTCAACTTGGTTATGATGTATAAATGATTTCTACCACTTACTATTGTAGCCACCGTACTAATAGACGGTGGATATTCTAGGAATCAAAATCCATAAGCTGGATCTCTTTAGAAAAATGCCACCAAGATATTTAAGAAGTGATCTAGAAAACTTTGATCCTAGTATATTCTAAGAATTAGAAAAATGTTATTGTACAACCCTCTTGTATATTCTAAAATGATGGAAAGCGCTGTTAGTAGTCTCAAAGTCCCCGCCACATTGAAATGATTGGTGTACGCCACTAGGCTATGGCTTGGTTACGGAGCCTTCAGCATGGTCAACTATTTGTTTGCTTGGCCGACTAAGCCATGTGTTTGGCCGGTGAGGCCAAATGTTTTATAGGTGCGTGACAATAGGCTTTATAAGTATTATTTTTATGCCTTCGTTCTCGAAAAAACAATTTTTAAAATCTTGTTTGTTTTCAAGGTCTTGGTCCCCCATCTTTATCGTAGTTGTTGTATCTACGCATTTATTTCATTGTTATACCAATTAACACCTAACATAATCAATAGCATATTTTGGATCTATGAGTTGATTTTACGTGAACTGACCTATTAAATAAACTTCAAATGTAGAATTCCAAATTATGTTCACGTTAGAATGGTAATCTTACCTAATTAACTCCAAGTGTAGAATTTCAAGTTAAATTCTTGTTAGGCTAGCGACTAATGTCATAAATGATTATTTATAGCATTAACTATTTAACTTGAAGTTGATAAGGAATAAAACATCGTAAGAAAAGTCTTGACAATTCATTTATACTTTCACCAAAACGAAAATATTCAACATTTTAATAAAGTTGAAACTACTATGTTAATAGCATGATATTTTCCTTTTAGGCTATTTTATAACTCAAGATATCTTCCTTTTTTTCATTCGTAGTATTAATGAACTCCTCCAAAGTCATTCATTTACTAGAGGGGTTTCAATCTAGAAACTTTCAACCTACTTTTGTTTTGCTCTTCTTTTCGAAAGACTCTTGTTGAAGTGTATGGGTAATTAAAATGATTCCCTTGTATCTCTTGCTTTTCTTCCTAACTCATTATTACCATCACCAATTTAAGGGTACTAAACAGGATTCTCATGTATATATATATAATGTTTTATATCTTTCTCATCGTTAAGGTTAACAACTCCCCAACTACATGCCATACCTACCTCTTCTTTGAGAAATTGACTTTTTTTAGATCAACATGTAACTTTAACTGATACATTGTTGTATTTTGCCACCAAACACCCACACATAGTCAAACATGGAAGGGAGAGCATTTAGCAATAGACAAAAGTTCAGAATGAATCCTATTTCTTGTAGTTAGTAAAAGAAATTTACAAGATATCAAATCCTAGGTACCACACATTAAACTTCAACTATATAATAGATTGAAACTTAACAAAAAATAAATAAGAAGCTGGGAAATTAAAATAAGCTTATCTTGCATCACTTTTTCCATAAAAGTTGAACTATTCAAGGGATAAAATCTTGTTGTTCAAGCAAAAGTCTATCAGACCCACTCATAAATGCAAATGGATTCACCCTTATGCTAGTTCATAGTAAATCTCACTCTGGTGGTGTTCGCAAATGGTTTTACGAAGTGTTTTTCAGCTTTTTTCACTTATAAAAATATGCAAAATGAAAAGCTTACTAACATAAAGAATTTTTATAGTGGTTATATAGACAAGAATGTCATTTAGTCCACTCTTTTAAATCACGAAGATTTAGGTTATACTATAAACACACAGTAAATAGTATATTCTACTTGTGCTTTAACAAGAAATGATAAGCCACAAGCTAGCTGTAGGAAATCACTAAGAGAACCTACACTCTGAACTATTTTTCACTCACATAGATGGAAAATTACTTCTCACAACTCTCTTTTTTACAGAAATCACTATTATGATGGATGTAAACTTGTTTTCTCAACTTCAGCTTGTCAACAAATGACTTCGCTGTTTAGTGTTCTACCATAAAGTATTTGAGACTTAGAAGATTTGCTCGTGAATTGCTCTCAGTTGTAAATTGAGATGCTTGTCTCTAACTATTGAATTCAAAACTATTTATACTTGAGGATTTGAATTATGCCCTTGGAAATAAAACAAAATTCAACACTCCCCGAGTACTGGTCCCCATTTCTGAAATTGCTCCCTGCAACTGTTCACTGTACACTCTATTGTACTTCTTATCAGTCTCATTTAATGCACTATGCTGATCCGAGGTTTCTCTTCAATCATTTGTCTTTACTACCCTTCTCTTTCAGCATTTACTACTCCAAGTGTATTTATTACCGTTGGAGAGACTTCCTGATCACTTCTACATTGCTGATCAAATCCACTCTGCTAATTCAAACCGAACTTATCTTATTTGACTCTGCTAAAATCAACAAGTCTGATTTCAAAAAAAGCACATATCAGTAGTCTTCTGGGCCAAATATTTAACCTTTATGATTTGTACTTGTCTATTTGGTTAGATATGTTCAGAGGTTAACCAAGCTTCCAACACTTGAGTTGTTCCATGGTTAACCAAGGTTAAATATTGAACCTAAATATTTAACTCTTTCTTTTGAATTAGCTACATCCTTGCATTTTTCTTCATTCGTTCCAGCTCCTTCAACATCTGCAGCATCTTGAGTTTCAGTTACATCATTAGGTCAGGTTGTCTCTTCCTCAGCAGGCTTTTCAGCAGATCCTACAAATTAATAACCTCAACTGTTGTTCCAACATTTCTCTTGTTTGATGATCTCTCTTCCCCCTTTTTGTCATCATCAGCGGGGTTGAGTTCCTCAACTTGAACATGAGTTATGTTGACAGTGTTGCACAACATCCTGATGTTCTGATCCATTGCAGCTAGTTGATTCCCTTGGTATTTTTGCTGCGAAGCATACCCTTCAGACTTGGCAAGAGTTATGTCTATAAGCTCCCAAGCAGATCATGAGATTTGAGTAGTAGATCAGCACTTTGACTTAAGGTTTGCAATAGACTCATTGATTTATGCGTTTCAGCTTCCGTAGCATTCGCAACAATCAAGTTAATGTCCCTCCAGCCAGCATAGTTATTGTTAACCCGTTCGCAACAACAAGTTGAGAACTTCAACTTTTTTGTTTAATTTTTAATTTTTAATTTTTTGTTATTTAACTAATATCTCATTGTTGATTTGATTTGTTTCAATTTTATCAAAGTATTCATTCGTATTTGGTATTAACTTAGTTAATGATTTAAATAACCATGATTTTTTCATTTTTGTTTGACATAAACTTAGTTAATATTTAAGTGGTTTTGTTTGATTCATTATAATTAAATTAAAACAAAATAAATTAAATTTGAGTTTATAAATAAGAGTTGCATTTTTTAACTAAAATTAATTTAAAATACAATTCCCCTAAATTAAATCAATGTAGAATGGGGCATTATTAAAAACTCTAATAAAAACCAGCACCATTAATTGTTGGCCAGCATTAAAACCAGCAGCATTAAATACAATTCCCCTAAATTAAACCAGCATTAACTCTAATAAATAAAACAAAAATTAAAAAAAAATGGAGTAACAGGTGGCCGACAAGTGTCGGCCACCTGCTGCTGGGCGGGCGAGTGGCGGTGGATGAAGGGTGATCAAGGCATTTCATCATTTTATTTCATTTTTTCACCCCCCGTAAATCTAAATCCAACTTCCCCTCTAAACATAGGAGATGCCCTATGTATGAACATATCAGGTCAAGGGCGAAATAGGGCATGTAATAAAATTCATTCAAAAGAAAAGACTTACTATATTATGTTTTTTACAATTTGCAAACACCTACATGATCAGCTGTTTTTTACCTTATTTTGCAAACACTTCATGCCTTTTTTAAAGTTATTGTTTCTTCATTTGGAGAAGCAGTTGCAAACACCACCTCAACAGGCTAAGGTTTTTACGTATGATTATTATTGAAGAAATAAATTATTTTCATATCATTTTCTTATCTTTCGACTTAGCTTGTTAATAGACTCTTATAATCAAACTGAGCATAATGTGCCTTTTACAAATTCTAGTTTTTCTACGGCCTTTTACATCTATTATGATGTTTCTTATCCCATTCGAATTTATTTATAGAGCAATTAGCACTTTAATGAAATGAAGATAATGGAGCATCTTTCATCTTAATTTATTATCAGTGATCCTCTTTTGTGAGAAATTACGATTATTGTTCAATGTAATATAGAATATTATGGATAAGAGTCTACACAACAATTCCTCAATTCTTTTAGTTGATAAGTAGACTACCTACTAGCAATAAAATTGCACATAATTTTCAAACCTTATAAAATAATGTTTAAACTATTTGAAGAAAACTTACATGTTAGTATTTTTCTGTATTACTTCAGGATGAACAGATGATGAAGCATCTTGATTGGAGTGTCCGCAATTTTGCACTTCTTCTCCAAGCTGGCAAATGTGAAAAAAATACACTTGAAAAGTGGCAATGCAAGGAAAGAGTATATATATATATATATATATATATATACAAATAGGAAAGTATTAACTTAATCATAGGTTCCACAACATCACATTAATGTTAATCAGGTTTAACTACTTAATATTAGTTCTGGTGATTTATTGAGTGCATTGTGGAAATATAATTTTGTTGTCAAACACGTATAAGAAACCCTATGCAAAACTATATTCAATCTTAAGGAAATTTGTGTACTATATTATTCAAACAATTATAAATAAATTTAAAGAAAGTTGTGTACTTTTGTATTTGAAAAATTAGTAAATTGACTGGTAAATAAAACAATCACTGAATTTGTAATATTAGTTACCTGGGGAGTTATTGAATTTCGACGGATATACTCTATTTGGTTCTGACCACAAAACTCCGAAGAAAGAATCTATCACATTAATAAATATTAAAAAAAATGGAAAGATACCATGAATTAGTAGCACACAATTAAAATGGAAGACGAATAAAAGAAGGCTAGGTCTAACATCATTAACCTTAAGATTTGGATTGAAAATCACACGGAGCTGACCAACACGTACTATACGCACTTGCTCATATTCAGTCTCTTTCATTACTTTTGGGAAGTGCACGATAATATTACCAGAGGCAGTCTGATACTCATTGTATGTGTCAAAGTGGAGACATTCTTTTAATAAACCAGTGTCATACTTCACTTTGTGTAGCCTTGGAAGAACTTCTCTTTGGATTTCTATAGATAGATTCAAAGATTGATCTTGTAGTTTAAACATCTTTCATAAATAAAAAAATTGAGAAATTAATAGGAGATGGAAGAAGACATACCAAAGCCGACACACGACTTCTCGTTACACATATCACATAACCATCCCACCTGCAACAGATTCAACATTGAGGTTCATTAGAAATTTTTGGGTAAGTATTTGTCATAATTGTACAAAGAGAACTAATTTTCTTTACAAGTCAAGAGTGCATAGCAAGAAACAAACCTTACAGAAACTAAAGTCGATTTGTTTCGTATATTTGTACAAAGACACACACCATCTCTTCTTAGCATTGGGAGCAAAGAACTCCTCAACGAAACTCCTCCAGAACTGAATATTATTGTCCTGAACATGAATTTTTTTTTTTTTTGTCAGATGTACAGAAAGATAAAACATGCCAAAAAAAAAATATGTATATAGTTTACTTGGGGTCTATTCTTCTGAAGAAGAATGTATTGCTTCAAACGTTGAGCACCATTTCCTCGTTCATATGGCGGAATATTGACACCTACAGGTAGAACATGTTCCTTGACTTGTTTTTCCATTCGACGCAGCATATTCATGTGAGCTCGTACAGCCATAGGAGATATTGGAGAGACTTTATTTTTCCCTTTTTGTCCTGCTGTATAATATTGTTGAGGCCTCTCAATATTTCCGTGGTTTTGGTTTTGGTTCTGAACAATCTGATTCTGGTTTCTCGTATAATATGATAACTGGTGGGGAACAGGAACAGGAACATGGATAGGGACAACATTTAAATTGGGAATTTGATTTTGATTAAACAAGTTTCTAATTACAGTATTAAATAGCATTTGACCATCATTTGTCTGTCCTAGTACAACTCCTTGAGCAGAATTGAACATGCCACCACCTAATGAATCATTACTATTTTGATGAACATAACCTCCATTATTCATATGTTGATGCTCATTACTGAATCTTGTTTGTTGAGGCAATCCTCGAGAGCTAAATTGCAGAAGAACTGATGAAATTGGCTCAGGACCACTAATTGGAATTGGCAAACCACTTGAATCCATCTTGTATGTGTGTATATATTTCTGCAATACAAAATTCAACATGTATATAATCATTGTGCATGTATTAAACAAAAGGGTCAAATGAACGTCTTTTGAGATGGTAAATATATGGGGAAATGCAAAATACTCCCCCGTGTTATGTTAAACCTGCAAAAAATTGCCTTGTGCAGTTTTTGTTGCGCCAAACTTCCTTGTGTTCTCAAAAATCCTGCAGAAAACACCTAATTGTAAAAAAGAGGTTGTTTTGGATCGATATTTCAAGAAATAATTTTTAAAACACTTCAAGTTAGTCCCTACAACTTCACGTGATATATTTTTAAAATGATTTATTGAAAAATGTCGATCCAAAACAACCTATTTTTTACAAATTGTTTATTTTTTACAGGATTTTTGAAAACAAAAGGAAGTTTACCGCAATAATAATTTCACATGTATGTTTCTTGCATGTTAGCATACAAAAGGGAGTATTTTGCATTTACTCCTAAATATATCAATGTACATCACAGTCTATGTCACAAATATATCACTATTACATGAAAACCAATCCAATAACTAAGAACAATACAAATAATAAATTAGAAGAAAATTACCCAAATAAAAAAAAAACACCTCTCAACTAAGTGACTCTATTTAACCGAACCTTTTTGAGATAGAAGAACTGTGATGCATCAGTGGGTGGACAACAATCACATTTTGGAACTTCATTTGTGCTACAAAAGTACTAGTCCCCATAATGTCAATTTTAAGCTTAATGATGCGTTTGGCCGATGTATAATCTAAGAATTATGATTTTACGACTTTCAGGTTAAAACCTGTCTCGGGTTTAAGTTAGTAGAGCAAGAGAAAGTTAGCAGTTGTTAACGGTGAAGTAAAAAGGGTCCTTGGTCGATGACGGGGGAGGGGGTGGCAACACCGAAGAATGGTTAGGGCAAAGTGTGAATCTTGAATCTTGAACGATTAGAATTCTTCAATGATGAAATACTAATAACTTTATTTATCAAAAAAAATAAAATTATGTACTTGAATGGACACACATTACATTGTGATCCAATCCAAGCTCAAGACTTCACTGGATTTCATTGTGATCCAATCCAGGCTCAAGACTTCACTGGATTTCATTGTGATCCAATATCCGGTCGAAGTTTTGCAAAATAATCGAATATAGAACCAAACATTTTCAATGATAGTTATGTACTTGGATGGACACACATTAAACTTTTATCCTAATTTAATTTTTGTCATGTGCTTAATAAATTTTATCTAAGAAAAATGTATTCTTTTCATACTGAATTTTTACCTATATTAGACATTTGGTATAAAACCTTCAAAAAATACTCATTTAATACAAAAATTAAATGATTTTTTATACATTTCCTTTCTCCATCAAATTTTTAGGGCCAGATTTTGTGCTCTTTATATGGCTGGAAAGCTCTTGACAATGGTTTTATAATGATACAAGTTTCAGTTCATGAAAAGCAATAAATAAATCCGCGGAAAATTTAAAAAGTTTTGGGATATTAATCAAAATTAAATCATATATATTAATCTACAAGGAATCATGCCACAATAATTTTCAGATATTATATAGGGCACATAAGCATGCTATGAAAAAAATTGGAGCACAGTTTTAAGCATACCAAAAACCATTAAAACTCAATCAAATGTGAAAAAAAAATATAACCGAAAAAATCTGTTTAAAAAAATGATGTACTTTGGTCAAGTTTGACTTTGTGTATGACTTGGTTAACATTTTATATTTTCTTTACATGTAATATTAGGGTAAGTAATGTATAACTGACAATGATTCTACGACGGTATTTAAATATTTTATTTAATTTTGATAAATTCAAAAAAAATAATATAATATGTAGATTTAAAATTAAGTTATATTTTGGATTATTGAACTTAAAAGAATCAAATATTTTATCATTTCATTTTTTAGTTAAATAATTATATTTTATAAAATTAAATGAGTTGACTTATAAGAAATACGGGGAAAGGAGAAAGATAAAACAATTCTTCAATAATGAGAGGTAGAAATTTTATTTCTGAAAAAAAATTTGCTATTATTGAAAATTTTAGTGAATTTTTTGTAATTTTACCAAATCATTAAAGGAGATAAATCTAATTATGACTTTTTAAAACTTAGTGCCAGAATAATGAAAAGAAGGAAGGTGATAGAAGTTTTTAGCGGTCCTCTTACTCAAAATCTGTCTTTTCTGTTGAGTAAAGCATAAAATCTCGATTCGGTTCATAAAAATACAACTATAATATGCATTCAACTTCTCTCTCTAAATGTATATGCATGTACAAAATATATTATGATATTTGATCATATATATATATACCTGTATATTTTTTGATATTAATTTTATTTCTTATTCTCCACAATATTAAGAAGACTGCACTCAAGCAAGATTCAGGATGATGACCAAATCACGAAAAAATTATGGCTAGCTAAAAGAAGAGCAAATTAATAAACCAGATATGTGAACACCAACCAATTAAGAAATTTTAGTTAATTTCCCCGAATATATCATAAATAAATTACTTCAACTAATTATTTTCAAGAATGGAGGTCAATGTATGAACAACTTTTTTTTCATGAAATATTTAATTTTTTAGATATTAGATTTTAAAACAATAAGAGATGAGACATCCAGATACAACAACTAGAGGTTAAATGCTCTTAAAACATTACAAATATATAAATGATTCTAGAATTTAAACATTATAGTAATTATATTCATAGCAAATGAATAAAAATCAATTTAAAACTACTAACTGGCACGAATCTACGACGGTATTTTATTATTTTATTTAATTTTGATTAAATAAAAATATTATAATATGTAGCTTTATAATTAAATTATATTTGGAATTATTGAATTTAAAAGAATCAAACATTTTATCATTTTTATTTATTTATAGGCAATACAGGGAAAGGACAAGGATATAACAATCCTTCGGTAATGGGAGATAGAAATTTATTTTCTGGAAAAAAATAAAAAAGTAAAAGTGGTAAGTTTTTTGTTATTAAAAATTTTAGGGAATTTTTGTAATTTCTCAAAAACATCACATTATCACTTTTTAAAACAATGTGCCAGAATAATGATAAAAATAAAGGTGATAGAAGTTTTTAGTGGGCCTCTTATTCAAGATACATCTTTTTTGTTGACTACTGCATATAATCTCTATCCAGTTCATAAAAGTGCAACTATAATATGCCTCTACATCTATATATATATATATATATACATATGTATGTACAAAATATATTATGATATTTTATCATATATATATATATATATATATATATATATATATATTAATTGTATGTATGCACGTATAATTATTGATATTAATTTTCATTCCTACTTTCTACAATATTGAGGAGACTGCCATAAACCAAGATTCAAGATGGTGACCAAATCACAACAAAATTATGGCTATCTAAGAGAAGATCAAATTAACAAATATGATATGAGAACACTAATCGACTAAGAAAGTTTAATTAATTTCCCTGAGTATATCATAAATAAATTACCTTTACTAATCATTATCAAGAATGAAGGTCAAAGTATGAATTTTTTTTTCATGAAATGATTAATTTTTTAATTTTAAAACATTAAGAGATGAGACATCCAATTACAACTAGAGGCTAAATGCTCTTAAAATATTATAAATATATAAATGGTTTTAGAATTTAAACACAATAGTATATAATTAATAGCAAATGAATAAAAATTAATTTAAAATTACTAACCATTAAAAAAAATGTGAACAAATTAACCAAACACAAATGATATGTAAGAAACAAACATCAATTTATTAATATTTATATTTTCCAACACATAAACACCAAACATTACCTAAAAAAACACAACATGATGAAAAATGTCAAATTACCTGAAGAAGAAAACTTTGCATGCACAACAATTGAAATTGAAACTAAATTTAGAACTGAAACCAAATGGTAGTTGAAAGATTTATAGTAGAATGGTGGTTGGATTTAGATTAATTCAAGACTACTAGTCCACCATAAAGAAGACAACCAAACAATAGTAACGTAGGTGGTTGAGGTGAGGTTATGGCTTTATTTTCAAATTTGTTTTCTTTTGTCAAGAATTAGCAACGTGGAAACAAAAAGGAAAAGCTAGTGGTTGAAGTGAAGTTATGGTTTTGCTTTAAAATTTGTTTTCTTTTGTCAAGAATTGACTATGTGGAAACAAAAAGCAAAATCACCGTTTCTTGTTTTATGGTAAATGCAAGATACACACCCTGTGTGATACTACACTAGCACGAAACAGCCCTGTTGAATTTTAACTGTATAAATTCCCAGTACATCAAAAAACTCAGTACGTACGAAACTCCTGATTTGTAAAACAGTAGGGCGTTTTAAATTGACATATTTCAAAAAACCATTTTGTAATATATTTTATATTTTCTTTAATTCTAATATTTGGGAAATAGCAAGGATTTTAAATCTATAACCGACAATGAATCTACGGCGGCATTTTATAATTTTATTTAATTTTTATTAATTCAATAAAAATACTATAATATGTAGCTTTATAATTAAATTATATTTTGAATTATTGAATTTAAAAGATCAAACATTTTATCATTATGTTTTTTGAATTATAGACAATAACGAGATAAATGTAATTATAACTTTTCGAAACAATGTGCCAGAATAAAGAAAAAAATAAAGGTAGCAGTAGTTTTTAGTGAGCCTCTTTTCAAGATACATCTTTTTTTTTTACTACTGCATATAATCTATATTCGGTTCATAGAAGTGCAACTATAATGTGCCTTCAATATATCTCTATATATACATATGTATGTACAAGATATATTATGATATTTTATCATATATATATACATATGCTAGTATAATTATTGATATTAATTTTCATTCCTACTCTTCACAATACTAAGAGACTGCCATAAACCAAGATTCAAGATAATGACCAAATCACAACAAAATTATGGTTATCTAAGAGAAGAGCAAATTAACAAACATGATATGAGAATACTAATCGACTAAGAAAATTTAGTTAATTTCCCCGAGTATATCATAAATAAACTACTTATACTAATCATTATCAAGAATGAAGGTCAAAGTATGAATATTTTTTTCATGAAATGATTAAATTTTTAATTTTAAGACATTAAGAGATGTGACATCCAATTACAACTAGAGGCTAAATGCTCTTAAAATATTATAAATATATAAATGGTTTTAGAATTTAAACACTATAGTAATTATATTCGTAGCAAATGAATAAAAATCAATTTAAAATTACTAACCTTTAACAAAAATGTGAACAAATTAACCAAACACAAATGATATGTAAGAAAGAAACATCAATTTAGTAATATTTAAATTTTCCAGCACATAAACACTAAACATTACCTAAAAAAACACAACATGATGGAAAATGTCAAATTACATGAAGAAGAAACTTTGCATGCACAACAATTGAAATTGAAACTGAATTTAGAACTGAAACCAAATGGTAGTTGAAAGATTTATAGTAGAATGGAGGTTTGATTTAGATTAATTCAAGACTGCTAGTCCACCATAAAGAAGACAACCAAACAATAATAAGGTAGGTTGTGGAGGTGAGGTTATGGCTTTATTTTAAAATTTGTTTTCTTGTGTTAAGAATTAGCAACGAGGAAACAAAAAGCAAAAGTTGGTGGTTGAGTTTGCTTTAAATTTTGTTTTCTTGTGTCAAGAATTGACTATGTGGAAACAAAAAGCAAAAACATCGTTTCTTGTTTTATGGTAAATGCAAGATACACACCTCGTGTTATACTAAACTAGCACGAAACAATCTTGTTGAATTTTAATTGTATAAAGCCCCCTTGAACATAAAAAAAATCAGTACGTACGAAACTCCGGATTTGTAAAACAGTAAACCGTTTTAAATTGACATATTTCAAAAAATCATCTAACCCTTTTGATTTTCCCTTCCACAAATCTATATAAGTTTAAAGAAAATGACCACCTAATAAAAGTGATGGAAATTATTTGAGCAGAACCCACCTGTAGGCGGCGGCGCAACGGAGAAGGAGGAGATGTTGCTGTCAGCGGCGGAGGAGAAGGAGGAGGAGCCGAGCTGCTGTAGGCGGCGGAGGCGGAGGCGGCGGGGCTGATGTGATTCAGCAGTTAATTCTAATGAGGTTAGAGAAGTAGAAAATTGGAGAAAGAGCAAGGATCAAGGAGGTTGCAGAAGTAGAAAAAATTGGAAAAGGAGCAAGGAGGTTGAAGAAGTAGAAAATTGGAGGAGGAGCAAATATGTTGGAGAAGTAGAAAAAATTGGAGGAGTAGCAAGGAGGTTGGAGAAGTAGAAAATTGGAATGGGGAGTTGATTTGGGAATAAATTGGGCTGCTGAAATGTTGTGTTAGGGCTCAACATAAATAAAAAGAAAAAGAAAAAAAATCGGTTCAACCGGTTCGGTTCGGGGAACTGACCGGTTTTATCGAAAACTTACCCATATAAGGGGTCGGTTCTGAGGCTAAAATCGACTACCGAACCATTTTTCCGCTTCAGTTATTCGACCGAACTGGTCTCAGCCTTATGCTAGTCCACAATAAAGAAGACAACCAAACAATAAAGGTAGGTGGTTGAGGTGAGGTTAAGGCTTTATTTTAAAATTTGTTTTCTTGTGTCAAGAATTAGCAATGTGGAAACAAAAAGCAAAAGCTAGTTGTTGAGGTGAAGTGGTATTGCTTTAAATTTTGTTTTCTTGTGTCAAGAATTGACTATGTGGAAACAAAAAGGAAAAACACTGTTTCTTGTTTTATGGTAAATGCAAGATAAACACCTCGTGTTATACTAAACTAGCACGAAACAATCCTGTTGAATTTTAATTGTATAAATCCCCCTTGAACATCATAAAACTCAGTACGTACGAAACTCCGGATTTGTAAAACAGTAAACCGTTTTAAATTGACATATTTCAAAAAATCATTTTGTAAAATATTTTTTATTGGGTAAGGGTAAGGAAGTTAAATGTATAACAGACAATGAATCTACGAAGGTATTTTATTACTTTATTTAATTTTGATTAATTCAATAAAAATATTATAATATGTAGCTTTATAATTAAATTATATTTTGAATTATTGAATTTAAAAGAATCAAACAATTTATCATTTTGTTTTTTGAATTATGGACAATACAGGGAAAGTACAAGGTTATAACAATCCTTCATTAATGGGAGTTAGAAATTTATTTTATGACAAAAAAAATTGGTAAGTTATTTGTTATTATTGAAAATTTTAGGGAATTTTTGTAATTTCACAAAAACATCAAAGGAAATAAATGTAATTATCACTTTTCATGCCAGAATAATGATAAAAATAAAGGCGATAGTAGCTTTTAGTAGGCCCTTATTCAAGATACATCTTTTTTGTTGACTACTGCATATAATCTCTATTCGGTTCATAAAAGTGCAATTATAATATGTCTTCAACATCTCTCTATATATACATATGTATGTACAAAATATATTAGGATATTTTACCATATATATATATATATATATATATATATATATATATTAATTGTATGTATACACGTAAAATTATTGATATTAATTTTCATTCCTACTCTCCACAATAGTGAGGAGACTGCCATAAACCAAGTTCAAGATGATGACCAAATCGCAACAAAATTATGGCTTGCTAAAAGAAGTGTAAATTAATAAACATGATATGAGAACACTAATCAATTAAGAAAATTTAGTTAATTTCCCGAGTATATCATAAATAAACTACTTTTACTAATCATTATCAAGAATGAAGGTCAAAGTATGAATTTCTTTATTCATGAAATGATTAATTTTTTAATTTTAAAACGTTAAGAGATGAGACAGCCAATTACCACTAGAGGCTAAATGCTCTTAAAATATTATAAATATATAAATGGTTTTAGAATCTAAACACTATAGTAAATATATTCATAGCAAATGAATAAAAATCAATTTAAAATTACTAACCATTAACAAAATGTGAACAAATTAACCAAACACAAATGATATGTAAGAAACAAACATCAATTTAGTAATATTTATATTTTCAAACACATAAACACCAAACATTACCTAAAAAAACACAACATGATGAAAAATATCAAATTACCTGCAGAAGAAACTTTGCATGCACAACAATTGAAATTGAAAATGAATTTAGAACTGAAACCAAATGGTAGTTGAAAGATTTATAGTAGAATGGTTGTTTGATTTAGATTAATACAAGACTGCTAGTCCACCTTAAAGAAGACAACCTTACAATAATAAAGTAGTTGGTTGAGGTTAGGTTATGGCTTTCTTTTAGAATTTGTTTTCTTGTGTCAAGAATTAGCAACGTGGAAACAAAATCAAAAGCTTGTGTTGAGGTGAAGTTATGGCTTTGCTTTAAAATTTGTTTTCTTGTGTCAAGAATTGACTATGTGGAAACAAAAAGCAAAACACCGTTTCATGTTTTATGATAAATGCAAGATACACACCCTATGTTATACTAAACTAGCACGAAACAATCCTGTTAAATTTTAAATGTACAAATCCCCCATGTACATTAAAAAACTCAATACATACGAAACTCCCGATTTGTAAAATAGTAGGCCCTTTTAAATTGATATATTTCAAATAACCATTTTGTAAAATATTTTAAATTTTCTTTAATTGTAATATTTGGGTAAGGGCAATGATGTTAAATGTATAATCGACAATGAATCTACGAAAGTATTTTACTATTTTATTTAATTTGAATTAATTCAATAAAAATAATATAATATGTTGCCTTATAATTAAATTATATTTTGAATTATTGAATTATAGACAATACAGGGAAAGGACAAGGATATAAGAATTCTGCACTAATGGGAGTTAGAAATTTATTTTCTGGAAAAAAAAAATAAAGAAAGAAAAAGTGGTATGTTATTTGTTATTATTGAAAATTTTAGGTAAGTTTTGATATTTCACCAAAACATCAAAGAAGATAGATGCAATTATCACTTTTGAAAACAATGTGCCAGAATAATGATAAAAATAAAAGTGATAGTAGTTTTTAGTGGGCCTCTTATCAAAATACATCTTTTTTGTTGACTGTTGCATATAATCTCTTACAGTTCATAAAAGTTCAACTATAATATGCCTTCAACATCTTTCTCTCTCTCTTTCTATATATATATATATATATATATATATATATATAGTAGTTGGATGCTCCACGCAAATGCGTGGAGTTCATTGCCCAGAGGAATTGTTTAAATTTGTATGGGATAATTATGGTATTTTTTGGGCACTAAAAACTTTATTTCGTAAAACCCACTTAAAAAAACTTAGAATTTTATTCATGGGCCTTAATTGTCCAGTCCAGATAATTGCCCTAAGCGTTTGATGGAGACTGACTGATGTCTCTCTCTTAAAAAATAATTTTGCTCTCTATCTCTATTTGTTAGAGAATACAAAACAAAATTAAATTAAGTTCTTACTCTGGATTGGGAATAAAAGATTATGCTCATTCAAAATTGGATTGAAATAAACATTAAATCAATTGAAAGCAAGTAACTATACCACGAGTCCTCCTCAGACAAAACCCAAACACAGAAAACCAAAAGACCTAAACATGAAATAAATGAAGGCAAACAAAAAAAGCACACCAAAAAACCTATTAGAATTCCTAATCCATACTAAACAAAAGTAATATACATACGAAGAAGTCAAACACACAACAAAAAATACTCGGTAACAAGAAACAACAACTAAGAAGCATCTAACAAACATCTATTAAACACATATATCATAGCAACCAAAATAATCAAGCAAAACACCAAATAATTAAAAAAAAGTGATCAATACAGCATAGGAAGCCAAATAATCAATATATTCTACCAACTGCAAAAAAACAAATACATCTTAGTGAGCAATTTTTTCAAGTAATACCTAAGTCAGCAAAAACCAGGAATACACCTGCAAGAATAAAGCAAAATAAAAAATGTGAATACATCAACACTAATGAATTCAAGAAAGCAAAAGCAGCAAATTTAAAATAAATAAAAGCAAAATAAACATGACAAATGCCAAAAAGGAACAATATATTAGCCTGATTATAACCAAGAAAAACTCAAACTGAAATAGTAATAAAAAAAATGATATTAGAACTTAATCGAAGGATGTTGCGCTTAGTTTTGTCATACCCAATAGTGAGAAAGTGAAGAAGGATGTTTACAAAAACTCAAATGCTTAATAGGATTCGAGGGAAGTTTTATCTTTAACATTAATTATATATATGTGCCAGTGTTTAGGCCAACAAGTTTTCCTACTTCGCTCAGGATTTTACATCTTTTAGGTGAAAATGTTCAATTTTCAAAAGAACTTTTCTTCACTCTTTTTATTTTTAATTCTTTTAACTCCAATTTAATTTAAGTTGGTCATGTATATGTGCCAAACAAAACCAGTACCTCAAGTTTAATTCATCCCTTCAATTTGATCATTAACCAATTTTTAATTAAAATGATTTTTCATCAAAAAATTAATAATAACTATTTTATTAATTTTATACACACATACACACGCACAATGACATTGTTTTGAATATAATTTGTAATGTGAACAACTTAAGGTGACTGAAGTATTGAAAATCTATATAAATTATGAGTGGTGTGCCAAGGAGGTGAAAATTTGCATCCAGAAGATGGAAGGTTTTTTTTTTTTATCTATGTGACTATTTGCCAAGAACATAAATAAAACTTATGAACCA
The DNA here is from genome assembly GCA_038501285.1 of Penstemon eatonii. Taxonomy (NCBI): domain Eukaryota; kingdom Viridiplantae; phylum Streptophyta; class Magnoliopsida; order Lamiales; family Plantaginaceae; genus Penstemon; species Penstemon eatonii. The sequence goes on along the minus strand of CM076715.1, from coordinate 56,988,885 downwards.
TGATGCAAAAGAAAGAACATCAAATATAACATTACACAACAAAAAAAAGTTGAAAACATTACCTTGATCACAAGCAAGAAGATTTAAACTGCAAGAAATAAAAAACAAAATTTCAAATTTAGACAACAAACAATAAGAAAAGCCTAGGAAAATCTAAAGTGAAGGAAAAAAACCTGCAGAAAGCCAGAGCAAAAGAAGCCAAGTAATTGCAGCGAAAGGAACAACCAAATTTGATGCAAATATCTGATAGGATAGTGCCCAGCAAGCCAATTCAATAAGCTTGTAATAGGTCTATTCTGTATGAGACAATCTTTGATTTTATAATAATACGCATGTTTATTTATATATGTATAAGGATAAACAATGGCCAACTTCATCTCTCGCGAATACATTTAAGCGATTGGATGAAATCCTTAGATTACATTAAACTATAGAGCGATCCACTTCAGTACTGAGTGCAATCATGAAATAGTCTCTAAGGTCGTAATCTTAAAACTGTTCCAAGTAATAGATTCCGAACGAGACGGGGTATCGTAGGAATCGCCAAGACTTGTACGAATATGCATGATTCACATGGAGTGAATTTGTAGCATTTCATGAGCAAGACATTTGAGGCCAGTGCATATGAGTAGGTGGTTCAATGGAGGATTGAACGCATCGAACGACCCGAACAGAGAAAGCCATTGTGGAAGTGCATAACGCATATCGGTGATGGGATGTTTCTCAAGGCTTATACTAGTGTACGATTTAGTTCTTTGACTTGAGGTGCTAGGGCGAATTCGGTGCATGAATGTGCGTACTTAGATCTAGGTATAGACCACTTAGCTTGGTCATAACATGCCTAGGTTGGGTGCGTATAGTTGTGTACGCGAGTGGTTAGTACCAATATGGAATCTATTGACTCATCGTAATGGATGAGAGAAATTTCTATACAATTCTTAGATAATATATCCGAGGAATCTACGGCCGTAGTCGGTGACGGATTTGGAAAGGGGTTTCAAAATTTAGCAGTCACACTGGAATATTATCCTGAATTAGAAAGTATAGTTATCAAGACAAATTTAGAGGTGCCGATCAATTCACACACCCTATGTCTTGATCGGGAATATTAGTCGATAGAAGGACCGTATGTATATGGCAGTTATAAGAGAGACGAGGTTCACAAATATCAATTCACCTGAAGTTGGGGCTTCATGGGCTTGTGGCTAGACATCGACCATGAAGTGTGGGTACTCCTAAGTTAATAGAGGATTTGATTCTAGGAGTGGTCAAGTAAAGGTTGTTTAATTGACCGGAGTAATTTATTGTTCATAAATTAAATCACGAGGAATTCGTGGGCCTGCTGCCAATTGATGGTGAACCCAGAGGGTCACACACAAGACAATTGGACGGTGATTATAAAAGGACATGAAAGGAATTAATTGATTTAAAGGTAATTAAATCAATTAAATGAATTAAAGTATTATTTCAAGAGGGAGATTAATTAATTAGTTAATTAAATTGCTAATTAATTAATTAAAGGAAATATTGATTTACTAATATGGATTGGATTTTAATTAAAGTAGTTAATTAAAAGAAGACTTGCAAGACATGGACCTTTAATTAAAAGCCCATAAGGAGTTTTGCAAACCTAGGTCAATTAGAGGCTTATAAATAGAGTTCTACCAGAGCTCAAAAAGAGAACACCCTAGCAAAAACCCTAGCCTCTTCTTCTCTGACCTAGCGCCGGCCCTCTCCCTGTGCCGCCAATTGCAAGCCGCCGCCACCTGTGGCCGTGAGCTTCCAACCGCCGCCGCAAGTCCTCCCTTGTTCCACCGTGCTAGATCTTGCTCTGCCAAGTAGATCTGCACAGTCCTGCAATAACAAATCTCTAGATCCAGTTCTGAGCCTACGACTAGGAGTTGTTACCAGAATCCAGTTGGTGTGGACTAAACTCTGGAGATGAGACATTTGGATCACTCCTGTGAACCAGAATCAGAATCAGAGTTGGAGGTTGCCACCACCTTGCCTGTGGTGAGGTAAAAGTTGAAACCCCCTTGTTTTAATACATTGTGTGTTTTGTTTCATACTTTCGTATACATAATATGGAGATCTTATATATGGGACCTTGGATACTTCGAAAATTTTAAAATTCCGCACTCTTTGTGGTTCTGACAATCGAGGCAACCCAACAGTGGTATCAGAGCCAACTCCATACTTATTATACGAAAAGCCTGAACATAATGTGTGTTCACCGTATATGTTTTATTATGTATGTGTAAGCACGTGATAATTATGTTCTGTAAGTTGATTCTGCTTGTTATGACTGGATCTATGATTGGGTAAAACTGCTTTTTCAGATCTTTGGCGAATTTATAGTTTTTAAAAACTTCAGGACTTTTATGCAATGAAATCGCATACTAGGGTTTTAAGGGCTGAAAATTCGAATTTTCAGAATCTGGAAATTTCAAAAATTCTGGAATGTTTTGCAAATCTGGTCGCATAGCTTTTTGAGGTCGTTTTGTAATTTCCAAAAGTTTGTGGACTGTTTTGCAATTACCGAAACTTCAGGGGTCTATTTTAAAAATTGAAAATATTCAGAATACAAAATTTTATGTTCTGGTCTGCTGCCCGAAACTGTTATGGTGTGTTTTTGTAACCTTTTAAATGGTTTGGGGTCAAAGTGCAATTTTCGAAAGTTGAGGGGCGAAAATGCAATTTTCAAAAGTTGAAAAACAGAATCTGAATTTGAGCAGAAAATTTATTTTTGTTTACCCGAATATTTATTTTGTCATAATTAGTAGTGACTAAAAAGTAAGAATCATAGGAAATTAGTTTTAAAAGGTTGTTTTAAAATTAAGAAAGAAATAGGTAAAGGATGTTTGCATGTTTCTTGCTCTACGTGAACTGTTTACGTGGTTTTCGATCTAGCCGAGCCTTGACCTTAAGGTAGATGTGATTGGTTTAATTTAATGTTTGGTTTTTAATTAGGCCTGCGAGCCTATTATATTTTTGGGCCACTTTGATCCCTTGTAATAGAATAGGGCTTTACTGCTTTCCTAGATTAGGATGGAGGCCCATTTACAAGCAAGGTGGGAGCCCAAGAAGATATGAAGGCCATGTATGCGTGGTACATTGTGTAATAGCATAGGCCTGTTTGCAAACCCTTTAGATTGACCAATAGGGCCAACATCATTGGCTCGATGATGGCCTGCATAGAAGGCTCCCGATCGAAAACATATTGTTGTAGTATGCATGCTAGGCTTGTATGGCTTTTATTTATTTGTCGATTTATATTTAGCTTGTATGAGATGCGCGCTAGAATCTAGATCGTAATAAAAGATAAAGCATGTTGGATAAGGATGAAGATGAAGGCACTGAAGACAAATTTAGAAGGGAGGTTTTGATGCATTCCAAAACTTCAAAGATTGGCTAAGTATGGAGTAACCTAGCTGATGATCCCTTTGGAAGGAATTTTGACTAAGTAAAGAAGACATCAGAAGAGTCAAAGTTTCAAGGTCCAAGACATCTGATCTGCTGAAGGAAAAACATCAGACTGATGAAGATCAGCCGACTCAAATCAGATTTGTTCAAATTTGAGATCAGCCGAGTTCACCATCAGACTTGTATTTTCGACAGCCAAGTGGAAAGGATCATAAAGTCTTCCCAACGGTAATAAATGCCCCTTGGTGTAATAAATGCTGAAGTACAAGGTTATTAAAGACAAATGATTGAAGAATCGCTTAGCATCAGTCGAGTGCATTTAATGCTGCATTTAATGCTGCCTGCAGAATAGTACTGTTTACAGTACGGACAGACTGCAAAAGAGCCGTTCGCGGATTTTAAGGACCAGTACTTGAGGAATTTGAATCCTGTCTCTCTTCAACGGACACTTTTCAATCCTCAAGTATAAATAGCTGAAAGAGACGAAGAAGAAAGGTGCAACACAATCTCTGAGAAATTTTCGAAGCAAAATTCTTTAAGTCTCAAGAACAGCTCACTCATCAGCTGAGTCATTTGTTGACGAAAGCAGAGTTGAAGAATCAAGAAAAATACATCTTCTGAGTGATTTTGTAAACCAGAGTGTTGTGCGGAGTTATGATCCATCTTTGTGAGTGATCAAACTTCAGAGAGTAGAATTTCTTAGTGATCTTCTATTGCGAGCTTATAGCCTTTTCATTAGTTGTTTAGGTATAAGTGGAGAAATATTGTAATCTGTGTGATTATAGTATAACCCAGAATCTAAGTGATCTGGAAGAGTGGACTAAAGGATTTTTATCCATATAACCACTATAAAAATTACTTGTGTTTTTATATTGCTTTTCAAACTTGCATATTTGCTGATTACATAAAAACACATTAAGTTAACTGTTTGAAAAAGAATTCAAAGGAGTTTACAAAACTGGGGAAACATTTTTCAAACTGCTAAGATTACTTGTGAAAAACACTTTAAAAATCCGCTGCAAGTACTCTAAGTATTAAAACTGATTTTAACAAAATCAGCTAAGTAACTATCAGACGAGTGGTCAACAAACCTGTTCAAAGATTTGTTCGCGAACAGAATTGTAACTTACTAATCTGATCAGCTTAGTCTGTTCAATTAAAGTAAAGTTTTAAAGTTAAAATTTGAAGAAAATTTTAAAGAGGTTTATTCACCCCCCCTCTCTAAACCTCTTCTGACCACTTGGGACCAACAAGTGGTATCAGAGCAGGTGGTTCATTAGAATCAGCTGCCTGATCAACGAGCTTGATCCAAGTGTTTTTCAAAGGTTTTCAAAACTTTTCAAAAGAACATCTTTTTGAAAAATCAAAACTTTTTGAAAAATGGATTGTATCAGCCATGTTCCCCACATTGCTGGTATGTCCTTTGAGGACTGGAAAATCAGAATGGAGATTTTCCTTGCTGCTTATAATGATAACATGTACACATGTATCATTAAAGGTCCATTCAGATTCACAAAGACCATAAAGATCAATGAAGTGGATACGGTTGTGGAAAAAGACCTTCATGAGATGACTCCAGAGGAAATAAAGCTTTACAATCTAGATAAAGTTGGGAGATTCATCATGACTAATGCCCTGGATAATGATCGATTTGACAAGGTCAAACATTGCAAAACTGCAAAGGAGATGTGGGACAAAGTCAGAGATATGAGCGAAGGCAATGATGCTATTAAAGAGCATCAGCTCACTGCTGTCTTGGAGAAACTTGACAACTTCAAGATGAAGTCTGGAGAAACCATTGATCAGATGGATACCAGATTCACCAGGACTCTGAATGAAGTTTTAAAGTTGGGAAAGACCATCACTGACAAAGAGATCACTGTCAGAGTACTAAAGGCCCTACCCCCAAAGTTCAACATGAAAGTTACAGCAATGGAATAATCAAGGGATTTGGGAAAAATCTCTCTTACTGAGCTGTTTTCTGTACTCAAGGCATTCGAGTATAAACTGCCTAGAATGGGAATTGAAGAAACCTCAACTTCAGGACCCACAGCTGCACTGGTTGCTGCTGAAAACACTAGAAGACCAGCACAGAAAAGTAAAGAAGTGGACACATCTGATGAAGCCACTCTACTCAACAAAAAGGAGTACACAGCTGGAGATGTTGCACTGTTGATGAATAATTTAAAGAAGTTCTACAAAAGAAAAATGAAGAACAAATACAACAATGCCTCTACTTCTAAACCTAACTTTTCTTCTCAAGATAAAGATGATTATAAATCAAAACTAATGTGTTACAACTGCAGGAAATTGGGACACTTCATCAAAGACTGCCCATATCCAAAAGCAGAAAAGTACACTGAAGAGGAGAAGAAAGTGAGAAAAGAAAGAAAGCATCAGAGAGGAAAAGCAATGATGGCTGAAGCAGAAAAGCTGACTGCTGTCTACTCATCTGATTCAGATTCAGACTCGTCTGATGAAGAATCTTCTGATGAAGAAAAACCTGCTCTCCTGTGCCTGATGGCAAAGGACTCTGATGACTCTGAGGATGAGGTAACTCCTCTTAATGATGAATTATTTAATTCATTTGAACAAATGATGCTTAACAATACTGGTATTGCTGAAGCATATAAAAAGCTTAAGGAAGAGATGATCCTGCTAAAAGAGCAAAATAGTTCACTGAAACTCTTAGCTGAAAAGCCAGGGGAATCAGCTGAATATAAACAGCTTGAGCAAGAACATGAATCTCTGAAAGCTGAATGTGAAGTCTATAAAGGAAAAATCATGGAACTTGAAAAGATTATCGAGTCTCATGAGAAATCATCTGTTGCATCCACGCACACATCTAGTAAACAGAAGATACCTTTAGAACAGGATAAGATTGAACTGAAACATACTGAAAAATTTATATCAGCTGACAATAGTAAGGTCATTCTTTATGTTCAGACAACTAAACCTGCTTCACCTGAGAAAGAATTAAAGGAGAAGAAATCTCGTAAGGCTAAAAAGAGCAAAGAGCCTAGTGTAGGAAATCAGACTAGTAAGACCAAACAGCAGAGTCCTAAGAAGTCTGCTGATAAAGCTAAATTGAATCAATCTGTTGGTAAAACCAAGTCAAAACAAACTGAGCAAGCATCTAGTAAACCAAAGAAGCATAAAAACAAGAAAAATCAAAATGCTTGGTATGGAAACGAGTCATATTATGTGCAACCTGCTGCATATCATCCTATGTATCATGCACCTCAATTTCCAGGTTACTATGCACCTTACCCTGCTCATCCAATGCATGCATACCCTGCTTATCATGCACCTTACCCTGCTTATGAACACTTTTCTTATCATACTGATCATCAACATGACTTATCTGATAACTATGATAAAAATGAAGCTGTTCATGCTCCTGTCAAAACTCAGAAGCCTAAGAAGCCTAAGACATCAACATCTTGGGTTATCAAAGGTGAAACTAATCCTTCAGGACCCCCTCAATAAGGGTACCTAAAACAATTTTTATTTTGTTTTGTAGGTTAGGATTAGGAGTAGGAGTAAAGTAGAGAAGATCTGGTACTTGGACAGTGGATGTTCAAGACACATGTGTGGAAACATACATGAGCTGACTGATGCAGTTGATGTGGATGGTCCAAAAGTAACTTTTGGAGACAGCAAAGAAGGCAAGATTAAAGCTAAAGGGAAACTGATCAGAGGAAACATTGAGATATCTGACGTCTCATATGTTAAAGGCCTCAAATATAATCTGCTGAGCATAAGTCAATTTTGTGACAAAGGATATTCAGTCATCTTCTCAACAGATAAGTGTTATGTTGAACAGATTGGTACAAAGAAGGTAATTTTATCTGGAAGAAGACAGGGAAATATCTACATAGTCGACTGGAATTCTGCTGATAAGAATTCAAGTATTTGTTTGGTGGCATCTGCACCAAGTGAAGTGAGTTGGCTATGGCACAAGAGAATGAATCATTTAAACTTCAAGACCATAAACAGATTAATCAAGAATGATTTGGTAGAAGGGATTCCAAAAGCAGTCATGAGCAAAGACAAGCTATGTGACGCATGTCAGAAGGGTAAACAAATCAAGTCATCATTTAAAGGCAAGAAGCACCAATCTTCTGAAAGAATATTGGAGCTGCTACATATGGACTTATTTGGACCCATTGATCCAGTCAGCAATGGTGGAAAGAAATACTGCCTAGCTGTGGTGGATGATTATTCAAGATATACTTGGGTGATTTTCATGAAAAAGAAAAGTGAAACCAAGGAACATCTTACAAATCTGATGGAACTGATCCAGAATGAGAAGAGTATCAAAATATTAAAGATCAGATCAGATAGAGGGACAGAGTTTACAAACTCTACTGTTGAAGAGTATTGTAATATCAAAGGAATACATCATGAGTATTCAGCTGCTAGAACCCCTCAACAGAATGGTGTTGCTGAAAGGAGAAACAGAACACTAAAAGAAGATGTCAGGACCATGATAGCTGAAGCTAAGCTGCCACAATGATTTTGGGCAGAAGCAACAAACACAGCATGCTTTACCCAAAACAGATGTATGATCAACAAAAATCAGAACAAGACTCCATATGAAGTTTGGAACAACAGAAAACCAAACATTCATTACTTTAAGATTTTTGGTTGTAAATGTTTTGTATTGAATAATGGGAAAAATCACCTTACTGCATTTGCAGAAAAGGCTGATGAAGCTGTCTTTGTAGGATACTCATCTGTTAGTAAGACTTACAGAGTTTTTAACAAAAGAACATTACTAATAGAAGAATCTATCCATGTAGTATTTGATGAGCCAAGTCAATCTTCTGAAAAGAATCAAAGTGTTAATCAAGATCTGTCTACTGATTTACAGAAGTTGGACATTGGAAGGAATGAAGAATATGTTCCCATCATACTACCTAATCTTGGTTCAGCTGCTAACTCAAGTGCTGTTCAAAATCACAGTGCTGATTGTCTAACAGACGAGTTGCAAACAGCTGACAGACCAGAGACTGTTCAACAGACTGCAAATGTTCAACAGACTACTACTGGAACTCCAACAGTAGTGTTGCAAGATCAAGATAGAGGACAACATCCTGATCTACAACCTGATCTCAGATGGCTCAAGAATCACCCACCTGAATTAGTCATTGGTGATCCTTTAGATAGAGTGAAAACAAGAAGAACTGCTGCACAAGATGCCATGTTTGTCACATTTCTATTTCAAATAGAGCCTAAGCAAATTGAAGAAGCTCTAAATGACTCCTTCTGGATAGAAGCCATGCAAGAAGAGTTGAATCAATTTGAAAGGAATGAAGTCTGGTACTTAGTTCCTAGACCAAGTCATCAAAGAGTAATTGGCACTAAGTGGGTATTCAGAAATAAGATGAATGAAGATGGTGTTGTCACCAGAAACAAAGCAAGACTAGTGGCCAAAGGTTATTGTCAAGAAGAAGGAATTGACTTTGATGAGACATTTGCACCAGTAGCAAGACTTGAAGCAATCAGACTGTTTCTTGCCTATGCTGCTTACAAGAACTTCACTGTCTATCAGATGGATGTGAAGTCTGCTTTTCTCAATGGAGAACTGCAAGAAAGAAGTGTATGTTGAGCAACCTCCTGGATTTGAAGTCTATCAAGAAGAGGACAAAGTATATCGTCTGAAGAAAGCCCTCTATGGACTGAAACAGGCTCCAAGAGCATGGTATGATACCCTATCTGATTTTCTTTTAATTAAAGGATTTCGAAAAGGTAAGGTAGATAAAACCTTGTTTACAATTGAATGGGAAAATCATATATTACTTGTGCAAATATATGTGGACGATATTATTTTTGGTTCAACTAACCAACAGATGTGTGATAAGTTCTCCAAGCTGATGCAGAATAAGTTTGAAATGAGCATGATGGGTGAACTTAACTACTTTCTTGGTCTGCAAGTTAGACAGTTGCCTGATGGAATATTCATCAGCCAAGCAAAGTACACAAGAGATCTGTTCAAGAAATTTGGTATGGAAACTAGCTCAACTGCTACCATTCCCATGTCTACAAGTCTTCGTTTGGATAAAGATGAAGATGGAAAATCAGTGGACATAACCAAATATAGAGGCATTATTGGTTCCTTGTTGTATCTAACAGCAAGTAGACCTGATATAATGTACTCAGTTGGAGTATGTGCAAGATTTCAATCAAGCCCCAAAGAATCTCATCTCTTAGCTGCCAAGAGGATATTGAAATACATTAAAGGGACTCAAGAATTGGGATTGTGGTATCCTAGAGAATCTGGATTTGAACTTATTGGCTATTCGGATTCAGACCTTGCTGGCTGCAAGATTGACAGAAAGAGCACAACAGGTGCCTGTCAGTTCTTAGGTAGTCGTCTGATCTCATGGATGAGTAAGAAACAGACTTCAGTCTCTATATCTACTGCTGAAGCTGAATATATAGCTGCTGGAGCTTGCTGTGCACAAATACTTTGGTTGAAACATCAACTAGAAGACTACAACATCAAGATCAGTGGAATTCCAATCTACTGTGACAATACAAGTGCAATCTCTCTTACTCAGAATACTACAAGTCATTCAAGGACTAAGCATATTGAGATCAAGCATCACTTCATTAGAGATCATGTGGAAAAAGGCAATGTAATGATTGAGTATGTTCATACAGACAATCAGATTGCTGATATTTTCACTAAACCTTTAAGTGAAGTAAGGTTTTCAACTCTAAGAGCTGAGCTAGGACTACTTAATTTGGAAGCATAAGCTGAGGGGGAACTCATCAGAAGACTGAAGTTCAACAGCTTAGTTATTCGTTATTATCTTCAAGGATTAACTCTCAACAGACTAGTTAACTTATGAATTCTTAAACTCAGGGGGAACGTGTAAGACTAGCGGTACTTCTGAATTAAAGATGAAATTTGTTAATGACAGTTAGTTGAAGTTATGTTTTCATCAGAAGACTCAACTATCGAAGATTAAAGTTATTTTATCTAGCTGGATTGACAAACAGCTGAGGAAGGTTATCAGCTATTGGCATTCTCTGATAACAACTATGTCATCAGGACAGTAGTCCATCAGATAAGTGTTCATTATACTCATCTGATTACTTAAATAAAAGCGAACTATTCAAAACATTTTATTTAAAACACGCTTTTATAAGTAATTGTCGGGCGGTACATATTCCCGCTCTTCATTAAATATCTTTTGAATTTGAAACGTCGTAACTGACGACGCACGATCAGCACTGACAGAAAAACGGATCCAACGGTTGGCGGATATCACGGAATTCAAGATACCCCAACTCTATAAATCCCCATCTGATCAGTCGAGTCGTTCTTTACGCACCTCAAACATTCAAAAGTACTTGTGAGAAAATTTACTTGCATTTCTCTGCATATTTCTCTCTGTTTTCCTAACCTTCAACAGATTAACAATGGCCGCTGAAGGTATGTTTCTCGTATATGATTCCTACTACCAATCTGGTACGACACTGATGAAAGAACTTCTGGAGAAGTTCAAATCTGCGAACTTGGTGAATTTTATGGAATATAATGAGGGAGTGATCTGGACTGATCAAGTGATGGAGTACTACAACACAGCGAAAGCTGACTACAACGCACTGGAGATTAAGGCTACAATGGGAGGTAAATCTATCACTATTACTCCTGCTGTTCTGCACGAAACGTTTGGACTTCCTAACAGTGGACGACATGACGTCACTGTACTGACGAGAGATAAGCACCAACAATTCTGGGCGATCTGCGCCAAGGAGGGAGAAGTGATGTCTGGAAACATAAGGAAGAGACAACTGAGAGATGAATATCAGCGGATGGCTGATATGGTGTCTAAGCTGATTGAGAACTGCACCTTCTCACTGGATGCTGTTATCATGAAGAGGTTCAGCATCATGGCTGCCATCTACTATGGACTGGAGGTCAACTGGTCAATCATAGTTTCGTATATACTGGCTGATTTCCGTGATGAGAAGAAAGGAAAAGGCCCCTCCACCAACCACAGAATCAAACTCAGTTATCTGCTGTCAAAACTGGGCTGTGACACAAAGAATGGAAAAGAGATCCACAAATCCAAGGCATTGTCCAAGTACATGCCTGTTCAAAAGAGGAAGGCTGGAGAGCCTGAAGAAGCTAATGTTGAGGAACCAAAAGAGGTTCCTGCCAAAAGGCAAAAGAGGTTAGTCAAAACAGCCAGCTTAGCTGTTGAGACTAAAAAGAAGAAGGCTGCTGATGAGCCTAAGAAGAAAGAAACCAAGCAGATGGAGAAAGTGACTTCTGCTGCTGAAGCCACTAAAATCGTTGAAAACATTATTGCTGATGTAAGGACTGGATCCCCTGCATCACCATCAAGAACTCCATCAGCAGAAAGGCCTGCTGAAGGTATCTCACAAAGAACAAGAAGCCAACAGAGAGATACAGCTGCTTCTACATACCGTGAAGGAAGAACTAAGAAGTCTGCTAGAAAGCAGATGACTTTCATAGAAGAACCAACGGATTTAGAAAATGTAGCTAGGGAAGACCCTGAAGCTGCTGAAAGGCCTGCTGAAACAGTTAAGACTGTTGCGACTGACAAAGCTGATAAGCAACAGCCAAGCCAAGTCACACCAACAGCTGAGGTCACTCAACCTCAAGAAGATCCAGAAATCCAAATCATTTATCCTATTGCTGCTGCTCCCCTATCATCTGCTGGTCCAGCTCCTGCTCCCATTGATAAAGGGAAGAGGAAGATAGTGCTTAAGAGAAAGAAAATCTCTAAAGCAGACAAGAAGGCAAGAGAAGAAGCTGAACAAAGAAAGCAAGATGAAGCTGAGGAAAAGAAGGCACTTGAGCTAAGCAAAGCTCAAGCGGCTAAGGATGAAGCCAGAAGACGCATGTCTGTGATAGGATAGTGCCCTGCAAGCCAGTTCCGTTAGCTTGTAATAGATCTATCCTGTATAAAACGATCTTTGATTTTATAATAATACGCATGTTTATTTATATATGTATAAGGATAAACAATGGCCAACTTCATCTCTCGCGAATACATTTAAGCGATTGGATGAAACCCTTAGATTACATTTGACTATGGGACGATTCACTTCAGTACTGAGTGCAATCATGAAACAGTCTCAAAGGTCGTAATCTTAAAAGTGTTCCAAGTCATAGATTCCGAATGAGACGGGGTATCGTAGGAATCGCTAAGACTTGTACAAGTATGCATGATTCAGATGGAGTGAATTTGTAGTGTTTCATGAGCAAGGAATTTGAGTCCAGTGCATACGAGTAGGTGGTTCAATGGAGGATTGAACGCATCGAACGACCCGAACAGAGAAACCCATTGTGGAAGCGCATGACGCATATCGGTGATGGGATGTTTCTCAAGGAATATAATAGTGTACGATTTAGTCCTTTGACTTGAGGTACTAGGGCGAATTCGGTGCATGAAAGTGCGTACTTAGATCTAGGTATAGGCCACGTAGCTTGGTCATAACATGCCTAGGTTGGGTGCGTATGGACATGTACGCGAGTGGTTAGTACCGATATGGAATCTATTGACTCGCCGTAATGGGTGAGAGAATTTCCTATACGATTCTTAGATAATATATCCAAGGATTCTGCGGCCGCAGTCGGTGACGGATTTGGAAAGGGGTTTCCAAATTTAGAAGGTCACAAAGGTATATTATCCTGAATTAGAAAGTATAGTTATCGAGACAAATTTAGAGGTGCCGATCAATTCACACACCCTAAGTCTTGATCGGGAATATTAGTCGATAGAAGGACCGTATGTACATGGCAATTATATGAGACGAGGTTCACAAATATCAATTCACCTGAAATTGGGCTTCATGGGCTTGTGGCTAGACATCGACCATGAAGTGTGGGTACTCCTGAATTAATAGAGGATTTAATTCTAGGAGTGGTTAATTAAAGGTTGTTTAATTAACCGGAACAATTTATTGTTCATAAATTAAATCACGAGGGATTCGTGGGACTGCTGCCAGTTGATGGTGAACCCAGAGGGTCACACACAATACAATTGGACGGTGACTGTTATAAAAGGACATGAAAGGAATTAATTGATTTAAAGGTAATTAAATCAATTAAATGAATTAAAAGTATTTAATTCAAGTGGGAGATTAATTAATTGGCTAACTTAATTAATAATTGAGTTGCTAGTTAATTAAAAGAAATATTGATTTAATAGGACTGGGCATTTAATTAAAGTAGTTAATTAAATGGAGGATTGCAAGACATGGGCTTCTATTAATTAAAGCCCATAAGGAGTCTTGCAAACCTAGGTCAGAAGGAGTCTATAAAAGGGGATCTACATGAGCTTAAAAGCTAACACCTAGAAAGAAAAACCCTAGCCTCTCTCTGCCCTAAGTAGCCGCCCCCTCTCCAAGCTAACCCTAGCTAGCCGCCGCCGCCACCTCAAGCCGCCGCCACCTGCTGCCGTGGACTGCTTGGTGCCGCCGCCGCCATCTCCCCTGTTCCATTGTGTTAGATCTTGATCTGTCAAGAGATCTAATACAATCCTGCAATAACAAATCTCCTGAATCCAGTTCTGAGCCTAAGATCTTGAGGTGTTGCCAGAATCCAATTGGTGTGGACTATCCCTGGAGGTGAGACACTTTGATCACTCCTGTGAACCAGATCAGATTCAGAAACGAAGCCGGAGGTTTCCACCACCTTGCCTGTGGTGAGGTATATCGCAAAAACCCCCTTTGTTAATTCATTGTGTGCGTTTTTGTTCTTGCTTTTGTATACATAATATGGAGACATCTTTTATGGGACCATTGGATACCTCGAAAAATTTTAAATTCCGCACTTTGTTGTCTGACAAATCGAGCTATATCCCAACAGTGGTATCAGAGCCAACTCCATTATTATTATACAAAAGCCTGAACATAATTGTGTTCACCGTATATGTTTAATTATATGTATGAGAACACGTGATAATTATGTTCTGTAAGTTGATTCTTGTTTGTTATGACTAGATCTATCATTGGGTAAAACTGCTTTTCAAGATCTGTGGCGTTTTTATAGTTTTTGAAAACTTCAGGACTTTTTGGGGTAGAAATCGCAAATCAGGGTTTTTGAGGGCGGAAAATTCGAAATTTTTGAAATTTGAAAATTCTGGACTGTTATTGCAATTCTGGTCGCACGGTTTTTGGGGTCGTTTTGCAATTTCTGAAAACTTAGGGGCTGTTTTGCAATTACCGAAACTTGAGGGGTCAATTTGAAAAATCGAAAATTTTCAAAATTCAAAATTTTATTTTCTGGAATCTGCCCAAATCTGCCCAGGGGTGTTTTTGTAACTTTTTAAAAGTTTTGGGGTCAAAGTGCAATTTTCGAAAGTTGAGGGGCCGAAAATGCAATTTTCAAAAGTTGAAAAACAGATTCTGAAATTGAGCAGAAAATTAATTTTTGTTTACCCGGATATTTATTTTGTCATAATTAGTAGTGACTAAAAAGCAAGAATCATAGGAAGTTAGTTTTAAAAGGATGTTTTAAAATTAAGATAGAAGAAAGTAAAAGATGTTTACATGTTTCTTGCTCTACGTGAACTGTTTACGTGGTTTTCGATCGAGACGAGCCTTGACCTTAGGGTAGATGTGATTGGTTTAATTTATTGCTTGGTTTTTTATTGGGCCGCGAGCCTATTATTGTTTTTGGGCCACTTTGAGCCTTTGTAATAGAATAGGGCTTTACTGCTTTCCTAGTTTAGGATGGAGGCCCATTTACAAGCAAGGTGGGAGCCCAAGAAGATAAGAAGGCCATGTATGCATGGTACAATGTGTAATAGCATAGGGCCTGTTTGAGAACCCTTTAGATTGACCAATTGGGCCAACATCATTGGCTCGATGATGGCCCACATAGGAGGCTCCCGATCGAAAACATATTGTGGTAGTATGCATGCTAGGCTTGTATGGCTTTTATTTATTTGTCGATTTATTTTTAGCTGCGCGCTAGAATCTAGATCGTAATAAAAGATAAAGCATAACTGAATCGGTGAGATCTCGAGGAGAGTTAGTATAACTTTCAAAACCAGAAATTCCCCTCTCGAATTAAATATTAAGTCATATTGGATCAAAATAAAATGAAGTATTTATATAAATCCAAGCCTTCCATCAATAGGGACTAACGTATGTTGTCTACTTATCGATAGAGGTGATCCAGAGTCTGGCACCCGAGTCGAAGAAAGGGACAATACGTGAAATTCATTGACTCCTGTTTTAACTAAACATGACAAGGGTGAGGACTGGTCGGGATGTGAGGATCGACCGATAACTAGTTACGGAGAACTCACGACCGGGCCCGTTGCTCATCACGATTGATGGGTTAGACTTAACGATTAGTAACACTTATGATGTAGCAGTGCTAGATAAGTGCGAAAGCCGAGGCAAAATAAGCTTGAAGGTTGTGGAGTAACACAATTGGTAAAAAGTATACCTACCTGGAGAATTGGTTGTATGGCCACGAGTCGTGGGTGCAATTAATTGCTGCTGGGACGTCAAGACCTACTAGGAATTAGAATTCCCGAGCAATCAAAGGGGTGATTGTTTCGATAAAATAGTGGGAGAACTTTTTCGAAAACAAGTCCAAATTCGTTAATTATAAGTATTAGGCATAAGATCAGTCAGCTAAATGTTGTCTTCTTTCCTATTGTAGATATTAAGTACAATGTCTAAGAATCCATTATTTGTTATCCTCGACGCAAACAAATTGAATGGCTCAAACTTTGTTGACTGGCTGAGAAATCTCAGAATCGTCCTCGACTCCGAGCGACGTAGCTATGTGCTCGACACACCCATGCCTGCTGCACCCGCAGCACGAGCTAGTGAGGAACAACGAACCGCCCATGCTAAAAGGGTTGATGATGATCTTCAGGTTCGATGTCTCATGCTAGCCTCGATGTCGAATGAACTGCAGAAACAGCATGCTGCTATGCCGCTTGCTAGAGAGATACTTCTCCACCTCCAGCAGATGTTTGGAGAGAGGTCTCGTACCGAAAGGTTCGCGACCACTAAGGAGTTGTTTCATCTCAAGATGGCTGAGGGAAGCAGTGTCAAGGATCACTGTCTACGCTTCATCAACCTGGTTGAAAAACTGGGGCGATTGGAAGTAGACTTGCACGCTGATCTTAGCACTGACCTCCTCCTCCATACGCTGCCCCGTTCTTTTGACCAGTTCGTGTTGAATTTCAACATGGAGGATAGAACCCTCGCTCTTCACGAACTGATCAATTTGTTGGTAACGGCGGAATCGACTCTCAAGAAAGAGAAGCCGGTGATGATGGCACACCAATCGAAGGCTGCAAAGCCCAAGAGAGGTAAGAAGAAGAAGAAAAGTGTTTCTTCGAAGGCAATCACCAAGGTGGTTGAAAAGAAGCGCAAAAGCCCAGAAGACGAATGTTTCCACTGCAAGAAAGCAGGGCACTGGAAAAGGAACTGCCCAGACTACCTAAAGATGAAATTGGTAGCCAAAGGTATTTTCTTGGTTGAAGTTAATATTTCTATTAACTGTGCATCGTGGGTGTTAGACACCGCAGCAGGTTCTCATATCTGCAATGATTTGCAGGTGATGGGAGCAGTAAGATACCTGAAGCCCGGGGATAGAATCCTGCGTTTTGGAAACGGAGCTAGGATCGCCGCTGAGGCTATTGGGGACGTCGAATTGGTTTTAGGAAATTTTACTTTGGTTTTAAGGGATTGTCTGTACGTACCAACGATAATTAAGAACATCATTTCTATACCAATGCTAGATATTGATGGTTTTAATTTTTCCATTGAAAATGGAGTTTTTAGCATATTTAAAGGTGGTTTAATGTATGCTTGTGGTACTTTGATAGATGGTCTTTATTCCCTAGAACCTGTTAAATCCGACGTTATGCACATTCAATCTAGAAAAAGAAAATATGATAATCAAACTCCACAACTTTGGCACGCTAGACTTGGACATATTTCCAAGAGTAGGATTCAAAAGTTGGTTTCCTCTAAGGCTCTTGAAATAAAGAACTTGGATGAACTCCCAACTTGCGAATCTTGTCTCAAAGGAAAGATGACCAAATCACCCTTCACAGGGAATCCCGAGCGAACCAAACACACATTGGATTTAATCCATACTGACGTTTGTGGACCATTGAGTGTCAATGCGAGAGGAGGATTCTCTTACTTCGTAACATTCACCGACGACTTTAGTCGTTATGGATATGTGTATCTCATGAAACACAAATCCGAAACTTTTGAGAAATTCAAAGAGTTTCGAATGGAAGTTGAGAATCAACTTGGACATAGTATTAAAGCACTTCGTTCTGATAGAGGTGGTGAGTACTTAAGCCAAGAATTCCTTGATTATCTAAAAGAGAATGGAATTCTCGCCCAGCGAACTCCCCCTAGGACGCCCCAACTCAATGGAGTGTCCGAGCGGAGGAACCGAACTTTGTTAGACATGGTTCGTTCCATGATGAGCTTCGCTGACCTTCCCTTTTCGTTTTGGGGCTTGGCCCTATTAACTGCATCGAAGATACTAAACATAGTACCCTCGAAGTCAGTGCCAACGACACCGCACCAAGTATGGTATGGTAAGGCACCCGTGTATTCGTATCTGCGAGTATGGGGATCTCCTGCGTATGTAAAGAACAAGAAGGGAGATAAGCTAGATAGTAGATCTAGTTTGTGCAAATTTGTGGGGTATCCAAAGGAATCCATTGGATACCTGTTCTTCGATCCTAAAGAACGTAATACGTTCGTATCTAGGAACACCCACTTCTTGGAAGAGGATTTCCTCTCCAACCGAAATGGGACAATCGTAGAACTTGATGAAGTCCAGGAATCGGACCCATCCTCACAAACAGTGGGAGCTGAACCAGAATTCACTGAACCTACTAGTACACCTACTCTTCGAAGGTCTGATCGAATTCGTAAGGAGCCAGAGCGATTTGGTTTCATTCACGAAAATGAAAAAGGTGATAATGATCCAAGGACCTATCAAGAAGCGATGTCGGACATAGACTCGGGTGCGTGGCTCAAAGCCATGCAATCCGAAATGGATTCCATGCATTCCAACAAGGTTTGGACCTTGGTTGATCCACCTGAGGGAACTATCCCTGTAGGATGCAAATGGATCTTCAAGCGTAAGCTTGGAATGAATGGAGAGGTTTTAACTCACAAGGCACGCTTAGTGGCGAAGGGGTATTCTCAAAGGCCTGGAATAGACTATGAGGAAACCTTCTCTCCCGTAGCGATGTCCAAATCCATTCGGATATTGCTTGCCATTGCCGCATGGCATGACTATGAGATATGGCAAATGGACGTAAAGACCGCCTTCCTCAATGGAGACATTGACAAGGAGATCTTTATGCAACAACCTGAAGGTTTTGCGTCCAAAGGAGGTGAGCACAAATTGTGTAAACTTCAAAGGTCAATATATGGCCTCAAACAGGCATCCCGAACCTGGAACATACGATTTGATGAGACAGTCAAGGCATTTGGCTTCATCAAAAATGTATATGAACCTTGTGTGTACAAGAAAAATAGTGGGAGCACAGTACAATTCATTGTTTTGTACGTCGATGACATTTTGTTGATCGGAGACGATATCAAGATGTTAGCGCAGACTAAAGCGTGGTTATCCGCGCAGTTCTCTATGAAAGATATGGGAGACGCTCTTACGTATTGGGAATACGTATCTATAGGGATAGATCGAAGAAGATGATTGGACTCTCCAAATCTCAGTACATTAACACAATCTTGAAAAGATTCAAGATGGAAGAATCCAAGAGAGGATTGCTTCCAATGAGACATGGTATCTCTCTTTCTAAGTCTATGTGCCCTACGACTGACGAAGAAAAGACGAGAATGTCTCTCATACCTTATGCCTCTGCTATAGGGAGCATAATGTATGCGATGTTGTGTACTCGACCAGACATAGCACACGCTCTAAGTGTAACGAGCCGCTATCAGTCAAATCCAGGCGAAGAGCACTGGACTGCCGTAAAAGCAATCCTAAAGTACCTGCGAAGGACTAAGGATATGTTTTTGGTCTACGGTGGTAGTGGAGAACTGAAACTTGAAGGATTCACTGATGCAAGTTTCCAGTCTGACGTGGATGACTTCAAATCCAACTCTGGATACATATTCCGCATCAATGGAGGAGCGGTCAGTTGGAAAAGCTGTAAACAGTCTACCACTGCCGACTCAACCACAGAAGCAGAATATATCGCAGCATCAGATGCAGCAAAAGAAAGTGTATGGATGAAAAACTTCATTCAAGAATTGGATGTTGTTCCTAGCATTGCTGAACCTGTAGTCGTCTTCTCTGACAACAACGGGGCGATAGCTCAAGCGAAGGAGCCGAGATCACACCATCAATCCAAACACGTACAGAGGAAATACCACGTGATCAGGGAGATCATGGGTAGAGGAGACATGCACATGGAGTATGTCAAATCGGAAGACAACGTAGCTGACCCACTAACTAAGCCACTTTCACAAAAGGCGTTCGATAGTCATCTAGAGCAGATGGGACTTAGAACCATAGGTGAATAGCTTTAGGGCAAGTGGGAGATTGATAGGATAGTGCCCTGCAAGCCAGTTCCGTTAGCTTGTAATAGATCTATCCTGTATAAAACGATCTTTGATTTTATAATAATACGCATGTTTATTTATATATGTATAAGGATAAACAATGGCCAACTTCATCTCTCGCGAATACATTTAAGCGATTGGATGAAACCTTTAGATTACATTTGACTATGGGACGATTCACTTCAGTACTGAGTGCAATCATGAAACAGTCTCAAAGGTCGTAATCTTAAAAGTGTTCCAAGTCATAGATTCCGAACGAGACGGGGTATCGTAGGAATCGCCAAGACTTGTACAAGTATGCATGATTCACATGGAGTGAATTTGTAGTGTTTCATGAGCAAGGAATTTGAGTCCAGTGCATACGAGTAGGTGGTTCAATGGAGGATTGAACGCATCGAACGACCCGAACAGAGAAACCCATTGTGGAAGCGCATGACGCATATCGGTGATGGGATGTTTCTCAAGGAATATAATAGTGTACGATTTAGTCCTTTGACTTGAGGTACTAGGGCGAATTCGGTGCATGAAAGTGCGTACTTAGATCTAGGTATAGGCCACGTAGCTTGGTCATAACATGCCTAGGTTGGGTGCGTATGGACATGTACGCGAGTGGTTAGTACCGATATGGAATCTATTGACTCGCCGTAATGGGTGAGAGAATTTCCTATACGATTCTTAGATAATATATCCAAGGATTCTGCGGCCGCAATCGGTGACGGATTTGGAAAGGGGTTTCCAAATTTAGAAGGTCACAAAGGTATATTATCCTGAATTAGAAAGTATAGTTATCGAGACAAATTTAGAGGTGCCGATCAATTCACACACCCTAAGTCTTGATCGGGAATATTAGTCGATAGAAGGACCGTATGTACATGGCAATTATATGAGACGAGGTTCACAAATATCAATTCACCTGAAATTGGGCTTCATGGGCTTGTGGCTAGACATCGACCATGAAGTGTGGGTACTCCTGAATTAATAGAGGATTTAATTCTAGGAGTGGTTAATTAAAGGTTGTTTAATTAACCGGAACAATTTATTGTTCATAAATTAAATCACGAGGGATTCGTGGGCCTGCTGCCAGTTGATGGTGAACCCAGAGGGTCACACACAATACAATTGGACGGTGACTGTTATAAAAGGACATGAAAGGAATTAATTGATTTAAAGGTAATTAAATCAATTAAATGAATTAAAAGTATTTAATTCAAGTGGGAGATTAATTAATTGGCTAACTTAATTAATAATTGAGTTGCTAGTTAATTAAAAGAAATATTGATTTAATAGGACTGGGCATTTAATTAAAGTAGTTAATTAAATGGAGGATTGCAAGACATGGGCTTCTATTAATTAAAGCCCATAAGGAGTCTTGCAAACCTAGGTCAGAAGGAGTCTATAAAAGGGGATCTACATGAGCTTAAAAGCTAACACCTAGAAAGAAAAACCCTAGCCTCTCTCTGCCCTAAGTAGCCGCCCCCTCTCCAAGCTAACCCTAGCTAGCCGCCGCCACCACCTCAAGCCGCCGCCACCTGCTGCCGTGGACTGCTTGGTGCCGCCGCCGCCATCTCCCCTGTTCCATTGTGTTAGATCTTGATCTGTCAAGAGATCTAATACAATCCTGCAATAACAAATCTCCTGAATCCAGTTCTGAGCCTAAGATCTTGAGGTGTTGCTAGAATCCAATTGGTGTGGACTATCCCTGGAGGTGAGACACTTGGATCACTCCTGTGAACCAGATCAGATTCAGAAACGAAGCCGGAGGTTTCCACCACCTTGCCTGTGGTGAGGTATATCGCAAAAACCCCCTTTGTTAATTCATTGTGTGCGTTTTTGTTCTTGCTTTTGTATACACAATATGGAGACATCTTTTATGGGACCATTGGATACCTCGAAAAATTTTAAATTCCGCACTTTGTTGTCTGACAAATCGAGCTATATCCCAACAGTCTGAAACAGAAAGGAAAGCTGCTGAGGATGCTGAAATGGCTATGGTTTTGGAAATGAGCAAAGTTGATGCCTATGGACCTATCCATGGAGGTGGCATCAAGATTGGAGAAGGCAAAGATGGAGAAGATAAGAAAAAGATATTACTGCCTGCCCCCAAAGTCAAGTCAAAGGACAAGTTTGAAGTTAGAAGAGCCTTTGAGATAGTGTATGCTGATAAGGAGCTGTTCAAGAAGTTTGAGAAGTCCTTGGCATACTATGATCAAAAGCTCATGTTGAAAACTATGTTCAACCAAGAAAAGCCAAGGTATATTAGTTGGAGAGACAACAGGCTGAACAGGTCAATGACAGAACTTCAAAGTATGAAGGAGTTGGCTGATGAAGAACGTTGGGTTCTGAACTGGCTGAAAACAAACTCCATTCAAAAGGCCCTTGATCCCAGCTATGTAAGAGATGTCATGCATAGTTATGCAAAAGGCTTTGCATTGGAGGAGGCCAAGAAAATCAAAAGCACCTTGCCTGATAAGAAGAAAAAGTCTGAAGATGCTGAAGAAAGGGCAATTAAATTTGCTGTTATGACCTCCCTGAAGAGATGGGTAAAAAGGTCAAAATACCAGCAAGGCTGCTCAAGTGACTTGCCACTACTGCCAAGCATTCAGCAAATAATTTTTGGCAAGGAAGTTAAAGAGTTCAGTGAAGTGCCAAAGGGCAACAATGCTCCTGTTAACCCATGGATCATTGTGAGGCAAATCAGACAAACAACTTGCTTCAATGATGATGGCACCATCACTAACTTATTTTACGATGATGTCACTGATGAACACAAGGAAGCTGATAAGTCCTTAGCTATTGAGCTGCAAGCTAAGACTTCTGAAGATCATCAGATGACGGATATGGAAGAAGTCCCTGTTCAACAGGCGACGAATGAGAAGGAAGCTGATGCTACTGCTTCTGCTTCATCAGCTGATCAACATTCATCACTGATGGAAGCAATCCAGATGCTTATGGAAAACCAACTAAAGGAACTGGAAGACAAGCACAGGCAACAGCTAATGAAGGTTAAGGAGGAACTGAAGGTTGAACTTAAAGCAGAGTTGGCAGAAACCAACAAACTTCAGCTGGAAACTGTTCAAGGATCAACAGAAGAGATCATCAAAAGAGAAATTGACAGTATTCCTATCCCTCAAGACAATTCACTGCAGTTAGTGCACAGTTTGAGAGAGTTGAACAAGAACTTAGAAGATGTGAAGGGTGATGTCAACCACCTTCATACTGCTTTAAAGACAGCTGAGCACAAGATTGCTGATCTGACTGCAACCTTCATTCAAGTCAGTAAGGAAGAGAAGGAAATCAATCTAGGGATGTTGCAAGAAGTGGCAAAGGCCTCACAGGAAGTTCAGAATGAAATTGCAACTATCAACCTTAACATTGACTACTTCAATGATCAGACTGACGTCATCAGCACTGATATTCATCATCTAACAGCAAGTCATGATGTTGTCAATCAGAATCTCAAGGCTTTGTGTGCTGGTATGAAGATTCCAACAGTTGCTCTCAACCCTTCTGTTGCACCTTCTGATGTCATCAGATCTGATGATGACAAAAAGGGGGAAGAGAAGGAAGAACCAGCTAAGGAAAATGCTGCTGAAGCCAAGGAAACTGAAGAAACAGCTGACAAGACTGAAAAGCTTGGAAAGGTAGAAGAAGCAGAAAATATTGAAAAAGAAACTACCAAGTACAAGAATACTGAATCTGCCAGGAAAGCAATGGAGCTTATTAAAGAACAACAACTTAAGGAGAAGATGGAAACTGCCAAAGCAATCTTGGAAGAAGAAGCTGATGATGAAGAAGATGACGAAGAATCATCTTATGAGTATGAGGAAGTGCTTGAAGGATCAGATGAAGAAGCTGATAGTTAGAAATTGTAAAATCTTTGTAATCAGTTTACTTTTATCTATTCTTCAGAAATCTCATCTGATGAACTTGTACATGTAATTCTTTTTCAAAATCAATAAAAAGTCAAGTTCAATCCAATATACTTTTTCTATCTCAGAAAATTTTGAGGATTACAATCTTTAGCTTAGGTATTTGACAGGTACTTAGCTGAAGTTTTGTCATCATCAAAAAGGGGGAAATTTTGGATAAGGATGAAGATGAAGGCACTGAAGACAAATTTAGAAGGGATGTTTTGATGCATTCCAAAACTTCAAAGATTGGCTAAGTATGGAGTAACCTAGCTGATGATCCCTTTGGAAGGAATTTTGACTAAGTAAAGAAGACATCAGAAGAGTCAAAGTTTCAAGGTCCAAGACTTCTGATCTGCTGAAGGAAAAACATCAGACTGATGAAGATCAGCCGACTCAAATCAGATTTGTTCAAATTTGAGATCAGCCGAGTTCACCATCAGACTTGTATTTTCGACAGCCAAGTGGAAAGGATCATAAAGTCTTCCCAACGGTAATAAATGCCCCTTGGTGTAATAAATGCTGAAGTACAAGGTTATTAAAGACAAATGATTGAAGAATCGCTTAGCATCAGTCGAGTGCATTTAATGCTGCCTGCAGAATAGTACTGTTTACAGTACGGACATACTGCAAAAGAGCCGTTCGCGGATTTTAAAGACCAGTACTCGAGGAATTTGAATCCTGTCTCTCTTCAACGGACACTTTTCAATCCTCAAGTATAAATAGCTGAAAGAGACGAAGAAGAAAGGTGCAACACAATCTCTGAGAAATTTTCGAAGCAAAATTCTTTAAGTCTCAAGAACAGCTCACTCATCAGCTGAGTCATTTGTTGACGAAAGCAGAGTTGAAGAATCAAGAAAAATACATCTTCTGAGTGATTTTGTAAACCAGAGTGTTGTGCGGAGTTGTGATCCATCTTTGTGAGTGATCAAACTTCAGAGAGTAGAATTTCTTAGTGATCTTCTATTGCGAGCTTATAGCCTTTTCATTAGTTGTTTAGGTATAAGTGGAGAAATATTGTAATCTGTGTGATTATAGTATAACCCAGAATCTAAGTGATCTGGAAGAGTGGACTAAAGGATTTTTATCCATATAACCACTATAAAAATTACTTGTGTTTTTATATTGCTTTTCTAACTTGCATATTTGCTGATTACATCAAAACACATTAAGTTAACTGTTTGAAAAAGAATTCAAAGGAGTTTACAAAACTGGGGAAACATTTTTCAAACTGCTAAGATTACTTGTGAAAAACACTTTAAAAATCCGCTGCAAGTACTCAAAGTATTAAAACTGATTTTAACAAAATCAGCTAAGTAACTATCAGACGAGTGGTCAACAAACCTGTTCAAAGATTTGTTCGCGAACAGAATTGTAACTTACTAATCTGATCAGCTTAGTCTGTTCAATTAAAGTAAAGTTTTAAAGTTAAAATTTGAAGAAAATTTTAAAGAGGTTTATTCACACCCCCCCCCTCTAAACCTCTTCTGACCACTTGGGACCAAGAAAGCATAATTGAATCGGTGAGATCTCGAGGAGAGTTAGTATAACTTTCAAACCCGAAATTCCCCTCTCGAATTTAATATTAAGTCTATTGGGTACATTTAAAATGAAGTTTTAAAGATCCAAGCCTTCCATCAATAGGAACTAGTGTATGTTGTCTGCTTATTGACAGAGGTGATCCAGAGTCTGGCACCCGAGTCAAAGAAAGGGACAATACACGAAATTCCTTGACTCGTGTTTTTAACTAAACTCGACAAGGGTGAGGACTGGTCGGGATGTGAAGATCGACCGATAACTAGTTACGGAGAATTCACTACCGGGCCCGTTGCTCATCATGATTGATGGGTTCTACTTAACGATTAGTAACATTTATGATGTAGCAGTGCTAGATAAATGTGAAAACCGAGGCAAAATAGCTTGAAGGTTGTGAGGTGCCACAATTGGTAAAAGTATACCTACCTGGAGAATTAATTTTATGGCCACGAGTCGTGGGTGCAATTAATTGCTGCTGGGACGTCAAGACCTGCTAGGAATTAAATTTCCCGAGCAATCAAAGGGGTGATTGTTTCGATAAAATAGTGGGAGAACTTTTTTGAAAACAAGTCCAAAATTCGATAATTATAAGTATTAGACATAAGATCAGTTAGCTAAACGTTGTCTTCTTTCTATTTGTAGATATTAAGTACAATGTCTAAGAATCCATTATCTGTTATCCTCGACGCAAACAAGTTGAATGGTTCAAACTTTGTCGACTGGCTAAGAAATCTTAGAATTGTCCTCGACTCCGAGCGACGAAGCTATGTGCTCGACACACCTATGCTTGCTGCACCCGCAGCACGAGCTATTGAGGAACAACGAACCGCCCATGCTAAAAGGGTTGATGATGATCTTCAGGTTCGCTGCCTCATGCTAGCCTCGATGTCGAATGAACTGCAGAAATGGCATGCTGAAATACCGCTTGCTTGAGATATACTTCTCCATCTCCAGCAGATGTTTGGAGAGAGGTCTCGCACCGAAAGGTTCGCGACCACTAAGGAGCTGTTTATCTCAAGATGGCTGAAGGAAGCAGTGTGAAGGATCACTGTCTGCGTTTCATCAACCTGGTTGAAAAACTAGGGCGATTGGACGTGGACTTGCACGCTGATCTTAGCACTGACCTCCTCCTCCATACGCTGCCCTGTTCCTTTGACCAGTTCGTGTTGAACTTCAACATGGAGGATAGAACCCTCGCTCTTCACGAACTGACCAATTTGTTGGTAACGGCAGAATCGACTCTCAAGAAAGAGAAGCAGGTAATGATTGCACACCAATCGAAGGCTGCAAAGCCCAAGAGAGGTAAGAAGAAGAATAAGGTGTTTTCTTCGAAGGCAGTCACACAGGTGGTCGAAAAGAAGCGCAAAAGCCCAGAAGACGAATGCTTCCACTCCAAGAAAGCAGGGCACTGGAAAAGGAATTGCCCAGACTACCTAAAGATGAAACTGAAAGCCAAAGGTATTTTCTTGGTTGAAGTTAATATTTCTATTAACTGTGCATCGTGGGTGTTAGACACCGCAGCAGGTTCCCATATCTGCAATGATTTGCAGGTGATGGGAGCAGTAAGATACCTGAAGCCCGGGGATAGAATCCTGCGCTTTGGAAACAGAGCTAGGATCGCCGCTGAGGCTATAGGAGACGTGGAATTAGTTTTAGGGAATTTTACTTTAGTTTTAAGAGACTGTTTGTACGTACCGACAATAATTAAAAACATCATTTCAATTCCGATGTTAGACATTGATGGTTTTAATTTTTCCATTGAAAATGGATCCTTTTGCATATTTAAAGGTGGCTTAATGTATGCTCGTGGTACTTTGATAGATGGTCTGTATTCCCTAGAACCTATAAATTCCAACGTCATGCACATTCAATCTAGAAAAAGGAAATATGATAATCAAACTCCACAACTTTGGCACGCTAGACTTGGACATATTTCCAAGAGTAGGATTCAAAAGCTGGTTTCATCTAAGGCTCTTGAAATAAAGAACTTGGATGAACTCCCAACTTGCGAATCTTGTCTCAAAGGAAAGATGACCAAATCACCCTTCACAGGGAATCCCGAGAGAACCAAGCAAACATTGGATTTAATCCATACTGACGTTTGTGGACCATTGAGTGTCAATGCGAGAGGCGGATTCTCGTACTTCGTAACATTCACCGACGATTTTAGTCGTTATGGATATGTGTATCTTATGAAACACAAATCCGAAACTTTTGAGAAATTCAAAAAGTTTCGAATGGAAGTAGAGAACCAACTTGGGCATAGTATTAAAGCACTTCGATCTGACAGAGGTGGTGAGTACTTAAGCCATGAATTCCTCGATTATCTGAAAGATAATGGAATTCTCGCACAACGAACTCCCCCTAGGACGCCCCAACTCAATGGAGTGTCTGAGCGGAGGAACCGAAGTTTGTTAGACATGGTTCGTTCCATGATGAGCTTCGCTGATCTCCCCTTTTTGTTTTGGGGCTTAGCCCTATTAACTGCTTCGAAGATACTAAACATAGTACCTTCGAAATCAGTGCCAACAACACCGCACCAAGTATGGTATGGTAAAGCACCCGTGTGTTCGTATCTACGAGTATGAGGATATCCAGCGTATGTAAAGAACAAGAAGGGAGATAAGCTAGATAGTAGATCTAGTCTGTGCAAATTTGTGGGGTATCCAAAGGAATCCATTGGATACATGTTCTTCGATCCTAAAGAACGTAATACGTTCGTGTCTAGGAACGCCCACTTCTTGGAAGAGGATTTCCTCACCAATCAAAATGGGACAATCGTAGAACTTGATGAAGTCCAGGAATCGGACCCATCCCCACAAACAGTGGGAGCTGAACCAGAATTTACTAAACCTACTAGTACACCTACTCTCCGAAGGTCTGATCAAATTCGTAAAGAGCCAGAGCGATTTGGTTTCATTCACAAAAACGAGAAAGTGGAAAGTGATCCAAGGACCTATCAAGAAGCGATGTCAGACATAGACTCGGGTGCGTGGCTCGAAGCCATGCAATCCGAAATGGATTTCATGCATTCCAACAAGGTTTGGACCTTGGTCGATCCACCTGAGGGAACTATCCCTTTAGGATGAAAATGGATCTTGTAGCGCAAGCTTGGAATGAATGGAGAGGTATTAACTCATAAAGTTCGCTTAGTGGCTAAAGGGTATTCTCAAAGGCCTGGAATAGACTATGAGGAAACTTTATCTCCCATGGATATGTCGAAATCCATTCGAATACTGCTTGCCATAGCCGTGTGGCATGACTACGAAATATAGCAAATGGACGTAAAGACCGTCTTTCTCAATGGAGACATTGACAAGGAGATCTTTATGCAACAACCTGAAGGTTTTGCGTCCAAAGGAAGTGAGCACAAACTGTGTAAACTTCAAAGGTCAATCTATGGCCTCAAACAGGCGTCCCGAACCTGGAACATACGATTTGATGAGACAGACAAAGCATTTGGCTTTATCAAAAACGTGTATGAACCTTGTGTGTACAAGAAGAATAGTGGGAGTTCGATACAATTCATTGTTTTGTACGTCGATGACATTTTGTTAATCGGAGACGATATCAAGATGTTAGCGCAGACTAAAGTGTGGTTATCCGTGCAATTCTCCATGAAAGATATGGGAGACTCTCTAAGTGTAACGAGACGCTATCAGTCAAATCCAGGTGAAGAACACTGCACTGCCGTAAAAGCAATCCTAAAGTACCTGCGAAGGACTAAGGATATGTTTTTGGTCTACGGTGGTAGTGGAGATCTGAAACTTGAAGGATTCACTGATTCGAGTTTCCGGTCTGACGTGGATGACTTCAAATCCAACTTTGGATACATATTCCGCATCAATGGTGGAGCAGTCAGTTGGAAAAGCTGTAAACAGTCTACCACTGCCGACTCAACCACAGAAGCAGAATATATCGCAGCATCAGATGCAGCAAAGGAAAGTGTATAGATGAAAAACTTCATCCAATAACTGGATGTTGTTCCTAGCATTGCTGAACCTGTAGTAGTCTTCTGTGACAACAACGGGGCAATAGCTCAAGCAAAGGAGCCAAGATCACACCATCAATCCAAACACGTACAGAGGAAATACCACGTGATCAGGGAGATCATTGGTAGAGGAGACATGCACATGGATTATGTCAAATCAGAAGACAACATGGCTGACCCACTAACTAAGCCGCTTTCACATGATCTTACGTAGTTTCGTTAGTTCGATCAAGGGTAGGATATATGACAATAATAACAATAAATAAAGTAAAGTAGAGATCAAATGTAATTGTATTCGAGTAAATTGAGTACAAGTACAAATATTAGGGATCCTATTCGAGCATTATTGGATGCCGTACAAGCTAGAGGGTGAAATATGTATAAAGAAGCCTAAAGTATACTAGTAAACCCGAGCAGCAGTCTCAAGTTTTGTGCGCCTAGGAAGTCGTTGTATAATAAATGCATGGAGTATTTATAGCCAAATTGGAGGACTTGGGCCTGGGCTTGGCCCAACAGTGTCCTTCGGTCTATGGTTCTCTGACGTACTCGAAACAATCATCTTCATGCTTTGGTTCGGCTTTTGGTCCCTGGCGACAGGGTTCGGTGCTATTCGAACCGCATTGAGGCTCGAAAAACAGGGGATCCGAATTACCCCTCATCAATACTCCCCCACTTCTCGAGTGTAAAGCGAAGCAAGCGCTCGAAGAAGTACAGAATACGTCTCCAAGCTACAATGAGACGAACCGTTCGGATATCTTGAGGATATGCCTCGTTAAAAACCTAACTTGGAAAAACCCATTGGGATAAAAACCGAGCTAGGGAAAAAGAGTGCATATACAAGAAAGCATGCATCGACGTGTTCTGTAGTTGCCCTTGTCAGAGGATGTTGAAGTAATAATATCCTTTTTGGTTCCAAGATGTGTTGTTCGATCCCCAGATGGATGCTTTCCCGAATTTCCGGTTATAATAAGCAAGGCCTCCGAGATCTTTAGGGATGAACCGTAAAGACAAATTCCGCGATTCTAGAAAGTGAAGGACCAAAAAGGTTATTTTGAGTAGTATAACCCGAAGTTATTACCCTTGGTAAGTTCAACCGTCGCGGTTACTCGGGGACCTCTTTGCAATTTACCTTTTTAACCCCGTATATATATGTTGACCCGTTGAAAAATTACTTCCATGTTAAATTTTCTCTTGAGCTCGAAGTGTTTTAATCGAAAAAGATAGTTACGTTAGTATAATCATTTCCTAATTCATGATGTCAAGCTCTAGAAGTTCAAAGGGCAAGAATAAGATCGAAGAGAGTCAAGAATCTGATCCCTTGTTTAAGCTTGTAGATGACTTCGAAGATGGGGAATTTCGTCAAGACGGCGGAGACGACGATCCGAGCGAGGATCTCGAAGAGAATGAGGTCGACAAACGTAGTATCGGCGAAGGTGCTTTTGTTAGGATCTTTAAACATACGCCAGCCCCACAAGCCGTAATCTCGGGTAAGTCAGAGCTTCCCGCTAGTCAAACTTCCTGTTGTTTTTCGAAAAAGGATCACGCTCGTCTCGAGGCGGATTTTGGGAAATTTCTTCCCAAAGGATTTTCGATTGTCATTCCTTCCTATACCGAGCGTGCCACTGAGCCCCCCGCTGGATGTCAAGCCTTTTACGAGGGACAATTTTCCTGTGGCTTGCGTATTCCATTCGTTCCACTTATCAGAAACATCCTGAACTTCTTTTCACTTTCCCCGGCTCAGCTTCTCCCACACTCCATTGCATACATAATTGCGTTTTGCGTTCTTATGGAGACAAAGGGGGAAGAGGCTTCCTTTAGTAATTTTTGGCAGATTTTTCGAATGGACCCATGCAAGGGTTCGAACATGGGGTTTGTCTCTGTCCATCCGAGATCTAAGCGGCCTTTTCTTACTAAAATTACAACAAAGAAGACTTTAAGTTGGAAAAGGAGATTCTTTTTTGTGAAGGGCCCTGACGTTCCTATCTCAGAGGGTAGCTCGAAAACAAGATCTTATCAATGGGATGGCGCAAATACTTGGACATACGGTTCTCGCAGGATTAAAGAAAAACTCAGCCACCGTCTTTCTGATGAAGTCTTGGGGCAACTGCAGTCTAACCCCTTCCAGACTAGATTCCTGATCCAAGAAGGCGTTTTGCGATTGGCTGGGTTGAGCCAATGTAACTACCTAGTTCCGTCGATCAGATACCCTAACCAGTTCTCCGAAGGGCCTCTTAAGCGAACCGATGTCCTGCCAACCTCCGGTGCTTCGAACACTGCTCCACTTTCTTTGGGTATGCCTCTCATCTTTAACTTACTTTTGTGTCTTATTAAACAATTTTCCTTGTTTGAACTTGTGCCCGATTCGTATTATCCTCGCAGGTCGAATTGTTGAGAAATTTCGGGTATCCTCTGCCGGCTTGGTCGGAGATAAACAGTTTTATTTCGACCCTTTGCCCTATGCCTCCGAAAGAAAAACAGACGCAAGTAACTTAGGTGGGAATCCAGTTGTCATACCGTCTTTGATTCCTGCCTTAAGGGGGGTTGGTACTATGAGTTCCCTGAATTCTGCCACGTCCGGACCTCTTCGATCGATATTCTCTCCTGACACTTCCGCTCTTTCGTCGGTCGGCTACAGTCAACATTCCTGGAATCGGATTCAGGGTATTCAGGAACACGAGAGGCTTTTGGGCCAGAAAAGAAATGCCGAACACCCAGGGCCTTCGAGGAGGATAAAACCCTTTGGCGTGAGTTCTGCTTTTGTCCCATGTCGAGAAGGTAGGTCGGAGCCTGATGTGGCAGACTTTATGGACGAGCATCTTCGTAGTAGCAGAACCGCAGGATATCCTGAGGATGGTACCATTATGACCGATCTGGATATAAATGGGGAGAACGAATTTGACAAAGCCACTAGAATCTTTATGGCCAGTCGATTTAAGCGGGATATCCTGCTTCATTCCATCAAAGGGGATTTTGAGGTTTTAAGTGATTTCTCCAGAACGTATCACGAGGTAAAAATTCGTCTTTCGACTGTGTTATTTCTTCAGAACTCCTAGTTTTACTGATGCTCGAAAATGTCATATAGGTCGGAGATTTATTCGCCCTTCAATCCTATCGTTTGGCGTTATTAGAGCAGGAATCGCAGGACGCTCATGATGCATATGCCCAGATTTTTGCTGATAACCAGGTCATTCGATCTCAGCTGGCGGAGAGTCAGCGAGAATTATCCCAAGTGAAGATGGAACTCGAGACAGTGAGTACGAAACGTTCCTCCTCAGTGGAAGAGGACTTGCTGGCGTCCGTCAAAGAGAGGAGTGCCCTCGAGGAAGAGCTGAAGAAAGTAAAGATAGAACTTGAATTGGCGAAGCAAGACTCCGAGCGTGCGTATGCCCAGGGCCGAGAAGAAGCCGAGATCCCTGCCATACGAGAGTTCCTGGAATCCCCTGTCTTAGACCCCTTAGTTCAAAGGAAAATGGGGGAAATCCTTCAGACGATCTTTTATAAAGGGGTTCAACAGTTGGTCGCGGCCAAGAGGATTCCAGATGATATGGATGAGTACTTTAAGCACATGAACCCTTTTAAGAATGCTGAAGGGAAGGATTATAAAGCTTCTTCTATACCCAAGATGGATATCAATTGGCGAAATCATCGCTTTGCCCCCTTAGTCGAGGAGTATGGCATTCCGATGCCTAACCCTGATGTGCTCGAGTACTCCTGCGACGATCCTTCTAATGTGTCCGGGGAGGAAGATAAGGATGTCAATATAGGCAACGCCCCGGATAAGGGAGACGGTCGATCTTTCGACCAAGCTGGGTAATTGTCCATCTTCAAATATCGCCTGATTTTCAGCTTAGCGAGTTTCTGGGGTTGAGTAAGCCGGAGGGGGCGGTTCAAGGTTCTCTAGTTAGGAAATCAGTTGTATTTACCTATGTAACCCAATTTTGTAAACGAGTTGACTTTATATTTCTTGATCTGATTCGTGTAACTTGTGAATTCTAACTTTATAAATATCGATGATTTTTCACACTTTTTGATCGAACTTTGTTTATCCGAGTGGGATTTTTCTCCATGGTCGCGTCGATTCACTATCACAATCGTAGTGCGTAGCGTCTATAAATATTAGGATTTCTTTTCATTGTTCATACGATATCCTCCCTTACAGAGATCGGAGCTCTCCCTATATTTTCTGCATTTTCTGAACTTCCTCAAAAAGTAACGATCCTAGCTCATCGATCCCTGATTCTCTTGTTATGGAGAATGTATTAGGCAAATCTATCGATCCCAGATCGATATTTGGTGGTTCGAAGAATAAGAAATCGAACAAAGAGCGAAGAGCTGACAAGGAGGCCAAACCCTCCAAATCTTCTTCTAAGACCTCTGTGTCTTCCCCGAAAGCTCCTGAAGGGGGAGAAGATAAGAAAGAGAAAAGCGCCTCCTCGAAACCAAACAAGGGTGATGAAAAGCTCGAGGCTAAGCTCGGAGGTTCCTCCCCGAAAGTGATTGATTCTAACAGTGAGGATCCTGTCGAAGAAAAGATTCCTGTTCCTTCTTCGAATAAGAGGCCTTATTCTGATGGGGTTACACCGATTGAGGCTTTGCAAAATTTTGTTATTAGTAGCAAGTCATCGTCCGATACTTCGATCGTTCCTTCCTCAGGGAATCCCAGCAAAAAATCCAAGTTAGAGATTGAGAGTGGTGGGGGGGCCTCTGCTGAAGCTTTAGGAATTGATAATCCTTCCCTGCACGAGGAGTTGAAAGATGGATCTCCTTCTAAGGTTGATCCCATGGGTAACTTGTTGCAAGCTACCTTTACTTCTTCAGAGACTGACATACCCAAGGAGAGGAACCTGTCCAAAGAGAGAAACATAGAAGAGTTGTTCGAGTCTGGGCAGCACCTCCTTTTTCAGGTGTATTATTTTTTTTTTTTTTTTTTTTTTAAAATAAGAAAAATAATGCTGCTGATCCTTTTAATCAGGCCGGACAAGATTTTATTGAGCTTAAAACATTTGCTGAGCGGGAGACCAGCCAGCGTGCTGCTATTTCTCTCGAGCTGGAGGAGAAGAAAGTCGAGCTCGATCGCGTACTCGCAGAGAAACTTGCTTTAGAGAGGGAGAAGACTGCTAACGAGCGTGGAGAAGAGATCCATAATCAGCTGAACGAGAAAATCGAGAAACTGAAGAACCTTCATGAGCAGGAGAAGCAAGATTTCATACGTCAAGAGAAGGAGGCTTATGATCGTGGGTTCGCAGCAGGATATGAGGCTCGTAGCGCTGAGCTTCGAAAGATTCTTTCTGATAATAAGCTTGTTTAGATGTCGTCTCTAATTTGCTCGGGCTTGTAATATTTCCGTACTGTTTTTATTTGTGCAACCATGAATAAATTTCAGATATTTTATTTCCCATGGCTTGTAATACCTTACTCTTTTTTTCGAATCGTATGTTCTCCCTATGTGCTCTTTCTTTGATCATGCTTTAGTTTGCCTTCTCAATTTTTCGACCTTTGGCGTAGTAATTCCGCTTATATTCCAAAAGTAGTATCACTTTCTCTCCCCGGTGAAATTCTCGGGAAGCGCAACAGTCTTTTGATCTTGACCGTTCCTTTCGTTTTTCGCTAGCCGTTGGATTCTGAGAATAGTACTTATAAATAGGGTTCTTCAATTTATATCCTTACAAAATTATCTTTAAAGCAGACTTCCTTCAACCATGCTGGTTAAACGATCTTGTTGTATGGCGCAATATTTTAAACTTCGAGATAGGACCTATTCTGCATGTCATATACTAACTGGTACTTCGACCTCGACTAGGGTATCTGCAGGCGAATATTATTCCGACCTTGGAGTCCGGTCAGCTTTATTGCTGACCACCCACGACCCGGGCACTCCCCACGACCCTCCGTGGTTTAGGAGAAGTTCAAGCATCAAATCTTTTAGGGGTCTCCAGCGGTTTGCTCGGTTCTTCCTCGAGGATGTAAGGGGTGGAGCTTCGAGGGTCGAGGCCCTCAATAAAGTATTCACGCTACACCTAGAAAAGGATGCCTTACCCTTCTCCTTTTTGAGGAATCATAAAATAAGGATAAAAGCCTGTTGGCTCGACAGGCTCCTCCAATCCGAGTAAGGACATTATCGTTCGCCGAAAATTTCATAGGAAGCTTTGTAGGTGTTTGTAGAATTATAAAATGTAACAGGAGTTGATATCTTTGTAACTTGCAACTTTTCAATGTATCGAACTCTGGAAATAATAATTTCTTGATTAATTTCTTACATTCGTTCTTATCTGCTTAGATAAAGCTCTTGGCCCATCCTCGGAAGAGTTCTTGATAATGGTTCCTTGATCAGTTATAGTTCGACTTTTTCTTTGTGACTTTCTTTAACGATCGGGAATTAAACTATAATTATTTCGAGCATGGTTGAATTTTACCTTTTCTTCATTTATCCGCCCGGTTCCTGAATTTTCGGGAAGTGGAACGGTCGCTGCATTTACTGCTTATATCTCAGCCGTTAGTACCATCAAATCTGAGTCGTTAATTGCCTTTTCCTTTCACTATATATAGTTCCGTAGTTACCTTCAAACTTTTCATTTCAGTAACATTTCTGATCGGCTCTATGATTGAGATTTTACTCTTTCTAGCCGCCATGTTCCGTTTGCTATCCCCGATTGAACTGTTCGAGGTTTTCCTCCGAACTATTTATAAATTTCGCTATCTCCTGATGGCTACTTATTTCGACTAGGGTATCGACAGGCGAAAATGAATGCGACTGGGGTACCGGCAGGCGACCAGCTCTCTTTGATTTCAAGTCTTTGAGGCAGGTTCGATCTCCTGTATCCTGTCAATCCACCCGGTCGGATAGTGGGTCAACTGCTGGAGGAGTTTTCCTGCACTCGATCTCTACTTCTTCAAGATATTCCTTGAAGAAAGTTGCCTTCGAGATTGCGTGGAATAATTTCTCTAGGGATTGCCTCCCTGTCTTTCGGCCTGCTCCAGCACGGAGCGATTATTGAGGAAGCGATGGATTAAGGGTAGAAGTGTTATCCCAGCCTCGCCTTCCGTCTTCAGTTACGAGAACATTCTAGCATAGGGTTGTTTTGTAATAGGGTTACATTAAATGTAAAGTTTTTGCTTGATTTATCATTGTAATTTCGAACTCTTTTGTAACCGTTTGTAATGTCATGAATGAGATATTTATTTCTCTCATCATCCTTACTTGTTATCTTATAGAATTGCTTTTGTATACTGTTGTCGAGCATCCATCTCTCTGTCTCAAGAATACGAATAAGAGCTATCTTTAAAAACTTTGACAAATATTCAGACGATGGATGACAACCGACATTCCTCGATTTTGAATTTAATCTGTCGGAGATCTTTGTACCCCCATCAAATACATAATAATTAAGAGATCGAATAGAAGAATCCCGAGATGATCCTTGAGTAACAAATTTAATCCGAGGGGCCAAATTCCCCAGTCAAACAAATAATCGCGAAGTAATAATCGAAAAAGGATTTTGACCGATCTTGACTAATAATTTTGATATAAGCGTCGCGATGATGGCTGTTAGCCTTAGACGAATGAATAATTATGGAGAGAAAAGAATAGAAATGCTGATTGATCTTGATTGATCGATGAAAATAATTTCGATCTAAGGGGCATAGCAGAGGCTTTCACCCTTAGTCATTTTCAGAGCAATTTTAGCTCGAGGGTCATAGCAGAGGCTTTCACCCATTCAATATTTTCGATCTAAGGGGCATAGCAGAGGCTTTCACCCTTAGTCATTTTCAGAGCAATTTTAGCTCGAGGGTCATAGCAGAGGCTTTCACCCATTCAATATTTTCGATCTAAGGGGCATAGCAGAGGCTTTCACCCTTAGTCGTTTTCAGAGCAATTTTAGCTCGAGGGTCATAGCAGAGGCTTTCACCCATTCAATATTTTCGATCTAAGGGGCATAGCAGAGGCTTTCACCCTTAGTCGTTTTCAGAGCAATTTTAGCTCGAGGGTCATAGCAGAGGCTTTCACCCATTCAATATTTTCGATCTAAGGGGCATAGCAGAGGCTTTCACCCTTAGTCATTTTCAGAGCAATTTTAGCTCGAGGGTCATAGCAGAGGCTTTCACCCATTCAATATTTTCGATCTAAGGGGCATAACAGAGGCTTTCACCCTTAGTCGTTTTCAGAGCAATTTTAGCTCGAGGGTCATAGCAGAGGCTTTTACCCATTCAATATTTTCGATCTAAGGGGCATAGCAGAGGCTTTCACCCTTAGTCATTTTCAAAGCAATTTTAGCTCGAGGGTCATAGCAGAGGCTTTCACCCATTCAATATTTTCGATCTAAGGGGCATAGCAGAGGCTTTCACCCTTAGTCATTTTCAGAGCAATTTTAGCTCGAGGGTCATAGCAGAGGCTTTCACCCATTCAATATTTTCGATCTAAGGGGCATAGCAGAAGCTTTCACCCTTAGTCATTTTCAGAGCAATTTTAGCTCGAGGGTCATAGCAGAGGCTTTCACCCATTCAATATTTTCGATCTAAGGGGCATAGCAGAGGCTTTCACCCTTAGTCGTTTTCAGAGCAATTTTAGCTCGAGGGTCATAGCAGAGGCTTTCACCCATTCAATATTTTCGATCTAAGGGGCATAGCAGAGGCTTTCACCCTTAGTCATTTTCAGAGCAATTTTAGCCCTTGGGTCATAGCAGAGGCTTTCACCCATTCAATATTTTCGATCTAAGGGGCATAGCAGAGGCTTTCACCCTTAGTCATTTTCAGAGCAATTTTAGCCCTTGGGTCATAGCAGAGGCTTTCACCCATTCAATAATTTCGATAATAATTGAGATCGATATTAGAAAAATGCTGATCTTGAGTACCAGAATAATTGCTAAATAGAGATTGAGCATATTAGCACCCGACGAGCAGGTGGGCATATTACGTGTCGCAACCACTCGACCTTTTCCAAACGGTTCCCTCCTTTATCGGGAAACGCAACAGTTCTTAGATCTGGTTCCTTCATGACGTGAAATCTCTGCCGTTAGATTCCACTTATTTTTCCTATAAAAAGCTGTCATTCCTTAGAAGCCATCTTATTCATTGTATTGACATCTCTTCCGTCCCCTCATGGCGACTAAGATTATTATTTCAATAATTCGCTTATTCGAGGTCAGATTTCGAACAATTTTTAAGTGGAGGGATATCCGAGCAGAGATAATATCATTTCAACCTTCGCTTAGAGTATCGGCAGGCAAATATAATCTCCATCTTGAAGGCCAATAAGCCAGATTTATGGAGCTTGTAGGTTATGGCATAGGTTTTCGATTAGGGACCTATTGCCACAATGCATTTAGGAAGACGTACAGGGGTGGGAGTTCTGCAGAGCTCGCTTACTCGATGAATCGCACCCTCGAGTCTTCATCTTTGGAGAATCGTAAATAAAGTTAAGAGCCTGCGGATCCGAAGGAGATTCCATGGTCGGAGCTCAGTTACCCCTAATAGACGGTAGGAGAAGAGACCGAAAATTTCATAGGATTGTAGGGAGTAATAGTGTTCTTGATGTAATATGAACGTTTGATCTATGCTCGATATGTATTTCCCAGCTTTTGTATTTTCCAAGATAATATAAATACACTTCCTCTTTGTTTTGTTGATAACATCAAATATAAATAGAATAGAGTTTATCTTTCGTAACTCCATTGTGATCTTCTAATATCGATAGAGAAATAATCGAATACCAGTTGCCTGATCGGATAATAGATAAATATTTTAGCGGCCCTGAAATTGATAAGGGAAATGATGCCATAAACCCTTATCACTGCTGAACTTCCATAATTGTATAATTCCCAGGACGAGAATTCTGTTCGACTAAACCGATTATATTTCTTCTCAATTGGTAATGTAAAAGCATAACAATAAATACTTGAGTGTAAAAATATCTTAAATAAACCGAATACGAATCCGACATGCCATCCTTCAATATAATGTTATGAACGCGTCGTGACTATTCGATATTTAGAATGTCGTAATTCTTCTATACTCCCCATTGAATTAGGTGTCCTTCATTTCCAAACAGGGCCCTATTTCTCGGGAAACGTAACGGTCCTTCCATTTATTACGGACATCAAACCGTTCGTAGCCTGTTATCTGGGCCGTTGATTAAAAATCCTTCACCATTATAAATAGGTCCCTTCGTGTATACAGCACTTCTTGCTTTTTTCCTTATGCTCCTCCGATCACCATGGGTCGAATTTCAGATTTGATTCGTATTTTCTCCCAGATAAAAGAGTTTGAGATTAGAGTTCGAACTTTGTTTTTCGATCTTGTTTCCTTTTATATAAGCTTTTCGCTTAGAATATCGACAGGCAAAAGACATTGCGCCTAGAATACCGGCAGGCAACCTGTTTTCCCAGACATATCATGTCTGTGACGGGTTTGAATTCCGGTCTTCTGGTGCAGTACCCGATCGGGCATATGGTTACTCCGAGAGGAGTTCTTTAAATCTGAGGCACCAGCTTCCTCGAGGGCTTTCTTACGAGATAGTTCCTTCGAGTTCCCTTGGAGCGCCTCTGCTGGGATAACCCTTTGCTGCTCCGGTTCGGATTATCCAGTAAACAATGATCGAGCATTTCCATCATTGTTTACTGATGATGAACTAAGGTCGGTCTGAAGCCCAGGAGTGGAGTTGTGCCCTTGTCCCGTTCGAAGACGGCTGTGCGAAAGGTGGCGAGTGATTGCCAATAAGAATCACTGCTGAGTTCTGCATCTGGGGCGACCTTGGGGAACGAAGATCGAGTATATTACCTCAAGAAATTTGTAATAGAGTAGGAGTGATTGTATTGCATTTCTTGAGCTCGAATTAAATTCGAAACTTTACTTTGTAACTTATCTGAAGATTTATAATGATAAAGCTTCATTTCTGATTGAATTTTATTACTTGAATTCCGCTATTGGTCGAAATGACAGCCTAATATTCAATCAATCGACTTATCCCGATTAACCTTTGAGAAAAACACCACAGTCGATAAATAGTATATAGAGATTTCGTAAATGGTCTTCTAAATAATCGATTCGAAAGAACTTGTCATTGAAGATAATAAACGCGAAGGTCGGAAAAATAAATTCCGATCGTCAATTGA
This sequence comes from Penstemon eatonii, assembly GCA_038501285.1. Lineage (NCBI taxonomy): Eukaryota > Viridiplantae > Streptophyta > Magnoliopsida > Lamiales > Plantaginaceae > Penstemon > Penstemon eatonii. Next base: position 56,948,335 of record CM076715.1, on the reverse strand, counting down.
CAAGCTGCAATTTTATAGATCTTCTAAGCCTTCGATGATACCTGCTGAACTTCTTAATCGCTTCTAAAAATAAATTCGTTGAAGAAATAAAAGAGTTGTGCGACCATAGGCTTGACTATTATCCTTAAGCTTTTCTGGCATACATTTTTCTCCTCGTATTAGGCATATTTCGATCTAATACTCGAATAAGGCCCCTCGGTGGGCGCCAATTGATCTTACGTAGTTTCGTTAGTTCGATCAAGGGTAGGATATATGACAATAATAACAATAAATAAAGTAAAGTAGAGATCAAATGTAATTGTATTCGAGTAAATTGAGTACTGATGGGGGCTATTTCGCACCCTACATACTGATCAGATCGAACAAAGATTATAAGATCGATTCGACCAACTATAAAGGATCGGGATCTTCTTACAGACCCTGCAAAATGCCGCTCGCTCCGAGTAAAGATTATACTCCGGACCCAAGAAGGATAGTTGGGCCGAGTCCAAGCAGGACTATGATTCCTTGTAATACTAGGTTTAGCATAATATATAGATACCTAGTTATTCATTATATGGGGGGGGGGGACAAATTCTCTTAATTCTGAGATTACACAAGAATACATTGATAACAATAGAACTCAATAATATCTATTATTATTGCAGAACTTTACCTTCATATCGTTGTGTTCTTAATTTTGTTAATGGTTTTACTTCTTGCCTTTGATTATTGCTTTTCTTTGTAAACGATCCATCCAGAATAAAGTAACAGAGCCCAATATACTGAATAATTCAATATCCAAACCCCCGATATCACAAAATTCACTGATATTAAATTAACCCGACGAAAAACGGTTAAATCAGTTGGCGCCCACCGTGGGGCTAGGTTAATTATTCGATCGACATATGGCTCGCCCAAGGAAAAGCGCCCGTGTCGGAGCAAGAAGTAACACAACCACCGGTCATGACACATCTGAAGATCCACAGGAGAACGACAATAATAACGTTCCCAACACCGACGAGAATTTGCAGAATACCCATCCCCGACATCAGGAACCCCTAGAAGGTCCTCCCGGTACGATACAGGAAGAGCCGGAAGTCCCCGAGATCCCTGTTCCTCTCCCGGGTGCTCAGGAGAAATTACGACAAATAGCGATGCTCGTTAAATCGCTCTCCCCAGAAGAATTACTTGTGCTTGATCAAATTCCGCGAAACCCAAGGGCTGCCAGGACAATTCCTGCTCGGAGAACGCCCGGACAAAACGATCAAGTATCTCAACAAGCTGATAGCCCACCAAGCGAGCACCGCTCACTACACAGTCCACAACAGGACAATTCAAAACCCTCCGACAATAATCCTCGAAGAAAGCCAGGTCACAGAAAAACCCAGGCGAAGCGCAGTGGATCCAGGGAACGTACAATTATCCCTATTGAGGATGACATAGATGATACAATCCCTGATCGACCACGAACGGCTCGACTGACGGAAAGAGAAATTGAAAAGATGGTCCAGGACCGGCTCGAACAACGCTTACGATCTATTCAAAATCCGTGGGCCCGAACCACGGAACTCCAGGAGAGCCTTGCGGCCTGTTCTCCCTTCTGCAAGGAAATAAAAGAGGCACAATCGATCGGACAAGTCCCGGGTAGACTACCTCGCTATGATGGAACCACTGACCCGGATGATTATATTTTTAGCTTTACGAATATAATGAATTTATATGCCCACTCTGCCGAATTCACTGCCAAATTAATGGTAACTACATTCGAAGGACTCGCATTGGACTGGTTCGCGAAACAACCTGCCAACTCCATATTCAGCTTTAGGGAACTCTGTAACAAATTGACGCAGCAGTTTGCCAGTCAGAAGAGACAAAAACTTCCGATGAGCTACCTTGGAACTATATATCAACAAGAAGGAGAATCCCTAAGGAATTGGTTGGCCAGATTCAACGTAGAATTACTTAAAATCGATTCCCCAAATATCGATTACATAATATCTATCCTCTTCGATCTCACTAAAAACAGGCAGTTCGGAAATGCCCTCAGTCGAAAACAACCAAGAACGTTCGCCGACATCATGAGCCTGGCGTCTAAGTATATGACCCAAGAAGAGATGAATTCCTTTAAGGACAAGAACAAAAACAAAGTCGCGGCTACAGGGTCTAAGCGGCATGACAAGATTCCCGCCCAAAGATCCTTGGATTACGAGCGATCTGCCAGGAGAGGTAACGTTTTCCAGCGACTGGAATACAGCAGAGCCGACCAAGAAAGGCAACCTAATTTCTACCAAAGACCAAGAAACCCTGAACAACCAATCAGAAGCAGAGTGAATCAAGTAGAACACCCAAGATTAAATGCTCCAATGGAAGAAATCTTGGAAGTTCTAGAAAGGAATAATTGGATTCCCGAGGCGAGGAAAATCGCTCAGCCCAGACCAGGGTCTAGAAACTATGATCAATACTGTAAGTACCATAGGGCACATGGGCATCGAACGGAAAATTGTTTTCACCTTAAGAGAGAAGTTGAAAAACTGATCGAGCAAGGAAAACTAGACGAATACATAGAACGAGATAATCGCAAAAGGGAAAGAAGCAGAAGCCCCCGGAACGGAACTCAAAGGAGAAGTTCTCATCGAAGATCACCTGAACGTCGGCCTACTCAGGAATTGAATCACGACCAGGTCAATGGGACTATCCACACTATATCCGGGGGGCCTGCGGGTGGAGATAGTCGTAATGCTAGACGAAGAACGACCAGATCCATAATTGCAAATTCTAAATATCCAAAAGAAATATGGACATTAGAAAACAGGCCAACAAATCACCAGCCGATCAGCTTTAACGAAGGTGAAGTACCTAAAAACATCACTTGGGATACAAAAGAGGATAACCCAGATTTCCCTATGGTAGTGTCGTTAGAAATAGCAAATTATAATGTGAGAAGAATCCTAATCGATAATGGAAGCTCAGCAAATATCATCTCCAGAGAGGTCTTAGCACAAATGAACCTCGGGCAAATAAACCTACAAAGGGTAGCAACGCCGTTAGTAGGCTTTGGAGGGTCCGAGATCATCCCCAGCGGAACGATATCTTTAAGTGTATCGCTCGGAAAGAAACCACTTCGGACCGTGAAGTTGGTAAAATTCCTAGTGGTAGATACACCCTTCGCTTATAACGCTATATTAGGGCGACCAGCCCTTAACCTTTTTCGAGCTGTAGTCTCTACCTATCATCAGAAAATAAAATTTCCAACCGACAGCGGCATTGGAGAAATAACGAACGACCACTGTATGGCATGGGACTGCTACAGCACATCATTAACATTGAAAGAACACCCCAAGTCAATTACTCCGAGCAAGAGAAAGATCGTGGACGATCTCGCTAGAAATGAGGTCGAAATTCCTATTACTGATCGATTAGATAAAAAGGGGAAAGAACCACTAGACTTATCCTTGCAACCCCCAGAACATAAAGATATAATTCTGGTAGAAGGCGACTCGTCCAAAAAGACAAGAATTGGTACAGAATTGAGCGAAGAAGGAGAAGTAATGTTAATCGAATTTCTAAGAAATAACGTGGACGTCTTCGCCTGGAGTGCAAATGACATCGAAGGGATCGATCCTCGGGTAATCAAGCATACCCTAAAAATTGACCCTTCAGCGAAACCCGCCAGACAGAAGAAAAGAAATCATGGACCAATAAAAGATAAAATTATCAAAGCCGAAGTTGAAAGACTGTTGGAAGCAAAACAAATCCGAGAAATACATTTCTCGGAATGGCTATGTAATGTTGTACTAGTAGCAAAAGGGGATAAAAAGGACAACAAATGGAGGATGTGTAATGATTTCACCGACCTTAACAAGTTATGTCCACGCGACCCTTACCCCCTCCCAAGAATTGATTTATTGGTCGACTCGACCGCTGGCTTCGCGCTGTTCAGCATGATGGACGCCTTCCAAGGTTTTTACCAAATATACATGGACGAGCGGGATCAAGAGAAGACCGCATTCATAACCGAACAGGGAGTATACTGCTTTATAGTAATGCCGTTCGGATTAAGGAACGCCGGGGCTACATACCAAAGATTGGTAAACCTAATGTTCAGGGAGTTAATCGGAGAAATAATGGAGGTCTACGTAGACGACATGTTAGTAAAAAGTATGAATGAAGCGGATCACGTAAGACATCTAGATCGATGTTTCCGAATCCTAAGAAAATACCGTATGAAGTTGAACCCTGCAAAATGCACCTTCGGTGTTAAGTCAGGAAAATTTTTGGGATATTTGGTACACCAGCGAGGAATAGAAGCCAACCCAGAAAAAATTCGAGCCATAACTGAAATGAAACCTCCCAAGACCATCTCTCAAGCGCAAAGCTTGGTTGGGAAGATCGTAGCATTGAATAGATTCATATCTAAATCTGCGGACAGAAGCTTGCCCTTTTTCCAAACGCTTCGAAAAGCGAAAAACTTCGTTTGGACCGAAGAATGTGAACGAGCCTTCGAACAACTCAAAGAATATTTGACATCCCCTCCGATGTTGGCCAAACCAACAGAAGGGGAACCATTGTACATATACATCTCCATCTCCGATACGGCCATTAGCTCAGTACTAATTAAGATAGAGGTTTCAGAGCATAAGCCTGTCTATTATCTCAGCAAGTTATTACAAGGGGCGGAGAAGAATTACTTGGAAATAGAAAAATTCACGCTGGCCTTAGTAGTGGCTGCTCGAAAACTCCGACCCTACTTCTTAACCTACAAAATCATCGTTTTGACGAACCAACCGCTTAGGCAGATCCTAGCAAAACCAGAAGCCTCCGGAAGACTAATCAAATGGGCCATCGAACTCAGCCAATTCGATATCGACTACAAACCAAGGGTCGCCATCAAGGCCCAAGTATTGGCTGATTTTTTATTGGAAACACCAACACAATCATCAAACACCCTCCATGAGGATATATTGATCATAGAAGATCAAACCTGGTTAATGCATGTAGATGGTGCTTCAAGCCGGGAAGGAGGAGGCGCCGGAATCAACTTCACCGGACCTAATAAAGAAGATTTGAATTATGCTATTACATTGGACTTTGTCGTAACAAATAACGAAGCAGAGTATGAGGCGTTAATCGCAGGAATGGAAATGGCAGGGGCGGACCGCTATAGGGGCTGGGGGGGGGGCGGTCGCCCCCCCAAGAAAATTTGGAAAAAATATTTATATAGATATATTTGTCAATTATGTTCAAATATAGTCAGTAGTGTAGTGGATGGTGTAGTACATATCCGACGAGATAGCCAAGGTTCGATTCTCTTGATGCTCTTAGTTGATAAAGTTTTAATTACACAATCTATTTATCTTTCTTTTATCCACTTTATTATATAATAAATACATGGATCAATTTATAAATATTAATGTGGCATATGTACTAACATTATCGTAACTATTTTTATGTTAATAATTTATTAATGTCTTAATTATAATCTTCATATTTTATGATAAAAATATTTGATTTATAAAATGCATTACAATAATAAAAAAAAAAAGTTCTAATATTAATTTTGGTACTTTTTATAGCAATTTTTTTTATAGAATTGGGTTTATATTGTAAAAATATTTACATGTTTTAAGATTATTCAATATTTTGAACCATTTGTTGAATGAAACTCTTTTAAAAAAAATTATTACTATATTTTTCACGTTTTATTAGAAAAATATACAAAATTACTTATTTTCATTAAGTTGTCATTTTATCTCAACAACAGAAAAATATCAAATTTACTATTAAAAATTCTCGCCCCCCCAATCAAAAGCCTCTAGGTCCGCCCCTGGGAAATGGCAATCAAAGCCAACATAAAGAGGCTAAAAGTATTAACCGACTCAGAGTTAGTACAAAGGCAAATAGAAGGCTTATACGAGGCTAAGGAATTCAACATGATCAAATACCTCGCCAAAGTAAAAGCACTGGCCGAGAAGTTTGAAGACTTCGACATACAAAACATTCCACGTTCGGAAAATAAATGGGCCGATCAACTATCTAAGTTTACAGGATCCCAAGACGGAAAGACCGAACGAGTGATCAACTGGCTGATCTCTTCTACACCGGCTGTCGACATCGATGAGACACCGATAGTCGATATAATGGAAATCGAAGAAGTCGAAGATAATTGGATGACACCAATGATAGACTATCTTCGTGAAGGAAAACTACCATCTGATCAGAATGAAGCTCGGAAAATAAAATATCGAGCCCCAAAATATACACTCGTAGAAGGAAAACTCTACCGAAGGTCAGTATCAGGAATTCTCCTGAGATGCGTCTCTGAATCCCAAACCGCTGAAATACTGCGAGAAATACATGAAGGAGACGCGGGAAATCACAGCGGATCGAGGGCATTGGCTTTAAAATGCCTCAGAACAGGTTACTATTGGCCTACTGTCAATAAGGACGCCGCAAATTAAGTCCGAGAATGTCATCATTGCCAAGTACATGCCAACGTATGTCATCAACCAGCAGAAAATATGCACCCGATTCCAATTTGCTGGCCTTTCGATCAGTGGGGAATGGACATCGTGGGGCCTTTCCCAGCGGCCAGATCAAAGAAAGCTTACGTCCTGGTCGCTGTAGAGTATTTCAGCAAATGGATAGAGTGCATCGCCTTAGCGCGAATAACTCAATTCCAAGTGATCAACTTCCTATGGAAGTTCATAGTCTGTCGATTTGGCATCCCTAGGATCCTAATTTCCGATAATGGAACCCAATTCGCTGGAAAACAAGTGATAGAATGGTGTTCGAAACTGGGAATTCAACAAAATTTCACTTCAGTCGGGCATCCAAGAGCGAACGGACAAACCGAAGTAGCAAACCGAGAGATAATAAAATCTTTGGAAAAAAGATTAGGATCAGCCAAAGGAAAATGGCTCGATGAACTACCAGGAGTATTGTGGGCTAATCGAACCACGGTAAGAAACTCAACTGGGGAAACCCCATTCAGCTTGGTATATGGGTCGGAAGCTGTTATTCCTGTGGAAACTTTAATTCCAACGCCAAGAATAGAGATGTTTGATGAACAAGAAAATGAAAAGGCAAGAGAAAATGACGTCGATCTAACAGAAGCCTTAAGGGATAAAGCTGCCGTACGACTACAAGCCACTAAGGCAAATATGGAGAAAGCATACAATCAAAAAGTACGCGTCCGAACCTTCAAAGAAGGAGACTTGGTTTTGAAAAAGGTAGAAGTATCCAAGCATGTGGGAAAGTTACAACAAAATTGGGATGGACCTTACATCGTCATTGGCGTAGGAAAGAAAGGTTCATACAAAATTGCACACATGGATGGGACAGCCTTACCAAGAACCTGGAACGCAGTCAACCTTAGGAAATACTATGGTAAATAAATTTTAGCAGATTATACTGCATTGTTTTATTTTACTTTACTTTATCAAGTTTTAATCCTTGTAACAAAGGCCTCAGCCTAGAGTTCAATTAGTAAAAACTTTAGCATTTTCTATACATCGATTATTTCGATTAACGCTCTGTGGAATTACACTAGCATATTGATAAATATCAGAACGAAGCGAGTCGAGTATACATTGATCCGCTCAATAAACACTCCTCGATTTATGTCAACGGCAAAAAAGGACTTTTTGGTGACAAACCTAAGTCTAAATTATAATGAGTCGAGTATACATTGATCCGCTCAATAAACACTCCTCATTCCGACCACAAAAACAAAACGAGTCGAGTAAACATTGATCCGCTCAATAAAAACTCCTCGATCGAACACAACAAACATAAAGACTTATTGGTGCGAAAAACCTAAGTCTAAACAAAACGAGTTGAGTAAACATCGATCCGCTCGATAAAAACTCCTCGATATATATTCAACGATCAAAAAGACTTTCAGGTACTAAAAACCTAAGTCTAAACAAAACGAGTTGAGTAAACATCGATCCGCTCGATAAAAACTCCTCGATATATCTACAATGATTGAAAGACTTCAGGTACTAAAAACCTAAGTCTAAACAAAACGAGTTGAGTAAACATCGATCCGCTCGATAAAAACTCCTCGATATATCTACAATGATTGAAAGACTTCAGGTACTAAAAACCTAAGTCTAAACAAAACGAGTTGAGTAAACATCGATCCGCTCGATAAAAACTCCTCGATATATCTACAATGATTGAAAGACTTCAGGTACTAAAAACCTAAGTCTAAACAAAACGAGTTGAGTAAACATCGATCCGCTCGATAAAAACTCCTCGATATATCTACAATGATTGAAAGACTTCAGGTACTAAAAACCTAAGTCTAAACAAAACAAGTTGAGTAAACATCGATCCGCTCGATAAAAACTCCTCAACATATATATTCAACGATCAAAAAGACTTTTGGTATTAAAAACCTAAGTCTAAATAAAACGAATAGAGTAAACATCGATCCGCTCGATATACACTCCTCGAACTATTTACAACGAGAAAAAGACTTTTTGGTATTAAAACCTAAGTCTAGATAAAACGAGTTGAGTAAACATCGATCCGCTCGATAAAAACTCCTCGATATGTTTTCAATGATAAAAAGATTTTTGGGTTAAAAACCTAAGTATAATTACAAACGAGTCGAGTATACATTGATCCGCTCAATAAAAACTCCTCGATCTACTCCTAACGATCTAAAAAAGATCCGCTGATACTCCTAAAGTTTTGAAAGATAAATCAAGTATGAATTCATCTGCTCGGAAATTACTCCTCGTAAATAAAATTACCAACGACAAAGAAGATGCAAGAAATAAAGTAATATTTTATTCATCAAATCAATTACATACAAATATACTACGTTACAAAGATCTGCTTGCTACCTAAAGATCGTTACAATGATCTACTTAAATTGATCCTATGGGATCGACTATCTTCACGACAATGTCCACGGAAACACCAATCTCCTCCCTAGTACCTCATCGATCATAATAAACCACCTAAGAAGCATGCTGCTCAGGATGGTCGACTTCTTTGGTTCGATGGCCAGGCTCTGAAGATCAAATGTTGTTCCAGATGAAATGAACACTACCAGCCAGATAAACCAGCAGTACTCAATTCACCCACAAAAGATACTGCTTTTACATTATCTATAAAACATTTTACTCTAAAGCAGCATCTATTCGGGACCGTCGTGAAACGGTAAGTTTACCAGCCACCCCGGCGGTCTATCACTCCGGAAGTCACATCCAAGAGCGAGGGTGACTGGCAAAGTATGAACCCTCCATGTGCAGACGGAAACCACGGACCTCTAAGGTGATGAAGACTAAAGCAGAGATCTCATGGGATCCGTCGATACAAGGAAAGGCTGACATGGGACCCGTCAATACAAGACTGGGGACAATTCCTTTACTGCGAACGAACAAATCACGATAATGTGACTTCTTGAACATTATGGGGTCCGAAGGCAAAATGAAATCTAAGGAAACAGAGATCTTCATTGTTATGAATGGAAAATAAGGAAACTACCTACTTATTTATAGGCGCCCGTGAGAATGATCCTACGGATAATAGGAGTTTAATCAAGGGGCGAAAACGCGACCCTTTGACTTCCCGAATTAAATGCAAGTAAGTTGGAACGGCGCCCGTCTGATCGACTCAACTGATCGATGACAAACAAATCTACAGATCGAAGCGATCAACAAAATAATCCGAGAAAACTTAAAGAAGTTCAAAGACCAAAACGATCTGCACGATCATATATGAGGGTCGCCTAATAGAAAATATTAAGAACTCCTCAACGAAGGCATGCAAAGTTGAACCGTTGAAAGAGGATAATTGCTTAAAAACGACCAGAGCCTCCACCATACGGGGGTCGTAACTGCCTCATACATCATTGGGAAACTACTAAGTTGGCCATACAAGAATTCCATTTAGAATCTAAGAAATCTGACATCGAAATCAGGAGAATAGCCCTCCCTATTCGAAACTATAAGGCCGTCACTGCCTAATTTTCCAAAGAATTGCTGAAGGAGGTCTGAATGGGTCAGATCTGGCCAGGACTGTTACATTTTCCAATTCCTCCCATATCAAGAGTATGATATACTGGCTAGAGAAATGTATAATTGAAAAGCTAATGATGGAAGACATGGATAGGTGAAAAGCACCTAAAGGAAAATTTCCCTTTGAGGAAAAGAAAAACTGGAATTCAACAGGAGGAACAATAACCTCCTTATATAAAATATATGTCATATAAGGACAAATTTATAAGGCATGAATCGAGCATCGACCAGACAGCTAAGGGTTTACACAACGACGATCGGCTGGATCAATCAACAAAGATTAAATATGCGAAGCAAATATTATACCGTTCGGTTACCTTAAAAGTGACCAAAGCAAGATCAAGCTTACTTTCTCCATACTCAAATCTCTCCGCAGAAATAAAAATCAGATAAGTAAACTAATCTTGGTCAATTACTACATGATGATATATTTGTGCATAGCAATAAAATATATGAACAAGATATATCATTAGAATCAAGGCAAGAATCTGCCTACAGAAGAGATCATATTTTCCAATCTAATCTCCCAATACAAAAATCTCTGCCCGGACAACTACACAAAAGCTGGGCATAAAAAAAAAAAAAAAAAAAAAAAAAAAAAAAAGAGACAGTCCAAGGTCTGCCAGGATGAATAAAGATCATTGAGAAGAATCGCCAGAGGGTCGACCAGCAGAAACAGGCCTCCGAGGAGTTAGGTTACCAGCAAACGCCATCAACTCCTCCTGACGTTTAAGATAACCGGCATCATAACCGGCATCATATGCCTGTTGACGAGATCCCTCTGCCGACGCGGCAGCCTGAACTAGGTCGCTTTTCTCTTTCTCAAGAATAACTTGGTCAGCCTCTAACTTTTGGAGATCATCCTTAGCAAGTTGCAGCTGCAGCTCCAAACCCCTGGTTTTAGCTTTCTCCGACTCCAGCTGACCTTGAAGAGCTCTCCGACTATTCCACAGTTCATCATTTTGCACACCCAGCTGGAGTGCAAAATACTTGCCCTAAAAACAGAAAGAGTAAGAAAAACCGCCGTACAACAAAGAATTCAAAACAAAGAACAGGAATAATGTTCGAAATATGTTTACCTGTTCACATATCTTCACCAGAGATTGAACAAGGCGAACATTGGAAGTACCTTCGAGCTTCCTCAATTCGCCGGGCAAAATAGTACTCATGCCTAAATCCCAAGACAAAGCATCAGGTTCAACAGAACCAGGCAGTTCGCTTGTCAAAGGGACACCGTCGGAACGTGGAGTCTCCGACAAAAGAATGTCATTAACCTGCATAAGCACACAGCGATCATCTAACGGACGAGGGGAGTCCCTCTCGTCGGGACTAACAGATGTCTCTTTGCCGGAAGCAGATATAACGGTCCGACGACCAGACCTCGACCCAGGTCGACCCCCAGAAGGTCCCCCAGACTCAAAAGAAGCAGTCGTTACAGTGGTATCATGAAACAGATATTCAGGACCATATTGCGAAATAGGCTGCGTTATGGAAGGATTGACAGAAAAACCATCACCGACTTGCCCTTCACTAACTAGCAGGGCAGTAGAAGTAGAGAAAGGAAGGGAACTAACAAAATCCCCTCCATGAGATCCATACTCGTAAGAAGAAAAACCTGAAGAAACAGGTATGTCGTAAACCTGTTCCATGTTGGATGGGTCTCCGAAAGCTAATCGACCTGGGGAAGACCTATTACCTCCCGCGGGGGTAGAAGAAAAGTTTGGTTGGAGGAGCGACGAACTAACTTCTGATAAAGGTTGGAACGTGGTAATAGGAGTATCGATCATCGAACTACTAACTGAGGACGAACGAGGAGGCTCCATCGAAGGCCCTTCTCTTCGAAATTTCTTCGATCTATTATCCCTAGCGCCCTCACGAGAAGGTCGCTTCGAAGTATTACCAAAAAGGTTACTCATGATCGGATTACGGAAAAATATAAATTAATATCGAAGAAGTTTATCGACTAGCTCAAGAAAGAGTATTATGTTAAGAGAGGAGTATAGCAGTAAAAAAGACAAGTCAAATTTTACCTCTCGTATTTATACTACACGAAAAGACGCGACTGACCCGAAGAAAGAGCGCGAAACAGGAAAACTGACCTTGGAGCAAACGCTAGAATTTGAAAAGACACATACATAATGATTACGGCAAATTAAATGACTTGTCTGAATCATTACAGCGAATGTGAAATGACACGACTGTCAGAATAAGAAACGTTTAGTGTACAAAGTAGGGAAAGCTAAGCTACAATTAAACCTACAAGCGGATAATTACAAAGATTATTTCAAAAAAATCACTATTTCAAGAAGCCTGGTCGCTTTCCGGAATCTTCTGCTCACTATTGACGACCTCAGTCATGCCTATATCGTCTTCTTCTTCCTCTTCGTCTACTGGATCGATGAAAGTATTATCGAGCTCATCGTTAACATCAGAAGGAGGAATCGGCAATGGATTTCCAAATTCCTCGACAAGATTAGCCAGAGGAAAACCTCGATATTCGACATCTGGAACCTCGGAAGAAGAATAAAGCTCGCCATAACGGTTCAACCGGATATGAGCTACCTTAAAATACTCCTTCCGACGATCGTCGATCATCTCCAAAGCGACCAGTTGATGAATCGATTTTTTAAAAGTATTCTCAAGAAGAGGGCCGACCATCCGGTACACCAACGCCGTATGAACAGGAGAATTGAGGAATTCACGAACAACTTGTTCGTCAGATTTCCTAACATATCGATCTCTTTGCCTAAGTGGGACATCATTTTCATACTCCTCTAAAGAAGCTTCAAGGCTTGATACTTGAGATTCAAGCTCACTAATCCGAGTCGTGCTCTGCAACTGCAATTCCTCTAATTTTCTTGCCATTTGATTGGCTTGTTCTTGAGCACGAGAAGCCTCTATCACCCTATCTATCATTTCTTGATCTTCGGTCCCGGCAGCACGAGTCTCTACGATAGGAACGGAGGAAGATGTCGAGGGACCAACTTCTGAACCGGAAGATTTGTGAAGTAAAGCTTTATACTTCTCTTCAAGGAAATCGCACTGTTGTTTCCAGAGAGAATTTTCATAGGCGTACGATGTCAGACAGGTGTTAACCTGAAATAACGAAGGGGTCAGAAAGAAACGAATTAGCGAATTAAGAAAATCCTAAAAGATCACTTCATCAGAATAATAGAAAGAAAAAGATCTCACCTTTTCAGCGTAAAGAGAAGCTCGCTGGAATTTCTCCAAAGGATCCTTATGAAGAAGCTTATTAAGATCGCGAGTAAGAACGCCAGACAAAAGAATACGGGTCGCCTTATCGACCGCATTCTCATTATTATCATGAATAAGAGAATCCTTCTCGGAATAACCAGCGGCCCTCCTTCCCTCTAAATGATCCTCGATCATTTCGACCAGAGTAGGATTTGGATGTTTATCCCCGAGTAAAGAAAGGTCGTCACCGGAACGTCCATAGTAGCTCCTCTTCCTGTTAGCTGGATTATTAGATGGATGAGGCATTGTCCAGCTGCGACATCCTCGAATACCCAAAGAGGTTCTAAGATGAAGCGGAGGGTAACCGGGTCCCATACCCTGACGAATAGGGGACTCACGTGAAGAATCCGGAGATTCCTCTCTATTCTCCTCGGATTCATGACCCAACTCCAATTTCCTTTTTCGAGACGCCCTCTGCTCGATAGGATTATTCTCCCCTGACTTGGAAGATTTCGACAGCACCATTTTTCCCTTCGAAGAATGTCGGGAGTTTTCTACCATATGAGCTGAAAAAGAAACAAAATAAAGTTGATTTCTCCATATAAAAAAAGTATAGTGACAATACTAAAGATCAAATAAAATGCTAACCTAGAGGTTCGGATGATGAACTGATGGGAAAATTATGGACACTTAACCCCGCCTTACGAAGAAAAGATTCCCCAATCAGAAGAGCGCTTTGATATTTGTTTGTACGCATCTCGGGAATCTCAGTGATAAACTGTACATCGTCAGGAACAAGTTCACCAGTCGGTGAGCGACCTCCGAGAATCCACCTGGAACCATGATCCCACGAGAAAGGCGTGGTCGAACCATCCGCCAAACGGAGATTAGACGGAGGACGAACAAAGAAGAAATGAGATTTCCATGAGGGATTACTAGAAACCGGAGCATCAAAGATTGCTCGGCTAGGCCGCTGACTAGCGAAAAAATATCCACGGTTTGAAGAACTAGAAATATTAAAACGAAAAAGTTGCGTAAAGTTACGGAAAGAAGGTTTAAATCCCTTTGCAATCATCAGAACGGAAAAGCAAACCACAAAAGCAACAGAATTTGGAACCAGTTGTGTCAAGCACACACTGAAAGTTTTTAGAACCTCCAGAAAAAGGGGAGACAAAGGAAGACGCAGTCCGCTATTAAAGTGAGCCGTATAAAAGGCTCGACATCCCTCCGGTGGAGAAGTGACCCTATCAGTAGGGGAAGGAAGAATTATTTCAGAACCTTCCGGAAAATATTTGGTATAGTTATTCACGACTTCAGGGAATGTTTCCTCTGTATATGCGCAAGCTACATCCTCAATTGGTTCAGAAATCTGAGGAACAGTACCTTTGCCCTTTTTGGCTCGGGCGGCTACATCCGCATCGGAAAGGATTCGTACCTTGTAAGTATCTTCTACAGGGATAACAAGGTCAGATACCGTAGTTTGTTCACCCAGAGGATTAGAATGTATCTCCTCCTCGTTATCGGGGGCAATGATCTCTCTAGGAGAAGAAGAAGATCTTCTTACGGAAGCCATCTATATTCTAGTTCTCAGAAGAAGAAGGTCGATGAAAGGAAAATTTTATACGACGAACGACCAAACTAGAAAATGACTGCGATCTAAAAGCAAATATAAAAGAGAAATGGCAAACTCGAAAGTCACCTATTTATAAGGAAATGAGAAAAGACGTTTCGAACTCATCGCAGCTACTCAAATTCCCGCCAAAAACGGAAGGATACAAAAAGCCTCCTGAATAGATGCGTGGCGATCCATAATTAGACAGAAGAAACGACTATCTATGATACGTAGCACTCTTTTCCTTACTTAAGATTTTTTCCCACTGGGTTTTTTCTTAAGTAAGGTTTTTAACGAGGCTCCGTTCATAGAAAAGAAACAGTCGACCAGATTTATCTACTTCTACGAGCTCCTATTATCTATACGCTCGAAGAAGTGAGGGAGTACTGATGGGGGCTATTTCGCACCCTACATACTGATCAGATCGAACAAAGATTATAAGATCGATTCGACCAACTATAAAGGATCGGGATCTTCTTACAGACCCTGCAAAATGCCGCTCGCTCCGAGTAAAGATTATACTCCGGACCCAAGAAGGATAGTTGGGCCGAGTCCAAGCAGGACTATGATTCCTTGTAATACTAGGTTTAGCATAATATATAGATACCTAGTTATTCATTGTATGGGGGGGGGGGACAAATTCTCTTAATTCTGAGATTACACAAGAATACATTGATAACAATAGAACTCAATAATATCTATTATTATTGCAGAACTTTACCTTCATATCGTTGTGTTCTTAATTTTGTTAATGGTTTTACTTCTTGCCTTTGATTATTGCTTTTCTTTGTAAACGATCCATCCAGAATAAAGTAACAGAGCCCAATATACTGAATAATTCAATATCCAAACCCCCGATATCACAAAATTCACTGATATTAAATTAACCCGACGAAAAACGGTTAAATCAAGTACAAGTACAAATATTAGGGATCCTATTCGAGCATTATTGGATGCCGTACAAGCTAGAGGGTGAAATATGTATAAAGAAGCCTAAAGTATACTAGTAAACCCGAGCAGCAGTCTCAAGTTTTGTGCGCCTAGGAAGTCGTTGTATAATAAATGCATGGAGTATTTATAGCCAAATTGGAGGACTTGGGCCTGGGCTTGGCCCAACAGTGTCCTTCGGTCTATGGTTCTCTGACGTACTCGAAACAATCATCTTCATGCTTTGGTTCGGCTTTTGGTTCCTGGCGACAGGGTTCGGTGCTATTCGAACCGCATTGAGGCTCGAAAAACAGGGGATCCGAATTACCCCTCATCATCACAAAAGGCGTTCGATAGTCATCTAGAGAAGATGGGTCTTAGGAATATCTGTGAATGGCTTTAGGGCAAGTGGGAGATTGATAGGATAGTGCCCAGCAAGCCAATTCAATAAGCTTGTAATAGGTCTATTCTGTATGAGACAATCTTTGATTTTATAATAATACGCATGTTTATTTATATATGTATAAGGATAAACAATGGCCAACTTCATCTCTCGCGAATACATTTAAGCGATTGGATGAAATCCTTAGATTACTTTAGACTATGGGGCAATTCACTTCAGTACTGAGTGCAATCATGAAACAGTCTCTAAGGTCGTAATCTTAAAACTGTTCCAAGTCATAGATTCCGAACGAGACGGGTATCGTAGGAATCTCCAAGACTTGCACGAATATGCATGATTCACACAGAGTGAATTTGTAGCGTTTCATGAGCAAGGCATTTGAGGGCAGTGCATATGAGTAGATGGTTCAATGGAGGATTGAACGCATCGAACGACCCGAACAGGGAAACCCATTGTGGAAGTGCATAACGCATATCGGTGATGGGATGTTTCTCAAGGCTTATAATAGTGTACGATTTAGTGCTTTGACTTGAGGTGCTAGGGCGAATTCGGTGAATGAATGTGCGTACTTAGATCTAGATATAGACCACTTAGCTTGGTCATAACATGCCTAGGTTGGGTGCGTATAGTTGTGTACGCGAGTGGTTAGTACCAATATGGAATCTATTGCGTCATCGTAATGGATGAGAGAAATTCCTATACGATTCTTAGATAATATATCCGAGGAATCTACGGCCGTAGTCGGTGATGGATTTGGAAAGGGGTTTCAAAATTTAGCAGTCACACTGGAATATTTTCCCGAATTAGAAAGTATAGTTATCGAGATAAATTTAGAGGTGCCGATCAATTCACACACCCTAAGTCTTGATCGGGAATATTAGTCGATAGAAGGACCGTATGTACATGGCAGTTATAAGAGAGACGAGGTTCACAAATATCAATTCACCTGAAGTTGGGGCTTCATGGGCTTGTGGCTAGACATCGACCATGAAGTGTGGGTACTCCTGAGTTAATAGAGGATTTGATTCTAGGAGTTGTCAATTAAAGGTTGTTTAATTGACCGGAGCAATTTATTGTTCATAAATTAAATCATGAGGAATTCGTGGGCCTGCTACCAATTGATGGTGAACCCAGAGGGTCACACACAATACAATTGGACGGTGACTGTTATAAAAGGACATGAAAGGAATTAATTGATTTAAAGGTAATTAAATCAATTAAATGAATTAAAGTATTAATTCAAGTGGGAGATTAATTAATTAGTTAATTAAATTGCTAATTAATTAATTAAAAGAAATATTTAATTACTAATATGGATTGGGTTTTAATTAAAGTAGTTAATTAAAAGAAGGCTTGCAAGACATGGGCCTTTAATTAAAAGCCCATAAGGAGTCTTGCAAACCTAGGTCAAGTAGATACTTATAAATAGAGTTCTACCAGAGCTCAAAAAGAGAACACCCTAGCAAAAACCCTAGCCTCTTCTTCTCTGACCTAGCGCCGCCCCTCTCCCTGCGCCGCCAACTGCAAGCCGCCGCCACCTCTGGTCGTGAGCTTCCAACAGCCGCCGCAAGTCCACCCTTGTTCCACCATGCTAGATCTTGCTCTGCCAAGTAGATCTGCACAGTCCTGCAATAACAAATCTCTAGATCCAGTTTTGAGCCTACGACTAGGAGGTGTTACCAGAATCCAGTTGGTGTGGACTAAACTTTGGAGGTGAGACATTTGGATCACTCCCGTGAACCAGAATCAGAATCAGAGTTGGAGGTTGCCACCACCTTGCCTGTGGTGAGGTAAAAGTCGAAACTCCCTTGATTTAATACATTGTGTGTTTTGTTTCATGCTTTCGTATACATAATATGGAGATCTTATATATGGGACCGTGGGTGTTTCGAAAAATTTTAAAATTCCGCACTCTTTGTTGTTCTGACAATCGAGGCAATCCAACAATATCAAGTTGTCCTAAATTAAGTATTACAACAAAAGCAGCTGCGTGGTAATGGAAATCATTAGCAATTGCACTGGAATCGAAACACAGGCAGCAAAGTCAATTACCACTTGAGTAGGTCTAAGAAGATGTGCAATTTGAGCAGTAGAACCATGTGACCTCGACGAATCAGGAAGAAGAAGCCGCCCAAAACTATCCGACTAAGCAACTTCAGGCAATAAACAATTCGACAAGTAAATTAAACCAAAGAAGAAATACGGCCGCCGACTATGGGGCCACAACAAATCCACTAACCCATTACCTAGATTAATTCGGAATTCTGAAATAGAAAATCGAAATAGGCATGGATGGATTAGAGGAAGCAAAATTGATGTTGTTTGAAGTGTATAGAAGGAGGCACTGTTCATCACCGTTGTTTACAAAGGGAATTGCGGACCAGGGGCCCCATTAGATTTAGGCGTACCGTAAAATAGAGGGAAAAATTAAAGAAAAAGAAAAGAAGTTATGAAGGAACTGTTCACAATAATTCAAATACGATGTCGTTTAACAATTAAAGGGGAAAATAAAAACTGGAAAAGAAATCAATTTCAGAAACTCTGTATTGTACACTTGGGCAATACCTCTTTATAGTTTCTTAATATATATATATATATATATATATATATATATATATATATATATATATAGATGTATGTATGCATGTATAATTATTGATATTGATATTAATTTCATTCCTACTCTCCACAATACTAAGGAGACTGCCATAAACAAAAATTCAAGATGATAACCAAATCACAACAAAATTATGGCTAGCTAAAAGAAGAACAAATTAACAAACCTGATATGAGAACACTAATCAATAAGAAAATTTATTTAATTTAGTTAATTTTCCCGAGTATATCATAAATAAACTACTTTTACTAATCATTATCAAGAATGACGGTCAAAGTATGAATTTTTTTTTTCATCAAATGATTAATTTTTTAATTTTAAAACATTAAGAGATGAGACATCAAATTACAACAAGTGGCTAAATACTCTTAAAATATTATAAATATTTAAATGATTTTAGAATTTAAACACTATAGTAAATATACTCATAGCAAATGGATAATAATCAATTTAAAACTACTAACCTTTAACAAAAATGTGAACAAATTAACCAAACATAAATGATATGTAAGAAACAAACATCAATTTAGTAATATTTATATTTTCCAACACTTAAACACCAAACATTACCTAAGAAAACACAACATGATGAAAACTATTAAATTACCAGCAGAAGAAACTTTGCATGCACAACAATTGAAATTGAAATTGAATTTAGAACTAAAACCAAATGGTATTTGACAGATTTATAGTAGAATGATGGTTTGATTTAGATTAATTCAAGACTGCTACTCTACCACAAAAAAGACAACCAAACAATAATAAGATAGGTGGTTGAGGTGAGGTTATGGCTCTATTTTAAATTTTGTTTTCTTGTGTCAAGAATTAGCAACGTGGAAACAAAAAGCAAAAGATGGTGGCCAGTCCCAGGCCACGACGGCATGGGATCGTCACGCCCAGGCCACCGCGGCCTGGGACGGACGATCCCAGGCCCCGACGGCCTGGGATTTGGGTGGAAGGGGGGATGGGGTTGGGGTGGGAGATGTTTTTTTTTTTAGATTATAATTATTTTTTAATTAATATATTATTTATTTTTTAATAAATATTAAATATATTCAAATCATTATATAAATTTTAGATTTAATTAATATTTTATCGAATTATGTTAATGTATTATTTGGTTTGTTAATATTATTAATAAATTAAATTAGTTAAATACATATGCAAATATATTAATGAAGATCTCTAAATTGGTCCGCAAGTGTTTTATTCAAGCCAATTTTGAAATTGGGCAACAATGTGGACTAAAATTCTCAGTAAATTTGAAGATGTGGGGTTATTTTGACAACTTGAAAATTTAGGGGTATAATTGTCAGTCAATATAAGTAATGGTATCAGTTCTGCAATAAAACTTAACTGTCACGTCATCAGTTAATGTCCAATTTTAACAGTGGTACCAAATGTGATTCAATTTCTTAAATTGTGGTACCAAATTAATGTGTTGACCTCGATTTTTATGGTACCACAAGTGAGACCACAAGTGCAATTCTCTCCACTAGAATGTAAACACTATAGTAAATATATTCATAGCAAATGAATAAAATTCAATTCCAAACTAGTAACTATTAACAAGAATGTGAACAAATCATCAAAAACAAATGATATGTAAGAAACAAACAAAAAATTTAGATTTTCCAACACACCAAAACATTACTTAAAATATAACATTAAATGATGAAAAATATCAAATTACCTGAAAAATAAACTTTGCATGCACAACAATTGAAATTGAAATTGTAACTAAAACCAAATCGTAGTTGAGAGATTTATTGTAGAATGGTGGTTTGATTGTGTAACACCCCGTATACATATACAATATATACATAAAATAGCAAATCTAGTCTTACCATAAGCTACCTTTAAATTTCACCCTCAACTCTTTTCAATTATTACAATCACACCCTTGAATCTTTCTATATAAGGCAACTCCTAGAGCCCACTTTACCACACCAAAAATTCCTTATTCTTGTATTTATACTCTCTTGCAAAATAAGGAGATAGGGCCATCAGATGAGGAAACCCTCATTTTCTTTCATTTTCAAGTCACTTTCTTTCCTTTTCAATTTCTTCTATTTCCTTTTTTAATTCATGTCGTTCCTTTCAAATTGATAATCTAATATGTTTTCAAAAGTGAGTTCTTAAACCAAACTATTCATTTCAGCTACTAAATTAGAGGCGTAACTATCAAGAACAATCAAGCACAAATTTCTCCCGAAATCCCTAAGCTATGTAGAAGTGAGAATAAGCTAAAAGGGTAAGATCTTTCATCTCTTCATCAAATAATTAAAAGTTCTTTAATTTTAACTCATTTTCATAACAAAATTTCGTCTCCCTCAGCCCTTATTCAGTAAGGAGTAGATAAATTTCAAACATCTTCCCAATCCCACAAGCAAGGAAGGAGAAAGCAAGGTAAACATTTTCTTTCCCTTGTTTTTGTGCAGTCCCTGTAAATTGGTTGTATCTCGAAATTGGCTAGGAATTTTTGTAAATCATTTGCACCTTCGGAAAGAAGACAAAATTTGGAGTTTGTCAGTATGGGAGGTGTTGAACACCTCCGAAGCGTGGGGTACCTAGAGGCGCATTCTCGGAGAAGTACCGACGAGTGAAGGTCACTCGCCGGACTATTTGGGGCTGTTTCGGTTTTAGTGTGTAAACACTGATTTTTTCTTTCTTTTCTTGTTGTTTTAAGACTCTAAATAACCTCATAATATGTGTGTAAATTGAAAATTACGTGGTAAGAGAAACTAATCAAATAATTGATAGAAGATGAATGATCTATTTGTAACTTGGTTGAGTTCTTAAAAAGATTTGCAACTATATATAATCTATTAATCCTTGCAACTAAGTAGTTGAGTATAAAATCCCCTTCATACAAATTTTATAATTAAAGTCATTTTTATTATTGCTTTACTTATTTTGATCAAGAATATACATACCTTATGAAGTACAGCTTTTCTAAAACAAGAATAAAATATGACCTCTTATGAATTCTTTGATTATTTGGATTATCTTTACTAAATTATGGAACTTCATTACTACAAAAGATAAAAGGATATGGTGATTTTTTTTATAAGATAAGTAGAATAACCAAATTGCTTGAATTGGCTTGAAGACTTGAATATAATAAATTTTTTGTCTTAATATCTATACATGTTCAAGAATAGGTGATGAAAGATATATGAAGAATTGGAGCACCATTTAGCTTTTGTACAACCTATATGATAAAACGAAACTAATTGGTACACCAACTACTAATTTCTTAAAATAACTATGGCTAAAGTATCCTAAAACTTATTCAACCTGAATGGATATAATTATGCATATTGATAACTTCTAATGACAGTTCGATTAGCTTTAACTTTATGTAATTAGGGGTGACATTGAAAATTTCTTAATTACTAAAGGATATCCTATCATTCAAAAAATTGTTTATTTAACTAACTTTACTTTCATTTATATCTTGATTTTTGCTTAAAAGGATAAAAGAATGTAAACTAATATTGTTGGTCCCAAGTGGTCAGATGAGGTCTAGAGGGGGGGGGGGGGGGGGAATAGACCTCTGAAATTTTTTAAACAAAATCTAAACTTCAAAACTGTTGCTCAAACTTAAACAGTCTAAGCTGTTACAGAATAGTAAATTTACAAGGCTGATCGCAAACAAATCTTTGAACAGCTTTGTTGACCACTAGTCTGATAGTTACTTAGCTGATTTTGATGAAAATCAGTTTTAATACCAGAATACTTGCAGCGGATTTTTAAAGTGTTTTTCACAAGTAAACTTAGTAGTTTGAAAGTTTTATCCCCAGTTTTGATAAACTTCTTTTAAAACTTTTCAAATAGTTACCAAAGTGTTTTATGCAATTTTATAGATATGCAAGAAAACTTATGCAAAAATCAAACTCCAGAATTTATATAGTGGTTATATGGATTTAAATCCTTTAGTCCACTCTTCCAAGTCACACAGATCTTGGGTTATACTATAATCACAAAGTTTACAGTATACTCTGCTTGTGCTTTTACAACAAATGATAAGCCACAAGTTCGCAGCAGGAAATCACAAAGAAACTCCTACACTCTGAAGTAATATCACTCACATAGATGGATATCTACTCCTCACAACACTCTCTTTTATAGATTCACTCAGAAAATGTATATTCTTTTAAACTTCAACGGCTTCTGTCAACAAATGACTTCAGCAGACGAGTGAGCTGTTCTTGAGCTTTGAGACATAGAAAATATTTTGCTTCGAGTTCAATCTCTCAGATGTTGTGTTCATCTTTTCTCTTCGTCTCTCTCAGCTATTTATAGTCACTCTTTGAATTATGTCCATTGAAGATAGACACAATTTCGAATTTCTTAATTTCTGGTCCTTAATTTCCGCGAACGGCTCTCTGCACAATGACAGTACTGCAGACTGTACTTTCTGTCAGGCAGCATTAAATGCACCAAACTGATACGATTTATTTCTTTAATCATTTGCCATTAATAACCTCGGACTTCAGCATTTATTACTCCAGTGGCATTTATTACCGTTGGGACGACTTCTTGATCTTTCCACTTGACTGATGAGAGTACAAGTCTGATGATGAACAAAGTTGATCTCAAACTTTGAACAAATCTGATTTGAGTCGGCTGATTCTCACCAGTCTGATTTCTTCCCTTCAGCAGATCAGTAGTCTTCTTGACCTTGAATAATTGACCCGTCTGATATGTCTTCGCACTTGTTCAAAAATTCTTCCAAGGGATTACAACTAAGTAGTCTTTACTTAGCTGATTTGAAGTTTTGGAAATCATCAAAACCTCCCTTAACTAATTTATATTCAGTGCACTCCATCTTTATCTTTATCCAACAATTTTTCCCTTTTTGATGATGAGAAAACTTCAGCTTGGTACCTGTTTACCTATACTAAAAGTTTTGATCCTCAAAATTTTCTGAGATAGAAAAAGTATGTTAGAAACAGAACTTCAACTTTTATTTATGATATAGAAATTCATTACAAGTACAAGTCTGATCAGATAAGATGTCTGATACAAAATAAAGAAAACTGATTACAAAAAGGTTTATCTATTCTAATCATCAGCTTCTTCACTTCCTCCTTCAAGTTCCTCATAATACTCATATGAGGATTCTTCATCTTCATCTTCTTTGTCACCTTCTTCATCATCATTACCATCTAAGAGCAGATTGGATTTGGCAGCTTCCACCTTTTCTTTGATTTCTTGTTCTTTTTTAAGTTCTTCCATCTTTCTCTTTGTTTTCTCATCATTTTTGTACTTGGTGTATGGCTGTGTTTGTTCTTTAGCAGATTCCTTGGATGCAGCCATTTCTGCATCAGTCTTGGCTTTTTCCTTGTGTTCTTCAGCAGACTTCTCTTTGCCATTAACCGTTACAACTATATCAGACTTCTTGGTTTCTTCAACAGCATCAGATTCCTTGGTTTCAGCAGCAACAACTTCCTCAGCATTTTCTTCAACTACTTGATTGTTGTCAGCAACAGCTTGAAGAGTTGGCTCTTCCCTTTTCTCTTCCCCCTTTTTGTCATCATCAGGGTTGATAGGAGGGTTGAGTGCAACAGGCTGAATATTCAGGACAGCATACAAGGCCTTCATGTTCTGATTCACCAAATCATGGCTGGAAGTGAGATGGTTGAGAGAGGTGGTGATGATATCATTCTGATCATTCAAACAGTCAACGTTGAGTTGCATAGTGGCAAGTTCTTCATGAATAACATCTCCAGCTATGTGGACATCCTTCAACAATGCCATGTTTGTAGCTTTTTCTTCTTCGCTGACTTTGATGAGGTTTCTGTTAGATGAGCAATGTTGTCTTCACTTCTTTTCAAAGCAGTATGAAGATGATTCATATCAGCTTTGACATCTTCAATGTTCTTGTTCATGTCCCAAACACTATGTGTCATCTTTAGAGTGTTATCCTCAGGTAGATGAAAGTTGTCAATAGCATCCTGTACTATTCTTGCAGTGGCTTTCTGCATTTGCTCAAGTTGCAGCCTGTTGGATTCTTCCAAGGCTTGCTGCATTTTCTCCAGCTGTACTCTGTTCCTTTCTTCCATTTCTTTTAAATTGTTCTCCAGTAACATTTGGAAGGCTTCCATCAGTGATGAGTGCATATCAGCTGATGAAGCAGAAGGATCAACAGTCTGGTCATTTTCAGCTACCTGGTGGACAGGTGCATCTTTCAAATCCGTCTCCTTTTCAGCAGTTGACTCCTTAGCTTTCCACTCAATTGCTAAGGGCTCTTCAGCAGTACCAGGCTGATCAGTGACGTCTTCAAAGATTTTATCAATGATCTTGCCATCATCAGTGAAGACTGTTGTCTGACGAATCTGCCTAACAACAGGTAGACGAATGGGAGCTGGCTTCTTCACTTTAGGTGCTTCATGATAATATTTCAGTTCTTTGCCAAATGTGATATGTTGAACGCCAGGCATGGAAGGCAGATCACTTGGCGAGCCTTGTTCATATCTTGATCTTGCAGACCAGTTTTGCAAGGCTGTTAGAACAACAATTTGCATAGCTCTTTCTACTGGATCATCAGTCTTTCTTTTCTTAGCTGGCAAAGTGTTAGAGATAATTTGGCCTCTTGAGTTGAAAATTCCTGTGCATATTTGTGCATTCTATCTCTAACAAAATCAGGATCCAATGCCTTGGTGATGGAAGAAGTTTACAGCCAACTCATAACCCATTTTTCTTCATCAGCAAATTCTCCCCAGCTTTGGATCTCTTCCACTGATCTGTTCACTCTGTAGTCTCTCTATTTGATGTATCTTTGTTTTTCGTGAGTGAACAAAGTCTTGAGCATCAGCTTCTTGTCAAAATAGGCCAATGCCTTCTCAAATCTGTTGAAAATAGAGGAGTCTGAGTTTATGATTTCAAATGCATTTCTAACCTCAAACCTCTTCTTTTCCTTGACCATGCCAGCAGGCATCTTCTTTTTGGCCTGTAAAGATTCTCCAATCTTTACACCTCCAGCAATTTCAGGGCCATGAGCATCCTTCTTGCTGAGCTCAATGACAACAGCTAACTCAGCATCTTCAGCAGCTTTGCGTTCTGCTTCAGATAACTTTCTTCTTTGCTCATATTTTTCAGCCTGAATTTTGCTGAGTTCCAAGACCCCCTGTTCCACCTGTTCATCCCTTTTTCTCTGCTCAGCTTCTTCTCTTTTTCTCTTATCAGTAGCAGAGATCTTCTTCTTTTTGATGATTATCTTTCTTTTCCCTTTGCTCTTATCAGCAGGGGCAGGTTCAGGAACAGGTCCAGCAGATGTAAGTGGTGCATCTTCTATTGGATTGATGATCTGCACTTCAGGATCATCAAGGGGTTGAGCAACCCCAGCTGTTGGTGCTGTTGAAGTAGTTTGTTCTTCAGCAAGTTTCTCATCAGCAGACTTCTCTTCAACACCAGCAGGCCTCTCCGCTGATGGAGGGCTTTCTCGAACCAATGTTGACAGTTTAATAGGAGAATCGATGAAAGTCATTCTCTTCCTTATTGTTTTCCTTGATCTTCCTCCTTGAACAGGTTTGGAAGCACCTGTATCTCGAAGTTGACTTTGTGTCCTGCGACCAAAATTTTCATCAGGTTCAGCAGAGACGATTCTTGAATGGGAGGCAGAAGACATGTTTCTTATCTCCGCAGTTGTCTGATCTATGATCTGATCAGCAACCTCCTTCTCAGCAGGCTCTTATGTTCTGGCTTCAACAGCTAGCTGGGTTGTTTGAACAGAAGCCTTAGTCTTTTTCTTTTGAGCCTTCTTCTTTTTAGCCTGAACAGCAGGCTGAGCTGTTTTCTTCTGCTTTTTGGCAGGAACCTTTTCTGTAGGTTCCTCCTCTTCTTCTTCTCCTTCACCCTTCCTCTTTCTGAAAACAGCCCTAACAGGCTGATATGTAGCCATGGCCTTTGCATTGTGAATCTCTTTCCCTCCAGTCATTCCACAACTTAAGTTATAGAATAGGTAACTGTTGGGATATTTCTAGTTGGGTCTCGATTGTCAATAAAACAAAGTGCGGAATTCAAAATTTTTTGAGGTCCCTATTAGTCCCATAAATCTTTCTCCATAGTTAATTATACGAAAAGGTTGAATAAAACAAAACATAAACATAAGGGGGTTTTTGCGATTTACCTCACTACAACTCGGTGGTGGTTACCTCCAGGCGTTTCGTTCGATCCACAATATGAGTGATCCATGTGTCTCACCTCCAAAGTTTATCCACACCAATCGGATTGTAGTGATACCTCCAACTCGTAGGCTACGAACTGGATCATGAAGATTTGTCAGCAAATGATTCTGTAGATCTGGATCTGGATTGAGAGATCTAATGGAAGAAGAAACTAATCACAGGACTTGTGTGATTGGATCAGGTTTCGGCCAAGTCAAGATCGGCCAGGTTGGGTTCGGCCGAGTTGGTTCGGGCGACTAGGGTTGGGGCGAATGTTATGGGGCGATTTTGTAAATAAAATTCTTGTGCAAAAATCTGATTTCTTTCTTATGCAAAAATAGGTTTTCTTGCTTAATTTCAGCAGAGTAATTTTCTTTGCAAAAGTCTTTCTTGTGTTGTCAGGGTTATGAATGAAGAGAAGAGAAGAAGTATTTATAAGAGAAGAGTCCTTCTCTTAGAAGATATCTTCTTCCCTTATCTATCAAATCCCCATTCCTTATCAACTTCATTAATTAACTACTTAATTAATTTCATAATTAATCAGATAACTCTAATTAATTAATTGAACATTAATCAATTAGATATCTAATTAATATTCTCCCATTGAATTAATGTCTTAATTCAATTACTTTGATTTAACAACTTTAAATCATTCATTTCCTTTATGACAATCACCGTCCAATTGTATTGTGTGTGACCCTCTGGGTTCACCATCAATTAGCAGCAGGCCCACGACTTTCGTGGTTTAATTAACGAGCAATTAAATGCTCCGATCAATTAAAAAACTTTTAATTGACCACACTTCATGGTCGATGTCTAGCCATAAGCCCATGAAGCCCAGTTAAAGGTGAATTGATAATTGTGAACCTCACCTCTTATAATTGCCATGTAGATACGGTCCTTCTAAAGACTAATTTCCCGATCGAAACCTAGGGTGTGTGAATTGATCGGCTCCTCTAATTATCTCGATTCTGTACTTTCTAATTCTGGATAATAATTCCAGTGTGACTGCTAAATTTGGAAACCCCTTTCCAAATTCGTCACCAACCATGGCCATGGATTCTAGGAACATATTATCGAAGAACGTACATGAAATTCTCCCACCTTATCAGGATGAGTCGATAGATCCTTTCTTAATACTAACCACTCGCGTACAGTTGTGTACGCACCCAACTTAGGCACTTTGTGGCCAGGCTACGTGACCAGTACCTAAATCTAAGTACGCACACTCGTGTACCGAATTCGCCCTAGCACCTCAAGTCCAAGGACTAAATCATACACTATTATAAGCCTTGAGAAACATCCCATCACCGATATGCATCATGTGCTTCCACAATGGGTATCTCTGTTCGGGTCATTCGATGCGTTAAATCCTCCATTGAACCACCTACTCATATGCACTGGCCTCAATTGCCCTGCTCATGAAACGCTACAAATTCACTCCATGTGAATCATGCATACCTGTACAAGTCTTTGCGATTCCTACAATACCCCACTTCGTTCGGAATCTATGACTTGGAACGGTTTTAATATCACGAACTTAGAAACTGTTTCATGATTGCACTCAGCACTGAAGTGAATCGTCTCATCGTCTATTGTGACCTTAGGATTTCATCCAATCGCTTGGATAAGTTCGCGAGAGATGAAGTTGGCCATTGTTCAACTCACGTACTATGAATGAACGGGTGTATTAATTATAAACCATAAGAAAACAGTACTCTAACAAGCTAATTAGTATTGGCTTGCTGGGCACTATCCTATCAATCTCCCACTTGCCCTAAAGCCAATCACAACATTTCTAAGACCCATCTATACCAAGATGTCCCTCGAACCCTTTTGTGAAAGAGCTTAATTAGTGGATCTGCTAAATTG
Source organism: Penstemon eatonii (assembly GCA_038501285.1). Taxonomy (NCBI): domain Eukaryota; kingdom Viridiplantae; phylum Streptophyta; class Magnoliopsida; order Lamiales; family Plantaginaceae; genus Penstemon; species Penstemon eatonii. The sequence goes on along the minus strand of CM076715.1, from coordinate 56,919,519 downwards.
TCTTTGTTGAGATGACGTATTACTTCTACGCGTCTCTACTACCTATGACTTGTTCAATTACATGGTATTGTGTTCATACTATCGGTGAGATCTCGTTTCCCTTTCATTGAGCAATTGCTTTATCTAAATCGGCTAAGATTATGATAGGCTTTTGTCATGGTAGGTATTTCATCCAATCGTTGGATGAATATTTCTCATCTAAACACTTTCTCTTGTGCAGCATCATAATGGTGCGATTATTCTGATTGAGTTGGCAATGGTATACTATTGGATTTTCTTCCAATTTACCTCTGCTCCATCGAGATAGAATAAATCATCCACTTCAGACTGTAAATCTCGAATCACTAAATCCTTCGAGTTTTCAATTCTCCACTACTACCACATACCAGCATTATATCCTTTAATTATCTTCGAGGATTGCATTTATGGTAGTCCAGTGTCCTTTACTGGTGTTCGACTATCATTAGCTCGTGAAAAGTCATAGCATTTGATGAGTCAGGTCTAGTACAAGACTTTGCATGTTACATGCAATCCAAATGCCAAAGCATAAGGCTTCATGAAACAATTACTTCTTTACTCATTTATATGCAGGGCTCATTAAATAAGTAAGAGAGATTTTGTCTCTTTTGAAATAATCCTTTCTTGGATTCTTCCATATTGAATTTAATCAATATATAGTCTTTGTACTTAGATTCGGTAAATTGTAACATCTACTTCGCTTTTATCTCTATAAATACGTATTGCCAGTATGTGAGATGTAATTCCCAAGTCTAATCATGGAGAATTGCGTGAAGAACACGCTTTCGTCTGTGCTACTCTGATATTCTTATATCGTACTTGATGTGTATAACATCATCTTGTTGTGTTACGAACTCAACTATGCTCCCACTGATTCTTTTGCACAATTGGAATCCATATGCCTTTTGACTCTTTCAACATTCTTGATTGACTTATCAAGTTGCATGTTCCATGTTCGGGAAAAAGTCATAGATTGACCTTTGGATTCGAATAGAGACCTTCTCATCAATTTTCAATTGGGAGATGCAGGATTCATATCCAATAGTCATATTCTGGTAGTCAAAACCACCTTTCTATGGCTAATAGTTTCTTTGTAATCTTGGATTAAAATCCAATTTCTCAATTTCGCTAAATGGAATTTTGAGTTCCTTACGAATTTGATTAGATTACGAAGCGCTTGTGCAAAGATCGGTTCAGAACGTTTCAGGGTTCACTCCCACTGTTCGTGGGGATGGGTCCAATTCTTGGACTTCATCAAGTTCTATGACATTTCTTATTTCCTTTGACAAGGACTCGTCAACAATGGAATAAGCTACTTACGAGATATTTTCATTTCTCGTTGTCGTAGAACGGTATCCAATGGATTTCGTTGGATACCCCACAAACTTTATATGAATTAGATCTACCATCTAACTTCTCATATAAGGGTATTTTGCTATGTAAACGACATGTCAGTGTAAGAACTCACTTCGAAAGGTACTAGACCAAGTATCTTTGAAGAATCAGGTGAGGCTATCCCCAAATGTGAATCAAGGAATATAGCAAAATCACAGTCGTGAATCGATAAAGTTTGATTCCTTCTTTGATTTGCTTCATGAGAATTCTATTCTCGTCTTGTAGATAATCAAGGAGTTAGTTGCTTATGTTTTAGCAAGTTTGATTAGATCAAAAATGCTTTTGACATAATGCACTTAGTTACTTCATTTCCAAAACGTCTATTGAATTACTTCAATAGTTTTAGAATTGTACTTGAATAAAGTTCACATACACATTGACGATTGAAATCGCAAGTATATATGAAGTAACATCCCTTTGAACTAGTGCTTTTAGTTCTCATTGATTGAAATGTTTGGAATGCCTTAGCGATCCTTTATTTCGGTTATTATTCCTTCAAGATTTTGAAAGTTACGAGTTTATCCAAATTCTTTATTTCAAGAGCAGTAGATAAAAACTTTCCTTTCGAATCTTTAGGAAGAATGTCCAAAATAAACATTTCAAGCGCGGATGATTATCTTGTTCGTTTTACGATTTTCGATTCAGCAGGCAGTTTTTTGAAGTTTTGATTCGTTTATCATTGTTTTATTACTATGCAACAAAACATCAACATTTGTACAAAGTTAAATTGCTATAATTAAATAAATTCCATTCTCAATGGTAAAGCAATAAAGTCTTGTACAAAATTTGAAATAATACTCAAAATAAACTAAAACTAAAAACTTATGCTAATACGAAAAACTAAGTAAAACTTCTTTTACTAAAAAGGAATATCTAGGTTCAGTTCTTCCTTGACCCAGTCCCTGAATTCGTTTTCCCTCAACTCTCTCTGCATTGCTTGCATCTTCCTTTCAAGGAATTTCCTCCTTTTAGGTGGAGAGGGAATACTGTCATCTCCTGTAAACTCTTTTACAGACATGAAAGTTTTATCGGATGTCTTACATCAAAAAGAATTAACAGATGTATAACTTAAAGTCATACCGTAGTTAAGTCTATCCACGAATTCCTTTTCAGTGAGCTTCCTTATTTTCTTTTCGTTCTTACATAGAGGACAATTTGCTTCATATAGTCCAAGTCCTTGCAGATGAGCTCCTTCATATTTGTCTAACAACTCATGCAATTGTTTTGTTTCAATTCCATCAGGCGGAATATCACAATGTTGCATGAAATGAGTAAAGGTGTCAGATAGACCATGTAGAGTAATCTTTATCTCGTCTTCGATAATGAATCGGGCTCCAAGCCCTTTGATTCGTTTGAACATCTTGGTTAAGTAACAACAATATTCCTTAACATTGTTAAACTTAGACATGGTTGTTTCATGAAGGTAATTGCACATCATACTCCCCAAAGTTGATTCATTTCTAACACGCATTAATACTCGTTTGAACGGGACAGTGGATGGTGAATGGCTAACAGTAAAACAGACAATTATAAGCAGACAGGTTTAATATTAATACTTATAATTAACGAAATTTGGACTTCTTATCGAAAAAGTTCTCCCACTATTTTATCGAAACAATAGCCCCTTCTAGTTTCGGGAAAAATCTATTTCCTAGTAGTACTTGACGTCCCAGCAGCAATTAGTTGCACCCACAACTAGGTAGGTATACATTTTACCAATTGTGTCTACTACACAACCTTCAAGCTATTTTGCCTCGTTTTTCGCATTTATCTAGCACTGCTACATCATAAATGTTACTACGCGTTAAGTCTAACCCATTAATCATGATAAGCAACGGGCCCGGTCATGAATTCTCCGTAACTAGTTATCGGTCGATCTTCACATCCCGCGCAGTCCCTACCCTTGTCGAGTTTTAGAAAAACTAGAATCAAGGAATTTCGTGTATTGCCCCTTTCTTCGACTCGGGTGCCAGACTCTGGATCACCTCCATCGATAAGTAGACAACATACACTAGTCCCTATTAATGGAAGGCTTGGATTTATAATACCTCATTTTATATTTAACCCAAATTGACTTAATATTTATTCGAGAGGGGATTTTTGGTTTTTAAAAGTTTGAAGAAACTCTCCCCGAGATCTCACCGCTTCAATTATGCTTTATCTTTTATTTACGATCTAGATTGTAGCGCGCAAACACACAAGCAATCATAAATCGACTAACAAATAAAAGTCATACAAGCCTAGCATGCATACTACCACAATATGTTTTCGATCGGGAGCCTCCTATGCGGGCCATCTTTGAGCCAATGATGTTGGCCCAATTGGTCAATCTAAAGGGTTCTCAAAGGACCTATGCTATTACACAATGTATCATGCATACATGGCCTTCAATTCTTCTTGGGCTCCCACCTTGCTTGTAAACAGGCCTCCATTCTAAACTAATAAAACAGTAAAAGCCCTATTCTATTACAAAGGCTCAAAGTGGCCCAAAAATAATAACAGGCTCGCAGGCCCAATAAAAACCATGCATTAAATTAAACCAATCACATCTAACCTAAGGTCAAGGCTCGGCGCGATCGAAAAACCACGTAAACAGTTCACGTAGAGCAAGAAACATGCAAACAACATTTACGTATTTCTTTCATAATTTTAAAACTACCTTTTAAAACTATCTTCCTATGATTCTTGCTTTTTAGTCACTACTAATTATGACAAATAAATTCTTGGGTAAATAAAACAAGTTTTCTGCCTTAAATACAGATCCTGATTTGTCAACTTTTGAAAATTGCAGTTCGGCCCCTATACTTTCGGAAATTGCACTTTTGACCCCAAAACTTTTGAAAAGTTACAAAATACCGCCAAAATAGTTTTCGGACAGAAGAACCAGAAAATAAAATTTTGAAATCCAGAAAATTTTCGAATTTTGCAAACTGACCCCTGAACTTTTGGAAATTACAAAACAGTCCTTGAATTTTTGGAAATTGCAAAACGGCTCAAAAACACGTGCGATCAGAATTGCACAAACAGCGCAGATTTCACAAAAATTTCCAGAAACAGAAAATTGAATTTTCAGCCCTAATTTACACGTTTTGCGATTTTGCACAAAGAGTCCTAATTTTTCGAAAAATTATAAATTTGCCACAAATCTTAAAAAGCAATTTCACCCAATCATAGATCCAGTCATAACAAGCAAGAATCAATCAACAGAACATAATTATCACGCGTTCTCATACACATAATTAAACATATACGGTGAACACACATTATGTTCAGGCCTTTTCGTATAAAACGTATGGAGTTGGCTCTGATACCACTGTTGTGATATTTCTAGTTGGGGCTCGATTGTCATTACAACAAAGTGCGGAATTTAAAATTTTTTGAGGTCCCTATTAGTCCCATAAATCTTTCTCCATAGTTAATTATACGAAAAGGTTGAATCAAACAAAACATAAACATAAGGGGGTTTTTGCGATTTACCTCACCACAGCTCGGTGGTGGTTACCTCCAGGCGTTTCGTTCGATCCACAATATGAGTGATCTATGTGTCTCACCTCCAAAGTTGATCCACACCAATCGGATTGTAGTGACACATCCAAGTCGTAGGCTACGAACTGGATCTTGAAGATTTGTCAGCAAAGGATTCCGTAGATCTGGATCTGGACTTAGATATGGATCTGGACTTAGATCTGGATCTGGATTGAGAGATCTAATGGAAGAAAAAACTAATCATAGGACTTGTGTGATTGGATCAGGTTTCGGCCAAGTCAAGATCGGCCAGGTTGGGTTCGGCCGAGTTGTTTCGGGCGACTAGGGTCGGGGCGAAAGTTATGGGGCGATTTTGTAAATAAAATTCTTGTGCAAAAATCTGATTTCTTTCTTATGAAAAAATCGGTTTTCTGGCTTAATTTCAGCTGAGTAATTTTCTTTTCAAATGTCTTTCTTGTGTTGTCAGGGTTATGAATGAAGAGAAGAGAAGAAGTATATATAAGAGAAGAGTCCTTCTCTTAGAAGATATCTTCTTCCTTATCTATCAAATCCCCATTCCTTATCAACTTAGGAATGTAAGATTTGATAGATCTCTTCTTACTTGTTTTCCAAGAATCAAAAACTCTTTCCTTTATCTTACAAAAATCGCCCCCTATCCCCAACTTTAAAATTATTACAAATCAACCCATATAATTATCCAATCCTAAAATTGGGTAATTATTTAATCTTCCAACTTCATTAATTAACTACTTTAATTAATTTCATAATTAATCAGATAACTCTAATTAATTAATTGAATATTAATCAATTAGATATCTAATTAATATTCTCCCATTGAATTAATGCCTTAATTCAATTACTTTGATTTAACAACTTTAAATCATTCATTTCCTTCATGACAGTCACCGTCCAATTGTATTGTGTGTGACCCTCTGGGTTCCCCATCTATTGGCAGCAGGCCCACGACTTTCATGATTTAATTAACGAGCAATTAAATGCTCCGATCAATTAAACAACTTTTAATTGACCACTCCAGAATTAATTTCCTTATTAATTCAGGAGTACCCACACTTCAAGGTCGATGTCTAGCCACAAGCCCATGAAGCCCAATTAAAGGTGAATTGATAATTGTGAACCTCACCTCTTATAATTTCCATGTACATACGGTCCTTCTAAAGACTAATTTCCCGATCGAAACCTAGGGCGTGTGAATTGATTGGCACCTCTAATTATCTTGATTCCGTACTTTCTAATTCTGGATAATAATTCCAGTGTGACTGCTAAATTTGGAAACCCCTTTCCAAATTCGTCACCAACCATGGCCATGGATTTCTAGGAACATTGTTGGATAAGGATGAAGATGAAGGCACTGAAGACAATTTGTAAACGGAGGTTTTGATTAATTCCAAAACTTCAAAATCTGCTAAGCATGGATTAACTTAGCTGATGACCCTTTGAAGAATTTTGACTAAGTAAAAGAGATATCAGAAGAGTCAAAATTCAAGGTCCAAAGGCTACTGATCTGCTGAAGAAAAGAAATCAGACTGGTGAAGATCAGCCGACTAAAAATAGATTTGTTCAACCTTGAGATCAGCTTAGTTCGCCATCAGACTTGTCCTTTTGCCAGCCAAGTGGAAAAGATCAAGAAGCCATCCAAACGGTAATAAATACCCCTGGAAGTAATAAATGCTGAAGTACAAGGCTATTAAAGACAAATGATTGAAGAAATGCTTCGCATCAGCTGGGTGCATTTAATGCTGCCTGCAGAAAAGTACTGTTGACAGTACAGACAGACTGCAAAGAGCCGTTCGCGGAAATTAAGGACCAGTACTCGAGGAATTTGAATCTTGTCTCTCTTCAACGGACATTTTTCAAACCTCAAGTATAAATAGCTGAAAGAGACGAAGTGAAAAATTAAACACAATCTCTGAGAAATTTTCGAAGCAGAATTGTTTAAGTCTCAAGAACAACTCACTCATCAGCTTAGTCATTTGTTGACAAAAGCAGAGTTGAAGAACAACGATAAATACATTTTCTGAGTGATTTTGTAATCGTGAGTGTTGTGAGAAGTAGATATCCATCTTTGTGAGTGATAATACTTCGGAGAGTAGGAGTTTCTGAGTGATTTCCTACTGCGCACTTGTAGCCTTTTCATTTGTTGATTGGCGCAAGCAGAGTAAACTTTGTGATTATAGTATAACCCAAGATCTGAGTGACTTGGAAGAGTGGACTAAAGGATATTTAAATTCATATAACCACTATAAAAATTACTTGTGTTTTTACTTGCATTTTTACTTGCATCTTTTCAATTGCATAAAAACACTTTGATTTAACTGTTTGAAAAGTTCATAGAAAAAGGAGTTTTATAAAACTGGGGAACAAACTTTCAAACTACTGAGTTTACTTGTGAAAAATACTTTACAAATCCGCTGCAAGTACTCTAAGTATTGAAACTGATTTTAACAAAATCAGCTAAGTAACTATCAGATTAGTGGTCAACGAAGCTGTTCAAAGATTTGTTCGCGATCAGCCAAGTAACTTACTGTTCGGTAACAGCTTAGTCTGTTTAAGTTAGAACAAAAGTTTTAAAGTTAAAAATTTGTGTTGGTCCCAAGTGGTCAGAAGAGGTTTAGAGGGGGGGGGTGAATAAACCTCTTTAAAAATTTCTTCCAAATTTTACTTTAAAACTCTTTTCTAACTGAACAGACTAAGCTGATCAGAATAGTAAGTTACAATTCTGTTCGCGAACAAATCTTTGAACAGCTTTGTTGACCACTCGTCTGATTGTTACTTAGCTGATTTTGTTAAAATCAGTTTTAATACTTAGAGTACTTGCAACGGATTTTTCAAAGTGTTTTTCTCAAGTAATCTTAGCAGTTTGAAAAATGTTTCCCCAGATTTATAAATTCCTTTTAAGTATTTTTCAAACAGTTAACTTAATGTGTTTTATGCTACTGAAAATATGCAAGTAAAATGCAAATAAAAACACAAGCAATTTTTATAGTGGTTATATGGATTTGAATATCCTTTAGTCCACTCTTCCAAGCCACAAAGATCTTGGGTTATACTAAAAACACACAGTAATCAGTATACTCTGCTTACGCCTTACAACAAATGAACAGGCCGTAAGTTCGCAGTAAGAAATCACAAAGAAATCCTACTTCTCTGAAGTAATATCACTCACTTAGACGGATATTTACTTCTCACAACACTCTTGTTTACAAAATCACTCAGAAGATGTATTTATCTTTGTTCTTCAACTTCGCTTTTCGTCAACAAATGACTAAGCTGATGAGTGAGCTGTTCTTGAGACTTAAAGAATTTTGCTTCGAAAATTTCTCAGAAATTGTGTTGCTTGTTTCTTCTTCGTCTCTTTCAGCTATTTATACTTGAGATTTGAAAAATGTCCGTTGAAGAGAGACAAGATTCAAATTCCTCGAGTACTGGTCCTTAATTTCCGCGAACGGCTATTTTGCAGTCTGTCCGTACTGTGAACAGTACTATTCTGCAGGTAGCATTAAATTCACCCAGCTGATGCGAAGCAATTCTTCAATCATTTGTCTTTAATAACCTTGTACTTCAGCATTTATTACTTCAAGGGGCATTTATTACCGTTGGGAACACTTTATGATCTTCTTCACTTGGCTGACGAAAGTGCAAGTCTGATGGCGAACTCGGCTGACCTCAAACTTGAACAAATCTGATTTGAGTCGGCTGATCTTCATCAGTCTGATAACTTTCCTTCAGCGGATCAGAAGTCTTGGACCTTGAAAATTTGACTCTTCTGATGTCTTCTTGTACTTAGTCAAAATTCCTTGATAAGTTTATCAGCTAAGTTACTCCATACTTAGCCAAATATGAAGTTTTGGAATGCATCAAAACCTCCCTTATCAAACTTCCTTTAGTGCCTTCATCTTCATCCTTATCCAACAATTTCCCCCTTTTTGATGATGACAAAACTTCAGCTAAGTACCTGTTAAATACCTAAACTAAAGAATGTAATCCTCAAAAATTTTCTGAGATAGAAAATAGTATGTTGGATTGAACTTGACTTTTTATTGATATTGAAAAAGAATTACAAGTACAAGTTCATCAGATGAAAATTCTGAAGAATAGATAAAAGTAAACTGATTACAATGATTTTACAATTTTTAACTGTCAGCTTCTTCATCTGATCCTTCAAGCACTTCTTCATATTCATAAGATGACTCTTCGTCATCTTCTTCATCATCAGCTTCCTCATCCAAGATTGCTTTGGCAGCTTCCATCTTCTCTTTGAGTTGCTGTTCTTTGATTAGCTCCATTGCCTTCTTGGCTGATTCAGTGTTCTTGTACTTAGTAGTTTCTTTTTGAGTCTTTTCTTCTTCTTCTACCTTTCCAAGTTTCTCAGTCTTGGCAGCAGTGTCTTCAGTCTCCTTGGCTTCATCAGTTGCAGCAGCAGTTTCCTTAGCTGGTTCTTCCCTTTTATCTCCCCCCTTTTTGTCATCATCAGATTTGATGACATTAGAAGGCACAACAGCAGGGTTGAGAGCAACTGTTGGAATCCTCATTTCAGCACATAGAGCCTTCAGATTTTGATTGACAATATCATGACTTGCTGTAAGATGATGAATATCAGTGCTGATGATGTCAGTCTGATCGTTGAAGTAGTCAATGTTAAGGTTTATAGTTGCAATTTCATTTTGAACTTCCTGTGAAGCTTTTGATACTTCTTGCAACATCCCTAAGTTGATTTCCTTCTCTTCTTTACTGACTTGAATGAAGGTTGCAGTTAGATCAGTAATCTTGTGCTCAGCTGTTTTTAATGCAGTATGAAGGTGGTTCACATCACCCTTCACATCTTCAACATTCTTGTTCAGATCTCTTAAGCTGTGCACTAACTGCAATGAATTGTCTTGAGGAATAGGAATACTGTCAATTTCTTTCTTGATGATTTCTGCTGTTGATCCTTGAACAGTTTCCAGATGAAGTCTGTTGGACTCTGCCAACTCTATTTTAAGTTCATTCTTCAGCTCCTCCTTGACCTTCATCAGCTGATTACTATGTTTCTTTTCCAATTCCTTCATAGAATTTTCCATCAATATTTGGAAAGCTTCCATCAGTGATGAGTGTTCATCACCTGATGAAGCAGAAGCAGCAGCATCAGCTTCCTTCTCATCAGTCGCCTGTTGAACAGGGACTTCTTCCATATCTGTCATCTGATGATCTTCAGAAGTCTTAGCTTGCCATTTAATAGCTAAGGACTTGTCAGCTTCATTCTTTTTATCAGTGACATCATCGTAAAACATGTTAGTGATTGTGCCATCATCATTGAGGCAGGTTGTCTGTCGGATCTGCCTCACAATGATCCAAGGGTTAACAGGAGCATTGTTTCCCTTTGGCACTTCACTGTATTCCTTTACTTCCTTGACAAAAACTATTTGCTGAATACTTGGCAGCAGTGGCAAGTCACTTGAGCATCCCTGCTGATATGTTGACCTTTTTGCCCATCTCTTCAAGGCGGTCATAATAGCAAATTTGATTGCCCTTTCTTCAGCATCTTCAGATTTTCTCTTCTTATCAGGCAAGGTGCTTTTGATCTTCTTGGCCTCCTCCAATGCAAAGTCTTTTGCATAGTTATGCATGACATTTCTGACATAGCTGGGATCCAAGGCCTTCTGAATGGAGTTTGTTTTTAACCAATTTAGAACCCATTGTTCTTCATCAGCTAACTCCTTCAGATTTTGGAGTTCTGCTATTGACTTGTTCAACCTGTTGTCTCTCCAACTGATGTATCTAGGTTTCTCCTGATTGAACAGAGTCTTCAGCATGAGCTTTTGATCATAGTATGCCAAGGACTTCTCAAACTTCTTGAAGATCTTCTTATCAGCATACACTATCTCAAAGGCTCTTCTAACTTCAAATTTGTCCTTTGACTTGATCTTGGCAGCAGGCATTTTGAGCTTTTTCTCTTTATTTCCATCTTTGCCTTCTCCAATTTTGATACCTCCTCCATGGATAGGTCCATAGGCATCAACTTTGCTCATTTCGATCACCATAGCCATTTCAGCATCTTCAGCAGCTTTTCTCTCTGCCTCAGACATTTTTCTCCTGGCTTCATCCTTAGCTTATTGAGCTTTGCTTAGCTCAAGTGCCTTCTTTTCTTCCAACTCTTCTTGTTTCCTTTGTTCAGCTTCCTCCCTTGCTTTCTTGTCAGCTTTGGATATTTTCTTTTTCCTCAGCACTATTTTCCTTTTGCATTTATCAATTGGAGCAGGAGCTGGTCCAGCAGATGATATGGGAGCAGCAGCTATAGGATGGATGATTTGGACATCTGGATCATCCTGAGGTTGAGCAACCTCAACTGTTGGTGAGATTTGACTTGGCTGTTGCTCATCAGCTTTGTCAGTCGCAGCAGTCTCGACTGTTGTAATAGGCTCAACAGGTTTAGCAGTCTTTTCAGCATTTTCAGGGTCTTCCCTAGCCACATTTTCTAGTTCCGTGGGTTCTTCTATGAAAGTCATCTGCTTTCTAGCAGACTTTTTGGTTCTTCCTTCACGGTAAGTAGAAGCAGCTGTATCCCTCTGTTGACTTCTTGTTCTTTGAGAGATACCTTCAGCAGGTCTCTCTACTGATGGAGTTCTTGATGGTGATGCAGGGGATCCAGTCCTTACATCAGCAGTTATCTTTTCAATAATTTTAGTGGCTTCAACAGCAGAAGTCACTTTCTCCATCTGCTTGGTTTCTTTCTTTTTAGGCTCATCAGCAGCCTTCTTCTTTTTGGTCTCAACAGCTAAGCTGGCTGTTTTGACTAACCTCATTTGCCTTTTGGCAGGAACCTCCTTTGGTTCCTCATCAGCAGCTTCCTCAGGCTCATCAGCCTTCCTCTTTTGAACTGGTAGATATTTGTTCATGGCTTTGGACTTGTGAATTTCCTTACCATTCGTCATAGTGCATCCCAGATGTGACAGTAGGTAGCTGAGAGTTATTCTGTGGTTGGTGTGAGGTTCTTTTCCTTTCTTCACTTCAAGGAATTCAGCAAGGATGTACCAGATAATTATGGACCAGTTGACTTCCAATCCATAATAGATAGCAGCCATAATGCTGTACCTCTTCATAGTGACAGCATCAAGGGAAAAGGTGCAGTTTTCCATCAGCTTTGACACCATATCAGTCATCCGCTGATACTCGTCCTTCAGCTGTCTCTTCCTGATATTCCCAGACAGTATTTCTCCTTCCTTGGCGCAGATTGCCCAAAATTCTTGGTGTTTTGCTTCAGTCAGTACAGTGACATCATGACGTCCACTGTTACGAAGCCCAAACTGTTCGTGAAGAACGGTGGGAGTGATGACAACAGATTTGTCACCAACTGTAGCAGTAATCTCCAACTTATCGAAATCAACCTTAGCCGTCTTGTAGTATTCCATAACCTGGTCAGTCCAGATTATTCCTTCATTGTACTCCATGAAGTTCACCAAAGTTGCAGATTTAAACTTCTCCAGAAGTTCCTTCATCAGTTTTGTGCCAGATTGGTAATAGGAATCATACACAAGGTACATGCCTTCAGCAGCCATTTCGGATCTGTAGAGATTTGATGAGGGGTAATTTAGACCCCGCTATCTTCCCCGATCCAACACCGAGTGGCTTCAGCTCCCCAATACAGAGGGAAGTTGCCAAACTCGAGCCCATGATCATATATTCACGGCTTGCTCGAGAAGATCAATCAGGGGGTACTGTTGGGCTAAAGGCAGGCCCAAGCCCGTCTGTTCAGCTATAAATACCCGCGCATTTATGATGTTAGGAACGACTTCCCAGGTGCTCTCTTCTCGAAGCTACAGTTCATAGCAGCTCGGGATTATAGCTCTAGATCGAACATATGTATTTCACCCTCTAGCTTGTACGGCATCCTATAATGCTCGGATAGGACCCTAGATATATTTGTACTTGTACTCATTTAATTCGAATACAATTACATTTGATCTTTACTTTATTTTATTTGTGATTATTGTGATACATCCACACCCTTGATCGAACCAACGAAACCACGTAAGATCAATTGGCGCCCACCGTGGGGCCTTATTCGAGTACTAGATCGAACATATGTATTTCACCCTCTAGCTTGTACGGCATCCTATAATGCTCGGATAGGACCCTAGATATATTTGTACTTGTACTCATTTAATTCGAATACAATTACATTTGATCTTTACTTTATTTTATTTGTGATTATTGTGATACATCCACACCCTTGATCGAACCAACGAAACCACGTAAGATCAATCACACCTGCAATTCTCCGGCCCATAAGTTTGGATTGATGCTCGGCCCAATAGTAGCTTCTGGGCCGCCTTGCATGGATGATATGCGCCTTGGGTCGAACTCGATCTTCCGAAATAAGGGCTGCTCGATCTCCTGCTTTAGTAAATAAAAGCAGGGCCCGAGATTTCCCTCATCAATACTCGGGCCCTGCTTTTATTTACTAAAGCAGGAGATCGAGCAGCCCTTATTTCGGAAGATCGAGTTCGACCCAAGGCGCATATCATCCATGCAAGGCGGCCCAGAAGCTACTATTGGGCCGAGCATCAATCCAAACTTATGGGCCGGAGAATTGCAGGTGTGCGGGTAGATCACCTGGACCCCAATTTCAGCTATAAATACCCTTCGCATTTATGATATTGGACACAACTTCCCAGGTGCTCTCTTCTCGAAGCTACAGTTCATAGCAGCTCGGGATTATAGCTCTAGATCGAACATATGTATTTCACCCTCTAGCTTGTACGGCATCCTATAATGCTCGGATAGGACCCTAGATATATTTGTACTTGTACTCATTTAATTCGAATACAATTACATTTGATCTTTACTTTATTTTATTTGTGATACATCCACACCCTTGATCGAACCAACGAAACCACGTAAGATCAATTGGCGCCCACCGAGGGGCCCTATTCGAGTATTTGATCGAAAAATGCCTACTACGAGGAGAAACACGTATGTTAGAGGAGAGCCTTCCCAACCAGTAGGAGCACAAAATTCTGTTAACAATGAACCTGATAATCTATCGCGCGCCGCTCAACAGCAACCAGAGGCACCGCCGGCAATTCCGCAAGATAACATCCCAATACATACGACCATCGGTGATTTAAGGTCTATAAAAGGCACCATGTGCAGAGAATTCATGAACAGCGGAAGAGTAGATCAGTCGCCTGTTGACCAACCTGGGGTTCAAGGACGACCCGAAATGCCTTCATCGAACTTACAAAAGGAAAACGATATGTCGCGAGTCCCCTCAGCGCGTCCACATAGGATGGCGCCCTCGAACAACAATGCCCGATCCGAAAATCCACCTGTACGAGTGCACGATCTAGAGGATTCAGTTGTGGGGGAAAGTCATACCGCCGGCGCTGCGAGAAGAAATAAACCACCTTATAAGAGGATCACTGAATCTGAACTGGAAATGATAGTGCAGGAAAGGGTGGCTAAAAAATTGGAAGAGCAGGATACCATGATAGAGATTCCCTTCACTAATCAAGCCACCACGCCGGCGGGAAATACCCTGAAGAGAGGAAACATGCGAGAGAGGGATGTCTCGAATAACATCATGCGATGTTCACCCTTTTGTCGAGAAATTCGCGAGGCTCGAAACAATGAAACGGTGCCAACCAGGCTCCCACGATATAACGGGACTACCGACCCCGGCGAACATATTAACAGCTTTGTTAATGTTATGAACCTATACGGACACTCAGACAATTTCTGTTGCAAGATTATGGTCACCACTTTCGAAGGGATCGCCCTCGATTGGTTCGGAAAGTTACCCCCGAACTCCATATTTTCTTTTGAAGAATTCTGCGATAAGCTTAAGCACCAATTTGCTAGCCAAAGGAAGCCGAGACTGCCAGCGAATCATCTGGGCACTGTGAAACAATTGGAAGGAGAAACGTTGAGGCAATGGCTGGCAAGATTTAGTATTGAGCTCTTGAAAGTAGACACCCCGCAGATTGAATATCTGTCATCGTTGATGTTCGAACTGACTAGAAGCACCCAATTCGGGAATGCATTGTGCAGAAAGCAACCAAAATCCTTCGAACGGATAATGGAAATCGCTGAAAAATATATGATACAAGAAGAGATGAACAAATTGAAAAGTTCACATCTAGATAAGTCTCATCTCAACAGAAAACAAGATCGTGCTCCGATCCCAAAACCAGGTGATTATGGGGGATCAAGTAAAGGATCCGTTTGGCAGCGAATCAACACTTTTAAACCGCATATGCCACCCCAAGGACCGAATTCATACGGACTTCCTTATGATCAAAGTCGAGCACCAAGGCCGGGTAAAATTCAGTTTACCGAACTTAACAGTTCTAAAGAAGAAGTGTTGACAGTATTGGAAGAAGGAAATTTAATTCCGGAAGCCCAAAGGATCACACAGGCGAGGCCAGGCGCACCTGGATATGATCAGTACTGTCGGTATCATCGAGCGAGAGGTCACAGTACGGAAAATTGTTATCAGTTAAAGGTCGAGATCGAAAAGTTAATCAACCAGGGAAAACTGAAAGAATTCGTTAAGAATGGCAACTACAACCATCGCTACAGATCCCGTAGTCCGAGAAAACTTAACGCTCGGCAGAGACAAATTCAAAGTCAGACAGAAGAACAATCGAACGGTGTAATCAACATGATCGCAGGAGGCCCAGCAGGCGGGGATACTAAAAATGCCAGAAAACGAACTTTAAGGTCAATCAGAGCAGGAGTATCCTCAAAAAGAGAAATTCTATCTTTGGATTTCCCATCGATGGAGAATCAGGTCATCAGCTTTAGCGAAGCGGATCGACCCGCAGATGTTAGTTGGGACACTAATGAAGATGATCCGGATTTTTCCATGGTATTAACACTAAGAATTGCAAACTTCGAGGTCAAAAGAGTGTTGGTCGACAACGGGAGCTCGGCGAACATAATTTCATCAGAAGCTCTTACGAGAATGAAACTTTGTCATCCACATTTGGATAAAGTAACCACTCCTTTGGTCGGTTTCGGGGGATCGGAGATCATTCCGCTCGGAACCATACTTTTGAGTACCACTCTAGGATCAAAACCAAAGAATGTCACGAGAATGATCAAGTTCCTAGTGGTGGACACGCCGTTTGCTTACAATGCCATCCTAGGAAGACCAGCTCTGAATATTTTTAAGGCTATTGTATCCACTTACCATCAAAAGATAAAGTTCCCAACTGACGGAGAAGTAGGAGAAATGAGGAACGACCAGTATATGGCTTGGGAATGTTATAGTTCGTCCTTGAGTATCAAGGAGAAGGTGGAGCCCGAGCTCAATAATAAAAGGAAGATAAACGAATTAGTCCCTAATTTCGGAGCTCCGATTCCTGAATGTGAAAGGATAGATGGAAAGAAAGGAAGAATCATTGACATGAGTGTGCAAGCACCTGATCACAAAAAGGTGAATTTGGTGCCTGGATCTCCAGAAAAATTCACAAAAATAGGAACGGAGCTAAGTAATGATATGGAAGCGAAACTCATCGGATTCTTGCAGGAAAATGTGGATGTCTTCGCATGGAGTTCGGACGACATAGTAGGAATCGACCCACGTGTAATAACGCATTCCTTGAATATCGACCCAAAGGCCAGACCGGTGAGGCAAAAGAAGCGTAATCACGGACGAGAAAAAGACAAGATAATTAACGCAGAGGTCGATAGATTATTAGCAGCAGGACAAATCAAAGAGATAAAGTTTACGGAATGGTTGTGTAACGTGGTCTTAGTCTCAAAGGGGGAAAAGGTCGAAAACAAATGGAGAATGTGCAATGATTTCACCGATTTAAACAAATTGTGTCCAAGGGACCCTTATCCCTTACCTCGAATTGACATGCTCGTAGATTCCACTGCAGGATTTGTGTTGTTCAGTATGATGGATGCATTTCAAGGATTTTATCAGATCTTCATGAACGAAAGAGATCAGGATAAAACGGCATTTATCACCGAACGAGGGGTGTACTGTTTCATAGTTATGCCTTTCGGTTTAAGGAACGCCGGTGCAACATATCAGAGGCTGGTCAATATGATGTTCAAGGAACTGATAGGAGAAATTATGGAAGTATATGTAGATGATATGCTTGTAAAAAGTATGTCGGAAGAGGATCATATTAACCATCTTGATAGGTGTTTTCAAATCTTGAGAAAATATGGAATGAAGTTAAATCCGGCAAAGTGCACATTTGGGGTGCGATCAGGAAAGTTTCTTGGCTATTTAGTTCACGAGAAGGGGATCGAAGCTAATCCAGAGAAAATCCGAGCAATCACTGATCTCCATCCGCCGAGAAAACTCTCGGACGTTCAGAGTCTGATCGGAAAAATCATCTCGTTGAATAGATTCATCTCCAGGTCCGCTGACAAAAGTTTACCTTTCTTCAGATTATTGCGTAAATCTAAGAACTTCGAATGGAACGCTGAATGCGATAAGGCGTTCGAAGAACTAAAAGCATACTTGACTTCAACACCCATGCTAGCAAAACCATCCGAAGGAGAGCCCCTATATTTGTACATAGCTGTGTCAGAAGAGGCCATTAGCTCGGTTCTGGTCAAGTTAGATAAGGCTGAGCACAAGCCAGTTTACTATTTGAGTAAATTGTTGCAGGGTGCCGAAAAGAACTATATGGAGATTGAGAAATTTGCACTAGCCTTAATTGTGGCCGCTCGGAGATTAAGACCCTATTTTCAAACGTATAAAATCATTGTTTTAACTAACCAACCTTTAAGGCAGGTTCTCTCCAAACCAGAAGCTTCTGGTAGATTAATAAAGTGGGCGGTCGAGCTTAGCCAATTCGAAATTGAATACCGACCAAGAGTCGCTGTCAAGGCACAAGTGCTAGCCGATTTCGTGCTTGAATCAACCAACATGTCGAACGGAAAAGAAGAAACAACCTCGGAATTAGGTATGGTGGAAGAAGCAAACAATCAAGTTTGGTTGATGCATGTCGATGGATCTTCGACCAAAGAAGGAGGTGGAGCTGGAATTCATTTCCAAGGGCCCAATGCTGAAGACCTGAGCTATGCGATAACTCTGGATTTTGTCGTCACCAACAATGAAGCCGAATATGAAGCATTGATAGCGGGATTAGAGATGGCCATTAAGGCAAAGGTAAAATCAATTGTCGTACTAACAGATTCCGAACTTGTTCACAGGCAGGTGAAAGGCATTTACGAGGCCCGAGAATTCAACATGGTTAAATATCTGAACAAAGCGAAGAAATTAATCTCAGAGTTCGATAAGTTTGACATTCAACCGATACCAAGAGAAGAGAATCTTTGGGCCGATATATTGTCGAAATTTACAGGACTGGCCGACGGAAAGACTGAGAGAACAATCACTTGGCTGCTATCGAATATGTCTGCCATCGAGTTAGATGCAGCCCCTGCTGTTGATGTGATGGAAATAGAAGAGCCAAGTAGGTCATGGAGCGACTCTCTTATCGCATACCTTAAAGACGGAAAGCTGCCCGAAGATGCAAACGAAGCTCGGAGAATCAAATATAGAGCGCCATCGTTTACTTTGATGGACAATCAACTCTATAAACGGTCCTCTTCGGGAATTTTATTGAAATGTATCCACGAATCATACTACAACACCATATTAAGAGAAGTTCATGAAGGGGAAGCAGGAAGTCATTGTGGTGCTCGAGCTTTAGCTCTAAAATGCTCAAGATCTGGATATTATTGGCCTACACTTTTCTCTGATTCAGTCGAATACGTAAAAAAATGCCATCACTGTCAAATCCATTCGAACTTGATACACCAACCGGCTGAACACATGCATTCAATTCCTATTTGTTGGCCCTTCGACAAATGGGGCATCGATATTGTGGGACCTTTCCCAACAGCGCGAGCCAGGAAAAATTATGTACTAGTGGCGGTTGAATATTTCAGCAAGTGGGTCGAATGTATTGCCTTGACAAAAATCACCCAATTCCAAGTTATTAATTTTCTATGGAAAAATATAGTCTGCAGATTCGGAATTCCCAGGGTTCTGATATCAGATAACGGAACGCAATTTGCAGGAAAAAGGGTCACAGATTGGTGTGAAAGGTTCGGAATACAACAGAACTTTACGTCTGTTGGCCACCCTCAGGCTAATGGACAAACGGAAGTAGTGAACCGAGAAATCGTTCGATCTCTGGAGAAGCGCTTATCGGAGGCAAAAGGAAAGTGGCTGGATGAATTACCAGGAGTAATATGGGCCAACAGAACAACAGTCAAGGCATCAACCGGAGAAACTCCATTCAGCTTGGTTTATGGCTCGGAGGCTGTTATCCCAGTTGAGAATCTTATACCTTCTCCCAGAGTCGAACTTTACGATCCCGAAGAAAACCAGTCGCTGAGACAAGTGGAAGTTGATCACGCGGATGCTCGTAGGGACCGCGCGAAGTTGAGAATTCAAGCCGCCAAGGCCAACATGGAAAAGGCTTATAATCGAAGTGTAAGGGTTCGATCCTTCCAAATCGGGGATCTAGTGCTCAAAAAAGTGGAAGTGTCAAAGCACGTCGGAAAACTACAGCCCAATTGGGAGGGCCCCTATGTGGTCGTGGAAGTTGGAAGAAAAGGTTCCTACAAGATTGCTCACCCCAACGGAGAGATACTACCTCGAGCATGGAACGCGGTTAATTTAAGAAGATATTATGGAAAATAGTTACACGGAAAGCTTCTACTTTTTAGTCATCTTGTCCTATTTTCTTTCACTCTTAACGAGTTAGTGAATTATATGTTCAATGAAGATTTATTTAGATTGAGTTTATTCAGACTAAGTATTTATTCGATGAAAGTTTATTTCGCCTAAATTCTCATTTATTCGGCATATTCAGGATACTCTATATTCATTATTATCAATCTCTATTTCTCTCTATCAATTATTGAACGGGTGAAAGCCTCTGCTACGACCCAAGGGCTAAAAATGCTCTAAAAACGACTAAGGGTGAAAGCCTCTGCTATGCCCCTTAGATCGAAATTATTGAACGGGTGAAAGCCTCTGCTATGACCCAAGGGCTAAAAATGCTCTAAAAACGACTAAGGGTGAAAGCCTCTGCTATGCCCCTTAGATCGAAATTATTGAACGGGTGAAAGCCTCTGCTACGACCCAAGGGCTAAAAATGCTCTAAAAACGACTAAGGGTGAAAGCCTCTGCTATGCCCCTTAGATCGAAATTATTGAACGGGTGAAAGCCTCTGCTATGACCCAAGGGCTAAAAATGCTCTAAAAACGACTAAGGGTGAAAGCCTCTGCTATGCCCCTTAGATCGAAATTATTGAACGGGTGAAAGCCTCTGCTATGACCCAAGGGCTAAAAATGCTCTAAAAACGACTAAGGGTGAAAGCCTCTGCTATGCCCCTTAGATCGAAATTATTGAACGGGTGAAAGCCTCTGCTATGACCCAAGGGCTAAAAATGCTCTAAAAACGACTAAGGGTGAAAGCCTCTGCTATGCCCCTTATATCGAAATTATTGAACGGGTGAAAGCCTCTGCTATGACCCAAGGACTAAAAATGCTCTAAAAACGACTAAGGGTGAAAGCCTCTGCTATGCCCCTTAGATCGAAATTATTGAACGGGTGAAAGCCTCTGCTATGACCCTCGAAGCTAAAAATGCTATAAAAACGACTATGGGTAAAAGCCTCTGCTATGCCCCTTAGGTCAAAATTAACAAGTGAATTATATTATCTCCCCATGGAGAATACGATGCTGGAAAGGATTTAAACTATGAAGAACATTTATCATTCCAGCAAATATATCATTACAACAAGGATTATACTACAAAAAAAAAAAAAAAAAAAAAAAAAATCGTTACAACAAAGATGGTAGTATAAAGGAAATACAAAGGAAAGCCACACTAGTACGGAACAAAATTGTTTTCGATAAGGATCTTTCGAACTTCAGCACTACGGTCGGAATACCCTCGGGTGTAAGCCTCTTTCTCACGAAGCTCAGAATTTTTCTTCTCATGATCGTAGATATCTTTGAGTCTCTTTAATTCCAAACCTAACTTATCCCGAGACAATCTCTCCTTGAAAAATCTATTGGCTTCCAGAGCACGTTCCAGCTCAATCGTTCTCTTGATCAACTCCAGCGAGATAGAAGCCCGTTGTTCGATCTCATGTTTGGCCAACTCGTAAAGCCTAGAAAAGACCTTCCCTGCCTGAATTTACAAGAGAATATATTACAATAAAAGTAAAGAAATTAGACGGTCCTAATAAAGAGGGGAGAAAGAGTTACTTGGGCAAGGGACTCCAACCCAGAATGAAACAGGAACGAGGAATATTCCCCAATCGAATAATTCGCCTCGATAGTAGAAACATCGGCTCGAAGAAGGGTCAGCTCAGATTTCTCACACGACATTTTGTCAAAAGAAGTTGCATCCCTTTCCAACGAAGAAACGGATCGAAAAGGGACAGGCCCAACTACATTCTCTGCAAAAGAAACCTTTTTTATTCTCTTATTGGAGCCCCTAGATTTCAAACACGAAGAAAGGGCAACGGTCGAATATTTATTCCCCACATGGGAGTGTTCATAATCAGAACCAACGGATGAAATTGATGATCGTTTTCTTTTCCCTAATCTTCTATTAACACCTGGCCTGGAGAAGGGCGTGGAAGAAATCACCAAAGCATTCGAAGTTTTATTCATCTCTCGATTTTCGGGTAAAGGTGCGACCGAGATAATTTTTTAAAAAGAAGCTCCGAACACCGTGAACAATATCGGTGCAAAGACAACATAAAGAGGCCTAGCTATTTATAAGAAAAACGGGACGATGCAAATTACAATGATTGGTAAAGCACTGCTCCCAAGAAATATCGAATGACGCAACCAAGTACGCAAGGCTGACGTTATGAAACTCAACAGAAAGATCAAACAAGCAATAACATAAAATAGCATGAAAGAAAGAAATTCAATGTACAAGCATCTACTAAATAGCCAAGAGAAAAAGATTAAAAATAAACTAGTACATTGGTGCACCAGATCAATCCTATTACATGGCAATTGTTACTGATTAGACTCTTTCGCGCCCGAACCATCGTCTGATCCATCCCGTTTCTTCGATTCGCTAGAACCACTTTCTGAACCATCAGAATCACCTTTATCTGAGCTGCTGCCTTCTCCATCATTACTTTGTGCGTCAGACGCGGGTTTACTCGAACCAGAAGAAGTAGTGCCTCGACCACTCTGATCGCCGGAATCCCCTTCAATATCCACATCTTCACTATCGGATCGGGCTTCGAGCTCATCAGGATTTGGCATCGGGACACCGAATTCCTCAAGTAGAGGAGCAAACTCGTGAGTGGCAAATTCCTCGAGCTTAGGAGGAAGGGAAGACGCTTTATAATCTTCACCGAAGATATTCTTGTAAGGGTTCAGTTTAGGAATGAAGTCATCAAGGACTCCTTCAATCTTAGCGGCTGTAAGAAGATGCTGAGCTCCTTTGAAGTAGAAGGCTTGATTAACCGCTCCCGACCGTAATCGAACCAAAGCGTCAAGGATCGGAGACTCTAAGAATTCCCTTATGGCGGGTAGCCGGGCTTCAACTCGACCCCGTTCATAAGACTGTTCGACAGTCACTTTTGTTTGCTCGAGCTCGAGCTTGAGTTTCTCTACTTCGCCTTCTATGGCCCGCTTCGCTTCCAACTCCTCCTTAGTTCTCTGAAGCTCCATCTCGACCTCGGACAATTTAAGTTTGACATCCTCAAGTTGGTTAGCCTTAGCAGCTTCATCCTCCAGGACTTTGTGTAGTGCTTTCTGAGCTGCTTGGGACTCTTCGCTCAATACGGCCTGTCTGAGAGCAGTTTGAATAAACAAATCTCCGGCCTGCAAGAAAGAAGATATGTAAGAACACGAGATAAAAATTATAAGGAAAAGCCAGAAACTTTCAGGATAAGACAGTACCTTCTGATGAGCATGAGCGTAATCGCCTAGTATCTCGAAATCCTTCTTAGCGAAAGATTGAATAGTATCGTCCTTGAATCTTCCAGCCAGAAACATCCGGAGAGACTTATCCACCGTATGCTCACCCTCAGAGCCCAAGTCAGATTCAACGGTCCCACTGTCCGGATATCCAGCCGCCCTAGGTCCTTGCAGGTGTTCTTCGATGAAATCCGCCAAATCTGGCTCGGAGTGACCAGCCCGACAACGTATAGGATTCGGTCCCCGACCGAAGGGCTTGACTCTCCTAGAAGACTCAGGAATGTTACTACTCCTTTTGCGAGCCATCCTGGCCTGCAAAATCTGCCTGGCACAATCCTCCAGAAGAGTATAATTACTATATCCCGCATCATTTGGGTTGGAAGAAACGTTCGAAAAAACAGATCGAAGAGTTTCGGGACCTTGAAAATCGGAGGTCCCCTCTGCTTCGGCCCGAGACCGAGAGGTCCCTGCTTCGGTGATCGGGGGAACAATCACTAAAGCATTTGAGTTTGATATGGTCCCAACTTGGGCCTTAAATTTTTTCGCTTTTCGGGAGGTTATTGACGTTTGAGGACGAGGCCGACCCGTGTTACCCTTCGAAAAGGAAGCAACATGAGGGCCAGCCATCGATGTGCGGAATTTATCGACCATATCAGCTAACGTGGAAGGGGGGTTAGCAGGATCGATCTGAGCTTTCCCATATACGATGGGGTCAGCAGGGAAAGTGCAGCTACTGAGTTCTGCCATTCGCAAGACCGCTTCTTGAGTCATCAGGGCAGTCTGATGAGGGTCAGCACGAAGAGATTGCAGAAATTTATCTGTTATTTCATTTTTCATATTCCCCACGAGACGGCGTTTGCCGTATATCCACCCCTTTGTTCCAGGCCATTCGAAGGGTGTAGGGTCGGAATTATCTTCGGAAGGGGGAGACTCCGGTCCTCGGACAAAGAAGAATTCTTGCTTCCATCCTTTCAAATTGCTGCTAACATTGGCAGATAATATTGAAATCTTAGGCCTCTGGGAAAAATATACATAGCCTGCGTTCGAAGAAGTAGAAGCACTCAGCTGGAATATCCGCCAAAAATTCTGGAAGGCTGCTTTTTTCCCCTTAGCTTTCATCAGCACGCAAAAAGCTATAATTAGGCCGATCGAATTCGGCAAGATCTGGCAGGGAGCCAACTTAAAAGCATCCAAGAGGTTTTCTAGCAGAGGAGGAAAGGGGATGCGTAAGCCATAGTGGAAGTGTTTGGAATAAAAGGCTTGACAACCAGCAGGAGGGTCGGTAATTCGTTGATCGGGAGAAGGAAGCACTATCGAAAAACCGGCGCCTAAATACCGACCAAATTCTTCTTGCAACTGCGTCAGGTCCGTGTAGGAGCAGACGATCTCGTCTGCCCTCTCCTCAGTCATGTTTCGTGCTGCGCTGGTCGAGGGTTCTTCCCAATCATAAATCGTGATCACCACATTGCGGCTCAATCTATATTTCATCTGCTCATTGTTACCCAAAGGAAGCTCTCCATCCTCTCTGTCTTCCCTTCCAGAAATCATGGCTTCGCCCGAGCCCTCATCCTCACTATTTTCAGTATCTGAATTCGACTTCCCCTCCTCTCCACTGGAATCCGAGGTGGAACTCGAGCTCTGCGGATTCTCTGTCTCGGAAGATCGAGTCTCTACAGTCTCTCCCCTTTCCTGGATAACGACCTCATTCTCTTCTAGAAGAGATTTCCCCTTCAAGTCCGACGTACTCGACATAGCAAATATGTGAAGACTGCTCGAAAATGGCTTTTAAACTCTCTTATCGACTTGTCTGCTCCGACTTAAAGTCCTATCTTCAGAATCTGTGAAGAACAGCGACCCTCCGTATAACTATATATATACAAGGACAAAATGGGAAATTGCAAATTGGTCCCCGAGTAACCGCGGCGATTGAACTCCCTTGAGAAAAACTTGAAGTCATATTTTCGGAAATTGCATTTGAAGCCCCTGTACTTTCCCCAAATTCCTTAAATTGAAGGTCCACACCGCGAATAACAAAGATGATGTTAAGATAGTGCTGTTATAAGGTTTCTTAGGTATGCACTCTTTTTCCCTGATCCGGTTTTTGTCCCAAAAGGGTTTTTCCGAATCAGGTTTTTAATGAGGTATACCCGAAACAATAAGCCGAGGTAGATCCATCCTACTCCTTTGAAATTACTTCTCCGAGCTTAAGCTTCACTTTACGCTCGAAGAAGTGGGGGAGTATTGATGAGGGAAATCTCGGGCCCTGCTTTTATTTACTAAAGCAGGAGATCGAGCAGCCCTTATTTCGGAAGATCGAGTTCGACCCAAGGCGCATATCATCCATGCAAGGCGGCCCAGAAGCTACTATTGGGCCGAGCATCAATCCAAACTTATGGGCCGGAGAATTGCAGGTGTGCGGGTAGATCACCTGGACCCCAATTTCAGCTATAAATACCCTTCGCATTTATGATATTGGACACAACTTCCCAGGTGCTCTCTTCTCGAAGCTACAGTTCATAGCAGCTCGGGATTATAGCTCTAGATCGAACATATGTATTTCACCCTCTAGCTTGTACGGCATCCTATAATGCTCGGATAGGACCCTAGATATATTTGTACTTGTACTCATTTAATTCGAATACAATTACATTTGATCTTTACTTTATTTTATTTGTGATACATCCACACCCTTGATCGAACCAACGAAACCACGTAATTGATCTTACGTGGTTTCGTTGGTTCGATCAGGGGTGTGGATGTATCACAAATAAAATAAAGTAAAGATCAAATGTAATTGTATTCGAATTAAATGAGTACAAGTACAAATATATCTAGGGTCCTATCCGAGCATTATAGGATATCGTACAAGCTAGAGGGTGAAATACATATGTTCGATCTAGAGCTATAATCCCGAGCTGCTATGAACTGTAGCTTCGAGAAGAGAGCACCTGGGAAGTTGTGTCCAATATCATAAATGCGAAGGGTATTTATAGCTGAAATTGGGGTCCAGGTGATCTACCCGCACACCTGCAATTCTCCGGCCCATAAGTTTGGATTGATGCTCGGCCCAATAGTAGCTTCTGGGCCGCCTTGCATGGATGATATGCGCCTTGGGTCGAACTCGATCTTCCGAAATAAGGGCTGCTCGATCTCCTGCTTTAGTAAATAAAAGCAGGGCCCGAGATTTCCCTCATCAATACTCCCCCACTTCTTCGAGCGTAAAGTGAAGCTTAAGCTCGGAGAAGTAATTTCAAAGGAGTAGGATGG
Organism: Penstemon eatonii; assembly: GCA_038501285.1. Lineage (NCBI taxonomy): Eukaryota > Viridiplantae > Streptophyta > Magnoliopsida > Lamiales > Plantaginaceae > Penstemon > Penstemon eatonii. The sequence continues at coordinate 56,893,415 of CM076715.1, read as the reverse complement.
ATCTACCTCGGCTTATTGTTTCGGGTATACCTCATTAAAAACCTGATTCGGAAAAACCCTTTTGGGACAAAAACCGGATCAGGGAAAAAGAGTGCATACCTAAGAAACCTTATAACAGCACTATCTTAACATCATCTTTGTTATTCGCGGTGTGGACCTTCAATTTAAGGAATTTGGGGAAAGTACAGGGGCTTCAAATGCAATTTCCGAAAATATGACTTCAAGTTTTTCTCAAGGGAGTTCAATCGCCGCGGTTACTCGGGGACCAATTTGCAATTTCCCATTTTGTCCTTGTATATATATAGTTATACGGAGGGTCGTTGTTCTTCACAGATTCTGAAGATAGGACTTTAAGTCGGAGCAGACAAGTCGATAAGAGAGTTTAAAAGCCATTTTCGAGCAGTCTTCACATATTTGCTATGTCGAGTACGTCGGACTTGAAGGGGAAATCTCTTCTAGAAGAGAATGAGGTCGTTATCCAGGAAAGGGGAGAGACTGTAGAGACTCGATCTTCCGAGACAGAGAATCCGCAGAGCTCGAGTTCCACCTCGGATTCCAGTGGAGAGGAGGGGCCTACTATGAGGAGAGGTACATATGTTAGCAGAGAGCCTCACTAACCAGAAACTCCGCGATTCACTGTCTAGGTTGAACCTCCGACCAGCGGAGCATTCGTCAGTTTGAGTTCGAAGATAAGGTCTCTGGGATGAATTTCCGACCTTAAGATCGACGGTTATTTTACGATTATCAAGCTTATTTGTTACCTCATTGGATTTACTGTCTATGAGTGATCCATTCTCAACTAACATAAGCAAGCAAGAAGTGCAAGGATATCGTCCACAGAGAACTAATACAAAATTTAGCCCAATCGATTCAATCATCAACTTAAAGAATAAGGGAAAAGGAAATCTATAGATGTACAGGTTATTAATGGTCGGAATTTATTTTTCCGATCATAGTATTGATTAATTTCGAGAATGAAATTTATGGGAGTTCTCAAATCAATTGGGAGTAATTAAATGAAGTTATGCGAAGTTATGCAAATCCTCGAAAATTACACAAAGTTCATTCAAGAGCAAATTTTTATTATTGATGTCATTCAAACAAATTACAAATGCGTAGCTTCGAATACAGAATTCGAGCTCCAGAAATAAAGTACAACTATTCCTACCCTATTACAAATTCTCCGAATAATTCTGTGCTATTACAACTCGGTCTCCCTTCCCTAAGATCGCCCCAGATGCAGAACTCAGCAGTGATTTTTCCTGGCAATCACTTGCCACGTGTCGCACATCCATCTTCGTACGGGATAGAGGCCGGATCGAAGCTCCTTTCCAGGACTTTAAACCGATCTTAGGTCTTCGTCGGTAAACAATGATGGTCGAAATCAACCATTATCTACCGATCGATCCGAACCGGAGCAGCAAAGGGTTATCCCAGCAGAGGCGCTTCAAGGGAGCTCGAAGGAACTATCTCGTAAGAAAGCCCTCGAGGAAGCTGGTGCCTCAGACTTAAAGAACTCCGCTCGGAGTAACCAGCTGCCCGATCAAGTACTACGCCTAGAAACCGGAGCTCTAACCCGCACCAGAGATGATATGTCTGGCAAAACAGGTTGCCTGCCGGTATTCTAGGCGCAATTTCTTTTGCCTGTCGATATTCTAAGCGGAAAGCTTAAACCAAGGGAAGCAAGGTCAAAAAACAAAGTTCGAACTCTAATTTCAAACTTCTTTATCTGGGAGAAAATACAAGTCAAACCAAAAACTCGACCCATGGTGATCGGAGGGAGCATAAAGGAGAAAATGAGAAATGTGGTATACGCAAAGGGACCTATTTATAGTGATAAAGAATTTTGAATCGACGGCCCAGATATTAGATTGCGTATTAAATGGACTGACCGTTACATTTCCCGAGAAATAGGACCTTGATTGGTTACGAGGACTCATGCTTTAACGGAGCACATTGGAGATCTACAACTTTCTAAATACTGAAATGATATGACGAGTTTATAACATTATCGATAAGGGTTGATAATTTAGGTTCAAGTTCAGTCTCGTCCAGACATTCTTATAATCATTAGTTCGATATAAAAGAGCCACGAACGGATATTTCGAACAAGAGCTTTCATACGAAAACTCGTTCGACTACGGATATTTGGCGGTGCTTAAGACCTATTAATTTCAGGTCTACTAAATTATTACTCGATCAAGCAAGTGGTACTTGATTATTTCTTTATCAACATTAGAGAATCAAAATGGAATTGCAGGAAATAAAATTTATCTAGTTATGCTTCATGTTATCAACAAATTGAAAATGAAGTGTATTTATAGTATATCATCTCGAAAAAGTACAAAGTATGGGAAATACATGTCGAACATGGTTCACGCCTTGGCATTACAGCGGAACGATACTACTTTCTACAATCCTATGAAATTTTCGGTTTTTTTTTTATGGCCGGTTCGAAATAGTTCATCCCCGAGCAATGAAATCTCCCTCGGAACTGCAGATTTTTAACCTTATTTACGATCCTCCGGAGGCGAAGGGGCGAGTATATGATTCATCAACTAACCGTATTCGTCGTCGTTCACCCCTCAGTACGTCTTCCTAAATGCATTGAAGCAACAGGTCCCTAATCGAAGACCTGCGCAATAACCTGCCGACTCCTTGAATCTGGCATATTGGCTTTCAAGATGGAAGTTGTATTTGCCTGTCGATATTCTAAGCGAGGATCGAGATGCTTTTTCTTCTGCTCGAAAGTTTTTCTGCTTATAGATCGATCGAAATCTGAGCTCAAAAAGTTGAATTAATCGAGTAATCGTCTTGGCCTCCATGATCAGATAAGAAAATTCTCGATGCAACGAATGAGGTAATTTCAGCAATATATCAGCCTTTTATAGCCGAAAACAGAAATGAATCCAACGGCGTGTAATTCGCAAAAGGAGCGGACAAGATTTGTCGACCGTTGCGATTCCCGGTAAAATAGGGACCATTTAGAAAGAATCAAACTTATCAAAACCGGGAACCTACAAACAAGGAGTTTTCTCGACAAAGGAATAAGGATTCTTCGAAGTCTAGGGTTATTCACTACTGGCTGTTCCTCCGTAACCCATCCTCCTCATAGCTGCAGAAAACTATTTTCTCATCAAAATTTACTTCAATTTAGTCAATATCCGTATTCATTCATCTCTCCCTGATATTATTGATCTCTCTTATTCTGTCTGTGCTTGTCTCAATCTACTATTATACAAGGGTGAAAGCCTCTGCTATGACCCTCGAGCTAAAATTGCTCTGAAAACGACTAAGGGTGAAAGCCTCTGCTATGCCCCTTAGATCGAAAATATTGAATGGGTGAAAGCCTCTGCTATGACCCTCGAGCTAAAATTGCTCTGAAAATGACTAAGGGTGAAAGCCTCTGCTATGCCCCTTAGATCGAAATTATTAAATGGGTGAAAGCCTCTGCTACGACCCTCGAGCTAAAATTGCTCTGAAAACGACTAAGGGTGAAAGCCTCTGCTATGCCCCTTAGATCGAAAATATTGAATGGGTGAAAGCCTCTGCTATGACCCTCGAGCTAAAATTGCTCTGAAAATGACTAAGGGTGAAAGCCTCTGCTATGCCCCTTAGATCGAAATTATTAAATGGGTGAAAGCCTCTGCTATGACCCTCGAGCTAAAATTGCTCTGAAAATGACTAAGGGTGAAAGCCTCTGCTATGCCCCTTAGATCGAAATTATTAAATGGGTGAAAGCCTCTGCTATGACCCTCGAGCTAAAATTGCTCTGAAAATGACTAAGGGTGAAAGCCTCTGCTATGCCCCTTAGATCGAAATTATTAAATGGGTGAAAGCCTCTGCTATGACCCTCGAGCTAAAATTGCTCTGAAAACGACTAAGGGTGAAAGCCTCTGCTATGCCCCTTAGATCGAAAATATTGAATGGGTGAAAGCCTCTGCTATGACCCTCGAGCTAAAAATGCTCTAAAAACGACTAAGGGTGAAAGCCTCTGCTATGCCCCTTAGGTCGAAATTATCGAACGGGTGAAAGCCTCTGCTATGACCCTCGAGCTAAAAATGCTCTGATACGACTAAGGGTGAAAGCTGTTGCTACGCCCCTTAGATCGAAACTATTACCCTCGATCAACCAAGATCAACTAGTACTCTATTCTATTATTATTCGATCGTCTAAGGCTAGTAGCCATCTTCACAACACTTAAATCAAAGCTATTATTCGAGATTGAACAAGACCCTGTTCGATTATTACTTCACAATTATTTGTCCAAAGTACAGAATTTGGCCCTTCAAATTAGAATTTGTCACTCGAAGAACATTTTGTATTCCTCTACCTGGATGTCTTAATTATATGGCGAGAGAATAAAAGCCCCTTACAAGCTATACTCAAAGTCGAGGGATATCGATTATCATCTATCATCTAAGTATTATTCAAAGTAGATAAAGAATGTCACTTGATCATATTTTGGAGGCATGAAAAATTGACGCTCGATAACAACATACAAAAGCAATTCCACAAGGAAGGGTGATAAAGAAATGAATATCTTATTCATGTAATTCCAAACAGTTACAAAAGAATTCAAAATTACAAGGATAAGAGAAGTCAAGCAAAGACTTTACACTTAATGTAACCCTATTACAAATAAATCCTACACTAGATTTTCTCCGTGGTTGAAGGAGTAAGACTGGGCCAGAACAACGCTTCTACCCTTCATTCATCACTTCCTCGGTACTTGCTCCACACCGGTCCAGATCGAAAAATAGCGAGGCACCTAGAAAAATTATTCCACGCAGTCTCGAAGGTAACATTCTTCAAGAAATATCTTGAAGAAGTAGAGGTCGAGAGCAGGAAAACTCCTCCAGCAGTTGACCCACTATCCGACTGGATGGAAATCAGGGTACCGGAATTCTAACCTGTCTCAGGAGGGATGAGTCCAAAGAAGCAAGTCGCCTGCCGGTACCCCAGTCGCAATTATTTTCGCCTGTCGATACCCTAGTCGAATTGAGTTGCCATCATGAGATATAGGAATTTAAAAATAGTTCGAAGGAGAACTTCGAACAATTTGATCAAAGAAAGGAAACGAGGCAGGATGGCTAGAAAGAGTAAATCTTCAGTCATAGGACTGATCAAAATTGTTACTGAAATATAAAATCTGGGGGTATCCGCGGAACTATATATAGTGAAGAGAAAGAGCAATTAACGACTAAGATTTAATGGTGCTAACGGCTGAGATATGAGCAGTAAATGCGCTGACCGTTACGATTCCCGAAATTGCAGAAACCATTCCGGAAGAGAAATGAAGAAAATGTCAAAGTTATTCTACTCGAGTTCATTCCTATCCGAATTCATCGTAGTCCCAGTTCCTATCATCCAAGAAAAATCATAAAGAGATCTAAATACAGCGTGTAAAGAAAGCGTCATCAGATAATGGCCTGAGAATAAGTAAAGCCGTCGAAATATTGATAAAAAGTATTTTCCGAGCTTGGCATAGGAAATAATTACAAGATAAAAGATATCAACCCCCGTCACATCTTCGTAACTGACCGACCCTATGAAATTTTCGGCGGACGATAGCGTCCTTACTCAACCAGGAGACGCCTATCGAGCCAACAGGTCTTCGACTGTGGTCATGCTTCTTCGAAAAGGAGAAGGGCAATACATCTCTTTACCAGGAGAAACGTGAACATTTTATAAAGGACGTCAATCTCCGAAGCAATGCCCGAAACATTTTCAAAAGGGAGCCTAGCAAATTGCATCATACCCTAAACCACAAAGGGTCGAGACTTTCAGGGTTGAAATAGTTTCGCCTGCAGATGCCCTAGTCGAAATTAAAGTATAAACCTGACTATAATACGCAAAGTAGCTCCTAACCCGAAATTCGAAATATTGAGGCATGCAACAAGATCTACTATTCAGCATGATCGAAGGAATCTGTATTCAGAAAATATTATAAGAATGCAAAACGAAGAAAATACTATTCTCAAAAATCCATCGGCTATAAGAAAGCGATCCAGGTCAAAAGATTTTCACGACTCCCAAGAACTTCACCAGGAAAAGAAAGTGATATTACTTTTTGGATTTAAGCGGAATTACTACGCCAAGATCGAAAATTCAGGAAAGCAAACTAAAGAATGATAAAAGAAAGAACACACAAAAGAAGCATACGATTCGAGAAGAAAGTAAATTACTGCAAACCATAGAAAATAAAATGTCTGAAAATTATTCAGGATTACACAACAGGTAAAAAACATTTTCAGCTGTACTACAAGTCCGAGAAAATAAAAGACAACGCCTAGAGGAGCTTATTGTTAGATAAAATCTTCCGAAGCTCGGCACTACGAGCCTCATATCCAGCTTTATATCCACGATCGAAAGCTTCCTTTTCTCGACGAGTGAATTCCTGCTTATCCTGCTCGTGAAGACTTTTCAGTTTTCCGAGCTCTTCGCTCAGCTGCTTATGGATCTCCTCTCCACTTTCTCTAACAGATTTCTCTCTCTCTAGAGCGAGCTTCTCCGCAAGGACACGGTCGAACTCGGTTTTCTTCTTCTCCAGCTCCTGAGAAATAGCAGCACGATAATTGATCTCCCGCTCAGCAAATGTCTTAAGCTCGATAAAATCTTGCCCGGCCTGCCAAAGAAGTTGGACATTTTTCAAATTGATCTTCATAAAAAAAAAAAAAAAAAAAAAAAAAAAAAAAATAATAATATAATAATAATATACATATATATATAAATAGATATACCTGAAACAGGAAATGCTGCCCGGACTCGAACAACTCTTCTATATTCCTCTCCTTAGACGCATTTCCCCCTTTGGGCATGTTAGTCTCCGAAGAAGTAAAGTTAACCTGCAACAGGCTATCCAAGGGATCGGACCCATCTTTCGACTCTTCAGCCCCGGAAGAAGCAACTTTTGGATGATCGGGATCGACCCGGGGTTCCGGAGGATTATCAGTTTTTAAAGCGTCAGCAGAAGCCCCCTCGTCGGTTCCTAATTTGAATTTATTACTAAAACCTCCTTCGGGAGGAACAGTCGAAGTGTCGAGAGACGATTTACTCCCAATGACAAGATTTTGCAAGGCCTCAATAGGAGTGGGCCCGTCAGGGTAAGGCCTCTTGTTGGAAGAAGGAACAAAAGGATTTTCTCCCACGGGATTCTTGTTCGATGAATCGATAACTTTTGGAGAAGAACACTCGTACGCAGCTTCGAGTTCTTCGTCCAAGATGGACTTGCGGGAACCACCTTTGTTTTGTTTTGAAGAGACACCTTTCTCCTTCTTGTCCTCTCCTTCTTTAGCGGTTCTCGGGGAAGACGCAGAGGCCTTAGAAGAAGACTTGGATGTTTTGGTTTCCTTAGCAATTTTATGCTCCTTACTTGGATTCTTAGTCTTCGAGCCGCCAAATAGCATTTTGGGGTTGATAGGCTTCCCTAGTGTGTCTTCCATGATGAGTGGATTGAAGGTCGATAGTTCGGACTATTACTCTGGAAGGGATTCAGAGAAGACAGGAAATATGGCGAGAGCTCCGATCTCTATAAGTAAGGCGTTGTATGAATAATGAAAAGAAACCCTAATATTTATAGACACTACGCCTTCCGATTGCGATAATGGATCGACGCAACATTTAAAGAAAAATCCCGTATGGAAAGAGCGAATATCTGAGCATAATGTTATCGAAATCTTAAAAATTAATAGTAACTGGATATTAGTAAGATCGGAATTTACAAGTTACGGCAGTCAGGTAGAAACAGAAAACAAATCCGATTACAAAAATGGATTACATGGGTCGATACGATTAAATTCCTAACTACAAAACTTTAAGTTGCTCCCCCGGCTTAATCGACTCCGATATTGAAATTGGATAATTACCCAGCTTGGTCGAAAGATCGATTGTCTCCCTCAACCAAAGCATTGCTTGCATTGGCATCCCCACCCTTTTCCCCTAGCACAACGGGAGGATCGTCGCAGGCGTATTCGAGCACATCGGGGTTAGGAATCGGAATGCCGTACTCCTCAACTAAGGGGGCGAAGCGATGATTCTGCCAATTAGCATCCATCTTGGGTAGAGAGGAAGCTTTGTAATCCTTCCCTTCAGCGTTCTTGAAAGGGTTCATGTGCTTAAAATACTCGTCCATGTCATCCGGAATTTTCTTGGCCGCAACCAATTGTTGAACCCCTTTGTAAAAGATCGTCTGAGCAATTTCTCCCATCTTCCTTTGGACTAAAGGATTTAATACGGGAGATTCCAAAAATTCTCGTATGGCTGGAATAGTAGCCTCTTCCCGACCTTGGGCATACGCACGCTCGGAGTCTTGCTTCGCCAGCTCCAGCTCTATTCTCACCTTCTTCAGCTCCTCCTCGAGGGCACTTCTCTCTTTGACGGATGCCAGCAGATCCTCTTCCACGGACGAGGAACATTTCACAGTAGCTTTTTCGAGCTCCTTCTTCACTCGAGATAATTCTCGTTGATTTTCTTCTAACTGGGCTCGAATAGTTTTGTTATCAACAAGAATCTGAGCACACGCGTCATGAGCATCCTGCGATTCTTGCTCCAATAAAGCTAAGCGATAGGTTTGGATAGCAAATAAGTCTCCGATCTGCGAAGTAGTTCAAACATATCAGCAAAATGTCGAGGGCACCGAAGAAAGAAAAGAAAATCAAAGATAAACGTTTACCTCGTGATACGTTCGGGAAAAGTCACTCAAAACCTCGAAGTCACTTTTAACGCTCTGAAGCAGGATATCCCGCTTGAACCGACTAGCCATATAAATTCTGGCGGACTTGTCGAACTCGTTCTCACCACCCGAATCCAGATCAGTTAGAATGCTACCATCTTCAGGGTACCCAGCAGCCCTGCTACCCCGAAGGTGCTCGTCCATGAAATCTGCCACATCAGGTTCTGATCTGCCTTCTCGACACGGAACAGGGTCAGAACTCACACCAAAGGGTTTTACCCTCCTAGAGGGTCCAGGATGTTCAGCATTTCTCTTGCGACTCAAAAGTTTCTCGTACTCCTGAACACCCAGAACCCGATTCCAGGAATGCTGACTATAACCAACCGAAGAAAGAGCAGGAGTGTCAGGGGAAAATAGGGCTCGAAGTGGCCCAGCAGAGGCGGAATTCAAGGAGCTCATAGTACCAACACCTCTCAGTTCGGGAATCGTGAGCGGAACAATAACAGAGTCTCCGCCCAAGTTACTTGTACCAGTTCTATTTCCGGGAGTATGAGACAACGGGTCAAAATAAAATGGTTTATCTTCAATTAATTCGGCAGCAGATACTCGGAGTTTCTCAACGACTCGACCTACAGGAACAATACGCTTTAGGCACGGTTCTTTACAAAGAAAAACTATTCGATAAAACCTTAAATAGACAAGGTAATAAACATACCCAAGGAAGGAGTGGCAAAAGGCGGAACACTAGGAATTGGAAGGCCATCGACCTGCAGAAGCGATCCTTCGGAAGTTTGGTTGGGATATTTAATCGCGGGGGCAAGATAGTCGCAATGGCTCAGTCCAGCCAATCGCAAAACGCCTTCCTGAACTAGGAACCTGGTATGGTAAGGATTGGACCTCAGCTGCTCGAGAAATTCATCGGAAAGACATTGCCTAAGCTTCTCTTTGATGCTACGAGAACCATACGACCAAGAGGTTACGCCATCCCATCGATATGGTCTTGTCCTCGAACTACCTTCGGACGTTGGAACATCAGGACCTTTCACAAAGAAGAACCGCCTTTTCCAACCTTTGTCCTTTTTCGTCGTTATGTTGGTAAGAAAAGGCCGTTTCGACCTCTGACGGATGGATACGAATCCCGCATTCGAACCTTTGCCTAGGTCCATTCGGAAGGTGTCCCAAAAATTGCTAAAGGAGGCCTCTTCTCCTTTCGCCTCCATGAGAACACTGAATGCTGCTATATAAGCAATAGAGTGCGGAAGAAGCTGAGCGGGGGACAGCGAAAAGAAAGAAAGTATACACCTTAAGAGGGGACTGAATGGAATGCGCAAACCACACGAAAATTGACCTTCATAGAAGGATTGACAGCCTGTCGGGGGCTCGGTGGCGCGTTCGGAATAAGAGGGAATTACGATGGAAAACCCTTTGGGAAGAAATTTCCCATATTCCCCCTCGAGATGAACACGATCTTTCTTCGAAAAGCAACAGGAAGTCTCTTTAGCGGGGAGTTCCGACCTGTTTGAGGCCATTGTCTCGGGGGCTGGCACAGGTTTGAAAATTCTGACAAAGGCTCCCTCACCGATGCTGCGCTTCTCAACCTCATTTTCTTCGAGATCCTCGCTTGGATCATCATTCTCGCCTCCTGGATGAAATTCTCCATCTTCATAATCGTCAACGAGCTTTAACAAAGGATCAGATTCTTGACTCTCTTCGACCTTAATCTTGCCCTTGACGTTCCTAGAGCTTGACATAACTAATTGAAAGACAAATATATAATGCAGATGCTGTTTCGAACCCAAATACTTCGAGCTAAAAAGGGAATATAATATGTAAATAAATTTTCAACGAGTCAACTTATATATATATGGGGTTAAAAAGGTAAATTGCAAACTGGTCCCCGAGTAACCGCGACGGTTGAACTTACCATGGATAAAAACTCAAAGCTATTTCTCTGAAAATTGCACTTTCAGTCCTTCGTTTCCTAAGACTGGGGAATACACCATGGAAGTCGCTTCCGGAAAATATTGTTGGCCCTCTAGGTCTGTGCTCGGAAATAAGGAAAGCATTCGAAGAAAGTCTCATGACAATTCACAGCTAAGGGCATTTCAATTGAGGGGCTCTACTAAAACGATGGACATCTAAGTATTCCCTCCGCATTCCTAAACGATATCTCTAGCATATGCACTCTTTTTCCCTGGCTCGGTTTTTATCCCAATGGGTTTTTCCGAGTTAGGTTTTTAATGAGGCATATTCGAAACACATTCCCAACGACTCATTTCAATCCAACTGACAACGCAACTTAAACTTCTTCGAGCGCAAGCTCCTCTTTACGCTCGAGAAGTGGGGGAGTATTGATGAGGGGTAATTTAGACCCCGCTATCTTCCCCGATCCAACACCGAGTGGCTTCAGCTCCCCAATACAGAGGGAAGTTGCCAAACTCGAGCCCATGATCATATATTCACGGCTTGCTCGAGAAGATCAATCAGGGGGTACTGTTGGGCTAAAGGCAGGCCCAAGCCCGTCTGTTCAGCTATAAATACCCGCGCATTTATGATGTTAGGAACGACTTCCCAGGTGCTCTCTTCTCGAAGCTACAGTTCATAGCAGCTCGGGATTATAGCTCTAGATCGAACATATGTATTTCACCCTCTAGCTTGTACGGCATCCTATAATGCTCGGATAGGACCCTAGATATATTTGTACTTGTACTCATTTAATTCGAATACAATTACATTTGATCTTTACTTTATTTTATTTGTGATTATTGTGATACATCCACACCCTTGATCGAACCAACGAAACCACGTAAGATCAAGATTAAAAAAAACTAAGAGATTTTTGCAGGAAAATTGCTCAAATTTCTCACAAGTACTTTTGAAAATCTGGTGTGCGTAAAGAACTACACGACTGATCAGATTGAGATTTATAGAGTTGGGGTATGTCGGTTTCCGTGATATCCGCCAACCGTTAGACCCGTTTTTCTGTCAGTGCTGATCGTGCGGCGTCAGTTACGACCTTTCAAATTCAAAAGATATTTAATGAGGAGCGGGAATATGTACCGCCCGATAGTTACTTATAAAAGCGTGTTTTGAATAAAACGTTTTAAATAGATTCGCTTTTATTCAAGTAATCAGATGAGTAAAGTAAATACTTATCTGATGGACTACTGTCATGACGACAATGCTGTTATCAGAGAATGCCAATAGCTGATAACCTTCCTCAGCTGTTTGTCAATCCAGCTAGATAATATAATTTTATTCTTCGATATTTGAGTCTTCTGTTGAAAACATAACTTCAACTAACTGACATTAACAAATTTCATCTTCAATTCAGAAGTACCGCTAGTCTTACACGTTCCCCCTGAGTTTAAGAATTCATAAGTTAACTAGTCTGTTGAAAGTTAATCCTTGAAGATAACAGTGATGAGTAAGCTGTTGAACTAATCTTCTGATAAGTTCCCCCTCAGCTTATGCATCCAAATTAAGTAATCCTAGCTCAGCTCTTAAGGTTGAAAACCTTACTTCACTTAAAGGTTTAGTGAAAATGTCAGCAATTTGATTGTCAGTATGAACATACTCAATCACAACATTGCTTTTTTCCACATGATCTCTAATGAAATGATGCTTGATCTCAATATGCTTAGTCCTTGAATGACTTGTAGTATTCTGAGTAAGTGAGATTGCACTTGTATTGTCATAGTAGATTGGAATTCCACTGATTTTGATGTTGTAATCTTCTAGTTGATGCTTCAACCATAATATATGTGCACAACATGCTCCAGCAGCTATATACTCAGCTTCAGCAGTAAATATGGATACTGAAGTCTGTTTCTTACTCATCCATGAGATCAGACGACTACCTAAGAACTGACAGGCACCTGTTGTGCTTTTTCTGTCAATCTTGCAGCCAGCAAGGTCTGAATCTGAATAACCAATAAGTTCAAATCCAGATTCTCTAGGATACCACAATCCCAATTCTTGAGTGCCTTTAACATATTTCAATATCCTCTTGGCAGCTAAGAGATGAGATTCTTTGGGGTTTGATTGGATTCTTGCACAGACTCCAACTGAGTACATTATGTCAGGTCTGCTTGCTGTTAGATATAACAGTGACCCTATAATGCCTCTGTATTTGGTTATGTCCACTGATTTGCCATTTTCATCTTTATCCAAACGAAGACTTGTAGACATGGGAATAGTAGCAGTAGAGTTAGTTTCCATACCAAATTTCTTGAACAGATCTTTTGTGTATTTAGCTTGATTTATAAAGATTCCATCAGGCAACTGTTTAACTTGTAAACCAAGAAAATAATTAAGTTCTCCCATCATGCTCATTTCAATCTTATTCTGCATCAGCTTAGAGAACTTATCACACATCTGTTGATTGGTTGAACCAAAAATAATATCGTCTACATATATTTGCACAATCAATATATGACTCTCCCATTCAATAGTGAACAAGGTTTTATCTACCTTACCTTTATGAAATCCTTTAATTAAAAGAAAATCAGATAGGGTATCATACCATGCTCTTGGAGCCTGTTTCAGTCCATAGAGGGCTTTCTTCAGACGATATACCTTATTCTCTTCTTGATAAACTTCAAATCCAGGAGGTTGTTCAACATATACTTCTTCTTGCAGTTCTCCATTGAGAAAGGCAGACTTCACATCCATCTGATAGACAGTGAAGTTTTTGTAAGCAGCATAGGCTAGAAACAGTTTGATTGCTTCAAGTCTTGCTACAGGAGCAAAAGTCTCATCAAAGTCGATCCCTTCTTCTTGAGAATATCCCTTGGCCACTAATCTTGCTTTGTTTCTGGTAACAATACCACCTTCATTCATCTTATTTCTGAATACCCATTTAGTGACAATGACTCTTTGATGACTTGGTCTAGGAACTAAGTACCAAACTTCATTCCTTTCAAATTGATTCAACTCTTCTTGCATAGCTTCTATCCAGAAGGAATCACTGAGAGCTTCTTCAATTTGCTTAGGCTCTATTTGAGATAGGAAAGTGACAAACATGGCATCTTGTGCAGCAGCTCTTCTTGTTTTCACTCTATCTAAAGGATCACCAATCACTAACTTTGGTGGGTGATTTCTGAGCCATCTTAGATCAGGTTGCAGGTCTGGATGTTGTCTTCTGTTATGATCTTGCAACACTACTGTTGGAGTCCCAGTAGTAGTCTGTTGAACTTCTCTTGTCTGTTGAACAGTCTCTGGTCTATCAGCTGTTTCCAACTCGTCTGTTAGACAATCAGCTCTGTGATTTTGAACAGCACTTGAGTTATCAGCTAGGTTGAGATTAGGTAGTATGATGGGAACATATTCTTCATTCCTTCCAACATTCAACTTCTGTAAATCAGTAGATAGATCTTGATTAACACTTTGATTCTTTTCAGAAGATTGACTTGGTTCATCAAAAACTACATGAATGGATTCTTCTATTAGTAATGTTCTTTTGTTAAAAGCTCTATAAGCTTTACTAACAGTAGAGTATCCTACAAAAACAGCTTAATCAGCCTTTTCTGCAAATGCAGTAAGGTGATTTTTACCATTGTTTAAAACATAGCATTTACAACCAAAAATCTTAAAGTAATGAATGTTTGGCTTCCTGTTGTTCCAAACTTCATATGGAGTCTTGTTTTGGTGCTTGTTGATCATGCATCTGTTTTGGGTAAAGCATGCTGTATTTGTTGCTTCTGCCCAAAATCTTTGAGGCAGCTTATCTTCAGCTATCATAGTTCTGACAGCTTCTTTTAGTGTTCTGTTTCTCCTTTCAGCAACACCATTTTGTTGAGGGGTTCTAGCAGCTGAATACTCATGATGTATTCCTTTGATATTACAATACTCTTCAACAGTAGAGTTTGTAAACTATGTCCCTCTATCTGATCTGATCTTCAATATCTTTATGCTTTTCTCATTATGGATCAGTTCCATCAGATTTGTAAGATGTTCCTTGGTTTCACTTTTCTTCTTCATGAAAATCACCCAAGTATTTCTTGAATAATCATCCACAACAGCTAGGCAGTATTTCTTTCCACCATTGCTGACATGATCAATGGGTCCAAATAAGTCCATATGTAGCAGCTCCAATATTCTTCCAGAAGATTGATGCTTCTTGCTTTTGAACGATGACTTGATTTGTTTACCCTTCTGACAGGCGTCACAAAGCTTATCTTTGCTCATGACTGTTTTAGGAATCCCTTCTACCAAATCATTCTTGATTAATCTGTCGATGGTCTTGAAGTTTAAATGATTCATCCTTTTGTGCCACAGCCAACTAACTTCACTTGGTGTTGATGCCACCAAACAAACATTTGAATTCTTATCAGCAGAATTCCAGTCGACTATGTAGACATTCCCTTGTCTCCTTCCAGATAAAATTACCTTCTTTGTACCAATCTGTTCAACGTAGCACTTATCTGTTGAGAAGATGACTGAATATCCTTTGTCACAAAATTGACTTATGCTTAGCATATTATATCTGAGGCCTTTAACATATGAGACGTCAGATATCTCTATGTTTCCTCTGATTATCCTCCATTTAGCTTTAATCTTGCCTTCTTTGCTGTCCCCAAAAGTAACTTTTGGACCATCCACAGCAACTGCATCAGTCAGCTCATGTATGTTTCCACACATGTGTCTTGAACATCCACTGTCCAAGTACCAAATCTTCTCTACTTTACTCCTACTCCTAATCCTAACCTACAAAACAAAAATAAAATTGTTTTAGGTACCCTTATTGAGAGGGTCCTGAAGGATTAGTTCCACCTTTGACAACCCAAGATGTTGATGTCTTAGGCTTCTTAGGCTTCTGAGTTTTAACAGGAGTATGAACAGTTTCATTTTTATCATAATTATCAGATAAGTCATGTTGATGATCAATATGATAAGAGTAATGTTCATAAGCAGGGTAAGGTGCATGATAAACAGGGTATGCATGCATTGGATGAGCAGGATAAGGTGCATAGTAACCTGGAAATTGAGGTGCATGATACATAGGAGGATATGCAGCAAGTTGCACATAATATGACTCATTTCCATACCAAGCATTTTGATTTTTCTTATTCTTATGCTTCTTTGGCTTACTAGTAGCTTGCTCATTAACAGATGACTTAGTTTTACCACTAGTCTGATTGACTTTACCTTTATCAGCATACTTTTTAGGGCTCTGCTGTTTGGTCTTACTAATCTGTTTACCTAAACTAGGTTCTTTGCTCTTTTTAGCCTTAGGAGTTTTCGTCTCCTTTACAACTTTCTCAGGTGAAGCAGGTTTAGTTGTCTGAACATAAAGAATGACCTTACTATTGTCAGCTAATACAAATTTTTCAGTATGATTCAGTTCAAACTTTTCCTGTTCTAAAGGTATCTTTTGTTTACTAGATGTATGCGTGGATGCAACAGATGATTTCTCATGAGACTCAATAACTTTTTCAAGTTCCATGATTTTTCCTTTTTAGACTTCACATTCAGCTTTCAGAGATTCATTTTCTTGCTCAAGCTGTTTATATTCAGCTGATTCTCTAGGCTTTTCAGCTGTGAGTTTCAGTGAACTATTTTGCTCTTTTAGCAATATCATCTCTTCCTTAAGCTTTTTATATGCTTCAGCAATAGTAGTATTGTCAAGAGGAGTTACCTTTTCCTCAGAGTCATCAGATTCCTTTGCCATCAGGCAGAGGAGAGCAGGTTTTTCTTCATCAGACGATTCTTCATCAGACGTGTCTGAATCTGAGTCAAATGAGTAGACAGCAGCCAGCTTTTCTGCTTCCGCCATCATAGCCTTGTCTCTCTGATGTTTTCTTTCTTTTCTCATTTTCTTCTCTTCTTCAGTGTACTTTTCTGCTTTTAGATATGGGCAGTCTTTGATGAAGTGTCCCAATTTCCTGCAGTTGTAACACATTAGTTTGGCTTTATAATCCTCTTTATCTTGAGAAGAAAAGTTAGGTTTAGAAGTAGAAGCATTGTTATATTTGTTCTTCAATTTTCTTTTGTAGAACTTCTTGAAATTGTTTATCAGCAATGCAACGTCTCCAGCAGTGTACTCCTTTTTGTTGAGCAGTGTGGCTTCATCAGATGAGTCCACATCTTTACTTCTGTAGGCTGGTTTTCTTGGGTTTTCAGCAGCAACTAGTGCAGCTGTGGGACTTGAAGTTGAGGTTTCTTCAACACCCATCCTAGGCAGTTTATACTCATACGCCTTGAGTACTGAGAACAGCTCTGTAAGAGAAATCTTGCCCAGATCTCTTGATTCTTCCATGGCTGTCACCTTCATGTTGAACTTGGGAGGTAGAGCCTTCAGAACTCTGACGGTTATCTCCTTGTCTGTGAAGGTTTTTCCAAGCTTCAGAACTTCATTCAACGTCCTTGTAAACCTTATATCCATCTGATCAATGGTTTCCGCAGACCATTTTGAAATTGTCCAGCTTTTCTAGAGCAACACTCAGCTGATGCTCTTTTATGGCGTCGTTTCCTTCGCTCATATCTCTGACTTTATCCCACATTTCCTTTGCAGTTTTGCAATGTTTGACTTTGTCAAACCGATCATTGTCCAGGGCTTTAGTCATGATGAATCTTCCGACTTTGTCAAGATTGAACAGCTTGATTTCTTCAGCAGTCATCTCATGTAAGTCTTTCTCCAAAACCGTATCAACTTCATTGATTTTTATGGTCTTTGTGAATCTGAATGGACCCTTAATGATACATGTGTACATGTTGTCATTATAAGCAGCTAGGAAAATCTCCATTCTGATTTTCCAATCTTCAAACAACATACCAGCAATGTGGGGAACATGGCTGATACAGTCCATTTTTCAAAAAGTTTTGATTTTTCAAAAAGATGCTCTTTTGAAAAAGTTTTTAAAACCTTTGAAAGATATTTGGATCAAGCTCGTTGATCAGGCAGCTGATTCTAATGAACCACCTGCTCTGATACCACTTGTTGGTCCCAAGTGGTCAGAAGAGGTTTAGAGGGGGGGGGGGGGTGAATAAACCTCTTTAAAAATTTCTTCCAAATTTTACTTTAAAACTCTTTTCTAACTGAACAGACTAAGCTGATCAGAATAGTAAGTTACAATTCTGTTCGCGAACAAATCTTTGAACAGCTTTGTTGACCACTCGTCTGATTGTTACTTAGCTGATTTTGTTAAAATCAGTTTTAATACTTAGAGTACTTGCAACGGATTTTTCAAAGTGTTTTTCTCAAGTAATCTTAGCAGTTTGAAAAATGTTTCCCCAGATTTATAAATTCCTTTTAAGTATTTTTCAAACAGTTAACTTAATGTGTTTTATGCTACTGAAAATATGCAAGTAAAATGCAAATAAAAACACAAGCAATTTTTATAGTGGTTATATGGATTTGAATATCCTTTAGTCCACTCTTCCAAGCCACAAAGATCTTGGGTTATACTAAAAACACACAGTAATCAGTATACTCTGCTTACGCCTTACAACAAATGAACAGGCCGTAAGTTCGCAGTAAGAAATCACAAAGAAATCCTACTTCTCTGAAGTAATATCACTCACTTAGACGGATATTTACTTCTCACAACACTCTTGTTTACAAAATCACTCAGAAGATGTATTTATCTTTGTTCTTCAACTTCGCTTTTCGTCAACAAATGACTAAGCTGATGAGTGAGCTGTTCTTGAGACTTAAAGAATTTTGCTTCGAAAATTTCTCAGAAATTGTGTTGCTTGTTTCTTCTTCGTCTCTTTCAGCTATTTATACTTGAGATTTGAAAAATGTCCGTTGAAGAGAGACAAGATTCAAATTCCTCGAGTACTGGTCCTTAATTTCCGCGAACGGCTCTTTTGCAGTCTGTCCGTACTGTGAACAGTACTATTCTGCAGGCAGCATTAAATGCACCCAGCTGATGCGAAGCAATTCTTCAATCATTTGTCTTTAATAACCTTGTACTTCAGCATTTATTACTCCAAGGGGCATTTATTACCGTTGGGAACACTTTATGATCTTCTTCACTTGGCTGACGAAAGTGCAAGTCTGATGGCGAACTCGGCTGACCTCAAACTTGAACAAATCTGATTTGAGTCGGCTGATCTTCATCAGTCTGATAACTTTCCTTCAGCGGATCAGAAGTCTTGGACCTTGAAATTTGACTCTTCTGATGTCTTCTTGTACTTAGTCAAAATTCCATGATAAGTTTATCAGCTATGTTACTCCATACTTAGCCAAATATGAAGTTTTGGAATGCATCAAAACCTCCCTTATCAAACTTCCTTTAGTGCCTTCATCTTCATCCTTATCCAACAATTTGATAAAAAGTTTAGAGGTCTATTCACCCCCCTCCCCCCCTCTAGACCTCATCTGACCACTTGGGACCAACAAGTGATATCAGAGCAGGTGGTTCATTAGAATCAGTTGCCTGATCAACGAGCTTGATCCGAGTGTTTTTCAAAGGTTTTCAAGCTCTTCAAAAGAGCATATTTTGAAAAATTAAAATTTTTGAAAAATGGATTGTATCAGCCATGTTCCCCACATAGCTGGTATGAGCTTTGAAGACTGGAAAATCAGGATGGAGATTTTCCTGGCTGCTTACAATGGTAACATGTACACATGTATCATCAAAGGTCCATTCAGATTAACCAAGACTATCATGGTTGATGAAGCAGAAATAGTGGTGGAAAAAGGTTTAACAGAAATGACACCCGAAGAAATAAAGTTGTTTAATCTGGATAAAGTTGGCCGTTTCATCATGACCAAGGCCCTTGACAATGATCGATTTGACAAAGTCAAGCACTGCAAGACTGCCAAAGAGATGTGGGATAAGGTTCGCGACATGAGCGAAGGAAACGACGCCATCGAAGAGCATCAGCTGAGTGTTGCTCTGGAAAAGCTGGACAACTTCAATATGAAGTCTGCGGAAACCATTGATCAGATGGATACAAGGTTTACAAGGACGCTGAAGTTCTAAAGCTTGAAAAAACCTTCACTGATAAGGAGATAACCGTCAGAGTTCTGAAGGCTCTACCTCCGAAGTTCAACATGAAGGTGACAGCCATGGAAGAGTCAAGAGATCTGGGAAATATTTCACTCACCGAGCTGTTCTCAGTACTCAAGGCGTACGAGTATAAACTGCCAAGAATAGGTGTTGAAGAAACCTCTACTTCAAGTCCCACAGCTGCCCTACTTACTGCTGAAAATCCTAGAAGGCCAGCCTACAAAAGCAAAGAAGTGGACTCATCTGATGAAGCCACACTACTCAACAAAAAGGAGTACACAGCTGGAGACGTTGCATTGCTGATGAACAACTTCAAAAAGTTCTACAGACGAAAAATGAAGAACAAATATAACAATGCTTCTACTTCTAACCCTGCTTCTTCTTCTCAAGATAAGGATTCTTATAAATCCAAAATGATGTGCTATAATTGCAGGAAACTGGGTCATTTCATCAGAGACTGCCCATATCCTAAAGCTGAGAAGTATACAGAAGAGGAAAAGAGAATCAGAAAGGAAAGAAAGCATCAGAAAGGAAAGGTGCTGGTAGCAGAAGCAGAAAAGCTAGCTGCTGTCTACTCGTCTGATTCAGATTCAGACACTTCTGATGAAGAGTCTTTTGATGAAGAGAGTCCTGCTCTTCTCTGCCTGATGGCTAAGGAATCTGATGACTCCGAGGATGATGAAGTAACTCCTCTTGATAATGAATTATTTAATTCATTTGAACAAATGATGCTCAACAATACAAGTATTGCTGATGCATTTAAAAAGCTTAAGGAAGAGATGATATTGCTAAAAGAGCAAAACAGTTCACTGAAACTTAAAGCTGAAAAGCCAAGTGAATCAGCTGAATACAAACTGCTTGAGCAAGAGAATGAATCTCTGAAAGCTGAATGTGAAGTTTATAAGGGTAAAATCATTGAGCTTGAGAAAGTCATTGAGTCTCATGATAAGTCATCTGTTGCATCCACTCACAGTAAACAGAAGACACCTTTAGATCAGGATAAGTTAGAACTGAATCATACTGAAAAATTTATATCAGCTGACAATAGTAAGGTCATTTTGTATGTTCAAACTACTAAACCTGCTTCACCTGAGAAAGTATTAAAGGAGACGAAAACTCCTAAGGCTAAAATGAGCAAATAGCCTAGTGTAGGAAAATAGACTGGTAAGTCCAAACAGAAGAGTCCTAGGAAGTCTTCTGATAAGACAAAAACCAATCAGACTAGTGATAAGTCTAAGTCGTCTGTTAATGAGCAAGCATCTAGTAAGCCAAAGAAGCATAAAAACAAGAAAAATCAAAATGCTTGGTATGGAAATGAGTCATATTATGTGCAACCTGCTGCATATCCTCCAATGTATCATGCACCTCAATTTCCAACTTACTATGCACCATATCCCGCTCATCCAATGCATGCATATCCTCCTTATCATGCATCTTATTCTACTTATGAACATTATCCTTATCATGCTGATTATCATCAACATAGCAAATCTGATAAACATGATGAAGATGAAACTGTTCATGCTCCTGCCAAACATCAGAAGCCTAAGAAGCCTAAGACTTCATCATCTTGGGTTATCAAAGGTGGAACTAATCCTTCAGGACCCTCTCAATAAGGGTACCTAAAACAATTTTATTTTGTTTTATAGGTTAGGATTAGGAGTAGGAGTAAAGTAGAGAAAATCTGGTACTTGGACAGTGGATGTTCAAGACACATGTGTGGAAACATACATGAGCTGACTGATGCTGTTGCTATGGATGGTCCTAAAGTTACTTTTGGGGACAGCAAAGAAGGCAAGATTGTAGCAAGTGGAAAGCTGATCAAAGGCAACATTGAGATATCTGACGTCTCTTATGTTAAAGGCCTAAAGTACAACCTGCTGAGCATAAGTCAATTTTGTGACAAAGGATATTCAGTCATCTTCTCAACAGATAAGTGTTACGTTGAACATATTGGTACAAAGAAGGTCATCTTATTTGGAAGGTGACAAGGAAATGTCTACACAGTGGACTGGAATTCTGCTGACAAGAATTCAAGTATTTGTTTGGTGGCATCAACACCATGTGAAGTCAGTTGGCTGTGGTACAAAAGAATGAATCATGTGAATTTCAAGACCATCAACGGACTTATTAAGAACAATCTGGTAGAAGGAATTCCAAAGACAGTCATGAGCAAAGCCAAGCATTGTGACGCATGTCATAAGGGTAAACAAATCAAGTCATCGTTCAAAAGCAAGAAGCATTAATCTTCTGGAAGAATATTGGAGCTGCTACACATGGACTTATTTGGACCCATTGATCCTGTCAGCAATGGTGGAATGAAATACTGCCTAGCTGTTGTGTATGATTATTCAAGATACACTTGGGTGATTTTCATGAAAAAGAAAAGTGAAACCAAGGAGCATCTTAGAAATCTGATGGAAAAGATTCAGAATGAGAAAAGTATGAAAATACTGAAGATCAGATCAGATAGAGGGACTTAGTTTACAAACTCTACTGTTGAAGAGTATTGTAATGCCAGAGGAATCAATCATGAGTACTCTGCTGCCAGAACCCCTCAACAGAATGGAATTGCTGAAAGGAGAAACAGAACTCTTAAAGAAGCTACCAGGACAATGATAGATGAAGCTAAACTGCCTCAAAGATTTTGGGCAGAAGCAACAAATACTAAATGCTTTACCCAAAACAGATGCATGATCAACAAGCACCAAAACAACACTCCATATGAAGTTTGGAACAACAGGAAGCCAAACATTCATTATTTTAAGATATTTGGTTGTAAATGCTTTGTTTTAAATAATGGGAAAAATCACCTTACTGCATTTGCAGAAAAGGGTGATGAAGCAGTATTTGTAGGATACTCAACTGTTAGTAAAGCTTATGGAGTCTTTAACAAAAGAACTTTACTTATAGAGGAATCCATTCATGTAGTATTTGATGAACCAAGTCAATCTTCTGAAAAGAATCAAAGTACTAATCAAGATCTGTCTACTGATTTACAGAAGTTGAATGTTGGAAAGAATGAAGAATATGATCCCATCATACTACCTGATCTCAACCCAGCTGATAACTCAAGTGCTGTTCAAAATCACAATACTGATTGTCTAACAGACGAGTTGCAAACAGCTGACAGACCAGAGACTGTTCAATAGACAACAAATGTTCAACAGACTACTACTGGATCTCCAACAGTAGTGTTGCAAGATCAAAGCAAAGGTCAACATTATGATTTGCAACCTGATCTTAGATGGCTCAAGAACCACCCACCAGAGTTGGTGATCGGTGATCCTTTGGATAAAATGAAGACAAGGAGAGCTGCTGCAAGTGATGCAATGTTTGTCAGCTTCCTATCTCAAATTGAGCCCAAACAGATTGAAGAAGCTCTTAGTGATTCAAACTGGATTGAAGCTATGCAAGAATAGCTAAATCAATTTGAAAGGAATGATGTCTGGTACTTAGCTCCTAGACCAAGTCATCAAAGAGTCATTGGCACTAAATGAGTATTCAGAAACAAAATGAATGAAGATGGTGTTATCACCAGAAACAAAGCAAGATTAGTGGCCAAGGGTTATTGCCAAGAAGAAGGCATTGACTTTGACGAAACGTTTGCACCACTAGCAAGATTAGAGGCTATCAGACTCTTTCTTGCCTATGCTGCTCACAAGAATTTCACAGTCTATCAGATGGATGTGAAATCGGCTTTTCTCATTGGAAAATTGCAAGAAGAAGTTTATGTTGAACAACCACCTGGATTTGAAGCCTATCAAGAAGAAGACAAGGTGTATCGTCTGAAGAAAGCCCTCTATGGACTGAAACAGGCTCCAAGAGCATGGTATGATACCCTATCTAATTTCCTCTTAATTAAAGGGTTTCGTAAAGGTAAGGTAGACAAGACCCTGTTCACTATTGAGTGGGAATAACATATTTTGCTTGTGCAAATTTATGTGGACGATATTATTTTTGGTTCAACTAATCAACAGATGTGTGATAAGTTCTCAAAGCTGATGCAGAACAAGTTTAAAATGAGCATGATGGGAGAACTTAACAATTTTTTTGGTTTGCAAGTAAGACAGTTGCCTGATGGAATATTCATCAGCTCTACTGCTAATATTCCAATGTCTACTAGTCTTCGTTTGGATAAAGATGAAGATGGCAAATCAGTGGACATAACCAAGTACAGAGGAATTATTGGGTCACTGTTATACTTAACAGCTAGCAGACCTGATATTATGTACTCTATTGGGGTTTGTGCGAGGTATCAATCAAATCCTAAGGAATCTCACCTCTTAGCTGCCAAAAGGATACTCAAGTATCTTAAAGGTACTGAATATTTGGGATTGTGGTATCCAAGGGAATCTGGATTTGAACTCATTGGATATTCAGATTCTGACCTTGCTGGCTGCAAGATTGACAGAAAGAGCACAACAGGTGCCTGTCAGTTCTTAGGTAGTCGTCTGATCTCATGGATGAGTAAGAAACAAACTTCAGTATCCATATCAACTACTGAAGCTGAATACATAGCTGCTGGAGCTTGATGTGCACAAATATTATGGTTGAAGCATCAACTTGAAGATTACAACATAAAAATCAGTGGAATCCCTATCTACTGTGACAATACAAGTGAAATCAGCGTTACTCAGAATACTACATGTCATTCAAGGACTAAGCATATTGAGATCAAACATCACTTTATTAGAGATCATGTGGAGAAAGGAAATGTCATGATAGAATATGTGTTTACTGAAAATCAGATTGCTGACATCTTCACAAAACCTCTAAGTGAGACAAGGTTTTCAACTCTAAGAGCTGAACTAGGTTTATTGAAATTGGATGCATAAGCTGAGGGGGAACTCAACAGAAGACTGAAGTTCAACAGCTTAATCATCATTTTTATCTTCAAGGATTAACTCTCAACAGACTAGTTAACTTATGAATTCTTAAAGTCAGGGGGAACGTGTAAGACTAGCGGTACTTCTGCTTAAAAGATGAAATTTGTTGATGACAGTTAGTTGAAGTTATATTTTCAATAGAAGATTAAAGTCTTGAAGATTGAAGATTAATTATCTAGCTGGATTGACAAACAGCCGAGGAAGGTTATCAGCTATTGGCTTTCACTGATAACAGCTTTGTCATCAGGACAATAGTCCATCAGATAAGTATTTATTTTACTCATCGGATCGCTTGTGTAAAAGCTTACTGCTTAAAACGTTATATTCAAAAATATGCTTTTACAAGTGATAAAAGAGCTGTACATTTTCCCGCTCCTCATTTAATGCAATTTGAACTTGAAAGGTCACGATTGACGCCGCACGATCAGAAACGGATCCAACGGTTGGCTGGTATCACGGAAACCAAGATACCCTAACTCTGTAAATCCAAATCTGATCAGCTTACTAGCTCTTTACGCACCCCAAATATTCAAAGAGCACTTGTGAGAAATTTTAAGCAATTTTCTGCAAAATTCTTCTTGTTTCTCTAACTTCCAACATATTCAAATGGCTGCTGAAGGGATGTACCTTGTTTACGATTCATACTACAAATCCGGTATTGACTTGATGAAGGAGTTGCTGGAAAAGTTCAAGACAACTTCATTGGTAAATTTCATGGAATACAATGAAGGGGTGATCTGGACTGATCAAGTTTTGGAATACTACCAAACTACGACTGTTGATTTCACTTCTCTGGAAATCAAAGCTACCGTCGGAAGCAAATCTATCGTCATTACCCCCACTGTTCTTCACGAGACTTTTGGGCTTCCTAACAGTGGACGACATGATATCACTGTGCTAACAGAGGAGAAGCACCAACAGTTCTGGGCAATCTGTGCCAAGGAGGGAGAGATGTTGTCTGGCAACATCAAGAAGAAACAGCTGAAGGATGAATATCAGCGGATGGCTGATATGGTCTCTAAGCTGATTGAAAATTGTACATTTTCTCTAGATGCTGTTACCATGAAGAGATTCAGCATCATGACCGCCATTTACTACGGACTGGAAGTCAACTGGTCTGTTATTATCTGGTATGTTCTGGCTAACTTCCACGACAAAAATAACAAAAGCAAAGCACCTCAGACCAACCACAAAATCACTCTCAGTTATCTGCTGTTCAAACTGGGTTGTGTAATGTCAAATGGAAAGGAAATTCATAAATCTAAGGCAATGGTGAAGTATTTGCCTGTTCTGAAAAGAAAAGCTGACGAGGCTGATGAGGAAGAAACTGAGGAATCAAAGGAGATTCCTGCCAAAAGGCCTAGAAGATTGGTCAAAACAGCTGAGTTAGCTGTTGAGACTCAGAAAAAGAAGGCTACTAATAAGCCCAAGGAGAAAACTCCTAAGAAAGTAAAGAAAGTGGATAATGCTGAAGCTACTAAGATCATTGATCTAACCACTGCTGATGTCAGAAACATGTCCTCTGCATCATCTTCAAGAACTCCAACTGCTCAAGTGCCTGATAAGACTGTTTCTCATAGGACCAAAAGTCAGTTGAGAGATACTGCTGCTTCCAGACCTATTCAAGGAAGATCAAAGAAAACAGCAAGGAAGCAGATGACATTTGTTGAGGAGCCTACTGAGTTGGAGAACTTAGTAAGGCAAAGTCCTCAAACTGCTGAAAGACCTGTTGGAGCTGAAGAAGCTTCTGTTGCTGAACAGACGGATGCGCAACAGACCACTCAAGCAAAGCCAACAGTTGAGGTTTCTAAACCTCAGGATGATCCTGACGTGATGATCATCCATCCCATTCCAGCTGCACCTCTAGCATCTGCTGGTCCAGCTCCTGCCCCAGCTGATAAAGGAAAAAGAAAATTCATCATCAAGAAGAAGAAGATATCAGCTGCTGACAAAAAGAAAAGGGAGGAAGTTGAACAAAGAAAGAGAGATGAGCTGGAAGAACAAAAGGCATTAGAACTTAGCAAGCTCCAAGAAGCCAAGGATGAAGAACGATGAAAAATATCTGAAACTGAAAGAAAGGCCGCTGAAGATGCAGAACTTGCTATGGTCCTTGAAATCAGCAAGACTGATGCCCATGGACCAGTTCGTACTGAAGGCATCAAGATTGATGGAGCTGATGAAGAAAAACCCAAGAAGCCTAAGATGCCTGCTGGAGAGGTCAAGCCAAATGCCAAGTATGAAGTAAGAAGAGCCTTTGACATCGTCTATGCTGATAAAGAGCTCTTCAAAAGGTTTGAAAAGACCTTGGCTTATTATGACCAGAAGCTTATGCTGAAGACACCCATGAGAAGCCCAGATACATCAAATGGAGAGATAACAGGCTGAACAGATCTATTGCAGAACTTCAAAGTTTAAAGGAGTTAGATGATGAAGAACAATGGGTTCTAAATTGGCTAAGGACTGACTCCACTCAGAAAGCTTTGGATCCTCATTTTGTAAGGGATGCTATGCATCAATATGCAAAGGATTTTTCCTTGGAGGAAGCCAAAATCATTCAAAACACTTTTGCCAGCAAAGAAGAGAAAATCTGATGATGCTGAAGAGAGAGCAATTAACATAGCTGTTATGACCACCTTGAAGAGATGGGCAGAAAGGTCAAGATATCAGCAAGGATGTTCAAGTGAATTGCGTCAGCTGCCAAGCATTCAGCAGATCATATTTGGCAAGGAAGTCAAAGACTACTACGAAGTGCCGAAAGGAAACAATGCTTTTACTAATCCATGGATCATTGTGCGACAAATTCGTCAAACAACATCCTTCAATGATGATGGCAAAATCGTAAGTTTAGTCTATGATGATGTCACTGATGAACACAAAGCTGACAAAGCTGCTGATGAACCCTTAGCAATTGAGTGGAATGCTAAGGAGTCCAAGGCTGATCAGGAGACAGAGCTGAAAGATGCACCTATCCACCAGGAGACTGAGGAAAGGGAAGCTGATACTTCTGCTTCATCAAGTGACTTACATTCATCACTGATGGAAGCCTTCCAGTTATTAATAGAGAATCAAATGAAGGAAATGGAAGAGAAGAACAGCCTGCAGTTGAAGAAGCTGAAGGAAGAGTTGGCAGAGTCCAACAACTTACAGCTGAAGAAGTTGCATCAAGAATTGGCTGAGACCAACAGGCAACAGCTGGGAAGCTCACATCTCTTAACTGCAGAAACTATCAAGAAATCCATAGATAGTTTTCCCCTGCCAGAAGATCATTCAACACAGTTGCTGCAAAGTTTTGTTGAAGCAAGCAGAAATGTAGAGGATGTGAAGGCTGATGTAAATCACCTTCATGCTGCTTTACAGAGAGCTGAACACAAGATTGCTGATTTAACTGCAAACTTCATCAAAATCAGTGACGAAGAAAAGGCTATAAATGTTGGGATGTTGCAGGAGGTTAACAAAGTTGGTGATGTTATCCATGAAGAACTTTCCACAATGCAACTAAACATTGACTGCTTAAATGACAAGAATGACGCCATCAGCACTACTCTTCATCATTTAATTCCCAGCCATGATGTAGCTAACCAAAATATCAAAGCTCTATGTGCTGCTATGAAAATTCCTACTGTTGCACTTAACCCTGCTGCTGATCCTAATAATGTCACCAAGTCTGATGATGACAAAAAGGGGGAAGATAAAAGGGAAGAATCAACTAAGGAAACTGTTGCTGAGAAGACTGAGGAAGCTACTGAAAAGACTAATGCTGCTGAAGAAGTCGGAAAGATAGAAGGCAAACAGAAGTCTGAAGAAGAGACTAAGGACAAAGCCAAACCTGATGAGGAAACGGCTGAAACCAAGGACTCTGCTGATGATCAAACAGAGCCACTTACCAAGTACAAAAATACTGAATCAGCCAAGAAAGCAATGGAAAAACTGAAAGAGCAGCAACTCAAAGAAAAGATGGAAGTTGCCAGATCAAATCTGCTTTCAGATAAAGATGCTGATGAAGATGAAGAGGAAGAAGAAGATGATGAAGAATCATCTTATGAGTACGAAGAAGTGTTAGAAGGATCTGATGAAGAAGCTGATAGTTAGAATATACAAATATGTTTGTAATCAGTTTACTTTATCTATCTTTCAGACATCTCATCTGATAAACTTGTACTTGTAATACTTTCATTATCAATAAAAAGTCAAGTTTACTCCAACATATCTTTTCTATCTCAGAAAATTTTTAGGATTACAATCTTTAGCATAGGTAAAACAGGTACTTAGCTGAAGTTTTGTCATCATCAAAAAGGGTGAAATTGTTGGATAAGGATGAAGATGAAGGCACTGAAGACAATTTGTAAAGGGAGGTTTTGATGAATTCCAAAACTTCAAAATCTGCTAAGTATGGATTAACTTAGTTGATGTCCCTTTGAAGAATTTTGACTAAGTAAAAGAGATATCAGAAAAGTCAAAATTCAAGGTCCAAAGGCTACTGATCTGCTGAAGAAAAGAAATCAGACTGGTGAAGATCAGTCGACTCAAAACAGATTTGTTAAACCTTGAGATCAGCTTAGTTCGCCATCAGACTTGTCCTTTCGCCAGCCAAGTGAAAAAGATCAAGAAGCAATCCCAACGGTAATAAATGCCCCTGGAAGTAATAAATGCTGAAGTACAAGGCTATTAAAGACAAATGATTGAAGAAATGCTTCGCATCAGCTGGGTGCATTTAATGCTGCCTGCAGAAAAGTACTGTTGACAGTATGGACAGACTGCAAAGAGTCATTCGAGGAAATTAAGGACCAGTACTCGAGGAATTTGAATCTTATCTCTCTTCAACGGACATTTTTCAAACTTCAAGTATAAATAGCTGAAAGAGACGAAGATAAAAATAACAACACAATCTCTGAGAAATTTTCGAAGCAGAATTCTTTAAGTCTCAATAACAGCTCACTCATAAGCTTAGTCATTTGTTGACAAAAGCGGAGTTGAAGAACAACGATAAACACATCTTCTGAGTGATTTTGTAATCGTGAGTGTTGTGAGAAGTAGATATCCATCTTTGTGAGTGATATTACTTCGGAGAGTAGGAGTTTCTGAGTTATTTCCTACTGCGCACTTGTGGCCTTTTCATTTGTTGATTGGCGCAAGCAGAGTATACTGTAAACTTTGTGATTATAGTATAACCCAAGATCTTAGTGACTTGGAAGAGTGGACTAAAGGATATTTAAATCCATATAACCACTATAAAAATTACTTGTGTTTTTACTTGCATTCTTACTTGCATATTTTCAATTGCATAAAAACACTTTGATTTAACTGTTTGAAAAGTTCATAGAAAAAGGAGTTTTATAAAACTGGGGAACAAACTTTCAAACTACTGAGTTTACTTGTGAAAAACACTTTACAAATCCGCTGCAAGTACTCTAAGTATTGAAACTGAGTTTAACAAAATCAGCTAAGTAACTATCAGATTAGTGGTCAACGAAGCTGTTCAAAGATTTGTTCGCGATCAGCCAAGTAACTTACAGTTCGGTAACAGCTTAGTCTGTTTAAGTTAGAACAAAAGTTTTAAAGTTAAAAATTTGATAAAAAGTTTAGAGGTCTATTCACCTTCCCCCCCCCCCCCCTCTAGACCTCATCTGACCACTTGGGACAAACAAACATATTATCGAATAACGTACAGGAAATTCTCCCACCTTATCAGGATGAGTCGATAGATCATTTCTTAGTACTAACCACTCGCATACAGTTGTGTACGCACCCAACTTAGGCACTTTGTGGCCAGGCTACGTGACCAGTACCTAAATCTAAGTACGCACACTCGTTTACCGAATTCGCCCTAGCACCTCAAGTCCAATGACTAAATTGTACACTATTATAAGCCTTGAGAAACATCCCATCACCGATATGCGTCATGCGCTTCCACAATGGGTTTCTCTATTCGGGTCGTTCGATGCGTTAAATCCTCCATTGAACCACCTACTCATATGCACTGGCCTCAAATGCCTTGCTCATGAAACGCTACAAATTCACTCCATGTGAATCATGCATACTTGTACAAGTCTTTGCGATTCCTACGATACCCCGTCTCGTTCGGAATCTATGACTTGGAACGATTTTAAGATCACTGACCTCAGTACTGAAGTGAATCGTCGCATAGTCTATTGTGACCTTAGGATTTCATCCAATCGCTTAGATAAGTTCACGAGAGATGAAGTTGGCCATTGTTCAACTCACGTACTATGAATGAACGGGCGTATTAATTATAAACCATAAGAAAACAGTACTCTAACAAGCTAATTAGTATTGGCTTGTTAGGCACTATCCTATCAATAACTCAAAGTTATCCTATGATTTGTTTGCTTCTTCTCGTGAAAGTTTGCCAATATGTACCATATCACAACAGACCAGTTTACTTTAATTCCGTAGTAAACAGCTAACATAATGCAGAATCTTTTCATGGGAACTGCATCCAGGGAGAAGGTGCAGTTCTCTATCAGCTTTGACACTATGTCAGCCATGCGCTGAAATTCATCCTTCAGCTGATTTTTCTTCAAATTTCCTGACATAACTTCCCCTTCCTTGGCACAGATTGCCTAGAACTCCTGAATCTTATCTTCAGCCATGGTGGTGACATCATTTCTTCCCTCATTTGAAAGCCCAAACTTCTCGTGTAGTAGCGTAGGAGTGATGGCGACATCCACACCACCAACTGTGGCTTTGATCTCCAATTTCTCGTAGTCAATCGCATCCTTAGGCTTGTAAAATTCCATCACTTGGTCCTTCCAGACCATTCCCTCGTGAGCTTCCATAAACTTCACCAGTGATGTGGCCTTGAATTTTTCCAGGATTTCCTTCATGAGAGGCGTGCCACAGTGATTATAGGTGTCGTACACTAAGTACATCCCTTCAGCCTTAGCTTCTTGTGAAGAACCCATTTTGATTCTGTAGAAAGTTAGTGAAAGAGAGAATTTCGCAGAAAATAGAAGGCAGATTTCTTGCAAATGCTCTTGAAAGTGTTTGAGTGCGTAAAGAGTCACAAGTCTGATCATATATGGATTTATAGATTTAGGGTTTTTCGGTTTCCGTGATACACGCTAACTGTTAGATAAGTTTGTGTCAGTTCTGATTGTGCGGGCGTTAGTTACGTGATTCAAAATTCAAAAAGCATTAAACAGGCGAGAATGTGAACCGCCTTTGTAAAAGCGTGTTTTAAATAAAACGTTTTTAAACAGTAAGCTTTTACGCAGCTGATCAGACGAGTAAACTAAATTACTTATCTGATGGGACTACCATCCTGATGACAGATTGTTATCAGTGAAAGCCAATAACTGATAACCTTCCTCGGCAGTTTGTCAATCCAGCTAGGTGTATAATCTTCAATCTTCAAGACTTTAATCTTCTGATGAAAACATAACTTGAACTAACTTTCCTCGACATATTTCATCTTTTAATCAGAAGTACCGCTAGTCGTACACGTTCCCCCTGACATTAAGAATCCATAAGTTAACTAGTCTGTTGAGAGTTAATCCTCGAAGATAATATGATGTGTAAGCTGATGAACTTCAGTCTTCTGTTGAGTTCCCCCTCAGCTTATGCATCCAATTTTAGTAGACCTAGTTCAGCTCTTAGAGTTGAAAACCTTGTCTCACTCAGAGGTTTTGTGAAGATGTCAGCAATCTGATTTTCAGTAAAAACATATTCTATCATGACATTTCCTTTCTCCACATGATCTCTGATGAAGTGATGTTTGATCTCAATATGTTTAGTCCTTGAATGACTTGTAGTGTTTTGAGTAAGACTGATTGCACTTGTATTGTCACAATAGATAGGTATTCCACTGATTTTGATGTTGTAATCTTCTAGTTGATGCTTCAACCATAATATCTGTGCACAGCAAGTTCCAGCAGCTATGTATTCAGCTTCAGCAGTAGATATGGATACTGAAGTTTGTTTCTTACTCATCCAAGAGATCAGACGACTACCTAAGAACTGACAGGCACCTGTTGTGCTTTTCCTGTCAATCTTACAGCCAGCAAGGTCAGAATCTGAATATCCAAAAAGTTCAAATCCAGATTCCCTAGGGTACCACAATCCCAAATCTTCAGTGCCTTTAAGATATTTGAGTATTCTTTTGGCAGCTAAGAGATGAGATTCCTTAGGATTTGATTGATATCTCGCACAAACCCCAACAGAGTACATGATATCAGGTCTGCTAGCTGTTAAGTATAACAGTGACCCAATAATTCCTCTGTACTTGGTTATGTCTACTGATTTGCCATCTTCATCTTTATCCAAACGAAGACTAGTAGACATTGGAATGTTAGCAGTAGAGCTAGTTTCCATACCAAATTTCTTGAACTGATCCTTTGTGTATTTTGCTTGGCTGATGAATATTCCATTAGGCAACTGTCTTACTTGCAAGCCAAGAAAATAATTAAGTTCTCCCATCATGCTCATTTCAAACTTGTTCTGCATCAGCTTTGAGAACTTATCACACATATGTTGATTTGTTGAACCGAAAATGATGTCGTCCACATATATTTACACAAGCAATATATGATTTTTCCATTCAATAGTGAACAGGGTCTTGTCTACCTTACATTTGCCAAATCCTTTAATTAAAAGAAAATCAGATAGGGTATCATACCATGCTCTTGGAGCCTGTTTCAGTCCATAGAGGGCTTTCTTCAGACGATACACGTTGTCTTTACTCTATAAAAGGATCACCAATCACCAGCTTTGGTGGGTAATTCTTGAGCCATCTAAGATCAGGTTGGAAATCATATTGTTGTCCTCTGTTTTGATCTTGCAAGACTATTATTCGAGATCCAGTAGTAGTCTGTTGAAAAGTCTCTGGTCTGTTAAGCTGTTTGCAACTCATCTGTTAGACAATCAGCAGTGTGATTTTGAACAGCACTTGAGTTAGCAGCTGAGTTGAGATCAGGTAGTATGATAGGAATATATTCTTCATTCTTTTCAACACTCAATTTCTGAAAATCAGTATGCAGATTTTGATCAGCACTTTGATTCTTTTCAGAAGATTGATTTGGTTCATCAAATACTACATGAATGGATTCTTCTACAAGTAAAGTTCTTTTGTTAAAAACTCTATAAGCTTTACTAACAGTAGAATATCCTACAAATACTGCTTCATCAGCCTTTTCTGCAAAAGCAGTAAGGTGATTTTTCCCATTATTTAAAACAAAGCATGCTGTTGTTCCAAACTTCATGCTGTTGTTCCAAACTTCATATGGAGTCTTGTTTTTGTGCTTGTTGATCATGCATCTGTTTTGGGTAAAGCATGCTGCATTTGTTGCTTCTGCCCAAAATCTTTGAGGCAGCTTAGCTTCAGCTATCATTGTTCTGGTAGCTTCTTTCAGAGTTCTGTTTCTCCTTTCAGCAACTCCGTTCTGTTGAGGGGTTCTGGCAGCAGAGTATTCATGGCAGATTCCTCTGGCATTACAATACTCTTCAACAGTAGAGTTTGTAAATTCAGTCCCTCTATATGATCTGATCTTTAGTATCTTCATACTCT
Organism: Penstemon eatonii; assembly: GCA_038501285.1. Taxonomy (NCBI): domain Eukaryota; kingdom Viridiplantae; phylum Streptophyta; class Magnoliopsida; order Lamiales; family Plantaginaceae; genus Penstemon; species Penstemon eatonii. Next base: position 56,859,368 of record CM076715.1, on the reverse strand, counting down.
TTTTGTTCTGAATTTGCTCCATCAGATTTGTAAGATGCTCCTTGGTTTCACTCTTCTTCTTCATGAAGATCACCCAAGTATATCTTGAATAATCATCCAAAACAAGTATTTCTTTCCATCATTGCTGATTGGATCAATGGGTCCAAATAAGTCCATGTGTAGCAGCTCCAAGATCCTTCCAGATGATTGGTGCTTCTTGCTTTTGAATGATGACTTAATTTGTTTACCCTTCTGACATGCGTCACATAGCTTATCTTTGCTCATGACAGTCTTTGGAACTCCTTCTACCAAATCATTCTTGATAATTCTGTTGATGGTCTTGAAATTCACATGATTCATTCTTTTGTGCCATAGCCAACTTACTTCACTTGGTGTTGATGCCACCAAACAAATGCTTGAATTCTTGTCAACAAAAATCCAGTCCACTGTGTAGACATTCCCTTGTCGTCTTCCAGATAAAATAACCTTCTTTGTTCCAATATGTTCAACTGTTGGATGAAGATGAAGATGAAGTGCAAGGAAGATAAGAAGATAAGGGAAGGTTTTGATGATTTCCAAAACGTCAAAATCAGCTAAGTATGGAAAGCTTAGTTCCCTTAGAAGAATTTTGAACAAGTAAAGAAGACATCAGAAGAGTTCAAAATTCAAAGCCCAGAACACTACTGATCTCATGCTGAAACAGCAATCAGAAGGGTAGGTCATCTGCTGACTCAAATTTGATTAGTTCAGTATTTGATCAGCAGAGTATCTATCAGCAGAGTTGCCTCGATCAGCAGAGTAGAAGAGATCAAGAGATTAGTCCAACGGTAATAAATGCACTTGGTGTAATAAATGCTGCAAGAGAAGGGTAGTAATGACAAATGATTGAAGAATGTTCTCGGATCAGCATGGTGCATTTAATCCAGCTATAGGAAAGTACAGCAGAAAAGGTACTGTAGCAGGAAGCCGTTCTGAATTTGGTCTAAGGCTATGGATTTGATGTGTGACTTCCTTCAACGGTCATATTTTCAAATCCAAGTATAGATAGAGCTGATTTCGAAGAGAGACACACACAACAACATTATGAGATTTCGTTTTTTGAAGCAGAAATTTTTCTAAGTCTCAAGAAGCTCGAACAACTCACTCGTCTGGTGGAAGTCATCTGTTGACAGAAACCCAGTTGAAGAAAATAGAAAATACATTCTGAGTGAATTTGTATTTAGCTGAGTGTTGTGCCAAGTCTAAATCCGTCTTTGTGAGTGATTTAACATCAGAGGGTAGGTTTTCTGAGTGATTTCCTATTGCGAGCTTATAGCCTTTTCATTTGTTGTCTAGGTGTAAGTGGAGAAATATTGTAAACTTTGTGTTTATAGTATAACCCAGAATCTAAGTGATCTGGAAGAGTGGACTAAAGGATTTTTATCCATATAACCACTATAAAAATTCTTGGTGTTATTCCTGCATTTAAGTTTTCTTGCATATTTGAAATTGCATAAGTTTACACTCCGAATTGTTAAAAGATTTTAAAAGGAGTTTTAAAACTGGGGATAAAATCTTTTTGAAGGACTTAGTCAACTTGTGAAAAACACTTTCAAACATCCGCTGCAAGTATACTCTTGAAAAACTGATTTTGCTGTAATCAGCTAAGTTGTTATAAGATAAGTGGTCACTCTGCTGTTCATTCACGATCAGCAAAGTAAGCTTACTGTTCTTCATAAGCTTAGTCTGCTGACAGACGACTGAAAAGTTTTTAAGTATAAAAATTTTCAGAGGTCTATTCACCCCCCCCCCCCCTCTAGACCTCATATGACCACTTGGGACCAACAAGTGGTATCAGAGCAGGTGGTTCATTAGAATTAGTTGCCTGATCAACGAGCTTGATCCAAATGTTTTTCAAAGGTTTTCAAAACTTTTCAAAAGAGCCTCTTTTTGAAAAACAAAAATTTTTTGAAAAATGGATTGTATCAGCCATGTTCCCCACATTGCTGGTATGTCTTTTGAAGACTGGAAAATCAGGATGGAGATTTTCCTAGCTGCTTATAATGACAACATGTACACATGTATCATTAAAGGTCCATTCAGATCACCAAGACGATAAAGATAAATGAAGTTGATACCGTGGTGGAGAAAGATCTTCATGAAATGACTCCAGAAGAAATAAAGCTTTTCAATCTGGATAAAGTCGGAAGATTCATCATGACTAAAGCCCTGGATAATGATCGGTTTGACAAAGTCAAACATTGCAAAACTGCAAAGGAGATGTGGGATAAAGTCAGAGACATGAGCAAAGGAAACAACGCCGTTAAAAAGCATCAGCTGAGTGTTGCTCTGGAAAAGCTGGATAACATCAAAATGAAGTCTGGAGAGACCATTGATCAGATGGATACTAGGTTCACCAGAACACTAAATGAAGTTTTAAAGCTTGGAAAAACCTTCACGGATAAGGAGATAACCATCAGAGTGCTGAAGACTTTACCTCCAAAATTCAACATGAAGGTGACAGCGATGGAAGAATCAAGAGATTTGAGAAAAATCTCTCTTACAGAGCTGTTCTGAGTACTCAAGGCGTATGAGTATAAACTGCCAAGAATGGAAATTGAAGAAACCTGAACTTCAGGACCTACAGCTGCCTTAGTTGCTGCTGAAAATCCCAGAAGACCAGCACAGAAAAGCAAAGAAGTGGACTCATCTGATGAAGCCACATTACTCAACAAAAAGGACTACACAGCTGGAGATGTAGCATTGCTGATAAACAATTTCAAGAAGTTCTACAAGAGAAAAATGAAGAACAAATACAACAATGCTTCTACTTCTAAACCTAACTTTTCTTCTCAAGATAAGGATGATTATAAAGCCAAACTAATGTGTTATAACTGCAGGAAATTGGGACACTTTATCAAAGACTGTCCATATCCAAAAGCAGAGAAATACACTGAAGAAGAGAAGAGAATCAGAAAAGAAAGAAAGCATCAGAGAGGCAAGGCAATGATGGCTGAAGCGGAAAAGCTGACTGCTGTCTACTCATCTGATTCAGACTCAGACACGTTTGATGAAGAATCTACTGATGAAGAAAAACCTGCACTCCTCTGCCTGATGGCCAAGGAATCTGATGACTCTGAGGATGAGGTGACTCCTCTTGATAATGAATTATTTAATTCATTTGAACAAATGATGCTTAACAATATTGGTATTGCTGAAGCATATAAAAAGCTTAAGGAAGTGATGATATTGCTAAAAGAGCAAAACAGTTCACTGAAACTCACAGCTGAAAAGCCAAGAGAATCAGCTGAATATAAACAGCTTGAGCAAGAACATGAATCTCTGAAAGCTGAATGTGAAGTTTATAAAGGAAAAATCATGGAACTTGAAAAAGTTATTGAGTCTCATAAGAAATCATCTGTTGCATCCACTCATATGTCTAGTAAACAGAAGATACCTTTAGAACAGGATAAGCTAGAATTGAATCATACTGAAAAATTTATATCTGCTGACAATAGTAAGGTCATTCTGTATGTTCAAACTACTAAACCTGCTTCACCTGAGAACGTGTTAAAGGAGAAGAAATCTCCTAAGGCTAAAAAGAGCAAAGAGCCTAGTGTAGGTAAACAGACTAGTAAGACCAAACAGCCGAGTCCTAAGAAGTCTGCTGATAAAACTAAACCGAATCAGACTAGAGGTAAAACTAAGTCGTCTGTTAATGAGCAAGCCTCTAGTAAAACAAAGAAGCATAAGAATAAGAAAAATCAAAATGCTTGGTATGGAAATGAGTCTTATTATGTGCAACCTGCTGCATATCCTCCTATGTATCATGCACCTCAATTTCCAAGTTACTATGCACCATATCCTGCTCATCCAATGCATGCATACCCTGCTTATCATACACCTTACCCTGCTTATGAACATTATTCTTATCATACTGATCATCAACATGACTTATCTGCTAACTATGATAAAGATGAAACTATTCATGCTCCTGTCAAAACTCAGAAGCCTAAGAAGCCTAAGACATCAACATCTTGGGTTGTCAAAGGTGGAACTAATCCTTCAGGACCCTCTCAATAAGGGTACCTAAAACAATTTTATTTTTGTTTTGTAGATTAGGATTAGGAGTAGGAGTAAAGTAGAGAAGATCTGGTACTTGGACAGTGGTTGTTCAAGGCACATGTGTGGAAGCATACATGAGTTGACTGATGTTGTTGCTGTAGATGGTCCAAAGGTTACTTTTGGAGACAAAAAAGAAGGCAAGATTGTAGCTAAAGGAAGATTAATCAAAGGAAACATAGAGATATCTGACGTCTCATATGTTAAAGGCCAAAAGTACAACCTGCTGAGCATAAGTCAATTTTGTGACAAAGGATATTCAGTCATCTTCTCAACAGATAAGTGCTATGTTGAACAGATTGGTACAAAGAAGGTAATTTTATCTGGAAGACGACAAGGGAATGTCTACATAGTCGACTGGAATTCTGCTGACAAGAATTCAAGTGTTTGTTTGGTGGCATCAACACCAAGTGAAGTCAGTTGGCTGTGGCACAAAATGATGAATCATCTAAACTTCAAGACCATCAACAGATTGATAAAGAATGATCTGGTAGAAGGGATTCCAAAAACAGTCATGAGCAAAGATAAGCTCTGTGACGCATGTCAGAAGGGTAAACAAATGAAGTCATCGTTCAAAAGCAAGAAGCACCAATCTTCTGAAAGAATCTTGGAGCTGCTACACATGGACTTATTTGGACCCATTGATCCAGTCAGCAATGGTGGAAAGAAATACTGCCTAGCTGTTGTGGATGATTATTCAAGATATACTTGGGTGATATTCATGAAAAAGAAAAGTGAAACCAAGGAACATCTTACTAATCTGATGGAACTGATCCAGAATGAGAAAAGCATAAAAATATTAAAGATCAGATCAGATAGAGGGACATAATTCACAAACTCTACTGTTGAAGAGTATTGTAACATCAAGGTAATATATCATGAGTATTCAGCTGCTAGAACCCCTCAACAGAATGGTGTTGCTGAAAGGAGAAACAGAATATTAAAGGAAGCTGTCAGAACCATGATAGCTGAAGCTAAGCTGCCACAACGATTTTGGGCACAAGCAACAAATACAACCTTCTTTACCCAGAACAGATGCATGATCAACAAAAATCAGAACAAGACTCCATATGAAGTTTGGAACAACATGAAGCCAAATATTCATTACTTTAAAATTTTTGGTTGTAAATGGTTTGTGTTAAATAATGGGAAAAATCACCTTACTGCTTTTGCAGAGAATGCTGATGAAGCTGTTTTTGTAGGATACTTTACTGTTAGTAAGGCTTATAGAGTTTTTAACAAAAGAACATTGCTAATAGAAGAATCCATTCATGTAGTATTTGATGAGCCAAGTCAATCTTCTGAAAAGAATCAAAATACTAATCAAGATCTGTCTACTGATTTACAGAAGTTGGATATCGGAAAGAATGAAGAATATGTCCCCATCATACTACCAAATCTCAATTCAGCTGCTAACTCAAGTGCTGTTCAAAATCACAGTGCTGATTGTCTAACAGACGAGTTGGAAACAGCTGACAGACTAGAGACTGTTCAACAGACTACAAATGTTCAACAGACTACTACTGAATCTCCAACAGTAGTGTTGCAAGATCAAAATAGAGGACAACATCCAGATCTGCAACCTGATCTCAGATGGCTCAGGAATCACCCACCAGAGTTAGTGATTGGTCATCCCTTGGATAGAGTGAAAACAAGAAGAGCTGCTGCACAAGATGCTATGTTTGTCACTTTTCTATCTCAAATAGAGCCTAAACAAATTGAAGAAGCTCTTAGTGATTCCTTCTGGATTGAAGCTATGCAAGAAGAGTTAAATCAATTTGAAAGGAACGAAGTATGATACTTAGTTCCAAGACCAAGTCATCAAAGAGTAATTGGCACTAAATGGGTTTTCAGAAATAAGATGAATGAAGATGGTATTGTTACCAGAAACAAAGCAAGATTAGTGGCCAAGGGTTATTCTCAGGAAGAACGAATTGACTTTAATGAAACATTTGCACCAGTAGCAAGACTTGAAGCAATCAGACTGTTTCTAGCCTATGCTGCTTACAAGAACTTCACTGTCTATCAGATGGATGTGAAGTCTGCATTTCTCAATGGAGAATTGCAAGAAGAAGTGTATGTTGAACAACCACCTGGGTTTGAAGCTTATCAACAGGAAGACAAGGTGTATCGTCTAAAGAAAGCCCTCTATGGACTGAAACAGGCTCCATGAGCATGGTATGATACCCTATCTGATTTTCTTTTAATTAAAGGATTTCGTGAAGGTAAGGTAGACAAGACCTTGTTCACAATTGAATGGCAGAATCATATATTAATTGTGCAAATATATGTAAACGATATTTTGGTTCAACTAATCAACAGATGTGTGACAAGTTCTCCAAGCTCATGCAAAGCAAGTTTGAAATGAGCATGATGGGTGAACTCAATTATTTTCTTGGTTTGCAAGTTAGACAGTTGCCTGATGGAATATTCATCAACCAAGCAAAATACACAAGAGATATGTTTAAGAAATTTGGTATGGAAACTAGCTCTACTGCTATTGTTCCAATGTCTACAAGTCTTCGGTTGGATAAAGATGAAGATGGCAAAGCAGTGGACATAACCAAATACAGAGGCATTATTGGGTCACTGTTATATTTAACAGCAAGCAAACCTGATATCATGTACTCAGTTGGGGTTTGTGCAAGATTTCAATCAAATCCCAAGGAATCTCATCTCTTGGCTGCCAAGAGAATTCTGAAATATATTAAGGGCACTCAAGAATTGGGATTGTGGTATCCTAGAGAATATAGATTTGAACTTAATAGATATTCAGATTCAGACCTTGCTGGCTGCAAAATTGATAGGAAGAGCACAACAGGTGCTTGTCAATTTTTGGGTAGTCGTCTGATCTCATGCATGAGTAAGAAACAAACTTCAGTATCCATATCTACTGTTGAAGCTGAGTATATAGCTGCTGGAGCTTGCTGTGCACAGATACTTTGGTTGAAGCATCAACTAGAAGATTACAATATCAAGATCAGTGGAATTCCAATCTACTGTGACAATACTAGTGCAATCTCACTTACTCAGAACACTACAAGTCATTCAAGGACTAAGCATATTGAGATCAAGCATCACTTCATTAGAGATCATGTGGAAAAAGGCAATGTAATGATTGAATATGTTCATACTGACAATCAGATTGCTGATATTTTCACTAAACCTTTAAGTGAAGTAAGGTTTTCAACTCTAAGAGCTGAACTAGGACTACTTAATTTGGATGCATAAGCTGAGGGGGAACTTATCAGAAGACTGAAGTTCATCAGCACAGTCATCCGTTATTATTTTCAAGGATTAACTCTCAACAGACTAGTTAACTTATGAATTCTTAAAGTCAGGGGGAACGTGTAAGACTAGCGGTACTTCTGATTAAAAGATGAAATTGGTTAATGACAGTTAGTTGAAGTTATGTTATTAGAAGATCTGTTCTTAATTCTTGAAGATTGAAGATTAATTTATCTTGTTGGATTGACAAATAGCAGAGGAAGATTACTAGCTATTGGCTTTCTCTAGTAATATCAGATAACATATCACTCGTCTGTCAGATAAGTTGAACTCTAATCATCTGATACATTATATAAGCATGGTTATAAATCGCATCTTTAGAAACACGCTTTCATAAGTAACAGATAGGTGCCAATAGAGTTTCCCGACCGTCTGACATTAAAATAATAAATTTGAAATCCGCAATTCTCACCCACACGATTTAAAAACTGTCAGATCAATCTTACGGATCAGATTAATCACGATAACCAAAACCAAAGGAAACGTATAAAATTCGATCTGAACAGATCAGTCATCTTACGCACACAAAATTCCTAAATTCTCTAACTCTCTAAGCTCTCTGTTCTCTAGCTCACTGTTTTCTACGGAACTACACCACTTAATCTCAAAATGGATGTCATTGAACGAAGATACCTAAGCTACGACAAATTCTTCTTATCTGGTACTGATCTGATGAGGGTAATCATGACGAAAATCAAGGAAGCATCTCTAGTACCCATTCTGGAAGCTCATGAGGAGCGTGTGTATCTTGAAGATGTTGATGACTTCTACAGAACCAGAAAGATCAACACTGACAGGACTACTATGACTGCCACTGTTGGAGGAAAGAAGATTTGTATTTCGGCTGCTGTTTTGAGTGAAATTTATGGGCTAAGAAACGAAGGAGGAGATGTGACAGACCTAGGGTCTGAAAAAAAAAGAAGAATTCTGGCTGATTTGTGCGAAGGAAGGGGAGAAGATGACAGGAACTCTGATGAAGACTCGACTAAAAGATGAGTATCAGAGGTTTACTGACATTATTGCAAAGGTACTGGACTGCAGTACAAGCTCTTTGGATGGTTTACCAAGAAGGAGGTATTACACTATGATTTGCATATACTATGGTTTGAAAATCAACTGGGTTGCCCATGTATTTGATCTGCTATGTGATAAGAAGGTCAAGTATGGTATCCTGCTCAGTCATCTGTTTTTAAGCCTAGGATGTCCTTTGGGAAATGGAAAGACTATTCATGGTGGCAAGGAATTTAAACTGTATGAGCCAGTTAGGAGTGTGGGCACTTCTAAAAGAAAGGCTCCTGCTAAAGCTACTAAGGCTCCTGCCTAGAAGAGTAAGAAAACTGGTCAGACCAGTATGTCTGCTGATCAAATAGTGACCACCACTGTTGAAGCTGGATCAGCACAACCTGAAATTGTGATCCCTGAGAAAGTAATTGATGACTTTACTAAAGAACTAGAAAATATGGAGACTGGATCATCTCCTGAAAGGGCTGAGTCTGAGGAAGTTGTTCCCATTCAACCTGCAAAAAGAATGAGGACAAGGAGTTCTGCTGTTGGTCCCAAGTGGTCAGATGAGGTCTAGAGGGGGGGGGGGTGAATAGACCTCTGAAAATTTTTTAACTTAAAAACTTTTCAGTCTTCTGTCAGCAGACTAAGCTGATGAGAAACAGTAAGCAGACTGAGCTGATCGTGAACAAATCTTGAACAACAGACTGACCACTCTTCTTACAAATACTTAGCTGTTTTTCAGCAAAACAGTTTTCCAAAGAGTATACTTGCAGCGGATTGTTTGAAAGTGTTTTTCACAAGTAAACTATGTTCTTAAAAGATTTTATCCCCAGTTTTGAAACTCCTTATAAAATCTTTTTGTAATTCAAAGTGTGTAAATATGCAAGCTTTGAAATATGCAAGAAAACATAAATGCAAGATAACACAAAGAATTTTTATAGTGGTTATGTGGATAAAAATCCTTTAGTCCACTCTTCCAGATCACTCAGATTCTGGATTATACTATAATCACACAGATTACAATATTTCTCCACTTATACCTAGACAACTAATGAATAGGCTATAAGCTCACAATAGAAAATCACTAAGAAATTCTACTCTCTGAAGTTTGATCACTCACAAAGATGGATCACAACTTCTCACAACACTCAGCTATTACAAGATCACTCAGATCGTAATTTTCTGTTTTCTTCAACTGGGTTTCTGTCAACAGATGACTTCCACCAGACGAGTGAGCTGTTTGAGCTTTTGAGACTTAGAAAAAATTCTGCTTCAGGAACGAAATCTCTGATTGTTGTTGTGTGTCTCGCTCGTTTAAATCAGCTCCTTTTATACTTGAATTTGAAAATAAGACCGTTGAAGCAAATCAAATCTTCAAATCCATAGCTTTAGCCCGAAATCAGAACGGCTACCTGCTACAGTACCTTTTCTGCTGTACTTTCCTGTAGCTGCATTAAATGCACTCTGCTGATACGAGGTTTTCTTCAATCATTTGCCATTACTACCCTTCTCTTACAGCATTTATTACACCAAGTGCATTTATTACTGTTGGACTCTTCTCATGATCTCTTCTACTCTGCTGATCGAAGCAACCCATCTGATAGTCACTCTGCTGATCAAACTCTGAACTAATCTGATTTGAGTCAGCTGATGGTCTACCCTTCTGTTTGCTGTTTCAGCGTGAGATCACTAGTCTTCTGGGCTTTGAACTTTGAACTCTTCTGTTGTCTTCTTTACTTGTTCAAAATTCTTCTAAGGGAACTAAGTTTTCCATACTTAGCTGATTATGATGTTTTGGAAATCATCAAAATCTTCCCTTAATTTCTTGTCTTCTTTGCACTTTGATCTTCATCTTCATCCAGCAATTTCCCCCTTTTTGATGATGACAAAACTTCAGCTAAGTACCTGTACCTAAACTAAAGTTCTGATCCTCAAAAATTTCTGAGATAGAAATAGTGTGTTGGATTCAAACTTGCAATTTTATATATATATTTGAACTGATTACATATTACAAGTGTTGAAAGATGAGAAGTGCAAAATACTTTAAAAGATTACAAGGATTCTTAATATAAAAGAGAGATCTAGCCTAAACTAGTCTTCTTCCTTCTTTTCTTCTTCTGCTTCCTTGTCTTCTTTTTCAGATTCTTCATCAGATAGTTTGGAAGTTTCAGCTTCCAATTCTTCAAAGAATCTTTTTCTCAACAGCTCTATCTTCTTATACTTGGCATCAGGATCAAGCTGTTCTTCAGCTGAGTCTTTGGCAGCAGCTATCTCTTTATCAGACTTAGCTTTTGCTTCAGCTTCAGCATTGTCAGCTTCTTCTTCTTCTGTGATCTTCTCTTCTGTTGGTCTGCTTGTTTCTTCCATATCTTTATCAGTTTCACAGCAGATTCTTCCAACACTTCAGTTTCTTCAGCACCATCTTGATTTTCTTCTTCCCTTACAAAAGAGGTTCCAACTCTTTTCTGTCCAAATACCCTTTCTTCCCCCTTTTTGTCATCATCAGCAGGGTAGATTGGATATTGTGGCAAGGCTGGTGTTATCTGAAGTGAGTCACAAAGAAGTTTGATGTTTTCTTCCATGGCATTGATTTGAGCTTGTTGTTTGAGTTGATTGGCCTTAAAATGTTTTATTTCTTTGAGCAAATCCTCTCCTTGATCACCCAATTGAATTTGAGTTCCTAAAATCCAATTTGATGAAGCAGTGAAGTCTTTCATCATATTTCCCATGACTTCATCTTCTGCTTGGAGGGCCGTTTCAACTGTTTCTTCAATTCGTCTCCAACCATCAGCAGTGCTCTGAGTCCTTCTTCTGAGTATGTCCATATCTTGACAAATGGACTTAACATTTTGAGCAGTATCTTCTATCAGATTGGTCGGAATAGCAGCAACTGTCTGATTTGGTTGACGTACAGCAGCCAACACATCTGCTTTTAACTCCTCCTTCATTTCCTTCAGTGAATTTGATATCATTTGCTGAATAGAATCCAACAAAGATGTTTGTGCAGCCTGAGAAGTGGAAGGAGTATCTGTTGGAATAGGATGTAGAGCAAGAGGTGTTTCTCCACTGAGTTGCTCTGCTGCTTGAATCATTTGTCCAAGAGACTGATCTGCTGGACCAGAGATAGACTTAGCTTCCTTGGCCTTGTCAGCATGACTAGGAGTGCTTTCCTTCTCCTTAGTCTGATCATCTTTTTCATCAGCAGCTTCCTTATCCTTGATCTGATCAGCTGGAATAACTTCTTCTTTCTTGGAATCATCAGCTGTGTCAGACTTGTCATTCTGTTCTTTGTTCTGATCAGATGGGTCAGATGTACCCTCTTTGTGCTTTTGTTGATCAGAAGACTCTTCTTTGTCTTTATCAGCAGGGGATATGATCTTCTTAACAGTCTCAACTGTTTTCAGCAATCCCTCATTGTCTACAGCTGACCTGTTAGAAATCCATGTAAAATTGTCAAGAGGAATAAAAGGTGAGTATGGTTCCTCAGGTAGCTCTTCAAATGGTTTGATGTTTGGACCATAGACAATGTGCTTGATGTTAGGAAGAGGGACCAGTGAGCTTGGTTGTCCCTTGAGCTTCCTAGACTTCTTTGCCCAAAGCTCCATTGCTTGAGCAATAGCCAACTTGATGGATCTTTCCTTGAGGTCTACTGATTCATCAAAGTCCTCAGAAATATACTTAAAGATCTTCTTTGCTTCAGCCTTGACTATGTGACTTATTCTTAATCTTAACTTGTCCAGAAAGAATTCTGAATCAAGTGCTTGGATTAAGGATCCAGTCTCAAGCCACTTCAATACCCAGGCTTCTTCAGCAGTGAAGGCTTTCCACTTGACCATTTCAGCTGGACTCTTTGTCAGTCTGAATTCTCTCCATCTGTTGTATCTTATCTTTTCAGCATTGAATAACGTCAGATGGTTGATTCTTTCATTTTCAGCATCTAGCCTCTTGAGGAATTCTTCAAAGATAGCAGGATCATCCTTGACAATCTAAAGCTAATCTGATCTCCTCTCTTCTTTTTGGCTTTAACTTTGGTGCAGGCATAGCTGGTATTGGTTTGTTTGGATCTCTTTGTTCACCAATGACTATTCCACCAGTATGCTTTGGTCCATGAGCATCCTTGGTGCTTGCTTCAATAGCAGCAGCCAACTCTGCTGCCTCAATAGCATCCCTTTGCTCTTGAGTCATCTTGCTGGCCTCTTCTTCCAGCCTTTTTAACTCTAGGCTTTTCAGCCTATCTTCTTCTGCCTTTTCTGCAGCTATCCTTAGCTTTTCAGCAGCGTCTTGTCTTTTCTTTTCAGCAGCAGTTAGGTAAGTGGCAATCTTACCAGTCCTCTTCCTCCTTGATTCAGAACTTTCAATTGCTTGAAGAGGAGTTGCAGCAACTGGAGTAGGATGCAACAAGGGTGCATCTTCTTCATGTGTTGTACTAGTCTGCTGTGCTCCTTCCACTTCAGCAGAAAGTGCAACAGATGAGTCTTTTGTAGACACTCCAACCGTAGAAACAACTTCCTTAGTAGGCTTAACAGCTGGTTCTTCAATAGTTAAAGGCCTTTCTGCTTCTGTTGTTGTTTCTCTTACTGTTGCAACTGGCTCCTCAGAGAAAGTGACCTTTCTCTTGGCCTTTGATTTTGCAGTTCTTTTGGCAGGGGGGTTGGCAGTGGGAGGTCCCCTTGCCTCACTTCTGGTTCTCATCCTTTTCAACCTTTGAAGAGGAATCTCTTCATCTGACTCTGTTCTTTCAGGTGAGGAACCTGTATCCATCTTTTCAAGCTCAGCAGTGAAGTCATCTATCACCTTCTCAGGGACTTCAATCTCAGCTTCTGTTGATCTAGCTTCAACAGTAGAGCTTGCTGCTTGATCAGCAGACTTGCTTGTCTGACCCTCCTTCTTGCTTTTCTTAGAAGAGGTCTTCTTAGACTTAGTAGAAGCCTTTCTTTTGGGTGCAGCTACTACTTTCTTTACTGGTTCGTACAGCTTGAACTCTTTACTACTATGAGTAGTCTTTCCACCAGCCATAGGACAGTTTAGTGACATGAACAGATGGCTAAGCAAAATGGCATGCGAAGTCCTCTTGTCACTCAGCAGATCATAGACATGTTCTGCCCAGTTCACCTTCAGGCCATAGTAGATACAAATCATGGTATAGTACCTTCTTCTAGGTAACCCATCTAGAGAACTTGTGCTTCAATCCAGTACTTTCGCGATGATGTCTGCGAACCTCTGATACTCATCTTTCAGCTGAGTCTTCATCAGAGTTCCAGTCATCTTTTCTCCCTTTTTAGCACAAATGCCCCAAAATTCATCCTCTTTCTCAGACCCTAGGTCTGTCACGTCTTCTCCCTTATTTGTCAGCTTGTAAACTTCACTTAATACAGCAGCAGAAATAGGAATTTTCTTACCACCAATAACAGCAGTCATGACAGTTTCATCATCGTTGAACGTACTGGTCGTGTAGAAGTGATATACGTCTTCTAAGTAGACTCTGTCTTCGTGTGCTTCCAGAACTGGAACCAAAGATGCCTTTTTAATTTTCTCCATGAGTGAGCGCATCAGAGCAGTACCCGAAAAGTGAAATTTGCTGTAGTTTAGGTATCTTCCATCCATAATCTTTTCCATTTCTGAGATTAGTGAGTAGAATTCTGCAAAAGCAATAAACTTTCGAAGCAGGAGAGTTTGAGGGTTAGAGAATTTGAGAGTGTTTGAGTGCGTAAGACGACTGTGCTGTTCAGATCGGACTTTATAGGTTTCCTTTGATTAGGTTATCGTGATTAATCTGAAACGTTGATCTAATCTGACAGTTTTAAATCGTGTGAATGGGAGTTACGGATTTCAAATTTTAATATTTTAATGTCAGACAGGCGGGAAACTCAAATGTTACTTATCTGTTACTTATAAAAGCGTGTTTCTAAAAATGCGACTTTATAACCATGCTTATATAAGACATCAGATGAGTAGAGTGTAACTTATCTGACAGACGAGTGATCTGATATCTGATATTACTAGAGAATGCCAATAGCTAGTAATCTTCCTCTGCTGTTTGTCAATCCAGCAAGATAAAATAGTCTTCAGTCTTCAAGAGTTAAGAACTTATCTTCTGATAACTTAACTTCAACTAACTGACATTAACAAATTTCATCTTTAGAACAGAAGTACCGCTAGTCTTACACGTTCCCCCTGACTTTAAGAATCCATAAGCTAACTAGTCTGTTGAAGGTTAATCCTTGAATGAAATAGCGGATAACTAAGCTGTTGAACTTCAGTCTTCTGATGAGTTCCCCTTCAGCTTATGTATCCAAATTAAGTAGTCCTAGCTCAGCTCTTAGAGTTGAGAACCTTACTTCACTTAAAGGTTTTGTGAAAATGTCAGCAATCTGATTGTCTGTATGAACATACTCAATCACAACATTGCCCTTTTCCACATGATCTCTAATGAAATGATGCTTGATCTCTATATGTTTAGTCCTTGAATGACTTGTAGTATTCTGAGTAAGAGAGATTGCACTTGTGTTATCACAGTAGATTGGAATTCCACTGATCTTGATGTTGTAATCTTCTAGTTGATGCTTCAACCATAATATCTGTGCACAGCAAGCTCCAGCAGCTATATATTCAGCTTCAGCAGTAGATATAGAAACTGAAGTCTGTTTCTTACTCATCCATGAGATCAGACGACTACCTAAGAACTGACAGGCACCTGTTTTGCTTTTTCTGTCAATCTTGCAGCCAGCAAGGTCTGAATCTGAATAACCAATAAGTTCAAATACAGATTCTCTAGGATACCACAATCCCAATTCTTGAGTGCCTTTGATGTATTTCAATATCCTCTTGGCAGCTAAGAGATGAGATTCCTTGGGGTTTGATTGAAATCTTGCACAGACTCCAACTGAGTATATTATATCAGGTCTACTTGCTGTTAGATACAACAATGAACCAATAATGCCTCTATATTTGGTTATGTCCACTGATTTGCATCTTCATCTTTATCCAAACGAAGACTTGTAGACATGGGAATGGTAGCAGTTGAGCTAGTTTCCATACCAAACTTCTTGAACAGATCTCTTGTGTATTTTGCTTGGCTGATGAATATCCCATCAGGCAACTGTCTAACTTGCAGACCAAGAAAATAGTTAAGTTCACCCATCATGCTCATTTCAAACTTATTCTGCATCAGCTTGGAGAACTTATCACACATCTGTTGGTTAGTTGAACCAAAAATAATATCGTCCACATATATTTGTACAAGTAATATATGATTTTCCCATTCAATTGTAAACAAGGTTTTGTCTACCTTACCTTTACGAAATCCTTTAATTAAAAGAAAATCAGATAGGGTATCATACCATGCTCTTGGAGCCTGTTTCAGTCCATAGAGGGCTTTCTTCAGACGATATACCTTGTCCTCTTCTTGATAGACTTCAAATCCTGGAGGTTGTTCAACATATACTTCTTCTTGCAGTTCTCCATTGAGAAAAGCAGACTTCACATCCATCTCATAGACAGTGAAGTTCTTGTAAGCAGCATAGGCTAGAAACAGTCTGATTGCTTCAAGTCTTGCTACTGGTGCAAAAGTTTCATCAAAGTCAATTCTTTCTTCTTGACAATAACCCTTGGCCACTAGTCTTGCTTTGTTTCTGGTAACAATACCATCTTCATTCATCTTATTTCTGAATACCCACTTAGAGCCAATTACTCTTTGATGACTTGGTCTAGGAACTAAGTACCAGACTTCATTCCTTTGAAATTGATTCAGCTCTTCTTGCATGGCTTCTATCCAGAAGGAATCATTTAGAGCTTCTTCAATTTGCTTAGGCTCTATTTGAGATAAAAATGTGACAAACATAGCATCTTGGGCAGCAGCTCTTCTTGTTTTCACTCTATCCAAATGATCACCAATCACTAACTCTGGTGGGTGATTCTTGAGCCATCTGAGATCAGGCTGCAGATCAGGGTGTTGTCCTCTGTCTTGATCATGCAACACTACTGTTGGAGTTCCAGTAGTGGTCTGTTGAACATTTGCAGTCTGTTGAACAGTCTCTGGTCTTTCAGCTGTTTGCAACTCGTCTGTTAGACAATCAGCATTGTGATTTTGAACAGCACTTGAGTTAGCAGCTGAACTGAAATTAGGTAGTATGATGGGAACATATTCTTCATTTCTTCCAATGTCTAACTTCTGTAAATTAGTAGACAGATCTTGGTTAACACTTTGATTCTTTTCAGAAGATTGACTTGGCTCATCAAATACTACATGGATAGATTCTTCTATTAGCAGTGTTCTTTTGTTAAAAACTCTATAAGCTTTACTAACAGTAGAGTATCCTACAAAAACAGCTTCATCAGCCTTTTCTGCAAATGCAGTAAGGTGATTTTTCCCATTATTCAAAACAAAACATTTACAACCAAAAATCTTAAAGTAATGAATGTTTGGTTTTCTGTTGTTCCAAACTTCATATGGAGTCTTGTTCTGATTTTTGTTGATCATACATCTGTTTTGGGTAAAGCATGCTGTATTTGTTGCTTCTGCCCAAAATCTTTGAGGCAGCTTAGCTTCAGCTATCATGGTCCTGACAGCTTCTTTTAGTGTTCTGTTTCTCCTTTCAGCAACACCATTCTGTTGAGGGGTTCTAGCCGCTGAATACTCATGATGTATTCCTTTGATATTACAATACTCTTCAACAGTGGAGTTTGTAAACTCTGTCCCTCTATCTGATCTGATCTTCAATATTTTTATACTCTTCTCATTCTGGATCAGTTCCATCAGATTGGTAAGATGTTCCTTGGTTTCACTTTTCTTCTTCATGAAAATCACCCAAGTATATCTTGAATAATCATCCACAACAGCTAGGCAGTATTTCTTTCCACCATTGCTGACTGGATCAATGGGTCCAAGTAAGTCCATATGTAGCAGCTCCAATATTCTTTCAGAAGATTGATGCTTTTGAAAGATGACTTGATTTTTTTACCCTTCTGACATGCATCACATAGCTTGTCTTTGCTCATGACTGCCTTTGGAATCCCTTCTACCAAATCATTCTTGATTAATCTGTTTATGGTCTTGAAGTTTAAATGATTCATTCTCTTGTGCCATAGCCAACTGACTTCACATGGTGCAGATGCCACCAAACAAACACTTGAATTCTTGTCAGCAGAATCCCAGTCGACTATGTAGATATTTCCTTGTCGTCTTCCAGATAAAATTACCTTCTTAGTACCAATCTGTTCAACATAGCACTTATCTGTTGAGAAGATGACTGAATATCCCTTGTCACAAAATTGACTTATGCTCAGCAGATTATACTTTAGGCCTTTAACATATGAGACGTCAGATATCTCTATGTTTCCCTTGATTAATCTTCCTTTAGCTTTAATCTTGCCTTCTTTGCTGTCTCCAAATGTAACACTTGGACCATCCACAGCAACTGCATCAGTCAGCTCATGTATGTTTCCACACATGTGTCTTGAACATCCACTGTCCAAGTACCAAATCTTCTCTAATTTACTCCTACTCCTAATCCTAACCTACAAAACAAAAGTAAAATTGTTTTAGGTACCCTTATTGAGAGGGTCCTGAAGGATTAGTTCCACCTTTGACAACCCAAGATGTTGATGTCTTAGGCTTCTTAGGCTTCTGAGTTTTAGCAGGAGCATGAACAGTTTCATTTTTATCATAAGTATCAGATAAGTCATGTTGATGATCAGTATGATAAGAATAATGTTCATAAGCAGGGTAAGGTGCATGATATGCAGGATATGCATGCATTGGATGAGCAGGGTAAGGTGCATAGTAACCTGGAAATTGAGGTGCATGATACATAGGATGATATGCAGCAGGTTGCACATAATAAGACTCATTTCCATACCAAGCATTTTGATTTTTCTTATTCTTATGCTTCTTTGGCTTACTAGATGCTTGCTCATTTGATTTTGACTTAGTTTTACCACTAGTCTGGTTGACTTTAGCTTTATCAGCAGACTTCTTAGGACTCTGCTATTTGGTCTTACTAGTCTGATTTCCTACATTTGGCTCTTTGCTCTTTTTAGCCTTAGGAGTTTTCTTCTCCTTTGATACTTTCTCAGGTGAAGCAGGTTTAGTTGTCTGAACATAAAGAATGACCTTACTGTTGTCAGCTGATACAAATTTTTCAGTATGATTCAGTTCAAACTTATCCTGTTCTAAAGGTATCTTCTATTTACTAGATGTATGCGTGGATGCAACAGATGATTTCTCATGAGACTCGATAACTTTTTCAAGTTCCATGATTTTTCCTTTATAAACTTCACATTCAGCTTTCAGAGACTCATATTCTTGCTCAAGCTGTTTATATTCAGCTGATTCCTTTGGCTTTTCAGCTAAAAGTTTCAGTGAATTATTTTGCTTTTTTAGCAATATCATCTCTTCCTTAAGCTTTTTGTATGCTTCAGCAATACCAGTATTGTTAAGCATCATTTGTTCAAATGAATTAAATAATTCATTGTTAAGAGGAGTTACCTCATCCTCAGAGTCATCAGATTCCTTTGCCATCAGGCACAGGAGAGCAGGTTTTTCTTCATCAGACGATTCTTCATCAGACGTGTCTGAATCTGAATCAGATGAGTAGACAGTAGTCAGCTTTTCTGCTTCCGCCATCATAGCCTTGCCTCTCTGATGCTTTCTTTCTTTTCTCATTTTCTTCTCTTCTTCAGTGTACTTCTCTGCTTTTGGATATGGGCAGTCTTTGATGAAGTGTCTCAATTTCCTGCAGTAGTAACACATTAGTTTTGCTTTATAATCATCTTTTTCTTGAGAAGAAAAGTTAGGTTTAGAAGTAGAAGCATTGTTGTATTTGTTCTTCATTTTTCTTTTGTAGAACTTCTTGAAATTGTTCATCAACAGTGCAACATCTCCAGCAGTGTACTCCTTTTTGTTGAGTAGAGTGGCTTCATCAGATGAGTCCACATCTTTGCTTTTCTGTGCTGGTCTTCTGGTGTTTTCAGCAGCAACAAGTGCAGCTGTGGGTCCTGAAGTTGAGGTTTCTTCAATTCCCATTCTAGGCAGTTTATACTCGAATGCCTTGAGTACAGAGAACAGCTCAGTAAGAGAGATTTTTCCCAAATCCTTTGATTCTTCCATTGCTGTCACTTTCATGTTGAACTTTGGAGGTAGGGCCTTTAGTACTCTGACAGTGATCTCTTTGTCAGTGAAGGTCTTTCCCAACTTTAAAACTTCATTCAGAGTTCTGGTGAATCTGGTATGCATCTGATCAATGGTTTCTCCAGACTTCATTTTGAAGTTGTCCAGTTTCTCCAAGGCAACAGTAAGCTGATGCTCTTTTATTGCATCATTGCCTTCGCTCATATCTCTGACTTTGTCCCACATCTCCTTTGCAGTCTTGCAATGTTTGACCTTGTCAAACCGATCATTATCCAGGGCTTTAGTCATGATGAATCTCCCGACTTTATCTAGATTGAAGAGCTTTATTTCTTCTGGAGTCATCTCATGAAGGTCTTTTTCCACAACCGTATCAATCTCATTTATTTTTATGGTCTTTGTGAATCTGAATGGACCTTTAATGATACATGTGTACATGTTATCATTATAAGCAGCTAGGAAAATCTCCATTCTGATTTTCCAGTCCTCAAAGGACATACCAGCAATGTGGGGAACATAGCTGATACAATCCATTTTTCAAAAAGTTTTGATTTTTCAAAAAGATGCTCTTTTGAAAAGCTTTGAAAACCTTTGAGAAACACTTGGATCAAGCTCGTTGATCAGGCAGCTGATTCTAATGAACCACCTGCTCTGATACCACTTGTTAGTCCCAAGTGGTCAGATGAGGTCTAGAGGGGGGGTGAATAGACCTCCGAAAATTTTTTAACTTAAAAACTTTTCAGTCTTCTGTCAGCAGACTAAGCTGATGAAGAACAGTAAGCAGACTGAGCTGATCGTGAACAAATCTTGAACAGCAGACTGACCACTCTTCTTACAAATACTTAGCTGTTTTTCAGCAAAACAGTTTTCCAAATAGTATACTTGCAGCGGATTGTTTGAAAGTGTTTTTCACAAGTAAACTAAGTTCTTAAAAGATTTTATCCCCAGTTTTGAAACTCCTTATAAAATATTTTTGTAATTCAAAGTGTGTAAATATGCAAGCTTTGAAATATGCAAGAAAACTTAAATGCAAGATAACACAAAGAATTTTTATAGTGGTTATGTGGATAAAAATCCTTTAGTCCACTCTTCCAGATCACTCAGATTCTGGGTTATACTATAATCACACAGATTACAATATTTCTCCACTTATACCTAGACAACTAATGAACAGGCTATAAGCTCACAATAGAAAATCACTAAGAAATTCTACTCTCTGAAGTTTGATCACTCACAAAGATGGATCACAACTTCTCACAACACTCAGCTATTACAAGATCACTCAGATCGTAATTTTCTGTTTTCTTCAACTGGGTTTCTGTCAACAGATGACTTCCACCAGACGAGTGAGCTGTTTGAGCTTTTGAGACTTAGAAAAAATTCTGCTTCAGGAACGAAATCTCTGATTGTTGTTGTGTGTCTCTCGCTCGTTTAAATCAGCTCCTTTTATACTTGAATTTGAAAATAAGACCGTTGAAGCAAATCAAATCTTCAAATCCATAGCTTTAGCCCGAAATCAGAACGGCTACCTGCTACAGTACCTTTTCTGCTGTACTTTCCTGTAGCTGCATTAAATGCACTCTGCTGATACGAGGTTTTCTTCAATCATTTGCCATTACTACCCTTCTCTTACAGCATTTATTACACCAAGTGCATTTATTACCGTTGGACTATTCTCATGATCTCTTCTACTCTGCTGATCGAAGCAACCCATCTGATAGTCACTCTGCTGATCAAACTCTGAACTAATCTGATTTGAGTCAGCTGATGGTCTACCCTTCTATTTGCTGTTTCAGCGTGAGATCACTAGTCTTCTGGGCTTTGAACTTTGAACTCTTTTGTTGTCTTCTTTACTTGTTCAAAATTCTTCTAAGGGAACTAAGTTTTCCATACTTAGCTGATTATGATGTTTTGGAAATCATCAAAACCTTCCCTTAATTTCTTGTCTTCTTTGCACTTTGATCTTCATCTTCATCCAACATCTGCAAAGGGACCTCCCCAAGCTAAACCTACAGGAAGAGTTGCCAAGTCCAAGGCCAAGAGAAAAGTCACATTTACTGAAGAGTCACCTGAAAAGGTAAGGGAGATTCCAGCAACAGCTGAGAGGCCAATCATTATTGAAGAGCCTGTTGTTAAGTCTGCTGGAGAATCTGCTGTTGATGTTGGAGTGTCTGCTAAAGATAGAGTAGAATAGCAGACTGGCAAAATAAGTGAGGGAGATACATTACTGTTGCACCCACTCCTGTTGCTGCCACTCTAATTCAAGTTGTGGAAAGTCCAGAAGCAATGAAGCTGAGGACTGGTAAGACTGTGATTCCTTATGTCTCTGCTGCTGAAAAGAAGAGACATGATGAGGCTGAAAAACAAAAGAAAGCTGCAGAAAAGGCTGAGGAGGATCGTCTGAAAAACCTTGAGCTCAAAAGGATGGAAGAAGAAGCCAGCAAACTGACTCAAGCACAAAGGGATGCTATAGAAGCAGCAGAGTTGGCTGCTGCTATTGAAGCAAGTGCCAAGGACTCTCATGGTCCAAGGCAAGCTGGTGGTATAAGGATTGAATAACCAAGTGATCCCACCAAGCCCAAATGAGTCATGCCAACTCCTGCTATTCAACCTAAGAGAAGATCAGAAGTAAAACTGGCATTGAAGATTGTCAAAGATAATTCTGAAGCATTTGATGAGTTCATTGCTAGGTTGGATGCTGAAAATGCAAAGATCACTCGTCTGACGATGTTCAATAAGGAGAAAGTCCGTTACAACAGATGGAGGGACTATCGTCTGACAAAGAGTAAAAATCAGATTGCCAGTTGGAAAGCCTTCGCTGATGAAGAATCCTGGGTGTTGAAGTGGCTTGAGACAGGTTCAATGATCCAAGCATTAGACTCAGAATTCTTCTTAGACAAATTGAGATTGAGAATCTGTCATATTGTGAAAGCTGAGGCAAAGAAAATATATGACTCAATTCCTGAAGAATATGCTGATAATGAAGACTTAAAGGAACGGTCAATAAGGTTGGCAGTTTCCCAAACTATGGAAACATGGGCCAAGAAGACTAGAAAGATGAAGGGACAACCAAGCTCCATGATTCCCCTTCATAGTCTGAAGCAAATTGTATATAGACCTGCTATTAGGCCATATGAAGAACTACCTGAGGATCCTGTATCTCCATTTGTTCCCATTGATGACTTAACATGGATCACTCACATGACTGCTTTGGATGAAGCTGGAAAAGTGCACACTGTTACAGAAGTGAAGAAGATCAAAGCACCTCCTGCTGATCAGAATAAAGAGAAAGAAGACTCTTCTGACCAAACTGATAAAACCAAAGAAACAGAAGACACTTCTATCCCTGCTGATCAGATCAAAGATAAAGAGGAAAAAGAGGAAGAGAAGGCTACTGATCAGACTGAGGAGAAGGAAAGCACTCCCAGTCAAGCTGATGAGACCAAAGAAAAGGAGATCACTCCTGGTTCAGAAGATCATATTACTGAACCAGAACCTCTTGCCTTACCTCCAATTCCATCTGAAGTTGCCTCTACTTCTCAAGACTTGCAGTCTTCTCTGTTGAATTCAATTCAGCAGATGATCTCAAAATCAATGAAGGAGTTAGAAGAAAAGGTAACTGCAAATCTGTTGGCTGCCTTATGTCAACCAACACAGAAAGCTGCTTCTATTTCTACTGATGTGATTGAAGACACTGCAAATGATGTGAAAGCTATCAGACAGGATATGGATGTGATTTAAGCCAGAACACAAAGCACAGCTGCTGACTGGAGGGACATTACAGAAACAGTTGAAGTGGCTATTCAAGGTGAGGATGAAGCATTAGAAAATATGATGAAGGAGTTCAAGGCATCTACTGATATGATTCTGGCAACTCAGATTCAGCTAGGTGACCAAGGAGAAGTTGTTCTCAACAGAATGGAAGCTTTTGAAGCCAATCAACTTAGACAGCAAGCTCAACTTGATGCTATGGAAGAAAACATCAAGCTTCTTTGTGAATCTCTCCAAATCACACCAGTCTTACCCAAGTATCAAGTCAACCCTGCTGATGATGACAAAAAGGGGGAAGATAAGGTACCTGGTGAAGAAGAAAAAGTTAGCCAAAAAGAAGATGAAGCTGATGGTAACTCTTTCTCCAAGACTGCTGAACTGGATGATACTGAATTACTGGAAGAATCTGCCAAGGAAGAAAGTGAAAATGAAGGAAACAGCAGACCAGTAGATCAGATTGATTCAGAAGAAGAAGGTGAAGCTGATGAAACTGAAACTGAAGCAAAAGCTAAGTCTGATAAAGAGATAGCGGCTGCTAAGGACTCAGCTGAAGAACAGCTTGACCCTGATGTCAAATACAAGAAGATGGAGCTACTTAGATAAAGATTTTTCAATGAGTTGGAAGCTGAATCTTCCAAACCTGCTGAAGAAGAAGAAGAAAACAAGGAAGCTGAAGAAAACAAGAAAGAAGAAGACAAGCCAGAAGACTAGTCCTGTATAGATCACTTATGTCTAAATCCTTGTAATTTTCTTTTATTTTTGCACATCTCATCTGATTGAAATTGTAATATGTAATCTTTTGCAAATCTATAAAAGTTCAAGTGTTTTATCCAATAAACTATTTTTATCTCAGAAATTTTTTAGGATCAAAACTTTAGTTTAGGTACAGGTACTTAGCTGAAGTTTTGTCATCATCAAAAAGGGGAAAATTGTTGGATGAAGATGAAGATGAAGTGCAAGGAAGATAAGAAGATAAGGGAAGGTTTTGATGATTTCCAAAACGTCAAAATCAGCTAAGTATGGAAAGCTTAGTTCCCTTAGAAGAATTTTGAACAAGTAAAGAAGACATCAGAAGAGTTCAAAATTCAAAGTCCATAAGATTACTGATCTCATGCTGAAACAGGAATCAGAAGGGTAGGTCATCAGCTGACTCAAATCAGATTAGTTCAGTATTTGATCAGCAGAGTATCTATCAGCAGAGTTGCCTCGATCAGCAGAGTAAAAGAGATCAAGAGATTAGTCCAACGGTAATAAATGCACTTGGTGTAATAAATGCTGCAAGAGAAGGGTAATAATGACAAATGATTGAAGAATGTTCTCGGATCAGCATGGTGCATTTAATGCAGCTACATGAAAGTACAGCAGAAAAGGTACTGTAGCAGGAAGCCGTTCTGAATTTGGGCTAAGGCTATGGATTTGATGTGTGACTTCCTTCAACGGTCATATTTTCAAATCCAAGTATAAATAGAGTCGATTTCGAAGAGAGACACACACAACAACATTCTGAGATTTCATTTTTGAAGTAGAAATTTTTCTAAGTCTCAAGAAGCTCGAACAACTCACTCGTCTGGTGGAAGTCATCTGTTGACAGAAACCCAGTTGAAGAAAATAGAAAATACATTCTGAGTGAATTTGTATTTAGCTGAGTGTTGTGCGAAGTTTAAATCCGTCTTTGTGAGTGATTTAACTTCAGAGGATAGGTTTTCTGAGTGATTTCCTATTGCGAGCTTATAGCCTTTTCATTTGTTGTATAGGTGTAAGTGGAGAAATATTGTAAACTTTGTGTTTATAGTATAAACCAGAATCTAAGTGATATGGAAGAGTGGACTAAAGGATTTTTATCCATATAACCACTATAAAAATTCTTGGTGTTATTCCTGCATTTAAGGTTTCTTGCATATTTTGAAATTGCATAAGTTTACACTCTGAATTGTTAAAAGATTTTAAAAGGAGTTTTAAAACTGGGGATAAAATCTTTTTGAAGGACTAAGTCTACTTGTGAAAAACACTTTCAAACATCCGCTGCAAGTATACTCTTGAAAAACTGATTTTGCTGTAATCAGCTAAGTTGTTATAAGATAAGTGGTCACTCTGCTGTTCATTCATGATCAGCAAAGTAAGCTTAATGTTCTTCATAAGTTTAGTCTGCCGACAGACGACTGAAAAGTTTTTAAGTTTAAAAATTTTCAGAGGTCAATTCACCCCCCCCTATAGACCTCGTCTGACCACTTGGGACCAACATCAACGTAGCACTTATCTGTTGAGAAAATGACTAAATATCCTTTGTCACAAAATTGACTTATGCTCAGCAAATTATATTTGAGGCCATTAACATAAGAGACGTCAGATATCTCAATGTTGTCTTTGATCAGCTTTCCACTTGCTACAATCTTGCCTTCCTTGCTGTCTCCAAACGTCACATTTGGACCATCCACAGCAACAGCATCAGTCAGCTCATGTATGCTTCCACACATGTGTCTTGAACAGCCATTGTCCAAGTACCAAATCTTCTCTACTTTACTCCTACTCCTAATCCTAACCTACAAAACAAAATAAAATTGTTTTAGGTACCCTTATTGAGAGGGTCCTGAAGGATTAGTTCCACCTTTGACAACTCAAGATGTTGAAGTCTTAGGCTTCCTAGGCTTCTGATTTTCAGCAGGAGTATGAACAGTTTTGCCTTTATCACGTTTATCAGATATGTCATGTTGTTGATAATCAACATGATAATGATAATGTTCATAAGCAGAATAAGATGCATGATAACCAGGATATGCATGCATTGGATGAACAGGATATGGTGCATAGTAAGTTGAAAATTGAGGTGCTTGATACATAGGAGGATATGCAGCAGGTTGCACATATTAAGACTCATTTCCATACTAAGCATTTTGATTTTTCTTATTTTTATGCTTATTTGGTTTACTAGATGCTTGCTCATTATCAGACGACTTAGTTTTAACACTAGTCTGATTGGTTTTAGCCTTATCAGAAGACTTCCTAGGACTCTTCTATTTGGACTTACCAGTCTGTTTTCCTACACTAGGCTCTTTGCTCTTTTCAGCCTTAGGAGTTTTCGTCTCCT
Organism: Penstemon eatonii; assembly: GCA_038501285.1. Classification (NCBI taxonomy): domain Eukaryota; kingdom Viridiplantae; phylum Streptophyta; class Magnoliopsida; order Lamiales; family Plantaginaceae; genus Penstemon; species Penstemon eatonii. The sequence continues at coordinate 56,833,014 of CM076715.1, read as the reverse complement.
TTAACACTTTCTCAGGCGACGCAGGTTTAGTAGTCTGAACATACAAAATGACCTTACTGTTGTCAGCTGATATAAACTTTTCAGTATGGTTCAGTTCTAACTTATCCTGATCTAAAGGTGTCTTCTGTTTACTAGACAAGTGAGTTGATGCAACAGATGACTTTTCATGAGACTCAATTGACTTTTCAAGTTCCATGATTTTTCCTTTAAGAACTTCACATTCAGCTTTCAGATATTCATTTTCTTACTCAAGCTATTTATATTCATCTGATTCTTTTGGCTTTTCAGCCTTGAGTCTTAGTGAACTGTTTTGCTCTTTTAGCAATATCATCTCTTCCTTAAGCTTTGTAAATGCTTCAGCAATACTTGTATTGTTAAGCATCATTTGTTCATATGAATTAAATAATTCATTATAGCCATCAAGCAGAGAAGAGCAGGACTCTTGATCTTGCACGGATTCGTGGAATGATCGATTTAATAATATAAATAATGTTAACGCTACAAAATAAGAGAAAGATCAATGTATATGTATATTCCAAACGTTGAGGTATAGATTACAAGTATTGAGGATCCTATTTGAGCATTATAGGATGCCGTACAAGCGAGAGGGTGAAATACATATAAAATTGCCGAATCTATCTATCCGAGCAGCAGCTTCGAGCGGAGTACACCTGGGAAAGCGTGTCTGGCGTCATAAATGCAGGTGGTATTTATAGCGAAATATGGTGAGCCAGCTACTCCATCCGCAGGGATACATTTCTTTGGCCCAAGGGCTTGGGCCTGTGATTGGCCCAATAATAAACTCCGACCACGAGCATTCCCTTGGTGATCGAATTGTAAAGGCCGCGATTTGGGCTCGAGTTTACATTCGCGAGGTCTGATTCTACACTCTTCGATCTTGCCCGGGTTTCCTAATGTAGAGTCCAAAATACCCCTCATCAACTCTCTTCATCAGATGTGTCTAAATCCGAATCCGATTAGTAGATAGCAGCTAGCTTTTCCGCTTCTGCCAGCAGCACCTTGCCTTTCTGATGCTTTCTTTCCTTTATGATTCTCTTTTCTTCTTCTGTATACTTCTCAGCTTTAGGATATGGGCAGTCTCTGATGAAATGACCCAATTTCCTGCAGTTATAGCACATCATTTTAGATTTATAAGAATCTTTGTCATGAGAAGTAGAAGCAGGGTTAGAAGTAGAAACATTGTTGTATTTGTTCTTCATTTTTCTTTTATAGAATTTCTTGAAGTTGTTCATCAGCAATGCAACGTCTCCAGCAGTGTACTCCTTTTTTTTGAGTATCCACATGTTTACTTTTATAGGCTGGTCTTCTGGGATTTTCAGCAGCAACCAGGGCAGTTGTGGGACTTGAAGTTGAGGTTTCTTCAACACCCATTCTTGGCAGTTTATACTAGTATGCCGTGAGTACCGAGAATAGCTCGGTGAGGGAGATTTTTCCTAAATCTCTTGACTCTTCCATGGCTGTCACCTTCATGTTGAACTTTGGAAGTAGAGCCTTCAGTACTCTGACGGTTATCTCCTTGTCAGTGAAGGTTTTTCCAAGCTTCAGAACTTCATTCAGCGTCCTTGTGAACCCTGTATCCATCTGATCAATGGTTTCCGCAGACTTCATCTTGAAGTTGTCCAGCTTTTCCAGAGCAACACTCAGCTGATGCTCTTTGATACTTCCTTCGCTCATATCACGAACCTTATCCCACATTTCTTTGGCAGTCTTGCAATGCTTGACTTTGTCAAATCTGTCGTTATCAAGGGCCTTGGTCATGATGAATCGCCCAACTTTGTCCAGGTTGAACAGCTTTATTTATTCGGCTGTCATCTCGTTTAAATCTTTTTCCACCGTTATATCAACTTCATCAACTTTGATGGTCTTGGTGAATTTGAATGGACCTTTGATGATACATGTGTACATGTTATCATTGTAGGCAGCTAAGAAGATCCCCATTCTGATATTCCAGTCTTCGAAGCTCATACCAGCTATGTGGGGAACATGGCTGATACAATTCATTTTTCAAAAATTTTAATTTTTCAAAAAGATGCTCTTTTGAAAAGTTTGAAAATCTTTGAAAAAACACTCGGATCAAGCTTGTTGATCAGGCAGTTGATTCTAATGAACAGTCTGCTCTGATACCACTTGTTGGTCCCAAGTGGTCAGATGAGGTCTAGGGGGGTGAATAGACCTCTGAAAATTTTTAATCAAAATCATAACTTCAAAACTGTTTCTCAAACGTTAATAGTCTAAGCTGTTACTGAACAGTAAGTTTACAAGGCCGATCGTGAACAAATCTTTGAACAGCTTTGTTGACCACTAATATGATAGTTACTTAACTGATTTTGATGAAAATTAGTTTTAATACCAGAATACTTGCAGCGGATTTTTAAAGTGTTTTTCACAAGTAAACTTAGTAGTTTGAAAGTTTTATTCCCAGTTTTGATAAACTCCTTTTTAAAAACTTTTCAAACAGTTACCAAAGTGTTTTATGCAATTTTATAGATATGCAAGAAAACATATGCAAAAATCAAACACCAGAATTTTTATAGTGGTTATATGTATTTAAATCCTTTAGTCCACTCTTCCAAGTCACACAGATCTTGGGTTATACTATAATCACAAAGTTTACAGTATACTCTGCTTGTGCTTTTACAACAAATGATAAGCCACAAGTTCGCAGTAGGAAATCACAAAGAAAATCCTACTCTCTGAAGTAATATCAATCACAAAGATGGATATCTACTCCTCACAACACTCTCTTTTACAGATTCACTCAGAAATTGTATATTCTTTTAAACTTCAACGGCTTCTGTCAACAAATGACTTCAGCAGACGAGTGAGCTGTTCTAGAGCTTTGAGACTTAGAAAATATTTTGCTTCGAGTTCAATCTCTCAGATGTTGTGTTCATCTTTTCTCTTGGTCTCTCTCAACTATTTATAGTCACTCTTTGAATTATGTCCGTTGAAGATAGACACAATTTTAAATTTCTTGATTTCTGGTCCTTAATTTCCGCAAACGGCTCTCTGTACAGTGACAGTACTGCAAACTGTACTTTCTGTCAGGCAGCATTAAATGCACCAAGCTGATACGAGTTATTTCTTCAATCATTTGCCATTATTAACCTCGTACTTCAGCATTTATTACTCCAGTGGCATTTATTACTGTTGGGACGACTTCTTGATCTTTCCACTTGACTGATGAGAATACAAGTCTGATGATGAAGAAAGCTGATCTCAAACTTTGAACAAATCTGATTTGAGTCGGCTGATTCTCACCAGTCTGATTTCTTCCCTTCAGCAGATCAGTAGTCTTCTGGACCTTGAATAATTGACCCGTCTGATACGTCTTCGTACTTGGTCAAAAATTCTTCCAATGGATTACAACTAAGTAGTCTTTACTTAGCTGATTTGAAGTTTTGGGAATCATCAAAACCTCCCTTAACTAATTTAAATTCAGTGCACTCCATCTTCATCTTTATCCAACAATTTTCCCCTTTTTGATGATGACAAAACTTCAGCTTGGTACCTGTTTACCTATACTAAAAGTTTTGATCCTCAAAATTTTCTGAGATAGAAAAAGTATGTTGGAAACAGAACTTCAACTTTTATTTATGATATAGAAATTCATTACAAGTACAAGTCTGATCAGATAAGATGTCTGATAGAAAATAAATAAAACTGATTACAAAAAGGTTTATCTATTCTAATCATCAACTTCTTCACTTCCTCCTTCAAGTTCCTCATAATACTCATATGTGGATTCTTCATCTTCATCTTCTTCGTCACCTTCATCATCATCATCACTATCTAAGAGCAGACTGGATTTGGCAGCTTCCATCTTTTCATTGATTTCTTGTTCTTTTTGAAGCTCTTCCATCTTTATCTTTGTTTTCGCATCATTTTTGTACTTGGTGTATGGCTGTGTTTGTTCTTCAGCAGATTCCTTGGATGCAGCCATTTCTTCATCAGCCTTGGCTTTTTCCTTGGATTCTTCAGCAGACTTCTCTTTGCCATTAACCGTTCCAACTATATCAGACTTCTTGGTTTCATCAGCAGCATCAGAATCCTTGGTTTCAGCAGCAGCAGCTTCCTCAGCTTTTTCTTCAACTACTTGACTGTTGTCAGCAGCAGCTTGAAGATTTGGCTCTTCCCTTTTCTCTTCCCCCTTTTTGTCATCATCAGGGTTGATAGTAGGATTGAGTGCAACAGGCTGAATCTTCAGGACAGCACACAAGGCCTTGATGTTCTGATTCACCAAATCATGGCTGGCAGTGAGATGGTTGAGAGAGGTGGTGATGATATCATTCTGATCATTCAGACAGTCAATGTTGAGTTGCATAGTGGCAAGTTCTTCATGAATAACATCTCCAGCTATGTGGACATCTTTCAACAATGCCATGTTTGCAGCTTTTTCTTCTTCGCTGACTTTGATGAAGGTTTCTGTTAGATGAGCAATGTTGTCTTCACTTCTTTTCAAAGCATTATGAAGATGATTCATGTCAGCTTTGACATCTTCAATGTTCTTGTTCATGTCCCAGACACTATGTGTCATCTTTAGAGTGTTATCCTCAGGTAGAGGAAAGTTGTCAATAGCATCCTGTACTATTCTTGCAGTGGCTTTCTGCATTTGCTCATGTTGCAGCCTGTTGGATTCTTCCAAGGCTTGCTGCATTTTCTCCAGCTGTACTATGTTCCTTTCTTCCATTTCTTTTAAATTGTTCTCCAATAACATTTGGAAGGCTTCCATCAGTGATAAGTGCATATCAGCTCATGAAGCAGAAGGATCAGCAGTCTGGTCATTTTCAGCTTCCTGGTGGACAGGTGCATCTTTCAAATCAGCCTCCTTTTCAGCAGTTGACTCCTTAGATTTCCACTCAATTGCTAAGGGCTCTTCAGCAGTACCAGGCTGATCAGTGACGTCCTCAAAGATTTTATCAATGATCTTGCCATCATCAGTGAAGACTGTTGTCTGACGAATCTGTCTAACAACAGGTAGACGAATGGGAGCTGGCTTCTTCACTTTAGGCGCTTCATGATAATCTTTCAGTTCTTTGCCAAATGTGATATGTTGAACGCCAGGCATGGAAGGCAGATCACTTGGCGAGCCTTGTTCATATCTTGATCTTGCAGACCAGTTCTGCAAGGCTGTTAGAACAGCAATTTGCACAGCTCTTTCTACTGGATCATCAGTCCTTCTTTTCTTAGCTGGCAAAGTGTTAGAGATAATTTTGGCCTCTTGAGTGGCAAATTCCTGTGCATATTTGTGCATTCTATCTCTAACAAAATCAGGATCCAATGCCTTGGTGATGGAAGAAGTTTGCAGCCAACTCAGAACCCATTTTTCTTCATCAGCAAACTCTCCCCAGCTTTGGATCTCTTCCACTGATTTGTTCACGTGTAGTCTCTCCATTGGATGTATCTTTGTTTTCCGTGAGTGAACAAAGTCTTGAGCATCAGCTTCTTGTCAAAATAGGCCAATGCCTTCTCAAATCTGTTGAAAATAGAGGAGTCTGAGTTTATGATTTCAAATGCTTTTCTAACCTCAAACCTCTTCTTTTCCTTGACCATTCCAGCAGGCATCTTCTTTTTGGCCTGTAAAGATTCTCCAATCTTTACACCTCCAGCAATTTCAGGGCCATGAGCATCCTTCTTGCTGAGCTCAATGACAGCAACTAACTCAGCATCTTCAGCAGCTTTGCGTCTGCTTCAGATAACTTTCTTCTTTGCTCATCTTTTTCAGCCTGAATTTTGCTGAGTTCCAAGACCCTCTGTTCCTCCTGTTCATCCCTTTTTCTCTGCTCAACTTCTTCTCTTTTTCTCTTATCAGCAGCAGAGATCATCTTCTTTTTTATGATTATCTTTCTTTTCCCTTTGCTCTTATCAGCAGGGGCAGGTTCAGGAACAGGTCCAAGAGATGTAAGTGGTGCATCTGCTATTGGATTGATGATCTGCACTTCAGGATCATCAAGGGTTGAGCAACCCCAGCTGTTGGTGCTGTTGAAGTAGTCTGTTCTTCAGCAAGTTTCTCATCAGCAGACTTCTCTTCAACACCAGCAGGCCTCTCTGCTGATGGAGGGCTTTCTCGAACCAAGGTTGACAGTTTAATAAGAGAATCGATGAAAGTCATTCTCTTCCTGATTGTTTTCCTTGATCTTCCTCCTTGTACAGGTTTGGAAGCACATGTATCTCGAATTTGACTTCGCTTCCTGCAAGCAAAATTTTCATCAGGTTCAGCAGAGATGGTTCTTGAAGGTGAGGCAGAAGACATGTTTCTTATCTCCGCAGTTGTCTGATCTATGATCTGATCAGCAACCTCATTCTCAGCAGGCTCTTATGTTCTGGCTTCAATGGCTGGCTGGGCTGTTTGAACAGAAGCATTAGTCTTTTTCTTTTGAGCCACCTCCTTTGGCTCATCAGCCTTCTTCTTTTTAGCCTGAACAGCAGGCTGAGCTGTTTTCTTCTGCTTTTTGGCAGGAACCTTTTCTGTAGGTTCGTCATCTTCTTCTTCTCCTTCACCTTTCCTCTTTCTGGAAATAGCCCTAACAGGCTGATATGTAGCCATAGCCTTTGCATTGTGAATCTCTTTCCCTCCAGTCATTCCACAACTTATGTTATAGAATAGGTAACTGTTGGGATGTTTCTAGTTGGGGCTCGATTGTCAATACAACAAAGTGCGGAATTTAAAGTTTTTCGAGGTCCCTATTAGTCCCATAAATCTTTCTCCATAGTTAATTATACGAAAAGGTTGAATAAAACAAAACATAAACATAAGGGGGTTTTTGCGATTTACCTCACCACAACTCGGTGGTGGTTACCTCCGGGCGTTTCGTTCGATCCACAATATGAGTGATCCATGTGTCTCACCTCCAAAGTTGATCCACACCAATCGGATTGTAGGGACACCTCCAAGTCGTAGGCTACGAACTGGATCTTGAAGATTTGTCAGCAAAGGATTCTGTAGATCTGGATCTGGATTGAGAGATCTAATGGAAGAAGAAACTAATTGTTGGTCCCAAGTGGTCAGATGAGGTCTAGAGGGGGGGGGGGTGAATAGACCTCTGAAAATTTTTGAACTTAAAAACTTTTCAGTCTTCTGTTCGCAGACTAAGCTGATGAAGAACAGTAAGCAGACTGAGCTGATCGTGAACAAATCTTGAACAGCAGACTGACCACTCTTCTTACAAATACTTAGCTGTTTTTCAGCAAAACAGTTTTTCAAAGAGTATACTTGCAGCGGATTGTTTTAAAGTGTTTTTCACAAGTAGACAAAGTTCTTAAAAGATTTTATCCCCAGTTTTGAAACTCCTTATAAAATCTTTTGATTATTCAAAGTGTTTAAGTATGCAATCTTTAAAATATGCAAGAAAACTTAAATGCAAGATAACACAGAGAATTTTTATAGTGGTTATATGGATAGAAATCCTTTAGTCCACTCTTCCAGATCACTCAGATTCTGGGTTATACTATAATCACACAGATTACAATATTTCTCCACTTATACATAGACAACTAATGAAAAGGCTATAAGCTCACAATATAAAATCACTAAGAAATTCTACTCTCTGAAGTTTGATCACTCACAAAGATGGATCACAACTTCTCACAACACTCAGCTATTATAAGATCACTCAGATCGTAATTTTTTGTTTTCTTCAACTGGGTTTCTGTCAACAGATGACTTCCACCAGACGAGTGAGCTGTTTTGAGCTTTTGAGACTTAGACAAATTTTGCTTCAAAAACGAAATCTCTGATTGTTGTTGTATATTTCGCTCGTTGAAAATCAGCTCTATTTATACTTGGATTTGAATTTATGGCCGTTGAAGCAAATCACATCATCAAATCCATAGCCTTTGCCAGAATAAAAAACGGCAACCTGCTACAGTACTTTCTCTGCTGTACTTTCCTGCAGCAGCATTAAATGCACTCTACTGATACGAGGTTTTCTTCAATCATTTGCCATTACTGCCCTTCTCTTACAGCATTTATTACTCCAAGTGCATTTATTACCGTTGGACTGAACTCTTGATCTCTTTTACTCTGCTGATCGAAGCAACCCATCTGATAGGCACTCTGCTGATCAAATACTGAACTAATCTGATTTGACTCGGCTGATGACCTACTTTTCTGTTCGCTGTTTCAGCATGAGATCACTAGTCTTCTGGTCTTTGAACTTTGAACTCTTCTGATATCTTCTTTGTTTGTTCAATGTTCTTCTAAGGGAGCTAAGCTTTCCATACTTAGCTGATTATGATGTTTTGGAAATCATCAAAACCTTCCCTTAATTACTTGTCTTCTCTGCTCTTTAACTTCATCTTCATCCAACAATTTCCCCCTTTTTGATGATGACAAAACTCCAGCTAAGTACCTTTACCTAAACTAAAGTTTTGATCCTCAAAAATTTCTGATATAGAAATAGTGTGTTGGATTCAAACTTGCAATTTTATAGATAATTGAACTGATTACATATTACAAGTGTTGAAAGATGAAAAGTGCAAAGTACTTTAAAAGATTACAAGTATTTTTAAGATAAAAGAGAAATTTAGCCTAAACTAGTCTTCTTTTTCAGATTCTTCATCAGACAGTTTGGAAGTTTCAGCTTCCAACTCTTCACAGAATCTTTTCCTCAGCAGCTCTATCTTCTTGTACTTAACATCAGGATCAAGCTGTTCTTCAGCTGAGTCTTTGGCAGCAGTTAGTTCTCTATCAGACTTAGCTTTTGCTTCAGTTTCAGCATTGTCAGCTTCTTCTTCTTCTGTGATCTTCTCTTCTGTTAGTCTGCTTGTTCCTTCAATATTTTGATCAGTATTATTAGCAGAACTACTTGGAGCTTCAGCTTCAGTTCCTTCCTTTTTGTCAGTTTCAGTTGCTTGCTCCTCACAATCTTCCCCCTTTTTGTCATCATCAGCAGGGATGATTGGATAACTTGGTAGGATAGGAGTGATCTGAAGTGAATCAGAAAGAAGCTTGATGTTTTCTTCTAGAGCATCCATCTGAGCTCCTTGCCTTAGCTGATTGATTTTGATAATATTAACTTGAGCAGCAAGGGTTGATTGATTAGCTTCCATAGCATTCATTTTGTTGAGAACAGCTTCACGTTGATCACCCAACTGAAATTGGGTTGCAAGTACCATATCAGCAGAGGATTTGAAGGCTTTGCCCATATTTACCAATGTTTCATCTTCTGCTTTGATGGCCATCTCAACAGTTTCTGTGATATCCCTCCAACCAGCAGCTGTGCTTTGAGTCCTTCTCCTGAGTACATCCATCTCTTGACAGATAGATTGAACATTCTTAGCAGTCTCCTCAATCAGATGAGTTGGGACAGCAGCAACTTTTTGAGTGGGTTGACTTATAGAAGACAACATATCAGCAGTTAACTTCTCCTGCATTTCCTTCAAAGAATTTGATATCATTTGCTGAATAGAATCCAACAAGGATGTTTGTGCAGCCTGAGAAGTGGAAGGAATATCTGTTGGAATAGGGGGTAGAGCAAGAGGTGTTTCTCCACTAAGTTGCTCTGCTGCTTGAATTATCAGTTCAAGAGACTGATCTGCTGGACCAGAAATGGATTCAACTTCCTTGGCCTTATCAGCATGACTAGGAGTGCTTTCCTTCTCCTTAGTCTGATCATCTTTTTCAACAGCAGCCTCCTTTTCTTTGATCTGATCAGCTGGAATAATTTCTCCTTTCTTTGACTCATCAGCTGTGTCAGACTTGTCACCCATGTCTTTGTTCTGATCAGATGGGTCAGATGTACCCTCTTTGTTCTTTTGTTGATCAGAAAAGTCTTCTTTTTCTTTGTCAACAGGGGACTTGATCTTCTTAACAGTCTCAACTGTTTTCATCAAACCTTCATTATCTACAGTAGACCTGTGAGAAATCCATGTAAAATTGTCAAGAGGAATAAAAGGTGAGTATGGTTCTTCAGGTAGCTCTTCAAATGGTTTGATGTTTGGACCATAGACAATGTGCTTGATGTTAGGAAGAGGGACCATTGAGCTGGGTTGTCCCTTCAGCTTCCTAGACTTCTTTGCCCATAGCTCCATTGCTTGAGCAATAGCCAACTTGATTGATCATAATCCTCAGGAACAGATTCAAAGATCTTCTTTGCTTCAGCCTTGACTATGTGACTTATTCTCAATTTCAACCTGTCCAGAAAGAATTCTGAATCAAGTGCTTGAATTAAGGATCCAGTCTCAAGCCACTTCAACACCCAGGCTTCTTCAGCAGTGATGGCTTTCCACTTGATCATTTCAACTGGACTCTTTGTCAGTCTGAATTCTCTCCATCTGTTGTATCTGATCTTTTCAGCATTGAATAACGTCAGACGGTTGATTCTTGCACCCTCAGCATCTAACCTCTTAAGGAATTCTTCAAAGATGGCAAGATCATCCCTGACAATCTCCAAAGATAATCTAATTTCCTCTCTTCTTTTTGGCTTTGTCTTTGGTGCAGGCATAGCTGGTATTGGTTTGGTAGGATCTCTTTGTTCACCAATAACTAATCCACCAGTATGCTGTGGTCCATGAGCATCCTTGGTGCTTGCTTCAATAGCAGCAGCCAACTCTGCTGCCTCAACAGCGTCCCTTTGCTCTTGAGTCATCTTGCTGGCCTCTTCTTCCTGCCTTTTTAATTCTAGGCTTTTCAGCCTATCTTCTTCTGCCTTTTCTGCAGCTTTCCTTAGCTTTTCAGCAGCATCTTGTCTTTTCTTTTCAGCAGCAGTTAGGTATGTTGCAATCTTACCAGTCCGTTTTCTCCTTGATTCAGGACTTTCAACTGCTTGAAGAGGGGTTGCAGCAACAGGAGTAGGATGCAACAAGAGTGCATCTTCTTCATGTGTTGAACTAGTCTGATGTGCTTCTTCAAATTCAGCAGACAGTGCAGCAGATGAGTCTTCTGTAGACACTCCAACTGTAGAGACAACTTCTTTAGTAGTCTTATCAGCAGGTTCTTCAACAACTAATGGCCTGTCTGCTGATGTTGTTGTTTCTCTTACTGTTGCAACTGGCTCCTCAGAGAAAGTGACCTTTCTCTTGGCCTTTGATTTGGCAATTCTTTTGGCAGGGGGGTTGGCAGTAGGAGTTCCCCTTGCCTCACTTCTGGTTCTCAACCTTTTCAACCTTTGAAGAGGAATTTCTTCCTCAGACTCAGTTCTTTCAGGAGAAGAGTCAGTCTTCATCTGCTCAATCTCCTTGGTGAAATCTTCAATCATCTTTTCTGGAACTGTATCTTCAGTTTGTGCTGATCCAGCCACATCAGCAGACTGTGATGTTGGCTCAGCAGGTTGACTTGTCTGACCCTCCTTCTTGCTCTTCTTAGAGGGGGCCTTTTTGGATTTTGCAGTGGCCTTTCTTTTTGGTTTTGCCACCATTTTTCTCACTGGTTCATACAATTTGAACTCCTTGCTACTGTGAGTGGTCTTTCCACCACCCATAGGACATTGCAGGGATGCAAACAGATTACTGAGTAAGATAGCATGAGAATGCCTCTTATCACTCAGCAGCTCATAGACGTGAGTAGCCCAGTTAACTTTCAGTCCATAGTATATACAGATCATGGTGTAGTACCTCCTCCTAGGTAATCCATCTAGAGAACCCGTGCTACACTCCAGCACTTTCGCAATGATGTCTGCGAACCTCTGATACTCATCTTTCAACTGAGTTTTCATCAGAGTTCCAGTCATCTCTTCTCCCTCTTTTGCACAAATTTTCCAAAATTCTTCCTCCTTTTCAGACCCTAGGTCTGTCACATCTCCTCCTTTATTCTTAAGTTTGTAAATTTCACTTAAGACAGCAGCAGAAACAGCAATTTTCTTACCACCAATAACAGCAGACATGAAAGTTTCATCATCGTTGAACTTCCTGGTCGTGTAGAAGTGATATACGTCTTCTAAGTAGACCCTGTCTTCGTGTGCTTCCAGAACTGGGACTAAAGATGCCTCTTTGATTTTCTCCATGAGTGAGCGCATCAGATCAGTACCCGAAAAGTGGAATTTGCTGTAGTTTAGGTATCTTCCATCAATAATCTTTTCCATTTCTGAGATTAGTGAGTAGAATTCTGCAAAACCAATAAACTTTCGAAACAGGAGAGCTTGAGAGTTAAAGAATTTGAGAGTGTTTGAGTGCGTAAGACGACTGTGCTGTTCAGATCGGACTTTATAGGTTTCCTTTGATTTGGTTATCGTGATTAATCTGAAACGTTGATCTAATCTGACAGTTTTAAATCGTGTGAATGGGAGTTACGGATTTCAAATTTTAATATTTTAATGTCAGACAGGCGGGAAACTCAAACGTTACTTATCTGTTACTTATAAAAGCGTGTTTCTAAAAATGCGACTTTATAACCATGCTTATATAAGACATCAGATGAGTGGAGTGTAACTTATCTGACAGACGAGTGATCTGATATTTGTTATTACTAGAGAAGGCCAATAGCTAGTAATCTTCCTCTGCTGTTTGTCAATCCAGCAAGATAAAATAATCTTCAGTCTTCAAGAATTAAGAACATATCTTCTGATAACTTAACTTCAACTAACTGTCATTAACTGATTTCATCTTTAGAACAGAGGTACCGCTAGTCTTACACGTTCCCCCTGACTTTAAGAATTCATAAGCTAACTAGTCTGTTGAAGGTTAATCCTTGAATATAATAGCGAATAACTAAGCTGTTGAACTTCAGTCTTCTGATGAGTTCCCCCTCAGCTTATGCATCCAATTTAAGTAGTCCTAGCTCAGCTCTTAGAGTTGAAAACCTTACTTCACTTAAAGGTTTAGTGAAGATATCAGCAATCTGATTGTCAGTATGAACATACTCTATCATAACATTGCCTTTTTCCACATGATCTCTAATGAAGTGATGCTTGATCTCTATCTGTTTAGTCCTTGAATGACTTGTAGTGTTCTGAGTAAGAGAGATTGCACTTGTATTGTCACAGTAGATTGGAATTCCACTGATTTTGATGTTGTAGTCTTTTAGTTGATGCTTCAACCAAAGTATATGTGCACAGCAAGCTCCAGCAGCTATATATTCAGCTTCAGCAGTAGATATAGAAACTGAAGTCTGTTTCTTACTCATCCATGAGATCAGACGACTGCCTAAGAACTGACAGGCACCTGTTGTGCTCTTTCTGTCAATCTTGCAGCCAGCAAGGTCTGAATCTGAATAACCAATAAGTTCAAATCCAGATTCTCTAGGATACCACAATACCAATTCTTGAGTGCCTTTAATGTATTTCAATATCCTCTTGGCAGCTAAGAGATGAGATTCCTTGGGGTTTGATTGAAATCTTGCACAGACTCCAACTGAGTACATTATATCGGGTCTACTTGCTGTTAGATACAACAATGAACCAATAATGTCTCTATATTTGGTTATGTCCACTGATTTGCCATCTTCATCTTTATCCAAACGAAGACTTGTAGACATAGGAATGGTAGCAGTTGAGCTAGTTTCCATACCAAACTTCTTGAACAGATCTCTTGTGTATTTTGCTTGGCTGATGAATATTCCATCAGGCAACTGTCTAACTTGCAGACCAAGACTTTTCAAAAGTCTTGGAAAATCAAAACTTTTTGGAAAATGGATTGTATCAGCCATGTTCCCCACACTGCTGGTATGTCCTTTGAGGACTGGAAAATCAGAATGGAGATTTTTCTAGCTGCTTATAATGACAACATGTACACATGTATCATTAAAGGTCCATTCAGATTCACAAAGACCATAAAGATAAATGAGGTTGACACGGTTGTGGAAAAAGACCTTCATGAGATGACTCCAGAAGAAATAAAGCTTTACAATCTAGACAAAGTTGGGATATTCATCATGACTAAAGCCCTGGACAATGATCGGTTTGACAAGGTCAAACATTGCAAGACTGCAAAGGAAATGTGGGACAAAGTCAGAGACATGAGCGAAGGCAATGATGCAATAAAGGAGCATCAGCTCACTGTTGCTTTGGAGAAACTTGACAACTTCAAGATGAAGTCTGGAGAAACCACTGATCAGATGGATACCAGATTCACCAGAAATCTGAATGAAGTTTTAAAGTTGGGAAAGACCTTCACTGACAAAGAGATCACTGTCAGAGTATTAAAGGCCCTACCCCCAAAATTCAACATGAAAGTGACAGCATTGGAAGAATCAAGGGATTTGGAAAAAATTTCTCTTACTGAGCTGTTCTCTGTACTCAAGGCATTCGAGTATAAACTGCCTAGAATGGGAATTGAAGAAACCTCAACTTCAGGACCCACAGCTGCACTGGTTGCTGCTGAAAACACCAGAAGACCAGCACAGAAAAGCAAAGAAGTGGACTCATCTGATGAAGCCACTCTACTCAACAAGAAGGAGTACACTGCTGGAGATGTTGCACTGAAATTGGGACACTTCATCAAAGACTGCCCATACCCAAAAGCAGAAAAATACACTGAAGAGGAGAAGAAAATGAGAAAAGAAAGAAAGCATCAGAGAGGCAAGGCAATGATGGCTGAAGCAGAAAAGCTGACTGCTGTCTACTCATCTGATTCAGATTCAGACACGTCTGATGAAGAATCGTCTGATGAAGAAAAACCTGCTCTCCTGTGCCTGATGGCAAAGGAATCTGATGACTCTGAGGATGAGGTAACTCCTCTTAACAATGAATTATTTAATTCATTTGAACAAATGATGCTTAACAATACTGGTATTGCTGAAGCATATAAAAAGCTTAAGGAAGAGATGATATTGCTAAAAGAGCAAAATAGTTCACTGAAACTTTTAGCTGAAAAGCCAAAGGAATCAGCTGAATACAAACAGCTTGAGCAAGAACATGAGTCTCTGAAAGCCGAATGTGAAGTTTATAAAGGAAAAATCATGGAACTTGAAAAAGTTATTGAGTCTCATGAAAAATCATCTGTTGCATCCACTCATATATCTAGTAAACAGAAGATACCTTTAGAACAGGATAAGTTTGAACTAAACCATACTGAAAAATTTGTATCAGCTGACAACAGTAAGGTCATTCTTTATGTTCAGACAACTAAACCTGCTTCACCTGAGAAAGAATTAAAGGAGAAGAAATCTCCTAAGGCTAAAAAGAGCAAAGAGCCTAGTATAGTAAATCAGACTAGTAAGACCAAACAGCAGAGTCTTAAGAAGTCTGCTGATAAAGCAAAACTGAATCAATCTGTTGGTAAAACTAAGTCAAAATCAATTGAGCAAACTTCTAGTAAACCAAAGAAGCATAAAAACAAGAAAAACAAAAATGCTTGGTATGGAAATGAGTCATATTATGTGCAACCTGCTGCATATCATCCTATGTATCATGCACCTCAATTTCCAGGCTACTATGCACCTTACCCTGCTCATCCAATGCATGCATACCCTGCTTATCATGCACCTTACCCTGCTTATGAACACCTTCCTTATCATACTGATCATCAACATGACTTATCTGATAACTATGATAAAAATAAAGATGTTCATGCTCCTGTCAAAGCTCAGAAACCTAAGAAGCCTAAGACATCAACATCTTGGGTTGTCAAAGGTGAAACTAATCCTTCAGGACCCTCTCAATAAGGGTACCTAAAACAATTTTATTTTGTTTTGTAGGTTAGGATTAGGAGTAGGAGTAAAGTAGAGAAGATTTGGTACTTGGACAGTAGATGTTCAAGACACATGTGTGGAAACATACATGAGCTGACTGATACAGTTGTTGTGGATGGTCCAAAAGTTACTTTTGGAGACAGTAAAGAAGGCAAGATTGTAGCTAAAGGAAGAGTTATCAAAGGAAACATTGAGATATCTGACGTCTCATATGTTAAAGGCCTAAAGTACAACCTGCTGAGCATAAGTCAATTTTGTGACAAAGGATATTCAGTCATCTTCTCAACAGATAAGTGCTATGTTGAACAGATTGGTACAAAGAAGGTAATTTTATCTGGAAGAAGACAAGGAAATATCTACATAGTCGACTGGAATTCTGCTGATAAGAATTCAAGTGTTTGTTTGGTGGCATCTGCACCAAGTGAAGTTAGCTGGCAATGGCACAAGAGAATGAATCATCTAAACTTCAAGACCATAAACAGATTAATCAAGAATGATCTGGTAGAAGGGATTCCAAAAGCAGTCATGAGCAAAGACAAGCTCTGTGATGCATGTCAGAAGGGTAAACAAATCAAGTCATCATTCAAAGGCAAGAAGCACCAATCTTCTGGAAGAATATTGGAGCTACTACATATGGACTTATTTGGACCCATTGATCCAGTCAGCAATGGTGGAAAGAAATACTGCCTAGCTGTTGTGGATGACTATTCAAGATATACTTGTGTGATTTTCATGAAGAAGAAAAGTGAAACCAAGGAACATCTTACCAATCTGATGGAACTGATCCAGAATGAGAAGAGTATCAAAATATTGAAGATCAGATCAGATAGAGGGACAGAGTTTACAAACTCTACTGTTGAAGAGTATTGTAATATCAAGGGAATACATCATGAGTATTCAGCTGCTAGAACCCCTCAACAGAATGGTGTTGCTGAAAGGAGAAACAGAACACTAAAAGAAGCTGTCAGGACCATGATAGCTGAAGCTAAGCTGCCACAAAGATTTTGGGCAGAAGCAACAAATACAACATGCTTTACCCAAAACAGATGTATGATCAACAAAAATCAGAACAAGACTCCATATGAAGTTTGGAACAACAGAAAACCAAACATTCATTACTTTAAGATTTTTGGTTGTAAATGTTTTGTATTAAATAATGGGAAAAATCACCTTACTGCATTTGCAGAAAAGGCTGATGAAGCTGTCTTTGTAGGATACTCAACTGTTAGTAAGGCTTACAGAGTTTTTAACAAAAGAACATTACTAATAGAAGAATCCATCCATGTAGTATTTGATGAGCCAAGTCAATCTTCTGAAAAGAATCAAAATGTTAACCAAGATCTGTCTACTGATTTACAGAAGTTAGACATTGGAAGAAATGAAGAATATGTTCCCATCATACTACCTAATCTTAGTTCAGCTACTAACTCAAGTGCTGTTCAAAATCACAGTGCTGGTTGTCTAACAGACGAGTTGCAAACAGCTGACAGACCAGAGACTGTTCAACAGACTGCAAATGTTCAACAGACTACTACTGGAACTCCAACAGTAGTGTTGCAAGATCAAGACAGAGGACAACATCCTGATCTGCAACCTGATCTCAGATGGCTCAAGAATCACCCACCAGAGTTAGTAATTGGTGATCCTTTAGATAGAGTGAAAACAAGAAGAGCTGCTGCACAAGATGCTATGTTTGTCACCTTTCTATCTCAAATAGAGCCTAAGCAAATTCAAGAAGCTCTTAATGATTCCTTCTGGATAGAAGCTATGCAAGAAGAGTTGAATCAATTTGAAAGGAATGAAGTCTGGTACTTAGTTCCTAGACCAAGTCATCAAAGAGTAATTGGCACTAAGTGGGTATTCAGAAATAAGATGAATGAAGAAGGTATTTTTACCAGAAACAAAGCAAGATTAGTGGCCAAAGGTTATTGTCAAGAAGAAGGAATTGACTTTGATGAGACATTTGCACCAGTAGCAAGACTTGAAGCAATCAGACTGTTTCTTGCCTATACTGCTTACAAGAACTTCACTGTCTATCAGATGGATGTGAAGTCTGCTTTTCTCAATGGAGAATTGCAAGAAGAGGTATATGTTGAACAACCTCCTGGATTTGAAGTCTATCAAGAAGAGGACAAAGTATATCGTCTGAAGAAAGCCCTCTATGGACTGAAACAGGCTCCAAGAGCATGGTATGATACCCTATCTGATTTTCTTTTAATTAAAGGATTTCATAAAGGTAAGGTAGATAAAACCTTGTTTACAATTGAATGGGAAAATCATATATTACTTGTGCAAATATATGTGGACGATATTATTTTTGGGTCAACTAACCAAAAGATGTGTGATAAGTTCTCCAAGCTGATTAAGAACAGTAAGCAGACGGAGCTGATCGTGAACAAATCTTGAACAGCAGACTGACCACTCTTCTTACAAATACTTAGCTGTTTTTCAGCAAAACAGTTTTTCAAATAGTATACTTGCAGCGGATTGTTTTAAAGTATTTTTCACAAGTAGACTAAGTTCTTAAAAGATTTTATCCCCAGTTTTGAAACTCCTTATAAAATCTTTTGATAATTCAAAGTGTTTAAGTATGCAATCTTTAAAATATGCAAGAAAACTTAAATGCAAGATAACACAGAGAATTTTTATAGTGGTTATATGGATAGAAATCCTTTAGTCCACTATTCCAGATCACTTAGATTCTGGGTTATACTATAATCACACAGATTACAATATTTCTCCACTTATACCTAGACAACTAATGAAAAGGCTATAAGCTCACAATAGAAAATCACTAAGAAATTCTACTATCTGAAGTTTGATCACTCACAAAGATGGATCACAACTTCTCACAACACTCAGCTATTACAAGATCACTTAGATCGTAATTTTCTATTTTCTTCAACTGGGTTTCTGTCAACAGATGATTTCCACCAGACGAGTGAGCTGTTTTGAGATTTCTCTGATTGTTGTTGTATATTTCGCTCGTTGAAAATCAGCTATATTTATACTTGGATTTGAATTTATGACCGTTGAAGCAAATCACATCATCAAATCCATAGCCTTTGCCAGAATAAAAAACGGCAACCTGCTACAGTACTTTCTCTGCTGTACTTTCCTGCAGCAGCATTAAATGCACTCTACTGATACGAGGTTTTCTTCAATCATTTGCCATTACTGCCCTTCTCTTACAGCATTTATTACTCCAAGTGCATTTATTAACGTTGGACTGAACTCTTGATCTCTTTTACTCTGCTGATCGAAGCAACCCATCTGATAGGCACTCTGCTGATCAAATACTGAACTAATCTGATTTGACTCGGCTGATGACCTACTTTTCTGTTCGCTGTTTCAGCATGAGATCACTAGTCTTCTGGTCTTTGAACTTTGAACTCTTCTGATATCTTCTTTGTTTGTTCAAGGTTCTTCTAAGGGAGCTAAGCTTTCCATACTTAGCTGATTATGATGTTTTGGAAATCATCAAAACCTTCCCTTAATTACTTGTCTTCTCTGCTCTTTAACTTCATCTTCATCCAACACTAATCACAGGACTTGTGTGATTGGATCAGGTTTCGGCCAAGTCAAGATCAGCCAGGTTGGGTTCGGCCGAGTTGGTTCGGGCGACTAGGGTTGGGGCGAAAGTTATGGGGCGATTTTGTAAATAAAATTCTTATGCAAAAATTTGATTTCTTTCTTATGAAAAAATCGGTTTTCTTGCTTAATTTCGGCAGAGTAATTTTCTTTTCAAAAGTCTTTCTTGTGTTGTCAGGGTTATGAATAAAGAGAAAAGAAGAAGTATTTATAAGAGAAGAGTCCTTCTCTTAGAAGATATCTTCTTCCCTTATCTATCAAATCCCCATTCCTGATCAACATAGGAATGTAAGATTTGATAAATCTCTTCTTACTTGTTTTCCAAGAATAAAAAACTCTTTCCTGTATCTTACAAAAATCGCCCCCTATCCCCAACTTTAAAATTATTACAAATCAACCCATATAATTATCCAATTCTAAAATTGGGTAACTATTTAATCATCCAACTTCATTAATTAACTACTTTAATTAATTTCATAATTAATCAGATAACTCTAATTAATTAATTGAACATTAATCAATTAGATATCTAATTAATATTCTCCCATTGAATTAATGTCTTAATTCAATTACTTTGATTTAACAACTTTAAATCATTAATTTCCTTTATGACAGTCACCGTCCAATTGTATTGTGTGTGACCCTCTGGGTTCACCATCAATTGGCAGCAGGCCCACGACTTTCGTGATTTAATTAACGAGCAATTAAATGCTCCGATCAATTAAACAGCTTTTAATTGACCACTCCAGAATTAATTTCCTTATTAATTCAGGAGTACCCACACTTCATGGTCGATGTCTAGTCACAAGCCCATGAAGCCCAATTAAAGGTGAATTGATAATTTTGAACCTCACCTCTTATAATTGCCATGTACATACGGTCCTTCTAAAGACTAATTTCCCGATCAAAACCTAGGGTGTGTGAATTGATCGGCACCTCTAATTATCTCGATTCTGTACTTTCGAATTCTGGATAATAATTCCAGTGTGACTGCTAAATATGGAAACCCCTTTCCAAATTCGTCACCAACCATGGCCATGGATTCTAGAAACATATTATCGAAGAACGTACAGGAAATTCTCCCACCTTATCAGGATGAGTCGATAGATCCTTTCTTAGTACTAACCACTCGCGTACAATTGTGTACGCACCCAACTTAGGCACTTTGTGGCCAGGCTACGTGACCAGTACCTAAATCTAAGTACGCACACTCGTGTACCGAATTCGCCCTAGCACCTCAAGTACAAGGACTAAATTGTACACTATTATAAGCCTTGAGAAACATCCCATCACCGATATGCGTCATGCGCTTCCACAATGGGTTTCTCTGTTCGGGTCATTCGATGCGTTCAATCCTCCATTGAACCACCTACTGATATGCACTGGCCTCAATTGCCTTGCTTATGAAACGCTACAAATTCACTCCATGTGAATCATGCATACTTGTACAAGTCTTTGCGATTCCTACGATACCCCATCTCGTTCGGAATCTATGACTTGGAACGGTTTTAAGATCACGACCTTAGAAACTGTTTCATGATTGCACTCAGTACTGAAGTGAATCGTCCCATAGTCTATTGTGACCTTAGGATTTCATCCAATCGCTTAGATAAGTTCGCGAGAGATGAAGTTGGCCATTGTTCAACTCACGTACTATGAATGAACGGGCGTATTAATTATAAACCATAAGAAAACAGTACTCTAACAAGCTAATTGGTATTGGCTTGCTGGGCACTATCCTATCAATCTCCCACTTGCCCTAAAGCCAATCACAGTATTTCTAAGACCCATCTATACCAATATGTCCCTCGAACCCTTTTGTGAAAGAGCTTAATTAGTGGATCTGCTAAATTGTCTTTGTTGAGATGACGTATTACTTCTACGCGTCTCAACTACCTATGACTTGTTCAATTACATGGTATTGTGTTCAGACTATCGGTGAGATCTCGTTTCCCTTTCATTGAGCAATTGCCTTATCTAAATCGGCTAAGATTATGATAGGCTTTTGTCATGCTAGGTATTTCATCCAATCATTGGATGAAAATTTCTCATCTAAACACTTTCTCTTGTGCAGCATCATAATGGTGCGATTATTCTGATTGAGTTGGCAATGGTATACTATTGGATTTTCTTCAAATTTACCTCTGCTCCATCGAGATAGAATAAATCATCTACTTCAGACTGGAAATCTATAATCACTAAATTCTTCGAGTTTTCAATTCTCCACTACTACCACGGACCAGCATTATATCCTTTAATTATCTTCGAGGATTGCATTTATGGTAGTCCATTGTCCTTTACTGGTGTTCGACTATCAGTAGCTTGTGAAAAGTCAAAGCATTTGATGAGTTAGGTCTAGTACAAGACTTTGCATGTTACATGCAATCCAAATGCCAAAGCATAAGGCTTCATGAAACAATTTCTTCTTTACTCATTTATATGCAGGGCTCATTAAATAAGTAAGAGAGATTTTGTCTCTTTTGAAATAATCCTTTCTTGAATTCTTCCATATTGAATTTAATCAATATATAGTCTTTGTACTTAGATTCGGTGAATTGTAACATCTACTTCGTTTTTATCTCTATAAATACGTATTGCCAGTACGTGAGATGTAATTCCCAAGTCTAATCATGGAGAATTGCGTGAAGAACACGCTTTCGTCTGTGCTACTCTGATATTCTTATATCGTACTTGATGTGTATAACATCATCTTGTTGTGTTACGAACTCAACTATGCTCCCACTAATTATTTTGCACAATTGGAATCCATATGCCTTTTGACTCTTTCAACATTCTTGATTGACTTATCAAGTTGCATGTTCCAAGTTCGGGAAAAAGTCATAGATTGACCTTTGGATTCGAATAGAGACCTTCTCATCAATTTTCAATTATGAGATGCAGGATTCATATCCAATAGTCATATTCTGGTAGTTAAAACCACATTTCTATGGCTAATAGTTTCTTTGTAATCTTGGATTAAAATCCAATTTCTCAATTTCGCTAAATGGAATTTTGAGTTCCTTACGAATTTGATTAGATTACGAAGCGCTTGTGCAAAGATCGGTTCAGCACGTTTCAGGGTTCACTCCCACTGTTCGTGGGGATGGGTCCAATTCTTGGACTTCATCAAGTTCTATGACATTTCTTATTTCCTTTGACAAGGACTCGTCAACAGAGGAATAAGCTACTTACGAGATATTTTCCTTTCTCGTTGTCGTAGAACGGTATCCAATGGATTTCGTTGGATACCCCACAAAATTTATATGAATTAGATCTACCATCTAACTTCTCATATAAGGGTATTTTGCTATGTCTTAAACGACATGTCGGTGTAAGAACTCACTTCGAAAGGTACTAGACCAAGTATCTTTGAAGAATCAGGTGAGGCTATCCCCAAATGTGAATCAAGGAATATAGCAAATCACAGTCGTGAATTGAATAAAGTTTGATTCCTTCTTTGATTTGCTTCATGAGAATTCTATTCTCGTCTTGTAGATAATCAAGGAGTTAGTTGCTTATGTTTCAACAAGTTTGATTAGATCAAAAATGCTTTTGACATAATGCACTTAGTTACTTCATTTCCAAAACGTCTATTGAATTACTTCAATGGTTTTAGAATTGTACTTGAATAAAGTACACATACACATTGACGATTGAAATCGCAAGTATATATGAAGTAGCATCCCTTTGAACTAGTGCTTTTAGTTCTCATTGATTGAAATGTTTGGAATGCCTTAGCGATCCTTTATTTCAGTTATTATTCCTTCAATATTTTGAAAGTTACAAGTTTGTCCAAGTTCTTTATTTCAAGAGAAGTAGATAAAAACTTTCCTTTCGAATCTTTAGGAAGAATGTCCAAAATAAACATTTCAAGCGCGGATGATTATCTTGTTCGTTTTACGATTTTAGATTCAACAGGCAGTTTTTTGAAGTTTTGATTCGTTTATCATTGTTTTATTACTATGCTTCAAAACATCAACATTTGTACAAAGTTAAATTGCTCTAATTAAATAAATTCCATTCTCAATGGTAAAGCAATAAAGTCGTGTACAAAATTTGAAATAATACTCAAAATAAACTAAAACTAAAAATTTATGCTAATACGAAAAACTAAGTAAAACTTCTTTTACTAAAAAGGAATATCTAGGTTCAGTTCTTCCTTGACCCAGTCCCTGAATTCGTTTTCCCTCAACTCTCTCTGCACTGCTTGCATCTTCCTTTCAAGGAATTTCCTCCTTTAAGGTGGAGAGGGAATACTGTCATCTCCTGTAAACTCTTTTACAGACATGAAAGTTTTATCAGATGTCTTACATTGATGGGGGCTATTTCGCACCCTACATACTGATCAGATCGAACAAAGATTATAAGATCGATTCGACCAATTATAAAGGATCGGGATCTTCTTACAGACCCTGCCAAATGCCGCTCGCTCCGAGTAAAGATTATACTCCGGACCCAAGAAGGATAGTTGGGCCGAGTCCAAGCAGGACTATGATTCCTTGTAATACTAGGTTTAGCGTAATATATATACCTAGTTATTCATTGTATGAGACAACTGGAATTCTCTTAATTCTGAGATTACACAAGAATTCATTGATAACAATAGAACTCAATAATATCCATTATTATTGCAGAACTTTACCTTCATATCGTTGTGTTCTTAACTTTGTTAATGGTTTTACTTCTTGCCTTTGATTATTGCTTTTCTTTGTAAACGATCCATCCAGAATAAAGTAACAGAGCCCAATATACTGAATAATTCAATATCCAAACCCCCGATATCACAAATTCACTGATATTAAATTAACCCGACGAAAAACGGTTAAATCAGTTGGCGCCCACCGTGGGGCTAGGTTAATTATTCAATCGACATATGGCTCGCCCAAGGAAAAGCGCCCGTGTCGGAGCAAGAAGTAACACAACCACCGGTCATAACACATCTGAAGATCCACAGGAGAACGACAATAATAACGTTCCCAACACCGACGAGAATTTGCAGAATACCCATCCCCGACATCAGGAACCCCTAGAAGGTCCTCCCGGTACGATACAGGAAGAGCCGGAAGTCCCCGAGATCCCCGTTCCTCTCCCGGGTGCTCAGGAGAAATTACGACAAATAGCGATGCTCGTTAAATCGCTCTCCCCAGAAGAATTACTTGTGCTTGATCAAATTCCGCGAAACCCTAGGGCTGCCAGGACAATTCCTGCTCGGAGAACGCCCGGACAAAACGATCAAGTATCTCAACAAGCTGATAGCCCACCAACCGAGCACCGCTCACTACACAGTCCACAACAGGACAATTCAAAACCCTCCGACAATAATCCTCGAAGAAAACCAGGTCACAGAAAAACCAAGGCGAAGCGCAGTGGATCCAGGGAACGTACAATTATCCCTATTGATGATGACATAGATGATACAATCCCTGATCGACCACGAACGGCTCGACTGACGGAAAGAGAAATTGAAAGGATGGTGCAGGACCGACTCGAACAACGCTTACGATCTATTCAAAATCCGTGGGCCCGAACCACGGAACTCCAGGAGAGCCTTGCGGCCTGTTCTCCCTTCTGCAGGGAAATAAAAGAGGCACAATCGATTGGACAAGTCCCGGGTAGACTACCTCGTTATGATGGGACCACTGACCCGGATGATTATATTTTTAGCTTTACGAATATAATGAATTTATATGCCCACTCTGCCGAATTCACTGCCAAATTAATGGTAACTACATTCGAAGGACTCGCATTGGACTGGTTCGCGAAACAACCTGCCAACTCCATATTCAGCTTTAGGGAACTCTGTAACAAATTGACGCAGCAGTTTGCCAGTCAGAAGAGACAAAAACTTCCGATGAGCTACCTTGGAACTATATATCAACAAGAAGGAGAATCCCTAAGGAATTGGTTGGCCAGATTCAACGTAGAATTACTTAAAATCGATTCCCCAAATATCGATTACATAATATCTATCCTCTTCGATCTCACTAAAAACAGGCAGTTCGGAAATGCCCTCAGTCGAAAACAACCAAGAACGTTCGCCGACATCATGAGCCTGGCGTCTAAGTATATGACCCAAGAAGATATGAATTCCTTTAAGGATAAGAACAAAAACAAAGTCGCGGCTACAGGGTCTAAGCGGCATGACAAGATTCCCGCCCAAAGATCCTTGGATTACGAGCGATCTTCCAGGAGAGGTAACGTTTTCCAGCGACTGGAATACAGCAGAGCCGACCAAGAAAGGCAACCTAATTTCTACCAAAGACCAAGAAACCCTGAACAACCAATCAGAAGCAGAGTGAATCAAGTAGAACACCCAAGATTAAATGCTCCAATGGAAGAAATCTTGGAAGTTCTAGAAAGGAATAATTGGATTCCCGAGGCGAGGAAAATCGCTCAGCCCAGACCAGGGTCTAGAAACTATGATCAATACTGTAAGTACCATAGGGCACATGGGCATCGAACGGAAAATTGTTTTCACCTTAAGAGAGAAGTTGAAAAACTGATCGAGCAAGGAAAACTAGACGAATACATAGAACGAGATAATCGCAAAAGGGAAAGAAGCAGAAGCCCCCGGAACGGAACTCAAAGGAGAAGTTCTCATCGAAGATCACCTGAACGTCGGCCTACTCAGGAATTGAATCACGACCAGGTCAATGGGACTATCCACACTATATCCGGGGGGCCTGCGGGTGGAGATAGTCGTAATGCTAGACGAAGAACGACCAGATCCATAATTGCAAATTCTAAATATCCAAAAGAAATATGGACATTAGAAAACAGGCCAACAAATCACCAGCCGATCAGCTTTAACGAAGGTGAAGTACCTAAAAACATCACTTGGGATACAAAAGAGGATAACCCAGATTTCCCTATGGTAGTGTCGTTAGAAATAGCAAATTATAATTAGAGAAGAATCCTAATCGATAGTGGAAGCTCAGCAAACATCATCTCCAGAGAGGTCTTAGCACAAATGAACCTCGGGCAAATAAACCTACAAAGGGTAGCAACGCCGTTAGTAGGCTTTGGGGGCTCCGAGATCATCCCCAGCGGAACGATATCTTTAAGTGTATCGCTCGGAAAGAAACCACTTCGGACCGTGAAGTTGGTAAAATTCCTAGTGGTAGATACACCCTTCGCTTATAACGCTATATTAGGGCGACCAGCCCTTAACCTTTTTCGAGCTGTAGTCTCTACCTATCATCAGAAAATAAAATTTCCAACCGACAGCGGCATTGGAGAAATAACGAACGACCACTGTATGGCATGGGACTGCTACAGCACATCATTAACGTTGAAAGAACACCCCAAGTCAATTACTCCGAGCAAGAGAAAGATCGTAGACGATCTCACTAGAAACGAGGTCGAAATTCCTATTACTGATCGATTAGATAAAAAGGGGAAAGAACCACTAGACTTATCCTTGCAACCCCCAGAACATAAAGATATAATTCTGGTAGAAGGCGACTCGTCCAAAAAGACAAGAATTGGTACAGAATTGAGCAAAGAAGGAGAAGTAATGTTAATCGAATTTCTAAGAAATAACGTGGACGTCTTCGCCTGGAGTGCAAATGACATCGAAGGGATCGATCCTCGGGTAATCAAGCATACCCTAAAAATTGACCCTTCAGCGAAACCCGCCAGACAAAAGAAAAGAAATCATGGACCAGTAAAAGATAAAATTATCAAAGCCGAGGTTGAAAGACTGCTGGAAGCAAAACAAATCCGAGAAATACATTTCTCGGAATGGCTATGTAATGTTGTACTAGTAGCAAAAGGGGATAAAAAGGACAACAAATGGAGGATGTGTAATGATTTCACCGACCTTAACAAGTTATGTCCACGCGACCCTTACCCCCTCCCAAGAATTGATTTATTGGTCGACTCGACCGCTGGCTTCGCGCTGTTCAGCATGATGGACGCCTTCCAAGGTTTTTACCAAATATACATGGACGAGCGGGATCAAGAGAAGACCGCATTCATAACCGAACAGGGAGTATACTGCTTTATAGTAATGCCGTTCGGATTAAGGAACGCCGGGGCTACATACCAAAGATTGGTAAACCTAATGTTCAGGGAGTTAATCGGAGGAATAATGGAGGTCTATGTAGACGACATGTTAGTAAAAAGTATGAATGAAGCGGATCACGTAAGACATCTAGATCGATGTTTCCGAATCCTAAGAAAATACCGTATGAAGTTGAACCCTGCAAAATGCACCTTCGGTGTTAAGTCAGGAAAATTTTTGGGATATTTGGTACACCAGCGAGGAATAGAAGCCAACCCAGAAAAAATTCGAGCCATAACTGAAATGAAACCTCCCAAGACCATCTCTCAAGTGCAAAGCTTGGTTGGGAAGATCGTAGCATTGAATAGATTCATATCTAAATCTGCGGACAGAAGCTTGCCCTTTTTCCAAACGCTTCGAAAAGCGAAAAACTTCGTTTGGACCGAAGAATGTGAACGAGCCTTCGAACAACTCAAAGAATATTTGACATCCCCTCCGATGTTGGCCAAACCAACAGAAGGGGAACCATTGTACATATACATCTCCATCTCCGATACGGCCATTAGCTCAGTACTAATTAAGATAGAGGGTTCAGAGCATAAGCCTGTCTATTATCTCAGCAAGTTATTACAAGGGGCGGAGAAGAATTACTTGGAAATAGAAAAATTCACGCTGGCCTTAGTAGTGGCTGCTCGAAAACTCCGACCCTACTTCTTAACCTACAAAATCATCGTTTTGACGAACCAACCGCTTAGGCAGATCCTAGCAAAACCAGAAGCCTCCGGAAGACTAATCAAATGGGCCATCGAACTCAGCCAATTCGATATCGACTACAAACCAAGGGTCGCCATCAAGGCCCAAGTATTGGCTGATTTTTTATTGGAAACACCAACACAATCATCAAACACCCTCCATGAGGATATATTGATCATAGAAGATCAGACCTGGTTAATGCATGTAGATGGTGCTTCAAGCCGGGAAGGAGGAGGCGCCGGAATCAACTTCACCGGACCTAATAAAGAAGATTTGAATTATGCTATTACATTGGACTTTGTCGTAACAAATAACGAAGCAGAGTATGAGGCGTTAATCGCAGGAATGGAAATGGCAATCAAAGCCAACATAAAGAGGCTAAAAGTATTAACCGACTCAGAGTTAGTACAAAGGCAAATAGAAGGCTTATACGAGGCTAAGGAATTCAACATGATCAAATACCTCGCCAAAGTAAAAGCACTGGCCGAGAAGTTTGAAGATTTCGACATACAAAACATTCCACGTTCGGAAAATAAATGGGCCGATCAACTATCTAAGTTTACAGGATCCCAAGACGGAAAGACCGAACGAGTGATCAACTGGCTGATCTCTTCTACACTGGCTGTCGACATCGATGAGACACCGATAGTCGATATAATGGAAATTGAAGAAGTCGAAGATAATTGGATGACACCAATGATAGACTATCTTCGTGAAGGAAAACTACCATCTGATCAGAATGAAGCTCGGAAAATAAAATATCGAGCCCCAAAATATACACTCGTAGAAGGAAAACTCTACCGAAGGTCAGTATCAGGAATTCTCCTAAGATGCGTCTCTGAATCCCAAACCGCTGAAATACTGCGAGAAATACATGAAGGAGACGCGGGAAATCACAGCGGATCGAGGGCATTGGCTTTAAAATGCCTCAGAACAGGTTACTATTGGCCTACTGTCAATAAGGACGCCGCAAATTACGTCCGAGAATGTCATCATTGCCAAGTACATGCCAACGTATGTCATCAACCAGCAGAAAATATGCACCCGATTCCAATTTGTTGGCCTTTCGATCAATGGGGAATGGACATCGTGGGGCCTTTCCCAGCGGCCAGATCAAAGAAAGCTTACGTCCTGGTCGCTGTAGAGTATTTCAGCAAATGGATAGAGTGCATCGCCTTAGCGAGAATAACTCAATTCCAAGTGATCAACTTCCTTTGGAAGTTCATAGTCTGTCGATTTGGCATCCCTAGGATCCTAATTTCCGATAATGGAACCCAATTCGCTGGAAAACAAGTGATAGAATGGTGTTCGAAACTGGGAATTCAACAAAATTTCACTTCAGTCGGGCATCCAAGAGCGAACGGACAAACCGAAGTAGCAAACCGAGAGATAATAAAATCTTTGGAAAAAAGATTAGGATCAGCCAAAGGAAAATGGCTCGATGAACTACCAGGAGTATTGTGGGCTAATCGAACCACGGTAAGAAACTCAACTGGGGAAACCCCATTCAGCTTGGTATATGGGTCGGAAGCTGTTATTCCTGTGGAAACTTTAATTCCAACGCCAAGAATAGAGATGTTCGATGAACAAGAAAATGAAAAGGCGAGGGAAAATGACGTTGATTTAACAGAAGCCCTAAGAGATAAAGCTGCCGTACGCCTACAAGCCACTAAGGCAAATATGGAGAAAGCATACAATCAAAAAGTACGCGTCCGAACCTTCAAAGAAGGAGACTTGGTTTTGAAAAAGGTAGAAGTATCCAAGCATGTGGGAAAGTTACAACAAAATTGGGATGGACCTTACATCGTCATTGGCGTAGGAAAGAAAGGTTCATACAAAATTGCACACATGGATGGGACAGCCTTACCAAGAACCTGGAATGCAGTCAACCTTAGGAAATACTATGGTAAATAAATTTTAGCAGATTATACTGCATTGTTTTATTTTACTTTATCAAGTTTTAATCCTTGTAACAAAGGCCTTAGCCTAGAGTTCAATTAGTAAAAATTTTAGCATTTTCTATACATCGATTATTTCGATTAACGCTCTGTGGAATTACACTAGCATATTGATAAATATTAGAACGAAACGAGTCGAGTATACATTGATCCGCTCAATAAACACTCCTCGATTTATGTCAACGGCATAAAGGACTTTTTGGTGACAATCCTAAGTCTAAATTATAATGAGTCGAGTATACATTGATCCGCTCAATAAACACTCCTCATTCCGACCACAAAAACAAAACGAGTTGAGTAAACATCGATCCGCTCGATAAAAACTCCTCGACATATCTACAACGATTGAAAGACTTTTGGTACAAAAAAACCTAAGTCTAAACAAAACGAGTTGAGTAAACATCGATCCGCTCGATAAAAACTCCTCGACATATCTACAACGATTGAAAGACTTTTGGTACAAAAAAACCTAAGTCTAAACAAAACGAGTTGAGTAAACATCGATCCGCTCGATAAAAACTCCTCGACATATCTACAACGATTGAAAGACTTTTGGTACAAAAAAAAAACCTAAGTCTAAACAAAACGAGTTTAGTAAACATCGATCCGCTCGATAAAAACTCCTCGACATATCTACAACGATTGAAAGACTTTTGGTACAAAAAAACCTAAGTCTAAACAAAACGAGTTGAGTAAACATCGATCCGCTCGATAAAAACTCCTCGACATATATATTCAACGATCAGAAAGACTTTTGGTACAAAAAAACCTAAGTCTAAACAAAACGAGTTGAGTAAACATCGATCCGCTCGATAAAAACTCCTCGACATATATATTCAACGATCAGAAAGACTTTTGGTACAAAAAAACCTAAGTCTAAACAAAACGAGTTGAGTAAACATCGATCCGCTCGATAAAAACTCCTCGATATATATTCTACGATCAAAAAGACTTTCAGGTACCAAAAACCTAAGTCTAAACAAAACGAGTTGAGTAAACATCGATCCGCTCGATAAAAACTCCTCGATATATCTACAATGATTGAAAGACTTCAGGTACTAAAAACCTAAGTCTAAACAAAACGAGTTGAGTAAACATCGATCCGCTCGATAAAAACTCCTCAACATATATATTCAACGATCAAAAAGACTTTTGGTATTAAAAACCTAAGTCTAAATAAAACGAGTAGAGTAAACATCGATCCGCTCGATATACACTCCTCGAACTATTTACAACGAGAAAAAGACTTTTTGGTATTAAAACCTAAGTCTAGATAAAACGAGTTGAGTAAACATCGATCCGCTCGATAAAAACTCCTCGATATGTTTTCAATGATTAAAAGACTTTTGGGTTAAAAACCTAAGTATAATTACAAACGAGTCGAGTATACATTGATCCGCTCAATAAAAAACTCCTCGATCTACTCCTAACGATCTAAAAAAGATCCGCTGATACTCCTAAAGTTTTGAAAGATAAATCAAGTATGAATTCATCTGCTCGGAAATTACTCCTCGTAAATAAAATTATCAAACGACAAAGAAGATGCAAGAAATAAAATAATATTTTATTCATCAAATCAATTACATACAAATATCCTACGTTACAAAAATCTGCTTGCTACCTAAAGATCGTTACAATGATCTAGTTAAATTGATCCTATGGGATCGACTATCTTCACGACAATGTCCACGGAAACACCAATCTCCTCCCTAGTACCTCATCGATCATAATAAACCACCTAAGAAGCATGCTGCTCAGGATGGTCGACTTCTTTGGTTCGATGGCCAGGCTCTGAAGATCAAATGTTGTTCCAGATGAAATGAACACTACCAGCCAGATAAGCTAGCAATGCTCACTCACCCAGAAGAAGATACTGCTTTTACTTTATCTATAAAACATTTTACTCTCGAGCAGCATCTCTTCAGGACCGTCGTGAAACGGTAAGTTTACCAGCCACCCCGATGGTCTATCACTCCGGAGGTAACATCGAAGAGCGGAGGCGGCTGGCAAGTATGAACCCCCCATGTGCAGACGGAAACCACGGACCTCTAAGGTGATGAAGACTAAAGAAGAGATCTCATGGGATCCGTCGATACAAGGAAGGGCTGACATGGGACCCGTCAATACAAGACTGGGGACAATTCCTTTACTGCGAACGAACAAATCACGATAATGTGACTTCTTGAACATTATGGGGTCCGAAGGCAAAATGAAATCTAAGGAAACAGAGATCTTCATTGTTATGAATGGAAAATAAGGAAACTACCTACTTATTTATAGGCGCCCGTGAGAATGATCCTACGGATAATAGGAGTTTAATCAAGGGACGAAAACACGACCCTTTGACTTCCCGAATTAAATGCAAGTAAGTTGGAACGGCGCCCGTCTGATCGACTCAACTGATCGATGACAAACAAATCTACAGATCGAAGCGATCAACAAAATAATCCAAGAAAACTTAAAGAAGTTCAAAGACCAAAACGATCTGCACGATCATATATGAGGGTCGCCTAATAGAAAATATTAAGAACTCCTCAACGAAGGCATGCAAAGTTGAACCGTTGAAAGAGGATGATTGCTTAAAAACGACCAGAGCCTCCACCATACGGGGGTCGTAACTGCCTCATACATCATTGGGGGACTACTAAGTTGGCCATACAAGAATTCCATTTAGAATCCAAGAAATCTGACATCGAAATCAGGAGAATAGCCCTCCCTATTCGAAACTATAAGGCCGTCACTGCCTAATTTTCCAAAGAATTGCTGAAGGAGGTCTGAACGGGTCAGATCTGGCCAGGACTGTTACATTTTCCAATTCCTCCCATATCAAGAGTATGATATACTGGCTAGAGAAATGTATAATTGAAAAGCTAATGATGGAAGACATGGATAGGTGAAAAGCACCTAAAGGAAAATTTCCCTTTGAGGAAAAGAAAAACTGAAATTCAACAGGAGGAACAATAACCTCCTTATATAAGATATATGTCATATAAGGACAAATTTATAAGGCATGAATCGAGCATCGACCAGACAGCTAAGAGTTTACACAACGACGATCGGCTGGATCAATCAACAAAGATTAAATATGCGAAGCAAATATTATACCATTCGGTTATCTTAAAAGTGACCAAAGCAAGATCAAGCTTACTTTCTCCATACTCAAAAGAGACAGTCCAAGGTCTGCCAGGATGAATAAAGATCATTGAGAAGAATCGCCAGAGGGTCGACCAGCAGAAACAGGCCTCCGAGGAGTTAGGTTACCAGCAAACGCCATCAACTCCTCCTGACGTTTAAGATAACCGGCATCATAACCGGCATCATATGCCTGTTGACGAGATCCCTCTGCCGACGCGGCAGCCTGAACTAGGTCGCTTTTCTCTTTCTCAAGAATAACTTGGTCAGCCTCTAACTTTTGGAGATCATCTTTAGCAAGTTGCAGCTGCAGCTCCAAACCCCTGGTTTTAGCTTTCTCCGACTCCAGCTGACCTTGAAGAGCTCTCCGACTATTCCACAGTTCATCATTTTGCACACCCAGCTGGAGTGCAAAATACTTGCCCTAAAAACAGAAAGAGTAAGAAAAACCGCCGTACAACAAAGAATTCAAAACAAAGAACAGGAAAAATGTTCGAAATATGTTTACCTGTTCACATATCTTCACCAGAGATTGAACAAGGCGAACATTGGAAGTACCTTCGAGCTTCCTCAATTCGCCGGGCAAAATAGTACTCATGCCTAAGTCCCAAGACAAAGCATCAGGTTCAACAGAACCAGGCAGTTCGCTTGTCAAAGGGACACCGTCGGAACGTGGAGTCTCCGACAAAAGAATGTCATTAACCTGCATAAGCACACAACGATCATCTAACGGACGAGGGGAGTCCCTCTCGTCGGGACTAACAGAGGTCTCTTTGCCGGAAGCAGATATAACGGTCCGACGACCAGACCTCGACCCAGATCGACCCCCAGAAGGTCCCCCAGACTCAAAAGAAGCAGTCGTTACAGTGGTATCATGAAACAGATATTCAGGACCATATTGCGAAATAGACTGCGTTATGGAAGGATTGACAGAAAAACCATCACCGACTTGCCCTTCACTGACTAGCAGGGCAGTAGAAGTAGAAAAAGGAAGGGAACTAACAAAATCCCCTCCATGAGATTCATACTCGTAAGAAGAAAAACCTGAAGAAACAGGTATGTCGTAAACCTGTTCCATGTTGGATGGATCTCCGAAAGCTAATCGACCTGGGGAAGACCTATTACCTCCCGCGGGGGTAGAAGAAAAGTTTGGTTGGAGGAGCGACGAACTAACTTCTGATAAAGGTTGGGACGTGGTAATAGGAGTATCAATCATCGAACTGCTAACTGAGGACGAACGAGGAGGCTCCATCGAAGGCCCTTCTCTTCGAAATTTCTTCGATCTATTATCCCTAGCGCCCTCGCGAGAAGGTCGCTTCGAAGTATTACCGAAAAGGTTACTCATGATCGGATTACGGAAAAATATAAATTAATATCGAGGAAGTTTATCGACTAGCTCAAGAAAGAGTATTATGTTAAGAGAGGAGTATAGCAGTAAAAAAGACAAGTCAAATTTTACCTCTCGTATTTATACTACACGAAAAGACGCGACTGACCCGAAGAAAGGGCGCGAAACAGGAAAACTGACCTTGGAGCAAACGCTAGAATTTGAAAAGACACATACATAATGATTACGGCAGATTAAATGACTTGTCTGAATCATTACAGCGAATATGAAAGGACACGACTGTCAGAATAAGAAACGTTTAGTGTACAAAGTAGGGAAAGCTAAGCTATAATTAAACCTACAAGCGGATAATTACAAAGATTATTTCAAAAATAAATCACTATTTCAAGAAGCCTGGTCGCTTTCCGGAATCTTCTGCTCACTATTGACGACCTCAGTCATGCCTATATCGTCTTCTTCTTCCTCTTCGTCTACTGGATCGATGAAAGTATTATCGAGCTCATCGTTAACATCAGAAGGAGGAATCGGCAATGGATTTCCAAATTCCTCGACAAGATTAGCCAGAGGAAAACCTTGATATTCGACATCTGGAACCTCGGAAGAAGAATAAAGCTCGCCATAACGGTTCAACCGGATATGAGCTGCCTTAAAATACTCCTTCCGACGATCGTCGATCATCTCCAAAGCGACCAGTTGATGAATCGATTTTTTAAAAGTATTCTCAAGAAGAGGGCCGACCATCCGGTACACCAACGCCGTATGAACAGGAGAGTTGAGGAATTCACGAACAACTTGTTCGTCAGATTTCCTAACATATCGATCTCTTTGCCTAAGTGGGACGTTATTTTCATACTCCTCTAAAGAAGCTTCAAGGCTTGATACTTGAGATTCAAGCTCACTAATTCGAGTCGTGCTCTGCAACTGCAATTCCTCTAATTTTCTTGCCATTTGATTGGCTTGTTCTTGAGCACGAGAAACCTCTATCACCCTATCTATCATTTCTTGATCTTCGGTCCCGGCAGCACGAGTCTCTACGACAGGAACAGAGGAAGATGTCGAGGGACCAACTTCTGAACCGGAAGATTTGTGAAGTAAAGCTTTATACTTCTCTTCAAGGAAATCGCACTGTTGTTTCCAGAGAGAATTTTCATAGGCGTACGATGTCAGACAGGTGTTAACCTGAGATAACGAAGGGGTCAGAAAGAAACGAATTAGCGAATTAAGAAAATCCTAAAAGATCACTTCATCAGAATAATAGAAAGAAAAAGATCTCACCTTTTCAGCGTAAAGAGAAGCTCGCTGGAATTTCTCCAAAGGATCCTTATGAAGAAGCTTATTAAGATCGCGAGTAAGAACGCCAGGCAAAAGAATACGGGTCGCCTTATCGACCGCATTCTCATTATTATCATGAATAAGAGAATCCTTCTCGGAATAACCAGCGGCCCTCCTTCCCTCTAAATGATCCTCGATCATTTTGACCAGAGTAGGATTTGGATGTTTATCCCCGAGTAAAGAAAGGTCGTCACCAGAACGTCCATAGTAGCTCCTCTTCCTGTTAGCTGGATTATTAGATGGATGAGGCATTGACCAGCTGCGACATCCTCGAATACCCAAAGAGGTTCTAAGATGAAGCGGAGGATAACCGGGTCCCATGCCCTGACGAATAGGGGACTCACGTGAAGAATCCGGAGATTCCTCTCTATTCTCCTCGGATTCGTGACCCAACTCCAATTTCCTTTTTCGAGACGCCCTCTGCTCGATAGGATTATTCTCCACTGACTTGGAAGATTTCGACAGCACCATTTTTCCCTTCGAAGAATGTCGGGAGTTTTCTACCATATGAGCTGAAAAAGAAACAAAATAAAGTTAATTTCTCCATATAAAAAGTATAGTGACAATACTAAAGATCAAATAAAATGCTAACCTAGAGGTTCAGATGATGAACTGATGGGAAAATTATGGACACTTAACCCCGCCTTACGAAGAAAAGATTCCCCAATCAGAAGAGCGCTTTGATATTTGTTTGTACGCATCTCGGGAATCTCAGTGATAAACTGTACATCGTCAGGAACAAGTTCACCAGTCGGTGAGCGACCTCCAGGAATCCAACTGGAACCATGATCCCACGAGAAAGGCGTGGTCGAACCATCCGCCAAACGGGGATTAGACGGAGGACGAACAAAGATGAAATGAGATTTCCATGAGGGATTACTAGAAACCGGAGCATCAAAGATTGCTCGGCTAGGCCGCTGACTAGCGAAGAAATATCCACGGTTTGAAGAACTAGAAATATTAAAACGAAAAAGTTGCGTAAAGTTACGGAAAGAAGGTTTAAATCCCTTTGCAATCATCAGAACGGAAAAACAAACCACAAAAGCAACAGAATTTGGAACCAGTTGTGTCAAGCACACGCTGAAAGTTTTTAGAACTTCCAGAAAAAGGGGAGACAAAGGAAGACGCAGTCCGCTATTAAAGTGAGCCGTATAAAAGGCTCGACATCCCTCCGGTGGAGAAGTGACCCTATCAGTATGGGAAGGAAGAATTATTTCAGAACCTTCCGGAAAATATTTGGTATAGTTATTCACGACTTCAGGGAATGTTTCCTCTGTATATGCGCAAGCTACATCCTCAATTGGTTCAGAAATCTGAGGAACAGTACCTTTGCCCTTTTTGGCTCGGGCAGCTACATCCGCATCGGAAAGGATTCGTACCTTGTAAGTATCTTCTACAGGGATAACAAGGTCAGATACCGTAGTTTGTTCACCCAGAGGATTAGAATGTAACTCCTCCTCGTTATCAGGGGCGATGATCTCTCTAGGAGAAGAAGAAGATCTTCTTACGAAAGCCATCTATATTCTAGTTCTCGGAAGAAGAAGGTCGATGAAAGGAAAATTTTATACGACGAACGACCAAACTAGAAAATGACTGCGATCTAAAAGCAAATATAAAATAGAAATGGCAAACTCGAAAGTCACCTATTTATAAGGAAATGAGAAAAGACGTTTCGAACTCATCGCAGCTACTCAAATTCCCGCCAAAAACGGAAGGATACAAAAAGCCTCCTGAATAGACGCGTGGCGATCCATAATTAGACAGAAGAAACGACTATCTATGATACGTGGCACTCTTTTCCTTACTTAAGATTTTTTCCCACTGGGTTTTTTCTTAAGTAAGGTTTTTAACGAGGCTCCGTTCGTAGAAAAGAAACAGTCGACCAGATTTATCTACTTCTACGAGCTCCTATTATCTATACGCTCGAAGAAGTGAGGGAGTACTGATGGGGGCTATTTCGCACCCTACATACTGATCAGATCGAACAAAGATTATAAGATCGATTCGACCAATTATAAAGGATCGGGATCTTCTTACAGACCCTGCCAAATGCCGCTCGCTCCGAGTAAAGATTATACTCCGGACCCAAGAAGGATAGTTGGGCCGAGTCCAAGCAGGACTATGATTCCTTGTAATACTAGGTTTAGCGTAATATATATACCTAGTTATTCATTGTATGAGACAACTGGAATTCTCTTAATTCTGAGATTACACAAGAATTCATTGATAACAATAGAACTCAATAATATCCATTATTATTGCAGAACTTTACCTTCATATCGTTGTGTTCTTAATTTTGTTAATGGTTTTACTTCTTGCCTTTGATTATTGCTTTTCTTTGTAAACGATCCATCCAGAATAAAGTAACAGAGCCCAATATACTGAATAATTCAATATCCAAACCCCCGATATCACAAATTCACTGATATTAAATTAACCCGACGAAAAACGGTTAAATCATACATCAAAAAGAATTAATAGATGTATAACTTAAAGTCATACCGTAGTTAAGTCTATCCAGGAATTCCTTTAAAGTGAGCTTCTTTATTTTCTTTTCGTTCTTACATAGAGAGCAATTTGCTTCATATAGTCCAAATCCTTGCAGATGAGCTCCTTCATATTTGTCTAACAACTCATGCAATTGTTTTGTTTCAATTCCATCAGGCGGAATATCACAATGTTGCATGAAATGAGTGAAGGTGTCAGATAGACAATGTAGAGTAATCTCTATCTCATCTTTGAGAATGAATCGGGCTCCAAGCCCTTTGATTCGTTTGAACATCTTGGTTAAGTAACAACAATATTCCTTAACATTGTTAAACTTAGCCATGGTTGTTTCATGAAGGTAATTGCACATCATACTCCCCAAAGTTGATTCATTTCTAACACGCATTAATACTCGTTTGAACGGGACAGTGGATGGTGAATGGCTAATAGTGAAACAGATAATTATAAGAATACAGGTTTAATATTAATACTTATAATTAACGAAATTTGGACTTCTTATCGAAAAAGTTCTCCCACTATTTTATCGAAACAATAGCCCCTTCTAGTTTCGGGAAAAATCTATTTCCTAGTTGTACTTGACGTCCCAGCAGCAATTAGTTGCACCCACAACTCGTGGCCATACAATTAATTCCCTAGGTAGGTATACATTTTACCAATTGTGTCTACTACACAACCTTCAAGCTATTTTGCCTCGTTTTTCGCATTTTTCTAGCACTGCTACATCATAAATGTTACTACGCGTTAAGTCTAACCCATTAATCATGATAAGCAACGGGCCCGGTCATGAATTCTCTGTAACTAGTTATCGGTCGATCTTCACATCCCGACCAGTCCCTACCCTTGTCGAGTTTTAGAAAAACTAGAATCAAGGAATTTCGTGTATTGCCCCTTTCTTCGACTCGGGTGCCAGACTCTGGATCACCTCCATCGATAAGTAGACAACATACACTAGTCCCTATTAATGGAAGGCTTGGATTTATAAAACCTCATTTTATATTTAACCCAATGTGACTTAATATTTATTCATAAATCGCTTCAATTATGCTTTATCTTTTATTTACGATCTAGATTGTAGCGCGCAAACACACAAGCAATCATAAATCGACTAATAAATAAAAGCCATACAAGCCTAGCATGCATACTACCACAATATGTTTTCGATCGGGAGCCTCCTATGCGGGCCATCATCGAGCCAATGATGTTGGCCCAATTGGTCAATCTAAAGGGTTCTCAAAGGACCTATGCTATTACACAATGTACCATGCGTACATGGCCTTCAATTCTTCTTGGGCTCCCACCTTGCTTGTAAACGGGCCTCCATTCTAAACTAATAAAACAGTAAAAGCCCTATTCCATTACAAAGGCTCAAAGTGGCCCAAAAATAATAACAGGCTCGCAGGCCCAATAAAAACCATGCATTAAATTAAACCAATCACATCTAACTTAAGGTCAAGGCTCGGCACGATCGAAAAACCACGTAAACAGTTCACGTAGAGTAAGAATCATGCAAACAACATTTACGTATTTCTTTCTTAATTTTAAAACTACCT
Source organism: Penstemon eatonii (assembly GCA_038501285.1). NCBI lineage: Eukaryota > Viridiplantae > Streptophyta > Magnoliopsida > Lamiales > Plantaginaceae > Penstemon > Penstemon eatonii. The sequence goes on along the minus strand of CM076715.1, from coordinate 56,793,251 downwards.
TTTAAAACTAACTTCGATGATTCTTGCTTTTTAGTCACTACTAATTATGACAAATAAATTCTCGGGTAAATAAAACAAGTTTTCTGCCTTAAATACAGATCCTGATTTTTCAACTTTTGAAAATTGCAGTTCGGCCCCTCTACTTTCGAAAATTGCACTTTTGACCCCAAAACTTTTGAAAAGTTAAAAAATACCGCCAGAACAGTTTTCGGACAGAAGAACCAGAAAATAAAATTTTGAAATCCAGAAAATTTTCGAATTTTTCAACTGACCCCTGAACTTTTGGAAATTACAAAACAGTCCTTGAATTTTTGGAAATTGCAAAACGGCTCAAAAACATGTGCGATCAGAATTTCACAAACAGCCCAGATTTCACAAAAATTTCCAGAAACAGAAAATTAATTTTCAGCCCTAATTTACACGTTTTGCGATTTTGCACAAAGAGTCCTGATTTTTCGAAAAACTATAAATTTGCCACAGATCTTAAAAAGCAATTTTACCAAATCATAGATCCAGTCATAACAAGCAACAATCAATCAACAGAACATAATTATCACGCGTTCTCATACACATAATTAAACATATATGGTGAACACACATTATGTTCAGGCCTTTTCGTATAAAACGTATGGAGTTGGGTCTGATACCACTGTTGGGATATTTCTAGTTGGGGCTCGATTGTCAATACAACAAAGTGCGGGATTTAAAATTTTTCGAGGTCCCTATTAGTCCCATAAATCCATCTCCATAGTTAATTATACGAAAAGGTTGAATCAAACAAAACATAAACATAAGGGGGTTTTTGCGATTTACCTCACCACAGCTCGGTGGTGGTTACCTCCAGGCATTTCGTTCGATCAACAATATGAGTGATCCATGTGTCTCACCTCCAAAGTTGATCCACACCAATCGGATTGTAGTGACACCTCCAAGTCGTAGCCTACGAACTGGATCTTGAAGATTTGTCAGCAAAGGATTCTGTAGATCTGGATCTGGACTTAGATTTGGATCTGGATTGAGAGATCTAATGGAAGAAGAAACTAATCATAGGACTTGTGTGATTGGATCAGGTTTCGGCCAAGTCAAGATCGGCCAGGTTGGGTTCGGCCGAGTTGTTTCGGGCGACTAGGGTTGGGGCGAAAGTTATGGGGCGATTTTGTAAATAAAATTCTTGTGCAAAAATCTGATTTCTTTCTTATGCAAAAATCGGTTTTCTTGCTTAATTTCAGCAGAGTAATTTTCTTTTCAAAAGTTTTTCTTGTGTTGTCAGGGTTATGAATGAAGAGAAGAGAATAAGTATATATAAGAGAAGAGTCCTTCTCTTAGAAGATATCTTCTTCCCTTATCTATCAAATCCCCATTCCTTAGGCCATCTCCAATGGAGATGGCCGTTCCCGATCTCGAGCTCGGGCTCACGCGAAAAACCATTGGAGACGGAACCCGTGCTACACTCCAGCACTTTCGCAATGATGTCTGCGAACCTCTGATACTCATCTTTCAACTGAGTTTCATCAGAGTTCCAGTCATCTCTTCTCCCTCTTTTGCACACATTTTCCAAAATTCTTCCTCCTTTTCAGACCCTAGGTCTATCACATCTCCTCCTTTATTCTTAAGTTTGTAAATTTCACTTAAGACAGCAGCAGAAACAGCAATTTTCTTACCACCAATAACAGCAGACATGAAAGTTCCATCATCGTTGAACTTCCTGGTCGTGTAGAAGTGATATACGTCTTCTAAGTAGACCCTGTCTTCGTGTGCTTCCAGAACTGGGACTAAAGATGCCTCTTTGATTTTCTCCATGAGTGAGCGCATCAGATCAGTACCCGAAAAGTGGAATTTGCTGTAGTTTAGGTATCTTCCATCAATAATCTTTTCCATTTCTGAGATTAGTGAGTAGAATTCTGCAAAACCAATAAACTTTCGAAACAGGAGAGCTTGAGAGTTAGAGAATTTGAGAGTGTTTGAGTGCGTAAGACCACTGTGCTGTTCAGATCGGACTTTATAGGTTTCCTTTGATTTGGTTATCGTGATTAATCTGAAACGTTGATCTAATCTGACAGTTTTAAATCGTGTGAATGGGAGTTACGGATTTCAAATTTTAATATTTTAATGTCAGACAGGCGGGAAACTCAAACGTTACTTATCTGTTACTTATAAAAGCGTGTTTCTAAAAATGCGACTTTATAACCATGCTTATATAAGACATCAGATGAGTGGAGTGTAACTTATCTGACAGACGAGTGATCTGATATTTGTTATTACTAGAGAAGGCCAATAGCTAGTAATCTTCCTCTGCTGTTTGTCAATCCAGCAAGATAAAATAATCTTCAGTCTTCAAGAATTAAGAACATATCTTCTGATAACTTAACTTCAACTAACTGTCATTAACTGATTTCATCTTTAGAACAGAGGTACCGCTAGTCTTACACGTTCCCCCTGACTTTAAGAATTCATAAGCTAACTAGTCTGTTGAAGGTTAATCCTTGAATATAATAGCGAATAACTAAGCTGTTGAACTTCAGTCTTCTGATGAGTTCCCCCTCAGCTTATGCATCCAATTTAAGTAGTCCTAGCTCAGCTCTTAGAGTTGAAAACCTTACTTCACTTAAAGGTTTAGTGAAGATATCCGCAATCTGATTGTCAGTATGAACATACTCTATCATAACATTGCCTTTTTCCACATGATCTCTAATGAAGTGATGCTTGATCTCTATATGTTTAGTCCTTGAATGACTTGTAGTGTTCTGAGTAAGAGAGATTGCACTTGTATTGTCACAGTAGATTGGAATTCCACTGATTTTGATGTTGTAGTCTTCTAGTTGATGCTTCAACCAAAGTATCTGTGCACAGCAAGCTCCAGCAGCTATATATTCAGCTTCAGCAGTAGATATAGAAACTGAAGTCTGTTTCTTACTCATCCATGAGATCAGACGACTGCCTAAGAACTGACAGGCACCTGTTGTGCTCTTTCTGTCAATCTTGCAGCCAGCAAGGTCTGAATCTGAATAACCAATAAGTTCAAATCCAGATTCTCTAGGATACCACAATCCCAATTCTTGAGTGCCTTTAATGTATTTCAATATCCTCTTGGCATCTAAGAGATGAGATTCCTTGGGGTTTGATTGAAATCTTGCACAGACTCCAACTGAGTACATTATATCGGGTCTACTTGCTGTTAGATACAACAATGAACCAATAATGCCTCTATATTTGGTTATGTCCACTGATTTTCCATCTTCATCTTTATCCAAACGAAGACTTGTAGACATAGGAATGGTAGCAGTTGAGCTAGTTTCCATACCAAACTTCTTGAACAGATCTCTTGTGTATTTTGCTTGGCTGATGAATATTCCATCAGGCAACTGTCTAACTTGCAGACCAAGAAAATAATTAAGTTCACCCATCATGCTCATTTCAAACTTATTCTGCATCAGCTTGGAGAACTTATCACACATCTGTTGGTTAGTTGACCCAAAAATAATATCGTCCACATATATTTGCACAAGTAATATATGATTTTCCCATTCAATTGTAAACAAGGTTTTATCTACCTTACCTTTATGAAATCCTTTAATTAAAAAAAATCAGATAGGGTATCATACCATGCTCTTGGAGCCTGTTTCAGTCCATAGAGGGCTTTCTTCAGACGATATACTTTGTCCTCTTCTTGATAGACTTCAAATCCAGGAGGTTGTTCAACATATACCTCTTCTTGCAATTCTCCATTGAGAAAAGCAGACTTCACATCCATCTGATAGACAGTGAAGTTCTTGTAAGCAGTATAGGCAAGAAACAGTCTGATTGCTTCAAGTCTTGCTACTGGTGCAAATGTCTCATCAAAGTCAATTCCTTCTTCTTGACAATAACCTTTGGCCACTAATCTTGCTTTGTTTCTGGTAACAATACCTTCTTCATTCATCTTATTTCTGAATACCCACTTAGTGCCAATTACTCTTTGATGACTTGGTCTAGGAACAAAGTACCAGACTTCATTCCTTTCAAATTGATTCAACTCTTCTTGCATAGCTTCTATCCAGAAGGAATCATTAAGAGCTTCTTCAATTTTCTTAGGCTCTATTTGAGATAGAAAGGTGACAAACATAGCATCTTGTGCAGCAGCTCTTCTTGTTTTCACTCTATCTAAAGGATCACCAATTACTAACTCTGGTGGGTGATTCTTGAGCCATCTGAGATCAGGTTGCAGATCAGGATGTTGTCCTCTGTCTTGATCTTGCAACACTACTGTTGGAGTTCCAGTAGTAGTCTGTTGAACATTTGCAGTCTGTTGAACAGTCTCTGGTCTGTCAGCTGTTTGCAACTCGTCTGTTAGACAACCAGCACTGTGATTTTGAACAGCACTTGAGTTAGCAGCTGAACTAAGATTAGGTAGTATGATGGGAACATATTCTTCATTTCTTCCAATGTCTAACTTCTGTAAATCAGTAGACAGATCTTGGTTAACATTTTGATTCTTTTCAGAAGATTGACTTGGGTCATCAAATACTACATGGATGGATTCTTCTATTAGTAATGTTCTTTTGTTAAAAACTCTGTAAGCCTTACTAACAGTTGAGTATCCTACAAAGACAGCTTCATCAGCCTTTTCTGCAAATGCAGTAAGGTGATTTTTCCCATTATTTAATACAAAACATTTACAACCAAAAATCTTAAAGTAATGAATGTTTGGTTTTCTGTTGTTCCAAACTTCATATGGAGTCTTGTTCTGATTTTTGTTGATCATACATCTGTTTTGGGTAAAGCATGTTGTATTTGTTGCTTCTGCCCAAAATCTTTGTGGCAGCTTAGCTTCAGCTATCATGGTCCTGACAGCTTCTTTTAGTGTTCTGTTTCTCCTTTCAGCAACACCATTCTGTTGAGGGGTTCTAGCAGCTGAATACTCATGATGTATTCCCTTGATATTACAATACTCTTCAACAGTAGAGTTTGTAAACTCTGTCCCTCTATCTGATCTGATCTTCAATATTTTGATACTCTTCTCATTCTGGATCAGTTCCATCAGATTGGTAAGATGTTCCTTGGTTTCACTTTTCTTCTTCATGAAAATCACCCAAGTATATCTTGAATAGTCATCCACAACAGCTAGGCAGTATTTCTTTCCACCATTGCTGACTGGATCAATGAGTCCAAATAAGTCCATATGTAGTAGCTCCAATATTCTTCCAGAAGATTGGTGCTTCTTGCCTTTGAATGATGACTTGATTTGTTTACCCTTCTGACATGCATCACAGAGCTTGTCTTTGCTCATGACTGCTTTTGGAATCCCTTCTACTAGATCATTCTTGATTAATCTGTTTATGGTCTTGAAGTTTAGATGATTCATTCTTTTGTGCCATAGCCAGCTAACTTCACTTGGTGCAGATGCCACCAAACAAACACTTGAATTCTTATCAGCAGAATTCCAGTCGACTATGTAGATATTTCCTTGTCTTCTTCAAGATAAAATTACCTTCTTTGTACCAATCTGTTCAACATAGCACTTATCTGTTGAGAAGATGACTGAATATCCTTTGTCACAAAATTGACTTATGCTCAGCAGGTTGTACTTTAGGCCTTTAACATATGAGACGTCAGATATCTCAATGTTTCCTTTGATAACTCTTCCTTTAGCTACAATCTTGCCTTCTTTACTGTCTCCAAAAGTAACTTTTGGACCATCCACAACAACTGCATCAGTCAGCTCATGTATGTTTCCACACATGTGTCTTGAACATCCACTGTCCAAGTACCAAATCTTCTCTACTTTACTCCTACTCCTAATCCTAACCTACAAAACAAAATAAAATTGTTTTAGGTACCCTTATTGAGAGGGTCCTGAAGGATTAGTTTCACCTTTGACAACCCAAGATGTTGATGTCTTAGGCTTCTTAGGTTTCTGAACTTTGACAGGAGCATGAACATCTTTATTTTTATCATAGTTATCAGATAAGTCATGTTGATGATCAGTATGATAAGGAAGGTGTTCATAAGCAGGGTAAGGTGCATGATAAGCAGGGTATGCATGCATTGGATGAGCAGGGTAAGGTGCATAGTAGCCTGGAAATTGAGGTGCATGATACATAGGATGATATGCAGCAGGTTGCACATAATATGACTCATTTCCATACCAAGCATTTTGGTTTTTCTTGTTTTTATGCTTCTTTGGTTTACTAGAAGTTTGCTCAATTGATTTTGACTTAGTTTTACCAACAGATTGATTCAGTTTTGCTTTATCAGCAGACTTCTTAAGACTCTGCTGTTTGGTCTTACTAGTCTGATTTACTATACTAGGCTCTTTGCTCTTTTTAGCCTTAGGAGATTTCTTCTCCTTTAATTCTTTCTCAGGTGAAGCAGGTTTAGTTGTCTGAACATAAAGAATGACCTTACTGTTGTCAGCTGATACAAATTTTTCAGTATGGTTTAGTTCAAACTTATCCTGTTCTAAAGGTATCTTCTGTTTACTAGATATATGAGTGGATGCAACAGATGATTTTTCATGAGACTCAATAACTTTTTCAAGTTCCATGATTTTTCCTTTATAAACTTCACATTCAGCTTTCAGAGACTCATGTTCTTGCTCAAGCTGTTTGTATTCAGCTGATTCCTTTGGCTTTTCAGCTAAAAGTTTCAGTGAACTATTTTGCTCTTTTAGCAATATCATCTCTTCCTTAAACTTTTTATATGCTTCAGCAATACCAGTATTGTTAAGCATCATTTGTTCAAATGAATTAAATAATTCCTTGTTAAGAGGAGTTACCTCATCCTCAGAGTCATCAGATTCCTTTGCCATCAGGCACAGGAGAGCAGGTTTTTCTTCATCAGACGATTCTTCATCAGACGTGTCTGAATCTGAATCAGATGAGTAGACAGCAGTCAGCTTTTCTGCTTCAGCCATCATTGCCTTGCCTCTCTGATGCTTTCTTTCTTTTCTCATTTTCTTCTCCTCTTCAGTGTATTTTTCTGCTTTTGGGTATGGGCAGTCTTTGATGAAGTGTCCCAATTTCAGTGCAACATCTCCAGCAGTGTACTCCTTCTTGTTGAGTAGAGTGGCTTCATCAGATGAGTCCACTTCTTTGCTTTTCTGTGCTGGTCTTCTGGTGTTTTCAGCAGCAACCAGTGCAGCTGTGGGTCCTGAAGTTGAGGTTTCTTCAATTCCCATTCTAGGCAGTTTATACTCGAATGCCTTGAGTACAGAGAACAGCTCAGTAAGAGAAATTTTTTCCAAATCCCTTGATTCTTCCAATGCTGTCACTTTCATGTTGAATTTTGGGGGTAGGGCCTTTAATACTCTGACAGTGATCTCTTTGTCAGTGAAGGTCTTTCCCAACTTTAAAACTTCATTCAGAGTTCTGGTGAATCTGGTATCCATCTGATCAGTGGTTTCTCCAGACTTCATCTTGAAGTTGTCAAGTTTCTCCAAAGCAACAGTGAGCTGATGCTCCTTTATTGCATCATTGCCTTCGCTCATGTCTCTGACTTTGTCCCACATTTCCTTTGCAGTCTTGCAATGTTTGACCTTGTCAAACCGATCATTGTCCAGGGCTTTAGTCATGATGAATATCCCAACTTTGTCTAGATTGTAAAGCTTTATTTCTTCTGGAGTCATCTCATGAAGGTCTTTTTCCACAACCGTGTCAACCTCATTTATCTTTATGGTCTTTGTGAATCTGAATGGACATTTAATGATACATGTGTACATGTTGCCATTATAAGCAGCTAGAAAAATCTCCATTCTGATTTTCCAGTCCTCAAAGGACATACCAGCAATGTGGGGAACATGGCTGATACAATCCATTTTCCAAAAAGTTTTGATTTTTCAAAAAGATGCTCTTTTGAAAAGTTTTGAAAACCTTTGAAAATTACTTGGATCAAGCTCGTTGATCAGGCAGCTGATTCTAATGAACCACCTGCTCTGATACCACTTGTTGGTCCCAAGTGGTCAGATGAGGTCTAGAGGAATGGGGGGGTGGTGAATAGACCTCTGAAAATTTTTGAACTTAAAAACTTTTCAGTCTTTTTCTTTTTCTTTTTCTTTTTCTTTTGAGCCACCTCCTTTGGCTCATCAGCCTTCTTCTTTTTAGCCTGAACAGCAGGCTGAGCTGTTTTCTTCTGCTTTTTGGCAGGAACCTTTTCTGTAGGTTCGTCATCTTCTTCTTCTCCTTCACCTTTCCTCTTTCTGGAAATAGCCCTAACAGGCTGATATGTAGCCATAGCCTTTGCATTGTGAATCTCTTTCCCTCCAGTCATTCCACAACTTATGTTATAGAATAGGTAACTGTTGGGATGTTTCTAGTTGGGGCTCGATTGTCAATACAACAAAGTGTGGAATTTAAAGTTTTTCGAGGTCCCTATTAGTCCCATAAATCTTTCTCCATAGTTAATTATACGAAAAGGTTGAATAAAACAAAACATAAACATAAGGGGGTTTTTGCGATTTACCTCACCACAACTCGGTGGTGGTTACCTCCGGGCGTTTCGTTCGATCCACAATATGAGTGATCCATGTGTCTCACCTCCAAAGTTGATCCACACCAATCGGATTGTAGGGACACCTCCAAGTCGTAGGCTACGAACTGGATCTTGAAGATTTGTCAGCAAAGGATTCTGTAGATCTGGATCTGGATTGAGAGATCTAATGGAAGAAGAAACTAATTGTTGGTCCCAAGTGGTCAGATGAGGTCTAGAGGGGGGGGGGGGGTGAATAGACCTCTGAAAATTTTTGAACTTAAAAACTTTTCAGTCTTCTGTTCGCAGACTAAGCTGATGAAGAACAGTAAGCAGACTGAGCTGATCGTGAACAAATCTTGAACAACAGACTGACCACTCTTCTTACAAATACTTAGCTGTTTTTCAGCAAAACAGTTTTTCAAAGAGTATACTTGCAGCGGATTGTTTTAAAGTGTTTTTCACAAGTAGACAAAGTTCTTAAAAGATTTTATCCCCAATTTTGAAACTCCTTATAAAATCTTTTGATAATTCAAAGTGTTTAAGTATGCAATCTTTAAAATATGCAAGAAAACTTAAATGCAAGATAACACAGAGAATTTTTATAGTGGTTATATGGATAGAAATCCTTTAGTCCACTCTTCCAGATCACTTAGATTCTGGGTTATACTATAATCACACAGATTACAATATTTCTCCACTTATACATAGACAACTAATGAAAAGGCTATAAGCTCACAATATAAAATCACTAAGAAATTCTACTCTCTGAAGTTTGATCACTCACAAAGATGGATCACAACTTCTCACAACACTCAGCTATTATAAGATCACTCAGATCGTAATTTTTTGTTTTCTTCAACTGGGTTTCTGTCAACAGATGACTTCCACCAGACGAGTGAGCTGTTTTGAGCTTTTGAGACTTAGACAAATTTTGCTTCAAAAACGAAATCTCTGATTGTTGTTGTATATTTCGCTCGTTGAAAATCAGCTCTATTTATACTTGGATTTGAATTTATGGCCGTTGAAGCAAATCACATCATCAAATCCATAGCCTTTGCCAGAATCAAAAACGGCAACCTGCTACAGTACTTTCTCTGCTGTACTTTCCTGCAGCAGCATTAAATGCACTCTACTGATACGAGGTTTTCTTCAATCATTTGCCATTACTGCCCTTCTCTTACAGCATTTATTACTCCAAGTGCATTTATTACCGTTGGACTGAACTCTTGATCTCTTTTACTCTGCTGATCGAAGCAACCCATCTGATAGGCACTCTGCTGATCAAATACTGAACTAATCTGATTTGACTCGGCTGATGACCTACTTTTCTGTTCGCTGTTTCAGCATGAGATCACTAGTCTTCTGGTCTTTGAACTTTGAACTCTTCTGATATCTTCTTTGTTTGTTCAATGTTCTTCTAAGGGAGCTAAGCTTTCCATACTTAGCTGATTATGATGTTTTGGAAATCATCAAAACCTTCCCTTAATTACTTGTCTTCTCTGCTCTTTAACTTCATCTTCATCCAACAATTTCCCCCTTTTTGATGATGACAAAACTCCAGCTAAGTACCTTTACCTAAACTAAAGTTTTGATCCTCAAAAATTTCTGAGATAGAAATAGTGTGTTGGATTCAAACTTGCAATTTTATAGATAATTGAACTGATTACATATTACAAGTGTTGAAAGATGAAAAGTGCAAAGTACTTTAAAAGATTACAAGTATTTTTAAGATAAAAGAGAAATTTAGCCTAAACTAGTCTTCTTTTTCAGATTCTTCATCAGACAGTTTGGAAGTTTCAGCTTCGAACTCTTCACAGAATCTTTTCCTCAGCAGCTCTATCTTCTTGTACTTAACATCAGGATCAAGCTGTTCTTCAGCTGAGTCTTTGGCAGCAGTTAGTTCTCTATCAGACTTAGCTTTTGCTTCAGTTTCAGCATTGTCAGCTTCTTCTTCTTCTGTGATCTTCTCTTCTGTTAGTCTGCTTGTTCCTTCAATATTTTGATCAGTATTATTAGCAGAACTACTTGGAGCTTCAGCTTCAGTTCCTTCCTTTTTGTCAGTTTCAGTTGCTTGCTCCTCACAATCTTCCCCCTTTTTGTCATCATCAGCAGGGATGATTGGATAACTTGGTAGGATAGGAGTGATCTGAAGTGAATCAGAAAGAAGCTTGATGTTTTCTTCTAGAGCATCCATCTGAGCTCCTTGCCTTAGCTGATTGATTTTGATAATATTAACTTGAGCAGCAAGGGTTGATTGATTAGCTTCCATAGCATTCATTTTGTTGAGAACAGCTTCACGTTGATCACCCAACTGAAATTGGGTTTCAAGTACCATATCAGCAGAGGATTTGAAGGCTTTGCCCATATTTACCAATGTTTCATCTTCTGCTTTGATGGCCATCTCAACAGTTTCTGTGATATCCCTCCAACCAGCAGCTGTGCTTTGAGTCCTTCTCCTGAGTACATCCATCTCTTGACAGATAGATTGAACATTCTTAGCAGTCTCCTCAATCAGATGAGTTGGGACAGCAGCAACTTTTTGAGTGGGTTGACTTATAGAAGCCAACATATCAGCAGTTAACTTCTCCTGCATTTCCTTCAAAGAATTTGATATCATTTGCTGAATAGAATCCAACAAGGATGTTTGTGCAGCCTGAGAAGTGGAAGGAATATCTGTTGGAATAGGGGGTAGAGCAAGAGGTGTTTCTCCACTAAGTTGCTCTGCTGCTTGAATTATCAGTTCAAGAGACTGATCTGCTGGACCAGAAATGGATTCAACTTCCTTGGCCTTATCAGCATGACTAGGAGTGCTTTCCTTCTCCTTAGTCTGATCATCTTTTTCAACAGCAGCCTCCTTTTCTTTGATCTGATCAGCTGGAATAATTTCTCCTTTCTTTGACTCATCAGCTGTGTCATACTTGTCACCCTTGTCTTTGTTCTGATCAGATGGGTCAGATGTACCCTCTTTGTTCTTTTGTTGATCAGAAAAGTCTTCTTTTTCTTTGTCAACAGGGGACTTGATCTTCTTAACAGTTTCAACTGTTTTCATCAAACCTTCATTATCTACAGCAGACCTGTGAGAAATCCATGTAAAATTGTCAAGAGGAATAAAAGGTGAGTATGGTTCTTCAGGTAGCTCTTCAAATGGTTTGATGTTTGGACCATAGACAATGTGCTTGATGTTAGGAAGAGGGACCATTGAGCTGGGTTGTCCCTTCAGCTTCCTAGACTTCTTTGCCCATAGCTCCATTGCTTGAGCAATAGCCAACTTGATTGATCATAATCCTCAGGAACAGATTCAAAGATCTTCTTTGCTTCAGCCTTGACTATGTGACTTATTCTCAATTTCAACCTGTCCAGAAAGAATTCTGAATCAAGTGCTTGAATTAAGGATCCAGTCTCAAGCCACTTCAACACCCAGGCTTCTTCAGCAGTGATGGCTTTCCACTTGATCATTTCAACTGGACTCTTTGTCAGTCTGAATTCTCTCCATCTGTTGTATCTGATCTTTTCAGCATTGAATAACGTCAGACGGTTGATTCTTGCACCCTCAGCATCTAACCTCTTAAGGAATTCTTCAAAGATGGCAAGATCATCCCTGACAATCTCCAAAGATAATCTAATTTCCTCTCTTCTTTTTGGCTTTGTCTTTGGTGCAGGCATAGCTGGTATTGGTTTGGTAGGATCTCTTTGTTCACCAATAACTAATCCACCAGTATGCTGTGGTCCATGAGCATCCTTGGTGCTTGCTTCAATAGCAGCAGCCAACTCTGCTGCCTCAACAGCGTCCCTTTGCTCTTGAGTCATCTTGCTGGCCTCTTCTTCCTGCCTTTTTAATTCTAGGCTTTTCAGCCTATCTTCTTCTGCCTTTTCTGCAGCTTTCCTTAGCTTTTCAGCAGCATCTTGTCTTTTCTTTTCAGCAGCAGTTAGGTATGTTGCAATCTTACCAGTCCATTTTCTCCTTGATTCAGGACTTTCAACTGCTTGAAGAGGGGTTGCAGCAACAGGAGTAGGATGCAACAAGAGTGCATCTTCTTCATGTGTTGAACTAGTCTGATGTGCTTCTTCAAATTCAGCAGACAGTGCAGCAGATGAGTCTTCTGTAGACACTCCAACTGTAGAGACAACTTCTTTAGTAGTCTTATCAGCAGGTTCTTCAACAACTAATGGCCTGTCTGCTGATGTTGTTGTTTCTCTTACTGTTGCAACTGGCTCCTCAGAGAAAGTGACCTTTCTCTTGGCCTTTGATTTGGCAATTCTTTTGGCAGGGGGGTTGGCAGTAGGAGTTCCCCTTGCCTCACTTCTGGTTCTCAACCTTTTCAACCTTTGAAGAGGAATTTCTTCCTCAGACTCAGTTCTTTCAGGAGAAGAGTCAGTCTTCATCTGCTCAATCTCCTTGGTGAAATCTTCAATCATCTTTTCTGGAACTGTATCTTCAGTTTGTGCTGATCCAGCCACATCAGCAGACTGTGCTGTTGGCTCAGCAGGTTGACTTGTCTGACCCTCCTTCTTGCTCTTCTTAGAGGGGGCCTTTTTGGATTTTGCAGTGGCCTTTCTTTTTGGTTTTGCCACAATTTTTCTCACTGGTTCATACAATTTGAACTCCTTGCTACTGTGAGTGGTCTTTCCACCACCCATAGGACATTGCAGGGATGCAAACAGATTACTGAGTAAGATAGCATGAGAATGCCTCTTATCACTCAGCAGCTCATAGACGTGAGTAGCCCAGTTAACTTTCAGTCCATAGTATATACAGATCATGGTGTAGTACCTCCTCCTAGGTAATCCATCTAGAGAACCCGTGCTACACTCCAGCACTTTCGCAATGATGTCTGCGAACCTCTGATACTCATCTTTCAACTGAGTTTTCATCAGAGTTCCAGTCATCTCTTCTCCCTCTTTTGCACAAATTTTCCAAAATTCTTCCTCCTTTTCAGACCCTAGGTCTGTCACATCTCCTCCTTTATTCTTAAGTTTGTAAATTTCACTTAAGACAGCAGCAGAAACAGCAATTTTCTTACCACCAATAACAGCAGACATGAAAGTTTCATCATCGTTGAACTTCCTGGTCGTGTAGAAGTGATATACGTCTTCTAAGTAGACCCTGTCTTCGTGTGCTTCCAGAACTGGGACTAAAGATGCCTCTTTGATTTTCTCCATGAGTGAGCGCATCAGATCAGTACCCGAAAAGTGGAATTTGCTGTAGTTTAGGTATCTTCCATCAATAATCTTTTCCATTTCTGAGATTAGTGAGTAGAATTCTGCAAAACCAATAAACTTTCGAAACAGGAGAGCTTGAGAGTTAAAGAATTTGAGAGTGTTTGAGTGCGTAAGACGACTGTGCTGTTCAGATCGGACTTTATAGGTTTCCTTTGATTTGGTTATCGTGATTAATCTGAAACGTTGATCTAATCTGACAGTTTTAAATCGTGTGAATGGGAGTTACGGATTTCAAATTTTAATATTTTAATGTCAGACAGGCGGGAAACTCAAACGTTACTTATCTGTTACTTATAAAAGCGTGTTTCTAAAAATGCGACTTTATAACCATGCTTATATAAGACATCAGATGAGTGGAGTGTAACTTATCTGACAGACGAGTGATCTGATATTTGTTATTACTAGAGAAGGCCAATAGCTAGTAATCTTCCTCTGCTGTTTGTCAATCCAGCAAGATAAAATAATCTTCAGTCTTCAAGAATTAAGAACATATCTTCTGATAACTTAACTTCAACTAACTGTCATTAACTGATTTCATCTTTAGAACAGAGGTACCGCTAGTCTTACACGTTCCCCCTGACTTTAAGAATTCATAAGCTAACTAGTATGTTGAAGGTTAATCCTTGAATATAATAGCGAATAACTAAGCTGTTGAACTTCAGTCTTCTGATGAATTCCCCCTCAGCTTATGCATCCAATTTAAGTAGTCCTAGCTCAGCTCTTAGAGTTGAAAACCTTACTTCACTTAAAGGTTTAGTGAAGATATCAGCAATCTGATTGTCAGTATGAACATACTCTATCATAACATTGCCTTTTTCCACATGATCTCTAATGAAGTGATGCTTGATCTCTATATGTTTAGTCCTTGAATGACTTGTAGTGTTCTGAGTAAGAGAGATTGCACTTGTATTGTCACAGTAGATTGGAATTCCACTGATTTTGATGTTGTAGTCTTCTAGTTGATGCTTCAACCAAAGTATCTGTGCACAGCAAGCTCCAGCAGCTATATATTCAGCTTCAGCAGTAGATATAGAAACTGAAGTCTGTTTCTTACTCATCCATGAGATCAGACGACTGCCTAAGAACTGACAGGCACCTGTTGTGCTCTTTCTGTCAATCTTGCAGCCAGCAAGGTCTGAATCTGAATAACCAATAAGTTCAAATCCAGATTCTCTAGGATACCACAATCCCAATTCTTGAGTGCCTTTAATGTATTTCAATATCCTCTTGGCAGCTAAGAGATGAGATTCCTTGGGGTTTGATTGAAATCTTGCACAGACTCCAACTGAGTACATTATATCGGGTCTACTTGCTGTTAGATACAACAATGAACCAATAATGTCTCTATATTTGGTTATGTCCACTGATTTGCCATCTTCATCTTTATCCAAACGAAGACTTGTAGACATAGGAATGCTAGCAGTTGAGCTAGTTTCCATACCAAACTTCTTGAACAGATCTCTTGTGTATTTTGCTTGGCTGATGAATATTCCATTAGGCAACTGTCTAACTTGCAGACCAAGACTTTTCAAAAGTCTTGGAAAATCAAAACTTTTTGGAAAATGGATTGTATCAGCCATGTTCCCCACATTGCTGGTATGTCCTTTGAGGACTGGAATATCATAATGGAGATTTTTCTAGCTGCTTATAATGACAACATGTACACATGTATCATTAAAGGTCCATTCAGATTCACAAAGACCATAAAGATAAATGAGGTTGACACGGTTGTGGAAAAAGACCTTCATGAGATGACTCCAGAAGAAATAAAGCTTTACAATCTAGACAAAGTTGGGATATTCATCATGACTAAAGCCCTGGACAATGATCGGTTTGACAAGGTCAAACATTGCAAGACTGCAAAGGAAATGTGGGACAAAGTCAGAGACATGAGCGAAGGCAATGATGCAATAAAGGAGCATCAGCTCACTGTTGCTTTGGAGAAACTTGACAACTTCAAGATGAAGTCTGGAGAAACCACTGATCAGATGGATACCAGATTCACCAGAACTCTGAATGAAGTTTTAAAGTTGGGAAAGACCTTCACTGACAAAGAGATCACTGTCAGAGTATTAAAGGCCCTACCCCCAAAATTCAACATGAAAGTGACAGCATTGGAAGAATCAAGGGATTTGGAAAAAATTTCTCTTACTGAGCTGTTCTCTGTACTCAAGGCATTCGAGTATAAACTGCCTAGAATGGGAATTGAAGAAACCTCAACTTCAGGACCCACAGCTGCACTGGTTTCTGCTGAAAACACCAGAAGACCAGCACAGAAAAACAAAGAAGTGGACTCATCTGATGAAGCCACTCTACTCAACAAGAAGGAGTACACTGCTGGAGATGTTGCACTGAAATTGGGACACTTCATCAAAGACTGCCCATACCCAAAAGCAGAAAAATACACTGAAGAGGAGAAGAAAATGAGAAAAGAAAGAAAGCATCAGAGAGGCAAGGCAATGATGGCTGAAGCAGAAAAGCTGACTGCTGTCTACTCATCTGATTCAGATTCAGACACGTCTGATGAAGAATCGTCTGATGAAGAAAAGCCTGCGCTCCTGTGCCTGATGGCAAAGGAATCTGATGACTCTGAGGATGAGGTAACTCCTCTTAACAATGAATTATTTAATTCATTTGAACAAATGATGCTTAACAATACTGGTATTGCTGAAGCATATAAAAAGCTTAAGGAAGAGATGATATTGCTAAAAGAGCAAAATAGTTCACTGAAACTTTTAGCTGAAAAGCCAAAGGAATCAGCTGAATACAAACAGCTTGAGCAAGAACATGAGTCTCTGAAAGCCGAATGTGATGTTTATAAAGGAAAAATCATGGAACTTGAAAAAGTTATTGAGTCTCATGAAAAATCATCTGTTGCATCCACTCATATATCTAGTAAACAGAAGATACCTTTAGAACAGGATAAGTTTGAACTAAACCATACTGAAAAATTTGTATCAGCTGACAACAGTAAGGTCATTCTTTATGTTCAGACAACTAAACCTGCTTCACCTGAGAAAGAATTAAAGGAGAAGAAATCTCCTAAGGCTAAAAAGAGCAAAGAGCCTGGTATAGTAAATCAGACTAGTAAGATCAAACAGCAGAGTCTTAAGAAGTCTGCTGATAAAGCAAAACTGAATCAATCTGTTGGTAAAACTAAGTCAAAATCAATTGAGCAAACTTCTAGTAAACCAAAGAAGCATAAAAACAAGAAAAACAAAAATGCTTGGTATGGAAATGAGTCATATTATGTGCAAACTGCTGCATATCATCCTATGTATCATGCACCTCAATTTCCAGGCTACTATGCACCTTACCCTGCTCATCCAATGCATGCATACCCTGCTTATCATGCACCTTACCCTGCTTATGAACACCTTCCTTATCATACTGATCATCAACATGACTTATCTGATAACTATGATAAAAATAAAGATGTTCATGCTCCTGTCAAAGCTCGGAAACCTAAGAAGCCTAAGACATCAACATCTTGGGTTGTCAAAGGTGAAACTAATCCTTCAGGACCCTCTCAATAAGGGTACCTAAAACAATTTTATTTTGTTTTGTAGGTTAGGATTAGGAGTAGGAGTAAAGTAGAGAAGATTTGGTACTTGGACAGTAGATGTTCAAGACACATGTGTGGAAACATACATGAGCTGACTGATGCAGTTGTTGTGGATGGTCCAAAAGTTACTTTTGGAGACAGTAAAGAAGGCAAGATTGTAGCTAAAGGAAGAGTTATCAAAGGAAACATTGAGATATCTGACGTCTCATATGTTAAAGGCCTAAAGTACAACCTGCTGAGCATAAGTCAATTTTGTGACAAAGGATATTCAGTCATCTTCTCAACAGATAAGTGCTATGTTGAACAGATTGGTACAAAGAAGGTAATTTTATCTGGAAGAAGACAAGGAAATATCTACATAGTCGACTGGAATTCTGCTGATAAGAATTCAAGTGTTTGTTTGGTGGCATCTGCACCAAGTGAAGTTAGCTGGCTATGGCACAAGAGAATGAATCATCTAAACTTCAAGACCATAAACAGATTAATCAAGAATGATCTGGTAGAAGGGATTCCAAAAGCAGTCATGAGCAAAGACAAGCTCTGTGATGCATGTCAGAAGGGTAAACAAATCAAGTCATCATTCAAAGGCAAGAAGCACCAATCTTCTGGAAGAATATTGGAGCTACTACATATGGACTTATTTGGACCCATTGATCCAGTCAGCAATGGTGGAAAGAAATACTGCCTAGCTGTTGTGGATGACTATTCAAGATATACTTGTGTGATTTTCATGAAGAAGAAAAGTGAAACCAAGGAACATCTTACCAATCTGATGGAACTGATCCAGAATGAGAAGAGTATCAAAATATTGAAGATCAGATCAGATAGAGGGACAGAGTTTACAAACTCTACTGTTGAAGAGTATTGTAATATCAAGGGAATACATCATGAGTATTCAGCTGCTAGAACCCCTCAACAGAATGGTGTTGCTGAAAGGAGAAACAGAACACTAAAAGAAGCTGTCAGGACCATGATAGCTGAAGCTAAGCTGCCACAAAGATTTTGGGCAGAAGCAACAAATACAACATGCTTTACCCAAAACAGATGTATGATCAACAAAAATCAGAACAAGACTCCATATGAAGTTTGGAACAACAGAAAACCAAACATTCATTACTTTAAGATTTTTGGTTGTAAATGTTTTGTATTAAATAATGGGAAAAATCACCTTACTGCATTTGCAGAAAAGGCTGATGAAGCTGTCTTTGTAGGATACTCAACTGTTAGTAAGGCTTACAGAGTTTTTAACAAAAGAACATTACTAATAGAAGAATCCATCCATGTAGTATTTGATGAGCCAAGTCAATCTTCTGAAAAGAATCAAAATGTTAACCAAGATCTGTCTACTGATTTACAGAAGTTAGACATTGGAAGAAATGAAGAATATGTTCCCATCATACTACCTAATCTTAGTTCAGCTACTAACTCAAGTGCTGTTCAAAATCACAGTGCTGGTTGTCTAACAGACGAGTTGCAAACAGCTGACAGACCAGAGACTGTTCAACAGACTGCAAATGTTCAACAGACTACTACTGGAACTCCAACAGTAGTGTTGCAAGATCAAGACAGAGGACAACATCCTGATCTGCAACCTGATCTCAGATGGCTCAAGAATCACCCACCAGAGTTAGTAATTGGTGATCCTTTAGATAGAGTGAAAACAAGAAGAGCTGCTGCACAAGATGCTATGTTTGTCACCTTTCTATCTCAAATAGAGCCTAAGAAAATTCAAGAAGCTCTTAATGATTCCTTCTGGATAGAAGCTATGCAAGAAGAGTTGAATCAATTTGAAAGGAATGAAGTCTGGTACTTAGTTCCTAGACCAAGTCATCAAAGAGTAATTGGCACTAAGTGGGTATTCAGAAATAAGATGAATGAAGAAGGTATTTTTACCAGAAACAAAGCAAGATTAGTGGCCAAAGGTTATTGTCAAGAAGAAGGAATTGACTTTGATGAGACATTTGCACCAGTAGCAAGACTTGAAGCAATCAGACTGTTTCTTGCCTATACTGCTTACAAGAACTTCACTGTCTATCAGATGGATGTGAAGTCTGCTTTTCTCAATGGAGAATTGCAAGAAGAGGTATATGTTGAACAACCTCCTGGATTTGAAGTCTATCAAGAAGAGGACAAAGTATATCGTCTGAAGAAAGCCCTCTATGGACTGAAACAGGCTCCAAGAGCATGGTATGATACCCTATCTGATTTTCTTTTAATTAAAGGATTTCATAAAGGTAAGGTAGATAAAACCTTGTTTACAATTGAATGGGAAAATCATATATTACTTGTGCAAATATATGTGGACGATATTATTTTTGGGTCAACTAACCAAAAGATGTGTGATAAGTTCTCCAAGCTGATGAAGAACAGTAAGCAGACGGAGCTGATCGTGAACAAATCTTGAACAGCAGACTGACCACTCTTCTTACAAATACTTAGCTGTTTTTCAGCAAAACAGTTTTTCAAATAGTATACTTGCAGCGGATTGTTTTAAAGTGTTTTTCACAAGTAGACTAAGTTCTTAAAAGATTTTATCCCCAGTTTTGAAACTCCTTATAAAATCTTTTGATAATTCAAAGTGTTTAAGTATGCAATCTTTAAAATATGCAAGAAAACTTAAATGCAAGATAACACAGAGAATTTTTATAGTGGTTATATGGATAGAAATCCTTTAGTCCACTCTTCCAGATCACTTAGATTCTGGGTTATACTATAATCACACATATTACAATATTTCTCCACTTATACCTAGACAACTAATGAAAAGGCTATAAGCTCACAATAGAAAATCACTAAGAAATTCTACTCTCTGAAGTTTGATCACTCACAAAGATGGATCACAACTTCTCACAACACTCAGCTATTACAAGATCACTTAGATCGTAATTTTCTATTTTCTTCAACTGGGTTTCTGTCAACAGATGATTTCCACCAGACGAGTGAGCTGTTTTGAGATTTCTCTGATTGTTGTTGTATATTTCGCTCGTTGAAAATCAGCTATATTTATACTTGGATTTGAATTTATGACCGTTGAAGCAAATCACATCATCAAATCCATAGCCTTTGCCAGAATAAAAAACGGCAACCTGCTACAGTACTTTCTCTGCTGTACTTTCCTGCAGCAGCATTAAATGCACTCTACTGATACGAGGTTTTCTTCAATCATTTGCCATTACTGCCCTTCTCTTACAACATTTATTACTCCAAGTGCATTTATTAACGTTGGACTGAACTCTTGATCTCTTTTACTCTGCTGATCGAAGCAACCCATCTGATAGGCACTCTGCTGATCAAATACTGAACTAATCTGATTTGACTCGGCTGATGACCTACTTTTCTGTTCGCTGTTTCAGCATGAGATCACTAGTCTTCTGGTCTTTGAACTTTGAACTCTTCTGATATCTTCTTTGTTTGTTCAAGGTTCTTCTAAGGGAGCTAAGCTTTCCATACTTAGCTGATTATGATGTTTTAGAAATCATCAAAACCTTCCCTTAATTACTTGTCTTCTCTGCTCTTTAACTTCATCTTCATCCAACACTAATCACAGGACTTGTGTGATTGGATCAGGTTTCGGCCAAGTCAAGATCAGCCAGGTTGGGTTCGGCCGAGTTGGTTCGGGCGACTAGGGTTGGGGCGAAAGTTATGGGGCGATTTTGTAAATAAAATTCTTATGCAAAAATTTGATTTCTTTCTTATGAAAAAATCGGTTTTCTTGCTTAATTTCGGCAGAGTAATTTTCTTTTCAAAAGTCTTTCTTGTGTTGTCAGGGTTATGAATAAAGAGAAAAGAAGAAGTATTTATAAGAGAAGAGTCCTTCTCTTAGAAGATATCTTCTTCCCTTATCTATCAAATCCCCATTCCTGATCAACATAGGAATGTAAGATTTGATAAATCTCTTCTTACTTGTTTTCCAAGAATAAAAAACTCTTTCCTGTATCTTACAAAAATCGCCCCCTATCCCCAACTTTAAAATTATTACAAATCAACCCATATAATTATCCAATTCTAAAATTGGGTAACAATTTAATCATCCAACTTCATTAATTAACTACTTTAATTAATTTCATAATTAATCAGATAACTCTAATTAATTAATTGAACATTAATCAATTAGATATCTAATTAATATTCTCCCATTGAATTAATGTCTTAATTCAATTACTTTGATTTAACAACTTTAAATCATTAATTTCCTTTATGACAGTCACCGTCCAATTGTATTGTGTGTGACCCTCTGGGTTCACCATCAATTGGCAGCAGGCCCACGACTTTCGTGATTTAATTAACGAGCAATTAAATGCTCCGATCAATTAAACAGCTTTTAATTGACCACTCCAGAATTAATTTCCTTATTAATTCAGGAGTACCCACACTTCATGGTCGATGTCTAGTCACAAGCCCATGAAGCCCAATTAAAGGTGAATTGATAATTTTGAACCTCACCTCTTATAATTGCCATGTACATACGGTCCTTCTAAAGACTAATTTCCCGATCAAAACCTAGGGTGTGTGAATTGATCGGCACCTCTAATTATCTCGATTCTGTACTTTCGAATTCTGGATAATAATTCCAGTGTGACTGCTAAATATGGAAACCCCTTTCCAAATTCGTCACCAACCATGGCCATGGATTCTAGGAACATATTATCGAAGAACGTACAGGAAATTCTCCCACCTTATCAGGATGAGTCGATAGATCCTTTCTTAGTACTAACCACTCGCGTACAATTGTGTACGCACCCAACTTAGGCACTTTGTGGCCAGGCTACGTGACCAGTACCTAAATCTAAGTACGCACACTCGTGTACCGAATTCGCCCTAGCACCTCAAGTACAAGGACTAAATTGTACACTATTATAAGCCTTGAGAAACATCCCATCACCGATATGCGTCATGCGCTTCCACAATGGGTTTCTCTGTTCGGGTCATTCGATGCGTTCAATCCTCCATTGAACCACCTACTGATATGCACTGGCCTCAATTGCCTTGCTTATGAAACGCTACAAATTCACTCCATGTGAATCATGCATACTTGTACAAGTCTTTGCGATTCCTACGATACCCCATCTCGTTCGGAATCTATGACTTGGAACGGTTTTAAGATCACGACCTTAGAAACTGTTTCATGATTGCACTCAGTACTGAAGTGAATCGTCCCATAGTCTATTGTGACCTTAGGATTTCATCCAATCGCTTAGATAAGTTCGCGAGAGATGAAGTTGGCCATTGTTCAACTCACGTACTATGAATGAACGGGCGTATTAATTATAAACCATAAGAAAACAGTACTCTAACAAGCTAATTGGTATTGGCTTGCTGGGCACTATCCTATCAATCTCCCACTTTCCCTAAAGCCAATCACAGTATTTCTAAGACCCATCTATACCAATATGTCCCTCGAACCCTTTTGTGAAAGAGCTTAATTAGTGGATCTGCTAAATTGTCTTTGTTGAGATGACGTATTACTTCTACGCGTCTCAACTACCTATGACTTGTTCAATTACATGGTATTGTGTTCAGACTATCGGTGAGATCTCGTTTCCCTTTCATTGAGCAATTGCCTTATCTAAATCGGCTAAGATTATGATAGGCTTTTGTCATGCTAGGTATTTCATCCAATCATTGGATGAAAATTTCTCATCTAAACACTTTCTCTTGTGCAGCATC
This sequence comes from Penstemon eatonii, assembly GCA_038501285.1. Classification (NCBI taxonomy): domain Eukaryota; kingdom Viridiplantae; phylum Streptophyta; class Magnoliopsida; order Lamiales; family Plantaginaceae; genus Penstemon; species Penstemon eatonii. The sequence goes on along the minus strand of CM076715.1, from coordinate 56,770,354 downwards.
ATAATGGTGCGATTATTCTGATTGAGTTGGCAATGGTATACTATTGGATTTTCTTCAAATTTACCTCTGCTCCATCGAGATAGAATAAATCATCTACTTCAGACTGGAAATCTATAATCACTAAATTCTTCGAGTTTTCAATTCTCCACTACTACCACGGACCAGCATTATATCCTTTAATTATCTTCGAGGATTGCATTTATGGTAGTCCATTGTCCTTTACTGGTGTTCGACTATCAGTAGCTCGTGAAAAGTCAAAGCATTTGATGAGTTAGGTCTAGTACAAGACTTTGCATGTTACATGCAATCCAAATGCCAAAGCATAAGGCTTCATGAAACAATTTCTTCTTTACTCATTTATATGCAGGGCTCATTAAATAAGTAAGAGAGATTTTGTCTCTTTTGAAATAATCCTTTCTTAAATTCTTCCATATTGAATTTAATCAATATATAGTCTTTGTACTTAGATTCGGTGAATTGTAACATCTACTTCGTTTTTATCTCTATAAATACGTATTGCCAGTACGTGAGATGTAATTCCCAAGTCTAATCATGGAGAATTGCGTGAAGAACACGCTTTCGTCTGTGCTACTCTGATATTCTTATATCGTACTTGATGTGTATAACATCATCTTGTTGTGTTACGAACTCAACTATGCTCCCACTAATTATTTTGCACAATTGGAATCCATATGCCTTTTGACTCTTTCAACATTCTTGATTGACTTATCAAGTTGCATGTTCCAAGTTCGGGAAAAAGTCATAGATTGACCTTTGGATTCGAATAGAGACCTTCTCATCAATTTTCAATTATGAGATGCAGGATTCATATCCAATAGTCATATTCTGGTAGTTAAAACCACATTTCTATGGCTAATAGTTTCTTTGTAATCTTGGATTAAAATCCAATTTCTCAATTTCGCTAAATGGAATTTTGAGTTCCTTACGAATTTGATTAGATTACGAAGCGCTTGTGCAAAGATCGGTTCAGCACGTTTCAGGGTTCACTCCCACTGTTCGTGGGGATGGGTCCAATTCTTGGACTTCAGCAAGTTCTATGACATTTCTTATTTCCTTTGACAAGGACTCGTCAACAGAGGAATAAGCTACTTACGAGATATTTTCCTTTCTCGTTGTCGTAGAACGGTATCCAATGGATTTCGTTGGATACCCCACAAAATTTATATGAATTAGATCTACCATCTAACTTCTCATATAAGGGTATTTTGCTATGTCTTAAATGACATGTCGGTGTAAGAACTCACTTCGAAAGGTACTAGACCAAGTATCTTTGAAGAATCAGGTGAGGCTATCCCCAAATGTGAATCAAGGAATATAGCAAATCACAGTCGTGAATCGAATAAAGTTTGATTCCTTCTTTGATTTGCTTCATGAGAATTCTATTATCGTCTTGTAGATAATCAAGGAGTTAGTTGCTTATGTTCAAACAAGTTTGATTAGATCAAAAATGCTTTTGACATAATGCACTTAGTTACTTCATTTCCAAAACGTCTATTGAATTACTTCAATGGTTTTAGAATTGTACTTGAATAAAGTACACATACACATTGACGATTGAAATCGCAAGTATATATGAAGTAGCATCCCTTTGAACTAGTGCTTTTAGTTCTCATTGATTGAAATGTTTGGAATGCCTTAGCGATCCTTTATTTCAGTTATTATTCCTTCAATATTTTGAAAGTTACAAGTTTGTCCAAGTTCTTTATTTCAAGAGAAGTAGATAAAAACTTTCCTTTCGAATCTTTAGGAAGAATGTCCAAAATAAACATTTCAAGCGCGGATGATTATCTTGTTCGTTTTACGATTTTAGATTCAACAGGCAGTTTTTTGAAGTTTTGATTCGTTTATCATTGTTTTATTACTATGCTTCAAAACATCAACATTTGTACAAAGTTAAATTGCTCTAATTAAATAAATTCCATTCTCAATGGTAAAGCAATAAAGTCGTGTACAAAATTTGAAATAATACTCAAAATAAACTAAAACTAAAAATTTATGCTAATACGAAAAACTAAGTAAAACTTCTTTTACTAAAAAGGAATATCTAGGTTCAGTTCTTCCTTGACCCAGTCCCTGAATTCGTTTTCCCTCAACTCTCTCTGCACTGCTTGCATCTTCCTTTCAAGGAATTTCCTCCTTTAAGGTGGAGAGGGAATACTGTCATCTCCTGTAAACTCTTTTACAGACATGAAAGTTTTATCAGATGTCTTACATCAAAAAGAATTAACAGATGTATAACTTAAAGTCATACCGTAGTTAAGTCTATCCAGGAATTCCTTTAAAGTGAGCTTCTTTATTTTCTTTTCGTTCTTACATAGAGAGCAATTTGCTTCATATAGTCCAAATCCTTGCAGATGAGCTCCTTCATATTTGTCTAACAACTCATGCAATTGTTTTGTTTCAATTCCATCAGGCGGAATATCACAATGTTGCATGAAATGAGTGAAGGTGTCAGATAGACAATGTAGAGTAATCTCTATCTCATCTTCGAGAATGAATCGGGCTCCAAGCCCTTTGATTCGTTTGAACATCTTGGTTAAGTAACAACAATATTCCTTAACATTGTTAAACTTAGCCATGGTTGTTTCATGAAGGTAATTGCACATCATACTCCCCAAAGTTGATTCATTTCTAACACGCATTAATACTCGTTTGAACGGGACAGTGGATGGTGAATGGCTAATAGTGAAACAGATAATTATAAGAATACAGGTTTAATATTAATACTTATAATTAACGAAATTTGGACTTCTTATCGAAAAAGTTCTCCCACTATTTTATCGAAACAATAGCCCCTTCTAGTTTCGGGAAAAATCTATTTCCTAGTTGTACTTGACGTCCCAGCAGCAATTAGTTGCACCCACAACTCGTGGCCATACAATTAATTCCCTAGGTAGGTATACATTTTACCAATTGTGTCTACTACACAACCTTCAAGCTATTTTGCCTCGTTTTTCGCATTTATCTAGCACTGCTACATCATAAATGTTACTACGCGTTAAGTCTAACCCATTAATCATGATAAGCAACGGGCCCGGTCATGAATTCTCTGTAACTAGTTATCGGTCGATCTTCACATCCCGACCAGTCCCTACCCTTGTCGAGTTTTAGAAAAACTAGAATCAAGGAATTTCGTGTATTGCCCCTTTCTTCGACTCGGGTGCCAGACTCTGGATCACCTCCATCGATAAGTAGACAACATACACTAGTCCCTATTAATGGAAGGCTTGGATTTATAAAACCTCATTTTATATTTAACCCAATGTGACTTAATATTTATTCATAAATCGCTTCAATTATGCTTTATCTTTTATTTACGATCTAGATTGTAGTGCGCAAACACACAAGCAATCATAAATCGACTAATAAATAAAAGCCATACAATAGCATGCATACTACCACAATATGTTTTCGATCGGGAGCCTCCTATGCGGGCCATCATCGAGCCAATGATGTTGGCCCAATTGGTCAATCTAAAGGGTTATCAAAGAACCTATGCTATTACACAATGTACCATGCGTACATGGCCTTCAATTTTCTTGGGCTCCCACCTTGCTTGTAAACGGGCCTCCATTCTAAACTAATAAAACAGTCAAAGCCCTATTCCATTACAAAGGCTCAGAGTGGCCCAAAAATAATAACAGGCTCGCAGGCCCAATAAAAACCATGCATTAAATTAAACCAATCACATCTAACCTAAGGTCAAGGCTCGGCACGATCGAAAAACCACGTAAACAGTTCACGTAGAGTAAGAATCATGCAAACAACATTTACGTATTTCTTTCTTAATTTTAAAACTACCTTTTAAAACTAACTTCGATGATTCTTGCTTTTTAGTCACTACTAATTATGACAAATAAATTCTCGGGTAAATAAAACAAGTTTTCTGCCTTAAATACAGATCCTGATTTTTCAACTTTTGAAAATTGCAGTTCGGCCCCTCTACTTTCGAAAATTGCACTTTTGACCCCAAAACTTTTGAAAAGTTAAAAAATACCGCCAGAACAGTTTTCGGACAGAAGAACCAGAAAATAAAATTTTGAAATCCAGAAAATTTTCGAATTTTTCAACTGACCCCTGAACTTTTGGAAATTACAAAACAGTCCTTGAATTTTTGGAAATTGCAAAACGGCTCAAAAACATGTGCGATCAGAATTTCACAAACAGCCCAAATTTCACAAAAATTTCCAGAAACAGAAAATTAATTTTCAGCCCTAATTTACACGTTTTGCGATTTTGCACAAAGAGTCCTGATTTTTCGAAAAACTATAAATTTGCCACAGATCTTAAAAAGCAATTTTACCAAATCATAGATCCAGTCATAACAAGCAACAATCAATCAACAGAACATAATTATCACGCGTTCTCATACACATAATTAAACATATATGGTGAACACAAATTATGTTCAGGCCTTTTCGTATAAAACGTATGGAGTTGGGTCTGATACCACTGTTGGGATATTTCTAGTTGGGGCTCGATTGTCAATACAACAAAGTGCGGGATTTAAAATTTTTTGAGGTCCCTATTAGTCCCATAAATCCATCTCCATAGTTAATTATACGAAAAGGTTGAATCAAACAAAACATAAACATAAGGGGGTTTTTGCGATTTACCTCACCACAGCTCGGTGGTGGTTACCTCCAGGCATTTCGTTCGATCAACAATATGAGTGATCCATGTGTCTCACCTCCAAAGTTGATCCACACCAATCGGATTGTAGTGACACCTCCAAGTCGTAGCCTACGAACTGGATCTTGAAGATTTGTCAGCAAATGATTCTGTAGATCTGGATCTGGACTTAGATTTGGATCTGGATTGAGAGATCTAATGGAAGAAGAAACTAATCATAGGACTTGTGTGATTGGATCAGGTTTCGGCCAAGTCAAGATCGGCCAGGTTGGGTTCGGCTGAGTTGTTTCGGGCGACTAGGGTTGGGGCGAAAGTTATGGGGCGATTTTGTAAATAAAATTCTTGTGCAAAAATCTGATTTCTTTCTTATGCAAAAATCGGTTTTCTTGCTTAATTTCAGCAGAGTAATTTTCTTTTCAAAAGTCTTTCTTGTGTTGTCAGGGTTATGAATGAAGAGAAGAGAATAAGTATATATAAGAGAAGAGTCCTTCTCTTAGAAGATATCTTCTTCCCTTATCTATCAAATCCCCATTCCTTAGGCCATCTCCAATGGAGATGGCCGTTCCCGATCTCGAGCTCGGGCTCACGCGAAAAACTATTGGAGACGGAACCCATGCTACACTCCAGCACTTTCGCAATGATGTCTGCGAACCTCTGATACTCATCTTTCAACTGAGTTTTCATCAGAGTTCCAGTCATCTCTTCTCCCTCTTTTGCACACATTTTCCAAAATTCTTCCTCCTTTTCAGACCCTAGGTCTATCACATCTCCTCCTTTATTCTTAAGTTTGTAAATTTCACTTAAGACAGCAGCAGAAACAGCAATTTTCTTACCACCAATAACAGCAGACATGAAAGTTCCATCATCGTTGAACTTCCTGGTCGTGTAGAAGTGATATACGTCTTCTAAGTAGACCCTGTCTTCGTGTGCTTCCAGAACTGGGACTAAAGATGCCTCTTTGATTTTCTCCATGAGTGAGCGCATCAGATCAGTACCCGAAAAGTGGAATTTGCTGTAGTTTAGGTATCTTCCATCAATAATCTTTTCCATTTCTGAGATTAGTGATAGACTTCAAATCCAGGAGGTTGTTCAACATATACCTCTTCTTGCAATTCTCCATTGAGAAAAGCAGACTTCACATCCATCTGATAGACAGTGAAGTTCTTGTAAGCAGTATAGGCAAGAAACAGTCTGATTGCTTCAAGTCTTGCTACTGGTGCAAATGTCTCATCAAAGTCAATTCCTTCTTCTTGACAATAACCTTTGGCCACTAATCTTGCTTTGTTTCTGGTAACAATACCTTCTTCATTCATCTTATTTCTGAATACCCACTTAGTGCCAATTACTCTTTGATGACTTGGTCTAGGAACTAAGTACCAGACTTCATTCCTTTCAAATTGATTCAACTCTTCTTGCATAGCTTCTATCCAGAAGGAATCATTAAGAGCTTCTTCAATTTGCTTAGGCTCTATTTGAGATAGAAAGGTGACAAACATAGCATCTTGTGCAGCAGCTCTTCTTGTTTTCACTCTATCTAAAGGATCACCAATTACTAACTCTGGTGGGTGATTCTTGAGCCATCTGAGATCAGGTTGCAGATCAGGATGTTGTCCTCTGTCTTGATCTTGCAACACTACTGTTGGAGTTCCAGTAGTAGTCTGTTGAACATTTGCAGTCTGTTGAACAGTCTCTGGTCTGTCAGCTGTTTGCAACTCGTCTGTTAGACAACCAGCACTGTGATTTTGAACAGCACTTGAGTTAGCAGCTGAACTAAGATTAGGTAGTATGATGGGAACATATTCTTCATTTCTTCCAATGTCTAACTTCTGTAAATCAGTAGACAGATCTTGGTTAACATTTTGATTCTTTTCAGAAGATTGACTTGGCTCATCAAATACTACATGGATGGATTCTTCTATTAGTAATGTTCTTTTGTTAAAAACTCTGTAAGCCTTACTAACAGTTGAGTATCCTACAAAGACAGCTTCATCAGCCTTTTCTGCAAATGCAGTAAGGTGATTTTTCCCATTATTTAATACAAAACATTTACAACCAAAAATCTTAAAGTAATGAATGTTTGGTTTTCTGTTGTTCCAAACTTCATATGGAGTCTTGTTCTGATTTTTGTTGATCATACATCTGTTTTGGGTAAAGCATGTTGTATTTGTTGCTTCTGCCCAAAATCTTTGTGGCAGCTTAGCTTCATCTATCATGGTCCTGACAGCTTCTTTTAGTGTTCTGTTTCTCCTTTCAGCAACACCATTCTGTTGAGGGGTTCTAGCAGCTGAATACTCATGATGTATTCCCTTGATATTACAATACTCTTCAACAGTAGAGTTTGTAAACTCTGTCCCTCTATCTGATCTGATCTTCAATATTTTGATACTCTTCTCATTCTGGATCAGTTCCATCAGATTGGTAAGATGTTCCTTGGTTTCACTTTTCTTCTTCATGAAAATCACCCAAGTATATCTTGAATAGTCATCCAGAACAGCTAGGCAGTATTTCTTTCCACCATTGCTGACTGGATCAATGGGTCCAAATAAGTCCATATGTAGTAGCTCCAATATTCTTCCAGAAGATTGGTGCTTCTTGCCTTTGAATGATGACTTGATTTGTTAACCCTTCTGACATGCATCACAGAGCTTGTCTTTGCTCATGACTGCTTTTGGAATCCCTTCTACCAGATCATTCTTGATTAATCTGTTTATGGTCTTGAAGTTTAGATGATTATGACTGAATATCCTTTGTCACAAAATTGACTTATGCTCAGCAGGTTGTACTTTAGGCCTTTAACATATGAGACGTCAGATATCTCAATGTTTCCTTTGATAACTCTTCCTTTAGCTACAATCTTGCCTTCTTTACTGTCTCCAAAAGTAACTTTTGGACCATCCACAACAACTGCATCAGTCAGCTCATGTATGTTTCCACACATGTGTCTTGAACATCCACTGTCCAAGTACCAAATCTTCTCTACTTTACTCCTACTCCTAATCCTAACCTACAAAACAAAATAAAATTGTTTTAGGTACCCTTATTGAGAGGGTCCTGAAGGATTAGTTTCACCTTTGACAACCCAAGATGTTGATGTCTTAGGCTTCTTAGGTTTCTGAGCTTTGACAGGAGCATGAACATCTTTATTTTTATCATAGTTATCAGATAAGTCATGTTGATGATCAGTATGATAAGGAAGGTGTTCATAAGCAGGGTAAGGTGCATGATAAGCAGGGTATGCATGCATTGGATGAGCAGGGTAAGGTGCATAGTAGCCTGGAAATTGAGGTGCATGATACATAGGATGATATGCAGCAGGTTGCACATAATATGACTCATTTCCATACCAAGCATTTTGGTTTTTCTTGTTTTTATGCTTCTTTGGTTTACTAGAAGTTTGCTCAATTGATTTTGACTTAGTTTTACCAACAGATTGATTCAGTTTTGCTTTATCAGCAGACTTCTTAAGACTCTGCTGTTTGGTCTTACTAGTCTGATTTACTATACTAGGCTCTTTGCTCTTTTTAGCCTTAGGAGATTTCTTCTCCTTTAATTATTTCTCAGGTGAAGCAGGTTTAGTTGTCTGAACATAAAGAATGACCTTACTGTTGTCAGCTGATACAAATTTTTCAGTATGGTTTAGTTCAAACTTATCCTGTTCTAAAGGTATCTTCTGTTTACTAGATATATGAGTGGATGCAACAGATGATTTTTCATGAGACTCAATAACTTTTTCAAGTTCCATGATTTTTCCTTTATAAACTTCACATTCAGCTTTCAGAGACTCATGTTCTTGCTCAAGCTGTTTGTATTCAGCTGATTCCTTTGGCTTTTCAGCTAAAATTTTCAGTGAACTATTTTGCTCTTTTAGCAATATCATCTCTTCCTTAAGCTTTTTATATGCTTCAGCAATACCAGTATTGTTAAGCATCATTTGTTCAAATGAATTAAAAAATTACTTGTTAAGAGGAGTTACCTCATCCTCAGAGTCATCAGATTCCTTTGCCATCAGGCACAGGAGAGCAGGTTTTTCTTCATCAGACGATTCTTCATCAGACGTGTCTGAATCTGAATCAGATGAGTAGACAGCAGTCAGCTTTTCTGCTTCAGCCATCATTGCCTTGCCTCTCTGATGCTTTCTTTCTTTTCTCATTTTCTTCTCCTCTTCAGTGTATTTTTCTGCTTTTGGGTATGGGCAGTCTTTGATGAAGTGTCCCAATTTCAGTGCAACATCTCCAGCAGTGTACTCCTTCTTGTTGAGTAGAGTGGCTTCATCAGATGAGTCCACTTCTTTGCTTTTCTGTGCTGGTCTTCTGGTGTTTTCAGCAGCAACCAGTGCAGCTGTGGGTCCTGAAGTTGAGGTTTCTTCAATTCCCATTCTAGGCAGTTTATACTCGAATGCCTTGAGTACAGAGAACAGCTCAGTAAGAGAAATTTTTTCCAAATCCCTTGATTCTTCCAATGCTGTCACTTTCATGTTGAATTTTGGGGGTAGGGCCTTTAATACTCTGACAGTGATCTCTTTGTCAGTGAAGGTCTTTCCCAACTTTAAAACTTCATTCAGAGTTTTGGTGAATCTGGTATCCATCTGATCAGTGGTTTCTCCAGACTTCATCTTGAAGTTGTCAAGTTTCTCCAAAGCAACAGTGAGCTGATGCTCCTTTATTGCATCATTGCCTTCGCTCATGTCTCTGACTTTGTCCCACATTTCCTTGCAGTCTTGCAATGTTTGACCTTGTCAAACCGATCATTGTACAGGGCTTTAGTCATGATGAATATCCCAACTTTGTCTAGATTGTAAAGCTTTATTTCTTCTGGAGTCATCTCATGAAGGTCTTTTTCCACAACCGTGTCAACCTCATTTATCTTTATGGTCTTTGTGAATCTGAATGGACATTTAATGATACATGTGTACATGTTGCCATTATAAGCAGCTAGAAAAATCTCCATTCTGATTTTTCAGTCCTCAAAGGACATACCAGCAATGTGGGGAACATGGCTGATACAATCCATTTTCCAAAAAGTTTTGATTTTTCAAAAAGATGCTCTTTTGAAAAGTTTTGAAAACCTTTGAAAAACACTTGGATCAAGCTCGTTGATCAGGCAGCTGATTCTAATGAACCACCTGCTCTGATACCACTTGTTGGTCCCAAGTGGTCAGATGAGGTCTAGAGGAATGGGGGGGTGGTGAATAGACCTCTGAAAATTTTTGAACTTAAAAACTTTTCAGTCTTCTGTTCGCAGACTAAGCTGATGAAGAACAGTAAGCAGACGGAGCTGATCGTGAACAAATCTTGAACAGCAGACTGACCACTCTTCTTACAAATACTTAGCTGTTTTTCAGCAAAACAGTTTTTCAAATAGTATACTTGCAGCGGATTGTTTTAAAGTGTTTTTCACAAGTAGACTAAGTTCTTAAAAGATTTTATCCCCAGTTTTGAAACTCCTTATAAAATCTTTTGATAATTCAAAGTGTTTAAGTATGCAATCTTTAAAATATGCAAGAAAACTTAAATGCAAGATAACACAGAGAATTTTTATAGTGGTTATATGGATAGAAATCCTTTAGTCCACTCTTCCAGATCACTTAGATTCTGGGTTATACTATAATCACACAGATTACAATATTTCTCCACTTATACCTAGACAACTAATGAAAAGGCTATAAGCTCACAATAGAAAATCACTAAGAAATTCTACTCTCTGAAGTTTGATCACTCACAAAGATGGATCACAACTTCTCACAACACTCATCTATTACAAGATCACTCAGATCGTAATTTTCTATTTTCTTCAACTGGGTTTCTGTCAACAGATGATTTCCACCAGACGAGTGAGCTGTTTTGAGCTTTTGAGACTTAGACAAATTTTGCTTCAAAAACGAAATCTCTGATTGTTGTTGTATATTTCGCTCGTTGAAAATCAGCTATATTTATACTTGGATTTGAATTTATGACCGTTGAAGCAAATCACATCATCAAATCCATAGCCTTTGCCAGAATCAAAAACGGCAACCCGCTACAGTACTTTCTCTGCTGTACTTTCCTGCAGCAGCATTAAATGCACTCTACTGATACGAGGTTTTCTTCAATCATTTGCCATTACTGCCCTTCTCTTACAGCATTTATTACTCCAAGTGCATTTATTACCGTTGGACTGAACTCTTGATCTCTTTTACTCTGCTGATCGAAGCAACCCACCTGATAGGCACTCTGCTGATCAAATACTGAACTAATCTGATTTGACTCGGCTGATGACCTACTTTTCTGTTCGCTGTTTCAGCATGAGATCACTAGTCTTTTGGTCTTTGAACTTTGAACTCTTCTGATATCTTCTTTGTTTGTTCAAGATTCTTCTAAGGGAGCTAAGCTTTCCATACTTAGCTGATTATGATGTTTTGGAAATCATCAAAACCTTCCCTTAATTACTTGTCTTCTCTGCTCTTTAACTTCATCTTCATCCAACACTAATCACAGGACTTGTGTGATTGGATCAGGTTTCGGCCAAGTCAAGATCAGCCAGGTTGGGTTCGGCCGAGTTGGTTCGGGCGACTAGGGTTGGGGCGAAAGTTATGGGGCGATTTTGTAAATAAAATTCTTATGCAAAAATTTGATTTCTTTCTTATGAAAAAATCGGTTTTCTTGCTTAATTTCGGCAGAGTAATTTTCTTTTCAAAAGTCTTTCTTGTGTTGTTAGGGTTATGAATGAAGAGAAAAGAAGAAGTATTTATAAGAGAAGAGTCCTTCTCTTAGAAGATATCTTCTTCCCTTATCTATCAAATCCCCATTCCTGATCAACTTAGGAATGTAAGATTTGATAAATCTCTTCTTACTTGTTTTCCAAGAATAAAAAACTCTTTCCTGTATCTTACAAAAATCGCCCCCTATCCCCAACTTTAAAATTATTACAAATCAACCCATATAATTATCCAATTCTAAAATTGGGTAACTATTTAATCATCCAACTTCATTAATTAACTACTTTAATTAATTTCATAATTAATCAGATAACTCTAATTAATTAATTGAACATTAATCAATTAGATATCTAATTAATATTCTCCCATTGAATTAATGTCTTAATTTAATTACTTTGATTTAACAACTTTAAATCATTAATTTCCTTTATGACAGTCACCGTCCAATTGTATTGTGTGTGACCCTCTGGGTTCACCATCAATTGGCAACAGGCCCACGACTTTCGTGATTTAATTAACGAGCAATTAAATGCTCCGATCAATTAAACAGCTTTTAATTGACCACTCCAGAATTAATTTCCTTATTAATTCAGGAGTACCCACACTTCATGGTCGATGTCTAGTCACAAGCCCATGAAGCCCAATTAAAGGTGAATTGATAATTTTGAACCTCACCTCTTATAATTGCCATGTACATACGGTCCTTCTAAAGACTAATTTCCCGATCGAAACCTAGGGTGTGTGAATTGATCGGCACCTCTAATTATCTCGATTTTGTACTTTCGAATTCTGGATAATAATTCCAGTGTGACTGCTAAATATGGAAACCCCTTTCCAAATTCGTCACCAACCATGGCCATGGATTCTAGGAACATATTATCGAAGAACGTACAGGAAATTCTCCCACCTTATCAGGATGAGTCGATAGATCCTTTCTTAGTACTAACCACTCGCGTACAATTGTGTACGCACCCAACTTAGGCACTTTGTGGCCAGGCTACGTGACCAGTACCTAAATCTAAGTACGCACCCTCGTGTACCGAATTCGCCCTAGCACCTCAAGTACAAGGACTAAATTGTACACTATTATAAGCCTTGAGAAACATCCCATCACCGATATGCGTCATGCGCTTCCACAATGGGTTTCTCTGTTCGGGTCATTCGATGCGTTCAATCCTCCATTGAACCACCTACTGATATGCACTGGCCTCAATTGCCTTGCTTATGAAACGCTACAAATTCACTCCATGTGAATCATGCATACTTGTACAAGTCTTTGCGATTCCTACGATACCCCATCTCGTTCGGAATCTATGACTTGGAACGGTTTTAAGATCACGACCTTAGAAACTATTTCATGATTGCACTCAGTACTGAAGTGAATCGTCCCATAGTCAATTGTGACCTTAGGATTTCATCCAATCGCTTAGATAAGTTCGCGAGAGATGAAGTTGGCCATTGTTCAACTCACGTACTATGAATGAACGGGCGTATTAATTATAAACCATAAGAAAACAGTACTCTAACAAGCTAATTGGTATTGGCTTGCTGGGCACTTTCCTATCAATCTCCCACTTGCCCTAAAGCCAATCACAGTATTTCTAAGACCCATCTATACCAATATGTCCCTCGAACCCTTTTGTGAAAGAGCTTAATTAGTGGATCTGCTAAATTGTCTTTGTTGAGATGACGTATTACTTCTACGCGTCTCAACTACCTATGACTTGTTCAATTACATGGTATTGTGTTCAGACTATCGGTGAGATCTCGTTTCCCTTTCATTGAGCAATTGCCTTATCTAAATCGGCTAAGATTATGATAGGCTTTTGTCATGCTAGGTATTTCATCCAATCATTGGATGAAAATTTCTCATCTAAACACTTTCTCTTGTGCAGCATCATAATGGTGTGATTATTCTGATTGAGTTGGCAATGGTATACTATTGGATTTTCTTCAAATTTACCTCTGCTCCATCGAGATAGAATAAATCATCTACTTCAGACTGGAAATCTATAATCACTAAATTCTTCGAGTTTTCAATTCTCCACTACTACCACGGACCAGCATTATATCCTTTAATTATCTTCGAGGATTGCATTTATGGTAGTCCATTGTCCTTTACTGGTGTTCGACTATCAGTAGCTCGTGAAAAGTCAAAGCATTTGATGAGTTAGGTCTAGTACAAGACTTTGCATGTTACATGCAATCCAAATGCCAAAGCATAAGGCTTCATGAAACAATTTCTTCTTTACTCATTTATATGCAGGGCTCATTAAATAAGTAAGAGAGATTTTGTCTCTTTTGAAATAATCCTTTCTTGAATTCTTCCATATTGAATTTAATCAATATATAGTCTTTGTACTTAGATTCGGTGAATTGTAACATCTACTTCGTTTTTATCTCTATAAATACGTATTGCCAGTACGTGAGATGTAATTCCCAAGTCTAATCATGGAGAATTGCGTGAAGAACAAGCTTTCGTCTGTGCTACTCTGATATTCTTATATCGTACTTGATGTGTATAACATCATCTTGTTGTGTTACGAACTCAACTATGCTCCCACTAATTATTTTGCACAATTGGAATCCATATGCCTTTTGACTCTTTCAACATTCTTGATTGACTTATCAAGTTGCATGTTCCAAGTTCGGGAAAAAGTCATAGATTGACCTTTGGATTCGAATAGAGACCTTCTCATCAATTTTCAATTATGAGATGCAGGATTCATATCCAATAGTCATATTCTGGTAGTTAAAACCACATTTCTATGGCTAATAGTTTCTTTGTAATCTTGGATTAAAATCCAATTTCTCAATTTCGCTAAATGGAATTTTGAGTTCCTTACGAATTTGATTAGATTACGAAGCGCTTGTGCAAAGATCGGTTCAGCACGTTTCAGGGTTCACTCCCACTGTTCGTGGGGATGGGTCCAATTCTTGGACTTCATCAAGTTCTATGACATTTCTTATTTCCTTTGACAAGGACTCGTCAACAGAGGAATAAGCTACTTACGAGATATTTTCCTTTCTCGTTGTCGTAGAACGGTATCCAATGGATTTCGTTGGATACCCCACAAAATTTATATGAATTAGATCTACCATCTAACTTCTCATATAAGGGTATTTTGCTATGTCTTAAACGACATGTCGGTGTAAGAACTCACTTCGAAAGGTACTAGACCAAGTATCTTTGAAGAATCAGGTGAGGCTATCCCCAAATGTGAATCAAGGAATATAGCAAATCACAGTCGTGAATCGAATAAAGTTTGATTCCTTCTTTGATTTGCTTCATGAGAATTCTATTATCGTCTTGTAGATAATCAAGGAGTTAGTTGCTTATGTTCAAACAAGTTTGATTAGATCAAAAATGCTTTTGACATAATGCACTTAGTTACTTCATTTCCAAAACGTCTATTGAATTACTTCAATGGTTTTAGAATTGTACTTGAATAAAGTACACATACACATTGACGATTGAAATCGCAAGTATATATGAAGTAGCATCCCTTTGAACTAGTGCTTTTAGTTCTCATTGATTGAAATGTTTGGAATGCCTTAGCGATCCTTTATTTCAGTTATTATTCCTTCAATATTTTGAAAGTTACAAGTTTGTCCAAGTTCTTTATTTCAAGAGAAGTAGATAAAAACTTTCCTTTCGAATCTTTAGGAAGAATGTCCAAAATAAACATTTCAAGCGCGGATGATTATCTTGTTCGTTTTACGATTTTAGATTCAACAGGCAGTTTTTTGAAGTTTTGATTCGTTTATCATTGTTTTATTACTATGCTTCAAAACATCAACATTTGTACAAAGTTAAATTGCTCTAATTAAATAAATTCCATTCTCAATGGTAAAGCAATAAAGTCGTGTACAAAATTTGAAATAATACTCAAAATAAACTAAAACTAAAAATTTATGCTAATACGAAAAACTAAGTAAAACTTCTTTTACTAAAAAGGAATATCTAGGTTCAGTTCTTCCTTGACCCAGTCCCTGAATTCGTTTTCCCTCAACTCTCTCTGCACTGCTTGCATCTTCCTTTCAAGGAATTTCCTCCTTTAAGGTGGAGAGGGAATACTGTCATCTCCTGTAAACTCTTTTACAGACATGAAAGTTTTATCAGATGTCTTACATCAAAAAGAATTAACAGATGTATAACTTAAAGTCATACCGTAGTTAAGTCTATCCAGGAATTCCTTTAAAGTGAGCTTCTTTATTTTCTTTTCGTTCTTACATAGAGAGCAATTTGCTTCATATAGTCCAAATCCTTGCAGATGAGCTCCTTCATATTTTTCTAACAACTCATGCAATTGTTTTGTTTCAATTCCATCAGGCGGAATATCACAATGTTGCATGAAATGAGTGAAGGTGTCAGATAGACAATGTAGAGTAATCTCTATCTCATCTTCGAGAATGAATCGGGCTCCAAGCCCTTTGATTCGTTTGAACATCTTGGTTAAGTAACAACAATATTCCTTAACATTGTTAAACTTAGCCATGGTTGTTTCATGAAGGTAATTGCACATCATACTCCCTAAAGTTGATTCATTTCTAACACGCATTAATACTCGTTTGAACGGGACAGTGGATGGTGAATGGCTAATAGTGAAACAGATAATTATAAGAAGACAGGTTTAATATTAATACTTATAATTAACGAAATTTGGACTTCTTATCGAAAAAGTTCTCCCACTATTTTATCGAAACAATAGCCCCTTCTAGTTTCGGGAAAAATCTATTTCCTAGTTGTACTTGACGTCCCAGCAGCAATTAGTTGCACCCACAACTCGTGGCCATACAATTAATTCCCTAGGTAGGTATACATTTTACCAATTGTGTCTACTACACAACCTTCAAGCTATTTTGCCTCGTTTTTCGCATTTATCTAGCACTGCTACATCATAAATGTTACTACGCGTTAAGTCTAACCCATTAATCATGATAAGCAACGGGCCCGGTCATGAATTCTCTGTAACTAGTTATCGGTCGATCTTCACATCCCGACCAGTCCCTACCCTTGTCGAGTTTTAGAAAAACTAGAATCAAGGAATTTCGTGTATTGCCCCTTTCTTCGACTCGGGTGCCAGACTCTGGATCACCTCCATCGATAAGTAGACAACATACACTAGTCCCTATTAATGGAAGGCTTGGATTTATAAAACCTCATTTTATATTTAACCCAATGTGACTTAATATTTATTCATAAATCGCTTCAATTATGCTTTATCTTTTATTTACGATCTAGATTGTAGCGCGCAAACACACAAGCAATCATAAATCGACTAATAAATAAAAGCCATACAATAGCATGCATACTACCACAATATGTTTTCGATCGGGAGCCTCCTATGCGGGCCATCATCGAGCCAATGATGTTGGCCCAATTGGTCAATCTAAAGGGTTATCAAAGAACCTATGCTATTACACAATGTACCATGCGTACATGGCCTTCAATTTTCTTGGGCTCCCACCTTGCTTGTAAACGGGCCTCCATTCTAAACTAATAAAACAGTCAAAGCCCTATTCCATTACAAAGGCTCAGAGTGGCCCAAAAATAATAACAGGCTCGCAGGCCCAATAAAAACCATGCATTAAATTAAACCAATCACATCTAACCTAAGGTCAAGGCTCGGCACGATCGAAAAACCACGTAAACAGTTCACGTAGAGTAAGAAACATGCAAACAACATTTACGTATTTCTTTCTTAATTTTAAAACTACCTTTTAAAACTAACTTCGATGATTCTTGCTTTTTAGTCACTACTAATTATGACAAATAAATTCTCGGGTAAATAAAACAAGTTTTCTGCCTTAAATACAGATCCTGATTTTTCAACTTTTGAAAATTGCAGTTCGGCCCCTCTACTTTCGAAAATTGCACTTTTCACCCCAAAACTTTTGAAAAGTTAAAAAATACCGCCAGAACAGTTTTCGGACAGAAGAACCAGAAAATAAAATTTTGAAATCCAGAAAATTTTTGAATTTTTCAACTGACCCCTGAACTTTTGGAAATTACAAAACAGTCCTTGAATTTTTGGAAATTGCAAAACGGCTCAAAAACATGTGCGATCAGAATTTCACAAACAGCCCAGATTTCACAAAAATTTCCAGAAACAGAAAATTAATTTTCAGCCCTAATTTACACGTTTTGCGATTTTGCACAAAGAGTCCTGATTTTTCGAAAAACTATAAATTTGCCACAGATCTTAAAAAGCAATTTTACCAAATCATAGATCCAGTCATAACAAGCAACAATCAATCAACAGAACATAATTATCACGCGTTCTCATACACATAATTAAACATATATGGTGAACACACATTATGTTCAGGCCTTTTCGTATAAAACGTATGGAGTTGGGTCTGATACCACTTTTGGGATATTTCTAGTTGGGGCTCGATTGTCAATACAACAAAGTGCGGGATTTAAAATTTTTCGAGGTCCCTATTAGTCCCATAAATCCATCTCCATAGTTAATTATACGAAAAGGTTGAATCAAACAAAACATAAACATAAGGGGGTTTTTGCGATTTACCTCACCACAGCTCGGTGGTGGTTACCTCCAGGCGTTTCGTTCGATCAACAATATGAGTGATCCATGTGTCTCACCTCCAAAGTTGATCCACACCAATCGGATTGTAGTGACACCTCCAAGTCGTAGCCTACGAACTGGATCTTGAAGATTTGTCAGCAAAGGATTCTGTAGATCTGGATCTGGACTTAGATTTGGATCTGGATTGAGAGATCTAATGGAAGAAGAAACTAATCATAGGACTTGTGTGATTGGATCAGGTTTCGGCCAAGTCAAGATCGGCCAGGTTGGGTTCGGCCGAGTTGTTTCGGGCGACTAGGGTTGGGGCGAAAGTTATGGGGCGATTTTGTAAATAAAATTCTTGTGCAAAAATCTGATTTCTTTCTTATGCAAAAATCGGTTTTCTTGCTTAATTTCAGCAGAGTAATTTTCTTTTAAAAAGTCTTTCTTGTGTTGTCAGGGTTATGAATGAAGAGAAGAGTCCTTCTCTTAGAAGATATCTTCTTCCCTTATCTATCAAATCCCCATTCCTTAGGCCATCTCCAATGGAGATGGCCGTTCCCGATCTCGAGCTCGGGCTCACGCGGAAAACCATTGGAGACGGCGCGGGCTTGCGGGGCGGGGTGGCCTGCGGGGTGGCTGGGGCTGGGCTGCGGTCTCGGGGCGGCTCGTACGGGGGATCGGGGCGCGAGTGGGAGTGATGGCCGTTTCCACGTGCCCCTCTTTAAAACAGGTGCCGCCACTGATTGGACCGATTTCTTTTTTTTTTGTTGTGTATTTATTGTGTATTTATTTGTGTATTTATTTGTGTATTTGTATATATTGTTGTGTATTTAAACCTAATTAATATTGTGTATTTTTGTAATTAATGTGTTGTTTTAATTAATGTTTTATTTTAATTAATGTGTTATTTTAATTAATGTGTTGTTTTAATTAATGTGTTGTTTAATTAATGTGTTATTTTAATTAATGTGTTGTTTTAATTAATGTGTTGTTTTAATTAATGTGTTATTTTAATTAATGTGATAGGTTTTAATTACATATTATATAATATGATTAATTATTTAAAGTAACAAATAAATAAAATTATTATATTTAAAGACACTTTTATTGTTTAATTAAACACTCATACAAATAATTTCTTTTAAAATACGAAATTCGTTAAAAATACAAAATAAACACTCATACAAATTAAACTTTTAAATACTTTCTAAAATAGACAAGAAAAGTAAATTTAAACACTCAATTTTAACCGTATTTTGCATAAGCATGTTCTATTAACTCTTTTTGAAGTCTACGGTTAGTCGCCTTAGAACGAATTGCTTCATGACGCAGCATATAATTATCCAACGTTTGCCTTCTCGGTGCAACATCTTGAAATTGTACTCCGCGACGGTCATAAATTCTAGCGCGTGCTCTACGAGACGTGCCAACGTCAGTATCATCATCGTCCAAGTTATCGTCCTTGTATTCGTCACGTTCATCCTCCACAATCATGTTGTGGAGTATGATACAAGTTAACATGATATTGCCAAGATCTTGCGTATGCCACCCCCTGCCAGGTTGATTAATGATTGCGAACCGAGCTTGGAGAATTCCGAACGCTCGTTCAACATCTTTGCGGAACGATTCTTGATATCGAGAGAATACTTGTTCAGGATGTGTTCTCGGATTTCTCACCAACTGTATTAGCGTTCCCCACTTCAGATATATACCATCCGCAAGATAGTAAGGCATGCGGTAAGTATTTCCGTTCACTTCATACTGAACCTCGGGAACGTTAACAGAAGTGAGGTTATCGAATAGAGGTGAACGACCAAGTACTGTAATGTCGTTCAATGCTCCCGGCACTCCAAAAAAGGCATGCCATATCCACGTATCATGTGATGCAACAGCTTCAAGAACAATCGTAGGTTTCCTTGACCTTCGAGAAAAACTTCCTTGCCATGCGGTTGGGCAATTTTTCCACGTCCAATGCATACAGTCGATCGAGCCAATCATCCCCGAAAATCCACGTCGTTCTGATTTCTTAAGTAGACGGTCCAAATCGTCTGTGGTTGGGGCACGAAGGTACTCGTCTTTATATAAACGCTAAATTGTTTGACAAAATTCACGGACAATTTCGCATGTGGTACTCTCCGCAACACGAAAGTTTTCATGAGAATCGTAGGATCCTGCATATGCCAACATCCGCATGGCAATTGTTGCCTTCAGAATTGGTGAAAACCCTGCTCGATCGGCGGAATCGTATCTTTGACGAAAATATTTATTTTCACGCTCGCAAGCCGCAAGGATATGGAGGAAAAGAGGACGCTTCATACTGAAACGGCGCCTGAACGTTTCATCTGAGTACAACGGTCTTTCGATGAAATAATCGTTCATCAGTTGTATGTGTCGTGCTCGGTGGTTCCTGTCTAAAAATTTACGACCAGAAACAGAACCACCATGTACAGGCACAATTTCTGTTGGAGAACTGAAAAGTTCCTCATCATTTTCTTCTTGTCTTCGTGCATCTTCTTCATCTTCTTCTGCAATCCTGTTGTTATAATCTTCCCAAAATTGGTTTCGGGAAGAAGATGATTCGTCATAAGCACCATAACCGCCAAAATCATAGTTCGGATTCATCTTAAAATTCGATGAAATATTTTATGTAGAGTGAATATTTTATGTATCATATATTTTTTAAGAATGAATGTGTTTAGTACAATGTGAGATTGGATTATTAAATAGGCAAAATGTATCAGATCTCCACCGTTCATTTTCTGCACCAATCTCAACCCTTCTTTTTCTGCACCAATCTCAACCCTTCTTTTTATGTACCGATCAGATCTCAACCGTTTTTTTTCTACACCAATCTCAACCCTTCTTTTTATGTACCGATCAGATCTCAACCGTTCTTTTTCTGCACCAATCTCAACCCTTCTTTTTATGTACCGATCAGATCTCAACCGTTCTTTTTCTGCACCAATCTCCACCGTTCTTTATCTGCACCAATCTCCACCGTTCAATTTTTAGAAAATTACATAATACGCCCTATAGCTTTTCCTATTTAAAGGGAGTTGTGTTCACTTCTGAAAGCACACATCTCTCAATATCTTTCACTCTAACTAAAAAAGAAAGCAAAAATTTTTAAGGCAATGTCAACTAAGTGGACTCAGGCTGAAGATGTAGCCTTGACAAAGGCTTACATTGAGGTATCGGAGGACAACATCGTAGGGGCAGACCAGGCTTCGGGCAATTTCTGGGATAAAGTCATCATTTTAATGTATGTCCTTCTTGAAAGTACTGGAATTCATTACGAACGTAGATCAAAAGACTCACTCGCTAGAAGATGGAAAAAACACAGTTGCGCCAAGATGCAAAAATGGAACGAAGCACTTCAAAGAGCCAGAAGGGAGGTGGGAAGTGGCGGCCAAATAATGGAAGAGGTAATATTACGTTAATTATATGCTAAATAATTATTAATAGGTTATATTAACATTTTTTTGTAATTTTTAGCATGATTTGGCATTGCGTTTGTACAAGTCCAATGTGAAGCAAAGTTGGTGCTTCCAGCACACATGGGAAGTTGCATCAGAGTGGATCATGTTCAGGTCAACAGCTGGAACGTCTCAAACACCTCCGGTTAACCGATCTCAACCAACGGAAGATTGTTATATTCCAACCCCACCAGAAAATCAATTTGAATCGAAAACACCTTCACTAGGCGACGAAGCAAATCCCGAGACTCCCCACTCGAGTTCAAGATCTGAAAGACCTATTGGTAACAAAAAAGCCAAGAAGGGAAAAGGGAAGGCTTCGTCGAGTTCACATCTTTCTGATTTTGAAAGCAAAAAATTGGCAGCCATGGAGCTGTCCAGACAAACTCAACTTGAAATCGAGGCTGGACGAGAGAAAAGGCATGCGGAGAATCTTCAACGTCAACGGGAAGAAGAAGCAACGAGAGTGGCAATCACAGAAAAATTACAAGAGGAACGGATTATGTCGATGGACTGCTCATCATACACTCCAATTACAAAGGCGTATTGAAAGAACAAAAGAAGAGAAACAGCAAATAAAAATCTTCCAACGAACTTATTTGGAGATTCATCGAATGAAGGATCCGACTGGTTCCCGGGGAGAAATCAGTAAAATGTAATATTTTCATGTGTTTCATTTCTTGTATTTCTCGTATTTTCGATTTCTTGTATTTCCTTTGTTGTTTGTTTGCGTATTATGTATTAATTTTAAGTTACTTTAATTAAATATTCTATTTAATATTAATATTTCCGAGTACTAATATAATTACTATTATTAATATTAATATTAAAAAATTATAAATTTATAATATTAATAGGTGAGAGTGGGAAAAGGAAAAAAATGGAAGTAATTCCCCCACGGAGCCCCAACCATTGGAGACGATCAACCATTGGAGATGGCCTTATCAACTTAGGAATGTAAGATCTAGTAGATCTCTTCTTACTTGTTTTCCAAGAATCAAAAACTCTTTCCTTTATCTTACAAAAATCGCCCCCTATCCCCAACTTTAAAATTATTAGAAATCAACCCATATAATTATCCAATCCTAAAATTGGGTAATTATTTAATCTTCCAACTTCATTAATTAACTACTTTAATTAATTTCATAATTAATCAGATAACTCGAATTAATTAATTGAACATTAATCAATTAGATATCTAATTAATATTCTCCCATTGAATTAATGCCTTAATTCAATTACTTTGATTTAACAACTTTAAATCATTCATTTCCTTTATGACAGTCACCGTCCAATTGTATTGTGTGTGACCCTCTGGGTTCACCATCAATTGGCAGCAGACCCAAGACTTTCGTGATTTAATTAACGCGCAATCAAATGCTCCGATCAATTAAACAACTTTTAATTGACCACTCCAGAATTAATTTCCTTATTAATTCAGGAGTACCCACACTTCAGGGTCGATGTCTAGTCACAAGCCCATGAAGCCCAATTAAAGGTGAACTGATAATTGTGAACCTCACCTCTTATAATTGCCATGTACATACGGTCCTTCTAAAGACTAATTTCCCGATCAAAACCTAGGGTGTGTGAATTGATCGGCACCTCTAATTATCTCGATTCTGTACTTTCTAATTCTGGATAATAATTCCAGTGTGACTGCTAAATTTGGAATCCCGTTTCCAAATTCGTCACCAACCATGGCCATGGATTTCAAGGAACATATTATCGAATAACGTACAGGAAATTCTCCCACCTTATCAGGATGAGTCGATAGATCATTTCTTAGTACTAACCACTCGCGTACAGCTGTGTACGCACCCAACTTAGGCACTTTGTGGCCAGGCTACGTGACCAGTACCTAAATCTAAGTACGCACACTCATTTACCGAATTCGCCCTAGCACCTCAAGTCCAAGGACTAAATCGTACACTATTATAAGCCTTGAGAAACATCCCATCACCGATATGTGTTATGCGCTTCCACAATGGGTTTCTCTGCTCGGGTCGTTCGATGCGTTCAATCCTCCATTGAACCACCTACTCATATGCACTGGCCTCAAATGCCTTGCTCATGAAACGCTACAAATTCACTCCATGTGAATCATGCATACTTGTACAAGTCTTTGCGATTCCTACGATACCCCGTCTCGTTCGGAATCTATGACTTGGAACAGTTTTAAGATCACGACCTTAGAGACTGTTTCATGATTGCACTCAGTATTGAAGTGAATCGTCGCATAGTCTATTGTGACCTTAGGATTTCATCCAATCGCTTAGATAAGTTCGCGAGAGATGAAGTTGGTCATTGTTCAACTCACGTACTATGAATGAACGGGCGTATTAATTATAAACCATAGGAAAACAGTACTCTAACAAGCTAATTAGTATTGGCTTGTTAGGCACTATCCTATCAGTAACTCAAAGTTATCCTATGATTTATTTGCTTCTTCTCTTGAAAGTGTGCCAATATGTACCATATCACAACAGACCAGTTTACTTTAATTCCGTAGTAAACAGCTAACATAATGCAGAATCTTTTCAAGGGAACTGCATCCAGGGAGAAGGTGCAGTTCTCTATCAGCTTTGAGACTATGTCAGCCATGCGCTGAAATTCCTCCTTCAGCTGATTTTTCTTCAAATTTCCTGACATAACTTCCCCTTCCTTGGCACAGATTGCCCAGAACTCCTGAATCTTATCTTTAGCCATGGTGGTGACATCATTTCTTCCCTTATTTGAAAGCCCAAACTTCTCGTGTAGTAGCGTAGGAGTGATGACTACATCTACACCTCCAACTGTGGCTTTGATCACCAATTTCTCGTAGTCAATCGCATCCTCAGCCTTGTAAAATTCCATCACTTGGTCCTTCCAGACCATTCCCTCGTGAGCTTCCATAAACTTCACCAGTGATGCGGCCTTGAATTTTTCCAGGATTTCCTTCATGAGAGGTGTGCCAGATTGATTATAGGTGTCGTACACTAAGTACATCCTTTCAGCCTTAGCTTCTTGTGAAGAACCCATTTTGATTCTGTAGAAAGTTAGTGAAACAGAGAGAATTTCGCAGAAAATAGAAGGCAGATTTCTTGCAAATGCTCTTGAAAGTGTTTGAGTGCGTAAAGAGTCACAAGTCTGATCAGATCTGGATTTATAGATTTAGGGTTTTTCGGTTTCCGTGATACACGCTAACCGTTAGATAAGTTTGTGTCAGTTCTGATCGTGCGGGCGTCAGTTACGCGATTCAAAATTCAAAAAGCATTAAATGACAGGCGGGAATGCGAACCGCCTTTGTAAAAGCGTGTTTTAAATAAAACATTTTTAAACAGTAAGCTTTTACACAGCTGATCAGACGAGTAAACTAAATTACTTATCTGATGGGACTACCATCCTGATGACAGATTGTTATCAGTGAAAGCTAATAACTGATAACCTTCCTCGGCTGTTTGTCAGTCCAGCTAGGTGAATAATCTTCAATCTTCAAGACTTTAATCTTCTGATGAAAACATAACTTCAACTAACTTTAATCAACATATTTCATCTTTTAATCAGAAGTACCGCTAGTCTTACACGTTCTCCCTGACTTTAAGAATCCATAAGTTAACTAGTCTGTTGAGAGTTAATCCTTGAAGATAATATGATGTGTAAACTGATGAACTTCAGTCTTCTGTTGAGTTCTGATGAGGGGTACTTTGGAATCATTATTCTGGGAAAAGACCCTAAACTTCGACCTTGAGCACATTGAGGACCCTGAGTTCGACCTTGAGCTCCTTGAAGACCCTGAGTTCGACCTTGAGCTCCTTGAAGACCCTGAGTTCGACCTTGAGCACATTGAGGACCCTGAGTTCGACCTTGAGCACATTAAGGACCCTGAGTTCGACCTTGAGCACATTGAGGACCCTGAATCCGACCTTAAGCACGACCTCGAGCACATTGAGGACCCTGAATCCGACCTTGAGCACGACCTTGAGCACATTGAGGACCCTGAATCCAACCTTGAATGCATAATTTAGATCCCGAAGCTTTGAACTCAAGTTAGCTCAGTCCGATCGCGAGCAGAGGGGCTCATGGTCGAATTTACCATTGGGCCAACCCCAGGCCCAGGCCCTTAGGCCAAGAAATATACCCCTGTGGATGGTTCACCTAGCACACCACCTCAACTATAAATACCACTTTCATTTATGAAGGAAGGGGGAGATTTTTTGGGGGCTGCTCCTTGATCGAAGCCTCCTGCTCGAATTTCTTCTTGAGTTATATTAGATCACCTTAGTTGTATGTATTTACCCTCTAGCTTGTACGGCATCCTATAATGCTCAAATAGGACCCTCAATACTTGTAATATGTACCCATCATGAACAAAAATATACTTTATTGATCTTCTATCTCATATCATAGTGTATGCATGCTCTATTTAATTATTTTGATCTCCAATGAAAACCCGTAAGATCAATTGGCGCCCGCCAAGGGGTTTTATTTGGGTGTTAGATCGAAATATGCCTACTAGGAGGTAATTTACGTACAATTAAGTGAAGTTCTCATGCAGGAGCTCAAGTTATCAGATCTCCAAGGTCATATTATCAAGATTGAATGTTTAGATCTCCAAGGTCGAATTTTTGGATCTCCATGATCAAATTATCAGATCTCCAAGGTCATATTCTCAAGATCGAATTTTTAGATCTCCAAGGTCGAATTTTTGGATCTCCATGATCAAATTATCATATCTCCAAGGTCATATTCTCAAGATCGAATTTTTAGATCTCCAAGGTCGAATTTTTGGATCTCCGTGATCAAATTATCAGATCTCCAGGATCGAATTCTTGGATCTCCAAGATCAAATTCTCATATCTTCAAGATCGAATTTTCTGATCTCCAGATCGAATTATTATGTCTACAGGGTCGAATTATCATGTCTCCAGGATCAAATTCTTGGATCTCCGCGATCAAATTCTCATATCTTCAAGATCGAATTTTCAGATCTCCAGGATCGAATTCTTATGTCTACAGGGTTGAATTATCATGTCTCCAGGATCAAATTCTTGGATCTCCAAGATCAAATTCTCATATCTTCAAGATCGAATTTTCAGATCTCCAGGATCGAATTCTTATGTCTAGAGGGTCGAATTATCAAGTCTCCAGGATCAAATTCTTGGATCTCCAAGATCAAATTCTCATATATTCAAGATTGAATTTTCAGATCTCCAGGATCGAATTCTTATGTCTACAGGGTCGAATTATCATGTCTCCAGGATCAAATTCTTGGATCTCCAAGATCAAATTCTCATATCTTCAAGATCGAATTTTCAGATCTCCAGGATCGAATTCTTATGTCTAGAGGGTCGAATTATCAAGTCTCCAGGATCAAATTCTTGGATCTCCGCGATCAAATTCTCATATTATCAAGATCGAATTTTCAGATCTCCAGGATCGAATTCTTATGTCTACAGGGTCGAATTATCATGTCTCCAGGATCAAATTCTTGGATCTCCAAGATCAAATTCTCATATCTTCAAGATCGAATTTTCAGATCTCCAGGATCGAATTCTTATGTCTAGAGGGTCGAATTATAAAGTCTCCATGATCAAATTCTTAGATCTCCAAGATCAAATTCTCATATCTTCAAGATCGAATTTTCAGATCTCCAGGATCGAATTCTTATGTCTACAGGGTCGAATATCATGTCTCCAGGATCAAACTCTTGGATCTCCAAGATCAAATTCTCATATCTTCAAGATCGAATTTTCAGATCTCCAAGATCGAATTCTTATGTCTAGAGGGTCGAATTATCAAGTCTCCAGGATCAAATTCTTGGATCTCCAAGATCAAATTCTCATATCTTCGAGATTGAATTTTCAGATCTCCAGGATCGAATTCTTTTGTCTAGAGGGTCGAATTATCAAGTCTCCAGAATCAAATTCTTGGATCTCCAAGATCAAATTCTCATATCTTCAAGATCGAATTTTATGATCTCCAGGATCGAATTTTATGATCTTCAGGATCAAAGTTTATTATCTCCAAGATCAAATTCTCAGTCTTCAGGATCGAATTTTCTAATCTTCAAGATCGAATTTTATGATCTTCTGATCGAATTTTATGATCTTCAGGATCGAATTTTATGATCTCCATGATCGAATTTTATGGTCTCCAGGATCGAATTTTGTGATCTTCAGGATCAAAATTTATTATCTCCAGGATCAAATTCTCATATCTCAAGGATCAAATTCGTATATCTCCAAGATCGAATTCTTAGATCTCCAAGATCAAATTCTTGGATCTCCAAGCTCAAATTCTCATAACATCAAGATCGAAAATTTATTATCTCCAAAAATTAAATTCTCACTCTCCAGGATCAAATTTTATGATCTTCAGGATCGAATTTTATGATCTCCATTATCGAATTTTATGATCTTCTGATCGAATTTTATGATCTTCAGGATCAAATTTTATGATCTCCATGATCGAATTTTATGGTCTTCAGGATCGAATTTTGTGATCTTCAGGATCAAAATTTATTATCTCCAGGATCAAATTCTCATATCTCCAGGATCAAATTCTCCGATTAAAGCTAAAGGGTGAGAGCCGTTGCTATGACCCTCAGATGAAAGTTGTTGCTATGACCGATTAAAGCTAAAGGGTGAAAGCGGTTGCTATGACCCTCAGGTGAAAGTTGTTGCTATGACCGATTAAAGCTAAAGGGTGAAAGCCGTTGCTATGACCCTCAGGTGAAGGCTGTTGCTATGACCGATTAAAGCTAAAGGGTGAAAGCCGTTGCTATGACCCTCAGGTGAAAGCTGTTGCTATGAACGATTAAAGCTAAGGGGTGAAAGCCATTGCTATGAACCTCAGGATCAAATCCTCAGTCTTCAGGATCGAATTTTATGATCTTCAGGATAGAATTTTGTGATCTTCAGGATCGAATTTTATGATTTCCAGGATCGAATTTTTTATATCTCCAGGATCGAATTTTTATATCTCTAGGGTCGGATTCTTATATCTTCAGGATCGAATTCTTATATCTCCAAGATCAAATTCTTGGATCTACGAGATCAAATTCTAAGATCTCCGGGATCAAATTATTAAATCTCCAAAATCGGATTCTTATATCTCCATGGTCGAATTCTTATATTTTCAGGATCGAATTTTTTATATCTCCAGGATCGAATTCTTAGATCTCCAAGATCGAATTCTTATATCTTCAGGATAGAATTTTTTATATCTCCAGGATCGAATTCTTATATCTCCAGGGTCGAATTCTTATATCTGCAAGATCAAATTCTAAGATCTCGAAGATCAAATTATCAGACCTCCAAGATCAAATTCTTAGATCTCTCAGATCGAATTCTTATATCTCGAAGATCGAATTCTTATATCTCCAAGATCAAATTCTCTGATCAAAAAATGACAAAGGGTAAAAGTCTTAACCTTTGTAAGCATCGACGGTTTGCATGATAGGATCGAATCCTTCTTCTACTTTGGCTTTGTCTTTAAAATCTTTCGAACCAAACATTATGGATCTAGACGCTATTGGTTATCAGCTTTCAGAATTTTAATAAATTCGACCGATAATCCCTGATCTAGGGTTTCGATTCATTATTTCGAAAACTCATGCTACATAGAAGATTCTGAATTCAAAGCTCATGCAAAATTGAAGACCCTGAATTCCGACCCCGAATGCATAATTCTGATCCCTAATAGAATTTGGACTTTCTAAGATATGCACTCTTCTTCCCTGGTTCGGTTTTTATCCCACTAGGTTTTTTCGAGCTAGGTTTTTAACGAGGCATATCCGAGACACAAAATAGCGATCCTCAAGCATTTTCTACTTCTCTGAGCTTCAGCTTCACTTTGCGCTCGAGAAGTGGGGGAGTATTGATGAGGGGTACTTTGGAATCTTTATTCTGGGAAAAGTCCCTAAAATTCGACCTTGAGCACATTGAGGACCCTGAGTTCGACCTTGAGCTCCTTGAAGACCCTGAGTTCGACCTTGAGCTCCTTGAAGACCCTGAGTTCGACCTTGAGCACATTGAGGACCCTGAGTTCGACCTTGAGCACATTAAGGACCCTGAGTTCGACCTTGAGCACATTGAGGACCCTGAATCCGACCTTGAGCATGACCTTAAGCACATTGAGGACCCTGAATCCGACCTTGAAGGCAAAATTTAGATCCCGAAGCTTTGAACTCAAGTTAGCTCAGTCCGATCGCGAGCAGAGGGGCTCATAGTCGAATTGAACAATTGGCCAACCCCATGCCCAGGCCCTTGGGCCAAGAAATATACCCCTGTGGATGGTTCACCTAGCACACCACCTCAACAATAAATAACACTCGCATTTATGAAGGAAGGGGGAGATTTTTTGGGGGCTGCTCCTTGATCGAAGCCTCCTGTTCGGATTTCCTCTTGAGTTATATTAGATCACTTTAGTTGTATGTATTTACCCTCTAGCTTGTACGGCATCCTATAATGCTCAAATAGGACCCTCAATACTTGTAATATGTACCCATTATGAACAAAAATATACTTTATTGATCTTCTATCTCATATCATAGTGTATCTTGCATGCTCTATTTTATTATTTTGATCTCCAACGAAAACCCGTAAGATCAAGTTCCCTCTCAGCTTATGCATCCAATTTTAGTAGACCTAGTTCAGCTCTTAGAGTTGAAAACCTTGTCTCACTCAGAGGTTTTGTGAAGATGTCAGCAATCTGATTTTCAATAAAAACATATTCTATCATGACATTTCCTTTCTCCACATGATCTCTGATGAAGTGATGTTTGATCTCAATATGTTTAGTCCTTGAATGACTTGTAGTGTTTTGAGTAAGACTGATTGCACTTGTATTGTCACCGTAGATAGGTATTCCACTGATTTTGATGTTGTAATCTTCTAATTGATGCTTCAACCATAATATTTGTGCACAGCAAGTTCCAGCAGCTATGTATTCAGCTTCAGCAGTAGATATGGATACTGAAGTCTGTTTCTTACTCATCCAAGAGATCAGACGACTATCTAAGAACTGACAGGCACCTGTTGTGCTTTTCTTGTCAATCTTACAGCCAGCAAGGTCAGAATCTGAATATCAACAAGTTCAAATCCAGATTCCCTCGGGTACCACAATCCCAAATCTTCAGTGCCTTTAAGATATTTGAGTATTCTTTTGGCAGCTAAGAGATGAGATTCCTTAGGATTTGATTGATATCTCGCACAAACCCTAACAGAGTACATGATATCAGGTCTGCTAGCTGGTTAGTATTACAGTGACCCAATAATTCCTCTGTACTTGGTTATGTCTACTGATTTGCCATTTTCATCTTTATCCAAACGAAGACTAGTAGACATTGGAATGTTAGCAGTAGAGCTAGTTTCCATACCAAATTTCTTGAACAGATCCTTTGTGTATTTTGCTTGGCTGATGAATATTCCATCAGGCAACTGTCTTACTTGCAAGACAAGAAAATAATTAAGTTATCCCATCATGCTCATTTCAAACTTGTTCTGCATCAGCTTTGAGAACTTATCACACATATGTTGATTTGTTTAACCGAAAATGATGTCGTCCACATATATTTACACAAGCAATATATGATTTTTCCATTCAATAGTGAACAGGGTCTTGTCTACCTTACATTTGCGAAATCCTTTAATTAAAAAAAAATCAGATAGGGTATCATACCATGCTCTTGGAGCCTGTTTCAGTCCATAGAGGGCTTTCTTCAGACGATACACCACGTCTTCTTCTTGATAAGCTTCAAATCCAGGTGGTTGTTCAACATAAACTTCTTCTTGAAATTCTCCATTGAGAAAGGATGCTTTCACATCTATTTGATAGACTGTGAAATTCTTGTGAACAGCATAGGCAAGAAAGAGTCTGATTGCCTCTAGTCTTGCTACTGGTGCAAAAGTTTCATCAAAGTCAATACCTTCTTCTTGACAATAACCTTTGGCAACTAATCTTGCTTTATTTCTGGTGACAACACCATTTCATTCATTTTATTCTTGAATAGCCATTTAGTGCCAATTACTCTTTGATGACTTGGTCTAGGAACTAAGTACCAGACTTCATTCCTTTCAGGTTGATTTAGCTCTTCTTGCATAGCTTCAATCCAGTTTGAATCATTTAGAGCTTCTTCAATCTGTTTAGGTTCTATTTGAGATAGAAAGCTGACAAACATTTCTTCACTTGCAGCAGCTCTCCTTGTCTTTACTCTATCCAAAGGATCACCAATCACCAGCTCTGGTGGGTGATTCTTGAGCCATCTAAGATCAGGTTGCAAATCATAATGTTGTCCTCTGTTTTGATCCTGCAACACTACTGTTGGAGTTCCAGTAGCAGTCTGTTGAACAGTCTCTGGTCTGTTAGTTGTTTGCAACTCATCTGTTAGACAATCAGCACTGTGATTTTGAACAGCACTTAAGTTAGCAGCTGAGTTGAGATTAGGTAGTATGATGGGAATATATTCTTCATTCTTTTCAACACTCAATTTCTGAAAATCAGTAGACAGATTTTGATCAGCAGTTTGATTCTTTTCAGAAGATTGATTTGGTTCATCAAATACTACATGAATGTATTATTCTACAAGTAAAGTTCTTTTGTTAAAAACTCTATAAACTTTACTAACAGTAGAATATCCTACAAATACTGCTTCATCAGCCTTTTCTGCAAAAGCAGTAAGGTGATTTTTCCCATTATTTAAAACAAAGCATTTACAACCAAAAATTCTAAAGTAATGAACATTTGGCTTCCTGTTGTTCCAAACTTCATATGGAGTCTTGTTTTGGTGCATGTTGATCATGCATCTGTTTTGGGTAAAGCATGCTGCATTTGTTGCTTCTGCCCAAAATCTTTGAGGCAGCTTAGCTTCGGCTATCATTGTTCTGGTAGCTTCTTCCAGAGTTCTGTTTCTCCTTTCAGCAACTCCGTTCTGTTGAGGGGTTCTGGCAGCAGAGTATTCATGGCTGATTCCTCTGGCATTACAATACTCTTCAACAGTAGAGTTTGTAAATTCAGTCCCTCTATCTGATCTAATTTGAGTATCTTCATACTCTTTTTGTTCTGAATTTGCTCCATCAGATTTGTAAGATGCTCCTTGGTTTCACTCTTCTTCTTCATGAAGATCACCCAAGTGTATCTTGAATAATCATCCACAACAGCTAGGCAGTATTTCTTTCCACCATTGCTGATTGGATCAATGGGTCCAAATAAGTCCATGTTTAGCAGCTCCAAGATCCTTCCAGATGATTGGTGCTTCTTGCTTTTGAATGATGACTTTATTTGTTTACCCTTCTGACATGCGTCACAGAGCTTATCTTTGCTCATGACAGTCTTTGGAACTCCTTCTACCAAATCATTCTTGATAAGTCTGTTGATGGTCTTGAAATTCACATGATTCATTCTTTTGTGCCACAACCAACTTACTTCACTTGGTGTTGATGCCACCAAACTACAAGAAAAACCGGTTTCAGCGACTGTTGTTATTGGTCGTTAAAAGCAAGAAAATGGTCGCTAAAAGTTATAGCGACTAAGACTTGACCAGTTACTCATAGTGGCGACTAAAAGTCCGCAGCGACAAATTATTAGATTGGACGTTGAAAGTGTTAGTTTTAGAGATCAAATATTATCAGTCTCTATTGGTAACGACATTAGCAACAATTTTTTTTACTCGCTAATAAAATATTCATGGTCACTATAACATCCTCTTGGTGGCTGTAGCTATACAAATAGCAACCATAATTGTATATTTACTGACAAGCATAGTAATGGTCTTTAAAGATGTCGATATTAGCAACAATTTTATGGTCGTTAATGTTAGTTTTCATAGACACTATATCGTTGTCTTGGTTGCTATATTAATAAAGATAGCAACCACAATTTATGGTTAGTGACCAAGGAATTAATGGTCTCAAAAGATACAAGCATTAGCAACAATTTTTTTACTCACTAATGAATTTTTTATGGTTACTATAACATTCTCTTGGTGGCTGTACCTATACAAATAGCAACCAAAATTTTATGTTTAGTAACATGTGTAGTAATGGTCTCTAACGATGTCGATATTAGCAACAATTTTGAACTCACTAATTTGAGTTTTCAGGGGCACTATAACATTGACTTAATTGCTATATCTATAAAAATAGCAACCACGATTTATGTTTGGTGACCAAGGAACTAATGGTCTCTATAGATACATGTATTAGCAACAACTTTTTTCACTCGCTAAAGTGATCATTCATTGTTGTTAAAATGTTAGTTATAGTGATCGGAATTAATGGTCTATATAGATACACGTATTAGCAACAGAAAATTTCACTCGCTAAAGTCATCATTCATTGTTGTTAAAATGTTATGTGACAACATAATTTGGTTGAACTAAGTTTTGGTACAGTTGCAAAATTTATAATACAATCTAATATGATTCAGTTACAAGAAAAAAATAGTTATTTGTTGCTAATAAGGAAACAACTATAATTAACTTTTATAATTTCATCATGAAATATAGAAAAAATGAAGAGATACACCAATTATTACTATATAAAAGAGATGTTATAAAATCATAATACAATTGTTGTCGCTAAAAAACATAAAAAGTTACACGGAGCGATAATTTTGTTACCTAGAAAAAACAACGGAGAAGCACAAAAAAAAAAAAAAACTCAATTTGTCAATCCTCATATAGAGTTGCTGACTTCTATATTTAACCTTCATTTGTTAATTTTCATCCAAGCTTTATGCATCATGCTCCATTGACAATCCATTCACGTCCCTTTAAATGAGTCAAGCTGCAAACATCAATTTTCCACCTATTCGACGTCATCAACATATTTCAATTACAAGCACTTTATTCATCTACTCACCTACAAAGTACCAACCATTTAATCACCATTTATAGTATTAACAACACTTTGTGCATGTTTAAATTAATACTTATCTTCACACTAGATAGTAAACTTGCAACTAATTATGTGTTTGAATGTCATGTAATAAATAGATCTATTTCATTTAATCTCATTTGAGAAAATTGAGCAATTATAAAAATATCTCACCATGAATTCAACACTAGAGTTGATGGGAATATATAATCCATTGATGAATCCCAACTTGAATACCAAGAGACATGGCTTCAAGCCAAACTACAAATTGAACGCCTTCAAGGAGCTCACTTACCATTTTACTTTTGCTGCAATAAAAATATAAAGAAAATACATGAGCATTAAATAAACATAACTTTAAGTGACATTAGTATTAACTCCTAGGACTATTTTGTTGCATTTTGTAACATTTGAGGCACCTATCTCTTTAATGTAATGGTAACTGACATGTATCTAATTGATATAAAAAACAGAATTTTCTTACTAGCAAGACGTGAATAAGTTGGGTACGATTTTAGATTCAAGCATTTTCGACAAGGACAAAGCATTTTATTGTTATCTCTCGAGTTCTCCAATGCAAATCTTATGAAACTTCTAACTCCGTTAGCATAATCATCTGATGTGTAGTCATCAAGTTTCATCCAACTCTTATCCGTTTTTATTGTTTTGCAAACTAAAATCAAATCACATGTAGAAAAAACATATATAAAGTGGTGTATTAGATTCTTATAACAAATAATACAGTTCAGAAAAAGTTCTAAGTTACAATTTCATTTTATGAATTCTCTGTTACAATTTACAGGTCCTAGAACCAAAAGTATTTTTTCTGTCATTTCTATTGCACTACATAACCAAATCTCTACATAATGAGTGTTCACTAATGTTCTAAAAGGGAATTAATAAACCTCTGATTTGTTCCATTCCCTTTACCCATGCCATTCAATTTGATTTAGTCTACATGGTAAAATAAGACTAATGTAATTCAGTCATTATTAGTTACAAGCATTTGATATCCACATAACCAGTATTAGACATTTATACTATATTAAAAAGATAGCCAAAGTGTCTTTAATAATAACAAATTGAAGAATTTAATATATAATGAATAAAACTAATAGCAAGCATATAACTGCACGTCAGTATTTAGTTTCTAATGAGATCACAAGAATTCAAGGTTTCTTCAGTTGTATGAACTGGAAAATTAAGTTCAGTTGAATATATTCACCATAAGGATGCCGAGAAATGGCAAGATATTCGCACTTGAAGAATCTTAATGCAAGTTTGTGCTGGTATTATGGCCTAGTTATAAGAACTCAAGGGAAAAGATATAAAAGCATTGAGTATATAGAAATAAAACTATCAGATTATAAAATTTGTAATGAACTAAAAAGTTTCAAAGAATGCTGCGGAATTCCTAGGGCAGTTTTAGCACTCAGGTTGGTGATATTATACCAAACTTGTACAAATGCCAACTGTATGATTATATGATATACTTTTATGATTACAGCTAGCATAATTTTGTTTTGTCCTGTGCTAGCTGTGTATCAGATGGAATGCAAACTATAGATACACTTCTCACTTGGAAAGTAAAAAGGAAAAGAGATGAAGCAAAAGAAAGCTGCTCGGACGTCTTATCAAGCTTTTTCTTACGTGCAGAAACTTAACTACTATGAAAAGTTCATTAAAAAATTTAAAGGAAATTCTATGTTATAGATTATTTCAGGCAGCTTGGCTTATGAGAATTTTTCAAACAGTATAATGATTCCAAACCTTGGTCACATACTTACAATATAGTTACTAAGCTAACATACACTGTTTGTCAATAAAATAAAGCAACACATCAAGTTGACATGCTAAAAGTTTTATTTATCATTAACTTTTACTCAAGTACTGTATTAGTTATGATATAGTTTGATTAAATATTAAGACTTCTAAGTATAAAAAAAATACTACTTAGAAAGAGCACATATATAGGTCTAGAACTGCCTAATTGGATTCATACTTTACTATAATACACATTAAATGGATATATTTAAAAGTACAATACAACAGCAAATTCACTTTCAATACAGCAGCAAATATGACTAAAAAAATTTATCTAATGCTTCGGCGGAGGAGCTGCCTATACAATCCAAAAATTCAACACACCGACATTACTTGTTTTGGGTGATACAATAAGAATAAAAAAGCTTTACCTATACACAGTAAATCAATAAAAGCTGACAGCAAACATAATTGAAAGAGTGTATACAATTCCAGACACTAAAAAACCAAAATTTCAACCAGATTCAGTAAAGGGAAACTGACCAGTGGTATCTTGTCGCCTCTATGAAATAGATAGACTGGGAAGCAAATATGAGAGAGAGCGAGAGAGTGTGTGTAAACGAGGAAGGTGAACCGTGGCCGTTGCTCCGGCGTCGTCTGTGGTGCGGGATTGAGTTGCTCCGGTGGTGGTGAGTGGTTGGGGCTGCTTTCAATTTAGGGCACTAGAGAGATTGGGGAGGGAAATTCGGCCAAATGCCATTCCCAAACATTAAAATTAGAAAAATGCCATCGATGCAATATACTCAAACCAACCTTATTTTCAAAAGAAGCCCTTTAGAAAAGAAAAAGAATAAAAAACCCATAATTAATTAAATAATGGGAATAAGTGAAGAAGTAGCAGAATTAAAAAACCAACTAATTATAATAAATAAAATATTACATAAAGAAGAGATTATTAAAGATAGTCATCAGAATTATCTAGAAAAAATAGAACATAGATTTTTATATAATGAAATTTGGACAGAACAATATTTACAAGGAACACATTTACCAATAGAATCCTATAGTTTAATAAAAGAAGAATATAAATGTTCTCATGGATATAATTTTCCTCATTTATATCATACATTAGACCCACAATTAAACAATATTACTGACATGATAATGCATTTAATAAATTACACTACAAAACAAAAAGATATTCATGACAATATAGTTATTATACAAGGACAATTAGGACATTTAGTTAATGAAATAGAAATAATTAAAAAATACAAACCAGAAATACTTGATAAACAAATTCAGCAAATTTCACCTCCAAGGAAATTTACTTAAATAATGGAAGAACAAGTAGAAGAAATTAGAAATATGATTGACCAATTAAATATAGTTGAAGAAGAACAAGGGAAAAAACAAACGAGTTTTACAAATAATAATGAAGTAATTTACGGGTATGAATCAGATGATTCTATCCCTGCATATATGGAAAAAGGAGAAGGTAGTCAAGTAAAAGAGGAACAAGAAAATGATGAAAATAATAAAAAACGAAAGTCTAGTAGGTTTGAATGGATCGATGTTGATCCAGAAAACCTTAGAGAAAAAAGTGGCTTTTACCAGAGAAAACAAGGAGGATTCCGAAAACTACCAGATGAATATACACCCCGTTTACAACAAATAAAACAAGGAATTTTAGATATAGATTGTACCATAAATGCAGAAACATTGATACAAGAATGGGCAAATCAGGTAAACTTAATTCTACAAACAGATGACATATTTAAAAACGCCTCAATGGATAATATATGGAATTATATGTTATTTAAAACAAAAGGAAATGTGTTTCAATATTTAAGCGATTACAAAGATATTAGCGAATTAAAAGAAACAAGTCAAAATAATGTAGAAAAATTTTATTGGTCAGTAATAGCACTTATATGGAGAGAATTTGTTGGCCAAGATCAAATAAATTATGCAGAAAAGGTAACAGAAAAACAAAATGAAATAGCAACCTGGCATATAAATAGTATGACTATTTGTGATATGTGTTACTACGAGAATTATGTTTGTGAGTTTTCAAAAAGTTTTTATAAAATAAAGAAAGAAAATCGGGTAAATATGCACAAATTATTACTAATAAAGCTACCATACCCAATAAATAAAATTTGTTTAAACAAATTTAATGAAGGAGTAAAAAATGGAACTGTAGCAGATAGTATAGGAGGAGCAGTTCTTGTAGGACGAGAATATATAATAGAAAAATGTATACAACAGAACGAATCAAAATTAGTAAAACAAGTTAGCAAAGTTTGTTGTGAAGGTAATCCGGGAGTACCACAACAATACGGTTGTAGAGAAAACAAAGAAGTTAAAAATAAAAAGAAATATCATAAAAATAAATATTATAATAAAAAATATAAATGGAAAAAACGACCTTTTAAAAGGTTTAAAGAAGAATTTTATAAAAAACCAGAACGATTTTTTAGACGAAAACAAAATAAAAAATATTGTCCAGAAGGAAAAAAGAAATGTAAATGTTGGTTATGCAAGGAAGAAGGTCACTATGCAAATGAATGTCCAAAAAGAAAAAACAAAGAACAAAAAGAAATTCTAAAAGTTGCAGAATTAAGAAGTTTAGAACCAATTGAGTCAGATATATCAGACATTGAAGATATATATGTTTTACTAACTGATTCAGATTACGAAACAGAAAATGAAGCAGAACCATCTGCAGAATCAGAATAGAAGAAACCCGAATTCTACCTTCATAAAAATAGAAATAAAAGGTTACTATTATTCAGCTTATATTGATACGGGAGCAAGTATTAGTTTTGCTTCCAAAAATATAAAAGGATTAGTCTGGAGAGAAACAGAAAGACCAGTAAGAATCATGATAGCAGATGGAAGTACCCATAAAATAGAATTAGCGAGCTATTTTAATAAAATAAAAATTTTAGACAAATCAAAGACTCCTTATACATTTATGGTACCATCACTATATAGACAAGAATCAGGATTTGATATTATTTTAGGAAATAATTTTCTTAGGTTATACCATCCTTTTATACAATGGTTAGAATATATAGAGTTAAAGGCACCAATAGGAAGAATGATAAAGATTCCAATTATAGACAACTTCGAACGAACAAGGTTAAAAATATTACATATCCTTAACGAAACATTATTTTATATAAAAGAAAACGGTAAGACAAGTGTTGAGCAAAAAATAGACAATCTTTTAGAAGAAACTTGCTCAGAAGATCCTCTAGATGTAAAAATAAATATTAATGAAGAACAAATTGTTATAGAATTAAAAGATCCAAAACAAGAAGTAAATGTTCCAAATAGGATACCTTATTCAAAAAGAGATATAGAAGAATTTACAAGAGATTGTAGAGAATTATTAGATAAGAAGTTAATAAGAGAAAGCAAAAGTAGACATGCTGCTCTAGCATTTTATGTAGAAAATCATAACGAAATAAAACGAGGAAAAAGAAGAATGGTAATAAATTACAAAAAATTGAATGATGCTACTATAGGAGACGCACATAAATTGCCTCGAAGAGATTCAATAATGGAAAAAATAAAAGGAATGACTTGGTTTAGCTCTTTAGACGCTAAGTCTGGGTATTATCAATTAAGGTTACATGAAAATACAAAACCATTAACCGCATTTACTTGTCCCCCAGAAAAACATTATGAATGGAATGTATTACCATTTGGATTAAAACAAGCACCTGGAATTTTTCAAAGATATATGAGTAAAAATTTGGAAGGATTAGAGGAAATTGTTGGAGTTTTACCCAATCGGATCCGAACGATTCGACTCGACGAGTAAACAGGATCGAACTAATTCGACCCAATTGCGGAATTTGGTGGGTTTTATGTTCATAGTATATTTCGAAAATAACTAACATAAACACGAGGATCCCATAAACGATAATTATTTTAATTATGCATAAGAAAGAAATAGAAAACTTACAGAAAGCTTCCAGTCCTTCGTTCTTTTGGTTGAACTTTTGGTTTCATGCTTTTCTAGAATTTGATGAACAAACGGCTTGGATCTTTTTCACCATTGATATCAACCACGTTCTCCTTCTACTAGGTGTGTGGGCACCAACTTAAGAGAATCGATCTTTCTTTCACGTTTTAGAAATCAAGAATTCAAGATGAAAACTACTCTTTTGTTTCTTGAACAAAGGGTGGCTTTTGTATGCTTAGGGTTGAAGAACTTTTTCTTCTTTTGAGTGTAATCTTAATGATTTCACAAATCAACGATGATCTTCACTTTAAGATCTATATCTCATATTATATTTATAGATATGGGAAGAGTTAAACTCCTACCATAACTCACTCAAAGTTTCCTACTAGGAAAACAACTCTGCTTTCTCTTACCTTAAGAGAGTTATTAATTAAATACAACTCTTGTAATTAATTAAAACATACATAAATATATTTATATATATAATTTCGAAAATTACATATAAAAATATATAATTTTTCCTTTTATTTATTATATAAATGTATCATATATATTTACATAGTAAATAATGAATTTCTACTATTAGAAATTCCATAAATGCCAATATTTCATTTTTCTTGAATCTAGTATTCAATTTTAATTAGATTCAATTCTATAATTAAATCTAATATAACTAATAATGATATTTTTTAACTAACTAATTCTAAATTAGTTAATTAAATATCATCTAATTACTTCGGAGTTTGTATTTTGGGAAACTATTTCCAAAATGCAATGTGAATGAATTTGTTCTAATTTCTTAAGTTCAAATGTAGATTAATAAGAGCCGTGGTTGAGGACCTATGGACATGTAACTTCAAGCTCCAATAAATCGAATAATTTATCAAACTCTTTAATATAATTAATTCGATCTATTAATTCCAAGTGACTCCACTAATGACTTGGAATTGCACTCTTGTCATTACAATATATTTTACTCAAAAGATCAAGATAGTCCATTGATATAATCACTACATGCAATTTGATCCTCCAATAATTGATTCGTAATTAGAGCTAGGCGTAATTACCGTTTTGCCCCTCTAATTACTTCTTTATCCTTAAGTTCCATTAGTTCACTAGTAAACAGTTTGATTTATGAACTTATTCATAAATCAGAGCGCTCTACTGTTCAGTTCCAGAACTAACACTTAAGGGAATCAATATTCCAGCTTCTCGCAAGAAGGGTTGGATTCCATATCTGTAAAACATATTCCCAGCCATTTATCTTAACTGATCTTCAAGACATAAGTTTTAGGCTCGACATGGTTACGAGCCATTACATATGAGTCAAAAGAACTCGTTAACATAAACAGGAGTTTATGCCTACTCAGGATTTAGATCGATTCGCATATGATCATCAGTTGACATGTTCTAGAACCATAATATCAACGGTATCTTATTTATGATTCTAGATCATGTCTGGTCCAGTCCTATGTAATCGAATTACACAAAGTACCTCCACCTTCGATGTCTCTACATCAGTAATTCGAATCAAAATTACTACATTGTAAATGTTTCGTGGACCGTACTAGTAGTGCTTAGTTAAAGATCCCAACTTTAACTCACTACGGACTTTTTAGTCTATTAGCTATAACTTAAATCCTCCAGTATAATATATATACTTAAGTCATAGTCTCTTTAATAGACTTGGAATTTTATGATGTTTATATTATGCATTGAATGCATAATCGAAATGATTATATGAAAAATTAATTTCAAATTAATTTATTTATTTCAATTAAAGAATGTCAAATACATGCTTTAAGAGCATCATGCCTAACAATCTCCCACTTGCTCTAAAGCATATGAGATATGTCTCTCAAACCCATTTGCTCCAAATGTGCTTCAAACGATTTTGAAGGCACAATTTGGTAATTGACTTTTAGCTGCTTCACAAGCTGCTATTCAGTTTATGCTGTCATATAGTACATCGTTGTTTCAAATAACAACTATACTATCAAGATGTCGACTTTCGACTTTCTTTGACTAAGAGTCAAAATCAAATATCCTTCAAGGTTCAGGTCTCCACCTAAATATACGAGCATATATCACATTGCTCTTCCTAGAATATTTGAGAATACGTTTCGCTCGAATATATGATATCATATGTCATTCCCAATGAGATAGACATCATCAATATAACCTACTAAGAAAACCACTTTCTTTTCTTTGATATACTTGTATACACAAGGTCTATCAATTTTTTCCTCAAATCAATGGACTTTGATCGTTTCATCAAACCTTATATTTCAGGACTTACGTGCTTGCTTAAGTCCACAAATGGACTTTTGCATCTAACAGACTTTCTGCTCTTGGCCTTGATCAGTGAACCCTCCTGATTGCATCTTATAGATGCTCTCCTTAAAATAGCTATTCAGAAAGCTATCTTGACATCCCATTTTTATATCATGTAATAAACGTTGGATGTGATGGATAAGAGGATGTGTATGGAATTAAGCTTAGCAACATGTGAGAAAGTTTCTTCATAGTCAACTCCCTCTTTTCAGGTATAACCCCTTTGCTATTAGCCTAACCTTTTGAAAGTCTATACTTTCTTGCTCATACCTCTCTGATTCTTATAGATCCAATTATATCAAATATATTTGATCTCATCATGTGGATCTATAAATTTTCCAGATGTTATAGGATTCATCGTAACTTGCCATTTTTCCTTGTTAGAATCTTCCATTGCATGTTTGTATGACAATGAATCATCTTGAGATGTGTCTCACACTTCTAGAGGTACTTCTCATCATCCTCGTAGAAGGTGAGTAGTCTAACTACCCTCCCACTACGACGAAGTACCAAGATGTTCTAATCAGGAATTGTGGTCTTTCGTTGAGGTAATTCATTAGTAGTTAGTTGAGGTGTGCCGATCTCATCAGCTTAAATTTCTTCCAATATTATTTAACTACGAGGTTTAAAGTTTGTTATCTAACATTCATCAATAAAAGTGATATTCGTCGATATGAATTCTCTTTTATCTTGAATGCTACAAAACCTCCTCCAGTATCGAATAGATTGCCTAGAATTAGACACACTTCAGACCACATGAGTTTCAACTTTTCAGTCATTCCTTTCAACACGTGTACCAGACACTCACATAAGTGAAAATGTTGTAAACTAATTTTACAAACATTCCACAACTCTATGGGAGTCTTATGGATTGACTTGTTTGTTGTTACATTCAAAATGTAGATTGCGGTTTCTAGTGCCTATCACAAGAAAAACATTGGTAATGAGGAATATGGTTCATTATTGATCTAACCATTTCTAAGAAACTTCAATTGTAGAGTTTCAGGTGCTATGAGTTGGATTGAATTCCATGCTCCAGCGAGTAGTTCTTGAATTCGTAATCCAAGTATTCTCTTCCTTGATCTTATCAAAGAGTTTTGAGTGATTTACCTAAATGTTTTTCAACTTCTCTAGGAATTCTTTAATCTTTCCAGAAGATTCAGATTTCTTTAGCTTTAGATAAACATGAAGAGTGTTGACTTTCAACTCTCTTAAAGGACATTCCTTTGCCAGCATGTTTATCCTATCAAGGTTAATATGTACTAACCTTAGATGACAAAGATACGTGTTATCACTCTTCGAAGTTTTAGAACATAGCATTGATCAATAATTTGCTACCTAAAATAATTCATAAATTATTTATCGATCATTTCTGACATTTATAATACAGTCCATGTTCTATGTTTGCATGATAACTATTTTCTGAAATAACAATCTTATTATCAGAAAAAGTAAAATAACTATCTTATTCATGCAATCATAATTGAGAAATCAAATTTCTAACAAAGATTAGGAATAAAGTATACATTGTTCAAAACAATGAATCTATTCCTAAATTCTAAGTGAACTGTTCATATGGTCTTTACAAAAAATGATCGGCCATTTTCCAACATTCATTATGACATTC
Organism: Penstemon eatonii; assembly: GCA_038501285.1. Lineage (NCBI taxonomy): Eukaryota > Viridiplantae > Streptophyta > Magnoliopsida > Lamiales > Plantaginaceae > Penstemon > Penstemon eatonii. The sequence goes on along the minus strand of CM076715.1, from coordinate 56,726,434 downwards.
CATTTGGCAAGTCCCTTTGAAGAACTAAACATCTAAAGAAGAACAAATGCGATTAGTGGCCTCCGAATTAAATATTCAGAATGATAAATTATTTTCCACTAATAAGTTTCTAAAAACCAGTGAATCAAATTTACCTTTTCCTTTTGATCTTCTTATCGTAGAGAGACCTTTTATAGTTTCTCTTTCAATGAACATGAACTCCATAATGAAAACATTTTCTCTTATGGATTTTGTTCATGGAGTTCTTCTTATTTCACTTGCCTTAGGATGCCCATAGCTTTCTTGTGTCTTGACTCAGACCCACCTTTCACCGTCTTCCTCTTTTTGTTCTTAACAGTATAGGAAGACAACTTTGCTTGACAACGTTTGTCTCATACTTTTTAGCCTTATGTTTAAATATGGCTTCAAAAGTCTACAATTCGTTTTAGCAATTTAGTCATGATATAAACCAACTTATTCTCAATATAGTTGGATGTGAATGCAGAAAAGTTTAGCATGAATGACTCAATAATTACACTAATGTGAGTCATCTTTTCAATGGTGGCCTCTTTTATATATCTCATACGTTACGAGAAGCACCAGCGAGGGGTTCTGGAGGACAATTGTTTGTGAGAAAGAACTCTAGATTCTCACAAATCATTCGTATGCTAATATTGGATTTTCAATTAACGTAATTATGTTCCCCAGTTAGTTTTTCGTTCGAGAGTAAACCAACAAATGAGTTTATAATAGACATAATTATTGAATAAATATATAAATAGAAATTCGATCATACATTCATAATAAATATCATATTTCGGAATAGTAAACGAGATGCATGAATGCAACTCTTAAGAAAAACACATAAAGCAATTTACTAATCCGCGATAAAATAATTTAGCTACTAATATGTTGCCGTAGGGTCGATCATATTAATACTAAATTAAGTTCGAGACAATCTCAAATTAATAAGTGAACTAAAATATCTCATATTCATCTTTCACTATTAATTACCGCATTATTTGGCCAACATGTATTCAACTAACTTAAATACATGTTTATGAGTGTAGTCTATTGTTTCAGATTTTATGACTTAACTTAGACTTGTCACCGTAGGGTAGATCAAGCTAAAATACATCAATAAATCATATCTCAAGGAAGTTTAATCTTGTTATTGATATAGGTTAGACACCTTCCGTAGGGAGGATGCAATCTAGGCACCGCGAGGCGCTACCTAAATCTCACTTTATTAAACTAACAATAGAGACCGTAGGATATATCGACATATATCCTTCTCCCACTCAATAATTTTAAAACATGTGTTTTATCTAAATAAATATTTATGTTTTAATAACCTACATAAACATCACTAGATTTTTAATCTCTAAGCTAATTTAGGATTAAAATCCAATCTAATTGGGTCTAATTTATGTAGATTATCTTCCAATCTAATTGGATATTAGGTGATCTTAGACTATCTAAGTTGAGATGGGACTTAAAATTAATAATTATCCAATCAAATTGGACATCGGTTCCTTTGGACATTCTAACTAGGCTAACTTTTAGGTGAACCATTATTAATTTTTTCCAAACTCAAGAATCACCTAATTTTAAATAATGCTCATAAGTTTAACATTTAAACTAATTCATTATTTTAATAAATTTGTTTTCATAAAACTAGTATACGCGCATGCATAAAAAAACATACATATATCGAATATAAAATATATATGTGATGCATGAACATAATAAAGCGATTGTGGGTATCATGAATGACATGTAATATGCATGAACAAGTTATCAATCATAACACAAGCATAAATAAAAGGACAGGTCGGGTGTTTTTGGGTATTTCTAAAATTACAACCTATGAGAAAAAATTACAACCTAGAAAAAAATAAATAAAAAGGACCTAACTATTACAAAATTAGCTTCCTCTACAAATCTTCATCTCGCAGCTCTCTTGCAATTTTCTCTATCAAATCCAATTTGCAAAGTGCACCAAACCCAGTACATCTTGGTTAAGTTCTAAACTTAATTATAAGACCCACAATTCAGAAATTGTGACATTAGGCTAAAATAAGAAACTGAAATTTATTTTCGTAAAATAAATTGGCTTTTATTTTGAGCATAACTTGGTCCATGGGCCATGGCAAATCTAATTTACGGCATGAGAATTGAATTAAACCATTTGCAGACACCAAATAATTTATTCCAATTTCAATAATCCAATCGGTGAGGGACAATCCCACATCTAGGCCCAAAATTCAGTTCATGAGTTTGCATGTGAGACTATCTCACGGCCCGCCCAAATAAATAGGTCTAAACTTTAGCTTGTTCACCAATCATTCAAATGATGGTTACGTGACAAACTTTAACACTTGGTAATTTGCCAATTTTGCCCTTCAAAAAACACAACAATTGTATCCTCCGAAAACTTGATAGCCGACGGCCACAATCAAAAGTTCAAAAGAATGAAAGTTGAGGCAGAAAAAATTAAAACGATATCATCATGGGCTCGAGCTACCGGTCTTTGTCTTCCTTCTTCTTTGGGTTTTCAGATATTGACGAGTAATCTAACTATTACAAACGTCTTATGCCAAAAATTGGCGTACAGTTGATCTAGGAATTTAAATAACAACATTAAAACCCTAACCCAAAAACACCAAATACGACCCTTAAATAAAAACATTCATCCATTCAATATTTAAACAATTTAAACATGCATATACCCACAATCAATTAAAATAGAGTCGTTTATGGACCGCTCTGATACCAATTCTTGGAGTTTTACCCAATCGGATCCGAACGATTCGACTCGACGAGTAAACAGGATCGAACTAATTCGACCCAATTGCGGAATTTGGTGGGTTTTATGTTCATAGTATATTTCGAAAATAACTAACATAAACACGAGGATCCCATAAACGATAATTATTTTAATTATGCATAAGAAAGAAATAGAAAACTTACAGAAAGCTTCCAGTCCTTCGTTCTTTTGGTTGAACTTTTGGTTTCATGCTTTTCTAGAATTTGATGAACAAACGGCTTGGATCTTTTTCACCATTGATATCAACCACGTTCTCCTTCTACTAGGTGTGTGGGCACCAACTTAAGAGAATCGATCTTTCTTTCACGTTTTAGAAATCAAGAATTCAAGATGAAAACTACTCTTTTGTTTCTTGAACAAAGGGTGGCTTTTGTATGCTTAGGGTTGAAGAACTTTTTCTTCTTTTGAGTGTAATCTTAATGATTTCACAAATCAACGATGATCTTCACTTTAAGATCTATATCTCATATTATATTTATAGATATGGGAAGAGTTAAACTCCTACCATAACTCACTCAAAGTTTCCTACTAGGAAAACAACTCTGCTTTCTCTTACCTTAAGAGAGTTATTAATTAAATACAACTCTTGTAATTAATTAAAACATACATAAATATATTTATATATATAATTTCGAAAATTACATATAAAAATATATAATTTTTCCTTTTATTTATTATATAAATGTATCATATATATTTACATAGTAAATAATGAATTTCTACTATTAGAAATTCCATAAATGCCAATATTTCATTTTTCTTGAATCTAGTATTCAATTTTAATTAGATTCAATTCTATAATTAAATCTAATATAACTAATAATGATATTTTTTAACTAACTAATTCTAAATTAGTTAATTAAATATCATCTAATTACTTCGGAGTTTGTATTTTGGGAAACTATTTCCAAAATGCAATGTGAATGAATTTGTTCTAATTTCTTAAGTTCAAATGTAGATTAATAAGAGCCGTGGTTGAGGACCTATGGACATGTAACTTCAAGCTCCAATAAATCGAATAATTTATCAAACTCTTTAATATAATTAATTCGATCTATTAATTCCAAGTGACTCCACTAATGACTTGGAATTGCACTCTTGTCATTACAATATATTTTACTCAAAAGATCAAGATAGTCCATTGATATAATCACTACATGCAATTTGATCCTCCAATAATTGATTCGTAATTAGAGCTAGGCGTAATTACCGTTTTGCCCCTCTAATTACTTCTTTATCCTTAAGTTCCATTAGTTCACTAGTAAACAGTTTGATTTATGAACTTATTCATAAATCAGAGCGCTCTACTGTTCAGTTCCAGAACTAACACTTAAGGGAATCAATATTCCAGCTTCTCGCAAGAAGGGTTGGATTCCATATCTGTAAAACATATTCCCAGCCATTTATCTTAACTGATCTTCAAGACATAAGTTTTAGGCTCGACATGGTTACGAGCCATTACATATGAGTCAAAAGAACTCGTTAACATAAACAGGAGTTTATGCCTACTCAGGATTTAGATCGATTCGCATATGATCATCAGTTGACATGTTCTAGAACCATAATATCAACGGTATCTTATTTATGATTCTAGATCATGTCTGGTCCAGTCCTATGTAATCGAATTACACAAAGTACCTCCACCTTCGATGTCTCTACATCAGTAATTCGAATCAAAATTACTACATTGTAAATGTTTCGTGGACCGTACTAGTAGTGCTTAGTTAAAGATCCCAACTTTAACTCACTACGGACTTTTTAGTCTATTAGCTATAACTTAAATCCTCCAGTATAATATATATACTTAAGTCATAGTCTCTTTAATAGACTTGGAATTTTATGATGTTTATATTATGCATTGAATGCATAATCGAAATGATTATATGAAAAATTAATTTCAAATTAATTTATTTATTTCAATTAAAGAATGTCAAATACATGCTTTAAGAGCATCATGCCTAACAGAAATATGTCTTGTATACATAGATGACATTTTGATCTTTAGTAATAGCTCCAAAGAAGACCATTTAAGGAAAGTAGCAATTGTACTTGAAAGATGTAAACAAAAAGGTTTAGTCCTAAGTAGAAAGAAAGCACAAATTGCAAAACAAGAAATTGAGTTTTTAGGAACAATAATAAAGTCAAATGGGGAAATAGAATTACAAAAACATGTTTTAGAAAAATTACACTTATTTCCAAATAAAATAGAAGATAGAAAACAGCTACAAAGGTTTCTTGGATGTCTAAATTACATATCTGAGTTAGGATATTTAAAAGGATGTGCTAAGGAAAAGAAGAAATTGCAAGAAAAAATAAGTACTAAAAAACAATGGTTTTGGGAAGATGAAGATAGTAAAATAGTTGAAAAAATAAAGCATATTTCAAAAAATTTACCAAAATTATATAATCCGACCTCTAATGACTATTTAATTATCGAAACTGATGCCTCCGAGGAAGTATGGTCAGGATGTATGAAATGCATACAAGGTAAAACGCAAAAAAGTGAAGAAATTAAAGGAACAGAGGTATACAACTTAAACAATGAAATCAGCTCTACGAGCAAAAGTACACATAATACTGATAAACTATTCATAGAAAAAGCAACAAATAAAAATCCCGAAATATTATGTAGGTATATATCTGGAACGTTTTCCGAAACAGAAAAAAGGTATCCAATACATGAAAAAGAAACATTAGCATGTTTACGAACATTCAAAAAATGGAGAATTGATCTGTTACCCAAGGAGTTTGAACTTAGAACGGATTCAACATATTTAACAGGATTCATTAGATACAAGTTACAAGCCAATTATAACCAAGGAAGGTTAATAAGATGGCAGCTTGAATTAAGCAGATACCCAGCAAAAATAAAATATATAAAAAGTAGTAATAATATTATTGCAGATACATTAACAAGAGAGTTTGCAACAGGAAACAACTACTAATGGAAGGAGCAATAGCAACACTAAAGAACCAAGCGAAACAAATAAAGGGAAACATTGAAGCAAAAATTCGTGAATTACAAGAAATAGAAAAAGCTATACAATCGTTAGACGCAACATACAAACCATCAGAGTTTAGCATGCTAAGCGTGGTGGACGAACAAAAAATAAAAGTAGAAATTCCCGCAGACATTAAAATTCAAGAAACATCTTCATCACAAAAGAAGTATTATGTCATCTTCAACGGACCAGCCAAAGGAGCAATCTTTGACGAATGGCATAAAGCATCATTGTTTATCAACGGCCACAAAGGAATTATCCACAAGGCGTACAAAACTTTCGCAGAAGCAAAACTCGCAGTTGAAGAAAGCAAGGCGATCTCAGAAGGAGAAGTCAAAGCTCAACCATTTAAATCAACATTAGTCAAACCAAAAACAACAATGGCAGATCAACCATCCTCTTCAATGAAGGTACTTGGAAAAATAACAAGGCTAACACAGGTACCTACAAGGCAGGAACACATCCAACTTAAGCAACTAAGTAAAAAAGATTTTCAGGAACATTTAGAAATGCTATACAATTGGACGGATAAAGACATGACAAAATTTTTCTATCCAACAGAAAAAATAATAACAGGACCCAAAGCAGTTATTATTAGTGGAGCAAGTCCATTAATGACGTACAAATTCTTTCAATATGGATTAATTGACACAATATACATCGACGAAAGTAACACAATACTTCAAGAATTTAGTCAAGGGATTCAACAAACAGTAAAAAATTATCGAAGGTATTTCGGCAAGGATAGAGAAGTATATTTGAAAATATACAGCTCATATCCCTATTTTAATGAACAAGACGAAGTACAAGTGCCAGCATATTCACTTATTTACATGGGAGTATCTAATGGAACGTATCCAATTTGTGACCAACCAGTAAAGGAAGATAAAGGAAGTCATCAACTTATAAATGCCGGATTAGTCCATGGAGTTGTTTCTATGCTGCAACGATTAACCGAAGAATCAAAAATAAAGATAAATTACAAGAATGAAAACACAATGATTTATTCAAATTTTAAGGATAAAATTAGAAGTGATGAATTCAAAACATTTATGGACTTTGAAGACGATGTGATGAAAATCCAAGGAGTATTCAACAAATTATCTGTGGAAGAAAAACTCCAATTATGTGACACACTGAAAGTTTTCAAAGCACACAGATGTGAACACTGTATGGACCAGTCCAGTGAAGAAGAAACTGAAGAAGAAGACAAAAGAAGAATAATTGAAGGTTAGAAATTAGAGGAAGAAAATAAGAGAAGAGAATCATTAAAGGATAGAAACTAGCAAGAAGAAAATAAGAGAAGAAGACAAAAGAAAAAGGTGTCGGCAAAGAAAATAAGTGGGAGTAATTATGTAACATTTTACTTTTAAATCAGAAGTGGAATCTAGAATAGGCCATTATGTAAACACCATTATGTAAATAGACTGTTCTGTAGGCCCTAAAATAAATCCTTATCACCTTAAGTGATCTGGATGAGTGGTGGAAGATATATTCCCCCTCCTATAAATAATGTAATCTACTTCAGTTGTAAGGTGTGCGAAAATTAATAAAAGAACTTTGTTTCTAAAATTTCTTCTATCAATAAACAAAAAATCTTGAAGTTTTTAACTTCTGAATAGGATTTTAATTAAAAAGAAATCAACAATATTACTATTAAGGAATTCAGATACCACCAATATTACTACTAAGGAATTCAGATACCACCAGCAAGGAACTCCAAAGGTCAAGATAAACCAAGACATAACATGTATGTATGATTTAGATTTAGTTTCGAAGAATCCATTTTTACAATATCATATATTAGGAGTTTTAAATAAATCACGAATTGTTTCAGTACTCATAGATACAGGAGCATCTATATCACATGTTCATCCAAAATATGCAGTAACTAGATCTGAAGCACCACCAGTTATTGTAGAAACTGTAAAAGGAGAAAAGATATGTAATGAGAAAACTACTATAGAACTTCTATTTCATGAAGAATTAAAATTCAATCTTACCATATATATAGATGAATGCAATGTAGGAGCTGATATACTATTAGGAATTGATTTTTTAGAACAATTAAACTATGAAATTCATTCACAGCATCTACAATTACAAGGAGTAAAAATTCCAAGAATAAAGTTACCTAGTTACGAAATGAATTTGCCACTATGAACTCATCTGTAGAAGAATTTGATAGGCATATACAATTATTAGAACAAGAAGAAACCTTTGGAATATTTTCAGCACAATCAATCATTGAACATAAAATAGAAAAAACTAAGAAAGCAAAGCTAGATCTTAAGGAAGGACAACACTTTAATACATCAATATTTGAAAAATTAAAACGAAAAAATATCGTTTATCACGGTTTATTCTCTCAAGAAGTACCAATAGATATAAAAAGTACTAGAGGAACTATTGTGATCCCTATAATTGATAGTGAACAAATAGCAGCCAGAATAGAAAAAATTAAAAATAAAGAAGACAGAAATAAAATAGGATATATTCAAATTGCTACCATACAAGTATTAATAAAATCAACTTTCAAAGAAGGAATTGATTCACCAATAGCCTTAATAGCCTACGATCGAAGAATAAAAGACATTCAAGATTCAGTTTTGGGTTTAACAATGGGAAATCTAGCATATAAAACATTGAAATTTAATTTAGGAATTAAATATGCTATTCCTTTATCTACAAAGAATTTAGATAACAGTATTTGTTTAGGATACAAATTTGCAAGAGAAAAATTAATGGAAGAAGGGGATCAACCATTTAGTTTAACATATATGGTAGAATATGCTCTAACAAATAGTCATCATAGTATAAGTTTTCTCGACCAAGAATCTATTTATTTAGATAAATTATTTGAAGGAATAGTACAAGTTAAAAAATTACCAATAAAAAACATAACAATGGAAGGAACGAGTGATCAAATTAGACGATCGATATCATTTAGGCCTTCTTATCTAAAACAGCTACCTCTAGAACAGCCAAAAAATCTTATAAAACCTGAAAACAAAGAAGAAAATGAATATAAGAAGTTAGAAAATAAAATTTCAGATTTAACTAAATATTTAGAAGAAAAATTATGAATAATAATCAAGAAAAAAGTTGCGAAGAAGTATCAAATTTAATTAAACATTACGAAGAAAGATTAAATTATTTAAGAACTACATCTCTTAGTACTAAAATGTATAAAATAAACAAAGAAATTATAAGAAAACTGATTAAAGAAGCTAAAGATTCGTGTACAACATGTAATTATTATACTAAAGAAAAAATTTCTAATACAAATCAAACATCCGCTGCCTCTGACCAATTTTTGGTATCAGAGCCGAGTAACGAAACTGGAGAAAATAGAAAAGATACAAGAGAAATTACAAAGAATTAACAAAGAAATTGAACATAATAAAGCTATTTTAGTCTACGCACAATTTCTAAGGCTTCAATCTTATGCCCCAGACATAATAGAATTCAAAATAAATATATTAGAAAGACGAAAAACTGATTTCGAATATGAATTGCATAAGCAAAAATTAATATATCATATAGAAGGTAAAATAACAAACAAAGAATACTAAAATGAAAGATAAGGAAATAAAAGGCAATGTTGCAAATACCACTCCTACAGTAAAAAGGCCCCTGGATGGCATTTTTACAATTTAAACTTTCCAAAAGGGCAGTTTTAAAATTCCCTCGATTGGGGAGATGTTCTATTTTTCGCAGCTGTATATAGGGCATATAAATTGCAGTACTAATTGCGTTTCTTTAAAAGAAAAGAAAAAAAAATGGGTACATATCGCAATTAGCTATTAAGTTTAAATAATTAATCAATTAGCATGATTATTAATTTAATATTGATATTAGCTATATAAATCGCAAATAATACTGAACAATGATTTGGCTGTGGAAGGAGAAACTCGCGGCTGTGATATCACCATTAATTAAAAAAAATAGAACAAGAGAGAAGATTCATACTCGCCAATTTTGAAAAAAAATCACATGAATGAAGAAAAAGTAAATTGAGAAAACTAATTAACCCTTGGAGAAAATCAAATTTATTATCACCATTATGTTTAAGTTATGCACTTAGTCCAATTCATTCCTGCTTTTAATTTATATAATTTTTTTAACTATAAATAAAACTGATATAATTGACAACTACTAATAAATTATACAAATGAACCTTCAAGTTGTATCATTTTAAAAAAATAATACGAAATTCATATTATTGTATTTATATACATGAACTAAATTATAATGAATTATATATTAAATTATATTACTTTTCATATTTGAATTTTTTCTTTTGAAACTTTTAGATTTGGTTTTCAATATGAGGTTATTGTAGAAAATTAAGTTTTTTATTTTTAAATGTCATCTTGAATTTGTTGCAACACGTATTAATTTGTTAGTAATCATCTTAAACTTATAGCTAGGAAAATAATTTTACCGATTATTCTAGTGACTATCTCAAACTCGTTATGAACAGGTCAGTGACCATCTTCAAATTGTTGCTACTAGTATATATGTTTAGTAGTCATCTGAAACATGTTGCTATGGTTAGCGTCAATCTAAAATATGTTGCTATGACTCAATCTCAGTGACCATCCAAAAATCGTGGCTAAAGTAGTTTTTTAGCGACATATTAAGCTTGTTACTATAAGTATAGCTTTAGTGAATGCATTGAAATCGTCACTATGAGTTGGCAATTAGCGACTATCTAAACATCATTGCTAAAGTACACTTTTAGCGATTGTCTTGAAGTTGTTGCTATAAGTTTAGGTGTAGTGACCATTTAAAATTAGCCACTACAGGCTATTTGTCTAGTGACGATAGTATTTGGTTGCTATTGGTCGACTTGAGATAGCATTTGCAGCCGATCAAATTTTTTCTTATTGAAATGGTCATAGTTGATATTTTTTTAGTGACTAAGAAAATCGATCGCTAGAAGAACTAATCTTAGTCGCTATATCTGCCCGAAATATCCAGCAACCATTCACAGTGACCAAATGATTTTTGCTCGCGAAATAACCTACGAAACCACACCTTAGCAACCAGTTCAGTTTTCGTCGCTATATATAGATATATAGCAACCATTTCGACTTCATCGCAGAGAATTTGGTCGCTGAAACAAGATTTTCTTGTAGTGTAACAAACGCTTGAATTCTTGTCAACAGAATTCCAGTCCACTGTGTAGACATTCCCTTGTCGTCTTCCAGATAAAATAACCTTCTTTGTTCCAATCTGTTCAACGTAGCAATTATCTGTTGAGAAGATGACTGAATATCCTTTGTCACAAAATTGACTTATGCTCAACATATTGTATTTGAGGCCTTTAACATAAGAGACGTCAGATATCTCAATGTTACCTTTGATCAGCTTTCCACTTGCTACAATCTTGCCTTCCTTGCTGTCTCCAAACGTCACATTTGGACCATCCACAGCAACAGCATCAGTCAGCTCGTGTATGCTTCCACATATGTGTCTTGAACAGCCACTGTCCAAGTACCAAGTCTTCTCTACTTTACTCCTACTCCTAATCCTAACCTACAAAACAAAATAAAATTATTTTAGGTACCCTTATTGAGAGGGTCCTGAAGGATTAGTTCCACCTTTAACAACCCAAGATGTTGAAGTTTTAGGCTTCTTAGGCTTCTGGTTTTCAGCAGGAGTATAAACAGTTTTGCCTTTATCATGTTTATCAGATATGTCATGTTGTTGATAAATCAGCATGATAATGATAATGTTCATAAGCAGAATAAGATGCATGACAACCAGGATATGCATGCATTGGATGAGCAGGATATGGTGCATAGTAAGTTGGAAATTGAGGTGCTTGATACATAGGAGGATATGCAGCAGGTTGCACATAATAAGACTCATTTCCAGATGTGCAATAAGACTCATTTCCATACCAAGAATTTTGATTTTTCTTATTTTTATGCTTCTTTAGTTTACTAGATGCTTGCTCATTATCAGACGACTTAGTTTTAACACTAATCTGATTGGTTTTAGCCTTATCAGAAGACTTCCTAGGACTATTCTGTTTGGACTTACCAGTCTGTTTTCCTACACTAGGCTCTTTGCTCTTTTTAGCCTTAGGAGTTTTCGTCTCCTTTAACACTTTCTCAGGCGAAGCAGGTTTAGTAGTCTGAACATACAAAATGACCTTACTGTTGTCAGCTGATATAAACTTTTCAGTATGGTTCAGTTCTAACTTATCCTGATCTAAAGTTGTCTTCTGTTTACTAGACAAGTGAGTTGATGCAACAGATGACTTTTCATGAGACTCAATTGACTTTTCAAGTTCCATGATTTTTCCTTTAAGAACTTCACATTCAGCTTTCAGAGATTCATTTTCTTGCTCAAGCTGTTTATATTCACCTGATTCTTTTGGCTTTCCAGCCTTGAGTCTCAGTGAACTATTTTGCTCTCTTAGCAATATCATCTCTTCCTTAAGCTTTGTAAATGCTTCAGCAATACTGGTATTGTTAAGCATCATTTGTTCAAATGAATTAAATAATTCTTTATCAAGAGGAGTTACCTCTTCATCCTCAGAGCTATAAGATTCCTTAGCCATCAAGCAGAGAAGAGCAGGACTCTCTTCATCAGAGGGCTCTTCATCAGATGTGTCTGAATCCGAAACCGATGAGTAGATAGCAGCTAGCTTTTCCGCTTCTGCCACCAGCACCTTGCCTTTCTGATGCTTTCTTTCCTTTCTGATTCTCTTTTCTTCTTCTGTATACTTCTCAGCTTTAGGATATGGGCAGTCTCTGATGAAATGACCCAATTTCCTGCAGTTATAGCACATCTGATCTTACGCAGATTCGTAATATGATCGATTTAATAATAAAAATAAAGTTAACGCTACAAAATAAGAGAAAGATCAATGTATATGAGTATTCCAATCGTTAAAAGTATAAATTACAAGTATTGAGGATCCTATTTAAGCATTATAGGATGTCGTACAAGCTAGAGGGCGAAATACATATAAGGTGGTCGAATCTATATATCCGAGCTGCAGCTTCGAGCGGAGTACACCTGGGAAAGCGTGTCTGGCGTCATAAATGCAGGTGGTATTTATAGTGAAAAATGATGAGCTAGCTACTCCATCCACACGGATACATTTCTTTGGCCCAAGGGCCTGGGCCTGTGATCGCCCCAACAGTAAACTCCAACCACGAGCATTCCCTGGATGATCGGATTGTAAAGGACGCGATTTGGGCTCGATTTTACATTGGCATGGTCGGATTCTACATTCTTCGATCTCGCCCGAGCTTCCCAATGTAGAGTCCAAAATACCCCTCATCAATACTCCCCCACTTCTCGAGCGCAAAGTGAAGCTTAAGCTCGAAGAAGTTTATTTCGAATGTCGCGATGAGCAAATCCTTCTGATGTTTCCCCGGATATGCCTCGTTAAAAACCTTATTCGGAAAAACCCATTGGGATAAAAACTGAATTAGGGAAAAAGAATGCATATCTTGAAAACCATATGATGAACTTGCCTTGATATAAATTTCGACGTTAAAAGTTTCTTGCACTGTCCTTGAAATGAATCTTCAGCCATGATGTCTTTTCGCATCGTTCACCGTGATACTCGCAATTACAGTAGGTATAGGGGCCTAAGATGTAAATATCTGGAAGGTAGTTTTTATTTTACTTTTAGGAAGCTCAACCGTCGTGACCACTCGGGGACCGATTTGCAATTCATTCTTCTTTTTACCTTTTATATAAATGTTATTTTGTTGAAAATTACTTCCAGAACCATTTCTATTTGAGATCGGAGCATTGAGATCGCGCAGACTGTCCTTTTCACTCAACTGTATCTGTTTATAATGTCTAGTTCGAGGAATTCAAGGGGCAAGGGCATAGTCGGAGAAGATCCCGATTCCGATCCTGACTTTAGGCTCATCAATGACTTCGAAGAGGGGGAATTCCATCCCGAGCGCGAAGATATTAATTAGGTTGAAGATCTCTAAGAGAATGAGGTAGATAAACGTAATATTGGTGACGATGTTTTTGTCAGGATATACATATCCGAAGCTCTCTCCGGATCAATTGGTCAGAACCGGGCCGAGGTTGGCGCAGAACAAACTTCTTGTAGTTTAGTTCAGGAGGACCGTGCTTATTTGGATAAAGAGTTTGGGAAATTTCTTCCAGAGGGGTTTTCAATCGTCATTCCCTCTTATCGCCAGCGCGCAACCGCTCCTCCGGCTGGGTGCCAGGCTTTTTATGAGAAACAGTTTTCGTACGGGTTGCGCATTCCCTTTATTCCTTTATTAAGGAACATCCTATCCTTCCTCTCTCTCTCCCCCGCCCAAATTCTTCCGAACTCTATAGCCTATATTGTGGCGTTCAGCGTCCTCATGGAGGCCAAAGGAGAGGAGGCTTCTTTTCGAAATTTTTGGCAGGTAATTCCGATGAGTATGTCCAGAGGTTCAAATACGGGGTTCGTCTCTTTCTCACAGGGGTCGAACCGTCCTATCCTTTCGACCGTGGCATTGGATAAAACCGAAAGTTGGAAAAGAAGATTATTCTTTGTTAAAGGTCCCGATGTTCGTTCCGTAGGTAGTTCAAAGACTAGACCATATCGATGGGATGGTGAAGGGCCTTGGGTGTACGGTCGTCGCAAGATTAAGGAAAAGGTCAATCCTCAGTTTTCTGACGAGTTTCTAAACCAGCTCCGATCCGATCCTTTTCAGACTATGCTCCTTATACAAAAAAGGATTTTGAGATTGGCTGGTCTAAGCAAATGTAATTATCCAGCCTCAACGATCGAATTTTCCCTTCCTTTGTCCATTCAACAGTCCGGTGGGTCTACACAATCCTCCAGACGCATGTCCGAATCAACCGCTTTGTCCCGTGCATCGCTTCCTTTGAGTATGCTATTAATCTTTTTTGCTTAACTATGTTCTAGAGTACACACGCTCATTCAATATTCTGAGCACATCGTCTTTTTCTTTGCAGGTCAACTGATCGATGAGTTTCGACTTTCCGCTACTACGTCAGTTGGGACTGCTCGCCCCAGGGGCATACATAGCCAGTTCCTTCATCCATTGAAGAAGAGGAAAATGGAACAAAGAACGGGAGCGGCTAATTTGGTCATTCACCCGATCGATATCCCTGAAGTATACTCAGCTTTGAGAGGGGTTGGCAGCTCGAGTTCATTAAATCCTGCAGTAGCTGGTCCTCTGCGCAGTGTATTCTCAATCGACACTTCTAACCCGTCATCCGCCGGTTATAGTCAATATTCCTGGACTCGCATTTTGGGCAAACAAGAACACGAGAGACGCATGGATCGGATGCGATACGCCAAACATCCTGGGCCTTCAAGAAGAGAAGAACCATTCGGCAAGAGTTCAGACTTGGTCCCATGTCGACCAGGCAGATCGGAGACGGATGTAGCTGACTTTATGAACGATCATTTTCGTGGATGTAGAGCTGCTGGTTATCGAGAAGAAGGAACCGTCTTATCCGACCTTGGACAAGATGGTGAAAACGAGTTCGACAAAGCCACCCGGATTTTTATGGCAGGACGTTTCAAATAGGATCTACTTGATCACACGGTTAAAAGCGACTTTGAAGTTCTGAGCAACTTTTCTCGAACATACCAGGAGGTAATAATTGTTCCGGTCAGAATCTCATACGATTCCTTGACTATTATGCTGATACCATTCTTTCTTCGCAGGCCGAGGATTACTTTGCGCTTCAGACATATCGTTTGTCATTGTTGGAACAAGAGTCGTAAGAAGCTCACAACGCGCTTGTGCAGGTTTCGTCTGAGAATAGAACTCTTCGACCTCAACTAGATGACGTCACAAGCAAATTATCTGCTAGTCGTCTAGAACTGTCGAAGGTGAAGGAGGAGTTGGAGATTGCCAATAAGAAACATACCTTATCCGTGGAAGAGGACTTGTTATCCACTGTTAAAGAGAAAAGTGCCCTCGAGGAAGAACTCAAGAAGGTGAATATCGAACTTGAGCAAGCGAAGCACGATTCCGAGCGAGCATATGCCCAAGGCCGGGAAGAAGCCATAATTCCAGCTATCCGAGAATTCTTGAAGTCCCCTGTGCTGGATCCCTTAATTCAGAAAAGGGTGGGTGGGATTCTTCAAACGATTTTCTACAAAGAGGTTCAACAGCTAGTTTCGGCCAAGAGGATTCCGAATAAAATGTATGAATATCTTCAATACATGAACCATTATAAGAATGCAAAAGGGAAGGACTATAAAGCTTCTTCTTTGCCAAAGGCAAATACGAATTGGCAGGACCACCATTTTGCCCCCTTTGTCGAGGAGTTTGGCTTCCCGATACCGAACCCTGATGAGCTTGAGCTGTCCGATGATAATCCTGAATCTTCCTTAGGAGGCGAGTCAGATGGTGAACCAAACGATCTCTCTTGTAGTTGAGTATGGCCTTTGGCGTTGATTTTGGCAATGGATCCGCTTCTTCGAAAAGAACCAATTCATAGTTTGAAAATTAGGGGTCGATTGTTTATAATAGTTATGTAATAGGGGTAACATTTCTGTAATAGGGTCCTCTTCCAGCGATTTCTTTTTATAACCTGTATATCCTTCTCATTTTGTAGAAACTAATATTTTGAATGAATTTTGATGTTTGCGATCGAATCTTTACCGTTCCCTTTTTTGAGCCTCTTAATAGTCGCGATAGTTCAATTATTGCGGAAATAAGATGTCGCTTCTATAAATATCTGGGCTGTTTCAAATCATTCATCTATCATTCTTAATCACTAAGATCGGAGCTTTACGCTTAGTATCTATTTTCGAGCTTTCAAATTTACTTTCTTGCTTGCTATGGATCAGATATTGGGTAAGCCCATCAATCCCAAATTGTTATGGGGTGGCACCAAGAGCAAAGGTCCATCTAAAGATCAAAAATCAACCAAAGAGAACAAGCTTTCCAAGGCTTCCCCAAAAACAGCTGCAACTTCCCCCAAAACTTCCAAGGGTGGGGAGACTAAAAAGGAAAAACAGGCTTCAGCAAAACATCCCAAAGTTGTTCTTAACCAATCAATTTTGGATGAGGAACTTGATGAGGAGCTCGAGGCCTCTTCACCAAAAAATCTTGACACTTCACATCGGGCAGTAGCCAGGCAAAAAGCATCATCCCTTTCTTCCGATAAAAGGCCTTATTCTGACATAATCACCCCGAACGAGACCCTGCAGGACTTTGTTGCTGGGAATGAAGGTTCCCCGACGGGAGGTTTGGGTAAGAAACCTAAACTGGCCCCCACTGGAGATGGCTCTTTTGTTTCTGGAGCATCTATCGAGCCTTCAAAGCTTGAAACTGAACCTCCGAAGAATGAGACTGAGCCCTTGAAGACTGAAAATTCTTCTGACCCTTATCCTTCTGGGTCCCCACCTCGAGAGTCGAAAGATGAGTCTGCTCGAGAAGTGGAGCTCGAGAATTTTGTTGAGAATCCGTCGCAGGCCGATCCCCTTATTCTTGAAGCCGAGGCGTCTAAAGGAAAATGTCCCTCGGAGCTGATTCAGTCTGGATCGAATTTTCTATCTCAGGTTCTCCTTTTTACTATCTCTCTTTTCTCTCTCTCTCTTTTTTTTTTTTTTTTTAAGAGAACTAACTTTTTCAAATATAGGCTAGGCAAGACTTTCTTGAATTGAAGGTGTTGGCCTAGCGGGAGTTGAGTCAGTGTGCTGTTATCAGCCGCGAGCTGGAGAAGAAGAACGGTGAGTTGGCTCGTGTTCTTGAGGAAAAATTGGCTTTAGAGAAAGAGAAGGCTAATAAGGTACAGGGAGAAGAGCTCTTTCAACAATTGAGCAAGGAGCTTGAAATGCTCAAGGGGCTTTATGAGCAGGAGAAGAAGGACTCCGACCTCCGCGAAAAAGAAGCTTATGCTCGTGGTTATGCAGCCCTTAGTGCTGAGCTTCGAAAGGCTCTTCATGATCATAACTTTGTGTAACTTTTTTCGGAACGGTGTTGTTGTAACTCTATTTTATTTTCCTTGGTTGTGTTGTATTCTGAATAATCTTTTTTGTTTCTGCATTTTTATTTTCGAATTTGGATGATATACTGGGCCCCGTGCCCTTTTTATAATTGTTATGCCCTTATGTGATGCTTGGCTTCTTCGTTAAATATTTGCTATTTTCAAACTTCGATCCTTGCAGTTAGAATGCTATTGTATTACCGTCATCGTATAGATATTTTATCCCCGATCAATAATTCCTTGATAGCATAGCTCCTCTATCTTGAGTTTGAAATAATCTGTTCTAACCAATCAGTCCCTTATTTCTCAGGAAGCGAAACGGTCGGCGCATTTATCGCTCGTATCGCGGCCGTTCCCTATGGTAAATCTGAGCCGTCAACGTATATTTCCTTCTCCTATAAATACTCTAGAATGGTTCTGGTTTTTACCATTGCACTTTTACTTTTCTGTAAAAATTCATTCGAAGCTTGCGCTCGAGTGACCTTCTTCTCTAATGAACGATTGTTTGTATCTAGTAATGACATCCTATATTCGAATTCGATCCTCAATAATTATGTTCGAGATCCGTATTCGAACTCTTTTCTTTGATTTTCTTGTTTCCAAATAAGATTTAACTTCGACTAGGATATCGGTAGACGAAAAAGATTGCGACTAGGATACCGGTAGACGACCTGCTCTCTCTGATTCCAAATCCTTGGGGCAGGCTCGAATTCCTGTATCCCGTCGTCCACCCAGTCGGGATAGTGGGTCAACTGCTGGAGGAGTTTTCCGGCACACGATCTCCACTTCTTCAAGATGTTTCTTGAAGAATGTTGCCTTCGAGATTGCGTGGAATAATTTCTCTAGGGATTGCTTCCTGCTGCTTCGACCTGTGTGAATGTACAAACTAACCAGCAGGGGAGTGGTAGCAAGAATGCTGGAAAAAGTGCTCCTAATCCAACCCCTGTACTCTTGGATGAAGGGTATATGTAGAACCACTTTGCTCAGCCCCGCCGATCGAACGAAGATCCCTAGCGTAGAGCTCGTCATTGGTAGTAGGATAGTACTGAATGTACCCTTTTAAATTTTAGCTCGACTTTCCTTATTGTAACCGAGAATTCTTTTGTAACTATTTGAAAACGTATGAATGAAACATTTATTTTCCTTTATTATATTTGATTGTTAATCTATAAACTTGCTTATGTACATAGCAACCGATCATCAATTCCTTCGCTTCGAACGACAAGTGTTATTCTTTGCAGATCTTAATAACTGATAGGATAATAACTAATAGGATAATGATCGAACACCAATTATGTAATTGTCCTTGAATAAAATATTTGAACCTCCATTCTTTGTAGTCAAATATAAACAATGATTCGATCTTATTCATTGATGGAGTGATCGAAGGTTAATACTAATTTAACGAAAACTAGCATCCTTAGCAGACCTCGATCTTCGTAGTTCGGAACAGGATATTGTCGGGATTTTGGATAACCAATAATTCGAACTTGGGGTCTTAGCAACAGCTTTCACCCTTTTAATTTATTTCGATCTAAGGGGCATAGCAACGGCTTTCATCCTTAGTCGTTTTGATCGGTCATAGCAACAACTTTCACCTTTTAATTTATTTCGATCTAAGGGGCATAGCAATGGCTTTCACCCTTAGTCATTTTGATCGGTCATAGCAACAGCTTTCACCTGAGGGTCTTAGCAACAGCTTTCACCCTTTTAATTTATTTCGATCTAAGGGGCATAGCAACGGCTTTCACCCTTAGTCGTTTTGATCGGTCATAGCAACAGCTTTCACCTGAGGGTCTTAGCAACAGCTTTCACCCATTTAATTTATTTCGATCTAAGGGGCATAGCAACGGCTTTCACCCTTAGTCGTTTTGATCGGTCATAGCAACAGCTTTCACCTGAGGGTCTTAGCAACGGCTTTCACCCTTTTAATTTATTTCGATCTAAGGGGCATATCAACGGCTTTCACCCTTAGTCGTTTTGATCGGTCATAGCAACAGCTTTCACCTGAGGGTCTTAGCAACGGCTTTCACCCTTTTAAGTTATTTCGATCTAAGGGGCATAGCAACGGTTTTCACCCTTAGTCGTTTTTCTAGGGTCGTCACCCATTTTGTTGATCCAAGGGCCATAGCAATAGCTTTCACCCTTATTTGATATCTGATTAATATTCTTTGAGGTTGGCCATAATAACTTTTCGAATATAACGAACAGATAATATTTCTGCGAATTAAACATTCATTGATTAGATAAGCTTCAAGAACATGAGAAATAAGGGACACAATCGAGACAATAAACTAATAGATAGGCCAGAAACTGCTAAATAATCTTCATCTTCCATAATATCTTCTCAAATTTATAGCATTCCAGGATCGAGGCAAAACTTCCCCATTTAGATAAGCAATCTTGTAAGAACCTTTCTTCCCTATTTCGACCACTACATAAGGACCATCCCAATTAGGCTGAAGCTTTCCGACATGTTTTGAGACCTCTACTTTTTTCAGCACTAGATCTCCGACCTTAAAGGTACGAATTCTAACCTTTTGGTTGTATGCTTTTTCTATGTTGGACTTCATGGCCTGAATTTTCAATTTAGCACGATCCCTCTTACTGTCCGCATGATCGACTTCTATCTCTCTTAACGATTTATTCTCTTCGGAATCATAGAATTCAACTCTGGGAGAAGATATCAAATTCTCTACTGGAATAACTGCTTCAGATCCATAAACCAAGCTGAAAGGAGTTTCCCCTGTAGCTGCTTTTGTAGTGGTTCTATAAACCCATAAAACTCCCGGAAGTTCATCAAGCCATTTTCCTTTTGCGTCGGATAATCGCTTTTCTAGAGATCGAACGATCTCTCTATTCACGACTTCTGTCTGTCCATTGGCCTGCGGGTGCCCTACGGATGCAAATATTTGTTGTATCCCGAACTTCTCACACCAATCCGTGACCTTCTTGCCAGCGAATTGTGTTCCATTGTCGGAGATTAAAATTCTGGGAATTCCGAATCGGTAGACAATATTTTTCCATAGAAAATTTATAACCTGAAACTGAGTGATCTTTGTCAGGGCCACACATTCGACCCATTTACTGAAATATTCGACCGCGACCAAAACATAATTCTTCCTTGACCTGGCGGTCGGGAAAGGACCGACGATGTCGATACTCCATTTATCGAATGGCCAACAGATTGGAATAGAGTGCATCTGTTCGGCTGGCTGATGAATCAAGTTTGAATGAATCTGACAATGATGACACCTCTTCACATATTCTACCGGATCAGAAAAGAGAGTTGGCCAATAATATCCAGTCCTTGAGCATTTTAGGGCTAATGCTCGAGCTCCACCATTATTTCCCGCTTCTCCCTCGAGAACCTCTTTTAGAATCACATTATATTGATTTTCAGAGATACACTTCAATAGGATTCCAGAGGAGGATCATTTTTAGAGCTTATCATCGATCAGGGTAAATGACGGGGATCGATATCTAATCCTTCTGGCTTCATTAGCATCCTCTGGCAACTTTCCTTTCTTCAGATAATCGACGATGGGGTCGATCCATGAGATCTTTTACTTGTCGATTTCCATGACGTCGATGCCAGAGGTGACATCCAGATCGATAGCGGATGTGTTAGATAACAGCCATGTAATAACTTTTTCCTTCTTACCATCCGCTACGACGATGAATTTTGACAGCAAGTCAGCCCATAGATTTTCTTCCCTAGGAACAGGCTGAATATCGAACTTTTCAAATTGCGATATCAGATTTTTTGCCTTGTTTAAATATTTTATCATATTGGACTCCTTTGCTTCGTAAATGCCCTTCACTTGCCTGTGAACAAGTTCAGAATCTGTCAGTACAGTAACTGATCTTACCTTTGCCTTTAAGGCCATCTCTAATCCTGCAATCAAGGCTTCGTATTTCGCTTCGTTGTTTGTAATTACAAAATCCAAAGTGATGGCATAACTCAAATCTTCGCCATTGGGTCCTTGAAAATGAATTCCTGCTCCGTCTCCTTCCCTGGTCGAAGAGCCATCCACGTGCATCAACCATGTGGGGCTCTCAACTTCTGTTAGCATGTTTATTTCAGAATTTTCTTCATTCTCTGGGCTTTTCAAACTAGTGGACTCCACCAGGAAGTCAGCTAGCACTTGAGCCTTTACTGCTGTACGCGGCAGGTATTCAATTTCGAACTGCCCCAATTCGATTGCCCATTTAATTAGTTGACCAGATGCTTCTGGCTTAGATAAGACCTGCCTTAGAGGTTGGTTGGTTAAGACAATGACCTTATAAGTTGAAAATAGGGTCTTAGTCTTCGCGCTGCCACCACCAAAGCTTGTGCAAATTTTTCGATCTCCATGTAATTCTTCTCGGCGCCTTGCAACAATTTGCTCAAGTAATAGACCGGTTTTTGCACGGATTCTTCTAATTTCACCAGCACCGAACTAATAGCCTCCTCCGAGACAGCTATGTAGAGGTACAAAGGTTCTCCATCAGCATAGGAGGTGAAGTTAAGTATGTTTTTAGTCACATTCAACATTCCACTTGAAGTCCTTCGACTTGCGCAATAGCTTAAAAAATGGCAAACTCTTGTCGGCAGATCGAGAGATAAATCTATTCAATGAAATGATTTTTTCGATCAAACTCTGAATATCCGAAAGTTTTCTTGGTGGTTGAAGATTGGTAACTGCTCGGATCTTCTCTGGGTTTGCTTCAATCCCTCTCTCGTGGACAAGATATCCAAGGAACTTTCCCGATCGTACCCCGAAAGTGCATTTTGCAGGGTTCAATTTCATTCCATATTTTCTTAATATTTCGAAGCACCTGCCGAGATGCTTAATGTGGTCTTCTTCTGTCATGCTCTTTACAAGCATATCGTCCACATAAACTTCCATGATCTCTCAGATTAATTCTTTGAACATTGTATTGACCAGCCTCTGATAGGTTGCGCCCGCGTTTCTCAGACCGAACGGCATAACTATGAAGCAATACACTCCTTGCTCAGTAATGAATGCGATTTTGTCCTGATCCTTCACGTTCATGAAAATTTGGTAAAAACCCTGGAAAGCATCCATCATGCTAAAAAACACAAAACCTGCAGTGGAATCTACCAACATATCAATCCTGGGTAGAGGGTAAGGATCCCTCGGGCACAACTTGTTTAAGTTAGTAAAATAGTTACACATCCTCCACTTATTCTCGGATTTGTCACCCTTAGAAACCAGAACCACATTACACAACCACTCGGTGAACTTGATTTCCTTGATTTGACCAGCAGCCAATAACATATCGACTTCCGCCTTAATTATTTTATTCTTTTCGCGTCCGTGATTACGTTTCTTCTGTCTCACTGGCTTAGCCTTAAGGTCGATGTTTAAAGAGTGGGTTCTTACACGCAGATCGATTCCTACAATATCATCCGAGCTCCAGGCAAATACATCTACATTCTTTTACAAGAATTCCAGGAGCATAGATTCCATTCCCTTACTTAGCTCCGTTTCAATCCTGGTGACTTTCTCCGGAGATCCTGGAAATAATATCACCTTCTTATGATCAGGTGCTTGTATGCTCATGTCTACATTCTTTCCTTTCTTTCCCTGTTATTTTTAAGTTTCGAGAATCGGTAAATTCGAAGTCGGGCCTGATTCCAAATCAACAACCTTTCTTTTCGCTGGGGTTTCGGGCTCCACTTTCTTTTTTATGCTTAAAGATGAGTTATAACATTCACAAGCCATGTATTGATAGTTTCGCACCTCCCCTACTCCACCGTCCGTTGGGAATTTTACTTTTTGATGGTAAGTAGATACTACTGCTTTGAAGGTATTTAGAGCAGGTCTTCCCAGTATAGCGTTGTAGGCAAAAGGTGTTTCGACCACCAGAAATTTTATCATCCTTGTTACGCTTTTGGGTTTTTTTCCGAGAGTTGTGCTTAATAGAATGGTTCCCAATGGAATAATCTCCGAACCTCCGAACCTGACTAAAGGAGTGGCTACTCGATCGAGATGAGGATGCTGAAGATTCATTCGAGCGAGGGCTTCTGAGGAGATAATGTTTGCCGAACTTCCATTGTCGACCAAAATTCTTTTGACTTCGTAATTAGCGATTTTTAGCGTCAATACCATGGAAAAATCCGGATCATCTTCATTTGTGTCCCATGTAACATCAGTAGGTCGATCAGTATCGCTAAAACTTATGACTTGATTTTCCATGGATGGGAATTCCAAAGAAAAATTTCCCTTTTTGTCGAAACAGATGATTTGATTGACCTCATTGTCCTTTTTCTAGCGTTTTTGCTATCTCCTCCTGCTGGTCCGCCTGCGATCATGTTTATTACTCCGTTCAATTGCTCATCTCCCTAATTCCGAACCTCCTTTCGCTGATTACTTGATCTTACGCGTTTTCGTGTGCTCGATCAAGGATAGAATTGCAGTGCGATATCAACAATATTAAATGGAAAGTAAAGACCAATAGTAATTGTATTCGAATTGACTGAGTACAAATTACAAGTATTTGGGGTCCTACTCGAGCATTATTGGATGCCGTACAAGCTAGAGGGTGAAATACATATAGTCTAACCTATGCTATTGATTCCAAGCGAATCCGAGCAGTAGCCTCGAAGGAACAGCACCTGGGAAGTTGTGTGTCGTCGTCATAAATGCGTGGGGTATTTATAGCTGAGCAGACGGGCTTGGGCCTGGGCTCGGCCCAACAGTATCTCATGGTCTCGGATTTTCTTTGTAAGCTCGGAACAATATACTTAGGGGCCTGGCTCGGCTCGTCGTTCCTGGGGGGGCAAGGATTGGCGTTACTCGATACACACCGAGCTTGTTAAGGCACGGGATCCAAATTACCCCTTATCAATACTCCCCCACTTCTCGAGCGTAAAGAGGAGCTTGCGCTCGAAGAAGTATAAGTTATATTGCCCGCTGGTATGAGATGTGCTGTTCGGAACATGCTTCGGATATGCCTCGTTAAAAACCTAACCCGGAAAAACCCATTGGGATAAAAACCGCGCTAGGGAAAAAGAGTGCATATAGAAACAATACATGCATTGGCATGTCGAGATAATTACCTTGTCGCTCTTTGTTTACGTACGATCTCCCAATTGGTATGTTCCTCGTTATGAGTTACCGCGACGCTTTCTTCATTTCCTTAGCGAATGCTCCCTTTACTTTTCGACCATAAACATAAAGGACTCATGAGACTCCCAGGGATAATTTTCAATGAACATATCCCGCAACTTTGAGAATGAAGGATCAAAAGTGCAATTCTCTGCGGGATAACCTTAAGTTTTTACCCAGAGTAAGTTCAACCGTCGCGGTTACTCGGGGACCTGTTTGCAATTTACCTTTTTAACCCCGTATATATATGTTGACTTGTTGAAAAAATATTTACATATTACATTCTTTCTTGAGCTCGAAGCGTTTAAGTTCGAAACAACATTTGCTTTCGTATACTTGTTTCTCAATCCATAATGTCGAGCTCTAGAAGTGTAAAAGGTAAGAATAAGGTCGGAGAAAATAAAGAGTCCGATCCTTTATTTAAGCTTGTAGATGATTATGAAGAGGGGGAGTTTCATCAAGGAGGCGAGGATGAGGATCCGAGTGAGGATCTCGAAGAAAATGAGGTTGAGAAACGCAGCATCGGCGAGGGTGCTTTTGTCAGGATTTTTAAACATACGCATCCTTCTACCGCCATCACCTCGAACAAGTCAGAACTTCCTGCCAGCCAGACTTCCTGCTGTTTTTCAAAGAAGGATCGCACTTACCTCGAGGCGAAGTTCGGGAAATTTCTTCCCACGGGGTTTTCGATCGTTATTCCCTCTTATAGCGAACGTGCTACCGATCCCCCGGCTGGCTATCAAGCCTTCTACGAGGATCAATTTCCTTATGGTTTGCGTATCCCGTTCATTCCCCTTGTCAGAAATATCTTGACTTTCTTTTCACTTTCTCCTGCTCAGCTTCTCCCGCACTCCGTTGCGTATATAGCAGGGTTTAGCGCTCTTATGGAGGCAAAGGGGGAAGAGGCCTCTTTTAGTAATTTCTGGCAAATATTCCGAATGGATCTGTGCAAGGGCTCGAATATGGGGTTTGTGTCCATCCGCCAGCGGTTGAAACGGCCCTTTCTTACGAGAATAACAACGGAAAAGAGTGTAGGTTGGAAAAGGAGGTTCTTCTTTGTAAAGGGCCCTGATGTCCCTATATCAGAAGGTAGCTCGAATATGAGACCTTATCGATGGGATGGAGTTAACTCTTGGTCATATGGTCCTCGCAAGATTAAAGAGAAACTCAACCATCGGCTTTCCGACGAATTTCTTGAGCAGTTGCGGTCAAATCTTTACCAAACCGAGCTCCTGATTCAGGAAGGCGTTTTACGATTGGCTAGGTTGAGCCGCTGTGATTATCCTGCTCCAATACTCAAATATTCTCGTCCCGTATCTGATCAATCCTTAGAAGGGTCGCTTCCTCAGTTCGGTGACTTGTCAGCTTCTTCCGCTCCGCCTCTCGCCTCTCTTTCTCTGGGTATGTTTTCAACTTGTTCCTATCTTGAGACGCGATGGATCATTAATTTACATTTACGCGACCCTCGTATTTCCTTTGCAGGTCAAATTGTTGAGAAATTCCGACTATCTGCGGCCTGTCCGGTTGAAGACAAACCGTTCTATTTCGATCCGTTGCCACGTATTTCCGAAAGCAGAGCGGGTACAAGTAACTTGGGCGGAAACTCAGTTACTATTCCAGTCGCAATTCCCGATCTAAGAGGCGTTGGTACTATGAGTTCCTTGAACTCCGCCTCTGCTGGGCCTCTTCGAACTTTGTTTTCCCCCGATATTTCGGTTCTTTCATCCGTTGGCTATAGTCAACATTCCTGGAACAGGATCCAGGGTGTGTTGGGATATCTTGGGTAGGGCTCGATTGTCAATACAACAGAGTGCGGAATTTTAAAATTTTTCGAGTTCCTAACAGTCCCATGAATTCTTTCTCCATAGTTATTATACGAATAGGGATGAATCAAACATCAACAAAACACGAAGGGGGTTAATCGCAAATTACCTGACCACCAAGTTGTGGTTGCCGTGTCCTCCAAGTGTTTGGTTCGATCCACAGATAGAGTGATCCATATGTCTCACCTCCAAAGCTAGTCCACACCAATCGGATTGTAGTGACACCTACAAGTCTTAGGCTACGAACTGGATCTCGCAGGTTTGTCAGCAAAGGAACGGGAGATAACAATGGAAGAATCGACCCACAGGACTTATGTGGTCGAGCAGGGTTCGGCCAAAGCTAGGTTGGGCGACTAGGGTTTAGGGGCGGAAACCTTGGGGCGATTTTTGCAATTAAAATTTCTTGTCGAAAAATCTTTTCCTCACACGATTTTTCTCTCTCAATTTTCAGCAAAAGTATTTTGTTTTTCTCTCAAAAGTTTTCTTATCTTTTTGAGTGCAACTTTGTTAGCCTTTTTTTTAATAATGAAGAGGAGAAGGAGTATTTATAGGAGAAGAGTCCTTCTCCAAAAAGATCTCCTTTCCTTGTTTATCAAATCTTCATTCCTTATCCTTAGGAATATGAGATTTGATAAATCTCTTCAAACTTGCTTTTCAAGAAACAAAACTCCTTTTCTTTTTAACTACTAAAATCGCCCATGCCCCCTAATTTTAGATAATTCCAAAATCAACCCATAATTATCCAATACTTAAATTGGTTAATTATTTATTCTTCCAATTAATTAACTACTTTAATTAATTCCATAATTAATCAGATAACTCTAATTAATTAATTATCAATTAATCAATTAGTCATCTAATCAATAATCTCCAATTGAATTAATACCATAATTCAATCATCTTGATTTAATAACTTTAAATCACTTGCTTTCCTTTTAGACAGTCACCGTCCAATTGTATTGTGTGTGACCCTCTGGGTTCACCATCAACTGGCAGCAGGCCCACGACTTTCGTGATTTAATTAACGAGCAATTAAATGCTCCGATCAATTAAACTACTTTTAATTGACCACTCCTAGAATTAAATCCTCTATTAATTCCGGAGTACCCACACTTCATGGTCGATGTCTAGCCACAAGCCCATGAAGCCCAATCAAAGGTGAATTGATTTATTGTGAACCTCACCTCTTATAATTGCCATGTACATACGGTCCTTCCACGATGATTTCCCGATCGAGACCTAGGGTGTGTGAATTGATCGGCACCTCTAATTATCTCGATACTGTACTTTCTAATTCTAGATAATAATTCCGGTGTGACTGCCTAATTTGGAAATACCTTCCAAATTCGTCACCAACCATGGCCATGGGTTTCTAGGAACATATTATCGAAGAACGTACAGGAAATACTCTCATCTTATCAGGATGAGTCGATAGATCCTTTCTTAGTACAAACCACTCGCGTACAGTCGTGTACGCACCCAACTTAGGCACTTTGTGGCCAGGCTACGTGACCAGTACCTAAATCTAAGTACGCACACTTGTGCACCGAATTCGCCCTAGCACCTCAAGTCTAAGGACTAAATCGTACACTATTATAAGCCTTGAGAAACATCCCATCACCGATATGCGTCATGCGCTTCCACAATGGGTTTCTCTGTTCGGGTCGTTCGATGCGTTCAATCCTCCATTGAACCACCTACTCATATGCACTGGACTCAAATTCCTTGCTCATGAAACTCTACAAATTCACTCCATGTGAATCATGCATACTTGTACAAGTCTTGATGATTCCTACGATACCCCGTCTCGTTTGGAATCTATGACTTGGAACGGTTTTAAGATCACGACCTTTGAGACTGTTTCATGATTGCACTCAGTACTGAAGTGAATCGTCCCATAGTCTATTGTGACCTTAGGATTTCATCCAATCGCTTAGATAGGTTCGCGAGAGATGAAGTTGGCCATTGTTCAGTTTCACATACTATGAATGAACGGCGTATTAATTATAAACCATAAGAAAACAGTACTTCAACAAGCTAATTAACATTGGCTTGCTGGGCACTATTCCATCAATCTCCCACTTGCCCTAAAGCCAATCACAACATTTCTAAGACCCATCTATACCAAGGTGTCCCTCGAACCATTTGTGAGAGAGCTTAATTAGTGGATCTGCTAAGTTGTCTTTGTCGAGATGAAGTAATACTTCTACTCGTCTCAACTACCCATGACTGGTTCAATCATACGGTATTGTGTTCAGATTGTAGGTGAGATCTCGATTTCCTTTCATTGAGCAATCGCCTTATCTAAATCGGTTAAGATTATGATAGGCTTTTGTCATGCTAGGTATTTCATCCAGTCGTTGGATGAAAATTTCTCATCTAAACACTTTCTTTTGTGCAGCATCATAATGGTGCCCTTTTATTCTTGTTTGAATCGGCAATGGTATATTATTGGAATTCCTTCCAATTTACCTAGCTCTATCAAAACAGAATAAATTATCCACTTTAGACTGGAAATCTCGAATTTCAAAAAATACTTCGAGTTTCAATTTTCCACTACTACCACAGACCAGCATTATATCCTTTAATTATCTTCGAGGATTTGCTTTTATGGTAGACCAGTGTCCTTTACTGGCGTTTGACTATCATTAGCTCGTTCAGAACATTTCGACGAGTCAGGTCTAGTACAAGACTTTGCATGCTACATGCAATCCAAATGCAAAGCATAAGGCTTCTTGAGACAGTTACTTCTTCACTCATTAATTTAGGGCTCATTAAATAAGTGAGAGAGATTTTGTCTCTTTGGAAACAATCCTTTCTTGGATTCTTCCATATTGAATTCAATCAATATATATAGTCTTTGTACTTAGATTTGGTAAATCACTACATCTTCTTCCTTCTATCTACCATAGATACGCATTGCCAGTACACGAGATGTAATTCCAAATCTTATCATGGAGAATTGCGTGAAGAACACGCTTTCGTCTGTGCTTTTCTGATATTCTTATATCTTGCTTGATGTACAGAACATCATCTCGTTGCGCTTCGAACTCAACTATACTCCCACTGATTCTTTTGCACATTTGGAATCTATATGCCTTTTGACAACTTCAACATTTTTGATCAACTATCAAGTTGCATGTTCCAAATTTGGGAAAAAGTCATAGATTGACCCTTGGATTAGAATAGAGATCTTCTCATCAATTTTCAATTGTGAGATGCAGGATTCATATCCAATAGTCATGCCTTCGGTAGTCAAAACCACCTTTCTATGGCTAATAGTTTCGAAATGAATTTTGACGTAGCTAATGGATATAAGGCATTTTCATCAATCCTAAAAGGACTTTTGAATAATGACCTATTGCCATTTAAGTGAGTCAAAGTTTTCAACTTCGAATCTTATGGCTATGTGCCATATCCCTTAGATCACGTTTAACATAATCTCTTTGTAATCTTTGATTAGAATCCAATTTCTCAATTTCGTAAAATGGAATTTTGAGTTCCTTACGAATTTGATCAGATTACGATTTCTTTGTGCATAGATTGATTCAGCAGTTTTCAGTGTTTACTCCCACTGTTCATGGGGACGGGTCCAATCCTTGGACTTCATCAAGTTCTACGACATTTCTTATTTCCTTTGACAAGGTCTTGTCAACAGAGGAACAAGCTACTTACGAGATACTTTTTGTTTCTCGTTGTCGTGGAACAGGTATTCAATGGGTTTTAATGAATACCCCATAAACTTTATATGAATTAGATCTACCATCTAATTTCTCATATAAGGGTGTTCTGCTATGTCTTAAAAGACATGGCGATGTAAGGACTTACTTCGAAATATACTATACCAAGTATCTTTGAAGAGTCAAGGGAAGGTATCCCCTAATTTGAATAAAGGAAACTGAGCAAGATCAGAGTCGTGAATCAAACAAAGTTCGATTTCTTCTTTGATTTGCTTCATGAGAATTCTATTCTCATCTTAGATAATCGAGATGTTAAGTTGCTTATGTTTCAGCACGTTTGATTAAATCAAATTGCTTTCGACATAATGCATCTAGTTACTTCATTTCCAAAACGTCTATTGAATTACTTCAATAGTTTCAGAATTGCACTTCAGCCAAGTACACATATACTTTAACGATTGAAATCGTAAGTATATATGAAGTAGATTTCTTTTGAACTAGTGCTTTTAGTTCATGTCGATTGAAATGTTTTGTAATGCCTTAGCAATCCTTCTCTTCGGTTATCATTCCTTCAAGATTTGAAAGTTACGATTTTACTCAAGTTCATTATCTCAGGAACAGTAAATAAAACTTCCCTTTCGCATCTCTCTTTAGGAAGAATGTCCAGAGTGAACATTTCAAGCGCGGACGATTATCCAGTTTGTCTGACTCGTTTTCGATTTAGCATATAGTCTTCAAAGTTTTTGATTTGTTTATCATTGTTTATTTCTATGTTTCAAAACATCGACATTTGTACAAAGTTAAATTGCTCTAATTAAATAAATTCCATTTCTCAATGGTAAAGCAATAACGTCTCGTACAAAATGTGAAATAATACTCAAAGTAAACTAAAACTTAAAACTCATGCTAATACGAAAAAACTAAGAAAAACTTCTTTTGCTAAAAAGGAATGTCTAGGTACAATTCTTCCTTGACCCAGTCCCGGAATTCCAGTTTCCTCATCTCGCTCTGCACTACTTGCATCTCCCTTTCAAGGATTTTCCTCCTTTTAGGTTGAGCGGGAAGACTATCATCGCCTGTAAATGCTTTTACAGAAATGAAAGTTTTAATCAGATGTCTTACATCAAAAAGATTCAACAAGTGTATAACTTATAAAGTCATACCGTAGTCAACTCTTTCCAGGAAATCCTTTTCAACAAGCTTCCTTATTTTCTCTTCGTACTTACACAGAGGGCAATTCCAATCATACAGACCAAAACCACGTTGATGAGCTTCTTCATATTTGTCTAACAACTCATGCAATTGCTTTGTTTGTATTCCATCAGGCGGAATAACGCAATGTTGCATAAAATGAGTGAAGGTCTCAGATAATCCTTGAAGAGTTATCGTTATCTCATCTTCGAGAGTCAATTGGGCTCCAAACCCTTTGATCAGCTCGAATGTCTTGCTTAAGTAAGAACAATATTCCCTAACATTGTCAAACTTAGCCATGTCGGTTTCGTAGAGGAAATTGCACATCACCTTTTTCAAAGTTGGTTCGGTTCTTAAACGCATCGAGGATCGGATAGTGGATGGTAAATGGCTAACATTTTTTAAAAACAGACAACTATAAGCAGACAGGTTTAATATTAATACTTATAATTAACGAAATTTGGACTTTTTATCGAAAAAGTTCTCCCACTATTTTATCGAAACAATAACCCCTTCTAGTTTCGGGAAAAGTCTATTTCCTAGTAGGTCTTGACGTCCCAGCAGCAATTAGTTGCACCCACGACTCGTGGCCATACAATTAATTCCCTAGGTAGGTATACATATTACCAATTGTGTCTACCACACAACCTTCAAGTTATTTTGCCTCGTTTTTCGCATTTATCTAGCACTGCTACATCATAAATGTTACTACGCGTTAAGTCTAACCCATTAATCATGATAAGCAACGAGCCCGGTCATGAATTCTCCGTAACTAGTTATCGGTCGATTTTCACGTCCCGACCAGTCCCTACCCTTGTCAAGTTTTAAGAAAACTAGAATCAAGGAATTTCGTGCATTGCCCCTTTCTTCGACTCGGGTGCCAGACTCTGGATCACCTCTATCGATAAGTAAACAACATACACTAGTCCCTATTAATGGAAGGCTTGGATTTTATAAAACCTCATTTTATAATTTAACCCAATATGACTTAATATTTATTCGAGAGGGGAATTTTCGTTTTGAAAGTTTGAAGAAACTCTCCTCGAGATCTCACCGCTTCAATTATGCTTTATCTTTTATTTACGATCTAGATTCTAGCGCGCAAACACACAAGCAATCATAAATCGACTAATAAATAAAAGCCATACAAGCCTAGCATGCATACTACCACAATATGTTTTCGATCGGGAGCCTCCTATGCGGGCCATCATCGAGCCAATGATGTTGGCCCAATTGGTCAATCTAAAGGGTTCTCAAAGAACCTATGCTATTACACAATGTACCACGCATACATGGCCTTCAATTCTTCTTGGGCTCCCACCTTGCTTGTAAATGGGCCTCCATCCTAAACTAGGAAAGCAGTAAAGCCCTATTCTATTACAAAGGCTCAAAGTGGCCCAAAAATAATAACAGGCTCGCAGGCCCAATAAAAACCATGCATTAAATTAAACCAATCACATCTAACCTAAGGGCAAGGCTCGTCGCGATCGAAAACCACGTAAACAGTTCACGTAGAGCAAAGAAACATGTAAACATCCTTTACTTTCTTCTATCTTAATTTTAAAACACCTTTTAAAACTAACTTCCTATGATTCTTGCTTTTTAGTCACTACTAATTATGACAAAATAAATTCTCGGATAAACAAAACAACTTTTCTGCCTTAATTTCAGATTCTGATTTTTCAACTTTTGAAAATTGCAGTTCGGCCCCTATACTTTCGGAAATTGCACTTTTGACCCCAAAACTTTTGAAAAGTTACAAAATACCCCCAAAACAGTTTTCGGACAGAATGAGCAGAAAATTAGAATTTTGAAATCCAGAAAATTTTCGAATTTGCAAACAGACCCCTGAAGTTTCGGAAATTACAAAACAGTCCTCGAATTTTCGAAAATTGCAAAATGGTCCAAAATAGTGTGCGATCAGATTTTCAGAAAACACCCAGATTTTTCAAAAATTTCCAGAAACAGAAAATTAAATTTTTGGCCCTAATTATCGTGTTTTGCGATTTTGCATAAAAGCCCTGATTTTTCGAAAAACTATAAATTCGCCACAGATCTAAAAAAGCAGTTTTACCCAATCATAGATCCAGTCATAACAAGCAAGAATCAATCACTAGAACATAATTAACATGCGCTCTCATACATACAATCAAGCATATACAGTGAAAACACATTATGTTCAGGCCTTTTCGTATAAAAACGTATGGAGTTGGCTCTGATACCACTGTTGGGATATCTTGGGTAGGGCTCGATTGTCAATACAACAGAGTGCGGAATTTTAAAATTTTTCGAGTTCCTAACAGTCCCATGAATTCTTTCTCCATAGTTATTATACGAATAGGGATGAATCAAACATCAACAAAACACGAAGGGGGTTAATCGCAAATTACCTGACCACCAAGTTGTGGTTGCCGTGTCCTCCAAGTGTTTGGTTCGATCCACAGATAGAGTGATCCATATGTCTCACCTCCAAAGCTAGTCCACACCAATCGGATTGTAGTGACACCTACAAGTCTTAGGCTACGAACTGGATCTCGCAGGTTTGTCAGCAAAGGAACGGGAGATAACAATGGAAGAATCGACCCACAGGACTTATGTGGTCGAGCAGGGTTCGGCCAAGTACAGATCTGGTCCGAGCAGGGTTCGGCCAGGGTCAGGTTTGGTCCGATTTGGGTTCGGCCAAAGCTAGGTTGGGCGACTAGGGTTTAGGGGCGGAAACCTTGGGGCGATTTTTGCAATTAAAATTTCTTGTCGAAAAATCTTTTCCTCACACGATTTTTCTCTCTCAATTTTCAGCAAAAGTATTTTGTTTTTCTCTCAAAAGTTTTCTTATCTTTTTGAGTGCAACTTTGTTAGCCTTTTTTTTAATAATGAAGAGGAGAAGGAGTATTTATAGGAGAAGAGTCCTTCTCCAAAAAGATCTCCTTTCCTTGTTTATCAAATCTTCATTCCTTATCCTTAGGAATATGAGATTTGATAAATCTCTTCAAACTTGCTTTTCAAGAAACAAAACTCCTTTTCTTTTTAACTACTAAAATCGCCCATGCCCCCTAATTTTAGATAATTCCTAAATCAACCCATAATTATCCAATACTTAAATTGGTTAATTATTTATTCTTCCAATTAATTAACTACTTTAATTAATTCCATAATTAATCAGATAACTCTAATTAATTAATTATCAATTAATCAATTAGTCATCTAATCAATAATCTCCAATTGAATTAATACCATAATTCAATCATCTTGATTTAATAACTTTAAATCACTTGCTTTCCTTTTAGACAGTCACCGTCCAATTGTATTGTGTGTGACCCTCTGGGTTCACCATCAACTGGCAGCAGGCCCACGACCTTCGTGATTTAATTAACGAGCAATTAAATGCTCCGATCAATTAAACTACTTTTAATTGACCACTCCTAGAATTAAATCCTCTATTAATTCCGGAGTACCCACACTTCATGGTCGATGTCTAGCCACAAGCCCATGAAGCCCAATCAAAGGTGAATTGATTTATTGTGAATCTCACCTCTTATAATTGCCATGTACATACGGTCCTTCCACGATGATTTCCCGATCGAGACCTAGGGTGTGTGAATTGATCGGCACCTCTAATTTATCTCGATACTGTACTTTCTAATTCTGGATAATAATTCCGGTGTGACTGCCTAATTTGGAAATACCTTCCAAATTCGTCACCAACCATGGCCATGGGTTTCTAGGAACATATTATCGAAGAACGTACAGGAAATACTCTCATCTTATCAGGATGAGTCGATAGATCCTTTCTTAGTACTAACCACTCGCGTACATGATGGAATAGTGCCCAGCAAGCCAATATTAATTAGCTTGTTGAAGTACTATTTTCTTATGGTTTATAATTAATACGCCGTTCATTCATAGTATGTGAAACTGAACAATGGCCAACTTCATCTCTCTCGAACCTATCTAAGCGATTGGATGAAATCCTAAGGTCACAATAGACTATGGGACGATTCACTTCAGTACTGAGTGCAATCATGAAACAGTCTCAAAGGTCGTGATCTTAAAACCGTTCCAAGTCATAGATTCCGAACGAGACGGGGTATCGTAGGAATCTCAAAGACTTGTACAAATATGCATGATTCACATGGAGTGAATTTGTAGAGTTTCATGAGCAAGGAATTTGAGTCCAGTGCATATGAGTAGGTGGTTCAATGGATGATTGAACGCATCGAACGACCCGAACAGAGAAACCCATTGTGGAAGCGCATGTCGCATATCGGTGATGGGATGTTTCTCAAGGCTTATAATAGTGTACGATTTAGTCCTTAGACTTGAGGTGCTAGGGCGAATTCGGTGCACGAGTGTGCGTACTTAGATTTAGGTACTGGTCACGTAGCCTGGCCACAAAGTGCCTAAGTTGGGTGCGTAGACGACTGTACGCGAGTGGTTAGTACTAAGAGAGGATCTAACGCCTCATCCTGATAAGATGAGAGAATTTCCTATACGTTTCTTAGATAATTGATTTCGAGAAATCTATGGCCATAGTCGGTGATGCATTTGGAAGGAGTTTCCAAATTTGGCAGTCACACTGAAATCATTGTCGGAAAATTAGAAAGTATAGTTATCGAGATAATTAGAGGTGCCGATCAATTCACACACCCTAGGTCTCGATCGGTAAATCAGTCGTAGAAGGACCGTATGTACATGGCAATTATAAGAGGTGAGGTTCACAATAATCAATTCACCTTTGATTGGGCTTCATGGGCTTGTGGCTAGACATCGACCATGAAGTGTGGGTACTCCTAAATTAATAGGAAAATTAATTATAGGAGTGGTCAATTAAAAGTTGTTTAATTGATCGGAGAATTTAATTACTCGTTAATTAAATCACGAAAGTCGTGGGCCTGCTGCCAGTTGATGGTGAACCCAGAGGGTCACACACAATACAATTGGACAGTGACAGTCATAAAGGGAAATAAGTGATTTAAAGTTGTTAAATCAAAGATATTGAATTAAAGTATTAATTCAATGGGAGAATATTAATTGGATATCTAATTGATTAATGTTTAATTAATTAATTAAGATTATCTAATTGATTATAAATAATTAAAGTTGTTAATTGGTAAAGAAGGAAGAATAAATAATTAGCAATTTTCGGATTGGCTAATTAAAGGCAAGGGGCGATTTTTTTGGAGAGGAAAAGAAGGGAAGAGTTTGTTACTTGGTCATCAAGCTACAAACAAGGGATTTGGTCAAATCTTGTTTCCTATTATGATAAGGAAAAGATTTGCCATATCTTGATGAGATATCTAATAAGAGAAGAACTCTTCTCTTATAAATATCAGTCATCATACATCTTCCAAAGTGACACAAGGTTGAGAAAATAGTTTTACACAACACAAGAAGAAAACAAATTGCCAACTCTAAAAACCGCCCCTAGCCCCTACTTCTCGGCCAAACCCTAGCCGCCGCCCTAGTTGGATCCAAACCCTAGCCGCCGCCCTAGGTGGATCCGAAGCCTAGCCGCGCCGCCCTTGGTCGATCCAACCTAGCCGCATAAGTCCTGTGGTCGTGGTTGTCTTCCTGCAATTCTCCAAATCCAGATCCAATTGATATCCTGATATAGATCTGCTCATTCCTTTCTTGACAATCTCCAAGATCTAGTTCTTAGCCTGTGACTTGGAGACGTTGCTACAATCCAATTGGTGTGGATACATTCTGGAGGTGAGACACTTGGATCACTCCGTTGTGAATCGAACAAAGAAGCCCGGAGGTAACCACCACCAAGCTGTGGTGAGGTAAATTGCGAAAACCCCCTTTGATAATTATGTTATTGTTTGATTCAAGCTTTTCGTATAAATAACTATGGAGATCTATTTATGGGACAATTAGGAACCTCGAAAAATTTTAAATTCCGCACTTTGTTGTATTGACAATCGAGCCCTATACTAGAATATCCCAACAGTGGTATCAGAGCCAGCTCCATACGTTTTTATACGAAAAGGCCTGAACATAATGTGTTTTCACTGTATATGCTTGATTGTATGTATGAGAACGCATGATAATTATGTTCTAGTGATTGATTCTTGCTTGTTATGACTAGATCTATGATTGGGTAAAACTGCTTTTTTGGATCTGTGGCGAATTTATATTTTTTTAGAAAAATCAGGGCTTTTATGCAAAAATCGCAAAACATGAATATTAGGGCTGAAAATTGAATTTTCTATTTCTGGAAGTTTTTGAAAAATCTGGGTTATTTCTGAAAATATGATCGCACGCAATTTTGGACCATTTTGCAATTTTCGAAAATTCGAGGACTGTTTTGTAATTTCCGAAACTTCAGGGGTCTGTTTGCAAATTCAAAAATTTCCTGGATTTCAAAATTTTAATTTTCTGCTCATTCTGACCGAAAACTGTTTTGGGGGTATTTTGTAACTTTTCAAAAGTTTTGGGGTCAAAAGTGCAATTTCCGAAAGTGTAGGGGCCGAACTGCAATTTTCAAAAGTTGAAAAATCAGAATCTGAAATTAAGGCAGAAAAGTTGTTTTGTTTATCCGAGAATTTATTTTGTCATAATTAGTAGTGACTAAAAAGCAAGAATCATAGGAAGTTAGTTTTAAAAGGTGTTTTAAAATTAAGATAGAAGAAAGTAAAAGTTGTTTACATGTTTCTTTGCTCTACGTGAACTGTTTACGTGGTTTTCGATCGCGCCGAGCCTTGACCTTAGGTTAGATGTGATTGGTTTAATTTAATGCATGGTTTTTATTGGGCCTGCGAGCCTGTTATTATTTTTGGGCCACTTTGAGCCTTTGTAATAGAATAGGGCTTTACTGCTTTCCTAGTTTAGGATGGAGGCCCATTTACAAGCAAGGTGGGAGCCCAAGAAGAATTGAAGGCCATGTATGCGTGGTACATTGTGTAATAGCATAGGTTCTTTGAGAACCCTTTAGATTGACCAATTGGGCCAACATCATTGGCTCGATGATGGCCCGCATAGGAGGCTCCCGATCGAAAACATATTGTGGTAGTATGCATGCTAGGATTGTATGGCTTTTATTTATTAGTCGATTATGATTGCTTGTGTGTTTGCGCGCTAGAATCTAGATCGTAAATAAAAGATAAAGCATAATTGAAGCGGTGAGATCTCGAGGAGAGTTTCCTTAACCTTTCAAAACCGAAAATTCCCCTCTCGAATAAATATTAAGTCATATTGGGTTAAATATAAAATGAGGTTTTATAAATCCAAGCCTTCCATTAATAGGGACTAGTGCATGTTGTTTACTTATCGATAGAGGTGATCCAGAGTCTGGCACCCGAGTCGAAGAAAGGGGCAATGCACAAAATTCCTTGATTCTAGTTTTAATAAAACTTGACAAGGGTAGGGACTGGTCGGGACGTGAAGATCGACCGATAACTAGTTACGGAGAATTCATGACCGGGCCCGTTGCTTATCATGATTAATGGGTTAGACTTAACGCGTAGTAACATTTATGATGTAGGAGTGCTAGATAAATGCGAAAAATGAGGCAAAATAACTTGAAGGTTGTGTGGTAGACACAATTGGCAATAAGTATGCCTACCTAGGGAATTAATTGTATGGCCACGAGTCGTGGGTGCAACTAATTGCTGCTGGGACGTCAAGACCTACTAGGAAATAGATTTTTCCCAAAACTAGAAGGGGTTACTGTTTCGATAAAATAGTGGGAGAACTTTTTCGATAAAAAGTCCAAATTTCGTTAATTATAAGTATTAATATTAAACCTGTCTGCCTATAGTTGTCTGTTTTTAAGTGTTAGCCATTTACCATCCACTGTCCGATACTCGATGCGTTTAAAAACCGAACCAACTTTGAAAAAGGTGATGTGCAATTTCCTCTACGAAACCGACATGGCTAAGTTTGACAATGTTAGGGAATATTGTTCTTACTTAAGCAAGACATTCGAGCTGATCAAAGGGTTTGGAGCCCAATTGACTCTCGAAGATGAGATAACGATAACCCTTCAAGGATTATCTGAGACCTTCACTCATTTTATGCAACATTGCGCTATTCCGCCTGATGGAATACAAACAAAGCAATTGCATGAGTTGTTAGACAAATATGAAGAAGCTCATCAACGTGGTCTGTATGATTGGAATTGCCCTCTGTGTAAGTACGAAGAGAAAAAGGAAGCTTGTTGAAAAGGATTTCCTGGAAAGACTTGACTACGGTATGACTTTTTAAGTTATACACTTGTTGAATCTTTTGATGTAAGACATCTGATTAAAACTTTCATTTCTGTAAGAGCATTTACAAGCAATGATAGTCTTCCCTCTCAACCTAAAAGGAGGAAATTCCTTGAAAGGGAGATGCAATTAGTGCAGAGAGAGATGAGGGAACTCGAATTCCGGGACTGGGTCAAGGAAGAATTGTACCTAGACATTCCTTTTATTTCGTGTTAGCATGAGTTTTAAGTTTTAGTTTACTTTGAGTATTATTTCACATTTTGTACGAGACCTTATTGCTCTACCATTGAGAAATGGAATTTATTTAATTAGAGCAATTTAACTTTGTACAAATGTTGATGTTTTGAAACATAGAAATAAACAATGATAAACGAATCGAAACTTTGAAGACTATATGCTAAATCGAAAACGAGTAAGACAAACTGGATAATCGTCCGCGCTTGAAATGTTCACTCTGGACATTCTTCCTAAAGATGCGAAAGGAAAGTTTTTATTTACTGATTCCTGAAATAATGAACTTGGGTAAATTCGGAACTTTCAAATCTTGAAGGAATGATAACCGAAGTGAAGGATTGCTAAGGCATTCCAAAACATTTCAATCGACATGAACTAAAAGCACTAGTTCAAAGGGATGCTACTTCATATATACTTACGATTTCAATCGTTAAAATATATGTGTACTTGGGTGAAGTACAATTCTGAAACTATTGAAGTAATTCAATAGACGTTTTGGAAATGAAGTAACTAGATGCATTATGTCGAAAGCAATTTGATTTAATCAAACCTACTGAAACATAAGCAACTTAACACCTCGATTATCTAAGACGAGAATAGAATTCTCATGAAGCAAATCAAAGAAGAAATCGAACTTTGTTTGATTCTCGACTCTAATCTTGCTGAGTTTCCTTCATTCACTTTAGGGGATACCTTCCCTTGACTCTTCAAAGATACTTGGTATAGTATACTTCGAAGTAAGTTCTTACACCGCCATGTCTTTTAAGACATAGCATAACACCCTTATATGAGAAATTAGATGGTAGATCTAGTTCATATAAAGTTTATGGAGTATTCAACAAAATTCATTGAATACCTGTTCCACGACAAGGAGAAACGAAAAGCATCTCGTAAGTAGCTTGTTCCTCTGTTGACAAGACCTTGTCAAAGGAAATAAGGAATGTCGTAGAACTTGATGAAGTCCAAGGATTGGACCCATCCCCATGAACAGTGGGAGTAAACACTAAAAGAAACTACTGAATCAATCCACGCACAAAGAAATCGTAATCTGATCAAATTCGTAAGGAACTCAAAAATTCCATTTTACGAAATTGAGAAATTGGATTCTAATCAAAGATTACAAAGAGATTATGTTAAACGTAATCTAAGGGATATGGCACATAGCCACAAGATTCGAAGTTGAAAACTTTGACTCACTTAAATGGCAATAGGACATTATTCAAAAGTCCTTTTAGGATTGATGAAAAATACCTTATATCCATTAGCTACGTCAAAATTCATTTCGAAACTATTAGCCATAGAAAGGTGGTTTTGACTACCGAAGGCATGACTATTGGATATGAATCCTGCATCTCACAATTGAAAATTGATGAGAAGATCTCTATTCTAATCCAAAGGTCAATCTATGACTTTTTCCCAAACTTGGAACATGCAACTTGATAGTTGATCAAGAATGTTGAATTTGTCAAATGGCATATGGATTCCAATTGTGCAAAAGAATCAGTGGGAGTATAGTTGAGTTCGAAGCGCAACAAGATGATGTTCAGTACATCAAAACAAGATATAAGCATATCAGAGAAGCACAGACGAAAGCGTGTTCTTCACGCAATTTTCCATGATAAGATTTGGAATTACATCTCACGTACTGGCAATACGTATCTATGGTAGATAGAAGGAAGTAGATGTTGCAATTCACCAAATCTAAGTACAAAGACTATATATTGATTAAATTCAATATGGAAGAATCCAAGAGAGGATTGTTTCCAAAAGAGACAAAATCTCTCTCACTTATTTAATGAGCCCTAAATTTAAATGAGTGAAGAAGTAACTGTCTCAAGAAGCCTTATGCTTGGCATTTGGATTGCATGTAGCATGCAAAGTCTTGTACTAGACCTGACTCGCCAAAATGCTCTGAACGAGCTACTGATAGTCAAACACCAGTAAAGGACACTGGTCTACCATAAAAGCAAATCCTCGAAGATAATTAAAGGATGCAACGCTGGTCTATGGTAGTAGTGGAGAATTGAAACTCGAAGGATTTTTGAAATTCGAGATTCCCAGTCTGAAGTGGATAAATTATTCTGTCTCGATAGAGCAAAGGTAAATTGGAAGAAATTCCAATAATATACCATTGCCGATTCAAACAAGAATAAAGAGGCACCATTATGATGCTGCACAAGAGAAAGTGTTTAGATGAGAAATATTCGTCCAATGATTGGATGAATTACCTAGCATGGCAAAAGCCTGTTATAATCTTAACCGATTTAAACAAGGTGATTGCTCAATGAAAAGGAAACGAGATCTCACCGATGATCTGAACACAACACCGTATGATTGAACCAGTCATGGGTAGTTGAGACGAGTAGAAGTATTACTTCATCTCGACAAAGACAACTTAGCAGATCCACTAATTAAGCTCTCTCACAAATGGTTCGAGGGACATCTTGGTATAGATGGGTCTTAGAAATGTTGTGATTGGCTTTAGGGCAAGTGGGAGATTGATGGAATAGTGCCCAGCAAGCCAATATTAATTAGCTTGTTGAAGTATTATTTTCTTATGGTTTATAATTAATACGCCGTTCATTCATAGTATGTGAAACTGAACAATGGCCAACTTCATCTCTCGCGAACCTATCTAAGCGATTGGATGAAATCCTAAGGTCACAATAGACTATGGGACGATTCACTTCAGTACTGAGTGCAATCATGAAACAGTCTCAAAGGTCGTGATCTTAAAACCGTTCCAAGTCATAGATTCCGAACGAGACGGGGTATCGTAGGAATCGCAAAGACTTGTACAAATATGCATGATTCACATGGAGTGAATTTGTAGAGTTTCATGAGCAAGGAATTTGAGTCCAGTGCATATGAGTAGGTGGTTCAATGGATGATTGAACGCATCGAACGACCCGAACAGAGAAACCCATTGTGGAAGCGCATGTCGCATATCGGTGATGGGATGTTTCTCAAGGCTTATAATAGTGTACGATTTAGTCCTTAGACTTGAGGTTCTAGGGCGAATTCGGTGCACGAGTGTGCGTACTTAGATTTAGGTACTGGTCACGTAGCCTGGCCACAAAGTGCCTAAGTTGGGTGCGTAGACGACTGTACGCGAGTGGTTAGTACTAAGAGAGGATCTAACGCCTCATCCTGATAAGATGAGAGAATTTCCTATACGTTTCTTAGATAATTGATTTCGAGAAATCTATGGCCATAGTCGGTGATGCATTTGGAAGGAGTTTCCAAATTTGGCAGTCACACTGAAATCATTGTCGGAAAATTAGAAAGTATAGTTATCGAGATAATTAGAGGTGCCGATCAATTCACACACCCTAGGTCTCGATCGGGAAATCAGTCGTAGAAGGACCGTATGTACATGGCAATTATAAGAGGTGAGGTTCACAATAATCAATTCACCTTTGATTGGGCTTCATGGGCTTGTGGCTAGACATCGACCATGAAGTGTGGGTACTCCTAAATTAATAGGAAAATTAATTATAGGAGTGGTCAATTAAAAGTTGTTTAATTGATCGGAGCATTTAATTGCTCGTTAATTAAATAACGAAAGTCGTGGGCCTGCTGCCAGTTGATGGTGAACCCAGAGGGTCACACACAATACAATTGGACAGTGACAGTCATAAAGGGAAATAAGTGATTTAAAGTTGTTAAATCAAAGATATTGAATTAAAGTAGAGAATATTAATTGGATATCTAATTGATTAATGTTTAATTAATTAATTAAGATTATCTAATTGATTATAAATAATTAAAGTTGTTAATTGGTAAAGAAGGAAGAATAAATAATTAGCAATTTTCGGATTGGCTAATTAAAGGCAAGGGGCGATTTTTTTGGAGAGGAAAAGAAGGGAAGAGTTTGTTACTTGGTCATCAAGCTACAAACAAGGGATTTGGTCAAATCTTGTTTCCTATTATGATAAGGAAAAGATTTGCCATATCTTGATGAGATATCTAATAAGAGAAGAACTCTTCTCTTATAAATATCAGTCATCATACATCTTCCAAAGTGACAC
Source organism: Penstemon eatonii (assembly GCA_038501285.1). Taxonomy (NCBI): domain Eukaryota; kingdom Viridiplantae; phylum Streptophyta; class Magnoliopsida; order Lamiales; family Plantaginaceae; genus Penstemon; species Penstemon eatonii. The sequence goes on along the minus strand of CM076715.1, from coordinate 56,682,378 downwards.
AAGGTTGAGAAAATAGTTTTACACAACACAAGAAGAAAACAAATTGCCAACTCCAAAAACCGCCCCTAGCCCCTACTTCTCGGCCAAACCCTAGCCGCCGCCCTAGTTGGATCCAAACCCTAGCCGCCGCCCTAGGTGGATCTGAAGCCTAGCCGCGCCGCCCTTGGTCGATCCAACCTAGCCGCATAAGTCCTGTGGTCGTGGTTGTCTTCCTGCAATTCTCCAAATCCAGATCCAATTGATATCCTGATATAGATCTGCTCATTCCTTTCTTGACAATCTCCAAGATCTAGTTCTTAGCCTGTGACTTGGAGACGTTGCTACAATCCAATTGGTGTGGATACATTCTGGAGGTGAGACACTTGGATCACTCCGTTGTGAATCGAACAAAGAAGCCCGGAGGTAACCACCACCAAGCTGTGGTGAGGTAAATTGCGAAAACCCCCTTTGATAATTATGTTATTGTTTGATTCAAGCTTTTCGTATAAATAACTATGGAGATCTATTTATGGGACAATTAGGAACCTCGAAAAATTTTAAATTCCGCACTTTGTTGTATTGACAATCGAGCCCTATACTAGAATATCCCAACAGTACAGTCGTGTACGCACCCAACTTAGGCACTTTGTGGCCAGGCTACGTGACCAGTACCTAAATCTAAGTACGCACACTTGTGCACCGAATTCGCCCTAGCACCTCAAGTCTAAGGACTAAATCGTACACTATTATAAGCCTTGAGAAACATCCCATCACCGATATGCGTCATGCGCTTCCACAATGGGTTTCTCTGTTCGGGTCGTTCGATGCGTTCAATCCTCCATTGAACCACCTACTCATATGCACTGGACTCAAATTCCTTGCTCATGAAACTCTACAAATTCACTCCATGTGAATCATGCATACTTGTACAAGTCTTGATGATTCCTACGATACCCCGTCTCGTTTGGAATCTATGACTTGGAACGGTTTTAAGATCACGACCTTTGAGACTGTTTCATGATTGCACTCAGTACTGAAGTGAATCGTCCCATAGTCTATTGTGACCTTAGGATTTCATCCAATCGCTTAGATAGGTTCGCGAGAGATGAAGTTGGCCATTGTTCAGTTTCACATACTATGAATGAACGGCGTATTAATTATAAACCATAAGAAAACAGTACTTCAACAAGCTAATTAACATTGGCTTGCTGGGCACTATTCCATCAGGGTGTTCAGGAGTATGAGAAGCTTCTGAGTCGAATGAGGAATGCTGATTACCCTGGGCCCTCGAGGAGGGTTAAGCCTTTTGGCGTGAAATCTGATTCGGTTCCATGTCGAGACGGTAGGTCGGAGCCTGATGCGGCGGATTTTATGGACGAGCATCTCCGCGGTAGCAGGGCTGCTGGGTACCCTGAGGATGGTAGCGTTCTAACTGATCTGGACTCAGCTGGTGAGAATGAATTTGACAAAGCCGCTAGAGTTTTTATGGCTAGTCGATTCAAACGGGATATGATGCTTCACACCGTCAAGGGTGACTTCGAGGTTTTGAGTGACTTCTCTCGAACATATCATGAGGTGAACATTTGTCTTTTGACTATCTCTTCTTTCTTTAAAGTCCCTAATGTTGCTGATGTTTTAAACTATCTCATAGGTCGGGGACTTGTTCGGTATTCAAACCTATCGTTTGGCACTACTAGAGCAGGAATCACAAGATGCTCACGACGCATATGCGCAAGTTTTTGTTGATAATCAAGCCCTTCGATCTCAACTGGTAGAGAGCCAGCGGGAATTATCCCAAGTAAAGAAGGAGCTCAAGGAAGCGACCACGAAACGCTCCTCCTCTGTAGAAGAGGATTTGTTGGCATCTGTTAAAGAGAGAAGTGTCCTCGAGGATGAGCTGAAGAAGATAAAGATTGAACTTGAGCTGGCGAAGCAAGATTCCGAGCGTGCATATGCCCAAAGCCGGGATGAGGTTGTGATTCTGGCCATACGAGAATTATTGGAATCTCCTGTCTTAGATCCCTTAGTCCAAAGGAGAATGGGGGAGATTCTCCAAACGATCTTCTACAAAGAGGTTCAACAATTGGTTTCAGCCGGGATAATTCCAGATAATATGGACTAATATTATCAGCACATGAACCCTTTTAAAAATGCTGAGGGGAAGGATTACAAAGCTTCCTCTTTACCCAAGACGGATATAAGATGGCAGGATCACCGCATTGCCTCCTTAGTAGAAGAGTATGGCATTCCGATGCCTAACCCTGACTTGCTCGAGTGCTCTAACAATGATTACCCTTCTACTTCAGGGAAAGAAGAAAATGTTAACATAAAGTACGAATCGGATAAGGAAAATGATCGATCCGTTGACCGGATTAATCTGTTAGGCAGCGGCAGTGGAGAAGGCATTGGTCCGAATGCTAAGTTCGATCACGCAGGAGGGGGTGATCTATAGTTTCGTAGTTAGGGATCGAATGCATACATGTATGTAACTCACTTTTGTAATCGGATTTGTTTTCCTTTCGGTTTAATTCGTGTAATTTGTAAATTCCAATCCCGCCAATATTTAGACATTATTTGCCTTTCGTAGTTCAATACTTTCTCGTGATCTATGTTCGATATCTATTTATTCCATACAGAATCTTTCTTGACAGTCGCGTCGATTCCACTATTAATAAATATAGGGTCTAGTGCCTATAAATATCAGAACCTCTTCAAACTTTGTCAGAAAATATTCTTAGAGATCGGAACTCTTCCTCTATATTTTGTATTCTTTTAATTTCTTAACTCTCTCCCTGTTTATTATGGAAAACGTACTAGGCAAAGCAATCGACCCCAAACAGCTGTTTGGTGGCTTGAAGAATAAAAATCCGAGCAAAGAGCAGAAAATTGCCAAGGAGGCCAAACCCTCCAAATCATCTTCTAAGACCTCTGTGTCTTCCCCGAAAGCTCCTAAAGGGGGGGAAAATAAGAAAGAGAAAAGCACTTCCTCGAAGCAAAACAAGGGCAGTTCCAGCAAGTCTATTTTGGACGAAGAGCTTGAGGCTGCATCCAGGGGTTCTTCCCCGAAAGTTGTCGATTCTTCGAGTGAAGATCCTGTCAGAGAAAAGACTCCTGTTCCTACTTCGAACAAAAGGCCTTATTCCGATGGGGTCACTCCCATTAAGGCTTTGCAAAATCTTGTTATTGGTAGTAAATCATCCCCCGTTGCTTCGACCGTTCCTCCCGCAGGAGGTCTCAACAAAAAGCTCAAGTTAGAAACTAGTGGAGGGGCTTCTGCTGAGGCTTTAAAAATTGACAATCTTCCCGAACCCCGCGTTGACCCCACTCCTCCGAAGATTACCCCTTCCCTGCCAGAGGAGTCGAAAGATGGGTCTCCTAAGGCTGATCTCATGGATAGTTTGTTGCAAGCTAACTTTACTTCTTCCGAACCCAATATGTCCAAGGAGAGAAACATAGAAGAGCTGCTTGAGTCTGGGACGCATTTCCTGTTTCAGGTATATCTATTTATATTCCTTTTTCTCTCTCTCTTTTTTTTTTTTTTTTTTTTTTTTTTTTTTTTTTTTTTTTTTTTTTTTTTTAACGCTGTCGATCCTTTTAACAGGCCGGACAAGATTTTATTGAGCTTAAAACATTTGCTGAGCGGGAAACAAATCAGCGTGCTGCTATTTCCCTCGAGCTGGAGGAGAAGAAAGCCGAATTCGACCGTGTCTTCGCGGAGAAGCTTGCTCTAGAGAGGGAGAAGTCTGTTAAAGAGGATGGAGAGGAGATCCATAAGCAGCTGAATGAGGAGCTCGAAAAACTAAAAAGTCTTCTCGAGCAGGAGAGACAAGACTTCACGCGTCGAGAGAAGGAGGCTTACGATCGTGGATACGAAGCTGGATGTGAGGCTCGTAATGCCGAGCTTCGGAAGATTTTCTCCGACAATAAGCTTCTCTAAATGTTTTTCATTTACCCTGATTTGCTGTATGACTATATTGTTTTTACTCTAGTGTGATCATGAACACTTTCAGACATTTTATTCCCTCTGGTTTGTAATAATCTATTTGCTTCTCAGATTGCATGTTCTTCCATAATTTGATGTATTCTTTTCTGTCCATGCTTTAGTTTGCTTTCTTCGTTTGGTCTTATGCTCGCGATCTTCAACTTTCGATCTTGGTATATTAATTCTGCTTGATTTCCAAAATTATATTACTTTCTCTTCCCGCTAAAATTCTCGGGAAGCTCAATCGGTCTGCCGATCTCGATCGTTCTTTCGGTTTTCTGCTAGCCGTTGGATCCTGAGAATAGTACCTATAAATGGGGTCTTTCCATCTTGTACCCTTATAAAATTATTTGAAGGCAAAGTCCTTCTATCATGCTATCTAAAAGATCTCGTTGCATGATCCAACTTTTGATTTTCGAGTTAGGACCTATTTTGCAGGTTGTAGGCTGGTTAGTACTTCTATTTCGACTAGGATACCTGCAGGCGAACACTATTTCGACCTTGAAGGCCGAACAGTCTTATTGCTGACCATCCACGACCCCGGTAGCTCCCTCGACCTTCTATGGCCGGGGAGAGATTTAAGCATCAAAATTTTTGCGAGGATGTTCGGTAGTTTGTTCGGTTCTTCTGGAAGATGTGAGGAGGTGATGCTTCGAGGATCGAGGTCCTCAAAAAGTATCCACATTACACCTAGAAAAAGATGCATCACCCCTCTTCTCTTTTAAAAACTAATAAAGGATATAACACTGTCGGCTTGATGGGCTGCTCTCTTTCGAGTAAGGACATTATCGTCAGCCGAAAATTTCATAGGATTTCCTGCTCATGAAAGTGTCCTTATATTCGGATATATTAGTTCTTTGTCAATAATCTCAAGATTATAGAATGTACTGGCATCGAAAGATTAGCTCGATATGTAATATGAATTGATACCTTTGTAACATGTAATTCCTCAATGTATTGAACTTCGGAAATAATAATTCCTTGACTAAACTTTTAGTTATTTTATATGTTCAAATAGTGTATTTTGCCAATCTCGGTCGATCTTAGACGAGTTGATAGTGCCTTTTCCGAATTTCTCTTTGTGACTCTCTTTGGCGACCGGAATAGAGGCTACAAGTACTTCGATCGCTATTGCATTTGATTTTTTCTTCATTTACCCATAGCATTCCCGAATTTTTTGGGAAGCGTAACGGTCGGCGCATTTATCGGGAATTGGAGCGGTTAGAGCTTTTAATGCATATATCGTAGCCGTTTATTTCGAGAGATCCTCGCCGTTGATATGGGATTATTCCCCCTATATATAGCTCTGAATTTACCCTCATATTTTACTTATCTGTAAACGTTTTGTTCGATCGATATGGTTGCATTTTTACCTCCATCGACTATCTCTATGTTCCATTTGATCTCAGCAATAAAAACGTACGAGATTCGGACTAGAACTCTCTTTTTCGATCTCTTCGTCATCCCTGTATGGGGAAAAATATCGACTAGGGTATCGGCAGGCGAAAAGGATTGCGACTGGGGTACCGGCAGGCGACCAGCTCTCTCTGATTCCAACCATTAGAGACTGGTTCGAACTCCTGTATCCTGTCAATCCACCCGATCAGATAGTGGGTCCACTGCTGGAGGAGTTTCTCCACACTCAATCTCCACTTCTTCAAGATCTTTCTTGAAGAATGTTGCCTTTGAGATTGCGTAGAATAATTTCTCTAGGGATTGCTTCCCTGTTTCTCGACCTGGTCCGGCGTGGCGCAATCATTGAGGAGGCAGAGGATGAAGGGTAGAAGTGTTATCCTAGCCCCGCCTTCCCCCTTTGATCAGTTTATAAACTGGGGGTGACAATGAAGTTCGAAGTATACATTCTTGTAGACAATTCTTGTACTAGGATTTAATTAAATGTAAAGTCTCAGCTTTGTTCAATTTCGTTTATTATTGTAATCAGGAATCCTCTTGTAACTGTTTGAAAGAACATGAATGAAATATTTATTTCCTTCATCAGTTCTATTAGCTAATCTGCAAAATTGCTTCTATATATTGCTACCGAGCATCAATTTCTTTGCCTTAAAGACATAAATAAACGCTATCTACCAACGACTCCGATAAGTATCTGGATAATAAACGATAATTGACACTCTTCGACCATTGATATTCAGATAACTTATAATTGACGTCTTCGCTGATTTCATTTGCCGGTAGAGTGATCGAGAATTAATAATACTTGAATAATAATAGGCGATCTTAGCGGATCACGATTGCCGTAGTTCAAGATAGGATATGTATCGGAATCATGTTTAGTTGATAATTTGTACTTAGGGTCGTAGCAACAGCTTTCACTCCTTCAATAATTTCGATCTAAGGGGCATAGCAGAGGCTTTCACCCTTAGTCGTTTCAGAGCATTTTTAGCCCGAGGGTCGTAGCAACAGCTTTCACCCATTTGATAATTTCGATCTAAGGGGCATAGCAGAGGCTTTCACCCTTAGTCGTTTCAGAGCATTTTTAGCCCGAGGGTCGTAGCAACAGCTTTCACCCATTTAATAATTTCGATCTAAGGGGCATAGCAGAGGCTTTCACCCTTAGTCGTTTCAGAGCATTTTTAGCCCGAGGGTCGTAGCAACAGCTTTCACCCATTTAATAATTTCGATCTAAGGGGCATAGCAGAGGCTTTCACCCTTAGTCGTTTCAGAGCATTTTTAGCCCGAGGGTCGTAGCAACAGCTTTCACCCATTTAATAATTTCGATCTAAGGGGCATAGCAGAGGCTTTCACCCTTAGTCGTTTCAGAGCATTTTTAGCCCGAGGGTCGTAGCAACAGCTTTCACCCATTTAATAATTTCGATCTAAGGGGCATAGCAGAGGCTTTCACCCTTAGTCGTTTCAGAGCATTTTTAGCCCGAGGGTCGTAGCAACAGCTTTCACCCATTTAATAATTTCGATCTAAGGGGCATAGCAGAGGCTTTCACCCTTAGTCGTTTCAGAGCATTTTTAGCCCGAGGGTCGTCACCCATTTTAATATTTTCGATCCAAGGGGCATAGCAACGGCTTTCACCCTTGGTCGATCTTCGAGGGTCTTAGCAACAGCTTTCACCCTTAATAATAGACGGAGACGGACAAGGATTGACAATAGGTGAATATAGATCCAGGATATCGGAATAATAAATGAGTAGAGACTGATAATATTAAAATATGACGAGTAAATATGATTATTGGCGAAACGAATTTCCATTGACTATATAACTCTGATTGAAAGATATTTTGAGGGGATAAAAGTCTTCTGGAATCGTGAGAGTAGATGAAACATAGCGAGACAGTAAATAGTAAATAACCCTATAATCGCTTTGTCTTGATAAGAATATTCCTTGCGAGGTTCTTGTTTTATCCGATCTAAGCCCTTTGCATATGTTGCCACTTTTTTGATAAGTTTTATCTTTTCCAAATGGTTCTTCATTTATCGGGAATTGCAAGGGTCGACAAATCTCATCCATTCATTTCGCAATTATCTGCCGCCGGATTCCTTCATCTTTTTACTTATAAAAGGGGTGTCATACTATTGAGATTTTCTTATTCGCTGTACCAGCATTTTATCTGTCCGACCATGCTGATCAAGATTGTTACTCCATCAATTCAACTATTTGAGCTCAGACTTCGAACAATTTTTAAGAGTGACAGTCTTCTAACCCGACCTCGCTTAGAATATCGTCAGGCAAATACAATTTCCATCTTGAAAGCCAATATGCCAGATTCACGAAGTCCACATGCTGTCGCGCAAGTCTTCGATTAGGGACCTGTTGCTACAATGCATTTAGGAAGACACAGCGGGGAGCGAACTATCCAGAATATAGTCACTCGATAAGCCATGTGTTCGCCCTTTTGTCCTCGGAAGATCGTAAATAAAGTTAAAAGCCTGCGGATCCAAAGGAGATTCCCTGCTCGGAGCTAGGTTACTCTGAGTAAACGATAGGAGAGGGAACCGAAAATTTTATAGGATTGTAGAAAGTAAAGGTGTTCTTATGTAACATATCAGCTTGTACTATGTTCGAAATGTATTTTCCATATTTTCCTTCTGAACTCTTGTATCTTTTTAATAATATCTATGAATAGAATTTTCACTTTTCCTTGTTGATAGAATAAAGGACAGCCAGACATTTTTTATTTTTCACATAACTTCAATCGCGAATATCTAAGATTAACGACGAAACACCCGAACAGTGGTCTCTAAGAATATTAATGTCTTGGTAGATTTGAGATTAATAAAGAACTTGTTGTGATCGATCCTTGCTATCGCTGAATTTCAAAAGCTAGAGGGTTGATCTTCCAGACAAGTGTCCCTGATCTTCGCACCATTTTGGAGTAGAATAGTAAGTGAAATCATTGTTTGAACGAATGTTTCGAATAAGCCCTTCGTTGCATATCATTGGATTGTATAATCTGCTAACCAAACAGGACCCTATTTCTCGGGAAACGTATCGGTCAGTCCATTTAATGCGGACATCCTAGCCATTCGTAATCCGCTATCTGGGCCGTTGATTCAAAATCTTTTACTACTATAAATAGGTCCCTTTATGTTTACGACACTCCTCACTTTTTCTTTTATGCTTCCTCCGATCACTATGGGTCGAGATTTAGATTTGATTCATATTTCCTCCCAGATAAAGGAATTTGAGATAAGACTTCGAACCCTGTTTTTCGATCTTAGCTCTTTTGATACAATCCTTTTCGCTTAGAATATCGACAGGCAAAAGAAATTGCGCCTAGAATACCGGCAGGCAACCTGTTTTCCCAGACATATCTTATCTGGTACGGGTTAGAATTCCGGTCTTCTGGCGCAGTATCTGATCGGGCAGCTGGTTAATCTGAGAGGAGTTCTTTAAATCTGAGGCACCAGCTTCCTCGAGGACTTTCTTGAAGTATAGTTCCTTCGAGCTTGCTTGGGGTGCCTCCGCTGGGATAATCCTCTGCTGCACCGATTCGAATTAACCTGTAAATAATGATCGAGTATTTCCATCATTATTTACAGATGAAGACCTTGGGTTGGTCTGAAGCCTTGGGGAGAAGTTGTGATCCGGCTTTTATTCCGCACGAAGACGGATGTGCGACACGTGGCTAGTGATTGCCAAGAAGAATCACTGCTGAGTTCTGCATCTGGGGCGATCCTAGGGAAGGAAGACCAAGCATGTAACGAAGTAGAATAACTTGTAGAGTTTATAATAGGGCAGGAGCGTTAGTGTTGTATTATTTGAGCTCGAATTTTAATATTATATTCGAGGCTTCTCTTGTAACTTGACTCAAAGAATATCATTAATAAAACTTTGTTTTCAGGTCGAATTCCTTTATTTTATCCTTTTATGTCTCTTCAATTCCTTTGATCGACTTCGAGTAAGACTCATCGGAATTTGTAGTTATCCCCGAATTATCTCTACCCTTGAGATCATGAATCCCTATTTATCGATCGAGCTGCACTGCATCCTTAGTTGCGACTTCGAAGGCTCATATATCCTATTCCCGTCGTTTTACTGGGCGTTCAATGATATCTAATAGCAAGGTCCGCTTAGAAACTTTTATCGAGCAAAGGAAACTAAACAAATCTATTCCCATTGATCGAGATTAACATCAGATAGTCGATGAATACGGATTGAGAAATAACACATTCTGAAATTATTAATTATGATGGTCGGAAAAATAAATTCCAAACATCAATAAATTGCAAATCCATAGATTCTCACAACTTTTTTGCCGTAAACCGATGATCAAGCTAATTGTATTTAGAATGATATCTTTGCAATATTTAACTCGGGTTAAGGATAGAGGACTGATCATTTGTGGAAAATAAATCCGAAGAAAGAAATAACGAACTAAACTATCACAAAATAGAATTAACAATCTAAAAGTTGGAAATTCAACCCATTTTATCTTTCGACCTTTACCTGATGAGCGTCTTGCTGGTTGGAAAGCACCCTGGAAAACAGATTGCCAAGTTACTAATTAATGATTCGCATGCGACTAATTGTCGTGTTCATTGTTCACTGAATTTTGCGCTCCCATTGCATGGGAAGATTTTCCTCTGATATACGTATTTCTCCTCGTAGTAGGCATATTTCGATCTAAAACTCGAATAGAGCCCCACGGTGGGCGCCAATTGATCTTACGCATTTTCGTGTGCTCGATCAAGGATAGAATTGCAGTGCGATATCAACAATATTAAATGGAAAGTAAAGACCAATAGTAATTGTATTCGAATTGACTGAGTACAAATTACAAGTATTTGGGGTCCTACTCGAGCATTATTGGATGCCGTACAAGCTAGAGGGTGAAATACATATAGTCTAACCTATGCTATTGATTCCAAGCGAATCCGAGCAGTAGCCTCGAAGGAACAGCACCTGGGAAGTTGTGTGTCGTCGTCATAAATGCGTGGGGTATTTATAGCTGAGCAGACGGGCTTGGGCCTGGGCTCGGCCCAACAGTATCTCATGGTCTCGGATTTTCTTTGTAAGCTCAGAACAATATACTTAGGGGCCTGGCTCGGCTCGTCGTTCCTGGGGGGCAAGGTTTGGCGTTACTCGATACACACCGAGCTTGTTAAGGCACGGGATCCAAATTACCCCTTATCATTACTAAATCTCCGTGGACTCCTGGATCTATATCGACCTTTGTAGTTATTCCCTTTGACAAATTCCTTAAGTTTTCCTTGTGCAATTAACTTCTCGATCTCAACTTTCACTTGATAACAATTCTCAGTACTGTGCCCCCGAGCTCTATGGTATTTGCAGTATTGGTCATATCCCATTGCCCCTGGTCTTGCCTGGGTAATCCTCTGGGCTTCGGGAATTAAATTTCCTTCTTCCAATGCAGTCAAAATTTCCTCTTTTGGGATATTTAATTTGGTGAACTGAATTTTTTCAGGTCGAGGGGGTCGGTTTTGATCATAAGGTGGGCCATAGGCATTCGGCCTTTGCACTGGTACTTGCGGCTTATATGCATTAAGTCGCTGCCATACCAATCCTCTATTCGACCCTCCATAATCACTTGGTTTTGGTATGGGGGCTCGATCTTGCTTTTGGTTAAGAGGGGGCTTTGGGCTATGTGCATTTTTTAATCTATTCATCTTCTCCTGAATCATATACTTCTCAGCCATCTCCATTATTCGTTCAAAAAACTTCGGTTGCTTCCTACATAAAAAGTTTCTGAATTGGATGCTTCTAGTCAATTCGAACATCAGAGAAGATAAGTATTCGATCTGAGGGGTATCGACTTTCAATAGCTCGATACTAAATCTCGACAACCATTGCCTCAAAATCTCTCATTCCCACTGTTTGACCGTTCCCAAGTGGTGTGCCGGCAACCTAGGTTTTCTCTGGCTCGCAAATTGGTGCTTGAACTTGTCACAAAATTCATCGAAAGAGAATATAGAATTCGACGGTAATTTTCCGAACCAATCAAGGGAAATTCCTTCAAAGGTCGTGACCATAATTTTGAAGCAGAAATCTTCCGAATGTCCATATAAATTCATCACACTAACAAAACTGTTGACATGTTCCCCGGGGTCGGTAGTTCGGTTATACCGTGGTAACCTTGTTGGTACTGACTCTGTATTACTGGCTTCACGTATTTCTTGGCAAAAAAGCGAGCATCGCATGATGTTATTTCCGATCTCTCTATCTCTGATATTTCTCTAGACGATTTCTCTATTTTTGTTCATTTCAGTGCCCCTAACAGCTGTGGCGGCACGGTGGACCTCTATCACTACTTATTCCCTATCCAACTTCTTTGCAACCTGCTCCTGCACTATCCTTTCAAGCTCAGACTCTGTAATTCTTTTATAGGTCGACTTTTTCTTTCTTGTCATGTCTATAGGGTGACTTTCTCCTACCACCGAGTCCTCCATATCATGTACTGATATCACCGGGTTTTCCGAGCGGACATTGGTTTCCGCGGGAGTGGCTCAAGGTAAGTTTGGTGCGGGTGCATTCGATGTGGCTCGCAACACACTATTTTCCTTCTGAACGTTCGAAGAAGGGATCTCTGGTCTCCCATAGACAGGTGGTTGGTCTACGGGAGATTGGTCAGCCCTTCCACTATTCAGGAATTCCCTGCACATAGTTCCTATGATGGATCTCAGATCAGCAACAGTAGTGTGGATCGGAGCATTGTCCTGGGGAAGGATAGGCGGGACTTCTGGTTGTTGAGCCGCTCTGGATAGATTATCGGGCTCATTGTTGACTGAATGCTGCGGGATGGTTCTCCTCGGTTATACGTATTCCTCCTCGTAGTAGGCATTTTTCGATCTAACACCCAAATAAGGCCCCTTGGTGGGCGCCAATTGATCTTACGCAGATTCGTAATATGATCGATTTAATAATAAAAATAAAGTTAACGCTACAAAATAAGAGAAAGATCAATGTATATGAGTATTACAATCGTTAAAAGTATAAATTACAAGTATTGAGGATCCTATTTGAGCATTATAGGATGCCGTACAAGCTAGAGGGCGAAATTCATATAAGGTGATCGAATCTATCTATCTGAGCTGCAGCTTCGAGTGGAGTGCAACTGGGAAAGCGTGTCTGGCGTCATAAATGCAGGTGGTATTTATAGTGAAAAATGATGAGCTAGCTACTCCATCCACAGGGATACATTTCTTTGGCCCAAGGGCTTGGGCCTGTGATCGGCCCAACAGTAAACTCCGACCACGAGCATTCCCTGGATGATCGGATTGTAAAGGCCGCGATTTGGGGTCGGTTTTACATTGACAAGGTCGGATTCTACATTCTTCAATCTCGCCCGGGCTTCCCAATGTAGAGTCCAAAATACACCTCATCAACATCATTTTAGATTTATAAGAATCTTTGTCATGAGAAGTAGAAGCAGGGTTAAAAGTAGAAGCATTGTTGTATTTGTTCTTCATTTTTCTTTTATAGAATTTCTTGAAGTTGTTCATCAGCAATGCAACGTCTCCAGCAGTGTACTCCTTTTTGTTGAGTATTGTGGCTTCATCAAATGAGTCCACATCTTTACTTTTATAGGCTGGTCTTTTGGGATTTTCAGCAGCAACCAGGGCAGTTGTGGGACTTGAAGTTGAGGTTTCTTCAACACCCATTCTTGGCAGTTTATACTCGTATGCCGTGAGTACTGAGAACAGCTCGGTGAGGGAGATTTTTCCTAAATCTCTTGACTCTTCCATGGCTGTCACCTTCATGTTGAACTTTGGAGGTAGAGCCTTCAGCACTCTGACGGTTATCTCCTTGTCAGTGAAGGTTTTTCCAAGCTTCAGAACTTCATTCAGTGTCCTTGTGAACCTTGTATCCATCTGATCAATGGTTTCCACAGACTTCATCTTGAAGTTGTCCAGCTTTTCCAGAGCAACACTCAGCTGATGCTCATTGATAGCGTCGTTTCCTTTGCTCATATCACGAACCTTATCCCACATTTCTTTGGCAGTCTTGCAATGCTTGACTTTGTCAAATCTGTCGTTATCAAGTGCCTTGGTCATGATGAATCGCCCAACTTTGTCCAGGTTGAACAACTTTATTTCTTCGACTGTCATCTCGTGTAAATCTTTTTCCACCGTTATATCAACTTCATCAACTTTGATGCTCTTGGTGAATTTGAATGGACCTTTGATGATATATGTGTACATGTTAACATTGTAGGCAGCTAAGAAGATCTCCATTCTGATATTCCAGTCCTCGAAGCTCATACCAGCTATGTGGGGAACATGGCTGATATAATCCATTTTTCAAAAATTTTAATTTTTCAAAAAGATGATATTTTGAAAAGTTTGAAAATCTTTGAAAAAACACTCGGATCAAGCTTGTTGATCAGGCATCTGATTCTAATGAACAACCTGCTCTGATACCACTTGTTGGTCCCAAGTGGTCAGATGAGGTCTAGAGGGGGGGTGAATATGTTGGGATTTTCTATGTTTTGGGTCTCGATTGTCAATACAACAAAGTGCGGAATTTAAAATTTTTCGAGTTCCCATTAGTCCCATAAAACTTTCTCCACAGTTATTATACAAAAAGATTGAACCAAACAAAACATAAACTAAGAAGGGGGTTTTTCGCAATTTACCTCACCACAGCTTGGTGGTGGTTACCTCCAGGCGTTTCGTTTGATCCACAACATGAGTGATCCATGCGTCTCACCTCCAGAGTTGATCCACACTGATTTAGCCGAATTTCGTTAGGTAAGATTATATCAGTAATTAGGTGATATTAGGGATTCTTAATTAATTCGAATTAAAGGGCTCTGTTACTTTATTCTGGATGGATCAATCTCAAGGAAGAACAATTTAAAGGGAACAATTAGTAATCATGACAATCAATGAATACTAATAAAAATATGAAGAATAAGTTTTTCTTATTGAATAATCTTAGATTATGCTGTTACGCAGGCATGAGTTGAGTATGTGAAAACTTGTGCATAATACAATGATAAACTTGGTATTTATATCATATTAAACCTAGCTTTACAAGGAAACATAATCCTAATAGGACTCGGCCCAATCGTCCTTCTTGATTCCGGATTGTAGTATGTTTGTTGAGGAGAGTCGTATTCTACCGGGTCGATAAGATGATCCCGAACTGACTCGTCTGGTCGAACCGATCTTTTATCCCTTAGTCGATCCGAACATTATAAGGGGTGCGAAATAACCCCCATCAGTACTCCCTCACTTCTTCGAGCGTATATGTAGTAAAAGCTCGTAGAAGTAGATGGTTTCTTACGACTGTTATTTTCTGTGAGTCGTGCCTCGTTAAAAACCATACTTAAGAAAAAACCCTGTGGGAAAAAATCCTAAGGAAAAGAGTGCTACGCATCATAGATAGTCGTTTTCTCTTTCCAATTATGAACCGCTACGCGTCTCTTCGGGGAGGCTTTTTATCTTCTTCCATTTACGGCGGGAACGTGATTAGTTGTGATGAGTTCGAAACGTCTTTTCACTTCTTAGTATAAATAGGTAACTATTAAGTTCATCACTTCTACTTTATTCTTCATTACACTTCGCGGTCATTTTCTTGCTTAGTCGTTCATCATTTAAAGTTTTCCTTTTATCGACTTAGATTCACTGAGAATCCGAAAAAAAATGACTTCTTTAAGAAAATCTTCTTCCTACTTTAGGGAAAATGTCACTCCCGTTATCGAGGAAGGGTTGCATTCTAATCCTTCGAGTGAGCAAACTGGAGTTTCAGAATTCATTGTTCCTGCCGAAGATACCTTTAAGGTACAAATCCTCTTTGATACGGGCGTCGCTGCCCGAGCCAAGAAAGGCAAAGGGACAGCTCCTCAAATTTCTGAACCGATTGAGGACCTAGCATGTGCTTACACAGTGGATACATTCTCTGAGGTTGTAAATAACTATGCCAAATATTTCCCGGAGGGTTCCGAGATAGTTCTGCCTTCTCCTTCTGATAGGGTTACATCACCGCCGGAAGGATGTCGAGCCTTTTACACGGCCCATTTTAATAGTGGTCTGCGTCTTCTGTTGTCTGCCCTTTTTCTCGATATTCTAAACATATTCAGTGTATCTTTGACTCAATTAGTCCCCAATTCTGTGGCCTTTGTGGTTTGTTTCTCTGTTTTGATGATAGCGAAAGGATTCCATTCTTCCTTTCGTAATTTTACGCAATTGTTTCGCTTTAACATTTCTAGTTCCTCCAACCGTGGATATTTCTTCGCTAGCCAGAAGCCTAGTCGCGCAATCTTTGACTCTCCAGTTTCTAGCAACCCTTCTTGGAAATCTCATTTTTTCTTTGTTCGCCCACAAATTGATCTTCATTTGGCGGATGGCTCGACTACTCCCTTTCCGTGGGATCATGACTCCAAGTGTGTTTATGGAGGTCGTCTGTCGATCGGTGAACTTGTTCCTGATGATCCTCAATTTATTGATGAAATCCAGGCTATGCGTGCCAATAAATATCAAAGTGCTCTTCTTATTGGAGAAGTTTTCCTTCGCAAAGCGGGATTGAGTACTCATGTTTTTCCAATTACTTTGTCATCTGAATCACTTGGTAAGCATTTATTTCAGCATAACGTTGTGATGATCTCTTTTCTGCAGAGGGTCTGACTTTGACCATGTTTCTTTATTCAGCTCATATGGTAGAAAATTCCCGACATTCTTCGAAGGGAAAAAAATGGTGTTGTCCAAATCCACCAAAACCATAGAGAATGTTCCTATCGAGCAGAGAGCGTCTCGGAAGAGAAAATTGGAGTTGGGTCGTGATTCTGAGGAGAACAGAGAAGAATCTCCAGATTCTTCCCAAGAATCTCCTATTCGTCAAGGGACGGGACCCGGTTATCCCCCTTTCCAACTTAGGACCTCTTTGGGTATACGTGGATGTCGCAGCTGGTCGATGCCTCATCCCAATGACAATCCGGTGGGGAGAAAGAAGAGTTACTATGGTCAGTTACAACTATCGAGGCACTAGGGAGGAGATTGATGTTTCCGTGGACATTGTCGTGAAGATCACCGCTCTATAGTATAGGATCGTTTTATCTAAACAAATGTAATGATGTGTAAATCGTATATAGATTTTTGTAATTTGATCTTCAGCTTTTGGCTGTAATTTTTTACATATTCATAGATGAATAAAACTTTATATTTACTCCTTGCTTTCTTCTTGTTGTTGAATTCGGCTTAATCGTATTTATGATCGTCATCGAGGAGCATTTATTGAACGGATCAATTTATACTCAACTCTTTTCTTTTTAGACTTAGGTTTTTATACCAATGTCTTTGTGATCGTTTAAAAATTAATCGAGGAGCGTTTATTGAGCGGATCAATGTATACTCAACAATTTTTCATTTAGATTTAGGTTTTTAATAACATAAGTCTATTTAATCGTTGAAGACTTAATCGAGGAGTGTTTATTGAGCGGATCAATGTATACTCAACTCTTTTCATTTAGACTTAGGTTTTTAATACCAGAAGTCTTTTAATCGTTGAAGACATAATCGAAGAGTGTTTATTGAGCGGATCAATGTATACTCAACTCTTTTCATTTAGACTTAGGTTTTTAATACCAGAAGTCTTTTAAACCTTGAAGACTTAATCGAGGAGCGTTTATTGAGCGGATCAATGTATACTCAACTCTTTTTATTTAGACTTAGGTTTTTAAGACCAGAAGTCTTTTAATCGTTGAAGACTTAATCGAGGAGTGTTTATTGAGCGGATCAATGTATACTCAACTCTTTTCATTTAGACTTAGGTTTTTAATACCAGAAGTCTTTTAATCGTTGAAGACTTAATCGAGGAGTGTTTATTGAGATGATCAATGTATACTCAACTCTTTTCATTTAGACTTACGTTTTTAATACCAGAAGTCTTTAAATCGTTGAAGACTTAATCGATGAGTATTTATTGAGCGGATCAATGTATACTCAACTCTTTTTATTTAGACTTAGGTTTTTATACCAGAAGTCTTTTTAATCGTTGAAAACTAATCGAGGAATGTTTATTGAGTGGATCAATGTATACTCAACTCGTTTCATTGAGACTTAGGTTTTTATACCAAAAGTCTTTTTTAGTCGTCAAAAAATAATCGAGGAGTGTTTATTGAGCGGATCAATGTATACTCAACTCGTTTTTAGTCATCAAAAAAATAATCGAGGAGTGTTTATTGAGCGGATCAATGTATACTCAACTCGTTTCATTGAGACTTAGGTTTTTATACCAAAAGTATTTTTAGTCATCAAAAAATAATCGAGGAGTGTTTATTGAGCGGATCAATGTATACTCAACTCGTTGCATTTCATGACTACCATGTTGATTTAAACAAAGTTGATTTGTAGAATTCCGAAGAGCGTCCATTGAATTTGATCGGTTCTTGCTCAACTCTTCGTTGATGCTTTTACTTAAATAAATTTCTTGTTTTTATACTAGAATTCTTTGTGATAATAATTTCATGGCCAAAGCCTTTTATTACAGCCATTATAAAAAAAAAAAAAAAAACAAAGGAAATAAAGAAGGATAATTTACTAGGACTCATTTTCCATAGTATTTCCGGAGGTTGACCGCATTCCAAGTCCTCGGTAGGGGTGTTCCATCCAAGTGTGCAATCTTGTATGAACCTTTCTTCCCGACATCGACGACAATATAAGGTCCTTCCCAGTTCTGTTGTTATTTCCCAACATGCTTGGATACTTCTACCTTTTTCAAAACCAGTTCTCCTTTTTTGAAGGTTCGTATGCGTACCTTTTGATTGTAAGCCTTTTCCATACTTGATCTGGTGGCCTGCAAACGTACGGCCGCTTTTTCTCTTAGAGCTTCTGTCAAATCAATATCATTTTCTCTTATCTTTCCATTTTCCTGGTCGTCGTAGATTTCGACCCTTGGTGTTGGGATTAACGTTTCAATAGGAATAACAGCTTTCGAGCCATATACTAGACTGAATGGTGTTTCCCCAGTTGAAGTTCTGATCGTGGTCCGATTAGCCCATAGTACCCCTGGGAGTTCATCTAGCCATTTTCTTTTGGCTGCCCCCAATCTTTTCTCTAAGGATTTTATTATTTCTCGGTTAGCTACCTCAGTCTGTCCGTTCTCTCTAGGATGTCTGACCGAAGTAAAATTTTGCTGAATTCCTAGTTTTGAACACCATTCTATTATCTGTTTTCCTGCATATTGTGTTCCATTATCAGAAATTAGAATTCTCGAGATGCCAAATCGACATACTATGAATTTCCACAGGAAGTTGATCACTTGGAACTGAGTGATCCGTGCAAGGGCGATGCATTCTATCCATTTGGTGAAGTATTCCACAGCGACCAGAACATATGCTTTCTTGGATCTAGCTGCTGGGAAAGGTCCCACAATTTCCATTCCCCATTGATCGAACAGCCAACATATCGGGATTGGGTGCATGTTTTCCGCTGGTCGATGACATATATTAGCATGGACCTGGCAGTGATGACATTTTTGGACATATTGAATGGCATCTTTGTTGACGGTAGGCCAATATTATAATGTTCGGAGGCATTTTAAAGCTAATGCTCTTGCTCCGCTGTGATTCCCTGCGTCTCCTTCATGTACCTCTCGGAGGATATCGAAGGTTTGTGATTCGGAGACTCATTTCAGAAGAATTCCCGATATTGATCTTCGGTAAAGTTTTCCTTCTACCAATGTATATTTTGGAGCCCGATATTTTATTTTCCGAGCTTCATTTTGGTCAAGCGGCAATTTTCTTTCTTGAAGATAGTCTATCATTGGAGTCATCCAGTTTTCGTCAACTTCTTCAATTTCCATTATTTCGACGATTGGTGTCTCATCGATATCGATTGCTGGTGCGTTGGAGATTAACCAGTTGATCACCGTTTCGGTCTTTCCATCATGGGATCCAGTGAACCTAGACAGTTGATCGGCCCATTTATTTTCCGCGCGTGGAATATTCTGTATAGTGAAACTTTCGAATTTTTCAGTTAACCTCTTAACTTTGGCAAGGTATTTAACCATATTAAATTCCTTAGCCTCATAAAGGCCTTCTATTTGTCTTTGCACTATCTCTGAATAGGTTAATACTTTAAGGCTTTTAATGTCGGCCTTGATTGCCATTTCCATTCCCGCGATCAGCGCTTCATATTCTGCTTCATTGTTTGTTACCACGAAGTCCAATGTTATCGCGTAATTTATATCCTCTTTATTTGGTCCGGTGAAGTTGATTCCGGCACCTCCTCCTTCTCAGCACGAAGCACCGTCAACATGCATTAACCAGGTCTGATTTTCTATGATCAAGATATCGTCGTTAAGGCTGTTCGTTAGCTCTGTCGCTTGTGTCGGAGTTTCTAGTAGGAAGTCAGCTAACACTTGGGCTTTAATTGAAACTATTGGTTTGTACTCGATTTCGAATTGACCGAGTTCGATTGCCCATTTGATTAGTCTTCCGGAGGCTTCTGGTTTCGCTAAGACTTGCCTTAGCGGTTGGTTTGTTAAAACCACGACTTTGTAGGTCAAAAAGTAAGGTCGGAGTTTTCGTGCTGCCACGACTAAGGCCAAAGCGAATTTTTCAATCTCCAAGTAGTTCTTCTCTGCTCCTTGTAATAGTTTGCTTAAGTAATAGATAGGCTTATGTTCTAAACCTTCTATTTTGACCAGAACTGAACTAACGGCCGCATCGGAGATTTAGATGTAGATATATAATGGTTCCCCTTCGGTCGGTTTGGCTAGCAACGGGGATTTTGTCATATATTCTTTTAGCTGGTCGAAAGCCCGATCGCATTCTTCGGTCCAGACAAAGTTTATTGCCTTTCGAAGGGTTTGGAAGAAAGGCAAACTTCTGTCTGCCGATTTGGATATAAATCTGTTCAACGCTACGATCTTCCCTACCAGGCTTTGTACTTGGGACATGGTTTTGGGAGGCTTCATTTTAGTTATTGCTCGAATTTTTTCTGGGTTGGCCTCAATTCCTCGTTGATGTACCAAATAGCCCAAGAATTTTCCCGATTTAACACTGAAGGTGCACTTTGCGGGATTTAGTTTCATGCGGTATTTCCTCGATATTTGGAAGCATCGATCAAGATGTCTTATGTGATCTGCTTCATTCATGCTTTTGACTAGCATGTCGTCCACGTAGACTTCCATTATTTCTCCTATTAATTCTTTGAACATTAGGTTTACTAACCTTTGGTAAGTGGCCCCGGCGTTCCTTAACCCAAATGGCATAACTATGAAGCAATATACTCCTTGCTCGGTTACGAATGCAGTTTTCTCTTGGTCTTACTCATTCATGTATATTTGATAAAAGCCTTGGAAGGCGTCCATCATGCTGAAGATTGCAAATCCAGCGGTTGAGTCGACTAATAAGTCGATCCTTGGGAGCGGATTCAGATCGCGCGGACACAATTTGTTAAGGTCGGTAAAATCGTTGCACATTCTCCACTTGTTATCTTTTTTATCCCCTTTTGCTACTAGAACAACATTACATAGCCATTCCGAGAAGTGTATTTCTCGAATTTGTTTTGCTTTGAGTAGTCTTTCCACTTCTGCTTTGATGATTTTATCTTTTACTGGCCCATGATTTCTCTTCTTTTGTCTAGCTGGTTTTGCTAAGGGGTCGATTTTTAGCGAATGGTTGATTACTCGAGGGTCAATCCCTTCAATGTCGTTCGCATTCCAAGCGAAGACATCCATATTATTTCTGAGAAAGTTGATCAACATCACTTCCCCTTCCTTGCTTAATTCAGTACCTATTCTTGTCGTTTTTTATGAATCCCCTTGTACCAGAATGACATCCTTATGTTCTGGTGGTTTTAAAGTTAAATCCACCGGCTCCTTTCCCTTTTTATCTATTCGGTCAGTGCTAGGGATTTCGACCTCGTTTCTACCAACATCGTCTTCGAGCTTTCTTTTGCTCGGGGTAACTGCTTCATGAGGGTTTTTCAAAGTTAACGATGTGCTGTAGCAATCCCATGCCATACAATGGTCATTTACTATCTCCCCGATACCTGTGTCGGTCAGAAATTTTATCTTCTGATGATAAGTTGAGACAACAGCTCGAAACAGGTTGAGGGCAGGTCGCCCTAAAATTGCATTGTAGGCAAATGGAGTTTCTACTACTAAAAACTTTACCAGCTTCACTGTTCGATACGGTTTCTTTCCGAGTGAGACACTCAAAGTTATTGTTCCACTGGGGACAATTTCGGATCCTCCAAATCCCACCAACAGTGTAGCTACCTTTTGGAATGTTATTTGCCCCAAGTTCATCTGGGCTAGGACCTCCCTAGAGATGATATTCGCTGAGCTTCCATTATCGATCAGGATCCTTTTGACGTTGTAGTTCGCTATTTCTAGCGACACCACCATCGGGAAATCGCGGTTGTCTTCTTTAGTGTCCCAAACTAGATTTTTGGGTACTTCACCCTCGTTAAAACTGATCAGCTGGTCATTCGTTGACTTACTTTCTAGAGTCCATACTTCCCTTGGGTATTTTAAGCCCCCGATTATGGATCTAGCAGTCCTTCGTCGAGCGTTATGACTATCCCCGCCGGCGGGTCCTCCGGAAATTGTATGGATGGTACCATTGATCTGGTCTTGGTTTAACTCCTGTGCAGGGCCATCCTCGGGTGACTTTTGACGGGAATTCCTCCTTTGATTATTATTCCGAGGGCTCCTACTTCTTCCTCTTTTGCGGTTATCCCGTTCTAAATAGTCATCTAGTTTTCCTTGTTCGATTAAATTTTCTATTTCTCTCCTAAGGTGAAAACAAACTTCAGTGCGGTGCCCATGTGCCCTGTGATATTTGCAGTACAACTTATAGTTTCGGGTGCCAGGTCTGGGTTGAGCGATTTTCTTCGCTTCCGGGATCCAATTATTCCTCTCTAGTACGGGCAGGATTTCTTCTATCGAAACAGTTAATCTTGGGTGTTCTACTTGATTAACCCTGCTCCTGATTGCCGGTTTTGCGATTCTAGGTCTTTGATAGATGTTAGGTCGTCTGTCCTGATCGTTTTTATTGTAGTCCAACCGCTGAAAAACGTTGCCTTTTCCTAACGTCCTTTCATAGTCTATGGATCTTTGGGTAGGAATTCTATCTTGCCGTTTGGAGCCTGAGGTCGTAACTTTAATTTTGTTCTTATCTTTAAAGGAATTCATCTCTTCTTGGGTCATATATTTAGACGCTAAGCTCATGATGTCGGCGAACGTTCTTGGTTGTTTTCGACTGAGGGCATTTCCGAACTGCCTATTCTTAGTGAGGTCGAAGAGAATAGAGATTATGTAATCGATATTTGGAGAATCGATTTTGAGCAATTCTACATTAAATCTCGCCAGCCAGTTACTCAGGGATTCTCCCTCTTGTTGATGGATAGTTCCCAAGTAGCTCATGGGAAGTTTTTGCCTTTTCTGACTGGCAAACTGCTGTGTCAACTTGTTGCATAATTCCCTAAAACTGAATATGGAGTTGGCTGGTTGCTTGGCGAACCAGTCCAAAGCGAGACCTTCCAACGTGGTCACCATTAATTTAGCGGTAAATTCCGCCGAGTGAGCATATAAGTTCATTATGTTTGTGAAGCTAAAAATATAGTCGTCCGGATCAGTGGTTCCATCGTATATGGGCAGTCTAATTGGAACCTGTCCGATCGACTGTGCCTCTTTTATTTCTCTGCATAAGGGAGAGCACGCTGCTAGGCTCTCCTGGAGTTATGTGGTTCTGGTCCACGGGTTTTGAACGGATCGTAAGCGTTGCTCGAGACGTTCTTGTACCTTCTTTTCGATTTCTGTTTCTTAGAATCGCATTGTTCTTGGTCGATTTGGGATCGCTTCGCCTACGTCATCCTCGATGGGGATTATGGTGTGCTCCTTTGATTCGTTGCGTTGTGATCTCCTTCTATCCGCTTTTCTTCGGACGTTGTCGTCGGAGGGTTTTAAATTGCCCTGCTACGGACTGTGTAGCGAGCGTCGCTCGCTTGCCGGGCTGTCAGCTTGTTGATAGATTTGATCGTTTTGCCTTGGCGTTTTTTTAGTGGGATTAGCCCTAGTAGTTCTAACATTTCGAGGGACTTGTTCGAGTACGAGTAATTCCTCTGGGGAGAGTGATTTAAGGAGCATAGCGATCTGTCGAAATTTCTCCTGAACATCTGACAGGGGGACCGGGATCGTTGGAGCCGCATGTTCTTCCGGTACTGTGCCAGTAGGGATCCCTTGTGGTTCCACCTGATTCTGATGATGCTCATTCTGTTGATGGCTATCGTTGGATACAGGGGCGTTATTATCGGTATCCTCAGACGCATCATGCTGGTTGGTCGTGTTACTTCTTGCTCCGTTACGAGCGCTCTTCCTTGGGCGAGCCATATGCCGATCGAATAATTAACCTAGCCCCACGGTTGGCGCCAACTGATTTAGCCGAATTTCGTCGGGTAAGATTATATCAGTAATTAGGTGATATTAAGGATTCTCAATTAATTCGAATTAAAGGGCTCTGTTACTTTATTCTGGATGGATCAATCTCAAGGAAGAACAATTTAAATGGAACAATTAGTAATCAAGACAATCAATGAATACTAATAAAAATATGAAGAATAAGTTTTTCTTATTGAATAATCTTAGATTATGCTGTTACGCAGGCATGAGTTGAGTATGTGAAAACTTGTGCATAATACAATGATAAACTAGGTATTTATATCATATTAAACCTAGCTTTACAAAGAAACATAATCCTAATAGGACTCGGCCCAATTGTCCTTCTTGGTCCAGATTGTAGTCTGATTGTCGAGGAGGGTCGTATTCCACCGGGTCGATAAGATGATCTCGATCTGACTAGTCTAGTCGAACCGATCTTTTATACTTCAGTCGATCCGTATATTTATATGGGGTGCGAAATAGCCCCCATCACACACCAAATGGATTGTAGTGACACCTCCAAGTCTTAGGCTACGAACTGGATCTTGGTGATTGTCAAAAGGAATAGGCAGATCTTGATCAGGACTTAGATCTGGATCTGGATCCGAATGAGGAGAAGAGCAGGAAGACAACCACGACCACATGACTTATGCGGCTAGGTTGGATCGGCCAGGGGCGGCGCGGCTAGGGTTCGAACTCACCTAGGGCGGCGGCTGCTAGGGTTTGTCCGAGTTAGGGTTTTTGGGGCGAAACTATAGGGGGCGATTTGGAGTTAATAAAACTTGTTGCAATTTCAGATTTCTCTTTTATTTTATGTTATGCTAAAACTATTTTCTTATGCATGTGTGTCTCTCCTTTTTTTTTTTTTGTGTGTGTGAAGAGTTATATATTTATAGGAGAAGAGTTCTTCTCTTATAAGATATCTCTTCAAGATTTGGTAGAATCTTTTCCTCATCACAATAGGAAACAAGATTTAATCAAATCTCTTGTTTGTTACTTGATGACCAAGAAAACAAACTCGTCCTTTCTTTTAACTCTAAAAATCGCCCCTTATGCCCTACTTTCAAGATTATCAAAAATCAACCCACATAATTATCCAATCTTAGAATTAGGTAATTATTTAGTCTTCCAATTAATTAACTACTTTAATTAATTTCACAATTAATCAGATAACTCTAACTAATTAATTGAACATTAATCAATTAGATATCTAATTAATATTCTCCTATTGAATTAATACCTTGATTCAATATACTTTTGATTTAACAACTTTAAATCATTTGTATCCCTTTATGACTGTCACTGTCCAATTGTATTGTGTGTGACCCTCTGGGTTCACCATCAATTGGCAGCAGGCCCACGACTTTCGTGATTTAATTAATGAGCAATTAAATGATCCGATCAATTAAACAACTTTTAATTGACTACTCCAGAATTAATTTTCCTATTAATTCAGGAGTACCTACACTTCATTGTCGATGTCTAGCCACAAGCCCATGAATCCCAATTAAATGAATTGATAATTGTGAACCTCACCTCTTATAATTGCCATGTACATCTATCAAGTAATTTCCCGACCTAGACCTAGGATGTGTGAATTGATCGGCACCTCTAATTATCTCGATAACTATACTTTCTAATTTCCTGACAATGATTCCAGTGTGACTGCCAAATTTTGAAATCCCTTCCAAATGCATCACTGACTATGGCCATAGATTTCTCAGAATCAATTATCTAAGAATGTATAGGAAATTCTCCCACCTTATCAGGATGAGTCGATAGATCCTTTCTTAGTACTAACCATTCGCGTACAGTTGTGTACGCACCCAACTTAGGCACTTATGTGGCCAGGCTACGTGACCAATACCTAAATCTAAGTACGCACAATCGTGCACCGAATTCGCCCTAGCACCTCAAGTCCAAGGACTAAATCGTACACTATTATAATCCTTGAGAAACATCCCATCACCGATGTGCGACATGCGCTTCCACAATGGGTTTCTCTGTTCGGGTCATTCGATGCGTTCAATCCTCCATTGAACCATCTACTCATATGCACTGGCCTCAAATGCCTTGCTCATGAAACACTACAAATTCACTCCATGTGAATCATGCATACTTGTACAAGTCTTGGCGATTCCGAAGATACCCCGTCTCGTTCGAAATCTATGACTTGGAACGGTTTTAAGATCACGACCTTTGAGACTGTTTCATGATTGCACTCAGTGCTGAAGTGAATCGTCCCATAGTCTATTGTGACCTTAGGATTTCATCCAATCGCTTAGATAAGTTCGCGAGAGATGAAGTTGGCCATTGTTCAATTCACGTACTATGAATGAACGGGCGTATTAATTATAAACCATAAGAAAACAGTACTTTAACATGCTAATTAATATTGGCTTGCTGGGCACTATTCCATCAATCTCCCACTTGCCCTAAAGCCAATCACAACGTTTCTAAGACCCACCCTTTTAAGGATGTCCCTCGAACTCAATTGTGAAAGAGCTTAATTAGTGGATCTACTAAGTTGTCCTTGTTGAGAAGACGTATTACTTCTACTCGTCTCAACTACCTCTGATTTGTATAATCATATGTGGCATTGTGTTCAGATTACAGGTGAGATCTCGTTTTCCTTTCATTGATCAATTGCCTTATCTAAATCGGTTAAGATTATGATAGGCTTTTGTCATGCTAGGTATTTCATCCACTTGTTGGATGAAAATTTCTCATCTAAACACTTTCTCTTGTGCAGCATCATAATGGTGCTATTATTCTGATTGAGTCGGCAATGGTATACTATTGGAATTTCTTCCAATTTACCTTAGCTTCATCGAGACAGAATAAATCATCCACTTCAGACTGGAAATTTCGAAGTTCTAAGTCCTTCGAGTTTCAATTCTCCACTTACTACCACAGACCGGCGTTATATCCATTAATTATCTTCGAGGATCGCTTTTATGGTAGTCCAGTGTCCTTGACTGGTGTTTGACTATCAGCAGCTCATGAATGATCAGAGCATTTTGATGAGTCAGGTCTAGTACAAGACTTTGCATGCCACATGCAATCCAAAAGCCAAAGCATAAGGCTTCTTGAGACGGTTATTTCTTTACTCATTTATATGTAGGGCTCATTAAATAAGTAAGAGAAATTTTGCCACTTTGGAACCAATCCTTTCTTGGATTCTTCCATATTGAATTTAATCAATATAAAGTCTTTGTACTTTGATTTGGTGAATTGCAACATCTACTTTGCTTTTATGTCCATAAATGTGTATTGCCAGTACGTGAGATGTAATTCCCAAATCTTATCATGGAAAATTGCGTGAATAACACACTTTCGTCTGTGCTTCTCTGATATTCTAATATCGTATTTGATGTGTAGATCATTATCTCGTTGCGTTACGAATTTAACTATGCTCCCACTGATCCTTTTGCACATTTGGAATCCATATGCCTTTTGACAAATTCAACATTCTTGATTGACTTATCAAGTTGCATGTTCCAAGATTTGGAAAAATTCATAGATTGACCTTTGGATTTGAATAGAGATCTTCTCATCAATTTTCAATTGCTGAGATGCAGGATTCATATCCAGTAGTCATAACTTTGGTAGTTAAAACCACCTTTCTATGGCTAATGGTTTCGAAATGGATTCTGACGTAGCCAATGGTCAAATGGTATTTTCATTGGTCCTAGAAGGACTTTTGAATAATGACCTATCGCCATTAAGCGAGTCAAACTTTCATTTTGAATCTTATGGCTTCATGCCATATCCTTTATTTGTGCATGGATAGGTTCAGCGGGTTTCATGGTTTACTCCCACTGTTTGTGGGGATGGGTCCAATTCCTTGGACTTCATCAAGTTCTATGACCTTTCTTATTTCCTTTGACAAGGATTCGTCAACAGAGGAACAAGCTACTCACGAGATACTTTCGTCTCTCGTTGTCGTAGAACAGGTATCCAATGGATTTCGTTGGATACCCCCACAAACTTTATATGAATCAGATCTACCATCTAATTTCTCATATAAGGGTGTTTTGCTATGTCTTTAAATGACATGGCGGTGTAAGAACTTACTTCGAAAAATACTAGACCAAGTACTTTTGAAGAGTCAGGGGAGGTTATCCCCTAATGTGAATATAGGAATTTAGCAAGATCATAGTCGAGAGTCGAACCAAGTTTTATCAAAGTTCGATCTTCTTCTTTGATTTGCTTTGTGAGAATTCTATTCTCCTTTAGATAATCGAGGATTTAGTTGATTATGTTTCAGCAAGCTTGATTAGATCAAATTGCTTTTGACATGATGCAACTAGTTACTTCATTTCCAAAACGTCTATTGAGTTACTTCAACAGTTTTAGAATTGTACTTCTACAATGTACAAATATACTTTAACGATTTAGAATCGCGAGTATATATGAAGCAGCATCCTTTTGAACTAGTGCTTTTAGTTCTAATCGATTTGAAATGTTTGGAATGCCTAGCAATCCTTTATTTCGGTTATTATTCCTTTAAGACAAGATTTGAAAGTTCGGAGTTTTATCCAAGTTCCTTATTTCAAGAACAGTAAACAAAAAACTTTCCTTTCGAATCTCTCTTTAAGAAGAATGTCCAAAATAAACATTTCAGTGTGATAGATTATCCAGTTTTTCGATTCAGCATATAGTCTTCGAAGTTTTGATTCGTTTATCATTGTTTATTTCTATGTTTCAGAACATCAACATTTGTACAAAGTTAACTTACTCTAATTTAAATAAATTCCATTCTCAATGGTAAAGCAATAAAGTTTCGTACAAAATTTGAAATAATACTCAAAATAAACTAAAACTAGAAACTCATGCTAATACGAAAAACTAAGTAAAACTTCTTCTAAAAAGGAATGTCTAGGTTCAGTACTTCCTTGACCCAGTCCCTGAATTCGTTATCCCTCAACTCTTGTAGCACTGCTTGCATCTTCCTTTCAAGGAATTTCCTCCTTCTAGGTGGAGAGGGAATAGTTTCATCCGCTGTAAACTCTTTTACAGAAATGAAAGTTTTATCAAATGTCTTACATCAAAAAGATTTAACAAATGTATAATTTAAAAAATCATACCGTAGTTAAGTCTATCCGGGAATTCTTTTTCAGTAAGCTTTCCTATTTTCTTTTCGTGCTTACACAGTGGGCAATTTTCTTCATATAGTCCAAGACCTTTCAGATGAGTTTCTTCATATTTGTCTAACAACTCATGCAATTGTTTTGTTTTAGTTCCATCAGGCGGAATAATACAATGTTGCATGAAATGAGTGAAGATTTCAGAAAGACCATGTGTGGTAATTTCTATCTCATCTTCGAGAATCAATCGGGCTCCAAGCCTTTTGAGTCGTTTGAACATCTTAGTTAAGTAACAACAAGATTCCTTAACATTATTAAACTTAGCCATGGTCTTTTCTTGAAGATAATAGCACATCATAGCCCCCAAAGTATTTTCGCTTCTAACATTCATTAATACTCGTTTGAACAGAACAGTGGATGGTGAATGGCTAACAATAAAACAGACAACTATAAGCAGACAGGTTTAATATTAATACTTATAATTAACGAAAATTTGGACTTTTTATCGAAAAAGTTCTCCCACTATTATATCGAAACAATAACCCCTTCTGGTTTCGGGAAAAATCTATTTCCTAGTAGGTCTTGACGTCCCAGCAGTAATTAGTTGCACCCACGACTCGTGGCCATACAATTAATTCCCTAGGAAGGCATACTTATTGCCAATTGTGTCTACCACAAAACTTCAAGCTATTTTGCCTCGTTTTTCGCATTTATCTAGCACTGCTACATCATAAATGTTACTACGCGTTATGTCTAACCCATTAATCATGATAAGCAACGGGCCCGGTCATGAATTCTCCGTAACTAGTTATCGGTCGATCTTCACGTCCCGACCAGTCCCTACCCTTGTTAAGTTTTACTAAAACTAGAATCAAGGAATTTCGTGCATTGCCCCTTTCTTCGACTCGTGTGCCAGACTCTGGATCACCTCTATCGATAAGTAGACAACATACACTAGTCCCTATTAATGGAAGGCTTGGATTTTATAAAACCTCATTTTATATTTAACCCAATATGACATAATATTTATTCGAAAGGGGATTTTCGGTTTTGAAAGTTTAAGGAAACTCTCCTCGAGATCTCACCGCTTCTATTATGCTTTATCTTTTATTTACGATCTAGATTCTAGCGCGCAAACACACAAGCAATCATAATCGACTAATAAATAAAAGCCATACAAGCCTAGCATGCACACTACCACAATATGTTTTCGATCGGGAGCCTCCTATGCGGGCCATCATCGAGCCAATGATGTTGGCCCAATTGGTCAATCTAAAGGGTTCTCAAGCTGTTTATATTCAGCTGATTCCTTTGGCTTTTCAGCTAAAAGTTTCAGTGAATTATTTTGCTCTTTTAGCAATATCATCTCTTCCTTAAGCTTTTTGTATGTTTCAGCAATACCAGTATTGTTAAGCATCATTTGTTCAAATGAATTAAATAATTCATTGTTAAGAGGAGTTACCTCATCCTCAGAGTCATCAGATTCCTTTGCCATCAGGCACAGGAGAGCAGGTTTTTCTTCATCAGACGATTCTTCATCAGACGTGTCTGAATCTGAATCAGATGAGTAGACAGCAGTCAACTTTTCTGCTTCCGCCATCATAGCCTTGCCTCTCTGATACTTTCTTTCTTTTCTCATTTTCTTCTCTTCTTCAGTGTACTTCTCTGCTTTTGGATATGGGCAGTCTTTGATGAAGTGTCCCAATTTCCTGCAGTTGTAACACATTAGTTTTGCTTTATAATCATCTTTTTCTTTAGAAGAAAAGTTAGGTTTAGAAGTAGAAGCATTGTTGTATTTGTTCTTCATTTTTCTTTTGTAGAACTTCTTGAAATTGTTCATCAACAGTGCAACATCTCCAGCAGTGTACTCCTTTTTGTTGAGTAGAGTGGCTTCATCAGATGAGTCCACATCTTTGCTTTTCTGTGCTGGTCTTCTGGTGTTTTCAGCAGCAACAAGTGCAGCTGTGGGTCCTGAAGTTGAGGTTTCTTCAATTTCCATTCTAGGCAGTTTATACTCGAATGCCTTGAGTACAGAGAACAGCTCAGTAAGAGAGATTTTTCCCAAATCCCTTGATTCTTCCATTACTGTCACTTTCATGTTGAACTTTGGAGGTAGGGCCTTTAGTACTCTGACAGTGATCTCTTTGTCAGTGAAGGTCTTTCCCAACTTTAAAACTTCATTCAGAGTTCTGGTGAATCTGGTATCCATCTGATCAATGGTTTCTCCAGACTTCATTTTGAAGTTGTCCAGTGATGAGGGGTAATCTAGATTCCTTGCCTCTGTGAGCCCGATGCTGTTCGAATAACACTAGATACTATCCCCAGAAGACAAGAAGTTGGTCCAGGACATAGTATTAACTGTTCCGAGCTCTTTTTAGAACCCAAGATCGTAAGGTACTGTTGGGCCGAGCCCAGGCCCTAGCCCGTCAGTTCAGCTATAAATACCCATGCATTTATGACAACGGGGGAGTTCCCAAGGGCTCTTCCTTTGAGATTACTGCTCGGACTCACTTGGGAATATTGACATAAGCTTTATTTTATGTATTTCTCCCTCTAGCTTGTACGGCATCCAATAATGCTCAAGTAGGACCCTAAATTCTTGTATTTGTACCCGGCTAATTCGAATATAATCACTATTGATCTCTGCTTTCCTTTTAAATATTGTTATTTTTACTCAACGACCCACCTTTGATCGACCAACGAAATCGCGTAAGATCAATTGGCGCCCACCGTGGGGCCCTTATTCGAGTATTAGACCGAAATATGCCTACCACGAGGGGAAATACATATGTTAGCTAAAAACCTTACTAAGTTTGAAACTCTGTTATTCATTATCCAAGGCGGTCCTCCGACTATTAGGGCGTTCATCAATTCGAGATCGAAGATAATGCCTATACAATAAACTTCCGAGCTTAATATTAGCGATTTTATTCGGGGATTGCACAGCTTATCTATTTCTTCCCGATGGGTTTATTTTCCACAAACGATCCATTTTCTAGTGTGAAAGTAAGTAAGAAGTTCCAGCGAGGTAGCCCACAACAAATTAACGTAGAATTAGTCCGGTCGACTCGATCAGAGCTTATCGATAGTCGGAATTTATTTTTCCGATCATCATATTTGTTGCTTTCAAAACAAAATTCCTCAAATCAGCTATTTATGAGTTCAATCGCATAATCTGTATACATTATTTATCGGTTACCTCTATTTTTCTTGACTCGATTGGGATGAGATGAATATTTGAACAGCGGCTACGAATTATTTAATCGTCAAAGTTGAAGCTAAAATCAGCAATTGTTCGACTGTTAAAAGAAGTTAAAAGGAGAAATTTGATCAGAGAACGTAAGCTCTATCATTAATATTCTTCAAATAAGTTACAAAGAAAAGCCTCGAATCAATTTCGAGGTCAAGAAGTACAATACGATCGCTACTATCCTATTACAAGTTCTACGAATAATTCTACCATGTTACGCGCTCAGTCTCCATTCCCTAAGGTCGCTCCAGATGCAGAACTCAACAGTGATTCATCCTAGTAATCACTAGCCGCGTGTCGCACACCCACCTTCGAACGGGGTAAGGGCCTGATCGCAGCTCCTCTCCTGGGCTTCGGACCGACCTTAGATCATCATCAGTAAACAATGATTGAAATACTCAATCACTGTTTACAGGATAATCCGAACAGGTGCAGCAAAGGGTTATCTTAGCAGAGGCAGCTCAAAGAAGCTCGAAGGAACTATACTTCAAGAAAGCCCTCGAGGAAGCTGATGCCTCAGATTTAAAGAACTCCTCTCAGAATAACCAGCTGCCCGATCGGATACTACGCCAAGATACCAGAGGTCTAACCCGCACCAGAAATGATATGTCTGGGAAAACAGGTTGCCTGCCGGTATTCTAGGCGCAAGTTCTTTTGCCTGTCGATATTCTAAGCGAAGAGGGATACACCAAAAAGACCAGAGTCGAAGAATAAGGTTCGAATTCTTATCTCAAATTTCTTTATTTTAGAAGCAATACGAATCGAAAGCAAGATTCGACCCAGTCGGACAAAGTATAATAGAGAAAATGAAGAGTATCGGATAAACCAAAGGAGAACTATTTATAGCAGCAAAGTTTTTGAACCAATGGTCCAGATAACAAATCACCGACGGTTGGGATGTAAGTAATAAATGAACCGACCGCTACATTTCCCGAGAAATAGGGTCCTGTTTGGTTAGAAGGAAACACGGTTTAACAGGCCGTATAGGAAAATTTATAACATTCTAAACACCAGACCGATATGACATAGTTATAACGTTATTAATGAAGATTGGCAATTTAGGTTCAAGATCAGTTCATTCAGATATTTTTACAGTCATTTTTCGACTTGGAAGAATCATGATAGGTTCGAACAAGACTCTCGACCAAAAAATCATGCGACTATGGAAATCCGGCAGTGCCAATGATTAATGGCAACATTTTCCTTATTAATTTTAGGTCCACTAAAATATTTTATCTATTGCTTGATCAAGCAAGCAGTGTTTGAGTATTTCTTTATCGATATAAGAGGATCGATGTGCAAGTATTGAAGATAAGAATCTATCTAATTATGTTTATTCTATCAACAAAACGTGGAAGAAATGTATTTATATTATCTCGGAAAATACAAGATGAGGAAAATACATGTTGAGCATAACCCGAGCCTATATATTACATAAGAACGCTATTACTTTTTACAATCCTATGAAATTTTCGGTCTCTTCTCCTACTGCTTTTTCGGAATAATTTGGCTCCGACCGGGGAAATCTCCTTAGGACCCACAGGCTTTTAACTTTATTTACGATTCTCCGAAGACGAAGGATTGAGCACATGGATCATCGAGTAAATGAATTCTTCAGTACTCTCGCTCCTGTACATCTTTCTAAATGCATTGTAGCAACAGGTCCCTAGTCGAAGACTTATGCTATAATCTGCGAACTCCACAGGCCAGGCTTATTGGCCTTCCAGATGGAGATTATATTTGCCTGCCGATACTCTAAGCGAAGATCGAAATAGTGCTTCTTCCGCTTGGAAATTGCTCTGCTTAAAGATCGTTCGAAATCTGAGCTCAAATAAGTGAATTAATGAAAGAACGGTCTTAGTCACCATGATCGGACGAATTGAGTACTAATGCAACAAATGAGATGGTTTAAGGAATGATGGCCTTTTATAGAGAAAATGGAAGGGAATCCAACGGCAGGTAATTCGTATAACGAAGGGATAAGATCTAAGAACTGTTGCGATTCCCGATAGAAGAGGAACCGATCGGAAAATGTCAATACTTATCAAAAGTTCGAGACATTAACAACAGCCAAAGAAAACAAGGGGTATTAGTCCGAACGAAATTAGAGCCTCGCAAGAAATATTTTCCATTAAGACAGAAGGATTGTTTATTAAGTCCTAGATTTATTTGTTATCTATTATCCGTCTATTTGTTTTCCATCTAACGGAAGACTATCATTTCGTCAGAAGTTAATTTTCGATCAAATTATATTTAATGGAAATTCGTTTCACCAATGCGCCTATCTGCTCGTCGTATGCTGGCATTGTCAATCTCTACTCATCTATTATTCTGATATTCTCGATCTGCATTCATCTAATATCAGTCTATATTTATCTCCGTTTATTACTAAGGGTGAAAGACGTTGCTATGCCCCTTAGATCGAAATTATTAAATGGGTGAAAGCCTCGGCTAGGACCCAAGGGCTAAAAATGCTCTGAAACGACTAAGGGTGAAAGCCGTTGCTACGCCCCTTAGATCGAAATTATTAAATGGGTGAAAGCCTCTGCTAGGACCCAAGGGCTAAAAATGCTCTGAAACGACTAAGGGTGAAAGCCGTTGCTACGCCCCTTAGATCGAAATTATTAAATGGGTGAAAGCCTCTGCTAGGACCCAAGGGCTAAAAATGCTCTGAAACGACTAAGGGTGAAAGCCGTTGCTACGCCCCTTAGATCGAAATTATTAAATGGGTGAAAGCCTCTGCTAGGACCCAAGGGCTAAAAATGCTCTGAAACGACTAAGGGTGAAAGCCGTTGCTACGCCCCTAAGATCGAAATTATTAAATGGGTGAAAGCCTCTGCTAGGACCCAAGGGCTAAAAATGCTCTGAAACGACTAAGGGTGAAAGCCGTTGCTATGCCCCTTAGATCGAAATTACAAAATGGGTGAAAACTGTTACTACGACCCAAAGTGCGAATTATCGATCGTACGAGATTCCGATATACGTCCTATTTCGAACGACAGAAATCGTAATCCGCAAAGATGGCCTATTATCATTATTATTCAAATATTATCAATCTTCGATTGGTCTACAAAGGTCAATTATTATTTATATCTAAATATTAGAGATCGAAGAATGTCAAGTGTTCTTATTTATCAGTACACTTAGTGAGATCGTTCGAGAAGGGCGCTTGTGGCTTATATTTTTAAGGCGAAGAAATCAATGCTCGGTAACAGTATACGGAAAAAGTTCTGCAGTAAGAATAATGAAGAAAATAAACGTTTCATTCATGATATGCAAAACAGTTACAAGAGAGTTCATAATTACAGTAACAAGGAAAACCGAGCGAAGCTAAGACCTTGCATTTAAAGGAAATCCTATTACAAATTAACCCTACGCTAAAATATTCTCATAACCAAAGGAGGAAGGCGGGACTAGAATAACACTTCTACCCTTCATCCTTCCCTTCCTCAATGGTTGCTCCACGCTGGACCAGGTCGAAAGACAGGGAAGCAATCCACGGAGAAATTATTCCACGCAATCTCGAAAGCGGCATTCATCAAGAAACATCTTGAAGAAGTGGAGATCGAGCGCAGAAAAACTCCTCCAGCAGTTGACCCACTATCCGACCGGGTGGATTGACAGGATACAGAAGGTCGAACCAGCACTAATTGGTTGGAATCAGAGAGAGCTGGTCGCCTGTCGGTACCCCAGTCGCAATTGTTTTCGCCTGTCGATACCCTAGTCGAAATTTTTCCCCATATTGGGACTCCGAAGAGATCGAAGAAGAAAATTCTGGTGCGGATCTCGAATAATTTGATTTCTGACATCAAATGGAACATAAAGTTGATCGATAGAACCATGCCGATCGAATGAAACATTTACAGATAAGTAAAAAATATGATGGTAATTTCGGAGCTATATATAGGGCGGATTACTTAATATCAACGTTGTAGATCTTTTGAAATGAGCGGTAGCGATACATGCATTAAATGCTTTGACCGCCCCTATTCCCGATAAATCAGGGACTGTTTGGTTCGTAGAAAATGGCCAAGGAATGGGCAATGAATACGCCGACCGTTCCGCTCCCCGAAAGTTCAGGAACCATGTGGATAAATGGAGAAAGAGTCAAATTTGATAGTATTTAGAACCTTAATTCCGACCGTCTAAAAGATCTCGCAAAGAAAAGTTTGAACAATAACCGATCAAGAAAATATTGTCAACAGCTCGCATAAGTTCGACCGAAATCGATAAAGAACTTTATTTAAACAAAATAAGAATGATTGTAGAAGATCTAAGCATAAAATTATCATTTCCAAAGATCGATACATTGAACAGTCTCCAGTTACAAAGATATCAGCTCCTATTACATATCGGGTTAATCACTTCAAGCCAATACATTTTAATAAAGACTAATCCCTATATTCGAGCAAGAAAGGGACTTCATGGATACCCGATCCTATGAAATTTTTCGGAGGACAATAATAACCCCGCTCGAAAGAGAGGAGCCCATCAAGCCGACAGCATTATATCCTTTTTTTTAGTTCTCGAAGTGAAGAAGGGTGATACACCTTTTTTCTAAGTGTAATGTGAATACTTTGTGAGAACTACAATCCTCGAAGCATCACATCCTCACGTCTCCCAGAAGAACCAAACAAACTGTCAAACATCCTCGCAAAAATTCGGTGCTTAAGCCTATCCTCGCCCATTGGAGGTCGAGAAAGCTACTAGGGTCGTGGATGGTCAGCAATAAAGCTTATCGGCCTTCATGGTCGAAATACTATTCGCCTGTCGATACCCTAATCGAGGTTGAAATACAAATTTGACTATGGTATGCAAAATAAGTCCTAACGCGAAATTCAAAATATTGAGCCATACAACAAAATCTTTTAGTCAGCATGGTCGAAGGAATCTGTTTTTTGAAAAATCTTATAAGGATGCAAAAACAAAGAGCCCCATTTATAGATACTATTCTCAAAATCCAACGACTAGCAGAAAGCAAAAGGAACGATCAAGATCGAAAGACTGTTGCGCTCCCCGAGAATTTCAGCGGGAAGAAAAAGTGATATTTTGGAAATCAAGCAGAATTAATATACCAAGATCGAAGATCGAGAATCGCGAGCACAAGGTCAAACGAAGAAAGCGAATTAAAGCATAGACAGGGAAAAATACATCAAATTACAGAAGAACATGCAATCCGAGAAGCAGATAGATTATTACAAACCATAGGGGTAAAATGTCTGAAATTATTCATGATCACACAAGAGTAAAAAACAATAAGGCCGTACAACGAGTCCGGGTAAATAAAAGACATCTAAAGGAGCTTATTATCAGAAAAAATCTTTCGAAGTTCGGCATTTCGAGCCTCGCATCCAGCCTCATATCCACGGTCATAAGCTTCCTTTTCTCGACGCACGGAATCTTGTTTCTCCTGCTCCTGAAGACTCTTCAGTTTTTCGAGCTCATCGTTCAGCTGCTTGTAGATCTCTTCTCCATGTCCCTTAGCAGTCTTCTCCTTCTCTAGAGCAAGCTTCTCTGCGAAAACACGGTCGAATTCTGCTTTCTTCTCCTCCAGTTCGAGGGAAATAGCAGCACGCTGACTCGTTTCCCGCTCAGCAAATGTTTTAAGTTCAATAAAATCTTGTACGGCCTGTTAAAACAATCGGTATCAAAAAAAAAAAAAAAAAAAAAAAAAAAAAAAAAAAGAGAGGTAGCACACCTGAAAAAGGAAGTGCTGCCCAGACTCGAACAACTCTTCTATATTTCTCTCTTTGGACGTGTTTCTCTCCTTGGGCATGTTAGTTTCCGAGGAAGTGAAGTTAACTTGCAACAGATTATCCATGGGATCAGTCTTAGAAGGAGACCCGTTTTTCGACTCCTCGACCAGGGAAGGAGTAACTTTCGAGGGAATGAGGTTAACCCGGGGTTCGGGAGGATTATCAATCTTCAAAGCTTCAGCACAGGCCCCTCCACCAATCTCTAACCGGGATTTTTTGTTGAGATTCCCTGCAGGAGGAGTGATCGAAGCATCGGAAGATGACTTGCTACCAATAGCAAGATTTTGCAAAGCCTCAATGGGTGTAACCCCATCGGAATAAGGCCTCTTATTCGAAGAAGGAATAGAAGTCTTTTCTCTATCAGGATCTTCACTCGAAGAATCGACAACCTTCAGGGAAGAATCCCCGAGCGTAGCCTCGAGCTCTTCGTCCAGAATGGACTTGCTGGAACTACCCTTGTTTTTCTTCGAGGAAGTGCTTTTCTCTTTCTTATTTTCTCCCCCTTTAGGAGCTTTTGGGGAAGACGCAGAGGTCTTAGAAGAAGACTTGGAGGGTTTGGCCTCCTTGGCAGTCTTCTGCTCTTTGCTCGAAGTCTTATTCTTCAAGCCACCAAATAACGATTTGGGGTCAATAGCTTTCCCTAGTACATTTTCCATGATAAGCGGATTTGGGGTTGATAGTTCGGATTCCTACTCTTTGAGGGATACGAAGAAAGCAGAAAATATGGAATAGCTTCGATCTCTATAAGCAAAGATGTCATATGAATAATGAGAAAAGATCCTAATATTTATAGACACTGCGCCCTACAAATACGATGGTAGATCGACGCAACCTTTGAGAAAAACCCGCTTGGAATAAATAAAGTTCGAGCGGAAAATGTGAAAAGTTATCAATATTTGTAAAGTTAGAATTCACAAGTTACACGAATCAGATCAAAAAGTATAAAATAAACCAGTTTACAAAAACTGAGTTACATGAATAAATACAATTGATTCCTAACTAGAAAACTTTGAATCGCCCCCTCCGGCTCGCTCGACCCCAGTAACCCGCTAAAACAGAAGATCAGATGATATATATTTGAAGTTGGATAATTACCCAGCTCGGTCGAAAGATCGATCGTCTCCCTTATCCGGGGCATTGCCTATATTGACATCTTCGCCTTTTTCCCCTGACACAATAGGAGGATTGTCGCAGGAGTATTCGAGCACATCGGGGTTAGGCATCGGAATACCATACTCCTCAACTAAGGGGGCAAAGCGATGGTCCTGCCAATTACTATCCATCTTGGGTAGAGAGGAAGCTTTGTAATCCTTCCCTTCAGCGTTCTTGAAAGGGTTCATATGTTTAAAGTACTCATCCATATCATCCGGAATCTTCTTGGCCGCGACCAATTGTTGAACCCCATTATAAAAGATAGTCTGGAGAAATCGCTCAAAACCTCAAAATCGCCTTTGATAGAATGGAGCAGCATATCCCTCTTAAACCGACCAGCCATAAAGATTCTAGCGGCTTTGTCGAATTCGTTCTCCCCATTCGCATCCAGATCGGTCATAATAGAGCCATCTTCAGGGTATCCAGCAGTTCTGCCATTTCGAAAATGCTCATCCATAAAATCCGCCACGTCAGGCTCCGACCTACCTTCTCGACAAGGGACAGAATCGGAATTCACGCCAAAAGGTTTTACCCTCCTCGAGGGCCCGGGGTGTTCAGCGTTTCTTTTCTGACCCAGAAGCTTCTCGTATTCCTGAATACCCTGAATCCGGTTCCAAGAATATTGACTATAGCCAACAGACGAAAGAGCAGATGTATCAGGGGAGAACAAGGTTCGAAGAGGCCCAGCAGAGGCAGAGTTCAAGGAACTCATGGTTCCAACACCTCTCAGTTCGGGAATTGCGACTGGAATAATAACTGAGTTTCCGCCCGAGCTACTTGTACCCACCCTGTTTTTGGAAGTACGGGGAATTGGATCGAAATAGAACGGTTTGTCTTCAACCGAGCAGGACGTAGATAGTCGAAATTTCTCAACAATTTGACCTGCAAAGGAAATACAAGAGTCGCATAAATGTAAATTAATGATACATCGCGCCTAAAAGGTAGGAATAAGCTGAAAACGTACCCAAAGAGAGAGAAACGAGAGGTGGAGCGGCAGAAGCTGACAAATCACCAGACTGGGGAAGTGACCTTTCTAGGGATTGATTAGATACGGCACGAGAGTATTCGAGTGTTGGAGCAGGATAATCACAGCGGCTCAACCTAGCCAATCGTAAGACACCTTCCTGAATAAGGAGCTCGATTTGATAAGGACTAGATCGCAACTGCTCAAGAAATTCGTCGGAAAGGCGATGCTTGAGTTTCTCTTTAATCTGGCGAGGACCGTATGACCAAGAGTTGACTCCATCCCATCGGTAGGGCCTCATCTTCGAGCTACCTTCCGATATAGGAACATCAGGGCCCTTCACAAAGAAGAATCTCCGTTTCCAACCTATACTCTTTTCCGATGTTATTCTCGTAAGAAAAGGCCGCTTCGACCGCTGGCGGATGGACACAAACCCCATATTTGAGCCCTTGCACAGGTCCATTCGGAATATTTGCCAGAAATTACTAAAAGAGGCCTCTTCCCCCTTTGCCTCCATAAGAGCGCTAAACGCTGCTATATACGCTACAGAGTGCGGAAGAAGCTGAGCGGGAGAAAGTGAAAAGAAAGTCAAGATGTTCCTAACAAGGGAAATGAACGGGATACGCAAACCATAAGAAAATTGATCCTCGTAAAAGGCTTGACAGCCAGCCGGGGGATCGGTAACACGTTCGGTATAAGAGGGAATGACGACTGAAAACCCTTTAGGAAGAAATTTTCCGAACTCCTCCTCGAGGAAAGAGAGATCCTTCTTCGAAAAACAGCAGGAAGTCTGGCTGGCAGGAAGCTCTGACTTGTTCGAGATGGTGGCAGTAGAAGGTTGAGTATGTTTGAAAATCCTGACAAAAGCACCCTCGCCGATGCTGCGTTTCTCGACCTCATTTTCTTCGAAATCCCCGCTCGGATCCCCATCCTCGCGTCCTTGACAAAACTCCCCATCCTCATAATCATCAACAAGCTTCAGCAAAGGATTGGACTCTGGGTTTTCTCCGACCTTATTCTTGCCCCTTACACTTCTAGAGCTCAACATTATGGATTGAGAAACAAATATACAAAAGGCAAAGGCTGTTTCGAACTCAAACGCTTCGAGCTCAAGAGTGGACGTAATATGTAAATAATTTTTCAACGAATCGACATCTATATATGGGGTTAAAAAGGTAAAATTACAAACAGGTCCCC
This sequence comes from Penstemon eatonii, assembly GCA_038501285.1. Lineage (NCBI taxonomy): Eukaryota > Viridiplantae > Streptophyta > Magnoliopsida > Lamiales > Plantaginaceae > Penstemon > Penstemon eatonii. Next base: position 56,641,185 of record CM076715.1, on the reverse strand, counting down.
GAGTAACCGCGACGGTTGAACTTACCCAGGGTAAAAACTCAGGGTTATTCCTCACAGAATAGCACTTTGATCCTTCATTTTCTAAGATTACGGAATAAGTTCCTTGCAAATTTATCCTGAGAATCTCGTGGGTCCTCTTTGTTATGATCGGAAAATTTGGGAAGCATTCATTAAGGGATCGAACAACACATCGTGGAACCATAAAGGATATATCAATTTCAAGATCCTCCGACAAGGTTATCTTTACAATACGCCGGTATATGTCTTTTTATATATGCACTCTTTTTCCCTGGCTCGGTTTTTATCCCAATAGGTTTTTCCGGGCTAGGTTTTTAATGAGACATATCCTAAAGACATTATGAAGGGCTCATCTCATAATAGTGTGGGACACAACTCTTACTTCTTCGAGCGCAAGCTCCACTTCACGCTCGAGAAGTGGGGGAGTATTGATGAGGGGTAATCTAGATTCTTTGACTCTGTGAGCCCGATGCTGTTCGAATAACACTAGATACTATCCCCAGAAGACAAGAAGTTGGTCCAGGACATAGTATTAACTGTTCCGAGCTCTTTTTAGAACCCAAGATCGTAAGGTACTGTTGGGCCGAGCCCAGGCCCTAGCCCGTCAGTTCAGCTATAAATACCCATGCATTTATGACAACGGGGGAGTTCCCAGGGGCTCTTCCTTTGAGATTGCTGCTCGGACTCACTTGGGAATATCGACATAAGCTTTCTTTTATGTATTTAGCCCTCTAGCTTGTACGGCATACAATAATGCTCGAGTAGGACACTAAATTCTTGTATTTGTACCCGGCTAATTCGAATATAATCACTATTGATCTCTGCTTTCCTTTTAAATATTGTTATTTTTACTCAACGACCCACCTTTGATCGACCAACGAAATCGCGTAAGATCATCCAGTTTCTCCAAGGCAACAGTGAGCTGATGCTCTTTTATTGCATCATTGCCTTCGCTCATATCTCTGACTTTGTCCCACATCTCCTTTGCAGTCTTGCAATGTTTGACCTTGTCAAACCGATCATTATCCAGGGCTTTAGTCATGATGAATCTCCCGACTTTATCTAGATTGAAGAGCTTTATTTCTTCTGGAGTCATCTCATGAAGGTCTTTTTCCACAACCGTATCAATCTCATTTATTTTTATGGTCTTTGTGAATCTGAATGGACCTTTAATGATACATGTGTACATGTTATCATTATAAGCAGCTAGGAAAATCTCCATTCTGATTTTCCAGTCCTCAAAGGACATACCAGCAATGTGGGGAACATGGCTGATACAATACATTTTTCAAAAAGTTTTGATTTTTCAAAAAGATGCTCTTTTGAAAAGTTTTGAAAACCTTTGAAAAACACTTGGATCAAGCTCGTTGATCAGGCAGCTGATTCTAATGAACCACCTGCTCTGATACCACTTGTTGGTCCCAAGTGGTCAGATGAGGTCTAGAGGGGGGGGGTGAATAGACCTCTGAAAATTTTTGAACTTAAAAACTTTTCAGTCTTCTGTCAGCAGACTAAGCTGATGAAGAACAGTAAGCAGACTGAGCTGATCGTGAACAAATCTTGAACAGCAGACTGACCACTCTTCTTACAAATACTTAGCTGTTTTTCAGCAAAACAGTTTTCGAAAGAGTATACTTGCAGCGGATTGTTTGAAAGTATTTTTCACAAGTAAACTAAGTTCTTAAAAGATTTTATCCCCAGTTTTGAAACTCCTTATAAAATCTTTTTGTAATTCAAAGTGTGTAAATATGCAGGCTTTAAAATGTGCAAGGAAACTTAAATGCAAGATAACACAAAGAATTTTTATAGTGGTTATATGGATAAAAATCCTTTAGTCCACTCTTCCAGATCACTTAGATTCTGGGTTATACTATAATCACAAAGATTACAATATTTCTCCACTTATACCTAGACAACTAATGAACAGGCTATAAGCTCACAATAGAAAATCACTAAGAAATTCTACTCTCTGAAGTTTGATCTCTCTCAAAGATGGATCACAACTTCTCACAACACTCAGCTATTACAAGATCACTCAGATCGTAATTTTCTGTTTTCTTCAACTGGGTTTCTGTCAACAGATGACTTCCACCAGACGAGTGAGCTGTTTGAGCTTTTGAGACTTAGAAAAATTCTTCTTCAGGAACGAAATCTCTGATTGTTGTTGTGTGTCTCGCTCGTTTAAATCAGCTCATTTTATACTTGAATTTGAAAATAAGACCGTTGAAGCAAATCAAATCTTCAAATCCATAGCTTAAGCCCGAAATCAGAACGGCTACCTGCTACAGTACCTTTTCTGCTGTACTTTCCTGTAGCTGCATTAAATGCACTCTGCTGATACGAGGTTTTCTTCAATCATTTGCCATTACTACCCTTCTCTTACAGCATTTATTACACCAAGTGCATTTATTACCGTTGGACTCTTCTCATGATCTCTTCTACTCTGCTGATCGAAGCAACCCATCTGATAGTCACTCTGCTGATCAAACTCTGAACTAATCTGATTTGAGTCAGCTGATGGTCTACCCTTCTGTTTGCTGTTTCAGCGTGAGATCACTAGTCTTCTGGGCTTTGAACTTTGAACTCTTCTGTTGTCTTCTTTACTTGTTCAAAATTCTTCTAAGGGAACTAAGTTTTCCATACTTAGCTGATTATGATGTTTTGGAAATCATCAAAACCTTCCCTTAATTTCTTGTCTTCTTTGCACTTTGATCTTCATTTTCATCCAACAATTTCCCCCTTTTTGATGATGACAAAACTTCAGCTAAGTACCTGTACCTAAACTAAAGTTCTAATCCTCAAAAATTTCTGAGATAGAAATAGTGTGTTGGATTCAAACTTGCAATTTTATATATATATTTGAACTGATTACATATTACAAGTGTTGAAAGATGAGAAGTGCAAAATACTTTAAAAGATTACAAGGATTCTTAATATAAAAGAGAAATCTAGCCTAAACTAGTCTTCTTCCTTCTTTTCTTCTTCTGCTTCCTTGTCTTATTTTTCAGATTCTTCATCAGCTGAGTCTTTGGAAGTTTCAGCTTCCAATTCTTCAAAGAATCTTTTTCTCAACAGCTCTATCTTCTTATACTTGGCATCAGGATCAAGCTGTTCTTCAGCTGAGTCTTTGGCAGCAGCTATCTCTTTATCAGACTTAGCTTTTGCTTCAGCTTCAGCATTGTCAGCTTCTTCTTCTTCTGTGATCTTCTCTTCTGTTGGTCTGCTTGTTTCTTCCATATCTTTATCAGTTTCACCACCAGCAGATTCTTCCAACACTTCAGTTTCTTCAGCACCATCTTGATTTTCTTCTTTTCTTACAAAAGAGGTTCCAACTCTTTTCTGTCCAAATACCCTTTCTTCCCCCTTTTTGTCATCATCAGCAGGGTAGATTGGATATTGTGGCAAGGCTGGTGTTATCTGAAGTGAGTCACAAAGAAGTTTGATGTTTTCTTCCATGGCATTGATTTGAGCTTGTTGTTTGAGTTGATTGGCCTTAAAATGTTTTATTTCTTTGAGCAAATCCTCTCCTTGATCACCCAATTGAATTTGAGTTCTTAAAATCCAATTTGATGAAGCAGTGAAGTCTTTCATCATATTTCCCATGACTTCATCTTCTGCTTGGAGGGCCGTTTCAACTGTTTCTTCAATTCGTCTCCAACCATCAGCAGTGCTCTGAGTCCTTCTTCTGAGTATGTCCATATCTTGACAAATGGACTTAACATTTTGAGCAGTATCTTCTATCAGATTGGTCGGAATAGCAGCAACTGTCTGATTTGGTTGACGTACAGCAGCCAACACATCTGCTTTTAACTCCTCCTTCATTTCCTTCAGTGAATTTGATATCATTTGCTGAATAGAATCCAACAAAGATGTTTGTGCAGCCTGAGAAGTGGAAGGAGTATCTGTTGGAATAGGATGTAGAGCAAGAGGTGTTTCTCCACTGAGTTGCTCTGCTGCTTGAATCATTTGTCCAAGAGGCTGATCTGCTGGACCAGAGATAGATTCAGCTTCCTTGGCCTTGTCAGCATGACTAGGAGTGCTTTCCTTCTCCTTAGTCTGATCATCTTTTTCATCAGCAGCTTCCTTATCCTTGATCTGATCAGCTGGAATAACTTCTTCTTTCTTGGAATCATCAGCTGTGTCAGACTTGTCATTCTGTTCTTTGTTCTGATCAGATGGGTCAGATGTACCCTCTTTGTGCTTTTGTTGATCAGAAGACTCTTCTTTGTCTTTATCAGCAGGGGATATGATCTTCTTAACAGTCTCAACTGTTTTCAGCAATCCCTCATTGTCTACAGCTGACCTCTTAGAAATCCATGTAAAATTGTCAAGAGGAATAAAAGGTGAGTATGGTTCCTCAGGTAGCTCTTCAAATGGTTTGATGTTTGGACCATAGACAATGTGCTTGATGTTAGGAAGAGGGACCAGTGAGCTTGGTTGTCCCTTGAGCTTCCTAGACTTCTTTGCCCATAGCTCCATTGCTTGAGCAATAGCCAACTTGATGGATCTTTCCTTGAGGTCTACTGATTCATCAAAGTCCTCAGAAATAGACTTAAAGATCTTCTTTGCTTCAGCCTTGACTATGTGACTTATTCTTAATCATAACTTGTCCAGAAAGAATTATGAATCAAGTGCTTGGATTAAGGATCCAGTCTCAAGCCACTTCAACACCCAGGCATCTTCAGTAGTGAAGGCTTTCCACTTGACCATTTCAGCTGGACTCTTTGTCAGTCTGAATTCTCTCCATCTGTTGTATCTGATCTTACTGGATTTCGTTAGTTTGATCAAGGGTGGGATGTAGTGCAATAATAATAATATTTAAAGGAAAATAAAGACCAAAAGTAGTTGTATTCGAATTGAATGAGTACAAATACAAGTATTTAGGGTCCTATCCGAGCATTATTGGATGCCGTACAAGCTAGAGGGCGAAATACATATGATCCTAAGCCTATGCTCCCAAACGGTTCCGAGCAACAGCTTCGAGGAGGGAGCACCTGGAAAGTCGTGTCCGATATCATAAATGCGTGGGGTATTTATAGCCGAGCATACGGGCTTGGGCCTGGGTTTGGCCCAACAGTACTCTTCGACCTCGGGTTCTTGTACGAGCCAGACATAGTTAATTATGAGCTCATGCTTGACTGGTTGTCCCTGGATCCGAGAACCGGCACTATCCGATCCATATCAGGCTCGAGCGGATTAAGGGATCTAAATCACCCCTCATCAATACTCCCCCACTTCTCGAGCGTAGAGAGGAACTTGCGCTCGAAGAAGTATAAGTTGCGTTGCCTGTTGTCGTGGATCGTGCCGTTCAGGACATGTTTCGGATATGCCTCGTTAAAAACCTAACTTGGAAAAACCCATTGGGATAAAAACCGAGCTAGGGAAAAAGAGTGCACATGCAAGAAACATCACTTCGGTGTGTTGAGATAGTACGTTCGTCGTTTTTATAAGGCCTCCCAACTGAAATATTCTCCGTTGTGAATCAACATGAGATTTTCTCCAAATACTTCCCTTATTTTCCGAGCATAAGCCTAGAGGGCCTATAAGATTTTCCGGGGCGACTTCCATGGAACATACCCCACAGTCTTGAAAAACGAAGGGTTAAAAATGCAATTTTCAGAGAAATAACTTTGAGCTTTTACCAAAGGTAAGTTCAACCGTCGCGGTTACTCGGGGACTTGTTTGCAATTTTACCTTTTTAACCCCATATATATATGTTGACTCGTTGAAAACTTATTTACATATTATATTCTCTCTTGAGCTCGAAGTGTTTGAGTTCGAAACAGCATTTTCTTTATATTTATCTCTCGATCCATTATGTCAAGCTCTAGAAGTATTAAAGGCAAAAATAAGGTTGAAGAGAATCAAGAGTCCGATCCTTTGTTTAAGCTTGTAGATGACTTTGAAGAAGGGGAATTTCATCGAGAAGGTGAAGATGAGGACCCGAGTGAGGATCTCGAAGAAAACGAGGTCGAGAAACGCAGTATCGGCGAAGGTGCTTTTGTCAGGATCTTCAAACATACGCAAGCTCCAAAGGCCGTGATTTCGAAGAAGTCAGAGCTTCCTGCTGGTGAAACTTTCTGTTGTTTCTCAAAAAAGGACCGTGCTTATCTCGAGGCGGAGTTTGGGAAATTTCTTTCCAAGGGTTTTTCGATCGTCGTTCCGTCTTACACCGAACGTGCTACCGAACCCCCATCTGGCTGTCAAGCCTTCTACGAGGGTCAATTTTCCTGTGGCTTGCGTATCCCGTTCGTTCCTCTCATCAGAAATGTCCTGAACTTCTTTTCGCTTTCCCCTGCTCAACTTCTCCCACACTCCGTTGCATATATACTAGCGTTCTGCACTCTTATGGAGGCCAAAGGGGAAGAGGCTTCCTTTAGCAACTTCTGGCAGATATTCCGAATGGACCTAGGCAAGGGTTCGAATATGGGTTTCGTGTCTATCCGCCCGCGGTCTAAACGGCCTTTCCTTACAAAAATAACAATGGATAAGAGTATAGGCTGGAAGAGAAGATTCTTTTTCGTGAAGGGCCCTGATGTTCCTGTCTCAGAAGGTAGTTCGAAAACAAGATCTTATCGATGGGATGGTGCAAATACTTGGACATACGGTTCTCGCAGAATCAAAGAAAAACTCAGCCATCGTCTTTCTGACGAATTTCTCGAGCAGTTGCAGTCTAACCCTTACCAGAGTAGATTCCTAATTCAGGAAGGCGTTTTGCGATTGGCTAGGTTGAGTCATTGTAATTATCCTGCTCCGGCGATTAAGTACCCTAGCCAACCCTTCGAAGGACCCCTCCTGCGAACCGATGTTCCGCCAACTTCTAGTGCTCCGAGTCATGCTCCTCTTTCTTTGGGTATGCTTTTCATCTTCTGCTCATTCTTATGTTTCATTAAACAATTCTTCTTGTTTAAACTAGTGCCCGATTCGTATCGTCTTTGCAGCTCGAATTGTTGAAAGATTTCGAATGTCCGTTGCCGGCCCGGTTGAAGATAAGCGATTTTACTTCGATCCGTTACCTTATGCTTCCGAAAGGAAAGTGGACATGAACAATTTAGGTGGAAGTTCAATTGTCATACCATCCATGATTCCCGAATTGAGAGGGGTTGGTACCATGAGTTCACTGAATTCTGCTACAGCCGGACCTCTTCGAACCTTGTTCTCCCCTGACACTTCTGCTCTTTCGTATGTCGGCTACAGTCAACACTCCTGGAACCGGATCCAGGGTATCCAGGAATACGAGAAGCTTCTGGGTCAGAAAAGAAACGCCGAGCACCCCGGGCCCTCGAGGAGGATAAAACCTTTTGGCGTGAGTTCTGATTCCGTCCCTTGTCGAGAAGGTAGGTCGGAGCATGATGTTGCGGATTTCATGGATGAGCATTTCCGAAGCGGCCGAACAGCTGGATATCCTGAAGACGGTACCATTATGACCGATCTGGATATGAATGGGGAGAACGAATTCGACAAAGCCACTAGAATCTTTATGGCTAGTCGGTTTAAGAGGGATATGCTGCTCCATTCCGTCAAAGGTGATTTCGAGGTTTTGAGCGATTTCTCCCGAACATATCATGAGGTGAAAATCTATCTCCTATTTATTTCCTTCTAGAGTCCCTAAATCTTGCTGATACCCGAAAATGTCTCTTAGGTGGGGGATTTGTTCGCCCTCCAATCCTATCGTTTGGCGCTATTGGAACAGGAATCGCAGGACGCTCATGATGCATATGCGCAGATTTTTTCTGACAACCAAGCTCTTCAATCTCAACTGGCAGAAACTCAGCGAGAATTATCCCAAGTAAAGAAGGAGCTCAAGGAAGCGACTACGAAAAATTCCTCCTCCGTAGAAGAAGATTTACTAGCATCTGTTAAGGAGAGAAGTGCCCTCGAGGAAGAGCTAAAGAAGATAAAGGTTGAACTCGAGCTAGCGAAGCAAGACTCCGAGTGTGCGTATGCCCAAGGCCGGGAAGAAGCCGAGATCCCTGCCATACGAGAATTCCTGGAATCCCCTGTCTTGGACCCCTTAGTTCAAAGGAAAATGGGAGAAATTCTTCAGACGATCTTTTATAAAGGGGTTCAACAATTGGTCGCGGCCAAAAAGATTCCGGATGATATGGACGAGTACTTTAAGCACATGAACCCTTTTAAGAACGCTGAAGGGAAGGATTACAAAGCTTCCTCTCTACCCAAGATGGATACTAATTGGCAAGATCATCGCTTTGCCCCCTTAGTCGAGGAGTATGGCATTCCGATGCCTAACCCTGATGTGCTCGAGCGTTTAACCGACGATCCTCCCGTGTCGGAGGAAAAAGGCGAAGATGTCAACATAGGCGATGTATCGGATAAAGAAGGCGATCGAACTTTTGACCAAACCGAGTAATTGCTCTGCTTCTAACATGTATCGCCTGACTTTCTATTTAGCGAGTTATCGGAGCCGAACGTGCTGGAAGGGGCGATTCATAGTTTTGTAGTTAGGAACTAATCGTGTATACCCATGTAACTCATTTTTGTAAACGGATTTGTTTCTTTTTTTATTTGACTGCTGTAACTTGTAAATTCCGATCTTACTAATATCCAGATACCTTTTTAATTTTCAAGGTTCGATAACTTTATGCTCGGATATCGCCCTTTCCATACGGGATTTTTCTTTAAAGGTTGCATTGATCCATTATCGTAATCACAGGGCGTAGTGTCTATAAATATTAGGGTTTCTTTTCATTATTCATACGACATCTTGCTTATAGAGATCGGAGCTTTTGCCATATTTTCTGCCTTCTTCGAATCCCTCTAAGAGTAATAGTCCGAACTGTAGGCCCCAAATCCGCTTATCATGGAAAACGTATTAGGGAAAGCTATCGATCCCAAATCGTTATTTGGCCGTTCGAAAAATAAGAATCCGAGCAAGGAGCAGAAAGTTGCCAAGGAGGCCAAAACCTCTGTGTCTTCCCCAAAAGCTCCTAAAGGGGAAGACAACAAGAAAGAGAAAAACACTTCTTCAAAACAAAACAAGGGCAGTTCTAGCAAGTCAATTTTGGACGAGGAGCTCGAGGCTGCGCTCGGGGGTTCTTCCCCGAAAGTTGTCGATCCTTCAAACAAAGATCCCGTGAGAGAAAATACTTCTGTTCCTTCTTCAAACAAAAGGCCTTATTCTGATGGGGCCACTCCCATTGAGGCTTTACAAAATCTTGCCATTGGTGGTAAATCATCTCCCGATACTTCAACCGTTCCTCCCGCAGGAGGTCTCAACAAGAAACTCAAGTTAGGAATAGGTGGGGGGGCTTCTGCTGAAGCTTCAGGAATTGATAATCCTCCCCGACCTCTTGTCGATTTCTCTCCTCCAAAAGTTGCTTCTTCTCTGCACGAGGAGTTGAAAGATGGATCTCCTTCTAAGGTTGATCCCATGGGTAACTTGTTGCAAGCTAACTTTACTTCTTCGGAGACTGACATACCCAAGGAGAGAAACGCATCCAAGGAGAGGAACATAGAAGAGTTGTTTGAGTCTGGGCAGCACTTCCTTTTTCAGGTGTGCATCTATTTATTCTTCCTTTCTTCTTCCTCTCCTTCCTCTCTTTTTTTTTTAGCGCTGTTGATCCTTTTAACAGGCCGGACAAGACTTTATTGAGCTTAAAACATTTGCTGAGCGGGAGACCAATCAACGTGCTGCTATCTCTCTCGAGCTGGAGGAGAAGAAAGTCGCGTTCGACCGTGTCCTCGCAGAGAAGCTTGCTTTAGAGAGGGAGAAGATTGCTAACGAGCGTGGAGAGGAGATCCATAAGCAGCTGAACGAGAAACTCGAAAAACTGAAGAGCCTTCACGAGCAGGAGAAACAAGATTTCACACGTCGAGAAAAGGAGGCTAATGATCGTGGATTTGAAGCAGGATGTGAGGCTCGTAACGCTGAGCTTCGAAAGATTCTCTCTGACAATAAGCTTGTTTAGATGTTGTCTCTTATTTACCCGGGCTTGTAATATGTCTATACTGTTTTTACTTGTGCGATCATGAATAATTTTCAGATATTTTATTTTCTATGGCCTGTAATACTTTATTTTCTCCTCGAATCGCATGTTCCTCTTATGTGTTCTTTCTTTGATCATGCTTTAGTTTGCCTTCTTAATCTTTTGATCTTGGCGTAGTAATTCCGCTTATTTTCCAAAAGTAATATCACTTTCTCGTCCCGGCGAAATTCTCGGGAGTCGCGACAACCTTTTGATCTTGACCATTTCTTTTGTTTTTTTTTTTTGTTTTTTTTGTTTTGTTTTTTTTTTTTTTTTGATAGCCGTTGGATTTTTGAGAATAGTATCTATAAATGGGGCTCTTCGTTTTGCATTCTTATAATATCTTTCGAAAACAGATTCCTTCGATCATGCTGATTAGAAGATCTAGTTGCACGACTCAATATTTCGAATTCCGGGTTAGGAGTTATATTGCGTATCATAGCAAGATTTATACTTCGATCTCGACTAGGGTATCTGCAGGCGAACGCTATTTCAACCTTGAAGACCGATAAGCTTTATTGCTGACCATCCACGACCCCAATGGCCCATGGCCTTTTTGTGGTTTTGGGAGGCTCTGGCGTCAAGTTTTCCGAGGGTATGACGCAACTTGCTAGGTTTTCTTTTGAAAACGTTTCGGGTAGTGATTCGGAGATTGACGTCCTTCATAAAATGTTCATGTTTCTCCCGGGAAAGAGATGTATTGCCCTTCTCCTTTTCGGAGAAATACAACCATAGTCGAAGACTCGTTGGCTCGATAGGCGTTTCCTGGTCGAGTAAGGACATTATCGTCCGCCGAAAATTTCATAGGATCGGCCAGTTATGAAGATGTAATAGGGGTTGATGTTTTTGTATCTTGCAATTGCTTCATATGTCAAGCTCGGAAAATACTTTTTATCGATCTTTACGACGGCTTTATTTATCCTTAGGCCGATTACTGACAAAGCTTTCTTTACATGATGTATTTAGATTTCTTCATTATTTTTTCTTTCATGATTGGAGCTGAGTCTACGATGAATTCGGATAGGAATGAACTTCGAGTGGAACAATTTTGACATTTTCTTCACTTTTTTTTTTTTTTTTTTCCGAAACAGTTTCTGTATTTTCGGGAATCGTAACGGTCGGCGCATTTACTGCTTATATCTCAGGCGTTAGTATCATCAAATCTGAGTCGTTAATTGCTTTTTTCTTCCACTATATATAGTTCCGTTGTTACCTTTAAATTTAATGTTTCAGTAAGATTTCTGATCGGCTCTACGATTGAGATTTTACTCTCTCTGGCCATAATATTCCGTTTATTATCTCCGACTGAACTGTTCGAGGTTCTCCTTCGAACTATCTTCCTTCATAAATTTTGCTATCTCTTGATGGCAACTTCTTTCGATTAGGGTATCGGCAGGCGAAAGTAATTGCGACTGGGGTACCGGCAGGCGACCAGCTCTCTTTGACTCCAAGTCTTTGAGGCAGGTTCGATCTTCTGTATCCTGTCAATCCACCCAGTCGGATAGTGGGTCGACTGCTGGAGGAGTTTTCCTGCACTCGATCTCTACTTCTTCAAGATATTCCTTGAAGAATGTTGCTTTCGAGATTGCGTGGAATAATTTTTCTAGGGGTTGCCTCGCTATTTCTCGATCTGGGCCGTCGTGGAGCACGTACTGAGGAAGTGATGGATGAAGGGTAGAAGCGTTGTTCTAGCCCCGTCTTACTCCTTTGATCACGGAGAGAATCTAATGTAGGATTAATTTGTAATAGGGTTACACTAAATGTAAAGTCTTTGCTTGACTTTAGTAATTTCGAACTCTTTTGTAACTGTTTGGAATGTCATGAATAAGATATTTATTTCTCTTATCATTCTTCCTTGTTGTCCTGTAGAATTGCTTTCGTATACCGTCGTCGAGCATCAATTCTTCTGTCTTAAAAATATGAACAAGCGCTATTCTTTACCATGTTTGATAAATATTTAGCTAATAGATGGCATCCGACATTCCTCGATTTTGAGTATAACCTGTATGGGGCTTATATTTCCCCGTCATATACATAATAATTAAGAGATCGAATAGAAGAATCCAAAATGACCTTTGAGTAACAATCTTAATCTGAGGGGCCAAATTCCCTAGTCGGACAAATAATCGTGAAGTAATAATCAAAATAGGGTCTTGATCGATCTTGCATAATAATTTTGATTTAAGCGTCAAGATGATGGCTGTTAGCCTTAAACGAATGAATAATTTACGGAGAGATAACAGAATAAAATGCTGGTTGATCTAGGTTGATCGAGGATAATAATTTCGATCTAAGGGGCGTAGCAACGGCTTTCACCCTTAGTCGTATTAGAGCATTTTTAGCCCTTGGGTCATAGCAGAGGCTTTCACCCATTAATAATTTCGATCTAAGGGGCATAGCAACGGCTTTCACCCTTAGTCGTATCAGAGCATTTTTAGCCCTTGGGTCATAGCAGAGGCTTTCACCCATTAATAATTTCGATCTAAGGGGCATAGCAACGGCTTTCACCCTTAGTCGTATCAGAGCATTTTTAGCCCTTAGGTCATAGCAGAGGCTTTCACCCATTAATAATTTCGATCTAAGGGGCATAGCAACGGCTTTCACCCTTAGTCGTATCAGAGCATTTTTAGCCCTTGGGTCATAGCAGAGGCTTTCACCCATTAATAATTTCGATCTAAGGGGCATAGCAACGGCTTTCACCCTTAGTCGTATCAGAGCATTTTTAGCCCTTGGGTCATAGCAGAGGCTTTCACCCATTAATAATTTCGATCTAAGGGGCATAGCAACGTTTTTCACCCTTAGTCGTATCAGAGCATTTTTAGCCCTTGGGTCATAGCAGAGGCTTTCACCCATTAATAATTTCGATCTAAGGGGCATAGCAACGGCTTTCACCCTTAGTTGTATCAGAGCAATTTTAGCTCGAGGGTCGTCACCCATTTTTATTTTTCGATCCAAGGGGCGTTGCAACGGCTTTCACCCTTGATCGATTTTCGAGGGTCCTAGCAACAGCTTTCACCCTTAGATAATAGAAGACTGAGATGAATACGGATAGAATAACAGAGATCGATAATATAAGGGAGAGATGAATGAATATGAATATTGATGAAATTAGTTTCCATTGAATATGTAACTCTGATCGAAATACGTTTTGACGAGAAAATAGTCTTCTGAAAAGATGAATCATGGAGAAACAGCCAGTGGTGAATAACCCAATAATCCTTATGCCTTTGTCGAGAAAATTCTTTTTCTGTAGGTTCCCAATTTCGATAAGTTTGATTTTTTCAAAATGGTTCCCGTTTTTCCGGGAATCGCAACGGTCGACAAATCTTGTCCGTTCACTTCGCGAATTATACGCCGTTGGATTCTTTTCTGTTTTCGGCTATAAAAGTCTGGCATATTGTTGAAATTATCTCATTCGTTGCATCGGGAATTTATCTATCTGATCATGGTGGTCAAGGCGATTATTCAATTAATTCAACTGTTTAAGTTCGGACTTCGAACAATTTTTAAGCGGAACAATCTTCGAGCGGAAGAAAAATTACAGCAACCACGCTTAGAATATCGACAGGCAAATGCGGTTTCCATCTGGAAAGCCAATAAGCCAGGCCCATGGACCTGTTGCTACAATGCATTTAGGAAGACGTGCTGGGAACAGAATGCCGGAAAATACTGCCGAGCGTTCGCCCCTCTGTCTTCGGAAGATTGCAAATAAAGTTAAAAGCCTGCGGGTCCAAAGGATATTCCGCGCTCGGAGCTAAATTATCCCGAGTAACCGATAGGACGGGAGACCGAAAATTTCATAGGATTGTAATAATGTATTGATGTAATGTAAAGGCTGGTGCTATGCTCAATATGTATTTTCCACATCTTGTATTTTTCGAGATAATATAAGTACGTTTCCTCTCCGTTTTGTTGACAACATCGATCATATCAAGATAAATGTTCATCTTCCATAATTCCATTTTGATCTTCTAATATCGATCAAGAAATAATCAAATATCACCTGCCTGCTTGAATAATAGATAAATATTTTTGCGGACCAGAAATTGATAAGGAAAACGTTGCCATAAATCTTTATCACTGCTGAATTTCCATAATTGCATAACTTCCAGGCCGAGAGTTCTGTTCGACTCGACCGATTATAGTTCTTCTAAGTTGGCAGCATAAAAGCATAACAATAAATACTTGAGTGTAAAAACATCTGAATAAACTGAATATGAATCCGACATGCCATTCTTCAATAATAATGTTACGAATACGTTATAACGGTTCAAAATTTAGAATGTCGTAATTCTTCTATACTCCCCACTGAATCGCGTGTCCTTCTTGCCAAACAGGGCCCTATTTCTCGGGAAATGTAACGGTCATTCCATTTATTATGGACATCAAACCGCTCGTAGCCAGTTATCTGGGCCGTTGATTTAAAATCCCTTACCACTATAAAAGGTCCCTTCGTGTATACAACACTTCTCACTTTTTCCTTATGCTCCCTCCGATCACCATGGGTCGAGCTTTAGATTTGATTCATACTTTTTCCAAGATAAAGGAGTTTGAGGTTAGACTCAGAACCCTGTTTTTCGATCTTAGCTCCTTTAGCATAAGCTTTTTCGCTTAGAATATCGACAGGCAAAAGAAATTGCGCCTAGAATACCGACAGGCAACCTGTTTTCCCAGACATATCTTGTCTGTGACGGGTTAGAATTCCGGTCTTCTGGTGCAGTACCCGATCGGGCAGATGGTTACTCCGAGAGGAGTTCTTTAAATCTGAGGCACCAGCTTCCTCGAGGGCTTTCTTACGAGATAGTTCCTTCGAGTTCCTTTGGAGCGCCTCTGCTGGGATAACCCTTTGCTGCTCCGGTTCGGAGGTGGATGTGCGACACGTGGCTAGTGATTGCCAAGAAGAATCACTGCTGAGTTCTGCATCTGGAGCGAATGAAGACCGAGAACGTAATGGGGTAGAATTATTCGTAGAACTCACAATAGGATAGGAATGATTGTATTGTACTTCTTGAGTTCGAATTTTATTCGAGGCTTTACTTTGTAACTTATTTGAAGAATTTGAATGATAAAGCTTTTATTCTCTTAATCGAATTTCGCCATTTAATCTTCCTTTTATTAGTCGAACGACTGCTGATATTTAGCTCCAACTTATAACTTGTTACCGTTGTTCAAATATTCAACTCATCCCCATCGAATCGAGAAAAATATAGGTAACTCATAAGTAATGTATAAGAATTATGCAATTGAACCCAAAGATAGCTGATTCGAAGAATTTTTCTTTTGAAAATAATAAATATGATGATCGGAAAAATAAATTCCGACCATTAATAAGCTCTAATTGCATAGATTTTCCAAGTCTACGACGTTAATGATGATCGAAGAAAATGGTTCCTTTGTGGAAAATAAATCCAGTGAAGAAAAAGATAAGCCGCGACAACCCCAGGATAAAGTCGCTAACATTAAGTTCGGAAATTCATTGTATAGGTATTATCTTCAACTTCGGACGCTCGGGTGGTTGGGGGATCACCTCGGATAGTGATTGGCGGAGTTTCTGACCAGTAAAGCCTTTCGCTGGCATACATATTTCTCCTCGTAGTAGGCATATTTCGATCTAATACTCGAATAAGGCCCCACGGTGGGCGCCAATTGATCTTACTGGATTTCGTTAGTTCGATCAAGGGTGGGATGTAGTGCAATAATAATAATATTTAAAGGAAAATATAGACCAAAAGTAGTTGTATTCGAATTGAATGAGTACAAATACAAGTATTTAGGGTCCTATCCGAGCATTATTGGATGCCGTACAAGCTAGAGGGCGAAATACATATGATCCTAAGCCTATGCTCCCAAACGGTTCCGAGCAATAGCTTCGAGGAGGGAGCACCTGGAAAGTCGTGTCCAGTATCATAAATGCGTGGGGTATTTATAACCGAGCACACGGGCTTGGGCCTGGGTTCGGCCCAACAGTACTCTTCGACCTCGGGTTCTTGTACGAGCCAGACATAGTTAATTATGAGCTCATGCTTGACTGGTTGTCCCTGGATCCGAGAACCAGCACTATCCGATCCATATCAGGCTCGAGCGGATTAAGGGATCTAAATCACCCCTCATCAGTATCTTATCTTTTCAGCATTGAATAACGTCAGATGGTTGATTCTTTCATTTTCAGCATCTAGCCTCTTGAGGAATTCTTCAAAGATAGCAGGATCATCCCTGACAATCTCTAAAGCTAATCTGATCTCCTCTCTTCTTTTTAGCTTTAACTTTGGTGCAGGCATAGCTGGTATTGGTTTGTTTGGATCTCTTTGTTCACCAATGACTATTCCACCAGTATGCTTTGGTCCATGAGCATCCTTGGTGCTTGCTTCAATAGCAGCAGCCAACTCTGCTGCCTCAACAGCATCCCTTTGCTCTTGAGTCATCTTGCTGGCCTCTTCTTCCAGCCTTTTTAACTCTAGGCTTTTCAGCCTATCTTCTTCTGCCTTTTCTGCAGCTATCCTTAGCTTTTCAGCAGCGTCTTGTCTTTTCTTTTCAGCAGCAGTTAGGTAAGTGGCAATCTTACCAGTCCTCTTCCTCCTTGATTCAGGACTTTCAATTGCTTGAAGAGGGGTTGCAGCAACTGGAGTAGGATGCAACAAGGGTGCATCTTCTTCATGTGTTGTACTAGTCTGCTGTGCTCCTTCCACTTCAGCAGATAGTGCAACAGATGAGTCTTCTGTAGACACTCCAACCGTAGAAACAACTTCCTTAGTAGGCTTAACAGCTGGTTCTTCAATAGTTAAAGGCCTTTCTGCTTCTGTTGTTGTTTCTCTTACTGTTGCAACTGGCTCCTCAGAGAAAGTGACATTTCTCTTGGCCTTTGATTTTGCAGTTCTTTTGGCAAGGGGGTTGGCAGTGGTGTTGGGATATAGCTCGATTTGTCAGACAACAAAGTGCGGAATTTAAAATTTTTCGAGGTATCCAATGGTCCCATATAAGAAGTCTCCATATTATGTATACAAAAACTTAAACAAAAACGCACACAATGAATTAACAAAGGGGTTTTTTGCGATATACCTCACCACAGGCAAGGTGGTGGAAACCTCCGGTCTTCGATTCTGATTCTGATCCGGTTCACAGGAGTGATCCAAGTGTCTCACCTCCAGGGATAGTCCACACCAATTGGATTCTGGCAACACCTCAAGATCTTAAGCTCAGAACTCGATTCAGGAGATTTGTTATTGCAGGATTGTATTAGGTCTCTTGACAGATCAAGATCTAATACAATGGAACAAGGGAGATGGCGGCGGCGGCACCAAGCAGTCCACGGCAGCAGGTGGCGGCGGCTTGAGGTGGCGGCGGCGGCTAGCTAGGGTTAGCTTGGAGAGGGGGCGGCTACTTAGGGCAGAGGGAGGCTAGGTTTTTTTTTTTTTTTTAGGGTGTTAGCTTTTAAGCTCATGTAGTCCCCCTTTTATAGACTCCTTCTGACCTAGGGTTTGCAAGACTCCTTATGGGCTTTAATTAATAGAAGTCCATGTCTTGCAATCCTCCATTTAATTAACTACTTTAATTAAATGCCCAGTCCAATTAAATCAATATTTCTTTTAATTAACTAGCAACTCAATAATTAATTAAGTTAGCCAATTAATTAATCTCCCACTTGAATTAAATACTTTTAATTCATTTAATTGATTTAATTACCTTTAAATCAATTAATTCCTTTCATGTCCTTTTATAACAGTCACCGTCCAATTGTATTGTGTGTGACCCTCTGGGTTCACCATCAACTGGCAGCAGGCCCACGAATCCCTCGTGATTTAATTATGAACAATAAATTGTTCCGGTTAATTAAACAACCTTTAATTAACCACTCCTAGAATTAAATCCTCTATTAATTCAGGAGTACCCACACTTCATGGTCGATGTCTAGCCACAAGCCCATGAAGCCCAATTTCAGGTGAATTGATATTTGTGAACCTCGTCTCATATAATTACCATGTACATACGGTCCTTCTATCGACTAATATTCCCGATCAAGACTTAGGGTGTGTGAATTGATCGGCACCTCTAAATTTGTCTCGATAACTATACTTTCTAATTCAGGATAATATACCTTTGTGACCTTCTAAATTTGGAAACCCCTTTCCAAATCCGTCACCGACTGCGGCCGCAGAATCCTTGGATATATATTATCTAAGAATCGTATAGGAAATTCTCTCACCCATTACAGTGAGTCAATAGATTCCATATCGGTACTAACCACTCGCGCACATGTCTATACGCACCCAACCTAGGCATGTTATGACCAAGCTACGTGGCCTATACCTAGATCTAAGTACGCACTTCCATGCACCGAATTCGCCCTAGTACCTCAAGTCAAAGGACTAAATCGTACACTATTATATTCCTTGAGAAACATCCCATCACCGATATGCGTCATGCGCTTCCACAATGGGTTTCTCTGTTCGGGTCGTTCGATGCGTTCAATCCTCCATTGAACCACCTACTCGTATGCACTGGACTCAAATTCCTTGCTCATGAAACACTACAAATTCACTCCATGTGAATCATGCATACTCGTACAAGTCTTGGCGATTCCTACGATACCCCGTCTCGTTCGGAATCTATGACTTGGAACACTTTTAAGATTACGACCTTTGAGACTGTTTCATGATTGCACTCAGTACTGAAGTGAATCGTCCCATAGTCAAATGTAATCTAAGGGTTTCAACCAATCGCTTAAATGTATTTGCGAAAGATGAAGTTGGCCATTGTTTATCCTTATACATATATAAATAAACATGCGTATTATTATAAAATCAAAGATCGTTTCATACAGGATAGATCTATTACAAGCTAACAGAACTGGCTTGCAGGGCACTATCCTATCAAGTGGGAGGTCCCCTTGCCTCACTTCTGGTTCTCATCCTTTTCAACCTTTGAAGAGGAATCTCTTCATCTGACTATGTTCTTTCAGGTGAGGAACCTGTATCCATCTTTTCAAGCTCAGCAGTGAAGTCATCTATCACCTTCTCAGGGACTTCAATCTCAGCTTCTGTTGATCTAGCTTCAACAGTAGAGCTTGCTGCTTGATCAGCAGACTTGCTTGTCTGACCCTCCTTCTTGCTTTTCTTAGAAGAGGTCTTCTTAGACTTAGTAGAATCCTTTCTTTTGGGTGCAGCTACTACTTTCTTTACTGGTTCGTACAGCTTGAACTCTTTACTACTATGAGTAGTCTTTCCACCAGCCATAGGACAGTTTAGTGACATGAACAGATGGCTAAGCAAAATGGCATGCGAAGTCCTCTTGTCACTCAGCAGATCATAGACATGTTCTGCCCAGTTCACCTTCAGGCCATAGTAGATACAAATCATGGTATAGTACCTTCTTCTAGGTAACCCATCTAGAGAACTTGTGCTGCAATCCAGTACTTTCGCGATGATGTCTGCGAACCTCTGATACTCATCTTTCAGCTGAGTCTTCATCAGAGTTCCAGTCATCTTTTCTCCCTTTTTAGCACAAATGCCCCAAAATTCATCCTCTTTCTCATACCCTAGGTCTGTCACGTCTCCTCCCTTATTTGTCAGCTTGTAAACTTCACTTAATACAGCAGCAGAAATAGCAATTTTCTTACCACCAATAACAGCAGTCATGACAGTTTCATCATCGTTGAACGTCCTGGTCGTGTAGAAGTGATATACGTCTTCTAAGTAGACTCTGTCTTCGTGTGCTTCCAGAACTGGAACCAAAGATGCCTCTTTAATTTTCTCCATGATTGAGCGCATCAGAGCAGTACCCGAAAAGTGAAATTTGTTGTAGTTTAGGTATCTTCCATCCATAATCTTTTCCATTTCTGAGATTAGTGAGTAGAATTCTGCAAAAGCAATAAACTTTCGAAGCAGGAGAGTTTAAGGGTTAGAGAATTTGAGAGTGTTTGAGTGCGTAAGACGATTGTGCTGTTCAGATCGGACTTTATAGGTTTCCTTTGATTAGGTTATCGTGATTAATCTGAAACGTTGATCTAATCTGACAGTTTTAAATCGTGTGAATGGGAGTTACGGATTTCAAATTTTAATATTTTAATGTCAGACAGGCGAGAAACTCAAACGTTACTTATCTGTTACTTATAAAAGCGTGTTTCTAAAAATGCGACTTTATAACCATGCTTGTATAAGACATCAGATGAGTAGAGTGTAACTTATCTGACAGACGAGTGATCTGAAATCTGATATTACTAGAGAATGCCAATAGCTAGTAATCTTCCTCTGCTTTTTGTCAATCCAGCAAGATAAAATAATCTGCAGTCTTCAAGTGTTAAGAACTTATCTTCTGATAACTTAACTTCAACTAACTGACATTAACAAATTTCATCTTTAGAACAGAAGTACCGCTAGTCTTACACGTTCCCCCTGACTTTAAGAATCCATAAGCTAACTAGTCTGTTGAAGGTTAATCCTTGAATGAAATAGCGGATAACTAAGCTGTTGAACTTCAGTCTTCTGATGAGTTCCCCCTCAGCTTATGTATCCAAATTAAGTAGTCCTAGCTCAGCTCTTTGAGTTGAGAACCTTACTTCACTTAAAGGTTTTGTGAAAATGTCAGCAATCTGATTATCTGTATGAACATACCCAATCACAACATTGCCCTTTTCCACATGATCTCTAATGAAATGATGCTTGATCTCTATATGTTTAGTCCTTGAATGACTTGTAGTGTTCTGAGTAAGAGAGATTGCACTTGTGTTATCACAGTAGATTGGAATTCCACTGATCTTGATGTTGTAATCTTCTAGTTGATGCTTCAACCATAATATCTGTGCACAGCAAGCTCCAGCAGCTATATATTGAGCTTCAGCAGTAGATATGGAAACTGAAGTCTGTTTCTTACTCATCCATGAGATCAGACGACTACCTAAGAACTGACAGGCACCTGTTGTGCTTTTTCTGTCAATCTTGCAGCCAGCAAGGTCTGAATCTGAATAACCAATAAGTTCAAATCCAGATTCTCTAGGATACCACAATCCCAATTCTTGAGTGCCTTTGATGTATTTCAATATCCTCTTGGCAGCTAAGAGATGAGATTCCTTGGGGTTTGATTGAAATCTTGCACAGACTCCAACTGAGTACATTATATCAGGTCAACTTGCTGTTAGATACAACAATGAACCAATAATGCCTCTATATTTGGTTATGTCCACTGATTTGCCATCTTCATCTTTATCCAAACGAAGACTTGTAGACATGGGAATGGTAGCAGTTGAGCTAGTTTCCATACCAAACTTCTTGAACAGATCTCTTGTGTATTTTGCTTGGCTGATGAATATCCCATCAGGCAACTGTCTAACTTGCAGACCAAGAAAATAGTTAAGTTCACCCATCATGCTCATTTCAAACTTATTCTCCATCAGCTTGGAGAACTTATCACACATCTGTTGGTTAGTTGAACCAAAAATAATATCGTCCACATATATTTGTACAAGTAATATATGATTTTCCCATTCAATTGTAAACAAGGTTTTATCTACCTTACCTTTACGAAATCCTTTAATTAAAAGAAAATCAGATAGGGTATCATACCATGCTCTTGGAGCCTGTTTCAGTCCATAGAGGGCTTTCTTCAG
Source organism: Penstemon eatonii (assembly GCA_038501285.1). Taxonomy (NCBI): domain Eukaryota; kingdom Viridiplantae; phylum Streptophyta; class Magnoliopsida; order Lamiales; family Plantaginaceae; genus Penstemon; species Penstemon eatonii. The sequence continues at coordinate 56,619,582 of CM076715.1, read as the reverse complement.
ACGATATACCTTGTCCTCTTCTTGATAGACTTCAAATCCTGGAGGTTGTTCAACATATACTTCTTCTTGCAGTTTTCCATTGAGAAAAGCAGACTTCACATCCATCTGATAGACAGTGAAGTTCTTGTAAGCAGCATAGGCTAGAAACAGTCTGATTGCTTCAAGTCTTGCTACTGGTGCAAAAGTTTCATCAAAGTCAATTCCTTCTTCTTGACAATAACCCTTGGCCACTAGTCTTGCTTTGTTTCTGGTAACAATACCATCTTCATTCATCTTATTTCTGAATACCCACTTAGTGCCAATTACTCTTTGATGACTTGGTCTAGTAACTAAGTACCAGACTTCATTCCTTTGAAATTGATTCAGCTCTTCTTGCATGGCTTCTATCCAGAAAGAATCATTTAGAGCTTCTTCAATTTGCTTAGGCTCTACTTGAGATAGAAATGTGACAAACATAGCATCTTGTGCAGCAGCTCTTCTTGTTTTCACTCTATCTAAAGGATCACCAATCACTAACTCTGGTGGGTGATTCTTGAGCCATCTGAGATCAGGCTGCAGATCAGGGTGTTGTCCTCTGTCTTGATCATGCAACACTACTGTTGGAGTTACAGTAGTGGTATGTTGAACATTTGCAGTCTGTTGAACAGTCTCTGGTCTGTCAGCTGTTTGCAACTCGTCTGTTAGACAATCAGCATTATGATTTTGAACAGCACTTGAGTTAGCAGCTGAACTGAGATTAGGTAGTATGATGGGAACATATTCTTCATTTCTTCCAATGTCTAACTTCTGTAAATTAGTAGACAGATCTTGGTTAACACTTTGATTCTTTTCAGAAGATTGACTTGGCTCATCAAATACTACATGGATAGATTCTTCTATTAGCAGTGTTCTTTTGTTAAAAACTCTATAAGCTTTACTAACAGTAAAGTATCCTACAAAAACAACTTCATCAGCCTTTTCTGCAAATGCAGTAAGGTGATTTTTCCCATTATTCAAAACAAAACATTTACAACCAAAAATCTTAAAGTAATGAATGTTTGGTTTTCTGTTGTTCCAAACTTCATATGGAGTCTTGTTCTGATTTTTGTTGATCATACATCTGTTTTGGGTAAAGCATGCTGTATTTGTTGCTTCTGCCCAAAATCTTTGAGGCAGCTTAGCTTCAGCTATCATGGTCCTGACAGCTTCTTTTAGTGTTCTGTTTCTCCTTTCAGCAACACCATTCTGTTGAGGGGTTCTAGCCGCTGAATACTCATGATGTATTCCTTTGATATTACAATACTCTTCAACAGTAGAGTTTGTAAACTCTGTCCCTCTATCTGATCTGATCTTCAATATTTTTATACTCTTCTCATTCTGGATCAGTTCCATCAGATTAGTAAGATGTTCCTTGGTTTCACTTTTCTTCTTCATGAAAATCACCCAAGTATATCTTGAATAATCATCCACAACAGCTAGGCAGTATTTCTTTCCACCATTGCTGACTGGATCAATGGGTCCAAATAAGTCCATATGTAGCAGCTCCAATATTCTTTCAGAAGATTGATGCTTCTTGCTTTTGAAAGATGACTTGATTTGTTTACCCTTCTGACATGCATCACATAGCTTGTCTTTGCTCATGACTGCCTTTGGAATCCCTTCTACCAAATCATTCTTGATTAATCTGTTTATGGTCTTGAAGTTTAAATGATTCATTCTCTTGTGCCATAGCCAACTGACTTCACTTGGTGCAGATGCCACCAAACAAACACTTGAATTCTTGTCAGCAGAATCCCAGTCGACTATGTAGATATTTCCTTGTCGTTTTCCAGATAAAATTACCTTCTTTGTACCAATTTGTTCAACATAGCACTTATCTGTTGAGAAGATGACTGAATATCCCTTGTCACAAAATTGACTTATGCTCAGCAGATTATACTTTAGGCCTTTAACATATGAGATGTCAGATATCTCTATGTTTCCCTTGATTAATCTTCCTTTAACTTTAATCTTGCCTTCTTTGCTGTCTCCAAATGTAACACTTGGACCATCCACAGCAACTGCATCAGTCAGCTCATGTATGTTTCCACACATGTGTCTTGAACATCCACTGTCCAAGTACCAAATCTTCTCTACTTTACTCCTACTCCTAATCCTAACCTACAAAACAAAAGTAAAATTGTTTTAGGTACCCTTATTGAGAGGGTCCTGAAGGATTAGTTCCACCTTTGACAACCCAAGATGTTGATGTCTTAGGCTTCTTAGGCTTCTGAGTTTTAGCAGGAGCATGAACAGTTTCATTTTTATCATAAGTATCAGATAAGTCATGTTGATGATCAGTATGATAAGAATAATGTTCATAAGCAGGGTAAGGTGTATGATATGCAGGATATGCATGCATTGGATGAGCAGGGTAAGGTGCATAGTAACCTGGAAATTGAGGTGCATGATACATAGGATGATATGCAGCAGGTTGCACATAATAAGACTCATTTCGATACCAAGCATTTTGATTTTTCTTATTCTTATGCTTCTTTGGCTTACTAGATGCTTGCTCATTTGATTTTGACTTAGTTTTACCCCTAGTCTGGTTGACTTTAGCTTTATCAGCAGACTTCTTAGGACTCTGCTGTTTGGTCTTACTAGTCTGATTTCCTACATTTGGCTCTTTGCTCTTTTTAGCCTTAGGAGTTTTCTTCTCCTTTGATACTTTCTCAGGTGAAGCAGGTTTAGTTGTCTGAACATAAAGAATAACCTTACTGTTGTCAGCTGATACAAATTTTTCAGTATGATTCAGTTCAAACTTATCCTGTTCTAAAGGTATCTTCTGTTTACTAGATGTATGCGTGGATGCAATAGATGATTTCTCATGAGACTCGATAACTTTTTCAAGTTCCATGATTTTTCCTTTATAAACTTCACATTCAGCTTTCAGAGACTCATATTCTTGCTCAAGTTATTTATATTCAGCTGATTCCTTTGGCTTTTCAGCTAAAAGTTTCAGTGAATTATTTTGCTCTTTTAGCAATATCATCTCTTCCTTAAGCTTTTTGTATGCTTCAGCAATACCAGTATTGTTAAGCATCATTTGTTCAAATGAATTAAATAATTCATTGTTAAGAGGAGTTACCTCATCCTCAGAGTCATCAGATTCCTTTGCCATCAGGCACAGGAGAGCAGGTTTTTCTTCATCAGACGATTCTTCATCAGACGTGTCTGAATCTGAATCAGATGAGTAGACAGCATTCAGCTTTTCTGCTTCCGCCATCATAGCCTTGCCTCTCTGATGCTTTCTTTCTTTTCTCATTTTCTTCTCTTCTTCAGTGTACTTCTCTGCTTTTGGATATGGGCAGTCTTTGATGAAGTGTCCCAATTTCCTGCAGTTGTAACACATTAGTTTTGCTTTATAATCATCTTTTTCTTAAGAAGAAAAGTTAGGTTTAGAAGTAGAAGCATTGTTGTATTTGTTCTTCATTTTTCTTTTGTAGAACTTCTTGAAATTGTTCATCAACAGTGCAACATCTCCAGCAGTGTACTCCTTTTTGTTGAGTAGAGTGGCTTCATCAGATGAGTCCACATCTTTGCTTTTCTGTGCTGGTCTTCTGGTGTTTTCAGCAGCAACAAGTGCAGCTGTGGGTCCTGAAGTTGAGGTTTCTTCAATTCCCATTCTAGGCAGTTTATACTCGAATGCCTTGAGTACAGAGAACAGCTCAGTAAGAGAGATTTTTCCCAAATCCCTTGATTCTTCCATTGCTGTCACTTTCATGTTGAACTTTGGAGGTAGGGCCTTTAGTACTCTGACAGTGATCTCTTTGTCAGTGAAGGTCTTTCCCAACTTTAAAACTTCATTCAGAGTTCTGGTGAATCTGGTATCCATCTGATCAATGGTTTCTCCAGACTTCATTTTGAAGTTGTCCAGTTTCTCCAAGGCAACAGTGAGCTGATGCTCTTTTATTACATCATAGCCTTCGCTCATATCTCTGACTTTGTCCCACATCTCCTTTGCAGTCTTGCAATGTTTGACCTTGTCAAACCGATCATTATCCAGGGCTTTAGTCATGATGAATCTCCCGACTTTATCTAGATTGAAGAGCTTTATTTCTTCTGGAGTCATCTCATGAAGGTCTTTTTCCACAACCGTATCAATCTCATTTATTTTTATGGTCTTTGTGAATCTGAATGGACCTTTAATGATACATGTGTACATGTTATCATTATAAGCAGCTAGGAAAATCTCCATTCTGATTTTCCAGTCCTCAAAGGACATACCAGCAATGTGGGGAACATGGCTGATACAATCCATTTTTCAAAAAGTTTTGATTTTTCAAAAAGATGCTCTTTTGAAAAGTTTTGAAAACCTTTGAAAAACACTTGGATCAAGCTCGTTGATCAGGCAGCTGATTCTAATGAACCACCTGCTCTGATACCACTTGTTGGTCCCAAGTGGTCAGATGAGGTCTAGAGGGGGGGGGGGGGTGAATAGACCTCTGAAAATTTTTGAACTTAAAAACTTTTCAGTCTTCTGTCAGCAGACTAAGCTGATGAAGAACAGTAAGCAGACTGAGCTGATCGTGAACAAATCTTGAACAACAGACTGACCACTCTTCTTACAAATACTTAGCTGTTTTTCAGCAAAACAGTTTTCGAAAGAGTATACTTGCAGCGGATTGTTTGAAAGTGTTTTTCACAAGTAAACTAAGTTCTTAAAAGATTTTATCCCCAGTTTTGAAACTCCTTATAAAATCTTTTTGTAATTCAAAGTGTGTAAATATGCAGGCTTTAAAATGTGCAAGGAAACTTAAATGCAAGATAACACAAAGAATTTTTATAGTGGTTATATGGATAAAAATCCTATAGTCCACTCTTCCAGATCACTTAGATTCTGGGTTATACTATAATCACAAAGATTACAATATTTCTCCACTTATACCTAGACAACTAATGAACAGGCTATAAGCTCACAATAGAAAATCACTAAGAAATTCTACTCTCTGAAGTTTGATCACTCACAAAGATGGATCACAACTTCTCACAACACTCAGCTATTACAAGATCACTCAGATCGTAATTTTCTATTTTCTTCAACTGGGTTTCTGTCAACAGATGACTTCCACCAGACGAGTGAGCTGTTTGAGCTTTTGAGACTTAGAAAAATTCTGCTTCAGGAACGAAATCTCTGATTGTTGTTGTGTGTCTCGCTCGTTTAAATCAGCTCCTTTTATACTTGAATTTGAAAATAAGACCGTTGAAGCAAATCAAATCTTCAAATCCATAGCTTTAGCCCGAAATCAGAACGGCTACCTGCTACAGTACCTTTTCTGCTGTACTTTCCTGTAGCTGCATTAAATGCACTCTGCTGATACGAGGTTTTCTTCAATCATTTGCCATTACTACCCTTCTCTTACAGCATTTATTACACCAAGTGCATTTATTACCGTTGGACTCTTCTCATGATCTCTTCTACTCTTCTGATCGAAGCAACCCATCTGATAGTCACTCTGCTGATCAAACTCTGAACTAATCTGATTTGAGTCAGCTGATGGTCTACCCTTCTGTTTGCTGTTTCAGCGTGAGATCACTAGTCTTCTGGGCTTTGAACTTTGAACTCTTCTGTTGTCTTCTTTACTTGTTCAAAATTCTTCTAAGGGAACTAAGTTTTCCATACTTAGCTGATTATGATGTTTTGGAAATCATCAAAACCTTCCCTTAATTTCTTGTCTTCTTTGCACTTTGATCTTCATCTTCATCCAACAATGACAAAATAAATTCTCGGATAAACAAAACAAGTTTTCTGCCTTAAATTCAGATTCAGATTTTTTAACTTTTGAAAATTCCAGTTCGGCCCCTATACTTTTGAAAATTACATTTTTGACCCCAAAACTTTTGAAAAGTTACAAAATACCCCCAAAACAGTTTTCGGACAGGACCAGAAAATAAAATTTTGAAATCCAGAAAATTTTTGAATTTTGCAAACTGACCCCTGAACTTTCAGAATTACAAAACAGTCCTTGAATTTTCGGAAATTGCAAAATGGTCCTAAAACCCGTGCGATCTAATTTGCAGAAATAGCCCAGATTTTTCAAAAATTTCCAGAAACAGAAAATTTAATTTTCAGCCCTTAATTTTGAGTTTTGCGATTAATTGCACCAAGAGTCCTGATTTTCGAAAAACTATAATTTTGCCACAGATCTAAAAAAACAGTTTTACCCAATCATAGATCTAGTCATAACAAGTAAGAATCAACTCGCAGAACATAATTATCACGCGTTCTCATACATACAATAAAGCATATACAGTGAAAACACATTATGTTCAGGCCCTTTTTGTATAAAACATATGGAGTTGGCTCTGATACCACTGTTGGGATTTTCTAAGTTTTGGGTCTCGATTGTCAATACAACAAAGTGCGGAATTTAAAATTTTTCGAGTTCCCATTAGTCCCATAAAAGTTTCTCCACAGTTATTATACAAAAAGATTGAACCAAACAAAACATAAACTAAGAAGGGGGTTTTTCGCAATTTAACTCACCACAGCTTGGTGGTGGTTGCCTCCAGGCGTTTCGTTTGATCCACAACATGAGTGATCCATGCGTCTCACCTCCAGAGTTTATCCACACCAACTGGATTGTAGTGACACCTCCAAGTCTTAGTCTACGAACTGTTGGGATAGTGGTTGGGATGCCTCGATTGTCAGAACAACGACAGTGCGGAATTTAAAAATTTCGAAGCACCCAAGGTCCCATATTAGATTCTCCATATTAATTATACGCAAGCAATAAACAAAAACACACAGAGTAATTAAACAAAGGGGGTTTTTGCGATATACCTCACCACAGGCAAGGTGGTGGCAACCTTCAGCTCTGGTTCTGAAACTGGATCTGGATCTGGATCTGGTTCACAGAAGTGATCGAAGCGTCTCACCTCCAAAGTTAGTCCACACCAATTGGATTCTGGCAACACCTCCTAGTCTTAGGCTCAGAACTGGATCTAGGAGATTTGTCGAAGCAGGATTGTGCAGATCTACTTGCCAATGCAAGATCTAACACGGTGGAACAAGGGAGAGGTTGCGGTGGCGTTGCTAGGGCAGCTCACGGCACCAAGTGGCGGCGGCTCTAGGTTGGCGGCGCAAAGGAGAGGGGGCGGCTAGGGTTGAGAGGAGAGGCTAGGGTTTTCTTCTAGGGTGTTAGCTTTTTGAGCTCTAGTGGAACCCTATTTATAGACTCCCTCTTGACCTAGGTTTTGCAAGACTCCTTATGGGCTTTTAGTTAAAGGCCCATGTCTTGCAAGCCTTTCATTTAATTAATTACTTAATTAAATGCCCAATCCAATTAAATCAATATTTCTCTTTTATATATAATTAATTAGCAACTCAATTAAGTATTTAATTAATTAAGTCAGCCAATTAATTAATCTCCCACTTGCATTAAATACTTTTAATTCATTTAATTGATTTAATTACCTTTAAATCAATTAATTCCTTTTGTATCCTTTTCAACAGTCACCGTCCAATTGTATTGTGTGTGACCCTCTGGGTTCACCATCAATTGGCAGCAGGCCCACGAATTCCTCGTGATTTAATTTATGAACAATAAATTGCTCCGGTCAATTAAACAAACTTTAATTGACCACTCATAGAATCAAATCCTCTATTAACTCAGGAGTACCTACACTTCATGGTCGATGTCTAGCCACAAGCCCATGAAGCCCAATTTCAGGTGAATTGATACTTGTGAACCTCGTCTCATATAATTACCATGTACATACGGTCCTTCTATCGACTAAAATTCCCGATCAAGACTTAGGGTGTGTGAATTGATCGGCACCTCTAAATTTGTCTCGATAACTATACTTTCTAATTCAGGATAATATTCCATTGTGACTCCTAAATTTGGAAACCCCTTTCCAAATCCGTCACCGACTACGGCCGTAGATTCCTTGGATATATTATCTAAGAATCGTATAGGAAATTCTCTCACCCATTACAGTGAGTCAATAGATTCCATATCGGTACTAACCAATCGCGTACATGTTCATACGCACCCAACCTAGGCATGTTATGACCAAGCTACGTGGCCTATACCTAGATCTAAGTACGCACTTTCATGCACCGAATTCGCCCTAGTACCTCAAGACTAAGGACTAAATCGTACACTATTATAATCCTTGAGAAACATCCCATCACCGATATGCGTCATGCGCTTCCACAATGGGTTTCTCTGTTCGGGTCGTTCGATGCGTTCAATCCTCCATTGAACCACCTACTCATATGAACTGGCCTCAAATGCCTTGCTCATGAAACGCTACAAATTCACTCCATGTGAATCATGCATACTTGTACAAGTCTTGGCGATTCCTACGATACCCCGTCTCGTTCAGAATCTATGACTTGGAACAGTTTTAAGATTACGACCTTTGAGACTGTTTCATGATTGCACTCAGTACTGAAGTGAATCGTCCCATAGTCTAATGTAATCTAAGGGTTTCATTCAATCGATTAAATGTATTCGCGAGAGATGAAGTTGGCCATTGTTTATCCTTATACATGTATAAATAAACGTGCGTATTAAGTCATTTATACTAAAGAAAGATAATGATAGTTCCAGTACAAGCTAAATGTATTGGCTTGCAGGGCACTATCCCATCACGAACTGGATCTTGGAGATTGTCAAAAGGAATAGGCAGATCTTGATCAGGACTTAGATCTGGATCTGGATCCGGATGAGGAGAAGAGAAGGAAGACAACCACGACCACTAGACTTATGCGGCTAGGTTGGATTGGCCAGGGGTGGCGCGGCTAGGTTGGATTGGCCAGGGGCGGCGCGGCTAGGGTTTGGCCGAGTTAGGGTCTTTGGGGCGAAACTATAGGGGGCGATTTGGAGTTTATAAAACTTGTTGCAATTTCAGATTTCTCTTTTCTTTTATGCTACGCTAAAACTATTTTCTTATGCATGTGTGTCTCTCCTTTTTTTTTTTGTGTGAAGATTTATATATTTATAGGAGAAGAGTTCTTCTCTTATAAGATATCTCTTCAAGATTTGGTAGAATCTTTTCCTTATCACAATAGGAAACAAGATTTAACCAAATCTCTTGTTTGTTACTTGATGACATAGAAAACAAACTCTTCCTTTCTTTTAACTCCAAAAATCGCCCCTTATGCCCTACTTTCAAGATTATCAAAAATCAACCCACATAATTATCCAATCCTAGAATTGGGTAATTATTTAGTCTTCCAATTAATTAACTACTTTAATTAATTTCACAATTAATCAGATAACTCTAATTAATTAATTTAACATTAATCAATTAGATATCTAATTAATATTCTCCTATTGAATTAATACATTAATTCAATATCCTTTTGATTTAACAACTTTAAATCATTTGTATCCCATTATGACTGTCACTGTCCAATTGTATTGTGTGTGACCCTCTGGGTTCACCATCAATTGGCAGCAGGCCCACGACTTTCGTGATTTAATTAATGAACAATTAAATGCTCCGATCAATTAAACAACTTTTAATTGACCACTCCAGAATCAATTTTCCTGTTAATTCTGGAGTACCCACACTTCATGGTCGATGTCTAGCCACAAGCCCATGAAGCCCAATTAAAGGTGAATTGATAATTGTGAACCTCACCTCTTATAATTGCCATGTACATACGGTCCTTCTATCAACTAATTTATCGACCGAGACCTAGGATGTGTGAATTGATCGGCACCTCTAATTATCTCGATAACTATACTTTCTAATTTCCCGACAATGATTCCAGTGTGACTGCCAAATTTGGAAATCCCTTCCAAATGCATCACCGACTATAGCCACAGATTTCTCGGAATCAATTATCTAAGAATGTATAGGAAATTCTCCCACCTTATCAGGATGAGTCGATAGATCCTTTCTTAGTACTAACCATTCGCGTACAGTTGTGTACGCACCCAACTTAGGCACTTATGTGGCCAGGCTACGTGACCAGTACCTAACTCTAAGTACGCACACTCGTGCACCGAATTCGCCCTAGCACCTCAAGTCCAAGGACTAAATCGTACACTATTATAATCCTTGAAAAACATCCCATCACCGATGTGCGACATGCGCTTCCACAATGGGTTTCTCTGTTCGGGTCGTTCGATGCGTTCAATCCTCCATTAAACCATCTACTCATATGCACTGGCCTCAAATGCCTTGCTCATGAAACACTACAAATTCACTCCATGTGAATCATGCATACTTGTACAAGTCTTGGCGATTCCTACGATACCCCGTCTTGTTCGGAATCTATGACTTGGAATGGTTTAAGATCACGACCTTTGAGACTGTTTCATGATTGCACTCAGTACTGAAGTGAATCGTCCCATAGTCTATTGCGACCTTAGGATTTCATCCAATCGCTTAGATAAGTTCGCGAGAGATGAAGTTGGCCATTGTTCAATTCACGTACTATGAATGAACGGGCGTATTAATTATAAACCATAAGAAAACTGTACTTTAACAAGCTAATTAATATTGGCTTGCTGGGCACTATTCCATCAGAATAGACCTCTGAAAATTTTTAATCAAAATCTTAACTTCAAAATTGTTTCTCAAACGTAAACAGTCTAAGCTTTTACAGAACATTAAGTTTACAAGGCCGATCGTGAACAAATCTTTGAACAGCTTTGTTGACCACTAATCTGATAGTTACTTAGCTGATTTTGATGAAAATCAGTTTTAATACCAGAATACTTGCAGCGGATTTTTAAAGTGTTTTTCACAAGTAAACTTAGTAGTTTGAAAGTTTTATCCCCAGTTTTGATAAACTCCTTTTTAAAAACTTTTCAAACAGTTACCAAAGTGTTTTATGCAATTCTATAGATATGCAAGAAAACTTATGCAAAAATCAAACACCAGAATTTTTATAGTGGTTATATGGATTTAAATCCTTTAGTCCACTCTTCCAAGTCACACAGATCTTGGGTTATACTATAATCACAAAGTTTACAGTATACTCTGCTAATGCTTTTACAACAAATGATAAGCCACAAGTTCGCAGTAGGAAATCACAATGAAACTCCTACTCTCCGAAGTAATATCACTCACAAAGATGGATATCTACTCCTCACAACACTCTCTTTTACATATTCACTCAGAAAATGTATATTTTTTTAAACTTCAACGGCTTCTGTCAACAAATGACTTCAGCAGACGAGTGAGCTGTTCTTGAGCTTTGAGACTTAGAAAATATTTTGCTTCGAGTTCAATCTCTCAGATGTTGAGTTCATCTTTTCTCTTCGTCTCTCTCAGCTATTTATAGTCACTCTTTGAATTATGTTCGTTGAAGATAGACACAATTTCAAATTTCTTGATTTTTGGTCCTTAATTTCCGCGAACGGCTCTCTGCACAGTGACAGTACTGCAAACTGTACTTTCTGTCAGGCAGCATTAAATGCACCAAACTGATACGAGTTATTTCTTCAATCATTTGCCATTAATAACCTCGGACTTCAGCATTTATTACTCCAGTGGCATTTATTACCGTTGGGACGACTTCTTGATCTTTTCACTTGACTGATGAGAGTACAAGTCTGATGATGAACAAAGTTGATCTCAAACTTTGAACAAATCTGATTTGAGTCGGCTGATTCTCACCAGTCTGATTTCTTCCCTTCAGCAGATCAGTAGTCTTCTGGACCTTGAATAATTGACTCGTCTGATATGTCTTCGTACTTGGTCAAAAATTCTTCCAAGGGATTACAACTAAGTTGTCTTTACTTAGCTGATTTGAAGTTTTGGAAATCATCAAAACCTCCCTTAACTAATTTAAATTCAGTGCACTCCATCTTCATATTTATCCAACAAATACTTACTACTTTTGAAGTCATACACTGGCATAAGACTAATGATTAAAATATAGATTATTGACTAATAAAGAAGTTACATAGAAATCATATTATAAAAATAGAGAAATCAATAACATATGTAATAAAATGAGTATGGTAACACATATAATACACTTGTATTGATATTATCAAAATAAAAGTAAATATGGATTAATATATAAAATTATTATCAAATTAATCCTATCTATTTATCTTATAACACTTAAGTTTGGAGGAATTATTGAAATACGGATTTAAGCTTAGACACCCACTCTTTGACTTAAGGTGAGTTTCTCTTCTTCAATTCGGCATTTGCCCTGAGAAAATTTTCACATTTACTCTCTTGTTCACATCTTTATTTTATAATATCATTTCTTTATTTTATCCATATCAATCAATTACTTTGTCCTAGAATAATTCTTCGATTCTTTTAGCCTTTAATTTTAATTCGCTTCTTATTCCATAATCCTGCATATCTTATTCTATATTTCATCTGGTAAGTGGTATTATTGTGAACAACGAACAATGCTCGATCCCAGTTCACTTAATATTGTATTGCTATAACCCTTGGGGACGCCCTTGAGAAGTTGGGCCCTGGGACTAACTGAGGTGACTGATGGGCGGCATCGGGTCGTTAGTGTATGGTCTCTTTGTTCAGTATCCCTCCGTGATTCAGTTGAGGAGTGTAGTTGGTGGTAATTGTGCTCTCAGCTGGGTCGACATGTACTCGGGCATGTCATTCCGATTTTGCGAGGTCGCTCATCGTAGGGAGGTATAAGAATGTTAATTTTCAGGCGTTTAATATATTACTTTACTAGATTCTGATTCGAAATGCTTGTTTGAATTCCGTTTATTGTAATTCTATCTCTTTGTTATTTCAAATCATCTAATAATCTTTCGCAGGACTATTACATTCTAATTCTTATTCATACATGGATCATAATCTTACTTCTGGTCATATTACTCATATCCTCGATCCATTGTTATAAATCCTCACTAAGTCAAATAAGACTTACGCCTTTCTTTGTTTATTTTCTCAGATTAGCATCTTGAGTTAGAGATGGAAACACGTTAATATGGGATGACATTATATCCAGTGATGTATTTATCTATTTTATCAAATAATTAGACGATGAAACTTCGTTGTAAAGTTATGTACTATGGGTCGGTTAGCGGAGTCGTCGTCCCTTCTTCCTGAAGACCTTAGAATTTCAATACTTCCGTTGTGACGATTAATTATAATATAAATTTTCTCTATTATTCTGCTAGTTTGACGCACGACTAGTCCGAATAGTTAATCATCGTTTATTTCGAGCTAGGTGACCTAGTCGGGGTGTCACATATTTAGAAGACTTCAAGGAAGCTAATGCACTATAAAGAAGACAAAAACACCGTTTCTCATATCATATATATATATATATATATATATATAGAAAGAAGCTGAAGACATATTATAGTTGCACTTTTATGAACCGAATAGAAATTTTATGCTTTACTCAACAAGAAAAATATAATTTGAGCAAGTGGCCACTAAAAACTACTATCACCTTTCTTTATTTTTTCATTATTCTGGAGCATAGTTTTAAAAAGTGATAATTACATTTATCTCCTTTGATGTTTTGGTGATTTGGTGAAATTAGAAAAATTCCCTAAAATATTCAATAATAAAAAAATTCTTACCACTTTTTTTTTTCAGAAAACAAAATTTCTTCCTCTCATTATTGAAGGATTGTTATATCCTTGTCTTGTCCCTGTATTTCCTATAAGTCCAACGCATTTAATTTTATAAAATTTAATTTTTAACTAAAAAACGAAATCATAAAATGTTTGATTCTTTTAAGTTCAATAATCCAAAATATAACTTAATTTTAAAGCTACATATTTTATTATTTTTGTTAAATTTATCAAAATTAAATAAAATAGTAAAATGCCGTCTTAGAATTATACATTTAACATCATTATCTTTACCCTAATATTATATGTAATGAAAATATGAAAAGTTTTACAAAAGTGTTTTTTGAAATATGTCGATCTAAAACGGCCTACGTTTTACAAATCGGGAGTTTCATACGTGCTGAGTACAAGGGGGATTTATACAATTAAAATTTCAAATGATTGTTTCGTACTAGTTTAGTATAACTCAAGTGAGTATCTAGCATTTACCATAAAACAAGAAACGTTTTTTTTTGCTTTTTGTTTCCACGTAGCCAATTCTTGACACAAGAAAACAAATTTTAAAACAAAGCAATAACCTCACCTCAACTACCTATCTTATTATTGTTTGTTTGTCATCTTTGTAGTGCACTAGCTGTCTTGAATTCATCTAAATCAAACCACCATTCCACTATAAATCTCTCAACTACCATTTGGTTTCAGTTACAATTTCAATTTCAATTATTGTGCTTGCAAAGTTTCTTCTACAGGTAATTTGATATTTTTTCTCATGTTTAGTTAATTTCCCTCGAATATATAATAAATAAACTATTTCTTCTAATTATTTTCAAGAATGGCGGTCAAAGAATGAACAATTTTTTTTCATGAAATGATTAATTTTTTAAATATTAAATTTTAAAACAATAAGAGATGAGACATTAACATAACATAATGAAAAATATAAAATTACCTGCAAAAGAAACTTTGCATGCACAACAGTTGAAATTGTAATTGAAACCAAATGGTAGTTGAGAGATTTATAGTAGAATGGTGGTTTGATTTAGATTAATTCAAGACAACTAGTGCACTATGAAGAAAACAACAAACAAAGTAGGTGGTTAAGATGAGGTTATGTCTTTGCTTTAAAATTTGTTTTCTTGTGTCAATAATTGGCTACGTGGAAACAAAAAACAAAAGCTGGTGGTTGAGGTGAGGTTATGACTTTGCTTTAAAAAAAAAATCTTGCGTCAAAAATTAGCTTCGTGGAAAAAAAAAAAAAAAGCAAAAACATCATTTCTTGTTTTATGGTAAATGCAAGATATTCACCTGTGTTATACCAAACTAGGACGAAACAATCCTGTGAAATTTTAATTGTATAAATCCTCCTTGTATATTAAAAAGCTCAGCACGTACGAAACTCTCCATTTGTAAAATAATAGGCCGTTTTAGATCGACATAATTCAAAAAATTATTTTATAAGAATTTTATATTTTCTTTACATGTAATATTATGGTAAGGGCAAAGATGTTAAATGTAGAACCGACAATGATTCCACAACTGTATTTTACTATTTTATTTAATTTTGATAAATTAAAAAAAAAATACAATATGTAGCTTTAAAATTAAGTTATATTTTGAATTATTGAATTTAAACAATCAAACATTTTATCAGTATATTTTTTAAGTAAAAAGTCATATTTTGTAAAATTAAATGAGTTGACTTATGGCAATACAGGGAAATTACAATGATATAACAATCTTTCAGTAATGAGAGGTAGAAATTTTATATCGGAAAAAAAAAAGGAAAAAAAAGAAGGGGTAAGATTTTTGTTATTATTGAAAATTTTAGGGAATTTTTGTAATTTAACTAAAACATCAAAGGAGATAAATGTAATTATAAATTTTTAAAACTACATGCCAGAATAATGAAAAAAAAAAAAAAGGTGATAGTAGTTTTAGCGGACTACTTACTCAAAATACATCTTTTTTGTTGAGTAAAGCATAAAATCTCTATTCATTTTATAAAATTACATCTATAATATACCTTCAACTTATATATATATATATATATATATATATATATATATATATATATATACACGTACAAAATATATTATGATATATGATATATGAATAAAATTCAATTTAAAACTATTAACTATTAACAAGAATGTGAACAAATTAACCAAAAACAATTGATATGTTAGAAACAAACATCAATTTAGAAATAATTATATTTTCCAACACAACAAACTAAAACACCAAAACATTACTTTAAAAAAAACAAAATATAACATGATGTAAATATCAAATTACCTGCAGAAGAAACTTTGCATGGACAACAATTAAAATTGAAATTGTAACTGAAACCAAATGGTAGTTAAGAATTTTATAGTAGAATGGTGGTTTGATTTAGATGAATTCAAGACAGCTAGTGCACTATAAAGAAGACAAATCAAACAATAATAAGGTAGGTGGTTGAGGTGAGATTATGGCTTTGCTTTAAAATTTATTTTCATCAGTCAAGAATTGGCTACGTGGAAACAAAAAGCAAAAACTTGTGGTTGAGGTGAGGTGAGGTTATGGCTTTATTTTAAAATTTATTTTTTTGTGTCAAGAATTGGCTACGTGAAAACAAAAGGCAAACACACCGTTTCTTGTTTTATTCTAAATACAAGATATTCACCTGTGTTATACCAAACTAGTACGAAATAATCCTGTGAAATTATAATTGTATAAATCTTCTTTGTAAATTAAAAAAACTCAGCACGTACAAAATTTTCGATTTGTAAAACAGTAGGCTTTAGATCTACATATTTGAAAAAACCATTTTGTAATGTTTTTTTTCTTTTACATGTTATATTAGGGTAGGGAAGAATGTTAAATGTATAAGACAATGATTCTATGACATTATTTTACTATTTTATTTAATGTTCATAAATTTAATAAAATAATATAATATGTTGCTTTAAAATTAAGTTATATTTTGGATTATTGAATTTAAAAGAATCAAACATTTTATCATTTCGTTTATTTGTTAAAGAATATGTTTTAAAATTAAATGAGTTGACTTATAGGCAATACAGACATAACAATCCTTCGGTAATGAGAGGAAGATATTTTGTTTCTGAAAAAATATCAACTGAGATAAATGTAATGATCAATTTTTAAAAATACGTGCCAGAATAATGAAAAAAATGAAGGTGATTGTAGTTTTTATTGGGCCTCTTACTCAAAATACGTCTTTTTTGTTGAGTAAAGCATAAAATCTCTATTCGGTTCATAAAAGTGAAACTATAATATGCCTTGAACTTCTCTCTCTATACATATATGTATGTACAAAATATATTATTATATTTTATCATATATATGTGTATATATACATATATATATATATATATATTAATTGTAAGTATGCAAGTATATTTATTGATATTAATATCCTTTCGTATTCTGCACAATATTAAGGAGACTGGAGTAAACCAACATTCTAAGATGATGATCATATCACAACAAAATTATGGCTAGTTAAGAGAAGAGCAAAAATTAACAAACTTTATATGAGAATACCAATCAAATCAAGAAAATTTAGTTAATTTCCCCGAATATATCATAAGTAAACTACTTTTACTAATTATTATAAAGAATGGCGCTCAAAGTATAAACAATTTTTTTTTCATGAAATGGACAATTTTTTAGATATTAAATTTTAAAACAATAATAGTTGAGACATCCAATTACAACAATTAGAGGCTAAATGTTTTTAGAACATTATAAATATAAAATTAAATCAAGAATTTATACACTATAGTAAATATATTCATTGTGAATTAATAAAAATCAATTTGAAACTACTAACTATTAACAATAATTTTAACAAATTAACCAAACACAAATGATATATAAGAAACAAACATCAATTTAGAAATACTTATATTTTCCAACTCATCAAACTTAAACAACAAACAATACTAAAAAAAACAACATAACATAATGAAAAATATCAAATTATCTGCAGAATAAACATTGAATGCACAACAATTGAAATTCAAATTCAAATTTTAACTGAAACCAAATGGTAGTTGAGAGATATATAGTAGAATTGTGGTTTGATTTAGATGAATTCAAGGCAACTAGTGCACTATAAAGAAGACAAACAAACAATAATAAAGTACGTGGTTGAGGAGAGATTATGGCATTGCTTTAAATTTGTTTTCCTGAGTCAAGATTGGCTATGTGGAAACAAAAAGCAAAAACACTGTTTCTTGTTTTATGGTAAATGTAAGATACTCACCATTGTTAAACTAAACTAGCACGAAACAATCCTGTGAAATTTTAATTGAATAAATCCCCCTTGTACATTAAAAAACTCAGCACGAAACACCCGATTTTTAAAACAGTAGGACATTTTAGGTCGACATTTTTCGGAAAATAATTTTGTAAAATATATTACATTTTCTTTACATGTAATATTAGGGTAAGGACAATGACGTTAAATATATAACCGAAAATGGTTCTATGACAGTATTTTACTATTTTATTTAATTTTGATAAATTCAAAAAACAATATGTAGCTTTAAAATTAAGTTAAATTTTGGATCATTGAACTCAAAAGATTCAAACATTTTTTCATTTTGTTTTTCAGTTAAAAAATTATATTTTGTAAAATTAGTTGACTTATAGGCAATACAGTAAAATGAGAAGTATATAACAATCCTTCAGTAATGAGAGGTAGAAATTTTGTTTCTGGAAAAAAAAAAAAAAAAAAAAAAAGGTAAGATTTTTTTTTACTATTGAAAATTTTAGGGAATTTTTGCAATTTCACCAAAACATCATAGTAGATAAATGTAATTACACTTTTTAAAACTACGTGCCTGAGTAATGAAAAAAAGTAAGGTGATAGTAGTTTTTAGTGGGCCTCTTACTCATAATATGGATTTTTTGTTGAGTAAAGCATAAAATACCTATTTAGTTCATAAAACTGCAACTATAATATGCCTTGAACTTATCTATATCTATATCTATATCTATATATATATATATATATATATATATATATATACTAGGCAATATGGTCCACGAAGTTGCGTGGATGTCGTTGCCCAAATGTTATTGGATATATGAGTATTTCAGTTAAAAGTTTAGGGTTTTATTTGCAATTTGAGAGGTGTTTGTAATACAAAAATTTGTGAACAAAGTTGACTGGATATTTTTGTGTTGTCATTTTTACCTAATTTGGTATTTTCTGCTATTTGATACTCCAGTATTATCAATCATGAACATATAATGTATTAATTTTATTAGTGTAAATTGGCGAATTCGTAGGTTCAGTTCCTAGTGGATGCACGTCAATGAGGCCCACTAAGACGTTAAATTGTTAATTATTTCAAATTACATGTAAGTAAATTGTTAATTTACATATCACAACCAAGAGCATAACCCAGCAAACAAAACAACAGTATTATTTGAGTGTACAGCAGATATTCAAATACAAAATACAACTAAAACCACTAACCATTAACTATACCTAAGGAAATTATCATTTATAAACAAGAGCATAACCCAGCAAACAAAATAAAAGTATTATTTAAGTATACAGCAAACACTCATATAAAAAAACTAAGTAGAGCAGAAAAAGTAGGAAATATAATAGAACACAGGAAACAGAATAAGAGAGCAACCTGCGTGAAGTAAATATAAGCCAAATATAGGAATTGTGTAGAAATCTATATAGAAGTGGGATAAAATCACATCCAAAGCAAGATAACCTCAAAACCAATACACACAGTCGAAGGAAAAACTCCGAAGCAGCAGCCTCCAAGGCAAACTCCATATCAAAATTCGTGTGTACCAAGTAGACGATGCACTAGTTTGGGAAATCACTCATTAAAAATCACATGGGTACATCAAATAAGAAGATGGCAGGAACATCCTTATCCCAATAGTCAACATGTATGCCCAAATAAAATATTTACCCCCACTAAGCCTGAAGTGAATTATGAAAATCAGCAGAAGAAGGAAAATTTGTAATTGGAGGAAAATAAACAAGGATAACCCGGCGTATGAGCCAAATTGTATGAAGCAATAAAATATTCACCAGCCTGATTTGAATTATGAAATTCGGCATAGAAAAAAGATTTTGCAAATGGAGGAGAAGAACACCGCGTAAACATATCAAGTGGAAATTACAATTGGAGGAAGGCCAACACGCAGGCAGCTCGACGGCGGCATCCAATAGGGAAATTGAAGAACACGGTTTGGGGCCACACCTTGAGCATGGTGTGATTTTGAGCTGGTTGAGGAAATTGAAAATGAAATAGAGGAGGTAGTGTTAAATCTGAGAAAATGAATTAAACGACATAGTTTATGAGATAAAACTACGTCGTTTTGTAATGTGGAGGATTAAAAGAAATTCAGAAAGAAAATATTGCCACTGTTCACTTGTGCGTTACACCCTTATATGTAGTAATATATATATATATATAAATTGTAAGTATACATGTATATTCATTATTATTAATATTCTTTCCTACTCTGCACAATATTAATTAGGAGACTACAGTAAACTAAGATTCAAGATGATGACCAAATCACAACAAAATTATGGCTAGCTAAAAGAAGAGCAAATTGACAAACCGGATATGAGAACACCAATCAATTAAGAAAATTTAGTTAATTTCCCCAAATATATCGTAAATAAACCACTTTTACTAATTATTATAAAGAATGGTGCTCAAAGTATGAACAATTTTTTTTTCATGAATTGGATAATTTTTTAGATATTAAATTTTAAAACAATAATAGTTGAGACGTCCAATTAAAACAATTAGATGCTAAATGTTCTTAGAACATTACAAATATATAATTAAATCAAGAATGTATATACTAGAGTAAATATATTCATTGCGAGTTAATAAAAATCAATTTGAAACTACTAATTATTAACAAGAATGTTAACAAATTAACCAAACACAAATGATATGTCAGAAACAAACATCAATATAGAAATATTTATATTTTCCAACTCATCAAACTTAAGCACCAAAACAATACTTAAAAAAAAACAACATAATATATTGAAAAATATCTAATTACCTGCAGAATAAACTTTGAATGCACAACAATTGAAATTGAAATTGAAATATTAACTGAATCTAAATTTTAGTTGAGATATATATAATAGAATGGTGCTTTGATTTAGATGAATTCAGTGCAACTAGTGCACTATAAAGAAGACAAACAAACAATAATAAGGTAGGTGGTTGAGGTAAGATTATGACTTTGCTTTATAATTTGTTATCTTGAGTCAAGATTGGCTTCGTGGAAACAAAAATCAAAAACACTGTTTCTTGTTTTATGGTAAATTCAAGATACTCACCTGTATTAATATAAACTAGCACGAAACAATCCTATAAAAGTTTATTTGAATAAATCCCCCTTGTACATTAAAAAACTCAGCACGAAACTCCCGATTAGTAAAACAGTAGGACGTTTTAGGTCGACATATTTCGGAAAATAATTTTGTAAAATATATTACATTTTCTTTACATGTAATATTAGGTTAAGGACAATGACGTTAAATGTATAACCGACAATGGTTCTACGATGATATTTTACTATTTTATTTAATTTTGATAAATTCAAAAAACAATATGTAGCTTTAAAATTAAGTTAAATTTTGGATCATTGAACTCAAAAGATTCAAACATTTTTCCATTTTCAGTTAAACAATTGTATTTTGTAAAATTAAATTAGTTGACTTATAGGCAATTCGGGAAAATGACAAGTATGTAACAATCCTTCAGTAATGAGAGGTAGAAATTTTGTTTCTGGAAAAAGAAAAGAAAAAAAAGTAGTAAGATTTTTTTTTATTATAAAAAATTTTAGGAAATTTTTGCAATTTCACCAAAACATCATAGTAGATAAATGTAATTATCACTTTTTAAAACTACGTACCTGAATAATAAAAAAAGTAAGGTGATAGTAGTTTATAGTGGGCCTCTTACCCATAATATGGATTTTTTGTTGAGTAAAGCATAAAATATCTATTTGGTTCATAGAACTGCAACTATAATATGCCTTGAATTTATATATATATATATATATATATATATATATATATATATATATATATATATATATATATATATATATATATATATATATATATATATTGTAAGTATACATGTATATTTATAGATATTAATATTCTTTCCTACTCTGCACAATATTAATTAGGAGACTGCAGTAAACGAAGATTCAAGATGATGACCAAATCACAACAAAATTATGGCTAACTAAAAGAAAGCAAATTGACAAACTTGATATGAGAACACCAATCAATTAAGAAAATTTAGTTAATTGTTCCGAATATATCATAAATAAACCACTTTTACTAATTATTATAAAGAATGGTGCTCAAAGTATGAACAATTTTTTTTAATGAAATGGATAATTTTTTAGATATTAAATTTTAAAACAATAATAATTGAGACGTCTAATTACAACAATTAGACGATAAATGTTCTTAGAACATTACAAATATATAATTAAATCAAGAATTTATACACTATAGTAAATATAATCATTTTGAATTAATAAAAATCAATTTAAAACTACTAACTATTAACATGAATGTTAACAGATTAACCAAACACAAATTATATATAAGAAACAAACATCAGTATAGAAATATTTATATTTTCCAACTCATCAAACTTAAACACCAAAACAATTCTAAAGAAAACAACATAACATATTGAAAAATATCTAATTACCTATAAAATAAACTTTGAATGCACAACAATTGAAATGGAAATTAAAATTTTAACTGAATCCAAATTGTAGTTGAGAGATATATAGTAAAATGGTGGTTTTATTTAGATGAATTCAGGGCAACTAGTTTACTATAATGAAGACAAACAAACTATAATAAGGTAGATGGTTGAGGTGAGATTATGACTTTGCTTTATAATTTATTTTATTGAGTCAAGATTGGCTTAGTGGAAACAAAAAGCAAAGACATTGTTTCTTGTTTTATGGTAAATGCAAGATACTCATATGTATTAAACTAAACTAGCACGAAACAATCCTGTTAAATTTTCGGTGAATAAATCCCCCTTGTACATTAAAAAGCTTAGCACAAAATTCCCAATTTGTAACACTGTAGGACATTTTAGGTCGACATATTTCGAAAAATAATTTGTAAAATATATTATATTTTCTTTACATGTAATGTTATGGTAAGGACAAAGACGTTAAATGTATAACCGACAATGGTTCTACGATGGTATTTTACTATTTTATTTAATTTGATAAATTCTAAAAACAATATGTAGCTTCAAAATTAAGTTAAATTTTGGATCATTGAACTCAAAAGATTCAAACATTTTTCCACTTTGTTTTTCAGTTAAAAAATTATATTTTGTAAATTAAAGTGGTAAGATTGTTGTTATTATTGAAAATTTTACGGAATTTTTGCAATTTCACCAATACATCATAGTAGATATATGTAATTATTACTTTTTAAAAACTATTTACCAGAATAATGAAAAGAATTAAAGTAATAGTAGTTTTTAGTGGGAATCTTATTCAAAATACGTATTTTTTGTTGAGTAAAGCATAGAATCTCTATCGGTTCATAAAACTGCAACTATAATATGCCTTGAACTTCTATATATATATATATATATATATATGTATGTATGTACAAAATATATTATTATATTTTATCATATATATATAGATATAGATATAGATTAATTGTAAGTATGCATGTATATTTATTGATATTAATTTTCTTTCCTACTCTCCACAATATTAAGGAGACTGCAGTAAACCAAGAATCAAGATGATGACCAAATCACAACAAAATTACGACTAGCTAAAAGAGTAGTAAATTAACAAAGCTGATATGAGAAGACCAATCAATTAAGAAAGCTCAGTTAATTTCCTCGAGTATATTATAAATAATCTATTTCTACTAATTATTATCAAGAATGACGGTCAAAGCATGAAAAAATATTTTTTCATGAAATGATTAATTTTTTAGATATTAAATTTTAAAACAATTAGAGATGAGACATACCTTTACACTAGAGGCTAAATGCTCTTAAAACATTACAAATATATAAATGATTCTAGAATATAAACAATATAGTAAATATATTCATAGCAAATGAATAAAATTCAATTTAAAACTACTAACTATTAACAAGAATGTGAACAAATTAACTAAAAACAAATGATATGTAAGAAACAAACATCAATTTAGAAATATTTAGATTTTCCAACACACCAAACTTAAACACCAAAACATTGCTTAAAAAAACATAACATGATGAAAAAATATCAAATTACTTGAAAAAGAAACTTTGCATGCACAACAATTGAAATTGAAATTGTAACTAAAATCAAATGGTAATTGAGAGACTTATAGTAGAATGATGGTTTGATTTTGTAATACCCCGTATACATATATTTTATATACATAAAATAGCAAGTTTAGTCTTACCATAAGCTACCTTTCAATTTGACCCCCAACTCTTTTCAATTATTACAATCACACCCTTGAATCTTTCTATATAAGGCAACTCCTAGAGCCCACTTCACCACACCAAAAATTCCTTATTCTTGTCTTTATACTCTCTTTCCAAATAAGGAGATAGGGCCCTCAGGTGAGAAACCCCTCATTTTCTTTCCTTTTCAAGTCACTTTCTTTCCTTTTCAATTACTTCTATTTCCTTTTCAATTCATGTCGTTCCTTTCAAATTGATAATCTAATATGTTTTCGAAATTGATAATCTAAGGAGATAGTTTCGTGCATGTTTCACATAATACAATAGAATATCTTGTAGTTTCCTCTTTGTTTTGCTATTTCTTCAATTCAGATGTCAATCAAAATTCTTCGTTCAATCTTAATTTGGGTTTTGGATTCTCAATTTTAAAAAATATAATCAATCCATGGTCGAAATTCCTAGTCCATTATACGAATTCTTTTCCTTTTCCAGCTTGTGCGAGGCACTAAAAATTGAGATTTCTTTTTTCCAGAAATTAATACATGCTCAAAATGATTTCAATAAATTCCTGTGAAATTTTAATTGTATAAAATCCCCTCGTACATTTAAATCTCAGCATGAAACACCATATTTGTAAAACAGTAGGCCGTGTTAAATCGATATATTTCAAGAAATCATTTTATAGATACCTTGTTGGTCCCAAGTGGTCAGATGAGGTCTAGGGGGGGTGAATAGACCTCTGAAAATTTTAGACTTTAAAAATTTTCAGTCGTCCGTCAGCAGACAAAGCTGATATAGGTCAGTAAGCTGACTAAGCTGATCGTGAACAAATCTTTGAACAGCACAGTTAACCACTACTCTGATTACTACTTAGCTGATTCCAGCAATCTTCGCTTTAAAAACAGAATACTTGTAGCGGATATTTTGTAAGTGTTTTTCACAAGTAAACTTCTAGTCTTTTGAAAGATTTGTCCCCAGTTTTAACAAACTCCTTTTAAACAATCTCTCAACAGTTTTTTAAAGTGTTTTATGCAACTTTGAAAATATGCAAGGAAATAATGCAAATTAAAACACAAAGAATTTTTATAGTGGTTATATGGATACAAATTCTTTAGTCCACCCTTCCAAGTCACTTAGATCTTGGGTTATACTATAAGCACTTAGTTTACAGTATACTCTACTTACACCAAAACAAAAATTGAATGTGGCCGAGATCACAAAGAAAACCTATCCTCTGAAGTTAGATCACTCACAAAGATGGATCTACACTTCTCACAACACTCCTTTACAGTTCTTCACTCAAAAAAAAATGATTAAGCTTGAATCTTCAACTTGGTTCTATCAACAAATGACTTCGCCAGGTGAGTGAGCTGTTCTTGAGACTTAGAGAGATTTTGCTTCGGAAATTTGGTCGGAGTAGTGTTCTCTTCTTCTTCAGTCTCACGAACTATTTATACTCCAGGTTTGAAAAATGTCCGTTGAAGAAAGACAGAATTCAAAATCCTCGGGTACTGGTCCTTAATTTCTGTGAACGACTCTCTGCACTGCAGCAGTACTGTCAACAGTACTTTTTGTCAGGCAGCATTTAATGCACTAGGCTGATACGAGGTTTTCCTTCAATCATTTCATTAATACCCTCATTCTTCAGCATTAATTACTCCAGGTGCATTTTTTACCATTGGAGAGACTTCCTGATCATCTTCACTTGGCTGATGAGTACACTAGTCTAATGATGAACTGAGCTGATCCCAAACTTGAACTAATCTGATTTGAGTCGGCTGATTCTCACCAATCTGATTTCTTCCTTCAACGGCAGATCAGTAGTCTTCTGGACCATATTGAATTTTGACTTGACTGATATGTTCTTTATATCTAATCAAAATTCTTCTAAGGGTTTTTAACTAAGCTTTCCAAACTTAGCTGGTTAAGATGTTTTGGAAATCATCAAAACCTCCCTTTTTAAATTACTTGTCTTTTGATCTTCATATTCATCCAACAATCTCCCCCTCTTTGATGATGACAAAACTTATCAGCTAAGTACCTATACCTAGACTAAAGTTTTATCCTCAAAGATTTCTGAGTTAGAAATAATATATTGGATTAAAAACTTGAACTTTCATTGATTTAGAATTTGATTACAAAGTACAAGATTTTCAAAGATGAAAATTACAAGTAAGATAAACTGATACAAAAAAACTTAAGGTACTAGTGATCTGATTCTTCATCAGTCACTTCTTCTTCAATTTCAACGTACTCCTCTTCATCTTCATCAGCAATCTCATCATCATCATCATCATTAGTATCATCAACCAGAAGATTTTTCTGAGCAGTTTCCATTTTCTTTAGTCGTTCTGCTTCAGCTTCCTCAAGTCTTCTCTTGATGCGTTTTAAGTTCTGTTTCTTCACCTCTGGATCTAGTTGATCTTCTGATGTATCCTTGGTTGCAGCCTGTTCTTTATCAGTCTTGACTGGTTCCTTGGATTCTTCTTCTTGATCAGCAACGTCTTCTTTTTCATCAGCATCTGCTTCCTTCTCAGTTTCTTTAACTTGTTCAGGTACAGGCTCTGTTTCCTTCTTATCAGCTTTTTCCTTATTAGCAGAGTCCTTTGTTTCAGGTACTTGAACGGTTTCAGTCACTGGAGCTGATTTTCCTTCATCAGGTACTGACTTCTCTTCCCCCTTTTTGTCATCATCAGCAGGGAGGAGACCAGCAGCTGGAATATTGATAGTAGTGCAGATCCTTCTGATGTTTTCGTCCAGTGTGGCCAGATGGGATGTATGATGGGTAAGTGTTGAGCGTAGAGTACCAGTTTGATCATTGATATAGTCCATGTTGAGTTGTAATGTAGCCACTTCATTATGAACTTTTGTGGCAGTTTCATCTATATGTCTTACAAACCCAATGCTCTTTTCAGTTTCAGCATCAGCTAGCTTAGTGATAAAGCCTAGGACATCAGCAATATCTTCTTTATGTCTTTTGAGAGCTGTGTGAAGATGATTTACATCAGACTTCACATCTTCAATGTTTTTGTTCATGCTGATCAGACTTTGAGTGAGTTGAAGAGAATTATCAGGCGGCAGTGGAAAGTTATCAATTGCATCCTTGATTAGCCTTCTGTTTTCCTCTTGCAGTCTCCTGTTTTCCTATTGTATTTCCTTCATCAGCTTTTTGTTTTTTTCTTCCAAGAGTTGATCCAGCAGCAACTGAATAGAATCCATCATATCAGAGTGCTTGTCAGCTGTTGGAATGGAAGTGGAAGCTGATGGTTCTGTCTGGTGAACTGGAATATCTGCTAAGTCTTCATCTTTTTCTTCTTCATTTTGTTCAGGCTCAGCAGTCTCCTGAACAGCTTCATGAACAACAAGCGCTACAGCATTTACTTGGACATTTTCTTGAGTTTCTGCTTCATCAGGCTGGGCAGCTTCTTGTTGAACAGCAGATTGTTCTTCCAGCTTAACTATTTCATGAGTTCCATCATCTGATATCTTCGTGGTCTGATGGATGACTTTAGTAATCTGAGGCATTGTTCCTTGAGCTGATGCCTTAGTTACTCTCTCCTGATAAGTGCTAACTTCAGAGACAAAAACAATTTGTTGCACAGTTGGCAGTGATGGCAGATCACTTGGAGATCCCTTGAAATACCTTGATCGTTCTGACCATTTATCCAGGGCCTGATAAACAACAATCTTTACTGCCCTTTGAACAGGGTCTTCACTCCTCTTCCTCTTGACAGGCAGTGAATCCTTTATCTTTTTGGCTTCATTAGCCACTATGCTCCTTGCATAGTTATGAAAGACATCCCTTATGTGATCAGGGTCCAGAGTTGTTGTGATGGATGAAGTTTGAAAGAATGATAGTACCCACTCTTCTTCAGCTTCAAACTCCTTCCAAGCTCTTATCTCCGCAACAGATTTGTGTACTCTATAGTTCCTCCACTTATTGTATCTTATCTTCTCCTGAACAAATAGAGTAGCCTGTTGGAATTGTCTATCAAACTCTGCCAGGGCAGCTTCAAATCTTGCAAAGGCTATTGGATGACCTTTTACAATATCTAAAGCCTACTTAACAGCAAACGGGCACTTTTCAACTCTCTGACCTGGTGGCAGAATTTGTCTTGCCTTCAAAGATTCACCAATCTTTATTCCACCAGCTCGTTGAGGACCATGAGCATCTTTTGGCTCATCTCTAGAACTAAAGCCAATTCAATATCCTCTGCGGCTTGTAGTTCAAGCTGTCATTTTTCTTCTCTTTTCTTCCTTCTCTGCTTGAATCTTGCTCAACCTTATAACTTTTGCAAGATCTTCCTTAGCCTTTTTCTCTGCAAGGGTTTCCTCCCTTCTCTTCTTTTCAACTGCAGAGATTTTGATCTTAACAATTTTTGTTCTCTTAGGCTTATCGGTAGTAGCAGGTTCAGGAGCAGCAGTAGAGATAGGAACGACTGTTTTAGGTTCGATGATCTGCACTTCAAGACCATCTTGAGGTTTAGAAACCTCAGCAGTTGAAGCTGGCTGTTGGGGAGCTGTTGCAGCAGCAGCATTTGACTCCTTAACATTATTTGTAGTATGTTCAGCTTCAACAGGCCTCTCAGCTGATTGAGGGCCTTCCCTTACTAAATCAGCAGATTTAGTGGGAGATGGTTCAAAAACAATCTTTCTCTTGGCAGACTTCTTTGGAACAACCTTTTCCTTGACTTGCTTCGAAGCTGCATTATCTTTTAACTTACTCCTAGTTCGTTTTGCAACGTTCTCAACCGGTCTCTCTTCTGATACTGTTCTAGAAGGTGAACCAGTAGACATCTCCAATACTTCCTTAGTTGTCTGACGGATGATCGCATCAGCTTCAACCACATTCTCCTTATCTGTTCTGGCTTGAACAGCTGGCTTAGCTGTTTGAACAGATACTTTCATTTTCTTACTGAGAGACTTCTTCTTAGGCTCAACAGGCGACTCATCAGCTGTCTTTCTCTTGGAAGTTCCCTTCACAGCCTGATATGAGAGCATCGCCTTAGCATTGTGAACGGGTTTTCCATTCGTCATACAGCATCCAAGATCATAGAACAGGTGACTTAGGAAGATTCTATGATTTGTCTGTGCCTTCTTATGAAAGTTTGCCAAAATGTACCAAACAATCACTGCCCAATTAACTTCAAATCCATAGTGGATTGCTATCATTGTGTGGTACCTTTTCATGGTAATATTATCCAAAGAAAATGTGCAATTTTCTATAACTTTGGCCACCATATCAGCCATGCGCTGATATTCATCTTTCAATTGCTTCTTCTTTATGTTACCTGATATTATTTCCCCTTCATGAGCACAAATGCTCCAAAATTCCTGTTCTTTGTCCTCGGCCAAAGTGGATAGGTCTGTTCTTCCTTTGTTTGACAATCCGTACTTCTCACTCAACAGAGCATGAGTGATGCAAATTTCTTTCCCTCCAACTATTGCCTTAATCTCCAGTACATTAAAGTCAACAGCATCATTTGCTCCATAGTACTCTAGTACTTGATCATTGTAAACCATTTGATCATTTGCTTCCATGAAATCCACTAGTGTAGCAGCTCTGAACTTCTCCAGAATTGACTTCATCAATTTTGTTCCAGTTTTGTGATATGTATCATAAACTAGATACATACCCTCAGCATTGGCTTATTATTGTGAAGTCATCATGATTCTGAAAAGAGATTAGTAGAACAAGTGTATTTTTGCAGAAAGAACGAGAAAAGAAATCTTGTGAATGCCTTAGAGAATATTTGGGTGCATAAAGGATCAGTGAGCTGATCAGATCTGATTTTAAAGAGTTGAGAGTGCGTCGGTTACCGTGTTATACGTGAACCGTTAGATCATTTAGTGTCAGCTTTAATCGTGGGGTGACAATT
The DNA here is from genome assembly GCA_038501285.1 of Penstemon eatonii. Lineage (NCBI taxonomy): Eukaryota > Viridiplantae > Streptophyta > Magnoliopsida > Lamiales > Plantaginaceae > Penstemon > Penstemon eatonii. Next base: position 56,589,696 of record CM076715.1, on the reverse strand, counting down.
ACGTAGTTCAAATTTCAAAAAGAATTAAGTGACTCTCGGGAATGCGATTCGCCTCAGTCGACTTATAAAAGCGTGTTTTCAGATATAATATTTTAAATAACAATACTTTGAAGCTCAAGCTTGACTCGCGGGGTTGGTAGAGCGACTCGTATCATTGATACGCAACTCCGAATCTCTCTATGATGTTAATACCTACAAACCACGGAGAAAACGATCAATACGAGAACAAAAACACAAAAGACGAACAAAGGCCAAACAAAGGGGCCAAAAGCACAAAAGAAACGAAAACACGAGAAGACACACAAAAACTCGAATCAAAACAAGATGTTTTAGGCTTAAAGAGATAGGTAATAACGACATATTCACGGCGTTATCACAAAAACTTGTTGCGCTCCAAATACTAATACGCAAACACGCAAGTATACGGTCGTTACAAGTAATAAAGTGATAAAGGAGTGTCGAACCCACGAGGAATTGTTCAATTAATTACCAACTAACGTCTTGTTACTTCGACTTAGATTCGTAAGTTGAGTACGGTGAGGTGATGGTGGTTTTGATACTACAACTCAATTAAGTAATTACGGAAACTCGCACTTGACATAATATATGTAAAGGCTTCTACGATTTTACGTCACCTAGTTCGATTCAAGACAAACGACTCAACAATTGACAACCACAATTATGTTTGTTGTTCAAGATTTCATAAAATATTCATACGTATCTTTCGATATCGTACGAACCTACCAAAGTAGACTAATCCAATTTATGTCTAAAAGGATTAAGCCTAAGTGATGCTTTAATTCTCAAACCTTATAAGAACATGAAATGACCTAGGTATATTTCTATCCTAAAATCAATTCACAACCTAGTTTCATAATCTAATCTTTAATCAACTATGTCTAGCAATTAAAGATCAATCCATTTCATCCTATGGTTGGCCTAACCACAAGTTGACAAAGGCTCAAACTAGTTTAACAAACACTTGTATACAAGCATAGCAACAACCATTAACTCATCATTTAATCAAGAATCAAGAACCAAACATAGGATCAATAAAAACATAGAATAAATGAGATTAGCCACTCATAACAATAATATATCATTCATTACACTAAAAGACATCAATATAAATGAACAAAGTAAAAGAGTTTAGAGTAAGCTTATTGAAGAGGTCTTCAACAACTTCTCCCTCAATGCCTTTTTATCTTCTTTGGGGAGTCCAAGTGAGAGTTCTTCTTTTTCATCAAAAGGGAGGCAAGAGAGAAAATGTAAAGTGATGAAGTGTAGAATTCAAGAAGTTGTGATGAATTTTACCTCCTAATATCTAACCTAGCAAAACTACCAACTTTCCATGCCTAAGTTACCCTCCAAAACAAGGCAACTAAGGCCAAAAAGTCCCCAAAAGAAGTTGGAATTACAAGTGGGAGGGAAAAAGGCAAAGGTCATAAAACACCTTCAAAACACGCAGCTTTTCTGGCAGCAGGTCTCGCGGCCGCGAGCTCAGGCAGTAAGCTCTCTCCAGATTTTCTGCTCCGCCACACTTTCTTATGAGCAGCATATATTTTGATTCCGAACTCCAAATCCAGATCCGTAAAGTCCGTAGCGTAGCTAACTCACTCATCTATGACATATCCAAAATTCAGCTCATTTGGATCATCCATGAAATATTTATGCATGTTCTAGTGAGCAGCTATCTACATTCTTGTACGATTTACTTCGGGTTCTATTTCCTTTGAAGCTCAAGCTTGACTCGCGGGGTTGGTAGAGCGACTCGTATCATTGATACGCAACTCCGAATCTCTCTATGATGTTAATACCTACAAACCACGGAGAAAACGATCAATACGAGAACAAAAACACAAAAGACGAACAAAGGCCAAACAAAGGGGCCAAAAGCACAAAAGAAACGAAAACACGAGAAGACACACAAAAACTCGAATCAAAACAAGATGTTTTGGGCTTAAAGAGATAGGTAATAACGACATATTCACGGCGTTATCACAAAAACTTGTTGCGCTCCAAATACTAATACGCAAACACGCAAGTATACGGTCGTTACAAGTAATAAAGTGATAAAGGAGTGTCGAACCCACGAGGAATTGTTCAATTAATTACCAACTAACGTCTTGTTACTTCGACTTAGATTCGTAAGTTGAGTACGGTGAGGTGATGGTGGTTTTGATACTACAACTCAATTAAGTAATTACGGAAACTCACACTTGACTTAATATATGTAAAGGCTTCTACGATTTTACGTCACCTAGTTCGATTCAAGACAAACGACTCAACAATTGACAACCACACTTATGTTTGTTGTTCAAGATTTCATAAAATATTCATACGTATCTTTCGATATCGTACGAACCTAACAAAGTAGACTAATCCAATTTATGTCTAAAAGGATTAAGCCTAAGTGATGCTTTAATTCTCAAACCTTATAAGAACATGAAATGACCTAGGTATATTTCTATCCTAAAATCAATTCACAACCTAGTTTCATAATCTAATCTTTAATCAACTATGTCTAGCAATTAAAGATCAATCCATTTCATCTAGGGGTGGCAATATGGATCAGATCCATGGATCTGATCCAGATCCGATCCAAATCCGAAGGATCCGATCCATAAGAATCCATTAAATTTTCACTCGGATCTCATAAAATCTGGATTCATATTGGATCAACACATACTAGTAATGGATTGTGATGGATCCATGAATGGATCCTCTGGATCCATGAGTGGATCCACTAATGGATCCATCGGATTCGAAAATATATGAAAATATATATGTACTTATTTTTTAAAATTGCAATTTTAACCCCAAATTTTTGAAGACCCCAAAATTTAAAAAATTCAAATTTCCAATCCGGATTCTGATTTTCAGGAATAAAATTTGCACTTTTGGTCCCTCAATTTTTGTATATTGCAAATTTGACCCTAAATTTCCGAAAAATCAAGAATTGCAATTCAGTCCAGTATTTTAAGAAAATTGAAAATTTCAATTTAGCCCCTGATTTCAGAAATTCAAATTTGCACTTTTGGTCCCTAAATTTTCAAAAATTGCAATTTGACCCTAAATTTTTGAAAAATCTAGAATTACGATTCAGTTTATTTTCGAAGATTAAAATTTTCATTTCGGCCCCTGATTTTCAGAAATCCAAAATTTCACTTTTGGTCCCTTAATTTTCAAAAATTGCAATTTGACCCCAGATTTTCGAAAAACCCAGAGTTTCAATTCAGTCCAAAATTCTCATAAAATTAAGATTTTCAATTTGGCCCAATTTTCTGAAATCCGAATTTGCACTTTTGGTCCCTCAATTTTAAAAAATTATAATTTTGCCCCAAATCAATTTATGTGATTTTATCCCGATATCAACAACAAAAATTAACTCATAGAGCAAATTATAAGGCATGATTGAGAATTTCAAATAACACAAATGTGAAAATTTAGGGTCAAATTGCAATTTTTGAAAATTGAGGGACCAAAAGTGAAAATTTGAATTTCTGAAAATCAGGGGCTGAAATGAAAATTTTTAATCTTCGAAAATAAACTGAATCATAATTCTAGATTTTTTAAAAAAATTGGGTCAAATTGCAATTTTTGAAAATTGAGGGACCAAAAGTGAAATTTTGAATTTCTGAAAATCAGGGGCCGAAATGAAAATTTTTAATCTTCGAAAATAAACTGAATCATAATTCTCGATTTTTCAAAAAAATTGGGTCAAATTGCAATTTTTGAAAATTGAGGGACCAAAAGTGAAATTTTGAATTTCTGAAAATCAGTGGCCGAAATGAAAATTTTTAATCTTCGAAAATAAACTGAATCATAATTCTAGATTTCTCAAAAAAATTTGGGTCAAATTGCAATTTTTGAAAATTGAGGGACCAAAAGTGAAATTTTGAATTTCTGAAAATCAGGGGCCGAAATGAAAATTTTAATCTTCGAAAATAAACTGAATCGTAATTCTAGTTTTTTCAAAAATTTAGGGTCAATTTGCAATTTTTGAAAATTGAGGGGCCAAAAGTGCAAATTTGGATTTCTAAAATCAGGGGCCAAATTAAAATTTTCAATTTTCTTAAAATACTGGACTGAATTGCAAATCTTGATTTTTCGAAAATTTAGGGTCAAAATTGCAATATACAAAAATTGAGGGACCAAAAGTGCAAATTTTAAAAATATACAATGTGAATATTTTTTAAGTGAATTTCAAATGAGTAGTTTTAGGATGTATTTCAAATCCATTTAAAATTGACTGAAATCCATGACGGATCCACTGTGGATCCGTCATGGATCTATTCGGATCCATAATGGATCCGAATTTTTTTCACCCGGATCCGGTTTGGATCGGATCCATAATGGATCCATCATTATGGATCCATTTAGGATCCGATCCATTTGAGATCCGATCCACAAAGATCCGATCCAGATCCAGATCCGATCCGGGTGATCCATTTGCCACCCCTATTTTCATCCTATGGTTGGCCTAACCACAAGTTGACAAAGGCTCAAACTAATTTAACAAACACTTGTATACAAGCATAGCAACAACCATTAACTCATCATTTAATCAAGAATCAAGAACCAAACATAGGATCAATAAAAACATAGAATAAATGAGATTAGCCACTCATAACAATAATATATCATTCATTACATTAAAAGACATCAATATAAATGAACAAAGTAAAAGAGTTTAGAGTAAGCTTAGTGAAGAGGTCTTCAACAACTTCTCCCTCAATGCCTTTTTATCTTCTTTGGGGAGTCCAAGTGAGAGTTCTTCTTTTTCTTCAAAAGGGAGGCAAGAGAGAAAATGTAAAGTGATGAAGTGTAGAATTCAAGAAGTTGTGATGAATTTTACCTCCTAATATCTAACCTAGCTAAACTACCAACTTTCCATGCCTAAGTTACCCTCCAAAACAAGGCAACTAAGGCCAAAAAGTCCCCAAAAGAAGTTGGAATTACAAGTGGGAGGGAAAAAGGCAAAGGACATAAAACACCTTCAAAACACGCAGCTTTTCTGGCAGCAGGTCTCGCGGCCGCGAGCTCAGGCAGTAAGCTCTCTCCAGATTTTCTGCTCCGCCACACTTTCTTATGAGCAGCATATATTTTGATTCCGAACTCCAAATCCAGATCCGTAAAGTCTGTAGCGTAGCTAACTCACTCATCTATGACATATCCAAAATTCAGCTCATTTGGATCATCCATGAAAAATTTATGCATGTTCTAGTGAGCAGCTATCTACATTCTTGTACGATTTACTTCGGGTTCTATTTCCTTTGAAGCTCAAGCTTGACTCGCGGGGTTGGTAGAGCGACTCGTATCATTGATACGCAACTCCGAATCTCTCTATGATGTTAATACCTACAAACCACGGAGAAAACGATCAATACGAGAACAAAAACACAAAAGACGAACAAAGGCCAAACAAAGGGGCCAAAAGCACAAAAGAAACGAAAACACGAGAAGACACACAAAAACTCGAATCAAAACAAGATGTTTTGGGCTTAAAGAGATAGGTAATAACGACATATTCACGGCGTTATCAACACCCCCAAACTTAAACACTTGCTCGTCCTCGAGCAAATAAAACAGAACAAGAACAAAACAAACATACTTAAGATCGAAATGCTAAAACTTAACACTTTCAAATTATTCTTTAAACAAGCTCCACGTGTGTGTGTGATGGCTTCGGCTAGATTCTATCTTAGGTGAATAATTTCCGATAGGTCAAAATCATCGGTTCTATTTTCATGGACTTCTAATGTTTAACAAAGAATCTCTCCTTACCGTAGATTACAAACTTAATGCTCAAATCACTTCACGGGACTAAGTTATAGGTAATTTAAGAGTGTTTTCCCTATTCTTGAATTAATTGACGATTTTAGCTCCTAACTCTTTTCTCACCACACTTGTTTTTACAATGAAACAAGGCACTTAGTGCTTTACAAGAATATTACAGTACGATATTAGCACTAATGGCGAACTTGATGCAATTTTGCTTTTGTGGGCTACTAGCACCACACTCTTTACTTCTATTACAACTTTTGCAATAAAACAATGAGATAGAATAATTACCAAAAATGATCAATGAGTATTATCAATTGAAGGCTTAGCCTTTCTTTTCTCTCATAGAAGTGCGTACATTTTAGCAACTTCTCTACTCATTTCTTTTAAGAGTTAGGTGTTCAAAGGTTTTTCATTCTCGAAAAGGGTTTACTCCCCCAAACTTAGGCCATTTATGCTCTTTTTACATTTAGATTCCAAGCTATGGATTGGAGGGATTCTAAGTTAAGCAAAAGGAGTCCTAGAACCTATTATCGCTAAAGTTCGTTATCCACTTTAAATATTACCTAACCTTAGCCAATGTGCTTTGAACTTTGTAGAGCATGTTCAAATAATAATAAGAATTTGAAAAATTTTGGCGGGTCGACCTAGCATGCAACAAGTGCGACCTTACTATACACCCCCAAACTTAAAATGCACAATGTCCCCATTGTGTGAATTGAGAATGATGGAATAAGGTACGACACGACAAAAACAAGAACACAACAAAAACACAAGCAAAACAAAACAAAACAAAACAAAACGATAAATGAGCGAGCACGGCTCTAATTAAGTCCAACGAGCAAACATTATACATTTAAACACGTAAACATGCCAATATCTCACAAGATTTAGTAACAAAACCAATACAAGACGAGAATATAATTAAAACATTGTAAGCTCAATTCAAACCGACGGGACTGCGTAAATTTAAATACAACGTCCCTTTATGTATGCATCCCGCAGTTGCTCCCGTCTTTAGTGGTTTCGTGCGTTGAGGGCACGCTCCATTGCTTTCCCGTACTCTTTCCAATTATGTCAAATGCGCAAAATTCCCCCAAACTTATGTTGCAACTACCCAATATCAACAAATCAATACCCCGACAACTTACAATCGAAAACTAGCAAAATTGGCAAAAGTATTCTAAGAAGCAATTCATCGAACACTTAGAGTGCACTTCCCAATTCACTAATTATCTTCAAAGTTTATAATAGCTTCCACCCAAAAATTTTCAATACCAAATCAACTCAACACCAATACACCAATACCAATTAAGTCAAGCCACACTTACCTCTTGATCGGAATCGGAGAATTGCAATTTTCGAACCCTATAGTGTTGAATTCGGATTTGGTGTAGTGTAAGTGGGGGAATTTAGATTTTTGATTGATTAAGGGAGTGATTGTGTGAGTAATTGGTTGATTGAGTGAGATATTAGATGAATTAATAGTGTTTGAGAGGAATGGTGTGAGAGTCGATTGAGAGAGGGAGGTAAGGTGGATGTTGTGTTTGAAAGTTGAGAATGTGAGGGAGTATATGTCTTTGCCCCCTTTTTTTTTTTTTCGAAATTTTTTTTTTCTTTGAAACGTCTCGCGGCCGCGAGATTCAACCTCGCGGCCGCGAGAACCCAGCTCGCGGCCGCGAGGGTTGGGCAGAAAGTTTCTGCCAAATCCTCGCGGCGGCGAGCTTGAAGCTCGCGGCCGCGAGGGTTGGGTAGAAAAATTTCCCCTTCCACTCGATCAATTAATTCAACATAATCTCACCTTACGCCTTTCGCAATCCATGGTTCGTTTAGCTTGACCTCGCTCGATTGTGCTTGTCAATCTTCGATCTTTCACGCGCGCTCATTTACCTACAACACAAGACACGAAAACGAAAACGAAAGCAAAAACAAAAACAACACAAAACACAAAACACAGACACAAACACAAACACACAACAACAAAGAAAAAAAAAAAAATAGGCTCGGGTTGCCTCCCGAGAAGCGCTTGTTTAAAGTCGGTAGCTCGACTTTAAACTTTCCTTTTCTTTTAGGGTGTCCAATAATCGAATAGGATCCCATCGGGATCAAGTATGAGCCCCGGCCTCCTCGCTTTTAAATTCGTCCCACGCTTTAGTTTTTCCATTGTACAGTCTTTTGGGACGGATTTGAACCTCATATCAAATCGAAAACTTTTATCTCCCGGTTCAAATCTCTTGTAATCTTTACCCATAATTATCCATGTTGCTTTGCTCGGGTGGATCCACTTGTCTTCTTCGGGAATAACCAAGTCCACATAAGAATATTTGATGACCTTTTGATCAAACCCTTCATCCATGATGAACTTATCGCCTTTGCAAGCTCTGTCCATCCACCTTGTTCTTCCTCTCTAGTAGGAAGCTCATTTGTTTCTAACATTTCACTCGGTTCATTAAAGCTTTCATTAGGAGCAACTGATTCAATTGTACTCGGCAAAGCTCCAGGGGGTCTTATGAATAAAGCTTGCGAGATTTGCTCCATTTGTGTTTGAAGATTCCTTAATGCCCCCGAGTCTTCTTGCAATTGTTTGGAGTCTTCTTGCAACTGTTTGGAAACCTCTTCCAACTGTTTGGAAACATCTTCCAACTTAGAATCGTTGGCAACCATATATTTGGTGGTGTGCTCCATGAACTTATTGAATGCTTCTTCCAAAGATGATTGTGCCTCTACCGGAGGTTGAGAATATTCATGATAGCTCGGTTGGATGAATGGGGTATTCATCATCATATCAGGGCGTGGTCCACCTCCCCACTCATTGTACCATGGATAATACGGGCCATCTCCCTTTTCGATATTGTAGCCATTGTAAATGGGACTAGGCTCATAATGATTACCCATGTATGAATTCTCATATTGAAAATGAGTTGGACTCATTGGGCAACCGGCGATTGTGCTCTCCCCCATGCAATGCATACAATAACAAATTGATCGTCCCTCGATTGACCTTGGATAGCAATCATTGTAGGCCATCGTACCTAGGAAGACAAAGATCACAACGTAAATAACAAATCCAAGCTAAAGATATACAAGAATAAAAATTGGCAAATAATCGTTACAACTCCCCGGCAACGGCGCCAAAAACTTGTTGCGCTCCAAATACTAATACGCAAACACGCAAGTATACGGTCGTTACAAGTAATAAAGTGATAAAGGAGTGTCGAACCCACGAGGAATTGTTCAATTAATTACCAACTAACGTCTTGTTACTTCGACTTAGATTCGTAAGTTGAGTACGGTGAGGTGATGGTGGTTTTGATACTACAACTCAATTAAGTAATTACGGAAACTCACACTTGACTTAATATATGTAAAGGCTTCTACGATTTTACGTCACCTAGTTCGATTCAAGACAAACGACTCAACAATTGACAACCACACTTATGTTTGTTGTTCAAGATTTCATAAAATATTCATACGTATCTTTCGATATCGTACGAACCTACCAAAGTAGACTAATCCAATTTATGTCTAAAAGGATTAAGCCTAAGTGATGCTTTAATTCTCAAACCTTATAAGAACATGAAATGACCTAGGTATATTTCTATCCTAAAATCAATTCACAACCTAGTTTCATAATCTAATCTTTAATCAACTATGTCTAGCAATTAAAGATCAATCCATTTCATCCTATGGTTGGCCTAACCACAAGTTGACAAAGGCTCAAACTAGTTTAACAAACACTTGTATACAAGCATAGCAACAACCATTAACTCATCATTTAATAAAGTGTTGGTCCCAAGTGGTCAGATGAGGTCTAGAGGGGGGGGTGAATACACCTCTGAAAATTTTTGAACTTAAAAACTTTTCAGTCTTCTGTCAGCAGACTAAGCTGATGAAGAACAGTAAGCAGACTAGTCTGATCGTGAACAAATCTTGAACAGACGACTGACCACTCTTCTTACAATGACTTAGCTGTTTTTCAGCAAAACAGTTTTCCAAGAGTATACTTGCAGCGGATTGTTTTAAAAGTGTTTTTCACAAGTAAACTAAGTTCCAAAAGATTTTATCCCCAGTTTTCAAACTCCTTATAAAATCTTTTGTTTGATTCAAAGTGTTTAAAATGCAAACTTTAAAATATGCAAGAAAACCTTAAATGCAAGATAACACAAAGAATTTTTATAGTGGTTATATGGATAAAAATCCTTTAGTCCACTCTTCCAGATCACACAGATTCTGGGTTATACTATAATCACAAAGATTACAATATTTCTCCACTTACACCTAAACAACTAATGAGAAGGCTGTAAGCTCACAATAGGAATTCACAAAGAAAACCTATCCTCTAAAGTAGAATCACTCACACAGATGGATTCTCACTTCGCACAACACTTAGCTATCACAAAATCACTCAGATAATGTTTTTCTGATTTCTTCAACTGGGTTTCTGTCAACAGATGACTTCCACCAGACGAGTGAGCTGTTCGAGCTTTTGAGACTTAGAGAAATTCTGCTTCAAAATTTCGATCTCTGATTGTTGTTGTGTTTTGCTCGATTTGAAATTCAGCTCTATTTATACATGGAGATGAAATTATGACCGTTGAAGGCAAGTCACAAATCAAATCCATCCTTCAGCTCTTTTTGAAACGGCTCCCTGCAGCATTCCGTACTGTGTACAGTACCTTTCTGTCCATCGCATTTAGTGCTGCATTTAATGCACTCTGCTGATCCGAGGATATCTTCAATCATTTGCCATTACTACCCTTCTCTTACAGCATTTATTACACCAAGTGCATTTATTACCGTTGGACTAATCTCTTGACCTCTTCTACTCTGCTGATCAAAACGACTCTGCTGATAGATACTCTGCTGATCAAATACTGAACTCATCTGATTTGACTCGGCTGATGATCTACCCTTCTGTTCGCTGTTTCAGCAAGAGATCACTAGTCTTCTGAGCTTTGAACTTTGAACTCTTCTGATGTCTTCTTTTACTTGTTCAAAATTCTTCTAAGGGAACTAAGCTTACCATATCTAGCTGATTATGATGTTTTGGAAATCATCAAAACCTTCCCTTAATTACTTGTCTTCTTTCATCTTCATCTTCATCCAACAATTTCCCCCTTTTTGATGATGACAAAACTCCAGCTAAGTACCTGTACCTAAACTAAAGTTTTGATCCTCAAAAATTTCTGAGATAGAAATGATGTGTTGGAGTCAAACTTGCAATTTTATAGATAATGAACTGATTACATTTTACAAGTTGAAAGATGAAAAGTACAAAATACTTTAAAAGATTACAAGGATTTTTAACATAAAGAAAATCTAGCCAAGGCTAGTCTTCTGTCTTCTTTTCTTCCTTAGTTTCCTTGTCTTCTTTCTCAGATTCTTCTTCAGATAATTTAGAAGTCTCAGCTTCCAAATTTTCAATGAATCTTTTCTTCAGCAGCTCTAACTTCCTTTTCTTGGCATCTGGATCAAGCTGTTCTTCAGCTGAATCTTTGGCAGCAGCTAGTTCTTTGTCTGACTTGGCTTTTGCTTCAGATTCTTCCTCTTCAGCTTGGTCTTCTTCTTCTGTTATTCTCTTATCTGTTGGTCTGCTTGATTCTTCCATATTTTTAGCAGTCTCACCAGCAGATTCTTCTAACACTTCAGTTGCTTCATCTTGGTTGTCTTCTTCCTCTTCAACAGATCTTCTGACTCTTTCATAGGAAGTTCCAACTCTCATCTGTCCAAATATCCTTTCTTCCCCCTTTTTGTCATCATCAGCAGGGACAGGTAGATATTGTGGTACAACTGGTGTAATTAGAAGAGAATCACATAGAAGTTTGATGTTCTCCTCCATTGCATTGATCTGAGCTTGCTGTCTGAGTTGATTGGCTTTGAATGCTCTCATCTCCTTGAGCAGATCTTCTCCTTGATCACCTAATTGGATTTGAGTTCCCAGAATCCAATTTGATGAAGCCTTGAAGTCGTTCATCATGTTGCCCATGACTTCATCTTCTGCTTGGAGTGCCAATTCAACAGTCTGTTCAATGTTTTTCCAACCTTCAGTAGTGCTTTGTGTCCTTCTCCTGAGTATATCCATATCCTGACATATAGATTGTACATTCTGAGCAGTATCTTTCATTAAATCAGTAGGAACAGAAGCAGCAACCTTCTGAATAGGTTGATGAACAGCAGCTAACACTTCTGCTTTTAACTCTTCTTTCATCTCCTTCATGGATTTGGTAAACATTTGATGAATGGAGTCTAACAGATTTGTCTCTGTTGTAGCAGCAGGTGTTTCTTTGGTAAGTTGCTCTGTTGGTTGAGTTGTCAGTGCAAGAGACTGATCTGCTGAGCTATCAGCAAGGCTTGGAGTGCTTTCCTTCTCCTTAGCTTGATCATCATCTTCAGTAGCAACTTCTTTCTCCTTTAACTGATCTGCTGGAATTTCTTCTTCCTTCTTTGATTCATCAGCAGCATCAGACTTATCATCCTGCACTTTGTCTTGATCAGATGGGTCTGAAGTACCCTCAATTTGCTTTGGTTGATCAGAAGACTTGTCTTTCTCTTCATTAGCAGGTGATATTATCTTCTTGACAGTTTCAACTGTCTGCATCAGTCCTTCATTGTCCACTGCTGACCTGTTACAAATCCAAGTAAAGTTGTCAAGAGGAATAAAAGTAGTTGTTGGTTCCTCTGGCAGCTCTTCATAGGGTTTGATGTTTGGTCCATAGACAATGTGCTTGATGTTAGGAAGTGGGACTAGTGAGCTTGGTTGTCCCCTTAACTTCCTTGCTTTCTTGGCCCAAAGCTCCATTGCTTGAGCAATAGCCAACTTAATAGATCTTTCTTTGAGATCTACTGAGTCATCAAAATCCTCAGAAATGGATGCAAAGATCTTCTTAGCCTCTTCCTTGACTATGTGACATATCCTCATCCTTAACCTGTCCAGAAAAAATTCTGAATCAAGTGCTTGAATGAGAGAGTCTGTTTCAAGCCACTTAAGTAACCATTCTTCTGTAGCCTTGAATTCTTTCCACTTGGCCATTTCAGCAGGACTCTTTGTTAATCTGAATTCTCTCCATCTGTTGTATTTAATCTTTTCAGAATGGAAGAGTGTCAGACGGTTGACTCTTTCATTTTCAGCGTCTAGTCTTCTGAGAAATTCTTCAAAAATTGCAGGGTCTTCCCTGACAATTTCAAGAGATAATCTTATTTCTTCTCTTCTCTTTTCCTTAATCTTAGGTGCAGGCATAGCTGGTATTGGTTTATTTGGATCTCTTTGCTCACCAATAACTATCCCACCAGTACGCTGAGGACCATGAGCATCCTTGATGCTTGCTTCAATGACAGCAGCCAACTCTGCTGCCTCAAAAGCATCTCTCTGCTCTTGAGTCATTTTGCTGGCTTCTTCTTCCAGCCTTTTTAACTCTAGGCTTTTCAGCCTATCTTCTTCTGCTTTTTCTGCAGCAATCCTTTGCTTTTCAGCAGCGTCCAGTCTCATCTTCTCTGCAGCAGTCACATAAGTTGAGGTTTTGCCTAACCTCTTTCTTCTAGATTCAGGGCTTTCAACTGCTTGGATAGGTGTTGCAGCAACTGGATTAGGATGGAGCAACAGAATTTTTCCCTCTAGTGATGTACTAGTCTGCTGTTCCTTTTCTATATCAGCAGATAGTGCAGCAGTTGAGGCTTCTGTTGTCACTTCAACTGTAGGAACACTTTCAGGCTCAGCAGTAGCAGCCTTAGCAGCTTCAACAACTGGTTCTTCAACATTTAATGGCCTTTCTGCATCAGTTGTTGTTTTTCTTACAGTTTCAACAGGCTCTTCAGGGAAAGTGACCTTTCTCTTGGCCTTTGACTTAGGAATTTTCTTGACAGCAGGGGGGTTGGCAGTAGGAGGTCCCCTTGCCTCACTCCTAGTCCTTAGTCTCTTCAACCTTTGAAGTGGAATTTCCTCTTCAGATTCAGTTTCTTCAGAGGATGACCCTGTCTTCATATTTTCAATTTCAACAGTGAAGTCATCTACCACCTTCTTAGAGACTTCAATTTCGGGTTCTGCTGATCCAGCCACAACAGCAGACTGTGCTGTTGGCTCAGCAGACTGACTAGTCTGACCTTCCTTCTTGCTCTTCTTAGAAGGAGTCTTCTTAGACTGTTTGGGGGCTTTTCTCTTTGGTTTTTCCACCAGTTGCCTCACTGGTTCGTAGAGTTTGAATTCTTTGCTTCCATGGGTTTGTTTTCCTCCACCCATAGGGCATTGCAGAGAAGCAAACAAGTTACTCAGCAGAATGGCATGAGAATGCCTTTTGTCACTTAACAGCTCATAAACATGAGCAGCCCAGTTCACTTTCATCCCATAGTAGATACACACCATTGTGTAGTATCTTTTCCTTGGCAACCCATCCAAAGAACCCGTAGCACAATCCAGAACCTTTGCTATGATATCAGCAAATCTTTGGTATTCATCCTTCAGCTGGGTCTTCATCAAAGTCCCAGTCATCTTCTCTCCCTTCTTAGCACAAATTCCCCAAAATTCCTCTTCTTTTTCTGACCCTAACGAGGTCACATCTCCTCCCTTGTCTGTCAACTTATAAACTTCATTAAGAACAGCAGCAGATACAGCGATTTTCTTACCACCAATGACAGCAGTCATAACAGTGTCATCATCGTTGAATTTTCTGGTCAGGTAGAAGTGGTAGACATCCTCTAAGTAGACTCTATCTTCGTGAGCCTCCAAAACAGGAACCAATGATGCTTCTTTGATCTTTACCAGTAGAGAGCGCATCAAATCGGTGCCAGAGAAATGAAATTTGCTGTAGTTGAAGTATCTTCCCTCAACAATCTTGTCCATTTTCAGAGATTAGAGAGTAGATTCTGCAAAAGAACAGTGAACTTTCGAAGCAGTAGGGTTTGAGAGTTAGAGAGTTTGAGAGTTTTTGAGTGCGTAAGATGACTATTCTGTTCAGATCGGATTTTATAGGTTTCCTTTTGATTTGGTTTTCGTGATTTATCTAATCCGTTGATCTAATCTGACAGTTTTTAATCGTGCGGATGAGAGTCGCGGATTTCAATTTTATTATTTTAATGTCAGATGGGCGGGAAACTCTATCGACACTAATCTGTTTACTTATAAAAGCGTGTTTCTAAAGATACGTTTTATGACCATGCTTATATAAGATATCAGATGAGTAGAGTTTAACTTATCTGACAGACGAGTGATCTGTTATCTGATATTACTAGAGAATGCCAATAGCTAGTAATCTTCCTCTGCTGTTTGTCAATCCAGCAAGATGAAATAATCTTCAATCTTCAATCTTCAAGAATTAAGAACACGTCTTCTTGATACTCTTAACTTCAACTAACTGACATTAACAGATTTCATCTTTAGAACAGAAGTACCGCTAGTCTTACACGTTCCCCCTGTCTTTAAGAATTCATAAGTTAACTAGTCTGTTGAAGGTTAATTCTTGAATAAAATAATCTGATGACTAAGCTGTTGAACTCCAGTCTTCTGATGAGTTCCCCCTCAGCTTATGCATCCAGGTTAAGTAATCCTAACTCAGCTCTTAGAGTTGAGAACCTTGCTTCACTTAGAGGTTTGGTGAAGATGTCAGCAATCTGATTATCAGTATGAACATACTCAATCAAAACATTGCCTTTTTCAACATGATCTCTAATGAAATGATGTTTAATCTCAATATGTTTAGTCCTTGAATGACTTGTAGTGTTTTGAGTAAGTGAGATTGCACTTGTATTGTCACAGTAGATTGGAATTCCACTGATCTTGATGTTGTAGTCTTCTAGTTGATGCTTCAACCAAAGTATCTGTGCACAACAAGCTCCAGCAGCTATATATTCAGCTTCAGCAGTAGATATAGAAACTGAGGTTTGCTTCTTACTCATCCATGAGATCAGACGACTGCCCAAGAACTGACAGGCACCTGTTGTGCTCTTTCTGTCAATCTTGCAGCCAGCAAGGTCTGAATCTGAATAGCCAATTAGTTCAAATCCAGATTCTCTAGGATACCACAATCCCAATTCTTGAGTGCCTTTAACATACTTCAATATCCTCTTGGCAGCTAAGAGATGTGATTCTTTGGGGTTTGATTGAAATCTTGCACAGACTCCAACTGAGTACATTATATCAGGTCTGCTTGCTGTTAGATACAACAATGAACCAATAATGCCTCTATATTTGGTTATGTCCACTGAATTGCCATCTTCATCTTTATCCAAACGAAGACTTGTAGACATAGGAATGGTAGCTGTTGAGCTAGTTTCCATACCAAATTTCTTGAACAGATCTCTTGTGTATTTTGCTTGGCTGATGAATATCCCATCAGGCAACTGTCTAACTTGCAATCCAAGAAAATAGTTAAGTTCACCCATCATGCTCATTTCAAACTTATTCTGCATTAGCTTGGAGAACTTATCACACATCTGTTGGTTAGTTGAACCAAAAATAATATCGTCCACATATATTTGCACAAGTAATATATGATTTTCCCATTCAATTGTGAACAAGGTTTTATCTACCTTACCTTTACGAAATCCTTTAATTAAAAGAAAATCAGATAGGGTATCATACCATGCTCTTGGAGCCTGTTTCAGTCCATAAAGGGCTTTCTTCAGACGATATACTTTGTCTTCTTCTTGATAGACTTCAAATCCTGGAGGTTGTTCAACATACACTTCTTCTTGCAATTCTCCATTGAGAAAAGCAGACTTCACATCCATCTGATAGACAGTGAAGTTCTTATGAGCAGCATAGGCAAGAAACAGTCTGATTGCTTCAAGTCTTGCTACTGGTGCAAAAGTTTCATCAAAGTCAATTCCTTCTTCTTGACAATAACCATTGGCCACTAGTCTTGCTTTGTTTCTGGTGACAACACCATCTTCATTCATCTTATTTCTGAATACCCACTTAGTGCCAATTACTCTTTGATGACTTGGTCTAGGAACTAAGTACCAGACTTCATTCCTTTCAAATTGATTCAACTCTTCTTGCATAGCTTCTATCCAGAAGGAGTCATTTAGAGCTTCTTCAATTTGTTTAGGCTCTATTTGAGATAGGAATGTGACAAACATAGCATCTTGTGCAGCTGCTCTTCTTGTTTTCACTCTATCTAAAGGATCACCAATGACTAACTCAGGGGGGTGATTCTTGAGCCATCTGAGATCAGGTTGCAAATCAGGATGTTGTCCTCTGTCTTGATCTTGCAACACTACTGTTGGAGTTCCAGTAGTAGTCTGTTGAACATTTGCCGTCTGTTGAACAGTCTCTGGTCTGTCAGCTGTTTGCAACTCGTCTGTTAGACAATCAGCACTGTGATTATGAACAACACTTGAGTTAGCAGCTGAACTTAGATTAGGTAGTATGATGGGAACATATTCTTCATTTCTTCCGACGTCTAACTTCTGTAAATCAGCAGACAGATCTTGATTTACACTTTGATTCTTTTCAGAAGATTGACTTGGCTCATCAAATACTACATGGATAGATTCTTCTATTAGTAATGTTCTTTTGTTAAAAACTCTATAAACCTTACTAACAGATGAGTATCCTACAAAGACAGCTTCATCAGCCTTTTCTGCAAATGCAGTAAGGTGATTTTTCCCATTATTCAATACAAAACATTTACAACCAAAAATCTTAAAGTAATGAATGTTTGGTTTTCTATTGTTCCAAACTTCATATGGAGTCTTGTTCTGATTTTTGTTGATCATACATCTGTTTTGGGTGAAGCATGCTGTGTTTGTTGCTTCTGCCCAAAATCTTTGAGGCAGCTTAGCTTCAGCTATCATGGTTCTGACAGCTTCTTTTAGTGTTCTGTTTCTCCTTTCAGCAACACCATTCTGTTGAGGGGTTCTTGCAGCAGAATACTCATGATGTATTCCCTTCAAGTTACAGTACTCTTCAACAGTAGAGTTTGTAAACTCTGTCCCTCTATCTGATCTGATCTTCAATATCTTAATACTCTTTTCATTCTGGATCAGTTTCATCAGATTGGTAAGATGTTCCTTGGTTTCACTTTTCTTTTTCATGAAAATCACCCAAGTATATCTTGAATAATCATCCACAACAGCTAGGCAGTATTTCTTTCCACCATTGCTGACTGGATCAATGGGTCCAAATAAGTCCATATGCAACAGCTCCAATATTCTTCCAGAAGATTGGTGCTTCTTTTCTTTGAATGATGACTTGATTTGTTTACCCTTCTGACATGCATCACAGAGCTTGTCTTTGCTCATGACTGCTTTTGGAATCCCTTCTACCAAATCATTCTTGATTAATCTGTTTATGGTCTTGAAGTTTAAATGATTCATCCTCTTGTGCCATAGCCAACTGACTTCACTTGGTGCAGATGCCACCAAACAAACACTTGAATTCTTGTCAACAGAATTCCAGTCGACTATATAGATATTTCCTTGTCGTCTTCCAGATAAAATTACCTTCTTTGTACCAATCTGTTCAACGTAGCACTTATCTGTTGAGAAGATGACTGAATATCCTTTGTCACAAAATTGACTTATGCTTAGCAGATTATATTTTAGGCCTTTAACATAGGAGACGTCAGATATCTCTATGTTTCCCTTGATTAATCTTCCTTTAGCTTTAATCTTGCCTTCTTTGCTGTCTCCAAAAGTGACTTTTGGACCATCCACAGCAACTGCATCAGTCAACTCATGTATGTTTCCACACATGTGCCTTGAACATCCACTGTCCAAGTACCAAATCTTCTCTACTTTACTCCTACTCCTAATCCTAACCTACAAAACAAAAATAAAATTGTTTTAGGTACCCTTATTGAGAGGGTCCTGAAGGATTAGTTCCACCCTTGACAACCCAAGATGTTGAAGTCTTAGGCTTCTTAGGTTTCTGAGTTTTAGGAGCATGAACAGTTTCATTTTTATCATAGTTATCAGATAAGTCGTGTTGATGATCAGTATGATATGAATAATGTTCATAAGCAGGGTAAGGTGCATGATATGCAGGATATGCATGCATTGGATGAGCAGGGTAAGGTGCATAGTAATTAGGAAACTGAGGTGCATGATACATAGGATGATATGCAGCAGGATGCACATAATATGACTCATTTCCATACCAAGCATTTTGATTTTTCTTATTCTTATGCTTCTTTGGTTTACTAGGTGCTTGTTCAACTTGTTTAGACTTAGCTTTACCAACAGACTGGTTCAATTTAGCTTTATCAGCAGACTTCTTAGGACTCTGCTGTTTGGTCTTACTAGTCTGATTTCCTACACTAGGCTCTTTGCTCTTTTTAGCCTTAGGAGATTTCTTCTCCTTTACCACTTTCTCAGTTGAGGTAGGTCTAGAGGTTTGAACATACAGAATGACCTTACTATTGTCAGCAGAAATAAATTTTTCAGTATGATTCAATTCTAGCTTATCCTTTACTAAAGGTGTCTCCTGTTTCTTAGATGTATGCGTGGATGCAACAGTAGACTTATCATGAGACTCAATAATTTTCTCAAGTTCCATGATTTTTCCTTTATAAACCTCACACTCAGCTTTCAGAGATTCATGTTCTTGCTCAAGCTGTTTATATTCAGCTGATTCTTTTGGCTTCTCAGCTAAAAGTTTCAGTGAACTATTTTGCTCTTTTAGCAGGATCATCTCTTCCTTAAGCTTTTTATATGCTTCAGCAATACCAGTATTGTTAAGCATCATTTGTTCAAATGAATTAAATAATTCATCATTAAGAGGAGTTACCTCATCCTCAGAGTCATCAGAGTCCTTTGCCATCAGGCACAGGAGAGCAGGTTTTTCTTCATCAGAAGATTCTTCATCAGACGAGTCTGAGTCTGAATCAGATGAGTAGACAGCAGCTGGCTTTTCTGCTTCAGCCATCATTGCCTTGCCTCTCTGATGCTTTCTTTCTTTTCTCATTTTCTTCTCTTCCTCTGTGTACTTCTCTGCTTTTGGATATGGGCAGTCTCTTATGAAGTGTCCCAATTTCCTGCAGTTGTAACACATCAGTTTTGATTTATAATCCTCTTTATCTTGAGAAGAAAAGTTAGGTTTAGAAGTAGAAGCAGCATGATTGTATTTGTTTTTCATCTTTCTCTTATAGAACTTCTTGAAGTTGTTCATCAATAATGCTACATCTCCAGCAGTGTACTCCTTTTTGTTGAGTAGAGTGGCTTCATCAGATGAGTCCACTTCTTTGCTTTTCTGGGCTGGTCTTCTGGTGTTTTCAGCAGCAACAAGTGCAGCTGTGGGTCCTGAAGTTGAGGTTTCTTCAATTCCCATCCTTGGCAGTTTATACTCATAAGCCTTGAGTACGGAGAACAGCTCTGTTAGAGAAATCTTGCCCAGATCTCTTGATTCTTCCATTGCTGTCACCTTCATGTTGAACTTGGAAGGTAGGGCCTTCAGTACTTTGACAGAGATTTCTTTGTCAGTGAAAGTCTTTCCCAGCTTCAAAACTTCGTTCAGAGTTCTGGTGAATCTGGTATCCATCTGATCAATGGTTTCTCCAGACTTCATCTTAAAGTTGTCCAGCTTTTCCAATGCAACACTGAGCTGATGCTCTTTAATAGCATCATTTCCTTCACTCATGTCTCTGACCTTGTCCCACATCTCCTTTGCGGTTTTGCAATGTTTGACCTTGTCAAACCGATCATTATCCAGGGCTTTGGTCATGATGAATCTCCCAACTTTATCAAGATTGTAAAGCTTTATCTCTTCTGGAGTCATCTCATGAAGGTCTTTCTCCACAACCGTATCTACTTCATTTATCTTTATGGTCTTTGTGAATCTGAATGGACCTTTAATGATACATGTGTGCATGTTGTCATTATAGGCAGCAAGGAAAATCTCCATTCTGATTTTCCAGTCCTCAAAGGACATACCAGCAATGTGGGGAACATGGCTGATACAATCCATTTTTCAAAAAGTTTTGATTTTTCAAAAAGATGCTCTTTTGAAAAGTTTTGAAAACCTTTGAAAAACACTCGGATCAAGCTCGTTGATCAGGCAGCTGATTCTAATGAACCACCCGCTCTGATACCACTTGTTGGTCCCAAGTGGTCAGATGAGGTCTAGAGGGGGGGGTGAATAGACCTCTGAAAATTTTTGAACTTAAAAACTTTTCAGTCTTCTGTCAGCAGACTAAGCTGATGAAGAACAGTAAGCAGACTAGTCTGATCGTGAACAAATCTTGAACAGACGACTGACCACTCTTCTTACAATGACTTAGCTGTTTTTCAGCAAAACAGTTTTCCAAGAGTATACTTGCAGCGGATTGTTTTAAAAGTGTTTTTCACAAGTAAACTAAGTTCCAAAAGATTTTATCCCCAGTTTTCAAACTCCTTATAAAATCTTTTGTTTGATTCAAAGTGTTTAAAATGCAAACTTTAAAATATGCAAGAAAACCTTAAATGCAAGATAACACAAAGAATTTTTATAGTGGTTATATGGATAAAAATCCTTTAGTCCACTCTTCCAGATCACACAGATTCTGGGTTATACTATAATCACAAAGATTACAATATTTCTCCACTTACACCTAAACAACTAATGAGAAGGCTGTAAGCTCACAATAGGAATTCACAAAGAAAACCTATCCTCTAAAGTAGAATCACTCACACAGATGGATTCTCACTTCGCACAACACTTAGCTATCACAAAATCACTCAGATAATGTTTTTCTGATTTCTTCAACTGGGTTTCTGTCAACAGATGACTTCCACCAGACGAGTGAGCTGTTCGAGCTTTTGAGACTTAGAGAAATTCTGCTTCAAAATTTCGATCTCTGATTGTTGTTGTGTTTTGCTCGATTTGAAATTCAGCTCTATTTATACATGGAGATGAAATTATGACCGTTGAAGGCAAGTCACAAATCAAATCCATCCTTCAGCTCTTTTTGAAACGGCTCCCTGCAGCATTCCGTACTGTGTACAGTACCTTTCTGTCCATCGCATTTAATGCTGCATTTAATGCACTCTGCTGATCCGAGGATATCTTCAATCATTTGCCATTACTACCCTTCTCTTACAGCATTTATTACACCAAGTGCATTTATTACCGTTGGACTAATCTCTTGACCTCTTCTACTCTGCTGATCAAAACGACTCTGCTGATAGATACTCTGCTGATCAAATACTGAACTCATCTGATTTGACTCGGCTGATGATCTACCCTTCTGTTCGCTGTTTCAGCAAGAGATCACTAGTCTTCTGAGCTTTGAACTTTGAACTCTTCTGATGTCTTCTTTTACTTGTTCAAAATTCTTCTAAGGGAACTAAGCTTACCATACTTAGCTGATTATGATGTTTTGGAAATCATCAAAACCTTCCCTTAATTACTTGTCTTCTTTCATCTTCATCTTCATCCAACATAAAGAATCAAGAACCAAACATAGGATCAATAAAAACATAGAATAAATGAGATTAGCCACTCATAACAATAATATATCATTCATTACATTAAAAGACATCAATATAAATGAACAAAGTAAAAGAGTTTAGAGTAAGCTTAGTGAAGAGGTCTTCAACAACTTCTCCCTCAATGCCTTTTTATCTTCTTTGGGGAGTCCAAGTGAGAGTTCTTCTTTTTCTTCAAAAGGGAGGCAAGAGAGAAAATGTAAAGTGATGAAGTGTAGAATTCAAGAAGTTGTGATGAATTTTACCTCCTAATATCTAACCTAGCAAAACTACCAACTTTCCATGCCTAAGTTACCCTCCAAAACAAGGCAACTAAGGCCAAAAAGTCCCCAAAAGAAGTTGGAATTACAAGTGGGAGGGAAAAAGGCAAAGGACATAAAACACCTTCAAAACACGCAGCTTTTCTGGCAGCAGGTCTCGCGGCCGCGAGCCCTGAGCTCGCGGCCGCGAGCTCAGGCAGTAAGCTCTCTCCAGATTTTCTGCTCCGCCACACTTTCTTATGAGCAGCATATATTTTGATTCCGAACTCCAAATCCAGATCCGTAAAGTCCGTAGCGTAGCTAACTCACTCATCTATGACATATCCAAAATTCAGCTCATTTGGATCATCCATGAAATATTTATGCATGTTCTAGTGAGCAGCTATCTACATTCTTGTACGATTTACTTCGGGTTCTATTTCCTTTGAAGCTCAAGCTTGACTCGCGGGGTTGGTAGAGCGACTCGTATCATTGATACGCAACTCCGAATCTCTCTATGATGTTAATACCTACAAACCACGGAGAAAACGATCAATACGAGAACAAAAACACAAAAGACGAACAAAGGCCAAACAAAGGGGCCAAAAGCACAAAAGAAACGAAAACACGAGAAGACACACAAAAACTCGAATCAAAGCAAGATGTTTTGGGCTTAAAGAGATAGGTAATAACGACATATTCACGGCGTTATCACAAAAACTTGTTGCGCTCCAAATACTAATACGCAAACACGCAAGTATACGGTCGTTACAAGTAATAAAGTGATAAAGGAGTGTCGAACCCACGAGGAATTGTTCAATTAATTACCAACTAACGTCTTGTTACTTCGACTTAGATTCGTGAGTTTAGTACGGTGAGGTGATGGTGGTTTTGATACTACAACTCAATTAAGTAATTACGGAAACTCACACTTGACTTAATATATGTAAAGGCTTCTACGATTTTACGTCACCTAGTTCGATTCAAGACAAACGACTTAACAATTGACAACCACACTTATGTTTGTTGTTCAAGATTTCATAAAATATTCATACGTATCTTTCGATATCGTACGAACCTACCAAAGTAGACTAATCCAATTTATGTCTAAAAGGATTAAGCCTAAGTGATGCTTTAATTCTCAAACCTTATAAGAACATGAAATGACCTAGGTATATTTCTATCCTAAAATCAATTCACAACCTAGTTTCATAATCTAATCTTTAATCAACTATGTCTAGCAATTAAAGATCAATCCATTTCATCCTATGGTTGGCCTAACCACAAGTTGACAAAGGCTCAAACTAGTTTAACAAACACTTGTATACAAGCATAGCAACAACCATTAACTCATCATTTAATCAAGAATCAAGAACCAAACATAGGATCAATAAAAACATAGAATAAATGAGATTAGCCACTCATAACAATAATATATCATTCATTACATTAAAAGACATCAATATAAATGAACAAAGTAAAAGAGTTTAGAGTAAGCTTAGGGAAGAGGTCTTCAACAACTTCTCCCTCAATGCCTTTTTATCTTCTTTGGGGAGTCCAAGTGAGAGTTCTTCTTTTTCTTCAAAAGGGAGGCAAGAGAGAAAATGTAAAGTTATGAAGTGTAGAATTCAAGAAGTTGTGATGAATTTTACCTCCTAATATCTAACCTAGCAAAACTACCAACTTTCCATGCCTAAGTTACCCTCCAAAACAAGGCAACTAAGGCCAAAAAGTCCCCAAAAGAAGTTGGAATTACAAGTGGGAGGGAAAAAGGCAAAGGACATAAAACACCTTCAAAACACGCAGCTTTTCTGGCAGCAGGTCTCGCGGCCGCGAGCCCTGAGCTCGCGGCCGCGAGCTCAGGCAGTAAGCTCTCTCCAGATTTTCTGCTCCGCCACACTTTCTTATGAGCAGCATATATTTTGATTCCGAACTCCAAATCCAGATCCGTAAAGTCCGTAGCGTAGCTAACTCACTCATCTATGACATATCCAAAATTCAGCTCATTTGGATCATCCATGAAATATTTATGCATGTTCTAGTGAGCAGCTATCTACATTCTTGTACGATTTACTTCGGGTTCTATTTCCTTTGAAGCTCAAGCTTGACTCGCGGGGTTGGTAGAGCGACTCGTATCATTGATACGCAACTCCGAATCTCTCTATGATGTTAATACCTACAAACCACGGAGAAAACGATCAATACGAGAACAAAAACACAAAAGACGAACAAAGGCCAAACAAAGGGGCCAAAAGCACAAAAGAAACGAAAACACGGGAAGACACACAAAAACTCGAATCAAAACAAGATGTTTTGGGCTTAAAGAGATAGGTAATAACGACATATTCACGGCGTTATCACAAAAACTTGTTGCGCTCCAAATACTAATACGCAAACACGCAAGTATACGGTCGTTACAAGTAATAAAGTGATAAAGGAGTGTCGAACCCACGAGGAATTGTTCAATTAGTTACCAACTAACGTCTTGTTACTTCGACTTAGATTCGTAAGTTGAGTACGGTGAGGTGATGGTGGTTTTGATACTACAACTCAATTAAGTAATTACGGAAACTCACACTTGACTTAATATATGTAAAGGCTTCTACGATTTTACATCACCTAGTTCGATTCAAGACAAACGACTCAACAATTGACAACCACACTTATGTTTGTTGTTCAAGATTTCATAAAATATTCATACGTATCTTTCGATATCGTACGAACCTACCAAAGTAGACTAATCCAATTTATGTCTAAAAGGATTAAGCCTAAGTGATGCTTTAATTCTCAAACCTTATAAGAACATGAAATGACCTAGGTATATTTCTATCCTAAAATCAATTCACAACCTAGTTTCATAATCTAATCTTTAATCAACTATGTCTAGCAATTAAAGATCAATCCATTTCATCCTATGGTTGGCCTAACCACAAGTTGACAAAGGCTCAAACTAGTTTAACAAACACTTGTATACAAGCATAGCAACAACCATTAACTCATCATTTAATCAAGAATCAAGAACCAAACATAGGATCAATAAAAACATAGAATAAATGAGATTAGCCACTCATAACAATAATATATCATTCATTACATTAAAAGATATCAATATAAATGAACAAAGTAAAAGAGTTTAGAGTAAGCTTAGTGAAGAGGTCTTCAACAACTTCTCCCTCAATGCCTTTTTATCTTCTTTGGGGAGTCCAAGTGAGAGTTCTTCTTTTTCTTCAAAAGGGAGGCAAGAGAGAAAATGTAAAGTTATGAAGTGTAGAATTCAAGAAGTTGTGATGAATTTTACCTCCTAATATCTAACCTAGCAAAACTACCAACTTTCCATGCCTAAGTTACCCTCCAAAACAAGGCAACTAAGGCCAAAAAGTCCCCAAAAGAAGTTGGAATTACAAGTGGGAGGGAAAAAGGCAAAGGACATAAAACACCTTCAAAACACGCAGCTTTTCTGGCAGCAGGTCTCGCGGCCGCGAGCCCTGAGCTCGCGGCCGCGGCTCTCTCCAGATTTTCTGCTCCGCCACACTTTCTTATGAGCAGCATATATTTTGATTCCGAACTCCAAATCCAGATCCGTAAAGTCCGTAGCGTAGCTAACTCACTCATCTATGACATATCCAAAATTCAGCTCATTTGGATCATCCATGAAATATTTATGCATGTTCTAGTGAGCAGCTATCTACATTCTTGTACGATTTACTTCGGGTTCTATTTCCTTTGAAGCTCAAGCTTGACTCGCGGGGTTGGTAGAGCGACTCGTATCATTGATACGCAACTCCGAATCTCTCTATGATGTTAATACCTACAAACCACGGAGAAAATGATCAATACGAGAACAAAAACACAAAAGACGAACAAAGGCCAAACAAAGGGGCCAAAAGCACAAAAGAAACGAAAACACGAGAAGACACACAAAAACTCGAATCAAAACAAGATGTTTTGGGCTTAAAGAGATAGGTAATAACGACATATTCACGGCGTTATCAAAAGGTAGTAAGGTGAATCTTCCCATTGTTTAAAACAAAGCATTTACAACCAAAAATTCTAAGGAAATGAATGTTTGGCTTCCTGTTATTCCAAACTTCATATAGAGTCTTGTTCTGGTGTTTGTTGATCATGCATCTGTTTTGGGTAAAGCAAGTTGTATTTGTGTCTTCTTCCCAGAATCTTTGGGGCAGCTTTGCTTCAGCTATCATAGTCCTGGTAGCTTCCTTTAGAGTTCTGTTTCTCCTTTCAGCAACTCCATTCTGTTGAGGGGTTCTGGCAGCAGAGTACTCATGGCTGATGCCTCTGATGTTACAATACTCTTCAACAGTTGAGCTTGTAAATTCAGTCACTCTATCTGATCTGATCTTTAATATCTTCATGTTCTTTTCATTCTGGATTAGCTCCATCGGATTTGTAAGATGATCCTTGGTTTCACTTTTCTTTTTCATGAAAATCACCCAAGTGCAGTATTTCTTTCCACCATTGTTGATTGGATCAATGGGTCCAAATAAGTCCATGTGTAGCAGCTCCAAAATCCTTCCAGATGATTGGTGCTTTTTGCTCTTGAAAGATGACTTGATTTGTTTACCCTTCTGACAGGTGTCACAGAGTTTATCTTTGCTCATGATTGTCTTTGGAATTCCTTCTACCAAATCATTCTTGATTAGTCTGTTTATGGTCTTGAAATTCACATGATTCATTATTTTGTGCCACAGCCAACTGACTTCACTTGGTGTTGATGCCACCAAACAAACATTTGAATTCTTATCCACAGAATTCCAGTCCACTGTGTAGACATTTCCTTGTCGTCTTCCAGATAAGATGACCTTATTTGTACCAATCTGTTCAACGTATCACTTATCTCATGAGAAGATGACTGAAAATCCCTTGTCACAAAATTGACTTATGCTCAGCAAATTGTATTTGAGGCCTTTAACATAAGAGACGTCAGATATCTCAATGTTGCCTTTGATTAATCTTCCAGTTGCTACAATCTTGCCCTCCTTGCTGTCTCCAAAAGTTACTTTGGGACCATCCACAGCAATAGCATCAGTCAGCTCATGTATGCTTCCACACATGTGTCTTGAACAGCCACTGTCCAATTACCAGATTTTCTCTACTTTACTCCTACTCGTAATCCTAACCTACAAAACAAAATAAAATTGTTTTAGGTACCCTTATTGAGAGGGTCCTGAAGGATTAGTTCCACCCTTGACAACCCAAGATGTTGAAGTCTTAGGCTTCTTAGGCTTCTGAGTTTTAACAGGAGCATGAGCAGGTTTGTCTTCATCATATACATCAGATTTGTTACGTTGATAATCAGTATGATAAGGATGATGCTCATAAGCATAATAAGATGCATCATAAGCAGCATACTTGCATTGGATGAGCAGGATATGGTGCATAGTAAGTTGGAAATTGAGGTGCATGATACATAGGAGGATATGCAGCAGGCTGCATATAATATGATTCATTTCCATACCAAGCATTTTGATTTTTCTTGTTCTTATGCTTCTTTGGTTTACTAGATGCATGCTCATTAACAGATGTCTTAGTCTTGCCACTAGTCTGATTGGTTTTAGCCTTATCAGCAGACTTCCTAGGACTCTGCTGTTTAGTCTTACCAGTCTGTTTTCCTACACTAGGCTCTTTGCTCTTTTTAGCCTTAGGAGCTTTCTTCTCCTTTAATTTATTCTCAGGTGAAGCAGGCTTAGTAGTCTGAACATACAATATGACCTTACTGTTGTCAGCTGATACAAATTTTTCAGTATGGTTCAGTTCTAGCTTGTCCTGTTCTAAAGGCATCTTCTGTTTACTAGACATGTGAGTGGATGCAATAGATTTATCATGAGACTCAATTATCTTTTCAAGTTCCATGATTTTACCCTTATAAACTTCACATTCAACTTTCAGAGACTTATTTTCTTGCTCAAGCAGTTTATATTCAGCTGATTCTTTTGGCTTTTCAGCCTTAAGTTTCAGTGAACTGTTTTGCTCTTTTAGCAATATCATCTCTTCCTTAAACTTAGCAAATGCGTCAGCAATACTAGTATTATTAACCATCATTTACTCAAGTGAATTAAATAATTCATTTTTAAGAGGAGTTACCTCATCATCCTCAGAGTTATCAGATTCCTTGGCCATCAGGCAGATAAGTGCAGGGCTCTCATCTTAAGTAGACTGTTCATCTGAAGTGTCTGAGTCTGAATCAGACGTGTAGATAGCAGCCAGCTTCTCATCTTCTGCTAACAGCACCTTGCCTTTCTGATGCTTTCTTTCCTTTCTGATTCTCTTTTCTTCTTCTGTATACTTCTCAGCTTTAGGATATGGACAGTCTCTGATGAAATGTCCCAATTTCTTGCAGTTATAGCACATTAGTTTGGATTTATAAGAATCCTTATCTTGAGAAGAAGAAGTAGGGTTAGAAGTAGATTTATTGTTGTATTTGTTCTTCATTTTTCTCTTATAGAACTTCTTGAAATTGTTCATCAGCAATGCAACGTCTCCAGCTGTGTACTCCTTTTTTTTAGTAGTGTGGCTTCATCAGATGAGTCCACTTCTTTACTTTTGTGTGCTGGTCTTCTTGGATTTTCAGGAGCAACGAGGGCAGCTGTGGGGCCTGAAGTTGAGGTTCTTTCAACACCCATTCTTGGCAGTTTATACTCATAAGCCTTGAGTACTGAGAACAGTTCTGTAAGAGAGATTTTTCCTAAATCTCTTGACTCTTCCATAGCTGTCACCTTCATGTTGAACTTTTGGAGGCAAAGCTTTTAACACTCTGACTGTTATCTCCTTGTCAGTGAAGGTTTTTCCAAGTTTGAGAACTTCATTCAGTGTCCTTGTAAACCTTGTATCCATCTGGTCAATGGTTTCAGCAGACTTCATCTTGAAGTTGTCTAACTTTTCCAGAGCAACACTTAGCTGATGCTCTTTAATGGCGTCGTTTCCTTCGCTCATATCACGAACCTTGTCCCACAATTCTTTTGCAGTCTTGCAATGCTTGACTTTATCAAATCTATCGTTGTCCAGGGCTTTGGTCATGATGAAACGGCCAACTTTGTCAAGATTGAAAAGCTTGATTTCTTCAGCTGTCATCTCATGTAGATCATTATCCACCACAATGTCTACTTCATCAACCTTTATAGTCTTGGTGAATTTGAATAGACATTTTATGATACATGTGTACATGTTGTCATTATAGGCAGCTAAGAAGATCTCCATTCTGATCTTCCAGTCTTCGAAGCTCATACCAGCTATGTAGGGAACATGGCTGATACAATCCATTTTCAAAGAGTTTTGATTTTACAAAAATTTGCTCTTTTGAAAAAGTTTGAAAACCTTTGAAAAACACTTGGATCAAGCTCGTTAATCAGGCAGCTGATTCTAATGAACCACCTGTAAGGTCTCGAAAATTTTTAAATTCAAAAGTTCGTAATAACAATACTTGGAGTCGCTAATTTCACAATTGCTTGATTGGGGTTTATTATATCTATTATTGAAGTGAAAGAGAATAAATGACACCTTCATTTCCAATTTTTAAAGTTTGATGTCAAATTGATATCTTTTGAATAATATAGGAGTCAAGTTTGCAATTCTTACCTAAATAATATAAAATAATGTAAGTAAAACAGATGGAGTGTTTATTACTCTCCACCTGTTCGTGAATTGGGGAATTGATCGCCCCAGTTCTTTATTTTCTTCCTATTCTCAATTTAAAAAAAAAAAAAAAAAAAAAAACTAGAGAAGAAAAGAGAGAAAGGGAGAGAGGGACGAGAAACAGAGAGAGCACGGTCAAGAAGGGGAAAGAAAGAAGAAAAATTTGGGGGGTAATTTTAATATTAAGGTTAACACACTTGTTTCCCTTAACTGCTTACTTTATTCATTTTGATTCTTGAATAGTTGTGTAGATTTCTTTGATTATTTGACGAATTTGAACCTAGGGCTTTCAATTCAAGTATTTGGGTTTCAATTTTAGGATTTATAGTTTTTTCATCTTGAAGACTATTTGGTCATTGATAGATATTACTATCAAGTAGGATATGAAGTCCTAATTAGCTAAATTTAACTTTGACTTGGGTTTTGATGTTTTAGTAGAAGTTTAGAGTTTAGAAAAATAAAGTGATATTAGTGTTTGAATTGTAACTAATCAAGGTTTCTTATATACAATTGCCAAGTTGAAGAGATTTATAATATGGGTCTTGAAAGTCATATAGAAGTGACAAGGGAATTGAAATTAACTCAAGTGAATCGAATTAGAATGTGATATGTCTTTCAAATTAGATCATGATTATTACGTAAAATTATGGTAGTTTTCTATATGGGTTTAGAATGGTTTTATTTACTTTTCAAAGTGTTTGTCTTACTATCTTGTTGCTTTCGGTGTACAGGAGCGGGCCGGGAACCAACATCTAATTAATAGTAAGGTTTGGGTAATATCAAAGGTGAGAGATGTACCATACCTATGTTATGTTAATGTTACAGTTTATTTAAATGTAGGTTAATGTATGAGTAGATAATTTGTTATATGTTTTGATTATGATAGCATAGAGTTGTTGAAGTAGTAAGCCTGCGATGCTCGCAGTTGATATTTATTGAGTGTCTGTGATATTTCGAAAATTGCTAGAATAACTGTCTTTACTGTTGGCAATATTATAGGTTTCTGAAATATGTAAGGATAGTATTGCTTGATTTTTTTTATGCTTATTGTAGGGACAGGATATGTGCATGTTCA
Organism: Penstemon eatonii; assembly: GCA_038501285.1. NCBI lineage: Eukaryota > Viridiplantae > Streptophyta > Magnoliopsida > Lamiales > Plantaginaceae > Penstemon > Penstemon eatonii. The sequence goes on along the minus strand of CM076715.1, from coordinate 56,558,553 downwards.
TAGTGAGTGGTAATGGTAGGTTCGGATAAATCTGGAACAAGTGGGGACTTGTCAGGTTGACTCTGAATTGAACATTATCTTGGTCTCATATATTTTGATTTTATGTGACCTAAATTGGCAGAAATGCATTTTCGTGAGTGATGGTAAGATTGGCCACTTATCCTTAGTGATAAAATGGGATTAGATACCCTTATAGTGAATAATTTGATTGTTTTCTTGTTTCTTGAACGTGTGTTTAATTACCTATAGTCTAATCTCCTATTTAAAATAATGATTTTATGTCTGGATAGTTTATTTCTTATTTGATTGATCGAAGGTGAAATTGAGTGGTTTTAAATTTCAATAAGAATTGGTTATGTAGGTTGTATTATAGTAAGTATCCTAACATTGAAACAGGGTTTATGCACACACATATACCAGCCTCACTAAGTTGAATATTTCAACCTACATATTTTTTTTGTTATCATTTTTCAGTGATTCAGGCACGAAATTCAAGTGAAGATTTCCTAGTGAATTGCTTTGATGTGCTTTTGTGTAAATAAGTTTATATGAATGTGTAGTAGTGACTTTTGCCAAAGTAATGTTAAATTTGGTTGTATATGTATACGTCTACCTATCTAATTTTGATGTTGACATGATGACTAGATGCCACACTTCGGGTTTATATGTAGACATGAAATTATGTATATGTAATTATCTATATGCCCATTTTGTAGTTATGTATTGTTTTGGGTCAATTAAAGGTAAATGTGAAAATGTTTGGCCTCGATTCTATGAAATTTTTAGTTGTTATGCTTTAACCACATTTTGAGTTTGATTATAGATATTAAGTTTAGTGGATGCCTAATTTTAAGTGTTAGATTAACACGAAGTTGGGTTGTTACAATATGGTATCAGAGCATCTGCTCATAGGCCAGGATAGGATCCTCGGTAGTTTATCATATATTACTCGATATAGTAGGTTGAGCTATACTTATTTAGTAAGGTTTGTAGAGAACTAATAAGATGTCGTTAATACTTTATTGTGTTCTTAAAAATGGTTTGTGTATCTATGTTGAAGTAAATCTTTACTTGCTTCTTGTATGTGTGATAAAGATGGCAGGGGTACCAAACTCAAATGAAGAAAATAACATGAATAGTCAAGAACCTGTGGACCCGACCATGAATCGTTTTACTGAATCAATTCCTGTGCTGGATAGAACCGACCAACTCATCAGAGCATTAGAGCTATTTAATAGAAATTTTCAGAATTTGAGTCAATCTGTTCCACCTCCAGTTCCTCCGACTCCTCCGGTACCTCCATCACCGACTTCAACAGTATTTGACCAGACTCTAGACAGATTTTCACGATTCAAGCCTCCTACATTTCATGGTGAACCAGATGATCAGAGGATTGGATGGAGACAATAGAGAAACTATTTAAAGTTCCCGGATGCTCGGATGATATGAAAATAATGCTTGCTACCTTTCTGTTTGAAAGTGATGCAGGGGCATGGTGGAAATCGAGAGAACGCAGTTAGGAGCAAAACCATGTACCAAGAACGTGGGCAAACTTTTTACAGGAATTCAGTGACAAATATGTACCTATTGTGGTACGCGAACAAAGAGAGGAAGAATTCAATGCACTTCACCAAGGCACATCCTCAGTGGTTGTTTATGAAGCTCGTTTCAGCCGCTTAATCAAGTATGCTCCCCACTTGCTCATTGATGAACAAAGGCATACTCGAAAATTCATTAGAGGTCTACGACAAGAAATTCAGGAGGCTTTGTCATCACATCACATTGAATTTTATACTGATGCAGTGGAAAGAGCTACGAGAGTGGAGAATACATCAACCAAAGCAAGTCCTGTTCAACCCATTGAAAAAAAAAAGTAGACCCCCATCTTCATCTTGGCAGGCGGGAAGGAACCCTGGAAAGGTACAAAAATTTATGCGTCCTCAGCAAGTAAACTTCAAAAAACCTTCAGCACCAAATGAAAGGGTGAAGGCGTACCAGGATCGGGTGTGTAACTACTGCGGATATGCCGGGTATTCGGAGGATAGATGTTGGAAAAAGGCGGGCAAATGTCTAAAATGTGGTAGTGGCAAACATTTCATCAAGAATTGTCCTCAGATTGGGGCAAATAACTGGACAAGAAATGATAAATCTCGCGATAACCCATCTACAACAACCAGACCAAAGGTCCCAGGGCGTGCTTACGCCTTGGAAGGAGATAAAGAGACCAAATTGAATCCTACTAATATCGTGGAAGGTACAATTCTTGTTGGTTAAAGTTTGGCTAAAGTGTTGTTTGATTCTGGCGCATCTCATTCTTTTGTATCCCCTCATTTTGTTGCAAATCTTAAGTGGGAAGCTGAAAAACTTCCTTTTGATTTAGATGTTAGTACACCTATGGGGTCCTCATTTATAACGGGTACGGTGTACAAGAATTGTGGGGTTAGAGTAGGCAAGGGAACTTTTCCGGCTGATTTAATTGTGTTACCCATACGGGATTTTGATATAATACTTGGGATGGATTGGTTGTCCACACATTTTGCTTATCTAGATTGTCATACAAAATCGGTTACACTGCGAGTTCCCGGACAATCGGAGGTATGTTTATATGGAGATCGAAAGTTTGACAAGGTTCCGATCATTTCTGCAGTTCAAGCACGTCGAGCTTTACAAAAGGAAGGACAAGGAATTCTAGCTTACCTGATCAACAAGCCAAAAGACAAAGTAGAGTTAAAAGAAGTCCCTATAGTAAATGAGTTTGTGGACGTGTTCCCAGAAGAGTTGACAACTTTACCCCCTGATCGGGATGTAGAATTTACTATTGAAATCTTACCAGAAGCTTCTCCAATAGCCAAAGCAACCTATCGTATGGCTCCTACCGAGTTGAATGAATTAAAGGCACAACTTCAAGATCTGTTGAAACGTGGTTTTATAAGACCGAGTACTTCACCATGGGGAGCTCCTGTTTGATTTGTAAAGAAGAAAGACGGTACATTACGTATGTGTATCGACTATAGAGGGTTGAATCATGTTACTATCAAGAATAAATACCCGTAAATACCCGTTACCACGCATAGAAGAGTTGTTTGATCAACTTCAAGGATCGCAAGTTTATTCAAATCTTGATTTAAGGCAAGGTTATTATCAGTTGAAGATTAAGGAGGAGGACATTCCAAAGACGGCTCTCAATACGAGGTATGGGCACTTTGAATTCGTCGTGATGCCCTTTGGCTTAACCAATGCACCGGCCGCATTCATGGACCTAATGCACCGTATCTTCAGACCATACTTGGACCAGTTCGTTGTAATCTTCATCGACGATATTTTGATCTACTCCAAATCCAAGCAAGAACATGAGACACACCTACGAGAGGTGTTACGGGTACTAAGGGAGAATAAGTTGTATGCCAAATTTAGTAAATGTGAATTTTGGTTAGAACGTGTCGCCTTTCTGGGTCATGTTATTTCGGGAGATGGCATAGCAGTTGATCCCTCTAAGGTTGAAGTAGTTACAGAATGGAAAATACCCAAAACAATAACTGAGATTCACAGTTTCTTGGGTCTAGCTGGTTATTACCGGAGATTCATTAAGGATTTTTCCAAAATAGCTGCGCCTTTGACAAATCTTACCCAAAAGAAAATACCATTCGTATGGGATGATAAGTGTGAAGAAAGTTTCAAGGAATTGAAAAGACGCTTAACTACGGCTCCAGTATTGGCTTTACCTGAAGGAACAAAGAACCTTATGGTTTACACCGATGCATCTAAGGAGGGATTGGGGTGCGTTTTGATGCAAAACGGTAAAGTGATTGCTTATGCCTCTCGAAAGTTAAAACCATATGAAAAGAATTATCCCGTACACGACCTAGAGCTTGCAGCTATAGTTTTTGCCTTGGGAAAGTGGAGACATTACCTTTACGGTGCATCTTTTGTAATCTTCACAGATCACAAAAGTCTGAAGTACTTATTCTCGCAAAAGGACCTGAACATGAGGCAAAGAAGATGGATAGAATTTTTAGAAGATTACGAATGTTCCATTCAGTATCACCCACGGAAAGCAAATGTCGTAGCTGACGCCTTAAGCAGAAAAGTTACTGTAGCATATTTGATGAATGAAGAATGGAAGATGCTTGAAAAGATTTCCTATTGGAATCCTGAAGAAGCTAAGATGGGGATTCTTTTCATGAGTTTGAAGGTACAATCGAATCTCCTACAACAAATCCTCGAACTTCAACAAACTGATGCAGAAATACAGAAGATTAAGAAATCTCTTAAGGGAAATGTGGAGTCACCTTTTAGTATAGATTCAACTGGAGCATTGCGATTTAGAGGAAGGATATGGGTGCCAAAGAATAGTAGCTTGAAAGACAAAATTTTAGAAGAATCCCACCGTTCGCGATATAGCATTCATCCTGGCGGAAATAAGATGTATCAGGATTTGAAGCGACACTATTGGTGGGAAGGCACGAAAAAAGAGGTAGCTAATTTCATAGCAAAATGTTTTGTTTGCCAACAAGTAAAAGCAGAACATCAACGCCCCTCCGGTTTATTGCAACCCTTACCAGTGCCTGAATGGAAGTGGGAGTCAGTGACTATGGATTTTGTAACAGGTTTACCACATAGTAGAAATCAGCACAATGCAATATGGGTTATTGTGGATCGACTGACTAAAGTTGCTCATTTTACTCCCATCAGCATGAACTACACCGTGGATCGACTTGCAGAATTATATAGGGATGAAATTATTAGATCACACGGAGTACCTAAAAGCATCACTTCAGATCGTGATCCAAGGTTTATGTCGAGACTATGGAAAAAAATTCAGGAAGCTTTGGGTACTAAGTTGCAATTCAGCACTACAGCACATCCTCAAACCGATGGACAATCAGAAAGAACGATACAAATTTTGGAAGATATGCTCCGTGCTTGTGTACTTGAATTCAAGGGTGGATGGGAGAAACATCTATCGTTGGTAGAATTTGCATACAATAACAGCTTCCAGTCTACCATTCAGATGGCACCATACGAAGCATTGTATGGACGGAAGTGTAGGTCTCCAATTAATTGGGATTTTGATGAGCACAAAATATTGACCTCCTCAACATCGCAACAAAGTCAAGGAACCCCTAACCTAATTCAAGAGGCCATTGAAACAATTCAAATAATCAAGAAAAGGATGACAGCTGCTCAGAACAGACAAAAAAGTTATGCTGATAGACGAAGGAAACCGTTAGAATTCGAAGTGGGCGATAGAGTATTCTTGAAAGTATCCCCAAAAAAGGGACTCGTCAAGCATGGAAAGGCGGAAAACTCAGCCCAAGATATGTTGGGCCTATTGAAATTTTAGAACGAGTTGGATCGGTAGCATATAGACTAGACCTTCCACCAAATTTGGGTGAAATCCATAATGTATTCCATGTCTCTCTTCTAAAGAAATATCACCCAGATCCTTCGAATGTGATTGATCATAAACCTTTACAAATACAGAAGAATTTGACCTACGAGGAGAAACATGTACGTATACTAGATAGAAAGTTTCAAGAGTTGCGGAACCGCAAGATTCCCCTCGTAAAGGTCTTATGGCAAAGTCAACAGACAGAGGAAACAACTTGGGAACTAGAGGAGGAAATGCGAAAGCATAATCCCGAGTTATTCGAGTCAATCAGGTACGAATTTGGGGACCAAATTCTTTTAAGTGGGGGAGTATGTAAGGTCTCGAAAATTTTTAAATTCAAAAGTTCGTAATAACACTACTTGGAGTCTCTAATTTCACAATTGCTTGATTGGGGTTTATTATATCTATTATTGAAGTGAAAGAGAATAAATGACACCTTCATTTCCAATTTTTAAAGTTTGATGTCAAATTGATATCTTTTGAATAATATAGGAGTCAAGTTTGCTATTCTTACCTAAATAATATAAAATAATGTAAGTAAAACAGATGGAGAGTTTATTACTCTCCACCTGTTCGTGAATTGGGGAATTGATCGCCCCAGTTCTTTATTTTCTTCCTATTCTCAATTTAAAAAAAAAAAAAAAAAAAAACTAGAGAAGAAAAGAGAGAAAGGGAGAGAAGGACGAGAAAGAGAGAGAGCACGGTCAAGAGGGGGAAAGAAAGAAGAAAAATTTGTGGGGTAATTTTAAGATTAAGGTTAACACACTTGTTTCCCTTAATTGCTTACTATATTCATTTTGATTCTTGGATAGTTGTGTAGATTTCTTTGATTATTTGACGAATTTGAACCTAGGGCTTTCAATTCAACTATTTGGGTTTCAATTTTAGGATTTATAGTTTTTTCATCTTGAAGACTATTTGGTCATTGATAGATATTACTATCAAGTAGGATATGAAGTCCTAATTAGCTAAATTTAACTTTGACTTGGGTTTTGATGTTTTAGTAGAAGTTTAGAGTTTAGAAAAATAAAGTGATATTAGTGTTTGAATTGTAACTAATCAAGGTTTCTTATATACAATTGCCAAGTTGAAGAGATTTATAATATGGGTCTTGAAAGTCATATAGAAGTGACAAGGGAATTGAAATTAACTCAAGTGAATCGAATTAGAATGTGATATGTCTTTCAAATTAGATCATGATTATTACGTAAAATTATGGTAGTTTTCTATATGGGTTTAGAATGGTTTTATTTACTTTTCAAAGTGTATGTCTTACTATCTTGTTGCTTTCGGTGTACAGGAGCGGGCCGGGAACCAACATCTAATTAATAGTAAGGTTTGGGTAATATCAAAGGTGAGAGCTGTACCATACCTATGTTATGTTAATGTTACAGTTTATTTAAATGTAGGTTAATGTATGAGTAGATAATTTGTTATATGTTTTGATTATGATAGCATAGAGTTGTTGAAGTAGTAAGCCTGCGATGCTCGCAGTTGATATTTATTGAGTGTCTGTGATATTTCGAAAATTGCTAGAATAACTGTCTTTACTGTTGGCAATATTATAGGTTTCTGAAATATGTAAGGATAGTATTGCTTGATTTTTTTTATGCTTATTGTAGGGACAGGATATGTGCATGTTCATAGTGAGTGGTAATGGTAGGTTCGGATAAATCTGGAACAAGTGGGGACTTGTCAGGTTGACTCTGAATTGAACATTATCTTGGTCTCATATATTTTGATTTTATGTGACCTAAATTGGCAGACATGCATTTTCGTGAGGGATGGTAAGATTGACCACTTATCCTTAGTGATAAAATGGGATTAGATACCCTTATAGTGAATAATTTGATTGTTTTCTTGTTTCTTGAACGTGTGTTTAATTACCTATAGTCTAATCTCCTATTTAAAATAATGATTTTATGTCTGGATAGTTTATTTCTTATTTGATTGATCGAAGGTGAAATTGAGTGGTTTTAAATTTCAATAAGAATTGGTTATGCAGGTTGTATTATAGTAAATATCCTAACATTGAAACAGGGTTTATGCACACACATATACCAGCCTCACTAAGTTGAATATTTCAACTTACATATTTTTTTTGTTATCATTTTTCAGTGATTCAGGCACGAAACTCAAGTGAAGATTTCCTAGTGAATTGCTTTGATGTGCTTTTGTGTAAATAAGTTTATATGAATGTGTAGTAGTGACTTTTGCCAAAGTAATGTTAAATTTGGTTGTATATGTATACGTCTACCTATCTAATTTTGATGTTGACATGATGACTAGATGCCACACTTCGGGTTTATATGTAGACATGAAAGTATGTATATGTAATTATCTATATGCCCATTTTGTAGTTATGTATTGTTTTGGGTCAATTAAAGGTAAATTATTAGTATTGAAAATGTTTGGCCTCGATTCTATGAAATTTTTAGTTGTTATGCTTTAACCAGTACATTTTGAGTTTGATTATAGATATTATAGATATTAAGTTTAGTGGATGCCTAATTGTAAGTGTTAGATTAACACGAAGTTGGGTTGTTACACCACCCGCTCTGATACCACTTGTTGGTCCCAAGTGGTCAGATGAGGTCTAGAGGGGGGGTGAATAGACCTCTGAAAATTTTAAACTTTAAAACTTTCCAGTCGTCTGTCAGCAGACTAAGCTGATATAGGTCAGTAAGCTGACTATGCTAATCGTGAACAAATCTTTGAACAGCACAGTCAACCACTTCTATGATTACTACTTAGCTGATTCCAGCAAACATAGCTTTAAAAACAGAATACTTGTAGCGGATATTTTTTAAGTGTTTTTCACATGTAAACTTCTAGTCTTTTGAAAGATTTGTCCCCAGTTTTAACAAATTTTAAAGAATCTTTCAACAGTTTTTCTAAATTGTTTTATGCAACTTTGAAAATATGCATGGAAATAATGCAAATTAAAGCATAAAGAATTTTTATAGTGGTTATATGTATAAAAATCATTTAGTCCACCCTTCCAAGTCACTTAGATCTTGGGTTATACTATAAGCACTTAGTTTACAGTATACTCTACTTACGCCAAAACAACAAATGAATGTGGCCGTAAGCTCACAATAGGAAATCACAAAGAAAACCTATCCTCTGAAGTTAGATCACTCACAAAGATGGATCTACACTTCTCACAACACTCCTTTACAGTTTTTCACTCAGAAAAAAAATGATTAAGCTTGAATCTTCAACTTGGTTCTGTCAACAAATGACTTCGCCAGGTGAGTGAGCTGTTCTTGAGACTTAGAGAGATTTTGCTTCGGAAATTTGTTCGGAGTTGTGTTGTTCTCTTCTTCTTCAGTCTCACGAACTATTTATACTCCAGGTTTGAAAAATGTCCGTTGAAGAAAGACAGAATTCAAAATCCTCGGGTACTGGTCCTTAAATTCTGCGAACGGCTCTCTGCTCTGCAGCAGTACTGTCCACAGTACTTTTTGTCAGGCAGCATTTAATGCACTAGGCTAATACGAGGTATTCCTTCAATCATTTGTCATTAATACCCTCAGTCAGCATTAATTACTCCAGGTGCATTTATTACCGTTGGAGAGACTTCCTGATCATCTTCACTTGGCTGATGAGTACACTAGTCTGATGATGAACTGAGCTGATCCCAAACTTGAACTAATCTGATTTGAGTCGGCTGATTCTCACCAATCTGATTTCTTCCTTCAACAGCAGCTCAGTAGTCTTCTGGACCATATTGAATTTTGACTTGACTGATATGTTCCTGATATCTGATTTCCAAACTTAGCTGGTTAAGATGTTTTGGAAATCATCAAAAGCTCCCTTTAAATTTTAAATTACTTGTCTTCTGATCTTTATCTTCATCCAACATACCTAATATTGTTCCCTACAACTTCACGTAAGATATTTTAAAATTAGTTTCTTGAAAGAGAAAATTGAACGTTTGGTCCTACTTATGGGTTGCTAAGAGAGACAAATGATGTATTTTGAATTTAAGATGGGCGGATGTGTAATACTACATTGATAAGACGGACTCATGTGCAACGAAAAATTCAATAGGGGCAAATGTGTTACACTGTAATGGTAAAATTAAGGGACGAACCTGCTACAAAAAATTTAAAATGAACGAATGTTCAAAAATTTACCCATAAGGAGCACCAAATTAAATGTGCTATCTACTCTTCTTAAAATAAGTCAATTCAAAACGATATATTGGAGTTTCATCTTGAGTTTTTAAAATTTCAAGGGGGATCCATATAATAAAATTATTACAGGTTAGTTTCATGCATGTTTCACATAACATAATGGATTATCTTGCAGTTTCCTCTTTGCTTTGCAGTTTCTTCAGTTCGGACGTCAATGAAAATTCTTCGTTCAATCTTAATTTGGTTTTTGGCTCCTCAATTTTAAAAATATAATCAATCCATGGTCAAAATTCCTAGTCCATAATACACATTCTTTTCCTTTTCCAGTTGGTGGGGAGTGTGCGAGGCACTAAAAATTGACCTTTCTTTTTTTCAGAACATGCTCAAAATGATTGCAATAAATTCAATACATAAACAACAATTTACGCCATGTAGTATTCATAATGTTAAATTTTATTATCCTCTCGTGAATTTATAGAGAATACTTGCATCCCTCTATTATCTTATAAAAGTGATATTAGTTTTTAGTGGACCTCTCACACAAAATAAGTCTTTTTTGTTGAGTAATGCCTAAAATCTATATTCGGTTCATAAAAATGTAACTATAATGTGCCTTTAACTTCTCTCTCTATTTATATGTATGTATAAAATATATTATGATATTTTATCATATATATATATATATATATATATATATATATATATTGTATGTATGCATGTATATTTAATTATATTAAGAGAAATTTACATAGATATCTCGTGGCTATAATCCTAATATAATTACAAAATTTTATCCTCCTGTTTCAAAAATTATAAAGACACTCCCTTGACTTAACGAATGTTACTCAACTTTGATGGCACACTTAAAATATCCAAAATTCCCTTAGTTGTTTTTAATATTTACAAAAGACAATTCAAAGAAATTCAAAACCTCAATTTAATTGCCGCTCTCAAGCTCCACCACCTCCGTTTATTAAACTTTTCCGGCCACTCCGGACACGGTTTGAGCTCTCTTTAATGGCTATAGATTCTCTTCACGTCCTCTACATATCTCAAACATTAATTATCAGTTTCAAGTTTATCCCGGTACTCTATTTTCAGATCTATGAATTTTTCATTTTTTCAATTTTACGCCACCATCCGCCTCGCCTTTCAGCTGTAGACTCCCCTCGGTGTGGCGATAATTTTGGTACCAACCTCGTCCAATTTGGTGTTGAATTGAAGTTTCCCATTTCCAAACTCAAGTCAATGACGGATCTTTCCATCTTCGCAAAATCAGCCCATTTCCAAACACTTTCAACCTTATTGAAAGTGTTTTTCAACTTTTTTCTACTCGAAAAGCGATTTTCATAAATTTGCAAAATTACCAACAGGTGATTGGTATAGTGAAAAAGATTAGTTACTATATAGCAGCAAACTCATGTTCGAATTTCTGTTGGGAGAGGTTTCGACTTAATGTGTAACGCCCCCAAAATTTCGAACCCTTTTGATTGGATTTTTATTCCAATTTATGTGCTACATTTTATTTTCAAAGTTAAGCATTAATTTGAATTAAAATATAAAAATTAATTAAATCTTATGATCTTTTGAACTTTGTAATAATTAAAAATATAAAAGTCACTTTAAAATAAGATTAAGACTTTTTTTAAAAGAAAAAAAAATTTCGGGCTTGGATGCACAAAAATTTTGTTTTTGGGGACAAAAATGTAAACTTTCCAAAACTTCAGGGGGCAAAGTGTAAATTCGCCCCAAGTTGAAGATTCTCTGCAGGAGTAATAATTTTTCCTCCTAGCACACTCCAAGAGCTGCAAAAACCATGCCCTTGTGTGAAGGAACTCCTCTACCCAAGAAAATACATGCATTGGTGGGTTTATAGAAGACAATTATGTCTTCCCACTTTTCTAAGTAAAGTTTGTATGTATACATGTATGTACACATTTTTAAATCAGATTTCATTCTCTATCTAAATACTCCATCCAATCTTTGATTCTTTTTACATTATTACTCTTTACTTAGTGAAAACTTGAGTTTTAAAGAGAGGGAAAAAGAAATAACAAATTTAGAAAGAAATTTTTCGGATATACACAGCCAAGCCTCGGTTTTTCACACAATCCGTCTTCGTCCACCGTTGGATCATGCCCAAATTTTGCGTGAAGGTCCTACACACACGGGACTACATATTGACCGTTCGGATCGTCAATTGTATCTCCCGGAGTGAATCGGCAGTAATTAGAAGTTGGTGAAAAATAAGGATTTGATTGAGGGCTATTGTTATGAACCACCACCGGAGCCGCCACCACCACCATCGGAGGTCTGAGAGTGAAGATAGCTTCATATACTTCGGTGCTTTGGGTAAGATTATCTATGCTTGTGTTCTTTAATTGATTGGATTAATTTTATTATCTTTTAAAGTGTTCTTCAAAGAAAAATGGAGAAACACGTACATGCATTTATAAAAAGTAGTAGAATTAAGTTATTATATTATAAAATAGATTTGATTTCATATTTGGGTTGAGTTTATGGATTTTATTTCAAGACTTAGAAATTTGTGTTCATTTGCACAAAACATGAATATTGAAGGACTTTATTTTATCGATTGTAGTTTTATGAAAAGTTGTTTAGTTTATATTCAATATTGATTTTTTAATGTGGTTTTGCTTGGGTTAAAGAAATGTTTATTAGATATATGGATCTTGATTTCTTTTTGGAAGAAAGTTGATGTTTTTAATTTTCGAAACTTAGGGGGGTATTTTTTGAAAGATATTAAAAGTACAAGGGTTAGGGATGCGAAAATTTTGAGAGTATAATGAACTGAAAATATCTATTTTTGCTTGATATTTGGTTAGGTTTAATTGAAAAGCATTTGTTTTAAAGTTTGTTTCGATGTTTTGCAAAAATGGGAGATTTTGAAACATTTGGGGTTATTTTTGTAAATCTGAAAATAAGGGGGTAAATGTGTTGTTTGGTCGCTGTTTTTACATTGTTACTTTTATAAACTTTTGATTAAATGATTTGAAGTAGTGCTTTGATAAATTGTATTTTAAGATTGAAAATTTGAAAAATGTCCTAAAAAAATTTATAATGAAAGAACATTTTGTTTCTCATTGTTAGTTTGTGAAAGTTATTAAAACTTATTGTTAATCTCAGTTTTATATTGAAATTATGATTGATTATTTTTAAATATTGCTTAAATGCGTGGATCTTGAATTAATTTTCAAGAAAATTGGTTTTATTAAGTTTTCAAAACTATGAGGGTATTCTTGAAAAGTTTTAAACTAGTGGGATTTTTAAAGATTTAATTTTTGAAGTAACAAGATACTTAATACTTTTATTTGATTTTCGATATGATTTTAGTTAAAAATCTTATGATTTAAAGTTTGTTGCAATTTTTTGAAAAAATGGATATTTTTAAAAGTTTAGGAGTTGTTTTGTAAATCTGAAAAATGAAGGTGAAATTTTTCCAGTTTTGGCACTGTTTTAGGAAATTAGTATTTTGAGTTTTGAAAATAATATCTCTTAATTGAAGTTGATGTCATAAGTTCTAAGCACTTTTATGTGGTGTGTTAGTTTAGGAAATCCTAGTGTAGGATTTTCATTAGTTACGTTTTAGTAAGGTTGTTAGATACATTCTTAGTTGTATACATATTTGCTCAGGTTTCGGATACAGTTCATCGTGGAATTTTGGTCGTCGTAATAAGCTCCTCAGGTGAGTGTTGTGTGCTACTCGTGCGTATGTCTGAATATGCTAGTAGGTCTTATGACTACTTATATGTCCTTGATATAGTGAATTGAACTGTTACAATTGTTGTTATTGTATTGATTACTTATCCCTGTTACTGAATTGTTACTGTTACTGTACTGTTTATTGTTACTGTGTGGGCCCCTATTCTTGGTGTGCGGAATCGTGGGTAACCTGGAAGGTTAGGGTCGGAGGGTTACCTCGATCCACCGTAGACCCGCTTCACGAGCCAAGTGTGGAGGTTACACTTAGGGAGTGAATGTCAAACTCTTGGCATTTGACGTCAATGCGAACTATTATGTAAGGTCGCACCTTACTTGGAGTGTTCAGTGGTGGTTTTCCTTATTGTGGATTGGAAGGTAGGAGGAGGACGGCATCAACAAATGTTGGTTACTTGTTTAACGTGCTTAAATTGTTCTAGCATATGTTCATTACTGTACTGTTGTATATGCTCATGTAAATTAAGTTGAATCCACGCACATGTGCACTACAGCCTTACTAAGTTGGACGATCAACTTATGCATTTCATGTTTCAATCTTTTCAGCTACAGGTGTTTGGGGGTAAACGATAGTTCATGTTGCGGTTAGGTCATCACGGTTGCGGACCCACCCTAGTTCCAGAGAGTAGTTGAACTTTTGTTTAAATTCTTATTTGATTTTAAGATTTTCGTTTGAACTCATGTTTTAAATCTCCTATAATGTCTAAGTTCATTTTTATTATATCTTGCTAAATATCTTGATATTTTAGCTAATTTTGTAAAATGGGAATATCTATCGAAAATGATTTTAAATTTTATCAAATATTAATTTTAATCTTCTTGTATTTCTTTTGGGTCCCACAAGTTATTTCACCATGTCATGTCATCCATTCAAATTTGTTTTAATTAGTTCCGCTTTAAACTTAGTAATCAAAGTTGTTCTTAGTTCATTTTAAACCGTTTCCGCTTAAAACCTTTAATTCTCGATTTTAATTTATCGTTTCTTTTAAAAGGTTTCGATATTTTAACTCTTTTTCAAAATAATAATAATTTTTCTACCGTTATCCGACGAACCTGTCGAGCCGGACCGCCACATAATGTGTCTAATGCTCCTCAATATGGATTAAACCTTTAGAAAATAAAAAAAAAAAATTACAAAACTTATTTTTTAGGGTGTAATACTTTTCTACTTATCATCTGCTTAAAGCAGATTTTTTGTGTTTGCAAATGTGTGCTTATGTTGTTGCTTTTCAACTAAAAAGCGGGGGAAAAAAAATATATTTTTAAAAAAATCATGTAAGGACATGCTTTTGAGTTTGGTGGCATGTTTGTAATATTTCAGAAACAGTTTGTGAAATTTTATTTACAAATTTATCGTCATTTATTAATTTTAGTTCTAGCTATACCATTATTTACATCCTCCGTCACAAGTTATTTTATATATTATTACTATGTTATGATTGAATTAACTTATCCATGTGAGGTTATTTGGCACCATTAATTTTAAATAACTTCCTTTCAAAACATACTGCTAATTTGCTAAACATTGCATTTAAACACAAATATCAATACATTATGAATGATTTATTCAATTTCACAATTTTCTCATACTCACACTTCCCACTCAAACTTATTTTAATTATAATAATAATAATAATAATAATTTTTTTTAATAGTTTCACAATCATGAAATTAAGTCGTTCTTAATAATAAGAAAATCAACAACTAAACATAATTTAAGGAACAACAATGACTAGCATAACGAACCAAAAACAACACTCGCTATTAATGCACTTGAACATAAAGGAAAAATAACAAAGAGTGAACACAAACGACTACACATAATTAAAGCAAAATAACAATCACAATGGAGTTTTAAAACTGCTTAAGAAAAGAGTAGATGTGTTCATTGATGTCATCTGGCCTTTCTTGATTGATAAAGTGAGCACCACCTTCTATTACAATGACTTCCTTTAACAAAGGCACAAATTTCTTCAAACCACCTTTGTGTATATACTCCTTGGTCCCTGGTATATGATAAACTAGGTCTAATTCTCCCACAATAAACTTTGTTGGCACTTTTACTTGAGCCCCGGACCATGTCGCATTCAGTTCCCAATTCCTGTGATTTTCAGTAGCAATGACACAAGGAATTCGAAAATTATAAATTCCAATTTATGTCAAGAATGGTGTATGACACATATTAGTGCTTATTAACTAATGAAACTTTTACAAAAACTTGTGAAATAAAACCACGTTTACACTCTAAATTGGAAACAAGTCGAGTTATTTAAACAATATATTGTTCAAGTTTAGGTATAATCTACTTATCTGCTTTTGAGATTGATAAACAAACCGAGCCCAACAAGATTTAATCAAGCCAAACACGTGATTGATGAGAGTGTAAGTGTGGTAGGTGCACCTCTTGTCTGGTGGGAAGTTATGAGGCTAGTCTTTGCACGCGATGTATGGCCCATGCAAATTTTGCAGCCTCAAATGAGTTACGGATGCTACCCTTAAGGGTATTTTCGTATTCTCCTTTTTTAACCCCTGACGTTGGTATTGGGGCCCCACTCTTTTATGACAGGAAAAACCTCGACTTAACTAAACAGGACCTTCACAATCACCTTCTAGCAAGCTAATGTCAATTTACCCTATGTGATATTCATAATGTTTGATTTACCCCATTGTGATTTGAAAAGAGCACTTTTCCCCCCCTGTGAAAATTTTAAAGGAGAAATTTACCTCCTTCAACCGGAGAGTGAAACTAACTTGTCAAAATTGAGAGTAAGCATGAAAAGTGTTTTGTTATCATAGGGGGGTAAATAGTCCCATTTACCATAAGACAAGTGGTAAAGTGTCACATTTATCATAACACAAGAGGCTGAAGTATCACATATAAGAGGGATAGTTTTGTCAATTTGTCTCATTTTAATTTTAAAAATATCATGAAGGCCGTGTGAAACTTTTATAAGATCATAGGGGGATAAAACAATCTTTTTCAAATCACTGGGGGTAAATTGAACATCATTCATATCATATGGAGTAAAATGTCATTAACTCCCTTGTAGCTTATGTTAGAAAGATTGTTGCATTAGTTAAAACAAGCTTTAATCGACCAACTATGCAAGTTTCAACTTTCAACTTTGATTTTCAGCCCACATTAAAGTTTACGAAAGGATACTAGAGGTTGTATTAATATGGAGACACACTTACAAGTCCATAGCGCGATAGTAATTCACTGCTCCAGTGAAACCAGTCTGATCGAATTTGCTTGTGTAATAGTTGAGGTCCTCTTCTTTTAACCAATCGGGCCTATCTGACGAATATCCAAACCCTTTACCTTTAGGAAAGTAAAATGGTGCTGGATTTCGAAATGCAAGGAAATTCTTGAGAACTTCCTTAACACCAATATTTGCAAACTCAGCTTCTATGTCACCATGTTCCTGCAACATATTTTTAATTTTAACTAGTTAGATTATCAAGAAAGATGAAAATTCTAAAGATTAAGACAATCTTGTCAAGAAAAGATTTACAAATCCATGGTAAATGCTAGTAAACCACTTGATTCCCTAGTCGATTCGGCCAAAAAAGCCTCAATTAAAAAAGATACCATTTTTGCTGGCTCTTAGATTTCAGTAAATATCACGACGAGGATAATGAAAGCGAAAATAAATGGATCTCAATGATAATTCATTTTGCAAGAAAAACAATATCCTTATTGTTTTAGTCAATAAACTCGAAGAATCAAACATAACCAATTTACACATTAGAGTCCACGAATCAAACATAACCCAATTAGCTGAGAATTTGAAATGCATGTTTGAAACTAGTAAAATGGGATAAATGCAAGAAACTCCTCCTTTTTGTGCAAAACCTACATAAAACTACCTACCAAATGATATGTTTATTGCATAGAATCCCCTGTACTTTCAAATATTTGGCACGACACCCCTGATGAAATGTTCATAGCATAGAATCCCCCTTTACTTTTACATGTTCAGAACGAAACCCTCCATCCATACAAATTTTGTAAACCCTATTTTGTATGTATGGGGGATTTCGTGCCTTATTATTTCATAGTTCAAGAAATTTTATTTTGCACTTTCCAAAATAAAAAATTCAAGATAAGGATTTCCACAAACATACAAAAACGCTTCAAACCAAACAAGCACAATCCAAGTAGCAAAATCAAATAATAAACAAATTTATTGTATAAATTTTCTGTGAATACTTTGGGTTTTAAACCCACCTGAAATCTGCAGATATAATGATCATCGCCGTATAATTTCCTCATCTTACCCAGAATACTCATTTCAGGGTTCCACGGAGTATAAGGAACACTCATATTCACTAACCCCTTAACTCTATCAGGTCTGTACAAACACAAATGCCAAGCAATTATAGCACCCCAGTCATGCCCAACAACAAACACCTGGTCTTCATTCGGAGAAATCGCATCGAGAAGCAAAATCAAATCACCCACTATGTGAAGCACAGAGAATTTGGAAGGGTCGTCGAGGGGCGCGCCGGTGGTGTCGCCGTAACCCCTCATGTCCGGAGCCACCGCGCGGTAGCCACGCGCCGCCATGAAAACCATTTGGTGGCGCCATGAATACCAGAGTTCGGGGAAGCCGTGCAGGAAGAGGACTAAAGGGCCTTGGCCCACTTCGGCAACGTGCATTTTTAGGCCATTGACGGGTATAATCTTGTGCTCTATCTTCTCCATTGTTGATTTGCGAATTCTTTTTTTTTTTTTTAGATTTTTGCGATTATTATTTGAGAACAGGTACTATCTTATCAAAAACAGAGAAAAAAGAAGTCGGTACATATATAGATAAACATCATTAACTAACAAGTTAACTAATAACATTACTAAATACTTAGATTATAGCCTAATTTTTTTTTTCTTTTTTACAGTTTTGTTTTCTCTTAAGTTTTTTTTAACATTTGAATTTTCATTATTAATTATTTATTTTATTATAGTCCTTCTCAATTCTTAGGCAGTTTCATGGTGGCTCCGACGTCACATGATTTACATGCGACTAAAGAGAGGGTATTTTTGGGAAATCACTGTTAAGGTAAATTTTTAACGGGAACCAATGTATCACTTTGGTACCCATAAAGACTATTTATATCACTTTGATCCCTCACATTTTGGCATGCACTGTACAGTCAATTTCCCGTCGAAAATTATTCTCCTCCATTATGTGAATTTTTTTCCAATATAACCTTCATGGTCAAAGTATTTCCCAAAATATCTTTCTTGTCAAAATAATTCCCTGAATGTACCTTTTAGCAAAAATCGCAGGTAAGAACTGCGATTCTTTAGAAAATCGCAATCCCAATCTGCGAACATTTTATTATTTAAAAAAAAAGATAAAAAAGTAAAAATAAAAATCGCAGGTACCACCTGCGAATTTTAGCTAATTATCACTACTTAATTAACAAGGTGAGAAATTAATTACGGATATAAATCGCAGCTACTACCTGCGATTTACTTAAAGAATCCCTAAATCTAACGCTGCCTATTTTCAATTTACTTCCCCCACTTCTCCACCCCTTCTCACTACCAGTCTGCCGCACCGCCGTCCGCCGCCTCTGTCCTCCGTCATAGATTGTTTGCAGGTACGAGGAATTCTGTCAATAATAGTATTAGCAATGTTCTGTTTCGAATTTATGATATTGAGTCGTAATATCATAGATTGGTTAAAGTTTCAATTCTTGCAAATTCATATCCTGGACACATCCTTCCTATAATGTAGTGTCCACCATTCTGAAACAGAAGAAAAAGACAGGCATAAATAAATAGTGTCTTTTTCATCGTATCCCATTGAATTTAGAGAGAAAAAGACTGATAGCTTGAGAGTTTAAAGATAGGGATTCTTTAAGTAAATCGCAGGTACTCTGCGATTTATCTCCGTAATTAATTTCTCAAGTCATTGATTAAGTACTATAATTAGCTAAAAATCGCAGTTACTACCTGCGATTTTTTTTTTTTTTTAAATAATTGAATTTTCGCAGGTCGGGACTGCGATTTTTCTAAAGAATCGCAGTTCCCACCTGCGAGCTTTGCTAAAAGGTATATTCAGAGAATTATTTTGGCAAGAAAGATATTTTGGAAAATACTTTGGCCATGAAGGTTATATTGAAAAAAAATTCCCATTATGTACACCCAATTTTCTACACCTCTTCACCACATTTTTTTAATTATTTGCAAAAATGGCAACAATCAATTATTTTTGTAGAAGGCTGCTCAACTTATAAGTTACCCGGGTAGATGGATTGCTCAACTTAAGTTCTCCAAGCTTTAAATTATTTAGCATGTTTGGATTGCTTTATGAACTTTTATTCTTCTTTAAATTTTAAAGATTGGGTTGTATTATGTGCCATAACCTTTGAAATGTATATAATAGGTTTTGGATTTAAATGAACAATGCACTTATTATTTAATATTATTTAATATATATGTATATAAATAGGTTTTGATTTGAATTGATAATTTTGTATTTCAGAAAATATGTGGGTGATTATCAAATATAGTAGTGTCAATCATCATGAGATATGTAGACTGATTTTCCGAAAATGGGAGGGATGAAAGTGGTACAAGTAGTTTATATGGGGGATCAATATGATACATTGGTTCCCGGTCAAAAATAACCTTAACAGTGATTTTTCAAAAATACCCTTCCTTTAGTCATGTGCAAATCACGTGACGTCGAGCCATCGTGAACGAGAAAGACTACAATGAAATAAATAATTGATATCAATACAAGAAAAATGAATTTTAGTGACAAAATATTAAGTGACGTTGTTGAAATTGTCACTTTTTATATATATGTGGTGATAAAAATATTTGTTTTGTCATGATAATAATAGTGACAAAATATATTTTTAAGTTGTCACTAATTACTATTAGTGACAAAGTGTATGGAGCTTAAATTGTTGCTATTGATAAATAGTAACACTATTTTAGTGACAACCTAGTGACAATAAATATTGTCACTATAATTTAGTGACTTTGGGGTGTCACTAAATATCAATAGTGACAACGTTTTCACATTTTTTGTCACTAGTGTATTTATATACATCATTTTAGTGACAATATTTAAGTTCTTGTCACTTTATTATTTAATATTTTGTCACTAAAGTTTAAATTTTTTGTAGTGTTGAATAGGGGTGTTCATTCGGTGAAAACCGAACCGAACCGAACCGAAATTTCGGATAACCGAAATTTCGGTTCTTGATTTTTTAGAACCGAAAACCGAACCGAACATCCTAATTCGGTTTTCGGTTTTAACCGAAAATTTTCGGTTCGGTTCGGTTTGGTTTCGGTTTAACCGAAATTTTATATTATACAAAATTTATTAAAATTTTATAATCTAATACTAAATTATTTATCATAAAAACATCAAATTAATAGGTAACCATAACACTAAACATTATTAAAAATTACATAGAACTAAATAGTTAAGTGGTTAACATCAAATGACATAAATTAAACTACTAAAACCCAAATCATAGGCATAAAATTAAAAAAATTTACAGTCCAACTACAAAAACTAACATTTAATAATCCTCAATTGATATAAATTAAACAAATAAAATTCATATCCATAGGCATATAATTAAAGAATTTTGAAGCCCATAAAATCGAACAAAAAATGTTAACTATTTGAACCAAAATTTCGGTTTTCGGTTCGGTTCGGTTAACCGAACAAAAATAACCGAACCGAACCGAACCGAAAACCGAATTAGGTCAAATCTCCAAACCGAAAACCGAACCGAATAGCTTTGGTTCGGTTCGGTTTTCACCGAACTCATGTCGGTTCGGTTCGGTTCGGACGGTTATCCGAACCGTGAACAGCCCTAGTGTTGAAGATTCAAATGTTACGAAAAATTTAAGAGGGATCAAACTATAAAAAAATACATAGAAAGGACCAAAAATGATATTTACTCCATCTATATTTAGTAATATACTAATATTATAAGTTAACTTGTTAGACAATGAAGTTCTCTGTTTTTGATAAATAGATGTACCAACCTTTAATTTCTAGGAAAATCCAAAATCTCGTGTTCCCAAATAATCGCCAATCAACACTGGAGAAGGTAGAGCAGAAGATTATACCCGTCAATGGCCCATGTTGCCGAATTGGGTCAAGGCCCTCTAGTCCTTTTGGTGCACGTCTTCCCCGAACTTTGGTACTCATGGCGCCCACCAAATGGTGCACAAGATTATAATAAATTATTTGTGGTGTTCTAATATTTCTCGTCTAAATTCAATATATTTAACAATATGTCAGATTCTGGAACTATTTTTAAAATTTTTATTTTAATAATAAAATCGAAATTAAAAATGATAATAGAAGAATTAGGGAATTGGAAAGTAGGGAGCAAGAAAAGAGAGAGAAGATTGATAATAACTCGCATAATGCATTTCCATTTCACAATATAAGTACATATAACAAACTCGACGTTGACACAAGAATATTCTCTTTTTAATAACTTATAATTAGCTAACACGTAATTAATTCTCTGCACTCTTGCCAGGTAGGCCTCCACGTGCGACTGGTTCATTCCCTGTGCGCGGTCTTCCTGCTCCAGATATTTTACCCAAAACGTTGTCGTCTTCAATTAAATCAATTTCCTTCCCAGTCCCTTTTTCATCCAAAGTTTGCATCTTTGGAGCCCTAGATCCCCCCCCCCCCCCCCCCCACCAACTTCTTCCAATTTCTCGCTGAATTTTTCGTAATTCATCTTCAAGGCCATGACATTACCCCCGCCGAAGCTAATCCTTGTCCCCAAGGATCAAAGTTAGGAAATTTGGCCACCAAAGCATGTAAATTATTTGTTGTGTAATAATAATTCTCGTCTAAATTCAATATATCTAACAATAAAACTAAATATGAATATATAAAATTTTGATTTCAACCTAAATTTCGGTGACGTTTTATTCAACTCTAATTGTTGATTTTAATATGGTTAGGCAACACATCTATCCTATACATAGGTAAGTGAAAAATGGCAGGTTAAAGAGGTAGACCATATAGCACAAGTAGGTATGCCAATTAATCAGGGTTTGTCCGATGGTTCAACCCAATTTTTTTTCTGAGTCAAACTTTCTTTTGTTTCGATAAGATTAAATTACGATTACCCCGAAGGTAAGATTAATTATAAAAATTTCTCTCACGTATTGAATATTTAATTTATGAAATATTATAATCAATATCCAAATTTTAAAATTTTATAAGATATTGCAAACATTATAAATAATTTTTTTACAGACAAAATTAAAACATGTCAAGGGTAAATGATTAATTGTACGACGATGACAAAGCTGAGGGAATTTTTATAATTGAGTCTTATGGGAATAACCGTAATTTACCGAAACTTCAAAATAAAATTTGACTCAAATAAAATTGGATTGAACCATGGACAAACACGGATTAATTGGCAATCCTATTTGTTCTTTTTTTTTTTTTTTTTTTTTTTTTTAGAGGAACCCATAAGGGTAATTCATTAATGAGTAATGTCATGAATTACAATATCGCGAATAAAACTAGGGAGAACAGTAGGCAACGGGGAAATACTAAAAGCTAATTTGGCTAAAGCATGGGCAACAGAATTATTTTCCCTAAAAACATGGACACAAGAAAAAGAATCCAAACTCCTAGCTAAAAGCTTGATATCTTCAAAAATATGACCCAAAGGATGAAACGAATGATGAACTTGATGACTTGTTATGCCAAGAACTACGGATTTGCAGTCCCCTTCCAAACAAATGTGTCTCCATCCCTTAGAGATACCAAGTTCGATACCACGCAACATAGCTAAAGCTTCCGCAGCTTCGGGATCAAGAGGAGAATCATAGCAAGTGGACTGCCAATCTAAACAAGAGCCAAGATGATCACGAATAATACACCCAACTCCGAAGCGGCCAGCCGTTTCATCCACTGCAGCGTCTACATTAATTTTAACAACACCCGAATGAGGAGGGGTCCAACTTGAAGCAGCTGATCTGGTCACAAGAGGATGAGAAAAAGAAAATTTAGAGTTTTGAAATCTTTGATAAAAACTACGAGCAGAAGAAACAACATCAGCCGGGGAAAAATCCAAAGCCTCCCAAATCTTTTTATTTCGTCCATACCAAATCCACCAAGCTAAGGTACATGCAAATCCTAATTCTGAGGAGTCCATGTGACTATATAAATAATAGAACCAGTCCAACATGTCAGAAGCTTCACAAAAGTATTGTGAGTATGCAAGGCCGGATAAGGCCCAACATTGTCTAGAGAAATTGCAATGAAGCAGACAATGTAAGGCTGTTTCCGACACTCCATCACACCTAAAACAAGAGTCTTCAACAGCAATTTTTCGGTGTTTAAGGGCTGCACCAACAGGCAGCACTTTCTTGCAACCTGACCATATGAAAAGCTTAACTTTAGGGGGCGCCTTAATGTTCCATAAAATATTCCAGTTGGCTTGGGTAGAGCAACTAGAGCTGCCCGAGACCGAACTCTGTCTAGATTCCTTACAATGTCGATGAAGCATATATGCCGATTTTACCGTAAAGTATCCAGAACGGTCAAAGTGCCAAATGCGGCGATCCAGACAAGGCAAACGACTCAAAGGAATAGAGAGAATGAGCTTTGCATCATCATTAATGAATACATCTTCAATCAAGTCCCTTTTCCATGTTCTCCTTTCTTGATCTATAAGAGCCGACACCATAGCATTTTCCGGCAGCAAGCGGGGGGGTGTGATAACTTTTAATGAATGGTTTCTTGGCAGCCAATTTGCACCCCATATATGTATGTCATTACCGTTACCAACACGCCACCGGGTGCCACTTTCAATGAGTTTTTTTGCCTCCCAAATACTACGCCACGTAAGAGATGGAGCAGAACCCAAAGGAGCTTCAAGGATATCACAAAAAGGAAAGTAACGGGCTTTCATAATACGGCCAAGAAGGCTGTTTGGAGCCGATAAAAGCCGCCATACCTGTTTAGCAAGTAAAGAAACATTAAAGGAGTCTAAATCCCTAAAACCCATACCTCCATCGCGCTTGCTTGAACAAAGGGCATTCCAGTTAATCCAGTGAATTTTCTTCGTATGTTTCTCATCCCACCAAAAGTTTGCTATCATGGATTCAATCTCACTAATTAAGTAAGCTGGGAGTTTGAAGCAACTCATTAAGTATGTGGGAATAGCCTGGACAACAGCTTTAATCAAAACCTCCTTTCCGGCCTTGGACAGCATCTTGGTCCTCAAAGTTTGCAATCGTGCCCAAACCCGCTCTCTAATATAGTCAAAGACGTCTCTTTTCGATTTACCCACCGACAACCGGAGACCAAGGTATCTATCATGTTTGAGTTCTCGACGG
The DNA here is from genome assembly GCA_038501285.1 of Penstemon eatonii. NCBI lineage: Eukaryota > Viridiplantae > Streptophyta > Magnoliopsida > Lamiales > Plantaginaceae > Penstemon > Penstemon eatonii. The sequence goes on along the minus strand of CM076715.1, from coordinate 56,533,919 downwards.
ATCGGAAGGTAATGGAGAATAGAAGCAATTACATTCTCGTCTGAACTCCTCGTAAAGACAACGCTGGATTTTTCAAAGTTAATGTTTTGTCCAGAAGCTGCTCCATAGGCAAGAAGAAGGTTGTTAACGTGTATGGCAGCTTCCTCCGTAGCCTGACATAGAATCAAAGTGTCATCAGCAAATAAAAGGTGGGACACCTTCGGTGCACCTCTACAGACAGAAATCCCTTGCAAGTGACCTCTAGTCTCCTCCTGACAGATAAGTGAACTCAAGCTCTCTGCGCAAAAAAGAAAAAGATAAGGGGAAAGGGGGTCTCCTTGACGGATACCCCTTTCCGGCTTAACATAACCAAACTGCACCCCATTGAGAACGAAAGAGTACGTAACAGAAGAAACACAAGTCATAATGAGATCAACAAAATGAACATCAAAACCTAAGCGGATCATTACTGCCCTTAAAAACTCCCATTCTACTCTATCATAGGCTTTGCTAAGGTCCAACTTAATGGCCATTTGGCCAACCTTATTCTTGGTTTGTTTTTTCATGTAATGGGTAGTTTCGAAAGCAACTAAGACATTGTCAGTAATATGTCTTCCCGGAACAAAAGCAGACTGAAAATCAGAAATTACAGAGTTCATAAGAGGCTTCAGACGGTTAGCTAAAGTTTTAGAGGCGATTTTGTAAACTACGTTACATAAGCTAATGGGGCGAAAATGGGTCATGTATTCAGGTTCGGAACATTTAGGAATGAGAACAATATTCGTAGCATTACAAGTTGCATCAAAAAAACCATTATTCAAGAAATCTAAAACCCACTTAGTAACATCATTGCCAACAACAGGCCAGAATTTTTGGAAAAACAGGGGGGGAAAACCATCAGGGCCGGGGGATTTAAGGGGATACATAGATAAGAGAGCTCGATAAACCTCTTCCGCAGTGTACGGCTGAAGTAGATGCTGATTATCTTCGAAGCTCACTCTCGATCTCATAGCGTTCAATACCAAGTTTAACTCTTCATTTGATGGTCGGCTTGAAGTAAAAATCTTACTAAAATAGTCCACCACCACTTTTTCAATATCACCCTGACGGGTCAGCCAAGTTCCCTCTTCCGTTCTAATTCCCTGAATATTGTTTTTTTTCCTACGACCCGAAGCACGGCTATGGAAATACCGCGTATTTCGGTCCCCTTCCCTCATCCAATGAGCTTTAGCTCGTTGTTGCCACATTTTCTCCTCTTTATCAAGAAGTTCTTCCAGCTCTAGGTTCAAACATTTCTCTTGCTCTTTAGTAGTATTAGTGATCACCCCTGTTTTAAGCTTATGTAGCGCCTCTCTAATCTTGGTCACCTTTTTTCGCACCGCTCCAAAGGAGGAGCTGCACCACGCAATCAAATCCTTTTTACAAACCTCGAGCTTATCCCACACATTATTAGCCGAATTCGAAAATTTGTTTTCCCAAGCATTTTTAATAACATTTGGGCACTCCGCATCCTCTAACCACATTGATTCGAACATAAATCTCCACTTCTTCGGGCCCGGCTGTTTGATATCGTGTACAAGAATGCGTAGTAAAATGGGACAGTGATCCGAGCCTCCAAATTGCAAGTGTTCAACTTTGCTATTGGGAAATTTTTTTATCCAATCATTCGTAGCACAAGCTCTGTCGATTCTTTCATAAACCGTACGAGGGAATTCCCACCCATTTGACCATGTAAAAGGGTACCCAGAAAAACCAATATCATTAAGTTCAGTATCTTGTAAAGCCATTCTAAAATCCCGTAACAAATAGCCAGCAGTAATATTTCTACCCTCTTTCTCAGCATGAGACAGAATAGCATTAAAGTCTCCTATACACAGCCATGGTTTCGAACTTTGGTTGGCTAGAGAACGAAGAAGGTCCCATGATTGATACCTAAGATTTGAGTTTGGTTCCCCGTAAAAACCGGTAAAACGCCAGCCGGTGGGATTGTTGGGTTCTGCAACATGAACATCAATATGGTTCTTAGAAAAACTTTGTAAGTCAATATGTAATTCCTTCCTCCATAATAGTGCAAGACCTCCGGAACAGCCACGAGGTTCAACATAAACACCATACATATCAAGTTGAGCTTTTAACAGTTCTATTTTCCTACCCTTCGCTCTAGTTTCTGATAGGAAAATTATTTGGGGGTTGTGATCCCGAATATGGTATCCAAGATTTCGAACTGCCGAGGAACCCCCAAGACCTCGACAGTTCCAAGCGAGACAGTTCATGGTGATAGGCGGGGCTGCTCGGCAGCCTCCGCCTCTAAAGTAGCAACATGATTCTTCTTGGAAGGTCTATGGAGAGCAACACAAGAATTCGCATCTTGCTCGGAGATAATCTGACAATCACTAATCGAATCGTAGTTGGGGTCCCTTACCTTATCAAAATCAGTAAACTTTCTTTTGATGCCGAAATTACTTTGAAGATGACCATTAAGCTTGCTGGAATTGTGACTATGTTGGAGGGTTAAGGGATTACTGACACAAGCTTGAGACTTGGGTATGGAATTCTCCTTACCAGAATTATGTTTCTGATTAACCGTGAATTTGGGGGTTTTTCTTCCTTGTTCGGCAGGCTCGAGTTTAATGGGAACCATGAAGAGTTTTTCCGGTGGTGGAGGGACATTTGGGTTGAGGGGGTTCAACTTCTGCGGTGATTGGAGAGGGGGATTAGTAGATTTAGGTAGAGGAGGGAGATTCTTGTGAGCTAGCAGAGACGATTGGGTTTGGGAATTAATTTTGTCATCAGGGATAGTACAAGTATTTTTAGTGAGCAAAGATTGTGTAGTATCATGAGATATGACCGAGTTTGTAATATCAGGACTTGAGTTGGGTTTGACTTTTTTAGTGGACATTGAGGGGGTTGAAGTGTTTATATGGGCCTGTTTATGTATAGGAGCAGTTTTTTCATTGGGCTGGACTCTGAAGGATTCGATAAGGATTTCGGTGGGTATAAGGTCTGGGTATTCCGGAGGATTTCTGGGCCGAGAGTTTGTATTGGGCTTGAAACTTTGTTGCTTGGTCTTAATATATGGTGCCTGGATTTCTGATTCATTTAAGGGGTTTGCGGGCCGAGTTGGATTAGGTGGGGGATTCGAGTCAATTGAAGTGGGTTTAGAGGCAGGCCTAAATTGATTGGGCTGACTTAGTGGGTGTAAGGGCTTACTGGATCTGGATAGGACCGAAGAAAAGGAGGGAGGTTTACCACTTGAGTTAGAAAGTATATCCTTACCTTTATCTAAGGACTCAACTTGAGGCTTGGTGTTGGGATTATCCAATCTTTCCCTATTTAACGCATCTATGTTAAAAATAGCATTTCCAGAAGTAACTGACTCCTTTGAATCCGGATCAAGATTACACTTACCATAAGCAACACGATTTCCTCGATCAATTTCTGAATTAACTGGGGGTGGTTGATTTTCTTTCCTAATCGGTATAGAGTCCAAACTCCGATCACAACCATTCTTTTTCGGTGGCAATTTTGACGAAGAATTTGGCGAGAAAATGTCAGCACCTCTAACTGATTGAGATCTGTGAGTCGAAGCAACTTTTCCGGTTGTATTCACATATATGCCAGTAGAGAAATGCCAACTTGGAGGTGGGGGAGTATTACCCGCTGCTGAAGCTCTAAGCCAATTACCGTAGGGTAGATTTTCCGTAGGAATTTCTGCATCATATTCGTAGCGTTTGTCGCAATTCAATGACGTATGATTTAACATTCCACAATAGTAGCACATATTTGGCAGCCTTTCATAACTAAACGAAACAAGAATTTCATCCCCTCTGTCACTCCTAATTTTCATACACCGTGGAATTGGTTTAGAAATGTCAATTCCAACCCGGACACGAATGCTCTCACCGATTAATAATGTCTTGGGATCAGTTTGAAGCCCCTGAAATCTACCGAGCCTTTTGCAAATCTGGTCAACGATCAATTTGTTCGATTTATTCATCGGTAGCCCCTTAATATGAACATAGAAATCGCACCAGTCCAGATTAGTGTCCAGTGGATTCTCTTCCGGCAGTACGTAATTTAGCACTATAAGTCTTTTATCAAATGACCAAGGACCCCCAAAAAGAGCCCTCTTCCAATCAAGCTTATGGTGAAAAGAAAAAACAAATCTGCCTTGTCCTATCTGTTTTACATCTAAACCCTTACCCGGACTCCATGCTTTAATCAGAATAGTTTTTAGAGTTTCAAGATTCACCGAACGATTCCCCAAAACTTTACCCACTAGGAGGAGATCGGTAGAATTGTTACAAACATCCCATTCTTCTCCAGGTATAACAAACCCCTCCTCAATTTGAGTAAGATTCAACTTCACACCAAAATCAAATTCTGAGGTATCCATGACAATCGCGCTATGAGAGACAGAGAGATGAATATAATCAGAATCCTTCAGTCGCAACCTGCAAAAAAGACACAAAACGAAAGGCAGGGGAGTGAGAGAGCAAGAGGCAAAGGAAAAGAGAAAAAAATAAAAGGAGCCGCCCAAAAACACAAAAAAACAGAACAATTAAAGGCAAGGAACAAAGCAAAATCAAGATATTTGGATTGGTGAGTAAGAGCTCAAGTAATGATCCATGACTAAAGAAGCAGACTCTCCACGAGGAAGAGAGGAAAAACTCTCCATATAGAGAGAGAGGAAAATTAAATTTTCTGAATGGGGTAGATGTGTATGGGGTATTAATGATCCATGGTCTACTTCTTTGATCTGCCATTTTTTCACTTACCTATGTATGGGGTAGATGTGTTGCCTAACTACATTAAAAATCAACTAGTAGAGTTGAATAAAACGTCACCCAAATTTAGGTTGAAATCAAAATTTTAAATTATATTGAGATTTAGTTTTATACTTTTATTGTTAGATAAATTGAATTTAAACTAGAATTATTAGCAGAACACAAATAATTTAATTATATTTAGTAATGGTATTACTTCCTTTATTTCATTTTAACTGTCGCTTTAGAGATTTTTTTATGTTTCAAATTAATTATCGCTTTAAAATTTTAATACAGCATTAATTACATATCTTCCAATTTTACCTATATTTACAAGTTGTTTTTCACTCTCTCTTCTACTTTAAGACTATCGAGAGAATAGAGGTATTTTATTCATAAAACATATTCAAAAGATTAAAACGACAATTAAAATGAAATGGAGGGAATAGTAAATAACAAATGTACTGAATCCAAGATGGTCAGCTGTAATTATTTTGAGATAAAAAATAATATTTAAAAAATTGGTCATTTGCAATATACTCCAATCTTGGGGTGGGCATTGGGTTCGAATAATCCAATTTTGACTCGTACCGTTTTTAAAATATCCAAACAGGATGAATATTTTTTGGGTTTAGTTACTGGTATTTTTTCACGAAAATATGGGACGAATTTGGGATTGACATCTCTAACCCCAAATACCAAAACCTGTTTACATTTTTTTATTATTGTTGTTATTTTTATTATTATATAATTAGACACTTTACTTATATATCAATTAATTAATTAATTAAATCATCTAATGAAGAATTTGTTTACTTTACCCTAATATTTAAATCGTAAACTAGTTATTAATGCAAGTTTACCTCAGTTCTAAGTACTCTCATAATCTCTACGGCTCTACCACTTCTTCTTCCACCTATGTCGATACATTAATTTTTTTTGGTTTTCTTTTGCTCTATAAATTAAATTAGTACTACCTCTAGGGGCCTTTTGGTAGGGTGTATGAGATTAAAGTGGATTAGATCGAAATCGGATTGAAGGTCATATTAAAAATATGTTTGGTAGATTTGATTGAGTCATATTACATTAAAGCAATGAATTGCAATATGTTTGGTGGAGTTATGAGTTTACGCATATATTAATATATTTTCACTACTTAAGTGAACATATTTGCTTCTCAAAAAAAAAAAAGTGAACATACTTGGTAGATTTGTAAAGATATATCAATTCATCAAAGTGATTTGTATAATCCATATAAGAGTATGAGATGATCAATGTTTATTCAATATTATAGTTCGAATGTCTCCATGTTAATTATAAATTGATATAAATTTTGGTTTATGATTTATGTAGAATGTGTTTATATTTTAAGAGATTTAAGAATAATTTATGATATATGTTAAAATAGGTAATATGTAAATTTGAGATTATAAGTGACATTTCACCGAATCCATATTCACCTTGATTCCCTAATCCACCCATGCTTGAGTGGATTATAATCTAGTCTCAATACCGGATCGTAAGGATTTAATCAATTTGACCCGGTATTAGAACAATGTCACTAAACGTTGTATTAACCCCTATTAACACAAACAATATGACCTAATATCCCCTATTAGGTCCTACCAAATGGCCCCCTAGTCTATTTACATACAAAATTTTATACGAAATATTGTTATTTAATTTCGTTAGGTGTGTGAAGAATTGATAATTTAAAATAATATGGGACCCCTAATATCGTCCCATCCCGCAATAATTTGTGTACCCGCTTCCGAGTACTCAAATTATTATGAGACGAGTTTAGAATGAAATGTGTCAATTCCGAAATTTACTATACCCATATTTCTAACCCAAAAGCCATCCATACCCACCCCTACTCCAATGTGGTCCTAATTAGTCAAAACCACCTATTTTAATTTAGTTTGCAACTCAAATAAATCCCTGCGCCTAGATAAAATATAGGTCCTCTCAGAAAAAAAGAAAAATGTAGGGTAAAATAACTTATTTACCCTCTAATCTATTTTGGCTGAAATGTAAAACTCAATTACTCAGATTCATAAGAACATATATAATTATTCTTCAAATGTTACCATCGTAACACTTATCTTATCAAAATTGAAAGGGTGAAATACATTTTCCCCTTAAAGTATGGGGTGGTATTAGTTACCCCCTAAAGTATTAATTGTAACAATTATCCCGCTTTGTTACAGTATTGAACATTTTATTCCGAAACTACCCCGCACGTTTTATAACAAATAAATTATTTCTTTATTAATTTATTAAAAACTAAATCTTTATTAATTATGAATTCATCCATCCATCAAATAATATTATGTTTTAATTTCTTCATTTAATTTCTTTTGTTTCCTTCAGTTTCATGGTCTCAAAATTTTTCTTTATTTTCATCTTATTTTTTGTTTTAGCTAGTTTGTTTTCTTTATTTTATTTCTATCACAATTTTTTTCTTTATATTTTTATGAGTTTTTATCTGGTGATAATTATCTCATTTATTTTAGGTACGAATTATTATTTAAAATGTTGAGTAATTCTCCTTCAAATTCTTTTTCTCAAAATTTAAATTTGACACCAAACAATATTATGTTTTAATTTCATCATTTCTTTATCAATTTTTTTTGTTAATTAAGAATTCATCCATTCAGCAAACCAAAATTATATTTCAATTTCTTCATAACTATTTTTTTCTTCGGTTACAAAAAAAATAAGATGAAAATGAAAAAGAAATTTGAGATCGAAAAAAGGAAGGTAAAAAAAGAAATGAAGAAATTAAAACATAATGTGGACTGATGGATGAATGGATTCACAATTACTAAAGAAGCAATTTTAATTTGATAAATTAAGGGATGGGGTACTTTTGGAATAAAAACTACAAAACTATAAAAGAGGGGAATAAGTGTTACAACTAATACTTTAAGGGGGTAACCGATACCACTCTTATACTTTAAGGGGGATAACTGTATTTTGAAATAAGTATAAAAGGGTAAAAATGGCATTCGTTATTTCATTAAAGGCATCACCGTAGAGGATATAGCACTACATTTTATGGATTTTTATTTATCAATTAAAGCTTAGCGAACACAAAATGGCACAAAATCTCTTGTACTATTAAATATTTGGCACAAAATCTTTTGTGTACCAAACAGATCACAATCAAGTGTGAAATCTTCATGTACTGAATATTTAATAGTACATGAGGACGATTTTCTAATATTCTCTATACTGCAATACACATTAATAAACAAAAACTTTATATATTTGTTTGAATATTTTCATGCACATTTTGCATAACATAGTAGATTTCGGACAATAGACTAAGGCTCAGTTCGGTTGGCCTGATTTGTTATTGGCCCAATTGTCAATTTGGGCCAACATAACAATCAGGCCAACAATTTACCTGGGAGTTTGGGTGTTAATTGTGGGCTGAACCTAATTACTTAATAACTCATTCGGTTTGTCCAATTGGCGTAAAATTACTAATATGCCATTAAGTTGAATGAAATCCAACCGTTGGATATCACTCAATGTCAACCGTCGGATCGAGATAGGAGATTACCAGGTCTAAGGTTTGAACTTCATTTCTCACATTTTCAAAATCCACCGCTAACTTTTCTTTCCTTTTTCTCTCTCGCGTCGTTCGTCACAAATCATTCGTCTTGGGTCAAAATCGAAGCTATTCCTTCGTCGTCACCTAGAATTCAAGCCGATATTGCAACCAGGTACGTACGGGAACCCAAATCTCTTCGATTGTGTGATTTTCCCCAAAATGTTTAATTAGGGTTTATGTTTTTTTTTTTTTTTCAGATTTGAGGCTATATATTTCTTCGTGGTCTTTAGAGAACATCCAATATTTGAACCAGGTATACGTATATTGTTAACGAATTTGATTTTTGTTTTCTATTTTGTGAATTTTTTTACGTATTAATTAGGGTTTATATTGTTTTTTCATATTTGAGGCTATTTCTTCGTGGTCACTTAGAGAACATCCAATATTTGAACCAGGTATACGTATTTTGTTAATGAATTTTATTTTGTTTTCTATTTTATGAATTTCCCCAATTTGTTTAATTAGGGTTCTGTTGGGATTCGGTAAGATAAACAACCCTAGGCACAGCGGAATATAAAAACTTTTAGGGCCTCTTAAGGAATCTTGCCAGGATATTCTCTAGTTGTATATATATGAATATAAATAGAACGATAGTATAAGTTTTCTCGTTTATACCTATCTCCTTGCAAATCCTCGGCTAGCAAAACGAGCTCTGAATTCTGCTCCAGCAAAATCGATCCAGGCTTCTTAGGAGCGCCCCACGTGTTGCGCCTCTACGAGTTGATACACCACAATATCACGAAAATAATATATCTCGATCAGCTAGAACACAAGATATATTATGAACTAGGAATTAGGAACGATTTGGAACAAGATCGAAAAACGAAAAATTCTTCCTTGCACAGAAGAGGGTTCGGCCGATCACACAGGGAGAGGGAGAGAATTTTGCTCTTGCTTAATTTTTTGCTTATGGAGTTGTGTGAAAAATAACTATAAGATAGCTACTTATAGTTATCTCCCTAACCTAGTCCTATTAGGACTAGGTCTTCTCTCTCCTACATGGGCCATGACCCTCTTTAATTAGAAGACCCAGTCTCCTAATTAATTCATGGCCCAGTTAATTAATTTGACCAGACCTAATTTAATCTCCCAATTAAATAGCCCAATTAATTAACTTAATCTCCCATTTAATTAAATCAGACTCTAAGTCTATTTAATTAAATTATTTTCTAATTAATTAAATCCAACTTAATTAATTAATCCACAAATTAAATTCCAACTTAATTTATGATCCTGATCCAATTCCAATTGAATCCCATTTTGTTCCAGTTGGGTCGACCCAGTCGACCCACCTTATATAATCGACCCAGTCGATTTTTCACCCAGTCGACCCAGTCGACTCGGTCGTTCTTATTTCCTCGCTTTCGCTACTTGTGTATTGTGTATGCCCCCGTAGGTTCACCACATAATTGGCCGTGGGTTATAATTAAATATTATTTAATTATTTGAGTAAGACTTACTCTGAATCAATCGAACACTCTGTCGATTGACCATTCCAAAATTAGCACCCCTGCCAATTTGCGAATTCTCCCACACTCCACGGTCGATGTCCAGCCACAAGCCCATGGAGCCCAATCACTGGTGAATTAATTCAGTGAACCTTTTATCATTTATAATTTCCATATACGACATAATCTCTCTATTGATCAATCTCCCAGTCGAGACTTAAGGGTATGGTCTTTCATCGGATTCCCTTTTTTTTTTGTCTTGACCTTATGTACTCTGGTCTCGAAATAAATTCTCTTTGACTTAATCTTTATGAGCTACTTACATAAAGTCGTCAGATACCTTGGCCAAGGATTTACCAGAATTAATTTCTCACAGAAATCCATAGGAGAATTTCCCAACCTATCAAGTCGGGTCAATGGATCCTTTGTTGATGATATGAATCTGCATACGAGTTCCTCTATACCCAACATGAGTCCACAGAGACTTTCTGGCGATCTCCAGTCAGTCGGAACTCATATCAAAGTATAGACGTTCTCGCACCAGATAAACCCTATCACCTCAAGTAGTTAGGGATCGTTCCTCGTATACTATTATAAATATGGAATAACTTCAACCCCGATATGCGACTACCGCTTCCATGGTGAGTTATTTCCTAATTGGGGTATTCAGTGCGCTTGCCATCCCAGCAAGCCACCCACTTATGTGTATCGACTATCCCAGTCACGCTCGTGGACCCCAGCGTCCTCCAGTTCATCGGAGTATACACAACAGTGAGAGTCTAACCGAATCCAACGATGTCCTATCTCGATTGGATTCTACGACTCTTGAATATGTTCTAGATCACGGCCTTGGAGATCAGTCCACGGGTTGTCCCATAGCCCTGTGATCTAAGGACTTCTATCCTTATGCGTAGATAATTATTACATAAGATAAAGATGACCATTTAATAAAGTGCATTTATTAATCGAAATTGAATAGTTCCGCATTTATTACAATAAATACTAGCCATACAGCTGGCTTGCAGGACACTATTTCTATCAATCTCCCACTTGTCCTAAAGCCAGTCTTTTATGTTCTTGAGTCCCATCTTATGCAGATGTTTCTCAAATGCCTTTTGAGGCAGAGGCTTCGTTAGCGGGTCCGCCGTATTATCTTCTGAGTCGACACGTTCCATCTTAATGTCTCCTCTACCAATGATATCTCTTATCACGTGGTATCGTCTTTGTACGTGCTTGGATTTCTGATGAGATCTCGGCTCCTTTGCTTGCGCTATTGCCCCATTGTTATCACAGAAGATAGTAATGGGCTCAGCGATGCTAGGTATCACATCCAATTCCTGGATGAAGTTCCTCATCCAAACACCTTCCTTTGCTGCATCACTCGCAGCAATGTATTCTGCTTCGGTGGTTGAATCCGCGGTTGTTTCTTGCTTGGAGCTCTTCCAGCTAACCGCACCACCATTGAGGCAGAACACGTATCCTGATGTCGACTTGAAGTCGTCTACATCACATTGGAAGCTCGAGTCTGTATAGCCTTCCAATTTCAATTCTCCTCCACCGTATACCAAGAACAATTCCTTAGTCCTTCTCAGGTACTTCAGAATTGCCTTTACGGCTATCCAGTGCTGCTCACCTGGATCAGACTGGTAGCGACTTGTAACGCTTAAAGCGTACGCTACGTCTTGTCTCGTACATAGCATACCATACATTATGCTTCCTATCGCGGATGCATATGGTACTCGAGACATATTGATTCTCTCTTCCGGCGTTTTTTGGGCCATAGACTTAGAGAGTGCAATCCCATGTCTCATTGGAAGCAATCCTCTCTTGGATTCTTCCATACTAAATCTTTTCAAGATTTTATCTATGTACTGGGATTGGGAGAGGCCCAGCAGTCCTTTTGATCTATCTCGGTAGATCCTTATACCTAGTACAAAGGATGCTTCTCCCATGTCCTTCATTGAGAATTGTGTAGATAACCATGCTTTAGTTTCAGACAATGCTTTCACATTGTTTCCAATGAGAAGAATGTCGTCAACGTAAAGCACCAAAAATTCAACTGTACTCCCACTGATCTTCTTGTACACGCAAGGTTCGAACATGTTCTTGATGAATCCAAAAGTTTGGATTGTCTCATCAAAACGAATGTTCCAACTTCGGGAAGCTTGCTTCAGTCCATAAATGGACCTCTGGAGTTTGCACACCTTGTGTTCATCTCCTTTGGATGCATGTCCTTTTGGTTGCTCCATGTAGATCTCCTTGTCAATGTCCCCATTGAGAAAGGCAGTCTTTACATCCATCTGCCATATCTCGTAGTTATACCACGCAGCTATGGCCAGCAAGATCCGAATGGATTTGGGCATTGCGACGGGCGAAAAAGTCTCCTCAAAGTCGATACCTGGTCTTTGAGTGTATCCTTTTGCCACTAGTCGCGCCTTGTAGGTAATAACCTCTCCGTTCACTCCAAGCTTTCGCTTATAGATCCACTTGCAACCCACGGGAGCTACTCCCACTGGTGGATCTCTCAAGGCCCAGACCTTGTTTGAGTGCATGGAGTCCAATTCGGATTCCATGGCTTCGCGCCACTTTCCCGAGTCTATGTCTAGCATAGCCTCTTCGTAAGTCCTTGGGTCGGTCAGAGACTGTCCAGTCTCATGCAGCAGACCGTAGTACCTCTCGGGTTCTCTACGTTGTCTTTCTGACCTACGAAGTATCGGTGTACCTTCTGGTGCACTTTCATGCTCATGTTCTCCCACTGCCTGTGGTGACGGGTCAGCTAGATCGACCTCTTCGGCCTTTTCAGCTTCAGTGACCTCATCCAGTTCTACGTTATTTTCCTTCTTGTCAACCAAGAAATCCTTCTCCAAGAAGTGAGCATTCCTTGAGATAAACGTTGTTTGTCTTGTAGGATCGTAGAACTCGTATCCTATCGAGTTTTCCGGATACCCCACGAATTTGCACAAAGTGGATTTAGTTTTCAATTTATCTCCCTCTAGCTTTTTAACGTAAGCGGGAGATCCCCATATGCGCATGAATGCGTACGAGGGTGCCTTGCCAAACCATAATTTGTATGGTGTCTTTTCTACGGATTTAGAAGGTACCATGTTCAGTATCTTCGTTGCCGTGAGGAGGGCATGTCCCCAAAATGAAAGAGGAAGGTCAGTGGCACTCATCATGGATCGAACCATGTCCATCAAGGTTCGATTCCTTCTCTCTGCTACTCCATTTAATTGGGGTGTTGCAGGAGGAGTCCACTGCGATAATATTCCATGCTCTACAAGATAATTCAGAAATTCGTTACTAAGAAATTCTCCACCTCGGTCAGAACGAAGAGCCTTTATCGTATGACCAAGTTGATTCTCTACTTCCATCTTGAATTCTTTGAATCGCTCAAAGGCTTCAGACTTGTGTTTCAACAAGAACACATATCCATAACGACTAAAGTCGTCAGTGTAAGTGATGAAGTAGTCATAGCCGCCTCGGGCGCGTTTTCTTAGTGGTCCACATACGTCAGTATGTATTAAGTCCAATGTTTGCTTGGCTCGCTCAGGGTTTCCCTTAAATGGCAACTTAGCCATTTTACCCTTTAAACATGGTTCACATGTTGGCATTTCATTAATGCGATTGATTTCAATCGCGCCAGATGATGCTAACTTTTGAATCCTAGACTTAGATATATGTCCAAGTCGAGCGTGCCATAATTGGGCAGATATTTCATTATCTTGTTTCCTTTTGTTTTGTTGTACGTGCATGACTAACTTAGGCGGTTTTATGATGTAAAGTCAATAATTCCATGTACCAAATAAAAAACTAAAACAGGAGCTTTTATTAAAATCAACATTATTCATTAACATGAATAAAAGTTTTTCATTAATAACTAGGTACATAAATGAAAGTTTCCTAATGACTTTATCAAACCACCTAAATCTACTTTTGCCTATGGCCTTGGTAGCAGCTCCAGCTCCATTGCCTCATTCAAGGATCCAATCCTCAGGCTCCAGTTTCCTCAACGCTCCCATCACCTACAAGGATGAGAACTCCAGTCAGTGTCTAACACCAAAAATGCACAGTGTAAAATTAACTTCAACAAGGAATATACCTGTTCGAACTCTCCATAGGTTCGAATTTAATCCTTTCCTTTGACCTTGTGCAGTAAGGAGCTCTGGTTTCCATTTGCTTTGGTTTTGAATGCCGCCCAGTCCTTTCGCCAGCCCTCGCTTTCTTTCCAAAAGAAGCTTCGTGTTCCTCGAGCATTTGTCGCAGGACATGTACAGTGATCTCTCGCCTCTGGAGATTCAAGTCCGCGATAAATCGGTCATATGAACTAGGAAGAGATTGTAGAATAAGATCTACTCGGAAATCATTGTCCATCACGACACCCATATCATCGAGTTCAGAAAGAAGTCGAATCATCTTGTGTACGTGGATTCCGACAGGAGTTTCCCTTCTCTTTCTTGCTTGCAAGAGTTCCCTCGTGATCGCGAATCTGCGACGACCATCTCTAATCCCATAAAGGAATTTGAGATTCGAGAGAATCTCTTTCGCGGATGCCATATGCTCATGTTGCAAACGCAGATCAAGTGACATATATTCCAACATGTATTCACGAGCTAAGCCATCATCCAGTTTCCATTTGGTGATGCTTTTTCGGAGCTCATCAGGAACGTCATGTGAAATAGTAATGGGTGGTGGCACAGACAAAACATAGGATATGTTTTCAGCTTCAAATAATCCATTCAAATGATGCGTCCAGAAATGCAAGTTGGGTCCAGTTAAAATATTACGTTCAAGTGATGAGATGGACAAATCTCTAAGTGCTCTAAGCTCTTTTGACATCATATCTATAAAATGACGAGAGAAGAAATAAATACGCGAAAGATTAATTTAAAATGCACAATTTACAAACATGGTTTTCATTTGTAAATTACTCCCACTATTTTAATCAAAATCTTATGCCCCCACATAAGTTTCGGGAATTTAAAATATCCTAGCGGGCTTAAGGCCCAAATGCAATCTCCTAGTACCCACGACTCGTTGGCCATACTATTTGATTCACTTGGTGGTCGAATACTTCGACGGTTAACCATCGCAGCTAACCCTTAAGTTCATTTAGCCTCGGTTTTCGATATGGACCCACGACTCGTGAGACATCCATACTTACTAGCGTTAAATCATGTCCAATACTCATGGAGAGAAATAGTTCAATCCTAGACGCCCCACGACTCGTGAGACAGCGCCTAAAACCTTGCTATCCCCTCCCTTGGCACTAAACTCGTGCATCGAAGCAATAGACATATCATCTTCCTATAGCTCGACCCACGACTCGTGAGACATCAAGATATATTCGTACAATATGCCTAAGACCTAGTAATTGGATAGGCTCGGACCATAGACACTATTCTTATGCGCCCGTTATTCGATTTAATTTTCTAATTGAATTTTAAGTTCAATTGGAGGTTTTAAAGTTTTCTTGTGCGAGGTCTCATCGGATTATGCTTATCTTGTTTACGTGATCTATTCTAAGCATGCATGACATACATCAAAGAATATAAGTAAACATACAACACCTAGCAGGATATGATTGATCGAATGCCCATCTTATGCGATTCATCACGAGCCAAGTGATGAATCAATTGGTCAGTCTAGGGTGGAAATTAAATGTCCTAACTATTACAATTTTCAAACCCATACATCATGGACCTTCTTGTAATATCCAGCTTGATTGGGCCTCCATGTAATGAATTGGGCCTCCATGTCCTCCAAGGTAAATGGGCCTCCATGTTGATCTCCAAGTCTTCATGAGGTCTTCTTGGCTCCAAGCCTAATCTAAGCCTAGCTTACATAATTTAAATGGTCCTATTCTATTACATTTGTTTGCGCAAGCATGGGCACCAATCAGGCCCATTTAATTACAACCCAAAAATAAATAAACCAAAAACTACACAGGGCTTAAGGGCTAATTCGATAAATCCACACATTCACTCAAGAACATGCATAAATTCACATAAGGGCATAAATGTAAATTTACCGGCTCCATTAATTTTAATTCGCAAAAATTCATCCAGGTTAATTAATTTTGAATTAACAATTAATCTCTAAGATTAATTAGCTCTTACTTGAGCTCTAAGTAATCTACAATTCTTATCTTGATTAAATTGGTTAATTAAGGTAATCTAAATCTCTAAGATTCTTACCTTATCCAAAACTCTAAGTTTCCCAAAATTTCCAAATCTCCAAGATTTTCAAGATAATTCTATTTTGACTAGATTAGTTTAATTAAGGTAGTGTTCACATCTAACAAGATAACTACCTTATCCAAAAACTCTAAGTTTCCTAATCTTCCAAAATTCTCCAAGATTTTCAGGACTTTCAAAATAGGCAGAATTAGAGTCCAACCCAAAAACGACTAGTCGAGACCAATCACGGGCTGCCACGTGGACAACCCACGCGCGACCACCAGGTGCGCGTGGGCTGCGTGCGGCAGCAGGCTGCCGCGCACAGCAGCACGCAGACAGCAGCCCGTGGGCTGCTGCTGTGCGCAGCGTGCGCGAACAGCGTGCTGTTCGCACGCTGCCGCAGGTCGCGGCTCGAGGTGGCCGCCCAGCCGCGCAGCGCACCGCCGCGTGCCACCGCGGGTTGGATCCAATAAAATTTTTTTTTTGTTTCTTCGATTACTTATGATTTAATTAAACAAACCCAGTCAATTAAATCCCAATCCAAAATAAAACTAACATGATAAAATTTTCGAATCCAAAATTAAACATTAACTCTAAGTTAACGAAACATACGTCCTATAACATGCAAAGTTAAAGAACTAGCCACATAAATCAAACATATGATTTAATAAACACAGAATTTGAAAATTCATATATATACAAAGCCTAGAGTTGGCTCTGATACCACTGTTGGGATTCGGTAAGATAAACAGCCCTAGGCACAGCGGAATATAAAAACTTTTAGGGCCACTTAAGGAATCTTGCCAGGATATTCTCTAGTTGTATATATTTGAATATAAATAGAACGATAGTATAAGTTTTCTCGTTTATACCTATCTCCTTGCAAATCCTCGGCTAGCAAAACGAGCTCTGAATTCTGCTCCAGCAAAATCGATCCAGGCTTCTTAGGAGCGCCCCACGTGTTGCGCCTCTACGAGTTGATACACCACAATATCACGAAAATAATATATCTCGATCAGCTAGAACACAAGATATATTATAAACTAGGAATTAGGAACGATTTGGAACAAGATCGAAAAACGAAAAATTCTTCCTTGCACAGAAGAGGGTTCGGCCGATCACACAGGGAGAGGGAGAGAATTTTGCTCTTGCTTAATTTTTTGCTTATGGAGTTGTGTGAAAAATAACTATAAGATAGCTACTTATAGTTATCTCCCTAACCTAGTCCTATTAGGACTAGGTCTTCTCTCTCCTACATGGGTCATGGCCCTCTTCAATTAGAAGACCCAGTCTCCTAATTAATTCATGGCCCAGTTAATTAATTTGACCAGGCCTAATTTAATCTCCCAATTAAATAGCCCAATTAATTAACTTAATCTCCCATTTAATTAAATCAGACTCTAAGTCTATTTAATTAAATTCTTTTCTAATTAATTAAATCCAACTTAATTAATTAATCCACAAATTAAATTCCAACTTAATTTATGATCCTGATCCAATTCCAATTGAATCCCATTTTTTTCCAGTTGGGTCGACCCAGTCGACCCACCTTATATAATCGACCCAGTCGACTCGATCGTTCTTATTTCCTCGCTTTCGCTACTTGTGTATTGTATATGCCCCCGTAGGTTCACCACATAATTGGCCGTGGGTTATAATTAAATATTATTT
Source organism: Penstemon eatonii (assembly GCA_038501285.1). Lineage (NCBI taxonomy): Eukaryota > Viridiplantae > Streptophyta > Magnoliopsida > Lamiales > Plantaginaceae > Penstemon > Penstemon eatonii. Next base: position 56,516,257 of record CM076715.1, on the reverse strand, counting down.
AATTATTTGAGTAAGACTTACTCTGAATCAATCGAACACTCTGTCGATTGACCATTCCAAAATTAGCACCCCTGCCAATTTGGGAATTCTCCCACACTCCACGGTCGATGTCCAGCCACAAGCCCATGGAGCCCAATCACTGGTGAATTAATTCAGTGAACCTTTTATCATTTATAATTTCCATATACGACATAATCTCTACATTGATCAATCTCCCAGTCGAGACTTAAGGGTATGGCCTTTCATCGGATTCCCTTTTTCTTTTGTCTTGACCTTATGTACTCTGGTCTCGAAATAAATTCTCTTTGACTTAATCTTTATGAGCTACTTACATAAAGTCGTCAGATACCTTGGCCAAGGATTTACCAGAATTAATTTCTCACAGAAATCCATAGGAGAATTTCCCAACCTATCAAGTCGGGTCAATGGATCCTTTGTTGATGATATGAATCTGCATACGAGTTCCTCTATACCCAACATGAGTCCACAGAGACTTTCTGGCGATCTCCAGTCAGTCGGAACTCATATCAAAGTATAGACGTTCTCGCACCAGATAAACCCTATCACCTCAAGTAGTTAGGGATCGTTCCTCGTATACTATTATAAATATGGAATAACTTCAACCTCGATATGCGACTACCGCTTCCATGGTGAGTTATTTCCTAATTGGGGTATTCAGTGCGCTTGCCATCCCAGCAAGCCACCCACTTATGTGTATCGACTATCCCAGTCACGCTCGTGGACCCCAGCGTCCTCCAGTTCATCGGAGTATACACAACAGTGAGAGTCTAACCGAATCCAACGATGTCCTATCTCGATTGGATTCTACGACTCTTGAATATGTTCTAGATCACGGCCTTGGAGATCAGTCAACGGGTTGTCCCATAGCCCTGTGATCTAAGGACTTCTATCCTTATGCGTAGATAATTATTACATAAGATAAAGATGATCATTTAATAAAGTGCATTTATTAATCGAAATTGAATAGTTCCGCATTTATTACAATAAATACTAGCCATACAGCTGGCTTGCAGGACACTATTTCTATCAGGTTCATGACGTAAAATCAGAGTCGAAGCTATTTATGGTGTTCACGACTTTTCTTTTGTTTTAGCTTGTGTGAATTTCCCCAATTTGTTTAATTGGGGTTAAGAAGTAGTATGCAAAGGATTCGAATGTTGTTCACGTCTTTTTTTTCTTGTTTTATATTGGATGAATTTGTTTAATTATAGGGTTTTTGTTGTGGTTTCAGAACGGAGTCAAGCTCTACTAGTGCGGGCAGTAGCAACAGTTTCGAAGGTGGAGTGGAAGCTCGTGGACGTGTTTGCCCCTGTGGATTAACTGTTCGGGTGTTTACATCTTGGACTAAGCAGAACCGGGGAGGCGTTTTCTACGATGTCCAGAGGTTTTAGTAAGCTTCTACTCTTGTTTTGCGTTTTTTAGATTTCAAATCAGGCATGATTGGTGATTTATGATATGTTGCTTATTTTTAGTATTTTTGCTTATCTTTCTGATATTTTGTGCTTGTTGTTCTTTTTCAGGGTCGTAAGTGTGATTTTTTTGAGTGGGTTGACCCATACATTTGTGATCGTGCTGCCCAAATAGTTCCTGGGTTATTAGTACGCATGACTCATGTGGAGGGCCATAACAGGGAGCTTCAAACTCAGAACACCGGATTACAAGAGGAAAATAGACTCTTACTTGAATCTCTTATTAGATTAGAAGCAGCAAATAGGTCACTGCTTTACAAGTTCAAGCTTGTAAAGATCTGTGCAACTATTTGTTTGCTTGCATATGTGTTTTATATTATGTCTTAATATGTGTTTATGTTATAATATTTTCCATGTGTGAATGTGTGGCATGTAGTTGATGCAAACTATGACCTATTTTGATTTTTGCAAACATGTCACTTGGTTTGGTTAATTTGTGATTTTGATGAATTGTGGTTATGAATTTAATGGGTGATGTTTGAACTTTAGCTGAGACATATCTCTATGTTATTAATGGGTACTTGTTAAATATTTTTTATGTTTTTTAGTAAGGGTTTTTGCTTCATATAAATGGTGGTTCTTGAAAATGAAGGATTGGTGTTGTTATGTGTTTGCACAAGTGTGCCATTTGAGGCCTACTGAACTGAGCCTTTCCATATTGTCTTGAAAATTTACATGGTTTAGTGTCTTGTTGGATTTGTGTACTAACTTCATACATATTGATGATATAACATAACCCTGACATTATTTCTTTTTACTGTGTTTAGAAATGGTTTATTGTGATCATAGTTGAGTGTGTTGTTGGATTTGTGTACTGACTTTATGATATTGTAATAAACATATATAGCATGACAGTGTAGTTTATGGTGTTCACTGTTTGACTTTTATGCAGTGCTGCATAAAATGGTTTTCTAGGTCTGCCTGCCAATATTTAATATTGTGTATTTGCATAGTCAAAATTCAAACATGTAGCAGTTGGTAAAATGAGCTTAGTTGCTGTAACGTGTTTTCTTGTCTTGTCATATTTAATGTTTGATTTTGCTGCTGGGGTAAACTTAATATTTGGTGATATTTATTACACATTTACTTTGATTAGACTATTAGTAAATGCTTGGTAGTAGATGTACACCAGCCCCCTTCATTTACTTTTGTAATAAATGACTTGACTCCAATCTTGCTTATAAATCAACCCCAATTTGACAAACCAAACACAACACTCGTACCAATCTCAAAATACAACAGAAGATAGAAAAGGCAAATATTTGAGTTATCCTTTTCTATTACACTGTTATTATTTGCTATGAATAATTCTTTTTGTAAAAATAACAACTTTCTTACATTATTTTTTTGTTCTTGTGACAGTGAAATATGCCATTGACACAGTCACAACGCGCTGACTACACTGCTCGGTTCGGTGGTTGATCTCCACATGAACGAGCCTACTTCATTGGAAGATTGTTTGGATCTGCCCAATACACTGATATCCATGATGTTGCTACTCTTCGTCGGAGTATGCAAAGGATTGCAACCCAAATGAATGCCAATTTCCAACCACGCTGGTTTACCATGGCTGCGCTCCGTGACATGCTCCATCGCATAAGACTTGAGTACGTGGACTTTTGTGAGTTTTTTGAGAACCCGTGGGTTGATTATGACCCACATGATATGGAAGTAATGGTACTTGCCCCCTATTGGGAGACTGTCGACCCGTTTGTAAGTACATATTTTTGTGTATTATACTTTATTTTTTTTACATATTATCTTATCACCTCCATGTATTAATTTTACGTCTATTTTGCATGCAGAATGAACCTCCAAGTTATAGGAGGTTCAAGATGCATGGAGAGCCACATTACATGAAGCTGAGATTCATTTTTGATATCAAGCGCTGCACAATCCTCCCTCCCGAAGTGGTTGGCAGTCCTGAATGGCCTATTCACGTCCGGGCCGATGATGAGAACGCCCTTGCAATCATACCATTCGATCTTGGTAGAGGTACGTAATGTTCCTGAGGCTACTCCCCCCCTCCCACCCCGTGCGTGAAAATGATGTTGTGGTTAATGGTTTAACTCCTGGTAATGTTGGTGGTAATGGAGGTAGTGTTGGTGGTAGTGCTGCAAATGTTGGTGGGGGTGAGGAGAATGTGAATAGGCTATTTGGGAGTGGATTGTGGAATGTTGATTAGGTGTTCTGTTGTGCTTGGGATAGATTTGGTTATGTAATACTTTGAAAGTTAGTATGTATGTTAGTATGTAAGTTGGTATGTATGTTAGTAGTATGTAAGTTTGGCAGTTTGTTTTTTAGTTTGGTTGTTTTACATGTAATAGTCCAGAATCTATGTTGTGTATTTGTCAAGTATTTGTAACTGCACATGACGGATGACTTTTTTTGAGAATATATATATATAAATGTTACCATTGTGCAAAATGCTTGTTTTTATTGTTTATTATATGTGTGCAGTATAAATTTTGATTATTGATCTATAAAGCACAATTTAATTATTGACCTATAAAGTCAAAAAGTTGGCAGATATTCACATGCATACACAGGACAAACATTTGATTATTGATCTTGCTAAAATCTTTTGTGTTTCAATTGGCAGCTTTCTACTGTTCCATATAACTTAAAATTGAATATAACAACAAAAAGTGTACTGTTATTTATTCTCTTGGCCGAAATTTGATTAGTAAAATAATATAAAGCTGTTTAGAAAAGACAATACACTCGAAAGATTCTTGGCAAATTTTCTTTGTTATAATGTGTATTCAACCACACAAACTCATTTGAAGTGACAAAAGATTCACGTGCAATTCTTTGGACACAAACTTCCTCTAAAAATTTATATAAACCGTAAAAGGGTGCATATAATTTCATCCAACTCATAGATTTTTACGTTGCAATATGACCATAATAAACCCAAGACCTCAGGCAAAATTTTTCTAGCCCCAAGAATCGATGAAGTATTCATACAAAAATTAAACCACGAAATTGACAATTTTGATATCGGTTCACATGCTAGCAAGAGAAATTAGGTTGAAGTTGCAATTGCGGAAGTGAATGAAAAATTTGACACCCAATTCTCACTTCGAGAGGCGGTTTCGAAATTCCGCAAATTACAAGAAAGGTATGATACATTCCGGGCTATTATATCCACGTCGGGAATCTCGTTCGACCGTGCGACAAATCGCGTCCTTGTTAGTGACATTTCGATTTGGAATCAAATAATTCAAGTAACTATTTTTTCAACTTGTTACCTTTTATATAAATTTATTTTACTATAGAAACAATTTATCTATCATATTATATATAGTTCTCTATCACATAAAAATTTGCAGGAATACAATTTAGGGGAAGCTTACATGATAGAGGGGGAACCAGCTTGGGATGATCTAAATTGTATTTTTGGGGGACGGGGGGAGCATATACATTCAAATGGAGGTGTTGGGGATTGATTTAACCGTTTTTCGTAGGGTTTGATTAAATCAATAATAATGGTTTATTGGGGTAAAATTATATGGAGATTATAGGGCCTAGTTAATTTATTCCGGATGGATCAATCTCAAGGAAGAACAACAAATAGTAATGCAACGAACGAATAGACAATCAATATGTATAGCAAAAGCTCTTTGATTATATTAATCTCCGAATGCCCAAGTATGTAGGCGTAAGCTCTGATATGTTGTCGTAATACAATGTTGATCTAGGTATTTATATGATACAAACCCTAGCCATACAAGGAAACATAATCCTATTAGGACTCGGGATATCTATCCTTCATTAGTTCGGATTACAGCCTGGTCGCTGTGAAGAGTTGTCTCCGATCTGGTCGACCTGTGATTGCTCATGAGCTACATGGCCGAGCCGAGCTGATCTTCTTGGGTCGATCCGAATATCATAAGGGGTATAAATTAGCCCCCATCAGGGATTTTTCAAACGAGGCACAAAATGACCCTATTCCTGGGTTGCATGTGCCCTTACCATATGTGATTCCAGATTATATCATTACGGTTCCACATGACAATAATGGTGAAAATGACACTATGTTTTGGGAAGACCTTGCTAGTTTTGAAAACGATGTTGGAGGATTTCAAGGATAATAACGTGTTCACGGGGGGCTTTATGTGTATTGTAATTTTGTGTGCCTTTTTATGGCATGTTTAGGTGTTTCATATTAATTGCAATTATCTTTGATTTGTTGCTACTAAATCCCCCGTTTTCAATTCGGAAGAGGTATGAACTTAATTTTATGGATCTATTTTTGTTTGAAATATTTCTATGTTGTGGTTAAAATTGCATAAAATATCCTTAATAAAAAAATTGCATGAAACACATTAATAAAAGATTGCATAAAACACCCTTAATAAAAAAATTGCATAAAACACCCTTACTAAAAAATTGCATAAAACACCCTTACTAAAAAATTGCATTAAACACCCTTAATAAAAAAAATTGCATAAAACATCCTTAATAAAAAATTGCAATCAGGCCCATGTATTAACGAGCATTATATGAAACCCTGTATACATGGAAATTAAAATTTACTTAGCAACAAACACACACACACACACACACACACACATATATATATATATATATATATATATATATATATATATATATATATCACATGATGTCCCATAAGTAATTAAAAGTAGTAAAAATTCATATAACACCTAACATATAGCAAATCACCCAATAATTATATCCAGCATAATATATATACACAAAAATACATGGTCCCATTTTGTAGTATCTCGAAACCGCAAATGGGCTAAATGATCAAAAGACATATGCATGCAGTATGCTTTGCAAGGCAAACATAGCATTAAAAGGAAATTAAAGGTTTTAACTAATATCCATAAGACCATAACATTATGCCAGTTTACCCTAGAGCAACAAATGTGCTTGAATTTCTCGGTTGCGTTCGTTTGATCGCAGAAACAAGCTTGTGTGCTTCGGATTGTCCAAGAGTTTGAAACACAATAAATTCATCTCTTCTCCACTTAGACCCGGTACACTCTCTAGTGCAGAAATGACTTTTGCCGCTTTCTCATCGTCCGTATCTTCTTCCTTCTTTAAATTTCCTGCAATGCTCCCAAAAACCGATTTGGCAACCTCGATAAAAGACGTAAGAAAAGGTGCATATGGAGGAGGGGTGGCTGATTCCGGTGTCTTCCTCTTCCTTTCTTTTTTGATTTTCGTTTTTTGTTTCTTTTCGATCCCAATCTTTTTCACCCCAAATGGTTTAACTCCTGTGTTCAGTCCAGCTACTCCACCATCAGATGCATCCGTGGTCAAGTCAACACACGGGCTATTAATATTGCATCCGGGACTGTAATAGTCATTAAGTACTTTATTTCCCTTCCCCAGTAGACCAACCGACGGGGTCTCACTTAACAAAATATCCTCCACAACAACAACAAACCCCGCGGCATCATCCCCGGTAGCTCGATCCTTCCCAAAGAATTCACACCAATCGTCATACTACCTCCATGATTTTGTCCTCATGTTATAAACCTCTTTGTTTGCCTACAATGAAAACAAATTGTTATTGGATTTTGGCATTCTTGCCAAATATTGATTAAAAAATTAAACCATATTCATGAAGTTACCTTCACGTATTCGGCCCATACATCATCGTTCACCTCAAGTACTTTTGCACTATCATTCCAACCAAATCCACTAGTTCCTAACATAGCTACTAACAAATAATAATGTTTTTTCCATACGGTGAGTTTTGAGTTGATGTTTCTTACTCAAATGTTACAATTAGGTAGTCTTGCGTTCATTGCCTTTTCTAAAGCTTGCAAGTACCCAACTTTGAACCCATTGTCAGCTTTCCAACCACTGGCCACCAATTCATGCAAACAACATATCAAAGTTTGCTCCTCCAACGTGCTCAAAAGCCTACGCGGTCCTTGCGTTCTTTTGGGTACTCGAGATGTGCTTCCGTACCTTGGGATTTGTTCTGCATCCATTCTATTCAACCTATGAGAACATCAACCGATATTAGCATGGTTCAAAGCAAAATAATAATCCGAATACACAAACTCATACTAGGTAAATCCATTTAACCACAATCCAAAGGAATTGCAAATAGGAAATAACAACACTACAATGTAACATATAAATCAATGAAACAAACGAACATGAAGTGAAAAATACATAAAAGTACATAAGAAAAAACAATCACATCAAATTATTTTTGTCACGGCTCTAATACTCCTACAAGTCCTTGTTACACTCATTAATGCATCAATAACCACTCGTGATACATATGACGAGCCATGCCATCTCGATAGGCATTCCATGCTTGTGATGGCTCTACTACTTCGATGTAATCACCGTCATCCCCCACCCCGTTTCCATCATCGTCACTATCATCACTTTCCTCGTCACTAGATAAATACGAATCCGACATGTCATTTGGCATAGTCATGAGTTGAAAATTATGTATAAGAATACACGCCATACTAATCCGATTTTGAATCTTCACGGGGTAAAATAAATTGCTCCTTAGGACGGTCCATCGCTTCTTTACTTGCCCAAAACAACGCTCAATCACGTTTCTCGCCATTGAGTGTTTCATGTTGAAATACTCCCTATAATTTTGAGGAGCGTCCCGACCAACACCCCATTCGTTTAGATGATATCGTACGCCTCGGTACGGTGTGAGGAAGCCTTCACCATTTGTGTATCCATTATCACAAAGGTAGTACGTACCTATATAACAATGAAACTCATGAACAAACATTCAACTTCAAAACAGCATAATTTAAAAGCAATGAATGTACACACACCAATTGGAACTCGAAGTCCGTTAGGTCGTTGAATAGCATCTCTCAAAATGTTGGGATACCTCGATTGTCAGAACAACAAAAGTGTGGAATTTAAAATTTTTTCAAGGCACCCATCAGTCCCATAAATCTGTCTCCATATTTAGTTATACGAAAAGGTTGAATCAAACAGTAATTAAAACTAATTAGAGGGTGATATGCGATTTTACCTCACCACAGCTCGGTGGTGGTTACCTCCGGACTTCATGTTTGATTCACAATGCAGTGATCCAATTGTCTCACCTCCAAAGTTGATCTACACTAATTGGATTGTAGGGACACCTCCAAGTCGCAGGCTATGAACTAGATCTTGAAGGTTCTCAGAAAAGGAACGTGCAGATCTTGATCAGGACTTAGATCTGGATCTGGCTTGGGAGATCGGATGGAAGATGACTGAGCCACAGGGCTTATGCGGCTGGATCAGGTTCGGCCTGGGTTGGGTTCGGCCAATGTTGGCCGAGTTTGGTTGGGACGAAAAATTTTGGGGCGATTTTGGAGTTAATAAAACTTGGTGCAATTTTCAGATTTCTACTTTCTTTCTTGTGTTATGAAAAATTGTTTTCTTCTCAAAAATTCATTAGCTCATTCGTTATTTGTGAAGAAGTATTTATAACAGAAGAGTCCTCCTCTTATGAGATATCTTCTTCCCATCTTTATCAAATCCTATTCCTAATCAACTTAGGAATAAAAGATTTGATAAATCTCTTCTTTTCCTAGTTTTGCAAAAAACAAAACTCTTCCATTTTTACTTATCAAAAATCGCCCCTAGCCTAATTCATCCAATCAAAAATCGACCCATATCATATAATTAACCAATCCGAAAATTAGGTAATTATTTAATCTTCCAACTTTATTAATTAACCACTTTAATTAATTTCATAATTAATCAGATAATCCCAATTAATTAATTAGACATTAATCAATTAGATATCTAATTAATATTCTCTCACTTGAATTAATTCCTTAATTCAATAACTTTGATTTAACAACTTTAAATCACATATTTCCCTCTTATGACTGTCACTGTTCAATTGTAGTGTGTGTGACCCTCTGGGTTCACCATCAATTGGCAGCAGGCCCACGACTTTCGTGATTTAATTAACGAGCAATTAAATGCTCCGATCAATTAAACACTTTTAATTGATCACTCCAGAATTAATTTCCTTATAAATTCAGGAGTACCCACACTTCATGGTCGATGTCTAGCCACAAACCCATGAAGCCCAATTAAAGGTGAATTGATATTTGTGAACCTCACCTCTTATAAATGCCATGTACATACAGTCCTTCTAAAGACTAATTACCCGACCAAGACCTAGGGTGTGTGAATTGATCGGCACCTCTAATTATCTCGATTCCGTACTTTCTAATTCTGGATAATAATTCCAGTGTGACTGCTAAATTTGGAAACCCTTTTCCAAATCTGTCACTGACCATGGCCATGGATTTCTCGGAACATATTATCTAAGAACGTACAGGAAATTCTCCCACCTTATTAGGATGAGTCGATAGATCCTTTCTTAGTACTAATAACTCGCGTACACAACTGTACGCACCCAACTTAGGCACTTTATGGACTAGCTACGTGACCAGTCCCTAAATCTAAGAACGCACATTCATGTACCGAATTCGCCCTAGCACCTCAAGTCTAAGGACTAAATCGTACTGTTGGATAAGGATGAAGATGAAAGCACTGAAGACATTTAGTAAAGGGAGGTTTTGATGCATTCCAAAACTTCAAAATCTGTTAAGTATGGATTAACTTAGCTGATGTCCCTTTGAAGAAATTTTGACTAAAGAAAAGAAGACATCAGAAGAGTCAAAATTTCAAGGTCCAAGACTTTTGGTCTGCTGAAGGAAAGTTATCAGACTGATGAAGATCAGCCGACTCAAATCAGATTTGTTCAAGTTTGGGATCAGCTTAGTTCTCCATCAGACTTGCACGTTCGTCAGCCAAGTGGAAAGGATCATAAAGTCTTCCCAACGGTAATAAATGCCCCTGGAAGTAATAAATGCTGAAGTACAAGGTTATTAAAGACAAATGATTGAAGAAATGCTTCGCATCAGCTGGGTGCATTTAATGCTGCCTGCAGAAAAGTACTGTTGACAGTACGGACAGACTACAAAAGAGCCGTTCGCGGATTTTAAGGACCAGTACTCGAGGAATTTGAATCTTGTCTCTCTTCAACAGACATTTTTCAAACCTCAAGTATAAGTAGTTGAAAGAGACGAGAAGAAAATAACAGCACAATCTCTGAGAAATTTTCGAAGCAGAATTCTTTAAGTCTCAAGAACAGCTCACTCATCAGCTTAGTCATTTGTTGACGAAAAGCGAAGTTGAAGAACAAAGCTAAACACATCTTCTGAGTGAATTTGTAAATCTGAGTGTTGTGAGTAGTAGATATCCATCTTTGTGAGTGATATTACTTCGGAGAGTAGGAGTTTCTGAGTGATTTCCTACTGCGCACTTGTGGCCTTTTCATTTGTTGATTGGCGCAAGCAGAGTATACTGTAAACTTTGTGATTATAGTATAACCCAAGATCTAAGTGACTTGGAAGAGTGGACTAAAGGATTTAAATCCATATAACCACTATAAAAATTACTTGTGTTTTTACTTGCATTCTTCTTGCATATTTTATGTTGCATAAAATCACTTTAAGTTAACTGTTTGAAAAGTTTTCTAAGAAAAGAAGTTTTGTAAAAACTGGGGAACAAACTTTCAAACTGCTAAGTTTACTTGTGAAAAACACTTTATAAATCCGCTGCAAGTACTCTAAGTATTTATTCTGATTTTGATAAAATCAGCTAAGTAACTATCAGTTTAGTGGTCTACGAAGCTGTTCAAAGATTTGTTCGCGATCAGCCGAGGAACCTACTGTTGATAACAGCTTAGTCTGTTTAAGTTAACAAAAAGGTTTTAAAGTTAAAATTTGCAAAAAGTTTAAAGGTCTATTCACTCCCCCCCCCCCCTCTAGACATCATCTGACCACTTGGGACCAACAAGTGGTATCAGAGCAGGTGGTTCATTAGAATCAGCTGCCTGATCAACGAGCTTGATCCAAGTGTTTTTTCAAAGGTTTTTAAAACTTTTCAAAAGAGCATCTTTTTGAAAAACAAAAACTTTTTGAAAAATGGATTGTATCAGCCATGTTCCCCACATTGCTGGTATGTCTTTTGAAGACTGGAAAATCAGGATGGAGATTTTCCTAGCTGCTTATAATGATAACATGTACACATGTATCATAAAAGGTCCATTCAAATTCACCAAGACTATCATAGTTGATGAAGCTGAAATAGTGGTGGAAAAGGATTTAACAGAGATGACAGCCGAAGAAATAAAGCTGTTCAATCTAGATAAAGTTGGCCGTTTCATCATGACCAAAGCCCTGGATAATGATCGGTTTGATAAAGTCAAACATTGCAAGACTGCAAGGGAGATATGGGATAGGGTTCGTCACATGAGCGAAGGAAACGACGCCATCAAAGAGCATCAGCTGAGTGTTGCTCTGGAAAAGCTGGACAACTTCAAGATGAAGTCTGCGGAAACCATTGACCAGATGGATAAAAGGTTTACAAGGACATTAAATGAAGTGTTGAAGCATGGAAAAACCTTTACGGACAAGGAGATAACCGTCAGAGTTCTGAAAGCCCTACCTCCAAAGTTCAATATGAAGGTGACAGCCATGGAAGAGTCAAGAGATCTGGGCAAGATTTCTCTCACCGAGCTGTTCTCAGTACTCAAGGCGTATGAGTATAAACTGCCTAGAATGGGAATGGAAGAAACCTCAACTTCAGGACCCACAGCTGCCCTGGTTGCTGCTGAAAATCCCAGAATGCCAGCTCACAAAAGCAAAGATGTGGACTCATCTGATGAAGCCACATTACTCAACAAAAAGGAGTACACAGCTGGAGACGTAGCATTGCTGATGAACAACTTCAAAAAGTTCTACAGACGAAAAATGAAGAACAAATATAACAATGCTTCTACTTCTAACCCTACTTCTTCTTCTCAGGATAAGGATTCTTATAAATCCAAAATAATGTGCTATAATTGCAGGAAACTGGGTCGTTTCATCAGAGACTGCCCATATCCTAAAGCTGAGAAGTATACAGAAGAAGAAAAGAGAATCAGAAAAGAAAGAAAGCATCAGAAAGTAAAGGTGCTGGTAGCAGAAGCAGAAAAGCTAGCTACTGTCTACTCATCTGATTCAGATTCAGACACTTCTGATGAAGAGTCCTCTGATGAAGAGAGTCCTGCTCTTCTCTACCTGATGGCTAAGGAATCTGATGACTCTGAGGATGATGAGGTAACTCCTCTTGATAATGAATTATTTAATTCATTTGACCAAATGATGCTCAACAATACTAGCATTGCTGATGCATTTAAAAAGCTTAAGGAAGAGATGATATTGCTGAAAGAGCAAAACAGTTCACTGAAACTTAAAGCTGAAAAGCCAAAAGAATCAGCTGAATATAAACTGCTTGAGCAAGAGAATGAATCTCTGAAAGCTGAATGTGAAGTTTTAAAGGGTAAAATCATTGAACTTGAGAAAGTCATTGAATCTCATGAGAAGTCATCTGTTGCATCCACTCACATGTCTAGTAAACAGAAGACACCTTTAGATCAGGAAAAGTTAGAACTGAACCATACTGAAAAATTCATATCAGCTGACAATAGTAAGGTCATATTGTATGTTCAGACTACTAAACCTGCTTCACCTGAGAAAGTATTAAAGGAGACGAAAACTCCTAAGGCTAAAAAGAGCAAAGAGCCTAGTGTAGAAAAACAGACTAGTAAGCCTAAACAGAAGAGTCCTAGGAAGTCCTCTGACAAGGCTAAAACTAATCAGACTAGTGATAAAACTAAGTCGTCTGTTAATGAGCAAGCAACTAGTAAACCAAAGAAGCATAAAAACAAGAAAAATCAAAATGCTTGGTATGGAAATGAGTCATATTATGTGCAACCTGCTGCATATCCTCCTATGTATCATGCACCTCAATTTCCTAGTTACTATGCACCATATCCTGCTCATCCAATGCATGCATATCCTGCTTATCATGCACCTTACCCTGCTTATGAACATTATTCTTATCATACTGATCATCAACATGACTTATCTGATAACTATGATAAAGATGAAACTGTTCATGCTCCTGTCAAAACTCAGAAGCCTAAGAAGCCTAAGACATCAACATCTTGGGTTGTCAAAGGTGGAACTAATCCTTCAGGACCCTCTCAATAAGGGTACCTAAAACAATTTTATTTTTGTTTTGTAGGTTAGGATTAGGATTAGGAGTAGGAGTAAAGTAGAGAAGATCTGGTACTTGGACAGTGGCTGTTCAAGACACATGTGTGGAAGCATACATGAGCTGACTGATGTTGTTGCTGTGGATGGTCCTAAAGTTACCTTTGGGGACAGCAAGGAAGGCAAGATTGTAGCAAGTGGAAAGCTGATCAAAGGCAACATTGAGATATCTGACGTCTCTTATGTTAAAGGCCTCAAATACAATTTGTTGAGCATAAGTCAATTTTGTGACAAAGGATATTCAGTCATCTTCTCAAAAGATAAGTGCTATGTTGAACAGATTGGTACAAAGAAGGTAATTTTATCTGGAAGACGACAAGGGAATGTCTACACAGTGGACTGGAATTCTGCTGACAAGAATTCGAGCATTTGTTTGGTGGCATCAACACCAAGTGAAGTCAGTTGGCTGTGGCACAAAAGAATGAATCATGTGAATTTCAAGACTATCAATAGACTAATCAAGAATAATCTAGTAGAAGGAATTCCAAAAACAGTCATGAGCAAAGATAAGCTTTGTGACGCCTGTCAGAAGGGTAAACAAATCAAGTCATCATTCAAAAGCAAGAAGCATCAATCTTCTGGAAGAATATTGGAGCTGCTACACATGGACTTATTTGGACCCATTGATCCAGTCAGCAATGGTGGAAAGAAATAATGCCTATCTGTTGTGGATGACTATTCAAGATATACTTGGGTGATATTCATGTTGAAGAAAAGTGAAACCAAGGAACATCTTACTAATCTGATGGAACTGATCCAGAATGAGAAAAGTATAAAAATATTGAAGATCAGATCAGATAGAGGGACAGAGTTTACAAACTCTACTGTTGAAGAGTATTGTAATATCAAAGGAATACATCATGAGTATTCAGCTGCTAGAACCCCTCAACAGAATGGTGTTGCTAAAGGAGAAACAGAACACTAAAGGAAGCTGTCAGAACCATGATAGCTGAAGCTAAGCTGCCACAAAGATTTTGGGCATAAGCAACAAATACAGCATGTTTTACCCAAAACAGATGCATGATCAACAAGACTTCATATGAAGTTTGAAACAACAGGAAGCCAAACATTCATTATTTTAAGATATTTGGTTGTAAATGCTTTGTTTTAAATAATTGGAAAAATCACCTTACTGCATTTCCAGAAAAGGCTGATGAAGATGTTTTTGTAGGATACTCTACTCTTAGTAAAGCTTACAGAGTTTTTAACAAAAGAACATTGCTAATAGAATAATCCATTCATGTAGTATTTGATGAGCCAAGTCAATCTTCTGAAAAGAATCAAAATGCCAATCAAGATCTGTCTACTGATTTACAGAAGTTGAATGTTGGAAAGAATGAAGAATATGTTCCCATCATACTACCTGATCTCAACCCAGCTGATAACTCAAGTGCTGTTCAAAATCACAGTGCTGAACAACTGATAGACCAGAGACTGTTCAACAGACGACAAATGTTCGACAGACTACTACTGGAACTCCAACAGTGGTGTTGCAAGATCAAAACAAAGGACAACATTATGATTTACAACCTGATCTTAGATGGCTCAAGAATCACCCTTTAAAGCTGGTGATTGGTGATCCTTTGGATAAAGTGAAGACAAGGAGAGCTGCTGCAAATGAAGCAATATTTGTCAGCTTCCTATCTCAAATTGAGCCCAAACTAATAGAAGAAGCTCTTAGTGATTCCAACTGGATTGAAGCTATGCAAGAAGAGCTAAATCAATTTGAAAGGAATGAAGTCTGGTACTTAGTTCCTATAC
The DNA here is from genome assembly GCA_038501285.1 of Penstemon eatonii. Lineage (NCBI taxonomy): Eukaryota > Viridiplantae > Streptophyta > Magnoliopsida > Lamiales > Plantaginaceae > Penstemon > Penstemon eatonii. Next base: position 56,500,863 of record CM076715.1, on the reverse strand, counting down.
CAAGTCATCAAAGAGTCATTGGCACTAAATGGGTATTCAGAAATAAAATGAATGAAGATGGTGAAGTCACCAGAAATAAAGCAAGATTAGTGGCCAAAGGTTACTGCCAAGAAGAAGGCATTGACTTTGATGAAACGTTTGCACCAGTAGCAAGATTAGAGGCAATCAGACTCTTTCTTGCCCATGCTGCTCACAAGAATTTCACAGTCTATCAGATGGATGTGAAATCAACATTTCTCAATGGAGAATTACAAGAAGAAGTTTATGTTGAACAACCACCTGGATTTGAAGTCTATCAAGAAGGAGACAAGGTGTATCGTCTGAAGAAAGCTCTCTATGGACTGAAACAGGCTCCAAGAGCATGGTATGATACTTTATCTGATTTTCTTTTAATTAAAGGATTTCACAAAGGTAAAGTAGACAAGACCTTGTTCACTATTGAATGGGAAGAACATATTTTGCTTGTGCAAATTTATGTGGACGATATTATTTTTGGTTCAACTAACCAACAGATGTGTGACAAGTTCTCAAAGCTGATGCAGAACAAGTTTGAAATGAGCATGATGGGAGAACTTAATTATTTTCTTGGCTTGCAAGTAAGACAGTTGCCTGATGGAATATTCATCAGCTAAGCAAAATACACAAAGGATCTGTTCAAGAAATTTGGTATGGAAACTAGCTCTACTGCTAATATTCCAATGTCTACTAGTCTTCGCTTGGATAAAGATGAAGATGGCAAATCAGTAGATATAACCAAGTACAGAGGAATTATTGGGTCACTGTTATATTTAACAGCTAGCAGACCTGATATTATGTACTCTGTTGGGGTTTGTGCGAGATTTCAATCAAATCCTAAGGAATCTCACCTCTTAGCTGCCAAAAGGATACTAAAGTATCTTAAAGGTACTGAAGATTTGGGATTGTGGTATCCTAGAGAATCTGGATTTGAGCTTATTGGATATTCAGATTCTGACCTTGCGGGCTGCAAGATTGATAGAAAAAGCACAACAAGTGCCTGTCAGTTCTTAGGTAGTCGTCTGATCTCATGGATGAGTAAGAAACAGACTTCAGTATCCATATCAACTGCTGAAGCTGAATACATAGCTGCTTGAGCTTGCTGTGCACAAATCTTATGGTTGAAGCATCAACTAGAAGACTACAATATCAAAATCAGTGGAATTCCAATCTACTGTGACAATACAAGTGGTATCAGAGCCAAGGTCACGTGTTCAATTCCCAACAGGAGCAATTGCTGAGGGGGAGATTGTTGGGCACCCAAACTAAGTGTGCGGGTGACAGCAATTTTCCTGTGGCATCCAAACTGAGTGTGCGGATGGAGACCCAAACTGAGTGTGCGGGTGGAGCCACAATCGAATATCGTGGGCGCTTGCGTGAATGCACTATAAGGGAAGGGTATGCGCATTCCATCACCGATATGCGTCATGCGCTTCCACAATGGATTTCTCTGTTCGAGTCGTTCGATGCATTCGATCCTCTATCGAACCACCTACTCATATGCACTGGCCTCAAATGCCTTGCTCATCAAACGCTACAAATTCACTCCATGTGAATCATGCATAATCGTACAAGTCTTAGCGATTCCTTCGATACCCCGTCTCGTTCGGAATCTATGACTTGGAACGTGTTTTAAGATCACGACCTTAGAGACTGTTTCATGATTGCACTCAATACTGAAGTGAATCGTCCCATAGTCTAAATGTGACATTAGGATTTCATCCAATCGCTTAGATAAGTTCGCGAGAGATGAAGTTGGCCATTGTTTAATTTACGTACTATAAATAAACAGGCGTAATAATTATAAACCATAAGAAAACAGTTCTCCAACAAGCTAATTAATATTGGCTTGCTGGGTACTATTCTATCAATCTCCCACTTGCCCTAAAGCCAATCACAACATTTCTAAGACCCATCTTATAAAGATGTCCCTCGAACCATTTTGTGAAAGAACTTAATTAGTGGATCTGCTAAGTTGTCTTTGTTGAGATGACGTAACCCTTCTACGTGTCTCAACTACCTATGATTTGTTCAATCATATGGTATTGTGTTCAGATTATCGGTGAGATCTCATTTCCTTTCATTGTGCAATTGCCTTATCTAAATCATGTTGGGATATTCTTCTATGGGGGCTCGATTGTCAATACAACAAAGTGCGGAATTTAAAAAATGTTGAGGTCCCTATTAGTCCCATAAATCTTTCTCCACAGTTAATTATACGAAAAGGTTGAATCAAACAAAAACATAAACATAAGGGGGTTTTTGCGATTTACCTCACCACGGCTTGGTGGTGGTTACCTCCAGACGTTTCGTTCGATCCACAATATGAGTGATCCATGTGTCTCACCTCCAAAGTTGATCCACACCAATCGGATTGTAGTGACACCTCCAAGTCGTAGGCAACGAACTGGATCTTGAAGATTTGTCAGCAAAGGATTCTGTAGATCTGGATCAGGACTTAGATCTGGATCTGGATTGAGAGATCTAATGGAAGAAGAAACTAATCACAGGACTTGTGTGATTGGATTAGGTTTCGGCCAAGTCAAGATCGGCCAGGTTGGGTTCGGCCGAGTTGGTTCGAGCGACTAGGGTTGGGGCGAAAGTTATGGGGCGATTTTGTAAATAAAATTCTTGTGCAAAAATCTGATTTCTTTCTTATGTAAAAATCGGTTTTTCTTGCTTGATTTCAGCAGAGTAATTTTCTTCTCAAAAGTTTTTCTATTGTTGTTAGGGTTATGAATGAAGATGAGAGAATAAGTATTTATAAGAGAAGAGTCCTTCTCTTAGAAGATATCTTCTTCCCTTATCTATCAAATCCCCATTCCTTATCAACTTAGGAATGCAAGATTTGATAGATCTCTTCTTGCTTGTTATCCAAAATTAAAAACTCTTTTCCTTTATCTTACAAAAATCGCCCCCATGCCCCCAATTTTATGATTATTACAAATCAACCCATAAAATTATCCAATCCTAAAATTGGGTAATTACTTAATCTTCCAACTTCATTAATTAACTACTTTAATTAATTTCATAATTAATCAGATAACTCTAATTAATTAATTAAACATTAATCAATTAGATATCTAATTAATATTCTCCCATTGAATTAATACCTTAATTCAATTACTTTGATTTAACAACTTTAAATCATACATTTCCTTTATGACAGTCACCATCCAATTGTATTGTGTGTGACCCTCTGGGTTCACCATCAATTCGCAGCAGGCCCACCGCTTTCGTGATTTAATTAACGAGCAATTAAATGCTCCAATCAATTAAACAACTTTTAATTGACCATTCCAGAATTAATTTCCTTATTAATTCAGGAGTATCCACACTTCATGGTCGATGTCTAGCCACAAGCCCATGAAGCCCAATTAAAGGTGAATTGATAATTGTGAACCTCACCTCTTATAATTGCCATGTACATACGGTCCTTCCACGACTGATTTCCCGATCGAGACCTAGGGTGTGTGAATTGATCGGCACCTCTAATTATCTCGATTCTGTACATTCTAATTCTGGATAGTAATTCCAGTGTGACTGCTAAATCTGGAAACCCCTTTCCAAATCCGTCACCGACCACGGCCGTGGGTTTCTCGGAACTATTATCTAAGAACGTACAGGAAATTATCCCACCTTATCAGGATGAGTCGATGGATCCTTTCTTAGTACTAACCATTCGCGTACACTTTTATACGCACCCAACATAGGCACTTTGTGGCCAGGCTACGTGACCAGTACCTAAATCTAAGTACGCACTTCCATGTACCGAATTCGCCCTAGCACCTCAAGTCTAAGGACTAAATCGTACACTATTATAAACCTTGAGAAACATCCCATCACCGATATGCGTCATGCGCTTCCACAATGGGTTTCTCTGTTCGGGTCGTTCGATGCGTTCAATCCTCCATTGAACCACCTACTCATATGCACTGGCCTCAAATGCCTTGCTCATTAAACGCTACAAATTCACTCCATGTGAATCATGCATACTTGTACAAGTCTTGGCGATTCCTATGATACCCAGTCTCGTTCGGAATCTATGACTTGGAACGGTTTTAAGATCACGACCTTAGAGACTGTTTCATAATTGCACTCAGTACTGAAGTGAATCGTTCCATAGTCTATTGTGACCTTAGGATTTCATCCAATCGCTTAGATAAGTTCGCGAGAGATGAAGTTGGCCATTGTTCAATTCACGTACTATGAATGAACGGGCGTATTAATTATAAACCATAAGAAAATAGTACTACAACAAGCTAATTAATATTGGCTTGCTGGGCACTATCCTATCAATCTCGCACTTGCCCTAAAGCCAATCACAACATTTCTAAGACCTATCTATACCAAGATGTCCGTCGAACCCTTTTGTGAAAGAGCTTGATTAGTAGATCTGCTAAATTGTCTTTGTTGAGATGACGTATTACTTCTACTCGTCTCAACTACCTATGACTTGTTCAATCATATAGTATCGTGTTTAGATTATAGGTGAGATCTCGTTTTCCTTTCATTGATCATCTGCCTTATCTAAATCGGTTAAGATTACAATAGGCTTTTGTCATGCTAGGTATTTCATCCAATCGTTGGATGAAAGTTTCTCATCTAAACACTTTCTCTTGTGCAGCATCATAATGGTGCGATTATTCTGATTGAGTTGGCAATGGTATACTATTGGAATTTCATCCAATTTACCTTTGCTCCATCGAGACAGAATGAATCATCCACTTCAGACTAGAAATCTCGAATCACTAAATCCTTCGAGTTTTCAATTCTCCACTACTACCACAGACCAGCATTATATCCTTTAATTATCTTTGAGGATTGTATTTATGGTAGTCCAGTGTCCTTTACTGGTGTTCGACTATCAGCAACTCATGAAAAGTCAGAGCTTTTGATGAGTCAGGTCTCGTACAAGACTTTGCATGCTACATGCAATCCAAATGCCAGAGCATAAGTCTTCTTGAAACAATTTCTTCTTTACTCATTTATATGTAGGGCTCATTAAATAAGTAATAGGAATTTTGTCTCTTTGGAACCAATCCTTTCTTGGATTCTTCCATATTGATTTTAATCAATATTCAGTCTATGTACATAGATTCGGTGAATTGCAACATCTACTTCGCTTTTATCTCTATAAATACGTATTGCCAGTACGTGAGATGTAACTCCCAGATCTTATCATGGAAAATTGCATGAAGAACACGCTTTCGTCTGTGCTACTCTGATATTCTTATATCGTACTTAATGTATATAACATCATCTCTTTGCGTTTCGAACTCAACTATGCTCCCACTGATTCTTTTGCACAATTGGAATCCATATGCCTATTGACAACTTCAACATTCTTGATCAACTCATCAAGTTGCATGTTCTAAGTTTGGGAAAAAGTCATAGATTGACCTTTGTATTTGAATAGAGATCTTCTCATCAATTTTCTATTGTGAGATGCAGGATTCAATCCAATAGTCATATTTTGGTAGTCATAACCACCTTTCTGTGGCTAATCGTTTCTTTGTAATCTTGGATTAAAATCCAATTTCTCAACTTCGTAAAATGGAATTTTGAGTTCCTTACGAATTTGATTAAATTACGAAGCGTTTGTGCAAAGATCGGTTCAGCATGTTTCAGGGTTTACTCCCACTGTTCGTGGGGATGGGTCCAATTCTTGGACTTCATCAAGTTCTATGACATTCCTTATTTCCTTTGACAAGGATTCGTCAACAGAGGAACAAGCTACTTACGAGATACTTTTGTTTCTCGTTGTCGTAGAACAGGTATCCAATGGATTTCGTTGGATACCCCACAAACTTTATATGAATCAGATCTACCATCTAATTTCTCATATAAGAGTGTTTTGCTATGTCTTAAATGACATGGTGGTGTAAGAACTCACTTCGAAAAAGTACTAGACCAAGTATTTTTGAAGAGTCGGGGAGGCTATCCCCAAATGTGAATTAAGGAATATAGCAAAATCACAGTCGTGAATCGAATAAAGTTTGATTCCTTCTTTGATATGCTTCATGAGAATTCTATTCTCGTCTTATAGATAATCGAGGAGTTAGTTGCTTATGTTTCAGCAAGTTTGATTAGATCAAACTGCTTTTGACATAATGCATTTAGTTACTTCATTTCCAAAACGTCTATTGAATTACTTCAATAGTTTTAGAATTGTACTTCAACAAAGTACACATACACTTTAACGATGGAAATCGTAAGCATATATGAAGTAGCATCCCTTTGAACTAGTGCTTTTAGTTCTTATTGATTGAAATGTTTGGAATGCCGTAGCGATCCTTTATTTTGGTTAATTTTTCTTCAAGATTTGAAAGTTACGAATTTATCCAAGTTCTTTATTTCAAGAGCAGTAGATAAAAACTTTCCTTTCAAATCTTTAGGAAGAATGTCCAAAATAATCATTTCAAGTACGGACGATCATCTAGTTTGTCTTACTCATTTTCGATTCGACAGGCAGTTTTTCGAAGTTTTGATTCGTTTATCATTGTTTTATTTCTATGTATCAAAACATCAATATTTGTACAAAGTTAAATTGCTCTAATTAAATAAATTCCATTCTCAATGGTAAAGCAATAATGTCTTGTACAAAATTTGAAATAATACTCAAAATAAACTAAACCTAAAAACTCATGCTAATACGAAAAACTAAGTAAAACTTCTTTTGCTAAAAAGGAATGTCTAGGTTCAGTTCTTCCTTGACCCAGTCCCTGAATTCGTTTTCCCTCAACTCTCTCTGCACTGCTTGCATCTTCCTTTCAAGGGATTTCCTCCTTTTAGGTGGAGAGGGAATACTGTCATCCGCTGTAAATTCTTTTACAGTAAAGAAAGTTTTATCAGATGTCTTACATCAAAAAGAATTAACTGATGTATAACTTAAAGTCATACCATAGTTAAGTCTATCCAGGAATTCCTTTTCAGTGAGCTTCCTTATTTTCTTTTCGTTATTACACAGAGGGCAATTTTCTTCATATAGTCCAAATCCTGTCAGATGAGCTCCTTCATATTTGTCTAACAACTCATGCAATTGTGTTGTTTCAATTCCATCAGGCGGAATATCACAATGTTGCATGAAATGAGTGAAGGTGTCAGATAGACCATGTAGAGTAATATCTATCTCATCTTCGAGAATCATTAGGGCTCCAAGCCTTTTGATTCGTTTGAACATCTTGGTTAAGTAACAACAATATTCCTTAACACTGTTAAACTTAGCCATGGTTATTTCGTGAAGGTAATTGCACATCATACTTCCCAAAGTTGATTCATTTCTAACACGCACTAAGTATTGTTTGAACGGGACAGTGGATGGTGAATGGCTAACAATAAACAGACAACTATAAGCAGACAGGTTTAATATTAATACTTATTAACGAAATTTGGACTATTTATCGAAAAAGTTCTCCCACTATTTTTATCGAAACAATAGCCCCTTCTAGTTTCGGGAAAAAATTATTTCCTAGTAGGTCTTGATGTCCCAGCAGCAATTAGTTGTACCCACGACTCGTGGCCATACAATTAATTCCCTAGGTAGGTATAAATTTTACCAATTGTGTCTACTACACAACCTTCAAGCTATTTTACCTCGTTTTTCGCATTTACCTAGCACTGCTACATCATAAATGTTACTACGCGTTAAGTCTAACCCATTAATCATGATAAGCAACGGGCCCGGTCATGAATTCTCCGTAACTAGTTATCGGTCGATCTTCACGTCCCTACCAGTCCCTACCCTAGTCGAGTTTTAAGAAAACTAGAATCAAGGAATTTCGTGTATTGCCCCTTTCTTCGACTCGGGTGCCAAACTCTGGATCACCTCTATCGATAAGTAAACAACATACACTAGTTCCTATTAATGGAAGGCTTGGATTTATAAAACCTCATTTTATATTTAACCCAATGTGACTTAATATTTATTTGAGAGGGGATTTTCGGTTTTGAATGTTTAAAGAAACTCTCATCGAGATCTCACCGCTTCAATTATGCTTTATCTTTTATTTACGATCTAGATTCTAGCGCGCAAACACACAAGCAATCATAAATCGACCAATAAATAAAAGCCATACAAGCCTAGCATGCATACTACCACAATATGTTTTCGATCGGGAGCCTCCTATGCAGGCCATCATCGAGCCAATGATGTTGGTCCAATTGGTCAATCTAAAGGGTTCTCAAAGAACCTATGCTATTACACAATGTACCATGCATACATGGCCTTCAATTCCTTCTGGGCTCCCACCTTGCTTGTAAATGGACCTCCACCCTAGACTAGGAAAGCATTAAAGCCCTATTCAATTACAAAGTCTCAAAGTGGCCCAAAAATAAAAACAGGCTCGCAGGCCCAATAAAAACCATGCATTAAATTAAACCAATCACATCTAACCTAAGGTCAAGGCTCGTCGCGATCGAAAACCACGTAAACAGTTCACGTAGAGCAAGAAACAAAGTTCGGAATTTAAAAATTTTCGAGGTCCCTATTAGTCCCATAAATCTTTCTCCACAGTTAATTATACGAAAAGGTTGAATCAAACAAAAACATAAACATAAGGGGGTTTTTGCGATTTACCTCACCACGGCTTGGTGGTGGTTACCTCCAGGCATTTCGTTCGATCCACAATATGAGTGATCCATGTGTCTCACCTCCAAAGTTGATCCACACCAATCGGATTGTAGTGACACCTCCAAGTCGTAGGCTACGAACTGGATCTTGAAGATTTGTCACAAAGGATTCTGTAGATCTGGATCAGGACTTAGATCTGGATCTGGATTGAGAGATCTAATGGAAGAAGAAACTAATCACAGGACTTGTGTGATTGGATCAGGTTTCGGCCAAGTCAAGATCGGCCAGGTTGGGTTCGGCCGAGTTGGTTTGGGCGACTAGGGTTGGGGCGAAAGTTATGGGGCGATTTTGTAAATAAAATTCTTGTGAAAAATCTGATTTCTTTCTTATGCAAAAATCGGTTTTTCTTGCTTGATTTCAGCAGAGTACTTTTCTTCTCAAAATTTTTTCTATTGTTGTCAGGGTTATGAATGAAGAGAAGAGAAATTAAGTATTTATAAGAGAAGAGTCCTTTTCTTAGAAGATATCTTCTTCCCTTATCTATCAAATCCCCATTCCTTATCAACTTAGGAATGCAAGATTTGATAGATCTCTTCTTGCTTGTTCTCCAAGATTAAAACTCTTTTCCTTTATCTTACAAAAATTGCCCCCCATGTCCCAATTTTATGATTATTACAAATCAACCCATATAATTATCCAATCCTAAAATTGGGTAATTATTTAATCTTCCAACTTCATTAATTAACTACTTTAATTAATTTCATAATTAATCAGATAACTCTAATTAATTAATTAAACATTAATCAATTAGATATCTAATTAATATTCTCCCATTGAATTAATACCTTAATTCAATTACTTTGATTTAACAACTTTAAATTATACATTTCCTTTATGACAGTCACCGTCCAATTGTATTGTGTGTGACCCTCTGGGTTCACCATCAATTGTCAGCAGGCCCACGACTTTCATGATTTAATTAACGAGCTCCGATCAATTAAACAACTTTTAATTGACCACTAAAGAATTAATTTCCTTATTAATTCAGGAGTACCCACACTTCATGGTCGATGTCTAGCCACAAGCCCATGAAGCACAATTAAAGGTGAATTGATAATTGTGAACCTCACCTCTTATAATTGCCATGTACATACGGTCCTTCCACGACTGATTTCCCGATCGAGACCTAGGGTGTGTGAATTGATCGGCACCTCTAATTATCTCGATTCTGTACTTTCTAATTCTGGATAGTAATTCCAGTGTGACTGCTAAATCTAGAAACCCCTTTCCAAATCCGTCACCGACCACGGCCATGGGTTTCTCGGAACTATTATCTAAGAACGTACAGGAAATTCTCCCATCTTATCAGGATGAGTCGATGGATCCTTTCTTAGTACTAACCATTCGCGTACACTTTTGTACGCACCCAACTTAGGCATTTTGTGGCCAGGCTACGTGACCAGTACCTAAATCTAAGTACGCACATTCATGTACCGAATTTGCCCTTGCACCTCAAGTCTAAGGACTAAATCGTACACTATTATAATCCTTGAGAAACATCCCATCACCGATATGCGTCATGCGCTTCCACAATGGGTTTCTCTGTTTGGGTCGTTCGATGCGTTCAATCCTCCATTGAACCACCTACTTATATGCACTGGCCTCAAATGCCTTGCTCATTAAACGTTACAAATTCACTCCATGTGAATCATGCATACTTGTACAAGTCTTGGCGATTCCTACGATACCCCGTCACGTTCGGAATCTATGACTTGGAACGGTTTTAAGATCACGACCTTAGAGACTGTTTCATGATTGCACTCAGTACTGAAGTGAATCGTCCCATAGTCTATTGTGACCTTAGGATTTCATCCAATCGCTTAGATAAGTTCGCGAGAGATGAAGTTGGCCATTGTTCAATTCACGTACTATGAATGAACGGGCGTATTAATTATAAACCATAAGAAAATAGTACTACAACAAGCTAATTAATATTGGCTTGCTGGGCACTATCCTATCAAATCAGTTAAGATTATGATAGGCTTTTGCCATGCTAGGTACTTCATCCAATCATTGGATTAGTGTTTCTCATCCAAACACTTTCTTCTGCTGCATTATCAATGCTGCGTATATTCTGTTTGAGTTGGCAATGGTATACTATTGGAATTTCTTTCAATTTACCTCTGCTCCATCAGGATAGAATAATTTATCCACCTTAGACTAAAAATCTCGAATAACTAAATCCTTCGAGTTTAAATCCTCCGCTACTACCTCAGACCCACAATTTGTCCTTTAATTATCTTCGATGATTGCTTTTATGGTAGTCCAGTGTCCTTTACTGGTGTTCGACTAACAGTAGCTCGTGAAAGATCAGAGCTTTTGATGAGTCAGGTCTTGTACAAGACTTTGCATGCTACATGCAATCCTAATGCCAAAGCATAAGTCTTCTTGCGACAGTTTCTTCTTCACTAATTTATATGTAGGGCTCATTAAATAAGTGAGAGAGAAATTGTGTCTCTTTGGAAACATCCTTTCTTGGATCCTTCCATATTGAATTTATTCAATATTTAGTCTATGTACTTAGATTAGAGAATTGCAACATCTACTTCACTCTATCTCTATAGATACGTATTGCCAGTACGTGAGATGTAATTCCCAAATCTTTATTATGGATAATTGCGTGAAGAACACGCTTTTGTCTGCGCTTTGATATTCTGATATCGCACTTGATATACAGAATGTCATCTTATTACGTTTGCGAACTTTATTATGCTCCCACTGATCCTTTTGCACAAATGGAATCCATATGCCTTTTGACAAAGTCAACTGTCTTGATCAACTTATCAAGTTACATGTTCCATGTTCGGGAAAAAGTCATAGATTGACCTTTGGATTTGAATAGAGATCTTCTCATCAATTTTCAGTTGTGAGGGGCAGGATATATTTCGGTAGTCAAACCCAACTTTCTATGGCTAATAGGTTCGAAATGGATTTTGACGTTGCAAATGGAGAGAAAGTATTTTCATTAGTCCTAAAAGGGCTTTTGAAGAATGACCTATCACCATTAAGCGAGTCAAATAAGTAAACAACTTTCCATTTCGGGTCTTATGGCTTTATGACATATCCCTTAGTTTATGTTTAAATATAATTTCTTTGTAATCTTCGATTAACATCCAATTTCTCAATTTCGTAAAATGAAATTTTGAGTTCCTTACGAATTTGATTAGATCACGAAGTGTTTGTGCTTGGTTCAGCAGGTTTCAGGGTTTGCTCCCACTGTTTGCCGGGATGAGTCCAATTCTTGAACTTCATCAAGTTCTATGACATTCCCTATTTCCTTTGACGAGAATTTCATCAACAGAGGAACAGGCTACTTACGAGAAGCTTTTGTTTCTCGTTGTCGTAGAACAGGTATCCAATGGATTTCGTTGGATACCCACAAATTTTGTACGATTCGGATCTACTATCCAATTTTAGTACAAGGGTATTTTGCCATGTCATAAATGATACGGCGGTGTACGGACTCATTTCAAAATGTACTAGACCAAGTATCTTTTGAAGAGTCAGGAGAGGCTATCCCCTAATATGAATAAAGGAAGTTCAGCTAAATCACAATCGTGAAAAGAACTAAGTTTTAACAATAGTTCGATTCCTTCTTTGATTCGTTGCGTGAGAATTCTACTCTCCTTTTTAGATAATCGACGAATTAATCGCTTATGTTTTGGCAAATTTGATTAGATCAAAATGCTTTCCACATAATGCACTTAGTTATTTCATTTCCAAAACTTCTGTTGAATTACTTCAACAGTTTCAGAATTGTACTTCACAAAGTACACATATACTTTGATGATTAAAATAATCATAAGTATATAAAGTAACGTCCTTTTGAACTAGTGCTTTTAGTTCTCCACGTTTTTCCTTATGAATTAAATCCATTCGGTTGAAACGTTTGGAATGCCTAGCAATCCTTTATTTCGGTTATCATTCCTTCAAGACAAGATTTGAAACTTACGAGTTCATCCAAGTTCTATATTTCAAGAGCAGCAGATGAACACTTCCTTTCGAATCTTTCTTTAGGAAGAACGTCCAAAATAAACACTTCAAGCGTGGACGATTATCTAGTTTGTTTTACTCCTTTTCGATTTAGCATGTAGCTTTCGAAGTTTTTGATTGTTTATCATTGTTTTACATCTATGCTACAAAGCATCAATATTTGTACAAAGTTAAATAGATTTAATTAAATAGATTCCATTCATAATGGTAAAGCAATAATGTCTTGTACAAAAATTTGAAATAATACTAAAAAACAAACTAAAACTAAAAACTTATGCTAATACGAAAAACTAAGTAAAACTTCTTTTGCTAAAAAGTAATGTCTAGGTCCAGATAGTCCTTGACCCAATCCCTGAAGCAACTTTCCCTCATTTCTCTTTGCGCTACTTGCATTTTCCTTTTAAGGAATTTCCTCCTTTTAGATGGAGAGGGAATACCATCATCACCTGCAAACACTTTTACAGATATGAAGGTTTATGAGATGTCTTACATCAATCGAATTAACAGGTGTATAACTTAAGTCATACCGTTGTTAAGTCTGTTCAGGAATTTCTTTCCAGCAAGCTTCCTTAATTTCTGATCGTACTTACACATGGGGCAATTCCATTGATACAGACCCCATCCTTGTAGATGGGCTTTCTCATATTTGTCTAACAACTTATGCAAGTCTTTTGTTTTGATTCCACCATACGGAATGTCACAATGTTGCATAAAATGAGTGAAGGTGTCAGACAAGCCATTGAGAGTAATTTCTATCTCATCTTCAAGAGTCAAATCAGCGTAGCCTTTTGATTCGATTCATTATCTTGGTTAGGTAAAAACAATATTCCCTAACATTGTTAAACCTAGCCATGCTCGTCTCGTGGTGTGAATTGCACATAATAGTCCCCAAAGTTGGTTCGGTTCTGACGCGTAACAAGATTCATTTGAACGCGGTTGTGAATTTTGAATGGCTAAACAATATAATAGACAACAATAAGAATATAGGTTTAAAAATAATACTTATAATTAACGAAATTTGGACCTTTTATCGAAAAAGTTCTCCCACTATTTTTTATCGAAACAATAACCCTTCTAGTTTCGGGAAATTCTATTTCCTAGTAGGTCTTGACGTCCCAACAGCCATTAATCGCACCCACGACTCGTGGCCATACAATAAATTCCCTAGGTAGGTATACTTTTACCAATTATGTCCCTACACAACCTTCAAGTTATTTTGCCTCATTTTTCGCATTTATCTAGCACTGCTGCATCATAAATGTTACTACGCGTTAAGTCTAACCCATTAATCATGATGAGCAACGGGCCCGGTCATGAAATCCCCGTAACTGGTTATCGGTCGATTTTCACATCCCGACCAGTTCTCACCCTTGTCAAGTTTTAAGAAAACAAGAATCAAGGAATTTCGTGCATTGTCCCTTTCTTTGACTCGGGTGCCAGACTCTGGATCACCTCTATCAATAAGTAGACAACTTACACTAGTTCCTATTAATGGAAGGCTTGGATTTATAAAACCTCATTTTATAGTTAACCCAATATGACTTAGTATTTGTTCGAGAGGGAATTTTCGGTTTTAAAAGTTTGAAAAAACTATCCTCGAGGTCTCACCGCTTTAATTATGCTTTATCTTTTATTTACGATCTAGATTCTAGCGCGCATCACACAAGCAATCATAAATCGACAAATAAATTAAAACCATACAAGCCTAGCACGCATACTACCACAATATGTTTTCGATTGTGAGCCTCCTATACGGGCCATCATCGAGCCATGATGTTGGCCCAATTGGTCAACCTAATGGGTTCTTAAACAGGCCTATTCTATTACATAAACTACCATGCATACGTGGCCTTCATATCTTCTTGGGCTCCCACATTGCTTGCAACGGGCCTCCATCCTAGACTAGTAAAGTAGTAAAACCCTATTATATTACAAAGGCTCAAATTGCCTCAAAAATAAAAACAGGCTCGCAGGCCCAATAAAAACCAAACGATAAATTAAACCAATCACATCTAACCTAAGGTCAAGGCTCGGCGCGATCGAAAAACCACGTAAACAGTTCACGTAGAGCAAGAAACAAGCAAACAACTTTTACATATTTCTTTCTTAATTTTAAAACTACCTTTTAAAAGTAACTTCACGTAAATAGTTCACGTAGAGCAAGAAACAAACAAACAACTTTTACATATTTCTTTCTTAATTTTAAAACTACCTTTTAAAAGTAACTTCATATGATTCTTACTTTTTAGTCACTACTAATTATGACAAAATAAGTTCTCGGGTAAACAAAACAAGTTTTCTGCCTAAAATCATATTCTGATTTTTCAACTTTTAAAAATTGGAGTTCGGCCCCCATACTTTCGGAAATTGCACTTTTAACCGCAAAGTTTTTGAAAAGTTACAAAACACCCCCAAAAACAGTTTCGGACAGAGGACCAGAAATAAAATTTTGAATCCAGAAAATTTTTGAATTTTGCAAACTGACCCCTGAACTTTCAGAAATTACAAAACAATCCTCTAACTTTCAGAAATTGCAAAACAGCCCAAAATTACATGCCGACCAGAATTTCAAAAATTTCCAGAAACAAAAAATTGAATTTTCAGCCCTAATTTTTCATGTTATGCGATAATAGCACAAAGAGTCCTGAATTTTCGAAAAACTATAAATTTGGCACAGATCTGAAAGATCAGTTTTATCCAATCATAGATCTAGTCATAACAAGTAAGAATCAATTTAGAGAACACAATAATCACGCGTTTTCATACATATAACCAAACATATACGTAAACACACTATTATGTTCAGGCCTTTTCGTATAATAATTATGGAGTTGGCTCTGATACCACTGTTGGGATACCTCGATTGTCAGAACAACAAAAGTGCAGAATTTAAAATTTTTTCGAGGCACCCATCAGTCCCATAAATCTGTCTCCATATTTAGTTATACGAAAAGGTTGAATCAATCAGTAATTAAAACTAATTAGAGGGTGATATGCAATTTTACCTCACCACAGCTCGGTGGTGGTTACCTCCGGACTTCATGTTTGAGTCACAATGCAGTGATCTAATTGTCTCACCTCCAAAGTTGATCCACACCAATTGGATTGTAGGGACACCTCCAAGTCGCAGGCTACGAACTAGATCTTGAAGGTTGTCAGAAAAGGAACGTGCAGATCTTGATCAGGACTTAGATCTGGATCTGGCTTGGGAGATCGGATGGAAGATGACTGAGCCACAGGGCTTATGCGGCTAGATCAGGTTCGGCCAGGGTTGGGGTCGGCCAAGGTTGGGTTCGGCCAATGTTGGCCGAGTTTGGTTGGGCCGAAAACTTTTGGGGCGATTTTGGAGTTAATAAAACTTGGTGCAATTTTCATATTTCTACCTTCTTTCTTGTGTTATGAAAAATTGTTTTCTTCTCAAAAATTCATTAGCTCATTCGTTATTTGTGAAGAAGTATTTATAAGAGAAGATCTCTTATGAGATATCTTCTTCCCATCTTTATCAAATCCTATTCCTAATCAACTTAGGAATAAAAGATTTGATAAATCTATTCTCTTCCTTGTTTTGCAAGAAACAAAACTCTTCCATTTTTACTTATCAAAAATCGCCCCTAGCCTAATTCATCCAATCAAAAATCGACCCATATCATATAATTAACCAATCCGAAAATTAGGTAATTATTTAATCTTCCAACTTTATTAATTAACCACATTAATTAATTTCATAATTAATCAGATAATTCCAATTAATTAATTAGACATTAATCAATTAGATACCTAATTAATATTCTCCCACTTGAATTAATTCCTTAATTCAATAACTTTGATTTAACAACTTTAAATCACTTATTTCCCTCTTATGACTGTCACTGTTTAATTGTAGTGTGTGTGACCCTCTGGGTTCACCATCAATTGGCAGCAGGCCCACGACTTTCGTGATTTAATTAACGAGCAATTAAATGCTCCGATCAATTAAACACTTTTAATTGACCACTCCAGAATTAATTTCCTTATTAATTCAAGAGTACCCACACTTCATGGTCGATGTCTAGCCACAAACCCATAAAGCCCAATTAAAGGTGGATTGATATTTGTGAACCTCACCTCTTATAAATGCCATGTACATATAGGCCTTCTAAAGACTAATTTCCCGACCGAGACCTAAGGTGTGTGAATTGATCAGCACCTCTAATTATCTCGATTCTGTACTTTCTAATTCTGGATAATAATTCCAGTGTGACTGCTAAATTTGGAAACCCCTTTCCAAATCCGTCACTGACCATGGCCATGGATTTCCCGGAACATATTATCTAAGAACGTACAGAAAATTCTCCCACCTTATCAGGATGAGTCGATAGATCATTTCTTAGTAGTAACCACTCGCATACACAACTGTACGCACCCAACTTAGGCACTTTATGGACAGGCTACGTGACCAGTACCTAAATCTAAGAACGCACATTCATGTACCGAATTTGCCCTAGCACCTCAAGTCTAAGGACTAAATCGTCCACTATTATAAGCCTTGAGAAACATCCCATCACCGATATGCGTCATGCGCTTCCACAATGGGTTTCTCTGTTCGGGTCGTTAGATGCATTCGATCCTCTATCGAACCACCTACTCATATGCACTGGCCTCAAATGCCTTGCTCATGAAACGCTACAAATTCACTCCATGTGAATCATGCATAATCGTACAAGTCTTAGCGATTCCTTTGATACCCCGTCTCGTTCGGAGTCTACGACTTGGAACGTGTTTTAAGATCACGACCTTAGAGACTGTTTCATGATTGCACTCAATACTGAAGTGAATCGTCCCATAGTCTAAATGTGACCTTAGGATTTCATCCAATCGCTTAGATAAGTTCGCGAGAGATGAAGTTGGCCATTGTTTAATTTACATACTATAAATAAACAGTCGTATTAATTATAAACCATAAGAAAACAGTTTTCCAACAAGCTAATTAATATTGGCTTGCTGGGCACTATTCTATCACAAAACTCTCCCATCAGCCGCCGAACCGTCCCACCCCGAAAGAGTGTAAGTAAATCTCCCATTTACATCATATGCGACTAGCACATTAGTGGCAATTTCACCCTTTCTTGATCGATATCGCGGTTTATCAACCAAAGGAACTTGAATTTTTACATAACTCCCATCAAGAGCACCAATGCAACCCTAAACATAAAAGTATTAATATCTATATAAACACATAAACAAAAGCCCCATCAATGAATAATTAAATATTTATGTACCGGAAAACATCTCCAACGATCACTCTCCTCGTCTTGCGGTATTGGTTCAGGCTGGGATAGTAGAATTGAATGAAGCTTGAGTACACAGTTCAAGACACGATGGAAACACTTGCTCACTGTATCCCCAGATCGACGATAGTCAAACCCGACAATGCGGTTTTTCTTATGATGTGCAAGGACTGACAAAAATATTGCAACTTGTTCATTGAGTGGGATATGCCTAGTGTCCTTAAGACCTCCAACATTCCGTAGCAAGTTACAAAACTTACTAAACGCACTCATAGTGAACCTTAAATTAGCCTTGCATTTCACATCACTCTTCATAGTTACGCGACATAAATACTTATCTTGTTTCGGTTTCCTACGAATCATGCTATATCTCTTCCTCTTTCTAGAAGACACATGTGCTTCGTGTGCAATAATACATATACATATAAGAAACACACATCTCCAAAAAAATTGACGGAGCATAAATAGCAAGAGTTCTTTCCTCCGAGGATCCATACACAAGGTCTGTATCACATAAAAGTCAAGTTACAGGGGGTTTATTGTACTACATATCAAGTTAAAGCAATTTCAATGACAATAGTTTAGTACCTATTTTGTCACTACTTAATAATATTTTTGTCAACAGTTGTTATAAAAAGTTTCAATTTTTCAGTTTATGCCATAATAAAAACTACCCATGTTTTTGAGTTTTTTTACAAATAAAAAATGTTCACAAATAAATCCATACAAACTATATTAGATAAAATACTACAAAAATCATTCGAAAAAAAAAACAATATAGAGAAAATACAACTAAAATCATTCCAAAAAAAATAATATAGAGGAAATACAACTATAATCATTCCAAAAAATATAACATAGAGAGGAAATACAACTAAAATCATTCCAAAATACAAAGGTACTATACTGCCAACAAATTGTATTTATATATGCGCCCATAAATTCCTGCCAACATAGACTATATGAAAATTATTTCAATCCTGCCAACATATATTATCAAAATGAGACCTTTAAGAACCGTGAAAATACGTAAACAAACAAACCACGTACAATTTATGCTCCTCACCTCCAAGTTAGTAGATGGCGTACGTGGTTGGTAGCTGACAACTAATTCAAGCACGAAACCTGCAAAATCATATATAATGGAGCTATTCTTGAAGATGGAAGCTTAAAAATTGAGATAAAAATGGAGTTCTAGGGTGGGGAAATTTCACCTGTTACCGCGCGGGAGAAGGTGTGAGAGAATGGAGCTGGATATTTTTGTTTAATAAAAATAAGGTCCCCGATAATTGAGTGGCAAAATGAAGTAATTAGTAATAAAGTCCAGGGTCAATGTGGCAGATTTTTTTGCAATTTGGGCCATATTATATAATTGCTGGGTTGGACCAGCAATTATAATCGGGTGAATTACGTGGTATGGCCCACATTTCTCAAGATTATAACGGGCTGCCCGTTTTTTAATCTGCCAAACCGAACAAGAGGCGGCCCACGATTAAAAAGTCCAATTGAGCTAATTTAGGCCTAATTTGGCATATCGAACTGAGCCTAACATCACTTCGAATATATCCAAACTTTATTACACTGAAGTGTCCAATGCAGACGGTGGGGTTTGAGAGGAAACTAGGGAACGTGCATTTGTTTTATTTTGTTTTTATTTCAAAATAATTCGCTTGAGGCAAACGGGAAAAAATTAATTACTTTTTAGAAACGTGAAAATGGTTATTTATATTCTTCATGTTTTAAATTATAGCAATTTTAGTCCTAAATTAGTCGATGTTTAAATTAATTTCTTTAAATTGCTAACACAAACAAATAAATTGAGGGGATTTTTTCCGTTTGGCTGTCATCAGTGGCGGAGCCAGAATTTTTTTTCACCGGGATCACTATACCTATATTTAAATTAAATTATTAATAAAAATAATTACATCAAAAAAATATACATAAAAACTTTAATTTGAACAAAAATATTAATTAAAACTCAAAATCAAACGATTTTTTTTTATTTACATACAAACTCTAATTTGATCTTGATAACCCAAATGTATCAAAATAATAAATTAGAAGATTTCCAACGAAATAAAATCATATTTGTAAGTAAATAGGAGTACTAAATAAAAAAAATCTTTAAATGTGGATTTTATAATTTTAAAAGCTTGAATCCAAACTTTTATCAATTGTTCTTAATAATTTTTTGTTTTGGACCTTCTTTTGGTGGGTTTCTTTTGTGAAAATACAAAGAAGATGAGAGAGATGTACACAATTCTAGAAATTATTCATATTTAAAAAATATATTTCATATCAACATGTGATTGGTCTAGTAGAAGGATTAGACCTCCAAAGTGACAATCAAGTTCGAATATCTTTTGGGAGAGGTACTCATGTAATATGCTAGACGCGCCCCGAGATGAATTAAACCATTGAAAAATAAAAAAGAGTATTTTTCATGCCTAATATTATTGTTTGTCTGTTAGTACAATTCAAATTCCAAAATGAAAAGAATATATATGTTGGAGTTTGTATTGAAGTAAACTTTGTGACACAAAACTTATTTCTGATGTGTTTCCCATTATCTAATATAAACATAAAATTACACATAATAACATCAAATTTCAGGGGGGTCCATGCACCCCCCTGAGTTGAACGTGGCTCCGCCACTGGCTGTCATCCGGTATAATCAACTATGTCACCTTGTCAAATTAGCTCAAATTGAAGGAAAAATAACATGTTAATTTCCTTTAGTTATTTTCCTACCTACTTATTATTAGGGCAAAAATATTATAATCCTCAATTTATTGTTTATGAAGAAATTTATAGACACTAATTTTAATTCGAGCGAACTTAAGACTAAAATTATAGCAACCTCAAACATAAGTTATGTAAATTGCTTATCGAAACTACGGGAAATTCTTACCCAGACGGGTTTGGCCGAACCCAAAGTAACTACATTACAAGTGTAATACACTTACTTTAGGATTGGATGTAACTTTCAGGAAAGTGATCAATCACAAAGCAAGTGCAAACACTTGCTTGATGGTTGGATGGATTTGGTCAAACCAGGCCTGGACAAGAATTTTCCCGAAACTACATATGTCTCATTTCTGCGTCCTAACCAATGTTTTCATAACCGGACCGGACAGTGAACCGGTGAGTCGACTGGCCACTGGTTTTACTGGTCGAACCGGTCAGACCACTGATCGGACCGGATGATGTCATAATAATGTAATAAATATATTTAATTTTAAAGTATATGTAATATGCATAAAATTTAAACATTATCCTACAATTGATTAAAAATATAAATTTTTTTATAATATACTAAAATTAAATCATATAATATTTATCTAACTTATATCGTAATGGTAAAATGGTAATAATTTGTATGCTCATAAAAATATAATATGATTATATTTCTTTATAAAAATTTAAAAGTGTAAGTTAAAAATACAACAAACTAAGAAATTCATAAATTTTAAAATATGGTTATGTATAATAGTCTAATATTCAAAGTCAAACTTGCATATTATATCGATTCGACTCTTTATTCTAAAAATATTATTGAAAAGAAATAATTTATAGAACAAATTTTAATAAAAAATTATTATTTGAGTACTAATTTTCATTCATAATGTGTAAAATATTTATTTGAGTTAATTATCTAATTTATAAATAAACTATAATTTATAAATTTTAATTTGTACTGAAAATTCAACAAAATTGTTGTAGTTCAAACGGTAAGGAAGTTATCTTTCATCCTAGAGGTTAGGTGTTCAAACCCCACCTTTGACAAGAATTTTTAGTTTATTTTTAACATTAAAAAAAATCAAAAAAAAAAGAAAAAGAAAAGGAAATTCAAAACCAGGTTGAACTAGTCCATACCGGTTCGCTGGTTTTGGACCGGTTTAACTCGGTTCAAACTGATTTTTACAGTAAATTGTTTTTGGGGGTAAACCAGATTGAACCAATCTCCGGTTTGCGATCGGACCGTCCGATCCGGTCCGATTTTAATAACATTGGTACTAACTAAAGTTAAAGGACCATTATTTTTTTTTTTAGGTGATTAAAATATCTTTAAAAATTGGACCTTGGATGATGCCGGCCCGTCAACTTTTTACCGAACAAATATGGTACTATTTTTCTAAGGACAAAAATATCAAAAATACGTGTATAAAAAATATTCTTGTGTTATGAAATATGCATATTTTGTGGATGTCATTTGTAATTTACCACTCAAGTCATAAGGTGGATTTACATGGTTCTTTCACTTGGTGAAATAATGAGGTAACACATACCCCATTTATGTGTCAAGACAAGATTAAGTGTGGCATTGCATATGCTATGTGGCAAGACATGAAGAAGTGTGGTAAAGCACACATCTATGTGGAAATCTTTTGAAATATGCAAGTGTTTAACATGTAACATAGACATGTAACACAATTGCATAGAAGACACCTAGAAGACATGTGTCTAGTATATAGATGTCTTGAACTTGTATAAATAGATGGGTTTCATCCATCACTTGGTGTGTAGAGATTTGAAGAAAAACCACAACTTGAAATGAAATAAAAGAGTTGATGAGTCTTCTCTACATATCACTTTGTTTACTACAATTTGTTCATACTTTTATCCTAAGTTTTATGACATCTTGATTTTTCCTTGAGATATTTATCAGACTTATTCACTTAATTTTAACAATTTTATTCTCAGAAAATGTCAATTTTGAGCAGCTCGGCCTATCATTGAAAAGCCCAAACCCATGTTGAAACTCAAAAGCCAAAAGTGGTAATTTATTTTGATCGCCAAAAGTAGTACTTGTATGTTGGGCCAAAAACAGTATTTTACGGCTCATAAAAAAAGCTTCCTTTGTTTCCGCGTGCCACACTGTCACTTACAGTTGTCAATGGGCGGGCGGGGTTTTAAATTTAGTTTGGACCTAGGTAACTAATTCGCAGAGCGCGAGCGGGTGCGAGTGCGGGAGCGCGAGCGGGTGCGAGTGCGGGAGCGAGAGCGCTAGAGCGCGATATATTTAAAACTTAGCATATGAGAGCGCATATAGAGCGTCTTTAAAATAATATTATAATAATTAAAATATAATATAAATCAGTACCATGGAAAAAAACCTACTAAAGTAAGGGTAAAAATAATTATATTAATTAGTGGATAAAAATTGGTGGATTCCTAATAACATGAATTATTAAGTATAGGTGGAAAATTGTAACCTTTATTATTAACGATAAACATTACTTTTTGTAGTGAATACACAATTTCATAGTACATAATTACATATCATAAAATATACTTTAATAGTTTATAGTTTATCAAGTAGTGGGTGGTGTTATATCAATATTTGTTTCTTTATTCTATTTTGGAATAATACTTATACTCCTATAATTTCATAGAACACATATACTACTCCTTGAGTATTGGAATTGTTAATAGTAATTAAACAATTGAACTTAAAAATTGAGATAATATTGAATAAATAATTCTACTTCAGCTTTGAAAGTGGAGACGTGATGGCTGATATCATCACTCCATCAGTCATAGACCCAATGCTATTAATTGCTTTCACGGTTATCGAGGGAAAATATGACCATATTAATTGTCTTTTCTTTACACATCTTCATTCTTATGGCTAGTACGTGAAGTGAGAGAATTATTTCTAGCAGTGCGCGAACTGACTTCAACCAGTGCGCGAATTATGGTGCGAATTCGAGTTTCGCGCTCAGTGCGCGAATTGAGAGCGCGCGTCAGCCATCGGTACGCAAATTTAGTTACCTAGGTTTGGACTGATTAATTATGATTTTTATATGATTAAAAATTTGATGGATATAATACGATTAAACATTTGAATTGAATATGGGTTAATCTTGCTTCGATTTATTAAAAATGTGATTTCGATAATAAAATAAATAGATTTTATATAGTTTTATTTTTATAAATGACATTAATAATATATGGGTCAAAATAGAATGGACCAGGGCTAGCCCCGGGCTCTGGAGCCCCGAGCCAGCCACGAGCCCTGCCTGGTCGTCTCCAATGGCCGGGTTCCGTGGATGAATTAATTTCATTTTTTTACTTTGCCCACTCTCACCTATTAATATTATAGTTTTAAATTTTTTTTAATAGTAATATTAAATTACTTTAAATAATTAATCATACTATATACTATATAATTAAAACCTATCACATTAATTAAAATAATACATTAATTAAAATAACACATTAATTACAACAATACACAACATTAATGAGATTTTAATCAAGGAACATTAATATTAATCCGACAAAAAATTAAAAAACATATTCTTTTCAAAAACTAAAATTTATCTTATAGTATTAATATATTTAATATTAACTAAAATAAGAAAATTATATATTATTAATAAATAATTATTTAAAAAAAACAAAACCAAAATTGAAATTACGGGTGTTAATTTAATTAGGGGCAGAATTAGGTGGTTGAGTATGCAAATTACTCATCTTCCCACCGCTTCACGTACAGTCACTAGTAGAAAAAATGAGAATTGATGTATAATCCTAACTATGAAATTCACCCACTTATCAAGTCTCACCAAATTAAAACAACTACCAACTAATACTACAATTAATCACTTAATATAACAACAAAATCAGCATAATTCAACGGGAAGAGCAGCAACTTATATTAAAGAGGGGCGCGTGTTATCTTTCTCCTTCAGCCAACGCGCGCCCTGGGCCAACAGCAAGGCTCCGCCGAGCCCCCAGCCCCGCCCGTTCCAGCCCCAAGGCCGCCCCGCAGCCCGCAGCCGTCTCCAACCATTTCTCGTCCCCAGCCCAGCCCCAGCCCGGCCCCGGCCATCTCCATTGGAGATGGCCTAACCAGCTCCAGTCGGACGTCTCAGACCCGTTATGTTATATGAATGAAGTCTTATCAAACTCAAATCAACCCATACTCAATTTTTAACTTGAGGACCAACAATTAAGAGTTAGGACTTAGGACGATTAATATAACATTTTTTTTAATCAATTATTGTACCATTTTTTAAGGAGTGAAGCATCAAGCATACATATTAAACCCGAATCTTCACAGACCCATCACCACCTTTAAGTTTATAGTTTCCATGTAGTATTCTCAGTTTTTACTTTTTTTTCATTTGATATCTCCAAATAATATTTCCTTTCTATAAATAAAATTATTTTTCTTAAAAATATTTTCTTACATAAAGTAATGATTTAACACCACTACTTTTAAGGGTATTTTTGTAAAAATACATAAATATCTAAAAATCTTATATTTCACTCCCCCTTGCTTAATATCTGTCTCTTTAGAGTTTTGCACGGATATTAAGAATTAATAATTAGCATGAATTTTAGAAAATATGCAAAAGTATAATCTAAAATACCCTTTATTCATACTCCCTTCGTTTCATTTTACATGTCACTTTAGAGAAAAAAAAAATTCCACAATACATGTCACTTTATAATTTCAAGATAGATTTAAATACAATTTGACATTTTTACCCTTATTTAATTATGTGGAGTAATAAAATATTTACTCATATTTTTCAAGGGCAATTTTGTCTAACTATCCTTTAATTTTTCTAAAATCTAGAGCATTAAATAATTTCTTGATTCTTGTGAAACAACCTTAAACGACATCTAAAATGAAAAGGAGGGAGTATTGCATTAGAATAAATAAGATAAGAGTTTTTAGGTGTAATAAATAAATTAAAGGTAAGGTAATTAATATTGCATTGAAATCTTAAAACGACAACTATTTTGAAACAAAATAATTTCTCTAAAACAAAATATATTAAGGAACAGAGGAAATAACTTTGACCTAAAACTCCGCGCCAAAATAAAATAATAGAAAAAAAAGGGACGGATGCACTACAAGAAATCAGTTTTTTAGCTACGGAAAATTTCGTCGCCAAAAATTGATATTTCGTCGCCAAATGTCATGCAGCACGAAATAAGTTCGTCGCGGGTACCGTCGCCAATTCCGCGTCATGCACTAAATGTGTTTGTGTACGAATTTGTTCTGGTCGTCCCCAAAGATCTCAGATATTGCTACACTTCAGCGTTTCGTCGCCAATCTAAGGCATTAGTAGACGTTTTATTTCGTCCCTATATACTAATAATTCCGTTGCTAATCAATTTCGTAGCCAAAACACCCCCTTTGGGGACGAAATTCAGAATTTGCCCTCAAAGTCACTTTTTCTGCACGAAATTTATCTATAAAAATACTCTTTTCTAGAATGAACATTTCGTACCCAAATCTGATATATTACCACAATTTTGTACAGTCCAGGGCAAGGGTTCTGAGGGTCCAGGATTAGTCAAGTGTAAGCTTGTACACCTGGGTTATCAAAAAAAAAAAAAAAATATAAAAAGCATGATTAATGGATCAACATTCAATGAACTAGATAAAGGCTAGTGATATTGCCAGAGCAATAAATGTTGCCGCTAGAGCAATTTTAATGAACTTCCGAACACAGTCATTAATTGAGAAATTATGTTGCTCTCTTTCTTCATAAATACACCTCTTTCTTTATTTACTTTTTTTTTTTTTTTTTGATAACTCAGGTGTACAAGCTTACACTAGACTAATCCTGGACCCTCAGAACCCTTGCCCTAAAACCCTGAAGGATGTAAATCGCAGGATGTGCCTCCACCAAGCCTCGGGATCCCACCATACTGTTGTACACTCTGCGCACAAAGGAGTCTTCACCACAAATGACCCTTAGATAGACATATATAAATGATTACATCTAAGTTCCAAATGGGATTCGAACCCCCACCCTTATTACATATCTTGCTACCTTATGTATTTTTAACTAAGAAACTTATTCTTCTATTTTTTTTTAAAACTTAATTACAATTTTTTTTTTACTTTTACTAATCCAAATTATGTGAAAATAGACTCTAGTTGTAATCAAGAAAATCTGTTAATCTTTTTTTTTTGGGTATTTAAAGTCTTTGTAGTCGAAAATGAGCAATTGTGATAGAATTAGTTATATCGTATTTGTAGTGACTGAATCCATTACTTAGATCTCGCTTAGATCTCGCAATATTAAATCAAACTTTAATTATAAAAAATTCAAAATAAAAGCAGAATTTAGAAAAAAATTCTCTAATATATTTATTTTTGTTATCCTTTTTCAATATTATTTCATTTATATGCAATTAAAACATAATTGACAGAAATCCCACATACGATCTTAGAATCTTCGTCATATTGAAATCATGGATTAAAATTTCATCGTATCCATTGAAAACATTGAAATGTTTTCGTTTTTGAATCAATGGAAATGAAAAATAGGGTGTAATTTCAAAACTTTTTGTTTGTCTTTTGATTACCTTATTTTTCTTAATTTCGTATTTTCTTAAAGTTTACGGAAAAAAATCATTTTTTTTAAATATTTGGCTGACCAAAACATAATTTGAAATGAAATTTGATCCATGATCCGAATCATTATCTCATACCACAAATGCAAAATAATTTGTTACACATGAAAAACTAATGGATATAAAGACAAGTTGGCAAAATTGTTTTTTGATAATGACAAATTGGCATATATATAATTGAAAAATGACATAAGTGTTCATAACTTTTTTTTTTTTACTCATTCAGTTAGTTCACGGAAAAGATTATAAATAAAAAGGTAGAAGAAAATGAATTCCATATATAATTGTATGATGATAATGGTAAGTAATGAAAATGAAATAAATATACATATATATTAATGAAGAAAGAGAACCTTTTCAATAATAATTGGCTATGTAATTAATATGTTTGACCATTAAGTGTAAGATTGGAATTTTTAAAAACTTGCTCTGACAGCAACATTTGTTGCTCTGGCAATATCGCTAGCCAATGAACAATGAGATGTGTATTATTATAATGTATGCAAACTATACAAATACAAAGTAGACAATGACTTATCTGACTTTAAATTCAACTACAAACCACATAATATTCACTAGTTCCACAAAAGAATAGCTTTTCGATGTTATTAAAAAAGTCGAAAAATTTGTAATATTAATAATCTTTTCTTTTTGTTTTTATAAATTAATTTAAAACTAAGTAAAGGCAATGTTATTAAAATCGGACAGGACTGGCTGGTCCGACCGGTTGGATCGTGAACCGGAGGCTGGTCCGGTCCGGTTTATCCCGTAAAACCACTTACTCTAAAACCCAGTTTGAACCGGGTTGAACCGGTCCGAAACCGTCGAACCGATTTTGAATTTCTTTTTTTTTTAGTTTTTTTTTATTTTTTTAATGTTAAAAATTCTTGTAAAAGTTGGGATTTGAACACCTAACCTTTAGAGTGAAAGGTGACTTCCTTACCATTTGAGCTACATTAATTTTGTTGAACTTTTAGTACAAATTAAAATTTATAAATTATAGAAACTTGTAGCCAAATTTATTTATAAATTAGATAATTAACTCAAATAAATATTTTACACATTATGAATGAAAATTAATACTCAAATAATAAATTTTTATTAAAATTTATTCTATAAAATATTTATTTTCAATATTATTTTTAGGATAAAAAGTCAAATCGATATACTATGCAAGTTTGACTTTGAATATTAGACTTTTATACATAACCATATTTTAAAATTTATGAATTTCTGAGTTTGTTGTATTTTTAACTTACACTTTTAAATTTTTATAAAAAAAATATAATCATTTATATGAGCATACAAATTAATATCATATTACCGTTATGATATAAGTTAGATAAATATTATATGATTTCATTTTAGTATAATATAACAAATTTTATATTTTTAATCAATTGCAGGATAATGTTTAAATTTTACGCACATTACATATACTTTAAAATTAAATATATTTATTATATTATTATGACGTCATTCGGTCCGATCAGTGGTCCGACCAATTCGACCAGTAAAATCAGTAACCAGTCGGTTCACCGATTCACTGTCCGGTCCGGTTCTAAAAACATTGAGTAAAGGGCACAATTTTCATAAAAGTAAAAGTTAGCCAAGACTTTTTTCTGCCATGTACAAAAGTGCTAAAATCAAAATTTACAAGAATAAGATTAGCCCACTTGGACATAGAGTCAAACAAAAAGATTCAAATTCAACGACATAGGAGCGTTCAGCACATGGTTGTAATTGACCAAAGAATTTAATCGATTAAAGAGACGTTGGATTTGAACTGATAAAAATATACATGACACATTGACACTGTATATGTAGGGTTTTTTGCATTTTGCACCCTCGAAAGATGAAAAATAAGCACTTTGCATCCCCAAAATTTAAATTTAGTACTGTGCACCCTCAAAATATGAAAATGCAACACTTTGCACCCTCGTTTATTTTCAAGCAAAAATTCAAGGGTAAAATAGGTAAATCCAATAGTATTGGCACTTTGCACCCTCAAAACTTGAGAATTTCGCACTTTGTACCCTCAAAATAAAATTAGCAATTAACACCCTCTAATTAAGAATAAATTAGCAACTTCCACCCCCGAAACACAATAAATGAGCACTTTGCACCCCAAAACCGAAACCCCTCATTTTTTTCCGTCAAAGTTGACTATCGGAGTGAAAAAATCTAAGGCAAAATAGGTAATTCATTTTTTTCTTAAATTTTGTAAAATAAAATTATAAATACCCGAATACTCAATTCTCTCTCAATCTTTCTTTTCAACAAAATAACCATAAATAACTTAATAAAGTACAAGTAAACTTATCTAATACCCATTGGCTACTTCAACATATCAAAGACCCATAAATAATTACCTATTTTGCCTTAAAAAATTTCACTTTACTGGTCAACTTTGCCCGAAAAAATGAAGGGTTTGAGTTTTTTTTTTAAATTTGAGGGTGTTAAATGTTAATTTTATATTTTGGAATGCAAAGTGTCCATTTATTGTGTTTCGGGGGTGTAAGTTGTTAATTTGTTCTTAATTAGGGAGTGTTAAGTGCTAATTTTACTTTGGGGGGGGAGGGGGGGCAAAGTGCCAAAGATTTACAATAGAATTACCTATTTTGCCCTTGAGTTTTTGCTTGAAAATATAAAAGGGTGCAAAGTATTGTATTTTTCATATTTTGAAGCTGCAAAGTGCCTATTTTCCATGTTTTGGAGGTGCAAAGTGCAAAAAATCCGTTTATATATACAAGTAACATCCATCATATTTACTTTTTTTTTTTTTATTTGCCGTTTTGACCACAAAAATTATTTAATTTTATTTATCGTTTCATGAGTTTAATGTAAAATTAATTATTTTCTAGCAATTTTAATACTTATAATTAATGTGTGATTATTTGATTGAAATGATATTTTAATATTTTGGCTTTAAAAAAACTTAATTTGTGTACAATAACATGGATAAAAAAATTAATTCACTAAAACGAGGATAAAAAAATTGGAGGCAATAACATGTAGTGACTTGTGAGTTAGCATTTTCATTCATAACCCTTATTTTTATGTCTTGATCTGGCTTAACAACATGAAATTGTTTTGATACATTAACAATGTTGTAACTATGTGGATGGATACCTAATTAAAAGGTTGGAATCCATAGATAAAAATGTTATATATAGATTTATTGGGGAAATTAAAATTCAATAAAGATAATTGTATGTGGGCTTGTCCCTCATTGGTCCAAGACTAATTAAGGCCTTGTGAGGAAGTTGAAAAGTTTCAAACTCTTCATATGTCCCACATTGACTTATTTTAAATGTGTGTACTAGTATATATGAACTTAAGTGTTTAGACTTGGTATAAGTCTTTACAAAGGGGATCATATGAATACACCACGCGCGCCGCCGCCGCCCGCCCGACCCGACCCGACCCGGATCGGATCGGATCTGGGCTGGGCTGGGCTGGGCTGGGCTGGGGCGTTTGGGAGAATTGTCTCGTCTCGGACTTATCTTTTTGGATGAATTTCGAATTAAATTTGGCTGGGCTCGGGCGTTTGGGCGAATTGTCTCGTCTCGGACTTATCTTTTTGGATGAATTTCGAATTAAATTTGGATTTGAATTTAAAAATTCGAAATTGAAAAACAGTAACAGTCTCAAAGTTAATTCTGCAGCTTTTAGTTACGAGACTTTAAAGTGAGCAGTTACGGAAACTTAAATCAAAAACGTTTCAGCCGTTTTATACAGATTTAATAGGCGATTTTAATTGCCAAAGGCCTCCCCCTACCCCTATATATATCAGTGATTTTCAGCTCTGAAAAACACACCAACAGAAAACAAATCTGTTCTCTCTCGAAATCATTTCCTAAGAAAAATATCTCTGGTTACTTTTCTGCTTTTGAGTGTTCTTCGAGGTGGAGTTTCTTCTACTGTGCAGTGGAGAAATTCTTGTAACCAAATTATCCTGGAAGAAGTGTTCGTGTTCCCAACTGCACCGGAAGTGGGTCGATAATTTCTTCAAGGCAAGCAGGATCATTTCTGCGATTTGGTTGGATCAATTCTGTTACAATACAGAATTGTGAGATAAGTTAATTTTAATTTATCTGTTTGATTTTTTTTAACTGACTATATTTTCGGTTACTGTTCAAATTGGTTTGTTTGTTTCAGTTTCAATTTTGTATTCAAGTTTTTTGATAATCTTAAAAACCGGTTTTTCCCAACAATCTTGAAGAAATTATTTTCGTGTTTTAAAATTATCATGTCATCTGCAGGAGGCTCCGGTACTGTGTCCATGCAACCCACAAAAGTCGACTTATCCAGTTTACCGGAAAAGTTTTCAGGCCAATTTTTTAAGCGTTGGCAACAACGCATGAAAATTTGGTTTACAATGAAGGGACTTTTGTCGGTTATTCAGGTGACTAGACCTGAACCAACTAAAACCGATCCAAAGACTGATCAAATAGCTGAATGGTCAGAACGGGACCAAATTGGTCGAGGAGTCATTCTGTCTGCTTTATCGAATGTACTCTTTGACGTGTACTGTTCTGATTCATACACGGCTAAGTCTCTTTGGGACGAATTGGACAGGAAATATAATACTGAAGAGCAAGGGCTCGAAAAGTATTCTGTTTCCAAGTTCTTGAGGTTTCAGATGGTTGAAGGAAAGTCTGTAACTGAACAAACGCATGAACTGATAAATCTTGAGCATGCTCTTTCTGATGCTGAAATTAAACTTCCAGAAAAATTTCTGGTTATGTCAATAATTGATAAGTTTCCCAAATCTTGGGAAAACTTTGGCTTGACATTGAAACATCAAAAAGGAAAGCTGACTCTTGATGATCTTATGATTGCCATAAGTATCGAAGAGGAACACAAAAACCAAACTCATGGTGTTCCCGTTGAGTACCAGCCTAAGGCAAATATGATAACTGGAAAGAAAAAGTTGAATCATGTAAACCCCAACTCGAAATCTATAAATAAACCGAAAAACAAAAAGAAACCAAAGGCAAACAAACCATGCTGGACTTGTGGACAGATGGGTCACTGGGCTAAGGAGTGTCCTACTAAAAAGTCCAAAGCCAAATCCGAGTCTACTACACCAGCTACAGTCAACATGGTTGTGGGAGACATTGGTGAAACTAGAGCTCCGGCTATGGTAAACATGGTTGTGGGGAATACTAGTGAACCTAAAGCTCCAGAAAACTCTGTTGATGGGTATGTTTCCTTAAAACCTGAAATTCTCTCTATTTATGAACCATTTGATTGGCTAATAGACACTGGAGCAAATGTGCATGTATGTGCTGATAAATTGCTATTTGTGTCTTATCAGCCTGTTGATGGAAAATCCGTGACGATGGGAAATTCAAGTGGTGCTAAAGTGTTAGGGATAGGACGCGTGAACTTGAAGTTTCCTTCAGGGCGCATACTATCACTACAAAGGGTGCATCATGTTCCAACGATCAGGAGGAATATAATAAGTGGTTCTGTAATAGTTAGGGAGGGTTACGAAATGAACTTTAAATCCAATAAAGTCGTAATTCTGTATTATGGGACTTTTGTTGGTAAAGGTTATTTAGATGATGGTTTATTTAAATTAAGAGTTGAAACTGTTGGTTCTAATAAAATTTCTGAATTTCCAGTTGTGAATGCAATTGAAACTTCTAATGTTTGGCATGATAGATTAGGACATTTAAATTTTGGTTCTGTTAAACGGATGATGAATTTAAATCTAATCCCCAAACATGAAATAAACCATAAAGACAAATGTCACATTTGTGTTGAAGCAAAACAAGTAAGAAAGCCATACCAATCGGTTGAAAGGCATTCTGAAATACTCGATTTGGTTCATACGGACATTTGTAAATTCAATGGAATTTTAACTAAAGATAATAAGAAATACTTTATTACTTTTATAGATGATTGCAGTAGATATTGTTATGTTTATTTGTTAGAACATAAATCTGAAGCACTTGAAAAATTCATAACGTTTAAGAATGAAGCTGAAACTCAAACTGGTAAGAAACTCAAACGGTTAAGATCAGATAGAGGTGGAGAATATGAGTCTAATTTGTTCGAAGAATATTGCCGAAATTTTGGCATTATTCACGAAGAGACTCCTCCATATTCCCCTTCGTCGAATGGGATAGCAGAACGAAAGAATAGAACTTTTAAAGATATGATTAATAGTTTGCTTTTGAATTCTGGATTGCCTAAATATATGTGGGGAGAAGCTTTGAATACGGCTTGCCATATTCTGAATAGAGTTCCTCTAAAACATAATGAAAGCACTCCGTTTGAATTCTGGAAAGGCAGAAAACCTAGTTTAAAATACTTTCGTGTGTGGGGCTGTCTTGCAAAAGTTCTAGTTCCAGAACACAAAAGAAAGAAACTGGGTCCAAAGACTGTTGATGCAATCTTTATAGGCTATGTGGAAACAAGCTATGCTCTCAGGTTTCTGGTTATAAAATCAGAAATTTCTGGCATAGAGGTGAACACAATAGTTGAATATCGTGATGCTACGTTCTTTGAGGACGTATTTCCCATGAAAACGGGAATACCTAATGAGAATTCTTTAGATTCAGCCCTTACATCTTCATCAATTCCTGATCATGTGGAAAAGATGACAAATGTGGGGGTTAATCCAAGTACTTCTGATTCAGTACCGATTGAATCAGATGAACCCAGACGGAGTAAGAGAGCTAGAATTACCAAGGATTTTGGAAGTGATTTTATCACTTACAACATCGAGGGTGATCCTGTAACCTTCAAAGATGCAATGACTTCGAAAGAAGCAAAGCATTGGAAGATAGCTGTCAAAAGTGAGATGGACTCAATTGTCTCTAATGGGACATGGGAACTAGTCGATCTCCCTCCGGGGTGTAATACGATTGGATGTAAATGGATCTTTAAAAAGAAATTTAAGTCTGATGGAACCATAGACAAGTTTAAAGCCAGATTAGTTGCCAAAGGGTTTAGGCAAAAAGAGGGAATCGATTTTTTCGATACATATTCCCCTGTTGCTCGTTTGACTACAATCCGGGTGCTAATAGCACTGGCTTCCATATATGATTTCCCGATTCATCAAATGGATGTTAAAACAGCATTCTTGTATGGTGATCTCGAGGAAGAAATCTATATGGATCAGCCAGAGGGATTTGTAGCTTCTGGAAATGAGCGAAAAGTTTGTAAGCTTGTTAAATCACTATATGGTTTGAAACAAGCTCCTAAACAATGGCATGAAAAGTTTGATAAAACTATTTTATCTTTTGGCTTCGTTGTAAACGATAATGATAAGTGCATCTACTGTAAAGTTAAAGGTGATAAATGTATTGTTTTATGTCTATATGTTGATGATATTCTATTGATTGGATCTAATATTGAGATAATAAATGAAACCAAGTCGTTCTTAAAGAGTAAGTTTGAAATGAAGGATATGGGTGTGGCAAATGTAATTCTTGGACTCAAGTTGACTCGATCAACTGAGGGGATAGCAGTTTCTCAATCTCACTATGTTGAGAAGATAATTGAGAAATTTGGCTATAAAGAATGTAAAATTGCCAAAACACCATATGATCCTTCAGTGGCTCTCTTTAAAAATGAAAGTGGTGTTCCTGTATCTCAATTAAGATATTCACAAATTATTGGAAGCTTGCAATATCTGGCAAATGGCACGAGACCAGACATTTCGTTTGCAGTCTCAAAGTTAGCAAGATATACAAGTTGTCCAAATCGAACTCATTGGGGAGCTCTTGACCGGGTACTTAGGTATCTGAAGGGCACAGTATCACTATCTCTTCAATATGGCAGGTTCCCTGCAGTACTTGAAGGGTATAGTGACGCTAGCTGGATAGCCAAGAACTCCGGAAGCAATGGGTGTACGGGTTACGTTTTTACCCTTGGTGGGGGCGCTGTCTCCTGGAAGTCAACCAAGCAAACCTTGGTGACTCGGTCTACATTTGAGGCCGAATTATGTGCTTTAGACACGACAGGGACTGAAGCTGAATGGCTACATGGGTTATTGATCCAATTACCCATGGTTAGCTTGCCTCTTCCAGCAGTCGTGGTGCATTGTGATTCTCAAACCACAATTGCAAAGATTAAAAGTCAAAAATATAATCAAAAGACCAAGAGACACATCCAAGTTAGACTAAAGTCTATAAGGGAACTTGTGTCTGATAGGGTCATAGTTGTTGACTTTGTTGGTACCAAAGACAATGTGGCAGACCCTTTAACTAAAGGACTAGATTTGTCCTTAGTACAGAAATCCAGGATGGGGATGGGACTGAAAACCCTAAATTGATATACAAGCAGTGGCAACCCAACCTACCAAGTGGAGATCCCACAAGGAAGGTTCAATGTGGTATAAACAAACTGCTGGGTATATAAAAGTTGCTCCTAACTAAGACTGATACTAAGTATCTGAGTCTGTCCCCTGATATACCTGATAGGAGCTGACTACTGCTAATCTAGTAAGTGTATTAACACTGAATGAGGTCAAGTCTGTAAGACGGGATGCTAGCAGTACATCCTGAGACGCTCAACTAAGTGAATGTAGTTGTTTGGCCGCGACTAGAGGAAATAGGGTTATTCCTCAACAACATTCATGATACAGGATCAGGACACATGGCCTATAGTGTCAAACCTAAAGATTAACACATAGCAAGTAATGTGTTGTTACCAATGGACGCTACCACATCAAGGTCCAAATTCAAGGCTTAGATCCATTTGTCCCTGTGGTAGCATAAGTTGGATAACTTAGGCAGTGGTTCAAACCGGAAGGTACCATTGCTGAAAGCACGTTGCGGTAATCCTAGTAGTTTATTTTTCTATGGATTTGTGGGGGATTGTTGTAACTATGTGGATGGATACCTAATTAAAAGGTTGGAATCCATAGATAAAAATGTTATATATAGATTTATTGGGGAAATTAAAATTCAATAAAGATAATTGTATGTGGGCTTGTCCCTCATTGGTCCAAGACTAATTAAGGCCTTGTGAGGAAGTTGAAAAGTTTCAAACTCTTCATATGTCCCACATTGACTTATTTTAAATGTGTGTACTAGTATATATGAACTTAAGTGTTTAGACTTGGTATAAGTCTTTACAAAGGGGATCATATGAATACACCACACGCGCGCCGCCGCCGCCCGCCCGACCCGACCCGGATCTGGGCTGGGCTGGGCTGGGCTCGGCTCGGCTCGGCTCGGGCGTTTGGGCGAATTGTCTCGTCTCGGACTTATCTTTTTGGATGAATTTCGAATTAAATTTGGATTTGAATTTAAAAATTCGAAATTGAAAAACAGTAACAGTCTCAAAGTTAATTCTGCAGCTTTCAGTTACGAGAATTTAAAGTGAGCAGTTACGGAAACTTAAATCAAAAACGTTTCAGCCGTTTCTGAAAAACACACCAACAGAAAACAAATCTGTTCTCTCTCGAAATCATTTCCTAAGAAAAATATCTCTGGTTACTTTTCTGCTTTTGACTGTTCTTCGAGGTGGAGTTTCTTCTACTGTGCAGTGGAGAAATTCTTGTAACCAAATTATCCTGGAAGAAGTGTTCGTGTTCCCAACTGCACCGGAAGTGGGTCGATAATTTCTTCAAGGCAAGCAGGATCATTTATGCGATTTGGTTGGATCAATTCTGTTACAATACAGAATTGTGAGATAAGTTAATTTTAATTTATCTGTTTGATTTTTTTTAACTGACTATATTTTCGGTTACTGTTCAAATTGGTTTGTTTGTTTCAGTTTCAATTTTGTATTCAAGTTTTTTGATAATCTTAAAAACCGGTTTTTCCCAACAAACAATATTGTTGTTTTTCGACTCAATCTCATAAATATTTCTAATTAGCACCACTTACTAACTTTTTAACAAAAGCATCGACAGATTCGGATATAGTTAGGGATTCTGAATTTCTGATTGAATTTTAGTAAAAAAAAAGGGTTCATATTGTTATAATAGTTAAGAGCGAGGGTTATGCATAAAAAAAAATGTAATAGAAAAAGGGGTACTAAATTAAATATGACATTAAAAAGGAGTCACATTCTAAAAAACTCGTAAAAGGGCAAAAGAGAAAGGAAAAAAACCAAAAGCTAATTTCTTTAGATCCATGGGGTAAAAAAGTAAATAAATAATCAAAAGATGTTCAGTCCATTCACGTGACCAGATAAATTGGCATAGCAGTGGTGGTAGAAATCCTGTGCTGCTGGTCCATATTAAGCTCCCTGAGGCTAATGTAGGGGATATCAACCTCACCCTTCTTCAGCTGACCGGAACCCGGCCGGCTGGCGGTGCGGTAAGGAGTGGTCGAACCGCTCCTACTCTCAGTTATGTAAACCGGACTGGATATTGACCCAATGCGACCGCGGGCATATTGTTCGCCTGTGGATCTACCAGCGCCGCCGCGTCCCGGAAATTTAAAAAATAGAAGGGCGTTGCGCCACCAGCGTTTCTTGTTTTTCTTGATTTTCATGGAGGAGGAGTCTTTGGAAATGGGTTTTTGGAGCTTGAAATGCATGTCGATGGATCCGGATCTTGACCCGGATTCCCTTTTATGCATCCGGGCTTCTTCCATAATCTTCGAAAAACAAAAGGAAAAAAAGGAAATACACATAAATAATTGGAAAAGGGTTTTATGTAATGTGTACAATATGATTATGTTAAAATAAGTAAAAAATAGAATTAAAATGCATAATAATTCAAGAATGAAAAGTAAAAGAGTTTTTTAGTATAAAGTACCTGAAAGTAGTCGATTTGAGGGTCAAATCCATAGTCACTAAAGTGTTGAGGTTCGGGTATAGGAAAAATGGGGGATTTATTTGACATTTTTTTTTGGGGATAAATTACAAATCTTCTTAGCTTTTTCCTTTGGGAGTAAAACTATTTAAATAAACACAATTTTTGGGTTTATAATTTTTGGTGAGGTAGAGGAATATGTGAATGGAGGAGGAATGGAATGACCGTTGGAGTTTGTGAACCCTAGTAAATGCACTCACGCTTTTATTGGACATTATATGGTACAATTTTCACATTATTATTAATTGCATTAATAGCTCTCATGCATATAGGCTGGTGGCAAAATAGAATTAAATCAAAGAGAGAGAGAGAGAGAGAAGAGAAGAGATGATTTGTTTTTTTTAAATCATCTTGTGATTTCTTTATTAAATTAAAAAGATAGAGAGAGAGAAAAAAAAAGATGATTTTTTTTTTTAAATCATCTTGTGCTTTCTTCATTTAGTTATGACATTGACTCTTTAAGAAGATGTATTAAAGTATCACAAACTTCCATTGTTTTAAAGGTCTATTTTGGAAGAGGTTTGACTCGGTTTCGCTGATTTTTCTTTCAGAAAATTGTGGTGAAATTTTTAAAACTCTGTTTGTATTGAGTTTGGATGATGAATTTTGTAGTTTTGAAAAAATTGAAACTTCGTTTGAATTGGGTTTATATGTTGGGGCTTGAGGGTAAATGTAGGTAGTAGATGTCTAATCTATGATTTTTAATGGAGTTTGAGGGGAAAATAAGTGATAGGTATCAAATCAATGTTTTATAGAATTTGAAGAGTTTGAATGTCGGTTTGTGAATATGTTTGAGTTTCAAAGGTTTTGTCAAACTCCATTCAAATTTTTTTGGCTTAGTTTCACAAGGCCCACAAAACTGGACCAGAAGTTTTTGGCTTGGTTTCGTGGTCTCGATTTCAGAAAAATGATTTCGGTGATTTCGGTGAAACATTTGAAACTTTATTTGGTTATGTTTTTTATGTTGGATTTTGTGATTTTGAAAAAACTGAAACCCCACTTGGATTGGATTTAGATGTTGGAGTTTCGAGAATAAAAAATGTGGTAGATGTCAAATTAATCAATGTCTTTTTTATAGAGTTTGGGGAAAAAAAATAAGTGGTCGGTGTCAAATCAGATTTTATAGGTTTCAAGAGTTTGAGTGTGAGTTTTTTAATATATTTGTGATGAGTTTTATATGTCTGACGAAACTCATTGGAATGGTTTTGGCACGGTCTCACGAAACCCGGGAAACCGGGTCAAAATCCATCCACATACATCCTAAATATTTGATAAAATAACCCGACCCAATTGCTTTTACCTATATATATTTTTTTTTTGGCACACAATTGCTGTTACCTAAAGACAACTTATTTTAACATTTATCCAATTATCAGCCTTAAATTTCTTAGACAATTACAATTTTTCTTGACTGCAGATCTAGTCTAGTTTCATTTAAACTAAGAATCGACCAAACTACATTTGATTATTCCAGGTTAACGAAGTTGGGTTTCATTAAGCATTGTCTAGCTAGGAATAAAAAATTATTAAGGAATTAATGTTTCAAAAAATTTGCTTAATATTTCTTAATCAATTTCGGCAAGATCAAGATAAATTTCTCCCTTTTTCTTTTAAAGTTTTCTTTCTTGTTTTTAGAATATATTGTGTATAATTTTAAATTAATCTGAATATTATTAGAGAAGTTAAAGTTCCAGCTATTATGAGTATGTTTGAGTCCAGATAATTAGTTCGATCATTTATGTTGGATTATGAGACCGAACATATGCGAGCTTGTTTCAGTATAATCGAACACACACATATATAAACACACGTTACAACTGTATCAGTAGAGATATATTTTTCCGCTATAAAGATAATGAAGAATTGACTTCGTGACTGAAAGAGCTATAAATGACTAATTTGCAAATGCTTTTGGAAACCCAAAAGCAGTTGCTTAAAGTAAAAGTAAAAATAAGTACTTTATTCAAAAGTATGATGTGTTTGCAAATATGTAAAAAAAGATCCAGAAGGAACAATAGAAGAAACACATCCTTAGCTGCTTCTTGTCAACCCGCTTTCAGTTGAAGAAGTAATAGCATAAGCACCTACTTGCAAACACTATCAAAGTGATTTAAGCACAAAAAAGCAAAAAAATACTTTTTAAAAGCATTTGCAAACACCCCTTAAATGATAGTCTACTTGTCCTTATAGAAAGAGACATATTTAATGGTATTTTAAATAATGCTACTATGGACCGACTTTAAAAAAGGAAACATCGTCGCGATCAATTATGTTATTTGGTGTCTTTTGAAATTGTGATTAAAATACGTAAATGTTTTGAGTTTTCTTAAGAGTTATAATAAGGTATCATATGTAATTAAAGTAACATGTGAAGGTAATTTTTGTCAAACTTCGTCTCTTTTTTTAGTATCTCCTCATATAATTTATCGAAGAAGTTTAGCCCCCACAGAACTAAATTTCTAGGTCCGGACAGTTGGAACTGTCTGAAGTTAGATCTCTAGATCTTGTTTTGATCAAGTTTAATTGGTACTTTACACGGGACCACTGCATTTAACGAATCCTTATATAATTGAATTATTAAGATCTAATTGCACGAGCATTTAAGCATGAATAAATCACGTGATTAAGTTTAAGTAACATGGTGTTCATGAATTTGTTCAGGAAATTTGTAAGCAACAGACTAATTAAGACAAATATGTGAAAAGAAGTAACATATGCACGCCTTGTCTGCTCTTCAGTCGAGTCAATTGCACAAAGCATCTTCTTCTTCATATTATCTATACTTATTAAAATAGTGTGAATAATTTAAGTTTTTTCCTTTTTTTAAGAATAATATATTTTTATTTGAATTATAAAGTGATATTTAATTCAATGGTAAATATGTAAAATAGTTGAAGGAGAATAATTAGACATAGAATCTTTTTATATTAAGTATGGTAAATATAGAATTAGACATGGAATCTTATTATATTTATCTCCTACATAATCTCCTAAAATTTTGAAATTATCTTTTACGTCAAATTTTATAATTTCAATTTTCTCTCTTATAACACATAAAATAAAAAAACCACAAGAAAACAACATTATTTTTTTAAATAGCTCCTAAAATATACATGTAAAATTATTTAATTTAGCACCAATATGTTTTAAGTAAAAATTAGGTATTTGTATTATTGAAATATTTAGTACAAAATAAGTCATATACAATTCTCTAAAAGCAAAATGCTAAAATTAAATTATCTTAAATATCATTATGTTATACAGAAGAAAACAAAAATTAAAAATTAAAACAGAATCGCATCTTACCTATAAATGAACCAAAAATGCTTATGACTTAGCTAAGAAATTAATGTTTATTTGGCTAGAGAAGCAAAATATGAAGAATATCAAGACATGCATAACCTCATACTTTCATGGAATTCGTTTTGTGAAAAATGAGTGAAATTGGAAAAAAAAAAAAAAACTAGTGAAATCGATGAAAGTCTAGGTGAATTGGTGAACACTGGTGAAGCTGGTTAAAAAATGGGTTGAAACCGGTAAAAAAAAAATAGTGCAATGTGAAATCGTAATTACATTTGAAACTGAAAAAATAAATCGAGTGAAATTTGTGAAAAATGGATGAAAAGGTAAAGTTTGTGAAAATACGTGAAATCAATGAAAATTAATTCGAGTGAAATTTGTAAGAAAATGATGAAACGGGTGAAATCGGGTAAAAATGGGCAAAGCCAGTGAACAAAGGTTAAAATTGATCAGAAAAGTGTAAAATCAGTAAAAACATATTTAATCAATGAAAAATTCAAGTGAATAAATGTGAAATCAGGTAAGAAAACATGTGAAATATGTGAAAAAGAAATAAACCGATAATAAAAATTAGTGAGAACATTTGAATTGATGAAAATTTGTGTGAAATTTGTAAGGAAACGGATGAAAATGGAAAACGGATAAAATCAGTGAAAAGGGGTAAGTCAAAAAAGAAGTCATTGAAAACATGTTTCATCAATGAAAAATTCAGGTGAATAACATGTGAAATTAGTGAAATAGGTGAAAACGGGTTAAACTTTAACCGACAAAAACAAGGCGAAATCGGTGGAAAAATGGTTTAACATGTAAAAAAATCCAACAAAAATGGAAAAATAATGACAAATGTAATAACCGATAAAAAAAAGGAAAAATGGCTAAAAATATATATTAACCAGTAATAAAACTTAAACAGTGGAAACATATGAATCTATGAAACTTCGGTGAAATTAGTGAAAAAACTGGTGTAATCAGTAAGAAAAAAAGCTCGTGAAATTGACGAAAGTTCGGGTGAAATTTGTAAAGAAACGGATGAAACATGTATCATCGGTGAATAACGAAATTTAACATGAAAACTACCATTATAGAACAAATTCTATAAGATGCCCTGACTATATCAGTCATCATTTTATATTTTATTACAACTAATTAAAGTCATCATTAATTATATTAGTGGTAAAACAACAATAATAAATAAAAATAAGTTTCATAAAAAATAAATTGAATATCAATCATAAATATATGATATTTTATGGCATAAAAAAGAATAAGCTAATTTTACTCTAATTTATGAAATTAGAACTAAATACGTACTTTTCTAGTTGTAATAAATTAACAAATAAATAAATAAA
Source organism: Penstemon eatonii (assembly GCA_038501285.1). NCBI lineage: Eukaryota > Viridiplantae > Streptophyta > Magnoliopsida > Lamiales > Plantaginaceae > Penstemon > Penstemon eatonii. The sequence continues at coordinate 56,458,131 of CM076715.1, read as the reverse complement.
TCCCAAAGGATATTGCACGAATAGAAAATTTAGCAAATATTCACTTACGACTACGAAGGAGAGTATTTGTAGCTTTTCTTGGACAAAACTTTTCCTAGAATTTGAATCAATCCAGATGATATGATTTACATAAGTTTTTCAGTTTGGAAAAGAAAACCAAGAAATGAGCAACAAAAATTACCAAAAACAACTCATATATGTGGAGTGAAGCCAAGTGTTACATATGCCAAATTTCTCTCTTTGGATTATTTTATTTTTGATAGTAGAAAGAATTAGGATTGTTCATTCGGTCAGAAACGAACCGTTCATCTTAATCTGATTTTCGATTTTAACCCAAAAATTTCAGTTTGGTTTCCGTCCGATTTCAATTTAACCAAAATTTATCTACTTATAATTTACAAAAAAAAAAAAAAAAATATGTAATCAAATAAATAGAGTATCTAAGAGAAAAAAAAATCAAATTTAATACTAAACATCATTAAACATGAACTAAATAGTTAATAATCATCAAATCATAATTAATCAACAAGTTCTAGAATTTTTAAAATTAAATGGGTTGACCCGATTGGGTAACTCAGAACAATTTCGATTTTCGGTTCGATTAACTGAACAAAAATAACTAAAAAATTTCAAATCTGAAAAAAAAAATCGAACCGAATAATTTTGGTTTGGTTCAATTCGACCGGTTAACCGAATTGTGATAGTTAAGCAATGAACCCAAACATGGATCATGAGCAATAAACATAAAATGAACAATGAATTATGGACTCCAATAAAACCATATATTCCGTGCTAAAAGAAGGCTAAATTTGTTGCAGGTAGAGCAAATCATCATTAACAAGATACAACAACATATGTTATTCTACGTTTACTTATTGAATACAATCCTCAAGTCATGTTTAGCTTCAAGACAGCTCTATTCATATTCATCTTTTCGTCTTCGTTAAAGAAATTTGCACCAACCATATTCATCTGATGTCAAAATAATTACATGAACAACAACGAAATATATCTCTAATTGGTAGGGGTCCGGTTTATGACATAGGCAGCTGTCATGATACTCTCCCCCCAAAAAGAAATAGGAAGATTAGACTGAAAAAGTAATGCCCGAGCCACATTAAGAATATGTCTATGTTTACGTTCGACCCTCCCATTTTGTTGGGGAGTGCCGACACACGAGGTTTGATGAAGTATACCATTGTCAGCATAAAACCGATGAAGACATGTAAATTCCTTTCCATTATCGCTTCGTAAAATTTTAACATGCTTATCAAATTGAGTTTGAACCATCTTACAAAAATCCTTAATAAGTTGAAGCACCTCAGATTTTGCAGACATCAAATAAACCCATACTGCTCGAGAACAGTCATCAACAATAGTTAAAAAAATAATGAGCACCAGAACTAGCAGACAAAGTATACGCACCCCATATATCACAATGGATTAAATCAAAAACATCTTTACCTCTACTGTCACTCAAAGGAAACGTGTTTCTAGTTTGTTTGGCTCTTAAACAAATATCACAAGGTTCATGGACATTAACATCCTTATTTCCAGTATTTCTAATAAAATCAGGCAAAAGAAAATCCACTTTTCGAGACGGGTGTCCCAGCCTTTGATGCCACAAATCTCTTTTATCTCCCACAATCGCTTGATAAGCTTGAAGTTGTCGCAAAGGCCGAAACCAATAAACCCCGTCACATTGTTCACCCGCTCCAATCAGAGTCCTCAAAGCACGGTCCTGTATGATGCAAAGCTTATCAGTAAAAGTGACCAAATAAGATACATCGGCAAGCAAGTGGGATACTGACATCAAATTACAAGTAAGATCTGGAACATATAAAACATTATGGAGAACCATATTGTTGCTCAAATGTATCTTGCCTTCCTTAGTGGCAATGGTTTGTTTACCATTAGGCAGCCCAACAGAAGTAGGAGAAACATCAAATAATTGACTAAATAATTTAGCATTACCAGTCATGTGATTCGAGCATCCGGTATCGATGATCCATTGAGCAGAAGAATCAAACTTACCTCTCAACTTTTCGGTTGAAGAAGACTGGCCTTTTGAAGTGTTAAGCATGTTCACAAGCATAGTCCACTGATCATCCGAGAGACCATGAATGCCACGACGATCAGACTCGTGTACGGGTGCTGGAGTAACTGGCTTCGAGGTGGATGCGGCATTTGCTACCTGCCCGCGGCCTCCTTTACCTGCACTCCTTCCTCTCCCTCGACCAGACCTGCCTCCACCTCTACCTTGCCCTCCATTGGTGCGGTTCTCGGAGTACCACCAATCCGGGAACCCAATCAGTTGAAAACAATTTTCTTGTTCATGTCCAGGTTTGGCGCAATGTGAGCAAACTCCATTAATTCGAGGCCGTTCATTCCGTCCCCTAGCAACCCCTTGCGCCGCGAAACCGACAACATCAGAATTGGTTTCATGGGCTCGAGCAACAGTTTGGTGACGTTCTTCAGTCACGATCTTAGCAAAGACCGTGTTCAAGCTCGGCAAAGGATCCAACATCAAAATATTCGAAACAGCAGTACCATAAAGAGTGGAATCCAAACCAACAAGAAAATCATGTACCTTTTCATTCTCCTTTTCTTGAGCAAACGCAGTGGCAGCAGCACAAGTACACGTCGGAACAGTAGAATATCCCGCAAGTTCATCCCATATCTTTCGCAGGTCGTTGTAGTAATTTACCACCGGGCGACCACGCTGTCTGCAAGCACCCAAAAGTGTTTTTAACTCATGAATTCTCGGACCGTTTCCTATCGAGAAACGTTGTCGAATATCATCCCACATGTCTTTCACATCATTTGGTTGGGGGACGGAGGAGCGTAGGACTGGATCAAGGGTATTATGAATCCATCCCACGAGTGTCGAATTAACCGTCACCCATAAGGATGCTTCTGTAGTTCCTTCCTTCGGTTTGGTTACAGTTCCATCGAGGAACCCTAGCTTGTTCTTTGCACGAAAATTATTGCGCATCGAACGAACCCATTCATTGTAGTTCTCACCACGTAACACAATAGGACATATTGTGATTTGTGGTCCGTCAGAGGGATGGAGGTAGTAGGGTGAAGTGGAGTCGAGGGGTTTGATGGTCTTGTCGTCACCCATGATTAAATTTCGATAATCGAATTTCGTGTTGAAAGGTCGAAAGTTTCAATCTCTAGAGAACGATTCGGGAGAAAAAAAATTTGATTGTCAAGATCTAGATCTCCTGTTCTTGAGATGTCTTTGATACCATAAAGAGTTTTGTGAAAAGGTTTTTCTCATTGATTAACTATGGCCTTAGCCAAATATATATACAAAGACAATTCTTGTACACCAAGAATATTTACATAAATAGCCTAAAGAATATTTACAAGATATTCACAAATATATATATATACCATTAATACCCCATGATTTGTATAACATTCGAACCAAGAAAGCAAATTGGGACATATATTCAACAAAAATAGCAATTAACTAAAACATGATAACAAGTTTTAAAATGAATTCAAGACAAGAAAGTAAAACAGGACAATAAGAGTACGTACATAGGAAATTAATTAGCACAAAATACATAAAAACTCATAAGAAGTTTTTAACTCACATCAATTAAGGTTCTACTTGGATGAAGCATGGATGCGAACTTGAAGGCCATCGTTCCCGAGGTCACATTGTTCCTCCTGAATCTGTTTTGCTGAAGACACAACAGAAAGACTAGATTCATCCACCTCGATCATTTCAAGCGCGGTAATTTCTCCAATGCCACTAGGTATTCCCTCCAGTGCGGAGCATTTCCGAATAATAAGGTGTCGGAGACATGGGAAGTGGGTTTCATCGGCTCGCCAGTGCACCAGATTCAATTTTTCGAGTACCAGAAACTGTAGTGAGCGAAATTCCCCTTCATTAGGCTCCTCCCACTCTGCATCTTCAAAGTTACATTCTCGTATTTTGAGCACTTCAAGATTGGGTAACAAACCAACAGTTTCCATGAATTTAGAAAGTATTATACATTTCTTCAGAGTCAACTTTTTTATTGAAGGAGGAAAACTGATGTCATAAAAAGACTTGCTAGGCCCCACTGACAAGTTGGACGAGCATTTCAAATTTTCAAGTTTATGCAGACAACGAAGATCAACAACAACGAAGCTATCAAAATGGATTCCCAACTCTATCAGGTTAGGAGAGATTATATTGCTAAACCCATACTTACCTGCCCGGATAGTTGACAGCGTTTGCAGCTTCTCTAGGACAATGTTTTTAGTGCTACCGGGTTCAATAAAGATATAGTTTGGACCTTTGTACTTGAAATGTCTCAACTGTGTCATCTCAAATATTTCAGATGGTGTAATAATACCTTTTATAGCATCTTTACTAATCCAAATTAACGTTTGTAGATCCCACAAATTGGATATTTCAGAAGTTAAATCTGAATTACACATGAGGGCCAAGTATCGTAAGTGTAGTAGTTGACATATTTCTGTTGGGAACCGCTGGAATGCTATTTCACATATATCTAGCACCCTCAACAATCTTAATGCAAAAAACACTTCAGAGAGAATCACACGCGACGCCAAACCAGTGCTTAAGAAAGAACGGGCCAGTGACATAGCTTCCTTTGAGGCATAAATATCTTTAATGCGATAGGATGGATGAACACTCACACGACGTAGGCTATGCGATGGATCTCCTGGGACATTGTGAACTTGCTGATTCTTGACATGAAGAAACTTTTCCTGTTCAGCTTTTCTCACACACAGATCCCTCAAGAGATCATGAATGCTACAACTTTTTACTTTGCCATTATATGCTTGTTTTCGAACCATAAGAAGATTTCTGTCTACAAGAGCCTTTAGGTACACCTCTGCCGCTTCTTCCAAGTTTTTATCTCCAATTGGTTCCAGAAACCCCTCAGCTACCCACAACCTTATGAGTTTGGAAGCCTGAATCTCACAATCTTCTGGAAAAGCTCCTAGATAGAGAAAACACGGCCTTAAATAACGAGGCAAGTGATTGTAACTCAATGATAATATCTTTGAGAATTTCTCGTCTTTCTCAGCAGCAGCTGTGCTTACATCCATTGCAACATGCTCCCACCAATCCTTTCTTTTCTTGACATCCGAGAGCACTCCACCAATTACATGAATTGCAAGAGGAAGCCCTGCGCACTTGCTCGCAATGTTTTTTCCAATCTCTTCCAAATCAACAGGGCAATTCTTTTTCCCAAATACCTCTTCACAGAGTAAATTCCAACTTTGAACATTGTTTAAAAGTTGCATTTGGTGGTGTGTACTCTTCACATAATTAGTCACGGCCGATTCTCTAGTGGTTAATATGATCCGACTTCTATTGTTGTTGTCTGGGAAGAACCTTCGTATTGCATCCCAAACATCGGTACTCCACATATCATCCAATATGATTAAAAACTTTCTACTATTTAAACTTTGAAATAAAGTAACTGCCAATTGACTATTTTTCTTGTGGAGCATCTCGTCAGTAACATTTTCGATTACCTGATCAAGAAGGCTTAACAGAATAGCTCGCTCATCATATTCTTGAGATATTGTTACCCAGGCACAGCCTGTCAAAGTGGGAAACAATGGATCTATCATTATAAAGATGTCGAGCAAGAGTAGTCTTCCCGATGCCGCCCATCCCTATTATTGGGATGACATCTAGTTTAGTTGATTGACCAGTCAACCGTCCCTTCAATTTCATTAAATCCTCTTCAATTCCCACTACAATTTGACTGTTAGTTGATTGTCCAGTCATTTGATCCTTCAACTGGATCGGATCTTTGCCCAGCCCAGCCACATAGTTTTCAGAACTTGGATGAAGGAATGAATTGCTTGGCATGAGATCGACGATCTTCATCGCTTCTTCCCTTGCAGAATCAAATTCATCGATTACTTTTTGCAAGTCTGGTGGAGAATTTTCAAGTATCTCTTTCAAAGATATAGCCTTTTCCAAGAGGGACTTGAGTAGTTGTGATTTCATATGATCAAGAATCCAACGTTGTTGATCAGAACGCAGGATTATCTCCGGCATTTGTATGAGAAACTTTAGATTGTAAACCATATTTGATCTCTGCTCACTCTCACAAACACAAAAAACTATATCAGTTCAATAGAAATATGCTCAGAAATAAGAGTTGTACATTAAACCAAATATACAAGCAGCTTTTATCTACTTAATTGACATGAAAAAACCTGATCTGCAATATGGGATTCAATGATGTCTTCTGCTTTATGTACTGCATCAATGATTTGACTCTCCAAACTCTCTACTTTCTTCTTGGTTGCTAGTGAAGAAGTTTCAAGTATCTTTTTCAAAGAAGTAGCCTTTTCCAAGAGGGACACGAGTTGTGATTGCTTATGATCAAGAATCCAACGTTGTTGATGAGAGCACATGATCATCTCCAGAATTTGTATGAGAGACTGAAGATTGTAAGCCATATTTGATCTCTGCTCACTCTCACAAACACAAAAAACTATATCAGTTCAATAAAAATATGCTCAGAAATAAGAGTTGTACATTAAACCAAATTTACAAGCAGCTTTTAACTACTTAATTGACATGCTGGTTTGGCTGACAGCTATTAACAAGGAGATGACAAAAAATACTATATAAAAATGGAGAGAATTTCACTTTTCACACCATAATTCAACCTACTTTAGGGATTTGATAACAACTTTTTTTACCGACACATTTGATACCATAACTTAAATCAACTCGACACATTTGATACTTCCGTCAAATTGAAAACGGAATTGTCACGTGATTGTCACGTGGCCGTTAAAACTTGGCACATTTGATACCACAACTTATGTTGACTGATAATTTTACCCCATAACATTTCAGGTTACCAAAAAAGCACCATATCTCCAAATTTAGTGACGATTTTAGTCCACATTGTTGCCAAATTTTCAAATTGACTCGAATAAGACCATGTGCTGACCAATTTAGAACTTTACACATTTGATATCATTATTTATGTTGACGGATAATTTTAACCCATAACATTTCAGGTTACCAAAAAAGCCCCACATCTCCAAATTTAGTGACGATTTTAGTCCACATTGTTGCCAAATTTCCAAATTGACTCGAATAAGACCACGTGCTGACCAATTTAAATTTTTTTACTTATTTTATTTAAATAACTAATTTAATTTATAAACAATATTAATAAATTAAATAATACATTAACATAAATATCACCAAAATTAAGAAAATATATTCTTTTTAAATATAAAATTTATATAATAGAATTAATATATTTAATATTTATTAAAATAATAAATTATATAATTTAAAACTATTAAATATTGATTAAAATATTAAATAATAAATAATTTTAATTTTAAAAAAACAATCCCCACCCCACCCACCACCTCCCCACCCTTCCCCCCTACCCCCGATTCCCAGGCCGCCGGCGGCCTGGGTCTTCTGTCCCAGGCCACCGCCGACCTGGGACCGAAGATCCCAGGCCGGCAGTGGCCTGGGATCTGAAAACCCAGGCCGACGGCCTGGGTTCTGTTCGGGAATCGGGGGGTAGGGGGAGGGGTGGGTGGGGATTTTTTTTATCAAATTATAATTATTTATTATTTAATTTTTTAATAAATATTAAATAGTTTTTAATTCTATAATTTATTATTTTAATAAATATTAAATAGATTAATTCTATTATATAAATTTTATATTTAAAAAGAATATGTTTTCTTAATTTTGGTGATATTTATGTTAATGTATTATTTAATTTATTAATATTGTTTATAAATTAAATTAGTTATTTAAATAAAATAAGTAAAATTTTCTAAATTAGTCAGCACTTGGTCTTATTCGAGTCAATTTGGAAATTCGGCAACAATGTGGATCAAAATCGTCACTAAATTTGAAGATGTGGGACTTTTTTGGTAACCTGAAATGTTATGGGGTAAAATTAGCAGTCAACATAAGTAATGGTATCAAATGTGTAAAGTTCTAAATTGGTCAGCACGTGGTCTTATTCGAGTCAATTTGGAAATTTGGCAACAATGTGGACTAAAATCTTCACTAAATTTGGAGATGTGGGGCTTTTTTGGTAACCTGAAATGTTATGGGGTAAAATTATCAGTCAACATAAGTAATGGTATCAAATGTGTAAAGTTCTAAATTGGTTAGCACGTGGTCTTATTCGAGTCAATTTGGAAATTTGGCAACAATGTGGACTAAAATCGTCACTAAATTTGGAGATGTGGGGCGTTTTTGGTAACCTGAAATGTTATAGGGTAAAATTATCAGTCAACATAAGTTATGGTATCAAATGTGCAAAGTTTTAACGGCCACGTGACAATCACGTGACAATTCCATTTCCAATTTGACGGAAGTATCAAATGTGTCGAGTTGATTTGAGTTGTGGTATCAAATATGTCGGTAGAAAAAGTTGTGGTATCAAATCACTAAAGTAGGTTGAATTATGGTATGAAAAGTGAAATTCTCTCTATAAAAATGTCAATAATCATGTCATTAGTTTATTGAGTGAGTGGGTTAAAAACGCGTTAAGATATATACTATAAAATTATTGAATGAATACAAAACATTCAAAGATGATGAAATTTATAATATGAAAATATAAATCTTTGTCCCAAGTAAATTGGTCAAGATATGGCAGCCACTGATTTTACCAATTCATACCCATAATAAATGTCCATTGAAAGTTGAAGAAAGAAGAAACAGAGAAATTACCCACAATCAAATCTTATAAGATATATCATTGAATTAAATGAGTATGGATGTCATCTTACAAAAAGAGAATTGCTCAGAATTAAGAGTAGTACATTTGAAATTCTTAGCAGCTTTCATATTAGTTAATTGGCAAGCTAGTTGGCTGTGCAAACACACCATTACACAAATACAACTACTCCATAATATATTATAAAAATGTCAAAGTGCTCAAACCAATATGAAACAACATTCATATCATTAAAACAACATTCTCCGATTTACCAATTCTTTTTATCAATTTAACGTACTTTCAATGTTTTTTCCATTTTTAGCCCAATTTTTTTATTTTTCCAGTTTAAAACATTTTCTACCAGTTCAACCCTATTTTTGTCAGTTAATTTATTTTTCTTTTTATATATTTCACTCATTTTTTTCCTATTTCACACGTTTCCCTCTAATTTATATATTTTTTCACCAATTTCACATCATATTTAATTGATTTCACATGTTTTTATCAACTTTACATGTGTTCCCAGATTACCAATTTCACCCTATTTTCATGATTTCATCCATTTTTCACTAATCTCACCAGTCTTATATGGTCTTCACCAATTCATCCGAAGTTATTTGATTTCATATGTTTTTATCGATTTCACATGCGCCTTTTTACCAGTTTCACTCGTCAAACTTTACCACTGTTCACAAATCCCAAAATTTTATCGTTTTCACATGTTTTAACCAAATTTTATCGATTTCACCAATTTTCATTAACCGATTCTATTTTTCATGGAAATTCGAGTATTATCAATTTCATCCATTTTTTACAAATTTTATCTGAATTTTGATCAAGTTTACAAGTATTTATCAATTTCACAAATATTTTTTTACTGGTTTTACACGTTTTTCACCAACTCTACCATTATTTATATTAGAGGTTATTCATGTCTTGATTATTTGAGGTTATGCATGTCTTGATATTCTTAGATATTGTTTATATTTTATTTCTTTAACCAAAGAAAAATTATGTATTTAGCCAAGTCATGAGCATTTTTTGTTTTTTGAATAAAATGCGATTCCTTTTTAACTATTATCTTTTGTAACAAAATGATTTTTAAGAGAATTTAATTTTAATTTTTTTTCATAGAAGACTTTTATGACTTATACTGTACAAAATCTTCCAATGGCACAAACAATGTTTTTTGTTTAAAAGTATATTGTTGATAAATTATAATAATTTTACATATATATTTTAGGAGCTATTTATTATATAATTTTTTTTTATTCTTTATGGTTCATTTTTATGTGTTATATGAGAAGAATGATTGAAATTATAAAAGTTGATGTAAGAGATAATTACTAGATTTTAGGATTTTATGTAAAAGATAAATTTAATAAGACTCCATGTTTAATTAAACCTCTTCATTTAATTTTCTTATTTTAATTCTATTTATATTGTAGTGTTCATTTTAAAGTAGACTTCTTTTATTTTTCTTCTTCTTATTTTTATTAATTTAATTATCTTTTAAGTAAGGTTATATTAGTCTTTACAAAAAAATTCAAGAAATTATTTTTGCTAAACTCGTACTTTAATGTACTAGGAAAGTGCACATGCATATCATTAATTAATTTCCTATGTCAGTTGAGTAATATAATCATTTTTCATCATATTATGACATACAACATAATTTTTTTGATTAAATATTTTTAATTAATATGTTATTACCAAGAATTTAAATTAGATATACCTAAATGAAAACTTGAAAATAATAAACGACCTATAATTATTAAATAGTTCTAACACCCAAGGTGGTTGGGCAAAATGTTAGTGAATTGCAATCCTCAGAGGCAAAATTCAGATTCAAATCCTTCTAGAGATGCCACATTGGGGAGAATATGTACCTATTGTTGGGATTCTAACGGGAAAACGAGCCTCATTAGCGGAAATATAAAACTTTTTAGGCTCCATTTGGAAATTTTGCCAGGATACATCCGGTATATATTTAAACTAATATAAAATAAGAACAAATAAATAGATCTAGTTATACCTTGTTCCTTGCTAATTTAAAGCAATGTTAAACTGTGTAGAAGTAGTCATTTCATTTTGCTTTGCACCTTTGGTCCCAAGCTTTAGGTAGCACCCCACGTGATGCGCCTCTACGAGTTGATACACCGCAATTGCACGAAAACCTTAATAATTCTAATCGGCTAGAACATAGAAATTATCAAGATCTAAACTAGAGAACAAAAGGAACAAAAATCGAAAACTCTTCATGGAGAGAGAGAGTTCGATCGATAGAGAAAGATAGAGGAAAGAGAGTATTTTGCAAGACTTATTTTTCTCTTGTGTGTTTTTCTTGTTATGTTAGATATGTTATACATATTTTCATATATATAGATATCTTCCATCTCCTAATCCTATTAGAAATATGATTCCAAGTCTTCTCTTTTCCTACATGGGTCATGGCATTTTAATTGGAAGACTAAGTCTTCTAATTAATTAATGGTCCAATCTATTTAATAAATTGAGGCTCTATTTAATTTGGCCAATTAATTAATTAGTCTCTCATTTAATTAAATTAGACTCTAAGCTTATTTAATTTAAATATTTATATAATTAATTAAATCTAGTTTAATTAATTAAATTTCAAATTAAATTCCTATTTAATTTATAATCTTGATCCAATCCAATCGGATCTCGCCCTGCTCCAATTGGGTCGATCCATTTATCATTTGTTTTCTTGTTCTTCATGTGTAATGTGTATGCCCCCGTAGGTTCACCGCATAATTTACCATGGGTTATAATTAAATATTCATTTAATTATGCGAGTATTAAATACTCTAAATCAATCGAATACTCTGTCGACTGATCATTCCAAAATTAGCACCCCTGCCAATTTGAGAATTCTCCCACACTCCACAGTCGATGTCGGCCACAAGCCCACGGAGCCTAATCACTGATGAATTAATTCAGTGAACCTTTAACCTTTACAATTACCATGTAAGCCTTAATCATTCCATTAGTTGGTCTCCCAGTCAAGACTAAGGTTATGGACTTTCATCTTATCTCGATTATTTATATTCTGATCTCAGAACTATTCCCTTTGACTTAACATTTATGAGCTACTTTCACAAAGCCGACAGTTACCTTGGCCAAGGACTTACCGGAATACGTTTCTCACACGGATTTATAGGAGAAGCTCCCAACCTATTAAGTTGGGTCAACAGATCCTCTGTTGATGATATGATCTTGCATACACGTTCCTCTATACCCAACATGAACCCACAGAGACCTTCTGGTAGACTCCAGTCAGTCGGGACTCATATTAAAGTATAGATGATCGTGCACCAAAAAAATCCTATCACCTCAAGTAATAAGTATCGTTCCTCGTGCATTATTGTAAATAGGAATAACTTCATCCCCGATATGCGACTACCGCTTCCATGGTGAGTTATTTTCTAGTTGGGGTATTCAGTGCACTTGCCATCCCAACAAGCTACCCACTCGTGTGTATCGACTATCCCAGTCACGCTCGTGGACCCCAGCATCCTCCAGTTCATCGGAGTATACACACTCGTGAGGATCTAACCGAATCCATTGATGTCCCATCTCAAATGGATTCTACGACCCTTGAATTAGTTTTAGATCACGACCTTGGAGATCATTCCACGGGTTGTCCCATAGCCCTGTGATCTAAGGACTTCCACCCTTATATTAGATAATTATTCATAAGATGAAGGTGACAATATAAATAAATGCATTTATTAATCCACTTGAATGGTCTTTTTAATTTAAACGCAGTCAAAACAGTTGGCTTGAGGACACTATTATATCAATCTCCCACTTGTACTAAAGCCAACTCTTCATACTTATGATTCCCATCTTAGAAAGATGTTTCTCGAATGCCTTTTGAGGCAATGGCTTAGTTAGCGGGTCTGCCGTATTATCCTTTGAGATGACACGTTACATCTTTATGTCCCATCTACCAATAATATAACATATCAAATGGTATCGTCTTAGTTCGTGGTTGGAGTTCTGATGAGATCTCGACTCCTTAGCTTGCGAGATAGCTCTATTATTATCACAGAAGATAGTAATGGCTCGACAATGCTAGGTACGACGTCCAATTCTTGGACATAGTTTTTCATCCAAACACATTTCTTTGCAGCTTCACATGCTACAATAGTTTATGCCTTGATGGTTGAATTTGAAGTAGTATCCAACTCACCGCACCACCATTGAGGCAGATATATCCAGATGCTTACTCGAAATCATCTACTTCACATTGGAAGCTAGAATCAATATAGCCTTCCAATTTCAATTCTCCCCCGCCGTATACTAAGAAAAATTCTTTAGTCCTTTTTAGGTTTTTCAGAATTAACTTTACGGCTACCTAGTGCTGCTCTCCTGGGTCAGACAAATAGCGGTTAGTTACGCTCAGGGCATACGCTATGTCTGGTCTTGTACATAACATACCATATTATGCTTCCTTTCGCGGAGGCATGTGGTATCTTAGACATCTTGCTTCTCTCCTTAGAGGTCTTTGGGGCCATAAACTCAGAGAGAGCAATACTATGTCTCATCGAAAGCAATTCTCTCTTGGATTCTTCCATACTGAATGTCTTCAGTATTTTATCTATGTACTTTAATTGGGAAAGACACAACAGTCCTTTCGATCTATCCATGTAGATCTTTGTACCCACTACAAAGTATGCTTCTCCCAAATACTTCATCGAGAATTGTGTAGAAAATCATGTTTTCATTTCGGATAACACTTTTGCATCATATCCAATGAGCAGAATGTTATCAACATAAAGCATAAAAATTCAACTGTACTCCCACTAACTTTCTTGTACACATACTTCTTGAACATGTTTTTGAAGAATCCAAAGGATTGAATTATATCATCAAAAAGTATATTTTGGCTTCGAGAAGCTTGCTTAAGTCCATATATGGACCTTCGGAGTTTGCTCTCTTTGTGCTCATCTCCCTTGGATATATATCCCTTTTGGTTGCTCCATGTAGATCTCCTTATCAATGTATCCATTGGAAAAATGATCCTTATATCCATCTGTCATATCTTATAGTTAATACTACGCTGATATGGCCAACAATATCTAAATGGATTTGGGCATCGCTACATGCAAAAATCAAAGTCAACGCTCGACATTTGAATGTATTATTTTGCGACTAGTCGTGCCTTGTAGGTAATAACCTCTCCGTTCACTCCAAGCTTTCGCTTATAGATCCACTTGCAACCCAAAGGAGCTACTCCCACTGGTGTATCCACTAAGTTACAAACCTTGTTAGAGTATATAGAGTCCATTTCAGATTCCATGGCTTTGTGCCACCTTCCCAAATCTATGTCTTGCATAGTTTCTTCATAGGTCCTTGGATTAGTCTCAGACTGTCCAATTTCATGCAGCAGACTGTAGTACCTCTTGGATTCCTACGTTGTCTTTTAGACATCGAAGTTCATGTGTCATAGTTGGTTCATTTTTGTGCTCAGGTTCTCCCACTGCATGTGGTGATGGGTCGATATTGTGAACCTCATCTTGTTCTTTGTTGTTTTCTTTCTTGTCCAACAAGAAATCCTTCTCAAAGAAGTTAGTTTTCCTTGAGACAAAGGTTGTTTGTCTTAGAGGAACATAGAACTCGTATCCTTTTGAGATTTTAGATACCCCACAAAATTGTATAAGATGGATTTTATTTCCAGCTTATCTCCCTCTAGTTTATTCACATAAGCGGGAGACCTCATATGCGCATGAATGCATATGATGGTACATACCAAAACTCATATCACTTGATATGTTTTGGCATTGACTTCATAGATACTTAGCTCGGTATCATCGATTTTCTAGATCAAGTTTTATTTGATTGAGTAAGGAATTTCATGTAAGATTTATTAATGGACATTTACATGTCTAGAATGCTCGACAACTGACAATGTTTCGACCGGGTCTTACATTTCGAGAATCTAATTCTCTATTAAATAACCAATGGCGTATTTGCTAATGCATGTTTGATTTTGAATCGATCCAAATCTCTTACGTGCTTTCATTGATTAGGCTCTCTTCTTTAGTCCAAAAATAATTTGGAATTGTACAAGAGACGCCTTATCTCCCACCGATGCTTTAGTGTTTCTACACACTTTTAAATGGATTAAATCCATTGCAATTGTTTATCCCTCTTGCTTGCTTAGCAACCAACTACTAAATTTAATTTCCGTTAAGCAAGATTTGAAAGTCGATTACTATTTATAGCATCCAAGTCAAGCTCGACCTAGTCGAGCTCATTCTTTTGAATCTTTAATTCAGAAATTTATTTAAGTGCTCGTATATCGCCTTTTGGTTATACAACGACTCACGTTTGTGAAATCTTGATTATTTATATTTTATTGACTATGCATATTATATTTAGTCGTTGCATGAGTATTCATACCCATTTGCTTATGCATACCTTTTGCGTATAAGTCTTATAGCGCAATTAGTTCCAACCATTATGAAACTATACATCCCAAGGGATGGTATAAGCAAATTCTAATGATCTAAATAATTCATGGCTTTAGATGCATTCAATGCATCAATGAGTACTTCATCAGACGTCCAACACCCTTATGCATTACTTAACCATAAGGTTAAGTTCAATAAAATTTAATCATTCCTTCCGGGATGAGTAGGTTCAATTCATTGTTTCTCGCTTTCCCTTGATCTTAATCCATGGAAGAACCATGTTGATTGACTTTTCAACTTATCATCCTTACAGAAAAACCTGTAAAGTTATTTCCTCTCAGAGAGGATCCATTCCTCTTCTTCCATCTCTAGAGCCTTTCAACGAAATGTTCTAACTTCCCATTTAAGGGAGACTTCATGTTTGCCTTCAAGAAAACTTGGGATTGAGAACAATGTTCAATCCATTGGTGAAACATATCACCATTCCAATCGAAGTATAACTTTGAAAGGAAAATAAATGAAATCTTTTAAGGAGATGAGTCATTGCTTTGACTCGAGAATAATTCTCAAGTTTTGAAGTCATTCAAAATTCATTTGGGTTCAGTCAATTTATTTGATTCAAGTATGATGGTAATGTTAAATGATATATCACTTATGAAAAACTATCATATACACGACGATAAAAGGAAATAAATACGCGGCAGATTAATATCAATGCATAATTTACAAACATGGTTTTTTATTTGTAAATTACTCCCACTATTTTTATCGAATACTTATGCCCCCACATAAGCTTCGGGAAATAAGAATTTTCTAATGGGCTCAAGGCCCAGATGCAATCACTCAGTACCCACGACGCGTTGGTCGTACCAATTGATCCACTTGGTGGGCGAACATGTCGCCGGTTAACCATCGCAGCTAACTCTTTAGTTCATTTAGCCTCGTTTTTTGGTATGGACCCATGACTCGCGAGACATCCATACTTACTCGTGTTAAATCATGTCCAATACTCATGAAGAGAAATAGTTCAATCCTAGATGCCCCACGACTCCTGAGACATCGCCTAGAACCTTGATATCCCCTCGATTGGCACTAAACCATGCATCAAGGCAATAGACATACCATTTTTCTATAACTTGATCCACGACTCGTGAGACATCGATATATATCATACGATATGCCTAAGACCTAGTAATTGGATAGGTTTGGACCATAAACACCATTCCATGCGCCCGTTTAACGATTTAATATTATAATTGAATTTTGAATTTTTAGGTTCAATTGAAGGTTTTATTAAAAGTTCAAGTGCGAGGTCTCATCAGATTATCAATTATCTTGTTAACGTTTTTCTATCCTAAGCATGCATCTCATACATCAAATAATAATTATGAAAAAGTAAACATTCATCACCTAGCATTGCATATACGATTGATGGTTTACCCATCCTATACGATCCATCACGAGCCACGTGATGGACCAATCGGTCAGTCTAGGGTGAAAATAATTGGCCTAATCTATTACTTAAGTCCCATGCATACATGTGCCTTCACTTGTAATGTCCACCATCTTTTAGAATTAGGCCTCCGTGTCCTCCAAGGTAATGGGCCTCCATGATGATCTCCAAAGTCTCCATGGGCTCCAAGCCTAATATAAGTCTAACTTAAGACCCTATTCTATTACATTTGAATTCAACAAAGAAGGGGCACCAATTAGGCCCGCCCATAATGAAAAAATCAATAATAAACTACACAGGGCTTAAGGACAATTCGATCAATCCACATGTTCAAGCAAGAACATGCATAAATTAACATAAGGGCAATAATGTAAATTTACCGGCTTCTTTAAATTTTAATTCGAAAAATTATCCATATAATTAATTTTAAATTATCCAATATTAAAAGGACTATTATGCTCTTGCTTGAGCATCAATGAATCTAATCTTGCAAGTTAAAAGATAGAAACAAAATCTAATTAGTTATCTTATCCTTATCTTGAAACTCTAAGTTTTCTTGTGTAATCAGATCTCTAAGATCTATAATCTTTAGTAATTAACTAAAAGACATCAATTTTAATTAAGTGTCTTATCATAAATGAAACTCTAAGTTTCCGAGTTAACTAGATCTCTAAGATCTACAATCTAGGTAATTAACTAGAAGACATTAATTTTAATCAAATGTCTTATCATAAACGAAACTCTAAGGCTGCGTTCGGTTGGTGGGACAAGGTAATCAGCCCAATTCATTAATCGGGCCATTAAATTAATCAGCCCACTATTTAATCATGTGTTCGGCATATTAATTTGGCCCAGACTATGAATTTAGCCCAATAACTAATCAGCCGTTCGGTTGGCCCAATTACAAATATGGACAATTTTACCCCCGGAGAGTCATCAGATCCGACCGTCCATCTAAATCAATCGTGGCCGTTGAGATTGGGGTATATGATGTGTTAATCAAACCCTACCTCATCTCATTTGATTGTCTCCTTTCTCTCTCAAGTCGCGGCGCATCTAGGGTTTATGAAATTGAAATTAATCAGCTCACATCATCTTCTTGTTTCTACTTTGTTGTTCTTGATATTAAATTTGAGCTTCAAACCTCTATTTCATCTTTTTAATTTTTGTATTACGCGGATCCAATTCTTTGACGGCGCATCTAGAGTTTTTTTCGTGAAAAAATTCGTTCATCCCTGGGTTTATCTTCATATTGTTCGAAGCTTCTTCATCCTGCATCACAGAAACGAGTTCAAGTTTTGGGTGTATTTATTTGGTTTCACGTTTAATTATTGTCTTTTGGGTTTCTCTTTGCCCTCATTTCTTTCTTGATTTTTTCGGCTTTTAGGTTTCACGATTAATTTTTTTTTTCTGGCAGGTATGGATTCATCTTCAAACTCAAGGATACGTTTAGGGTCTGCCCACTGTTCATGTGGGTATCGCGTGAGGATTTACACCTCATGGATGAAGGAGAATCCTGGTCGTAGATTTGCTCGCTGTCATAATTTAACGGTAAAAACTTCTGATTGGGGTTTCAATTCGGTTTTATTGTTGTTTGTGTGTAGGGTTTCAATTGTTTAAATTTTGTGTAGTTTATATCATTATGATTTCTAATTAAACTCAATTGTTTGATGTTAGGATGAACGGTGTGATTACTTCGAATGGATTGACCCCATGATGTGTGATAGGTCACTGTTGGATAATGATGAAGATGAAGGCACTAAAGGAAATTTGATAAGGGAGGTTTTGATGCATTCCAAAACTTCATCCAAAACTTCATATTTGGCTAAGTATGAAGTAACTTAGCTGATAAACTTATCAAGGAATTTTGACTAAGTACAAGAAGACATCAGAAGAGTCAAAGTTTCAAAGTCCAAGACTTTTGATCTGCTGAAGAAAAGTTATCAGACTGATGATGATCAGCCGACTCAAATCAGATTTGTTCAAGTTTGAGATCAGCCGAGCTCGCCATCAGACTTGCACTTTCGTCAGCCAAGTGAAGAAGGTCATAAAGTGTTCCCAACGGTAATAAATGCCCCTTGGAGTAATAAATGCTGAAGTACAAGGTTATTAAAGACAAATGATTGAAGACTTGCTTCACATCAGCTGGGTGCATTTAATGCTGCATTTAATGCTGCCTGCAGAATAATACTGTTCACAGTACGGTCAGACTGCAAAAGAGCCGTTCGCGGAAATAAGGACCAGTACTCGAGGAATTTGAATCTTGTCTCTCTTCAACGGACATTTTTCAATCCTCAAGTATAAATAGCTGAAAGAGACGAAGAAGAAACAAGCAACACAATCTCTGAGAAATTTTCGAAGCAAAATTCTTTAAGTCTCAAGAACAGCTCACTCATCAGCTTAGTCATTTGTTGACAAAAGCAGAGTTGAAGAATCAAGCCAAATACATCTTCTGAGTGAATTTGTAAACATTGAGTGTTGTGAGAAGTAGATATTCGTCTAAGTAAGTGATATTACTTCAGAGAAGTAGGATTTCTTTGTGATTTCTTACTGCGAACTTACGGCCTGTTCATTTGTTGTAAGGCGTAAGCAGAGTATACTGATTACTGTGTGTTTTTAGTATAACCCAAGATCTTTGTGACTTGGAAGAGTGGACTAAAGGATATTCAAATCCATATAACCACTATAAAAATTGTTTGTGTTTTTACTTGCATTTTACCTGCATATTTTCAGTTGCATAAAACACATTAAGTTAACTGTTTCAAAAGGGATCTAAAAAGAGATTTTACAAATCTGGGGAAACATTTTTCAAACTGCTAAGTTTACTTGTGAAAAACACTTTGAAAATCCGCTGCAAGTACTCTAATTATTAAAACTGATTTTAACAAAATCAGCTAAGTAACAATCAGACGAGTGGTCAACAAAGCTGTTCAAAGATTTGTTCGCGAACAGAATTGTAACTAACTAATCTGATCAGCTTAGTCTGTTCAGTTAGAGTAAAAGTTTTAAAGTTAAATTTGAAGAAATTTTTTAAAGAGGTTTATTCACCCCCCCTCTAAACCTCTTCTGACCACTTGGGACCAACAAGTGGTATCAGAGCAGGTGGTTCATTAGAATCAGCTGCCTGATCAACGAGCTTGATCCAAGTGTTTTTCAAAGATTTTTAAAACTTTTCAAAAGAGCATCTTTTTGAAAAATTAAAACTTTTTGAAAAATGGACTGTATCAGCCATGTTCCCCACATTGCTGGTATGTCGTTTGAGGATTGGAAAATCAGAATGGAGATTTTCCTTGCTGCTTATAATGATAACATGTACACATGTATCATTAAAGGTCCATTCAGATTCACAAAGACCATAAAAATCAATGAAGTAGATACGGTTGTGGAGAAAGACTTACACGAGATGACTGCTGAAGAAATCAAGCTGTTTAATCTTGACAAAGTCGGAAGATTCATCATGACTAAAGCCCTGGATAATGATCGGTTTGACAAAGTCAAACATTGCAAAACTGCAAAGGAGATGTGGGATAAAGTCAGAGATATGAGCGAAGGAAACGACGCCATAAAAGAGCATCAGCTGAGTGTTGCTCTAGAAAAGCTGGACAACTTCAAGATGAAGTCTGCAGAAACCATTGATCAGATGGATACAAGGTTTACAAGGACGCTGAATGAAGTTCTGAAGCTTGGAAAAACCTTCACGGACAAAGAGATAACCGTCAGAGTTCTGAAGGCTCTACCTCCAAAATTCAACATGAAGGTGACAGCAATGGAAGAATCAAGAGATCTGGGCAAGATTTCTCTTACAGAGCTGTTCTCAGTACTCAAGGCGTATGAGTATAAACTGCCTAGGATGGGTGTTGAAGAAACCTCAACTTCAAGTCCCACAGCTGCACTGGTTGCTGCTGAAAACCCAAGAAGACCAGCCTACAGAAGTAAAGATGTGGACTCATCTGATGAAGCCACACTGCTCAACAAAAAGGAGTACACTGCTGGAGATGTTGCATTGCTGATAAACAATTTCAAGAAGTTCTACAAGAGAAAATTGAAGAACAAATATAACAATGCTTCTACTTCTAAACCTAACTTTTCTTCTCAAGATAAAGAGGATTATAAAGCCAAACTAATGTGTTACAACTGCAGGAAATTGGGACACTTCATCAAAGACTGCCCATATCCAAAAGCAGAAAAGTACACTGAAGAAGAGAAGAAAATGAGAAGAGAAAGAAAGCATCAGAAAGGCAACGCTATGATAGTGGAAGCAGAAAAGCTGGCTGCTGTCTACTCATCTGATTCAGATACAGACACGTCTGATGAAGAATCTTCTGATGAAGGAAGCCCTGCTCTCCTGTGCCTGATGGCAAAGGAATCTGATGACTCTGAGGATGAGGTAACTCCTCTTGACAATGAATTGTTTAATTCATTTGAACAAATAATGCTCAACAATACTGGTATTGCTGAAGCATACAAAAAGCTTAAAGAAGAGATGATATTGCTAAAAGAGCAAAACAGTTCACTGAAATTTTTAGCTGAAAAGCCAAAGGAATCAGCTGAATATAAACAGCTTGAGCAAGAACATGAATCTCTGAAAGCTGAATGTGAAGTTTATAAAGAAAAAATCATGGAACTTGAAAAGGTTTTTGAGTCTCATGAGAAATCATCTCTTGCATCCATGCATACATCTAGTAAACAGAAGATACCTTTAGAACAGGATAAGTTTGAACTGAATCATACTGAAAAATTTGTATCAGCTGACAACAGTAAGGTCATTCTTTATGTTCAGACAACTAAACCTGCTTCACCTGAGAAAGTTGTAAAGGAGACGAAAACTCCTAAGGCTAAAAAGAGCAAAGAGCCTAGTTTAGGTAAACAGACTAGTAAGACCAAACAGCAGAGTCCTAAAAAGTCTGCTGATAAAGCTAAAGTCAATCAGACTAGTGGTAAAACTAAGTCATCTGTCAATGAGCAAGCATCTAGTAAACCAAAGAAGCATAAAAACAAGAAAAATCAAAATGCTTGGTATGGAAATGAGTCATATTATGTGCAACCTGCTGCATATCCTCCTATGTATCATGCACCTCAATTCCCTAGTTACTATGCACCTTACCCTGCTCACCCAATGCATGCATACCCTGCTTATCATGCACCTTATCCTGCTTATGAACATTATTCTTATCATACTGATCATCAACGTGACTTATCTGATAACTATGATGAAAATAAAGCTGTTCATGCTCCTGTCAAAACTCAAAAGCCTAAGAAGCCTAAGACATCAACATCTTGGGTTGTCAATGGTGGAACTAATCCTTCAGGACCCTCTCAATAAGGGTACCTAAAACAATTTTATTTTTGTTTTGTAGGTTAGGATTAGGAGTAGGAGTAAAGTAGAGAAGATTTGATACTTGGACAGTGGATGTTCAAGACACATGTGTGGAAGCATACATGAGCTGACTGATGCAGTTGCTGTGGATGGTCCAAGTTTTACATTTGGAGACAGCAAAGAAGGCAAGATTGTAGCTAAAGGAAGGATAATCAAAGGAAACATTGAGATAGCTGACGTCTCATATGTTAAATGCCTAAAATATAATCTGCTAAGCATAAGTCAATTTTGTGACAAAGGATATTCAGTTATTTTCTCAACAGATAAGTGCTATGTTGAACAGATTGGTACAAAGAAGGTAATTTTATCTGGAAGGAGACAAGGAAATGTCTACATAGTCGACTGGAATTCTGCTGATAAGAATTCAAATGTTTGTTTGGTGGCCTCAACACCAAGTGAAGTTAGTTGGCTATGGCACAAAAGGATGAATCATTTAAACTTCAAGACCATCAACAGATTAATCAAGAATGATTTGGTAGAAGGGATTCCTAAAACAGTCATGAGCAAAGACAAGCTCTGTGACGCCTGTCAGAAGGGTAAACAAATCAAGTCATCATTCAAGAGCAAGAAGCATCAATCTTCTGAAAGAATTTTGGAGCTGCTACACATGGACTTATTTGGACCCATTGATCCAGTCAGCAATGGTGGAAAGAAATACTGCCTAGCTGTGGTGGATGACTATTCAAGATACACTTGGGTGATATTCATGAAGAAGAAAAGTGAAACCAAGGAACATCTTACTAATCTGATGGAACTGATCCATAATGAGAAAAGCATAAAGATATTGAAGATCAGATCAGATAGAGGGATAGAGTTCACAAACTCTACTGTTGAAGAGTATTGTAACATAAAAGGAATACATCATGAGTATTCAGCTGCTAGAACCCCTCAACAGAATGGTGTTGCTGAAAGGAGAAACAGAACACTAAAAGAAGCTGTCAGGACTATGATAGCTGAAGCTAAGCTGCCACAAAGGTTTTGGGCAGAAGCAACAAATACAGCCTGCTTCACTCAAAACAGATGCATGATCAACAAAAATCAAAACAAGACTCCATATGAAGTTTGGAACAACAGAAAACCAAACATTCATTATTTTAAAATTTTTGGTTGTAAATATTTTGTTTTGAATAATGGGAAAAATCACCTTACTGCATTTGCAGAAAAGGCTGATGAAGCTGTCTTTGTAGGATACTCTACTGTTAGTAAGGCTTATAGAGTTTTTAACAAAAGAACATTACTAGTAGAAGAATCCATTCATGTAGTATTTGATGAACCAAACCAATCTTCTGAAAAGAATCAAAGCACTAATCAAGATCTATCTACTGATTTACAGAAGTTAAGTGTTGGAAGGAATGAAGAATATGTTCCCATCATACTACCTGATCTCAACCTAGCTGATAACTCAAGTGCTGTTCAAAATCAGATCACTGATTGTCTAACAGACGAGTTACAATCAGCTGACAGACCAGAGACTGTTCAACAGACTGCAAATATTCAACAGACTACTACTGCAACTCCAACAGTAGTGTTGCAAGATCATAACAGAGGACAACATTCAGACCTGCAACCTGATCTAAGATGGCTCAGAAATCACCCACCTGAGTTAGTGATTGGTGATCCTTTAGATAGAGTGAAAACAAGAAGAGCTGCTGCACAAGATGCCATGTTTGTCACTTTCCTATCTCAAATAGAGCCTAAACAAATTGAAGAAGCCCTCAGTGATTCCTTCTGGATAGAAGCTATGCAAGAAGAGTTAAATCAATTTGAAAGGAATGAAGTCTAGTACTTAGTTCCTAGACCAAGTCATAAAAGAGTCATTGGCACTAAATGGGTATTCAGAAATAAGATGAATGAAGATGGTATTGTTACCAGAAACAAAGCAAGATTAGTGGCCAAGGGTTATTGTCAAGAAGAAGGAATTGACTTTGATGAAACTTTTGCACCAGTAGCAAGACTTGAAGCAATAAGACTGTTTCTAGCCTATGCTGCTTATAAGAACTTCACTGTCTATCAGATGGATGTGAAGTCTGCTTTTCTCAATGGAGAATTGCAAGAAAAAGTATATGTTGAACAACCTCCTGGATTTGAAGTCTATCAAGAAGAGGACAAGGTATATCGTCTGAAGAAAGCCCTATATGGACTGAAACAGGCTCCAAGAGCATGGTATGATACCCTATCTGATTTTCTTTTAATTAAAGGATTTCATAAAGGTAAGGTAGATAAAACTTTGTTCACTATTGAATGGGAAAATCATATATTGATTGTGCAAATATATGTGGACGATATTATTTTTGGTTCAACTAACCAACAGATGTGTGACAAGTTCTCTAAGCTGATGCAGAATAAGTTTGAAATGAGCATGATGGGAGAACTTAATTATTTTCTTGGTTTACAAGTTAAACAGCTACCTGATGGAATCTTTATAAATCAAGCTAAATACACAAGAGATCTGTTTAAAAAGTTTGGTATGGAAACTAGCTCTACTGCTAATATTCCAATGTCTACAAATCTTCGGTTGGATAAAGATGAAGATGGCAAATCAGTAGACATAACCAAATACAGAGGCATTATTGGGTCACTGTTATATCTAACAGCAAGCAGACCTGATATAATGTACTCAGTCGGGGTTTGTGCAAGATTTCAATCAAATCCCAAAGAATCTCATCTCTTAGCTGCCAAGAGGATATTGAAATATGTTAAAGGCACTCAAGAATTGGGATTGTGGTATCCTAGAGAATCTGGATTTGAGCTTATTCAGATTCAGACCTTGCTGGCTGCAAGATTGACAGAAAAAGCACAACAGGTGCCTGTCAGTTCTTAGGTAGTCGTCTGATCTCTTGGATGAGTAAGAAACAGACTTCAGTATCCATATCTACTGCTGAAGCTGAATACATAGCTGCTGGAGCATGCTGTGCACAGATATTATGGTTGAAGCATCAACTAGAAGACTACAACATTAAAATCAGTGGAATTCCAATCTACTGTGACAATACAAGTGCAATCTCTCTTACTCAGAACACTACAAGTCATTCAAGAACTAAGCATATTGAGATCAAGCATCACTTCATTAGAGATCATGTGGAAAAAGGCAATGTTATGATTGAGTATGTTCATACTGACAATCAGATTGCTGATATTTTCACTAAACCTTTAAGTGAAGCAAGGTTTTCAACCTTAAGAGCTGAACTAGGATTACTTAATTTGGATGCATAAGCTGAGGGGGAACTTATCAGAAGACTTAAGTTCAACAGCTTAATCATCATTATTATCTTCAAGGATTAACTTTCAAGAGACTAGTTAACTTATGAAGTCTTAAACTCAGGGGGAACGTGTAAGACTAGCGGTACTTCTGAATTAAAGATGAAATTTGTTAATGTCAGTTAGCTGAAGTTATGGTTTTATCAGAAGACTCAACTATCGAAGAATAAAGTTATATTATCTGGCTGGATTGACAAACAGCTAGGGCTGAAAATCAAACCAAGCTACTCGATACTCGGCTCGAGTTCGTTCGATAAAAGCTCGTTTGAGCTCGGTTCGTCAAATAAATCAAACAAGCTTGAACAAGATTTCTCGTTCGATAACTTTTAAAGCTCGGCTCGAGCTCGACTCGATAAGCTAAAAATTGAAAAAACACATGTAAAATATCAAGCTACTCGATACTCGGCTCGAGCTCGTTCGATAAAAGCTCGTTTGAGCTCGGTTCGTTTAGAAATCAAACCAAGCTCAAACACAAAATTCCAAGCTCGATAAAATTCAAACCAAGCTTGAACAACGTGTCGTTCGATACTACTCGGCTCGTTTACACCCCTACAAACAGCTGAGGAAGGTTATCAGCTATTGGCATTCTCTGATAACAACTATGTCATCAGGACAGTAGTCCATCAGATAAGTATTTATTTTACTCATCTGATTACTGAAATAAAAGCGGAACTACTTAAAACGTTTTATTTAAAAATACGCTTTTTTATAGTAACTGACGGGCGGTACATATTCCCGCTCCTCATTAAATATCTTTTGAATTTGAAAAGTCGTAACTGACGCCGCACGATCAGCACTGACAGGAAAACGGATCTAACGGTTGGCGGATATCACGGAAACCAACATACCCCAACTCTATAAATTTCAATCTGATCAGTCGTGTAGTTCTTTACGCACTCTAAACTTTCAAAAGTACTTGTGAGAAATTTGAGCAATTTTTCTGCAAAAATCTCTTCGTTTTTCTCTCTAATCTCTACAGATCTGCAATGGCTGCTGAAGGTATGTACCTTGTGTATGATTCCTATTACCAATCTGGCACAAATCTGATGAAGGAACTTCTGGAGAAGTTCAAATCTGCAAATCTGGTAAACTTCATGGAATACAATGAAGGAATAATCTGGACTGACCAGGTTATGGAATACTACAAGACGACTAAAGTTGATTTCGATAAGTTGGAGATTACTGCTACAGTTGGCGACAAATCTGTTGTCATCACTCCCGCTGTTCTTCATGAGCAGTTTGGATTCCGTAACAGTGGACGTCATGATGTCACTGTGATGACTGAAGCCAAACACCAAGAATTTTGGGCGATCTGCGCCAAGGAAGGGGAGATCCTGTCTGGAAATATCAGGAAGA
This sequence comes from Penstemon eatonii, assembly GCA_038501285.1. NCBI lineage: Eukaryota > Viridiplantae > Streptophyta > Magnoliopsida > Lamiales > Plantaginaceae > Penstemon > Penstemon eatonii. The sequence continues at coordinate 56,431,533 of CM076715.1, read as the reverse complement.
GACAGCTGAAGGACGAGTATCAGCGGATGGCTGATATGGTGGCAAAGCTGATAGAAAATTGCACCTTTTCCCTCGATGCTGTTACTATGAAGAGGTTCAGCATTATGGCTGCTATCTATTATGGATTGGAGGTCAACTGGTCCATGATTATCTGGTACATTTTTGCTGAATTCTTTGAGGTAAAGAAAGGAAAAGAACCTCACACCAACCACAGAATCACTCTCAGCTACTTGCTATCCCATCTGGGATGCACTATGAAGAATGGCAAGGAAATTCACAAGTCCAAAGCCATGAACAAATACCTGCCAGTTCAAAAGAGAAATGCTGATGAGCCTGAGGAAGCTGATGATGAGGGAGCAAAGGAGGCTCCTGCCAAAAGGCAAAGGAGATTAGTTAAAACAGCCAGCTTAGTTGTTGAGACTAAAAAGAAGAAGGCTGCTGATGAGCCTAAGAAGAAAGAAATCAAGCAGATGGAGAAAGTGACTTCTGCTGCTGAAGCCACTAAGATCATAGAAACTATCACTGCTGATGTAAGGACTGGATCCCCTGCATCACCATCAAGAACTCCATCAGCAGAGAGACCTGCTGTAGGTATCTCTCAAAGAACAAGAAGCCAACAGAGAGATACAGCTACCTCTACTTACCGTGAAGGAAGAACCAAAAAGTCTGCTAGAAAGCAGATGACTTTTATAGAAGAACCCACGGAGTTAGAAAATGTAGCTAGAGAAGGCCCTGAAAATGCTGAAAAGGCTGCTGAAACTGTTGAGCCTGCTAAAGCAGTTGAGACTGCTGAAACTGACAAAGCTGATGAGCAACAGCCAAGATCAGTTACTCAATCAGTTGAGATTTCAAAGTCTCAAGAAGATCCAGATGTCCAAATCATACATCCAATTGCTGCAAATCCTATCTCATCTGCTGGACCAGCCCCTGTTGATAAAGGCAAAAGGAAAATAGTGCTGAGGAAAAAGAAAAATTCCAAGGCTGACAAGAAAGCAAGGGAGGAAGCTGAACAGAGGAAGAGAGATGAGGCTGAGGAAAAGAAGGCTATTGAGCTAAGCAAAGCTCAGGCAGCAAAGGACGAGGCCAGGAGGAAAATGTCTGAAGCAGAGAGGAAAGCTGCTGAGGATGCTGAAATGGCCATGGTTTTGGAAATGAGCAAAGTTGATGCTTATGGACCTGTCCATGGAGGTGGCATCAAGTTTAAAGAGGCTGAAGGAGGAAAAGAACCCCCAAAAGTGAAGATGCCTGCTGGGAAAGTAAAACCAAAGGAAAAGTTTGAAGTTAAGAAAGCCTTCAAGATCATATATGACAACAAAGAGCTTTTCCAGAAGTTTGAAAAGTCCTTAGCCTACTACAACCAGAAGTTAATGCTGAAGACCATGTTCACACAAGAGAAGCCTAAATATATCAGATGGAGAGACAACAGGCTGAACAGGTCCATCATTGAACTTCAGAATCTGAAGGATTTAGCTGCTGAAAAGAAATGGGTACTAGAGTGGCTAAAGACAGATTCTATCCAAAAAGCCTTGGATCCTCATTATGTTAGGGATGCTATGCATCACTATGCCAGGGAATTTGCCCTTGAGGAAGCCAAGCTGATACAGAGCACCCTGCCTGCCAAAAGAAAGAAGACTGACAATGTTGAAGAAAGGGCTGTGAAGATTGCTGTTATCACTGCACTGAACAAGTGGGCAGAAAAGTCCAGATATCAGCAAGGGCATTCAAGCGAACTCCCTCAACTGCCGAGTATTCAACATGTAATTTTTGGCAGAGAAATGAAAGATTTTAGTGAAGTGCCAGAGGGTAACAACGCGTTTGTCAACCCTTGGATCATTGTGAGGCAAATTCGTCAGACAACCTGCTTCAATGATGATGGCACCATCACAAATCTGGTGTATGAAGATGTCACTGATGAACAAAAGAAGGCTGAAGAAAAGAAAGCTGAAGAGCCTCTAGCAATAGACTGGAATGCTAAGGACTCTGAAGACCATCAGATGACAGATTTGGAAGAAGTCCCTGTTCAACAGGCGACTGAAGAAAAGGAAGCTGATGCTGCTGCTTCTGCTTCATCAGCTGATCAACATTCATCACTGATGGAAGCACTCCAGATGCTTATGGAAAATTCACTAAAGGAACTGGAAGAGAAGCATAATCAACAGCTAATAAAGGTCAAAGAGGAGCTGAAGAATGAACTTAAAACAGAATTGGGAGAGTCAAACAGACTTCAGCTGGAAACTGTTCAAGGATCAACAGCAGAGATCATCAAGAAAGAAATTGACAGTATTCCTATTCCTCAAGACAATTCATTGCAGTTAGTGCACAACTTAAGAGATCTGAACAAGAATGTTGAAGATGTGAAGGGTGATGTGAACCAACTTCATACTGCATTAAAAACAGCTGAGCACAAGATTGTTGATCTAACTGCAACCTTCATAAAAGTCAGTGAAGAAGAGAAGGCAGTCAACTTAGGGTTCTTGCAAGAAGTATCACATGCTACACAAGAATTACAAAATGAGATTGCAACCATAAACCTGAACATTGACTACTTCAATGATCATACTGACGCCATCAGCACTGATATTCTTCATCTTACAGCAAGCCATGATGTTACAAATCAAAATTTAAAGGCTTTGTGCGCTGAATTGAAGGTTCCAACAGTTGCTCTCAACCCTGCTGTTGCACTTTCTACTGTCATCAGTCCTGATGATGACAAAAAGGGGGAAGATAAACGGGAAGAAACAGCTAAGGAAACCAAAGCAAAGGAAGCTGATAAGATTGACCTTGAGAAGTTCGCAGAAACTACGAAGTACAAGAATACAGAATCAGCCAGGAAGGCAATGGAAGCTTTAAGGGAGCAGCAACTTAAAGAGAAAATGGAAGCTGCCAAAGCAAACATGGACCTGGATGATGAAGCTGATGATGAAGGAGAAGAAGACGACGATGAGTCTTCTTATGAGTATGAAGAAGTGCTTGAAGGATCAGATGAAGAAGCTGATAGTTAGAATTCATAAAATCTTGTAATCAGTTTGCTTTTATCTATCTTTCAGACATCTCATCTGAAGAACTTGTATTTGTAACAATCTTATCTTATCAATAAAAAGTCAAGTTCATTCCAACATACTATTTTCTATCTCAGAAATTTTTTGAGGATTACATTCTTTAGTTTAAGTATTCAACAGGTACTTGGCTGAAGTTTTGTCATCATCAAAAAGGGGGAAATTGTTGGATAAGGATGAAGATGAAGGCACTAAAGGAAATTTGATAAGGGAGGTTTTGATGCATTCCAAAACTTCATCCAAAACTTCATATTTGGCTAAGTATGAAGTAACTTAGCTGATAAACTTATCAAGGAATTTTGACTAAGTACAAGAAGACATCAGAAGAGTCAAAGTTTCAAAGTCCAAGACTTTTGATCTGCTGAAGAAAAGTTATCAGGCTGATGATGATCAGCCGACTCAAATCAGATTTGTTCAAGTTTGAGATCAGCCGAGCTCGCCATCAGACTTGCACTTTCGTCAGCCAAGTGAAGAAGGTCATAAAGTGTTCCCAACGGTAATAAATGCCCCTTGGAGTAATAAATGCTGAAGTACAAGGTTATTAAAGACAAATGATTGAAGACTTGCTTCGCATCAGCTGGGTGCATTTAATGCTACATTTAATGCTGCCTGCAGAATAGTACTGTTCACAGTACGGTCAGACTGCAAAAGAGCCGTTCGCGGAAATTAAGGACCAGTACTCGAGGAATTTGAATCTTGTCTCTCTTCAACGGACATTTTTCAATCCTCAAGTATAAATAGCTGAAAGAGACGAAGAAGAAACAAGCAACACAATCTCTGAGAAATTTTCGAAGCAAAATTCTTTAAGTCTCAAGAACAGCTCACTCATCAGCTTAGTCATTTGTTGACAAAAGCATAGCAGAGTTGAAGAATCAAGCCAATTACATCTTCTGAGTGAATTTGTAAACATTGAGTGTTGTGAGAAGTAGATATCCGTCTAAGTGAGTGATATTACTTCAGAGAAGTAGGATTTCTTTGTGATTTCTTACTGCGAACTTACGGCCTGTTCATTTGTTGTAAGGCGTAAGCAGAGTATACTGATTACTGTGTGTTTTTAGTATAACCCAAGATATTTGTGACTTGGAAGAGTGGACTAAAGGATATTCAAATCCATATAACCACTATAAAAATTGTTTGTGTTTTTACTTGCATTTTACCTGCATATTTTCAGTTGCATAAAACACATTAAGTTAACTGTTTCAAAAGGGATCTAAAAAGAGATTTTACAAATCTGGGGAAATATTTTTCAAACTGCTAAGTTTACTTGTGAAAAACACTTTGAAAATCCGCTGCAAGTACTCTAAGTATTAAAACTGATTTTAACAAAATCAGCTAAGTAACAATCAGACGAGTGGTCAACAAAGCTGTTCAAAGATTTGTTCGCGAACATAATTGTAACTAACTAATCTGATCAGCTTAGTCTGTTCAGTTAGAGTAAAAGTTTTAAAGTTAAATTTGAAGAAAATTTTTAAAGAGGTTTATTCACCCCCCCCCCCCCCTCTCTAAACCTCTTCTGACCACTTGGGACCAACAGTCACGCATTATTATTCCTGGATTGCTGTCACGTGTTAATCGCACGGAGGCTGAAAATGCTCGTGTTATGCGTGACTTTGATGAATTGTCTGCTCAAATGCAAGTTCTTGTTATTCGGATACGTAATTTGGAGGCTGAAAACATGGCATTGCGTCGCAAGCAAAAGCTTGCGATGATCTGTGCTATGTTTTTGTTCCTTTGGTATTTATGTGTATGATTTGCTCTTGATTGTTTGATGGATCTTGCTGACTATGTGTCCCCCAATGTTCTTGATATTTTGTTTTATGTACTGCATGTATCTTAGGAGTGAGCATGTAGAATTGACTGTAGTATGTACTAGTTATTTTGGAATTGTAGTTGTTGAATTATATTTGTGTAATATTTGCTTCCATGAAGTCATATGTTTTGCTGTTTTGATAGGGCCAGACTATTGTGATGCAGCTTTGTGTGTTCCCTGTGTTTTTCCTTATTTCCATAATGCTATGCTCTTGTGTGCTGATTTCATATCTGGCAACTAGTGAGACTTATGTTGGCTTGTAGACAGATCATATGATGATTGGTATTGGTGTTCTGATGGTCTTGTACATTGGGGGTTCATATGATGATGTTAATATGATTTTGGGTTTAACAAAAATGTTTGTTTGCCTTGCTATATATGGCCTGTTCTTTGCCATAATTTAATAAAAAAAATTGGGGCATTGCTTCTTTCCAAAATGTGATGCTCTATTCTGATGATGTCCAGATGTGGTATTTATAAAAAACATGAACAACTGTTGGTAGACCAAATGATGTTTCAATATACATGTTCTGATGGTCTTGCATGCATACATTTCATATGCTCATTTTATATCAAATATTATTGTTGGTGCACTGTTGAGTATTCAATGTTGAGTATGTGTTTACTCTTTTGTGTACTCCATCAAGAAAGTACCCTCTTATTTGATATATATTGGAGGAATTAGTGTACATACCCTCCTTCATTTGACTGTGGCCCTTAATTATAAGACATATCAGCATTCTAGATGCAACAATTTTGGAAACTGAACGCAGCCTTAATTTATTTGGCCAAATGATGATTTCTGAGGAATATCTGATGGTATTATATGTTGGACAAACTCACATGTGTATCCAAAAATGAATTCAAATGAGTTATGAATCTGTTATTTGAGTGCAATTTGGTTTTTATAAATATTTTTGTAAACTGTTAGCTCAATGGCCGAAAGTTTCTGCCCAATGTCCATATTTATTTGCAAGTTGGTGAATGAAATCATCTTTTATGAATCAATTTCAGTTGTCTTGTCTACTTTAATTGATAACACACTGCCAATCTAGTAGTTATTTTGCATATAGGTCCTCATGGTTTTAATGTGGCCAAGTGATGATTTCTTTCATAATATATCTGATGGTATTATATGTTGTGCAAGCTCACATGTATATCCAAGAATGAAGTAAATCATCCATTTGCAAACTGTTTTCTTAAATCTGTTTGATGATTTATTTGAAAACTCACATGTATATCTGATGATTTATTTCAAAACTGTTTTCTTAAATCTGTTTGATGATTTTTTTGAAAACTCACATGTATATCTGATGATTTATTTCAAAACTGTGTTTTTAAAACTGTTTGATGATTTATTTGAAAACTCACATGTATATCTCAATTTTCCATTTCAAAATTGTGTTTTTAAACTTTGAATTATGTAAGTTATTTGAAAACTGTTTTATAAAATATCACAAAAGATTGTTTTTTTTTTTTGTTTAAAAAGTATTTTTCAAAACTGTTACTTTAGTGCAAGTTGGTTTTGTGAATTGTTTTTTGAAACTGTCCTCCATGCCCGAGAGCTTCTGTCAAATCTCCATTTACTACCAACTTCATGAATCATCTCTTATTTTATATATCATTTCAGAATTCATGTCTACTTTGCTTGATAGTACACTGCCAACCAAGTATTTATTATTATTATAGGTCCTCATTTTGTATTGCTCTCTTTATTGAAATAATTAAATAAACTTTTAGGCATACTTCTTATTTATATATATTGGACAGTGAAGTTCACAGTTTCAAATAGTGTACAATATATGCATTAAATGCTTTGCTTGCCCACATTTATGTTTTGTATTACATTTATGTTTTGACTTTAAGTTTTGGAGGTTGAGTGCTTTGAATGTATTACTTGTCTCTTGAAGTTCTCAGACTCAATACATCAAATTCCCACCCTGCATTAATTGAGTTGGTTGAGCATGAACCCATCTATATAATATCACCATTCTATCCCCCTTTCCTATGCTTCTCAAACTGTCAAGTGAATCCATAAGTGGTAAGTTTCTCATATTACCATTTCAGAATTCCTGAGTATGTACATCTCTATATCTTTTAATAACCAATCTTCATCTTTTTCATATCACAGGTTGCCAAAATATCACAAGATGCCGAGGACACGCCAAATGAGAGCTGATGAATCAAAAATCAGTGATGGCTGGTCATATGAACACACTGCCCGCTTTGTCAAATTGCTTTACCAGGAGTGTAAAGCAGGTGATTTGAATAACCTGGACCTACTAACTGGAGCACTGCAGCGTATTTCGGCCGAATTGTCCGCTCTTTGTGGAAGGAGGTTCACTCTGTCTGGTCTTAAGAATAAGTTGGAAAACATGAGAAATCGAAATGAAACCTTCAAACAGTTTCTGGAGACCCCGGGGGTATGTTATGATGCCTGGAACTGCGAGAGTCGAGTGAACAATGCCTACTGGAACTTCATTCCTCCTGTTGTAAGTTTTGCTTCTGTAAGTTTTGGTCAAAATATATATTCAATTAATCATATTTGCTGATTTCTAATCCTTATGCCTTCTTCTTTTGTAGGAAGAATCTGAATGGTTTAGGAATTTCAGGATGCACGGTGAGACGTTGCATCTTGAGCTTGAGTATATCTTCGACCATAAGGGAGTTGGTGTTTTTTCCACAGACCTCACTGGATCACCTGGTTGGCCCATCCACGTCCGTGACTCGGACGATGATGAGCTTGCCGTTGTTCCTGTTGGTACTTCAAATGCAAGGACGGCTATTCCATTTCCTCTCAATGAGGTGGTTGTTGCTCAACGTGGACAGGATGACGCTGGTCCAAGTGGATGTGCTGAAGGTGGTGGTTCAAACGAGGGTGGGCTGTTCGGTAATGATCTGTGGATGGTTGATTAGGAAGTTTTTATTTTAGTTTGTGTGTTTGTTTCAAGGACCAATGTTATGTTTGTTGATATCTGCTGTAATCTACTTTTTTATGTGTGATTACATTGCACAGTTTCATGTGTGTGCATGTAATTTCACATTTCGGACTTATGTTTATTTTCATGTAATGGACTCCTTTTATAAGTATTAATGAAGCTATGTTTTAATGTTTTAAACTTGTGTATGTTTTAGTGTGGTAAGTACTTGAATAAACAAAAATAGAAGTACTTTAAGTACTTGAATATAAAAAAAGTATAAGTACAAAATAAAATAAGTAGTACAATATTGTAAAATCTGTTCATGTACTTGTGATAAAAAAAAAATTGAAGTTATAAATTTGAATGCATGCAATCAATACATATGCAAACAAAAATCCACACTGTTGTAGTCAAGAAAGTTGGCCGAAACATTCTGTCAATTTTGTAGATTGTGTTTTAAAGTTGGAGAATAAAATCTTTGTGCAAACTATTTCATTTGCATTGTCTACTTTATTTGATAACAAACTGCCAACCTAGTATTTAATTTGCATGTAGGTCCTCATTTGTCAATTAATTGTAAAAAGTAGGTACCCATTTCCTAGTATAAATATCTTATAATTTTTTTACACACTTTGTGCAAAGAAGCTCTTTCATAAAGCAAATTAAACTAGAATATCTTCGAGCTACATAATGTTCAACTTTGTCCCTCGTCCCCAGTCCCATTTCTTTTACTCGGAGAGATGAACCAAAGAAATTGATGAATACTTGATTGAATTTTTAGCAACTGAAAATTACTACGAAAATGGAATTCTCACATATGTGTGAGCCACGTTTTGAGAAGATCTCGCGATGAGGTTAATGTTTTCTTCCGTACTACTTTCTCAACAAAAGAAATAATGGCCAAGGTCGAACGGCTAAAACGCCGACATGCATTATTTTCTCACCTAAGGACCCTTTCCGGTTATTTCGTGGATCCTATGACCAACACGGCCTGGAGAGACGGACAGGAAATTGTAAAAAATATGTGCATGGTAACCTATTTAATTTACATGTATACAAATTTTATTATTTTATAGATAGGACAATAATCATTTTTTCATTGTAGGAAGCTCCGTTTTACGAAGCATATGCAATCAACGGAGAACCGAAGTGGAATGATCTGTGTGAAATATTCGGACACCCAACCGAATTCCCAATGGCCCAACCACCTGCGTCCCCAATCAATCTTCAATGGTTCGAGGTAAACGATGCACCAATTATTGGACAAGAAACACCAATTTCTGACCCCATCAACCCCCTTCAGATTACATTCTCACCGAGCTCTTTGGCAATTAATGATGATTTTTGGAATGACTTGGCCAAATATAATAACACAGGACCAGAATTTGAAAACGACGAGGCCGGACCGTCAAAAAGGGTTGCTAAGTGTCTTTGGCCTGATGAAGGAACGTCAATAGTTGAAAAAAAAAAGTAATATTATTGATATTTTCTTGGAACGTATTAGCCTAAGTAAGACTTATTTGTGTGCCATAGTATCATTCGATTTCCTTATGATCGTGTTCTACGTTGTATGTCATTTCTACTTTGTTGCAAGTTGTGAAATATTTGCGTTTCAAGTCGGTGAAATTATGTGTCACAATCTTCTATTTAGAATTGTTTATTTCTTGACTAGAAGGTCTACTTTATCCAAAAATCTAAAAAAAAAAAAAAATCACATCATATAAAAAATGTAAATTTAATTTGAAAAAATACCCAATCAAAAATTAAATTTGTCGAACTCGAATACATCAAATTTTAAAATAACCACAACATATCAATATGTCTTAGTTCAAACGTACAATCAAAATAAGTCTTAAGGTTAAATGCAAAAAATTAAGTCCGTACACCATGCATTACTAATGTAATCATCCAACATATCAAAAATCAATCCTTCACCAAACTCCCAACTAACCATGCATAAATAAAATGTTCTCAAGGCATCTTGTTGTCTAGCATCATGTGTGCAATGTGCGCTCGATTTTTTTCGTTCGATTTCAAGAACAAGCTCACATGTTTCGGGTTATCCATAATCTTGAACGAGAGAAAAATTCTATTCTCATCCGTGAGCGAATCAATACGGTCGAGTGCATCTATAATCTTTTCGGCTTTTTCGTCGTATGTATCCTCCTCTTTGGAAAAGCTATGGCTAAGATTGCCCCATACAGATTTAGCTGTATCTATGAACTTGTCCATACTGCCTTCGTTCGATTCCGGTGTAAGCGTCTTCCTTTTCCTCTCAATCTTTTCCTTCTTTAATTTCTCCTTTTTAATTTTCTTTGACAATTTTGAAACCTTCGGAGTGACATTCTCAAACCCCATGTTGTACGGCGGAATTTCGGGAATAAAATCCCCACAATCCGACGCATCAGTCGTAAGATCGACGCAAGGACTACTGTACATACTAAAATCATCACCCGTGGTTTCCATCATTGGTTCCTTTCCCTTCCCCAGTTGACGCCTTAGTCGGGTGACGTCTTACCAAATCTTCCACAATCTCCACAAAGTCCTCCGCTAAATCTCCGATGGCCCTGTCCTTTCCGAAGATCTCAACCCAGTCATCATAATATGGATATGTCTTATATCGCCTATTGGCAACATCTGGGTATGCCTACGATTCAAAACAAACTTTATAAATATAAGCTTTTTCATATATCATACAATACGCCTCATTCTAATAATAAAAGGAAAATTCACCTGTACTTATAAAGCCCATATATCATCATCAACCGTGATTGTTTTACCATTTTCGTTCCACCCAAAACCACTCGTCCCCTGCATACCCAAAACTTGATAATAAGTTTTTTTCCACACTGTCAACTTCGAGTTGATATGCTTGAGTTCTATGTTTGAGTGAGACAGTCGTGCATTCATAGCTTTTAGCAACGAGTTCAAGTACCCTGGACGAAAGCCATTGTCTGATTTCCACCCAGCCGAGATTAGCTCCTTCAAGCAGTATATCAATGTTTGTTCTTCGATTGCATTCAACGACCTTCGGCTGCCCTGGGTCTTTCTTTGGCTAGGATCCGTATCGCCGTAACGTGGAATGGAAGTCATATCACTTCAAATATACATACACATTCAAGTAGTTAGATATAGTACGAAAAAAATTAAAATATTAAAATATACATCCTTTATCAAGTCGGTTAGATATAGTACGAAAAAATTAAAAGCCAAGTAATTCTTATTTGCACGAAATTGGTCCCGTTCCATTGACATAAAGTATACATAATACAATAGGGTACAAATAGGGTACAAATATACAAATATAAAGTATACATAATTCAAATATACATCCATTAAAAGCCAATAAAAATATCTCAACAATAGGGTACAAACAATAATGCAAGAATGTTGAATTCAAACAAGTAAACAATAGGGTACAAATAATAATACAATCGAATGCAAATTGGTACATCAATCAAAGTAAACAATCATATGTTAAGGCATGATATCATTCACGATCCGAATTCCACTTCATGAACATTTCTCGAGCCAAGTTATCATGGAAATTGTTCCACGCGGGTGACGTTTCGAGCCCTTGAACATAACCTTAACCATCCACCTCATTCTCGTCATCACTCGAGTCGTTTGAATCATGCAACGGATCCAACACCATCACGTCATCGGGTGATGTCTTACGCAAGAAGTTGTGAATCAATATCAAAGCCATCATCATCCTATTTTGTGTTTGTAAGGGATAAAAAGAAGGACTCGCTAATATTGCCCAACGCTTTTTTAGTTGACCAAAAGTCCGCTCAATCACATTTCTAGCTTGACTATGTTTCATATTGAAAAATTCTTTTTCATTTTGAGGGGCATCCATACCAACTCCCCACTCCTTAAGATGGTATCGTACTCCCTTATAAGGCGTAAGAAACCCTAGTCCGTTAGTATACCCGTTGTCACACAAGTAATACGATCCTACAATTATTAAATAGGAAATAGTGAGTGTTGTTAGGTATGGCCGAATTGGGAAGTATATTTTATATAGTCAACATTTACCCGTGGGCACTCTCAATCCATTCGGCCGATTCATTGCATCTCTTAACACACGACCATCCGCAGCAGACCCCTCCCAACCGATGAGTGCATACGTGAACACACCGTTAATATCACAAGCCGCAAGTAAATTGGTAGTAATGTCACCCTTTCGATTCCTATAGCGGGGTCTATCCTTAGACGGAACATGAGCATGAACATTGATAGAAATAGTGTCCTGCAAGCCAGCTGTATGGCTAGTATTTATTGTAATAAATGCGGAACTATTCAATTTCGATTAATAAATGCACTTTATTAACTGGTCATCTTTATCTTATGTAATAATTATCTATGCATAAGCATAGAAGTCCTTAGATCACAGGGCTATGGGACAACCCGAGGACTGATCTCCAAGGCCGTGATCTAGAACATATTCAAGAGTCGTAGAATCCAATCGAGTAGGACATCGTTGGATTCGGTTAGACTCTCACTGTTGTGTATACTCCGATGAACTAGAGGACGCTGGGGTCCACGAGCGTGACTGGGATAGTCGATACACATAAGTGGGTGGCTTGCTGGGATGGCAAGCGCACTGAATACCCCAATAGGAAATAACTCACCATGGAAGCGGTAGTCGCATATCGGGGTTGAAGTTATTCCATATTTATAATAGTATACGAGGAACGATCCCTAACTACTTGAGGTGATAGGGTTTATCTGGTGCGAGAACGTCTATACTTTGATATGAGTTCCGACTGACTGGGGATCGCCAGAAAGTCTCTGTGGACTCATGTTGGGTAAAGAGGAACTCGTATGCAGATTCATATCATCAACAAAGGATCCATTGACCCGACTTGATAGGTTGGGAAATTCTCCTATGGATTTCTGTGAGAAATTAATTCTGGTAAAATCCTTGGCCAAGGTATCTGACGACTTTATGTAAGTAGCTCATAAAGATTAAGTCAAAGAGAATTTATTTCGAGACCAGAGTGCATAAGGTCAAGACGAAAGAAAATGGAATCCGATGAAAGACCATGCCCTTAAGTCTCGACTGGGAGATTGATCGATGGAGAGATTATGTCGTATATGGAAATTATAAATGATAAAAGGTTCACTGAATTAATTCACCAGTGATTGGGCTCCATGGGCTTGTGGCTGGACATCGACCGTGGAGTGTGGGAGAATTCCCAAATTGGCAGGGGTGCTAATTTTGGAATGGTCAATCGACAGAGTGTTCGATTGATTTAGAGTAAGTCTTACTCGAATAATTAAATAATATTTAATTATAACCCACGGCCAATTATGTGGTGAACCCTCGGGGGCATACACAATACACAAGTAGCGAAAGCGAGGAAATAAGAACGACCGAGTCGACTGGGTCGATTATATTGGGTGGGTCGACTGGGTCGACCCAAATGGAACAAAATGGGATCCAATTGGAATTGGATCAGGATCATAAATTAAATTGGAATTTAATTTGTGGATTAATTAATTAAGATGGATTTAATTAATTAAAAGGATTTTAATTAAACGGGCTTAGAGTCTGATTTAATTAAATGGGAGATTAAGTTAATTAATTGGGCTATTTAATTGGGAGATTAAATTAGGCCTGGTCAAATTAATTAACTGGGCCATGAATTAATTAGGAGACTTGGTCTTCTAATTAAAGAAGGCCATGGCCCATGTAGGAGAGAAGAACCCTAGTCCTAATAGGACTAGGTTAGAGAGAAAACTATAAGTAACTTTCTTATAGTTATTTTTCACACAACTCTTTAAGCAAAAATTGAGCAGAGCAAAAATTCTCTCCCTCTCCCCTACCAGATCGGCCGAACCTCTTCCTGTGCAAGGAAGAATTTTTCGTTTTTCGATCTTGTTCCAAATCGTTCCTAATTCCTAGTCTATAATATATCTTGTGTTCTAGCTGATCGAGATATATTATTTTCGTGATATTGTGGTGTATCAACTCGTAGAGGCGCAACACGTGGGGCGCTCCTGAGAAGCCTGGATCGATTTTGCTGGAGAAGAATTCAGAGCTCGTTTTGCTAGCCGAGGATTTGCTAGGAGACAGGTATAAACGAGAAAACTTATACTGTCGTTTATTTATATTCATATATATACAACTAGAGAATATCCTGGCAAGATTCCTTAAGAGGCCCTAAAAGTTTTTATATTCCGCTGTGCCTAGGGCTGTTTATCTTACCGAATCCCAACAGTGGTATCAGAGCCAACTCTAGGCTTTGTATATATATGAATTTGCAAATTCTGTGATTATTAAATCATATGTTTGATTTATGTGGCTAGTTCTTTAACTTTGCATGTTTTAGGACGTATGTTTAATTAACTTGGAGTTAATGTTTAATTTTGGATTCGAAAATTTTATCATGTTAGTTTTATTTTTGGATTGGGATTTAATTGACTGGGTTTGTTTAATTAAATCATAAGTAATCGAAGAAACAAAAATTTTTTTTTTTTATTGGATCCAACCCGCGGCAGCGCACCGCAGCTGGGCGGCCACCGCGAGCCGCGACCTGCGGCAGCGTGCGGACAGCACGCTGTCCGCGCACGCTGCGCACAACAGCAGCCCACGGGCTGCTGTCTGCGTGCTGCTGTGCGCGGCAGCCTGCTGCCGCACGCAGCCCACGCGCCGCGGCTGCTGTCGCGTGCAGCTCACGCGCACCTGGTGGTCGCGCGTGGGTTGTCCACGTGGCAGCCCGTGATTGGTCTCGACTAGTCGTTTTTGGGTTGGACTCTAATTCTGCCTATTTTGAAAGTCCTGAAAATCTTGGAGAATTTTGGAAGATTAGGAAACTTAGAGTTTTTGGATAAGGTAGTTATCTTGTTAGATGTGAGCACTACCTTAATTAAACTAATCTAGTCAAAATAGGATTATCTTGAAAATCTTGGAGATTTGGGAATTTTGGAAAACTTAGAGTTTTGGATAAGGTAAGAATCTTAGAGATTTAGATTACCTTAATTAACCAATTTAATCAAGATAAGAATTGTAGATTACTTAGAGCTCAAGTAAGAGCGAATTAATCTTAGAGATTAATTGTTAATTCAAAAATTAATTAACTTGGATGAATTTTTGCGAATTAAAATTAATGGAGCCGGTAAATTTACATTTATGCCCTTATGTGAATTTATGCATGTTCTTGAGTGAATGTGTGGATTGGTCGATTTTGCCCTTAAGCCCTGTGTAGTTTTTGGTTTATTTATTTTTGGGTTGTAATTAAATGGGCCTGATTGGTGCCCTTGCTTGCGCAAACAAATGTAATAGAATAGGACCATTTATTTTTATAAGCTAGGCTTAGATTAGGCTTGGAGCCAAGAAGACCTCATGAAGACTTGGAGATCCGCATGGAGGCCCATTTACCTTGGAGGACATGGAGGCCCAATTCATTACATGGAGGCCCAATCAAGCTGGATATTACAAGAAGGCCCATGATGTATGGGTTTGAAAATTGTAATAGTTTAGGACATTTAATTTCCACCCTAGACTGACCAATTGATTCATCACTTGGCTCGTGATGAATCGCATAGGATGGGCAATCGATCCATCATATCCTGCTAGGTGATGTATGTTTACTATTATTCTTTGATGTATGTCATGCATGCTTAGAATAGATCACGTAAACAAGATAAGCATAATCTGATGAGACCTCGCACAAGAAAACTTAAAACCTCCAATTGAACATTAAAATTCAATTAGAATATTAAATCGAATAACGGGCGCATATGAATGGAGTCTATGGTCCGAGCCTATCCAATTACTAGGTCTTAGGCATATTGTACGAATATATCTCGATGTCTCACGAGTCGTGGGTCGAGCTATAGGAAGATGATATGTCTATTGCCTCGATGCACGAGTTTAGTGCCAAGGGAGGGGATAGCAAGGTTTTAGGCGCTGTCTCACGAGTCGTGGGGTGTCTAGGATTGAACTATTTCTCTCCACGAGTATTGGACATGATTTAACGCTAGTAAGTATGGATGTCTCTCGAGTCGTGGGTCCATATCGAAAACCGAGGCTAAATGAACTTAAGGGTTAGCTGCGATGGTTAACCGTCGACGTATTCGACCACCAAGTGAATCAAATAGTATGGCCAACGAGTCATGGGTACTAGGAGATTGCATTTGGGCCTTAAGCCCGCTAGAATATTTTAAATTCCCGAAACTTATGTGGGGGCATAAGATTTTGATTAAAATAGTGGGAGTAATTTACAAATAAAAACCATGTTTGTAAATTGTGCATTTTAAATTAATCTTTCGCGTATTTATTTCTTCTTTCGTCATTTTGTAGATATAATGTCTAAGAATCCGATTTCTATCATACTTGAACAAAACAAATTAACTGGACCCAACTTCCATGACTGGGTCAGGAACCTTAAGATCATTCTCGCTTCTGAAAAGCGAGGTTTTGTCCTTGATGGGCCCCCTCCCGAACTTGCTAAGGATGCCGATGATACTGAGAAAGAAGCCGTGGATTTATGGCTTGACGATGACTTGCAGTCACGTTGTCTCATGTTGGCATCCATGACGAATGAGCTTCAAAAGCAGCACGAGCATATGAAGTCTTCTTTTGAAATCTACACGCACCTGAATGGTCTATTTGGGGTGCAAAGTAGATATGAGCGGTATGAAACTGCTAAGACTTTGCAACAAACGAGGATGGCTGAAGGTGCTGATGTTCGATCTCACTGCATCAAGATGATTGGGCTTATCGAAAAGCTTGGTCATCTTGACGTAAAGATGGACAAGACCTACTGCCAGGATATAATCCTCCAGTCGTTGCCAAGATCATTCGAGCAATTCGTAGTGAACTACAACATGCACAAGATGAATGTTGAACTTCATGAGTTGGCTAATATGCTCGCCACTGCCGAGGCTTCCATGAGAAAAGAGAAGCCAGTGATGGTTGCTACCTCGACCCAATCCAAGTCCAAAAGGACAAAGAGAGGGAAGGGGAAAGGAAATGCTTCTTCAAGCAAAGGCAAAGCACCATCTGGGCCCATGGGGAAGGGAAAGAAGCGTAAAGCTTCGTCTGGTGAACAGAAATGTTTCTACTGCAAGAAACTTGGACACTGGAAGAGGAACTGCAAAGAGTTCTTGGAGAGCTCGAAAGGTATATTCCTTGTTGAAGTTAATTTATCAATTAACTGTGCATCATGGGTGCTAGACACTGCTTGTGGTTCTCATCTTTGTAATGATTTACAGGTGATGGGAGCAACAAGGCCACTTAGGCCAGGGGATTGGATCCTGAGATTTGGCAATGGAGCTAGAGCTGCTGCCGAGGCCATAGGCGAAGTGGAGTTAGATTTAGGTGGTGATAAATTAGTCCTTAGGAACGTTCTTTATGTACCTGGTTTGGTGAAAAACATTATTTCAATTCCTGTTTTGGATAATGAAGGTTTTAATTTTACTATTAATAAAGGTTCCTTTTCGTTAATCATGAATGATAATATGTTTTTCACTGGTACATTAAAAGATGGACTATATACCATTGAACCACCTAAGTTAGTGATGCATGTACAACAAAACAAAAGGAAACAAGATAATGAAATATTTGCCCAATTATGGCACGCTCGACTTGGACATATATCTAAGTCTAGGATTCAAAAGTTAGCATCATCTGGCGCGATTGAAATCAATCGCATTGATGAAATGCCAACATGTGAACCATGCTTAAAGGGTAAAATGGCTAAGTTGCCATTTAAAGGAAACCCTGAGCGAGCCAAGCAAACATTGGACTTAATACATACTGACGTATGTGGACCACTAAGAAAAAGCGCCCGAGGTGGCTATGACTACTTCATCACTTTCACTGACGACTTTACTCGTTATGGATATGTGTTCTTGTTGAAACACAAGTCTGAAGCCTTTGAGCGATTCAAAGAATTCAAGATGGAAGTAGAGAATCAACTTGGTCATACGATAAAGGCTCTTCGTTCTGACCGAGGTGGAGAATTTCTTAGTAACGAATTTCTAAATTATCTTGTAGAGCATGGAATACTATCGCAGTGGACTCCTCCTGCAACACCCCAATTAAATGGAGTAGCAGAGAGAAGGAATCGAACTTTGATGGACATGGTTCGATCCATGATGAGTGCCACTGACCTTCCTCTTTCATTTTGGGGACATACCCTCCTCACGGCAACGAAGATACTAAACATAGTACCTTCTAAATCCGTAGAAAAGACACCAAATGAATTATGGTTTGGCAAGGCACCCTCATACGCATTCATGCGCATATGGGGATCTCCCGCTTACGTTAAAAAGCTAGTGGGAGATAAATTGGAAACTAAATCCACTTTGTGCAAATTCGTGGGGTATCCGGAAAACTCAATAGGATACGAGTTCTACGATCCTACAAGACAAACAACATTTGTCTCGAGAAACGCTCACTTCTTGGAGAAGGATTTCTTGGTGGACAAGAAGGAAAATAACGTAGAACTGGATGAGGTCACTGAAGCTGAAAAGGCTGAAGAGGTCGATCAAGCTGACCCGTCGCCACAGGCAGTGGGAGAACATGAGCATGAAAGTGCACCAGAAGGTACACCGATTCTTCGTAGGTCAGAAAGACAACGTAGAGAACCCGAGAGGTACTACGGTCTGCTGCATGAGACTGGACAGTCTCTAACCGACCCAAGGACTTACGAAGAGGCTATGCTAGACATAGACTCGGGAAAGTGGCGCGAAGCCATGGAATCCGAATTGGACTCCATGCACTCAAACAAGGTCTGGGCCTTGGTAGATCCACCAGTGGGAGTGGCTCCAGTGGGTTGCAAATGGATCTATAAGCGAAAGCTTGGAGTGAACGGAGAGGTGATTACCTACAAGGCGCGACTAGTGGCAAAAGGATACACTCAAAGACCAGGTATCGACTTTGAGGAGACCTTCTCGCCCGTCGCAATGCCCAAATCCATTCGGATCTTGCTGGCCATAGCTGCGTGGTATAACTACGAGATATGGCAGATGGATGTAAAGACTGCCTTTCTCAATGAGGACATTGATAAGGAGATCTACATGGAGCAACCAAAAGGATATGCATCCAAAGGAGATGAACACAAGGTGTGCAAACTCCAGAGGTCCATTTATGGACTAAAGCAAGCTTCCCGAAGTTGGAACATTCGTTTTGATGAGACAATCCAAACTTTTGGATTCATCAAGAACATGTTCGAACCTTGCGTGTACAAGAAGATCAGTGGGAGTACAGTTGAATTTTTGGTGCTTTACGTTGACGACATTCTTCTCATTGGAAACAATGTGAAAGCACTGTCCGAAACTAAAGCATGGTTATCTACACAATTCTCAATGAAGGATATGGGAGAAGCATCCTTTGTACTAGGTATAAGGATCTACCGAGATAGATCAAAAGGACTGCTGGGCCTCTCCCAATCCCAGTACATAGATAAAATCTTGAAAAGGAAGGTGTTTGGATGAGAAACTTCATCCAGGAATTGGATGTGATACCTAGCATCGCTGAGCCCATTTCTATCTTCTGTGATAACAATTGGGCTATAGCGCAAGCAAAGGAGCCGAGATCTCATCAGAAATCCAAGCACGTACAAAGACGATACCACGTGATAAGAGATATCATTGGTAGAGGAGACATTAAGATGGAACGTATCGACTCAGAAGATAATACGGCGGACCCGCTGACGAAGCCTCTGCCTCAAAAGGCATTTGAGAAACATCTGCAAAAGATGGGACTCAAGAACATAAAAGACTGGCTTTAGGACAAGTGGGAGATTGATAGAAATAGTGTCCTGCAAGCCAGCTGTATGGCTAGTATTTGTTGTAATAAATGCGGAACTATTCAATTTCGATTAATAAATGCACTTTATTAAATGGTCATCTTTATCTTATGTAATAATTATCTACGCATAAGGATAGAAGTCCTTAGATCACAGGGCTATGGGACAACCCGTGGACTGATCTCCAAGGCCGTGATCTAGAACATATTCAAGAGTCGTAGAATCCAATCGAGATAGGACATCGTTGGATTCGGTTAGACTCTCACTGTTGTGTATACTCCGATGAACTGGAGGACGCTGGGATCCACGAGCGTGACTGGGATAGTCGATACACATAAGTGGGTGGCTTGCTGGGATGGCAAGCGCACTGAATACCCCAATAGGAAATAACTCACCATGGAAGCGGTAGTCGCATATCGGGGTTGAAGTTATTCCATGTTTATAATAGTATACGAGGAACGATCCCTAACTACTTGAGGTGATAGGGTTTATCTGGTGCGAGAACGTCTATACTTTGATATGAGTTTCGACTGACTGGGGATCGCCAGAAAGTCTCTGTGTACTTATGTTGGGTATAGAGGAACTCGTATGCAGATTCATATCATCAACAAAGGATCCATTGACCCGACTTGATAGGTTGGGAAATTCTCCTATGGATTTCTGTGAGAAATTAATTCTGGTAAAATCCTTGGTCAAGGTATCTGACGACTTTATGTAAGTAGCTCATAAAGATTAAGTCAAAGAGAATTTATTTCGAGACCAGAGTGCATAAGGTCAAGACGAAAGAAAAGGGAATCCGATGAAAGACCATGCCCTTAAGTCTCGACTGGGAGATTGATCGATGGAGAGATTATGTCGTATATGGAAATTATAAATGATAAAAGGTTCACTGAATTAATTCACCAGTGATTGGGCTCCATGGGCTTGTGGCTGGACATCGACCGTGGAGTGTGGGAGAATTCCCAAATTGGCAGGGGTGCTAATTTTGGAATGGTCAATCGACAGAGTGTTCGATTGATTTAGAGTAAGTCTTACTCGAATAATTAAATAATATTTAATTATAACCCACGGCCAATTATGTGGTGAACCTACGGGGGCATACACAATACACAAGTAGCGAAAGCGAGGAAATAAGAACGACCGAGTCGACTGGGTCGACTGGGTGAAAAATCGACTGGGTCGATTATATTGGGTGGGTCGACTGGGTCGACCCAAATGGAACAAAATGGGATCCAATTGGAATTGGATCAGGATCATAAATTAAATTGGAATTTAATTTGTGTATTAATTAATTAAGATGGATTTAATTAATTAAAAGGATTTTAATTAAATGGGCTTAGAGTCTGATTTAATTAAATGGGAGATTAAGTTAATTAATTGGGCTATTTAATTGGGAGATTAAATTAGGCCTGGTCAAATTAATTAACTGGGCCATGAATTAATTAGGAGACTTGGTCTTCTAATTAAAGAGGGCCATGGCCCATGTAGGAGAGAAGAACCCTAGTCCTAATAGGACTAGGTTAGAGAGAAAACTATAAGTAGCTTTCTTATAGTTATTTTTCACACAACTCCTTAAGCAAAAATTGAGCAGAGCAAAAATTCTCTCTCTCTCCCCTACCAGATCGGTCGAACCTCTTCCTGTGCAAGGAAGAATTTTTCGTTTTTCGATCTTGTTCCAAATCGTTCCTAATTCCTAGTCTATAATATATCTTGTGTTCTAGCTGATCGAGATATATTATTTTCGTGATATTGTGGTGTATCAACTCGTAGAGGCGCAACACGTGGGGCGCTCCTGAGAAGCCTGGATCGATTTTGCTGGAGAAGAATTCAGAGCTTGTTTTGCTAGCCGAGGATTTGCAAGGAGACAGGTATAAACGAGAAAACTTATACTGTCGTTTATTTATATTCATATATATACAACTAGAGAATATCCTGGCAAGATTCCTTAAGAGGCCCTAAAAGTTTTTATATTCCGCTGTGCCTAGGGATGTTTATCTTACCGAATCCCAACAAACATATGTTCCGTCTAGAGCACCTATGCAACCCTATACATAAGCAAATGCTATCTTGTAAAAACAAGGTAATAACACCAAAAGTAGACAAAATATAAAGTTTTATCCTTATCGGGAAACAACTCAATCTATCGTCCTCATAATCATTCGGTATTTGGTCCGGTTGAGATAGTAATATCTGGTGGAGTTTCATCAAACACGTAAGTACACGGTGAAAACATTTACTAACAGTGTCACCGGATCTTTTATAATCCGTGGAAACGACACGATTCTTTTTGTGATGAGCAAGAACCGTTAAAAACATCGCTACTTGGTCTCTAACGGATACATACTTAGTATCATTTAGACCCCCGACGTTATGTAGGAAACAACATAACTTGTCAAATGAACTAATATGTAGACGAATATTATTTTTACAAACTATTGTATTTTTCCGGGTAATTTTTTTTATGTTTTTAGCCCATTTTCGCCGCCTACGAACTAGGCTATATCGGACCGGTTGATTCATAGCTTGACTATGCACTAGTTTATCACGTACCCATAAAAGGAAAATGTCCGTCCAAAAAAAACGTGTGAATAATACAATCAATTGTTTCTTCCGTTCATCCATTTGAATTGCCTAGAAAAAATAAATTCCGTATTTCAAGTGAAGATGATGGACAAATAACACAAGTTATAATATCAATCTACTTTCAATTTCAATTTCAAAAGTGATAGATTAGGAAATTTTTAAGGACAAAAACAAATCAAAATATAATTCCAAACTATACTCATATCTAGTAGTTCCAATACTATATTTCCATATCAAGTACGAAATTCTTTTACATATATGATATACATATCAAGTATACTTCAAATTAAACCATATCAAGTATACATCAAATTAATTACAAACCATACCAATATCAAGTATGACCAAAATTCGTATATCAAGTAAGAAATTGTTATACATATTTATATATGTCAAGTATATATCAAATTAACTCATGTCAAGTAGGAAATTAAAAAGGAAAACATATCAAAACAAGTCCAAATTGAAAAATTTGGCAAACGTACTCAAATCAAAATGTTTGAAAACAAGGTATGAAACAAGGTATGAAACAATTCGAAAATGTACTCAAATCAAGTAAAAAACATACATATATTCGGAAAGTAAGACAAAAAATAAAAAGATTCGAAATCATACCTCGTTTTACACTTCCTACAAACTTAAAAACAAGCCGAAAAGCCCCTCCACGGATATGATTTGTTGTCCTAATTCATAAAATTGAAATAGTTAGGTATAGTTTCCAAAATATGCACAAGACTTTAAAATAAATTAGAGAGGAATTTATGGCAAAAATCAAACGGGGTGACAAAGCACCTATAGCTTCGCCTCCGTCATTGTTAAAAAAAAAAAAAAAAAAAAAAATTTCTAGCTCAAACTCAAAAATGGTGAAACTTTACAAAAAAATGTTCATAAACTTGGGCAAAAATTGAACCAAAATAACTCCAAAGAATGAGTCTAATTTATGCACAAAAAAATGGGAACAAAAAATAAGCTCACCTTCAATAATTAAAGTGGCCAAAGAAGCTTCCCTCCCAAACCCGTAAGCCTGCCTGCGAAATGGAGTAGAAAAAATGGGTGGAGGAGATAAGTTCCATTTGATGGCATTTTTGTTATTAACCGGATATATAAGGGCAATTTCGGGTATAGACTTTATAATTGGGCCACTATTCTACAATCCAATGTCGAGAGGAGGTATTACAATCTGGGTATTAAGTCGGGCTGGCCCACAAATCCGGCTTAATTGGACGGGCAACCCACCTTTTAATTAGCACAACCGAACAAATAAGATAACAATTGGACCAACTTATTCATGGCCCAATCACAACTAATCGGTCCTAATATTCACAACCGAACGCAGCCTAAGTTTTCTTGTTATTAGATCTCTAAGATCAATAATCTTGGTAATTAACTAGAATACATTAATTTTAATTTAATGTCTTACCATAAATAAAACTCTAAGTTTCCTAGTTACTTAGATCTCTAAGATCAATCCAAGATTCTATAACAACCAAATCTCCAAGATTTTGTTTAAGATTATCCAAAATCAAAAATTCCCGAAACTCTAATTCTTCATTGTCGCGCGCGTGCAGTTTACGAGCAACTGTCGTGCAGCGCTGTGCAGCCGGCCGTGCAGCTGCTGTGCATCTGCCGTGCAACTGCTGTGTGCAACTGCCGTGCAATAGCCGCGCAGTCGTTGTGCATCTGCCGTGCAATCGCTGTGTGCAACTGCTATGCAGTAGCCGTGCAGTCATTGTGCGTCTGCCGTGCAATCATCGTGCAATTGCTGTGCAATTTTTAGTTTTCGGTTCCCAATACGTTTTTATATATCAATTTCTTGATTTCTTAATTAATTAAAATCAAAAGTTTTAATTAATTTAATTCAAAAATTAAAAACATGATAACAATAACAATATTACAGATTTAACAATTCAGTATTAAATACTCTAAATCAATTGGCCACTCTATCGACTGATCATTCCAAAATTAGCACCCCTGCCAATTTGGGAATTCTCCCACACTCCACAGTCGATGTTTGACCACAAGCCCATAGAGCCCAATCACGGGTGAATTGATTCAGTGAACCTTTAACCTTTACAATACCATGTACGCCTTAATCCTTCCATTAGTTGGTCTCCCAGTCAAGACTAAGGTTATGGACTTTCATCGATTTCCTTACTTTTCTCGACTATATGTATTCTGGTCTCGAAACTATTCCCTTTGACTTAACATTTATGAGCTACTTTCATAAAGTCGTAAGTTACCTTGGCCAAGGATTTACCGGAATACGTTTCTCACAGGTTTTCATAGGAGAAGCTCCCAACCTATCCAGTCAGGTCAATGGATCCTCTGTTGATGATATGACCTTGCATACACGTTCCTTTATACCCAACATGAACCCACAGAGACCTTCTAGTAGACTCCAGTCAGTCGGGAATCATATCAAAGCATAGACATTCGTGCACCAGCTAAACCCTATCACCTCGAGTAATAAGGATCGTTCCTCGTACACTATTGTAAATAGGAATAACTTCATCCCCTCTATGCGACTACCGCTTCCATGAGTTATTTTCTAGTTGGGGTATTCAGTGCGCTTGCCTTCCCAGCAAGTCACCCATCGTGTGTATCGACTAACCCAGTCACGCTCGTGGACCCCAGCGTCCTCTAGTTCATCGTGGTATACACACTTGTGAGGATCTAATCGAATCCATTGATGTCCCATTTCAAATGGATTCTACGACCCTTGAATTAGTTTTAGATCACGGCCTTGAAGATCAGTCCAGCGGTTGTCCTATAACCCTGTGATCTAAGGACTTCCATTCTTATGTTAGATAATTATTCATAAGATGAAGGTGACCATATAAATAAATGCATTTATTAATCCAATTGAATGGTCATTTTAATTTAAATGCAGCCAAAACAATTAGCTTGCAGGACATTATTCTATCACCTATTGCACTATTTTGTCTGAATTGTAAATACACAGTCTAATGGATAAAAAAAATGAAGTATTTCTAACCTAAAACTATATCTATATGTTTACATCACTATTATTCTAAAACCACCCGTTCAAATTTTAAACGACATCAATTCTTTTCTTCCTTGACATTGATATTTCCACCTAAATCAATTTTCACAAGTTTAATCCGCCTTTTCTTTTTAAATCGATTTCAACAAGGTCTTTTACATAGTTTATCCATTTTTAATTACATGCATAATTCATTTTTTAATCAATTTAACATGTTTTCTTAATTTTGTCGAGTTGACCTATTTTATATATTCAAGCTGCATTTACACTGAATTTACCAAAAACAAAATGTTATTTTAATATGTTCTTTCATCAAGTTCACCCGCTATTACATTAAGTTTATTTTAACACATTTTTTCACTGTTTTCACCCTTTTTTTTTAGGGATATAGATATAAATATAGAAAGTTAAAATTTATTAAAATAAAATATTGAAGAGTTTGAAAAAGAATCTGTAGGTTTCTAGTATTTTATAACAGTCGATTTTAAGATTTTAGAAATAAACTAAGAAAATGTCCAACTCTTGTCTACAAATAATTATAGCATTAGAGTTTTTTTAATTTTATGCAAGGTTATTTTCTCATCTATTCACTATTAAGTTTTATGAACACGATATCTGATGGGGGCTATTTCGCACCCTACATACTACTCGGATCGAATGAAGAAGATAAGATCGATTCGACCAATTCAAACAGATCGGGATCATCTTATTGAACCGACCAAGTGCAGCTCGCTTCGATAGAAGACTATACTCCGGACTCAAGAAGGATATTTGGGCCGAGTCCTATTAGGACTATGTTTCCTTGTAACGCTAGGTTTAAAATTATATAAATACCTAGTTAATCATTGTATTGGACAACTACGAAAATCCTGAACTCTAAGAATACAGGATTTAACACTGCTTACAACAGCACAACTGAATAATATTCAATATAATTACAGAGCTTTTTACCTTCATATCGGTGTGTTTTTAGCTTTGTTTTGTGGTTTTACCTTTTGTTCTTGAATATTGCTTTTCTTTGTAACCGATCCATCCGGAATAAAGTAACAGAGCCCTATATAACATATATATAAATATCGAAAACCCCCCGATATCACATATTCACTGATATTCAATTAGCCCGACGAAATCCGGCTAAATCAGTTGGCGCCCACCGAGGGGCTACGTTAATTATTCGATCGACACATGGCTCGCCCAAGGAAAAGCGCTCGCATTGGAGCAAGAAGTAATACGACCACCGGCCACAACACATCCGAAGATCCACAAGACAACAACGATAACAACATTCCCAACACCAATGAAAATCTCCCAGATACCCGTTCCCATCAGCAGGAACACCAAGGAGGTCTTACCGGTACAATACCGGAAGAACCGGAACTCCCCGAAATACCCGTTCCTCTCCCAGGCGCTCAGGAAAAACTAAGACAAATAGCAATGCTCTTCAAGTCACTCTCCCCAGAAGAATTGCTAGTTTTAGACCAAATTCCTCGAAACGTTACGGCTCCCAGGACAACTCCTGCACAAGGAATGCCAAGGCCAAACGAACAAACCTCTCAACAAGCGGACAGCCCAGCAAGTGAGCGACGCTCGCTACACAGCCCACAGTAGGGCAATTCTAAACCCTCCGATAACCATCCCCGAAGAAAACCAGGTCGAAGAAGGCCACAGGCGGGTCGCAGCGGATCGAAGGAACGAACAATAATCCCTATCGAGGATGACATAGATGATGCTATCCCAGATCGACCACGAGCGACTCGATTCTCGGAAAGAGAAATCGAGAGAATAGTACAGGAACGACTGGAGCAACGCCTACGATCTGTTCAAAACCCGTGGACCCGAACCGCGGAACTCCAGGAGAGCCTTGCAGCATGTTCTCCCTTCTGCAGAGAAATAAAAGAAGCGCAATCCATTGGACAGGTCCCGGGTAGACTACCCCGATATGACGGAACCACCGACCCGGATGATTATATTTTTAGCTTTACTAATATAATGAATTTATATGCCCACTCTGCCGAATTCACCGCCAAGTTAATGGTGACCACGTTCGAGGGCCTAGCGTTGGATTGGTTCGCAAAACAACCTGCCAACTCCATATTCAGTTTCCGGGAATTATGCAATAAATTGACGCAGCAGTTTGCCAGTCAGAAGTGGCAAAAACTCCCGATGAGCTACCTAGGAACCATACATCAACAAGAAGGGGAATCCCTGAGGAACTGGTTGGCAAGATTTAATGTAGAACTACTCAAGATCGATTCTCCGAATATCGATTACATAATTTCTATTCTCTTTGACCTCACAAAAAACAGGCAGTTCGGAAACGCTCTTAGTAGAAAGCAACCAAGAACGTTTGCTGACATCATGAGCTTGGCGTCTAAATATATGACCCAAGAGGAGATGAATTCCTTTAAGGACAAAAACAAAAATAAAGCCACAGCTTCGGGCTCTAAACGACATGACAGGATCCCAGACCAAAGGTCCGTGGATTATGAGCGATCTATCAGAAAAGGTAACGTCTTCCAACGATTGGAATACAGCAAAACCGACAGAGAAAGGCAACCTAATTTCTATCAAAAACCAAGAAACCCTGAACAACCAATCAGAAGCAGGGTGAATCAAGTGGAACACCCAAGGTTAAATGCTCCAATGGAAGAAATATTGGAAGTTCTAGAAAGAAATAACTGGATTCCCGAGGCAAGAAAAATCGCTCAGCCGAGACCAGGGTCTCGAAACTACGATCAATACTGTAAGTACCATAGGGCACATGGACACCGAACGGAGAATTGTTTTCACCTTAAGAGAGAAGTTGAAAAACTGATCGAACAAGGAAAATTAGACGAATACATAGAGCGAGATAATCACAAAAGGGAAAGAAGTAGAAGCCCTCGGAACGGTAATCAAAGGAGAAGTTCTCATCGAAGGTCGCCGGAACGTCGACCTACTCAGGAGTTGAATCACGACCAGATCAATGGGACTATCCATACGATATCCGAGGGACCCGCGGGTGGAGATAGTCGTAACGCACGACGAAGGACAGCCCGATCCATAATTGGAAATTCTAAATATCCAAAAGAAATATGGACTCTGGAAAACAGGTTGACAAATCACCAGCCGATCAGCTTTAACGAAGGAGAGGTACCTAAAAACATCATTTGGGACACAAAAGAGGATAACCCCGATTTTCCTATGGTAGTATCGTTAGAGATAGCGAATTATAATGTAAGAAGAATCCTAATCGATAATGGAAGCTCAGCAAATATCATCTCCCGGGAGGTTTTAGCTCAAATGAACTTGGGACAAATAAACCTACAAAAAGTAGCTACGCCGTTAGTAGGCTTTGGAGGATCCGAGATCATCCCCAGCGGAACAATATCTTTAAGTGTGTCACTTGGAAAGAAACCACTTCGGACAGTAAAGTTAATAAAGTTCCTAGTGGTAGAAACACCCTTTGCTTATAACGCTA
The DNA here is from genome assembly GCA_038501285.1 of Penstemon eatonii. Taxonomy (NCBI): domain Eukaryota; kingdom Viridiplantae; phylum Streptophyta; class Magnoliopsida; order Lamiales; family Plantaginaceae; genus Penstemon; species Penstemon eatonii. The sequence continues at coordinate 56,402,931 of CM076715.1, read as the reverse complement.
TATTAGGGCGACCAGCCCTTAACGTTTTCCGAGCTGTAGTCTCTACCTATCATCAGAAGATAAAGTTTCCGACCGATATGGGCATTGGAGAAATAAGGAACGACCACTGTATGGCGTGGGATTGCTACAGCACATCGTTAACTTTGAAAGAACACCCTAAGTCTATTACTCCGAGCGAGAGAAAGATCGAAGACGATCTCATTAGAAATGAGGTTGAAATTCCTACTACTGATCGATTAGATAAAAAGGGAAAAGAACCACTAGACTTATCCTTGAAACCCCCAGAACATAAAGATATAATCCTAGTAGAAGGCGACTCGTCGAAAACAACAAGAATAGGAACAGAACTGAGCAAAGAAGGGGAAATAATGTTAATCGACTTCCTCAGAGACAATGCCGACATCTTTGCCTGGAGCGCGAATGACATTGAAGGGATCGATCCTCGGGTAATCAAGCATACCCTAAAAATTGACCCTTCAGCAAAACCCGCCAGACAGAAGAAGAGAAATCATGGACCGGTAAAAGATAAAATTATCAAAGCCGAGGTAGAAAGACTGCTTGAAGCAAAACAAATCCGAGAAATACATTTCTCGGAATGGCTATGTAATGTTGTACTAGTAGCAAAAGGGGATAAAAAGGACAACAAATGGAGAATGTGTAATGATTTCACTGACCTTAACAAGTTATGTCCACGCGACCCATACCCCCTCCCAAGGATTGACTTATTGGTCGACTCGACCGCTGGCTTCGCGATATTCAGCATGATGGACGCATTCCAAGGGTTTTACCAAATATACATGGACGAGCGGGACCAAGAGAAGACCGCGTTCATAACCGAGCAGGGAGTATACTGCTTTATTGTAATGCCATTCGGATTGAGGAATGCCGGGGCTACTTACCAAAGGTTAGTAAACCTAATGTTCAGAGAATTAATCGGAGAAATAATGGAAGTCTATGTAGACGACATGTTAGTCAAAAGTATGAATGAAGCGGATCACGTAAAACATCTAGATCGATGTTTCCAAATCCTAAGAAAATACCGTATGAAGTTAAACCCTGCGAAATGCACCTTCGGTGTTAAGTCAGGAAAATTTTTGGGATACTTGGTACACCAGCGAGGAATAGAAGCCAACCCAGAGAAAATTCGAGCCATAACTGAAATGAAACCTCCCAAAACCATCTCTCAAGTACAAAGCTTGGTTGGGAAAATCGTAGCATTGAATAGATTCATATCAAAATCTGCGGACAGAAGCTTGCCCTTTTTCCAAACGCTTCGAAAAGCAAAAAACTTCGCTTGGACTGAAGAATGCGAACGAGCCTTCGAACAACTCAAAGAATATTTGACGACACCACCGATGTTAGCCAAACCAACGGAAGGGGAACCATTGTATATCTACATTTCCATCTCCGATATGGCCATTAGTTCAGTATTAATTAAGATAGAGGGCTCAGAGCATAAGCCTGTCTATTATCTCAGCAAGTTATTGCAAGGGGCAGAGAAGAATTACTTGGAAATAGAAAAATTCACGCTGGCCTTAGTAGTGGCTGCACGAAAACTTCGACCTTACTTTCTAACTTACAAAATAGTGGTTTTGACAAATCAACCGCTAAGACAAGTCTTAGCAAAACCAGAAGCCTCAGGAAGACTAATTAAATGGGCGATCGAACTAGGCCAGTTCGAAATCGATTACAAACCAAGAATCGCAATTAAGGCACAAGTGTTGGCTGACTTTATATTAGAAACACCGACACAGGCAACTGAATCATCGAGCGGGCTCAACGACGATGTCTTGATCATAGAAGATCAAACTTGGTTAATGCATGTCGACGGTGCTTCATGCCGAGAAGGAGGAGGCGCCGGAATCAACTTCACCGGACCGAATAAAGAAGATTTGAATTACGCGATAACATTGGACTTCGTTGTAACAAACAATGAAGCTGAATATGAAGCATTGATTGCGGGAATGGAAATGGCGATTAAAGCCAACATAAAAAGTCTTAAAGTATTAACTGATTCAGAGTTAGTGCAAAGACAAATTGAAGGCCTATACGAGGCTAAAGAATTCAATATGGTCAAATACCTCGCCAAAGTGAAAACACTAGCTAAGGAATTTGAAAGCTTCGGTATTCAGAACATTCCGCGTTCAGAAAATAAATGGGCCGACCAGCTATCAAAGTTCACAGGATTCCATGACGGAAAGACCGAACGGGTAATCAACTGGTTGATCTCTAATACGCCGGCAATCGATATCGATGAAACACCAGTAGTCGATATAATGGAAATCGAAGAAGTCGAAGAAAACTGGATGAACCCGATGATAGACTATCTTCGAGAAGGAAAATTACCACCTGACCAAAATGAAGCTCGGAAAATAAGATATCGAGCTCCAAAGTATACACTTGTAGAAGGACAACTCTACCGAAGATCAGTATCAGGAATTCTTCTGAAATGTGTCTCTGAATCACAAACCATTGATATACTACGAGAAATACACGAAGGAGATGCAGGAAATCACAGCGGATCAAGGGCATTGGCCTTAAAATGTCTCAGGACAGGTTACTATTGGCCTACCGTCAATAAAGATGCCGCTCGATATGTCCAAGAATGTCATCACTGCCATATTCATGCTAACATATGTCATCGACCAGCAGAAAACATGCATCCAATTCCAGTATGTTGGCCTTTCGATCAATGGGGAATGGACATCGTGGGGCCGTTCCCGGCGGCCAGATCCAAAAAAGCTTACGTCCTGGTCGCTGTAGAATATTTCAGCAAATGGATAGAATGCATCGCCCTCGCACGAATAACTCAATTCCAAGTAATCAACTTCCTATGGAAGTTCATAGTTTGTCGATTTGGCATCCCGAGGATCCTTATTTCCGATAATGGAACCCAATTCGCGGGAAAACAAGTAATAGAATGGTGTTCGAAACTGGGAATTCAACAAAATTTCACTTCGGTCGGGCATCCAAGAGCGAACGGACAAACCGAAGTAGCGAACCGAGAAATAATAAAATCTTTAGAAAAAAGATTAGGATCGGCCAAAGGAAAATGGCTTGATGAACTCCCAGGAGTACTATGGGCTAATCGAACCACAGTAAGGAGCTCAACCGGGGAAACCCCATTTAGCTTGGTATACGGGTCGGAGGCTGTTATTCCTGTTGAAACCTTAATCCCAACGCCAAGAATAGAGATGTTCGATGATCAAGAAAATGAAAAGGCGAGAGAAAATGACATCGATTTAACAGAAGCTTTAAGAGATAAAGCTGCCGTACGCCTACAAGCCACTAAAGCAAATATGGAGAAAGCATAGAATCAAAAAGTACGCATCCGAACTTTCAAAGAAGGAGACTTGGTCTTGAAAAAGGTAGAAGTATCCAAGCATGTGGGAAAGTTACAACAAAATTGGGATGGACCTTACATCGTCATTGGCGTAGGAAAGAAAGGTTCATACAAAATTGCACGCTTGGATGGAACAGCCTTACCAAGAACCTGGAATGCGGTCAACCTTAGGAAATACTATGGTAAATAAATTTTAGCAGATTATACTGCATTGTTTTATTTTACTTTATCAAGTTTTAATCCTTGTAACAAAGGCCTTAGCCTACAGTTCAATTAGTAAAGATTTTTAGCATTTTCTATACATCGATTATTTCGGTTAACGCTCCTTGGAATTACACTATCATATTGATAAAAATTAGAACGAAACGAGTCGAGTATACATTGATCCGCTCAATAAACACTCCTCGATTTATATCAACGACAAAAAGGACTTTTTGGTGATGTACCTAAGTCTAAATTACAGATTAGTTGAGTAAACATCGATCCGCTCGATAAAAACTCCTCTATATATTCAAAAGCGAGTCGAGTATACATTGATCCGCTCAATACAAACTCCTCGCCCATATTTAAACGATTAAAAGGCTTTTGGGTTAAGAACCTAAGTCTAATCAAAAAGAGTCGAGTAAACATCGTTCCGCTCGATAAAAACTCCTCGATATATCTTCAACGATCAAAAAGACTTCTTGGGTTAAAAACCTAAGTCTAATAAAAAAGAGTCGAGTAAACATCGATCCGCTCGATAAAAACTCCTCGATATATCTTCAACAATCAAAAAGACTTTTTGGGTTAAAAACCTAAGTCTAATCAAAACGAGTCGAGTAAACATCGATCCGCTCGATAAAAACTCCTCGATACGTATCCAACATCCTAAATAGACTTTTGGGTTAAAAACCTAAGTCTAATCAAAAAGAGTCGAGTATACATTGATCCGCTCAATAAAAACTCCTCGGTATATTTACAACGATCAGAAAAATTTCAGCTGATAAAAACCTAAGGCTAAATTGTAACAAGTTGAGTAAACATTGATTCGCTCAATAAACACTCCTCGATCTATTCCTAACGATCTAAAAGATCTGCTGATACTCCTAAAGTTTTGAAGATGAATCAAGTATGACTCCATCTGCTCGAAAATTGCTCCTCGTAAATAAAAATTATGACGGAATCAACGACAAAGAAGATGCAAGAGATAAAAGTAATATTTTATTCATCAAATCAGTTACATACAAAAATCCTACGTTACAAAGATCTGCTTGTTACTTAAAGATCATTACAATGATTTAAATTAAAATGATCCTATAGGATCGGCTATCTTCACGACAATGTCCACGGAAACACCAATCTCCTCCCTAGTACCTCATCGATTATAATAAACCACCTAAGAAGCACGCTGCTCAGGATGGTCGACTTCTTTGGTTCGATGGCCAGGCTCTGAAGATCAAATGTTCTCCCAGACTAAATGAGCATTACCAGCCAGATAACCGGCAATACTCATTCACCCACAACAAGATACTGCTTTTACTTTAAAGATAAAACATTTTACTCTAAAGCAGCATTTCCTCGGGGCGGTCGCGAAACAGTAAACCTACCAGCGCACCCCAAGTGGTCTATCACTCCGGAGGTAACATCCAAGAGCAAGGGTGGTTGGCAGGTATGAACCCTCCATGTGCAAACGGAAACCACGGACCTCTAATTGATGAAGACAAAAGCTGAGGCCTCATGGGACCCGTTAGTACAAGGAAGGGCTGACATGGGACCCGTCAGTACAAGGTAGATGAACATCAAGTTATTACAAAGTGAATCACGATAATGTGACTTTTTGAATATTATTGGATCTGAAGGCAGAATGAAATCCAAAGAAGTTGAGATCTCCATTCTCTTTGGGAAATTGCAAAGGAAGAATGCAAACCACCACCCTATTTATAGGGATAGACTCAAACAATCCAACGGCTGAAAAAGCATTTGATCAACGGACACAGACGCGACCCCTTGACTACCCGCAATAAAGGCTAGTAAGTTGGAACGGCACTATCTAATCGCCTCAACTGGTCGATAACAAAAGAGGCCATAGATCGAAACGATCAAACCTAAAAAAGCTCTGGATTAGACATACCGGCACAATCATACCTCGTGGTCGATGGCTTAAAACCCTAGAATCCACAAACGAGGTCATACAAGCTTTAAGATCGCAGCGAAAAGGACAGTTGTTCGATAAAAGATAAAAGACCAAACCCTTCACCATACGAGGGACGTCACTGCCTCATACATCATATGGATGACCATTGACTAAGCCATACAGGAACTCCTCTGGAATCCAAGATATCTGATATAGAAATCAGGAGAATAGTCCTCCTTATTCGAAACTGCAAAGGAGTCACTGCCTAACATACCAAAGAATTGCTGAAGGAGGTCTGAACAGGTCAGATCTGGCCAAGAACCCTGCATTTTCCAATTCCTCCCATATCAAGGAAATAATATAATGATACATCGACTGAGGAATGTACACTTCCCAGTTAGTGCAGAAAAACATAAAGTTTAGGAAGATATTGAAGAAGGACATCTTCTATTAGTCTTATGAAAAGAAGAGCAAATTTCGACAGGAGAAATAATAAGCCTCCTTATATAAGATATATGTCACAAAAAGACAAAATTACAAGGCACGTCTTGAACATCGACCGAGATACTGGGCGTTCCCTAACAATTGATTATCGACGTAAAAAGAACCTACTATCTACATTTTTGAGGTACTGCGCAAGTTTGGGTATAACCCATGGGACTATACTGGGTTGATCAACAAAGATTTGATTTGCAGAGCAAACATCAAGATCAAGCTAGCTTTTCTCTATCCTAAATATTCTCCGCAAAGATCAATTTCAGATACGTGTGCTAAACAATTCTGATTATTTCATGATGATTATATTTATGCATAAAGGCAAAATTTGCATAACAAGGGGAAGAAAATAGATATAGGCAAGTGTTGGATGAAGATGAAGATGAAAGAAGTCAGAATTTAAGGGAAGGTTTTGATGATTTCCAAAACATCATAATCAGCTAAGTATGGAAAGCTTAGTTCCCTTGGTAGAATTTTGAACAAGTAAAAGAAGACATCAGAAGAGTTCAAAGTTCAAAGCTCAGAAGACTTGTGATCTCTTGCTGAAACAGCGAACAGAAGGGTAGATCATCAGCCGAGTCAAATCAGATTAGTTCAGTATTTGATCAGCAGAGTATCTATCAGCAGAGTGGAAGAGATCAAGAGATTAGTCCAACGGTAATAAATGCACTTGGCGTAATAAATGCTGGAAGAGAAGGGTAGTAATGGCAAATGATTGAAGATATCCTCGGATCAGCAGAGTGCATTAAATGCAGCATTAAATGCAATGGACAGAAAAGTACTGTACACTGTACGGTTTGCTGCAGAGAGCCGTTTCAAAAGAGCTGAAGAATGGATTTGATTTGTGACTTGCCTTCAACGGTCATATTTTCATCTCCATGTATAAATAGAGCTGAATTTCAATCGAGCAATAACACAACAACAATCAGAGATCGAAATTTTGAAGCAGAATTTCTCTAAGTCTCAAAAGCTCGAACAGCTCACTCGTCTGGTGGAAGTCATCTGTTGACAGAAACCCAGTTGAAGAAATCAGAAAAACATTATCTGAGTGATTTTGTAATAGCTGAGTGTTGTGCGAAGTGAGAATCCATCTTTGTGAGTGATTCTACTTTAGAGGATAGGTTTTCTTTGTGATTTCCTATTGTGAGCTTACAGCCTTCTCATTAGTTGTTTAGGTGTAAGTGGAGAAATATTGTAATCTAAGTGATTATAGTATAACCCAGAATCTGTGTGATCTGGAAGAGTGGACTAAAGGATTTTTATCCATATAACCACTATAAAAATTCTTTGTGTTATCTTGCTTTTAAAGTTTTCTTGCATATTTTTAAAGTTTGCATTTTAAACACTGTGAATCAATCAAAAGATTTTATAAGGAGTTTTAAACTGGGGATAAAATCTTTCTAGAACTTAGTCTACTTGTGAAAAACACTTTCAAACAATCCGCTGCAAGTATACTCTTGGAAAACTGTTTTGCTGAAAAACAGCTAAGTTACTGTAAGAAGAGTGGTCAGTCGTCTGTTCAAGATTTGTTCACGATCAGACTAATCTGCTTACTGTTCTTCATCAGCTTAGTCTGCTGACAGAAGACTGAAAAGTTTTTAAGTTCAAAAATTTTCAGAGGTCTATTCACCCCCCCCTCTAGACCTCATCTGACCACTTGGGACCAACAAGTGGTATCAAAGCAGGTGGTTCATTAGAATCAGCTGCCTGATCAACGAGCTTGATCCAAGTGTTTTTCAAAGGTTTTTAAAACTTTTCAAAAGAGCATCTTTTTGAAAAATCAAAACTTTTTGAAAAATGGATTGTATCAGCCATGTTCCCCACATTGCTGGTATGTCTTTTGAAGACTGGAAGATTAGAATGGAAATCTTTCTAGCAGCCTACAATGACAACATGTACACATGTATCATTAAAGGTCCATTCAGATTCACAAAGACCATCAAAATAAATGAAGTAGATACGGTTGTGGAGAAAGACCTTCATGAGATGACTCCAGAGGAAATCAAGCTTTACAACCTAGATAAAGTTGGGAGATTCATCATGACTAAAGCCCTGGATAATGATCGGTTTGACAAGGTCAAACACTGCAAAACTGCAAAGGAAATGTGGGACAAAGTCAGAGATATGAGCGAAGGCAATGATGCTATTAAAGAGCATCAGCTCACTGTTGCATTGGAGAAACTTGACAACTTCAAGATGAAGTCTGGAGAAACCATTGATCAGATGGATACCAGATTCACCAGGACTCTGAATGAAGTTTTAAAGTTGGGAAAGACCTTCACTGATAAAGAAATCACTGTCAGAGTACTAAAGGCTCTACCTCCAAAGTTCAACATGAAAGTAACAGCAATGGAAGAATCAAGGGATTTGGGAAAAATCTCTCTTACTGAGCTATTTTCTGTACTCAAGGCATTCGAGTATAAACTGCCTAGAATGGGAATTGAAGAAACCTCAACTTCAGGACCCACAGCTGCACTGGTTGCTGCTGAAAACCAAAGAAGACCAGCTCAAAGAAATGCTGAAGTGGACTCATCTGATGAAGCCACTCTACTCAACAAGAAGGAGTACACTGCTAGAGATGTTGCACTGTTGATGAATAATTTCAAGAAGTTCTACAAAAGAAAAATGAAGAACAAATACAACAATGCTTCTTCTTCTAAACCTAACTTTTCTTCTCAAGATAAAGATGATTATAAATCAAAACTAATGTGTTACAACTGCAGGAAATTGGGACACTATATCAAAGACTGCCCATATCCAAAAGCAGAAAAGTACACTGAGGAGGAGAAGAAAGTAAGAAAAGAAAGAAAGCATCAGAGAGGAAAAGCAATGATGGCTGAAGCAGAAAAGCTGACTGCTGTCTACTCATCTGATTCAGATTCAGACTCGACTGATGAAGAATCTTCTGATGAAGAAAAACCTGCTCTCCTGTGCCTGATGGCAAAGGACTCTGATGACTCTGAGGATGAGGTAACTCCTCTTAATGATGAATTATTTAATTCATTTGAACAAATGATGCTTAACAATACTGGTATTGCTGAAGCATATAAAAAGCTTAAGGAAGAGATGATCCTGCTAAAAGAGCAAAATAGTTCACTGAAACTTTTAGCTGAAAAGCCAAAAGAATCAGCTGAATATAAACAGCTTGAGCAAGAGCATGAATCTCTGAAAGCTGAGTGTGAGGTTTATAAAGGAAAAATCATGGAACTTGAGAAAATCATTGAGTCTCATGACAAGTCTACTGCTGCATCCATGCATACATCTAGTAAACAGGAGACACCTTTAGAAAAGGATAAATTAGAATTGAATCATACTGAAAAATTTATATCAGCTGACAATAGTAAGGTCATTCTGTATGTTCAAACTTCTAAACCTGCCTCATCTGAGAAAGTGGCAAAGGAGAAGAAATCTCCTAAGGCTAAAAAGAGCAAAGAGCCTAGTGTAGGAAATCAGACTAGTAAGACCAAACAGCAGAGCCCTAAGAAGTCTGCTGATAAAGCTAAAGTCAATCAGACTAGTGGTAAAACTAAGTCAAAATCAAATGAGCAAGCATTTAGTAAACCAAAGAAGCATAAAAACAAGAAAAATCAAAATGCTTGGTATGGAAATGAGTCATATTATGTGCAACCTGCTGCATATCATCCTATGTATCATGCACCTCAATTTCCTAGTTACTATGCACCTTACCCTGCTCATCCATTGCATGCATACCCTGCTTATCATGCACCTTACCCTGCTTATGAACATTATTCATATCATACTGATCATCAACATGACTTATCTGATAACTATGATAAAAATGAAACTGTTCATGCTCCTAAAACTCAGAAACCTAAGAAGCCTAAGACATCAAAATCTTGGGTTGTCAAAGGTGAAACTAATCCTTCAGGACCCTCTCAATAAGGGTACCTAAAACAATTTTATTTTTGTTTTGTAGGTTAGGATTAGGAGTAGGAGTAAAGTAGAGAAGATTTGGTACTTGGACAGTGGATGTTCAAGGCACATGTGTGGAAACATACATGAGTTGACTGATGCAGTTGTTGTGGATGGTCCAAAAGTCCCTTTTGGAGACAGCAAAGAAGGCAAGATTAAAGCTAAAGGAAGATTAATCAAGGGAAACATAGAGATATCTGACGTCTCTTATGTCAAAGGCCTGAAATATAATCTGCGGAGCATAAGTCAATTTTGTGATAAGGGATATTCAGTCATCTTCTCAACAGATAAGTGCTATGTTGAACAAATTGGTACAAAGAAGGTAATTTTATCTGGAAGACGACAGGGAAATATCTACATAGTTGACTGGAATTCTGTTGACAAGAATTCAAGTGTTTGTTTGGTGGCATCTGCACCAAGTGAAGTCAGTTGGCTATGGCACAAGAGGATGAATCATTTAAACTTCAAGACCATAAACAGATTAATCAAGAATGATTTGGTAGAAGGGATTCCAAAAGCAGTCATGAGCAAAGACAAGCTCTGTGATGCATGTCAGAAGGGTAAACAAATCAAGTCATCATTCAAAGAAAAGAAGCACCAATCTTCTGGAAGAATATTGGAGCTGTTGCATATGGACTTATTTGGACCCATTGATCCAGTCAGCAATGGTGGAAAGAAATACTGCCTAGCTGTTGTGGATGATTATTCAAGATATACTTGGGTGATTTTCATGAAAAAGAAGAGTGAAACCAAGGAACATCTTACCAATCTAATGGAACTGATCCAGAATGAGAAGAATATCAAAATATTAAAGATCAGATCAGATAGAGGGACAGAGTTTACAAACTCTACTGTTGAAGAGTATTGTAACATCAAAGGAATACATCATGAGTATTCAGCTGCAAGAACCCCTCAACAGAATGGTGTTGCTGAAAGGAGAAACAGAACACTGAAAGAAGCTGTCAGAACCATGATAGCTGAAGCTAAACTGCCTCAAAGATTTTGGGCAGAAGCAACAAACACAGCATGCTTTACCCAAAACAGATGCATGATCAACAAAAATCAGAACAAGACTCCATATGAAGTTTGGAACAACAGAAAACCAAACATTCATTACTTTAAGATTTTTGGTTGTAAATGTTTTGTATTGAATAATGGGAAAAATCACCTTACTGCATTTGCAGAAAAGGCTGATGAAGCTGTTTTTGTAGGATACTCTACTGTTAGTAAAGCTTACAGAGTTTTTAACAAAAGAACATTACTAATAGAAGAATCTATCCATGTAGTATTTGATGAGCCAAGTCAATCTTCTGAAAAGAATCAAAGTATTAACCAAGACCTGTCTGCTGATTTACAGAAGTTAGACATTGGAAGAAATGAAGAATATGTTCCCATCATACTACCTAATCTAAGCTCAGCTGCTAACTCAAGTGCTGTTCAAAATCACAGTGCTGATTGTCTAACAGACGAGTTGCAAACAGCTGACAGACCAGAGACTGTTCAACAGACTACAAATGTTCAACAGACTACTACTGGAACTCCAACAGTAGTGGTGCAAGATCAAGACACAGGACAACATCCTGATCTGCAACCTGATCTCAGATGGCTCAAGAATCACCCTCCTGAACTAGTTATTGGTGATCCTTTAGATAGAGTGAAAACAAGAAGAGCTGCTGCACAAGATGCCATGTTTGTCACATTTCTATCTCAAACAGAGCCTAAACAAATTGAAGAAGCTCTCAATGATTCCTTCTGGATAGAAGCTATGCAAGAAGAGTTGAATCAATTTGAAAGGAATGAAGTCTGGTACTTAGTTCCTAGACCAAGTCATCAAAGAGTAATTGGCACTAAATGGGTTTTCAGAAATAAGATGAATGAAGATGGTGTTGTCACCAGAAACAAAGCAAGACTAGTGGCCAAAGGATATTGTCAAGAAGAAGGAATTGACTTTGATGAAACTTTTGCACCAGTAGCAAGACTTGAAGCAATCAGACTGTTTCTAGCCTATGCTGCTTACAAGAACTTCACTGTCTATCAGATGGATGTGAAGTCTGCTTTTCTCAATGGAGAATTGCAAGAAGAAGTGTATGTTGAACAACCTCCAGGATTTGAAGTTTATCAAGAAGAGGACAAAGTATATCGTCTGAAGAAAGCTCTCTATGGACTAAAACAGGCTCCAAGAGCATGGTATGATACCCTATCTGATTTTCTTTTAATTAAAGGATTTCGAAAAGGTAAGGTAGATAAAACCTTGTTCACAATTGAATGGGAAAATCATATATTACTTGTGCAAATATATGTGGACGATATTATTTTTGGTTCAACTAACCAACAGATGTGTGATAAGTTCTCCAAGCTGATGCAGAATAAGTTTGAAATGAACATGATGGGTGAACTTAATTACTTTCTTGGATTGCAAGTTAGACAGTTGCCTGATGGAATATTCATCAGCCAAGCAAAGTACACAAGAGATCTGTTCAAGAAATTTGGTATGGAAACTAGCTCAACAGCTACCATTCCTATGTCTGCAAGTCTTCGTTTGGATAAAGATGAAGATGGCAAATCAGTGGACATAACCAAATATAGAGGCATCATTGGTTCATTGTTGTATTTAACAGCAAGCAGACCTGATATAATGTACTCAGTTGGAGTCTGTGCAAGATTTCAATCAAACCCCAAAGAATCTCATCTCTTAGCTGCCAAGAGGATATTGAAGTATGTTAAAGGCACTCAAGAATTGGGATTATGGTATCCTAGAGAATCTGGATTTGAACTTGTTGGTTATTCAGATTCAGATCTTGCTGGCTGCAAGATTGACAGAAAAAGCACAACAGGTGCCTGTCAGTTCTTAGGTAGTCGTCTGATCTCATGGATGAGTAAGAAGCAAACCTCAGTTTCTATATCTACTGCTGAAGCTGAATATATAGCTGCTGGAGCTTGCTGTGCACAGATACTTTGGTTGAAGCATCAACTAGAAGACTACAACATCAAGATCAGTGGAATTCCAATCTACTGTGACAATACAAGTGCAATTTCACTTACTCAGAACACTACAAGACATTCAAGGACTAAGCATATTGAGATCAAACATCATTTCATTAGAGATCATGTGGAAAAAGGCAATGTTTTGATTGAGTATGTTCATACTGATAATCAGATTGCTGATATCTTCACCAAATCTCTAAGTGAAGCAAGGTTCTCAACTCTAAGAGCTGAGTTAGGATTACTCAATTTGGATGCATAAGCTGAGGGGGAACTCATCAGAAGACTGGAGTTCAACAGCTTAGTCATCAGTTATTTTATTCAAGGATTAACCCTCAACAGACTAGTTAACTCATGAATTCTTAAAGACAGGGGGAACGTGTAAGACTAGCGGTACTTCTGCTCTAAAAGATGAAATCTGTTAATGTCAGTTAGTTGAAGTTAAGATTATCAAGAAGACGTGTTCTTAATTCTTGAAGATTGAAGATTATTTTATCTTGCTGGATTGACAAACAGCAGAGGAAGATTACTAGCTATTGGCATTCTCTAGTAATATCAGATAACAGATCACTCGTCTGTCAGATAAGTTAAACTCTACTCATCTGATACCTTATATAAGCATGGTCATAAAACGTATCTTTAGAAACGCGCTTTTATAAGTAACAGATTAGTGTCGATAGAGTTTCCCGCCCATCTGACATTAAAATAATAAAATTGAAATCCGCGTCTCTCATCCGCACGATTAAAAACTATCAGATTAGATCAACGGTTCTGATAAATCACGGAAACCTAATCAAAATGAAACCTATAAAATCCGATCTAAACAGTACAGTCGTCTTACGCACCCAAATACTCTCAAAACTCTCTAACTCTCAAACCCTGCTGTTGCGAAAAAGTTAACTGCATCTTTGTAGATTTCTACTCTCAAAATTTCAGAAATGGAGAAGATTATCGAAGGAAGGTACTTCAACTACAGCAAATTCCATTTTTCGGGCACTGATCTGATGCGCTCGTTGCTGGAAAAGATTAAGGAAGCTTCGTTAGTTCCTGTTTTGGAGGCTCACGAAGAAAGGGTCTACTTAGAAGATGTTGAGCACTTCTACATAACCAGGAAATTCTCTAAAAATGACACGATCATGTCTGCTGAAATAGGTGGAAAGAAGATTGCGATCTCGGCTGCTGTTCTCAGTGAGATCTATAAACTATCAGACAAGGGAGGAGATGTGACCTCGTTAGGGTCAGAAAAGGAAGAGGAGTTCTGGGCCATTTGTGCTAAGAAAGGAGAGAAGATGACTGGGACTTTGATGAAGACCCAGCTGAAGGATGAATACCAGAGATTTGCTGATATCATAGCAAAGGTGTTGGATTGTGCTACAGGTTCTCTGGATGGATTGCCAAGGAAAAGATACTACACAATGGTGTGTATCTATTATGGGTTTAAGGTTAACTGGGCTGCTCACGTGTATGAGCTGCTGAGTGACAAAAGGCCTTCACATGCTATTTTATTGAGCAATCTGTTTGCTTCTCTACAATGCCCTATGGGAGGTGGAAAGCAAACCCATGGTAGCAAAGAGTTCAAACTCTATGAACCAGTGAGACAGTTAGTGGCTGCTCCAAAGAGGAAGGCTGCTGCAAAATCGAAAAAGACTCCTTCTAAGAAGAGCAAGAAGGAAGGTCAGACTAGTCAGTCTGCTGATGAGACTGTCTCAGCACTTCCTGAAGATGAAGTTCCTGAAAAGGAAATTGAAGACTTTACAAAGGAGATTGAGCAGATGAGTACTGCTTCCTCTCCTGAGAGAACAGAATCTGAGGAAGAAATTCCTCTTCAAAGGTTGAAGAGGATGAGAACAAAGTGTGAGGCAAGGGGACCTCCTACTGCCAACCCCATTGTCAAAAAGATTGCAAAATCAAAGGTTAAGAGAAAGGTCACTTTCTCTGAAGAACCTGTTGCAACTGTTAGAGAAACAACAGAAGCAGAAAGACCACTGACAATTAAAGAGCCTGCTGTTGAAGCTGCTAAAGTTGCTGCTGCTGAAGATGAAGTTGTTTCTAAAGTTGGAGGGTCAACAGAAGACTCATCTGCTGTACCATCTGCTGAAATTAAAGGAGCACAGCAGATTAGTACAACACATGAAGGAGATGCACCTCTGTTGCATCCTACCCCAGTTGCTGCAATCCCTCTTCAAGCAATTGAGAGTCCTGAAACAAGAAGAAGAAGGACTGGCAAAATTGCTACTTATCTAACTGCAGCAGAAAAGAAAAGACAAGATGATGCTGAAAAGCTAAGGAAGGCTGCAGAGAAAGCAGAAGAGGATAGGCTGAAGAGCCTAGAACTAAAAAGGCTGGAGGAAGAAGCCAGCAAGATGACTCAGGAGCAGAGGGATGCTCTTGAGGCAGCAGAGTTGGAAGCTGCTATTGAAGCAAGCACCAAGGATGCTCACGGACATCAGCATACTGGTGGGATAGCTATTGGTGAACCAAGGGATCCAAACAAACCAATACCAGCTATGCCTGCACCTAAGACAAAGCCAAAGAGGAGAGAAGAAATTAGATTGTCTTTGGAGATTGTCAGGGAAGACCCTGCTATCTTTGAAGAATTCCTAAAAAGGCTTGATGCTGAGAATGAAAGGGTCAACCGCCTGACACAGTTCACAAATCAGAAGATTAGATACAACAGGTGGAGGGAATTCAGACTGACAAAGAGTCCAGCTGAAATGACGAAATGGAAAGCCTTTGCTGCTGAAGAAGCATGGGTACTGAAGTGGCTTGAGACGGATTCTCTCATTCAAGCACTTGATTCAGAATTCTTTCTGGACAGGTTGAGAATGAGGATAAGTCACTTAGTTAAAGCTGAAGCCAAGAAGATTTTTGAGTCTATTGCTGAGGACTATGATGATTTAGTAGACCTCAAAGAAAGATCTATCAAACTGGCTATTGCTCAAGCAATGGAGCTTTGGGCAAAGAAATCAAGGAAGTTAAGGGGACAACCAAGCTCATTGGTCCCTCTTCCTAACATCAAACATATTGTCTACGGGCCAAATATCAAACCTTATGAGGAGCTGCCTGAGGAACCTTCATCCACTTTTATTCCACTTGATAATTTTACTTGGATTTCTAACAGGTCAGCTGTGGACAATGAAGGATTGATGAGGACAGTTGAGACTGTCAAGAAGATTATAGCCCCTGCTGTTAAGGAAAAAGAAAAGTCATCTGATCAACCAAAGCAAAAATAGGGTACTTCAGACCCATCTGATCAGAACACTGCACAGGGTGATAAGTCTGATGCTGCTGATGATTCAAAGAAGGAAGAAGAAATTCCAGCAGATCAGAACAAAGATAAAGAAGTTGCTGCTGAGGGAGATGATCAAGCTAAGGAGAAGGAAAGCACTCCAAGCCTTGCTGGTGAATCAGCAGATCAATCTCTTGCATTGACAACTCAGCTAACAGAGCAACTTATGAAAGATACACCTGCTGCTACTTCAGATATGCCTTCAACCTCTCATGGTGTTCAGACAAATCTGTTGGACTCCATCCAACAAATGATCACCAATTCTCTGAAGGATATGAAGAAAGAATTAGCTGCAGAAGTGATAGCTGCTGTTAAACAACCAGATCAGAAAGCTGCTGCTGTCCCAACAGATCTGATAGAAGACACTGCTCACAATGTTAAATCCATCTGTCAGGATATGGATATACTTAGAAGAAGGACTCAGAGCACTACTGAAGGTTGGAAGCAGATTGAACAAACAGTTGAATTGGCTCTCCAAGCAGAAGATGAAGTCATGGGAAACATGATGAAAGACTTCACTGCTTCATCAAATTGGATTTTGGGAACTCAAATTCAATTGGGTGATCAAGGAGAAGACTTGCTCAAGGAAGTAAAAACTGTTAAGGCCAATCAACTTAAACAACAAGCTCAGATTAATGCTATAGAAGAGAACATCAAGCTTCTCTGTGATTCACTTCTAATCACACCAGTTATGCCACAATATCCACCTGTCCCTGCTGATGATGACAAAAAGGGGGAAGAAAGGGTATTTGGACAGCAAAGGGTTGATTTCCAAAGGGAAGAAGGAAATCAAGATGCTGAAGAAACTGAAGTGTTAGAAGAATCTGCTGGTGAGACTGAAAGAGATATGGGAGAATCAAGCAGACCAACAGATAAGAGAATTACATAAGAAGAAGAGCAAGCTGAACTTGAAGAATCTGAAGCAAAAGCCAAATCTGACAAGGAACTAGCTGCTGCCAAAGATTCAGCTGAAGAACAGCTTGACCCTGATGTAAAATATAAAAAGATAGAGCTATTAAGAAAAAGATTCTTTGAAAATTTGGAAGCTGAGTCTTCCAAGTCATCTGATGAAGAATCTGAAAAAGAAGACAAGGAAGCAGAAAAAGAGAAGAAGGAAGAAGACTAGTCTAGGCTAGATTTCTTTTATGTTAAAAATCCTTGTAACTTTTTTATTTTGTACTTTTCATCTTTCAAAACTTGTAAAATATAATCAATTCAATATCTATAAAATTGCAAGTTTGACTCCAACATACTATTTCTATCTCAGAAATTTTTGAGGATCAAAACTTTAGTTTAGGTACAGGTACTTAGCTGGAGTTTTGTCATCATCAAAAAGGGGGAAATTGTTGGATGAAGATGAAGATGAAAGAAGTCAGAATTTAAGGGAAGGTTTTGATGATTTCCAAAACATCATAATCAGCTAAGTATGGAAAGCTTAGTTCCCTTGGTAGAATTTTGAACAAGTAAAAGAAGACATCAGAAGAGTTCAAAGTTCAAAGCTCAGAAGACTAGTGATCTCTTGCTGAAACAGCGAACAGAAGGGTAGATCATCAGCCGAGTCAAATCAGATTAGTTCAGTATTTGATCAGCAGAGTATCTATCAGCAGAGTCGTTTTGATCAGCAGAGTGGAAGAGATCAAGAGATTAGTCCAACGGTAATAAATGCACTTGGTGTAATAAATGCTGGAAGAGAAGGGTAGTAATGGCAAATGATTGAAGATATCCTCGGATCAGCAGAGTGCATTAAATGCAATGGACAGAAAAGTACTGTACACTGTACGGTTTGCTGCAGAGAGCCGTTTCAAAAGAGCTGAAGAATGGATTTGATTTGTGACTTGCCTTCAACGGTCATATTTTCATCTCCATGTATAAATAGAGCTGAATTTCAATCGAGCAATAACACAACAACAATCAGAGATCGAAATTTTGAAGCAGAATTTCTCTAAGTCTCAAAAGCTCGAACAGCTCACTCGTCTGGTGGAAGTCATCTGTTGACAAAAACCCAGTTGAAGAAATCAGAAAAACATTATCTGAGTGATTTTGTAATAGCTGAGTGTTGTGCGAAGTGAGAATCCATCTTTGTGAGTGATTCTACTTTAGAGGATAGGTTTTCTTTGTGATTTCCTATTGTGAGCTTACAGCCTTCTCATTAGTTGTTTAGGTGTAAGTGGAGAAATATTGTAATCTAAGTGATTATAGTATAACCCAGAATCTGTGTGATCTGGAAGAGTGGACTAAAGGATTTTTATCCATATAACCACTATAAAAATTCTTTGTGTTATCTTGCTTTTAAAGTTTTCTTGCATATTTTTAAAGTTTGCATTTTAAACACTGTGAATCAATCAAAAGATTTTATAAGGAGTTTTAAACTGGGGATAAAATCTTTCTAGAACTTAGTCTACTTGTGAAAAACACTTTCAAACAATCCGCTGCAAGTATACTCTTGGAAAACTGTTTTGCTGAAAAACAGCTAAGTTACTGTAAGAAGAGTGGTCAGTCGTCTGTTCAAGATTTGTTCACGATCAGACTAATCTGCTTACTGTTCTTCATCAGCTTAGTCTGCTGACAGAAGACTGAAAAGTTTTTAAGTTCAAAAATTTTCAGAGGTCTATTCACCCCCCCCCCCCTCTAGACCTCATCTGACCACTTGGGACCAACAGCAAGAATCTGCCTACAAGAAGGTCATAATTTCCAATTTCGTACTTCTCCCATTACAAAATTTTCAGCCCAAACATATACACAAAAGTTGGGCACCTAAAAAAAAAAAAAAAAAAAAAAAGGAGACAGTCCAAGGTCTGCCAGGACAAATAAAGATCACTGAGAAGAATCGCCAGAGGGGCGACCAGCAGAGACAGGCCTCCGAGGAGTCAAGTTACCAGCAAACGCCATCAACTCCTCCTGACGCTTGAGATAACCGGCATCATAACCGTCCTCATAGGCCTGCTGACGAGACCCCTCTGCCGAGGCGACGGCCTGAACTAAGTCACCTTTCTCTTTTTCAAGAACAACTTTGTCAGCCTCTAACTTTTGGAGGTCATCTCGGGCAAGCTGCAGTTGCAAAGACAGCCCTGCGGCTTTAGCTTTTTCTGACTCCAACTGACCTTGATGAGCTCTCCGACTACTCCACAGTTCGTCATTTTGCACACCCAGCTGAAGTGCAAAATATTTGGCCTACAAAGAAAAACAATGAGAAAATCCTCTCAAAACATGAAAGTCGAAATAAAAATAGGGAAAATTATCGAAAGATATGTCTACCTGCTCGCACATCTTAACAAGAGACTGGACAAGGCGTACATTTGAAGAACCCTCAAGTTTCTTCAGCTCACCAGGCAAGATAGTGCTTAAACCCAGATCCCAAGACAAAGCATCAGGCTCGACAGAGCCAGGCAATTCGCTATTAGGTGGGACACCACCAGGGCGGGGAGTCTCTGACAGCGTAATATCCTTAACTTGTTCAAGGATGCATCGATCGTCTAACAGACGGGGAGAGTCTCTCTCGTTGGGGCTAACGGAGGTCTCTTTGCCCGAAGCAGAAATAACGGTTCGACGACCAGACCTCGACCCAAACTGACCCCCAGAAGGTCCCCCAGATTCAAAAGAAACAGTCGTTACAGTGGTATCATGAAACAAATATTCAGGACAATCTTGCAAATAGATTGCGTTACGGAAGGATTAACAGAAAAACCATCGCCAACTTGCCCTTCACTGGCAATCAGGGCAGTTGAAGCAGACAAAGGAAGGGAAATAGCAAAATCCCCTCCATGAAGAACGTGCTCAAAGGAAGAAGCATTTGAACTAACAGCTATATTATAAACCGGTTCCTCGTTGGACATATCGCCAAAAGCAACTCGACCAGGGGATGGCATGCTTCCTACTTGAGTGGAAGCAGGAAAGATTGGTTCTGAGAATGACGAGTTTACCACGGAGAGAGGTTGAGAAGCAATAACACGAGTATTGATCTCCGACCTAATTGTTTGGGACGAACGAGGAGGCTCCATCGACGGCCCATCTCTTCGAGATCTTTTGGATCTATTATCCCGAGCGCCCTCACGGGATGGTCGCTTCGAAGTATTGCCAAAAAGGTTACTCATGATCGGATTATGGAAAAATACAAATTAATATCGAGAAAGTTTATCGACTAAGCCAAAAGTATTCTGTTAAGAGAGGAGTATAGCAGTAAAAAAAAACAAGTCAAGTTTTTTACCTTTCGTATTTATACTACACGAAAGGACGCGACAGACCTAAAGAAAGGGCGCGAAACGGGTAAACTGACCTTGGAGCAAACGCTAGAATTTGAAAAGATACACACATAATGATTATGGCAAATCAAATGACTTGTCTGAATTATTACGGCGAATGTGAAAAGACACGACTGTCAGAATACGAAACGTTTAGCGTACAACGTAAGGAAAGCTAAAGTTACAATTAAAACCTACGAATGAATAATTACAAAGATTATTTTAAAAATAAACCACTATTTCAAGAAGCCTCGTCGCTATCCGGAACCTTCTGTTCGCTACCGACGTCCTCAGTCATGCATATATCGTTTTCTTCTTCTTCTTCGTCTTCTGGATCGATAAAAGTATTATCGAGCTCATCGTTAACATCAGAAGGAGGAATCGGCAATGGATTTCCAAATTCTTCGACAAGGTGAGCCAGAGGAAAACCTTGATATACGACATCTGGAACCTCGAAAGAAGAATAAAGTTTGCCATAGCGATTCAACCGAATGTGCGCCGCCTTAAAATACTCCTTTCGACGGTCGTCGATCATCTCTAAAGCGACCAGCTGATGAATCGCCTTCTTAAAAGTATTCTCAAGAAGAGGACCGACCATCCGATACACCAACGCCGTATGAACAGGAGAATTAAGGAATTCACGAACAACTCTTTCATCAGGATTCCTACCATATCGATCCCTAAGCCCACTAAGTGGGACATCCTTTTCGTACTCCTCTAAAGAAGTTTCAAGGTTTGATACCTGAGATTCAAGCTCACTAATTCGAGTCATGCTCTGTAACTGCAATTCCTCTAACTTTCTAGCCATTTGATTGGCCTGCTCTTGAACACGAGAAACCTCCATCACCCTGTCTATCATTTCTTGATCTTCGGTCCCGGTAGCACGAGTCTCTACGATGGGAACGGAAGAAGATGTTGAGGGACCAACCTCGGAACCGGAGGATTTATGAAGTAAAGCTTTGTACTTCTCTTCCAGGAACTCGCACTGTTGTTTCCAAAGTGCATTTTCATAGGCGTATGACGCGAGACAAGTTTTAGTCTGGAAGAACAAAGAGAGCAAGAAAAAGAGATGGATTAGTAAATTAAGGAAAACCTTTAAAATTATCTGTCAATATGATTGAAGGAAAAAGATATCACCTTCTCAGCATAAAGAGAAGCTCGCTGGAATTTCTCCAGAGGATCCTTATGAAGAAGCTTATTGAGATCGCCAGTAAAAACATCAGACAAAAGAACACGGGTCGCCTTATCGACCGCGTTCTCGCTATCATCATGAACAAGAGAATCCTTCTCGGAATAACCAGCGGCCCTCCTTCCCTCTAAATGATCCTCGATCATTTCGACCAGAGTAGGTTTTGGATGTTTATCTCCGAGTAAAGAAAGGTCGTCACCAGAACGTCCATAGTAACTCCTTTTTCTACCCACTGGATTATTAGTAGGATGAGGCATTGACCAGCTGCGACATCCTCGAATACCCAAAGAGGATCTAAGATGAAGAGGAGGATAACCAGATCCCGTGCCCTGACGAATAGGGGACTCACGAGAAGAATCTGGAGATTCCTCTCTATTCTCCTCAGATTCATGACCCAACTCCAGCTTCCTTTTTCGCGACGCTCTCTGCTCGATAAGGGCGTTCTCTACGGATTTGGAAGATTTCGACAGCACCATTTTTCCCTTCGAAGAATGTCGAGAGTTTTCTACCATATGGGCTGAAAAAGAAACAAAATAAAAGTTAGTTTCTCCGTATAAAAGGTATAGTTACAGCACTAAAATAAAATAAAGTACTAACCAAGAGGTTCAGATGATAAACTGATGGGAAAGTCATGAACACTTAACCCCGCCTTACGAAGGAAAGCCTCCCCGATCAGAAGAGCGCTTTGATATTTGTTTGCACGCATTTCGGGGATCTCAGTGATAAACTGTACATCGTCAGGAACAAGTTCACCAGTCGGTAAGCGACCTCCAGAAATCCAACTGGAACCATGATCCCATGAAAAAGGCATGGTCGAACCATCCGCCAAACATATATTAGACGGAGGACGAACAAAGAAGAAATGAGATTTCCATGAAGGATTACTAGAAACAGGGGCGTCAAAGATTGCTCGACTAGGCCGCTGACTAGCAAAGAAATATCCACGATTTGAAGAACTAGAAATATTGAAACGGAAAAGTTGCGTAAAATTACGAAAAGAAGGTTTAAACCCCTTTGCGATCATCAAAACGGAAAAACAAACCACAAAAGCAACGGAATTTGGAACCAGCTGTGTCAAGCACACACTGAAAGTTCTTAAAACTTCGAGAAAGAGGGGAGACAAAGGAAGACGCAGTCCGCTATTAAAGTGAGCCGTATAAAAGGCTCGACATCCCTCCGGTGGAGACGTGACCCTATCAGTAGGGGAAGGAAGAATTATCTCAGAACCTTCCAGAAAATATTTGGTATAATTATTCACAACCTCCGGGAATGTTTCCACCGTATAGGCACAAGCTACGTCCTCAATTGGTTCAGAAATCTGAGGAACAGTACCTTTGCCCTTTTTGGCTCGGGCAGCCACATCTGCATCAGAAAGGATTCGTACCTTGAAAGTATCTTCTACAGGGACGACGAAGTCAGATACTGTAGTTTGTTCGCCCAAAGGATTAGAATGCAACTCCTCCTCGTTATCGGGGGCGACGATCTCTCTAGAAGAGGAAGAAGATCTTCTTACAAAAGCCATATATTCTGGTTCTCGGAAGATGAAGATCGATAAAAGGAAAAATTTTATGAGATGAACGACTAATCAGGAAAATGATTACAAGTTGTAAGGAAGTATAAAAGAGAAATGGCGAACTCAAAAGTCACCTATTTATAATAAAATGAGACAAGACGTTTCGAACTCATCACAGCTACTCATATTCCCGCCAAAAACGGAAGGATACGAAAGGCCTCCTGAATAGACGCGTGGCGATTCATAATCGGACAGAGAAAACGACTATCTATGATATGTAGCACTCTTTTCCTTACTTAAGATTTTTTCCCACAGGGTTTTTTCTTAA
The DNA here is from genome assembly GCA_038501285.1 of Penstemon eatonii. Lineage (NCBI taxonomy): Eukaryota > Viridiplantae > Streptophyta > Magnoliopsida > Lamiales > Plantaginaceae > Penstemon > Penstemon eatonii. The sequence goes on along the minus strand of CM076715.1, from coordinate 56,379,508 downwards.
GAAAGGTTTTTAACGAGGCTCCATTCATAGAAAACAAACAATCGTAAAGATTTATCTACTTCTACGAGCTTCTATTATCTATACGCTCGAAGAAGTGAGGGAGTACTGATGGGGGCTATTTCGCACCCTACATACTACTCGGATCGAATGAAGAAGATAAGATCGATTCGACCAATTCAAACAGATCGGGATCATCTTATTGAACCGACCAAGTGCAGCTCGCTTCGATAGAAGACTATACTCCGGACTCAAGAAGGATATTTGGGCCGAGTCCTATTAGGACTATGTTTCCTTGTAACGCTAGGTTTAAAATTATATAAATACCTAGTTAATCATTGTATTGGACAACTACGAAAATCCTGAACTCTAAGAATACAGGATTTAACACTGCTTACAACAGCACAACTGAATAATATTCAATATAATTACAGAGCTTTTTACCTTCATATCGGTGTGTTTTTAGCTTTGTTTTGTGGTTTTACCTTTTGTTCTTGAATATTGCTTTTCTTTGTAACCGATCCATCCGGAATAAAGTAACAGAGCCCTATATAACATATATATAAATATCGAAAACCCCCCGATATCACATATTCACTGATATTCAATTAGCCCGACGAAATCCGGCTAAATCAATATCAGAAGGTTACAAAAAACAAAATTTCTCATATCAAATGCCCAATATATGAGTTCAATATAATTCTCAAATCATAAAAAAGTACACATTGGTCAATAGTAATTGATTTACACCAACTAATTTGAAGATGCCTATATGAATATTGATATTAGTTTATTACATCGACTTTTGAAACTTTACATCGATTCGCATTTCCTTTTCAAAGTTAATACTAATGTTGTGCAAAGTGTTAAATAACTCTTCAAGTCTTGTGGCCTCTTTTGCAAAGTGCTACCACATTCGGTATCATCTAAGTAACACTCACATCAATCTCTAGAGCAACTCATATTAATCGCCTTCTTCGATCTAACAAACTCTCAACAATTTCAATCTTTTGGTTTTATTATGGTCAAGCATCTTATCGTCCATAAATTTATCCACACTTCAAAGATAAGTTGGCCTACACGTTCTTCACTCCACCTTGTACAATGATGAATGAGGGCATGCTACATTCAAAGAATATCTTCTTTCACTTCAAAAATACACATTGAAGACAACAAATTAAGAACACCAAAATCTGAGTCAATCAAGCAAGGAGGGGGAAATATTAATTCAAGAACTAACTTAATTTAAAGTTTAATAATTCATTCAACTCAAAAGATGTAAAGTTCAAATCTTCAGAAAATACCAGTTTTGCTGGACTTGAAGCTTTTTTAGTTTCTTTGAGGTGTAAATACATCAATGAGTGTAAATACAAAATGCAGAAGAGAAAAATAAAAAAATAATGAGAAGAGCAACATATGTATTTATCGTGCTCTTCCACTTTATTTATCTCCAGACACATAAAAATATAATTTATCCAGTATATAAGCACCATAAAGTTCCTCAGTTACCAATTTTTTTAATTGTACAAATACCACACTTTAACTATAACTTAATAAAAACTCACTTGCATAAACAACTAATTACATAAAGCTAGTTCAAACAATTGGGCTAAAAATTTATCTTTTCGGTCTACAAACTCTCTGAAATTGTCCTATTGTTTTGGTTTTTTTCCTTATGCTGATTTTGGGTATGCTTATTTCCTTGGCCTTAGAAATTCCATTCTTTGAAATATGGATTAGAAAGTGAAAGTCTTAAATCACTACAATAAAAATAATCTTTGGTGGCATCAAGCTTGATGGCATTTTGAAGAAAATGTGAGAACAATAAATATAATTATATTTTTTTTAAATGTCAGGAATTATAAATGTTAAATATACTATTTAGTGACATTTTAATATTATTATGGCATTTTATAATGTTACATCTTGTTATGATTGTGATATTTAACTTTTAATAACACCGCTACAAGTGGCAGTTTGGAAAATGTCACTAGCAAAGTGCCACCTATAGCGGTGTGGCTAAATGTATTAATGTCACAATTATATTTAAAAGTAACATTATAAAATATCACTATAGTATAAAAATGTCACTAATCAATAAAACTAATAAAGAAGTGGATGAATTTTTTTTTTTTGTATTGCTGTTAAAGTACAGGGGCTATATATACACTACAATATACAATTAGTTTCCTACAATCAAGCACTAGGATCAATCTAATATCTAAATGATTTCCTACAATCAATCTAATATCTATAATTGATATCATACAATTAATCTCCAAAGTTTAAGCACAATCAAATCAATTAAACATCTTTATCATGCCCCCGCAAGATGGAGAACCGTGAGGTGATTCCAATCTTGTTTGCTAATTGAAAGAATCGCGAGCGAGAAAGAGGTTTGGTGAGCGCATCAGCTAGTTGATCAGAAGAAGAAACATGAGCAACTCGAAGAGAGCCCCCTTGAACTTGTTCTCTAATGAAGTGATAGTCAAGAGCAACATGTTTCATGCGAGAATGAAAGACCGGATTTGAACAGAGATTTGTTGCACCAACGTTGTCACAATAGATAACTGGTTGTTGAGGTAGAGAAACATGGAGCTCGGTGAGTAGAGAACAAACCCACTTAATTTCAGCAGCTGTGGTAGCAACCGCGCGATACTCGGCCTCGGTTGATGAGCGGGCCACTGTTCTCTGTTTCTTGGAACTCCATGAGATTGGATTACGACCAAGGTAGACGAGATAGGCACTTGTGGAGGTATAGTCGTCCTTATTTCCTGCCCAGTCGGCATCTGAAAAGGCATGAAGTGATAGTGGTGAGTTACGATAGAGAACAATACCATGATTAATAGTGCCACTAAGATACCGTAGTAGACATTTTGCTGCACTCCAATGATCAGTTTTAGGGCAGTGCATAAACTGAGATAACTTGTTGACAGTATAGGCAATATCTGGGCGGGTTAAGGATAAGTATTGGAGACTGCCAACAAGAGCTCTATATTCAGTTGGATCAGATAAGGACGATCCGGAATGAAGAGTCAGTGTAGGAGTAGTGGCAAGAGGTGTAGACACAGGTTTGGCATCAGACATGTGAGTGCGAGTAAGTATATCATGTATATATCGCCGCTGAGAAAGAAATATGCCCTGCTGATGAGGGAGGACTTCAACTCCAAGAAAATATGAGAGTGGACCAAGGTCCTTGAGAGAAAATCTATTGGAGAGAAGGTTAATGAAATTTTGTACTGCTTCATTATTGTTTCCTGTGATGATTATGTCATCAACATATACCAAGAGATATATCATGATGTCCGAAGCACTGTAGACAAATAGTGATGTGTCGGCATGAGAATTAGTGAAGTCAGAGGTGATTAAGAATTGACGTAACTCATGGTACCATGCACGAGGAGCTTGCTTGAGGCCGTATATTGCTTTACGTAATTTACAGACATGTTGAGGCTGGTCTTTATCAATGAATCCCTGTGGTTGTGCCATGAAGACGGCTTCGGAAAGAGAGCCTTGAAGGAAGGCATTATTGATATCAAGTTGTCGTAGTGACCAGCCACGATTAACAGCAAGAGAAAGAACAAGTCGTATTGTTGTTGGTTTGACAACTGGACTGAAGGTGTCATGATAGTCAACACCGGGACGTTGGTGGAACCCCTTGGCAACTAAACGTGCTTTGTACCTGTCAATAGAACCATCAGAGAGACGTTTAGTTCGAAAAATCCATTTGCAACCAACTACATTGTGGGACGGATGTGGTGGAACAAGATCCCATGTCCCATTCCGAACAAGAGCATCATACTCCTCAGACATGGCCTGACGCCACTTGGGATCTTTGATGGCATGGGTCACTGTAGAGGGTTCAAGGTCAGGGTTGGAGGAAAGTTGTGCATTGAGGTTGAGTTTCTGGATTGGTTTTTGGATATTATTCTTGGATCGAGTAACTATACCTTGAGGTGGAGGAGGAGGCGGAAGAGATGAAGGTGTTGGTGGTTGTGGTTGTGGTAATTGGGTTGCGGGTGAAGTAGATAGTGATAGTGGAGTTGGATGTTGATATGGTGAAGGTGTAACCACGGTGTCGGTTCTTGGATTTTGTAGGGTTGGGGTGTTTGTTGGTGGAAGAACGATTGATGTGGGTACGTAGCTGGTCTCTTGAATGAGATCCTCTTGAGGGATTGGATCGAGGGCAGCAGATGATGTGATGGTGGCCGAGGACTATGACTCGAAAGGAAGCCATAAGTGAGGTGAGGATGAAGAAGGTCGAGGGAGGTAAGTTTTAATATTTTTGAAGGGCATTATCGACTCGATGAATCTAACATGACGAGATGTGTAGATACGTGACTTAACGGTATCCAGACAGAGATAAGCACTCTGAGTGGATGAATAACCCAGAAACACACAAGGAGTAGAGCGTGGAGATAGTTTGTGAGGTGAATATGGTCGCAACCAAGGATAGCACAGACAACCAAAACTTCGAAGTTTGGAATAGTTAGGGGGTGTGCCAAAGAGCTTTTCATATGGTGATAGGAGTTGGAGGGTAGGAGTGGGTAGACGGTTAATGAGATAAACTGCTGTGTTGAAGGCATGTGACCAATATGACATGGGCATGGAAGCATGTGAGAGAAGTGATAAGCCCGTTTCAACAATGTGACGATGGCGGCGTTCGGAATAACCATTGTGTTCAGGTGTATGTGGAGGTGTTGTTAAATGAGATATCCCACTAGAACTAAGATAAGAAGAGAGTGCTTTATATTCCCCCCCATTGTCAGAATACAACGTGATAATTTTTCTATTAAAGTAATTTTTCACCAATGATTTAAAGCGAACAAATACACCATAGACATCAGACTTTCTTTTGAGTGGGTAAAGCCATATGTATTTAGTAAAATGATCGACAAAAATGACATAATATTTGAAATTATCAATGGAGTAGAGGGGAGATGTCCACACATCGGAGTATATTATATTAAGTGGTGAAGTTGAGGTGAGAGTGGAAGTGGAGAAAGGTAACTTGTGACTTTTATTGCATTGACACGCATTACAATTAAAATTATGAGATAATGGGGTTGTGACTTCTAATTGAAAAGTAGAAACAATATGTCGAAGAATTGACGATGACGGATGACCTAAGCGATGATGCCACTCGGACGAAGTGGTCTTAACACTAGAGAAAGCTACCAATGGAGAAGACTTGAGAGAGCGAGTTGGCCATTCATACACACCATCCTTAGTTTGACCCTGTAAAAGTGTTGCCCCCGTGCGAAGATCCTTCACAAGAAATGAATGAGGTAATAATTCAATTGAAGTATTGTTAGATATACAAAATTGAGAAATTGAAATAAGGTTTTTATGCATAGTAGGAACACAAAGGACATTATTAAGTAAAAATGTTTGTGATGGAGTTTTTAAAGTGGCAGAACCGGTATGTGAGATAGGAAGACCCGTGCCATCGCCAATCACAACATCGTCATGCCCTGTATAAGGAGCATGAATTGAGAGGTTACTCAGGTCGGTGGTAACATGATGAGATGCACCACTGTCAAGAAGCCAATTGGACTCATTGGAGTTGTCGGTTATTGCAACATCAGCACGAGGCTGCCATGGAGCTGGGGGTCGGGATTGCCATTGACGAGATGGTCGTGGATTGGATTCTGGATTCATTGGTGTTAGGCGAAAGAGAGGACACTGTTGAACAGTGTGTCCTTGAGCACGACACCCTTGACACTTTCCTAGATATGGCCGAGGGGATGGACGATCAATTCTCGTATTGGTGTTGATTGATGTGTTTGCCCACGGCCGTTGATTTGCTGAACCATCTGGTCGAGAGTTGGCTCGAGTTGAAGTAGGATTTGCTGAGATCGGGAGCGGAGTTGTATTGGAAAAGTGAGATCGAAGAGATAACTCTTTGTTAATCAACTTTTCATGAAGTTCATCAAACGATATTGTGGTTTCTCTAGCATTGATAATGTCCACAATTGGTTTGTAGTCATCATCAAGTCCATCAAGAATTTTCTCAATGATGTCTTCGTTGTCCATAGGCTTGCCAAGGAGAGCAAGTTCTTCAGTCCGAGTCTTGATGAATTGCATGTACTCGGAGATTGTTTGAGACCCTTTAGTTGCTTGTTTGATTTGTTCCTTTATTTGCTTGATGTGACCACGAGATGGTTTTGCATAAGTGTTGGCAAGGACTGTCCATGCCTCACGTGATGTTTTGCATTGAGTGATAAGTGGTATGATACTTTGAGAAATAGAGCCCACTAGTGCTCCAAAGATTAGTTTGTCTTGACGTAGCCAGGTTAGGTATTTTGGATTGGGAGTAGTAGCATTTGCATCGGTGATCGTGGCTGGTGGTGCCAAGATAGATCCGTCAATAAATTGTTGTAGATCATAGCCAATAAGAATGGATTCAATTTGTAGCTTCCAAGAGAGATAATTGGTGGATGTGAGTTTTACTGAGTTGTGTATATGTATAGCAATTAGGGGTTTGGTGGGTTCTTGAGTGTTGGGTATGAGTGTTTGATTGTTGTCAGTGGCCATAGTTAGCCAAAGAAAAAAAAATAGAGAGGTTTTGAAGTGTAGCTGTGAGAAGAGAAAAAATATAAGAATATGGCTCTGTATACCATAAAGAAGTGGATGAATTATTATTTTTTTGTATTGCTGATAAAGTACAGGGGCTATATACACTACAATATACAATTAGTTTCCTACAATCAAGCACTAGGATCAATCTAATATCTAAATGATTTCCTACAATCAATCTAATATCTATAATTGATATCATACAATTAATCTCCAAAGTTTAAGCACAATCAAATCAATTAAACATCTTTATCAACTAACACTTATACTTTGTGGCATTTTTCAAAAATATAACTATATTAATAATTTGTGATATTTTCTTTAAAATGTTATGAAGCATAGTGCCATTATATATCATATTTGTTGTAGTGAATGTCCACAAATTACTATATTCAAAATTTTTTTGACTTAGAACTCCAAAGTAATATTCATCCAACAGCCGCGGGAGGAATCACACAGAAATTCCAAAATTGATTAAAATTCCAGAACTCAAATAATCTCAAATTTAGACTTATATGAAGACAGAATCAAGAAAATATTAACTTTGGGCTAATCTTTGCATAAATGAATTGAAATTCAACAAATTAAAAAAGAATGAAATATATATTAATCAAATATACATGAAGTTCCATAGTCCTATGCAAACCATAAAGGTGCTTCACCTAGAAATTAAAAGAGTGAATAGTATTTTTTGTCCTTTTATGGGTTAAATTTTACATTTTCGTCCCTATTTTATAGTAGATTGATCACTCTTATCAATATAATGTATTATATTCGTCCCTCTTATAACACATTCTTCCCTCTTAAATTTTTTGTATCAAATTCGTCCCTCTTATCAATATAGTGTAACACATTAGTCCCTCTTAAATACAAAATACATCACTTAAACTTTTGCCCACTTTATAATATATTTTGAATTTAAGTGATGTATTTTGTATTTAAGAGGGACCAATGTGTTACACTACATTGATATAAGAGACGAATGTGATATACTAAATTGATAAGAGGGACCAATCTGCTACAAAAAAATTAAGAGGGATGAAAGTGCAAAATTTAATCCGTAAGAAGGATCAAAAGCTTGATTTACTCAAATTAAAAAGATCAAATTGTTGAGTCTATTGAGTTTCATCTTCAAATCATTATCATTTATCAGTGTACATAATCATCTACATTAAAAAAACCCAACCGCATAATTCAAACCATTAAACCGTTCTATTATTCGAATATCCTCTTATTGCTTTAAAATGCTTTAAACCGTTCTATTATTCATGGATCAAAATTTCCATCTTTTCCATCAAAAACATCGAAAAGTTTAGGCTTTTGAATTAGGCGAAACGAAAACAAGATGTAATTCCGAAACTATATATTTGCCTTAAACTTTGTTATTTTCCTAAATTTAGTAACTTTTTTTACAAATTTTCCTTAGTGTTTCCGAAACATTTCATAATAGTCTCGAAAAGTTTTCAGTATTTGACTGACCGAAACATACATTTGAACCGAAATTTTGATCCATACTATTATTCGAATATCCTCTTATTGCTCTCATTCTCCACTATAGTGTACATTTCAATGTTCAATTGAGGAGGGGTTGTTATGGAAAATGCAATTTTGGTATAAGAATTGTCGAAATGGTGTACAAAATTTCCAGGTTTAGCCTTGGTTCATGATAATTGTGTTCCGGATTGACAACATAACTAAAAAGGCAATTTTTGTAAATTTGTAGAAAAAACCGCTGTTATGTGAAAGGGAAATGCGTTTTTTTTATTAGTAGTATATAGATTTCATATTTAATTTTAAATAGGTAATTTCATACTTTAGCAGAACATAATTTTCGTTTTGAAAAATTTGGCTCAATAGCCTTATCAAAAGTGTTATTTGCAAAAAATGGCTCTCCCATTTTATTTTTTATTTTTTTTAAACTCAATTAAAATTAATTAAACATACCTACACTAATCAACTACAATTAAAATAATTTAATTAATTAACACAAGATAACAACAAAAATAAAACACACCCCCAATCTTTTACAAATTCATTTTCACCCTCACTTTAATTACAAAAATTCTCTCACTAAAAATATACTAAAAAAAATCATATCCAACACCAAATTTCAACAATGGAATATGTAAATTGTGAGTTGGCACTATGACATATCGGAATCATCTAACCGATCGCGATTCCCAAAACAAAGAAGAATCATTGAGTTTTTTAATTTTTCCAATTTAAAAAAAAAATGTAAATGTCACATGTGGCTTGGTTCTCCAAGCGACCCAGTGACAAATGAAGATTTGAATCATCAAATGTCGTCGGGTCGCTTGTAAGGCCAAGCCACCGCTACTACGTGTGTGCCCACCCTGGTATGGACATTTCATGTGTCACCGGGTTGCATCATAACCGAGCGATCGAGCCAGTGTGCGTGCCAGGTTAATAAGATACAATGTTTGTCAACGCCTTGAGGGATGGAAAGAAAAATTGCTATCGAAAGGGGGCAAGAAAATTGCTAAGATGGTTACTACTAATAAAACATTACTTTCAAAACAACCTTAGAGGCTTTTAGAGAATTCGAGTAGCCTACTTGGGAAAGTCTTAAATGCACGATATTTTCCAAATTCAAATGTCTTGGACTTGACACTTATTTATTGAAAAAGTTATCCCAAAAGTTTGTTAATTAAATATATATTTGCAACTAAATTACTAAGAAGGTTACTGCTATTCATGGTTCATAGATTTTTCGTGTTGATTTTACAATTAAGGGGTTTAGGCGCAAAGTTTCGTATGTGAAATCGTTGAACGCTAAAGTACTGGTATCCTCGGTGATATTATTGAACTCTAAATTTGGGGAAAAATGCAAGATACTCCTCTGTGTTATGCTAAACCTGCAAGAAACTACTCTGCGAAATTTTTCTTGTGCCAAACTTTCTTGTGTTTTCAAAAATCCTGCAAAAAACACCCAATTTGTAAAAAAAGAAAGTTTGGCGTTATTTTGGTAACTTTGGTTGAGGCCTCACTTTTGTACATCTGCTCGTTATTTTGGTAATTTTGCTGCTCTTAATTTCCGTTTTTTATATGATAATCTCACCTTGCTTTTTCTTCTCTGTCTCTCATAGGTAATTTATGAGCAATAGAGGTTTGAATTTTGTTGAATAAAGAGTTATTAGCTCAATAAGATCGGGTTAGCCATATTTCTTTCCTTTCTAAGTAAAATTCCTCTACTAATGTATATTGCATTGGATTAGTTTTGCTTCAGCGAAATGAAAATAAATGTCTGAAAAATTCACGTTGATTTACTCAATATCGAATTAATCCATTAGTTGCTCTATCATTTATATGAATGTTGACCTCATTTGTTGCTTGGATATTTGAATATTGCCACAATGTTATTCTTTGTATTCAAAGGAAGTTGTATGCATTATGAAAATTCATAGTTGAGATATATTACATAATTAATGTAGCTATACAATGATCTAATTACTACATTAAGGGCCCTAAACTCTTGACAAGCAGTTGGCAATGAGAGGAATATTCAGCTATGCAAGGACATGTTTCCCTTTCTTACTTTTCGTCGACGAGGTTATATTGGTGGTTATACTTTTCATCTTGAATTTCATTCGCATTTTCGTTTTGTGCAGCTTAAGCAACTTGAGTCAATAACATGCTCTATCAAGACATACCCTTCTCAGTATCTAAGCTTAAGCAGCTTGAGTTATGGTAAGTCATATTCGTAATACTATGCATCGGGAACACGAAAAATAACCAGCTAACTGGTCTATTTCCTTCTACACTAACAGAAATTCCCAATATGAAGACACTGTAAGTGACCTTAACTATTTCTTTAGTGATTTTTTTAAAATATTTATTTTAAAATCTAGAGTAAAATGTCTTCTTGCTTATAGAGATCTTGCTAGAAACCAGCTTATAGGCAAGATACCGAGATTGATCTACTGGAATGAAGTATTGAAATACCTGTAAGTATTGTTGGTGTTTTGTTGTTTTTCTAGATTTTTTTTTTAAGTATTGAGCTGCCCTTTTGCATCGTAGATTTTGACTTGTGTTTATTTGTGTAGTTGATGACTATTCCTTAGAATGTGATGCTCTGTTTAGCAAATGGACCATTAAGAGCCTTTTGACCTGTTATATTTTACTGTTGGTCTATCTTGTTTAACTACTCTATATGATAGGTTTAATTTCCTGGATTGACTCTTTGTGTTTTGTTGTTGTTAAGTTCATAATACTTTCATATTTATGTAATTGCAAGGTGTTGTCAAGGAAGAAGGTTTAACATGGATGGTTGGATCGCACATTATTTTGTATTTTAGTTTGATAGATTGGTTATTGCAAATTGTTGGGGCATTGCATTTGTTGGATGATTTGGAAAAGATACATATTTTGATTATATTTGTTGTATGATTAGAAAAATGTGTTTATTACGTGTTAAAAGATAAGTAGAAAATATTTATTGAATTTAGATTTGGATTATATATAAATATATGCAGTAATAACAAAAGCACAAAATATATCTATGTCAAATGATTTTATATATATATATAAAAAAGGAACCTTGTTCATTCCCGGCGCTTTTTAAGCGCTGGGAGTAGCTTAGAAACCGCTGTTAATATTTATTCCCGCCGCTTAAAAAGCGACGGCAATACTTATTCTCGGCGGGTTTTTTTTCCGTCGCCGTTTTTACCCGGCGGCAGTGGGGCGCTTTAATGCATTTAAAGCGCCAGGTATATTATTCCCTCTTTTTTCGATATTCCTGATGCTTTTTACGCACCGAAAAAGACTTAGTGTGCAGCGATGGATCTAAATAGAGACAGGTGTGTCTGGGGTAGCCCCTATTCAATTTTATCAATTTCTTTATTTATTTATTTTGAAATTTCTTCTTTTTTTTTCAAGTTTTCTTTCTTGTTTTTTTATTACTATGTATAATTTCAAACTGATCTGAATACTATAAAGTAGTTATAAACGTCCTGCTATCACGAGTATGTTTGAGTCCAGATGATTAGTCCACTTATGTTGGATTATGTGACCAAACATATGCGAGCTTGTTTCAGTATAATCGAAAACACACATATATAAATACACGTTACAATTGTATCGTAGAGATATAATTTTCCGCTATGAAGATAGTAAAGAATTGACTTCGTAACTGATGAGCTATCAATGATTAAATGATAGTCTATTTGTTCTTATAGAAAGTGACATATCTAATGGTATTTTAAATAATGCTACTAAAGACCGATTTTAAAAAAGGAAGCATCGTTGCGGTCAATTATGTAATTGGTGTCTTTTGAAATTGTGATTAAAATACTTAAATGTTTTGGGTTTTTTAAGGGTTATAACAAGGTATAATATGTAATTAAAATAATATGTGGGGTTATTTTTGTCAAACTCTGCCTCTTTTTGTTGATCATCATAATTCAATCATGGAGAAATTATTTCTTGTTTAAGTGTGATGAATCTTGAATTAATACCGGAATCGGAATTGATCACCGGAATTTAGAGAGAAGAATTGAAATATGAATTGAGAGAAATTAAACTGAAAAATTATTATTCATTCAAGTTAACAACATAATACAAAACCCCTTTATTTATAATAACAGACAGGGGCAAATACGGAGAGACAGAAAAATAAAAAAACTAACTAGAAAATAGAAACAAAACAAAACACGCCTTTATGCTATATACAAATCCCTAATTCCTAATTCAAACGGTCATCTTATTTTCCTTTCAAACTGCAGCTATCTTCTTCAATTGATTGGGAATCTTGCTTGAGGTGATCTGCTCTATCTTGAAGGCCGCCATTCAAGCTTGAGGTAAGCTCAATTCCTTGATTATTAAATCCCTGTAATACCCCCCCCCCCCCCCGTAAGATGGAGTGTAAAGTGTACTGACACCCATCTTGGAGAGGATGAACTTAAACTGGGGTCTAGGTAAAGGTTTGGTTAAAATATCTGCAATTTGCAGATTGGAGGAGATCGGGAGAACCTTCAAGTCTTTCTGCTCAATATGCTCACGGATGAAGTGAAGCTCAATTTCAATGTGCTTAGATCTTTCGTGAAAAGTTGGATTTTGTGCCAGATATATAGCGGATTGATTGTCACAGAACACAACTGGAGGACTGGAGTGCAGAACATGTAAGTCTTTGAGCAACTGATTAATCCACAGAATTTCACTAGTTATTGCACCTAGAGCCCTGTATTCTGCTTCTGCAGAAGACTTTGAAACTGTATTTTGACGTTTTGCTTTCCAAGATATCAATGATTCACCAATGTAAATGCAAAATCCTGTAGTAGAACGTCTAGTGTCCAAACAGGAGCCCCAATCCGAATCACAGAACCCTGTCAAGGATAGAGAAGATTTATGAGAGTAATATAGTCCTTGACCAGGAGAACCTTTTAAGTATCTTAGCAAATGATGAGTGGCTGTTAAATGTTTAGTTGTAGGTTTAGCTATAAACTGACTTAATTTATGGACAGCATAACTTATGTCTGGCCTAGTTAGAGTTAAGTATATAAGCCTACCTACTAACCTCCTATAAGGAGATGGATCAGGAAGTAAGTCACCATCATTATGTTTTAAAGCTATTTGAGGATCCATAGGTAAATGAACTGGTTTAGATCCTAAGTAACCAGTATCTTGTAAAATCTGCAAAGTATATTGTCTTTGTGTGATGACAAGACCAAGTTTAGAGTAGGCTAATTCAATACCCAGAAAATATTTTAACCTACCTAAATCCCTGAGTTTAAAAAAGGTTCCAAGTTGACTTTTAACATGAGTAAGAAGAGAGATATTGGGACCAGCAAGTATGATGTCATCAACATAAACCAAAATAGCAATAAAATTGAAATCCTTACCAGAAGTGAAAAGGGAATAATCTGACCTGGATTGGATGAAGCCTAGTTGTTGTAGGAAAGTCTTGAGCTTGCAATTCCATTGTCTGCTTGCCTATTTTAGTCCATAAATGGACTTATTTAACTTACAAACCAAAGTGCGAGATGAACAGATGTGATGTGTTTTAGTTGTAGGATTGTAGCCTTTTGGAAGTTTCATATAAACTTCTTCCTCTAAGTCCCCATTTAAGAAGGCATTTGTAATATCTAATTGCTGTAAATCCCAACTTTTAGAAATAGACAGAGCTAATAGTAGTCTTACAGTTACAAGTTTAGCAATAGGAGAGAAGGTGTCCAGATAGTGAACTCCCTCTTGTTGGGTAAACCCTTGAGCCACCAGCCTGGCTTTGTATCTTTCAACAGAACCATCAGCCTTTCTTTTGATCTTAAATACCCATTTGCAACTTATGGGATTTTTATGTGGTGGAAGAGATACAACAGACCATGTATTAGTGGTTTCCAAGGCATTCAGTTCTTCCTGAATGGCATGAATCCATTTTGGATGCTTAATAGCTTGGGCATAGGTATTTGGTTCTGTAATTTGAGAGATGTTGGATATGAAAGCCTGATGAGTAGAAGAGGTTTTGGAATAGTCAAGAACACTGGAAATGGGATGCTTAACAGTAAGTGTTGACACTGAACCACAGTGATAGTCCTGTAAGTAGGAAGGTTGTTTAGGAATTCTTGTAGACCTTCTGTAAGGAATAGTAGTATCAGTGGATGGTTGAGGGGAAAGGGTGGTGATGTGCTGGTGTTCAGAAGCAGGATTAGGAGATGTAAAATCAGGATCATCAAAGTAAAACCCACTTGTGTTAGGACTAGGAGTGTTAAAATCAGTGTCACCCATGAAGGTTTGAAGAATAACAGGATCATGAAAAGGAAAAATGTTTTCAAGGAAAATAACATTCCTTGAGTGGAAAATAGAATGAGTAGTTAAATCCAATAATTTATAACCTTTTATTCCAGGGGTGTAACCCAGAAAAATGCATTTTGAAGCTCTTGGATCAAACTTTGTCCTTTTATCCTTTAATGTAGTAGCATAAGATAAACAACCAAAGACTTTAAGAAAACTGTAATCAAAATCATGACCATAAAGTCTGAAAAAGGGAGTTTGGTTATGCAAAATAGGGGAGGGAATCCTATTTATCAAAAAAACAGAAGTAAGTATGCATTCAGTCCAATAAATGATAGGGAGTTTAGATTGAAATAGTAAGGATCTAGCAACATTTAATAAATGTTGGTGTTTACGCTCCACTATGGAATTCTGTTGAGGTGTCTCAACACAAGAGAATTGGTGAAGAATGCCTAAATTATCAAATAATTCAGTAAACTTTAATTCTTGTGCATTGTCACTCCTAAATATCTTGATTGAAGAATTAAATTGATTTTTGATCATGTTGAGAAATTTAGGAATGATGGAAATAACATCAGATTTCTGTTGTAAAAGGTATATCCATGTAAACCTACTAAAATCAACCACTAAAGTCAAAAAATATTTGAATCCATTATAAGAAGTGACCTTAAAAGGTCCCCAAATGTCACAATGAATAGTATGAAAAACATAGGGAGAAATGGCATTCTTTGATTGAAAAGGTAAACATTTTTGTTTTGCTAGAGGGCATACATCACAAGGGATAGGGGTGTTGGACTTGCTAACAGAAGAAAAATGTAACAATTTTTGTAAGCTAAACAATCTATCTACTGAGGGGTGACCCAATCTAAAGTGCCAAACATCACTAGAAACTGAAGAACATATATTGGTAGGATAGGTTCTAGGAGGAGCATGCTGCAAAACATATAATCCATCAATGAGGTCACCCCTGCCAATCATCTTCATATTGCTCAAGTCCTGAATTAAGAAATGATTATGCAAAAATTTAATGCTTAATTTAACATGCTGAAGTAATGCACTCACAGAAAGTAAATTAAACTGAAATGTAGGAACATAGAGCACATTATGCAAGGTGAGTAGGGGGTGAATAGGTACTGAACCAGAATATGACACAGAAATAGAAGTCAAGTTAGGTAAAGTAATGCTGGTGTTAGAAGTGTGTGAGAAAGAAGAATACATACTTAAGTCATTACAAATGTGATTTGAAGCACCAGAGTCTATGATCCATGTGTTAGTGTAAGAAGAAGTATGTGCACAAAGATGTGAAGAACAGATACCTGTTTGTGCATTGACAAAGTTGTTTGCTGACTGATTCTGTTGATCATGTGCAGGGGATGATGAAGAACTCTGGATCCTGGCATTCAGTATGTTGGAGAGTTGAGTGCATTGCTCAGGAGATAAGGTATGCAAGAAATTTTGTAAGTCTGAATGCTGTAGTGGATCTGGACTCTGTGTGCTGGAAATTTGATTAGCTTTTACTGCTTGATTCTGCTGCTGCTGTCTATTATTGTTGTTATTTCTGTACCCTGGGGGAAACCCATGAATCTTGAAACAAGTATCCACTGTGTGGCCTGTTCTCTGACAGTGAGTACAATAAGGTCTGTTTTGACCTCTAAACTGGTTGTTATGAGTATTAGGATTAGGATTAGGATTGTTGTAGGAAGAACGGTTGTTGGGTTTACTGGTGTTCTAAAAAGAGGGATTGGAAGGCTTGTATTGGTTAGTAGAAGGGGTAGATCTAGTGGAGAAAACCATGGAATTAGAGGAATCCATGGCTTTGTTGGAATTATGAAGGAACTGTTGCTTTTCTTCCTGTGTAAGGAGAGATTAGGCCTTGTGAACATCTGGTAAAGGATCCATCAAAAGCAATTGGCTTCTGATGTGAGAAAAAGAATCTTGAAGACCATTAAGAAAGATTAGGAGATATTCATTCTCAAAATAGGCTTCTAGTTTGCCACAGTCACATTTAGGCCTAAAATTTGTAAGTTCATCATAAAGAACCTTAAGCTTGGAAAAATAGGTAGTAATGTTCATAGTCTGTTGATGGAGGTTGATCATATCTCTCCTCAACTCAAACATTCTAGGTCCATTGGATTGTTGGAACCTATGTCTAAGTTCTTCCCAAATTTGAATGGCAGAAGTGTGGTAAATGATTGTGGAAGAAATTTCTTTAGTGAGGGAATTCAAGATCCAGGTAACAACAATGGTGTTGTTCCTATCCCAATAATTTTCCAAGACTGGATCCCCAGTAGGTTGTAATATAGAACCATCAATGAAACCTAATTTGTTTTTCACCTTAAGAGCAAGGATCATAGATCGTTCCCAAGTCTGGTAATTGTCTGATGCTAATTTTTCAGAAACAAGGATAAGTCCTGGACCATCAGCCAGGTGCAAGTAGAATGGACTAGAAGGATCCTCAATAGGGGGTCTGGAACGAGTTTGGGGAGGGGTTTGAGGAGTGTGATCTGATGTAGTGGAAGTATTAGACATATTTAGTGGTTCTGGGTTGAGAAAAAGATGGATATCTGGACAGAAAAGAGGCCAAGAAACAGGAGAGAAAAACAAGAAAAAGAAAGAAAGAACCTGTGATGAGATGTAAATACAGTAACGTGGAGAAATAGAATCACCAACTCGTGAACAGGGGATGGAGTAGAACACTAAATCTTGAACCGAAATTGAATTAGAACACCAAATCTTGAACCGAAATTGAATTAGAACTCCAAATCTGAAAGTCTGAAACGTTGATCAGAAGCGGAAGCCTTGTGAAATCAGTAATCTGCTAATACCATGTTGATCATCATAATTCAATCATGGAGAAATTATTTCTTGTTTAAGTGTGATGAATCTTGAATTAATACCGGAATCGGAATTGATCACCGGAATTTAGAGAGAAGAATTGAAATATGAATTGAGAGAAATTAAACTGAAAAATTATTATTCATTCAAGTTAACAACAGAATACAAAACCCCTTTATTTATAATAACAGACAGGGGCAAATACGGAAAGACAGAAAAATAAAAAAACTAACTAGAAAATTGAAACAAAACAAAACACGCCTTTATGCTATATACAAATCCCTAATTCCTAATTCAAACGGTCATCTTATTTTCCTTTCAAACTGCAGCTATCTTCTTCAATTGATTGGGAATCTTGCTTGAGGTGATCTGCTCTATCTTGAAGGCCGCCATTCAAGCTTGAGGTAAGCTCAATTCCTTGATTATTAAATCCCTGTAATACTTTTTTAAGTATCCTATCTCCTCATATAATTTATAGAAGAATTTAGGCCCCCAGAACTAAATTCCTAGGTCCGGACCTTGATGTACAATTTAATTCTCAAATGTAGTTGGAATTGCCTGCAGAGATCTCGTTTTGATCAAATTTAATTGTTACTCCTATTAAACGAGTCCTTATATAAGATCAACTATTAAGATCTAATTGCACGAGCATTTAAGCATGAATGAATCACGTGATTAAGTAAGATGGTGTTCATGAATTTGTTCAAGAAATTGTAGGCAACAGACTAATTAAGACAAATATGTAAAAAGAAGTATCATGTGCATCCTCTTCTTCATATTATTTTATCAAATCAAGAAATAAATAAATAAAGATTGGAAATCCAAAAGAAAGCATTTGTAGCTTTTCTGGGACAAAACTTTTCCTATAAATTGATTCAATCCAAATGATATGATTTACATAAGTTTTTCGGTTTGGATAAGAAAGGCAAGAAATGAAGTGACAAAAATTGCTGCCAAAAACTCAGATATATGTAAGTTTTATTTTTTAAATTACATATGCTAAATTCCTCTCTTTATTTTATTTTTTATAATAGAAAGAATTAGGGTTGAACTCATTCAAAACCGAATTGAATCGAACCTTCCAAAATCAAAAACTAAACCGAACAACTTAAGTGGTTTTCGTTAACTAAAATTTATCTACTTATAGTTTACAAAAATTTATGTAATCAACTAAATAGAGTATTTAAGGAAAAAAACATAAAACTCAATACTAAACATCATTATCATGAACTAAATAGTTAACAATCCTCAAATCATAAATTAAACAACAAAAAGTTCTAGAATCCATAAAATTATATGGGCTGACCCTATTGGGTAACTCAATATTTGAACAATGTCGATTTTCGGTTCGGTTTGGTTAATAAAACAAAAATAACCAAACCGAACCGAAAATCAAAAACAGGATTTGTTCAAATCTGAAAGTCGAAAATCGAACCAAATAACTTTGGTTTGGTTCGGTTCGGCCAATTAACCGAACTGTGAACCCAAACATGGACCATGAGCAATAAACATAGCAATGAACAATGAACCACAAAAAACAATGGATTGTTGACTCCAATTAAACCAAATACTCCGTGCTAAAACAAGGCTGAATTTGTTGCAGGATAGTGAAAATCATCATCAACAAGATAAAAAAAAAACCATATGTTGTTCTACTTTTACTTATTTAAAAATCCAATCCTCAATCATGTTTAGCTTCATGGCAGCTCTATTTCATATTCACATGCCACAATGTTCATCTTTTCGTCTTCGATAAAGAAATTTGCACCAACCATATTCATCTGATGTGAAAATAATTACATGAACAACAATGAAATATATCTCCAATTGAGCCCCATGATTTTGTATAACATTCGAACCAAGAAAGCAAATTGGGACATATATGCAACAAAAATAGAAATTAACTAAAACATGATAACAAGTTTTTTAAGAAAAGAAAGCAAAACATGACAATAAAAGTACAAAGGACATAAATTAGCACCAAATAAATGAAAAATAATAACTCACACTCAATTAAGCATGGATGCGAACTTGAAGGCCATCGTTCCCGAGGTCACATTGATCCTCACGAATCTGATTTGCTGAAGACATAACAGAAGGACTAGATTCATCCACCTCGATCATTTCAAGCGTGGTAATTTCTCCAATGCCACTAGGTATTTCCTCCAGCGCGGAGCATTTCCGAATAATTAGGTGTCGGAGACATGGGAAATGGGTTTCATTGGCTCGCCAGTGCACCAGATTCAATTTTTCGAGTACCAGAAACTGTAGTGAGCAAAATTCCCCTTCATTGGGCTTCTCCCACTCTGCATCTTCAAAGTTACATTCTTTTATTTTGAGCACTTCAAGATTGGGTAACAAACCAATAATTTCCATGAATTTAGAAGGTATTACACATTTCTTCAGAGTCAACTTTTTTATTGAAGGAGGAAGACCGATGTTAGAAAAAGAATCACTAGCCTCCATTGACAAGTCAGACGAGCACTTCAAATTTTCAAGTTTATGCAGATAAGAAAGATCAACAACAATGGAGCCATCAAAATGGATTCCCAACTCTATCAGTTTAGGAAAGGTTATATAGTCTAACACACCTGCCCGGATAGTCGACAGCGTTTGCAGCTTCCCTTCGACAATGCTTTTAGTTCCATAGGGATGAATAAGATAATAGGCTTCTCCTTTGTACTTGAAATGTCTCAAATGTGTCATCTCCAATATTTCAGATGGTATAAAATCACTAAAAGAACCTTTACAAATCCAAAATAACGTTTGTAGATTCCACAAACTAGATATTTCAGAAGTTAAATTTGAATTACACATGAGGGCCAAGTATCGTAAGTTTAGTAGTTGACATATTTCCGTTGGGAACCACTGGAATGCTATTTCACATATATCTAGCACCCTCAACAATCTAATACAAAAAACACTTCAGATAGAATCAAACGCGACGCCAAACCAGTGCATAAGAAAGAACGGGCCAGTGACATAGCTTCCTTTGAGGCATAAATATCATTAATGCGATAGGATGGATGGACACTCACACGACGCAGGCTATGCGATGGATCTCCTCGGACATTGTAAACATGCTGGTTCTTGACATGAAGAAACTTTTCCTGTTTAGCTTTTCTCACACACAAATCCCTCAAGAGATCATGAATGCTACAACTTTTCACTTTGCCATTATATGCTTGTTTTCGAACCAAAAGAAGATTTCTATCAACAAGAGCCTTTAGGTACACCTCTGCCGCTTCTTCCAAGTTTTTATCTCGAATTGGTTTCAGAAACCCCTCAGCTACCCACAACGTTATGAGTTTGGAAGCCTGAATCTCATAATCTTCTGGAAAAGCTCCTAGATAGAGAAAACACGGCCTTAAACAATGAGGCAAGTTATCGTAACTCAATGATAATATCTTTGAGATTTGATCGTCTTTCTCAGCAGCAATTGTGCTTACGTCCATTGCAACATGCTCCCACCAATCCTTTCTTTCCTTGCCCTTCGAGAGCAGTCCACCAATTACATGAATTGCAAGAGGAAGCCCTGCGCAATTGCTCGCAATATATTTCCCAATCTTTTCCAAAGCAGCAGGGCAATTATTTTTCCCAAACACCTCTTCACAGAGTAAATTCCAACTTTCAACATTGTTTAGAAGTTGCATTTGATGGTGTGTACTCAACGGGTTCACATAATTAGCCAAGCCCGATTCTCTAGTGGTTAATATGATCCGACTTCCATTGTTGTTGTCAGGGAAGAACCTTTGTGTTGCATCCCAGACATCGGTACTCCACATATCATCCAATATGATTAGAAATCTTCTACTATTTAAATTTTGAAATAAGGTAACTGCCAATTGACTATTTTTCTTGCGTAGCATCTCGTCAGTAACATTTCCAATTACCTGACCAAGAAGGCTTACAAGAATAGCTCGCTCATCATATTCTTGAGATATTGTTACCCATGCACACCTGTCAAAGTAGGAAACAGTGAGTGAATCATTATAAAGATATCGAGCAAGAGTAGTCTTCCCGATGCCACCCATCCCAATAATTGGGATGACCTCCAGTTTAGTTGATTGACCAGTCAACCATCCCTTCAATTTCATTAAATCCTCTTCAAGTCCCACTACAATTTGACTGTTAGTTGATTGTCCAGTCATTTGATCCTTCAACAGGATCGGATCTTCATCATTATTTTCAGAACTTGGATAAAGGAATGAATTGCTTGGCATGAGATCGACGATCTTCATCACTTCTTCCCTCGCGGAATCAAATTCATCGATTATTTTTTGCAAGTCTGGTGGAGAGATTATGAAGCTCTCACCTCCAGGTTTCAAAAGAATCTGATCTGCAATATGGGATTCGATTATGTCTTCTGCTTTATGAACTGCATCAATGATTTGACCATCCAAACTCTCTACTTTCTTCTTGGTTTCTGGTGAAGATTTTTCAAGTATCTCTTTCAAAGAAGTAGCCTTTCCCAAGAGGGACTCGAGTTGTGATTTCTTATGATCAAGAATCCAACGTTGTTGATCAGGGTACAGGATCATCTCCAGAATTTGTATGAGAGACTGTAGATTGTAAGCCATGTTTGATCTCTGCTCACACTCACAAACACAAAAAACTATATCAGTTCACTATAATTTTGCTCAGAAATAAAAGTTGTACATTAAACCAAATTTACAATCAGCTTTTAACTACTTAATTGACATGCTGGTTTGGCTGAGCGCTATTAACAAGGAGATGACAAAAAATACTATATAAAAATGTCAATAATCATGTCATTAGTTTATTGAGTGAGTGGGTAGAAAACGCGTTAAGATACATACTATAAAATTATTGAATGAATACAAATTATTCAAAGGTGATTAATTTATAAAATGAAAATCAATATCTTAGTCCCACAAGTAAATTGGTGAAGATATGGTAATTAGGGCTGAAAATCAAACCAAGCTACTCGATACTCGGCTCGAGTTCGTTCGTTAAAAGCTCGTTTGAGCTCGGTTCGTCAAATAAATCAAACAAGCTTGAACAAGATTTCTCGTTCGATAACTTTTAAAGCTCGGCTCGAGCTCGACTCGATAAGCTAAAAATTGAAAAAACACATGTAAAATATCAAGCTACTCGATACTCGGCTCGAGCTCGTTCGATAAAAGCTCGTTTGAGCTCGGTTCGTTAAGAAATCAAACCAAGCTCAAACACAAAATTTCAAGCTCGATAAAATTCAAACCAAGCTTGAACAACGTGTCGTTCGATACTACTCGGCTCGTTTACACCCCTAATGGTAATATAATCCTTTCACATAAATGAACATCTTAGTCCACTCTTTTACCAATAGCAGCCACTGATTTTAATTAACCATCTCATTTTTTAGCAAGTATCTCTCTGTAATTACCAATTCATACCCATAATAAATGTCCATTGAAAGTTGAAGAAAGAAGAAACAGAGAAATTACCCACAGTCAAATCTTATAAGATAGTATATCATTGAATTAAATGAGTATGGTTGTGATCTTACAAAAAGAAATTTGCTCAGAATTAAGTGTAGTACATTTGAAATTCTTAGCAGCTTTCATATTAGTTAATTGGCTGTGCAAACCCACCATTATAAAAATACAACTACTCCAGAATATACTATAAAAATGTCAAAGTGCTCAAAAACCAATGTAAAACATGTAATGCGATCAAACATTCAATATATTAAACCACAATAGGTCACGAGCCTTATATCAAAGTGCTCAAATCAATATGAAACAACATTCATATCATTAAAACCATAGTCGTTACTAAATCAAATATCTATAACATGTCAAAGAGCATAAACACAAGGCAATACAAAAATATGCCGTAAAAAGAAATGGAAAACCTATATAGATGTCAAAAAGCCAAAAATCCTAATTCAAGTTGAGTAGGATTTCTCTAACAAAATATAAATAATTTCTCTAAATAAAGAAGAAAACAAACTAAGGATGATTTTGTGGATGAAATTATTCCTTAAATGGGCTAATGGAGTCGAAATTGGTGCTTTTGTGAATGAAACACGGAGCTGGTGGCGGCGGCGGTGGCAGAGGCTCGAAATTATTTCTCTAAATATGAATTTTATAAGATTCGATTCAGATTCGATCCTAATGAAAATTTAATATAATAGATTTTTACGGGTCGGATTCTTTAAATTTGGATCGAATTTGCGTCAGATCCATGGACCATATTGCCACTCCTATCATGTCATTAGTTTATTCAACGAATATAAATCCAACAAATAAATTGTTTAATTAACTGGAAATATATTAATTCTTTCACATAAGTGGAGGCACATTTTAGTCAAACTCTTTGCACCATGTGAATTTCCTGAACAAGTGGATTTATAATAAACACTCTGCATATAATCTACACAGTCCGCCACATGACTTCAACTATTTTTTGGTTAAAATCTTCTACCGCTTACAATCACATGGACTGATTTTGAACAATTATCTATTCTATATGGCTAGCGATATTGCCAGAGCATAAAATGTTGCTATCACAGAGCAAATATTATTACTTGACAAATTTGCCTCTCCATGTGCTAGAGCCTGCATTTAAGAATTAATTCTCTCTCTCCTTAATTGTCTTCTACTAAGTGCCTTTTTATTTAGTTTTTCAAGAAGCGTACTCTTCAATCAACAATGATTCTATTAAGCTATTTATTTATTCTATTAATTATCATGAAGGTATTTATTTATTTTATTATGTAATATCATCATAAAATTTTGTTTATGAATATAATAACCGAGAGATTTTATTATTATGCCTATGATATACGAATACGGAATATGTGACAGGAATACCGTATTATTGATTTTAAACTAACAGGATATAATACATCATGAAAATGAATTCAATAATATAATTAATTATATAATTGGAGACTAAGCTTTGATTATCATCTTTTAATGAAAGAATCGGTTCAGAAAAAATATAATTGGTGGTTGAATTATGAGTTTTAATTAGAACAATAGAAGAAAAGGAAAATTAATTTCAAGTTGATTTTTTCAATTTTATACCCTGTAATTTTGAAAAATCAAACAAGAATCACTCATGTATTATTAACATATCGGACACACTCCAAGTTGTGTCTGATACTGTTTTTATTTTATTTTTAATTGCCACGTGACTATTCTATTACGTATCGAACGTGTTATGAAATATAATACCCAACTTCCACTATATTCTATAAATTAATGGAGTATCCATATATCATAGGTATATTTTCTATTATTGTGACCCCCGTTAGGATGTAAATAGAATAGAAAATAAAAAATAAAAATAGAAACCAAGAAATTGATCACTCTATAATTTGATCAAACAATAAACATATATAACAACCATATTCTATTTTTCGTACTAGTTCATTATATTCATTAGAACGTTTATTATTGGATTTCTCAGGATTCAAAAGCTTTAGAAAAGAGTGAAATTTGTTATCTTTCTCCCCAAGCAATAAAAACTAAATTTAAATATTGTATATGTCTAAGTGAAAAATGTATTTAGATATTAAATAATGCATGGGATGGATGAAAGATAATTTGAATTTATTTATAAAACAATAATTAAAGTCACAAACGTATTTAAATATAAGAATAATATGGACAAAAGTTGGTCTGGGTTTATTTACAAAACAATAATGAATTGACTTTGTTAGGAAATTCGTGCAATGAGAAATGGGAGAAAGAGAGAGAAAATACATTCATTAACTTTTATTTGACACACATAATAATGAAGGGTAAACTAGTCATAATAAAAAAATTGCTCTGGCACCAACAATTAGTGCTCTGACAATAACACTAGACATTCTATATTCTATATCTATTTCTATATCTATACTACTATTGAAAGTTTGAATAATTTAAGTTTTTTTTCGAAGACAAAAATACCCTTATTCAAGTTGTTAAGTATATTAATAAAATATAATTAGACATGATTTCAAGTTGTTAAGTTGTTAAGTTTGAATTTTCCAAAGAACTATCGATTTCACCCGATTTTACACCGAGTTTACTATTTTCTTTGTTATTATAACCCATTTTTTCACCGGTTTCACTCGTTTGTCGTTTTCCCGTTTATTAATCAATTCATCAACTCTCTTCAGTTTAACCCAATTTTAGTTGATTTTATCGCATTTGTTATTTAATTCACCCATTCTCTCTCGTTTAATCAATTTTGGTTGATTTTACCTTTTTTTTTGTTTTGTTGAATTAACTTTTTTTTTTTGTCAATTTAACTCATCTTGTGGTTTTTTTATCGATTTGATCCGTTTTTCTCGTTATCCCGTGTTTAGCAGATATCATTCAATTTTTACCAACTTTACCCATTTTTTGCAAGTTTATCCTGCTGTTTTATTAATTGCACCCTTTTTTTTTTGTTTTAGTTTGTTTTTTATTTCTATCAAACCCATTTCCCATTAAGTTTATCACTTTTATCATATATTTTTAATCGAATTTTATTCGCTTTCACCGGTTTCAACCATTCTCATGTTTTGACTTTTTTTTGCTTAAGCCAATTATAAGTTTTTCAGTTTAACTAAATAGTACTTTTTAGGGCTTTTATGCTATTAGGACCCTTTGTGCTAAGTATAAATAGGGTCTCCCTTTAATTACCTTTAGATCAAAGTTATTTTGATATCAACCCTTCAACTTTTTTATTGGCAATCTGTACAATAGGTTGTTGTACTTTCTATATTTTCAGTTTCTAAAAATATTAGAGGGTTTTTGGCATTTTGTACCCTGAATTTATAGGGTTTCGATACTTTGCATCTTGACTTAAAAGTTTTAACACTTTGCACCCTAGAAATATAATTTATTTGTCACTTTACACCATAGTGTGTGTTTTTAGTGAGAAAATTCATTGGTAAAAGGGTACTATTTTCACTTTGCACCTTGGCAATATAGATTTTGCACCCTCAAAATATAGAATGCTGGCATTTTGCACCCTAAAATTATAAAATATTAGCATTTTTCATCCCGATTTAAATTTTTTTACACTCTGCACCCTAAAAATATAATTTGTATGCCATTTTGCACCCTAATATATTTTTCTTAAAAAAAACAAACCTATGAATGTCGGTGATGTAGAGATAAAATTGTCATTTCTATGCACAACAATTAGAAACTTGTTATTCTAAATTTATTTTATTTCATAATAACTTATTTTAACATTTTCTCTTAGTAAAATTTAGATTAAAAAAAAAAGACATTATCTTCATTTTATTTTCAAGTATCTTCTAGGTTGTTTACTTTATATCTAAAATACATATTTACATATCTAACATATTATTATATTGCATGTTATTTACATAATTTAGATTATCATATTAAGTCGGGGGTTGAAATGCCAAAAATTATATTTTTTGGTGCAAAGTGCCAAAACTTTTAAGTTAAGATGTAAAGTGCCAAAATCCTATAATTTCATAATGCAAAGTGCCAAAAGCCCAAATATTAAATAAGGATAAAAAATAAAAAAAAATAAAAAAAAAAAAACCCTTCAATTGAGAAATATTCCTAACATTTTGAATTTATGATCCTTAAGTAATTAGAATTTATGAAGCAAATTATTTTGTTTGCTACTTTAGAGAAATGTTACATCTATCATGATTGATACATATAGCAGTTGCAATATAATCATCGTATTTTTAATTTTCAAAATAAATAAGTGATAATTTACAAATACTTACGCTATATATGGTACTTAAATTTTAGTGCTGAAAATTTTACGATAAACAAATTTAATATGTCAAGAAATTGATTTATTTTATCTGATTTGCGATTTAGTTGATAATTAATCTGAACTTAATAGTATAATTATTTAAAAAAAATTAGGATTAAATACATAATTTTTCTAAATTTCATTATTTACAGAAAAGCCCTCTTCTACCTCACTCTCATTCTCACCTACCCTGTCCAACCCACCACGTTCCTTGGCCCTAACCACCCCATCCCTTCCATCACCCTCCCTAGGGCTGTAATCGAGCCGATTTTAGTACCGAACGATACACTGTTCAAGCTTGGTTTGATTTTTATCGAGCATGAAATTTTGTGTTTGAGCTTGGTTTGATTTTCAATCGAGCCGAACTCAAACGAGCTTTTATCGAACGAGCTCGAGCCGAGTATCGAGTAGCTTGATATTTTACATGTACTTTTTTAAATTTTAGCTTATCGAGTCGAGCTCGAGCCGAGCTTCAAAAGTTATCGAACGAAAAAAGATGTTCAAGCTTGTTTGATTAATGTGACGAACCGAGCTCAAACGAGCTTTTATCGAACGAGCTCGAGTCGAGTATCGAGTAGCTTGGTTTGATTTTCAGCCCTAACCCTCCCCCTCATTCTTCTCCCCCGTCGTCACAACCAGATTAATTCCATAAACTAAAAATATCTTGTTTGCTCAAATTAATAATAGACAAAAGGGAAATTGTAAATTACCATACTTGTACACTTGAATTTGAAGATCTCAACAACTCCTATTGCATCAATTAAGATCATTTGATGTCCATGGAGGGATAATTTAAACCATTAATGTTTGTTTTACTTCAGGACCAGTGCTACCCACCGTTATGGAGGGGAAGGGGTGGGTTTTTTTTGTTCTTTCCTTTTTATTTCGGGTGGCCGGGGAGTGGTTGGGTAGGGTTGTAATCAGTGCCGGCCCAAGTGCTAGGCAACTTTGGCCGGCGCCTAGGGCCTCCGGTTCGGAGGCCCCAAAATTTATTTATAGGCCTTAGGAAAATTAAAAAGTTATATATTTTAAATTTTATTAATTTATGTATATAAGATGTGTCTTGGCTCACTTGGTAAGACTTTTTCTTGATGAGTGGGAGATCTAGGGTTCAAATCCCAATATTGAGTTTTTTTTTTTTTTATATTTTAATTATTTTATGTTATTTAACTTTTTTTTTGGTAATAATTTTCGTCTTTTTTATTTCCCATTCGTAGTAATTATTCTTTTAATCCTTTTTCTTATTTAATGATTTATTGTCAATATTTTCCTTAATAAGTGCTTTAAAAAATTTCTTTCTTAATTATTATAAAAAGAATACAGTTTTTTTTCTTTATAATATGATTTTTCTGCTCATTAATTTCTCACTTAGTACATTGTAAAAAAGAATTTTACCCACTATAAAATTGGTCTAGCCCCGTCCATATTTTTATATGTATGTGTCTTTTCATAAGTGATGTATAACTTTTCCTTTATATACATGATAATACTCACGAAATGAAATAAAGTCAAGCAATCAATTGTGATATTTGTAAAAGAATGAAATAGAGTTAATGATGTACAAAATTTGCTTCGGCTAAAATAATATTTTTAATTTTAAAAATTATACAAAAAAATTCACAGTTGAATCTTTTAAAAGTTAAATAAGTTTGTTATTTAATTATCTATGTAAAAATTAATATGTTAAATTAAATTATCTATCTAAAAAATAATATGTTAGAGAATATAATATGTTAATATTTAATTAATATTTTTGCCTTTAAATTAAAAAATAAATTGATTATATATTTTTTTATAACAAAGAGCCCCAAATTTGTAATTGGCCTAGGGCCCTCGAATGTCTAGGGCCGGCCCTGGTTGTAATTCTTTAGGTCTTTCTTTTTCATTATTTATATATATATTTATAATACATGTTTTTTTTTTCTTTCCAAAACTCAATTTTTGGTAGCAGGTAACAGGTAAATTTATCTCCAAATGTCCCAATTTTAAGGTGGACCTGATGCTAAACACTACAAACGGGGGCTGACCCGAGAAAAAACCTACTTTTTATTATTCATTTAGTATGGAGTTGGCCACTTTTCTTTTTTTTTTTTTTCTTTTGGAGGTTCTTAATGTTTTTGAGGTTTTTTAGTAAGTGGCGATTTCTTAAGAACTTTCCAAAGAGATATCGATTTTACGCTCTATTACACTGAGTTTATAATTTTTTTAGTAACACTGTTTTCACCAATTTCTGT
The DNA here is from genome assembly GCA_038501285.1 of Penstemon eatonii. Taxonomy (NCBI): domain Eukaryota; kingdom Viridiplantae; phylum Streptophyta; class Magnoliopsida; order Lamiales; family Plantaginaceae; genus Penstemon; species Penstemon eatonii. The sequence goes on along the minus strand of CM076715.1, from coordinate 56,350,388 downwards.
GGTTTATCTTATTTTTAATTAACTCATTCTCCTCAATTTGGCCCAAATTTAGTCGATTTTATCCAATTTGGTAACAATTCACCCATTATTTGCGGTTTAACTTTATCATTTAAGTAGGGGTATATTAGTCATCACAAAAAATGAAAGAAATTTTTGTGACCAACCCGTACTTTTATATGTACTAGAAAAGTGCACGTACGTTGTACGTGTCTAATTTTAATTTCATGTGTATTTTTCATAAATTAGAGTAAAATTAGCTATTTTAATGTGACAGAATATCATTTATTTATGACTGGTCAATTTATTTTTTAAGAAATTTATTTTTATTAATTATTATTGGTTTATAAAAAAATGATGGCTTTGAATAGTTGTAATAAAATATAAAATAAAGACTGATTTAGCCATTACATCTTATAAAATTCTAAAATAAGATCATAAGAACATTATTAGTTCATTCCGTCATAGTATTTTTCATGTCAAGTTTATCCGTTATTCACCGATGACATATGTATCATCCGTTTTTTTATAAATTTCACCTGAACTTTCATCGATTTCTCGAACATTTTTTCTTACTGGTTTCACCAGTATTTTAACCAACTTCACCAGTGTTTACTAATTTCACCCGAAGTTTCATCGATTTATATGATAATGTCTCAAATGTGTCATCTCCAATATTTCAGATTTATAAAAGCTAATTCCATGTAACTGCAGAGGCTGATTAACAATTGCCACCACACCGTGTCATTAGAATAAAGAATATTAATATAGAGAATTAGTGAAGATGACAGAAAATAAATCTAAAAAAAATATTGTGATGTAAAAAGTGAATGAAATTAATGATACTCGAATTTTCATGGAATTGTTTTCATCGAATACAAGATCAATTAATGAAAATTGGTGAAATCGAGAAAAGTCAGTTAAAACATGTGAAAAAGGTAAAAATTTGGGTGAAATTGATGAACACTTATAAAATTGGTAAAAATGAATGAAGCCAGTAAAAACGCACCCATGAAATCGATAAAACATATGAAATCGCATAACTTTGGATAAAATAAAACAAGCCCATGAAATTGATAAATACATATGAAATAGCACAACTTTGGATGAAATTCGTGAAAATGCATAGGTTGCAATAACCACCACACCGTGGCATTAGAATAAGGAATAAATAGTGCTATTAAAATAGTGCTTTTTAATGAAAAACTACTATAATGGAATGAATTAAATAATTTTGTTCCGATCTTATTTTAGAAAAGAATTTACATGATCTTAAGAACAAATCAATCATCATTTTATATTTGATTACAATAATTTAAAGTCGTCATTTTTTTTGATGAAATAATAATTTTAATAATAATCAAATTGAATATTAATCATTAATTTGTGTTATTTTGTGACATGGCAAAGTTAGTTTTACTATAATTTAAAAAATTTACTAATGAAATTAACTAGACACATACAACATACGTGTTAAAGAAAAAATGCTTATGACTTAGCTAAGTACATAATTTTTCTTTGGCTAGAGAAGAAAAATATAAACAAAATTCAAGAATATCAAGACATGAATAATCTAGAATATGAAAATTAGTAAAGTTGGTGAAAAAACGTGTGAAACCAGTAAAACAAAAATTGTAAAATTCGTGAAAAAAATGATGAAATTGGTGATACTCGAATTTTCATGGAGTTCTTCTCATGGAAATTGGTGAAATCGATTGATTAAATCAATAAAAGTTGGTTAATACATGTAAAAATAATAAAAATTTGGGTGATATTGGTGAACATTGGTAAGCTGGTGAAAAACGAGTAAACATGGTAAAAATGTGCCTATAACTTTGGAAGGAATTTGTGAAAAATGATGAGATCGATGACATTAGTGAAAAACGAATGAAATCGTTAAAATGAATGAAGAAATTAGTGAATCGGGAAACAAAGGTGAAGTCGGTGAATACATGTGAAATCAATTAAATATAAGGTGAAATTGGTGAATAAACATGTAAATTAGTGGGAAAACGAGTGAAAACTATAAAAAGAAAAAAATTAGTCTAACCAACAAAAACAGGGTGAGACCGATACAAATGGTTTAAATCGAAAAAAATAAAAGAAATCGACGAAAATGGGAAAATAATGAAAGTATGTTAATTCGATAAAAGAACGAGTAAATCAAAGAAAAAAATATATTAAATCAATGCAAAATGAATAAAAGTGGTAAAAAGATGGGATAAACCCGTGAAAAAGGGGATTAAACTAACGAATTGAATAGGTGAAAATTTTCTTAGGTATGTAAACAAAAGTTACTTAGATCCTACCCAGTGGATTTATTCCATTGGGGATGAATGTTCTACACATGGACATGAGAGGACAAAAAAATTGTATTATTTCAAATAACAGGGTATTATTTCAAATTAAAACAAATTAATAGTTCTCTTAAAATAGTTTTTTTTAATGAAAATTACTATAATGGATTGAACTAAATAATTTTGTTATGATCTTATTTTAGGAAAAAAAATCTACAAGATATTATGAACAAGTCAATCATCAATTATATTTGATTACAATAATTTAAAGTCATCATTTTTATTAATTAAATTAAATATTAGTCAATAATTTGTGTTATTTTATGATATGACAGAGTTAATTTTACTATAATTTATAAAATTTATTTATGAAATTAACTAGACACGTACAACGTACGTACACTTATCCAATATAAATAAAAGTTCATAATGTGATGTGTCCAAATTTTGTACCCGAGGGCAATTAAGAGATTACACTAAGTTGCATAAATAAGAGATTTGTAACGTCTTTATCATAAACCCTCGTAACGTCTGTAACGTCTTTGTATTTATTACTTGTAACGTTTTCCTGAAAAGACTATTATACCCCTGTACGTACCTATAAATTGGTCGCCCTATTTCCAAACAGAGAGAACTCAACTTATTATTACAATTATAATACAATTTTTCTCTCGATATCTATATGCAGATCTTACTTTATTATTGTGATGTTGTTATAGATCGAATGGCTTATTCCATTCCAATTGACCCCCTAGCATTTTGCGGAGGAATGATCGATTTACCCTTTTTTTATCTCTAGAAATGACCGATTTACCCTCGATCGTTTAGGGATGACCGATTTACCCTTTCTTGATCGTTGAGCAATGATCGATTTACCTTTTACTTTTTTAGGGATGATCAATGTACCCTTTTTGATCGCGAAGAGACCATCGGTTTACCGTTTGTAGTTTTAGAGATTCATTTATTATTGGTTTCGTGCGTTCGTAAATAAATAATATATTAAAAGTTACTAAACTTTTAACTGAACGACATAAAATATAAATTTTATCTCCTTTGTGTAGTAATGCAATCTTGAGATACTTCAGGGTCAACTTTGTAATTCTCACTAATTTTTGAGGTTATTCTGCAATTTTTGTCATTTTCTGGGTCAAGTGTGCAATTTTGTCCACTTTTGAGAGACTTGCAATATTAATGCAATGTCTTCGATACGAATTGCTGATTTGGGGAGCAACCTTGGTAATATGATTTCCAAATCAAGTTTATTTTGATTAGAATTGAGACTTCTGCTGAGGAAAATGAATCCACACGAAGGCTCAAGGATAAATTTAGTTGATACTTTGCATAGAGTTTCGTGATTGGTGGCTCTAAAATATATATATTTTTTTTCAAAAGTTTCTCTCGTTAAATGTACAGATCAATCGATTCCCACAGATGGCGCTGATAGAATAGTGTCCTGCAAGCCAACTATTTGGCTGCATTTAATTGAAAGGACCATTCAATTGGATTAATAAATGCATTTTATTATTATATAGTCATCTATATCTTATGTAATAATTATCTACGCATAAGGATAGAAGTCCTTAGATCACAGGGCTATGGGACAACCCGTGGACTGATCTCCAAGGCCGTGATCTAGAACATATTCAAGAGTCGTAGAATCCAATCGAGATAGGACATCGTTGGATTCGGTTAGACTCTCACTATTGTGTATACTCTGATGAACTGGAGAACGCTGGGGTCCACGAGCATGACTGGGATAGTCGATACACATAAGTGGGTGGCTTGCTGGGATGGCAAGCGCACTGAATACCCCAATTAGGAAATAACTCACCATGGAAGCGGTAGTCGCATATCGGGGATGAAGTTATTCCAATTTACAGTAGTATACGAGGAACGATCCCTAATTACTTGAGATGATAGGGTTTATCTGGTGCGAGAACGTATATGCTTTGATATGAGTCTCGACTGACTGGAGATCGCTAGAAAGTCTCTGTGGACTCATATTGGGTATAGAGGAACTCGTATGCAGATTCATATCATCAACAAAGGATCCATTGACCCAACTTGATAGGTTGGGAAATTCTCCTATGGATTTCTGTGAGAAATTAATTCTGGTAAAATCCTCGGCCGAGGTATCTGACGGCTTTATGTAAGTAGCTCATAAAGGTTAAGTCAAAGAGAATTGTTGGATAAGGATGAAGATGAAGGCACTAAAGAAAGTTTGATAAGGGAGGTTTTGATGCATTCCAAAACTTCAAAGATTGGCTAAGTATGGAGTAACTTATCTGATACACTTATCAAGGAATTTTGACTAAGTAATGAAGACATCAGAAGAGTCAAAGTTTCAAGGTCCAAGACTTCTGATCTGCTGAAGTAAAGTTATCAGACTAGTGAAGATCAGCCGACTCAAATCAGATTTGTTCAAGATTGAGATCAGCCGAGTTCACCATCAGACTTGTACTTTCGTCAGCCAAGTGAAGAAGATCATGAAGTGTTCCCAACGGTAATAAATGCCCCTTGGTGTAATAAATGCTGAAGTACGAGGATATTTAAGACAAATGATTGAAGAAAAGCTTCGCATCAGCCGAGTGCATTTAATGCTGCATTTAATGCTGCCTGCAGAATAGTACTGTTTACAGTACGGACAGACTGCAAAAGAGCCGTTCGCGGATTTTAAGGACCAGTACTCGAGGAATTTGAATTATGTCTCTCTTCAACGGACACTTTTCAATCCTCAAGTATAAATAGCTGAAAGAGACGAAGAAGAAACAAGCAACACAATCTCTGAGAAATTTTCGAAGCAAAATTCTTTAAGTCTCAAGAACAGCTCACTCATCAGCTGAGTCATTTGTTGACAAAAGCAGAGTTGAAGAACAAAGAAAAATACATCTTCTGAGTGATTTTGTAAACAAGAGTGTTGTGCGGAGTTGTGATCCATCTTTGTGAGTGATCAAACTTCAGAGGATAGGTTTTCTGTGTGATTTCCTATTGCGAACTTGTGGTCGTTTCATTTGTTGTTCGACGCAAGCAGAGTATACTGTAAACTTTGTGATTATAGTATAACCCAAGATCTGTGTGACTTGGAAGAGTGGACTAAAGGATATTCAAATCCATATAACCACTATAAAAATTGATTGTGTTTTTACATTGCTTTTCAAATTTGCATATTTCCTAATTGCATAAAAACACATTAAGTTAACTGTTTGAAAAGAAGTTAAAAGGAGTTTATAAAACTGGGGAATTACTTTTCAAACTACTAAGTTTACTTGTGAAAAACACTTTGAAAATCCGCTGCAAGTACTCTAAGTATTAAAACTGATTTCTGCAAAATCAGCTAAGTAACTATCAGACGAGTGGTCAACAAGACTGTTCAAAGATTTGTTCGCGAACAGAATTGTAACTTACTAATCTGATCAGCTTAGTCTGTTCAGTAAGAGTAAAGTTTTAAAGTTAGATTTGAAGAAAATTTTTAAAGAGGTTTATTCACCCCCCCCCCTCTAAACCTCTTCTGACCACTTGGGACCAACAAGTGGTATCAGAGCAGGTGGTTCATTAGAATCAGCTGCCTGATCAACGAGCTTGATCCGAGTGTTTTTCAAAGGTTTTCAAAACTTTTCAAAAGAGCATCTTTTTGAAAAATAAAAACTTTTTGAAAAATGGATTGTATCAGCCATGTTCCCCACATTGCTGGTATGTCTTTTGAGGACTGGAAGATCAGAATGGAGATTTTCCTTGCTGCCTACAATGACAACATGTATACATGTATCATCAAAGGTCCATTCAAATTCACCAATACCATCATCGTAGATGAAGCTCAAATTGTGGTGGAAAAAGACTTAACAGAAATGACAGCAGAAGAAATAAAGCTGTTCAACCTGGACAAAGTCGGAAGATTCATCATGACCAAAGCCCTGGATAATGATCGGTTTGACAAAGTCAAGCATTGCAAAACTGCAAAGGAAATGTGGGATAAGGTTCGTGACATGAGTGAAGGCAATGATGCAATTAAAGAGCATCAGCTAAGTGTTGCCTTGGAGAAGCTGGATAACTTCAAGATGAAGTCTGGAGAAACCATTGATCAGATGGATACCAGATTCACCAGAACTCTGAATGAAGTTTTGAAGCTGGGAAAGACTTTCACTGACAAAGAGATCTCTGTCAGAGTACTGAAGGCTCTACCTTCCAAGTTCAACATGAAGGTGACAGCAATGGAAGAATCAAGAGATCTGGGCAAGATTTCTCTTACAGAGCTGTTCTCCGTACTCAAGGCGTATGAGTATAAACTGCCAAGGATGGGAATTGAAGAAACCTCAACTTCAGGACCCACAGCTGCACTGGTTGCTGCTGAAAACCAAAGAAGACCAGCTCAAAGAAATGCTGAAGTGGACTCATCTGATGAAGCCACTCTACTCAACAAAAAGGAGTACACTGCTGGAGATGTTGCACTGTTGATGAACAACTTCAAGAAGTTCTACAAGAGAAAGATGAAGAACAAATACAACAATGCTTCCTCTTCTAAACCTAACTTTTCTTCTCAAGAAAAAGATGATTATAAATCAAAACTAATGTGTTACAACTGCAGGAAATTGGGACACTTCATTAAAGACTGCCCATATCCAAAAGCAGAGAAGTACACTGAGGAAGAGAAGAAAATGAGAAAAGAAAGAAAGCATCAGAGAGGCAAGGCAATGATGGCTGAAGCAGAAAAGCTGGCTGCTGTCTACTCATCTGATTCAGATTCAGACACGTCTGATGAAGAATCGTCTGATGAAGAAAAACCTGCTCTCCTGTGCCTGATGGCAAAGGAATCTGATGACTCTGAGGATGAGGTAACTCCTCAAGAAAATGAACTGTTTAATTCTCTAGAGCAAATGATGTTGAATAATACTACTATTGCTGGAGAGTTTGTTAAGCTTAAGGAAGAGATGAACTTGCTAAAAGAGCAAAATAGTTCACTGAAACTTTTAGCTGAAAAGCCAAAAGAATCAGCTGAATATAAACAGCTTGAGCAAGAGCATGAATCTCTGAAAGCTGAATGTGAGGTCTATAAAGGAAAAATCATGGAACTTGAGAAAATCATTGAGTCTCATGATAAGTCTACTGTTGCATCCATGCTTATATCTAGTAAACAGGAGACACCTTTAGAAAAGGAAAAATTAGAATTGAATCATACTGAAAAATTCATATCAGCTGACAACAGTAAGGTCATTCTGTATGTTCAAACTTCTAAACCTACCTCATCTGAGAAAGTGGTAAAGGAGAAGAAATCTCCTAAGGCTAAAAAGAGCAAAGAGCCTAGTGTAGGAAATCAGACTAGTAAGACCAAACAGCAGAGTCCTAAGAAGTCTGCTGATAAAGCTAAAGTCAATCAGACTAGTAGTAAAACTAAGTCAAAATCAAATGAGCAAGCAACTAGTAAACCAAAGAAGCATAAAAACAAGAAAAATCAAAATGCTTGGTATGGAAATGAGTCATATTATGTGCAACCTGCTGCATACCATCCTATGTATCATGCACCTCAATTTCCTAGTTACTATGCACCTTACCCTGCTCATCCAATGCATGCATATCCTGCATATCATGCACCTTACCCTGCTTATGAACATTATTCATATCATACTGATCATCAACATGACTTATCTGATAACTATGATAAAAATGAAACTGTTCATGCTCCTAAAACTCAGAAGCCTAAGAAGCCTAAGACTTCAACATCTTGGGTTGTCAAAGGTGGAACTAATCCTTCAGGACCCTCTCAATAAGGGTACCTAAAACAATTTTATTTTTGTTTTGTAGGTTAGGATTAGGAGTAGGAGTAAAGTAGAGAAGATTTGGTACTTGGACAGTGGATGTTCAAGGCACATGTGTGGAAACATACATGAGTTGACTGATGCAGTTGTTGTGGATGGTCCAAAAGTCACTTTTGGAGACAGCAAAGAAGGCAAGATTAAAGCTAAAGGAAGATTAATCAAGGGAAACATAGAGATATCTGACGTCTCATATGTTAAAGGCCTAAAGTATAATCTGCTGAGCATAAGTCAATTTTGTGACAAGGGATATTCAGTCATCTTCTCAACAGATAAGTGCTACGTTGAACAGATTGGTACAAAGAAGGTAATCTTATCTGGAAGACGACAAGGAAATATCTACATAGTTGACTGGAATTCTGTTGACAAGAATTCAAGTATTTGTTTGGTGGCATCTGCACCAAGTGAAGTCAGTTGGCTATGGCACAAGAGAATGAATCATTTAAACTTCAAGACCATAAACAGGTTAATCAAGAATGATCTGGTAGAAGGGATTCCAAAAGCAGTCATGAGCAAAGACAAGCTCTGTGATGCATGTCAGAAGGGTAAACAAATCAAGTCATCATTCAAAGAAAAGAAGCACCAATCTTCTGGAAGAATATTGGAGCTGTTGCATATGGACTTATTTGGACCCATTGATCCAGTCAGCAATGGTGGAAAGAAATACTGCCTAGCTGTTGTGGATGATTATTCAAGATATACTTGGGTGATTTTCATGAAAAAGAAAAGTGAAACCAAGGAACATCTTACAAATCTGATGGAACTGATCCAGAATGAGAAGAGTATCAAAATATTGAAGATCAGATCAGATAGAGGGACAGAGTTTACAAACTCTACTGTTGAAGAGTATTGTAATATCAAAGGAATACATCATGAGTATTCTGCTGCAAGAACCCCTCAACAGAATGGTGTTGCTGAAAGGAGAAACAGGACACTAAAAGAAGCTGTCAGAACCATGATAGCTGAAGCTAAGCTGCCTCAAAGATTTTGGGCAGAAGCAACAAATACAGCATGCTTTACCCAAAACAGATGTATGATCAACAAAAATCAGAACAAGACTCCATATGAAGTTTGGAACAACAGAAAGCCAAACATTCATTACTTTAAGATTTTTGGCTGTAAATGTTTTGTATTGAATAATGGGAAAAATCACCTTGCTGCATTTGCAGAAAAGGCTGATGAAGCTGTTTTTGTAGGATATTCATCTGTTAGTAAGGCTTATAGAGTGTTTAACAAAAGAACATTACTAATAGAAGAATCTATCCATGTAGTATTTGATGAGCCAAGTCAATCTTCTGAAAAGAATCAAAGTGTTAATCAAGATCTGTCTGCTGATTTACAGAAGTTAGACGTTGGAAGAAATGAAGAATATGTTCCCATCATACTACCTAATCTAAGTTCAGCTGCTAACTCAAGTGCTGTTCAAAATCACAGTGCTGATTGTCTAACAGACGAGTTGCAAACAGCTGACAGACCAGAGACTGTTCAACAGACTACAAATGTTCAACAGACTACTACTGGAACTCCAACAGTAGTGTTGCAAGATCAAGACAGAGGACAACATCCTGATTTGCAACCTGATCTCAGATGGCTCAAGAATCACCCTCCTGAGTTAGTCATTGGTGATCCTTTAGATAGAGTGAAAACAAGAAGAGCTGCTGCACAAGATGCCATGTTTGTCACATTTCTATCTCAAATAGAGCCTAAACAAATTGAAGATGCTCTCAATGATTCCTTCTGGATAGAAGCTATGCAAGAAGAGTTGAATCAATTTGAAAGGAATGAAGTCTGGTACTTAGTTCCTAGACCAAATCATCAAAGAGTAATTGGCACTAAGTGGGTATTCAGAAATAAGATGAATGAAGATGGTGTTGTCACCAGAAACAAAGCAAGACTAGTGGCCAAAGGTTATTGTCAAGAAGAAGGAATTGACTTTGATGAAACTTTTGCACCAGTAGCAAGACTTGAAGCAATCAGACTGTTTCTAGCCTATGCTGCTTACAAGAACTTCACTGTCTATCAGATGGATGTGAAGTCTGCTTTTCTCAATGGAGAATTGCAAGAAGAAGTGTACGTTGAACAACCTCCTGGATTTGAAGTCTATCAAGAAGAGGATAAAGTATATCGTCTGAAGAAAGCCCTCTATGGACTGAAACAGGCTCCAAGAGCATGGTATGATACCCTATCTGATTTTCTTTTAATTAAAGGATTTCGAAAAGGTAAGGTAGATAAAACCTTGTTCACAATTGAATGGGAAAATCATATATTGCTTGTGCAAATATATGTAGACGATATTATTTTTGGTTCAACTAACCAACAGATGTGTGATAAGTTCTCCAAGCTGATGCAAAATAAGTTTGAAATGAGCATGATGGGTGAGCTCAATTACTTTCTTGGATTGCAAGTTAGACAGTTGCCTGATGGAATATTCATCAGCCAAGCAAAGTACACAAGAGATCTGTTCAAGAAATTTGGTATGGAAACTAGCTCAACAGCTACCATTCCTATGTCTACAAGTCTTCGTTTGGATAAAGATGAAGATGGCAAATCAGTGGACATAACCAAATATAGAGGCATTATTGGTTCATTGTTGTATCTAACAGCAAGCAGACCTGATATAATGTACTCAGTTGGAGTCTGTGCAAGATTTCAATCAAACCCCAAAGAATCTCATCTCTTAGCTGCCAAGAGGATATTGAAGTATGTTAAAGGCACTCAAGAATTGGGATTGTGGTATCCTAGAGAATCTGGATTTGAACTAGTTGGCTATTCAGATTCAGACCTTGCTGGCTGCAAGATTGACAGGAAAAGCACAACAGGTGCATGTCAGTTCTTAGGCAGTCGTCTGATCTCATGGATGAGTAAGAAGCAAACCTCAGTCTCTATATCTACTGCTGAAGCTGAATATATAGCTGCTGGAGCTTGCTGTGCACAGATACTATGGTTGAAGCATCAACTAGAAGATTACAACATAAAGATCAGTGGAATACCAATCTACTGTGACAATACAAGTGCAATCTCTCTTACTCAGAACACTACAAGTCATTCAAGGACTATGCATATTGAGATCAAGCATCATTTCATTAGAGATCATGTGGAAAAAGGCAATGTAATGATTGAGTATGTTCATACTGATAATCAGATTGCTGATATCTTCACTAAACCTCTAAGTGAAGTAAGGTTCTCAACTCTAAGAGCTGAGCTAGGACTACTTAATTTGGAAGCATAAGCTGAGGGGGAACTCATCAGAAGACTGGAGTTCAACAGCTTAGTTATCTATTATTATCTTCAAGGATTAACTTTCAACAGACTAGTTAACTTATGAATTCTTAAACTCAGGGGGAACGTGTAAGACTAGCGGTACTTCTGAATTAAAGATGAAATTTGTTAGTGACAGTTAGTTGAAGTTATGTTTTCATCAGAAGACTCAACTATTGAAGATTGAAGTTACTTTATCTGGCTGGATTGACAAACAGCTGAGGAAGGTTATCAGCTATTGGCATTCTCTGATAACAGCATTGTCATCAGGACAGTAGTCCATCAGATAAGTATTTATGTTACTCATCTGATTACTTTAATAAAAGCGGAACTGTTTAAAACGTATATTCAAAACACGCTTTTATAAGTAACTGACGGGCGGTACATATTCCCGCTCTTCATTAAATATCTTTTGAATTTGAAAGGTCGTAACTGACGCCGCACGATCAGCACTGACAGAAAAACGGATCTAACGGTTGGCGGATATCACGGAAATCGAAAAACCCCAACTCTATAAATCCCCATCTGATCAGTCGAGTAGCTCTTTACGAACCCTAAACTTTCAAAAGCATTTGTGAGAAAAATTTGAACAAATTTTCTGCAAAATCCTTTCTTTTTCTCCAACTTTCAACAGATTGAGATGGCTGCTGAAGGTATGTTCTTAGATTATGAGTCCTATTATCAGTCTGGTACAAAGTTGATGAAAGAATTGTTGGAAAAATTCAAATCGGCACAGTTGGTAAATTTCATGGAGTACAATGAGGGAATAATCTGGACTGACCAGGTTATGGAGTATTACTCAACGGCAAAGGCTGACTACAACAAACTAGAAATCAAAGCGAAAGTGGGTGACAAATCTGTTGTCATCACTCCAGAAGTTCTTCATGAACAGTTTGGTTTGCCCAAGTCTGGAAGACACGAAGTTACCGTGCTGACTGAAGAGAAGCACCAACAGTTTTGGGCGATCTGCGCCAAGGAAGGAGAAATGTTGTCTGGCAACATTAGAAAGAAACAGCTGAAGGATGAATATCAGCGGATGGCTGATATGGTCTCGAAGCTGATTGAGAACTGTACTTTTTCTCTAGATGTTGTCACAATGAAGCGTTTCAGCATCATGGCTGCCGTATACTACGGGCTAGAAGTAAACTGGTCCATCATAGTATGGTATATACTTGCTGATTTTCTGGAAGTGAAGAAGGGAAAAGGCCCTTACACCAACCACAGAATCACGTTAAGTTACCTCTTATCAAAGTTGGGCTGTGTTATGACAAATGGGAAAGAAATTCACAAGTCCAAAGCGATGAACAAGTATCTACCTGTTCAGAAGAGGAAGGCTGATGAACCTGAAGGAGAAGAAGCTGAGGAACCAAAAGAGGCTCCTGCCAAAAGGCCAAAGAGGTTAGTCAAAACAGCAAGCTTGGCTGCTGAGACTAAAAGGAAGAGGGCTGCTGATGAGCCCAAAAAGAAAGAATCTAAGCAGATGGAGAGAGTGACTTCTGCTGAAGCCACTAAGATTGTTGAGAATATAATTGCTGATGTAAGGACTGGATCCCCTGCATCACCATCAAGAACTCCATCAGCAGAGAGGCCTGCTGAGGGTATTTCTCAAAGGACAAGAAGTCAACAGAGAGATACTGTTACCTCTGCTTACCGTGAAGGTAGAACAAAGAAAACTGCTAGAAAGCAGATGACATTTCCTGAAGAACCTACTGATCTGGAGAATGTAGCAAGGGAAGACCCTGAAGCTACTCAAAGGCCTGCTGAAACAGTTGAAACTGTTGTGATTGACAAAGCTGATGAGCAACAGCCAAGTCAAGTCACATCAACAGCTGAGGTTACTCAACCTCAAGAAGATCCAGATGTCCAAATCATCTATCCTATTGCTGCTGCTCCCATATCATCTGCTGGACCAGCCCCTGCTGATAAAGGCAAGAGAAAAATAGTGCTAAGGAGAAAGAAAGTCTCCAAAGCTGATAAGAAGGCAAGGGAGGAAGCTGAACAGAGGAAGCAGGATGAGCTTGAAGAGAAGAAAGCACTTGAGCTAAGCAAAGCTCAAGAAGCAAAGGATGAAGCCAGAAGACGCATGTCTGAAGCAGAAAGAAAAGCTGCTGAGGATGCTGAAATGGCTATGGTGATTGAATTGAGCAAAGTTGATGCCTATGGACCTGTCCATGGAGGTGGCATCAAGATTGGAGAAGGCAAGACTGAAGAGGACAAAAAGAAGATACTACTGCCTACCCCCAAACTCAAGTCAAAGGACAAGTTTGAAGTCAGAAAAGCATTTGAAATAGTGTATGTTGATAAGGAGCTGTTCAAGAAATTTGAAAAGTCCTTGGCTTACTATGATCAGAAGCTTATGTTGATGACTCTGTTCAACCAAGAAAAGCCAAGATATATCAGTTGGAGGGACAACAGGCTGAACAAGTCAATCACTGAACTTCAAAGTATGAAGGAGTTAGCTGATGAAGAACGATGGGTTCTAAGTTGGCTGAAGACAAACTCCATTCAAAAGGCTCTTGATCCCAGCTATGTGAGAGATATCATGCATAGCTATGCAAAAGGCTTTGCATTGGAAGAAGCCAAGAAAATCAAGAGCACCTTGCCTGAGAAAAAGAAGAAGTCTGAAGATGCTGAAGAAAGAGCAATTAAGTTTGCTGTTATGACTGCCCTGAAGAGATGGGCTAAGAAGTCAAAGTATCAGCAAGGCTGTTCAAGTGATTTGCCACTACTGCCAAGTATCCAGCAAATCATTTTTGGCAAGGAAGTACAACAGTACTATGAAGTCCCTAAGGGTAACAATGCTCCTGTTAACCCTTGGATTATTGTAAGGCAGATTAGACAGACAACATGCTTTAATGAAGATGGAACCATTACTAATCTGTTCTACGATGATGTCACTGATGAGCACAAATCTGCTGATAAGTCCTTAGCTATTGAGCCGCCAGCTAAGACTTCTGAAGACCATCAGATGACAGACTTGGAGGAAGTCCCTGTTCAACAGGCGACTGAGGAGAAGGAAGCTGATGCTGATGCTTCTGCTTCATCAGCTGATCAACACTCATCACTGATGGAAGCAATCCAGATGCTGATGGAAAACCAACTTAAGGAACTGGAAGACAAGCACAAGCAACAGCTATTGAAGGTTAAGGAGGAGCTGAAAGCAGAGTTGGCAGAAACCAACAGACTTCAGCTGGAAACTGTTCAAGGATCAACAGAAGAAATCATCAAGAAGGAGATCAACAGTATTCCAATTCCTCAAGATCATTCATTGCAGTTAGTGCACAGCTTAAGAGAACTGAACCAGAACGTGGAAGATGTGAAGGGTGATGTGAATCATCTTCACACTGCTTTAAAATCAGCTGAGCACAAGATTGCTGACTTAACTGCAACCTTCATTAAAGTCAGTCATGAAGAGAAGGAAATCAATCTGGGAATGTTGCAAGAAGTGGCAAAGGCTGCACAGGAAGTTCAAAATGAAATTGCAACTATCAACCTCAACATTGACTACTTCAATGATAAGACTGATGTAATCAGCACTGACATTCATCATCTAACAGCCAGTCACGACGTTGTTAATCAGAATCTAAAGGCTTTATGCGCTGGAGTAAAAATCCCAACAGTTGCTCTCAACCCTGCTGTTGAACCTTCTACTGTCATCAGGGTTGATGATGACAAAAAGGGGGAAGATGAAAGGGAAGAACCAGTTAAAGAAACTGCTGCTGAAGAACCAGCAAAGGAATCTGCTGCTGAAGAATCAACTAAGGAGGAAACTACTACTGCAACAACAGAAGCCAAGGAAACTGAAGAAACAGCTGACAAGACTGAAGCTGAAGCTGACAAGATTGCAAAGCTTGGAACGGTAGAAGAAGAAGAATTGACTGAAAAAGAAGATACCAAGTACAAGAATACAGAATCTGCAAGGAAGGCCATGGAAGCTTTGAAAGCTCTTCAAGAACAAGAACTTAAGGAGAAGATGGAAGCTGCCAAAGCAACCTTGGAAGAAGAAGCTGATGATGAAGAAGATGATGAAGAATCATCTTATGAATATGAAGAAGTGCTCGAATCTGATGAAGAAGCTGATAGTTAGAAATTGAAAAATCAATTGTAATCAGTTTACTTTTTCAGAAATCTCATCTGATGAATTTGTACATGTAATTCACTTTCACATCAATAAAATGTCCAAGTTCAATCCAATAAACTTTTTCTATCTCAGAAAATTTTGAGGATTACAATCTTTAGTTTAGGCATTTAACAGGTACTTAGCTGAAGTTTTGTCATCATCAAAAAGGGGGAAATTGTTGGATAAGGATGAAGATGAAGGCACTAAAGAAAGTTTGATAAGGGAGGTTTTGATGCATTCCAAAACTTCAAAGATTGGCTAAGTATGGAGTAACTTATCTGATACACTTATCAAGGAATTTTGACTAAGTAATGAAGACATCAGAAGAGTCAAAGTTTCAAGGTCCAAGACTTCTGATCTGCTGAAGTAAAGTTATCAGACTAGTGAAGATCAGCCGACTCAAATCAGATTTGTTCAAGATTGAGATCAGCCGAGTTCACCATCAGACTTGTACTTTCGTCAGCCAAGTGAAGAAGATCATGAAGTGTTCCCAACGGTAATAAATGCCCCTTGGTGTAATAAATGCTGAAGTACGAGGATATTTAAGACAAATGATTGAAGAAAAGCTTCGCATCAGCCGAGTGCATTTAATGCTGCATTTAATGCTGCCTGCAGAATAGTACTGTTTACAGTACGGACAGACTGCAAAAGAGCCGTTCGCGGATTTTAAGGACCAGTACTCGAGGAATTTGAATTCTGTCTCTCTTCAACGGACACTTTTCAATCCTCAAGTATAAATAGCTGAAAGAGACGAAGAAGAAACAAGCAACACAATCTCTGAGAAATTTTCGAAGCAAAATTCTTTAAGTCTCAAGAACAGCTCACTCATCAGCTGAGTCATTTGTTGACAAAAGCAGAGTTGAAGAACAAAGAAAAATACATCTTCTGAGTGATTTTGTAAACAAGAGTGTTGTGCGGAGTTGTGATCCATCTTTGTGAGTGATCAAACTTCAGAGGATAGGTTTTCTGTGTGATTTCCTATTGCGAACTTGTGGTCGTTTCATTTGTTGTTCGACGCAAGCAGAGTATACTGTAAACTTTGTGATTATAGTATAACCCAAGATCTGTGTGACTTGGAAGAGTGGACTAAAGGATATTCAAATCCATATAACCACTATAAAAATTGATTGTGTTTTTACATTGCTTTTCAAATTTGCATATTTCCTAATTGCATAAAAACACATTAAGTTAACTGTTTGAAAAGAAGTTAAAAGGAGTTTATAAAACTGGGGAATTACTTTTCAAACTACTAAGTTTACTTGTGAAAAACACTTTGAAAATCCGCTGCAAGTACTCTAAGTATTAAAACTGATTTCTGCAAAATCAGCTAAGTAACTATCAGACGAGTGGTCAACAAGACTGTTCAAAGATTTGTTCGCGAACAGAATTGTAACTTACTAATCTGATCAGCTTAGTCTGTTCAGTAAGAGTAAAGTTTTAAAGTTAGATTTGAAGAAAATTTTTAAAGAGGTTTATTCACCCCCCCCCCCTCTAAACCTCTTCTGACCACTTGGGACCAACAAGAATTATTTCGAGACCAAAATGCATAAGGTCAAGACAAAAGAAAAGGGAAACCGATGAAAGACCATACCCTTAAGTCTCGACTGGGAGATTGGTTGATGGAGAGATTATGTCGTATATGGAAATTGTAAATGATAAAAGGTTCACTGAATTAATTCACCAGTGATTGGGCTCCATGGGCTTGTGGCTGGACATCGACCGTGGAGTGTGGAAGAATTCCCAAATTGGCAGGGGTGCTAATTTTGGAATGATCAGTCAACAGAGTGTTTGATTGATTTAGAGTATATGTTGCTCGAATAATTAAATAATATTTAATTATAACCCACGGCCAATTATGTGGTGAACCTACGGGGGCATACACAATACACATGAAGCGAAAGCGAGGAAATGAGAACGACCGAGTCAACTGGGTGAATAATCGACTGGGTCGATTATGATGGGTGGGTCGACTGGGTCGACCCAATTGGAACAAAATGGGATCCAATTGGAATTGGATCAGGATCATAAATTAAATTGGAATTCAATTTGTGAATTAATTAATTAAGTTGGATTTAATTAATTAGAAGGGATTTTAATTAAATGGGCTTAGAGTCTGATTTAATTAAATGGGAGATTAAGTTAATTAATTGGGCTATTTAATTGGAAGATTAAATAATGTCTGGTCAAATTAATTAACTGGGCCATGAATTAATTAGAAGACTTGGTCTTTTAAATTAAAGAGGGCCATGGCCCATGTAGGAGAGAAGAGCCCTAGTCCTAATAGGACTAGGTTAGGGAGATAACTATAAGTAGCCTTCTTGTAGTTATTTTTCACATAACTCCATAAGCAAAAATTGAGCAAGAGCAAAATTCTGTCTCCCTCTCCCCACTAGTCGACCGAACCATGTTCTTCCCTGTGGAAGAATTTTTCGTTTTCGACTTTGTTCCAAAATCGTTCCTAATTCCTAGATCTTAATATATCTTGTGTTCTAATCGATCAAGATATATTATTTTCGTGATAATGTGGTGTATCAACTCGTAGAGGCGCAACACGTGGGGCGCTCCTGAAAAGGCCTGGGTCGATTTTGCTGGTGCAGAGATCAGAGTTCGTTTTTGCTAGCCGAGGATTTGCAAGGAGATAGGTATAACGTGCAAACTTATACTATCGTTTATTTAATATTCATATATATACAACTAGAGTAGTATCCTGGCAAGATTCCGTAAGAGGTCCTAAAAATTTTTATATTCCGCTATGCCTAGGGCTGTTTATCTTACCGAATCCCAACAGGCGCCAATTATGATGTTGTATAAAAATGTACAGGGCAAAAATGGAATAAGCCCTTCAATCGATAACAACATCAGAATAATAAAGTAAGATCTGCATACAGATATCGAGAGAAAAATTGTATTATAATTGTCATTGTGAATTCAGTTCCTTCTGTTCGGAAATAGGGCGACCAATTTATAGGTACATACAGGGGTATAATAGTCTTTTCAGGAAATACGTTACAAGTAATAAATACAAAGACGTTACAGACGTTACGAGAGTTTATGATAAAGACATTACAAATCTCTTATTTATGCAACTTAGTGTAATCTTTTAATTGCCCTCGTGTACAAAATTTGGACACATCATAATGAGTGACCTTAACTTTTGTTAACCAAAGTATTAGTTAACGAGTTCCCTCAAAAAAAAAAAAAAAAAAAAAAGTATTATTTAACGAGTTATGCGAATTCACTCAATTAGTGGAAAGTTTGTCGCAAACAGCTTGCAAATGATGTTTTACCTCTCTTGTATTCTTATAAAACAGTCGCAATACTTCCATGATATTTTTAAACCTTAAAGATGACATGACTTGACTTCTAAAAAGAAAAATGACTTCACAAGAATACCCTCAATTGTGAACTATTTTATATCAAATCTCAAAAAATGAGGCAATTTGTTCCTGTGTTATTTTATATAAACTAACATAGCTTCCTATGTTATTTATATGTATCATTTTACCCTTTTGTCATTATAAATGTGATCATTTACTACCCTGTATTGTTAAACATGGAGAAAGGGGTAATTTACTTTCTATGCAATACATTTTACTCCCATGTTCAGTTTTGAACGAGCGAATTATACTTTTCAATGAAGGAAAATAAATTGATCTTTTCAATTTTTTTTTTTTGGAGGGGCGCAGGGTTGGTTATGGTGTTGTGGGTTAATATAATTGTTTTGATAGTCTCAAAAACTGGATCAGACTAAAGAATTCAAATAGAATTTTAAATGAGACAAACAAAAGGGGGTAAAAATCACTCAATAAATGAAATTCACTAAAAATACTCATTCGAGATATTTGAGAGTTATCCAACTTGAGTTATGAGTATGAATGGTTTCTTTATTTCATTTTTACTTTTACTCAGTTCAAAAGGGAGTAAATTTAATACTATATATCACAAGGGTAATTAACCCACCCAAATAGACTTCGTCCCAACCAAAAATATTAATATGACAAATAATTGAGTATGTTTGTTTGACGTTTCCCAATTTTTTTTTTTTTTTTTTTTTTTTGTGTTTGAAAAATATCAAATAAACATGTTTTTTACTTTTTAAAATATATTTTCATCTCCCAATTTTCTCAAACTACTCTATCAAAAGCCAAACAAACAATAATTTTCTTACCAACATGTGATTTGTCTAGTGGAAGGGACTAATTACTACAAAGTAGCAGAATAAGGTTCGAATCCATGTTGAGAGAGGTACTCACATTAATGTGTCCAACCCGCCTCGAGAGGGATTATACCATTGGAAAACCAAAAAAAAAAAAAAATTATCTCTAAAAAAAATATGTACAAACTCTATTATGATTTGACATAAAGATGCGCTTTAAAAATTGATAATAGATAAGAGTGAATAACACTTTTGGTCATTCTTATGACTTGACTTTTATCAGTTTCGTACATTTTAAATTCTTCGTAGTAAATGCGTCCATCTTATCAATATAGTGTATCACATTAGTCCCTCTTATCATTGTATTGTAACACATTTGTCTCTCTTAAATTTTTCGTAGCAGATTTGACCCTTTTATCAATGTAGTGTAACACATTGGTCCCTCTTAAATTCAAAATATATCCATTTTATGAGGCAAAATTTTATTTTTGGTCCTCTAAGTGGTTGCGTTTCAGAATTGACTATTTTATTGTGTTACCTCGACAAAATACGTCATTTATTGTGTCATCATCATCAATTTCAGCTCTTATCACCAAATTTTGTTAATTAACGCCGAAAATCATCAATTAATATCTTATTACCCGAAAAATTAAATTGTTTGCCAAAAATCACCAATTTATGTTCAATCTGACCGAAAAATTTAATTTTAGCCAAAAATATCATTTAAGTGACAATTAAAAATTAAGAATTTCATATTCTTATTCTGAAATTTGCAAGTCCAATTCATTTGGTAGGTCGATAACTTTAATTTTTAATGAAAAAAGGTTAAAGTTCGTTTCCCCATAAATCAAAAATACCTACTTTTATTTATAAACAAATAAATAAATCAAATTCACATCAAACAACTTGAAGGGACTCAGGAATATATATAATGCTTGAAGGACATAGCAAGACCATTATTCATAGGATATTCAAATTTTTTTTTATTTTTTTGTTTTTTAAGTAGCTTTACATTTGTCTACTTGAAACATTGTACTGTCAGAAACTACATCAATATAAAATTATCCACATATTCTGAAAATAAATAAAAGCAACAATAATTCCAAAATATAGTCAAAATTACATTTAATTTTATGCTTTTAATTGATAATTTTTTTCGATAAATTTATTATATCAATCACAAAATAAATATGCTATTAATTAAAAACTAAAAAAATTGCACGTACGTTGTACATATCTAGTTAATTTAATGGATGGCTTTTATAAATTAGAGTAAAATTAATTTTATTATGTCATAAATAGAGCAAATTAACTAATTTTTTACATATTTAACTCATCATTTTAATCCTTTATTTTACCGATCTAACCCTTCTTTTAGCCGATTTCATTCATTTTCACTATTTTAATATTATTTTTACTGTTTTAGCTTTTTATTATCAGATATAACCTATTTTCACTTTTTTTTACGATTACATCGATTATTTTAATTTTTCCTATTAAACTATTTTTCTACCAGTTTCACCCTATTTTTGTCGGTTAAACTTTTTTTTAATCACTCGTTTTTATCAGTTTAACCTAT
Organism: Penstemon eatonii; assembly: GCA_038501285.1. Lineage (NCBI taxonomy): Eukaryota > Viridiplantae > Streptophyta > Magnoliopsida > Lamiales > Plantaginaceae > Penstemon > Penstemon eatonii. The sequence goes on along the minus strand of CM076715.1, from coordinate 56,329,174 downwards.
TCTCACCTATTTAACAAAATTTTTTCACTGAATTTACATGTTTTTTCACCAATTTCACTTGACCTGAATTTCATTTGTTTCACATGTTTTCTCCGACTTTACCATTTTTCACTAACTTTACTATTTATTTAGTCAATTTCATCCGTTTCTCACTGATACATCATTTCATTCTTTTTCATCGATTTCACATGTCTTTATCATTTGCGGGGAACATTTTTTTATCGTTTCACCCTTTTTACACCAACTTCACAGGTGTTCACAAACTTCTCTTAAATTTTTTGTCGATTTAACATGTTTTCAACGATTTCATGGTTTTTCTTATCGATTTCATTTCATATAGTTTCATCGATTCCACCATTTTCTTACCGATTTCACCCGTTTTCATGAAAAGGATTCCATGAAAATTTAATGTTATGCATGTCTTGATATTACTGAATATTCTTTATAATTTTTTTATCCAATATATTTTGCTACTCTAGTCATAGTAAAATTACATATTTAGGTAAGTCATAAGTATTTTTTTATTCATTCATAAGTAACTTACAATTTAATTTTATTATTATATCTTGTAACAGAATGATATTTAAGATAATTAATATTAAATTTTTGTACTTATATTTGAGAATGCTTTGTACTAAATCTGTAAATTAATTTTTTTACTTTAATACTTATTAATGCTAAAATATAATAATTTATGTATATATTATGAACTATTTAAAATAATAATATTTTATTTTATGGTTATCTAAGATTAAAATTATAAAAAAAAATTGATGTACGATAAAATTTATAGATTTTAGGAATTTATTTAAGAGATAAATATAACAAGACTTCGTGTTTAATAATACCTCGTCAATTACTTTTACATGTTTATCATGTAATTAATTATCACTTTATAACTTAAATAGGGGTATTTTAGTTATCACAAAAATGTTAAGAAATATTCATGTTTTTATAATAGTATAATAATATAAATAAAGAAAAGATAACGATAAAGAAAAGATAAAGATAAAGATATGTCTTCTAATTCGATTTCAAACAAATTTTAATATGACAAAAAATCAAGTGATGCTTATCCACGTTTAATTTGAATTCGTTCGATAAAAGCTTATTTTAGTTCAGTTTGTTATACACATCAAACACACTTGAACAATGTTATCATTTGATAAATACTATAACTCAGTCGAGCTCGATAAAAAATAACAAATTAAATATAACTAGATCAAATTACTTGAACTTAACTCGATTAAAATTCGTTGGAGCTCTATAATTTAACTATCAAACTAAACCCAAACTCATACTTCCAACTTAAAAAAAAAAAAATCAAAAATCAAACGTCAAACATATACACCACTAAGTCAATGAGCTGCATAAAACTTTTCCAATGTCCACACACCCATAGTATCCCGTGAAAAAAGGAAACAAATACAAGTCATGTAAGTAACAACCTTAGACCAAGACTCATAAAAAGAAGACTAAATAACACTTAAGCATTAAATGCTCCCTTTTGACTCTTGTTTTCCGGTTTTTGGCTAGTTACTCCTGGATGATCTACTTAACAAGCAATTTATCCTCTTATCATATAAAAATAGACATATTATTTCTTTGTGATATATAATAATAAGCATTTTATCATTTTTTGTATAAAGGTGTTACACATAAGCTTTTAGATGTGATCGAGATTTTATTTTTATGTAAAAAATAATCAATATAACCTAGTAATATTGTCTAATATGCTTTTTTAACCCCTTTTAGACTTACATAAACTAAGAGAGATGCATTGAACTTAATATTAAAAAATGATGATATATTTTGCTCTTTTATTTGGGGAGATAATTTTATATTCATTCCTTGTTTTCCTCTCACACTTGACCTTAACAAATATAATCAAATCTCGACATCATCACATAATTTCAACTAATATACCCTACCAAATTCCACCAATTCCACTTCAACCCCTCCACCTCCATCCACCCACTCCCTAACCCCATGCCCTTTCTCGTCATTTCACAGAATCCCGCGTCAAATTTGACGTCTTATTTAAGTCAGACACTAACTTGAAACTCATAATTCATGACCTATAATTGCTGACCATTTTCCTCTTCACTGAAACAATTAAGAAATTTCCCATCACTTTCCCTTTTCTTCACATATATAAAAATAACTCATTCCAATCCACTTTCCCTCATTCATTCTTCAATTTCCCTCTTCAAAGATTCAATCTTTTTCACAACTTCAATTTCAATTCGCAAAAGGGTATATTAAAAATTTCTTATTTACTCTGCTCAAACTATTTGTTTCTTCAACATTCTTTAAATGGGTAGCTACATGTACGATCAAGACGTGCGTATTGAACCCGAACCCGAACCCGGAAAAGGGTACGCTTTAAGTGGAAAAATAATGCTGAGCGCCATTGTTATACTCTTCGCCGTCGTCGTTTTCATGGTGGGTCTTCATTTATACGCAAGATGGTACCTTCTCCGCCTCCGCCGCCGTCAACTCGAGCGGCGCCGCCAGCGCCGCGGCGGCCGGACCCACATCGTGTTTTACGCCGACAGTAACCAACCCCGGGCCGCCGCCGACCGCGGACTTGAACCGGCGGTTCTTAACTCTCTCCCTGTTTTTCTTCACTTGCCCAAAACAGAGCAGCCGTTGCTAGAATGCGCCGTGTGCTTATCGGAGTTTGAAGAAAAGGAAATCGTGCGCCTTTTGCCCAAATGTAATCACTCATTTCATATTGAGTGTATAGATATGTGGTTTCACTCTCACTCCACGTGTCCACTTTGCCGGTCTCCGGTCGAACCGGTGGTGAACCGGGTTGAACCGGAAGTCGAAGTTGTTGAACCGGAAGTGTTGGGACAGGGGCCGTCTAACTCGGATTCGGGGCTATGTGCCACGTGTCAAGAGGGAAGTGGTTGTGGTACGACGTCATTTGGAGGTAGGAGGAAGGGGTTGGAAATGGTGGGGGTGAGGATAGAGGTGCCTCCTAGGCGAGTCGAGTTGAATAATGAGTTGACTCAGAGTTCGCCCGGGAGTAGACTTTTGTCGCTTAAGAGGATTCTTAGCATGGGAAGAAAATCGCCTATGGGTGGCGGATCCACGACCCCGCGTGGGGTCGGAACTAGTCGTGGGCCGTTGGAGTTGGACTTGGAGAGTGGACTCAGTGAGTCTACTCGTGTTCCGACACCTAAATAAGAAAATAATTGTTTCTTACTTTCGCTCCATAGATAATATGGTACAACAATTGAAAAATATTGTATTTACGAGTTCCGACATTTAGATAAGAAAAAAATTGTTTATTATTTTCACTGCACAGATAATGTTATACAAGTTTCAAGAATATCGTATTAAATTATGATAGTTAAATCGTATTGAGGGGAACTAAACTTTAAGACCTCATTCATTCGATTGTTAGCTACGTCATAATTAGTGGATGCACCAAATTAATTTCGTGAGAAAGATTCGTTGGGAAGGCACATGGAATTTTCGTGGAAAACGACATTGGCGACTTGTTGGAAGATATCGTGTTAGAAAAAAATGTTGTTTTAGACAATTCAAAAGAAGGGATAAGTTTCTTTAGCGGCTGCTTGTGTGTTTCTTGACCGAATTTTTTGTATATATGGATAATTGAAAGAATGAATTCTATGATTCTATCCATAGAGATGAATTATTTTCGTTAATTTTGAAAATTTTCTTTTCATACTTAACTATATTTTTTAATATATCATATTGATATACTCCCTCCTTTTTTATTTGTAGTTTTGGAGGAGTGCGCACGAATTAAAAAATATCATAAATAGTCATTTTTTTAAGTAAAAATTTCAAAATACCTTTTAATAAAATAATCTTAGCATTAATAAAAAGTATTAATAAGACGGGTAAAATTGATACAATAACATTAATTTTATATTGAAACCCTAAAACGACAAATAAAAGTAAACCAGAAAATTTTGTCAAATTGACAAATAAAAATTGGAGAGAGTAAAACACTAAAACTAATAAATAGATACATAGTAAAAGATTATTTGCATGTAGTATGAGATATATTAATCTCATTTGGGAAAAGTACCGATTTTGTTTGTAGATAATGTAAAAATTAATAGGGTGATATCAGTTATCCCCCTAAAATATCAAGTGTAACATTTATACCCTTTTGTAATAATTTTGTAGTATTTATTTCAAAAATACTCCCACTCCTTTTATAAATAATAATTTATTTATTATTTTAAATAAATCTTTATTAATGTTGAAACATTCATCCACAAAAAACATTATGTTTTATTTTTTTTATTTTTTCAATCTCAAATATTTTGATTCAGCAATAAAATCCTTCTAAATGTGAACATAATCAATGAGTATACAAAGTATTTTAGTACTACTTCCATTCATAAATACATGTCTTTAAGATTGTTGCACGAGAAATAAGGAGATTATTAATTACTTAAATTTTAGAAAATAAAAGTCTTATGAGACAAAACTATCCTCGAAAAGAAATAAAAAAATCTACAGCTTTTTATATCCTTCTCTCTCTCACATTAATGAGAAGGGTAAAATTGTCAAAACAGAATTTAACTCTCCCTTGAATTTCTCAAATAACATGTATCTAGGAATGTTTTTTTTACTAAATCGACAAGTATTTAAAAATGAAGGGCTAATATTCAATTTTATAGGGATTATAAAAATGTATCTATTATCACTCTCATCCACTACATTATCGTAAAGAATCAAACTTGAAAATATCAAAAAAGAATGGTGGATGACACACTTAATTGCCTAGGAAAATATCAGGAAATGCCATATTGGCAACACGATTTTGTCTATTCTTAACTCTTAAGCAAGTTGACAAATGAAGTTTCGATTAATTATCAAAAAGAAAGTGATGTTTCTATCTCAAAAAGAGAAAAGTAATGTATCCACTTTTTTTCCATTTTGGACGTAAATAAATATCTATTTAAGTGTATGGACCCATCCTATTGCAAGTTACTAAAATTTCTATTCGTAAACTTAATGTGTACACATATTGATCAAATACTTTTTAATCGTTCATTGGCCTCATTCTAATGCAAAAGAAAAATAAAGACTTGTAGGTGTGGAAATTATCTATAGTTTATGAACTAAAAATAACTCAATAATTAGAAATTGGGTGAATTATATACATTCAGTTTCACTTAACTCCGAACTATTGACATACATCTCTATCGTATGCTTAATAATAACTACACAAATCAGAAGAGGTGGTTCAAGTTTGGGAAGATACAGAACATAATATGTTTGTCCGGCAACAACATCATGCATGTGAAAGCCTCTCAATTCAACCGAAAAAATCATTTTACGTCTCTTAACTTTCACTGGTCCATGGGATTAGAATACTTCAAATTTTCAGTGAGTTAAATGCATCTTGTAACATTCTTTTACCCGTAGTTTCAGTTCTATAACTTTCCTATATCCGTAATTTTAATCCACTTGACCACAATTTTAATTCAATGTATGCCGAGAATTGATGTTGTTTTTCCAATTATTACCAATTGTGAGATTAATTTGAGAATTTTGTCAAAGTGGATTCCGCGCATCAATTTTTTTCTACATCTCCATGCCACATCAGATAAAATTGGAGGAAAAATTAAAAAACTAGTTCCCTACTTTCTTTAATGTCTAATTTCCCTCCAGTTTTATCGAATGTGGCATGGTGATGTGGAAAAAAATTGATGCGTGGCAGCCAATTCGACAAAATCCCCAAATCAATTTTCCAGTTGGCAATAATTGAAAAGTGCAACAATTTTCAGCGAATTGTGGACTAAAATTGCAATCAATTTGTCAAAGTGGATTAGAATGTATATAACTCGCCGAAAAATTAAGTGTTCTGATTCCATGGACCAGTGAAAATTAAGGAACGTAAAATGCCTTTTTATCCCCCTCAATTACAGTATGTTTATGGTGTGGTTACTTACCATATATGTTGCATGGATACAAATATGGTGATACGGAGTTTTGAAATTTATTGAATATGATACAACATGGATATGGATGTAAAAATATAATTTATATTTATTTATAAGCAACTAGATCATTCAATTTAAGTCCTAAAAACAAAAATAATCCACTATGATATAAACAAAAGTTATATAACTCCAAAAGCAAACATAATTCATTATTAACATAGCGCATCAATGAAAATAATTCATTTTTGAGATTTCATGACCTAAAAAATAGACTTAAATAAAGAAATAGAGTAGTGATACTAGTCATTTATGTTTAACTCTAGAGATTTTATCATTTTTAATTATTTAAATATGACCCAAAATATTACATAAAAAACCTATCGATGTATTCTGATATCCAACTAGTATATCTGATATGTATCTTTTTAATTTTTATTTATTTTTATTATCGATACACCATATAAAATATCGAATACATCTTACACATATTCTACGATTATCGATATCCCCGTACATCTAATAAAATACTTTGTCTACCATATACTATATAAATAGTGTACGAGTATCAACTGTTTCACGTTTTGTAAATGAGGATTCACGCAATCATTTAAAATATTGGTCAATGGTCCACTTGCAGCCCACCATTCTTTTTTCTTTTTTTTTTTGCAGCCCACTATCATTTTACATTAGGCAAATGCAATATACAATCTGTTAACCAACAATACCTCCAATGTTTTTTCTCAAAAAAAAAAAAAAAAAAATCTCCAATGATGCATTTGACTCAAATTTGCAAAAGTTTCATCTTGTACTCAAATCTATTTAGATACCATTATTTGATTTAACATATAAAATAAGCGATAAATAACATAAGAAATATTAAATCTAATCACAAATCAACTACATTAATTCAGAAACCAAAATATACTTCCACAGATTACTCACATCATACAAGACCCAGTTGGAGCATACATTTATGAATTTCCTATTAATTTCAGAATTTCATGGAGAACTACTGTGTTTCTTTACAGGAACTTAAAGCCTAAGTTCCCTAACACAATGTGCTGAATGCTGATCATACATGTTCCTACTATTGACTAATAAGTTAATGATAATAATTGTTGCAAATACCAACTTTTACTTGCCTATGTCAGTACCTTAACTTTAACATTAAACTAAATTCGATTACCTTGCCAAACTGCATGTGTCATCCCGCAAATGGCACGTCCATAGGTGCAAGTACTCGGGATTTTCGTCTCTTTTTGCCTTCAGGAGTGCATCTTGTTGCACTTGTTTTCCCCAGATTCACAGTGAATCTGCAACTCGAGGTAGAGTTTGTAGGAGACGGATAAACAGCTGAGATCGTATCTTTTTCCTTGTTGCTTCTGACATTGGCATTTCTTTTAACTAGAGGAGACTTTTGTCTCTTTTTAGATGATTGAAGTAGTACTCCCTTTTTCCTTTCATTTTTAAGTAGTCGAACATAGAAAGGATTCACATTTGAGTGGCAAGTTGGCGTACTAGTTTTGTTGCTTTTGACTAGATCAACATCTCCATTGTTAACCTGCACCAAGGATATGAAATTGAACTCACAAAACATAAGGTCCTGTTCGGATGTACAAAGCACATGTGTTTCATGGTTTCAAAATTTGGTAGTGATTATAAACATTCAAACATGATTTCGATGACAAATAAGAATGTAGTATAATGGGTCACATGTTGGGAAGTGTGAAAATAGGTTTGGATGTATTTTTTAGGTTGGATCTTTGGGGAACATGTGGGACATTTTTAACTTTTTTACAATTTAAGAACATGTGGTAAATGTGTATAAGTTTCTTATCAAAGAAAAAAAAAACGTGTATAAGTTTTAGGGGCTCATTTGAATTGCTCTTCTGAGAGTATTTTAGAAATGAGAGGGCATTCAAGTTATGTAGACGTGGGTAATATCTTTGGATTAGTTTTTTTCCCCCCGGATAACAAACCAAACAAGGCCTGGGCATTAGAGGAACACATGGGGCCATGTATATTCTAATAAAAATGTAGAGTTTTGGAGTTTCGGATTTTAAGAACTTGAAAACTCGAAATTAATGAGATCCAATTGGATACGATAAACGTAAAATATTTATTCATAGTTTCCAAACTTGTCTAATAAAAATGTAAAGAATGGATGGAGAATATCAATGAGAGGATTACCAATTGGAGAAGGGCAGAAAAAGTTCTTGCAACATCATGTTTCTCCTGACCCCTGACCACATCTCCAAAATCCAAGGGATTTGCACCATCTCCTTCCGCAGATAGCTTGTCCAAAACTTTATCACCATATTTGTGAATGTCAAATGGTGGGCGTGCATCCTGCCATAAATGGGTAATATTAATCACAAAATTATTTGACAAGTCAAGGCTTGAGGTTAAGAAGTATAGGACATTTTTCCATATTGGAAAAGTGAGTTTACATACTTGTTCTTCCAAGTTCTGCTCAATTCTTTGTTTCCACGATGAAACCCGAGTCGCCAATTCTGTCTGCTTCTCGGTTTCAGCAAGGTTAGCAAGAAGTGCATCCTACAGAGACAGGTTTAAAACACATATAATTTAATCAGCAAACTTCAACAAACTTAATATTAGCAATGTTCTTATCTTTATCGTCATTTGGCAAGGAGCTTTAGGTAAAAATTATCAATGTTCAACAAACATGTAGCATCCCTCTGTCCCTAAAATTTTGCTCTTTCTACTGTTGGCAATGAGTTTTCGGTAAAAATTAAATTAGTGAAACTATTTTATATCTTTACATTGCTCCTTAGTGATTGATAAGTAATAAGTTCATTTTAGGAAAGGGGTCTTGTTTTCGTCATCCCAAGAAGGAAATAAGAGTAATAATGTAGAGGTAGAGGGAGTATTTATTATTTCAAACACGTATTACAATATAGCATGGTCATGCAAAATTGCAAATATTATTCATCCAGTTCATTTCATATCTTGACTAATGACTCAAAAGTTTCTTCAACCATAATATGTGTAACAGCTAGAAAATCATAGACCATGGAGGAAAGCTGCAGAATTTGTTCTTACCAAGTGAGACCGGCAAAGGTCTTCAAGGCTCGCATGAGCATCTGGGTCTTCACCGTAGATAACACCATCATCATGCTGTATAAGAAGAAACATGAGTACTTTGTAAAGGCATTATGCTAATGTTTTCGGCTTCCAAGTACATTAAATCTAGATATACGGTCCTTACCATTTCCTGGTATGGAGGTACATCTTCATTATTAAATGTATTGTCTGGCATGTCAAAATCTTGTGCTCCGACATCTTGGTCCCAACTATCATACCCATTGTCTTCAGGATTATCCTCAGGATTACAAAAGTCGTCATTTGTTTTTCTCTCTCTCAAAACGAGTGATTGACGCAGCTACAAAATAGCAGTTTAGTTCATGAAAAAAACTTATTATACAAACATAATCACCACACCTTTTCATAAAGTGGAAGAGGTTGGGAATCGCAACTTCTTTCGGTGGCACCATATTTTGCTTCCCATATATTAGTTAATTCTTTGCTAATTGGACCATGGAGTTTTGCAAGAGGGAATTCTATGGTGACAGAAAGATGTTTCTTGGAGTCATTCCTTAATCTTCTATTAGGTTTCACTGCATTAGGAGTCAAAACAAGATCAGAAGGCTTGTAATTACATAATATTTCTTGCAAATATCATGGTAACCGAGAAAAGCCAACCTTTTTTATAAGGTTTAACTTTCAAATTCCCAGGTTCATGTGGATTCAAAGGTTTCCATAGATCATCATCATCATCATCATCATCATCAGAATCAACTAAGTCCCCAAACCCATGACTATTGCCATCAGGAAAATCATCAGCAGGAGGTGAAGGCCCCATGTTGCAGTCATTAGATTCAAATCCATGATCAACACATGGTGAATGATTTAAAGGGGCATCCAGTTTCTTTCCGACTGACTTATGGGCAGTTCCACCAGATCGCCTTGACGGTGACTGGAAGCTCTTGTGGCCTTTAGAAGCTACAGAGCTGCCCCTGTAACCATTCGTGGGCCCTTTTCCAGCTTGACAATTAAGAAAGTTATCAACTTCAACGGCATCACAAGAGTCCAGCAGAATAAAATCCCGGTATACATCATTTGTGGCTAACTGCAAGAATAAAAATATATAATTTAGGAAGAGCAGACGATTTATCATGCAATGCTACAGCTAACAGTTATACCAGATAGGACTCTAGTTCTCCAGCATCACAAGCAGCATCTAAGCATTCACCTTCAAGCACAACTAGATTTGCAGGGGGCCTCAAAAAATGAGTGGGTGGCACATCTCTACTAGTTGCACTATCCAGCAAATTCTTTGGTTCCACTGCATCACAAATTGATTCAACAAAATTGAACCTTTTTTGCTCTTACATGAATATTAGGTACAGAAACAGAAAAAACATACCAGCGATATCATCTAAACCCCAAAAAGAATCATCCTCTTCATCTTTTGTTTTACGTGTACCAGTTGATTCTGGTTGAGAAGATGTACTTGCTGCTTGATCTTCTTGGCTACTAAATTATCAAACAAGATAACAAGATCAATATGCTTCAAAAGTGAGTATATATAACCACCTTTGAAACATAATCCACTAAGTCATTTCGCTAGTAAATCTTCACAAACTTAGTGGGCACAATTCAAGTAGGCATGCAATTCACAAGTTCACTTTGATTTCAAACAGATAATGTTCTGTGTCTTATGTTCATAAATCCAAGTAACCCATCAAATGTAAAGATATTATGTGTTGCTACTCCAATTTGGAAAATCATGCCAACCTTTCTTTGGATAAAAAAAATCATTTTTTTTAAACAAAACATCACTTGTATTAAAAAAGAATGATGAAAGGAAATATAAAACACTTAAGAACTCATTGCACTGGTTCTACAGAAAAGTAATGCATTACAACCTGCACACACACACACACACAAAAAGGGCCTACTCATTCAAATGAGAAGACTCCTACTCTATCAAGATTTCTGATATGATCTACGAAGTACAAAATAAACAAGGACTTTGTAGCAAGAAAAAATTATGAAAATGGCCATTACACAACAAACTTTCTCAGTCCAAGCGGGGTTGAAGCCACACCCAAAGAGTAAAACTCATTCACCAAGAACAAACCACGAAGTTAGAGAACTAATTTTCCAAATTTCCAAGTACTCAATGCCAAAAAAAAAAGATAGAATTCGATAGAGACTTTCACTCCCCAAAAAACTTCAAGTTACATATCTTAATAACCTCAAGCTCAACATTTCACAATAAGTAACAATAACATTACAACAGATAGTAGTATAGTACAAAACTTCATATTCAACTAAAGAGAGTTATATTTCAAAACCCTAAGACAAAATTGATATTTTAAAGAATCAAGAAAGAAAAAATCCAACCTTTTCTGTGAAATAAACTCCAATGCATGCAGAACCAATGAATACAAACACTCTACCTTCCTACTGTACACTTGCACCGATCCCTGAAGCAGCAATGCAGCTGCAAACTCCACAAACAACACCCAACACCCAAAATCAGTTAATAAACGGCCAAAATACTTCCAATTCAGGAAAAAACGGCTCTTACCCTCAGCGAAATTCACTGAAATTATGGTATCATCGGCGCCGGTGATTTCCCCCGAGCAGATTTTGAGCAAGTACTCCTCCAAATTCTTAGCTAAATCAACTGTCCAATTCGATTGAAGGTCCCTCAGGGGCTGCACTGATTGAATAAATCTTCCAGAGGAAGATTCTGGATTTTCTGAAACGTTATTCATCTTTTCTACATCGAGTCAAACCTTCTATCAAACTTAGGGTTGCGAAATTGGGGATTTCAACGGCTAGGGTTAGAAAAAAAAAATCTTCAAATTTGAGGTGCTTAGATGCAAATACAAATATCTCTCGCCGGATAGAGATTGATATTTCCAGTTCAAAGACTGACAGTGTGAGTGTGTTTGTGAGTGTACGTGCGTGTGTGTGAGAGAGAAAGAGAGAGAGAGAACTGAATTCGAAAGTTTTCGTACGACAGTATTCCCGCTCAGGTAGCAGCGTAGTGATTTTCAGTTTGTTGGGCTGAACTGGGCTGGGCCTTTACAAGCCCCATTAAGTTTGCATTTGATTTATAATAAAAATTGTTATACATATTAAATTAAGGGTTTTTTGCACTTTGCATCCCCAAAACATGAAAAATAGACATTTTGCACCTTCAAAATTAGATTTAGTACTTTGCACCATTAAAATATGAAAAAATTAGCACATTGCACCCTCTTTTATTTTCAAACAAACATTCAAGGGCAAAATTTGTAATCTATTGTAAATCTTTGGCACTTTGTAACACAAAATAAAATTAGCATTTAACACTCTCTAATTAAGAACAATTCTGCAACTTGCACCCGAAAACACAAAATTAACACTTAACGCCTTCAAATTTAAAAAAAAAAAAAAAACTTAAACCCCTCTTTTTTGAGAGAATTGCATTTTTGGTACACAGCTATAGGCCAATTCCCACTTTTGGTACACAGCTTTATGTGTCCAACACATTTGGTACAACTCTTTAACAAAGTTCGACACATTTGGTACAACCGTTAAATAAATTGCAAAATCACCGTTAATTCCGTTAGTTTGACACATTCGGTACACCTCTTTTACAAAATTGACATGTGCGCGGCACATGACTGCCAAAAAAAAATTAAACTTGATAAACTTTTATAAAAATTATCATATGTATTTATTATATTTATCATATCATATTTATATAATGATAAAAAAATATGTATTTATTATTTATATGACATGTAAAATATAATAAACTATATAATGTCATTTATAGTTTAATACTGGAAGAAGAATAAAATATAATAAACAAGTTTATCAAGTTTCAATTTTTAAAAATTATTTATAAAAATTATTAAAAAATATGTCTTTATTATTTATATGACATGTAAAATATAATAAACTATATAATGTCATTTATAGTTTATTATTGGAAGAAGAATAAAATATAATAAAAAAGTTTATCAAGTTTTAATTTTTAAAAATTATTTATAAAAATAGTTTCTTATTTTTATAGTTTATTATTTATAAAAATTATTAAAAAATATGTATTTATTATTTATATGACATGTAAAATATAATAAACTATATAATGTCATTTATAGTTTAATATTGCAAGAAGAATAAAATATAATAAACAAGTTACTTTAATTTATCATATTTATAAAAATTATTAAAAAATATGTATTTATTATTTATATGACATGTAAAATATAATAAATTATAATGTCATTTATAGTTTAATATTGGAAGAAGAATAAAATATAATAAAAAAGTTTATCAAGTTTCAATTTTTTTTTTCTGGGCAGCCATGTGCCGCGCGCATGCCAATTTTGTAAAAGAGGTGTACCAAATGTGTCGAACTAACGGAATTAACGGTGATTTTGCAATTTATTTAACGGTTGTACCAAATGTGTCGAACTTTGTTAAAGAGGTGTACCAAATATGTTGGACACATAAAGTTGTGTACCAAAAATGGGAATTGACCTATAGCTGTGTACCAAAACTGCAATTCTCTCCTCGTTTTTTTCTGGCAAAGTTGACCATTGGGGTGAAAAAAATCTAAGGTAAAATAGGTAATTACTTAATTATGGGTCTTTGATATTTTGAAGTAAACAATGGTCTTAGAGAAGTTTACTTGTACTTTATTTAGTTACTTGTGAACATGTATATTGATAAAAAGAAAGATAGAGAGGAAAATGAGTATTCTAGTAACTATAATGTGCAAAATTTAAGGAAAAAATTGAATTATTGCCTTAGATTTATTTCACCAAGATGGTCAATTTTGACAAAAGAAACGATGGTTTTAAGGTTTTTTTTTTTTTTTTTAATTTGAGGGTGTTAATAGTTAATTTTGTGTTTTTGGGGGTGCACGGTGCCCATTTATTGTGTTTCGTGGGTGCAAGATGCTGATTTGTTCTTGATTAGAGGGTGTTAAGTGTTAATTTTATTTTGGGAGGGCAAAGTGCCAATTCAAGTTTTGAGGGGACAAAGTACCAAAGATTTATAATTGAATCACATATTTTGCCCTTGAATTTTTACTTGAAAATAAAAGAGGGTGCAAAGTGCTGTATTTTTCATATTTTAAGGTATAAAGTGCTAAACTAAGTTTCGGGAGGTGCAAAGTGCCTATTTTCCATGTTGCGGGGGTGCAAAGTGCAAAAAATCCTTAAATTAACTTTGAACAATAATTGTGGAGGTTTGGTTTGAATTCATTTCAATGATTTAAAAAATGTTGGGCACCCAAACTAAGTGTGCGGGTGACAGCAATTGTCCTGTGACATCCAAACTGAGTGTGCGGATGGAGACCCAAACTAAGTGTGCGGGTGGAGCCACAATCGAATATCGTGGGCGCTTGCGTGAATGCACTATAAGGGAAGGGTATGCGCATTCCCTAACACCAATTGGTTTTGGGGCAAGTGGTAGCGCCTGAGGTCCTACAAGTGGTATCAGAGCAGGTTGTTCATTAGAATCAGCTGCCTGATCAACGAGCTTGATCCAAGTGTTTTTCAAAGGTTTTCAAAAACTTTTCAAAAGAGCATTTTTTTGAAAAATCAAAACTTTTTGAAAAATGGATTGTATCAGCCATGTTCCCCACATTGCTGGTATGTCCTTTGAGGACTGGAAAATCAGAATGGAGATTTTCCTAGCTGCCTATAATGACAACAAGTACACATGTATCATTAAAGGTCCATTCAGATTCACAAAGACCATAAAAATCAATGAAGTTGATACGGTTGTGGAGAAAGACTTACATGAGATGACTGCTGAAGAAATCAAGCTGTTCAATCTTGACAAAGTCGGAAGATTCATCATGACTAAAGCCCTGGACAATGATCGGTTTGACAAGGTCAAACATTGCAAGACTGCAAAGGAAATGTGGGACAAAGTCAGAGACATGAGCGAAGGCAATGATGCAATAAAGGAGCATCAACTCACAGTTGCTTTGGAGAAACTTGACAACTTCAAGATGAAGTCTGGAGAAACCATTGATCAGATGGATACCAGATTCACCAGAACTCTGAATGAAGTTTTAAAGTTGGGAAAGACCTTCACTGACAAAGAGATCACTGTCAGAGTACTAAAAGCCCTACCCCCAAAGTTCAACATGAAGGTGACAGCCATGGAAGAATCAAGAGATCTGGGCAAGATTTCTCTTACAGAGCTGTTCTCAGTACTCAAGGCGTATGAGTATAAACTGCCTAGGATGGGTGTTGAAGAAACCTCAACTTCAAGTCCCACAGCTGCACTAGTTGCTGCTGAAAACCCAAGAAGACCAGCCTACAAAAGTAAAGATGTGGACTCATCTGATGAAGCCACACTGCTCAACAAAAAGGAGTACACTGCTGGAGACGTTGCATTGCTGATAAACAATTTCAAGAAGTTCTACAAAAGAAAATTGAAGAACAAATACAACAATGCTTCTACTTCTAAACCTAACTTTTCTTCTCAAGATAAAGATGATTATAAAGCAAAACTAATGTGTTACAACTGCAGGAAATTGGGACACTTCATCAAAGACTGCCCATATCCAAAAGAAGAAAAGTACACTGAAGAAGAGAAGAAAATAAGAAGAGAAAGAAAGCATCAGAAAGGCAAGGCCATGATAGCGGAAGCAGAAAAGCTGGCTGCTGTCTACTCATCTGATTCAGACTCAGACACGTCTGATGAAGAATCTTCTGATGAAGGAAACCCTGCTCTCCTGTGCCTGATGGCAAAGGAATCTGATGACTCTGAGGATGAGGTAACTCCTCTTGACAATGAATTATTTAATTCATTTGAACAAATGATGCTTAACAATACTGGTATTGCTGAAGCATACAAAAAGCTTAAGGAAGAGATGATATTGCTAAAAGAGCAAAATAGTTCACTGAAACTTTTAGCTGAAAAGCCAAAGGAATCAGCTGAATATAAACAGCTTGAGCAAGAACATGAATCTCTGAAAGCTGAATGTGAAGTTTTTAAAGGAAAAATCATGGAACTTGAAAAAGTTATCGAGTCTCATGAGAAATCATATGTTGCATCCACGCATACATCTAGTAAACAGAAGATACCTTTAGAACAGGAAAAGTTTGAACTGAATCATACTGAAAAATTTGTATCAGCTGACAATAGTAAGGTCATTCTTTATGTTCAGACAACTAAACCTGCTTCACCTGAAAAAGTAGCAAAGGAGAAGAAAACTCCTAAAGCTGAAAAGAGCAAAGAGCCTAGTTTAGGTAAAAAGACTAGTAAGACCAAACAGCAGAGTCCTAAGAAGTCTGCTGATAAAGCTAAACTGAATCAAACTGTTGGTAAAACTAAGTCGTCTGTTAATGAGCAAGCAAGTAGTAAACCAAAGAAGCATAAAAACAAGAAAAATCAAAATGCTTGGTATGGAAATGAGTCTTATTATGTGCAACCTGCTGCATATCATCCTATGTATCATGCACCTCAATTTCCAGGTTACTATGCACCTTACCCTGCTCATCCAATGCATGCATATCCTGCGTATCATGCACCTTACCCTGCTTATGAACATTATTCTTATCATACTGATCATCAACATGACTTATCTGATAATTATGATAAAAATGAAACTGTTCATGCTCCTGTCAAAACTCAGAAGCCTAAGAAGCCTAAGACATCAACATCTTGGGTTGTCAAAGGTGAAACTAATCCTTCAGGACCCTCTCAATAAGGGTACCTAAAACAAATTTATTTTGTTTTGTAGGTTAGGATTAGGAGTAGGAGTAAAGTAGAGAAGATTTGGTACTTGGACAGTGGATGTTCAAGACACATGTGTGGAAACATACATGAGCTGACTGATGCAGTTGCTGTGGATGGTCCAAGTGTTACATTTGGAGACAGCAAAGAAGGCAAGATTGTAGCTAAAGGAAAGATAATCAAAGGAAACATTGAGATAGCTGACGTCTCATATGTTAAAGGCCTAAAGTACAACCTGCTGAGCATAAGTCAATTTTGTGACAAAGGATATTCAGTTATCTTCTCAACAGATAAGTGCTATGTTGAACAGATTGGTACAAAGAAGGTAATCTTATCTGGAAGACGACAAGGAAATATCTACATAGTCGACTGGAATTCTGCTAACAAGAATTCAAATGTTTGTTTGGTGGCTTCTACACCAAGTGAAGTTAGTTGGCTATGGCACAAGAGGATGAATCATTTAAACTTCAAGACCATCAACATATTAATCAAGAATGATTTGGTAGAAGGGATTCCAAAAACAGTCATGAGCAAAGACAAGCTCTGTGACGCCTGTCAGAAGGGTAAACAAATTAAGTCATCGTTCAAGAGCAAAAAGCATCAATCTTCTGAAAGAATTTTGGAGCTACTACATATGGACTTATTTGGACCCATTGATCCAGTCTGCAATGGTGGAAAGAAATACTGCCTAGCTGTTGTGGATGACTATTCAAGATATACTTGGGTGATATTCATGAAGAAGAAAAGTGAAACCAAGGAACATCTTACTAATCTGATGGAACTGATCCAGAATGAGAAAAGCATAAAAATATTGAAGATCAGATCAGATAGAGGGACCGAGTTCACAAACTCTACTGTTGAAGAGTATTGTAACATGAAAGGAATACATCATGAGTATTCAGCCGCTAGAACCCCTCAACAGAATGGTGTTGCTGAAAGGAGAAACAGAACACTGAAGGAAGCTGTCAGAACCATGATAGCTGAAGCTAAGCTGCCACAAAGATTTTGGGCAGAAGCAACAAATACAGCCTGCTTTACCCAAAACAGATGCATGATCAACAAAAATCAGAACAAAACTCCATATGAAGTTTGGAACAACAGAAAACCAAACATTCATTACTTTAAAATTTTTGGTTGTAAATGCTTTGTATTGAATAATGGGAAAAATCACCTTACTGCTTTTGCAGAAAAGGCTGATGAAGCTGTTTTTGTAGGATATTCTACTGTTAGTAAGGCTTATAGAGTTTTTAACAAAAGAACATTACTAGTAGAAGAATCCATTCATGTAGTATTTGATGAACCAAACCAATCTTCTGAAAAGAATCAAAGCACTAATCAAGAACTATCTGCTGATTTACAGAAGTTAAGTGTTGGAAGGAATGAAGAATATATTCCCATCATACTACCTGATCTCAACCCAGCTGATAACTCAAGTGCTGTTCAAAATCAGATCACTGATTGTCTAACAGACGATTTACAACCAGCTGACAGACCAGAGACTGTTCAACAGACTGCAAATGTTCAACAGACTACTACTGCAACTCCAACAGTAATGTTGCAAGATTATAACAGAGGACAACATTCAGACCTGCAACTTGATCTAAGATGGCTCAGAAATCACCCACCTGAGTTAGTGATTGGTGATCCTTTAGATAGAGTGAAAACAAGAAGAGCTGCTGCACAAGATGCCATGTTTGTCACCTTTCTATCTCAAATAGAGCCTAAACAAATTGAAGAAGCTCTAAGTGATTCCTTCTGGATAGAAGCTATGCAAGAAGAGTTGAATCAATTTGAAAGGAATGAAGTCTGGTACTTAGTTCCTAGACCAAGTCATCAAAGAGTCATTGGCACTAAATGGGTATTCAGAAATAAGATAAATGAAGATGGTATTGTTACCAGAGACAAAGCAAGATTAGTGGCCAAGGGATATTGTCATGAAGAAGGGATTGACTTTGATGAGACTTTTGCTCCTGTAGCAAGACTTGAAGCAATCAGACTGTTTCTAGCCTATGCTGCTTACAAAAACTTCACTGTCTATCAGATGGATGTGAAGTCTGCCTTTCTCAATGGAGAACTGCAAGAAGAAGTATATGTTGAACAACCTCCTGGATTTGAAGTTTATCAAGAAGAGGATAAGGTATATCGTCTGAAGAAAGCCCTTTATGGACTGAAACAGGCTCCAAGAGCATGGTATGATACCCTATCTGATTTTCTTCTAATTAAAGGATTTCATAAAGGTAAGGTAGATAAAACCTTGTTCACTATTGAATGGGAAAGTCATATATTGATTGTGCAAATATATGTGGACGATATTATTTTTGGTTCAACTAACCAACAGATGTGTGACAAGTTCTCTAAGCTGATGCAGAATAAGTTTGAAATGAGCATGATGGGAGAACTTAACTATTTTCTTGGTTTACAAGTTAAACAGTTGCCTGATGGAATCTTTATAAATCAAGCTAAATACACAAGAGATCTGATTAAAAAGTTTGGTATGGAAACTAGCTCTACTGCTAATATTCCAATGTCTACAAGTCTTCGTTTGGATAAAGATGAAGATGGCAAATCAGTGGACATAACCAAATATAGAGGCATTATTGGTTCATTGTTGTATCTAACAGCATGTAGACCTGATATAATGTACTCAGTCGGGGTTTGTGCGAGATTTCAATCAAATCCTAAAGAATCTCATCTCTTAGCTGCCAAGAGGATATTGAAATATGTTAAAGGCACTCAAGAATTGGGATTGTGGTATCCTAGAGAATCTGGATTTGAGCTTATTGGTTATTCAGATTCAGACCTTGCTGGCTGCAAGATTGACAGAAAAAGCACAACAGGTGCCTGTCAGTTCTTAGGCAGTCGTCTGATCTCATGGATGAGTAAGAAACAGACCTCGGTATCAATATCTACTGCTGAAGCTGAGTATATAGCTGCTGGAGCATGCTGTGCACATATATTATGGTTGAAGAATCAACTAGAAGATTACAACATCAAAATCAGTGGAATTCCAATCTACTGTGACAATACAAGTGCAATCTCTCTTACTCAGAACACTACAAGTCATTCAAGAACTAAGCATATTGAGATCAAGCATCACTTCATTAGAGATCATGTGGAAAAAGGCAATGTTATGATTGAGTATGTTCATACTGACAATCAGATTGCTGATATTTTCACTAAACCTTTAAGTGAAGTAAGGTTTTCAACCTTAAGAGCTGAACTAGGATTACTTAACTTGGATGCATAAGCTGAGGGGGAACTTATCAGAAGATCTAAGTTCAACAGCTTAATCATCATTGTTATCTTCAAGGATTAACTTTCAACAGACTAGTTAACTTATGAATTCTTAAACTCAGGGGGAACGTGTACGACTAGCGGTACTTCTGAATTAAAGATGAAATTTGTTAATGTCAGTTAGTTGAAGTTATGTTTTCAACAGAAGACTCAACTATCGAAGAATAAGGTTATATTACCTGGCTGGATTGACAAACAGCTGAGGAAGGTTATCAGCTATTGGCATTCTCTGATAACAGCATTGTCGTCAGGACAGTAGTCCATCAGATAAGTATTTACTTTACTCATCTGATTACTTGAATAAAAGTGGAACTATTTAAAACGTCTTATTCAAAAACACGCTTTTATAAGTAACTGAAGGGCGGTACAAATTCCCGCTCCTAATTAAATATCTTTTGAATTTGAAAAGTCGTAACTGACGCCGCACGATCAGCACTGACAGAAAAACGGATCTAACGGTTGGCTGGTATCACGGAAACCAACATACCCCAACTCTATAAATCTCAATCTGATCAGTCGTGTAGTTCTTTACGAACCCTAAATATTCAAAAGCACTTGTGAGAAAAATTACTTGCAATTTTCTGCAAAATTCTTCCTATTTTCTTAACTTTCAACAGACTTGCAATGGCCGCTGAAGGAATGTTCCTAGTTTATGAATCCTACTACCAATCTGGTACGGATTTGATGAAGGAGCTATTGGAAAAGTTTAAGTCTGCACAGTTGGTGAATTTCATGGAGTACTACGAAGGCATAATCTGGACTGACCAGGTTATGGAGTATTACAACACGGCATCTGCTGATTACAATTCCATGGAAATCAAAGCAACAGTCGGTGACAAATCTGTGATCATCACACCTGCTGTTCTTCACGAGACGTTTGGTCTCCCAAACAGAGGAAGACACGATGTTACTGTGCTGACTGAAGATAAGCACCAACAATTCTGGGCGATCTGCGCCAAGGAAGGAGAAATGTTGACTGGCAACATTAGGAAGAAACAGCTGAAGGACGAATATCAGAGGATGGCTGATATGGTCTCTAAGCTGATAGAGAACTGTACTTTTTCTCTAGATGCTGTTACCATGAAGAGGTTCAGCATCATGACTGCCATCTATTATGGGCTAGAAGTCAACTGGTCCATCATCATTTGGTACATCCTCGCTGATTTCCTTGAAGTGAAGAAAGGAAAAGGCCCCTACACCAACCACAGAATCACACTCAGTTATCTGCTGTCAAAACTGGGTTGTGTTATGTTGAATGGAAAGGAGATCCACAAGTTCAAGGCAATGTCCAAGTACTTGCCTGTTATGAAGAGAAAGGCTGGTGAGCCTGAGGAGGATGAAGATGAGGAACCAAAGGAGGTTCCTGCCAAGAGGCAAAGGAGGTTAGTCAAAACAGCTGACTGATAGAAATAGTGTCCTGCAAGCCAGCTGTATGGCTAGCATTAATTGTAATTAATGAGGAACTATTCAATTTAGATTAATAAATGCATTATTATTAAATGGTCAACTTTATCTTATGTAATATTTGTCTACGCATAAGGATAGAAGTCCTTAGATCACAGGGCTATGGGACAACCCGTGGACTGATCTCTAAGGCCGTGATCTAGAATATATTCAAGAGTCGTAGAATCCAATCGAGATAGGACATCGTTGGATTCGGTTAGACTCTCACTATTGTGTATACTCCGATGAACTGGAGGACGCTGGGGTCCACGAGCGTGACTGGGATAGTCGATACACATAAGTGGGTGGCTTGCTGGGATGGCAAGCGCACTGAATACCCCAATTAGGAAATAACTCACCATGGAAGCGGTAGTCGCATATCGGGGTTGAAGTTATTTCAATTTACAATAGTATACGAGGAACGATCCCTAACAACTTGAGATGATAGGGTTTATCTGGTGCGAGAACGTCTATGCTTTGATGTGAGTTCCGACTGACTGGGGATCGCCAGAAAGTCTCTGTGGACTCATGTTGGGTATAGAGGAACTCGTACGCAGATTCATATCATTAACAAAGGATCCATTGACTCGACTTGATAGGTCGAGAAATTCTCCTATGAATTTCTGTGAGAAATTAATTCTGATGAAATCCTTGGCCAAGGTAACTGACGACTTTATGTAAGTAGCTCATAAAGAACAAGTCAGAGAGAATTTATTTCGAGATCAGAGAACATAATGTCAAGACAAAAGATAAGGGAATCCGATGAAAGACCATACCCTTAAGTCTCGACTGAGAGATTGATCAATGGAAAGATTATGTCGTATATGGAAATTGTAAATGATAAAAGGTTCACTGAATTAATTCACCAGTGATTGGGCTCCATGAGCTTGTGACTGGACATCGACCGTGGAGTGTGGGAGAATTCCCAAATTAGCAGGGGTGCTAATTTTGGAATGATTGATCGACAGAGTGTTCGATTAATTTAGAGTATTAATTGCTCGAGTTATTAAATAATATTTAATTACAACCCACGGCCAATTATGTGGTGAATCTACGGGGGCATACACAATACACATGAAGCGAAAGCGAGGAAACAAGAACGAACCAGTCGACTGGGTCGACTGGGTCAAAATCGACTGGGTCGATTAAATGGGTGGGTCGACTGGGTCGACCCATGTGGAACGAAATTGGATCCAATTGGAATTGGATCAAGACTATAAATTAAATTAGAATTTAATTTATGAGTAAATTAATTAATTAGGATTTAATTAATTAATGGAATAATTAATTAATTGGACTTGAAGTTTAATTAATTAATTGGGAGATGATTTAATTAATTGGGCTATTTAATTGGGAGATTAAATAAAGTCCTGAAAGATTAATTAAAGTGGGCCATGAATTAATTAGAAGACTTAGTCTTCTAATTAAAAGGGCCATGGCCCATGTAGGAGAATTAGTATCCTAATCCTAGAAGGATTAGGGTATGAGAGATATCTATAAATAAGAGACTAGGTCTCATATCTCACACACAACTCTTCAAGCAAAATCAAGAAAAGCAAAAATTCTCTCTCCCTCTCCCTGTGATCGGCCGAACTGCTCTTCCACTTTGGAAGAATTTTTCGTCTTTGTTTTTCGTTTCAAAGTCGTTCTAAAACCTAGATATTAATATACCCTATGTTCTAGTCGATTAGGATATATTAATTTTCGTGATATTGTGGTGTATCAACTCGTAGAGGCGCAACACGTGGGGCGCTACCAAAAGGTGTGGGTCGATCAACCGGGGTCAGAATTCAGAGCTCATCTTGCTAGCCAAGGATTTGCAAGGAGACAGGTATAAACGAGAAAACTTATACTGTCGTTTAATTATATTCATATATATACAACCAGAGAATATCCTGGCAAGATTCTTTAAGAGGCCCTAGAAATTTTTTATATTCCGCTGTGCCTAGGGCTGTTTTTCTTACCGAATCCCAACAGTGGTATCAGAGCCAACTCTAGGCTTTGTATATATATGAATTTGCGAATTCTGTGTTTATTAAATCATATGTTTGATTTATGTGGCTAGTTCTTTAACTTTGCATGTTTTAGAACGTATGTTTGGTTAACTTGGAGTTAATGATTAATTTAGGATTCAAAAATTTTTATCATGTTGTTTTTAATTTTGGATTGGAATTTAATTGACTGGGTTTGTTGAATTAAATCTAAAAGTAATCGAAACAAAAAAAAAAAATTTGGTTCTTGAGTTCAACCGCGGTGGCACGCGGCGGTGCGCGGCAGCGCACCGCGGCTGGGCGGCCACCGCATGCTGCCGCGAGCAGCAGCGCGCTGTCTGCGCGTGCAGCACACGACAGCTGCCTTCGGGCAGTCTGCCGCGTGCTTGCAACGCGCAGCAGCACGCTGCTGCGTGCTGTTACGCGCGGCAGCAGCCGCTGCGTACGGCGCACGCGCGGCCTTCGTGGCCGCGTGTGTGCTGCCACGTGGCGGTGTCCTATTCGTCACTACTTGGCTGAATTTTGGTTGATCTCAAACATGCCTATTTTGAAAATTCTGGAAATTTAGAATTTTGGGAAGATTAGGAAACTTGGAGTTTTGGGATAAGGTAGTTATCTTGTTAGAATTAAACACTACCTTAATTAAACTAATCTAAACAAAATAGGATTATCTTGAGAATCTTGGAGATTTGGGAATATTGGGAAACTTAGAGTTTTGGATAAGGTAAGAATCTTAGAGATTTAGATTACCTTAATTAACCAATCTTAATCAAGATAGGATTTGTAGATTACTTGGAGCTCAAGTAAGAGCTAATTAATCTTAGAGGTTAATTGTTAATTCAAAATTAATTAACTTGGATAAATTTTATGAATTAAAATTAAAGGAGCCGATAAATTTACATTTTTGCCCTTATGTGAATTTATGCATGTTCTTGAGTGAATATGTGGATTGGTCGATTTTGCCCTTAAGCCCTGTGTTGTTTTTGGTTTATTTAATTTTGGGTTGTAATTAAATGGGCCTGATTGGTGCCCTTGCTTGCGCAAACAAATGTAATAGAATAGGACCATTTAAATTATGTAAGCTAGGCTTAGATTAGGCTTGGAGCCGAGAAGACCTCATGAAGACTTGGAGATCCACATGGAGGCCCATTTACCTTGGAGGACATGGAGGCCCAATTCATTACATGGAGGCCCAATCAAGCTGGATATTACAAGAAGGCCCATGATGTATGGGTTTAAAAATTGTAATAGTTAGGACATTTAATTTTCACCCTAGACTGACCAATTGATTCATCACGTGGCTCGTGATGGATCGCATAGGATGGGCAATCGACCAATCATATCTTGCTCGGTGATGAATGTTTACTTTTTCGCTAATTATTCTTTGATGTATGAGATGCATGCTTAGGATAGAAAACGTAAACAAGATAAGCATAATCTGATGAGACCTCGCACACTTAGAAACCTCCAATTGAACTAAAAATTCAATTAGAATATTAAATCGAACAACGGGCGCATATGAATAGTGTCTATGGTCCGAGCCTATCCAATCACTAGGTCTTAGGCATATTGTACGAATATATCTCGATGTCTCACGAGTCGTGGGTCGAGCTATAGGAAGATAATATGTCTATTGCCTCGATGCACGAGTTTAGTGCCAAGGGAGGGGATAGCAAGGTTTTAGGCGCTGTCTCACGAGTCGTGGGGCGTCTAGGATTGAACTATTTCTCTTCACGAGTATTGGACATGATTTAACGCTAGTAAATATGGATGTCTCACGAGTCGTGGGTCCATATCGAAAAACGAGGCTAAATGAACTTAAGGGTTAGCTGCGATGGTTAACCGT
Source organism: Penstemon eatonii (assembly GCA_038501285.1). Classification (NCBI taxonomy): domain Eukaryota; kingdom Viridiplantae; phylum Streptophyta; class Magnoliopsida; order Lamiales; family Plantaginaceae; genus Penstemon; species Penstemon eatonii. The sequence goes on along the minus strand of CM076715.1, from coordinate 56,303,873 downwards.
TGACATAGTCGACCACCAAGTGGATCAAATAGTATGGCCAACGAGTCGTGGGTACTAGGAGATTGCATTTGGGCCTTAAGCCCGCTAGGATATTTTAAATTCCCGAAACTTATGTGGGGGCATAAGATTTTGATTAAAATAGTGGGAGTAGTTTACAAATAAAATCCATGTTTGTGAATTATGCATTTTAAATTAATCTTTCGCGTATTTATTTCTTCTATCGTCATTTTATAGATATGATGTCGAAAGAGCTTAGAGCACTTAGAGATTTGTCCATCTCATCACTTGAACGTAATATTTTAACTGGACCCAACTTGCATTTCTGGACGCATCATTTGAATGGATTATTTGAAGCTGAAAACATATCTTATGTTTTGTCTGTGCCACCACCCATTACTATTTCACATGACGTTCCTGATGAGCTCCGTAAAAGCATCACCAAGTGGAAACTGGATGATGGCTTAGCTCGTGAATACATGTTGGAATATATGTCACTTGATCTGCGTTTGCAACATGAGCATATGGCATCCGCGAAAGAGGTTCTCTCGAATCTCAAATTCCTTTATGGGATTAGAGATGGTCGTCGCAGATTCGCGATCACGAGGGAACTCTTGCAAGCAAGAAAGAGAAGGGAAACTCCTGTCGGAATCCACGTACACAAGATGATTCGACTTCTATCTGAACTCGATGATATGGGTGTCGTGATGGACAATGATTTCCGAGTGGATATTATTCTACAATCTCTTCCTAGATCATATGACCGATTTATCGCGGACTTGAATCTCCAGAGGCGAGAGATCACTGTACATGTCCTGCGACAAATGCTCGAGGAACACGAAGCTTCTTTTGGAAAGAAAGCAAGGGTTGGCGAAAAGACTGGGCGGCGTTCAAAACCAAGACAAATGGAAACCAGAGCTCCTTACTGCACAAGGTCAAAGGAAAGGATTAAATTCGAACCTATGGAGAGTTCGAACAGGTATATTCCTTGTTAAAGTTAATTTTACAATTAACTGTGCATTTTTGGTGTTAGACACTGACTGGAGTTCTCATCCTTGTAGGTGATGGGAGCATTAAGGAAACTGGAGCCTGAGGATTGGATCCTTGAATAATGGCAATGGAGCTGGAGCTGCTACCAAGGCCGTAGGCAAAAGTAGATTTAGGTGGTTTGATAAAGTCATTAGGAAACTTTCATTTATGTACCTAGTTTTTTGATGAAAAACTTTTTTTTTATTCATGTTAATGAATAGTATTGATTTTTAATAAAAGCTCCTGTTTTAGTTTTTCATTTGGTACATTGAATTATTGACTTTACATCATAAAACCGCCTAAGTTAGTCATGCACGTACAACAAAACAAAAGGAAACAAGATAATGAAATATCTGCCCAATTATGGCACGCTAGACTTGGACATATATCTAAGTCAAGGATTCAAAAGTTAGCATCATCTGGCGCGATTGAAATCAATCGCATTGATGAAATGCCGACATGTGAACCATGTTTAAAGGGTAAAATGGCTAAGTTGCCGTTTAAGGGAAACCCTGAGCGAGCCAAGCAAACATTGGACTTAATACATACAGACGTATGTGGACCACTAAGAAAAAGCGCCCGAGGTGGTTATGACTACTTCATCACTTTCACTGACGACTTTAGTCGTTATGGATATGTGTTCTTGTTGAAACACAAGTCTGAAGCCTTTGAGCGATTCAAAGAATTCAAGATGGAAGTAGAGAATCAACTTGGTCATACGATAAAGGCTCTTCGTTCTGACCGAGGTGGAGAATTTCTTAGTAACGAATTTCTGAATTATCTTGTAGAGCATGGAATACTATCGCAGTGGACTCCTCCTGCAACACCCCAATTAAATGGAGTAGCAGAGAGAAGGAATCGAACCTTGATGGACATGGTTCGATCCATGATGAGTGCCACTGACTTACCTCTTTCATTTTGGGGACATGCCCTCCTCACGGCAACAAGGATACTGAATATGGTACCTTCGAAATCCGTAGAAAAGACACCATACGAACTATGGTTTGGCAAGGCACCCTCATACGCATTCATGCGCATATGGGGATCTCCCGCTTACGTTAAAAAGCTAGTGGGAGATAAATTGGAAACTAAATCCACTTTGTGCAAATTCGTGGGGTATCCGGAAAACTCAATAGGATACGAGTTCTACGATCCTACAAGACAAACAACGTTTGTCTCGAGGAACGCTCACTTCTTAGAGAGGGATTTCTTGGTAGACAAGAAATAAAATAACGTAGAACTAGATGAGGTCACTGAAGCTGAAAAGGCCTTAGAGGTCGATCGAGCTGACCCGTCACCACAGGCAGTGGGAGAACATGAGCATGAAAGTGCACCAGAAAGTACACCGATACTTCGTAGGTCAGAAAGACAACGTAGAGAACCCGAGAGGTACTACGGTCTGCTGCATGAGACTGGACAGTCTCTAACCGACCCAAGGACTTACGAAGAGGCTATGCTAGACATAGACTCGGGAAGGTGGCGCGAAGCCATGGAATCCGAACTGGACTCCATGCACTCAAACAAGGTCTGGGCCTTGGTAGATCCACCAGTGGGAGTTGCTCCCGTGGGTTGCAAGTGGATCTATAAGCGAAAGCTTGGAGTGAACGGAGAGGTGATTACCTACAAGGCGCGACTAGTGGCAAAAGGATACACTCAAAGACCAGGTATCGACTTTGAGGAGACCTTCTCGCCCGTCGCAATGCCCAAATCCATTCGGATCTTGCTGGCCATAGCTGCGTGGTATAACTACGAGATATGGCAGATGGATGTAAATACTGCCTTTCTCAATGGAGACATTGATAAGGAGATCTACATGGAGCAACCAAAAGGATATGCATCCAAAGGAGATGAACACAAGGTGTGCAAACTCCAGAGGTCCATTTATGGACTGAAGCAAGCTTCCCGAAGTTGGAACATTCGTTTTGATGAGACAATCCAAACTTTTGGATTCATCAAGAACATGTTCGAACCTTGCGTGTACAAAAAGATCAGTGGGAGTACAGTTGAATTTTTGGTGCGCGCGCTACAAAAAATGTACGTTTTAGTCGCGACATATTTTGTCACTATATGTATAAAAGTTGTCACAAAAGATTCTAGCGACAACAATTTGAGTTGCCGCTACGTTGTTGCTACAAGTGGTGTTGCTAAAAGTTTTAGCCACGACTATTAAAATCGTCACTATAGCACGATGTTGTAGCATCAACAAAATATTTTGTCACTAAAAACACATCAAATAGTAACGACTCCATTATCACTAATGGGGATTATTGTTGTCACCAGAAGTCCCAAGTTGTCACTATAAATTTATAAATTACAAATTATTTATTTAATTTCTAAACTAAATAATAAATAGTAAATACATTAGTGACAACAATTTTGTGACTAATTTATTTTAACAATATCTAAATATTAAATAAATAAATAATATTGTGACAAAAAATATTGTGGCTAATTAATTATTATTTATGAACAAAATAATCAATAAATAATAGATTTGTGACGACATTATATGATGCTAAGAGCAATGCATGTAATTTTTCATTTTTATCTACTTCGATTTGAGTAAGTTCAAATGAATTATCAAAGTTTCTCAATGAACGAAATGAAATACATACACAAACTAGAAAAATCAATACATTAATTTAATCAAAACTATAATATTTCCATAATATTAACAATCAATAGAATTCAAAACTATGTACTTGTTTGACAAAGCAACACCATAGAAAGAAAATATAACATTATGAAAATACTAAGCAACACCCTAGAAAACAAGAAAAGAAAACATAATGGAAGTACTAATATTTAGTTACTACAATCAATAGTCTCTACATGGAAAATCCTTCCTTGCTCTTCACACCTACATAGAGTGATAAACCGATAAACAATTATTAATCTAGACAAATTTTTCAAAAGTAAAGACGATGACCAATTAAATTAAATAAATGGTCATACAATTAATCTACTTTCTCATAAGTTACCCAATAACTAGATATTAAAATCCTACCAATAATAGACAGAAATATATTGCTAGCATTCACCAAAGAAACTTAAAAGGAAAATGAATCAAATGATCACCAAGTAAAAACATCTGCTTTAATAACCTTTCCGTTTGCAATAAACTAAAATATTTTGATTCACCAAGTGTCATAACACCATAGACATGGAAGTAGTTAAATCTTTTAGCAAGATATAAAACCTCTTAGTATGACTTTAACTAACAAGGATAGTATAATTATATGAAACTAAAACCTATAAAATGATATATTAAGTTAGTCACGACTCACAGTAGTTTGTGGTGGATGAGTTTGGCTAGCTTCCCCTAAACTTTGAAAGAGAGCAGGAAATTGAGCTTTAAGGTAAGCTTGGACTTGAGCTTGGACTTGAGTCTCTTGATTGTTGGATTGGGATTCTAGGGCTTCAATTCGCAGGGCCATCTCTTTCATGCATTCTTTATCTTCTTCGGCTCTCTTCTTCAATTCCTCATTCTCCTTTTCTAGCTCCTCATCGATTCTTTGTCCTTTTTTAGAAGGTGGCTTCAGTCCATCTCCACAACCACGTAATCGGCTTGACTTTTCTGGCCCAAGTGCTTCTATAAAAGCTTCATCCTCACTCATCGGTTCTTTGTCATCGCCATCAACCGGATTTTGTAGTCTATTTATTTGATCCTGCCAAATAAGTTTTTAGCATAGAAGCACAGTGAAGTTATGGCATAAGTTACTTTGACTGACTTACATAAACTCGGCCTGATTCTGGGTCGACCCAATCATTCTTCTTCTTACTAAAATGGGTTTTCTTCCATGAGGCTGTACGTGTAGGCTCCTCTCCCGTTTCAGTGTCTCGCTATTTGAATAAGAAACAAATAATAAATACTGGGGATTAAAATATATAGAAAAACATAAGGATTACCAAAATGTAAAAAAAAGTACATAAGAACGATCAAAAGTGGTATTTACACTTAATGCACTCTTTAAAAGTTTTTATTTTCTTTGACAAAAATTACACTAAAGTAATTGTAACTATTAATATATTTATTTTAAATTGAACCTTATTCAAATTCAATATCAGTAGACTTAAAATTAACTTATAAACTTATCAAATTTAATACAACAATTCATAGTCAACCATCCTAATCAAAATTAGTTAGACACTAGTCACCCATAATTTTATTGTCCCACGCATTGGGCTCGAGTAGAGACCCCGATTAGCCCACAAAACTTAATTCGAATATGTGGTTAAGTTAGTCATTTAATTTAATCATTATATATTAATATAGCTAAAACGGAAATATGTCTGATTTCAATTCATTACTGGATAAAAATATCCACTCATCAATTTTGAATTGATTGGCATATTCTAATAGTAGATACTCATTTTATTGTAAAACATGATTTTTGATACAAAGATAAAGTGTGTTACAAACTTCATTAAGCTTATTTGGTCTGCTTCTAATTACTCAATTTATATATACATAAAGTGACTCTTGTACTGAAATCACATACGATGTGCGGGGAACATGCTTAACAATTACATAAGTGCAGGCTTCACTACTGCACAACATAACATACCACATGATAAGTTCTAATTAATAAGCCGTATTCGTAGATTTCTTCTTAGAATAGTCAATAATAGACACTCCATTGTTAAACTGAATAAAAAATATCATTTAAAGCCAATTTTAATTTAAAGATTACTTACATTTTCGTAATAGTATTGTGCAATGGATTTTGTCCCACACGTATGACGCATGTTCAGTTTGCTCCTATTCACAGAGTTTCTGTCACTTACCTTCTGCATAAACAAATATGTAACATTAACATTAGAATATACTTAATAGAATCTACTTTTTTTCCCAAAGAAATTGCTTACTTTATAAGAAAGAGAAAAAAAAGTACAAGAGCTACTAGTACTAGGTCTTTGAAATTATTCCAAGCTGACCAAGAAGCTCTTTTAAAGTACTGGCATAGCAGCCTCAACTAGTTCAGCACCATTACAAGAAAACACACCTCACCAAAGTTATATATATGCGTATAGACGTACCCACCAGAGTATATTATTTTTCGATTTTACTACCCAAAGTTGATTCCTTGTGCCAAAGGCAGTCTTCTACATTTAAAGTGCATACTTTATGTCATAACAATTCTTTAAGTGCAAATTATTGAGGTGACAGATGTTTGATTTAGACTTGAAACGAGCAGATACACCCTGATTCAATGATACATGCCGACTCACGGACCCTTTTTGAGATTATCGGATCAGCCGCGTGGATACTATTTAATATTGAGATTAGCTATCCGGTTTTTCAATTTCGGGCCATACGTTTATTAAAATTTATCTAAATACAGACTATAGAAGTAGCTTTTGATGTACACAAAAATATATTTACAATATCTAATATGAAGGGTTTAGCTCTATTACATACACAAACAACTTAAACTTAACACATTTTTTTTTTTGGGTTCAAAACTTAACACATTTAGTTTACCAAAAGCATATGCTTAAGAGCAAAGAAGTAAAACTGAAATCTTTTGTTAAGATACTTAAAGCTTGGAATTTAGTCAACAAAATCCAATAATATCTAGCTAATTTAATCTGCGATTTAGTACTAGTAGTAATGTTAAAACCAATATATAAGTAAATTTATGTTTGTCCAAAAAATTAAGTTAAATAAATTATGGACATACCTTAAATTCATCACTTTCAAAGTAAGTGATAAGATGTTCCCAGTCACCTAGTTTTACTCCAGCAGGAGGTCGCTCGAAGATGTCCTCGTTGAACTTATTATCAAGGTAATATGAATGGAGCTTGCTGCGACGATTTCTATATTGCCGATTTAATTGTTTGTCAACAACTTCTCTAGTTTGAGGATTTTCTCCAAGATTAAACTTTTGCTACAGTTTTGAAATACATATAAGGGAAGTTTCAAACATTTCATATATAAATGCAATATAAGTTGAATAGATATCATTATAAAGAAGGTACCTTCATTGCGACCCACATCTTTCTTTTGTTTTCTAGTGGAATATCCTTCCAGTGGGCATATTGAAGGGGTGCATGTTGCTTGAGGATTACACAAGCCTCAGTTTTCAAATGTTTAGCATAATCACCAACAACTCGCTTTCGGCGTGGATGTATAACAACCTCCAGTTTTTCAGCTCGGCGCCGCTGCTTTTCTACGGAACTTCCATTTGTTATCCCTCTTCCTCCTTTTCGAGATGTGCCTAACCCAAGAACATAGTAAACGGTTCTATTATAAATTAGTGCCATTCAAGAATTATCATACAAAGAGAAAATAAAATAATTTCATCACTTATAAAAGTAAAGTATGCATGATTAAATCAATGAGTCTTAAAAAAACCACCAATGTCATCAGCTTGAGATGTAGCTATTTCAGTTGATTGCTCCTGGGAGTTTTGAATAGAATGTTGTCCTTGAACTTGCTCTAAGTTCTGTGGGCCTTTGCCTCGACCACGGGTAGACATCTCTCGACCACGGGTAGCCATGTGTAGGGTAAAAACTGTCAATAAATATTACCATTACAAAATCGTCGATTATTATAAATATGAATTAAAATATTAAATACAATTACAGGGCATTGGACATAATATATAATCAGCTACATGAATATAACCATATAATGATCCTGAAACAAAGAAATATTCAAGACATAAAATCCTTAGAAGGAGTGAACAATATAACCCCCAACTTTTAACAAGTTTCAATGATGACATATGCTAACAATCTCACACTTAGTTGACTAAAATCGCAAGACAATGTAAAGCCAATATCTTTTATGCTTCGATGATCAAACTCGTAAATTAACACCAACTACATGTGTCTTCTTGCATAATTGAAATCAACAAATAATAATTTTGATGATATTAAAAACATTTGACATGGATGCCCAAAAAAAAAACCAAAAAAAAATTACCAGAATGTAATTTCTTTTTCTCTAACACCATAAAACAGAGGTAGAGAAATGACAAATAATCTAATAATAAACATAAAAAAGAGCATTTTTCACATGATCTTTTGGCCTAAAAAAGAAAATTGTTTACTTCTCAAATTGTGGTAAACATACATTTGCTCAGTTAGTATAATAAGAGAAATTCTTACCAGGTTGATTTGAAGTACAGGGGGAAGGCTCGAGAGGGAAGAATAATAGCTAAAGAAAAGGAGAAAATGAAATTAATATGGGAAGAAAATGGGTTTCTTATATTTTTCACATGGAAAATAAATTAAAAAAGAAAAAGAAAAAAAGAGTTGGAAGAAACCGCCTGTAATGGGAGATAAAATGGAGGTAAAACCAAAGTGGGAATGGAAAATGTGTTGAGTATTGCCGCCAAATAATCCCTCTAATTAATACTTCCCAAAAGAAATTTACACATATACAAAAAATAAAAAAATATGCATATACAATTATTTAAAAAATTATACATTTGAGGAAATAATCTAATGTGGTTATATGGTAGCTAATTAAATCGACTTTAAGGTTAATACTGAACTAATTTTTTCATTATATGCAAAAATTGTAATGAACGTTTTTATATGGTGGGTCTCCAATTTTTTTTGCACCAGCCGTAACATAATGTGATTAAACATAAATTAGTAATTAATTTCTACATATTGATTTAGTTTTCAACCTTATTATAATACATATACTCCATTACAAACAATTTATAGTATTTTATTCATGTTCACTTTAAAATATATAGCTAAATTAAAAAATATTTTGCTTTGTGTAATTAACAAAAATCCCTATGTGTTATTTTTATTAGCATACCCTCCCCTTCTTTTTCTATTAATAAAATATCTCATTTGAAATATAATTTATAAATCATAGAGAGATTTTCGTAAACTTTTAGTGAATTCAGAGATAATTGTCAATTTTCAAATTTAACATGGACTATTGTCAATTTATTAGTGAATAGAAATATTTTTGCATTTTTTGGTGGGGGTATAATTGTTATTTTATCAATGGAAAGATTATTTGCTAATAAAATTTAGCACATAGGGGTTTCTGGTAATAAAAATATCACAAAGAAATTTTGCTAATTCGACAAAAACATATCTTTGCATTTCGCTCCCAAATATATATCATACTTGAGTAAAACCGCAATCATGTTTGTATTGATTTATTGATCTACCCAAAGTCTGAAATTAAAATATATAACTAAGAAAATATTTTAACTCTTATAAAAGAAAAGACTCGTGATTGATAGTGTTTATGAAGATATTGGAATATTATAGGGTGTTTTCTGTAATATTTTTAGAAGTTGTAGGGAGTGTATTTGTAAGACTTATTGAATCACAGGGGATATATTTGTATAATTTATTAAACTTCAAAAGGTTTCTCGTAATATGACTAAATATGAGGGAGTTTGAGTGTAAATCACCGTATCTATAAAAAAAAGGACTCATGATACGATCCTATTCTTCACAATTTGTCTCAATCAAGAAAAAGCACCCACTATTAAATTATTGTTCAAATTTAAAATGTATTGTATTTAATTGAAATTGTACACTTTTGGATGTATTGATGTGGTACTCAAAATTTTATAATAATTTTGTAATCATATTACTAATAATCATGGATTAAAATTTTGGTACAAATGTATGTTTCGGTCAGTCAAATATTGAAAACTTTTCGACACTATTCAAAAATATTTCGGAAACACTTAGGAAAATTTATAAAAAAAAGTTACTAAATTTAGGAAAATAACAGAGTTTTAGTCAAATAAATAATTTCGGAATTACATCTTGTTTTTGTTTCGCCTGATTCAAAAACGAAAACTTTTCGATGTTTTTTATGGAAAAGATGAAAATTTTGATCCATGCTAATAATTAGTGCAATACTATTTCACCTCATAAAGTTCTTGTCCAAGCCTGACTTAGCCAAACTCATCCAACCACCAAGTAAGTGTATTGCACTTGCTTTGTGATTGGTCACTCTCCAGAGAGTTACATCCAATCCTAAAGCAAGTATATTGCACTTACCTTGTAGTTACTTTGGGTTCGGTCAAACCCCATGTGGATAATAATTTTTCCTATAACATTGAGCTTTCAAGAAACAATGATCAGATAGAAAGGAACTAGTTTAATGTTAGGATAAGAATTTTTCCTATAACATTGAGCTTTCAAGAAACAATGATCAAATAGAAAGGAAGTAGTTTAATGTTAACATAACAGTGTAAAGGATAATTAGTGAAAATCCATTCATCAATCAAGAAAAAGAACAATAGATCATAGAAGACCATCCTTTTACCTTGCAAAGAACCACTGATATTAAGAATCAACCTTAAACTGACAAAGAAAACAAAAAAATTCAACAAGAATAATCAACGTAAACTAATCTAGTCAAGCAAAAATTCCAATACCTACGTTTTCGGTTATTTGCATAAAGTAATAATTAGAAGAAATAAAAGGCAATAAATATCATCTCTAAGCCTGAAAGAATTTATATACCTGCAATCAATAAGATATACGCTAGCCATTCAAGTTCATTCTTCATCAGAAGCTCAAACAACTACCTAAAATTGTACTATGCACCAGAAAAAACTACATAAAAAAATAATTAGCTTTGAAGGAGCATAAGACCATCCATGTAATTTAACCAAATTAGTTTAAAAAAATAGAATATTTAGCTGGCCTACAAAAGTTCGAAAGTAAAATAACATGCAACTAGCAAAAGATTAAAATCTCATAGATATAAATATTTCGAGATCCATTCTAACCATCATCATCTTCTTCGAGTTCATCAATATCAGTGTCTTCATCATTGTCATCTTTTTCTTTATCTTCTTCGTCATACTCAGCTAATGTTTCATCATCCCCATCTTCACTTTCGTCTTCAATAAATCCTTCAGAGTCATAGTCCTCCACAGGTGTTATGCCATATGAATCAATTGATGTTGCCGGAATATCAGTTCTCTGCCATTGCACATCTTCATCGGGAATTTCTGGTATAGTATTTGTGTTGTGTGGCTCTTTTTGCTGGTACGGCTCATTCAACATCGTGGAGTTTTCATCACTATTTTCAAGCACATTCCATGAACTTCGAGCATCTGCCTTAATCACAATTTTCCAGTGGCTGCCCAATTTAATGTCATCTACATAAAAAATCTGTTGTGCTTGGGATGCTAACACATATGGCTCCTTAGTCTTCCATGGCTTTGATGTGTTGATGCTTGTATAATTGTATTTGTCCTTTTGAATTGATCGACCTTCATACCAATCACATTTAAACAACACTACATGATTATTTCCATAGTAGTCCAGTTGAATTATATCAGTGAGCATACCATAGTAGTCTCTATATCCCGATTCTTCCTCAACTTTCACAACAACTCCAAAATTTTGAGTTTTTTTATTCATGTCACGGTTTTTGGTGTGAAATCTTAATCCATTCACAACACAAGCCTCATAATGAGTTACTCTTTCATCAGGGTGATATGCTAAGTACACCAGATCCGGATGCAATTTTTCCTTTTCTTCACTTGATAGTGATGTAACCTACAAATAACTTATTACGAGTATTAGACAGGTATTACAAATAAATATTACTTAAAAAGGTTCTAAAAAGGTACTTACTTGATCTTCAAACCAATTAGAGAAAGTCTCCTCATGCATCTTTTCCACATTAGGCATGCCCTGTTGCATTAGTTCTTCCCGATGTTCACTAAAGACGAATACAATTAAATTTCACTTAGCCGAAAGTGTTGTTATCATATATGTTATCAAAATATAGAATAGTTTAAACCATGATGAGATACAAAATTTACCAGCAATATACAAGCGCAGTCACATGACTACGTATTTGATAAAGTTATGTATTAAACCAAACTTTCTACTATAGTTTATATCCAGAATACAAGTGCATAATATAAATTAGTGTGGTAATCTTCTTCACCGAATTCTAAAACTAATATGAATTTTAGTGTTGGTGTTAACATACCTGATGAATGGTAAAACTTCGTCACAATTTTTCAAAATATAGGAATGCGCTTGCTTCCATGATTCTGAATCGATATATTTATAAACTCCTTTTCCTAATAGACGAGGAGCTTCCGAAAACACTTCCAACTTTTGTGATTTCTCTCCGCAACTCTCATAATTGCGTTCTACTCTGTTGAACTGTGTTTCAATATCATCCAAATACATCGAACAAAATGTTAAACATTCCTCGGCAATGTAACCCTCAGCTATCGATCCTTCTGGAAAAGCCTTGTTACTTACATACCTCTTTAACTTGCACAAGTACCTTTAAAACAGATTTTAGTTAAAAAGAGAAAAAAAGTTAAGAATTTATTCATATTAGAATATGATTGGATATATATGACCCTAACTATCAAAATATAAGTTCTTTTTCGTTCTCTTGCTAAGATTGAAATGGTGGGATCCTTGTTTGTTATTTAGTGTTAAAAACTATATTTAAACAATTAGTAAAGTTGTACCTTTCAATGGGGTACATCCACCGATACTGCACTGGCCCTCCTAACATTGCCTCTCGTGCAAGATGAATAGGTAAATGTATCATGATATCAAAAAATGCTGGTGGAAAGATTCTTTCAAACTTGCACAGCGTTAGAGATATTTTACTCTCAAGATTCTCCAATTCTTCTGGTTTTAGAGCTTTTGAGCACAACTCTGTAAAAAACTCACTTAATTCATGGATTGCATCACATACATTATCATTTAACATTCCACGTATTGATATTGGCAGCAACTTTTGCAATATTACATGACAATCATGAGTTTTCATCCCTATAAGACGACACTCTTTAACTTTTACACACTTTGACAAGTTCGAAGCGTAGCCATCTGGAAACTTCACTGAGGCTAAGAATTCACACATTTTTTTCTTCTCAGCCGTGGATAATGTATGACATGCTGGGGGGATCACATATGAATTCCCATCTAATTTAGGGTGTAATTGATGTCTTATACCAAGTTCTTGCAGATCAAAACGAGCTTCAACATTGTCCTTGGTTTTTCCCTTAATATCTAATAGTGTGCCCAAAATATTGTCACACACATTTTTCTCTATGTGCATGACATCTAAGTTATGTCGCAACTTGAGAGTTCTCCAACAAGGTAGCTTGAAAAATATGCTACACTTCTTCCAGTTTAATTCTTCATCGCGCTTTCTCTTTTTAGGTTGAGTCTTTCCAAATGTCACTGGTTGAATGACAGATAATTGATCAAGCACATCATCCCCGGACAAATGAATTGGTTTGTCTTGATGTTCTTTTGTACCATCAAAAGCACCTTTAACGTCTCGCCATTTATGATCAAGTGGCAAGAAACGCCGATGTCTCATATAGCATACTTTTTTTCCATTCTTTAACCAGAAACTACATGTTTCCTTATTACATATCGGACATGCCAAATATCCTTTAGTGGACCATCCCGATATAATGGCATATGCAGGTAAATCATTAATTGTCCATAAAACCGCCGCTCGTAGGAAGAAACTAGTACCCGTGGATGCATCATAAGTCTCAACGCCTGCACCCCATAAGTCAATTAGTTCTTCAATCAATGGTTCCAAATATACATCTATGTCATTCCCCGGAGACCTTGGACCTGGAATTATCATGGACAATATGAAAAATGGAGACTTCAAACACTTCCATGGGGGTAGGTTGTAGGGCAAAAGAATGATAGGCCATGTACTATGAGATGTGCTCATGTTTGAAAAGGGATTAAATCCATCTGTCGCTAGCCCGAGTCTAACATTACGAGGATCCTCTGCAAAAGATTCATGTGTTCTATCAAAATCTTTCCATTCTTTAGCGTCAGCTGGATGCCTTAACACCCCATCATCAATACGCCTTTCCTTGTGCCATCTCATATCCAAAGCAGTTTTTTTAGATATGAACAACCTTTGCAATCTAGGCTTCAACGGAAAATAGCGAAGAACCTTTTGGGGGATCTTGCTAAGCTTTTTATGGCCATTTACGTCATTGTTAACCTCGCTGAATTTATAACGAGGAGAAAAACAAATTGGGCATTGCTCTTCCTTTTCATATTCATTCCTAAATAGTATGCAATCGTTCACACATGCATGGATCTTTTTGTAATGCAGACCAAGACTTCTAATGACTTGTTTGGCCTCATAATATGACTTAGGTAACTTCTTGCCACTAGGAATTGCTTTCCTCAATACTTCAAGCAACATAGAAAATGACTTGTTACTCCATCTGTTAAGGATCTTCAAGTGCATTAGGGTAAGAATGAAAGAGAGCTTGCTAAAACTATCACATTCCGGATATAATGGTTGATCTGCATCTCTCAACATCTTCATGAAATTTTCTGATTCTGAATTCGGCACTGCATTTTCATTACTCTCATGGTTATTTTCCCCACTAGAATCGTGTCCATTCCAAGCATTTGTCTTCGCTGCTTCATAATAATCTTCTAGCATATCTTGCATGTTTGCTGATTTTTTTTTCTTTGAACAATGCTCATCCTCAAGTTCACTATCTTCATCATCAGAATCTAAGTCCTCAATACTAGAGTCAACAAATTCCTCACCATGTAACACCCAAGAAATGTAATGCTTGATAAATCCATGTTCAAACAAATCAGCTTCTACATGATCTCGATTGTGAAAATAAACATTGTTGCATCTAACAAAAGGGCATCTAATCTTCTCATTTGGTTCAATTGAAGAATAGGCGAACTCTAAGAACTCTTGAACTCCTTTTTCATAATCTGGAAGTGTTCTATTATCAAGTGATATCCAACTTTTGTCCATTGCTAGTTCCTAAGGAAATAAGAGAAAATATATGTAAATTAAATAAAATGATTTGCATTAGCATAGAAGATCTATATATTATTAAAGGACATTAATAAAATCAGTCAATATGTAAGAAGTACAAAAAGTTACTGAATATTTGGACTATGAAACATAAAATTCCGATCACAGAAAAAGTTTTTCAAGTTTTACAACTAAACTCAATATGTCAGTCAATGTATTTTGTATTAAGAAGTAATGTTTAGTTCCAAAAATTGTCTATAACAAAAAGAAAATATACCATAAACATATATGGTATCTGAAAATTTGAAAAAGTAACATCTGAACACAACATATTTCAATCAAAAGGGAACAAAACAAAATTGACAGCCTTGCTGGAAGATTCTAAGGCTTAGAGATCAAATTGAGGTCATGGACTTGAGTAATACATAGATTAATAGAGAACAAAGAAAACAGCTATAGCATAAAAACAGGAAGATAAATACAATTTTACTCCTGAGTTCTCTAACCATAGATGTAATTTTGACTACACAAAAGAAACAACTTTACTAAAACTGTAGTTCTAGTCCACTTTTTCTCTTAACTATAGACCATTTCTTATTTTATGTAATATAATGTCTATCATTATTAAAACCATTACTCAGTAATGAACTTCAAAGGAATTTATTGTTACATATTATATAAGGGGTAGAAAGAAGCACATATAGAAAATTAAACAACACAATATAATTAATAAATAATACTTCTATGATTTTACTACCTATATCATTCTCTAATTCGAAAACTGGCACTTAATAGTTCAATTCAATTCACAATGTTTACATTGTACATATACGACTAATTAATTAAGTTCAATATCAAGACATGAACTAACTAATTAATTCATACTACACCAAACACATTTACAATTAAGTAAAATTTATCTGAACAATATGATAAATTTTGAAGGCATGGAAATCAAATTGATTCCAAAATACTTTCACCTTGTTAATTATTTTAGGTTTCATCCAATAATCAACTTTGAATTTATAATTGCACGAAAATTGAAAGTTACTGGTTTTCGAAGAAGTGACGTCAACATATTTAATTAACCTTGCAGTAGTACTCGTAATCTAAAGAGTTCCTTCTCTTGATATCTCATTATGTGAAGATAATAGTAAAGAGAACAATAATAACAAAATGAAAAGAATAATGGATTGTAAATACCTCAAAGTTGTTCCAATACGAAGTTAAAATGTAGTTGATACTCTGGTTGTTTAATTTTTTCTTTTCTTCTTTTTTTTTTTTTTTTTTGTGCACAGGAGATGTTGAGATAGAATTGAATCGGAGATGTTTAGAGAAAGATGATAGACGTGGTATAGAAGAAGTAGAACACTACCTGAGTTAAACAACCAGAGCGAGGATTCTGGAGAAAGAACGTTAGTTGATTAATTTAGATGGTAAAAAGTCAAAATTTTGGTTTTATTTTCTGAAATTCTGAATATAGTATGGCTAATGAACCAACGATTGCTAGTATTTGAATTGAAAAGAAAAGAAAGAACAAAGAAATCGTTCTAATTTTGGATCTAGGGATGCAGCAGCTGAAACCAGAATTTGAAGAGTCCTATGCTGGGTGTAATTAACGAAACTAAAACTCTAAAGTAATTACTTGGCAAAATTTCAATAATGGTCCTGTAACTTTGGGGTTTATTAAAAAGTAGTCCTGTAACTATTGTGCACGTACATTTAATCTTTTAACTTTCACCAAATTTCAATTTTAGTTCTAATTATGGTCCTCTTGCTTTCCATAAATTTCAATTACCCCCATACAATTACAATTTGTTCCTAAAAGTTTTTAATCGCAAGACCAAAATTGAAACTTATTCAAATTAGAGGATGAGATTTCTACAAGATGAAAATTAAAAATTATTAAAAGTTAAAGGACAAAATTTGTTATGCATAGGACTAAAATTGAAGTTGTGTGAAAGTTAAAGGACTAAATATATATTTAATATAGTTAGAGGACTATTTTTAAAAGAAACCCAAGGTTTGAGGACTATTTTTGAAATTTTGCCACATTGTTTCAATATATCAATCTGTATTTCGTGTCAATTGGACCAAAATTATGAAATAACAAGTACATGGTTCAATTTCGTTTTTGGTTCATGTTTCGTTCAAATATGGAGTAGTTTTTGGGAAAAAAATTCTGAAATGTTTTGAAAATACTAGGAAATTATCAAATTTAAAAGAAATATAAGAGTCTCATATAGCTTATAAAGAATTTCAAAATTACACCTTAATTATTTTCTTTCCATTTATTAAACAATAGAAACATTTTGAAGTTTTCAAAACAATGAAAATTTTGATCGTGAACAAATATACACTAAATGAGGTTTTCTTTATAATTACACTAAATGAGTTATGGAACACATGATTAATATATATTTTTATGAGATAAATGTAAAAGTACCCCGTGTATTTTATCTATGGCGAAATTGTCTTTGTGTAATTTTTATTACCAAAAACTATTATGTGTTCGCTTTTTTAATAGCCAAAATTATCATAGGAAAATTATTTTGACTTGGGAGGGTTTTTTTATGATACAATAGTACAATGATGGTTTTTGATAATATAATAACATTTTTTTTCACTCAAAAAAATTGAAGTGCATGTGTAGGAGAATTGATAACCGTACCAAAGATTACTTAATCTAACATATATTTTCTCAAAATGTCAGAAAATTTAATTACGTACATTAATCTTATAAGATAATTTATAAAATTAATGTTTAATTCTTTCTTCTCCTTTATGAAGATGTGTTGTAGAGTTGATCACAACTTATTTAAAATTACAAAGCCTAAACACAATAAATTAGATTTTTCACGCTAGATTTATTATGATCTTTTCTTTTTGTGGTAGATAAATTTAATTTAATCACTCAAAAGTGTATTCATTTAATTCTAAATTATTGTGGAACTCATTGGTGAAAGTTTTTTAGTGGCAACATTTCCTTATCACAATATTAAATGATTTTTTTGTGACAACTTTGTGCTGACACTAAAATTTGACTAAGACAAATAGTGGCGACTTCCTATCTTAACACTAATGTTATAGGAAATAGTGACAACTTCTATTTCCCGCATTCTTCAGAATTTGGCGCCATAAAAATAGTGACAAAAAATTGTGACAAAAACAAACCTTGTCACTATTTCTCACTACTTGCGAAAATTAGTGACAACATAAAATGTCATCACTATATAGCAACTTTTAGTGATGACAATTTTTTTGCCACTAAGATTTTTGTCACTAAAAATAGTTTTTCTTGTAGTTTTACGTTGACGACATTCTTCTCATTGGAAACAATGTAAAAGCATTGTATGAAACTAAAGCATGGTTGTCTACACAATTCTCAATGAAGGATATGAGAGAAGCATCCTTTGTACTAGGTATAAGGATCTACCGAGATAGATCAAAAGGACTGCTGGGCCTCTCCCAATCCCAGTACATAGACAAAATCTTGAAAAGATTTAGTATGGAAGAATCCAAGAGAGGATTGCTTCCAATGAGACATGGAATTGCACTCTCCAAGTCGATGGCCCCAAAGATGCCAGAGGAGAGAAGCAATATGTCTCGAGTACCATATGCATCCGCGATAGGAAGCATAATGTATGGTATGCTGTGTACGAGACCAGACGTAGCGTACGCTCTAAGCGTTACAAGTCGCTACCAGTCTGATCCAGGTGAGCAGCACTGGATAGCCGTAAAGGCAATTCTGAAGTACCTGAGAAGGACTAAGGAATTGTTCTTGGTATACGGTGGAGGAGAATTGAAATTGGAAGGCTATACAGACTCAAGCTTCCAATGTGATGTAGACGACTTCAAGTCGACATCAGGATATGTTTTCTGCCTCAATGGTGGTGCGGTTAGCTGGAAGAGCTCCAAGCAGGAAACAACCGCGGATTCAACCACTGAAGCAGAATACATTGCCGCGAGTGACGCAGCAAAGGAAGGTGTTTGGATGAGGAACTTCATCCAGGAACTGGATGTGATACCTAGCATTGCTGAGCCCATTACTATCTTCTGCGATAATAATGGGGCAATAGCGCAAGCAAAGGAGCCGAGATCTCATCAGAAATCCAAGCACGTACAGAGACGATACCATGTGATAAGAGATATCATTGGTAGAGGAGACATTAAGATGGAACGTGTCGACTCGGAAGATAATACGACGGACCCGCTAACGAAGCCTCTGCCTCAAAAGGTATTTGAGAAACATCTGCATAAGATGGGACTCAAGAACATAAAAGACTGGCTTTAGGACAAGTGGGAGATTGATAGAAATAGTGTCCTGCAAGCCAGCTGTATGGCTAGCATTAATTGTAATTAATGAGGAACTATTCAATTTAGATTAATAAATGCATTATTATTAAATGGTCAACTTTATCTTATGTAATATTTGTCTACGCATAAGGATAGAAGTCCTTAGATCACAGGGCTATGGGACAACCCGTGGACTGATCTCTAAGGCCGTGATCTAGAATATATTCAAGCGTAGAATCCAATCGAGATAGGACATCGTTGGATTCGGTTAGACTCTCACTATTGTGTATACTCCGATGAACTGGAGGACGCTGGGGTCCACGAGCGTGACTGGGATAGTCGATACACATAAGTGGGTGGCTTGCTGGGATGGCAAGCGCACTGAATACCCCAATTAGGAAATAACTCACCATGGAAGCGGTAGTCGCATATCGGGGTTGAAGTTATTTCAATTTACAATAGTATACGAGGAACGATCCCTAACAACTTGAGATGATAGGGTTTATCTGGTGCGAGAACGTCTATGCTTTGATGTGAGTTCCGACTGACTGGGGATCGCCAGAAAGTCTCTGTGGACTCATGTTGGGTATAGAGGAACTCGTATGCAGATTCATATCATTAACAAAGGATCCATTGACTCGACTTGATAGGTCGAGAAATTCTCCTATGAATTTCTGTGAGAAATTAATTCTGATGAAATCCTTGGCCAAGGTAACTGACGACTTTATGTAAGTAGCTCATAAAGAACAAGTCAGAGAGAATTTATTTCGAGATCAGAGAACATAAGGTCAAGACAAAAGATAAGGGAATCCGATGAAAGACCATACCCTTAAGTCTCGACTGAGAGATTGATCAATGGAGAGATTATGTCGTATATGGAAATTGTAAATGATAAAAGGTTCACTGAATTAATTCACCAGTGATTGGGCTCCATGGGCTTGTGACTGGACATCGACCGTGGAGTGTGGGAGAATTCCCAAATTAGCAGGGGTACTAATTTTGGAATGATTGATCGACAGAGTGTTCGATTAATTTAGAGTATTAATTGCTCGAGTTATTAAATAATATTTAATTACAACCCACGGCCAATTATGTGGTGAACCTACGGGGGCATACACAATACACATGAAGCGAAAGCGAGGAAACAAGAACAAACCAGTCGACTGGGTCGACTGGGTCAAAATCGACTGGGTCGATTAAATGGGTGGGTCGACTGGGTCGACCCATGTGGAACGAAATTGGATCCAATTGGAATTGGATCAAGACTATAAATTAAATTAGAATTTAATTTGTGAGTAAATTAATTAATTAGGATTTAATTAATTAATGGAATAATTAATTAATTGGACTTGAAGTTTAATTAATTAATTGGGAGATGATTTAATTAATTGGGCTATTTAATTGGGAGATTAAATAAAGTCCTGAAAGATTAATTAAAGTGGGCCATGAATTAATTAGAAGACTTAGTCTTCTAATTAAAAGGGCCATGGCCCATGTAGGAGAATTAGTATCCTAATCCTAGAAGGATTAGGGTATGAGAGATATCTATAAATAAGAGACTAGGTCTCATATCTCACACACAACTCTTCAAGCAAAATCAAGAAAAGCAAAAATTCTCTCTCCCTCTCCCTGTGATCGGCCGAACTGCTCTTCCACTTTGGAAGAATTTTTCGTCTTTGTTTTTCGTTTCAAAGTCGTTCTAAAACCTAGATATTAATATACCCTATGTTCTAGTCGATTAGGATATATTAATTTTCGTGATATTGTGGTGTATCAACTCGTAGAAGCGCAACACGTGGGGCGCTACCAAAAGGTGTGGGTCGATCAACCGGGGTCAGAATTCAGAGCTCATCTTGCTAGCCAAGGATTTGCAAGGAGACAGGTATAAACGAGAAAACTTATACTGTCGTTTAATTATATTCATATATATACAACCAGAGAATATCCTGGGAAGATTCTTTAAGAGGCCCTAGAAATTTTTTATATTCCGCTGTGCCTAGGGCTGTTTTTCTTACCGAATCCCAACACTGACATGGCTGTTGAGACAAGAAAGAAGAAGGCTGCTGATAAGCCTAAGGAGAAGACCTCAACGAAATTGGAGTCAGTGACTGCTGCTGATCAAGTCACAAAGATTATTGATCAGGTCACTGCTGATGTAAGGACTGGATCCCCTGCATCACCATCAAGAACTCCATCAGCAGAGAGGCCTGCTGAAGGTATCTCTCAAAGAACAAGAAGCCAACAGAGAGATACAGCTACTTCTACTTACCGTGAAGGAAGAACCAAAAAGTCTGCTAGAAAGCAGATGACTTTTATAGAAGAACCCACGGAGTTAGAAAATATAGCTAGAGAAGGCCCTAAAAATGCTGAAAAGGCTGCTGAAACTGTTGAGCCTGCTACAACAGTCGAGACTGCCTCAACAGTCGAGGCTGATGCAACTGACAAAGCTGATAAGCAACAGCCAAGATCAGTTACTCAATCAGTTGAGACCTCAAAGTCTCAAGATGATCCAGATGTCCAAATCATCCATCTTATAGCTGCTGCTCCCATATCATCTGCTGGACCAGCTCCTGCTCCAATTCATAAAGGCAAAAGGAAAATAGTGCTAAGGAAAAAGAAAATTTCCAAAGCTGACAAGAAAGCAAGGGAGGAAGCTGAACAAAGGAAACAAGAAGAGTTGGAAGAAAAGAAGGCACTTGAACTAAGCAAAGCTCAAGAAGCTAAGGATGAAGCCAGGAGAAAAATGTCTGAGGCAGAAAGAAAAGCTGCTGAAGATGCTGAAATGGCTATGGTGATCGAAATGAGCAAAGTTGATGCCTATGGACCTATCCATGGAGGAGGTATCAAAATTGGAGAAGGCAAAGATGGAGATAAAGAGAAAAAGCTCAAAATGCCTGCTGCCAAGATCAAGTCAAAGGACAAATTTGAAGTTAGAAGAGCCTTTGAGATAGTGTATGCTGATAAGGAGATCTTCAAGAAGTTTGAGAAGTCCTTGGCATACTATGATCAAAAGCTCATGCTGAAGACTCTGTTCAATCAGGAGAAACCTAGATACATCAGTTGGAGAGACAACAGGTTGAACAAGTCAATAGCAGAACTCCAAAATCTGAAGGAGTTAGCTGATGAAGAACAATGGGTTCTAAATTGGTTAAAAACAAACTCCATTCAGAAGGCCTTGGATCCCAGCTATGTCAGAAATGTCATGCATAACTATGCAAAAGACTTTGCATTGGAGGAGGCCAAGAAGATCAAAAGCACCTTGCCTGATAAGAAGAGAAAATCTGAAGATGCTGAAGAAAGGGCAATCAAATTTGCTGTTATGACCGCCTTGAAGAGATGGGCAAAAAGGTCAACATATCAGCAGGGATGCTCAAGTGACTTGCCATTGCTGCCAAGTATTCAGCAAATAGTTTTTGGCAAGGAAGTAAAGGAATACAGTGAAGTGCCAAAGGGAAACAATGCTCCTGTTAACCCTTGGATCATTGTGAGGCAGATCCGACAGACAACCTGCTTCAATGATGATGGCACAATCACTAACATGTTTTACGATGATGTCACTGATAAAAAGAATGAAGCTGACAAGTCCTTAGCTATTGAATGGCAAGCTAAGACTTCTGAAGATCATCAGATCACAGATATGGAAGAAGTCCCTGTTCAACAGGCGACTGATGAGAAGGAAGCTGATGCTGCTGCTTCTGCTTCATCAGGTGATGAACACTCATCACTGATGGAAGCTTTCCAAATATTGATGGAAAATTCTATGAAGGAATTGGAAGATAAGCATAGTAAGCAGCTGATGAAGGTCAAGGAGGAGCTGAAGAATGAACTTAAAATGGAATTGGCAGAGTCCAACAGACTTCAGCTGGAAACTGTTCAAGGATCAACAGCAGAAATCATCAAGAAAGAAATTGACAGTATTCCTATTCCTCAAGACAATTCATTGCAGTTAGTGCACAGCTTAAGAGATCTGAACAAGAATGTTGAAGATGTGAAGGGTGATGTGAACCACCTTCATACTGCATTAAAAACAGCTGAGCACAAGATTGTTGATCTAACTGCAACCTTCATTCAAGTCAGTCAAGAAGAGAAGGAAATCAACTTAGGGATGTTGCAAGAAGTATCAAAAGCTTCACAGGAAGTTCAAAATGAAATTGCAACTATAAACCTTAACATTGACTACTTCAACGATCAGACTGACATCATCAGCACTGATATTCATCATTTTACAGCAAGTCATGATATTGTCAATCAAAATCTGAAGGCTCTATGTGCTGAAATGAGGATTCCAACAGTTGCTCTCAACCCTGCTGTTGTACCTTCTAATGTCATCAAATCTGATGATGACAAAAAGGGGGAAGATAAAAGGGAAGAACCAGCTAAGGAAACTGCTGCTGCAACTGATAAAGCCAAGGAGACTGAAGACACTGCTGCCAAGACTGAGAAACTTGGAAAGGTAGAATAAGAAGAAAAGACTGGAAAAGAAACTACCAAGTACAAGAACACTGAATCAGCCAAGAAGGCAATGGAGCTAATCAAAGAACAGCAACTCAAAGAGAAGATGGAAGCTGCCAAAGCAATCTTGGATGAGGAAGCTGATGATGAAGAAGATGACGAAGAGTCATCTTATGAATATGAAGAAGTGCTTGAAGGATCAGATGAAGAAGCTGACAGTTAAAAATTGTAAAATCATTGTAATCAATTTACTTCTATCTATTCTTCAGAATTCTCATTTGATGAACTTGTACTTGTAATTCTTTTTCAATATCAATAAAAAAAGTCAAGTTCAATCCAACATACTATTTTCTATCTCAGAAATTTTTTGAGGATTACATTCTTTAGTTTAGGTATTTAACAGGTACTTAGCTGAAGTTTTGTCATCATCAAAAAGGGGAAAATTGTTGGATAAGGATGAAAATGAAGGCACTAAAGGAAGTTTGATAAGGGAGGTTTTGATGCATTCCAAAACTTCATATTTGGCTAAGTATGGAGTAACTTAGTTGATAAACTTATCAAGGAATTTTGACCAAGCAAAGAAGACATCAGAAGAGTCAAAGTTTCAAGGTCCAAGACTTCTGATCTGCTGAAGAAAAGTTATCAGACTGGTGAAGATCAGCCGACTCAAATCAGATTTGTTCAAGTTTGAGATCAGCTTTATTCGCCATCAGACGCGTACTTTTGTCAGCCAAGTGAAGAAGATCATAAAGTGTTCCCAACGGTAATAAATGCCCCTTGGAGTAATAAATGCTGAAGTACAAGGTTATTAAAGACAAATGATTGAAGAATTGCTTCGCATCAGCTGGGTGCATTTAATGCTGCATTTAATGTTGCCTGCAGAATAGTACTGTTCACAGTACGGACAGACTGCAAAAGAGCCGTTCGCGGATTTTAAGGACCAGTACTCGAGGAATTTGAATCTTGTCTCTCTTCAATGGACACTTTTCAATCCTCAAGTATAAATAGCTGAAAGAGACGAAGAAGAAACAAGCAACACAATCTCTGAGAAATTTTCGAAGCAGAATTCTTTAAGTCTCAAGAACAGCTCACTCATCAGCTGAGTCATTTGTTGACGAAAGCAGAGTTGAAGAATCAAGCCAAATACATCTTCTGAGTGAATTTGTAAACATTGAGTGTTGTGAGAAGTAGATATCCGTCTTAGTGAGTGATATTACTTCAGAGAAGTAGGATTTCTTTGTGATTTCTTACTGCGAACTTACGGCCTGTTCATTTGTTGTAAGGCGTAAGCAGAGTATACTGATTACTGCGTGTTTTTAGTATAACCCAAGATTTTTGTGACTTGGAAGAGTGGACTAAAGGATATTCATATCCATATAACCACTATAAAAATCGTTCGTGTTTTTATTTGCATTTTACTTGCATATTTTCAGTTACATAAAACACATTAAGTTAACTGTTTGAAAAAGGATCTAAAAAGAGATTTTACAAATCTGGGGAAGCATTTTTCAAACTGCTAAGTTTACTTGTGAAAAACACTTTGAAAATCCGCTGCAAGTACTCTAAGTATTAAAACTGATTTTAGCAAAATCAGCTAAGTAACAATCAGACGAGTGGTCAACAAAGCTGTTCAAAGATTTGTTCGCGAACAGAATTGTAACTAACTAATCTGATCAGCTTAGTCTGTTCAGTTAGAGTAAAAGTTTTAAAGTTAAATTTGAAGAAAATTTTTAAAGAGGTTTATTCCCCCCCCCCTCTAAACCTCTTCTGACCACTTGGGACCAACAAGTGGTATCAGAGCCAAGGTCACGTGTTCGATTCCCAGCAGGAGCAATTGCTGAGGGGGAGATTGTTGGGCACCCAAACTAAGTGTGTGGGTGGCAGCAATTGTCCTGTGACATCCAAACTGAGTGTGCGGATGGAGACCCAAACTAAGTGTGCGGGTGGAGCCACAATCGAATATCGTGGGCGCTTGCGTGAATGCACTATAAGGGAAGGGTATGTGCATTCCCTAACACCAATTGATTTTGGGGCAAGTGGTAGCGCCTGAAGTCCTACAAAACATGTCTTAAAATTGTTAAGATATATGTAGAAATATTAAAATATTAGAAGTGGACGAAAGTCAATTGAGTTAAGTTTATTCGAAATATTGTTATTAAAAAAAAAAGGGTTTATTCGAAATATGAACCAACAAAGCTAAATATAATCTCAAACAAAATCAAATTAGATTATTTAGAAATTTCTCTAACTTGCCCATGCCGCTAAAATGAGAGAAAATTAAATATAACTTGTTCCTAATTGATGAATGATGATACTTAATTTTATTTACATATAGTTTATTAACTCATTTCCTATAAAACGCACTACTCATTGGAATTGATTTCCTATGGGTTACTCACTCCGTTCTACAATATCTATCATTTCAAAGAATATTTTATTCTAATATATATATCGCTTTAGAATTTCAACAATATTAATTACCCATTTTCCAATTTAACCCTTATTACACATGAAAATTATATCTCATTTTTTCTAGTGCTATATTACTTAAGAGTATTTTAGGTATATCTTTTATTTTTTACCAAAAATTCATGTTAATTATTTGAATCTTTAATACCCGTGCAATATTGTGAAACCCAGTAAGTAATTGCATAGTATCTTGGGAAATAAAAAAAATAGAACTTATCTTATTCTCATTAGAATTTAGTTACAACAAAATAATTTATTACAAAATAAATACAATCTAATATTTAGCTCAATTAATTAATGAAGTTTAAACATTGTTCATGCCATGCCGGGAGTATATGGAACTACAGCCGCCTTGATCCATTCATCACCTCCATACATTTTCCCAGGGGTAAAGCTCTCTGCGATTTGTGGGGTGATCGTCTTAATACCCTTCCATTTAACGCGACCCGACATATTTGACCCGGGTCCACGATTCTGATACTCAGCATAGTAAAGTGTATCCAATGCAAAAGTTCCCATCCATGGGGCCCACCCTTCTGGTGAAATGAACGCATCAATGGTTGTCTGCATAACAATAGTCCTCGAATACTCTTTCCATGGACGTCCAAGGTAAGCCTTCAAAGCGGGTTGGACTTGGGTGAACTGGGGCTCCGCCACTATGTTACAGTTTTGGAGGACGATAGCACCGACTCCACGGTGGTCTTTGCGACCTTGTGCGGTGACCATGCATGCTTGGTTGTCCATTGGCTTGCGAACGATTAGTTGGCAGTTCTGGAAGATTGCGGTGGCGTCCCCGAAGATGAAATCGATGGTGCCAGTGATAGTGCAGCCACGATAGTATTGACGGTAAGTGTGGGCGTACAGGGTATCTTGGTAACCGTCCATTTTGACATTGTAGAAGATGGCTTTGTCACCGGAGACACGGACGGCCACTGCTTGATGCTTGGTTGGCCCGGCTGTGTTCTCGATGGCGATGTTCTTAGCGATGAAACCATCAGCATTAACGGCTGCAAGAGATAAAGATAAAATAATAAATAATAGTGTTATTATACTTGTAACAATTTCAAAGTTACTTATAATAATAATACTACAAATTTTTTATTTTCCCTATTTATTTTAGGCATTTTCATTCTCTAATTTTCCTTATCAAGTTTTATTGTGAAACATTATGTTTCTTCGAATATTAATAGGTTGATGGTTCATACAATGGCCAAATTAATTATTCGGTTTTGAGCGTCTACAATTTAAAATAGGCAACCTTATTAGGTGCAACTATTGATTATTTCAAAAGAAAAATAGTTTGAATTTGAATTAAATTGAACTCACCCAATGTAGCAGTGTGGAATGTCTGAACACCATCGGCATAGTTCTTGCCACCGGAAATAATGGTCTTCAATGGGTCATCACCCATCAAAACAACATTGTTAACTTTCTTTGGAATGCTAACATACTCCTTGTAAAGTCCCTCCTTAACATAAATCACAAAAGTTTGATTATTTTTTGCCGGGATGCTGTTGATGGCGGCAGAGATGGTCTTAAACTGTCCAGACCCGTCTTGAGCCACAATAGCATTAATTTTCACGTTTGCGGGAGTCGCGGCCATGAGCCTTCGTGCCTTGGGGCTCACGAAAGAAGGTACAGCATTGTCTTTATTCTTTAGTTTGGTTGCCCATCCTTC
Source organism: Penstemon eatonii (assembly GCA_038501285.1). NCBI lineage: Eukaryota > Viridiplantae > Streptophyta > Magnoliopsida > Lamiales > Plantaginaceae > Penstemon > Penstemon eatonii. Next base: position 56,276,190 of record CM076715.1, on the reverse strand, counting down.
ATCAATTTCATTACCGTAGGAATCATATTCTGTGAGGTGTCTTCTGCTCGTGGTGAAGCCTCCAATTTCATCATCGTCGGACATGAGCCTTCGTGCATTGGGGCTACTCTTTAGTTTGGTTGCCCATCCTTCATCAATTTCATTACCGTAGGAATCATATTCTGTGAGGTGTCTTCTGCTCGTGGTGAAGCCTCCAATTTCATCATCGTCGGACATGAGCCTTCGTGCATTGGGGCTACTCTTTAGTTTGGTTGCCCATCCTTCATCAATTTCATTACCGTAGGAATCATATTCTGTGAGGAGTCTTCTGCTCGTGGTGAAGCCTCCGAGTTGGAGGGATGCGAATATTTGTGAAAAGTCGCTTACCATGGCTAGGCCATTGCTGGATAGCTCGGAGGCGGTTTTTAATAATTTCTTCATCTTTTCTCCAGTGTCACCTGCGGGTAAAATAGTAATTTATGTTATAGAAGAAGTCGGACCTTAACTGAGTCCAAATCATCTACAAGACGATTAGAATTGATTTATCTTATGATTGAATGCAGGATGAATCTGCTATCATACTTTGGTGTCACATATAAAGATCTGTTGACAAGTGTACAAATTTTAAATTTGTGTAGGTCCACACATATATTTGTACTTGCATAGTAGATCCCTTGTGTGACAACAAAATATAATTAAAAAAAGATCTTTAATTGATCAATATGTACCTGTGGTGTTCTCAAAGGCATCAATGCAAGTCTCTTGATAAGTAATAGCACCACTAAGCCATGTCTTGACATCGGACACATATTCATCAATCTTGGAAGCATCAAATTCTCCAACTTTATCGAAAGATCTCTTCAAATCTTCAATAGAAGTTTCTAGAACTTCCTTACAAACCTTGAACGCGTCTTTCGTTCGGCTGTCCTTAGCGGCTTCTTGCAATAAACTTGAGTTTTTTATTACATCACCAATGTTCTTTACGGTGGCATCGAAAGCAACCTTAATAAGTTCTTTAGGGTCTGTGGTGTTGGTATTAGACAAGCTCTTTTCACATGTTTCCTTGTAATCTGTCGGAGAACAAATTGCTTGCACCGCCTTAGTCGAGGAGCTAATGCTACCAGTATTGCCATTAGATGGTGGAGCGGCCCCGCCTTCGTCAGACTTTTTGGTTACGCTAACTGCGACGCCAATGACCATCGCGACTAGGAGGAGGGAGGCAAAGCCGGCTACGGCTGCCTTTTTTTTCTTAGAATCGAAACCCATTTTTTATTTTTTTATTTTAACTTATTAGAATTTTTTTTACACAATTTTTTTTTTCAGAGCTCGGACGGGGTGTATTTCTTTATCATGAATTCCCCTTTGAACTCTGATTTTATGAATATTTTTGTGAGAGAAGAGTGGTATTTAAATGGGGGAGGTGAAATTGGAGACCGTTTATTTTTGTTGTAAAATATCCTAAGTTTAGAATGATGTAAGAAAGGAGAGGTCGTACGAGGAAGTAGGAAAAGAAAGATGGCCATGTATGGAAATTAATGGAAGTGAAATAGTTTGATCTCTTATGGAGGAAAACTAGGAAGAATGAGGCAGGTCCTGAGTTTTCGGTGGTCCTAAGTCGACTTTAAATAAGTGGCCTTGAATTTTTATGTACTTATAATATGTTTATAATTAATACAATTATTTAAAACACCTTATTAAAAAATCTACTAATTAAAAAAACAAGAAACAATAATGAATCATGAATCATATATAATCTCGCTTTTATAAACAAAAAAAAACAAAAAAAGGTACGAAGCACAATTTTATTAACATATTAATTTTAGATATAAAGAAATATGTTAATATTAAAGTCATGTCACATAATATCCATTATTTTTTTTTTTCCAGAACACACACACATAACATCCATTATTAATGATACAAAAGTATATGTATAATTTATTTAAATTTGTCGTAATGGATGATTAGATATGCAAGGTCGAACATTAAACTATTTAAATTATGAGATAATCCTATATATCCGTTGGTCAGATATCTTACAACTCCAAATAAATTTGAAATTTAAATATAAAAATTTATTTTTCTTTACTTTTTGAATTAGATAATTAAATATTTTCACTTATGACCAAATAGTCTAAGCATGAGTATTCACTAAATTAATTATTTATGAATGTATTGAATCTGGTTTTCAAAATTTAATCAATATTTTTGGGCTTTCCATATTAAAATATGGGCTCGTCAAAACAAATGACAAAAGTAAAAAGTAAAAACACAAGACATGAAAGGTTTCAAACCTAGAACCCTTGTGATGAAATGCAAACACTCTACCACTTCGGTTGAATTACATTACATTTATTTTATATATATATATATATATATATATATATATATATATATATTGTATGTATGTATTCAAATTTGGATCCATTAATTGTAGTGACTAGTCAATTCTACTATGCCAATCACCAATTAGTAAATAAATTTATTCTTAAGCACATTTTTATTAGGTTTGTATCATCTGTATGCCTCAATCGACAAGATGTTTATATATGTTTGTGATATTGAAGTGTAACATGAATGTACGGCATTGCTGGTCTAAAATATACGGAGAATAATTGTAGCATATTTTATGAGAATTATCTCAAACATTTTCTAATTGTGCATTAATATATTTTTACCAGGGGCGAAGGGTATAAGATGTTTGGTTGGGGGGAGGGGGGGCATGGTCACACGGATTTTCCATCACACATTGATGTTATTATACTTCGAACACCCCCTTATTTTTTTGAGCAAAAAATCTAGGGTAAAATAGGTATTTCATTTTCTTTTTTTCTCAAATTTGAAATTACAAATATGAATACTCGTATCTCTCTCCATCTAACTATTATGCAATCTTGTCTTACATGTTAAAACATACAGTAATTAACATGTTTCCTGTTAATCTTATCTATAAATTTATTCAATTTATTAGTAAATTACTACTCCCTAAACATCTTAATTCATCAAATTGTAATTGTATAGACACCAGCTTTATACTTCCTCTGTTTCATATTGATTGACGGTAAAATTGCAGAAAACGTTCCAAACTAATTATTTATTTTGGATTTTCGTCCCGAACAATTTAATTTGGCGAATTTCGTCTTGTAATTTAATATTTTTTTGGAATATCGTCCCAAACTAATTAGTTATTTTGATTTTTCGTCCCAACCTATATCAACTCGTCAAATTTCGTCCCATAATTTACCATTTTGTATGAATTTAATCCCAATATTAAATTTTTAATTTAATGAAAATGACGTTCAATCTTGTAATTAATTTGGGACGAACTCTGCAATATTATATAATTATTCATGTTAAAATTTACCATGTCATGACACTTAAGCAGCCATATGATAATTCATCGGCAAATGCGCAATTTCGTCGTATAATTATGGTGGGACGATATTCCAAAAAAATATTAAATTACGGGACGAAATTTGCAAAATTAAATAGTTTGGGACGAAAATCCAAAATCAGTGATTAGTTTGGGACGATTTTTACAATTTTGCCTTAATTGACACATTTCTCATTTTCACACGGTTAAGAAATTTCATCATTACATATTTTTTAGGATAAAATATCTCAAATACCCTTTATATTGATGACTAATTTTTTATTTTTTATTAGTGAGTGATGACCATTGAGTTGCCCAACTTAAATGTGAGAAAGAGCCAAATTAGAGAAGAAGAAAAATGCTTTGAAAACCCGCCAATTAATTTGAAACAAAAAATATGACAAAAGTATCATTTAATATGAAACGAATGGAGTATGTATAAAGGGTCTAGTAGCTAGTGTTCTCAGGGCATCTCTAATCATTAGGGGGATGGGGAGGGGCATTTTGAGTGGAGAAATAATTGTGGTCTTCAATAGTGGGGGGAGTGGGGAAGGGAAGGAGAGTGGGAGGGGGAAAGAGAGAGAAAGGGGGGAAATTTGCCATTCGGTCATCTTCAATGGTGAGGGGGAGGGGGATTTTGAGGTTTTTCTAGAATTATGGTCTTCAATGGTGGGGGGAGTGGGGAGGGAGAGGAGAGTGGGAGTGAGAGTGGGAAAGAAAGGGCAAAAGCTTTCCCCTCCTTTATCCCTCGGCTCTCACATGCAATATTTTTTTTTTCATTTTTTGTTCATTGTTTTTTATTTTTACAAATTTTATGTATGATTTAATAAATTTTATATTTTAAAAAATTAAATATTTACAGGAATTAGTTTTAATTAGATATTTTAATTTAGATAAAATGTACAAATGAATCAAATTATACATTATTTTTTATCAAATAAATGAACTTTAATATGATTTAAACTCGAGTATAACTTCATATAAATAAGTGATTGCGATTTTTTTATAATAATAATAATAATAATAATAATAATAATAATAATAATTATTATTATTATTATTATTATTACTATCACTAATATTATTATTACTATTATTAAGAAAAATTTATTTCTTGAGTACCATAGGATATGCCAACTTGCAACTTTGGTACAATTGGTTACAAAAATGCAACTTTGGTATCACATGACATATTTTTATTGCAACTTTGGTACCAAATCCAATTTTTCTCTAAAGTTAATGATAATTCATCCCCCTATGAAATGCATAATATTCAATTTACCCCCTTGTGATTTTAAAAAAGAGCACTTTATCTCCTGTACGTACTTTTATAATGTTATTATTATTATTATTATTATTATTATTATTATTATTATTATTATTATTATTATTATTATTATTATTATTTTATTATTTATTATTATTTTACTGTTATTATTATTGTTGTTATTATTATTATTATTAATTTTATTATTATTGTTACTAATATTATAATTTTATTATTATTATTATTACTATTTTCATTATTGTTAATATTATTTATTATTTATTATTATTGTTTATTATTTATTATATTATGGTTATTATTATTATTGTTGCAATTATTGCTATTATTATTATTATTATTAATTTTTGTATTATTATTATTATTGTTATTATTTTGTATTTTTATTATTATTATTATAATTATTTTTGTATTATTATTATTAATATTATTATTGTTTTTTGTATTTTTTATTATATTATTTTATAATAATAATTTTTGTATTATTATTATTATATAATTATTTTTTATTATTTATTATTTTTACTTTTTTGCATTATTATTATTATTATTGTTATTATTATTTTATTATTATTATTCTATATCCCTAACTGTTGAAGACGATTATGGAATGGGAGAGGGAGGGGGCATTTTTGCCCCCAATGATTGAAGATGGCCTCACAGGACCTACTTTTACTGTAAAAGCACTAAAATTAGAAAAAAAGTATTAAAAATATCATGATTAAGGTCAAGTAATATTATCTAATTATCTTCATTGATTTTATTTGTTAATTATTACAAAATATCTATTTTACAATATTTTGAAAAACTCCAAACAGACAGGCTCTCAACGTTCCGATTCACATGACCCACCTGCAATACATGATATGCGCATCAAGATCCTCTATATCACAATTTGTGTACTACATTTGTGTATCATTAATAAATAATTGCCACAGGTACATGTAATAATTATAATAATTATCACATGTACATGTGGCAATTACTTATTAGTGATACACAAATATGATACACAAATTGTGGTATATAGGATCTTCACCCTATGCTATGCACATATTTGTGCAAATTGAGGAGCATTTGTCATGTATCTTTTTTACAATGATTTCTACTATTCAACCTTTTTTTAATATTTTATTTTTATTTAATATATCAAATACCACGGCTTCTATAAAAATGACTTGTGCAATTAAATGCAACTTTCCTATATACCTGTTGAGGCAAATATTAACATTAATGAGTCATGTATTTGTTCAGATGTGTTGGACACATGATCGGAGCGCGAAGTCAAGCTAGATTATCCTATCAAAATTAATTTATCGATACACATTCTATTTTAATTCTCTTTGTGTATGTTATGTAAACTCTTAAGCTAATTTATGTAAAAGTGACATATTCATATTATTGATGTCAAATTATATGATTATATGCTAATTGATAGTTTACATGCTTCTATTTTATTGAATCTTAGTATTTTGAAATTATTTTTTATATTGTTGTTTTGCAATAATACATTAAATTTAGTAATTAAATTTAAATTCAACGAGTTTGAATCATTTTATCTATTTATTAATTCTGATAAATAAAAGTTATATTTATTAACATAAATTAGTTCTATAACTTTATTTACGATACTTGAATTATCAATATATATATATATATATATATATATATATATATATATATATATATATATATATATATATATATTTAAATATATATATAGTCAGCCCCCCCAAAGCCGAACCTAATAAAAAAAAATTTGATACCTATTATTCTATTTATATACTACAGTCTATGTTTCCGCTTTTTCTTATATATATATATACACACACGATACTTACATTATTTGCTTTTGTTATAAGAAAATTTTAGAATGAAATATTATAAAAATATATTACGATTAATCTAAAAAAATCAAATAATTTGTCATTTTATCCATCAATTACTAATATGTTAGTAAATATTTAAAAATAATTTTATAATTTTAAAATAATACGTTGTTGTTTTGGTAAGAAAAAAACCCCAATTTTAAATTTCTCCTAGGACCAAATATGCTTAAGACTAATGAATGAAAAGAAGCTTGCTGGCTCAATATTCAACATTTTTTTTTTGTTTAATCTCAAATACCACGGCTTCTATAAAAACGATTTGTGCAATTAAGTGCAACACTTCAATATAAACTTAACAAGAAGGACAAGGTTGATCCAATTAAGATAAAAGAGTGAAATGTATGTTTTGATTAATTTTTCAAAATAACTCTTATGTTACGTTATTTTTTTCCCAGTTGTGATGCAAACAAAAGAATTCAAGAACTTGAAAGAAAGTTGTCCTACTGTTATAAACGAGTTGCTCAAATATGTAGCTCGTATGTACCGGAAAAGAGAAGGTGATGCCAACGGAAAGTGTCTGAAGTTAACAGAATAGGACTTGTTAGGTTTAGACATTATTTATTAGTTTATCTGTCTAGAAGGTAAATACTCATTTGTTCAGCCATGATTTAGGATTTTGTGGTTAAATATACAGTGGTCAAAATCTTTCATTCTCCCAAGTCAAAATGAAGTGAAAATGATAAGTAAAAGAGTGAAATATACCGTAGTCATTCTCCCAAGTCAAGTTGTTCAAAACTAATCTATATCTATACTACTAACTAAAAGTGTGAATAATGTAAGTTTTTTTCTTTAAACCGTAGTCATTCTCCCAAGTCAAGTTGTTCAAAACTAATCTATATCTATATACTACTAACTAAAAGTGTGAATAATTTAAGTTTTTTTTTTTTTTGTGAAGACAAAAATGTCCTTATTCAAGTTGTAAAGTATATTAATAAAATATAATTAGACATTAATTTTTCTTAAATTTTCTCATCAAAACTTTGGTAGGAAAATATTTTAAGAAAGTTTTTAACTTCCTTGCCTCCTAACCAAGCACCATGAATATGGAAGAAAAATAAAAGTATATTCAAATTAGATAACAAATCTTATCATGGTTATTTCTTACATTAACTCCTAAATCACTTTTACAATTTCATTATTGTCCTCCTATAACATATAAAAATAAAAATAAAGACTATTATTTTGAACAGTCGTAAAAAATTATTTGTTTCATTTAAAGATTTAGTACAATATGTCACTTCTTAAAAAATCAAATTATCTTAAATATCATAAAATATGTTAAATTATAATCGCATCTACCTATGAATGAACAAAAATGCTTATGACTTAGTGAACTAAATAATCTTTATTTGACATGAGAAATATTACCTCAAATATTCGTGAAAATCTTTTCGAGAAAAATGTGTGAAATAAGTAAAAAAACGGATGGAAAATCAATTAAAATTGGTGAAATCGATCTAATAAATTTTATGTAATTGATGAAAACATGTGAAATCGATCTAAATAAAATTTATGAACGCTGGTGAAGAAGGTGAAAAAATGGTTTAAATCGGTAATAAAAAGTGCCGGTTAAATAGATAAATAAATGTGAAATCGATGAAAATTCGGGTGACATTCTGAAAAAAAAAATGGGAAACAAATCGGTGAAATCAATGAATAATGGGTGAAATATATGAAGAATGAGTTAAATCATTGTAAAAACGTTAAAATATGTAAAATAACGTGAAATCAATGAATATTCAAGTGAAATGGTTAAAAAAACAATGTGAAATATAAGTTAAACTGATAAAAATAAGTAAAATCTAAAAAAGAAAAAAAAAGTTTAAGTAGCAATAACAGTGTGGACTAAACCAGTAGCTTTTTTTTTTTTTTTTTTTAATAGGAGAAAACAAAAGAAATTGATGAAAAATAGGAAAAACAATGGATAATATGTTATAATTAATCAAAAACAAGTATATTAGTAAAATATATAAAACCAGTAAGAATCAATGAAAATTGTATTAAACATTTATTATATAACAAGTGAAATGGCTTAGAACGGTAAAGAAATATTTTTCGAATGATAAGGTAAGTGAAATAATTTAAGATATACTTAAAAATATTTGAAGATGTATAATTATTTGAGTTGAAAATTCGGCAAAATACATGTGAAATCGATGAAAATTCAAATGAAATTCGCGAAAAAAATGGATGACATCGGTGAAACAATGAAATTACATAAAAAATAATGAAATATGTGAAAACCAGGTAAAATCGGTGAACACATGTGAAAATTGGTTAAACTGGTAAGAATAAATGAAATAAAAAAAAAATGAAAAAAGTTCAACCAACAAAAACAATGTTAACCCATTAGAAAAATAGTTTGAACCAAAAAAAGCTAAAGAAATCGATGAAAATACCCATGGTGAAGTTAATATATTAAATAACAGTCATTAATATGTGATATTTTATGACAAAATGAAGTTAATTTTACTCTGATTTACAACAAAATACCATATAAATTAAATAGACATGTACAATCTATGTGCACTTCAAACCGGTGAAAAAAAATGAACGTGAAATCTTAAATGAAATCGATAAAAAAAGGGGATAAAATTTGTGAAAAATGGATGAAAACGGGTAAAATCAATTAAAATAGAGGCAAAGTTGGTTAAAATATGTGAATTCGATGGAAAGAATAAAATTTCTAAGAAAAATGATGAAGCCAGTGAAATCCAAAAAAATTGGGTAAGGCGTGTTAAAAGAGGATAAAATCAGTCAAAACGTAAGGTTGGTAAGAACACATTTAATCAATGAAAAATTCAGGTGAATAACATGTGAAATTAGTGAAAAAACATGAAAAATAGATAAAAACTGGTTAAAATGGTAAAAACGAGTGAAATCAGTAAAAAAAAAAAGAGTTTAACTGGTGAAATCGATAAAAAAAATTGGTTTAAATTGAAGAAAAAAGCCAAAGAAATCGACAAAAAATGAGAAAACAATGAAAAATGTTATAACCGATAAAAGAAAGGATAAATCGCTAAAAAAATAGATCGGGTAAACAAAATTTAGACAGTGAGAACATAAGAATCGAAAGTTTGGATGAAATTTGTAAAGAAACAAAGAAAATCAGTCAAAAAAGTAAAGTTGGTGAAAACATGTTTAATCAATGAAAAATTTCGGTGAATAGCATGTGAAATTAGTGAAATAGGTGAAAACGAGTTAAATTTTATCCAATAAAAACAATGTGAAATCGGAAGTAAATGGTTCAAATTGGAAAAAAGATCGAAAAATATGGAAAAACAATAAAACATGTTATAATCGATTAAAAGAAAAAAACTAGATAAAAAAATTAAACAGTGAAAACATATGAACCGGTGAAACTTCGGGTGAAATTGGTAAACAATGGTGAAGTTGGTGAAAAAACTGGTGAAACCAGTAAGAAAAACTGCTCGTGAAATCGTTAAAATTTATGTAGAAACGGATGAAACCTTTTGTCATCGGAGAATAACGGATAAACTTGACATGAAAACTACTATTATGGAATGCACTAAATAATATTTTTATGATCTTATTTTAGAACAAATTTTGTTAGATGTAATGACTAAATCAGTCATCATTATATATTTAATTACAACTATTCAAAGCCATCATTTTTTTTATAAACCAATAATAATTAATAAAAATAAATCTTACTAAAATAAATTGATCAGTCATAAATATATGATATTCTATGACATAAAAATGACTAATTTTACACTAATTTATGAAGAAAAAAAACTTTGAAATTAAAACTAGACACGTACAACGTATGTGCACTTTTCTAGTAACTAAAAAAAAGATGAAGAAAGACTGAAGACATTGAAATGTGGAAAAGAGATTAAATTTAGTTTTATATATATCATCATTTGCTTCAACTTCTTCTGACCAATCTCTAATATCTAGCTAGCATTTGACACTTTCTGTCCATAAACAACATAAATATTCTCATACTAGTGATCAATTTAGTTTATCAAACTTGGTCTAGGCTGATTAAACTCTGCTGGTATATTAGAGCTGACAAAGTATTCTTTTCCGCATAAACATTATATTTCTTAATTTCATTTGTATGGAACGAACAAGTTACCAGATGGTCCTCGCGGTCCTCATGCAGCAGCAGCCACTCATTCTCCCAAGCAAGGAAACGTATAGAATCTTCGAAAGGCCCTATGGTAAACTGTTTGTTCCAGGATTCCCTGACCCCATATTCCTTCATCACCCAAATGTCAATGGGCTCTCCTTCCATATAACTGAACCAAACCGCGGCAAAGCACTCATTTATGACCATGAGATTCGTCCAAAATGTATCTTTTTTAGTAATAACAGGATAATCTAGCCATCTTAAAACCTTAAATCAAAAGAAAGGATAGCTTTCTTGAAATTCAGATGGGCTGAACTCCAATGACAGACACCATTGAAGAATAGTGCAGTATAAGGAAAATTCACAGCAGAACCTGCTAGTATGGGATCATTTTCATCACCACCACCACCATAAATTTGCTTCCAGGAACCGGTGCTTACACTGTACAAACTGACCACGGGAGAACAATATTCCCGGTTCGGGTCAAAATGCTGTAACAGGACAACCTTGAAATCGTAATCATTGGTAAAAGAATTACCAAATCCGCCTGCGATAATATCTAATCCAAAAGGGGAAGGTGGAAGCGCCTTGATTTCCCGCAAGGCCGGATTGCACAAAATAACGGCATTATGATGGAATGTGCGTACAATCCCGTTGCAAGGGCCCCATAAATGTGTTACTACATTTCTTGTACACGGAAATGGTATGGACAGTTTTGGACAAACTTCCTCCAGTTCCGGGGAATTCGGATCGTGGAAGGACAACACATCCTCGTTTTGTTGTGGCATCAACCAACGTCTCACCAGCAACACTTTCCTCCTCCGTTGATTGTGGAGGTGTATGTTATAAAGTAAGGGCTTTTCAGCATATTGCACCAAGTTTTTGAGACACACCTAAATCGAACAATTGATTTCACTGGAAGACACACCAGAATCTCAATCATCAATTCTTGTAGCAGTTGTTGTCCAGTCACCATTTCTGTCATCTGAATATCCAAATAGATCCATATAAGATACATAATAAATTGAAATAACAAATAAACTGAATCCTGTAAAATATCAACCCTATAAATAAGAAAAACAAAGAAACCTGTATACAATTTTCTGATTAATGTGAATTCATTCAATTTTAGTGATTCCTGAATTCTTATACCCAATTATCAATAACAACAGAAAGCAAAATAAGTAATTAATCAAACTTCACAAAAGATGGGAATATTAAGATGCCTGTGTCGAGAATTTGCTTACCTTTCTAAAGAATTCAAATTGCTGAAGAACCTTTGGATAGCTCTTTCGAAAATAAGATCGAGGACTTTGAATAGGGTTTAGATGTGGATTTTGGAAGTGGGTTTAGATGGAGAAAGTGGATAGGAAAAATAGAAAAGTAGAAGTATATATATGTGTGTAAATCCAAACAGAGATTAATGAATGATTCATTGACCAAAATTCAAGCAATACTTCCAATTTAATTACCCATATGAAGAAAGCAATCAAAAAACTGACCTTTGATGAATCAAAAAATGATAAAAAAACGTTTCTGCACCTGCATATTTCAAAGACAGGGGAGATCAGAGTTCCAACATAGAAATTCTTTATTTCACAACACTAAAACTCAAAAAAAAAAAAAAAAAAAAAAAAAAGTGCATATTACTACAAATTTGTTTAACTTCAATTTATAACATCACTGAATCATGTTGAGTTTCACAGAATTGGTTTTGACCCAAGAGAATCTATCATCAGCATTTTCATAGATGCTAGTAATTACGTGGGCCCAATAATAAGCATCTTTTTTCTTGAATAAAAATCATTAGCATCATCACAGATTAATAGCTTACCTAGATCACATGATTTCAATTCATTTTAATTAGGCTCAAGAATAGTGTAATCTCTTTAAACTTATGAATTAGAATTACAAATGTGATATACAACAAATACTAATGAACTGAAGTCTCCCTCGACATTAACTAAATTATATATATGGCGGGTTAACCCGCAACCAATCCAAACTAACCTTAAATTTATTATTATGCTAAAACTGGCAATGTCAAAATTTGGGTCTAAATCGACAAACAAGGTCAAATTAAGGAAACCACACATTAAGAAGCCAAGATAACTATTAACATTCAGACAGCAACCACTGACACAGCACATTAATACCCGACCAGTAATTCTTTTTCTTGACCCGACCCATTTAGTAATTTATACTCGGTCCGAGTCCAACACACCCAAATGCCACCCTTAGCTTCATGATTTTCAGATAGCACTTAGAGTAAACACCCTAAAGTATTTGAATAAATGAAATAATAATAATAATCCCAAATAAAACCCTAATTAAAAGCTTCAAACCATAAATTTAAACACGAAACGAAGAAGCAAGATCATACAATTAGCAGAAGTATATCATTAATTCCATTATAAGCAAAAGATAAAGCTGTGAATGTCAATTTCTGGAGCTATTTTTTTGGAATTTTTTGATAATAAAAAAACTGGAAATTAAATGATAATAGAAGAACGAGAGAATTAGTAAAGTAAGGAGCAAGAAAAGAGTGAGAGGAGATTACTGAAACTTGCATAATGCCTTTTTCATTTCATAGTCTGATTACATATAACAATCTTGACAATGACTTGAGAATATTCTCTTTTTAATAGCCTATAACATAATAACACGTAAACAATTGCAATTAAGTCTCTGCAGGTAAATCTCCTACGGCAGACCCAGGTGCACTCTCGCCAGCTAAGCATCCACGTGCGACGGAATCATCCCCTGTGTGCAGTCCACCTGCTCCCACTATTTTGTCAAAAACGTTGCCGTCTTCAGTTGAATCAATTTCCCTTTCAATCTTCAAAGCCCTAGATTTTTCCCCAATTCCCTTGCCCAAGCTGAATTCTTCATAAGTTGTCTTCAAGGCCATGACATTACCCCCCGCCGAAGCTGATCCTTGTCCCCAAGGATCAAAGTTTGGAAATTTAGCCACCAGATCATGGTAATCCTCCCAAGTCGCTTGAGATGGGCTGGAATTTTCCCATTGTACAAGAATTTGAGTAACAGCAGTATTATGGCGCTTAACCATACGTTTGTCCAATACCTTCAATGGATATGTCTTGAACCGGCCATCATCATGAGTAAAAGGTAAGTCTGGGCTTGGAATATGTTTTGAACTGATTTTCTTTTTCAAGAGAGAAACATGAAAAACAGGGTGAATTTTTGCAGAATCTGGAAGAAGTAGACGATACGCCACCTGCCCAATTCTCTCAATAATTTTGTAAGGACCATAGTACCTGTTGGATAGCTTTAGATTCCTCCTCAAAGAAACAGAATTCTGGCGAAAAGGCTGTAGTTTCAGGTAAACCTCATCCCCAACTGCAAATACCCTTTCAACCCTTTTCTTATCTGCATACCATTTCATGCGATGTTGAGCTTGCTGTAAATTATCTCTAATTAGATCAATTGCTAGAGTTCTGTCTCTTATAAGACCAGCAACATCTGAATTAGAAGTATCCAAGTAAGGACCTAGTGATAGATGTGGGGGTTTGTAGCCATATAGGGCCTGAAAAGGGGACATTTTAAAGCTGGAGTGGTAACTGGTATTGTACCAATACTCGGCCAGTGATAACCATTTCAGCCATTTATGAGGATGTTGGCTGGTACAACACCTCAAATAGTTTTCCAAGCATTGATTTAGCCTCTCGGTTTGTCCATCACTTTGGGGATGATAAGCTGAGGTCATATCCAACTTGGTACCCAATAGCTTGAAAAGTTCAGACAAAAAAGAACTTGTGAAAATAGTGTCCCTATCAGTAACAATACTAACAGGTTGGCCATGTAGTTTGAATATATTATCCAGGAACAGTTTAGCAACAGAAGTGGCACTATAAGGGTGGGATAGTGCCAAAAATGGGCATACTTGGTGAACCTATCAATCACCACTAGTATCACATTTTTTCCATCAGAACTAGGTAGACCTTCTATAAAATCCATAGAAATGTGTGTCCAAGCCTCTTTAGGAATCTCTAAAGGTTCAAGCAATCCTGGGTAGGGATTGTTTTCATGCTTAGCCATTTTACAAACATCACAGCATTGTACCAAGTTTGTAATATCAGCTTTCATTCCAGGCCAGTAAAAGAGATTTTTAGCTCTCAGGTATGTAGTATGCATTCCAGAATGCCTCCCAATTGCAGAGTCATGTAGGCTGTGCAGCAATTTAAGTCTTAGGTCAGTACCCTTTCCAACACATAACCTGCCTTTAAATCTGAGAACACCATTAATGGTAGAATAATCAGGAAAAGCCTGATCATCAATGGCCTTTGCTGCCATAGTTCTTGATAATTCAAGGTCACCAACATAACTGTGAATAACCTCAGTGACCCACGTGGGTTGAACAGTGGTTATAGCACATAGCTCAGAATCATATTCCCTCCTGGACAAGGCATCAGCCACCTTGTTTTCAGCCCCTTTCTTGTATTGTATCTCATAATCCAACCCAATAAGTTTTGAAATCCATCTCTGCTGCAGGGCAGTAGTAAACTTCTGTTCCATAATATATTTAAGGCTCTGCTGGTCAGTTCTTATAATAAAATGGTGGCCCTGTAAAAAAGTGCTTCCACTTCTGGACAGCCAATAAAACAGCCATAAACTCCCTCTCATAAATGGATAAAGATTGATTCTTAGGACTAAGAGGCTTGCTCAAGAAGGCAATAGGCCTAGAATCCTGCATGAGTACAGCACCCAACCCTGTAGAACTGGCATCTGTCTCAATAAAAAATGGCTTGGTGAAATCAGGTAGTGCTAGCACAGGTGATGACACCATAGCATCTTTGAGGTTCTGGAAAGCAGCTTCAGAATCAGGACTCCAAGCAAACCCACCCTTTTTTATCATGTCAGTAAGAGGTTTACTGATCAAACCATAGCCTTTAATAAACTTCCTGTAGTACCCAGTGAGCCCAAGAAAACCTCTGAGTCCCTTGACAGTTGAGGGTTTAGGCCATTCCACCATACTCCTAATCTTCTCAGGATCCGTGGAAACTCCCCCTTCACCAATAATGTGGCCCAAATATTCAATAGAATTCTGACCAAACTGGCATTTTGACTTTTTAGCAAACAATTTATGATCCTTTAGTATGGATAGAGTGATCTCCAGATGATGTAAGTGCTCCTCAAAGCTAGCACTATACACAAGTATATCATCAAAAAACACTAAAATGAATTTCCTTAGGTGTTGAGAGAAAACCTGATTCATGAGGGACTGGAAGGTGGCAGGTGCATTGCACAACCCAAATGGCATGACCATGAATTCAAAGTGGCCATTATGGGTTTTAAATGCAGTCTTATAGATGTCAGAATCCTTCATCCTAATCTGAAAATAACCAGATCTCAAATCCATCTTGGTAAACCATTTAGCCCCGTGCAATTCATCAAGCAGCTCATCAATCACTGGGATAGGGTAATCATGCTTGACAGTGAGTGTATTGAGATACCTGTAATCAACGCACATTCTCCAGGTGGAGTCTTTTTTCCTTACCAACAGGACTGGTGAGGCAAAAGGGCTCTGACTATGCCTTATAGTCCCATTGTCCAGCAATTCTTTAACAATTTGTTCAATCTCATCCTTGTAAGCATGTGAGTACCTGTAAGGAAATAGTTGTTTAGGAATGGCATCCTTCTTAAGTATAATATGGTGTTCCACCCCTCTTAATGGTGGAAGTCCAGTAGGTTCATTGAAAATATCTTCAAACCCCTCCAACAATTTCTCCACTTCCTCATGAGTTCTAGCCTGAGTCACATTTGTCTGTATGGAAAACAAATGTTCAATATCACCTTGGTCCCCTTGTTTAACCATTTTATATGAAGTGTGGGCAGAAACCAAGTGACATTCAGCAGCTTCATTGGTGGCTTTGATTTCCACCTTCTGATCACCTATGTGTAACCTTACACTCCTCAATTTATAATCAAATTCTACTGGACTGTTTTCCCATAGCCAATCACAACCCAATACCATATGGAACCCTCCCAATTTGATCAATCTCACTGGAAAAGTGAAATGAAATCCTTGCATGTCCCATTCCAGACCAGATATTTTCTTTCTACTGATAATTTTACTACCATCAGCTACACTGATCATCATAGGATTAGCATCTTCCACTACACAAGCCAAGTCATAAGCTAAACTCTCATTAATGAAACTGTGAGTACTATCTGTATCAATGAGAATGTTTAGTTTATGGTTCCCCATCATACCAGTTACCTTGAGAGTGGTAATCCCACTACTCCCTGCTATTGCATTGAGGGACACCTGCATATCCTCACTCACCACCCCACTGTCATCAAATTCCTGTTCAGTCATAGAGTGTAAATAAGCTTCTTCCTCCTCTACTGACATGATTAAGTAAATTTGGTTCTGTTTACATTTGTGCCCAAATGCATATAATTCATCACAGTTAAAGCACAAACCCTTCTCCCTCCTAGCTCTCATTTCAGCAGCAATTAGGAGTTTTCTAGGTGGATATAATGTAGTGGGTGCGTAATTGTTAGTCTTCATCACAGTGTTCTGTACTGGTGGTAATGATGGAACTGCTCTTTTAGCAGAGGTGTTGTTAGTAAAAGCAGGCCTGGATCCCCCTCTTGCCCTTCTAGTTATGGCCTCCAATGCTGCTTCCTGTTTCCTAGTCATCTCTATGGCCTGTTGTAGTGTGACAGGTTCAAAGAGAGAAGAAATGCTGAATCTCATCTGGTAACCCACTAACAAAGCTGTCAATGAAATATTTATCATCATAAGTTCTACTATTCAACATTAACATATATGATCTCAGTTCCTCAAACTTATCTATATACTCATCCAATAACCCATTAACCACCTTCAGTTTGTTGAATTCAGCTAACACCTTTCCCTCCCTCAACTCCTCAAACCTAGCAGAGATCAGTCCCACAAACTGATCCCATGTCAAGTCCCTACTCTTTTGAGATATATGACTATACCACCTAGCTGCTTTACCATCAAGGTGGATAGAAGCCATAGTCACCTTCTGCACATCAGGAATATTAGGAATCAATTGAAAATAACCAGTACATCTCAACAACCAAGCTCTAGGATTAGTCCTATCAAACCTAGGGAACTCAATTTTTGGGCTAGGGTTAAATCCCACAGAAAATGAATCATGATTTCCCAATTCTTCACCATATTTCTGTTGCCTATATTTATTAAAAATTTTGTTGCCATTTTCAGGTGATGAACTCCTAGGTACTGAGATAGTACCTGAATGTGATGCATCCCCCATGAGTGACTTATCCTTGTGATAAAACTCCACCCTCTCCGCTATTTTGGATAATTGCAAATGCAAAATATCAAAGCACTTTTGCATTTGATCATTTCTTTCTTCCATGTTTTTAGCAATTAAATTTATCTGGTCCTGCAAATTCATTTCTACAGCCTCCCTTTTGTCCATTTCTTCCTGTATTTTGAGCTCAAAGAATTTTTTCTGTGCTTCCACACCATCCTTCGATCTTAAACCCTCAGCCATTAGCCCAGATTACTCACAACCTTGCTCTGGCTACCAAATGTAAGTTTCTGGAGCTATTTTTTTGGAATTTTTTGATAATAAAAAAACTGGAAATTAAATAATAATAGAAGAACGAGAGAATTAGTGAAGTAAGGAGCAAGAAAAGAGTGAGAGGAGATTACTGAAACTTGCATAATGCCTTTTTCATTTCATAGTCCGATTACATATAACAATCTTGACAATGACTTGAGAATATTCTCTTTTTAATAGCCTATAACATAATAACACGTAAACAATTGCAATTAAGTCTCTGCAGGTAAATCTCCTACGGCAGACCCAGGTGCACTCTCGCCAGCTAAGCATCCACGTGCGACGGAATCATCCCCTGTGTGCGGTCCACCTGCTCCCACTATTTTGTCAAAAACGTTGCCGTCTTCAGTTGAATCAATTTCCCTTTCAATCTTCAAAGCCCTAGATTTTTCCCCAATTCCCTTGCCCAAGCTGAATTCTTCATAAGTTGTCTTCAAGGCCATGACAGTGAATTTGAAGAACTTACTTGAAGGAGTCGGAGTCGCGGTCTGGCAGGCAGCGGCTGGCAGTGCGGCGAGGGGTCG
Source organism: Penstemon eatonii (assembly GCA_038501285.1). Lineage (NCBI taxonomy): Eukaryota > Viridiplantae > Streptophyta > Magnoliopsida > Lamiales > Plantaginaceae > Penstemon > Penstemon eatonii. The sequence goes on along the minus strand of CM076715.1, from coordinate 56,257,458 downwards.
GGCTGCCCATGATCGAGTCACGCGGGTTCGGGATTGCGGCAGTATTGTGGGGCGGCGCGATCTGAAAGGGAGTGGCTCTGCCGTGGTGGAGTCGCGCGGCTGCGGGAGAAAGAAGAAGCTGACGGGGCTGGGGCTGCAGCTGCCGGAAGAACTGTAGCTGCGGCTGCGACGAAAGAGAGAGTGAAAGAGGGGTGCGCGGGAAGGAATTAGGGAGAAAGAGAGATAGAGTGGGGAGGGGTGGGAGAAACAGTGCGCAAACTCTTCTTTGCCATTAAATTCTGCCAAATTGAAATAGTATTGAAGTGAATTACTATTCGAGATCGAACTCTAAAGTCTTTAAATTGTAAAAAGAAAGCCCAAAGTAACAAGGGCATGGCTAGTCGAAGTTGTAGTTGTGGAAAACTCCCAAGAGTTCATGCCCCATAGGCCATAGCCAATCATATATAATAAAAAATTCATCCATGACTTGCTATATAGGTAAAAGTAGTAGGTCACAATTTGTGTTGATTTAAGTGTAATTACCGTAACACCCTTGTACTAGAACTTTCCTATATTCAATTGTTTATTAAATTGTTTATTATTAAAAATAGAGAAATTTGAGGACGCAAAATTAATAAATAAGAATTCGTTACTAAATGAAGAAAATCAGTCCCGTCACCATATTATCATCAATCAATGTGGAAAGAGCAATTGTAAACATGAATAATATTTTTATTGCATTAATACAATATAAAATTTATTAAAATGTAATATTTGATTTATGTTATAATATAAATTTTATCAAATATACTAATATAAAATATAAATATTTTATCGAAAAAATGACTGAGTAGATATATTTTCAAACTACGAAGTCCTCCGTAACTTGATCGAAATAATAACCAAATCAATAATTTTTTGTTTTTTAAATTTTAACCTATTATCAAGTTAGGGAGGAGTTAGTGTTACATACCCATATAATAGACAATTTGATCGAAATAATAACCAAAATCAATAATTTTTTCGTTTTAAAAATTTTAACCTATTATCAAGTTACGGAAGACTTAGTGTTACATACCCATCTAATAGACAATTTGATCGAAATAATAACCAAGTCAATAATTTTTTTTTTAAATTTAAACCTATTATCAAGTTACGGAAGACTTAGTGTTACATACACATCTAATAGACAATTTGATCGAAATAATAACCAAGTCAATAATTTTTTTTTGAAATTTAAACCTAATATCAAGTTACGGAGGACTTAGTGTTACATACCCATCTAATAGACAATTTGATCGAAATAATAACCAAAAATCAATAATTTTTTCTTTTTAAAAATTTTAACCTATTATCAAGTTACGGAAGACTTAGTGTTACATACCCATCTAATAGACAATTTGATCGAAATAATAACCAAGTCAATAATTTTATTTATTTTAAACTTAAACCTATTATCAAGTTACGAAAGACTTAGTGTTACATACCCATCTAATAGACAATTTGATCGAAATAATAATCAAAATCAATAAATTTTTTTTTTAAATTTGTAACCTATTATCAAGTTACGGAAGACTTAGTGTTACATACCCATCTAATAGACAATTTGATTGAAATAATAACCAAAATCAATATTTTTTTTTAATAAATTTGAAACCTATTATCAAGTTACGGAAGACTTAGTGTTACATACCATCTAATAGACAATTTGATCGAAATAATAATCAAAATCATTATTTTTTTTTAAATTTGTAACCTATTATCAAGTTACGGAAGACTTAGTGTTACATACCCATCTAATAGACAATTTGATCGAAATAATAACCAAAATCAATAATTTTTTTTTTTAAATTTGTAACCTAATATCAAATTACGGAAGACTTATTGTTACTTACCCATCTAATAGATAATTTGATCGAAATAATTACCAAAATCAATAATTTTTTTTTTTAAAAATTTGTAACATATTATCAAGTTACGAAAGACTTAGTGTTACATACCCATCTAATAGACAATTTGATCGAAATAATAACCAAAATCAATAATTTTTTTTTTTAAATTTGTAACCTATTATCAAGTTACGGAAGACTTAGTGTTACACACCCATCTAATAGATTTGATCGAAATAATAACCAAAATCAATAATTTTTTTTTAAAATTTGTAACCTATTATCAAGTTACGGAAGACTTAGTGTTACATACCCATCTAATAGACAATTTGATCGAAATAATAACCAAGTCAATATTTTTTTTTTTTTTTTAAATTTGTAACCTTTTAAATTTGTACATCCAATTGATAGAAATTGGTGGGTCTTTTAAAGAGCTAAAGCCAACCAAATTTGTACAAGTTTCATTTTCTCCTTAGTCATAAAATTATATCCGTCCTTCCTAGTAAATGATAATTTTCCCGAGCCACCTTCCATGTACTCTAACCAGTCCATCGTTCTACAAGTCCTAATGCCAGCATCGCTCATCCGAGTTAACAGGACCTTATGAGTAGGTGTCATATACCTATACATCAATATTTCACCCTTTAAATCACACTAAGAAAATTAGGATCTAATTGACTGCAATTATGAAACTATAAATAATTAGAGTACTTCATAATTTCAAAAAAATACCTGTTACATTTCAAACGATGGGCCGTACTCAGTGTCTCTAATGGATGATTGTGGTTAACTTCAAAATGGGTGACCCTATATACATTATCCTTACTATCATGTGCTATACGACATCGAGCTTTACATCCACACTTGGTTTCATCTCTAGATCTTCGAGCAATTTTACTTCCTTCTGTACGTGCCTTACGAAATCCTTGCCTATTACAAATAAGCTCTATAGACTTTACTACACCATCTGGATTTGATCTTTTATGATACCTTCAGACATCAAAACCTTTTATTTTAGCATATTGGACATATAAATCTTCAGCCTCATTAGGAGACTCAAAAATTAAATGTAAAATTGGATCAAGGGTTGCCTCACTATCAGTATCATCGAAGTTCAAGTCTACTTTATCTCCTGGACTTGAATTATTATCACTATCGGGACTTGAATTATTATCACTATCTGAATTCCACTCATTCAAAGAAATGTAATCTTCATCTTTTAAATCCATCTTCTTTCCTGGAAATATTAAAATATTGGATTAACAAATTTAATAAACTCCAAGTCCTCGGAACCATATTCTACAATAATAGTGTTGATAAATTGCACAGAAAGAAGCATTTACGATGTAAGAAATGTTGCATCACAATGTATACCAAACTTGGATCGAACCAGAAATATAGTATTTTCATGGGTTAGGTAAGGGTTACAGTTTAAAAAATCGAAAGGACAGGCTCGATTTGGTAAAATACCAAACAAACAGGTTCAGTTCGGTAGAAACAATGAAAAAAAAAATAAAAAACTCGGGGTCGATAAAACACATTCTTCTGCTCGACATTAATTTTGAAGCCTATGTGGAAAGGGGAGAGTTGCATTATCTTTTAATGAATATCAGTATTTGGTCTGGCTTGTTAAACCAGTCCTGAATATCAGTACTGACTAAGTACCGGTATTTAACTCTTGATTGACAGTTTGGAAATTGGTACATGCCATATAGAATGTTCGGTATAAGTTCACTTCAACTTAACATCATTCTTTACTTAAAATTTATAAATTCTCCTAGGACCATTTTTTTGCAAAATCAATTCCTTCACTTGAAGTAAGAAGTGTAAAGTAAGAAGCAAATTTCAGTTACCATCTAGAACGAGCAAAGCCAAAAGCTTAAGCTACATAAACTAAGAATCTTCTTGTTGTTTGACTTTGAGGTTGAAGGAAACATGTTATAATTCCATTTACTAAGCTTTTTAGCACTATTTTGCACAAAAGTATAAACAATCTTTCAGTATTATGTACTCTACTTGACAGACACCTTTATATGTGGAAACAGAAAAGAATATCAACACAAACATTGTAGCAAAACTCACATAGCAGGTGGAATCCAGTGCTGTTTCTATCTAAGCCACAACAATTCAAATATATCATTTTTACGAGATAAGATAAAAAAGATGGACAACACCATAATAAAATCACCAAAACCAAATGAAAGGAATATCAATTGGAGTGAAAAAGCAGTACTTGAAACAACACAATGTAAAGTTCTGTGTAGAGTGGAGATCAACTCACCTTTATGAATGTCTATTGCCTTAATTAGTATCCAACCTACATTAATAACACAACGTAGATCAGAATATTACTTAATTGCGCTAAATATTTGCTGATAGAGATAAACCTAGCTAGTTTTATTTTACAAATTAAGAACACACACATTTAGAAATATCATACACTAATGCAATTTAAGCATGAAATTCGTGATATGCTGACCTTGATGCATTCAATAGATTCACTAAAAGAGATGAATCAAAGCAAAACTGTTTATGGAGAGGGGTTAGGGTTTTAGCCTAAGTTTACATGTAGAAATCTAAGCACAATCAAAGGTTGAGATAAAGATTGACTTACCTCAACACACTAATTTTGAAATTTTGTAGAAATCCCTAATTTCTCCACTTTGAAATCCCACAGCTTTTGAAATTCGTAGCAAGTTACTTTGAGATTTATGATACAGGAGTGTCACTTGAGCTAGGAGTTCGAATTTTTCTCTTAAAAAGGGATGAATCGATAGAAAAGGTAAGAAGAAGATGTATAAATGAAGCTATAGAAATGGGGAATATTAAGACTGGAAAATGGGCAAGAAGTCGAGAAAAATAAGAAAAAGAAAGACTAAAATATGTGAGGAAGAAAGTGTATAAATGAAGCCATGAAGGGGCATTTAAGATAATTTGTAAAAAATAATACAACCTATATATCAAGTGTCATTAAATAAGTGGTGAACTCCCAAGAGTTTTCTCAAGCTTGAACTCTTATTAGCCAACTCCAAGTAACAATTAGTAAGAAAATAAACATTGTTTATAAAATAATCAACACAAAATTATCAATTTCAAACCTATCATCTATGAATCTTGCCAAGAAAATATTGAAAATATTATTTTAATATAAAAATGAAAAAAAAATTAAATTAATGATATGACCCATAAATAATTATGAAGAAAATATATCCCCTATTCGTAAAGGATAACCCTGAACCCTAAAACCTAAACCCTAAAAAACCCCTAAATTAAACATTATGTAATAAATCCTAAATTCTAAACATTGCAAATGCTTTTAAATTATGACTTTATATTTTTATTGTAATTTTCGAAATATTTTTTATTCAATATTGATAAATAATAAATTATCATTTGAAAAGTAATGAATTTTTTATATATGAGTAATATTGTAAAATTTTGGGTGATCTCTTTTAATTTTTCTAAAGTTAAGTGGATTGTTAATAAATTAAAAAAATCATTTGAAGAAAAAACATGTTAAACAGGTAGTAAGTAGCACAATTAAATTGAAAAGCATAAAATAAGGGCTGTGAAATTTGGACTGTCATATAATCATTTTCCATTCAAGATTCTTCGTGATAATCATTTTTATTGTAGAGTGGGTTAAAGGAGAAAGATACAAAAAATGTCAGAAAAATGTTAGAAAAAGTTGTTTGAAAAATTTGAAGATGATAAGATGAGATGAAAGAGAAAATTTTATGTGTAAGAGAAAGAAAAAGTACAGCAGAGTCACGAGATACAATTTTTCCTTCATGATTTATCAAATAAAAAACAATATACTAGACAAAAATTGAAAGGTGGGGAAGTGTGCACAGAAATTGACAAAAGTCTGTAGAAGCCTGCTGCTTGTGTTTTGAAACAAGCATGTTTGGGCTTTAAGTGGGTTTAGCTGACATTCTGGGCCAGAAGCGATTGAGTTGTTGTTTGGCCTGTTTCGCGAACGAAAATTTTGGGCGAAAATCGACCCAAACAGGCCCTAGGGTTTTTGTCCATTAATTATCCATTTTGTAAATTGGGAATCTAGTAGGAAAAAATGAAATAATTATTACTTTATTATTCTTCTCTTATGTTATATTAACTGTATTTGTGGATTTTGTAATATAAAGAAAAGCTATGACAAGTATTGAAAGAAATAATAACATACTCCTATCCATATATATACATTTTTCTGGCATTTGGCCTATTTATATATTATCCACGAACAAAGTGCATGCCTAAATGATTGTAATCTTTCGTAAGATCACAATTTGAAAAAAAAAAATAGAGAGACATAAATACTATATATTACGAAGATATTTCTCAATCAAATCAATTTGATTCCCAATGGTATTATTCTAATTCTTTCATATATATATATTGTAACACACTTCTCAAACTCAGCTAATTATGCAATACAACCATTAATTTCAACATATTATGCACATTAGTGTTATGCACATTGAGATTGTTCGAAATCAAATGATTACTTGCTCGAAATTTGTTAATTTGTTAATTAGTATGTAATTCAAAATTATTAATGACTATATATGGTTATATACGTACATTCATGAGATTATTCACATTCAGATTTGATTGATTATCGATTTCTAACATTAATGACCAATTGTTGACCTTGGAGGTATATGTACATTGAGGTTATTCAAAATCAAATCCATACTTGGCTCGAAAATTTAATTAAAATTGTAGGTTATATGGTTATATGTACATTGAGCTAGGTTACTCGCATCATATCAATTGACCAATTGTTGACCTTATGGTTCTACGCATTGAGCTTATTCGAAATCATATTGATAATTGACTCGAAATTAATTAATTAGTCGACACATGATTCTCGATTTGTAACATTAAACTAATTGTTGATCTAGCTAGGGGTTATGTACCTTGATAGGTTAATTATTCGAAATCAAATTGATACTCGAAATTAATTAATCTCTAATTAAAAATTGTGGATATGTATATTGAGATTAATAGTATTTTAACTAAAAAATGAAAAATGAAAATTTTAATTCAGTGACGGAATATAAATTCGAAATCAGAACGATAATTGACTAGAAATTAATTAATTAGTCGACACATGATTCTCGATTTGTAACATTAATAATCTAATTGTTGATCTAGCTAGGGGTTATGTACATTGATAGGTTAATTATACGATGTCAAATTGATACTCGAAATTAATTAATCTCTAATTAAAAATTGTGGATTATATATGTGGATATGTATATTGAGATTAATAGTATTTTAACTAAAAAATAAAAAATGAAAATTTTAATTCAACGACGGAATGTTATATTCCGTCGCTAATTTATATCAATTAAGTGACCGCTAAAATTTTCGTCGCTAAATTTATATCAATTCTAAATTTTTAAGTCAGCGATGGAAATATAAATTTATAATTTCGTCGCTGAATTAATATTGCCTTTTTAATTTTTTTTATTAGACAATTCCATAGCGACGGAAATAGCGAGGGATCTAAGGACATAAATTTTTAGAGATGGAGATTAGCGATGAATAAACACCCCGTCGCTGTTTTGGTCCGATTACTGACGAAATTTAGCGAGGGAATTATTTCCATCGCTATTTTAGTAGAAATTAGCGACTAAATTCCTTTCACTAAATTCCGTAGCTAAAAACTGTTTTTCTAGTAGTGCTTATTGAATGAGTATTGACTGTTACGTGTATGCTTTAATTGCCTTATGATTATTGAACTGCGTATGTGACTTGAAATCTGTGAATACTAATGTGCGAGTGTTAGTGCTTTGTTTATGTTTACCGTATGTATCATTGAGTCTGACTATGGTCATTCGAGCCCACCATCCGGTTGGATGAGCTGTCTGAGTACGAGTCTGATTATGGTCATTCGAGTCTGTTGGATAAAGATGAAGATGGAGTGCACTAAATTTAAATTAGTTAAAGGAGATTTTGATGATTTCCAAAACTTCAAGTCAACTGAGTAAAGACAACTTAGTTGTAATCCCTTGGAAGAATTTTGACCAAGTAAGAAGACATATCAGACGGGTCAATTTTTCAAGGTCCAGAAGACTACAGATCTGTTGAAGGAAAGAAATCAGACTGGTGTAAACCAGCCGACTCAAATCAGATTTGTTCAAGTTTGAGATCATCTTTGTTCATCATCAGACGTGTACTCTCATCAGCCAAGTGGAAAGATCAAGAAGTCGTCCCAACGGTAATAAATGCCACTGGAGTAATAAATGCTGAAGTCCGAGATTATTAATGGCAAATGGTTGAAGAAATAACTTGTATCAGCTCGGTGCATTTAATGCTGCCTGAAAGAAAGTACAGTCTGCAGTACTGTCACTGTGCAGAGAGCCGTTCGCGGAAATTAATGACCAGAAATCAAGAGATTTGAATTTTGTCTCACTTCAACGGACATAATTCAAAGAGTGAGTATAAATAGATGAAAGAGATGAAAAGAAAATTGAACACAACATCTGAGAGATTGAATTCGAAGCAAAATATTTTCTAAGTCTCAAAGCTCAAGAACAACTTACTCGTCTGCTGAAGTCATTTGTTGACAGAAGCCGTTGAAGTTCAAAGATTATACATTTGCTGAGTGAATCTGTAAAAGAGAGTGTTGTGAGGAGTAGATATCCATCTTTGTGAGTGATATTACTTCGGAGAGTAGGAATTTCTTTGTGATTTCCTATTGCGAACTTGTGCCTTATCATTTGTTGTAAAGCACAAGCAGATACTAACTACTTTGTGTTCTTAGTATAACCCAAGATCTTTGTGACTTGGAAGAAGAGTAGACTAAAGGATATTTACATCCATATAACCACTATAAAAATCATTGTGTTTTTACATTGCCTTTTACTTGCATACTTCCAGACTTGCATAAAACGCATTACAAAACTGTTTGAAAACGGTTTAAAGGAGTTTACAAAAACTGGGGATAAAACTTTCAAACTACTAAGTATACTTGTGAAAAACACTTTAAAAATCCGCTGCAAGTATTCTGGTATTAAATCTGATTTTAACTAAAATCAGCTAAGTAACCATCAGACTAGTGGTCAACAAAGCTGTTCAAAGATTTGTTCGCGATCAGCCTTGTAAGCTTACTGATCTGTATCAGCTTAGTCTGCCTACAGTTAAGCAAACGTTTTGAAGTTAAAATTTGATTAAAAAGTGTGAAGAGGTCTATTCACCCCCCCCTCTAGACCTCATCTGACCACTTGGGACCAACAAGTGGTATCAGAGCAGGTGGTTCATTAGAATCAGCTGCCTGATCAACGAGCTTGATCTGAGCGTTTTTCAAAGATTTTCAAACTTTTCAAAAGAGCATCTTTTTGAAAAATTAAATTTTTAAAAAATGGATTGTATCAGCCATGTTCCCCATATAGCTGGTATGAGCTTCGAAGACTGGAAGATCAGAATGGAGATCTTCTTAGCTGCCTACAATGATAACATGTACACATGTATCATCAAAGGTCCATTCAAATTCACCAAGACCATCAAAGTTGATGAAATCGATATAACGGTGGAAAAGGATTTACACGAGATGACAGCCGAAGAAATAAAGCTGTTCAACCTGGACAAAGTTGGGCGATTCATCATGACCAAGGCCCTTGACAACAACAGATTTGATAAAGTCAAACATTGCAAGACTGCCAAAGAAATGTGGGATAAGGTTCGTGATATGAGCGAAGGAAACGACGCTATCAAAGAGCATCAACTGAGTGTTGCTCTGGAAAAGCTGAACAACTTCAAGATGAAGTCTGCGGAAACCATTGATCAGATGGATACAAGGTTCACAAGGACGCTGGATGAAGTTCTGAAGCTTGGAAAAACCTTCACTGATAAAGAGATAACCGTCAGAGTGCTGAAGGCTCTACCTCCAAAGTTCAACATGAAGGTGACAGCCATGAAAGAGTCCAGAGATTTAGGAAAAATCTCACTCATCGAGCTGTTCTCAGTACTCATGGCATACGAGTATAAACTGCCAAGAATGGGTGTTGAAGAAACCTCAACCTCATCCCACAGCTGTCCTGGTTGCTGCTGAAAATCCCAGAAGACCAGTCTACAAAAGTAAAGATGTGGACTCATCTGATGAAGCCACAATACTCAACAAAAAGGAGTACACTGCTGGAGACGTTGCATTGCTGATGAACAACTTCAAGAAGTTCTATAAAGAAAAATGAAGAACAAATACAACAATGCTTCTACTTCTAACCCTGCTTCTACTTCTCATGACAAAGATTCTTATAAATCTAAAATGATGTGCTGTAACTGTAGGAAATTGGGTCATTTCATTAGAGACTGCCCATATCCTAAAGCTGAGAAGTATACAGAAGAAGAAAAGAGAATCAGAAAAGGAAAGAAAGCATCAGAAAGGCAAGGTGCTAGTAGCAGAAGCGAAAAAGCTAGCTGCTATCTACTCATCAGATTCGGTTTCAGACAAATCTGATGAAGAGTCCTCTGATGAAGAGAGTCATGCTCTTCTCTGCCTGATGGCTAAGGAATCTGATATCTCTGAGGATGAAGAGGTAACTCCTCTTGATAATGAATTATTTAATTCATTTGAACAAATGATGCTTAACAATACCAGTATTGCTGAAGCATTTACAAAGCTTAAGGAAGAGATGATACTGCTAATAGAGCAAAACAGTTCACTGAAACTCAAGGATGAAAAGCCAAAAGAATAAGATGAATATAAACAGCCTGAGCAAGAAAATGAATCTCTAAAAGCTGAATGTGAAGTTCTTAAAGGAAAAGTCGTGGAACTTGAGAAAACAATTGAGTCTCATGAAAAGTCATCTGTTGCATCAACTCACTTGTCTAGTATACAAGAGACACCTTTAGTTCATGATAAGTTAGAACTGAACCATACTGAAAAGTTTATATCAGCTGACAACAGTAAGGTCATTTTGTATGTTCAGACTACTAAACCTGCTTCACCTGAGAAAGAGTTAAAAGAGACGAAAACTCCTAAGGCTAAAAAGAGCAAAGAGCCTAGTATAGGAAAACAGACTGGTAAGCATAAACAGAAGAGTCCTAAGAAGTCTTCTGATAAAGTTAAAACCAATCAGACTAGTGATAAAACTAAGTTGTCTGTTAATGAGCAAGCATCTAGTAAACCAAAGAAGCATAAAAACAAGAAAAATCAAAATGCTTGGTATGGAAATGAGTTTTATTATGTGCAACCTGTTGCATATCCTCCTATGTATCATGCACCTCAATTTCCAACTTACTATGCACCATATCCTGCTCATCCAATGCATGCATATCCTACTTATCATGCATCTTATTCTGCTTATGAACATTATCCTTATCATGCTGATTATCAACAACATAGCAAATCTGATAAACATGATAAAAATGAATCTGTTCATGCTCCTGCCAAACATCATAAACCTAAGAAGCCTAAGACTTCATCATCTTGGGTTGTTAAAGGTGGAACTAATCCTTCAGGACCTTCTCAATAAGGGTACCTAAAACAATTTTATTTTATTTTGTAGGTTAAGATTAGGAGTAGGAGTAAAGTAGAAAAGATTTGGTACTTGGACAGTGAATGTTCAAGACATATGTGTGGAAGCATACTTGAGCTGACTGATGATGTTGCTGTGGATGGTCCAAATGTGACGTTTGGAGATAACAAGGAAGGCAAGATTGTAGCAAGTGGAAAGCTGATCAAAGGCAACATTGAGATATCTGACGTCTCTTATGTTAAAGGCCTCAAATATAATTTGATGAGCATAAGTCAATTTTGTGACAAAGGATATTCAGTCATCTTCTCAACAGATAAGTGCTATGTTGAACAGATTCAACAAAGAAGGTTATTTTATCTGGAAGACGACAAGGGAATGTCTACACAGTGGACTGGAATTCTGTTGACAAGAATTCAAGTATTTGTTTGGTGGCATCAACACCAAGTGAATTCAGTTGGCTGTGGCACAAAAGGATGAATCATGTGAATTACAAGACCATTAACAGACTTATCAAGAATGATCTGGTAAAAGGAATTCCAAAGACAGTCATGACCAAAGACAAGCTTTGTGATGCATGTCAGAAGGGTAAACAAATCAAGTCATCATTCAAAAGCGAGAAGCACCAATCATCTGGAAGGATCTTGAAGCTGCTACACATGGACTTATTTGGACCCATTGATCCAATCAGCAATGGTGGAAAGATTTACTGCCTAGCTGTTGTGGATGATTATTCAAGATACACTTGGGTGATCTTCATGAAGAAAAAAAGTGAAACCAAGGAGCATCTTACAAATCTGATGGAGCTAATCCAAAATAAGAAGAGTATGAAGATACTAAAGATAAGATCAGATAGAGAGACTGAATTTACAAACTCTACTGTTGAAGAGTATTGTAATGCCAGATGAATCAACCATGAGTACTCTGCTGCCAGAACCCCTCAACAGAACGGAGTTGCTGAAAGGAGAAACAGAACTCTGAAAGAAGCTACAAGAACGATGATAGCTGAAGCAAAGCTGCCTCAAAGATTTTGGGCAGAAGCAACAAATACATCATGCTTCACCCAAAACAGATGCATGATCAACAAGCAGCAAAACAAGACTCCATATGAAGTTTGGAACAACAGGAAGCTAAACGTTCATTACTTTAGAATTTTTGGTTGTAAATGCTTTGTTTTAAATAATGGGAAAAATCACCTTACTGCTTTTGCAAAGAAGGCTGATGAAGCAGTATTTGTAGGATACTCTACTGTTAGTAAAGCTTATAGAGTCTTTAACAAAAGAACTTTACTTGTAGAAGAATCCATTCATGTAGTATTTGATGAACCTAATCAATCTTCTGAAAAGAATCAAAGTACTGATCAAAATCTGTCTACTGATTTTCAGAAATTGAGTGTTGAAAGAAATGAAGAATATGTTCCCATAATACTACCTGATCTCAACTCAGCTGCTAACTCAAGTGCTGTTCAAAATCACAATGCTGATTGTCTAGCAGAAGAGTTGCAAACAGCTGACAGACCAGAGACTGTTCAACAGACAACTGCTGTTCAACAGACTACTACTGGAACTCCAACAGTAGTGTTGCAAGATCAAAATAGAGGACAACATTATGATTTGCAACCTGATCTTAGATGGCTCAAGAATCACCCACCAGAACTAGTGATTGGTAATCCTTTGGATAGAGTAAAGACAAGGAGAGCTGCTGCAAGTGAAGCAATGTTCGTCAGCTTCTTATCTCAAATAGAGCCTAAACAGATTGAAGAAGCTCTTAATGATTCAAACTGGATTGAAGCTATGCAAGAAGAGCTAAATCAATTTGAAAGGAATGAAGTCTGGTACTTAGTTCCTAGACCAAGTCATCAAAGAGTAATTGGCACTAAATGGGTATTCAGGAATAAAATGAATGAAGATGGTGTTGTCACCAGAAATAAAGCAAGATTAGTTGCCAAATGTTATTGCCAAGAAGAAGGTATTGATTTTGATGAAAATTTTGCACTAGTAGCAAGACTAGAGGCAATCAGACTCTTTCTTGCCTATGCTGCTCACAAGAATTTCACAGTCTATCAAATGGATGTGAAATCAGCTTTTCTCAATGGAGAATTTCAAGAAGAAGTTTATGTTGAACAACCACCTGGATTTAAAGCTTATAAAGAAGAAGACAAGGTGTATCGTCTGAAAAAAGCCCTATATGGACTGAAACAGGCTCCAAGAGCATGGTATGATACCCTATCTGATTTTCTTTTAATAAAAGGATTTCGCAAAGGTAAGGTAGACAAGACCCTGTTCACTATTGAATGGGAAAATCATATATTGCTTGTGCAAATATATGTGGACGATATCATTTTCGGTTCAACAAATCAACAGATGTGTGATAAGTTTTCAAAGCTGATGCAGAACAAGTTTGAAATGAGCATGATGGGAGAACTTAATTATTTTCTTGGCTTGCAAGTAAGACAGTTGCCTTATGGAATATTCATCAGTCAAGCAAAATACACAAAGGATCTGTTCAAGAAATTTGTTTATTTAAAGGAATCGCCAGACAAAACTAAAAGCTAGAAGAGGTATGGAAACTAGCTCTACTGCTAATATTCCAATGTCTACTAGTATCGTTTGGATAAAGATGAGGATGGAAAATCAGTAGACATAACCAAGTACAGAGGAATTATTGGGTCACTGTTATACTTAACAGCTAGCAGACCTGATATCATGTACTCTGTTGGGGTTTGTGCAAGATATCAATCAAATCCTAAGGAATCTCATCTCTTAGCTGCCAAAAGAATACCCAAATATCTTAAAGGCACTGAAGAATTGGGATTGTGGTACCCTAGGAAATCTGGATTTGAGCTTATTGGATATTCAGATTCTGACCTTGCTGGCTGTAAGATTGACAGGAAAAGCACAACAGGTGCCTGTCAGTTCTTAGGTAGTCGTCTGATCTCTTGGATGAGTAAGAAACAGACTTCAGTATCCATATCTACTGCTGAAGCTGAATACATAGCTGCTGGAGCTTGTTGTGCACAGATATTATGGTTGAAGCATCAACTAGAAGATTACAACATCAAAATCAGTGGAATACCTATCTACTGTGACAATACAAGTGCAATCAGTCTAACACAAAACACTACAAGTCATTCAAGGACTAAACATATTGAGATCAAACATCACTTCATCAGAGATCATGTGGAGAAAGGAAATGTCATGATAGAATATGTTTTCACTGAAAATCATATTGCTGACATCTTCACAAAACTTCTAAGTGAGACAAGGTTTTCAACTCTAAGAGCTGAACTAGGTCTACTAAAATTGGATGCATAAGCTGAGGGGGAACTCAACAGAAGACTGAAGTTCATCAGCTTACACATCATATTATCTTCAAGGATAAATCTCAACAGACTAGTTAACTTATGGATTCTTAAAGTCAGGGGGAACGTGTAAGACTAGCGGTACTTCTGATTAAAAGATGAAATTTCTTGATGAAAGTTAGTTGAAGTTATGTTTTCACCAGAAGATCAAAGCTTGAAGAATGACGATTAATTATCTAGCTGGATTGACAAACAGTCGAGGAAGGTTCTCAGTTATTGGCTTTCACTGATAACAGCCTGTCATCAGGACACTAGTCCATCAGATAAGTACTTTAGTTACTCGTCTGATCAGTTAAGTAAAAGCTGTGTATGTTAAAATCGTTTTATTTGAAACACGCTTTTACAAGTATACTAAGGAGGTTCGCATTCCCGCCTGTCATTTAATGCTTTTTGAATTTTGAATTGCGTAACTGACGCCCGCACGATTAGAACTGACACAAACGTATCTAACGGTTAGCGTGTATCATGGAAACCGAAAAACCCTAACTCTATAAATCCAGATCTGATCAGACTTGTGACTCTTTACGCGCTCAAATACATTCAAGAGCACTTGTGAGAAATTCTGCCTTCTATTTTCTGCAAATTCTCTGTCTTTCACTAACCATCTACAGAATCAAGATGAATCCTGCTCACAAAGCCAAGGCCGAAGGTATGTATCTGGTCTATGATGCATATCACCAGTCCAGTATCGATGTGATAAAGTAACTACTGGAAAAATTCAAGGCCGCATCACTGGTGAACTTCATGGAATCTCACGAAGAAATAATTTGGACAGACCAAGTTTCGGAGTACTACAGAACTGCTGAAGTTGACTTTGATAAGCTGGAAATCAAAGCAACTGTAGGAGGAAAGACCATCACCATTACTCCTGCTCTGTTGCACGAGAAATTTGGATTATCAAACCAAGGACGACATGATGTTGTTACTCTGGCGGAGGAGAAACTCCAAGATTTCTGGGCAATCTGTGCTTAAGAAGGAGAAATGCTGACTGGGAACATCAAGATGAAACAGCTAAAGGACGAATATCAGAGCATGGCTGATATGGTCTCTAAGCTGATAGAGAACTGCACTTTCTCTCTGGATGCAGTTACCATGAATAGATACTGTATCATCCTGGCAATTTACTATGGCTTAGAGGTAAATTGGTCTGTTGTTATCTGGTACATTTTTGCATATTTCCATGAAAAGAAGGGAAAGCAGACAAACCACAGGATTACCCTGAGTTATCTGTTTTCAAATATGGGCTGTATGATGACAAATGGAAAGGAAATCCATAACGCCAAGGCAATGGCCAAATATGCGCCTGTTATGAAGAGAAAGATTGAAGAAGTAGAAAAAGTAGAAGAGGAGGAACCGAAGGAAGAGGTTCCTGCCAAGAAGCAGAGGAAAGGCACCAAAACAGCTTAGCCTAATGTTCAGGCTAAAAAGAAGAAGGCTGATGAGCCAAAGGAGGTAGCTTCAAAGAAAAAGACTAAGGCTTCTGTTCAAACAGCCCAGCCAGCTGTTGAAGCCAGAACAGAAGAGCCTGCTGAGAAGGAGGTTGCTGATCAGATCATAAATCAGACAACTGCAGATATAAGAAACATGTCTCCTGCCTCCCCATCAAGAACATAATATGCTGAACGTCCTGCGGAAAATGTAGCTTACAGGACAAGGAGTCAATTAAGAGATACATGAGCTTCCCATCCTGTTCAAGGAAGAAGAGCAAGAAAAACAATAAGGTAGACAATGACCTTTATTGATTCCCCCACTGAGTTATCAGACATGGTAAGAGAGAGTCCTCATTCAGCAGAGAGGCCTGCTGGAGCTGAAGAAGAGTCTGCAAGGAGAAACAAGATGCTGATCAAGCTACCCAACAGACCACTTCAACAGCACCAACAACTGAGGTTGATCAACTTCATGATGATCCAGACGTGCAGATCATCAATCCAATAGCAACTGCACTACTTGCATCTGCTGGACCTGCTCTTGAACCTGCCCCTGCTGATAAGAGCAAAGGGAAAAGAAAAATAATTATAAAAAAGAAGAAGATCTCTGCTGCCGATAAGAAGAAGAGAGAAGAGACTGAGCAGAGGAAGAGGGAAGAACAGGAGGAACAAAAGATCATAGAACTCAGCAAAATTCAGGCTGAAAAAGAGGAGCAGAGGCAAAAATTCAATTTTCATACCATAGAATAGGTCAAAGTCCATTTTTCATACCAATCGAACGAAAATCATACCGTAAAATAAATGGACGTTTCAAAAATCATACTTCCGTTAGTTTTTTTAACGGAACCGCCACGTGTCCGTTAATTTTTTTTTTTTATTAATATTAGTATTTATAAGTATAATTTAACTTTAATAATATTGCAAAATGACCCCCAGTCTTTTGGCAATTAGCAAATTAACCCCTCTTCTTCTTCCTCATGCCCAATCCAGCCAAGCAACCACCCTCCCAACCACCGCCACCCCTACCAGCGCCCCCAACTTCCAAACAGCATCGCCTACACCTCCTCCACCGCCACCCCTACCAGCACCCATACCTTCGTCTCCTTCCTCGGCTGCCAATTTGAATTTATTTTGATTCATTTTTTACCCACTCTAAAGCATTTCAATTCCTCCTTACATTATTATTTCTCCGTGAATTGAGTTATGGTTCCCAACAAACAGAGGAGGCTAAAAAGAGCAAAAAAGGGAACTTTACCACATGTTTCAGCATGCCTGAAAACAATATAGCACCATCCCAAAACCTAAGAAAACGAGATTCTCGAGAGATGACTTGGTCTTAAGCACCCCACAAATTTCTCCTTTTCTAAATCTCATTCATCTCTAAACATTTTTGTCTCTTCATCTTTCACAATTCTCCAGATCAAAACGAATTTCAGTTCAGGCCCAAAAAATTGGCAAGAAAACAAAAGGGTAATAGAAAATGTGACCAAATTCAAATGGGAAATTAGGGTTTTCAATTGGGGATCGTGGAATGAGATGACCAAAGGTTGGAAATGAAAATCGAAGGTTTGAAGGATCTGATTTTAATTCCATGTGATGGAGGGGTGGGCGGAGAAGGTGGCGGTGGGCATGAATTTTGGTGGGTTGTGGTGGTGGCGGCTAAGGGAGAAGTTGGTGGCGGCTGAGGGAGGTGCGAATGGGCCGGGGGTTTGGGGGTGCTGGTAGGGTGGCGGTTGTTGGGAGGGTGGTTGACTGGATTGGGCATGGATTTTCCGATGGATTGGGCATGGATTTTCCGGAACTGTTGGGAGGGGTGAGTTTTTTTTTTCTTTTCTCTTAATTTTATTATTAATTAATTTTCTTAATATTAATATGAATTTAACGGCCATATGAAAATTCCGTCCAAAAAATTAACGGAAGTATCAAATTTGTAAAGCTGGTATGAAAAATGGACTTTGACCTATTCTATGGTATGAAAATTGAATTTTTGCCGAGGAGCAGAGAAGAAAGTTATCTGAAGCAGAACACAAAGCTGCTGAAGATGCTGAGTTAGCTGTTGTCATTGAGCTCAGCAAGAAGGATGCTCATGGCCCTGAAATTGCTGGAGGAATAAAGAATGGAGAATCTTTATAGGCCAAGAAGAAGATGCCTGCTGGCATGGTTAAAGAAAAGAAGAAGTTTGAAGTAAGAAGAGCATTTGAAATTATAAACTCAGACTCTTCTGTTTTCAACAGGTTTGAAAAGGCACTGGCTTACTTTGACAAGAAGTTGATGCTCAAGACTTTGTTCACTCACGAAAAGAAAAGATACATTAAATGGAGAGAGTACATGGTGAACAGAGCTGTTGAAGAGATCCAAAGCTGGGAAGAGTTTGCTAATGAAGAGAAGTGGGTTCTGAATTGGCTGCAGACTTTTTCCATCACCAAAGCATTGGATCCAGACTTTGTTAGAGATAGAATGCACAAGTATGCACAGGAGTTTGCTACTCAAGAAGCAAAAATTATCTCTAACTCTTTGCCAGCCAAGAAACGAAAGCATGATGATCCAATAGAAAGAGCTGTGCAAATTGCTAGTATGAAAGCCTTGGAGAATTGGGCTGCCAGATCAAGATATGAACGAGGCTCTCCAAGTGATCTGCCCTCTATGCCTGGTGTACAGCAGATCACCTTTGGCAAAGAAGTAAAAAGTTATCAAGAAATGCCCAAAGTGAAGAAATCTGCTCCTAATAAGCTGCCTGTTGTAAGGATGATTCGTCAAACAACAGTCTTCATTGATGATGGCAAGATTGTTAACAAGATCTTTGAAGATATCACAGATCAGCCTGATGCTGCTAAAGAGCCGTTAGCCATTGAGTGGAAAGCTAAGGAGACAACTGCTGAAAAAGAGACTGATTTACAAGATGCACCTGTCCACCAGGAGACTGAAAATGACCAGCCTGCTACTCCTTCTGCTTCATCAGCTGATATGCACTCATCACTGATGGAAGCCTTCCAGATGTTGCTGGAGAACTCCTTAAAAGAAATGGAAGAAAGGAACAGATTACAGCTGAAGAGAATGCAGCAAGACATGGAAACCAATAGGCTGCAACTGGAACAAATGCTGAAAACCACTGCAAGAATAGTACATGATGCTATTGACAACTTCCCTCTGCCTGATGATAGCACTTTGAAGAGGACTGTGCTAGACATGAACAAAAACATTGAAGATGTTAAGGCAGATGTGAATCATCTTCATACTGCTCTGAAAAGAAGTGAAGACACCATTTCTCGTCTAACAGAAACCTTCATCAAAGTCAGTGAAGAGGAGAAAGCAACAAATGTGGCATTATTGCAAGACGTACATATAGCTGGAGATGTTATTCACGAGGAACTTGCCACTATGCAACTCAACGTTGACTGTCTGAATGATCAGAATGATATCATCACCACAACTATCAATCATCTCACTGCAAGCCATGATTTGGTAAATCAGAACATCAAGGCCTTGTGTGCTGCCCTGAAGATTCAGCCTGTTGCACTCAACCCTCCTATCAACCCTGATGATGACAAAAAGAAGGAAGAGAAAAGGGAAGAGCCAACTCTTCAAGCTACTGATAACAGTCAAGTACTTGAAGAAAAAGCTGAGGAAGCTGCTGCTCTGAAACCAAGGAGTCTGATGCTGCTGAAACAGTTGGAACGGTTGATGGCAAAAAGAAGTCTGCTGAAGAACCCAAGGAAAAAGCCAAGACTGATGAAGAAATGGCTGCATACAAGGAATCTGCTGGAGAACAAACAGAGCCATACACCAAGTACAAAAATGAAGAGAGAACAAAGAGAAAGATGGAAGAGCTACAAAGAGAACAAGAAATCAAAGAAAAGATGGAAGCTGCCAAATCCAATCTGATCTTAGATGATGATGATGAT
Organism: Penstemon eatonii; assembly: GCA_038501285.1. Lineage (NCBI taxonomy): Eukaryota > Viridiplantae > Streptophyta > Magnoliopsida > Lamiales > Plantaginaceae > Penstemon > Penstemon eatonii. Next base: position 56,237,418 of record CM076715.1, on the reverse strand, counting down.
GAAGAAGGTGACGAAGAAGATGAAGATGAAGAATCCTCATATGAGTATTATGAGGAACTTGAAGGAGGAAGTGAAGAAGCTGATGATTATAATAGATAAATCCTTTGTAATCAGTTTTCTTTATTTTCTATCAGACATCTTATCTGATCAGACTTGCACTTGCAATGAATTTCAATATCATCAATAAAAGTTCAAGTTCTATTTCCAACATGCTTTTTCTATCTCAGAAAATTTTGAGGATCAAAACTTTAATATAGGTAAATAGGTACCAAGCTGAAGTTTTGTCATCATAAAAAAGGGGGAAATTGTTGGATAAAGATGAAAATGGAGTGCACTAAATTTAAATTAGTTAAGGGAGGTTTTGATGATTTCCAAAACTTCAAGTCAACTGAGTAAAGACAACTTAGTTGTAATCCCTTGGAAGAATTTTGACCAAGTAAGAAGACATATTATTTAAGGTCCAGAAGACTACTGATCTGCTGAAGGGAAGAAATCAGACTGGTGTAAATCAGCTGACTCAAATCAGATTTGTTCAAGTTTGAGATCAGCTCTGTTCATCATCAGACGCGTAATCTCATCAGCCAAGTGGAAAGATCAAGAAGTCGTCCCAATGGTAATAAATGCCACTGGAGTAATAAATGCTGAAGTCCGAGGTTATTAATGGCAAATGATTGAAGAAATAACTCATATCAGCTCGGTGCATTTAATGCTGCCTGACAGAAAGTACAGTCTGCAGTACTGTCACTGTGCAGAGAGCCGTTCGCGGAAATTAAGGACCAGAAATCAAGAGATTTGAATTTTGTCTCACTTCAACGGACATAATTCAAAGAGTGAGTATAAATAGCTGAAAGAGACGAAAAGAAAATTGAACACAACATCTGAGAGATTGAATTCGAAGCAAAATATTTTCTAAGTCTCAAAATTCAAGAACAGCTCACTCGTCTGCTGAAGTCATTTGTTGACAGATACCGTTGAAGTTCAAAGATTATACATTTTCTGAGTGAATCTGTAAAAGAGAGTGTTGTGAGGAGTAGATATCCATCTTTGTGAGTGATATTACTTCGGAGAGTAGGAATTTCTTTGTGATTTCCTATTGCGAACTTGTGGCTTATCATTTGTTGTAAAGCACAAGCAGATACTAACTACTTTGTGTTCTTAGTATAACCCAAGATCTTTGTGACTTGAAAGAGTGGACTAAAGGATATTTACATCCATATAACCACTATAAAAATCATTGTGTTTTTACAATGCCTTTTACTTGCATACTTTCAGACTTGCATAAAACACATTACAAAACTATTTGAAAAAGGTTTAAAGGAGTTTACAAAAACTGGGATAAAACTTTCAAACTACTAAGTATACTTGTGAAAAACACTTTAAAAATCCGCTGCAAGTATTCTGGTATTAAAACTGACTTTACCTAAAATCAGCTAAGTAACCATCAGACTAGTGGTCAACAAAGTTGTTCAAAGATTTGTTCGTGATCAGCCTTGTAAGCTTACTGATTTGTATCAGCTTAGTCTGCCTACAGTTAAGCAAAAGTTTTGAAGTTAAAATTTGATTAAAAAGTGTGAAGGGGTCTATTCACCCCCCCTCTCTAGACCTCATCTGACCACTTGGGACCAACATAGTCAACTATGTGGTTGGATGAGCTGTCTGAGCATGAGCCTGATTATGGTCATTCGAGCCCACTATGCAGTTGAATGATGCGTCTGTTGCATACATCCGTGTGATGCGTCTGTGCATGCTTGATTTGATATGCATAATTGTAATTGATATTCGATTGTGTTGTTTGCTTACTTCTATCATGTAAATTTGCACACGACCTTACTAAGTTGGATGATCAGCTTACTGCTTTTTGTAGATCACTTTTCAGGTACTTTCGACATTTTAAAATGCGTGGTAGTTGATGATATGGGATCCGAGTCAATCATGTCTTGTATTTTGAATTTTCTTGATTGAATTGTTTAAGTTTGAATATGATTGGTTGGTATTTACACATTTTTAATTGAATTGTTAAAGTAATATACTATTACATATGTAGGCCTACACTATAACTTTTATTTATAAAGTTTTCTTGTTTACATAAAAATAATAATCAGTAACTACAACTTTAATAAAAATAATTCATCGTAATATTTAAAATAATTATATATTCGAACTTTGTTTAGGCTGAATTGTACTAGGCTCAAGCTCATGTCGTAAATTGATCGGATTAACATAATTACTCAAACTCGATGATTACGCCCAAACTTGTCGAAACAAAGCGATCGATGTAGAATAGATTGGGCGGTCGTATCCACGAGGAGATGACTAAACTAAGCTAAAATCGTTAGTAGACAAAGTAGCTTTAAAGATAAATAAACAAACTAAATTAACGAAGCGATTTGATTTTAAGAAAACTTAAAGAAAAGTGAATTTTTGGTTGTTGAAAACTACGATAATTAAAACGGTAAGATATCAAGAATCCCTTATATGCTTCGTTCACTTATTTGGATTGATTCATAAAATTACTCAATTGAAAGTTTCACATCCCAAACAATCAATCGGAAGATAAAGAATTGGAAAACACTTGATTTCTAATGTATTTGAGTAAATAATTTTCTTGCTTTTAGAATTGGCACAAAATATCATCTTATGAGAAATCGAAAACATACTATATACCAAGGCATATTGCATTAAAAGACTACCCATAAAACGAAAGACTTATATCAATATAATTATATCATAAAGATTTTCACATAAAAAGAGCTTGACTAGATTTATATGAAAAATAATGAAATAATTGTATTAACATAAAAGTTGATGAAAATAGATGAAGAAGAATAAATTACTCAAAATTATTAAACTTACAAAACCTTGAAGAATCGAATCCAAATAAGATCACTACGCATATAAGTTCATCTCTAATCTCACCAAAGAACTATTAGCCTAATTTACTAATCATTATCACAAGTTCTAGAGAGAAAATATGATAATGATTTGAGAGAGAATTGTAACTAAGACTAAGAATTCTGTGTAAAGATGTGTGATTCTAGGACTATATATAGGTGCTAAATAGCCCTAATCCAAGTAGGAGAATGCTTAGGAGGTAGACATTGAGTAGGAAGATGTTTAGGAAGCTTAATTCTCGTATGGAAATAATTTATGCAAGTTTCCTAATCACTTTAGGACACAAATCGCGATTCCCGCGTAGAAGATTCTGCTCTGCGCGACATATTTGAAAAATGCATATCTTTGTGCTCCGAACTCCAAATCCAGATCCGTAAAGTCTGTAGTGTAGCTAACTCCTTCCTCTAAAACATATCCGAAATTCATCGTAATTGGAGTTTCCTTGCGAGAGTTATCGTCCTTGGAAGTAGCAGCAATATTTCTGGCAGATTCCTTATTTGTTGTTCTTGCACTAATTGACTTCCTTGAATCTTTCCTTGCTTCAAACTATGCCTTTGATACTTGTACAATTTGGGAAACTAAATATTCCGGGGTCCATATTTTATATTCCTATAAAAACAAATCAAAACTCAATATTTTCTAATTACAATAATTTCTATTAATTTCATGAAAATATCAAATTAACACTTGATTTATTTAGAAAATAAGAACAACTTAAGTGCATTTTCAAGCACTAATCACAACCCCCAACCAGCTTATTGCTACTCTCTAGCAATTCAAGCGCAAATAAGATATAAGCTTGATGAACAAAACGAGAAGAAATGTTGGATGAAGATGAAGATGAAGGCACTGAAGAAAGTTTAATAAGGGAGGTTTTGATGCATTCCAAAACTTCAAAGATTGGCTAAGTATGGAGTAACTTAGCTGATAGACTTATCAAGGAAATTTTGACTAAGTAATGAAGACATCAGAAGAGTCAAAGTGTCAAGGTCCAAGACTTCTGATCTGCTGAAGTGAAGTTATCAGACAAGTGAAGATCAGCCGACTCAAATCAGATTTGTTCAAGTTTGAGATCAGCCGAGTTCACCATCAGACGTGTACTTTCATCAGCAATGTGAAGAAGATCATGAAGTGTTCCCAACGGTAATAAATGCCCTTTGGTGTAATAAATGCTGAAGTACGAGGATATTTAAGACAAATGATTGAAGAAAAGCTTCGCATCAGCCGAGTGCATTTAATGCTGCATTTAATGCTGCCTGCAGAATAGTACTGTTCAGAGTACGGACAGACTGCAAAAGAGCCGTTCGCGGATTTTAAGGACCAGTACTCGAGGAATTTGAAACCTGTCTCTCTTCAACGGACATTTTTCAATCCTCAAGTATAAATAGCTGAAAGAGACGAAGAAGAAACAGGCAACACACTTTCTGAGAGAAAATCCGAAGCAAAATTCTTTAAGTCTCAAGAACAGCTCACTCATCAGCTGAGTCATTTGTTGACGAAAGCGGAGTTGAAGAATCAAGAAAAATACATCTTCTGAGTGATTTTGTAAACAAGAGTGTTGTGCGGAGTTGTGATCCATCTTTGTGAGTGATCAAACTTCAGAGGATAGGTTTTCTGTGTGATCTCCTATTGCGAACTTGTGGTCGTTTCATTTGTTGTTCGACGCAAGCAGAGTATACTGTAAACTTTGTGATTATAGTATAACCCAAGATCTGAGTGACTTGGAAGAGTGGACTAAAGGATATTTAAATCCATATAACCACTATAAAAATTACTTGTGTTTTTACATTGTTTCAAAACTGCATATCTTCTGTTTGCATAAAAACACATTAAGTTAACTGTTTGAAAAGAAGTTAAAAGGAGTTTATAAAACTGGGGAAACATTTTTCAAACTGCTAAGAATACTTGTGAAAAACACTTTGAAAATCCGCTGCAAGTACTCTAAGTATTAAAACTGATTTCTGCAAAATCAGCTAAGTAACTATCAGACGAGTGGTCAACAAGACTGTTCAAAGATTTGTTCGCGAACAGATTTGTAACGTACTAATCTGATCAGCTTAGTCTGTTCAGTTAGAGCAAAGTTTTAAAGTTAAATTTGAAAGAAAATTTTAAAGAGGTTTATTCACCCCCCCCCCCTCTAAACCTCTTCTGACCACTTGGGACCAACAAGTGGTATCAGAGCGGGTGGTTCATTAGAATCAGCTGCCTGATCAACGAGCTTGATCCGAGTGTTTTTCAAAGGTTTTCAAAACTTTTCAAAAGAGCATTTTTTTTGAAAAACAAAAAGCTTTTGAAAAATGGATTGTATCAGCCATGTTCCCCACATTGCTGGTATGTCCTTTGAGGACTGGAAAATCAGAATGGAGATTTTCCTTGCTGCCTATAATGACAACATGCATACATGTATCATTAAAGGTCCATTCAAATTCACCAAGACCATCATCGTAGATGAAGCTCAAATAGTGGTGGAAAAAGACTTAACAGAAATGACAGCAGAGGAAATAAAGCTGTTCAACCTGGACAAAGTCGGAAGATTCATCATGACCAAAGCCCTGGATAATGATCGGTTTGACAAAGTCAAGCATTGCAAAACTGCAAAGGAGATGTGGGATAAGGTTCGTGACATGAGTGAAGGAAATGATGCTATTAAAGAGCATCAGCTCAGTGTTGCCTTGGAGAAGCTGGACAACTTCAAAATGAAGTCTGGAGAAACCATTGATCAGATGGATACCAGATTCACCAGAACTCTGAATGAAGTTTTGAAGCTGGGAAAGACTTTCACTGACAAAGAGATTTCTGTCAGAGTACTGAAGGCTCTACCTCCCAAGTTCAACATGAAGGTGACAGCAATGGAAGAATCAAGAGATCTGGGCAAGATTTCTCTAACAGAGCTGTTCTCCGCACTCAAGGCGTATGAGTATAAACTGCCAAGGATGGGAATTGAAGAAACCTCAACTTCAGGACCCACAGCTGCACTGGTTGCTGCTGAAAATCAAAGAAGACCGGCTCAAAGAAATGCTGAAGTGGACTCATCTGATGAAGCCACTCTACTCAACAAAAAGGAGTACACTGCTGGAGATGTAGCATTATTGATGAACAACTTCAAGAAGTTCTATAAGAGAAAGATGAAAAACAAATACAATCATGCTGCTTCTACTTCTAAACCTAACTTTTCTTCTCAGGATAAAGAGGATTATAAATCAAAACTGATGTGTTACAACTGCAGGAAATTGGGACATTTCATCAGAGACTGTCCATATCCAAAAGCAGAAAAGTACACTGAGGAAGAGAAGAAAATGAGAAAAGAAAGAAAGCATCAGAGAGGCAAAGCAATGATGGCAGAAGCAGAAAAGCCAGCTGCTGTCTACTCATCTGATTCAGACTCAGACTCGTCTAATGAAGAATCGTCTGATGAAGAAAAACCTGCTCTCCTGTGCCTGATGGCAAAGGAATCTGATGACTCTGAGGATGAGGTAACTCCTCAAGAAAATGAACTGTTTAATTCTCTAGAGCAAATGATGTTGAATAATACTACTATTGCTGGAGAGTTTGTTAAGCTTAAGGAAGAGATGAACTTGCTAAAAGAGCAAAATAGTTCACTGAAACTTTTAGCTGAAAAGCCAAAAGAATCAGCTGAATATAAACAGCTTGAGCAAGAGCATGAATCTCTGAAGGCTGAATGTGAGGTTTATAAAGGAAAAATCATGGAACTTGAGAAAATCATTGAGTCTCATGATAAGTCAACTGTTGCATCCATGCATACACCTAAGAAACAGGAGACACCTTTAGAAAAGGATAAACTAGAGTTGAACCATACTGAAAAATTCATATCAGCTGACAATAGTAAGGTCATTCTGTATGTTCAAACCTCTAAACCTACCTCATCTGAGAAAGTGGTAAAGGAGAAGAAATCTCCTAAGGCTAAAAAGAGCAAAGAGCCTAGTGTAGGAAATCAGACTAGTAAGACCAAACAGCAGAGTCCTAAGAAGTCTGCTGATAAAGCTAAAGTCAATCAGACTAGTGGTAAAACTAAGTCAAAATCAAATGAGCAAGCATCTAGTAAACCAAAGAAGCATAAGAACAAGAAAAATCAAAATGCTTGGTATGGAAATGAGTCATATTATGTGCAACCTGCTGCATATCATCCTATGTATCATGCACCTCAATTTCCTAGTTACTATGCACCTTACCCTGCTCATCCAATGCATGCATATCCTGCATATCATGCACCTTACCCTGCTTATGAACATTATTCATATCATACTGATCATCAACATGACTTATCTGATAACTATGATAAAAATGAAACTGTTCATGCTCCTAAAACTCAGAAACCTAAGAAGCCTAAGACTTCAACATCTTGGGTTGTCAAGGGTGGAACTAATCCTTCAGGACCCTCTCAATAAGGGTACCTAAAACAATTTCATTTTTGTTTTGTAGGTTAGGATTAGGAGTAGGAGTAAAGTAGAGAAGATTTGGTACTTGGACAGTGGTTGTTCAAGGCACATGTGTGGAAACATACATGAGTTGACTGATGCAGTTGCTGTGGATGGTCCAAAAGTCACTTTTGGAGACAGCAAAGAAGGCAAGATTAAAGCTAAAGGAAGATTAATCAAGGGAAACATAGAGATATCTGACGTCTCCTATGTTAAAGGCCTAAAATATAATCTGCTGAGCATAAGTCAATTTTGTGACAAGGGATATTCAGTCATCTTCTCAACAGATAAGTGCTACGTTGAACAGATTGGTACAAAGAAGGTAATTTTATCTGGAAGACGACAAGGAAATATCTACATAGTCGACTGGAATTCTGTTGACAAGAATTCAAGTGTTTGTTTGGTAGCATCTGCACCAAGTGAAGTCAGTTGGCTATGGCACAAGAGGATGAATCACTTAAACTTCAAGACCATAAACAGATTAATCAAGAATGATTTGGTAGAAGGGATTCCAAAAGCAGTCATGAGCAAAGACAAGCTCTGTGATGCATGTCAGAAGGGTAAACAAATCAAGTCATCATTCAAAGAAAAGAAGCACCAATCTTCTGGACGAATATTGGAGCTGTTGCATATGGACTTATTTGGACCCATTGATCCAGTCAGCAACGGTGGAAAGAAATACTGCCTAGCTGTTGTGGATGATTATTCAAGATATACTTGGGTGATTTTCATGAAGAAGAAAAGTGAAACCAAGGAACATCTTACAAATCTGATGGAACTGATCCAGAATGAGAAGAGTATTAAGATATTGAAGATCAGATCAGATAGAGGAACAGAGTTCACAAACTCTACTGTTGAAGAATATTGTAGCACTAAAGGAATACATCATGAGTATTCTGCTGCAAGAACCCCTCAACAGAATGGTGTTGCTGAAAGGAGAAACAGAACACTAAAAGAAGCTGTCAGAACCATGATAGCTGAAGCTAAACTGCCACAAAGATTTTGGGCAGAAGCAACAAACACAGCATGCTTTACCCAGAACAGATGTATGATCAACAAAAATCAGAACAAGACTCCATATGAAGTTTGGAACAATAGAAAGCCAAACATTCATTACTTTAAGATTTTTGGTTGTAAATGTTTTGTATTGAATAATGGGAAAAATCACCTTACTGCATTTGCAGAAAAGGCTGATGAAGCTGTCTTTGTAGGATACTCATCTGTTAGTAAGGCTTATAGAGTTTTTAACAAAAGAACATTACTAATAGAAGAATCTATCCATGTAGTATTTGATGAGCCAAGTCAATCTTCTAAAAAGAATCAAAGTGTAAATCAAGATCTGTCTGCTGATTTACAGAAGTTAGACGTTGGAAGAAATGAAGAATATGTTCCCATCATACTACCTAATCTAAGTTCAGCTGCTAACTCAAGTGCTGTTCATAATCACAGTGCTGATTGTCTAACAGACGAGTTGCAAACAGCTGACAGACCAGAGACTGTTCAACAGACGGCAAATGTTCAACAAACTACTACTGGAACTCCAACAGTAGTGTTGCAAGATCAAAACAGAGGACAACATCCTGATTTGCAACCTGATCTCAGATGGCTCAAGAATCACCCTCCTGAATTAGTCATTGGTGATCCTTTAGATAGAGTGAAAACAAGAAGAGCTGCTGCACAAGATGCTATGTTTGTCACATTTCTATCTCAAATAGAGCCTAAACAAATTGAAGAAGCTCTCAATGACTCCTTCTGGATAGAAGCTATGCAAGAAGAGTTGAATCAATTTGAAAGGAATGAAGTCTGGTACTTAGTTCCTAGACCAAGTCATCAAAGAGTAATTGGCACTAAGTGGGTATTCAGAAATAAAATGAATGAAGATGGTGTTGTCACCAGAAACAAAGCAAGACTAGTGGCCAAGGGTTATTGTCAAGAAGAAGGAATTGACTTTGATGAAACTTTTGCACCAGTGGCAAGACTTGAAGCAATCAGACTGTTTCTTGCCTATGCTGCTTACAAGAACTTCACTGTCTATCAGATGGATGTGAAGTCTGCTTTTCTCAATGGAGAATTGCAAGAAGAAGTGTATGTTGAACAACCTCCAGGATTTGAAGTCTATCAAGAAGAGGACAAAGTATATCGTCTGAAGAAAGCCCTTTATGGACTGAAACAAGCTCCAAGAGCATGGTATGATACCCTATCCGATTTTCTTTTAATTAAAGGATTTCGTAAAGGTAAGGTAGATAAAACCTTGTTCACAATTGAATGGGAAAATCATATATTACTTGTGCAAATATATGTGGACGATATTATTTTTGGTTCAACTAACCAACAGATGTGTGAGAAGTTCTCCAAGCTGATGCAGAATAAGTTTGAAATGAGCATGATGGGTGAACTTAACTATTTTCTTGGATTGCAAGTTAGACAGTTGCCTGATGGAATATTCATCAGCCAAGCAAAGTACACAAGAGATCTGTTCAAGAAATTTGGTATGGAAACTAGCTCAACAGCTACCATTCCTATGTCTACAAGTCTTCGTTTGGATAAAGATGAAGATGGCAAATCAGTAGACATAACCAAATACAGAGGCATTATTGGTTCATTGTTGTATCTAACAGCAAGTAGACCTGATATAATGTACTCAGTTGGAGTCTGTGCAAGATTTCAATCAAACCCCAAAGAATCTCATCTCTTAGCTGCCAAGAGGATATTGAAGTATGTTAAAGGCACTCAAGAATTGGGATTATGGTATCCTAGAGAATCTGGATTTGAGCTTATTGGTTATTCAGATTCAGACCTTGCTGGCTGCAAGATTGACAGAAAAAGCACAACAGGTGCATGTCAGTTCTTAGGCAGTCGTCTGATCTCATGGATGAGTAAGAAGCAAACCTCAGTTTCTATATCTACTGCTGAAGCTGAATATATAGCTGCTGGAGCTTGCTGTGCACAGATACTTTGGTTGAAGCATCAACTAGAAGACTACAACATCAAGATCAGTGGAATACCAATCTACTGTGATAATACAAGTGCTATCTCACTTACTCAGAATACTACAAGTCATTCAAGGACTAAGCATATTGAGATTAAACATCATTTCATTAGAGATCATGTGGAAAAAGGCAATGTAATGATTGAGTATGTTCATACTGATAATCAGATTGCTGATATCTTCACCAAACCTCTAAGTGAAGCAAGGTTCTCAACTCTAAGAGCTGAGTTAGGACTACTTAATTTGGATGTATAAGCTGAGGGGGAACTCATCAGAAGACTGGAGTTCAACAGCTTAGTAATTCGTCATTATCTTCAAGGATTAACTCTCAACAGACTAGTTAACTCATGAATTCTTAAACTCAGGGGGAACGTGTAAGACTAGCGGTACTTCTGAATTAAAGATGAAATTTGTTAATGACAGTTAGTTGAAGTTATGTTTTCATCAGAAGACTCAACTATCGAAGATTGAAGTTATTTTATCTAGCTGGATTGACAAACAGCTGAGGAAGGTTATCAGCTATTGGCATTCTCTGATAACAGCATTGTCATCAGGACAGTAGTCCATCAGATAAGTGTTTATTATACTCATCTGATTATTTAAATAAAAGCGATCTATTTTAAAACGTTTTATCCAAAACACGCTTTTACAAGTAAACTGTCGGGCGGTACATATTCCCGCTCTTCGTTAAAATATCTTTTGAATTTGAAAGGTCGTAACTGACGCCGCACGATCAGCACTGACAGAAAAACGGATCTAACGGTTGGCGGATATCACGGAAACCGAAAAACCCCAACTCTATAAATCCCCATCTGATCAGTCGAGTAGCTCTTTACGAACCCTAAACATTCAAGAGCACTTGTGAAAATTTTGAGCAATTTTCTGCAAAAATCCTTTCGTTTTTCTTCTAATTTCTACAGATCTGAAATGGCTGCTGAAGGCATGTATCTTGTGTATGATTCCTACTATCAATCTGGTACGGATCTGATGAAAGAACTACTTGAAAAGTTCAAATCTGCTTCGCTGGTAAACTTCATGGAATATCACGAAGGAATTATCTGGACTGCCCAAGTGATGGAGTACTACAATAATGCAAAGGCTGACTACAACAAACTGGAGATTAAAGCTACAGTGGAAGGTAAAGCCATTACTATTACTCCTGCTGTTCTTCACGAGACGTTTGGGCTTCCTAACAGAGGACGACATGACGTCATCGTTCTGACGGAAGAAAAGCACCAACAGTTCTGGGCGATCTGCGCCAAAGAGGGTGAGACGTTAACTGGAAATATTAGGAAGAAGCAACTGAAGGATGAATATCAGCGGATGGCTGATATGGTATGCAAGCTGATCGAAAACTGCACATTTTCACTGGATGCTGTTACCATGAAGAGGTTCAGCATCATGGCTGCCATTTACTATGGATTGGAGGTCAACTGGTCCATTATAGTTTGGTACATATTGGCTGACTTTCTTGACAATAAGAAAGGAAAAGGCCCTTCCACCAACCATCAAATCACACTCAGTTATCTGCTGTCAAAGCTGGGCTGTGATATGAAGAACGGAAAAGAAATTCACAAATCAAAGGCATTGTCCAAGTACTTGCCTGTTCAAAAGAGGAAGGCTGGTGAGCTAGAAAAAGCTGATGTTGAGGAACCAAAAGAAGTTCCTGCCAAAAGACCAAAGAGGTTAGTCAAAACAGCAGACCTGGCTGTTGAGACTAAAAGGAAGAGGGCTGCTGATGAGCCCAAGAAGAAAGAAACAAAGCAGTTGGAGAGAGTGACTTCTGCTGAAGCCACTAAAATTGTTGAGAACATAATAGCTGATGTAAGGACTGGATCTCCTGCATCACCATCAAGAACTCCATCAGCTGAGAGGCCTGCTGAGGATATTTCTCAAAGGACAAGAAGTCAACAGAGAAGTACAGCTGCTATCACTTACCGTGAAGGTAGAACAAAGAGGTCTGCTAGAAAGCAGATGACATTCATTGAAAAACCTACTGATCTGGAAAATGTAGCTAGGGAGGATCCTGAAGCTACTCAAAGGCCTATTGAAACAGTTGAGACTGTTGAGACTGACAAAGCTGATAAGCAACAGCCAAGTCAGGAAGCACCAACAGCTGAGGTTGCTCAACCTCAAGAAGATCCAGATGTTCAAATCATCCATCCTATAGCTGCTGCTCCCATATCATCTGCTGGACCAGCACCTGCTGATAAAGGCAAGAGAAAAATAGTGCTAAGGAGAAAGAAAATCTCCAAAGCTGATAAGAAAGCAAGGGAAGAAGCTGAACAGAGGAAGCAGGATGAGCTTGAAGAGAAGAAAGCACTTGAGCTAAGCAAAGCTCAAGAAGCAAAGGATGAAGCCAGAAGACGCATGTCTGCAGCAGAAAGAAAAGCTGCTGAGGATGCTGAAATGGCTGCGGTGATTGAACTGAGCAAGGTTGATGCCTATGGACCTGTCCATGGAGGTGGCATCAAGATTGGTGAAGAGCAGACTGAAGAAGACAAAAAGAAGATACTACTGCCTGCTCCCAAAGCCAAGTCCAAAGACAAGTTTGAAGTCAGAAAAGCTTTTGAGATAGTCTATGCTGATAAGGAATTGTTCAAGAAATTTGAGAAATCATTAGCATACTATGATCAGAAGTTGATGCTGAAGACTCTGTTCAACCAAGAAAAGCCAAGATATATTAGTTGGAGGGACAACAGGCTGAACAAGTCAATTACTGAACTTCAAGATATGAAGGAGTTAGCTGATGAAGAACGATGGGTTCTAAGTTGGCTGAAGACAAACTCCATCCAAAAGGCTCTTGATCCAAGCTATGTGAGAGATATCATGCATAGCTATGCAAAAGGCTTTGCATTGGAGGAAGCCAAGAAAATCAAGAGCACCTTGCCTGAAAAGAAGAAGAAGTCTGAAGATGCTGAGGAAAGAGCAATTAAGTTTGCTGTTATGGCTGCCCTGAAGAGATGGGCTAAAAAGTCAAAATATCAGCAAGGCTGTTCAAGTGATTTGCCACTACTGCCTAGTATCCAGCAAATCATTTTTGGCAAGGAAGTGCAACCGTTCTATGAAGTGCCAAAGGGGAATAATGCTTTTACTAACCCCTGGATCATTGTGAGGCAAATCAGACAAACCACTTGCTTCAATGATGATGGCACTATCACCAACTTAGTCTATGATGATGTTACTGATGAGCCTAAAACTGCGGACAAGCCTGATGTCAAGTCTGCTGATCAGACTGAAGACAAGCCTGCTGATCAAACAGCTGACAAGCCTGCTGATCAAATTGCTGATAAGTCTGCTGATCAGACTGAAGACAAGTCTGCTGAAAAGGCTGCTGATGACTCCCTGGCCATTGAGTGGAAGGCTACGGACTCTGGAAATCATCAAGACGAAAAGATGGAAGATATTCCTGTCCACCAGGAAATTGATGAAAGGGATGTAGCTGCTGCTTCTGCTTCATCAGGTGATAAGCACTCATCACTGATGGAAGCAATCCAGATGCTGATGGAAAATCAACTTAAGGAACTGGAAGACAAGCACAAGCAACATCTATTAAAGGTTAAGGAGGAGCTGAAAGCAGAGTTGGCAGAAACCAACAGACTTCAGCTGGAAACTGTTCAAGGATCAACAGAAGAGATCATCAAAAAGGAGATCAACAGTATTCCAATTCCTCAAGACAACTCATTGCAGTTGATACACAGCTTAAGAGAGCTGAACCAGAACGTGGAAGATGTGAAGGGTGATGTGAATCATCTTCACACTGCTTTAAAAACAGCTGAGCACAAGATTGCTGACTTAACTGCAACTTTCATTAAAGTCAGTCATGAAGAGAAGGAAATCAATCTGGGGATGTTGCAAGAAGTTGCAAAGGCTGCACAGGAAGTTCAAAATGAAATTGCAACTATCAACCTCAACATTGACTACTTCAATGATAAGACTGATGTCATCAGCACTGACCTTCATCATCTGACAGCTAGTCATGACGTGGTGAATCAGAATCTGAAGGCTTTATGTGCTGGAGTAAAGATTCCAACAGTTGCCCTCAACCCTGCTGTTGAACCTTCTAATGTCATCAGAGTTGATGATGACAAAAAGGGGGAAGATAAAAGGGAAGAACCAGCTAAGGAAACTGCTGCTGAAGAACCAGCAAAAGAATCTGCTGCTGAAGAATCAACTAAGGAAGAAACTGCTGCTGCAACCATTCAAGCCAAGGAAACTGAAGACACTGCTGACAAGGCTGAAATACTTGAAAAGGTAGAAGAAGAAGATACCAAGTACAAAAACACTGAATCTGCCAGGAAAGCCATGGAAGCTTTGAAAGCTCTACAAGAACAAGAACTTAAGGAGAAGATGGAAGCTGCCAAAGCAATTCTGGAAGAAGAAGTTGATGAAGAAGATGATGATGAAGAATCATCATACGAATATGAAGAAGTGCTCGAATCTGATGAAGAAGCTGATAGTTAGAAATTGAAAAATCAATTGTAATCAGTTTACTTTTTCAGAAATCTCATCTGATGAATTTGTACATGTAATTCACTTTCTATATCAATAAAATGTTCAAGTTCAATCCAATAAACTTTTTCTATCTCAGAAAATTTTGAGGATTACAATCTTTAGTTTAGGTATTCAACAGGTACTAAGCTGAAGTTTTGTCATCATCAAAAAGGGGGAAATTGTTGGATGAAGATGAAGATGAAGGCACTGAAGAAAGTTTAATAAGGGAGGTTTTGATGCATTCCAAAACTTCAAAGATTGGCTAAGTATGGAGTAACTTAGCTGATAGACTTATCAAGGAAATTTTGACTAAGTAATGAAGACATCAGAAGAGTCAAAGTGTCAAGGTCCAAGACTTCTGATCTGCTGAAGTGAAGTTATCAGACAAGTGAAGATCAGCCGACTCAAATCAGATTTGTTCAAGTTTGAGATCAGCCGAGTTCACCATCAGACGTGTACTTTCATCAGCAATGTGAAGAAGATCATGAAGTGTTCCCAACGGTAATAAATGCCCTTTGGTGTAATAAATGCTGAAGTACGAGGATATTTAAGACAAATGATTGAAGAAAAGCTTCGCATCAGCCGAGTGCATTTAATGCTGCATTTAATGCTGCCTGCAGAATAGTACTGTTCAGAGTACGGACAGACTGCAAAAGAGCCGTTCGCGGATTTTAAGGACCAGTACTCGAGGAATTTGAAACCTGTCTCTCTTCAACGGACATTTTTCAATCCTCAAGTATAAATAGCTGAAAGAGACGAAGAAGAAACAGGCAACACACTTTCTGAGAGAAAATCCGAAGCAAAATTCTTTAAGTCTCAAGAACAGCTCACTCATCAGCTGAGTCATTTGTTGACGAAAGCGGAGTTGAAGAATCAAGAAAAATACATCTTCTGAGTGATTTTGTAAACAAGAGTGTTGTGCGGAGTTGTGATCCATCTTTGTGAGTGATCAAACTTCAGAGGATAGGTTTTCTGTGTGATCTCCTATTGCGAACTTGTGGTCGTTTCATTTGTTGTTCGACGCAAGCAGAGTATACTGTAAACTTTGTGATTATAGTATAACCCAAGATCTGAGTGACTTGGAAGAGTGGACTAAAGGATATTTAAATCCATATAACCACTATAAAAATTACTTGTGTTTTTACATTGTTTCAAAACTGCATATCTTCTGTTTGCATAAAAACACATTAAGTTAACTGTTTGAAAAGAAGTTAAAAGGAGTTTATAAAACTGGGGAAACATTTTTCAAACTGCTAAGAATACTTGTGAAAAACACTTTGAAAATCCGCTGCAAGTACTCTAAGTATTAAAACTGATTTCTGCAAAATCAGCTAAGTAACTATCAGACGAGTGGTCAACAAGACTGTTCAAAGATTTGTTCGCGAACAGATTTGTTACGTACTAATCTGATCAGCTTAGTCTGTTCAGTTAGAGCAAAGTTTTAAAGTTAAATTTGAAAGAAAATTTTAAAGAGGTTTATTCACCCCCCCCCCCTCTAAACCTCTTCTGACCACTTGGGACCAACAAGAAACGAGATAAACTATATAAGTACTTCAATCAAAGAGCTAGTCAAAGATCACAATCGCTATCAAAATTAGTTCGATCATAACCCCGAAATGTGTGTGTGTGAATACTAAGCCAAAACCATCATACCACAAACCACAATACACATAGCTTTCGAAAATTTACCAAGAAAAGTATCAACTCCATTTCCTCACGGGTAAAGTGTTTAAGTTTTTAGGACAAGGATTTCACTCCATGGAGTTGGAAAACAGATTGTCACTCAAAGAAATAGGCCATATTTTTGCGGACAAGCATACAAACAAACATTGGTCCAAAGATAGGAAACATAACTATCTAGAGGTCACATTCTTTCACAATTTAGCTTCAGGATTTCAATTGGTCAATACATAATATGGAGCCATATAAAGATTCGTCTTCTCAAATGACGAAAACTAAGAACTTTTCTTTTTATTTTTTTTTTCATTATTTTTTTTTTCACTTTTTTTTTCTCTTTTTTTTTTTTTTTTTTTCATGTTTCATGGCTCATGAAGACATTTTACTCTTGACCAATATCATCCATCTCTTTGACTTTTCTGTAAGAATGTTACTCTAAATAGCAATTAACCAATTCAAAAGAGCAATATAAGTTCATAAGTTATTTTCTCAACCTCTCCACTCACTCACAAAAGATGTGTGAGTAAAAAAAAATTAACTTGGAAAATTTCTAGGCTACATGCATCGAACATCCATCTTACCACAAGCTTAGTAATGTGCTCTTGAGATTATTTCGGAAGCTACTTTCTAATAATAAAGATAGAAAAAATGACTAAGACTTTACACGATGAAATCATACCTAAAAAGCAAATCTAGCATCTCAAATCAATCCATTCATACATACCTTATAGCCCATTTTCAAGAGAATCGCTAATATAAAAGCAATAAACTAATTTTTCTTTAAAATGCATTTTATTTTCTCTCAAAATGCTACCACCCCCAACCTAAATATGACAGTGTCCTCATTGTCACTATAATATGAATGTAGAAAATACAAGAGACAAATGACTACTACTTGAATGATGTAAGTCTAGAGATGATCTTAGAACACACAAACGAAAAAAAACAAAACACAAAAAAAAAGAAAAGGAAAAATAAAACTATAGTACATAATGGAAAGATAGAACCTGATTAATGGTAGATAGGAGATGCCAGTGCAATCTCCTCACGTTCATCCACCCTCTCCACAATTTGCTTTAATCTTTGGCCATTCACACGAAAAAGTCTCCCATCTTTAGGATTTTCTACTTCTACGGAACCATTGGGAAAGACTTGTTTTACCACAAAAGGACCAGTCCATCTTGATTTCAACTTTCCAGGGTGGAGATGTAAACGAGAATCGTAGAGAAATACTCGTTGGTTTGGTGCAAAGTTCTTTCTAAGGATTTTTTGTCATGAGCGACTTTCAGTTTAGCTTTGTAGATCCTTGAGTTGTCATAAGCATCGTTCCTCAACTCTTCTATTTCTGACAATTGCAAGTTCCTTTGGAGACCTGCATCATTCAAATCAAAATTAAGCGCTTTAACTGCCCAATAAGCTTTATGTTCTAACTCTACGGGTAAATGACAAGCTTTCCCATAAACAATCCGATACGGGGACATCCCTAGAATAGTCTTGTAAGCAGTACGGTATGCCCAAAGTGCATCAGAAAGTCGTAAAGACCAATCCTTGCGGTTTTGGTTAACCGTTTTCTCCAGAATTTGCTTAATTTCCCTATTTGCTAACTCAGCTTGCCCATTGGTTTGCGGATGATATGCATTGGAAACCTTGTGAATAACACCATACCTGCGCATCAAAGCTTCAAAAGAACGATTACAAAAATGTGTCCCTTGATCACTAATAATAACTCGTGGTGTACCATACCTAGCTAACACATTTTCCTTTAAGAATTTTACTACTGTAGTGTTATCATTCTTACGACATGGTACAACTTCTACCCATTTGGACACATAATCAACAGCAAGAAGAATATATAGATAACCATAAGAAGAAGGAAATGGACCCATAAAATCAATACCCCAACAATCAAAAATTTCAATAACAAGAATTGGGTTAAGGGGCATCATGTGGCGTCGAGTCAAAGCTCCCAATTTTTGGCATCTATCACAAGAACGACAAAAATGATTAGTATCTTTGAACAAACTTGGCCAATAAAGACCACATTGTAAAATTTTAGCAGCTATCTTTTTCATAGAAAAATGACCACCACAAGCCTCGGAATGACAAAAGTTCAAGACACTATTTACCTCAGTCTCAGGAATGCACCTTCTCATGATTTGGTCGGGGCAATATTTATACAAGTAAGGATCATCCCAATAAAAATTTCTTACCTCGATCAAGAACTTACGCTTATCTTGTGCAGTCCAGCTTGATGGAAGTTCACCAGAAACCAAGTAGTTAACAATATTAGCATACCATGGCAATTGATCTACAGTGAACAATTGTTCATCGGGAAAGTCATCTCGAATTGGGGGATCTTTTGTAGAATCAATGAACTCCAAACGAGATAGATGATCCGCCACAACATTCTCGACACCCTTCTTATCTTTAATTGTTAGATCAAATTCCTGCAACAAAAGAATCCACCTAATTAAACGAGCTTTAGCATCCTTTTTGGAAAGAAGATACTTAAGAGCTGCATGGTCAGTATAAACAGTAATAGGTGAACCAATAAGATAAGGTCGAAATTTTTCCATAGCAAAGACGACTGCTAGCAGTTCCTTTTCAGTAGTAGAATAGTTCTGTTGAGCACTATTTAAGGTCCTACTAGCATAATAGATAACAAATGGTTTTCCTTCCCTACGTTGTCCTAAAACAGCTCCAAGAGCATAGTCACTAGCGTCACACATGATTTCGAAAGGTAAGCTCCAATCTGGTGATTGTATGATGGGTGCGGTAGTGAGTTTTTGGACAAGTATTTTGAATGCTTTTTCACACTCAGGAGTCCAGTCGAACCTAGCATCTTTGACTAAGAGGTTACACAGGGGACGAGATATAGAAGAGAAATTTTGTATGAACCTCCGATAAAAACCAGCATGTCCAAGAAATGACCTAACATCTTTCACAGTTTTGGGTATATGTAGGTTATAAATCAACTCAATTTTTGCTTTGTCAACCTCTATTCCTTTTTCAGACACTATATGACCTAAAACAATCCCAGATGAAACCATGAAATGACATTTCTCCCAGTTCAGAACAAGACCTTTTTCCTCACACCTGCTCAAAACAGCTTTCAAGTTAAGTAAACAAGAATCAAAAGAGTCTCCAAAAACAGTTATATCATCCATAAAAACTTCCATGAATTTTTCAACCATATCAGAAAATATGCTCATCATACAACGTTGGAAAGTAGCAGGTGCATTACATAAACCAAATGGCATTCTACGAAATGCAAAAGTACCAAAAGGGCATGTAAATGTTGTCTTTTCTTGATCCTCCAAAGCTATTTCGATTTGATAATATCCAGAATATCCATCAAGAAAGCAATATAACAAATGACCAGCTATACGTTCCAATATTTGGTCGATAAAAGGAAGTGGAAAGTGATCTTTTCGTGTGGCAGAGTTTAATTTCCTATAGTCAATGCACATGCGCCACCCAGTTACTACTCTAGTGGGAATAGGATGCCCTTCTTCATTTTCTACAACTGTAACTCCAGATTTCTTTGGTACTACTTGTGTAGGACTAACCCATTGACTATCAGATATAGGAAAGATGATGTCTACATCTAATAATTTCAAGACTTCTTTTTTCACTACTTCTTTCATGGTGGGGTTTAATCTTCTTTGAGGATCTCTACGCGGGTTAGCACCTTCTTCTAAATGAATCTTATGTGAACAAATTAAGGGACTAATACCTTTAATATCAGCTATTGACCAACCTAGTGCAGACTTATGTTCTTTCAACAAATTTATGAGTTTCTCATCTTGCTCGACACTAAGTTTAGACGAAATTATAACAGGAAAGGTATCACCTGGTCCCAAGAATGCATATTTCAGTCCTTCTGGTAGTTGAGATAATTCGACTTTTGGTGCCTCAATGGAAGATGCCTTTGGTTGTGTTCTTTCTTTTGGTAGCTCCTCAAAGCGTGGCTGCCAAACATTCCTTTCATTTAACCCTGTTTCATTAACAAAATTAGATGAATTAATATTATTAACAGAGTTAGGCGAATCATCAAAATCAGAATTACAAAGGGGATAGTGTAAGGATTCAGATTTTTCCCTTTCGAATGATTCAGACACCAATGAATCTATCATATAAGTATGGTGACACTCATCTTCATCTTGTAGTTGCTTCCCAACATGGAATACATTGACTTCCAGTGTCATATTACCAAATGTAAGCTTCATGAGACCATTCCTACAATTGATGAGAGCATTTGCTGTAGCAAGGAAAGGTCTACCTAGGATCAATGGTATCTTAGACTCCATATTGACCACAGATTGAGTATCTAAAACCAAGAAATCAACAGGATAATAGAATTTGTCAATTTGAAGCAAAACATCCTCTACTATTCCTTTGGGTCTACGAATGGTTCGGTCAGCTAGTTGCAAAACAACAGATGTAGGCTTGATCTCTCCAAGGCCAAGTTGCAAGTAAACTGAGTATGGCATAAGGTTTACACATGCTCCAAGGTCTAATAAAGCTTGACTAAACTCATGTGGACCAATCTGACAGGTTATTGTGGGACACCCAGGATCTTTATATTTAGGTGGTACCTTTTGCTCAATCACTGCACTTACTTGCTCGGTTAAAAATGCAGTTTTCTTGACATTGTGTTTTCTTTTCACAGTGCACAAATCCTTAATCACCTTTGCATAAGAAGGTACCTGCCTGATAACATGTAACAAAGGCAGATTAATTTTGACTTGTTTCAAATGTTCAAGAATTTCACCATGATTTTCTGGTATTTTTCCCAGTTTCAGTGCTTGAGGGAAAGGAACATGGACCAAGGCTTTCTGCTCTACTTCCTTAGGGGGGTCGTTTGGCGGACTAGGTAAATTTGGTCCCTCTATGACCTTACCGCTACGAGTGGTGATGGCATTGATATCTTTGATGTTATGTGATTCGGAAGATTCTACCTTATGTTGCCCCTTAGGATTGGACTGTGGTTGGGAAGGGAACTTGCCTCGTTCTTGTATAGTAAGCGCACTAGTTAGCTTACCAATTTGATTTTTTATCTCTTTGTTCTCTTCCACAATCTGAGTTATTACGGCTTCTACCTTTTGATTAGTCTTACTTTGTGCCTCAATAAATGCTTGAAGTGTGTCCTCTAAAGGATTCCTATTTTGGTGAGCATTATTTTGAGGTGCAGGGTAAGTTCTAGGTGCTTGTCCCTCGGATTTCCAACTAAAGTTAGGGTGATTTCTCCAACCAGGATTGTACGTCTCAGAATAAGGTGAAAAAGGTTTCCTATATGTTCCTAAGGCATTACATTGTTCTTCGTAAACCTCTCTCATCTCACCAAGTGTAGGACATACTTGAGCTAAATGATCTACCCCACCACAAATGAAACAACTATCTCGTGATTCTACCCTTGCAACTGGTTGATGTTTTTGACCATCTTTTGTTTCTAAAGCTTTTAATTTGTTAGTTAATGCTTCAACTTGTGCTTTAAGGTTGTCTTCTTCCTTAAGATAGTAAATTCCACTAGTTTTTGTTCTACTAGTACCATCAGTAATACTAGGTCCAGTCCAGGTGTGAGCTTTTTCGGCTATGTCATTTAGGTAATCTATGGCTTCATCAGGATCCTTTTCAAGAAATTCCCCATTACACATCATTTCAATAAATTGACGCTCCCTAGATGTAAGTCCCTCATAGAAATAACTAACAAGACGCCAATTTTCATACCCATGGTGCGGACACATATTCAACAATTCTTTGAACCTTTCCCAGGCTTGGTATAAAGTTTCATTATCTTTTTGGGAAAAGGTAGAGATTTGTCTCTTAAGGTTGTTGGTCTTATGTTGGGGAAAGTATTTGTTGAAAAAGGCTTGGGTCATTTCTGCCCATGTACCTATAGACCTAGGTCTCAAAGAATACAACCAACTTTTTGCTTTGTCTTTTAGGGTGAAAGGGAAGAATTTCAACCTAATTGACTCTAAGACATTGGGTTGACTATTAAAAGTGACGATGACCTCCTCAAATTCCCTAATGTGTAAGTAAGGATTCTCACTATCCATGCCATGAAAGGTTGGTAAAAGTTGGATCAATCCAGGTTTGAAATCTATTTGCGGGGTATTTGCGGGAACCATGATGCATGAGGGAGTGGATGTGCGATTTGGGTGTAGGTATTCCCTTAGGGAACGTGCATGGTTGTTTTCAAGTTGGTCCATGGTGGTAGGTGTATCGGTTAATGCAATGCTTGACCAAGATTCACTTAAATCTTGAGAAGGGGTATTGATTCCCTCAGTGTTTTCCCTATGTTCTTTCCTTAATCTACGCAAAGTTTTCTCAATTTCTGGATCGTACTGTAGTTCACCTTGATTAGAAGATCGAGTTACAAACATAAAAATAAAACACTTTTTTTTTTTTTTTTTGGTTTTTTTTTTTTTTTTTTAATAAAACTAATCAATTAACTAATAAATAGAAATAGTACGAAACTTCCTACAATTATCTAAGAGAACAAAAATTGAATAAAATAAAGTTCACTTACCTCGTTAGCTAAATAACTACTTATGATGCTTACTTGTTGCACCTCCCCGGCAACGGCGCCAAAATTTGATTACGCCCAAACTTGTCGAAACAAAGCGATCGATGTAGAATAGATTGGGCGGTCGTATCCACGAGGAGATGACTAAACTAAGCTAAAATCGTTAGTAGACAAAGTAGCTTTAAAGATAAATAAACAAACTAAATTAACGAAGCGATTTGATTTTAAGAAAACTTAAAGAAAAGTGAATTTTTGGTTGTTGAAAACTACGATAATTAAAACGGTAAGATATCAAGAATCCCTTATATGCTTCGTTCACTTATTTGGATTGATTCATAAAATTACTCAATTGAAAGTTTCACATCCCAAACAATCAATCGGAAGATAAAGAATTGGAAAACACTTGATTTCTAATGTATTTGAGTAAATAATTTTCTTGCTTTTAGAATTGGCACAAAATATCATCTTATGAGAAATCGAAAACATACTATATACCAAGGCATATTGCATTAAAAGACTACCCATAAAACGAAAGACTTATATCAATATAATTATATCATAAAGATTTTCACATAAAAAGAGCTTGACTAGATTTATATGAAAAATAATGAAATAATTGTATTAACATAAAAGTTGATGAAAATAGATGAAGAAGAATAAATTACTCAAAATTATTAAACTTACAAAACCTTGAAGAATCGAATCCAAATAAGATCACTACGCATATAAGTTCATCTCTAATCTCACCAAAGAACTATTAGCCTAATTTACTAATCATTATCACAAGTTCTAGAGAGAAAATATGATAATGATTTGAGAGAGAATTGTAACTAAGACTAAGAATTCTGTGTAAAGATGTGTGATTCTAGGACTATATATAGGTGCTAAATAGCCCTAATCCAAGTAGGAGAATGCTTAGGAGGTAGACATTGAGTAGGAAGATGTTTAGGAAGCTTAATTCTCGTATGGAAATAATTTATGCAAGTTTCCTAATCACTTTAGGACACAAATCGCGATTCCCGCGTAGAAGATTCTGCTCTGCGCGACATATTTGAAAAATGCATATCTTTGTGCTCCGAACTCCAAATCCAGATCCGTAAAGTCTGTAGTGTAGCTAACTCCTTCCTCTAAAACATATCCGAAATTCATCGTAATTGGAGTTTCCTTGCGAGAGTTATCGTCCTTGGAAGTAGCAGCAATATTTCTGGCAGATTCCTTATTTGTTGTTCTTGCACTAATTGACTTCCTTGAATCTTTCCTTGCTTCAAACTATGCCTTTGATACTTGTACAATTTGGGAAACTAAATATTCCGGGGTCCATATTTTATATTCCTATAAAAACAAATCAAAACTCAATATTTTCTAATTACAATAATTTCTATTAATTTCATGAAAATATCAAATTAACACTTGATTTATTTAGAAAATAAGAACAACTTAAGTGCATTTTCAAGCACTAATCACTCGACACAACCCACAATTATTCGGGTTCAAATCAATTTAATGGGGCTGAGCCATTGAACTTCGAATAGGCCTTACTCAATGGAGAATTCAAATTGGTATTGATTTGTGTTTATTATATACGTCCTCTTGTTCATTTGACTCTTCGTTCATTAAAAGAGTGGAAGCATAATCACTTTGAACAAGTAGATTCTTTTGTGTTGCTATTGCGCTCAAAATTTTAGTTTAATTAGTTTAATAGGAGTATTTATCTACTTATAGTCTTATACTAGTATAGTAGCTAGTATGAAGTATCTATGTACATAAGAAAGTACCACTACAAGAAATCAGCTTTTTGGGTATAACAAATTTCGTCCTCAAAAAGTAGAATTTCGTCTCGAAAAACATTGAAACATGAAGGATGCTGTTATAAACGATTGCCAATAGACGACTTTCTTCGAAAGCAAAAAGAAAGTGAAACTCTCAAGAGTTATTGGGGAAAAGGACCAATAAAAAAGCGCCATGTGTTCAATCGTGTGGAAAGGAAAATGACTCCTCTTATTCACGACTATTTTAAGATGTTTCCAATTTCGAGGTCAAATACGACCTCATCGAGAACAACGACGCTAAGTATATATCGCGAATGCGTGCTGTTCTTGACCATTTTTTAAGACCATCCTTGATTTTGAGCCGAATGAAATAGTAGAATAGCTTCTACTTTCTTTGATTCACATACTTTTCAAATATTTTTGAAAAATTACAAAACAATCCTCAAAAAATCTCTATTATTCAATGTCAGTATACAATAAAAAGCTGAAAATTCCAAAGATTAAGCACAAATGCTTATTGAAAAAAGAATCAACTCTTCATAAGACCACCATCATAAGGTATTCCTTTCCCAGCAATCCAATCATCACCTTCATAAAACAATGCAGGAGCATACCCTTTAGCTTCCTCAATCAAAATCGTCTTAATTCCACCCCATTTAACTCTTCCTGCCAAATCTGAACCCGGTCCCTTATTATTAACCTCCGCATACCAACAACTATCGAGATGTGCATTCGTATTATTCCACGCCGACCACCCTTCCGGATGAATCACGGAACCAAGTTCGGAATCCATTACAATAGTCCTCGAAAACTCTTTCCACGGGCGCCCGAGAAAAGTTTTGTACGTTATGTCGTTTACAGGGTAGTCTGCATCCGGAACTATACGACAGTTTTGGAGAACAATGGCCGAGGTTTGGTTTGATGCGGTTCTGCCATGTGCAGTTACCATGCAGAGCTTTTGGTTGTCTAGTGGCTTTCGGACTAGTAACGTGCAGTTTTGGAGCACGACTCTGGCGTTTCCGAAGATGAAGTCAATAGTGCCGCTGATTGTGCAGTCGCGGTAGAATTGACGGTGATTGTGGGCGTAGAGTGTGTCTTGGTGTCCGTCGATTTGACAGTTGTGGAAGATGGATTCGTCAGCGGTTACACGGAGGGCGACAGCTTGGTGCATTATTGCGCCGGCACTATTTTCGAAGCCGATATCTTTGGCTATGAACCTGTCTCCTTCAACCACTGCAAGGATTTGGTTTAATTGGTTTAGGATCAAATCATTAATTTGGTTAAAATATTCATAATCTGAAATCTAAGAAGAGAGTACAATTATATCTAAATTTTATTCACTTGTTTGGACATTTATTGGATTTAGAAAAGATCTCAAAAGGTCTTAATCAATACATAATTAAAGAGAAAATTGGGAAACTTACCAACAGTGGCTGTCAAAAATGTGCCTAGACCCCCAACTTTGCTCTTGTTCCCTGTAATCTTCGTTTTCTTTGGACCATCTCCAATGAACATGACATTCTTCATTGTTTTCTCAACAACAACATATTCTTGATAGACACCTTCCTTTATATAAACAATAAATACATCCTTGTTATCCTTCGGAACATCTCTCAATGCTTCATTTATGGACTTGTACTTCCCCGAACCATCCTTAGCAACAATCACATTTGGCGTAATTGCATTTGATGTAGCTTGGAGAAGATTACGAGTTCTTGTAGCGTTCCGTTTTAGTTCATCTGGCACTTTACGAACTACGTCATCATAATCAATCGGAGCTTGGAGGAGCTTACGAACTACATTATCGTAATCATCCGGAGTTTCAAGGAGCTTACGAACTACATTATCGTAATCATCCGGAGTTTCAAGGAGCTTACGGTTTTTGGAGCCCATCAGATTCAATTTATCAGCCACGGAATCCACTTTACGAACAATGTAATCATAATCGATTGGTGACCTGTCAATGTGAAAGCCAATGTCATCCATAAGTCGCCTGGATCCAAACCCGAAGAATTTGGAGAATTCGGTTACTAGGGCAAGGCCATTGACCGTGAGCTCACGCGAGTCTTTTAAGATTTGTTGCATTTCCTGGCCCGCTTCTCCTTTTGTACCCTCAAAGCAATCCATGCACGTGTCTTGGAACGTTAAGGCACCCGTGAGCCATGTTTTGATATCGTCTACAAATTTACTGAAGTTGGCCATATCAAATGAATCCAACCTGTCAACCGATTTATGGAGATCGTATATGGAATCATCTAGAAGCTTCTGACAGGTTTTGTAGGCCTCGGATGTCTCGGGATCTTTGGAAGCTTTTTGTAATGGAGTGGATTTGGTTATTACATTGTGGAGTTCTTTGATGGCTTCTTGAAAACTAACTTTTATTAGAGTTTTCGGATCAGATGAGTTTGAGGCTTTTGTTAGGCTGTTAACACATGTTTGTTGGTAATATGTGCTTTGACAGAGGTCTAGAATGGCTTTTTGTGAGGTATTTGTTTCGTCATGGCTTGGTTTGGAGGAATTGTTGTTTTTGTTGGCGGAGATTATGGTTACCGCCAACACACCAACCACCGCGACAAGGAGGACGGTGGATGTAGCCATGATGGCTACTTTTTTGGAAACCATTTTTTTTCTGGTTTTGACAGAAGTGCAAAACTGGAAATACAAGGGGTTTGGGGAGAATCCTCAAGGCCCTTGTGCCTTGTCTGGAGGAATTCTTGGAATATAACATGGATTATATAGGAGTTCATATTTTCTGAAAAAAAAACTTAGAATTTGAGGTTGAAAATGGAAAGAATCAAAATATGACAGTTGAGAAATGTGAAGCTGAAAATTTATCCACAAATTGTGGGATTGATTAGTGTCCAATGTTGATTCAATTCCTGGATTTAGATCCATCACTGATTTGAAGGGTTGGTAGACATCAACTCCATAGAGCATATATGACCATTCCTAATAATATCTTAGAGAACAATACACTTTGGTTTCTACATGCATTGCCGGAAATCAAATTACGATATTCAAGATTTGACTCGGCTTCGATCGATAAAAGCTCGTTAAATATGGCTCCATATATAAGAAGACCAAACTTGAACAACATTAGCTTTTGAATTCAAACTCGACTAGTTTAACTAAACATTGACAAAATATAAGTAAAAATATGGAGTCTGACATGTATTGATTTAACTAAAACTTGTCCGAGCTACCAACATGTGATTGGTCAAGTGGAAAAGACTAGTCACTACAAAGTAGTGAATCCAAATTCGAAATCATGTTGGGAGAGGTTGTGCCCAACGCGTCTCGAATTGATTAAACTCTAGGAAACCGAAAAAGAAAAAAATTGTACGAGCTCAATTCGTTTGAAAATCTAACAAAGTTCAAAACAAAATCTCTATTTTGATGAAATCAAACCAATCTTAAACAATGTGTTGTATGACCCGACTCGACTCAAACTCGTTTACTTTTTCAGCCTTATGATAATACCCTGCTACATTACATACTTAACAATACATGAACAGCATTTCTCAAGTAACCAAACTGGCAAGATTGAAGAATCTCAAAACAATTCATGACTAAAATAGTGACCAATGTATTCTTTTTATTTCTGCAGCCTATAAGGTTGCAATCACAAGAACAACAACATATATTATTTTCATTTTTATACGTTTTTAAACAACCCCCCTCTCCCCCTATAGTACATCGAAGAATTGAAACGTTCGCAATTCTTTCAAAGTTTAGCTCTTCTTAGTTCCAACTTCGCAATAGTCCCTAGGTGGACTTCGTCTGGACCATCTGCGATTCTTAATGTTCTTGAAGTAGCCCAAAGGTGAGATAAAACAGTGTCACCTGATACACCAGCTGCACCATGCACTTGCATTGCCATGTCAAGAACCTTCAACGCCATGTTTGGAGCCGCGACCTTTTCAAAAATAAAAAAATTTAAGAATACAAAAGTAGATAAATCAAGGAATATTTTAATATCAAGTCTCAAATCCCAAATAGAAATAAGGCATGAAAAATAATACCTTGGCCATGGCAAGTATCCCACGGGCCTTCTTGTTTCCATGCCGATCAAGTTGGTCCGCAGCTTCAAGAACAAGCAATCTTGTACTCTCTAGCTCTATTCGACACTGCAACATGCAAAACACAGATATTGTTCTGACAATGTATTGAATTATGAGTAGAGCCATAGACCTGATTTAAACTCATGTTTGAAGCGCAAAGGTGGATCAAACTCGACCTAAAGTAAATGAGTTTTTTTTTATTTTCCGAAAAAAAAAAATCACATTATTTAATGGGAATTCCGCACATCACGGTCATACATTTGGCTGATTTTGCAATTTACCTCCTAATCATTTTGTGTTTAGGCTTGCCCTTTCAACTTTGTGAATTGTTACTTGACAACTTTTAGAGGGAAGAGTGGAAAACAATGCAGCGGCTAGGGTGTGAAGTGCAACACTTTCGAGAGGTTAAGAGGGTAAATTAGGATTTTCTTTGACATGATTTTTAGTAAACAATTATCATCGGAATAAGTCCACCGCCGAACAGACAAACGAAAAGAACCGCAACAATTCGTAAAGTTGAGGGGGGCAAATGCAGATATTAAATAGTTAGAGGGTAAAGTGCTATACAACTTAATGTTAAGGATTCAAAGTGCAAAATTTTTCCTTGTTATATTAGAAGTAGCACCACACCAACCTTGGCAACATCTGAAAGGAATGATCCATGTTGAGCAATCAACTTATCAAAAGCTCTTCTGCTTATTGCCCTTTGAACCATAATCTGCATTCCACGTTCAGC
Source organism: Penstemon eatonii (assembly GCA_038501285.1). Lineage (NCBI taxonomy): Eukaryota > Viridiplantae > Streptophyta > Magnoliopsida > Lamiales > Plantaginaceae > Penstemon > Penstemon eatonii. The sequence continues at coordinate 56,207,832 of CM076715.1, read as the reverse complement.
AGCACCAATTAATCTCATGCAATGGTGTAACCTTCCGGGTCCAAGCCTACCCTGATAAAGAGTAAAATCGAACACAAGGTACACTTTGAGAAAACCAAAATCTCAGACAACGAAAATTACTGAAAGATCCTTGAACTTTCCCAAAGCATGTTTGATGACTTTTGTTTTTGTGCGCAAATATGAATTGACAAAACTACCCCTCTCATATGTGGCACTTTACTTCCTCGTGTTATGGTAAATGTGTCATTTTACCCCTCCCCCCCCCCCCACAACAAATGCTACAAAAACACTCATGCCATTTCGACGAGTGAGTTACCCTCTCTGGTTGAAGGAGGTAAAATGCTAGTTTAAATTCAGAAGGGGGAAAGTGTTCTTTTTCAAATCACAGGAGGGTAAATTGAATATCACTGGTGGGGGGGGGGGGTAAATTGGCATTAATTAGCTCTTCGAAAAGATGGTAAAAAATCGTTAATGAAAATTTTATCTCCAACAAGACTTTGAAGTTTCTTTTTTTTTTTTTGACAATAGTACAACTTACTTGTGCAATTTCAAATCCACGTCCCTCTCCAAGCAGAATATTCTTCGCGGGAACACGAACATTCTCGAACGTTATTTCTGCATGTCCATGAGGTGCATCATCAAAGCCAAATACTGTCAATGGTCGCTTTATGTTTACTCCAGGGGTATTGATGTCAACTAAAATCATGGATTGCTGTTTATGCTTAGGGGCATTAAAGTCGGTTTTCCCCTGCATAATTTCCACGATTAGCTTCTACAGATACAAGGTTTCGACTATAAATACATTTAAAACAATCTTGTGGGAAGGGAAAAGGAATCTAACCATGAGAATAAGGATTTTGCACCTAGGATCCATGGCTCCACTAGTCCACCACTTCTTCCCGTTAATGATGTACGAGTCTCCGTGTCTGTTTAGACACGTGGTTCAAACAAATTTGAAAAACATAATGAAACTTAATCACGTTATTTGCAAATATACCATTGTGCTCGTTCTAATTGACAAATACACCTTTGTGATATTTACTGGCAGATACCCCTCATGTTGATGGTAACATCAATAACTACCCCCAACACATGTTAAAGATCCATGCAACTACCCATATATAAGCATTACTTTATTATTTCATAGAATTGAGTTGGAATTTCATCCGGAAAAAGACAGTTGATAATTTATTTATTTTAGTGTTTAATATAACAAATAATATAATTTTTTTGTTCTCAAACTGCATCTTTGCATTAATATTACAATCGATATTTAGAAGTCATTTCACAAAAGAAATTAAAAAATGAATTATCGGTCGCTGTTAGTCATGCGTTCATGCACACAGGGGACTATTGCTACATTATCATGAAAACGAGTGATATATGCTAATTAATATAATACAAGGCTGCATTAGCCAATTAATAGAACACATGGGTGTATTTTCCAATTGGAATGAACATAGGGGAGTGTTTTGCAAATACCTCAATTTAACAATGTCATAGTTGAAAATCGCAAGTCAAAAGAATTTAAAATTCAAAAAAATCAAGAGCAAAAACAAAAACACGACGGTTAGTAAACTAAAAGATCAATTTTCAAAGTAGATGTTGTTCTACCTTTTGATAGAACACTCTATATTGGTTGCATCAGATGATGCAACTTGTGGTTCCGTCATAGCAAAACCAGACCGTATTCTTCCTTGAAGCAGGGGTACGAGCCATTGATGCATTTGTTCGGCATCTCCATATCGCATCAATACCTAAACAAAGGATGACAATTTCTATAAAATCAAATCTCATAAATGAATTGCTCTTGGGGCAGAGATGCTTTATCAATGATTGAAATGCAAAAACACCCCTGGTGCATTGCCTAACTAGCAAAAAAAAAAACCTGTGTTATTTTTTATTAGCAAAAACCCCACTGTGATTATTTTTTATTAGTAAGAAACCCCCTCCTGGTAAGGAATGACAATTATACCTCAACCAAAACAACCTCTCAACTTGAAAAAATTGACAAAAAACTTCCCTATGATTTATGAAGGAATTTCAAAAGTTTTTTTTTGCTAATAAAAAAAGAACACAGGGTTTTTTGCTATTTAAAATAACAAAGGGGGTTTTTGATAGTTAGACAAAGCACAAGGGATGTTTTTGCATTTAGCTCCTTTATCAAGTAATTAAGTAAAAAAAGAGTGCCATATTATACTCTAAAGAATGTAGTTTCTACTAACCTCCATATTTCCAGTATCGGGTGCCCCACAATTAAACACCTGCGGGGCCCATATAGAACGACCCATAATCTCGCAAAGGTACCCGTACTCCAAATTTGAAAGACCAGCACCCAATAAACCTTCAAATGACTTGTCTATACTTCCATCTTGTCTTTGACCAGAAATTACTTGCTTCACCCTAGCAGCACTATCAAACTACATACAAACATTAAAAAAAATAAAAAAATTAAATCGGCTCAGCACATGACAAGTGTATATACACAAGTCGTAGGAAAATGCACATACGGGTATGAACAAGTTCCAAAGGCCTTCTTGTTTTGCTAGCTCCTTTAGTCTCTCTTCTTCCGGATGAATGGTCCAACGATTGCTAGATTGAGCTAGTTTGTAGAACTCGTTTTCCATTGGGTATATGTGATTCTCCATAAACTTAATCAACTTGTTTTGTAATTCTTGAACCTTTAGACTCGGAACAAATTTTCCCCCGGTTGAATGGAGATTATCTTTGCTTTCTGTTCCAAGTTGTAGCCCATGTTCTTGAGGAACCGAAGCTAATTGAAAGGGAAAATATCAGTTAAGACTCCAAGTAAATTTACATGGGAAAAATTGTATTTTTACTTCTAGAGGACTGGACCCTCATAACTTTTGGTCTAATGTTTCACAAAATTGCAGTTTTGATCTTAATTAATTATTTTGCCCTAGCGCCCCCTTTTATATCTGATTTTTACACTTTCAGTCCTACATAACTGTCTCAGACTCTCAATTTGCGCTTTTTGTCCCAAATTGGACGGAAATGAGAGATGGAACCAAAAGTGCAAAACATTTGAAAAAAGGGAGAATTACTCAAGCTACCCCTTCAAGTTTGATGTAATTACACTAACCACACTCCACACTTCATGTTTGGGAAATTACTCGAACTACTCCTAAGGTAGTGGATTTGTTACAATTACCCCTTAAAACATTAATTTCAAGCAAAAACATTTTGAATACCAGAAATACCCCTGGGTACTACCTAATAAATCACAAAACTCAAGGTTGGCGAACTGATTACACCCGTTTCTCAACCGATTTCACTCATATTACCGATTTAACCAAATTTCACCTTTTCTTTCACCAATTTCACCCGTCTTTTTTTTTTACTTTAAAAGTTTTTTATAATGCCAGCATGTTCTGTTCAAAACTAACACCCTAAAGGGGGTAATTGTAATGAATCTAATACCTCAGGTCCTCAGGGGTAGTTCGTAAATTTCTAAACATGGAGGGTGGTCAATGTAATGTAATTACACTAAAACTCGGGGGTAGTTTGAGTAATTTCCCTTTAAAAATTCAGACCAAAGGTGAAATTTTGTAAAATATCTTGAGGTCAGTCTTGTGATACTAAAATTGCAATTTCGACATTGACGAAGAAATAGATCATAAAGTCGAGTTACCTATTGGTGGATGCAAAGGAAGAACAGATTCCCTTTGTATATATGCCCATGCTATTTCAATCATAGCATCAGCCTTCTTTCCAGCATTTCGTGCACGTTCTCCCCCTGAAGCATTTCCCTATATAGAAATTATTACCAAATAGATATATTAATAAAAAAAATCTAAGTCGAATCAAGAAAACAATTTCACGATCATTAGTTCATCAAGTTTAGTAGTTGATACCAAGATCCATCTACAATGTACTCCAGCATATATTGATGCCCCACGGAACAAAGAAAACGCAACATAAAACTTCCAGTTAGCTGCCGGCCATGGTTTTCCCTACATTCGCAATCATCAATGAAAAATTCAAGCACTCAAAATAAAAAAGAAGATGGTAATTTATGATTTAAAATCGTTAAGGAAAAGAAATGACATAATCATGTTTGTTCTATACTTTATCTTTTCAGATGCACGATCGAACGAGAAGCTATAACTTTTCAATGATTCATTTGAATTTTCTTGAATCAAATATTAGAGAAGTTAGCTTACTTTTTCTTTTGCCACCTTTAAAGTCACTGCCTTAAGGCTTCATAGCACGATATGTCATACTATAGAGCATGAGATGAAAATGGTTCTTGGTTTTCTTGAATCTTGCATTTGCATGAAAATGAGATATTATTTTTCTTATTATTGCATTTGCTTAAGATTGAAATAATTCATTTTTGTTCTTAAATTTGCATGGATAGAAACAAGAAAATATAGAGAGCCTCGTGTGCCACTAAGAAGTCATAAGGACGGTGGCCTTAAGGGTCGCATCAAATACAACCCATATTAGATTGAACTAAGTCCTTTCACTATTTACTTATGTAAGCTAACTAGAAATTTATAATTATCATTTATCAAAAATAAAACACTAGAAATTCATAAATTCTCGACAGTGACTTACAGTTGCAGCACAATAATCTGCAAGATAATTTGCTAGTGGAGGGACTCCTTCAGGTATTCCAGTCAATTCAAGCCCGTCATTTTGTTCTATTTTATCCAAAGAAATATCCACAATGTAATGCTGCAAATCAAATAAACATCCTTCAAATCCAGTATTTTAAAAAATAAAAATACTTTTAATTCCGTTTCAGTAAACATAAAGAGAAAATCTTTTAAAACCGGGAAGGAAATAAATACCAAGGTGCTGTATGCAACGTCGCACATTTGATTGCCTAAAGTTGATAGTTCCCAATCAAGAATTCCAATCACTCTATCCTGCAGTACAGAAGCACCAAATAACGTTATGATGTTCCAATAAGAAAAACTCCGATCTTCATGCAAAAAAGTTTAGGCCATGTTTGGTTCTTGAATTTTTCAAAGTTTTATCATTTGATGCCAGGAAAACATATAGCTTTAAACTACTAACCTCCGTGGGATGGAATACAACATTATCAATACGAAAGTCGCCATGGACTAAACCGGCTGCTCCACCGGAAGAATCTTCAAGGGGAATATGCTGACGTAACCAATCAGATAGCTCTAACATTCTTGGGTTTCTTGGTGACTTACCCTCACCCGTAGAAACTAAATATTGTTTGGCCCATCTCTCCACCTGCAAATATATATAACATATATATTATATATTAGCATGATCTTGAGAAAACTATGCGATGGTAAACTGTGGAGTGAAATGCAAAATTACCCCTATACTTTGCCAATTTGTCAAAAACCCCGTGTTATTTTTATTAGCAAAAAACCCCGTGTGCTTATTTTTTATTAGCAAAAAGAACCACCCAAGCCAAAATGACAAATAAATCCCCACCAAAGGATGGAAAAACACCCCTATTCACCTAAAAATGGCAATAACCCCTGTTCAAATAAAAAATTGACAAAACCTCTCTATGATTTATGAAGGAATTTCATATAGGTTTTTTGCTAATAAAAAAAGAACACAGGGTCTTTTTTGGCAAAATACAACCGGTATATTTGCATTTAGCTCGTAAATTGTGCACACTCTTATGTCAAATTCACAAGAACCACATGTCATAGACCAAATCATGAATTCAATAAATCATAAAAAAAGTAGGGGAATGGCTTAAAGTAATTACCGACCTGCCTTTTACAGTAGTTGTTCGGTTTTCCATAGCTTCGTAGACCAATGGCATCCACATCAGCAGAATGAAGGGATGCCAAAGCTTTAGCAGTTGCATAATATATGTTTTTCCTTTGCGTAGGTGACACACCCTTAAAAATGATAAAAAATTTAAAACTATGCTCAGGTCTCTTTAGGAACATAAATACTCTATCCAAATAATGTTATCCGAATAAACCGAAAAATGCCATAGAAAAGTAAGACACTTACTGGCAGCATGGGGTTAATATAGATACGCCCCTCCAAATACTCCATAATGTAAAACGGTGTCCCAATTATAGTTGGATCCTTACACAAACAGAACACTTTAGGTACTGGAACTAACGTATAAGTACCCAAAGCATCTAGAACCTGTGACGACGTCCAAAGAAATATAACAAATCAATAAAGTATTAAATAAATTTGAAGGATTAATTAAATATTTGTGGAATAGAACCTGAAACTCTCTTTCAACAGCGTGTGCAGAGTCAAGTAATTTGCCAGGAGGTTTCTTTCTCATCACATACCGCTTCACAATAGATCCATAATGAACTTCCATAAGAAATGTTGGGTTCGATTGACCATGCCCAAACTACAATTTCATAAAAATAATTTTTTATTCATTTTCATAAATAAATCATTCAAGGAATCAAAAAGAATAAATTTTATAATTCTCCCCTGCCTCGCCTACTCTAACACACTCGACTATGTTATCTTACGAGCTTTTCCCTTTAAATAAGAAGCTTATCTTCCACAGAAACTAAGTAATCCAATTAACTTAAGAAAAAAAAATCAAACTCAATTACCCCAACTTCAAGAATTTCCAGACAACAAACTTTCTCTAATATAGGACGGATTTCAAAATGATCATCAAGGTCGCTACAAAACCCTCCATCCAAATGAAGCCTTAATATTCTAAGCAATTTATGTTATAAATTGTATATCTTTCTTTCATTGGTTATATTCTTTCCGGTTTCATTAGATTTTGCGAAAGTATTTTGAGAAAAAGAATTCGAATTATTCCAATATTGAGTGGTTTAAATTCAGCAATTTTCATTGAATCAAAAATTTATAAAAATGTTAAAAAATAAATACAGAAAACATTATACTAAACCTGAGAAACAGTGAATTGAGAAGGAGATTGAGGAAACCCATCAACGTTGGCAATCGCATACCGAAGCAGGGCATCAGCGTCGAAGCTCTGAGCCGGGTCGACCCGACCGACCATTTCGGATGTCCGGCTCGCCATTTCTAACCAGTTTATATTCAGTTGAATTTTCTTCAACTTTACTATTTCTTGTTCTGTGCCTTTGTGCCTTGGGAAATACAAAACCCTATGATATAGTTTCAGTATGTAATAATTAATATTCATAATAAATTAAGTTATATTCCTTTTCTGAATATATTTTTCCAAATTCAATTGGATAAGTGAATAATTAAATGGTATATACTCCCTCTTTCATAATATTTATAATTTTAGATAGTGACAAAAATATTAAGAAAACTACTTCTCTGTTTTATTTATTTTGTTTCATTGATACAGTTAATTAATCAATTATATTAAATAATTTAATTAATTTATTTCTCTAGACTATGAGATAACCATTATTTGAAGATTAAATTTAAAAAATAGAGTAATGATTGCTTTTCTCTTTCCTTTCTTAATTAAGCCTTAGAACAATTATGATAAAATGGTAATAAATCTGTAAAAATAGATTAATTTTGTATTGAATTTCTAAAATGACAAATAATACGGAATATAATTTTTTTTGTCAAAACGACAAATAATTAATATGAAACGAAGAGAGTATTAAATTTGTTTGATTAAAATTCCCAGTAATGACTAATAAAATTGGATCAAATTCAAGTAAAATGATATTATGATTATATAAATCGTTTCAACAAAACAAAGTAAAACATTAATGAGGTTGAACATAGATGTATTCTACTTGGAATGGATACTTTAGTCAATTACATTAGTTATATACTGAAAAGTCTTTTAGGTCCTAGCTAGGAAAATTAAATGATAAATAATATTTGTTACCTTATCTCATTTTCTGACCCTATTGTAAGTTTGTAACTTGACTAGTCCCTATGTAAATAATAATAATAACTCCAATTTCTAATCTTTATGAAGTATTATTTTAATTAGCTGTTTACTTTCGTGATATTTAATACTCCAATTTCTAATCTTTATATTATTTTATAATTATTATCTCACTACTAGAAAAAGACAGATTTTTGATCTATTTTATTTGACGGAAAATAAATTGGTCGATGTTAAAATTTCGACAGAAATATTTTTCATCGATAATTTTCTTCGGAAAAAAAAAATCAATCTAAATAATTTGGGGAAATTAATTAAAAAGATGAATAAATAACAATTTCTACTGATAAAAAATCGGTCGAAATACTAATCTGTCAAATAATTCCATCGAAAATTTCATAAAATTTCGAAGGATTCCTAATTTTGTTGAATTTCTTAAACCTAAATCTAAAATAAGATCCCCGTTCTTATTTGTGACACTTCGTTTTCACTCCTCCATTCCGCCTCTTCCTCTCTCTCCCACCCATCGCCTGCCCTTGCTTGTGCCGAAATTGCGCCGCCCAGCCTGCCACTCCTCCTCCCGAAACCAATGAGACCCGCCCAACCCATCTCTCCTCCTGCCAGATCTGGTGCGACCTGTCTAACCAGCCCATCACTGCCCGAACTGAGTGAGTTGCCGGCCCCTGCTTGTGCTCGAACTCCCGTCCTGAGCCCAACCCTTCTCTCATCCTGCCCGAAATCGCGCGACCCGTCCAGCCCCTGCCCGAATTTTTTTCCTAACGTTAATTTACATTTATACATAATGCATATATACATAAATACACTTACATTTTAATTACAAGTTGCATATTTATATCATGGCTTAATCCCACTTTGCACCCTAGAAATGCATCAGTTTGACACTTTGCACCCTCGAAAAAAATCAATCCCACTTTGCACCCTCAAAACATATATTGTCTTTCACTTTGCACCCTAGGTGAATATTAGGCCAAAAAGCAGGGGTATTTTTGTCACTCCATTAAAATCAACATATATTTCCTCCAAAATGTACTAATGTGAGATTCATGTGCAATTAAGAGTAAATTGACAATTGCCCATTAAAATAACTCCGAAAAAAAATAAAAAAAATTGAGACGTCACATGTTAATATAAATTTGAATTTAGGGTTTTAATGTTTTAATTCATGTGCAGTTAAGAGTAAAATTGATAATTATCCATTAAAACAACTCCGAGAAAAACATTAAAAAAAATGAGATGTCACATGTTGTAAATATAAATTTAAAAAGAACGATATCAAATGATATTTTTGCCCATGTTGGAGTTTAGGGATCCTAATGTTATTTAAATGCACAAAGCTCTAATATATATATTGTTACATAGACCTTCATATATTATATTTTGTATGGAACATAATTTTAACCAACTACGTTAAATTTTTAGCTCACTACAAGAAAAACGTAAAATTTGTCGCGGCTTGGGACCGAAACATTTCGTCGAAAAATATCGTGTCGGAATTTTTTTTGATGAATTTTCGAGTGACAAGTATTTTCGATGGTCGTTTGGCGCCATATAATTACTTATATTCCACCACTTTACTGTAAAAACAAGACTATGCTTTATTTATGTATTGATATTATATTTTCTTATTTCAAGTTATATAAATAATTATTTAGAATAATATTTTATATTAGGTCGAGTTAAGAGTAGTAAATTATTCATTTAACTGCCCTAAAAATGATTTTTTCCAGAGTTATTTTAATGGATAATTTTTCAATTATACTATTAATATTACATATATGTCACATTATTATATTTTGGAGGGAATATGTGTTGATTTTTTAAGAGAGTGGCGAAAATACCCTTGTCTTTTGGCTTGAAATTCATCCAGGGTGCAAAGTGAAATACAATATATGTTTTGAGGGTGCAAAGTGGGATTTATTTTTTGTTTGTAAAGAGAGAGAAAGGATTATTAATTACAAATCATAAATAATGGTGGTGGGTGTGTATTTTCAAAATATGAATTAGGACTTAAGAGTGAAATACATGCACAAATTTTCCCTTAAAGTCTCTAATAATAATAAAAAAAAAAAAAAAAATCCATGAGTCAATTTTGTTATAAAAGATCTCTTATGGGGCCTCTTAAGACTTGATTGTGTATTCAATATTAAGATATAATTGAAAGGTATATATTTTTTCTAAGTAAATATAAAGTGGTATTTGTTTATAGCCTATCAATATATATATATGAGGTTCAAAATTACTGTCAACGTGACTATTCAGGTAAAGTGTAATGGACAAACAAAAATATAATACAAGGAGGAAATATCTGCTAATAAAATTAACACATGGATTCTATGATAATTAAAAACAAAAATGTGGAGGTTTTGTATTTCACTCAACATAATATATGTAGGATATTTGTTGGATGAAGATGAAGATAAGAAGTACAAGGAATTTAAAGGTTAAATGGAGGTTTTGATGATTTTCAAAATGTCAAAATCAGCTAAATAAGGAATGCTTAGTGAAATCCCTTAGAAGAATTTTGACCAACTTAAAGACAAATCAGATAAGTCAAAATTCCTCTTGGTCCAAAAGACTACTGATCTGCTGAAGGAAGAAATCAGTTTGGTGAAAATCAGCCGACTCAAATCAGATTGGTTATAGTTGAGATCAGCTAAGTACATCATCAGATGAGAGAACTTAATCATCTAAGTGAAGAAGATCAGGAAGTCTCCTCAACGGTAATAAATGCACTTGGAGTATTAAATGCTGAAGGAGGGTATTTATGGCAAATGATTGAAGAAATCCTCGTATCAGCTTGGTGCATTAAATGCTGCTGACAAAAAGTACAGCTGACTGTACTGTAGCAGTCACAGAGAGCCTTTTCAGAGAACAGGGACCAGTACTCGAGGATTTGAATCTTGTCTTTCTTCAACGGACATTTTTCAAGCTGAGAGTATAAATAGTTCAAGAGTTTGAGAGAAGAAGGAGCTACAACAACACATTTTCTGAGAGAAATTTTCGAAGCAAAATTCTTCTAAGTCTCACGAACTCACGAACAACTCACTCATCAGCTTAGTCTTTTGTTGACAAAAGCCGAATTTGAAGATCAAAGAAAAACACATAAATATGAGTGATTTTGTTAAGAGAGTGTTGTGAGGAATTTTATCCATCTTTGTGAGTGATAAAATTCTGTAGATTAGGTTATCTTAGTGATTTTCTAGTGCGAACTTGTGGCATTTTCATTTGTTGATTGACGCAAGCATTGTATACTTTTAACTTTGAGTTTTCTAGTATAACCCAAAATCTAAGTGACTTGGAAGAGTGGACTAAATGATTTAAATCCATATAACCACTATAAAAATTCTTGTGTTCACCTTTGCATAAGTTTTCTAGCATATTTCAAAATTGCATAAGTTTACACTTGAATCAAACTGTTAAAGATTTTAAAGGTGTTTTAAAACTGGGGATAAAATCTTTAAAGGGCTAATTTTACTTGTGAAAAACACTTAACAACATCCGCTGCAAGTATTCTGATTTAAAACTGATTTTGCTGAAATCAACTAATATTTATCTGAAGAGTGGTCAACTCTGCTGCTCAAACTTTGTGTGCGATCAGCTTAGTCATCTTACTGTTCTCGATCAACTTAGTCTGCTGACAGACAACTCAAAAAGTTTTTAAGTCTAAAATTTTTAGAGGTCTATTCATCATCCCCCCCTCTAGACCTCATCTGACCACTTGGGACCAACAAGTGGTATCAGCGCGGGTGGTTCATTAGAATCAGCTGTCTGATCAACGAGCTTGATACGAGTATTTTTCAAAGGTTTTCAAAATTTTTCAAAAGAGCATATTTTTTGAAAGTCAAAACTTTTTGAAAATGGATTGTATCAGCCATGTTCCCCACATTGGGCGTATGAGCTTCAAAGACTGGAAGATTAGGATGGAAATCTTCCTAGCTGCCTATAATGACAACATGTTTACATGTATCACTAAGGGTCCATTCGAATTCACCAAGACATTCAAGGTCGATGAAGTAGACATTGTGGTGGATAAAGATCTTCAAGAGATGACAATTGAAGAAATCAAGATGTTCAACCTTGACAAGTTGGTTGTTTCATCATGACCAAAGCCCTGGACAATGACAGGTTCGACAAAGTCAAGCATTGCAAGACTACAAAGGAAATGTGGGACAAGGCTCGTGACATGAGTGAGGGAAACGACGCCATAAAGGAGCACCAGCTGAGTGTTGCTCTAGAAAAGCTAGACAACTTCAAGATGAAGTCTATGGAAACCATTGATCAGATGGATACAAGGTTTACAAGGACGCTGAATGAAGTTCTTAAGCTAGGAAAGACCTTCACTAACAAAGAGATCACTATCAGAGTACTGAAGGCTCTGCCTCCGAAGTTCAACTTGAATGTGATAACCATGGAAGAATCAAAAGATCTGGGAAAGATCTCTCTTACCGAGCTGTTCTTCGTACTCAGGCATACGAGTATAAACTGCCAAGAATGGGTATTGAAGAAACCTCAACTTCAGGCCCCACAGCTGAACTAGTTGTTGCTGAAAACCCAAGAAGAACAGCACACAAAAGCAAAGAAGTGGACTCATCTGATGAAGCCACACTACTCAACAAAAAGGAGTACACTGCTGGAGACGTTACATTGCTGATGAACAACTTCAAGAAGTTCTACAAAAGAAAAATAAAATACAAATACAATAATGCTTCTACTTCTAACCCTACTTCTTTTTCTCATGATAAGAAGCTTATAAATCCAAACTAATGTGTTACAACTGCAGAAAATTGGGACATTTCATCAGGACTGTCCATATCCTAAAGCTGAAAAGTACACAGAAGAAGTGAAGAAAATCAGAAAGGAAAGGTACTGATAGCTGAAGCAGAAAAGCTTGCCGCTATCTACTCATCTGATTCTGACTCAGATACTTCTGAAGAAGAGTCTACTGAAGATGAGAACCCTGCTCTTATCTGCCTGATGGCTAAGGAATCTGATGACTCTGGGATGAGGTAAATCCTCTTAAAAATGAATTATTTAATTCATTTGAGCAAATGGTAGTCAATAATACAAGTCTTGTTGATGCATTTGCAAAGCCTAAGGAAGAGATGATATTGCTAAGAGAGCAAAACAGTTCACTGAAACTTAAGGTTGAAAAACCAAAGAATCAGTTGAATACAAACAGCTTGAGCAAGAGAATGAATATCTGAAAGCTGAATGTGAAGTATATAAGGGTAAAATCATGGAACTTGAAAAAGTCATTGAGTCTCATGATAAATCATCTGTTGCATCCACTCATATGTCTAGTAAACAGAAGATGCCTTTAGAACATGATAAGCTAGAACTGAACCATACTGAAAAGTTTATATCCGCTGACAATAGTAAGGTCATTTTGTATGTTCAGACTACTAAACCTGCTTCACCTGAGAAAGAATTAAAGGAGAAGAAAGCTCCTAAGGCTAAGAAGAGCAAATAGCCAAAACTAGATAAACAGACTGGTAAAACTAAACAGCAGAGTCCTAGGAAGTCTGCTGATAAGAGTAAAATTAATCAGACTAGTAATAAAACTAAGTCGTCTGTTAATGAGCAAGCATCTAGTAAACCAAAGAAGCATAAGAACAAGAAAAATCAAAATGCTTGGTATGGAAATGAGTCATCATACTATGTGCAAACTGCTGCATATCCACCTGTATATCATGCACCTCAATTTCCAGCTTACTATGCACCTTACCCTGCTCATCCAATGCATGCATACCCTGCTTATCATGCATCTTATTCTGCTTATGAACATCATCCTTATCATACTGATTATCAACATAACACATCTGCTGCATCTCCTGTCAAATCTCAAAAGCCTAAGAAGCCTAAGACTTCAACATCTTGGGTTATCAAGGGTGGAACTAATCCTCCAGGACCCTCTCAATAAAGGGTACCTAAAACAATTTTACTTTGTTTTGTAGGTTAGGATTAGGAGTAGGAGTAAAGTAGAGAAAATCTGGTACTTGGACAGTGGATGTTCAAGACACATGTGTGGAAACATACATGAGCTGACTGATGCTGTTGTTGTGGATGGTCCTAAAGTAACTTTTGGAGACAGCAAAGAAGGCAAGATTGTGGCGTGTGGAAAAATAATCAAAGGGAACATTGAGATATCTGATGTCTCTTATGTTAAAGGCTTCAAATACAATTTGCTGAGCATAAGTCAATTTTGTGACAAGGAATTTTCAGTTATCTTCTCATCAGATAAGTGCTATGTTGAACAGATTGGTACAAAGAATGTCATCTTATCTGGAAGACGACAAGTAAATGTCTACATAGTCGACTGGAATTCTGTGGACAAGAATTCAAAATGTTTGTTTGGTGGCATCTACACCAAGTGAAGTTCGTTGGCTGTGGCATAAAATGATGAATCATGTGAATTTCAAGACCATAAACAGACTAATCAAGAATGATTTGGTAGAAGGAACTCCAAAAACAGTCATGAGCAATGATAAGCTCTGTGACGCCTGTCAGAAGGGTAAACAAATCAAGTCATCTTTCAAGAGCAAGAAGCACCAATCTTCTACAAGGATCTTGGAGCTGCTACATATAGACTTATTTGGGCCCATTGATCCAATCAACAATGGTGGAAAGAAGTATTTCCTAGCTGTTGTGGATGACTATTCAAGATACACTTGGGCGATTTTCATTAAGAAGAAAAGTGAAACCAAGGAGCATCTTACTAATCTGATGGAGCTGATCCAGAATCAGATCAGATAGAGGGACTGAGTTCACAAACTCAACTGTTGAAGAGTATTGTAACATCAGAGGCATCAGTCATGAGTACTCTGTTGCCAGAACCCCTCAACAAAATGGAGTTGCTGAAAGGAGAAACAGAACTCTAAAGGAAGCTACCAGAACTATGATAGCTGAAGCAAAGCTGCCCCAAAGATTCTGGGCAGAAGCCACAAATACAGCCTGCTTCACCCAGAACAGATGCATGATCAACAAAAATCAAAACAAGACTCCATATGAAGTTTGGAATAACATGAAGCCAAATATTCATTACTTTAAAATTTTTGGTTGTAAATGCTTTGTATTAAATAATGGGAAAAATCACCTTACTGCTTTTGCAGAAAAAGGCTGACGAAACTATTTTTGTAGGTTACTCTACTATTAGTAAAGCTTACAGAGTCTTTAACAAAAGAACTTTACTTGTAGAAGAATCCATTCATGTAGTATTTGATGAACCAAACGAATCTTCTGGAAAGAATCAAAGTACTAATCCAAATCTGTCTACTGATTTTCGGAAGTTGAGTGTTGAAAGAAATGAAGAATATGTACCCATCATACTACCTGATCTCAACTCAGCTGCAAACTCAAATGCTGTTCAAAATCAGTCTGTTGAATGTCAAACAGACGAGTTGCAAACAGCTGACAGACCAGAGACTGTTCAACAAACTACTAATGTTCAACAGACTACTACTGGAACTCCAACAATACTGTTGCAAGATCAATTTAGAGGACAACATCCAGATTTGCAACCTGATCTCAGATGGCTCAAGAATCACCAACCAGAATTAGTGATTGGTGATCCTTTGGATAGAGTAAAGACAAGAAGAGCTGCTGCAAATGATGCAATGTTTGTCAGCTTCCTATCCCAAATAGAGTCCAAACAGATTGAAGAAGCTCTTAGTGATTCTAACTGGATTGAAGCTATGCAAGAAGAGCTGAAGTCTGGTACTTAGTTCCTAGACCAAGTCATCAAAGAGTAATTGGCACTAAGTATTGGGATTTTATGGGTATGATTGTCAAAACAACGTTGAGGGATTTAAAAATTTTTCATAACCCAATTCCCAGGATTTACTTAATAGCACATATAAATAATGTTGAATACAATTTAGCAAATAATTACTAAATTAAAAGGGTGGTAAATGCAATTTACCTCACCACAGGCAAAGGTGGTGGTTTTTCCTGTCTTCTTTCGGATCACTCGAGCACCCCAAATGTTGTGCCTCTAGAGAAAAGTCCACACCAGCTAGATCTGTGACTGCTTCGACCCTCAGACTTAGAACTAGGATAGAAACACGTCAGATTCAAGAGTTGGATCAATATCCAACTCTAGATGTAGAAGGAGAAGACAGAGAGAGGTCAGGGGCAGCCGATCCACTCAACCATGGCGGCGGTGTGGCTGATCTTGGACGACGGCGGCGGCTTAGCTAGTAAGGTTAGGGTTTTTGTTTTGCTTCTTGCTTACTTGGAATGAATTAGGTTTTGAGTCTCCAAGACTCCCTATTTATAGATAATGCAAAAACCGTATCTCCTTAGCTAATGGGCAACTATTAAGTTGGCCCATTTCTTGCATCTATTTAATTATTACTTTAATTAAATAGCTCACTCATTTAATTAAATGACCCATTCATTTAATTAACACTTTAATTAAATGACCCAATAAATCTAATTAAAGATTTAACACTTTAATTAACCCTTTGATTAACAATTTAATTAATTAGATAATTCTACTTAATTTTCTCTCTCCTAGAATTAAACCTTTAATTCTTTTACTATGATTTAACCTTTTAAATCATTTCTTTCTACAATTGACTGTCACTGTCCAACTGTATTGTGTGTGACCCTCTAGGTTCACCATTAATTGGCCGCAGGCTCACGTTTTCGTGATTTAATTAATGAGCAATCAATATTTAATTAATTGTTCCGATCAATAAACTTCTTTTAATTGACCACTCCAGAATTAATCTCCCATTAATTCAGGAGTACCCACACCTCATGGTCGATGTCTAGCCACAAGCCCATGAGGCCCAATATCAGGTGAATTGACATTAGTGAACCTCACCTCATATAAGTACCATGTACATAAGGTCCTTTTAACGACTAATTTCCCAATCGAGACATAGGGTGTGTGAATTGGTCGGCACCTCTAATCATCTCGATTCTGTACTTTCTAATTCTGGATAATACTTCCAGTGTGACAGCTAAATTTGGAAACCCCCTTCCAAATCTGTCACTGACCATGGCCATGGATTTCTCGGAATGTAATATCTAAGAATGTACAAGAAATTCTCTCATTAATTATGATGAGTCGGTAGATCCTATGTTGATGCTAACCATTCGCGCATACGACTATACGTACCCAACGTACGCGCACAATGGTCAGGCTACGTGACCGGCTCCTAAATCAAAGTACGTACACCCGTATACCGAATTCGCCATAGCACCTCAAGTCTAAGGACTAAATCGTACACTGTTATAAGTCCTTGAGAAACATCCCATCACCGATATGCTTTTACGCACTTCCACAATGGGTTTCTCTGTTCGGGTCGTTCGATGCGTTCGATCCTCTATCGAACCATTTAGTCATATGCACTGATATCAAAATTTCTTGTTCATGAAACTCTACAAATTCACTTCATGTGAAACATGCATAATCCTACAAGTCTTAGTGATTCCTTTGATATCCCGTCTCGACGGGGATCTATTACTTGGAACATTTTTCGAGATCACGACCTTAAAGACTGTTTCATGATTGCACTCAGTACTGAAGTGAATCGTCCCATAGTCATGAGTGATCTCAGGGTTTCAACCAATCGCTCTTAATGAATTCGCGAAAGATGAAGTTGGCCATTAGTTTATATTATACACGAAATAAATAAACAATGCATATTAATAGATAAATCAAAGATTCGTTCAAGATAAAAATGTCCTATTACAAGCTATTGTGTTTGCTTGCAGGGCACTATCCTATCAATCTCCCACTTGCCCTAAAGCCAATCATAAACATTTCTAAGACCCATCTTTCCAAGATGCTCTTCGAACACATTTTGCGATAATGGCTTGGTTAGTGGATCAGCTACGTTATCCTTTGAGTCGACACGCTTCATTTAAATGTCTCATCTACCAATGATCTCCCTGATTACATGGTATTTCCTCATCACGTGTTTGGACTGGTGGTGTGATCTCGGTTCCTTTGCTTGAGCGATTGCCCCATTGTTGTCACAACAGCCCACTATGGGTTCTGCAATGCTAGGTATCACATCCAGCTCTTGGATAAAGTTTCTTATCCAAACACTTTCCTTTGCTGCATCTGATGCGGTGATATATTCTGCTTCAGACTGTTTGGAGCTCTTCCAACTCACCGCTGCACCGTTGAGGCAAAATATATATCCAGAATTGGACTTATAATCATCCACGTCAGACTGGAAACTCGAATAAGTGAATCCTTCGAGCTTCAATTCTCCACTACCGCCGTAGACCAAGAACATATCCTTAGTCCTTCTCAGGTACTTGAGGATAGCCTTTACGGCGGTCCAGTGTTCCTCCCCTGGATTTGACTGGTAGCGGCTCGTTACACTGAGAGTGTGCGCTACGTCAGGTCTAGTACATAACATTGCATACATTATGCTGCCAATGGCAGATGCATAAGGTATGAGAGACATTCTCTTTCTTTCTTCATCAGTCGTAGGGCACATCGATTTAGAAAGATAGATTCCATGTCTCATTGGAAGCAATCCTTTCTTGGATTCTTCCATACTGAATCTCTTCAGTATAGTGTTAATGTACTGAGATTGGGAGAGACCCAGCATATTCTTCGATCTATCTCTATAGATACATATGCCTAGTACGTAAGATGCATCTCCCATATCTTTCATGGAGAATTGCGTGGATAACCACGCTTTTGTATGCGTTAACGTTCTGATGTCGTCTCCGATCAACAGAATGTCATCGACATATAACACAATAAATTGTACAGAACTCCTATCGAACTTCTTGTACACACACGACTCATATACGTTCTTGATGAAGCCATACCCCTTGACTGTCTCATCAAAATGTTTTGATCTTACGTGGTTTCGTATACGATCAAAGAACTGAAGGAAATAGTTGAGGGCACAATTAAATTAAGGAAAGATCAATATTATATATTCCGAACGTGCGGATACAAATTACAAGCAATGGGGGTCCTATCTGAGCATTATAGGATGCCGTACAAGCTAGAGGATAGATACATACACAATGACCTAACTAACTTTCCATGATGGCTCCGAGCAGCAGCTTCGAGTAGAGAGCACCTGGGAAAACGTGACCACCTCCGCTTCATAAATGGTCGTGGTATTTATAGCTGAGACGGTGAGCTAGCTGATCCATCGGCAGGGGTATATTTCTCGATCCAAAGGCTTGGGCCTTCGATCGGCCCAGCAGTAACCTCCGGTCATGAGGCCTCTCTGGTTGATCGGATTGTAAATGTCATGACTTGGGCTTGATTCTACATTCCCAAGGTCAGGATTCATGTTCTTCGCTCTCGCCTGGGCATCTCAAAGTAGAGTCCAAAATATCCCTCATCAATACTCCCCCACTTCTCGAGCGCAAAGTGAAGCTTAAGCTCGAAGAAGTATGCACTATTTTGAATACGGGAATAAGCAAACCATCCATAATGTGCTTCGGATATGCCTCGTTAAAAACCTAACTCGGAAAAACCCATTGGGATAAAAACCGAATCAGGGAAAAAGAGTGCATATCTTGAAAACAATATGATGGCTTTACCGTGATGATTTAAATTTTGATTTTAATAATCTTCTTCTGGCTTACCAAATTGAATCATGATCCACGTATTCTTCCACATTGGCTACCGTACTGCCATAATTGACTCCTTTATTTATACTTCCCTATTTTTCCGACCGTAAGATGAAGTAAAGCGTTGGGCGTTAAATATATATATCGAGGAGGTGTAACCTTTTATGTTTTGGTTCTCAATCCCGATTGTGGAAAGTATAGGGGTCTAAAATGCAATTACCAGAAAGATAGTTTTGAATTTTTCCTTAGGGAGTTCAACCGTCGTGGTTACTCGGGGACCGGCTTGCAATTTACCCTTTTGACCTTATATATATGTGCTGATCGTTGAGGTTCACTTGCACAAGACTCTAAAAAAAAAAAGAAAAAACCCTAGATCGGAGCAAAGAGATCGATAAGAAATTTTGAAAATTTGTCTGACCATCCTTCTCATATTTACATTGTCTAGTCCAATTGACCCAAAAGGCAAAGCCAAAGTAGTGGAAGAACGAGAGAGTGGTCCTGACGAGACGCAGGCCGAGACTACCCAATCGCCAGTGGCGGAAAATTTGGGGAGCCCGAGCTCTGGTTCCGACCCTGAAAGGAAAGAAAGAGAGCTTAATTCTGACTCGGAGGGTGATGAAGACGATAGTTCGAACGGGGCGACTGACGAAGAAACCGCGGAAGACGATGGCCTTATACTGGCGGACAATGAACATATGAAATACAGAATAGGTGGCCAGGTCGTCGTTACAATTTTTAAGTGGGTAGAACCGTCAACCAGCGTAAGGCTTAATAAAACCGAGCAGAAATCCAATCAAACTGTTTGCTGTTATACTGAAGAGGATCGAGAATCTTTGGAAACAGAATTTGGTAAGTATCTAGGCGACGGATTTTCGATCGTCATTCCGACTCCCGAGCAGCGTGTCACTGATCCTCCTGAGGGGTGCCAAGCTTTTTATACTAGGCAATTTTTCTACGGTCTACGTATCCCCTTCATTCCTTTAATTTCTAGTGTTTTAGAGGCATTCCATCTCGCTCCTTCCCAAATCCTCCCGAATTCAATTGGGTATATCGTTGCCTTCAGCGTGCTAATGAAGGCCAAAGGGAAGAAAGCGGCTTTCCAAAATTTCTGGAGAGTCTTCCAAGTGAGTTCGTCCACGTCTTCGAACGCTGGATATGTATATTTTTCACAAAGGTCGAACCGATCAATTTTGTCGAGCAATGTCTCGAGCAACCTAAAGGCCTGGGAAAGAAGAGTTCTTTTTTGTTCGAGGCTCTGATACCCCATCTTCTGCGGAGAGTCCTGAACCGACGCCTTATGAATGGCCCGGAGAAAGGTCCTGGGTTTATTGTATGCGGAGCCTTAAAGGAAGGATGAATCACGAACTCCCGGATGAGTTTTTGCGGACTCTTCGACCTGACCTCTACCAAACTGCTCTAATGACCCAAGAGGGGGTCTTGAGGATGGCTAGGCTCAGCAAATGTACTTATCCTGCCCCCGCGATCACATTTGGACATCTTTCTTCGACGCCGGCCAATGTCCAAACCGATCAATTTGTAAGAACTGATGGGCAGGCTGACGCCCAAGTTGTAAGAATTGATGAGCAAGCTGACGCCGTTGTTGCTCCTCTTACTCTAGGTATGCTTACTTGTTTTTTTTGTAATTCAATGGATTTTTCTATGGTCGGAATTAACATTCTTTGGTTTTTCAGCCGAGGTCGTTGAGAGGTTTCGAACCTCTATAGCCGGCTCGAACGTAGCTTCTTTTTCAAAAGAGACCCAAGGCCAGTCCCGTAAACAAAGGAAATCAAGGGCTACTTCGAAGATCGGAGGAGCGATCCCTGGTACTGATACCACTGCGGTTCCGAACTTAGCTGTGAGTTTTTCTCAAATTGCTGCTGAGGGAACTTCACAATCCCGAGCTGCCGGGCCTCTCCAGTCGGTATTCTCGATTGATACATCCGATCAGAACTCAGCTGGATATAGTTATTACACATTCAAGGGAATCCAAGCCCAACAGATAATTGAAACCATAATGGCTCGAAAAAGGAATAGCGAAGAACCCTAATCTTCAAGAAGGGTGAGACCCTTTGGTCGGGAACCAGGTGCGATCCAACGTCGACCCGGCCGGATCGAGCCAGATTTGGCAGATTTCATTGAGGACCACCTTCGAAGACCAAGGGTCGTTGGATTTCCAGAGAGTGGGACAATCGCGTCCAACTTTGGCCCCAATGGCGAACACACTGTGGATAAATCGTTTATAATTCTGATGGCCGGAAGATTCAAGGATGATAATACCGAGCACTTCCATAAAGATGGCTTTCAAATCATGGGTGATTATGCTCATGCACATCAAAGGGTATATGTTTTTTCGTATGTACTAATTTTCTCGAAACTCCTCATCGCTGATACCTGTTTTCCTTCAGGCCGGAGATTTGTTCGTTCATCAATCTCATCGACTGGCTATCTTAAAGGAAGAATCGCGACTAGCTCATAATGCTCTACACGACATTCTGAAGGAGGATGCTGTTACTGCCGCTCGGTTGAATCAGACTACCGCCAAGCTAGCCGAGGTCGAAAAGGAGCTCGCGGAGGCTAAGAAAGAGCTTGAAGGGAAAAGGACACTTGAGGAAGAGGTCGAGAAGTTGAGGTCAGATTTTGAGCAAGCTAAGATACTTTCCGATCAGGCATACACTAGGGGTCGCGAAGAGGGCAGACTTCCAGCTGTAAAGGAATTTTTGGAATCCCCTTTCCTTGACGCCTTGGTTCGCCTACGATCGGGCTCGATTAACCAAGCCTTTTTCTATAAAGGAGTTCAGCAGCTCATCGTGGCCGGAAGGATTCAAGGCGCACTTAGCGAGTATCTTCCCCATATGAACCCTTATAAAAACATTTTTGGGGAAAACTACAAGGCCTCCTCTCTTCCTCCTGAAATTGTTGGTCTTCAAGATCATGAATATGCCCAATTCCTCACTGAATTCGGGGTTCCCATGCCCAACCCTGATATGCTCGAAGCGGAAGATGCGGTGGAAAAGAGCGAGGAGGTGAATATCGATGGTGATTCTAATGATCGGGAAGAAGAAAACATCTCTTCCCCTAGAGCAAGTAGTTCTTCCGCTGATGACCAAAGTAGGATGAAGGGGGTGATAGCTCGAGCAGCGGTGATAGCGATAGCTCGGAAGGTGATTCTGATGAAGAAGACGAAAAGGCGGAGGAGGGTCGCGATTCTGGTGCTGAAGAATCCGTTCATTGGTAAATACTATTTAATAGAAATACTATGTAATAGGACTTCCTTTATTAACATTTATACTTTGAATCTGTGTACTTCTTGACTTCTCGTATATACTTTGCATTCCTCAACTCACACTGTTGTTACCGTTCCATTATTGTGATAACAAGATGCTATCCTTGCTAGAAATACTAAGGCCTTTTCACATCATCTCACCATATCGTCGAATACTGATATCGGAGCTCCTAAAAATATATATAAGTTCCAAAGCCTCTGCAATAGCTTCTGGCAAAATGACCTCTTTAGGGGAAGATGCCATTGAGCGCGCATCCTTTTCTATTTCATTAGAGCCTTTTAAGGTCGAAAAACCTTTCGATCCAATGCCTATCTTTTTTTTTTTAATATATGTATACTTTTAGATAACTTGATGTTCACATTTTTGCCAACTGAGGCGAATTCCAATTTCCGAGCTTTGAATGGACTGACTTAGTGGTTGTCTTTCCTCTATAGCGATCTACGTGATATTTTCTCCAAATATTTCCTTATTCCTCGGGAAACTAAACCGTTATTACATCTTGATCGCGCAACCTATTACATTCCAACCGTTGGATAAAGTTGAAGTGCGTCTATAAATGGGGCTTTTCTTCAATTTAAAGAAAGAAAGAAAATAAAAATCTCTTCCTTTTTGTAGATTTTCTTCGATCATGTTGCTCAAGAAATATCGTCCCTTGACCCAATATTTCGAAATCCGAAGTAGGACTTATTTTTCGAGTTCTATAATGTTGATTACCTTGATTTCGACTAGAATATCTGTAGACGAAGAACTATTCGACCTTAAAGGCCAACAAGCCTCATTGCTGACCATCCACGGCCCCAATAATTCCCTCGACTTGGTAAAGTGTCGGAAGGGTTCAAGCATAAGGTTTTCAAGGGCGTTTAGCGATGGGTCATTATTCCTCTGGCATGGTTCTCATACTGAGGTACCTATTGCCACAATATTTTTCGAGGATGTGAAAAGGGTGCGGCGTCAGCGAATGAAGTGGCGTTCGACATGGGTTACTCGATCATCAAGCTAAGGCCGTTAATTCGTTATCCCCATAATCAACCAACACCCAATATTCACTATCCTTGTAAATCTTTCGAGTAAGGACATTATCGTCCGTTTGCTTATACTGCTAATTGTTTGTAGGATCGAAATGTAATAGGATCGAAGTAGCTTTGACAAATTCTGGTGTAATAGGATTGAGATATAGCTCTGTATCATTTTACTTATTCGAAAATCTATGTGATTAATATTTCACCATATTCTTGCTTTGTTTGATCTAATAATTTCTGCTCGATTGTTGCATATGAATTCCGGACGTTGATGAGTTTAAATGAGCTATCTACTGTAGCCAAACAGTTCCTTATTCATCGGGAATCCCAACGGTCGTTAAATCTTGTCCGTTTAATTAACAACTTATGGCCGTTAGATCTATCCCATCCCCTTCTATAAAAGGTGGTGTTGTATCCTTGAGACTATCCCTCACATCCTACTGGTTCTTTATTTATTCGATCATGATGATCAAAACCATTACTCTATCAACTCAACTTTTTGAGTTTAGACTTCGAACAGTCTTTGTTAGAAATAAGGTTGCTTCGAACTCGCTTAGAATATCGACAGGCAAATACATTCTCGATCTGGAAGGCCAATAAGCCAAATCCAGAAAACTCATAAGCTACCGATCCTTGCCCGGGGTCAGTTAATTAAAGATAATGCTTTTTTATGGCTGACTACTTCAGGGTCCGGAGAACTGCTCGACCTGCAAAAATGTTGGTGGAGTATGAGCGCCAAGTTCTCCAAGGATAGTCGGTAGCTTTATCATTCCTCTGGCATGAGTCTCTGCTCGGGGGGGCTGTTGCCACAATGCATTTAGGAAGACGTACTAGGGGCTGCGTCGGAGGATAAAGTTATCTAGAAAATTATGCATTAGCCCCTTCGTCTTCGGAAGACTACAAATAAAGGTAAAAGCATGTGGGTCTAAAGGAGATTCCACGCTCGGAGCTGAATTATCTCGATCGACCGGTAGGAGAAGAAATCGAAAATTTCATAGGATTGTAGAATGCAATAGAATCTGAATGTATTGTATTAGCTTGTACTATGCTCAAATGTATCTCCAATATTCTTGTTCTTTTGAACTTTCATACCTTTGTAATAGGATCAAAACTGTAATCTTTATAAACTTTTTCATCTCTTCTTCGTTGGT
The DNA here is from genome assembly GCA_038501285.1 of Penstemon eatonii. Classification (NCBI taxonomy): domain Eukaryota; kingdom Viridiplantae; phylum Streptophyta; class Magnoliopsida; order Lamiales; family Plantaginaceae; genus Penstemon; species Penstemon eatonii. The sequence goes on along the minus strand of CM076715.1, from coordinate 56,182,997 downwards.
CGATCAAATAATAGTCAGATGAACTCTTACCTCTGATAACCCGATCGAACTGGAATATTTTAAACTAATATGAGAATAATCGAACACCTCTTTTTTCGCGAGCAATGAATAAGTAACCAATTAATCTTCCTTTGGAAAATTTCTAAGTATGAATATTTAACCGATCCTTAGCATAACCGAATTTCTGAAATCGACCGAACTCTTTAATTCGAGAAATTCCAATCGACCATGAACTGTTGTTAATAATACTTGTATCAATCATTTGGGTTTGCATTTTTGATCGAATATAACGGTTGAGGGATAGAAATTGGACGAACATTTTAGCCCGAAAATCGTTAGTTAAACAAATAATAACCTCTGAATAGTTTCTGGTGCTTAGCTCATTGTAATTGATGGACTGGTGTCGATTGGGCCGATCAAAGTCTTTCCAACCTGAGCATTAATGATTGGTTGTAAATTGTCGCAAAACAAATTGATGTTCGAGCGCCATTTCTCGATGATAATGCATTGAGTTTTCCAAACCGGCATCGTATTTTGAATAGCATGTCCAAAAGATCAAATTTTAGGCAAACATTTCTGTTACCGGCGTTGCCCTTTAGATTGGTTAACAAATGAGAACCACGGGACCACGGAACCATCTTTATTGGGTCTATAAGATTATTTCTTTTCCCAACCAAACATGATCCTATTCCTTGGGAAATGTAACAGTCAGTACATTTATTGTTTAGATCATAGCCGTCCGAGACATGTTATCTGGTCCGTCGGTTTTAACCCTTCGCTGTTATAAATAGCTCCCATTTTTTCCGTCACATTCTTCACTCATTACCAATGCCTCGTCCGATCACCACAACTCGAGTTTTAAATTCTTTTAGCAATATGATCCGTAATACTTCTGAAATAAAGGAGTTTGAAATTAGGATCCGGACCCTGTTTTTCGATCCTAGTCCCTTTGGTGTAGCCTCTCTTGCTTAGAATATCGACAGGCAAAAGAAATTGCGCCTAGAATACCGGCATGCAACTTGCTCTCTTGGATCTAATCCACCTGAGTCGGGTTAGAATTCCGGTCTTCTGGTGCTGTATCCGGTCGGACAGTGGGTCAACCTTGGAGGAGTTCTTTAAATCTCGAGCATCGACTTCTTCAAGGATTTTCTTGAAGTATAGTTCCTTCGAGATTGCTTGGAGTAATTTTGCTGGGGTCGCTTCCTACTGTCCTGGATCAGTAATTCATGTGTGAACAATGATTGCCACAACTACTGGGCATATCAATCATTGTTCATGCACGACGACCTTAGATCAGTCTAAAAGTCCTGGTGATGGATCCGGATCCAGCTTTTATCCCGTTCCGCAGAACGCTCGAGGATGTGCAACACGTGGCGAGTGATTGTCATGAAGAATCTTTGATGAGTTCTGCATCCGGTGCGGACGCAAGAACGCGGATCGATCATGTCTAGTTTTTGCCCGTAGGATTTGTAGTAGGGTAGGAGTGACTGTATTATTCTTTTTGAGCTCGAATTTCACTATTGTACTCGAGAATTCCTTTGTAATTTGTTCGAAGAATAAATAAAAACTTTGTTTTCTGCTCAATCTTCGTTGTATGTTCTTCTTGAATTGTTTGGGTGTTTTCTCGACTTCGTTGGTCGAATATATTTAAGATGTGATAAATCTTGAATGATTGCAACTTTGTGTAATTAACTTGAAATTATCAAACCTTTTCTTCGGAAGCATAGGTTCCTTCGGTAATTGAATGGTACTCCAAAATAGGTTGCAACTTCAAAGATTTGTATAATCTATTACCATCATACCAGTAGATTTGCTGGTATTTCATCGATCGCAGGCTATACTCCCTTTGAAATAGCTATCAACCGAGAAAACCAAATTATTTCTGTATTAGTTGATCGAGTAAAGTATCTGACAAAACTTTCCTTGTCCATTTACATCGGTCGTTCCATAGTTCTAAATGATTTAATCAGATAAATAACCTTCATTAACGATGATCGGATCGAATAACTTGGAGAATGAATCCGATAATTTATTGATCAAATAAAATGTAGAAAATAACATTCATTAACGATGATCGAATCGAATAACTTGGAAAATAAATCCAATAATTTACTGATCAAATAAAGTGTAAAAAATAATTTTTATCACATTTTCGAGGTTGCTTAATTCCAGTGTTCCTAGCAACAGCTTTCACCCTTTTCATTTCAATCCCGACCTAAGGGGCATAGCAACGGCTTTCACCCTTAGTCGGTTTCGAGGGTCGTAGCAACAACTTTCACCCATTTTTTTTTGTTTTTTTTATCGGTCATAGCAATAGCTTTCACCCGAGGGTCTTAGCAACAACTTTCACCCGTTTCGTTTTTATCGATCATAGCAACAACTTTGACCTGAGGGTCTTAGCAACAACTTTCACCCTTTTCGTTTTTATCGGTCATAGCAACAACTTTCACCTGAGGGTCTTGGCAACAGCTTTCACCCTTTTCATTTTTATCGGTCATAGCAACAGCTTTCACCTGAGGGTCTTAGCAACAACTTTCACCCTTTTCGTTTTTATCGGTCATAGCAACAGCTTTCACCTGAGGGTCTTAGCAACAGCTTTCACCCTTTTCGTTTTTATCGGTCATAGCAATAGCTTTCACCTGAGGGTCTTAGCAACAACTTTCACCCTTTTCGTTTTTATCTCGACCTAAGGGGCATAGCAACGGCTTTCACCCTTAGTCGATATTTGTTTGATACATTTAGAGATTGAGCATAGCCCCATAATATCTTCGTGATCAGATAATGAATTAATAACATCTCTGGCGAATAAGACTTTTCATTGAATAAATAATTTTTTTTCTCCACAAAACAAACTAAAAAGAAATAGAGCGAGATAACAAGGCAGTAGATAGGCTGGAGATCAGTAAATAGTCTTCCTAGTCCATAATAACGCATTTCCGAACTGTATAATCCTTGTCGATTTGAATTTAGAGAAAATTAATACTCGATTTGCGGATTATCAACTTTCTTTAGAGAAGATAAATATTTGGTACTGAACCTTTCCACCCATTGCCCCAAAGTAAATATAAAGTTTGACGGTGATCAAAACTCCGCGACAGAAATCTCCCGAATGATCACATGGATTCACCATATCGATAAAATTGCTGATCTGTTCCCCGGGGTAGGTAGTCCAGTTATATCGTAGTAACATAGTTGGAGCATCGTACGAAGCTATTTCCAACCTTCGCTCGGTGACAGTCGTATGGATCGGAATACTGTCTTGGGGAATGAATGGAGGAGCTTCCGGTTGCTTAGCCGCTCGAGACAGATTATCAGGCTCATTATTAACTGAGTTCTGCGCTCCGGCTGCAAGGGAAGGTCCTCCTCGAATATATGTATTTCTCCTCGTAGTAGGCATTTTTCGATCTAACACCCAAATAAGGCCCCACGGTGGGCGCCAATTGATCTTACGTGGTTTCGTATACGATCAAAGAAGTGAAGGAAATAGTTGAGGGCACAATTAAATTAAGGAAAGATCAATATTATATATTCCGAACGTGCGGATACAGATTACAAGCAATGGGGGTCCTATCTGAGCATTATAGGATGCCGTACAAGCTAAAGGATAGATACATACACAACGATCTATACTAACTTTCCAAGATGGCTCTGAGCAGCATCTTCGAGTAGAGAGCACCTGGGAAAACGTGACCACCTCCGCTTCATAAATGCTCGTGGTATTTATAGCTGAGACGGTGAGCTAGCTGATCCATCGGCAGGGGTATATTTCTCGGCCCAAAGGCTTGGGCCTGCGATCGGCCCAGCAGTAACCTCCGGTCATGAGGCCTCTCTGGTTGATCGGATTGTAAAGGCCGTGACTTGGGCTTGATTCTACATTCCTAAGGTCGGGATTCATGTTCTTCGCTCTTGCCTGGGCTTCTCAAAGTAGAGTCCAAAATATCCCTCATCACGTTTGTTCCAGGTTCGGGACGCCTGTTTTAGGCCATAGATAGACCTTTGAAGTTTGCAAACTTTATGCTCACTTCCTTTAGATGTAAAGCCTTTTGGCTGTTGCATATAGATTTCCTTATCAATGTCTCCATTGAGAAATGTGGTCTTTACATCCATTTGCCATATCTCGTAGTCATACCACGTGGCTGTGGCTAATAGTATCCGGACGGATTTTGACATCGCCACCAGGGAGAAGGTTTCCTCATAGTCTATACCAGGCCTTTGAGAATAACCTTTTGCCACAAGGCGAGCCTTATGAGTCAATACCTCTCCATTCATTCCAAGCTTGCGCTTGAAGATCCACTTACAGCCTACAGGGATAGTTCCCTCAGGTGGATCACCCAAGGTCCATACCTTGTTGGAATGCATGGAATCCATTTCGGATTGCATGGCTTCCTGCCACGCACCCGAGTCTATGTCTGACATAGCTTCTTCGTATGTCCTTGGATCACTGTCCAATTGATCGTTCTCGTGAATAAAGCCATACCTTTAAGGCTCTCTACGAACTCGATCGGACCTACGAAGTACTGGTGTACTAGATGGTTCAACGGGGTCAGGATCAACTCCCACTGTTTATGTGGATGGGTCCACTTCCTGGACTTAATCAAGTTCTACGGATACCCCGCTTCTTTTATTGAGGAAGTCATCCTCTAAGAAGTGGGCGTTCCTAGACACGAATGTCTTTCGTTCTGTAAGGTCGTAGAACAGGTATCCAATGGATTCCTTTGGATACACCACAAATTTGCACAAACTAGATCTACCATCTAGTTTATCTCCTTTCTTGTTTCTTACATAAGCAGGAGATCCCCATACTCGTAAATATGAGTATACGGGTGCTTTACCAAACCACTCTTGGTATGGCGTCGTCGGCACCGACTTTGAAGGTACTATATTAAGTATCTTCGAAGCAGTTAAGAGGGCTAGGCCCCAAAATGAAAAAGGAAGGTCAGCGAAACTCATCATGGAACGAACCATGTCTAACAAAGTTCTGTTCCTTCTCTCAGACACACCATTCAACTGCGGTGTTCTAGGAGGAGTTCGCTGCGAGAGAATTCAATTCTCAACAAGATAATCGAAGAATTCTTGACTTAAGTATTCACCACCTCGATCCGACCGAAGTGCCTTGATAGTATGTCCAAGTTGATTCTCAACTTCCATTCGAAACTCTTTGAATTTATCAAAAGCTTCGGACTTATACTTTATTAGGTATACATACCCAAAACGACTGTAGTCGTCTGTGAAGGTTATGAAGTATGAGAATCCTCCCCTTGCACTGACACTCAGTGGTCCACAAACATCAGTATGGATTAAATCCAAGGTTTGTTTGGTTCGCTCCGGTTTCCCAGTAAAGGCGGTTTGGTCATTTTTCCCTTGAGACAGGATTCGCAAGTTGGGAGATCATCTAGGTTCTGTATTTCAAGAGCCCTAAAGGAAACCAATTTTGAATTCTACTCTTGAAAATATGTTCAAGCCTAGCGTGCCAAAGTTGTGGATTATTATCATCTTGTTTTCTTTTCTTTGATTGAATGTGCATAACATTAGAATTAGCAGGTTCTAAGGAATAAAGACCATCTATCAAAGTACTACAACCATAAGTAAAACCTCATTTCAATATGATATAAATTCCATTTGAAATGGAAAAACAAAAACCATCATTATCCAACAAAGGAATAAAAATATTGTTTTTGATGATAGTCGGTACGTACAAACAGTCTTTTAAAACCAAAGAAAAATTTCCAAGAACGAATTCAACATCTCCTATGGCCTCTACCGCAACCCTAGCTCCGTTTCCAAAGTGCAGGATTCTATCCCCAGTTTTAAGAGGCCTTACTGCTCCCATCACCTGCAAATCATTGCAGATATGAGAACCAGCTGCGGTGTCTAACACCCATGATGCACAGTTAATAGAAATATTAACTTCAATAAAGAATATACCTTTTACCACCGTTTTCAGGTAGTCTGGGCAGTTCCGTTTCTAGTGCCTTGCTTTCTTGCAGTGGAAACATTCGTCCTCTGGGCTCTTTGTTTTCTTCTCGACAACCTTCTTGGTTGTTTTAGAAGAGATTACTTTCTTCTTCTTTTTCTTGCCCTTCTTCGGCTTTGCAGCCTTGGGTTGCTCAGCAATCATGACAGACTTTTCCCATTTCAGGGTCGATTCTGACGTGACCAATAAATTGGTCAGTTAGTGTAGAGCAAGTTCTCTATGCTCCATGTTGAAATTCAACACGAACTGATCAAATGAGTGCGGCAGAGCATGGAAAATGAGGTCATTGCGAAGGTCAGCGTGCAAGTCTACGTCCAAGTTCTCCGGTTTTTCAACCAGATTGATGAAACGTAAATAGTGATCCTTCACACTTGAACCCTCAGCCATTCTCAGATTGAATAATTCTTTTGTAGTCTTGAACCTTTCGGTCCTAGACTTTTCTCCAAATAGCTCTCGGAGATGAAGAATTATGTCAGCAGCATGCAACATCCTTGCATGCTGTTTCTGCAGCTCATTGGTCATAGATGCCAGCATGAGCCAACGAACCTGAATGTCATCATCGACCTATCTCTGATGGGTAGCTCGTTCCTCTTCCGAAACCCCTTCTGGAAGTGCACTAGGCATGGGTGCATCGAGAATGTAGCTCATTTTCTCGGAGTCGAGGACTATCCTCAGATTTCTAAGCCAGTCGACAAAATTTGATCCGTTCAGTTTGTTAGTGTCAAGGATGATAGCTAATGGATTCTTAGACATTTTTGCAGAATTGATCTACAAAAGTAAATGATAACGTTTAGCTGACTGATCTATATTAATACTTATAATTAGCGATGTTGGACTTGTTATCGAAAAAGTTCTCCCACTATTTTCTCGAAACAATTACCCCTTCAATTGTTTGGGAAATCTAATCTCCTAGTAGGTCTTGACGTCCCAGCAGATATTAATTGCACCTACGACTCGCGACCATACAATTAATTCCCCAGGTAGGTATACTTTTACCAATTGTGTTACTCCACAACCTTCAAGCTATTTTGCCTCGATTTTCGCACCCATCTAGCACTGCTACATCATGAGTGGTACTACTCGTTAAGTCTAATCCATGAATCTTGATGAGCAACGGGCCCGGTCATGAAATCCCCATAACTTAGTTATGGTCGTTAGTCACATCCCGACCAATCCTCACCCTTGTTGAGTTTAGTTAAAAACAAGAACCAAGGAATTTCGTGTATTGTCCCTTTCTTTGCCTAGGGTGCCAAACTCTGGATCACCTTCAATGATAAGTGTAGACAACCTACACTAGTCCCTATTGATGGATGGCATGGATCTTTAAAACTTCATTTTAATGTACCCAATATGACTTAATATTATTTCAAGAGGGGGTTTTCGAGTTTAAGAGTTTGAGGTAACTCTCCTCGAGATCTCACCGTTCCAGTTATGCATTATCTTTTATTTACGATCTAAATATAACTAGCGCGCATCACCATACAAGCTAAGATATAAATACGTAAATAAATAAACATATACACCTAGCATGCATGCTACATAGTAAGTTTTCGATCGAGAGCCTCCTATGCGAACCACCATCGAGCCAAAGACGATGGTCCTTTTAGTCAATCTAATTGGGTTTCAAAGAAACCTAGTCTATTACACATGTTACCATGCATACATGGCCTTTAGTCTTCTTGGGCTCCCACCTTGCTTGTAATGGGCCTCCATCCTAAACTAATAAAACAGTAAAGTCCTATCTATTACAAAGGCTCAAAGTGGTCAAAAAACTTAAGGCTCGCAGACCCAATAAAACCAACAAGATTAAAATAACTAATCATATCTAACCTAATGGTCAAGGCTCGGCGCGATCGAAAACCACGTAAACAATTCACGTAGAGCAAGAAACAAGCAAAATTCATTTTTCTTATTTCTTATATATTTTAAAACAACCTTTTAAAATACCTAAATATTCTAGTTTCAAAATCCCTTTTAAAACAATCTTAAACATCATTTTAAAACCCCTTTTAAAACAACCCTTTGATTCTCACTTTTTAGTCCCTACTAATTATGATAAAATTAACTTTCCAGATTTACTAAACTATTTTAGTGCACAAAACAGTTTCTGTTTTTCAATTTTGAAAAATTGCAGTTTGGCCCCTGAATTTTCGAAAATTACATTTTGACCCCTCAACTTTTGGAAATTATAAATTAGCCCCAAAATTTCCAGAATATGCAAATTGGACCAGAAAGCAGAAAATTAACAAAATTTCCAGAAACTTTTGTTTATTGCAAAACAGACCCCATATTTACACAAATAGCAAAAACACCCCCTAACTTTTCGTAAATTGCAAAATGGTCCATATTTTGAAAAATTCCAGAAATTACAATTTGGTCCAGAATTGCAGAAAAACAAAATTTTATTTTCTATCCAGATTTTATAAAAATAGCAATTTGCAAATAAGCCCTCCAATTTTCGGAAATTACATTTTTGGCCCAAAACCGAAAAGTGCATAGATCCGAACATTTAATTTATCATAACAAGCAAGAATAAAAATCAGAACACAACAAACACATATATCCGTATATTTTGATGCGTTCAGGCCTTTTTCGTATGTGCAAAATAAGTTTGGCTCTGATACCACTGTTGGGATTTTATGTGTAAGATTGTCAAAACAACGTTGCGAAATTTAAAATTTTTTCATAACCCAATTCCCAGGATTTACTTATTAGCACATGCAAATAAGTTTGAATACAATTTAGCAAGTAATTACTAAATTAAAAGGGTGGTAAATGCAATTTACCTCACCACAGGCAAAGGTGGTGGTTTCTCCGGTCTTCTTTCGGATCACTAGAGCACCCCAAGTGTTGTGCCTCTAGAGAAAAGTCCACACCAGCTAGATTTGTGAGACCCTCAGGTTTAGAACTAGGATAGAAACACGTCAGATTCAAGAGTTGGATCAAGATCCAACTCTAGATGTAGAAGGAGAAGACAGAAAGAGGTGAGGGGCGGCCGATCCACTCAACCACGGCGGCGATGTGGCTGATCTTGGACGGCGGCGGCGGCGGCTAGGGCAAGGGGGGCGGCGGCGGCTTAGCTAGTAAGGTTAGGGTTTTTGTTTTGCTTCTTGCTTGCTTGGAATGAATTAGGTTTTGAGTCTCCAAAACTCCCTATTTATAGATAATGCAAAAACCCTATCTTCTTAGGTAATAGGCCACTATTAAGTTGGCCATTTCTTGCATCTATTTAATTATTACTTTAATTAAATAACCCACTCATTTAATTGACACTTTAATTAAATGGCCTATTCATTTAATTAACACTTTAATTACATGACCCAATAACTCTAATTAAAGATTTAACACTTTAATTATTAATTTTATTAATTATATAATTCTAATTAATTTTCTCTCTCCTAGAAATAACCCTTTGATTCTTATACTTTGATTTAACCCTTTAAGGCTTTAAATCGTTTCTTTCTACAATTGACTATCACAGTCCAACTGTATTGTGTGTGACCCTCTAGGTTCATCATCAATTGGCCGCAGGCTCACGTTTCTTTGATTTAATTAATGAGCAATTAATATTTAATTAATTGTTCCGATCAATAAACTTCCTTTAATTGACCACTCCAGAATTCATCTCCAATTAATTCAGGAGTACCCACACCTCATGGTTGATGTCTAGCCACAAGCCCATGAGGCCCAACTTCAGGTGAATTGACATTAGTGAACCTCACCTCTTATAAGTACCGTGTACATAAGGTCCTTTTAATGTCTAATTTCCCTATCGAGACCTAGGGTGTGTGAATTGGTCGGTACCTCTAATCATCTCAATTCTGTACTTTCTTATTCTGGATAATACTTCCAGTGTGACTGCTAAATTTGGAAACCCCTTTCCAAATCTGTCACTGACCATGGCCATGGATTTCTTGGAATGTATTATCTAAGAATGTACAGGAAATTCTCTCATTCATTATGATGAGTCGGTAGATCCTATGTTGATGCTAACCATCCGCGCATACGACTATACGTACCCAATGTAGGCGCACTATGGTCAGGCTACGTGACCGGTTCCTAAATCAATGTACGTACACTCGTATACCGAATTCGCCCTAGCACCTCAAGTCTAAGGACTAAATCATACACTGTTATAAGTCCTTGAGAAATATCCCATCACCGATATGCTTTTATGCACTTCCACAATGGGTTTCTCTGTTCGGGTTGTTCGATGCGTTCGATCCTCTATCGAACCATTTAGTCATATGCACTGATATCAAAATTTCTTGTTCATGATACTCTACAAATTCACTTAATGTGAAACATGCATAATCCTACAAGTCTTGGCGATTCCTTCGATACCCCGTATCGACGGGAATCTATGACTTGGAACATTTTTCGAGATCACGACCATAGAGACTGTTTCATGATTGCACTCAGTACTGAAGTGAATCGTCCCATAGTCATGAGTGATCTCAGGGTTTCAACCAATCACTTTTAATGAATTCGCGAAAGATGAAGTTGGCCATTAGTTTATATTATTCACGAAATAAATAAACAATGCTTATTAATGGATAAATCAAATATTCGTTCAAGATAAAATAATCCTATTACAAGCTATTGTGTTGGCTTGCGGGGCACTATCCTATCACTAAGTGGGTATTCAGGAACAAAATGAATGAAGATGGTATTGTCACCAAAAAACAAAGCAAGACTAGTGGCCAAGGGTTACTGCCAAGAAGAAGGCATTGACTTTGACTAAACATTCGCACCAGTAGCAAGACTAGAAGCAATCAGACTGTTTCTCGCCTATGCTGCTCATAAGAACTTCACTGTCTATCAGATGGAGGTAAAGTCTGCCTTTCTCAATGGAGAATTGCAAGAAGAAGTATATGTTGAACAACCACCTGGATTTGAATCATACAAAGAAGAAAACAAGGTGTATCGTCTGAAGAAAGCTCTCTATGGACTGAAACAGGCTCCAAGAGCATGGTATGATACTTTATCAGATTTTCTTTTAATCAAAGGATTTCAAAAAGGTAAAGTAGATAAAACCTTGTTTACTGTTGAATGGGAGGATCATATATTACTTGTGCAAATATATGTAGACGTTATTATTCTCGGTTCAACTAACCAACAGATGTGTGACAAGTTCTCCAAGCTGATGTAGAACAAATTTGAAATGAGCATGATGGGTGAACTAAATTACTTTCTTGGTTTGCAAGTTAGACAGTTGCCTGATGGAATATTCATCAACCAAGCTAAATACTCAAAAGATCAGTTCAAGAAATTTGGTATGGAAACTAGCTCTACTGTTAGCGTTCCTATGTCTACTGGACTTCCCTTGGATAAAGATGAAGATGACAAATCAGTGGATATAACCAAGTACAGAGGCATAATAGGGTCACTGTTATATCTAACAACTAGTAGACCTGATATTATGTATTCTGTTGGGGTTTGTGGGAGATATCAATCAAATTCTAAGGAATCGCATCTCCTAGCTGCCAAGAAGATACTCAAATACCTTAAAGGCACTCAAGAAATGGGGTTGTGGTACCCTAGAGAATTTGGATTTGAACATAGAGGTTATTCAGATTCTGACTTTGCTGGCTGCAAGATTGATAGGAAAAGTACCACTGGCGCCTGTTAATTTTTGGGTAGTCGTCTGATCTCATGGATGAGTAAGAAACAGACTTCACTGTCTATCTCTACTGCTGAAGCTGAATACATTGCTGCTGGAGCATGTTGTGCACAAATACTTTGATTGAAGCATCAATTAGAAGATTACAACATAAAGATCAGTGGAATTCCAATCTACTGTGACAATACAAGTGCCATCTCTCTTACTCAGAACACTACAAGTCACTCAAGGACTAAGCATATTGAGATCAAGCATCATTCATCAGAGATCATGTGGAAAAGGGAAATGTTATAATTGAGTATATTCATATTGACAATCAGATTGTTGACATCTTCACCAAACCACTAAGTGAGGCAAGGTTTTCAACTCTAAGAGCTGAACTAGGACTACTAAATTTGGATGCATAAGCTGAGGGGGAACTCATCAGAAGACTTGAGTTTATCAGCTTACTCATCTTATTATCTTCAAGGTTAAGTCTCAACAGACTAGTTAACTTATGAATTCTTAAAGTCAGAGGGAACGTGTAAGAACGTGTAAGATTAGGGGTACTTCTGATTAAAAGATGAAATTTGTTGATGACAGTTAGTTGAATTTATGTGTTCATCACAAAGGTTCTTAATTCCTGAAGATTGAAGATAAATTTATCTTGCTGGATTGACAAACAACAGAGGAAGATTACTAGATTACCCGCGTTTCTCGCCCCACGATTAAGTCTGACAGCTAACTGATCTAACGGTTCGCGTGAAGCACGAAAACCGACGCGCCTTCATCTCTATAAATCCACATCTGATCTGCTTACTGATCTCTTACGCACCCTCACTTTTAAGAACATTCAGAGAGAATTTTTGCTTTCAATTTTTCTGCAAATCTACTCTCTTTCACTTAATCTTTTCAGAAAATTCACAATGGCCAAAGAAGAAGGACGAACCTTTCACTCAACTGGAACTCTGTTGATGAAGGAAATTATGGAGAAATTTCAAGTCGCGAATCTGGTAAAATTCATGGAGGCCCATGAAGATATGGTATACAACGATCAGATTCTGGAATACTATGGTTCGTCTAGCAAGCCTAACCTTGAGAAGAAAGAGATAAAGGCCCGAGTTGGAGGAGTTGATATCTGCATCACTCCTGCTCTGTTTAATGAGAAGTATAGTCTGCCTATGGAAGGAAGAACGAACATCACTACTATGGCCGAGCCTAAGGAAGCTGAATTCTGTAATATTTGTGCAAGGGAAGGAGAAATACTTGCTGGGAACATAAAACCCGAGGGATGAAAATCAGCGGATGGCTGATATGGTCGCCAAATTCATTGAGAATTGCATATTCTCACTTAATAGTGTACCGATGAAGATATTTCATGTGATGATAGATGTTTACTACGGGATGACAGTGAACTGGGCTACTTATGTTTGGTACATTTTGGCTGATCACATCAAGAAGGGGAATACCTACCACAGTATATTCCTCAGTCATCTGTTCATGAGTCTTCAATGTGGAATGACCAATGGAAAGGTAATTCATCAAGAAAAAGCTATGCACGCTTATCTTACTGTGAAAGAGCAGAGTAAAAGGAAAGCATCTGATGCACCAAAGAAGACAGCCGCTGAAAAGAAAAGAAAAACAAATATTTCTAAGTCTTCTGTTCAAATAGCTGATCCAACTTTTAAAGACAGAACAGAAGAGAATGCAGAGAAACTTGTTGTTGATGTTATTCATAGCTCAGACAGCAAAAGAGATTGAAGATGCTGCTTATGGTTCTCCATCCAGAACCATTTCTGCTGAAAAACCACTGGAGAATGTTGTTGCCAGAACGAGGAGTCAACTTAGAGACTCAGCAACTTCAAAGCCATTTCAAGGAAAAGTGGTCCACACCAGAGCCACTGTTAGAAAAAGGATGACTTTTGTGTCATCGCCTACTAAGTTATCTGACTTAGTAAGGCAAAGTCCTCCATCAGCAGAGAGGCCTGCTGGAGCTGAACAGAAGTCTGCTGCCAAAGAGTCAGCTGATACGACAGCTACTCAACAGATTGTCCATGTCACTCCAACAGCTGACGTTAATCAACCTCAAGATGATCCTGAACTGCAGATCATCGAACCAATCGCAGTTGCACCAATTTCAACTGTTGCAACTGAACCTGCTGTTGCTGCACCAGCTCAGACATCTGCTAAACCAAAGAGAAAAAGGATTCTAAGGAGAAAAGTGTCTGCTGCTGAAAAGAAGAGAAGAGAGAAAGCAGAGCAACAGAAGAAGGATGCTGAAGACTTCCGCAGAGCAGTGGAATTGAGCAAGATTGAAGCTGAAAAAGCTGCTCAAAGGAAGAAGTTAACTGATGCTGAACTGCAAGCTCAGGAGGATGCTGATGTGGCTAAAGCTCTGGAACATAGCAAGCAAGATGCACATGGTCCACGCAGGGCTGGAGGCATTAGAGTTGGAGAGACTATGAACGCCAGACAGATCCTAGCTCCTGGCCAAAGGGTGGAAAAGAGGCCATTTGCTGTAAAATGGGCCTTAGACATTGTTAAATCTAACCCTATTGCTTTTGACAGATTTGAAGCAACCTTGGCAGAGTTTGACAGACAACTACAGCAAAGAACTATCTCCAGGAGAAAATCAGATACATCAAGTGGAGAACTTAAAGAGTTAGCAAATCAGTTGAAGAGATCCAGTCTTGGAAGGAGTTTGCTGATGAGGAGAAATGGGTACTCAGCTGGTGGAGAACTTACAGAGTTAGCAAATCAGTTGAAGAGATCCAGTCTTGGAAGGAGTTTGCTGATGAGGAGAAATGGGTACTCAGCTGGTTGCAAACTTCCTCAATTACCAAGACACTTGATCCAATCATGTTCGTGATGTCTTCCATGGCTATACAAGAGGGATTGTGGCCAAGGATGCTGAAAGAATTAAAAATGCATTGCCAGCCAAGAGGAGAAGAATGGATGATCCTGTTCAAAGAGCTGTGCAGATTGCTATTGATATTGCCTTAGAGAAGTGGGCTGAAAGATCAAGATACTTTCAAGGATTTCCTAGTGATCTGCCCACTCTACCAGGTGTTCAAGTTAGACAGTTGCCTGATGGAATATTCATCAACCAAGGTAAATACTCAAAAGATCAGTTCAAGAAATTTGGTATGTAAACTAGCTCTACTGTTAGCGTTCCTATGTCTACTGGACTTCCCTTGGATAAAGATGAAGATGACAAATCAGTGGATATAACCAAGTACAGAGGCATAATAGGGTCACTGTTATATCTAACAACTAGTAGACCTGATATTATGTATTCTGTTGGGGTTAGTGCGAGATATCAATCAAATTCTAAGGAATCGCATCTCCCAGCTGCCAAGAAGATACTCAGATACCTTAAAGGCACTCAAGAATTGGGGTTGTGGTACCCTAGAGAATTTGGATTTGAACTTATTGGTTATTCATATTCTGACTTTGCTGGCTGCAAGATTGATAGGAAAAGTACCACTGGCGCCTGTTAATTTTTGGGTAGTCGTCTGATCTCATGGATGAGTAAGAAACAGACTTCACTGTCTATCTCTACTGCTGAAGCTGAATACATTGCTGCTGGAGCATGTTGTGCACAAATACTTTGATTGAAGCATCAATTAGAAGATTACAACATAAAGATCAGTGGAATTCCAATCTACTGTGACAATACAAGTGCCATCTCACTTACTCAGAACACTACAAGTCACTCAAGGACTAAGCATATTGAGATCAAGCATCATTCATCAGAGATCATGTGGAAAAGGGAAATGTTATAATTGAGTATATTCATATTGACAATCAGATTGTTTACATCTTCACCAAACCACTAAGTGAGGCAAGGTTTTCAACTCTAAGAGCTGAACTAGGACTACTAAATTTGGATGCATAAGCTGAGGGGGAACTCATCAGAAGACTTGGGTTTATCAGCTTACTCATCTTATTATCTTCAAGGTTAAGTCTCAACAGACTAGTTAACTTATGGATTCTTAAAGTCAGGGGGAACGTGTAAGAACGTGTAAGATTAGGGTACGTCTGATTAAAAGATGAAATTTGTTGATGACAATTAGTTGAATTTATGTGTTCATCACAAAGGTTCTTAATTCCTGAAGATTGAAGATAAATTTATCTTGCTGGATCGACAAACAACAGAGGAAGATTACTAGATTACTCGCGTATCTCGCCCCACGATTAAGTCTGACAGCTAACTGATCTAACGGTTCGCGTGAAGCACGAAAACCGACGCGCCTTCATCTCTATAAATCCACATCTGATCTGCTTACTGATCTCTTACGCACCCTCACTTTTAAGAACATTCAGAAAGAATTTTTGCTTTCAATTTTTCTGCAAATCTACTCTTTTTCACTTAATCTTTTCAGAAAATTCACAATGGCCAAAGAAGAAGGACGAACCTTTCACTCAACTGGAACTCTGTTGATGAAGGAAATTATGGAGAAATTTCAAGTCGCGAATCTGGTAAAATTCATGGAGGCCCATGAAGATATGGTATACAACGATCAGATTCTGGAATACTATGGTTCGTCTAGCAAGCCTAACCTTGAGAAGAAAGAGATAAAGGCCCGAGTTGGAGGAGTTGATATCTGCATCACTCCTGCTCTGTTTAATGAGAAGTATAGTCTGCCTATGGAAGGAAGAACGAACATCACTACTATGGCCGAGCCTAAGGAAGCTGAATTCTGTAATATTTGTGCAAGGGTAGGAGAAATACTTGCTGGGAACATAAAACCCGAGGGATGAAAATCAGCGGATGGCTGATATGGTCGCCAAATTCATTGAGAATTGCATATTCTCACTTAATAGTGTACCGATGAAGAGATTTCATGTGATGATAGATGTTTACTACGGGATGACAGTGAACTGGGCTACTTATGTTTGGTACATTTTGGCTGATCACATCAAGAAGGGGAATACCTACCACAGTATATTCCTCAGTCATCTGTTCATGAGTCTTCAATGTGGAATGACCAATGTAAAGGTAATTCATCAAGAAAAAGCTATGCACGCTTATCTTGCTGTGAAAGAGCAGAGTAAAAGGAAAGCATCTGATGCACCAAAGAAGACAGCTGCTGAAAAGAAAAGAAAAACAAATATTTCTAAGTCTTCTGTTCAAATAGCTGATCCAACTGTTAAAGCCAGAACAGAAGAGAATGCAGAGAAACTTGTTGTTGATGCTATTCATAGCTCAGACAGCAAAAGAGATTGAAGATGCTGCTTATGGTTCTCCATCCAGAACCATTTCTGCTGAAAAACCACTGGAGAATGTTGTTGCCAGAACGAGGAGTCAACTTAGAGACTCAGCAACTTCAAAGCCATTTCAAGGAAAAGTGGTCCACAGCAGAGCCACTGTTAGAAAAAGGATGACTTTTGTGTCATCGCCTACTAAGTTATCTGACTTAGTAAGGCAAAGTCCTCCATCAGCAGAGAGGCCTGCTGGAGCTGAACAGAAGTCTGCTGCCAAAGAGTCAGCTGATACGACAGCTACTCAACAGATTGTCCATGTCACTCCAACAGCTGACGTTAATCAACCTCAAGATGATCCTGAACTGCAGATCATCGAACCAATCGCAGTTGCACCAATTTCAACTGTTGCAACTGAACCTGCTGTTGCTGGACCAGCTCAGACATCTGCTAAACCAAAGAGAAAAAGGATTCTAAGGAGAAAAGTGTCTGCTGCTGAAAAGAAGAGAAGAGAGAAAGCAGAGCAACAGAAGAAGGATGCTGAAGACTTCCGCAGAGAGTGGAATTGAGCAAGATTGAAGCTGAAAAAGCTGCTCAAAGGAAGAAGTTAACTGATGCTGAACTGCAATCTCAGGAGGATGCTGATGTGGCTAAAGCTCTGCAACTTAGCAAGCAAGATGCACATGGTCCACGCAGGGCTGGAGGCATTAGAATTGGAGAGACTATGAACGCCAGACAGATCCTACCTCCTGGCCAAAGGGTGGAAAAGAGGCCATTTGCTGTAAAATGGGCCTTAGACATTGTTAAATCTAACCCTATTGCTTTTGATAGATTTGAAGCAACCTTGGCAGAGTTTGACAGACAACTACAGCAAAGAACTATCTCCAGGAGAAAATCAGACACATCAAGTGGAGAACTTACAGAGTTAGCAAATCAGTTGAAGAGATCCAGTCTTGGAAGGAGTTTGCTGATGAGGAGAAATGGGTACTCAGCTGGTGGAGAACTTACAGAGTTAGCAAATCAGTTGAAGAGATCCAGTCTTGGAAGGAGTTTGCTGATGAGGAGAAATGGGTACTCAGCTGGTTGCAAACTTCCTCAATCACCAAGACACTTGATCCAGATCATGTTCGTGATGTCTTCCATGGCTATACAAGAGGGATTGTGGCCAAGGAAGCTGAAAGAATTAAAAATGCATTGCCAGCCAAGAGGAGAAGAATGGATGATCCTGTTCAAAGAGCTGTGCAGATTGCTATTGATATTGCCTTAGAGAAGTGGGCTGAAAGATCAAGATACTTTCAAGGATCTCCTAGTGATCTGCCCACTTTACCAGGTGTTCAGCAGATAACATTTGGTCCTGAGGTCAGTGAGTTTCAGGAAAATCCAAAAGTAAAGGCACTTTCTGAAGGAACAATGCCTCCTACTACTAGAGTGATCCATCAGACAACAGTTATATCAGCAGATGGAATTCCTAAAACTATTAAGGTGGAAGAACAAGTAGTTGTTCAAGATCCTCCAGAATCTATCCAAACTGAAGCTGATGCCGTTCTGGAAGATGTTCCTGTCCACCATGAAGATCAACCAGCCTCATCTTCTGTTCCAACAGCTGACAAGCACTCGTCCTTGATGGAATCCTTCCAGATGCTGTTAGAACATTCTCTTAGGGAGATGGAAGAGAGAAACAGGCTGATGATGTGACAGATGCGTGAAGAGAATGCAAGGATGATCAGAGATGCAATTGACAACTTCCCACTGCCACCAGACAACTCCTTGATGCTGACTCAAAATTTGATCAGTTTGAATAAGAACGTTGAAGATGTGAAAGCTGATGTAAATCACCTTCACACAGCTCTTCAAAGAAATGAAGGAGACATTGCTGATTTGATAAGCCTATTAACAAAAGTTTTAGAGGCAGAAACGGAGAAGAACATTTTGTTGGTTAAGGAAATTAACTCCACTGCCAACAAAGTTCATGATGAATTCTCCACTCTTCAGCTGAATATGTATTATCTGAATGACCAAGTTGGCACATTCAAATCCCCTTTGACTCATCAAACTGCTCAACCTGATACTGTGGATCAAAACATCATAAGACTCTGCACTGCCCTCAACAAAAAGGGGGAAGAGAAATCAGCTATAACAACTACTCAAGTACCTGAACAAAAGGACTCTGCTGCTGATCAAGAAAAACGTGTTGAAGAATCAGAGAGACCTGTACTTGAAAAGGAAGCTGAAGTTGAAGAAAAGAATGCTGAAGTTGAAGAGACTGCTAAGGAAGCTGATGGACAAGAAGCTGCTGAAGAATCCAAGGAACCAGCAAAATCTGACAAGGAGATTGCTGCTGCCAAGGATACACCAGAAGAGCAACTTGATCCATATGTAAAGTACAAGAATCTGGAACGCATCAAGAGAAGGATTGAGGAAGCAGATCGCCAATTAAAAATGGAAGCTGCTAACAAAAATTTGGCTTCTGATGATGTTAATGATGAAGAAGAGGAGAGCTTTGATGAAGATGAAGAGGAAGCGTATGAAGAAGTGGAAGAAAAAATCACTGATGAATCTGATTATTAGACTTATCTATCCTTGTATCAGCTTACCTTATTTTCCTGTAATCTAATCTGATTAGAAAACTTGTAACTTGTACTAAAATTATTATCATCTATAAAAAGTTCAAGTTCTTATTCCAACATACTATTCCTATCTTAGAAATTTTTTAGGATTAAAACTTTAGTTTAAATACAGGTACTTAGCTGAAGTTTTGTCATCGTCAAAAAGGGGGAAATTGTTGGATGAAGATGAAGATAGAAGTACAAGGAATTTAAAGGTTAAAGGGAGGTTTTGATGATTTCCAAAACGTCAAAATCAGCTAAGGAATGCTTAGTGAAATCCCTTAGAAGAATTTTGACCAACTTATAGACAAATCAGATAAGTCAAAATTTCACTTGGTCCAAAAGATTACTGACCTGCTGAAGGAAGAAATCAGTTTGGTGAAAATAAGCTGACTCAAATCAGATTGGTTCTAGTTGAGATCAGCTAAGTACATCATCAGACGAGAGAACTTAATCAGCTAAGTGAAGAAGATCAGGAAGTCTTCTCAACGGTAATAAATGCACTTGGAGTAATAAATGCTGAAGAAGGAGGGTATTTATGTCAAATGATTGAAGAAATCCTCTTATCAGCTTGGTGAATTAAATGCTGCTGATAGAAAGTACAGCAGACTGTACTGTAGCAGTCACAAAGAGCCGTTTTCAGAGAACATGGACCATTACTTGAGGATTTGAATCTTGTCTTTCTTCAACCGATATTTTTCAAGCTGAGAGTATAAATAGTTTGAGAGTTTGAGAGAAGAAGGAGCTACAACAACACATTTTATGAGAGAAATTTTCGAAGCAGAATTCTTCTAAGTCTCAAGAACTCACGAACAACTCACTCATCAGCTTAGTCATTTGTTGACAAAAGCCGAAGTTGAAGATCAAAGAAAAACACATAAATCTGAATGATTTTGTTAAGAGAGTGTTGTGAGGAATTTTATCCATCTTTGTGAGTGATAAAATTCTGTAGATTAGGTTATCTTAGTGATTTCCTAGTACGAACTTGTGGCCTTTCCATTTGTTGATTGGCGCAAGCATTGTATACTGTTAACTTTTTATTTCTAGTATAACTCAATATCTAAGTGACTTGGAAGAGTGGACTAAAGGATTTAAATCCATATAACCACTATAAAAATTCTTGTGTTCACCTTTGCATAAGTTTTCTAGCATATTTCAAAATTGCATAAGTTTACACTTGAATCAAACTTTTAGAGATTTTAAAGGAGTTTTAAAACTGGGGATAAAATCTTTAAATGGCTAAGTTTACTTGTGAAAAAACACTTAACAACATCCGCTGCAAGTATTCTGATTTAAAACCAATTTTTCTGAAATCAGCTAAGTATTTATCTGAAGAGTGGTCAACTCTACTGCTCAAACTTTGTGTGCGATCAGCTTAGTCAACTTACTGTTCTAGATCATCTTAGTCTGCTAACAGACAACTTAAAAAGTTTTTAAGTCTAAAATTTTTAGAGGTCTAGTCACCCCCCCCTCTAGACCTCATCTGACCACTTGGGACCAACAGTATAAGTTAATGGTTATAACAATTTGAGAATTAGTGAGGTTAATTTGGTTAACAACCATGGGCGTAGTTTTTTTTCCTTTAAATTTGTATGTCTTTTCCATATATGTATTATGCATTGGACATGCTTAATTTGTTAATAATCCATTCAAAAAAAATTATTCTTTGGTATTAAAGCCAACATATCCTTAAATTCAATTTTACATCCTTTCTTTTAGTTCAACCCTATAATATTTAGATATTGGATGATTCCCAAATCAAATTGTGAAGATATTAAGCACGAATATTGGGATAGCCTTTTGTATTCTACTGTCAAAATTTTGAAAATATGTTGTTGGACTTTGTAGTAGTATTTCATATCTTACTATATTAAGCTGAAATAAATTCACTAAAATTAACTATCTAACTCGTGTCTGCATGTCATTACTTGTAGCTTTTTCTAATACTTTGATTTGAGATTTGAAAGAAGAGAAACTCATCTATATAGAAAAATATACAATATATTTTCTCCATTTAAATTTGCTTTATTGTGTGCAAAGTTACAACTTCCTGATGTTTCTAGGAGCAATTTCTTAAGAGATGTGCGGTTGGTTGCTTGTGATGTCAGATCATTGAGTAACATTTATTTGAAGTCAGTAAAAGTCTTATTACTAGATGAGGTTCACTGAGTGATGAAATCATAGAGAAAATCTTACTCGGCTGCCCACTTCTTGAAAGATCCATCCTTGGTTAAGTGTTATGGGTTACTTAATTTCGATTGCAAAAGCCCAATCTTGGAGAAAATGAAAGTAATCCTTAACACGGAGCCAGCACGTTTAAGCATATATAGTCCTTATTTGTTATTACTGGATGTAGTTGGATGGATAGAACGTGCTGTTCTAATAGATGTTTCATCTGTAGTCAATGTCTCAGTCTTTTATACTTCTATTTCAGATGTGAAAAGAGGGACTATGTTTATTTTCAAAAGCTTCTTCAAAAGGTTCACCTGTGCAAGATTTTTACTCCATGCACACGGAGTATTTTGATACATTCATGCATATTCAATTATTAGCATTCCTAGTCTGTCTGTATAATGTATAATTCATTTCGATTCTGAGTCAAAGTGAGAAAAATGGAAGGCCTAACCCTGATATGAGTGTGTGTGTGCCATTCAAATGAGAGGGCATTTTAAGTGTTTTTCATACTTTTCATCTGAGAGGGCATTTTGAAATTTCTTTAAGTCTCTATAATGGAAAATTACATCTATTAAAGCACACTTCTTGACAAGTGAAAATTCTTTAATTTTATAAAAAGTGAATTTTGGTGAAAAATAGTTAATAAAAGTTAAATAAAGAATTTTTTATTATTTCTTACTGGAGATTTTATCATTTTTTCTAGTAGGCATAAATTAGGAATTTAGACTCCTTTGACATTGATACCAATTACATCCAAAAATTTTATATCAGTTCTATGGAATTAAAACTTTAGAGCATTACTCTGATGCTTTCTTTTCTGCCCTGGAATCGTGAAATTACCTAGCATGCATGATTATTGAGAAAATGTATCATGTAAAGCACTTCTACGATTTTGAAATATGATATAGGGTTAAATAGATTCCTTCTGGACCTTTTTGGTATTAAAGCCAACAATATCATTTCTTTTAGTCTCTAACATAAGGTTCTACCAAAAGAGAAAGTTCCATCATTAGGAACCTCTAATTTTCTTTGGCTTTGAAAATGAAAATTTTGAAAAATTGTTGTCGGATTTTGTGGTTACAGTTCATGTTCAGATAGCTCTCTGCTGCAATCCTTGCTTCTCTAATCTCCTTGGAATTGTTTTCATAGTTTGATTAGTTTTTGTAATCGAGTTAATCTTTCTCTGTGGGCCTTCTACTTGTAAAGTAGAGATCACAAATTCTGTTGGTTGTAGTTCCTTTTCTTTCTTTTATAGTTTCTTAAAATATTACTGATTTCAAGAATTTTGACATTGGTGAATGGGAGACGGATGATGTGTAGTTTTTTAGGTACCCTAGGATAGATTTAAGTGATTTTTATTACTATAGCTTTGAAGTGCAGTCAAATGTTGAAGAGGTGGCATTCGACCACAACTCTCGAGCTCTGAAATTCTCACGATCGAATATACTTGTAAGGGAAGTTCTAAGCATGGTTTGTTGGTAGTACTTTTGTGGAACTTAGAGAAGAGAAATCTGTGTTAGTTTGAAATAAGATTTAGATATATGTCCTCTTCTACATCATAGAGGATAAAGGTTAAAACATGAATATTAACAAACTCTATATAAGAGTATCGCTCGGAATTCCTATTTGTAACTCCACTTCTAAAACTGGAGTCCCCCATTTTTTCTCTTAGAACATTTGGAAGAAAAATCGTTAAGTAGTAGTATACTCTATATCGACGTTGGGGTAAAGGCATTGGGAAAGGGCCTATCCCTACTCGAAAAGAAGTGAAGTCGCCTAGTGAAAGCTGTGCTTTTCTATTTTGAGACGAGAACACTTTATATGCTGTTAGTGTTTTTTTTTTCTTTTTTTGGAGAACTAGAACTTAGGCCATCTCCAATCGTTGGGGCAAAATTGCCCCTCCCCCTCTCCCTCTCCCCCTCCCACTCCCACTCCATAATCATCTTCAACAGTTAGGGACATAGAATAATAATAATAAAATAATAATAACAATAATAAAAATACAAAAAAGTAAAAATAATAATACAAAAATAATTATATAATAATAATAATAATAATAACAATACAAAAATTATTAATGGTATCAGAGCCTTGGAGGTAGAAGATATATTGTATATCATATGGGTTAACACATGATTAAAATTTAGAGAAAATGAATATTTTCCGTAAAAATGAAAATATTAAAAATAGCATAAATCAGGAATATGATCTTCCTCAGAATCTTGATTTACTTAATAAGTGGACTATTCCTAGAATTGAGCCAAAAACCATTTATAAAATGGGTACTTTTGAAAAAATTGGACTTAAACAGATTGTTAAAACTACAGAAGAGTCTATATCTCTTAATAATGATGAATTAACTATTAGATTATTAAATGAAAATGATATTCTACCATATAAATATACTCATAAATTTATCCATATAGGATTAGTACAGATCGCTTTTAAGCCATTAACTTTGGTAGGATTACCAGAAAGTTTTATTGCAGCACTACGTGATGGTAGAAATTTAAATTGGAAAAAATCATTGATGGGAATAATACAATCTAGTCTGGCACATGGACCAGTTTATTTTAATGTTTATCCTAATTTACAATTATCATTAACTGATGTTAATTTATTAGACGCTTTGACTTTAAATGTTAAAACTCATGGTTATGACTATGAACATGGAACAGAAGTTATGTGTGTCTGCTATAGAGTTTATTTTAAACCTCTTTATACTTTAAATCCAAATTGCAGGATAATGGATAAGAAAATAAATGAAACCGTGATAATTGAAATCAATCTTGGTAAATCAAATATAACAACTAGAAGAACAATTAAATGGGATGAAATTCCCTTTCCTGATACTTGGAAAATAACGAATGCGGTCAAACCCAAACCTCAAATATGTAATAATTTTTCTAAAATATTTCAATCTCAAACAGGAGATATTTCTATAAAAATGATAGAAAATAGTACTAGAAATAATATTTCTAGGAGCTCTTCAGTTAGGTCTTTTATATCACCTTTAGATGAATTAGTTATACCTACTAGAACTTCAACTTCGTATGAATATGAGAGATTTCCTGCTAGGAATTCTGCATCTCAATTTAGAGAAAATACTGATTATAATAAAGTTGAAAAAATTCTTCTCAACAAAGACAACATAGGAAAAGGTATTTATAAAAATACTGAAGAAGATAATTTGACAGCTTCTGTCAGAAATATAGGAGAGGCAGATATGACTCCCTCAGAAGCAAACTTTGATGATATTAAATGGACTGTACACCAAAAATTAATTTTCGTCCTGGTTCTCAGGCAAGACAATTAATTAAAACAGAATTTAATCTTCCAAAATGGAAACTTTTTAGAGAATGGTTTTTTAAGAATATTTCTAAAGAAGACCAAAATTATTTTCAAATTGAATTTTATAAATTCGCTACTTTACAAAATAAAATTATCCATTTTGTTCCTTGGTTTGTTATAACACATCTTGAAAATCATATTTTAGTTTTAGAAAGAACTTACAAATTATCTAATGGAGATGTTTTAAGGAGTGTGTTCCCTCCCCAGAATTCGTTTACTGTTGGTAATGACCATAAGACGATAAATTTTACAGCTTTTTCTAAATTATTAGAAAATGATACTTTACAAATAACAACCAGTAATATAAATAGTATATTACAACAAAATAATTATACAAATCTGTATCTAAATATCTTAGGAGATCAAATTAAAGAATTACATAATAGAGTAGAAGAAATCTTCTCTGTAATAAAAAACATAAGACCAATGATAGATCTAAAAGAAAAACCTATAAATGGTATTGTCTCTACATCTCATCTTCAGCCATCACCTGAAATAACAGACTTTAAATTAAAATCTCATAAAGAGCTAGAAAAATTTCTAGAAGAAAAATTTAAAGGATTAAAGTTAAATACTTTAAATTATGAGTTTACTGAAAGTATTAGTAAAAATAACTACAAAGAAAAGATAAACGATGAATTAAATAAAATTGAAAAATTCGCTGATAGGCCTACTCAAAGGTTATATTACTATAGGAGACCTTCACCTATGGATACTGATCTTACGTGATTTCGTTAGTTCGATCAAGGGTGGGAAGTAATACAATAATAACAATAATAAAAGGAAAGCAAAGACCAAAGTAATTGTATTCGAATTGAATGAGTACAAATACAAGTGTTTAGGGTCCTATTCGAGCATTATTGGATGCCGTACAAGCTAGAGGGCGAAATACATATGATTCTAAGCCTATGCTCCCAAACGGTTCCGAGCAATAGCTTCGAGGAGGGAGCACCTGGAAAGTCGTGCCTGGTATCATAAATGCATGGGGTATTTATAGCTGATCTGACGGGCTTGGGCCTGGGCTCGGCCCAACAATACCCTTCGAACTTGGGTTCTGAAATGAGCTCGGAACAGTTAATATTATGCCGTGTACCAACTTCTTGCTCTCTGGGGATGGTATCTAGTATCATTCAAACAGCATCGGGCCCATAGAGGCAAGGAATCTAAATTACCCCTCATCAATACTCCCCCACTTCTCGAGCGTGAAGTGGAGCTTGCGCTCGATGAAGTACAAGTTGCGTCCCACATGATTATGCGATGAGCCATTCATAATGTCTTTAGGATATGCCTCGTTAAAAACCTAGCCCGGAAAAACCCATTGGGATAAAAACCGAGCCAGGGAAAAAGAGTGCATATATAAGAAGACATGTGTTGGTGCATTGTAAAGATAACCTTGTCGGAGGATCTTGAAATTGTTATATCCTTTATGGTTCCGCGATGTGTTGTTCGATCCCTTAATGTGTGCTTTCCAAATTTTCCGATCATAACAAAGAGGACTTACGAAATTCTTAGGAAAAATTTGCGAAGAACTTATTCCGTAATCTTAAAAAATGAAGGATCAAAGTGCTATTATGTGAGGAATAACTCTGAGTTTTTACCCAGGGTAAGTTCAACCGTCGCGGTTACTCGGGGACCTGTCTGCAATTTTACTTTTTTAACCCCGTATATATACGACGATTCGTTGAAAAATTATTTACATATTACGTCCTCTCTTGAGTTCGAAGCGTTTGAGTTCGAAACAACATTTGTCATTTGTATATTTGTTTCTCAATCCATAATGTCGAGCTCTAGAAGTGTCAGGGGCAAGAATAAGGTCGGAGAAAACCCAGAGTCCGATCCTTTGCTAAAGCTTGTTGATGATTATGAGGATGGGGAATTTTGTCAAGGACGCGAGGATGAGGATCCGAGCGAGGATCTTGAAGAAAATGAGGTCGAGAAACGCAGCATCGGCGAGGGTGCTTACGTCAGGATTTTCAAACATACGCAACCATCTACCGCCGTCATTCCGAACAAGTCAGAGCTTCCTGCCAGCCAGACTTCCTGCTGTTTTTCGAAGAAGGATCTCTCTTTCCTCGAGGCGGAGTTCGGGAAATTTCTTCCTAAAGGGTTTTCAATCGTCATCCCCTCTTATACCGAACGCGCTACCGAATCCCCGGCTGGCTGTCAGGCCTTTTACGAGGATCAATTTTCTTATGGTTTGCGTATCCCGTTCATTCCCCTTGTTAGAAATGTCTTGAACTTCTTTTCGCTTTCCCCTGCTCAGCTTCTCCCGCATTCTGTAGCGTATTTAGCAGCGTTTAGCGCTCTTATGGAGGCAAAAGGGGAAGAGGCCTCCTTTAGCAATTTTTGGCAGATATTCCGAATGGACCCATGTAAGGGTTCAAATTTGGGGTTCGTGTCCATCCGCCCACGGTCGAAACGGCCTTTTCTCACGAAAATAACAACGGATAAGAGTATAGGTTGGAAGAGGAGATTCTTTTTTGTGAAGGGTCCTGATCTTCCAATGTCTGAAGGTAGTTCGAAAACAAGACCGTATCGATGGGATGGTGCAAATACCTGGACATACGGTTCTCGCAGAATCAAAGAGAAGCTCAGCCATCGTCTTTCTGATGAACTCCTGGATCAGTTGCAGTCTAACCCTTACCAGACTAGATTCCTGATTCAGGAAGGCGTTTTGCGATTGGCCGGGTTGAGTCATTGTAATTATCCTACTCCGGCGATCAAATACCCTAGCCAATCTTCCGAAGGATCCCTCCTGCGAACCTCTAGTGCTCCGACCCTTGCTCCTCTTTCTCTGGGTATGCTTCTTATCTTTAACTTACTTTTGGGTTTTATTAAACAATTCTCCTTGTTTAAACTCGTGCCCGATTCGTATTATCCTTGCAGGTCGAGTTGTCGAGAAATTTCGAGTATCCGCTGCCGGCCCGATTGAAGATAAGCGATTTTATTTCGATCCGTTACCTTATGCCTCCGAAGAAAAAACGGACATAAACAATTTTGGTGGGAGTTCAGTTGTCATACCATCTTTGATTCCTGACTTAAGAGGGGTTGACACTATGAGTTCCCTGAATTCTGCTACGGCCGGACCTCTTCGATCGTTATTCTCCCCTGATACTTCCGCTCTTTCGTCTGTCGGCTACAGTCAACATTCCTGGAATCGGATTCAGGGTATTCAGGAATACGAGAAGCTTCTGGGCCAGAAAAGAAATGCCGAACACCCAGGGCCCTCGAGGAGGATAAAACCCTTTGGCGTGAGTTCTGCTTCTGTCCCTTGTCGAGAAGGTAGGTCGGAGCCTGATGTGGCAGACTTTATGGACGAGCATTTTCGTAGTAGCAGAACTGCTGGATATCCTGAGGATGGTACCATTATGACCGATCTGGATATGAATGGGGAGAATGAATTCGACAAAGCCACTAGAATCTTTATGGCTAGTCGGTTTAAGAGGGATATGCTGCTCCATTCCGTCAAAGGTGATTTCGAGGTTTTGAGCGATTTCTCGCGAACATATCATGAGGTGAAAATCTATCTCCTATTTATTTCCTTCTAGAGTCCTTAAATCTTGCTGATACCCGAAAATGTCTCTTAGGTGGGGGATTTGTTCGCCCTCCAATCCTATCGTTTGGCGCTATTGGAGCAGGAATCGCAGGACGCTCATGATGCATATGCGCAGATTTTTTCTGACAATCAAGCTCTTCGATCTCAACTGGCAGAAACTCAACGAGAATTATCCCAAGTAAAGAAGGAGCTCAAGGAAGCGACTACGAAAAATTCCTCCTCCGTAGAAGAAGATTTACTAGCATCTGTTAAGGAGAGAAGTGCCCTCGAGGAAGAGCTAAAGAAGATAAAGGTTGAACTCGAGCTAGCGAAGCAAGACTCCGAGCGTGCGTATGCCCAAGGCCGGGAAGAAGCCGAGATCCCTGCCATACGAGAATTCCTGGAATCCCCTGTCTTGGACCCCTTAGTTCAAAGGAAAATGGGAGAAATCCTTCAGACGATCTTTTATAAAGGGGTTCAACAATTGGTCGCGGCCAAGAAGATTCCGGATGATATGGACGAGTACTTTAAGCACATGAACCCTTTTAAGAACGCTGAAGGGAAGGATTACAAAGCTTTCTCTCTACCCAAGATGGATGCTAATTG
Source organism: Penstemon eatonii (assembly GCA_038501285.1). Lineage (NCBI taxonomy): Eukaryota > Viridiplantae > Streptophyta > Magnoliopsida > Lamiales > Plantaginaceae > Penstemon > Penstemon eatonii. The sequence goes on along the minus strand of CM076715.1, from coordinate 56,153,943 downwards.
GCAAGATCATCGCTTTGCCCCCTTAGTTGAGGAGTATGGCATTCCGATGCCTAACCCTGATGTGCTCGAGCGTTTAACCGACGATCCTCCCGTGTCGGAGGAAAAAGGCGAAGATGTCAACATAGGCGATGTATCGGATAAAGAAGGCGATCGAACTCTTGACCACACCGAGTAATTGCTCCGCTTCTAACATGTATCGCCTGACTTTCTATTTAGCGAGTTATCGGAACCGAACGTGCTGGAAGGGGCGATTCATAGTTTTGTAGTTAGGAACTAATCGTGTATACCCATGTAACTCACTTTTGTAAACGGATTTGTTTCTTTTTTGATTTGACTGCTGTAACTTGTAAATTCCGATCTTACTAATATCCAGATACCTTTTTAATTTTCAAGGTTTGATAACTTTATGCTCGGATATCGCCCTTTCCATACGGGATTTTTCTTTAAAGGTTGCGTCGATCCATTATCGTAATCACAGGGCGTAGTGTCTATAAATATTAGGGTTTCTTTTCATTATTCATACGACATCTTGCTTATAGAGATCGGAGCTTTTGCCATATCTTCTGCCTTCTTCGAATCCCTCTAAGAGTAATAGTCCGAACTGTAGGCCCCAAATCCGCTTATCATGGAAAATGTATTAGGGAAAGCTATCGATCCCAAATCGTTATTTGGCGGTTCGAAAAATAAGAATCCGAGCAAGGAGCAGAAAGTTGCCAAGGAGGCCAAAACCTCCAAATCTTCTTCCAAGACCTCTGTGTCTTCCCCAAAAGCTCCTAAAGGGGAAGACAACAAGAAAGAGAAAAACACTTCTTCAAAACAAAACAAGGGCAGTTCTAGCAAGTCAATTTTGGACGAGGAGCTCGAGGCTGCGCTCGGGGGTTCTTCCCCGAAAGTTGTCGATCCTTCAAACAAAGATCCCGTGAGAGAAAATACTTCTGTTCCTTCTTCAAACAAAAGGCCTTATTCTGACGGGGCCACTCCCATTGAGGCTTTACAAAATCTTGCCATTGGTGGTAAATCATCTCCCGATACTTCGACCGTTCCTCCCGCAGGAGGTCTCAACAAGAAACTTAAGTTAGGAATAGGTGGGGGGGCTTCTGCTGAAGCTTCAGGAATTGATAATCCTCCCGATCCCCTTGTTGACTCCAATCCTCCAAAAGTTACTTCTTCCGCGCCTGAAGGGTCGAAAGATGGATCTGATCCCATGGATAGTCTGTTGCAGGTTAATTTTACTTCTTCGGAGACTAACATGCCCAAAGGAAGGAACCTGTCCAAGGAGAGAAATATAGAGGAGTTGTTCGAGTCTGGACAGCATTTCCTATTTCAGGTATAACTACCCTTTTTTTTTTTTTTTTTTTTTTTTTTTTTTTTTTTTTTTAACGAACAGTGCCTATTCTTTGACAGGCCGGACAAGATTTTATTGAGCTTAAAACTTTTGCTGAGCGGGAGACGAATCATCGTGCTGCTATTTCCCTCGAGCTGGAAGAGAAGAAAGCCGAATTCGACCGTGTTTTCGCGGAGAAGCTTGCTTTAGAGAAGGAGAAGTCTGTTAAAGAAAAGGGAGAGGAGATCCACAAGCAGCTGAATGAGGAGCTTGACAAACTGAAAAGTCTTTATGAGCAGGAGAGGCAAGAATTCACGCGTCTAGAAAAGGAGGCTTATGACCGTGGATATGAAGCTGGATATGGGGCTCGGAATGCCGAGCTTCGAAAGATTTTCTCCGACAATAAACTTCTCTAGATGTTGCTTCTCATTTACCCGGGCTTGTAGTATGGTTATATTGTTTTTACTCATGTGATCATGAATAATTTCAGACACTTTTATCCCCTATGGTTTGTAATAATCTATTAGTTTCTCGGATTACAAGTTTGTCCATAATTTAATATACTCTCTTCTGTCCATGCTTTTGTTTGCTTACTTCGTTTGGTCTTATGCTTGTGATCTTCGCTCTTTGATATTGGTATATTACTTCTGCTCGATTTTCAGAATATATCACTTTCTCTTCCCGATGAAATTCTCGGGAAGCGCAACAGTCTTTCGATCTTGACCGTTCCTTTCATTTTCTGCTAGCCGTTGGATTTTGAGAATAGTACTTATAAAAAGATCTTCAATTTGTATCTTTATAAAATTATTTCTAAAGCAGACTCCTTCGACCATGCTGGTTAAAAGATCTTGTTGCATGGCCCAATATTTTGAATTTCGAGTTAGGATCTATTCTGCAGATCATAGGCTAACTGGTGCTTCGACCTCGACTAGGGTATCTGCAGGCGAACATTATTCAGACTTTGGAGACCGGTCAGTTTTATTGCTGACCACCCACGACCCGGGCAGTCCCCTCGACCCTCCGTGGTTTAGGAGAAGTTTAAGCATCAAATCTTTTTAGGGATCTCCAGCGGCTTGTTCGGTTCCTCCTCGAGGATGCAAGGGGTGGAGCTTCGAGGGTCGAGGCCCTCAATAAAGTATTCTCGTTATACCTAGAAAAAGATGCCTTACCCTTCTCCTTTTTGAGGAATCAAAAATAAAGACAAAAGCCTGTTGGCTTGACAGGCTCCTCCAATTCGAGTAGGGACATTATCGTCCGCCGAAAATTTCATAGGATTGGATGGCTATGAAGTCCCTATTTCGCTCGGATACAAAGATTAGTCTTCGTAGGTGTTTCTAGAATTATAAAATGTAATAGGAGTTGATATCTTTGTAACTTGTAACTCTTCAATATAATAATTTCTCGATTAATTTCCTACATTCGTTCTTATCTACTTTACTAAAGCTCTTTACCGATCTTGGTCCATCTTCGGACGAGTTATTGATAATGGTTCCTTGACCAGTTATTGTCCGACTATTTCTTTGTGACTTTCTTTGACGATCGGAAATTAAACTATAATTATTTCGAGCATTGCTGAATTTGGCTGTTTCTTCATTTACCCACATTGTTCCTGAATTTTCGGGAAATGGAACGGTCGCTGTATTTATTGCTCGCATTTTGGCCATTAGTTCTGTTCAGCTTTTGTGATTGAGTTTTTTACCGTTACATCCCGTCTTCTTCTAACTAAACGGTCCCTGATTTATCGGGAATCTGAGCGGTCAGAGCGCTTTTATTATACATATTGCCACCGTTCATCTGAAGAGATCTACACCGTTGATACGGGATTCTTCCCCCTATAAATACTTCTGAATTTTCCTCCATATTTTTACTTGTCTGTAACCATTTCGTTTAATCAACATGGTTGCATTTTTTCCTCCATCAACCATCTTTATTTTCGATTCGGTCTCAGCAATAAAAGCGTTCGAGATTCGGACACGAATTCTCTTTTTCGATCTCTTCGGCGTCCCTGTATGGGGAATAATTTCGACTAGGGTATCGAGAGGCGAAAAGGATTGCGACTGGGGTACCGGCAGGCGACCAGCTCTCTCTGATGCCATCTACTTGAGACTGGTTAGAGCTCCTGTATCCTGTCAATCCACCCAGTCGGATAGTGGGTCGACTGCTGGGGAAGTTTTTCCGCACTCAATATCCACTTCTTCAAGATGTGCCTTGAAGAATGTTTCTTCCAAGATTTCGTGGAATAATTTTTCCAGAGATTGCTTCCCTGTCTCTCGATCTGGTCCGACATGGGACGACCATTGAGGAAGCGAAGGATGAAGGGTAGAAGTGTTGTTCGAGCTCCGCTTTCCTCTGATTATGAAAATGTTTTAGGGTATGGTTAATTTGTAATAGGGTCACGTTGAACGTGGATTTTCAGCTTAGCTCGATTTTCTTTATTATTGTAATCACGAAATTTCTTGTAACCGTTCGAAAGATAAGAATATTTACTTTCTCCCTTATCCTTATCGCAGAACTTTCTTGTAACCGAGCACCGACTTCTTCGCCCCTAACATATGAGCAACAAATACCATTTTCGAATGATCTCAATAAAGAATAATTGACGTTCTTCAGTCATTGATATTCAGATATGAGCGATAATTGGCCTTTGTAGACCGATCAAAATTTAATAATACTAGGTTAATAATGATAGGCCATTTTGGCGGATTGTGATTGCTGTAGTTCGAAATAGGATGTATATCGGAATCTCGTACACTTTGGGTCGTAGCAACGGCTTTCAACCATTTAAAAAATATCGATCTAAGGGTCATAGCAACGGCTTTCACCCTTAGTCGTTTGAGAGCATTTTTTAGCTTGAGGATCATAGCAGAGGCTTTCACCCATTAATATTTTCGATCTAAGGGGCATAGCAGAGGCTTTCACCCTCAGTCGTTTTCAGAGCATTTTTAGCTCGAGGGTCATAGCAGAGGCTTTCACCCATTAATATTTTCGATCTAAGGGGCATAGCAGAGGCTTTCACCCTTAGTCGTTTTCAGAGCATTTTTAGCTCGAGGGTCATAGCAGAGGCTTTCACCCATTAATATTTTCGATCTAAGGGGCATAGCAGAGGCTTTCACCCTTAGTCGTTTTCAGAGCATTTTTAGCTCGAGGGTCATAGCAGAGGCTTTCACCCATTAATATTTTCGATCTAAGGGGCATAGCAGAGGCTTTCACCCTTAGTCGTTTTCAGAGCATTTTTAGCTCGAGGGTCATAGCAGAGGCTTTCACCCATTAATATTTTCGATCTAAGGGGCATAGCAGAGGCTTTCACCCTTTTTTGATAGTAGATGGAGACGAGAAGGGATTGAACAATAGACGAACCGAGGTCGATAATATAAGAACGAGATGAATGAATATAAATATTGATGAGATTAGTTTTCACTGAATATATAACTCTGATTGAAATAAATTTTGACGAGATAATAGTCTTCTGTAATCATTAGAAAAGCTGAATCATAGAGAAATAGCCAAATAGTGAATAATTTTAGGGCTTAAAAATGAATTATATGCCTTGTCGAGAAAACTCTTTGTCTATAAGTTCCCAATCTTGTTATGTTTGATTTTTTCTAAATAATTCCTCATTTATCGGGAATTGCAAGGGTCGACAAATCTCATCCATTCATTTCGCGAATTATCTGCCACCGGATTCCTTCATCTTTTAGTTATAAAAAGGGGCGTCATGCTATTTGAGATTTTCTTATTCGCTGTATCAATGCATCTTATCTGTCCGACCATGCTAATCAAAATTGTTACTCCATCCATTCAATTATTTGAGCTCAGACTTCGAACAATCTTTAAGGATGACAGTCCTCTAACTCGTCCTCGCTTAGAATATCGTCAGGCAAGTGCAATTTCCATCTTGAAAGCCAATATGCCAGATTCAGGAAGTCCACAGGCTGTCGCGCAGGTCTTTGATCAGGGACCTGTTGCTACAATGCATTTAGGAAGACATAGCAGGGGGCTAACTATCCAGAGTTTAGTCACTCGATAAGCCATGTGCTCGCCCTTTTATCCTCGGAAGGTTGTAAATAAAGTTAAAAGCCTGCGGGTCCGAAGGAGATTCCATGGTCGGAGCTAAGTTATCCCTGATAAACAATAGGAGAAGAGACCGAGAATTTCATAGGATTGTAGAAAATAATAGCGTTCTGATGTAATATGAGGGCTTGAGCTATGCTCGATATGTATTTCCCATATTTTGTATTTTCCGAGATAATATAAATACATTTCTTCTCCGTTTTGCTGATAAAAATAGACATAATTAGATAAACTCTCATCTTTAATATCTCCATTCCGATCCTCTAATATTAATAAAGAAATAATCAAACATCGTTTGCTCGATTAAGTAATAGACAAATATTTTAGTGGCGCTAAAATCAATAAAGAATATCTGGCAATTGAACTTTGGTAGTGCATAGTTGCGTGATTTTTCAGGTCGATATTTCTGTTCGAATAGTCCGATTACGATTCCTCCGAGTCGAACAGCGTTACTTGACGGTCTGGTATTTAGAATATCATAATTCTCCTATACGCCCTGTTGAATCATGTGTCCTTGTCACCAAACAGGACCCTATTTCTCGGGAAATGTAACTGCAGTCCATTTACCTCCTATATCCCAACCGTCCGTGCACCGTTATCTGGACCGTTGGTTCACAAACTTGGCTGCTATATATAGTTCCCCTTTGGTGATCTGATATTTTTCATTTTTCCATTACGTTTTGTCCGATCAATATGGGTCGAACTCCACTTTCGATTCATTTAGCTTCCGAAATAATGGAATTTGAGATAAGAACCCGAACCTTATTTCCCGACTTCAGTCCTTTTGATGTAATCTTCGCTTAGAATATCGACAGGCAAAAGGAGTTGCGCTTAGAATACCGGCAGGCAACCTACCTTCCTGGATATACTTTGTCTTGGGTAGGTTTGCACCCCGGTTTTCTGGCGCAGTACTCGATCGGGCAGCCGGCTTATCTGAGAGGAGTTCTTTAAATCTGAGGCATCAGCTTCCTCGAGGGCTTTCTTGAAACATAGCTCCCTCGAGCCTGCTTGGGGTGCCGTCGCTGAGATAATCTTCTGCTGCGCCGGTTTGGATCTGTCAGTAGATAATGATTGATTTCAACAATCATTATTTACAGATGAAGACCAAGGTCGATTAGGAGTTCCGAAGAGAAGCTTCGATCCGGCTTTCATTTCGTACGAAGACGGATGTGCGACACGTGGCTAGTGATTATCAAGAAGAATCACTGCTGAGTTCTGCATCTGGGGCGAATGAAGACCGAGAACGTGATGGGGTAGAATTATTCGTAGAACTCACAATAGGATAGGAATGATTGTATTGTACTTCTTGAGTTCGAATCTCATTCGAGGCTTTACTTTGTAACTTATTTGAAGAATTTGAATGATAAAGCTTTTATTCTCTTAAACGAATTTCGCCATTTAATCTTCCTTTTATTAGTCGAACGACTGCTGATATTTAGATCCAACTTATAACTTGTTGCCGTTGTTCAAATATTCAACTCATCCCTATCGAATCGAAAAAAAAAATATAGGTAACTCATAAGTAATGTATAAGAATTATGCAACTGAACCCAAAGATAGCTGATTCGAAGAATTTTTCTTTTGAAGATAATAAATATTACGATCGGAAAAATAAATTCCGACCATCGATAAGCTCTAATTGCGTAGATTTTCTAAGTCTACGACGTTAATGATTATCGAAGAAAATGGTTCCTTTGTGGAAAATAAATCCATTGAAGAAAAAGATAAGCCGCGACAATCCCAGGATAAAGTTGCTAACATTAAGTTCGGAAATTCATTGGATAGGTATTATTTTCAACTTCGAACGCTCGGGTGGTTGGGGGATCACCTCGAATAGTGATTGGCGGAGTTTCTGACCAGTAAAGCCTTTTGCTGGCATACATATTTCTCCTCGTAGTAGGCATATTTCGATCTAATACTCGAATAAGGCCCCACGGTGGGCGCCAATTGATCTTACGTGATTTCGTTAGTTCGATCAAGGGTGGGAAGTAATACAATAATAACAATAATAAAAGGAAAGCAAAGACCAAAGTAATTGTATTCGAATTGAATGAGTACAAATACAAGTGTTTAGGGTCCTATTCGAGCATTATTGGATGCCGTACAAGCTAGAGGGCGAAATACATATGATTCTAAGCCTATGCTCCCAAACGGTTCCGAGCAATAGCTTCGAGGAGGGAGCACCTGGAAAGTCGTGCCTGGTATCATAAATGCATGGGGTATTTATAGCTGATCTGACGGGCTTGGGCCTGGGCTCGGCCCAACAATACCCTTCGAACTTGGGTTCTGAAATGAGCTCGGAACAGTTAATATTATGCCGTGGACCAATTTCTTGCTCTCTGGGGATGGTATCTAGTATCATTCAAACAGCATCGGGCCCATAGAGGCAAGGAATCTAAATTACCCCTCATCAGATACCTTACATGAAGAACAAGAGTATACTGTTAATAACAGTTATAATGGAAAAAATATTTATGAATGGAATCTAGATGGTTACACTGAAAAACAGATCTATACTTTAGCCCATAGGATGCTTATGTATAGTACTATTTGTAAGAGTAATAATAACAGTGATAGTACTGTTGCTAAAATGATAGTTGCTGGATTTACTGGCCAATTAAAAGGCTGGTGGGATAATTATTTAACAGAAAGAAGTAAATTAGACATTTACAGAACTATTAAACAAGAAGATGGTCAAAATGTTGAAAATGCTGTCTATACACTTATAGTTACAATTTTAGAACACTTTACCGGGAGAAGTTCTGATAATAGTGAAAATATAAGAACTATGTTACAAAATCTAAGATGTAAAACTCTTACAGATTTTAGATGGTATAAGGATACTTTCCTAAGTAGAGTCATGGAATTGCCAGAGTGTAATAACTCTCATTGGAAATCAAAATTTATTGATGGATTACCTAACTTATTTGCTGAAAGAGTTAGGAAAAATCTTAGAAAAGATAGGATTAATATACCCTATGAAGATTATACTTATGGTAAGTTAATTGGTACTTGTATTCAAGAAGGACTAGCTTTATGTAATGAGATTAAACTAAATCAACAAATTAAAAGACAAAACTTAAATGAAAAAAGTCAATTAGGACAATTTTGTAATCAATTTGGTATGGATATTCCAACCAATACAAGAAAAGGAAAGAATTATAAGCCTAATTCAGGAACTGATAATGTTTCTCACCATAAGAAAAGAAGACATCTTTCTAAAAAGAAATTAGAACAAAAGAATAAAAGAAAGAAGAAAGAGCTTCAAATAAGAAGAAGGTTGTTTGTTATAAGTGTGGCAGAATAGGCCATTACGCTAATAGGTGTAAAATGAAGAAAAAGATTAATGAATTAAAAATTGCTGAGTCTTTAAAAGAAAATCTAGAAAAATTACTTATAAATTCTGAATCAGAACCTGAAGATTCTCAAGACAGTGATAATAATTCTAGTAATAATTCTTCAGAAGAAATTGGCATGTTAGAAGAAGAAGAAATAGCTTCTCAAGATTCTAGTCATTGTTGTGATTCTTGGCACAAGGAGGAACTTGTGAAATTCATGGAGAAAAAGAAGATTATTATAAAATATTGTCTCAATTTAAAAATATGCATTTAAATGTTTTAACTTCAGGAAATATGATAGAATTCCTAAAGCAAATTAAAGATCCAGAATTAAGATTAAAACTGATAGATCAAATGCAAGTAGAAGATATTCCTTCGAGTAGTAAAGACCCTGATAGGATCCAAACATCTATACCTATAAGTTCTTCAGAACCTTATACTATGAATAAAGTTTATCAACTTTTAAAGGAAAGACAAAATATTGAAATACCTACTTCTGTTAATGATTTAAATAAAGAGATAAAGAATTTAAAAATAGAGATTTCAAATTTGAAAAACACTAATCAACAGTTAGAAGAAAGAATTACTCGTCTAGAAATGGTTAAACAAATTAATACTCATGTGGATTATAGTCATAATGAGTTTGATGAAAATATTATCCAAGAAAATTTCTTGTCTAATCTCAATATGTTCATATCTCAGAAATGGTTTATAAAAATTACATTACTTATAGATAATCAGTTTAGAAAAGAAATTGTAGCTCTTGTTGATAGTGGAGCAGATATGAACGTTATACAAGAAGGGATAATTCCTACTAGATATTTTCATAAAACTACAAATTCTCTTAGTCATGCTGGAGGAGAAAAACTAGAAATTAAATTTAAAATCCCTTTGGCTTATATTTGCAAAGATAAGGTTTGCATACCTACAAGTTTTTTACTTGTTAAAAATATTACTAATCAAGTCATACTTGGTACACCTTTTATTGATCAAATTTATCCGTTAACTAGAGTTGATAACTCAGGAATTACAGGAACTTTTGAAGGAAAATATATAACTTTTAAATTTATTACCAGGCCATTCCCTAAACTTTTACATGAATTAAAAGATTTATTAGATCATAAGGTTTCTCATTTAAATTATTTAAAACAAGAGGTTAGTATTCTTACGGTTGAAGAGAAACTTCAAAGTCATACTTTGCAAGAAAAAATAAAATTAATCTATAATAAATTGTCTTTAGAAATTTGTAATGATCATCCTAATGCTTTTTGGGATAGAAAAAGACATATTGTAGATTTACCTTATGAAGAAGATTTTGATGAAAGGAAAATTCCTACTAAGGCTAGGCCTTGTCAGATGAATTCTGAATATTTAGAATTATGTAAAAAGGAAATTGAATCATTATTACAAAAGGGTTTAATAAAACCGTCTAATTCACCCTGGTCATGTACAGCCTTCTATGTTAATAAACATAGTGAACAGGAGAGAGGAGTTCCTAGATTAGTCATAAATTATAAACCATTGAATAAAGTCTTAAAATGGGTTAGGCATCCTATACCTAATAAGAAAGACCTTTTAGATAGGTTGTATGATGCAATTATATTCTCTAAATTTGATTTAAAGTCAGGATACTGGCAAATACAAATATGTGATAAGGATCAATATAAAACTGCTTTTAATGTACCTTTTGGACATTATGAATGGAAAGTTATGCCTTTTGGATTAAAAAATGCCCCTTCTGAATTTCAGAAAATCATGAATGATATTTTCATACCTTATAGTGATTTTATAATTGTTTATATTGATGATATTTTGGTATTTTCAAAAACTATTGAAAATCATTTTAAACATTTAGAAATATTTACAAAAAGTTGTCATTCAACATGGTTTAGTTATTTCTAAACCAAAGATGTCTATTTTTCAAACTAATATTAGATTTCTTGGTCACAATATTGAAAAAGGAAAAATAATTCCTATTAATAGAAGTATAGAATTTGCTTCTAAATTTCCTGATGTTATAACAGATAAAACTCAACTCCAAAGATTTCTTGGAAGTTTAAATTATATTTCATCTTATTATAAAGACTTAGCTACTGATGCAGCTGTTTTATATGATAGACTTAAAAAGTCTCCTACTCCTTGGGCAGATATACATACTAATGCTGTCAAATTAATTAAGAGTAAAGTAAAATCACTTCCTTGTCTAATGCTAGTCAATCCCACATAGGAAAAAATTATTGAAACTGATGCCTCTGATATAGGTTTTGGAGGAGTCCTTAAGCAAATATGCCCTTCTACTAAACAAATATTTTTAGTAAGATTTCATTCAGGAAAATGGAATAATAGCCAAAAAATCTATGCTACAATTGCTAAAGAAATTCTTGCTATTCTCAGATGTGTTTTAAAATTTCAAGATGATTTATACAATCAAAATTTTAAAATATTTACTGATTGCAAATCCTCAAAATATATGTTTGACAAAGATTTTAAACATGATGTTTCTAAACAAATGTTTGCAAGATGGCAGGCTCATTTAGCCCCTTTTGATTTTGAAATATTTTATAAAAAGGGAGAAGATAATCATCTTCTTGATTTCTTAACACGTGAATTTTTACAGGACTCATGAAGCCAGTCAAATTACTTGGAAAATATCCTTGTCAAGGACATTCCTGTTTAAACACTCTTAATAAAAGTAATTATATCAAAAATAAAAGTACAATTAGATATACTAAAATGATAATAGAGTTTTATGAGAAAAAAAGAAAGTTTCTATTAAAAGGTTTAGAAGAAGGTGAAATAGAAGAAGGTGAATGGATGAAGGATGGAAATTTGGTTTTTTATAATCATATGATAAAAGATTTTCAGCATAAATTGTTGAAATTTCAAGGATTTTATAAATGATTGATCCTCATATAATTTCACAAATTGTCTTACAGGTTATGATACGTCGAGATTATTCATTCCGAGGACGACCTCAAAATTACAGAGGTCGAGGAGGTAGGGGGAACATAATCTCCCAGATTCATGGAAAAAAATTGGTTGCAGAAAATATTTCTGGAATGGGTGAATCATCCACATCATCAAAGGAAAATTCCCAAACATTTGCAAATATCTTGCAAGAAAACGAATATGATGATAGCATAAATTATGCTGAAAATAATAAAAAAGAAGTCATACTTCATCTGGAATATTCCGATTTGAAATGGAAAGAAGACCCATGGTTCCTAATGAACAGGTATATTGATAATACTCAATTTACTGCTACGTCATACAAGCAGAGAAATTTTTATGAAAGTTTGCTTAAAGCAATTGAAAGCTGTGAAATTACTCACTTTACTTCAAATGATCAGAAAAGTTATACTTTTAGCAAAATCATTGTGAAAAAGATTTTTTCATATCAAGAATGGGGTTTATCCACATTCAAGGAAAAAGATTATATCTTTTCCGAGAAAAATATTTCTATCAAATTTAATTACTGGGATTATATCTCAGCTTTTGATAAAGTATTATATTACCAAATAGTAAGAAAAAACATACATGGTTCATAAAGATTTGTGGAGAAGTATATAAATCTCCTATACCAAATTGGTTTGTCAATTGGTGGTCATACCACGGTCCTTCTTATAAAATTCTTCCTGATAAATGGAAAAATTTATATTCAGAATGGATAGATTTATCCCCTCAGATTTCTCAGTTAATAACTTCACAAAAGGCAGATGAGCTTATAGCTTCAATGCACTTTTTTATTGAATTTTCAATTCCTTGGATATCAAAGTGGATCCCTGTGGTGGGTTATACAGAACACCAGACCCCTTGTCTTTATAGGACTTCATTCTCAAAATTTTGGGAAAAAATGAACAAGACTGATCCATCCTCCGGAAAATTATTCGGAGCAGAAACTGAAGAATTAATTTAGTCTAAACTTTTAACTTATAAAAGTAAAGATCAGGAAGATACTCCTAGTCCCTTCCAAGTTATATCTGGAAAATTAAAAATGAAGAGACAAGATTTGTCTAAAGCTGAAATTATTAAAGCATATATGGACGAAATGAAAAGGGATTTGAAAAAGAATTTCAAAGAATTCCTGGAAGATGATTCAAAATCTGACACGTCTATGACGTCGGCACCAAAAGATGATTTAGCAGGGGAATACCAAGATCCATATGAGGATGATGAAGATCTACCCAATGCTGATAATCTCGAATCTATATTTGAGAAATTCTGATCAAGAAATAGGTAAAAGCCAAAAACCTTAATCAAAGAAAATGCCAAAAGATTTGATTAAGGAAAAGGCCAAAAATTTTGGTTAAGGTACATACCTATCCTCAACATGTCACGAAGGATCATCTTAATTGAGGCATCCATCTATCTATAAATAGGGAGGATCCCAGCCTGAAGAAATATCTTCCGCAATTGTTACTGCTAATGCTACACTACTACTACTACCCTTGTAATACATACAGTTCTTATATTTCTACTTGTAATATAAATCTTGTAATATATTGAAGAAATAAATAAAAGCTTGATTTGAAGTTCCATCTGAGGTATTCCTTTTTACTTTTCTGTTATTAATTTTATATTTGTGTTTTATATTTAGTCTAATGATAGGCTAAATACTTTTTAATCATGTGTTGAACCATATATAACTATGTATCATAAACCCCATGGGTTTTAATATTATTTTGAACATGGGTCTTGAATAATATAATGAACTAGGATTATGGGTAAGAAAATATTTCTGGCAATAATAATCTTACAAACTAGGATTATGTGTCCTGAATAATATAAGGAACTAGGATTATGGGTAAGAAAATATTTCTGGCAATAATAATCTTACGAATTCACTAGTAAATATCCTTGCCCTCCTTTGCCATTTGAAGGCGTTTTCTTGGGCTTTTTGATATTGAAAATGAGTTTATTAAGATTATTAACTGTCTAGATTTATATTCTTGTAATAAATATCCAAATCTAATCCTAAGCCTTATACTATGATTGTACCTGGGTCCAGAATGTTAAGATTATTAACCGTCTAGATTTATTTTCTTGTAATAAATATCCAAATCTAATCCTAAGCCTTATACTATGGTTGTACCTGGGTCCAGAATGGTAAATAATAATAATAATAATAATAACAATAAATAATAAATAACAATAATAATAATAATAATAATGTGAAAGATAAAGATAAAGATAATAATAATAGTAACAATAATAAGAATAATAATAATAATCATGTGATATCAAACTTGTGCAGTACTTCACAATATGATTGTGGAGGACGAACGTCATGAATACGATGATGCCGAGTCTGAAGACGATGATACAAATATTTTCACATCTCGTAGAGTCCGTGCTAATATTTATCCAGGACCAACGCGAGAGGTTAATCCAAGATGTGGCGAATTATCCATGGAGAATTATATGATGCGCCATCAAGCAATACGATTGGTAGTAGCCAATCGTAAACTTCGGGACGACTTAATTGCCCATTTGTGGGAAAGGCACGGTCGATGATTTTTAGTATGTATTCTTATTTGTTTAAATATTTTAAGTGTTCTATTATGAAGTTTAACTTTTTTTAATATGTAATTTTGTTAAATTAAATCGTACTTATATAAAAGATTATATTTTAATATTAATAATAGTAAATCTTTGCAAATATAGGCCAAAGGAATTTTGAATTTTATATTATTATTATCATCATCATAATAATAATTATTATTATTATAAAAAATCGCAATCACTTATATATATCAAGTTATACTCGAGTTTTAATCATATTAAAGTTCATTTATTTGATAAAAAAATAATTTATAATTTGAATCATTTGTACATTTTATCCAAATTAAAATACAAATTTGAAATATCTAATTAAAACTAATTCCTGTAAAGATTTAATTTTTTAAAATCTAAAATTTATTAATCCATACACAAAATTCATTAAAATAAAAACCACCAAATGTACAAAAAACGAAAAAAAAAAAAAAGGAATCGTGTGAGCCGAGTGGTAAAGGAGGGGCAAGCTTTTGCCCTTTCTTTCCCACTTTCACTCCCACTCTCCTCACCCTCCCCACTCCCCCCACCATTGAAGATCATAATTTTAGAAAAACCCAAAAATCCCCATCCCCCTCCCCCTTACCATTGAAGATGGCCGGAGGGCAAGTTTTTGCCCTTTGTCTCTCATTCCCCCTCCCACTCTCCCTCCCCTCCCCACTTCCCCCCACTATTGAAGACCACAATTTTTCCCCCCCTCAAAATCCCCCTCTCCCTCCCCCTAACGATTAGAGATGGCCTTATATTCCATTATCATATTTAGAATGTTGACTTTGACAAGGACTCTATGTCTTAAACTTAATATTAAAGATTGTTAAAGTTGAATCCTCTTAAATAGCCTTTTGAACTCTATCTGTTGCAACATTCTTCCTTTCACTTATGATTTTATTTTTTAGTGATGTAAATAAGTTTCAATAGCTCAATTTTTCCTACATAGGCATATAACATTTGAATGATGAGCATCTCATCCATAGAAATAAAAAATAATATATCCTCCATATAATTGATTAATTTGGTGCAGTAAGATCAAGTAAGAATAGTTCTCTTCTAAAATTTATCAATGTTCATGATTTCTTGAATCACAACTTTTGACTATGATGGATAGTTCTAAGTACACAATTCTGAAATTGATCTTATCTTTATTTAATTAAGATGATCGATTGAGCCATTTTATCATGGGATATCAATTGATTGAAAACTTTACTTATCCAATCTTTTTGTACTTGTTGACAGGTGTTCACCATATCAAACATAAAAAATGCGCGTTGTTCACCTTAAGAGCATTGCCGTATATGCCTATATAAGTGAGACATATGTGATCCAAATGGTGAAGTTTTGAACCGATTCAAGATATCGAGATCTTTGCCGATGCCATGAAGAGGTACAAGGATCTTTATCGATATCTTCTTTGAACCGGAATGGATTGAGGTTTCCAGTCCTCGAGAATTCTTCTGCCTGGAGGATCTTAAGTCACTCTTTGGAGCTAGCTCATTGTCCATGCTTTGGTGATTCTTTTTCCTGGAAGCTACATATGTACTAGTTGGTTAAAATCGTGAAGTTTTGAGTACTCTACACATTTGATACAATAATTTAACGAGCATTATTGATTTTGTACCACTGTAGAGAAATCTGACGGAGTTTGACGGAGTTGGCCACATGGCCGTTAAGTTCCACGCCCCATGTACATGTTTTTCCGGAATTGTACATTTCGTGACACAATTTACAAGCACTTTATCCATTTCATATAACAATTTAAAACCACTCTGCATATTGCATATCACCACTAAAGCAATTGAAAAAAAAAAAAGAATCTCTTAAAAAATTAGCAGTTGCTAAAGTAAAAATAGAAAATAAAAAATTAAAGTGGGAAGTGCCAAGAGAAAATTTATTTCTAATAATATAAAAATAAAAGTGAAATATATGTATCATTTGTCTTTACTTCATTCAATAAACTTAATTATTCTAAAAATGATGAATTCCACCTTAATAATATGCACCATGATATGTATCCTTTGAAAATAATGTCATCTTTTATTTATTTTTTTCGTCCATAATAAAAGTAAATCTTGGTATAGAGTTTTTCTGTCCACGTAACTTTTTCATGGTTTTAAAAATATACATTTGTTAATATTTTTTTAAACTCCTATACCTGATCCATATTTTATTACGCGTTAATTTTTTTCCTCAATTTTATTTGTAACTACTTATCAAAAGATATATTAATTCTCTATATACTTTTAATTTCATCTTAATTTAGGGTAGTCATTACACTAGGGTTTTTTTCTAATTTTAAAATAAAATTTTAATGACAGTATGTAATGTGTAAAGTATTTTTAAATTGTCATATGAAATGTGTAGTTCTAGGCAGACACGTGCAACTTAACAACCACGTGGATAACACCGTCAAAAATTTTTTTTATGATGGTACAAAAATTGATAATGTTATTAAAATTATTGTATCAAATGTATAAAACAACTGAAGATTGGTACTATAATTTTCAAAAGAAAATGAACAAGTTAATGACAAGAAACATAATATAAAACAACATTTGTAAGTTTAACACTTCTCTCCCACATGCAATGTACATGCACTATCTATATAACATAAAACATTCAACATATCCAATTTGATGCTTTGTTCGAAGAATAATAACAATCTCTCAAAGAAAGAAAATAATTAAGTATAACTTAACTACTAAAGAAACATTTCAAAAGAAAATAATTAAGTATAATTCCAACTGATAGGATAATGCCCATCAAGCCAATATTATTTAGCTTGTTGGAGAACTGCTTTCTTATGGTTTATAATTAATACGTCTGTTTATTTATAGTACGTAAATTAAACAATGACCAACTTCATCTCTCGCGAACTTATCTAAGCGATTGGATGAAATCCTAAGGTCACATTAGACTATGGGACGATTCACTTCGGTATTGAGTTGGAGAACTGTTTTCTTATGGTTTATAATTAATACGTCTGTTTATTTATAGTACGTAAATTAAACAATGACCAACTTCATCTCTCGCGAATTTATCTAAGCGATTGGATGAAATCCTAAGGTCACATTAGACTATGGGACGATTCACTTCGGTATTGAGTGCAATCATGAAACAGTCTCTAAGGTCGTGATCTTAAAACGCGTTCCAAGTCATAGATTCCGAACGAGACGGGGTATCGAAGGAATCGCTAAGACACGATTATGCATGATTCACGTGAAGTGAATTTGTAGAGTTTCATGAACAAGATATTTTGATGTCAGTGCATATGACTAGATGATTCGATAGAGAAGATCGAATGCATCAAACGACCTGAACAGAGAAACCCATTGTGGAAGCGCATGTCGCATATCGGCGATGGGATGTTTCTCAAGGCTTATAATAGTGTACGATTTAGTCCTTAGACTTGAGGTGCTAGGGCGAATTCGGTGCATGAATGTGTGTACTTAGATTTAGGTACTGGTCACATAGCCTGAACATAAAGTGCCTAAGTTGGGTGCGTTAGTTGTGTACGCGAGTGGTTAGTACTAAGATAGGATCTATCGACTCATCCTGATAAGGTGGGAGAATTTCCAGTACGTTCTTAGATAATATGTTCCAAGAAATCCATGTCCATGGTGAGTGACGGATTTGGAAAGGGGTTTCCAAATTTAGCAGTCACACTTAAATTATTATCCAGAATTAGAAAGTACAGAATCGAGATAATTAGAGGTGCTGATCAATTCACACACCCTAGTTCTCGGTCGGGAAATTAGTCTTTAGAAGGACCGTATGTACATGGCATTTATAAGAGGTGAGGTTAACAAATATCAATTCACCTTTAATTGGGCTTCATGTGCTTGTGGCTAGACATCGATCATGAAGTGTGGGTACTCCTGAATTAATAAGGAAATTAATTCTGAAGTGGTCAATTAAAAGTGTTTAATTGATAGGAGCATTTAATTGCTCATTAATTAAATCACGAAAGTCGTGGGCCTGCTGCCAATTGATGGTGAACCCAGAGGGTCACACACAATACAGTTGGACATTGACAGTCATAAAAGGAAATGAATGATTTAAAGAAGTTAAATCAAAGTTCATGAATTAAAGTGTTAATTCAAGTAGGAGAATATTAATTGGAATATCTAATTAATTAATGTTCTAATTAATTGATTGGATTATCTAATTAATAATAATATTAATTAAAGTAGTTAATTAATAAAATGGAAGATAAATAATTAAGTAATTTTCGGATTACATAATTGGGCATAGGGAGCGATTTTTGCTTGTAAAGGAATGGAAGAATTTGTTTCTTGTTTAACAAGTAACAAACAAGAGATTTGGTTAAATCTTGTTTCCTATTGTAATAAGGAAATCTTGGAGCTGTTTAGATATCTCATCAAGATTTGGTAAATCATTTCCTTATCTAAATATGCCTTGGTTAAATCTTGTTTGAATAATCATCCACAATAGCTAGGTAGTACTTCTTTCCACCATTCCTGATTGGATCAATGAGTCCAAATAAGTCCATATGTAGCAGCTACAAGATCCTTCCAGATGATTGCTGCTTCTTGCTTTTGGCTGATGACTTGATTTGTTTACCCTTCTGACATGCTACACAAAGTTTGTCCTTGCTCATGACTGTCTTTGGAATTCCTTCTACCAGATCATTCTTGATAAGTCTGTTGATGGTCTTGAAATTCACATGATTCATTCTTTTGTGCAACAGCCAACTGACTTCACTTGGTGTTGATGCTACCAAACAAATACTTGAATTCTTGTCAATAGAATTCCAGTCCACTGTGTAGACATTCTCTTGTCGTCTTCCAGATAAAATAACCTTCTTTGTACCAATCTGTTCAACGTAGCACTTATATGTTGAGAAGATGACTGAATATCCTTTGTCACAAAATTGACTTATGCTTAGCAGATTGAATTTGAGGCCTTTAACATAAGAGACGTCAGATATCTCAATGTTGCCTTTGATCAGCCTTCCACTTGCTACAATCTTGCCTTCCTTGCTGTCTCCAAAAATGACTTTCGAACCATCCACAGCAACAACATCAGTCAGCTCATGTATATTTCCATACATGTATCTTGAACAACCACTGTCCAAGTACCAAGTCTTCTCTACTTTACTCCTACTCCTAATCATAACCTACAAAACAAAATAAAATTGTTTTAGGTACCCTTATTGAGAGGGTCCTAAAGGATTAGTTCCACCTTTGACAACCCAAGATGTTGAAATCTTAGGCTTCTGATGTTTGGCAGGAGCATGAAAAGTTTTATCTTCATCACGTTCATCAGATTTGCTATGTTGTTGATGATAAGCATGATAAGGATAATGTTCATAAGCAGAGTAAGATGTATGATAAGCAGAATATGCATGCATTGGATGAGCAGGATATGGTGCATAGTAAGTTGGAAATTGAGGTGCATGGTACATAGGAGGATAAGCAGCAGGTTGCACATAATAAGGCTCATTTCCATACCAAACATTTTGATTTTTCTTGTTTTTATGCTTCTTTGGTTTAGTAGATGCTTGCTCATTAACCGACGACTTATTTTTACTAGTCTCATTGGTTTTAGCCTTATCAGAAGACTTCCTAGGACTCTTCTGTTTGGTCTTACCAGTCTGTTTTCCTACACTAGGCTCTTTGTTGTTTTTAGCCTTATGAGTTTTCGTCTCCTTTAACACTTTCTCAGGTGAAGCAGGTTTAGTAGTCTGAACAATGACCTTACTGTTGTAAGCTGATACAAATTTTTCAGTATGGTTCTCTTCTAACTTATCCTGTTCTAAAGGTGTCTTCTGTTTACTAGTGATAAGAGTGGATGCAACAGATGACTTTTCATGAGACTCAATTAACTTTTCATGTTCCATGATTTTTCCTTTATGGACTTCACATTCAGCTTTCAGAGATTCATTCTCTTGCTCAAGCAGTTTATATTCAGCTGATTCTTTTGGCTTTTCAGCTTTAAGTTTCAGTGAACTATTTTGCTCTCTTAGCAATATCATCTCTTCCTTAAGCTTACTAAATGCTTCAACAATAGTAATATTGTTAAGCATCATTTTTTCAAATGAATTAAACAATTCATTGTCAAGAGGAGTTACCTCATCATCCTCAGAGTCATCAGATTCCTTGGCCATCAGGCAGAGAAGTGCAGGACTCTCTTCTTCAGAGGACTCTTCATCAGAAGTGTCTGAATCCGAATCTGATGAGTAGATAGCAGCTAGCTTCTCAGCTTCTGCTAACAGCACCTTGCCTTTCTGATGCTTTCTTTCTTTTCTGATTCTCTTTTCCTCTTCTATATACTTCTCAGCTTTTGGATATGGGCAATATCTGATGAAATGTCGCAATTATAACACATCATTTTGGATTTAAAAGAATCCTTATCTTGAGAAGAAAAAGTAGGGTTAGAAGTAGAAGCATTGTTATATTTGTTCTTCATTTTTCTTTTGTAGAACTTTTTGAAGTTCTTCATCAGCAATGCAACGTCTCCAGCTGTGTACTCCTTTTTGTTGAATATTGTGGCTTCATCAGATGAGTCAACTTCTTTACTTTTGTGTGCTGGTCTTCTTGGATTTTCAGCAGCAACTAGGGCAGCTGTGGGACTTGAAGTTGAGGTTTCTTCAATACCCATTCTTTGCAGTTTATACTCATACGCCTTGAGTACTGAGAACAGCTCGGTGAGTGAGATATTTTCCAAATCTCTTGACTCTTCCATGGCTGTCACCTTCATGTTGAACTTTGGAGGTAGAGCCTTCAGCACTCTGACGGTTATCTCCTTGTCTGTGAAGGTTTTTCCAAGCTAGAACTTCATTCAGTGTCCTTGTAAACCTTGTATTCATCTGATCAATGTTTTCAGAAGACTTCATCTTGAAGTTATCCAGCTTTTCCAGAGCAACACTCAGCTGATGCTCTTTAATGGCGTCATTTCCTTCGCTCATATCACGAACCTTATCCCACATTTCTTTGGCAGTCTTGCAATACTTGACTTTGTCAAATTTGTCATTGTCTAGGGCCTTGGTCATGATGAAACAGCCAACTTTGTCCAGGTTGAACAACTTTATTTCTTTAGATGTCATCTCGTGTAAATTTTTTTCCACCACTATATCAACTTCATCAACCTTGATAGTCTTGGTGAATTTGAATGGACCTTTGATGATACATGTGTACATGTTATCATTGTAGGCAGCTAAGAAGATCTCCATCCTGATCTTCCAATCCTCAGAACTCATACCAGCAATGTGGGGAACATAGCTGATACAGTCCAGTTTCAAAAGGTTTTTTTATTTTTATTTTTCAAAATTATGCTCTTTTGAAAAAGTTTGAAAACTTTTGAAAAACACTAGGATCAAGCTCGTTGAACAGGCAGCTGATTCTAATGAACCACCTGCTCTGATACCACTTGTTGGTCCCAAGTGGTCAGATGAGGTCTAGAAGGGGGGGGGGGTGAATAGACCTCTGAAAATTTTAAACAAATCTTAACTTTAAAACGTTTTGTTCAAACGTAAGCAGACTAAGCTGTTACAGAACATTAAGCTTACAAGGCTGATCGTGAACAAATCTTTGAACAACTTTGTTGACCACTAGTCTGATTGTTACTTAGCTGATTTTAGTCAAAATCAGTTTTAAACCAGAATACTTGCAGCGGATACTTTAAGTGTTTTTCACAAGTATACTTAGTAGTTTGAAAATTTTTATCCCCAGTTTTGTGAAAACTCCTTTAACTCTTTTTCAAACAGTTTTATGAAGTGTTTTATGCAGTCTATAAATTTGCAAGTAAAATGCAATGTAAAACACAAGGATTTTTATAATGATTATATGAATGTAAATATCCTTTAGTCCACTCTTCCAAGTCACAAAAATCTTGGGTTATACTAAGAACACTCAGTAATTAGTATACTCCACTTACGCCAAAACAACAAATGAATCTGGCCGTAAGCTCGCAATAGGAAATCACAAAGAAGTCCTATTCTACATATACTTATCACTCACAAAGATGGATAAGTACTCCTCACAACACTCTAACAGATTTCACTCAGAAAAATGTAAATATCTTTGATCTTCAGCTTCAGCTTGAGTCAACAAATGACAAGGCTGATGAGTGAGTTGTTCTTGAGCTTTTGAGATAGAGAAAATATTTTGCTTCGAATTCAATCTCTCAGTTGTTATGTGTGTTTTTATTGGTCTCTTCAGCTATTTATACTCACTCATTTGAATTATGTCCGTTGAAGAGAGACACAATTCAAATTTCTTGATTTCTGGTTCTTAATTTCCGCGAACAGCTCTCTGCACAGTGACAGTACTGCAGACTGTACTTTCTGTCAGGCAGCATTAAATGCACCGAGCTGATACGAGGTATTTTTTCAATCATTTGCCATTAATAGCCTCCGACTTAAGCATTTATTACTCCAATGGCATTTATTACCGTTGGGACGACTTCTTGATCCTTTCCACTTGGCTAATGAGAGCATAAGTCTGATGATGAACAGAGCTGATCTCAAACTTGAACAATTCTAATTTGAGTCGGCTGATTTACACCAGTCTGATTTCTTTCCTTCAGCAGATCAATAGTCTTCTGGACCTTAAATATTTGAACCTTCTGATTTGTCTTCACACTTGGTCAAAATTCTTCCAAGGGATTTAAACTAAGTTTTCCTCACTTAGCTGATCTTGATGAGTTTTGGAAATCATCAAAACCTCCCTTAATTTCTCTAACTTCAGTGCACTCTTATCTTCATCTTTATCCAACACATGAGGTTAATCAATTAACAAGACACAATTTGCACAACACAAGAGAAGAAAAAGAAATCTGAAAATTGCACAAGAGAAACTCCCTAACCCTAAATCGCCCCAACCCAAGTTCGGCCCAACCTAGCTCGGCCAACCCTGGCCGATCCAGCCTAGCCGCACAAGCCCTGTGGCCGAGGTCTTCTTCCAGTCGATCTCCTCACCCGGATCCAGATCTAAGTCCTGACCAAGATCTACTCGTTCCTTTAGAGACAACCTTCAAGATCTAGTTCTTAGCCTGCGACTTGGAGGTGTCCCTACAATCCAACTGGTGTGAATCAACTTTGGAGGTGAGACACATGAATCACTCCGTTGTGAATCAAACAAAGAAGCCCGGAGGTAACCACCACCGAGCCGTGGTGAGGTAAAATCGCACTGTACCCCCTTTTTGTTTTAATTGCAGTTTGATTCAACCTTTTCGTATATATAATATGGAGACAGATTTATGGGACTAATGGGTGCCTCGAAAAAATTTAAATTCCGCACTTTTGTTGTTCTGACATTCGAGGTATCCCAACACCAACCCTTCTTGCTCCATGTCTTTTTTGCAACTCCGCCCGAGGCTATTAAGAAATTTGATGATAAGTGCACTTGCACAAATGTTGAGATAGAAAATTATGAATTATATCTAAAAGTGCACTGCATACTTTTAGCTCATGGTCGATCATCTAGTTTTTGTATACATTGATTTCGAACACGACATGTACCTCCCCAACGAAATAAGTTTGGGCTCACTAGGACAGGAGACCACTTGATATTTCCATTGGTTGGTTCGTAAGCACTTTGAATACCTTCATCATCTTCCACATCAATAACTACAATAAGAGCTTGTACAAGAGGAATTCCTTTTCGTTTAGTTAGTGAAGTTTTATCTGCATCACTTCCATCTTGTTTCTTATTACGACAACGATGAGGCACTCTCAATCTTGAAGAAGCAATATCCTTGCTCCTTTTTTGGACCTTCATTAAGGCTTTCGATTGTTCCTTAGATGTCTATAAATGTTAAGAGGCATAGAAGTAAGGTACTCAGAGTATTAGATAATGAAAATTTCAAAATTATATATGACTAAAAAATGTACACACCAAACAAAAATAGATCTAAACAAGGCTCCATACCCAAAAAAAATCAAGACTAACTTATTTATACACAAAAAAGTTCAAGTGCTCTCACCTGCTCATTGTGCGATCTCTTTTCTTCATGAATAACCAATTCCTGAACATATAATTAATATTGTCAATAAGGATTTCATGAATTAAAAAGTAGAATAAGAAATCAAATAAGAAAAAGAGAAAATCAGTGTGACAAAGATATTTGAGTGTACCTTCTCTTCATACTTATCAACATCTTCATACATAGAACTTATAAAGGTATCAAAGTTTGGATCATCTTTCAAAGAACGCCGACTTGCACAATGGTTACGACAAACAGGACACTCGTTATTTCTATAAATATTAACCAAAGCAAACAATGGTGAGTATAATTCACATTTCATTTAGTTGTGGATATGACGAGAATTCACATGAACAAAGGAGAAGCGGTGTAAGCATCCCATCACAGTAGAGTATTCTTGTTGATGCCTGGTTATGCAAAAGGTACAGTTAACAAATATAAATCTTATTGTGCATATTTTGAGCAAAAGTTTGAATGAAAATCACTATGTGATATGAGTTATTAGTCACAAATATTTTATTTTGATGCCTTTAGACATTGCATATTATTTGAGCTTCAAAAATATGACTAACAATAAATGAAGGATACATACCTAAACATTTTGGACATTGTACATTGTTACGAAGTTTAGGTAGTGACACAGTTATGACTCTGCAAAAGAGAAAGAATAAGTTTTAGTTATCATATAACATTGTATAGTAAAAATGTTTAATTCAAGCATGTGCAGTTGTCCACATGATCCAATGCTCTAGTGAAGATAACTAAAAAAATTATATGGATTATACAAAGCCTTTAGTACATATTTGAAACATACAAATTGATTTAATCAGATAAGAAAACACTCCAAAAGTATGAAGCAGACACAATAGAGTTGAATAATTTGCAAAAGTTGTGGCATTTCAAACTAAACTAACATAGAAATTACAATTCTTCTCTATCAATCAACAATTTGTTTACTTTGGCAAACCACTCCATAAAACATATCATTCTTCCCTTTTACAAAGCCAAAAATTAAACTATAAATATGCAACATGGACATGGTCCATATATAGAAAATAACATATAAAATTAAATCATAAACTTCAAAGATTTGCATATCCAAACCCCTACAACGTATATAGAAAAATATACATGGGCATGAAAAAGGTACTCGTGCATTAAACAAGCAAACACATTGCACGTAAGTGAGGGACAAACTAAAAAGAGACATTCAAATACCCCTGAATTATAGTATATATAATTAATACATATATCCAATACCAATAAACCCTAATAAAGTTGACGGATAACTTGAATGATTGAAGGATGCAAATAATTTTCATAATCACTCACATGGAAATCAATTGCCTAACTAAAAGATGAACAAAAAATGTTATCTAACAAATTATAAAAATATTCACACATACACAAATATATCAATTATATGTATGTATATAACACACGTAGATGCGCATGCGCATGTATCGTGCACACTCTCACACACATAAACAAATAATTAACAAAGTCAAAGAAGAATATAATTCATTACTCATTGAATTCTTCAGGATCAGTTCCACTCTCATCAATCTCTGTATCCAAACAAAAACAAAAAAAATCAAAATATAAACAGAAATTAAGAAAACACACACACACACACACACACACACACACCTGATTGTGGCGTTTTTTTTAAATTTCTTTGGGTAACTCATGTTGTGATGCATGATGTCTTCATGATGAGATGGCAGTGGAGATGTCACATCAACAAACCTAACCGGTGGCTTCTTGTGGTTGTGGCGGCGATTGAAGAGACTTCGTGAATTCATTTTTTTCCTTTGTTAATTAATGTTGTAGTGATTTTTAATTCTTGTGTATTTTGGGGGTGGTACTTAAATTCGTTTCTTCAAGTGTTTTCACTTTGTAAATATATATATGTATATGTTTATATATATGTTGTAAGAGAAAAGAGAAAGGGATGAAATTGTGGAGACAACACCCGACTGGAGATTTATAACTATTTATTTTTTTTCCTTTTTTTTTTTCCGTTTCTTTGTATTTTCACCTTTTTATATAGATTGTTAATCTTTTTAAGAATGTTATTAATAAAATTATAATTTGAAAATTGGTGAAATTTAAACTTGATATTTTCGATAAATGATGTGATATGACGCGTTCTTGAAACATGTGTATGTATATATAATTTTAGTGTGTACTGATATTAATGTGTTTACAATTTAGGAAAATATTTGAGATTTCGATGAATATATTTGGTCAAGATAGTGCACGTGCATGATACGTGTACTAGTGCCCGTGAAGACAAGGCCTAATAGAATATTTACTTGCTTTCCTTTTTTTTTTTACTTTTATTTAGATTTTCATTGACATTTTTATATGGACTTTTTTTAAAGAATGTTAGTAGTAGAATTGTAATTTTAAAAATTTGGTGAAATTCAGATATGATATTTTCGATAAATGATAATATATAGAACGAGTGAGTGGGACATGCGTATCTATACATAATTTATATGAGTATTGATATCAATGAGTGTACCATTAGGACAATAATTGAAATTCAAGTCAATATAATTGGTTCTAGTGCGCGTGCAGGAGACGTGTATGAATGTCGACGAAGACGACATTATCGAATATTTATATTTTTCTTTTCCTTTTAACTTTATCTTTCGAATTTTGTTTACCATTTTATATGGAATATTATTTTTTTTAAATGTTATTAATGAAATTATGATTGAATAATCGAAGAAGTTCAAAATCGATATTTATGATTAATGATGAGATAATGTGCGTGTATGAGACGCATATGTATATAAAATTCATATGTATATTGATATTTATGGATTTCTAATTTAGGACAAAACAGTCAATATATGTGCTTGAAATAGTGCACGTACAAGACATGTGCATGTGTGCTAGTGAATAACACGTATATATGATCAAAGTGTGTCTTGAAATTATTGAATTTGTAATT
The DNA here is from genome assembly GCA_038501285.1 of Penstemon eatonii. Taxonomy (NCBI): domain Eukaryota; kingdom Viridiplantae; phylum Streptophyta; class Magnoliopsida; order Lamiales; family Plantaginaceae; genus Penstemon; species Penstemon eatonii. Next base: position 56,126,750 of record CM076715.1, on the reverse strand, counting down.
TCAAAAATGTGGTAAGAACATGTTGGAATATAAACGAACGATGCGATTGTACACAAGCATGAGACGCAATGTGTGCATGCATATTAAATTAGCACGAGCATAAGTTTGATTAGTCCTTGTGCGTGCGACTGATATATCCATACGTGTAGTTGCACATGCTGCATTTACTTTCCTAAAGTTTTTATATTCCCAACCATAGTAACCATTGTAAAAATTTTATGAGTAGCACGCTTCCATTTTTCTTTTTACTGTCTTTACAACTTTTTATTTTTACTTTTTTTATTTCATCAAATACTTTTAACTTGAGTACAAACTAATTATTATTTCTGAGATTTTACAATATACATAAATAATTTTTTATCGTATATGTCGTCTGCCCTAATTTTTCCAATTAGTACATTAAGATTCTTACTATTATTACTATAAGTTATACTTCTTATTTTATTTGAGATGTAATATTTTGTTCAATATAGTCATGTATGAGATATAATGCTTTAATTTGTGTAGATAAGTGGAGTACATGATTGGAAGCATTCTTATTGTGAATCGTATGGTGAGATTTCATTAGAAATGATTATTTTGTGGCAACATCTGCATCTTAAAATCTTCATTCAAATATTTTATTTAAAACAATTTTTTTTATTATCATCTTCTAATCTTTTTTGAATAATCTAACTGTGTTGTTTTTCTCTCTCTGTTATTGCGGAGGTTTGACATTGACATTAACAATGGAGATTTAAGAATCCTCTGAAAGATTTTGAATTATGTATGGAACTTTGTTTTTTCTTTGAGGTTTTCCTCTCGTTTTTTACGAATTTCTTGAAATACTGATTTTGCATTAAGTTTTGAGAGGAAAATTGTAAATATTGTGTAAGCATAATGTTTTGCTGGAGGGTATTCGGGTGAAATACAATTTCTCCCCTTAAAGTATGTGAGTGGTATCAGTTACCCCCTCTAAAGTATCAATTGTAATACTTACCCCCCTTTGTTATAGTTTTGTAGTTTTTATTCCAAAAATACCCCCACCCATTTCATAAATAATAGATTTCCTTATTAATTTATCAAAATAAAATTGTCTCTTTATAAATTATGAATCCATTCATTTACCAAACAACATTATGTTTTTCCATTCGATCTCAAATTTTTTCTTCACTTTCATCTCATTATTTTATAACCGAAGGAAACAAATAAATGAAGAAATTGAAATATAATATTGTTTGGTGGATGGATGATGAATTCATAATTAACAAAAAAAAATTTGATAAAAAAATGAAAAAATTAAAACATAATATTTTTTGGTGTCAAACTTGAATTTGCGAGAAAAAATTTGATGGAGAATTACTAAACATTTTAAATAAGAATTAATACCGAAAATAAAATGAGATAATACCGAAGAAGTTGAACATAGAAGAAGCACCACATGTTATTTGTTCACTGTGGGATCAATGGCAGTCAGTTGGATGTCACGGTTACAAAAGATTGTTGCATTGTCCATGACGGAGGCAAAATATGTAGCAGTGACATAAGTCAGTAAAGAAATGATATGACTTCAAAGTTTGTTATATGAACTGTGATTCAAAGACGAGAAGAATGTTCTATATAGTGATAGTCAGAGTGCAATACACTTGACGAAGAACTCTGTATTTCACTCCAGAACAAAACACATTGAGCTTCGTTATCACTTCATCAGATCTCTATTAGAGGATGGCGTGTTAACACTTGAGAAGATCCAAGGGAGTAAGAATTCAGCAGACATGCTAACAAAAGTAGTAACTGTTGATAAACTGAAGTTATGCTCACCTTCAGTTGGACTTCGAAACTGACAAGATTGGGAATGACTGTTGCATTGATCAGGTATGAAGATAGATTGAAATCAGTCTTTCAGTTGAAAATTGTTACCAAATATTGTTATAACAATAAAGTTCAAGTGGGGCCACCACTAAAATGATAAACAACTTGCAACTACAAGTTGCAATTCAGTTTGAAGTCACGTTTCAAACCTCAGAAGCCATCATTTTCTTGCAAATTGCAAAACAGCCTTCGCAGGAATTGTCTCATTTGAAGCCTATAAATACATTGCTTCACATTCAGTTGAATATACACCGAACAACACCATCAATCTCTCTCCTCATCAATTCTTTCAAGCTGAGTTTAGGTAGAAATTTTGAGCACAAAATTTTAAAGTGTTTTCTTAAGCTGTGAAAGATATCGTGTGAAAATTGAGTAATTTTCTTTGATGAGTCGAGAGAGTTGTGAGTATTTATAAATACTGTGTAATTATCTCCCTTTATTAAAATATCTGCAACATCCCGTGAATGTAGCCTATTTTGGGTGAACCACGTAAATTTAATATACATTATTTTTGCTATTTCATTAAATCTGTTTGTGGTTTTTCCTCAAAATTTCTTTTGAAACGATTTTTATTTTTGTACGTTTTTAAACAACCCCCCTCTCCCCCTATAGTACATCAAAGAATTGAAACGTTCGCAATTCTTTCAAATTTTAGCTCTTCTTAGTTCCAACTTCGCAATAGTACCTAGGTAGACTTCGTCTGGACCATCTGCGATTCTTAATGTTCTTGAAGTAGCCCAAATGTGAGATAAAACAGTGTCACCTGATACACCAGCTGCACCATGCACTTGCATTGCCATGTCAAGAACCTTCAACGCCATGTTTGGAGCCGCGACCTTTTCAAAGCCAAAAAAAATACAAGAATACAAAAGTAGATAAATTAAGGAATAATTTAATATCAAGTCTCAAATCCCAAATAGAAAAAGGCCTGAAAAATAATACCTTGGCCATGGCAAGTATCCCACGGGCCTTCTTGTTTCCATGCCGATCAAGTTGGTCCGCAGCTTCAAGAACAAGCAATCTTGTACTCTCTAGCTCTATTCGACACTGCAACATGCAAAACACATATATTGTTCTGACAATGTATTGAATTATGAGTAGAGTCATAGACCTTATTTAAAATCATGTTTAAGCGCAAAGTTGGATCAAACTCGGCCTAAAGTAAATGATTTTTTTTTTTATTTTCCGAAAATAAAAATCACATCATTTAATGGAAATCTGCACATCATGGTCATGCATTTGGCTGATTTTGCACTTTACCCCCAAATCATTGTGTTTAGGCTTGCCCTTTTCAACTTTGTGAATTGTTACTTTACAACATTTAGAGGGAAGAGTGCAAAACAATGCAGAGGTTAGGACTTAGGTAGGGTGTGAAGTGCAACACTGTCGAGAGGTTAGAGGATAAATTATGATTTTCTTTGACATGGGTAATCAATAATCATCGGAATGAGTCCACTGCCGAACAGACAAACGAAAAGAACCGCAACAATTCGTAAAGTTGAGGGGGGCAAATGCGGATATAAAATAGTTAGAGGGTAAAGTGTTAAACAACTTAATGTTAAGGATTCAAAGTGCAAATTTTTCCTTATTAAATTAGAAGTAGCACCACACCAACCTTGGCAACATCTGAAAGGAATGATCCATGTTGAGCAATCAACTTATCAAAAGCTCTTCTGCTTATTGCCCTTTGAACCATCATTTGCATTCCACGTTCAGCAGCACCAATTAATCTCATGCAATGATGTAACCTTCCGGGTCCAAGCCCACCCTGATAAAGAGTAAAATCAAACACAAGGTACACTTTGAGAAAACCAAAATCTCAGACAACGGAAATTACTAAAAGAACCTTGAACTTTCCCAAATAGGGGTGCACATGGTTTTCAAAACCGTACCGGACCGTCCCGTACCGTACCGTACCGAACCGTACCGAATATTAGGTTTTCTCAAAACCGTAGGTCTTGGTATGGATGAAAACCGTACCGAGTATTTTGGTATGGTTTTGATTTTAGACTTCTCGTACCGTAAAAAACCGTACCGTACCGAAATTGAAAAGAAACATGAATTAACTATTCATTTTTTTATATTTACAACTAAATTTTATAAATTTATAATTCAAATATTATTAAATAATATATTAATAATTTATATTATAGTCCATCATAGTTTAAAATTACTACATTGCTAGCGTTTAATTAAAAAAGATATGCTCTAATTTAGCACAAATTCAACTTGTTATATGTTGAAAACTTAAAATGCAAAAATTCTAGACAACAAATACCAAATAGTAAGTTTCTTCACATAATAAAAACAACGATCAAATAATTAATCAATTAATTTTATTCAATTAGGTCGAACTATAGCGTCAAATTTGTGAACATTTTATTTTCCAATGCTTTATTTAATGTAAAAAAAAATAGTTTGTAAGATATTACATTGTTAAAATAAGAAAAATTGCACGAAAAAATTTGTTCGAAACCGCAAAACCGTACCGTACCGTACCGAAACCGCACAAAACCGAGTTTGTTGGTATGGTTCATAAAACTCTAGTTTGGTTTTGAGTTTTTAAAAACCGTACTAATTGGTACGGTACAAATTTTGTTAAAAATACCGCAGAACCGTACCATGTGCACCCCTATTCCCAAAGCATGTTGGATGACTTTTGTTTTTTTGTGCAAATACGAACCGACAAAACTACCCCTATTATATGTGGCACTTTACCCCCATGTTATGGTAAATGTGTCACTTTAGATAAATGTGGCATTTTACCTCCCCCCCCCCCACATGCTAGATAAACACTTTTAATGCCAACTCTCAATTTCGACGAGTGAGTTACCCCCAGAGAGGTAAATTGCTGCTTTAAAATTTTCAGAAGGGGGGAAAGTGTTCTTTTTCAAATCACAGGACGGTAAGTTTCGATTAGTAAAATTTTTATGTTCGGTTAAAACTGAATGAACACCCCTTGATCAATTCATTAACTATCTCCAACAAGACTTTGAATTAGAAGTAGCACCACACCAACCTTGGCAACATCTGAAAGGAATGATCCATGTTGAGCAATCAACTTATCAAAAGCTCTTCTGCTTATTGCCCTTTGAACCATCATTTGCATTCCACGTTCAGCAGCACCAATTAATCTCATGCAATGATGTAACCTTCCGGGTCCAAGCCCACCCTGATAAAGAGTAAAATCAAACACAAGGTACACTTTGAGAAAACCAAAATCTCAGACAACGGAAATTACTAAAAGAACCTTGAACTTTCCCAAATAGGGGTGCACATGGTTTTCAAAACCGTACCGGACCGTCCCGTCCCGTACCGTACCGAACCGTACCGAATATTAGGTTTTCTCAAAACCGTAGGTCTTGGTATGGATGAAAACCGTACCGAGTATTTTGGTATGGTTTTGATTTTAGACTTCTCATACCGTAAAAAACCGTACCGTACCGAAATTGAAAAGAAACATGAATTAACTATTCATTTTTTTATATTTACAACTAAATTTTATAAATTTATAATTCAAATATTATTAAATAATATATTAATAATTTATATTATAGTCCATCATAGTTTAAAATTACTACATTGCTAGCGTTTAATTAAAAAAGATATGCTCTAATTTAGCACAAATTCAACTTGTTATATGTTGAAAACTTAAAATGCAAAAATTCTAGACAACAAATACCAAATAGTAAGTTTCTTCACATAATAAAAACAACGATCAAATAATTAATCAATTAATTTTATTCAATTAGGTCGAACTATAGCGTCAAATTTGTGAACATTTTCTTTTCCAATGCTTTATTTAATGTAAAAAAAATAGTTTGTAAGATATTACATTGTTAAAATAAGAAAAATTGCACGAAAAAATTTGTTCGAAAAAACCGCAAAACCGTACCGTACCGTACCGAAACCGCACAAAACCGAGTTTGTTGGTATGGTTCATAAAACTCTAGTTTGGTTTTGAGTTTTTAAAAACCGTACTAATTGGTACGGTACAAATTTTGTTAAAAATACCGCAGAACCGTACCATGTGCACCCCTATTCCCAAAGCATGTTGGATGACTTTTGTTTTTTTGTGCAAATACGAACCGACAAAACTACCCCTATTATATGTGGCACTTTACCCCCATGTTATGGTAAATGTGTCACTTTAGATAAATGTGGCATTTTACCTCCCCCCCCCCCACATGCTAGATAAACACTTTTAATGCCAACTTCTAATTTCGACGAGTGAGTTACCCCCAGAGAGGTAAATTGCTGCTTTAAAATTTTCAGAAGGGGGGAAAGTGTTCTTTTTCAAATCACATGACGGTAAGTTTCGATTAGTAAAATTTTTATGTTCGGTTAAAACTGAATGAACACCCCTTGATCAATTCATTAACTATCTCCAACAAGACTTTGAAGTTTTTTTTTTCCTTTTGACAATAGTACAACTTACTTGTGCAATCTCAAATCCACGTCCCTCTCCAAGCAGAATATTCTTGGCAGGAACACGAACATTCTCGAACGTTATTTCTGCATGTCCATGAGGTGCATCATCAAAGCCAAATACTGTCAATGGTCGCTTTATGTTTACCCCAGGGGTATTGATGTCAACTAAAATCATGGATTGCTGTTCATGCTTAGGGGCATTAAAGTCGGTTTTCCCCTGCATAATTTCCACGATTAGCTTCTACAGATACAAGGTTTCGACTGTAAAAACATTTAAAACAATCTAACCATGAGAATAAGGATTTTACACCTAGGATCCATGGCTCCACTAGTCCACCACTTCTTCCCGTTAATGATGTACGAGTCTCCGTGTCTGTTTAGTGCATACACGTGGTTCAAACATATTTTAAAAAATAATGAAACATAATCGCGTTATTTGCAAATATACCATTGTGCTCGTTCTAATTGACAAATACACCCTGGTGATATTTATTGGCAGATACCCCTCATGTTGATGGTAACGTCGATAACTACCCCCAACACATGCTTAAGAACCATGCAACTACCCATATATAACATTAATTTATTATTTCATAGAATTGAGTTGGAATTTATTCTGGAAAAAGACAGTTGATAATTTATTTATTTTAGAGTTCATATAAAAAAGAATATAATTTTTTTGTTCTCAAAATGCATCTTTGCATTAATAGAACAATCGAGATTTAGAAGTCATTTCACAAAAGAAAATAAAAAATGAAGTAGCAGTCGCTGTTAGTCGTGCGTTCATGCACAGAGGGGACTGCTACATTATCATGAAAACGAGTGATATATGCTAATTAATATAATACAAGGCTGCATTAGCCAACCAATAGAACAACACATGGGTGTACTTTCCAATTGGAATGAACATAGGGGATTGTTTTGCAAATACCTCAATTTAACAATGTAATTGTTGAAAATCGCAAGTCAAAAGAATTTAAAATTGAAAATCAAGAGCAAAAACAAAAACATGACGGTTGGTAGCATAAAAGACCAATTTTCAAAGTAGATGTCGTTCTACCTTGTGATAGAACACTCTATATTGGTTGCATCAGATGATGCAACTGTTAAAATTAATTCATAATTCCTTAAGCATGAAGTTCCTTAACCTTGAAGTTTCTTAAGCGTGAAGAATTCATACTTGATGAATTGGAGTCAAAGTTGGCAACTTAAGAGACTTATCAAGAATTGCAAGTCATCAAAGGCCAACCAATGAAATCAAGAGGCTTAACATTGAAGTAAACCTTCATCAATTACACATAGAAGTCAAGTAAGGCAAGGAACTCTTCATTAATTACACTTAGAAGTTAAACAAGGCAAGTAACTAAAATGGAAACTTTAGATGATTGTGGAGAAGTCTAACCGCCTTAGTGTACCTATATATATGTATGTAGTGTGTAGAATTTTATAGCTAGAGAAACCACTCAATTAGCAAGTTATTTTAGAGAAGAAAAATTACTCTCTTGTATGAAGGCTTAGAGCAAAAAGCCTCAAAATATTGTAGCCCTATTATCTTGATGAAATAATAAGTCTACTTTGTCTTGCTAAAATTATTTTCTTAACCTTTCATATCCTAAACACCCAACAGATTCTGGTATCAGAGCCACCCTTGGCCTGATAACCCCCCACATATTGAAAAAATGAATCCAAGCAATAGCAATGAGCTTGCCTTCACATATTCCCATCAAGGTGTTCCGATCTTTGTTGGTCAAGACTACGAGTTATGGAGCGTTCTTATGAAGACGTTATTCCAGTCCCATGATCTTTGGGATATCGTAGAAGAGGGGTATGAAATATATACTCCGGAGGAAGAAGCTACGTTGATTGGAGCCAAAAAGAAAGAGCATAAAGAGAACAAGACCAAAGATGCAAGAGCCTTGTCATTTATGCACCAAGGGCAGAGTCAATCTATACTTCCGCGTATTACGGGTGTTAAATTTTCAAAAGATGCATGGGATATTTTGAAAAAAACAATTTGGTGGCTATGAAAAAATTATCTCCATGAAACTGCAAAATTTATGGCGAGAATTTGATAATCTACTCATGAAAGATAGCGAGACTATGCAAGAATTTTTTCTAGAGTTTCTACAATTGTTAATCAAATTAGAGGCTATGGTGATTCTGCCGAAGATAAAAGAATTGTAGAAAAAGTCTTGCGAAGCTTGCCAGTAAAATTTGAGCACATAGTTGCTGCGATTGAAGAGTCTAAAGATTTATCAAAACTTTCTTTAGACGAACTCATGGGATCTTTAGAAGCTCATGAGAAAAGAATGAGCAGATTTTCAAACCATAGTTTGGAACAAGCTTTTCAAGTAAAGCTTAATCTAGCAGACCAGAAAAATAAAAAAAAGAGATGGTCAATCAGAAAAGAATATGGCCTCCACATCCAGAGTATCAAGAGGCAGAGGTCGTGAAAGAAATCAAAACTTCCGAGGACGAGGTCTAGGAAGAGGAGATTTCTCTAACCAAAGAAATGCAAATCAAAATTCAGATTTATTTTGCCGAATATGCAGAAAAAATAACCACGACACAAAGGATTGCCGCTACAAATGTAAAAGATGTAAAAACGCCAATCATTCAGAAAGAGATTGTTGGCATAGAGATGATGGTGATAAAAATGAGGCCAACTACACTGAAAAAAAAGATACCAATAAGGTATTTTATTCATGCTTGAATTCTCAACAACTACTTGAAAATACATGGTACGTTGATAGCGGTTGCAGTAATCATATGTGTGGAAATAAGAAAAAGGGATCCAGAGACAACTAACAGTGCGATATACTCCACAACAAAATGGAGTTGCAGAGCGAAAAAACCGCACGATAGTTGAAATGGCAAGAAGCATGATGGCTGAAAAAGGACTTCCAAAGACATCCTACAGAGTCAAAGCTCCTCTTGAACTAGTACATGCAGATATTTGTGGCCCAACTCAAACTCCATCTCTTAACGACAATAGATATTTTCTATTGTTTGTGGATGATTATAGCAGAATGACGTGGGTTTATATTTTGAAGCAAATATCAGAAGCATTTTCAAAATTTCTGGAGTTCAAAGCAAATGTGGAAAATCAAAGTGGCAGAAAAATAAAGATTCTCAGAACAGACCGAGGAGAATTTATTGGAAAAGCCTTCTTAAACTATTGCAAAGAAGAAGGAGCATCCGAGGAATTCTATCCAGAATCAGAAAGTCCAGTACGTAAGGTACGAAGTTTAAGAGAAATTTATGAATCATGTGACTTGGCATTTTTTGCTTGTGAGCCACAGACTTTTGAAGAAGCTGTGAAAGAAGAAATCTGGACAAATGCTATGGACGAAGAAATAGCAAGCATCGAAAAGAACAAAACCTGGGAACTAGTGGATCTACCCAAGAATAAAAGTATAATTGGACTAAAGTGGGTCTACAAAACGAAGCATATCGAACTTCGACACCACTACATTAGAAGTCTCGTTCAAGATCAAGAAATTCAATTGGAGTTTGTGAACACTAAAGATCAACTTGCAGATAACTTTACAAAAGCAGTCAATTCAGAGAAGTTGGAGCAATTCCGAAATGGTGTTCGAATTATGAATTAAGAGGGGGTGTTAAAATTAATTCATAATTCCTTAAGCATGAAGTTCCTTTGATGACTTGCAATTCTTGATAAGTCTCTTAAGTTGCCAACTTTGACTCCAATTCATCAAGTATGAATTCTTCACGCTTAAGAAACTTCAAGGTTATGGAACTTCATGCTTAAGGAATTATGAATTAATTTTAACACCCCCTCTTAATTCATAATTCGAACACCATTTCGGAATTGCTCCAACTTCTCTGAATTGACTGCTTTTGTAAAGTTATCTGCAAGTTGATCTTTAGTGTTCACAAACTCCAATTGAATTTCTTGATCTTGAACGAGACTTCTAATGTAGTGGTGTCGAAGTTCGATATGCTTCGTTCTGGCATGAAAAACTGGATTCTTTGTCATCTCTATACTGGACATATTGTCACAAAATATTGTTGTAGGAGTATCTTGCTTTTGCTCAATGTCTGTCAGAAGTCTTCTAAGCCAAACAGCTTCACGAGCTGCGTCTATGGCAGCAATATACTCTGCTTCTGCTGATGAGAGTGACACGGCCTTTTGCTTCTTTGATGCCCATGATATGATTTTTGAACCCAAACAAAATACATATCCAGCTGTACTTTTTCGATCATCAACTGATCCGGCCCAATCACTGTCAGTGTATCCGATAAGTCTGTTTTCTTTTTCTTTGACATATTTGATGCCAAAATTTCTCGTACCTTGAAGGTAGCGTAGAATTCTTTTTGCTATTGCATTTCCGTCATAGCAAAACCAGACCGTATTCTTCCTTGAAGCAGGGAAACGAGCCATTGATGCATTTGTTCAGCATCTCCATATCGCATCAATACCTAAACAAAGGATGACATATTCAATAAAATCAAATCTCATAAATTGCTCTTGGGGCAGAGATGCTTTATCAAGGATTGAAAAATGCAACAACACCCCTGGTGCATTGCCTAACTTGACAAAAAAAAAAAAAAAAAACTTTGTTATTATTTATTAGTAAGACACCCCCTCACGGTAAGAAATGGCAAGTATACCCCCATCAAAGGATGCAAAACAACCTCTCTCAACTTGAAAAATTTGACAAAAAACTTCCCTATGATTTATGAAAGAATTTCAAATGGGTTTGTTTGCTAATAAAAAAAGAACACAGGGTTTTTTTGCTAATTAAAATAACACAAGGGGGTTTTTGATAGTTAGACAAAGCAAAAGGAATGTTTTTGCATTTAGCTCCTTTATCAAGTTATTAAGTCAAAAAAAGTGCCATATTTTACTTTAACGAATGTAGTTTCCACTAACCTCCATATTTCCAGTATCGGGTGCCCCACAATTAAACACCTGCGGGGCCCATATAGAACGACCCATAATCTCGCAAAGGTATCCGTACTCCAAATTTGAAAGACCAGCACCCAATAAACCATCAAATGCCTTGTCTATAGTTCCATCTCGTCTTTGACCAGAAATTACTTGCTTCACCCTAGCAGCACTATCAAACTACATACAAACATTAAAAAAGAAAAAATTAAATTGGTTCAGCACATGACAAGTGTATATACACAAGTCGTAGGAAAATGCACATACGGGTATGAACAAGTTCCAAAGGCCTTCTTGTTTTGCTAGCTCCTTTAGTCTCTCTTCTTCCGGATGAATAGTCCAACGATTGCTAGATTGAGCTAGTTTATAGAACTCGTTTTCCATTGGGTATATGTGGTTCTCCATAAACTTAATCAACTTGTTTCGTAATCCTTGAACCTTTAGACTCGGAACAAATCCTCCTCCGGTTGAATGGAGATTATATTTGCTTTCTGTTCCAAGTTGTAGCCCATGTTCTCGAGGAAGCGAATCTAATTGAATGGGAAAGTATCAGTTAAGACTCCAAGTAAATTTAAATGGGAAAAAATTGTATTTTTACTTCTAGAGGACAGGACCCTCATAACTTTTGGTCTCATGTTTTACAAAATTGCATTTTTTATCTTAATTAATTATTTTGCCCTGGAGCCCCCTTTTACATCTGATTTTCACACTTTCAGTCCTACATAACTGTCTCAGACTCTCAATTTGTGCTTTTTGTCCCAAATTGGACGGAAATGGGGAGATGGAACCAAAAGTGCAAAACATTTGAAAACAGGAGAATTACTCAAACTACCCCTTGAAGTTTAATGTAATTACGCTAACCATACTCCACACTTCATGTTTGGGAAATTATTCGAACTACCCCTAAGGTAGTGGGTTCATTACAGTTACCCCTTACAACATTAATTTCAACCAAAAAAGTTTGAATTCCAGAAATACCTCTGGGTATTACCTAAGAAATCATAAACCTCAAGGTTGGCGAACCGATTACACCCGTTTCTCCACCGATTTCACTCAATTTAACCAAATTTCACCTTTTCTTTCACCAATTTCACCCTTTTTTTTTTTTTTACTTTAAAAGTATTTTTATAATGCCGGCATGTTCTGTTCAAAACTAACACAGTAAAGGGGGTAATTGTAATGAATCTAATATCCCAGGTCCTCAGGGGTAGTTTTTGTAGATTTTCAAACATGGAGGGTGATCAATGTAATTACACTAAACCTCGGGGGTAGTTTGAGTAATTTCCCTATAAAAATTCAGATCAAAGGTGAAATTTTGTAAAATATGGTACTAAAAGTCTTGAGGTCAGTCTTGTGATACTAAAAATGCAATTACTAAAAATGCAATTTTGACATTGACAAAGAAATAGATCATAAAGTCGAGTTACCTATTGGTGGATGCAAAGGAAGAACAGATTCCCTTTGTATAAATGCCCATGCTAATTCGATCACAGCAGAAGCCTTCTTTCCAGCATTTCGTGCACGTTCTCCCCCTGAAGCATTTCCCTATATAGAAATTATTACCAAATAGTTATATTAATAAAAAAATCTAAATCGAATCAAGAAAGCAATATCACGATCATTAGTTCATCAAGTTTAGTAGTTGATACCAAGATCCATCTCCAATGTACTCCAGCATAGATTGATGCCCCACGGAACAAAGAAAAGGCAACATAAAACTTCCAGTTAGCTGCCGGCCATGGTTTTCCCTACATTTGCAATCATCAATGAAAAATTGAAGCACTCAAATAAAAGAGAAGATGGTAATTTATGATTTAAAATCGTAAAGGAAAAGAAATGACATAATCATGTTAGTTCTATACTTTATCTTTTCAGATGCACGATAGAACGAAAAGCTTCATTTGAAATTTCTTGAATCAAATATTAGAGAAGTTAGCTTACTATCCAAGATTTTTTCTTTTGCCACCTTAAAATCACTGCCTTAAGGCTTCATAGCGCGATATGTCATACTATAGAGAATGTGATGAAAATGGTTTTTTCTTGAATCTTGCATTTGCATGAATATGAAATATTATTGTTCTTATTATTGCATTTGCTTAAAATTGAAATAATTCATTTTTGTTCTTAAATTTGCATGGATAGAAACAAGAAATATCGAGAGCCTCCTGTGCCACTAAGAAGTCATAAGGACGGTGGCCTTAAGGGTCGCATCAAATAAACCCCATGTTAGATTGACCTAAGTCCTTTCACTATTTACTTATGTGAGCTAACTAGAAATTCATAATTATCATTTATCAAAAATAAAACACTAGAAATTCATAAATTCTCGACAGTGACTTACAGTTGCAGCACAATAATCTGCAAGATAATTTGCTAGTGGAGGGACTCCTTCAGGTATTCCAGTCAATTCAAGCCCGTCGTTTTGTTCAACTTTATCCAAAGACATATCCACAATGTAAAGCTGCAAATCAAATAAACATCCTTCAAATTGCAGTATTTTAGAAAAAAAATACTTTTAATTCCGTTTCAGTAGACATAAAGAGAAATTCTTTTAAAACCGCAAAGGAAATAAATACCAACGTGCTGTATGCAACATCGCACATTTGATTGCCTAAAGTTGATAGTTCCCAATCAAGAATTCCAATCACTCTATCCTGCAGTACAGAAGCACCAAATAATGTTATGATGTTCCAATAAGAAAAACTCCGATCTTCATGCAAAAGAGTTTAGGCCATGATTGGTTCTTGACGTTTTATCATTTGATGCCAGGAAAACATATTTCTTAACGTTTTACTTGCTAAAATCCAAGAACCAAACACAGCTTTAAACTACTAACCTCCGTGGGATGGAATACAACATTATCAATATGAAAGTCGCCATGGACTAAACCGGCTGCTCCACCGGAAGAATCTTCAAGGGGAATATGCTGACGCAACCAATCAGATAGCTCTAACATTCTTGGGTTTCGCGGTGACTTACCCGCACCTGTAGAAACTAAATATTGTTTGGCCCATCTCTCCACCTGCAGATATATGTAACTTATATAATATATATTAGACATGATCTAGTTAGTACATATATAATATATATTAGACATGATCTAGTTAGTGAAATGCAAAATTACCCCCATACTTTGCCAATTTATCAAAAATCCCGTGTTACTTTTATTAGCAAAAAACCCCGTGTGCTTATTTTTTATTAGCAAAAGAACCTCCCAAGCCAAAATGACAAATATATCACCACCAAAGGATGGAAAAATACCCCTATTCACCTAAAAATGGCAATAACCCCTGTTCACTTAAAAAATTGACAAAACCTCTCTATGATTTATGAAGAAAGTTCATGTTTTGCTAATAAAAAAAGAACATAGGGTCTTTTTTGGCAAAACACAACCGGTATATTTGCATTTAGCTCATAAATTGTGCACACTCTTATGTCAAATTCACAAGAACCACATGTCATAGACCAAATCATCAATTCAATAAATCATAAAAAAGTAGGGGAATGGCTTGACGTAATTACCGACCTGCCTTTACAGTAGTTGTTTGGTTTTCCATAGCTTCGTAGACCAATGGCATCCACATCAGCAGAATGAAGGGATGCCAAAGCTTTAGCAGTTGCGTGATATATGTTTTTCCTTTGCGTAGGTGAAACACCCTTAAAAATAATCAAAAATTTAAAACTATGCTCAGGTCACTTTAGGAACATAAATACTCTATCCAAATAATGTTATCCGAATAAATTGAAAAATGCCATAAGAAAAGTAAGACACTTACTGGCAGCATGGGGTTAATATAGATACGCCCCTCCAAATACTCCATAATGTAAAATGGTGTCCCAATTATAGTTGGATCCTTACACAAACAGAACACTTTAGGTACTGGAACCAACGTATAAGTACCCAAAGCATCTAGAACCTGGGACGAGGTCCAAAGATATATAACAAATCAATAAAATATTAAATAAATTTGAAGGATTGAATTAAATATTTATGGAATAGGACCTGAAACTCTCTTTCAACAGCGTGTGCAGAGTCAAGTAGTTTGCCAGGAGGTTTCTTTCTCATCACATACCGCTTCACAATAGATCCAGAATGAACTTCCATAAGAAATGTTGGGTTCGAATGACCATGCCCAAACTACAATTTCATTAAAAATAATTTAGTAAAAAATAATTTTTTATTCATTTTAATAAATAAATCATTCCAAGGAATCAAAAAGAATAAGTTTTATCCTACTCTAACACACTCGACTATGTTAACTTACGAGCTTTACCCTTTAAATAAGAAGCTTATCTTCCACAGAAACTAAGTAATCCAATTCAATTTACCCAACTTCAAGAATTTCCAGACAACAAACTTTCTCTAATATTGGACGGATTTCAAAATGATCATCCAGTTCGCTACAAACCCCTCCATCCAAATGAAGCCTTAATACTCTCAGCATTTTATGTTATAAATTGTATATCTTTCTTTCATTAGTTATATTCTTTCCGGTTTCATTAGATTTGCGGAAGTATTTTGAGAAAAAGATTTCAAATTATTCCAATATTGAGTGGTTTAAATTTTCATCACTTTGGTCAAAAGAATAGTTCGAAATGGTTATTCAAGAATTCGAAATCCTTACAAAAACAAAATGATCCAAACAAGTGCAAAAATTTGTCATTGAATTTCAAATACATAGCTCCAAAACCCCTCTATCCAAATCAAACATTTCTTGTTTTCCACTTTATAACTATTTAAAAAAAAAAGAAAAAAGAACTTTTACTCTAATGTCCTTTTACTATAATCACTTAATCATGTCAATTTCCACTTAAAGCAAACAAATTTCTTTCAACAAAGAACATTTATTCTTCAAATAATACAATTCAGCAATTTTAATTGAATCAATAATTTATTAAAAAATAAATACAGAAAACACTAAACTAAACCTGAGAAACAGTGAATTGAGAAGGAGATTGAGGAAACCCATCAACGTTGGCAATCGCATACGGAAGCAGGGCATCAGCGTCGAAGCTCTGAGCCGGGTCGACCCGACCCACCATTTCGGATGTCCGGCTCGCCATTTCTAACCCGTTTCAGTGCCTTTGTACCTTAGGAAATACAAAACCGTATGATATAGTTTGTCAGTATGTAATAATTAATATTCATAATAAATTAAGTTATATTCCTTTTCTGAATATATTTTTTCAAAAGGCAAAATTGCGAATATTGTTTCAAATTAATCATTGATTTTGGAGTTTCGTCCCAAATTATTCAACTTGGTAAATTTTGTCCCGTAATTAAATAATTTTTTGAAATATTGTCCCATCGTTAATTACAAGACAGAAATTACGCATTTGCCGTTAAATTATTACATGGCTGCTTAAATGTCATGATGTGGTAAATTTTAACATGAATAATTATATAATATTGCAGAATTCGTCCCAAACTAATTATAAGATTGAACCGTCATTTTCATTAAATTAAAAATTTAATATTGAGACTAAATTCATACAAAATGGTAAATTACGGGACGAAATTTAGTGAGGTAATATAGTTTGAGAAGAAAATTCAAAATCACTAATAATTTCAAGGCGTTTTCTGCAATTTTACATTTTCCAAATTCAATTGGACAAGTGAATAATGAAATGGTATATACTCCCTCTTTCATAATATTTACTCCCTCCGTCCCATTAATCTTTATCATTGATATTGTTGACCAGTCAATTTGCCTAAATTTTAAAAATATATAATAAATAATTTAATTAATATATTTAACTAATAATTTGATAATAATTATATGACACTATATACATTAATATTTTAAAAATTTAATATGTCAAAAAGGTTAATAATTTAAGATGATAAGTCAAAGTTTGATCGGGTACTGTAACTAATAGAGTAAAAATAATGGGACAGAGGGAGTATAATTTTGGATAGTGACAAAAATATTACGAAAACTACTTCTCTGTCATATTTATTTTACTCCATTGGTACAGTTGATCAATCAATTATAAAAATTATATCAAATAACTTAATTAATAAATTTCACTAAACTATGAGATAACCATTAGGGTAAACATTACATTTGGTCTCTCTTATCATTAACTTTTTACAGAATGGTCCCTCTTATGTTTTTTCCCAGTTTAGTTCCTACTATGTATTATTTGTTTCACTTTAGTCCTTTTCAGGTGTTCCAAGGCGGTTCCGGTATCATGTGATATGTTCATAAGGGCAATTTCGTCATTTCAAGTTAACTAACATGGATATTTTCGTCTTTATAATCATTTGAAAACAAACTAAAGATTTAATCTCTTCCAAACTAGGCTTTCATTCCAGTCCAACTTTAATCGTCCATTTCGTTCAAAACTAAAGTTTTCTCCCAAAATCTTTTTCAAATACCAAAATTGCTCACCAATTAAACATTATCTCAAATGGTCTCAATAGCGAATGGACGAAAATGCCCTAAAAAACATTCATATGCATGTCACGTGTTATCAGAACTACATGATAAGGACTAAAGTGAAACACATAATTCATAATTGAAACTAAAGTGAAATAAATAATTCATAGTAGGGACTAAAGTGGGAAAAAAAACATAAGGTGGTCCACTCTATAAAAAGTTAATGATAAGAGGGACCAAAAGTGATATTTACCCTAACCATTATTTGAAGATAAAATTTAAAAAATAGAGTAATAGTTGCTTTTCTCTTTCCTTTCTTAATTAGGCCTTAGAACAATTAGGATAAAATGGTAGTAAATCTGTAAAAATAAATTAATTTGCATTGAATTTTTAAAACAACAAATAATACGGAACAAGAATTTTTGATCAAAACGACAAATAATTAATATAAAACGAAATGAGTATTAAATTTGTTTGATTAAAGTTCCTAGTAATGACTAATAAAATTGGATCAAATTTAGGGAAATTCTTACCCAAACCGGATTTGGCCAAACCCAAAGTAACTAAAAAGCAAGTATAATACACTTGCTTTGGGATTGAATGTAACTTCCAGGAGAGTGACCAATCACAAAGCAAGTGCAATACACTTGTTTGGTGGTTGGATGGGTTTGGCCAAGCCAGGCTTGGACAAGAATTTTCCTCAAATTTAAGTAAAATGATATTATGATTTTGAGATACTTTGATTATAATATTAACAATTATAATCGTTTCAACAAAACAAAGTAAAATATTTTTATTGTGTTGTTTTTCATATGAATATTTCAAATTTAAGAATATAAATTATGAAACTAAGATGTCCTATTTTATACGAGGGCCGCCAGAAAAGTCCACGTTATTAGGTATGGGTTCGGGTAAAAACATTAATGAGGTGGAACATAATTAAGGTGGAACATAGATGTATTCTACTTGGAATGGATACTTTAGTCAATTACATTAATATATACTGAAAAGTCTTTTAGGTCCTAGCTAGGAAAATTAAATGATAAATAATATTTGTTACCTTATCTCATTTTCTGACCCAGGGGCGGATCCAGGAATACGGGTCAGTGGGGGCTAAGCATAGATCAAATTTTTGATAAGTTTCCCCTGAAAACACCAAAAGTTTTTGAATTTGAGTTAACCAAAACGAGAATATAGAGTAGTTTCTACTTTAACATATTTTTTTTATTTACAATTCTTTCTAAGATTTCTCAAAAAAATTCGAAAAATCTCGAAAAGTTTCTAATATACTACTGACCGAAACATACGTAAAAATGAAACTTTAATACATGGGGCTATAAGGTTCAAGGATAAATTAAATAATCGAAATACAATTTCAGATGACACCAATTATATCCACAATTAATCGCACTGATTTTTAATTTTCTAAAATCTGTACATAATAGCTAGGGCAGAGCTAGATCACTATTTTTTTTAGGAGAAGGGGTTTATGTAGTAATGTATTAAATAAAACGTATAATAAAAAAAATCGAATTCTCTTGGTTATTATTAAAAAAAAATAAAATTAAAAAAATTAAGAAATAACAAAAATCAAGGAACAATTATTCATAAAGAAATATAATCTAAAGGAACCATTGTTGAAAAAGAAAACGAAACTAAAAGAACAATTGTTGAGAAAATAAAATAGATTAAAAGAATAATTGCTAAGAAACAAAAAAGACTATAAAATAAGTAACAAAGGAAAATGCACTCGGGACAATGTTGATAAACATGTATAACCAAACCATTGAGCAAATGCATTTTTCATGTAACTAAAACTAATATAAATTTATTTGAACAATACTTATATCCTTTTTCTATAATTCAGATTATATCATTTGTAACTATTTTATATGTATACAATTGTTAAATTGATGAACTAAAATACACATTCCACAACTTTACAATTTTCGGGTCTATCTCACTAAAAACTTTGTTAACTAAAATAAAAGCTTTAGTTTTCCTTTCGCTTTTTGAAGAGTTCATAAGATAACTATTGCATGGACAGACTAGAGAAAATAAGATGGACCTATACTAATTAAAAGGAGGGCCCAAATAGAAAACGCTTATGTTTTGTGGTGGAAGGGAAAAAACTAAAAAAGTGGAAGGGAAAAAGCATCCAAGGGTCGAACCGTGGACCTCATCCAGAAATCTGAATAACTTATCCAGTGAGAAATATAGTTATTTCTTAAGAATACTCCTACTAAATATATATTCTAAATATGAGTGAGGGCTATAGACCCCACTAGCCCCTATGTAGGCCCGCCCTTGTTCTGACCCTATTGTAACTTGACTAGTCCCTAGGTAAATAATAATAATAACTCCAATTTCTAATATTTATGAAGTATTATTTTAATTAACTGTTTACATTCGTGATATTTAATACTCCAATTTCTAATCTTTATATTATTTTATAATTATTATTACACTACTAAAAAAAGGCAAACTTTTGACCGATTTTATTCGACGGAAAATAAATCGATTTATAATTTCGAGAGAAATATTTTTCATCGAAAATTTTCTCCGGAAAAAAATAGAAATAATTTGGGGAAATTATTAAAAAAAAAAATTAATAACAATTTCGATTGATACAAAATCGGTCGAAATACTAATCTGTCAAATAATTCGATCGAAAATTTCATAGAATTTCAAGGGATTCCTAATTATGTCGAAATCTCTTAAACCTAAATCTAAAACACGATCCCCTTTTTTATATGCAACACTTCTTCTGCACTCCTCCATCCCGCCTCTTCCTCTCTCTCCCACCCATTGCCTACCCCTGCTCGTGCTGCCATCCAGCCCACCGCTCATCCTGTCGAAACTCGTGAGACCCGCCCAGTCCAGTCCAACCCAACCCATCTGTCCTCCTGCCTGATCTGGTACGACTTGCCTAACCCAACCCATCACTGGCCGAACTGAGTGAGTTGCCGCCCTGCTTGTGCCTGAACTCGCGTCCCCCAGCCCATCACTGCCCGAACTGAGTGAGCTGTCGGCCCCTGCTTGTGCCCGAACTCGCGTCCCCCAGCCCAGCCGTTCTCTCATCCTGCCCGAAATCGTGCGACCCGTCCAGACCCTGCCCAATTTTTTTTTCTAACGTTAATTATCATTTATACATAATGCATATATACATAAATACACTTACAACTTAATTACAAGTTGAATATTTATGTCATCCTCACTATTTTTTGTTTGTAAAGAAAGAGAGGGATTATTAATTAGAAATCATTAATAATGTTGGTGGGTGTGTGTTTTCAAATTATGAATTAGGACTTAGAGTGAAATACATGCACAAATTTCCCCTGTAAAGTCTCTAATAATTAAAAAAAAAAATCCATGAGTCAATTTTGTTATCAAAAATCTCTCGTGGGGGCCACTTAAGACTTGATTGTGAATTCAATATTAAGATATCATTTGAAAAGTATATATATATTTTTTCTAAGTAAATATAAAGTGGTATTTGTTTATAGCCTATCAATATATATAAGAGGGTCCCCCAGTATCGAGGTTTAGGCTTGAATGCTTGATAATTCAGAAACATTTTAATGTAGTCAATGTGAGTATTCAGGTAAAGTATAATGGACAAACAAAAATATAATACAAAGAGGAAATATTTGCTAATAAAATTAACACATGGATTCTCTGATAATTAAAAACAAGAACATGGAGGTTTTGTATTTCACTCAACATAATTTAAGTTAATGGTTATAACAATTTGAGAATTAGTGAGGTTAATTTGGTTAACAACCATGGGCAGATGTACACTTGTAGTTTTTTTTTCCTTTAAATTTGTATGTTTTTTCCATATATGTATTATGCATTGGACATGCCTAATTTGTTAATAATCCATTAAAAAAAAATTATTCTTTGATATCAAAGCCTACATATCCTTAAATTCAATTTTACATCCTTTCTTTTAGTTCAACCCTATAATATTTAGATATTGAATGATTCCCACATCAAATTGCGAAGATATTAAGCACGAATATTGGGATAGTCTTTTGTATTCTACTGTCAAAATTTTGGAAATATGTTGTTGGACTTTGTAGTAGTATTTCATATCTTACTATATTAAGCTCAAATAAATTATATTTTCTCCCTTTAAATTTGTTTTATTGTGTGCAAAGTTACAACTTGCTTGATGTTTTCAGGAGCAATTTCTTAAGAGATGTGCGGTTGGTTGCTTGTGATGTCAGATCATGTAACATTTATTTGGCGTCACTAAAAGTCTTATTACTAGATAAGATTTCACTGAGTGATGAAATCATGGAGAAAATCTTACTCGGCTGCCCACTTCTTGAAAGATCTATCCTTGGTTAAGTGTTATACTTAATTTCGATTGCAAAAGCCCAAACTTGAAGAAAATGAAAGTAATCCTTAACACGGTACCATCGCGTTTAAGCATAAATAGTCCTTATTTGTTATTAATGGATGTAGCTGGACGGCTAGAATGTGATGCTCTAATAGATGTCTCATCTGTAGTCCATGTCTCAATCTTTTATAGCTGCTATTTCAGATGTGAAAAGAGGGACTATGTTTATTTTCAAAAGCTTCTTTTAAAGGTTCACCTGTGCAAGACTTTTACTCCATGCACACGGAGTATTTTGGTAAATTCATGGACATTCAATTATTAGCATTCATGGTCTGTCTGTATAATGTATAATTCATTTCTATTCTGAGTCAAAGTGAGAAAATTGGAAGGCCGAAGGCCTGACCCTGATGTGAGTGTGTGTGTGCGCATTCAAATGAGGTACTTTTAATTGTTTTTCATACTTTTCATCTGAGAGGACATTTTGAAATTTCTTTAAGACTCTAGAATGGAAAATTGCATCTATTAAGGCACACTTCTTGACAAGTGAAAATTCTTTAATTTTATAAAAAGTGGATTTTGGTGAAAAATGCTTAATACAGTTAAGTAAAGAATTTTTTATTATTCCATTCTGGAGTTTTTATCATTTTCTCTAGTAGGCATAAATTACGAATTTAGACTCCTTTGACATTGATACCAATTACATCCGAAAGTTTTATATCAGTTCTATGGAATTAAAACTTTAGAGCATTACTCTGATGCTTTCTTTTCTGCCCTGGAATCGTGAAATTACCTAGCATGCATGATTATTGAGAAAATGTATCATGTAAAGCACTTTTAAGATTTTGAAATATGATATAGGGTTATGTAGATTCCCTCTGGACCTTTTTGGTATTAAAGCTAACAATATCATTTATTTAGTTTCAACATAAGGTTCTACCAAAAGAGAAAGTTCCATCATTAGGAACCTCGATTTTCCTTTGGCTTTGAAAATGAAAATTTTGAAAAATTGTTGTTTGGATTTGGTTGTTACAGTTCATGTTAAGATAGCTCTCTGCTGCAATCCTTGCTTTTCTAATCTCCCTGAAATTGTTTTCCTAGTTTGATTAGTTTCTGTTATCAAGTTAATCTTGCTATATGGACCTTCTACTCGTAAAGTATAGATCACAATTTCTCTTGGTTGTAGTTCCTTTTCTTTCTTTTATAGTTTCTTAAAATATTACTGATGTCAAGAATTTCGACATTGGTGAATGGGAGACGGATGATGTGTAGTTTTTTAGGTACCCTAGGACAACTTTAAGTGATTTTTATTTCTATAGCTTTGAAATGCAGTCAAATGTTGAAGAGGTGGAAGTTCTAAGCATGGTTTGTTGGTAGAACTTTTGTAACGGTTAAAGGTTAAAACATGGATATTAATAGAAGAGTTATCGCTCGGAATTCCTATTTGTATCTCCACTTCTAAAACTGGAGTCCCCCATTTTTTCTCTTAGAACATTTGTAAGAAAAATCCTTAACTAGTAGTATACTTTATACCGACGTTGGGGTAAAGGCATTGGGAAAGGGCTATCCCTACTCGAAAAGAAGTGAAGTCGCCTAGTGAAAGCTGTGCTTTTCTATTTTGAGACGATAACACTTTATATGCAGTTAGTGTTTTTTTTTCTTTTTTTTTGGGGGGGGGGGGCCTAGAACTTAGGTGTCTTATATTCCATTACCATATTTAGAACGTTGACTTTGACAAGGACTCTATATTTGAACTTTATATTAAAGATTGCTAAAGTTGAATCCTCTTAAATAGCCTTTTGAACTCTATCTATTGGAAAATGTCAAATCATGTTTGTTATGTCAGATAAATTGTGTAAGGTAGTTACTTTATGTCAAATCATAATAGAGTTCTATATGTTTTGTTTAGAAATGAGAGAATTGTTGTTTATTTGAATTTTGAGAGAATACTTTGAGAAAATTGAGAGATGTTCTTCCTTTCACTCCAATTTCACTTTTGATTTTACTTTTTAGTAATGTAAATAAGTTTCAATAGCTCAATTTTTCCTACATAGTCTCTCACCAGTTCACGATAAACTCATTACACCATTAATAAAGTTATACATCTGTTAAACCATCTTGCTCTCTGATTGAGTCATATTTATGAGTATGTCAGTTTTTGGACAAGTCAAGTAAATTTTACATTAATTAATTATGTCATTGATCCATAATGTTTATTATTCTTCAAAGAACAAATTTTTATTTTTATTGACCAATTTTCTCATTTACATGACATGATTTAGTCAAGTGAGTACTCCGTAACCTTGTTCAGCGAAGATTTACTCAGATATGTTAATGCAATGTACTTATCTTTGGTTGTCTAGGCATATAACATTTGAATGATGAGCATCTCATCCATAGAATAGCACACAAAATATATCCCTCCATATAATTGCTTAATTTGGTGCAGTAAGATCAAGTAAGAATAGTTCTCTTCTAAAATTTATCAATGTTCATGATTCCTTGAATTACAATTTTTTACTATGATGGATAGTTCTAAGTACGCAAGTCTGAAATTGATCTATATTTATTTAATTAAGAAGATCGACTGAGCCATTATATCATGAGATATCATTTGATTGAGAACTTTATTTATCCAATTCTTTTGTATTTGTTGACAGGTGTTCACCATATGGAACATGAAAAATGTGCCTTGTCCATCCTTCAAATGGAAGAACTTAATACTCAAACCCAGTCTAACAAAATGGCACCATTCCGGAATCTCTTTGCTTTTGAGAAGTTGTCCATCCTTGAAACATTAACTATGTATATTTACCCACATTGGGGCCATCTATTTGAGGTATTGAGTTGCTCAATTTTTATTTTCCCGTTTATATACTGAAAACTGATCAATTTTCTATCTAGAATGAGGAGGCAAACTACTGGGACTCACAGGAAGCGACCTTTCCACACCTTAAGAGCATTATGATATACGGATATATAAATGAGCCGTATGTGATCCAAATGGTGAAGTTTCTGCTAAGAAGTGTTGTGGAATTGGAGAAAATTGTATCTTCAACTAAGGAAAGTTTTAAGCCAACTCACCAGAGTTACATCTTTACCAGTGCCATTGAGAGACAGAATGATCAATTCACATCGGAGTAGCTACTACAGTTCTCGAGTGAGTTATTCAGTTTTCCAAGATCCTCCCCACAAGCAGTGATAGATTTTTCCTGAAAATTTTCATAACTCAAAACTTTGTAATAATTGCAAGTTAAATTATATAATCTCAAGCACTTTTAAGTTGGTCTATTGTTGTTAGTAGTTACTTGACCTTTGGAGATGCTCTTGTCAAACATTTCCCAATTGCTATAAATCATGTTTAGTGAGAGACTGGTAGTTCTACTAGAATTAGTTTTAGTAACATCAGTTTTGACAATAATTTGTTATGAATTAAATTATGAATTAGAAGAATTGATTTTATAGATTGCATTGTCAAAAAGCTACATTTGTAGTTTTTCACATTGATTTTTTTTTAGAGAGACTCCTTAAATGTGGTTCTCATGATCACTAGTGCATCTCCGTCTTTTGAATATGCTAGTTCTATCAAAGCTAGTCATGCTAGACGTTTGCTTTTCAAATGGCCTTTGTGGAAGGTCAAAAAGATACCTAGACTTGTCGACAAAGCGGCACCACTCACCAGTCTTGCCAAATGAGGGTCATCTTATAATTAAAATGATACGCGTAAGTGACCACTTTAACTCCCTGTGATATTATATAATGGACATTTTACCCCTTGTAAAAAGGTAAAAATCAAGAGGGAGCAATATCCTTCTTTTGTAAAAACACAGGAATGTATTTTACCGTTTTATCACAGAGAGTTAAACTGTCTATTATATGAGGCAAAATGAATCCAAGATCCTGATTTTGATGGAGAGAAGGAATCGATATTTCCACACCTTAAGAGCATTATGGTATATGCCTATATAAATGAGACATACGTGATTCAAATGGTGAAGTTTTGAACCGATTCAAGATAGGGAGATCTTTCTCGATGCCATGAAGAGGTACAAGGATCTTTACCGAAATATTCTTTGAACATGATGGATCTAGGTTTCCAGTCCTCGAGAATTCTTCTGACTGGAGGATCAAAAGTCACTCTTTGGAGCTACCTCGTCGTCCATGCTTTGGTGATTCCTTTTCCTGGAAGCTACATATGTACTAGTTGGTTAAAACCGTGAAGTCACATTAAGACTTTTGTTAGCCTAATTTAATTGAAGACTTTGACTAGCTAAATTAAAGACACATATAATCAAATATAAGTTCAGATCAATTCCTACATATCTTCCATATTACATAGTAACATAACTTTTTCAAAGAGAGAATTATTTTTTTATATCAAAGATGTTGCTTTTCATTTGTAGAACTAAGTTTTGAGTACTCTACACATTTGATACAATAATTTAACGAGCATTATTGAGTTTGTATCACTGTAAAGTGGCGGAGTTGGCCACATGGCCGTTAAGTTCCATGCCCCATGCACGTGTTTTTCGGGAATTGTACATTTCATGACACGATTTACAAGCACTTTATCTATTTCATACAACAATTTAAAATCACTTTGCACATTGCATATCACCGCTAAAGCATATGAAAAAAAAAAACTCTTAAAAAAATAGCAGTTGCTAAAGTAAAAATTAGAAAATAAAAAATTAAATTGGGAAGCGCCAAGAGAAAATTTATTTATAAATAATATAAAAATAAAAGTGAAATATATGTATCATTTGTCTTTAATTCATTCAAATAAACTTAAATATTCTAAATTATGAACTCCACCTTAATAATATGCACCACGATATGTATCATTTGAAAAAATTGTTATCTATTATTGATTTTTTTCGTCCATAATAAAAGTAAATCTTGGTATAGATTTTTCTATCCAGGTAACTTTTCCATGGTTTTAAAAATGTTCATTTACTAAGATTTTTATAAACTCCTATACCTGATTGATATTTTAGTACACGTTAAATTTTTTCCTCAATTTTATTTGTAACTCCTTATCAAAATATATATTAATTCTCTATATACTTTTAATTTCATCTTATCATTTGTCTTTAATTCATTCAAATAAACTTAAATATTCTAAATTATGAACTCCACCTTAATAATATGCACCATGATATGTATCATTTGAAAAAATTGTTATCTATTATTGATTTTTTTCGTCCATAATAAAAGTAAATCTTGGTATAGATTTTTCTATCCAGGTAACTTTTCCATGGTTTTAAAAATGTTCATTTACTAAGATTTTTATAAACTCCTATACCTGATTGATATTTTAGTACACGTTAAATTTTTTCCTCAATTTTATTTGTAACTCCTTATCAAAATATATATTAATTCTCTATATACTTTTAATTTCATCTTAATTTAGGGTAGTCATTACACTAGGGGTTTCTTTTTTTTTTTTTTTTTCTTTTTTTCTTTTTATCAAAATTTTAATGACAGTATGTAATGTGTAAACTATTTTTAAATTGTGGTATGAAATGTGTAGTTCTAGGCAGACACGTGCAACTTAACGGCCACCTGGATAATACCGTCAATTTAAAATTTTTTTTTTATGATGGTACCAAAATTGATAATGTTATTGCATCAAATGTATAAAATAACTGAAGACTGGTACTATAATTTCCAAAAGAATATGAAGAAGTTAATGACAAGAAACACAATATAAAACAACATTTGTAATTTTAACACTTCTCTCCCACATGTAATGTACATGCACTATCTATATAACATCAAACATTCAACACATCCAATTTGATGCTTTGTTCTAAGAATAATAACAATCTCTCAAAGAAAGAAAATAATGAAGTATAATTTAACTACTAAAGAAACACTTCAAAAGAAAATAATTAAGTATAATTCCAACCCTTCTAGCTCCATGTCTTTTTTGCAAACCCCGCCCGAGGCTATCAAGAAATTTAATAAGCAGTGCACTTGCAGAAAGGTTGAGATAAAAAAATTATGACTTATATCTAAAAGTGCATTGCATACATTTAGCTCATGGTCGATCATCTAGTTTTTGTATACGTTGATTCGAGTTTTTTAAATAGAATCCGAGCCGCCATGTCGCTTTTGACTTCGAACACGGCATGTACCACCCTAACGAAATAAGTTTGGGTTCACTAGGACAGGAGAACTCTTGATACTTCCATTGGTTGGTTCGAAAGCATTTTGAATACCTTCATCATCTTCCACATCAATAACTACAATAGGACCTTGTACAAGAGGAATTCCCTTTCGTTTAGTTAGTGAATTTTTATCTGCACCACTTCCAATTTGTTTCTTATTACGACAACGACGAGGCACTCTCGATGTTGAAGAAGCAATATCCTTGCTCTTTTTTTGGACCTTCATTAAGGCTTTCGACTGTTGCTTAGATGTCTGTAAATGTCAAGAGACATAGAAGTAAGGTATTCAAAGTATTAGACAATGAAAATTTCAAAATTATCTATGATTGAAAAATATATACACCAAACCAAAATAGATCTAAACAAGGCTCCATACCCACAAAAAATCAAGACTAACTTATTTATACACAAAAAATTCAAGTGCTCTAACCTGCTCATTGTGCGATCTCTTTTCTTCATGAATAACCAATTCCTGAACATGTAATTAATATTGTCAATAAGGATTTCATGAATTAAAAAGTAGAATAAGAAAGAAAATAAGAAAAAGAGAAAATCAGTGTGACAAAGATATTTGAGTGTACCTTCACTTCATACTTATCAACATCTTCATACGCAGAACTTATAAAGGTATCAAAGTTTGGATCATCTCTCAAAGAACGCCGACTTGCACAATGGTTACGGCAAACAAGGCACTTGTTATTTCTATAAATATTAACCAAAGCAAAGAATGGTGAGTATGATTCACATTTCATTCAGTTGTAGATATGACAAGAATTCACATGAACAACTTACTCATTGATTTGTCAATGCACTCCTTGCAGAAGCGGTGTAAGCATCCCTTCACAGTACGAGTATTCTTGATGACGTCTAGTTAAGCAAAAGGTATAGTTAACAAATTTAAATCTAATTTTGCATATTTTGAGCAAAAGTTTGAATGAAAATCACTTTGTGATATGAGGTATTAGTCACTAATATTTTATTTTGATGTTTTTAGACATATTGCACATTATTTGAGCTTCAAAAATCCGACTAACAATAAATGAAGGATAAATACCTAAACATATTGGACATTGTACATTGTTATGAAGTTCAGGTAGTGACACACTTATGACTCTGCAAAAGAGAAAGAACAAGTGTTAGTTACCATATAACATTATATAGTAAAAATGTTTAATTCAAGCTTGTGCAGTTGTCCACATGATCCAATGCTCTGGTGAAGACAACTAAAGAAGTTTTATGGATTATACAAAGCCTTTAGTACATATTTGCAACATACATATTGCCTTAATCAGGTAAGAAAACACTCCAAAAGTATGAAGCAGACAAAATGCAGTTGAATAATTTGCAAAAGTTGTGGCATTTCGAACTAAAATGACATAAACATTATAATTCTTCTCTATCAATCAACAATTTGTTTACCTTGCCAAATCACTTCATAAAACATATCATTCTTCCCTTTTACAAAGCCAAAATTAAACTATAAATATGCAACATGGAGCCTTGGTCCATATATAGAAAAAAACATATGAAATTAAATCATATACTTCAAAGATTTGCATATCCAAACCCCTACAATGGTATATAAAAAACATACATGGCATGAAAAAGGTGGCCGTGCATTAAACCAGCAAAAATATTGCACGTATGTGAGGAACAAACTAAAAAGAGACATTCAAATACCCCAAAATTATAGTATTTATAATTAATACACATATCCTATACCAATAAACCCTAATCAAGTTGACGGATAACTTGAATGATTGAAGCATGCAAATAATTTTCAAAATCACTCACATGAAAATGAATTGCCTTACTAAATGATGAATAAAGAATGTCATCTAACAAATCAATAAAAATATTCACACACACACAAATATTTCAATTACATGTATGTATATAACACAGATATATGCGCGCATGTATCGTGCACACACTCACACACATAAACAAATAACTAACAAAGTCAAAGAAGAATATAATTCATTACTCATCAAATTCTTCAGGATTTGTTCCACTCTCATCAATCTCTGCATCTAAACAACAAAAACAACAAAAATCAAAATATAATCAGAAATTAAGAAAACACACACACACACACACACCTGATTGTGGGTTTTTTGAAATTTCTTGGGGTAACTCATGTTGTGATGCATGATGTTCTTCATGATGAGATGGCAGTGGAGATGTAACATCAACAAACCTAACATGTGGCTTCTTGTGGCGGTGGCGGCGATTGAGGAGACTTTATGAATTCACTTTTTTTCTTTGTTAATTAATGTTGTTGTGGTTTTTAATTCTTGTGTGTTTTGAGGGTGATTTCACACTTAAATTCGTTTCTTAAGTGTTTTCACTTTGTAAAAATATATATGTATATGACTATATATATGTAGCATACCTCTTCATGGTCACACTATCCAAAGAGAAAGTGCAGTTCTCAATTATCTTTGCCACCATATCAGCCATACGCTGATATTCATCTTTCAACTGCCTTTTCTTTATATTTCCAGATAGTACTTCTCCTTCTTGAGCACAAATGCTCCAGAATTCTTGTTCCTTCTCCTCAGCCATTGTAGTTAGGTCTGGTCTTCCTTTGTTGGACAGACCGTACTTCTCATTAAGTAGAATAGGGGTGATGACAATATCTTTTCCGCCAACTGTTGCCTTGATTTCAAGTTTATTTAAATCAACAGCCTCCTTTGCTCCGTAGAACTCCAACACCTGGTCTTCATAGACCATATCTTCATGTCCTTCCATGAAGTCTACAAGGGTTGCAGCTTGGAATTTCTCCAGAATAGTCTTCATTACAGCGGTTCCAGATTTGTGATATGTATCATAGACAAGATACATGCCCTAAGTTCTTGCTTTTTGTTGAGGATTCATGACTTCCTAAAGAGATTAGTAAAAACGAAAGGATTTTGCAGAAAATGAAGGCAAAAATTCTCAAAGTACTTTTGAAATTATTTGAGTGCGTAAAGAGTCACTACGCTGATCAGATCTGGATATATAGAGTTAGGGTATTTCGATTTCCGTGATACCTGCCAACCGTTAGATCCGTTTCTGTCAGTTCTGACCGTGTGGCGTTGATTACGCAATTCAAAATTCAAAGTGCATTTATTGTTAGGCGGGAATGCAAACCGCCTTAGTTTTATTTGTAAAAGCGTGTTTTAAATAAAACGTTTTTAACGTACACAGCTTTAACACAACTGATCAGACGAGTAACTAAAGTACTTATCTGATGGGACTAGTGTCCTGATGACAGGCTGTTATCAGTGAAGGCCAATAACTGATAACCTTCCTCGGCTGATTGTCAATCCAGCTAGGTGTATTTAATCTTCAGACTTTGATCTTCTGATGAAAGCATAACTTCAACTAACTTTCATCAACAAAATTCATCTTTTAATCAGAAATACCGCTAGTCTTACACGTTCCCCCTGACTTTAAGAATCCATAAGTCAACTAGTATGTTGAGAGTTAATCTTTGAAGATAATAAGATGTGTAAGCTGATGAACTTCAGTCTTCTGTTGAGTTCCCCCTCAGCTTATGCATCCAACTTTAGTAGACCTAGTTCAGCTCTTAGAGTTGAAAACATTGTCTCACTTAGAGGTTTTGTGAAGATGTCAGCAATCTGATTTTCAGTAAAAACATATTCTATCATGACATTTCCTTTCTCCACATGATCTCTAATGAAGTGATGTTTGATCTTAATATGTTTAGTCCTTGAAGATTTCCTGTCAATCTTACTACAATCCATCAGCCAGGAAAGGAAATGTCATGATAGAATGTGCTTTTCCTATCAATCTTGCAGCCAGCAAGGTCAGAATCTGAATATCCAATAAGCCCAAATCCAGATTCTCTAGGGTACCACAATCCCAATTCTTCAGTGCCTTTAAGATATTTGAGTATTCTTTTGGCAGCTAAGAGATGAGATTCCTTAGGATTTGATTGAATCTCCACTCTACAACTTAACATTGACTGCATCAATGATCAAGCTGATCAGATCTCTACAACTCTCAATCATCTCAATGCAAGCCATGACCTAATCAATCAGAACATTAAATATTTATGTGCTGCTGTCAGGATTCAACCTGTTGCCCTCAACCCTCCTATCAACTCTGATGATGACAAAAAGGGGGAAGATAAAGGAGAAGAGACAACTATTCAAGCTGCTGCTTCTGAAAATCAAGCACTTGAAGAAAAGGCTGAGGAAACTGATGCTGGATTTAAAAAAAAATTAAAAAAAAATGTAAAACTGCCAATTTTCAATTCAGGACTAAAGTGATCCAGCGGTTCATAAAAGGATAGCGTAGGAAAAATCAATAGCATTGTAGTTTCTTTTCTTTTTATCTTCTTTATATATTATATAAATGACGTAATTAATTTTTTGTTCATAATTATTAAATGTGGCAATTAAGTAGCGTAGGTTGTGGAGAATTTGTAAGTTCAGATCATGAAAACAAGTTGAGCCAAATTGTTTTGGATCCAAAACGGGAGTACATGTGGTATCTGTCGAACCGGGTCGACTAGACCATAATAATAAATATTTGGTTGAAATGCAAACAAACATGTGTTTTGCTTAATTATTAGAAAACATATATGCTAATTTTATGGTTAAAACCAAGATCCTCGTCTTTGGAAGTATTATTTACACCCCTTCCTGGATAATCATTGCATATGCGAGTATTATTATTAAGATAATTGTCGCATATTGAAGCATTTTCATGAGTCTATTTAAGGGACATTTGTGGTCAAGACCTCAGTATGGTGGGATCTCGAGGTTTGATGGAGGCACATCCCGCGATTTATATCTTTCAGGATTTTAGGACAAGGATTTTGGTGATTCAGGATTAGTATAGTGTAAACTTGGACACCTGAGTTATAAACAAAATTCACGATTACATAATAAGTGAAAAATATAGCCTCACATTTAAACAAGCATTGATCACTACAACAATTTATGGTTTTTCCGGCACTTTATTCCCGGCGCTTTTGTACCTGTCGGGAATAAATGTTATACCCGGCGCTTTTTTTCTCATTCCCGCTGCTAATTTTGTGCCGGAAATAGTTTCAATTTCCGGCGCATTTTCAATGGTTTTAAAATGCCGGGTATAGTTTCATGGTACCCAGCGCATTTCAAGTTGTACCCTTATAAAGTGCTGATTGTTCAGCTTTTTTTTTTTAAATTGACAAAACGCTTTTAATCATATTTTGAACTCTCCTTTATTTTTTCTCTTTTATTCTTTTGTTCAGCCAATTTACGGATTTTAGAAATTCCAACGGTTTAAACACACGGCTAACATCATAAAACTTAGATTTTTAAATTCTTCATTGCCCACAAATTTAATTCATTGGCTACAAAATTAACATCATAGAACATAGGTTTTGTGTTCGCTCCATTTTCATTTGTATCTCGTTTTTCCATTTTTGTTCGAATTTATCATTGAGGTTGAGGATTTGGCAAAATCGTGAAGGTTGGAAGACCGCCCTCTCCACATCCGGCCATCGCTCTAGGGTAATTTCTGTTGGAAGTATAATTTGCAATAATATAATAATAAACTACATTTATTTAGTCAAATAAATCAAAGAGTCATAGAAAGTTCCATACTTGAATTAATTCCTAAGTTCATGAATTATATTTTCACTAGGTTCATGTATTGCCTAAGTGATGAGTATGTCATTTATTTCTAGTTCATGTACTCGGGTAGATTCATGTAGGACTTTTTCTATAAATAGCTTTGCATTCTATCATTTTGTATAAGTCAAGTTCAAGAATAACTTGTAAACACATTTCTCCAAAGAGAGTATTTTATAAGTGCAGCAGCACTACTTTTATAAATTTTCTACCAAAGTTCTTGTGATTGTCTTCAATCCCCAACAATTTTGGTATCTAGAGCCGGAAACTATATTCCTATTTTTCCCATCTCTACAAAATGTCATCAAATCAAGTCCCTACCATGTTTTCCTACACTCCAAATCAAGTTCCAATCTTTGAAGGAGAACACTTTGATTATTGGAGTAGTCAAATGGAAACCTTATTTCTTTCACAAGATCTATGGGAAGTTGTGGAAGAGACATATCCAGAACCCCCTACAACGGATGATGAAAATGAAGATGAATGGACAGATGCACCACAGAAGGAATACAAGAAAAATATGAAAAGAGACGCAAGCGCTCTAAGGTTCATTCAACAAAGTTTAAGCAAAACCATATATCCAAGAATACATGGAGTCAAAAAAGCCAAGCAAGCGTGGGATCTCTTAAAAGAGGGTTTTCAAGGCAATGACAAGGTAACATCACTAAGACTTCAATCTCTTTGGAGAGAGTTCGATAATTTGGAAAAGAAAGATAATGAAAGTATGCAAGTTTATTTAACTAGAGTTTCTGAAATCGTAAATCAAATAAGAAGTCTTGGAGACACAATCGATGAAAAAAAGGTTGTTCTCAAAGTATTAAGGAGTCTTCCTTCTAAGTACGATTATGTTGTTGCTGCCATAGAAAAGTCAAAAGATTTATCATCATATTCTTTTCGTGAACTAATGAGCTCACTACAAGTCCATGAAGAAAGGATGAGCAGATCTTCAAATCAGCCACTTGAACAAGCTTTTGAGTCAAAAATGAATTTTTCTCCTAAACAAAATTCCAGTTGGCAGAAACATGGAGGAGGAGAATCATTCCAAAAAAGAGGAGGATCGTATCGAGGAAGAGGAAGAGGACAAGGCAACCAACGAGGCAGAAACTCAAATCAACATGAAGGAGATTCAAGTCTTTCTTGCAAGATCTGTCAGAAAACAAACCACGAGGCTAAAGATTGTTGGCATAAGTGCAAGAAATGCAAAAATCCCAATCACTCCCAAAGGGATTGTTGGCATCAAAACAAAAATGAAAAGAATGAAGCAAACTTCGGTGAACATGAAGGTGAGCAACTTTTCTCTTGCATGACAGCACAACAACTACCTCAAGAAGTGTGGTATTTGGATAGCGGGTGTAGCAGCCACATGACAGGGAACAAAAATATTTTTGTCAACCTTGATCAGAGTTTCAATTCTGATGTAAAACTTGGTGATGGTAAGCTTCATCGATCAGAAGGAAAGGGAACAATTGCAGTTCAAACTAAAGGAGGTAATCAAAAATTTATATCTGATGTTCTTTACGTTCCTAAGTTAACAAGTAATCTCCTTAGTGTTGGGCAACTGATTAGAAAAGGCTATTCCGTAATTTTTGATAATGATAAATGCAAAATATATGATAAGAAATGCAACAACACTATTGCTATTGTTGAGATGAGCCCAAATAAGGTGTTTCCCATGATTATGCATTCGGGAGAAAAGTTGGTTTATAAAGAAGAAAGTCTTGACCAATCTCAAATTTGGCACTTGAGATATGGACATCTAAATAACAAAGGGCTGCAACTTCTTAAGCAAAAGAATATGGTGATCGGGCTTCCCGAAATTGAAAGAAAAAATGAAGTTTGTGAAGGATGCATCTATGGAAAAATGCATCGGTTGCCATTCCCAAATACAGCTTGGAGAGCGAAAGAGCCACTGGAGCTTATACACGCCGACATATGGGGACCTTCAAGAACTCTATCTCTTGGAAACAAAAGGTACTTTATTCTTTTTGTTGATGATCATACGAGAATGATGTGGGTTTATTTTTTAAGTGCAAAGTCTGAGGCTTTTTCAACATTTCTCAAATTCAAAGCTCTTGTGGAAAAACAAAGTGGCCATGAAATCAAGACTCTTCGGACATATCGAGGAGGGGAATTTATTTACACTCCTTTTATGGAATATTGCAAAGAAAATGGAATTCAGAGACAACTCACAGTCCGAAGGAGTCCTCAGCAGAATGGAGTAGCTGAGAGGAAAAATCGCACGATCGCAGAAATGGCCAAAAGCATGATGCTTGGAAAAGGTTTGCCGAAAAAGTTTTGGGCTGAAGCTGTTCATACAGCCACTTATATTTTGAACAGGTGTCCTACGAAAGCTGTTCGAAACCAGACACCATTTGAAGCATGGTACAAGAAAAAACCCGTAGTTGATCACTTGAAGATTTTTGGCTGCATCGCATATTCACATATCTCTACCCCAAACAGAGACAAGCTTGATGAGAAAGGTGAAAAACTTATTTTCATAGGATACAGTGATGAATCTAAAAGTTATCGCCTTTACAATCCTATAAATAACAAGCTTGTAGTATCAAGAGATATGATATTTGATGAGACGTCATCATGGAATTGGCAAGAAAGTTCAACTCAACCACTCAACCAAGATGAATTCTTCGAATCCTCAAAGATTAAAGATGATCTTGAACAAGTCAATCCACCTCGTAGTCCTCCAACTACTTTGAAACAACAAAGTGAAAATGATGAAACCGACTCACCGGTAAGAAAGACTCGTTCTTTAAAAGAAATTTATGAATCATGTGAAATTGCTTTCTTTACTAGTGAACCACAATGTTTTGAAGTAGCCACAAAAGAAGAAATTTGGAGAAAGGCTATGGAAGAAGAAATTGCCATGATCGAGAAAAATAAAACATGGGAGTTGGTGGATTTGCCAAAACACAAAGATGTGATTGGGTTGAAATGGATTTTCAAAACAAAATACCATGAAGATGGAAGCATTCAAAAGCATAATGCAAGACTTGTGGCGAAAGGATACTCTCAACAACCAGGAGTTGATTTTAACGAGACATTCGCACCTGTGGTTAGGATGGAAACCATTCGGCTTGTTCTTGCACTTGCAGCTCAATTAGAACTTCAAGTATTTCAACTTGACGTCAAATCAGCGTTTCTCAATGGCGAACTTGATGAAGAAGTGTATGTGCAACAACCTCAAGGATTTGAGGTGAAAGACAAAGAAGAAAAAGTATATCACCTCAAGAAAGCACTTTACGGGCTTAAACAAGCTCCGAGGGCTTGGAATAGTAAGATCGACGGTCACTTTTGCAGTAATGGATTTCATCGAAGTCCAAATGAACCATCTCTTTATATCAAAATTGAAGGTGAGGATTTCTTGATCGTTTGTCTCTATGTAGATGATCTTATTTATATGGGAACTAATATGAAGTTAGTTCAAGATTTCAAGCTAATTATGATGAAAGAATTTGAGATGACTGATTTGGGTGTGATGAAGTATTTCCTTGGAATTCAAGTAAAGCAAACCAAGGGTGAAATCTTTATCTCTCAAGAGAAGTATACAGAAGATCTTTTGAAAAAGTTTCATATGGAAAACTGCAAACCAGTTTCAACCCCCATGAGCATAAACGACAAATTACAACAAGAAGATGGAGCTAACAAAGTTGATTCAAAATTATTCAGGAGTCTTGTTGGTTCATTGATTTATCTTACGAACACAAGACCGGACATTGTGCATGCTGTAAGCATGATCTCAAGGTTTATGAATAACCCAAGTAAATTTCATTATGCAGCGGCCAAAAGAGTCCTTAGATATTTAAAATGCAGCAAGAAATTGAGCATCAAGTATGAGAAGGAAAATGAAAGTAAATTGGTTGGGTTTACCAATAGTGACTGGGCAGGCTCCATAGAAGATAGAAAGAGCACTTCAGGCTATGTATTTTGTCTTGGTTCTAATGTTATATCTTGGAGTTCAAAGAAGCAAAAATCAGTGGCGTTATCATACTCGGAAGCTGAATATATCACAGCCACAGATGCAACTTGTGAAGCAGTTTGGTTAAGAAGAGTACTAGCAGATTTACTACAAGTTCAAAAGAAACCTACTATAGTTTATTGTGACAATATGTCTACAATAGCTATGACGAAAAATCCTGTGTTTCACGCAAGGTCAAAACACATTGAGTTGCGTCATCATTTTGTTCGAGATATGGTAAACAAAGGAGAAGTGTGCTTGGATTTCATCAGCACAAATGATCAACCTGCAGACTTTCTGATCAAAGCTGTGACTTCGGACAAATTTCAGAAAACAAAGGATATGCTCAAAATTGCAAATTAAGAGGGAGTGTTGGAAGTATAATTTGCAATAATATAATAATAAACTACATTTATTTAGTCAAATAAATCAAAGAGTCATAGAAAGTTCCATACTTGAATTAATTCCTAAGTTCATGAATTATATTTTCACTAGGTTCATGTAT
This sequence comes from Penstemon eatonii, assembly GCA_038501285.1. NCBI lineage: Eukaryota > Viridiplantae > Streptophyta > Magnoliopsida > Lamiales > Plantaginaceae > Penstemon > Penstemon eatonii. The sequence goes on along the minus strand of CM076715.1, from coordinate 56,088,547 downwards.
TGCCTAAGTGATGAGTATGTCATTTATTTCTAGTTCATGTACTCGGGTAGATTCATGTAGGACTTCTTCTATAAATAGCTTTGCATTCTATCATTTTGTATAAGTCAAGTTCAAGAATAACTTGTAAACACATTTCTCCAAAGAGAGTATTTTATAAGTGCAGCAGCACTACTTTTATAAATTTTCTACCAAAGTTCTTGTGATTGTCTTCAATCCCCAACAATTTCAACCTAATTTTGCCAGCTACACTAAAAGACCCTTTCTAATGGATTCCTAATTTCAATTATATTTTTCTTAAATTCTAGGGTAATTTTACCATTTCAAATTTATCGTGAAAATGCTCATGTGATCCTGTTGAAGGGGTAAGAAGGGATAAGGTAAGCTTCTTCTGTTAATTGTTGATCATGTCAATTTTTTTCCTTAGATTTTGTTCATTGAATCTGGTTTCAGTTTACTGTAATTGTTAAATTGTTTGACTAATTTTCTATAGAATTGTATAGTTTATTTAATCTTACAAAGGTTAAAAGCTTATTTACTTTGACTTCATAAATTAAGTGGCACTGGCAGATATTTCTTTAGCTAAATTCCAGTGGATAGAAAGATGAAAATAAATGCATATAACTAGAGTATTCAGATTTTAATGCATATCAACTTATTGTTGATTTTTCTGTAGATTATGACTTTTTTGTAGATCAAGAATCTTACCTTCAAATCCAATTTTGTATGCTCTGGAACTGAATGCATCTTTGGGATATATCAGCTTTGTATGCTTTGTAGATCAAGAATATTTGAATTTTGTATGCATCTTTGAACTGTATGCATCTTTGGATGCATACAGTTTACTGTAATTGTTTGACTAATTTTCAGTTTACTGTAATTGTTAAATTGTTTGACTAATTTTCTATAGAATTGTATAGTTTATTTAATCTTACAAAGGTTAAAAGCTTATTTACTTTGACTTCATAAATTAAGTGGCACTGGCAGATATTTCTTTAGCTAAATTCCAGTGGATAGAAAGATGAAAATAAATGCATATAACTAGAGTATTCAGATTTTAATGCATATCAACTTATTGTTGATTTTTCTGTAGATTATGACTTTTTTGTAGATCAAGAATCTTACCTTCAAATCCAATTTTGTATGCTCTGGAACTGAATGCATCTTTGGGATATATCAGCTTTGTATGCTTTGTAGATCAAGAATATTTGAATTTTGTATGCATCTTTGAACTGTATGCATCTTTGGATGCATACACTTTCATTTGTATATACAACATAAAGAGATATGGCAATGTCTCCAAGTGCAGCCCTATCTCTAGCACCTCAATTGCACTCCTCTTCCACTTCTTCATTATCTTCCTGTGAGTTCAATCTCTATGTCTGTTGTCTGAATTTGTGTTTTACATTTTTGTGCCTTTTATTGGTTTCCTTAATTGAATATTTCATATTAGGTCAAATGTTTCTATTCTCTTATACGTGAACATTACTTTCAATGAATCTTGCTTTTGTTGAGTTCCTTCGAGATTGGAAGAATTGTGAGTCTGCTATTTAATCATTATTGAAATTTGCTTCTGAAACTGTTTAATTTTGTAGCGGCATAGGATTCTTGTTGGTATTATATACACAGGAAATGCTATTTGATATAAAAAAAGGGTTAATTACAGGGACCTCCCCTGAGGTTTGGTGAAACTCGCGTCCATTCCCCTCCAAGAATGATAATTACTCGGACCTCCCCTGAGGTTTGCAAAACCTTACAACCGTTAGGGTTCCGTTAATTTTTGCTTACGTCATCATAAAATTTTCGGTGGATTGCCAATTTTGCCCCCGACTTACTGTAGCAAATTTGTACAGACTATATTGCCCCTCTCAGCTTTGGTTACGTTGTTGCATGAGAAAGGGTGTAATTGCAATGCCAAATTACATTTATGGATTAAAATGTTGTTAAATTTATATATAATGTGTACTGACTTTATTAATATATATTCATATTTAAAATAGCATTGTAAATATTTGTAATGTATTTTGTTATTCATTGTAAAATATATACATTTAAGAGAAATACACTACTAACTCTTACAAAAAAAATGCAAAAAAAATAATTTTCATCCATTATTATTTCAATGAAGTAAAATTTATATAATCTGTAATTTAAAATGTAAAAGGAATAAATTATCAATACACAACAAATAATAAGTTCAATAATCTAATAATTCATAAATAGGTTACGTTCATTACATTTACCACCCTTAAAGGTTTCAAATATTACTACATCACCCAAATAGTCAACAAAAAAGTGTCATAGAGACACCAGAATATCACAATATACTCCTTTACATTCCACCAAACTTAACATACCATCCAAATTATTCATCATAAACTGCTTGTAAAAAAAAACACTTGAAAACCCAACAAAACATACCCATATGTTCAAAAACAGCAGCAAATATGTTCAAAAACAGCAGCAAAAGATTAACATTCAATATAAACTTAATTTCAGAAACAACACTTCAATCAAGTTGTGATGGTTGGGAGGTTGGGGGTCCTTCTTGGCTGTCCAGCACCAAAGTTGAGGCCCTTGATCTTCTTATACTTCCCACAACTTGGGCAAGTGGAGTGTCATTGTCAAATTCTACATTGTTAGCTCTAGCACCACTTGAAGTTCCAGCTTCCCCCTGTCGAGCAACCTGCAAATATAAATGAATTATTATGAATGAATCAATGATTGGAATTCTAGCTCTTGCAAACTAAACAAACTTAAAATGACCTGTGGTTCTTCTCTGTTTGTTCCACGGTTGGTTGTCTTCCTCTTTTTGGTTTGTCCACCATCACATGTCCTTTTGTTATGTCCAAGGGAACCACACCTACTACACTTCAGGGTTGCTGACCTCTTTGATGGGATGACCTTTTCTTTCTCACCTTGCTCTCTTCTCCTTTGTTTTTTAGGCCTGCCTGGCTGCCTTTTCAGAGGGGGGGGAAGGACAACTTGAGGTTGAACATTGTCCATTTCAGGCCAAAACATTTCATCAGGAATGTCCCTGATCCTTTCATTATAGGCCATCAAGTAAAAACCCTTGTAGTAGCTTCTATGTGTATAGATTTCCACATTGTCCCTCTTATGTTCTATGGCTACCAACGCATGCTTACAAGGGATTCCACTAACCTCCCAGTATCTACAACTACATGACCTAGTGCTCAAGTTGACTATGAAATGTATGTTGTTTTCCTTCACTTCAAATTCATCATCCCCACCAATAACAAGTACACATCTATTTGCCTCTTGTTTCAACAAGTTAATCTTAGAAACTATACCCTCACACAATGCACCAGTCCACTTCATCCCCTTGTTATGCTTATTGTTCAACCTATGCATAACCTTAGACCTTAAACCATCCATCAATTTATAAATAGGTGCACCTCTAAGGTCTCCAATCCAGTGATTAAAAGATTCAGAAATATTATTAGTCACATGATCATTTTTAAGCCTAGTATCAAAAGCATGTCTAGACCACAACTTAACATCTATTTCCATCAACCAATCATGAGCTTAAGGCTTTACCTCTTGCAACTTCCTCATTGCAAATTTGAACATGGGCAGATTGTAAGCTCTTGCAACAGCCCAAAACCACTTCCTCACCTGCATGCCAGAATAAATGGTCCTCATATTTGCATAGATATGCCTGGCACATTTCCTGTTGATAACAGTAGGAACTTTTTCATTGATTGCCTCTATCAGCCCCTGAAAAGTCACATACAATAACAAATAAGTCCTTACCATATGTAAATCATTACATTATGATCCTTCTACTAAATAAGATATAAATATTAAATCCTTCTAAGAACTATAGAATTATAATGCAATACAAATACAGTATAAATGATTACCTTTTGTCTGTCTGCCATAAAAGTCCATGGCTTTTCCTCAGTGTTGAATCCTCCAATAAACATCTCCAAGCAATGGAAGAAAAAGCCCCAACTATCTTTGTTTTCACTTTCAACTACAGCAAATGCCAATGGAAATATCCCATTGTTCCCATCCAATCCAACCGCAGACAATAAAATTCCTTTATAGGGGCCTTTCAAGTGACAACCATCAAAACCCAAAAATGGACTGCATCCCAAAAGAAAACCTTTTTTCAATGCATCTAAACCTAAAAAGAACCATTTGAACATAGGAGCAGCTGGAATACTTTCAGACCCTTCTTCCACCACATCCTCTCCATCACCATCACCTGTACCCATAAATTGGATCTCAACTAGACTCCCAATATTTGTGTTCCTAACCATTTCAGCATACTTTGGCAACAAACTATATGACTCCTTATGACACCCTTCAACAATGCTCATTGCCTTCACCTTTGCTCTGTACAATTGCATATACTTGGGAGTTATCCCAAACTTTTTCAGCTCATTTCTCAATCCCCTTGGTTTCATATCAGGATTCTCTCTCAAAACACTCACCAACTTATCAGCCATCCAACTTGAGCTTGCCTCTTTAAGGCCACCAACTCTAACACATGTATGCACTGGTTTAAGAGACTTGATCATGAATGTAACACCATCAGGCATTGGAGATGCATGAATTCTCCACGGGCAATCTAATGCAGCACAAGTTGCTGTAACTCTTGTCTTCTCATTCTTTTCTCTTATAATCTCAAAACCCTCTCTGATCACAAATTCCCTCAGTGCCTCTCTAAAGTGCTCAACAGTGGGAAACTCCATACCAACATTCAAATTGATTTTTTCAGAAACATTCTCAGGAAGAATGAACTCATTCCTGTCAATATACCCAGCCATTGGGTCATTATCAAACTCCTCATCTGAATCATTTTCAGTTTCACAGTGATCATCTGATTGATAATCACTCAATGCATCATCAGATTCAACATGTTTCTTCCCTTTTCCTTTCTCCTCTCTTGCTGCCTGATCATTTACTTCTACCCCATCATTAGTTTCCACATTACTTCCTACCCCTTGCATGTTGTCAGTTCTTACAGGGACCTCCCCTGCAACATTGTTACCATCTCCTAAATCACCCTCATCAAATTCAGATTCTACCCCCTCAGTGCCTTCAGATTCTTCACTCTCCCCCTCAGTGCCTTCAGATTCTTCACTCTCCCCCTCAGTGCCTTCAGATTCTTCAGACTCATCAGATTCATCACACTCATCAGATTCATCACACTCACTTCCTTCTTCATTTTCAACCATTTTTGCTTCTTCATCATTTTCAAAGGTTTGAACATACAAATCAATTCTACTCTTCATTTTGTTCTTCTCAAACATATTGAATACATCCTCATCAGACAACAATCTTGTTTTGTCTTGTCTACCAATTGTTGTATCACCATAACTCATGATAATAAGAGTATTGAGTTTTGATGACATATTCTTCAATGCAAACTCACAGACATCATTGAGTAGGTCCATATAGGTGTAGTTCACAGATTGTATGTTCTTGAGGATGAACATCTCATCCTTGAAGTGGACTACAATGTCATAAAACATGATCTGTACAATAGATAAGAACAAAATTCAGTAAATAACAATATAAATCAAATGTGACAACAAAGACCAAACACTAACAATCCCCTTAAAAACACTGAATCCTAAAATCAGTTCACCCACACCAACATACATTAAACTTATAATTTCTGAAGAAATAAGATACTACAATGTGTATATATGTGTATGTACAGTGTACGTACATAATACCCAAAAAAAAAAAAAATTGGACAGAATATCTTAAACATAGAGATAATATACTCAACCACACCAACATACGTTAAACTTACAATTTTTGAAGAAATAAGACAATACAATGTGTATATATGAGTATGTATAGTGTACGTCCGTACATAAACCCCAAAAAAAAAAAAATTGGACAAAATACCCAAAACCATAGATATAATAACCCTAAAATGGCAGAAATCTTGATTTATTTTGAAGAAACTAACATGCATCACCGAAATAAAACATTTTTCACCCAAAAAAAACCCTCAAATATAAAGTAATTTTTTTTATTTTACCTCAATCTTCTTCGTAGAACAATGGCTGAAAATGGATGATTTTGGTTGGGTAGTCTACGGGCTTGAAGGATTTCGATGTTAGGGTCTCTTTCAACTTTGGCAGGGAGCAACAATGGTGAAGGTAAACAATGGGGAAGAAGAAGGGTTTGAGAGAAAGTAAGGGTTTGATTGTAGTGAAGAGAATGAGCGGGAATAGGAAGAATAGGAAGAGGCAGGGGTAAATATGTCATATTAGGTACAAGATATTTTTGGGCTTCTTTTTTTTTTTTAATTAAAAATATCGAGGGTAAAAGGGTAAAAACACAGTTTTCGTCCAAGTCCGTCCACTTCCGTCAGGGTCTTGTAAGGTTTTGCAAACCTCAGGGGAGGTCCGAGTAATTATCATTCTTGGAGGGGAATGGACGCGAGTTACACCAAACCTCAGGGGAGGTCCTTGTAATTAACCCTAAAAAAAAAAAAAAAAAAATTGGCCTTTTTCTTGTTTACTAACACCTAATTTAAGAATGGTTTAAGGACATGAAATTTTAGAATCATTATTTGTGGGAATTTGGATTATGGTGATGAAATTTTACGAAGCATGAATTTTTTGTTCTTTTATCTTATCTTCCTATTTTGTCTAAAGTTGTGTACTAAAGACACAATTTCCTGAAACAAGGTTACTTGTGCACTTAATTTGTAACCATGAACTGTTATATGTTGTAACATGATTCATTGAGGTAATAAACAAAGTTACTTGCTAGTATTGACATGTCAGCTGTTAGTAAATACAGTGCAACACCGGTGAAGTAAAAAAAATCTGTTCAGCACTCTCTTCTTAGATGTTCAGCCTTCTTAAATATAAAATCTAAAAGTAAAAAATTTCTTGATGTCAGCTTGACATCAAGAATAAATTACATCTAACATGCACGTTGGAATAAATTCTGTAGTTTTAATCCCCTTTTAATCCTTTGTGTCAATTCACTAAGATTTGGGTTTTCTATATTTTGCTAGATGTTCTCTTGCATTAGAAATTTTCTTACTTGTGAATTGATATGCTTACTTGTGAAATTGTGTTGTAGAGGCATAACTAGGATCTGTCTCTATGATACTATGTGAAAAGCGAAACTAAATCCAATATAAAATAGTTGTAAAGACAGTCAAAGATAAGTACATGGCTACTACATACATACATTTACTAATTGTCTATGAAAAAAGAACAAACGCAAAACCACAATACCGATGAGGTATGAGAGGTTAATGAATATCATGTCTACGTTAAGTTTGCTAATTGTGTTCATGTAAGTTTTTCTATTGGTAATGAATATCATGTATGTGTTAAAGTTTTATTAGGTTGAATTGATCGTGTTTATTGTTGGTTTGTCTTATTTAGCTACTACCATATGGTTTGAAAATTTTTCTTTAGTTAATGAATTCAATGTCTATGTTATGTTTTATTTGGTTGAATTCATCTTGTTTAACTACTACCATATGCTTTGGCAATTATGATTGTGGAAGTGCTTCTATTAGTAATATAATTCATGTCTACGTTAAGTTCTATTTGGTAGAATACATCGTATTTATTGTTGGTTTGTCTTGTTTAGCCATTATTATATGATAAGTTTCATTTCTTGGATTTACTATTTGTGTTTCATTGTTGTTATGTTTCTAACACATTTATTTTCTGTATTTCAGGAAGGTGTTGCCAAAGAAGAAGGTTTAAGATGAAGGGTTAAATCGCACATTATTTTGTATTTAGTTTGATAGATATTTTATTAATATTTTTTGTTAATGCAAATTGTTGAGGCATTTCATTTGTTGGATGATTTGGAAGAGAAGCATATTTTGATAGTATATATTGGATTATTAGAAAATTTTATTGTGATTTAATTTGTTAAAAGATCATAAAAAAGAATTATTGGATTTGGATTTGGGTTATATAAATGCACTAATCAAAAGCACCAAATATATCTTAAAATGAATTTTTTTTATATTTATAATTAAATGTGGGCTTATTTCCGGCGCATTTTAAGCGCCGGGAATAGCTTTGAAAGCGCCTGGAATATTTATTCCCGGCGGTTTTTTATTCCCGTCGCCCCTTTTTCCCGGCGGCAGTGGGGCGCTTTTAGAAGCGCCGGGAATGTATTCCCGACGCTTTTTAAGAGCCGAGAAAACCCTTAAATGTTGAAGTGTGAACAAGTTTTCATTGTGAACAATTGTCGATAATCCTCTTAATACGTCAATCAAGTGATAATGTCCTCCTTAATTGTTCCTCTAAAACATGGACAATGCACCCCTAGCTGCGGATTCTGTAAGAGCTACAGATTCTTCGAGTAGTTAGTTCAATTTAAGACCAATAAATACGGGGCAATTGTTGTCACTTTGCAAGAAGTCGACTATTAAATTTCACTAATTGAGTGCAGTGTGATTAGTAAGAATAAAAGTAACACACAAAAGATATTTTTGAGGATTTGGTATAGTATATGGGATGTTTTGCATTTCACTCGTTGTCGATGAACAAATCCTTCATATACATCATTTTTGTCATTAATTTCTTGTGTAACAACTACACTTTATGCCAAAAACTTAGTAAAATTAGCAAAAGCTTTAACTTCCAAGATAGTCATGCTAAGTGGTAGCGGACTTGCGACCTCGGAGGGTTGACCGACCCTAGCTCTTTTGGGACTAGGCAAAAAAAAAAAAAAAAAAAAAAAAAAAAAAAAAAAAACACCCTATATATACTGAATAAATTATAGAAAAATTTACATAAATACCCCTTACCTTTTACCCTGATTACTAAGACTTACCAGCCATTTCAGAAATGACCAAGATACTATTGATTTAACGGCCGTTAGTCAACATTAGCAGAATTCGTGAAATATCTGATATGTCCTTAATTATTATCAATATTTATACAAGATAAAAAAGTTAAAAAAAATAAAATTAACTCCTCCCCCCAACCCACCCCAATTCCAACCCTCCCTCTCCGTCTGTCTCCCTCTACCATCCCCCTCCCCTATGTCAGCTTCTCGCGCGGTGCAACTTGTAATCGATCCCCAATATTCTCCATCAGATTAATTAATCACAATGGATACAGGTACGCGAATGATTTAGTATACAACTCTTAATGATTTAGATAGATCTTTGGCTAAATCCAACAAGTGGTACCAAAGCTACTCTCATGTTATATCATTAGGGTTATTTAGTTTTCCTAAAATTCGTAGATTTAATTTTATTATGTGTTTTCTCCATTAATGGTTATTTCTATGTAAATATCTCGGAAAAAACATAAAACTTATGTTTGGATTTACGGCTGGCTAAATATAGGGATTTATAATGGATTTATATATATTTGAAAAATAAATAAATATATGAGCACCGAACCAAAAGTCGGTTAAAGAAAAGAATTTTATTGGTCAAGGTTACTGTAAATTCATTAATGTTGCTTTGTGTTACTTGAAAGGAACAATGCAATTGTTCGCCCATTTTTTTTTTCCGCGTCTTGTGATGTATATGTGATATGCCTAAAGCTTTTATTGTTCTAGAAATGTAATGGATTCAAAAATTTGGAAATAATCAAATTTGAGTAAATTGCACTTTTGGTCCCCCTTATGGATTAACTTTTGCACTTTCGTTCCTCTTAAATTTTGTGTAGCAGATTGGTCCCTCTTATCAATGTAGTATATCACATTCATCCCTCTTAAATTTTTGTAGCAAATTTGTCCCTCTTATCAATGTAGTGTAACACATTAGTCCCTCTCAAATACAAATACATCACTTGAATTCAAAATATATTCTAAAGTGGACGAAAGTTGATGTATTTTTATTTAAGAGGGACTAATGTGTTACACTATATTGATAAGAGGGATGCATTTGCTACAAAAAATTTAAGAGGGAAGAATGTGTTATAAAAGGGACGAATGTGATACATTACATGATAAGAGGGACCAATCTGCTACAAAAAATTTAAGAGGGACAAAAATACAAAATTTGACTCATAAGGAGGACCAAAAGTGCTATTCACTCTAATCAAATCTTGTTGATGCTTCTATATGGCCGTGTGAAGTATATCTTATTCATGACTTTCTGTATGAAGCTTACATGTTTGGATTATTTTTTTAACAAATATAATCTAATTGTAATGAATTTTCATAAACCTTAAACAAGGAAATTTTCTTTGACCGATTTTTAATTCGGTGCATATAGTCTTTATTTTTCAAATAAATACAGGTCCATATAAATCCGTAGATTTGGCAAGCTAAAAATCCAAACATATGTTTTTAAGCTTTCTCCGATCGATAACATTACAAGCAAAAAAACATTTATGGAGAAAATAAATCTAAGAATTTAGAAGAAATTCGGATAATCCTAATGATATAGCATTAGAGTAACTCTGATACCACTTACTGGATTTAACTCCAAAAATCTATCTCATACTAAAGGTTGTATACAAAAACAGTGGCGTATCTATATCCATTGTGAACGATTAATCAGGTGCGGAATGTCTGAAATCTATTATAAATGTAAATCGGATCGATTGGATATGAGGCCCTGCACAACCAAATCATTTCCTAATGAACTTTTAGGTTTGTATTCCAAATGCGGAGAAGAGAACAATATATTTATTTAATGTGTTGAAAAACATAACCCTAATATTCTTTTTATATGAAGAGAATCAGAGTTCTCAATATCAGTGTTTTGAAAACTGGATCGTACCGGCCGGTTGAACCGGTTCAATCGCTAACCGGTCCTCAATTCGGTCCGATTTACCCTTAAAAACTAGTTCTCAAATTAACCAGTGTGAACCGGTAAAACCAGTGAACCAGTGGTTCACTTAATTTTTTTTTTTTTTTAGATTTAGAATTTTTTTGGTTATTATTATTTATTTGAACTCTTGTTTAACATTTACTAGGATTACATTTATATATTTTAATTGGAATAACATTCATTATTTTAGTGTTTTAATAATCAATGCAATATTACACTTTTTTTTTACATAAAGAAGTATATAGCCATTTTCTCATCATTGTGAATAATATTGTTTTTTGTATGAAATTATGCAAATCAATTACCATATACACATCAACTTACAACAATAGAACTCAAATGAACAATCCAAAACTTTGAAAATGAGATGAACTTTGAATTTTGTTGTCTTGTTTTGAATGTATGTATCTTTGAGGGATACTTGAGATTTATATTTTTGACATTTATCTTAATTTTTAAGACATTTTGATTATTTGCATGAAATAAAAAAAATTATATTGACAAAGAATAAAACTTTTTTTGAATTATAATTGTATTTTAGATAATCTAAAATATATATATATATATATATAATATATATATATATATATATTACATAATAAAGTCACACCGATTATACCAATCGAACCAATAACCAGTAGAGTTTCCGGTTCAATGACCGGTCAGATTTTAAAAACACTGCCCAATATCCTATAAAATACCTAAATAGGTATATATACTCACTTTTTTAGTCCCCACATTTGTATTGGAGTTCTTTTTTATTGGAGTTAGTAACTTAATTATTAAATCATTTAATATTAATTCAGGAATCTTATGATAGTTATCATAATTAGGATTATGAATGGAACACCAACTCGATCTGTATTATTCATGTATGTGAAATTTTAAATTAGTTATTCTCTTACTTGTTTGGTTTTGAATGAATCCTTTTAATTTATCTTTACTTGATTGGATTCTTCTTCTTGGAATAAATCAAGGCCGCCATAGTCCCTGCCTCCGACCAGCATTCAAATTTAGAGTCAAGTAAATGTAAAAAATTAAGAAGTAACAAATTAGACCTTTTTGGCGACTGATGATGTGGTGCCATGATGAAAAATCCAATTTCAGTGTCTATTCTTATCTTTTTATTTAAATGGTGACTCCTTTGATGGAATTGGATTCCCAAACAAGGAATCAAGTTAATGGCTATTTACTGTGTGATTTGTGTGATTTGCATAATGCTCATTTAATCTTCTTGTGATTTAGAAAAGGAGGGAATTGTATTTTTCATACTAAATTTTTACATTTGATGAAAAAAATACATTAAATATCAGAATTGAAGGAATTTTTTCAAATTTTCTTGAGCTTTTTGGTATACTTAAAAGTTAAAATTATGTTCCAAGTTTTTTACAATATCATGCTTACGTGCCCTATATCACATTTGAAAATTATCGTGGCATGATAAGTGATTTAACCGAATTTCGTAGGGTAAGATTAGATCAGTTGGCGCCCACCGAGGGGCCTAGGTTAATTATTCGATCGACATATGGCTCGCCCAAGGAAGAGCGCTCGTAATGGGGCAAGAAGTAACACAAGTAATTTTCATAATACATCTGAAGATCCACAGGGCAATACTGATAATAACGCCCCTGAGAACAACGACAATTTGCAAGGACCTCTTCAGCACCAGCAGGAACACCAAGGGATTCCTACCGGTACAACACCGGAAGAACCTGTAGCTCCAGCGATCCCTGTTCCCCTATCAGACGCTCAGGAGAAGTTACGACAGATTGATATGCTCCTTAAATCACTTTCCCCAGAGGAATTACTTATACTCGAACAAGTTCCTCGAAACCCTAGAACTACTAGGGCAAATCCCGCTCAAAGGACGCCGAGGTAGAATGACCAAATCTCTCAACAAGCTGATAGCCCGGTAAGCGAGCAGCGCTCATTACACAGTCCGCAAGGGGGGAACTCAAAACCCTCCGAAAACAATCTCCGAAAAAAATCGGGTCAAAGAAGACCGCAGCCGGGATGCAGCGGGTCCAAGGAACATACGATAATCCCCATCGAGGATGACGTGGGCAATGCAATCCCTGATCGACCACGACCTATGCTGTTCTCGGAAAGAGAAATCAAAAAGATGGTACAGGAACGACTTGAGCAACGCTTACGATCTGTTCAAATCCCGTGGGCCAGAACCACGGAACTCCAGGAGAGCTTAGCGGCCTGCTCTCCCTTCTGCAGAGAAATAAAAGAGGCACAGTCAACCGGACAGGTACCCGGTAGACTACCCAGATACGACGAAACCACTGATCCAGATGACTATATCTTTAGCTTCACAAACATAATGAACTTGTATGCTCACTCGGCGGAATTCACCGCTAAGTTGATGGTGACCACATTAGAAGGACTAGCTTTGGACTGGTTGGCCAAGCTGATAGAAATAGTGTCCTGCAAGCCAGCTGTATGGCTAGTATTTATTGTAATAAATGCGGAACTATCCAATTTCGATTAATAAATGCACTTTATTAAATGGCCATCTTTATCTTATGTAATAATTATCTATCCTTAGATCACAGGGCTATGGGACAACCCGTGGACTGATCTCCAAGGCCGTGATCTAGAACATATTCAAGAGTCGTAGAATCCAATCGAGATAGGACATCGTTGGATTCGGTTAGACTCTCACTATTGTGTGTACTCCGATGAACTGGAGGACGCTGGGGTCCACGAGCGTGACTGGGATGGTCGACACACATAAGTGGGTGGCTTGCTGGGATGGCAAGCGCACTGAATAACCCAATTAGGATGTAACTCACCATGGAAGCGGTAGTCGCATATCGGGGTTGAAGTTATTCCAAATTTATAATAGTATACGAGGAACGATCCCTAACTACTTGAGGTGATAGGGTTTATCTGGTGCGAGAACGTCTATGCTTTGATATGAGTTCCGACTGACTGGGGATCACCAGAAAGTATCTGTGGACTCATGTTGGGTATAGAGGAACTCGTATGCAGATTCATATCATCAACAAATGATCCATTGACCCGACTTGATAGGTTGGGAAATTCTCCTATGGATTTCTGTGAGAAATTAATTCTGGTAAAATCCTTGGCCAAGGTATCTGACGACTTTATGTAAGTAGCTCATAAAGATTAAGTCAAAGAGAATTTATTTCGAGATCAGAGTACATAAGGTCAAGACAAAAGAAAAGGGAATCCGATGAAAGACCATGCCCTTAAGTCTCGACTGGGAGATTGATCGATGGAGAGATTATGTCGTATATGGAAATTATAAATGATAAAAGGTTCACTGAATTAATTCACCAGTGATTGGGCTCCATGGGCTTGTGGCTGGACATCAACCGTGGAGTGTGGGAGAATTCCCAAATTGGCAGGGGTGCTAATTTTGGAATGGTCAATCGACAGAGTGTTCGATTGATTTAGAGTAAGTCTTACTCGAATAATTAAATAATATTTAATTATAACCCACGACCAATTATGTGGTGAACCTACGGGGGCATACACAATACACATGAAGCGAAAGCGAGGAAATAAGAACGACTGAGTCGACTGGGTCGACTGGGTGAATAATCGACTGGGACGATTATATTGGGTGGGTCGACTGGGTCGACCCAATTGGAACAAAATGGGATCCAATTGGATTTGGATCAGGATCATAAATTGGAATTTAATTTGTAAATTAATTAATTAGAAGGGATTTTAATTAAATGGGCTTAGAGTCTGATTTAATTAAATGGGAGATTAAGTTAATTAATTGGGCTATTTAATTGGAGATTAAATTAGGCCTGGTCAAATTAATTAACTGGGCCATGAATTAATTAGAAGACTTGGTCTTCTAATTAAAGAGGGCCATGGCCCATGTAGGAGAGAGAAGACCTAGTCCTAATAGGATTAGGTTAGAGAGAAAACTATGAGTAGCTTTCTTATAGTTGATTTTCACATAACACCATATGCAAAATTGAGCAAGAGCAAAAAATTCTCTCTCCCTCTCCCTAGCTGTATCGACCGAACCCTTCTTCTACTTGGAAGAATTTTTCGTATTCGAGTTTTGTTCATAAATCGTTCCTAATTCCTAGTTTATAATATATCTCGTGTTCTAGCTGATCGAGATATATTATTTTCGTGATATTATGGTGTATCAACTCGTAGAGGCGCAACACGTGGGGCGCTACTCAAAAGGTCTGGGTCGATTTTGCCAGAGCAGAATTCAGAGCTCGTTTTGCTAGCCGAGGATTTGCAAGGAGATAGGTATAAACGAGAAAACTTATACTATCGTTTAATTAATATTTATATATATACACCTAGAGTAGTATCCTGGCAAGATTCCGTAAGAGGTCCTAAAAATTTTATATTCCGCTGTGCCTAGGGCTGTTTATCTTACCCAATCCCAACACAAGCAACCAGCCAACTCCATATTCAGTTTTCGGGAATTATGCAACAAGCTGACACAGCAGTTCGCCAGTCAAAAGAGGTAAAAACTGCCAATGAGCTATTTAGGAACCATTTATCAACAAGAGGGCGAATCCCTAAGGAACTGGTTGGCAAGATTTAATGTGGAATTGCTCAAAATCGATTCCCCCAATGTCGACTACATAATCTCCATTCTCTTCGACCTCACGAAGAATAGGCAGTTCGGAAATGCCCTCAGTCGGAAGCAACCGAGAACGTTCGCTGAAATCATGAGTTTGGCATCTAAATATATGACCCAGGAGGAGATGAATTCGTTTAAAGATAAGAACAAAAATAAAGCTACGACCTTAGGCTCCAAACAGCAAGATAGAATTCCTGCCTAAAGATCCATGGACTACGAACGATCTTTTAGAAAAGACAACGTCTTCCAGCGATTAGAATACAATAAAAACGACCAGGACAGACGACCTAATACCTACCAAAGACCTAGAACTGCCGAGCCGACATTCCGGAGCAGGATTAATCAAGTAGAACACCCAAGGTTAACTATTCCGATAGAAGAAATCTTGGCAGTACTGGAAAGGAATAATTAGATCCCGGAAGCAAAGAGGATCGCTCAGCCCAGACCGGGTGGACGAAACTATGAGTTATACTGCAAATATCACCGGGCACAGGGGCATCGCTCTGAAGATTTTTTTCACCTCAAAAGAGAAATCGAAAAATTAATCGAACAAGGAAAACTAGATGACTATCTGGAGCGGAATAACCGCAAGAGAGGAAGAAGTGAGGGAGTACTGATGGGGGCTATTTCGCACTCCTTATAATCTTCGGATCGACTAAGAGATATGAGATCGGTCCGAACAGCTTAGTCCGTTCGGGATCATCTATCAACCCGGAAGGATACGACTCCCCACAGCGAGTAGTTTACTATCCGGACTTAAGAAGGACAATTGGGCCGAGTCCTATTAGAACTACGTTTCCTTGTAAAACTAGGTTAATGATGATATAAATACCGAGTTAATCATGGTATTACGCACGACGTTTTGAGATACTCAGTTTATGTCTGCATACCAAAAGAATCTAAGATTATTCAATAGAAAAGCTTTTGCTATACTATTATATTCATTGATTGTCTTTGTTATTGAATATCTTTATTACTGATTGTTCCATCTAATTGTTCTTCCTTGAGATTGATCCATCCAGAATAAAGTAACAGAGCCCTTTAATTCATATTGATTGAGAACCCCTAATCACACATATCTACTGATCTAATCTTACCCTACGAAATTCGGTTAAATCAATAAGATTATGAAATATAATTAATTTATCTAGAAACTTTGTTAATTTTTTGCTGAATATTTATTTAGTTTCATGAATTGAAACTTATACCATTAGAAAGTTCTCGTCAAGAGCTTTCCTTCCATATAAATAACACAAAATTTGGCCTTGTAAATTGACGGAGAAAGAAAATGTGCAAAATTTCCTTCAATTTTGATATTAAATGTGTCTTTTTCAAATGTTTGACACCAAATGTGTAAAATAGGTGCAAGTTTGGTATGAAAAAATGCATTTCCCTCTCTAGAATAAACATTTGACCCTATGTAATCTTGTAAAAGTTTCCCACAACCCTGATCGACATTGTTAAACATATAAAAATATGATTATTTGATCAAAAGTATGATATTGTGTTTGTTAGTAGTTTAATTAATCAAATTCAAATGAGTTTTAATTGAACTAAATACGAGTGAAGCTGAAGTTCGATTAGCTTGATATTGATATTCAACATAGTTGAGCATGCATAAATCAACCTTCAAAGTTATCAAACTATAATTATTGTTCAAGTTTAATTAATTATGTATAACTTATAGAGCTTAAATGAGCCTTAAACCAACCTTCAAAGTTATAAATAATCTTTACCACATAAAATTCTACTTCATAAACCATGTTTTAATAATTAAAATTCTTGATCAACTAAAGTATATGATGCCTGCCATTAGGTATAGTCATTATATATGAATCATATTTGTCCTCGGCCCAATTCATAGCTCCTAAGTTTCTTTGATTCAAGTAGGCTCATTTGTACAAATAATTCATATATAGCTATATAAAAACAATTAATTGTTGCATTAAGAATAAAGGCAGGCCTTGTTTTTAGCAATTGGCTGATTAGTTCATCAAATTCAAAAAATATGGCAAAGATTCTGCATGTAAACTTCTACAAAATTAACACAATTTTCTGTCAATTTCTTAATTTTGTCATTTATGTACATATCTGCATTAAGAAATTAATTGTAGGCCGGCCACGTTAAATGATCTTCTTGTCCTCAAACAAAATAAAATAAAATATGATTCTCTAATCGTTCACTTATAAAACCATATTCAATTATCTTTAAACTGCATTAAATCCTAAAGCAATTGACATAAAAACGGCTTTCTAGTAATGAAATCCCTCATAAGTTCATTCTTTAGTTTAAGCATTTTGATTTCAACTTTGGTTCATGCAATATGCCTTGAAAATATAGATATACTTCAATCTTGCTTGATAAATCATAATGTGAACAATTTTTCAATATACCAAAGTTCACATAATAATCCAAGTATTTACTTCAACTTTCTTGATTTCTCTATCCAAAATCTTCGATTTTCGGCTCCTTCAGTTCCGAAACCAATAGCCATTATAATGCCAGATAACAAGGATGAGCTAATAAACACTGTCATTTGCTGCAGAAAAGTATCATTTGAAGTTAAAATCAGATGTGGTGGACATAGCTATGAGGGTACTTCATACATTTCCAACGACGAATCATTACCGTTCGTTTTAATCGATATGATGAACTTAAATCGAGTTTCAGTCGATTTAGAATCCGAACTTTCTTGGGTTGAAGGAGGTGCAACATTAGGCCAGACTTATTACTCGATTTCAGAGTCCAGCCACGTGCACGGATTTTCAGCCGGTTCCTGCCCGACTGTCGGGATTGGTGGGCACGTAGCCGGTGGGGGTTTTGGCCTCTTATCGAGAAAGTATGGTCTAGCTGCAGATAATGTAGTGGATGCACTTCTCATTGATGCTGATGGGAGATTATTTGATAGGGAAGCAATGGGAGAGGAGGTCTTTTGGGCTATACGAGGAGGCGGGGGAGGCATTTGGGGGGCCGTTTACGCTTGGAAAATCCGGCTACTAAAAGTACCCGAAAAAGTGACTTGTTTCATTGTCTCTAGGCCGGGTTCAAAACAGGACGTAATGAAGTTAATCGACAAATGGCAACATGTTGCACCAAATTTACAAGATGAGTTTTACTTATCGGCATTTCTTGGAGCAGGCTTGCCTCAAGCAAAATCTATAGGCATTTCGGCTACGTTTAAGGGGTTCTTTTTAGGTCCAAAGGTTGAAGTTGTATCAATCTTGAAAAGGGTATTTCCGGAATTGCAAATATTAGAACGAGACTGCGAAGAAATGAGTTGGATCGAGTCGATTTTATACTTCTCGGGTCTAGAGAATGGGAGTTCTGTTTTGAATTTAAAAGATAGATTTTTACAGAACAAGAACTATTTTAAGGCTAAATCAGACTATGTTAGAACTCCTATTTCAAGAAATGGGATAAAATATGCTATTGACATACTTGAGAAAGAGCCTAAAGGGTATGTAATTTTAGACCCTTATGGTGGAGTTATGGAGAAAATAAGCAATGACTCTATAGCTTTCCCACATAGAAAAGGTAATCTTTATACAATACAATATCTAGTTGAATGGACAGAGGAAAGTAATGTTAGAAGTGAAGAGTATATCGATTGGATACGAGGTTTTTATGATGCGATGACACCGTATGTTTCGTTTAATCCGAGGGCTGCTTATGTTAATTATATGGATATTGATCTTGGAGTAATGGAGTTCTTGAATAGTAGTGTAATAGTTGATGATGCTGTGGAGATGGCTAGGGCATGGGGTGAAAAGTATTTTTTGAAGAATTATGATAAATTGGTTAGAGCAAAAACATTGATAGATCCTTTGAATGTATTTAGAAATCGACAAGGTATTCCTCCTATGTCTACTTCTTATGGGAAAGCACAAATTTGAAAAGATTGCAATTTATGAACATAAAGGATTTACTTACTCTTTACTCTTGTATTTTCCCCTATATTTGAGCTCTTTTTTTTTTTTTTTTTTTATGGAGATGGATATTTCTTTCGTTTTCTCTCGATGATATTTAGTTACAGTGTCGGCCCAACCCATAGGCAGCTCTGGTGCTTGCCTAGGGCCCCCAAATTCTTATACACACTCTATGTTCTTGTCTTTATCAGGATAAATGAAAAGTTTTCTGCCCCATTTATTCCAAGAATAACCAATACCATAACAGAAAGAAAAAGGAAAGGTAAAACATTTTTTATTTTGGTCAAAGTAAAACATATTAATCCCACTCCAAGTTCCCAAGCCTCAACGCTAACTCCTCTCTCTTTCACACATATTTAATTTTATTTTCACTCTAAATTAATCATTACTCTATTTTTAACATTTAAGTTCCTTCCTTATGACTTGCACATGTCTTCATTTTTTTTTAATTTACTGTAAAAAGTATTCTTTCATTATTAATTTTAGGGTCCACTATTTGAGTTTTTTTTTTTTTTTCGTATCTAGCTCTTTGTCATTTCTTTTGACTTTTTTTTTTTAAATTATAAATATAGTATATGGTATTAGTTTATTAAATATTATGTGATATTTTCCTTTTATTTTGTTACTCGGTCATTTGGTCCATTTAAAAAAGGGAATGTATGTTTTCTGTGGCATTTAAATGGATTTTTTGTTCGATAATATTTATTTTATAAACTTTTCAAGTGTTCAGGTTCTATCATTTCTTCTTGATGTAATATGTTATTATTATAATATGTTATTGATTAATTTTTGGAGTAATAATTATTTTATTATATTATTCATTGAATATATTTGTAAAGCATTATGTTAAATAATAGAAAATACTTATTTAAATGTGAATAATGGATGAAGCAAAGAACAAAACAATAAAATAACTGAATCTAAAAAAGGAGCTTTAAAAATTGATAAACATAGTTAAAATTATAAAATACGAAGATTTAACTAATAATTTTGCATCTAAAAAATATGAAAAATAAATTTTACGTGAAATGTGAAAAAATTAGCACATAGGGGCCTCGACATTTAGTTTTGCTTAGGGCCTCCGAAACCCTAGGACCGGCCCTGTTTAGGTAGGCCTACTAATTCTCATTTGAACTAACTGAGATACGTGAAATGGACATCTCTTTCTTGATTTTGTCATGTTGTATATGATTAATCTCTTCCACTAAATCCAATTTTCATTGGTTGTGGATATGGATATGGGTGTTCTACGAAACCATTAGTCGATCAATAACATAGCGGTTGCTTAGAATATGAATATGATATAAAACTATGATAATTGCTGGTAATGTATTGTTGAGATATGATTGAATTTGTGCTCTGTAACTCTTCGGGATCAATTCTTTATGCTTCCTCGTTCTCTTGTTTGTGTTCTAATGCCTTGTGGTTGAGGCTCTTGGGATCAAAGAGGTTTGCTATATTTTGGACCGGTTTAAGTGTTCAAAGGTGATTTTTGACAGAAGCAAAAGACAAAAATACCCCCTATAATTTGTCTAACTCCCAAAAATCTCCCTGTGTTATTTTAAATACCAAAAAGACTCCTGTGTTTGATTTTAAGTACCACACTCGACCCAAGTAGTACATACTTATAATTTTTTTTTAACTTTTGGTAGGATGACAAGATTACCCCCTATGTGTTTGTTTTTTTTTTTTAAATTTATTTATTCTTTTTGAAAAAATAAGTATATACTACTTGGGTCGAGTGTGGTATATAAAATCAAACACATGGGGGTTTTGGGGATTTAAAATGACACATAGGGAGTTTTTTGGGAGTTAAACAAAGTGTAGGGGTATTTTTATCTTTCGATGTCAGGGGTAAAATTGTCATATCAAACTCAAATTGCGAACAAATACTTGCAATTTTGGCGTTTGAAACACACTATTTTTTTTTTGGGGTGTATTTGGCACTTATTTAAAATCATAGGGGGTTAAAATAACACAGGGGGGGTTTTTGGGAGTTAGACAAAGTATAGGGGGTGTTTTTGTCTTTTGCTATTTCTGAAAGTGATTACATTCAAGTGGTATGTGACATTAACAATCGACTTATGTTGGGAGTCTTGTGGTCTTATCTTGAAAATTTGAATGTTTTGGACTTGTTGGCCTAATTGAAGGTTTCCTTTTTCTCCTAGATGTCTCTCCTAGATGTCATAATTCGAATTAGTTATTCCTTGAAGTGTTTTTATTTTTTATTTTTTATTTTTTATTTTCATCTTGTTGAACCTTTTGTAGTTTTGTATAATGTCGTGTTCTTTTGAATCAATGAAACATTGATTTATAAAAAATAAAAGAACTGTTGAGATGGGATTATGAAGTTCCTTGTGTTAAAAATTGCATTTTGTAACTCTTAATTTTTGAGTATTTTACTTGACCACATAGTTGTTCTGCATTTTCACTTGCCCCAATCCACGTGAATTTTAACAGGTCTGCTGAACTAAAGTGATCTGCAACAAGTCTTAAAAAATTGTTAGTTGTGGGATATAATCTTGAGTAAAGTATATCTTTATACTTCCACATATATATAGCCATGAGTCGTTACGCCAACTCATCTCCTTTCAAAAGCCTGTCACCCCAAATCTATGAAAAAGTAGTATGAAAATATCTTTAGCAAGGGATCAGATTCACATATGATTAAGTACAATAATTAATAACTTAAAATAATAAATACTACATATGATTATATGAAGAGTTTTTCATTATTTAAATAATATATTTATCTGTGACTTTTTATTCTCAGAGTAGTAAAGAAGAATCATATTCCTACTGCATTAATTATATCATTTATATCAACTTCATGCAGAACTATATATATGAACCAAGAACTTATACATGAGATTTTTATCCTACAATAATGTCAAGAAAAAATAAATAACTTGGATTTTTTGGAATCTCAATAATTCGAAGGAATTGTAAAGTATAATATAACTTTTCATATTAAAATCCCAATTCATTGTTGATGTGCACATGTTATAAGGAACAAAATCACTTCAATTTAGTGTTAAAAGGATAAATTTCAGGTGAAATGCAACGAACTCTCCGTGTTATACGAAACTTGCATCAAACTAGCGCAACATGCACCAAACTAGCATGTGAAATGTTTATTGTGCATAAACTTTACTTCTTAGTAACAGACACAATGGCAAACTTACAATTTTAGTCCTAAGGGATTGGATTCTAAACACTTTTTGTCAACACTTTATTAAATTGTATTTTTGGTCCTAATTTTTAAGAGTGTTTTAAATATTTGGACCTATCACCCTTTTTTATCCAATTTTTGCACTTTTGGCAAACTTAAGTTTTACGTTTGACTTAGTCTTTTTTTAAATGCATGAGACAAATTGTGTGGGAATCTCTCCCAACGAGAATTCGAAGGTGCACTAAACCATATTGTGGGACTTGTCTCTTCCACTAGGTCAACCACTCATTGGTAATTTTGGCCTATATAATAGTCTCTATTTTGCACTTGGTCATATGACTCATATATGATTATCTTATGCTTGCAATCTCGGTCCTGATTGCAAGAGGGGCGTATGACCAAAAGTGTAAAATATTTTAAAAAGTTAATACCAAATGTGGCAAAATTTAATTTTTTATCCTTTAAAGTGGTTGCGTTTCAAAATTTGCCTTTTATTGTGATATATTGACAATATACATCATTTATCGTCTCTCAACTTCAGTCCTTGTCGTCGGAAAATTTTCAATATCACCGAAAATCATCAATTTATATATATCTTATTTGAACGGAAGATTTTTTTTTTCCCGGAAATCATCAATTTATGTTATATCTGACCATAAAATTTAATTTGGGTCAAGAATATTATGTGTTGAGTGACACTTAAAAGTCGGGAATTTCAGATTCTGACTCCAAAATGACAAGTCAAAGACACGTAATGGGTTTATAACTTTAATTTGATGGAAAAACGATTAAAGTTCCCCTAAATCGACACATGATATTTTTTGCGAAAATTAGATCTTCCGGTTAGATATGACATAAATTTACGATTATCGACAAAAATAAAATTTTTGGTCAAATAAGACATAAATTGATGACTTTGCAACAATAACTGAAAAATTCCGACAATATGAAAATTTATAACAGTGACACAATAAATGATTTATGGTCCACAATAAAGAATCAAGTTTGAAATACAGGCACTTTAGAAACTAGAAAGCCACCAAATGTGAATTTTCTTTTTCAAAATGCGAGAGTAGAAGTATTGACGGTCTACATGCCATGTAGGATTGGAAATGCAATATTACCAGAAACAATACATGTTTTGTAGAAGTTTCCAATATTTCAGATCCACTTCATACTTCAATCCCCACTTTAAAAAACACTCAATATTAATTTATCCGAAAGTAAGGTCACGTTTTTTTTTATTCCATATATGTTATAAGTACTACTTTTCCCCCAAACACTTCAGATTGAGCTCTCTATATAAAGGGAGTTTCGTTAATAGACTTCCAATCAAGAAAAACTCAAAATTTCGCTTATCTACACTTATTTAATATCTTGACAATTTAGAAAAGATGTCATCTAAAGAAGAACTTATGAGAATAGGCAAAGAAGGCTTTGCCTTAGTTGATGAACACTTAGAGAAAAAGAAGAAGCCTTCTCCTCCAAAAGGCCCTAACAAAAGTTGTACATATCAATATCAACCACAAAAGGCTCAAATTTATCAGGTAAAACAAGTTTTTGGAACCGAAAAGGGGATGAACAGTTATGAAGCGGTGCAATTTGGCAATGGAGTTTCGATTATTGACTATTAGAAGAAGAAATATGCAGCTATGGCTTACTAAGATCTTTAGTACTATGTTTCATATACATCTATATATAGTAGAAATGTAGAATTTACTTTTGCATTAGTTAAGAATGCCTTATGACATCCTAGTATTGGAGTAACATGTAATTGTATTATGTGTCTATGTGAAGTCTATAACACTCTTGATGTGTGAATAAATACAAATTGTTCTTGGCTTTAAAGATAAATCATATATTTCAACATTAGATTGGAATGAAAATGCTAAGATAAACATGATTGTAGATAGTGGTAAGTGGTAAAGTAGACCATTGATTCAAGAAAACTTAGACCCTATTTCTAATGATTTTTGCTTGGTTCGCAGGTCTTGGTTTCAAAGAAATTGTTTTGATGATTTCGGTGAAACCTTTAAAACCCAATTTGGTTTGGTTTAGGATGTTGAGTTTTGTGAATTTGGAAAGCTGAAACCCCATTTGGATTGGGTTTGGGAAAAAAATAGGTATCATATCAATGTTTTTTTTATAGAGTTTGGGGAGGAAAAATAGGTGGTAGGAGTTAAATCAAAGTTTTATAGAGTTTGAGTGTGAGTTCCTAAATATGTTTGTGATGAGTTTCATTTGTTCGATTAAACTTCATTTACAAGAATTCTGACTCAATTTCGCAAAACCCGTAAAACAAAAACAGAATCCATCAAAATGAACCCTAAAGGCTAAAACTTTCTTCTACCTTAGAACTTCAATAGAGTATAATAAGTATAATTTTGACTTTAGACCAACGGAAAATGGTGTAGTGGATATTTCCCACAATGCGGCGAATCAAAGTTCAAATACCATGCATTGGGGATGTTTCCACTCAATGTTCACGACCCATCTTCAAAGGAATTAAATCATATCTCACCCTTTAAAAACACAAAATAAAAAATAATTTTGACCTCAGGAGCAATTTTTGAAATTCTCCCTCCCAATCATTTTATAATAGTGACGTAAATATTAGAAAGGAAAGTAGCATTTTATCTCAAAAGACTGTTTTGTCCCTACTATTGTTAATCGTAGGGTTTGACTAAAATAACACATAAGAATTTGTGTGAGTTAAACGAAGGCTAAAATTCAATTTTGGTACCATAGAATAGGGCAATTTTCAATTTTCATACCAAAAGTCCAAAAATCATACAGCCGTTAAGTTTTGCCACGACCGTTTAGTCTCATCCGTTAAGTGCATGTGAGGGGCACGTGGGGCACTAATCTGCCCGTTCAACTTTGGTACTAATCTGCCCGTTCAATTTTGGTACCATAGAATTGGGGAATTTTCAATTTTCATACCAAAAGTCCAAAAATCATACCAATTCTCACTCAGCCGTTTCAAAATAGGGGGAAATGCAATTGTCTAAAATTGAGCAGGTTGTTTTTGCAATTATTGCCTTCTTCCTCCTATGGACGATCGCCGGCTTCCGGTGGCCGTTTGTCGAAATTGGTTGAAGATTTTTGTTCCTCGATCTTGTCATGGGCGGAGCTCAACTGTCTATGGCAGCCACTTGGGCGGAGCTCAACCGTCTATGGCAGCTACAATAAACCTATGGAAAATGATGCCCACGGTCATGGAAAACTAATGCAACAAGAATTAAGAAGTTTGGTTAAGAATCGAAGAAGAAATCACGATTTGAAATTTCGAAAATTTTGACTACAATTCGAAATTAGAACTCAAATTTCGAATAGATTACTCAAAGAATTGAAAAGATCTTTATATGTACGAGTCCTCCACGACAAGGGGAACATAAACCCTCAACCAATTCCGACCAAAAGCCACCAGAGCCGGCGGTCGTAGGTGTGGGATCGGGACTGGTTTTCGGAAATTCGGGACGGGATTTTGAGTTTCGGGATTTCAAATTTAAGTCTCGAAACCCGGTAGATCAACCAAGGTCCCGTGAGTTTCGGGTACCCGATTTAATTTCAAGATTTCGGGACGGGTTCGGGAGTCCCGGGAATCTAAGTTGCAAATTTAAATTGTGCAAATTAAACTTTTTTTTTAGCTTGTTGTTAAAATGAAATGAAAAAAAAAGTAACATGACTACTAGTCTACTGTAGAACAAACCAATTCAAACATATCACCACAACCATTTCAAAAAAAGAAAAACATAACGGAATTTGGTATGAAAAATGAAATTTGCCCAGTTCTATGGTACCAAAATTGAATTTTATGTTCCAACGGGCAGAATCCGACCCACATGCTCAGCCCGCCCACAAAGACTTAACGGACATGTGGCAGAAACGTTAAGAAAATTAACGGAAGTGCCTTTTTTGAAACGGTTGAGTAGGAACTGGTGTTATTTCTGGACTTATGGTATGAAAATTGAAAATTGCCCTATTCTATGGTACCAAAATTGAATTTTTGCCGTTAAACGAACTAAAAATGATGTTGTTACTTTTAGCCAATGTTATTAAAATAGGATCGGACCGGCCCCGGCCGGTCCAACCTGTTCGACCGCGAATCGAAGGTTGATCCGGTCCGATTTATCCCCTACAATCATCTGACTCAAAAACCAGCTTGAACCGGATTGAACCGGTCCATATCGGTTCATCGGTATGAACCGGTTCAACCCGGTTCTGAATTTTCCTTTTTTTTTTTAAAAATTTTTTTTTTTTTAATATTAAAAATAAACTAAAAATTCTTGTAAAATGTGAGATTTGAACATCTAACCTCTTAGGTGAAAGATAACTTACTTACCATTTGAGCTACAAATTTTTTTTTGAACTTTTATACAAATTAAAATATATAAATTATAGAACCTTGTAGTCAAATTTATTTATAAATTAGATAATTAACTCAAATTAACATTTTACGCATTATGAATTAAAATTAATACTCAAATAATAATTTTTTATTAAAATTTGTTCTATAAAATATTTTTGTCCAATATTATTATTAGGATAAAGAGTCAAATCGATATATTATGCAAGTTTGACTTTGAATATTAGACTTTTATACATAACTATATTTTAAAATTTATGAATTTCTTAGTTTGTTGTATTTTGAACTTACACTTCTAAATTTTTATAAAGAAATATAATCATATTATATTTATATGAGCATACAAATAGTATCATATTAACATTATGATATAAGTAAAATAAATATTATATGATTAATTTAAATATATTATAAGATTTTGTATATTTTTAATCAATTGTAGGATAATGTTTAGATTTTATGCATATTACATATACTTTAAAATTAAATATATTTATTACATTATTATGATGTCATCCGGTCCAATCAACGATCCGACCGGTCTGACCAGTAAAACCAGTGACCAGTCGGCTCATCGATTCACTGTCCGGTCCAATTCTGAAAACATTGCTTTTAGCTCGAGCAAATTTGTTTATAATGTTTGGTGGGGGGTAGGGGTGGGGGCTGCTGCCCAAGACTTTGTTATAGTACTATTATATAAATAACTACTACATTATGATATAAGTATATAATTTAAAGTGCAATAATAACATAACCTTATTGAAAATTATGTTACCTCAGCAAGTACCATTTATTCAATTTGAATTATTACATTATTCACCACATGGTAATAAAGTTAATGGTAATCTTGACCAATTGAAAAAAATTAACATTGTTGGCATCAGGGTAATGTATAATTAGATTAATCATAATAAAAATCGATAATTATTCTATTAATTGATCAAAGTCAATATTATTATTTTAAAGTAATGTATAATTAAGTTAATCATTAATCAAAATCGGTAGTTGGCTCAGCTAATTGACCTAAGTCAATATTATTGTTATTAGTGTAATGTATAATTAGGTTAATCGTAACCAAAATCGATAATTGTCTCAATTAATTGACCAAAGTCAACATTATTAACCTTAGGGTAATATAAAACTAAGTTAATCATAATTGAAATCGAGAATTGTCTTGATGAATTTACCAAAGTCGACATTGTTGATCTTAGGGGTGTATATATAGGTTAATCATAAACCAAATTGATAAATAGCTCGGCTAATTGACCATGGTCAATATTATTGACCTTAGGGGTAATGTACAAATAGGTTAATCATAACTAAAATCGATTTGAACGATTAAGTGATCAAAGTCAACATTATATACCAAATATATAAAATATGTGAAAGTTTGATATGAAAAATGCTGTTTTTTTTTTTTAATTGACAGTACCTTGATGTACAGTTGTACACTCAAATTCATTCGCAACTACAAAATAATAAACGAGAAAGGAGAAGTGATTTATTGATTATGCAATAGAACTAATATATAAATTATCCTATTAATGAATTCCACTTAATTCTTAGATTCAGTTTCTTTGCTCTAAACCACCATATTAATTTTTGTTAGATTTGAATATTGAGAATAGAAAAGGAAGAGTTTTTTCTTTATATTAAAAAAGCTTAGAGTTACCAAGAAACAAATATACAATAACTAGTCAATTAGTCCGGATAAATTGATTATACCGTAAAATTTTGCTTTGGCAGTATTCCATAAAATAGTACAAAACAGTGGTATATTGGTTTTTCTATAATCAAATAATTTAAAAATAAATTAAAATAGGACACTTGTCATTTGAAAGGGTATCTCACATACTTACCACCCCATGAAATCTCATTTTATAACATTCATTAAATTGGACAAGATAACTTGCAAGGTTACATTCAGAACCTTTTTTTTATACTTTTTATGTGCAAAAATCAACCCAATTTAAAAAGATTACCTAAATAAGAATGGACCATAGCATATGTCTGAAATGATAAAATTAAAGTCAAATTAACTAATTCTCTCTAGTATATATCCAGCTATATATTAATTGAAATTAAGAATTATTATTCAAAAAAGATCTTCAATAAGAACAAGAAAATATATTTACACCGAGCCTTGAGATTAACCACATGAGCTATAAAATTATCAGATTTAATATTTTCAGAAAATTCCACTTGATAGTTGATAGTAAACACAAAAAGCATATGTTAATCTAATTTGTAAAATATTATTTTATGCATATATATACTCTTTTTCTGAATGCTTCTAAAATTGAGTTATCTATTTCTTTTCTCTTTCTGTGAAGATGGAGGCAATTATGTTAGGAAATATTTGATGTTATCTGTCACTAAATAAACCTGAACTTAATGATGTGATCATGATGATGTGAACATGATTATGTGATCATGATGCAAGAAATAAAATGTGGCAAGAAGTAAGAAGCTGTGTTTTAAGTATAAAACTCTTATGATTCCTCCTTATTCAGTCAATTGACAAGGAAAATGCTTTGTCTCTTGAAAAGAATCTATCACAAGGAATCATATTTCCACCTTAGAATAAGTCGATATCCAACTTTGCGTCATTGAATGCAAGATAAAATATTTTTCTTAACGTTTTACTCATCGAAATCCAAGAATCAGACATAAGGTATAATCAAATTTTTAATTTTTCACAGTTGCCCAGAGGCCATGTTACAACAAGTCCACACCCCAAGCATTTACCACAAAGGGACAAACATTTAACATTGACAATCACGATAAAAATTATAGTACTTGATTACAATGGTACAATCAAAATCTTAATACTTCCACAGAAAATTGTTGCCTAGATCCGGTCTTTCATCGACCATAAGACAAAATCTTACAAATATGTTTGGTGGATGCACTGATTTTGTTCATGGTCTATGAAAGACCTGATCAAGGCAAGTATCACCCTACTTCCACACGCAAGCCTGAGTGTCAACTCGCTTCTAAAAAAGTTATCATACTCAGACCAACAATCACCTCTCAAGCAACTCTACCTCAAAGGATTCAACGCACTAGACCTTTGTTTATGAAACCAAATGTAGAAACGAGCGTCTGCAATGTTGCCAAAAACTATAGGTAATAATATTGGTACGACTCAAATCCTTTAATCTCATGCGTCAAGTTTTGACATTGCATGCTCGCACCTCGAGCCTCTGCCACATTTCACCAATTGTTGCGACCAACAAGGGACACTTAGATGACTTCCAAGTGACTAGTGCCCCTAAAGTAGAGACTCAAGTTCGAATCTCTGTTGGGAGATCGAGGTTCCCATATAATACGTCCAACGTGCCTCGAAAGACTTTTTGGAAACCAAAAAAAGAAAGATAACTTCCAAGAAATATCTAAGATATGTACATTACACAAAAAAGATATTCTGATTCCTATTTCCATACTTTTGAAAAATCATTCAAAACTTTCTAGAAAGGAATCAACACAAGTTGAGAAGCTAGAGGCCAGGATCTAATCTTTCTTTCTTTTCTTTCTTTCTTTCTTTCTTTCTTTACATGTGACTAAGATTTCTATATAAAGGGACAACGCTTTACAAACTTCATCAATCCAAACAACACCAAATATTTCTAAAATTTCTATACTTGTTATAACTTTCTTTCATCTTCAAAAATGACATCAAAGGCAGACTTAGTTAGAATAGGCAAGGAAGGATTTGCACTTGTCGATGAATACATAGTCAAAAAGGGAAGGCCTTCTGCTCCAAAAAAGGCGTATGTTCCACATAGGCGTGCTGTTCCACAAGAATCCACAGCTCGTCTGTCTCAGTACACACCACAACCGGCGAATCTCTATCAAATCGCTGAAAGAGAAATGATGAATACTTATGAGGTGATGCAGTTTAAAAATGAAGTGCCGACTATGTACTATTCGAACAAGAAATCCTCATATATGGCTTATTAGAATCTACAACATGTAGTAAGTTATGCGGTAGTGAAGTGTGCACTTATGTATTAGTTAATCACGCTCCTCGCCTCGTATGTGTATAGATAAGTAGCAGGCCAAAGAAGCTAGATGAAGTATGTAACACACTTTATCGTATAAATACAAAGTGTTCTTGGCTTTATTTCTGAAGTATTTAACACACTTTGTAGGCTCTTACATTGGAATGCTTAGCACTGTCTTTAACTCGAATTCCATCGCCATGGATATTTTTTCCTACAACTATTTAACAACCGAATTCCTAACCATTATTATTGGCGAACATATTTTTGTTGATAGTTCCGTCGCTGTTCGTGATCAGTTGTAAAATCTAAATAGCGACAGATAATTTTCCATTAGAATAATTTTGACTCTATGGATAACTTTTTCCTACAACTTAACAATTGAATTACTACAAAAAAATATTATTTCCCGATATTCCGTAGATAATTTTCGATATCAATAAATGAACACTTATTATTTAAAATCTTGTTGATATTCTGTTACTAATTAATTACTAATAGTGATATATTTATTTTCATTGGAATCATATCTTCGCTAATGCCCCACTTTTCTTGTAGTTAAAGCTTGGGGTCCAGAGTTTTGTGGTTAAGGAAATTTACTCATTTTCTTCCATTTCAAGGTTTCGAATAATTTGGTTACCTTATTATCATCATAAATCAAAGTTTTGTTTTCGATATATGTTTCGGTCAACTGAATATAAGAAACTTTTCGATAAGTTTCCGGACTTCTGAAAAACTAGGAAAAATTATGAAAAAAAGTTACTAAATTAAGAAAAAAAAAAGAAAGTTTCAACAAGAAAAATATATAGAGTTTCAAAATACATATTATTTCATTTAGATTGATTCAAAAATAGAATTTTTTCAATGTTCTCAACGAAAAAGATGAAAATTTTGATACATGAACTTACCTAATCCTTGAGTTTGTAAGGTGTTCAATAGAATCGGAAATTAAATGAGGTGCGTTCATTTCACTGCTCAGAATAATATCCGGTTCATAATATTCAATAAATAACAACCATAGTCTATTTCATTATCAATAATTTTCCTTCGTAAAAATAGCAAAGGCATGACAAAATTGGTTCAGGTATGTAAGTACTACCACAAACTTTTGCATTACCATATCCTTTTTGGTACCCTTTTCTAAAAAGGATATGTTTGGTTTATGGATTTCAGCGAATAAAATGACAAGTAAAATACAAATGAACAATAAATGGAACTCAATGTTGAGTCATTAAATATTAAAGAAAATATTTTATTTAGCGTTTTACTTACTGAAATCCAGAATCAAACATAGCAATGCTACTAATCACGGAAATCGCACTAACTGCGGAATCACTACTCAAGATAGCCTCTCTCTTGTTAAAGAGTACTCACTCTAAATACCAAGAACACTTGCTAATACATTCTTACGGAAGACTTAGTGTTACATACCCATCTAATAGACAATTTGATCGAAATAATAACCAAGTCAATAATTTTTTTTTTTTAAATTTGAACCTATTATCAAGTTACGGAGGACTTAGTGTTACATACCCATCTAATAGACAATTTGATCGAAATAATGACCGAGTCATTAATTTTTTTTAATTATTGACATGTTATCAAATTACGAAGGACTTAGTGTTACATACCCATCTAATAAACAATTTGATCGAAATAATGACCGAGTCATTAATTTTTTTTAATGATTAACATATTATCAAATAATGAAGGACTTAGTGTTACAAACCCATCTAATAGACAATTTGATCGAAATAATGACCGAATCATTAACTTTTCTTTCATGTATGCCATTATTATTTTTTTATGTAATAATTTAATTTTTCACATCAAACTCGATTTGCTTACATCATAATCACCTGTAATTTTTTTTTTTAAATAAACGGTCAATTGACATATTAAACAAGAGAGAATTGCACTTATGGTCAACAATGTTGACATTGGTCAATTAATTGAGTCATTTGTCGATATAGATTACGACTAACGTAGTTATACATTACCTTAATGTCAACAATTTTGACTTTTGGTCAATTAATCGGTCAACAATGTTGACATTGCACTTATGCATAACTCTAAGGTCAATAATATTGATTTTGATTAATTAATCGAGTTATTTGTCGATTTGAATTATGATTAACATAGTTATACAGTACTCTAAGTAAAACCATGAATTAATAAACTAAAAATTGTAAAACTCTCTACTTTAAACATTTTTTTAATACTTATTCAAACAAAATGTTAATATAGTAACAAAGAAAAACTTAAATCTGGCACATGTACACTAGTAAAGAAAATATTTAGATTTTTATTTTTACTCGGTTTAAGTATTAATATTATACTTAGATAATAAAAATAACATTATACATGTATATACTCGATTATGATATAAAAATACTATAATTCTTGACTTTTGTACTTAATTTGTGCACATTATATTCATTTTCTCAATATTATAGTCCTACAAATAATTAAAATATAAATTTATAAAATTATAAATTAACCCCAATGTTTTCAAATATTTATTCAATTAAATCCATTTATATTTAAGTTAATCATAACAAAACTAAAATTTCAAAACTTGGACAAATGTGTAATTTTGATATTTAAGAGTAACTAGGGAGAGTGATGCAACTTAATAATTTTACCAGGTTCTAAAGTAATTTTCTGAAAAAATTCAAAATTTAATTCGACCAAAAAATATTTTTCATTCAATTTTTAGTTTATGAACAAAGAAAAATCCAAAAAATATAATTTCAACACGATAAAAAATAATAAAAATCATAAAAAAATCAGAAATTATATAATGAAATCCCTCATAAGTTCATTCTTTAGTTTAAGCATTTTGATTTCAATTTTGGTTCATGCAATATGCCTTGAAAATATAGATATACTTCAATCTTGCTTGATAAATCATAATGTGAACAATTTTTCAATATACCAAAGTTCACATAATAATCCAAGTATTTACTTCAACTTTCTTGATTTCTCTATCCAAAATCTTCGATTTTCGGCTCCTTCAGTTCCGAAACCAATAGCCATTATAATGCCAGATAACAAGGATGAGCTAATAAACACTGTCATTTGCTGCAGAAAAGTATCATTTGAAGTTAAAATCAGATGTGGTGGACATAACTATGAGGGTACTTCATACATTTCCAACGACGAATCATTACCGTTCGTTTTAGTCGATATGATGAACTTAAATCGAGTTTCAGTCGATTTAGAATCCGAACTTTCTTGGGTTGAAGGAGGTGCAACATTAGGCCAGACTTATTACTCGATTTCAGAGTCCAGCCACGTGCACGGATTTTCAGCCGGTTCCTGCCCGACTGTCGGGATTGGTGGGCACGTAGCCGGTGGGGGTTTTGGCCTCTTATCGAGAAAGTATGGTCTAGCTGCAGATAATGTAGTGGATGCACTTCTCATTGATGCTGATGGGAGATTATTAGATAGGGAAGCAACGGGAGAGGAGGTCTTTTGGGCTATACGAGGAGGCGGGGGAGGCATTTGGGGGGCCGTTTACGCTTGGAAAATCCGGCTACTAAAAGTACCCGAAAAAGTGACTTGTTTCATTGTCTCTAGGCCGGGTTCAAAACAGGACGTAATGAAGTTAATCGACAAATGGCAACATGTTGCACCAAATTTACAAGATGAGTTTTACTTATCGGCATTTATTGGAGCAGGCTTGCCTCAAGCAAAATCTATAGGCATTTCGGCTACGTTTAAGGGGTTCTTTTTAGGTCCAAAGGTTGAAGTTGTATCAATCTTGAAAAGGGTATTTCCGGAATTGCAAATATTAGAAGGAGACTGCGAAGAAATGAGTTGGATCGAGTCGATTTTATACTTCTCGGGTCTAGAGAATGGGAGTTCTGTTTTGAATTTAAAAGATAGATTTTTACAGAACAAGAACTATTTTAAGGCTAAATCAGACTATGTTAGAACTCCTATTTCAAGAAATGGGATAAAATATGCTATTGACATACTTGAGAAAGAGCCTAAAGGGTATGTAATTTTAGACCCTTATGGTGGAGTTATGGAGAAAATAAGCAATGACTCTATAGCTTTCCCACATAGAAAAGGTAATCTTTATACAATACAATATCTAGTTGAATGGACAGAGGAAAGTAATGTTAGAAGTGAAGAGTATATCGATTGGATACGAGGTTTTTATGATGCGATGACACCGTATGTTTCGTTTAATCCGAGGGCTGCTTATGTTAATTATATGGATTTTGATCTTGGAGTAATGGAGTTCTTGAATAGTAGTGTAATAGTTGATGATGCTGTGGAGATGGCTAGGGCATGGGGTGAAAAGTATTTTTGAAGAATTATGATAGATTGGTTAGAGCAAAAACATTGATAGATCCTTTGAATGTATTTAGAAATCAACAAGGTATTCCTCCTATGTCTACTTCTTATGGGAAAGCACAAATTTGAAAAGATTGCAATTTATGAACATAAAGGATTTACTTACTCTTTACTCTTGTATTTTCCCCTATATTTGAGCTTTTTTTTTTTTTTTTTTTTTTTTTATGGAGATGGATATTTCTTTCGTTTTCTCTCGATGATATTTAGGTACAGTGTCGGCCCAACCCATAGGCAGCTCTGGTGCTTGCCTAGGGCCCCAAATTCTTATACCCACTCTATGTTCTTGTCTTTATCAGGATAAATGAAAAGTTTTTTGCCCCATTTATTCCAAGAATAACCAATACCATAACAGAAAAAGGAAAGGCAAATCATTTTTTATTTTGGTCAAAGTAAAACATATTAATCCCACTCCAAGTTCCCAAGCCTCAACGTTAACTCCTCTCTCTTTCACACATATTTAATTTTATTTTCACTCTAAATTAATCATTACTCTATTTTTAACATTTAAGTTCCTTCCTTATGACTTGCACGTGTCTTCATTTTTTTTTTAATTTACTGTAAAAAGTATTCTTTCATTATTAATTTTAGGGTCCACCATTTGAGTTTTTTTTTTCGTATCTAGCTCTTTGTCATTCTTTTGACTTTTTTTTTTAAAATTATAAATATAGTATATGGTATTAGTTTATTAAATATTATGTGATATTTTCCTTTTATTTTGTTACTCGGTCATTTGGTCCATTTAAAAAAGGGAATGTATGTTCTATGTGCCATTTAAATGGATTTTTTGTTCGATAATATTTATTTTATAAACTTTTCAAGTGTTCAGGTTCTATCATTTCTTCTTGATGTAATATGTTATTATTATAATATTTATTGATTAATTTTTGGAGCAATAATTATTTTATTATATTATTCATTGAATATATTTGTAAAGCATTATGTTAAATAATAGAAAATACTTATTTAAATGTGAATAATGGATGAAGCAAAGAACAAAACAATAAAATAACTGAATCTAAAAAAGGAGCTTTAAAAATTGATAAACATAGTTAAAATTATAAAATACGAAGATTTAACTAATAATTTTGCATCTAAAATATATGAAAAATTAATTTTACGTAAAATGTGAAAAAATTAGCACATAGGGGTCTCGACATTTAGTTTCTCTTAGGGCCCCCGAAACCCTAGGACCGGCCCTGTTTAGGTAGGCCTACTAATTCTCATTTGAACTAAGTGAGACACGTGAAATGGACATCTCTTTCTTGATTTTGTCATGTTGTATATGATTAATCTCTTCCACTAAATCCAATTTTCATTGGTTGTGGATATGGATATGGGTGTTCTACGAAATCATTAGTCGATCAATAACATAGCGGTTGCTTAGAATATGAATATGATATAAAACTATGATAATTGCTGGTAATGTATTGTTGAGATATGATTGAATTTGTGCTCTGTGACTCTTCGGGATCAATTCTTTATGCTTCCTCGTTCTCTTGTTTGTGTTCTAATGCCTTGTGGTTGAGGCTCTTGGGATCAAAGAGGTTTGCTATATTTTGGACCGGTTTAAGTGTTCAAAGGTGATTTTTGACAGGAGCAAAAGACAAAAATACCCCCTATAATTTGTCTAACTGCCAAAAATCTCCCTGTGTTATTTTAAATACCAAAAAAACTCTTGTGTTTGATTTTAAATACCACACTCGACCCAAGTAGTATATACTTATAATTTTTTTTACTTTTGGTAGGATGACAATATTACCCCCTATGTGTTTGTTTTTTTTTTTTAAATTTATTTATTCTTTTTGAAAAAATAAGTATATACTACTTGGGTCGAGTGTGGTATATAAAATCAAACACATGGGGGTTTTGGGGATTTAAAATGACACATAGGGAGTTTTTTGGGAGTTAAACAAAGTGTAGGGGTATTTTTATCTTTCGATGTCAGGGGTAAAATTGTCATATCAAACTCAAATTGCGAACAAATACTTGCAATTTTGGCGTTTGAAACACACTATTTTTTTTTGGGGGTGTATTTGGCACTTATTTAAAATCATAGGGGGTTAAAATAACACAGGGGGGGTTTTTGGGAGTTAGAC
Source organism: Penstemon eatonii (assembly GCA_038501285.1). Classification (NCBI taxonomy): domain Eukaryota; kingdom Viridiplantae; phylum Streptophyta; class Magnoliopsida; order Lamiales; family Plantaginaceae; genus Penstemon; species Penstemon eatonii. The sequence continues at coordinate 56,051,249 of CM076715.1, read as the reverse complement.
AAAGTATAGGGGGTGTTTTTGTCTTTTGCTATTTCTGAAAGTGATTACATTCAAGTGGTATGTGACATTAACAATCGACTTATGTTGGGAGTCTTGTGGTCTTATCTTGAAAATTTGAATGTTTTGGACTTGTTGGCCTAATTGAAGGTTTCCTTTTTCTCCTAGATGTCTCTCCTAGATGTCATAATTCGAATTAGTTATTCCTTGAAGTGTTTTTATTTTTTATTTTTTATTTTTTATTTTCATCTTGTTGAACCTTTTGTAGTTTTGTATAATGTCGTGTTCTTTTGAATCAATGAAACATTGATTTATAAAAAATAAAAGAACTGTTGAGATGGGATTATGAAGTTCCTTGTGTTAAAAATTGCATTTTGTAACTCTTAATTTTTGAGTATTTTACTTGACCACATAGTTGTTCTGCATTTTCACTTGCCCCAATCCACGTGAATTTTAACAGGTCTGCTGAACTAAAGTGATCTGCAACAAGTCTTAAAAAATTGTTAGTTGTGGGATATAATCTTGAGTAAAGTATATCTTTATACTTCCACATATATATAGCCATGAGTCGTTACGCCAACTCATCTCCTTTCAAAAGCCTGTCACCCCAAATCTATGAAAAAGTAGTATGAAAATATCTTTAGCAAGGGATCAGATTCACATATGATTAAGTACAATAATTAATAACTTAAAATAATAAATACTACATATGATTATATGAAGAGTTTTTCATTATTTAAATAATATATTTATCTGTGACTTTTTATTCTCAGAGTAGTAAAGAAGAATCATATTCCTACTGCATTAATTATATCATTTATATCAACTTCATGCAGAACTATATATATGAACCAAGAACTTATACATGAGATTTTTATCCTACAATAATGTCAAGAAAAAATAAATAACTTGGATTTTTTGGAATCTCAATAATTCGAAGGAATTGTAAAGTATAATTTAACTTTTCATATTAAAATCCCAATTCATTGTTGATGTGCACATGTTATAAGGAACAAAATCACTTCAATTTAGTGTTAAAAGGATAAATTTCAGGTGAAATGCAACGAACTCTCCGTGTTATACGAAACTTGCATCAAACTAGCGCAACATGCACCAAACTAGCATGTGAAATGTTTATTGTGCATAAACTTTACTTCTTAGTAACAGACACAATGGCAAACTTACAATTTTAGTCCTAAGGGATTGGATTCTAAACACTTTTTGTCAACACTTTATTAAATTGTATTTTTGGTCCTAATTTTTAAGAGTGTTTTAAATATTTGGACCTATCACCCTTTTTTATCCAATTTTTGCACTTTTGGCAAACTTAAGTTTTACGTTTGACTTAGTCTTTTTTTAAATGCATGAGACAAATTGTGTGGGAATCTCTCCCAACGAGAATTCGAAGGTGCACTAAATCATATTGTGGGACTTGTCTCTTCCACTAGGTCAACCACTCATTGGTAATTTTGGCCTATATAATAGTCTCTATTTTGCACTTGGTCATATGACTCATATATGATTATCTTATGCTTGCAATCTCGGTCCTGATTGCAAGAGGGGCGTATGACCAAAAGTGTAAAATATTTTAAAAAGTTAATACCAAATGTGGCAAAATTTAATTTTTTATCCTTTAAAGTGGTTGCGTTTCAAAATTTGCCTTTTATTGTGATATATTGACAATATACATTATTTATCGTCTCTCAACTTCAGTCCTTGTCGTCGGAAAATTTTCAATATCACCGAAAATCATCAATTTATGTATATCTTATTTGAACGGAAGATTTTTTTTTTCCCGGAAATCATCAATTTATGTTATATCTGACCATAAAATTTAATTTGGGTCAAGAATATTATGTGTTGAGTGACACTTAAAAGTCGGGAATTTCAGATTCTGACTCCAAAATGACAAGTCAAAGACACGTAATGGGTTTATAACTTTAATTAATTTGATGGAAAAACGATTAAAGTTCCCCTAAATCGACACATGATATTTTTTGCGAAAATTAGATCTTCCGGTTAGATATGACATAAATTTACGATTATCGACAAAAATAAAATTTTTGGTCAAATAAGACATAAATTGATGACTTTGCAACAATAACTGAAAAATTCCGACAATATGAAAATTTATAACAGTGACACAATAAATGATTTATGGTCCACAATAAAGAATCAAGTTTGAAATACAGGCACTTTAGAAACTAGAAAGCCACCAAATGTGAATTTTCTTTTTCAAAATGCGAGAGTAGAAGTATTGACGGTCTACATGCCATGTAGGATTGGAAATGCAATATTACCAGAAACAATACATGTTTTGTAGAAGTTTCCAATATTTCAGATCCACTTCATACTTCAATCCCCACTTTAAAAAAACACTCAATATTAATTTATCCGAAAGGAAGGTCACGTTTTTTTTTATTCCATATATGTTATAAGTACTACTTTTCCCCCAAACACTTCAGATTGAGCTCTCTATATAAAGGGAGTTTCGTTAATAGACTTCCAATCAAGAAAAACTCAAAATTTCGCTTATCTACACTTATTTAATATCTTGACAATTTAGAAAAGATGCCATCTAAAGAAGAACTTATGAGAATAGGCAAAGAAGGCTTTGCCTTAGTTGATGAACACTTTGAGAAAAAGAAGAAGCCTTCTCCCCCAAAAGGCCCTAACAAAAGTTGTACATATCAATATCAACCACAAAAGGCTCAAATTTATCAGGTAAAACAGGTTTTTGGAACCGAAAAGGGGATTAACAGTTATGAAGCGGTGCAATTTGGCAATGGAGTTTTGATTATTGACTATTAGAAGAAGAAATATGCAGCTATGGCTTACTAAGATCTTTAGTACTATGTTTCATATACATCTATATATAGTAGAAATGTAGAATTTACTTTTGCATTAGTTAAGAATGCCTTATGACATCCTAGTATTGGAGTAACATGTAATTGTATTATGTGTCTATGTGAAGTCTATAACACTCTTGATGTGTGAATAAATACAAATTGTTCTTGGCTTTAAAGATAAATCATATATTTCAACATTAGATTGGAATGAAAATGCTAAGATAAACATGATTGTAGATAGTGGTAAGTGGTAAAGTAGACCATTGATTCAAGAAAACTTAGACCCTATTTCTAATGATTTTTGCTTGGTTCGCAGGTCTTGGTTTCAAAGAAATTGTTTTGATGATTTCGGTGAAACCTTTAAAACCCAATTTGGTTTGGTTTAGGATGTTGAATTTTGTGAATTTGAAAAGCTAAAACCCCATTTGGATTGGGTTTGGGAAAAAAATAGGTATCATATCAATGTTTTTTTTATAGAGTTTGGGGAGGAAAAATAGGTGGTAGGAGTCAAAGTTTTATAGAGTTTGAGTGTGAGTTCCTAAATATGTTTGTGATGAGTTTCATTTATTCGATTAAACTTCATTTGCAAGAGTTCTGACTCAATCTCGCAAAACCCGTGAAACAAAAACAGAATCCATCAAAATGAGCCCTAAAGGCTAAAACTTTCTTCTACCTTAGAACTTCAATAGAGTATAATAAGTATAATTTTGACTTTAGACCAACGGAAAATGGTGTAGTGGATATTTCCCACAATGCGGCGAATCAAAGTTCAAATACCATTCATTGGGGATGTTTCCACTCAATGTTCACGACCATCTTCAAAGGAATTAAATCAGATCTCACCCTTTAAAAACACAAAATAAAAAATAATTTTGATCTCAGGAGCAATTTTTGAAATTCTCCCTCCCAATCATTTTATAATAGTGACGTAAATATTAGAAAAGAAAGTAGCATTTTATCTCAAAAGACTATTTTGTCCCTACTATTGTTAATAGTAGGGTTTGACTAAAATAACACATAAGAATTTGTGTGAGTTAAACGAACTAAAAATGATGTTGTTACTTTTAGCCAATGTTATTAAAATAGGATCGGATTGGCCGGTCCGACCTGTTCGATCGCGAATCGAAGGTTGATCCTGTCCGATTTACCCCCTAAAATCATCTGACTCAAAAACCAGCTTGAACCGGGTTGAACCGGTCCATATCGGTTCATCGGTATGAACCGGTTCAACCCGGTTCTGAATTTTTTTTTTTTTTAAAATTTTTTTAATATTAAAAATAAACTAAAAATTCTTGTAAAATATGGGATTTGAACATCTAACCTCTTAGGTGAAAGATAACTTACTTACCATTTGAGCTACATAATTTTTGTTGAACTTTTAGTACAAATTAAAATATATAAATTATAGAACCTTGTAGTCAAATTTATTTATAAATTAGATAATTAACTCAAATTAACATTTTACGCATTATGAATTAAAATTAATACTCAAATAATAATTTTTTAATAAAATTTGTTCTATAAAATATTTTTGTCCAATATTATTATTAGGATAAAGAGTCAAATCGATATATTATGCAAGTTTGACTTTGAATATTATACTTTTATACATAACTATATTTTAAAATTTATGAATTTCTTAGTTTGTTGTATTTTTAACTTACACTTCTAAATTTTTATAAAGAAATATAATCATATTATATTTATATGAGCATACAAATAGTATCATATTAACATTATGATATAAGTAAAATAAATATTATATGATTAATTTAAATATATTATAAGATTTTGTATATTTTTAATCAATTGTAGGATAATGTTTAAATTTTATGCATATTACATATACTTTAAAATTAAATATATTTATTACATTATTATGATGTTATCCGGTCCAATCAACGATCCGACCGATCTGACCAGTAAAACCAGTGACTAGTCGGCTCATCGATTCACTGTCCGGTCCAATTCTGAAAACATTGCTTTTAGCTCGAGCAAATTTGTTTATAATGTTTGGTGGGGGGTAGGGGTGGGGGCTGCTGCCCAAGACTTTGTTATAGTACTATTATATAAATAACTACTACATTATGATATAAGTATATAATTTAAAGTGCAATAATAACATAACCTTATTCTATTAACATTATTATATAAATAACTACTACATTATGATATAAGTATATAAATTATCATGGTAATAAAGTTAATGGTAATCTTGACCAATTGACAAAAATTAACATTGTTGGCATCAGGGTAATGTATAATTAGGTTAATCATAATAAAAATCGATAATTATTCTATTAATTGACCAAAGTCAATATTATTATTTTAAAGTAATGTATAATTAAGTTAATCATTAATCAAAATCGATAGTTGGCTCAGCTAATTGACCTAAGTCAATATTATTGTTATTAGTGTAATGTATAATTAGGTTAATCGTAACCAAAATCGATAATTGTCTCAATTAATTGACCAAAGTCAACATTATTAACCTTAGGGTAATATAAAACTAAGTTAATCATAATTGAAATCGAGAATTGTCTTGATGAATTTACCAAAGTCGACATTGTTGATCTTAGGGGTGTATATATAGGTTAATCATAAACCAAATTGATAAATAGCTCAGCTAATTGACCATGGTCAATATTATTGACCTTAGGGGTAATGTACAAATAGGTTAATCATAACTAAAATCGATTTGAACGATTAAGTGATCAAAGTCAACATTATATACTAAATATATAAAATATGTGAAAGTTTGATATGAAAAATGCTGTTTTTTTTTTAATTGACAGTACCTTGATGTACAGTTGTACACTCAAATTCATTCGCAACTACAAAATAATAAACGAGAAAGGAGAAGTGATTTATTGATTATGCAATAGAACTAATATATAAATTATCCTATTAATGAATTCCACTTAATTCTTAGATTCAGTTTCTTTGCTCTAAACCACCATATTAATTTTTGTTAGATTTGAATATTGAGAATAGAAAAGGAAGAGTTTTTTCTTTATATTAAAAAAGCTTAGAGTTACCAAGAAACAAATATACAATAACTAGTCAATAAGAGTTTTTTCTTTATATTAAAAAAGCTTAGAGTTACCAAGAAACAAATATACAATAACTAGTCAATTAGTCCGGATAAATTGATTATACCGTAAAATTTTGCTTTGGCAGTATCCATAAAATAGTACAAAACAAAACAGTGGTATATTGGTTTTTCTATAATCAAATAATTTAAAAATAAATTAAAATAGGACACTTGTCATTTGAAAGGGTATCTCACATACTTACCACCCCATGAAATCTCATTTTATAACATTCATTAAATTGGACAAGATAACTTGCAAGGTTACATTCAGAATTTTTTTTTATACTTTTTATGTGCAAAAATCAACCCAATTTAAAAAGATTACCTAAATAAGAATGGACCATAGCATATGTCTGAAATGATAAAATTAAAGTCAAATTAACTAATTCTCTCTAGTATATATCCAGCTATATATTAATTGAAATTAAGAATTATTATTCAAAAAAGATCTTCAATAAGAACAAGAAAATATATTTACACCGAGCCTTGAGATTAACCACATGAGCTATAAAATTATCAGATTTAATATTTTCAGAAAATTCCACTTGATAGTTGATAGTAAACACAAAAAGCATATGTTAATCTAATTTGTAAAATATTCTTTTATGCATATATATACTCTTTTTCTGAATGCTTCTAAAATTGAGTTATCTATTTCTTTTCTCTTTCTGTGAAGATGGAGGCAATTATGTTAGGAAATATTTGATGTTATCTGTCACTAAATAAACCTGAACTTAATGATGTGATCATGATGATGTGAACATGATTATGTGATCATGATGCAAGAAATAAAATGTGGCAAGAAGTAAGAAGCTGTGTTTTAAGTATAAAACTCTTATGATTCCTCCTTATTCAGTCAATTGACAAGGAAAATGCTTTGTCTCTTGAAAAGAATCTATCACAAGGAATCATATTTCCACCTTAGAATAAGTCGATATCCAACTTTGCGTCATTGAATGCAAGATAAAATATTTTTCTTAACGTTTTACTCACCGAAGTCCAAGAATCAGACATAAGGTATAATCAAATTTTTAATTTTTCACAGTTGCCCAGAGGCCATGTTACAACAAGTCCACACCCCAAGCATTTACCACAAAGGGACAAACATTTAACATTGACAATCACGCTAAAAATTATAGTACTTGATTACAATGGTACAATCAAAATCTTAATACTTCCACAGAAAATTCTTGCCTAGATCCGGTCTTTCATCGACCATAAGACAAAATCTTACAAATATGTTTGGTGGATGCACTGATTTTGTTCATGGTCTATGAAAGACCTGATCAAGGCAAGTATCACCCTACTTCCACACGCAAGCCTGAGTGTCAGCTCGCTTCTAAAAAAGTTATCATACTCAGACCAACAATCACCTCTCAAGCAACTCTACCTCAAAGGATTCAACGCACTAGACCTTTGTTTATGAAACTAAGTGTAGAAACGAGCGTCTGCAATGTTGCCAAAAACTATAGGTAATAATATTGGTACGACTCAAATCCTTTAATCTCATGCGTCAAGTTTTGACATTGCATGCTCGCACCTCGAGCCTCTGCCACATTTCACCAATTGTTGCGAGCAACAAGGGACACTTAGATGACTTCCAAGTGACTAGTGCCCCTAAAGTAGAGACTCAAGTTCGAATCTCTGTTGGGAGATCGAGGTTCCCATATAATACGTCCAACGTGCCTCGAAAGACTTTTTGGAAACCAAAAAAAGAAAGATAACTTCCAAGAAATATCTAAGATATGTACATTACACAAAAAAGATATTCTGATTCCTATTTCCATACTTTTGAAAAATCAATCAAAACTTTCTAGAAAGGAATCAACACAAGTTGAGAAGCTAGAGGCCAGGATCTGATCTTTCTTTCTTTTCTTTCTTTCTTTCTTTCTTTCTTTCTTTACATGTGACTAAGATTTCTATATAAAGGGACAACACTTTACAAACTTCATCAATCCAAACAACACCAAATCTTTCTAAAATTTCTATACTTGTTATAACTTTCTTTCATCTTCAAAAATGACATCAAAGGCAGACTTAGTTAGAATAGGCAAGGAAGGATTTGCACTTGTCGATGAATACATAGTCAAAAAGGGAAGGCCTTCTGCTCCAAAAAACGCGTATGTTCCACATAGGCGTGCTGTTCCACAAGAATCCACAGCTCGTCTGTCTCAGTACACACCACAACCGTCGAATCTCTATCAAATCGCTGAAGGAGAAATGATGAATACTTATGAGGTGATGCAGTTTAAAAATGAAGTGCCGACTATGTACTATTCGAACAAGAAATCCTCATATATGGCTTATTAGAATCTACAACATGTAGTAAGTTATGCGGTAGTGAAGTGTGCACTTATGTATTAGTTAATCACGCTCCTCGCCTCGTATGTGTATAGATAAGTAGCAGGCCAAAGAAGCTAGATGAAGTATGTAACACACTTTATCGTATAAATACAAAGTGTTCTTGGCTTTATTTCTGAAGTATTTAACACACTTTGTAGGCTCTTACATTGGAATGCTTAGCACTGTCTTTAACTCGAATTCCATCGCTATGGATATTTTTTCCTACAACTATTTAACAACCGAATTCCTAACCATTATTATTGGCGAACATATTTTTGTTGATAGTTCCGTCGCTGTTCGTGATCAGTTGTAAAATCTAAATAGCGACAGATAATTTTCCATTAGAATAATTTTGTCTCTATGGATAACTTTTTCCTTCAACTTAACAATTGAATTACTACAAAAAAAAATATTATTTCCCGAAATTCCGTAGATAATTTTCGATATCATTAAATGAACACTTATTATTTAAAATCTTGTTGATATTCTTTTACTAATTAATTACTAATAGTGATATATTTTTTTTTTTTTTTTTTTTTGATAACCCAGGTGTACAAGCTTACACTTGACTAATCCTGGACCCTCAGAACCCTTGCCCTAGAATCCTGAAGGATGTAAATCGCAGGATGTGCCTCCACCAAGCCCCGGGTTCCCACCATATTGCTGTACACTCTGCGCACAAAGGGGTCTTCACCACAAATGACCCTTAGATAAACCCATAGAAATGCTTCCATCCAAGTTCCAAATGGTAGTGATATATTTATTTTCATTGGAATCATATCTTCGCTAATGCCCCACTTTTCTTGTAGTTAAAGCTTGGGGTCCAGAGTTTTGTGGTTAAGGAAATTTACTTATTTTCTTCCATTTCAAGGTTTCGAATAATTTGGTTACCTTATTATCATCATAAATCAAAGTTTTGTTTTCGATATATGTTTCGGTCAACTGAATATAAGAAACTTTCGATAAGTTTCCGGACTTCTGAAAAACTAGGAAAAATTATGAAAAAAAGTTACTAAATTAAGAAAAAAAAAAGAAAGTTTCAACAAGAAAAATATATAGAGTTTCAAAATACATATTATTTTCGTTTAGATTGATTCAAAAATAGAATTTTTTCAATGTTCTCAACGAAAAAGATGAAAATTTTGATACATGAACTTACCTAATCCTTGAGTTTGTAAGGTGTTCAATAGAATCGGAAATTAAATGAGGTGCGTTCATTTCACTGCTCAGAATAATATCCGGTTCATAATATTCAATAAATAACAACCATAGATTATTTCATTATCAACAATTTTCCTTGGTAAAAATAGCAAAGGCATGACAAAATTGGTTCAGGTATGTAAGTACTACCACAAACTTTTGCATTACCATATCCTTTTTGGTACCCTTTTCTAAAAAGGATATGTTTGGTTTATGGATTTCAGCGAATAAAATGATAAGTAAAATACAAATGAACAATAAATGGAACTCAATGTTGAGTCATTAAATATTAAAGAAAATATTTTATTTAGCGTTTTACTTACTGAAATCCAGAATCAAACATAGCAATGCTACTAATCACGGAAATCACACTAACTGCGGAATCACTACTCAAGATAGCCTCTCCCTTGTTAAAGAGTACTCATTCTAAATACCAAGAACACTTGCTAATACATTCTTAACCAAAGACATTTGACTTCTTCATTTAAAGTGGAATGTAACATGGGCATAGTTAGGAGGAGTTGTAGTTGTGGAAAACTCCTAAGAGTTCATGTCCCATAGCCAATCATATATAATAAAAAGATAAAATTGCAGAAAACGTCCCGAACTAATTACTGATTTTGGATTTTTGTCCCGAACTATTTAATTTGGCGAATTTCATCCCGTAATTTAATATTTTTTTGGAATATCGTCCCAATCTAATTACTAATTTTGATTTTTCGTCCCAAACTATATCAACTCGCCAAATTTCGTCCCATAATTTACCATTTTGTATGAATTTAATCCCAATATTAAATTTCTAATTTAATGAAAATGACGTTCAATCTTGTAATTGATTTCGGACGAACTCTGCACTATTATATAATTATTCATGTTAAAATTTACCATGTCATGACACTTAAGCAGCCATGTGATAATTCATCGGCAAATGCGCAATTCCGTCTTATAATTATGGTGGGACGATATTCCAAAAAAATATTAAATTACGGGACGAAATTCGCTAAATTAAATAGTTTGGGACGAAAATCCAAAATCAGTGATTAGTTTGGGACGATTTTTGCAATTTTGCCTAATAGAAAATTGACCCATGACTTGCTATATAGGTAAAAGTAGTAGTTCACAATTTGTGTTGATTTAAGTTTAATTACAGTAACAACCTTGTACTAAAACTTTCCTATATTCAATTGTTTATTAAATAGTTTATTATTAAAAATAGAGAAATTTGAGGACGCAAAATTAATAAAAAAGAATTCGTTACTAAATGAAGAAAATCAGTCCCGTCACCATATTATCATCAATCAATGTGGAAAGAGCAATTGTAAACATGATTAATATTTTTGCATTAATACAATATAAAATTTATTAAAATGTAATATTTGATTTATGTTAAAATATAAATTTTATCAAATATATTAATAGAGAAAATAAATATTTGATCGAAAAAATGACTGAGTCGATATATTTTCAAATTTACGAAGTCCTCCGTAACTTGATCGAAATAATAATCAAATCAATAATTTTTTGTTTTTAAATTTTAACATATTATCAAGTTAGGGAGGACTTAGTGTTACATACCCATCTAATAGACAATTTGATCGAAATAATAACCAAGATCAATAATTTTTTCTTTTTAAAAATTTTAACCTATTATCAAATTACGGAAGACTTCGTATTACATACCCATCTAATAGACAATTTGATCGAAATAATAACCAAGTCAATAATTTTTTTTTAAATTTAAACCTATTATCAAGTTACGGAAAACTTAGTGTTACATACACATCTAATAGACAATTTGATCGAAATAATAACCAAGTCAATAATTTTTTTTTAAATTTAAACCTATTATCAAATTACGGAGGACTTAGTGTTACATACCCATCTAATAGACAATTTGATCGAAATAATAACCAAAATTAATAATTTTTTCTTTTTAAAAATTTTAACCTATTATCAAGTTACGGAAGACTTAGTGTTACATACCCATCTAATAGACAATTTGATCGAAATAATAACCAAGTCAATAATTTTTTTTTAAACTTAAACCTATTATCAAGTTACGAAAGACTTAGTGTTACATACCCATCTAATAGACAATTTGATCGAAATAATAACCAAAATCAATAATTTTTTCTTTTTAAAAATTTTAACCTATTATCAAGTTACGGAAGACTTAGTGTTACATACCCATCTAATAGACAATTTGATCGAAATAATAACCAAAATCAATAATTTTTTCTTCTTAAAAATTTTAACCTATTATCAAGTTACGAAAGACTTGGTGTTACATACCCATCTAATAGACAATTTGATCGAAATAATAACCAAAATCAATAATTTTTTTCTATTTAAAAATTTACTTATTATCAAGTTACGGAAGACTTAGTGTTACATACCCATCTAATAGACAATTTGATCGAAATAATAACCAAGTCAATAATTTTTTTTTTTAAATTTAGACCTATTATCAAGTTACGGAAAACTTAGTGTTACATACCCATCTAATAGACAATTTGATAGAAATAATAACCAAATCAATAATTTTTTTTTTAAAATTTAAACCTATTATCAAGTTACGGAGGACTTGGTGTTACATACCCATCTAATAAACAATTTGATCGAAATAATAACCAAAATCAATAAAAAAAATTTTTAAAATTTTAACCTATTATCAAGTTACGGAAGACTTAGTCTTACATACCCATCTAATAGACAATTTGATCGAAATAATAACCAAGTCAATAAATTTTTTTTTTTAAATTTAAACCTATTATCAAGTTACGGAGGACTTAGTGTTACATACTCATCTAGTAGAAAATTTGATCGAAATAATAACCAAGTCAATAATTTTGTTTTTTAAATTTAAATATATTATCAAGTTACGGAAGACTTAGTGTTACATACCCATCTAATAGACAATTTGATCGAAATAATAACCAAAATCAATATTTTCTTTTTAAATTTTAACCTATTATCAATTTATGGAAGACTTAGTGTTACATACCCATCTAATAGACAATTTGATCGAAATAATAACCAAGTCAATAATTTTTTCTTTTTAAAAATTTTAACATATTATCAAGTTACGGAAGACTTAGTACCACTACAACAATTATGTGCTTTAGAGGTGTTTGAAAATGTCAGATAAAAAGTGTTGTGGTGGCATTTTCAATTATGATGGCATTTTTAAGAAGTGCCATTTACAGCAATGTAGCTAAATGTATTAATGTCATTAAATTATCATTTTAGTTACATAATTAAAATGCCACACGACCTAAATACTCTCACATTATAGAATGACACAAGAAAGGAATTAATTGACATGATAAAGTATGACTAAGGGCATATCTCCAACTGGTCGACCAATGATTCATAAGGCTTGCTCCAGCGGCAAGGGTGGGGGTTCGAATCCCATTTGGAACTTGGATGGAAGCATTTCTATGGGTCTATCTAAGGGTCATTTGTGGTGAAGACCCCTTTGTGCGCAGAGTGTACAGCAGTATGGTGGGAACCCGGGGCTTGGTGGAGGCACATCCTGCGATTTACATCCTTCAGGGTTCTAGGGCAAGGGTTCTGAGGGTCCAGGATTAGTCAAGTGTAAGCTTGTACACCTGGGTTATCAAAAAAAAAAAAAAAAAAAATTAGTTTTTTGACACTTTGTAATGACACAATTGAATTACTTAATTGCATTTGATAATGTCACCAATGGATATTTTGTGTGGCACTTATAAATAACATAAATGTTGTCAATAGTTACATTTCTAAATGTTACAATTTTCCTATTTAACGACATCTATGAATGCCACCTAAAATGCTATTAATGACCTCATATAATGTCACAAACAATAATTGAAAAGATATTTTATAGTATGCCACCATAAATATAAATTGTCATCAACAAAATTCCACCTTCAACTTTTATAATGATCTCATAAATGCCACAAAACAACTAAAAAGAAATTTCATCATATTTTCATAAACTTAATAAATAAAATAGCACTTCAATTCATAACGGTAATACAAGCAACCATTAAATAATACAGTATTCCATAACCAACAAAAATTGTACATATTTATTTAAGAAGAAAAAAAATGTGTACATAGATTAACTATTATGTATAATAAAGTACTTGCTTTTAGTTAATAAACATCATTCTCATATTCACTATATAAGAAAAATTCTCTCTCCTATAACCATAAAGAAAATAATGTTAAATTTTTAAAAGGGTAAATACCACTTTTGCTCCCTCTTATCATTAACTTTTTATAGAGTGGTCCCTCTTATGTTTTTTTTCCCACTTTAGTCCTTACTATGAATTATTTGTTTCACTTTAGTCCTTTTCAAGAGGTCCAAGGCGATTCCGATAACATTTGATATGCTCATGAGGGCAATTTTGTCATTTCAAGTAAACTAACAGGGATATTTTCGTCTTTCTAATTATTTAAAAAAAATTAAATATATAATCTCTTCCAAACTAGGTTTTCATTCCAATCCAACTTAATCGAACATTTCGCTCCAAACTAAAGTTTTTTCCTAAAATCTTTTTCAAACACCAAAATTGCTCACAAATTAAACAATATCTCAAATAGTCTCAATAGTGAACGGACGAAAATGCCCTAAAAAATATTCATACGCATGTCACGTGTTATCGGAACCACCTGATAAGGACTAAAGTGAAACATATAATTCATAGTAGGGACTAAAGTGAAACAAATAATTCATAGTAGGGACTAAAGTGGGAAAAAAAATAAGAGGAACCACTCTGTAAAAAATTAATGATAAGAGGGACCAAAAGTGGTATTTACCCTTTTTAAAATGAACTAGTGCCACATTTTTTTAAAACCAAATAAATATAATAATATGTGGCACTCTAAGATTAAATGTGACATTTTATATAAAATGATGCTAATTCTTATGATAATGTCAAAAAAAAAAAAACCAATAAGGTGACATTATTTGTGGAAATATCTAGTTGTGGCATTTTAAGACAAAACGTCATCGCCTTTTAGAGAAAATGCCAGTAAATATGTTAAGTTAATGCCACTAAAAAACCAATTAACGTGACATTTTTTCAAAATCTCATCTTATTGAATTTATGTGACATTATAAGATTAAATGACACAATATTAATAAGTTAATGCCACCAATAAGCCAATTATTGTGGCATCTATCAAGAATGTGATCTTATTATGTAGTATTGGCATTTTGAATAAAATGTCAATGCATAAATGCCATTAAAAATCATATTTGTTGTAGTGAGTGTTACATACCCATCTAATAAACAATTTGATCGAAATAATAACCAAGTCAATAAATTTTTTTTTTTAAAAATTTGAACCTATTATCAAGTTACGGAGGACTTAGTGTTACATACCCATCTAATAGACAATATGATCGAAATAATGACCGAATCATTAATTTTTTTTAATTATTGACATGTTATCAAATTACGAAGGACTTAGTGTTACATACCCATCTAATAAACAATTTGATCAAAATAATGACCGAGTCATTAATTTTTTTTAATTATTAACATATTATCAAATTATGAAGGACTTAGTGTTACAAACCCATCTAATAGACAATTTGATCGAAATAATGACCGAATCATTAACTTTTTTTTCATGTATGCCATTATTATTTTTTTATGTAATAATTTAATTTTTCACATCAAACTCGATTTGTTTACATTATAATCACCTGTAAATTTTTTTTTTTAAATAAACGGTCAATTGACATATTAAACAAGAGAGAATTGCACTTATGGTCAACAATGTTGACATTGGTCAATTAATTGAGTCATTTGTCGACATGGATTACGACTAACGTAGTTATACATTACCTTAATGTCAATAGTTTTGACTTTTGGTCAATTAATCGGTCAACAATGTTGACATTGCACTTATGCATGACCCTAAGGCCATCTCCAATCGTTGGGGCAAAATTGCCCCCTCCCCCTCCCACTCCATAATCATCTTCAACAGTTAGGGACATAGAATAATAATAATAAATAATAATAACAATAATAAAAATACAAAAAAGTAAAAATAATAATACAAAAATAATTATATAATAATAATAATAATAATAAATTATTATTATAAAATAATAATAATACAAAAATTATTATTATAAAATAATAATAATACAAAAATTATTATTATAAAATAATATAATAATATAATAATAAAAATACAAAAATATTAATAATAATACAAAAAAATTATAATAATAAAAATAAAAAAATTATAATAATAACAATAAATAATAAATAACAATAATATTAATAATAATAATAATGTGAAAGATAAAGATAATAATAATAGTAACAATAATAAGAATAAGAATAATAAAAATAAATAATAATAATAATAATAATAATACAAAAATTCTTATTATCAAAATTACTAATAATAATAATAATAATGTGATAGCAAAGTTGCATTTTTGTAACAAATGGTACCAATGTTACAAATTGGCATATCCTATGGTACTCAAAAAGCAAATGTCCCTTAATAATAATTAGATAGAGTTGGCATATCCAGAAGGTGACTGCTGGAATGCGTAGCGACCGCAAACAATAACATGCGCGAGTTTTATAGAACCATTTTGCATCTTTACAAAACAGATTACATTCGTGCCCCAAACCAGGAGTATCTACGGAGGCTTCTTGACAAAGCAGAACGACGTGGATTCCCAGGAATGATCGGCTCTTTAGACTGCATGCACTGGATATGGAAAAATTGTCCAACCGCATGGCAAGGGAGCTTTTCTGGCAAAATTAAAAAACCCACAATTGTTCTTGAAGCAGTAGCTTCATCAGATACTTGGATATGACATGCCTTTTTTGGCATACCCGGTGCACAAAATGACCTGACTGTCCTTGGTCGTTCACATTTGTTCGACGACCTCACTCATGGAAAAGTCCCACAAGTGAGCTATAAGGTGAATGGTAACGTCTACACAATGCCGTACTATCTTGCTGATGGTATTTATCCAAAATAGGGCACGTTCATTCAATCCACCAGGCGATCGCGTACCCCTCCAGAACAACTATTCTCAAAATTGCAAGAATCTTATCGCAAGGATGTTGAACGAGCTTTCGGAATTCTGCAAGCTCGTTTCGCCATAATCAGTCAGCCAGGAAGAGGATGGCGTACGGAGGACTTAAGCGATATTATGCTTACTTGTATAGTACTTCACAATATGATTGTGGAGGACGAACATCATGAATACGATGATGCCGAGTCTGAAGAAGATGATACAAATATTTTCACATCTCGTAGAGCCCGTGCTAATATTTATCCAGGACCAACGCGAGAGGTTAATCCAAGATGTGGTGAATTATCCATGGAGAATTATATGATGCGCCATCAAGCAATACGATCGGTAGTAGCCAATCGTAAACTTCGGGACGACTTAATTGCCCGTGTGTGGGAAAGGCACGGTCGATGATTTTTAGTATGCATTCTTATTTGTTTAAATATTTTAAGTGTTCTATTATAAAGTTTAACTTTTTTTTTTAATATGTAATTTTGTTAAATTAAATCGTACTTATATAAAAGATTATATTTTAATATTAATAATAGTAATAATAATATTAGTAGTAGTAATCATAATAATAATAATTATTATTATTATAAAAAAATAGCAATCACTTATATATATTAAGTTATACTCGAGTTTTAATCATATTAAAATTCATTTATTTGATAAAAAAATAATTTATAATTTGAATCATTTGTACATTTTATCCAAATTAAAATACAAATTTAAAATATCTAATTGAAACTAATTCCTGTAAATATTTAATTTTTTAAAATATAAAATTTATTAATCCATACACAAAATTTATTAAATAAAAACCACCAAATGTACAAAAAACGAAAAAAAAAAATGTAGCGAGTGAGTCGAGGGGTAAAGGAGGGGCAAACTTTTGCCCTTTCTTTCCCACTTTCACTCCCACTCTCCTCCCCCTCCCCACTCCCCCCACCATTGAAGACCATAATTTTAGAAAAATCCAAAAATCCCCCTCCCCCTTACCATTGAAGATGGCCGGAGGGCAAGTTTTTGCCCTTTGTCTCTCATTCCCCCTCCCACTCTCGCTCCCCTCTCCACTTCCCCCCACTATTGAAGACCACAATTCTTTTCCCCCTCAAAATCCCCCTCCCCCTCCCCCTAACGATTAGAGATGGCCTAAGCTTGGTCAATAATATTGATCTTGATTAATTAATCGAGTTATTTGTCGATTTGAATTATGATTAACATAGTTATACACTACTCTAAGTAAAACCATGAATTAATAAACTCAAAATTGTAAAACTCTCTACTTTAAACATTTTTTTAATACTTAATCAAACAAAATGTTAATATAGTAACAAAGAAAAACTTAAATCTGGCACAAGTACACTAGTAAAGAAAATATATAGATTTTTATTTTCACTCGGTTTAAGTATTAATATAATACTTAGATAATAAAAATAACATTATACATGTATATACTCGATTATGATATAAAAATACTATAATTCTTGACTTTTGTACTTAATTTGTGCACATTATATTCATTTTCTCAATATTATAGTCCTACAAATAATTAAAATATAAATTTATAAAATTATAAATTAACCCCAATGTTTTCAAATATTTATTCAATTGAATCCATTTATATTTAAGTTAATCATAACAAAACTAACATTTCAAAACTTGGACAAATGTGTAATTTTGATATTTAAGAGTAACTAGGGAGAGTGATGCAACTTAATAATTTTACCAGGTTCTAAAGTAATTTTCTGAAAAAATTCAAAATTTAATTCGACCAAAAAATATTTTTCATTCAGTTTTTAGTTTATGAACAAAGAAAAATCCATAAAATATAATTTCAACATGATAAAAAATAATAAAAATCAGAAAAAAACCAGAAATTATATATTGAACGTAGCATTGGTCGCCGTCGGGATAACAGCGGTGGGAGTGGGACTCACGCGCAGCATGCACCGGTAGTCGCGCGTGGGTAAGGTTGGGCTGGAGGTTGAAGTCATCCCCAACCTCCAGCCGGGTCGTTCCTGACCCGTTTCTCTGAAATTCGGGTCAGAGCAACCCGGTTAAATTTTTTCTTTATTTTTTTCTTTATTTCAGTCGTTTTAACCCAAATAAAACACGAGATTTGTGAGAAATTCGATGTAGAATACGATTTCATGCTCAATTTTTGGTTTCACCAACAGTTTTGCAGATTTAATCAACAATTTGGAATTGAAGCAAATAAAAATTTAGAATTCAGGAAGATTTAATCAAAATTATTTTTACGTGAATCTCAGAATTGAAAAAAAGGAAGGGAAGATTTAATCAAAACTGAACTTGGAACTCTTTTTTTACATGAAATTCACGAAGCAATAATTTTGGGAAGAAAGAGGAGAAGAGAAGCCGTGACAATTCACTACTTTTGTTTTATTCAAAAGTACAAAAGGGTAAAAATGGTAATTCCATATCAATTCACAATTTAATCAACAAGTAGACTGTCAACAATTTGCCACATTACCAACAGGTGATTGGTCTAGTGGAAGGGACTAGTCACTACAAAGTAGCGGACTCAGGTTCGAATCCCTGTTGGGAGAGGTTCCCACATTATGTGCCCGACGCGCCTCAAAAGGGATTAAACCCTTGGGAAACCAAAAAAAAAAAAAAAAAAAAAAAAAAACAATTTGCCACATTGCATGTTTTGAATGGTGAACTTTTAAGAGTTTTGTAAAGTTTGAACTCTTAGGCCATCCCCAATGGTTTTCCGGGGCCATTCCCGGGGCAGCTCCCCGGCCAGCCCCCGAGCCAGCCCAGACTTTGGGTGATCATTTCCAGTGGTGGTCTCCAGCACTCATTTTCTTTCAAAAAAATTTCTTCCCCACTCTCACCCTTTTTATAATAGTTTTAATATTGATATTAATAATAATAATAGAATAATAATTATTATTATAGAATAATAATAATTATAATTTTAATAATATAATTAATTTAAAAATATTATAATTAAAATATTTAAACATTAAAATATAAATTATAATTATAATTAATTCAACACACGATTTACAACATTAAATATAAGGCACACATAAAAACAAGATAAATGTTACAACAAACACACATGAAAAAAATAAAATAAAGAAGATTACAACATTTATTGATTTGCCCTCTGGAACCACTCGGTTTCTTCATGTGATGATCCTCCAAATAAGTCTCGAGCAAGATTTTTTTGTTGTATTTCTTTTTTTTTTTAACTTGCATAATAATTCATAATATGATTGTGGAGGATGAACGTGATGAATACAAAGATGATGACTCCGACGACAACGATGATGACTTAAGTACATCTCGTAGGGCACGTGCTAAAATTTATCCATTGGAAGATGTTGAGTTGGAAAATCCATTACCAAAAAGACAAACTTTGGATAACTATATTATTCGTCATGATGTTATACGATCCAAAGAAACTAACCGTAGACTCCAACAAGACTTAATCGCCAATGTTTACGCAAAATATGGTTAACAATATATGTAAATTATAAAATTTATTTATTTTTTTAATTAAGTATGTTTTTAAATATTTCTATGTTTAGGGTATCAATTTAAATTATTTATCGGTGTTTAATTATATTTTCATTTCTTACTTTAAGTAACAGTTTTAATTGTTTGTGTAAGTATGCAATTATATTTTCATTTAATATACTAATGAATCATTTACATTTCTCAATTAAAAATTAAAAAAAGTGTAAGTATGCAATTATATTTTCATTTAATATACTAATAAATCATTTACATTTCTCAATTAAAACCTAAAAAAATGTGTAAGTAGCAATTATATTTTCATTTAATATACTAACGAATCAATTAAAAACTAAAAAAATTAAAAACAAACAATTAAAACTGTTTTATATAACAATTAAAACAAACAATTATTTGTTAAAACAAATAATTGCACCCAAACAAATAATTGTTTGTTTTAAACTCACCCGTACCAAACAATTAAAGCTATATTAAAGAGTTTTTAAAAAAAAAAAAAAAACTAAAAGAGGAACCAGTCAGGTGGCGCCAAGTGGTGCCACCTGACTTAAATAGCACTCTCCCCCTTTCTTCCAAAATCAGTCACGCGGCACCTGTTCCTTCCACCATTCCAGCTCGGGATCGCCGCCCAGCCCGTGCTGGCCCGCTCCCCGCCCCGCCCCGCCCCACCGCTGGAGACCACTTCTCCACCCCGGATCGGCACTCACGCGCACCCAGCCCACGGCTGGAGATGGCCTTATTAGCTCCATGTAACATTTAGGAGGTAAGCTTCAAGTATATTGATTCCAAATTTTGATTTCTTTTAGAAAATTTATAACATGTTGAGATTTTCTGTAATTTACTTCTCAAGGTTTCTTTAGGAGAATAGAGTACTTTTCCACATTGATTAGGAGTACTGCGAGTTTGAACTAGCTGGGAAAATGCTAAATCTGTTATGAAATTACCCCTGTTA
This sequence comes from Penstemon eatonii, assembly GCA_038501285.1. Lineage (NCBI taxonomy): Eukaryota > Viridiplantae > Streptophyta > Magnoliopsida > Lamiales > Plantaginaceae > Penstemon > Penstemon eatonii. Next base: position 56,030,262 of record CM076715.1, on the reverse strand, counting down.
TGCTAAATCTGCAAGAAATTACCCTATAAAATTTTTATTGCGTCAAACTTTCTTGTGTTTTTAAAAATCCTTCAAAAATCACTAAATTTGTGAAAAATAGGTCGTATTTTGATCGACATATTTTAAGAAATAATTTTTAAAATATATCACATGAAGTTATAAAGACCAACTTGAAGTATTTTAAAATTTGTTTCTTGAAATATGTCGATCCAAAATGACCTATTTTTTATAAAATGGGTAATTTTTGCAGGGTTTTAAAAAACACAAGAAAGTTTAGCGCAATAAAAATTTCACAGAGTAGTTTCAAGCAGGTTTAACATAACATAACATAAAAGAGTATTTCGCATTTACCCCGAACTAGTTAATACTTATATGACATTGTAAATCTGTGAGATCTTAATCTTCATTTAGTTTCTTTTTCTTTGGACGTCTTGTAGGGTTGTTTTTAGAGTGAATAGTAAATTAACTCCCTGTGTTATTTTAAATATGCAATTTAACTCCTTATAATAAATAAAAGGGTAAAATACCTCCCTGTGATATCTTAAACAGGCAATTTAACTCCTTGTGATAAGAAAAAGGGCAAATTACCTCCCTGTGTTTTTATAAAAGAAGCACATTTGCCTCCATCTAAATTGCTCATTAATTCATGTCACATGGAGTTAAATTACTCATTATTTCATTTCACAGGGAGGTACATTGCCTATTTTTATATCACAAGGAGGTAAATTGCTCACTATTTCATTTCACATGGAGTTAAAATTGCCTATTTTGAATTCACAAGTAGATAATTTGCCCATTAGACATATCACGAAGAGTTAACATGCAAAAAACCCGTTGTTTTTAATATTGCTAACAAAAAAAGTTGGGACTCGTGGGTTGAGGACAAAACCCAATTTTTAAATTTTCTTATTTATTAATGATATCTTTGGTTGAGTTAAATTAATTAGAATGATCAAACTCAATTTAATATAATGCATATGAGGTGTTTCATAGGGTTGTAATAAGGGGTATTAACCCGAATAATTTTTTTCTCAAACCACTCTCCGAAAGGTCAAACAAACAGGCCACTTTTCTACTCTATTTCTATTTCTCTCTATATTAGAAAAGTCAAAAATTGCGGCTACTTTCCCAAACAACTCTCTCAAAACCCAAACAAACAACATTACGCAAATCGAGATTATTTCTCAAACCTCTACCACTTTCCTAAACCACTCTCTGAAAGGCGAGACAAACAGGCCCTCAATGTTTAACTTGAGATTTCATTAATCTATTAATGGTTCAATTAAATCTTCCAAATGCTAGATTAATAAAATCTTTGATATTACCTACAAATCTACAATCAATTTATAATCTAACTATCCACATTAATGTGCCCAACCCACCTCGAAAGTGATTAAACCCTTGGGAAAAAAAAAAAAAAATTATAATCTAACTCATGTCTAATATATATCTTATGCTCAACCAACTTAACTTACTCATTTTTTTGGCAGTTAGCGTAAGAAGTCTGCGCTCACAAACTGCAAAGATCTTCTTACGCTCACAAACTGCAAAGCTTCCAAGATCGAGAGTAATATGTTGGGTTATTGGTAACGTTAGAAAGTTAAAAGCAGCGAAATTTAAAATTTTAAAACAACTCAAAAAAGGTTATTTATTCATCCAGTCATACGAAAAGGATTTTGCAGCTATCAGCAGAGCTTGGATCGAATTCAACAATGGAGGAAATTGGGCAGAGAAAGGAAGAAAGAAATTAATTGATTTGGGGATAAATTAGAATAGAAACATTAGGTTTAGAGTATTTAATTATTGTCTTATTTTTATTTTCTGTATTTATTTTTCCACCTCCAGTTTAGTTAAGTTAGTTTATTTACGATTTTACCCCTCCGAGAATCTATTTAAGAACAAGTGCATGTTCTTCTCTTGTAAACACAATTCAGTTTTCCAGAAATATATCATACACTTTAATTTAGTTTTCTCTGTAAATTCCTATTCAATCTCCATGATCAAGTTTATTAGAATTAACACGGTATCAACTATCTAAAACACGCATTTCCGCTTCATTCATTTTTGTCAATTCAATCACATTCTTCATCAAATTCGTATTAGCAAACAAGTTCTTCAACAAATACATATCAGCAATCCAATTCTTTATCAAATTCTTTATCAAATTCATACCTGCTATCAAGTTCATCCCGTATATCAGAGTCCTTCATATCAATAATTCCTTTCTCCGGCTCCAATCATCTCAGAATTCATCTTCAGTTCCGGTTTTTCACCCTTTTCTTGATTCTCTTTTCTTTCTTTCATCTTTACTTTATCTGTCCATCCAATACATTTACAATCAGATTACATCACCACACAATAAAATCATTCAAGAAAGTTCCAAGATTACTTACCAATGTCTTCCTCATCTAACCCCACTTATTCTGTAATCTCTTCCTCCACTTCTTCACGCATTAGACCACAAATTGAAGACCCCTCCAGCCCATTCTATCTTCACCCCTAAACCAATTCTTCATCAAACCCCTTTCTTGAGTCATTTTGGTAAACGAAAGGTAGAATCTATATTATTCCCTAGGGGATGTGGTTTGGCTGGTCAATCGGAATCTTTACTACAGGTAGAAAAAGAGGGACTCTTTTATACATTCTAACTATTAAGATGAGAAGTATGTCTTATCATATTGAAGAGGAAACAAAAAAATCTCTATGGTAGGGGCAAAAATGACATTCTCATCTCTCTACAATACATGCTCATTCTTCTTCTCCAATTGCTCATTTTCACATCTAACTTATTTCAATGAGCAAAAGGTGCCTCAGTACTACAACATGTGTGTAGCAAAACCAAATCTCCTCCACTTTGCTGATGCGCCACTACAAGAATTTTGGGTTTTGGGGACGAAAATTTTTGTCCCTAGATAATAAAATTTCGTCGCCAAATTATAGCTGATGATCTTTCTAAGAAGTTTGAAGATGTTGTAATGAAGTTATCACTGAATTAACTTAAGTTTCAATGTGTTTCTAATTGTCTAATGAAGAAATATGTATAAAATCATGAGAATTAGCTATTTCTAAAGCATATAGATATCATAAATAAGATCCTTTCTTTTTTCAGCCAAGTCAATAAATTTTTAATATTATCAAGATAACATTTAACATTATTATTTGAGTTTGAATATTTATTAAAGCTAACGTCAGAGGACAATTAAAATATTATAAAAAAAAATCAATCTAATGAATTGTATTCTCCAAAATACAAAGTAATAATATATTATTAATTATACCAAAAATATTTTTCGCAAAAGTCAAAAAGTATGGTACGATTAAAATGTCCTAGTTTGGAAATATGCCATTGATGGACCGCGAAAATCAGATTGGATATTCTTGGCCGATAAAAAATAACTAAGTCTAATCATGATTTGGTATTTAATCAGTCCATAATCAGTTCAAATACATTAAAAATTAAACCTATGCAATTCCATTTTTTGGGCTTGAAAGGCTAGAGCCAACCATGGCCAAGGTTGAACAATTTTATGGTTATTAGGCCAAGATCTAATTTAAAAGGACCAGATTTATTTTAAGAGAGAATTGCATTTTTGGTACACAGCTATAGGCCAATTCTCACTTTTGGTACACAGCTTTATGTGTCCAACATATTTGGTATACCTCTTTAACAAAGTTCGACACATTTGGTACAACCGTTAAATAAATTGCAAAATCACCGTTAATTCCGTTAGTTCGACACATTTGGTACACCTCTTTTACAAAATTGACATGTGCGCGGCACATGGCTGCCAAAAAAAAATTATACTTGATAAACTTTTATAAAAATTATCATATGTATATATTATATTTATCATATCATATTTATATAATGATAAAAAAATATGTATTTATTATTTATATGACATGTAAAATATAATAAACTATATAATGTCATTTATAGTTTAATACTGGAAGAAGAATAAAATATAATAAACAAGTTTATCAAGTTTCAATTTTTAAAAATTATTTATAAGAATAGTTTATTATTTTTATAGTTTATTTTTTATAAAAATTATTAAAAAATATGTCTTTATTATTTATATGACATGTAAAATATAATAAACTTTAATATGTCATTTATAGTTTAATATTGGAAGAAGAATAAAATATAATAAAAAAGTTTATCAAGTTTCAATTTTTAAAAATTATTTATAAAAATATGTATTTATTATTTATATGACATGTAAAATATAATAAACTATTTAATGTCATTTATAGTTTAATATTGCAAGATGAATAAAATATAATAAACAAGTTACTTTAATTTATCATATTTATAAAAATTATTAAAAATATGTATTTATTATTTATATGACATCTAAAATATAATAAACTATAATGTCATTTATAGTTTAATATTGGAAGAAGAATAAAATATAATAAAAAAGTTTATCAAGTTTCAATTTTTTCTTTTTTTTTTTTTTTTTTTTTTGGGCAGCCATGTGCCGCGCGCATGCCAATTTTGTAAAAGAGGTGTACCAAATGTGTCGAACTAACGGAATTAACGGTGATTTTGCAATTTATTTAACGGTTGTACCAAATGTGTCGAACTTTGTTAAAGAGGTGTACCAAATGTGTTGGACATATAAAGCTGTGTACCAAAAGTGGGAATTGACCTATAGCCGTGTACCAAAAATGCAATTCTCTCTTTATTTTAAATAGAGATAAGTGTATAATAATAATCAATTAATTGTTAGCTTATAATTAATAGAATCTTGTAAAACCGATCCCAGTTGGTTAAGAAAAATAACCGCTTTTGGTGGCCCGATAAATTAACGGGAGTTGAATTAGTAGGAGTAGAGATAGAGTTATTAGGCTGATATGGAGGGCCTAAAGAAGGATTAAAGTAGGCATGTTGAGGTATTATAAGAGGGAGATGTGTATGAGATTTGGGTTGAGTTATCAGAGTATTTTTATTTGGAAGACATGATTTATAGTTAGAGCTAGTTAAAAATCTTCACAATCCAGAACCTGTGAGTGAGCCGAGCGATAATAAAATAAGAGCACCTTGTTAGAATTCACCACATGAATTGAGCTAAGTCCTTTTACATGATTTGACCTAACTCAATCTCCAAAACTAGCTTGTAAGGTGAGGATTGTCCAAGACCTAATAAGATAGACTTAATTATTATTTTCAACCAGTGGCTGAAATTTTGTCTCAATACTCCCCTTTCACGTGTGGGCGGACATAATGTGTGGGTGAAACAAGTCCAACATATGACATATAAAAGTCCAACCTTGTGAATTTGTGGCATGTGGGTGAAGACCCAACACACAAGTAATGACACTTCGGGCCTTTGTTAACCCGATGAATAAATGACACTCCTAGCCTTCATTAATTGGAGGAGTAATGAGAGCCCATACATTGTTATATGGATGAAATGTGTGGGCAGATATTGAAGCCAATCATACATATAACGAGAAGCTTATCATGGAAAGAGGTGACCAACTTTAACATGAAACTCTGATACTATGCTAAATTCGCCACATAGATTAAGCTAAGTCTATTTACATGGTTTGGGCCTAACTCAACCTCAAAAACTAGCTTCTAGGTGAGGATTGTCCAAAGATCTTATAAGGTTGACCTAACAATTATTTTCCTCCAATGTGAGACATTTACTCTCAATAAACCCATCCCTATATTTATCAGGAAAAAAAAAGAAGCATACTGAGTGGATCTTGAGGTTGCTTTACTGTTACTCGGATATCAGAAAGAAATTAGAGTAATCTGTGAATTTAGCATAAACCCCTTTTTTGAGTCATTTTGGTAAATGAAAGGTAGAATCTTTATTATTCTCGAGTGGATGAGGTTTGGCTAGTAAACCGGAATCTTTACTACAGGGAGACAAAGAGGGACTCTTTTATACCTGCTAATTCTTAAGTTGAGAAGTAGATCTTATCATATTGAAGAGGAAAAAAAACTCACTACGGTAGGGGAAAATTGACATTCTCGTCTCTCTACAATACATGTTCAGTCATTCTTCTCCTCCAATTGCTCATTCTCACATCTAAGGCCATCTCTAATCGTTAGGGGGAGGGGGAGGGGGAGGGGGAGGGGGGGAAAAATTATGGTCTTCAATAGTGGGGAGGGGAGGGAGAGTGGGAGGGGGAATGAGAGACAAAGGGCAAAAACTTGCCCTCCGGTCATCTTCAATGGTAAGGGGGAGGGGGATGGGGAGTTTTGGGTTTTTCTAAAATTATGGTCTTCAATGGTGGAGGGGAGTGGGGAGGGGGAGGAGAGTGGGAGTGAAAGTGGGAAAGAAAGGGCAAAAGCTTGCCCCTCCTTTACCCCTCGGCTCACACGCTATATTTTTTTTTTTCGTTTTTTGTACATTTGGTGATTTTTATTTTAATAAATTTTGTGTATGGATTAATAAATTTTATATTTTAAAAAATTAAATCTTTACAGGAATTAGTTTTAATTAGATATTTTAAATTTGTATTTTAATTTGGATAAAATGTACAAATGATTCAAATTATAAATTATTTTTTTATCAAATAAATGAACTTTAATATGATTAAAACTCGAGTATTGCGATTTTTTTATAATAATAATGATAATTATTATCATAATAATAATAATAATAATAATAATAATAATAATAATTATTACTATTACTAATATTATTATTACTATTATTAATATTAAAATATAATCTTTTATATAAGTACGATTTAATTTAACAAAATTACATATTAAAAAAAGTTAAACTTCATAATAGAACACTTAAAATATTTATACAAATAAGAATACATACTAAAAATCATCGACCGTGCCCAGGGGCGGACCTAAGCGGTGTTTGTTGGGGGGGCCGATTTTTTTTTGTAGCAAATAACCTTGATTTTTTTACTCGAGAATGAACGTTAAAGTAAACTCTACTGTTTTTTAGCAAATCATACACGAATATCTAATTACATAATTAATAGTTTAAGAAATTGATAAATTCAGAAAACATAAAGACAATTTACAATATAAAATTTAGTTATTGTAAAGTTGTATTTAATATAAGATAATACTAATAAATGTTCATAAAGAAGAAAATTGAAACTAATACTAGTCTAAATAAGGAAAAAAAAGTAAAACAGCTCATCATGAGGAAAAAATTAATACTTAAAAACCAAACAAACATATTGAGCTTTAGGGGATTCGAACACTAGACATAATGGACTCAGAAAAAAATTAATACTTAAAAACCAAACAAATATATTGAGCTTTAGGGGATTCGAACACTAGACATAAGGGAGAGTCCATTAATCTAGCTCTTACCACCAAGCCACTTCTGTTATATATATGTATTATTTATATATAATTCTGGGGGGACCATGGCCCCCCCCAGTCCCCAAAGAGGTCCGTCCCTGACCGTGTCTTTCCCACACACGGGCAATTAAGTCGTCCCGAAGTTTAAGATTGGCTACTACCGATCGTATTGCTTGATGGCGCATCATATAATTCTCCATGGATAATTCACCACATCTTGAATTAACATTTCGCGTTGGTCCTGGATAAATATTAGCACGGGCTCTACGAGATGTGGAAATATTTGTATCATCGTCTTCAGACTCGGCATCATCGTATTCATGAGTCCTCCACAATCATATTGTGAAGTACTACACAAGTTTCGTATCACATGATTATTATTATTATTATTATTATTTATAATTATTCTTATTCTTATTATTGTTACTATTATTATTATCTTTATCTTTCACATTATTATTATTTATTATTTATTGTTATTATTATTATTATTGTTATTATTATAATTTTTTTAATTTTTTTATTATAATTTTTTTATATTATTATTAATATTTTTGTATATTTATTATTATATTATTTTATAATAATAATTTTTTTATTGTTATTATTATTATTATTATTATTATTATTATATAATTATTTTTGTATTATTATTTTTGTTATTTATTATTTTTACTTTTTTTATTTTTATTATTGTTATTATTATTATTCTATGTCCCTAACTGTTGAAGATGATTATGGAATGGGAGGGGGAGTGGGAGGGGAAGAGGGGGAGGGGGCAGTTTTGCCCCAACGATTGGAGATGGTCTAACTTATTTCTAAGAACAAATGGTGCCTCAGTACTACAAGATGTGTGTTTGCAAAACAAAATCTCCACTTCTTTATTTAAGTGTTTTAGGTTCTAACTCACGAAGCAGAACTGCAAACCTACCACAACTTACACAAATCACCCTTGATATGGCAGAATATAATGGTGGAATAACAAAAATAAAGATTCATGAATTTATTTTGTCAACCAATGATCGTAAACCTTAAGAACCTTTACTACCAGTATGAAAATTACTACCGTGATGCTTTGAATGCCTCGTAGATATTGCTCTAAAAGACCTACCACAGCGGCAATACAATGATTTCAAAGCTCGAGCAGTTAGTGTAAGTGTTGTCGTTGCTTGTTGTGAAGCTGTATTCAAGAATAAGTCTCCATTTATGAAGGAAAATCAAAAGAAAATGATCGTTGCTGATGCCATTGCAATTATAGCTAATGATCTTTCTAAATAAATGAAGTTTGAAGATGTTGTAATGAAGTTAAATCAATGAATTAATTTAAGTTTCAATGTGTTTCTAATTATCTAATTGAAGAAATATGTATAAAATAATGAGAATTAGCTATTGCTAAACCATATTGATATCATAAATAAGATCCTTTCTTTTTCCAACCTAGTCAATAATGTTTTGATGTTATCAAGATAACATTTAACATTATTATTTGAGATTGAATATTTATTAAAGCTAACGTTATAGGACAAATAAAATATTATAAAAAATAAATCAATCTTTATCTAATGAATTGTAGTGCATTCTTCAATAATACAGAGTAATAATAAATTTGTTTATACCTAAAATATTTTTCGCAAAAATCAAAAAGTATGGTACGATTAAAATGTCCTGGTTTGGAAATAGGCCATTGATGGACATCTAAAATCAGAATGGATAATCTCGACTGATAAAAAATAATTAAGTCTAATGTTTTTGTATTTAATCAGCCCATAATCAGTTCAAATACATTAAAAAATAAACCCTAAGCAAGTCAGTTTTTTGGGCCAGAACGAGTAGAGCTAACCATGGCTAAGGCTAAACAATTTTATGGTTATGAGGCCAAGATATAATTTAAAAGGATCATGTTTATTTTAAATATAGATAAGTGAATAATAAAAATCAACTAATGGTTAGCTTATAATTAATAAAATCTTGTAAAACTAATCCCAATTGGTTAAGAAAAATAGCCGCTTTTGGTGGCCAGACAAATTAACGGGACTTAATTAGTAGGAGTAGAGAGAGAGTTATTAGGCTACCCCTTTTCCTTATTAGGAAAGCTTCCACTCTGACTCTGATCCTTAAGTAAACTTACCTCTCGCTCTGTGCTCTCCGGTATTGCCCCATATTCAGATGTCGATCTTCTTTCTTCGGTCTCAGACTCAGACTTGGACTCGGACTTAACTCCCAGAATCTTGCCTGGCTACTTCTTCAGAGTAAGCTCCTTCTTCCGTTTATGCCATCCGATCCTAGCTTTCGCTCTTTCCTCTCTCTTCGGGTTCGGGAGAACTCTTCCTTTCACCACGCACGAGGGCTTAACTGGCAATCAATATCCCGAGGTTGACTAAGGCCCCACTCCTCTCTTCTTGTATCATCTGAGAGACCACCGAAGTGAAGGCAAATAGTGGCAAGAAGGCTTTCTACCGGATTAGGGCTGTCCAAAAGAATTAAGAAGTAGGTTCCCATCGGGACCTACCTTTCTTGTGAGAATATTGTATTGAAGACTTGACCGCATTTGGTAATCTTTTCCACCATGCTAGGAGATTTCCGGTGAAGCCTAACAGTAATTGGCTGCTGCTACAGGATGACGTCCAGCTTAAACATAGGTGTTAGCGGCTGCTAACATATTTGCCAAAACGACTTCGACTTCCCCGCCATTGAGGCCGTCGATTCTCCATGGGTAGATTGAGTTACTATTGAATCCCGAAGAAAATAAGTCTATTGGAGCTCGTCAATAGGAATAGGACGTGGTTTTCCACCAAGAACGTTGATGCGCCCCCGTTGTGGAATTTCTTCATCTTCCGACGACGTAGGTATAGCCAACTGGAGAGTTTAGCCGCATGCTTGCTATGCCTTTTCCCTTCCGGGAAGACAATTTGGGGAAGAGAAGAGGACAGGAAATTTCGAAGAAAGAAACCTATGTCTTAGAAAACTCTATTTAGTAGAGGGGAGTGCCCTATCTACCAAGAGGTTGCAGGCCAACTCGTAATAGAATCCGATGCTTTGAGAGAAGGGTGTGAGGGAGAAGACGATCTTAGAATCGAGCATCCGAAGAAGCCAAGCTCATGCCATCAAAGGGCCCTTCTCGCCTCCTACGAGTCGTCCGGCGGAAAATACTTTTTGAATGGAGTAAAAAAAAAGATCTGGAGGGCCTAAAGGAGGATAAAGTGGGCATGTTCAGGTATTATAAGAGGGATTCGGGTATGAGATTTGGGTTGAGTTATCAGAGTGTTTTTATTTGGAAAACATGATTTATAGTTAGAGCTAGTTAAAAATTCTTACAATCCAAAACTTATGACTGAGCCGAGCGATAATAAAATAAGAGCACCTTGTTAGTATTCACCACATTGATTGAGCTAAGTTATTTTACATAGTTTAACCTAACTAAACCTTAAAAACTACCTTGTAAAGTGAGGATTGTCCAAGACCTTATATGGTAGACTTAATTATTATTTTCAACCAGTGTGCTCACATGTGGGCGGACATAATGGGTGGGTGAAACAAGCCCAACATGCGACATACGAAAATCCAATTGTGAATTTGTGGCATGTGGTGAAGACTCGAGACACAAATAATGACACTACGGGCCTTTCTTAACTCGAGGAATATTGACTCTCCAAGCCTTTATTTACTGGAGGAATAATGACAGCCCATACATTGTTATATGGGTGAATGTGAGTAGATATTGAAGTCGGTCATACATATAAGGAGGAGCCTATTATGGAAAGAGGTAACAACTTTAACCTGATACTCTGATACTATGCTAGAATTCACCACATGGATTGAGTTAAGTCCATTTACATGGTTCATGTCTAACTCAACCTCGAAAACTAGCTTGCATGATGATGATTGTCCAAGATCTTATAAGGTTGACCTAACTATTATTTTCTTCCAATGTGGGATATTAAGTCTCAATACACCCGTCCCTGTATTTGTCAAGAAAAAAAGATGCATAATGAGTAAATCTGAAGGTTGCTTTACTTTTAGCCGGAAATGAGATAGAAAATAGAGTAATCTGAGAATTTAGCATAAACCCCTTTCTTGAGTCATTTTGATAAATGAAGGATAGAATCTTTATTATTCCCGAAGGGATGAGGTTTGGCTGGCCAATCGGAATGTTTACCACAGGGAGACAAAGAGGACTCTTTTATACCTGCTAACTCTTAAGATGAGAAGTAGGTCTTATTATATTGAAGAGGAAAAAAAAACCCTATGGTAGGGGAAAAATGACATTCTCATCTCTCTACAATACATGCTCATTCATTCTTATCCTCCAATTGCTCATTTTCACATCTAACTTATTTCTAAGAACAAATGGTGCCTCAATAGTACAAGATGTGTGTAGCAAAACAAAATCTCCACCACTTTGCTTAAGAGTTTTAGCTTCCGACTCACGAAGCAGAACTGCAAACCTACCACAACTTGCACAAATCGCCCTTGATATGGCAGAATACAATGGTGGAATAACAAAGATAAAGATTCATGAATTTATTTTGTCAACCAATGATCGTAATCTTAAGAACCTTTACTACCAGTATGAAAATTACTACCTTGATGCTTTGAATGCCTTGTTGATTGCTCTAAAAGACCTACCACAACGGCAATACAATGATCTTAAAGCTCGAGCAGTTAGTGTAGGTGTTGTCGTTGCCGGTTGTGAAGCTGTATTCAAGAATAAGTCTCCATTCACGAAGGAAAATCGAAAGGAGAGGATCGTTGCTGATGCCATTGCAATTATAGCTGATGACCTTTCTAAATAAATGAAGTTTGAAGATGTTGTAATGAAGTTTAATCAATGAATTAACTTAAGTTTCAATATATTTGTAATTATCTATTGAAGAAATATGTATAAAATAATGAGAATTAGTTATTTCTAAAGCATATTGATATCATAAATAAGATCCTTTCATTTTCCAACCAAGTCAATAAATTTTCGATATTATCAAGATAACATTTAACATTATTATTTGAGATTGAATATTTATCAAAGCTAACATCATAGGACAAATAAAATATTATAAAAAAAAGCAATAATGAATTTTGGTGCATTCTTCAATAATACAAAGTAATAATAAATTATTGTTTATACCTAGATTAATTTTCGCAAAAATTAGAATGTACGGTACGATTAAAATGTCGTGGTTTGTAAATAGGCCATTGATGGACAGCTAAAATTAGATTGGATATTCTCGGCCGATAAAATATGTTTTGGTATTTAATAATCCCATAATCAGTTCAATTACATTAAAAAATAAACCCTAAGCATGTCAATTTTTTGGGCCAGAACGACTATTGCCAACCATGACTAAGGCTGAACAATTTTATGGTTATTAGGCCAACATCTAATTTAAAAGGATCTGGTTTATTTTAAATAGAGATACGAAATAGTAATCAACTAATGGTTAGCTTATAATTAATAGAATTTTGTAAAACCAATATGTTGGTCCCTAAAGTGGTCAATGAGGTCTAGAGGGGGGGGGGGGTAAGAGACCTCAGAAACTTTAAAACTTTTTCTCTAATTTTTTCTGTCAGCAGACTAAGCTAGAGAGCGTAAGACTACTAAGCTGATTGTGCACAAAGCTTGAACAACAGAGTTGACCACTCTTCTGATTTCACTTATCTGATTCAGATATACTCAGAGTTTCAAAACTTGTATGCGGCGGATTTGATCAAGTATGTTTTCAAGCAAGTTCCTCTTCAAAGTTTCACACCAGTTTTGTAAATTCCTCAATTTAAAAGCTTTGTCTTTTAAATGTTTGTTTACTTATGAAAATATGCAAGTTAAAAACAGGTCATCAAACACAAAGAATTTTATAGTGGTTATATGGATAAAAATCCTTTATCCACTCTTCCAAGTCACAAAGATCTTGAGTTATACTAAAAAACACAAAGTAATCAGTATACAATGCATGCGCCAAACAACATACGAAATGATCACAAGTGCATAATAGGAAATCACAAAGAAAGCTTATTCTACAGAGTTTTATCATTTCACAAAGATGGATAACAAGTCCTCACAATACACAGTATAGGAAATCACTCAGAGGACCTATATTACGAAGTTATATCACTCACACAGATGGATATATACTTCTCTCTGTTCTAAGTTGAAAGTCACTTAGACAGACAACGTTTGATCTCTGTTCTTCAACAAAAAGCTTCGTCAACAGAAGACTTCGCTTATGATCAGACAACTCAACTGATGGATCTTGCTCTATAGATGTGATCTTGAATTGTGCAAGTCTCTTTTCGATCATCAGTTTGTCTTCTATTTATACTTCGCGGATTTGAATTTCTGCCCATTGAAGATGAGACAGAAATCTAGAGTCCTCGAGTACTGGTCCCCGATTTATGGAATGGCTTTCTGCAATTGTTGCGCTGTACACTCTGCTGTACGGATATCTGTTTTTATGTTAATCGCATTTAATGCGCTCGGCATGTTACCGTTAGTGAGCTTACTGATCGACTTCACTTCGCTGATGGGAGTACTCTGCTGATGATCACTCGGCTGATGGCTACTCTGCTGATTCAAGAATGAACACATCTATCTTGACTCGGTTGATGATAACCAATCTGATCTTCACTGATCTGATATCCCACTCGGCTGATTCGGTCACATAGCTTCCAGACCGTGAGATAAGTTCTTAGTTGATGACAACTCTTTTAACCTTCTAATCTTCAAAACCATTATATCCTTTTTGTCATCTTCAAAACCTTCTCCATTATTAACCAACATTAACCAACACAATCCAAATTGATTAAGAAAAATAACCGCCTAACAAACAAATGTCTGAACACCAGCTGGATCGTTCAAGATAGAAATTAACAACAAAAAGAACTCCAACTGCGATCAAGATTCAAGTAAATATACAGAGTTCTATTATACTACGAGAGTTATATACACAGCGAACTAATATATATCTATCCAAGGAGAAGAAGACTTGGGTTATGGCTCCAATTCTATACACAGAGAGAAGCTACGAACTAAGAAAACACATAACAAATTGATTGACAATTACTTCAATTTACACACTGCAACAAGTCTCCTTATTTCAAAGTCTAGTATAACCAACAACCGTAGCCCGGTGTAACTGGCTAATCTTCATGTAAGTGCCCGCGTATTTCCATGAAACCCTTTACCAAATAGCCATATGTTTGGTGAGAATGCATCAGATAGCTATTTGTCTTATGAACATCATGATAGTGCCCATATGCCTGATGGATATCCTGAAAATGGTCATCTGCTCGATGGATGCTCATTTCAGTAGCCATCTGCTAATATGGAGCCCTTTTGTAGCCATTTGTAAAGTGGGGTGATACCTTGTGTGGTAGTCATCTCCTATCAATGTTCTGATTCTTTTGTTTTAGTTCGCATGGCGTTCCGATGCCAACCTAAGTCTCATACATCTATTTTCTTAGTTATTTTTGTAAACTAGGAAGATATTAGACTAGGCTTGATGTATTTATTTGTAAGTTATTATTCAACACTCTGTTTTATATAAATACATTGGGAATTTTATAAAACTTGTCTTTTTTATGATTTTCATTTAATTTGCATACATGATTGATTGGTTTTGTTTTACATTATATTATATCGAACCCTTTTACAGTATCCTGATAGTACAATTGTTTAATCTATGAAACGGTATGATATTTATATTTAAATTGTCTCATATACAATACCATGAAGCCGTTTCTAATTAAATCTTGGCATATATAAAAACTATCACTTAATTGTTGTTGTCTGACAGAAATATAAAAAAACTAGCGGTGGTGTTTGTCTACTTCGCATATTTGATTGATCAAAAGTTAAGATCTTTATCAAGACATGTAATTGTTTACTCGATTATGCCCCTTTATTTTACGTTACATTCGCACGCACGGATATCCCTACACTCATTTTCTTTCAAATCAAGGTCAGCCAAACACATCTTTTATGCAAACAATTATCATTCCAAATAATCAAACAAAAGTAGAACTTGTGTTATTGCAATTCAAACGTACATATGATTTTGAATTGTATAGAAATTTTAATTGAGAGAAAAATATAATCAATTTTTATAAAACTGTGAAATTGTATACAAATTGAAAAGAAAGACTACCTATTTATACAAATACATTAGCCGACTTAAGAACCTAACTGCCTAACTAAAAGAAGGAAACTAACAACATATAAAATAAAACACGCTTTTATACGAAAGGAGAAATAATTTATAATTGAAATCCCTAATTTCAAATCTTCATTTCCTTCTCTTCTCTTTCTTCTGCCCGTAGCTCACTTCTTATTTCTTCTTTGTTTTGCAGGTATGTTGAAAGCCCAAGTGTAGCTAATACACCCCCCTCAAGATGGCGACTGAGCAAAGAGGTTGTGCAGAGACATCTTGGACAAAATCTGAAGAAATCGAGGTAACAATAATGGCTTTGTAAAAACATTTGCGATTTGTTCTTCAGTTCGAATGGGCATGAGTCTAATCGTTCCTTTATTGATTTGCTCTCTAGTGAAGTGACAATCTATATATATGTGCTTAGTCCTTTCATGAAACATAGGATTAGTTGCAATGTATCTTGCTGCTTGATTGTCACAAAACAGTAGTGTAGCTGAAGTAGAGTTAATTCCAAAATTTTGCAATAATTGTCTAATCCAAATAATCTCACTTGAGACTGATGCCAATGAACGATATTCTGCCTCTGCAGAAGATTTGGACACAGTCACCTGTTTATTTGATTTCCATGAAATCAAAGAATTACCCAAAAATATGCAAAAACATGTAATGGACCTTCTTGTATCCTTACAAGAGGCCCAATCTGCATCCCCATAAGCCCTTAAAGTCAGTCCTGATGTAGAAGGGAAAAATATTCCTTGACCAGGACAAGACTTAATGTATCTTAAAATATGATGTACTGCTTGTAAATGTGGTGTCCTGGGCTGAGAAACAAATTGGCTGAGCCTGTGAACAGCAAAGCTTAGATCAGGCCTTGTAATAGTGAGATATAAAAGCCTGCCAATCAATCTTCTATATGAAGTTGGTTCTGGAATTAGATCCCCATCATTTGCAGTGAGCTTTGCCTTAGAATCCATAGGTAGAGTGAGGGGCTTAGCACCTAAATAACCTGTTTCATCAAGAATATTTAAGGCATATTGCCTTTGTGAGAGAATTATACCTTTAGATGACCTTGCTATTTCCAGTCCCAAAAAGTATTTTAGATTGCCTAGATCTTTTAATTTGAAACGATTCTGTAAAAACAGTTTTAAATCTGAAATAATAGAGAGTTTAGGACTGGAAATAAGGATGTCATCTACATAAAGGAGAAGTGCTAGAAAGTTATCACCTGAGCCCTTAGTGAAGAGGGAATAATCAGATTTTGATTGTGAAAATCCATAACTAATGAGACACTCCTTAAACTTCTCATTCCATTGTCTAGATGCCTGCTTTAGTCCATATAAGGATCTATTTAATTTACAAACCAGCTTAGGAGTGGAATGAGACCTAGGATATCCTAATGGTAGGTCCATATAAACTTCTTCATGAAGATCCCCATTTAAAAATGCACTATCTATGTCTAAATGACATAGCTCCCAATTATGTGAAGAAGCTAGTGCTAACAAAAGTTTAACAGTAACCATTTTAGCAACAGGAGAGAAAGTTTCAGTAAAATCAATACCTTCCTGCTGTGTGTAACCCTTAGCTACCAGTCTAGCTTTGTACCTGTCAATAGTCCCATCAGGGTGCCTCTTTATTTTATATACCCATTTACATCCAATGGGATGTTTGTTAGATGGTAGAGGTACCACAGTCCAAGTATTAGTACTTTCAAGGGCTTTTTTTTCTGTTTCCATAGCCTGTCTCCAATGCATAAAACCAACAGCTTGGTGATAATATTGAGGTTCAACCTCAGTAGAAATATTAAAAATGAAGGCTTTAAAAGAAGATGATAGTTTATCATATGACAAAACATTAGAGATAGGATATTTAACAGAAAAAGAAGAAGAAGCAGTAGAATTACATAAAAAATCATTAAGATAAGCAGGTCTTTTAATTTGTCTATTAGATCTTCTAACAAGTTGATCTGAAGAAGTATCAAGCTGATTTGGTGAATTATTAGCAGAATTATCCAAATCAGTAATGTCACTGTTAATATTATTATTATCAGGATTAATGTCATTAACAATAAAGTCAGAGGAAATGTTGGATGAAGATGAAGATGAAAGAAGACAAGTAATTAAGGGAAGGTTTTGATGATTTCCAAAACATCATAATCAGCTAAGTATGGAAAGCTTAGTTCCCTTAGAAGAATTTTGAACAAGTAAAAGAAGACATCAGAAGAGTTCAAAGTTCAAAGCTCAGAAGACTAGTGATCTCTTGCTGAAACAGCGAACAGAAGGGTAGATCATCAGCCGAGTCAAATCAGATGAGTTCAGTATTTGATCAGCAGAGTATCTATCAGCAGAGTCGTTTTGATCAGCAGAGTAGAAGAGGTCAAGAGATTAGTCCAACGGTAATAAATGCACTTGGTGTAATAAATGCTGTAAGAGAAGGGTAGTAATGGCAAATGATTGAAGATATTCTCGGATCAGCAGAGTGCATTAAATGCAGCATTAAATGCGATGGACAGAAAGGTACTGTACACAGTACGGAATGCTGCAGGGAGCCATTTCAAAAAGAGCTGAAGAATGGATTTGAATTGTGACTTGCCTTCAACGGTCATAATTTCATCTCCATGTATAAATAGAGCTGAATTTCAAATCGAGCAATAACACAACAACAATCAGAGATCGAAATTTTGAAGCAGAATTTCTCTAAGTCTCAAAAGCTCGAACAGCTCACTCGTCTGGTGGAAGTCATCTGTTGACAGAAACCCAGTTGAAGAAATCAGAAAAACATTATCTGAGTGATTTTGTAATAGCTGAGTGTTGTGCGAAGTGAGAATCCATCTGTGTGAGTGATTCTACTTTAGAGGATAGGTTTTCTTTGTGAATTCCTATTGTGAGCTTACAGCCTTCTCATTAGTTGTTTAGGTGTAAGTGGAGAAATATTGTAATCTTTGTGATTATAGTATAACCCAGAATCTGTGTGATCTGGAAGAGTGGACTAAAGGATTTTTATCCATATAACCACTATAAAAATTCTTTGTGTTATCTTGCATTTAAAGTTTTCTTGCATATTTTAAAGTTTGCATTTTAAACACTTTGAATCAAATAAAAGATTTTATAAGGAGTTTGAAAACTGGGGATAAAATCTTTTGGAACTTAGTTTACTTGTGAAAAACACTTTCAAAGAATCCGCTGCAAGTATACTCTTGAAAAACTGTTTTGCTGAAAAACAGCTAAGTCATTGTAAGAAAAGTGGTCAGTCGTCTGTTCAAGATTTGTTCACGATCAGACTAGTCTGCTTACTGTTCTTCATCAGCTTAGTCTGCTGACAGAAGACTGAAAAGTTTTTAAGTTCAAAAATTTTCAGAGGTCTATTCACCCCCCCCTCTAGACCTCATCTGACCACTTGGGACCAACAAGTGGTATCAGAGCAGGTGGTTCATTAGAATCAGCTGCCTGATCAACGAGCTTGATCCGAGTGTTTTTCAAAGGTTTTCAAAACTTTTCAAAAGAGCATCTTTTTGAAAAATAAAAACTTTTTGAAAAATGGATTGTATCAGCCATGTTCCCCACATTGCTGGTATGTCCTTTGAGGACTGGAAAATCAGAATGGAGATTTTCCTTGCTGCCTATAATGACAACATGCACACATGTATCATTAAAGGTCCATTCAGATTCACAAAGACCATAAAGATAAATGAAGTAGATACGGTTGTGGAGAAAGACCTTCATGAGATGACTCCAGAAGAGATAAAGCTTTACAATCTTGATAAAGTTGGGAGATTCATCATGACCAAAGCCCTGGATAATGATCTGTTTGACAAGGTCAAACATTGCAAAACCGCAAAGGAGATGTGGGACAAGGTCAGAGACATGAGTGAAGGAAATGATGCTATTAAAGAGCATCAGCTCAGTGTTGCATTGGAAAAGCTGGACAACTTCAAGATGAAGTCTGGAGAAACCATTGATCAGATGGATACCAAATTCACCAGAACTCTGAATGAAGTTTTGAAGCTGGGAAAGACTTTCACTGACAAAGAGATTTCTGTCAGAGTACTAAAGGCTCTACCTTCCAAGTTCAACATGAAAGTGACAGCAATGGAAGAATCAAGAGATCTGGGCAAGATTTCTCTAACAGAGCTGTTCTCTGCACTCAAGGCTTATGAGTATAAACTGCCAAGGATGGGAATTGAAGAAACCTCAACTTCAGGACCCACAGCTGCACTTGTTGCTGCTGAAAACACCAGAAGACCAGCCCAGAAAAGCAAAGAAGTGGACTCATCTGATGAAGCCACTCTACTCAACAAAAAGGAGTACACTGCTGGAGATGTAGCATTATTGATGAACAACTTCAAGAAGTTCTATAAGAGAAAGATGAAAAACAAATACAATCATGCTGCTTCTACTTCTAAACCTAATTTTTCTTCTCAAGATAAAGAGGATTATAAATCAAAACTGATGTGTTACAACTGCAGGAAATTGGGACACTTCATAAGAGACTGTCCATATCCAAAAGCAGAGAAGTACACTGAGGAAGAGAAGAAAATGAGAAAAGAAAGAAAGCATCAGAGAGGCAAGGCAATGATGGCTGAAGCAGAAAAGCCAGCTGCTGTCTACTCATCTGATTCAGACTCAGACTCGTCTGATGAAGAATCTTCTGATGAAGAAAAACCTGCTCTCCTGTGCCTGATGGCAAAGGACTCTGATGACTCTGAGGATGAGGTAACTCCTCTTAATGATGAATTATTTAATTCATTTGAACAAATGATGCTTAACAATACTGGTATTGCTGAAGCATATAAAAAGCTTAAGGAAGAGATGATCCTGCTAAAAGAGCAAAATAGTTCACTGAAACTTTTAGCTGAGAAGCCAAAAGAATCAGCTGAATATAAACAGCTTGAGCAAGAACATGAATCTCTGAAAGCTGAGTGTGAGGTTTATAAAGGAAAAATCATGGAACTTGAGAAAATTATTGAGTCTCATGATAAGTCTACTGTTGCATCCACGCATACATCTAAGAAACAGGAGACACCTTTAGTAAAGGATAAGCTAGAATTGAATCATACTGAAAAATTTATTTCTGCTGACAATAGTAAGGTCATTCTGTATGTTCAAACCTCTAGACCTACCTCAACTGAGAAAGTGGTAAAGGAGAAGAAATCTCCTAAGGCTAAAAAGAGCAAAGAGCCTAGTGTAGGAAATCAGACTAGTAAGACCAAACAGCAGAGTCCTAAGAAGTCTGCTGATAAAGCTAAATTGAACCAGTCTGTTGGTAAAGCTAAGTCTAAACAAGTTGAGCAAGCATCTAGTAAACCAAAGAAGCATAAGAATAAGAAAAATCAAAATGCTTGGTATGGAAATGAATCATATTATGTGCATCCTGCTGCATATCATCCTATGTATCATGCACCTCAGTTTCCTAATTACTATGCACCCTACCCTGCTCATCCAATGCATGCATACCCTGCTTATCATGCACCTTACCCTGCTTATGAACATTATTCATATCATACTGATCATCAACATGACTTATCTGATAACTATGATAAAAATGAAACTGTTCATGCTCCTAAAACTCAGAAACCTAAGAAGCCTAAGACTTCAACATCTTGGGTTGTCAAGGGTGGAACTAATCCTTCAGGACCCTCTCAATAAGGGTACCTAAAACAATTTTATTTTTGTTTTGTAGGTTAGGATTAGGAGTAGGAGTAAAGTAGAGAAGATTTGGTACTTGGACAGTGGATGTTCAAGGCACATGTGTGGAAACATACATGAGTTGACTGATGCAGTTGCTGTGGATGGTCCAAAAGTCACTTTTGGAGACAGCAAAGAAGGCAAGATTAAAGCTAAAGGAAGATTAATCAAGGGAAACATAGAGATATCTGACGTCTCCTATGTTAAAGGCCTAAAATATAATCTGCTGAGCATAAGTCAATTTTGTGACAAGGGATATTCAGTCATCTTCTCAACAGATAAGTGCTACGTTGAACAAATTGGTACAAAGAAGGTAATTTTATCTGGAAGACGACAAGGAAATATCTACATAGTTGACTGGAATTCTGCCGACAAGAATTCAAGTGTTTGTTTGGTGGCATCTGCACCAAGTGAAGTCAGTTGGCTATGGCACAAGAGGATGAATCATTTAAACTTCAAGACCATAAACAGATTAATCAAGAATGATTTGGTAGAAGGGATTCCAAAAGCAGTCATGAGCAAAGACAAGCTCTGTGATGCATGTCAGAAGGGTAAACAAATCAAGTCATCATTCAAAGAAAAGAAGCACCAATCCTCTGGGAGAATATTGGAGCTACTGCATATGGACTTATTTGGACCCATTGATCCAGTCAGCAATGGTGGAAAGAAATACTGCCTAGCTGTTGTGGATGATTATTCAAGATATACTTGGGTGATTTTCATGAAGAAGAAAAGTGAAACCAAGGAACATCTTACCAATCTGATGGAACTGATCCAGAATGAAAAGAGTATTAAGATATTGAAGATCAGATCAGATAGAGGGACAGAGTTTACAAACTCTACTGTTGAAGAGTATTGTAACATGAAGGGAATACATCATGAGTATTCTGCTGCAAGAACCCCTCAACAGAATGGTGTTGCTGAAAGGAGAAACAGAACACTAAAAGAAGCTGTCAGAACCATGATAGCTGAAGCTAAGCTGCCTCAAAGATTTTGGGCAGAAGCAACAAACACAGCATGCTTCACCCAAAACAGATGTATGATCAACAAAAATCAGAACAAGACTCCATATGAAGTTTGGAACAATAGAAAACCAAACATTCATTACTTTAAGATTTTTGGTTGTAAATGTTTTGTATTGAATAATGGGAAAAATCACCTTACTGCATTTGCAGAAAAGGCTGATGAAGCTGTCTTTGTAGGATACTCATCTGTTAGTAAGGCTTATAGAGTTTTTAACAAAAGAACATTACTAATAGAAGAATCTATCCATGTAGTATTTGATGAGCCAAGTCAATCTTCTGAAAAGAATCAAAGTGTAAATCAAGATCTGTCTGCTGATTTACAGAAGTTAGACGTTGGAAGAAATGAAGAATATGTTCCCATCATACTACCTAATCTAAGTTCAGCTGCTAACTCAAGTGCTGTTCATAATCACAGTGCTGATTGTCTAACAGACGAGTTGCTAACAGCTGACAGACCAGAGACTGTTCAACAGACGGCAAATGTTCAACAGACTACTACTGAAACTCCAACAGTAGTGTTGCAAGATCAAGACAGAGGACAACATCCTGATTTGCAACCTGATCTCAGATGGCTCAAGAATCACCCCCCTGAGTTAGTCATTGGTGATCCTTTAGATAGAGTGAAAACAAGAAGAGCAGCTGCACAAGATGCTATGTTTGTCACATTTCTATCTCAAATAGAGCCCAAACAAATTGAAGAAGCTCTAAATGACTCCTTCTGGATAGAAGCTATGCAAGAAGAGTTGAATCAATTTGAAAGGAATGAAGTCTGGTACTTAGTTCCTAGACCAAGTCATCAAAGAGTAATTGGCACTAAGTGGGTATTCAGAAATAAGATGAATGAAGATGGTGTTGTCACCAGAAACAAAGCAAGACTAGTGGCCAAGGGTTATTGTCAAGAAGAAGGAATTGACTTTGATGAAACTTTTGCACCAGTAGCAAGACTTGAAGCAATCAGACTGTTTCTTGCCTATGCTGCTCACAAGAACTTCACTGTCTATCAGATGGATGTGAAGTCTGCTTTTCTCAATGGAGAATTGCAAGAAGAAGTGTATGTTGAACAACCTCCAGGATTTGAAGTCTATCAAGAAGAAGACAAAGTATATCGTCTGAAGAAAGCCCTTTATGGACTGAAACAGGCTCCAAGAGCATGGTATGATACCCTATCTGATTTTCTTTTAATTAAAGGATTTCGTAAAGGTAAGGTAGATAAAACCTTGTTCACAATTGAATGGGAAAATCATATATTACTTGTGCAAATATATGTGGACGATATTATTTTTGGTTCAACTAACCAACAGATGTGTGATAAGTTCTCCAAGCTGATGCAGAATAAGTTTGAAATGAGCATGATGGGTGAACTTAATTACTTTCTTGGATTGCAAGTTAGACAGTTGCCTGATGGAATATTCATCAGCCAAGCAAAATACACAAGAGATCTGTTCAAGAAATTTGGTATGGAAACTAGCTCAACAGCTACCATTCCTATGTCTACAAATCTTCGTTTGGATAAAGATGAAGATGGCAAATCAGTGGACATAACCAAATATAGAGGCATTATTGGTTCATTGTTGTATCTAACAGCAAGCAGACCTGACATAATGTACTCAGTTGGAGTCTGTGCAAGATTTCAATCAAACCCCAAAGAATCTCATCTCTTAGCTGCCAAGAGGATATTGAAGTATGTTAAAGGCACTCAAGAATTGGGATTGTGGTATCCTAGAGAATCTGGATTTGAACTAATTGGCTATTCAGATTCAGACCTTGCTGGCTGCAAGATTGACAGAAAGAGCACAACAGGTGCCTGTCAGTTCTTAGGCAGTCGTCTGATCTCATGGATGAGTAAGAAACAAACCTCAGTTTCTATATCTACTGCTGAAGCTGAATATATAGCTGCTGGAGCTTGTTGTGCACAGATACTTTGGTTGAAGCATCAACTAGAAGACTACAACATCAAGATCAGTGGAATTCCAATCTACTGTGACAATACAAGTGCAATCTCACTTACTCAGAACACTACAAGTCATTCAAGGACTAAACATATTGAGATTAAACATCATTTCATTAGAGATCATGTTGAAAAAGGCAATGTTTTGATTGAGTATGTTCATACTGATAATCAGATTGCTGACATTTTCACCAAACCTCTAAGTGAAGCAAGGTTCTCAACTCTAAGAGCTGAGTTAGGATTACTTAACCTGGATGCATAAGCTGAGGGGGAACTCATCAGAAGACTGGAGTTCAACAGCTTAGTCATCAGATTATTTCATTCAAGAATTAACTCTCAACAGACTAGTTAACTTATGAATTCTTAAAGACAGGGGGAACGTGTAAGACTAGCGGTACTTCTGTTCTAAAGATGAAATCTGTTAATGACAGTTAGTTGAAGTTATGTTACCAAGAAGATGTGTTCTTAATTCTTGAAGATTGAAGATTATTTTATCTTGCTGGATTGACAAACAGCAGAGGAAGATTACTAGCTATTGGCATTCTCTAGTAATATCAGATAACAGATCACTCGTCTGTCAGATAAGTTAAACTCTACTCATCTGATATCTTATATAAGCATGGTCATAAAACGTATCTTTAGAAACACGCTTTTATAAGTAAACAGATTAGTGTCGATAGAGTTTCCCGCCCATCTGACATTAAAATAATAAAATTGAAATCCGCGACTCTCATCCGCACGATTAAAAACTGTCAGATTAGATCAACGGATTAGATAAATCACGAAAACCAAATCAAAAGGAAACCTATAAATCCGATCTGAACAGAATAGTCATCTTACGCACTCAAAAACTCTCAAACTCTCTAACTCTCAAACCTTACTGCTTCGAAAGTTCACTGTTCTTTTGCAGAATCTACTCTCAAATCCTTGAAAATGGACAAGATTGTTGAGGGAAGATACTTCAACTACAGCAAATTTCATTTCTCTGGCACCGATTTGATGCGCTCTCTACTGGTAAAGATCAAAGAAGCATCATTGGTTCCTGTTTTGGAGGCTCACGAAGATAGAGTCTACTTAGAGGATGTCTACCACTTCTACCTGACCAGAAAATTCAACGATGATGACACTGTTATGACTGCTGTCATTGGTGGTAAGAAAATCGCTGTATCTGCTGCTGTTCTTAATGAAGTTTATAAGCTGACAGACAAGGGAGGAGATGTGACCTCGTTAGGGTCAGAAAAAGAAGAGGAATTTTGGGAAATTTGTGCTAAGAAAGGAGAGAAGATGACTGGGACTTTGATGAAGACCCAGCTGAAGGATGAATACCAAAGATTTGCTGATATCATAGCAAAGGTTCTAGATTGTGCTACGGGTTCTTTGGATGGGTTACCAAGGAAAAGACTCTACACCATGATATGCATCTACTATGGGATGAAAGTGAACTGGGCTGCTCATGTTTATGAGCTGTTAAGTGACAAAAGGCATTCTCATGCCATTCTGCTGAGTAACTTGTTTGCTTCTCTGCAATGCCCTATGGGTGGAGGAAAGCAAACCCATGGAAGCAAAGAATTCAAACTCTACGAACCAGTGAGGCAACTGGTGGAAAAACCAAAGAGAAAAGCCCCCAAACAGTCTAAGAAGACTCCTTCTAAGAAGAGCAAGAAGGAAGGTCAGACTAGTCAGTCTGCTGAGCCAACAGCACAGTCTGCTGTTGTGGCTGGATCAGCAGAACCCGAAATTGAAGTCTCTAAGAAGGTGGTAGATGACTTCACTGTTGAAATTGAAAATATGAAGACAGGGTCATCCTCTGAAGAAACTGAATCTGAAGAGGAAATTCCACTTCAAAGGTTGAAGAGACTAAGGACTAGGAGTGAAGCAAGGGGACCTCCTACTGCCAACCCCCCTGCTGTCAAGAAAATTCCTAAGTCAAAGGCCAAGAGAAAGGTCACTTTCCCTGAAGAGCCTGTTGAAACTGTAAGACAAACAACAACTGATGCAGAAAGGCCATTAAATGTTGAAGAACCAGTTGTTGAAGCTGCTAAGGCTGCTACTACTGAGCCTGAAAGTGTTCCTACAGTTGAAGTGACAACAGAAGCCTCAACTGCTGCACTATCTGCTGATATAGAAAAGGAACAGCAGACTAGTACATCACTAGAGGGAAAAATTCTGTTGCTGCATCCTAATCCAGTTGCTGCAACACCTATCCAAGCAGTTGAAAGCCCTGAATCTAGAAGAAAGAGGTTAGGCAAAACCTCAACTTATGTGACTGCTGCAGAAAAGATGAAACTGGACGCTGCTGAAAAGCAAAGGATTGCTGCTGAGAAAGCAGAAGAAGATAGGCTGAAAAGCCTAGAGTTAAAAAGGCTGGAAGAAGAAGCCAGCAAAATGACTCAAGAGCAGAGAGATGCTTTTGAGGCAGCAGAGTTGGCTGCTGTCATTGAAGCAAGCATCAAGGATGCTCATGGTCCTCAGCGTACTGGTGGGATAGTTATTGGTGAGCAAAGAGATCCAAATAAACCAATACCAGCTATGCCTGCACCTAAGATTAAGGAAAAGAGAAGAGAAGAAATAAGATTATCTCTTGAAATTGTCAGGGAAGACCCTGCAATTTTTGAAGAATTTCTCAGAAGACTAGACGCTGAAAATGAAAGAGTCAACCGTCTGACACTCTTCCATTCTGAAAAGATTAAATACAACAGATGGAGAGAATTCAGATTAACAAAGAGTCCTGCTGAAATGGCCAAGTGGAAAGAATTCAAGGCTACAGAAGATTGGGTATTGAAATGGCTTGAGACAAATTCACTTATTCAAGCACTTGATTCAGAATTCTTTCTGGACAGGTTAAGGATGAGGATATGTCACTTAGTCAAGGAAGAGGCTAAGAAGATCTTTGCATCCATTTCTGAGGATTTTGATGACTCAGTAGATCTCAAAGAAAGATCTATTAAGTTGGCTATTGCTCAAGCAATGGAGCTTTGGGCCAAGAAAGCAAGGAAGTTAAGGGGACAACCAAGCTCACTGGTCCCACTTCCTAACATCAAGCACATTGTCTATGGACCAAACATCAAACCCTATGAAGAGCTGCCAGAGGAACCAACAACTACTTTTATTCCTCTTGACAACTTTACTTGGATTTGTAACAGGTCTGCAGTGGACAATGAAGGACTGATGCAGACAGTTGAAACTGTCAAGAAGATAATATCACCTGCTAATGAAGAGAAAGACAAGTCTTCTGATCAACCAAAGCAAATTGAGGGTACTTCAGACCCATCTGATCAAGACAAAGTGCAGGATGATAAGTCTGATGCTGCTGATGAATCAAAGAAGGAAGAAGAAATTCCAGCAGATCAGTTAAAGGAGAAAGAAGTTGCTGATAAAGGAGATGATCAGGCTAAGGAGAAGGAAAGCACTCCAAGCCTTGCTGATAGCTCAGCAGATCAGTCTCTTGCACTGACAACTCAACCAACAGAGCAACTTACCAAAGAAACACCTGCTGCTACAACAGAGACAAATCTGTTAGACTCCATTCATCAAATGTTTACCAAATCCATGAAGGAGATGAAAGAAGAGTTAAAAGCAGAAGTGTTAGCTGCTGTTCATCAACCTATTCAGAAGGTTGCTGCTGCTGTTCCTACTGATTTAATGAAAGATACTGCTCAGAATGTACAATCTATATGTCAGGATATGGATATACTAAGGAGAAGGACACAAAGCACTACTGAAGGTTGGAAAAACATTGAACAGACTGTTGAATTGGCACTCCAAGCAGAAGATGAAGTCATGGGCAACATGATGAACGACTTCAAGGCTTCATCAAATTGGATTCTGGGAACTCAAATCCAATTAGGTGATCAAGGAGAAGATCTGCTCACGGAGATGAGAGCATTCAAAGCCAATCAACTCAGACAGCAAGCTCAGATCAATGCAATGGAGGAGAACATCAAACTTCTATGTGATTCTCTTCTAATTACACCAGTTGTACCACAATATCCACCTGTCCCTGCTGATGATGACAAAAAGGGGGAAGAAAGGATATTTGGACAGATGAGAGTTGGAACTTCCTATGAAAGAGTCAGAAGATCTGTTGAAGAGGAAGAAGACAACCAAGATGAAGCAACTGAAGTGTTAGAAGAATCTGCTGGTGAGACTGCTAAAAATATGGAAGAATCAAGCAGACCAACAGATAAGAGAATAACAGAAGAAGAAGACCAAGCTGAAGAGGAAGAATCTGAAGCAAAAGCCAAGTCAGACAAAGAACTAGCTGCTGCCAAAGATTCAGCTGAGGAATAGCTTGATCCAGATGCCAAGAAAAGGAAGTTAGAGCTGCTGAAGAAAAGATTCATGGAAAATTTGGAAGCTGAGACTTCTAAATTATCTGAAGAAGAATCTGAGAAAGAAGACAAGGAAACTAAGGAAGAAAAGAAGACAGAAGACTAGCCTTGGCTAGATTTTCTTTATGTTAAAAATCCTTGTAATCTTTTAAAGTATTTTGTACTTCTCATCTTTCAACTTGTAAAATGTAATCAGTTCATTATCTATAAAATTGCAAGTTTGACTCCAACACATCATTTCTATCTCAGAAATTTTTGAGGATCAAAACTTTAGTTTAGGTACAGGTACTTAGCTGGAGTTTTGTCATCATCAAAAAGGGGGAAATTGTTGGATGAAGATGAAGATGAAAGAAGACAAGTAATTAAGGGAAGGTTTTGATGATTTCCAAAACATCATAATCAGCTAAGTATGGAAAGCTTAGTTCCCTTAGAAGAATTTTGAACAAGTAAAAGAAGACATCAGAAGAGTTCAAAGTTCAAAGCTCAGAAGACTAGTGATCTCTTGCTGAAACAGCGAACAGAAGGGTAGATCATCAGCCGAGTCAAATCAGATGAGTTCAGTATTTGATCAGCAGAGTATCTATCAGCAGAGTCGTTTTGATCAGCAGAGTAGAAGAGGTCAAGAGATTAGTCCAACGGTAATAAATGCACTTGGTGTAATAAATGCTGTAAGAGAAGGGTAGTAATGGCAAATGATTGAAGATATTCTCGGATCAGCAGAGTGCATTAAATGCAGCATTAAATGCGATGGACAGAAAGGTACTGTACACAGTACGGAATGCTGCAGGGAGCCGTTTCAAAAAGAGCTGAAGAATGGATTTGAATTGTGACTTGCCTTCAACGGTCATAATTTCATCTCCATGTATAAATAGAGCTGAATTTCAAATCGAGCAATAACACAACAACAATCAGAGATCGAAATTTTGAAGCAGAATTTCTCTAAGTCTCAAAAGCTCGAACAGCTCACTCGTCTGGTGGAAGTCATCTGTTGACAGAAACCCAGTTGAAGAAATCAGAAAAACATTATCTGAGTGATTTTGTAATAGCTGAGTGTTGTGCGAAGTGAGAATCCATCTGTGTGAGTGATTCTACTTTAGAGGATAGGTTTTCTTTGTGAATTCCTATTGTGAGCTTACAGCCTTCTCATTAGTTGTTTAGGTGTAAGTAGAGAAATATTGTAATCTTTGTGATTATAGTATAACCCAGAATCTGTGTGATCTGGAAGAGTGGACTAAAGGATTTTTATCCATATAACCACTATAAAAATTCTTTGTGTTATCTTGCATTTAAAGTTTTCTTGCATATTTTAAAGTTTGCATTTTAAACACTTTGAATCAAATAAAAGATTTTATAAGGAGTTTGAAAACTGGGGATAAAATCTTTTGGAACTTAGTTTACTTGTGAAAAACACTTTCAAAGAATCCGCTGCAAGTATACTCTTGAAAAACTGTTTTGCTGAAAAACAGCTAAGTCATTGTAAGAAAAGTGGTCAGTCGTCTGTTCAAGATTTGTTCACGATCAGACTAGTCTGCTTACTGTTCTTCATCAGCTTAGTCTGCTGACAGAAGACTGAAAAGTTTTTAAGTTCAAAAATTTTCAGAGGTCTATTCACCCCCCCCCTCTAGACCTCATCTGACCACTTGGGACCAACAGGAAAAATCAAAAGTAGAAGGATTAGGTGATGGAAAATTTTTATTAACATCTGAGTCCAGTAAAGAGTCAGCTAAAATAGTGTGAAAAGGAAATGTATCTTCATGAAAAATAACATATCTGGATATAAGAACCTCATGTGTAGAAACATCAAACAGTTTATAACCCTTTACTCCCATAGGATATCCAATAAAAATACATATTTTGGCTCTAGGATCAAGTTTAGACCTGCCTTGCTTCAAAGTTGAAGCAAAGGCTAAACAACCAAAGGTTTTTAAAATTGAATAATCAACAGGATGATTATATAATAATTCAAAAGGAGATTTAAAATTTAAAACCTTAGAGGGAGACCTGTTTATTAAGTAGGCTGCAGTGGATATACAGTCACCCCATAAGTAGATAGGAACCTTGGATTCCAAAAGTAATGCCCTAGCAATATTTAACAGATGCTGATGTTTTCTCTCCACAACAGAATTCTGTTGTGGAGTTTCAACACAGGAAAATTGGTGAAAAATTCCATGTTGATTGAATAAATTTGTAAAACATAATTCAGGAGCATTATCACTTCTGAAAATTTTAATTGTGCTATTAAATTGATTTTTAACCATTGCTAAAAAAGTAGGAATAACAGAAGAGATATCAGATTTCTTAGTTAACAAACAGATCCAAGTAAACCTTGAAAAATCATCCACAATTGTAGCAAAATATTTTTGAGCAGAAATTGTTGGGGTGTGAAAAGGTCCCCAAATGTCACAGTGAATTAATTCAAAAGGTCTAGAAGAAGTAGTAACAGAATTAGGGAAAGTAAGTCTCTTTTGCTTGGCAAGAGGGCAAATATAACAAGGCCCATTTGAATTACAATCATTAAGAGAAGGTAATCTAAACTAGTTTTCAATCTAATCATAGTTTTATAAGGCATATGTCCTAATCTCCTATGCCATACTACACTAGAAACTTTGTTGCAGCAATCTTGAGGTGTAACAGTGGTAGTAGTGTGGTAAATGTAGAGTCCATCTATCTTCCTACCCTTGCCAATCATCTTGCCTTGTTGGTCCTGAATCATAAAGGACTCATTTGTAAATGTAGTTGTAATAGTACTGTCTAGTAACAGAGCACTGATTGAAATTAAGTTGAAATTGAAAGAAGGTATATAAAAAACATCTCTAAGAGTTAAAACAGAATTTAAATGTATGTCCCCTATTTGAAAAACAGGAAGACAGGTATTATTTGGTAATATGACTTGTGCATTATTAATAGAAGATAAGGAAGAAAAAAGAGAAAGATTATTACAAATGTGCTTAGTAGCACCAGAATCAAGAATCCAATCATTAGGATTAGCTAGCTTTTGAATAATAAGAGAGTTAGAACATATACCTGACACGCAAGAAATGTGTGCAGAATCCTGTGTATTGTCAGTATTGGAAAGTGTGTTGACTGAATTGCTAAACAAATCCAATAGCTGCTGACATTGTGCAGGAGTGAAACTTTGAAGTAGAGGATTAAGAGCAGCCTGTGGGTTTGAAATGGTCTGATGAGTGGGTTGTGGTGATGTGTTTGTGAAATTGTTAACATGATTAGGTTTATTTTTAGGAGCAGGGGGTTTGTAACCAACAGGATACCCATGAAGTTTGTAACATTTATCAATAGTGTGGCCCTTTAAGTTACAATGGGAACAGATAGGAACCTCTTTTTTCTTGAAAGTTGGATTAAAAGTAGGTGGGGTGGGTAAAAGAGGTTGCTGAAATTGATTGTAAGGTCTTTTAGGAGTCTGTTGAAAACTGGAAGAATTAGATGTGGTATTTTGTGTGGCAAAAGCCATAGAACTTGATGGATCATATTGATGATTCTGCCCAGTTTGTTTTTGGCGTTCTTCCTGTGTGGCCAGGGAAAAAACTCTATCAATGTTTGGTAGAGGGTCCATCAAGAGTAATTGACTCCTGAGGTTATCAAAGGAGTCATTTAACCCCAAGATAAAAGTAAGAATAAAATCCTCTTGGTAGTGATCATGTATTTTTTTGAACATTGTCACAGGTGCAAGGCTTAAGAACAGGTCTGTAATTTGCCAATTCATCCCATATGGCCTTGAGCCTGGTAAAAAACATGTTAACAGAAAGATTGTCTTGATGTAGGTTAGCAAGATCCCTGCGTAGTTGTGCTTTCCTAGGTCCATTGCTTTGCTGAAACCTAGTCTTGAGTTCATTCCATATTGCTTGGGCAGAATGAGTGTAAAGAATGCTTGAATAGATTTCTTGGGAGACTGAGTTTAAAATCCAAGAAATTACTATGTCATTGCATCTGGACCATGCCAATTGTAATTCTTCATCTTCAGGGCCAGGATCTGGTAAAGTTCCATTTATAAAACCAATCTTGTGTTTGACATTCAATGCAAGAAGCATTGATCTAAACCAAAAAGGGTAATTATCACCTTTAAGGGACTGTCGGACAATAATAAGTCCAGGATTATCCGAAGGGTGTAGAAAATAAGGGTGTGAAGGATTCTCCATAGGAGGTCTGGATCGAATAGGACCAGAGGGATTGGTGGTAGTGGATTCAGAGGAAGCCATGGTGAAGAAAAATAATCAAGAAAGGGAAAGTTGTAGTTTCTTGAAAGAAAAAAATGGGATTGATTTAGGATGAAGAAGAAGGAGAAAGAATAAGGCAGTAGAGAAAAAGGATTACCAGAATATGAAGAAGAGGAATAGAATTAACAGAATACGAAGAAGAGAAATAGAATTACGCCGCCAACAATGGTGATCAAGAAATCAAGAACTGGGACGGATGTGCAGCAGAGAAGAAAATCAAAAGATATCTGCTGATACCATATTGCAATTCAAACGTACATATGATTTTGAATTGTATAGAAATTTTAATTGAGAGAAAAATATAATCAATTTTTATAAAACTGTGAAATTGTATACAAATTGAAAAGAAAGACTACCTATTTATACAAATACATTAGCCGACTTAAGAACCTAACTGCCTAACTAAAAGAAGGAAACTAACAACATATAAAATAAAACACGCTTTTATATAAAAGGAGAAATAATTTATAATTGAAATCCCTAATTTCAAATCTTCATTTCCTTCTCTTCTCTTTCTTCTGCCCGTAGCTCACTTCTTATTTCTTCTTTGTTTTGCAGGTCTGTTGAAAGCCCAAGTGTAGCTAATATGTGTAATCTTATAACACAAAAACATTATATTTTGTGACTATACATTCTAGAGTTAGTCGTATAATTAAGGAATGATGTAATTTCAAAATAATTTGAATAATTTTTGTTGTAAAATTAGAAAAATAAAAAGGTTCTAGACTTTTAGTCAAAAAGTCGGAAGCTATCATTTCAATAAATATTTAGTTAATGTGTGTCATTTCAATGTTCTAAAATTCTAACCTATGCAAATTAGTATGAAAGATGCGATTGAATTAAAGTTATTGGATTTATCTTATAAAAATTATTTATAAGTTATTGGAGAGAATTGTATTTTTGGTACAGAGTTATAGGTCAATTCCCACTTTTGGTACTGAATTTTACGGGTCCAACACATTTGTACAGAGCTTTAACAAATTGTGACACATTTTGTACAGCCGTTAAAAATTGCCATTAAGTGATGACATGACAATTAAGTCTAATTGCAAATTTGATGACATTACTTATGTTGATTGATAATTTACCCCATAATATTTTAGGTTACCAAAAAAGCCCCACATCTCCAAATTTAGTGATGACTTTAGTCCACATTGTTGGAAAATTTTAAAATTGACTCGAATAAGACCACGTGCGGACCAATATGAATATTTTACTTATTTTATTTAAATAAGTAATTTGATTTATAAATAATATTAATAAATTAAATAATAATTTAACATAAATATTACCAAAATTAAGAAAATATATTCTTTTTAAATATGAGATTTATTTAATAGATTTAATATATGCAATATATATTAAAATAATAAATTATATAATTAAAAACTATTTAATATTTATTAAAATAATAAATAATTATAGTTTTAAAAAAAATTCCAAACCCCACCCACCCCTCCCCTCCCCTCCCCTTCCCCCTACCTGTAGGGGGGAGGGGGTGGGGTTGGGAATTTTTTTTAAATTAAAATTATTTATTATTTATAATTTTTATAAATTTTAAAAAGTTTTTTATTATATAATTTATTATTATGATAAATATTAAATATATTGATACTATTGTATAAATCTTATATTTATAAAAGATCAAATATGCATAAACTTCACCTTCTGGACTTACTTTATAATATAATATATATTTTGTAGATGAGGAAATGTGGTTGTATATGAATTGTTGAAGTTCCTTTTTTTTAATGTATGGTGGAAATCGAAATTTGAAATATTTCTACTTCTAAACTTTATAAAATACATAATTTATGTTTACTGATAGCCCCATCATATAATTTGTACAATGGATATACAAATTATTCGGTCACACAACTATTATCATTTATTGATTCTAAAATAATTACTGGACTTACTAGTTAAGTTGGGCCACAATATTCGACCCAATCATGAAGCCCAATGTCGTAAATATTCTTCTAGCTTAAAACAAGCTAGATTAGGACCGATTGTTTTTTTTATTTTTATTTTTTTTAGAGAAACCGATTGTTTATTTCGGAATGTCATAAAATTTGGTAATTTCATCAAGAAAGTTAAATTGACATATACAAGACCTATTTTGCCGTTCATTATATATTTGAAATAAATGCGAGTGAATATAAATGATTCATGATTTTCTACCATTTCAATTATATTTGATCCACCACTATTTGGTTTCCAACATAATTATGTTCATATTGATGATGTATTCAGATGGTTTTAAAAAAAAAGTTAACTTTTTATTTCAAAGTAATCTGATCAATATATAAAC
Organism: Penstemon eatonii; assembly: GCA_038501285.1. Taxonomy (NCBI): domain Eukaryota; kingdom Viridiplantae; phylum Streptophyta; class Magnoliopsida; order Lamiales; family Plantaginaceae; genus Penstemon; species Penstemon eatonii. The sequence goes on along the minus strand of CM076715.1, from coordinate 55,995,299 downwards.
AACGAAGGTACCATTTAAACGTTTCTAAAGATGAGAAGGAACGAATTATGGAGACAAATCAATCAAAATTTAGAAAATGTAGCTTTAAAGGAAAATTTAAGAAATGTTGCAACTATTAATAATTCAATGAAGAATATTTTTTTGAATTTGAACATGTAATTTTCATTGTTAATATATTGCCGTTATATAAGTATCACCTTCACTTATAATTTTTCCTTTTTTATATTATATAATAAATAGATATATAGCTATTTAAATCTTGTCAAGGACAATCATAACAATATGATAATTTCCTTACCAAACTCGCATGTTATTTTGAAACTTTTTACCATGCATGCATATATAAATGGAAATAAAAAATCTGATTAAATTAAAAGATTTCTCCAAGCTTCTCAAGATAAAATTTGGTCAAAATAGATGCAATATATGTATAGTGGGGAGACTCATTAATATATTTAATATACCGAGTGAATAGCATTTTTGGTCCTCCTTATGATTCAAATTTTTTATTTTCGTCCCTCTTAAGTTTTTTGTAGCAAATTGATCCATCTTATCAATGTAATGTATCATATTCATCCCTTTTAAATTTTTTTGTAGCAAATTCGTTCCTCTTATCAATGTAGTGTAACATATTAGTCCCTCTTAATTACAAAATACATAAACTTTCGTCCACTTTAGAATATATTTTGAATTTAAGTGATGTATTTTGTATTTAAGAGGGACTTATGTGTTACACTACATTGATAAGAGGAAAAAATTTGATACAAAAAATTTAAGAGGGATGAATGTGATATACTATACTGATAAGATGGACCAATCTGCTACAAAAAATTTAAGAGAGACAAAAATGCAAAAGTTAATTCATAAGAAAAAAGACCAAAAGAATGATTTACTCTTAATAATATAATATTTTCTTTGAGGAATCGTAGTTGGAAGTTTATAATGTGTTGGAAATCTTATCATAAATAACATAATTGGGACCATCAATATCTAATTTTCAATGAATTATGAATACCAACGAACACTATAAAAGACATTGACATGGAGAGGCAAAAACAACTCCCTACGGTTAAAATAAAAATAAAAATGGCACCCATATCACTATACAATCCATGTCAATTCATTCTTCTTTTTCAAATTCTCATTTTTACAAGTAATTTATTTTTAGAAACAAATGGTGCCTCAATACTACAAAATGTGTGTGGTCAAACCAAATCCCCACCATTTTGCATACGAGTGTTAGGGTCCGACCCACATAGCAAAACTGCAAACTTACCAAAACTTGCAGAAATCGCTCTTGATAATGCATTAGACAATGTCGGGAGAACTAAAATAAAGATTCATGGATTTGTTTTGTCGACCAAACATCGCAATCTTAAGAATCTTTATATCCAATGTGAAAATCACTACTTTGATGCTTTGGAAGCCTTGTTAATTGCGACACAAGACCTACCACAACGGCGATATAAAGACCTTAAGAATCAAGCAGTGCGTGCAAGTATTTCCATTGCTAAATGTGAAGCTGTTTTCAACAACAAGTCCTCGTTTACGAGGGAGAATCATGAAGATAAGATCGTTGTTCTTGCGTTTGTAGTTATAGCTAAGGAGTTGTCCAAAGGAGTGGAATTTTGAGATGTTATGATAAAGTTAAATGTAGAATGAATCAACTAAGTTTCAAGTTGGGTTGATTCATATATTACAATAATATTTCAAATATTTGTAAATTATATCAAATAAAACTTGTGTGATAGTACGTAACCAAAGAAAATTATTTTTTTCAAATATATTGGATGATTTCGTACGAAAATTAAAAATATAAAAAGATTAAGATTTTTCAAAGAAAGTAAAATATGTTTCCATGAAATAAGGAGGAAAAACATTTCCCCATTTTTATTGCAGTGAATTTTAGAATTTAGTAGGTAATCAATATTTTTACGACCCATGTGACCATTGAGTAGAAATAGTTGGTTCATAAGTTAAATAGATTGGCATCTAAATGAAGTACATATTGAAAGCTATATACCTGTAGTATCACTATCTAACGGACTTAGAAAGTACATACTGATAGCTATATACCTGCATCATATAATTTGTAGAACAGCTTTCATGGATCAATTTTACATTTTTTCGTTAAAACATCGAATTTTTTATTTATTTTTATTTTGAATTAATGAAAATGAGAATAAAGTGTATTATGAATCTTTATATTTGCCTTGAAATTTTTATTTTCCCTTCTTAATTTAGTAATGTTTTTCATTATTTTCCTAACATTTTCGACATGATTTCGGGGGTTTTTGCAATTTGCACTCTCGAAACATGGAAAATAGGCACTTTGCAAATTCAAAATACAAATTTAGCACTTTGCACCTGTCGTAATTTCTAGCAAAATTGACCACCAAATTAAAAAATATTACTACATGTGTGATATATACCAAGTAATGTGAAGAATTATTAGTAAAATGGTTAGTATTAATAGTAATATTATATAATGTGATTAATTATTACTAATATGAGACTGTATTTATGTGGAGTCAATATTATTATACGTGAGACTTTGTACTATATAATGTGAAGAATTATACATATTGATTAGTACTAATTATAATATTTTATAATGTGGCTAAATACTGCTAATATAGGTCGATCTTACTAAGTTTGTGTAGCAAATACTATGCTATGTGAGTCTGTACTACTGCATGTGAGACATATACCATGTAATGTAAAGAATTATCCGTGTATAGATTATTACTAATTATAATATTATAAAATGTGAATAATTGCTACTAAAATGATACGTACTAAATATGTGGAGTCAATATTATTATATATGAGGCATTATACTATGTAATGTGAATAATTATATATATTGGTGGTTTTATACTATTATATACTAACTAGTACCTTATAACGGGCCATCTAAGGTGCGTCCCTATGTAACTGGCCCCACATGCGGCCATGCCTTAAAATTGTTCCATGTGACACTCGTAACTAAGTACGTAACTTGGATGAGTAATTTTTATTCTATATAGTCCATTTTACCCATTTACTTAATTTTCAAAGAAAAACTAGAAAAACAACCTCAATTATTAAATGCCATTTATAACCTTATACTCAATTAAGTTACCATTGTAATTGATTTATTTCCATCCTTAAGAGTTAAGAGACGTAATCTTCTTCGTATATAGAGTAAAATAAAATTCTTTCTTTTTCCTTCTTCTTCTTTCCTGATTATTAATTTGAACTAAAAAACTAATCTCTTGTCTCGATTTATATTTTGTCACAACTAAACAAAAAATGGTGGATAATTCTACAATTCAAGAAGAGAAAGATGATGCAAGCCAAAATTTTTCTGATGGATATAGTATGTAATGGATCTAAAATTTTAATTTATTTTGATTATGCGATTCACGGTTGTAATTAGAATATGTTTACTCTGATTATTTTAATAAATTAATGGAAAATTGGCCTTTTTTAATCGATTTTTTTTATTGAATTCTGTAATTCAAGAGTTTTGATTACTACGATTTTTTTTTTGAATTTTGCAATTCACGAGTTTGTTTTTTAACTTATTTTTCGTAATCAATTTTCTGTTTAATCCATCTGTAATCTTTTTCTTTCGAATTTTTATTTAATTGAATTCTAATTTGTTATAATTTCGATTTTTGTTCCAATTATAATTTCGTTTAACTTATAGTCTTTAACTGAATTTTTGTTTAATCCAAAATTCGTTTAACTTATTTTGTTTATGAAAAAATATCATATGTCGGGTTTATTTCCAAATTTTGAATTTTTAAGGAGATGCAATTTTAAATATGAAATATATTTTACATAATTAATTGATTGTGTTTAATTAAAAAACTTCTTCCTTCAAGTCAGGGATTCGCCAGAATTCCAATCATGCATAATTTTATCAAGATTTAACCTATAATGAAAATAAATTAATTATGGGAGTTAGCTAAAAACTGTAGTGGGGTGAGTGGCGTGAAATACGTGAACTCAATCTTAAGTTAAACCCAAGATTTGGTTGTATCTACTAAATTTAATTTGTTAATAAATTCCCCAAAACGTATTTGAATTACAATAGACTATTTAATAAAAAAATAAAAGAATTGCACTTTTCATATCAAACATTTACCTACTTTATACATTTCATATCATACCTTTCAGAATGACATATTTCATACCAAAATCAATCAACCATTTTTCAATTTTCATACCACCGTTAAATTTTGGACGGAATTATGAATTTCGGGCAGGGAGGAAAATTTTTGGGCAGGAATTATGAATTTCACTTTTCATACCAAACATTTACCTACTTTATACATTGCATACCACACCTTTCAGAATGACACATTTCATACCAAAATCAATAAACTTATTTCAATTTTCATACCGATGTTAACTCACACACAAAAAAAAAAACTCGTCGGCACTGTACTACCACATATGCTATTCTTAATTTGAGGAAACTGTAAAAAATCATATGATAGATGACATTTCTGTTTCTTTTTCGAAAGGGTAAGTATATCAGGTTCGTCATTCTTTTACAATTAACCCCTTGCCCCTTAAAATGTTCCAATTTTACCCTTGGGTGTTATTAGTACTACTAAACATGTAAAATATTGAAATAATTTTTAAATTTATGGGCAATTATAAATTATATCAATTAATGAATATGATAATTTTAAATTGAAACAGTAGTACCACGTAGAGTCTTCTCAATTTAAGGAAACCATAATAAATCATATGATCGATAACATTCCTGCTTCTTTTTCGAAATGATACAAAATATAATAAAATACGGACTTCTCTATCTCTGAAAATCATACTCAATCATAATTTTGTAATTTTTCTGCCAAATTTTTAAGTATAATTCATTTACAAAAAAAAGCCCATCGTGTTAATTCCTTGCCCCTAAAATGTTATAATTTTTGACCATTGATTTTGAGCTGAAAATATCAAATATGGTCTACTCAATTTGGGGAAACCATAATAAATCGTAAATTTGAACTTTTTCTGCCAAATTTTTCTGTATAAATTTACGGGCAATTATGAATTTAATTAATTTATGATTGATAAGAAGATTTTGAATTGAAACAGTACTACCACATATGGTCTTATCAATTTGAAGAAACCGAAATAAATCACATTTTTTTAATTGATAAGATTATTTTCGAAAAGGTTACTTACGAATAACTCCATGAGAAAAGGCCTACTTACAAAAATACACCCCACATATTGGTTGTGAGAAGCTGCTATAGGGGGGTATTTGCAAATTTACAGGGGGTATTTGCAATTGTATAGGGGGTACTTGCAATTATAAAGGGGGTATTTGCAATAATACAGGAGTACTTGCAATGTTATATGCATTTTCCATCCAGGGAGATATTTGCAATTTTACCCAATTGGTTTTTCCCCCAATTTGCAAAAAGCGGATAATGAATTTTTTTTTTTTTTTGAGTTAACGTCGGTATGAAAATTGAAAAAAATTGATTGATTTTGGTATGAAATGTGTCATTCTGAAAGGTATGGTATGCAATGTATAAAGTAGGTAAATATTTGGTATGAAAAGTGAAATTTATAACTCCCTCCCTGCCCGAAATTGTTTTTTTTTTTTAGGTGAGTTAAGGGACACGTGTCCGATTCCGTCGAAAATTTAACGGTGGTATAAAATTTGAAAAAGGTTGATTGATTTTGGTATGAAATGTGTCATTCTGAAAGGTATGGTATGAAATGTATAAAGTAGGTAAAAGTTTGATATGAAAAGTGCAATTCCCTCGTAAAAAAATCAATTAGGCCATATATTAATCGGTATCCTAATTCATATGATATATTTTTATTATTACTTTTATTCAATTTATCCTTAATCAATCTCAAACTACTCAATCACTAAAATCAAAGAGTTATTAAAGTAAAATGTCAAACTATTCGATACTAGATTCGAATTCGTTCGATAAAATATCGTGTAAACTTTGTTCAATTAACAATCAAATCAAGCTCTGTTGGATAAGGATGAAGATAAAGCACTGAAGACAATTTGATAAGGGAGGTTTTGATGTATTCCAAAACTTCAAAATCGGCTAAGTATGGAGTAACTTAGCTGATGTCCCTTGTGAAGAAATTTTGACTAAGTAAAGAAGACATCAGAAGAGTAAAAAATTCAAGGTCCAAGACTTCTGATCTGCTGAAGGAAAGATACCAGACTGATGAAGATCAGCCGACCCAAATCAGATTTGTTCAAGTTTGGGATCAGCTTTGTTTGCCATCAGACTTGCACTTCCGTCAGCCAAGTAGAAAGGATCATAAAGTCTTCCCAACGGTAATAAATGCCCCTGGAAGTAATAAATGCTGAAGTACAAGGTTATTAAAGACAAATGATTGAAGAAATGCTTCGCATCAGCTGGGTGCATTTAATGCTGCCTGCAGAAAAGTACTGTTGACAGTACGGACAGCTGCAGAGAGCCGTTCGCGGAAATTAAGGACCAGTACTCGAGGAATTTGAATCTTGTCTCTCTTCAACGGACATTTTTCAAACCTCAAGTATAAATAGCTGAAAGAGACGAAGAGAAACATACAACACAATTTCTGAGAGAATTTTCGAAGCAGAACTCTTTAAGTCTCAAGAACAGCTCACTCATCAGCTTAGTCATTTGTTGACGAAAAGCGAAGTTGAAGAACAAAGCTAAATACATCTTCTGAGTGATTTTGTAATCTGAGTGTTGTGAGCAGTAGATATCCATCTTTGCTAGTGATATTACTTCAGAGAGTAGGATTTCTTTGTGATTTCTTACTGCGCACTTACTGCCTGTTCATTTGTTGTTAGGCGTAAGCAGAGTGTACTGGTTACTTTGTGTTTCTAGTATAACCCAAGATCTAAGTGACTTGGAAGAGTGGACTAAATGATTTAAATCCATATAACCACTATAAAAATTCTGTGTGTTTTTACTTGCATTTTTCTTGCATACTTTCTGTTGCATAAAACACATTAAGTTAACTGTTTGAAAAGTTTTCTAAGAAAAGAAGTTTTGTAAAAGCTGGGGAACAAACTTTCAAACTGCTAAGTTTACTTGTGAAAAACACTTTGAAAATCCGCTGCAAGTACTCTAAGTATTAAAACTGATTTTAACAAAATCAGTTAAGCAACCATCAGTTTAGTGGTCTACGAAGCTGCTCAAAGATTTGTTCGCGATCAGCCGAGGAACCTACTGTTGATAACAGCTTAGTCTGTTTAAGTTAACAAAAAGGGTTTTAAAGTTAAAATTTGCAAAAAGTGACGAGGTCTATTCACCCCCTCCCTCTAGACCTCATCTGACCACTTGGGACCAACAAGTGGTATCAGAGCAGGTGGTTCATTAGAATCAGCTGCCTGATCAACGAGCTTGATCCAAATGTTTTTCAAAGGTTTTCAAAACTTTTCAAAAGAGCATCTTTTTGAAAAATTAAAAACTTTTTGAAAAATGGACTGTATCAGCCATGTTCCCCACATTGCTGGTATGTCGTTTGAAGAATGGAAAATCAGAATGGAGATTTTCCTAGCTGCTTATAATGATAACATGTACACATGTATCATAAAAGGTCCATTCAAATTCACCAAGACTATCATAGTTGATGAAGCTGAACTAGTGGTGGAAAAGGATTTAACAGAGATGACAGCCGAAGAAATAAAGTTGTTCAATCTGGATAAAGTAGGCCGTTTCATCATGACCAAAGCCCTGGACAATGATCGGTTTGATAAAGTCAAACATTGCAAAACTGCAAAGGATATGTGGGACAAGGTTCGTGACATGAGCGAAGGAAACGACGCCATCAAAGAGCATCAGCTGAGTGTTGCTCTGGAAAAGCTGGACAACTTCAAGATGAAGTCTGCGGAAACCATTGACCAGATGGACACAAGGTTTACAAGGACATTAAATGAAGTGTTAAAGCTTGGAAAAACCTTTACTGACAAGGAGATAACCGTCAGAGTTCTGAAGGCTCTACCTCCAAAGTTCAACATGAAGGTGACAGCCATGGAAGAGTTAAGAGATCTGGGCAAGATTTCTCTCACCGAGCTGTTCTCAGTACTCAAGGCGTATGAGTATAAACTGCCAAGAATGGGCGTTGAAGAAACCTCAACTTCAAGTCTCACAGATGCACTGGTTGCTGCTGAAAATCCAAGAAGGCCAGCCTACAAAAGCAAAGATGTGGACTCATCTGACGAAGCCACACTACTCAATAAAAAGGAGTACACTGCTGGAGACGTAGCATTGCTGATGAACAACTTCAAAAAGTTCTACAGACGAAAAATGAAGAACAAATATAACAATGCTTCTACTTCTAACCCTACTTCTTCTTCTCAGGATAAGGATTCTTATAAATCCAAAACGATGTGCTATAATTGCAGGAAACTGGGTCATTTCATCAGAGACTGCCCATATCCTAAAGCTGAGAAGTATACAGAAGAAGAAAAGAGAATCAGAAAAGAAAGAAAGCATCAGAAAGGAAAGGTGCTGGTAGCAGAAGCAGAAAATCTAGCTGCTGTCTACTCATCTGATTCAGATTCAGACACTTCTGATGAAGAGTCCTATGATGAAGAGAGTCCTGCTCTTCTCTGCCTGATGGCTAAAGAATCTGATGACTCTGAGGATGATGAGGTAACTCCTCTTGATAATGAATTATTTAATTCATTTGAACAAATGATGCTCAACAATACTACCATTGCTGATGCATTTAAAAAGCTTAAGGAAGAGATGATATTGCTAAAAGAGCAAAACAGTTCACTGAAACTTAAAGCTGAAAAGCAAAAAGAATCAGCCGAATATAAACTGCTTGAGCAAGAGAATGAATCTCTAAAAGCTGAATGTGAAGTTTTAAAGGGTAAAATTATTGAGCTTGAGAAAGTCATTGAGTCTCATGAGAAGTTATCTGTTGCATCCACTCACATGTCTAGTAAACAGAAGACACCTTTAGATCAGGAAAAGTTTGAACTGAACCATACTGAAAAATTCATATCAGCTGACAATAGTAAAGACATATTGTATGTTCAGACTACTAAACCTGCTTCACCTGAGAAAGTATCAAAGGAGACGAAAACTCCTAAGGCTAAAAAGAGCAAAGAGCCTAGTGTAGGAAAACAGACTAGTAAGCCTAAACAGAAGAGTCCTAGGAAGTCCTCTGACAAGGTTAAAACTAATCAGACTAGTGGTAAAACTAAGTCGTCTGTTAATGAGCAAGCAACTAGTAAACCAAAGAAGCATAAAAATAAGAAAAATCAAAATGCTTGGTATGAAAATGAGTTTTATTATGTGCAACCTGCTGCATATCATCCTATGTATCATGCACCTCAATTTCCAACATACTATGCACCATATCCTGCTCATCCAATGCATGCATATCCTCCTTATCATGCATCTTACTCTGCGTTTGAACATTATCCTTATCATGCTGATCATTAACAATATGACAAATCTGATGAACGTGGTAAAGGCAAAGTTGTTCATACTCCTGCTGAAACTCAGAAGCCTAAGAAGCCTAAGACTTCACCATCTTGGGTTGTCAAAGGTGGAACTAATCCTTCAGGACCCTCTCAATAAGGGTACCTAAAACAATTTTATTTTGTTTTGTAGGTTAGGATTATGAGTAGGAGTAAAGTAGAGAAAATCTGGTACTTGGACAGTGGATGTTCAAGACACATGTGTGGAAACATACATGAACTGACTGATGCTGTTGCTGTGGATGGTCCTAAAGTCACTTTTGGAGACAGCAAAGAAGGCAAGATTGTAGCAAGTGGAAAGCTGATCAAAGGCAACATAGAGATATCTGACGTCTCATATGTTAAAGGCCTAAAGTACAACCTGCTGAGCATAAGTCAATTTTGTGACAAAGGATATTCAGTCATCTTCTCAACAGATAAGTGCTATGTTGAACAGATAGGAACAAAGAAGGTAATTTTATCTGGAAGACGACAAGGGAATGTCTACACAGTGGACTGGAATTCTGCTGACAAGAATTCAAGTATTTGTTTGGTGGCATCAACACCAAGTAAAGTCAGTTGGCTGTGGCATAAAAGAATGAATCATGTGAATTTCAAGACCATCAACAGACTAATCAAGAACAATCTGGTTGAAGGAATTCTAAAGACAGTCATGAGCAAAGACATGCTTTGTGACGCATGTCAGAAGGGTAAACAAATCAAGTCATCATTCAAAAGCAAGAAGCACCAATCTTCTGGAAGAATATTGGAGTTGCTACACATGGACTTATTTGGATCCATTGATCCAGTCAGCAATGGTGGAAAGAAATACTGCCTAGCTTTTGTGGATGACAATTCAAAATATACTTGGGTGATATTCATGAAGAAGAAAAGTGAAACCGAGGAACATCTTACTAATCTGATGGAACTGATCCAAAATGAGAAATGCATAAAAATATTGAAGATCAGATCAGATCAGATAGAGGGACAGAGTTTACAAACTCTACTGTTGAAGAGTATTGTAATATCAAAGGAATACATCATGAGTATTCAGCTGCTAGAACCCCTCAACAGAATAGTGTTCCTGAAAGGAGAAACAGAACACTAAAGGAAGCTGTCAGAACCATGATAGCTGAAGCTATGCTGCCACAAAGATTTTGGGCAGAAGCAACAAACACAGTATGTTTTACCCAAAACAGATGCATGATCAGCAAGCACCAAAACAAGACACCATATGAAGTTTGGAACAACAGGAAGCCAAACATTCATTATTTTAAGATATTTGGTTGTAAATGCTTTGTTTTAAATAATGGGAAAAATCACCTTACTGCATTTGCAGAAAAGGCTGATGAAGCTGTTTTTGTAGGATACTCTATTGTTAGTAAGGCTTATAGAGTTTTTAACAAAAGAACATTGCTAATAGAAGAATCCATTCATGTAGTATTTGATGAACCAAGTCAATCTTCTGAAAAGAATCAAAGTGTTAATCAAGATCTGTCTACTGATTTACAGAAGTTGAATGTTGGAAAGAATGAAGAATATGTTCCCATCATACTACCTGATCTCAGCCCAGCTGATAACTCTAGTGCTATTCAAAATCACAGTGCTGATTGTCTAACAGACGAGTTACAAACAGCTGATAGACCAGAGACTGTTCAACAGACAAGAGAAGTTCAACAGACTACTACTAGAACATCAACAGTAGTGTTGCAAGATCAAAACAAAGGACAACATTATGATTTGCAACCTGATCTCAGATGGCTCAAGAATCACCCACCAGAGCTGGTGATTGGTGATCCTTTGGACAAAGTAAAGACAAGAAGAGCTGCTACAAGTGAAGCAATGTTTGTCAGCTTCCTGTCTCAAATTGAGCCCAAACAGATTGAAGAAGCTCTTAGTGATTCCAACTGGATTGAAGCTATGCAAGAAGAGCTAAATCAATTTGAAAGGAATGAAGTCTGGTACTTAGTTCCTAGACCAAGTCATCAAAGAGTCATTGGCACTAAATGGGTATTCAGAAATAAAATGAATGAAGATGGTGAAGTCACCAGAAACAAAGCAAGATTAGTGGCCAAGGGTTACTGCGAAGAAGAATTTATTGACTTTGATGAAACGTTTGCACCAGTAGCAAGATTAGAGGCAATCAGACTCTTTCTTGCCTATGCTGCTCACAAGAATTTCACAGTCTATCAGATGGATGTGAAATCAGCTTTTCTCAATGGAGAATTGCAAGAAGAAATTTACGTTGAACAACCACCTGGTTTTGAAGTCTATCAAGAAGGAGACAAGGTGTATCGTCTGAAGAAAGCCCTCTATGGACTGAAACAGGCTACAAGAGCATGGTATGATACCTTATCTGATTTTCTTTTAATTAAATGATTTCGCAAAGGTAAAGTTGACAAGACCTTGTTCATTACTGAATGGGAAGAAATTTGGTATGGAGACTAGCTCACTCATCAGCTTAGTCATTTGTTGACGAAAAGCGAAGTTGAAGAACAAAGCTAAATACATCTTCTGAGTGATTTTGTAATCTGAGTGTTGTGAGAAGTAGATATCCATCTTTGTGAGTGATATTACTTCAGAGAGTAGGATTTCTTTGTGATTTCTTACTGCGCACTTACGGCCTGTTCATTTGTTGTTAGGCGTAAGCAGAGTGTACTGGTTACTTTGTGTTTCTAGTATAACCCAAGATCTAAGTGACGTGGAAGAGTGGACTAAATGATTTAAATCCATATAACCACTATAAAAATTCTGTGTGTTTTTACTTGCATTTTCTTGCATATTTCTGTTGCATAAAACACATTAAGTTAACTGTTTGAAAAGTTTTCTAAGAAAAGAAGTTTTGTAAAAGCTGGGGAACAAACTTTCAAACTGCTAAGTTTACTTGTGAAAAACACTTTGAAAATCCGCTGCAAGTACTCTAAGTATTAAAACTGATTTTAACAAAATCAGCTAAGTAACCATCAGTTTCGTGGTCTACGAAGCTGCTCAAAGATTTGTTCGCGATCAGCCGAGGAACCTACTGTTGATAACAGCTTAGTCTGTTTAAGTTAACAAAAAGGGTTTTAAAGTTAAAATTTGCAAAAAGTGAAGAGGTCTATTCACCCCCCCCCCCCCTCTAGACCTCATATGACCACTTGGGACCAACAAGCTCAAACCAAATTTTTATATAAGATTAAAGTATAGTTCTGGAATAATTTTATAAAATGAATATGACATTCAAAATGAAATTTCAAGCCTAGCCTAATCAATTTGATTTCGTATAACCTTGATGTACATAACCCACTCCTAATAGTATCGATCAATTTTATTTCGAATAACTTAGATATATATAACCCGAAGGTCAACAAATTTAAATTATTTTGTCGTTAATTAATTAATATCATTCCTACTAATATCGATCGATTTGATCTCGAATAACCTCGACATACATAACTCTAAGGTCAATAATTTTGAATTAAAAATTAAATAGAAAATAAAAAATTAATTTCATGCCAAGTAACGAACGATTTGATTTTGAATAAACTTGATGTAGTCCAGCTTAAAATATAAAATTATAATTTGAAAAGATCATACTTAAACGCGCTTAATTTAGATTTTATTAAATAATTTCATTAAAGAAACTACGATGAAGTTTTGATTTTATTCTCCTAAATTATTAATTAAGATTAAAGTTTATACAATTGGTTTATATATACATTTAAATAAAAAATGAGTAACACAATATTCCAACTAAATACATAAAAGCTGCTTTGTGTGGAAATTATAAACTACACCCAAACTAGGATAATTTAGTAAATCTTGTGAATAAAAATGAACCACATCACCTTGAATATTAGTTTTAAGCCATTACCACACAAAGTTTCATAGACCAATCCATTAGGGTTAGATGAATGAAACATGTGCATGAAATAACAAAAAATTGTCATTTTATGCTTACGTGACATTCATCTAGCATAATTGAAAGAGCAAAATTAGTGGAGAGTTTATGAAAGAGGAAATAACATATTTATGATAATTAAATGGATGGAAGACTGAAAAAGATTTCAATAATATTTTATTAATTGGGTAAGTAATTAAAGGGGGGAAAACCGTATTATGTTTAATTAACGATAGATTAAGGCCTCATGTGCGGCCGTAGTTAGAGTAGCCACTCTAGAAAATGGGACCTTATAATGTGGAAACATACAATTTTTATGGTGAGTTGATATTAATTTAGGTAAAAAAGAGAAAAGAAGGAAATTAGAAATATTCATGATAGTTAACTTTGATATGTTAAAGAATAAGATAAATTATAGTTTTAGCATGTTAAACAAGTAACTCATAATTAACTATGTTTAAGTTTATTCTATATTATGAAATTTATGTAGTTGTGATTGTGATTACATATTTATGATCCAACGCCTTAAATTAAATTAACGTCACCTTATAAGTCCCCTGTTGATCGGATATCCAAAAAGAAATAGCATGTCACATTATTTCAAGTTCACTTATGAATTTATTGATCAATAAATTAATAAATTATGACAATCTTCACTTCGACTATATCAGTTTCTTAATATCGTATTAACTATATTTATCAATGATAAAAAGGTTAGTAATATTATCAGAGCAATAATTGTTATTATCAATTATCAAATATGCCCTTATATCTTAATAAAAATTTCATGATTAGGGCATTTTCTATAATGCAAGGGGAAGGGATTGAAAATTTAGGGGCGTGAAATGTGTGAAGTACTTTGATTCAAGGGGTGAGCAATGCATTTTCCCCTTTATGAATTGCAACAACCGCTCAATGCGTGAGGCACTGGGAAAACCTATTGCCTTACGTATCGATCCGGTGCACTCATCGGGCGGGCGAGTGCAACACTTGTTGACCACATATTGACCCCTATTTTTTTTAATTTGTTATTTAATAAACATCCTTTAAAATATCTAATTAAATAAAATATAACTCTTATTTAATTTTAGTTTTAATTAATTTGTGTATTATTTTTAAAAAGTTCATTTTTATTTTAAAAATATAACTCTTAGAGTATTTAATAAACTCAAATTTAACTTATTCTATTTTAATTTAATAGAAACTTTTTTTTTAAAAATAATTCCTTAAATTTGTGTATTATTTTGGAAAGTTAATTTCAATGTTAAATTATTTTTATTATTCCCAAATCATATCAATCAAGTATTTAATTGTTGTATTATAGTGTACCAATTTTAAAACCCTTTTTTTTAAAAAAAAAATATTTATTAAAATATAACTCTTATTTGATTTTAGTTTTAGTTAATTTGTGTATTATTTTTTGAAAAGTTAATGATTAGAAACTCAAATTTAATTTAATTAATAAAAACGAAACTTTTAAAAGAACTTAATGAAGCTTACATTTGATTCGTTAAATTAAAAACGATATAACCCTAACAATTATATAGTGAAATACTTGGGTGAATAATTAAACATCTAAAATAAATATGATTACATATGATCGCCCTTTGGACCGAGCATTGCCCACACATGTTCAATTGAGTCAATTTGAAGTTGACGGTTGACCTCTACTAAGCGTATCTAGTGATGACTTAACAAATATTCTTCTATGAATATCGGACTGGAGCGGGGATCCAAATCTAGCTCATTTTTTTTATCATAAATGGTGGTAGGGGGCCCCATGAGATATGGTGGGATCACTATCATCATCGTCCGAGTCATCATATCCGTTTTCATCTCGTACATCCTCCACAATCAATTGTGAAGAATATACGTGTCAACATAATGTTCCGTAGGCCAAGTATTCCATCCCTTGCTTTATGATGGCAACATGAGCTTAAAGAATTCTGAAAGCTCGTTCAACGTCCTTTCGATATTACTCTTGTAGCTTAGAGAACAATGCATCTTTTTTCTTCAAAGGATTTCTAATGAACTGGACTAACGTCGTCCATTTAGGGTATATACCATCTGCAAGATAGTATGTCACAAAATAGTCAGTACTATTTAATGTATATTTAACTTGTGGGGATTTTGCAGAAGTGAGGTTGTCGAACAAGGGGTGAACGACCAAGGACGGTGATATCCTTTTGGGCACCGGATATGCCAAAGAAGGCGTGCCATATCCAGGTGTTCGATGAAGCTACTGCTTCAAGAACAATTGTGGGTTTTTTTAGTTCATCTCGGATACCACTCCATGCGGATGGACAATTTTTTCATGTCCAATGCATGCAGTCTAATAATTCGATCTGTTAATATAATTGATAGAATATAAGAACATAATGTATAGGAGAATTTGTGTTAGTCATGTAAATGACTAACTACTTATATTTATACTAAAAGCTTTCTATTATAATGCCAATAATATTCTAAATAGAATCCTAATACCACTATGACTCTTAGCACTTCCCCTCAAGCTGGAGAGCATATACGCTTCGAGCTTGTTACAAATATATTTGACCTTCGGTCCACTCAACGCTTTTTAAAACATATCTGCCAATTGATCATTGGATTTAATATGTGAAGTACTAATAGTACGATCTATGATTTTCTCCCGTACAAAGTGGCAATCCACCTCAATATGCTTTGTTCGTTCATGAAAAACAGGATTATTAGCAATATAAATTGCTGCCTCATTGTCAAATATCAAATCCATGGGAAGAGTATGCCCAAATCCTAGTTCTTGTAACAAGTTCTTCACCCATATCAACTCACATGATGTATACGTCATGGCTCTATATTCAGACTCCGCACTTGATCTGGACACAATATTTTGTTTCTTGCTCTTCCATTAATCTAAATTACCTCGAACAAAAACACAATATCCTATAGTAGACCTTCCACCTGATCTAGACCCAGCATAATCAACATCAATATAGCCCGCAACTCTAAGATTTTTATGGTTTCTGTAAAGTAGTCCATACCGGGAGAACTCTTCAAATACATCAAAATTCGAATTACGGCATCCCAATGTGCAGTACGAGGTGAGTTAAGGAACTGTCTTACAACACTAATTGGAAATGAGATGTCTAGTCGAGTAACAGTTAAATAATTCAACTTACCAACTAAATGTCTATATTGTTCAAGATTATCCAATAAATCACCTTGATCTGCTACTAGCTTGAGATTAACATCCATAGGTGACTCTAGAGGTTTTGCTCCTAACAACCCTGTTTCAGACAATTAATCAAGACTGTATTTCCTTTGGCAAAGTGTAATGCCCTTATATGATCGTGCTACTTCAATACCAAGAAAATACCTCAAATTTTCCAGATCCTTGGTCTGAAACTGTGACTGTAAAAACAATTTTAACGTCCTACTTCCTTCATTGTCATCTCCTATGATCATTATGTCATCAACATAAACTAGAAGAAATATTTTACCAACACGGATGTGTCGATAGAAAACTGAGTGATCAAGTTGGCATTACTTCATACCAAAGTTGGTAATAACATTAGAAAAACGACTAAATCATGCCCGAGGAGATTGTTTCAATCCATAAAATGATTTTTGAAGACGACAAATCAACTTAGACTCCCCTTAAGCAAAATAACCAAAAGGTTGCTCCATATATACCTCTTCAGTCAAGTCACCGTGTAGAAAAGCATTCTTGACATCCAGTTGATGTAAGGACCAAGAAAACGATGCAGCTAGAGTACATATGCCATTTTAGCAACAGGAGAAAAAGTATCAGAATAGTCCAAACCATAAACTTGTGTATAACCTTTAGTCACCAATCGAGCTAAACCATCTAGGTTGACTTTTACTGTATAGACCCATTTAAAACCGACACAGGACTTTCCCAGAGGAAGAGAAACATGTGTCCAAGTACCATTTTGCCATAGAGCATGCATCTCTTCCTCCATGGCAGCTTTCCAACTAGGATGAGATATGGCTTCAGGAACAGACTTAGGAATTGAAACGGAGTCAAGAGATGAAATAAAGGAAAAATAGGAGGGTGATAGATGATCATATGACAACAAAGTTAGAAATTGGGTGTAAAGTGCATGTACGTTTACCTTTTCGTAGTGCAATAGGAATATCCACATTCGATGTAGTTTAGGCTGCGAGACAAAAGAAACCTTCGGCGTATGACGACGAACATTGATGTACCAAGTCTTTGACAAACACAAATCCATATCGAAGATCGGAATACATCGATCTATATCGGCAAACTCGAGATGAGGACATCGAATTACTCAAGACAAGGAGATCGACCAGTCCCTTTTTCGTGTGCGCGCTTGTCGATATGGCTACTATCGATAGGCCTCGTACCTTTTATTCAAAAGGGTTGAACTAAATATATAAAGTCAGATCCTGACCCGAACGTCTTATCGTGACCCATTTGCACCAAAAGTCTTGTCAGGATCTGACCCACTAACTCGTGCGAAAAACTATAAATAGCCCTCCTTAAATACAGAAAAAGGTATACACATTCTCACTAAGCTATAAATACCCATTTCAATATCTCGATCTCAACGCTTACTTAAGCATCGGAGGGTTATCGCCGGGTAACCACCGGCATTAACTTGACGTAGTTGTCTTTGATTGCGGGTTACGATCCCCGAGAACAAATAGAAGAGAGGTTTGACTGATCTGCCTACCTTTACATTGAAGAAAAGTGTAAATACCACTACCGTATCCCTCGGTAATACTAATATTATAATACACTGAAAACACTCTCATCAATTGGCGCCATCTGTGGGAAACATAACTCTGAATCGCATAAAGATGACCATGCATTCGATGGTAGCTCTCGCTCGAGAACGAAATGGAAACCAAGACCAACTCAGGGAAGGTCAAGGAGATAGCATGCCTCCAAGGCATCTTGATCACGTGTCGGGGAGGAGGGAGAACCCTCAAGACCCCCTGCACCAGAAATTATTCAAATGACGAAAAAAGACATGAAAGCCCTCATCGATGAAGCAAGAAAGGAATGGATAGCTGAATCCGCTAAGGAGAATGTCGAGATTCCTCAACGACGATCGAGGAAAAAGGCACCGGCCGTAGAAGCAAGGATGGATATGAACGAGGCCAACAACAGTAATGATTGAGACGATGAGAGAGATCTTCGTCGACATGAATTGGAGGAACAATCTGTAAGGGAAGTAAACAAATTAGCTTCCGAAGTTAGGTCGTTACACCAGAAGTTAGAAAGACACGAGAAGAAGAACGAAATACCGGTGTCTAACTCTCGACTAAGAAAGTCTCCTTTCTAGGATGAGATATTCTTCGAAAGACTGCCATTGGATAAAAGATTTCCGACTCAACTTCCTCGATACTTCGGTACCGAGGATCCTGAGGAACATCTCGCCTCATTCAATCTACAAATGCAGCTGCACGACATCTCGGATAACGTCGCAACTAAGGCATTTTCAACGACGCTATCAGGAATGGCGCAATCTTGGTTTGGAAGATTAGAAGAGAAATCGATCTTTGATTTTGATCAACTTTGTGATAAGTTCATGAGTCAGTTCGGAAGCAAAAGGGCGGTTCAACCTCCCGCCAATCATTTATATTCCGTTATACATACTCCCGACGAGACCTTTAGAGCATTTATGGGCAGGTTCGATGCGCCTTGTGCTTATAACGTCATATTGGGAAGACATGCTCTCAATAGCTTCTAGGCGATCATCTCCACACACTATCAGAAGCTGAAATTCCCATCGTCAAAAGGAGTAGGAGAAGCTATCGGTACCTCTAAAGACGGTTGGGATTGCTACACCGTCTCCATTGACAAACGAGAAGATAAAGATAAGCATTGCTCGAAAATACAGAAGATAAATACAGAAAAGGTCAGTGGGTCCTCGGGACCGCTTTCTATGGATAGCCCTCTCGAGAAGGGAACCAACGAGAAAAGAGAGGCTAAGCAAGAGGAAATAAATAATCGAAAAAGAAAATTTGAAAGGATCGAGCCATCTGAGGTCATAAAATAATTGAGTTGATACCACGAGAATCTTCTAAAACAACCAGAGTCGCGACACAGCTGTCGGAAGGACTCGAAACCCAGCTCATTGAATTCCTAAGAGAAAATGTGGATGTTTTCGCTTGGTCGACCACTGATCTACAAGGGATCGACCCAATAGTGATCGTCCATAGACTCAACATCTGTAATACCCGATATTTTTTTTGGGTCCTTTAGTTGTAATTTAATTGGATTAATATCATATTTTAAATGCTATTGTGATTTAAAGTTAAATTGAACTCTTTTGGGCTATGTTAAATACATTAATTATTTCTTATGGAATGTTGGACATAGAAATAATTTAGAAAACATGTATTTTGCCTTTTAAAAACATTGGGGTCATTTTGTAATTAGTTTGGACTAAAGTGTGCGAAATTTGTTGATTTAGGGGTCATTTTGCACTTTTTGAAAATTTGGGGTCAAGAGTGCAAAAATGCCTCTTCTCCTCCATTGGCTGTGCAGGCCATGATTACTCATCCTTGGAATGCCAAGAAATCAGCCATGGCAGAGGGGGAGACCATACCTATTTTCCCATTCAAACAATCCATCCTTCTCCATTCACACACTCATCCACCATTTTATATCTCCCCCCAAAAATCAGATTTCCTTGTTTCCCCCACACCATTACTTCTCGAAGTGCAAACTTAGAGAGAAAGTTAGAGAAGGAAGTGAAGATTTCTTGAAAATATATAGAGGGTAGGAATATATAGGAGAAAACACCATCATCACCACCACCTCCCGACGGACCACCGCCACTGTCGCCGCCGCTGCACCTTCGTCACTGCCGCCACCACCGCTGCTGCCGCCGTCGTTGCCGCCGCCGTGAATCGGAAAAGAAAAAAGGCTAACCTGAAAGCTTGTAAGAGTGTACAAAATCCCCTTTTTAGTATGGTTAATTGTGTGAAATAACTTAGGAATTTAGGGTTTTAATCTTGAAATATCTTAGAAACTTATGCTTTTGATATAGAAATATCTTGAAGATATAAATAATGGGTTTCTTTAATTTTATGATATTCAATGTTTAAATAGTTTTATTTTATTCTATGTTAATGCATGTTCAAAAAAAAAAAAGGGGACTTTTGTGATTGTTGAAAGAACCATGTTTTGTTCTTAAAATTACTTAAAGATTGACTATGAGAGCATATATGTTTGCTATATTATGGATCTTGAATAATATATAAATGTCTATGAAAATGTATGAAATTATATGAAAACTTTGGGTTGTTTTTAAAGATGGTTTTGTTATTTTGTTTGAGCATTTTATGCAAATTCAAAATTTGATCTCGTGTGCATTTTCCGGTGGGATTGGCCGGAGCCACCCCACCGCCGGCAAACAGCCATCGGCTACTGCCATAGCAGTGGCCGTGGCTGTTCTTTCTTTGTTGTCTGTTGCTGTTGCAAATTGCAACAGATTTGCAACAGAACAACAGGCCCATTTAATGGGCCTGTTGCTACTTGGTAAGTGGGCTGGCCATCAGGCCAGCCCATATATATATATATATAAAAAAAAAAAAAAAAAAAAGAAAGAAAGAAAATAATAATAATAATAATAATAATAATAATAATAATAATAAAATTTATAAGTAAATTTTCTGAAATTAAGAGAAATGAATTTATAAATCAAGTTTAATTATTAAATTCGAAAAAAAAAATGATAATGATAAATAATTATTAAAATAATAAAAACTGAAAATAATAAAATTTAATTCTGAAAAATAAAGTTTGTAATATTTAATATAAATTTGATAATTATACTTGAATATTTGTCTAAAATTAATTTCAAAAAAATAAAATTAAATAAGTTTAGATAATTTTGAATAACAATTTAAATAACTTTTGAAAATAATAATTAAAATAATCTTGGATAAATAATTTCCAGAAATAAATAAATTACTTAAATAATTTTAAGATAAAAAAAAAGATTAATTAATAATAATTTTTTTTTCGAATAAGCTTATGATTAAATAAAATTTTTGAAATGAAAATAATTTCAAGGATACATTAATTATTAATTAAGTAAAATAAAATAATTTTAAATAATATTCTTGGAAAATAAATAATTTGAATATAAAATAATATGTTAAATATTTTCTGAATATAATAAATTCAAAAACAAAATTATTAATATAATTTTAATTAATCTTGAACATTATTTTTATTTAGAAAAATAGTAAATAATTTGAATAATTATTTTCTGGAAATAATAAAAAAAAAATCAAATAAAATAATTTTGGATGATAAGTTTTCAAAAAAAAAAATTAATTTAAAATATATCGAAAAAAAAAAATAGGGTTAAAATTACCAAATAAAATAAAGGGGTTAAATTGTCGAGTAAAGTTTGATTTCGAATTAATAGTAATAATAAATATTTCAATTAGAACTTACTACATAAAATTCTTGAAATAAATAACTTTACTTATAACTTTGTAATAAACCTTAGAACCCTTGACCGGACTTGAAGGTCCATCTTTCGACCGTAATTTCAATATCGATCAACTATGATTCAAATGTATGTTGACTAAAGCATGGCTTAGTCATTGATTGAATCCTTGTGCTATAATTGTAATCTAAGATCGTTACATAAATATGTACAGGAGGAACCGGAGTCGTCACACTTGTCGCACTTTCTTCAGAAAATTTAAGCAGCAAAGGTGAGTGCTATGTGTTACATGTGTGTAAGTCTAAATGTGCTAGTAGGTCGAGTCAAAACTGTAACTTAGTTCCTAAACGAACAAGCATGTGATGTATGATAACATAAAGAACTCGGCTGCTAGGACGACCTACACGTTGAATTATTGTTTATGCCTATATGCTCATGAGTAACTGATATTGTATGTTGAACTGTTATTGAATTGTTACTGATTTCCTGTGACTGAATTGTTACTGTATTGTTGTTTGTACCCAAAAAATCGCCCTCGATAAATCGAGGTAAGACGGCTCGATGACAAGCCAAAAATGGCATCATGGCCGAACTGAATAACTCCAAAACAGATCAGACCAAATCGGATCCAACTTGGACCGAAAATGGATCCAATCGAACCAACGGATTGGCTATTGAGCCCAATTTCAAAACTCGACCCAACTCTTGCAATTAATTAATTCTGGGCCAAACATAAATTAATTAATTAATAAAGTTAATTAATTTATGGGCTAAGTTTAATTAATTACAAACTAAAGACCAAATTATGGTTAATTAGGCCCAATTAGATTCAATAAGTGTTTCTTGGACTAACTAATTAAGTTAATTAATTAGTTGGGCCAAGATTAATTAAGTGGCCCACTTGATAAGTAAGGCCATTAATTAATTAATTGGGCAATTATATAAATGGGCCGATTATAACTACAAAATAAGACCAAAATGGCCCGACCCAGAACCAAAGTGGCCCGACCAGCCCGAACTCGACCTGGGCCCAGCCCTAAAAATCGGCCAGCTTTCTTGTGGGGTCTAAATCTGATTTTTATTAAAGATTAATATTAATTAGAGATAATTAATAAAGGATAAAGATAAACCATATTAGTTGGTTTAAATAACAACTTCCTTAAATGTCTCTAATTAGTTATCTTTAATTCAAATTCAAATAAAACACACGTTCTTTCTTCTCCAACTTCCATTAAGCATTAATTTTCAGCAGAGAAAATAGAGAGAAAACCACCATTGAAATAGTGGAGGTAGTGGGAAATAGCAAAGTAGTGGGAGAAGTGGAATAGGGGCCATCAACTCCTTAATTTTCGGCCATCAGGAGGTTACTGGACAGCCATCAGCTTAATTTCCAGCAACTATAAATATACAGCAGCTGCCATTCGCGGGAGGGACACACACAACTCAATCTACAAAATCTCAGTCTAACACTGATCGGCTCAACGCCTCTCCGGAAGTCCAGCGCTCCGCTGCTTCTTTTTCAGCAAACACCCTGTAGAACCCCTGATATCAACCGTCACTCCTCAGCCACCAGCTACCCTCGACAGCCTGAAGTCTTGCCGCCGCCGCCGCCCAAAATCTTCCGCCGCCGCCCAAGGTCCGCCGCCGCCGCCGCTAAAAATAAGCCGCCGCCGCCGCCGACATTAAGCCGCCGCCGTCGATACTAAGCCGCCGCCGCCGCTGCTTCCGCTGTCCAGGCGCTGTCTCGAGCGAAACCCCTTGATAGCAGGCAGTTAACAGCTGTTTTCTGTCAAGTTATCAGCCCGCCAACTCCTCGATATCAGTCTGTCCCTCCTCAGCCACCAGTGATCCCTGACAGCCTGAAGGCCTGCCGCCGCCGCCGCCGCCGCTCACAGTCAGCCGCCGCCGCCGCCGTCTTCCGCCGTCAGCTGACACTGACTCGAGCGATACCACTCATATCAGCAAGTAGCTCGCTGTTAACTGTCATGTAAGTGCCCACGTATTTATATGACAAACTCATCAAGTAGCCATCTGCCTGATGAGCTCGTCGTCAAGTAGCCATCTGCTTGACGGCTATCGGCTGAGTAGCCATCTGCTCCGTCGATGCCTTGGTCAGTGGCCACCCGCTGATCAGGAGCCTGATTGGTGGTTACCCATCAAGGTTGGGCGAACCATTGACGGTGGGTCTCTTGTCGTCAATGTTACTTTCTGTCAACAAGTCGTTTTTCATGCATTATCAGCTCATCGGCGGGTTTACCTGCCGATCAAGGGGTCAATTTTCAGAACTTAAAAGATTTATCAACTCATCTGGCAGACTATGCCGAAACAGGAGACTCATCGTTTTGTATATTTTTGTAATGTTTGTACATCGGGGAACTTGCCAATATTCTTTTGTTTTTAATGGAAGTCGTTTGGCTCGTATGTCTTGACTCTTTTACATAAATATACTTTACGTCAATTGATTTTCATTTGATATGCTGTTTCTGTCAAGCTTATGTTTTCTGTCAAGGTGTATACTTTAAGTGATTGACTGTCAAGGCATTTGCTGATTTTCAAATCCGCTGATATGTTAAACAGGCCATCGATTGGTCATAAGTTTTTGGCATTTAAGAGAGATTTTCATAAATTGTTTAAGTCCTGCGGCCAGGCAGGCATAGAAAAGAACTAGGGGTAGTGTTTGCCTACTCTGTCACAATCGTTTAGAAGTCAGCCTTATCAAGACACTTTATTTCGATATCAACATGTCCTTGACAGGACACTTATATTATCAATCTACTGATATCCACATGTCTATCTTCAAATCGTTATGTTTGCACGCACGAACATTGGCACGCCCGCATTATTTCATATCATATCGAGGCATTTCGCATCGAGCCATTGGCTCGTCGAGGGATTCACTGACAGGTTTACAACGAACAATATTTTGGCACACCTTGATGCCAACAACGCCTCGATGTCAACCCCTCGACGCCAAGCATCCCTTGATATCAGTTTTACCGCAAACAATATTTTTTGTACTTCTCGATGTCAACGGTCACTCGATGTCGTCGAGGTGTTCCTCGATATTGAATTTATATGCAAACAATTCCTTGATGCCATGTATTGTAATCGATGCAAAATTTATAGCAAACAATATTTTGGCACGCCCAGTGGGACTTGAAAGTTTCTCAAAATGTTTTTATCAAAAACCCACCAGCCAAACAGTTTATGGCTCGGGGGGCATGAAAGTGATTTTTGGGTTTTTATTAAGTTGCCATGAAACGATTATCAGCCAACTTTGGCTAGCTGACAGCTTGATTATCTCTTTGCCAAACAGTCAATCAGTTGATACTAAGTGGTTGCTCTTTTGTTATCGACAGATGACATCACAGGTACCACGCAGGACTCGATCAACCTTGACAAGAACACGCTCTGACTTAACGCATACGTTGGAAAATCTATCAACGGTTCCACTGACTATGGAAGGAGCCGACAGAATCGATGAACTGACTGAACAGGTCCGTAGCTTCACCAGGGACCTTGAGACCAAACAGGAGGATTGGTCTAACATCGTCAGTAAGTTTGAGAACATGCTAGGCTCGGCCACTGCCGCAAGTCAGGCCAGTACAGAAGCCAGCCACACTGTAAATAACGCCTTGATACACTTGGAGGCGAAATTGACTTCGCTCACTGAAAGCATCAACATGCTCACCAATGGCATCCAAACGCAGGCCTGGACTGGGCCGCAGAGGACTGCTGTTGACAAGGGCAAGGGCCCTGCAATCCATATCGGGGGAAGCTCATCGAGAGACGAGACGCCTTTCAAGCAAGGCAATGGACAATCTAATGTCCCGGATAAGAGGGGAAGCACTTCTAAAGCAAGGAACACCCGTCAAGACTCGGGGGGCAGGTCCGAAGAGGACCGCTCAGAGGCCGTCGGATACGGCCAAGATGGATATCAGGCCAACTCAATGGCTTATGATAGGACTGCTCATCGAGCTGTAGAGGGTCCAGAGGACCTCTTAACGGTAAACCAAGCTGAAGAAATGTTCGTCAGGAGACAAGGGAACAGGGCAGCAAGGTATAATAAGCCTCACCCGGAGTATATTGATCAGATCCCATTCCCGTTGAACTACAGACCGCCGAATTTTACACTGTTTTCAGGCGAGGGATCACAATCTGCCACTGAGCACCTTGCTCGATTTTCTTTGGAATGTGGCAACATGACAAACGAGTTAAAATTGAAACTGTTTCCTAACTCCCTGACGGGAATGGCGTTCCACTGGTACGCCAATTTGAAACCTGGATCGGTCCCTGACTGGCCATCCATGGAAAAAATCTTCGTGATGAACCACTATCAGGCCCCACTCGAGGTGTCCGTCATCGAGCTGTCGAACATGAGGCAGCTGACAGGGCAGACTGTCGAGGAATACATGAAGAAGTTCATCAGGGCCAGGGGGTTCTGCGCCATCCCGCTGCCAGAAAGGGAATGCATCAAAATTGCCATCCATGGCATGCATTTCGAGTTGCGAAAGATCATGATGGCACAATACCACGAAGACTTATTCGAATTGACCGATCATGCGGTCCGATATGAACGAGTATTGAGAGACGAGAACGGCCGACAGCCTAGAGGGAGCTATTATCAAGTGAGTATGGCCGACTCTAGCGAGGAGCAGATCAATCAGGTCAGCAGACCGATTGAGCAACAGGGTATCGAGATCGGCTTGGCAGAAGTGGTCTGCCCTAAGAACACCGTATGTACGGATCTCGCCAAGCCGAAAGAACCCCAACCTACTATCAAGGTGCCAAATAATTTGGTGCGTCGGGACGCTGAATATAAAACCGACAGGGAAAGACGATACTCTTTCGACGTCTCGAAAACAGAGGCCATATTCGATCAGTTGCTGGCCGACAAGATCCTCCGCCTCAAAGGAGACCACGTGATTCCACCATT
This sequence comes from Penstemon eatonii, assembly GCA_038501285.1. Classification (NCBI taxonomy): domain Eukaryota; kingdom Viridiplantae; phylum Streptophyta; class Magnoliopsida; order Lamiales; family Plantaginaceae; genus Penstemon; species Penstemon eatonii. The sequence goes on along the minus strand of CM076715.1, from coordinate 55,968,591 downwards.
GTTGGTCCTAAAAGTGGTCAGATGAGGTCTAGAGGGGGGGGGGTGAATAGACCTCTGAAAACTTTAAAAATTTTCTCTAACTTTTTCTGTCAGCAGACTAAGCTGATCTGATTCGTAAGTTTACTAAGCTGATCGCGCACAAAGCTTTGAACAGCAGAGTTGACCACTCATCTGATTTCACTAGGTTGATTCAGATATACTCAGAGTTTCAAAACTTGTATGCAGCGGATATATCAAGTATGTTTTTCAAACAAGTTTTTCTTCAAAGTTTTACCCCAGTTTTGTAAATTCCCCAATTTAAAAGCTTTGCCTTTTAAACGTTTGTTTACTTTTGAAAATATGCAAGATAAAACAAGTAATCAAACACAAGGAATTTTTATAGTGGTTATATGGATAAAAATCCTTTAGTCCACTCTTCCAAGTCACACAGATCTTGGGTTATACTAGAAAACACAAAGTTAACAGTATACAATGCTTGTGCCAAACAACAAATGAAATGGCCACAAGTGCGCAGCAAGAAATCACACAGAAATCCTACTCTCCGAAGCTAGATCACTCACACAGATGGATCTACACTCCTCACACTATTTTCAGTATAGGAGCTCACAAAGAGAACCTACACTAAGAAGCTATATCACTTCACACAGATGGATATACACTCCTCTCTTTTCTCAGTTGAAAGTCACTCAGACAGACAACGCAAGTTCTCTGTTCTTCAACGAAAAGCTTCGTCAACAAATGACTGGGCTTGTGATCAGACGACTCAACTGATGGATCTCGCTCTTAAGATGTGATCTTGAATTGTGCAAGTCTCCTTTAGATCTTCAGTTAGTCTTCTATTTATACTCTCGAATTTGAATTTCTGCCCGTTGAAGATGAGACAGAAATCTGCAGTCCTCGAGTTCTGGTCCCCATTTTCTGGAACGGCTCCCTGCAACTGCTACAGTACAGTCTGCTGTACTTTTTGTCAGTCGCATTTAATGCACTCAGCAGGTTACCGTTGGACAGCTTGCTGACCGTCTTCACTTGGCTGATGGGAGTACTAAGCTGATGGCTACTCTGCTGATTCAAGAATGAACATATCTATCTTGACTCGGCTGATGATCACCAATCTGATCTTCACTGATCTGATATCCCACTCGGCTGATTCGGTCACATAGCTTCCAGACCTTGAGATAGGTTTCACTAAGCTGTTCTTAGTTGATGACTTATCCTTTTGATCTTCAAAACCATTATGGCCTTTTTGTCATCTTCAAAACCTTCTCCAATATTAACCAACAATTTCCCCCTTTTTGATGATGACAAAACCTTCAACTAAGAACGTCTTCTAAGTCTTCAGATTTGGTCTTCATACCTTCAGATGGAAATTTATTGATCTGATACAACTTTCAAAAATTACCAATAGTTGGTTCTTTTCCCTTTTTTGATCTTCTGTTTAAAGGGTTCTTAGTTGCATCTTTTATCTTCCCCCTTTTTGTCATCAACAATAGTATTGCATCTCTTCTTCCCCTTTTTCTCTTTATATGATTGCAAACTTAGTATGCTGAAGACAATTAGATGAGTACTAGGCTGATTTAGGTAGTCTTCGTTGCTGTTTATCACTCCAGCTAAGAAAATTTCCCCTAACTTCAAGAATTGATACCACTTGTTGGTATTTGTGGCCTGATTCCACTTGTAGTCTGATGCTACTTGTAGTCTGATACTACTTGTATAAATGTAAATCAGATTAGTCAGCAGATATCACTTGTTGATGTGATAACATATGCTGATACCACTTGATGTAGTACATTCTTGAATAACACTTGGCTGTTGAGTTCCAGTCGGCTGATTAAGAAGCAGTCTTCTGATAGCTTCATTTTGACTTATTGAAAACTTCATCTTTATTTAGGAGTACCGCTAGTCGTACACGTTCCCCCTAAGTTTAAGAATCCGTGGTCAAGTAGTCTGATGAGAGTTTCTCTTCAAAGACACTCAGCCGTTGAATTCCAGTAAGCTGTTCTGGGTTAGTCTTCTGGTAAGTTCCCCCTCAACTTATGAATCCAAAATCAACAAACCACTTTCTTTGTCACATGGTTGACTGATACCACACTTGATGGTGATACTGCTTGTTGCGATCAGTTGTTGGTCTTTAATACCACTTGTTATTCTTTGATAATCTTCAACTTTTCAACACTCTTGCGTTCCTTGAAATCTCCAAATGTAGTGTCTACCACTTGAATTATACCACTTTGTTGATATCACTTATTTGATAACACACTTGTTGGTTCATGCTCGCTGGTGAGACCACATGTTGAACTTGGTGACATTTGCAAGGCAGTCAACTCATCTTTGTCATCTCACATGCATTTCACCTGTTAAACAGATGACTAATTTTGGTACCCTTTATTTATTGGGTCCAGCAGGATTAGTAAGACCTTTAACATGTGATGATCTAGTGACTTATGTTTTATCATGATGATACCACTTGTCATTATGATACCACTTTCTGGTCATGATTAAAACAAAGCTCATAAGCGAGGTAAGATGCATGAAATGTGTGATAAACATGCATATTGAAATGAGGATGGCAATCAGCACAGTGAACATGATCAACATGATAATTTGAAGAAGCATAGTGCATGTCATAATAATTATCATAATGTGATTCAAATTCTTGCCAGATAATTCATTTTTGCCTCGATTTCTTACCCGAGTTATTTAATAACTCACCTTAGATTTGGCAGACTTGACTTTTAAATTTTACTCCTATCAGCAGCCTATTCGGCTGATGGGTTTTAGTAGTCTGATTCGTCTTAGGTAGCTTACTAGGTATTCTAACCTTTGAGCATCAGTAGACTTCTTCTTTTAAGCCTCTGATTTCTTTTTGTTTAGAGAATGATGCAATTTCTTCTTTTAAGTTCATTTATATCTTCAAAATAAATTGCATACTCAGCTTTTAGAGTTTCATTCTCATGCTCAAGCTTTTTGGTAGTCAGCTGATTCTTGAGGTTTTTCAACCTGAAGTTTCAGTGATCTGATTTGCTCTTTTTAGCAGAGTCATCTCTTCCTTAAGCTTGGCAAATGCACACACAATATTTGAATTTGTAATTCAGCATTTATTCAAACGATTCAAATAGTGCATTTAATTTACAATAGAAGTTACCTCAGGTTCAGAATCATCAGATTCTATGACAGTTAAGCACAGTGTTTCAGGTACTTCTTCAAATTCTTTATCAGACGACTGACAGTCTGAATAAGATGTGCAGGAGTTTATTAGCTTTGCTGCATCAGCTAACTTTGATTTGCTCTTTCTAAGCTTACGCTCCTTTTTGGCACGCTTTTCCTTTTCAGCAAAATTTTCAGATGATAAGTGAGAATGATCTTTGATCAAGAGTCCATACTCCTCTTCATTTTGGTCTCTAAGTTTTGCTTTGGAGGAATCCCTGTTTTCCTGAAAATAATTAGAAGAAGATAAAGTAGCATTTTTATATTTTGATTTCATTTTCTTCTTGTAGAGCTTCTCAAAATCATTCAGCAGCAGGGTAACGTCGTCAGCAGTGTAGACTTTCTCTGAACTCAGCAGAGTCTTCTGTTTTGACATGTCTGCTGATTTTCTTGACTTGTCTGACGCCATTAGAGCAGCAATAGGGTCTGAACTGGTTGACACTTCTAATCCCATTCTTGGCATTTGATACTCAAAAGCTTTGAGGGATGAGAACAGTTCGGAAAGGGAAATATTCCCTAAGTCCCTTGATTCTTCCATGGCTGTCACCTTCATGTTGAATTTAGGTGGCAAGGCCTTGAGAACCTTTGCGGTGATCTCCTTGTTCGAAAATTCTTTACCAAACCTTAGAACTTCATTCAGAGCTTTGGTAAATCTGGTATCCATCTGATCAATCGTTTCACCAGACTTCATCTTGAAATTTTCAAACTCCTCAAGAGCTACACTGAGCTTGTGTTCTTGGATAGCGTCGTTTCCTTCGCTTAGCTCGCAGACTTTATTCCACATCTCTTTGGCAGTTTTGAAATGCTTGATCTTCTGGAATCTTTCTTCGTCTACAGCTTTGAACATGATGAGCTTAGCCTTTTTGTCAAGGTTTACTAACTTGACTTCTTTGGGAGTCAGCTCATCCAGCTCTTTGTCAACTATCTGATCTGGTTGGCCAGCAACCTTCACAGTCTTCTGAAATCTGAATGGTCCTTTTGTAAAACAAGTAAGCATGTTGTCGTCATAAGCGGCAAGAAGGATTTCCATTCTGATTTTCCAGCTTTCAAAGTCCATAAGACCGATGTGAGGAACATGGCTTATGACATCCATTTTTCAAAAGTTTCTGATTTTCAAAATATGCTCTCTTTTTGAAAAATTTTAAAAACACACCTTGGATCAAGTTAGTTTGATCAGGCAACTGATTCTAATGAACCACCCGCTCTGATACCACTTGTTGGTCCTAAAAGTGGTCAGATGAGGTCTAGAGGGGGGGGGGTGAATAGACCTCTGAAAACTTTAAAAATTTTCTCTAACTTTTTCTGTCAGCAGACTAAGCTGATCTGATTCGTAAGTTTACTAAGCTGATCGCGCACAAAGCTTTGAACAGCAGAGTTGACCACTCATCTGATTTCACTAGGTTGATTCAGATATACTCAGAGTTTCAAAACTTGTATGCAGCGGATATATCAAGTATGTTTTTCAAACAAGTTTTTCTTCAAAGTTTTACCCCAGTTTTGTAAATTCCCCAATTTAAAAGCTTTGCCTTTTAAACGTTTGTTTACTTTTGAAAATATGCAAGATAAAACAAGTAATCAAACACAAGGAATTTTTATAGTGGTTATATGGATAAAAATCCTTTAGTCCACTCTTCCAAGTCACACAGATCTTGGGTTATACTAGAAAACACAAAGTTAACAGTATACAATGCTTGTGCCAAACAACAAATGAAATGGCCACAAGTGCGCAGCAAGAAATCACACAGAAATCCTACTCTCCGAAGCTAGATCACTCACACAGATGGATCTACACTCCTCACACTATTTTCAGTATAGGAGCTCACAAAGAGAACCTACACTAAGAAGCTATATCACTTCACACAGATGGATATACACTCCTCTCTTTTCTCAGTTGAAAGTCACTCAGACAGACAACGCAAGTTCTCTGTTCTTCAACGAAAAGCTTCGTCAACAAATGACTGGGCTTGTGATCAGACGACTCAACTGATGGATCTCGCTCTTAAGATGTGATCTTGAATTGTGCAAGTCTCCTTTAGATCTTCAGTTAGTCTTCTATTTATACTCTCGAATTTGAATTTCTGCCCGTTGAAGATGAGACAGAAATCTGCAGTCCTCGAGTTCTGGTCCCCATTTTCTGGAACGGCTCCCTGCAACTGCTACAGTACAGTCTGCTGTACTTTTTGTCAGTCGCATTTAATGCACTCAGCAGGTTACCGTTGGACAGCTTGCTGACCGTCTTCACTTGGCTGATGGGAGTACTAAGCTGATGGCTACTCTGCTGATTCAAGAATGAACATATCTATCTTGACTCGGCTGATGATCACCAATCTGATCTTCACTGATCTGATATCCCACTCGGCTGATTCGGTCACATAGCTTCCAGACCTTGAGATAGGTTTCACTAAGCTGTTCTTAGTTGATGACTTATCCTTTTGATCTTCAAAACCATTATGGCCTTTTTGTCATCTTCAAAACCTTCTCCAATATTAACCAACAACCATCAATCAAAATATCAGGTAAGACGTATTGTAAGTATCATGATGTTTGGACTCACACAACAAACGAGTGTCTAGTGTTCAGGTGGTTGGTGCAGGATCACCTTGACAAGGGCATCTTGAGGTTCGCTCCGGATTGGAAAATCACAAAGCCGATGACGGTTGACGCCAATCCGTTCCAACAAAACGAGGTGGGGATTAATGTGATAATGGTTACAGATCCGTCAACGGGTGAACACCTATACGTTGACGAGGAACCAGAACGCTCGCCGGCAATCAGGGAGATGGGTTTATGCGCAAGATGCCAAAATGAGTTGGCAACAATACCGTTATTCCTCAATCCAGCGTTATACAGCCCATACATGCCCTGGCTAAATGCAACGCCGACAGGATACCCATATCAAGCGATGCCGCGACCGCCGGCAACGCCACAAACAGCGCCGCGACCGCAGGCAACACCACCACCACCTCCACCTAGACCGACGGGGCCATGCCCGATTCCATTCCCAATGGAGTACACAGAGCATGCATTGACAACAATGGGACAAGGCCGAGAACGGGCTGAGGACAGAATGCCTCGACAGAATCGAGGGGATACAAGCCGTAATAACAGAATCAGGGAGAGATCCCCTGATAAAGCACCAATCAGACAGGTCAGATCGACCGCCAGTCGCAGAGACAGGACACGTGGTCCATCGCCAAAAATTACACCGCCAGGCTCATCAAGGCCGCGGACTGTTCATACTCCAGCCGACACACAGGTGGATCGATGGGTTCCCGTCAGGCACCCGAAATTTCCTGGAGATCGAAGGGTCGATCAGATGACCCGGACACAGTATAGGCGTTACTTACGCCAACGAAAGGAGATGGAAATTGCTAAAGGGAAGGCCCCGATGAGGGAATCAGTAAAGAAACCTCCGTCAAGGGAACGGAAAATGAAACAGGGAGCAAACGAGGCCAAATCTGGCCAAGGGATCAATATCGAGGCCAAGGCCTCGATGCAAATCGACACTTCCAAGTGGACTCCTGGGAAAGCCAAGTTTGGCACAATCGACATAGAAAAGGTAATGGCAGATGATGATTTATTGTTCGACGAGGAAGATGAAAACGATCTCGAGGCGAAATTTGCCGAGATTTACAACGACAGAGACAATAAGGAAAGTGAGGCCAAATTTGACCAGACTGTCAAGGCCAAATCTGGCCAGGAAATCGAGAAACAGGTCGATCGACCTGTTGAGCAGCAGGAAATCGAGCAACAGGAGGTCACTAAGCAAGCGGTCGATAAGAAAACAGAAACAAAGACGGTAGACAATGCCACCACCAGTCAGCCGACGAACGGCTCGACAGTGATGGAATGCAACGCTATTGATTCTGAGCTTGTTGAATTCGTCAACGAGGAGCTGGAGTATGCCTCTGATGGCTTTTGGGACGACAGTATGCCAGTAGTACAAATGGCAGAGGACCTAGAGCTGTTATCGGTCGACGACGAGAAAGAGACCGATTGGGATAAAAGAGTTGAAACTATTTTCCAAAAGCCACCATCATTTATGGCTCGACACATCAGGCCACTTTACGTATCAGGCCATATCGACGGAAAACCCATCGACAGAATGCTGGTCGACAATGGGGCAGCCGTCAACGTGATGCCTGCATCGACGATGCACAAACTGGGGAAAATCAGCGAAGACTTGATGGAGACTAAGGTGATTGTCAGCAACTTCACAGGGGGAAAAGATGACACGTTAGGAATATTGCCCGTCGATGTAAAGATTGGAAAAACCAGTTTGAGGATCGCTTTCTTTGTGGTAGATGCTGCCACCTCTTACAACGCGTTGTTGGGAAGGGACTGGATTCACTCAGCCCTTTGTGTACCGTCCTCTCTTCATCAATGCTTATTAATCTGGGGAGACTACCCCGAACCTGAAATTATTATGGCCGACAACAGGCCATTCACCGCCAAAGTCAACGCTGTCGAGGCAGCTTATTATCGGGATGATGTAGGTCCTTATCGATTCATCGGGCAGGACAAATACGGACGACCGAAGGAAGTCACTTCAAGCAAGAAGTTGACGCAATTGGAAATGGCTTGTCTAGCCAAGGAGCTAAGTCGGCCCTGCAACGTCAAGGAGTCAGGGCCGCAGGAAGAACACTGTCAGGATTAATGAATTGTCCTGATGACGAAAGACCATCGGCCTGTAAGGCCGACAGACTGGAAATCGATGAGATTGTCGTTATCGGGCCGCAGCAGGAAGCATGTGCCGATTTAATCAAGAGGTTTCGGGCCTATGTGGCCGAATGCTACACAGGAGATCTCATCTTCGAGGAGGAAACGCCACCGTCGGTCGGCGATGAAATTCAGTTAGATGAACTAGCAACGGCGCCAGCCAAGCTCGATGACATCAAGATACAGGTGCAGGACCCTGTCATCGAGATTGAGTTAGGTACTGAGGTTGATCATAGGCCAACTTACATCAGCGCATTGCTTGATGATGGCCAGAAGGATCGATTGATCGAGGTGTTGACGGAATACAAGGATTGTTTCGCCTGGAATTACGACGAGATGCCTGGGTTAAGCAGGGAGTTGGTAGAACATCGTATTCCGATACTTGAAGGGTACTTACCCCGGAAACAGCCCCTGCGAAGGATGTCTGTCGAGGTCTGCAGACTAATCAGGGAAGAAATCGAGAAGCTGTTGAAGGCCAGTTTTATCGAGGTGGCCCGATATCCGGAGTGGGTAGCGAATGTAGTTCCCGTAATGAAGAAAAACGGGAAAATCAGGATATGCATCGATTTCAGAGACCTGAATCTTGCATCTCCGAAAGACGAATACCCGATGCCAATGGCGGACATGCTAATCGATGCTGCCGCTGGCAATATGTTCCTGACAGCCGTCGACGGAAGTGCAGGTTACAATCAGATTTTTGTGGCTGTCGACGACGTACCAAAGTTGGCTTTCCAATGTCCCGGCGGGATAGGCACCTTCCAATGGAAAGTGATGCCATTCGGACTCAAAAACGCCGGAGCCACTTATCAACGAGCCATGAACTGCATTTTCAGTGAGTACATCGATGACTTTGTTAAAATTTACATCGATGATATCATTATTAAATCGGCTAGTTACGAGGAACACTTAACACATTTGGCGAAGTCATTTGCCAAAATGAGGAAACATAAATTAAAACTTAACCCCTTGAAGTGTGTGTTTGCAGTTGCGTCAGCCAATTTTCTTGGCTTCTTGGTGCATCGCAAGGGGATTGAGATTGACAAAAATAAGTCCAAAGCTATCTTGACGGCCAGACCTCCGTCGACGAAGAAGGAATTACAACAATTCCTTGGGAAAGTTAACTTTTTACGGAGGTTCATCTCTAACTTGGCTGGAAAAACGAAGGTCTTCTCGCCTTTGTTGAAATTGAAGGACAAAGAAGAATTTTGCTGGCAAACGGAACACGAGCAGGCGTTTCAGCAAATCAAGGATAAGCTGACAACGCCGCCTGTAATGATGCCGCCTGTCAAGGGGAAACCCTTGAAACTATATATATCCGCCACGGATGACACCGTCGGCGGATTTCTGGCACAAGACGACGAGGATGGATTTGAGCGAGCAGTCTATTACTTGAGCAGGCACTTGACAGAAACGGAGCAAAGGTACTCCCCGATAGAAAAGGTATGCCTCGCTTTATTTTTCTCTTGCAAGAAATTACGTCATTATATGTTGCCTGTGAAAGTATTGGTTATTTCTGGTATTGATGTGATAAAGTACATGATAGCTAAGCCTGTAATGAGGGGAAGGATCGGTCGATGGGCCATCCAACTGATGGAGTATCAATTACAATACGTACCGCAAAAAGCCGTCAAAGGCCAAGTATTGGCTGATTTTCTGGTGGACCATCCATGTCTCGATATCGATCAAGCCGTTCTCAAAGAACTGGACTCGATGACAGTAGAGATCAGGCCATGGACACTGGCCTTCGATGGGTCTAGAACCGACAGGCTGTCTGGAGCAGGTATAGTCTTGACTTCTCCGTCAAATGTAAAAACTAAGTTATCAATTCAATTTGATTTTGAATGTACTAACAATCAGGCCGAATACGAAGCCTTGATAATTGGACTGGAAATGCTTAGAGAGCTCGACAGCAAGTCTGTCGTCATCGTCGGGGACTCGCAGTTGGTTATCAGGCAGATACAAGGTACTTATAAATGCCGAAACCCAACGCTTGATAAATATTATTTAACTGCGATGTCTTTGTTGTCGGAGTTTGTTGACGTTACATGTTACCATGTGACGAGGGGAAACAACAGCGAGGCCAACAGTTTGGCCCAACTGGCGACTGGTGTTGATCTCCCTGATGACATCGAGGAATCCCTCTATGTCGTCAGGAGACGACACTGTCCTTCATTTATGTATCGAGACAACGTCCTGACTGTTTTGAGTGTGTTTCAGGATCCTGATGACTGGAGAGAGCCGATCAAAAAATATCTGGCTGATCCGTCGGACCGAGCATCTCGACAGACGAGGCTCAGGGCAGTCAATTATGTCTTGATAGGCGACCAGCTGTTCAGAAAAAGCCATGACGGCGTGCTCCTGTTATGCGTCGATCAGCAAGAGGCCATGAGAATTATGATGGAGGCTCATGAAGGAATTTGTGGGGCCCATCAAAATGGTCACAAGTTAGCATGGCTGCTGCGCCCATATGGCTATTACTGGCCAAAGATGGTGGGAGACTGTATCCAATTGGCAAGGGGTTGTGAGAAATGCCAACGCTTCGGGACAGTCCAAAGAATGCCCGTCGAGGAAATGAACATGATAATCAAGCCATGGCCTTTCAGATGTTGGGCCATCGATATCATCGGGGAGATTCACCCCTCGTCTTCCAAACACCATCGATACATTATTGTGGCCACGGATTACTTTACTAAGTGGGTAGAGGCCAAACCGCTCAAACAGGCCAATCAGGCCGAGGTGATGAAGTTCATCAAGGACTTAATCATTCACAGATTTGGTCTGCCACAGACCATTGTCACTGACAGGGGACTGATGTTCGTCGGTCAAGAAATCAAGGAGTTTGCCAGATCAATGGGTTTTGAATTGGTCCATTCAACACCGTACTATGCACAAGGGAATGGCCAAGCGGAAGCTTCTAATCGAGTCCTCAAGGACATTATCTCAAAAATGATCGAAGAAAACCCAAGAGCTTGGCACTTGATGCTGTCAGAGGCATTATGGGCTTATCGGGCGAGCAAGCGGACAAGTACAGGCACCACCCCGTATAAGCTAACGTACGGACAGGAAGCCGTTCTACCGATGGAGATCAACGTCCGATCTCTCCGGGTGATGCAGCAAAACGAGCTGACGCCCGAAGAGTATACTGAAAATATGTTCCAGCAGCTCGACGAGCTCGACGAAATCAGGGTTGCCGCGTTAGACAAGATCGAGGCACAAAAAAGGCTAGTTGCCCGATGCTACGATAAAAAGATACGCAGGAAACACTTTGACGTCGGGGATATGGTCTGGAGAGTCGTTTTGCCACTTCATCAGCGCGAGAAAAAGTATGGGAAATGGAGCGCGACGTGGCAAGGACCATACGAAGTCTACTCGATAACCCGAGGTGGGGGTTACATCTTGAAGAAGCCAGATGGGAATCTCTGTCGGGACCCCATCAATGGAAGATACTTGAAAAAGTTTAGACCCACCCTTTGGGAATCGATGTGTCTTGAACATCAGCGGGCGTTGGAACTCGAAATCGAACGGCGTCAGGAATACTTCAATGCGCCGATCCCTCTGTAAATATAAGTAGGATTTATTTTCGGTTTTTTTTTTATGTCCGTTCTCTTTTTCGTAGACTAGGATTTTAAATTAAAATTAGTAGTCGCATTTACTTTTGTTTTTAGTCCAAACACTTCCGTTTTAATTTAAGTTTTTGTTTCCCCGTTTTCCAAAATTTTTACTTTAAAGCATTTCGATTGGTCGTTTTGAGTTGACTTCATTTTTTAAGTCCCGTTGACAAGAAAGTATGTTTTGGCTTCCGAAAAATAGCTCGTCAAAGGGGCGAATTTATAGTATGAAAGACAAATACTTAGTTTATTTGGCTTTGATGTAAAGAGAATGGAATCTAAAGCCAAATAAAAGTTTACTAACAAAAAGGAAAGCAGTCTATGGCTATTAAGCCACTACATCAACAGGAAAGCAAACAAGTCCGTGGCCATCAGGCCAATGCAAAATAAGCAAGAAAGTAAACTAAGTATGAAAAGTCATAAATCTGAAGGCACAAGCGCCGATATCAACGGCTCGCAGGCCGGAAAAAGTCACTGTAAAAAGTCTTGGGTAAACCTTCCGAGGAACTCCTTGACAGCCGCTTCAATCCTGGCCTGATCAACCGCCGCAGCATGCGCCCGAGCAGTCACTTGACTCTCCGCAGCCTTCGCCTCGTCAAGTAAGCTCGCAGTGTTAGCTAACTCCTCTGTAATCGATTCAGCTTCCGATACAATAGTCTTCATCTTGCCTCGGACCATGTCCAACTCCTCCTGCATCTTAGCCATGGCCGCGACTAAGTCGGCCTCGGCACCCTGGAGATGAGTAAGGGAATCATTGAAGTCGGAGCCTTGAACGTATAGCTCACTGAATCGCGTATGAATAGCTTCGACAGGAGACGCAAAGGAGGCTTTCGCCTTGATAGCCTTGTCATTATCCTTAAAATCACCCCTCATTTTCCCGAACCTTCGCACAAAGTCCAAATAGAAAGGTGCCATGTCATCAGGGAGTTTGGCAGAGGACAGACGGCTCGCCAAGTCATCCAGCGACGGCCCCATGTTGATCATCAAGACCTCTAGGGGCTGGACTTGATAGTTCGACAACAACCCTTTGAATTGGGCAAGCTCCTCAGGGGTAAACGGGGACTGACTCGGCTGATCGGATACTGCCGACATGGACTGAGAAGAAGAACTCATTGATAGGGCATGGGTACTGGCAAATCGAGCCAACATCTGTGCGAGCCGTTGAGAAGTACCTTTAACTTGGCTAGACAAGGGGACCTACAAAAGCCGGAAGTAAAACAGGGTCAGTCAATGCAAAACATACAAGGAAATTGCGAACGTTTTGATAAGGAAAATTACCTCTTGATGAAGGAGAGGAGCCGAAACAGGAATTTCCTTGACAGGAACGTTCTGATGGATGGCAGACTTAGGCTGTCGAGGGACTGCAGTAGCATCTTCTGATGACTTGTCAACAACCGCATCGACAAGGGGTTCCTCGACGCGTATCGGAGAAGGCTGGCGAGGAGGAATCTCCACTCGCTGAAATTGCGTCCCGTCATCCTCACTGTCTGACGAGCTGTCGGCCATCGTCCTAACCCTTTTCCGGGGAGGAAGGTCATCCGCAGCCGCTTGACGTTTTCCCCCGGAGATTATTTCCTGACGGAAAACGAGGCATCAAGGTAAGCTTAAAGGTAGTAATAACTTAAATCAAATAAAAACTACTTTCTCGTCGGAACTGCTCATGGCATCCGTGCCACCCCGTTAGGAGAAGAGCCGACGAGAACGTCGGAGGTGTACGACGAAAATATCATTTACCTTGTCAACGGAAGATTGGGCCTCGGAAGTTTGTAACGATTGAGAAACAGCGGGTGATGGTCCTGTCGGACTAACAATCTGCAAGGGGATAGCAAAAGGGATCACAGGCTCTTTGACGGCCTTCTTTTTATCAGCAGGAGGGGCCGACGACTTCCTTCCTGCAAGGAAACAAACACGTCAAGACATAGTCATAATTGAAGAAAGAAAAACGGGAAATCTACCTGAGTCGTCAAGAGCAATGGTGCCCCCGTCCTTGTATTCACATAAAAGATAAATCGTTGATATATCTCGGGAGTTATCAGCTCGATACCCCGTAAAGGTGACATGGGAACTAACTTGATGACTGTGAGGACGGGAGTTGACACTCGCTTTAGGGGTAACAAGGGGAGCCATGCATCCCGACGACTCAATAAAATCAGGGAGTAAAGGAAGGGAAGGGCCAAATGGTTTGTAAAAAGTATGCCAAGGAGGAACCTCGCCGGGGCCCCCTCGTTTTTTGGCTAATCTAGAATGTTCCAACATGGCCCTACCTATTCTAATATTCTTCAAGGATTCAAAATTAATGGCAGCCCGTTCATACACCCTATCCCTATTATCGGGATCCCAAACTACATCATAAAACCGTTCAAAACGAGAAACGATGTAAAGTGTACCTTTCTTCGATGCCCTGATGGTGGCTGCTGCCGATTGTTCAAGGAAGGGCCCGTCAGTGGAAATAAGCTCCGGGTGGTTGGGAACCTCAAACCTTGCTGCTGCAGCGTGGAAGGTCTCCCGACGAGTCAAGCTAATATAACCACTCCACCATTTCTCAAAGTCCGGTGAGCCGACAGGGTTGGGAACGAAAAGGCGGAAAACGAAAGCATCTCGAGCCGTCCGCCAACATCTACGAAGCTCATCAAAGCTCTCCATATCCGCTACTTCCATAAAATCCTCATTCCTCTCACTTAAAGAAATACCGAATCGAGGAACCGATTGTATTAAGCCGAATTGACGAGACACATAGTGCGCCGGGTAAAAACGAACCGTGCACTTGAGAGGTTTTCGCCTCACTGATGCCTTGGCTCCGGTAACTTTAAAACCCGATGGAATATCCCTTGGCGTTAAAAAGCTGGCCCACAGTTTGTGAAAGTCCTTAATTTCATCAGCCGATGCAGAAGGGTTGTATGCCGCCAATATCCGGGGATAAAATACCGAAAAACGAGGCTCAGGCCCCTTGACAGCATTGTAGAACCTGCTGAAAAAGTAATAGAAGTTGCAAGGGGGAAGTTGTTGGCGAGCCACGAAGGCCGCATAGATCTCAGTACCAACAGGTGTTTCATCAAACGCACAAAAATCCGGAAAATATGCACATAACCAAATCTGGAGCAACCAGATGGGCCCCTGCAAGAAAGTACAACCGGAGGCCAAAAATCCCTCGATCCCAACACAAAAGCCAGAAAACACAATCGGCCCTAAGGCTATTTTTTCACCCCTAGCAAGACTAATAGCAATAGCGTTATATTCTTTGGTCACCGATAAAGCAGGATTGCAAAAAAACATATCTTGACAACCAGAGAGTAAGAAAATGAACATGTTCTGTGTGAGATACCTCGATAGAGTCAGATAGGCCCTTATATCGACCGATGACAGGTCCATACGAGAGAGCATTATCACCGGTACCAAAGACGGTAGGAAAATAGAACGCGTCATCACCAGCGGAGGGCAGCGGGTCGATGTAACCCCCAGTGGGCCCAAGACCGCAAATAGCAAGAATGTCCAAGAGAGTCGGCGTCATGGGACCGTGCGCAAAATGGAATGTATTATCGGCTCGGCACCAAAATTGGACAGCGGCTCTAAGGAGAGGGAGATTCAAAGACAAGCCCACTTTACAAAATTGAATAATGTCGAAAATCCCACAAATTCGCCAAACAGGGGCGAATACTCTCTCGACTCGATTGCACCATATGAGCCACTCCGAATGTACGGGCGAACCCGCCCACGGCCATCCCCTAGTGGTGGATTTGAAGGTAATCGGACCAGAGGAGAAGGGAAGAGCCTCACCGGGATACACGAGTGGATGCTCGTTGGGCGGCGGTAAATCTGCCGGAGAATGAGTAGGGCCGATTGTGGTGCCCAATGGAATTTCTTGGAGCACTTGAGTAGGGATTTGTACATCACGTCGATTTATACGCTGAGCAGCCATTCTAGTTGAAGAAAAATCTTCAATTTTTCGGCTATGGAGTTTCTTGAACTTCAAATGTGGGTTTTCAAATTTGTAGTATGTTGGGAGATTTGGTTTCGGGATTTGGTTTCTTTGGAGCGAGAGGAATCCGAAAATGGTGAGAACACGGGAAAATCGAAACTAAAAAGCTTGATTTCGAAGCTTGGAGATTTTCGGCTATGGAGGGTTCCAAAAATGGGTTTTTTCGGATTTAGGGGTTTTTTGGGATTTGGTTTCGGGTTTTGGTTTCTTCGTGAGATGGGGAATCCGTTGGTGTAAAAATGAAGGAAAGAGATGAAGTAGAGAGCTTGGATTGAGGGATGCAATTTTCGGCTATGGAGATTGTTTGGAGTTGGAATCGGCCGAAGTGAGTGAGGAAGGAGAGAGGGGAAGAAGATGAAAAGGTGAGTAGTGTAAGAGTTTGTGGGGCCCAGGGTGTGTAAGAGTTTTGTTTTATTTGAAAAAGGGGAAAAGTAGATATTGGGGAGGTGTGTAGTGCGTAGAATACTAATTAAATTGGGAACTAGAAGGTGATAGGCTCTAATTGATTTTGTCCGGGGAGTTGGGAATAAGTTGGGGAGTTGACATCTGGCAAAAGAATCAGCAGATTGGGAAATATTCCAAAGTCCCAAAAATACTGCCATAATTTAATTGGCTAAAAATGGTCAATTTGTAATTATAAGCCTGATCAAATTAAATGCCGATCGAAGAATAAAAATGGGAAATTTTAAGACTAAGTCTATCCGATAAAATTTTATTATCAAATAAAATTTATCAGATACGACTTACGGGGGGCATTGTTTGTACCCAAAAAATCGCCCTCGATAAATCGAGGTAAGACGGCTCGATGACAAGCCAAAAATGGCATCATGGCCGAACTGAATCACTCCAAAACAGATCAGACCAAATCGGATCCAACTTGGACCGAAAATGGATCCAATCGAACCAACAGATTGGCTATTGAGCCCAATTTCAAAACTCGACCCAACTCTTGCAATTAATTAATTCTGGGCCAAACATAAATTAATTAATTAATAAAGTTAATTAATTTATGGGCTAAGTTTAATTAATTACAAACTAAAGACCAAATTATGGTTAATTAGGCCCAATTAGATTCAATAAGTGTTTCTTGGACTAACTAATTAAGTTAATTAATTAGTTGGGCCAAGATTAATTAAGTGGCCCACTTGATAAGTAAGGCCATTAATTAATTAATTGGGCAATTATATAAATGGGCCGATTATAACTACAAAATAAGACCAAAATGGCCCGACCCAGAACCAAAGTGGCCCGACCAGCCCGAACTCGACCTGGGCCCAGCCCTAAAAATCGGCCAGCTTTCTTGTGGGGTCTAAATCTGATTTTTATTAAAGATTAATATTAATTAGAGATAATTAATAAAGGATAAAGATAAACCATATTAGTTGGTTTAAATAACAACTTCCTTAAATGTCTCTAATTAGTTATCTTTAATTCAAATTCAAATAAAACACACGTTCTTTCTTCTCCAACTTCCATTAAGCATTAATTTTCAGCAGAGAAAATAGAGAGAAAACCACCATTGAAATAGTGGAGGTAGTGGGAAATAGCAAAGTAGTGGGAGAAGTGGAATAGGGGCCATCAGCTCCTTAATTTTCGGCCATCAGGAGGTTACTGGACAGCCATCAGCTTAATTTCCAGCAACTATAAATATACAGCAGCTGCCATTCGCGGGAGGGACACACACAACTCAATCTACAAAATCTCAGTCTAACACTGATCGGCTCAACGCCTCTCCGGAAGTCCAGCGCTCCGCTGCTTCTTTTTCAGCAAACACCCTGTAGAACCCCTGATATCAACCGTCACTCCTCAGCCACCAGCTACCCTCGACAGCCTGAAGTCTTGCCGCCGCCGCCGCCCAAAATCTTCCGCCGCCGCCCAAGGTCCGCCGCCGCCGCCGCTAAAAATAAGCCGCCGCCGCCGCCAACATTAAGCCGCCGCCGTCGATACTAAGCCGCCGCCGCCGCTGCTTCCGCTGTCCAGGCGCTGTCTCGAGCGAAACCCCTTGATAGCAGGCAGTTAACAGCTGTTTTCTGTCAAGTTATCAGCCCGCCAACTCCTCGATATCAGTATGTCCCTCCTCAGCCACCAGTGATCCCTGACAGCCTGAAGGCCTGCCGCCGCCGCCGCCGCCGCTCACAGTCAGCCGCCGCCGCCGCTCACAGTCAGCCGCCGCCGCCGCCGTCTTCCGCCGTCAGCTGACACTGACTCGAGCGATACCACTCATATCAGCAAGTAGCTCGCTGTTAACTGTCATGTAAGTGCCCACGTATTTATATGACAAACTCATCAAGTAGCCATCTGCCTGATGAGCTCGTCGTCAAGTAGCCATCTGCTTGACGGCTATCGGCTGAGTAGCCATCTGCTCCGTCGATGCCTTGGTCAGTGGCCACCCGCTGATCAGGAGCCCGATTGGTGGTTACCCATCAAGGTTGGGCGAACCATTGACGGTGGGTCTCCCGTCGTCAATGTTACTTTCTGTCAACAAGTCGTTTTTCATGCATTATCAGCTCATCGGCGGGTTTACCTGCCGATCAAGGGGTCAATTTTCAGAACTTAAAAGATTTATCAACTCATCTGGCAGACTATGCCGAAACAGGAGACTCATCGTTTTGTATATTTTTGTAATGTTTGTACATCGGGGAACTTGCCAATATTCTTTTGTTTTTAATGGAAGTCGTTTGGCTCGTATGTCTTGACTCTTTTACATAAATATACTTTACGTCAATTGATTTTCATTTGATATGCTGTTTCTGTCAAGCTTATGTTTTCTGTCAAGGTGTATACTTTAAGTGATTGACTGTCAAGGCATTTGCTGATTTTCAAATCCGCTGATATGTTAAACAGGCCATCGATTGGTCATAAGTTTTTGGCATTTAAGAGAGATTTTCATAAATTGTTTAAGTCCTGCGGCCAGGCAGGCATAGAAAAGAACTAGGGGTAGTGTTTGCCTACCCTGTCACAATCGTTTAGAAGTCAGCCTTATCAAGACACTTTATTTCGATATCAACATGTCCTTGACAGGACACTTATATTATCAATCTACTGATATCCACATGTCTATCTTCAAATCGTTATGTTTGCACGCACGAACATTGGCACGCCCGCATTATTTCATATCATATCGAGGCATTTCGCATCGAGCCATTGGCTCGTCGAGGGATTCACTGACAGGTTTACAACGAACAATATTTTGGCACACCTTGATGCCAACAACGCCTCGATGTCAACCCCTCGACGCCAAGCATCCCTTGATATCAGTTTTACCGCAAACAATATTTTTTGTACTTCTCGATGTCAACGGTCACTCGATGTCGTCGAGGTGTTCCTCGATATTGAATTTATATGCAAACAATTCCTTGATGCCATGTATTGTAATCGATGCAAAATTTATAGCAAACAATTGTTTACTGTTATATTGTGTGGGCCCTATTTTGGTGTACGGAATCGTGGATGACCCGGAAGGTAAGGGCCGGAGGGTTACCTAGATCCACCGTAGACCTGCTTCACGAGCCAAGTGTGGAGGTTACACTTGGGGAGTGAATGTCAAACTCCTGGCATTTGACGTCAATGCGCACTGTAATGTAAGGTCGCACCTTACTGGAGTGTTCGGTGGTGGTTTTCACGAATATGGACTGGAGGGTAAGAGGAGGACGGCATCAGCAACCTTTGGTTATTTGTTTAACTGTTAAATTGATATTATATGTGTTTAATTAATGTATTAAATATGCACAAATATATTATGTTATATTCATACACTACACGCGCACATGTGCACTACAGCCTCACTAAGTTGGACGACCAACTTACGCATTCCCGTTTACTTCTTTTCAGATACAGGTATTCCAGGGTCTGATATCTAGAGTTGGTGTTCGTCTCCGAGATCCTGTCTGTCGGTCTTCGTGGGTCGTCATGTTATCTTTTGAATCTTGTTATGCTATGCATTAATATGTATTAATTATGATTAAGTATGTAAAGACTAAGTAGTGTTTGGATCCCTGTGGTTAATGCGCGGTTGCGCTTATGTTGTATTTTGAGCCCGCTCCTGCATATCGCAGTGTACCGGGTTTTTATGTTGTTATTTATGTATTATGATTCGAATTACTGTGTTGTTGTTAAAAAAAAAAAAAAAATTTCTGGTCAAATTTTGGTTGTGATCACCGAACACGGACCCTGACTCGGGAGTGGATCCACGTCGGACCCGACCCGGGGGCACGGGCCGTCACAACATCGACCCAGCGGCCAAACCAGCCAGGCAAAAGAAAAGGAATTTTGGTCCTGAGAGGAACAGGATAATTAAGGAAGAAGTCAAAAAATTGCTAGATGCCGACTACATAGCCGAAGTACAGTTCACCGAGTGGCTATGTAATGTCATCCTGGTGTCCAAAGGGGGAGGAAAATGGAGAATGTGCAATGACTTCACATATCTCAATTGCCCGAGAGATCCATACCCTCTCCCGAGAATCGACTCGCTAGTCGATTCAACTGCAGGTTGTGTTATCTTAAGTATGATGGACGCCTTTTAAGGTTTCTAACAAATCTTTATGGCATTGGATGACCAAGAAAAAACGGCATTCGTTACCGAAATGGGAGTCTATTTCTTTAAAGTAATGCTGTTTGGCCTGAGGAATGTAGGGGCGACAGACCAACGCCTGGTTAGCAAGATGTTCGAAACGCTGATAGGCAAATCGATGGAAGTATATATCGACGACATGTTAGTCAAGAGTCTCGATGAAAGGGACCACCTAGTACATATCAATCAAGCATTCGACATAATGAGAAAAAATGGAATGAAGCTGAATCCAGCCAAATGTACTTTTGACGTGCGATCGGGAATGTTTCTTGGATATCTCGTAAACAAGAGAGGAATTGAAGCCAATCCTGAGAAGATACAGGCCATTATTGACCTCAAGGCTCCGAAAAACATGAACGAGGTACAAAAGCTGGTCGGAAAGATAACCGCACTCATTCGTTTCATATCAAGATCGGCGAACAAAAGCCTACCTTTCTTCAAAGTGATGAGAAATGCCAAGAAGTTTGAATGGAACGAGGAATGTGATCAGGCTTTCGACCAACTCAAAGCATATTTGGAGTCACCATCTCTCTTGGCGTTGCCTCAGGATGGCGAAATACTCTATCTTTATGCGGCTGTATCGTCTCAAGCAAACAGCTCGGTATTAGTCAAAATAGAAACAAAGGAAAGCCATCCAATTTACTATGTCAGCAGGGTCTTGCAAGGCCCGGAGAAAAATTACACCGAAATCGAGAAGTTCGCTTTGGCTATATTAACTACTGCTCGAAAACTTCGACCCTATTTCCAATCACATAAGATCACAGTTTTGACGAATAAACCCTTAAGGCAAACCCTTTCGAAACCTAACGCATCGGGAAGGTTAGTAAAGTGGGCAGTTGAATTGGGAGAATACGATATCGACTACATGCCAAGGACTTCAATCAAAGGACAGATTCTAGCATATTTTGTTCTTGAAAGCACAATGTCGAAAGAAGAGAATGAAGAAGTATGGTTAATGCATGTCGATGGATCATCTACGATGACCGGCGGAGGGGCTGGAATTTATTTCCAGGGTCCTAATGACGACGAGCTCGAATTTGCACTAAAATTGGATTTTCTTGTGTCTAATAACGAGGCGGAGTATAAGGCCTTGTTAGCCGGTTTGAAAATGGCATCGGAGACAGGAATCAAAAATCTGATCGCGTACACTGATTCACAGTTGGTCGAAAAACAATTCAGAGGTCTGTTCGAAGCCAAAGAAGAGTCCATGATCAAATACTTAGACCTCGTCAGGACTCAGTCATCCAAATTCAAGAGCTTCCAATTAGAATACATCAGAAGAACCGAGAACACAAGAGCCGACGCCCTTTCTAAATTTGGTAATATGATTGAAGGCGTTGTTATAAGGAAGATAACGTTAATGGTTTCTGCTAAGCCAGCCATCGATTCCCGTCTAGAGTCCCTATGTGTTGACATCTTGAACCTCGAGAATAATGAGTTAAGTTGAAGACCGCTCTAATAGAATACTTAACCAGGGGATCTCTACCTGACGACAACAATGAAGCAAGAAGGTTATCGCCGGGTAACCACCGGCATTAACCTGACGTAGTTGTCTTTGATTGCAGGTTACTATCCCCGAGAACAAATATAATAGATGTTTGACTGATCTGCCTACCTTCACATTGAAGAGAAGTGTTAATACCGATACCGTATCCCTCGATAATACTAATATTATAATACATTGAAAACACTCTCATCAAACATATGCTTACAAGTCAGGGCGAGTAAAACTATCAACTTGTGTATTGGAGGTATTATCTGGTGATGAAAAGGTAATGACAACTGAGAGTGTATCTTGGATGTCCGTATAAGGATATGACTGGAGAAGTACAGTGTAGACTCAAAGAATGTGACATCTAAACTAGTGTAAAACTTATGAGTAACTGGATCATAACATCTATATCCCTTTTGAGTGCGAGAATAACCTATGTAGGCACACTTTATAGACCTCAGACTTAGCCTATCGACACCACGGGTTAATTGATGAACAAAACGTGTTGAACCAAAAATATGAGGTAGGTGAAACAATGGTTCACATGGGAAAAAAATGAATAAAATGTTTTACCCCCTAATACAGAAGATGGCATGTGATTGATCAAGTAACATGACGTTTAAACAGCATCACCCTAAAAAGGTTTAGGTACACGTTCATGAAACAATCATGTGCGGGCAACATCTAACAAATGTCTATTTTTCCTCTCCGCCACCCAATTTTGTTAAGGAGTATAGGAACAAGAAGACTAGTGAAGCATGCCTGAGTTGGCCATAAATGTTTGAAAAGAGTTAGAAAATTATTCCAATGCATTATCACTACGGAGTATACAAACAGGTACCCCAAATTGTGTTTTAATCTAGACACGAAATGTAACAAAAATAGAATATAACTCCGAACGATCCTTTATTAAATATAACCAGGTATTTCTTAAAAAATCATCTACAAATGTGACAAAATAATGAAATCCTAACTTAGATTAGACACGGCTAGGGCCCCAAACATCTGAATGCACTAACAAAAAAGGACTAGAACAACGTTTATCGACTCTCGGTTTGTATGAAGCACGACGATGCTTTCCTAATTTGCATTACTCACAGTCTAAAGACTTTAGAGGACCTAAACTTGGCATGAATAGTTTCAACTTATCCAATGAAGGGTGACCAAGACGACAATGTATATGAAGTGGAGTAAGGGATGCCTGACATGCAATTGGTGATGAGCTTGGATTAAAGTGGTAGATTCCTCGTGAATCAATCCCTTTTCCAATTGTCATCTGCGTTTCCAAATCCTGAATTAGAACAGAGTGGGGAAAAAATGTTACAGAGCAATTCAATTGTTTAGTGAGTTTGCTAACAGACAACAAATTTAATGGAAATTGAGGAATGTATAAAACAGAAGATAATGAAAGAGAACCGGTAGGTTCGACATGACTAATGCCCTTAACAGAAGTTTGAGATCCATCGACCAATGTGACATGGGGTAAAAAATCAGAGAGGTTAAGTTGAGAAAATATGTCAAAATTTCCTATCATGTGATCAGACGCCCCAGAGTCTATAACCCAAGGTTTGGGTTGAGAGTTATATGAAAAACACGCAGTTGGTTTACCTAATTGAGCAAGGGATGTCGTGGAAAGTGATGCTTGTTGTACAGCTTGGTACTGAAGAAACTTGGAATACTCATCATTTGAAATTGTCACAGTATTGGAAGTTGAAGGAGCCATTGGTGTGGAACCACCACCCGACTCAGAAGATGCAACATGAGCAGAAAGAGTGGGTCGAGGTGATCGACCATGTAAAGCATAGCAAGTAGTACGGGTATGATACTTTCGGCCACAGTAATCACAAGCAGGGGGCTCACCATGACTTCGACCCCCTCAAAGACGACCACCACGTCTACCATCATAAAATCCTCTACCACTATTAGGTTGAGTTCCACGCCCGAAAGAGGAATTCTGATATATAAAACCTCCAATAGGTTAATTACCATGATCCTGATGTAAACTTTGTGATGCCAATGTGGATTTGTCAATAAATTGGCTAGTATCGGAAGATGAACTATAACTCAAAAGTCGAAGGCCACTTGAATAGACTTATCGAAGACTGGGGATTTCAGATCCAACAAGTACTTGGGCACGTAAAGATTCATATTCAGGTGGTAAACTAGACAAAAAAAGAAGAACATTAAGTTTTTCTCGTTGCTCCTGCATAGCAACATCAGAGGAGATAGAAAAAATATTGTTCAACTCCTCACAAATTCGGTTAAGTTCCCAAAATGCTCGGTGAATTTTTCCCATTCATTAGAATGCATTGATATTTGACTGTCAAATCATACAAACGTGTCACATTACTAGTATACATGACACGGAGATGGTCCCAAAGCTCCTTACTACTATTATAATGCATACATATACCAGATATGCGAGGTTCCATGGAGTTCCATAAAGCTGACATAACTTGACGATCTTCTTGTCGCCACGTTGAAATTTTCTTAGCATCAGATTTTTCATCGGGAGGTGATTAAAATAGTGTCCGGCATGCCAACTGTATGGCTGACATTAATGTAATAAATGAAGGAAATATTCAGTTTAGATTAATAAATGCACTTTATTATATGGTCAACTTTATCTTATGTAATAATAATCTATGCATAAGGATAGAAGTCCTTAGATTACAGCGCTATAAGATAACACGTGGACTGATCGCCAAGGCCGTGATCTAGAACACATTCAAGAGTCGTAGAATCCAATCGAGATAGATAATTGTTAGATTCGGTTAGACTCTCACTATTGCGTATATTCCGATGAACTGGAAAACGCTGGGGTCCACAAGCGTGACTGGGATAGTCGATACACATAAATGGGTGACTTGCTAGGATGGCAAGTGCACTGAATATCCCAATTAGGAAATAGCTCACCATGGAAGCGGTAATCGCATATCGAGGTTGACGTTATTCCAATTTACGATAGTATACAAGAAACGATCCCTAGTACCTGAGGTGATACGATTTATCTAGTGCGAGAACGTTTATACTTAGATATGAGTTCCGACAGACTGGAGATTACCAGAAAAGTCTCTATGGACTCATGTTGTGTATAGAGGGACTCGTATGCAGGTTCATATCTTCAACAAAGGATCCATTGACCCGACTTGATAGGTTGGGGATTTCTCTTATGGATTTATGTGAGAAATTAATTCTGGTAAAATCCCTGCTCAAGGTAGCTGACGACTTTATGAAAGTAGCTCATAAAGAATAAGTCAAAGAGAATTATTTCGAGACCAGAATGCATAAGGTCCAGACGAAAGAAAAGGGAACCGTTAAAAAGTCCATACCCTTAAGTCTCGACTAGGAGATTGATAGAAGAAGAGATTATATCGTATATGGTAATTGTAAATGATTTAAAGGTTCACTGAATTAATTCACCAGTGATTGGGCTCCATGGGCTTGTAGCCAAACATCAACTGTGGAGAGTGGGATAATTCCCAAGTTGGCAGGGGTGCTAATTTTGGAATAATCAGCTGACAGAGTGTTCGACTGATTTAGAGTATTTAATACTCAAGTAATTAAATAAATATTTAATTATAACTCACGGCCAATTATGTGGTGAACCTATGGGGGCATACACAATAAATAGGGGTGTTCGCGGTGCGGTCTAGTGCGGTTTTGTACTTACCCATACCCAACCCAATATTTGCGGGTTTTGAATCTCTAGTCCAAACTCAACCCAACAAGTCTTGAGATTGCACTATGCGGTTCATTTGGGATGGGGCGGTTTGGGGCGGGTTTTGCGGTCTCAATTATCAACTTTCTTGTACTTTTATTATTTGATGAGTTAAATATAAATGCACTAGTTAATTACAATTTTCTGTTTTTATTAATAAATTTAGTAAACTTTCATAGATAATATAATGGAGATGATGTAAATATCAATTAAAATATGATTTTCAATGAATACATGATTTAATGAAAGCTAAAAACAAACCCGAACACTAAATTAACAAGGTTTCATTACACAAAAATCAAATTGTTCCCAAATAATAAACAAAAGAGAAAAATATCTTTATATTCGAACTTGGTGTTGGTGGTTAATGGCCAATGAAAAGTTTGATTGATATATTTTTCTTTTGCTTTACTTTTTGTTTTTCGCAGAATATTTTTTAACTAATTTGTTCTAGTTTTGGAACTATTTTTTATCTTTTTGACACTTAAAATTGGAGATTTACGTAAGATTGTAGGGTTTATCTAATATAATTGAGGTTTGGGTTGTGTAAGACGACTAATTTGTTAAAGTATATACATATATTATATTTCTCATTTTCTTAAATTTAGGACTAAATTAAATAATAAAATAAAAAAAATATATATATACATCATCATGTATATAAAGTGCGGTCGAATGCGGTTATGCGGTCTAAAAAAGTATAAAACCAAACCCGATTGAAAATTGCGGTCGTATTTTCATGATGCCCAAGATCAACCCATGAAACCTTCAACCCGTAAAATTGCGGTCGGTTTGGGTTGGGTTGATCGGTTGGGGCGGTCTAGCGGTCTCGTTGAACACCCCTAACAATAAACATGAAGCGAAAGCGAGGAAAAGAAGGACAACTGGGTCGACCCAAAAGGCTTGAATGGTACGATCCCTCCGTCACCCTAGAATGAAGGGGGTGATCTCGTAGTTCTTGATCTGTGAATATGCGTTGTTAGGTGCTCCATTTTCTTTTCCCATTGAAGGTCTATTGGGTCGATCCAAATGGAGCGAAAATGATTCGATTGAAATTTGATCAAGATTATAAATTAAATTGGAATTTAATTTGTAATTTAATTAATTAAATTAGATTTAATTAATTAGACTTAGAGTCTAATTTAATTTAATTGGGAGAGTAATTAATTAATTGGGCCATTTAATTGAGAAATTAAATAAAGCCTAATTAAATTAATCAAGGAGTGGGCCATGGCCCATGTAGGAGACTTGGAGTCCTAATCCTAGGAGAATTATGTTAATGAGATACCTATAAATAGGAAACTTGATGTCATATCTCACACACACATCTCAAGAGCTAAAAAGCCTAAGTCAATAAAAACACTCTCTCCCTCTCTCCTCTAGAAATCGGCCGAACCTTGTCTTCCTTTTGGAAGAATTTTTCGATTTTGTTTTTGCTCCTAAGTCGTTCTCTAACCCTAGATCTTAATATACCCTATGATCTAGCCGATTAGGATATATTAATTTTCGTGATATTGTGGTGTATCAACTCGTAGAGGCGCAACACGTGGGGCACTACTATAAAGCTTGGATCTACTTTATCGAGGGACAAATGAAACGACTTTGCTAGCGAGCAGGATTTCCAAGGAGATAGGTATAACTTTAGATCTAGTTATTTATGTCGTTTTAATTATTCATATATATATATATATATATATATATATATATATATATATATATATAGTTTAGTATCCTGGCAAGATTCCGTAAGAGGCCCTAAAAATTTTAAATTTCGCTGTCTGTAACGCTGTTAATCTTATCGAATCCCAACAGGAGGGTCATCAAAAAGAAAGTGGTCCTTGCCCAGACGTTCAAGAAATACACTAACTGCCTTAGCCTACTTAATATAGTTGCTATCATTGAATCTACGATTTGTAATCTGAACGAGGCCGGAAGAAAAATTCTTGGAATCTATTATACTAGCAACTATCAAATCAATCCTCACAAGTAAAAGATAAAACTTCACGGAACAAAGTAATAAATTAAACCAGCTACGTAAACTCCTCAAACTCCAGAAAAAACACATCTATAAACTGACCATAGGAAAAATAAACAATCGAACCATATCTATAATCTGCCCACGGAAAAAAAAAACTTAACACAGGGAGAATGGTAGCGGAGGTTGGTGGTCGGCAGAAAGGTCGTTGCTGGGGGCGTCACGCATTAGGGTTTCGTTTCGGGGTAGGAAATGGTTGCGGCGCGAATTAGGGTTTCGGGATAGGATATGGCGACGGCGCGAATTAGGGTTTCGGGATGTGGCAGTGGCACGAATTAGGGTTTCGGGATATGGCGGCGGGGATTAAGGATTGGTGAGGGCGGCGCGGGTTAGGGTTCTGTGTCGGCGGCGCGGGTTAGGATTAGTAACAACTGGCAGTAGGTAATTAACTTCTCTTTTTTTTTTTTCTTGGAAAAAGAAAAAAAAAATTTAAGCTCTTGATACCATGTTAATATAACTTATAGAATATAAGAACATTAGGTATTGGAGAATTTGTGTTAGTCATGTAAATGAGTAACTACTTATATTTATACTAAAAGCTTTCTACTACAATGACAATAATATTCTAAATTGAATCCTAATACCACTATGACTCTTAACACGATCATTCCAGGAGTATTATTGTATCCAATTCATGTATTGAAAAAAAATTGGTTGTCAAGTATTTATTAGTTATGTTATTGTGTACCAATTTTATATGTTATTATTAATATCAATCTTAAATTATTTTTGTTATTCCCAAATTTATTTGCGTATTATTATCCAATATTAATATTGTTATTATTATTTATTTATTATTGTTTAATTTTTATTATTATTGCTATTATTATTATTATTATTATTATTATTATTATTATTATTAAGAGAGAGTGGAGAAAATGAGAATTGGAATTAAACGGAATTGATAGATTGAGTCATTTGAGATGACTTACAAAAAGGAAAGGGGAAGCTGGACTTGAAATCTGAGGAGAAGCTGGACAACAACAACAACAACAATAATAATAATAGCAATAATAATAAAAATTAAACAATAATAAATAACAATATTAATGGATAATAATAGCAAACCAATTTAGGAATAGTAAAACTAATTTAAGATTGACATTAATAATAAGAAATTTGGTACGCAATAATACGATAATTACATACTTGACAATCAATAATTTTTTTTAAATAGTTGACAACCAATAATTTTTTTAAAAGTACACAATAATATAACAATTAATTACGTCATCATCAGAGACGCTCAGTAGAGGTTAACCGTCAATTTCAAACCAACTTAGTCGAATATATGTGGGCAAAATAATACAAAAATTTAAGATTGTTTTTAAAAAAAAAGGATTTTTATTAAATTAAAACAAAATAAATTAAATTTGAGTCTATTAAATAAGTGTTATATTTTTAAACTAAAACTAGAATTTTAAAAAATAATACACAAATTAACTAAAACTAAGATTAAATAAGGGTTATATTTCATTTAATAAGGTATTTTAAAGGAATTTTTTTTAATAATAAAAGGGTTTTTATTAAATAATAACTAAATAAAAATAAAAATAAAAAATAAAAAAAGGGAACAACAGGTGTTGCTGCTGTACGCCCAGCAAGTGTGAGCAGTCGATGTGTGAGGCAAGGCACAGTTTCAAGCAGTGGGTTAATGGATCAAGGCAATATTGCCTTGATCACCCCTGTTGGATAAGGATGAAGATGAAGGCACTAAAGAAAGTTTGATAAGGGAGGTTTTGATGCATTCCAAAACTTCAAAGATTGGCTAAGTATGGAGTAACTTAGCTGATATACTTATCAAGGAATTTTGACTAAGTAATGAAGACATCAGAAGAGTCAAAGTTTCAAGGTCCAAGACTTCTGATCTGCTGAAGTAAAGTTATCAGACTAGTGAAGATCAGCCGACTCAAATCAGATTTGTTCAAGTTTGAGATCAGCCGAGTTCACCATCAGACTTGTACTTTTGTCAGCCAAGTGAAGAAGATCATGAAGTGTTCCCAACGGTAATAAATGCCCCTTGGTGTAATAAATGCTGAAGTACGAGGATATTTAAGACAAATGATTGAAGAAAAGCTTCGCATCAGCCGAGTGCATTTAATGCTGCATTTAATGCTGCCTGCAGAATAGTACTGTTTACAGTACGGACAGACTGCAAAAGAGCCGTTCGCGGATTTTAAGGACCAGTACTCGAGGAATTTGAATCTTGTCTCTCTTCAACGGACACTTTTCAATCCTCAAGTATAAATAGCTGAAAGAGACGAAGAAGAAACAAGCAACACAATCTCTGAGAAATTTTCGAAGCAAAATTCTTTAAGTCTCAAGAACAGCTCACTCATCAGCTGAGTCATTTGTTGACAAAAGCAGAGTTGAAGAACAAAGAAAAATACATCTTCTGAGTGATTTTGTAAACAAGAGTGTTGTGCGGAGTTGTGATCCATCTTTGTGAGTGATCAAACTTCAGAGGATAGGTTTTCTGTGTGATTTCCTATTGCGAACTTGTGGTCGTTTCATTTGTTGTTCGACGCAAGCAGAGTATACTGTAAACTTTGTGATTATAGTATAACCCAAGATCTGTGTGACTTGGAAGAGTGGACTAAAGGATATTCAAATCCATATAACCACTATAAAAATTGATTGTGTTTTTACATTGCTTTTCAAACTTGCATATTTCCTAATTGCATAAAAACACATTAAGTTAACTGTTTGAAAAGAAGTTAAAAGGAGTTTATAAAACTGGGGAATTACTTTTCAAACTACTAAGTTTACTTGTGAAAAACACTTTGAAAATCCGCTGCAAGTACTCTAAGTATTAAAACTGATTTCTGCAAAATCAGCTAAGTAACTATCAGACGAGTGGTCAACAAGACTGTTCAAAGATTTGTTCGCGAACAGAATTGTAACTTACTAATCTGATCAGCTTAGTCTGTTCAGTAAGAGTAAAGTTTTAAAGTTAGATTTGAAGAAAATTTTTTAAAGAGGTTTATTCACCCCCCCCCCCTCTAAACCTCTTCTGACCACTTGGGACCAACAAGTGGTATCAGAGCAGGTGGTTCATTAGAATCAGCTGCCTGATCAACGAGCTTGATCCGAGTATTTTTCAAAGGTTTTCAAAACTTTTCAAAAGAGCATCTTTTTGAAAAATAAAAACTTTTTGAAAAATGGATTGTATCAGCCATGTTCCCCACATTGCTGGTATGTCTTTTGAGGACTGGAAGATCAGAATGGAGATTTTCCTTGCTGCCTACAATGACAACATGTATACATGTATCATCAAAGGTCCATTCAAATTCACCAAGACCATCATCGTAGATGAAGCTCAAATTGTGGTGGAAAAAGACTTAACAGAAATGACAGCAGAAGAAATAAAGCTGTTCAACCTGGACAAAGTCGGAAGATTCATCATGACCAAAGCCCTGGATAATGATCGGTTTGACAAAGTCAAGCATTGCAAAACTGCAATGGAAATGTGGGATAAGGTTCGTGACATGAGTGAAGGCAATGATGCAATTAAAGAGCATCAGCTAAGTGTTGCCTTGGAGAAGCTGGATAACTTCAAGATGAAGTCTGGAGAAACCATTGATCAGATGGACACCAGATTCACCAGAACTCTGAATGAAGTTTTGAAGCTGGGAAAGACTTTCACTGACAAAGAAATTTCTGTCAGAGTACTGAAGGCTCTACCTTCCAAGTTCAACATGAAGGTGACAGCAATGGAAGAATCAAGAGATCTGGGCAAGATTTCTCTTACAGAGCTGTTCTCCGTACTCAAGGCGTATGAGTATAAACTGCCAAGGATGGGAATTGAAGAAACCTCAACTTCAGGACCCACAGCTGCACTGGTTGCTGCTGAAAACCAAAGAAGACCAGCTCAAAGAAATGCTGAAGTGGACTCATCTGATGAAGCCACTCTACTCAACAAAAAGGAGTACACTGCTGGAGATGTTGCACTGTTGATGAACAACTTCAAGAAGTTCTACAAGAGAAAGATGAAGAACAAATACAACAATGCTTCCTCTTCTAAACCTAACTTTTCTTCTCAAGAAAAAGATGATTATAAATCAAAACTAATGTGTTACAACTGCAGGAAATTGGGACACTTCATTAAAGACTGCCCATATCCAAAAGCAGAGAAGTACACTGAGGAAGAGAAGAAAATGAGAAAAGAAAGAAAGCATCAGAGAGGCAAGGCAATGATGGCTGAAGCAGAAAAGCTTGCTGCTGTCTACTCATCTGATTCAGATTCAGACACGTCTGATGAAGAATCGTCTGATGAAGAAAAACCTGCTCTCCTCTGCCTGATGGCAAAGGAATCTGATGACTCTGAGGATGAGGTAACTCCTCAAGAAAATGAATTGTTTAATTCTCTAGAGCAAATGATGTTGAATAATACTACTATTGCTGGAGAGTTTGTCAAGCTTAAGGAAGAGATGAACTTGCTAAAAGAGCAAAATAATTCACTGAAACTTCTAGCTGAAAAGCCAAAAGAATCAGCTGAATATAAACAGCTTGAGCAAGAGCATGAATCTCTGAAAGCTGAATGTGAGGTTTATAAAGGAAAAATCATGGAACTTGAGAAAATCATTGAGTCTCATGATAAGTCTACTGTTGCATCCATGCTTACATCTAGTAAACAGGAGACACCTTTAGAAAAGGAAAAATTAGAATTGAATCATACTGAAAAATTCATATCAGCTGACAACAGTAAGGTCATTCTGTATGTTCAAACTTCTAAACCTACCTCATCTGAGAAAGTGGTAAAGGAGAAGAAATCTCCTAAGGCTAAAAAGAGCAAAGAGCCTAGTGTAGGAAATCAGACTAGTAAGACCAAACAGCAGAGTCCTAAGAAGTCTGCTGATAAAGCTAAAGTCAATCAGACTAGTGGTAAAACTAAGTCAAAATCAAATGAGCAAGCAACTAGTAAACCAAAGAAGCATAAAAACAAGAAAAATCAAAATGCTTGGTATGGAAATGAGTCATATTATGTGCAACCTGCTGCATATCATCCTATGTATCATGCACCTCAATTTCCTAGTTACTATGCACCTTACCCTGCTCATCCAATGCATGCATATCCTGCATATCATGCACCTTACCCTGCTTATGAACATTATTCATATCATACTGATCATCAACATGACTTATCTGATAACTATGATAAAAATGAAACTGTTCATGCTCCTAAAACTCAGAAGCCTAAGAAGCCTAAGACTTCAACATCTTGGGTTGTCAAAGGTGGAACTAATCCTTCAGGACCCTCTCAATAAGGGTACCTAAAACAATTTTATTTTTGTTTTGTAGGTTAGGATTAGGAGTAGGAGTAAAGTAGAGAAGATCTGGTACTTGGACAGTGGATGTTCAAGACACATGTGTGGAAACATACATGAGTTGACTGATGCAGTTGCTGTGGATGGTCCAAAAGTCACTTTTGGAGACAGCAAAGAAGGCAAGATTAAAGCTAAAGGAAGATTAATCAAGGGAAACATAGAGATATCTGACGTCTCATATGTTAAAGGCCTGAAATATAATCTGCTGAGCATAAGTCAATTTTGTGACAAGGGATATTCAGTCATCTTCTCAACAGATAAGTGCTACGTTGAACAGATTGGTACAAAGAAGGTAATTTTATCTGGAAGACGACAAGGAAATATCTACATAGTTGACTGGAATTCTGTTGACAAGAATTCAAGTATTTGTTTGGTGGCATCTGCACCAAGTGAAGTCAGTTGGCTATGGCACAAGAGAATGAATCATTTAAACTTCAAGACCATAAACAGGTTAATCAAGAATGATCTGGTAGAAGGGATTCCAAAAGCAGTCATGAGCAAAGACAAGCTCTGTGATGCATGTCAGAAGGGTAAACAAATCAAGTCATCATTCAAAGAAAAGAAGCACCAATCTTCTGGAAGAATATTGGAGCTGTTGCATATGGACTTATTTGGACCCATTGATCCAGTCAGCAATGGTGGAAAGAAATACTGCCTAGCTGTTGTGGATGATTATTCAAGATATACTTGGGTGATTTTCATGAAAAAGAAAAGTGAAACCAAGGAACATCTTACAAATCTGATGGAACTGATCCAGAATGAGAAGAGTATCAAAATATTGAAGATCAGATCAGATAGAGGGACAGAGTTTACAAACTCTACTGTTGAAGAGTATTGTAATATCAAAGGAATACATCATGAGTATTCTGCTGCAAGAACCCCTCAACAGAATGGTGTTGCTGAAAGGAGAAACAGGACACTAAAAGAAGCTGTCAGAACCATGATAGCTGAAGCTAAGCTGCCTCAAAGATTTTGGGCAGAAGCAACAAATACAGCATGCTTTACCCAAAACAGATGTATGATCAACAAAAATCAGAACAAGACTCCATATGAAGTTTGGAACAACAGAAAGCCAAACATTCATTACTTTAAGATTTTTGGCTGTAAATGTTTTGTATTGAATAATGGGAAAAATCACCTTGCTGCATTTGCAGAAAAGGCTGATGAAGCTGTTTTTGTAGGATATTCATCTGTTAGTAAGGCTTATAGAGTGTTTAACAAAAGAACATTACTAATAGAAGAATCTATCCATGTAGTATTTGATGAGCCAAGTCAATCTTCTGAAAAGAATCAAAGTGTTAATCAAGATCTGTCTGCTGATTTACAGAAGTTAGACGTTGGAAGAAATGAAGAATATGTTCCCATCATACTACCTAATCTAAGTTCAGCTGCTAACTCAAGTGCTGTTCAAAATCACAGTGCTGATTGTCTAACAGACGAGTTGCAAACAGCTGACAGACCAGAGACTGTTCAACAGACTACAAATGTTCAACAGACTACTACTGGAACTCCAACAGTAGTGTTGCAAGATCAAGACAGAGGACAACATCCTGATTTGCAACCTGATCTCAGATGGCTCAAGAATCACCCTCCTGAGTTAGTCATTGGTGATCCTTTAGATAGAGTGAAAACAAGAAGAGCTGCTGCACAAGATGCCATGTTTGTCACATTTCTATCTCAAATAGAGCCTAAACAAATTGAAGATGCTCTCAATGATTCCTTCTGGATAGAAGCTATGCAAGAAGAGTTGAATCAATTTGAAAGGAATGAAGTCTGGTACTTAGTTCCTAGACCAAATCATCAAAGAGTAATTGGCACTAAGTGGGTATTCAGAAATAAGATGAATGAAGATGGTGTTGTCACCAGAAACAAAGCAAGACTAGTGGCCAAAGGTTATTGTCAAGAAGAAGGAATTGACTTTGATGAAACTTTTGCACCAGTAGCAAGACTTGAAGCAATCAGACTGTTTCTAGCCTATGCTGCTCACAAGAACTTCACTGTCTATCAGATGGATGTGAAGTCTGCCTTTCTCAATGGAGAATTGCAAGAAGAAGTATATGTTGAACAACCTCCTGGATTTGAAGTCTATCAAGAAGAAGACAAAGTATATCGTCTGAAGAAAGCCCTCTATGGACTGAAACAAGCTCCAAGAGCATGGTATGATACCCTATCTGATTTTCTTTTAATTAAAGGATTTCGTAAAGGTAAGGTAGATAAAACCTTGTTTACAATTGAATGGGAAAATCATATATTACTTGTGCAAATATATGTGGACGATATTATTTTTGGTTCAACTAATCAACAGATGTGTGATAAGTTCTCCAAGCTGATGCAAAATAAGTTTGAAATGAGCATGATGGGTGAACTTAATTATTTTCTTGGATTGCAAGTTAGACAGTTGCCTGATGGAATATTCATCAGCCAAGCAAAATACACAAGAGATCTGTTCAAGAAATTTGGTATGGAAACTAGCTCAACAGCTACCATTCCTATGTCTACAAGTCTTCGTTTGGATAAAGATGAAGATGGCAAATCAGTGGACATAACCAAATATAGAGGCATTATTGGTTCATTGTTGTACCTAACAGCAAGCAGACCTGATATAATGTACTCAGTTGGAGTCTGTGCAAGATTTCAATCAAACCCCAAAGAATCTCATCTTTTAGCTGCCAAGAGGATATTGAAGTATGTTAAAGGCACTCAAGATTTGGGATTATGGTATCCTAGAGAATCTGGATTTGAACTTGTTGGCTATTCAGATTCAGACCTTGCTGGCTGCAAGATTGACAGAAAGAGCACAACAGGTGCCTGTCAGTTCTTAGGCAGTCGTCTGATCTCATGGATGAGTAAGAAGCAAACATCAGTGTCTATATCTACTGCTGAAGCTGAATATATAGCTGCTGGAGCTTGCTGTGCACATATACTCTGGTTGAAGCATCAACTAGAAGACTACAACATAAAGATCAGTGGAATACCAATCTACTGTGACAATACAAGTGCAGTCTCTCTTACTCAGAACACTACAAGTCATTCAAGGACTAAGCATATTGAGATCAAGCATCATTTCATTAGAGATCATGTGGAAAAAGGCAATGTAATGATTGAGTATGTTCATACTGATAATCAGATTGCTGATATCTTCACTAAACCTCTAAGTGAAGTAAGATTCTCAACTCTAAGAGCTGAGCTAGGACTACTTAATTTGGAAGCATAAGCTGAGGGGGAACTCATCAGAAGACTGGAGTTCAACAGCTTAGTTATCTATTATTATCTTCAAGGATTAACTTTCAACAGACTAGTTAACTTATGAATTCTTAAACTCAGGGGGAACGTGTAAGACTAGCGGTACTTCTGAATTAAAGATGAAATTTGTTAGTGACAGTTAGTTGAAGTTATGTTTTCATCAGAAGACTCAACTATTGAAGATTGAAGTTACTTTATCTGGCTGGATTGACAAACAGCTGAGGAAGGTTATCAGCTATTGGCATTCTCTGATAACAGCATTGTCATCAGGACAGTAGTCCATCAGATAAGTATTTATGTTACTCATCTGATTACTTTAATAAAAGCGGAACTGTTTAAAACGTATATTCAAAACACGCTTTTATAAGTAACTGACGGGCGGTACATATTCCCGCTCTTCATTAAATATCTTTTGAATTTGAAAGGTCGTAACTGACGCCGCACGATCAGCACTGACAGAAAAACGGATCTAACGGTTGGCGGATATCACGGAAATCGAAAAACCCCAACTCTATAAATCCCCATCTGATCAGTCGAGTAGCTCTTTACGAACCCTAAACTTTCAAAAGCATTTGTGAGAAAAATTTGAACAAATTTTCTGCAAAATCCTTTCTTTTTCTCCAACTTTCAACAGATTGAAATGGCTGCTGAAGGTATGTTCTTAGATTATGAGTCCTATTATCAGTCTGGTACAAAGTTGATGAAAGAATTGTTGGAAAAATTCAAATCGGCACAGTTGGTAAATTTCATGGAGTACAATGAGGGAATAATCTGGACTGACCAGGTTATGGAGTATTACTCAACGGCAAAGGCTGACTACAACAAACTAGAAATCAAAGCGAAAGTGGGTGACAAATCTGTTGTCATCACTCCAGAAGTTCTTCATGAACAGTTTGGTTTGCCCAAGTCTGGAAGACACGAAGTTACCGTGCTGACTGAAGAGAAGCACCAACAGTTTTGGGCGATCTGCGCCAAGGAAGGAGAAATGTTGTCTGGCAACATCAGGAAGAAACAGCTGAAGGATGAATATCAGCGGATGGCTGATATGGTCTCGAAGCTGATTGAGAACTGTACTTTTTCTCTAGATGCTGTCACAATGAAGCGTTTCAGCATCATGGCTGCCGTATACTACGGGCTAGAAGTAAACTGGTCCATCATAGTATGGTATATACTTGCTGATTTTCTGGAAGTGAAAAAGGGAAAAGGCCCTTACACCAACCACATAATCACTTTAAGTTACCTCTTATCAAAGTTGGGCTGTGTTATGACAAATGGGAAAGAAATTCACAAGTCCAAAGCGATGAACAAGTATCTACCTGTTCAGAAGAGGAAGGCTAATGAACCTGAAGGAGAAGAAGCTGAGGAACCAAAAGAGGCTCCTGCCAAAAGGCCAAAGAGGTTAGTCAAAACAGCAAGCTTGGCTGCTGAGACTAAAAGGAAGAGGGCTGCTGATGAGCCCAAAAAGAAAGAATCTAAGCAGATGGAGAGAGTGACTTCTGCTGAAGCCACTAAGATTGTTGAGAATATAATTGCTGATGTAAGGACTGGATCCCCTGCATCACCATCAAGAACTCCATCAGCAGAGAGGCCTGCTGAGGGTATTTCTCAAAGGACAAGGAGTCAACAGAGAGATACTGTTACCTCAAATTACCGTGAAGGTAGAACAAAGAAAACTGCTAGAAAGCAGATGACATTTCCTGAAGAACCTACTGATCTGGAAAATGTAGCAAGGGAAGACCCTGAAGCTACTCAAAGGCCTGCTGAAACAGTTGAAAACTGTTAAGACTGACAAGGCTGATGAGCAACAGCCAAGTCAGGTCACATCAACAGCTGAGGTTACTCAACCTAAAAAAGATCCAGATGTCCAAATCATCTATCCTATTGCTGCTGCTCCCATATCATCTGCTGGACCAGCCCCTGCTGATAAAGGCAAGAGAAAAATAGTGCTAAGGAGAAAGAAAGTCTCCAAAGCTGATAAGAAGGCAAGGGAGGAAGCTGAACAGAGGAAGCAGGATGAGCTTGAAGAGAAGAAAGCACTTGAGCTAAGCAAAGCTCAAGAAGCAAAGGATGAAGCCAGAAGACGCATGTCTGAAGCAGAAAGAAAAGCTGCTGAGGATGCTGAAATGGCTATGGTGATTGAATTGAGCAAAGTTGATGCCTATGGACCTGTCCATGGAGGTGGCATCAAGATTGGAGAAGGCAAGACTGAAGAGGACAAAAAGAAGATACTACTGCCTACCCCCAAACTCAAGTCAAAGGACAAGTTTGAAGTCAGAAAAGCATTTGAAATAGTGTATGCTGATAAGGAGCTGTTCAAGAAATTTGAAAAGTCCTTGGCTTACTATGATCAGAAGCTTATGTTGATGACTCTGTTCAACCAAGAAAAGCCAAGATATATCAGTTGGAGGGACAACAGGCTGAACAAGTCAATCACTGAACTTCAAAGTATGAAGGAGTTAGCTGATGAAGAACGATGGGTTCTAAGTTGGCTGAAGACAAACTCCATTCAAAAGGCTCTTGATCCCAGCTATGTGAGAGATATCATGCATAGCTATGCAAAAGGCTTTGCATTGGAAGAAGCCAAGAAAATCAAGAGCACCTTGCCTGAGAAAAAGAAGAAGTCTGAAGATGCTGAAGAAAGAGCAATTAAGTTTGCTGTTATGACTGCCCTGAAGAGATGGGCTAAGAAGTCAAAGTATCAGCAAGGCTGTTCAAGTGATTTGCCACTACTGCCAAGTATCCAGCAAATCATTTTTGGCAAGGAAGTACAACAGTACTATGAAGTCCCTAAGGGTAACAATGCTCCTGTTAACCCTTGGATTATTGTAAGGCAGATTAGACAGACAACATGCTTTAATGAAGATGGAACCATTACTAATCTGTTCTACGATGATGTCACTGATGAGCACAAATCTGCTGATAAGTCCTTAGCTATTGAGCCGCCAGCTAAGACTTCTGAAGACCATCAGATGACAGACTTGGAGGAAGTCCCTGTTCAACAGGCGACTGAGGAGAAGGAAGCTGATGCTGATGCTTCTGCTTCATCAGCTGATCAACACTCATCACTGATGGAAGCAATCCAGATGCTGATGGAAAACCAACTTAAGGAACTGGAAGACAAGCACAAGCAACAGCTATTGAAGGTTAAGGAGGAGCTGAAAGCAGAGTTGGCAGAAACCAACAGACTTCAGCTGGAAACTGTTCAAGGATCAACAGAAGAAATCATCAAGAAGGAGATCAACAGTATTCCAATTCCTCAAGATCATTCATTGCAGTTAGTGCACAGCTTAAGAGAACTGAACCAGAACGTGGAAGATGTGAAGGGTGATGTGAATCATCTTCACACTGCTTTAAAATCAGCTGAGCACAAGATTGCTGACTTAACTGCAACCTTCATTAAAGTCAGTCATGAAGAGAAGGAAATCAATCTGGGAATGTTGCAAGAAGTGGCAAAGGCTGCACAGGAAGTTCAAAATGAAATTGCAACTATCAACCTCAACATTGACTACTTCAATGATAAGACTGATGTAATCAGCACTGACATTCATCATCTAACAGCTAGTCATGACGTTGTTAATCAGAATCTAAAGGCTTTATGCGCTGGAGTAAAGATCCCAACAGTTGCTCTCAACCCTGCTGTTGAACCTTCTACTGTCATCAGGGTTGATGATGACAAAAAGGGGGAAGATGAAAGGGAAGAACCAGTTAAAGAAACTGCTGCTGAAGAACCAGCAAAGGAATCTGCTGCTGAAGAATCAACTAAGGAGGAAACTACTAGTGCAACAACAGAAGCCAAGGAAACTGAAGAAACAGCTGACAAGACTGAAGCTGAAGCTGACAAGATTGCAAAGCTTGGAACGGTAGAAGAAGAAGAATTGACTGAAAAAGAAGATACCAAGTACAAGAATACAGAATCTGCAAGGAAGGCCATGGAAGCTTTGAAAGCTCTTCAAGAACAAGAACTTAAGGAGAAGATGGAAGCTGCCAAAGCAACCTTGGAAGAAGAAGCTGATGATGAAGAAGATGATGAAGAATCATCTT
Source organism: Penstemon eatonii (assembly GCA_038501285.1). Lineage (NCBI taxonomy): Eukaryota > Viridiplantae > Streptophyta > Magnoliopsida > Lamiales > Plantaginaceae > Penstemon > Penstemon eatonii. The sequence continues at coordinate 55,928,655 of CM076715.1, read as the reverse complement.
ATGAATATGAAGAAGTGCTCGAATCTGATGAAGAAGCTGATAGTTAAAAATTGAAAAATCAATTGTAATCAGTTTACTTTTTCAGAAATCTCATCTGATGAATTTGTACATGTAATTCACTTTCACATCAATAAAATGTCCAAGTTCAATCCAATAAACTTTTTCTATCTCAGAAAATTTTGAGGATTACAATCTTTAGTTTAGGTATTTAACAGGTACTTAGCTGAAGTTTTGTCATCATCAAAAAGGGGGAAATTGTTGGATAAGGATGAAGATGAAGGCACTAAAGAAAGTTTGATAAGGGAGGTTTTGATGCATTCCAAAACTTCAAAGATTGGCTAAGTATGGAGTAACTTAGCTGATATACTTATCAAGGAATTTTGACTAAGTAATGAAGACATCAGAAGAGTCAAAGTTTCAAGGTCCAAGACTTCTGATCTGCTGAAGTAAAGTTATCAGACTAGTGAAGATCAGCCGACTCAAATCAGATTTGTTCAAGTTTGAGATCAGCCGAGTTCACCATCAGACTTGTACTTTTGTCAGCCAAGTGAAGAAGATCATGAAGTGTTCCCAACGGTAATAAATGCCCCTTGGTGTAATAAATGCTGAAGTACGAGGATATTTAAGACAAATGATTGAAGAAAAGCTTCGCATCAGCCGAGTGCATTTAATGCTGCATTTAATGCTGCCTGCAGAATAGTACTGTTTACAGTACGGACAGACTGCAAAAGAGCCGTTCGCGGATTTTAAGGACCAGTACTCGAGGAATTTGAATCCTGTCTCTCTTCAACGGACACTTTTCAATCCTCAAGTATAAATAGCTGAAAGAGACGAAGAAGAAACAAGCAACACAATCTCTGAGAAATTTTCGAAGCAAAATTCTTTAAGTCTCAAGAACAGCTCACTCATCAGCTGAGTCATTTGTTGACAAAAGCAGAGTTGAAGAACAAAGAAAAATACATCTTCTGAGTGATTTTGTAAACAAGAGTGTTGTGCGGAGTTGTGATCCATCTTTGTGAGTGATCAAACTTCAGAGGATAGGTTTTCTGTGTGATTTCCTATTGCGAACTTGTGGTCGTTTCATTTGTTGTTCGACGCAAGCAGAGTATACTGTAAACTTTGTGATTATAGTATAACCCAAGATCTGTGTGACTTGGAAGAGTGGACTAAAGGATATTCAAATCCATATAACCACTATAAAAATTGATTGTGTTTTTACATTGCTTTTCAAACTTGCATATTTCCTAATTGCATAAAAACACATTAAGTTAACTGTTTGAAAAGAAGTTAAAAGGAGTTTATAAAACTGGGGAATTACTTTTCAAACTACTAAGTTTACTTGTGAAAAACACTTTGAAAATCCGCTGCAAGTACTCTAAGTATTAAAACTGATTTCTGCAAAATCAGCTAAGTAACTATCAGACGAGTGGTCAACAAGACTGTTCAAAGATTTGTTCGCGAACAGAATTGTAACTTACTAATCTGATCAGCTTAGTCTGTTCAGTAAGAGTAAAGTTTTAAAGTTAGATTTGAAGAAAATTTTTTAAAGAGGTTTATTCACCCCCCCCCCCCCCCTCTAAACCTCTTCTGACCACTTGGGACCAACAACCCCTTCATTTTATTTTATCTTTTTCACACCCCCTACATTTTTCATTCCTTCCCCTTGCCTCATAGGAGATGCCCTTAGGTCAAATGACATGATCACACTTTGAGGTTTCAATAGTTGCAGCAGTTCTAGATTTGAGAATAAACAACTTAGGAATATTCATGTCTATCCCGATGAATTTAATTCATCGGGGTGCTGCCGTGCTGGATGAATGTCACATGGGCATAAAAGGATATTTTTTTGTCCTCTCTTGCCCATGTGTACGACATCCAACCCCAATGAATTAAATCCACCGACAAATTATGGAGGCAAATCAATCAAAATTCTGAAAAGGAATATTTAAGGAAAATTTTAAAAATGTTGCAAAAATTAATAATTCAATTAAGAATATTATCTGAATTCCTTAAATTTGAATATATAATTTTTATTTTTGCATATAGCCGCTATATAAGTATTCAACTTCACAAGTTATCTTTTTCCTTATTTCTCTTATAGATATAGCAATTTAATTCCCATCAAAGAGAATCACAACAATATGTTAATTTTCTTACCATGGTTAAGTTCTTTGGAAACTTTTTAATTACCATGCATGCATAACATATATATAATTTTCTTTTATTAATCTAGAAGATTTTTCTAAACCATTCAAAATAGATGCAATATGTAGTGGAAATTCATTTTTTTTTTTTGGATAATTATGGAAATTCATTCATATACTTGATATACTAGTCTACTGTACGTGCTATGCACAAAATGACTAAAAGAATTATCATAAAAAAAATGATAAAATAAACTAAAAGGAATAATAGCTCAAATGATATTAATCTAATTCTTGAATCAATTATGTTATACCCTTAATGCAAAAAGTGTATTTTAACCAATTGAAATTATTAAAGTTCTTATCAATTTAGTTATAAAATCCGAGAAAGTATTAAGGGTATATTTTCTCAAAAGAACATAGAAAGAATTATTCAAAAGAACAACAATTCCTTGGTACATCAAAATATTAACAAACATAAGACAATATCGATAGGATGCTGAATTGCAAGTAGAAAAATATTGTCACTAAAAAATTGAAGAATAAATAAAAGGGTGAATTACAATTCGCCCCTCAAAGTATTAGGGTGGTATCAGTTATGTCCATAGAGTATCAATTGTAATACTTACCCTCCTCTGTATAGGTTTGTAATGTTTATTTCAAAAATACCCTTGCCTTCAATACATAATAAATTTTCGTTATTAATTTATCAAAATAAAATTGTATCTTTATATATTATGAATCCATTCCCCCACCAAACAACTTCATGTTTTTTTTTTTTTTTTTGTTATCTTTCTTTTTACGATCTCAAGTTATTTTCATCATTTTCATCTCATTTTTTTTGGTAATCGAAGGAAACAAGAAAAATTGAAGAATTGAAGTATTATATTGTTTGGATGGATGAATTCATAATTAATTAAGATTTTATTTTTTTATAAAGAAATGAAGAAATTAAATCGTAATGCTATTTGATTTTAAACTTGAATTTTGCGATAAAGAATTTAAAGGAGAATTACTCAACATTTTGATTAATAATTCGTACAAAAAATAAATGAGATAATTGTCACCAAATAAAAATTCAGAAAAATATAAAGAAAAAAATTGAGATAAATATAAAAAATTCAAACAATCAAGAAAACAAATTGAAACATAAATAAAGAAAAAATGAGATGAAAATAAAGAATATTTTTTGCCATAAAACCAAAGGAAACAAAAGATATGAAGAAATTAAAACATAATGTCGTTGATGGATGAATGAATTTATAATTAACAAAGAGACAATTTCATTTTAATAATTTATATTATGTTAAATGGGTATTATATAGGAGTATATATATAGGAGATGAGTATGAACTTGCATGGATTAATGGGTATTATATAGGAGTATATATTTATATTATGTTAAATGAAATGCCTTATTATATTTTCTTACCATGGTGAAAATTTAATTTAAAGGTTGATGGCATAAATTTTGGGTTCAATTAGCAACGATTGTTTTTCTGATTTTTTTACCATGCATAATAAAATCATTATGTTGCCTTAAATTAGTAACTGATAGTTTATATGAATTTCTTACCATAATTAATAAATCGTACATAACATAAATGTTGCAGGATTTAATATGGTTATTAGTTAACTAATACAAATAATTATGACATAAAATAATTCCAAATTTATAAGAAATTAATTAGAATTTGTTACAATCAAATTTCCGAAGTGAAACACCATTATGCTATATATACCTACTAGCCTACTCCTCGTGCTATGCACAAAATGATTAAAAGAATGATGAAACAAACTAAAAGAAATAATAATGTACTTGCATCAAATTTGTTATACCCCTTAACGAAAAATTCGTGTTCAATTTAATCCCAATGCCTAATGCCCACTATTTATGACTAAAAGTATGTTAATATTGGAAATATATATTACTTTATACTGTGAGTTTATGACTATCAAAAAAAAAATAGAAGTAAAATTAAGGAGTAATTTTAGATTAATAGTGATAATAAATACACAAATAAACAACTTAATGGTGATAAATACACAAACACATAATCTGAAATGAAGCAAGTAAAATTTTAGATTCTTTACGAACTACATATGAACAAATACATCAATAAACAATATTTGTATATGGATCATTAGTACCATTTAACCATAATCTAATGTGATTTTGTGCATAGCACGAGAATAGGCTAGTAAATAATTATATTGAACGAAAAGCTTAGAAATGTAACTCTGTAATGGATAGATAAATGAGTCAGTTTCATATTTCTTCAACAAAAATATGTATGCTACGAAAATTTACATTTATTTAATTTTGTACAAAAATAAAACCACTAAATTAATATGAAAAATGAAGGGGAAACGAAGATACAAAATGAAAAAAAATAGAAATATACAATAAATTTTCTTAAAAATTGAAACAAATTCCTTTTGCTTGGTCTGAAATGGTTACCAAAAAAATATGGGGAAAAACACAAATAGAATTAAATTGATATAATCTTCCATTAAGCCATAAATGAAAATAATTCAATCAACTATTTCAGATAAAGCAAAAATACCTTTGAGTGAATTGAGATCGGTTACATGGTACTCAAATGCCAATCATGCAAGAGATTAACTAAAAAGAAAAAAAAAATGCGTTATTATTAATTAAAAATATGATAAAATAAATAACAAAAATATGTTACTTACTTGATACACATGTAATGGATATGCTAAGAACTCTGTAAACCAATTACACTGAAAAGCAGAAAACATATAAAAGAAGGTTAGATTGGTACATTATTAAATAGAAAAAATAAAGAAGCTAAAATTGAACAAAAAAAAATGATTGGTACAATATACAACTTAATTTGAAGATCTGATTATCAATGTGTATAATATATTAATATGTGAAAAGATATAATTATGGTGGCATACATTATGGGTTTACTTAGCAAGAATTGATTACAATAATTTATTGGCATCAATTATGGATTTAATTAGCAGTTAATTGTTTAAATGATTTTAATACCATATTCAAATCGCATATGACATAAATGTGTTGGACCAATCGAATTGGACCAACCCGTTAAATTTTATGGTAAAATACCGATAAAATTTAGAATTTGAAAAACCATGGGCTGAATCGGATAGAAAATTTTCGTTCGATAAATGATCCACGAATTTTGAGGACTGAATCGATCAGGAATCAAACTTCGGTCCAGTTCGAACCGAATGACTGGTTATTATTTGTACAAAATAAAATCATTAAATATGAAAAAGATGCGAAAACAAAAATAAAAAATATGAAAAATAAAAGGGAAAGATATATTAAATGTTCTACAAAATTGAAAGTAATTCCTCTTTGCCTCGTTTTAAAATATAGATAATAAAAGAAATTAATAATAATATTGATAAATTGATAAAAATCACCATTAAGCCATCAAAAGGGAAAAAAGATAATTCATTTAACTATTTCAGATTAATAAATAAAATTACCTTCAAATGAATTGATGTCACTCAATTGATAATCAAATGTAAATTACCTGTGAGAAAATACTTAAAAAGTAAGATATATTAATAATTAAAAAGTAACAAATAAATTATCTAAACATGTAACTTACTTGGGACACATACCGACTGAGTTGAACAATTACTTTAAATATTAAAATTCAAGAAGACTTGTCATGCAAAGTCTTTGAATTAAATAAATGAAAATTATGAATAATATAGTAAATATTCTAACAAATTCATTTTAAGATAGAAAATAACTCAACCAATTCATTTTAAAAATTCCTGTACATTTTTTTTTCTAAATGGAACAAAAAGAGGAAGAAAATTTCTTATATACTCAAAATATTTTGTTTGAGTTTATCATTGTAAAATCCCTCCTGAAGTTCATTCACTTTTACAATAATGTCACAAAAGAAATATATAAAAGAAATAAATTTATATGTCTAGAATTAAATTTAGCAAATAGGTATATAAAAAAATAAATAACTATCATAAATGAAAAAAAAAAAAAAGATCATAGCTTGATAGCAATGATATTATGCTAGAGCAATATTTAACTATATAGATAACCAAAGAATTGCAAATTAACTGATTAGCCTTAAACATGGCTAAACTTTTGGCATGACTAATTAATTGCCAACTCAAATTTTAGTAAAATGAGCATATTATTCTATAGATTTATGACAATTAATGGCAACTTTGATCAAAATTCAAAACATTGATTCAAAATTATCACTAAATGATTTTCTAAAATTGAAGGAACCTTCATTTTCTTGTATTACGACAATTAATAAGATTCTTTTAAAATTGAAAATAATGAAATTGTGTTGGCCAATTAAATCTTTTAAGAAAATAAAATAGTTCAAAATTAACAAAATGCTTAAAGAGAAAGAAATTGTCAAAGACGAAACTTTATATAACACACAAAATGAATAATATCGGCTATTTTCTTTCTTTTTAACAAAGTTTAGCTATAAACATAGATCTTTTACCTTCAATCATAAATATGATACGAATTTGAGACAAATTTGAGTCTTTGGTACCGATGATAGGATTTACCTGAAACTGGAATAAGAGAAAAACATTGTGAGTATGCAAAACTTACACAATGACAATTATATAAGAATGCGAGTGACAAAATGCAGTACATAATGTAAATATATCTAATTGTAAATGAAAATATTCATGGAAAAAATAAAAGAATGAGATTAAACAAAGATGTTTGTGAATGGATAATTTTTGAATGAATATATATAATGAAAAAGTGGGAAGAATCCAGATTTAAAAATTGAAGTAATTAAGATGAATTAGGAGATGTAATTAAAATATCCTAATTTCATGCAAATTTATAGAAAACGGAAATTGCAATTAACTTTTCTTTCCTAACATTAAGCCTACAATTTGGGAAAACTTATTTATTTTCCTTAACCAACGTTTATCTAGATTTAGGTTACAAAAACTAAAATTCATAAAACTTAATAAATTTGAGAATTCCAATTAATCTATCATAAATATTACACTAATAAAAATAATTCTAAATTCTAGAAAAAGAGAATTTGGTCCAATTGGAGTCAAAGACCATTCTCCTATATATATATATATATATATATAAGATTTTTCAAAGAATATATATATATATATATATATATATATATAGAAATATATATAGAAATCGATGTAAGTATTCTAATGTGTTGGAGATCTTACTATAAATAACCTAATCTAGGACCATAAATATCTAACAAAAGACTAAAAAGAAAGAAGAAAGAACTTCAAATAAAAAGAAGATTATTTGCTATAAGTGTGGAAGAATAGGCCATTACGCTAATAGGTGTAAAATGAAAAAAGAAAAGATTAATGAATTAAAAATTGATGAATCTATAAAAGAAAATCTAGAAAAATTACTTATAAATTCTGACTCAGAACCAGAAGAATCTCAAGACAGTGATAATAATTCTAGTAATAATTCTTCAGAAGAGATTGATATGTTAGAAGAAGAAGAAATAGCTTCTCAAGATTCTAGCTATTGTTGTGATTCTTGTGCTCAAGGAGGCACTTGTGAGACGCATGGAGAAAAAGAGGATTATTATAAAATACTATCTCAATTTAAAAATATGCATTTAAATGTTCTAACTTCAGGAAATATGTTAGAATTCCTAAAACAAATTAAAGATCCAAAATTAAGATTAAAACTAATAGATCAGATGCAAATAGAAGACACTCCTTCGAGTAACAAAGATTCTGTTAGAATCCAAACACCTATACCTATAAGTTCCTCAGAACCTTATACTATGAATAAAGTATATCAACTTTTAAAAGAAAGACAGAATATTGAAATACCTACTTCTGTTAATGATCTAAATAAAGAAATAAAGAATTTAAAAACAGAGATTTCAAATTTGAAAAATACGAATAAACAGTTAGAAGAGAGAATTACTCGTCTAGAGATGGTTAAACAAATAAGTACACATGGGGAATATGGACATAATGAGTTTGATGAAAATATTATCCAAGAAAATTTCTTGTCTAATTTTAATATGGTTATTTCGCAAAAATGGTTTATAAAAATCACGTTACTTATAGATAATCATTTTAGAAAAGAAATTATAGCTCTTCTTGATAGTGGAGCATATATGAATGTTATACAAGAAGGGATAATTCCTACAAGATATTTTATAAAACTACAAATTCTCTTAGTCATGTTGGAGGAGAAAAATTAGATAAAAAATTCAAAATTCCTTTGGCTTATATTTGCAAAGATAAGGTTTGCATTCCTACAAGTTTTCTACTTGTTAAAAATATTACTAATCAAGTTATTCTTGGTACACCTTTTATTGATCAGATTTATCCTCTAACTAGAGTTGATAACTCAGGAATTACAGGAACTTTTGAAGGAAAAGAAATAACTTTTAAATTTATTACCAGACCATTTCCTAAACTTTTACATGAATTAAAAGATTTATTAGACCATAAGCTTTCTCATTTAAATTATTTAAAACAAGAGGTTAGTATTCTTACTCTTGAAGAAAAACTCTAAAGTCATACTTTACAAGAAAAAATAAAATTAGTCTATAATAAATTATCCTTGGAAATTTGTAATGAACATCCTAATGCTTTTTGGGAAAGAAAAAGACATATTGTCGAAGTTCCTTATGAAGAAGATTTTGATGAAAGAAAAATTCCTACTAAGGCTAGACCTTGTCAAATGAATACTGAATATCTAGAATTATGTAAAAAAGAAATAGAATCTCTTTTACAAAAGGGTTTAATAAAGCCGTCTAATTCACCTTGGTCCTGTACAGCCTTCTATGTTAATAAACATAGTGAACAGGAGAGAGGAGCCCCTAGATTGGTGATAAACTATAAACATTTGAATAAAGTCCTAAAATGGATTAGGCATCCAATACCTAATAAGAAAGACCTTTTGGATAGGTTATATGAGGCAATTATATTTTCTAAATTTGATTTAAAGTCGGGATATTGGCAAATTCAAATAGGTGAAAAAGACCAATATAAGACTGCTTTTAATGTTCCTTTTGGACACTATGAATGGAAAGTTATGCCGTTTGGTTTGAAAAATGCCCCTTCTGAATTTCAGAAGATTATGACTGATATTTTCATACATTACATTGATTTTATAATTGTGTATATTGATGATATTTTAGTATTTTCAAAAACTATTGAGAATCATTTCAAGCATTTAGAAATATTTAAAAAGGTTTTTATTCAACATGGTTTGTTTATTTCTAAGCCTAAAATGTCTATTTTTCAAACTAATATTAGATTTCTTGGTCATAATATTGAAAAGGGAAAAATAATTCCTATAAATAGAAGTATAGAATTTGCGTCTAAATTCCCTGATGTAATAACAGATAAAACTCAACTTCAAAGATTTCTTGGAAGCCTAAATTATATTTCATCTTATTATAAGGATTTAGCTACTAATGCAGCTGTTTTATATGATAGACTTAAAAAGTCTCCTACCCCCTGAACTGAAATACACACTAATGCTGTAAAGTTAATTAAGAGTAAAGTGAAATCACTTCCCTGTTTAATGCTAGCCAATCCCACATGGGAAAAAATTATTGAAACTGATGCCTCTGATATAGGTTTTGGAGGAGTTTTAAAACAAATTTGCGCTACTACAAAACAAATATTTTTTAGTAAGATTTCATTCGGGAAAATGGAATAATAGCCAGAAAAATTATGCTACAATTGCCAAAGAAATTCTTGCTATACTTAAATGTGTTTTGAAATTCCAAGATGATTTATATAATCAAAAATTTAAAATATTTACTGATTGCAAATCTGCTAAATACACGTTTAATAAAGATTTTAAACATGATGTTTCTAAACAAATGTTTGCCAGATGGTAGGCTCATTTAGCCCCTTTTGATTTTGAAATACATTATAAAAAGGGAGAAGATAATCATCTTCCTGATTTTCTAACCCGTGAATTTTTACAGGGATTTTACAAATGAACGATCCACATATGGACAAATTGTTGAGATTTAATAATTTTTATAAATAATTATGCAGGTGATGATACCTCGTGATTACTCATTCAGAGGAAGACCTCAAAATTATAGAGGTCTAGGTGGCAGAGGGAATATAATCTCTCAAATACATGGTAAAAGATTAGTTGCAGAAAATATTTCCGGCGTGGGTGAATCATCCATACCTCCAAAAGGGAATTCCCAAACTTTTGCAAATATTTTGCAAGACAGTGAATATGATGACAGCATAAATTATGCTGAAAACTATAAAAAAGAAGTTATACTTCATTTAGAATATTCTGATCTGAAATGGCAAGATGATCCATGGTTTCTTATGAACCGATATATTGATAATACTCAATTTACTGCCACATCATATAAGCAAAGAAATTTTTATGAGAATTTGCTTAAAGCAACGAAGAGCTGTGAAATTACTCACTTTACTTCAAATGATCAAAAAAGTTATACTTTTAGTAAGATCATTGTGAAAAAGATTTTTTCATGTCAGGAATGGGGATTATCCACATTCAAAGAAAAAGATTATATCTTTTCTGAGAAAAATATTTCTATTAAATTCAATTATTGGGATTATATCTCAGCTTTTGATAAGGTATTATATTACCAAAATAATAAGAAAAAACATACTTGGTTCATAAAAATTTGTGGAGAAGTATATAAATCTCCAATACCAAATTGGTTTGTTAATTGGTGGTCATACCATGGTCCTTCATATGAAATACTTCCTGAAAAATGGAAAACTTTATACTCTGAATGGATAGATTTATCCCCACAAATATCTAAGTTAATAGCTTCCCATAGAGCAGATGAGCTTATAGCCTCTATGCACTTTTTTATTGAGTTTTCTATCCCATGGATATCAAAATGGATCCCTACGGTAGGATATACTGAACACCAGACCCCTTGTCTTTATTAGGACTTCTTTCTCAAAATTTTGGGAAAAAATGAACAAGATTGATCCAGCCTCTGCAAAATTATTCGGAGCAGAAACTGAAGAATTAATTCAGTCTAAACTATTAGCATATAAAAGTAAAGATCAGGAGGATACTCCTAGTCCATTCCAAGTCATATCCGGAAAATTAAAAATGAAGAGACAAGATTTGTCTAAAGCTGAAATTATTAGAGCTTATATGGAAGAAATGAAAAGGGATTTGAAGAAGAATTTCAAAGAATTCTTAGATGATGATTCAAAATCTGACACATCTATGGCACCGGCATCAAAAGGTGAATTAGCAGGGAAATCCCAAGAAGATGATGAAGATCTGCTTAATGCATATGATCTGGAAACCATATTTGATAATGTCAAATCAGGAAAATAAAGATTGTCGGCAGATAAGGGAAACATATCACTGTCAATTAAAGCCAAAAGTGATATGTCACGGGCAACCAATAGCAAAGGCCAAGAGTGATACTCTTTTCAAGATGTCATGGGCAAGAAAGTTCAAAAAAAAAAAAAAAAAAATTAATTGAAGACTCATTTCAAGTCCGGACATCCGCCTATAAATAGCTGAAATTCCAGCTTTAGAGAGCAACCCTTCACTACTTCTACTACTCTTACTACTACTACTCCTCCTACTAGTAAAAATCCAGTATTATATTTAACTTTTAAGTTTGTAAAAAAAAAAAAAAAAATCTTGTAATACATTGGAGAAATTAATAAAAAGCTTGGTTTGAAGTTCATACTAAGGTACTCTTCTTTACTTTCCTGTTTTAAATTTTTATATTTGTATGTTATATTTAGCCTAATGATAGGCTAAATACTCTTTAATCATGTGTTGAACCATATATAGCTATATATCAGAAACCCCATGCCTTTTAAGTATTATTTTGAACATGGGTCATGAGTAATATAAGAAATTAGGATTATGGTTGAGAAATATTTCTGGCAAGAATAATCTTATGAATTCATTAGTAAATATCCTTGCCCCTCTTTGCCATGTGAAGGCGTTTTCTTGGGCTTTTTGTATTGAACATGAGTTTGTTAAGATTATTATTTGACGGATTTATTTTCTTGTAAAATATCTTCCAAATATAATACTAAGTCTTATATTATGACTGTACCTGGGTCCAAAATGGTATCAGAGCCATGGAGGTAGAAGATATATAGTGATTATATGGGTTAACACATGATTAAAATATTGTGAAAATGAATATTTTCCGTAAAAATGAAAATATTAAAAATAGTTTGAATCAGGAATATGATATTCCTCAGAATCTTGATTTACTTAATAAGTGGACTATTCCCAGAATTGAACCAAGAACCATTTATAAAATGGGTACTTTTGAAAGGATTGGACTTAAACAGATTGTTAAGACTACCGAAGAATCTATATCCCTTGACAATGATGAGTTAATCATCAGATTATTAAATGAAAAAGATATATTACCTTATAAATATACTCATAAATTTATCCATATAGGATTAGTACAAATTGCTTTCAAGCCATTAACTTTGGTAGGATTATGTTACGCTCCAAATACGAGTACGTAATCGCGCAAGTATACGGTCGTTACAAAACGGTAAGTACATACCGAGTATCGAATCCCCACGAATGGGTAAAAGGTGGGAATAAACGAATCAATCGACGGCTTATTTCATCTAAGAATGCTTGATAAAATATTATCGAACCCAAATATATGATAAGGGTGATTTTATTTAACTACGAGCGGTAAAGTAAATCTAACTATGAAAGCAAGTAAATGGGGAGTTAATTATGTGGTAAGGAGGATTTATAAGCGATTAGTTAAAGCAGATAAATTATGCGGTTGTTAGGTTAGCTATGCAAACAATCCTAGATTTAGTTGTTGTTTGTGAGTTCAAATTAGTTAAGTCTCCCTATCAGTTTGACTTAACTCTACCAATCTACCCAAACTCTCAATCTCCGGATCAAGAACGAACATCGCTGTCAACCGATGCTCTAAGGGAAGTCCGAACCCAAAAGAGGATTCTAAGGCGTACCGTTGTCACCCGGGACCTAAAACTAACCCGAATCCCCGAATAAAGAGAATCTAAGTTATTTGATGCATTTACGGACGAACCCATTATACAAACACGGACCAAACTAGGTATATGACTATCCTAGGTTGAAATCCACAAATCGTCACTCGCCTAACCTATGTCTAGGTTGCATTAAATGTAGATGGCCAAAAGTGCAATAAAACAATAAACTCAACAAATCAAACATAACCCAACATCAAACATAACTAATCAAACGATAACAATGACTCGACAATTAATATATTATGCTCGTGCTTGCTATTCAAGGATTCACTGATGTTCGTATGTATCTTTCGATAGCATACCAACCTATCGAATTAAACTAATCCAATTTACGTATAAACGGAATAAAATCTAATCGATGTCATTTAAACTCAAACCTTAAACGAATATGAAACGACATAGGTATATGTCTATCCTAAAATCGAATCACAATCCAAATTCATAATCAAATCCTCAAAATCACTAAATATAGCAATCAAGAATCAATAACTTTCATCTCCATAGGTTGTCAATCCACAAGACGAACAATAAACACGGAATCAGATTAACGAACACAAATAAGCACCATACTAATCATCAAGACATCATTTAATCAAACAATAACATAAATATATATAAATCCGGAGAATTCAAATCCACAATCATTCATCCAAAAAGGAAATAACAATATTCATCTCCTAATCATAAATAACTAAGAAATTGAAAAAAATCACCTAAACGAAATGGAATCGAGACAAGGATACTCCTCCCTTTAATCACCACCTAATCACTCCCCAAGGGTGGTGACTAACTCACCCCCTTGGTGGAGTCTTCAAATACAAGAAAACAAAGAAAAATCAAAGAGAGAAAGTTGAGGGAGGCTTGAGAGAAAAAGGGAGGCCAAGAGTGGAAAGATTGAAGAAGATGTAAGAAAAGTGTGACTTCTTGAGCCTCTTAACCTAGGGAAACAAGACCAAAAAGTCCCCTAAAGGGTTTAGAAATGCAAGTGAGGGAAAAGGGGGAAGATACAAAAAGGCCCCTGTTTTTCCCGCAACAGAAAACTGCTGTTAGAAGGTACCTCGCCGCGGCGAGCTTTGCCCCATAGGTTTCCTGCAGATTTTCTGCTCTGCTGCAATTTCTTCCGAGCAGCATATCTTTTGATTCCGAACTCCGATTGCGGATCCGTCAAGTCCGTAGCATAGATAACTTACTCATATATGACATATCCAAATTTCAGATCATTTGGATCATCCATGAAATATTTGTGCATGTTCTAGTAAGCAGCTATCTACATTCTTCTACGAATTGCTTCGGGTTCTCTTTTCTTTGAAGCTCTTTCTGCGCAAAGGCTTGCATCAACGGCCACCGAGTCTTGATTTGATGGAATTGCATTGAATCATAACCTCTCGGACTTCTCTTTAGCCTTGCAAAATTCCCAAACCTACAAACAGAACAAAAACACGACAAAAAAAGAAGAAAACAAAAGAAAACACACAACATCCCAACAAGGGACCAAAAACGCAAACGAACGCGAAAACAAGCAAAAGCACACAAAACTCGAATCAAAGCAAGATAATTTGGGCTTAAAGAGATAGCCAATAACGACGTTCTAACGGCGTTATCAGATTATGTTGGATAAGGATGAAGATGAAGGCACTAAAGGAAAGTTGATAAGGGAGGTTTTGATGCTTTCCAAAACTTCAAAGATTGGCTAAGTATGGAGTAACTTAGCTGATAAACTTATCAAGGAATTTTGACTAAGTAATGAAGACATCAGAAGAGTCAAAGTTTCAAGGTCCAAGACTTCTGATCTGCTGAAGTAAAGTTATCAGACTAGTGAAGATCAGCCGACTCAAATCAGATTTGTTCAAGTTTGAGATCAGCCGAGTTCACCATCAGACTTATACTTTCGTCAGCCAAGTGAAGAAGATCATGAAGTGTTCCCAACGGTAATAAATGCCCCTTGGTGTAATAAATGCTGAAGTACGAGGATATTTAAGACAAATGATTGAAGAAAAGCTTCGCATCAGCCGAGTGCATTTAATGCTGCCTGCAGAATAGTACTGTTCATAGTACGGACAGACTGCAAAAGAGCCGTTCGCGGATTTTAAGGACCAGTACTCGAGGAATTTGAATCCTGTCTCTCTTCAACGGACACTTTTCAATCCTCAAGTATAAATAGCTGAAAGAGACGAAGAAGAAAGAAGCAACACAATCTCTGAGAAATTTTCGAAGCAAAATTCTTTAAGTCTCAAGAACAGCTCACTCATCAGCTGAGTCATTTGTTGACGAAAGCAGAGTTGAAGAATCAAGAAAAACACATCTTCTGAGTGATTTTGTAAACAAGAGTGTTGTGCGGAGTTGTGATCCATCTTTGTGAGTGATCAAACTTCAGAGAATAGGTCTTCTGTGTGATTTCCTATTGCGAACTTGTGGTCGTTTCATTTGTTGTTCGACGCAAGCAGAGTATACTGTAAACTTTGTGATTATAGTATAACCCAAGATCTGTGTGACTTGGAAGAGTGGACTAAAGGATATTCAAATCCATATAACCACTATAAAAATTACTTGTGTTTTTACATTGCTTTTAAATCTGCATAATTTCTGTTTGCATAAAAACACGTTAAGATTAACTGTTTGAAAAAGAGTTAAAAAGAAGTTTATAAAACTGGGGAAACGTTTTTCAAACTGCTAAGATTACTTGTGAAAAACACTTTGAAAATCCGCTGCAAGTACTCTAAGTATTAAAACTGATTTTAACAAAATCAGCTAAGTAATAATCAGACGAGTGGTCAACAAGACTGTTCAAAGATTTGTTCGCGAACAGAATTGTAACTAACTAATCTGATCAGCTTAGTCTGTTCAGTTGAGTGAAAGTTTTAGAGTTTAAATTAGAAGAAATTTTTAAAGAGGTTTATTCACCCCCCCCCCCTCTAAACCTCTTCTGACCACTTGGGACCAACAAGTGGTATCAGAGCTGGTGGTTCATTAGAATCAGCTGCCTGATCAACGAGCTTGATCCAAGTGTTTTTCAAAGGTTTTCAAAACTTTTCAAAAGAGCATCTTTTTGAAAAATCAAAACTTTTTGAAAAATGGATTGTATCAGCCATGTTCCCCACATTGCTGGTATGTCTTTTGAAGACTGGAAGATTAGAATGAAAATCTTTCTAGCAGCCTATAATGACAACATGTACACATGTATCATTAAAGGTCCATTCAGATTCACAAAGACCATACAGATCAATGAAGTAGATACGGTTGTGGAAAAAGACCTTCACGAGATGACTCCAGAGGAAATCAAGCTTTACAATCTAGATAAAGTTGGGAGATTCATCATGACTAAAGCCCTGGATAATGATCGGTTTGACAAGGTCAAACATTGCAAAACTGCAAAGGAGTTGTGGGACAAAGTCAAAGATATGAGCGAAGGCAATGATGCTATTAAAGAGCATCAGCTCACTGTTGTTGCATTGGAGAAACTTGACAACTTCAAGATGAAGTCTGGAGAAACCATTGATCAGATGGATACCAGATTCACCAGGACTCTGAATGAAGTTTTAAAGTTGGGAAAGACCTTCACTGACAAAGAGATCACTGTCAGAGTACTAAAGGCCCTACCTCCAAAGTTCAACATGAAAGTTACAGCAATGGAAGAATCAAGGGATTTGGGAAAAATCTCTCTTACTGAGCTGTTTTCTGTACTCAAGGCATTCGAGTATAAACTGCCTAGAATGGGAATTGAAGAAACCTCAACTTCAGGACCCACAGCTGCATTGGTTGCTGCTGAAAATCAAAGAAGATCAGCACAGAAAAGCAAAGATGTGGACTCATCTGATGAAGCATCACTGCTCAACAAGAAGGAGTACACTGCTGGAGATGTTGCACTGTTAATGAACAACTTCAAGAAGTTCTACAAAAGAAAAATGAAGAACAAATACAACAATGCTTCTTCTTCTAAACCTAACTTTTCTTCTCAAGATAAAGATGATTATAAATCAAAACTAATGTGTTACAACTGCAGGAAATTGGGACACTTCATCAAAGACTGTCCATATCCAAAAGCAGAAAAGTACACTTAAGAGGAGAAGAAAGTGAGAAAAGAAAGAAAGCATCAGAGAGGCAAGGCTATGATGGCTGAAGCAGAAAAGCTTGCTGCTGTCTACTCATCTGATTCAGATTCAGACACGTCTGATGAAGAATCGTCTGATGAAGAAAAACCTGCTCTCCTCTGCCTAATGGCAAAGGAATCTGATGACTCAGAGGATGAGGTAACTCCTCAAGACAATGAACTATTTAATTCTCTAGAGCAAATGATGTTGAATAATACTACTATTGCTGGAGAATTTGTTAAGCTTAAGGAAGAGATGATATTGCTAAAAGAGCAAAATAGTTCACTGAAACTTTTAGCTGAAAAGCCAAAAGAATCAGCTGAATATAAACAGCTTGAGCAAGAATATGAGTCTCTGAAAGCTGAATGTGAGGTCTATAAAGGAAAAATCATGGAACTTGAGAAAATTATTGAGTCTCATGATAAGTCAACTGTTGCATCCATGAATACATCTAGTAAACAGGAGACACCTTTAGAAAAGGATAAACTAGAATTGAACCATACTGAAAAATTCATTTCTGCTGACAATAGTAAGGTCATTCTGTATGTTCAAACTTCTAAACCTACCTCATCTGAGAAAGTGGTAAAGGAGAAGAAATCTCCTAAGGCTAAAAAGAGCAAAGAGCCTAGTGTAGGAAATCAGACTAGTAAGACCAAACAGCAGAGCCCTAAGAAGTCTGCTGATAAAGCTAAAGTCAATCAGACTAGTGGTAAAACTAAGTCAAAATCAAATGAGCAAGCAACTAGTAAACCAAAGAAGCATAAAAACAAGAAAAATCAAAATGCTTGGTATGGAAATGAGTTATATTATGTGCAACCTGCTGCATATCATCCTATGTATCATGCACCTCAATTTCCTAGTTACTATGCACCTTACCCTACTCATCCAATGCATGCATATCCTACATATCATGCACCTTACCCTGCTTATGAACATTATTCATATCATACTGATCATCAACATGACTTATCTGATAACTATGATAAAAATGAAGCTGTTCATGCTCCTAAAACTCAGAAGCCTAAGAAGCCTAAGACATCAACATCTTGGGTTGTCAAAGGTGGAACTAATCCTTCAGGACCCTCTCAATAAGGGTACCTAAAACAATTTTTATTTTGTTTTGTAGGTTAGGATTAGGAGTAGGAGTAAAGTAGAGAAGATCTGGTACTTGGACAGTGGATGTTCAAGGCACATGTGTGGAAACATACATGAGTTGACTGATGCAGTTGCTGTGGATGGTCCAAAAGTTACATTTGGAGACAGCAAAGAAGGCAAGATTAAAGCTAAAGGAAGATTAATCAAGGGAAACATAGAGATATCTGACGTCTCATATGTTAAAGGCCTAAAGTATAATCTACTGAGCATAAGTCAATTTTGTGACAAGGGATATTCAGTCATCTTCTCAACAGATAAGTGCTACGTTGAACAGATTGGTACAAAGAAGGTAATTTTATCTGGAAGAAGACAAGGAAATATCTACATAGTCGACTGGAATTCTGTTGAAAAGAATTCAAGTGTTTGTTTGGTGGCATCTGCACCAAGTGAAGTGAGTTGGCTATGGCACAAGAGAATGAATCATTTAAACTTCAAGACCATAAACAGATTAATCAAGAATGATTTGGTAGAAGGGATTCCAAAAGCAGTCATGAGCAAAGACAAGCTCTGTGACGCATGTCTGAAGGGTAAACAAATCAAGTCATCTTTCAAAAGCAAGAAGCATCAATCTTCTGAAAGAATATTGGAGCTACTACATATGGACTTATTTGGACCCATTGATCCAGTCAGCAATGGTGGAAAGAAATACTGCCTAGCTGTTGTGGATGATTATTCAAGATATACTTGGGTGATTTTCATGAAAAAGAAATGTGAAACCAAGGAACATCTTACCAATCTGATGGAGCTGATCCAGAATGAGAAGAGTACAAAAATATTGAAGATCAAATCAGATAGAGGGACAGAATTTACAAACTCTACTGTTGAAGAGTATTGTAATATGAAAGGAATACATCATGAGTATTCAGCCGCTAGAACCCCTCAACAGAATGGTGTTGCTGAAAGGAGAAACAGAACACTAAAGGAAGCTGTCAGAACCATGATAGCTGAAGCTAAGCTGCCACAAAGATTTTGGGCAGAAGCAACAAACACAGCATGCTTTACCCAAAACAGATGTATGATCAACAAAAATCAGAACAAGACTCCATATGAAGTTTGGAACAACAGAAAACCAAACATTCATTACTTTAAGATTTTTGGTTGTAAATGTTTTGTATTGAATAATGGGAAAAATCACCTTACTGCATTTGCAGAAAAGGCTGATGAAGTTGTCTTTGTAGGATACTCATCTGTTAGTAAGGCTTATAGAGTTTTCAATAAAAGAACATTACTGATAGAAGAATCTATCCATGTAGTATTTGATGAGCCAAGTCAATCTTCTGAAAAGAATCAAATTGTTAATCAAGATCTGTCTACTGATTTACAGAAGCTAGACATTGAAAGAAATGAAGAATATGTTCCCATCATACTACCTAATCTTGATTCAGCTGCTAACTCAAGTGCTGCTCAAAATCACAGTGTTGATTGTCTAACAGACGAGTTGCAAACAACTGACAGACCAGAGACTGTTCAACAGACTACAAATGTTCAACAGACTACAAATGTTCAACAGACTACTACTGGAACTCCAACAGTAGTGTTGCAAGATCAAGACAGAGGACAACATTCAGACCTGCAACCTGATCTTAGATGGCTCAGAAATCACCCACCTGAATTAGTGATTGGTGATCCATTAGATAGAGTGAAAACAAGAAGAGCTGCTGCACAGGATGCTATGTTTGTCACATTTCTATCTCAAATAGAGCCTAAGCAAATTGAAGAAGCTCTAAATGATTTCTTCTGGATAGAAGCTATGCAAGAAGAGTTGAATCAATTTGAAAGGAATGAAGTCTGGTACTTAGTTCCTAGACCAAGTCATCAAAGAGTAATTGGCACTAAGTGGGTATTCAGAAATAAGATGAATGAAGATGGTATTGTTACCAGAAACAAAGCAAGGTTAGTGGCCAAGGGTTATTGTCAAGAAGAAGAAATTGACTTTGATGAAACTTTTGCACCAGTAGCAAGACTTGAAGCAATCAGACTGTTTCTTGCCTATGCTGCTTATAAGAACTTCACTGTCTATCAGATGGATGTGAAGTCTGCTTTTCTCAATGGAGAACTGCAAGAAGAAGTGTATGTTGAGCAACCTCCTGGATTTGAAGTCTATCAAGAAGAGGACAAAGTATATCGTCTGAAGAAAGCCCTTTATGGACTGAAACAGGCTCCAAGAGCATGGTATGATACCCTATCAGATTTTCTTTTAATTAAAGGATTTCGAAAAGGTAAGGTAGATAAAACCTTGTTCACAATTGAATGGGAAAATCATATATTACTTGTGCAAATATATGTGGACGATATTATTTTTGGTTTAACTAACCAACAGATGTGTGATAAGTTCTCCAAGCTGATGCAGAATAAGTTTCAAATGAGCATGATGGGTGAACTTAATTATTTTCTTGGATTGGAAGTTAGACAGTTGCCTGATGGAATATTCATCAGCCAAGCAAAATACACAAGAGATCTGTTTAAAAAGTTTGGTATGGAAACTAGCTCTACTGCTACAATTCCTATGTCTACAAGTCTTCGTTTGGATAAAGATGAAGATGGCAAATCAGTGGACATAACCAAATATAGAGGCATTATAGGTTCATTGTTGTATCTAACAGCAAGCAGACCTGATATAATGTACTCAGTTGGAATCTGTGCAAGATTTCAATCAAACCCCAAAGAATCTCATCTCTTAGCTGCCAAGAGGATATTGAAATATGTTAAAGGCACTCAAGAATTTGGATTGTGGTATCCTAGAGAATCTGGATTTGAACTCATTGGTTATTCAGATTCAGACCTTGCTGGCTGCAAGATTGACAGAAAGAGCACAACAGGTGCCTGTCAGTTCTTAGGTAGTCGTCTGATCTCATGGATGAGTAAGAAACAAACTTCAGTTTCTATATCAACTGCTGAAGCTGAATATATAGCTGCTGGAGCTTGCTGTGCACAAATACTTTGGTTGAAACATCAACTAGAAGACTACAACATCAAGATCAGTGGAATTCCAATCTACTGTGATAATACAAGTGCAATCTCTCTTACTCAGAACACTACAAGTCACTCAAGGACTAAGCATATTGAGATCAAGCATTACTTCATTAGAGATCATGTGGAAAAAGGCAATGTTATGATTGAGTATGTTCATACAGACAATCAGATTGCTGATATTTTCACTAAACCTTTAAGTGAAGTAAGGTTTTCAACTCTAAGAGCTGAGCTAGGACTACTTAATTTGGAAGCATAAGCTGAGGGGGAACTCATCAGAAGACTGAAGTTCAACAGCTTAGTTATTCGTTATTATCTTCAAGGATTAACTCTCAACAGACTAGTTAACTTATGAATTCTTAAACTCAGGGGGAACGTGTAAGACTAGCGGTACTTCTGAATTAAAGATGAAATTTGTTAATGTCAGTTAGTTGAAGTTATGTTTTCATCAGAAGACTCAACTATCGAAGATTAAAGTTATTTTATCTAGCTGGATTGACAAACAGCTGAGGAAGGTTATCAGCTATTGGCATTCTCTGATAACAACTATGTCATCAGGACAGTAGTCCATCAGATAAGTGTTCATTATACTCATCTGATTACTTAATTAAAAGCGAACTATTCAAAACGTTTTATTCAAAATACGCTTTTATAAGTAACTGTTGGGCGGTACATATTCCCGCTCTTCATTAAATATCTTTTGAATTCGAAAAGTCGTAACTGACGCCGCACGATCAGCACTGACAGAAAAACGGATCTAACGGTTGGCGGATATCACGGAATTCAAGATACCCCAACTCTATAAATCCCCATCTGATCAGTCGTGTAGTTCTTTACGCACTCTAAGCATTCAAAAGTACTTGTGAGAAAAATATCTGCAATTCTCTGCAAATTTCTCTCTGTTTTCCTAACGTTCAACAGATTAACAATGGCCGCTGAAGGTATGTTTCTCGTGTATGATTCCTACTACCAATCTGGTACGTCACTGATGAAAGAACTTCTGGAGAAGTTCAAATCTGCGAACTTGGTAAATTTTATTGAATATAATGAGGGAGTGATCTGGACTGATCAAGTGATGGAGTACTACAACACAGCAAAAGCTGACTACAACACACTGGAGATTAGGGCTACAGTGGGAGGTAAATCTATCACTATTACTCCTGCTGCTCTGCACGAAACGTTTGGACTTCCTAACAGTGGACGACATGACGTCACTGTACTGACGGAAGATAAGCACCAACAATTCTGGGCGATCTGCGCCAAGGAGGGAGAGGTGATGTCTGGAAACATAAGGAAGAGACAACTGAGGGATGAATATCAGCGGATGGCTGATATGGTGTCCAAGCTGATTGAGAACTGCACCTTCTCACTGGATGCTGTTACCATGAAGAGGTTCAGCATCATGGCTGCCATATACTATGGACTGGAGGTCAACTGGTCAATCATAGTCTGGTACATATTGGCTGATTTTCTTGATGATAAGAAAGGAAAAGGCCCCTCCACCAATCACAGAATCACACTCAGTTATCTGTTGTCAAAACTGGGCTGTGACATGAAGAATGGAAAAGAGATCCACAAATCCAAAGCATTGTCCAAGTACATGCCTGTTCAAAAGAGGAAGGCTGGTGAGCCTGCAGAAGCTGATGTTGAGGAACCAAAAGAGGTTCCTGCCAAAAGGCAAAAGAGGTTAGTCAAAACAGCCAGCTTAACTGTTGAGACTAAAATGAAGAAGGCTGCTGATGAGCCTAAGAAGAAAGAAACTAAACAGATGGAGAAAGTGACTTCTGCTGCTGAAGCCACTAAAATTGTTGAAAACATAATTGCTGATGTAAGGACTGGATCCCCTGCATCACCATCAAGAACTCCATCAGCAGAGAGGCCTGCTGAAGGTATCTCTCAACGAACAAGAAGTCAGCAGAGAGATACAGCTACAACCACTTACCGTGAAGGGAGAACCAAGAAGACTGCTAGAAAGCAGATGACATTTATAGAAGAACCAACGGACTTGGAAAACGTAGCTAGGGAAGACCCTGAAGCTGCTGAGAGGCCTGCTGAAACAGTTGAGACTGTTGTGACTGACAAAGCTGATGAGCAACAGCCAAGTCAAGTCACTTCAACAGCTGAGGTTGCTCAACCTCAAGAAGATCCAGAAATCCAAATCATTTATCCTATTGCTGCTGCTCCCCTATCATCTGCTGGTCCAGCTCCTGCTCCCATTGATAAAGGGAAAAGGAAGATAGTGCTTAAGAGAAAGAAAATCTCTAAAGCTGATAAGAAGGCAAGAGAAGAAGCTGAACAAAGAAAGCAAGATGAAGCTGAGGAAAAGAAGGCACTTGAGCTAAGCAAAGCTCAAGAAGCAAAGGATGAAGCCAGAAGACGCATGTCTGAAGCAGAAAGGAAAGCTGCTGAAGATGCTGAAATGGCTATGGTTTTGGAAATGAGCAAAGTTGATGCCTATGGACCTGTCCATGGAGGTGACATCAAGATTGGAGAAGGCAAAGATGGAGAAGATAAGAAAAAGATACTATTGCCTGTCCCCAAAACCAGGTCAAAGGACATGTTTGAAGTAAGAAGAGCCTTTGAAATAGTGTATGCTGACAAGGAGCTGTTCAAGAAGTTTGAGAAGTCCTTGGCATACTATGATCAAAAGCTCAATTTGAAGACTCTGTTCAACCAAGAGAAGCCAAGGTATATCAGTTGGAGGGACAACATGCTGAACAAGTCAATAACAGAACTTCAAAGCATGAAGGAGTTAGCTGATGAAGAACGATGGGTTCTAACTTGGCTGAAGACAAACTCCATTCAAAAGGCCCTTGATCCCAGCTATGTAAGAGACGTCATGCATAGTTATGCAAAAGGTTTTGCATTGGAAGAGGCCAAGAAAATTCAAAACACCTTGTCTGATAAGAAGAAAAAGTCTGAAGATGCTGAAGAAAGAGCAATTAAGTTTGCTGTTATGACTGCCTTGAAGAGATGGGCAAAAAGGTCAAAATATCAACAAGGGTGTTCAAGTGACTTGCCACTGCTCCCAATCATTCAACAAATAATTTTTGGCAAGGAAGTACAGCCGTTTGTTGAAGTGCCTAAGGGAAACAATGCGTTTGTTAACCCTTGGATCATTGTGAGGCAAATCAGACAAACAACTTGCTTCAATGATGACGGCACTATCACAAATCTATTCTATGATGACGTGACTGATGAACATAAAGCTGCGGCCAAGCCTGCTGACAAGTCTGATAACAAAGCTGAAGACAAGTCTGATGACCAAGTCGAAGACAAATCTGCCGGTCAGACTGCTGACAAGTCTGCTGAAAAGGCTGCTGTCGGGCCCTTAGCCATTGAGTGGAATGCTAAGGATTCTGAGGATCATCAGGACGAAAAGATGGAAGATATCCCTGTCCACCAGGAGATTGAAGAAAAGGAAGCTGATGCTACTGCTTCTGCTTCATCAGCTGATCAACATTCATCACTGATGGAAGCAATCCAGATGCTGATGGAAAATCAATTAAAGGAACTGGAAGACAAGCACAAGCGACAGCTATTGAAAGTTAAGGAGGAGCTGAAGGTTGAACTTAAAGCAGAGTTGGCTGAAACCAACAGACTTCAGCTGGAAACTGTTCAAGGATCAACAGAAGAGATCATCAAGAAAGAAATTAACAGTATTCCAATTCCTCAAGACAATTCACTGCAGTTAGTGCACAGTTTGAGAGAGTTGAACAAGAACGTAGAAGATGTGAAGGGTGATGTCAACCACCTTCACACTGCATTAAAAACAGCTGAGCACAAGATTGCTGATCTGACTGCAACCTTCATTCAAGTCAGTAAGGAAGAGAAGGAAATCAATCTAGGGATGTTGCAAGAAGTGGCAAAGGCCTCACAGGAAGTTCAGAATGAAATTGCAACTATCAACCTTAACATTGACTACTTCAATGACAAGACTGACGTCATCAGCACTGATATTCATCATCTAACAGCAAGTCATGACGTTGTTAATCAGAACCTAAAGGCTTTATGTGCTGGAGTGAAGATTCCAACAGTTGCTCTCAACCCTGCTGTTGTACCTTCCAATGTCATCAGAGTTGATGATGACAAAAATGGGGAAGATAAAAGGGAAGAACCAGCTGAGGAACCAGCTAAGGAATCTGCTGCTGAAGAACCAGCTAAGGAAACTGCTGCTACAACAACTGAAGCCAAGGAAACTAAAGAAACAGCTGACAAGACTGAAAATCTTGGAAAGGTAGAAGAAGAAGGAAAGATTGAAAAAGAAACTACCAAGTACAAGAACACTGAATCTGCCAGGAAAGCAATGGAGCTTATTAGAGAACAACAACTTAAGGAGAAGATGGAAGCTGCCAAAGCAATCTTGGAAGAAGAAGCTGATGATGAAGAAGATGATGAAGAATCATCTTATGAATATGAAGAAGTGCTTGAAGGATCAGATGAAGAAGCTGATAGTTAGAAATTATAAATTCATTGTAATCAGTTTACTTTATCTACTTCTTCAGAAATCTCATCTGATGAACTTGCACTGTAATAATTTTCAAACATCAATATAAAGTCAAGTTCAATCCAACATACTTTTTCTATCTCAGAAAATTTTGAGGATTACATTCTTTAGTTTAGGTATTCAACAGGTACTTAGCTGAAGTTTTGTCATCATCAAAAAGGGGGAAATTGTTGGATAAGGATGAAGATGAAGGCACTAAAGGAAAGTTGATAAGGGAGGTTTTGATGCTTTCCAAAACTTCAAAGATAGGCTAAGTATGGAGTAACTTAGCTGATAAACTTATCAAGGAATTTTGAATAAGTAATGAAGACATCAGAAGAGTCAAAGTTTCAAGGTCCAAGACTTCTGATCTGCTGAAGTAAAGTTATCAGACTAGTGAAGATCAGCCGACTCAAATCAGATTTGTTCAAGTTTGAGATCAGCCGAGTTCACCATCAGACTTATACTTTCGTCAGCCAAGTGAAGAAGATCATGAAGTGTTCCCAACGGTAATAAATGCCCCTTGGTGTAATAAATGCTGAAGTACGAGGATATTTAAGACAAATGATTGAAGAAAAGCTTCGCATCAGCCGAGTGCATTTAATGCTGCATTTAATGCTGCCTGCAGAATAGTACTGTTCATAGTACGGACAGACTGAAAAAGAGCCGTTCGCGGATTTTAAGGACCAGTACTCGAGGAATTTGAATCCTGTCTCTCTTCAACGGACACTTTTCAATCCTCAAGTATAAATAGCTGAAAGAGACGAAGAAGAAAGAAGCAACACAATCTCTGAGAAATTTTCGAAGCAAAATTCTTTAAGTCTCAAGAACAGCTCACTCATCAGCTGAGTCATTTGTTGACGAAAGCAGAGTTGAAGAATCAAGAAAAATACATCTTCTGAGTGATTTTGTAAACAAGAGTGTTGTGCGGAGTTGTGATCCATCTTTGTGAGTGATCAAACTTCAGAGAATAGGTCTTCTGTGTGATTTCCTATTGCGAACTTGTGGTCGTTTCATTTGTTGTTCGACGCAAGCAGAGTATACTGTAAACTTTGTGATTATAGTATAACCCAAGATCTGTGTGACTTGGAAGAGTGGACTAAAGGATATTCAAATCCATATAACCACTATAAAAATTACTTGTGTTTTTACATTGCTTTTAAATCTGCATAATTTCTGTTTGCATAAAAACACGTTAAGATTAACTGTTTGAAAAAGAGTTAAAAAGAAGTTTATAAAACTGGGGAAACGTTTTTCAAACTGCTAAGATTACTTGTGAAAAACACTTTGAAAATCCGCTGCAAGTACTCTAAGTATTAAAACTGATTTTAACAAAATCAGCTAAGTAATAATCAGACGAGTGGTCAACAAGACTGTTCAAAGATTTGTTCGCGAACAGAATTGTAACTAACTAATCTGATCAGCTTAGTCTGTTCAGTTGAGTGAAAGTTTTAGAGTTTAAATTAGAAGAAATTTTTAAAGAGGTTTATTCACCCCCCCCCCCCCCCTCTAAACCTCTTCTGACCACTTGGGACCAACAGATTACCAGAAAGTTTTATTGCAGCACTACGAGATGGTAGGAATCTAAATTGGAAAAAATCATTGATGGGAATAATCCAATCTAGTTTGGCACATGGACCAGTTTATTTTAATGCAGTTATCCTTAACTGACGTTAATTTGTTAGATGCTTTAACTTTAAATGTTAAAACTCATGGTTATGACTATGAGCATGGAACAGAAGTTATGTGTGTCTGTTGTAGAGTTTATTTTAAAACTCTCTATACTTTAAATCCAAATTGTAGGATAAGAGATAAAAAAAATGAATGAAACTGTGATAATTGAGACCAATCGTGGTAAATCAAATATAATCACTAGAAGAACAATTAAGTGGGATGAAATTCCCTTTTCTGATACTTGGAAAATAACAAATGCTGTTAAACTTAAACCTCAAATATGTAACGATTTTTCTACTATATTTCAATCCCAAACAGGGGATATCTCTATAAATATGATAGAGAATAAAAATAGAAATAATATTTCTAGGTCTTTATCAGTTAGATCTTTTATATCACCTTTTGATAATTTAGTAATACCCCCTAGAACTTCAACCTCTTATGATTATAAAAGATTTCCTTCTAGAAATTCTACATCCCAAATAAGGGAAATTATAATAAAGTTGAAAAAATTCTTCTCAACAAAGATAATATAAGAAAAGGTATTTATAAGAATACTGAAGAAATTAATGAAAATAATACGGAGGTCCGAAACATAGGAGAGGCAGATATTACTCCCTCTGAAGCAGATTTTGATATTTGATGGATTGTACACCAAATATTAATTTTAGTCCTGGTTCTCAGGCTAAACAGATAATTAAAACAGAATTTAACCTTCCAAAATGGAAACTTTTTAGAGAATGGTTTTTCAAGAATATTTCAAAAGAAGACCAAAATTACTTTCAAAATGAATTTTATAAATTCACTTCCCTACAAAATAAAATTATCCATTTTGTTCCTTGGTTTGTTATAACATATCTAGAAAATCATATTTCAGTTTTAGAAAGAACTTATAAATTATGTAATGAAGATGTTTTAAGGAGTGTTTTCCCTCCCCAAAGTTCTTTTACGGTTGGTAATGATCATAAAACAATAAATTTTACAACCTTTTCTAAATTATTAGAAAATGATGCTTTGCAAATAACAACTAGTAATATAAATAGTATATTACAACAAAATAATTACACAAACCTTTACCTGAATATCCTAGGAGATCAAATTAGAGAATTACATAATAGAGTAGAAGAGATATTCTCCGTAATAAAAAATGTAAGACCTATGATAGATTTGGAAGAAAAGCCCATAAATGGAATTGTTTCTACTTCTCATCTTCAGCCACCACCGGAAATAACAGATTTTAAATTAAAATCACACAATAAATTAGAAAATTTTCTAGAAGAAAAAATTAAAGGATTAAAATTAAATACTCTAAATCATGAGTTTTCTGAAGATATTAGTAGAAATAACTACAAAGAAAAAATAAACGATGAATTAAACAAAATTGAAAAATTTGCTGATAGACCTAATCAAAGATTATATTACTATAAGAGACCTTCACCTATGGATACTTTACATGAAGAACAAGAATATACTGTTAATAACAGTTACAATGGAAAAAATATTTATGAATGGAATCTAGATGGTTATACTGAAAAACAAATCTATACTTTAGCCCATAGGATGCTCATGTATAGCACTATTTGTAAAAGTAATAAGAACAGTGATAGTACTTTTGCTAAAATGATAGTTGCTGGATTTACTGGCCAATTAAAAGGTTGGTGGGATAATTATTTAACAGAAAGAAGTAAAATAGATATTTACAGGACTATAAAACAAGAAGATGGTCAGAATGTTGAAAATGTTGTTTATACACTTATTGTTACAATTTTAGAACACTTTACTGGAAGAATTTCTGATAATAGTGAAAATATAAGGACTATGTTACAAAATCTAAGATGTAAAACTCTTACAGATTTTAGATGGTATAAGGATACTTTCTTAAGTAGAGTGATGGTTATGAAAAGTCTTAGAAAAGATAGGATTAATATACCCGATGAAGATTATACTTATGGCAAATTAATTGGTACTTGTATACAAGAAGGATTAGCTTTATGTAATGAGATCAAATTAAATCAACAGATTAAAGGACAAAACTTAAATGAAAAAAGTCAATTAGGACAGTTTTGTAATCAATTTGGTATGGATATTCCAACCACTTTGAGAAAATGAAAAAATTATAAGTCTAATTAAGGAACAGGAACATATAATGTTTCTTACCATAAGAAAAGAAGACAATACCAAAGAATTATGAATACCAAAGAATATCTAATTTTCAATGAATTATGAATATTGTTCATATTCGAATATGAAGAATCAAAAAATTATACTATAAAAGGGCATGCCATGAAGATGTAAAATAATTACTTACGGTGAAAAAGAAAAGAAAATGGCATCCCTATCACTCTACAATCCATGCACATCCATTCTTCTCATTCAATTTCTCATTCTTACAAGTCATTTATTTTCAAGTCATGCCTCAATACTAGAAAATGTGTGTCGTCAAACCAAATCCCTACCATTTTGCATAAGTGTTTTAGGGTCTGATCCACGTAGCAGAACTGCAAATCTACCACAACTTGCGGAAATGGCCCTCGATTTGGCATTAGACGATGTCGGAAAAACTAAAATAAACATTCATGGATTTATTTTGTCGAACCTAACTCCCAATCTTAAGAATCTTTACATCCAATGTGAAAATCACTACCTTGATGCTTTGGAAGCTTTGCTTATTGAGCTACAAGACCTACCCTGCACAACGGCGATATATAGACCTTAAGAATCAGGCAGTACGTGTAAGTATATCCATTGCTAAATGTGAAGCTGTATTCAATAACAAGTTCCCGTTTGCGAGGGAAAGCCAGGAGGAGAAGATTGTTGTTGATGCCATTGCAATTATAGCTGATAATTTATCAAAATGAGTGAATTTTTGAGATTTATCTAAAGTTAAACATATTTTCATTTGAAAGATTGAATATTTATGAAGTATACTTTTATATTTAAGTATATGTATTTATTCTATCATTTATTTCAAATAATTATCTATTTGTATCAAATGAAACTTGTGTGGATAGTATGTGACCAAAGAAACTTATATTTTTGTGACATTGGCATATTAATAAATTTGGTTGTAAAATTAAGGAAGGGATGTAATTTCAAATTAATATATTGGATGATTTCGTATGGGAATTAGAAAAATAAAAAGAGTAAGATTTTTTTTAAAGAAAACATATGTTCCATTAAATAAGGATGAAAAACATTTCATCATTTTCTTTGGAGTGTATTTTAGAATTTTAGTACGTAGGTTATCAATGTATGTATCAATACTTTTACGACTCATGTAGCTCATGAAGTAGATAGTTGGTTCATGACTTAAATAGTTGACGTTGGAATGAAAATGATTGTGGTTTATAATGGTCAAATATTTCTTAAAATTTTGTTGATTTTTATCGAATAGAAATTTAACTATGATCGTTGGTTAAAAATAGGTTTACGAACAAGATGGAAGATCAGTAATTTGCGGATTGTTTGATTATATACATTAAGAAGAAAATTATTGAGAAATTTGATACAGAGTATGTTATAATTTTTTTTTTTGAGAATAAATACATTCATTAATCATTACATCATAAATCACTATTATATATAGTATAGAAAAATTCGAATAATAGAAAACTACCCAATACTAGTAATAATTAAAATAAATACTCATACTAATGGGATCAAATATCAATATCATAGATGAAGTTTTGAATACTATGAAAGTGCACGTGTGTTGTATGTGTATAGTTAATTTAATAGGTATTTTTTAAAAATTAGAGTAATAATAATTTTTATATGTCATAAAGTAGAGCAAACGAACTTGTTTTCACCTAAATAATTCATTTTTCATTGTTTAACCTGTTATTAATCGATTTTATTCAATTTCACCAGTTTAATGATCTAATTTTTTACACTTTTTTTTTACTTATTTCACTCGTTTTTATCATATTAATTACCCGTTTCACATATTTCGCAATTATTTTTCGTCGATTTCACAAGTTCATTTGACCAATTTCATCTGAATTTTCGTTCATTTGATAGGTTTTTACCGACTATATTAATTTTTTTCACCGATTTAACCTGCTTTTCACTAATGTCGTTTCACAGGTTTAATCCTATTTTCCCGAATTTTTATTGATTTCAAATGTATATATCGATTTCAAGGGAATTTCCATTTTTATTGGTTTCACCCAAATTTTCACCAATTCCGCCACTGTTCACCAATTTTACCAGAATTCTCATCGATTCCACAAGTTTTCAATGATTCCAATGATTTTTTTGCTATCGATTTCACCATTTTTCATCAATTTCACTCGTTTTCACGAAAAGAATTCCATGAAAATTCGAGGTTATGCATGTCTTGATATCATTGAATAGTCCGTATATATTTTTTATTCTAGTCAACGTAAAGTTACGAAATTAGTTAAGTCATAAGAATTTTTTATTCTTTCATAGTAAGATGCAATTCATTTTTAATAATTTTTTTACATATTGATATTTAAGAGAATTTCATGTTAATTTTTAATATTTAGAATGTTTATGATTTATGTTGTAATAAATATTTAGATTAATATTTTCTTACTTTATTAAATATTGATGCTAAAATATAATAATTATTATATTTTTTATGTTATTTGAAATAATAATGTTTTCTTATGGTTTGTTTTTACGAGCTTGCTATGGGCAGTTCAGTCTTGGCTAAACTGCTCATAGTTCACCACTCAACATATGCCATGTGGCAAAAAAATTACTTGCAACTTGATATACAAGTTCAACTAGAATGGTACGAATTGTCCTAAATACCCTTGTTAATTTGTTCTATTCACCAATCTTTATATGAACTATGATTTTTGGAGAAAAATATATAAATTAATGCTTGAAAATCATTAAAATTAAATTTGATTCTCTATATCAAGCTAAAATATAAGATGAAAAAATAATAAAATCAAATTTATAAATTTATAAATTTTTTCTATAGATACTAATTTAAACTGAATTCAAACTAAATATGTTTAGCTTGCAAATATACATTTTCATTATAAATTCAATATTTATATATAAGATTTGCACATCATTATGTATTTAATATTCTAATTTCACTTCTCATTTTCTAAAAATGTTAAAATGTCTATTATTAATTATATAAAATTTAAAAAAAAAAAAGAATTTCTTAAGGAAAAAAAAAGGCTTTCTTCTTCTTCTTCTTCTTCTTCAGCCTTCCTTGCCGCACCACCTCCACCTCCACCTCTACGTAGGACCACAATTTCGCTTCTGCTTCTTCTTCCAATTGTTTTTCTCTTTCCGGGTTGTTCGGATCTGATTCCTCTTCCAATTGTTCTTCTCCTTCCGGGTTGTTCGGGTCCAGATCTGTGTTCGAGTCCAGATCTATGGGGGTGGGGATCCTGATGTACGACGTCGGATTCGCGTTCCAATTCATGTTGCAGAGGATGTGGGGGGTTTAAAGGACTGGACATGGTGTTGTAGTCGGGTGTTCCGGTGGTGGGAGATGGTGCTACAAATCCAATTGGAAGTGTATTTGTCCTTGAATATCCTTGAATGTACGAAGATCCCAAAATATTCTTGAATTAATTTGATCTTAAATTTGATGTACGAAGAGGAGATCTGAACAAATATTTGGAAATTCAAGAATTCAAGTTTGGAAGAATTTAATATTTGGAAGAGGAGATCTGAACAAATAATTGGAAGAATTTAATATTTTGATCTACGAAAAGAATTTAATATTAGGATCAAATTTAAGAAAATTAATTTGGCAGGTCAAATTAATTCGATGTACGATGATCTGAGATGTGTTTGATTTTGATTTTTTATATTGGATATTGTATTTGATGTTTTTGGTTATTTATTAAATCAAGGGTATTACGGTAATATCTCCTAAATCAACAAAAAATGTGACCTTCTAATATGACCTATTCTTCACGTTGCAACGAATATAATAATATTAATATGTGGCTGAAAAGGGTAAACTGCCAACAGTTTTCTACAAAGTGAACTGTTGTTAGCATTCCCCTTGTTTTTATCTATTTATTAGAGTAGAAGATTAAAATTACAAAAACTGATGTAAGAGAAAATTTATAAATTTTAGGAGTTTAGACTTCATCTAAATATACCTTTGGAATTACTTTTAGTCTTTCAGATTTAACCATATAATTAAATTAGGGGTATTTTAGTCTGTACAAAAAAGTTAAGAAATATTCATGCTTTAATAACAGTAGATAGATAGATAGATAGATTTAGAGATAGAGATGAAAGAATATCATGTGCAACTTCGACAACTTTTTATATGAAATTGTTTAAGCATTTTGATTTAAGTATGGTTCCCATTGATATTTTATTCTTATTTAGATATTTTTTTTTTAAAATATCTTTGTATGTTATTTTCAGCTATAGTTAAACTCGAATTCCCCAGCTCTTTTATCCTAGATTCGTCCCTGTCACTATCTACGAACTACGTATTGATAAATATATATACCCAGGGCCGGCCCTAGCTTTTTCGGGACCCTAGGCAAAATTATAAAATGAGGCTCTCAAACAAATATATACTTTAAACTTTTTTTTTACCCCATAGAACAACAAACAAATGCATATGTTAAACTTGATGTTTTGTTTTTGTAACTAAAATAAAAATACTTTTGTTACTCGCTCAATCACAAATATATTCTCTTAGTATTAGTTTGAAGGAATTGTATCTTTCATATCAAATTTTTACCTATTTTAGATATTTGGTACTAACCCATGAAAAAAGACACATTTAATATCAAAATTGAAGGATTTTTTTTCACATTCTTAAGCTTTCATGGTGATTTTTTGTATGCTCAAATTTTTTACCAAGCATGCTTATGTGCCCTATATTATATCTGAAAATTATTTTGGCGTGATTCCTTGTTGATTATGAGATAATATTTAATCTTGATTAATTTTCCAAAATTTTCTTAATTTTCTGCGGATTATTTATTATGTTTTATGAACTGAAACTTGTGCAATTAGAAAGTTCTCGTCAAGAGATTTTCAATCATATAAAGAACACTAAATTTGGCCCCCACAAATTGACGGAGAAAGGAAATATGAAAAAATACCTTCAGTTTTGGTATTAAATGTGTATGTTTGAAAGTTTGAAACCAAATGTCTAAAGTAGGTAAAAATTTAGTGAAAAATGCAATTCCCTCGTTTTAGTTTTCATAAACTTCTTTACCATAGATAATGTTAGATTATATTGTGAATATTATCTTCTAATAAAATTATATATAAAAAATTATCGTATAAGGAATTCACATTGGTAGCATATATTTTTAGTTTGAATAATTAAATTCTATCATGAATTGATAATCATATACCATGGTACGAAAGAACATAAATTTCTAACATATATTATATTTAGTTTTTATATTACTCCATTAGATTTACAAAA
Source organism: Penstemon eatonii (assembly GCA_038501285.1). Classification (NCBI taxonomy): domain Eukaryota; kingdom Viridiplantae; phylum Streptophyta; class Magnoliopsida; order Lamiales; family Plantaginaceae; genus Penstemon; species Penstemon eatonii. The sequence goes on along the minus strand of CM076715.1, from coordinate 55,893,714 downwards.
CAATATTATTAACTTAAATGGAGAAAATTTATAAAATTTTGGGGCCCTCTAGAGAGGGGGCCCTAGGCATTGGCCTAATTTGCCTTATGCTTAAGCCGGCCCTGTATATACCTGCATCATATAATTTGTACACCTGTACAATTCATTTTCATAGATAAAGCTCAACTTATTCGAGTCTCTCTATAGAAGTATCGGTTAATTCTAAAAATCAAATTGAGAATCCGAATCTAAAGAGCTTTCAATTTTTCGGTTGATTTGCATATACTCTAAAAATTCAGATATCATCATTTATATATTTAATGGCAAGTTGATAATTGGTTCATCTAACAAGACATTTATATATATACTAGGTCAATTACTCCACGCTCCCGCGTGGAGGATATTGCCCAGTGCCAATGTATTAAACTAAGGACAATTAAGTGTATAAATTATGTGTAATATCGATTATATTAATAAAACACATGAACATAATGAAATTAGGTCTCCCTTAACTACAAACTGGGAGTTGGTGGCATTAGCACTAAGTTTGAGTCGAAGGTATTCGTGTAGCGCAATTCAACAGTCGAATACCAAAATTTATATTAATACTATATTACATATTACATGCATAGAATAATCGACACAAAGTAATTGAGGTAGAGTTAAAAGAAATAAAACAAGGAAAAAATTACTCTGATCAAGGATTTATACATTCGCCACTTTATAGAATTACTTATCAAAGAGATATATAGAAGTACGTACGTAGGTTATTTAGGATTTTACTCAATTCGTCACTCAACGTAATCCAACAATAAAGAGGCCAGTAAAAAAAATTAATTCTTCACTAATATAAAGTGTCTTACAGTAAATATTAAGGACGATATGGTTTCTATATTATATCTAATATCGATTATATTAATAAAACACATGAACATATTTGTAAAATAAAATATTAATTTGTAATCTATATGTTTTTGTATTCCAATATCACATATACTTAATTAAGCTTTTATAAATTTAAATGTAATTAGTCTAATTTAATTTGATTATTTTAAAATAAATAAGCAATATGTTTGTGCATTCATATGAGAAATAAGCATTGTTCAAAATGAAGATTGCTTTCGTTGATCAGCTTATAACGAATACTAATCTTATAACATTAATTGAGCCAATCAGACGTACGTAGATTATTTAGGATTTTACTCAATTCGTCACTCAACGTAATCCACCAATAAAGAGGGCAATAAAAAAAAATTAATTCTTCACTAATATAAAGTGTCTTACAATAAATATTAAGGACAATTAGGTTTCTAAATTATATCTAATATCGATTATATTAATAAAACACATGAACATATTTGTAAAATTAAATGTTAATTTGTAATCTATATGTTTCTGTATTCCAATATCACATATACTTAATTAAGCTTTTATAAATTTAAATAAAATTAGTGTAATTTAATTTGTATTTAACTTATGGATTGAGCTGTTCTTCAGCTGAGTCCTTAGCAGCAGCGATTTCTTTATCAGATGTTGATGGTTCCATAGACTCTTCTTCTTTGTCAGATTCATCAGCAGCATCAGCTTCCTTTTCCTTTTCAGCAGTTGATTGATTTACTGGTCTGCCTGTGTTTTCATCTCCATCCTTCTCATCAGCAGATTCTTCCAGTTTCTTAGTGGCATCAGCATCAGCAGTTCTTGAGATAGAGCCACCATCTTCCCCTTTTTTGTCATCATCAATAGAAAAATGATCGAACTAGAAAAGCAACTTTACGCAAAACAAGCATTACATCTGGAGATAGAACATCTCGAAGGTAATATGCAAGGAGTGAAGCATATGGAAGTTGCAGGGAATGAGAAATGGCAAGAGTAGTTAAATGCTACCCAACAAGAACTAAAAAAGAAGGAAGAAAAACTTGCTTATCATGAAGAAACGTGTCAAGCTTTGCTTCTTTCGAGGCTGCATGAAGAAATGTATCAAAGCTTGACACGGTTCTTCATGATAGGCAAGTTCTTCTTCCTTCTCTTTTAGTTCTTGTTGGATAGCATTTAACTACTCTTGCCATTTCTCGTCCCTAGCAACTTCCATATGCTTCACTTCTTGCAGATTACCTTCGAGATGTTCTATCTCCAGATCTAAAGCTTGTTTTGCGTCAAGTTGCTTTTCTAATTCGATCATTTTTCTATTGAGTTCTTCTTTCTCCCCCTACCAGAAAATTATGAAGTTTTATAAGTATCTATAAAAGCCTAAAAGGTTATTGTTTATTTAACTCAACACAAACAAATACCTTATGATCTTCTGTCAACTTTATAACTTTTTCATCTGATCTCTTTTGCTCTAAGATTGCACTCTCACTGTTCACTTTCTCTAATGAAATGACCTCTATGTGGCTTTAACATAAATTTTTTTCCCAAAATTTCCAATTCCACCCATACAAGTTGAATGGCAAATCTTGAATTATAATATACTTCAAATTCCACGCACACCAACTCATCTATTGAATGTATAGATTATATACTTACTGAATCAACAACCCAACTTTAATCTAAATAGAAAATATATATAATTTATGTGAGACAATATATAGTAGACATGGTAAAGATCCAACGACATTAATAATATAAGATAATCGGTGTAGATTGTATAACGGGAAATATTGCGACCTTTTCAACTACTCTAATTTATGGAGGAAGTTTAAAATTAGATACATAATGTAAGATGGATTATATGCTTCAACATAATGTCCACCTGCATGTCTTGTAAAGCGCACTGACAATAAATAAGCAAATAACGTTTTATCTTATGACTGTTTGTTTCATTTTCCCAAATATCATAAAAAATTGCACAGAATGTGCTGTTTTGTAATACTTACTGCAATGTACCTTGTAGCTATTTTATTCTAAATAATTATAGTTTAATATTATTCCGCAATAATATAATATTTATTTAACTCTATGCATATTTAAAACATCCTAAATTATCAGCAAATATATTTAAACATCTTTATATAGAACATTACTGTTGATATATAAATTAAACAGTAGTAAATAAATTAGTTTTTATAAATTTAAATATAAGTACTTCAATTTAATTTGATTTTATTATTAAATTTTAAACAACTAAACAAATAGCGTATATTTAATGACTTAATTTTCAATTAACAATATTATTTTATTATTATCTCCTAATTCATGAAAAATAATTAGTTAAAATATGAAATTATTAAATATATTAATGTTTGAAATGAATAAAATAATATTAAGTCCTGAGTTTGGATCCTTTTGCGGGGACAAATTTTTTTTTTTCGAGCTCTTCTTACCTAAATTGTCTAGCGCTATTTTATTCTCTAGTATGAATTGATCGACGAACAATAAACAATTTTGGTCGATTAGGAGGATCCAGTTGTTCGAAATTTAAAATATCGATATAAAAATCGACCATTATCAGTACAATGTAATGATCAAGGAGAAATATTTTATATTTGATATATTTGTATTCGTTTTATTCCTTTCTCTTTCCAATGTTTCACGTTGTAATTTATTTGTTCTAATTATTTTGAGGATTTCGTATGAGATCGTGTTCGTCTTCTGCTTCATTTTCTTCTATGCTTTTCAATAAGATAAATTCAATATTATTTTTCATGTAAGCTTTTAAGTAATCTTAGTTTATGTATGTAATTTTAAACCATACTCATAAATACGAGTAGTTTTATTTAGTAATAAAAATGAAAGCAATTGATAAAAAAATTAATTTGACAAAGGAAAATTTCACAAAATAAACTCTTCTGACGGGCTCACATGTATTATAATGATAAAAATTCAAAGACAAGCCGATGTTGATACAACACTACATCCGCATAAGCTCGGAATGATGCTTCAAATTATAATGAACGGTATATTTAAATTTTAGTATACCTAATATAAATAAATTAATTTTGTAAACCAAAAAATACGAAGTAATATTAAATGTTGTTGCACTACAAATATATATATATATATATATATATATATATAAAAGATATCTCTAAACCAAACTCGACGAATGCTGCTGCTATTGAAATTATGTTATAAGAAAATACTTTTTTCATTTGTTTGTCAGCTTATTTTTTTATAAATTAGTTTTAAAATGCAAACAGGTTTATTCCTTTTTCTTAACCAATTCGGTTGTGTTAGCCTTGGTCCAACATTTGTTATGAACTGAAATATGTGCTTACTAAAAACTAATAAGATATATATGAAGTCGGAACAAATAAATATATAGTTTATTTACTAATATTTCATTCATATATCAACGGCAATTATCTTATCAAATATTTTAGTATAGAAAATATTCTTAAATTGAACATATAAAAAATTTCCTTTAAAAAAACCGAACAGTAAAATAATATTTAAATATATTCAATTATATATTATATATTTTTTTAAAAAATATCAACAAGGAACATTACAGTGCATTTTACAAGATAAAGATATTTGGGGAAGATGATATGAACAGTCATAAGACAAAATGCTATTTGCTTCTTTATTGTTAGTGTGTTTTACAAGACGTGCAAGTTCACATAATGTTTAAGCTTTTAAGAAACTTGATGTATATGATTTTAAACCTTCACCATAAATACAAGTAGTTGAAAAGTTTGGAACGTTTCCTGTTATACAATCTACACCGTCTATCTCATAATTTCATGGTCTTTGGATCTTTACCATTGTTACTATAAATTGGCTCACTTTAATTATATTTTATATTTAAATCTAAATTAATGTTTGTTGGAGATTGAATAAGAATAATATATATTATATACCGGTGGATGAGTTGTTATGAGTGGAATTTGGATCATCTTATAACCCAATATTCGCTATCTAACTTTAAACATATCATAGTTTCTACTAAAGTTGGCTTGGTATAGGTGGCGTTAGAAAATGTTGAAAAAGAAGCAATATTTCACAAAGAACAAAACAATATATCTTTCTCCCTTGATTGAACCAAGATGGAAATCGGACAAATTTATCGACAAAGCAACCAACCAATATTCAATGAAAAAGTAAATAGCAATAACACAATCAACACGAAGATTTTTACGTGGAAAACATCTCCAAATCGAAGAGGGAAAAACTACGGGAGCCCCAAAGTATTCCACTATCACCAATCACAAATACAAGTGTTCAATATAGCCCCAAATAGGTGCAAAACCTTCACCAAACACTTACACAAGGGATAGCAATACAAGGAACAAAAAAAGAGATAAAGCTCACACTTTTACACCAACTTCCAATGGCTGCCGTTTCACCTTCAGGCACCAAATTGACAATCGGAACGGTCAAATGATAGAACTAGATGTGTAGAACTTCCAGTTAAAATTTGACGATGATCCAACGGTGAATAAAGTCGGAAAGAACAAAAAACCGAAGCAGCAGTGAGTGTAGCCGAAAATGGTTCCTCCCTTTTCTCTCTTGTTTTTGTGTTGTAGAAAATGTGCTAAAAGTTTCTTGCCAATAACCCTAACATAACCTTAAATATGTGGGCCAAGTAATGGGCTAAGTGAATACAAAATGGACTACCAAAAGATTGGGCATTTATCCACATAGGAAGGGACACAAAACCCAACAAATCTCCCCCTCCCGACTATGTGGAAGATTGTGCCATACCGGCAATCTCACAACAAGTGTCAAACTTTCCCTTAGGAAGTGCTTTAATCAACATATCAGCCCCATTATCATCCGTGTGAACTTTTTCAAGTTCTACCAATCTTTCATTCAAAACATCTCGTATCCAATGATACCTCACATCTATATGTTTTGATCTAGAATGAAAAGTTGAATTCTTGTCAAGATGAATAGCACTTTGGCTATCACAAAATAATACATACCTCTTTTGCTCGAAGCCAAGTTCTTGCAAGTATCTCATCATCCAAAGCAACTCCTTACATGCTTCGGTAATGGCAATGAATTCAGACTCGGTAGTAGACAAGCAACACACTTTTGCAATCTGGATTACCAAGAAACTCCTCCCCCTGCAAAAGAAACTAAATAACCCGAAGTAGACTTTCGAGAATCGATATCAATCGCCATGTCAGAATCAGTATAACCAACTAAAGTAGGCTTCTCACTCCCAAAACACAGTCTCAAATCTGAACTTCCCCAAAGATATCTCATAATCCACTTAACAGCTTCCCAGTGTTCCTTTCCCGGATCCGAAAGAAACCGACTTACAGTACCAACTGCATGTGCTATATCCGGCCTGCGGATGCATATGGAATCTTTTGCATGTATGATTTCTCCTCATCCGTACTAGGACTTTGCTTCATACTTAATTTAAAATGTAAAGCAAGCGGAGTACTTACAACTTTAGCATTTCCCATATTGAATCTTTGAATCACTTTTTCTATGTATCTCTCTTGCGATAACCACAACTGCTTGGCTTTTCTATCACGTGTGATTCTAACACCAAGAATTTGTTTTGCAGGCCCCAAATCCTTCATAGAAAATGCCTTACTCAAGGCCAACTTCAATTTATTAATCCTGGAAACATTAGAGCCAACAATAATCATATCATCAACATAGAGCAACAAAATGACAGTCATCATCAGAAAACTTTTGCACAAAAACATAGTGATCAGAAATAGTCTTCTTATAACCCTGTTTCTCCATAACATAATCAAACTTCTTGTACCACTGTCTCGGTGCTTGCTTCTACTCGTACAGACTTTTCTTTAGCTTGCACAAAAAAATTTCTTTCCCTTTGACCACGAAACCCTTGGGTTGTTCCATGTAGATTTCTTCTTCAAGGTCACCATGAAGAAATGCAGTCTTCACATCCATCTGCTCAACCTCCAAATTCAAACTAGCAGCGAGACCCAAAACAATCCGAATAGAAGATATTTTCACAACTGGAGAAAATGTTTCATCGAAGTCAATTCCCTTTTTCTGACTAAAATCTTTGACAACCAATCTAGCTTTGTACCGTGGAAGAGAATTCTCTTTTTGTTTCACACGATAAATCCATTTATTTTTCAAAGCTTTCTTACCCTTAGGTAATGTCGTCAACTCAAAAGTAGCATTATCATGCAATGATTTCACTTCCTCTTTCATAGCACTTAGCCACTTTTCTTTATCCTCACTCTCCAAAGCCTCCTCAAAATAATTAGGCTCTCCCCCGTCAGTCAGGAAAACATATTCATCAGTAGGATACCTTCTTGAAGGTTGTCTTTCTCTACTTGATCTCTGGAGTGGAACTTGAGGTATTTCAGGCACATCTTGATGGTTATCTACATTGCCATCATCATGAGCATCAACTTTTTCATCAATTTGTTGATCATCCGGTACATGACTTAAAGGAACTGGTTTTGGGCTAATGAGTTCATCACTCTCTTGAGGAACTTGACAATTGGCCTTCTCAATGTCTTCAATGGTTTGATCCTCCATAAATATCACATCTCTGCTTCTAACAAGCTTCTTTTCAACAGGATCATAGAATTTGTAGCCAAACTCATCATTCCCACAACCAATGAAGATGCATTGTCTTGTCTTAGCATCCAACTTCGATCTTTCATCTTTTGGAACATGCACAAAAGCTTTGCAACCAAAGACCCGCAAATGATCATATGAGACAGTTTTGCCAAACCAAACACTGTCGGGAACATCACCACTCAGAGAAATAGTAGGTGACAAATTGATAAATGTACCACCGTGTTCAAAGCTTCACCCTAGAAGGATCTCGACAACATTGCTTTTGAAAGCAAACATCTAACTCTCTCAACTAGAGTTCTATTCATCCTATCTGCCAAGCCATTCAACTGAGGAGTATTTGGAGGTGCCTTTTGATGCCGAATACCCTGTGATCTGCAATACGCATCAAAATGACCAATATATTCTCCACCATTGTCACTGCGGATACACTTAAGCTTCTTCCCTGTCTGTCTCTCAGCTGAAGCTTGAAATTGCTTGAATACATCAAGCACTTGGTCTTTTGTCTTCAAAAGATAGACCCATACCTTTCTTGAATGATCATCAATAAATGTCGCAAAGTAACGTGCTCCATCAAATGATTTTTCCTTCAAAGGACCACAAATATCCGAATGCACTAGCTCCAACAAATCCGGTTTCCTTGAAGGAAGGTGACTTTGAAATGAGAGTCTTCTCTGCTTTCCAGCCAAACAATGAGCACAATTGCTCAACTTTGCCCTTTTGAACCCGCAAAGGAGATTTTTCTTTACCAAGCAACCAAGCCCCTTTTCACTCATATGGCTAAGTCTTCGATGCCACAACTCGATAAAGTCTTCGATGCCACAACTCGATAATTTTATCATCCTCCATCACATTTACCATATACTTGTAAATTGAAGCTTGCATAAGATACAAACTAGATGACTTCTTACCCCGAGCCAAGACCAACGAACCTTTAGTGAGCTTCCATTGACTTTCATGAAAAGTGTTGCAATATCCTTCATCATCAAGTTATCGGCTGAAATCAAATTCAAACGAATATCTGGAGCATGTCTAACATCCTTAAGCATTAGGATTGAACCATTAGGGTTAATATGGAAGTAGTTTGACTGAGTTTGGTTTCGGTTTGGTCTCAATAAATGGTTTCAGAGGTTTCGGCGAAACCTTTGAAACTTGATTTGGATAATGGTTTCAATGGAATATTGAAATTATAAAATATTATTAAATAATAGTTAGTGGATTTTGAAACTTTGAGATACGACTTGGATTGAGGTTTGATTGTTGGGTTTGAAGGAGAAAAGTAGGTGGTGGATGTCAAATCAATAACTTTATATGTAAAAAATAAATGACAAGTGTCAAATCAATGACTTTATAGGCATCAAGTAGGATTGTATAAGTTTCGATTTGTCTGAAACTTGAAGTTTCGTCTGAGACCCATTCAAACTCTTTACTTGATGTGGTTTGACCCGATTTTAGCTAAACCAAAACAGGGCAGACTCGATCCATATATAGCCTTAGTTTTCAAGCAAACATCTCCCTTGCCCACAACTTGTGCTAAACCTTCATTACCCATCTTCAATACCCCAAAATCACCGGGTGTATAAGATGTAAAGAACTCTTTCTGTGACGTAATATGAAGGGATGCACCACTATCAATCACCCAAGTCGTCTCATGACTAATAAGATTAACCATATTCTCATCATCATACGCAATGAAAAGATAATTGGTCGAAGTAGTGGTGACACGATCATCATTAGTGTTGTCTTTCTTTTCTTGTTTCTTTTCACCACCCTTACCTTTATTTTCTCTTTTCCATGTGTAGCAAAACTTCTTGATATGGCCCTTCTTACCACAATGATGACATTCAAGATTCTTATGCTTCGACCTTGATTTGCTTCTACTGTTCTCTTTGGATTGTTGATCTCTTTGCTTGTTTCTCCCCCTATCCTCATAATACAAAATTTCCGAATGTGATGAAGAACCTTGTGACTTTCTTCTCACCTATTCATTCAAGACTCCACCTTTCACAAGTCCCATGAATCCGGAAGAGCCGCAAACAACTATAAATCCAGAACCTCATCATCAAACTTGATACCCATACCAGATAACTGATCAACAGTACCTTGAAATTCATTCAAGTAGTCGGCCACAAAACTAACATCATTGTATTTCAAATGCATTATTTTCTTCAAAACAAACAACTTTTTATTCCCCGTTTTGGAGGCATACAATTGCTCGAGTTTTGTCCACAAATTCTTTGCATCATTCACATTACAAATATGATTATAAACATTATCATCAACAAATTGTCGAATGAACCCACAAACTTGTTCACACTCAAAACTCCAATCATCATCGGATTTTTCTTTCGGCTTCTCTTTAGCAAAAACTGGAAGGTGCATAGATTTAACAAACAAAAGATCTTTCATTTTGTTTTTTCAAATATGATAATTTGTGCCATTCAAACAAACCATTTTGTTCATACTCCCCTCCATTGTTCAACCAAACTAACAAGGACAATAACCTAAGCTCGTGATACCACTTTGTTGAGAAATAAGCAATATTTCACAAAGAACAAAACAATATATCTTTCTCCCTTGATTGAACCAAGATGGAAATGCGACAAATTTATCAACAAAACAACCAACCAATATTCAATGAAAAAGTAAATAGCAATCACACAATCAACATGAAGATTTTTACATGGAAAACCTCTCCAAATCGAAGAGGGAAAAACCACGGGAGCCCCAAAGTATTTCATTATCACCAATCACAAATACAAGTGTTCAATACAACCCCAAATATGTACAAAACCTTCACCAAACACTTACACAAGAGATAGCAATACAAGGAACAAAAATAGAGATAAAGCTCAAACTTTTACACCAACTTCCAATGGCTGCCGTTTCACCTTCAAGCACCAAATTGACGATCCCAACGGTCAAATGATAGAACTAGATGTGTAGAACCTCCAGTTAAAATTTGACGATGATCTAATTGTGGATAAAATCGAAAAGACAAAAAAAACCAAAGCAGCAGTGAGTGTAGCCGAAAATGGTTCCTCTCTTTTCTCTCTTGTTTTTATGTTGTAGAAAATGTGCTAAAAGTTTCTTGCCAATAACCCTAACATAACCTTAAATATGTGGGCCAAGTAATGAGCTAAGTGAATACAAAATGGACTACCAAAAGATTGGGCATTTATCCACATAGGAAGGGACCAAAACCCAACAGAAAATACGTACAAAAATTTATGAGTGGAGTATATTTAAAGTTTAGTATTCCTAATATAAATAAATTAATTTTTTAAGCCAAAAAATAAAAAGTAATATTAAATGTTGTTAACCTACAAATATATATGTAAGATATCTCTAAACCAAACTTGACGAATGCTGCTGGTATTGAAAATATGTTATAGAAAATACTTTTTTCATTTGTTTGTCAGCTTATTTCTTTATAAATTAGTTTTAAAATGCAAACACGTTCATTCCTTTTTCTTAACCAATTCGGTTGTGTTAGCCTTGGTCCAAAATTTTGTTATGAACTGAAATAGATGCTTGCTAAAAATTAATAAGGTATATGTGAAGTCAGAACATAAAAACATATAGTTTATTTACTAATATTTCATTCATATATTAACATCAATTATCTTATCAAATATTTTAGCATAGAAAATATTCTTAAATTGAGCTTCTAAAAAATTTCCTTTAAAAAAACCAAACAATAAAATAATATTTAAATATATTCAATTATATATTATAAAATTTTCAATATGCACATATTTAAATAAAAATTAAGTTATCGAGGAATAATATTAACCAGTCACTATTAATAAAAATATCAACAAAGAACATTACAGTGCATTTTACAAGACAGAACATTATGTGGAATATATAAAGATATTTGGGGAAGATGATATGAACAATCATAAGACAAATGCTATTTGCTTCTTTATTTATTAGAATGTTTTACAAGATGTGCAAGTTCAGATAATGTTTAAGCTTTTAAGTAATTTTACTTTATGTATATGATTTTAAACCTTCACCATAAATACGAGTAGTTAAAAAGTTAGGAACGTTTCCCATTATACAATCTACATCGTCTATCTCATAATTTTGTGGTGTTTGGATCTTTAGCATTGTTACTATAAATTGGCTCACTTGGAATCATTTGCTCTTGCTTGTATTTCGTTCAGAGAGTAATTCCGAACTTGCTTTTCGATTTTAGTTTAATGATATTTTTTTAAAATATGTCCTTTTCGGCAAATAGTTTAGGTCGTGAGATTCCAAGGCAATATACTTTTGCCTAATTTTTCGAAACGATATAATCATAAAACGGCACCGTTTCTTGCCGGAATTATTTGCTATTGGTTGAAAGTTTAATACTTTCATTTAGAATCTAAATCTGATTGTGCTTATTGATTTTGCTTTCCGGAATTATTTGCTCTTGCTTAAAAGTTAAATTCTTTCATTTCGAATTGGATTCTGATCTTACGCACCGATCTTGCTTTTCCAATCGACATGTTTAATTTTTAACAAAACTAAGTACGATTGCATATCATTGTCGATATGTAATTCGACGTACATAAATCAAACAAAAATTACTGTTGCTTTTTTTAAAATCGGTTTAACCCAGCTGAAGAGTTTAGGTCGTGAGATTCCAGCACAATATCTTTTTAGCTTTTTTGTTTTAAAATGGTATAATCATAAAACGGCACCGTTCCTTTTCGGGATCATTCGCTCTTGCTTGAATTTCGTTTTTCTTTTTGTTTAATATTTTCGTTTAGAGTTTAATTGTTATAATTTAGTTTTCTAACTAATATATTTCATTGTGCGTTTTATTATTGGTTGGCTTTATAAATAATTTATTACGTGTCTGTTTTTCTTTTCCTTAATTTTGTTTCCTCACTCATATATTTTCGACCTGGTTATTTAACTATGTATAGTATAGTCCTTACATTTTACTTTATTATGACGCGTTTGATACATTATTACTTTATTTATTTTGTTTTCTTTTGTCTCAGTATATATGCATTTTATTGCTCATGTAAACTTTTTTTTTTATGTTAAATTATTATTTTAATTTTGCTAAATATGTTATTCCTTATTTGTATTTTCAATTGGTACGTTTTATATACGTTAGGAGTGGAATTTGGATCATATTATAACCCAATATTTGCTATCTAACTTTAAACATATCATAGTTTCTACGAAAGTTTGGTTGGTTTGGGTGGAGTTAGAAAATTTACGTGCAAATATTTATGAGTGGGATCTTATCATGGAAAACAATTATTGTACCCTTGCTGATGCTATACGCGAAACTGCGAAAGATGATGTATCTATTTTTGGCTCTTGATTCCCTGTGCTCAACTCTAGAATCATCCCTGCAAAATTAGGACTGAATTACACATTTAAAAATAAATAAATTAAAAACACCGATGAATTTTAACCAGAAATTAAATGACCAAATTTAAAAAAAGTGAATGCAGAGTAAGATGAAATAAATGTAACTGAAATATCGATTTCCGGCAGGAAAATTGCTCCTCAAAACTGAATAAGTTTGTAGAACAGAAAGTGAAAATAAATATAGCAAAATGAGAGTGACATAAGAAGAGTGTGTGTAATAAATTCGGGCTTTTAATCATTGCCCAAAAATTCAATAGATCTTCTTTATAGGATAAGTTGTGTTATTAGTTTTATTGTTGTTTTCTATTTAGCGAAAGGCCAAGCAAAATGGTTCATTGAGTAAACCTCCACACAAGAAACCAAATATAGAGCCACGCGAGGCTCGGACTTCTTCTATAGTGGACGGCAACATATAGACCACTTGGATTATATTCATTCATCTCCGTTAAGGTTGTCATAACGTCTTCATAAGCCTCAACTTCCCATTAGTCCTTAAAATTCCCATTCGTCCTTATAATCCTTAAGGCGACGGTTTATATGCACAAAATATTGTAGTATAATGTAGGAATATTTCATAAGCCTCAACTTTCCATTCGTGCTTAAAATTCCCTTTCATCCTTATAATCATCCTTAAGGCGACAGTTTATATGCACAAAGTATTGTAGTATAATGTAGGAATATTTAGAGGTAGATGAAGAAGTTACGACAACTTCAATGGAGATGAATGGATATAATCCAAGTGGTCGATATATTGCCGTCCACTACAGAAGTAGTCCGAGCCTCTGGTAGCTCTATATTTGGTTTCTTGTTTGGAGGTTTACTCAATGAACTATTTTGCTCGGCCTTTTGCTAAACAGAAAAGAACAATAAAACTATTAACATAAATTATCCTATAAAGAAAATCTATAGAATTTTTGGGCAATGATTAAAGGAAGCCAAAAATAGATACCTTATCTTTCACAGCCTCGCGTATAGCATCAGCAAGGGTACAATAATTGTCTTCCATGATAAGATCCCACTCATAATTTTTTGTACTTATTTTCTAACGCCACCCATACCAAGCCAACTTTCGTAGAAACAATGATATCTTTAAAGTTAGATAGCAAATATGGGTTTATAATAGGATCGAAATTCAGTGTCAATGTATTCAACTAAGGACAATTAAATATCTAACAAATTTTCCAACTAAATGGGATTATGTTAGTATAACATATGAATATATTTGTAAAATGAAATATTCATAAATAAACAATACCTAGCCAAGGACAATTAAGGGGAATTTTATAATTCGCACCCTTGAAACATAGGAAATAACTACTATGCACCCCCAAAAATTAGATTTAGCACTTTGCAGACTTGCCTATTTTAAAGCAAAACTTCAAAGGACAAAATATATAATTTAATAGTATTAGGACTGTACACTCTCAAAACTAACAAATTCACAATCACAGCAACTTCACCCCTGAAACACAATAAACGAGCACATGGCATCCCAAAACATAAACACCTAATATCCTCAAAGCCCAAGGAGCCCAAAAATTGAACTCTCTTTTGTGCCTTGTGTGCATTATCCGCCGCCGTCTCTACTACCGGAGTAAAAAGGGCAGTGAGTTTGAAGAAATAAATCAACCTTCAAGTTTAGGTATAAATTCATTCTACCCCTTTTTGGTATTTTTGTTAGTTTTATATTTAAGAAATTAGTTTATGTAGAAAATACTACAAAACCTTATTTACCCATTTTATAACTTTTTGAATCATATATCTAGAGTTTTGATTTTCGGATTTAGGTTTTGAACTTGATTTTCTTATGTAAAAAAGTTTAGCTTTGTGATTTTATTAATGATCTAGGTTTGAGTTTTCAAACTTTTATTTAAGCAAACACAATTTTTATGAAAGTTTGGTTTTTATGTTTATTTGTTAATGGTGATTGAAAATATTATGAAACTTTTGTTAGATTTTGAAATGTTAGTGATGAATATTGTTAGGGTGAAAGAATGACTATTTTATTTTATGTTTCAGAGTTTTGTAGTTAAAATAAAGATTTCGAAATATTGGATACTATATTGAAATAAAAAGTTTAAGTTATTCTTCAACACTTAAAGTATAATTCTTGAGATTTTGTTTCTGTTGAATCTTATTTTGTAAGTTAGATTTGTAAACTAATTAACCAAAGTTGTCATTGTTTATATTATGGGTAGAAAATATATAAATTACATAGAAGAGGGGGGAGAAGTGCATTTTCTGGTGAGGTGACCGGAGCCACCCACCGTCGGCCGGAAGCTGTGCGGCTCATTGCCGACTACCCTTGGCTGCTACTGGTGCAGCAAGTTGTTTGTGCTTGCTACTTAACAAATTTATGTTTAATGGCTTTTCCATATTTTATCTTTTTTCTTTGTGTTGATATCCCTATAAACAAGTTATTTGATGACTGCTAATTTACTAATCCTCTTTGTCGTTTCCAAATTGCTACCTCAGTTCATGTTTTCATTGTTGTAGTTAGTGAAACATGAAGGCAAGTTGGTTCATGAACGATGATATCCCTACTAACATACTCACTCGATTGTCTGACAAAACATTGCACTACTTAAAGTATGTTTCAAAGGACTGGCACAATCTTATCTCTACTAGCTCTTTCATTTGTCTACAGATAAAAACGAAGGAGCCCTTATCCAGATTTTTCTTCCAAGAGATATTCCAGTGGGAAGATGTCGATGATACGGAATCCATAAGCTACATTCCAGTTGAAAACAAAACTCTCAATGTCTTTCGCACTGTTCTTAATTTTATCCCTGAACCTCTCATTATTCTATCCACAGACAACGCGCTTTTATGCTGTTGAAGTTGCTTACCTTCATCCGAGCCTAAAGTATATATATGCAACCCCTTAAACAAACAGTATATATCTCTACTATGGCCTAATGCTTCAAGAACCTGCAGTGTAGGTTTAGTTTTCGACCCTTTTCAGAATCTCGACAAATCCACTGATTTCAAACTTGTGTCAGTGAGTGATATCGAGTTACGAGACGATGATTTTTGCTTCATTTTCGACATTTATTCATCAAAAACAAGGTTGTGGAGAAGATCAAACGAGCGATGTCAATGCAATCACAGCTTGATTAAAAACAAAGGCATTTCCGCGGGGGGAATTCTATATTGGCTCACTGAAGGTTATCAAATCCTTATGTTTGATCCTCAAAACGAGTTATCATGGTTAGTTCGGAAACCTCTAACCTAAACAGAAATGAATAGCATTCCTGAAATGTGTATAGGAGAATGTGAAACCAAGCTAAACTACGTGATTATATGTGAAGATGGACTTCAACTATGGGCTCTTGAAGACCACTTCTCAAACATGCGGTGTTTGAAGTTTTTCATATCCTTGGAAGAATTGGAGAAGGCAAACTCAGATTTTTTGTATGATATAAAGCAGAAAGTTACAGGGCGGTATTGCAGAGATGCACTTTCTTGGTTGGATCCTTTGGCTTTGAAAGATTGGATGTTATTTTTAAGGGTGTCTGGGAATGTTTACTTATACAAATTTGAGAGTGGGATGATGAAGAAACTGTGTGATGTTTCGACTTTAGAGCCGAAATCAATGTTTTCGCCTATTGTTGTTCCATATGCCATGGGCTTGGTTCCTCTTGGTTAAGTATAAGAGAAAGTTAGTTCTAATGATAATAAATTCGCTAGTGTTTAGAATATATGTGTAGTCTCTACTCTCTAAAACCTTTTGCTCTAAGATGTTTCAATCATTTTCATATACGAAAATCAACTTCCTAGTTCTCGTTTAGTTCATTTCTTTGCATCTGAATTTTGTGGTAACTCATTTTCAATAAATGGATGTTAATTGCTAGTAGGGTCGTGTTTTGATTTTCTGGTATTGAGTTTTATATAAGCTTGATTTTTAGAAGAATCATACTTGAAAAACTTTCAGTACATCCCATTCCAAGTACTCAAAAACTATATTCTTCAAACCTGATAAGTTTGATACTTAATCGAGTTGTAATTGTAATTAATCAAATTAATTGGTTCCATTTCAACCCCATAAGAACCAATCAAGTAGCATAGACCGATTATTTGTATGTAAACAATTACATTACATTGGCTAGTTAATTTGTACTTGCATTGGTAAAAAATATTGAATTTTTGGGACCTAATTGAGCTAAATATATATTTACTTAGATGTCCTTGCCCTGGTGAACAATCAATTCACTTTGCTCAGTAATGATGAAGCACCAGGATCACAATTAGTTAAATGTCATCCAAGTTATAAAATCTAACCATAAAATAAAAAAAAAACTAATGCACAAACAAGATGGAAAAGTACAACTTCGAACCATACCATAAATGAAACTATTGAATAGGCTCGAAAATTTAAATTCTACGTTTAGGTTGAAAGAAATACTATGTTTATTAAAATGTGTCAAACAAAACTTCATTTTAAAATATTTTAAATTTACGAGGTGTTACAAAATTGGTAATTCATTATTTTACTTTTTTTCTCAAAATATAATTAAATATGACCAATTTAACAATAAAAGTTTTAGGGATATAAAATGCCTGTTGTCCATATTTCGGGGGTGCAAAGTCCATAAATCTAAAAAATTAAGTTTCTAAGTTTTTCTTAATTAAGTATTCTAAAACATATGAATATATTTATAAATCATAATAACGATTATATTAATAAAACATAAGCAAAATTATTTGCTTTTGCTTGAATATTGTTTTTCTTTTCATTTAATACTTTGATCTTGTACAATTTTTTTCGTTTGGTCGGATTATTATTTTTCTTTGTTTGTTTTATTATTTTTTCTTCTTATAAAAACATTGTTGTACATAAATAAATAAAATATTAGTAAATAAACTATATCTTTGTGAATTTCAATATCAGATATACCTAATTAAACTTTTATAAAGTTAAACGTCATTACTTAAAATAACCGTTATCTTCACGTATACGTTTACATATGAATATTTTCGTAAATTATAGTAGTTTATTAACCAAACCCAAAATTGGTTTGTAAAAGTTTATATCTATTAAGGTTTACATTTTAGTAAGATTAGTAGAGTGTTTTACTTGTTCAGTTTTATATTGTAAATATATTCCTAACGCATGCAGATGTGAGGAAGTATGAACATTAGTTTTTATCCGTTTAGCTTGGTAAGTTAAACAATAAACATCTCTATTGTTCGGGCATCCAATATTAATAAGCTCAGGTTAAAATAGCTAGTAGAAGTAGATAAACAACTAACGTAAATCATAAATAACAAAGAAGCTGCCACTTAACTTGTTTGTTGAAAAACAGCTTGGTATTAAAAGGAAACGTCTGGTAGAATAACATATATTCTTATCGAATAGAACGCTAACGTATACTCTTGTTCAAAGATAAATATTTTGATGATTTCAGTAACAGTTAAATATTAGATCAAATTTACAGAGCATAAATTACAAAACAATTAAATACTTACTTTGGTCCCTTTGCTATAGTATTCGGTCAAAATCTTCAATCTTTTAAGTTACTTATCATATTATAAATTATTCACATTTTTGGTGTATTAAACTTTTTAAGAATTAATATATATGGCGTCATATGATACTATCCACTTAATAATGAAATATATTAATTAAATTATGTATTATATTTTTTATAAATGTAGTCAAGTTGACTGGTCAACTGTATTACAGGATAAATATAATTGGGACGGAGAGAGTATATAATAACAATAAACACAGATAAAAAACTGTTGCTGATCAGATGCACATAAGGAAAATTTGCTTGGAAATCTAATGATTTTTAATCTAATTTTGAATTTTCTGCATATTTAGAAATTATTTTTTTAGTTTTTGTCAATTTAACTTATTTTATTATGTTAAAATTCAAGCACAATTGAAGAATATTTTTTTTTTTGTGGTAGAAGTTGAACAATATTTGTTTAAGACAATCGTGTTCAACTTTTTTTATCATTCCCGTTACTTTTAGAAGGGGTTCCTCGTCAATTCGGCTTCTATAAATATCGGTTAAAATTTATAATTTATGCACGCCTCTTTCGGCTTCTATAAATAGCGGTTAAGTTTATAATTTCTGACGCCTATTTTGTAAAGCAGCAATCCCCTGTAAAAGTACGAAAAAAAAAGGTCGGTAAATCGTAATAATACGATTATTAACGAATATGAAGAACGATTCGAACGGTTCGAAGGGCAGCTTATTTGCTAAAGCAAAAAAATGATGTATCCGAACCACCAGTCCAAATAATCTTCCCAAGAAAAAAGCCAGGATAGAGGAGCCAAGTAATGTGAATGCAATAGTTACAGATAAAATTGCAAAGGAAGCGTCTTCACCAGAAAAGATTGCGACCAAGTCTCCTACAAATCCTATAACTTCTTCTCTGGGTGAGAAGGATGTTTTGAATGTCATTAATGGTACGAGGATCACAGAAAGCCCTTATGTTGTCCCCGAGCAGCCTGTGCATGAAAATAGTGCCCCCCTGTAAAATCCCCAATTGAGCTGAATAACCCTTTGGTTCAGATTACTTTGGTCGATGCTATTTCTCAACGAGGATAACCTAACAAGTTCCGAAAATTTGGCGGATGTTTATGCTACTGCAAGTCGGACTCTTGAAAACGGGCTGGATTCACAAACAAATCAACCTATTCAATCTGTCGTGAATAATAACCAGCAGAATAAAAGTGTTGTGGCAGATATTGAGGTAAAAAAGGATTTTCCAAATGTTCTTGATGATCCTTCCATAATTGATGAACGTTCTCTCAGTGTTCAAATTGAAGAGATTGTGGAATTTAAAACTAGCGTTCTGGGGGAGTCTCGCACAGTGCATTGATCCCTGCTTCTACTGAGCCAGATGGAGTATCTTGGAATATAGGCTTGGGTACTATTTTGCCTGGCGAAATGGAAAAGTTGAAAGACCATTCTCCTTTGTACCTTGTTCAATCTAGTTTTAAGCATATGGAACTGGTATTTTTTAAATTATTTTTTTTAAGTATCGTGTTATACATATCTTCATGCCTTAAATGTTGTAATTTATTTATCTTAGGTAAACCATAAAATGGCGCAGCTTGGGAAGCCAGTCGAAGGTGTTTCAATTTCTAGGTCTATTCCAAATACTAAACTGGCTAATATGAATAATACTTATCGAGCTGTGATGGCCGAAGTGGAATTTCTCCGAGCGGAAAATGAAAAGCTATTGAAGTTGAATGCTGATATATCTTCCGAGAAGTAAAAAGAGAATAATGATTTCAAACAGTAGATCGAGAAAACAAAGAAATCTGAATTTAGTAAGGGGTTTGAAAACGGATATAAGCGAAGAACAAAGGAAATCGTTACTTATCTTGCTCAAGCTAATTCTCTTGATAATAACCTTGAACTGTGATTGTTGTATTTCTTTATTCTAGATTTTCTATTTAAGAATTTAACAATTTGATTTTTAATTTGATTTGGCTTGTTGTTATATCGGATAGAATTATTCTTTGGCATCTATTAGTTAGTTTCATTTTATACCGTGATTTAGTAGTATTTTTTCATTTGAGCTTTTCAGTACTTTTTATGGTTTGACTTATCTACTTTCTTTGATATTCCTAGCCCTACATAAGTTTGTAGTACATTAATTTGGGTTGTATCTATTAAGCTTTAGATAAATTTTTACAAAATTAGTAGAATATTTTGTTCTTTTATAACATATAGTATAACTGTTTTAATATACTGAACTATTGCAGAGCGACAATAAATGAAAGGATATTATTAACATATTAACTAAACTGCAAACATGTTCGATATATAAATAAAGTTAATAACAATACTCAAATTATTCGATTAATGGATATGCTGATACAGAAGATATCATGCTCTGTGCTTCTTGCCATATACAATGAAGAAGAGTATATGTTTTATCATCATTGAACTTTGATCGAACTACTTCAGCTATTTCACTATCGTCTATAATCAAATATAAGCATGTTCTTATCTTACTCGAGAAATTAGTGTTGTGACATACTGAACTTAAAAAATTTGTCTCTGAATATCTACATATTCAATTATTGTTAGTGATCAACCATTTTTTATTTTTCAATGTTTACTTTAAAAGATCAATTTACCATGTTCTGCCAAGACCGTGATTTGAAGACTCCGGCGGTACAACATCACTTGTTTGTAGCATATTTGCGCAGCAATACTATTTATGAGATAATTTAGATTATTAAGTAGAGTTGTATGATAATATATATATATATAAATTTATTTAGAATGCTTACTTGATAATTAGTCGTGTATTATGCTCGTGTAGTCTTTTGATGAAAGCCATTGATAGATTGAAATTTTGAAACATGCATAAATTTTGTTCAAGTAGGTTAAGGCGTATCCAGATTTCTGAACCGTTAAATTAAGAAAGGATGTTTTAGATGAAATGCAGAAATTCCATTTTCAGAATGTAAACACATTAATCACATTTTCGGTGGAGTTGTTGGTGCGGGTTAACACTTCATCCTTGAATTATGCATGTTTCATATGTTATTCCTTGACCTCCAATTATGCTCATCTTCTATATTTAAAAAAATATTTATTCAAGTAGTTTAGTTAGATATACATAAGCAGTAATTATCTTATTCAAACAATATTAGGTATTAATAATTTGAACTCAAGTAATTAAATTAATTCATAAATAATATAAAAAATATTTTGAACATAAAAACTTTGGTAAGGAAAATGTTGGATGAAGATGAAGATAGAGTGCATTGAAGATAAAGAAATTAAGGGAGGTTTTGATTATTTCCAAAACATCAAGATCAGCTAAGTATGGAACACTTAGTTAAAACCCTTGGAAGAATTTTGACCAAATTAAAAGACAAATCAGAAAGGTCAAGAATTCCGGGTCCAGAAGACTACTGATCTGCTGAAGGAAGAAATCAGATTGGTGAAGATCAGCCGACTCAAATCAGATTTGTTCAAGTTTGGGATCAACTCGGTTCATCATTAGACTGCTGCTCTCATCAGCCAAGTGGTAAGGATCAGAAAGTCTCTCCAACAGTAATAAATGCATTTGGAGTAATAAATGCTGAAGACCGAGGGTATTAATGACAACTGATTGAAGGAAAGCCTCGTATTAGCTAGATGCATTAAATGCTGCCTGAACAAAAAGTATTATTGCAGTACTGTCACTATGCAGAGAGCCGTTCGCGGAATTTAAGGACCAGTACCCGAGGAATTTGAACTTTGTCTCACTTCAACGGACATTTTTCAAACCGGCGAGTATAAATAGTTCAAGAGACGAAGAAGAAAACACACAAGAATACAATCTCTGAGAGAAATTCCGAAGCAAAATATCTATGTCTCAAGAACAGCTCACTCATCAGCTTTGTCATATGTTGACACAAGCAGAAGTTGAAGATCAAAGACAAATACATTTTCTGAGTGAAAAACTGTTTAGATTGTTGTGCGAAGTGTAGATCCATCTTTGTGAGTGATCTAGCTTCAGATGATAGGTCTTCTAAGTGATTTCCTATTGTGAGCTTACGGCCAGATTCATTTGTTGTTTTGGCGTAAGTAGAGTATACTGTAAACTTTGTGATTATAGTATAACCCAAGATCTAAGTGACTTGGAAGAGTGGACTAAAGGATTTAAATCCATATAACCACTATAAAAATCCTTTGTGTTTTTACTTTGCATTTTTACTTGCATATTTTCAAGATTGCATAAAAACACTTTACTAAACTGTTGAAAGATTTCGTAAAAAGAGTTTGATAAAACTGGGGACAAATCTTTCTAACTGATTTAAGTTTACTTGTGAAAAACACTATTTTAAATCCGCTGCAAGTACTCTTGTTTTAAAAGTTGATTTTGCTGAAATCAGCTAATTAGTATAAAGAGAAGTGGTTAACTGAGCTGTTCAAAGTTTTGTTCACTGATCAGCCTAGTCAGCTTACTGACCTTCAACAGCTTAGTCTGCTGACAGTCGAGTAAAAACTTTTAAGTTAAAAAATTTTCAGAGGTCTATTCACCCCCGCCTCCCCTCTAGACCTCATCTGACCATTTGGGACCAACAAGTTGTATCAGAGCAGATGGTTCATTAGAATCAGCTGCCTGATCAACGAGCTTGATCCGAGTGTTTTTCAAAGGTTTTCAAACATTTTCAAAAAGGGAATATTTTTGAAAAATTAAAACTTTTTGAAAATGGATTGTATCAGCCATGTTCCCCACATTGCTGGTATGAGTTTTGAGGACTGGAAGATCAGAATGGAGATCTTGTTAGCTGCTTACAACGATAACATGTACACATGTATCATTAAAGGGCCATTCAAATTCACCAAGACTATAAAGGTTGATGAAGTTGACATAGTGGTGGATAAAGACTTGCATGAGATGATAACTGAAGATATCAAGCTGTTCAATCTTGACAAGGTTGGTCGTTTCATCATGACGAAAGCCCTGGACAATGATAGATTTGATAAAGTCAAGCATTGCAAGACTGCCAAAGAAATGTGGGATAAGGTTCCTGACATGAGTGAAGGAAACGATGCCATCAAAGAGCATCAGCTGAGTGTTGCTCTGGAAAAGCTGGATAACTTCAAGATGAAGTCTGCGGAAACCACTGACCAAAGGATACAAGGTTTACAAGGACACTACATGAAGTTCTCGAGCTTGGAAAAACCTACACGGATAAGGAGATAAACGTCAGAGTGCTGAAGGCTCTACCTCCGAAGTTCAACATAAAGGTGACAACCATGGAAGAGTCAAGAGATTTGGGAAAAATCTCCCTCACCGAGCTATTCTCAGTACTCAAGGCGTATGAGCATAAACTACCTAGAATGGGTGTTGAAGAAACCTCAACTTCAAGTCCCACAGCCGCCCTGGTTGCTGCTGAAAATCCAAGAAGACCAGCATACAAAAGCAAAGATGTGGACTCAACTGATGAAGCCACAATACTCAACAAAAAGGAGTACACAGCTGGAGACGTTGCATTGCTGATGAACAATTTCAAGAAGTTCTACAAAAGAAAAATGAAGAACAAATACAACAGTGCTTCTACTTCTAACCCTACTTCTTCTTCTCAAGATAAGGATTCTTATAAATCCAAACTAATGTGCTATAATTGCAGGAAATTGGGTCATTTCATCGGAGATTGTCCATATCCCAAAGCTGAGAAGTATACGGAAGAGGAAAAGAGAATCAGAAAAGAAAGAAAGCATCAGAAAGGCAAGGTGCTGTTAGCAGAAGCTGAAAAACTAGCTGCTATCTACTCATCAGATTCAGACTCAGACACTTCTGATGAAGAGTCTACTGAAGAAGAGAGTCTTGCTCTTTCTCTTATCTGCCTGATGGCCAAGGAATCTGACAACTCTGAGGATGATGAGGTAACTCTTCTTGAAAATGAATTGTTTAATTCATTTCAACAAATGATGCTTAACAATACTGGTATTGCTGAAGCATTTACTAAGCTTAAGGAAGAGATGATATTGCTAAGAGAGCAAAACAGTTCACTGAAACTCAAGGCTGAAAAGCCAAAAGAATCAGCTGAATATAAACTACTTGAGCAAGATAATGTATCTCTGAAAGCTGAATGTGAAGTGTATAAGGGTAAAATCATGGAACTTGAAAAGATCATTGAGTCTCATGATAAGTCATCTGTTGCATCCATGCATATCTCTAGTAAACAGAAGATGCGTTTAGAACATTAGTTAGAACCGAACCATACTGAAAAATTTGTATCAGCTGACAAAAATAAGGTCATCCTGTATGTCCAGACAACTAAACCAGCTTCACCTGAGAAAGAAATAAAAGAGAAGAAAGTTTTTAAGGCTAAAAAGAGCAAAGAGCCTAGTATAGGAAAACAGACTGGTAAGACTAGACAACAGAGTTCTAAGAAGTTTGCTGATAAGGCTAAAACCAATCAGACTAGTGGTAAAACTAAGTCACGTGTTAATGAGCAAGCACCCAGTAAGCCAAAGAAGCATAAGAACAAGAAAAATCAAAATGCTTGGTATGGAAATGAGTCATATTATGTGTAACTTTGCTGCATATTCTCCTATGTATCATGCACCTCAATTCCCAACTACTATGCACCATATTCTGCTCATCCAATGCATGCATACCCTGCTTATCATGCATCTTATTTTGCTTATGAACATTATCCTTATCATGCTGATTATCAACAGCATAGCAAATCTGATGTACGTGATGAAGATAAAAATGTTCATGCTCCCGCCAAAACTCAGAAGCCTAAGACTTCAACATCTTGGGTTGTCAAGGTGGAACTAATCCTCCAGGACCCTCTCAGTAAGGGTACCTAAAACAATCTTTATTTTGTTTTGTAGGTTAGGATTAGGAGTAGGAGTAAAGTAGAGAAGATTTGGTACTTGGACAGTGGATGTTCAAGACACATGTGTGAAAACATACATGAGCTGACTGATGATGTTGCTGTGGATGGTCCTAAAGTTACTTTTGGAGACAACAAGGAAGGCAAGATTGTAGCAAGTGGAAAGCTGATCAAAGACAACATTGGATATCTGACATCTCTTATTTAAAGGCCTCAAATTCAATTTGCTGAGCATAAGTCAATCTTGTGACAAGGGATTTTCAATCATCTTCTCATTAGATAAGTGCTACGTTGAACAGATTGGTACAAAATAGGTAATTTTATCAGGAAGACGACAAGAAAATGTCTACACAGTGGACTGGAATTCTGTTGACAAGAGTTCAAATATTTGTTTGGTGGCATCAACACCAAGTGAAGTCAGTTGGCTGTGGCACAAAAGAATGAATCATGTGAATTTCAAAACCATAAACAGACTTATCAAGAATGATTTGGTAGAAGGAATTCCAAAAACATTCATGAGCAAAGATAAGCTATGTGACACCTGTCAGAAGGGTAAACAAATCAAGTCATCTTTCAAAAGCTAGAAGCACCAATCATCTGGAAGGATCTTGAAGCTGCTACATATGGACTTATTTTGACCCATTGATCCAATCAGGAATGGTGAAAAGAAGTACTGCCTAGCTGTTGTAGATGAGTATTCAAGATACAGTTGGGTGCTTTTCATGAAGAAGAAAAGTGAAACCAAGGAGCATCTTACAAATGTGATGGAGCTGATCCAGAATGAAGAGAGTATGAAGATATTGAAGATCAGATCATATAGAGGGACTGAATTTACAAACTCAACTGTTGAAGAGTATTGTAATGCCAGAGGAATCAGTCATGAGTACTCTGCTGCCAGAACCCCTCAATAAAATGGAGTTGCTGAAAGGAGAAACAAAACTCTAAAAGAAGCTACCAGAACTATGATAGCTGAAGCAAAGCTACCTCAAAGATTTTGGGCATAAGCAACAAATACAGCATGCTTTACCCAAAACAGATGCATGATCAACAAGCACCAAAACAAGACTCCATATGAAGTTTGGAACAACAGGAAGCCAAACATTCATTACTTTAGAATCTTCGATTGTAAATGCTTTATTTTAAATAATGGGAAAAATCGCATTTCTGCTTTTGCAGAAAAGGCTGATGAAGCAGTATTTGTAGGATACTCTACTGTCAGTAAAACTTATATAGTCTTTAACAAAAGAACTTTACTTTTAGAAGAATCCATTCATGTTGTATTTGATGAACCAAATCAATCTTTTGAAAAGAATCAAAATACTGATCAAAATCTGTCTACTGATTTTCAGAAATTGAATGTTGAAAGAAATGAAGAGTATATTCCCATCATACTACCGGATCTCAACTCAGCTGCTAGCTCAAGTGCTGTTCACACTGTTGATTGTCTAACAGACGAGTTGCAAACAGCTGACAGACCAGAGACTGTTCAACAGATAACTGCTGTTCAACAGACTACTATTGGAACTCCAACAGTAGTGTTGCAAGATCAAAAACAGAGGACAACATCCTGATTTGCAACCTGATCACAGTTCGCTCAAGAATCACCCACCAGAGCTGGTGATTGGTGATCCTTTGGATAGAGTGAAGATAAGTGGAGCTGCTGCAAATGATGCTATGTTTGTCAGCTTCCTATCTCAAATAGAGCCTAAACAGATTGAAGAAGCTCTTAGTGATTCAAATTGGATTGAAGCTATGCAAGAAGAGCTGAATAAATTTGAAAAGAATGAAGTCTGGTACTTAGTTCCTAGACCAAGTCATCAAAGGGTAATTGGCACTAAATGGGTATTCAGTAATAAATGAATGAAGATGGTATTGTCACCAGAAATAAAGCAAGATTAGTAGCCAAAGGTTATTGCCAAGAAGAAGGTATTGACTTTGATGAAACTTTTGCACCAGT
The DNA here is from genome assembly GCA_038501285.1 of Penstemon eatonii. Taxonomy (NCBI): domain Eukaryota; kingdom Viridiplantae; phylum Streptophyta; class Magnoliopsida; order Lamiales; family Plantaginaceae; genus Penstemon; species Penstemon eatonii. The sequence continues at coordinate 55,866,613 of CM076715.1, read as the reverse complement.
AGCAAGATTAGAAGCAATCAAACTATTTCTCGCCTATGCTGTTCATAAGAATTTTACAGTCTATCAGATGGATGTGAAATATGCATTTCTCAATGGAGAATTGCAAGAAGAAGTTTATGTTGAACAACCACCTGGATTTGAAGCTTATAAAGAAGAAGACAAGGTGTATCGTCTGAAGAAAGCCCTCTATGGACTGAAACAGGCTCCAAGAGCATGGTATGATACCCTATCTGATTTTCTTTTAAATAAAGGATTTCGTAAAGGTAAGGTAGATAAGACCCTGTTCACTGTTAAATGGGAAGATCATATATTGCTTGTACAAATATATGAGGACAACATTATTTTCGGTTCAACGAATCAACAGATGTGTGATAAGTTCTCCAAGATGATGCAGAACAAGTATGAAATGAGCATGATGGGTGAACTAAATTATTTTCTTGGTTTGCAAGTTAGACAGTTGCCTGATGGAATATTCATTAACCAAGCAAAATATACAAAAGATCTGTTTAAGAAATTTGATATGGAAACTAGCTTAGTTGTTAGTATTGCTATGACCACTGTACTTCGTTTGGATAAAGATGAAGATGGAAAATCAGTGGATATAACCAAATACAGAGGAATTATTCACTGTTATACTTGACAGCTAGCAGACCTGAATTCATGTAATCTGTTGGGGTTTTTGCGAGATATCAATCAAATCCTAAGGAATCTCATCTCCTAGCTGCCAAGAGGATACTTAGATACCTAAAAGGCACTCAAGATTTGGGATTATGGTACCCTAGAGAATCTGGATTCGAGCTGATAGGTTATTTAGATTCTGACCTTGCTGGTTGGAAGATTGATAGGAAAAGCACAACAGGTTCCTGTCAATTCTTAGGTAGTCGCCTGATCTCATGGATGAGTAAGAAACATACTTCAGTATCCATATCTACTGTTGAAGCTGAGTACATAGCTGCTGGAGCATGCTGTGCACAAATACTATGGTTGAAGCATCAACTAGAAGATTACATCATTAAAATCAGTGGAATCCCTATCTACTATGACAATACAAGTGCAATCTCTCTTACTCAAAACTCTACAGGTCATTCAAGGAATGAACATATAGAGATCAAACATCACTTCATAAGAGATCATGTGGAAAGAGGAAATGTTATAATAGAGTATGTTCATACTGACAGTTAGATCGCTGATATTTTCACTAAACCTCTAAGTGAAGCAAGGTTTTCAACTTTAAAAGCTAAACTAGGACTACTAAATTTAGATGCATAAGCTGAGGGGAAACTCAACAGAAGACTGGAATTTATCAGCTTACCCATCATATTATCTTCAAGGTTAACTCTCAACAGACTAGTTGACTTATGAATTCTTAAAATCAGGGGGGGAACGTGTAAAACTTGCGGTACTTCTGATTAAAAAATGAAATCTGTTGATGACAATTAGTTGAAGTTATGTTTTCATCAAAAGATCTTAATTCTTGAAGACTGAAGATTAATATTCTAGCTGGATTGACAAACAGCCGAGGAAGATTACTAGTTATTGGCTTTCACTAGTAATAATCTATCATCAGGACACTCGTCCCATCAGATAAGTACTTAAGTTTACTCATCTGATCAACTATGTAAAAGCTTTGTTGTTTAAAATGTTTTTATCTAAAATGCGCTTTTACTAGTAGACTAAGACGGTTCATATTCCCGCCTGACACTAAATGCTTTTTGAAATTTGAACTGCATAACTGACGCCGTACGATCAAAGCTGACTCAAAACGGATCTAACGGTTAGCATGTAACACGAAAACCGAAGCTGGCCTCTTTAAAACCAAATCTGATCAGCTCACTGATTCTTTACGCACCCAAATACTTTCAAAAATATTCTTTGAATTTTTGCTTCCAAATTTTCTGCAAAAATTCTCCTGTTATCACTAACCTTTTCAGAATCATCATGACTCCTTCTCAAGAAGCCAGAGTTGAAGGTATGTATCTTGTTTATGACACATATCACCAATCTGGCACTGCTGAAATGAAGGCGATCCTTGAGAAATACAAAACTGCAACTTTGGTGATTTTCATGGAAGCTCACGACGAAATGGTGTACAAGGATCAAATCCTGGAGTACTACAGTGCTGAGGAAGCTGTTGATTTCAATAAGCTTGAAATTAAGGCCACTGTCGGAGGGAAGAACATCGTTATTACTCCTGCCCTGCTTCACGAGAAATTTGGTCGATCCAACAAAGGAAGAACAGACGTGACTATAATATCAGAAGACAAGATGCACGAGTTCTGGAGCATCTGTGCTCAAAAAGGGGAAATTATGTCTGGGAACATCAAGAAGAAACAACTCAGAGATGAATTTCAGCGCATGGCTGACATGGTATCCAATATGATAGAGAATTGCACATTCTCTTTGGATAGTGTTACTATGAGGAGGTACTTCATTATGTTGGCTATCTACTAAGGGTATGAAGTGAACTGGTCTGTTGTTATCTGGTATATTCTGGCAAACTTTCATAAGAAGAAGCAGACAAATCACAGGATTACCTTGAGCTACCTGTTTGTTATTTTGGGTTGTGGAGTGACTCATGGGAAAGTCATCCACAAAGCCAAGGCTATGGCATACTATCAAACAGTTAAAGGAGGATCCAAAAGAGAGGCTGATGAAGAAGAGGCTGAGGAGCCTAAGGAAAAGGCCCCTGCAAAGAAGATGAAAATGTGGTTGAAAAAGCTGCTGAGCCCAAGAAGATGGCTCCCAACAAGAAGAAGAATGCATCTGTTGAAACAGCTAAGCCAGCTGCTGAAGCCAGAACAGATGAACTTGCTGACACTGTTGTTGCTGATGACATCATCAAAAAGACAACAGAGGAGATAGACAATATGTCTCATGCTTCACCCTCAAGAACCATTTCTGCTGAACAGCCTGCTGAAAATGCTGTTAAAAGGACACGAAATCAATTAAAGGACACAGCAGCATCCAAACCTGTTCAAGTGGGAAGGAAAAGAAGCACAGTTAGAAAGAGGATGACCTTCGTGTATTCTCCCACTAAACTTTATGACTTTGTTAGAGAAAGTTCTCAGTCAGCAGAGAGGCCTGCTAAAGCAGAAGAAGAGTCTGCTGCTAAAGAGTCAGCTGCTGATCAAGCTGTCCAACAGACTACTTCTAACGCACCAACAGCTGAGGTAGTTCAACCTTAAGATGATCCTGAAGTGCAGATCATCAATCCTGTTGCAGTTGCAGCACTTGCATCTGCTGCCCCTGCACCTGTTACTGTTGAAGAAGCACATACAACTGATAAAAGGAAAGGAAAAAGAAAAATACTACTAAAGATAAAGAAGGTGTCTGATGCTGATAAGAGAAAGAGAAAAGAAGCAGAGCAAAGGAAGAGGGATGAACAGGAATTTCAAAGAGTTGTTGAGCATAGCAAGATTGCAGTTGAAAAAGATGAGCAAAAGAGACGAATGACTGCTGCTGAACGCAAAGTTGATGAAGATGCAGAATTGGCAATTGCTATTGAGCTAAGCAAGAAGGACTCTCATGGTCCAAGCAGAACTGGTGGCATCAAGATTGGCGAATCAATGAATGCCGAGCAGATTCTGCCTCCTGGCATAAGACCAAAGAAGAAAAAGTTTGAAGTGAAAAGAGCTTTTGAAATCATAAATACTGACACTTCTGATTTCAACAGATTCGAAGCTACCCTGGCTTACATTGACAAACAGCTGCAGCGTAAAACCCTGTTTATCCAAGAAAAGGAGAGATACACAAGATGGAGGAATTACAGGATGAATAAATATGTTGAAGAGGTCCAGAGCTGGAAGGAGTTTGCAAGTGAGGAGAAATGGGTCCTCAGCTGGTTGCAGACTACTTCAGTCAACAAAGCACTAGATGCTGACTATGTAAGAGATGTTATGCATGGCTATACACGAGAATTTGTTGCTGCAGAAGCCAGAATCATCTCTGATGCATTGCCAGCCAAGAAAAGAAAGGAAGATGATCCTATAAAGAGGGCTGTGCAAATTGCGATTTACACTTCCTTGGAGAAATGGGCTGAACGTTCAAGATATTAACAAGGATCTCCATGTGATCTGCCTACTCTACCTAGTGTACAGCAGATTACTTTTGGCTCAGAAATGAAAAAGTACCAAAAGTTGCCTGAAGTGAAGACACCTGCTGCCAGTAGTCTACCTGTTATAAAAAGAATCCGCCAGACGACTGTTTTCACTGACGATGGAACTATTGTCACTAAAATCTTTGAAGATGTCAAAGAACAGGCTACTGATGAAGAGTCTTTAGCTATTGAGTGGAAAGCTAAAGAGAAAACTGAAGAAGAACCTGTTCTAGAAGACGCTCTTGTCCACCAGGAAGAAGATCAGACTGCATCACCCTCTATTCCAACAGCTGATATGCACTCTTCGCTGATGGAATTCTTCCAGCTGATGCTTGAAAATTTACTTAAATGGAAGAGATGAATAGGATGCTGATGAAGCAAATGCATGAGGAAAATGCAAGAATGGTCAATGATGCCATTGACAAATTCCCAATGCCACAGGACAATTCTCTTGCGCTGACCAGAAGCATTCTGGATATGAACAGAAACATTGAAGATGTCAAAGCTGATGTTGGTCGTCTTCATGAAGTTTTTAAGAGAAGTGAAGACACAATTGCTCATTTGACTAACACATTCATCAAAGTTGGTAATGCAGAGACTGCAAAGAATCTGTTATTGGTTGAGGAAGTTCAATCCACTGCCAATAATGTCCAAGAAGAAATCTCTACTTTACAACTCAATGTTGATTGCGTCAATGATCAAACTGGCACCATCAACTCTACTCTGAATCATCTAACTGCACGACAAGACGTAATGGATCAGAACATCAGGAACTTATGTGCTGCTGTCCAAATCCAAGCTGCTGAACTCAACCCTGCTGATGATGACAAAAAGGGGGAAGAGAAAAGGGAAGAGACAACTGTTCAAAGTACTCAGGAAGACTCTGCTGCTGCTCAAGATGAAGCAAAAGAGCCAGAGAAACAAGTACTTGAAGAGAAAGCTGAAGGAGATGGAGAAGTTGACAACAAGTAAGATGATGAACAAGATGCTTAGGAAGAACCTAAGGAACCAGTCAAGTCTGACATAGAATTGGCTGCAACTAAGGATACACCTGAAGAGCAACTTGATCCATTTGTCAAGTACAAAAATATAGAACGCATCAAAAAGAGGCTTGATGAAGCTGAAGTAGAAGCAGAAAGGGAAGCTAAGATGAAAGCTGCTAAGGCAAATCTGCTTATTGATGATGTAAATGATGAAGAGGAAGAAGATGATGAATCTGAGTATGAGTATGAGGAAGTAGAAGAAGAAGAGAGTGAAGAAGCTGATGAATAGTGTAGACTGTTTTATTATTGTATCAGTTCACTTTACTTTTTTAGTTATCTCATCTGATAAATGCTTGTAACTTGTAATCATTTTCAATCATAAATAAAAGGTCAAGTTTTTATTCCAAATACAATTTCTACCTCAAAAATGTTGAGGATTAAAACATTAGTTTAGGTAACAGGTACTTAGCTGAAGTTTTGTCATCATCAAAAAAGGGGAAATTGTTGGATGAAGATGAAGATAGAGTGCATTGAAGAAGAAATTAAGGGAGGTTTTGATGATTTCCAAAACAACTAAGTATGGAACACTTAGTTAAAACCCTTGGAAGAATTTTGACCAAATTAAAAGACAAATCAGAAGGGTCAATAATTCAGGGTCTAGAAGACTACTGATCTGCAGAAGGAAGAAATCAGATTGGTGAAGATCAACCGACTCAAATAAGATTTGTTCAAGTTTGGGATCAGCTCGGTTCATCATCAGACTGCTGTTCTCATCAGCCAAGTGGTAAGGATCAGAAAGTCTCTGCAACGGTAATAAATGCACTTGGAGTAATAAATGCTGAAGACCGAGGGTATTAATGACAAATGGTTGAAGGAAAGCCTCGTATCATCTAGGTGCATTAAATGCTGCCTCACAGAAAGTACTGTTGCAGTACTGTCATGTGCAGATAGCCGTTCGCGGAAATTAAGGACCAGTACCCGAGGAATTTGAACTTTGTCTCACTTCAACGGACATTTTTCAAACCTGCAAGTATAAATAGTTCAAGAGACGAAGAAGAAAACACACAAGAATACAATCTCTGAAAGAAGTTCTGAAGCAAAATCTCTAAGTCTCAAGAACAGCTCACTCATCAGCTTTGTCATTTGTTGACACAAGCAGAAGTTGAAGATCAAAGACAAATACATTTTCTGAGTGAAAAACTGTTTAGATTGTTGTGCGAAGTGTAGATCCATCTTTGTGAGTGATCTAGCTTCAGATGATAGGTCTTCTAAGTGATTTCCTATTGTGAGCTTACAGCCAGATTCATTTGTTGTTTTGGCGTAAGTAGAGTATACTGTAAACTTTGTGATTATAGTATAACCCAAGATCTAAGTGACTTGGAAGAGTGGACTAAAGGATTTAAATCCATATAACCACTATAAAAATCCTTTGTGTTTTTACTTTGCATTTTTACTTGCATATTTTCAAGATTGCATAAAAACACTTTACTAAACTGTTGAAAGATTTCGTAAAAAGAGTTTGATAAAACTGGGGACAAATCTTTCTAACTGATTTAAGTTTACTTGTGAAAAACACTATTTTAAATCCGCTGCAAGTACTCTTGTTTTAAAAGTTGATTTTGCTGAAATCAGCTAAGTAGTATAAAGAGAAGTGGTTAACTGAGCTGTTCAAAGATTTGTTCATTGATCAACCTAGTCAGCTTACTGACCTTTAACAGCTTATTCTGCTGACAGTCGAGTAAAAACTTTTAAGTTAAAAAATTTTCAGAGGTCTATTCACCCCTCCCCTCTAGACCTCATCTGACCATTTGGGACCAACAACAAAAATCTCACAAATAAAACTATTCTTGTGGGCCCACATGTTGCAATCAGAACATATGTAAAAAGAAAAACGATATTGAAGAAAGAGCAAATAATTTAGCAAAATAGGAAAAAAAAACGTTTTGTGATTAAACTGTGTTAAAATTAAAAGAAAAGGAAATTGGCTTGGAATGTTTTTTGACCGCTTGGCATGTTTTTTTACCAGAAAATTGAATTTAACTTTTGTAGATCAAAATAGAATACATCCGACAAGTCGGTAGTATGATTCAAGGATAAAAAATATATGTTTCTATTGAAAAAAAAACGTGTATATATATATATATGCAAATAGATCAAACATCACGCAAAATCAGATTAACTATATTATATCAAGATTAAGAGCTAATAATTTTATAAATTTAACAACTCGGTATTAAATGAAAACATCGAACGCGACAGTAATAAATGAAAGCAGGAAACAATGAATCATACTATCACACGAAAATGAGGAATAAATGCAATAAAAAAATTATTTGATAAAACAGAAATCCAAATCATTTCAGATAACTTATCTCATGAACATATAAATGCAAAAATTTAAAGCAAAATAATAACCAAAGTTCGACAACGTACCGACTAATGAAAGATCGACAAGGAACCTTGAAAGCAAAAAACAGAGCATAAGAAAAATTATTTCTACACGAGTGATAAGAATAAAATATATGGAGTGCACGTAATGATAAAATAGAATATAGATTAGGCACAACAATATGTAAGAACCAACCGCCAATATTAGAAATATCTAAAAACTAAAAATAGAATTAATAAAATATTTTAATTAAGCTGAAAAGCATTATTCGCATTTCGTGTAATGATTATAAATATCTAAACATTTAGTTACTATTCATTTTGTATAGGTCGAAAAATATTTAATCGATGTTGTAAAAAAACAATAGTAGTTAAATATGTTATCTAAGTTGACGAACAATCTATGATATTGGTCGAATATAACGAGGACATATTATCTTTGTAAAAGGTAAGTTTGTTTCTTGGTAGTGGAACATAACGGTATTACATCGAATTTACATTTACATATAGCGATAATTTATTTGTTGGGACGTAAAAGCAATTTATTTGTTGGATAGTTCTTCATTAACCTTTCATAAAGTCAGAGCAGATCACATCAAGGTTATCTTTTGTAATTTATTTTAAATGCTATCTCTCGGTTTATTAACGAAACATAAATTATTTATTATTTTATTTGAAAAAATATTAAATATAATATTTTTATTTATACTCGGTATAGAGTTTACGTTACTTAAATTTTGATGAAGTTCAATATTTTAAATCATTTTAGACAACAAAATATATATTGATTTTGTTTATGTATTCGGATAATAATTAACCATTATATATATGTATATTCAGATAATAATTAATTGTATATATATTGTAATAATAATAATAATAATAATCTGCAATTTATGTGTCGTTGAAAACGAGACTGAATAACACAAGCATTTTCAATTATTAAATACAAATCTATTATAGGGTAAAAATATCTGAATTGATCTGACGTAGCATTTAGATTATAGCAAATTTAACAAAAATGAAGGAACAAAAGTGATTTAACAGTTTTTCGTCAGGTAGGATTAAATCAATGAGGTTTTTTTAGAGGTCAAATTTAGTATAGATTATAGGGCTTTGTTACTTTATTCCAGATTGATCGATCTCAAGGAAGAGCAATTATGTAAAGAACAATAAGTAAACAAGACGATGAATATGTAATTAGTATAGCAAAAGCTTTTCTATTTAATTCGATATCAGATTGCTCAAGGATGTAGGCGTAGGCTCCTGTTGTATCTGCTAATACAATGTTTAACTAGGTATTTATATGACATTAACCCTAGCATTACAAGGAAACATAATCCTAATAGGACTAGGCATAGCAATCCTTATAGAACCCGGATATTAGTTTTGGTCGCCGAGGATTGATAGCGCAGATCGGACCGTGTAGTTCTTTAGTGAATTGGACTCCTGGTCGGTCCGAACGTATAAGGACTAGTCATCCTATTATCATAAGGGGTGCGAAATAGTCCCCATCAGTACTCTCTCACTTCTTCGAGCGCATATGTAGTAGAAGCTCGTAGAAGTAGATGGTCGATTACGACTGTATTTTCTATGAATTGTGCCTCGTTAAAAACCTTACTTGGAAAAAACCCTGTGGAAAAAAATCCTAAGTAAGGAAGAGAGTGCTACGCCTCATAGATAGTCGTTTTGTCGTTACGATCTTGAATCGCTTCGTGTCTTTTGAGGAAGTGTTTCGACTTTTACAGTTTGGCGGGAATGCGAGCAGCCGTGAGAAGTTCGAAACGTCTTTTCATCTCTCTTAATAAATAGGTGATCGTTGTTTCAGTCACTTTATACTTTCTACTTCCTATATTTTTGCAGTAATTTTCTTTACTCGATAATTTTTCTCCCAACTTCTTTTCCGACCTATATTTTTCGAGGATTTAAAAAATGGCCTCGATTTCAAAGAAATCTTATTCGTCTTCAAGGGAAAGAGTTACTCCTATTATCGAGGAGGGGGTACCTCCGAGCCCTCCAACTGAACAGACCGGAATGTCTGAGACCACTATTCCGGATAAGGACACTTTTAAAGTGCAAATTATATCTGATACTGATGTCGCTGCCAGGGCCAAGAAAGGCAAGGGTACGGTTCCTCAAATTTCTGAACCGATCGAGGATCTTGCCTGTGCCTATACTGAAGAGACTTTCCCCGAGGTCGTGCATAATTACGCGAAATACTTGCCGGAAGGTTCTAAGATTATCCTTCCTTCTCCTTCTGACAGGGTTACTTCCCCACCGGAGGGTTGTCGGGCTTTTTATACAGCCCATTTCAATTACGGTTTGCGTCTTCCCTTGTCTGCCTTATTTCTTGACATTTTGAAAATTTTTAGCGTATCCTTGACACAATTAGTCCCGAATTCAGTGGCCTTCGTGGTATGTTTTTTTGTTTTGATGATAGCGAAAGGATTCCAGCCTTCTTTTCTTAATTTTACACAATTGTTCCGTTTTAATATTTCTAGTTCTTCCAACCACGGATACTTTTTCGCAAGCTAGAAGACTAGTCGCTCAATCTTTGACTCCCCGGTTTCCAGCAATCCTTCCTGGAAATCTCACTTTTTCTTCGTACAACCACCTTCTCACCTTAGTTTAGCAGATGGTTCAACTGAGCCATTCTCGTGGGACCATGATTCTGAATGGATTTTTGGTGGTCGCTTGGTGACGGGCCATTTTATGGCCGACGATCCTCAATTGATCGGTGAAATCAAGGACATGCGTGCTGATAAGTAACAAAGTGCTCTTCTTATCGGCGAGGCCTTTCGTCGTAAGGAGGGATTGAGTCCCCATACTTTTCCAATTTCTTCCCCTTCTCAATAATTGAGTAAGTATTTCATTCTAGCATTAAATTAACGTTATATTCTCTTTTAGTACCAAGTTTAAGTCGTAATTCCTTTTCTTTCAGTTCACATGGTAGAGAATTCTCGACGCTCCTCTAAGGGGAAAATTTTTCTGTCAAAATCCACCAAAACAATAGAGAATCTTCCAATCGAGCAGAGAGCGTCCCGGAAGAGAAAATTGGACTTGAGCCATGATTCAGAAGATAACAGAGAGGAATCTCCGGATTCATCCCAAGAATCTCCTATTCGTCAGGGGACGGGATCGGGTTATCCTCCTCTCCAATTCCGGACTTCTCTTGGCATTCACGGATGTATCGGCTGGTCGATGCCTCATCCCAACGATAAGCCGGTAGAGAGAAAAAGGCGTTACTATGGTCGTTCTGGTGAGGATCTTACTTTACATGGTGAGAATCATCCGAAACCCACTCTTGTTGAGATGATCGAAGACCATTTAGAGGGGAAGAGAGCTGCTGGCTATCCCGAGAATGATTCTTTGGTTCTTGATGAGAGCGAGAATGCTGTGGACAAGGCAACTCGTGTTCTTCTATCTGGTGTCTTTACTCGTGATATGAATAAGCTCCTTCGGAAGGATCCTTTGGAGAAATTTCAGAGAGCTTCTCTTTATGCTGAGAAGGTGATTTGCTGTTATGTACGCTCGTTCATTGATTTACTTAACGAATTCTTTAGCTCACAAATTCATTTCATTTATTTTATTATTCTTTTTTTTTTTTTAGACCACGACTTACTTGGCATCGTATGCCTATGAAGCCGCTCTCTGGAAATAACAATGTGAATTTTTGGATGAGATATACAAGGCTTTACTTCACAAGGCTTCTGGTTCAGAGGCTGGTCCCTCGACATCCTCTTCTTTCCTGCTTCTGATCATAGAAACTCAGGCTATGGGATCTGATGACCAGGAGATCATAAATAAAGTTTTGGAGACTTCCTACGCTCAAGAGCATGTTGATCAGTTGGCTAAAAAGTTGGAAGATCATCAACTTCAGAGTACTACTCGGATTAGCGAGCTGGAATCTCAGGTAGTAAGTCTTCAGGCCTCATTGGAGGAATATGATAGGGACCTTCCTCTTAGCGGACTCAAAGATCGCTACGGTAGAAATCCCGATGAAAGGGTGATTCATGAGTTCCTTAGTTCTCCCGTTCATACAGCTTTGGTGTATCGAATGGTTGGTCCGCTCCTAGAGAGTACTTTCAAGAAGGCGATTAACCAGCTGGTTGCTCTGGACTCGATTGAAGATCGTCGAATGGAATATTTCAAGGCAGCGCATGTCAGCTTGAATCGTTACGGCGAGGATTACTCTCCTTCCGAGCTGCCAGATGTTATATATAAACAATTTCCATTGGCTCGCCTTGTCGAAGAGTTCGGGAAGCCATTGCCGATTCCCCCTTCGGATATCAACGATGAGGTCGACAATAATTTTATCGATCCAGATGAAGAGGAGGAGAATGTGGAGGCAGCGAACGAAGGAGTGAACGAAGGAGAGGCCGCTGGTGATCAGGGAGCTCCAGATGGCGACCAAGTTGTGTGAACTGGGGGGGCGACCAACCTGGGCTAATAAGTAACTTTGACAATAACCAGCTTGACTTGTAATATTACTATTTTATCCTCTTGTAAATAAGACGATTCGTATTCTGACAGTTATGTCTTTTCGGTTTCTCTATTGATAATAATTTAGACAAGTCATTAACTTTGCTGTAATCATTATGTTTATGTCTTTTCGAATTCTTTGCGGCTATTCGTAGGTCAGGTTCTCTGTTTCACGCCCGCTCTTAGGGTCTCCTGCGTCTTTTTGTTTAGTATAAATACATTCGGTAAAAACTTTACTCGCTATTTACCATTTTTACTCAACTCCCATAGAATACTCTCTCGTAGGAGGTCGATAAGCCTTCTCGATAGTTAAATATTTTTTTCTATTTCCGAATATGAGCAACCTTTTCGGCAACCCTTCCAAGCGTCCTTCCCGCGAAGGTAATAGAAATATTAGACCTAAAAGGTCTCGTACAGAGGGGCCTTCGGTAGATCCTCCTTGTTCCCACTCGATTAGGAGGTCGGAGATTCAGACTCCCGTTATTCCTTCCGAAACTCTTCCCTTAACTAGTTTAGCTTTTAGCCAACAAGATTTCCCCATTTCTGGTGAAGTCGACAGGAGGCCCTCCCCTGGTCGGGTGGCCTTCAGAGATATGTCAAATATGGAGCAAATATTTAATATTCCCGTTTCTTTAGGTGTTTCTTCTTTCGAGCAAGGCTCACATGAGTGTGTTCCAGATAACTCCGTTCCTTCCTCTACTTCTACCGACCTAGTTGTTGGCGGACACCAAGGGGATGGTGCCGCTGGGGCAGTTGGCGGAGATTCCTTTTTGAATCCGTCCATGACACAATCTGTTCCCCAATATTTTTCTGACTTTTTATTCAATGATACCACTGTTGTGACCACCTCTTTTGAGGCCGGCGGGCCTTTTGGAGGTCGGACAGGCTCTAGGTCCGGTCGGCGGACCGTTATCTTTGCTTCGGGCAAGGAGAGCTCGGTGAGTCCTAGCGAGAGGAAATCTCCTCGTATGTTAGACGACCATTGTATTCTTGAGCAAGTTAGGGATATAACGGAGTCGGGATTCCTCGGCCTGACCGTGTTCCCCTTGATAGTAAACTGCCCAGCTCTCTCGAGCCCAACGCTTTGTCCTGGGATTTGGGTTTAAGTACTTTCTGGCATGTCGAGTTGAGGAAGCACGAAGGTACTCCCAATGTTCGCCTCGTTCAGTCGCTAGTCAAAATGTGCGAGCAGGTATTTATATCTCTGACTGTATTTCTTGCTATTATTTTGATCGCTTTGTTAATTATGACCTCTTTTTCTTTTTAGGCCAAGTATTTTGCGCTGCAGCTGGGTGTGCAAAATGACAATTTGTGGCTCAGTAAGGAGAGCCATAAGCAGCGCTTGGGCTTGGAGACCGCGAAGGTCGAAGGACAGACCCTCCAACTTAGGCTTCTCAACGATGATCTTGAGAAATTGCGCGAAGAGAAGTCTGTTCTTGAGAAGGAGAAAGTGACTTGGTCCAGGCTAATGCCCTTGCAGAGGAGTCTCGTCGGCAGGCATATGATCAAGGTTATGAGGCCGGTTATCTGAAACGTCAGGAGGAGTTGATGGCGTTTGTGGGTAATGCGACTCCTCGGAGGGGTACTTCTGCTAGTCGGCCCCTTGATGGCAACCCACCTCAGTGACCTGTTCTGACCCTGCTGTTGCTGTTATAGTTGGAATGTTTCCTTTTTTTTTTTTTTTTTAAAGCAAGGTAGGCTACAACCTATATGCGGTTGTCGAAGCCGAATATTTTTTGTATGTAAATGAAATTTAATGACACTGAGGATCTGTTTTGACCAGTTTCATGTCTTGATTGAGTTCAGTTTATAGATATATTTTGATAAATTATGTCATGCACAAATTTATCGTTATAAATATAAATTTTCTAGATAAGCAGGAGATTTAGCAGACTTATCTGCCATTAATTTCCTGGGAGATTATCTTTTGTTTGAAAAAGTAGCTCGTTCTGGCTTGATCAGTCTTGAATAGTTGAATGATGTAGTGTTTGCTCTGCAAATCAAACTTTAATCAAGTATAAGAATGATGATCGACCAAGCATGGTTCCTTAGGGTATTTCTGAAGTCCCTTTGGACATTAGAATATTGACTGTAGGTCTTCCATGTAGACAATTTATTGAATAATTGTGAAGGAATGTTTAGCGCTCTTGTCGATAATCGATCAATGTTTTGTAGAATTGTCCATTTTCCACGGACATCTTATATAAGGGCGTTGTCAGTTCCTCTGTTTGAGCATTACGCTCCTTGTTTAAAAATCTAAGCTCGTAGAAAGAATATCGTTCTACGCATCTTCTTAAAATTCATGTTTCTTTGCACTGATTGTGAACTCCACGTTTCTCAAATAAAACAACCAAAAGTATGATCATGTCAATACTTTAACCTTTTTGGTGTGGAAGGAATTGGAAAATGTAGAATCATTAGCTAGATCCAGCTTGTTCAGACCACTTTAAGCAATTCTTTGGAATATTAGGCAGTGACGATTTCGTAGGCTGGAAAATTGACGATCATTCCTCTAATTTTCATGTCAGATTTCTTGGACTCCAGTAGAGGTCTAATATATTTAGCTATCAATCTGCCTTCTGATATATGAGGCAGTGACGACCTTGTATGCTGGTAGCCGCAAGCATTTTATACCTCTAATTGAGCTAGTCGTTGTCATAGTGGTGCAAACGTATATGCCTGCGTCGAGGATCTCTTTGTTCTTCATCAGGCGATTAGCATTTATAAGTGTGCGAGCTCTTATCAGTCCGGGGCTCCTTTTAGATCTGCTTTATTTTGTGTGATCGCTTCGATCTCGATTCTTCTTTATCATCGAATAGTCCTTCCGACTATAGAGGAGCCGTTCCATCTTATTCGCATTTAAAGGTGGAAGGCAAACGGTCGCGGTCCTTTTTCTCTTAGATCTTCATCCAACCGTAGGATTAATTGTAACTGTGCCTATATATAGGTACGCAATTTCCATATCTCACTCATAATTCCCAAGAAGAATGGAGATATCAGTTTCTTTTAGTTTTACTTTGCCCACTGATCCCATAGTATTCAAAAAGTCACATTATCGTGATTCATTTTGTCATAATAACTCAAATTTCATCTGCCTTGTACTGACAGGTCCCATTGATGCCCTACCTTGTACTGACGGGTCCCATGTGGCCTTAGCCTTTGTCTTCACAGGTTTGAGGTCCGTGGTTTCTGTTTGCACATGGAGGGTTCATATTTACCAGGCACCCCCGCTCCTCGATGTTATCTCCGGAGTGATAGAACGCCAGGTGTGCTGGTAAATTTTAACTTTTTCGACGACCCTGAAGAGATGCTGCTTTAGAGTAAAAGTCAACCCCATCATACAAGCAGTATCTCGTTGTGGGTGAATAAGTATTGCCGGTCATCTGGCTGGTAATGGTCATTTCGTCTGGAAGAACATTTGATCTTCAGAGCCCGGCCATCGAACTAAAGAAGTCGACCATCCTGAGCAGCATGCTTCTTAGGTGGTCAATCACAATTATCGAGGCACTAGGGAGGAGATTGATGTTTCCGTGGACATTGTCGGGAAGACCGCCGATCTATAGGATAGGATTATTTGATCTAAACAGTTGTAACAGTTGTAGATCGTATAAAGATCTTTGTACTCTGATCAAAACTTTTGTATGTAATTTGAGACATGTTCTTGCAGTTCAGATGAATAAAACATCAGTATTATTGCTTTCATATCTCTTGTTGTTGATTTTCTTGGTTTTTTTAACCTTTTTGTCGTCATTTATAGAGTCCGAGGAGTGTTTATCGAGCGGATCGATTTATACTCAACTCGTTTTATTACTTAGGTTTTTTTACCAAAGTCTCTTGGCTCTTTAACCTTTTGTGGTCGACGAGAGAGCGGATCAATTTATACTCAGCTCGTTTTAATACTTAGGTTTTTTTAGCAAAGTCTCCTGGCTCTTTAACCTTTTGTTGTCGAGGAGCGTTTATCGAGCGGATCGATTTATACTCAACTCATTTTAATACTTAGGTTTTTTTACCAAAGTCTCCTGGCTCTTTAACCTTTTGTTGTCGAGGAGCGTTTATCAAGCGGATCGATTTATACTCAACTCGTTTTAATAGTTAGGTTTTTTTACCAAAGTGTCTTGGTTTTTTAACCATTTGTTGTCGAGGAGCGTTTATCAAGCGGATCGATTTATACTCAACTCGTTTTAATACTTAGGTTCTTTTACCAAAGTCTCATGGCTCTTTAAACTTTTGTTGTCGAGGAGCGTTTATCGAGCGGATCGATTTATACTCAACTCGTTTTAATAGTTAGGTTTTTTTTTTTTACCAAACTGTCTTGGCTTTTTAACCTTTTGTTGTCGAGGAGCGTTTATCGAGCGGATCGATTTATACTCACTCGTTTTAATAATTAGGTTTTTTTACCAATGTATCTTGGCTTTTTAACCTTTTATTGTCGAGGAGCGTTTATCGAGCGGATCGATTTATACTCAACTCGTTTTAATACTTAGGTTTTTTTACCAAAGTCTCCTTTAGCTTGTAACCTATTTTGATCGTTGAATATGAGACCGAGGGGCGTTTATTGAGCGGATCAATTTATACTCAACTCATGATACTTTTAGACCGAGGAGCATTTATTGAACGAATCAATTTTACTCGACTCGTTATACTCTTAGATCAACTTTTTGGATTTAACCAAGTTGATTGCAGAATTCCGAGGAGTGTTTATCGAATTGATCGATTTATACTCAACTCGTTTTGACACTTCGACTTTAACTCCAGCGAACCTTTGATTTGGTATTCGAAATCGTAATCATTGATAAAATTTGTTGAGAATGAATCTTAGGCAAAGGCCTTTTATTACAAATTATATGAGAAATAAAAATTAAAACGTAGTAAATCAAAAGAAGTTAACCAGGACGATTTACTAGGATTTATTTTCCATAGTATCTTCTTAGGTTGACTGCATTCCAAGTTCTTGGTAGGGGTGTTCCGTCCAAGTGCGCAATTTTGTATGGACCTTTCTTTCCTACATTAATGACAATGTATGGTCCATCCCAATTTTGCTGTAATTTTCCAACATGCTTGGATACCTCTGCCTTTTTTAGCACCAAGTCCCCTTCTTTGAAGGTTCGTATGCGTACTTTTTGATTGTAGGCTTTCTCCATGTTTGATTTAGCGACTTGTAATCGTACTGTCGTTTTCTCTCTTAATGCTTTTGTCAAGTCGATATGACTTTCTCTTGCCTTCTCGTTTTCCTTGTCATCATACATTTCAATTCTTGACGATGGGATTAGTGTTTCGACTGGAATTACAGCTTCCGAGCCATATACTAGACTGAACGGGGTCTCCCCGGTTGAAGTTCTGACTGTCGTTCGATTAGCCCAAAGTACTCCTGGGAGTTCATCCAGCCATCTTCCTTTGGCTGCCCCTAATCTTTTCTCCAAAGACTTTATTATTTCTAGGTTCGCTACCTCAGTTTGTCCATTCGCTCTTGGGTGCCCAACTGAAGTGAAGTTTTGCTGAATCCCTAGCTTGGTACACCATTCCATTACTTGTTTTCCCACGAATTGGGTTTCGTTATCGAAAATCAGGATCCTCGGGATGCCAAATCGACATACTATGAACTTCCATAGGAAGTTGATCACTTGGAATTGAGTTATTCGAGTGAGGGCGATGCATTCTATCCATTTACTGAAATATTCGACAGCGACTAGAACATATGCTTTCTTAGATCTGGCTGCTGGGAAAGGCCCCATGATGTCCATTCCCCATTGATCAAATGGCCAGCATACTGGTATTGAGTGCATGTTTTCGGCTGTTTGATGACTTATATTTGCATGAACTTGGCAATGGTGACATTTTTGAACATATTGCATGGCATCATTGTTGATGGTAGGCCAATAATAACCTGTTCTAAGGCATTTTAAGGCTAAGGCCCTTGCTCCGCTGTGATTTCCTGCTTCTCCTTCATGTACCTCTCGAAGGACATCGTTGGTTTGAGATTCGAAGATGCATTTTAGAAGAATTCCTGATACCGATCTTCGGTAAAGTTTTTCTTCTATTAATGTGTATTTTGGAGCTCGATATTTTATCTTCCGAGCTTCGTTTGGGTCAAGAGGTAATTTTCCTTCTCGAAGATAGTCTATCATTGGAGTCATCCAGTTTCTTTCAGCTTCTTCGATTTCCATCATCTCATCAACCGGCGTCTCGTCGATATCAATTGTCGGTGTATTGGAAATTAACCAGTTCATTACCCTTTCAGTTTTACCGTCGTGAGACCCTGTAAATCTAGATAGGTTATCGGCCTATTTATTTTCTGATCGTGGAATGTTCTGTATCCCAAAATTTTCGAATTTCTCAGCCAATTCTTTTACTTTGGCGAGGTATTTGACCATATTAAATTCCTTTGCCTCGTATAGACCTTCTATCTGTCTTTGTACTAACTCTGAATCAGTTAATACTTTAAGACTTTTTATGTTGGCCTTGATTGCCATTTCCATTCCTGCGATCAGTGCTTCATATTCTGCTTCATTGTTTGTTACCACGAAGTCCAATGTTATCGCATAATTTATATCCTCCTTATTTGGTCCGGTAATGTTGATTCCGGCACCTCCTCCCTCTAGGCATGAAGCACCGTCGACATGCATCAACCAGGTTTGATTTTGTATGATCAAGATATCATGGCTGGTCGATTCAGTATGTTCAGTTGTCTGGGTCGGAGTTTCTAATAGGAAGTCGGCCAGTACTTGGGCCTTAATCGCAATTCGTGGTTTGTATTCGATTTCGAACTGATCGAGTTCGATTGCCCACTTGATCAATCTTCCAGAGGCTTCCGGCTTTGCTAAGACCTGTCTTAGCGGTTGGTTGGTTAATACCATGATTTTGTAGGTTAAAAAGTAAGGTCGGAGTTTGCGTGCCGCCACCACTAGGGCCAAAG
Source organism: Penstemon eatonii (assembly GCA_038501285.1). Classification (NCBI taxonomy): domain Eukaryota; kingdom Viridiplantae; phylum Streptophyta; class Magnoliopsida; order Lamiales; family Plantaginaceae; genus Penstemon; species Penstemon eatonii. The sequence goes on along the minus strand of CM076715.1, from coordinate 55,847,751 downwards.
TGAATTTTTCTATTTCCAAGTAGTTCTTCTCCGCCCCTTGTAGTAATTTACTTAAGTAATAAATAGGCTTATGGTCCACGCCTTCTACCTTTACTAAAACCGAACTAATGGCCACCTCGAAAATTGATATGTAGATGTATAACGGTTCTCCTTCAGTTGGTTTGGCCAATAGCGGGGGGGTCGTCAGGTATTCCTTTAGCCGGTCGAAGGCCTGGTCGCATTCTTCGGTCTAAACAAAGTATTTTGCTTTTCGTAGAGTTTGAAAGAAAGGCAAGCTTCTGTCGGCCGACATGGAGATGAATCTGTTTAATGCTACGATCTTTCCTACCAAGCTCTGTACTTGGGAGATCGTTTTGGGAGGCTTCATTTCGGTTATAGCTCGAATTTTTTTTGGATTGGCCTCAATTCCTCGTTGATGTACCAAATAGCCTAAAAACTTTCCCGACTTAACTCCGAAAGTGCATTTTGCAGGATTCAGCTTCATTCGGTATTTTCTCAATATTTGGAAGCATCGATCGAGATGCTTTACATGGTCAACTTCATTCATGCTTTTGACCAGCATATCGTCTACGTAGACTTCCATTATTTCTCCAATCAACTCTTTGACCATCAGGTTTACTAACCTCTGGTAAGTGGCCCCGGCATTCCTCAGGCCAAATGGCATAACTATGAAGCAGTAAACTCCCTGCTCGGTTACGAAGGCAGTTTTCTCTTGGTCTCGCTCATCCATGTATATTTGATAAAAACCTTGGAAGGCGTCCATCATGCTGAAAATCGCAAAACCAGCGGTTGAGTCGACTAATAAGTCGATCCTTGGGAGGGGATATGGATCGCGCGGACATAGTTTATTAAGGTCGGTGAAATCATTGCACATTCTACACTTGTTATCCTTTTTATCCCCTTTCGCTACTAGCACGACATTACATAGCCATTCCGAGAAGTGTATTTCTCGAATTTGCTTTGCCTTGAGTAGCCTTTCTACTTATGCCTTAAGTATTTTATCCTTTATCGGCCCATGATTCCTCTTCTTTTGTCTAGCAGGTTTTGCCATGGGGTCGATTCTTAGCGAATGACTGATTACTCTGGGGTCAATCCCTTCAATGTCGTTCACACTCAAAGCGAAGATATCTATGTTTTCTCTGAGAAAGTATCAGCATTACTTCCCCTTCCTTACTGAGTTCGGTTCTTATTCTGGTTGTTTTTGTTAGGTCCCCTTGTACTAGTAAGATATCTTTATGTTCCGGTGGTTTCAAAGCCAAATCGACCGGTTCCTTTCCCTTTTTTATCTATTCGGTCTTTGCTGGGGATTTCAACTTCGATTATGTCAACGTCGTCTTCGAGATTTCATTTGGCTGGGGTAATCGATCTGGAGCGGTTTCCCAGAGTTAAGGAGGTGTTGTAGCAGTCCCATGCCATACAATGATCATTTACTATTTCTCCGATTCCCATGTCAGTCGGAAATTTTATCTTCTGATGGTAAGTTGAGACAACAACTCGGAATAGGTTGAGGGCGGGTCACCCCAAGATCGCATTGTAGGCGAAGGAAGTTTCTACTACTAAGAATTTGATTAATTTCACCGTCTGACGTGGTTTTTTTTTCCAAGTGAGACACTTAAAGCTATTGTGCCACTGGGGACAATTTTGGAACCTCCAAAACCTACTAAAGGCGTACCTACCTTTTGGAACGTTATTTGTCCCATGTTCATCTAGGCCAGAACCTCTCTAGAGATGATCTTCGCTGAGCTTCCACTGTCGATCAAGATTCTTCTGACGTTGTAGTTCGCTATTTCCAGCGATACCACCATTGGGAAGTCAGGGTTGTCCTCTTTCATGTCCCAAACAAATTTCTTTGGCACCTCGCTCTCATTGAAACTGATCAGCTGGTCTTTCGGTGTTTTGCTTTCTAGCGTCCACACTTCTTTTGGGTACTTTATGCTTCCAACTAAGGACCTGGTAGTCCTGCAGCGAGCATTAGGACTGTCCCCGCCGGCTGGTCCTCCTGAGATCGTATGAATGGTGCCGTTAATCTGACCTTCGTTCAACTCCTGTGGGGGACCATCATTAGGGGACCTTCTTCGGGAGCTCCCTCTTTGGTTATTATTCCGAGGACTCCGACTTCTTCCTCTCTTGCGGTTGTTCCGTTCTAAATAGTCATCTAATTTTCCTTGTTCGATTAGTTTTTCAATTTCTCTTTTAAGGTGAAAACAATCTTCAGTGTGATGCCCATGTGCTCAGTGATATCTACAGTATAACTCATAGTTTCGTGCACCGGGTCTTGGCTGAGCGATTCTCTTTGCTGTCGGGATCCAATTAATCCTTTCCAGTACTACCAAGATTTCTTCTATTGGAACGGTCAGTCTGGGGTATTCTACTTGGTTAATTCTGCCCCTGTTCGCCGGCTCGGCCGATCTAGGTCTTTGATAGACATTAGGTCGTCTGTCTTGATCGTTCCGATTATATTCTAATCGCTGTAAGACATTGCCTCTACTGAAGGATCGTTCATAATCCATGGATTTTTGAGCAGGAACTCTATCTTGCCGCTTGGAGCCGGAAGCGGGAGCTTTGTTTTTATTCTTATCCTTAAAAGAGTTCATCTCCTCCTGGGTCATATAATTTGATGCCAAGGTCATAATATCAGCAAACGTTCTTGGCTGCTTTCTACTGAGGGCATTCCCGAATTGTCTATTCTTGGTGAGATCGAAGAGAATGGAGATTATGTAATCGATATTTGGGGAATCGATTTGGAGTAATTCCACGTTAAACCTTGCCAGCCAGTTCCATAGGGATTCACCCTCTTGTTGATAAATGGTTCCTAGATAGCTCATTGGTAGTTTTTGTCTCTTCTGGCTGGCGAACTGCTGTGTCAGCTTGTTGCATAATTCCCGAAAGCTGAATATGGAATTAGTGGGTTGCTTGGCGAACCAATCCAAAGCGAGTCCTTCGAATGTGGTGACCATTAATTTAGCAGTGAATTCTGCTGAGTGAGCATATAAGTTCATTATGTTAGTAAAGCCAAATATATAGTCATCTAGGTCGGTGGTTCCGTCATATCAGGGTAGTCGTCCCGGAACCTGTCCAGACGATTGTGCTATTTCCTTGCAGAAGGGGGAGCACGCTACTAGGCTCTCTTGGAGCTCCGTGCTTCTGGCCCATGGATTTTGAACAGTTCGTAAACGTTGTTCCAGACGTTCCTGTACCATCTTTTCAATTTCTCTTTTCGAGACTCGCATGGTTCGTGGTCGATTAGGAATTACGTCGACTACATTATCCTCGATGGGGATTATGGTATGTTCCTTTGATCCGGGGTGGACGGGTTGCGGCCTCGTCCGATCAGTTTTTCTTCGGATATGTTCATCGGAGGGTTTTGAAATGCTCTTTTGCGGACTGTGCAACGATCGTTGCTCACTCGCGGGACTTTCTGCTTGTTGCAAGATCTGGTCGACCTGTCTCGGTTTCCTTTGAATAGGATTTACCTTAGTCGCTCTAAGGTTTCTAGGAACCTGCTCGGGTACTTGTAATTCCCCTGGGCAGAGTGAATTAAAGAGCATAGCGATCTGTCGTAGCTTCTCCCGAGTGTCTGACAGGGGAGCCGGGATTGCTGGAGCCATATGGTTTACTGGTACAGTATTGGCGGGGATCCCTTGTTGTCCTTGGGGGTTTTGGATATCTCTCCCTTGTGGTTCCTCTTGATTCGGCAACCGCTCGTTCTCTTGCTGATTGTCATTGATTATAGGGAGGTTATTGTTAGTATCGTCCGGTTGATCGTCAGACGTGTTATGCGGGTTCGTCGTGTTACTCTTTGCTCCGTTACGGGCGCTCTTCCTTGGGCGAGCCATATGTCGATTGAATAATTAACCTAGCCCCTTGGTGGGCGCCAACTGATTTAACCGTTTTTCGTCATGTAGGATTAAATCAATGAGGTGTATTTAGAGGTCAAATTTAGTATAGATTATAGGGCTTTGTTACTTTATTCCGGATGGATCGATCTCAAGGAAGAGCAATTATGTAAAGAACAATAAGTAAATAAGACGATGAATATGTAAATAGTATAGCAAAAGCTTTTCTATTAAATTCGATATCAGATTGCTCAAGGATGTAGGCGTAGGCTCCTGTTGTATATGCTAATACAATGTTTAACTAGGTATTTATATGACATTAACCCTAGCTTTACAAGGAAACATAATCCTAATAGGACTAGGCATAGCAATCCTTACAGAACCCGGATATTAGTTTTGGTCGCCGAGGATTGATAGCGCAGATCGGACCGTGTAGTTCTTTAGTGAATTGGACTCCTAGTCGGTCCGAACGTATAAGGACTAGTCATTCCTATTATCATAAGGGGTGCGAAATAGCCCCCATCAAAAAGATAGGTGATTTGATGCATTCAAATCGATAATAATATATAGTACATCTCAATATTATGAAATATTTAGCAAACCAATCGTGCTTTATTTATATTTTTAGACAATAAAAGTATATGGTCGTAAGAGGATGATAAATTATTTACTCGATGTGCATAAAAAACAATAGTAGTTAAATTGTTATCTAAGCCGACCAACAATCTATGATGTTGGTCAAATATATTGATGACATATGACCTTCGTAAAAGATAAACTTATTTCTTGGTAGTGGAACATATCGGTATTACATGAAATTTACATTTACATTTACATATACATTAATTAAATTTTGATGAAGTTAAATATTTTATATCATTATAGACAACAACAAAAAATATTGGTATTGTTTATGTGTTCGGATAATAATTAACCATTATATTTATGTATATTTAGATAATAAAGTAATTGTATATATATAGTAATAATAATAATAATAATAATAATAATTGTTGGTCCCAAATGGTCAGATAAGGTCTAGAGGGAGGGGGGGGGGGAGGTGAATAGACCTCTAACTTTTTAACAATTTTTAACTTTAAAACTTTTGTCTAACTGTAAACAGACTAAGCTGTTACAGAGCAGTAAGTTACTTAGCTGATCTCGAACAAATCTTTGAACAGCTTCTTTGACCACTAATCTGATAGTTACTTAGCTGATTTTAGTTAAAATCAGTTTTAATACTAGAGTACTTGCAGCGGATTTTGTAAAGTATTTTTCACAAGTAAACTTAGTAGTTTGAAAATTTGATCCCCAGTTTTATAAAACTTCTTTTCTTTTAAAAATCTTTTCAAACAGTTAAATCAAAGTGTTTTATGCAGATCTGAAAATATGCAAGTTGGAAAGCAATGTAAAAACATAAGTAATTTTTATAGTGGTTATATGGATTTGAATATCCTTTAGTCCACTCTTCCAAGTCACAAAGATCTTGGGTTAAACTAAAAATACACAGTAATTAGTATACTCCACTTACGCCAAAACAACAAATGAATCTGGCCGTAAGCTCACAATAGGGAATCACAAAGAAACTCATATTCTACAGAGTTTTATCACTTCACACAGATGGATAAATACTCCTCACAGCACTCCAACAGATTTCACTCAAAAAAATGTGTTTTACTTTTATCTTCAACGTCGGCTTCAATCAACAAATGACAGAGCTGATGAGTGAGATGTTCTTGAGACTTAAGAGATTTTGCTTCGTATTTCTTCTCAGAGATTGTGTTGTTTTTCTTCTCTTCGTCTCTTCAGCTATTTATACTTGAGGTTTGAAAAATGTCCGTTGAAGAGAGACAGAATTCAAATTCCTCGAGTACTGGTCCTTAATTTCCACGAACGGCTCTCTGCACAGTGTCCGTACTGTCAACAGTATTTTTCTGCAGGCAGCATTAAATGCACCAAACTGATGCGAAGCATTTCTTCAATCATTTGACTTTAATAGCCTTGTACTTCAGCATTTATTACTTCCATGGGCATTTATTACCGTTGGGAAGACTTCTTGATCTTTTCCATTGGCTGAAGAAAGTGCAAGTCTGATGGCTAACAAAGCTGATCCCAAACTTGAACAAATCTGATTTGAGTCGGCTGATCTTCAACAGTCTGATTTCTTTCCTTCAGCAGATCAGTAGTCTTTTGGACCTTGAATTTTAACTCGTCTGTTTTGTCTTTTACTTAGTCAAAAATTCTTCCAAGGGATTTTTACAACTAAGCTTTCCATACTTAGCTGATCTTCGGTTTTGGGAATCATCAAAACCACCCTTAACTAATTGTCTTCAGTGCCTTCATCTTCATTTCTATCCAACAATTTTCCCCTTTTTGATGATGACAAAACTTCAGCTAAGTACCTCTTTACCTATACTAAAGTTTGTAATCCTCAAAATTTTCTGAGATAGAAAAGATGTGTTGGAATAGACTTGAACTTTTATTGATTATGAAAATTGTTACAAATACAAGTTTATCAGATGAGATGACTGAAACAGAAAATTACAAAGAGAACTGATACATCAAAAGAGTTTCCTATTCTAATCATCAGCTTCTTCGTCTTCTCCTTCAACCACTTCAACATATTCATAAGAAGATTCTTCATCATCATCTTCTTCTTCGTCTATTATTTCATCAAGATTCAGATTGGACTTAGCAGCTTCCATCTTTTCTTTATAAGCATCCTACATCTATTTCTTGATTCTCTCCTCATTCTTTTGTTTGGCAAAAGGATCTGACTTGTCTTCTTCAGATTCCTTGGGGGCAGCCTTTTCCTCATCAGGCTCGGCTTGCTCCATAGAAACTTCAGCAGGTTTATCTTCCCCTTCAACCTTTCCAGGTTCAGTAGCTTCCTCATTATCTTTAGCTTCAGCATATGCAGCAGTTTTCCATCTTTTCTTTATAAGCCTCCTCTATCTGTTTCTTTATTCTCTCCACATTCTTTTGTTTGGCAAAAGGATCTGACTTGTCTTCTTCAGATTCCTTGGGGGCAGCCTTTTCTTCATCAGGCTTGGCTTGCTCCTTAGAAACTTCAGCAGGTTTATCTTCACCTTCAACCTTTCCAGGTTCAACAGCTTCCTCATTATCTTTGGCATCAGCATCAGCAGCAGTTTTCCATCTTTTCTTTATAAGCCTCATCTATCTGTTTCTTGATTCTCTCCTCATTCTTTTGTTTGGCAAAAGGATCTGACTTGTCTTCTTCAGATTCCTTGGGGGCAGCCTTTTCCTCATCAGGCTTGGCTTGCTCCTTAGAAACTTCATCAGGTTTATCTTCACCTTCAACCTTTCCAGGTTCAGCTGCTTCTTCATTATCTTTGGCTTCAGCATCAGCAGCAGTTTCCACAGTTGGTTCTTTTCCTTCCTCTTCCCCCTTTTTGTCATCATCAGCTATGGTGACAGTTGCAGGTTCAGCAGGAGGATTCAAAGGAACAGTTGGAATCTTCAGATTTGCACATAAAGCCTTCAGATTCTGATTGGCCACATCATTACTGGCAATCAGATGATCAAGAGTTGTGCTGATGATATCAGTCTTGTCATTCAAACAGTCCATATTTAGCTGCATAGTAGTAAGTTCTTTTTGCACATGAGCTTCACAATTCTGAACTTCTTGTATCAGCTCCAATGTTACTGCTTTCTCAGCTTGACTTGCTTTGACGAATGTATCAGCAAGATTAGCAATGTCAGCTTCAGCTCTTTTCAATGCATCATGAAGATGAAAGACATTAGCCTTGACTTCTTCAATGTTTCTGTTCATGCTGACCACACTCTCTGTCATCTTCAGTGTGTTATCCTCTGGAAGGGGAAAATTATCAATGGCATACTTGACCATCTTTGCAGTGGCTTGCTGCATCTGCTCAAACTGTAACTTATTCTTGGCTTCCAGCTTTTCTTCCATCTTTTGCAAAGAGGTATCTAACAGCATCTGGAAGCCTTCCATCAGTGAAGAGTGCATGTCACCTGATGAAGCAGAAGTAGTTGCAGTGTTTGTTTGATCTTCTTCCTGTTGGACAGGTACTTCCTTCATAGCAGTATCATCTTGCTGCTCAGGAACTACTTTACAAATCCGATCAGTAATAGTGACATCCTCATTCACAAAAGTAGTCTGACGAACATACTTCAGTGCAGGCACCATACTTTTGGCAAGTGCACCTTTGGGCAACTTTTGATATCCTCTGATTTCCTTGCCAAAGGTGATCTGTTGGATACTTGGCAGTGAGGGTAGATCACTTGGGGAGCCATGACCATACCTAGCTTTCTTTGCCCAATTCTCCAATGCTGTTTTAACAGCTATCTGCACAGCCCTCTTGACAGGGTCATCTTGCTTTCTTTTCTTCTCTGGCAGACTATTTTCTATGATCTTGGCCTCATCAGTAGCTATCTCCCTAGCATACTGATGGATCACATCTCTGACAAAGTCTGGGTTGAGAGCATTTGAAATGGAATCAGTCTTCAGCCATTGAAGAACCCATTGCTCTTCACTAACAAATTCGGCCCAACTTTGCATCTCTGCTACTGATCTGTTTACTCTGTAATCCCTCGATTTGATGTATCTCTGCTTTTCCCGAGTAAACAGTGTCCTTAGCATAATCTTCATGTCGAAGTACGCCAGAGCTGATTCAAAACGCTTGAAGACAGCAGAATCAGAATTGACTATCTCAAAGGATCTCCTGACTTCAAACTTTTTCTTTGGTTTCTCCGTACCAGCTGGCATCTTTGTCTTTGCTTCTAAGGACTCTCCTCTCTTGATCCCTCCAGTATGGACAGGACCATAGGCATCAGTCTTGCTCAGCTCGATCACCAGAGCCATTTTTGCATCCTCAGCAGCTTTCCTCTCTGCCTCGGACATTTTTCTTCTTTGTTCTTCTTTTTCAGCCTCTAGTCTGCTGATCTCCATGACCCTTTTCTCCTCTAGGTCATCCCTCTTCCTCTGTTCTGCTTCCTCCCTCTTTCTTTTATCAGCCTTAGATATCTTCTTCCGCTTGATAATTATTTTCTTCTTTCCCTTGTCAGCAGGGTTGGGAACAGCAACAGGTCCAACAGATGAGAGGGGCTCAACTGTTAGAGGTTCGATGATCTGCACTTCAGGATCATCTTGAGGTTGCAAAACCTCAGCTGTTGGTTCTTGAGGAACTATCTGTAAGGTTGTCTGATCAGGTTCCTCCTTCTCCTTCACAGCTTCTTCTTCAGTACCAGCAGGCCTCTCTGCTGATTGAAGGCTTCTTTGAACAACTTCTGACAATTCAGTAGGTTCTTCAACAAAGGTCATCTGTTTCCTGATTGTCCTTCTTACCCTTCTTCCTTGAACAGGTTTAGAGGCACCTGTATCGCTCAGTTGACTCCTGGTCCTATGAGAAACAGTCTCATCAGGAACCTCAGCTGATGGAGTCCTTGAAGATGATGCAAGAGACATGTTCCTGACATCAGCAGTGGTTTGATCAATGATCTTATCAGCTTCAATCTCAGCCACTTTCTTCTTTTTCTTGGGGACTTTTTCCTTAGGCTCTTCAGCCTTCTTCTTTTGAGTCTCAACAGCCAGCTGAGCTGTTTTGACTAGTCTCTTTGGCCTCTTGGCAGGAACCTCCTTTGGTTCCTCAACTTCCTCCTCTGCATCAGCTTCCTCTGCCTTTCTTTTCAGAACAGGCAAGTACTTTGCCATTGCCTTGCCAGAGTGAATTTCCTTCCCGTTTGTTCCCTCACAACCCATCTTGAACAGTAGATAGCTGAGTGTGATTATGTGATTGGTCTGGGGACCCTTGCCCTTCTTTTTCTCGTGGAAGTTAGCTAAGATGTACCAAATTACTACGGACCAGTCGGCCTCCAATCCATAGTAGATAGCAGCCATGATGCTGAACCTCTTCACAGTAACAACATCCAATGAAAACGTACAATTTTCATTCAGTTTAGAAACCATATCAGCCATCCACTGATACTCATCCTTCAACTTTCTCTTCTTGATGTTGCTAGACAACATCTCACCTTCCTTGGCACAGATTGCCCAGAATGCTTGGTGCTTTCCTTCCGTCAGAACGGTGACATCGTGTCGTCCTCTGTTCGGAAGCCCAATGGTTTCGTGAAGTAGAGTGGGGGTAATAACATTAGATTTACCTCCGACAGTAGCTTTGATTTCTTGAGTGTTGAAATCAACATCAGTAGTGCGGTAGTACTCCATTACTTGATCAGTCCAGATCAACCCTTCATGATACTCCATAAAATTAACCAGGGAAGCCGATTTTAACTTCTCCAGCAGCTCCTTCATCAAGTCGGTACCAGATTGGTAGTAGGACTCATATACCAAATACATACCCTCAGCAGCCATCTCGAATCTGTTTGTTGTTAGTGAAAGAGAAGAGATTTTGCAGAAAATTGCAAGTATTTTTCTCTCAAAGTGCTCTCTGAATATTTAGGTGCCTAAAGAGCTACTGAGCTGATCAGATTGGGATTTATAGAGTTAGGGTATTTCGTTTTCCGTGATACCAGCTAACTGTTAGATCCGTTTCTGTCAGTTCTGATCGTGCGGCGTCAATTATGACCTTTCAAATTCAAATCGCATTTAATGAGAGGCGGGAAAGTGAACCTCCTTAGTCTCACTTGTAAAAGCGTGTTTTTAAATAAAACGTTTTAAACAGTAAGTTTTTACACACGTGATCAGACGAGTAAAATAAATACTTATCTGATGGGACTACTGTCCTGTTGATAGATTGTTATCAAAGAAAATCGATACCTGATAACCTTCCTCGGCTGTTTGTTAATCCAGCTAGATAAATAATCTTCAGTCTTCAAGCTTTAAGTCTTCTGATGATAACATAACTTCAACTAACTGTCATTAACAAATTTCATCTTTTAATCAGAAGTACCGCTAGTCTTACACGTTCCCCCTGACTTTAAGAATTCATAAGTTAACTAGTCTATTGAGAGTTAACCTTGAAGATAGTAAGCTGATGAGTAAGCTGATGAATTTCAGTCTTCTAATAAGTTCCCCCTCAGCTTATGCATCCAACTTTAATAACCCAATTCAGCTCTTAGAGTTGAAAACCTTGTCTCGCTTAGAGGTTTTGTGAATATGTCAGCAATCTGATTTTCAGTAAAAACATACTCAATAATGACATTTCTTTTCTCCACATGATCTCTGATGAAGTGATGCTTGATCTCAATATGTTTAGTCCTTGAATGACTTGTAGTATTTTGAGTAAGACTGATTGCACTTGTATTGTCACAGTAGATAGGTATTCCACTGATTTTGATGTTGTAATCCTCTAGTTGATGCTTCAACCATAATATATGTGCACAACATGCTCCTGCAGCTATGTATTCAGCTTCAGTAGTAGATATGGATATTGAAGTCTGTTTCTTACTCATCCATGAGATCAGACGACTACCTAAGAACTGACAGGCACCTGTTGTGCTTTTCCTGTCAATCTTGCAGCCATCAAGGTCAGAATCCGAATATCCAATCAGCTCAAATCCAGATTCTCTTGGGTACCACAATCCCAAGTCTTCAGTGCCCTTAAGATATTTAAGTATTCTTTTGGCAGCTAAGAGGTGAGATTCCTTAGGATTTGATTGATATCTCGCACAAACCCCAACAGAGTACATAATATCAGGTCTGCTAGCAGTTAAGTATAACAGTGACCCAATAATACCTCTGTATTTGGTTATGTCCACTGATTTGCCATCTTCATCTTTATCCAAACGACGACTTGTAGACATTGGAATATTAGTAGTGGAATTGGTTTCCATACCAAATTTCTTAAACAGATCTTTGATGTATTTTGCTTGTTTGATGAAGATTCCATCAGGCAACTGTCTAAGTTGCAAACCAAGAAAATAATTAAGTTCTCCCATCATGCTCATTTCAAACTTGTTGTGCATCAGCTTTGAGAACTTATCACACATCTGTTGGTTAGTTGAACCAAAAATAATATCGTCTACATATATTTGCACAAGCAAAATATGTTCTTCCCATTCAATAGTGAACAAGGTCTTATCTACCTTGCCTTTACGAAATCCTTTAATTAAAAGAAAATCAGATAGGGTATCATACCATGCTCTTGGAGCCTGTTTCAGTCCATATAGAGCTTTCTTCAGACGATACACCTTGTCTTCCTCATTGTATGCTTCAAATCCAGGTGGTTGTTCGACATAAACTTCTTCTTGCAATTCTCCATTGAGAAAAGCTGATTTCACATCCATTTGATAGACTGTGAAATTCTTGTGAGCAGCATAGGCAAGAAAGAGTCTGATTGCCTCTAATCTTGCTACTGGTGCAAAAGTTTCATCAAAGTCAATATCTTCTTCTTGGCAATAACCTTGGCCACTAATCTTGCTTTGTTTTTGTTGACAACACCATCTTCATTCATTTTGTTCCTGAATACCCATTTAGTGCCAATTACCCTTTGATGACTTGGTCTAGGAACTAAGTACCAGACTTCATTCCTTTCAAATTGGTTTAGCTCTTCTTGCATAGCTTCAATCCAGTGTGAATCATTAAGAGCATCTTCAATCTATTTAGGCTCTATTTGAGATAGGAAGATGACAAACATTGCATCACTTGCAGCAGCTCTCCTTGTCTTTACTCTATCCAAAGGATCACCAATCACCAGTTCTGGTGGATGATTCTTGAGCCATCTAAGATCAAGTTGCAAATCAGGATGTTGTCCTCTGTTTTGATCTTGCAACACTACTGTTGGAGTTTCAGTAGTAGTCTGTTGAACATTAGTTGTCTGTTGAACAGTCTCTGGTCTGTCAGCTGTCAATAACTCTTCTGTTGTACGAACAGGTTCTGAGCTTGCAGCTGATTTGATATCAGGTAGTATGATTGGAACATATTCTTCGTTCTTTCCAATATTCCATTTCTGTAAATCAGTAGACAGATCTTGATTAGTACTTTGATTCTTTTCAGAAGATTGATTTGGTTCATCAAATACTACATGAATAGATTCCTCTAAAAGTAAAGTTCTTTTGTTAAAGACTCTATAAGCTTTACTAACAGTAGAGTATCCTAAAAAAACAGCTTCATCAGCCTTTTCTACAAATGCAGTAAGATGATTTTTCCTATTATTTAAAACAAAGCATATACAACCAAATATCTTAAAATAATTTGGCTTTCTGTTGTTCCAAATTTCATTTGGAGTTTGTTTTGGTGCTTGTTGATCATGCATCTGTTTTGGGTAAAGCATGCTGTATTTGTTGCTTCTGCCCAAAATCTTTGTGGCAGCTTAGCTTCAGCTATCATTGTCCTGGTAGCTTCTTTAAGAGTTCTGTTTCTCCTTTCAGCAACTCCATTCTGTTGAGGGGTTCTGGCAGCAGAGTACTCATGGTTGATTCCTCTGACATTACAATACTCTTCAACAGTAGAGTTTGTAAACTCAGTCCCTCTATCTGATCTGATCTTCAATATCTTCATGCTCTTTTCATTCTGGATCAGTTCCATCAGATTTGTAAGATGTTCCTTGGTTTCACTTTTCTTCTTCATGAAAATCACCCAAGTATATCTTGAATAGTCATCCACAACAGTTATGCAGTATTTCTTTCCACCATTGCTGACTGAATCAATAGGTCCAAATAAATCCATATGTAGCAGCTCCAAAATTCTTCCAGAAGATTGATGCTTCTTGCTTTTGAATAATGACTTGATTAGTTTACCCTTCTGACAGGCGTCACAAAGCTTGTCCTTGCTCATGACTGTTTTTGGAATTCCTTCTACCAGATCATTCTTGATAAGTCTATTTATGGTCTTGAAATTCACATGATTCATCCTTTTGTGCCACAGCCAACTGATTTCACTTGGTGTTGATGCCACCAAACAAATTCTTGAATTCTTGTCAACAGAATTCCAGTCAGATATCACAATGTTGCCTTTGATTAATCTTCCATTTGCTACAATCTTGCCTTCCTTGCTGTCTCCAAATATTACACTTGGACCATCCACAGCAACATCATCAGCCAGCTCATGTATGCTTCCACACATGTGTCTTGAACAGCCACTGTCCAAGTACCAGATTTTCTCTACTTTACTCCTACTCCTAATCCTAACCTACAAAACAAAATAAAAATTGTTTTAGGTACCCTTATTGAGAGGGTCCTGGAGGATTAGTCCACCTTTGACAACTCAAGATGATGAATTCTTAGGCTTCTTAGGCTTCAGAAGCATGAACAGTTTCATCTTCATCATGTTTATCAGATTTGCTATGTTGATGATAATCAGCATGATAAGGATAATGCTCATAAGTAGGGTATGATGCATGATATGGAGGATATGCATGCATTGGATGAGCAGGATATGGTGCATAGTAAGTTGAAGATTGAGGTGCAGGATAAATAGGAGGATATGCAGCAGGTTGCACATAATAAGACTCATTTCCATACAAGGCATTTTGATGTTTCTTGTTCTTATGCTTCTTTGGTTTACTAGATGCTTGCTCATTGACAAAAGACTTAGCTTTACCACTAGTCTGATTGGTTTTGACCTTATCAGTTGACTTCTTTGGGCTAGGTTGTCTAGTCTTAGCAGTCTATTTTCCTATACTAGGTTCTTTGCTCTTTTTAGCCTTAGGAGCTTTCTTCTCCTTTACATCATTCTCAGGTGAAGCAGGTTTAGTAGTCTGAACAAACAGTATGACCTTGCTATTGTCAGCTGATACAAATTTTCAGTATGGTTCAGTTCTAACTTGTCCTGATCTAAAGGTGTCTTATGTTTACTAGATGTATGCGTGGATGCAACAGTTGACTTCTCATGAAACTCAATGATTTTCTCAAGTTCCATGATTTTGCCTTTATGAACTTCACATTCAGCTTTCAGAGATTCATTTTCTTGCTCAAGCTGTTTATATTCAGCTGATTCTTTAGGCTTTTCAGCTTTAAGTTTCAGTGAACTATTTTGCTCTTTCTGCAATATCATCTATTCCTTAAGCTTTTTAAATGCATCAGCAATACTTGTATTGTTTAGCATCATTTGTTCAAATGAATTAAATAATTCATTATCAAGAGGAGTTACCTCATCATCCTCAGAGTTATCAGATTCCATGGCCATCAGGCAGAGAAGAGCAGGACTCTCTTCACCAGAAGACTCTTCATCAGAAGTGTCTGAATCTGAATCTTACGAGTAGACATCAGCTAGCTTTTCTGCTTCTGCTACCAACACCTTACCTTTCTGATGCTTTCTTTCCTTTTTGATTCTTTTTTCCTCTTCTGTATACTTCTCAGCTTTAGGATATGGGCAGTCTCTGATGAAATGGCCCAGTTTCCTGCAATTATAGCACATCATTTTGGATTTATAAGAACCCTTATCTTGAGAAGAAGAAGTAGGGTTAGAAGTAGAAGCATTGTTATATTTGTTCTTCATTTTTCGTCTGTAGAACTTTTTGATGTTGTTCATCAGCAATGCAACGTCTCCAGCAGTATACTCCTTTTTGTTGAGTAATGTGGCTTCATCAGATGAGTACACGTCTTTACTTTTGTAGGCTGGTCTTCTTGTATTTTCAGCAGCAACAAGTGCAGCTGTGGGATTTGAAGTAGAGGTTTCTTCAACACCCATTCTTGGCAGTTTATACTCGTATGCCTTGAGTACTGAGAACATCTCGGTGAGTAAAATATTTCCCATATCTCTGGACTCTTCCATGGCTGTCACCTTCATGTTGAACTTTAGAGGTAAAGCCTTCAGCACTCTGACGGTTATCTCCTTATCTGTGAAGGTTTTTCCAAGCTTTAACACTTCATTCAGCGTCCTTGTAAACTTTGTATCCATTTGGTCAATGGTTTCCGCAGACTTCATCTTGAAGTTATCTAGCTTTTCCAGAGCAACACTCAGCTGACGCTCTTTGATGGGGTCGTTTCCTTCGCTCATGTCTCTGACCTTGTCCCACATTTCTTTGGCAGTCTTGCAATGTTTGACTTTGTCAAATCTGTCATTGTCCAGGGCCTTGGTCATGATGAATCGCCCAACTTTGTCCAGTTTGAACAACTTTATTTCTTCAGCCGTCATTTCGTTTAGATCTTTCTCCACCACTATATCGACTTCATCTACTTTGATAAATATGCTCTTTTGATTTTTCAAAAATTTTAATTTTTCAAAATATGCTCTTTTGAAAAGTTTTGAAAACCTTTGAAAAACACTCGGATCAAGCTCGTTGATCAGGCAGCTGATTCTATGAACCACCTGCTCTGATACCACTTGTTGGTCCCAAATGGTCAGATGAGGTCTAGAGGAGGGGGGGTGAATAGACCTCTAAACTTTTTAACAATTTTTAACTTTAAAACTTTTGTCTAACTGTAAACAGACTAAGCTGGTATAGAGCAGTAAGTTACTTAGCTGATCTCGAAAAAATCTTTGAACAGATTCGTTGACCACTAATCTGATAGTTACTTAGCTGATTTTAGTTAAAATCAGTTTTAATACTAGAGTACTTGCAGCAGATTTTGTAAAGTGTTTTTCACAAGTAAACTTAGTAGTTTGAAAATTTGATCCCCAGTTTTATCAAAATTCTTTTCTTATAAAAATCATTTCAAACAGTTAAATCAAAGTGTTTTATGCAGATCTGAAAATATGCATGTTGGAATGCAATGTAAAAACACAAGTAATTTTTATAGTGGTTATATGGATTTGAATATCCTTTAGTCCACTCTTCCAAGTCACAAAGATCTTGGGTTATACTAAAAACACACAGTAATCAGTATACTCCACTTACGCCAAAACAACAAATGAATCTGGCCGTAAGCTCACAATAGGGAATCACAAAGAAACTCCTATTCTACAGAGTTTTATCACTTCACACAGATGGATAAATACTCCTCACAACACTCCAACATATTTCACTCAGAAAAATGTGTTTTACTTTTATCTTCAACGTCGGCTTCAGTCAACAAATGACAGAGCTGATGAGTGAGCTGTTCTTGAGACTTAAGAGATTTTTCTTCGTATTTCTTCTCAGAGATTGTGTTGTTTTTCTTCTCTTCGTCTCATCAGCTATTTATACTTGAGGTTTGAAAAATGTCCGTTGAAGGGAGACAAAATTCAAATTCCTCAAGTACTGGTCCTTAATATCCGCGAACGGCTCTCTGCACAGTGTCCGTACTGTCAACAGTACTTTTCTGCAGGCAGCATTAAATGCACCAAGCTGATGCGAAGCATTTCTTCAATCATTTATCTTTAATAGCCTTGTACTTCAGCATTTATTACTTCCAGGGGCATTTATTACCGTTGGGAAGACTTCTTGATCTTTTCCACTTGGCTGACGAAAGTGCAAATCTGATGGCGAACAAAGCTGATCCCAAACTTGAATAAATCTTATTTGAGTCGGCTGGTCTTCACCAGTCTGATTTCTTTCCTTCAGCAGATCAGTAGTTTTTTGGACCTTGAATTTTGACTTGTCAGTTTTATCTTTTACTTAGTCAAAAATTCATCCAAGGGATTTTTACAACTAAGCTTTCCATACTTAGCTGATCTTCGGTTTTGGGAATCATCAAAACCATCCTTAATTAATTATCTTCAGTGCCTTCATCTTCATTTCTATCCAACAACAACAACAACAACAACAATAATAATAATAATAATAATAATAATAATAATAATAATAATAATAATAATAATAATAATAATAATAATAATAGTAATAGTAATAGTAGTAATAATAATAATAATAATAATAATAATAATAATAATAATAATAATAATAATAATAATAATAATAATAATAATAATAATAATAGTAATAGTAATAGTAATAGTAATAGTAATAATAGTAATAATAATAATAATAATAATAATAATAATAATAATAATAATAATAATAATAATAATAATAATAATAATAATAATAATAATCTGCAATTTATGTGTCGTGGAAAACGAGACTGAGGCATTTAGATTATAGCAAATTTAACCAAAAAAAAAAGAAAAAGAAACAATAGATAGGTGATTTGACGCATTGGAATCGATAACAATATAGAGTACATCTCAATATTATAACATATTTAACAAAATAGTCGTGCTTTATTTATATTTGTAGATCGATAAAAAAATATATGGTGGTATGTAGGTCGAAAGAATATTTACTCGATGCGCCTAAAAAACAATAGTTGTTAAATATGTTATCTAAGTCGACGAACAATCTATGATATTGGTCGAATATAATGATGACATATGACCATCCTAAAAGATAAATTTATTTCTTGGTAGTGGAAGGTATTACATTGAATTTACATTTACATTTACATATAGTGATAATTTATTTGTTGGTACGTAAAAGCAATTTATTGGTTGGATAGCTTCTTCATTAAGCTTTCATAAATTCAGAGCAGATCACATCAAGGTTATATTTTGGGATTTGTTTTAAATGCTATCTGTCGGTTTATTAACGAAACATAAATTATTTATTATTTTATTTGAAACAATATTAAATATAATATTTTATTTATACTCAGTATAGACTTTACGTTAATTAAATTTTTATGAAGTTAAATTTTTTTTATATCATTTTAGACAACAAAATAAATATTGGTTTTGCTTATGTATTCGGATAATAATAAACCATTATATTTATGTATATTCAGATAATAAAGTAATTGTATATATATATATATATATATATATATATATATATATAATAATAATAATAATAATAATAATAATAATAATAATAATAATAATAATAATAATCTGCAAATTATGTTTGTTGGAAAACGAGACTGAATAGCACGAGTATTTTCAATTATTAAATACAAATGTAATATAGGGTAAAAATATCTGAATTGATTTGACATAGCATTAGATTATAGCAAATTTAACAAAATAAAAAATAGAATGGTGATTTGATGCATTGAACTCGATAATAATATAGAGTACATCTCAATATTATAATATATTTAGCAAAATAATCGTGCATTATCTATATTTTTCGGATCGATACAATAGTCGCTGAATAGTTAAAATATAGTTTATATAATTTAATTAGTATAATATAATTAATCAACACGAAACTAATATAAAAAATTATTTTAAAAAAAATATATGTTATGTAAATGTCATAAACCTATATTACATAATAACTATTCCATTATATGAACCCGCATCACCTGAAAAGTTAAATTTTATGTTAGATGATAATTTTTTAGTAAAAGTATTTTTTGTTGATTAAATAAAATATTCTAATAAAATTTAGTAAATTATATTTATTAAGTAAATATATTATTATTTTCTTTAGAATTGGCGGCGATTAGTTTGTTTAGAAACGGTGGACGAGCACTGAACTCGTAAAATATATTTATTTTTTCAAATTGATATTTTTAGATCGATAAAATGGTTGAGCTATGGCAACATAGTTAAGATATAATTTATATAATATCGTTAGTATAATATAATTAATCAACAAAAAAGTATTATAAATAATTATTTTTAAAAAATATATGTTATGTAAATGTCATAAACTTATATTACATAATCGGTATTCCATTATCTGATCCTGCATCACCTGAAAAGTCAAATTTTATGTTAGATGATATTTTTTTACTAAATACTATTGTTTTAGTAATATAGCTACAAAAAACTATAATAGCTAAATAATTTTTCTTGGTCGACGATAAGTTTTTTTGTAAATTAAATAAAATATTCTAATTAAATTTAGTAAATTATATTTATTTAGTAAATATATTATTATTTTCTTTAGAATTTGTGTCGATTAGTTTGTTTAGAAAAGGTGGACGAGCACTGAACTCGTAAAATATATTTATCTTTTCAATTCAGCTTAGTACGTGTGTATTCTGACATGTTTCGCAATCGTGCTTTATTGATATATTTAGATCGATAAAATAGTCGAGCTATGGCAGCATAGTTAAGATATAATTTATATAACTTCGTTAGTATAATATAATTAAACAACACAAAACAATTATAAAAATTTATTTTTGAAAAATATATGTTATGTAAATGTCATAAACTTATATTACATAATAGGCATTCCATTATCTGAAGCTGCATCACCTGAAAAGTTAAACCTTATGTTAGATGATAATTTCTAACTAAATACTATTGTTGTAGTAACGTAGATACAAAAAACTATAATATTTAAATAATTTTTTTTGTTTGACAAATAGTTTTTTTCTTGATTAAATTAAATATTCTAATTAATTTTAGTAAATTATATTTATTTCGTAGAGATATTATTATTTTCTTTAGAATTGGCGGCGATTAGTTTGTTTATAAATTGTGTATGGACACTTAACTCAAAAAATATATTTATTTTTAATCAATTTAGCTTAGTATGGGTGTCCTTAAAAGAAGAGAGGTCGCACAAAAACTCCTATAAGAGATTTCGTTTTCAGACGAGTACGTATAAGTACAAGAAATATAATAAGTTTCATTTAGATCGGATATTTTTCTCTTGTATTAGGTCGATTAATTCGTAATGCTTTATTGTATAAAGTATTTTGATAATTAAAGGTTTAATTTTATAATATTTTTATGCTTTTATGTACGGACCCAATATTTTATTATATTCATAGTCAGGTTACGTTCAACAACAATATTTTTCAATATAAATAATAATATATTTTTAAACAGTAAAATAATTGTATAAATAATATTTTTTAAATCTTTACAAAAGACAATTTACATAAACTAATTGGTAGTATATATATCAATGCAAGTCATTTAATAAATAATGTTTTTAAAAAAAGCATAAAAAAATATTATTAATGCTCCCAGAAGTTACACGCATTGCATATAAAGTACTTGTATAATTCACGATATTTAAGTTAATATTATATTTTTTTTCCTAACAAAATATGATATATAGCATATCTATATAGAATTAAGCACGGTTTATAGGCATATTATAGTTTCTTGTTCTCAAAAAACAAAAAACAAAAAAGATATATTATAGTTTCTTTATATCGTTAGCGCATTAGTAGACGAACATAGCAAAACAACATTTTATCGATTTAACCTATGTTACAAAGATTAGTTTCACCCTCAAGAGAAAGGTTATCAACTATTTTTTCATAGTTCACTCTATAAAATACCATCTTGCTAATCTCATATACATATTAATCAAGTCGAGAAATTTATAACTTAATATATGTGTCAATAATATATTCTTGGCGCATTATTCCTCTATACAATAAACAATATTAATTTTTTGAACGAATTTACGATTTGCAAATCCAGACTTAACTTTAACAGTCGAGGATTTCTTTGACTTTGCTATGTTTTAAAATAGATTATTTGAGTTAGGATTTTTTTTAAAGGATATTATATAGAGGCATAAATATTTAAATAACTACAAGAAAATGCACATTTTGTAAGGACAAAATTTGTTACAATATGTGTCTTATTCGTTACAAAAACTTTTTGTAAAGACAGTTTTCGTTGCATTTTCTCGTCCCAAAAACCTGGTCGCTAGAAGTTATTGTAACGAATATTGTTCGCTCGTTACAAATACTACAAGTGCATTTGTAACGCAAAAAAAATTCCTTACAATATGTCTAGTATTAGTAAGGAAATTATCCTCACAAAAGTTAACAACCATCCTTACAAAATATGTTTGTCGTTACAAATAGTTGAATTTTGCAATATTCTCTATTGAATAGTTTTACTAATAATTTCATTACAAATAATAATTTAGGACAAATTGATGTCTTCACAGCTAACCAAACTTATAATATTCTTTAATTTCAACATATATATATATATATATATATATATATATATATATATAGACACACACACACTACATTACAATTAAATTTATTACAAGGTACAAAGAGTAATATGTAAAAGAAGATTTCATTAGCATAACTCAAAGATATAATACAGAGTTATTACAAAAAATCACTAGGGATAATCTCAATCTATATATTAAGTAGCTCAAATAAGATAAAATACATTGCAATTACAGAGTTTCCTAACAAAATTATCATCTATAGCAATTGCTATTCAATTTAACAAATACATGTGAGCTTTTAAAATACCATGTTGAATGTTCCATGTTTTCTTTTGCTTCAGCAACCTGCAAATATATGACTCAAGACTTAGAATAAATTAAATGTAGAATATATTACATGTTAAATGAAACAAAACAACTTCCAACTTTTATACTAGAAGTCAACTAAATCAACACTTGATGAAATTGATTGAAATCATGCATATGACAACACCAAATGCATACATATTGAAGAAATTAATGCATTTGAACCAAACTTCAGATCCAGTATAAGATTTTGAATGTTAGTTCCTCTATATCAGACCAATCTTGCTCTTCATGCAAACATGAATAGTTATTGATACATCCTAGGCATGAGAAAAGAAATATTTTTATGCTGAATGATTAAAATTCAAATGCTTTCTATTTAGCATTAATATTCTAAAAAATAGTAGATCAATGCATTATCACCGAACAACTTAACCTTCAAAGTGAAGTGTGTTTGATGTAATTCCGGCATTATTGTAAAATGTGAAGTCGTTCAAACATGACATAGTACTAGTGTTCAGAGATAAAAGCCATAAGAATCACAAGGTGAAGTGTTACCTCAGCCTCCTAATAGAAATAGCAACAATATTAATGTCTCTTCAATCTAGGCAGCACCAACATGGAAGCTCAATACTAATAGAAACCTATTGGATGAGAAAATATATTTAACATTAACATATCAACAAATCTACCAGAGAAAATTTATTTAGGCAATAAAAAATTCAGTATACTTAAATTGCTCTCTCCTTTGTATTGCTTCAACCCTCTAAAGTCTGCAATCACAATAGATATAACATGAAATGAGTTGAACAAATCGAAGAGGTAACCGCAGCCACCAACAACATGCAATATCCCTGATTCCATAAATATAGCAATACATAAAACTATGTCATAAATACATCAGTATAAGAAAGTAAGAAACTATCCAGAGTGTATTAACAAATACGCGGTAAATAGATTATAGTATTATATTTTCCTAGCAAGTGCAAAAACAAAATCACCAAATTATCTATTTAGCAAAAGCAACCCTACTTCAATTATATACATATTGCAATTTCATATGATTCACGTCATCTCTTAAATAAAAGCTATTACTTTCTATTTTACTTTGGTCAAATAAGACAAAAATAATTAGCAGAGACCACTTACATCAATTAATAGATTACAGAACAAGTACTACCTATCTCTTTTTTTGGACAAACAAAAGAAGAAAAGGCAAATATTTCTTAGTCTAACCATTATACCAGGCGAAATCATTCATTTGAAGTTTTATTCATTTTTTCTAGTGTATTTGATTCTTTTCCCCGAGGGGTGGGGGAAAGTAACAAATAGAAAAATGCATAAGCATTCCCCTCAATGTCATCTTTTACTACACAAAATCACCCAATTTAAAGGAAATTTACCTTTGACGGATAATCTATGTATAAACTAGTTAATTAGAGCTTGGATGATTTATCGATTTACATCATAATATACTTAAAAATCAGTTTTGTCCAGCTCTAAACTCAATTACTTCATATGCATTCCCCTCAATGTCATCTTTTAATACCTAAAAGCACCCAATTTAAAAGAAATTCACCTTTGACTGATAATCTATGATATGTATAAACTAGTTAATTAGAGCCTGGTTGATTTATCAGTCTTGTCAATTAAATTACTTCATATGCATATGTATCCCCCTCAATGTCATCTTTCTATACGCAAAATCACCTAATTTAAATGAAATTTACCTTTGACTGATAATCTATGCTATGTATAAACTAGTTAATATATTATAGCCTGGATGATTAATGATTTAAACCATAATATACCTAAAAATCAGTCTTGTCAATTCAATTACTTCATATGCATATGTATTCCCCTCAATGTCATCTTTCTATATGCAAAAGCACCTAATTTAAATGAAATTTTTCTTTGACGGATAATCTATGTTATGTATAAACTAGTTAATTAGAGACTGGATGATTTATCGATTTACACCATAATACACCTAAAAATCAGTTTTCTCCAGCCCTAAACTCAATTACCTCATCATTTGAGTTATTAAACTAAAGAGATATGTCAAAAAATTAATAAACGATATTCTAGTTTCTAACCCTTAAATGAATCATATATAATCAGTAACAAAAAGAGGTACGAAATAACCCATAAGAATATATAGACAAGAAGAATAACTTGATTGGAATGAATTTCTATAAAATATTCAACCAGAAAGCTTTGTGTCGGCCAAGTTGATGCTTGATTATAATAATCTTGAAATTATGTCTCAATCTATACTAGAGAATCTAAGCGGTCGTGGACTGATTAAAGGATATTAGTGGAAAAATTGAAGAAAATACAGAGCTTGAACGGGAACCCTAGCTCCTCTTAGTTTTGTTTGCTATTTTTTTTAAGAGTTTGGCTTGTTTTGAAAGTGAAAAAAGAAAGATAAAGAACATACATAGCGGGGATAAAAAATTTGGGCACAAATGTTCCCTCCGAGATAAAAATTACTTGTAACAAACACTTACCTTTGTTACCAAATATGAGATTATTTGTAACACGATTCTCTTTTTTGTAACAACTCGTTTATTTTGTCACCAAAGAAGATGTATTTGTGAGGACAATTCACTTTTTGTAATAAAACCCATACTTGGTTACCAAAGATGATTTATTTGTATGGAAATTTTACTTTTTGTAACAAAATACTTAGTTGGTTACTAAAGTCGGGATTATTCGTAACAACATTTTGTTTCTATTTTTGACAAACTTTTGAGTTTGTTACCTAGTAAGAGGTTTTTGTAAAGACAATGGTATTTCCTAACAAATAAGTCATTTTAGTAAAAAATATGCCCTCGTTATTAATGTTTTTGTTACAGGAAGTGCATTTTGTTGTAGTATGTTGAGATACTAAGGATGAATACAAATATATTGAAAACAAACAATTAAACTAAGCACGAATATTTAAGAAATTTATACAAGACTAAATTTGGATTTGATAATTATAGAACGAGTAATGTTATAATAAAGTACAAGAAGTTCCAGTGTATATAAAGATTATTATAAATTTCCTGAGTTAAACAAAACCTGGAGGGCAAAATTTGTATTTGCATGAAGCATTAGGGCGACCTTTTTCATATAAATAATTTAATATCCGCAGACATCTTTTATTAATTAAATAATATAGGTATATTATTTTTTACCTTCAGTTCCATTAACATGTTGTTTGGCAGCAGAAAAAGTACTCGTCTCATTTTTTTTTGATTGTCGGAAACATACTTTTTTATGGTAATAATTCCAATATATTTATCGTTTGACGGGAGATCTCCGTATATATCTCTGACGAGCCTCTTATAAAAATTTAATATGCGCAGACATTTTTATTCAATTAAATAATTTAGGTACAAAAATATTGTTACTCTTTGTCTCTAGTGCTTTGAAAATAGCGTTTGACAGCATAATAAATATTCGCCTCATTTCTTCTTGATTATGGAAAACATACTTTTCCATGCAAATAATTTTAATATCTTCGTCGTCTGAGCAGATATTTTCATATATATTTCTGACGAACTACTAATTCAGATAGTAATTTTTTGTTCTAGCTAAGTTACAATTAAAATGCTCTTCCAAAATTTTAGTCATCGAACGAACTGTTTCAATTTGTACAAATTAAAAAGCAGTAAAACACATGACATACGTAGAATTTTATTATTTTTGTCAAAATTTACTTTGGAGAATAATAGTATTAACTTCATTTGCACTGCAGAAGCAACACAAAAAAAAAAACTTCTGAGAAAAAAAATTACAAATATAGTTATTTTGTGAAAATAAATAACAAGCATTAGTTTTTATCGAGTATCAATCATGTCAAACTAAGTACACAAATCTAAATTTATTATGAAGTACTAATTGTAAAGTCAGAATAAACAAACTTAAGGTTAAAATAAATGGGACGTAATATAATGATAAAAAAGACAATCAATCGTGTTGTATATGTGAATTTTATGTAGGCATGAGTTGATTGATTTGTCTAAATTAAATGAACATTTTTTTTTTTTTTTGGTTTCTCAAGGGTTTAATCCCTTTCGAAGCGGGTTGGGCACATTAATGTGGGTACCTCTCCCAACAGGGATTCGAACCTGAGTTCGCTACTTTGTAGTGACTAGTCCCTTCCACTAAACCAATCACCTGTTAGTAATGAACAGTTGAAAATAGAAGGTAGTATGCATTTTGAAAGGTATATTGTAAAGGCCTTGATCCACTTCTGGTCTTGTCAACATTGTTGGGCTCTAGTCCACTAGCCCAAAATGCTTAAGCACATGTTGAAAAGTAGAAGTAGGTCAAGTATTTATTAACCATTCAAACAATTCATCCACAATCAATGTGGGATTGTGGTGTTACAATATCCCCAACCCAAATACTCGACGCCCTCGTCCAGTCCAGATCAGTAGCCCAAGACCGCCGTCATGGATAACACCTCGAAGTCGGCTTTGATGCTATTTGTAAAGACCTTGATTCACTTCTGGTCTTATCAACATTGTTGGACTCTAGTCCACTAGCCCAAAATGCTTAAGCCCATGTTGACAAGTAGAAGTAGGTCAAGTCTTTATTAACCATTCAAACAATTCATCCACAATCAATGTGGGATTGGGGTGTTACATATATAGGCTATCAGATTTACCAGTGATATCATTATTTTGTACTCCACATATTAACCAAACTTTTTTTATATATTTAGTTATAAAATATATTACAGGAAAATGTACCAATATAGTTAACTCTGTTTTTTAAATTAAGTTGTGTTTCGAAATATATAATCAAGGATATTTTTTAAAATGTACTTATATTAATCAAGGACTTTTATATTCAATAAATATTTGATTAGAAGTTAAATCAGACGAATTAGTTGTTTGAAAACAAAACAAATTTAAGAATCTCTTCAACTATTTCATACAAAACGCACTACTCATATAAGAATAATATACGTATCTTTGCACAAATTATGTAGCAATCCAGCATGTCACCTTTGGTAAATTGTTTTTATTTTATATAGTTCATCATTTGTTTTCAATTTAATTTATATTTTCATTAATTTTTTTTTATATCATTTAAGATAAGTGGATAACTAACCATTCTGTTTACGTTCATAGATAATATATAACACACATGTTTATTATTAATTAATATATTTATATAAAATATTATATATAAAATATATAAATATATATGTACACACTGCTGTAGACATGAAAGGGATTAAACCCTTGGGAAACCAAAAAAAGAAATCATTATTTGTATTTGCGTGTATCGAAAAAAAGGATAAAATATAGTAACATAAGCAGATGTCTTGTCATTTAATTGACTTAATTCTAAAAGAAACAAGTATTTTCGTTTAAAACTGTTAATTATCCAATTTCTGAACAGATTGTACAAGTACAAACATAAATATTTCATTATTTTGTTATAGCATAGTTAATTTGTATTTGTAACTGGATTATTTTAATAATTCTTAAAACTTAAGGAAATTTGATTCTCGTTATCTCTAATAATCTATATTGTAATGTAATTATGTGGAACTAAATTTTTTTCAAAAATTATTTAAAACTTTTTTTTTGGTCGAAAAACTGATATTATTTTCCAATTTCTTTTTATCACGCTTAATTTTTAATTTAAGTTGATTGATATTATAAATTACAAATATGGGTAACGTCAAATTTTGATTGATAATTTAAAAATATTTTAAACTTTCTTATTGTGATCAGCACTTTTTCAGTACCTTTCTCATCATTTCTACCTCTATAAGAAGTGGTTAAACATCCTTATTACCTCTATAAGAAGTGGTTATTTTACAGATATCAGTAAATATCTATATCAAGCAAGTTATCGCTGCCGAACATGAATTCGATATCAAAGTGACTCAACGAAACAAAATTTAAGCAAATCAAACAGCAATATAAGTAGCAACATAACATCCAGCCTAGACGATTTCGATTGGGATATGATAAATAGTTATTACTTCTTCCGCGAGCAGCTGGCGGAAGAAAACACAACTCATTCAATGAAATCTTCAAATGACCTGACCATCAATATTGGGGCAGGTATTCAAGTGAGGAATGTTATTTCAAATGTTCCTGATAATCCTTCCTTAATAGATGGACGTCATCTTAGTGTTGAAATTGAAGCTATTAGGAGTTCAAAAACTCTACGTTCTGGGGGAGTATCGCACAGTGCATTGATCCCCGCTTCCACCGAGGTAGATAGAGTATCAAGGAATTTAGGGCTGTGTACTATTTTGCCTGGTGAAATGGAGAAGTTGAAAGATAAATATCCTTTGGAGCTTGTTCAATCGGCTTTTAAACATATTGAACTGGTATTTGCTAAATCGTTATTTTTTTATATTTTCTTTTACTTATATTCAAGTCTTGAATGTTGGAATTTATATTTATTAGACAAAGTGTAACACCCCAATCCCACATTGATTGTGGATGAATTGTTTGAATGGTTAATAAAGACTTGACCTACTTCTACTTGTCAACATGGGCTTAAGCTTTTTGGGCTAGTAGACTAGAGCCCAACAATGTTGACAAGGCAGAAGTGGATCAAGGTCTTTACAAAAATTGTAACACCCCAATCCCACATTGATTGTGGATGAATTGTTTGAATGGTTAATAAAGACTTGACCTACTTCTACTTGTCAACATGGGCTTAAGCATTTTGGGCTAGTAGACTAGAGCCCAACAATGTTGACAAGGCAGAAGTGGATCAAGGTCTTTACAAATGGTATCAGAGCCGACTTCGTGGTGTTATCCATGAGGGCGGTCTTGGGCTATTGACCTGGACTCGACGAGGACGTCGAGTATTTGAGTTGGGGAGATTGTAACACCCCAATCCCACATTGATTGTGGATGAATTGTTTGAATGGTTAATAAAGACTTGACCTACTTCTACTTGTCAACATGGGCTTAAGCATTTTGGGCTAGTAGACTAGAGCCCAACAATGTTGACAAGGCAGAAGTGGATCAAGGTCTTTACACAAAGCATCGAATTGCTCAGCTTGGGATATTGAATGAAGAAATGTGTCTAGAGGTAAAGAGACTTAAAGTAGAAAATGAGAATCTGTTGAAGCTAAAGGCGTATATGGCAAACGAGAACGAGAATATCCTCAAGGAAAAAGAACGTGTTTGTATTATGAATCAGAATTTACAGGATACTCTGGATGCGCAGATCGATAAAGAAAAGAAAATTAATTTTGAAGCTGGATTTTCTCGTGGATACAAGAAAAGGATGAAGGAAATGCTTGATTACCTGGATAAACCTACAAATTCTCAAAATGATTTTGAACAATAATATTTGTACCTTTTTTGTTCTTATATACTGTATATATGAATCGTACAATTAGATTTTGCTATCAGTAAATAGATTTTTGTTCATATTTTTTAGCACTCTTATTGTTAATTTACTTCGTAACTTGTAACTCTTGTCGATTTTCATCCTGCAAATTAATTTTTGCTGGGTTATTTTCTGGCAAAAACTGATTTTTACCATTTTCAACCTGAACTTAATATGTTGATCTAAATAATATAAATAAACAGTAATATATTGAGGATGCAAGATGTCGTATAAACTATATTTTTAGGTTGAAGAGTATCGGAGGAGAAAAATTTGGGGTGAGAATCACCAACATTTTATGAGAGAGGAGAGCAAAATCTAAACGTTCTAAATTTGTAGGGAGCAAAATCTATATTGCTAAGTTAGAAAATCAAATAAAATTGAAAAAAAATACACTAGTCTTCTGATGAATTTTATCAGTAAAACATATTCTAGGGTGCAAATTGCTAAATAAATTATATTTTGAAGGTGCAAAGTGCCAAAATTATTAATTAACTGTGTACACTGCTAAAACACTATAATATCAAGGTGGATTTTGTTTTTTTTGTTTTGTATATATTTGTTCCTAAAAGTTCATTAATTATTATGAATATTATTAGTATTATTTTGTTTTCGTCATCGTCTAATTTTATTTCCCTTTTTTGTTTTCTCAAAATTAATTTAAACTTATTTAACTATTTTGCTCGTAAGTATTAAGTATTTACTAATTTTTTTTTAATATTGTAATAAAATAATATGCTCACAAGATATATAAAATGAACATATTTTTAAAAATTTTGTTGTTAAACTAAATTTTTAAATCTAAATTTATTATAATATATAATATTATCCAAGTCGATATGACATAGCATGAAATTTTTGGAATATAACAAAATAACACAAACAAGACTTCTTCGGTGCTGCATTGGAAATATGAAATGATACTACCTCAAGTGTATGACATTGCAGTTTAGACAAGTATAAGATTGGGTATATAATAAATATGCAACTTTCGTCATAAATATGAGTAATTGGAAAATTTGAGTATGCTTTAAATTGTATAATCTATATCGCTCAACTAAAATTTTCTTGGGCGCTGAATCTGTAACATTACTACTATAAAAGGATTTACTAACTATTGCGATTTTTTCGATAAAAACATTTCAGAATGAAGAATTTTATATTTAATATATAAATATAATAATAATAATAGATGTATACTTTGACTGGTTTCACACTTGATCGGAGTTCAATATGATCTATTTAGCTTAATTCTAGGTCAAGGGATGATTGAAATGCCAATCTTTATCAAGTTCAAGGATTATTTATCAGCATATGAGAGAAAATTAGTTTCTTCAGCAAATATGTATTTAGTTTTTCAGATACAATTGTCGTTTTCTAGTAGACACAGGATTATCTTGCTCGACCACGCTCACAAGAGGCAATATTGCAAAAATGAAGACCAATATTTATTATAACTTTTCTAGATCGTACAAGTACCTTTGTTGAGTTTTGTTTACCGAATCAGTTCTACTGAAAATTAGTTTTTAACCAATAATTTTTTTTAACCTTTGTAGATAAGAACAGGAGAAGAACGATTCTTTAGCGACCGAATCAATATTATTTAAAGGTGGATATTCACTATACAAATTGTCCTATATTTCTAGATCGTAGAAAAAGATGACCAAGTTTAGCAACATTATTTATTTTAAATAAAATAAAAAATATGTTATAAAAAAACTCAGTAATGAATCTAAGAAAGAAAAAAAATCATAATTACATATAAAATATAAATCAATTAAGCTCATAAGATAGTAAATTAATGATGTAATGTCAATTAAGAATCTATTGGAAATTGTTGGTCCCAAGTGATCAGATAAGGTCTAGAGAGGGGGAGGGGGGTGAATAGACCTTTGAAAATTTAGACTTTAAAACTTTTCAGTCGTCTATCAGCAGACTAAGCTGTTATAAGTCAGTAAACTGACTAAGCTGATCGTGAACAAATCTTTGAACAACATAGTTAACCACTTCTCTTTTTACTACTTAGCTGATTTCAGCAAACTTAACTTTGAAAGCAGAGTACTTGCAGCGGATTTGAATAAGTGTTTTTCACAAGTAAACTCTTAGTCTTTTGAAAGATTAAACCCAGTTTTATCAAACTCCCTATAAAGAATCTTTCAACAGTTTTGACAAAGTGTTTTTATGCAACTGGAAAATATGCAAGGAAAAATGCAAGTTAAAAACACAAGGAATTTTTATAGTGGTTATATGGATAAAAATCCTTTAGTCCACTCATCCAAGTCACTTAGATCTTGGGTTATACTATAAACACACAATTTACAATATACTCTACTTATGCCAAAACAACAAATGAATCTAGCCGTAAGCTCACAATAGGAAATCACAAAGAAGACCTATCCTCTGAAGCTAGATCACTCACTAAGATGGACCTACACTTCTCACAACACTCTTTTTACAGTTTTTCACTCATAAAAATATTTTTCTTTGATCTTCAACTTCGGCTTTTGTCAACAAATGATTAAGCTGATGAGTGAGCTGTTCTTGATACTTAGAGATTTCGCTTCGGAAATTTCTCAGAGATTGTGTTGTTATCTTCTTCTTCAGTCTCGCGAACTATTTATACTCCAGGTTTGAAAAATGTCCATTGAAGAAAGACAAATTCAAATTCCTCGGGTCTTGGTCCTTAATTCATGTGAACGGCTCTCTGCACTGCGACAATACTGTCAACAATACATTTTGTCAGGCAGCATTTAACGCACCAAGCTGATGCGAGGTTTCCTTCAATCATTTGCCATTAATACCCTCGGTCTTCAGTATTTATTACTCCAAGTGCATTTATTACCGTTGGAGAGACTTCCTTCTCATCTTCACTTGGTTGATGAGTACACTAGTCTGATGATGAACCGAGCTGATCCCAAACTTGAACTAATATGATTTGAGTCAACTGATCTTCACCAATCTGATTTCTTCCTTCAACAGCAGATCAGTAGTCTTCTGGACCATGTTGAATTTTGACTTGACTGATATACATTTAATCAAAATTCTTCAAAGGGCTTTCACTAAGCTTTCCTAACTTAGTTGGTTATGATGTTTTGGAAATCATCAAAACCTTCCTTTAAACTTCAAATTACTTGACTTCTAATCTTCATCTTCATCTAACAATTTCTCCCTTTTTGATGATGACAAACCTTATCAGCTAAGTACCTGTACCTAGACTAAAGTTTTATCCTCAAAAATTTCTGAGATAGAAATAGTATATTGGATGGAAAATTTGAACTTTTACTGATTTGAGAAATTTAGTGCAAGTTACAAGTTCTTCAGAAGATGAAAAATTTCAAGTAAAATGAAAACATATTATAAGAAGGTATAAATGCTAGTGATCTGATTCTTCATCAGTCACCTCTTCTTCAATATCAACAAATTCTTCATCCTCTTTATCATTGACTTCATCATCATCTTCATCATCCACTTCATCAGCAAGAAGATTCTTCTGAGCAGCTTCCATTTTCTTAAGACGTTCTGCTTCAGCTGCTTCTACTCAAGTCTCTTCTTGATGCGTTCCAAGTTTTGCTTCTTCACTTCAGGATCCAGTTGCTCTTCAGATGTATCCTTAGTTGCAGCCAATTCCTTGTCAGACTTGATTGGTTCCTTGGATTCTTCTTCTTGATCAGCAACGTCTTCATCATCATCTGCATCCTTGTCATCAGCAGTCTTTTCTTCATCAGCTTCTGCCTTCTTCTCATTTTCAGCCTTCTCTTCAGTTTCTTTAACTGGTTTAGGTACATACTCTGTTTCTGTTTGCTTTTCATCATCTTTCTTCTCAACAGCAGAGTCTTCAGGTTCAAGTACTTGAACAGTTTCAGTTACTGGAGCAGCTTTCTCCTTCTCAGGTACTGACTTCTCTTTCCCCTTTTTGTCACATCAGCAGGGGGAGAATCATCAACTGGCAGATTGATAGCAGTGCAGATCCTTTTGATGTTTGCATCCATAGTGACAAGTCTTGATGAAAGTTGATTAAGTGTGAATCCCTGAGTACTGGTCTGATCATTCAAGCAGTCTATGTTGAGTTGCAAGGTAGCCATCTCATCATGAAATGTCTTAGCAGTGGCATTCATGTGTCTTGCAAAATCAGCTTTTAGCTCTGCTTCAGCATTGACAAGCTTGGTAACCATGTTAATGACATCAGCAATGTCTCCTTCATGACATTGAAGAGCTGTGTGAAGGTGATTCACATCAGACTTCACGTCTTCAATATTTCCATTCATGCTGGTCAGACTCTGGATCAGTTGAAGGGAGTTATCTGCAGGAAGGTTATTAACTGTATCTATCAGTAATTTCTTGTTCTCCTCCTACAACCTTCTGTTTTCTTCTTGAATTTGCTTGTTTTTATCCTTCATTTCCTTCATTAGCTTCGCAAGTCTATCCTCCAAGGTTTGTTCAAGCAGCAGCTAAATGGATTCCATCAGAGATGAATGCTTATCAGCTGTGGGAATGGAGGTAGAAGCTGATGGCTCAGTTTGGTGAACTTGAATATTTGCTAAGTCCTCTTCTTCTTTTTCTTCATGTTGTTCAGGCTCAGTAGTCTCCTGAACAGCTTTGTGAACAACAAGTGCGCCAGCTTCCTCCTGAACAGGTTCTTGGACTTTTTCTTCATCATGCTCGGCAGCTGCTTGTTGAACAGTAGACTGTTCTTCTACCTTAACAATTTCAGGTGTTCCATCTTCAGATACTTTCGTGGTCTATTGGATAACCTGAGTGATCTTAGGCATAGATCCCTAAGCAGATGCCTTGATCACTTCTTCCTTGTAAGTGCTGACTTCAGCGCCAAAAGCAATCTGCTGAACATTTGGAGATCCTTTGTAATATCTTGAACGTTCAGACCATTTCTCCAAGGCTTGATAGATAACATTCCTGACAGCCTTTTGAACAGGGTCATCTCTTTTCCTCCTCTTGGCATGTAGTGAGTCCTTGATCTTGTGGGATTGTTTATAAACAATATCTCTTGCAATGTTGTGGAAGAATCCCTAACGTGATCAGGATCCAAGGCTTGTGATATGGATGAAGTTTTGAAGAATGATAAGACCCACTCTTCTTCTGCCTCAAACTCCTTTCAAGCCTTCAGCTCTGCAACAGACTTGTCAACTCTGAAAGTCCTCCCCTGATTGTATCTGATTTTTTCTTGGACGAACAGAGTAGCCTGCTGTAGCTGTCTGTCATATTCTATCAAGGCAGCTTCAAATCTGGCAAAGGCAATGGGGTGTCCTTTGACAATATTTAAAGCCCATTTGACATTGAAGGGGCATTTCTCAACTCTTGTGCCTAGTGGCAGTATCTGTCTTGCCTTCAAATATTCACCAATCTTTATTCCACCAGAACGTTGAGGCCCATGAGCATTCTTCTTGCTCAAATCTAGAACTAAAGCCATTTCAGCATCCTCTTCGGCTTGTCGTTCAGCAGTTGTCATCTTCCTTCTCTTTTCCTCTTTTTCTGCTTGAATCTTGCTTAGTCTGATAGCTTCAGCAAGTTCCTCCTTTGCCTTCTTCTATTCAAGGACATCCTCCCTTTTTTTATTTTCAGCTGCAGAAATTCTTCTCTTAACAAGTTTTCTTTTCTTAGGTTTATCAACAGCAGCAGGCTCAGGAGCAGCAGTAGAGATAGAAACGGCTGCTTTTGGTTCAATGATCCTCACTTCTGGATCATTTTGAGGTTCAGAGACCTCAGCTGTTGAAGCTTGCTGTTTGGGAGCTGTTGCAGCAGCATCAGACGACTCCTTAGCAGCATCAGCAGACTTTTCAGCTTCAACCGGCCTCTTAGCTGATCGAGGGCCTTCCCTGACTAAGTCATCAGACTTAGTGGGAGATGGTTCAAAAACCATCTTTCTCTTGGCAGACTTCTTTGGGACAACCTTCTCCTTGACTTGCTTCCAAGCTGCAGTATCTCTTAACTGACTCCTAGTCCATTTTGCAACATTCACAGCGGGTTTCTCTTCTGATACAGTTCTAGAAGGTGAACTATCATACATCTCCAATATTTCATCAGTTGTCTGACGAACGATCTCATTAGCAACAGCTTTCTTCCTAGCATCTCTTCTGGCTTGAACAGCTGGCTTAGCTGTTTGAACATATGTTTTCTTTTCTTGCTGGGAGCTTTTTCCTTGGGCTCAGCAGCCTCCTTATCTACTGTTTTCCTCTTGGGATTTCCTCCCTTCACCGTCTGATATGAGAGCATCGCCTTAGCATTGTGAACGACCTTTCCATTGGTCCGATCACATCCCAACACCGTGAACAGATGACTTAAAAGGATTATGTGGTTTGTTTGTTCCTTCTTGTGGAAATTTGCCAGTATGTACCAAACTATCACAGCCCAATTTCCATAATGGATTGCTATCATCATGGAATACCTTTTCATAGTAACATTATCCAATGAAAACGTGCAATTTTCTATAACTTTGGCTACCATATAAGCCATGCGCTGATATTCATCTTTTAATTGCCTTTGATGTTACCTGATAAGATTTCATCTTCCTGAGCGCAGATGCTCCAGAATTCCTGTTCCTTATGTGCAGCCATAGTTATCACATCTGTTCTTCCCTTGTTTGACAATCTGTACGTCTCACTTAACAGAGCAAGAGTGATGCAGATTTCTTTTCTTCCAACTGTTGCCTTAGTCTCCAGCTTTTCAATGTCAACAGCATCCTTTGCTCCATAATACTCCAGAACTTGGTCTTTGTAAACCATTTCATCATGTGCTTCCATGAAATCCACCAGTGTTGCGGCCTTAAACTTTTCCAGAATTGACTTCATCAATTTTGTTCCAGTTTTGTGATATGTATCATAAACTAGATACATACCCTCAGCCTTGGCTTCTTGTTATGGAGTCATGATGATTATCTGAAAAGGATTAGTAGAACAAGTGTATTTTTGCAGAAAGAACGATAACAAAAATCTCTTGAATGCCTTAGAAAATATTTGTGTGCGTAAGAGATCAATAAGCTGATCAGATATGAATTTAAAAAGGTGAGAACGTCGGTTTTCGTGTTACATGCAAACCGTTAGATCAGTTTTGTGTCAGCTGTGATCGTGGGGCGATAATTACGTAATTCAAATTTCAAAAAGCAATAAATGTCTGGCGGGAATGCGAACCGCCTTAGTCGACTTATAAAAGCGTGTTTTCAGATATAGCGTTTTTAAATAACAGAGCTTTTATATGAATAATCAGACGAGTAAGCTTAATACTTATCCGATGAGATGAGTTCTGATAATAGGTATTACTAGTGAAAGCCAATAACTAGTAATCTTCCTCGGCTGTTTGTCAATCCAGCTAGATAAATAATCTTCAATCTTCAAGAATTAAGAACTTCTCTGATGAAAGCTTAACTTCAACTAACTTTCGTCAACAGATTTCATCTTTTAATCAGAAGTACCGCTAGTCTTACACGTTCCCCCTGACTTTAAGAATCAATAAGTTAACTAGTCTGTTGAGAGTTAACCTTGAAGACAATAAGATGAGTAAGCTGATAAACTCCAGTCTTCT
Source organism: Penstemon eatonii (assembly GCA_038501285.1). Lineage (NCBI taxonomy): Eukaryota > Viridiplantae > Streptophyta > Magnoliopsida > Lamiales > Plantaginaceae > Penstemon > Penstemon eatonii. The sequence goes on along the minus strand of CM076715.1, from coordinate 55,811,015 downwards.
GATAAGTTCCCCCTCAGCTTATGCATCTAAATTTAGTAGTCCTAGTTCAGCTCTTAGAGTTGAAAACCTTGCATCACATAGAGGTTTAGTGAATATGTCAGCGATCTGATTGTCAGTATGAACATACTCTATTATAACATTTCCTCTTTCCACATGGTCTCTTATGAAGTGATGTTTGATCTCAATATGTTTGGTTCTTGAATGACTTGTAGTGTTCTGAGTAAGAGAGATTGCACTTGTATTGTCATAGTAGATAGGGATTCCACTGATTTTAATGTTGTAGTCTTCTAATTGATGCTTCAACCAAGGTATTTGTGCACAGAAAGCTCCAGCAGCTATGTACTCAGCTTCAGCAGTAGATATGGATACTGAAGTCTGTTTTTTACTCATCCATGAGATCAGACGACTACCTAAGAATTGACAGGCACCTGTTGTGCTATTCCTATCAATCTTGCAGCCAGCAAGGTCCGAATCTGAATAACCTATCAGCTTGAATCCAGATTCTGTAGGGTACCATAATCCCAAATCTTAAGTGCCTTTGAGGTTTCTAAGTATCCTTTTGGCAGCCAGAAGATGAGATTCCTTAGGATTTGATTGATATCTCGCACAAACCCCAACAGAGTACATGATATCAGGTCTGCTAGCTGTTAAATATAACAGTGACCCAATAATGCCTCTGTAGTTGGTTATATCCACTGATTTGCCATCTTCATCTTTATCCAAATGAAGTCCAGTAGACATAGGAACACTAACAGTTGAGCTAGTTTCCATACCAAATTTCTTGAACAGATCTTTTGTGTATTTAGCTTGGTTAATGAATATTCCATCAGGCAACTGTCTAACTTGCAAACCAAGAAAATAATTAAGTTAACCCATCATGCTCATTTCAAACTTGTTCTGCATCAGCTTGGAGAACTTATCACACATCTGTTGATTTGTTGAACCGAAAATAATGTCGTCCACATATATTTGCACAAGCAATATTTGATCTTCCCGTTCAACAGTGAACAGGGTCTTATCGACCTTACCTTTGCGAAATCCTTTAATTAAAAGAAAATCAGATAGGGTATCATACCATGCTCTTGGAGCTTGTTTCAGTCCATAGAGGGCTTTCTTCAGACGATACACCTTGTCTTCTTCTTTGTATGCTTCAAATACAGGTGGTTGTTCAACATAAAATTCTTCTTGCAATTCTCCATTGAGAAAGGCAGATTTCACATCCATTTGATAGACTGTGAAATTTTTATGAGCAGCATAGGCGAGAAATAGTCTGATTGTCTCCAATCTTACTACTGGTGCAAAGGTTTCATCAAAGTCAATTCCTTCTTCTTGGCAATATCCCTTGGCCACTAATCTTGCTTTATTTCTGGTGACAATACCATGTTCATTCATTTTATTTCTGAATACCCATTTGGTGCCAATTACCCTTTGATGACTTGGTCTAGGAACTATGTACCAGACTTCATTCCTTTCAAATTGATTTAGCTCCTCTTGCATAGCTTCAATCCAGTTTGAATCACTAAGAGATTCTTCAATCTGTTTGGGTTCTATTTGAGATAGGAAGTTGACAAACATTGCATCCTTTGCAACAGCTCTTTTTGTCTTTACTCTATCTAAAGGGTCACCAATCACCAGTTATGGTTGGTGATTCTTAAGTCATCTAAGATCAGGTTGCAAATATGAATGTTGTCCTCTGTTTTTATCTTGCAACACTACTGTTGGAGTTTCAATAGTAGTCTGTTGAACATTAGTTGTCTGTTGAACAATCTCTGGTCTGTCAGCTGTTTGCAACTCGTCTGTTAGACAATCAGCAGTGTGATTTTAAACAGAACTTGAGTTAGCAGCTGAGTTGAGATCAGGTAGCATGATAGGTATATACTCTTCATTTCTTTCAACACTCAATTTCTGAAAATTATTAGACAGACTTTGATCAGTACTTTGATTCTTTTCAGAAGATTGATTTGGTGCATCAAATACTACATTAATGGATTCTTCTACGAATAAAGTTCTTTTGTTAAAGACTCTATAAGCTTTACTGACAGTAGAGTATCCTACAAAATCAGCTTCATTAGCCTTTTCTGCAAAGGCAGTAAGGTGATTTTTCCCATTATTTAGAACAAAGCATTTACAACCAAAAATTCTAAAGTAATGAATGTTTGGCCTTTTGTTGTTCCAAACTTCATATGGAGTCTTGTTTTGGTGTTTGTGATCATGCATCTGTTTAAAGGTAAAGCATGTTGTGTTTGTGGCTTCTGCCCAGAATCTTTGGGGCAGCTTTGCTTCAGCTATCATAGTCCTGGTAGTTTCTTTTAGAGTTATGTTTCTCCTTTCAACAACTCCATTCTGTTGAGGGGTCCTGGCAGCAGAGTACTCATGGCTGATGCCTCCGATATTACAATACTCTTTAACAATTGAGTTTGTAAATTCATTCTCTCTATCTGATCTGATCTTCAATATCTTCATTTTCTTTTCATTCGGGATCAGCTCCATCAGATTTTTAAGATGCTCCTTGGTTTCACTTTTCATCTTCATGAAAATCACCCAGGTGTATCTTGAATAATCATCCACAATAGATAGGCAGTACTTCTTTCCACCATTGCTAATTGGATCAATGGGTCCAAATAAGTCCATATGTAGCGGCACCAAAATCCTTCTAAATGGTTGGTGCTTCTTGCTCTTGAAAGATGACTTAATTTAGTTACCCTTCTGACAGGCGTCACAGAGCTTATCTTTGCTCATGCCTGTCTTTGGAATTCCTTCTACCAGATCATTCTTGATTAATCTGTATATGGTCATGAAATTCACATGATTCATTCTTTTGTACCACAGCCAACTGAATTCACTTGGTGTTGATGCCACCAAACAAATATTAGAACTCTTGTCAACAGAATTCCAGTCCACTGTGTAGACATTTCCTTGTCGTCTTCCAGATAAAATTACCTTCTTTGTAACAATCTGTTCAACATAGCACCTATCTGATGAGATGATGACTGAAAATCCCTTGTCATAAAATTGACTTATGCTCAGCTAATTGTATTTGAGGCCTTTAACATAAGAGACGTCAGATATCTCAATGTTGCCTTTGATTAATCTTCCACTTGCTACAATCTTGCCTTCCTTGCTGTCTCCAAAGGTTACTTTAGGACCATCCACAGCAACATCATCAGTCAGCTCATGTATGCTTCCACACATGTGTCTTGAAGAACCACTATTTTTCTCTACATTTACTCCTACTCCTAATCCTAACCTACAAAACAAAATAAAATTATTTTACATACCCTTATTGAGAGGGTCCTGGAGGATTAGTTCCACCCTTGACAACCCAAGATGTTGAAGTCTTAGGCTTCTCAGTCTTCTGAGATTTGATAGAAACATGAACAGGTCTATGTTAATCATATCCATCAGATTTGTGATGTTATAATCAGTATGATAAGGATAATGTTCATAAGCATAATAAGATGCATGATAAGCAGGATATGCATGAATTGGATGAGCAGGATATGGTGCATAGTAAGATGGGAATTGAGGTGCATGATACATAGGAGGATATGCAGCAGGTTGCACATAATATGTTCCATACCAAGAATTTTGATTTTTCTTGTTCTTATGCTTCTTTGGCTTACTAGATGCTTGCTCATTAACATACGACTTAGTTTTACCACTAGTCTGATTGGTTTTAGCTTTATCAGCAGACTTCCTAGGACTCTGCTATTTGGTCTTACCAGTCTGTTTTCCTACACTAGGCTCTTTGCTCTTTTTAGCCTTAGGAGTTTTCTTCTCCTTTAATTCTTTCTAAGGTGAAGCAAGTTTAGTTGCCTGAACATACAAGATGACCCTACTGTTGTCAGCTGATACAAATTTTTCAGTATGGTTCAGTTCTAACTTATCCTGTTCTAAAGGCATCTTCAGTTTATTAGGCGTGTGAGTGGATGCAACAGATGATTTCTCATGAGACTCAATGATCTTTTCAAGTTCCATGATTTTACCCTTATACACTTCACATTCAGCTTTCAGAGATTCATTCTCTTGCTCAAGCAGTTTATATTCTGCTGATTCTTTTGGCTCTTCAGCCTTAAGTTTCAGTGAACTGTTTTGCTCTATTAGCAATATCATCTCTTCCTTGAGCTTAGCAAATGCGTCATCAATACTAGTATTATTAAGCATTATTTGCTTAAATGAATTAAACAATTCATTTTCAAGAGGAGTTACCACATCATCCTCAGAGTTATCAGATTCCTTGGCCATCAGGCAGATAAGAGTAGGGCTCTCTTCTTCAGTAGACTCTTCATCAGAAGTGTCTGAGTCTGAATCAGACGAGTAGATAGAAGTCAGCTTCTCTGCTTTTGCTAACAGTACCTTGCCTTTCTGATGCTTTCTTTCTTTTTTGATTCTCTTTTCTTCTTCTGTATACTTCTCAGCTTTAAGATATGGACAGTCTCTGATGAAAAGACCAAATTTCCTACGGTTATAGCACATTAGTTTAGATTTGTAAGAATCCTTGTCTTGAGAAGAAGAAGTAGGGTTGGAAGTAGAAGCATTGTTGTATTTGTTCTTCATTTTTCTTATGTAGAACTTTTTGAAATTGTTCATCAGCAATGCAACGTCTCCAGCTGTGTAGCCCTTTTTGTTGAGTACTGTGGCTTCATCAGATGAGTCCACTTCTTTGCTTTTGTATGCTGATCTTCTTGGATTTTCAGCAGCGACCAGGGCAGCTGTGGGACTTGAAGTTGAGGTTTCTTCAACATCCATTCTAGGCAGTTTATACTCATACGCCTTGAGTACTGAGAACAGCTCGGTGAGAGAGATCTTTCCCAAATCTCTTGACTTTTCCATGGCTGTTACCTTCATGTTGAACTTCGGAGGTAGAGCCTTCAGCACTCTGACTAGAGATAGCTATCCATAGCGATCAGACCGAAATTCAAGTTCAAGAATGACTAATACCCCGAGTCCTAGTAGGATTATGTTTCCTTGTATAGCTAGGGTTAATAACATATAAATACCTGGCTCAACATTGTATTACAACTAACTAATCAGAGCTTACGCCTACATACCTAGTCATTCTGATATCAAATCAATCAATAGAAAAGCTTTTGCTATACTATATTCAATAATCATAATCTCGTGTTCTTAATGCTTTTTATATATTGTTCTTTCTTGAGATTGATCCATCCGGAATAAAGTAACTAAGCCCTATAATCTCTATATTATTTTACCCCATAAATCATTATCATTGATTTAATCAAACCCTACGAAAAACAGTTAAGCCAGTTGGCGCCCACCGAGGGGCTAAGTTAATTATTCGATAGACAAATGGCTCGCCCAAGGAAGAACGCTCGTAACGAGGCAAGGAGTAACACGACGCATCCACCTATCACATCGGATGAATTACAAAACGATACGACTAATAACAATCCACTCGTTAACGACGATGATAATCGACAAGAGAACAATCAACTACCGAATCATGAAGAACACCAAGGGATCCATGTCCAAAATTCTCAAGGACAGCAAGAGGTCGCCGACGATGCAGTACCAGGAGCCCCCGTGGCTCAAACGATCCATGTTCCTCTGCCAGAAACACAGGAGAAATTAAGACAGATCGCAATGCTATTTAACTCACTATATCCTGGGAAACTGCTAATTCCCGAACAGGTGCCTAGAAATCCTAGAACTACTAGGGCAAATCCAGTTCCGAGAGTCCCCAGGCAGGTCGATCAAACGTCAGAACAAGCAGATAGCCCCGTGAGCGAACATCGTTCGTTACATAGTCCACAAAAGAGTGATATGAAGCCAACCGACGAGCGAATCCGGAGAAAAATGGATCGGACAAAGCCACAACCTACCCGCCGAGGATCAAAGGAACATACCATAGTTCCACTCGATGAGGATGTTGTGGACGCAATCCCTAATCGACAAAGAACTATCCGCATCTCGGAGAGAGAAATCGAAAAGATGGTACAATAGCATCAGGAACAACGTGTAAGGACCGTTTAAAATCCGTGGGCCAGGAGCACGGATATCCAAGAAAGCCTAGCAACATGCTCCCCCTTTTGTAGGGAGATAAGAAGCTCAGTCATCCAGCAAGGTTCCTGGACGACTACCAAGATATGACGGGACAACCAATCATGATGATTATATATTCAGTTTTACGAACATAATGAATTTATATGCTCACTCGGCATAATACACCGCCAAACTAATGGTTACCACATTTGAAGGACTAGCTTCGGATTGGTTCGGAAAACAACCCACCAATTCCATATTCAGCTTTTGGGAGTTATGCAACAAACTGACTCAACAATTTTCCAATCAGAAAAGACAGAAACTGCCGATGAGCTACTTAGGAACCATTCATCAACAAGAGGGAGAGTCTGATTTAACCGTTTTTCGTTGGGTTAAGTTAAATCAATGATGTAGGTATTCGGGGTGGAATTAAATATGGATTTTAGGGCCTAGATACTTTATTCCAGATGGATCAATCTCAAGGAAGAACAATATAAAAGAACAAGTAAGAACACAAGTAGATGAATATGAATATAGTATAGCAAATGCTTTTCCATTAATTTGATATCAGATTGCCTAAGTATGGAGGCATAAGCTCTGATTCGTAGTTGTAGCAATACAAAGCAAAACTAGGTATTTATATGTTATCAACCCAAGCTATACAAGGAAACATAGTCCTATTGGGACATGGTATAATATTCCCTCAGGAACTCAGACTCCGGCCTAGGTCACTACGGATTGAAGCCCCTGGTCGGACCGCGTGGCGTGTTAACGAAACAGCTTCCTGGTCGAGCCGACCATGTATTGTCTTAGTCGTCCCGAATATTATAAGGGTTGTAAAACAGCCCCCATCAGTACTCCCTCACTTCTTCGAGCGTATAAGTAGTAGAAACTCGTAGAAGTAGATGGTCTTATACGACTGTCCTTTCTATGAACTGTGCCTCGTTAAAAACCTTACTTGGAAAAAACCCAGTGGGAAAAAATCCTAAGTAAGGAAAAGAGTACTACATTTCATAGATAGTAGCTTTGTCGCTTCCGAACTCTAATGTTGTTTCTCTTTTGAGGAGGCGTTTCTTCTTCACTGATTGGAGGGAACTCGATTAGTCGCGAGAAGTTTGAAACGGCTTTTCGTCTATCTATATAAATAGGTGATCGTTGTTTTAACCATTTTTACTTTCCACCTTCAATTTTCTTACAGTAATTTTCTTACTCCATAATTTCTCCAACATATTGATTTCATCGACCATTGTTTTTCGAGGATTAAATCATGGCTTCTGTTTCGAAAAACCCTTCCTCTTCTTCTGCGGAGCAAGTTACTCATGTCATCTACGCGGGGGCTTCTTCTAGCCCTCCACCAGAACAGACAGGAGCATCTGACATAATTAATCCTATCAAAGATAATTTCAATGTACGAATCATATCTGATGCCGAGGTTGCGGCCAAGGCTAAGAAAGGCAAGGATGATGTTCCCCAAGTCTCCGACCCGATCGAAAACCTTTCTTGCACGTATAATGATGAGACCTTTCATGAGGTCTTGGAAAATTATGTAAAATATTTTTCGGAGGGTTCTGAGATCATTCTTCCATTTCCTTCCGATAGAGTTACATCTCCACCGGAAGGTTGTCGGGCTTTCTACACAGCCCATTTCAATCACGGTCTGCGTCTTCCTTTGTCTGCCTTATTTCTCGACATTTTACAGATATTTAGCGTCTCTTTGACGCAACTGGTTCCTAATTCCGTAGCTTTTGTCGTTTGTTTTTCCGTCCTTATGATTGCAAAAGGATTTCAACCTTCTTTTCGTAATTTTATCCAGTTATTCCGTTTCAACATTTCCAGTTCTTCCAATCATGGATACTTCTTTACCAGTCAAAAGTCTGGTAGATCTATCTTTGATTCTCCCGTTTCCAGCAATCCTGCCTGGAAAACTCATTTTTTCTTCGTACGTCCCCCCAAACACCTAGTCTCAGCAGAAGGTTTCACCAAACCATTCTCGTGGGACCATGATTCTAAATGGATCTTTGGAGGTCGCTCCGTTGTGGGTCAGTTTATCCCCGATGATCCAAAGTTGGTGGATGAGATAATAGAGATGCGTGCTGACAAGTACCAATGTGCCCTCCTTATCGGGGAAGCTTTTCTTCGCAAAGCGGGCCTAAGTCCCTACACCTTTCCTATCTCTTATTCCTCTCAACTGCTCGGTAAGCGTTATATACCATTATTGCATTTTCTTTATATTTTCTCAGTTTATTCAACGGGACTTTATTTTATTCAGTTTCCATGGTAGAGAATTCTCGGCACTCTTCAAAAGGGAAGATGGCTTTATCAAAGTCCACTAAAACTGTGGAGAATCATCCAATTGAACAAAGGGTGTCCAAAAAGAGAAGATTGAATTCTGGTCATGATTCCGAGGATTATAGAGATGACTCTCCAGATTCTTCTCTAGAAATTCCTCTGCAACCTTCATCTTTACATACTCCGGGTCATCCAGGGACAAGACAGTGTTATCCTCCTCTCCAGCTTGGAACTTCCCTTGGAATCCAAGATTATCATAGCTGGTCGATGCCCCATCCTGTCGATACGCCGGTTAAAAGGAGAAAACAATACTATGGTCGCTCCGGCGAGGACCTCTCTTTGCTAGACGATCAGCACCCGAAACCTACCGTCGTCGAGATAATGGAAGATCATTTACAGGGAAAGAGGGCGGCTGGTTATGCCGAGAATGATTCTTTAATCCATGATGAGAACGAGAGTGCTGTTGATAAGGCTACCCGCATTCTTCTCTCTGGTGTTTTTACTCGTGATATCAATAAGTTGCTCCGGAAGGATCCTTTAGAGAAATTGCAGAGAGCTTCTCTTTATGCCAAGAAGGTATTTATTATTGCATATTCCTCCTTTTAACTTTCTTAAATTTTTCTCCTACTTATCAGTTTGCTCTTTTGATTCCACATACCAATACTTTTCTGGCGTCATATGCTTATGAAGCTGCTCTTTGGAAGCAACAATGTGAAATCATTGAAGAAAGGAATAAGGTATTGCTTCAGAAGACATCTGCTTCAGAGGCTGGTCCTTCTACATCTTCATCCCTTCCAATTCCGATCAAAGATCCTCACGCTACGTGAACTGATGACCCCTCAAATTTAAACAATATTCTGGAGATTTCTCGCACTCCAGAGCGGATCAACCAGCTGGATAAGGAGCTGCAAAATTATCAAGTTCGGAGTACTACTCGGATCAGCGAGCTGGAGTCGCAGGTCGCTAGTCTTCAGAATTCTTTGGACGAGTACGAAAATGATCTTCCTCTTGGTGGACTCACTAATCGATACGGTAGAAATCCCAACGAGAAGGTAATCCGCGAGTTCCTTAGCTCTCCGTTCATGCTGCTTTGGTGTACCAGAAAGTCGGCCCATTTCTTGAAAGCACTTTTAAGAAAGCGATCCATCAGATGGTCGCTATGCGATTGATCGAGGATCGCCGGAAGGAGTATTTTAGGGCCACACATGTTAGCCTCAATCGTTATGCCGAGGAATATTCTTCTTCGGATCTGCCGAGTGTTAACTACAAGCATTTTCCCTTGGCTCATCTGGTCGAGGAGTTTGGAGAACCTTTGCCGACTCCTTCTTCAGATATGAATCCCGAAGTTGACAATAATTTTGTTGATCAAGAGAGTGAGGAGGAGAATCCTGAAGTTATAAACAATGCAGCTGACGAAAGAGGGGCGACGGTCGACCAGGATGCTTCAGCAGGCGACCAGGTCGTACTAGGGAGCGACCAAAGGACTTTTGACAATAGCGAAAAATGACTTTTAATTATTACTGTATGATTTGTAATATTACTTTTCAATCATTCTGAATAAGACGATTTGTATTCTTCATGCATGATGTTTCAGCTTCTTCATTGATTACGATAGTTTAGATGTAAGTCTTTACCTCAGGCGCAATCATTAAGTTTACTTCTTTTCGAATTTGTGCGATTGTTCATTGGCTATGATTTTCTGTTTCGCGCCCGTCCCTGAGGTCTGTCGCATCTTTTCATTCAGTATAAATACATTGGGTAAAAAGATTACTCGTTATTTACCGCGCGTACTCAACTCCGATAGAATATTCTCTCAAGGGAGGTCGATAAGTTTTCTCGATAGTTAAAATCATTTTTTTAATTTCCGAGTATGAGTAATCTCTTTGGTAACACTTTAAAGCGTTCTTCAAGCGATAATACCAGAAACCCTAGATCTAAGAGGTCACGCAACGAGGGGCCTCAGCGGATCCTCCTCGATTCCAGAACATTAGAAGGTCGGGGACTCAGACTCCTGTTGTCCCTTTCGAGCGTCTGACTGATGTGAACGTTAGTTCGGAGATTTCTCAACGAGATCCTATTGTCTCACTTGAGTTTGAAAGGAGACCTTCCCCGAGTCAGGTTGCCTTTGGGGATATGTCCAATGTGGAGCAATCCTTTGATATTCCTGTTTCTTCTAGTGTCCCTTCTTCCGAGAATAATTTACAAGAGTATGCTCTCGACAATTTAATTCCTTCCTCTACTAACACTGAATTAGTTATTGGTGAAGCCAAGGGAATATTGCCGTTGTAACTAATAGCGGCGGTGCCTCCTTGAATCCATCTTTGTCACAGTCTACAACTCAGGATTTTCCTGACTTTTTACTTACGGATACTACTGTTATGGCTACTACTTTTGAAGCGGGTGGTTCTTCCAGATGTCGGGCTGGACCAAGGTCCGGTCGGCGAACCATTATCTCTTATTCGGGGAAAAAAACTTCAATAAGCCCCAATGAGAGGGAATCCCCGCATCTATTGGATGATCGTTGTATCCTTGAACAGGTTAGGGATATAACGGATTCCGAAACTCCTCATCATGATAGGATCCCCCTTAATAGTCAACTGCCTAATTCTTGTGAACCTGATGCTTTGTCTTGGGATTTGGGTCTTAGTACCATTTTTCCCGGTGAGTTGAAAAAGCATGAGGGTACTTTCAATGTTCGCCTCGTTCAGTCACTTGTCAAAATATTTTTCTGAATTTACTTTTGCATTATCTTGGATTGCTTTGTTACATACGACTTCTTTCTTTTTCAGGAAAAATATTATGCGCTGCAATTGGGTGTTCAGGGCGATGAATTATGGTTCAATAAAGAGAACTTGAAGTTTCACTTGGACTCGGAGACCGAGAAGGTCAAGGGGCAGACTGTCCAACTTGGGCTACTTAATGATGATCTTTAGAAGTTACGTGAAGAGAAGTTAGCTGTCGAGAAGGAGAGGGATGATCTGACCCAATTGAATGCCCAGTTAGAGGAGTCTCGTCGGCATGCCTATGAACGAGGCTATGATGCCGGTTATCAGAAGTGTCAGGAGGAGTTGATGGCGTTTCTGAATACTGCTACTCTTCGGAGGAATGTTCCTTCTAATCGACCTGGTGATGGCGATCAGTCTTGAAGACCTGTTTTTTTTGTTTTTTTTTAGACTTAGACGAAGCTGGCGGGAACAGAAATGTGGTTGTCTGCCAAAATATTTTGTTGTATCGACTTTAATGACAGTTTAACTTTTGTTCAGTAAACCGCCTTGATCAACTTAGTAAGTAGATGTGTTTAGTTTTGATATATATTTAACCCATCATCGTGAGAATCAAAACCACCTCTCTTCAGTAAGTAGTTGATTTGAATATAGAAAGCGATAGAGACTTATCTGATATTAACTCGAGGGCGACCAACTTTGTCCGAAAGAGTAGTCTGTTGTTACTGATTTGCTGTGAGCACTTTTTGGATTAGTCCATTAATTTACCATGTATCATTAGGTTCATCGATAATCGATCAGTCACGATTGTCAGATACAATTCTTATGAAGTTCTATATAAGGGCTTCGTTATTACTTCGCGATAGGTTTTGCCTTCCTTTTAGATTTGAGTCTTTTAGAAAAACTTGTATTCTATCTTTCGAAACTTCATGCTTCTGTGTACTGATTGTGGGCTTCATTTTCCTCAGATAAAACAACCATCATACCCTTAAGTCATATGCTCGGTATGAGAGGAGTTGGAAAATTTAGATCCATTAGTTAGATCTGGCTTGTCTAGACCCCCTTAAGCAATTCTCCGGTAGATTAGGCAGTGACGATATAATGTGCTCCATTGAGGAATATTGTGCCTCTAATCAGCGCGTCAGATTTCTTGGACTCCAATAGAGATCCAATGTATTTTGTTTAAAAATTCTTTCCTCGTTATTCAAACTGATCAACTATTTCGAAGATCCATCATGTTAGTCATTTTTTGGTAGAAATATTCATATTCTCATTATAATTCCCGCTTTTTAGAGATTATGTTCGTTGGGCGACCATTCTTTATAAGCGTCAAAAACTGTTTTAAATGAATCCATGTGATAATTCATGGATTTATCGTGCAGATCGCTTCGACCTTGATACTTCATTCTCATTGAGCAGCTTTTTTGACCAATCTAGTGCCGTTCCAACTTACTCGCATTAAACGGGGAAGTCAAAGGTCGCAGTCCCGTCTCTAGATGTTCGTCCAGCCATTGGATTAACTTTAACATTTCCCTATAAATAGGTAGGCAGTTTCTTTCATACCTATTTATACCGTAGAAAAATGGAGATATCAGTTACTTTGGGTTTTACGTTGCCCAGTGATCCTATAATATTCAAAAAGTCACATTATCGTGATCCATTACGTTATAATAACTCCATCATCTTCTGCCTTGTACTGTCAGGTCCTATTAACACCCTACCTAGTACTGACGGGTCCCATGTGACCTCAGCCTTAGTCTTCATGGGGTTGGGGTCCATGGTATTTTGTTAGCACATGGAGGGTTCATATTTACCAGGCATCCCTGTTCTTCGATGTTACTTCGGAGTGATAGACCACGAGGATGTGTTGATAAATTTTCACTTTTGCGATGGTCCGCTCGAGATGCTGCTTTAGAGTAAAAATCAACCCCATTATACAAGCAGGATCTCGGTTTGGTCGAATGACCGCTACAAGTTATCTGGCTGGTAGTGATCACCTCGATTAAAGGAAGAATCGATCTTCAGAGCCTGGCCGTCGAACCAAAGAAGTCGACCATCCTGAGCAGCATGCTTCTTTGGTGGTCGAAGAAGGAAGGAGATCGAGGCACTGGGGAGGAGATTGATGTTTCCGTGGACATTGTCGTGAAAGACTCCGATCTATTTAGACGGAAGTTTTCATTTTCGTAGTTTGTAACGATATGTAATTTGAAGAAATGCTCTTTGTACTCAGATGAATAAAACTTCATGTGTAAATCAAGAGATGTTTTTTGTACTCAAATGAATAAAACTTCATGTTTCTTAATATTTCTCATCTTCATAAGTTCTTGTTTTTGTTCTATCTCAATCTTTACTTAGGTTTTTACCGATGTTTGGCCTTAACCTATTTAATCGTTGCTATGGAGATCGATGAGCGTTTATCGAGCGAATCGATTTTACTCAACTCTTTAGGACTTAGGTTTTCTACCAAATGTTTGGTTTTAACCTATTCAATCGTTATTATGGAGATCGAGGAGCGTTTATCGAGCGAATCAATTTTACTCAACTCTTTAGGACTTAGGTTTTCTACCAAATGTTTGGTTTTAACTAATTCAACCGTTATTATGAAGATCGAGGAGCGTTTATCGAGCAAAATCGATTTTACTCAACTCGTTAGGACTTAGGTTTTCTACCAAATGTTTGGCTTTAACCTATTCAATCGTTATTATGGAGATGGAGGAGCGTTTATCGAGCGAATCGATTTTACTCAACTCTTTAGGACTTAGATTTTCTACAAAATGTTTGGCTTTAACCGATTCAATCATTATTATGGAGATCGGGGAGCATTTATCGAGCTTTATCATCATAAACCAATAAAAAAAAGAAGAAGAATCGATTTTACTCTATAGGACTTAGGTTTTTTTTTTTTTTACCAATTTTTGGCTTTTAACCTTTCTTAATCGCTGGTATGGATATCGAGGAGTGTTTATCGAGCGAATCGATTCTATTCAACTCTATGACTTAGGTTTTTTTTACCAATTTTTAGCTTGTAACCTTTCTTAATCACTGGTATGGAGATCGGGGACTGTTTATCGAGCGAATCGATTCTATTCAACTCTATGACTTACCAATTTTTGGCTTGTAACCTTTCCTAATCGCTGGTATGGAGATCGAGGAGTGTTTATCGAGCGGATCGATTTTACTCAACTCTTTAGTACTTAGGTTTTTTACCAATTATTAGCTTTAACCTATTTGATCGTCGATATGGAGATAGAGGAACATTTATCGAGCGATTTTACTTAACTCTTTAGTACTTAGGTTTTTTACCAATTATTGGCTTTAACCTATTTGATCGTCGGTATGGAGATAGATGAGCGTTTATCGAGCGGATTGATTTTACTCAACTCTTTAGTACTTAGATTTTTAACCAATTATTGGCTTTAACCTATTTGATCGTCGATATGGAGATAGAGGAGCTTTTATCAAGCGAATCGATTCTACTAAACTCTATGACTTAGTTTTTTACCAATTCTTTGCTTTTAACCTTTCCTAATCGCTGGTATGGAGATCGAGGAGTGTTTATCGAGCGGATCGATTTTACTCAACTCTTTTGTACTAAGGTTTTTTACCAATTATTGGCTTTAACCTATTTGATCGTCGGTATGGAGATAGAGGAGCGTTTATCGAGCGGATCAATTCTACTAAACTCTATGACTTAGTTTTTTACCAATGTTTTGCTTGTAACCTTTCCTAATCGCTGGTATGGAGATCGAGGAGTGTTTATCGAGCGTATCGATTTTACTCAACTCTTTAGTACTAAGGTTTTTTACCAATTATTAGCTTTAACCTATTTGATCGTCGGTATGGCGATAGAGGAGCGTTTATCGAGCGGATCAATTTTACTCAACTCTTTTGTACTAAGGTTTTTTTACCATTTATTGGCTTTAACCTATTTGATCGTCGGTATGGAGATAGAGGAGCGTTTATCGAGCGGATCGATTCTACTAAACTCTATGACTTAGTTTTTTACCAATTTTTTGCTTGTAACCTTTCCTGATCGCTGGTATGGAGATCGAGGAGTGTTTATCGAGCGGATCGATTTTACTCAACTCTTTAGTACTTAGGTTTTTTACCAATTATTGGCTTTAACCTATTTGATCATCGGTATGGAGATAGAGGAGCGTTTATCGAGCGGATCAATTTTAGTCAACTCTTTTGTACTAAGGTTCTTTACCAATTATTGGCTTTAACCTATTTGATCGTCGGTATGGAGATAGAGGAGCGTTTATCGAGCGGATCGATTTTACTCAACTCCTTAGTACTTAGGTTTTTTACCAATTATTGGTTTTAACCTATTTGAATCTCTGATTCGGCTGATAACTCATAATCATTGATTATATTTCAGAAGAAATCTTAAGCTAAAGCCTTTATTACAACAAATAGTACGAAAAAGTTAAAATAAACAAAATTTAAAAAGAATAGTAAGGATAACCACTAGGATTTATTTTCCATAGTATCTTCTCAGGTTGACCGCATTCCAAGTCCTTGGTAAGGGTGTTCCGTCCAAGTGTGCAATTTTGTATGAACCTTTCTTTCCTACACCAACGACGACGTATGGCCCTTCCCAATTTTGTTGCAATTTTCCTACATGCTTGGACACCTCCACTTTTTTCAATATTAAGTCCCCCTCTTTGAAGCTCCGTACGCGCACCTTTTGATTGTAGGCCTTCTCCATATTTGATTTAGCTACCTGCAATCGTACGTTAGCTTTTTCTCTTAAGGCTTCAGTCAGGTCGAGATCATTCTCTCTAGCTTTGTCATTTTCCTGGCTATCATACATCTCGATCCTCGGGGTCGGGAGTAGTGTTTCAACTAGAATTACAGTCTCCGAGCCGTATACCAAACTGAATGGGGCCTCATCGATCGATGTCCTGACTGTTGTCCGATTGGCCTAAAGTACTCCGGGGAGTTCATCCAGCTATCTTCCTTTGGCTGCCCCTAATCTTTTCTCCAAAGATTTTATTATTTCACGGTTTGCTACTTCAGTTTGTCCGTTTGCTCTGGGATGTCCTACGGACGTGAAGTTTTGTTGAATTCCTAGTTTAGCGCACCATTCCGATACTTGTTTTCCCACGAATTGAGTTCCATTATCAGAGATTAGGATTCGTGGGATGCCAATGCGACACACTATGAACTTCCATAGGAAATTAATTACTTGGAACTGAGCTATTCGAGCAAGAGCAATGCATTCTATCCATTTGCTAAAATACTCGACAGCGACTAGAACATATGCTTTCTTAGACCTGGCTACCGGAAAAGGTCCCACAATGTCCATTCCCCATTGATCAAACGGCCAGCACACAGGTATCGTGTGCATGTTTTCGTCTGGTTGATGGCTTATATTCGCATGAACTTGGCAATGATGACACTTTTGCACATATTGAATGGCATCATTGTATAAGGTAGGCCAATAGTAACCAGTTCGGTGACATTTCAAGGCTAAAGCCCTGGCTCCATTGTGATTCCCTGCCTTCCCTTCGTGTATTTCTCGAAGTATGTCATTGGTTTGTATTTCGGGAATACACTTTAATAGAACTCCGGATATCGATCTTCGATAGTCTTCGTACTATTATCGTGTATTTTGGAGCTCGATATTTTATTTTCCGAGAATCATTTAGGTCAAGCGGCAGGTTTCCTTCGCGGAGGTAATCTATCATCGGAGTCATCCAGCTCCTTTCAGCTTCTTCGATTTCCGTCATTTCAGCAACCGGTGTCTCGTCGATGTCGATTGCTGGTGTATTGGAGATTAACCAGTTGATCGCTCTTTCTGTTTTACCATCATGAGATCCTGTAAACCTAGAATGTGGATTTGCCCATTTGTTTTCCGAACGTGGAACATTCTGTATTTCGAAATTTTCAAATTTCTGGGTCAATTCTTTTACTTTAGCGAGGTATTTGATCATGTTGAATTTTTTTGCCTCGTATAGACCTTCAAAATGTCTTTGTACTAACTCCAAATCAGTGAGTACTCTGAGACTCTTTATGTTGGCTTTAATTGCCATTTCCATTCCTGCAATTAATTCATCGTACTCGACTTCATTGTTAGTTCCTACGAAGTCCAACGTTATCGCGTAATTTATATCTTCCTTATTTGGTCCGGTAAAGTTGATTCCAGCTCCGCCTCCCTCACGGCTTGAAGCACCGTCGACATGCATTAACCAGGTTTGATTTTCTATAATCAGGATATCGTTATCACGACTGGTCGACTCGCTGTGTTCGAATGTTGAGGTCGGAGTTTCTAATAGGAAGTCGGCCAGAACTTGGGCCTTAATAGCGATGCGTGGTTTATATTCAACTTCGAACTGTCCTAGTTCGATGGCCCATTTGATCAATCTACCAGAGGCTTTTGGCTTTGCCAAGACTTGTCTCAGTGGTTGATTCGTAAGCACTATTATTTTATACGTTAAAAAGTATGGTCGGAGTTTTCGTGCTGCCACCACTAAAGCCAAGGCAAATTTCTCTATCTCCAAGTAATTCTTCTCTGTTCCTTGTAGTAACTTGCTTAGGTAGTAAACAGGCTTATGTTCCGTGCCTTCGATCTTTACTAGGACCGAACTGATGGCTACTGCGGAGATAGATATGTAAATGTATAACGGTTCACCTTCACTTGGTTTAGCTAATAGCGGAGAAGGGGTTAAGTATTCTTTTAGATGATTGAATGCCTGATCGCACTCCTCGGTCCAAACAAAGTTTTTCGCCTTTCGTAAAGTCTGAGAGAAAGGCAAACTTCTATCCGCTGACTTAGAGATTAATCTATTCGACGCGACAATTTTTCCTACTAAGCTTTGTACTTGGGAGATTGTCTTACGTGGTCTCATTTCAGTTACAGCTCGAATCTTTTCGGGATTTGCTTCGATCCCTCGTTGATGGACCATATATCCTAAGAACTTTCCAGATTTAACTCCAAAAGTAAATTTTGTAGGATTAAGCATTAATGGAAGTATTTGTGGATGATATGTTGGTCAAAAGCATGAATGAAGCAGACCATGTAAAGCATCTCGATCGATGTTTCCAGATATTGAGAAAATACCGCATCATGCTTAATCCTGCAAATTGTACTTTTGGAGTTAAATCTGGATAGTTCTTATGATATATGGTCCATCAACGATGGATCGAAGCAAATCCCGAAAAGATTCGAGCTATAACTGAAATGAGACCACCTAAGACAATCTCCCAAGTACAAAGCTTAGTAGGAAAAATTGTCGCGTTGAACAGATTTATCTCTAAGTCAGCGGATAGAAGTTTGCCTTTCTTTCAAACTTTACGGAAGGCAAAAAACTTTGTTTGGACCGAGGAGTGCGATCAGGCATTCAATCAACTAAAAGAATACTTAACCTCTTCTCCGCTATAAGCTAAACCAACTGAAGGTGAACCGTTATACATTTACATATCTATCTCCACAGTAGCCATTAGTTCGATTTTGGTAAGGATAGAAGGCACTAAACATAAGCCTGTCTACTACCTAAGTAAGTTATTACAAGGAGCGGAGAAGAATTATTTGGAGATAGAGAAATTTGCTCTGGCCTTTGTGGTGGCCGCTCGAAAACTCCGACCATACTTCTTAACATATAAAATAGTGATGCTTACAAACCAACCATTGAGACAAGTCCTGGCAAAGCCAGAAGCCTCTGGTAGACTAATTAAGTGGGCGGTCGAATTAGGACAATTCGAAATCGAATATAAACCACGAATTGCTATCAAGGCTCAAGTTCTGGCCTACTTCCTATTGGAAACTCCCACCTCGACACAAGAATCTATCGACTCAACCAGCTGCGATAACGATATCTTGATAGTTAAAAACAACACCTGGCTAATGCATGTCGACGGAGCATCAAGAAGAGAGGGCGGAGGAGCCGAAATCATTTTTACCGGCTCGAAGAATGAAGATATAAACTATGCTATCACATTAGACTTCATGGTAACTAACAACGAAGCGGAGTATGAAGCATTAATTGCAGGAATGGAAATGGCGATCAAAGCCAACATAAAAAGCCTCAAAGTATTGACTGATTCAGAGTTGGTACAGAGACAAATTGAAGGCTTATTCGAAGCAAAGGAATTTAACATGATCAAGTACCTCGCCAAAGTAAAAGAATTAACTGGAAAATTTCAGAATTTCGAAATACGGAATGTTCCCCGTTCAAAATACAAATGGGCAGATCAACTCTCTAGATTCACAGGATCAACAGAGGGTCGAGCAGAAAAAGTAATCACTTGGTTAATTTCAAATACTCCAGCAATTGACATCGACAACACACCTGTCGCTGAAATAATGGAAACTGAAGTAGCAGAAAGGAACTAGATGACTCCAATGATGGATTACATTATGGAAGGAAACTTGCCACCCGATCAAAATGAAGCTCAGAAATTAAAATATCGAGCACCAAGGTACACGATTTTGGACGGAAAGCTCTATAGAAGATCGATATCCGGAATTCTCCTAAAATTTATTTCCGAACCACAAATCAATGATGTACTCCGAGAAATACATGAAAGGGAGACAGGAAACCACAGTGGAGCCAGGGCCTTAGCCTTGAAATGTCTCCGAACAGGATATTATTGGCCTACCTTAAACAAGGATGCCATTCAATATGTCCAAAAATGTAATCATTGCCAAGTTCACGCTAATATAAGCCATCAACCAGCCGAAAAGATGCACTCGATACCTGTATGCTGGCCATTTGATCAGTGGGGAATAAGCATTGTGGGACCTTTCCAGTTGCCAGGTCTAAGAAAACTTATGTTCTAGTAGCTGTCGAATATTTCAGCAAGTGGATAGAATGCATCGCTCTTGCTCGGATAACACAGTTTCAAGTAATGAATTTCCTATGGAAGTTCATAGTATGTCGATTTGGCATCCCACGAATCCTAATCTCTGATAATGGAACTCAATTCGAGGGAAAACAAGTATTGGAGTGGTGCTCCAAACTGGGAATTTAACAAAACTTCACCTCGGTAGGACACCCAAGAGCAAACGGACAAACTGAAGTAGCAAACCGTGAAATAATAAAATCTCTTGAGAAAATATTAGGGGCAGCAAAAGGAAGATAGTTGGATGAACTCCCTGGAGTGCTTTGGGCAAATCGGACTACTGTAAAAGCCTCGACTAGCGAGACCCCATTCAGTTTGGTATACGGCTCGGAGGCTGTAATTTCAGTCGAAACATTAGTCCCGACATCGAGGATTGAGATGTACGATAGCGAGGAAAATGAAAAGGCTAGAGAAAATGAGATCGACCTGATCGAAGCTTTAAGAGAAAAAGCTGCAGTACATTTACAGGTGGCTAAATCAAATATGGAGAAGACCTACAACCAAAAAGTGCACGTACGAACCTTCAAAGAATTCAAAGAAGGGGACTTAGTGCTAAAGAAAGTAGAGGTGTCCAAACACGTCAATTGCAACAGAATTAGGACGGACCTTACATCGTCGTTGGTGTAGGAAAGAAAGATTCATACAAAATTGCACACATGGATGGAACGCCTTTACCAAGGACTTGGAACGCGGTCAACTTGAGAAGATAGTATGGGAGATGAATCCTAGAAATTATCCTTATTACTTTTTTTAATTTTGTTTATTTTTTTTTAAACTTTTTCGTAATAATTGTTGCAATAAAAGCTTTTGCTTAGAATTCTTTTGAAAGATAATCGATGACAATGAGTTATTAGCCGAATCAGAGATTCAAAAGGTTAAAACCAACTATTGGTTAATAACCTAAGTACAAAAGAGTTGAGTAAAATCGATTCGCTCGATAAACACTCTTCGATCTCCATAACGACAAGCAAAGGGTTAAAACCAATTATTGGTAGAAACCTAAGTACAAAAGAGTTGAGTAAAATCGATTCGCTCGATAAACACTCCTCGATCTCCATAACGACGATCAAATATGTTAAAGCCAATGATTGGTATAAACCTACCTGCTAAGGAGTTGAGTAAAATCGATTCGCTCGATAAACACTCCTCGATCTCCATAACGACGATCAAATAGGTTAAAATCAATTAATGGTAAAAAAAACTAAGTACAAAAGAGTTGAGTAAAATCGATTCGCTCGATAAACAATCCTCGATCTCCATAACGACGATCAAATAGGTTAAAACCAATTATTGGTAAAAAACCTAAGTACAAAAGAGTTGAGTAAAATTGATTCGCTCGATAAACACTCCTCGATCTCCATAAGGACGATCAAATATGTTAAAGCCAATGATTGGTAAAAAACCTACTTGCTAAAGAGTTGAGTAAAATCGATTAGGTCGATAAACACTCCTCGATCTCCATAAACGACGATTAAAAATGTTAAAGTCAATGATTGGTAAAACACCTAAGTACTAAAGAGTTGAGTAAAATCGATCCGCTCGATAAACACTCCTCGATCTCCATAAAGTGACCTACTTACTGGTTAAAGCCAATAATTGGTAAAAAACCTAAGTACTAAAGAGTTGAGTAAAATTGATCCGCTCGATAAACACTCCTCAATCTCCATAAAGCGACGTACTTACTGGTTAAAGCCAATAATTGGTAAAAAACCTAAGCACTAAAGAGTTGAGTAAAATCGATCCGCTCAATAAAGACTCATCAATCTCCATAAAGCAACCTACTTACTGGTTAAAACCAATACTTGGTAAAAAAACCTAAGTCCTAAAAAAAAATTCTTGAATAGAATCGAACCGCTCGATAAACACTCATCGATCCCCGAGACAACAATTATATGGGTTAAAGCCAATCATTAGTGGAGAACCTAAAACCCGAGAGAGATCACAGCAAGAAAAAGTATACAAAGATAAGAGATATTACGAATTATGAAGTTTTATTTATCTGAGTACAAAGAACATCTCTCAATTTATATATGAAGTTTTATTCTTCTGGGTACAAAGAACACTCTTCGATTTACATCTCGTTACAAATACAAAGGTGTAAAATCCTATCCAATAGATCGGACTCTTTCACGACAATGTCCACGGAAACATCAATCTCATCCCTAGCGCCTCGATCTCCTTCTTCAACCACCTAAGAAGCATGCTGCTCAGGATGGTCGACTTCTTTAGTTCGATGGCCAGGCTCTGAAGGTCGACTCTCCTTTTAATAGAGACGGTCACTACCAGCCAGATAACTTGTAGCGGTCATTCGACCAAAACGAGTTCTTGCTTGAATAATGGGGTTGACTTTTACTCTAAAGCAGGATCTCGCACAGACAGCTGCAAAAGTTAAAATTTATCAACACGACCCAATGTATCTATCACTCCAGAGGTAACATCAAAGAATCGGGCTGGCTGGATAAATCAGAACCCCCCATGTGCTAATCAAGCCACACGAACCTCCAATATGATGAAGACCAAGACTGAGGTACATGGGACCCGTCAGTACTAGGTAGGGTGTTATGGGACCTGTTAGTACAAAGCAAAAGATGATGGAGTTATTATGACGTAATAGATCACGATAATGTGACTTTTTGAATATTATAAGGTCACTGGGCAGGGTAAAACCCAAAGAAACTGATATCTCCATTTCGTACGGTATGAATAGAAATGGGAATAAACTGCTTACCTATTTATAAGGAAACCTTAAAGATAATCCTACGGATGAAAGAAGATCTGATAAAAAGACGAGAATGCGACCTTTGACTTCCCCTATTTAATGCGAGTAAGTTGGAACGGCATTAGATTAGTCGATAAAGCTGCTAGATGAGAATGAAGCATCAAGGTCGAAGCGATTAGAAGGAAAGAATCCATGCACGTTCAAGTGGATTCATTAAAAAAAAAAGTCTTGGAACTTTATAAAGAATGTTCGACAGACGAACAGAGTCCTTGAAAAGAAAGATTTACAATGACAGATGAGTACTTCTACCAAAAGTAAGTGAACATGGAAGATGCTCGAAATAATAAATCGTTTTGAAATAACGACTAGTATCTAGTAAAGCGAATACTGACCTCCCCTAGAGTTCAAGAAATCTGACGGGGTAAAAAGAGAGACAATCTTTCTCACCATATCACATGGGCTCGTCGCTGCCTCATCTACCAAAGAATTGCTTAAAGGGGTCTGGACAAGTCAGATCTAACTAATGGTTCTACATTTTCCAATTCCTCCCATACCAAAGTACAACTTAGTACTACTAACGGTGGTTTAATCTCGGGAAATTGAAGTTTCCAATCCATACACAAAACATTGAAAGTTTAAAAAACTGGGGAATAGGCCCAGTTCCTTTTTTTATATATATATATACTAAGAATTCTACTGAGAATTCTGGTGAAAATAACATTTACAATAGAGGTTATGCAGAGACCTTTATATAGAACTTCATACAAAATTATGTCTGACAACTCCAACTGATCGACCATCGATGAACATGATAAATTACCACCGAGCATCTTTGAGGTTTTAATAAATGCGAGAGTTGTCCAGACACATTATCAAATTCAAGTTGTGACAACTTACGGGTTCGGGACGAGTAACATGCATAGGGCATGTTATCATAACTTCGCAACAACTCAGTCAAAGAGGGGTTTTCTTAAGCTCAACACCTCTACATTAATGAATAGAATTACAAGTGACTTCTTCGATTTGAGAGGACTCCTGTCCGGTTGACAACGACAATTTACTTTTTGCTTAAATCACCTACTTAACAAGCAGTATAAAATCACTTACGAATGTAACGTGATGCAGATATTTTGCAAGATATCTACTCGACAAGGTAAATCAATTTACTTCTCCAAAACAAAAAAGATTGGAATTACCATAGAATATTTAGAGCAAAATATTGTGGTTATACAAAATATGCTAAGGGTGAATTTTCCCTTAACGGCCACATATTGGTTCCGTTCTACAAAAAAAAAATTAAGATGCAAGTCATCAGGACTGATCGCCACCAGAAGGTCTGCTCGAAGCACCCTTCCAAGGAGTAGCTGCATCAAGAAACGCTTTCAGCTCCTCTTGACGCGTCTGATAACCTTGGTCATAGCCTTCTTCAAAAGCTAACCGACGAGATTCCTCCGAACCAGCGTTAACCAGAGTCAGATCATCTCGCACCTTCTCAAGAGCTGCTTTTTTCATCATGCAGTTTCTTCATATCATCATTGAGGATCTCGAGCTGAAGGGAAAGTCCCCTGACCTTGTCCCTCTCTATATCCAATTTACGCCGCACGATCTCCTTACTAGAAAACAACTCGTCACTCTGCATACCCAAATCCAGAGCATAGTATTTCCCCTGAAAAGAAAAGGAAGGGTAAGCAGAAAAATTGAGAATCTCTTGAAGGAACAAGCTACAAAGAATAAATACCTGCTCAAAATGCTTGAAGAGGGATTGTACGAGCTGAAGATTGGAAGAACCCTCGTGCCTTTTCAGCTCACCCAGCAAGATTGTGCTAAGACCCAAGTCCCAAGACAAAGGATCTCGCTCGCCAGAATCAGGAAAAACCGAATCAAGGGAAATCTTATCGGTACGAGGGGAATGGGACTCAGTTATATCCTTAACCTGATCCAGGATACCATCAAAGGAATCTCTTTTCCCGACTCCGAGTATTGGAACCTTCGACCAGATCTTGGCTCGATATGACCACCAGAAGAACAACCAGCCTTGAAAGAGGTGGTTACTGTCGTAGTATCCAAAAATAAAAACTCTAAAAAATTATGTGCTAAAGGTTGTGTTAAAGAAGGATCTAAAAACAAGCCGCTACCACCTAGCCCCATAGAAATATCCCCTTGACACTGGTGAATGACCAAGTCAGTGGCAGAAGAAGAAGAAGTTGGGTGGTTAAGAGCATAATCGTGCAATACATGTTCATAAGAAGTAATGGTTGAAGAAATGGGAATACGGAAAGATTGCTCCGTATTGGACATATCTCCAAAAGCAATCCAACCAGGAGAAGGTCTCCTTTGAAAATCAGAAGAAATGGGATTTTGATGAGAAAGGTCGGAACGAGTACTCACTTCATTAGAACGATTCGATGGTATAACGGAAGTTGGCACCCCCGAGCTGATGAGGGTCTGGGATCGTAGAGGGTCAACTGAAGGCCCCTCGTTACGGGACCTCTTTGATTTTGGATTTTGGCGATTATCGCATGAAGAACGCTTGGAAGTGTTACCGAAAAGATTACTCATTCTTGGAATGTTAAGAAAATAACTGGATTATCGAGGAGAGTTATCGACCTACTGGGGAGAATATTTTATCTAAGTAGGGACGCGCGGTAAATTAACGAAGAACTTTTTACCTCAAGTATTTATAGTAAGTGAAAAGACACAACAGACCATGGAATAGGCGTGAAACAGAGTGCTGACCAATGAACATTTGCGCAAATTCGAAGAGACGCAAAGACAATGATTATGTTAGAATTAAAGACCCATGTCTGAATCGTCATAATAAATGAAGAATTTAAGATCATAAATCTGGAAATACAAATCGTCTTGGTACAAGGATTAAAAAAGTAAAATTACAATCACATTGAAATGATTATTGTTTATAAAAGATTCATGATCACCCACATCCGAAGTTCGTTGGTCGCTCACTACTATCTCTTGCTGATCGCCAGCTGGAATATCCTGATCGCCAGTCGCCCCTTCCTCCTTATCTGCATTCGTCACAACTTCATAATTATCCTCCTCGCCCTCTTGATCAACAAAATTATTATCAACTTCAGGATTGATATATGAAGAAGGAGTTGGTAAAGGTTTTCCAAACTCCTCGACCAAATGAGCTAAAGGAAAAAACTTGTATTCAACACTCGGCAGATCAGAAGAAGAATATTCCTCGCCATAACGATTAAGGCTAACATGTGTGGCCCTGAAATATTCTCTCCTGCGATCTTCGATCAATGCCATAGCGACCATCTGGTGGATCGCTTTCTTAAAGGTACTTTCAAGAAGGGGACCAACCTTCTGGTACAGCAGAGCAGTATGAACCGGGGAATTAAGGAACTCGCGAATCACTTTCTCGTCAGGATTCTTACCATATCGATCAATAAGTCCACCAAGGGGAAGATCCTCTCCATACTCATCCAAGGAAGCCTGAAGACTAGCAATTTGGGACTCCAGCTCGCTGATACGAGTAGTATTTTGAACGTGATGATCTTCCAGCTCCTTGGCCAGCTGGTTAACCCATTCTTGGGCGCGAGAAGTCTCCAAAATACTATTCAAAATATGGGGATTGTCAGTCCCCATACCCTGGGTACGTTCAGCAGAAAATGGAAGGGAGGAAGAGGTGGAAGAACCGGCCTCTGTCACACCACCCTCTAAAACCGGCGCCTTCTGAAGCAAGGCCTTATTCCTTTCCTCAAGATATTCACATTGTTGATTCCAAAGGGCAGCTTCGAAAGCGTATGACAGAAGACAAGTACTAGTCTGAGGAATCAAGAATATGAACTATTTAAGTGGATAATCCCTCAAAGTATTGACATGAAACAAAAAGCATGTAAAAATGTTTACCTTCTTGGCATAAAGAGAAGCTTTTTGTAACTTTTCCAAGGGATCTTTGCTAAGCAACTTATTAATATCACGTGTAAAAACGCCAGAGAGAAGGATATGAGTAGCCTTATCTACTGCATTCTCCTTCTCATCATGAATCAAAGAATCATTCTCGAGATAACTGGCAGCTCTCTTTCCCTCTAAATGATCTTCGATCATTTCGACAACAGTAGGCTTTGGGAGTTGTTCGCCAAGTAAAGAAAGGTCCTCACCAGAGCGACCATAGAATTGTTTTCTCCTCTTAGCCAGCGAGTCAGTTGAATGGGGCATCGACCAGCTACGACAGCCACGGATGCCAAGGGATGTTCTGAGTTGGAGAGGAGGATAACCTTGTCCTGATCCTGTAGGACCGGGAGCTTGTGGAGAAAGGGGTTCCTGAGCAGTTTCCTCCAAAGAATTTGGGGATTCCTCTCTATAATCCTCAGAATCATGGCCTAGATCCAATTTCCTCTTTCTGGACACCCTTTGCTCAATTGGATGGTTCTCCACTATCTTGGTAGACTTCGATAGAACCATCTTCCCTTTCGAAGAGTGCCAGGAATTCTCCACCATGGAAACTAAAGAAAATGAACTCCAGTCAAGTATGTTATTCAAAGAAAACATAAAGTAAATGCAATAATGAAACATAACACTTACCAAGCGACTGAGAAGAAGAAGAGATGGGAAAAGTGTGAGAACTTAGGCCAGCTTTACAAAGAAAATCCTCATCTATAAGAAGAGCACACTGATACTTGTCGGCACTCATCTCCATTATCTCTTCGACCAACTTTGGATCGTCCGGGATAAACTGACCTCCAACAGAGCGACCACCAAAAATCCACTTGGACTCATGGTCCCATGAGAATGGTTCGGTGGAACCATCAGCTAAAGTAAGATAAGAGGGGGGGGGGGGGGACGAACAAAGAAAAAGTGAGACTTCCAGTTGGGATTGCTGGAAATAGGAGAATCAAAGATAGATCGACCAGACTTTTGACTATCGAAAAAGTATCCATGATTGGAAGAGCTAGAAATATTGAAACGAAATAATTGAGTAAAATTACGAAAAGAGGGCTGGAACCCTCTGGCAATCATCAAAATGGAAAAACAAACGACAAATGCTACGGAATTAGGGACCAGTTGTGTTAGTGAAACACTGAATATCTTTAAACTATCTAGAAACAAGGCAGACAAAGGAAGACGAAGACCATGATAAAAATCGGTGGTGTAAAAGGCCCGACAACCTTCCGGCGGAGAAGTAACCCTATCGGAGGGAGACGGAAGGATAATCTGAGAGCCTTCAGGGAAGTATTTTGCATAACTTTCCAACCTCATGAAAATTCTCTTCAGTATAAGCACAGGAAAGGCTCTCGACCGGATCATATACTTGGGGATTGGCACCTTTGCCTTTCTTAGCCTTGGCTGCGACATTTGCATCAGAAATGATCCGCACTTTGAAAGTGTCCTTGTCAGGAATAATTATCTCTGATGGTCCCGTTTGTTCTGGTGGAGGGCTAGGAGAAGCCCCCACGTCGATAACAGGAATGACTTGTTCAACAGAAGAGGAGGAAGGGTTCTTTGAAATGGAGGCCTTGTTATTTGATCTTCGGAAAATGATAGTCGATGAACACAATATTTAGAAAAACTATCGAATAAGAAAATTACTGCAATAAAATTGGAGGTGGAAAATAAAAAATGGTTGAAACTACAATCGCCTATTTATATAGAAGACCGAAAAGACGCTTAAAACCATTGGCAACTGATCATATTCCCGCCAATCAATGGAGAAAAACCGCCTACACGACAAGAAAAAATATTATTGTTCGGAAACGATTATCTATTAATTGTAGCACTCTTTTCCTTGCCTTGGATTTTTTCCCACAGGGTTTTTTCCAAGTAAGGTTTTTAACGAGGCACAATTCATAGAAAAGACAGTCGTATTAGACCATCTACTTCTACGAGCTTCTATTGCATGTTCGCTCAAAGAAGTGAGGGAGTACTGATGGGGGCTGTTTTACACCCCATATAACATTCAGAGCAATTATATGATACTCGATCGGCTCGACCAGGAGGTTGATTCTCTAATAGCCATTCGATCTGACCAGAGATAGCTATCCATAGCGATCAAACCGAAATTCAAGTTCAAGAAGGACTAATACCCCGAGTCCTAGTAGGATTATGTTTCCTTGTATAGCTAGGATTAATATCATATAAATATATGGCTCAACATTGTATTACAACTAACTAAACAGAGCTTACGCCTACATACCTAGGCATTTTGATATCAAATCAATCAATAGAAAAGCTTGTGCTATATTATATTCAATATTCATAATCTCGTGTTCTTACTGCTTTTTATATATTGTTCTTTCTTGAGATTGATCCATCCGGAATAAAGTAACCAAGCCCTATAATCTCTATATTATTTTAACGCATAAAGCATTATCATTGATTTAATCAAACCCTACGAAAAACTGTTAAATCAACTTGTAAACCTTGTATCCATCTGGTCAATGGTTTCCGTAGACTTCATCTTGAAGTTGTCCAGCTTTTCCAGAGCAACACTCAGCTGATGCTCTTTAATGGCATCATTTCCTTCGCTCATATCACGAACCTTATCCCACATCTCTTTGGCAGTCTTGCAATGCTTGACTTTGTCAAATCTATCATTATCCAGGGCTTTGGTCATAATGAAATAGCCAACTTTGTCCAGATTGTACAGCTTGATTTCTTCAGCTGTCATCTCACGCAAATCTTTCTCCACCACTATGTGAACTTCGTCAACCTTTATAGTCTTGGTGAATTTGAATGGACCTTTTATGATACATGTGTACATGTTATCATTGTAAGCAGCTAAGAAGATCTCCATTCTGATCTTCCAGTCTTCGAAGCTCATACCAGTTATGTGGGGAACATGGCTGATACAATCCATTTTCAAAAAGTTTTTGATTTTTAAAAAATATGCTCTTTTGAAAATGTTTGAAAACCTTTGAAAAACACTCGGATCAAGCTCGTTGATCAGGCAGCTGATTCTAATGAACCACCCGCTCTGATACCACTTGTTGGTCCCAAGTGGTCAGATGAGGTCTAGGGGGGGTGAATAGACCTTTGAAAAGTTTAGACTTTAAAACTTTTCAGTCGTCTGTCAGCAGACTAAGCTGCTATAGGTCAATAAGCAGACTAAGCTGATCGTGAATAAATCTTTGAACAACATAGTTAACTACTTCTCTTTTTACTACTTAGCTGATTTCAGCAAACTTAACTTTGAAAGCAGAGTACTTGCAGCGGATTGGAATAAGTGTTTTCTCAAGTAAATTCTTAGTCTTTTGAAATATTAAACCCCACTTTTATCAAACTCCCTATAAAGAATCTTTCAACAGTTTTGACAAAGTGTTTTTATGCAACTTGAAAATATGCAAGGAAAAATGCAAATTAAAAACACAAGGAATTTTTACAGTGGTTATACGGATAAAAATCATTTAGTCCACTCTTCCAAGTCACTTAGATCTTGGGTTATACTATAAACACACAGTTTACAATATACTCTACTTATACTAAAACAACAAATGAATCTGGCCGTAAGCTCACAATAGGAAATCACAAAGAAGACCTATCCTCTGAAGCTTGATCACTCACTAAGATGGATCTACACTTCTCACAACACTATTTTTACAGTTTTTCACTCAGAAAAATGTTTTTCTTTGATCTTCAACTTCGGCTTTTGTCAACAAATGACTAAGCTGATGAGTGAGCTGTTCTTGAGACTTAGAGATTTTGCTTCAGAAATTTCTCAGAGATAGTGTTGTTATCTTCTTCTTCAGTCTCGCGAACTATTTATACTCCTGGTTTGAAAAATGTCCGTTGAAGAAAGACAAAATTCAAATTCCTCGGGTACTGGTCCTTAATGTCTGCGAACGGCTCTCTACTCTACCACAGTACTGTCAACAATACTTTTTGTCAAGCAGCATTTAATGCACCAAGCTGATACGAGGTTTTCCTTCAATCATTTGCCATTAATACCCTCGGTCTTCAGTATTTATTACTCCAAGTGCATTTATTACCGTTGGAGAGACTTCCTGATCATCTTCACTTGACTGATTAGTACACTAGTCTGCTGATGAACCGAGCTGATCCCAAACTTGAACTAATCTGATTTGAGTCGGCTGATCTTCACCAATCTGATTTCTTCCTTCAACAGCAGATCAGTTGTCTTCTGGACCATGTTGAATTTTGACATGACTGAAATACCTTTTTTTTAATCAAAATTCTTCAAAGGGCTTTCACTAAGCTTTCCTAACTTAGATGGTTATGATATTTTGGAAATCATCAAAACCTCCCTTTAAACTTCAAATTACTTGACTTCTAATCTTCATCTTCATCCAACAGAAATTAACTGGTTAATTAAAAAAATAAAGAGAAAACAAGTATAATAATAACATACCTAATAAGAAATGCAAATTAATAAATAAGTAAGCTGATGAGAAAAACAAAAAGATATGGTTCAGCTATTACTCAAAATCGTTCTCAGCATATTGGTAAAACAATTTATTCAGTTTGGTCAATTATTCGTTTCGTGTTACAGATAGACTCACCTGTTTTATTACTATAACTATAATAAAAAAAAATAATTTAATGCCAACGTATCAACCTATAAAAAACCATTGATTTTACATCTAAAAAAATATCACGTAATTCGACATTACATATACATAGACGTTATACAAGAAACTGATAGCCTCTTATATTAACAATTAGGAATAATAAGAAAAAGTTAAAAGTGTTATTTAAGGTTCATAATTATCTAAACTTGCCTGTCTTGTTATTAAAAATAACACCTAAAAAAAATAAAATTAATATCACGACTTTTACTCTTCTGTGTCCCAAAAAATTGAATTATTTATTCGAATAAATTAATATTGTTTTCAAAAACATCATCATTATATAGCTTGCGTGTCTAGTTAGATATACCCAAAAAAAATATAAACTTTACATCTCCTGTTTCCCAAAAATTCATGATGAATACTGATTTGACCAGGACGAGACGATTCATTTTAATGATTAACATATTTTGAAAAAATCTGAGAGCATATCCTATACCAACTTTATCGAAAACTTTTATTTCTAAATAATAAATAATACTTTATTTTAATTACGTATTGAAATTATAATGTAGTATGTATAATTAGAATAGAATATTATTATTACTAAACAAAAATTTTTTATAAAAAAATAACTTTTTAAATATATGATCAGTAAATGTTAACTTATATTAACTTATAAATAAATATCTTAAAACATATTCGTTGATTTTTTCCAACAGTTACAAGAGTCAAACAAAGATTAGGTATATGTTACCTTCATAAAATATCGAGTAACTTGTAATCGCAAGATACATCAACAAAATAGAATACTACAAATTATACATCTATTCCTGCAGAATTAATTACAGTACACGAAGATGGATGTGAAGACATATACATATAAATAAATATCTTAAAATATATTTGTTAATTTTTTACAACACTTACAAGTCACAAGATACATCAACAAAATAGAGGGATGTGAAGAAGCGATCAGTTTTCGTTTGGGTTTTGACCAGCTTTCCACTTTCGGAAAACTATCTGAAAAACCCTCAATGCCAACCCTCCTCAGAGAAATACAATATATGGGTCGTCATTTGTTGGTATTCTAGATGTGATCCCATTTTGAAGGGATCGGATTACATATCATTTGTCGGTATTCCAGACAAATAGCAAAATATATGATGTCGTAATGCTTGTAAAATAGTACAGCTACAGATTTCAAACTGTTGTTTAGGAGATAGCAGGGTGTATAATAAGTTAGAAAGAATCATATTTATAAAATTTTGTAAAGTGATATTTGATTTAACTCAGGTAAAACAACCAATTTATAGCAAAATATATTTAGATCCAACGGTTGAATTATCATACATAAACGGCCAAGATCACACCATTAATTTCAATATTTGTTTCGTTTCCCAAGGATTACAGATCCTCTAGCGAAGGAATTTTATTTATTTATTTTTTTTGTAAAATACTTTAGGTCATTGCAAATGTAGAACAAACACATTAGTTCTAAACTATGCTACTACATCACCTGAAAGCGAAACCTTATGTTATATAATTGAAAATATATTTTTACAAACAAAAATATATTTAGGAAAGTGTCTCACTCGAACTCCTATTATCTAGAACATCTTCGATAAGTAAAATAATTGAATCATGACACGGAGAATATATAATTAATCCAATTGCATTATAATATTATGATTAACTAACGAAACAATATTATAAAAGTTAACTTGTTAAATATATATTGTGTAAATATTATTAGAAAAGATTACGCCTTCTTATATAATCATTAGATTATATTACTTAAAGGATTCTTTTTTTTTTTTGGTTACAATTACTTAAACGATTCATCAAAGTCCAAACATGCGTATTTTGTAACCATACGTTAAATATAGGAAAAGAATGATGAACCCTCTTTTTTGAAAATTTTATTTTAAAATTAAATATTTACGAAAACAATATACTAAAAGAATTAATGAAAATAACTTTTAAGTTAGATATTATCAGAAACATACAAACACCATAATTTATAAATTTTGATTAAAATATTATGATCAACGAACAAAACAATTCAAAAATAAAAAATTAGTAAAATGGTATGTAAATGTCATAAGATAAATTACAGCTTGTTATATAACTAATAAAGTAAAATTAGTTAAAAGCTTTATTAATATCGTGTCAACATTAACAAAAAAAAAAATTCAACTAACTTTTTGATATTTCCCTTCATAAGTTATTTAATGTGTAACTTGCAATACCTAGGACTGTCCGACAAGTTTATCTTATGTGATTTTAAACAATATTCCCATTTTATTGTTTTATTTCTCGAGTTAAAGTTCAATCTTTTCAGCTAAGTTTGGAATGATTCTTTACCAAATTAGTTTATTTTAACATTTATAGGTTGGAATTAGATTATATACGTAATCCTTCGGAAGCAAAATGAATATTGTAATTTTTGGTAATGTACAGTGCGTTATTGTAAACTTAACAAATATGATAATTTTTTATGTTTGAATTGGCAAGAGAAATTGGATAAGCCTAAATTGTTAAAACGGGTTTGTGGGAAAACAATGTACTTGAAAGTTAAATTTTTAGCAGAATGGGCATACATGGTGGCATGTCGTAGTATTTTCATATTTTTTTTATTTACATAATTAACTTTCATAAATAAAAATTGAACTAACAAAAAATCCATAAGACTTCCTAAATAAAGAAGCCACTTAATAATTCTAGTTAGATCCGGATGAAGAAACAGATGAAGAACCGGATGAAGAACTGGATGAAGAATGTTTATGCCGATAATAATTACGAGGTGGCTTATAGGGCTTACGGGTGTCGGACCGTAATATGGCAAATCCATTCGACGAGTCTTCATTGAGGTTTCTAATTACCTTTGTCATTAGCATTTCGTCCCAGCGAGTTTTTGGCATTGGCACTCCTATGGGCAGTAATATTATCTGGGATTGCGAGTAAATTTTTATTTCTCTTAAGCCAGCTGACTGAAAAATGTCAAACAAGGGCATGATATCTTCATCACCATTGATACAGCGCAGTCCTTCACGGAAGTTTGTATTTGGTAGGCTGTACCAAATACCGGCTGGTGCCGAAAGTTTCAACTTTAAATGTGCATCAACGATGTGGTAGTAGTTGAAAGTGTATTTATCAATGTGACGCACCCTACATTTCCTAAACTTTTGATACTCAATGCCTCGTTTACCATCTACAAAGACTCCTCCGGCACTAATCAACAACGTGTACATATTTTTCTCCATCATAGGGGGTAGGGCACAAAAATAAGATTTTTAGACAAAAAAAAAAGTATGAAAGATGGTAGGTACGAATGATAGGATAATTTCTGCAGAGTACGTTTTTACAAATTAGTCAATTTTAGTGATAAAGAAAGAATTGATGCATGTTGTTGTCGTTTTCTGAATAAGTGGTCTGTATTTATTAATTGCAAGAGTATTTTTGGAATTTGTGTTGGCCCCCATTTTAGTGATTGTGGATTTGTCTCAATTCATACTTGTTGATTTGTATCAGACCTCGAGACAAGGACAATCTACTCCCTCCGTTTCCCAATGCAGCTTTCTTAATTATATAAATAAGATAAAAAAACTTTAAATTGAATCAAAATCAAAATAATATATGTAAATAAGATAAATATATGTATACGACTTTATATAATAACTATAGATACACCAAAAAAAAATATTCACTTGTTTTATGACGGTTAATCTACTTTCCCACAAAATAATAATGAAAGCTGATTTGACAAGAACGAGGATATGAATTTTTGTTGATATAAAACAAATCACGGCTTCTCGTATTATTGATAAAGTTCAATTATATAAAAGCTTTATCATTATCTAACATTGCCTATCTAGTAAAACATAGCGAAAATAAATAAGCAAATACCATTTTGTTTCGTGATTGTTGATCCCCCTCTTCCCTTAATATTTTAACAGATTTTAAACAATGTTTTTTGTTTATATTTTGATCTAAATATTAAAATGTCAATATCATTCTTCAATAATGGAATATTAGTTTAAATATATGCGTATTGTAAATGTCATAATATATCAGCAAAGTTCAATTCAGGATTTTTAATTATTTTAAATTAATTGACAATTTAACGGTTTTGTAACATTTAGAATTTTAGATTTAAAAAACTAATGGTTCACATTGAATAAAAAAAATTTAAACTAACTTTTTTATTTTATTTACTGAGTACATTTATGGACAGATTGGAATATCTAGGTCCGACGCACCAGTATATATCACGTCGTATCGACACTTAATGTTTTATCTCGTCAGACAAGTTTTAAATGAATTTTTTCCACACCAATTGATGTTGACTGTGATATGTTGAAATATTAGTTGAATTATTTAAAAGCTTTATTCCTATCAGAACTTGCGTGTCTTGTTAAACACCCCCCCCCCCCAAAAAAAATTATGTATTTTATGACAGATGATTCTTGTTTCCACAAATCTAATTATGATGGCTGGTTCAACCAGAAGGAGGAGGTGAATTTTAATGATGATACGACTATTCATCCGACATTTTCCCAAATATTTTAACAGATTTTACACGACATCTCTTTTCAATTTTTATTCAATATATTGAAATGATAATATTATTATTTAATAATAAAATATTAATTTAATATATGCACATTTAAAATTTCCCAATATATCATCAAATTTATATGAAGTCCATTTTTTGATTTTTTTCTATTTTAAATTAATTGACAATTTTACGTCTTTCAAACATTTAGTCTAAAAAAATTATGGTTAACATTAAAAAAAAATTTAACTATTTTTTTTTTATTTACTAAGTTCATTTTTTGGACAGTTTGCAATACTTATGCGTGTCAGACGAGTATATTTGATGTCCTTAATTAATTTTAATAATTAAAGAAGACGGAATACCTAGCCTTATTTTTTACTATTTAACCGAGCCTTTCCACTCCTTTTAAGTCCTGCGTTTCACTATATTTCGAACTTGTGCAACTTCAAATGGATCCTAAGAAAGTAGTCTCCGAACAAGAAAAGGACGATGCTTACTGATAAATATATGAAAATATATAAATATTTCCTTTTATTAAAATAATTTATCAATTTTTTTATTCAGGGAAGCTCTTGCGGATGATATGGAAAGTTGGGTTAGGAAAATTATCGACGAAGAACGGAAAGTGGCTGAACGACAACAAATGACCAACATCTATCAGACGACGACCAGAAAAACGAAAAAGTCAAAACAAGAAAACAAGAGAAATAAACAGGAGAGCTGAGTGATCGAGAAGAGGATGAGGAAGATGACAGTGATGAGGATGAGGAAGAACATATTTTTGTTAAGATGGAGTAAGATTCCGATGATTCCGGGAACAATTCCATGATGGATTATGTTGAAAATTTTATTTTAATTAATATTTTAGTTTGTATTTTTAGTATCGTTTATCAAGTTTTTTTGTGTTTTAAATTAATATATAATTAAATATTTATAAAATTAAGCACTTTATTATTTTTTTGCATTGATTAGTTTAATATTAAAAAAACTTTTTTATATAACAACAGATTAATAAAATAAGAAAAAACAAAAACAAAATTCATTAACAAGAGCAACGGTAGAAAAATATATTTTATTTAGAATATTCATATTGTTAAAATAAAAATAATATATGGGATTTAGAATAACACAATATCGACTATTTTTTCTTATAAATTTATAAATTCCTTATACTATTTGATTATTCGGAAAAAACATATCATAACAAATTAGTTTGTTAAATTTATGTTATGTACATGTTATACAACAAACTTATAACTACCTATATTAATAACAACAGATTAATAAAATAAGAAAAAACAAAAACAAAAATAAATTAAGGCAGCAAGAAATGATTTTGATGAAGATAGTAATAAAAAAAAATTATTTGTACAAACATGTTAGGCACATATTATAAAAAAAAATGTAAGCTTCATATATTCGTAATTTCTTCTAAGCACTTGGGTAAGGAAAACATCTTTATACCATCGATAATCAGATAATGAAGGACATCTTAAGTTAGTTAAAATAATTTTTGAAGCATTATACTCTTCTTTGGGGTTTCCTATGGTAATTATTAAATAATCACAGGCATCACTAATTTCGTAAGGTTCATCATTTTCTATCATGACTACTTTATGATCTAATATTTGAGTTTTGGTTTGTAAACTTAAAGCATTATTCCACCAATTTTTTAACTGACCTGTAAAACCTTGGACTAATAAAGCACAAGCTTTTTCTTCAGTTTGACCCTGTAATTTATAAGCCATCCTGGCCATACCCATTTCTTGTAAAGTATTAATAATTTCATATTCTGCCTTACCATCTATGTTCCATTCTGTTATAGAAGAACCATCGTAGCTAGTTTTATGAAATTGATTTCATTTTTCATATTGAAGATCCATAGGGGAAGGTCTGCTGTAATAAGGTTTTGAGCTATTAAAATTCCTTCTTCCTCTAAAAATTTTATTAATTTGATCATCTATATTATCAAAATTTTCTTGTATTTCTGTAATATTATTATCTTCAGACTCAGAACTTTCTTCAGAAGAATGATCACTTTCGTTTTCATCTTCTTCCTTAATAGTATCTAAAACATTGATCTTATTTGAGGAAGATCCAACTTCATTAAGTTTTTCAGAAATTTTTGATAAAATATTTTGTGTGTCACTTTGAAAAGTAATATCCTTATCTTTTCCTAAAGGAATACTTTTAGTTTGGAAAAACGGTGCAGAAATGTCATTGAATAATTTATTCTTAGGTTTTTCTTCTTTAGAAATATGAGTAGAATTATGATGATTTATTTGGGTATTAACGATATTATTAGCAATAGTGTCAACTTGTCATATGTCTCTAACTAATGTTAAAACATTTTTGAAACAATAACCATTATTACAAATATGAGCATTAGATAATTTGTATCTAACATCTAGAGGTGTAGAGTTGGCAGTATAAAAGTTGTTCTGTAGTTTTCTCATAATATTTTGATGGGATGACCCTTCTCTAATAACATTATGATCGGCTCCTGAATCTAATAAAGCAACTAAATTTATTTGGAATTTTCCTGTTACAAGATTAACATTGATATACCACTTTTGAAATTCAATTTTTTGAGTTAAGGAATATTTTATCATTTATCTTAGGATTTTCTCCGATAGGAATTTCGGGGATTTTCTCATTTTTTATTTCATCAACTTCTTTACCCTCATTTTTGCTTAGTAAAACAAGTTTGGTCTCTAATTCGAAATCCTTTTCTTTTGAAGAAAAGAGTTCTTTCTCCATTTGATTAACTTGTCTTTTTAATGTATTAATTTCAGTTTGGAGGTCTTTAGTAGTAATTTGTTTAAATATACTTTGAGAGGGATATTTATCAAATAATTTATTCAGACTAAAATGTTCTTTAATTTGGATTTGTTTATTTATTGATGTGTCTTCCTCTATAATTAAGTCTTTTAATTTAGTAAGATAATTTTTTCTTATTTCATCATCAGGAATTTGTCCTACTAAATCTAGGATAGCTTCTTTACTATCTTTTGTTATAACATTTATACTACAATTATTACAAATTCCATTTTGTTCGTTTTGTTCTTGATCGTTATCTGAATTATTGGATTCATTTTCTATTATTTCTAAATCTTCATCAGATTCTTCTAACAAGTTATTTATAGAATCTTTTAGTTCTCTAATTTTCTTTTTCTTTTTAAGCCAACATTGAGTATGACCTGGTTTTTTACAGAACCAACACTCTATATTTTTCTTGTTTTGAGACTGGTGTTGATGTTCTCTAGAGGATTTCTTATGACTAGAAGATTTTGATGGTTTACTATCTCAACCATTTTCCACAGGTTTAACCCATTCTTTTTTATTTTTCTCAATCGGATTCTTGATATTACAATCGTAAAATGAATATTATGCTTTCCATAGTACGAGGTTAATTGTTGCTGTAAATATTCGTAAATATTCAAAGTCTAAATCACACAATAAGTAAAAAGTATCAAATTGTGGCCTTGAAAACTTACCGCACCATGAAGAAAACAATTTTTTACAACTTCTTCCCCACCAAGATAGAGGAGGATTCCTCCTTAGTTAGACCTATCTCGAATAGTTTAATCCAATATAATGGCACGTTGGTAGAGATATAGGATATTCATCCACCACCAATGTTGAGTCCCCGACATCCATGGCATATTCGAAAATTTCTGACCCAGTCTGAGATTGATTGCGGAAAGCTAATCATTTCATTTCATGAAACATTCGAGCACATTATTCGATACTGGAACCTTGACATATCGAGACAACTTGTTATCTCAACGGCCAAGATTCGGGTGACTTTGTGGGATATGACATACGAGTCAATTCCTACAAAGTATAAGGGGAATGGCGTTTATCTCCAAGAAATTGATAATGAAAATTATGCACATATGTGCAATGACCTCATTAAGCAAACTGGCTTGATGGCAGATGATTACATAGGTCTTTGTTGGAATTCGAGTGACTCTAGTTTTCATTTCAAATTATTTCTTAGAAATATCCGATAATTCTATCTTTATGAGTCAAAAGATAAAGAAATAATAATCAAATCTTCAGAATAATGTAATTGTCGTATCAATAAATATTAGCACATTTTACATCTTTGAATGTTATAAAGGTACAATTTATTCAACATTCACATGAAATATTATATTATTTTTATGCTTATAATAATTATGTATTTTTATTGTTTCTTATTTAAAGTGTCGTAGTTCATGAATTATTTTGTTGAATATTAAATATACTTGTTGCTATGTATAACATGTAAAATTATTGTTTCTCAGTTAATTATATGAAGTAAGTATGACTTTTAAATATTACTAGGAAAGTGAACGTGCGTTATACGTGATTAACTAATTTTCTATGTTAGTTGAATCATACAATTATTTTCTAATATACTATCTTAATGACATATCATATAATTTTTTTGGCTAATTCACTTTAATTATTACTATGTTGTTACCAAAAATTAATTATCATTAATACTTATAATCAAAACTTGAAAATAAAAAAATGAACTATAACTATTATGTATTTTTAATCTGAATTTACATGTCTACATAACTATCATTATAAAACAACCATTTGAACGAATGAACAATATCTATTATTTTCTTCCTTTACCTTGATATTTCCATCTCAACCATTTTCCACTGGTTTAACCATTCTTTTTTATTTTTCTCAATCGGATACTTCATATTACAATCGTAAAATGAATATTATGCTTTCCATAGTACGAGGTTAATTGTTGCTGTAAATATTCGTAAATCTTCAAAGACTAAATCACACAATAAGTAAAAAGTATCAAATTGTGGCCTTGAAAACTTACCGCACCATGAAGAAAATAATTTTTTACAACTTCTTCCCCACCAAGAATGAGGAGGATTCCTCCTTAGTTAGATCTATCTCGAATAGTTCCATCCAATATAATGGTACATTGGTAGAGAAAAGGGATATTCATCCACCACCAATGTTGGGTCCCCGACATCCATGGCATATTCGAAAATTTCTGACCCAGTCTGAGATTGATTGCGGAAAGCTAATCATTTCATTTCATGAAACATTCGAGCACATTATTCGATACTGGAACCTTGACATATCGAGACAACTTGTTATCTCAACGTCCAAGATTTCGTTGACTTTGTGGGATATGACATACGAGTCAATTCCTACAAAGTATAAGGGGAATGGCGTTTATCTCCAAGAAATTGATAATGAAAATTATGCACTTATGTGCAATGACCTCATTAAGCAAATTGGCTTGATGGCAGATGATTACATAGGTCTTTGTTGGAATTCGAGTGACTCTAGTTTTCATTTCAAATTATTTCTTAGAAATATCCGATAATTTTATCTTTATGAGTCAAAAGATAAAGAAATAATAATCAAGTCTTCAGAATAATGTAATTGTCGTATCAATAAATATTAGCACATTTTACATCTTTGAATGTTGTAAAGGTACAATTTATTCAACATTCACATGAAATATTATATTATTTTTATGCTTATAATAATTAAGTATTTTTATTGTTTCTTATTTAAGGTGTGGTAGTTCATGAATTATTTTGTTGCATATTAAATATACTTGTTGCTATGTATAACATGTAAAATTAGGGGGATTCTAGGGTGCCGCTACGTTAGGTGCCGTAAGTTTAATTTGAACCGTTAGATTTTAATTATGTAATCAATACCACACAAAATTCAACTTATTAAAAATATGAAAAATAAAATGACAAAAGATGACCTGTTTAACTGGTTAATCTAATTTCTATTATTTTTTCCCCTTTCTTTCTTTTCTCCCCAAACAATTCCCCCTAAAACCCCATAACCTGGCGGACACTCCCCAAACAATTCCCCCAAAAACCCCATTACCTGACTTTGTCCGCCTTTGCCTATGAGAAGAAATTTGAGTCTTTGCTAAAGTTGAGTCTTTGCTTATATGCTGTTAAGTGCTAATAAAATAATAGCAATGGAAGGATCATATGCGTCTTCTTGCCTTTCTCTACAAAAGTTATAGCACATATTCATATTAATAAGATAATAGCAATATTAAGCATACACGTCTTCTTGCCTTTCTCTACAAAAGTTATAGCACATATTCAGATTTCAAATTAATTACATAACTTCTCTGTTTTGTTGTGTAGAAAAAAAACCATCATATTTATCCCTAAACTTCTCTAATCGTAATTATAGTAGAAACAAATATTAATAGGAACTATATTTACCTCATTAATCAATGGAGCATCGAACAAAGGCGGAGTTGATGAGGAGAAGAGAAACCTGCAAAATTGATTTAGCCGTAGGTTTTCTAAGCGTTTTCAAAATATAGACATAAATATTCTAGGAGGGTACAAATTCTTTGATTTTTTTTAAAATTCAAGGGTGCTAGGTGTTATTCTTTAGTTTTGAGGATTAAAATTTCTTATTTCGCCTATTTTGGGGTGGGAAATTCCAAAAATCAAAATTTAATAATAGTTGTTTGGTAAGTTAGGTTAAGGGATTATTGATTAAATTTCATAAACTTGGAAGAATTGCAAAAAGACCAGTGTGATATTAATATAGGCAATCGATAAAAGTAATGTATAATTAAGTTAATCGTAATCCAAAACGATAATTGGTCCAATTAATTGATGAAATTCAAAATAGTTGATCTTAGGGTAATGTATAATTAAGTTAATTGTAATCAAAATCGATAATCGATTCAACTACTTGACCGAAGTCAATATTATTAACCTTAATAATGTAAAATTGGACTAATCGTAATCCAAATTGATAATTGACTCGATTAGTTGATCAAAGTCGTCATTGTTAATCTTAGGGTAATGTATAATTAGGTTAATTGTAATTCAAATCGATAATTAGCTCGACTTATTAACCAAATTCAACATTGTTGATCTTAGGATAATGTATAATGATGTTAATCGAAATCTAAATCGATAATT
The DNA here is from genome assembly GCA_038501285.1 of Penstemon eatonii. Taxonomy (NCBI): domain Eukaryota; kingdom Viridiplantae; phylum Streptophyta; class Magnoliopsida; order Lamiales; family Plantaginaceae; genus Penstemon; species Penstemon eatonii. The sequence goes on along the minus strand of CM076715.1, from coordinate 55,768,431 downwards.
GGCTTGACTAATTGACAATTGTCAATATTGTTTATATTAAGGTAATGTATAATTAAGTTAATCGTAATTCAAATCGTTAATTGGCTTAAGGTAATGTATACTTAGATTATCGTAATTCAAATTGATAATTGGCTCGACTAATTAAATGAAGTCAACACTATAACTCATATGTGACAGTATGAGCTCATATTACATCACCATGTAGTATTTATTCCACATTAGATGGTATTACCACGCAATGTGGATCACATTATATGGTATAACTCACATGTGATAGTACAGACTCACATTGCATAGTACTAACCCCATATATCTAGTATGACCCCACATAATGTAGTATTTATTCCACATTAGGTGGTATTACCACGCAATGTGGATCACATTATATGGTAACTCACATGTGATAGTATGGACTCACATTGCATAGTATTAACTCCATATGTTTAGTATGACCCCACATCATAAAATATTTATTCCACATTAGGTGGTACTACCAAGCAATGTGCATCACATTATATGGTATAACTAGTATAATCCACACCGTGTAGTATTTATTCCACATTAGGTGGTATTACCACGCAATGTGGATCACATTATATGGTATAACTCACATGTGATAGTACGGATTCACATTACATAGTACTAACCCATATATCTAGTATGACCCCCACATAATGTAGTATTTATTTCACATTAGATGGTATTACCACGCAATGTGGATCACATTATATGGTAACTCACATGTGATAGTACGGACTCACATTGCATAGTATTAACTCCATATATTTAGTATGACCCCACATCATAAAATATTTATTCCACATTAGGTGGTATTACCAAGCAATGTGCATCATATTATATGGTATAACTAGTATAATCCACACGTGTAGTATTTATTCCACATTAGGTGATATTACCACGCAATGTAGATCACATTATATGGTATAACTCACATGTGATGACACGGATTCACATTACATTGTACTAACCCCATATATCTAGTATGACCCCCACATAATGTAGTATTTATTCCACATTAGGTGGTATTACCACGCAATGTGGAGCACATTATATGGTAACTCACATGTGATAGTATGGACTCACATTGCATAGTATTAACTCCATATATTTAGTATGACCCCACATCATAAAATATTTATTCCATATTATGTGGTATTACCAAGCAATGTGCATCATATTATATGGTATAACTAGTATAATCCACACGTGTAGTATTTATTCCACATTAGGTGATATTACCACGCAATGTAGATCACATTATATGGTATAACTCACATGTGATGACACGGATTCACATTACATTGTACTAACCCCATATATCTAGTATGACCCCCACATAATGTAGTATTTATTCCACATTAGGTGGTATTACCACGCAATGTGGAGCACATTATATGGTAACTCACATGTGATAGTATGGACTCACATTGCATAGTATTAACTCCATATGTTTAGTATGACCCCACATCATATAATATTTATTCCACATTATGTGGTATTACCAAGCAATGTGCATCAAATTATATGGTATAACTAGTATAATCCACACCGTGTAGTATTTATTCCACATTAGGTGGTATTACCACGCAATGTGGATCACATTATATGGTATAACTCACATGTGATAGTACGGATTCACATTACATAGTACTAACCCCATATATCTAGTATAACCCCCACATAATGTAGTATTTATTCCACATTAGGTGGTATTACCACGCAATGTGGATCACATTCTATGATATAACTCACATGTGACGGTATTGACTCACATTACACAGTATTAACCCCATATAACTAGTATATCCCACATCATGTAGTATTTATAACTCACATGTGTATTATTCAATTTTTCCAAAATTAAGATTAACTATTCAACAAAAATATTACATACTATTTATTTTAAAATATTATTGTAACATTCATTTATTTATTTCCATAATAATTTATTTAAAAATAATTTACTATTCGATGTGAGTAAATATATAGTATAGTATCATTTATTGTGGTATAGTACCACTTATTGTGGTAAAATTATTATGACCTGTTGACAACTTGTTTAGCAGGTTACTAATTAATGATGTGTCATATTCCTATTGGTTATAATTAGCGGCACGTGACGTAGCGGCACCTTAGAATTTTCCTGTAAAATTATTGTTTCTCAGTTAATAATATGAAGTAAGTATGAGTTTTAAATATTACTAGGAAAGTGCACGTGCGTTGCACGTGATTAACTAATTTTCTAGATTAGTTGAATCATACAATTATTTTTTCAATTTACTATCTTAATGACATATCATATAATTTTTTTGGCTAATTCACTTTAATTATTACTATGTTGTTACCAAATTAATTATCATAAATATTTATAATCAAAACTTGAAAATAAAAAAATGAACTATAACTATTAAGTATTTTTAATCTGAATTTATATGTCTACATAATTATTATTATAAAACAACCATTTGAAAGAATGAACAATATCTATTATTTTCTTCCTTTACCTTGATATTTCCATCTCAACCATTTTCCACAGGTTTAACCATTCTTTTTTATTTTTCTCAATCGGATACTTCATATTACAATCGTAAAATGAATATAATGCTTTCCATAGTACGAGGTTAATTGTTGCTGTAAATATTCGTAAATCTTCAAAGACTAAATCACACAATAAGTAAAAAGTATCAAATTGTGGCCTTGAAAACTTACCGCACCATGAAGAAAATAATTTTTTACAACTTCTTCCCCACCAAGAATGAGGATGATTCCTCCTTAGTTAGATCTATCTCGAATAGTTCCATCCAATATAATGGTACGTTGGTAGAGATAAGGGATATTCATCCACCACCAATGTTGAGTCCCCGACATCCATGGCATATTCAAAAATTTCTGATCCAGTCTGAGATTGATTGCGGAAAGCTAATCATTTCATTTCATGAAACATTCGAGCACATTATTCGATACTGGAACCTTGACATATCGAGACAACATGTTATCTCAACGGCCAAGATTTCGGTGACTTTGTGGGATATGACACACGAGTCAATTCCTACAAAGTATAAGGGGAATGGCGTTTATCTCCAAGAAATTAATGAAAATTATGCACTTATGTGCAATGACCTCATTAAGAAAATTGGCTTGATGGCAGATGATTACATAGGTCTTTGTTGGAATTCGAGTGACTCTAGTTTTCATTTCAAATTATTTCTTAGAAATATCCGATAATTTTATCTTTATGAGTCAAAAGATAAAGAAATAATAATCAAGTCTTCAGAATAATGTAATTGTCGTATCAATAAATATTAGCACATTTTACATCTTTGAATGTTGTAAAGGTACAATTTATTCAACATTCACATGAAATATTATATTATTTTTATGCTTATAATAATTAAGTATTTTTATTGTTTCTTATTTAAGGTGTGGTAGTTCATGAATTATTTTGTTGCATATTAAATATACTTGTTGCTATGTATAACATGTAAAATTATTGTTTCTCAGTTAATAATATGAAGTAAGTATGAGTTTTAAATATTACTAGGAAAGTGCACGTGCGTTGCACGTGATTAACTAATTTTCTAGATTAGTTGAATCATACAATTATTTTTTCAATTTACTATCTTAATGACATATCATATAATTTTTTTGGCTAATTCACTTTAATTATTACTATGTTGTTACCAAATTAATTATCATAAATATTTATAATCAAAACTTGAAAATAAAAAAATGAACTATAACTATTAAGTATTTTTAATCTGAATTTATATGTCTACATAATTATTATTATAAAACAACCATTTGAAAGAATGAACAATATCTATTATTTTCTTCCTTTACCTTGATATTTCCATCTCAACCATTTTCCACAGGTTTAACCATTCTTTTTTATTTTTCTCAATCGGATACTTCATATTACAATCGTAAAATGAATATAATGCTTTCCATAGTACGAGGTTAATTGTTGCTGTAAATATTCGTAAATCTTCAAAGACTAAATCACACAATAAGTAAAAAGTATCAAATTGTGGCCTTGAAAACTTACCGCACCATGAAGAAAATAATTTTTTACAACTTCTTCCCCACCAAGAATGAGGATGATTCCTCCTTAGTTAGATCTATCTCGAATAGTTCCATCCAATATAATGGTACGTTGGTAGAGATAAGGGATATTCATCCACCACCAATGTTGAGTCCCCGACATCCATGGCATATTCAAAAATTTCTGATCCAGTCTGAGATTGATTGCGGAAAGCTAATCATTTCATTTCATGAAACATTCGAGCACATTATTCGATACTGGAACCTTGACATATCGAGACAACATGTTATCTCAACGGCCAAGATTTCGGTGACTTTGTGGGATATGACACACGAGTCAATTCCTACAAAGTATAAGGGGAATGGCGTTTATCTCCAAGAAATTAATGAAAATTATGCACTTATGTGCAATGACCTCATTAAGCAAATTGGCTTGATGGCAGATGATTAGATAGGTCTTTGTTGGAATTCGAGTGACTCTAGTTTTCATTTCAAATTATTTCTTAGAAATATCCGATAAGTTTATCTTTATGAGTCAGAAGATAAATAAATAATAATCAAGTCTTCAGAATAATGTTATTGTCGTATCAATAAATATTAGCACATTTTACATCTTTGAATGTTGTATGGGTACAATTTATTCAACCTTCACATGAAATATTTTATTATTTTTATGCTTATAATAATTAAGTATTTTTATTGTTTCTTATTTAAAGTGTCGTAGTTCATGAATTATTTTGTTGCATATTCAATATACTTGTTGCTATGTATAACATGAAAAATTCTTGTTTCTCAGTTAATTATATGAAGTAAGTATGAATTTTAAATATTACTAGGAAAGTGCACGTGCGTTGCACGTGATTAACTAATTATCTATGTTAGTAGAATCATACAATCACTTTTCAATATACTATCTTAATGACATATAATATAATTTTTTTGGCTAATTCACTTTAATTATTACTTTGTTGTTACAAAAAATTAATTATCATAAATACTTATAATCAAAGCTTGAAAATAAAAAATGAACTATAACTATTAGGTATTTTTAATCTGAAATTACATGTCTACATAACTATTATTCTAAAACAACCATTTGAACGAATGAACAATATCTATTATTTTCTTCCTTTACCTTGATATTTCCATCTCAACCATTTTCCACAGGTTTAACCCATTCTTTTTTATTTTTCTCAATCGGATTCTTGATATTACAATCGTAAAATGAATATTATGCTTTCCATAGTACGAGGCTAATTGTTGCTGTAAATATTCGTAAATCTTCAAATTCTAAATCACACAATAAGTAAAAAGTATCAATTTGTGGCCTTGAAAACTTACCGCACCATGAAGAAAACAATTTTTTACAACTTCTTCCCCACCAAGAATGAGGAGGATTCCTCCTTAGTTCGATCTATCTCGAACAGTTCCATCCAATATAATGGTACGTTGGTAGAGATAAGGGATATTCATCCACCACCAATGTTGAGTCCCCGACATCCATGGCATATTCGAAAATTTCTGACCCAGTCTGAGATTGATTGCAGAAAGCTAATCATTTCATTTCATGAAACATTCGAGCACATTATTCGATACTGGAACCTTGACATATCGAGACAACTTGTTATGTCAACGGCCAAGATTTCGGTGACTTTATGGGATATGACATACGAGTCAATTCCTACAAAGTATAAGGGGAATGGCGTTTATCTCCAAGAAATTGTTAATGAAAATTATGCACTTATGTGCAATGACCTCATTTAGCAAATTGGCTTGATGGCAGATGATTACATAGGTCTTTGTTGGAATTCGAGTGACTCTAGTTTTCATTTCAAATTATTTCTTAGAAATATCCGATAATTTTATCTTTATGAGTCAAAAGATAAAGAAATAATAATCAAGTCTTCAGAATAATGTAATTGTCGTATCAATAAATATTAGCACATTTTACATCTTTGAATGTTATAAAGGTACAATTTATTCAACATTCACATGAAATATTATATTATTTTTATGCTTATAATAATTATGTATTTTTATTGTTTCTTATTTAAAGTGTCGTAGTTCATGAATTATTTTGTTGCATATTAAATATACTTGTTGCTATGTATAACATGTAAAATTATTGTTTCTCAGTTAATTATATGAAGTAAGTATGACTTTTAAATATTACTAGGAAAGTGCACGTGCGTTATACGTGATTAACTAATTTTCTATGTTAGTTGAATCATACAATTATTTTCTAATATACTATCTTAATGACATATCATATAATTTTTTTGGCTAATTCACTTTAATTATTACTATGTTGTTACCAAAAATTAATTATCATTAATACTTATAATCAAAACTTGAAAATAAAAAAATGAACTATAACTATTATGTATTTTTAATCTGAATTTACATGTCTACATAACTATCATTATAAAACAACCATTTGAACGAATGAACAATATCTATTATTTTCTTTCTTTACCTTGATATTTCCATCTCAACCATTTTCCACTGGTTTAACCATTCTTTTTTATTTTTCTCAATCGGATACTTCATATTACAATCGTAAAATGAATATTATGCTTTCCATAGTACGAGGTTAATTGTTGCTGTAAATATTCGTAAATCTTCAAAGACTAAATCACACAATAAGTAAAAAGTATCAAATTGTGGCCTTGAAAACTTACCGCACCATGAAGGTCAGACGACTACCTAAGAACTGACAGGCACCTGTTGTGCTTTTCCTGTCAATCTTGCAGCCATCAAGGTCAGAATCCGAATATCCAATCAGCTCAAATCCAGATTCTCTTGGGTACCACAATCCCAAGTCTTCAGTGCCCTTAAGATATTTAAGTATTCTTTTGGCAGCTAAGAGGTGAGATTCCTTAGGATTTGATTGATATCTCGCACAAACCCCAACAGAGTACATAATATCAGGTTTGCTAGCAGTTAAGTATAACAGTGACCCAATAATACCTCTGTATTTGGTTATGTCCACTGATTTGCCATCTTCATCTTTATCCAAACGACGACTTGTAGACATTGGAATATTAGTAGTGGAATTGGTTTCCATACCAAATTTCTTAAACAGATCTTTGATGTATTTTGCTTGTTTGATGAAGATTCCATCAGGCAACTGTCTAAGTTGCAAACCAAGAAAATAATTAAGTTCTCCCATCATGCTCATTTCAAACTTGTTGTGCATCAGCTTTGAGAACTTATCACACATCTGTTGGTTAGTTGAACCAAAAATAATATCGTCTACATATATTTGCACAAGCAAAATATGTTCTTCCCATTCAATAGTGAACAAGGTCTTATCTACCTTGCCTTTACGAAATCCTTTAATTAAAAGAAAATCAGATAGGGTATCATACCATGCTCTTGGAGCCTGTTTCAGTCCATATAGAGCTTTCTTCAGACGATACACCTTGTCTTCCTCATTGTATGCTTCAAATCCAGGTGGTTGTTCGACATAAACTTCTTCTTGCAATTCTCCATTGAGAAAAGCTGATTTCACATCCATTTGATAGACTGTGAAATTCTTGTGAGCAGCATAGGCAAGAAAGAGTCTGATTGCCTCTAATCTTGCTACTGGTGCAAAAGTTTCATCAAAGTCAATATCTTCTTCTTGGCAATAACCTTGGCCACTAATCTTGCTTTGTTTCTGTTGACAACACCATCTTCATTCATTTTGTTCCTGAATACCCATTTAGTGCCAATTACCCTTTGATGACTTGGTCTAGGAACTAAGTACCAGACTTCATTCCTTTCAAATTGGTTTAGCTCTTCTTGCATAGCTTCAATCCAGTGTGAATCATTAAGAGCATCTTCAATCTATTTAGGCTCTATTTGAGATAGGAAGATGACAAACATTGCATCACTTGCAGCAGCTCTCCTTGTCTTTACTCTATCCAAAGGATCACCAATCACCAGTTCTGGTGGATGATTCTTGAGCCATCTAAGATCAAGTTGCAAATCAGGATGTTGTCCTCTGTTTTGATCTTGCAACACTACTGTTGGAGTTTCAGTAGTAGTCTGTTGAACATTAGTTGTCTGTTGAACAGTCTCTGGTCTGTCAGCTGTCAATAACTCTTCTGTTGTACGAACAGGTTCTGAGCTTGCAGCTGATTTGATATCAGGTAGTATGATTGGAACATATTCTTCGTTCTTTCCAATATTCCATTTCTGTAAATCAGTAGACAGATCTTGATTAGTACTTTGATTCTTTTCAGAAGATTGATTTGGTTCATCAAATACTACATGAATAGATTCCTCTAAAAGTAAAGTTCTTTTGTTAAAGACTCTATAAGCTTTACTAACAGTAGAGTATCCTAAAAAAATAGCTTCATCAGCCTTTTCTACAAATGCAGTAAGATGATTTTTCCTATTATTTAAAACAAAGCATATACAACCAAATATCTTAAAATAATTTGGCTTTCTGTTGTTCCAAATTTCATTTGGAGTTTGTTTTGGTGCTTGTTGATCATGCATCTGTTTTGGGTAAAGCATGCTGTATTTGTTGCTTCTGCCCAAAATCTTTGTGGCAGCTTAGCTTCAGCTATCATTGTCCTGGTAGCTTCTTTAAGAGTTCTGTTTCTCCTTTCAGCAACTCCATTCTGTTGAGGGGTTCTGGCAGCAGAGTACTCATGGTTGATTCCTCTGACATTACAATACTCTTCAACAGTAGAGTTTGTAAACTCAGTCCCTCTATCTGATCTGATCTTCAATATCTTCATGCTCTTTTCATTCTGGATCAGTTCCATCAGATTTGTAAGATGTTCCTTGGTTTCACTTTTCTTCTTCATGAAAATCACCCAAGTATATCTTGAATAGTCATCCACAACAGTTATGCAGTATTTCTTTCCACCATTGCTGACTGAATCAATAGGTCCAAATAAATCCATATGTAGCAGCTCCAAAATTCTTCCAGAAGATTGATGCTTCTTGCTTTGGAATAATGACTTGATTAGTTTACCCTTCTGACAGGCGTCACAAAGCTTGTCCTTGCTCATGACTGTTTTTGGAATTCCTTCTACCAGATCATTCTTGATAAGTCTATTTATGGTCTTGAAATTCACATGATTCATCCTTTTGTGCCACAGCCAACTGATTTCACTTGGTGTTGATGCCACCAAACAAATTCTTGAATTCTTGTCAACAGAATTCCAGTCAGATATCACAATGTTGCCTTTGATTAATCTTCCATTTGCTACAATCTTGCCTTCCTTGCTGTCTCCAAATATTACACTTGGACCATCCACAGCAACATCATCAGCCAGCTCATGTATGCTTCCACACATGTGTCTTGAACAGCCACTGTCCAAGTACCAGATTTTCTCTACTTTACTCCTACTCCTAATCCTAACCTACAAAACAAAATAAAAATTGTTTTAGGTACCCTTATTGAGAGGGTCCTGGAGGATTAGTCCACCTTTGACAACTCAAGATGATGAATTCTTAGGCTTCTTAGGCTTCAGAAGCATGAACAGTTTCATCTTCATCATGTTTATCAGATTTGCTATGTTGATGATAATCAGCATGATAAGGATAATGCTCATAAGTAGGGTATGATGCATGATATGGAGGATATGCATGCATTGGATGAGCAGGATATGGTGCATAGTAAGTTGAAGATTGAGGTGCAGGATAAATAGGAGGATATGCAGCAGGTTGCACATAATAAGACTCATTTCCATACAAGGCATTTTGATGTTTCTTGTTCTTATGCTTCTTTGGTTTACTAGATGCTTGCTCATTGACAAAAGACTTAGCTTTACCACTAGTCTGATTGGTTTTGACCTTATCAGTTGACTTGTTTGGGCTAGGTTGTCTAGTCTTAGCAGTCTATTTTCCTATACTAGGTTCTTTGCTCTTTTTAGCCTTAGGAGCTTTCTTCTCCTTTACATCATTCTCAGGTGAAGCAGGTTTAGTAGTCTGAACAAACAGTATGACCTTGCTATTGTCAGCTGATACAAATTTTCAGTATGGTTCAGTTCTAACTTGTCCTGATCTAAAGGTGTCTTATGTTTACTAGATGTATGCGTGGATGCAACAGTTGACTTCTCATGAAACTCAATGATTTTCTCAAGTTCCATGATTTTGCCTTTATGAACTTCACATTCAGCTTTCAGAGATTCATTTTCTTGCTCAAGCTGTTTATATTCAGCTGATTCTTTAGGCTTTTCAGCTTTAAGTTTCAGTGAACTATTTTGCTCTTTCAGCAATATCATCTATTCCTTAAGCTTTTTAAATGCATCAGCAATACTTGTATTGTTTAGCATCATTTGTTCAAATGAATTAAATAATTCATTATCAAGAGGAGTTACCTCATCATCCTCAGAGTTATCAGATTCCATGGCCATCAGGCAGAGAAGAGCAGGACTCTCTTCACCAGAAGACTCTTCATCAGAAGTGTCTGAATCTGAATCTTACGAGTAGACATCAGCTAGCTTTTCTGCTTCTGCTACCAACACCTTACCTTTCTGATGCTTTCTTTCCTTTTTGATTCTTTTTTCCTCTTCTGTATACTTCTCAACTTTAGGATATGGGCAGTCTCTGATGAAATGGCCCAGTTTCCTGCAATTATAGCACATCATTTTGGATTTATAAGAACCCTTATCTTGAGAAGAAGAAGTAGGGTTAGAAGTAGAAGCATTGTTATATTTGTTCTTCATTTTTCGTCTGTAGAACTTTTTGATGTTGTTCATCAGCAATGCAACGTCTCCAGCAGTATACTCCTTTTTGTTGAGTAATGTGGCTTCATCAGATGAGTACACGTCTTTACTTTTGTAGGCTGGTCTTCTTGTATTTTCAGCAGCAACAAGTGCAGCTGTGGGATTTGAAGTAGAGGTTTCTTCAACACCCATTCTTGGCAGTTTATACTCGTATGCCTTGAGTACTGAGAACATCTCGGTGAGTAAAATATTTCCCATATCTCTGGACTCTTCCATGGCTGTCACCTTCATGTTGAACTTTAGAGGTAAAGCCTTCAGCACTCTGACGGTTATCTCCTTATCTGTGAAGGTTTTTCCAAGCTTTAACACTTCATTCAGCGTCCTTGTAAACTTTGTATCCATTTGGTCAATGGTTTCCGCAGACTTCATCTTGAAGTTATCTAGCTTTTCCAGAGCAACACTCAGCTGACGCTCTTTGATGGGGTCGTTTCCTTCGCTCATGTCTCTGACCTTGTCCCACATTTCTTTGGCAGTCTTGCAATGTTTGACTTTGTCAAATCTGTCATTGTCCAGGGCCTTGGTCATGATGAATCGCCCAACTTTGTCCAGTTTGAACAACTTTATTTCTTCAGCCGTCATTTCGTTTAGATCTTTCTCCACCACTATATCGACTTCATCTACTTTGATAAATATGCTCTTTTGATTTTTCAAAAATTTTAATTTTTCAAAATATGCTCTTTTGAAAAGTTTTGAAAACCTTTGAAAAACACTCGGATCAAGCTCGTTGATCAGGCAGCTGATTCTATGAACCACCTGCTCTGATACCACTTGTTGGTCCCAAATGGTCAGATGAGGTCTAGAGGAGGGGGGTGAATAGACCTCTAAACTTTTTAACAATTTTTAACTTTAAAACTTTTGTCTAACTGTAAACAGACTAAGCTGGTATAGAGCAGTAAGTTACTTAGCTGGTCTCGAAAAAATCTTTGAACAGATTCGTTGACCACTAATCTGATAGTTACTTAGCTGATTTTAGTTAAAATCAGTTTTAATACTAGAGTACTTGCATCAGATTTTGTAAAGTGTTTTTCACAAGTAAACTTAGTAGTTTGAAAATTTGATCCCCAGTTTTATCAAACTTCTTTTCTTATAAAAATCATTTCAAACAGTTAAATCAAAGTGTTTTATGCAGATCTGAAAATATGCATGTTGGAATGCAATGTAAAAACACAAGTAATTTTTATAGTGGTTATATGGATTTGAATATCCTTTAGTCCACTCTTCCAAGTCACAAAGATCTTGGGTTATACTAAAAACACACAGTAATCAGTATACTCCACTTACGCCAAAACAACAAATGAATCTGGCCGTAAGCTCACAATAGGGAATCACAAAGAAACTCCTATTCTACAGAGTTTTATCACTTCACACAGATGGATAAATACTCCTCACAACACTCCAACATATTTCACTCAGAAAAATGTGTTTTACTTTTATCTTCAACGTCGGCTTCAGTCAACAAATGACAGAGCTGATGAGTGAGCTGTTCTTGAGACTTAAGAGATTTTTCTTCGTATTTCTTCTCAGAGATTGTGTTGTTTTTCTTCTCTTCGTCTCATCAGCTATTTATACTTGAGGTTTGAAAAATGTCCGTTGAAGGGAGACAAAATTCAAATTCCTCAAGTACTGGTCCTTAATATCCGCGAACGGCTCTCTGCACAGTGTCCGTACTGTCAACAGTACTTTTCTGCAGGCAGCATTAAATGCACCAAGCTGATGCGAAGCATTTCTTCAATCATTTATCTTTAATAGCCTTGTACTTCAGCATTTATTACTTCCAGGGGCATTTATTACCGTTGGGAAGACTTCTTGATCTTTTCCACTTGGCTGACGAAAGTGCAAATCTGATGGCGAACAAAGCTGATCCCAAACTTGAATAAATCTTATTTGAGTCGGCTGGTCTTCACCAGTCTGATTTCTTTCCTTCAGCAGATCAGTAGTCTTTTGGACCTTGAATTTTGACTTGTCAGTTTTATCTTTTACTTAGTCAAAAATTCATCCAAGGGATTTTTACAACTAAGCTTTCCATACTTAGCTGATCTTCGGTTTTGGGAATCATCAAAACCATCCTTAATTAATTATCTTCAGTGCCTTCATCTTCATTTCTATCCAACAACAACAACAACAACAATAATAATAATAATAATAATAATAATAATAATAATAATAATAATAATAATAATAATAGTAATAGTAATAGTAGTAATAATAATAATAATAATAATAATAATAATAATAATAATAATAGTAATAGTAATAGTAATAGTAATAATAGTAATAATAATAATAATAATAATAATAATAATAATAATAATAATAATAATAATAATAATAATAATAATAATAATAATAATAATAATAATAATAATCTGCAATTTATGTGTCGTGGAAAACGAGACTGAGGCATTTAGATTATAGCAAATTTAACCAAAAAAAAAAGAAAAAGAAACAATAGATAGGTGATTTGACGCATTGGAATCGATAACAATATAGAGTACATCTCAATATTATAACATATTTAACAAAATAGTCGTGCTTTATTTATATTTGTAGATCGATAAAAAAATATATGGTGGTATGTAGGTCGAAAGAATATTTACTCGATGCGCCTAAAAAACAATAGTTGTTAAATATGTTATCTAAGTCGACGAACAATCTATGATATTGGTCGAATATAATGATGACATATGACCATCCTAAAAGATAAATTTATTTCTTGGTAGTGGAAGGTATTACATTGAATTTACATTTACATTTACATATAGTGATAATTTATTTGTTGGTACGTAAAAGCAATTTATTGGTTGGATAGCTTCTTCATTAAGCTTTCATAAATTCAGAGCAGATCACATCAAGGTTATATTTTGGGATTTGTTTTAAATGCTATCTGTCGGTTTATTAACGAAACATAAATTATTTATTATTTTATTTGAAACAATATTAAATATAATATTTTATTTATACTCAGTATAGACTTTACGTTAATTAAATTTTTATGAAGTTAAATTTTTTATATCATTTTAGACAACAAAATAAATATTGGTTTTGCTTATGTATTCGGATAATAATAAACCATTATATTTATGTATATTCAGATAATAAAGTAATTGTATATATATATATATATATATATATATATATATATATATATATATATATATATATATAATAATAATAATAATAATAATAATAATAATAATAATAATAATAATAATAATCTGCAAATTATGTTTGTTGGAAAACGAGACTGAATAGCACGAGTATTTTCAATTATTAAATACAAATGTAATATAGGGTAAAAATATCTGAATTGATTTGACATAGCATTAGATTATAGCAAATTTAACAAAATAAAAAATAGAATGGTGATTTGATGCATTGAACTCGATAATAATATAGAGTACATCTCAATATTATAATATATTTAGCAAAATAATCGTGCATTATCTATATTTTTCGGATCGATACAATAGTCGCTGAATAGTTAAAATATAGTTTATATAATTTAATTAGTATAATATAATTAATCAACACGAAACTAATATAAAAAATTATTTTAAAAAAAATATATGTTATGTAAATGTCATAAACCTATATTACATAATAACTATTCCATTATATGAACCCGCATCACCTGAAAAGTTAAATTTTATGTTAGATGATAATTTTTTAGTAAAAGTATTTTTTGTTGATTAAATAAAATATTCTAATAAAATTTAGTAAATTATATTTATTAAGTAAATATATTATTATTTTCTTTAGAATTGGCGGCGATTAGTTTGTTTAGAAACGGTGGACGAGCACTGAACTCGTAAAATATATTTATTTTTTCAAATTGATATTTTTAGATCGATAAAATGGTTGAGCTATGGCAACATAGTTAAGATATAATTTATATAATATCGTTAGTATAATATAATTAATCAACAAAAAAGTATTATAAATAATTATTTTTAAAAAATATATGTTATGTAAATGTCATAAACTTATATTACATAATCGGTATTCCATTATCTGATCCTGCATCACCTGAAAAGTCAAATTTTATGTTAGATGATATTTTTTTACTAAATACTATTGTTTTAGTAATATAGCTACAAAAAACTATAATAGCTAAATAATTTTTCTTGGTCGACGATAAGTTTTTTTGTAAATTAAATAAAATATTCTAATTAAATTTAGTAAATTATATTTATTTAGTAAATATATTATTATTTTCTTTAGAATTTGTGTCGATTAGTTTGTTTAGAAAAGGTGGACGAGCACTGAACTCGTAAAATATATTTATCTTTTCAATTCAGCTTAGTACGTGTGTATTCTGACATGTTTCGCAATCGTGCTTTATTGATATATTTAGATCGATAAAATAGTCGAGCTATGGCAGCATAGTTAAGATATAATTTATATAACTTCGTTAGTATAATATAATTAAACAACACAAAACAATTATAAAAATTTATTTTTGAAAAATATATGTTATGTAAATGTCATAAACTTATATTACATAATAGGCATTCCATTATCTGAAGCTGCATCACCTGAAAAGTTAAACCTTATGTTAGATGATAATTTCTAACTAAATACTATTGTTGTAGTAACGTAGATACAAAAAACTATAATATTTAAATAATTTTTTTTGTTTGACAAATAGTTTTTTTCTTGATTAAATTAAATATTCTAATTAATTTTAGTAAATTATATTTATTTCGTAGAGATATTATTATTTTCTTTAGAATTGGCGGCGATTAGTTTGTTTATAAATTGTGTATGGACACTTAACTCAAAAAATATATTTATTTTTAATCAATTTAGCTTAGTATGGGTGTCCTTAAAAGAAGAGAGGTCGCACAAAAACTCCTATAAGAGATTTCGTTTTCAGACGAGTACGTATAAGTACAAGAAATATAATAAGTTTCATTTAGATCGGATATTTTTCTCTTGTATTAGGTCGATTAATTCGTAATGCTTTATTGTATAAAGTATTTTGATAATTAAAGGTTTAATTTTATAATATTTTTATGCTTTTATGTACGGACCCAATATTTTATTATATTCATAGTCAGGTTACGTTCAACAACAATATTTTTCAATATAAATAATAATATATTTTTAAACAGTAAAATAATTGTATAAATAATATTTTTTAAATCTTTACAAAAGACAATTTACATAAACTAATTGGTAGTATATATATCAATGCAAGTCATTTAATAAATAATGTTTTTAAAAAAAAGCATAAAAAAATATTATTAATGCTCCCAGAAGTTACACGCATTGCATATAAAGTACTTGTATAATTCACGATATTTAAGTTAATATTATATTTTTTTTCCTAACAAAATATGATATATAGCATATCTATATAGAATTAAGCACGGTTTATAGGCATATTATAGTTTCTTGTTCTCAAAAAACAAAAAACAAAAAAGATATATTATAGTTTGTTTATATCGTTAGCGCATTAGTAGACGAACATAGCAAAACAACATTTTATCGATTTAACCTATGTTACAAAGATTAGTTTCACCCTCAAGAGAAAGGTTATCAACTATTTTTTCATAGTTCACTCTATAAAATACCATCTTGCTAATCTCATATACATATTAATCAAGTCGAGAAATTTATAACTTAATATATGTGTCAATAATATATTCTTGGCGCATTATTCCTCTATACAATAAACAATATTAATTTTTTGAACGAATTTACGATTTGCAAATCCAGACTTAACTTTAACAGTCGAGGATTTCTTTGACTTTGCTATGTTTTAAAATAGATTATTTGAGTTAGGATTTTTTTTAAAGGATATTATATAGAGGCATAAATATTTAAATAACTACAAGAAAATGCACATTTTGTAAGGACAAAATTTGTTACAATATGTGTCTTATTCGTTACAAAAACTTTTTGTAAAGACAGTTTTCGTTGCATTTTCTCGTCCCAAAAACCTGGTCGCTAGAAGTTATTGTAACGAATATTGTTCGCTCGTTACAAATACTACAAGTGCATTTGTAACGCAAAAAAAATTCCTTACAATATGTCTAGTATTAGTAAGGAAATTATCCTCACAAAAGTTAACAACCATCCTTACAAAATATGTTTGTCGTTACAAATAGTTGAATTTTGCAATATTCTCTATTGAATAGTTTTACTAATAATTTCATTACAAATAATAATTTAGGACAAATTGATGTCTTCACAGCTAACCAAACTTATAATATTCTTTAATTTCAACATATATATATATATATATATATATATATATATATATATATATATAGACACACACACACTACATTACAATTAAATTTATTACAAGGTACAAAGAGTAATATGTAAAAGAAGATTTCATTAGCATAACTCAAAGATATAATACAGAGTTATTACAAAAAATCACTAGGGATAATCTCAATCTATATATTAAGTAGCTCAAATAAGATAAAATACATTGCAATTACAGAGTTTCCTAACAAAATTATCATCTATAGCAATTGCTATTCAATTTAACAAATACATGTGAGCTTTTAAAATACCATGTTGAATGTTCCATGTTTTCTTTTGCTTCAGCAACCTGCAAATATATGACTCAAGACTTAGAATAAATTAAATGTAGAATATATTACATGTTAAATGAAACAAAACAACTTCCAACTTTTATACTAGAAGTCAACTAAATCAACACTTGATGAAATTGATTGAAATCATGCATATGACAACACCAAATGCATACATATTGAAGAAATTAATGCATTTGAACCAAACTTCAGATCCAGTATAAGATTTTGAATGTTAGTTCCTCTATATCAGACCAATCTTGCTCTTCATGCAAACATGAATAGTTATTGATACATCCTAGGCATGAGAAAAGAAATATTTTTATGCTGAATGATTAAAATTCAAATGCTTTCTATTTAGCATTAATATTCTAAAAAATAGTAGATCAATGCATTATCACCGAACAACTTAACCTTCAAAGTGAAGTGTGTTTGATGTAATTCCGGCATTATTGTAAAATGTGAAGTCGTTCAAACATGACATAGTACTAGTGTTCAGAGATAAAAGCCATAAGAATCACAAGGTGAAGTGTTACCTCAGCCTCCTAATAGAAATAGCAACAATATTAATGTCTCTTCAATCTAGGCAGCACCAACATGGAAGCTCAATACTAATAGAAACCTATTGGATGAGAAAATATATTTAACATTAACATATCAACAAATCTACCAGAGAAAATTTATTTAGGCAATAAAAAATTCAGTATACTTAAATTGCTCTCTCCTTTGTATTGCTTCAACCCTCTAAAGTCTGCAATCACAATAGATATAACATGAAATGAGTTGAACAAATCGAAGAGGTAACCGCAGCCACCAACAACATGCAATATCCCTGATTCCATAAATATAGCAATACATAAAACTATGTCATAAATACATCAGTATAAGAAAGTAAGAAACTATCCAGAGTGTATTAACAAATACGCGGTAAATAGATTATAGTATTATATTTTCCTAGCAAGTGCAAAAACAAAATCACCAAATTATCTATTTAGCAAAAGCAACCCTACTTCAATTATATACATATTGCAATTTCATATGATTCACGTCATCTCTTAAATAAAAGCTATTACTTTCTATTTTACTTTGGTCAAATAAGACAAAAATAATTAGCAGAGACCACTTACATCAATTAATAGATTACAGAACAAGTACTACCTATCTCTTTTTTTGGACAAACAAAAGAAGAAAAGGCAAATATTTCTTAGTCTAACCATTATACCAGGCGAAATCATTCATTTGAAGTTTTATTCATTTTTTCTAGTGTATTTGATTCTTTTCCCCGAGGGGTGGGGGAAAGTAACAAATAGAAAAATGCATAAGCATTCCCCTCAATGTCATCTTTTACTACACAAAATCACCCAATTTAAAGGAAATTTACCTTTGACGGATAATCTATGTATAAACTAGTTAATTAGAGCTTGGATGATTTATCGATTTACATCATAATATACTTAAAAATCAGTTTTGTCCAGCTCTAAACTCAATTACTTCATATGCATATGCATTCCCCTCAATGTCATCTTTTAATACCTAAAAGCACCCAATTTAAAAGAAATTCACCTTTGACTGATAATCTATGATATGTATAAACTAGTTAATTAGAGCCTGGTTGATTTATCAGTCTTGTCAATTAAATTACTTCATATGCATATGTATCCCCCTCAATGTCATCTTTCTATACGCAAAATCACCTAATTTAAATGAAATTTACCTTTGACTGATAATCTATGCTATGTATAAACTAGTTAATATATTAGAGCCTGGATGATTAATGATTTAAACCATAATATACCTAAAAATCAGTCTTGTCAATTCAATTACTTCATATGCATATGTATTCCCCTCAATGTCATCTTTCTATATGCAAAAGCACCTAATTTAAATGAAATTTTTCTTTGACGGATAATCTATGTTATGTATAAACTAGTTAATTAGAGACTGGATGATTTATCGATTTACACCATAATACACCTAAAAATCAGTTTTCTCCAGCCCTAAACTCAATTACCTCATCATTTGAGTTATTAAACTAAAGAGATATGTCAAAAAATTAATAAACGATATTCTAGTTTCTAACCCTTAAATGAATCATATATAATCAGTAACAACAAGAGGTACGAAATAACCCATAAGAATATATAGACAAGAAGAATAACTTGATTGGAATGAATTTCTATAAAATATTCAACCAGAAAGCTTTGTGTCGGCCAAGTTGATGCTTGATTATAATAATCTTGAAATTATGTCTCAATCTATACTAGAGAATCTAAGCGGCCGTGGACTGATTAAAGGATATTAGTGGAAAAATTGAAGAAAATACAGAGCTTGAACGGGAACCCTAGCTCCTCTTAGTTTTGTTTGCTATTTTTTTTAAGAGTTTGGCTTGTTTTGAAAGTGAAAAAAGAAAGATAAAGAACATACATAGCGGGGATAAAAAATTTGGGCACAAATGTTCCCTCCGAGATAAAAATTACTTGTAACAAACACTTACCTTTGTTACCAAATATGAGATTATTTGTAACACGATTCTCTTTTTTGTAACAACTCGTTTATTTTGTCACCAAAGAAGATGTATTTGTGAGGACAATTCACTTTTTGTAATAAAACCCATACTTGGTTACCAAAGATGATTTATTTGTATGGAAATTTTACTTTTTGTAACAAAATACTTAGTTGGTTACTAAAGTCGGGATTATTCGTAACAACATTTTGTTTCTATTTTTGACAAACTTTTGAGTTTGTTACCTAGTAAGAGGTTTTTGTAAAGACAATGGTATTTCCTAACAAATAAGTCATTTTAGTAAAAAATATGCCCTCGTTATTAATGTTTTTGTTACAGGAAGTGCATTTTGTTGTAGTATGTTGAGATACTAAGGATGAATACAAATATATTGAAAACAAACAATTAAACTAAGCACGAATATTTAAGAAATTTATACAAGACTAAATTTGGATTTGATAATTATAGAACGAGTAATGTTATAATAAAGTACAAGAAGTTCCAGTGTATATAAAGATTATTATAAATTTCCTGAGTTAAACAAAACCTGGAGGGCAAAATTTGTATTTGCATGAAGCATTAGGGCGACCTTTTTCATATAAATAATTTAATATCCGCAGACATCTTTTATTAATTAAATAATATAGGTATATTATTTTTTACCTTCAGTTCCATTAACATGTTGTTTGGCAGCAGAAAAAGTACTCGTCTCATTTTTTTTTGATTGTCGGAAACATACTTTTTTATGGTAATAATTCCAATATATTTATCGTTTGACGGGAGATCTCCGTATATATCTCTGACGAGCCTCTTATAAAAATTTAATATGCGCAGACATTTTTATTCAATTAAATAATTTAGGTACAAAAATATTGTTACTCTTTGTCTCTAGTGCTTTGAAAATAGCGTTTGACAGCATAATAAATATTCGCCTCATTTCTTCTTGATTATGGAAAACATACTTTTCCATGCAAATAATTTTAATATCTTCGTCGTCTGAGCAGATATTTTCATATATATTTCTGACGAACTACTAATTCAGATAGTAATTTTTTGTTCTAGCTAAGTTACAATTAAAATGCTCTTCCAAAATTTTAGTCATCGAACGAACTGTTTCAATTTGTACAAATTAAAAAGCAGTAAAACACATGACATACGTAGAATTTTATTATTTTTGTCAAAATTTACTTTGGAGAATAATAGTATTAACTTCATTTGCACTGCAGAAGCAACACAAAAAAAAAACTTCTGAGAAAAAAAATTACAAATATAGTTATTTTGTGAAAATAAATAACAAGCATTAGTTTTTATCGAGTATCAATCATGTCAAACTAAGTACACAAATCTGAATTTATTATGAAGTACTAATTGTAAAGTCAGAATAAACAAACTTAAGGTTAAAATAAATGGGACGTAATATAATGATAAAAAAGACAATCAATCGTGTTGTATATGTGAATTTTATGTAGGCATGAGTTGATTGATTTGTCTAAATTAAATGAACATTTTTTTTTTTTGGTTTCTCAAGGGTTTAATCCCTTTCGAAGCGGGTTGGGCACATTAATGTGGGTACCTCTCCCAACAGGGATTCGAACCTGAGTTCGCTACTTTGTAGTGACTAGTCCCTTCCACTAAACCAATCACCTGTTAGTAATGAACAGTTGAAAATAGAAGGTAGTATGCATTTTGAAAGGTATATTGTAAAGGCCTTGATCCACTTCTGGTCTTGTCAACATTGTTGGGCTCTAGTCCACTAGCCCAAAATGCTTAAGCACATGTTGAAAAGTAGAAGTAGGTCAAGTATTTATTAACCATTCAAACAATTCATCCACAATCAATGTGGGATTGTGGTGTTACAATATCCCCAACCCAAATACTCGACGCCCTCGTCCAGTCCAGATCAGTAGCCCAAGACCGCCGTCATGGATAACACCTCGAAGTCGGCTTTGATGCTATTTGTAAAGACCTTGATTCACTTCTGGTCTTATCAACATTGTTGGACTCTAGTCCACTAGCCCAAAATGCTTAAGCCCATGTTGACAAGTAGAAGTAGGTCAAGTCTTTATTAACCATTCAAACAATTCATCCACAATCAATGTGGGATTGGGGTGTTACATATATAGGCTATCAGATTTACCAGTGATATCATTATTTTGTACTCCGCATATTAACCAAACTTTTTTTATATATTTAGTTATAAAATATATTACAGGAAAATGTACCAATATAGTTAACTCTGTTTTTTAAATTAAGTTGTGTTTCGAAATATATAATCAAGGATATTTTTTAAAATGTACTTATATTAATCAAGGACTTTTATATTCAATAAATATTTGATTAGAAGTTAAATCAGACGAATTAGTTGTTTGAAAACAAAACAAATTTAAGAATCTCTTCAACTATTTCATACAAAACGCACTACTCATATAAGAATAATATACGTATCTTTGCACAAATTATGTAGCAATCCAGCATGTCACCTTTGGTAAATTGTTTTTATTTTATATAGTTCATCATTTGTTTTCAATTTAATTTATATTTTCATTAATTTTTTTTTATATCATTTAAGATAAGTGGATAACTAACCATTCTGTTTACGTTCATAGATAATATATAACACACATGTTTATTATTAATTAATATATTTATATAAAATATTATATATAAAATATATAAATATATATGTACACACTGCTGTAGACATGAAAGGGATTAAACCCTTGGGAAACCAAAAAAAGAAATCATTATTTGTATTTGCGTGTATCGAAAAAAAGGATAAAATATAGTAACATAAGCAGATGTCTTGTCATTTAATTGACTTAATTCTAAAAGAAACAAGTATTTTCGTTTAAAACTGTTAATTATCCAATTTCTGAACAGATTGTACAAGTACAAACATAAATATTTCATTATTTTGTTATAGCATAGTTAATTTGTATTTGTAACTGGATTATTTTAATAATTCTTAAAACTTAAGGAAATTTGATTCTCGTTATCTCTAATAATCTATATTGTAATGTAATTATGTGGAACTAAATTTTTTTCAAAAATTATTTAAAACTTTTTTTTTGGTCGAAAAACTGATATTATTTTCCAATTTCTTTTTATCACGCTTAATTTTTAATTTAAGTTGATTGATATTATAAATTACAAATATGGGTAACGTCAAATTTTGATTGATAATTTAAAAATATTTTAAACTTTCTTATTGTGATCAGCACTTTTTCAGTACCTTTCTCATCATTTCTACCTCTATAAGAAGTGGTTAAACATCCTTATTACCTCTATAAGAAGTGGTTATTTTACAGATATCAGTAAATATCTATATCAAGCAAGTTATCGCTGCCGAACATGAATTCGATATCAAAGTGACTCAACGAAACAAAATTTAAGCAAATCAAACAGCAATATAAGTAGCAACATAACATCCAGCCTAGACGATTTCGATTGGGATATGATAAATAGTTATTACTTCTTCCGCGAGCAGCTGGCGGAAGAAAACACAACTCATTCAATGAAATCTTCAAATGACCTGACCATAAATATTGGGGCAGGTATTCAAGTGAGGAATGTTATTTCAAATGTTCCTGATAATCCTTCCTTAATAGATGGACGTCATCTTAGTGTTGAAATTGAAGCTATTAGGAGTTCAAAAACTCTACGTTCTGGGGGAGTATCGCACAGTGCATTGATCCCCGCTTCCACCGAGGTAGATAGAGTATCAAGGAATTTAGGGCTGTGTACTATTTTGCCTGGTGAAATGGAGAAGTTGAAAGATAAATATCCTTTGGAGCTTGTTCAATCGGCTTTTAAACATATTGAACTGGTATTTGCTAAATCGTTATTTTTTTATATTTTCTTTTACTTATATTCAAGTCTTGAATGTTGGAATTTATATTTATTAGACAAAGCATCGAATTGCTCAGCTTGGGATATTGAATGAAGAAATGTGTCTAGAGGTAAAGAGACTTAAAGTAGAAAATGAGAATCTGTTGAAGCTAAAGGCGTATATGGCAAACGAGAACGAGAATATCCTCAAGGAAAAAGAACGTGTTTGTATTATGAACCAGAATTTACAGGATACTCTGGATGCGCAGATCGATAAAGAAAAGAAAATTAATTTTGAAGCTGGATTTTCTCGTGGATACAAGAAAAGGATGAAGGAAATGCTTGATTACCTGGATAAACCTACAAATTCTCAAAATGATTTTGAACAATAATATTTGTACCTTTTTTGTTCTTATATACTGTATATATGAATCGTACAATTAGATTTTGCTATCAGTAAATAGATTTTTGTTCATATTTTTTAGCACTCTTATTGTTAATTTACTTCGTAACTTGTAACTCTTGTCGATTTTCATCCTGCAAATTAATTTTTGCTGGGTTATTTTCTGGCAAAAACTGATTTTTACCATTTTCAACCTGAACTTAATATGTTGATCTAAATAATATAAATAAACAGTAATATATTGAGGATGCAAGATGTCGTATAAACTATATTTTTAGGTTGAAGAGTATCGGAGGAGAAAAATTTGGGGTGAGAATCACCAACATTTTATGAGAGAGGAGAGCAAAATCTAAACGTTCTAAATTTGTAGGGAGCAAAATCTATATTGCTAAGTTAGAAAATCAAATAAAATTGAAAAAAAATACACTAGTCTTCTGATGAATTTTATCAGTAAAACATATTCTAGGGTGCAAATTGCTAAATAAATTATATTTTGAAGGTGCAAAGTGCCAAAATTATTAATTAACTGTGTACACTGCTAAAACACTATAATATCAAGGTGGATTTTGTTTTTTTTGTTTTGTATATATTTGTTCCTAAAAGTTCATTAATTATTATGAATATTATTAGTATTATTTTGTTTTCGTCATCGTCTAATTTTATTTCCCTTTTTTGTTTTCTCAAAATTAATTTAAACTTATTTAACTATTTTGCTCGTAAGTATTAAGTATTTACTAATTTTTTTTTAATATTGTAATGAAATAATATGCTCACAAGATATATAAAATGAACATATTTTTAAAAATTTTGTTGTTAAACTAAATTTTTAAATCTAAATTTATTATAATATATAATATTATCCAAGTCGATATGACATAGCATGAAATTTTTGGAATATAACAAAATAACACAAACAAGACTTCTTCGGTGCTGCATTGGAAATATGAAATGATACTACCTCAAGTGTATGACATTGCAGTTTAGACAAGTATAAGATTGGGTATATAATAAATATGCAACTTTCGTCATAAATATGAGTAATTGGAAAATTTGAGTATGCTTTAAATTGTATAATCTATATCGCTCAACTAAAATTTTCTTGGGCGCTGAATCTGTAACATTACTACTATAAAAGGATTTACTAACTATTGCGATTTTTTCGATAAAAACATTTCAGAATGAAGAATTTTATATTTGTTATAAATATTAAAATTATGGATGTCATTGAAAGGTCACTTTGAAGTTACTAAAGCCTAGATTAATTCACATTGAAGAGTTATTTTTCTTGTAACTTATGACTTTTGGTTATTCCAATTAGTCCTATAAATAGTGATACTTTGTAATGTATTTCTCAAGCATATGAATAAAAATCTTCTCTCCCTACTTTGTTCTCTTTAGTTTAATCTTTACATGTTCATATTCTAGCTTATTTCATAACACGTTATCAGCACGATGCTCTAGTTTTATAGCAGTAACAGTACTTGTAAGCATTATTATTTTCTGCTATCGACTTAGTTTTATAGCAGTAACAGTACTTTCTGTTCTTTAATGCTTACTTTCTGCTATCGACTTAGTTTTATAGCAGTAACAGTACTTGTAAGCATTATTACTTTCTGCTATCGACTCAGTTTTATAGCAGTAACAGTACTCTCTATTCTTTATCATTATTTGCTATCTACTCAGTTTTATAGTAGTAATAGAACTTTCTATTCGTTATCATTATTTATCATTATTTACCACCACTGGACATGAAATGTTTTACATCGTTCTATATTATATATAAAACTTTATTTGTAAAATTTTATGTGATGAATTGTTCTACACAGTTTTATATTGTATATAAAACTTTATGTGTAAATTTTTGTGCATATAAAATTACTTTCATAATATGATAATAGAATATTATTGGTTAAATCTTGTATTCTGTAAATTATTTCTAATCTTGTAGTTGCCAAAGTGACCTTTGAAAATAATTTTTTTTCTCTAAAATATTTTGATCGCCTAAATCACTTGAGTTTATTTATATTCATATCTCTTATGTATATGTACTCGGATGAAGTTATTATCATAATTGAACCCTGGAATTATTTTATTGTTTGGAATTAATTGATTGGTATTAGAATAGGTAAACAATTTTTAATTTAGTTTTAGTTACATATACTCAGTGACATTATTCTAATTATTATTTTTATTCCATATTAGCTAACAATATGTCAAATCTCACCAAGCTCGAGTTTGCCACTCTAGACATATCGGGAAAGAATTATTTATCTTGGGTATTAGATGCTGAAATTCATCTAGACGCTAAAGGTCTAGGAGATACAATCGTAAAGGAAAATGATGCATCTAATCAAGACAAAGCAAAAGCAATGATTTTTATTCGTCATCATCTGCATGAAGGATTAAAAACCGAATATCTAACGGTTAAGGATCCACTTGAATTATGGAACAATCTGAAAGAACGTTATGAACATCAAAAAACGGTAATTTTACCGAAAGCTCGTTACGATTGGATGCATTTAAGGCTACAGGATTTTAAAACCGTAAGTGAGTATAATTCCTCGGTTTTTAAGATAAGTTCTCAACTGAAATTGTGTGGAGAAAAAATAACTGACGATGACTTATTAGAGAAAACTTTCTCAACCTTTCACGCATCTAATGTGCTCCTGCAGCAGCAATACCGTGAAAAAGGTTTTAAAAAATACTCTGAATTGATCTCATGCCTTTTAGTGGCTGAGCAAAATAACGAGCTATTGATGAAAAATCATGAAATTCGACCCACTGGTGCTGCTCCATTCCCAGAAGTGAATGCAACAGTGCATGGAAATTTTGAGACCGGACCCTATCATGGTCGAGGTCGTAATAATTTCAATTATTATGGCAACAATAACTTCAGCCAACAAAAGAAAAATGATCTGAAATATAAGGGTGGTCCAAGTAACCCTTCAATAGGTGGTCCTAACAATCCTTCAAAAGGAAATGAAAATATATGCCATCGATGTGGTATGAAAGGGCATTGGTCGCGTACCTGTCGTACGTCTGAGCATCTCGTAAAACTTTATCAAGCATCAAAGAATATGGAAACGAACTTGACTTTCCAAGATAATGATACAAATAACAATTTTTGTTATGAAGATGATGACCACAATATTGAAGCAAATCTTGCCTATAAAGATAATAACATTAATGATTTTACTCATATGGATGTAGAGGACTTTTTCGAGACTCTCGGTGGGAGAGTTGATGATGGAAATAATAAGCAGAACTAAATAACTAGTTGAAAGTTATGTTTTGATGTTATTTAATTTCAGTATTTCACTTCGTACTTTTGATCATCTTTTTATTGTATTTCAGTTTCACCTATTAATAAATATCACTTATGATAAATTATTTTGTTTAATGAAGCAATATGGATTTGCGAAATTCTATGGTGGGATCCAAGATCGATCTCAATGATGTATGTCTCGCTGACTGTGCTACAACGCATACCATACTTAAAGATAAAAAATACTTTTCTGAATTAATAGCAACTAATGCAAATGTTAATACCATATCTGGTAGTGCAAAACTAATTGAAGGCTCCGGAAGAGCCATTATATTATTACCTGAAGGGACAAAATTTGTTATAAATGATGCTTTATTCTCTAGTAAATCTAAAAGAAATTTACTAAGTTTCAAGGATATTCGCCGAAATGGATATCATATTGAGACTACAAATGAGAATAATAATGAATACTTACATATCATAGTTGTTACATCAGGAAAGAAAAGAGTTTTGGAAAAGTTACCTGCCTTATCTTCGGGTTTGTACTATACAACTATTAGTACAATTGAAACACATGCTTTAGTAAACCAGAAGTTTACTGATCCAAATACTTTTAATATTTGGCATGACCGGTTAGGCCATCCCGGATCAACAATGATGCGTAAAATTATAGAGAATTCATATGGTCATTCATTGAAGAACCAGAAGATTCTTCAATTCAAAGAATTCTCATGTGCTGCCTGTTCTCAAGGTAAATTAATAAAGAAACCGTCTCCAATGAAAATTGGGTTAGAATCTCCAGCATTTCTGGAACGGATTCAAGGTGATATATGTGGGCCCATTAATCCATCATGTGGACCATTCAAATATTTTATGGTTTTGATAGATGCATCTACAAGATGGTCACATGTGTGTTTATTATCAACTCGCAACCTGGCGTTTGCGAGATTACTTGCGCAAATAATTAAATTAAGAGCACAATTTCCAGATTATGCAATTAAATCAATTCGCCTTGATAATGCTGGTGAATTCACATCTCAGGCTTTCAATGATTATTGTATGTCTATTGGAATAACAATTGAAAATCCTGTTGCCCATGTTCATACACAAAATGGACTAGCAGAATCATTCATTAAACGCCTCCAATTAATTGCTAGACCATTACTTATGAGAACAAAACTTCCGGTTTCAGCATGGGGATATGCTGTTTTACATGCAGCAGCACTTGTACGCATCAGGCCAACAAGTTATCATAAATTCTCCCCATTACAATTGACTTTTGGCCAGGAGCCAAACATTTCCCATCTTAGGATTTTCGGATGTGCAGTATATGTGCCAATTGCTCCACCACAACGCACAAAGATGGGTCCTCAAAGGAGGTTGGGAATATATGTTGGTTATGAGTCCCCTTCTATAATTAAGTATCTTGAACAAATGACTGGAAATTTATTTACGGCGCGGTTTGCCGATTGTCATTTTGATGAAACAATGTTCCCAACATTAGGGGGAGAGAATAAAGAGCTGCTAAAAGAAATAACATGGAATGCATCATTATTATCTTATCTAGATCCTCGAACAAACCAGTGTACACAAGAAGTTCAAAAGATAATTCATTTGCAAAATATTGCAAATCAACTTCCAGATGCATTTACCGATATAAAAAGAGTTACTAAATCTTATATACCAGCTGAAAATGCTCCAGTTCAGATTGATGTCCCGGTAGGACAATCTATTAGTGCAAATGAAAGCAAACCACGGTTAAAACGTGGTAGGCCAATCGGTTCCAAGGATAAAAATCCTCGTAAAAGAAAAGGAGCAAAAGATGAAGATGGTCATATTGTGGAGGCGAGCGCTCATGAAGAGTCGCATGACATAACTAATAATAACACCCAAGAAGCGGTGCAGGTACCTGAAAATAATGAAAATAATGAAAATAATGAAAATGAAGAGATCTCAATAAGTTATGTCA
Organism: Penstemon eatonii; assembly: GCA_038501285.1. Lineage (NCBI taxonomy): Eukaryota > Viridiplantae > Streptophyta > Magnoliopsida > Lamiales > Plantaginaceae > Penstemon > Penstemon eatonii. The sequence goes on along the minus strand of CM076715.1, from coordinate 55,739,119 downwards.
GTACGAGAAAAAGATGGAACCGAAATAAAATAGTTGTCGACAACATTTTTTCATACAACATTGCTGTTGAAATTATAAATGATAATGAGGATCTAGAACCTAAATCTGTCGAAGAATGTAGAAATAAAAATGACTGGCCAAAATGGAAAGACGCAATTCAAGCAGAATTAAATTCACTTTCAAAACGTGAAGTTTTTGGACCAATAGTCCAAACACCAAAAGGTGTAAAGCTCGTTGGGTATAAATGGGTATTCGTGCGAAAAAGAAACGAGCAAAATGAAGTCGTTAGATATAAAGCACGACTAGTGGCACAAGGGTTTTCGCAGAGACCCGGTATTGATTATGAGGAGACATATTCTCCTGTGGTGGATGCAATTACTTTTAGATACCTTATTAGTTTGGCAGTACGTGAAAAGTTAGATTTGCGTCTAATGGATGTTGTTACAGCCTATTTATACGGCTCGCTCGATACTGAAATTTATATGAAAGTTCCTGAAGGACTTAAAATTCCAGATTCATTTGGGAAATCCCGGGAAAGTTATTCGATACGCTTGCGTAAATCATTATATGGATTAAAACAATCTGGGCGCATGTGGTACAATCGATTGAGTGGATACTTGTCAAAAGAAGGTTATAAAAGTGATCCAATTTGCCCATGTGTTTTTATAAGGAAATCAGGATCAGAATTTGTTATAATTGCTGTATATGTTGATGATTTAAATATTATCGGAACTCCTGAAGAGCTTCAAAAAGCAGTTGATTATTTAAAGAAAGAATTCGAAATGAAAGATCTTGGAAAAACAAAATTTTGTCTCGGCTTGCAGATCGAGCATCTATCAAACAAAATTCTTCTTCATCAATCAACTTATATACAAAAGATCTTGAAACGATTCTATATGGATAAGGCACATCCTTTAAGTACCCCAATGGTTGTAAGATCTCTGGATGTAAAAAAGGACCCTTTTCGTCCTCGTGAGAATAATGAAGAACTTCTTGGTCCTGAAGTACCATATCTCAGTGCTATTGGAGCATTGATGTATCTTGCTAATAGTACACGTCCTGATATATCTTTTGCTGTAAATTTATTAGCAAGATTTAGTTCTTCTCCGACACGACGACATTGGAATGGAATTAAACATATATTTCGATATCTCCGAGGAACAATTGATATGGGGTTACTTTATCAAAATAATGCAAAATCATACTTAGTTGGATATGCGGATGCAGGTTACTTATCTGATCCACATAAAGCCCGCTCTCAAACAGGCTATGTATTTACAAGCAATGGAACTGCTATATCATGGCGTTCTACTAAACAAACTTTAGTTGCCACTTCATCAAATCATGCAGAATTAATCGCAATGCATGAGGCAAGTCGAGAGTGTGTTTGGTTAAAATCAATAAACTATCATATCCAACAGATGTGTGGTATACCATTCGACAAAAATACCCCAATAATTTTGTATGAAGATAATGCAGCTTGCATAGCTCAACTCAAAGAAGGGTACATCAAAGGTGATAGAACGAAACATATTTCACCAAAATTTTTCTTCACTCATGAACTTCAGAAGAATGGTGACATAGATATTCAACAAATTCGTTCAAGTGAAAATTTGGCAGATTTATTTACTAAGGCATTGCCAACTGTCAAATTTGAGAAGTTGATAAGTGAAATTGGGATGTGTCGACTTAAAGATGTTAAATGATTTTGTCATCAGGGGGAGTAAAAGATATATTGCACTCTTTTTTCCTTCACTAGGTTTTTATCGCAATGGGTTTTTCCTAGTAAGGTTTTTAATGAGGCAATAAACAATGAACATCCAAGGGGGAGTGTTATAAATATTAAAATTATGGATGTCATTGAAAGGTCACTTTGAAGTTACTAAAGCCTAGATTAATTCACATTGAAGAGTTATTTTTCTTGTAACTTATGACTTTTGGTTATTCCAATTAGTCCTATAAATAGTGATACTTTGTAATGTATTTCTCAAGCATATGAATAAAAATCTTCTCTCCCTACTTTGTTCTCTTTAGTTTAATCTTTACATGTTCATATTCTAGCTTATTTCATAACAATATTTAATATATAAATATAATAATAATAATAGATGTATACTTTGACTGGTGATCACACTTGATCGGAGTTCAATATGATCTATTTAGCTTAATTCTAGGTCAAGGGATGATTGAAATGCCAATCTTTATCAAGTTCAAGGATTATTTATCAGCATATGAGAGAAAATTAGTTTCTTCAGCAAATATGTATTTAGTTTTTCAGATACAATTGTCGTTTTCTAGTAGACACAGGATTATCTTGCTCGACCACGCTCACAAGAGGCAATATTGCAAAAATGAAGACCAATATTTATTATAACTTTTCTAGATCGTACAAGTACCTTTGTTGAGTTTTGTTTACCGAATCAGTTCTACTGAAAATTAGTTTTTAACCAATAATTTTTTTTAACCTTTGTAGATAAGAACAGGAGAAGAACGATTCTTTAGCGACCGAATCAATATTATTTAAAGGTGGATATTCACTATACAAATTGTCCTATATTTCTAGATCGTAGAAAAAGATGACCAAGTTTAGCAACATTATTTATTTTAAATAAAATAAAAAATATGTTATAAAAAAACTCAGTAATGAATCTAAGAAAGAAAAAAAATCATAATTACATATAAAATATAAATCAATTAAGCTCATAAGATAGTAAATTAATGATGTAATGTCAATTAAGAATCTATTGGAAATTGTTGGTCCCAAGTGATCAGATAAGGTCTAGAGAGGGGGAGGGGGGTGAATAGACCTTTGAAAATTTAGACTTTAAAACTTTTCAGTCGTCTATCAGCAGACTAAGCTGTTATAAGTCAGTAAACTGACTAAGCTGATCGTGAACAAATCTTTGAACAACATAGTTAACCACTTCTCTTTTTACTACTTAGCTGATTTCAGCAAACTTAACTTTGAAAGCAGAGTACTTGCAGCGGATTTGAATAAGTGTTTTTCACAAGTAAACTCTTAGTCTTTTGAAAGATTAAACCCAGTTTTATCAAACTCCCTATAAAGAATCTTTCAACAGTTTTGACAAAGTGTTTTTATGCAACTGGAAAATATGCAAGGAAAAATGCAAGTTAAAAACACAAGGAATTTTTATAGTGGTTATATGGATAAAAATCCTTTAGTCCACTCATCCAAGTCACTTAGATCTTGGGTTATACTATAAACACACAATTTACAATATACTCTACTTATGCCAAAACAACAAATGAATCTAGCCGTAAGCTCACAATAGGAAATCACAAAGAAGACCTATCCTCTGAAGCTAGATCACTCACTAAGATGGACCTACACTTCTCACAACACTCTTTTTACAGTTTTTCACTCATAAAAATATTTTTCTTTGATCTTCAACTTCGGCTTTTGTCAACAAATGATTAAGCTGATGAGTGAGCTGTTCTTGATACTTAGAGATTTCGCTTCGGAAATTTCTCAGAGATTGTGTTGTTATCTTCTTCTTCAGTCTCGCGAACTATTTATACTCCAGGTTTGAAAAATGTCCATTGAAGAAAGTCAAATTCAAATTCCTCGGGTCTTGGTCCTTAATTCATGTGAACGGCTCTCTGCACTGCGACAATACTGTCAACAATACATTTTGTCAGGCAGCATTTAACGCACCAAGCTGATGCGAGGTTTCCTTCAATCATTTGCCATTAATACCCTCGGTCTTCAGTATTTATTACTCCAAGTGCATTTATTACCGTTGGAGAGACTTCCTTCTCATCTTCACTTGGTTGATGAGTACACTAGTCTGATGATGAACCGAGCTGATCCCAAACTTGAACTAATATGATTTGAGTCAACTGATCTTCACCAATCTGATTTCTTCCTTCAACAGCAGATCAGTAGTCTTCTGGACCATGTTGAATTTTGACTTGACTGATATACATTTAATCAAAATTCTTCAAAGGGCTTTCACTAAGCTTTCCTAACTTAGTTGGTTATGATGTTTTGGAAATCATCAAAACCTTCCTTTAAACTTCAAATTACTTGACTTCTAATCTTCATCTTCATCTAACAATTTCTCCCTTTTTGATGATGACAAACCTTATCAGCTAAGTACCTGTACCTAGACTAAAGTTTTATCCTCAAAAATTTCTGAGATAGAAATAGTATATTGGATGGAAAATTTGAACTTTTACTGATTTGAGAAATTTAGTGCAAGTTACAAGTTCTTCAGAAGATGAAAAATTTCAAGTAAAATGAAAACATATTATAAGAAGGTATAAATGCTAGTGATCTGATTCTTCATCAGTCACCTCTTCTTCAATCTCAACAAATTCTTCATCCTCTTTATCATTGACTTCATCATCATCTTCATCATTCACTTCATCAGCAAGAAGATTCTTCTGAGCAGCTTCCATTTTCTTAAGACGTTCTGCTTCAGCTGCTTCTACTCAAGTCTCTTCTTGATGCGTTCCAAGTTTTGCTTCTTCACTTCAGGATCCAGTTGCTCTTCAGATGTATCCTTAGTTGCAGCCAATTCCTTGTCAGACTTGATTGGTTCCTTGGATTCTTCTTCTTGATCAGCAACGTCTTCATCATCATCTGCATCCTTGTCATCAGTAGTCTTTTCTTCATCAGCTTCTGCCTTCTTCTCATTTTCAGCCTTCTCTTCAGTTTCTTTAACTGGTTTAGGTACATACTCTGTTTCTGTTTGCTTTTCATCATCTTTCTTCTCAACAGCAGAGTCTTCAGGTTCAAGTACTTGAACAGTTTCAGTTACTGGAGCAGCTTTCTCCTTCTCAGGTACTGACTTCTCTTTCCCCTTTTTGTCACATCAGCAGGGGGAGAATCATCAACTGGCAGATTGATAGCAGTGCAGATCCTTTTGATGTTTGCATCCATAGTGACAAGTCTTGATGAAAGTTGATTAAGTGTGAATCCCTGAGTACTGGTCTGATCATTCAAGCAGTCTATGTTGAGTTGCAAGGTAGCCATCTCATCATGAAATGTCTTAGCAGTGGCATTCATGTGTCTTGCAAAATCAGCTTTTAGCTCTGCTTCAGCATTGACAAGCTTGGTAACCATGTTAATGACATCAGCAATGTCTCCTTCATGACATTGAAGAGCTGTGTGAAGGTGATTCACATCAGACTTCACGTCTTCAATATTTCCATTCATGCTGGTCAGACTCTGGATCAGTTGAAGGGAGTTATCTGCAGGAAGGTTATTAACTGTATCTATCAGTAATTTCTTGTTCTCCTCCTACAACCTTCTGTTTTCTTCTTGAATTTGCTTGTTTTTATCCTTCATTTCCTTCATTAGCTTCGCAAGTCTATCCTCCAAGGTTTGTTCAAGCAGCAGCTAAATGGATTCCATCAGAGATGAATGCTTATCAGCTGTGGGAATGGAGGTAGAAGCTGATGGCTCAGTTTGGTGAACTTGAATATTTGCTAAGTCCTCTTCTTCTTTTTCTTCATGTTGTTCAGGCTCAGTAGTCTCCTGAACAGCTTTGTGAACAACAAGTGCGCCAGCTTCCTCCTGAACAGGTTCTTGGACTTTTTCTTCATCATGCTCGGCAGCTGCTTGTTGAACAGTAGACTGTTCTTCTACCTTAACAATTTCAGGTGTTCCATCTTCAGATACTTTCGTGGTCTATTGGATAACCTGAGTGATCTTAGGCATAGATCCCTAAGCAGATGCCTTGATCACTTCTTCCTTGTAAGTGCTGACTTCAGCGCCAAAAGCAATCTGCTGAACATTTGGCACTGAGGACAGATCACTTGGAGATCCTTTGTAATATCTTGAACGTTCAGACCATTTCTCCAAGGCTTGATAGATAACATTCCTGACAGCCTTTTGAACAGGGTCATCTCTTTTCCTCCTCTTGGCATGTAGTGAGTCCTTGATCTTGTGGGATTGTTTATAAACAATATCTCTTGCAATGTTGTGGAAGAATCCCTAACGTGATCAGGATCCAAGGCTTGTGATATGGATGAAGTTTTGAAGAATGATAAGACCCACTCTTCTTCTGCCTCAAACTCCTTTCAAGCCTTCAGCTCTGCAACAGACTTGTCAACTCTGAAAGTCCTCCCCTGATTGTATCTGATTTTTTCTTGGACGAACAGAGTAGCCTGCTGTAGCTGTCTGTCATATTCTATCAAGGCAGCTTCAAATCTGGCAAAGGCAATGGGGTGTCCTTTGACAATATTTAAAGCCCATTTGACATTGAAGGGGCATTTCTCAACTCTTGTGCCTAGTGGCAGTATCTGTCTTGCCTTCAAATATTCACCAATCTTTATTCCACCAGAACGTTGAGGCCCATGAGCATTCTTCTTGCTCAAATCTAGAACTAAAGCCATTTCAGCATCCTCTTCGGCTTGTCGTTCAGCAGTTGTCATCTTCCTTCTCTTTTCCTCTTTTTCTGCTTGAATCTTGCTTAGTCTGATAGCTTCAGCAAGTTCCTCCTTTGCCTTCTTCTATTCAAGGACATCCTCCCTTTTTTTATTTTCAGCTGCAGAAATTCTTCTCTTAACAAGTTTTCTTTTCTTAGGTTTATCAACAGCAGCAGGCTCAGGAGCAGCAGTAGAGATAGAAACGGCTGCTTTTGGTTCAATGATCCTCACTTCTGGATCATTTTGAGGTTCAGAGACCTCAGCTGTTGAAGCTTGCTGTTTGGGAGCTGTTGCAGCAGCATCAGACGACTCCTTAGCAGCATCAGCAGACTTTTCAGCTTCAACCGGCCTCTTAGCTGATCGAGGGCCTTCCCTGACTAAGTCATCAGACTTAGTGGGAGATGGTTCAAAAACCATCTTTCTCTTGGCAGACTTCTTTGGGACAACCTTCTCCTTGACTTGCTTCCAAGCTGCAGTATCTCTTAACTGACTCCTAGTCCATTTTGCAACATTCACAGCGGGTTTCTCTTCTGATACAGTTCTAGAAGGTGAACTATCATACATCTCCAATATTTCATCAGTTGTCTGACGAACGATCTCATTAGCAACAGCTTTCTTCCTAGCATCTCTTCTGGCTTGAACAGCTGGCTTAGCTGTTTGAACATATGTTTTCTTTTCTTGCTGGGAGCTTTTTCCTTGGGCTCAGCAGCCTCCTTATCTACTGTTTTCCTCTTGGGATTTCCTCCCTTCACCGTCTGATATGAGAGCATCGCCTTAGCATTGTGAACGACCTTTCCATTGGTCCGATCACATCCCAACACCGTGAACAGATGACTTAAAAGGATTATGTGGTTTGTTTGTTCCTTCTTGTGGAAATTTGCCAGTATGTACCAAACTATCACAGCCCAATTTCCATAATGGATTGCTATCATCATGGAATACCTTTTCATAGTAACATTATCCAATGAAAACGTGCAATTTTCTATAACTTTGGCTACCATATAAGCCATGCGCTGATATTCATCTTTTAATTGCCTTTGATGTTACCTGATAAGATTTCATCTTCCTGAGCGCAGATGCTCCAGAATTCCTGTTCCTTATGTGCAGCCATAGTTATCACATCTGTTCTTCCCTTGTTTGACAATCTGTACGTCTCACTTAACAGAGCAAGAGTGATGCAGATTTCTTTTCTTCCAACTGTTGCCTTAGTCTCCAGCTTTTCAATGTCAACAGCATCCTTTGCTCCATAATACTCCAGAACTTGGTCTTTGTAAACCATTTCATCATGTGCTTCCATGAAATCCACCAGTGTTGCGGCCTTAAACTTTTCCAGAATTGACTTCATCAATTTTGTTCCAGTTTTGTGATATGTATCATAAACTAGATACATACCCTCAGCCTTGGCTTCTTGTTATGGAGTCATGATGATTATCTGAAAAGGATTAGTAGAACAAGTGTATTTTTGCAGAAAGAACGATAACAAAAATCTCTTGAATGCCTTAGAAAATATTTGTGTGCGTAAGAGATCAATAAGCTGATCAGATATGAATTTAAAAAGGTGAGAACGTCGGTTTTCGTGTTACATGCAAACCGTTAGATCAGTTTTGTGTCAGCTGTGATCGTGGGGCGATAATTACGTAATTCAAATTTCAAAAAGCAATAAATGTCTGGCGGGAATGCGAACCGCCTTAGTCGACTTATAAAAGCGTGTTTTCAGATATAGCGTTTTTAAATAACAGAGCTTTTATATGAATAATCAGACGAGTAAGCTTAATACTTATCCGATGAGATGAGTTCTGATAATAGGTATTACTAGTGAAAGCCAATAACTAGTAATCTTCCTCGGCTGTTTGTCAATCCAGCTAGATAAATAATCTTCAATCTTCAAGAATTAAGAACTTCTCTGATGAAAGCTTAACTTCAACTAACTTTCGTCAACAGATTTCATCTTTTAATCAGAAGTACCGCTAGTCTTACACGTTCCCCCTGACTTTAAGAATCAATAAGTTAACTAGTCTGTTGAGAGTTAACCTTGAAGACAATAAGATGAGTAAGCTGATAAACTCCAGTCTTCTGATAAGTTCCCCCTCAGCTTATGCATCTAAATTTAGTAGTCCTAGTTCAGCTCTTAGAGTTGAAAACCTTGCATCACATAGAGGTTTAGTGAATATGTCAGCGATCTGATTGTCAGTATGAACATACTCTATTATAACATTTCCTCTTTCCACATGGTCTCTTATGAAGTGATGTTTGATCTCAATATGTTTGGTTCTTGAATGACTTGTAGTGTTCTGAGTAAGAGAGATTGCACTTGTATTGTCATAGTAGATAGGGATTCCACTGATTTTAATGTTGTAGTCTTCTAATTGATGCTTCAACCAAGGTATTTGTGCACAGAAAGCTCCAGCAGCTATGTACTCAGCTTCAGCAGTAGATATGGATACTGAAGTCTGTTTTTTACTCATCCATGAGATCAGACGACTACCTAAGAATTGACAGGCACCTGTTGTGCTATTCCTATCAATCTTGCAGCCAGCAAGGTCCGAATCTGAATAACCTATCAGCTTGAATCCAGATTCTGTAGGGTACCATAATCCCAAATCTTAAGTGCCTTTGAGGTTTCTAAGTATCCTTTTGGCAGCCAGAAGATGAGATTCCTTAGGATTTGATTGATATCTCGCACAAACCCCAACAGAGTACATGATATCAGGTCTGCTAGCTGTTAAATATAACAGTGACCCAATAATGCCTCTGTAGTTGGTTATATCCACTGATTTGCCATCTTCATCTTTATCCAAATGAAGTCCAGTAGACATAGGAACACTAACAGTTGAGCTAGTTTCCATACCAAATTTCTTGAACAGATCTTTTGTGTATTTAGCTTGGTTAATGAATATTCCATCAGGCAACTGTCTAACTTGCAAACCAAGAAAATAATTAAGTTAACCCATCATGCTCATTTCAAACTTGTTCTGCATCAGCTTGGAGAACTTATCACACATCTGTTGATTTGTTGAACCGAAAATAATGTCGTCCACATATATTTGCACAAGCAATATTTGATCTTCCCGTTCAACAGTGAACAGGGTCTTATCGACCTTACCTTTGCGAAATCCTTTAATTAAAAGAAAATCAGATAGGGTATCATACCATGCTCTTGGAGCTTGTTTCAGTCCATAGAGGGCTTTCTTCAGACGATACACCTTGTCTTCTTCTTTGTATGCTTCAAATACAGGTGGTTGTTCAACATAAAATTCTTCTTGCAATTCTCCATTGAGAAAGGCAGATTTCACATCCATTTGATAGACTGTGAAATTTTTATGAGCAGCATAGGCGAGAAATAGTCTGATTGTCTCCAATCTTACTACTGGTGCAAAGGTTTCATCAAAGTCAATTCCTTCTTCTCGGCAATATCCCTTGGCCACTAATCTTGCTTTATTTCTGGTGACAATACCATGTTCATTCATTTTATTTCTGAATACCCATTTGGTGCCAATTACCCTTTGATGACTTGGTCTAGGAACTATGTACCAGACTTCATTCCTTTCAAATTGATTTAGCTCCTCTTGCATAGCTTCAATCCAGTTTGAATCACTAAGAGATTCTTCAATCTGTTTGGGTTCTATTTGAGATAGGAAGTTGACAAACATTGCATCCTTTGCAACAGCTCTTTTTGTCTTTACTCTATCTAAAGGGTCACCAATCACCAGTTATGGTTGGTGATTCTTAAGCCATCTAAGATCAGGTTGCAAATATGAATGTTGTCCTCTGTTTTTATCTTGCAACACTACTGTTGGAGTTTCAATAGTAGTCTGTTGAACATTAGTTGTCTGTTGAACAATCTCTGGTCTGTCAGCTGTTTGCAACTCGTCTGTTAGACAATCAGCAGTGTGATTTTAAACAGAACTTGAGTTAGCAGCTGAGTTGAGATCAGGTAGCATGATAGGTATATACTCTTCATTTCTTTCAACACTCAATTTCTGAAAATTATTAGACAGACTTTGATCAGTACTTTGATTCTTTTCAGAAGATTGATTTGGTGCATCAAATACTACATTAATGGATTCTTCTACGAATAAAGTTCTTTTGTTAAAGACTCTATAAGCTTTACTGACAGTAGAGTATCCTACAAAATCAGCTTCATTAGCCTTTTCTGCAAAGGCAGTAAAGTGATTTTTCCCATTATTTAGAACAAAGCATTTACAACCAAAAATTCTAAAGTAATGAATGTTTGGCCTTTTGTTGTTCCAAACTTCATATGGAGTCTTGTTTTGGTGTTTGTGATCATGCATCTGTTTAAAGGTAAAGCATGTTGTGTTTGTGGCTTCTGCCCAGAATCTTTGGGGCAGCTTTGCTTCAGCTATCATAGTCCTGGTAGTTTCTTTTAGAGTTATGTTTCTCCTTTCAACAACTCCATTCTGTTGAGGGGTCCTGGCAGCAGAGTACTCATGGCTGATGCCTCCGATATTACAATACTCTTTAACAATTGAGTTTGTAAATTCATTCTCTCTATCTGATCTGATCTTCAATATCTTCATTTTCTTTTCATTCGGGATCAGCTCCATCAGATTTTTAAGATGCTCCTTGGTTTCACTTTTCATCTTCATGAAAATCACCCAGGTGTATCTTGAATAATCATCCACAATAGATAGGCAGTACTTCTTTCCACCATTGCTAATTGGATCAATGGGTCCAAATAAGTCCATATGTAGCGGCACCAAAATCCTTCTAAATGGTTGGTGCTTCTTGCTCTTGAAAGATGACTTAATTTAGTTACCCTTCTGACAGGCGTCACAGAGCTTATCTTTGCTCATGCCTGTCTTTGGAATTCCTTCTACCAGATCATTCTTGATTAATCTGTATATGGTCATGAAATTCACATGATTCATTCTTTTGTACCACAGCCAACTGAATTCACTTGGTGTTGATGCCACCAAACAAATATTAGAACTCTTGTCAACAGAATTCCAGTCCACTGTGTAGACATTTCCTTGTCGTCTTCCAGATAAAATTACCTTCTTTGTAACAATCTGTTCAACATAGCACCTATCTGATGAGATGATGACTGAAAATCCCTTGTCATAAAATTGACTTATGCTCAGCTAATTGTATTTGAGGCCTTTAACATAAGAGACGTCAGATATTTCAATGTTGCCTTTGATTAATCTTCCACTTGCTACAATCTTGCCTTCCTTGCTGTCTCCAAAGGTTACTTTAGGACCATCCACAGCAACATCATCAGTCAGCTCATGTATGCTTCCACACATGTGTCTTGAAGAACCACTATTTTTCTCTACATTTACTCCTACTCCTAATCCTAACCTACAAAACAAAATAAAATTATTTTACATACCCTTATTGAGAGGGTCCTGGAGGATTAGTTCCACCCTTGACAACCCAAGATGTTGAAGTCTTAGGCTTCTCAGTCTTCTGAGATTTGATAGAAACATGAACAGGTCTATGTTAATCATATCCATCAGATTTGTGATGTTATAATCAGTATGATAAGGATAATGTTCATAAGCATAATAAGATGCATGATAAGCAGGATATGCATGAATTGGATGAGCAGGATATGGTGCATAGTAAGATGGGAATTGAGGTGCATGATACATAGGAGGATATGCAGCAGGTTGCACATAATATGTTCCATACCAAGAATTTTGATTTTTCTTGTTCTTATGCTTCTTTGGCTTACTAGATGCTTGCTCATTAACATACGACTTAGTTTTACCACTAGTCTGATTGGTTTTAGCTTTATCAGCAGACTTCCTAGGACTCTGCTATTTGGTCTTACCAGTCTGTTTTCCTACACTAGGCTCTTTGCTCTTTTTAGCCTTAGGAGTTTTCTTCTCCTTTAATTCTTTCTAAGGTGAAGCAAGTTTAGTTGCCTGAACATACAAGATGACCCTACTGTTGTCAGCTGATACAAATTTTTCAGTATGGTTCAGTTCTAACTTATCCTGTTCTAAAGGCATCTTCAGTTTATTAGGCGTGTGAGTGGATGCAACAGATGATTTCTCATGAGACTCAATGATCTTTTCAAGTTCCATGATTTTACCCTTATACACTTCACATTCAGCTTTCAGAGATTCATTCTCTTGCTCAAGCAGTTTATATTCTGCTGATTCTTTTGGCTCTTCAGCCTTAAGTTTCAGTGAACTGTTTTGCTCTATTAGCAATATCATCTCTTCCTTGAGCTTAGCAAATGCGTCATCAATACTAGTATTATTAAGCATTATTTGCTTAAATGAATTAAACAATTCATTTTCAAGAGGAGTTACCACATCATCCTCAGAGTTATCAGATTCCTTGGCCATCAGGCAGATAAGAGTAGGGCTCTCTTCTTCAGTAGACTCTTCATCAGAAGTGTCTGAGTCTGAATCAGACGAGTAGATAGAAGTCAGCTTCTCTGCTTTTGCTAACAGTACCTTGCCTTTCTGATGCTTTCTTTCTTTTTTGATTCTCTTTTCTTCTTCTGTATACTTCTCAGCTTTAAGATATGGACAGTCTCTGATGAAAAGACCAAATTTCCTACGGTTATAGCACATTAGTTTAGATTTGTAAGAATCCTTGTCTTGAGAAGAAGAAGTAGGGTTGGAAGTAGAAGCATTGTTGTATTTGTTCTTCATTTTTCTTATGTAGAACTTTTTGAAATTGTTCATCAGCAATGCAACGTCTCCAGCTGTGTAGCCCTTTTTGTTGAGTACTGTGGCTTCATCAGATGAGTCCACTTCTTTGCTTTTGTATGCTGATCTTCTTGGATTTTCAGCAGCGACCAGGGCAGCTGTGGGACTTGAAGTTGAGGTTTCTTCAACATCCATTCTAGGCAGTTTATACTCATACGCCTTGAGTACTGAGAACAGCTCGGTGAGAGAGATCTTTCCCAAATCTCTTGACTTTTCCATGGCTGTTACCTTCATGTTGAACTTCGGAGGTAGAGCCTTCAGCACTCTGACTAGAGATAGCTATCCATAGCGATCAGACCGAAATTCAAGTTCAAGAATGACTAATACCCCGAGTCCTAGTAGGATTATGTTTCCTTGTATAGCTAGGGTTAATAACATATAAATACCTGGCTCAACATTGTATTACAACTAACTAATCAGAGCTTACGCCTACATACCTAGTCATTCTGATATCAAATCAATCAATAGAAAAGCTTTTGCTATACTATATTCAATAATCATAATCTCGTGTTCTTAATGCTTTTTATATATTGTTCTTTCTTGAGATTGATCCATCCGGAATAAAGTAACTAAGCCCTATAATCTCTATATTATTTTACCCCATAAATCATTATCATTGATTTAATCAAACCCTACGAAAAACAGTTAAGCCAGTTTGCGCCCACCGAGGGGCTAAGTTAATTATTCGATAGACAAATGGCTCGCCCAAGGAAGAACGCTCGTAACGAGGCAAGGAGTAACACGACGCATCCACCTATCACATCGGATGAATTACAAAACGATACGACTAATAACAATCCACTCGTTAACGACGATGATAATCGACAAGAGAACAATCAACTACCGAATCATGAAGAACACCAAGGGATCCATGTCCAAAATTCTCAAGGACAGCAAGAGGTCGCCGACGATGCAGTACCAGGAGCCCCCGTGGCTCAAACGATCCATGTTCCTCTGCCAGAAACACAGGAGAAATTAAGACAGATCGCAATGCTATTTAACTCACTATATCCTGGGAAACTGCTAATTCCCGAACAGGTGCCTAGAAATCCTAGAACTACTAGGGCAAATCCAGTTCCGAGAGTCCCCAGGCAGGTCGATCAAACGTCAGAACAAGCAGATAGCCCCGTGAGCGAACATCGTTCGTTACATAGTCCACAAAAGAGTGATATGAAGCCAACCGACGAGCGAATCCGGAGAAAAATGGATCGGACAAAGCCACAACCTACCCGCCGAGGATCAAAGGAACATACCATAGTTCCACTCGATGAGGATGTTGTGGACGCAATCCCTAATCGACAAAGAACTATCCGAATCTCGGAGAGAGAAATCGAAAAGATGGTACAATAGCATCAGGAACAACGTGTAAGGACCGTTTAAAATCCGTGGGCCAGGAGCACGGATATCCAAGAAAGCCTAGCAACATGCTCCCCCTTTTGTAGGGAGATAAGAAGCTCAGTCATCCAGCAAGGTTCCTGGACGACTACCAAGATATGACGGGACAACCAATCATGATGATTATATATTCAGTTTTACGAACATAATGAATTTATATGCTCACTCGGCATAATACACCGCCAAACTAATGGTTACCACATTTGAAGGACTAGCTTCGGATTGGTTCGGAAAACAACCCACCAATTCCATATTCAGCTTTTGGGAGTTATGCAACAAACTGACTCAACAATTTTCCAATCAGAAAAGACAGAAACTGCCGATGAGCTACTTAGGAACCATTCATCAACAAGAGGGAGAGTCTGATTTAACCGTTTTTCGTTGGGTTAAGTTAAATCAATGATGTAGGTATTCGGGGTGGAATTAAATATGGATTTTAGGGCCTAGATACTTTATTCCAGATGGATCAATCTCAAGGAAGAACAATATAAAAGAACAAGTAAGAACACAAGTAGATGAATATGAATATAGTATAGCAAATGCTTTTCCATTAATTTGATATCAGATTGCCTAAGTATGGAGGCATAAGCTCTGATTCGTAGTTGTAGCAATACAAAGCAAAACTAGGTATTTATATGTTATCAACCCAAGCTATACAAGGAAACATAGTCCTATTGGGACATGGTATAATATTCCCTCAGGAACTCAGACTCCGGCCTAGGTCACTACGGATTGAAGCCCCTGGTCGGACCGCGTGGCGTGTTAACGAAACAGCTTCCTGGTCGAGCCGACCATGTATTGTCTTAGTCGTCCCGAATATTATAAGGGTTGTAAAACAGCCCCCATCAGTACTCCCTCACTTCTTCGAGCGTATAAGTAGTAGAAACTCGTAGAAGTAGATGGTCTTATACGACTGTCCTTTCTATGAACTGTGCCTCGTTAAAAACCTTACTTGGAAAAAACCCAGTGGGAAAAAATCCTAAGTAAGGAAAAGAGTACTACATTTCATAGATAGTAGCTTTGTCGCTTCCGAACTCTAATGTTGTTTCTCTTTTGAGGAGGCGTTTCTTCTTCACTGATTGGAGGGAACTCGATTAGTCGCGAGAAGTTTGAAACGGCTTTTCGTCTATCTATATAAATAGGTGATCGTTATTTTAACCATTTTTACTTTCCACCTTCAATTTTCTTACAGTAATTTTCTTACTCCATAATTTCTCCAACATATTGATTTCATCGACCATTGTTTTTCGAGGATTAAATCATGGCTTCTGTTTCGAAAAACCCTTCCTCTTCTTCTGCGGAGCAAGTTACTCATGTCATCTACGCGGGGGCTTCTTCTAGCCCTCCACCAGAACAGACAGGAGCATCTGACATAATTAATCCTATCAAAGATAATTTCAATGTACGAATCATATCTGATGCCGAGGTTGCGGCCAAGGCTAAGAAAGGCAAGGATGATGTTCCCCAAGTCTCCGACCCGATCGAAAACCTTTCTTGCACGTATAATGATGAGACCTTTCATGAGGTCTTGGAAAATTATGTAAAATATTTTTCGGAGGGTTCTGAGATCATTCTTCCATTTCCTTCCGATAGAGTTACATCTCCACCGGAAGGTTGTCGGGCTTTCTACACAGCCCATTTCAATCACGGTCTGCGTCTTCCTTTGTCTGCCTTATTTCTCGACATTTTACAGATATTTAGCGTCTCTTTGACGCAACTGGTTCCTAATTCCGTAGCTTTTGTCGTTTGTTTTTCCGTCCTTATGATTGCAAAAGGATTTCAACCTTCTTTTCGTAATTTTATCCAGTTATTCCGTTTCAACATTTCCAGTTCTTCCAATCATGGATACTTCTTTACCAGTCAAAAGTCTGGTAGATCTATCTTTGATTCTCCCGTTTCCAGCAATCCTGCCTGGAAAACTCATTTTTTCTTCGTACGTCCCCCCAAACACCTAGTCTCAGCAGAAGGTTCCACCAAACCATTCTCGTGGGACCATGATTCTAAATGGATCTTTGGAGGTCGCTCCGTTGTGGGTCAGTTTATCCCCGATGATCCAAAGTTGGTGGATGAGATAATAGAGATGCGTGCTGACAAGTACCAATGTGCCCTCCTTATCGGGGAAGCTTTTCTTCGCAAAGCGGGCCTAAGTCCCTACACCTTTCCTATCTCTTATTCCTCTCAACTGCTCGGTAAGCGTTATATACCATTATTGCATTTTCTTTATATTTTCTCAGTTTATTCAACGGGACTTTATTTTATTCAGTTTCCATGGTAGAGAATTCTCGGCACTCTTCAAAAGGGAAGATGGCTTTATCAAAGTCCACTAAAACTGTGGAGAATCATCCAATTGAACAAAGGGTGTCCAAAAAGAGAAGATTGAATTCTGGTCATGATTCCGAGGATTATAGAGATGACTCTCCAGATTCTTCTCTAGAAATTCCTCTGCAACCTTCATCTTTACATACTCCGGGTCATCCAGGGACAAGACAGTGTTATCCTCCTCTCCAGCTTGGAACTTCCCTTGGAATCCAAGATTATCATAGCTGGTCGATGCCCCATCCTGTCGATACGCCGGTTAAAAGGAGAAAACAATACTATGGTCGCTCCGGCGAGGACCTCTCTTTGCTAGACGATCAGCACCCGAAACCTACCGTCGTCGAGATAATGGAAGATCATTTACAGGGAAAGAGGGCGGCTGGTTATGCCGAGAATGATTCTTTAATCCATGATGAGAACGAGAGTGCTGTTGATAAGGCTACCCGCATTCTTCTCTCTGGTGTTTTTACTCGTGATATCAATAAGTTGCTCCGGAAGGATCCTTTAGAGAAATTGCAGAGAGCTTCTCTTTATGCCAAGAAGGTATTTATTATTGCATATTCCTCCTTTTAACTTTCTTAAATTTTTCTCCTACTTATCAGTTTGCTCTTTTGATTCCACATACCAATACTTTTCTGGCGTCATATGCTTATGAAGCTGCTCTTTGGAAGCAACAATGTGAAATCATTGAAGAAAGGAATAAGGTATTGCTTCAGAAGACATCTGCTTCAGAGGCTGGTCCTTCTACATCTTCATCCCTTCCAATTCCGATCAAAGATCCTCACGCTACGTGAACTGATGACCCCTCAAATTTAAACAATATTCTGGAGATTTCTCGCACTCCAGAGCGGATCAACCAGCTGGATAAGGAGCTGCAAAATTATCAAGTTCGGAGTACTACTCGGATCAGCGAGCTGGAGTCGCAGGTCGCTAGTCTTCAGAATTCTTTGGACGAGTACGAAAATGATCTTCCTCTTGGTGGACTCACTGATCGATACGGTAGAAATCCCAACGAGAAGGTAATCCGCGAGTTCCTTAGCTCTCCGTTCATGCTGCTTTGGTGTACCAGAAAGTCGGCCCATTTCTTGAAAGCACTTTTAAGAAAGCGATCCATCAGATGGTCGCTATGCGATTGATTGAGGATCGCCGGAAGGAGTATTTTAGGGCCACACATGTTAGCCTCAATCGTTATGCCGAGGAATATTCTTCTTCGGATCTGCCGAGTGTTAACTACAAGCATTTTCCCTTGGCTCATCTGGTCGAGGAGTTTGGAGAACCTTTGCCGACTCCTTCTTCAGATATGAATCCCGAAGTTGACAATAATTTTGTTGATCAAGAGAGTGAGGAGGAGAATCCTGAAGTTATAAACAATGCAGCTGACGAAAGAGGGGCGACGGTCGACCAGGATGCTTCAGCAGGCGACCAGGTCGTACTAGGGAGCGACCAAAGGACTTTTGACAATAGCGAAAAATGACTTTTAATTATTACTGTATGATTTGTAATATTACTTTTCAATCATTCTGAATAAGACGATTTGTATTCTTCATGCATGATGTTTCAGCTTCTTCATTGATTACGATAGTTTAGATGTAAGTCTTTACCTCAGGCGCAATCATTAAGTTTACTTCTTTTCGAATTTGTGCGATTGTTCATTGGCTATGATTTTCTGTTTCGCGCCCGTCCCTGAGGTCTGTCGCATCTTTTCATTCAGTATAAATACATTGGGTAAAAAGATTACTCGTTATTTACCGCGCGTACTCAACTCCGATAGAATATTCTCTCAAGGGAGGTCGATAAGTTTTCTCGATAGTTAAAATCATTTTTTTAATTTCCGAGTATGAGTAATCTCTTTGGTAACACTTTAAAGCGTTCTTCAAGCGATAATACCAGAAACCCTAGATCTAAGAGGTCACGCAACGAGGGGCCTCAGCGGATCCTCCTCGA
This sequence comes from Penstemon eatonii, assembly GCA_038501285.1. Taxonomy (NCBI): domain Eukaryota; kingdom Viridiplantae; phylum Streptophyta; class Magnoliopsida; order Lamiales; family Plantaginaceae; genus Penstemon; species Penstemon eatonii. The sequence continues at coordinate 55,720,379 of CM076715.1, read as the reverse complement.
TTCCAGAACATTAGAAGGTCGGGGACTCAGACTCCTGTTGTCCCTTTCGAGCGTCTGACTGATGTGAACGTTAGTTCGGAGATTTCTCAACGAGATCCTATTGTCTCACTTGAGTTTGAAAGGAGACCTTCCCCGAGTCAGGTTGCCTTTGGGGATATGTCCAATGTGGAGCAATCCTTTGATATTCCTGTTTCTTCTAGTGTCCCTTCTTCCGAGAATAATTTACAAGAGTATGCTCTCGACAATTTAATTCCTTCCTCTACTAACACTGAATTAGTTATTGGTGAAGCCAAGGGAATATTGCCGTTGTAACTAATAGCGGCGGTGCCTCCTTGAATCCATCTTTGTCACAGTCTACAACTCAGGATTTTCCTGACTTTTTACTTACGGATACTACTGTTATGGCTACTACTTTTGAAGCGGGTGGTTCTTCCAGATGTCGGGCTGGACCAAGGTCCGGTCGGCGAACCATTATCTCTTATTCGGGGAAAAAAACTTCAATAAGCCCCAATGAGAGGGAATCCCCGCATCTATTGGATGATCGTTGTATCCTTGAACAGGTTAGGGATATAACGGATTCCGAAACTCCTCATCATGATAGGATCCCCCTTAATAGTCAACTGCCTAATTCTTGTGAACCTGATGCTTTGTCTTGGGATTTGGGTCTTAGTACCATTTTTCCCGGTGAGTTGAAAAAGCATGAGGGTACTTTCAATGTTCGCCTCGTTCAGTCACTTGTCAAAATATTTTTCTGAATTTACTTTTGCATTATCTTGGATTGCTTTGTTACATACGACTTCTTTCTTTTTCAGGAAAAATATTATGCGCTGCAATTGGGTGTTCAGGGCGATGAATTATGGTTCAATAAAGAGAACTTGAAGTTTCACTTGGACTCGGAGACCGAGAAGGTCAAGGGGCAGACTGTCCAACTTGGGCTACTTAATGATGATCTTTAGAAGTTACGTGAAGAGAAGTTAGCTGTCGAGAAGGAGAGGGATGATCTGACCCAATTGAATGCCCAGTTAGAGGAGTCTCGTCGGCATGCCTATGAACGAGGCTATGATGCCGGTTATCAGAAGTGTCAGGAGGAGTTGATGGCGTTTCTGAATACTGCTACTCTTCGGAGGAATGTTCCTTCTAATCGACCTGGTGATGGCGATCAGTCTTGAAGACCTGTTTTTTTTGTTTTTTTTTAGACTTAGACGAAGCTGGCGGGAACAGAAATGTGGTTGTCTGCCAAAATATTTTGTTGTATCGACTTTAATGACAGTTTAACTTTTGTTCAGTAAACCGCCTTGATCAACTTAGTAAGTAGATGTGTTTAGTTTTGCTATATATTTAACCCATCATCGTGAGAATCAAAACCACCTCTCTTCAGTAAGTAGTTGATTTGAATATAGAAAGCGATAGAGACTTATCTGATATTAACTCGAGGGCGACCAACTTTGTCCGAAAGAGTAGTCTGTTGTTACTGATTTGCTGTGAGCACTTTTTGGATTAGTCCATTAATTTACCATGTATCATTAGGTTCATCGATAATCGATCAGTCACGATTGTCAGATACAATTCTTATGAAGTTCTATATAAGGGCTTCGTTATTACTTCGCGATAGGTTTTGCCTTCCTTTTAGATTTGAGTCTCTTAGAAAAACTTGTATTCTATCTTTCGAAACTTCATGCTTCTGTGTACTGATTGTGGGCTTCATTTTCCTCAGATAAAACAACCATCATACCCTTAAGTCATATGCTCGGTATGAGAGGAGTTGGAAAATTTAGATCCATTAGTTAGATCTGGCTTGTCTAGACCCCCTTAAGCAATTCTCCGGTAGATTAGGCAGTGACGATATAATGTGCTCCATTGAGGAATATTGTGCCTCTAACCAGCGCGTCAGATTTCTTGGACTCCAATAGAGATCCAATGTATTTTGTTTAAAAATTCTTTCCTCGTTATTCAAACTGATCAACTATTTCGAAGATCCATCATGTTAGTCATTTTTTGGTAGAAATATTCATATTCTCATTATAATTCCCGCTTTTTAGAGATTATGTTCGTTGGGCGACCATTCTTTATAAGCGTCAAAAACTGTTTTAAATGAATCCATGTGATAATTCATGGATTTATCGTGCAGATCGCTTCGACCTTGATACTTCATTCTCATTGAGCAGCTTTTTTGACCAATCTAGTGCCGTTCCAACTTACTCGCATTAAACGGGGAAGTCAAAGGTCGCAGTCCCGTCTCTAGATGTTCGTCCAGCCATTGGATTAACTTTAACATTTCCCTATAAATAGGTAGGCAGTTTCTTTCATACCTATTTATACCGTAGAAAAATGGAGATATCAGTTACTTTGGGTTTTACGTTGCCCAGTGATCCTATAATATTCAAAAAGTCACATTATCGTGATCCATTACGTTATAATAACTCCATCATCTTCTGCCTTGTACTGTCAGGTCCTATTAACACCCTACCTAGTACTGACGGGTCCCATGTGACCTCAGCCTTAGTCTTCATGGGGTTGGGGTCCATGGTATTTTGTTAGCACATGGAGGGTTCATATTTACCAGGCATCCCTGTTCTTCGATGTTACTTCGGAGTGATAGACCACGAGGATGTGTTGATAAATTTTCACTTTTGCGATGGTCCGCTCGAGATGCTGCTTTAGAGTAAAAATCAACCCCATTATACAAGCAGGATCTCGGTTTGGTCGAATGACCGCTACAAGTTATCTGGCTGGTAGTGATCACCTCGATTAAAGGAAGAATCGATCTTCAGAGCCTGGCCGTCGAACCAAAGAAGTCGACCATCCTGAGCAGCATGCTTCTTTGGTGGTCGAAGAAGGAAGGAGATCGAGGCACTGGGGAGGAGATTGATGTTTCCGTGGACATTGTCGTGAAAGACTCCGATCTATTTAGACGGAAGTTTTCATTTTCGTAGTTTGTAACGATATGTAATTTGAAGAAATGCTCTTTGTACTCAGATGAATAAAACTTCATGTGTAAATCAAGAGATGTTTTTTGTACTCAAATGAATAAAACTTCATGTTTCTTAATATTTCTCATCTTCATAAGTTCTTGTTTTTGTTCTATCTCAATCTTTACTTAGGTTTTTACCGATGTTTGGCCTTAACCTATTTAATCGTTGCTATGGAGATCGATGAGCGTTTATCGAGCGAATCGATTTTACTCAACTCTTTAGGACTTAGGTTTTCTACCAAATGTTTGGTTTTAACCTATTCAATCGTTATTATGGAGATCGAGGAGCGTTTATCGAGCGAATCAATTTTACTCAACTCTTTAGGACTTAGGTTTTCTACCAAATGTTTGGTTTTAACTAATTCAACCGTTATTATGAAGATCGAGGAGCGTTTATCGAGCAAATCGATTTTACTCAACTCGTTAGGACTTAGGTTTTCTACCAAATGTTTGGCTTTAACCTATTCAATCGTTATTATGGAGATGGAGGAGCGTTTATCGAGCGAATCGATTTTACTCAACTCTTTAGGACTTAGATTTTCTACAAAATGTTTGGCTTTAACCGATTCAATCATTATTATGGAGATCGGGGAGCATTTATCGAGCTTTATCATCATAAACCAATAAAAAAAAGAAGAAGAATCGATTTTACTCTATAGGACTTAGGTTTTTTTTTTTTTTACCAATTTTTGGCTTTTAACCTTTCTTAATCGCTGGTATGGATATCGAGGAGTGTTTATCGAGCGAATCGATTCTATTCAACTCTATGACTTAGGTTTTTTTTACCAATTTTTCGCTTGTAACCTTTCTTAATCACTGGTATGGAGATCGGGGACTGTTTATCGAGCGAATCGATTCTATTCAACTCTATGACTTACCAATTTTTGGCTTGTAACCTTTCCTAATCGCTGGTATGGAGATCGAGGAGTGTTTATCGAGCGGATCGATTTTACTCAACTCTTTAGTACTTAGGTTTTTTACCAATTATTAGCTTTAACCTATTTGATCGTCGATATGGAGATAGAGGAACATTTATCGAGCGATTTTACTTAACTCTTTAGTACTTAGGTTTTTTACCAATTATTGGCTTTAACCTATTTGATCGTCGGTATGGAGATAGATGAGCGTTTATCGAGCGGATTGATTTTACTCAACTCTTTAGTACTTAGATTTTTAACCAATTATTGGCTTTAACCTATTTGATCGTCGATATGGAGATAGAGGAGCTTTTATCAAGCGAATCGATTCTACTAAACTCTATGACTTAGTTTTTTACCAATTTTTTGCTTTTAACCTTTCCTAATCGCTGGTATGGAGATCGAGGAGTGTTTATCGAGCGGATCGATTTTACTCAACTCTTTTGTACTAAGGTTTTTTACCAATTATTGGCTTTAACCTATTTGATCGTCGGTATGGAGATAGAGGAGCGTTTATCGAGCGGATCAATTCTACTAAACTCTATGACTTAGTTTTTTACCAATGTTTTGCTTGTAACCTTTCCTAATCGCTGGTATGGAGATCGAGGAGTGTTTATCGAGCGTATCGATTTTACTCAACTCTTTAGTACTAAGGTTTTTTACCAATTATTAGCTTTAACCTATTTGATCGTCGGTATGGCGATAGAGGAGCGTTTATCGAGCGGATCAATTTTACTCAACTCTTTTGTACTAAGGTTTTTTTACCATTTATTGGCTTTAACCTATTTGATCGTCGGTATGGAGATAGAGGAGCGTTTATCGAGCGGATCGATTCTACTAAACTCTATGACTTAGTTTTTTACCAATTTTTTGCTTGTAACCTTTCCTGATCGCTGGTATGGAGATCGAGGAGTGTTTATCGAGCGGATCGATTTTACTCAACTCTTTAGTACTTAGGTTTTTTACCAATTATTGGCTTTAACCTATTTGATCATCGGTATGGAGATAGAGGAGCGTTTATCGAGCGGATCAATTTTAGTCAACTCTTTTGTACTAAGGTTCTTTACCAATTATTGGCTTTAACCTATTTGATCGTCGGTATGGAGATAGAGGAGCGTTTATCGAGCGGATCGATTTTACTCAACTCCTTAGTACTTAGGTTTTTTACCAATTATTGGTTTTAACCTATTTGAATCTCTGATTCGGCTGATAACTCATAATCATTGATTATATTTCAGAAGAAATCTTAAGCTAAAGCCTTTATTACAACAAATAGTACGAAAAAGTTAAAATAAACAAAATTTAAAAAGAATAGTAAGGATAACCACTAGGATTTATTTTCCATAGTATCTTCTCAGGTTGACCGCATTCCAAGTCCTTGGTAAGGGTGTTCCGTCCAAGTGTGCAATTTTGTATGAACCTTTCTTTCCTACACCAACGACGACGTATGGCCCTTCCCAATTTTGTTGCAATTTTCCTACATGCTTGGACACCTCCACTTTTTTCAATATTAAGTCCCCCTCTTTGAAGCTCCGTACGCGCACCTTTTGATTGTAGGCCTTCTCCATATTTGATTTAGCTACCTGCAATCGTACGTTAGCTTTTTCTCTTAAGGCTTCAGTCAGGTCGAGATCATTCTCTCTAGCTTTGTCATTTTCCTGGCTATCATACATCTCGATCCTCGGGGTCGGGAGTAGTGTTTCAACTAGAATTACAGTCTCCGAGCCGTATACCAAACTGAATGGGGCCTCATCGATCGATGTCCTGACTGTTGTCCGATTGGCCTAAAGTACTCCGGGGAGTTCATCCAGCTATCTTCCTTTGGCTGCCCCTAATCTTTTCTCCAAAGATTTTATTATTTCACGGTTTGCTACTTCAGTTTGTCCGTTTGCTCTGGGATGTCCTACGGACGTGAAGTTTTGTTGAATTCCTAGTTTAGCGCACCATTCCGATACTTGTTTTCCCACGAATTGAGTTCCATTATCAGAGATTAGGATTCGTGGGATGCCAATGCGACACACTATGAACTTCCATAGGAAATTAATTACTTGGAACTGAGCTATTCGAGCAAGAGCAATGCATTCTATCCATTTGCTAAAATACTCGACAGCGACTAGAACATATGCTTTCTTAGACCTGGCTACCGGAAAAGGTCCCACAATGTCCATTCCCCATTGATCAAACGGCCAGCACACAGGTATCGTGTGCATGTTTTCGTCTGGTTGATGGCTTATATTCGCATGAACTTGGCAATGATGACACTTTTGCACATATTGAATGGCATCATTGTATAAGGTAGGCCAATAGTAACCAGTTCGGTGACATTTCAAGGCTAAAGCCCTGGCTCCATTGTGATTCCCTGCCTTCCCTTCGTGTATTTCTCGAAGTATGTCATTGGTTTGTATTTCGGGAATACACTTTAATAGAACTCCGGATATCGATCTTCGATAGTCTTCGTACTATTATCGTGTATTTTGGAGCTCGATATTTTATTTTCCGAGAATCATTTAGGTCAAGCGGCAGGTTTCCTTCGCGGAGGTAATCTATCATCGGAGTCATCCAGCTCCTTTCAGCTTCTTCGATTTCCGTCATTTCAGCAACCGGTGTCTCGTCGATGTCGATTGCTGGTGTATTGGAGATTAACCAGTTGATCGCTCTTTCTGTTTTACCATCATGAGATCCTGTAAACCTAGAATGTGGATTTGCCCATTTGTTTTCCGAACGTGGAACATTCTGTATTTCGAAATTTTCAAATTTCTGGGTCAATTCTTTTACTTTAGCGAGGTATTTGATCATGTTGAATTTTTTTGCCTCGTATAGACCTTCAAAATGTCTTTGTACTAACTCCAAATCAGTGAGTACTCTGAGACTCTTTATGTTGGCTTTAATTGCCATTTCCATTCCTGCAATTAATTCATCGTACTCGACTTCATTGTTAGTTCCTACGAAGTCCAACGTTATCGCGTAATTTATATCTTCCTTATTTGGTCCGGTAAAGTTGATTCCAGCTCCGCCTCCCTCACGGCTTGAAGCACCGTCGACATGCATTAACCAGGTTTGATTTTCTATAATCAGGATATCGTTATCACGACTGGTCGACTCGCTGTGTTCGAATGTTGAGGTCGGAGTTTCTAATAGGAAGTCGGCCAGAACTTGGGCCTTAATAGCGATGCGTGGTTTATATTCAACTTCGAACTGTCCTAGTTCGATGGCCCATTTGATCAATCTACCAGAGGCTTTTGGCTTTGCCAAGACTTGTCTCAGTGGTTGATTCGTAAGCACTATTATTTTATACGTTAAAAAGTATGGTCGGAGTTTTCGTGCTGCCACCACTAAAGCCAAGGCAAATTTCTCTATCTCCAAGTAATTCTTCTCTGTTCCTTGTAGTAACTTGCTTAGGTAGTAAACAGGCTTATGTTCCGTGCCTTCGATCTTTACTAGGACCGAACTGATGGCTACTGCGGAGATAAATATGTAAATGTATAACGGTTCACCTTCACTTGGTTTAGCTAATAGCGGAGAAGGGGTTAAGTATTCTTTTAGATGATTGAATGCCTGATTGCACTCCTCGGTCCAAACAAAGTTTTTCGCCTTTCGTAAAGTCTGAGAGAAAGGCAAACTTCTATCCGCTGACTTAGAGATTAATCTATTCGACGCGACAATTTTTCCTACTAAGCTTTGTACTTGGGAGATTGTCTTACGTGGTCTCATTTCAGTTACAGCTCGAATCTTTTCGGGATTTGCTTCGATCCCTCGTTGATGGACCATATATCCTAAGAACTTTCCAGATTTAACTCCAAAAGTAAATTTTGTAGGATTAAGCATTAATGGAAGTATTTGTGGATGATATGTTGGTCAAAAGCATGAATGAAGCAGACCATGTAAAGCATCTCGATCGATGTTTCCAGATATTGAGAAAATACCGCATCATGCTTAATCCTGCAAATTGTACTTTTGGAGTTAAATCTGGATAGTTCTTATGATATATGGTCCATCAACGATGGATCGAAGCAAATCCCGAAAAGATTCGAGCTATAACTGAAATGAGACCACCTAAGACAATCTCCCAAGTACAAAGCTTAGTAGGAAAAATTGTCGCGTTGAACAGATTTATCTCTAAGTCAGCGGATAGAAGTTTGCCTTTCTTTCAAACTTTACGGAAGGCAAAAAACTTTGTTTGGACCGAGGAGTGCGATCAGGCATTCAATCAACTAAAAGAATACTTAACCTCTTCTCCGCTATAAGCTAAACCAACTGAAGGTGAACCGTTATACATTTACATATCTATCTCCACAGTAGCCATTAGTTCGATTTTGGTAAGGATAGAAGGCACTAAACATAAGCCTGTCTACTACCTAAGTAAGTTATTACAAGGAGCGGAGAAGAATTATTTGGAGATAGAGAAATTTGCTCTGGCCTTTGTGGTGGCCGCTCGAAAACTCCGACCATACTTCTTAACATATAAAATAGTGATGCTTACAAACCAACCATTGAGACAAGTCCTGGCAAAGCCAGAAGCCTCTGGTAGATTAATTAAGTGGGCGGTCGAATTAGGACAATTCGAAATCGAATATAAACCACGAATTGCTATCAAGGCTCAAGTTCTGGCCTACTTCCTATTGGAAACTCCCACCTCGACACAAGAATCTATCGACTCAACCAGCTGCGATAACGATATCTTGATAGTTAAAAACAACACCTGGCTAATGCATGTCGACGGAGCATCAAGAAGAGAGGGCGGAGGAGCCGAAATCATTTTTACCGGCTCGAAGAATGAAGATATAAACTATGCTATCACATTAGACTTCATGGTAACTAACAACGAAGCGGAGTATGAAGCATTAATTGCAGGAATGGAAATGGCGATCAAAGCCAACATAAAAAGCCTCAAAGTATTGACTGATTCAGAGTTGGTACAGAGACAAATTGAAGGCTTATTCGAAGCAAAGGAATTTAACATGATCAAGTACCTCGCCAAAGTAAAAGAATTAACTGGAAAATTTCAGAATTTCGAAATACGGAATGTTCCCCGTTCAAAATACAAATGGGCAGATCAACTCTCTAGATTCACAGGATCAACAGAGGGTCGAGCAGAAAAAGTAATCACTTGGTTAATTTCAAATACTCCAGCAATTGACATCGACAACACACCTGTCGCTGAAATAATGGAAACTGAAGTAGCAGAAAGGAACTAGATGACTCCAATGATGGATTACATTATGGAAGGAAACTTGCCACCCGATCAAAATGAAGCTCAGAAATTAAAATATCGAGCACCAAGGTACACGATTTTGGACGGAAAGCTCTATAGAAGATCGATATCCGGAATTCTCCTAAAATTTATTTCCGAACCACAAATCAATGATGTACTCCGAGAAATACATGAAAGGGAGACAGGAAACCACAGTGGAGCCAGGGCCTTAGCCTTGAAATGTCTCCGAACAGGATATTATTGGCCTACCTTAAACAAGGATGCCATTCAATATGTCCAAAAATGTAATCATTGCCAAGTTCACGCTAATATAAGCCATCAACCAGCCGAAAAGATGCACTCGATACCTGTATGCTGGCCATTTGATCAGTGGGGAATAATCATTGTGGGACCTTTCCAGTTGCCAGGTCTAAGAAAACTTATGTTCTAGTAGCTGTCGAATATTTCAGCAAGTGGATAGAATGCATCGCTCTTGCTCGGATAACACAGTTTCAAGTAATGAATTTCCTATGGAAGTTCATAGTATGTCGATTTGGCATCCCACGAATCCTAATCTCTGATAATGGAACTCAATTCGAGGGAAAACAAGTATTGGAGTGGTGCTCCAAACTGGGAATTTAACAAAACTTCACCTCGGTAGGACACCCAAGAGCAAACGGACAAACTGAAGTAGCAAACCGTGAAATAATAAAATCTCTTGAGAAAATATTAGGGGCAGCAAAAGGAAGATAGTTGGATGAACTCCCTGGAGTGCTTTGGGCAAATCGGACTACTGTAAAAGCCTCGACTAGCGAGACCCCATTCAGTTTGGTATACGGCTCGGAGGCTGTAATTTCAGTCGAAACATTAGTCCCGACATCGAGGATTGAGATGTACGATAGCGAGGAAAATGAAAAGGCTAGAGAAAATGAGATCGACCTGATCGAAGCTTTAAGAGAAAAAGCTGCAGTACATTTACAGGTGGCTAAATCAAATATGGAGAAGACCTACAACCAAAAAGTGCACGTACGAACCTTCAAAGAATTCAAAGAAGGGGACTTAGTGCTAAAGAAAGTAGAGGTGTCCAAACACGTCAATTGCAACAGAATTAGGACGGACCTTACATCGTCGTTGGTGTAGGAAAGAAAGATTCATACAAAATTGCACACATGGATGGAACGCCTTTACCAAGGACTTGGAACGCGGTCAACTTGAGAAGATAGTATGGGAGATGAATCCTAGAAATTATCCTTATTACTTTTTTTAATTTTGTTTATTTTTTTTTAAACTTTTTCGTAATAATTGTTGCAATAAAAGCTTTTGCTTAGAATTCTTTTGAAAGATAATCGATGACAATGAGTTATTAGCCGAATCAGAGATTCAAAAGGTTAAAACCAACTATTGGTTAATAACCTAAGTACAAAAGAGTTGAGTAAAATCGATTCGCTCGATAAACACTCTTCGATCTCCATAACGACAAGCAAAGGGTTAAAACCAATTATTGGTAGAAACCTAAGTACAAAAGAGTTGAGTAAAATCGATTCGCTCGATAAACACTCCTCGATCTCCATAACGACGATCAAATATGTTAAAGCCAATGATTGGTATAAACCTACCTGCTAAGGAGTTGAGTAAAATCGATTCGCTCGATAAACACTCCTCGATCTCCATAACGACGATCAAATAGGTTAAAATCAATTAATGGTAAAAAAAACTAAGTACAAAAGAGTTGAGTAAAATCGATTCGCTCGATAAACAATCCTCGATCTCCATAACGACGATCAAATAGGTTAAAACCAATTATTGGTAAAAAACCTAAGTACAAAAGAGTTGAGTAAAATTGATTCGCTCGATAAACACTCCTCGATCTCCATAAGGACGATCAAATATGTTAAAGCCAATGATTGGTAAAAAACCTACTTGCTAAAGAGTTGAGTAAAATCGATTAGGTCGATAAACACTCCTCGATCTCCATAAACGACGATTAAAAATGTTAAAGTCAATGATTGGTAAAACACCTAAGTACTAAAGAGTTGAGTAAAATCGATCCGCTCGATAAACACTCCTCGATCTCCATAAAGTGACCTACTTACTGGTTAAAGCCAATAATTGGTAAAAAACCTAAGTACTAAAGAGTTGAGTAAAATTGATCCGCTCGATAAACACTCCTCAATCTCCATAAAGCGACGTACTTACTGGTTAAAGCCAATAATTGGTAAAAAACCTAAGCACTAAAGAGTTGAGTAAAATCGATCCGCTCAATAAAGACTCATCAATCTCCATAAAGCAACCTACTTACTGGTTAAAACCAATACTTGGTAAAAAAACCTAAGTCCTAAAAAAAAAATTCTTGAATAGAATCGAACCGCTCGATAAACACTCATCGATCCCCGAGACAACAATTATATGGGTTAAAGCCAATCATTAGTGGAGAACCTAAAACCCGAGAGAGATCACAGCAAGAAAAAGTATACAAAGATAAGAGATATTACGAATTATGAAGTTTTATTTATCTGAGTACAAAGAACATCTCTCAATTTATATATGAAGTTTTATTCTTCTGGGTACAAAGAACACTCTTCGATTTACATCTCGTTACAAATACAAAGGTGTAAAATCCTATCCAATAGATCGGACTCTTTCACGACAATGTCCACGGAAACATCAATCTCATCCCTAGCGCCTCGATCTCCTTCTTCAACCACCTAAGAAGCATGCTGCTCAGGATGGTCGACTTCTTTAGTTCGATGGCCAGGCTCTGAAGGTCGACTCTCCTTTTAATAGAGACGGTCACTACCAGCCAGATAACTTGTAGCGGTCATTCGACCAAAACGAGTTCTTGCTTGAATAATGGGGTTGACTTTTACTCTAAAGCAGGATCTCGCACAGACAGCTGCAAAAGTTAAAATTTATCAACACGACCCAATGTATCTATCACTCCAGAGGTAACATCAAAGAATCGGGCTGGCTGGATAAATCAGAACCCCCCATGTGCTAATCAAGCCACACGAACCTCCAACATGATGAAGACCAAGACTGAGGTACATGGGACCCGTCAGTACTAGGTAGGGTGTTATGGGACCTGTTAGTACAAAGCAAAAGATGATGGAGTTATTATGACGTAATAGATCACGATAATGTGACTTTTTGAATATTATAAGGTCACTGGGCAGGGTAAAACCCAAAGAAACTGATATCTCCATTTCGTACGGTATGAATAGAAATGGGAATAAACTGCTTACCTATTTATAAGGAAACCTTAAAGATAATCCTACGGATGAAAGAAGATCTGATAAAAAGACGAGAATGCGACCTTTGACTTCCCCTATTTAATGCGAGTAAGTTGGAACGGCATTAGATTAGTCGATAAAGCTGCTAGATGAGAATGAAGCATCAAGGTCGAAGCGATTAGAAGGAAAGAATCCATGCACGTTCAAGTGGATTCATTAAAAAAAAAAGTCTTGGAACTTTATAAAGAATGTTCGACAGACGAACAGAGTCCTTGAAAAGAAAGATTTACAATGACAGATGAGTACTTCTACCAAAAGTAAGTGAACATGGAAGATGCTCGAAATAATAAATCGTTTTGAAATAACGACTAGTATCTAGTAAAGCGAATACTGACCTCCCCTAGAGTTCAAGAAATCTGACGGGGTAAAAAGAGAGACAATCTTTCTCACCATATCACATGGGCTCGTCGCTGCCTCATCTACCAAAGAATTGCTTAAAGGGGTCTGGACAAGTCAGATCTAACTAATGGTTCTACATTTTCCAATTCCTCCCATACCAAAGTACAACTTAGTACTACTAACGGTGGTTTAATCTCGGGAAATTGAAGTTTCCAATCCATACACAAAACATTGAAAGTTTAAAAAACTGGGGAATAGGCCCAGTTCCTTTTTTTATATATATATATACTAAGAATTCTACTGAGAATTCTGGTGAAAATAACATTTACAATAGAGGTTATGCAGAGACCTTTATATAGAACTTCATACAAAATTATGTCTGACAACTCCAACTGATCGACCATCGATGAACATGATAAATTACCACCGAGCATCTTTGAGGTTTTAATAAATGCGAGAGTTGTCCAGACACATTATCAAATTCAAGTTGTGACAACTTACGGGTTCGGGACGAGTAACATGCATAGGGCATGTTATCATAACTTCGCAACAACTCAGTCAAAGAGGGGTTTTCTTAAGCTCAACACCTCTACATTAATGAATAGAATTACAAGTGACTTCTTCGATTTGAGAGGACTCCTGTCCGGTTGACAACGACAATTTACTTTTTGCTTAAATCACCTACTTAACAAGCAGTATAAAATCACTTACGAATGTAACGTGATGCAGATATTTTGCAAGATATCTACTCGACAAGGTAAATCAATTTACTTCTCCAAAATAAAAAAGATTGGAATTACCATAGAATATTTAGAGCAAAATATTGTGGTTATACAAAATATGCTAAGGGTGAATTTTCCCTTAACGGCCACATATTGGTTCCGTTCTACAAAAAAAAAAATTAAGATGCAAGTCATCAGGACTGATCGCCACCAGAAGGTCTGCTCGAAGCACCCTTCCAAGGAGTAGCTGCATCAAGAAACGCTTTCAGCTCCTCTTGACGCGTCTGATAACCTTGGTCATAGCCTTCTTCAAAATCTAACCGACGAGATTCCTCCGAACCAGCGTTAACCAGAGTCAGATCATCTCGCACCTTCTCAAGAGCTGCTTTTTTCATCATGCAGTTTCTTCATATCATCATTGAGGATCTCGAGCTGAAGGGAAAGTCCCCTGACCTTGTCCCTCTCTATATCCAATTTACGCCGCATGATCTCCTTACTAGAAAACAACTCGTCACTCTGCATACCCAAATCCAGAGCATAGTATTTCCCCTGAAAAGAAAAGGAAGGGTAAGCAGAAAAATTGAGAATCTCTTGAAGGAACAAGCTACAAAGAATAAATACCTGCTCAAAATGCTTGAAGAGGGATTGTACGAGCTGAAGATTGGAAGAACCCTCGTGCCTTTTCAGCTCACCCAGCAAGATTGTGCTAAGACCCAAGTCCCAAGACAAAGGATCTCGCTCGCCAGAATCAGGAAAAACCGAATCAAGGGAAATCTTATCGGTACGAGGGGAATGGGACTCAGTTATATCCTTAACCTGATCCAGGATACCATCAAAGGAATCTCTTTTCCCGACTCCGAGTATTGGAACCTTCGACCAGATCTCGGCTCGATATGACCACCAGAAGAACAACCAGCCTTGAAAGAGGTGGTTACTGTCGTAGTATCCAAAAATAAAAACTCTAAAAAATTATGTGCTAAAGGTTGTGTTAAAGAAGGATCTAAAAACAAGCCGCTACCACCTAGCCCCATAGAAATATCCCCTTGACACTGGTGAATGACCAAGTCAGTGGCAGAAGAAGAAGAAGTTGGGTGGTTAAGAGCATAATCGTGCAATACATGTTCATAAGAAGTAATGGTTGAAGAAATGGGAATACGGAAAGATTGCTCCGTATTGGACATATCTCCAAAAGCAATCCAACCAGGAGAAGGTCTCCTTTGAAAATCAGAAGAAATGGGATTTTGATGAGAAAGGTCGGAACGAGTACTCACTTCATTAGAACGATTCGATGGTATAACGGAAGTTGGCACCCCCGAGCTGATGAGGGTCTGGGATCGTAGAGGGTCAACTGAAGGCCCCTCGTTACGGGACCTCTTTGATTTTGGATTTTGGCGATTATCGCATGAAGAACGCTTGGAAGTGTTACCGAAAAGATTACTCATTCTTGGAATGTTAAGAAAATAACTGGATTATCGAGGAGAGTTATCGACCTACTGGGGAGAATATTTTATCTAAGTAGGGACGCGCGGTAAATTAACGAAGAACTTTTTACCTCAAGTATTTATAGTAAGTGAAAAGACACAACAGACCATGGAATAGGCGTGAAACAGAGTGCTGACCAATGAACATTTGCGCAAATTCGAAGAGACGCAAAGACAATGATTATGTTAGAATTAAAGACCCATGTCTGAATCGTCATAATAAATGAAGAATTTAAGATCATAAATCTGGAAATACAAATCGTCTTGGTACAAGGATTAAAAAAGTAAAATTACAATCACATTGAAATGATTATTGTTTATAAAAGATTCATGATCACCCACATCCGAAGTTCGTTGGTCGCTCACTACTATCTCTTGCTGATCGCCAGCTGGAATATCCTGATCGCCAGTCGCCCCTTCCTCCTTATCTGCATTCGTCACAACTTCATAATTATCCTCCTCGCCCTCTTGATCAACAAAATTATTATCAACTTCAGGATTGATATATGAAGAAGGAGTTGGTAAAGGTTTTCCAAACTCCTCGACCAAATGAGCTAAAGGAAAAAACTTGTATTCAACACTCGGCAGATCAGAAGAAGAATATTCCTCGCCATAACGATTAAGGCTAACATGTGTGGCCCTGAAATATTCTCTCCTGCGATCTTCGATCAATGCCATAGCGACCATCTGGTGGATCGCTTTCTTAAAGGTACTTTCAAGAAGGGGACCAACCTTCTGGTACAGCAGAGCAGTATGAACCGGGGAATTAAGGAACTCGCGAATCACTTTCTCGTCAGGATTCTTACCATATCGATCAATAAGTCCACCAAGGGGAAGATCCTCTCCATACTCATCCAAGGAAGCCTGAAGACTAGCAATTTGGGACTCCAGCTCGCTGATACGAGTAGTATTTTGAACGTGATGATCTTCCAGCTCCTTGGCCAGCTGGTTAACCCATTCTTGGGCGCGAGAAGTCTCCAAAATACTATTCAAAATATGGGGATTGTCAGTCCCCATACCCTGGGTACGTTCAGCAGAAAATGGAAGGGAGGAAGAGGTGGAAGAACCGGCCTCTGTCACACCACCCTCTAAAACCGGCGCCTTCTGAAGCAAGGCCTTATTCCTTTCCTCAAGATATTCACATTGTTGATTCCAAAGGGCAGCTTCGAAAGCGTATGACAGAAGACAAGTACTAGTCTGAGGAATCAAGAATATGAACTATTTAAGTGGATAATCCCTCAAAGTATTGACATGAAACAAAAAGCATGTAAAAATGTTTACCTTCTTGGCATAAAGAGAAGCTTTTTGTAACTTTTCCAAGGGATCTTTGCTAAGCAACTTATTAATATCACGTGTAAAAACGCCAGAGAGAAGGATATGAGTAGCCTTATCTACTGCATTCTCCTTCTCATCATGAATCAAAGAATCATTCTCGAGATAACTGGCAGCTCTCTTTCCCTCTAAATGATCTTCGATCATTTCGACAACAGTAGGCTTTGGGAGTTGTTCGCCAAGTAAAGAAAGGTCCTCACCAGAGCGACCATAGAATTGTTTTCTCCTCTTAGCCAGCGAGTCAGTTGAATGGGGCATCGACCAGCTACGACAGCCACGGATGCCAAGGGATGTTCTGAGTTGGAGAGGAGGATAACCTTGTCCTGATCCTGTACGACCGGGAGCTTGTGGAGAAAGGGGTTCCTGAGCAGTTTCCTCCAAAGAATTTGGGGATTCCTCTCTATAATCCTCAGAATCATGGCCTAGATCCAATTTCCTCTTTCTGGACACACTTTGCTCAATTGGATGGTTCTCCACTATCTTGGTAGACTTCGATAGAACCATCTTCCCTTTCGAAGAGTGCCAGGAATTCTCCACCATGGAAACTAAAGAAAATGAACTCCAGTCAAGTATGTTATTCAAAGAAAACATAAAGTAAATGCAATAATGAAACATAACACTTACCAAGCGACTGAGAAGAAGAAGAGATGGGAAAAGTGTGAGAACTTAGGCCAGCTTTACAAAGAAAATCCTCATCTATAAGAAGAGCACACTGATACTTGTCGGCACTCATCTCCATTATCTCTTCGACCAACTTTGGATCGTCCGGAATAAACTGACCTCCAACAGAGCGACCACCAAAAATCCACTTGGACTCATGGTCCCATGAGAATGGTTCGGTGGAACCATCAGCTAAAGTAAGATAAGAGGGGGGGGGACGAACAAAGAAAAAGTGAGACTTCCAGTTGGGATTGCTGGAAATAGGAGAATCAAAGATAGATCGACCAGACTTTTGACTATCGAAAAAGTATCCATGATTGGAAGAGCTAGAAATATTGAAACGAAATAATTGAGTAAAATTACGAAAAGAGGGCTGGAACCCTCTGGCAATCATCAAAATGGAAAAACAAACGACAAATGCTACGGAATTAGGGACCAGTTGTGTTAGTGAAACACTGAATATCTTTAAACTATCTAGAAACAAGGCAGACAAAGGAAGACGAAGACCATGATAAAAATCGGTGGTGTAAAAGGCCCGACAACCTTCCGGCGGAGAAGTAACCCTATCGGAGGGAGACGGAAGGATAATCTCAGAGCCTTCAGGGAAGTATTTTGCATAACTTTCCAACCTCATGAAAATTCTCTTCAGTATAAGCACAGGAAAGGCTCTCGACCGGATCATATACTTGGGGATTGGCGCCTTTGCCTTTCTTAGCCTTGGCTGCGACATTTGCATCAGAAATGATCCGTACTTTGAAAGTGTCCTTGTCAGGAATAATTATCTCTGATGGTCCCGTTTGTTCTGGTGGAGGGCTAGGAGAAGCCCCCACGTCGATAACAGGAATGACTTGTTCAACAGAAGAGGAGGAAGGGTTCTTTGAAATGGAGGCCTTGTTATTTGATCTTCGGAAAATGATAGTCGATGAACACAATATTTAGAAAAACTATCGAATAAGAAAATTACTGCAATAAAATTGGAGGTGGAAAATAAAAAATGGTTGAAACTACAATCGCCTATTTATATAGAAGACCGAAAAGACGCTTAAAACCATTGGCAACTGATCATATTCCCGCCAATCAATGGAGAAAAACCGCCTACACGACAAGAAAAAATATTATTGTTCGGAAACAATTATCTATTAATTGTAGCACTCTTTTCCTTGCCTTGGATTTTTTCCCACAGGGTTTTTTCCAAGTAAGGTTTTTAACGAGGCACAATTCATAGAAAAGACAGTCGTATTAGACCATCTACTTCTACGAGCTTCTATTGCATGTTCGCTCAAAGAAGTGAGGGAGTACTGATGGGGGCTGTTTTACACCCCATATAACATTCAGAGCAATTATATGATACTCGATCGGCTCGACCAGGAGGTTGATTCGCTAATAGCCATTCGATCTGACCAGAGATAGCTATCCATAGCGATCAGACCGAAATTCAAGTTCAAGAAGGACTAATACCCCGAGTCCTAGTAGGATTATGTTTCCTTGTATAGCTAGGATTAATATCATATAAATATATGGCTCAACATTGTATTACAACTAACTAAACAGAGCTTACGCCTACATACCTAGGCATTTTGATATCAAATCAATCAATAGAAAAGCTTGTGCTATATTATATTCAATATTCATAATCTCGTGTTCTTACTGCTTTTTATATATTGTTCTTTCTTGAGATTGATCCATCCGGAATAAAGTAACCAAGCCCTATAATCTCTATATTATTTTAACCCATAAAGCATTATCATTGATTTAATCAAACCCTACGAAAAACTGTTAAATCAACTTGTAAACCTTGTATCCATCTGGTCAATGGTTTCCGTAGACTTCATCTTGAAGTTGTCCAGCTTTTCCAGAGCAACACTCAGCTGATGCTCTTTAATGGCATCATTTCCTTCGCTCATATCACGAACCTTATCCCACATCTCTTTGGCAGTCTTGCAATGCTTGACTTTGTCAAATCTATCATTATCCAGGGCTTTGGTCATAATGAAATAGCCAACTTTGTCCAGATTGTACAGCTTGATTTCTTCAGCTGTCATCTCACGCAAATCTTTCTCCACCACTATGTGAACTTCGTCAACCTTTATAGTCTTGGTGAATTTGAATGGACCTTTTATGATACATGTGTACATGTTATCATTGTAAGCAGCTAAGAAGATCTCCATTCTGATCTTCCAGTCTTCGAAGCTCATACCAGTTATGTGGGGAACATGGCTGATACAATCCATTTTCAAAAAGTTTTTGATTTTTAAAAAATATGCTCTTTTGAAAATGTTTGAAAACCTTTGAAAAACACTCGGATCAAGCTCGTTGATCAGGCAGCTGATTCTAATGAACCACCCGCTCTGATACCACTTGTTGGTCCCAAGTGGTCAGATGAGGTCTAGGGGGGGTGAATAGACCTTTGAAAAGTTTAGACTTTAAAACTTTTCAGTCGTCTGTCAGCAGACTAAGCTGCTATAGGTCAATAAGAAGACTAAGCTGATCGTGAATAAATCTTTGAACAACATAGTTAACTACTTCTCTTTTTACTACTTAGCTGATTTCAGCAAACTTAACTTTGAAAGCAGAGTACTTGCAGCGGATTGGAATAAGTGTTTTCTCAAGTAAATTCTTAGTCTTTTGAAATATTAAACCCCACTTTTATCAAACTCCCTATAAAGAATCTTTCAACAGTTTTGACAAAGTGTTTTTATGCAACTTGAAAATATGCAAGGAAAAATGCAAATTAAAAACACAAGGAATTTTTACAGTGGTTATACGGATAAAAATCATTTAGTCCACTCTTCCAAGTCACTTAGATCTTGGGTTATACTATAAACACACAGTTTACAATATACTCTACTTATACTAAAACAACAAATGAATCTGGCCGTAAGCTCACAATAGGAAATCACAAAGAAGACCTATCCTCTGAAGCTTGATCACTCACTAAGATGGATCTACACTTCTCACAACACTATTTTTACAGTTTTTCACTCAGAAAAATGTTTTTCTTTGATCTTCAACTTCGGCTTTTGTCAACAAATGACTAAGCTGATGAGTGAGCTGTTCTTGAGACTTAGAGATTTTGCTTCAGAAATTTCTCAGAGATAGTGTTGTTATCTTCTTCTTCAGTCTCGCGAACTATTTATACTCCTGGTTTGAAAAATGTCCGTTGAAGAAAGACAAAATTCAAATTCCTCGGGTACTGGTCCTTAATGTCTGCGAACGGCTCTCTACTCTACCACAGTACTGTCAACAATACTTTTTGTCAAGCAGCATTTAATGCACCAGGCTGATACGAGGTTTTCCTTCAATCATTTGCCATTAATACCCTCGGTCTTCAGTATTTATTACTCCAAGT
The DNA here is from genome assembly GCA_038501285.1 of Penstemon eatonii. Taxonomy (NCBI): domain Eukaryota; kingdom Viridiplantae; phylum Streptophyta; class Magnoliopsida; order Lamiales; family Plantaginaceae; genus Penstemon; species Penstemon eatonii. The sequence goes on along the minus strand of CM076715.1, from coordinate 55,700,127 downwards.
GCATTTATTACCGTTGGAGAGACTTCCTGATCATCTTCACTTGACTGATTAGTACACTAGTCTGCTGATGAACCGAGCTGATCCCAAACTTGAACTAATCTGATTTGAGTCGGCTGATCTTCACCAATCTGATTTCTTCCTTCAACAGCAGATCAGTTGTCTTCTGGACCATGTTGAATTTTGACATGACTGAAATACCTTTTTTTTAATCAAAATTCTTCAAAGGGCTTTCACTAAGCTTTCCTAACTTAGATGGTTATGATATTTTGGAAATCATCAAAACCTCCCTTTAAACTTCAAATTACTTGACTTCTAATCTTCATCTTCATCCAACAGAAATTAACTGGTTAATTAAAAAAATAAAGAGAAAACAAGTATAATAATAACATACCTAATAAGAAATGCAAATTAATAAATAAGTAAGCTGATGAGAAAAACAAAAAGATATGGTTCAGCTATTACTCAAAATCGTTCTCAGCATAATTGGTAAAACAATTTATTCAGTTTGGTCAATTATTCGTTTCGTGTTACAGATAGACTCACCTGTTTTATTACTATAACTATAATAAAAAAAAAAAATTTAATGCCAACGTATCAACCTATAAAAAACCATTGATTTTACATCTAAAAAAATATCACGTAATTCGACATTACATATACATAGACGTTATACAAGAAACTGATAGCCTCTTATATTAACAATTAGGAATAATAAGAAAAAGTTAAAAGTGTTATTTAAGGTTCATAATTATCTAAACTTGCCTGTCTTGTTATTAAAAATAACACCTAAAAAAAATAAAATTAATATCACGACTTTTACTCTTCTGTGTCCCAAAAAATTGAATTATTTATTCGAATAAATTAATATTGTTTTCAAAAACATCATCATTATATAGCTTGCGTGTCTAGTTAGATATACCCAAAAAAAATATAAACTTTACATCTCCTGTTTCCCAAAAATTCATGATGAATACTGATTTGACCAGGACGAGACGATTCATTTTAATGATTAACATATTTTGAAAAAATCTGAGAGCATATCCTATACCAACTTTATCGAAAACTTTTATTTCTAAATAATAAATAATACTTTATTTTAATTACGTATTGAAATTATAATGTAGTATGTATAATTAGAATAGAATATTATTATTACTAAACAAAAATTTTTTATAAAAAAATAACTTTTTAAATATATGATCAGTAAATGTTAACTTATATTAACTTATAAATAAATATCTTAAAACATATTCGTTGATTTTTTCCAACAGTTACAAGAGTCAAACAAAGATTAGGTATATGTTACCTTCATAAAATATCGAGTAACTTGTAATCGCAAGATACATCAACAAAATAGAATACTACAAATTATACATCTATTCCTGCAGAATTAATTACAGTACACGAAGATGGATGTGAAGACATATACATATAAATAAATATCTTAAAATATATTTGTTAATTTTTTACAACACTTACAAGTCACAAGATACATCAACAAAATAGAGGGATGTGAAGAAGCGATCAGTTTTCGTTTGGGTTTTGACCAGCTTTCCACTTTCGGAAAACTATCTGAAAAACCCTCAATGCCAACCCTCCTCAGAGAAATACAATATATGGGTCGTCATTTGTTGGTATTCTAGATGTGATCCCATTTTGAAGGGATCGGATTACATATCATTTGTCGGTATTCCAGACAAATAGCAAAATATATGATGTCGTAATGCTTGTAAAATAGTACAGCTACAGATTTCAAACTGTTGTTTAGGAGATAGCAGGGTGTATAATAAGTTAGAAAGAATCATATTTATAAAATTTTGTAAAGTGATATTTGATTTAACTCAGGTAAAACAACCAATTTATAGCAAAATATATTTAGATCCAACGGTTGAATTATCATACATAAACGGCCAAGATCACACCATTAATTTCAATATTTGTTTCGTTTCCCAAGGATTACAGATCCTCTAGCGAAGGAATTTTATTTATTTATTTTTTTTGTAAAATACTTTAGGTCATTGCAAATGTAGAACAAACACATTAGTTCTAAACTATGCTACTACATCACCTGAAAGCGAAACCTTATGTTATATAATTGAAAATATATTTTTACAAACAAAAATATATTTAGGAAAGTGTCTCACTCGAACTCCTATTATCTAGAACATCTTCGATAAGTAAAATAATTGAATCATGACACGGAGAATATATAATTAATCCAATTGCATTATAATATTATGATTAACTAACGAAACAATATTATAAAAGTTAACTTGTTAAATATATATTGTGTAAATATTATTAGAAAAGATTACGCCTTCTTATATAATCATTAGATTATATTACTTAAAGGATTCTTTTTTTTTTTTGGTTACAATTACTTAAACGATTCATCAAAGTCCAAACATGCGTATTTTGTAACCATACGTTAAATATAGGAAAAGAATGATGAACCCTCTTTTTTGAAAATTTTATTTTAAAATTAAATATTTACGAAAACAATATACTAAAAGAATTAATGAAAATAACTTTTAAGTTAGATATTATCAGAAACATACAAACACCATAATTTATAAATTTTGATTAAAATATTATGATCAACGAACAAAACAATTCAAAAATAAAAAATTAGTAAAATGGTATGTAAATGTCATAAGATAAATTACAGCTTGTTATATAACTAATAAAGTAAAATTAGTTAAAAGCTTTATTAATATCGTGTCAACATTAACAAAAAAAAAAATTCAACTAACTTTTTGATATTTCCCTTCATAAGTTATTTAATGTGTAACTTGCAATACCTAGGACTGTCCGACAAGTTTATCTTATGTGATTTTAAACAATATTCCCATTTTATTGTTTTATTTCTCGAGTTAAAGTTCAATCTTTTCAGCTAAGTTTGGAATGATTCTTTACCAAATTAGTTTATTTTAACATTTATAGGTTGGAATTAGATTATATACGTAATCCTTCGGAAGCAAAATGAATATTGTAATTTTTGGTAATGTACAGTGCGTTATTGTAAACTTAACAAATATGATAATTTTTTATGTTTGAATTGGCAAGAGAAATTGGATAAGCCTAAATTGTTAAAACGGGTTTGTGGGAAAACAATGTACTTGAAAGTTAAATTTTTAGCAGAATGGGCATACATGGTGGCATGTCGTAGTATTTTCATATTTTTTTTATTTACATAATTAACTTTCATAAATAAAAATTGAACTAACAAAAAATCCATAAGACTTCCTAAATAAAGAAGCCACTTAATAATTCTAGTTAGATCCGGATGAAGAAACAGATGAAGAACCGGATGAAGAACTGGATGAAGAATGTTTATGCCGATAATAATTACGAGGTGGCTTATAGGGCTTACGGGTGTCGGACCGTAATATGGCAAATCCATTCGACGAGTCTTCATTGAGGTTTCTAATTACCTTTGTCATTAGCATTTCGTCCCAGCGAGTTTTTGGCATTGGCACTCCTATGGGCAGTAATATTATCTGGGATTGCGAGTAAATTTTTATTTCTCTTAAGCCAGCTGACTGAAAAATGTCAAACAAGGGCATGATATCTTCATCACCATTGATACAGCGCAGTCCTTCACGGAAGTTTGTATTTGGTAGGCTGTACCAAATACCGGCTGGTGCCGAAAGTTTCAACTTTAAATGTGCATCAACGATGTGGTAGTAGTTGAAAGTGTATTTATCAATGTGACGCACCCTACATTTCCTAAACTTTTGATACTCAATGCCTCGTTTACCATCTACAAAGACTCCTCCGGCACTAATCAACAACGTGTACATATTTTTCTCCATCATAGGGGGTAGGGCACAAAAATAAGATTTTTAGACAAAAAAAAAAAGTATGAAAGATGGTAGGTACGAATGATAGGATAATTTCTGCAGAGTACGTTTTTACAAATTAGTCAATTTTAGTGATAAAGAAAGAATTGATGCATGTTGTTGTCGTTTTCTGAATAAGTGGTCTGTATTTATTAATTGCAAGAGTATTTTTGGAATTTGTGTTGGCCCCCATTTTAGTGATTGTGGATTTGTCTCAATTCATACTTGTTGATTTGTATCAGACCTCGAGACAAGGACAATCTACTCCCTCCGTTTCCCAATGCAGCTTTCTTAATTATATAAATAAGATAAAAAAACTTTAAATTGAATCAAAATCAAAATAATATATGTAAATAAGATAAATATATGTATACGACTTTATATAATAACTATAGATACACCAAAAAAAAATATTCACTTGTTTTATGACGGTTAATCTACTTTCCCACAAAATAATAATGAAAGCTGATTTGACAAGAACGAGGATATGAATTTTTGTTGATATAAAACAAATCACGGCTTCTCGTATTATTGATAAAGTTCAATTATATAAAAGCTTTATCATTATCTAACATTGCCTATCTAGTAAAACATAGCGAAAATAAATAAGCAAATACCATTTTGTTTCGTGATTGTTGATCCCCCTCTTCCCTTAATATTTTAACAGATTTTAAACAATGTTTTTTGTTTATATTTTGATCTAAATATTAAAATGTCAATATCATTCTTCAATAATGGAATATTAGTTTAAATATATGCGTATTGTAAATGTCATAATATATCAGCAAAGTTCAATTCAGGATTTTTAATTATTTTAAATTAATTGACAATTTAACGGTTTTGTAACATTTAGAATTTTAGATTTAAAAAACTAATGGTTCACATTGAATAAAAAAAATTTAAACTAACTTTTTTATTTTATTTACTGAGTACATTTATGGACAGATTGGAATATCTAGGTCCGACGCACCAGTATATATCACGTCGTATCGACACTTAATGTTTTATCTCGTCAGACAAGTTTTAAATGAATTTTTTCCACACCAATTGATGTTGACTGTGATATGTTGAAATATTAGTTGAATTATTTAAAAGCTTTATTCCTATCAGAACTTGCGTGTCTTGTTAAACACCCCCCCCCCCAAAAAAAAAATTATGTATTTTATGACAGATGATTCTTGTTTCCACAAATCTAATTATGATGGCTGGTTCAACCAGAAGGAGGAGGTGAATTTTAATGATGATACGACTATTCATCCGACATTTTCCCAAATATTTTAACAGATTTTACACGACATCTCTTTTCAATTTTTATTCAATATATTGAAATGATAATATTATTATTTAATAATAAAATATTAATTTAATATATGCACATTTAAAATTTCCCAATATATCATCAAATTTATATGAAGTCCATTTTTTGATTTTTTTCTATTTTAAATTAATTGACAATTTTACGTCTTTCAAACATTTAGTCTAAAAAAATTATGGTTAACATTAAAAAAAAATTTAACTATTTTTTTTTTTATTTACTAAGTTCATTTTTTGGACAGTTTGCAATACTTATGCGTGTCAGACGAGTATATTTGATGTCCTTAATTAATTTTAATAATTAAAGAAGACGGAATACCTAGCCTTATTTTTTACTATTTAACCGAGCCTTTCCACTCCTTTTAAGTCCTGCGTTTCACTATATTTCGAACTTGTGCAACTTCAAATGGATCCTAAGAAAGTAGTCTCCGAACAAGAAAAGGACGATGCTTACTGATAAATATATGAAAATATATAAATATTTCCTTTTATTAAAATAATTTATCAATTTTTTTATTCAGGGAAGCTCTTGCGGATGATATGGAAAGTTGGGTTAGGAAAATTATCGACGAAGAACGGAAAGTGGCTGAACGACAACAAATGACCAACATCTATCAGACGACGACCAGAAAAACGAAAAAGTCAAAACAAGAAAACAAGAGAAATAAACAGGAGAGCTGAGTGATCGAGAAGAGGATGAGGAAGATGACAGTGATGAGGATGAGGAAGAACATATTTTTGTTAAGATGGAGTAAGATTCCGATGATTCCGGGAACAATTCCATGATGGATTATGTTGAAAATTTTATTTTAATTAATATTTTAGTTTGTATTTTTAGTATCGTTTATCAAGTTTTTTTGTGTTTTAAATTAATATATAATTAAATATTTATAAAATTAAGCACTTTATTATTTTTTTGCATTGATTAGTTTAATATTAAAAAAACTTTTTTATATAACAACAGATTAATAAAATAAGAAAAAACAAAAACAAAATTCATTAACAAGAGCAACGGTAGAAAAATATATTTTATTTAGAATATTCATATTGTTAAAATAAAAATAATATATGGGATTTAGAATAACACAATATCGACTATTTTTTCTTATAAATTTATAAATTCCTTATACTATTTGATTATTCGGAAAAAACATATCATAACAAATTAGTTTGTTAAATTTATGTTATGTACATGTTATACAACAAACTTATAACTACCTATATTAATAACAACAGATTAATAAAATAAGAAAAAACAAAAACAAAAATAAATTAAGGCAGCAAGAAATGATTTTGATGAAGATAGTAATAAAAAAAAATTATTTGTACAAACATGTTAGGCACATATTATAAAAAAAAATGTAAGCTTCATATATTCGTAATTTCTTCTAAGCACTTGGGTAAGGAAAACATCTTTATAACATCGATAATCAGATAATGAAGGACATCTTAAGTTAGTTAAAATAATTTTTGAAGCATTATACTCTTCTTTGGGGTTTCCTATGAAATACATTCCTATGGTAATTATTAAATAATCACAGGCATCACTAATTTCGTAAGGTTCATCATTTTCTATCATGACTACTTTATGATCTAATATTTGAGTTTTGGTTTGTAAACTTAAAGCATTATTCCACCAATTTTTTAACTGACCTGTAAAACCTTGGACTAATAAAGCACAAGCTTTTTCTTCAGTTTGACCCTGTAATTTATAAGCCATCCTGGCCATACCCATTTCTTGTAAAGTATTAATAATTTCATATTCTGCCTTACCATCTATGTTCCATTCTGTTATAGAAGAACCATCGTAGCTAGTTTTATGAAATTGATTTCATTTTTCATATTGAAGATCCATAGGGGAAGGTCTGCTGTAATAAGGTTTTGAGCTATTAAAATTCCTTCTTCCTCTAAAAATTTTATTAATTTGATCATCTATATTATCAAAATTTTCTTGTATTTCTGTAATATTATTATCTTCAGACTCAGAACTTTCTTCAGAAGAATGATCACTTTCGTTTTCATCTTCTTCCTTAATAGTATCTAAAACATTGATCTTATTTGAGGAAGATCCAACTTCATTAAGTTTTTCAGAAATTTTTGATAAAATATTTTGTGTGTCACTTTGAAAAGTAATATCCTTATCTTTTCCTAAAGGAATACTTTTAGTTTGGAAAAACGGTGCAGAAATGTCATTGAATAATTTATTCTTAGGTTTTTCTTCTTTAGAAATATGAGTAGAATTATGATGATTTATTTGGGTATTAACGATATTATTAGCAATAGTGTCAACTTGTCATATGTCTCTAACTAATGTTAAAACATTTTTGAAACAATAACCATTATTACAAATATGAGCATTAGATAATTTGTATCTAACATCTAGAGGTGTAGAGTTGGCAGTATAAAAGTTGTTCTGTAGTTTTCTCATAATATTTTGATGGGATGACCCTTCTCTAATAACATTATGATCGGCTCCTGAATCTAATAAAGCAACTAAATTTATTTGGAATTTTCCTGTTACAAGATTAACATTGATATACCACTTTTGAAATTCAATTTTTTGAGTTAAGGAATATTTTATCATTTATCTTAGGATTTTCTCCGATAGGAATTTCGGGGATTTTCTCATTTTTTATTTCATCAACTTCTTTACCCTCATTTTTGCTTAGTAAAACAAGTTTGGTCTCTAATTCGAAATCCTTTTCTTTTGAAGAAAAGAGTTCTTTCTCCATTTGATTAACTTGTCTTTTTAATGTATTAATTTCAGTTTGGAGGTCTTTAGTAGTAATTTGTTTAAATATACTTTGAGAGGGATATTTATCAAATAATTTATTCAGACTAAAATGTTCTTTAATTTGGATTTGTTTATTTATTGATGTGTCTTCCTCTATAATTAAGTCTTTTAATTTAGTAAGATAATTTTTTCTTATTTCATCATCAGGAATTTGTCCTACTAAATCTAGGATAGCTTCTTTACTATCTTTTGTTATAACATTTATACTACAATTATTACAAATTCCATTTTGTTCGTTTTGTTCTTGATCGTTATCTGAATTATTGGATTCATTTTCTATTATTTCTAAATCTTCATCAGATTCTTCTAACAAGTTATTTATAGAATCTTTTAGTTCTCTAATTTTCTTTTTCTTTTTAAGCCAACATTGAGTATGACCTGGTTTTTTACAGAACCAACACTCTATATTTTTCTTGTTTTGAGACTGGTGTTGATGTTCTCTAGAGGATTTCCTATGACTAGAAGATTTTGATGGTTTACTATCTCAACCATTTTCCACAGGTTTAACCCATTCTTTTTTATTTTTCTCAATCGGATTCTTGATATTACAATCGTAAAATGAATATTATGCTTTCCATAGTACGAGGTTAATTGTTGCTGTAAATATTCGTAAATATTCAAAGTCTAAATCACACAATAAGTAAAAAGTATCAAATTGTGGCCTTGAAAACTTACCGCACCATGAAGAAAACAATTTTTTACAACTTCTTCCCCACCAAGATAGAGGAGGATTCCTCCTTAGTTAGACCTATCTCGAATAGTTTAATCCAATATAATGGCACGTTGGTAGAGATATAGGATATTCATCCACCACCAATGTTGAGTCCCCGACATCCATGGCATATTCGAAAATTTCTGACCCAGTCTGAGATTGATTGCGGAAAGCTAATCATTTCATTTCATGAAACATTCGAGCACATTATTCGATACTGGAACCTTGACATATCGAGACAACTTGTTATCTCAACGGCCAAGATTCGGGTGACTTTGTGGGATATGACATACGAGTCAATTCCTACAAAGTATAAGGGGAATGGCGTTTATCTCCAAGAAATTGATAATGAAAATTATGCACATATGTGCAATGACCTCATTAAGCAAACTGGCTTGATGGCAGATGATTACATAGGTCTTTGTTGGAATTCGAGTGACTCTAGTTTTCATTTCAAATTATTTCTTAGAAATATCCGATAATTCTATCTTTATGAGTCAAAAGATAAAGAAATAATAATCAAATCTTCAGAATAATGTAATTGTCGTATCAATAAATATTAGCACATTTTACATCTTTGAATGTTATAAAGGTACAATTTATTCAACATTCACATGAAATATTATATTATTTTTATGCTTATAATAATTATGTATTTTTATTGTTTCTTATTTAAAGTGTCGTAGTTCATGAATTATTTTGTTGAATATTAAATATACTTGTTGCTATGTATAACATGTAAAATTATTGTTTCTCAGTTAATTATATGAAGTAAGTATGACTTTTAAATATTACTAGGAAAGTGCACGTGCGTTATACGTGATTAACTAATTTTCTATGTTAGTTGAATCATACAATTATTTTCTAATATACTATCTTAATGACATATCATATAATTTTTTTGGCTAATTCACTTTAATTATTACTATGTTGTTACCAAAAATTAATTATCATTAATACTTATAATCAAAACTTGAAAATAAAAAAAATGAACTATAACTATTATGTATTTTTAATCTGAATTTACATGTCTACATAACTATCATTATAAAACAACCATTTGAACGAATGAACAATATCTATTATTTTCTTCCTTTACCTTGATATTTCCATCTCAACCATTTTCCACTGGTTTAACCATTCTTTTTTATTTTTCTCAATCGGATACTTCATATTACAATCGTAAAATGAATATTATGCTTTCCATAGTACGAGGTTAATTGTTGCTGTAAATATTCGTAAATCTTCAAAGACTAAATCACACAATAAGTAAAAAGTATCAAATTGTGGCCTTGAAAACTTACCGCACCATGAAGAAAATAATTTTTTACAACTTCTTCCCCACCAAGAATGAGGAGGATTCCTCCTTAGTTAGATCTATCTCGAATAGTTCCATCCAATATAATGGTACATTGGTAGAGAAAAGGGATATTCATCCACCACCAATGTTGGGTCCCCGACATCCATGGCATATTCGAAAATTTCTGACCCAGTCTGAGATTGATTGCGGAAAGCTAATCATTTCATTTCATGAAACATTCGAGCACATTATTCGATACTGGAACCTTGACATATCGAGACAACTTGTTATCTCAACGTCCAAGATTTCGTTGACTTTGTGGGATATGACATACGAGTCAATTCCTACAAAGTATAAGGGGAATGGCGTTTATCTCCAAGAAATTGATAATGAAAATTATGCACTTATGTGCAATGACCTCATTAAGCAAATTGGCTTGATGGCAGATGATTACATAGGTCTTTGTTGGAATTCGAGTGACTCTAGTTTTCATTTCAAATTATTTCTTAGAAATATCCGATAATTTTATCTTTATGAGTCAAAAGATAAAGAAATAATAATCAAGTCTTCAGAATAATGTAATTGTCGTATCAATAAATATTAGCACATTTTACATCTTTGAATGTTGTAAAGGTACAATTTATTCAACATTCACATGAAATATTATATTATTTTTATGCTTATAATAATTAAGTATTTTTATTGTTTCTTATTTAAGGTGTGGTAGTTCATGAATTATTTTGTTGCATATTAAATATACTTGTTGCTATGTATAACATGTAAAATTAGGGGGATTCTAGGGTGCCGCTACGTTAGGTGCCGTAAGTTTAATTTGAACCGTTAGATTTTAATTATGTAATCAATACCACACAAAATTCAACTTATTAAAAATATGAAAAATAAAATGACAAAAGATGACCTGTTTAACTGGTTAATCTAATTTCTATTATTTTTTCCCCTTTCTTTCTTTTCTCCCCAAACAATTCCCCCTAAAACCCCATAACCTGGCGGACACTCCCCAAACAATTCCCCCAAAAACCCCATTACCTGACTTTGTCCGCCTTTGCCTATGAGAAGAAATTTGAGTCTTTGCTAAAGTTGAGTCTTTGCTTATATGCTGTTAAGTGCTAATAAAATAATAGCAATGGAAGGATCATATGCGTCTTCTTGCCTTTCTCTACAAAAGTTATAGCACATATTCATATTAATAAGATAATAGCAATATTAAGCATACACGTCTTCTTGCCTTTCTCTACAAAAGTTATAGCACATATTCAGATTTCAAATTAATTACATAACTTCTCTGTTTTGTTGTGTAGAAAAAAAACCATCATATTTATCCCTAAACTTCTCTAATCGTAATTATAGTAGAAACAAATATTAATAGGAACTATATTTACCTCATTAATCAATGGAGCATCGAACAAAGGCGGAGTTGATGAGGAGAAGAGAAACCTGCAAAATTGATTTAGCCGTAGGTTTTCTAAGCGTTTTCAAAATATAGACATAAATATTCTAGGAGGGTACAAATTCTTTGATTTTTTTTAAAATTCAAGGGTGCTAGGTGTTATTCTTTAGTTTTGAGGATTAAAATTTCTTATTTCGCCTATTTTGGGGTGGGAAATTCCAAAAATCAAAATTTAATAATAGTTGTTTGGTAAGTTAGGTTAAGGGATTATTGATTAAATTTCATAAACTTGGAAGAATTGCAAAAAGACCAGTGTGATATTAATATAGGCAATCGATAAAAGTAATGTATAATTAAGTTAATCGTAATCCAAAACGATAATTGGTCCAATTAATTGATGAAATTCAAAATAGTTGATCTTAGGGTAATGTATAATTAAGTTAATTGTAATCAAAATCGATAATCGATTCAACTACTTGACCGAAGTCAATATTATTAACCTTAATAATGTAAAATTGGACTAATCGTAATCCAAATTGATAATTGACTCGATTAGTTGATCAAAGTCGTCATTGTTAATCTTAGGGTAATGTATAATTAGGTTAATTGTAATTCAAATCGATAATTAGCTCGACTTATTAACCAAATTCAACATTGTTGATCTTAGGATAATGTATAATGATGTTAATCGAAATCTAAATCGATAATTGGCTTGACTAATTGACAATTGTCAATATTGTTTATATTAAGGTAATGTATAATTAAGTTAATCGTAATTCAAATCGTTAATTGGCTTAAGGTAATGTATACTTAGATTATCGTAATTCAAATTGATAATTGGCTCGACTAATTAAATGAAGTCAACACTATAACTCATATGTGACAGTATGAGCTCATATTACATCACCATGTAGTATTTATTCCACATTAGATGGTATTACCACGCAATGTGGATCACATTATATGGTATAACTCACATGTGATAGTACAGACTCACATTGCATAGTACTAACCCCATATATCTAGTATGACCCCACATAATGTAGTATTTATTCCACATTAGGTGGTATTACCACGCAATGTGGATCACATTATATGGTAACTCACATGTGATAGTATGGACTCACATTGCATAGTATTAACTCCATATGTTTAGTATGACCCCACATCATAAAATATTTATTCCACATTAGGTGGTACTACCAAGCAATGTGCATCACATTATATGGTATAACTAGTATAATCCACACCGTGTAGTATTTATTCCACATTAGGTGGTATTACCACGCAATGTGGATCACATTATATGGTATAACTCACATGTGATAGTACGGATTCACATTACATAGTACTAACCCATATATCTAGTATGACCCCCACATAATGTAGTATTTATTTCACATTAGATGGTATTACCACGCAATGTGGATCACATTATATGGTAACTCACATGTGATAGTACGGACTCACATTGCATAGTATTAACTCCATATATTTAGTATGACCCCACATCATAAAATATTTATTCCACATTAGGTGGTATTACCAAGCAATGTGCATCATATTATATGGTATAACTAGTATAATCCACACGTGTAGTATTTATTCCACATTAGGTGATATTACCACGCAATGTAGATCACATTATATGGTATAACTCACATGTGATGACACGGATTCACATTACATTGTACTAACCCCATATATCTAGTATGACCCCCACATAATGTAGTATTTATTCCACATTAGGTGGTATTACCACGCAATGTGGAGCACATTATATGGTAACTCACATGTGATAGTATGGACTCACATTGCATAGTATTAACTCCATATGTTTAGTATGACCCCACATCATATAATATTTATTCCACATTATGTGGTATTACCAAGCAATGTGCATCAAATTATATGGTATAACTAGTATAATCCACACCGTGTAGTATTTATTCCACATTAGGTGGTATTACCACGCAATGTGGATCACATTATATGGTATAACTCACATGTGATAGTACGGATTCACATTACATAGTACTAACCCCATATATCTAGTATAACCCCCACATAATGTAGTATTTATTCCACATTAGGTGGTATTACCACGCAATGTGGATCACATTCTATGATATAACTCACATGTGACGGTATTGACTCACATTACACAGTATTAACCCCATATAACTAGTATGATCCCACATCATGTAGTATTTATAACTCACATGTGTATTATTCAATTTTTCCAAAATTAAGATTAACTATTCAACAAAAATATTACATACTATTTATTTTAAAATATTATTGTAACATTCATTTATTTATTTCCATAATAATTTATTTAAAAATAATTTACTATTCGATGTGAGTAAATATATAGTATAGTATCATTTATTGTGGTATAGTACCACTTATTGTGGTAAAATTATTATGACCTGTTGACAACTTGTTTAGCAGGTTACTAATTAATGATGTGTCATATTCCTATTGGTTATAATTAGCGGCACGTGACGTAGCGGCACCTTAGAATTTTCCTGTAAAATTATTGTTTCTCAGTTAATAATATGAAGTAAGTATGAGTTTTTAATATTACTAGGAAAGTGCACGTGCGTTGCACGTGATTAACTAATTTTCTAGATTAGTTGAATCATACAATTATTTTTTCAATTTACTATCTTAATGACATATCATATAATTTTTTTTGGCTAATTCACTTTAATTATTACTATGTTGTTACCAAATTAATTATCATAAATATTTATAATCAAAACTTGAAAATAAAAAAATGAACTATAACTATTAAGTATTTTTAATCTGAATTTATATGTCTACATAATTATTATTATAAAACAACCATTTGAAAGAATGAACAATATCTATTATTTTCTTCCTTTACCTTGATATTTCCATCTCAACCATTTTCCACAGGTTTAACCATTCTTTTTTATTTTTCTCAATCGGATACTTCATATTACAATCGTAAAATGAATATAATGCTTTCCATAGTACGAGGTTAATTGTTGCTGTAAATATTCGTAAATCTTCAAAGACTAAATCACACAATAAGTAAAAAGTATCAAATTGTGGCCTTGAAAACTTACCGCACCATGAAGAAAATAATTTTTTACAACTTCTTCCCCACCAAGAATGAGGATGATTCCTCCTTAGTTAGATCTATCTCGAATAGTTCCATCCAATATAATGGTACGTTGGTAGAGATAAGGGATATTCATCCACCACCAATGTTGAGTCCCCGACATCCATGGCATATTCAAAAATTTCTGATCCAGTCTGAGATTGATTGCGGAAAGCTAATCATTTCATTTCATGAAACATTCGAGCACATTATTCGATACTGGAACCTTAACATATCGAGACAACATGTTATCTCAACGGCCAAGATTTCGGTGACTTTGTGGGATATGACACACGAGTCAATTCCTACAAAGTATAAGGGGAATGGCGTTTATCTCCAAGAAATTAATGAAAATTATGCACTTATGTGCAATGACCTCATTAAGCAAATTGGCTTGATGGCAGATGATTACATAGGTCTTTGTTGGAATTCGAGTGACTCTAGTTTTCATTTCAAATTATTTCTTAGAAATATCCGATAATTTTATCTTTATGAGTCAAAAGATAAAGAAATAATAATCAAGTCTTCAGAATAATGTAATTGTCGTATCAATAAATATTAGCACATTTTACATCTTTGAATGTTGTAAAGGTACAATTTATTCAACATTCACATGAAATATTATATTATTTTTATGCTTATAATAATTAAGTATTTTTATTGTTTCTTATTTAAGGTGTGGTAGTTCATGAATTATTTTGTTGCATATTAAATATACTTGTTGCTATGTATAACATGTAAAATTATTGTTTCTCAGTTAATAATATGAAGTAAGTATGAGTTTTAAATATTACTAGGAAAGTGCACGTGCGTTGCACGTGATTAACTAATTTTCTAGATTAGTTGAATCATACAATTATTTTTTCAATTTACTATCTTAATGACATATCATATAATTTTTTTGGCTAATTCACTTTAATTATTACTATGTTGTTACCAAATTAATTATCATAAATATTTATAATCAAAACTTGAAAATAAAAAAATGAACTATAACTATTAAGTATTTTTAATCTGAATTTATATGTCTACATAATTATTATTATAAAACAACCATTTGAAAGAATGAACAATATCTATTATTTTCTTCCTTTACCTTGATATTTCCATCTCAACCATTTTCCACAGGTTTAACCATTCTTTTTTATTTTTCTCAATCGGATACTTCATATTACAATTGTAAAATGAATATAATGCTTTCCATAGTACGAGGTTAATTGTTGCTGTAAATATTCGTAAATCTTCAAAGACTAAATCACACAATAAGTAAAAAGTATCAAATTGTGGCCTTGAAAACTTACCGCACCATGAAGAAAATAATTTTTTACAACTTCTTCCCCACCAAGAATGAGGATGATTCCTCCTTAGTTAGATCTATCTCGAATAGTTCCATCCAATATAATGGTACGTTGGTAGAGATAAGGGATATTCATCCACCACCAATGTTGAGTCCCCGACATCCATGGCATATTCAAAAATTTCTGATCCAGTCTGAGATTGATTGCGGAAAGCTAATCATTTCATTTCATGAAACATTCGAGCACATTATTCGATACTGGAACCTTGACATATCGAGACAACATGTTATCTCAACGGCCAAGATTTCGGTGACTTTGTGGGATATGACACACGAGTCAATTCCTACAAAGTATAAGGGGAATGGCGTTTATCTCCAAGAAATTAATGAAAATTATGCACTTATGTGCAATGACCTCATTAAGCAAATTGGCTTGATGGCAGATGATTAGATAGGTCTTTGTTGGAATTCGAGTGACTCTAGTTTTCATTTCAAATTATTTCTTAGAAATATCCGATAAGTTTATCTTTATGAGTCAGAAGATAAATAAATAATAATCAAGTCTTCAGAATAATGTTATTGTCGTATCAATAAATATTAGCACATTTTACATCTTTGAATGTTGTATGGGTACAATTTATTCAACCTTCACATGAAATATTTTATTATTTTTATGCTTATAATAATTAAGTATTTTTATTGTTTCTTATTTAAAGTGTCGTAGTTCATGAATTATTTTGTTGCATATTCAATATACTTGTTGCTATGTATAACATGAAAAATTCTTGTTTCTCAGTTAATTATATGAAGTAAGTATGAATTTTAAATATTACTAGGAAAGTGCACGTGCGTTGCACGTGATTAACTAATTATCTATGTTAGTAGAATCATACAATCACTTTTCAATATACTATCTTAATGACATATAATATAATTTTTTTGGCTAATTCACTTTAATTATTACTTTGTTGTTACCAAAAATTAATTATCATAAATACTTATAATCAAAGCTTGAAAATAAAAAATGAACTATAACTATTAGGTATTTTTAATCTGAAATTACATGTCTACATAACTATTATTCTAAAACAACCATTTGAACGAATGAACAATATCTATTATTTTCTTCCTTTACCTTGATATTTCCATCTCAACCATTTTCCACAGGTTTAACCCATTCTTTTTTATTTTTCTCAATCGGATTCTTGATATTACAATCGGAAAATGAATATTATGCTTTCCATAGTACGAGGCTAATTGTTGCTGTAAATATTCGTAAATCTTCAAATTCTAAATCACACAATAAGTAAAAAGTATCAATTTGTGGCCTTGAAAACTTACCGCACCATGAAGAAAACAATTTTTTACAACTTCTTCCCCACCAAGAATGAGGAGGATTCCTCCTTAGTTCGATCTATCTCGAACAGTTCCATCCAATATAATGGTACGTTGGTAGAGATAAGGGATATTCATCCACCACCAATGTTGAGTCCCCGACATCCATGGCATATTCGAAAATTTCTGACCCAGTCTGAGATTGATTGCAGAAAGCTAATCATTTCATTTCATGAAACATTCGAGCACATTATTCGATACTGGAACCTTGACATATCGAGACAACTTGTTATGTCAACGGCCAAGATTTCGGTGACTTTATGGGATATGACATACGAGTCAATTCCTACAAAGTATAAGGGGAATGGCGTTTATCTCCAAGAAATTGTTAATGAAAATTATGCACTTATGTGCAATGACCTCATTTAGCAAATTGGCTTGATGGCAGATGATTACATAGGTCTTTGTTGGAATTCGAGTGACTCTAGTTTTCATTTCAAATTATTTCTTAGAAATATCCGATAATTTTATCTTTATGAGTCAAAAGATAAAGAAATAATAATCAAGTCTTCAGAATAATGTAATTGTCGTATCAATAAATATTAGCACATTTTACATCTTTGAATGTTATAAAGGTACAATTTATTCAACATTCACATGAAATATTATATTATTTTTATGCTTATAATAATTATGTATTTTTATTGTTTCTTATTTAAAGTGTCGTAGTTCATGAATTATTTTGTTGCATATTAAATATACTTGTTGCTATGTATAACATGTAAAATTATTGTTTCTCAGTTAATTATATGAAGTAAGTATGACTTTTAAATATTACTAGGAAAGTGCACGTGCGTTATACGTGATTAACTAATTTTCTATGTTAGTTGAATCATACAATTATTTTCTAATATACTATCTTAATGACATATCATATAATTTTTTTGGCTAATTCACTTTAATTATTACTATGTTGTTACCAAAAATTAATTATCATTAATACTTATAATCAAAACTTGAAAATAAAAAAATGAACTATAACTATTATGTATTTTTAATCTGAATTTACATGTCTACATAACTATCATTATAAAACAACCATTTGAACGAATGAACAATATCTATTATTTTCTTTCTTTACCTTGATATTTCCATCTCAACCATTTTCCACTGGTTTAACCATTCTTTTTTATTTTTCTCAATCGGATACTTCATATTACAATCGTAAAATGAATATTATGCTTTCCATAGTACGAGGTTAATTGTTGCTGTAAATATTCGTAAATCTTCAAAGACTAAATCACACAATAAGTAAAAAGTATCAAATTGTGGCCTTGAAAACTTACCGCACCATGAAGAAAATAATTTTTTACAACTTCTTCCCCACCAAGAATGAGGAGGATTCCTCCTTAGTTAGATCTATCTCGAATAGTTCCATCCAATATAATGGTACATAGGTTGAGAAAAGGGATATTCATCCACCACCAATGTTGGGTCCCCGACATCCATGGCATATTCGAAAATTTCTGACCCAGTCTGAGATTGATTGTGGAAAGCTAATCATTTCATTTCATGAAACATTCGAGCACATTATTCGATACTGGAACCTTGACATATCGAGACAACTTGTTATCTCAACGGCCAAGATTTCGTTGACTTTGTGGGATATGACATACAAGTCAATTCCTACAAAGTATAAGGGGAATGGCGTTTATCTCCAAGAAATTGATAATGAAAATTATGCACTTATGTGCAATGACCTCATTAAGCAAATTGGCTTGATGGCAGATGATTACATAGGTCTTTGTTGGAATTCGAGTGACTCTAGTTTTCATTTCAAATTATTTCTTAGAAATATCCGATAATTTTATCTTTATGAGTCAAAAGATAAAGAAATAATAATCAAGTCTTCAGAATAATGTAATTGTCGTATCAATAAATATTAGCACATTTTACATCTTTGAATGTTGTAAAGGTACAATTTATTCAACATTTACATGAAATATTATATTATTTTTATGCTTATAATAATTAAGTATTTTTATTGTTTCTTATTTAAGGTGTGGTAGTTCATGAATTATTTTGTTGCATATTAAATATACTTGCTGCTATGTATAACATGTAAAATTATTGTTTCTCAGTTAATAATATGAAGTAAGTCTGAGTTTTAAATATTACTAGGAAAGTGCACGTGCGTTGCACGTGATTAACTAATTTTCTAGCTTAGTTGAATCATACAATTATTTTTTCAATATACTATCTTAATGACATATCATATAATTTTTTTGGCTAATTCACTTTAATTATTACTATGTTGTTACCAAATTAATTATCATAAATATTTATAATCAAAACTTGAAAATAAAAAAATGAACTATAACTATTAAGTATTTTTAATCTGAATTTATATGTCTACATAATTATTATTATAAAACAACCATTTGAACGAATGAACAATATCTATTATTTTCTTCCTTTACCTTGATATTTTCATCTCAACCATTTTCCACAGGTTTAACCATTCTTTTTTATTTTTCTCAATCGGATACTTCATATTACAATCGTAAAATGAATATTATGCTTTCCATAGTACGAGGTTAATTGTTGCTGTAAATATTCGTAAATCTTCAAAGACTAAATCACACAATAAGTAAAAAGTATCAAATTGTGGCCTTGAAAACTTACCGCACCATGAAGAAAATAATTTTTTACAACTTCTTCCCCACCAAGAATGAGGAGGATTCCTCCTTAGTTAGATCTATCTCGAATAGTTCCATCCAATATAATGGTACATTGGTAGAGAAAAGGGATATTCATCCACCACCAATGTTGGGTCCCCGACATCCATGGCATATTCGAAAATTTCTGACCCAGTCTGAGATTGATTGTGGAAAGCTAATCATTTCATTTCATGAAACATTCGAGCACATTATTCGATACTGGAACCTTGACATATCGAGACAACTTGTTATCTCAACGGCCAAGATTTCGTTGACTTTGTGGGATATGACATACAAGTCAATTCCTACAAAGTATAAGGGGAATGGCGTTTATCTCCAAGAAATTGATAATGAAAATTATGCACTTATGTGCAATGACCTCATTAAGCAAATTGGCTTGATGGCAGATGATTACATAGGTCTTTGTTGGAATTCGAGTGACTCTAGTTTTCATTTCAAATTATTTCTTAGAAATATCCGATAATTTTATCTTTATGAGTCAAAAGATAAAGAAATAATAATCAAGTCTTCAGAATAATGTAATTGTCGTATCAATAAATATTAGCACATTTTACATCTTTGAATGTTGTAAAGGTACAATTTATTCAACATTTACATGAAATATTATATTATTTTTATGCTTATAATAATTAAGTATTTTTATTGTTTCTTATTTAAGGTGTGGTAGTTCATGAATTATTTTGTTGCATATTAAATATACTTGCTGCTATGTATAACATGTAAAATTATTGTTTCTCAGTTAATAATATGAAGTAAGTCTGAGTTTTAAATATTACTAGGAAAGTGCACGTGCGTTGCACGTGATTAACTAATTTTCTAGCTTAGTTGAATCATACAATTATTTTTTCAATATACTATCTTAATGACATATCATATAATTTTTTTGGCTAATTCACTTTAATTATTACTATGTTGTTACCAAATTAATTATCATAAATATTTATAATCAAAACTTGAAAATAAAAAAATGAACTATAACTATTAAGTATTTTTAATCTGAATTTATATGTCTACATAATTATTATTATAAAACAACCATTTGAACGAATGAACAATATCTATTATTTTCTTCCTTTACCTTGATATTTTCATCTCAACCATTTTCCACAGGTTTAACCATTCTTTTTTATTTTTCTCAATCGGATACTTCATATTACAATCGTAAAATGAATATTATGCTTTCCATAGTACGAGGTTAATTGTTGCTGTAAATATTCGTAAATCTTCAAAGACTAAATCACACAATAAGTAAAAAGTATCAAATTGTGGCCTTGAAAACTTACCGCACCATGAAGAAAATAATTTTTTACAACTTCTTCCCCACCAAGAATGAGGAGGATTCCTCCTTAGTTAGATCTATCTCGAATAGTTCCATCCAATATAATGGTACATTGGTAGAGAAAAGGGATATTCATCCACCACCAATGTTGGGTCCCCGACATCCATGGCATATTCGAAAATTTCTGACCCAGTCTGAGATTGATTGCGGAAAGCTAATCATTTCATTTCATGAAACATTCGAGCACATTATTCGATACTGGAACCTTGACATATCGAGACAACTTGTTATCTCAACGTCCAAGATTTCGTTGACTTTGTGGGATATGACATACGAGTCAATTCCTACAAAGTATAAGGGGAATGGCGTTTATCTCCAAGAAATTGATAATGAAAATTATGCACTTATGTGCAATGACCTCATTAAGCAAATTGGCTTGATGGCAGATGATTAGATAGGTCTTTGTTGGAATTCGAGTGACTCTAGTTTTCATTTCAAATTATTTCTTAGAAATATCCGATAAGTTTATCTTTATGAGTCAAAAGATAAATAAATAATAATCAAGTCTTCAGAATAATGTTATTGTCGTATCAATAAATATTAGCACATTTTACATCTTTGAATGTTGTATGGGTACAATTTATTCAACATTCACATGAAATATTTTATTATTTTTATGCTTATAATAATTAAGTATTTTTATTGTTTCTTATTTAAAGTGTCGTAGTTCATGAATTATTTTGTTGCATATTCAATATACTTGTTGCTATGTATAACATGAAAAATTCTTGTTTCTCAATTAATTATATGAAGTAAGTATGAATTTTAAATATTACTAGGAAAGTGCACGTGCGTTGCACGTGATTAACTAATTATCTATGTTAGTAGAATCATACAATCACTTTTCAATATACTATCTTAATGACATATAATATAATTTTTTTGGCTAATTCACTTTAATTATTACTTTGTTGTTACCAAAATTAATTATCATAAATACTTATAATCAAAGCTTGAAAATAAAAAATGAACTATAACTATTAGGTATTTTTAATCTGAAATTACATGTCTACATAACTATTATTCTAAAACAACCATTTGAACGAATGAACAATATCTATTATTTTCTTCCTTTACCTTGATATTTCCATCTCAACCATTTTCCACAGGTTTAACCCATTCTTTTTTATTTTTCTCAATCGGATTCTTGATATTACAATCGTAAAATGAATATTATGCTTTCCATAGTACGAGGCTAATTGTTGCTGTAAATATTCGTAAATCTTCAAAGTCTAAATCACACAATAAGTAAAAAGTATCAATTTGTGGCCTTGAAAACTTACCGCACCATGAAGAAAACAATTTTTTACAACTTCTTCCCCACCAAGAATGAGGAGGATTCCTCCTTAGTTAGATCTATCTCGAACAGTTCCATCCAATATAATGGTACGTTGGTAGAGATAAGGGATATTCATCCACCACCAATGTTGAGTCCCCGACATCCATGGCATATTCGAAAATTTCTGACCCAGTCTGAGATTGATTGCAGAAAGCTAATCATTTCATTTCATGAAACATTCGAGCACATTATTCGATACTGGAACCTTGACATATCGAGACAACTTGTTATGTCAACGGCCAAGATTTCGGTGACTTTATGGGATATGACATACGAGTCAATTCCTACAAAGTATAAGGGGAATGGCGTTTATCTCCAAGAAATTGTTAATGAAAATTATGCACTTATGTGCAATGACCTCATTTAGCAAATTGGCTTGATGGCAGATGATTACATAGGTCTTTGTTGGAATTCGAGTGACTCTAGTTTTCATTTCAAATTATTTCTTAGAAATATCCGATAATTTTATCTTTATGAGTCAAAAGATAAAGAAATAATAATCAAGTCTTCAGAATAATGTAATTTTCGTATCAATAAATATTAGCACATTTTACATCTTTGAATGTTGTAAAGGTACAATTTATTCAACATTCACTTGAAATATTATATTATTTTTATGCTTATAATAATTAAGTATTTTTATTGTTTCTTATTTAAGGTGTGGTAGTTCATGAATTATTTTGTTGCATATTAAATATACTTGTTGCTATGTATAACATGTAAAATTATTGTTTCTCAGTTAATAATATGAAGTTAGTATGAGTTTTAAATATTACTAGGAAAGTGCACGTGCGTTGCACGTGATTAACTAATTTTCTATGTTAGTTGAATCATACAATTATTTTTTCAGTATACTATCTTAATGACATATCATATAATTTTTTTGGCTAATTCACTTTAATTATTACTAGGTTGTTACAAAAAATTAATTATCATAAATATTTATAATCAAAACTTGAAAATAAAAAAATGAACTATAATTATTAAGTATTTTTAATCTGAATTTATATGTCCACATAACTATTATTATAAAACAACCATTTGAACGAATGAACAATATCTATTATTTTCTTCCTTTACCTTGATATTTCCATCTCAACCATTTTCCACAGGTTCAACCTTTCTTTTTTATTTTTCTCAATCGGATATGTTGGTCCCAAGTGGTCAGAAGAGGTTTAGAGGGGGGGGGGGGTGAATAAACCTCTTTAAAAATTTTCTTCAAATTTAACTTTAAAACTTTACCCTTACTGAACAGACTAAGCTGATCAGATTTGTAAGTTACAATTCTGTTCGCGAACAAATCTTTGAACTGTCTTGTTGACCACTCGTCTGATGGTTACTTAGCTGATTTAGCAGAAATCAGTTTTAATACTTAGAGTACTTGCAGCGGATTTTCAAAGTGTTTTTCACAAGCAATCTTAGCAGTTTGAAAAATGTTTCCCCAGTTTTATAAACTCCTTTTAACTTCTTTTCAAACAGTTAACTTAATGTGTTTTTATGCAATCAGGAAATGTGCAAGTTTAAAAACAATGTAAAAACACAATCAATTTTTATAGTGGTTATATGGATTTAAATATCCTTTAGTCCACTCTTCCAAGTCACTCAGATCTTGGGTTATACTATAATCACAAAGTTTACAGTATACTCTGCTTGCGTCGAACAACAAATGAAACGACCACAAGTTCGCAATAGGAAATCACACAGAAAACCTATCCTCTGAAGTTTGATCACTCACAAAGATGGATCACAACTTCGCACAACACTCTTGTTTACAAAATCACTCAGAAGATGTATTTTTCTTGATTCTTCAACTCTGCTTTCGTCAACAAATGACTCAGCTGATGAGTGAGCTGTTCTTGAGACTTAAAGAATTTTGCTTCGGAAATTTCTCTCAGAAAGTGTGTTGCATGCTTCTTCTTCGTCTCTTTCAGCTATTTATACTTGAGGATTGAAAAGTGTCCGTTGAAGAGAGACAGGATTCAAATTCCTCGAGTACTGGTCCTTAAAATCCGCGAACGGCTCTTTTGCAGTCTGTCCGTACTGTAAACAGTACTATTCTGCAGGCAGCATTAAATGCAGCATTAAATGCACTCGGCTGATGCGAAGCTTTTCTTCAATCATTTGTCTTAAATATCCTCGTACTTCAGCATTTATTACACCAAGGGGCATTTATTACCGTTGGGAACACTTCATGATCTTCTTCACTTGGCTGACGAAAGTATAAGTCTGATGGCGAACTCGGCTGATCTCAAACTTGAACAAATCTGATTTGAGTCGGCTGATCTTCACTAGTCTGATAACTTTACTTCAGCAGATCAGAAGTCTTGGACCTTGAAACTTTGACTCTTCTGATGTCTTCATTACTTAGTCAAAATTCCTTGATAAGTTTATCAGCTAAGTTACTCCATACTTAGCCAATTTATGAAGTTTTGGAATGCATCAAAACCTCCCTTATCAAACTTTCTTTAGTGCCTTCATCTTCATCTTTATCCAACAATTTCCCCCTTTTTGATGATGACAAAACTTCAGCTAAGTACCTGTTGAATACCTAAACTAAAGATTGAAATCCTCAAAATTTTCTGAGATAGAAAAAGTTTATTGGATTGAACTTGACTTTTCATTAATATTGAAAATGAGTTACATGTACAAGTTCATCAGATGAGATTTCTGAAAAAGTAAACTGATTACAATGGATTTTGCAATTCCTAACTATCAGCTTCTTCATCAGATTCAAGCACTTCTTCGTATTCATAAGATGATTCTTCATCATCTTCTTCTTCATCAGCTTCTTCTTCCAAGGTTGCTTTGGCAGCTTCCATCTTCTCCTTAAGTTCTTGTTCTTGAAGAGCTTTCAAAGCTTCTATGGCTTTCCTGGCAGATTCAGTGTTTT
Source organism: Penstemon eatonii (assembly GCA_038501285.1). Taxonomy (NCBI): domain Eukaryota; kingdom Viridiplantae; phylum Streptophyta; class Magnoliopsida; order Lamiales; family Plantaginaceae; genus Penstemon; species Penstemon eatonii. The sequence goes on along the minus strand of CM076715.1, from coordinate 55,674,683 downwards.
TGTACTTGGTATCTTCTTCTTCTACCTTTTCAAGTACTTCAGCCTTGTCAGCAGTGTCTTCAGTTTCCTTGGCTTTCATAGTTGCAGCAGCAGTTTCTTCCTTAGTTGAATCTTCAGCAGCAGATTCCTTTGCTGGTTCTTCAGTAATGGTCTCTTTAGCTGGTTCTTTAGCATCAGATTCCATAGCTGATTCTTCAGCAGCAGTTTCCTTAGCTTGTTCTTCCCTTTTATCTTCCCCCTTTTTGTCATCATCAACTCTGATGACAGTAGCAGGTTCAACAGCAGGGTTGAGGGCAACTGTTGGAATCTTTACTCCAGCACACAAAGCCTTCAGATTCTGATTAACAACGTCGTGACTTGCTGTGAGATGATGAATGTCAGTGCTGATGACATCAGTCTTATCATTGAAGTAGTCAATGTTGAGGTTGATAGTTGCAATTTCATTTTGAACTTCCTGTGCAGCCTTTGCAACTTCTTGCAACATTCCCAGATTGATATCCTTCTCTTCATGACTGACTTTAATGAAAGTTGCAGTTAAGTCAGCAATCTTGTGCTCAGCTGATTTTAAAGCAGTGTGAAGATGATTCACATCACCCTTCACATCTTCCACGTTCTGGTTCAGTTCTCTTAAGCTGTGTATCAACTGCAATGAGTTGTCTTGAGGAATTGGAATACTGTTGATCTCCTTTTTGATGATCTCTTCTGTTGATCCTTGAACAGTTTCCAGCTGAAGTCTGTTGGTTTCTGCCAACTCTGCTTTCAGCTCCTCCTTGACCTTTAATAGCTGTTGTTTGTGCTTGTCTTCCAGTTCCTTAAGTTGGTTTTCCATCAGCATCTGGATTGCTTCCATCAGTGATGAGTGCTTATCACCTGATGAAGCAGAAGCAGCAGCTACATCCCTTTCATCAATTTCCTGGTGGACAGGAATATCTTCCATCTTTTCGTCTTGATGATTTCCAGAGTCCGTAGCCTTCCACTCAATGGCCAGGGGATCATCAGCAGACTTGTCTTCAGTCTGATCAGCAGACTTATCAGCAATTTGATCAGCAGGCTTGTCAGCAGTCTGATCAGCAGTCTTGACTTCAGTCTGATCAGCAGACTTGACATCAGGCTTGTCCGCAGCTTTAGGCTCATCAGTAACATCATCATAGACTAAGTTGGTAATAGTGCCATCATCATTGAAGCAAGTGGTTTGTCTGATTTGCCTCACAATGATCCAGGGATTAACAAAAGCATTATTCCCCTTTGGCACTTCATAGAATGGTTGCACTTCCTTGCCAAAAATGATTTGCTGGACACTAGGCAGTAGTGGCAAATCACTTGAACATCCTTGCTGATACTTTGACTTTTTAGCCCATCTCTTCAGGGCAGCCATAACAGCAAACTTAATTGCTCTTTCCTCAGCATCTTCAGACTTCTTCTTCTTTTCAGGCAAGGTGCTCTTGATTTTCTTGGCTTCCTCCAATGCAAAGCCTTTTGCATAGCTATGCATGATATCTCTCACATAGCTTGGATCAAGAGCCTTTTGGATGGAGTTTGTCTTCAGCCAACTTAGAACCCATTGTTCTTCATCAGCTAACTCCTTCATATCTTGAAGTTCAGTAATTGACTTGTTCAGCCTGTTGTCCCTCCAACTAATATATCTTGGCTTTTCTTGGTTGAACAGAGTCATCAACATAAGCTTCTGATCATAGTAAGCCAAGGACTTTTCAAACTTCTTGAACAGCTCCTTATCAGCATAGACTATCTCAAATGCTTTTCTGACTTCAAACTTGTCTTTTGACTTGGTTTTGGGGGCAGGCAGCAATATTTTCTTCTTGTCTTCTTCATCCTTCCCTTCACCAATCTTGATGCCACCTCCATGGACAGGTCCATAGGCATCAACCTTGCTCAATTCAATCACTGCAGCCATTTCAGCTTCCTCAGCAGCTTTTCTTTCTGCTGCAGACATGCGTCTTCTGGCTTCATCCTTTGCTTCTTGAGCTTTGCTTAGCTCAAGTGCTTTCTTCTCTTCAAGCTCATCCTGCTTCCTTTGTTCAGCTTCTTCCCTTGCTCTTTTGTCAGCTTTAGTGATTTTCTTTCTCTTAATCACTATCTTTCTTTTGCCTTTATCAACAGGAGCTGGTCCAGCAGATGATATGGGAGCAGCAGCTATAGGATGGATGATTTGAACATCTGGATCTTCTTGAGGTTGAGCGACCTCAGCTGTTGGTGCTTCCTGACTTGGCTGTTGCTTATCAGCTTTGTCAGTCACAACAGTCTCAACTGATTCAATAGGCCTTTGAGTAGCTTCAGGGTCCTCCCTAGCTACATTTTCCAGATTAGTAGGTTTTTCAATGAATGTCATCTGCTTTCTAGCAGACTTCTTTGTTCTACCTTCACGGTAAGTGGTAGTAGCTGTACTTCTCAGTTGACTTCTTGTCCTTTGAGAAATATCCTCAGCAGGCCTCTCAGCTGATGGAGTTCTTGATGGTGATGCAGGGGATCCAGTCCTTACATCAGCAATTATGTTCTCAACAATCTTAGTGGCTTCAGCAGAAGTCACTCTCTCCATCTGCTTAGATTCTTTCTTCTTGGGCTCATCAGCAGCCCTCTTCCTTTTTGTCTCAACAGCCAAACTTGCTGTTTTGACTAATCTCTTTTGCCTTTTGGCAGGAACCTCCTTTGGTTCCTCAACTTCTTCTCGTTCAGGCTCATCAGCCTTCCTCTTCTGAACAGGTAGATACTTGTTCATTGCTTTGGACTTGTGAATTTCTTTCCCATTTGTCATGACACAGCCCAACTTTGATAAGAGGTAACTTAAAGTGATTCTGTGGTTGGTGTAAGGGCCTTTTCCCTTCTTCACTTCCAGAAAATCAGCAAGTATATACCAAATTATGATGGACCAGTTTACCTCTAGCCCATAGTATACGGCAGCCATGATGCTGAAACGCTTCATTGTAACAGCATCTAGAGAAAAAGTACAGTTCTCAATCAGCTTCGAGACCATATCAGCCATCCGCTGATATTCATCCTTTAGCTGTTTCTTTTTAATGTTGCCAGACAACATTTCTCCTTCCTTGGCGCAGATCGCCCAAAACTGTTGGTGCTTCTCTTCAGTCAGTACGGTAACTTCGTGTCTTCCAGACTTGGGCAAACCAAACTGTTCATGAAGAACTTGTGGAGTGATGACAACAGATTTGTCACCCACTTTCGCTTTGATTTCTAGTTTGTTGTAGTCAGCCTTTGCCGTTCCATAATACTCCATAACCTGGTCAGTCCAGATTATTCCTTCATTGTACTCCATGAAATTTACCAACTGTGCCGATTTGAATTTCTCCAACAATTCTTTCATCAAACTTGTACCAGACTGATAATAGGACTCATAATCTAAGAACATACCTTCAGCAGCCATTTCAATCTGTTGAAAGTTAGTGAAAAGGAAAGGATTTTTGCAGAAAACTTGTTTAAGTTTTTCTCACAATTGCTTTTGAAAGTTTAGGGTGCGTAAAGAGCTACTCGACTGATCAGATGAGGATTTATAGAGTTGGGGTTTTTCGGTTTCCGTGATATCTGCCAACCGTTAGATCCGTTTTTCTGTCAGTGCTGATCGTGCGGCGTCAGTTACGACCTTTCAAATTCAAAAGATATTTTAATAAGGAGCGGGAATATGTACCGCCCGACTATTTACTTGTAAAAGCGTGTTTTGAATAAAACGTTTTTAAATAGTTCCGCTTTTATTAAACTAATCAGATGAGTAACGTAAATACTTATCTGATGGACTACTGTCCTGATGACAATGCTGTTATCAGAGAATGCCAATAGCTGATAACCTTCCTCAGCTGTTTGTCAATCCAGCTAGATAAAATAGCTTCAATCTTCGATAGTTGAGTCTTCTGATGAAAACATAACTTCAACTAACTGTCATTAACAAATTTCATCTTTAATTCAGAAGTACCGCTAGTCTTACACGTTCCCCCTGAGTTTAAGAATTCATGAGTTAACTAGTCTGTTGAAAGTTAATCCTTGAAGATAATAACGAATTACTAAGCTGTTGAACTCCAATCTTCTGATGAGTTCCCCCTCAGCTTATGCTTCCAAATTTAGTAGTCCTAGCTCAGCTCTTAGAGTTGAGAACCTTACTTCACTTAGAGGTTTGGTGAAGATATCAGCAATCTGATTATCAGTATGAACATACTCAATCATTACATTGCCTTTTTCCACATGATCTCTAATGAAATGATGCTTGATCTCAATATGCTTGGTCCTTGAATGACTTGTAGTGTTCTGAGTAAGTGAAATTGCACTTGTATTGTCACAGTAGATTGGAATTCCACTGATCTTGATGTTGTAGTCTTCTAGTTGATGTTTCAACCAAAGTATCTGTGCACAGCAAGCTCCAGCAGCTATATATTCAGCTTCAGCAGTAGATATAGAGACTGAGGTTTGCTTCTTACTCATCCATGAGATCAGACGACTGCCTAAGAACTGACAGGCACCTGTTGTGCTCTTTCTGTCAATCTTGCAGCCAGCAAGGTCTGAATCTGAATAGCCAACTAGTTCAAATCCAGATTCTCTAGGATACCATAATCCCAGTTCTTGAGTGCCTTTAACATACTTCAATATCCTCTTGGCAGCTAAGAGATGAGATTCTTTGGGGTTTGATTGAAATCTTGCACAGACTCCAACTGAGTACATTATATCAGGTCTGCTTGCTGTTAGATACAACAATGAACCAATAATGCCTCTATATTTGGTTATGTCCACTGATTTGCCATCTTCATCTTTATCCAAACGAAGACTTGTAGACATAGGAATGGTAGCTGTTGAGCTAGTTTCCATACCAAACTTCTTGAACAGATCTCTTGTGTACTTTGCTTGGCTGATGAATATCCCATCAGGCAACTGTCTAACTTGCAATCCAAGAAAGTAATTAAGTTCACCCATCATGCTCATTTCAAACTTATTCTGCATCAGCTTGGAGAACTTATCACACATCTGTTGGTTAGTTGAACCAAAAATAATATCGTCCACATATATTTGCACAAGTAATATATGATTTTCCCATTCAATTGTGAACAAGGTTTTATCTACCTTACCTTTTCGAAATCCTTTAATTAAAAGAAAATCAGATAGGGTATCATACCATGCTCTTGGAGCTTGTTTCAGTCCATATAAGGCTTTCTTCAGACGATATACTTTATCCTCTTCTTGGTAGACTTCAAATCCTGGAGGTTGTTCAACATACACTTCTTCTTGCAATTCTCCATTGAGAAAAGCAGACTTCACATCCATCTGATAGACAGTGAAGTTCTTGTGAGCAGCATAGGCAAGAAACAGTCTGATTGCTTCAAGTCTTGCTACTGGTGCAAAAGTTTCATCAAAGTCAATTCCTTCTTCTTGACAATAACCCTTGGCCACTAGTCTTGCTTTGTTTCTGGTGACAACACCATCTTCATTCATCTTATTTCTGAAAACCCACTTAGTGCCAATTACTCTTTGATGACTTGGTCTAGGAACTAAGTACCAGACTTCATTCCTTTCAAATTGATTCAACTCTTCTTGCATAGCTTCTATCCAGAAGGAATCATTCAGAGCTTCTTCAATTTGCTTGGGCTCTATTTGAGATAGAAATGTGACAAACATGGCATCTTGTGCAGCAGCTCTTCTTGTTTTCACTCTATCTAAAGGATCACCAATAACTAATTCAGGAGGGTGATTCTTGAGCCATCTGAGATCAGGTTGCAAATCAGGGTGTTGTCCTCTGTTATGATCTTGCAACACTACTGTTGGAGTTCCAGTAGTAGTCTGTTGAACATTTGTAGTCTGTTGAACAGTCTCTGGTCTGTCAGCTGTTAGCAACTCGTCTGTTAAACAATCAGCACTGTGATTTTGAACAGCACTTGAGTTAGCAGCTGAACTTAGATTAGGTAGTATGATGGGAACATATTCTTCATTTCTTCCAACATCTAACTTCTGTAAATCAGCAGACAGATCTTGATTAACAATTTGATTCTTTTCAGAAGATTGACTTGGCTCATCAAATACTACATGGATAGATTCTTCTATTAGTAATGTTCTTTTGTTAAACACTCTATAAGCTTTACTAACAGTAGAATATCCTACAAAAACAGCTTCATCAGCCTTTTCTGCAAATGCAGCAAGGTGATTTTTCCCATTATTCAATACAAAACATTTACAACCAAAAATCTTAAAATAATGAATGTTTGGTTTTCTGTTGTTCCAAACTTCATATGGAGTCTTGTTCTGATTTTTGTTGATCATACATCTGTTTTGGGTAAAGCATGCTGTGTTTGTTGCTTCTGCCCAAAATCTTTGAGGCAGTTTAGCTTCAGCTATCATGGTTCTGACAGCTTCTTTTAGTGTTCTGTTTCTCCTTTCAGCAACACCATTCTGTTGAGGGGTTCTTGCAGCAGAATACTCATGATGTATTCCTTTGATATTACAATACTCTTCAACAGTAGAGTTTGTAAACTCTGTCCCTCTATCTGATCTGATCTTCAATATTTTGATACTCTTTTCATTCTGGATCAGTTCCATCAGATTTGTAAGATGTTCCTTGGTTTCACTTTTCTTTTTCATGAAAATCACCCAAGTATATCTTGAATAGTCATCCACAACAGCTAGGCAGTATTTATTTCCACCATTGCTGACTGGATCAATGGGTCCAAATAAGTCCATATGCAACAGCTCCAATATTCTTCCAGAAGATTGGTGCTTCTTTTCTTTAAATGATGACTTGATTTGTTTACCCTTCTGACACGCATCACAGAGCTTGTCTTTGCTCATGACTGCTTTTGGAATCCCTTCTACCAAATCATTCTTGATTAATCTGTTTATGGTCTTGAAGTTTAAATGATTCATCCTCTTGTGCCATAGCCAACTGACTTCACTTGGTGCAGATGCCACCAAACAAACACTTGAATTCTTGTCAACAGAATTCCAGTCGACTATATAGATATTTCCTTGTCGTCTTCCAGATAAAATTACCTTCTTTGTACCAATCTGTTCAACGTAGCACTTATCTGTTGAGAAGATGACTGAATATCCCTTGTCACAAAATTGACTTATGCTCAGCAGATTATATTTTAGGCCTTTAACATAGGAGACGTCAGATATCTCTATGTTTCCCTTGATTAATCTTCCTTTAGCTTTAATCTTGCCTTCTTTGCTGTCTCCAAAAGTGACTTTTGGACCATCCACAGCAACTGCATCAGTCAACTCATGTATGTTTCCACACATGTGCCTTGAACATCCACTGTCCAAGTACCAAATCTTTTCTACTTTACTCCTACTCCTAATCCTAACCTACAAAACAAAAATAAAATTGTTTTAGGTACCCTTATTGAGAGGGTCCTGAAGGATTAGTTCCACCCTTGACAACCCAAGATGTTGAAGTCTTAGGCTTCTTAGGTTTCTGAGTTTTAGGAGCATGAACAGTTTCATTTTTATCATAGTTATCAGATAAGTCATGTTGATGATCAGTATGATATGAATAATGTTCATAAGCAGGGTAAGGTGCATGATATGCAGGATATGCATGCATTGGATGAGCAGGGTAAGGTGCATAGTAACTAGGAAATTGAGGTGCATGATACATAGGATGATATGCAGCAGGTTGCACATAATATGACTCATTTCCATACCAAGCATTTTGATTTTTCTTATTCTTATGCTTCTTTGGTTTACTAGATGTTTGCTCATTTGTTTTTGACTTAGTTTTACCACTAGTCTGATTGACTTTAGCTTTATCAGCAGACTTCTTAGGACTCTGCTGTTTGGTCTTACTAGTCTGATTTCCTACACTAGGCTCTTTGCTCTTTTTAGCCTTAGGAGATTTCTTCTCCTTTAACACATTCTCAGATGAGGTAGGTTTAGAGGTTTGAACATACAGAATGACCTTACTATTGTCAGCTGATATGAATTTTTCAGTATGGTTCAACTCTAGTTTATCCTTTTCTAAAGGTGTCTCCTGTTTCTTAGGTGTATGCATGGATGCAACAGTTGACTTATCATGAGACTCAATGATTTTCTCAAGTTCCATGATTTTTCCTTTATATACCTCACATTCAGCTTTCAGAGATTCATGCTCTTGCTCAAGCTGTTTATATTCAGCTGATTCTTTTGGCTTTTCAGCTAAAAGTTTCAGTGAACTATTTTGCTCTTTTAGCAGGATCATCTCTTCCTTAAGCTTTTTATATGCTTCAGCAATACCAGTATTGTTAAGCATCATTTGTTCAAATGAATTAAATAATTCATCATTAAGAGGAGTTACCTCATCCTCAGAGTCATCAGATTCCTTTGCCATCAGGCACAGGAGAGCAGGTTTTTCTTCATCAGACGATTCTTCATCAGATGTGTCTGAATCTGAATCAGATGAGTAGACGGCGGTCAGCTTTTCTGCTTCAGCCATCATTGCCTTGCCTCTCTGATGCTTTCTTTCTTTTCTTATTTTCTTCTCTTCCTCAGTGTACTTCTCTGCTTTTGGATATGGGCAGTCTCTTATGAAGTGTCCCAATTTCCTGCAGTTGTAACACATCAGTTTTGATTTATAATCATCCTTATCCTGAGAAGAAAAATTAGGTTTAGAAGTAGAAGCATTGTTGTATTTGTTTTTCATCTTTCTCTTGTAGAACTTCTTGAAGTTGTTCATCAACAGTGCAACATCTCCAGCAGTGTACTCCTTTTTGTTGAGTAGAGTGGCTTCATCAGATGAGTCCACTTCAGCATTTCTTTGAGCCGGTCTTCTTTGATTTTCAGCAGCAACTAGTGCAGCTGTGGGTCCTGAAGTTGAGGTTTCTTCAATTCCCATCCTTGGCAGTTTATACTCATACGCCTTGAGTACGGAGAACAGCTCTGTTAGAGAAATCTTGCCCAGATCTCTTGATTCTTCCATTGCTGTCACCTTCATGTTGAACTTGGAAGGTAGAGCCTTCAGTACTTTGACAGTGATTTCTTTGTCAGTGAAAGTCTTTCCCAGCTTCAAAACTTCATTCAGAGTTCTGGTGAATCTGGTATCCATCTGATCAATGGTTTCTCCAGACTTCATCTTGAAGTTGTCCAGCTTCTCCAAGGCAACACTGAGCTGATGCTCTTTAATGGCATCATTGCCTTCACTCATGTCACGAACCTTATCCCACATCTCCTTTGCAGTTTTGCAATGCTTGACTTTGTCAAACCGATCATTATCCAGGGCTTTGGTCATGATGAATCTTCCGACTTTGTCCAGGTTGAACAGCTTTATTTCTTCTGCTGTCATTTCTGTTAAGTCTTTTTCCACCACTATTTGAGCTTCATCTACGATGATGGTCTTGGTGAATTTGAATGGACCTTTAATGATACATGTATGCATGTTGTCATTATAGGCAGCAAGGAAAATCTCCATTCTGATTTTCCAGTCCTCAAAGGACATACCAGCAATGTGGGGAACATGGCTGATACAATCCATTTTTCAAAAAGTTTTTATTTTTCAAAAAGATGCTCTTTTGAAAAGTTTTGAAAACCTTTGAAAAACACTCGGATCAAGCTCGTTGATCAGGCAGCTGATTCTAATGAACCACCGGCTCTGATACCACTTGTTGGTCCCAAGTGGTCAGAAGAGGTTTAGAGGGGGGGGGGGGTGAATAAACCTCTTTAAAAATTTTCTTCAAATTTAACTTTAAAACTTTACCCTTACTGAACAGACTAAGCTGATCAGATTTGTAAGTTACAATTCTGTTCGCGAACAAATCTTTGAACTGTCTTGTTGACCACTCGTCTGATGGTTACTTAGCTGATTTAGCAGAAATCAGTTTTAATACTTAGAGTACTTGCAGCGGATTTTCAAAGTGTTTTTCACAAGCAATCTTAGCAGTTTGAAAAATGTTTCCCCAGTTTTATAAACTCCTTTTAACTTCTTTTCAAACAGTTAACTTAATGTGTTTTTATGCAATCAGGAAATGTGCAAGTTTAAAAACAATGTAAAAACACAATCAATTTTTATAGTGGTTATATGGATTTAAATATCCTTTAGTCCACTCTTCCAAGTCACTCAGATCTTGGGTTATACTATAATCACAAAGTTTACAGTATACTCTGCTTGCGTCGAACAACAAATGAAACGACCACAAGTTCGCAATAGGAAATCACACAGAAAACCTATCCTCTGAAGTTTGATCACTCACAAAGATGGATCACAACTTCGCACAACACTCTTGTTTACAAAATCACTCAGAAGATGTATTTTTCTTGATTCTTCAACTCTGCTTTCGTCAACAAATGACTCAGCTGATGAGTGAGCTGTTCTTGAGACTTAAAGAATTTTGCTTCGGAAATTTCTCTCAGAAAGTGTGTTGCATGCTTCTTCTTCGTCTCTTTCAGCTATTTATACTTGAGGATTGAAAAGTGTCCGTTGAAGAGAGACAGGATTCAAATTCCTCGAGTACTGGTCCTTAAAATCCGCGAACGGCTCTTTTGCAGTCTGTCCGTACTGTAAACAGTACTATTCTGCAGGCAGCATTAAATGCAGCATTAAATGCACTCGGCTGATGCGAAGCTTTTCTTCAATCATTTGTCTTAAATATCCTCGTACTTCAGCATTTATTACACCAAGGGGCATTTATTACCGTTGGGAACACTTCATGATCTTCTTCACTTGGCTGACGAAAGTATAAGTCTGATGGCGAACTCGGCTGATCTCAAACTTGAACAAATCTGATTTGAGTCGGCTGATCTTCACTAGTCTGATAACTTTACTTCAGCAGATCAGAAGTCTTGGACCTTGAAACTTTGACTCTTCTGATGTCTTCATTACTTAGTCAAAATTCCTTGATAAGTTTATCAGCTAAGTTACTCCATACTTAGCCAATTTATGAAGTTTTGGAATGCATCAAAACCTCCCTTATCAAACTTTCTTTAGTGCCTTCATCTTCATCTTTATCCAACAGGATACTTCATATTACAATCGTAAAATGAATATTATGCTTTCTATAGTACGAGGTTAATTGTTGCTGTAAATATTCGTAAATCTTCAAAGACTAAATCACACAATAAGTAAAAAGTATCAAATTGTGGCCTTGAAAACTTACCGCACCATGAAGAAAATAATTTTTTACAACTTCTTCCCCACCAAGAATGAGGAGGATTCCTCCTTAGTTAGATCTATCTCGAATAGTTCCATCCAATATAATAGTACGTTGGTAGAGATAAGGGATATTCATCCACCACCAATGTTGAGTCCCCGACATCCATGGCATATTCAAAAATTTCTGACCCAATCTGAGATTGATTGCGGAAAGCGAATCATTTCATTTCATGAAACATTCGAGCACATTATTCGATACTGGAACCTTGAAATATCGAGACAACTTGTTATCTCAACGGCCAAGATTTCGGTGACTTTGTGGGATATGACATACGAGTCAATTCCTACAAAGTATAAGGGGAATGGCGTTTATCTCCAAGAAATTGATAATGAAAATTATGCACTTATGTGCAATGACCTCATTAAGCAAATTGGCTTGATGGCAGATGATTACATAGGTCTTTGTTGGAATTCGAGTGACTCTAGTTTTCATTTCAAATTATTTCTTAGAAATATCCGATTATTTTATCTTTATGAGTCAAAAGATAAAGAAATAATAATCAAGTCTTCAGAATAATGTTATTGTCGTATCATTAAATATTAGCACATTTTACATCTTTGAATGTTGTAAGGGTACAATTTATTCAACATTCACATGAAATATTATATTATTTTTATGCTTATAATAATTAAGTATTTTTATTGTTTCTTATTTAAAGTGTCGTAGTTCATGAATTATTTTGTTGCATATTCAATATACTTGTTGCTATGTATAACATGTAAAATTCTTGTTTCTCAGTTAATTATATGAAGTAAGTATGAATTTTAAATATTTCTAGGAAAGTGCACGTGCGTTGCACGTGATTAACTAATTTTCTATGTTAGTTGAATCATACAATTATTTTTTCAATATACTATCTTAATGACATATCATATAATTTTTTTGGCTAATTCACTTTAATTATTACTAGGTTGTTACCAAAAATTAATTATCATAAATATTCTTGAAAATAAAAAAATGAACTATAACTATTAAGTATTTTTAATCTGAATTTATATGTCTACATAACTATTATTATAAAACAACCATTTGAACGAATGAACAATATCTATTATTTTCTTCCTTTACCTTGATATTTCCATCTCAACCATTTTCCACAGGTTTAACCATTCTTTTTTATTTTTCTCAATCGGATACTTCATATTACAATCGTAAAATGAATATTATGCTTTCCATAGTACGAGGTTAATTGTTGCTGTAAATATTCGTAAATCTTCAAAGACTAAATCACACAATAAGTAAAAAGTATCAAATTGCGGCCTTGAAAACTTACCGCACCATGAAGAAAATAATTTTTTACAACTTCTTCCCCACCAAGAATGAGGAGGATTCCTCCTTAGTTAGATCTATCTCGAATAGTTCCATCCAATATAATAGTACGTTGGTAGAGATAAGGGATATTCATCCACCACCAATGTTTAGTCCCCGACATCCATGGCATATTCAAAAATTTCTGACCCAGTCTGAGATTGATTGCGGAAAGCGAATCATTTCATTTCATGAAACATTCGAGCACATTATTCGACACTGGAACCTTGAAATATCGAGACAACTTGTTATCTCAACGGCCAAGATTTCGGTGACTTTGTGGGATATGACATACGAGTCAATTCCTACAAAGTATAAGGGGAATGGCGTTTATCTCCAAGAAATTGATAATGAAAATTATGCACTTATGTGCAATGACCTCATTAAGCAAATTGGCTTGATGGCAGATGATTACATAGGTCTTTGTTGGAATTCGAGTGACTCTAGTTTTCATTTCAAATTATTTCTTAGAAATATCCGATTATTTTATCTTTATGAGTCAAAAGATAAAGAAATAATAATCAAGTCTTCAGAATAATGTTATTGTCGTATCATTAAATATTAGCACATTTTACATCTTTGAATGTTGTAAGGGTACAATTTATTCAACATTCACATGAAATATTATATTATTTTTATGCTTATAATAATTAAGTATATTTATTGTTTCTTATTTAAAGTGCCGTAGTTCATGAATTATTTTGTTGCATATTCAATATACTTGTTGCTATGTATAACATGTAAAATTCTTGTTTCTCAGTTAATTATATGAAGTAAGTATGAATTTTTAATATTACTAGGAAAGTGCACGTGCGTTGCACGTGATTAACTAATTATCTATGTTAGTTGAATCATACAATCATTTTTCAATATACTATCTTAATGACATATCATATAATTTTTTTGGCTAATTCACTTTAATTATTGCTATGTTGTTACCAAAAACTAATTATCATAAATACTTATAATCAAAACTTGAAAATAAAAAATGAACTGTAACTATTAAGTATTTTTAATCTGAAATTACATGTCTACATAACTATTATTCTAAAACAACCATTTGAACGAATGAACAATATCTATTATTTTCTTCCTTTACCTTGATATTTCCATCTCAACCATTTTCCACAGGTTTAACCCATTCTTTTTTATTTTTCTCAATCGGATTCTTGATATTACAATCGTAAAATGAATATTATGCTTTCCATAGTACGAGGCTAATTGTTGCTGTAAATATTCGTAAATCTTCAAAGTCTAAATCACACAATAAGTAAAAAGTATCAATTTGTGGCCTTGAAAACTTACCGCTGTGACGCCCCGTTTTTTTCCAGCCACGTCCAAGGGCCAAAGATGGCCCTCAACTGGGATCGGGTCGCCAAAACAAACCAAATAACCAAACATGTAATTTAAACTAGACTAGCAGCGGATAACATATAACTTACAATTTGAATTAATTTAATTATCATAAACAATTTATCGAATAAACTTAAAACTCCAGTATTTAAACCGTCAATTAAAACGCGAAAAAACACTATCCAATCATACTTGAAAACTTCAAATAAATAATCTAACAAGAAAAATCAAAATACAGGACAAGACCGACTCGGATCCCGGATCACCAACTACCACATACTTCAACTGTCGAAAGTACCTGAAAAAGTAATCCACAAAGAGTGGTAAGTTGATCATCCAACTTAGTGAGCCCGTGTGCAAATGTCCATGATAGCAGCGAGCAAGCAACACGATCGAATATCAATTCAAACACGCACACCTTAGACGCTTCACACGTATGTATGCAACAGTCATCTCATCCAACCGCATAGAGGGCTCGAATGAATGTGATCAGACTCATGCAAAGACATCTCATCCAACCACATAGAGGGCTCGAATGAATGTGATAAAAAGATATCTCATCCAGCCACATAGAGGGCTCGAATGAATGTGATAAAAAGACATCTCATCCAGCCACATGGAGGGCTCGAATGAATGTGATAAAAAGACATCTCATCCAGTCACATAGAGGGCTCGAATGAATGTGATAAAAAGACATCGTATCCAGTCACATAGAGGGCTCGAATGAATGTGATAAAAAAAGACATCTCATCCAGCAACATAGAGGGCTCGAATGAATGTGATAAAAAGACATCTCATCCAACCACATAGAGGGCTCGAATGAATGTGATCAGACTCAATGATGCAAATGATGAAGCTAAACAAAATAAAGCACCAACACTCGCACAACAGTAATTCACAAATTTCTAGTCACAGGCGCAGTTAAAAAAAATTCACAAGACAATTAAAGTATACACGCAACAGTCATAACTCATTCAATAAGTTGCTTCAAGCAGCACCAAGTAAACTTGTACAAGAATACTCACCTGATTAACCGTGTTGCTTTAGGAGAACAACATGCAAATACCGGATTAAAAACCTGTAATTGATCGCGGATAAATTCTCAGTAATTTAAACAATTAAATTTTGAAAGTTTACATTACATGTTTGATCCAATTAACATTTAAACTCTTATTAAACCCAATGATTCAGTTAAAATATAAACCCACTAAATTTTATTCGGGCCCTACTAATTGTTTACTTTAAATCACACAACGTTCTTAAATAACCAACAAACTGAATTCTCAATTAAAAAGCTCTCCAACAAACATTAACTCCAAAATTTGCATTTAGGTGACTCAATTCCAACCACTGGAAATTAATACACTAGCAAGCAGCTGAAATTAAATCTCATCTTACAAGTGCAACCATTCAAATTAAATGAAAATAAACAAGCAACCGGCATTAAGTAATCACTATAGCAACCAATAGAATTAATAGAGTAAATTCAAGAAATTTGCTCATATTCCCATTCCCAAACCTGACCAATTTTCAGTTTTCCACGACCATCCTAAACCCACTCTCTTCGGCCCAGCCCCAAAAAAGACTACTGTTCATCGTCTCCCTCAACCATTCCCGCCGCTAATTCACTAGCCAACCTCCATCAACACGACTAGCTTCCGCCAGGCCTTCGTCTTCCCCGACAAGCTCCGAACGGCCATCCTTACCCCAAAATCCGAACCAAAACTTCCTCCTTCTTCACCATGGCAACCATGGCCGCCACCACCCATCCCAAATCCAAGAATTTCATTTTTTCCCTCCCTGTATAACCAATCGACGCCGATAAGGAAATTAAAAGGTACGGATGGATAGAGTTACCTACGTTGAAGGCCTGCGATGATCGAGACTCCATTTGGTGGCAGCGGCGGTTGTTCCAAGTTCCAGCAGTGGCGGCGGCGGCGGATAAAGTTGACGAGTTGCAATTTTTCCTTTTTATTTCTTATCCTTTATAATTAGTTAATAAACCTAGTATATTAAATCTAATTGGGTTAAAAAAGATGGTCCATTAGATAAGTAACACACTTTATTTTAACAGGCCTTATTTAATTGAAATGTTAGTCTAAATGAGTTTAATCATTAATTTAAGACAAATTGTCAATTTCATTTGGTCAAGTTTTATTAAATACTTAATCTTAAATGAAACACATAAATGATTAATTGAGGATGATAACATTAAATTTTAAAAATAAAACTTGTTTAAAATTAAAAGTTTGCATACAAATATCTTAACTTTTAGAAATGGCAGATTATACCCCGATAGTTATTTTTGGGGTTTCACAATCTAACCCCCTTAAAAGAATTTGGTCCACAAATTCCTCTATATATTAACTTGTAGAAACGACCAATTATACCCCATTAGTTATTTTGGGGTTTCACAACCGCACCATGAAGAAAACAATTTTTTACAACTTTTTCCCCACCAAGAATGAGGAGGATTCCTCCTTAGTTAGATCTATCTCGAATAGTTCCATACAATATAATGGTACGTTGGTAGAGATAAGGGATATTCATCCACCACCAATGTTGAGTCCCCGACATCCATGGCATATTCGAAAATTTCTGACCCAGTCTGAGATTGATTGCAGAAAGCTAATCATTTCATTTCACGAAACATTCGAGCACATTATTCGATACTGGAACCTTGACATATCGAGACAACTTGTTATGTCAACGGCCAAGATTTCGGTGACTTTGTGGAATATGACATACGAGTCAATTCCTACAAAGTATAAGGGGAATGGCGTTTATCTCCATGAAATTGATAATGAAAATTATGCACTAATGTGCAATGACCTCATTAAGCAAATTGGTTTAATGGCAGATGATTACATAGGTCTTTGTTGGAATTCGAGTGACTCTAGTTTTCATTTCAAATTATTTCTTAGAAATATCCGATAAGTTTATCTTTATGAGTCAAAAGTTAAAGAAATAATAATCAAGTCTTCAGAATAATGTTATTGTCGTATCAATAAATATTAGCACATTTTACATCTTTGAATGTTGTAAAGGTACAATTTATTCAACATTCACATGAAATATTATATTATTTTTATGCTTATAATAATTAAGTATTTTTATTGTTTCTTATTTAAGGTGTCGTAGTTCATGAATTATTTTGTTGCATATTAAATATACTTGTTGCTATGTATAACATGAAAAATTATTGTTTCTCAGTTAATTATATGAAGTAAGTATGAGTTTTAAATATTACTAGGAAAGTGCATGTGCGTTGCACGTGATTAACTAATTTTCTATGTTAGTTGAATCATACAATTATTTTTTCAAGATACTATCTTAATGACATATCATATAATTTTTTTGGCTAATTCACTTTAATTATTACTATGTTGTTACCAAAAATTAATTATCATAAATACTTATAATCAAAACTTGAAAATAAAAAAATGAACTATAACTATTAAGTATTTTTAATCTGAATTTACATGTCTACATAACTATTATTATAAAACAACCATTTGAACGAATGAACAATATCTATTATTTTCTTCCTTTACCTTGATATTTCCATCTCAACCATTTTCCACAGGTTTAACCATTCTTTTTTATTTTTCTCAATCGGATACTTCATATTACAATCGTAAAATGAATATTATGCTTTCCATAGTACGAGGTCAATTATTGCTGTAAATATTCGTAAATCTTCAAAGACTAAATCACACAATAAGTAAAAAGTATCAAATTGTGGCCTTGAAAGTTTACCGCACCATGAAGAAAATAATTTTTTACAACTTCTTCCCCACCAAGAATGAGGAGGATTCCTCCTTAGTTAGATCTATCTCGAATAGTTCCATCCAATATAATGGTACGTTGGTAGAGATAAGGGATATTCATCCACCACGATTGTTGAGTCCCCGACATCTATGGCATATTCGTAAATTTCTGACCTAGTCTGAGATTGATTGCGGAAAGCTAATCATTTCATTTCATGAAACATTCGAGCACATTATTCGATACTGGAACCTTGACATATCGAGACAACTTGTTATGTCAACGGCCAAGATTTCGGTGACTTTGTGGGATATGACATACGAGTCAAATCCTACAAAGTATAAGGGGAATGGCGTTTATCTCCAAGAAATTGATAATGAAAATTATGCACTTATGTGCAATGACCTGATTAAGCAAATTGGCTTGATGGCAGATGATTACATAGGTCTTTGTTGGAATTCGAGTGACTCTAGTTTTCATTTCAAATTATTTCTTAGAAATATCCGATAATTTTATCTTTATGAGTCAAAAGATAAAGAAATAATAATCAAGTCTTCAGAATAATGTTATTGTCGTATCAATACATATTAGCACATTTTGCATCTTTGAATGTTGTAAGGGTACAATTTATTCAACATTCACATGAAATATTATATTATTTTTATGCTTATAATAATTAAGTATTTTTATTGTTTCTTATTTAAAGTGTCGTAGTTCATGAATTATTTTGTTTTGCATATTCAATATACTTGTTGCTATGTATAACATGTAAAATTCTTGTTTCTCAGTTAATTATATGAAGTAAGTATGAAATTTAAATATTACTAGGAAAGTGCACGTGCGTTGCACGTGATTAACAAATTATCTATGTTAGTTGAATCATACAATCATTTTTCAATATACTATCTTAATGACATATCATATAATTTTTTTGGCTAATTCACTTTAATTATTACTATGTTGTTACCAAAAATTAATTATCATAAATACTTATAATCAAAACTTGAAAATAAAAAATGAACTATAACTATTAAGTATTTTTAATCTGAAATTACATGTCTACATAACTATTATTCTAAAACAACCATTTGAACGAATGAACAATATCTATTATTTTCTTCCTTTACCTTGATATTTCCATCTCAACCATTTTCCACAGGTTTAACCCATTCTTTTTTATTTTTCTCAATCGGATTCTTGATATTACAATCGTAAAATGAATATTATGCTTTCCATAGTACGAAGCTAATTGTTGTTGTAAATATTCGTAAATCTTCAAAGTCTAAATCACACAATAAGTAAAAAGTATCAATTTGTGGCCTTGAAAACTTACCGCACCATGAAGAAAACAATTTTTTACAACTTCTTCCCCACCAAGAATGAGGAGGATTCCTCCTTAGTTAGATCTATCTCGAATAGTTCCATCCAATATAATGGTACGTTGGTAGAGATAAGGGATATTCATCCACCACCAATGTTGAGTCCCCGACATCCATGGCATATTCGAAAATTTCTGACCCAGTCTGAGATTGATTGCAGAAAGCTAATCATTTCATTTCATGAAACATTTGAGCACATTTTTCGACACTGGAACCTTGACATATCGAGACAACTTGTTATGTCAACGGCCAAGATTTCGGTGACTTTGTGGGATATGACATACGAGTCAATTCCAACAAAGTATAAGGGAAATGGCGTTCATCTCCAAGAAATTGATAATGAAAATTATGCACTTATGTGCAATGACCTCATTAAGCAAATTAGCTTGATCCCAGATGATTACATAGGTCCTAGTTGGAATTCGAGTGACTCTAGTTTTCATTTCAATTTATTTCTTAGAAATATTCGATAATTTTATCATTATGAGTCAAAAGATAAAGAAATAATAATCAAGTCTTCAGAATAATGTAATTGTCGTATCAATAAATATTAGCACATTTTACATCTTTGAATGTTGTAAAGGTACAATTTATTCAACATTCACATGAAATATTATATTATTTTTATGCTTATAATAATTAAGTATTTTTATTGTTTCTTATTTAAGGTGTGGTAGTTCATGAATTATTTTGTTGCATATTAAATATACTTGTTGCTATGTATAACATGTAAAATTATTGTTTCTCAGTTAATTATATTAAGTAAGTATGAGTTTTAAATAATACAAGGAAAGTGCACGTGCGTTGCACGTGATTAACTAATTTTCTATGTTAATTGAATCATACAATTATTTTTCAATATACTATCTTAATGACATATCATATAATTTTTTTTGCTAATTCACTTTAATTATTACTATGTTGTTACCAAAAATTAATTATCATAAATACTTATAATCAAAACATGAAAATAAAAAAATGAACTATAACTATTAAGTATTTTTAATCTGAATTTACATGTCTACATAACTATTATTATAAAACAACCATTTGAACGAATGAACAATATCTATTATTTTCTTCCTTTACCTTGATATTTCCATCTCAACCAATTTTCACAAGTTTAACCATTCTTTTTTATTTTTCTCTATCGGATACTTCATATTACAATCGTAAAATGAATATTATGCTTTCCAAAGTACGAGGTTAATTGTTGCTGTAAATATTAGTAAATCTTCAAAGACTAAATCAGACAATAAGTAAAAAGTATCAAATTGTGTCCTTGAAAACTTACCGCACCATGAAGAAAATAATTTTTTACAACTTCTTCCCCACCAAGAATGAGGAGGATTCCTCATTAGTTAGATCTATCTCGAATAGTTCCATCCAATATAATGGTACGTTGGTAGAGATAAGGGATATTCATCCACCACCAATGTTGAGTCCCCGACATCCATGGCTTATTCGAAAATTTCTGACCCAGTCTGAGATTGATTGCGGAAAGCTAATCATTTCATTTCATGAAACATTCGAGCACATTATTCGATACTGGAACCTTGACATATCGAGACAACTTGTTATCTCAACGGCCAAGATTTCGATGACTTTGTGGGATATGACATACGTGTCAATTCCTACAAAGTATAAGGGGAATGGCGTTTATCTCCAAGAAATTGATAATGAAAATTATGCACTTATGTGCAATGACCTCATTAAGCAAATTGGCTTGATGGCAGATTATTACATAGGTCTTTGTTGGAATTCGAGTGACTCTAGTTTTCATTTCAAATTATTTCTTAGAAATATCCGATAATTTTATCTTTATGAGTCAAAAGATGAAGAAATAATAATCAAGTCTTCAGAATAATGTTATTGTCGTATCAATAAATATTAGCACATTTTACATCTTTGAATGTTGTAAGGGTACCATTTATTCAACATTCACATGAAATATTATATTATTTTTATGCTTATAATAATTAAGTATTTTTATTGTTTCTTATTTAAAGTGTCGTAGTTCATGAATTATTTTGTTGCATATTCAATATACTTGTTGCTATGTATAACATGTAAAATTCTTGTTTCTCAGTTAATTATATGAAGTAAGTATGAATTTTACATATTACTAGGAAAGTGCACGTGCGTTGCACGTGATTAACTAATTATCTATGTTAGTTGAATGATACAATCATTTTTCAATATACTATCTTAATTGCATATCATATAATTTTTTTGGCTAATTCACTTTGATTATTACTATGTTGTTACCAAAAATTAATTATCATAAATACTTATAATCAAAACTTGAAAATAAAAAATGAACTATAACTATTAAGCATTTTTAATCTGAAATTACATGTCTACATAACTATTATTCTAAAACAACCATTTGAACGAATGAACAATATCTATTATTTTCTTCCTTTAACATGATATTTCCATCTCAACCATTTTCCACAGGTTTAACCCATTCTTTTTTATTTTTCTCAATCGGATTCTTTATATTACAATCGTAAAATGAATATTATGCTTTCCATAGTACGAGGCTAATTGTTGCTGTAAATATTCGTAAATCTTCAAAGTCTAAATCACACAATAAGTAAAGAGTATCAATTTGTGGCCTTGAAAACTTACCGCACCATGAAGAAAACAATTTTTTACAACTTCTTCCCCAACAAGAATGAGGAGGATTCCTCCTTAGTTAGATCTATCTCGAATAGTTCCATCCAATATAATGGTACGTTGGTAGAGATAAGGGATATTCATCCACCACCAATGTTGAGTCCCCGACATCCATGGCATATTCAAAAATTTCTGACCCAGTCTGAGATTGATTGCAGAAAGCTAATCATTTCATTTCACGAAACATTCGAGCACATTATTCGATACTGGAACCTTGACATATCGAGACAACTTGTTATGTCAACGGCCAAGATTTCGGTGACTTTGTGGGATATGACATACGAGTCAATTCCTACAAAGTATAAGGGGAATGGCGTTTATCTCCATGAAATTGATAATGAAAATTATGCACTAATGTGCAATGACCTCATTAAGCAAATTGGCTTAATGGCAGATGATTACATAGGTCTTTGTTGGAATTCGAGTGACTCTAGTTTTCATTTCAAATTATTTCTTAGAAATATCCGATAAGTTTATCTTTATGAGTCAAAAGTTAAAGAAATAATAATCAAGTCTTCAGAATAATGTTATTGTCGTATCAATAAATATTAACACATTTTACATCTTTGAATGTTGTAAGGGTACAATTTATTCAACATTCACATGAAATATTATATTATTTTTATGCTTATAATAATTAAGTGTTTTTATTGTTTCTTATTTAAGGTGTCGTAGTTCATGAATTATTTTTTTGCATATTAAATATACTTGTTGCTATGTATAACATGTAAAATTATTGTTTCTCAGTTAATTATATGAAGTAAGTATGACTTTTAAATATTTCTAGGAAAGTGCACGTGCGTTTCACGTGATTAACTAATTTTCTATGTTAGTTGAATCATACAATTATTTTTCAATATACTATCTTAATGACATATCATATAATTTTTTTGGCTAATTCACTTTAATTATTACTATGTTGTTACCAAAAATTTATTATCATAAATACTTATAATCAAAACTTGAGAATAAAAAAATGAACTATAACTATTAAGTATTTTTAATCTGAAATTACATGTCTACATAACTATTATTATAAAACAACCATTTGAATGAATGAACAATATCTATTATTTTCTTCATTTACCTTGATATTTCCATCTCAACCATTTTCCACAGGATTAACCATTCTTTTTTATTTTTCTCAATCGGATACTTCATATTACAATCGTAAAATGAATATTATGCATTCCATAGTACGAGGTTAATTGTTGCTGTAAATATTCGTAAATCTTCAAAGACTAAATCACACAATAAGTAAAAAGTATCAAATTGTGGCCTTGAAAACTTACCGCACCATGAAGAAAACAATTTTTTACAACTTCTTCCCCACCAAGAATGAGGAGGATTCCTCCTTAGTTAGATCTATCTCGAATAGTTCCATCCAATATAATGGTACGTTGGTAGAGATAAGGGATATTCATCCACCACCAATGTTGAGTCCCCGACATCCATGGCATATTCGAAAATTTCTGACCCAGTCTGAGATTGATTGCGGAAAGCTAATCATTTCATTTCATGAAACATTCGAGCAAATTATTCGATACTGGAACCTTGACATATCGAGACAACTTGTTATCTCAACGGCCAAGATTTCGGTGACTTTGTGTGATATGACATACGAGTCAATTCCTACAAAGTATAAGGGGAATGGCGTTTATCTCCAAGAAATTGTTAATGAAAATTATGCACTTATGTGCAATGACCTCACTAAGCAAATTGGCTTAATGGCAGATGATTACATAGGTCTTTGTTGGAATTCGAGTGACTCTAGTTTTCATTTCAAATTATTTCTTAGAAATATCCGATAAGTTTATCTTTATGAGTCAAAAGTTAAAGAAATAATAATCAAGTCTTCAGAATAATGTTATTGACGTATCGATAAATATTAGCACATTTTACATCTTTGAATGTTGTAAGGGTACAATTTATTCAACATTCACATGAAATATTATATTATTTTTATGCTTATAATAATTAAGTATTTTTATTGTTTCTTATTTAAGGTGTCGTAGTTCATGAATTATTTTTTTTGCATATTCAATATATTTGTTGCTATGTATAACATGTAAAATTCTTGTTTCTCAGTTAATTATATGAAGTAAGTATGACTTTTAAATATTACTAGGAAAGTGCACGTGCGTTGCACGTGATTAACTAATTATCTATGTTAGTTGAATGATACAATCATTTTTCAATATACTATCTTAATTGCATATCATATAATTTTTTTGGCTAATTCACTTTGATTATTACTATGTTGTTACCAAAAATTAATTATCATAAATACTTATAATCAAAACTTGAAAATAAAAAATGAACTATAACTATTAAGTATTTTTAATCTGAAATTACATGTCTACATAACTATTATTCTAAAACAACCATTTGAACGAATGAACAATATCTATTATTTTCTTCCTTTACCATGATATTTCCATCTCAACCATTTTCCACAGGTTTAACCCATTCTTTTTTATTTTTCTCAATCGGATTCTTTATATTACAATCGTAAAATGAATATTATGCTTTCCATAGTACGAGGCTAATTGTTGCTGTAAATATTCGTAAATCTTCAAAGTCTAAATCACACAATAAGTAAAGAGTATCAATTTGTGGCCTTGAAAACTTACCGCACCATGAAGAAAACAATTTTTTACAACTTCTTCCCCAACAAGAATGAGGAGGATTCCTCCTTAGTTAGATCTATCTCGAATAGTTCCATCCAATATAATGGTACGTTGGTAGAGATAAGGGATATTCATCCACCACCAATGTTGAGTCCCCGACATCCATGGCATATTCGAAAATTTCTGACCCAGTCTGAGATTGATTGCAGAAAGCTAATCATTTCATTTCACGAAACATTCGAGCACATTATTCGATACTGGAACCTTGACATATCGAGACAACTTGTTATGTCAACGACCAAGATTTGGGTGACTTTGTGGGATATGACATACGAGTCAATTCCTACAAAGTATAAGGGGAATGGCGTTTATCTCCATGAAATTGATAATGAAAATTATGCACTAATGTGCAATGACCTCATTAAGCAAATTGGCTTGATGGCAGATGATTACATAGGTCTTTGTTGGAATTCGAGTGACTCTAGTTTTCATTTCAAATTATTTCTTAGAAATATCCGATAAGTTTATCTTTATGAGTCAAAAGATAAAGAAATAATAATCAAGTCTTCAAAATAATGTAATTGTCGTATCAATAAATATTAGCACATTTTACATCTTTGAATATTGTAATGGTACAATTTATTCAACATTCACATGAAATATTATATTATTTTTATGCTTATAATAACTAAGTATTTTTATTGTTTCTTATTTAAGGTGTCGTAGTTCATGAATTATTTTTTTGCATATTAAATATACTTGTTGCTATGTATAACATGTAAAATTATTGTTTCTCAGTTAATTATATGAAGTAAGTATGACTTTTAAATATTTCTAGGAAAGTGCACGTGCGTTTCACGTGATTAACTAATTTTCTATGTTAGTTGAATCATACAATTATTTTTCAATATACTATCTTAATGACATATCATATAATTTTTTTGGCTAATTCACTTTAATTATTACTATGTTGTTACCAAAAATTTATTATCGTAAATACTTATAATCAAAACTTGAGAATAAAAAAATGAACTATAACTATTAAGTATTTTTAATCTGAAATTACATGTCTACATAACTATTATTATAAAACAACCATTTGAATGAATGAACAATATCTATTATTTTCTTCCTTTACCTAGATATTTCCATCTCAAACATTTTCCACAGGATTAACCATTCTTTTTTATTTTTCTCAATCGGATACTTCATATTCCATCGTAAAATGAATATTATGCATTCCATAGTACGAGGTTAATTGTTGCTGTAAATATTCGTAAATCTTCAAAGACTAAATCCACTACAAGAAATACTGGCTTTAGCAACCAAATTCTCAGCAACGAAGTTGAAATGGTAGCTATATGTTCATGTTTTGCCACCAAAAGTTAATCGGTCGCTAAGTTTCAATTACATCAATAATTCTACAACCATTAACCAATTGGTGGTTATAAATGGTTGCTGAAAGTTTGATACAAGCACATAAACCATGTCATGTACCTATAGTGAGGAATTTCATGGTCACTGTAGCTAAAAATATATAGTAACCAAGTTTTAGCAATGAAAATTTTAAATGGTTGCACTAAATTCTAAAGTTGGATGTTAGCAACTCATTAACAAGGTCGCTATGTGTAAATCGCAGCAACGAGTCTGGGATGGTCGGTAAAATTATATTCATAGCAACAAGTTTAGAATGGTCGCTACTTGCTCTCTTAAGTTGGATGTTAGCAACAAACTACTACTTGTCGCTAGGTGTGTATTTCCAGCAACGAATTTAAGATGGTCACTAAAATTGTATTCACAGCAACAAGTCTAAGATGGTTGCTTAAAACATACTATAGCAACAAATTTTGGATCGTCGCTAAAATGTATCTGTAGCAACAAGTTTAAAATGGACACAAATAATGTACTCATTGCAACTACTTTAATATGGTCGCTAAGATGATTACTATGATTACTAAAATTTATTCGTGGCAACAAGCTAGATATGATAGCTAAAATGATCAATAACAATATACTCAATGCAACAATTAGATTGTAGACTCATAAAAACAAGATCTGGACTCTCAAATTACAATAAGATATTACGAGAATTTCACGGCCAGCAAGACATCCTTCAATTTGATCACAAACTTTAAACAACAAACAAAAATGTGCTCTGGATACGCATTCGAGGTTGTTAGCTTGGAATTCTATGCCAACATGAACATGTTTTCGAGGAGGGTAAGTAAGCCCAAAGAGAAGGTTCAAAATAAGCATGATCAAGATTAGCACTGCATTTACAATTAATTTTGGTTGAATTATCATCACCTTCGTCTATCAGATACAAATATTGATCAAACAACATCAGTTTTAGAAGTCACAACTTATAAAACAAAGCATTAAGGGAAAAAGAGAGGAAAAATTATATAATCTGGATATGGGACCTTTAGGGGCAATAGATGTATCACAACTGAGAATTCACACACTAAAGTAAAAAGATCAAATAGACTCCTAGAGTGATCTCTTAAGCTCACATTCAGTAGGACATCCTTGATGTCATAGATTTTGAAAGAAACAGTAATATAAGAACTCCAAACAAAATTTGTAAAGTAGGAACATCAAAATCAATTATTTTAGCTCTTCAAAACAGGTTTGTCCTGTACATGAACTAAGTGAAACAAGTACTTGATGGATTGGAGAAATGAAATATTTAATGTCTTTGTTCACATATGAGCTAGGAATATAAATTTTGCAACCTGGATCCAAAACAAAGATCCTAGTTAAATAACCACATATTTAATTAGTCCATCCAATTTTTAATCTTTTGCTATATCTCTTTTCTCTGATTGATTAAGGATTCACCATAAAACAAACGCAATTCTATTTTGTAATCCCTCAAATCAAA
Source organism: Penstemon eatonii (assembly GCA_038501285.1). Taxonomy (NCBI): domain Eukaryota; kingdom Viridiplantae; phylum Streptophyta; class Magnoliopsida; order Lamiales; family Plantaginaceae; genus Penstemon; species Penstemon eatonii. Next base: position 55,647,556 of record CM076715.1, on the reverse strand, counting down.
CCTCATAACTTACATATTAACTAATTGACACGGCTAATCCCTCAAAGTTTCCAACATCTCTTTTCATTCTCCAAGTTTTATTACTAGTCTTTGTCTCGTCGGTACAATTTGCTAGCTATACAACTCAAACCTGTTTCAAGAATAGATTGGAGCCGAGTTATAATTTGATCAGACAATATACTTTAAATTAGGGATACAGTCACAACTAATGATACTTACAAGTGTGTGCTGATAGTGAATACTTAAGTTAGTTTCGGCTCAGAGAGGTACCCGGCAGCAAACCTTCTCCCGCCTTACTTATTGTCAAGCTTTTCGCTCAATGGGGTAATTTAATTTTCAGATTTCTGAATCAAAAGTTTTCTTTAATTCCTTTGTCAAACTTAGTTCTGCTAAAATGCTCCCACTTTATAGATATGTCATGCTTACATCAAGTGAAGCTTAGCAAAACAAACACAAAAATCAAATCCCAATGCCATGTCCTTTTTCAACAGTCCCACCACTTTATTGGTTTGAATGTGTTTGATCAGAGCTTAAGAAAATAACCGAAACATACTTAAAAACCAAATATTAGTAAATCATAATATTAAGAAGAAACAAAGCAGAATTCCAATCATCCTACCACATACATAAAAATAAATAAAAAAATTCCTAATCATGTTTAATATTCTAATCAAGTCTATAAAAATCAAATATTAAATCATGACCAATAAATAAGAAAAGTGCATCTTTACCAATTAATAATTGTAGTAGACTTTGAGAGATAATAGTAGAGATTAAGAGGCAAACAGAGGGATGTGGTTTGCTTTTTGGTTGGAAAGAATCGTGTGAGATTTGGGAGAAGTTTTCAACTAAGGTAAACAAATGGGAGAGAATAATTAAATCTAATTTTATCCCTATCTTTTATTATCTTGAGATTTGGCGGTAAGTGATGAAAAAAGGCGGCTTTTCTCTTGAGATTTGGCGGTAAGGAATGAAAGAAAGGCGCCAAAGCCAAGAAATTTGATGTTTTACTAATTTTAATATATATTTATTGCAAATGTCGATTTTTAGTTGGATTAAAATAAAAATATTAGGTCCCATAATATCTTAAATCTCAAAATCAAAAGTAATCATTGTTCTTAGTCGAGAATTAAGGCTCAAAATAATATTACTAATGAAAATATTGGTTTTATAAAAGGCAAAATTGCAAAAATTATCTCAAACTAATCACTGAATTTGGATTTTCGTCACAAAAAAGTGGAACCTGGTGAATTTCGTCCGTAATTTAATATTTTTTTGGAATATAGTCCAACCGTTAATTATAAGACAAAAATTGCTTACGAGTCATGACGTGATAAATTTAAACATGAATAATTATAATATGGCAAAATTCGTCCCAAACTAATTACAAGATTGAACCGTCATTTCCATTAAATTAGAAATTTAATATTTTGACTAAATTCATACAAAATGGTAAATTATGGGACAAAATTCGGCGAGTTGATATAGTTTGGGATGAAAAATCAAAATTAGATATTAGTTTGGGATGATATTTCAAACAAATATTAAGGCTATGTTTGATTCAAGGATTTCAGTGATGAAAGCGCTATGGAATTTTTTTTTCTTGCATCCAATGACGCAGCATTGAGCTTCTTTTATTGTTCATTTGCATTTTACTTATCATTTTACTCACTGAAATCCATAAACCAAACATACTCTAAATTACGGGACGAAATTCGGTGAGGTAATATAATTTGGGACGAAAATCCAAAATCACTAATTAGTTTAGAACGTTTTTTCTGTAATTTTACCTTCATAAAACATATATGACTTTGTTGATGTGAATGAAATAATATACATTATCAAATTTGGATATCACTTGTCTATATCATACTCAGGGGTGTAATCGAGCTGAGTAGTATCGAACGACACGTTCAAGTTTGATTTGAATCTTATCGAGCTTGAAATTTTGTGTTTGAGTTTGGTTTGATTTCTTAACGAACCGAGCTCAAACGAGCTTTTATCGAACGAGCTCGAGCCGAGTATTGAGTAGCTTGGTATTTTACATGTGTTTTTTCAATTTTTAGCTTATCGAGTCGAGCTCGAGCCGAACTTCAAAAGTTATTGAACGAGAAATCTTGTTCAAGCTTGTTTGATTAATTTAACGAACCGAGCTCGAGCCGAGTATCGAATAGCTTCATTTGATTTTCAGCCCTAATTCATACTCACTCATGTATCTTAGGTTATTGATATTATTCATTAATCTTTTAATGGGGGTAATAATCCTAATTAATTGGTTGGGATATAGACTATATTTGAATTAAAAAATATGGTGATTATAATACTTATTTATGTTGAAATATAAGATTATACGTAATATATGATTATAAATTATAGTTAATTGATTTATTTCTTCTAGAATAATATTTTTTTAATTGGGATATTTTCAAATAATTAAGTAATTTCCACTCACTTTTTGATAAACTAAAAGTGGGTTATCTTAACCAGTTATATATTCAACCGAGCCGTAACCCCCAACTCTCCAACCCTAATCTCAAACTTCTCAAATATCTAAGTCACTCAGTTCATCCCTCCTCCATCTGCCTACACCTGATATGCTTTACCCATGACTGTAAACTAATGTTTTCATCCTCATATCTCAGTGCAGAAGTGGGCTTCGACAAGTCTCAATTGCCTTCGATTACTTAGTCAGAAGATTTTGGGTAAGTATATATGGGCTTCAAATTTCAAGTGTTACATTCAATATACCGTTATTATTTGATTTATTGGTTGTGCAAAAGTGATTTGAGTTTTATTCTGCATCAACAAACTACACTTTATCCTTCGAACTGTAGTAATTGATTAATGAGAAGGTTTAGTAACTGTTTGGTCTTTAATTACGCCTAACTGCAACCCCTATTATGTTAATCAAGCTGTTACTCTACTTTGATTTTCAATTGTTTCGACAATAACATTTGATTTGATTTTTAATTGTGGATAATTTAGGCAGCAAAATAATTGTTTAACCTTTTATTTTTATTTTTTTTGGTGTAGCAAAATGATTATTTCAGTCCAAACTTGTGTAGATTTAGATGTAGAAGTCACTTTTTTTTTGGTGTAGCAAAATGATTATTTCAGTCCAAACTTGTGTAGATTTAGATGCATAGGTCATTGAGAGTGAGAGGATCAACTGTTGGGGGCAATGGATTTTTAATTTATTCTAGTTGATAATGGTCAATCATTCCTTAGAATTTGAAATGCTACTCTTAAACTTGGTTATTATTTGATGCTCCATCTCTACCATGACTATGGGAGCTACTCATTGTCATTGAAATATATACTTTGTCTCTGTATGTTGTCTAAAGATTTCTCACGGGATGTTTGGTATTTCTTTTAAGAATTAGAGAAGCGGTACTGGGAATACTTATGTCACACCCCAATATAAAATTATTATAGTTAAAATGGTATAACAAACATAGAGAATGATAACTTTACTGCATTAAAACAAAATGTATAAAATTATTTAGCACATGTCCTTCACCTTATTCCTTATGAGATAAACATGTGTACTCTACGTCGTTTTCTTTCAACCATAATTTGCAAAAGCTACTCTTGAAGTTGGATATTATGTGTATATTATTTGAATGTATGCATATAACAATATTTGGAAATTTAGCTTCTGATGTATGATATTGTTTCTAGTTTACCTTGCCAATTATGTATTAAAAGTCAGTTCTTGCATTGAACTTCAACAATCTGGTCGCAACACTGGTGTTGTTGATCTTCTATGGCTGATTGAATTGGTAATATGCCTAGTATTTTCTTTAAGCTAACCCGGTTTTATGCTGTGACAATTACAGCTCACTCAACCAAATCTGGATTACCTTGGACATGTTGAATCTTTTAAAGTGGATGTGGGGCTCAAGAAAATATAGCCATGGGAATTATAATGAAGCTCTTAATTATGATAAACATCTTATTAACTAGCTAGCAGTATGCTGGACAAATCTCATAAGGAAGAAGTTAAAATTCCAATGGAAAAAAGAAGTAGATGAAGAAAAAGATGCATATGAGGTGGGTATATGTTTTAGAACATTGTTTTTCCTTTTCCCATTCCTTAATGCAAAAATAAAATATATTTTTTGATTTTTTATGGACATTTGTATGAAAATAGATAAAAGGAATCGATTTCAGATGAGATGAAAGAGTTGGTGGAGTCGATTAGATAGATACTGAAATCTATGGACGGGGACAAGATAAGCATAATGGCATATGGCAGCACGAGTGGAGGATATTTTGTAGCAGGAGGCGCCGCAGTTCTGTTCGAGTCTAGAGTACTCCATCAGCATGATGTATGTCCAACAAAAATCTAAGAGATTTGTTTTAGGATGTTTGTATAGCAATTCCATTTTTCTTGATTTACATTGACAACTAGTCAACTAGTTATAAAGTTATAACATCTATTTTATGACAATAAAATATCTCTTGGGATTTATTATTGGTGTATTCTTTACTTTTCTTTATTAATATTAGCAAATAATTATAATTGGTTCTACAACCATCGTACGACATAATATTAGGAATTAATAACTATTTTTTGTTTTGGTCACTGAATAATGTAAAATGTTCTAACACTTGCGACTATTTTGGTACTTAACTGCAATCAAATTATTGTCATTGAACATAATGTTTCAGCAACATATTTTAAGTTTACAATATGGTTGCTATATGGATAATGGAATGGTTGGTAAATAATCAATTTTTAACAACCAAAATTATATGGTTAGTCTACACAGACCTATAGCGATAACAAATTTACTTTTTAGCAACTATTTTTGTTGTTGCTCATGCCTATATATTTAGGGACCACTAGCAGCTAGTCACTATACACATTTCTTGGTTGCTATTATTGTAACTATAGCAACCTCGATAGTTCTACAGCAACCATATATCTTCACATTAGCGAGAAAAAAAAGTGTTGCTCATGTCTATGTCTTTAGAGACCATCTTTGGTTGGTCACTTAACATACAATTTGGTTGCTATTTTTATAACTACAGCTACCAAGACAATGCTATAGCGACGACGAAGGGTCTCAATAGCGAGTGCAAGAATGGTTGCTCATGTCTCTATCATTAGTGGCAAGTAGCGATTCGTCACTAAAAACACACTTTTAACGTCCAATTTTATAATTCGTCGCAGTGGACTTTTAGTAGCCACTATAAGTGACCAGTCTCGTCTTGGTCGCAAAAAGTTTTAGCGGCCATTTTTTAACTTTTAGCTACCAATAACCGTTGTCACTAAAACCAGTTTTTCTTGTAGTGATCACACAATAAGTAAAAAGTATCAAATTGTGGCCTTGAAAACTTACCGCACCATGAAGAAAACAATTTTTTACAACTTCTTCCCCACCAAGAATGAGGAGGATTCCTCCTTAGTTAGATCTATCTCGAATAGTTCCATCCAATATAATGGTAAGTTGGTAGAGATAAGGGATATTCATCCACCACCAATGTTGAGTCCCCGACATCCATGGCATATTCGAAAATTTCTGACCCAGTCTGAGATTGATTGCGGAAAGCTAATCATTTCATTTCATGAAACATTCGAGCAAATTATTCGATACTGGAACCTTGACATATCGAGACAACTTGTTATCTCAACGGCCAAGATTTCGGTGACTTTGTGTGATATGACATACGAGTCAATTCCTACAAAGTATAAGGGGAATGGCGTTTATCTGCAAGAAATTGATAATGAAAATTATGCACTTATGTGCAATGACCTCACTAAGCAAATTGGCTTAATGGCAGATGATTACATAGGTCTTTGTTGGAATTCGAGTGACTCTAGTTTTCATTTCAAATTATTTCTTAGAAATATCCGATAAGTTTATCTTTATGAGTCAAAAGTTAAAGAAATAATAATCAAGTCTTCAGAATAATGTTATTGTCGTATCAATAAATATTAGCACATTTTGCATCTTTGAATGTTGTAAGGGTACAATTTATTCAACATTCACATGAAATATTATATTATTTTTATGCTTATAATAATTAAGTATTTTTATTGTTTCTTATTTAAGGTGTCGTAGTTCATGAATTATTTTTTTTGCATATTCAATATACTTGTTGCTATGTATAACATGTAAAATTCTTGTTTCTCAGTTAATTATATGAAGTAAGTATGACTTTTAAATATTACTAGGAAAGTGCACGTGCGTTGCACGTGATTAACTAATTATCTATGTTAGTTGAATGATACAATCATTTTTCAATATACTATCTTAATTGCATATCATATAATTTTTTTGGCTAATTCACTTTGATTATTACTATGTTGTTACCAAAAATTAATTATCATAAATACTTATAATCAAAACTTGAAAATAAAAAATGAACTATAACTATTAAGTATTTTTAATCTGAAATTACATGTCTACATAACTATTATTCTAAAACAACCATTTGAACGAATGAATAATATCTATTATTTTCTTCCTTTACCATGATATTTCCATCTCAACCATTTTCCACAGGTTTAACCCATTCTTTTTTATTTTTCTCAATCGGATTCTTTATATTACAATCGTAAAATGAATATTATGCTTTCCATAGTACGAGGCTAATTGTTGCTGTAAATATTCGTAAATCTTCAAAGTCTAAATCACACAATAAGTAAAGAGTATCAATTTGTGGCCTTGAAAACTTACCGCACCATGAAGAAAACAATTTTTTACAACTTCTTCCCCAACAAGAATGAGGAGGATTCCTCCTTAGTTAGATCTATCTCGAATAGTTCCATCCAATATAATGGTACGTTGGTAGAGATAAGGGATATTCATCCACCACCAATGTTGAGTCCCCGACATCCATGGAATATTCGAAAATTTCTGACCCAGTCTGAGATTGATTGCAGAAAGCTAATCATTTCATTTCACGAAACATTCGAGCACATTATTCGATACTGGAACCTTGACATATCGAGGCAACTTGTTATGTCAACGGCCAAGATTTCGGTGACTTTGTGGGATATGACATACTAGACAATTCCTACAAAGTATAAGGGGAATGGCGTTTATCTCCATGAAATTGATAATGAAAATTATGCACTAATGTGCAATGACCTCATTAAGCAAATTGGCTTGATGGCAGATGATTACATAGGTCTTTGTTGGAATTCGAGTGACTCTAGTTTTCATTTCGAATTATTTCTTAGAAATATCCGATAAGTTTATCTTTATGAGTCAAAAGATAAAGAAATAATAATCAAGTCTTCAAAATAATGTAATTGTCGTATCAATAAATATTAGCACATTTTACATCTTTGAATGTTGTAAAGGTACAATTTATTCAACATTCACATGAAATATTATATTATTTTTATGCTTATAATAACTAAGTATTTTTATTGTTTCTTATTTAAGGTGTCGTAGTTCATGAATTATTTTTTTGCATATTAAATATACTTGTTGCTATGTATAACATGTAAAATTATTGTTTCTCAGTTAATTATATGAAGTAAGTATGACTTTTAAATATTTCTAGGAAAGTGCACGTGCGTTTCACGTGATTAACTAATTTTCTATGTTAGTTGAATCATACAATTATTTTTCAATATACTATCTTAATGACATATCATATAATTTTTTTGGCTAATTCATTTTAATTTTTACTATGTTGTTACCAAACATTTATTATCATAAATACTTATAATCAAAACTTGAGAATAAAAAAATGAACTATAACTATTAAGTATTTTTAATCTGAAATTACATGTCTACATAACTATTATTATAAAACAAACATTTGAACGAATGAACAATATCTATTATTTTCTTCCTTTACCTTGATATTTCCATCTCAACCATTTTCCACAGGATTAACCATTCTTTTTTATTTTTCTCAATCGGATACTTCATATTACAATCGTAAAATGAATATTATGCATTCCATAGTACGAGGTTAATTGTTGCTGTAAATATTCGTAAATCTTCAAAGACTAAATCACACAATAAGTAAAAAGTATCAAATTGTGGCCTTGAAAACTTACCGCACCATGAAGAAAACAATTTTTTTACAACTTCTTCCCCACCAAGAATGAGGAGGATTCCTCCTTAGTTAGATCTATCTCGAATAGTTCCATCCAATATAATGGTACGTTGGTAGAGATAAGGGATATTCATCCACCACCAATGTTGAGTCCCCGACATCCATGGCATATTCGAAAATTTCTGACCCAGTCTGAGATTGATTGCGGAAAGCTAATCATTTCATTTCATGAAACATTCGAGCAAATTATTCGATACTGGAACCTTGACATATCGAGACAACTTGTTATCTCAACGGCCAAGATTTCGGTGACTTTGTGTGATATGACATACGAGTCAATTCCTACAAAGTATAAGGGGAATGGCGTTTATCTGCAAGAAATTGATAAAGAAAATTATGCACTTATGTGCAATGACCTCATTAAGCAAATTGGCTTAATGGCAGATGATTACATAGGTCTTTGTTGGAATTCGAGTGACTCTAGTTTTCATTTCAAATTATTTCTTAGAAATATCAGATAAGTTTATCTTTATGAGTCAAAAGTTAAAGAAATAATAATCAAGTCTTCAGAATAATGTTATTGTCGTATCAATAAATATTAGCACATTTTACATCTTTGAATGTTGTAAGGGTACAATTTATTCAACATTCACATGAAATATTATATTATTTTTATGCTTATAATAATTAAGTATTTTTATTGTTTCTTATTTAAGGTGTCGTAGTTCATGAATTATTTTTTTTGCATATTCAATATACTTGTTGCTATGTATAACATGTAAAATTCTTGTTTCTCAGTTAATTATATGAAGTAAGTATGACTTTTAAATATTACTAGGAAAGTGCACGTGCGTTGCACGTGATTAACTAATTTTCTATGTTAGTTGAATCATAAAATCATTTTTCAATATACTATCTTAATGACATATCATATAATTTTTTTGGCTAAATCACTTTAATTATTACTATGTTGTTACCAAAAATTAATTATCATAAATACTTATAATCAAAACTTGAAAATAAAAAAATGAACTATAACTATTAAGTATTTTTAATCTGAATTTACATTTCTACATAACTATTATTATAAAACAACCATTTGAACGAATGAAAAATATCTATTATTTTCTTCCTTTACCTTGATATTTCCATCTCAACCATTTTCCACAGGTTTAACCATTCTTTTTTATTTTTCTCAATCGGATACTTCATATTACAATCGTAAAATGAATATTATGCTTTCCATAGTGCGAGGTTAATTGTTGCTGTAAATATTCGTAAATCTTCAAAGACTAAATCACACAATAAGTAAAAAGTATCAAATTGTGGCCTTGAAAACTTACCGCACCATGAAGAAAACAATTTTTTACAACTTCTTCCCCACCAAGAATGAGGAGGATTCCTCCTTAGTTAGATCTATCTCGAATAGTTCTATCCAATATAATGGTACGTTGGTAGAGATAAGGGATATTCATCCACCACCAATGTTGAGTCCCCGACATCTATGGCATATTCGAAAATTTCTGACCCAGTCTGAGATTGATTGCGGAAAGCTAATCATTTCATTTCATGAAACATTCGAGCAAATTATTCGATACTGGAACCTTGAAATATCGAGACAACTTGTTATCTCAACGCCAAGATTTCGGTGACTTTGTGTGATATGACATACGAGTCAATTCCTACAAAGTATAAGGGGAATGGCGTTTATCTGCAAGAAATTGATAATGAAAATTATGCACTTATGTGCAATGACCTCACTAAGCAAATTGGCTTAATGGCAGATGATTACATAGGTCTTTTTTGGAATTCGAGTGACTCTAGTTTTCATTTCAAATCATTTCTTAGAAATATCCGATAAGTTTATATTTATGAGTCAAAAGTTAAAGAAATAATAATCAAGTCTTCAGAATAATGTTATTGTCGTATCAATAAATATTAGCACATTTTACATCTTTGAATGTTGTACGGGTACAATTTATTCAACATTCACATGAAATATTATATTATTTTTATGCTTATAATAATTAAGTATTTTTATTGTTTCTTATTTAAGGTGTCGTAGTTCATGAATTATTTTTTTTGCATATTCAATATACTTGTTGCTATGTATAACATGTAAAATTCTTGTTTCTCAGTTAATTATATGAAGTAAGTATGACTTTTAAATATTACTAGGAAAGTGCACGTGCGTTGCACGTGATTAACTAATTTTCTATGTTAGTTGAATCATAAAATCATTTTTCAATATACTATCTTAATGACATATCATATAATTTTTTTGGCTAAATCACTTTAATTATTACTATGTTGTTACCAAAAATTAATTATCATAAATACTTATAATCAAAACTTGAAAATAAAAAAATGAACTATAACTATTAAGTATTTTTAATCTGAATTTACATTTCTACATAACTATTATTATAAAACAACCATTTGAACGAATGAAAAATATCTATTATTTTCTTCCTTTACCTTGATATTTCCATCTCAACCATTTTCCACAGGTTTAACCATTCTTTTTTATTTTTCTCAATCGGATACTTCATATTACAATCGTAAAATGAATATTATGCTTTCCATAGTGCGAGGTTAATTGTTGCTGCAAATATTCGTAAATCTTCAAAGACTAAATCACACAATAAGTAAAAAGTATCAAATTGTGGCCTTGAAAACTTACCGCACCATGAAGAAAACAATTTTTTACAACTTCTTCCCCACCAAGAATGAGGTGGATTCCTCCTTAGTTAGATCTATCTCGAATAGTTCCATCCAATATAATGGTACGTTGGTAGAGATAAGGGATATTCATCCACCACCAATGCTGAGTCCCCGACATCCATGGCATATTCGAAAATTTCTGACCCAGTCTGAGATTGATTGCGGAAAGCTAATCATTTCATTTCATGAAACATTCGAGCAAATTATTCGATACTGGAACCTTGACATATCGAGACAACTTGTTATCTCAACGCCAAGATTTCGGTGACTTTCTGTGATATGACATACGAGTCAATTCCTACAAAGTATAAGGGGAATGGCGTTTATCTGCAAGAAATTGATAATGAAAATTATGCACTTATGTGCAATGACCTCACTAAGCAAATTGGCTTAATGGCAGATGATTACATAGGTCTTTGTTGGAATTCGAGTGACTCTAGTTTTCATTTCAAATTATTTCTTAGAAATATCCTATAAGTTTATCTTTATGAGTCAAAAGTTAAAGAAATAATAATCAAGTCTTCAGAATAATGTTATTGTCGTATCAATAAATATTAGCACATTTTACATCTTTGAATGTTGTAAGGGTACAATTTATTCAACATTCACATGAAATATTATATTATTTTTATGCTTATAATAATTAAGTATTTTTATTGTTTCTTATTTAAGGTGTCGTAGTTCATGAATTTTTTTTTTTGCATATTCAATATACTTGTTGCTATGTATAACATGTAAAATTATTGTTTCTCAGTTAATTATATGAAGTAAGTATGACTTTTAAATATTTCTAGGAAAGTGCACGTGCGTTTCACGTGATTAACTAATTTTCTATGTTAGTTGAATCATACAATTATTTTTCAATATACTATCTTAATGACATATCATATAATTTTTTTGGCTAATTCACTTTAATTATTACTATGTTGTTACCAAAAATTTATTATCATAAATACTTATAATCAAAACTTGAGAATAAAAAAATGAACTATAACTATTAAGTATTTTTAATCTGAAATTACATGTCTACATAACTATTATTATAAAACAACCATTTGAACGAATGAACAATATCTATTATTTTCTTCCTTTACCTTGATATTTCCATCTCAACCATTTTCCACAGGATTAACCATTCTTTTTTATTTTTCTCAATCGGATACTTCATATTACAATCATAAAATGAATATTATGCATTCCATAGTACGAGGTTAATTGTTGCTGTAAATATTCGTAAATCTTAAAAGACTAAATCACACAATAAGTAAAAAGTATCAAATTGTGGCCTTGAAAACTTACCGCACCATGAATAAAACAATTTTTTACAACTTCTTCCCCACCAAGAATGAGGAGGATTCCTCCTTAGTTAGATCTATCTCGAATAGTTCCATCCAATATAATGGTACGTTGGTAGAGATAAGGGATATTCATCCACCACCAATGTTGAGTCCCCGACATCCATGGCATATTCGAAAATTTCTGACCCATTCTGAGATTGATTGCGGAAAGCTAATCATTTCATTTCATGAAACATTCGAGCAAATTATTCGATACTGGAACCTTGACATATCGAGACAACTTGTTATCTCAACGGCCAAGATTTCGGTGACTTTGTGTGATATGACATACGAGTCAATTCCTACAAAGTATAAGGGGAATGGCGTTTATCTGCAAGAAATTGATAATGAAAATTATGCACTTATGTGCAATGACCTCATTAAGCAAATTGGCTTAATGGCAGATGATTACATAGGTCTTTGTTGGAATTCGAGTGACTCTAGTTTTCATTTCAAATTATTTCTTAGAAATATCCGATAAGTTTATCTTTATGAGTCAAAAGTTAAAGAAATAATAATCAAGTCTTCAGAATAATGTTATTGTCGTATCAATAAATATTAGCACATTTTACATCTTTGAATGTTGTAAGGGTACAATTTATTCAACATTCACATGAAATATTATATTATTTTTATGCTTATAATAATTAAGTATTTTTATTGTTTCTTATTTAAAGTGTCGTAGTTCATGAATTTTTTTTTTTTGCATATTAAATATACTTGTTGCTATGTATAACATGTAAAATTCTTGTTTCTCAGTTAATTATATGAAGTAAGTATGAATTTTAAATATTACTAGGAAGGTGCACGTGCGTTGCACGTGATTAACTAATTATCTATGTTAGTTGAATCATACAATCATTTTTCAATATACTATCGTAATGACATATCATATAATTTTTTATTACTATGTTGTTACCAAAAATTAATTATCATAAATACTTATAATCAAAACTTGAAAATAAAATATGAACTATAACTATTAAGTATTTTTAATCTGAAATTACATGTCTACATAACTATTGTTCTAAAACAAACATTTGAACGAATGAACAATATCTATTATTTTCTTTCTTTACCTTGATATTTCCATCTCAACCATTTTTCACAGGTTTAACCCATTTTTTTTTTATTTTTCTCAATCGGATTCTTGATATTACAATGGTAAAATGAATATTATGCTTTCCATAGTACGAGGCTAATTGTTGCTGTAAATATTCGTAAATCTTCAAAGTCTAAATCACACAATAAGTAAAAAGTATCAATTTGTGGCCTTGAAAACTTACCGCACCATGAAGAAAACAATTTTTTACAACTTCTTCCCCACCAAGAATGAGGAGGATTCCTCCTTAGTTAGATCTATCTAGAATAGTTCCATCCAATATAATGGTACGTTTGTAGAGATAAGGGATATTCATCCACCACCAATGTTGAGTCCCCAGCATCCATGGCATATTCGAAAATTTCTGACCCAATCTGAGATTGATTGCAGAAAGCTAATCATTTCATTTCATGAAACATTCGAGCACATTATTCGATACTGGAACCTTGACATATCGAGGCAACTTGTTATGTCAACGGCCAAGATTTCGGTGACTTTGTGGGATATGACATACGAGTCAATTCCTACAAAGTATAAGGGGAATGGCGTTTCTCTCCAAGAAATTGATAATGAAAATTATGCACTTATGTGCAATGACCTCATTAAGCAAATTGGCTTGATGGCAGATGATTACATAGGTCTTTGTTGGAATTCGAGTGACTCTAGTTTTCATTTCAAATTATTTCTTAGAAATATCCGATAATTTTATCTTTATGAGTCAAAAGATAAAGAAATAATAATCAACTCTTCAGAATAATGTAATTGTCGTATCAATAAATGTTAGCACATTTTACATCTTTGAATGTTGTAAAGGTACAATTTATTCAACATTCACATGAAATATTATATTATTTTTATGCTTATAATAATTAAGTATTTTTATTGTTTCTTATTTAAGGTGTCGTAGTTCATGAATTATTTTGTTGCATATTAAATATACTTGTTGCTATGTATAACATGTAAAATTATTGTTTCTCAGTTAATTATATGAAGTAAGTATGACTTTTAAATATTACTAGAAAAGTGCACGTGCGTTGCACGTGATTAACTAATTTTCTATGTTAGTTGAATCATGCAATTATTTTTCAATATACTATCTTAATGACATATCATATAATTTTTTTGGCTAATTCACTTTAATTATTACTATGTTGTTACAAAAAATTAATTATCATAAATACTTATAATCAAAACTTGAAAATAAAAAAATACTATAACTATTAAGTATTTTTAATCTGAATTTACATGTCTACATAACTATTATTATGAAACAACCATTTGAACGAATGAACAATATCTATTATTTTCTTCCTTTACCTTGATATTTCCATCTCAACCATTTTCCACAGGTTTAACCATTCTTTTTTATTTTTCTCAATCGGATACTTCATATTACAATCGTAAAATAAATATTATGCTTTTCATAGTACGAGGTTAATTGTTGCTGTAAATATTCATAAATCTTCAAAGACTAAATCACACAATAAGTAAAAAGTATCAAATTGTGGCCTTGAAAACTTACCGCACCATGAAGAAAATAATTTTTTACAACTTCTTCCCCACCAAGAATGAGGAGGATTCCTCCTTAGTTAGATCTATCTCGAATAGTTCCATCCAATATAATGGTACGTTGGTAGAGATAAGGGATATTCATCCACCACCAATGTTGAGTCCCCGACATCCATGGCATATTCGAAAATTTCTGACCAAGTCTGAGATTGATTGAGGAAAGCTAATCATTACATTTCATGAAACATTTGAGCACATTATTCGATACTGGAACCTTGACATATCGAGACAACTTGTTATCTCAACGACCAAGATTTCGGTGACATTGTGGGATATGACATACGAGTCAATTCCTTCAAAGTATAATGGGAATGGCGTTTATCTCCAATAAATTGATAATGAAAATTATGCACTTATGTGCAATGACCTCATTAAGCAACTTGGCTTGATGGCAGATGATTACATAGGTCTTTGTTGGAATTCGAGTGACTCTAGTTTTCATTTCAAATTATTTCATAGAAATATCCGATAATTTTATCTTTATGAGTCAAAAGATAAAGAAATAATAATCAAGTCTTCAGAATAATGTTATTGTCGTATCAATAAATATTAGCACATTTTACATCTTTGAATGTTGTAAGGGTACAATTTATTCAACATTCACATGAAATATTATATAATTTTTATGCTTATAATAATTATGTATTTTTATTGTTTCTTATTTAAAGTGTCGTAGTTCATGAATTATTTTTTTTGCATATTCAATATACTTGTTGCTGTGTATAACATGTAAAATTCTTGTTTCTCAGTTAATTATATGAAGTAAGTATGAATTTTAAATATTACTAGGAAAGTGCACGTGCGTTGCACGTGATTAACTAATTATCTATGTTAGTCGAATCATACAATCATTTTTCAATATACTATCTTAATGACATATCATATAATTTTTTTGGCTAATTCACTTTGATTATTACTATGTTGTTACCAAAAATTAATTATCATAAATACTTATAATCAAAACTTGAAAATAAAAAATGAACTATAACTATTAAGTATTTTTAATCTGAAATTACATGTCTACATAACTATTATTCTAAAACAACCATTTGAACGAATGAACAATATCTATTATTTTCTTCATTTACCTTGTATTTCCATCTCAACCATTTTCCACAGGTTTAACCCATTCTTTTTTATTTTTCTCAATCGGATTCTTGATATTACAATCGTAAAATGAATATTATGCTTTCCATAGTACGAGGCTAATTATTGCTGTAAATATTCGTAAATCTTCAAAGTCTAAATCACACAATAAGTAAAAAGTATCAATTTGTGGCCTTGAAAACTTACCGCACCATGAAGAAAACTATTTTTTACAACTTCTTCCCCACCAAGAATGAGGGGGATTCCTCCTTAGTTAGAACTATCTCGAATAGTTCCATCCAATATAATGGTACGTTGGTAGAGATAAGGGATATTCATCCACCACCAATGTTGAGTCCCCGACATCCATGGCATATTCGAAAATTTCTGACCCAGTCTGAGATTGATTGCAGAAAGCTAATCATTTCATTTCATGAAACATTCGAGCACATTATTCGATACTGGAACCTTGACATATCGAGATAACTTGTTATGTCAACGGCCAAGATTTCGGTGACTTTGTGGGATATGACATACGAGTCAATTCCTACAAAGTATAAAGGGAATGGCGTATATCTCCAAGAAATTGATAATGAAAATTATGCACTTATGTGCAATGACCTCATTAAGCAAATTGGCTTGATGGCAGATGATTACATAGGTCTTTGTTGGAATTCGAGTGACTCTAGTTTTCATTTCAAATTATTTCTTAGAAATATCCGATAATTTTATCTTTATGAGTCAAAAGATAAAGAAATAATAATCAAGTCTTCAGAATAATGTAATTGTCGTATCAATAAATATTAGCACATTTTACATCTTTGAATGTTGTAAAGGTATAATTTATTCAACATTCACATGAAATATTATATTATTTTTTTGCTTATAATAATTAAGTATTTTTATTGTTTCTTATTTAAGGTGTCGTAGTTCATGAATTATTTTGTTGCATATTAAATATACTTGTTGCTATGTATAACATGTAAAATTATTGTTTCTCAGGTAATTATATGAAGTAAGTATGACTTTTAAATATTACTAGGAAAGTGCATGTGCGTTGCACGTGATTAACTAATTTTCTATGTTAGTTGAATCATGCAATTATTTTTCAATATACTATCTTAATGACATATCATATAATTTTTTTGGCTAATTCACTTTAATTATTACTATGTTGTTACTGTCACGGCCCGAGCACCCGGGTCGGTTCCTACGTGGACCCACCCCCGAGTTCGGGTCCGTACTCGGTGAACACAACCAAATTTTGAGTAATTTTTTTTTTAAAACAGAACAAGCAACAAACGACAACAAACACAATAATTCGAAGGAATAGTTCAAACATGGAGCATAAAAACCCGAAACACTGCTATGTGCAGGAGCGGGCAAAACATTCAAAATAAGCGCAAATAGTGCAATAACAAGTTTCAACAATAAACACTCTTAAGTACAAATTATGCCAGATACATAAACGACACAAACATAACAACATAATAAAAGCAAAAGATAACAACGAGGATGACCCTCGACGATCGACAGACAGGATCTCGGAGACGGACAACACCAACGCTAGACATCAGACCGTAGGATATCTGTATCTGAAAAAGAAGTAAACATGAATGCGTAAGTTGATCGTCCAACTTAGTGAGGCTGTAGTGCACATGTGCGTGTTATGCATGGATGCAACATATTGTACATGAACATATATAACATTACAGTAAATAAACACATGCGATAACAATTCAAGCACATTGAACAAGTAACCAACAGTTGCTGATGCCGTCCTCCTCTTACCCTCCAGTCCATATTATGACGCCCCCACCGAACACTCCAAGTAAGGAGCTACCTTACTAACTGTGCGCATAGACGTCTCATGCCAGGAGTTTGACATTCACTCCCCAAGTGTAACCTCCACACTTGGCTCGTGAAGCGGGTCTACGGTGGATCATAGTAACCCTCCGGCCCTAACCTTCCGGGTTATCCACGATTCCGCACACCAAAATAGGGCCCACATAATAATAACAAACAATACAGTACAGTAACAATCCAGTAACAATACAGTACAATAACAATCGAGTAACGTGAATCAGCAACCAACTCAATAACAATAATTAGAATGGTTCAATATAAGATTTCAATGACTAGTAAGCACATAGACATTATCATAATAATTCAAGGTGTGTATAGTTTATCCTAACAGTCGAGCTTTTTATTGTGTCGTACGTCGCATGCTTTTTATTATCATAATTATTATAATTTATTGAATCCCCTTTTCAACATTAATCTTTATTTGAAATTATCATTCTCAAATTTGGTATTTATTATAAATTTTATAAAAATATTTTATTATTTATTTTCAAAAAATAAATATTCAAGATTAATTGAAATAGATATTTTATTTTCGGAAGAAGTTTATCATTATTTTTCAGAAATATTTACTTAAAATTATTTATTTTAATCTTTTATTTTATTCAAAATTAATTAAATTCATTTACCTTAATTATTAATTATTTTTAAGACCTCGTTTTATCTTTTCCTCGAATTTTATTTAAATTCAGATACAATTATTATTTATTTTCGAAATCATTTATAAATTTTTTTTTTCAAAATTTATTTCCAGAAAAATTAATTACTTATTTTCTAATTTATTTATTTTCAGAAAAATAATTATCCAAATTATTTTAATTTATTTTTGAAATTATTTATTTCCATAAAATAATTATTCAAATTATTTATTAAATTTTTTTTTTGTAAAAAATTAATGATCAAGATTAATTAGAATTACTTTAAAACATTTATTTTTGAATTTATTAAATTCAGAAAAATATTTAATCAAAATATTTTATTTTATTTTCAAATCACTTATTTTACCAAGAAATATTAATAAAAATTATTTTATTTTATTTAATTAAGAATTAATGTACCTTGAAATTATTTTTATTTCAAAAACTATTATTTAATCATGATCATATTCGAAAAATAATTTATTATTATTTAACCTTATTTTATTTCTCAAAAATTTATTAGATTTCTTATTCGGAAAAATTCTTATATTTTATTTAACATTATTCTTTTTTTTTTTCAAAATTATTTAAGTAAAATATTTATGTTTGGAGCATTTATTTTATTATTCGAAAATTGAGTTTACTTTTATTTTTCAGAAAATAATTATTAAATTTTATTTTCTAAATGTTTTTGTTTTTACTTCAAAATAAATACAAATTTATTATTTTCATGTAGATCTCTTTATTATAAAGTACTTTTCTTTTTATTTACACAAAGGAACTTAAATATTTACTTTATTTAAAAGTTATCATAATTTTATTCAATAGTAAAATTATTTTATTCTTTAATGAAATTTTTGTTACTTAATTTTAATAAATCACCATTTTCAAAATTTAATATTAAAAGCAATAAAACAATTATTTTTCTTTAAGACAAATATTTACTCATTAAATCTATCTACTTTAATATTTTAAAAGTAGATTAATAAAACTTAACAAATTTAGGTTTACTAGTTTTTCCATATTTTCTCTTTTTAATTTTTATTAATTTTTTTTTTTGTTTATAACTATGGGCTCCAATTACAAACCTGGGCCTATTGCAAAAGCAACAGGCCCAGTAGCCTGCTGCTGTGCAGCAAGCTTGCTGCACACATCAGCAATAATGGTTGGCCGGCAATGAGCCGGCCAACTTTCGGCCGACGGTGGGATGGCTCCGGCCATCTCACCGGAAATTGCACCTCTCCCCCCTCTACCATATAGTTTTTATATTTTCTACCCATAAGATAAACAATCAAAATTTTGGTTAATTAATTTACAAATCAAACTTACAAAATAAGATTCAACAAAAATTTTCTCAAAAATTCTACTTTAAGTGTTGAAGAATAGCTTAAAAAAAATCTTTATTTCAATAAAATCCCCTATATTTAGAAATTTTCATTTTAACCACAAAACTCTTTAAAACTTAAATAAAAGTCTCTTTTCTTCATAACTCAACAATATACATCACAATAATTTTAAGAACAATCTCAAATCATCATTCACAACTAAAAAAAAAATTAAACTTTCATAACATTTTACAAAATGTGAATTTTTAAACAAAACCTTCAAACTCAAACCTAGATCTTTAATAAAATCATAAAACTAAAATTTTTCACATAAAAATCAAAACTTTAGAACTTAAAATCGAAACTCTAGATCTAGGATTAAAGAAGTTTTAAAATGGTGAACAAAGATTTATCTACATTAAATTATTTCTTAAAACAACTAAAAAATAAAAACACCAAAAAGGGAGTAGAAATGGTTTATACCTAAACCTTGAATAGTTGATTTTCGGCGGCGGCGGTGGATTCCGGCAGCGGCAGCAGCGGTCTGGCAGCTTCACGGCAGCGGTCCGACGGCTTCACGGCGACGTTGTGGTGGTGGTGGTGGTAGTGGTCTCCCCTTCCACTTCAAGATTTTCTTATCACTCTTGTATAGTTCTCTCTCTTATAATATTCTCACAAATTTAAGTATATTTGATAAAAATGGGAAAAAGTAAGGGAATGACTACATATATATATATATATATATATAGCCTAATTTCAGATTATATATGTATATACAGCTATACATATTACATGGGAAATGAAAATGCAATCATTTCCATATCCCACCAAATCTTTAGGTTTCTTGTTTGGTGAAGAAAACTTCACCCAAGAGAGAAGATGGCAATTTCCAAGGTGGGGAACATCATCACTTGCTGCAGAATTGAAAAGATTGGGGCGATTTTGCACTTTGCCGCTTGAAGTTTTGGGAAAGTGCAATTTCGCACCAAAAATATTTTTTTTGTACAATTAAGTCCAAAAAATTATAAAACGACCCATTTTATTTTATAAACTTTTTCAAAACATTCATAAGGTTTTTATTACCTTCCAAATCACTTCAAGTTTTATTTTTTTGGTGCTCGAAAAATTTAATTGTACGTTTAAGCTTAAATAGATACTAAATTTCATTGAAAATAAAATTCGTCAAATAAAATCAAATTAAAAATTCAATGATTCCATTTTAAAATATTTTAAATTTACGGGGTGTTACAATCCTCCCTCCTTAAAAGAATTTGGTCCCCAAATTCGCTCATGATGTTCGAAAAGTCCAGGGTAGAAAGTGTCAATTTCTTATGATGATATCTTAATTTGGACATTTGGTCCATCATTAAATCACAATCTAGGATAAGGAATGCGCTCAGATTGTCAGGAAAAATCTCTTATCATGATCTAAACCTCGCATCTCTAAATTGAACTCGTTATAAACGAGGTTCCTGACGGAGTACAAAATCCTAACTTATACGAAACTCATTAAACCATACTCAATATTATAGCTCCATAACACTAATACGAAGGAATGAGATGCCCCGTATCCAAATAATACTACACATAAATCCTAAAAACAATATTGTATACCTTCCATAGCACCATAGGTCAGGCTCTGTCCGTCGCTCCCTTTCCATTTTAAGGGTTCACCTGAGAGTTTTGCGTTTTCGTGCTTTTTGATGCCAATGATAGTCCTTTGCTAGCTAGAACTGCTGCAGGTGGTGCCTTGGGACAATATTTTACCAACTGATCTTGACTTCCACATCTCAGGCACTTGCCAGCTTTCTTCCAGCACGTGGGCTCTCCATGCCCTTTTCCTCCGCAATACGTGCAAGCTCCCTTGTCTGATTTTCCTGATTGTTTTTGTGGTCGATTGAATTGGCGACAACAGTTCGGATTTTCCGAGCTTAAATTTCCAAACTTCGGGGCCTTGCCTGAAACTCTTCCAGTTTTCCAATTTGACTGCGAAGGCCTCTTCCCTGGAACCCGAAATGCCTTGAGCTCAATCAGGTCATTCTCAATTCGGGTGGCCCTCCAAACTACTTCGACATACGAGGCTATGTTGTGGGAAAGAAGGGTTCGTTGAAGTTCAGGCCTCAAGCACTTGATAAATTGGAGGGTGCGACGTGGTTCATCCATTGTCAAGTGGGGAGCATAACGAACTAGCCGGGAATAGACAACCTCAA
Organism: Penstemon eatonii; assembly: GCA_038501285.1. Taxonomy (NCBI): domain Eukaryota; kingdom Viridiplantae; phylum Streptophyta; class Magnoliopsida; order Lamiales; family Plantaginaceae; genus Penstemon; species Penstemon eatonii. The sequence goes on along the minus strand of CM076715.1, from coordinate 55,625,674 downwards.
ACTCTGGCACACTCATATTCTCTTGCTTTAGAGTATTAAACTGCACTTCTCGAAGCTCCCTAATAAAAGGCGGCACATACTTATCTATAAAGTCCTTAACAAAGTTCTCCCAGGTTCTCTCGGTTCGGTTCTGCTCCCAAACCATTTCTCTCTTTTGCCACCAGGCCTTAGCAACATCTATCAAACAATAAGTGGCCAATGAAATTTTTGGAATGTTTGGGTAGTCCATGACTCGGAAGATATATTCAATCTCGGCCAACCACACTTCCGCATTTTGATCGTCAGGCTTTCCAAGAAATTGGGGCGGTTGGAACTGCAGAAAACGTTCCAAGGTCTGGTCCAAAGCTAGCGGTGGAAGTGGTAGAGGCGCAGCTCGTGCAGAGCCTTGCAAAGATTGGGTGAACTCTGCCAAAGCGGAAATGATTCGCTCAGCTTGTTCGACTGGTGGAGCTGTCAGTGCTCCCTCAGACTGACGAGAGAGAACCAATCGACTAGCACGACTATCACCATGAGTTCCTGCCATCTAAACAATGAAGGACGGCTCGTTAGTATACAAGGCCGAACCTACTATTTTGACAAAAAGAATCTCTCAGAACCAAACTTATTATCACATATTGGCAAACCGCCAGTCGATCAAATTTTTTATCGAACATCAGATAATCAATCATAGTGTATCAAAAAAGAGACAGAGTACGATAAAACATTCAACTAGCCAAGACGACTTCAAAACAAACAAGGTTAAAAGGAAGTCCTAAACGATCTCTCAATCTAAGTCATCTTAAATGCTGTCTCATGAGCACCAATCTCGGGGATCCTCACCATCCATAGGAGTTACCGCATCCGCGAGGTTCTCCTCTTTCGGGTTCTGATCACCCAGCTCCTCTAGCAACGAAGAGAGAATCGTTAATACTCCTCATCCTATCTTGAATCGTGTTGGATTGGAACACCATGATTCCTATGGAGCCGAAAATCCTCCACTCGGGCCTTCATTTCTTTGAGTAGATCTTCAACCACTTGGACCCAAATTTTCGCTTCTTGAGCACAAGTTCTTACAAGTGATGCAACCCGAGAGTACCGATCAGGGTCAACCTCCAACTCATGCACTAAACTATTGGGATAATCAACCCTTGATCGACGACCTCCAAGTCGCACATGATCAGGGGATGGCGGATAGACCCGACGAGGTCAAGAACGTCGACTAACCGAGCGACAAGGGGAAGAATCATTATGAGTTGGTGCAGCAATGGTCCAGTGAGGCACCAACTCAACCTCAAAAATCATGTCTCTCTCTCTTGCGCTTGAAACCAATTATCTTGGCTCAGCATGCTATCACACTCACAAGATATGAAACAAATACATAACATATAGTAATTACACGAAAGGACTCGAAAAGATAGTTAAGACACGACACAACAGACGACTTCCGAGGATCCTTGACCTGACTTATAAGCCTAAGCTCTGATACCACCTGTCACGGCCCGAGCACCCGGGTCGGTTCCTACGTGGACCCACCCCGGAGTTCGGGTCCGTATTCGGTGAACACAACCAAATTTTGAGTAAATTTTTTTTTTTTAAAACAGAACAAACAACAAACGACAACAAACACAATTATTCGAAGGAATAGTTCAAACATGGAGCATAAAAACCCGAAACACTGCTATGTGCAGGAGCGGGCAAAACATTCAAAATAAGCGCAAATAGCGCAATAACAAGTTTCAACAATAAACACTCTTAAGTACAAATTATGCCAGATACATAAACGACACAAACATAACAACATAATAAAAGCAAAAGATAACAACGAGGATGACCCTCGACGATCGACAGACAGGATCTCGGAGACGGACAACACCAACGCTAGACATCAGACCGTAGGATATCTGTATCTGAAAAAGAAGTAAACATGAATGCGTAAGTTGATCGTCCAACTTAGTGAGGCTGTAGTGCACATGTGCGTGTGATGCATGGATGCAACATATTGTACATGAACATATATAACATTACAGTAAATAAACACATGCGATAACAATTCAAGCACATTGAACAAGTAACCAACAGTTGCTGATGCCGTCCTCCTCTTACCCTCCAGTCCATATTATGACGCCCCCACCGAACACTCCAAGTAAGGAGCTACCTTACTAACTGTGCGCATAGACGTCTCATGCCAGGAGTTTGACATTCACTCCCCAAGTGTAACCTCCACACTTGGCTCGTGAAGCGGGTCTACGGTGGATCATAGTAACCCTCCGGCCCTAACCTTCCGGGTTATCCACGAGTCCGCATACCAAAATAGGGCCCACATAATAATAACAAACAATACAGTACAGTAACAATCCAGTAACAATACAGTACAATAACAATCGAGTAACGTGAATCAGCAACCAACTCAATAACAATAATTAGAATGGTTCAATATAAGATATCAATGACTAGTAAGCACATAGACATTATCATAATAATTCAAGGTGTGTATAGTTTATCCTAACAGTCGAGCTTTTTATTGTGTCGTACGTCGCATGCTCGTTCGTTTAGGGACTAAGTTACAATTATGACTCGACCTACTAGCATATTCGGACTGACACACAAGTAACACACAACACTCACCTTTGTAGCTTACGATTCTCGAGGAAGTGCGAAAAAGTAGCGTCTTCGGTTCCTGTACACGTTTATGTAACGATCTTAGAATCTAATTACTCCATAAGGATTCTATAGTGACTAAAGCAATGCTTTAGTCGAGCAAACAATTGAATCGTGGTTGTTCAATATCAAAGCCACGATCAAAACTTGGACATTTACGTCCGATCTAAAGGTTCTATGGTTCGTTCATAAAGCGTGGTAATCATAGCCACGAAAGGGTTAGGAGTAGAACAAAATCGTTCTAATTGAGCTAAGAAAAATATTTAATTAAGGGTTTTAAGTTAAGTTATTACTTTCAAGATACTTTATATTCATTAAGTATTCAAACAATAACTTATTTTTAAATTTAAGTTTATTTGAAATTATTTTCTTTTACAAAAATTATTATTGATTTTATTTCAAAAATAAAATTAATCATTTAACATCTTTATGTTATTTAAAATAGTTATTTAAATTCATTTTCAGAAAATTATTATAATTTATTGAATCCCCTTTTCAACATTAATCTTTATTTGAAATTATCATTCTCAAATTTGGTATTTATTATAAATTTTATAAAAATATTTTATTATTTATTTTCAGAAAATAAATATTCAAGATTAATTGAAATAGATATTTTATTTTCGGAAGAAGTTTATCATTATTTTTCAGAAATATTTACTTAAAATTATTTATTTTAATCATTTATTTTATTCAAAATTAATTAAATTCATTTACCTTAGTTATTAATTATTTTTAAGACCTCGTTTTATCTTTTCCTCGAATTTTATTTAAATTCAGATACAGTTATTATTTATTTTCGAAATCATTTATAAAATTTTTTTTTTCAAAATTTATTTCCAGAAAAATTAATTACTTATTTTCTAATTTATTTATTTTCAGAAAAATAATTATCCAAATTATTTTAATTTATTTTTGAAATTATTTATTTCCATAAAATAATTATTCAAATTATTTACTAAATTTTTTTTTTGTAAAAAATTAATGATCAAGATTAATTAGAATTACTTTAAAACATTTATTTTTGAATTTATTAAATTCAGAAAAATATTTAATCAAAATATTTTATTTTATTTTCAAATTACTTATTTTACCAAGAAATATTAATAAAAATTATTTTATTTTATTTAATTAAGAATTAATGTACCCTTGAAATTATTTTTATTTCAAAAACTATTATTTAATCATGATCATATTCAAAAAATAATTTATTATTATTTAACCTTATTTTATTTCTCAAAAATTTATTAGATTTCTTATTCGGAAAAATTCTTATATTTTATTTAACATTATTCTTTTTTTTTTTTCAAAATTATTTAAGTAAAATATTTATGTTTGGAGCATTTATTTTATTATTCGAAAATTGAGTTTACTTTTATTTTTCAGAAAATAATTATTAAATTTTATTTTCTAAATGTTTTTGTTTTTACTTCAAAATAAGTACAAATTTATTATTTTCATGTAGATCTCTTTATTATAAAGTACTTTTCTTTTTATTTACACATAGGAACTTAAATATTTACTTTATTTAAAAGTTATCATAATTTTATTCAATAGTAAAATTATTTTATTCTTTAATGAAATTTTTGTTACTTAATTTTAATAAATCACCATTTTCAAAATTTAATATTAAAAGCAATAAAACAATTATTTTTCTTTAAGACAAATATTTACTCATTAAATCTATCTACTTTAATATTTTAAAAGTAGATTAATAAAACTTAACAAATTTAGGTTTACTAGTTTTTCCATATTTTCTCTTTTTAATTTTTATTAATTTTTTTTTTTTTTATAACTATGGGCTCCAATTACAAACCTGGGCCTATTGCAAAAGCAACAGGCCCAGTAGCCTGCTGCTGTGCAGCAAGCTTGCTGCACACAGCAGCAATAATGGTTTGCCGGCAATGAGCCGGCCAACTTTCGGCCGACGGTGGGATGGCTCCGGCCATCTCACCGGAAATTGCACCTCTCCCCCCTCTACCATATAATTTTTATATTTTCTACCCATAAGATAAACAATCAAAATTTTGGTTAATTAATTTACAAATCAAACTTACAAAATAAGATTCAACAAAAATTTTCTCAAAAATTCTACTTTAAGTGTTGAAGAATAGCTTAAAAAAAATCTTTATTTCAATAAAATCCCCTATATTTAGAAATCTTCATTTTAACCACAAAACTCTTTAAAACTTAAATAAAAGTCTCTTTTCTTCATAACTCAACAATATACATCACAATAATTTTTAGAACAATCTCAAATCATCATTCCCAACTAAAAAAAAAATTAAACTTTCATAACATTTTACAAAATGTGAATTTTTAAACAAAACCTTCAAACTCAAACCTAGATCTTTAATAAAATCATAAAACTAAATTTTTTCACATAAAAATCAAAACTTTAGAACTTAAAATCGAAACTCTAGATCTAGGATTAAAGAAGTTTTAAAATGGTGAACAAAGATTTATCTACATTAAATTATTTCTTAAAACAACTAAAAAATAAAAACACCAAAAAGGGAGTAGAAATGGTTTATACCTAAACCTTGAATAGTTGATTTTCGGCGGCGGCGGTGGATTCCGGCAGCGGCAGCAGCGGTCTGGCAGCATCACGGCAGCGGTCCGGCGGCTTCACGGCGACGTTGTGGTTGTGGTGGTGGTAGTGGTCTCCCCTTCCACTTCAAGATTTTCTTATCACTCTTGTATAGTTCTCTCTCTTATAATATTCTAACAAATTTAAGTATATTTGATAAAAATGGGAAAAAGTAATAGAATGACTATACATATATATATATATATATATATAGCCTAATTTCAGATTATATATGTATATACAGCTATACATATTACATGGGAAATGAAAATGCAATCATTTCCATATCCCACCAAATCTTTAGGTTTCTTGTTTGGTGAAGAAAACTTCACCCAAGAGAGAAGATGGCAATTTCCAAGGTGGGGAACATCATCACTTACTGCAGAATTGAAAAGATTGGGGCGATTTTTCACTTTGCCCCCTGAAGTTTTGGGAAAGTGCAATTTCGCCCCAAAAATATTTTTTTTGTACAATTAAGTCCAAAAAATTATAAAACGACCCATTTTATTTTATAAACTTTTTCAAAACATTCATAAGGTTTTTATTATCTTCCAAATCACTTCAAGTTTTATTTTTTTGGTGCTCGAAAAATTTAATTGTACGTTTAAGCTTAAATAGATACTAAATTTCATTGAAAATAAAATTCGTCAAATAAAATCAAATTAAAAATTCAATGATTCCATTTTAAAATATTTTAAATTTACGGGGTGTTACAATCCTCCCTCCTTAAAAGAATTTGGTCCCTAAATTCGCTCATGATGTTCGAAAAGTCCAGGGTAGAAAGTGTTAATTTCTTATGATGATATCTTGATTTGGACATTTGGTCCATCATTAAATCACAATCTAGGATAAGGAATGCGCTCAGATTGTCGGGAAAAATCTCTTATCATGATCTAAACCTCGCATCTCTAAATTGAACTCGTTATAAACGAGGTTCCTGACGGAGTACAAAATCCTAACTTATACGAAACTCATTAAACCATACTCAATATCATAGCTCCATAACACTAATACGAAGGAATGAGATGCCCCGTATCCAAATAATACTACACATAAATCCTAAAAACAATATTGTATACCTTCCATAGCACCATAGGTCAGGCTCTGTCCGTCGCTCCCTTTCCATTTTAAGGGTTCACCTGAGAGTTTTGCGCTTTCGTGCTTTTTGATGCCAATGATAGTCCTTTGCTAGCTAGAACTGCTGCAGGTGGTGCCTTGGGACAATATTTTACCAAATGATCTTGACTTCCACATCTCAGGCACTTGCCAGCTTTCTTCCAGCACGTGGGCTCTCCATGCCCTTTTCCTCCGCAATACGTGCAAGCTCCCTTGTCTGATTTTCCTGATTTTTTTTATGGTCGATTGAATTGGCGACAACAGTTCGGATTTTCCGAGCTTAAATTTCCAAACTTCGGGGCCTTGCCTGAAACTCTTCCAGTTTTCCAATTTGACTGCGAAGGCCTCTTCCCTGGAACCCGAAATGCCTTGAGCTCAATCAGGTCATTCTCAATTCGGGTGGCCCTCCAAACTACTTCGACATACGAGGCTATGTTGTGGGAAAGAAGGGTTAGTTGAAGTTCAGGCCTCAAGCACTTGATAAATTGGAGGGTGCGACGTGGTTCATCCATTGTCAAGTGGGGAGCATAACGAACTAGCCGGGAATAGACAACCTCAAACTCTGGCACACTCATATTCTCTTGCTTTAGAGTATTAAACTGCCCTTCTCGAAGCTCCCTAATAAAAGGCGGCACATACTTATCTATAAAGTCCTTAACAAAGTTCTCCCAGGTTCTCTCGGTTCGGTTCTGCTCCCAAACCATTTCTCTCTTTTGCCACCAGGCCTTAGCAACATCTATCAAACAATAAGTGGCCAATGAAATTTTTGGAATGTTTGGGTAGTCCATGACTCGGAAGATATATTCAATCTCGGCCAACCACACTTCCGCATTTTGATCGTCAGGCTTTCCAAGAAATTGGGGCGGTTGGAACTGCAGAAAACGTTCCAAGGTCTGGTCCAAAGCTAGCGGTGGAAGTGGTAGAGGCGCAGCTCGTGCAGAGCCTTGCAAAGCTTGGGTGAACTCTGCCAAAGCGGAAATGATTCGCTCAGCTTGTTCGACTGGTGGAGCTGTCAGTGCTCCCTCAGACTGACGAGAGAGAACCAATCGACTAGCACGACTATCACCATGAGTTCCTGCCATCTAAACAATGAAGGACGGCTCGTTAGTATAACAAGGCCGAACCTACTATTTTGACAAAAAGAATCTCTCAGAACCAAACTTATTATCACATATTGGCAAACCGCCAGTCGATCAAATTTTTTATCGAACATCAGATAATCAATCATAGTGTATCAAAAAAGAGACAGAGTACGATAAAACATTCAACTAGCCAAGACGGCTTCAAAACAAACAAGGTTAAAAGGAAGTCCTAAACGATCTCTCAATCTAAGTCATCTTAAATGCTGTCTCATGAGCACCAATCTCGGGGATCCTCACCATCCATAGGAGTTACCGCATCCGCGAGGTTCTCCTCTTTCGGGTTCTGATCACCCAGCTCCTCTAGCAACGAAGAGAGAATCGTTAATACTCCTCATCCTATCTTGAATCGTGTTGGATTGGAACACCATGATTCCTATGGAGCCGAAAATCCTCCACTCGGGCCTTCATTTCTTTGAGTAGATCTTCAACCACTTGGACCCAAATTTTCGCTTCTTGAGTACAAGTTCTTACAAGTGATGCAACCCGAGAGTACCGATCAGGGTCAACCTCCAACTCATGCACTAAACTATTGGGATAATCAACCCTTGATCGACGACCTCCAAGTCGAACATGATCAGGGGATGGCGGATAGACCCGACGAGGTCAAGAACGTCGACTAACCGAGCGACAAGGGGAAGAATCATTATGTGTTGGTGCAGCATTGGTCCAGTGAGGCACCAACTCAACCTCAAAAATCATGTCTCTCTCTCTTGCGCTTGAAACCAATTATCTTGGCTCAGCATGCTATCACACTCACAAGATATGAAACAAATACATAACATATAGTAATTACACGAAAGGACTCGAAAAGATAGTTAAGACACGACACAACAGACGACTTCCGAGGATCCTTGACCTGACTTATAAGCCTAAGCTCTGATACCACCTGTCACGGCCCGAGCACCCGGGTCGGTTCCTACGTGGACCCACCCCCGAGTTCGGGTCCGTATTCGGTGAACACAACCAAATTTTGAGTAAATTTTTTTTTTTTTTAAAACAGAACAAACAACAAACGACAACAAACACAATAATTCGAAGGAATAGTTCAAACATGGAGCATAAAAACCCGAAACACTGCTATGTGCAGGAGCGGGCAAAACATTCAAAATAAGCGCAAATAGCGCAATAACAAGTTTCAACAATAAACACTCTTAAGTACAAATTATGCCAGATACATAAACGACACAAACATAACAACATAATAAAAGCAAAAGATAACAACGAGGATGACCCTCGACGATCGACAGACAGGATCTCGGAGACGGACAACACCAACGCTAGACATCAGACCGTAGGATATCTGTATCTGAAAATGAAGTAAACATGAATGCGTAAGTTCATCGTCCAACTTAGTGAGGCTGTAGTGCACATGTGCGTGTGATGCATGGATGCAACATATTGTACATGAACATATATAACATTACAGTAAATAAACACATGCGATAACAATTCAAGCACATTGAACAAGTAACCAACAGTTGCTGATGCCGTCCTCCTCTTACCCTCCAGTCCATATTATGACGCCCCCACCGAACACTCCAAGTAAGGAGCTACCTTACTAACTGTGCGCATAGACGTCTCATGCCAGGAGTTTGACATTCACTCCCCAAGTGTAACCTCCACACTTGGCTCGTGAAGCGGGTCTACGGTGGATCATAGTAACCCTCCGGCCCTAACCTTCCGGGTTATCCACGATTCCGCACACCAAAATAGGGCCCACATAATAATAACAAACAATACAGTACAGTAACAATCCAGTAACAATACAGTACAATAACAATCGAGTAACGTGAATCAGCAACAAACTCAATAACAATAATTAGAATGGTTCAATATATGATATCAATGACTAGTAAGCACATAGACATTATCATAATAATTCAAGGTGTGTATAGTTTATCCTAACAGTCGAGCTTTTTATTGTGTCGTACGTCGCATGCTCGTTCGTTTAGGGACTAAGTTACAATTATGACTCGACCTACTAGCATATTCGGACTGACACACAAGTAACACACAGCACTCACCTGTGTAGCTTACGATTCTCGAGGAAGTGCGAAAAAGTAGCGTCTTCGGTTCCTGTACACGTTTATGTAACGATCTTAGAATCTAATTACTCCATAAGGATTCTATAGTGACTAAAGCAATGCTTTAGTCGAGCAAACAATTGAATCGTGGTTGTTCAATATCAAAGCCACGATCAAAACTTGGACATTTACGTCCGATCTAAAGGTTCTATGGTTCGTTCATAAAGCGTGGTAATCATAGCCACGAAAGGGTTAGGAGTAGAACAAAATCGTTCTAATTGAGCTAAGAAAAATATTTAATTAAGGGTTTTAAGTTAAGTTATTACTTTCAAGATATTTTATATTCATTAAGTATTCAAACAATAACTTATTTTTAAATTTAAGTTTATTTGAAATTATTTTCTTTTACAAAAATTATTATTGATTTTATTTCAAAAATAAAATTAATCATTTAACATCTTTATGTTATTTAAAATAGTTATTTAAATTCATTTTCAGAAAATTATTATAATTTATTGAATCCCCTTTTCAACATTAATCTTTATTTGAAATTATCATTCTCAAATTTGGTATTTATTATAAATTTTATAAAAATATTTTATTATTTATTTTCAGAAAATAAATATTCAAGATTAATTGAAATAGATATTTTATTTTCGGAAGAAGTTTATCATTATTTTTCAGAAATATTTACTTAAAATTATTTATTTTAATCTTTTATTTTATTCAAAATTAATTAAATTCATTTACCTTAATTATTAATTATTTTTAAGACCTCGTTTTATCTTTTCCTCGAATTTTTTTAAATTCAGATATAGTTATTATTTATTTTCGAAATCATTTATAAAAATTTTTTTTTCAAAATTTATTTCCAGAAAAATTAATTACTTATTTTCTAATTTATTTATTTTCAGAAAAATAATTATCCAAATTATTTTAATTTATTTTTGAAATTATTTATTTCCATAAAATAATTATTCAAATTATTTACTAAATTTTTCTTTTTGTAAAAAATTAATGATCAAGATTAATTAGAATTACTTTAAAACATTTATTTTTGAATTTATTAAATTCAGAAAAATATTTAATCAAAATATTTTATTTTATTTTCAAATTACTTATTTTACCAAGAAATATTAATAAAAATTATTTTATTTTATTTAATTAAGAATTAATGTACCCTTGAAATTATTTTTATTTCAAAAACTATTATTTAATCATGATCATATTCGAAAAATAATTTATTATTATTTAACCTTATTTTATTTCTCAAAAATTTATTAGATTTCTTATTCGGAAAAATTCTTATATTTTATTTAACATTATTCTTTTTTTTTTCAAAATTATTTAAGTAAAATATTTATGTTTGGAGCATTTATTTTATTATTCGAAAATTGAGTTTACTTTTATTTTTCAGAAAATAATTATTAAATTTTATTTTCTAAATGTTTTTGTTTTTACTTCAAAATAAGTACAAATTTATTATTTTCATGTAGATCTCTTTATTATAAAGTACTTTTCTTTTTATTTACACATAGGAACTTAAATATTTACTTTATTTAAAAGTTATCATAATTTTATTCAATAATAAAATTATTTTATTCTTTAATGAAATTTTTGTTAGTTAATTTTAATAAATCACCATTTTCAAAATTTAATATTAAAAGCAATAAAACAATTATTTTTCTTTAAGACAAATATTTACTCATTAAATCTATCTACTTTAATATTTTAAAAGTAGATTAATAAAACTTAACAAATTTAGGTTTACTAGTTTTTCCATATTTTCTCTTTTTAATTTTTATTAATTTTTTTTTTTTTTATAACTATGGGCTCCAATTACAAACCTGGGCCTATTCTAAAAGCAACAGGCCCAGCAGCAAGCTTGCTGCACACAGCAGCAATAATGGTTGGCCGGCAATGAGCCGGCCAACTTTCGGCCGACGGTGGGATGGCTCCGGCCATCTCAACGGAAATTGCACCTCTCCCCTCTCTACCATATAATTTTTATATTTTCTACCCATAAGATAAACAATCAAAAATTTTGGTTAATTAATTTACAAATCAAACTTACAAAATAAGATTCAACAAAAATTTTCTCAAAAATTCTACTTTAAGTGTTGAAGAATAGCTTAAAAAAAATCTTTATTTCAATAAAATCCCCTATATTTAGAAATCTTCATTTTAACCACAAAACTCTTTAAAACTTAAATAAAAGTCTCTTTTCTTCATAACTCAACAATATACATCACAATAATTTTAAGAACAATCTCAAATCATCATTCACAACTAAAAAAAAAATTAAACTTTCATAACATTTTACAAAATGTGAATTTTTAAACAAAACCTTCAAACTCAAACCTAGATCTTTAATAAAATCATAAAACTAAAATTTTTCACATAAAAATCAAAACTTTAGAACTTAAAATCGAAACTCTAGATCTAGGATTAAAGAAGTTTTAAAATGGTGAACAAAGATTTATCTACATTAAATTATTTCTTAAAACAACTAAAAAATAAAAACACCAAAAAGGGAGTAGAAATGGTTTATACCTAAACCTTGAATAGTTGATTTCCGGCGGCGGCGGTGGATTCCGACAGCGGCAGCAGCGGTCTGGCAGCTTCACGGCAGCGGTCCGGCGGCTTCACGGCGACGTTGTGGTGGTGGTGGTGGTAGTGGTCTCCCCTTCCACTTCAAGATTTTCTTATCACTCTTGTATAGTTCTCTCTCTTATAATATTCTCACAAATTTAAGTATATATGATAAAAATGGGAAAAAGTAAGGGAATGACTATACATATATATATATATATATATATATATATAGCCTAATTTCAGATTATATATGTATATACAGCTATACATATTACATGGGAAATGAAAATGCAATCATTTCCATATCCCACCAAATCTTTAGGTTTCTTGTTTGGTGAAGAAAACTTCACCCAAGAGAGAAGATGGCAATTTCCAAGGTGGGGAACATCATCACTTGCTGCAGAATTGAAAAGATTGGGGCGATTTTGCACTTTCCCCCCTGAAGTTTTGGGAAAGTGCAATTTCGCCCCAAAAATATTTTTTTTGTACAATTAAGTCCAAAAAATTATAAAACGACCCATTTTATTTTATAAACTTTTTCAAAACATTCATAAGGTTTTTATTACCTTCCAAATCACTTCAAGTTTTATTTTTTTGGTGCTCGAAAAATTTAATTGTACGTTTAAGCTTAAATAGATACTAAATTTCATTGAAAATAAAATTCGTCAAATAAAATCAAATTAAAAATTCAATGATTCCATTTTAAAATATTTTAAATTTACGGGGTGTTACAATCCTCCCTCCTTAAAAGAATTTGGTCCCCAAATTCGCTCATGATGTTCGAAAAGTCCAGGGTAGAAAGTGTCAATTTATTATGATGATATTCATCCACCACCAATGTTGAGTCCCCGACATCCATGGCATATTCGAAAATTTCTGACCCAGTCTGAGATTGATTGCGGAAAGCTAATCATTTCATTTCATGAAACATTCGAGCAAATTATTCGATACTGGAACCTTGACATATCGAGACAACTTGTTATCTCAACGGCCAAGATTTCGGTGACTTTGTGTGATATGACATACGAGTCAATTCCTACAAAGTATAAGGGGAATGGCGTTTATCTGCAAGAAATTGATAATGAAAATTATGCACTTATGTGCAATGACCTCATTAAGCAAATTGGCTTAATGGCAGATGATTACATAGGTCTTTGTTGGAATTCGAGTGACTCTAGTTTTCATTTCAAATTATTTCTTAGAAATATCCGATAAGTTTATCTTTATGAGTCAAAAGTTAAAGAAATAATAATCAAGTCTTCAGAATAATGTTAAAATCGTATCAATAAATATTAGCACATTTTACATCTTTGAATGTTGTAAGGGTACAATTTATTCAACATTCACATGAAATATTATATTATTTTTATGCTTATAATAATTAAGTATTTTTATTGTTTCTTATTTAAGGTGTCGTAGTTCATGAATTATTTTTTTTGCATATTAAATATACTTGTTGCTATGTATAACATGTAAACATCCATGGCATATTCGAAAATTTCTGACCCAATCTGAGATTGATTGCAGAAAGCTAATCATTTCATTTCATGAAACATTCGAGCACATCATTCGATACTGGAACCTTGACATATCGAGACAACTTGTTATGTCAACGGCCAAGATTTCGGCGACTTTGTGGGATATGACATACGAGTCAATTCCTACAAAGTATAAAGGGAATGGCGTATATCTCCAATAAATTGATAATGAAAATTATGCACTTATGTGCTATGACCTCATTAAGCAAATTGGCTTGATGGCAGATGATTACATAGGTCTTTGTTGGAATTCGAGTGACTCTAGTTTTCATTTCAAATTCTTAGAAATATCCGATAATTTTATCTTTATGAGTCAAAAGATAAAGAAATAATAATCAAGTCTTCAGAATAATGTAATTGTCGTATCAATAAATATTAGCACATTTTACATCTTTGAATGTTGTAATGGTACAATTTATTCAACATTCACATGAAATATTATATTATTTTTTTGCTTATAATAATTAAGTATTTTTATTGTTTCTTATTTAAGGTGTCGTAGTTCATGAATTATTTTGTTGCATATTAAATATACTTGTTGCTATGTATAACATGTAAAATTATTGTTTCTCAGGTAATTATATGAAGTAAGTATGACTTTTAAATATTACTAGGAAAGTGCACGTGCGTTGCACGTGATTAACTAATTTTCTATGTTAGTTGAATCATGCAATTATTTTTCAATATACTATCTTAATGACATATCATATAATTTTTTTGGCTAATTCACTTTAATTATTACTATGTTGTTACAAAAAATTAATTATCATAAATACTTATAATCAAAACTTGAAAATAAAAAAATGAACTATAACTATTAAGTATTTTTTATCTGAATTTACATGTCTACATAACTATTATTATAAAACAACCATTTGAACGAATGAGCAATATCTATTATTTTCTTCCTTTACCTTGATATTTCCATCTCAACCATTTTCCACAGGTTTAACCATTCTTTTTTATTTTTCTCAATCGGATACTTCATATTACAATCGTAAAATGAATATTATGCTTTCCATAGTACGAGGTTAATTGTTGCTGTAAATATTCGTAAATCTTCAAAGACTAAATCACACAATAAGTAAAAAGTATCAAATTGTGGCCTTGAAAACTTACCGCACCATGAAGAAAATAATTTTTTACAACTTCTTCCCCACCAAGAATGAGGAGGATTCCTCCTTAGTTAGATCTATCTCGAATAGTTCCATCCAATATAATGGTACGTTGGTAGAGATAAGGGATATTCATCCACCACCAATGTTGAGTCCCCGACATCCATGGCATATTCGAAAATTTCTGACCCAGTCTGAGATTGATTGCAGAAAGCTAATCATTTCATTTCATGAAACATTCGAGCACATTATTCGATACTGGAACCTTGACATATCGAGACAACTTGTTATCTCAACGGCCAAGATTTCGGTGACATTGTGGGATATGACATACAAGTCAATTCCTTCAAAGTATAATGGGAATGGCGTTTATATCCAATAAATTGATAATGAAAATTATGCACTTATGTGCAATGACCTCATTAAGCAACTTGGCTTGATGGCAGATGATTACATAGGTCTTTGTTGGAATTCGAGTGACTCTAGTTTTCATTTCAAATTATTTCTTAGAAATATCCGATAATTTTATCTTTATGAGTCAAAAGATAAAGAAATAATAATCAACTCTTCAGAATAATGTAATTGTCGTATCAATAAATATTAGCACATTTTACATCTTTGAATGTTGTAAAGGTACAATTTATTCAACATTCACATGAAATATTATATTATTTTTATGCTTATAATAATTAAGTATTTTTATTGTTTCTTATTTAAGGTGTCGTAGTTCATGAATTATTTTGTTGCATATTAAATATAATTGTTGCTATGTATAACATGTAAAATTATTGTTTCTCAGTTAATTTCCTGAAGTAAGTATGACTTTTAAATATTACTAGGAAAGTGCACGTGCGTTGCACGTGATTAACTAATTTTCTTTGTTAGTTGAATCATGCAATTATTTTTCAATATACTATCTTAATGACATATCATAAATTTTTTTTGGCTAATTCACTTTAATTATTACTATGTTGTTACCAAAAATTAATTATCATAAATACTTATAATCAAAACTTGAAAATAAAAAAATGAACTATAACTATTAAGTATTTTTAATCTGAATTTACATGTCTACATAACTATTAAAACAACCATTTGAACGAATGAACAATGTCTATTATTTTCTGCCTTTACCTTGATATTTCCATCTCAACCATTTTCCACATGTTTAACCATTCTTTTTTATTTTTCTCAATCGGATACTTCATATTACAATCGTAAAATGAATATTATGCTTTCCATAGTACGAGGCTAATTGTTGTTGTAAATATTCGTAAATCTTCAAAGACTAAATCACACAATAAGTAAAAAGTATCAAATTGTGGCCTTGAAAACTTACCGCACCATGAAGAAAATAATTTTTTAAAACTTCTTCCCCACCAAGAATGAGGAGGATTCCTCCTTAGTTAGATCTATCTCGAATAGTTCCATCCAATATAATGGTACGGTTGTAGAGATAAGGGATATTCATCCACCACCAATGTTGATTCCCCGACATCCATGGCATATTCGAAAATTTCTGACCCAGTCTGAGATTGATTGCGGAAAGCTAATCATTACATTTCATGAAACATTCGAGCACATTATTCGATACTGGAACCTTGACATATCGAGACAACTTGTTATGTCAACGGCCAAGATTTCGGTGACTTTGTGGGATATGACATACGAGTCAATTCCTACAAAGTATAAAGGGAATGGCGTATATCTCCAAGAAATTGATAATGAAAATTATGCACTTATGTGCAATGACCTCATTAAGCAAATTGGCTTGATGGCAGATGATTACATAGGTCTTTGTTAAAATTCGAGTGACTCTAGTTTTCATTTCAAATTATTTCTTAGAAATATCCGATAATTTTATCTTTATGAGTCAAAAGATAAAGAAATAATAATCAAGTCTTCAGAATAATGTTATTGTCGTATCAATAAATATTAGCACATTTTACATCTTTGAATGTTGTAAGGGTACAATTTATTCAACATTCACATGAAATATTATATTATTTTTATGCTTATAATAATTAAGTATTTTTATTGTTTCTTATTTAAAGTGTCGTAGTTTATGAATTATTTTGTTGCATATTCAATATACTTGTTGCTATGTATAACATGTAAAATTCTTGTTTCTCAGTTAATTATATGAAGTAAGTATGAATTTTAAATATTACTAGGAAAGTGCACGTGCGTTGCACGTGATTAACTAATTTTCTATGTTAGTTGAATCATATTATTTTTCAATATACTATATTAATGACATATCATATATTTTTTTTGGCTAATTCACTTTAATTATTACTATGTTGTTACCAAAAATTAATTATCATAAATACTTATAATCAAAACTTGAAAATAAAAAAATGAACTATAACTATTAAGTTGTGACGCCCCGGTTTTTTTTCCAGCCACGTCCTCGGGCCAAAACGACCCTCGACTGGAGTCGGGTCGCAAAAACAAACCAAACATGAATTTTAATCTAGACTAGCAGCGAAAACATATAATTTAAAACGTGAATTAGTTTAAATATCTTAAACAATTTAATTTAAAACTCATAAACACTATCCAATCACATTCTGAAACCTCCGAATGTAAATAATCCAAACACGACTAAAAAAAAATAAACATGACCGACTCGGATCCCGGATCACCAACTATCAAACCCGTCAACTGTCGAAAGTACCTGAAATAGTAATCCACAAAGAGTGGTAAGTTGATTGTCCAACTTAGTGAGGCAGTGTGCAAATGTACATTAACAATACTACTGATAAATCAATTCAAACACGCACACTAAAGACGCAAAACACGTATGTATGCAACAGACATCTCATCCAGCAACGTAGTGGGCTCGAATGAATATGATAAGATAAAAGACATCTCATCCAACCCGTAGTGGGCTCGAATGAATGTGATAAAAGGACATCTCATTCAGCAACGTAGTGGGCTCGAATGAATGTGATAAGATAAAAGACATCTCATCCAACCCGTAGTGGGCTCGAATGAATGTGATAAAAGGACATCTCATTAAGCAACGTAGTGGGCTCGAATGAATGTGATAAGATAAAAGACATCTCATCCAACCCATAGTGGGCTCGAATGAATGTGATAAAAGGACATCTCATTCAGCAACGTAGTGGGCTCGAACGAATGTGATAAGATAAAAGACATCTCATCCAACCCGTAGTGGGCTCGAATGAATGTGATAAAAGACATCTCGTCCAACCGCATAGTGGGCTCGAACGAATGTGATAAAAAACTCATGCAAAGACATCTCATCCAACCGCATAGTGGGCTCGAATGAATGTGATCAGACCCAATGATGCAAACGATAAACAAAAACAAAACCCCAACACTCGCACATTAGAAATTCACAATTTTTATAGTCACAGGCGCAGTTCAAATTCCACAAAGCATATAAATAATACACTTAACAGTTAATATTCCACTTCAAGCAGCACCATGTAAACTCGCACACAAACACTCACCTGATTAAATGGGGTGCTTTTGGAGAATTGGATGCAAATTCCGGATCAATAATCTCAACTACCTCGACTTCAAACGACCCCGAAACACCACTGAAACCCCACTAAGCTTGTTCAGAAAGAACCTAGGGATAATTGAGGCAACTTAGGTTACTGGAAGGCATTTAAAACTCTAAGCTATCAAACAAAATAAATTAAAAACTCACGGTTCACAGACTACTTCTCAAAAGCCAAAACTAACATTATTAGGTAAGACAAAGCTTGAATCTACAACCTTATGATATAAAATGAATATTTAATCAAGATTACATAATCAAATGTCAACTCTATTAAATTTCCTTCGCATTTTAGTTGCGTGAGTTTGTCATATTAACTACTTCCCACGTACTTAATTCCAAGAAAGAATTCTGCATCAATTTACATTACACATCCAATTTTCTACATTACAAGAATTATGAGATCAACTCATGGTCCACCACTATATATGTATTACTTTTCCCGAATCAATTCATCAATGGTAGTGTTAATTACACAATATTTAATTGCTAAAATGTTAGAAGTTAATACCTCCTACGTAGATCAATTCCATTAAGAAATTATGCACCAATTTACATTACAAAGCCAATTCTCTACATATATAGAATTCTAAGGTCCGATCATGGCCCACCACTACGTATCTATTTACTTTTCAAGAATCAATTCACCAAGGATAGTTTTAATTACACAATATTAAATTGCTCAAAGTTTAGAAGTTTCTCACCCGTGTCTGCGCCGCTAATCACCGTAGAAACCCAAGAATCCTAATTAGCTCTCATTCCTTTGAAACTTCAAACTTACAAATGCCCTACTTCGTTTTAATCCCTCATTCCCATTTAATTGGGCCTTAGTTAACGATTAATCTTTAGTCAAATTACTTTTCTAATCTGATCCTCATTCCCATTTAATTGGGCCTTAGTTAACGATTAATCTTTAGTCAAATTACTTTTCTAATCTGATCCAGTCTTATTAAACATTTTACTTTAGTTGATATATATAGCTAACTAACTTTGAGAATTAACATTTAAATAAATTTTAGTCACTTAATTTAAATGCTTAAACATCAAGATCTAGATTTTGAAAATTACATAATAGACCCCAAATAAAAATTTGGGGTTTCACATAAGTATTTTTAATCTGAATTTACATGTCTACATAACTATTATTATAAAACAACAATTTGAACGAATGAACAATATCTATTATTTTCTTCCTTTACCTTGATATTTCCATCTCAACCATATTCCACAGGTTTAACCATTCTTTTTTATTTTTCTCAATCGGATACTTCATATTACAATCGTAAAATGAATATTATGCTTTCCATAGTACGAGGTTAATTGTTGCTTTAAATATTCGTAAATCTTCAAAGACTAAATCACACAATAAGTAAAAAGTATCAAATTGTGGCCTTGAAAACATACTGTACCTTGAAGAAAATAATTTTTTACAACTTCTTCCCCACCAAGAATGAGGAGGATTCCTCCTTAGTTAGATCTATCTCGAATAATTCCATCCAATATATTGGTACGTTGGTAGAGATAAGGGATATTCATCCACCACCAATGTTGAGTCCCCGACATCCATGGCATATTCGAAAATTTCTGACCCAGTCTGAGATTGATTGCAGAAAGCTAATCATTTCATTTCATGAAACATTCGAGCACATTATTCGATACTGGAACCTTGACATATCGAGACAACTTGTTATGTCAACGACCAAGATTTCGGTGACTTTGTGGGATATGACATACGAGTCAATTCCTTCAAAGTATAATGGGAATGGCGTTTATCTCCAATAAATTGATAATGAAAATTATGCACTTATGTGCAATGACCTCATTAAGCAAATTGGCTTGATGGCAGATGATTACATAGGTCTTTGTTAAAATTCGAGTGACTCTAGTTTTCATTTCAAATTATTTCTTAGAAATATCCGATAATTTTATCTTTATGAGTCAAAAGATAAAGAAATAATAATCAAGTCTTCAGAATAATGTTATTGTCGTATCAATAAATATTAGCACATTTTACATCTTTGAATGTTGTAAGGGTACAATTTATTCAACATTCACATGAAATATTATATTATTTTTATGCTTATAATAATTAAGTATTTTTATTGTTTCTTATTTAAAGTGTCGTAGTTCATGAATTATTTTGTTGCATATTCAATATACTTGTTGCTATGTATAACATGTAAAATTCTTGTTTCTCAGTTAATTATATGAAGTAAGTATGAATTTTAAATATTACTAGGAAAAGTGCACGTGCGTTGCACGTGATTAACTAATTATCTATGTTAGTCGAATCATACAATCATTTTTCAATATACTATCTTAATGACATATCATATAATTTTTTTGGCTAATTCACTTTGATTATTACTATGTTGTTACCAAAAATTAATTATCATAAATACTTATAATCAAAACTTGAAAATAAAAAATGAACTTTAACTATTAAGTATTTTTAATCTGAAATTACATGTCTACATAACTATTATTCTAAAACAACCATTTGAACGAATGAACAATATCTATTATTTTCTTCCTTTACCTTGATATTTCCATCTCAACCATTTTCCACAGGTTTAACCCATTCTTTTTTATTTTTCTCAATCGGATTATTTATATTACAATCGTAAAATGAATATTATACTTTCCATAGTACGAGGCTAATTGTTGCTGTAAATATTCGTAAATATTCAAAGTCTAAATCACACAATAAGTAAAGAGTATCAATTTGTGGCCTTGAAAACTTACCGCACCATGAAGAAAACAATTTTTTACAACTTCTTCCCCACCAAGAATGAGGAGGATTCCTACTTAGTTAGATCTATCTCGAATAGTTCCATCCAATATAATGGTACGTTGGTTGAGATAAGGGATATTCATCCACCACCAATGTTGAGTCCCCGACATCCATGGCATATTCGAAAATTTCTGACCCAGTCTGAGATTGATTGCAGAAAGCTAATCATTTCATTTCATGAAACATTCGAGCACATTATTCGATACTGGAACCTTGATATATCGAGACAACTTGTTATGTCAACGGCCAAGATTTCGGTGACTTTGTGGGATATGACATACGAGTCAATTCCTACAAAGTATAAGGGGAATGGCGTTTATCTCCAAGAAATTGATAATGAAAATTATGCACTAATGTGCAATGACCTCATTAAGCAAATTGGCTTGATGGCAGATGATTACATAGGTCTTTGTTGGAATTCGAGTGACTCTAGTTTCCATTTCAAATTATTTCTTAGAAAAATCCGATAAGTTTATCTTTATGAGTCAAAAGATAAAGAAATAATAATCAAGTCTTCAAAATAATGTAATTGTCGTATCAATAAATATTAGCACATTTTACATCTTTGAATGTTGTAAAGGTACAATTTATTCAACATTCACATGAAATATTATATTATTTTTATGCTTATAATAATTAAGTATTTTTATTGTTTCTTATTTAAGGTGTGGTAGTTCATGAATTATTTTGTTGCATATTAAATATACTTGTTGCTATGTATAACATGTAAAATTATTGTTTCTCAGTTAATAATATGAAGTAAGTATGAGTTTTAAATATTACTAGGAAAGTGCACGTGCGTTGCACGTGATTAACTAATTTTCTAGCTTAGTTGAATCATACAATTATTTTTTCAATATACTATCTTAATGACATATCATATAATTTTTTTGGCTAATTCACTTTAATTATTACTATGTTGTTACCAAATTAATTATCATAAATATTTATAATCAAAACTTGAAAATAAAAAAATGAACTATAACTATTAAGTATTTTTAATCTGAATTTATATGTCTGCATAATTATTATTATAAAACAACCATTTGAACGAATGAACAATATCTATTATTTTCTTCCTTTACCTTGATATTTCCATCTCAACCATTTTCCACAGGATTAACCATTCTTTTTTATTTTTCTCAATCGGATACTTCATATTACAATCGTAAAATGAATATTATGCTTTCCATAGTACGAGGTTAATTGTTGTTGTACATATTCGTAAATCTTCAAAGACTAGATCACACAATAAGTAAAAAGTATCAAATTGTGGCCTTGAAAACTTACCGCACCATGAAGAAAATAATTTTATACAACTTCTTCCCCACCAAGAATGAGGAGGATTCCTCCTTAGTTAGATCTATCTCGAATAGTTCCATCCAATATAATGGTACGTTGATAGAGATAAGGGATATTCATCCACCACCAATGTTGAGTCCCCGACATCCATGGCATATTCGAAAATTTCTGACCCAGTCTGAGTTTGATTGCAGAAAGCTAATCATTTCATTTCATGAAACATTCGAGCACATTATTCGATACTGGAACCTTGATATATCGAGACAACTTGTTATGTCAACGGCCAAGATTTCGGTGACTTTGTGGGATATGACATACGAGTCAATTCCTACAAAGTATAAGGGGAATGGCGTTTATCTCCAAGAAATTGATAATGAAAATTATGCACTAATGTGCAATGACCTCATTAAGCAAATTGGCTTGATGGCAGATGATTACATAGGTCTTTGTTGGAATTCGAGTGACTCTAGTTTTCATTTCAAATTATTTCTTAGAAAAATCCGATAAGTTTATCTTTATGAGTCAAAAGATAAAGAAATAATAATCAAGTCTTCAAAATAATGTAATTGTCGTATCAATAAATATTAGAACATTTTACATCTTTGAATGTTTTAAAGGTACAATTTATTCAACATTCACATGAAATATTATATTATTTTTATGCTTATAATAATTAAGTATTTTTATTGTTTCTTATTTAAGGTGTCGTAGTTCATGAATTATTTTGTTGCATATTAAATATACTTGTTGCTATGTATAACATGTAAAATTATTGTTTCTCAGTTAATTATATGAAGTAAGTATGACTTTTAAATATTTCTAGGAAAGTGCACGTGCGTTGCACGTGATTAACTAATTTTCTATGTTAGTTGAATCATACAATTATTTTTCAATATACTATCTTAATGACATATCATATAATTTTTTTGGCTAATTCACTTTAATTATTACTATGTTGTTACCAAAAATTTATTATCATAAATACTTATAATCAAAACTTGAAAATAAAAAAATGAACTATAACTATTAAGTATTTTTAATCTGAATTTACTTGTCTACATAACTATTATTATAAAACAACCATTTGAACGAATGAACAATATCTATTATTTTCTTCCTTTACCTTGATATTTCCATCTCAACCATTTTCCACAGGATTAACCATTCTTTTTTATTTTTCTCAATCGGATACTTCATATTACAATCGTAAAATGAATATTATGCTTTCCATAGTACGAGGTTAATTGTTGTTGTAAATATTCGTAAATCTTCAAAGACTAGATCACACAATAAGTAAAAAGTATCAAATTGTGGCCTTGAAAACTTACCGCACCATGAAGAAAATAATTTTATACAACTTCTTCCCCACCAAGAATGAGGAGGATTCCTCCTTAGTTAGATCTATCTCGAATAGTTCCATCCAATATAATGGTACGTTGATAGAGATAAGGGATATTCATCCACCACCAATGTTGAGTCCCCGACATCCATGGCATATTCGAAAATTTCTGACCCAGTCTGAGTTTGATTGCAGAAAGCTAATCATTTCATTTCATGAAACATTCGAGCACATTATTCGATACTGGAACCTTGATATATCGAGACAACTTGTTATGTCAACGGCCAAGATTTCAGTGACTTTGTGGGATATGACATACGAGTCAATTCCTACAAAGTATAAGGGGAATGGCGTTTATCTCCAAGAAATTGATAATGAAAATTATGCACTAATGTGCAATGACCTCATTAAGCAAATTGGCTTGATGGCAGATGATTACATAGGTCTTTGTTGGAATTCGAGTGACTCTAGTTTTCATTTCAAATTATTTCTTAGAAAAATCCGATAAGTTTATCTTTATGAGTCAAAAGATAAAGAAATAATAATCAAGTCTTCAAAATAATGTAATTGTCGTATCAATAAATATTAGAACATTTTACATCTTTGAATGTTTTAAAGGTACAATTTATTCAACATTCACATGAAATATTATATTATTTTTATGCTTATAATAATTAAGTATTTTTATTGTTTCTTATTTAAGGTGTCGTAGTTCATGAATTATTTTGTTGCATATTAAATATACTTGTTGCTATGTATAACATGTAAAATTATTGTTTCTCAGTTAATTATATGAAGTAAGTATGACTTTTAAATATTTCTAGGAAAGTGCACGTGCGTTGCACGTGATTAACTAATTTTCTATGTTAGTTGAATCATACAATTATTTTTCAATATACTATCTTAATGACATATCATATAATTTTTTTGGCTAATTCACTTTAATTATTACTATGTTGTTACCAAAAATTTATTATCATAAATACTTATAATCAAAACTTCAAAATAAAAAAATGAACTATAACTATTAAGTATTTTTAATCTGAATTTACTTGTCTACATAACTATTATTATAAAACAACCATTTGAACGAATGAACAATATCTATTATTTTCTTCCTTTACCTTGATATTTCCATCTCAACCATTTTCCACAGGATTAACCATTCTTTTTTATTTTTCTCAATCGGATACTTCATATTACAATCGTAAAATGAATATTATGCTTTCCATAGTACGAGGTTAATTGTTGTTGTAAATATTCGTAAATCTTCAAAGACTAGATCACACAATAAGTAAAAAGTATCAAATTGTGGCCTTGAAAACTTACCGCACCATGAAGAAAATAATTTTATACAACTTCTTCCCCACCAAGAATGAGGAGGATTCCTCCTTAGTTAGATCTATCTCGAATAGTTCCATCCAATATAATGGTACGTTGATAGAGATAAGGGATATTCATCCACCACCAATGTTGAGTCCCCGACATCCATGGCATATTCGAAAATTTCTGACCCAGTCTGAGTTTGATTGCAGAAAGCTAATCATTTCATTTCATGAAACATTCGAGCACATTATTCGATACTGGAACCTTGATATATCGAGACAACTTGTTATGTCAACGGCCAAGATTTCGGTGACTTTGTGGGATATGACATACGAGTCAATTCCTACAAAGTATAAGGGGAATGGCGTTTATCTCCAAGAAATTGATAATGAAAATTATGCACTAATGTGCAATGACCTCATTAAGCAAATTGGCTTGATGGCAGATGATTACATAGGTCTTTGTTGGAATTCGAGTGACTCTAGTTTTCATTTCAAATTATTTCTTAGAAAAATCCGATAAGTTTATCTTTATGAGTCAAAAGATAAAGAAATAATAATCAAGTCTTCAAAATAATGTAATTGTCGTATCAATAAATATTAGAACATTTTACATCTTTGAATGTTTTAAAGGTACAATTTATTCAACATTCACATGAAATATTATATTATTTTTATGCTTATAATAATTAAGTATTTTTATTGTTTCTTATTTTAGGTGTCGTAGTTCATGAATTATTTTGTTGCATATTAAATATACTTGTTGCTATGTATTACATGTAAAATTATTGTTTCTCAGTTAATTATATGTAGTAAGTATGACTTTTAAATATATCTAGGAAAGTGCACGTGCGTTGCACGTGATTAACTAATTTTCTATGTTAGTTGAATCATACAATTATTTTTCAATATACTATCTTAATGACATATCATATAATTTTTTTGGCTAATTCACTTTAATTATTACTATGTTGTTACCAAAAATTTATTATCATAAATACTTATAATCAAAACTTGAAAATAAAAAAATGAACTATAACTATTAAGTATTTTTAATCTGAATTTACTTGTCTACATAACTATTATTATAAAACAACCATTTGAACGAATGAACAATATCTATTATTTTCTTCCTTTACCTTGATATTTCCATCTCAACCATTTTCCACAGGATTAACCATTCTTTTTTATTTTTCTCAATCGGATACTTCATATTACAATCGTAAAATGAATATTATGCTTTCCATAGTACGAGGTTAATTGTTGTTGTAAATATTCGTAAATCTTCAAAGACTAGATCACACAATAAGTAAAAAGTATCAAATTGTGGCCTTGAAAACTTACCGCACCATGAAGAAAATAATTTTATACAACTTCTTCCCCACCAAGAATGAGGAGGATTCCTCCTTAGTTAGATCTATCTCGAATAGTTCCATCCAATATAATGGTACGTTGATAGAGATAAGGGATATTCATCCACCACCAATGTTGAGTCCCCGACATCCATGGCATATTCGAAAATTTCTGACCCAGTCTGAGTTTGATTGCAGAAAGCTAATCATTTCATTTCATGAAACATTCGAGCACATTATTCGATACTGGAACCTTGATATATCGAGACAACTTGTTATGTCAACGGCCAAGGTTTCGGTGACTTTGTGGGATATGACATACGAGTCAATTCCTACAAAGTATAAGGGGAATGGCGTTTATCTCCAAGAAATTGATAATGAAAATTATGCACTAATGTGCAATGACCTCATTAAGCAAATTGGCTTGATGGCAGATGATTACATAGGTCTTTGTTGGAATTCGAGTGACTCTAGTTTTCATTTCAAATTATTTCTTAGAAAAATCCGATAAGTTTATCTTTATGAGTCAAAAGATAAAGAAATAATAATCAAGTCTTCAAAATAATGTAATTGTCGTATCAATAAATATTAGTACATTTTACATCTTTGAATGTTTTAAAGGTACAATTTATTCCACATTCACATGAAATATTATATTATTTTTATGCTTATAATAATTAAGTATTTTTATTGTTTCTAATTTAAGGTGTCGTAGTTCATGAATTATTTTGTTGCATATTAAATATACTTGTTGCTATGTATAACATGTAAAATTATTGTTTCTCAGTTAATTATATGAAGTAAGTATGACTTTTAAATATTTCTAGGAAAGTGCACGTGCGTTGCACGTGATTAACTAATTTTCTATGTTAGTTGAATCATAAAATCATTTTTCAATATACTATCTTAATGACATATCATATAATTTTTTTGGCTAATTCACTTTAATTATTACTATGTTGTTACCAAAAATTAATTATCATAAATACTTATAATCAAAACTTGAAAATAAAAAAATGAACTATAACTATTAAGTATTTTTAATCTGAATTTACATTTCTACATAACTATTATTATAAAACAACCATTTGAACGAATGAACAATATCTATTATTTTCTTCCTTTACCTTGATATTTCCATCTCAACCATTTTCCACAGGTTTAACCATTCTTTTTTATTTTTCTCAATCGGATACTTCATATTACAATCGTAAAATGAATATTATGCTTTCCATAGTACGAGGTTAATTGTTGCTGTAAATATTCGTAAATCTTCAAAGACTAAATCACACAATAAGTAAAAAGTATCAAATTGTGGCCTTGAAAACTTACCGCACCATGAAGAAAATAATTTTTTACAACTTCTTCCCCACCAAGAATGAGGAGGATTCCTCCTTAGTTAGATCTATCTCGAATAGTTCCATCCAATATAATGGTACGTTGGTAGAGATAAGGGATATTCATCCACCACCAATGTTGAGTCCCCGACATCCATGGCATATTCGAAAATTTCTGACCCAGTCTGAGATTGATTGCGGAAAGCTAATCATTTCATTTCATGAAACATTCGAGCACATTATTCGATACTGGAACCTTAACATATCGAGACAACTTGTTATCTCAACGGCCAAGATTTCGGTGACTTTGTGGGATATGACATACGAGTCAATTCCTACAAAGACAAAGTATAAGGGGAATGGCGTTTATCTCCAAGAAATTGATAATGAAAATTATGCACTTATGTGCAATAACCTCATTAAGGAAATTGGCTTAATGGCAGATGATTACATAGGTCTTTGTTGGAATTCGAGTGACTCTAGTTTTCATTTCAAATTATTTCTTAGAAATATCCGATAAGTTAATCTTTATGAGTCAAAAGATAAAGAAATAATAATAAAGTCTTCAGAATAATGTTATTGTCGTATCAATAAATATTAGCACATTTTACATCTTTGAATGTTGTAAGGGTACAATTTATTCAACATTCACATGAAATATTATATTATTTTTATGCTTATAATAATTAAGTATTTTTATTGTTTCTTATTTAAGGTGTCGTAGTTCATGAATTTTTTTTTTTTGCATATTCAATATACTTGTTGCTATGTATAACATGTAAAATTCTTGTTTCTCAGTTAATTATATGAAGTAAGTATGAATTTTAAATATTACTAGGAAGGTGCACGTGCGTTGCACGTGATTAACTAATTATCTATGTTAGTTGAATCATACAATCATTTTTCAATATACTACCTTAATGACATATCATATAATTTTTTTGGCTAATTCACTTTAATTATAACTATGTTGTTACCAAAAATTAATTATCATAAATTCTTATAATCAAAACTCGAAAATAAAAAATGAACTATAACTATTAAGTATTTTTAATCTGAAATTACATGTCTACATAACTATTATTCTAAAACAACCATTTGAACGAATGAACAATATCTATTATTTTCTTTCTTTACCTTGATATTTCCATCTCAACCATTTTTCACAGGTTTAACCCATTCTTTTTTATTTTTCTCAATCGGATTCTTGATATTACAATGGTAAAATGAATATTATGCATTCCATAGTAGGAGACTAATTGTTGCTGTAAATATTCGTAAATCTTCAAAGTCTAAATCACACAATAAGTAAAAAGTATCAATTTGTGGCCTTGAAAACTTACCGCACCATGAAGAAAACAATTTTTTACAACTTCTTCCCCACCAAGAATGAGGAGGATTCCTCCTTAGTTAGATCTATCTCGAATAGTTCCATCCAATATAATGGTACGTTGGTAGAGATAAGGGATATTCATCCACCACCAATGTTGAGTCCCCGACATCCATGGCATATTCGAAAATTTCTGACACAGTCTTAGATTGATTGCGGAAAGCTAATCATTACATTTCATGAAACATTCGAGCACATTATTCGATACTGGAACCTTGACATATCGAGACAACTTGTTATGTCATCGGCCAAGATTTCGGTGACTTTGTGGGATATGACATACGAGTCAATTCCTACAAAGTATAAGGGGAATGGCGTTTATCTCCAAGAAATTGATAATGAAAATTATGCACTTATGTGCAATGACCTCATTAAGCAAATTGGCTTGATGGCAGATGATTACATAGGTCTTTGTTGGAATTCGTGTGACTCTAGTTTTCATTTCAAATTATTTCTTAGAAATATCCGATAATTTTATCTTTATGAGTCAAAAGATAAAGAAATAATAATCAAGTCTTCAGAATAATGTAATGGTCGTATCAATAAATATTAGCACATTTTACATCTTTGAACGTTGTAAAGGTACAATTTATTCAACATTCACATGAAATATTATATTATTTTTATGCTTATAATAATTAAGTATTTTTATTGTTTCTTATTTAAGGTGTCGTAGTTCATGAATTATTTTGTTGCATATTAAATATACTTGTTGCTATGTATAACATGTAAAATTATTGTTTCTCAGTTAATTATATGAAGTAAGTATGACTTTTAAATATTACTAGGAAAGTGCACGTGCGTTGCACGTGATTAACTAATTTTCTATGTTAGTTGACTCATGCAATTATTTTTCAATATACTATCCTAATGTCATATCATATAATTTTTTTGGCTAATTCACTTTAATTATTACTATGTTGTTACAAAAAATTAATTTTCATAAATACTTATAATCAAAACTTGAAAATAAAAAAATGA
Organism: Penstemon eatonii; assembly: GCA_038501285.1. Lineage (NCBI taxonomy): Eukaryota > Viridiplantae > Streptophyta > Magnoliopsida > Lamiales > Plantaginaceae > Penstemon > Penstemon eatonii. Next base: position 55,595,562 of record CM076715.1, on the reverse strand, counting down.
ACTATAATTATTAAGTATTTTTAATCTGAATTTACATGTCTACATAACTATTATTATAAAACAACCATTTGAACGAATGGACAATATCTATTATTTTCTTCCTTTACCTTGATATTTCCATCTCAACCTTTTTCCACAGGTTTAACCATTCTGTTTTATTTTTCTCAATCGGATACTTCATATTACAATCGTAAAATGAATATTATGCTTTCCATAGTACGAGGTTAATTGTTGCTGTAAATATTCGTAAATCTTCAAAGACTAAATCACACAATAAGTAAAGAGTATCAAATTGTGGCCTTGAAAACTTACCGCACCATGAAGAAAATAATTTTTTACAACTTCTTCCCCACCAAGAATGAGGAGGATTCCTCCTTAGTTAGATCTATCTCGAATAGTTCCATCCAATATAATGGTACGTTGGTAGAGATAAGGGATATTCATCCACCACCAATGTTGAGTCCCCGACATCCATGGCATATTCGAAAATTTCTGACCCAGTCTGAGATTGATTGCGGAAAGCTAATCATTACATTTCATGAAACATTCGAGCACATTATTCGATACTGGAACCTTGACATATCGAGACAACTTGTTATCTCAACGACAAAGATTTCGGTGACATTGTGGGATATGACATACGAGTCAATTCCTTCAAAGTATAATGGGAATGGCGTTTATCTCCAATAAATTGATAATGAAAATTATGCACTTATGTGCAATGACCTCATTAAGCAACTTGGCTTGATGGCAGATGATTACATAGGTCTTTGTTGGAATTCGAGTGACTCTAGTTTTCATTTCAAATTATTTCTTAGAAATATCCGATAATTTTATCTTCATAAGTCAAAAGATAAAGAAATAATAATCAAGTCTTCAGAATAATGTTATTGTCGTATCAATAAATATTAGCACATTTCACATCTTTGAATGTTGTAAGGGTACAATTTATTCAACATTCACATGAAATATTATATTATTTTTATGCTTATAATAATTAAGTATTTTTATTGTTTCTTATTTAAAGTGTCGTAGTTCATGAATTATTTTTTTTTCATATTCAAAATACTTGTTGCTGTGTATAACATGTAAAATTCTTGTTTCTCAGTTAATTATATGAAGTAAGTATGAATTTTAAATATTACTAGGAAAGAGCACGTGCGTTGCACGTGATTAACTAATTATCTATGTTAGTCGAATCCTACAATCATTTTTCAATATACTATCTTAATGACATGTCATATAATTTTTTTGGCTAATTCACTTTGATTATAACTATGTTGTTACCAAAAATTAATTATCATAAATACTTATAATCAAAACTCGAAAATAAAAAATGAACTATAACTATTAAGTATTTTTAATCTGAAATTACATGTCTACATAACTATTATTCTAAAACAACCATTTGAATGAATGAACAATATCTATTATTTTCTTCATTTACCTTGATATTTCCATCTCAACCATTTTCCACAGGTTTAACACATTCTTTTTTATTTTTCTCAATCGGATTCTTGATATTACAATCGTAAAATGAATATTATGCTTTCCATTGTACGAGGCTAATTGTTGCTGTAAATATTCGTAAATCTTCAAAGTCGAAATCACACAATAAGTTAAAAGTATCAATTTGTGGCCTTGAAAACTTACCGCACCATGAAGAAAACAATTTTTTACAACTTCTTCCCAACCAAGAATGAGGAGGATTCCTCCTTAGTTAGATCTATCTCGAATAGTTCCATCCAATATAATGGTACGTTGGTAGAGATAAGAGTTATTCATCCACCACCAATGTTGAGTCCCCAACATCCATGGCATATTCGAAAATTTCTGACCCAATCTGAGATTGATTGCTGAAAGCTAATCATTTCATTTCATGAAACATTCGAGCACATTATTCGATACTGGAACCTTGACATATCGAGACAACTTGTTATGTCATCGGCCAAGATTTCGGTGACTTTGTGGGATATGACATACGAGTCAATTCCTACAAAGTATAAGGGGAATGGCGTTTATCTCCAAGAAATTGATAATGAAAATTATGCACTTATGTGCAATGACCTCATTAAGCAAATTGGCTTGATGGCAGATGATTACATAGGTCTTTGTTGGAATTCGTGTGACTCTAGTTTTCATTTCAAATTATTTCTTAGAAATATCCGATAATTTTATCTTTATGAGTCAAAAGATAAAGAAATAATAATCAAGTCTTCAGAATAATGTAATGGTCGTATCAATAAATATTAGCACATTTTACATCTTTGAACGTTGTAAAGGTACAATTTATTCAACATTCACATGAAATATTATATTATTTTTATGCTTATAATAATTAAGTATTTTTATTGTTTCTTATTTAAGGTGTCGTAGTTCATGAATTATTTTGTTGCATATTAAATATACTTGTTGCTATGTATAACATGTAAAATTATTGTTTCTCAGTTAATTATATGAAGTAAGTATGACTTTTAAATATTACTAGGAAAGTGCACGTGCGTTGCACGTGATTAACTAATTTTCTATGTTAGTTGACTCATGCAATTATTTTTCAATATACTATCTTAATGACATATCATATAATTTTTTTGGCTAATTCACTTTAATTATTACTATGTTGTTACAAAAAATTAATTATCATAAATACTTATAATCAAAACTTGAAAATAAAAAAATGAACTATAACTATTAAGTATTTTTTATCTGAATTTACATGTCTACATAACTATATTATAAAACAACCATTTGAACGAATGAGCAATATCTATTATTTTCTTCCTTTACCTTGATATTTCCATCTCAACCATTTTCCACAGGTTTAACCATTCTTTTTTATTTTTCTCAATCGGATACTTCATATTACAATCGTAAAATGAATATTATGCTTTCCATAGTACGAGGTTAATTTTTGCTGTAAATATTCGTAAATCTTCAAAGACTAAATCACACAATAAGTAAAAAGTATCAAATTGTGGCCTTGAAAACTTACCGCACCATGAAGAAAATAATTTTTTACAACTTCTTCCCCACCAAGAATGAGGAGGATTCCTCCTTAGTTAGATCTATCTCGAATAGTTCCATCCAATATAATGGTACGTTGGTAGAGATAAGGGATATTCATCCACCACCAATGTTGAGTCCCCGACATCCATGGCATATTCGAAAATTTCTGACCCAGTCTGAGATTGATTGCAGAAAGCTAATCATTTCATTTCATGAAACATTCGAGCACATTATTCGATACTGGAACCTTGACATATCGAGACAACTTGTTATCTCAACGGCCAAGATTTCGGTGACATTGTGGGATATGACATACGAGTCAATTCCTTCAAAGTATAATGGGAATGGCGTTTATATCCAATAAATTGATAATGAAAATTATGCACTTATGTGCAATGACCTCATTAAGCAACTTGGCTTGATGGCAGATGATTACATAGGTCTTTGTTGGAATTCGAGTGACTCTAGTTTTCATTTCAAATTATTTCTTAGAAATATCCGATAATTTTATCTTTATGAGTCAAAAGATAAAGAAATAATAATCAACTCTTCAGAATAATGTAATTGTCGTATCAATAAATATTAGCACATTTTACATCTTTGAATGTTGTAAAGGTACAATTTATTCAACATTCACATGAAATATTATATTATTTTTATGCTTATAATAATTAAGTATTTTTATTGTTTCTTATTTAAGGTGTCGTAGTTCATGAATTATTTTGTTGCATATTAAATATAATTGTTGCTATGTATAACATGTAAAATTATTGTTTCTCAGTTAATTTCCTGAAGTAAGTATGACTTTTAAATATTACTAGGAAAGTGCACGTGCGTTGCACGTGATTAACTAATTTTCTTTGTTAGTTGAATCATGCAATTATTTTTCAATATACTATCTTAATGACATATCATATAATTTTTTTGGCTAATTCAATTTAATTATTACTATGTTGTTACCAAAAATTAATTATCATAAATACTTATAATCAAAACTTGAAAATAAAAAAATGAACTATAACTATTAAGTATTTTTAATCTGAATTTACATGTCTACATAACTATTAAAACAACCATTTGAACGAATGAACAATGTCTATTATTTTCTGCCTTTACCTTGATATTTCCATCTCAACCATTTTCCACATGTTTAACCATTCTTTTTTATTTTTCTCAATCGGATACTTCATATTACAATCGTAAAATGAATATTATGCTTTCCATAGTACGAGGCTAATTGTTGTTGTAAATATTCGTAAATCTTCAAAGACTAAATCACACAATAAGTAAAAAGTATCAAATTGTGGCCTTGAAAACTTACCGCACCATGAAGAAAATAATTTTTTAAAACTTCTTCCCCACCAAGAATGAGGAGGATTCCTCCTTAGTTAGATCTATCTCGAATAGTTCCATCCAATATAATGGTACGGTTGTAGAGATAAGGGATATTCATCCACCACCAATGTTGATTCCCCGACATCCATGGCATATTCGAAAATTTCTGACCCAGTCTGAGATTGATTGCGGAAAGCTAATCATTACATTTCATGAAACATTCGAGCACATTATTCGATACTGGAACCTTGACATATCGAGACAACTTGTTATGTCAACGGCCAAGATTTCGGTGACTTTGTGGGATATGACATACGAGTCAATTCCTACAAAGTATAAAGGGAATGGCGTATATCTCCAAGAAATTGATAATGAAAATTATGCACTTATGTGCAATGACCTCATTAAGCAAATTGGCTTGATGGCAGATGATTACATAGGTCTTTGTTAAAATTCGAGTGACTCTAGTTTTCATTTCAAATTATTTCTTAGAAATATCCGATAATTTTATCTTTATGAGTCAAAAGATAAAGAAATAATAATCAAGTCTTCAGAATAATGTTATTGTCGTATCAATAAATATTAGCACATTTTACATCTTTGAATGTTGTAAGGGTACAATTTATTCAACATTCACATGAAATATTATATTATTTTTATGCTTATAATAATTAAGTATTTTTATTGTTTCTTATTTAAGGTGTCGTAGTTCATGAATTATTTTGTTGCATATTAAATATACTTGTTGCTATGTATAACATGTAAATTATTGTTTCTCAGTTAATTATATGAAGTAAGTACGACTTTTAAATATTATTAGGAAAGTGCACGTGCGTTGCACGTGATTAACTAATTTTCTATGTTAGTTGAATCATACAATTATTTTTCAATATACTATCTTAATATCATATCATATATTTTTTTTGGCTAATTCACTTTAATTATTACTATGTTGTTACCAAAAATTAATTATCATAAATACTTATAATCAAAACTTGAAAATAAAAAAATGAACTATAACTATTAAGTTGTGACGCCCCGGTTTTTTTTCCAGCCACGTCCTCGGGCCAAAACGACCCTCGACTGGAGTCGGGTCGCAAAAACAAACCAAACATGAATTTTAATCTAGACTAGCAGCGAAAACATATAATTTAAAACGTGAATTAGTTTAAATATCTTAAACAATTTAATTTAAAACTCATAAACACTATCCAATCACATTCTGAAACCTCCGAATGTAAATAATCCAAACACGACTAAAAAAAAATAAACATGACCGACTCGGATCCCGGATCACCAACTATCAAACCCGTCAACTGTCGAAAGTACCTGAAATAGTAATCCACAAAGAGTGGTAAGTTGATTGTCCAACTTAGTGAGGCAGTGTGCAAATGTACATTAACAATACTACTGATAAATCAATTCAAACACGCACACTAAAGACGCAAAACACGTATGTATGCAACAGACATCTCATCCAGCAACGTAGTGGGCTCGAATGAATATGATAAGATAAAAGACATCTCATCCAACCCGTAGTGGGCTCGAATGAATGTGATAAAAGGACATCTCATTCAGCAACGTAGTGGGCTCGAATGAATGTGATAAGATAAAAGACATCTCATCCAACCCGTAGTGGGCTCGAATGAATGTGATAAAAGGACATCTCATTCAGCAACGTAGTGGGCTCGAATGAATGTGATAAGATAAAAGACATCTCATCCAACCCATAGTGGGCTCGAATGAATGTGATAAAAGGACATCTCATTCAGCAACGTAGTGGGCTCGAACGAATGTGATAAGATAAAAGACATCTCATCCAACCCGTAGTGGGCTCGAATGAATGTGATAAAAGACATCTCGTCCAACCGCATAGTGGGCTCGAACGAATGTGATAAAAGACTCATGCAAAGACATCTCATCCAACCGCATAGTGGGCTCGAATGAATGTGATCAGACCCAATGATGCAAACGATAAACAAAAACAAAACCCCAACACTCGCACATTAGAAATTCACAATTTTTATAGTCACAGGCGCAGTTCAAATTCCACAAAGCATATAAATAATACACTTAACAGTTAATATTCCACTTCAAGCAGCACCATGTAAACTCGCACACGAACACTCACCTGATTAAATGGGGTGCTTTTGGAGAATTGGATGCAAATTCCGGATCAATAATCTCAACTACCTCGACTTCAAACGACCCCGAAACACCACTGAAACCCCACTAAGCTTGTTCAGAAAGAACCTAGGGATAATTGAGGCAACTTAGGTTACTGGAAGGCATTTAAAACTCTAAGCTATCAAACAAAATAAATTAAAAACTCACGGTTCACAGACTACTTCTCAAAAGCCAAAACTAACATTATTAGGTAAGACAAAGCTTGAATCTACAACCTTATGATATAAAATGAATATTTAATCAAGATTACATAATCAAATGTCAACTCTATTAAATTTCCTTCGCATTTTAGTTGCGTGAGTTTGTCATATTAACTACTTCCCACGTACTTAATTCCAAGAAAGAATTCTGCATCAATTTACATTACACATCCAATTTTCTACATTACAAGAATTATGAGATCAACTCATGGTCCACCACTATATATGTATTACTTTTCCCGAATCAATTCATCAATGGTAGTGTTAATTACACAATATTTAATTGCTAAAATGTTAGAAGTTAATACCTCCTACGTAGATCAATTCCATTAAGAAATTATGCACCAATTTACATTACAAAGCCAATTCTCTACATATATAGAATTCTAAGGTCCGATCATGGCCCACCACTACGTATCTATTTACTTTTCAAGAATCAATTCACCAAGGATAGTTTTAATTACACAATATTAAATTGCTCAAAGTTTAGAAGTTTCTCACCCGTGTCTGCGCCGCTAATCACCGTAGAAACCCAAGAATCCTAATTAGCTCTCATTCTTTTGAAACTTCAAACTTACAAATGCCCTACTTCGTTTTAATCCCTCATTCCCATTTAATTGGGCCTTAGTTAACGATTAATCTTTAGTCAAATTACTTTTCTAATCTGATCCTCATTCCCATTTAATTGGGCCTTAGTTAACGATTAATCTTTAGTCAAATTACTTTTCTAATCTGATCCAGTCTTATTAAACATTTTACTTTAGTTGATATATATAGCTAACTAACTTTGAGAATTAACATTTAAATAAATTTTAGTCACTTAATTTAAATGCTTAAACATCAAGATCTAGATTTTGAAAATTACATAATAGACCCCAAATAAAAATTTGGGGTTTCACATAAGTATTTTTAATCTGAATTTACATGTCTACATAACTATTATTATAAAACAACAATTTGAACGAATGAACAATATCTATTATTTTCTTCCTTTACCTTGATATTTCCATCTCAACCATATTCCACAGGTTTAACCATTCTTTTTTATTTTTCTCAATCGGATACTTCATATTACAATCGTAAAATGAATATTATGCTTTCCATAGTACGAGGTTAATTGTTGCTTTAAATATTCGTAAATCTTCAAAGACTAAATCACACAATAAGTAAAAAGTATCAAATTGTGGCCTTGAAAACATATTGTACCTTGAAGAAAATAATTTTTTACAACTTCTTCCCCACCAAGAATGAGGAGGATTCCTCCTTAGTTAGATCTATCTCGAATAATTCCATCCAATATATTGGTACGTTGGTAGAGATAAGGGATATTCATCCACCACCAATGTTGAGTCCCCGACATCCATGGCATATTCGAAAATTTCTGACCCAGTCTGAGATTGATTGCAGAAAGCTAATAATTTCATTTCATGAAACATTCGAGCACATTATTCGATACTGGAACCTTGACATATCGAGACAACTTGTTATGTCAACGACCAAGATTTCGGTGACTTTGTGGGATATGACATACGAGTCAATTCCTTCAAAGTATAATGGGAATGGCGTTTATCTCCAATAAATTGATAATGAAAATTATGCACTTATGTGCAATGACCTCATTAAGCAAATTGGCTTGATGGCAGATGATTACATAGGTCTTTGTTAAAATTCGAGTGACTCTAGTTTTCATTTCAAATTATTTCTTAGAAATATCCGATAATTTTATCTTTATGAGTCAAAAGATAAAGAAATAATAATCAAGTCTTAAGAATAATGTTATTGTCGTATCAATAAATATTAGCACATTTTACATCTTTGAATGTTATAAGGGTACAATTTATTCAACATTCACATGAAATATTATATTATTTTTATGCTTATAATAATTAAGTATTTTTATTGTTTCTTATTTAAAGTGTCGTAGTTCATGAATTATTTTGTTGCATATTCAATATACTTGTTGCTATGTATAACATGTAAAATTCTTGTTTCTCAGTTAATTATATGAAGTAAGTATGAATTTTAAATATTACTAGGAAAGTGCACGTGCGTTGCACGTGATTAACTAATTATCTATGTTAGTCGAATCATACAATCATTTTTCAATATACTATCTTAATGACATATCATATAATTTTTTTGGCTAATTCACTTTGATTATTACTATGTTGTTACCAAAAATTAATTATCATAAATACTTATAATCAAAACTTGAAAATAAAAAATGAACTTTAACTATTAAGTATTTTTAATCTGAAATTACATGTCTACATAACTATTATTCTAAAACAACCATTTGAACGAATGAACAATATCTATTATTTTCTTCCTTTACCTTGATATTTCCATCTCAACCATTTTCCACAGGTTTAACCCATTCTTTTTTATTTTTCTCAATCGGATTATTTATATTACAATCGTAAAATGAATATTATACTTTCCATAGTACGAGGCTAATTGTTGCTGTAAATATTCGTAAATATTCAAAGTCTAAATCACACAATAAGTAAAGAGTATCAATTTGTGGCCTTGAAAACTTACCGCACCATGAAGAAAACAATTTTTTACAACTTCTTCCCCACCAAGAATGAGGAGGATTCCTCCTTAGTTAGATCTATCTCGAATAGTTCCATCCAATATAATGGTACGTTGGTTGAGATAAGGGATATTCATCCACCACCAATGTTGAGTCCCCGACATCCATGGCATATTCGAAAATTTCTGACCCAGTCTGAGATTGATTGCAGAAAGCTAATCATTTCATTTCATGAAACATTCGAGCACATTATTCGATACTGGAACCTTGATATATCGAGACAACTTGTTATGTCAACGGCCAAGATTTCGGTGACTTTGTGGGATATGACATACGAGTCAATTCCTACAAAGTATAAGGGGAATGACGTTTATCTCCAAGAAATTGATAATGAAAATTATGCACTAATGTGCAATGACCTCATTAAGCAAATTGGCTTGATGGCAGATGATTACATAGGTCTTTGTTGGAATTCGAGTGACTCTAGTTTCCATTTCAAATTATTTCTTAGAAAAATCCGATAAGTTTATCTTTATGAGTCAAAAGATAAAGAAATAATAATCAAGTCTTCAAAATAATGTAATTGTCGTATCAATAAATATTAGCACATTTTACATCTTTGAATGTTGTAAAGGTACAATTTATTCAACATTCACATGAAATATTATATTATTTTTATGCTTATAATAATTAAGTATTTTTATTGTTTCTTATTTAAGGTGTGGTAGTTCATGAATTATTTTGTTGCATATTAAATATACTTGTTGCTATGTATAACATGTAAAATTATTGTTTCTCAGTTAATAATATGAAGTAAGTATGAGTTTTAAATATTACTAGGAAAGTGCACGTGCGTTGCACGTGATTAACTAATTTTCTAGCTTAGTTGAATCATACAATTATTTTTTCAATATACTATCTTAATGACATATCATATAATTTTTTTGGCTAATTCACTTTAATTATTACTATGTTGTTACCAAATTAATTATCATAAATATTTATAATCAAAACTTGAAAATAAAAAAATGAACTATAACTATTAAGTATTTTTAATCTGAATTTATATGTCTACATAATTATTATTATAAAACAACCATTTGAACGAATGAACAATATCTATTATTTTCTTCCTTTACCTTGATATTTCCATCTCAACCATTTTCCACAGGATTAACCATTCTTTTTTATTTTTCTCAATCGGATACTTCATATTACAATCGTAAAATGAATATTATGCTTTCCATAGTACGAGGTTAATTGTTGTTGTAAATATTCGTAAATCTTCAAAGACTAGATCACACAATAAGTAAAAAGTATCAAATTGTGGCCTTGAAAACTTACCGCACCATGAAGAAAATAATTTTATACAACTTCTTCCCCACCAAGAATGAGGAGGATTCCTCCTTAGTTAGATCTATCTCGAATAGTTCCATCCAATATAATGGTACGTTGATAGAGATAAGGGATATTCATCCACCACCAATGTTGAGTCCCCGACATCCATGGCATATTCGAAAATTTCTGACCCAGTCTGAGTTTGATTGCAGAAAGCTAATCATTTCATTTCATGAAACATTCGAGCACATTATTCGATACTGGAACCTTGATATATCGAGACAACTTGTTATGTCAACGGCCAAGATTTCGGTGACTTTGTGGGATATGACATACGAGTCAATTCCTACAAAGTATAAAGGGAATGGCGTTTATCTCCAAGAAATTGATAATGAAAATTATGCACTAATGTGCAATGACCTCATTAAGCAAATTGGCTTGATGGCAGATGATTACATAGGTCTTTGTTGGAATTCGAGTGACTCTAGTTTTCATTTCAAATTATTTCTTAGAAAAATCCGATAAGTTTATCTTTATGAGTCAAAAGATAAAGAAATAATAATCAAGTCTTCAAAATAATGTAATTGTCGTATCAATAAATATTAGAACATTTTACATCTTTGAATGTTTTAAAGGTACAATTTATTCAACATTCACATGAAATATTATATTATTTTTATGCTTATAATAATTAAGTATTTTTATTGTTTCTTATTTAAGGTGTCGTAGTTCATGAATTATTTTGTTGCATATTAAATATACTTGTTGCTATGTATAACATGTAAAATTATTGTTTCTCAGTTAATTATATGAAGTAAGTATGACTTTTAAATATTTCTAGGAAAGTGCACGTGCGTTGCACGTGATTAACTAATTTTCTATGTTAGTTGAATCATACAATTATTTTTCAATATACTATCTTAATGACATATCATATAATTTTTTTGGCTAATTCACTTTAATTATTACTATGTTGTTACCAAAAATTTATTATCATAAATACTTATAATCAAAACTTCAAAATAAAAAAATGAACTATAACTATTAAGTATTTTTAATCTGAATTTACTTGTCTACATAACTATTATTATAAAACAACCATTTGAACGAATGAACAATATCTATTATTTTCTTCCTTTACCTTGATATTTCCATCTCAACCATTTTCCACAGGATTAACCATTCTTTTTTATTTTTCTCAATCGGATACTTCATATTACAATCGTAAAATGAATATTATGCTTTCCATAGTACGAGGTTAATTGTTGTTGTAAATATTCGTAAATCTTCAAAGACTAGATCACACAATAAGTAAAAAGTATCAAATTGTGGCCTTGAAAACTTACCGCACCATGAAAAAAATAATTTTATACAACTTCTTCCCCACCAAGAATGAGGAGGATTCCTCCTTAGTTAGATCTATCTCGAATAGTTCCATCCAATATAATGGTACGTTGATAGAGATAAGGGATATTCATCCACCACCAATGTTGAGTCCCCGACATCCGTGGCATATTCGAAAATTTCTGACCCAGTCTGAGTTTGATTGCAGAAAGCTAATCATTTCATTTCATGAAACATTCGAGCACATTATTCGATACTGGAACCTTGATATATCGAGACAACTTGTTATGTCAACGGCCAAGGTTTCGGTGACTTTGTGGGATATGACATACGAGTCAATTCCTACAAAGTATAAGGGGAATGGCGTTTATCTCCAAGAAATTGATAATGAAAATTATGCACTAATGTGGAATGACCTCATTAAGCAAATTGGCTTGATGGCAGATGATTAAATAGGTCTTTGTTGGAATTCGAGTGACTCTAGTTTTCATTTCAAATTATTTCTTAGAAAAATCCGATAAGTTTATCTTTATGAGTCAAAAGATAAAGAAATAATAATCAAGTCTTCAAAATAATGTAATTGTCGTATCAATAAATATTAGAACATTTTACATCTTTGAATGTTTTAAAGGTACAATTTATTCCACATTCACATGAAATATTATATTATTTTTATGCTTATAATAATTAAGTATTTTTATTGTTTCTAATTTAAGGTGTCGTAGTTCATGAATTATTTTGTTGCATATTAAATATACTTGTTGCTATGTATAACATGTAAAATTATTGTTTCTCAGTTAATTATATGAAGTAAGTATGACTTTTAAATATTTCTAGGAAAGTGCACGTGCGTTGCACGTGATTAACTAATTTTCTATGTTAGTTGAATCATAAAATCATTTTTCAATATACTATCTTAATGACATATCATATAATTTTTTTGGCTAATTCACTTTAATTATTACTATGTTGTTACCAAAAATTAATTATCATAAATACTTATAATCAAAACTTGAAAATAAAAAAATGAACTATAACTATTAAGTATTTTTAATCTGAATTTACATTTCTACATAACTATTATTATAAAACAACCATTTGAACGAATGAACAATATCTATTATTTTCTTCCTTTACCTTGATATTTCCATCTCAACCATTTTCCACAGGTTTAACCATTCTTTTTTATTTTTCTCAATCGGATACTTCATATTACAATCGTAAAATGAATATTATGCTTTCCATAGTACGAGGTTAATTGTTGCTGTAAATATTCGTAAATCTTCAAAGACTAAATCACACAATAAGTAAAAAGTATCAAATTGTGGCCTTTAAAACTTACCGCACCATGAAGAAAATTATTGTTTACAACTTCTTCCCCACCAAGAATGAGGAGGATTCCTCCTTAGTTAGATCTATCTCGAATAGTTCCATCCAATATAATGGTACGTTGGTAGAGATAAGGGATATTCATCCACCACCAATGTTGAGTCCCCGACATCCATGGCATATTCGAAAATTTCTGACCCAGTCTGAGATTGATTGCGGAAAGCTAATCATTTCATTTCATGAAACATTCGAGCACATTATTCGATACTGGAACCTTAACATATCGAGACAACTTGTTATCTCAACGGCCAAGATTTCGGTGACTTTGTGGGATATGACATACGAGTCAATTCCTACAAAGACAAAGTATAAGGGGAATGGCGTTTATCTCCAAGAAATTGATAATGAAAATTATGCACTTATGTGCAATAACCTCATTAAGGAAATTGGCTTAATGGCAGATGATTACATAGGTCTTTGTTGGAATTCGAGTGACTCTAGTTTTCATTTCAAATTATTTCTTAGAAATATCCGATAAGTTAATCTTTATGAGTCAAAAGATAAAGAAATAATAATAAAGTCTTCAGAATAATGTTATTGTCGTATCAATAAATATTAGCACATTTTACATCTTTGAATGTTGTAAGGGTACAATTTATTCAACATTAACATGAAATATTATATTATTTTTATGCTTATAATAATTAAGTATTTTTATTGTTTCTTATTTAAGGTGTCGTAGTTCATGAATTTTTTTTTTTTGCATATTCAATATACTTGTTGCTATGTATAACATGTAAAATTCTTGTTTCTCAGTTAATTATATGAAGTAAGTATGAATTTTAAATATTACGAGGAAGGTGCACGTGCGTTGCACGTGATTAACTAATTATCTATGTTAGTTGAATCATACAATCATTTTTCAATATACTACCTTAATGACATATCATATAATTTTTTTGGCTAATTCACTTTAATTATAACTATGTTGTTACCAAAAATTAATTATCATAAATTCTTATAATCAAAACTCGAAAATAAAAAATGAACTATAACTATTAAGTATTTTTAATCTGAAATTACATGTCTACATAACTATTATTCTAAAACAACCATTTGAACGAATGAACAATATCTATTATTTTCTTTCTTTACCTTGATATTTCCATCTCAACCATTTTTCACAGGTTTAACCCATTCTTTTTTATTTTTCTCAATCGGATTCTTGATATTACAATGGTAAAATGAATATTATGCATTCCATAGTAGGAGGCTAATTGTTGCTGTAAATATTCGTAAATCTTCAAAGTCTAAATCACACAATAAGTAAAAAGTATCAATTTGTGGCCTTGAAAACATACCGCACCATGAAGAAAACAATTTTTTACAACTTCTTCCCCACCAAGAATGAGGAGGATTCCTCCTTAGTTAGATCTATCTCGAATAGTTCCATCCAATATAATGGTACGTTGGTAGAGATAAGGGATATTCATCCACCACCAATGTTGAGTCCCCGACATCCATGGCATATTCGAAAATTTCTGACACAGTCTTAGATTGATTGCGGAAAGCTAATCATTACATTTCATGAAACATTCGAGCACATTATTCGATACTGGAACCTTGACATATCGAGACAACTTGTTATGTCATCGGCCAAGATTTCGGTGACTTTGTGGGATATGACATACGAGTCAATTGCTACAAAGTATAAGGGGAATGGCGTTTATCTCCAAGAAATTGATAATGAAAATTATGCACTTATGTGCAATGACCTCATTAAGCAAATTGGCTTGATGGCAGATGATTACATAGGTCTTTGTTGGAATTCGTGTGACTCTAGTTTTCATTTCAAATTATTTCTTAGAAATATCCGATAATTTTATCTTTATGAGTCAAAAGATAAAGAAATAATAATCAAGTCTTCAGAATAATGTAATGGTCGTATCAATAAATATTAGCACATTTTACATCTTTTAACGTTGTAAAGGTACAATTTATTCAACATTCACATGAAATATTATATTATTTTTATGCTTATAATAATTAAGTATTTTTATTGTTTCTTATTTAAGGTGTCGTAGTTCATGAATTATTTTGTTGCATATTAAATATACTTGTTGCTATGTATAACATGTAAAATTATTGTTTCTCAGTTAATTATATGAAGTAAGTATGACTTTTAAATATTACTAGGAAAGTGCACGTGCGTTGCACGTGATTAACTAATTTTCTATGTTAGTTGACTCATGCAATTATTTTTCAATATACTATCCTAATGTCATATCATATAATTTTTTTGGATAATTCACTTTAATTATTACTATGTTGTTACAAAAAATTAATTTTCATAAATACTTATAATCAAAACTTGAAAATAAAAAAATGAACTATAATTATTAAGTATTTTTAATCTGAATTTACATGTCTACATAACTATTATTATAAAACAACCATTTGAACGAATGGACAATATCTATTATTTTCTTCCTTTACCTTGATATTTCCATCTCAACCATTTTCCACAGGTTTAACCATTCTGTTTTATTTTTCTCAATCGGATACTTCATATTACAATCGTAAAATGAATATTATGCTTTCCATAGTACGAGGTTAATTGTTGCTGTAAATATTCGTAAATCTTCAAAGACTAAATCACACAATAAGTAAAGAGTATCAAATTGTGGCCTTGAAAACTTACCGCACCATGAAGAAAATAATTTTTTACAACTTCTTCCCCACCAAGAATGAGGAGGATTCCTCCTTAGTTAGATCTATCTCGAATAGTTCCATCCAATATAATGGTACGTTGGTAGAGATAAGGGATATTCATCCACCACCAATGTTGAGTCCCCGACATCCATGGCATATTCGAAAATTTCTGACCCAGTCTGAGATTGATTGCGGAAAGCTAATCATTACATTTCATGAAACATTCGAGCACATTATTCGATACTGGAACCTTGACATATCGAGACAACTTGTTATCTCAACGACAAAGATTTCGGTGACATTGTGGGATATGACATACGAGTCAATTCCTTCAAAGTATAATGGGAATGGCGTTTATCTCCAATAAATTGATAATGAAAATTATGCACTTATGTGCAATGACCTCATTAAGCAACTTGGCTTGATGGCAGATGATTACATAGGTCTTTGTTGGAATTCGAGTGACTCTAGTTTTCATTTCAAATTATTTCTTAGAAATATCCGATAATTTTATCTTCATAAGTCAAAAGATAAAGAAATAATAATCAAGTCTTCAGAATAATGTTATTGTCGTATCAATAAATATTAGCACATTTCACATCTTTGAATGTTGTAAGGGTACAATTTATTCAACATTCACATGAAATATTATATTATTTTTATGCTTATAATAATTAAGTATTTTTATTGTTTCTTATTTAAAGTGTCGTAGTTCATGAATTTTTTTTTTTTCATATTCAATATACTTGTTGCTGTGTATAACATGTAAAATTCTTGTTTCTCAGTTAATTATATGATGTAAGTATGAATTTTAAATATTACTAGGAAAGAGCACGTGCGTTGCACGTGATTAACTAATTATCTATGTTAGTCGAATCATACAATCATTTTTCAATATACTATCTTAATGACATGTCATATAATTTTTTTGGCTAATTCACTTTGATTATAACTATGTTGTTACCAAAAATTAATTATCATAAATACTTATAATCAAAACTCGAAAATAAAAAATGAACTATAACTATTAAGTATTTTTAATATGAAATTACATGTCTACATAACTATTATTCTAAAACAACCATTTGAATGAATGAACAATATCTATTATTTTCTTCATTTACCTTGATATTTCCATCTCAACCATTTTCCACAGGTTTAACACATTCTTTTTTATTTTTCTCAATCGGATTCTTGATATTACAATCGTAAAATGAATATTATGCTTTCCATTGTACGAGGCTAATTGTTGCTGTAAATATTCGTAAATCTTCAAAGTCGAAATCACACAATAAGTTAAAAGTATCAATTTGTGGCCTTGAAAACTTACCGCACCATGAAGAAAACAATTTTTTACAACTTCTTCCCAACCAAGAATGAGGAGGATTCCTCCTTAGTTAGATCTATCTCGAATAGTTCCATCCAATATAATGGTACGTTGGTAGAGATAAGAGTTATTCATCCACCACCAATGTTGAGTCCCCAACATCCATGGCATATTCGAAAATTTCTGACCCAATCTGAGATTGATTGCTGAAAGCTAATCATTTCATTTCATGAAACATTCGAGCACATTATTCGATACTGGAACCTTGACATATCAAGACAATTTGTTATGTCATCGGCCAAGATTTCGGTGACTTTGTGGGATATGACATACGAGTCAATTCCTACAAAGTATAAGGGGAATGGCGTTTATCTCCAAGAAATTGATAATGAAAATTATGCACTTATGTGCAATGACCTCATTAAGCAAATTGGCTTGATGGCAGATGATTACATAGGTCTTTGTTGGAATTCGAGTGACTCTAGTTTTCATTTCAAATTATTTCTTAGAAATATCCGATAATTTTATCTTTATGAGTCAAAAGATAAAGAAATAATAATCAAGTCTTCAGAATAATGTAATTGTCGTATCAATAAATATTAGCACATTTTACATCTTTGAATGTTGTAAAGGTACAATTTATTCAACATTCACATGAAATATTATATTATTTTTATGCTTATAATAATTAAGTATTTTTATTGTTTCTTATTTAAGGTGTCGTAGTTCATGAATTATTTTGTTGCATATTAAATATACTTGTTGCTATGTATAACATGTAAAATTATTGTTTCTCAGTTAATTATATGAAGTAAGTATGACTTTTAAATATTACTAGGAAAGTGCACGTGCGTTGCACGTGATTAACTAATTTTCTATGTTAGTTGACTCATGCAATTATTTTTCAATATACTATCCTAATGACATATCATATAATTTTTTTGGCTAATTCACTTTAATTATTACTATGTTGTTACAAAAAATTAATTATCATAAATACTTATAATCAAAACTTGAAAATAAAAAAATGAACTATAACTATTAAGTATTTTTAATCTGAATTTACATGTCTACATAACTATTATTATAAAACAACCATTTGAACGAATGGACAATATCTATTATTTTCTTCCTTTACCTTCATATTTTCATCTCAACCATTTTCCACAGGTTTAACCATTCTTTTTTATTTTTCTCAATCGGATACTTCATATTACAATCGTAAAATGAATATTATGCTTTCCATAGTACGAGGTTAATTGTTGCCGTAAATATTCGTAAATCTTCAAAGACTAAATCACACAATAAGTAAAAAGTATCAAATTGTGGCCTTGAAAACTTACTGCACCATTAAGAAAATAATTTTTTACAACTTCTTCCCCACCAAGAATGAGGAGGATTCCTCCTTAGTTAGATCTATCTCGAATAGTTCCATCCAATATAATGGTACGTTGGTAGAGATAAGGGATATTCATCCACCACCAATGTTGAGTCCCCGACATCCGTGGCATATTCGAAAATTTCTGACCCAGTCTGAGATTGATAGCGGAAAGCTAATCATTACATTTCATGAAACATTCGAGCACATTATTCGATACTGGAACCTTGACATATCGAGACAACTTGTTATCTCAACGACAAAGATTTCGGTGACATTGTGGGATATGACATACGAGTCAATTCCTTCAAAGTATAATGGGAATGGGGTTTATCTCCAATAAATTGATAATGAAAATTATGCACTTATGTGCAATGACCTCATTAAGCAACTTGGCTTGATGGCAGATGATTACATAGGTCTTTGTTGGAATTCGAGTGACTCTAGTTTTCATTTCAAATTATTTCTTAGAAATATCCGATAATTTTATCTTCATAAGTCAAAAGATAAAGAAATAATAATCAAGTCTTCAGAATAATGTTATTGTCGTATCAATAAATATTAGCACATTTTACATCTTTGAATGTTGTAAGGGTACAATTTATTCAACATTCACATGAAATATTATATTATTTTTATGCTTATAATAATTAAGTATTTTTATTGTTTCTTATTTAAAGTGTCGTAGTTCATGAATTATTTTTTTTGCATATTCAATATACTTGTTGCTGTGTATAACATGTAAAATTCTTGTTTCTCAGTTAATTATATGAAGTATGAATTTTAAATATTACTAGGAAAGTGCACGTGCGTTGCACGTGATTAACTAATTATCTATGTTAGTCGAATCATACAATCATTTTTCAATATACTATCTTAATGACATATCATATAATTTTTTTGGCTAATTCACTTTAATTATTACTAGGTTGTTACAAAAAATTAATTATCATAAATACTTATAATCAAAACTTGAAAATAAAAAATGAACTATAACTATTAAGTATTTTTAATCTGAAATTACATGTTTACATAACTATTATTCTAAAACAACCATTTGAACGAATGAACAATATCTATTATTTTCTTCATTTACCTTGATATTTCCATCTCAACCATTTTCCACAGGTTTAACACATTCTTTTCTATATTTCTCAATCGGATTCTTGATATTACAATCGTAAAATGAATGTTGGATAAGGATGAAGATGAAGGCACTGAAGAAAGTTTGATAAGGGAGGTTTTGATGCATTCCAAAACTTCATAAATTGGCTAAGTATGGAGTAACTTAGCTGATAAACTTATCAAGGAATTTTGACTAAGTAATGAAGACATCAGAAGAGTCAAAGTTTCAAGGTCCAAGACTTCTGATCTGCTAAAGTAAAGTTATCAGACTAGTGAAGATCAGCCGACTCAAATCAGATTTGTTCAAGTTTGAGATCAGCCGAGTTCGCCATCAGACTTATACTTTCGTCAGCCAAGTGAAGAAGATCATGAAGTGTTCCCAACGGTAATAAATGCCCCTTGGTGTAATAAATGCTGAAGTACGAGGATATTTAAGACAAATGATTGAAGAAAAGCTTCGCATCAGCCGAGTGCATTTAATGCTGCATTTAATGCTGCCTGCAGAATAGTACTGTTTACAGTACGGACAGACTGCAAAAGAGCCGTTCGCGGAGTTTAAGGACCAGTACTCGAGGAATTTGAATTCTGTCTCTCTTCAACGGACACTTTTCAATCCTTAAGTATAAATAGCTGAAAGAGACGAAGAAGAAATAAGCAACACACTTTCTGAGAGAAATTTCCGAAGCAAAATTCTTTAAGTCTCAAGAACAGCTCACTCATCAGCTGAGTCATTTGTTGACGAAAGCAGAGTTGAAGAATCAAGAAAAATACATCTTCTGAGTGATTTTGTAAACAAGAGTGTTGTGCGGAGTTGTGATCCATCTTTGTGAGTGATCAAACTTCAGAGAATAGGTTTTCTGTGTGATTTCCTATTGCGAACTTGTGGTCGTTTCATTTGTTGTTCGACGCAAGCAGAGTATACTGTAAACTTTGTGATTATAGTATAACCCAAGATCTGAGTGACTTGGAAGAGTGGACTAAAGGATATTTAAATCCATATAACCACTATAAAAATTGATTGTGTTTTTACATTGCTTTTAAACTTGCATATTTTCTGTTTGCATAAAAACACGTTAAGTTAACTGTTTGAAAAGAAGTTAAAAGGAGTTTATAAAACTGGGGAATTACTTTTCAAACTACTAAGTTTACTTGTGAAAAACACTTTGAAAATCCGCTGCAAGTACTCTAAGTATTAAAACTGATTTTAACAAAATCAGCTAAGTAACTATCAGACGAGTGGTCGACAAGACTGTTCAAAGATTTGTTCTCGAACAGAATTGTAACTTACTAATCTGATCAGCTTAGTCTGTTCAGTAAGAGTAAAGTTTTAAAGTTAAAATTGAAGAAAATTTTTAAAGAGGTTTATTCACCCCCCCCCCCTCTAAACCTCTTCTGACCACTTGGGACCAACAAGTGGTATCAGAGCGGGTGGTTCATTAGAATCAGCTGCCTGATCAACGAGCTTGATCCAAGTGTTTTTCAAAGGTTTTCAAAACTTTTCAAAAGAGCATCTTTTTGAAAAATAAAAACTTTTTGAAAAATGGATTGTATCAGCCATGTTCCTCACATTGCTGGTATGTCCTTTGAGGACTGGAAAATCAGAATGGAGATTTTCCTTGCTGCTTACAATGATAACATGTATACATGTATCATCAAAGGTCCATTCAAATTCACCAAGACCATCATCGTAGATGAAGCTCAAATAGTGGTGGAAAAAGACTTAACAGAAATGACAGCAGAAGAAATAAAGCTGTTCAACCTGGACAAAGTCGGAAGATTCATCATGACCAAAGCCCTGGATAATGATCGGTTTGACAAAGTCAAGCATTGCAAAACTGCAAAGGAGATGTGGGATAAGGTTCGTGACATGAGTGAAGGCAATGTTGCTATTAAAGAGCATCAGCTCAGTGTTGCCTTGGAGAAGCTGGACAACTTCAAGATGAAGTCTGGAGAAACCATTGATCAGATGGACACCAGATTCACCAGAACTCTGAATGAAGTTTTGAAGCTGGGAAAGACTTTCACTGACAAAGAGATCACTGTCAGAGTACTGAAGGCTCTACCTTCCAAGTTCAACATGAAGGTGACAGCAATGGAAGAATCAAGAGATCTGGGCAAGATTTCTCTTACAGAGCTGTTCTCCGTACTCAAGGCGTATGAGTATAAACTGCCAAGGATGGGAATTGAAGAAACCTCAACTTCAGGACCCACAGCTGCACTGGTTGCTGCTGAAAACCAAAGAAGACCAGCTCAAAGAAATGCTGAAGTGGACTCATCTGATGAAGCCACTCTACTCAACAAAAAGGAGTACACTGCTGGAGACGTTGCACTGTTGATAAACAATTTTAAGAAGTTCTACAAAAGAAAAATGAAGAACAAATACAACAATGCTTCTACTTCTAAACCTAATTTTTCTTCTCAGGATAAGGATGATTATAAATCAAAACTGATGTGTTACAACTGCAGGAAATTGGGACACTTCATAAGAGACTGCCCATATCCAAAAGCAGAAAAGTACACTGAGGAAGAGAAGAAAATGAGAAAAGAAAGAAAGCATCAGAGAGGCAAGGCAATGATGGCTGAAGCAGAAAAGCTGACCGCTGTCTACTCATCTGATTCAGATTCAGACACGTCTGATGAAGAATCGTCTGATGAAGAAAAACCTGCTCTCCTGTGCCTGATGGCAAAGGAATCTGATGACTCTGAGGATGAGGTAACTCCTCAAGAAAATGAACTGTTTAATTCTCTAGAGCAAATGATGTTGAATAATACTACTATTGCTGGAGAGTTTGTTAAGCTTAAGGAAGAGATGAACTTGCTAAAAGAGCAAAATAGTTCACTGAAACTTTTAGCTGAAAAGCCAAAAGAATCAGCTGAATATAAACAGCTTGAGCAAGAGCATGAATCTCTGAAAGCTGAATGTGAGGTCTATAAAGGAAAGATCATGGAACTTGAGAAAATCATTGAGTCTCATGATAAGTCTACTGTTGCATCCATGCATACATCTAGTAAACAGGAGACACCTTTAGAAAAGGATAAACTAGAGTTGAACCATACTGAAAAATTCATATCAGCTGACAATAGTAAGGTCATTTTGTATGTTCAAACTTCTAAACCTACCTCATCTGAGAAAGTGGTAAAGGAGAAGAAATCTCCTAAGGCTAAAAAGAGCAAAGAGCCTAGTGTAGGAAATCAGACTAGTAAGACCAAACAGCAGAGTCCTAAGAAGTCTGCTGATAAAGCTAAATTGAATCAATCTGTTGGTAAAACTAAGTCAAAAACAAATGAGCAAGCACCTAGTAAACCAAAGAAGCATAAGAATAAGAAAAATCAAAATGCTTGGTATGGAAATGAGTCATATTATGTGCAACCTGCTGCATATCATCCTATGTATCATGCACCTCAATTTCCTAGTTACTATGCACCTTACCCTGCTCATCCAATGCATGCATATCCTGCATATCATGCACCTTACCCTGCTTATGAACATTATTCATATCATACTGATCATCAACATGACTTATCTGATAACTATGATAAAAATGAAACTGTTCATGCTCCTAAAACTCAGAAACCTAAGAAGCCTAAGACTTCAACATCTTGGGTTGTCAAGGGTGGAACTAATCCTTCAGGACCCTCTCAATAAGGGTACCTAAAACAATTTTATTTTTGTTTTGTAGGTTAGGATTAGGAGTAGGAGTAAAGTAGAGAAGATTTGGTACTTGGACAGCGGATGTTCAAGGCACATGTGTGGAAACATACATGAGTTGACTGATGCAGTTGCTGTGGATGGTCCAAGTGTTACATTTGGAGACAGCAAAGAAGGCAAGATTAAAGCTAAAGGAAGATTAATCAAAGGAAACATAGAGATATCTGACGTCTCATATGTTAAAGGCCTAAAGTATAATCTGCTGAGCATAAGTCAATTTTGTGACAAAGGATATTCAGTCATCTTCTCAACAGATAAGTGCTACGTTGAACAAATTGGTACAAAGAAGGTAATTTTATCTGGAAGACGACAAGGGAATGTCTACATAGTCGACTGGAATTCTGTTGACAAGAATTCAAGTGTTTGTTTGGTGGCATCTGCACCAAGTGAAGTTAGCTGGCTATGGCACAAAAGAATGAATCATTTAAACTTCAAGACCATAAACAGATTAATCAAGAATAATTTGGTAGAAGGGATTCCAAAAGCAGTCATGAGCAAAGACAAGCTCTGTGACGCCTGTCAGAAGGGTAAACAAATCAAGTCATCATTCAAAGAAAAGAAGCACCAATCTTCTGGAAGAATATTGGAGCTGTTGCATATGGACTTATTTGGACCCATTGATCCAGTCAGCAATGGTGGAAAGAAATACTGCCTAGCTGTTGTGGATGATTATTCAAGATTTACTTGGGTGATTTTCATGAAAAAGAAAAGTGAAACCAAGGAACATCTTACCAATCTGATGGAACTGATCCAGAATGAGAAGAGTATCAAAATATTGAAGATCAGATCAGATAGAGGGACAGAGTTCACAAACTCTACTGTTGAAGAGTATTGTAACATCAAAGGAATACATCATGAGTATTCTGCTGCAAGAACCCCTCAACAGAATGGTGTTGCTGAAAGGAGAAACAGAACACTCAAGGAAGCTGTCAGAACCATGATAGCTGAAGCTAAACTGCCTCAAAGATTTTGGGCAGAAGCAACAAACACAGCATGCTTTACCCAAAACAGATGTATGATCAACAAAAATCAGAACAAGACTCCATATGAAGTTTGGAACAACAGAAAACCAAACATTCATTACTTTAAGATTTTTGGTTGTAAATGTTTTGTATTGAATAATTGGAAAAATCACCTTACTGCATTTGCAGAAAAGGCTGATGAAGCTGTCTTTGTAGGATACTCTACTGTTAGTAAAGCCTATAGAGTTTTTAACAAAAGAACATTACTAATAGAAGAATCTATCCATGTAGTATTTGATGAGCCAAGTCAATCTTCTGAAAAGAGTCAAAATGTTAATCAAGACCTGTCTACTGATTTACAGAAGTTGGATATTGGAAGAAATGAAGAATATGTTCCCATCATACTACCTAATCTAAGTTCAGCTGCTAACTCAAGTGCTGTTCAAAATCACAGTGCTGATTGTCTAACAGACGAGTTGCTAACAGCTGACAGACCAGAGACTGTTCAACAGACTACAAGTGTTCAACAGACTACTACTGGAACTCCAACAGTAGTGTTGCAAGATCAAGACAGAGGACAACATCCTGATTTGCAACCTGATCTCAGATGGCTCAAGAATCACCCTCCTGAGTTAGTAATTGGTGATCCTTTAGATAGAGTGAAAACAAGAAGAGCTGCTGCACAAGATGCCATGTTTGTCACATTTCTATCTCAAATAGAGCCCAAGCAAATTGAAGAAGCTCTCAATGATTCCTTCTGGATAGAAGCTATGCAAGAAGAGTTGAATCAATTTGAAAGGAATGAAGTCTGGTACTTAGTTCCTAGACCAAGTCATCAAAGAGTAATTGGCACTAAGTGGGTATTCAGAAATAAGATGAATGAAGATGGTATTGTTACCAGAAACAAAGCAAGACTAGTGGCCAAGGGTTATTGTCAAGAAGAAGGAATTGACTTTGATGAAACTTTTGCACCAGTAGCAAGACTTGAAGCAATCAGACTGTTTCTAGCCTATGCTGCTTACAAGAACTTCACTGTCTATCAGATGGATGTGAAGTCTGCTTTTCTCAATGGAGAATTGCAAGAAGAAGTGTATGTTGAACAACCTCCAGGATTTGAAGTCTATCAAGAAGAGGACAAAGTATATCGTCTGAAGAAAGCCCTTTATGGACTGAAACAGGCTCCAAGAGCATGGTATGATACCCTATCTGATTTTCTTTTAATTAAAGGATTTCGAAAAGGTAAGGTAGACAAAACCTTGTTCACAATTGAATGGGAAAATCATATATTACTTGTGCAAATATATGTGGACGATATTATTTTTGGTTCAACTAACCAACAGATGTGTGATAAGTTCTCCAAGCTGATGCAGAATAAGTTTGAAATGAGCATGATGGGTGAACTTAATTACTTTCTTGGATTGCAAGTTAGACAGTTGCCTGATGGAATATTCATCAGCCAAGCAAAATACACAAGAGATATGTTCAAGAAATTTGGTATGGAAACTAGCTCAACAGCTACCATTCCTATGTCTACAAGTCTTCGTTTGGATAAAGATGAAGATGGCAAATCAGTGGACATAACCAAATACAGAGGCATTATAGGTTCATTGTTGTATCTAACAGCAAGCAGACCTGATATAATGTACTCAGTTGGAGTCTGTGCAAGATTTCAATCAAACCCCAAAGAATCTCATCTTTTAGCTGCCAAGAGGATATTGAAGTATGTTAAAGGCACTCAAGAATTGGGATTATGGTATCCTAGAGAATCTGGATTTGAACTAGTTGGCTATTCAGATTCAGACCTTGCTGGCTGCAAGATTGACAGAAAGAGCACAACAGGTGCTTGTCAGTTCTTAGGCAGTCGTCTGATCTCATGGATGAGTAAGAAGCAAACCTCAGTCTCTATATCTACTGCTGAAGCTGAATATATAGCTGCTGGAGCTTGCTGTGCACAGATACTTTGGTTGAAGCATCAACTAGAAGACTACAACATAAAGATCAGTGGAATACCAATCTACTGTGACAATACAAGTGCAATCTCACTTACTCAGAACACTACAAGTCATTCAAGGACTAAGCATATTGAGATCAAGCATCATTTCATTAGAGATCATGTGGAAAAAGGCAATGTAATGATTGAGTATGTTCATACTGATAATCAGATTGCTGATATCTTCACTAAACCTCTAAGTGAAGTAAGGTTTTCAACTCTAAGAGCTGAGCTAGGACTACTTAATTTGGAAGCATAAGCTGAGGGGGAACTCATCAGAAGACTGGAGTTCAACAGCTTAGTTATCTATTATTATCTTCAAGGATTAACTCTCAACAGACTAGTTAACTTATGAATTCTTAAACTCAGGGGGAACGTGTAAGACTAGCGGTACTTCTGAATTAAAGATGAAATTTGTTAATGACAGTTAGTTGAAGTTATGTTTTCATCAGAAGACTCAACTATCGAAGATTAAAGTTATATTATCTAGCTGGATTGACAAACAGCTGAGGAAGGTTATCAGCTATTGGCATTCTCTGATAACAGCATTGTCATCAGGACAGTAGTCCATCAGATAAGTGTTTATTATACTCATCTGATTACTTAAATAAAAGCGAACTATTTAAAAACGTTTTATTCAAAACACGCTTTTACAAGTAACTGTCGGGCGGTACATATTCCCGCTCTTCATTAAATATCTTTTGAATTTGAAAGGTCGTAACTGACGCCGCACGATCAGCACTGACAGAAAAACGGATCTAACGGTTGGCAGATATCACGGAAACCGAAAAACCCCAACTCTATAAATCCTCATCTGATCAGTCGAGTAGCTCTTTACGCACCCTAAACTTTCAAAAGCAATTGTGAGAAAAATTTAAACAAGTTTTCTGCAAAAATCCTTTCCTTTTCACTAACTTTCAACAGATTGAAATGGCTGCTGAAGGTATGTTCTTAGATTATGAGTCCTATTATCAGTCTGGTACAAGTTTGATGAAAGAATTGTTGGAGAAATTCAAATCGGCACAGTTGGTAAATTTCATGGAGTACAATGAAGGAATAATCTGGACTGACCAGGTTATGGAGTATTACGGAACGGCAAAAGCTGACTATAACAAACTAGAAATCAGAGCAAAAGTGGGTGACAAAACTGTTGTCATCACTCCAGAAGTTCTTCATGAACAGTTTGGTTTGCCCAAGTCTGGAAGACATGAAGTTACCGTGCTGACTGAAGAGAAGCACCAACAATTTTGGGCGATCTGCGCCAAGGAAGGAGAAATGTTGTCTGGCAACATCAGGAAGAAACAGCTGAAGGATGAATATCAGCGGATGGCTGATATGGTGTCTAAGCTGATTGAGAACTGTACTTTTTCTCTAGATGCTGTCACAATGAAGCGTTTCAGCATCATGGCTGCCGTATACTACGGGCTAGAGGTAAACTGGTCCATCATAGTATGGTATATACTTGCTGATTTTCTGGAAGTGAAGAAGGGAAAAGGCCCTTACACCAACCACAGAATCACTTTAAGTTACCTCTTATCAAAGTTGGGCTGTGTTATGACAAATGGGAAAGAAATTCACAAGTCCAAAGCAATGAACAAGTATCTACCTGTTCAGAAGAGGAAGGCTGATGAGCCTGAAAGAGAAGAAGTTGAGGAACCAAAAGAGGTTCCTGCCAAAAGGCAAAAGAGATTAGTCAAAACAGCAAGTTTGGCTGTTGAGACTAAAAGGAAGAGGGCTGCTGATGAGCCCAAGAAGAAAGAATCTAAGCAGATGGAGAGAGTGACTTCTGCTGAAGCCACTAAGATTGTTGAGAACATAATTGCTGATGTAAGGACTGGATCCCCTGCATCACCATCAAGAACTCCATCAGCAGAGAGGCCTGCTGAGGGTATTTCTCAAAGAACAAGGAGTCAACAGAGAGATACTGCTACAACCATTTACCGTGAAGGGAGAACCAAGAAGTCTGCTAGAAAGCAGATGACATTTATTGAAGAACCAACGGACTTGGAGAATGTAGCAAGGGAAGACCCTGAAGCTGCTGAAAGGCCTGCTGTAACAGTTGAAACTGTTAAGACTGACAAAGCTGATGAGCAACAGCCAAGTCAGGTCACATCAAAAGCTGAGGTTACTCAACCTCAAGAAGATCCAGATGTCCAAATCATCCATCCTATTGCTGCTGCTCCCATATCATCTGCTGCCCCTGCTGATAAAGGCAAGAGAAAAATAGTGCTAAGGAGAAAGAAAGTCTCCAAAGCTGATAAGAAGGCAAGGGAGGAAGCTGAACAGAGGAAGCAGGATGAGCTTGAAGAGAAGAAAGCACTTGAGCTAAGCAAAGCTCAAGAAGCAAAGGATGAAGCCAGAAGACGCATGTCTGAAGCAGAAAGGAAAGCTGCTGAGGATGCTGAAATGGCTATGGTGATTGAATTGAGTAAAGTTGATGCCTATGGACCTGTCCATGGAGGTGGCATCAAAATTGGAGAAGGCAAGACTGAAGAGGACAAAAAGAAGATATTACTGCCTGCCCCCAAACTCAAGTCAAAGGACAAGTTTGAAGTCAGAAAAGCATTTGAAATAGTGTATGCTGATAAGGAGCTTTTCAAGAAGTTTGAGAAGTCTCTAGCTTACTATGATCAGAAGCTTATGTTGATGACCCTGTTCAACCAAGAGAAGCCAAGATATATCAGTTGGAGGGACAACAGGCTGAACAAGTCAATCACTGAACTTCAAAGTATGAAGGAGTTAGCTGATGAAGAACGATGGGTTCTAAGTTGGCTGAAGACAAACTCCATTCAAAAGGCTCTTGATTCCAGCCATGTAAGAGATATCATGCATAACTATGCAAAAGGCTTTGCATTGGAGGAAGCCAAGAAAATCAAGAGCACCTTGCCTGAAAAGAAAAAGAAGTCTGAAGATGCTGAAGAAAGAGCAATTAAGTTTGCTGTTATGACTGCCCTGAAGAGATGGGCTAAGAAGTCAAAGTATCAGCAAGGCTGTTCAAGTGATTTGCCACTACTGCCAAGTATCCAGCAAATCATTTTTGGCAAGGAAGTACAACAGTACTATGAAGTCCCTAAGGGTAACAATGCTCCTGTTAACCCTTGGATTATTGTAAGGCAGATTAGACAGACAACTTGCTTTAATGATGATGGAACCGTTACTAATCTGTTCTACGATGATGTCACTGATGAGCACAAATCTGCTGATAAGTCCTTAGCTATTGAGCCGCCAGCTAAGACTTCTGAAGACAATCAGATGACAGACTTTTGAGGAAGTCCCTGTTCAACAGGCGACTGAGGAGAAGGAAGCTGATGTTGATGCTTCTGCTTCATCAGCTGATCAACACTCATCACTGATGGAAGCAATCCAGATGCTGATGGAAAATCAACTCAAGGACCTGGAAGACAAGCACAAGCAACAGCTACTGAAGGTTAAAGAAGAGCTGAAAGCTGAGTTGGCAGAATCCAACAGACTTCAGCTGGAAACTGTTCAAGGATCAACAGAAGAAATCATCAAGAAGGAGATCAACAGTATTCCAATTCCTCAAGATCATTCATTACAGTTAGTGCACAGTTTGAGAGAGCTGAACCAGAATGTAGAAGATGTGAAGGGTGATGTGAATCATCTTCACACTGCTTTAAAATCAGCTGAGCACAAGATTGCGGATCTGACTGCAACCTTCATTAAAGTCAGTCATGAAGAGAAGGAAATCAATCTGGGAATGTTGCAAGAAGTGGCAAAGGCTGCACAGGAAGTTCAAAATGAAATTGCAACTGTCAACCTCAACATTGACTACTTCAATGATAAGACTGATGTCATCAGCACTGACATTCATCATCTAACAGCTAGTCATGACGTTGTTAATCAGAATCTAAAGGCTTTATGCGCTGGAGTAAAGATTCCAACAGTTGCTCTCAACCCTGCTGTTGAACCTTCTACTGTCATCAGAGTTGATGATGACAAAAAGGGGGAAGATAAAAGGGAAGAACCAGCTAAGGAAACTGCTGCTGAAGAACCAGCAACTGCTGCTGAAGAACCAGCAAAGGAATCTGCTGCTGAAGAATCAACTAAGGAGGAAACTACTGCTGCAACAACTGAAGCCAAAGAAACTGAAGAAACAGCTGACAAGACTGAAGCTGAAACTGATAAGATTGCAAAACTTGGAACGGTAGAAGAAGAAGAAATGACTGAAAAAGAAGATACCAAGTACAAGAATACAGAATCTGCAAGGAAGGCTATGGAAGCTTTGAAAGCTCTTCAAGAACAAGAACTTAAGGAAAAGATGGAAGCTGCCAAAGCAACCTTGGAAGAAGAAGCTGATGATGAAGAAGATGATGAAGAATCATCTTATGAATATGAAGAAGTGCTGGAAGGATCAGATGAAGAAGCTGATAGTTAGAAATTGAAAAATCCCTGTAATCAGTTTACTTTATCTATTTCTTCAGAAATCTCATCTGATGAACTTGTACCATGTAACTCTTTTTCAATATTAATGAAAAGTCAAGTTCAATCCAATAAACTTTTTCTATCTCAGAAAATTTTGAGGATTTCAATCTTTAGTTTAGGTATTTAACAGGTACTTAGCTGAAGTTTTGTCATCATCAAAAAGGGGGAAATTGTTGGATAAGGATGAAGATGAAGGCACTGAAGAAAGTTTGATAAGGGAGGTTTTGATGCATTCCAAAACTTCATAAATTGGCTAAGTATGGAGTAACTTAGCTGATAAACTTATCAAGGAATTTTGACTAAGTAATGAAGACATCAGAAGAGTCAAAGTTTCAAGGTCCAAGACTTCTGATCTGCTGAAGTAAAGTTATCAGACTAGTGAAGATCAGCCGACTCAAATCAGATTTGTTCAAGTTTGAGATCAGCCGAGTTCGCCATCAGACTTATACTTTCGTCAGCCAAGTGAAGAAGATCATGAAGTGTTCCCAACGGTAATAAATGCCCCTTGGTGTAATAAATGCTGAAGTACGAGGATATTTAAGACAAATGATTGAAGAAAAGCTTCGCATCAGCCGAGTGCATTTAATGCTGCATTTAATGCTGCCTGCAGAATAGTACTGTTTACAGTACGGACAGACTGCAAAAGAGCCGTTCGCGGAGTTTAAGGACCAGTACTCGAGGAATTTGAATTCTGTCTCTCTTCAACGGACACTTTTCAATCCTTAAGTATAAATAGCTGAAAGAGACGAAGAAGAAATAAGCAACACACTTTCTGAGAGAAATTTCCGAAGCAAAATTCTTTAAGTCTCAAGAACAGCTCACTCATCAGCTGAGTCATTTGTTGACGAAAGCAGAGTTGAAGAATCAAGAAAAATACATCTTCTGAGTGATTTTGTAAACAAGAGTGTTGTGCGGAGTTGTGATCCATCTTTGTGAGTGATCAAACTTCAGAGAATAGGTTTTCTGTGTGATTTCCTATTGCGAACTTGTGGTCGTTTCATTTGTTGTTCGACGCAAGCAGAGTATACTGTAAACTTTGTGATTATAGTATAACCCAAGATCTGAGTGACTTGGAAGAGTGGACTAAAGGATATTTAAATCCATATAACCACTATAAAAATTGATTGTGTTTTTACATTGCTTTTAAACTTGCATATTTTCTGTTTGCATAAAAACACGTTAAGTTAACTGTTTGAAAAGAAGTTAAAAGGAGTTTATAAAACTGGGGAATTACTTTTCAAACTACTAAGTTTACTTGTGAAAAACACTTTGAAAATCCGCTGCAAGTACTCTAAGTATTAAAACTGATTTTAACAAAATCAGCTAAGTAACTATCAGACGAGTGGTCGACAAGACTGTTCAAAGATTTGTTCTCGAACAGAATTGTAACTTACTAATCTGATCAGCTTAGTCTGTTCAGTAAGAGTAAAGTTTTAAAGTTAAAATTGAAGAAAATTTTTAAAGAGGTTTATTCACCCCCCCCCCCTCTAAACCTCTTCTGACCACTTGGGACCAACAATGAATATTATGCTTTCCATAGTACGAGGCTAATTGTTGCTGTAAATATTCGTAAATCTTCAAAGTCGAAATCACACAATAAGTAAAAAGTATCAATTTGTGGCCTTGAAAACTTACCGCACCATGAAGAAAACAATTTTTTACAACTTCTTCCCAACCAAGAATGAGGAGGATTCCTCCTTAGTTATATCTATCTCGAATAGTTCCATCCAATATAATGGTACGTTGGTAGAGATAAGGGATATTCATCCACCACCAATGTTGAGTCCCCGACATCCATGGCATATTCGAAAATTTCTAACCCAGTCTGAGATTGATTGCAGAAAGCTAATCATTTCATTTCATGAAACATTCGAGCACATTATTCGATACTGGAACCTTGACATATCGAGACAACTTGTTATGTCAACGGCCAAGATTTCGGTGACTTTGTGGGATATGACATACGAGTCAATTCCTACAAAGTATAAAGGGAATTGCGTATATCTCAAAGAAATTGAAAATGAAAATTATGCACTTATGTGCAATGACCTCATTAAGCAAATTGGCTTGATGGCAGATGATTACATAGGTCTTTGTTGGAATTCGAGTGACTCTAGTTTTCATTTCAAATTATTTCTTAGAAATATCCGATAATTTTATCTTTATGAGTCAAAAGATAAAGAAATAATAATCAAGTCTTCAGAATAATGTAATTGTCGTATCAATAAATATTAGCACATTTTACATCTTTGAATGTTGTAAAGGTACAATTTATTCAACATTCACATGAAATATTATATTATTTTTATGCTTATAATAATTAAGTATTTTTATTGTTTCTTATTTAAGGTGTCGTAGTTCATGAATTATTTTGTTGCATATTAAATATACTTGTTGCTATGTATAACATGTAAAATTATTGTTTCTCAGTTAATTATATGAAGTAAGTATGACTTTTAAATATTACTAGGAAAGTGCACGTGCGTTGCACGTGATTAACTAATTTTCTATGTTAGTTGAATCATGCAATTATTTTTCAATATACTATCTTAATGACATATCATATAATTTTTTTGGCTAATTCACTTTAATTATTACTATGTTGTTACCAAAAATTAATTATCATAAATACTTATAATCAAAACTTGAAAATAAAAAAATGAACTATAACTATTAAGTATTTTTAATCTGAATTTACATGTCTACATAACTATTATTATAAAACAACCATTTGAACGAATGAACAGTATCTATTATTTTCTTCCTTTACCTTGATAATTCCATCTCAACCATTTTCCACAAGTTTAACCATTCTTTTTTATTTTTCTCAATCGGATACTTCATATTACAATCGTAAAATGAATATTATGCTTTCCATAGTACGAGGTTAATTGTTGCTGTAAATATTCGTAAATCTTCAAAGACTAAATCACACAATAAGTAAAAAGTATCAAATTGTGGCCTTGAAAACATACCGCACCATAAAGAAAATAATTTTTTACAACTTCTTCCCCACCAGGAATGAGGAGGATTCCTCCTTAGTTAGATCTATCTCGAATAGTTCCATCCAATATAATGGTACGTTGGTAGAGATAAGGGATATTCATCCACCACCAATGTTGACTCCCCAACATCCATGTCATATTCGAAAATTTCTGACCCAGTCTGAGATTGATTGCGGAAACCTAATCATTACATTTCATGAAACATTCGAGCACATTATTCGATACTGGAACCTTGACATATCGAGACAACTTGTTATCTCAACGACCAAGATTTCGGTGACATTGTGGGATATGACATACGAGTCAATTCCTTCAAAGTATAATGGGAATGGCGTTTATCTCCAATAAATTGATAATGAAAATTATGCACTTATGTGCAATGACCTCATTAAGCAACTTGGCTTGATGGCAGATGATTACATAGGTCTTTGTTGGAATTCGAGTGACTCTAGTTTTCATTTCAAATTATTTCTTAGAAATATCCGATAATTTTATCTTTATGAGTCAAAAGATAAAGAAATAATAATCAAGTCTTCAGAATAATGTAATTGTCGTATCAATAAATATTAGCACATTTTACATCTTTGAATGTTGTAAAGGTACAATTTATTCAACATTCACATGAAATATTATATTATTTTTATGCTTATAATAATTAAGTATTTTTATTGTTTCTTATTTAAGGTGTCGTAGTTCATGAATTATTTTGTTGCATATTAAATATACTTGTTGCTATGTATAACATGTAAAATTATTGTTTCTCAGTTAATTATATGAAGTAAGTATGACTTTTAAATATTACTAGGAAAGTGCACGTGCGTTGCACGTGATTAACTAATTTTCTATGTTAGTTGACTCATGCAATTATTTTTCAATATACTATCCTAATGACATATCATATAATTTTTTTGGCTAATTCACTTTAATTATTACTATGTTGTTACAAAAAAATTAATTATCATAAATACTTATAATCAAAACTTGAAAATAAAAAAATGAACTATAACTATTAAGTATTTTTAATCTGAATTTACATGTCTACATAACTATTATTATAAAACAACCATTTGAACGAATGGACAATATCTATTATTTTCTTCCTTTACCTTGATATTTCCATCTCAACCATTTTCCACAGGTTTAACCATTCTTTTTTATTTTTCTCAATCGGATACTTCATATTACAATCGTAAAATGAATATTATGCTTTCCATAGTACGAGGTTAATTGTTGCTGTAAATATTCGTAAATCTTCAAAGACTAAATCACACAATAAGTAAAAAGTATCAAATTGTGGCCTTGAAAACTTACCGCACCATTAAGAAAATAATTTTTTACAACTTCTTCCCCACCAAGAATGAGGAGGATTCCTCCTTAGTTAGATCTATCTCGAATAGTTCCATCCAATATAATGGTACGTTGGTAGAGATAAGGGATATTCATCCACCACCAATGTTGAGTCCCCGACATCCATGGCATATTCGAAAATTTCTGACCCAGTCTGAGATTGATTGCGGAAAGCTAATCATTACATTTCATGAAACATTCGAGCACATTATTCGATACTGGAACCTTGACATATCGAGACAACTTGTTATCTCAACGACAAAGATTTCGGTGACATTGTGGGATATGACATACGAGTCAATTCCTTCAAAGTATAATGGGAATGGCGTTTATCTCCAATAAATTGATAATGAAAATTATGCACTTATGTGCAATGACCTCATTAAGCAACTTGGCTTGATGGCAGATGATTACATAGGTCTTTGTTGGAATTCGAGTGACTCTAGTTTTCATTTCAAATTATTTCTTAGAAATATCCGATAATTTTATCTTCATAAGTCAAAAGATAAAGAAATAATAATCAAGTCTTCAGAATAATTTTATTGTCGTATCAATAAATATTAGCACATTTTACATCTTTGAATGTTGTAAGGGTACAATTTATTCAACATTCACATGAAATATTATATTATTTTTATGCTTATAATAATTAAGTATTTTTATTGTTTCTTATTTAAAGTGTCGTAGTTCATGAATTTTTTTTTTTGCATATTCAATATACTTGTTGCTGTGTATAACATGTAAAATTCTTGTTTCTCAGTTAATTATATGAAGTAAGTATGAATTTTAAATATTACTAGGAAAGTGCACGTGCGTTGCACGTGATTAACTAATTATCTATGTTAGTCGAATCATACAATCATTTTTCAATATACTATCTTAATGACATATCATATAATTATTTTTGGCTAATTCACTTTGATTATTACTATGTTGTTACCAAAAATTAATTATCATAAATACTTATAATCAAAAGTAGAAAATAAAAATTGAACTATAACTATTAAGTATTTTTAATCTGAAATTTCATGTTTACATAACTATTATTCTAAAACCACCATTTGAACGAATGAACAATATCTATTATTTTCTTCATTTACCTTGATATTTCCATCTCAACCATTTTCCACAGGTTTAACACATTCTTTTTTATTTTTCTCAATCGGATTCTTGATATTACAATCGTAAAATGAATATTATGCTTTCCATAGTTCGAGGCTAATTGTTGCTGTAAATATTCGTAAATCTTCAAAGTCTAAATCACACAATAAGTAAAAAGTATCAATTTGTGGCCTTGAAAACTTACCGCACCATGAAGAAAATAATTTTTTACAACTTCTTCCCCACCAAGAATGAGGAGGATTCCTCCTTAGTTAGATCTATCTCGAATAGTTCCATCCAATATAATGGTACGTTGGTAGAGATAAGGGATATTCATCCACCACCAATGTTGAGTCCCCGACATCCATGGCATATTCAAAAATTTCTAACCAAGTCTGAGATTGATTGCAGAAAGCTAATCATTTCATTTCATGAAACATTCGAGCACATTATTCGATACTGGAACCTTGACATATCGAGACAACTTGTTATGTCAACGGCCAAGATTTCGGTGACTTTGTGGGATATGACATACGAGTCAATTCCTACAAAGTATAAAGGGAATGGCGTATATCTCCAAGAAATTGATAATGAAAATTATGCACTTATGTGCAATGACCTCATTAAGCAAATTGGCTTGATGGCAGATGATTACATAGGTCTTTGTTGGAATTCGAGTGACTCTAGTTTTCATTTCAAATTATTTCTTATAAATATCCGATAATTTTATCTTTATGAGTCAAAAGATAAAGAAATAATAATCAAGTCTTCATAATAATGTAATTGTCGTATCAATAAATATTAGCACATTTTACATCTTTGAATGTTGTAAAGGTACAATTTATTCAACATTCACATGAAATATTATATTATTTTTATGCTTATAATAATTAAGTATTTTTATTGTTTCTTATTTAAGGTGTCGTAGCTCATGGATTATTTTGTTGCATATTAAATATACTTGTTGCTATGTATAACATGTAAAATTATTGTTTCTCAGTTAATTATATGAAGTAAGTATGACTTTTAAATATTACTAGGAAAGTGCACGTGCGTTGCACGTGATTAACTAATTTTCTATGTTAGTTGAATCATGCAATTATTTTTCAATATACTATCTTAATGACATATCATATAATTTTTTTGGCTAATTCACTTTAATTATTACTATGTTGTTACCAAAAATTAATTATCATAAATACTTATAATCAAAACTTGAAAATAAAAAAATGAACTATAACTATTAAGTATTTTTAATCTGAATTTACATGTCTACATAACTATTATTATAAAACAACCATTTGAACGAATGAACAATATCTATTATTTTCTTCCTTTACCTTGATATTTCCATCTCAACCATTTTCCACAGGTTTAAACATTCTTTTTTATTTTTCTCAATCGGATACTTCATATTACAATCGTAAAATGAATATTATGCTTTCCATAGTACGAGGTTAATTGTTGCTGTAAATATTCGAAAATCTTCAAAGACTAAATCACACAATAAGTAAGAAGTATCAAATTGTGGTCTTGAAAACTTACCGCACCATGAAGAAAATAATTTTTTACAACTTCTTCCCCACCAAGAATGAGGAGGATTCCTCCTTAGTTAGATCTATCTCGAATAGTTCCATCCAATATAATGGTACGTTGGTAGAGATAAGGGATATTCATCCACCACCAATGTTGAGTCCCCGACATCCATGGCATATTCGAAAATTTCTGACCCAGTCTGAGATTGATTGCGGAAAGCTAATCATTACATTTCATGAAACATTCGAGCACATTATTCGATACTGGAACCTTGACATATCGAGACAACTTGTTATCTCAACGACAAAGATTTCGGTGACATTGTGGGATATGACATACGAGTCAATTCCTTCAAAGTATAATGGGAATGGCGTTTATCTCCAATAAATTGATAATGAAAATTATGCACTTATGTGCAATGACCTCATTAAGCAACTTGGCTTGATGGCAGATGATTACATTGGTCCTTGTTGGAATTCGAGTGACTCTAGTTTTCATTTCAAATTATTTCTTAGAAATATCCGATAATTTTATCTTCATAAGTCAAAAGATAAAGAAATAATAATCAAGTCTTCAGAATAATGTTATTGTCGTATCAATAAATATTAGCACATTTTACATCTTTGAATGTTGTAAGGGTACAATTTATTCAACATTCACATGAAATATTATATTATTTTTATGCTTATAATAATTAAGTATTTTTATTGTTTCTTATTTAAAGTGTCGTAGTTCATGAATTATTTTTTTTGCATAGTCAATATACTTGTTGCTGTGTATAACATGTAAAATTCTATTTTCTCAGTTAATTATATGAAGTAAGTATGAATTTTAAATATTACTAGGAAAGTGCACGTGCGTTGCACGTGATTAACTAATTTTCTATGTTGGTCGAATCATACAATCATTTTTCAATATACTATCTTAATGACATATCATATAATTTTTTTGGCTAATTCACTTTGATTATTACTATGTTGTTACCAAAAATTAATTATCATAAATACTTATAATCAAAACTTGAAAATAAAAAATGAACTATAACTATTAAGTATTTTTAATCTGAAATTACATGTTTACATAACTATTATTCTAAAACAACCATTTGAACGAATGAACAATATCTATTATTTTCTTCATTTACCTTGATATTTCCATCTCAACCATTTTCCACAGGTTTAACACATTCTTTTTTATTTTTCTCAATCGGATTCTTGATATTACAATCGTAAAATGAATATTATGCTTTCCATAGTACGAGGCTAATTGTTGCTGTAAATATTCGTAAATCTTCAAAGTCTAAATCACACAATAAGTAAAAAGTATCAATTTGTGGCCTTGAAAACTTACCGCACCATGAAGAAAACAATTTTTTACAACTTCTTCCCCACCAAGAATGAGGAGGATTCCTCCTTAGTTAGATCTATCTCGAATAGTTCCATCCAATATAATGGTACGTTGGTAGAGATAAGGGATATTCATCCACCACCAATGTTGAGCGCCCGACATCCATGGCATATTCGAAAATTTCTGACCCAGTCTGAGATTGATTGCAGAAAGCTAATCATTTCATTTTGATTGGGGCTATTTCGCACCCTACATACAACACGGATCGAGTAAAGAACATGAGATCGATTCGACCAAATGAAATAGTTCCGGATCATCTTGAACGACCCGGCCGAATACAGTTCAATTCGATTAGAAGACTATGGTCCGGTCCCAAGAAGGATATTTGGGCTGAGTCCTATAAGGACTATGATTCCTTGTAACGCTAGGTTTAGTATGATATAAATACCTAGTTAATCATTGTATAACACACATTCTACTTTACGGATTTTATGCTTACAAAACAGCATAATCCCAGATTATATACAAAAAGATCACCGATTCACCAAATTAACAAGGTTCTTTTTGTTGATTGTCTTTATTACTTCATTGCTCTAATGAATATTGCTTTTCCTTGAGATTGATCCATCCTGAATAAAGTAACAGAGCCCTATAAAAAAGTATATTGAAAACCACCAATATCACCAATTCACTGATACTAATAACCCGACGAAATCCGGTTAAATCAGTTGGCGCCCACCGAGGGGCTAGGTTAATTATTCGATCGACATATGGCTCGCCCAAGGAAAAGTGCTCGAATCGGAGCAAGAAGTAACACAACCACCGGTCATAACACATCTGAAGATCTACAGGACAACGACAATAATAACGCTCAAAACATCAATGAAGATTTGCAAGATCCTCACCCCGATCAGCATGAACCCCAAGGAGGTCTTCCCGGTACAATTCCAGAAGAACAGGAAGTCCCTGAAATCCCTGTTCCTCTCCCAGGCGCTCAGGAGAAATTGCGACAAATAGCAATGCTCGTTAAATCGCTCTCTCCCGAAGAGTTACTCGTACTTGATCAAATTCCTCAGAACATTAGGGCTCCCAGGACGACTCCTGCTCCGAGAGCGCCGAGGCGAAACGATCGGACGTCTCAACAAGCCGACAGCCCAGCAAGTGAGCAGCGCTCACTGCACAGTCCGAGGCGGGGCAATTCTAAACCTTCCGATAACCATCCCCGAAGAAAATTAGGACAAAGAAAACCACAGCCAGAACGCAGTGGGTCCAAGGAACATACGATAATCCCCATCGAGGATGACATAGAAGATGTAATCCCAGATCGACCACGTACAACCCGTTTCTCGGAAAGAGAAATCGAAAGGATGGTACAGGAATGACTCGAACAACGCCTACGATCTGCTCAAAACCCGTGGGCCCAAACCGCGGAACTCCAGGAGAGCCTTGCGGCTTGTTCTCCCTTCTGCAGAGAAATAAAAGAAGCACAATCCATTGGACAGGTCCCGGGTAGACTACCCCGATATGATGGAACTACTGACCTGGATGATTATATTTTTAGCTTCACGAATAGAATGAACTTATATGCTCACTCTGCCGAATTCACTGCCAAGTTAATGGTGACCACATTCGAAGGACTCGCGTTGGACTGGTTCGCCAAACAACCAGCCAACTCCATATTCAGTTTTAGAGAATTATGCAACAAACTGACGCAGCAGTTCGCCAGTCAGAAGAGGCAAAAACTCCCGATGAGCTACTTAGGAACCATACACCAACAAGAGGGAGAATCCCTAAGAAATTGGTTGGCAAGATTTAACATGGAGTTACTCAAAATCGATTCCCCGAATATCGATTACATAATATCTATTCTTTTCGACCTCACGAAGAATAGGCAGTTCGGAAATGCCCTCAGTCGAAAACAACCAAGAACGTTTGCCGACATCATGAGCTTAGCATCTAAGTATATGACCCAAGAAGAGATGAATTCTTTTAAGGATAAAAACAAAAACAAAGCCACAACATCAAACTCCAAAACGGCATGACAGGGTTCCTGCCCAAAGATCCATGGATTATGAGCAATCTTTAAGAAAAGGCAACGTTTTCCAGCGATTGGAATACAACAAAGCCGACCAACAGAGGCAACCTAATTTCTATCAAAGACCAAGAAACCTTGAACCACCGATCAGAAGCAGGGTGAATCAAGTGGAACACCCGAGGTTAAATACCTCGATGGAGGAAATATTGGAAATTCTTGAAAGAAATAACTGGATCCCCGAAGCCAGGAAGATCGCCCAGCCCAGGCCTGGGTCTCGAAACTACGACCTATACTGCAAGTACCATAGAGCACACGGACATCGGACTGAAAATTCTTTCCATCTAAAAAGAGAAGTTGAAAAACTAATCGAACAAGGAAAATTAGATGAATATATAGATCGTGATGACCGCAAAAGAGAAAGAAGTAGAAGCCCTCGGAATAATAATCAAAGGAGGAATTCTCGTCGAAGGACACCAGTGCATGCTCCTACGCAGGAGCAAAACCATGACCAGATCAATGGAACCATTCATACAATATCCGGGGGACCCGCGGGCGGCGATAGTCGTAATGCTCGACGAAGAACTGCCAGATCCATAATTGGAAACTCTAAATATCCAAAAGAAATATGGACTCTGGAAAACAAGTCGTCAAACGACCAGCCGATCAGCTTCAGTGAAGGCGAAGTTCCCAAAAACATTGTTTGGGACACAAAAGAGGATAACCCTGATTTCCCAATGGTGGTATCGCTAGAAATAGCGAACTATAATGTCAAACGGATCCTAATCGATAATGGGAGTTCGGCGAATATCATCTCCCGAGAGGTTTTAGCCCAGATGAACTTGGGACAAATAAACCTACAGAGAGTAGCTACACCATTGGTAGGATTTGGAGGATCCGAAATCATCCCCAGTGGAACAATAAGCCTAAGTGTATCGCTAGGAAAAAACCACGCCGGACGGTGAAGCTAGTAAAATTTCTAGTAGTAGAAACACCCTTCGCTTATAACGCAATATTAGGGCGACCAGCTCTCAACCTATTCCGAGCCGTTGTGTCTACTTATCACCAGAAAATAAAATTTCCTACCGACAACGGTGTCGGAGAAATAACCAATGATCACTATATGGCGTGGGATTGCTATAGTACCTCGTTAACTTTGAAACAACAGCCCAAATCAGTTACCCCGAGCAAAAGAAAAATCGAAGATGATCTAGTTAGAAATGAGATCGAAATCCCTAGTACTGATCAAATAGATAAAAAGGGAAAGGAACCACTAGATCTGACATTAAAACCCCCAGAGCATAAAGAAGTAATTCTAGTACAAGGGGACTCATCCAAAACGACGAGAATAGGTACTGAATTGAGCAAGGAAGGGGAAGTAATGCTAGTCAACTTCCTCAGAGATAATGTCGACGTCTTCGCCTGGAGCGCGAATGACATTCAAGGAATTGATCCTCGAATAATCAAGCATTCCCTAAAAATAGATCCTGTGGCAAAACCCGCCAGACAAAAGAAAAGAAATCATGGTCCAGTAAAAGATAAAATTATCAAAGCCGAGATAGAAAGACTACTGGCAGCAAAACAAATCCGAGAAATCCATTTCTCAGAATGGCTATGTAATGTTGTTCTCGTAGCAAAAGGGGATAAAAAGGACAACAAATGGAGAATGTGTAATGATTTTACCGACCTAAACAAACTATGCCCACGCGACCCATATCCTCTCCCAAGGATTGACCTATTGGTTGACTCAACCGCTGGCTTTGCAATATTCAGCATGATGGACGCCTTCCAGGGATTTTACCAAATATACATGGATGAGCGAGACCAAGAAAAAACTGCATTCGTAACCGAGCAGGGTGTATATTGTTTTATAGTAATGCCATTCGGCTTAAGGAATGCCGGGGCCACCTACCAAAGGTTGGTAAACCTAATGTTCAAAGAGCTAATCGGAGAATTGATGGAAGTCTATGTGGACGATATGTTGGTCAAAAGCATGAACGAAGCGGATCACATAAAAACATCTTGATCGATGTTTCCAAATCTTAAGAAAATACCGTATGAAATTAAACCCCGCAAAATGCACCTTCGGTGTTAAGTCAGGAAAATTCTTGGGCTATTTGGTACACCAGCGAGGAATAGAAGCCAACCCAGAAAAAATTCGAGCCATAACTGAAATGAAACCTCCCAAGACCATCTCACAAGTACAAAGTTTGGTCGGGAAAATTGTAGCGTTAAACAGATTCATATCAAAATCAGCAGACAAAAGCCTGCCTTTTTTTCCAGACTCTCCGAAAGGCGAAAAACTTTGTTTGGACCGAAGAATGCGATCGAGCTTTTGAACAACTCAAGGAATATTTGACAACACCTCCGATGTTGGCCAAACCGACGGAAGGAGAACCATTGTATATGTACATCTCCATCTCCGACGTAGCCATCAGTTCAGTACTAATTAAAATTGAAGGCTCAGAGCATAAACCTGTCTACTATCTAAGCAAATTATTACAAGGGGCGGAGAAGAATTATTTGGAAATTGAAAAATTCACGCTGGCCTTAGTGGTGGCTGCACGAAAACTTCGACCTTACTTCTTAACTTACAAAATCATTGTTTTAACGAATCAACCACTAAGACAAGTCTTAGCAAAACCGGAAGCCTCCGGAAGACTAATCAAATGGGCAATTGAGCTCGGCCAATTCGAGATCGATTACAAGCCGAGAATAGCAATTAAGGCCCAAGTGTTAGCTGATTTTCTATTGGAAACACCAACACAGGCAACGGAATCTTCGAGTAGCCTCTACGACGATGTTTTGTTCATAGGCGATCAAACTTGGTTAATGCATGTCGACGGTGCTTCATGCCGGGAAGGAGGGGGCGCCGGAATCAACTTCACTGGACCAAACAAAGAAGATTTGAATTATGCGATAACGCTGAACTTCATCGTAACAAACAATGAAGCAGAATATGAAGCATTGATCGCGGGAATGGAGATGGCGATTAAAGCCAACATAAAGAATCTTAAAGTATTAACCGATTCAGAGTTAGTACAAAGACAAATAGAAGGCCTGTACGAAGCAAAAGAATTCAATATGATCAAATACCTAGCCAAAGTAAAAGCACTAGCCGAAAAATTTGACAGCTTCGGCATACAGAACATTCCA
Source organism: Penstemon eatonii (assembly GCA_038501285.1). Classification (NCBI taxonomy): domain Eukaryota; kingdom Viridiplantae; phylum Streptophyta; class Magnoliopsida; order Lamiales; family Plantaginaceae; genus Penstemon; species Penstemon eatonii. The sequence continues at coordinate 55,551,117 of CM076715.1, read as the reverse complement.
CGATCGGAAAACAAATGGGCCGATCAATTGTCTAAATTCACAGGATCCCAAGACGGGAAGACCGAACGAGTGATCAACTGGTTAATCTCTAATACACCGGCGATCGATATCGATGAATCTCCGGTGGTCGATATAATGGAAATCGAAGAAGTAGAAGAAAATTGGATGACACTAATGATAGACTACCTTCGAGAGGGAAAGCTACCACCTGACCAGAATGAAGCTCGGAAAATAAGATATCGAGCCCCAAAATACACCCTCCTAGAAGGAAAACTCTATCGAAGATCAGTATCAGGAATTCTTCTAAGATGCGTCTCTGAATCACAAACCACCGATATACTACGAGAAATACACGAAGGGGACGCAGGAAATCACAGCGGATCAAGGGCTTTGGCTTTGAAATGCCTCAGAACAGGTTATTATTGGCCCACCATCAATAAGGATGCCGCTCAATATGTCCAAGAATGTCATCACTGCCAAGTCCATGCTAATATATGTCATCAACCAGCGGAAAATATGCACCCAATCCCTATATGTTGGCCATTCGATCAATGGGGAATGGACATCGTGGGACCATTCCCAGCGGCTAAATCCAAGAAATCTTATGTCCTGGTCGCCGTAGAATACTTCAGCAAATGGATAGAATGCATTGCCCTTGCCCGGATAACTCAGTTCCAAGTAATTAACTTTCTTTGGAAATTCATAGTGTGCCGATTTGGCATCCCGAGAATTTTAATTTCTGACAATGGAACCCAATTCGCGGGGAAACAAGTAATTGAATGGTGTTCAAACTTAGGAATTCAGCAAAACTTTACCTCGGTCGGGCATCCTAGAGCGAACGGACAAACCGAAGTAGCAAATAGAGAAATAATAAAGTCTTTGGAGAAAAGATTAGGAGCAGCCAAAGGTAAATGGCTTGACGAACTCCCAGGAGTACTTTGGGCCAATCGAACCACAGTCAGAACTTCAACAGGCGAGACACCATTCAGTTTAGTATGTGGTTCAGAAGCTGTTATTCCTGTTGAAACTCTAATCCCAACGCCAAGGATCGAGATGTTCGACGATCAGGAAAATAAACAGGCATGAGAAAATGACGTCGATTTAACAGAAGCTTTGAGAGAAAAAGCCGTTGTACGCCTACAAGCCACTAAAGCAAATATGGAAAAAGCATACAATCAAAAAGTACGCATCCGGACCTTCAAAGAAGGAGACCTGGTCTTAAAAAAGGTAGAGGTATCCAAACATGTGGGAAAATTGCAACAAAATTGGGATGGACCTTACGTTGTCATTGGCGTAGGAAAGAAAGGCTCATACAAGATAGCACACTTGGATGGAACAGCCTTACAAAGGACCTGGAATGCTGTCAACATTAGGAAATATTATGGTAAATTTTAAATAAGTATTATTGTTTTACTTTGATTATTTCAATTAGTTTTTATTCGTTGTAATGAATGGCTTAAGCCCACAATTTAATTATAAATAAAGATCGGGTATAAATCGATTTGATTCGATATACACTCCTAGCAATTCTACGATAAACTGTTGATTAAATTCAAAGTTATAAACGAGTCGAGTAAACATCGATCCGCTCGATAAAAACTCCTCGATATATCTACAACGATTGAAAGACTTCAGGTACTAAAAACCTAAGTCTAAACAAAAACGAGTTGAGTAAACATCGATCCGCTCGATAAAAACTCCTCGACATATCTACAACGATTGAAAGACTTCAGGTACTAAAAACCTAAGTCTAAACAAAAACGAGTTGAGTAAACATCGATCCGCTCGATAAAAACTCCTCGATATATTTACAACGATTGAAGGACTTCAGGTACTAAAGTCTAAGTCTAAACAAAACGAGTCGAGTAAACATCGATCCGCTCGATAAAAACTCCTCGATATATTTACATCGGAGACTAAAAGACTTCAGGTACTAAAAACCTAAGTCTAAACTACAACGAGTCGAGTATACATTGATCCGCTCAATAAACACTCCTCGATCAACTTCGACGATTAAAGGACTTCAGGTACCAAACACCTAAGTCTAAATAATAACGAGCCGAGTATACATTGATCCGCTCAATAAACACTCCTCGATCGATTTCAACGAGAAAAAGACTTTTGGTACGAAAAACCTAAGTCTAAACTATAACGAGTCGAGTATACATTGATCCGCTCAATAAACACTCCTCGATTGATTTCAACAAAAAAAAAAAAAAAAAAAAAAAAAAAGACTTTTGGTACGAAAAACCTAAGTCTAAACAATAACGAGTCGAGTATACATTGATCCGCTCAATAAACACTCCTCGAACTATTTTCAAACGATAAAAAGACTTTTGGTACGAAAAGCCTAAGTCTAAACTATAACGAGTCGAGTATACATTGATCCGCTCAATAAACACTCCTCGAACTATTTTCAAACGATAAAAAGACTTTTGGTACGAAAAACCTAAGTCTAAACTATAACGAGTCGAGTATACATTGATCCGCTCAATAAACACTCCTCGAACTATTTACAACGATAAAAAGACTTTTGGTAAGAACACCTAAGTCTAAATCATAAAAAAGAGTTGAGTATACATTGATCCGCTCAGTAAACACTCCTCGATCTATCCCCAACGATCTAAAAAGGCTTTTGTTATAAAAACTTAAGTCAAAATTATAAAAGAGTTGAGTATACATTGATCCGCTCAATAAACACTCCTCGATCTATTCCTAACGATCTAAAAATGATCTACTAACACGTCTAAGTCATGAATATGAGTTAAGTACAAATCCATCTACTCGGAAATTACTCCTCGTGAATAAAAATTATGACAGAATCAAACGACAAAGAAGATGTAAGGAATGAAAGTAATATTTTATTCATCAGATCAGTTACATACAAAAATCCTACGTTACAAAGGTCTACATGCTACTTAAAGATCGTTACAATGATTTAGATCGGCAATCTTCACGACAATGTCCACGGAAACATCAATCTCCTTCCTAGTACCTCGACGATTATGAACAACCACCTAAGAAGCATGCTGCTCAGGATGGTTGACTTCTTTAGTTCGATGGCCAGGCTCTGAAGATTGAATGTTCTTCCAGATGAAATGAGCATTACCAGCCAGATAACTGGCAATACTCATTCACCCATAACAAGATACTGCTTTTACTTTAAAATTAAAACATTTTACTCTAAAGCAGCATCTCTTCGGAGCGGACGTAAAACAGTAAACTTACCAACGCACCCCTGTAGTCTATCACTCCGGAAGTAACATCCAAGAGCGAGGGTGGCTGGCAAGTACGAACCCTCCATGTGCAAACAGAAACCACGGACCTCAAATCTGTGAAAACAACATTTGAGGCCTCATGGGACCCGTTAGTACAAGGTAGGGCTTCCATGGGACCCGTCAGTACAAGGCAAGTGGAATCCAAGCCATTGCGATATAAATCACGATAATGCGACTTTTTGAATGTTATGGGATCCGAAGGCAAAATGAAATCTAAGAAAACTGAGATCTCCATTGTTATGAATAGAAGATAAGGAAACTGCCTACTTATTTATAGGCGCTCGTGAAAATGATCCTACGGTTGATAGGAATTGGATCAAGGGACGAAAATGCGACCCTTTGGCTCCCCGAAATAAATGCAAGTAAGTTGGAACGGCACCCGTCTAATCAACTCAACTAGTCGATAACAAAGAAATCTTCAGATCGAAGCGATCAACACAATAATCCAAGAAAGCTTAAAGAAGTTCAGGACCAGGAAGATCCGCACGATCACATATGATGGTCGCTCAATAGAAAATGTTAAAAGATCCTCAACGAAGGCATGCAAATTTAAACCGTTGAAGAAAGGATACTTGCTTGCCTGGAGGTAAAACGACCAAACCTTCCATCATACAAGGGTCGTCACTGCCTCATACATCATACGGGGACTACTAAGTTAGCCATACAAGAACTCCATTTGGAATCCAAGAAATCTGACATGGAAATCAGGAGAATAGCCGTCATTACTCAAGATTCCAAAATGGTCACTATTTAATATTCCAAAGAATTGCTGAAGGGGGTCTGAACAAGACAGATCTGACTAATAATTCTACCTTTTCCAATTCCTCCCATATCAAATCAATGGCATATTGATACATTGGTTGCTTTATTTGAGAAACAAGGAACTCACAAGCACTACAGAAAAACATAGATCTCGAGAGCTTATCTAGAGCAATTTTGCAATTTCAGAACATAGAAGAGCAGAGCTCAACAAAGAGACAACGTCCTTATATAAGATACCGTCAACTAAAAGACAAATTTGTAAAAGATTGGTCGAACAGCGACGACAAAATTGAGAATTTCTTTATTCGATTAGATATCTACGAGGAAACTTCGCTATTAACACGACTTCTGGGAGCCTATAAGGAACCTCATTCAAGCGATCATCATTCTTATACCTCATTTTAAAGGATTTAATTTGCAATCCTAGACGTAGTAACATTCAGTTACTTAAGCATCACTCAAGCAAGATTAAAGCTACTTTGCAAAGATTAGATGTCCTCACAGAAGACCAACATGAGATAAGTATACTAATCTATATTTCTTTTACTTCAAGGAAGTTGTATTCTTGCATGATAAGTAAAATATGCATAACGAAGAGTATCCACAGAAGAAAATTGGTTAAGGCAAGAATCTGCCAACAAAAGATCATAATTTCCAATTTAGTCATTCTCCTAATACAATAATCTCTGCCCGAACAACCACAAAAAAGTTGGGCACCAAAAAAAAAAAAAAAAAAAAAAAAGAAAGAGACAGTCCAAGGTCTGCCAGGTCAAATAAAGATCACTGAGAAGAATCGCCAGAGGGGCGACCAGCAGAGACAGGCCTCCGAGGAGTCAAGTTACCAGCAAACGCCATCAACTCCTCCTGACGCCTGAGATAACCGGCATCATAACCGTCCTCATAGGCCTGCTGACGAGATCCCTCTGCCGAGGCGGCGGCCTGAACTAAGTCACCTTTCTCTTTCTCAAGAACAACTTTGTCAGCCTCTAATTTTTGGAGGTCATCTCGGGCAAGCTGCAGTTGCAAAGACAGCCCTGCGGCTTTAGCTTTTTCTGACTCCAACTGACCTTGATGAGCTCTCCGACTACTCCACAGTTCGTCATTTTGCACACCCAGCTGAAGTGCAAAATATTTGGCCTACAAAGAAAAACAATGAGAAAAATCCTCTCAAGACATGAAAGTCGAAATAAAAATAGGGAAAATTATCGAAAGATATGTCTACCTGCTCGCACATCTTAACAAGAGACTGGACAAGGCGTACATTTGAAGTACCCTCAAGTTTCTTCAGCTCACCAGGCAAGATAGTGCTTAAACCCAGATCCCAAGACAAAGCATCAGGCTCACCTGAGCCAGGCAGTTCGCTATTAGGTGGGACACCATCAGGGCGGGGAGTCTCTGACAGCGTAATATCCTTAACTTGTTCAAGGATGCATCGATCGTCTAACAGACGGGGAGAGTCTCTCTCGTTGGGGCTAACGGAGGTCTCCTTGCCCGAAGCAGAAATAACGGTTCGACGACCAGACCTCGACCCAAACCGACCCCCAGAAGGTCCCCCAGACTCAAAAGAAGCAGTCGTTACAGTGGTATCATGAAACAAATATTCAGGACAATCTTGCAAAATAGATTGCGTTACGGAAGGATTAACAGAAAAACCATCACCAACTTGCCCTTCACTGGCAATCAGGGCAGTAGAAGTAGAAAAAGGAAGGGAACTAACAAAATCCCCTCCATGAGACCCATACTCATAAGAAGAAAAACCTGAAGAAACAGGTATGTCGTAAACATGCTCCATGTTGGATGGATCCCCGAAAGCTAATCGACCAGGGGAAGGCCTATTACCTACCCCGGTGGAAGAAGAAAAATTTGGTTGAATAAGCGACGAACTAACTTCTGATAAAGGTTGGGACGTGATAACAGGATTATCGATCATCGAACTGCTAATCAAGGACGAACGAGGAGGCTCCATCGAAGGCCCGTCTCTTCGAGATTTTTTCGATCTGTTATCCCGAGCGCCCTCACGGGAAGGTCGCTTCGAAGTATTGCCAAAAAGGTTGCTCATGATCGGATTATTGAAAAGTATAAAATGAATATCGAGAGAGCTTATCGACTAGCCGGCGGAGGAGTATTCTATTAAAAAGAGAAGTATAGCAGTAAAACGAGTCAAGTTTTTACCTTTAGTATTTATACTACACGAAAAGACGCTACAGACCTGAAAGAAAAGGCGCGAACTAGGAAAACTGACTTCGAGATACACACTAGAATTTGAAAAGACACACTCATAATGATTACGGCGGACTTAATGACTTGTCTGAACTATTACGGAAAAGATGAAAAGACGTGACTGTCGGAATATGAAACGTTTAGCGTACAACGGGATGAAAAGGTAAAATTACAATCAAACCTACGGTTAAAAAATTACAGAGAATATGTCAAAAGTCAAAATATATCATAGAGCCTGATCGCTATCGAGGATTCTCTGCTCGCTATCAGTTTTCTCGTTCATATCAGCATCTTCTTCCCCTTCTTCTTCATCTTCTGGATCGATAAAAGTATTATCAACCTCGTCGTTAATATCAGAACGAGGAATTGGCAATGGTTTTCCGAATTCTTCAACAAGGTGAGCCAAAGGAAAACCTTGATATACGACGTCGGGAAGTTCTGAAGAAGAATAAATTTTGCCATAATGATTCAACCGAACGTGTGCCGATTAAAATACTCCTTTCGACGGTCGTCGATCATCTTTAGAGCGACCAGCTGATGAACCGATTTCTTGAAAGTACTCTCCAGAAGAGGACCGACCATCCGATACACCAACGCCGTGTGGACAGGAGAATTAAGGAATTCGCGGATAACTCTTTCATCGGGGTTCCTACCATACCGATCCTTGAGTCCACTAAGAGGGACGTCTTCCTCATACTCCTCTAAAGAAGCTTGAAGATTTGAGACTTGGGTTTCTAGCTCGCTGATTCGAGCCGTACTCTGTAACTGGAATTCCTCTAACTTCTTTGCCATTTGATTGGCTTGCTCTTGAGCACGAGAAATCTCCATAACCCTATTCATAATCTCTTGATCTTCTGTCCCCAGAGCATGAGTCTCCAAGACCGGAACGGAAGAAGACGTGGAGGGACCAACCTCTAAACCAGAGGATTTACGGAGTAAAGCTTTATACTTCTCTTCCAGGAACTCACACTGTTGTTTCCAAAGAGCATTTTCGTAAGCATATGATGCCAGGCAAGTTTTAGTCTGACAGGACAAAGAGATAAAACAAGAAATAAGTTAGCGAACTTAAAAGATCTGTGAAGGAAAATATTCTAGAAAACAAACTTAAAAGGAGGTTACCTTTTCAGCATAAAGAGAAGCTCGCTGAAATTTCTCCAGAGGATCCTTGTGAAGGAGCTTATTCAAATCACGAGTAAAAACACCAGACAAAAGAACACGGGTTGCCTTATCGACTGCATTCTCACTGTCGTCATGGATAAGAGAATCATTCTCAGAATATCCGGCGGCTCTCTTCCCCCCTAAGTGATCTTCGATCATTTCAACCAAAGTAGATTTTGGATGATTGTCACCAAGTAGAGAAAGATCATTGCCGGAACGATCATAATAGCTTCTTTTTCTCCCCACTGGGTTGTCGCTAGGATGAGGCATCGACCAACTACGACATCCGCGAATCCCCAAGGATGTTCTAAGCTGAAGGGGGGGATAACCGGGCCCAGTCCCTTGCCGAACAGGGGAATCTTGGGAAGAATTTGGAGACTCCTCTCCATTCTCCTCGGATTCATGGCCCAACTCCAGTTTCCTCTTCCGAGAAGCTCTCTGCTCGATCGGATTATTTTCTAAAGATTTAGAAGATTTGGATAAAACCATTTTTCCCTTGAAAGAATGTCGAGAATTTTCTACCATATGAGCTGAACGAGAAACAAAACGAAGGTTAATTCCTCTATGTAAGAAAATGAAGTCGTACCTCTAAATTAAAATGCATACCAAGTGATTCGGATGAATGACTGATCGGAAAACGATGTGCACTCAACCCTGCTTTACGAAGGAAAGTCTCCCCGATTAGAAGAGCACTCTGATATTTGTTAGCACGCATAGCAGGGATTTCACCTATGAACTGAGCATCATCAGGAATGAATTCACCGGTCGGTACGCGTCCTCCGTAAACCCACTTGGAGCCATGATCCCACGAGAAGGGGATGCTCGAACCGTCCGCCAAATGAAGATGAGATGGAGGGCGAACAAAGAAAAAATGAGATTTCCAAAAAGGGTTGCTAGAAACAGGGGAATCAAATATTGCTCGACTAGGCTTTTGACTAGCGAAAAAATATCCGCGATTTGAAGAACTGGAAACGTTGAACCGGAAAAGTTGCGTAAAATTACGAAAAGAAGGTTTAAAACCCTTCGCGATCATCAAAACAGAAAAACAAACCACAAAGGCAACATAATTTGGAACTAACTGTGTCAGGCACACACTGAATGTTTTCAAAACTTCAAGAAAGAGAGGAGACAAGGGAAGATGCAGGCCGCTATTGAAGTGAGCCGTATAAAAAGCTCGACATCCCTCCGGTGGAGATGTGACCCTGTCAGAAGGAGAAGGAAGAATGATCTCGGAGCCATCCGGAAAGTATTTGGTATAATTATTCACAACCTCCGGAAATGTATCCACCGTATAAGCACAAGCTACGTCCTCAATTGGTTCAGAAATCTGAGGAACGGTACCTTTGCCCTTTTTGGCCCGGGCTGCAACATCCGCTTCAGAGAGGATTCGTACTTTGAAAGTATCTTCTATAGGGATGACGAATTCAGAAACTGCAGCTTGTTCGCCCAAAAGATTAAAATGTAACTCCTCCTCGTTATTAGGGGCCACATTGTCCTTAGGAGAAGAAGAAGATTTTCTTACAGAAGCCATGTTTTCAGAATCTCGGAAGATGAAGGTCGATAAAGGAAAAACTTTGTGTGATAGGCGACTAAACAAGAAGATAACTGCAAAGTAAAAGGAAGTATAAAGGGAAAATGGCGAACTCAAAGGTCACCTATTTATACTAAAGTGAAATAAGACGTTTCGAACTCATCACAACTAATCATATTCCCGCCAAAAACATAAAGAAGATTAGAAGCCTCCCTAGTGGACGCGTGGCGATTCATATTTGGAAAGAAAAAACGACTATCTATGAGGGTTTGCACTCTTTTCCTTACTTAAGATTTTTTCCCACTGGGTTTTTTCTTAAGAAATGTTTTTAACGAGGCACCACTCATAGACAAGAAACGGTCGTATAAACTGATTTACTTCTACGAGCTTCTATTATCTATACGCTCGAAGAAGTGAGGGAGTACTGATGGGAGCTATTTCGCACCCTACATACAGCACGGATCGAGTAAAGAACATGAGATCGATTCGACCAAATGAGATAGTTCCGGATCATCTTGAACGACCCGGCCGAATACAGTTCTTTTCGATTAGAAGACTATGGTCCGGTCCCAAGAAGGATATTTGGGCAGAGTCCTATAAGGACTATGATTCCTTGTAACGCTAGGTTTAGTATGATATAAATACCTAGTTAATCATTGTATAACACACATTCTACTTTACGGATTTTATGCTTACAAAACAGCATAATCCCAGATTATATACAAAAAGATCACCGATTCACCAAATTAACAAGGTTCTTTTTGTTGATTGTCTTTATTACTTCATTGCTCTAATGAATATTGCTTTTCCTTGAGATTGATCCATCCTGAATAAAGTAACAGAGCCCTATAAAAAAGTATATTGAAAACCCCCAATATCACCAATTCACTGATACTAATAACCCGACGAAATCCGGTTAAATCACATTTCATGAAACATTCGAGCACATTATTCGATACTGGAAGCTTGATATATCGAGACAACTTGTTATGTCAACGGCCAAGATTTCAGTGACTTTGTGGGATATGACATACGAGTCAATTCCTTCAAAGTATAATGGGAATGGCGTTTATCTCCAATAAATTGATAATGAAAATTATGCACTTATGTGGAATGACCTCATTAAGCAAATTGGCTTGATGGCAGATGATTACATAGGTCTTTGTTGGAATTCGAGTGACTCTAGTTTTCATTTCAAATTATTTCTTAGAAATATCCGATAATTCTATATTTATTAGTCAAAAGATAAAGAAATAATAATCAAGTCTTCATAATAATGTAATTGTCGTATCAATAAATATTAGCACATTTTACATCTTTGAATGTTGTAAAGGTACAATTTATTCAACATTCACATGAAATATTATATTATTTTTATGCTTATAATAATTAAGTATTTTTATTGTTTCTTATTTAAGGTGTCGTAGTTCATGAATTATTTTGTTGCATATTAAATATACTTGTTGCTATGTATAACATGTAAAATTATTGTTTCTCAGTTAATTATATGAAGTAAGTATGACTTTTAAATATTACTAGGAAAGTGCACGTGCGTTGCACGTGATTAACTAATTTTCTATGTTAGTTGAATCGTGCAATTATTTTTCAATATACTATCTTAATGACATATCATATAATTTTTTTGGCTAATTCACTTTAATTATTACTATGTTGTTACCAAAAATTAATTATCATAAATACTTATAATCAAAACTTGAAAATAAAAAAATGAACTATAACTATTAAGTATTTTTAATCTGAATTTACATGTCTACATAACTATTATTATAAAACAACCATTTGAACGAATGAACAATATCTATTATTTTCTTCCTTTACCTTGATATTTCCATCTCAACCATTTTCCACAGGTTTAACCATTCTTTTTTTTTTTTCTCAATCGGATACTTCATATTACAATCGTAAAATGAATATTATGCTTTCCATAGTACGAGGTTAATTGTTACTGTAAATATTCGTAAATCTTCAAACACTAAATCACACAATAAGTAAAAAGTATCAAATTGTGGCCTTGAAAACTTACCGCACCATAAAGAAAATAATTTTTTACAACTTCTTCCCCATCAAGAATGAGGAGGATTTCTCCTTAGTTAGATCTATCTAGAATAGTTCCATCCAATATAATGGTACGTTGGTAGAGATAAGGGATATTCATCCACCACCAATGTTGAGTCCCCGACATCCATGTCATATTCGAAAATTTTTGACCCAGTCTGAGATTGATTGCGGAAACCTAATCATTACATTTCATGAAACATTCGAGCACATTATTCGATACTGGAACCTTGACATATCGAGACAACTTGTTATCTCAACGACCAAGATTTCGGTGACATTGTGGGATATGACATACGAGTCAATTCCTTCAAAGTATAATGGGAATGGCGTTTATCTCCAATAAATTGATAATGAAAATTATGCACTTATGTGCAATGACCTCATTAAGCAACTTGGCTTGATGGCAGATGATTACATAGGTCTTTGTTGGAATTCGAGTGACTCTAGTTTTCATTTCAAATTATTTCTTAGAAATATCCGATAATTTTATCTTTATGAGTCAAAAGATAAAGAAATAATAATCAAGTCTTCAGAATAATGTTATTGTCGTATCAATAAATATTAGCACATTTTACATCTTTGAATGTTGTAAGGGTACAATTTATTCAACATTCACATGAAATATTATATTATTTTTATGCTTATAATAATTAAGTATTTTTATTGTTTCTTATTTAAAGTGTCGTAGTTCATGAATTAGTTTGTTGCATATTCAATATACTTGTTGCTATGTATAACATGTAAAATTCTTGTTTCTCAGTTAATTATATGAAGTAAGTATGAATTTTAAATATTACTTGGAAAGTGCACGTGCGTTGCACGTGATTAACTAATTATCTATGTTAGTTGAATCATACAATCATTTTTCAATATACTATCTTAATGACATATCATATAATTTTTTTGGCTAATTCACTTTGATTATTACTATGTTGTTACCAAAAATTAATTATCATAAATACTTATAATCAAAACTTGAAAATAAAAAATGAACTATAACTATTAAGTATTTTTAATCTGAAATTACATGTCTACATAACTATTATTCTAAAACAACCATTTGAACGAATGAACAATATCTATTATTTTCTTCTTTTACATTGATATTTCCATCTCAACCATTTTCCACAGGTTTAACCCATTCTTTTTTATTTTTCTCAATCGGATTCCTGATATTACAATCGTAAAATGAATATTATGCTTTCCATAGTACGAGGCTAATAGTTGCTGTAAATATTCGTAAATCTTCAAAGTCTAAATCACACAATAAGTAAAAAGTATCAATTTGTGGCCTTGAAAACTTACCGCACCACGAAGAAAATAATTTTTTACAACTTCTTCCCCACCAAGAATGAGGAGGATTCCTCCTTAGTTAGATCTATCTCGAATAGTTCCATCCAATATAATGGAACGTTGGTAGAGATAAGGGATATTCATCCACCACCAATGTTGAGTCCCCGACATCCATGGCATATTCGAAAATTTCTGACCCAGTCTGAGATTGATTGCAGAAAGCTAATCATTTCATTTCATGAAACATTCGAGCACATTATTCGATACTGGAACCTTGACATATCGAGACAACTTGTTATGTCAACGGCCAAGATTTCGGTGACTTTGTGGGATATGACATACGAGTCAACTCCTTCAAAGTATAATGGGAATGGCGTTTATCTCCAATAAATTGATAATGAAAATTATGCACTTATGTGCAATGACCTCATTAAGCAAATTGGCTTGATGGCAGATGATTACATAGGTCTTTGTTGGAATTCGAGTGACTCTAGTTTTCATTTCAAATTATTTCTTAGAAATATCCGATAATTTTATCTTTATGAGTCAAAAGATAAAGATATAATTATAAAGTCTTCAGAATAATGTTATTGTCGTATCAATAAATATTAGCACATTTTACATCTTTGAATGTTGTAAGGGTACAATTTATTCAACATTCACATGAAATATTATATTATTTTTATGCTTATAATAATTAAGTATTTTTATTGTTTCTTATTTAAAGTGTCGTAGTTCATGAATTATTTTGTTGCATATTAAATATTCTTGTTGCTATGTATAACATGTAAAATTCTTGTTTCTCAGTTAATTATATGAAGTAAGTATGAATTTTAAATATTACTAGGAAAGTGCACGTGCGTTGCACGTGATTAACTAATTATCTATGTTAGTTGAATCATACAATTATTTTTCGATATACTATCTTAATGACATATCATATAATTTTTTTGGCTAATTCACTTTGATTATTACTATGTTGTTACCAAAAATTAATTATAATAAATACCTATAATCAAAACTTGAAAATAAAAAATGAACTATAACTATTAAGTATTTTTAATCTGAAATTACATGTCTACATAACTATTATTCTAAAACAACCATTTGAACGAATGAACAATATCTATTATTTTCTTCCTTTACCTTGATATTTCCATCTCAACCATTTTCCACAGGTTTAACCCATTCTTTTTTATTTTTCTCAATCGGATTCCTGATATTACAATCGTAAAATGAATATTATGCTTTCCATAGTACGAGGCTAATTGTTGCTGTAAATATTCGTAAATCTTCAAAGTCTAAATCACACAATAAGTAAAAAGTATCAATTTGTGGCCTTGAAAACTTACCGCACCATGGAGAAAACAATTTTTTACAACTTCTTCCCCACCAAGAATGTGGAGGATTCCTCCTTAGTTAGATCTATCTAGAATAGTTCCATCCAATATAATGGTACGTTGGTAGAGATAAGGGATATTCATCCTCCACCAATGTTGAGTCCCCGACATCCATGGCATATTCGAAAATTTCTGACCCAGTCTGAGATTGATTGCAGAAAGCTAATCATTTCATTTCATAGAAACATTCGAGCACATTATTCGATACTGGAACCATGACATATCGAGACAACTTGTTATGTCAACGGCCAAGATTTCGGTGACTTTGTGGGATATGACATACGAGTCAATTCCTACAAAGTATAAAGGGAATGGCGTATATCTCCAAGAAATTGATAATGAAAATTATGCACTTATGTGCAATGACCTCATTAAGAAAATTGGCTTGATGGCAGATGATTACATAGGTCTTTGTTGGAATTCGAGTGACTCTAGTTTTCATTTCAAATTATTTCTTAAAAATATCCGATAATTTTATCTTTATGAGTCAAAAGATAAAGAAATAATAATCAAGTCTTCAGAATAATGTAATTGTCGTATCAATAAATATTAGCACATTTTACATCTTTGAATGTTGTAAAGGTACAATTTATTCAACATTCACATGAAATATTATATTATTTTTATGCTTATAATAATTAAGTATTTTTATTGTTTCTTATTTAAAGTGTCGTAGTTCATGAATTATTTTGTTGCATATTCAAAATACTTGTTGCTATGTATAACATGTAAAATTCTTGTTTCTCAGTTAATTATATGAAGTAAGTATGAATTTTAAATATTACTAGGAAAGTGCACGTGCGTTGCTCGTGATTAACTAATTATCTATGTTAGTTGAATCATACAATCATTTTTCAATATACTATCTTAATGACATATCATATAATTTTTTTGGCTAATTCACTTTGATTATTACTATGTTGTTACCAAAAATTAATTATCATAAATACTTATAATCAAAACTTGAAAATAAAAAATGAACTATAACTATTAAGTATTTTTAATCTGAAATTACATGTCTACATAACTATTATTCTAAAACAACCATTTGAACGAATAAACAATATCTATTATTTTCTTCCTTTACCTCGATATTTCCATCTCAACCATTTTCCACAGGTTTAACCCATTCTTTTTTATTTTTCCCAATCGGATTCCTGATATTACAATCGTAAAATGAATATTATGCTTTCTATAGTACGAGGCTAATTGTTGCTGTAAATATTCGTAAATCTTCAAAGTCTAAATCACACAATAAGTAAAATGTATCAATTTGTGGCCTTGAAAACTTACCGCACCATGAAGAAAACAATTTTTTACAACTTCTTCCCAACCAAGAATGAGGAGGATTCCTCCTTAGTTAGATCTATCTCGAATAGTTCCATCTAATATAATGGTACGTTGGTAGAGATAAGGGATATTCATCCACCACCAATGTTGAGTCCCCGACATCCATGGCATATTCGAAAATTTCTGACCCAGTTTGATATTGATTGCAGAAAGCTAATCATTTCATTTCATAGAAACATTCGAGCACATTATTCGATACTGGAACCATGACATATCGAGACAACTTGTTATGTCAACGGCCAAGATTTCGGTGACTTTATGGGATATGACATACGAGTCAATTCCTACAAAGTATAAAGGGAATGGCGTATATCTCCAAGAAATTGATAATGAAAATTATGCACTTATGTGCAATGACCTCATTAAGCAAATTGGCTTGATGGCAGATGATTACATAGGTCTTTGTTGGAATTCGAGTGACTCTAGTTTTCATTTCAAATTATTTCTTAGAAATATCCGATAATTTTATCTTTATGAGTCAAAAGATAAAGAAATAATTATAAAGTCTTCAGAATAATGTTATTGTCGTATCAATAAATATTAGCACATTTTACATCTTTGAATGTTGTAAGGGTACAATTTATTCAACATTCACATGAAATATTATATTATTTTTATGCTTATAATAATTAAGTATTTTTATTGTTTCTTATTTAAAGTGTCGTAGTTCATGAATTAGTTTGTTGCATATTTAATATACTTGTTGCTATGTATAACATGTAAAATTCTTGTTTCTCAGTTAATTATATGAAGTAAGTATGAATATTAAATATTACTTGGAAAGTGCACGTGCATTGCACGTGATTAACTAATTATCTATGTTAGTTGAATCATACAATCATTTTTCAATATACTATCTTAATGACATATCATATAATTTTTTTGGCTAATTCACTTTGATTATTACTATGTTGTTACCAAAAATTAATTATCATAAATACTTATAATCAAAACTTGAAAATAAAAAATGAACTATAACTATTAAGTATTTTTAATCTGAAATTACATGTCTACATAACTATTATTCTAAAACAACCATTTGAACGAATGAACAATATCTATTATTTTCTTCCTTTACCTTGATATTTCCATCTCAACCATTTTCCGCAGGTTTAACCCATTCTTTTTTATTTTTCTCAATCGGATTCCTGATATTACAATCGTAAAATGAATATTATGCTTTCCATAGTACGAGGCTAATTGTTGCTGTAAATATTTGTAAATCTTCAAAGTCTAAATTACACAATAAGTAAAAAGTATCAATTTGTGGCCTTGAAAACTTACCGCACCATGAAGAAAACAATTTTTTACAACTTCTTCCCCACCAAGAAAGAGGAGGATTCCTCCTTAGTTAGATCTATCTCGAATAGTTCCATCCAATATAATGGTACGTTGGTAGAGATAAGGGATATTCATCCACCACCAATGTTGAGTCCCCGACATCCATGGCATATTCGAAAATTTCTGACCCAGTCTGAGATTGATTGCAGAAAGCTAATCATTTCATTTCATGAAACATTCGAGCACATTATTCGATACTGGAACCTTGACATATCGAGACAACTTGTTATGTCAACGGCCAAGATTTCGGTGACTTTGTGGGATATGACATACGAGTCAAGTCCTTCAAAGTATAATGGGAATGGCGTTTATCTCCATTAAATTGATAATGAAAATTATGCACTTATGTGCAATGACCTCATTAAGCAAATTGGCTTGATGGCAAATGATTACATAGGTCTTTGTTGGAATTCGAGTGACTCTAGTTTTCATTTCAAATTATTTCTTAGAAATATCCGATAATTTTATCTTTATGAGTCAAAAGATAAAGATATAATTATAAAGTCTTCAGAATAATGTTATTGTCGTATCAATAAATATTAGCACATTTTACATATTTGAATGTTGTAAGGGTACAATTTATTCAACATTCACATGAAATATTATATTATTTTTATGCTTATAATAATTAAGTATTTTTATTGTTTCTTATTTAAAGTGTCGTAGTTCATGAATTATTTTGTTGCATATTCAATATACTTGTTGCTATGTATAACATGTAAAATTCTTGTTTCTCAGTTAATTATATGAAGTAAGTATGAATTTTAAATATTACTAGGAAAGTGCACGTGCGTTGCACGTGATTAACTAATTATCTATGTTAGTTGAATCATACAATTATTTTTCGATATACTATCTTAATGACATATCATATAATTTTTTTGGCTAATTCACTTTGATTATTACTATGTTGTTACCAAAAATTAATTATCATAAATACTTATAATCAAAACTTGAAAATAAAAAATGAACTATAACTATTAAGTATTTTTAATCTGAAATTACATGTCTACATAACTATTATTCTAAAACAACCATTTGAACGAATGAACAATATCTATTATTTTCTTCCTTTACCTTGATATTTCCATCTCAACCATTTTCCACAGGTTTAACCCATTCTTTTTTATTTTTCTCAATCGGATTCCTGATATTACAATCGTAAAATGAATATTATGCTTTCCATAGTACGAGGCTAATTGTTGCTGTAAATATTCGTAAATCTTCAAAGTCTAAATCACACAATAAGTAAAAAGTATCAATTTGTGGCCTTGAAAACTTACCGCACCATGAAGAAAACATTTTTTTACAACTTCTTCCCCACCAAGAATGAGGAGGATTCCTCCTTAGTTAGATCTATCTCGAATAGTTCCATCCAATATAATGGTACGTTGGTAGAGATAAGGGATATTCATCCACCACCAATGTTGAGTCCCCGACATCCATGGCATATTCTAAAATTTCTGACCCAGTCTGAGATTGATTGCAGAAAGCTAATCATTTCATTTCATGAAACATTCGAGCACATTATTCGATACTGGAACCTTGACATATCGAGACAACTTGTTATGTCAACGGCCAAGATTTCGGTGACTTTGTGGGATATGACATACGAGTCAAGTCCTTCAAAGTATAATGGGAATGGCGTTTACCTCCAATAAATTGATAATGAAAATTATGCACTTATGTGCAATGACCTCATTAAGCAAATTGGCTTGATGGCAGATGATTACATAGGTCTTTGTTGGAATTCGAGTGACTCTAGTTTTCATTTCAAATTATTTCTTAGAAATATCCGATAATTTTATCTTTATGAGTCAAAAGATAAAGATATAATTATAAAGTCTTCAGAATAATGTTATTGTCGTATCAATAAATATTAGCACTTTTTAAATCTTTGAATGTTGTAAGGGTACAATTTATTCAACATTCACATGAAATATTATATTATTTTTATGCTTATAATAATTAAGTATTTTTATTGTTTCTTATTTAAAGTGTCGTAGTTCATGAATTATTTTGTTGCATATTCAATATACTTGTTGCTATGTATAACATGTAAAATTCTTGTTTCTCAGTTAATTATATGAAATAAGTATGAATTTTAAATATTACTAGGAAAGTATAACTAATTATCTATGTTAGTTGAATCATACAATTATTTTTCGATATACTATCTTAATGACATATCATATAATTTTTTTGGCTAATTCACTTTGATTATTACTATGTTGTTACCAAAAATTAATTATCATAAATACTTATAATCAAAACTTGAAAATAAAAAATGAACTATAACTATTAAGTATTTTTAATCTGAAATTACATGTCTACATAACTATTATTCTAAAACAACCATTTGAACGAATGAACAATATCTATTATTTTCTTCCTTTACCTTGATATTTCCATCTCAACCATTTTCCACAGGTTTAACCCATTCTTTTTTATTTTTCTCAATCGGATTCCTGATATTACAATCGTAAAATGAATATTATGCTTTCCATAGTACGAGGCTAATTGTTGCTGTAAATATTCGTAAATCTTCAAAGTCTAAATCACACAATAAGTAAAAAGTATCAATTTGTGGCCTTGAAAACTTACCGCACCATGAAGAAAACAATTTTTTACAACTTCTTCCCCACCAAGAATGAGGAGGATTCCTCCTTAGTTAGATCTATCTCGAATAGTTCCATCCAATATAATGGTACGTTGGTAGAGATAAGGGATATTCATCCACCACCAATGTTGAGTCCCCGACATCCATGGCATATTCGAAAATTTCTGACCCAGTCTGAGATTGATTGCAGAAAGCTAATCATTTCATTTCATGAAACATTCGAGCACATTATTCGATACTGGAACCATGACATATCGAGACAACTTGTTACGTCAACGGCCAAGATTTCGGTGACTTTGTGGGATATGACATACGAGTCAATTCCAACAAAGTATAAAGGGAATGGCGTATATCTCCAAGAAATTGATAATGAAAATTATGCACTTATGTGCAATGACTTCATTAAGCAAATTGGCTTGATGGCAGATGATTACATAGGTCTTTGTTGGAATTCGAGTGACTCTAGTTTTCATTTCAAATTATTTCTTAAAAATATCCGATAATTTTATCTTTATGAGTCAAAAGATAAAGAAATAATAATCAAGTCTTCAGAATAATGTAATTGTCGTATCAATAAATATTAGCACATTTTACATCTTTGAATGTTGTAAAGGTACAATTTATTCAACATTCACATGAAATATTATATTATTTTTATGCTTATAATAATTAAGTATTTTTATTGTTTCTTATTTAAAGTTTCGTAGTTCATGAATTATTTTGTTGCATATTCAATATACTTGTTGCTATGTATAACATGTAAAATTCTTGTTTCTCAGTTAATTATATGAAGTAAGTATGAATTTTAAATATTACTAGGAAAGTGCACGTGCATTGCACGTGATTAACTAATTATCTATGTTAGTTGAATCATACAATCATTTTTCGATATACTATCTTAATGACATATCATATAATTTTTTTGGCTAATTCACTTTGATTATTACTATGTTGTTACCAAAAATTAATTATCATAAATACTTATAATCAAAACTTGAAAATAAAAAATGAACTATAACTATTAAGTATTTTTAATCTGAAATTACATGTCTACATAACTATTATTCTAAAACAACCATTTGAACGAATGAACAATATCTATTATTTTCTTCCTTTACCTTGATATTTCCATCTCAACCATTTTCCGCAGGTTTAACCCATTCTTTTTTATTTTTCTCAATCGGATTCCTGATATTACAATCGTAAAATGAATATTATGCTTTCCATAGTACGAGGCTAATTGTTGCTGTAAATATTTGTAAATCTTCAAAGTCTAAATTACACAATAAGTAAAAAGTATCAATTTGTGGCCTTGAAAACTTACCGCACCATGAAGAAAACAATTTTTTACAACTTCTTCCCCACCAAGAAAGAGGAGGATTCCTCCTTAGTTAGATCTATCTCGAATAGTTCCATCCAATATAATGGTACGTTGGTAGAGATAAGGGATATTCATCCACCACCAATGTTGAGTCCCCGACATCCATGGCATATTCGAAAATTTCTGACCCAGTCTGAGATTGATTGCAGAAAGCTAATCATTTCATTTCATGAAACATTCGAGCACATTATTCGATACTGGAACCTTGACATATCGAGACAACTTGTTATGTCAACGGCCAAGATTTCGGTGACTTTGTGGGATATGACATACGAGTCAAGTCCTTCAAAGTATAATGGGAATGGCGTTTATCTCCATTAAATTGATAATGAAAATTATGCACTTATGTGCAATGACCTCATTAAGCAAATTGGCTTGATGGCAAATGATTACATAGGTCTTTGTTGGAATTCGAGTGACTCTAGTTTTCATTTCAAATTATTTCTTAGAAATATCCGATAATTTTATCTTTATGAGTCAAAAGATAAAGATATAATTATAAAGTCTTCAGAATAATGTTATTGTCGTATCAATAAATATTAGCACATTTTACATATTTGAATGTTGTAAGGGTACAATTTATTCAACATTCACATGAAATATTATATTATTTTTATGCTTATAATAATTAAGTATTTTTATTGTTTCTTATTTAAAGTGTCGTAGTTCATGAATTATTTTGTTGCATATTCAATATACTTGTTGCTATGTATAACATGTAAAATTCTTGTTTCTCAGTTAATTATATGAAGTAAGTATGAATTTTAAATATTACTAGGAAAGTGCACGTGCGTTGCACGTGATTAACTAATTATCTATGTTAGTTGAATCATACAATTATTTTTCGATATACTATCTTAATGACATATCATATAATTTTTTTGGCTAATTCACTTTGATTATTACTATGTTGTTACCAAAAATTAATTATCATAAATACTTATAATCAAAACTTGAAAATAAAAAATGAACTATAACTATTAAGTATTTTTAATCTGAAATTACATGTCTACATAACTATTATTCTAAAACAACCATTTGAACGAATGAACAATATCTATTATTTTCTTCCTTTACCTTGATATTTCCATCTCAACCATTTTCCACAGGTTTAACCCATTCTTTTTTATTTTTCTCAATCGGATTCCTGATATTACAATCGTAAAATGAATATTATGCTTTCCATAGTACGAGGCTAATTGTTGCTGTAAATATTCGTAAATCTTCAAAGTCTAAATCACACAATAAGTAAAAAGTATCAATTTGTGGCCTTGAAAACTTACCGCACCATGAAGAAAACATTTTTTTACAACTTCTTCCCCACCAAGAATGAGGAGGATTCCTCCTTAGTTAGATCTATCTCGAATAGTTCCATCCAATATAATGGTACGTTGGTAGAGATAAGGGATATTCATCCACCACCAATGTTGAGTCCCCGACATCCATGGCATATTCTAAAATTTCTGACCCAGTCTGAGATTGATTGCAGAAAGCTAATCATTTCATTTCATGAAACATTCGAGCACATTATTCGATACTGGAACCTTGACATATCGAGACAACTTGTTATGTCAACGGCCAAGATTTCGGTGACTTTGTGGGATATGACATACGAGTCAAGTCCTTCAAAGTATAATGGGAATGGCGTTTACCTCCAATAAATTGATAATGAAAATTATGCACTTATGTGCAATGACCTCATTAAGCAAATTGGCTTGATGGCAGATGATTACATAGGTCTTTGTTGGAATTCGAGTGACTCTAGTTTTCATTTCAAATTATTTCTTAGAAATATCCGATAATTTTATCTTTATGAGTCAAAAGATAAAGATATAATTATAAAGTCTTCAGAATAATGTTATTGTCGTATCAATAAATATTAGCACTTTTTAAATCTTTGAATGTTGTAAGGGTACAATTTATTCAACATTCACATGAAATATTATATTATTTTTATGCTTATAATAATTAAGTATTTTTATTGTTTCTTATTTAAAGTGTCGTAGTTCATGAATTATTTTGTTGCATATTCAATATACTTGTTGCTATGTATAACATGTAAAATTCTTGTTTCTCAGTTAATTATATGAAATAAGTATGAATTTTAAATATTACTAGGAAAGTATAACTAATTATCTATGTTAGTTGAATCATACAATTATTTTTCGATATACTATCTTAATGACATATCATATAATTTTTTTGGCTAATTCACTTTGATTATTACTATGTTGTTACCAAAAATTAATTATCATAAATACTTATAATCAAAACTTGAAAATAAAAAATGAACTATAACTATTAAGTATTTTTAATCTGAAATTACATGTCTACATAACTATTATTCTAAAACAACCATTTGAACGAATGAACAATATCTATTATTTTCTTCCTTTACCTTGATATTTCCATCTCAACCATTTTCCACAGGTTTAACCCATTCTTTTTTATTTTTCTCAATCGGATTCCTGATATTACAATCGTAAAATGAATATTATGCTTTCCATAGTACGAGGCTAATTGTTGCTGTAAATATTCGTAAATCTTCAAAGTCTAAATCACACAATAAGTAAAAAGTATCAATTTGTGGCCTTGAAAACTTACCGCACCATGAAGAAAACAATTTTTTACAACTTCTTCCCCACCAAGAATGAGGAGGATTCCTCCTTAGTTAGATCTATCTCGAATAGTTCCATCCAATATAATGGTACGTTGGTAGAGATAAGGGATATTCATCCACCACCAATGTTGAGTCCCCGACATCCATGGCATATTCGAAAATTTCTGACCCAGTCTGAGATTGATTGCAGAAAGCTAATCATTTCATTTCATGAAACATTCGAGCACATTATTCGATACTGGAACCATGACATATCGAGACAACTTGTTACGTCAACGGCCAAGATTTCGGTGACTTTGTGGGATATGACATACGAGTCAATTCCAACAAAGTATAAAGGGAATGGCGTATATCTCCAAGAAATTGATAATGAAAATTATGCACTTATGTGCAATGACTTCATTAAGCAAATTGGCTTGATGGCAGATGATTACATAGGTCTTTGTTGGAATTCGAGTGACTCTAGTTTTCATTTCAAATTATTTCTTAAAAATATCCGATAATTTTATCTTTATGAGTCAAAAGATAAAGAAATAATAATCAAGTCTTCAGAATAATGTAATTGTCGTATCAATAAATATTAGCACATTTTACATCTTTGAATGTTGTAAAGGTACAATTTATTCAACATTCACATGAAATATTATATTATTTTTATGCTTATAATAATTAAGTATTTTTATTGTTTCTTATTTAAAGTTTCGTAGTTCATGAATTATTTTGTTGCATATTCAATATACTTGTTGCTATGTATAACATGTAAAATTCTTGTTTCTCAGTTAATTATATGAAGTAAGTATGAATTTTAAATATTACTAGGAAAGTGCACGTGCATTGCACGTGATTAACTAATTATCTATGTTAGTTGAATCATACAAT
Source organism: Penstemon eatonii (assembly GCA_038501285.1). NCBI lineage: Eukaryota > Viridiplantae > Streptophyta > Magnoliopsida > Lamiales > Plantaginaceae > Penstemon > Penstemon eatonii. The sequence goes on along the minus strand of CM076715.1, from coordinate 55,527,205 downwards.
CATTTTTCGATATACTATCTTAATGACATATCATATAATTTTTTTGGCTAATTCACTTTGATTATTACTATGTTGTTACCAAAAATTAATTATCATAAATACTTATAATCAAAACTTGAAAATAAAAAATGAACTATAACTATTAAGTATTTTTAATCTGAAATTACATGTCTACATAACTATTATTCTAAAACAACCATTTGAACGAATGAACAATATCTATTATTTTCTTCCTTTACCTTGATATTTCCATCTCAACCATTTTCCGCAGGTTTAACCCATTCTTTTTTATTTTTCTCAATCGGATTCCTGATATTACAATCGTAAAATGAATATTATGCTTTCCATAGTACGAGGCTAATTGTTGCTGTAAATATTTGTAAATCTTCAAAGTCTAAATTACACAATAAGTAAAAAGTATCAATTTGTGGCCTTGAAAACTTACCGCACCATGAAGAAAACAATTTTTTACAACTTCTTCCCCACCAAGAAAGAGGAGGATTCCTCCTTAGTTAGATCTATCTCGAATAGTTCCATCCAATATAATGGTACGTTGGTAGAGATAAGGGATATTCATCCACCACCAATGTTGAGTCCCCGACATCCATGGCATATTCGAAAATTTCTGACCCAGTCTGAGATTGATTGCAGAAAGCTAATCATTTCATTTCATGAAACATTCGAGCACATTATTCGATACTGGAACCTTGACATATCGAGACAACTTGTTATGTCAACGGCCAAGATTTCGGTGACTTTGTGGGATATGACATACGAGTCAAGTCCTTCAAAGTATAATGGGAATGGCGTTTATCTCCATTAAATTGATAATGAAAATTATGCACTTATGTGCAATGACCTCATTAAGCAAATTGGCTTGATGGCAAATGATTACATAGGTCTTTGTTGGAATTCGAGTGACTCTAGTTTTCATTTCAAATTATTTCTTAGAAATATCCGATAATTTTATCTTTATGAGTCAAAAGATAAAGATATAATTATAAAGTCTTCAGAATAATGTTATTGTCGTATCAATAAATATTAGCACATTTTACATATTTGAATGTTGTAAGGGTACAATTTATTCAACATTCACATGAAATATTATATTATTTTTATGCTTATAATAATTAAGTATTTTTATTGTTTCTTATTTAAAGTGTCGTAGTTCATGAATTATTTTGTTGCATATTCAATATACTTGTTGCTATGTATAACATGTAAAATTCTTGTTTCTCAGTTAATTATATGAAGTAAGTATGAATTTTAAATATTACTAGGAAAGTGCACGTGCGTTGCACGTGATTAACTAATTATCTATGTTAGTTGAATCATACAATTATTTTTCGATATACTATCTTAATGACATATCATATAATTTTTTTGGCTAATTCACTTTGATTATTACTATGTTGTTACCAAAAATTAATTATCATAAATACTTATAATCAAAACTTGAAAATAAAAAATGAACTATAACTATTAAGTATTTTTAATCTGAAATTACATGTCTACATAACTATTATTCTAAAACAACCATTTGAACGAATGAACAATATCAATTATTTTCTTCCTTTACCTTGATATTTCCATCTCAACCATTTTCCACAGGTTTAACCCATTCTTTTTTATTTTTCTCAATCGGATTCCTGATATTACAATCGTAAAATGAATATTATGCTTTCCATAGTACGAGGCTAATTGTTGCTGTAAATATTCGTAAATCTTCAAAGTCTAAATCACACAATAAGTAAAAAGTATCAATTTGTGGCCTTGAAAACTTACCGCACCATGAAGAAAACAATTTTTTACAACTTCTTCCCCACCAAGAATGAGGAGGATTCCTCCTTAGTTAGATCTATCTCGAATAGTTCCATCCAATATAATGGTACGTTGGTAGAGATAAGGGATATTCATCCACCACCAATGTTGAGTCCCCGACATCCATGGCATATTCGAAAATTTCTGACCCAGTCTGAGATTGATTGCAGAAAGCTAATCATTTCATTTCATGAAACATTCGAGCACATTATTCGATACTGGAACCATGACATATCGAGACAACTTGTTACGTCAACGGCCAAGATTTCGGTGACTTTGTGGGATATGACATACGAGTCAATTCCAACAAAGTATAAAGGGAATGGCGTATATCTCCAAGAAATTGATAATGAAAATTATGCACTTATGTGCAATGACTTCATTAAGCAAATTGGCTTGATGGCAGATGATTACATAGGTCTTTGTTGGAATTCGAGTGACTCTAGTTTTCATTTCAAATTATTTCTTAAAAATATCCGATAATTTTATCTTTATGAGTCAAAAGATAAAGAAATAATAATCAAGTCTTCAGAATAATGTAATTGTCGTATCAATAAATATTAGCACATTTTACATCTTTGAATGTTGTAAAGGTACAATTTATTCAACATTCACATGAAATATTATATTATTTTTATGCTTATAATAATTAAGTATTTTTATTGTTTCTTATTTAAAGTTTCGTAGTTCATGAATTATTTTGTTGCATATTCAATATACTTGTTGCTATGTATAACATGTAAAATTCTTGTTTCTCAGTTAATTATATGAAGTAAGTATGAATTTTAAATATTACTAGGAAAGTGCACGTGCATTGCACGTGATTAACTAATTATCTATGTTAGTTGAATCATACAATCATTTTTCGATATACTATCTTAATGACATATCATATAATTTTTTTGGCTAATTCACTTTGATTATTACTATGTTGTTACCAAAAATTAATTATCATAAATACTTATAATCAAAACTTGAAAATAAAAAATGAACTATAACTATTAAGTATTTTTAATCTGAAATTACATGTCTACATAACTATTATTCTAAAACAACCATTTGAACGAATGAACAATATCTATTATTTTCTTCCTTTACCTCGATATTTCCATCTCAACCATTTTCCACAGGTTTAACCCATTCTTTTTTATTTTTCTCAATCGGATTCCTGATATTACAATCGTAAAATGAATATTATGCTTTCCATAGTACGAGGCTAATTGTTGCTGTAAATATTCGTAAATCTTCAAAGTCTAAATCACACAATAAGTAAAAAGTATCAATTTGTGGCATTGAAAACTTACCGCACCATGAAGAAAACAATTTTTTACAACTTCTTCCCCACCAAGAATGAGGAGGATTCCTCCTTAGTTAGATCTATCTCGAATAGTTCCATCCAATATAATGGTACGTTGGTAGAGATAAGGGATATTCATCCACCACCAATGTTGAGTCCCCGACATCCATGGCATATTCGAAAATTTCTGACCCAGTCGGATATTGATTGCAGAAAGCTAATCATTTCATTTCATGGAACATTCGAGCACATTATTCGATACTGGAACCATGACATATCGAGACAACTTGTTATGTCAACGGCCAAGATTTCGGTGACTTTGTGGGATATGACATACGAGTCAATTCCTTCAAAGTATAAAGGGAATGGCGTATATCTCCAAGAAATTGATAATGAAAATTATGCACTTATGTGCAATGACCTCATTAAGCAAATTGGCTTGATGGCAGATGATTACATAGGTCTTTGTTGGAATTCGAGTGACTCTAGTTTTCATTTCAAATTATTTCTTAAAAATATCCGATAATTTTATCTTTATGAGTCAAAAGATAAAGAAATAATAATCAAGTCTTCAGAATAATGTTATTGTCGTATCAATAAATATTAGCCCATTTTACATCTTTGAATGTTGTAAGGGTACAATTTATTCAACATTCACATGAAATATTATATTATTTTTATGCTTATAATAATTAAGTATTTTTATTGTTTCTTATTTAAAGTGTCGTAGTTCATGAATTATTTTGTTGCATATTCAATATACTTGTTGCTATGTATAACATGTAAAATTCTTGTTTCTCAGTTAATTATATGAAGTAAGTATGAATTTTAAATATTACTAGGAAAGTGCACGTGCGTTGCACGTGATTAACTAATTATCTATGTTAGTTGAATCATACAATCATTTTTCGATATACTATCTTAATGACATATCATATAATTTTTTTGGCTAATTCACTTTGATTATTACTATGTTGTTACCAAAAATTAATTATCATAAATACTTATAATCAAAACTTGAAAATAAAAAATGAACTATAACTATTAAGTATTTTTAATCTGAAATTACATGTCTACATAACTATTATTCTAAAACAACCATTTGAACGAATAAACAATATCTATTATTTTCTTCCTTTACCTCGATATTTCCATCTCAACCATTTTCCACAGGTTTAACCCATTCTTTTTTATTTTTCTCAATCGGATTCCTGATATTACAATCGTAAAATGAATATTATGCTTTCCATAGTACGAGGCTAATTGTTGCTGTAAATATTCGTAAATCTTCAAAGTCTAAATCACACAATAAGTAAAAAGTATCAATTTGTGGCCTTGAAAACTTACCGCACCATGAAGAAAACAATTTTTTACAACTTCTTCCCCACCAAGAATGAGGAGGATTCCTCCTTAGTTAGATCTATCTCGAATAGTTCCATCCAATATAATGGTACGTTGGTAGAGATAAGGGATATTCATCCACCACCAATGTTGAGTCCCCGACATCCATGGCATATTCTAAAATTTCTGACCCAGTCTGAGATTGATTGCAGAAAGCTAATCATTTCATTTCATGAAACATTCGAGCACATTATTCGATACTGGAACCTTGACATATCGAGACAACTTGTTATGTCAACGGCCAAGATTTCGGTGACTTTGTGGGATATGACATACGAGTCAATTCCTTCAAAGTATAATGGGAATGGCGTTTATCTCCAATAAATTGCTAATGAAAATTATGCACTTATGTGCAATGACCTCATTAAGCAAATTGGCTTGATGGTTGGAATTCGAGTGACTCTAGTTTTCATTTCAAATTATTTCTTAGAAATATCCGATAATTTTATCTTTATGAGTCAAAAGATAAAGAAATAATAATAAAGTCTTCAGAATAATGTTATTGTCGTATCAATAAATATTAGCACATTTTACATCTTTGAATGTTGTAAGGGTACAATTTATTCAACATTCACATGAAATATTATATTATTTTTATGCTTATAATAATTAAGTATTTTTATTGTTTCTTATTTAAAGTGTCGTAGTTCATGAATTATTTTGTTGCATATTCAATATACTTGTTGCTATGTATAACATGTAAAATTCTTGTTTCTCAGTTAATTATATGAAGTAAGTATGAATTTTAAATATTACTAGGAAAGTGCACGTGCGTTGCACGTGATTAACTAATTATCTATGTTAGTTGAATCATACAATCATTTTTCGATATACTATCTTAATGACATATCATATAATTTTTTTGGCTAATTCACTTTGATTATTACTATGTTGTTACCAAAAATTAATTATCATAAATACTTATAATCAAAACTTGAAAATAAAAAATGAACTATAACTATTAAGTATTTTTAATCTGAAATTACATGTCTACATAACTATTATTCTAAAACAACCATTTGAACGAATAAACAATATCTATTATTTTCTTCCTTTACCTCGATATTTCCATCTCAACCATTTTCCACAGGTTTAACCCATTCTTTTTTATTTTTCTCAATCGGATTCCTGATATTACAATCGTAAAATGAATATTATGCTTTCCATAGTACGAGGCTAATTGTTGCTGTAAATATTCGTAAATCTTCAAAGTCTAAATCACACAATAAGTAAAAAGTATCAATTTGTGGCCTTGAAAACTTACCGCACCATGAAGAAAACAATTTTTTACAACTTCTTCCCCACCAAGAATGAGGAGGATTCCTCCTTAGTTAGATCTATCTCGAATAGTTCCATCCAATATAATGGTACGTTGGTAGAGATAAGGGATATTCATCCACCACCAATGTTGAGTCCCCGACATCCATGGCATATTCTAAAATTTCTGACCCAGTCTGAGATTGATTGCAGAAAGCTAATCATTTCATTTCATGAAACATTCGAGCACATTATTCGATACTGGAACCTTGACATATCGAGACAACTTGTTATGTCAACGGCCAAGATTTCGGTGACTTTGTGGGATATGACATACGAGTCAATTCCTTCAAAGTATAATGGGAATGGCGTTTATCTCCAATAAATTGCTAATGAAAATTATGCACTTATGTGCAATGACCTCATTAAGCAAATTGGCTTGATGGTTGGAATTCGAGTGACTCTAGTTTTCATTTCAAATTATTTCTTAGAAATATCCGATAATTTTATCTTTATGAGTCAAAAGATAAAGAAATAATAATAAAGTCTTCAAAATAATGTTATTGTCTTATCAATAAATATTAGCACATTTTACATCTTTGAATGTTGTAAGGGTACAATTTATTCAACATTCACATGAAATATTATATTATTTTTATGCTTATAATAATTAAGTATTTTTATTGTTTCTTATTTAAAGTGTCGTAGTTCATGAATTATTTTGTTGCATATTCAATATACTTGTTGCTATGTATAACATGTAAAATTCTTGTTTCTCAGTTAATTATATGAAGTAAGTATGAATTTTAAATATTACTAGGAAAGTGCACGTGCGTTGCACGTGATTAACTAATTATCTATGTTAGTTGAATCATACAATCATTTTTCGATATACTATCTTAATGACATATCATATAATTTTTTTTGGCTAATTCACTTTGATTATTACTATGTTGTTACCAAAAATTAATTATCATAAATACTTATAATCAAAACTTGAAAATAAAAAATGAACTATAACTATTAAGTATTTTTAATCTAAAATTACATGTCTACATAACTATTATTCTAAAACAACCATTTGAACGAATAAACAATATCTATTATTTTCTTCCTTTACCTCGATATTTCCATCTCAACCATTTTCCACAGGTTTAACCCATTCTTTTTTATTTTTCTCAATCGGATTCCTGATATTACAATCGTAAAATGAATATTATGCTTTCCATAGTACGAGGCTAATTGTTGCTGTAAATATTCGTAAATCTTCAAAGTCTAAATCACACAATAAGTAAAAAGTATCAATTTGTGGCCTTGAAAACTTACCGCACCATGAAGAAAACAATTTTTTACAACTTCTTCCCCACCAAGAATGAGGAGGATTCCTCCTTAGTTAGATCTATCTCGAATAGTTCCATCCAATATAATGGTACGTTGGTAGAGATAAGGGATATTCATCCACCACCAATGTTGAGTCCCCGACATCCATGGCATATTCTAAAATTTCTGACCCAGTCTGAGATTGATTGCAGAAAGCTAATCATTTCATTTCATGAAACATTCGAGCACATTATTCGATACTGGAACCTTGACATATCGAGACAACTTGTTATGTCAACGGCCAAGATTTCGGTGACTTTGTGGGATATGACATACGAGTCAATTCCTTCAAAGTATAATGGGAATGGCGTTTATCTCCAATAAATTGCTAATGAAAATTATGCACTTATGTGCAATGACCTCATTAAGCAAATTGGCTTGATGGTTGGAATTCGAGTGACTCTAGTTTTCATTTCAAATTATTTCTTAGAAATATCCGATAATTTTATCTTTATGAGTCAAAAGATAAAGAAATAATAATAAAGTCTTCAGAATAATGTTATTGTCGTATCAATAAATATTAGCACATTTTACATCTTTGAATGTTGTAAGGGTACAATTTATTCAACATTCACATGAAATATTATATTATTTTTATGCTTATAATAATTAAGTATTTTTATTGTTTCTTATTTAAAGTGTCGTAGTTCATGAATTATTTTGTTGCATATTCAATATACTTGTTGCTATGTATAACATGTAAAATTCTTGTTTCTCAGTTAATTATATGAAGTAAGTATGAATTTTAAATATTACTAGGAAAGTGCACGTGCGTTGCACGTGATTAACTAATTATCTATGTTAGTTGAATCATACAATCATTTTTCGATATACTATCTTAATGACATATCATATAATTTTTTTGGCTAATTCACTTTGATTATTACTATGTTGTTACCAAAAATTAATTATCATAAATACTTATAATCAAAACTTGAAAATAAAAAATGAACTATAACTATTAAGTATTTTTAATCTGAAATTACATGTCTACATAACTATTATTCTAAAACAACCATTTGAACGAATAAACAATATCTATTATTTTCTTCCTTTACCTCGATATTTCCATCTCAACCATTTTCCACAGGTTTAACCCATTCTTTTTTATTTTTCTCAATCGGATTCCTGATATTACAATCGTAAAATGAATATTATGCTTTCCATAGTACGAGGCTAATTGTTGCTGTAAATATTCGTAAATCTTCAAAGTCTAAATCACACAATAAGTAAAAAGTATCAATTTGTGGCCTTGAAAACTTACCGCACCATGAAGAAAACAATTTTTTACAACTTCTTCCCCACCAAGAATGAGGAGGATTCCTCCTTAGTTAGATCTATCTCGAATAGTTCCATCCAATATAATGGTACGTTGGTAGAGATAAGGGATATTCATCCACCACCAATGTTGAGTCCCCGACATCCATGGCAAATTCTAAAATTTCTGACCCAGTCTGAGATTGATTGCAGAAAGCTAATCATTTCATTTCATGAAACATTCGAGCACATTATTCGATACTGGAACCTTGACATATCGAGACAACTTGTTATGTCAACGGCCAAGATTTCGGTGACTTTGTGGGATATGACATACGAGTCAATTCCTTTAAAGTATAATGGGAATGGCGTTTATCTCCAATAAATTGCTAATGAAAATTATGCACTTATGTGCAATGACCTCATTAAGCAAATTGGCTTGATGGTTGGAATTCGAGTGACTCTAGTTTTCATTTCAAATTATTTCTTAGAAATATCCGATAATTTTATCTTTATGAGTCAAAAGATAAAGAAATAATAATAAAGTCTTCAGAATAATGTTATTGTCGTATCAATAAATATTAGCACATTTTACATCTTTGAATGTTGTAAGGGTACAATTTATTCAACATTCACATGAAATATTATATTATTTTTATGCTTATAATAATTAAGTATTTTTATTGTTTCTTATTTAAAGTGTCGTAGTTCATGAATTATTTTGTTGCATATTCAATATACTTGTTGCTATGTATAACATGTAAAATTCTTGTTTCTCAGTTAATTATATGAAGTAAGTATGAATTTTAAATATTACTAGGAAAGTGCACGTGCGTTGCACGTGATTAACTAATTATCTATGTTAGTTGAATCATACAATCATTTTTCGATATACTATCTTAATGACATATCATATAATTTTTTTGGCTAATTCACTTTGATTATTACTATGTTGTTACCAAAAATTAATTATCATAAATACTTATAATCAAAACTTGAAAATAAAAAATGAACTATAACTATTAAGTATTTTTAATCTGAAATTACATGTCTACATAACTATTATTCTAAAACAACCATTTGAACGAATAAACAATATCTATTATTTTCTTCCTTTACCTCGATATTTCCATCTCAACCATTTTCCACAGGTTTAACCCATTCTTTTTTATTTTTCTCAATCGGATTCCTGATATTACAATCGTAAAATGAATATTATGCTTTCCATAGTACGAGGCTAATTGTTGCTGTAAATATTCGTAAATCTTCAAAGTCTAAATCACACAATAAGTAAAAAGTATCAATTTGTGGCCTTGAAAACTTACCGCACCATGAAGAAAACAATTTTTTACAACTTCTTCCCCACCAAGAATGAGGAGGATTCCTCCTTAGTTAGATCTATCTCGAATAGTTCCATCCAATATAATGGTACGTTGGTAGAGATAAGGGATATTCATCCACCACCAATGTTGAGTCCCCGACATCCATGGCATATTCTAAAATTTCTGACCCAGTCTGAGATTGATTGCAGAAAGCTAATCATTTCATTTCATGAAACATTCGAGCACATTATTCGATACTGGAACCTTGACATATCGAGACAACTTGTTATGTCAACGGCCAAGATTTCGGTGACTTTGTGGGATATGACATACGAGTCAATTCCTTCAAAGTATAATGGGAATGGCGTTTATCTCCAATAAATTGCTAATGAAAATTATGCACTTATGTGCAATGACCTCATTAAGCAAATTGGCTTGATGGTTGGAATTCGAGTGACTCTAGTTTTCATTTCAAATTATTTCTTAGAAATATCCGATAATTTTATCTTTATGAGTCAAAAGATAAAGAAATAATAATAAAGTCTTCAGAATAATGTTATTGTCGTATCAATAAATATTAGCACATTTTACATCTTTGAATGTTGTAAGGGTACAATTTATTAAACATTCACATGAAATATTATATTATTTTTATGCTTATAATAATTAAGTATTTTTATTGTTTCTTATTTAAAGTGTCGTAGTTCATGAATTATTTTGTTGCATATTCAATATAATTGTTGCTATGTATAACATGTAAAATTCTTGTTTCTCAGTTAATTATATGAAGTAAGTATGAATTTTAAATATTACTAGGAAAGTGCACGTGCGTTGCACGTGATTAACTAATTATCTATGTTAGTTGAATCATACAATCATTTTTCGATATACTATCTTAATGACATATCATATAATTTTTTTGGCTAATTCACTTTGATTATTACTATGTTGTTACCAAAAATTAATTATCATAAATACTTATAATCAAAACTTGAAAATAAAAAATGAACTATAACTATTAAGTATTTTTAATCTGAAATTACATGTCTACATAACTATTATTCTAAAACAACCATTTGAACGAATAAACAATATCTATTATTTTCTTCCTTTACCTCGATATTTCCATCTCAACCATTTTCCACAGGTTTAACCCATTCTTTTTTATTTTTCTCAATCGGATTCCTGATATTACAATCGTAAAATGAATATTATGCTTTCCATAGTACGAGGCTAATTGTTGCTGTAAATATTCGTAAATCTTCAAAGTCTAAATCACACAATAAGTAAAAAGTATCAATTTGTGGCCTTGAAAACTTACCGCACCATGAAGAAAACAATTTTTTACAACTTCTTCCCCACCAAGAATGAGGAGGATTCCTCCTTAGTTAGATCTATCTCGAATAGTTCCATCCAATATAATGGTACGTTGGTAGAGATAAGGGATATTCATCCACCACCAATGTTGAGTCCCCGACATCCATGGCATATTCTAAAATTTCTGACCCAGTCTGAGATTGATTGCAGAAAGCTAATCATTTCATTTCATGAAACATTCGAGCACATTATTCGATACTGGAACCTTGACATATCGAGACAACTTGTTATGTCAACGGCCAAGATTTCGGTGACTTTGTGGGATATGACATACGAGTCAATTCCTTCAAAGTATAATGGGAATGGCGTTTATCTCCAATAAATTGCTAATGAAAATTATGCACTTATGTGCAATGACCTCATTAAGCAAATTGGCTTGATGGTTGGAATTCGAGTGACTCTAGTTTTCATTTCAAATTATTTCTTAGAAATATCCGATAATTTTATCTTTATGAGTCAAAAGATAAAGAAATAATAATAAAGTCTTCAGAATAATGTTATTGTCGTATCAATAAATATTAGCACATTTTACATCTTTGAATGTTGTAAGGGTACAATTTATTCAACATTCACATGAAATATTATATTATTTTTATGCTTATAATAATTAAGTATTTTTATTGTTTCTTATTTAAAGTGTCGTAGTTCATGAATTATTTTGTTGCATATTCAATATACTTGTTGCTATGTATAACATGTAAAATTCTTGTTTCTCAGTTAATTATATGAAGTAAGTATGAATTTTAAATATTACTAGGAAAGTGCACGTGCGTTGCACGTGATTAACTAATTATCTATGTTAGTTGAATCATACAATCATTTTTCGATATACTATCTTAATGACATATCATATAATTTTTTTGGCTAATTCACTTTGATTATTACTATGTTGTTACCAAAAATTAATTATCATAAATACTTATAATCAAAACTTGAAAATAAAAAATGAACTATAACTATTAAGTATTTTTAATCTGAAATTACATGTCTACATAACTATTATTCTAAAACAACCATTTGAACGAATAAACAATATCTATTATTTTCTTCCTTTACCTCGATATTTCCATCTCAACCATTTTCCACAGGTTTAACCCATTCTTTTTTATTTTTCTCAATCGGATTCCTGATATTACAATCGTAAAATGAATATTATGCTTTCCATAGTACGAGGCTAATTGTTGCTGTAAATATTCGTAAATCTTCAAAGTCTAAATCACACAATAAGTAAAAAGTATCAATTTGTGGCCTTGAAAACTTACCGCACCATGAAGAAAACAATTTTTTACAACTTCTTCCCCACCAAGAATGAGGAGGATTCCTCCTTAGTTAGATCTATCTCGAATAGTTCCATCCAATATAATGGTACGTTGGTAGAGATAAGGGATATTCATCCACCACCAATGTTGAGTCCCCGACATCCATGGCATATTCTAAAATTTCTGACCCAGTCTGAGATTGATTGCAGAAAGCTAATCATTTCATTTCATGAAACATTCGAGCACATTAATCGATACTGGAACCTTGACATATCGAGACAACTTGTTATGTCAACGGCCAATATTTCGGTGACTTTGTGGGATATGACATACGAGTCAATTCCTTCAAAGTATAATGGGAATGGCGTTTATCTCCAATAAATTGCTAATGAAAATTATGCACTTATGTGCAATGACCTCATTAAGCAAATTGGCTTGATGGTTGGAATTCGAGTGACTCTAGTTTTCATTTCAAATTATTTCTTAAAAATATCCGATAATTTTATCTTTATGAGTCAAAAGATAAAGAAATAATAATCAAGTCTTCAGAATAATGTAATTGTCGTATCAATAAATATTAGCACATTTTACATCTTTGAATGTTGTAAAGGTACAATTTATTCAACATTCACATGAAATATTATATTATTTTTATGCTTATAATAATTAAGTATTTTTATTGTTTCTTATTTAAAGTGTCGTAGTTCATGAATTATTTTGTTGCATATTCAAAATACTTGTTGCTATGTATAACATGTAAAATTCTTGTTTCTCAGTTAATTATATGAAGTAAGTATGAATTTTAAATATTACTAGGAAAGTGCACGTGCGTTGCTCGTGATTAACTAATTATCTATGTTAGTTGAATCATACAATCATTTTTCGATATACTATCTTAATGACATATCATATAATTTTTTTGGCTAATTCCCTTTGATTATTACTATGTTGTTACCAAAAATTAATTATCATAAATACTTATAATCAAAACTTGAAAATAAAAAATGAACTATAACTATTAAGTATTTTTAATCTGAAATTACATGTCTACATAACTATTATTCTAAAACAACCATTTGAACGAATGAACAATATCTATTATTTTCTTCCTTTACCTCGATATTTCCATCTCAACCATTTTCCACAGGTTTAACCCATTCTTTTTTATTTTTCTCAATCGGATTCCTGATATTACAATCGTAAAATGAATATTATGCTTTCTATAGTACGAGGCTAATTGTTGCTGTAAATATTCTTAAATCTTCAAAGTCTAAATCACACAATAAGTAAAATGTATCAATTTGTGGCCTTGAAAACTTACCGCACCATGAAGAAAACAATTTTTTACAACTTCTTCCCAACCAAGAATGAGGAGGATTCCTCCTTAGTTAGATCTATCTCGAATAGTTCCATCTAATATAATGGTACGTTGGTAGAGATAAGGGATATTCATCCACCACCAATGTTGAGTCCCCGACATCCATGGCATATTCGAAAATTTCTGACCCAGTCTGATATTGATTGCAGAAAGCTAATCATTTCATTTCATGAAACATTCGAGCACATTATTCGATACTGGAACCATGACATATCGAGACAACTTGTTATGTCAACGGCCAAGATTTCGGTGACTTTGTGGAATATGACATACGAGTCAATTCCTACAAAGTATAAAGGGAATGGCGTATATCTCCAAGAAATTGATAATGAAAATTATGCACTTATGTGCAATGACCTCATTAAGCAAATTGGCTTGATGGCAGATGATTACATAGGTCTTTGTTGGAATTCGAGTGACTCTAGTTTTCATTTCAAATTATTTCTTAAAAATATCGGATAATATTATCTTTATGAGTCAAAAGATAAAGAAATAATAATCAAGTCTTCAGAATAATGTAATTGTCGTATCAATAAATATTAGCACATTTTACATCTTTGAATGTTGTAAAGGTACAATTTATTCAACATTCACATGAAATATTATATTATTTTTATGCTTATAATAATTAAGTATTTTTATTGTTTCTTATTTAAGGTGTCGTAGTTCATGAATTATTTTGTTGCATATTAAATATACTTGTTGCTATGTATAACATGTAAATTATTGTTTCTCAGTTAATTATATGATGTAAGTATGACTTTTAAATATTACTAGGAAAGTGCACGTGCGTTGCACGTGATTAACTAATTTTCTATGTTAGTTGAATCATACAATTATTTTTCAATAAACTATCTTAATGACATATCATATAATTTTTTTGGCTAATTCACTTTAATTATTACTATGTTGTTACCAAAAATTAATTATCATAAATACTTATAATCAAAACTTGAAAATAAAAAAATGAACTATAACTATTAAGTATTTTTAATCTGAATTTACATGTCTACATAACTATTATTATAAAACAACCATTTGAACGAATGAACAATATCTATTATTTTCTTCCTTTACCTTGATATTTCCATCTCAACCATTTTCCACAGGTTTAACCATTCTTTTTTATTTTTCTCAATCGGATACTTCATATTACAATCGTAAAATGAATATTATGCTTTCCATAGTACGAGGTTAATTGTTGCTGTAAATATTCGTAAATCTTCAAAGACTAAATCACACAATAAGTAAAAAGTATCAATTTGTGGCCTTGAAAACTTACCGCACCATAAACAAAACAATTTTTTACAACTTCTTCCCCACCAAGAATGAGGAGGATTCCTCCTTAGTTAGATCTATCTCGAATAGTTCCATCCAATATAATGGTACGTTGGTAGAGATAAGGGATATTCATCCACCACCAATGTTGAGTCCCCGACATCCATGGCATATTCGAAAATTTCTGACCCGGTCTGATATTGATTGCATAAAGCTAATCATTTCATTTCATGAAACATTCGAGCACATTATTCGATACTGGAACCATGACATATCGAGACAACTTGTTATGTCAACGGCCAAGATTTCGGTGACTTTGTGGGATATGACATACGAGTCAATTCCTACAAAGTATAAAGGGAATGGCGTATATCTCCAAGAAATTGATAATGAAAATTATGCACTTATGTGCAATGACCTCATTAAGCAAATTGGCTTGATGGCAGATGATTACATAGGTCTTTGTTGGAATTCGAGTGACTCTAGTTTTCATTTCAAATTATTTCTTAGAAATATCCGATAATTTTATCTTTATGGGTCAAAAGATAAAGAAATAATAATAAAGTCTTCAGAATAATTTTATTGTCGTATCAATAAATATTAGCACATTTTACATCTTTGAATGTTGTAAGGGTACAATTTATTCAACATTCACATGAAATATTATATTATTTTTATGCTTATAATAATTAAGTATTTTTATTGTTTCTTATTTAAAGTGTCGTAGTTC
This sequence comes from Penstemon eatonii, assembly GCA_038501285.1. Lineage (NCBI taxonomy): Eukaryota > Viridiplantae > Streptophyta > Magnoliopsida > Lamiales > Plantaginaceae > Penstemon > Penstemon eatonii. The sequence goes on along the minus strand of CM076715.1, from coordinate 55,511,448 downwards.
ATGAATTATTTTGTTGCATATTCAATATACTTGTTGCTATGTATAACATGTAAAATTCTTGTTTCTCAGTTAATTATATGAAGTAAGTATGAATTTTAAATATTACTAGGAAAGTGCACGTGCGTTGCTCGTGATTAACTAATTATCTATGTTAGTTGAATCATACAATCATTTTTCGATATACTATCTTAATGACATATCATATAATTTTTTTGGCTAATTCCCTTTGATTATTACTATGTTGTTACCAAAAATTAATTATCATAAATACTTATAATCAAAACTTGAAAATAAAAAATGAACTATAACTATTAAGTATTTTTAATCTGAAATTACATGTCTACATAACTATTATTCTAAAACAACCATTTGAACGAATGAACAATATCTATTATTTTCTTCCTTTACCTCGATATTTCCATCTCAACCATTTTCCACAGGTTTAACCCATTCTTTTTTATTTTTCTCAATCGGATTCCTGATATTACAATTGTAAAATGAATATTATGCTTTCTATAGTACGAGGCTAATTGTTGCTGTAAATATTCTTAAATCTTCAAAGTCTAAATCACACAATAAGTAAAATGTATCAATTTGTGGCCTTGAAAACTTACCGCACCATGAAGAAAACAATTTTTTACAACTTCTTCCCAACCAAGAATGAGGAGGATTCCTCCTTAGTTAGATCTATCTCGAATAGTTCCATCTAATATAATGGTACGTTGGTAGAGATAAGGGATATTCATCCACCACCAATGTTGAGTCCCCGACATCCATGGCATATTCGAAAATTTCTGACCCAGTCTGATATTGATTGCAGAAAGCTAATCATTTCATTTCATGAAACATTCGAGCACATTATTCGATACTGGAACCATGACATATCGAGACAACTTGTTATGTCAACGGCCAAGATTTCGGTGACTTTGTGGAATATGACATACGAGTCAATTCCTACAAAGTATAAAGGGAATGGCGTATATCTCCAAGAAATTGATAATGAAAATTATGCACTTATGTGCAATGACCTCATTAAGCAAATTGGCTTGATGGCAGATGATTACATAGGTCTTTGTTGGAATTCGAGTGACTCTAGTTTTCATTTCAAATTATTTCTTAAAAATATCGGATAATATTATCTTTATGAGTCAAAAGATAAAGAAATAATAATCAAGTCTTCAGAATAATGTAATTGTCGTATCAATAAATATTAGCACATTTTACATCTTTGAATGTTGTAAAGGTACAATTTATTCAACATTCACATGAAATATTATATTATTTTTATGCTTATAATAATTAAGTATTTTTATTGTTTCTTATTTAAGGTGTCGTAGTTCATGAATTATTTTGTTGCATATTAAATATACTTGTTGCTATGTATAACATGTAAATTATTGTTTCTCAGTTAATTATATGAAGTAAGTATGACTTTTAAATATTACTAGGAAAGTGCACGTGCGTTGCACGTGATTAACTAATTTTCTATGTTAGTTGAATCATACAATTATTTTTCAATAAACTATCTTAATGACATATCATATAATTTTTTTGGCTAATTCACTTTAATTATTACTATGTTGTTACCAAAAATTAATTATCATAAATACTTATAATCAAAACTTGAAAATAAAAAAATGAACTATAACTATTAAGTATTTTTAATCTGAATTTACATGTCTACATAACTATTATTATAAAACAACCATTTGAACGAATGAACAATATCTATTATTTTCTTCCTTTACCTTGATATTTCCATCTCAACCATTTTCCACAGGTTTAACCATTCTTTTTTATTTTTCTCAATCGGATACTTCATATTACAATCGTAAAATGAATATTATGCTTTCCATAGTACGAGGTTAATTGTTGCTGTAAATATTCGTAAATCTTCAAAGACTAAATCACACAATAAGTAAAAAGTATCAATTTGTGGCCTTGAAAACTTACCGCACCATAAACAAAACAATTTTTTACAACTTCTTCCCCTCCAAGAATGAGGAGGATTCCTCCTTAGTTAGATCTATCTCGAATAGTTCCATCCAATATAATGGTACGTTGGTAGAGATAAGGGATATTCATCCACCACCAATGTTGAGTCCCCGACATCCATGGCATATTCGAAAATTTCTGACCCGGTCTGATATTGATTGCATAAAGCTAATCATTTCATTTCATGAAACATTCGAGCACATTATTCGATACTGGAACCATGACATATCGAGACAACTTGTTATGTCAACGGCCAAGATTTCGGTGACTTTGTGGGATATGACATACGAGTCAATTCCTACAAAGTATAAAGGGAATGGCGTATATCTCCAAGAAATTGATAATGAAAATTATGCACTTATGTGCAATGACCTCATTAAGCAAATTGGCTTGATGGCAGATGATTACATAGGTCTTTGTTGGAATTCGAGTGACTCTAGTTTTCATTTCAAATTATTTCTTAGAAATATCCGATAATTTTATCTTTATGGGTCAAAAGATAAAGAAATAATAATAAAGTCTTCAGAATAATTTTATTGTCGTATCAATAAATATTAGCACATTTTACATCTTTGAATGTTGTAAGGGTACAATTTATTCAACATTCACATGAAATATTATATTATTTTTATGCTTATAATAATTAAGTATTTTTATTGTTTCTTATTTAAAGTGTCGTAGTTCATGAATTATTTTGTTGCATATTCAATATACTTGTTGCTATGTATAACATGTAAAATTCTTGTTTCTCAGTTAATTATATGAAGTAAGTATGAATTTTAAATATTACTAGGAAAGTGCACGTGCGTTGCACGTGATTAACTAATTATCTATGTTAGTTGAATCATACAATCATTTTTCGATATACTATCTTAATGACATATCATATAATTTTTTTGGCTAATTCACTTTGATTATTACTATGTTGTTACCAAAAATTAATTATCATAAATAATTATAATCAAAACTTGAAAATAAAGAATGAACTATAACTATTAAGTATTTTTAATCTGAAATTACATGTCTACATAACTATTATTCTAAAACAACCATTTGAACGAATGAACAATATCTATTATTTTGTTCCTTTACCTTGATATTTCCATCTCAACCATTTTCCACAGGTTTAACTCAATCTTTTTTATTTTTCTCAATCGGATTCCTGATATTACAATCGTAAAATGAATATTATGCTTTCCATAGTACGAGGCTAATTGTTGCTGTAAATATTCGTAAATCTTCAAAGTCTAAATCACACAATAAGTAAAAAGTATCAATTTGTGGCGTTGAAAACTTACCGCACCATGAAGAAAACAATTTTTTACAACTTCTTCCCCTCCAAGAATGAGGAGGATTCCTCCTTAGTTAGATCTATCTCGAATAGTTCCATCCAATATAATGGTACGTTAGTAGAGATAAGGGATATTCATCCACCACCAATGTTGAGTCCCCGACATCCATGGCATATTCTAAAATTTCTGACCCAGTCTGAGATTGATTGCAGAAAGCTAATCATTTTCATTTCATGAAACATTCGAGCACATTATTCGATACTGGAACCTTGACATATCGAGACAACTTGTTATGTCAACGGCCAAGATTTCGGTGACTTTGTGGGATATGACATACGAGTCAATTCCTTCAAAGTATAATGGGAATGGCGTTTATCTCCAATAAATTGCTAATGAAAATTATGCACTTATGTGCAATGACCTCATTAAGCAAATTGGCTTGATGGTTGGAATTCGAGTGACTCTAGTTTTCATTTCAAATTATTTCTTAGAAATATCCGATAATTTTATCTTTATGAGTCAAAAGATAAAGAAATAATAATAAAGTCTTCAGAATAATGTTATTGTCGTATCAATAAATATTAGCACATTTTACATCTTTGAATGTTGTAAGGGTACAATTTATTCAACATTCACATGAAATATTATATTATTTTTATGCTTATAATAATTAAGTATTTTTATTGTTCCTTATTTAAAGTGTCGTAGTTCATGAATTATTTTGTTGCATATTCAATATACTTGTTGCTATGTATAACATGTAAAATTCTTGTTTCTCAGTTAATTATATGAAGTAAGTATGAATTTTAAATATTACTAGGAAAGTGCACGTGCGTTGCACGTGATTGACTAATTATCTATGTTAGTTGAATCATACAATCATTTTTCGATATACTATCTTAATGACATATCATATAATTTTTTTGGCTAATTCACTTTGATTATTACTATGTTGTTACCAAAAATTAATTATCATAAATACTTATAATCAAAACTTGAAAATAAAAAATGAACTATAACTATTAAGTATTTTTAATCTGAAATTACATGTCTACATAACTATTTTTCTAAAACAACCATTTGAACGAATAAACAATATCTATTATTTTCTTCCTTTACCTCGATATTTCCATCTCAACCATTTTCCACAGGTTTAACCCATTCTTTTTTATTTTTCTAAATCGGATTCCTGATATTACAATTGTAAAATGAATATTATGCTTTCCATAGTACGAGGCAAATAGTTGCTGTAAATATTCGTAAATCTTCAAAGTCTAAATCACACAATAAGTAAAAAGTATCAATTTGTGGCCTTGAAAACTTACCGCACCATGAAGAAAACAATTTTTTACAACTTCTTCCCCACCAAGAATGAGGAGGATTCCTCCTTAGTTAGATCTATCTAGAATAGTTCCATCCAATATAATGGTACGTTGGTAGAGATAAGGGATATTCATCCACCACCAATGTTGAGTCCCCGACATCCATGGCATATTCGAAAATTTCTGACCCAGTCTGAGATTGATTGCAGAAAGCTAATCATTTCATTTCATGAAACATTCGAGCACATTATTAGATACTGGAACCATGACATATCGAGACAACTTGTTATGTCAACGGCCAAGATTTCGGTGACTTTGTGGGATATGACATACGAGTCAATTCCTACAAAGTATAAAGGGAATGGCGTATATCTCCAAGAAATTGATAATGAAAATTATGCACTTATGTGCAATGACCTCATTAAGCAAATTGGCTTGATGGCAGATGATTACATAGGTCTTTGTTGGAATTCGAGTGACTCTAGTTTTCATTTCAAATTATTTCTTAGAAATATCCGATAATTTTATCTTTATGAGTCAAAAGATAAAGAAATAATAATCAAGTCTTCAGAATAATGTAATTGTCGTATCAATAAATATTAGCACATTTTACATCTTTGAATGTTGTAAAGGTACAATTTATTCAACATTCACATGAAATATTATATCATTTTTATGCTTATAATAATTAAGTATTTTTATTGTTTCTTATTTAAAGTGTCGTAGTTCATGAATTATTTTGTTGCATATTCAATATACTTGTTGCTATGTATAACATGTAAAATTCTTGTTTCTCAGTTAATTATATGAAGTAAGTATGAATTTTAAATATTACTAGGAAAGTGCACGTGCGTTGCACGTGATTAACTAATTATCTATGTTAGTTGAATCATACAATCATTTTTCGATATACTATCTTAATGACATATCATATAATTTTTTTGGCTAATTCACTTTGATTATTACTATGTTGGTACCAAAAATTAATTATCATAAATAATTATAATCAAAACTTGAAAATAAAGAATGAACTATAACTATTAAGTATTTTTAATCTGAAATTACATGTCTACATAACTATTATTCTAAAACAACCATTTGAACGAATGAACAATATCTATTATTTTCTTCCTTTACCTTGATATTTCCATCTCAACCATTTTCCACAGGTTTAACCATTCTTTTTTATTTTTCCCAATCGGATACTTCATATTACAATCGTAAAATGAATATTATGCTTTCCATAGTACGAGGTTAATTGTTGCTGTAAATATTCGTAAATCTTCAAAGACTAAATCACACAATAAGTAAAAAGTATCAATTTGTGGCCTTGAAAACTTACCGCACCATAAACAAAACAATTTTTTACAACTTCTTCCCCACCAAGAATGAGGAGGATTCCTCCTTAGTTAGATCTATCTCGAATAGTTCCATCCAATATAATGGTACGTTGGTAGAGATAAGGGATATTCATCCACCACCAATGTTGAGTCCCCGACATCCATGGCATATTCGAAAATTTCTGACCCGGTCTGATATTGATTGCATAAAGCTAATCATTTCATTTCATGAAACATTCGAGCACATTATTCGATACTGGAACCATGACATATCGAGACAACTTGTTATGTAAACGGCCAAGATTTCGGTGACTTTGTGGGATATGACATACGAGTCAATTCCTACAAAGTATAAAGGGAATGGCGTATATCTCCAAGAAATTGATAATGAAAATTATGCACTTATGTGCAATGACCTCATTAAGCAAATTGGCTTGATGGCAGATGATTACATAGGTCTTTGTTGGAATTCGAGTGACTCTAGTTTTCATTTCAAATTATTTCTTAGAAATATCCGATAATTTTATCTTTATGGGTCAAAAGATAAAGAAATAATAATAAAGTCTTCAGAATAATGTTATTGTCGTATCAATAAATATTAGCACATTTTACATCTTTGAATGTTGTAAGGGTACAATTTATTCAACATTCACATGAAATATTATATTATTTTTATGCTTATAATAATTAAGTATTTTTATTGTTTCTTATTTAAAGTGTCGTAGTTCAAGAATTATTTTGTTGCATATTCAATATACTTGTTGCTATGTATAACATGTAAAATTCTTGTTTCTCAGTTAATTATATGAAGTAAGTATGAATTTTAAATATTACTAGGAAAGTGCACGTGCGTTGCACGTGATTAACTAATTATCTATGTTAGTTGAATCATACAATCATTTTTCGATATACTATCTTAATGACATATCATATAATTTTTTTGGCTAATTCACTTTGATTATTACTATGTTGTTACCAAAAATTAATTATCATAAATACTTATAATCAAAACTTGAAAATAAAAAATGAACTATAACTATTAAGTATTTTTAATCTGAAATTACATGTCTACATAACTATTATTCTAAAACAACCATTTGAACGAATGAACAATATCTATTATTTTGTTCCTTTACCTTGATATTTCCATCTCAACCATTTTCCACAGGTTTAACCATTCTTTTTTATTTTTCTCAATCGGATTCCTGATATTACAATCGTAAAATGAATATTATGCTTTCCATAGTACGAGGCTAATTGTTGCTGTAAATATTCGTAAATCTTCAAAGTCTAAATCACACAATAAGTAAAAAGTATCAATTTGTGGCGTTGAAAACTTACCGCACTATGAAGAAAACAATTTTTTACAACTTCTTCCCCTCCAAGAATGAGGAGGATTCCTCCTTAGTTAGATCTATCTCGAATAGTTCCATCCAATATAATGGTACGTTGGTAGAGATAAGGGATATTCATCCACCACCAATGTTGAGTCCCAGACATCCATGGCATATTCTAAAATTTCTGACCCAGTCTGAGATTGATTGCAGAAAGCTAATCATTTCATTTCATGAAACATTCGAGCACATTATTCGATACTGGAACCTTGACATATCGAGACAACTTGTTATGTCAACGGCCAAGATTTCGGTGACTTTGTGGGATATGACATACGAGTCAATTCCTTCAAAGTATAATGGGAATGGCGTTTATCTCCAATAAATTGCTAATGAAAATTATGCACTTATGTGCAATGACCTCATTAAGCAAATTGGCTTGATGGTTGGAATTCGAGTGACTCTAGTTTTCATTTCAAATTATTTCTTAGAAATATCCGATAATTTTATCTTTATGAGTCAAAAGATAAAGAAATAATAATAAAGTCTTCAGAATAATGTTATTGTCGTATCAATAAATATTAGCACATTTTACATCTTTGAATGTTGTAAGGGTACAATTTATTCAACATTCACATGAAATATTATATTATTTTTATGCTTATAATAATTAAGTATTTTTATTGTTCCTTATTTAAAGTGTCGTAGTTCATGAATTATTTTGTTGCATATTCAATATACTTGTTGCTATGTATAACATGTAAAATTCTTGTTTCTCAGTTAATTATATGAAGAAAGTATGAATTTTAAATATTACTAGGAAAGTGCACGTGCGTTGCACGTGATTGACTAATTATCTATGTTAGTTGAATCATACAATCATTTTTCGATATACTATCTTAATGACATATCATATAATTTTTTTGGCTAATTCACTTTGATTATTACTATGTTGTTACCAAAAATTAATTATCATAAATACTTATAATCAAAACTTGAAAATAAAAAATGAACTATAACTATTAAGTATTTTTAATCTGAAATTACATGTCTACATAACTATTATTCTAAAACAACCATTTGAACGAATAAAACAATTTTTTACAACTTCTTCCCAACCAAGAATGAGGAGGATTCCTCCTTAGTTAGATCTATCTCGAATAGTTCCATCCAATATAATGGTACGTTGGTAGAGATAAGGGATATTCATCCACTACCAATGTTGAGTCCCCGACATCCATGGCATATTCGAAAATTTCTGACCCAGTCTGATATTGATTGCAGAAAGCTAATCATTTCATTTCATGAAACATTCGAGCACATTATTCGATACTGGAACCATGACATATCGAGACAACTTGTTATGTCAACGGCCAAGATTTCGGTGACTTTGTGGGATATGACATACGAGTCCATTCCTACAAAGTATAAAGGGAATGGCGTATATCTCCAAGAAATTGATAATGAAAATTATGCACTTATGTGCAATGACCTCATTAAGCAAATTGGCTTGATGGCAGATGATTACATAGGTCTTTGTTGGAATTCGAGTGACTCTAGTTTTCATTTCAAATTATTTCTTAAAAATATCGGATAATTTTATCTTTATGAGTCAAAAGATAAAGAAATAATAATCAAGTCTTCAGAATAATGTAATTGTCGTATCAATAAATATTAGCACATTTTACATCTTTGAATGTTGTAAAGGTACAATTTATTCAACATTCACATGAAATATTATATTATTTTTATGCTTATAATAATTAAGTATTTTTATTGTTTCTTATTTAAGGTGTCGTAGTTCATGAATTATTTTGTTGCATATTAAATATACTTGTTGCTATGTATAACATGTAAATTATTGTTTCTCAGTTAATTATATGAAGTAAGTACGACTTTTAAATATTATTAGGAAAGTGCACGTGCGTTGCACGTAATTAACTAATTTTCTATGTTAGTTGAATCATACAATTATTTTTCAATATACTATCTTAATGACATATCATATAATTTTTTTGGCTAATTCACTTTAATTATTACTATGTTGTTACCAAAAATTAATTATCATAAATACTTATAATCAAAACTTGAAAATAAAAAAATGAACTATAACTATTAAGTATTTTTAATCTGAATTTACATGTCTACATAACTATTATTATGAAACAACCATTTGAACGAATGAACAATATATATTATTTTCTTCCTTTACCTTGATATTTCCATCTCAACTATTTTCCACAGGTTTAACCATTCTTTTTTATTTTTCTAAATCGGATACTTCATATTACAATCGTAAAATGAATATTATGCTTTCCATAGTACGAGGTTAATTGTTGCTGTAAATATTCGTAAATCTTCAAAGACTAAATCACACAATAAGTAAAAAGTATCAAATTGTGGCCTTGAAAACTTACCGTACCTTGAAGAAAATAATTTTTTACAACTTCTTCCCCACCAAGAATGAGGAGGATTCCTCCTTAGTTAGATCTATCTCGAATAGTTCCATCCAATATAATGGTACGTTGGTAGAGATAAGGGATATTCATCCACTACCAATGTTGAGTCCCCGACATCCATGGCATATTTGAAAATTTCTGACCCAGTCTGAGATTGATTGCAGAAAGCTAATCATTTCATTTCATGAAACATTCGAGCACATTATTCGATACTGGAACCTTGACATATCGAGACAACTTGTTATGTCAACGGCCAAGATTTCGGTGACTTTGTGGGATATGACATACGAGTCAATTCCTTCAAAGTATAATGGGAATGGCGTTTATCTCCAATAAATTGATAATGAAAATTATGCACTTATGTGCAATGACCTCATTAAGTAAATTGGCTTGATGGCAGATGATTACATAGGTCTTTGTTGGAATTCGAGTGACTCTAGTTTTCATTTCAAATTATTTCTTAGAAATATCCGATAATTTTATCTTTATGAGTCAAAAGATAAAGAAATAATAATCAAGTCTTCAGAATAATGTAATTGTCGTATCAATAAATATTAGCACATTTTACATCTTTGAATGTTGTAAAGGTACAATTTATTCAAGATTCACATGAAATATTATATTATTTTTATGCTTATAATAATTAAGTATTTTTATTGTTTCTTATTTAAGGTGTCGTAGTTCATGAATTATTTTGTTGCATATTAAATATACTTGTTGCTATGTATAACATGTAAATTATTGTTTCTCAGTTAATTATATGAAGTAAGTACGACTTTTAAATATTACTAGGAAAGTGCACGTGCGTTGCACGTGATTAACTAATTTTCTATGTTAGTTGAATCATACAATTATTTTTCAATATACTATCTTAATGACATATCATATAATTTTTTTGGCTAATTCACTTTAATTATTACTATGTTGTTACCAAAAATTAATTATCATAAATACTTATAATCAAAACTTGAAAATAAAAAAATGAACTATAACTATTAAGTATTTTTAATCTGAAATTACATGTCTACATAACTATTATTATGAAACAACCATTTGAACGAATGAACAATATCTATTATTTTCTTCCTTTACCTTGATATTTCCATCTCAACCATTTTCCACAGGTTTAACCATTCTTTTTTATTTTTCTAAATCGGATACTTCATATTACAATCGTAAAATGAATATTATGCTTTCCATAGTACGAGGTTAATTGTTGCTGTAAATATTCGTAAATCTTCAAAGACTAAATCACACAATAAGTAAAAAGTATCAAATTGTGGCCTTGAAAACTTACCGTACCTTGAAGAAAATAATTTTTTACAACTTCTTCCCCACCAAGAATGAGGAGGATTCCTCCTTAGTTAGATCTATCTCGAATAGTTCCATCCAATATAATGGTACGTTGGTAGAGATAAGGGATATTCATCCACTACCAATGTTGAGTCCCCGACATCCATGGCATATTCGAAAATTTCTGACCCAGTCTGAGATTGATTGCAGAAAGCTAATCATTTCATTTCATGAAACATTCGAGCACATTATTCGATACTGGAACCTTGACATATCGAGAAAACTTGTTATGTCAACGGCCAAGATTTCGGTGACTTTGTGGGATATGACATACGAGTCAATTCCTACAAAGTATAAAGGGAATGGCGTATATCTCCAAGAAATTGATAATGAAAATTATGCACTTATGTGCAATGACCTCATTAAGCAAATTGGCTTGATGGCAGATGATTACATAGGTCTTTGTTGGAATTCGAGTGACTCTAGTTTTCATTTCAAATTATTTCTTAGAAATATCCGATAATTTTATCTTTATGAGTCAAAAGATAAAGAAATAATAATCAAGTCTTCAGAATAATGTAATTGTCGTATCAATAAATATTAGCACATTTTACATCTTTGAATGTTGTAAAGGTACAATTTATTCAACATTCACATGAAATATTATATCATTTTTATGCTTATAATAATTAAGTATTTTTATTGTTTCTTATTTAAAGTGTCGTAGTTCATGAATTATTTTGTTGCATATTCAATATACTTGTTGCTATGTATAACATGTAAAATTCTTGTTTCTCAGTTAATTATATGAAGTAAGTATGAATTTTAAATATTACTAGGAAAGTGCACGTGCGTTGCACGTGATTAACTAATTATCTATGTTAGTTGAATCATACAATCATTTTTCGATATACTATCTTAATGACATATCATATAATTTTTTTGGCTAATTCACTTTGATTATTACTATGTTGGTACCAAAAATTAATTATCATAAATAATTATAATCAAAACTTGAAAATAAAGAATGAACTATAACTATTAAGTATTTTTAATCTGAAATTACATGTCTACATAACTATTATTCTAAAACAACCATTTGAACGAATGAACAATATCTATTATTTTCTTCCTTTACCTTGATATTTCCATCTCAACCATTTTCCACAGGTTTAACCATTCTTTTTTATTTTTCCCAATCGGATACTTCATATTACAATCGTAAAATGAATATTATGCTTTCCATAGTACGAGGTTAATTGTTGCTGTAAATATTCGTAAATCTTCAAAGACTAAATCACACAATAAGTAAAAAGTATCAATTTGTGGCCTTGAAAACTTACCGCACCATAAACAAAACAATTTTTTACAACTTCTTCCCCACCAAGAATGAGGAGGATTCCTCCTTAGTTAGATCTATCTCGAATAGTTCCATCCAATATAATGGTACGTTGGTAGAGATAAGGGATATTCATCCACCACCAATGTTGAGTCCCCGACATCCATGGCATATTCGAAAATTTCTGACCCGGTCTGATATTGATTGCATAAAGCTAATCATTTCATTTCATGAAACATTCGAGCACATTATTCGATACTGGAACCATGACATATCGAGACAACTTGTTATGTAAACGGCCAAGATTTCGGTGACTTTGTGGGATATGACATACGAGTCAATTCCTACAAAGTATAAAGGGAATGGCGTATATCTCCAAGAAATTGATAATGAAAATTATGCACTTATGTGCAATGACCTCATTAAGCAAATTGGCTTGATGGCAGATGATTACATAGGTCTTTGTTGGAATTCGAGTGACTCTAGTTTTCATTTCAAATTATTTCTTAGAAATATCCGATAATTTTATCTTTATGGGTCAAAAGATAAAGAAATAATAATAAAGTCTTCAGAATAATGTTATTGTCGTATCAATAAATATTAGCACATTTTACATCTTTGAATGTTGTAAGGGTACAATTTATTCAACATTCACATGAAATATTATATTATTTTTATGCTTATAATAATTAAGTATTTTTATTGTTTCTTATTTAAAGTGTCGTAGTTCAAGAATTATTTTGTTGCATATTCAATATACTTGTTGCTATGTATAACATGTAAAATTCTTGTTTCTCAGTTAATTATATGAAGTAAGTATGAATTTTAAATATTACTAGGAAAGTGCACGTGCGTTGCACGTGATTAACTAATTATCTATGTTAGTTGAATCATACAATCATTTTTCGATATACTATCTTAATGACATATCATATAATTTTTTTGGCTAATTCACTTTGATTATTACTATGTTGTTACCAAAAATTAATTATCATAAATACTTATAATCAAAACTTGAAAATAAAAAATGAACTATAACTATTAAGTATTTTTAATCTGAAATTACATGTCTACATAACTATTATTCTAAAACAACCATTTGAACGAATGAACAATATCTATTATTTTGTTCCTTTACCTTGATATTTCCATCTCAACCATTTTCCACAGGTTTAACCATTCTTTTTTATTTTTCTCAATCGGATTCCTGATATTACAATCGTAAAATGAATATTATGCTTTCCATAGTACGAGGCTAATTGTTGCTGTAAATATTCGTAAATCTTCAAAGTCTAAATCACACAATAAGTAAAAAGTATCAATTTGTGGCGTTGAAAACTTACCGCACTATGAAGAAAACAATTTTTTACAACTTCTTCCCCTCCAAGAATGAGGAGGATTCCTCCTTAGTTAGATCTATCTCGAATAGTTCCATCCAATATAATGGTACGTTGGTAGAGATAAGGGATATTCATCCACCACCAATGTTGAGTCCCAGACATCCATGGCATATTCTAAAATTTCTGACCCAGTCTGAGATTGATTGCAGAAAGCTAATCATTTCATTTCATGAAACATTCGAGCACATTATTCGATACTGGAACCTTGACATATCGAGACAACTTGTTATGTCAACGGCCAAGATTTCGGTGACTTTGTGGGATATGACATACGAGTCAATTCCTTCAAAGTATAATGGGAATGGCGTTTATCTCCAATAAATTGCTAATGAAAATTATGCACTTATGTGCAATGACCTCATTAAGCAAATTGGCTTGATGGTTGGAATTCGAGTGACTCTAGTTTTCATTTCAAATTATTTCTTAGAAATATCCGATAATTTTATCTTTATGAGTCAAAAGATAAAGAAATAATAATAAAGTCTTCAGAATAATGTTATTGTCGTATCAATAAATATTAGCACATTTTACATCTTTGAATGTTGTAAGGGTACAATTTATTCAACATTCACATGAAATATTATATTATTTTTATGCTTATAATAATTAAGTATTTTTATTGTTCCTTATTTAAAGTGTCGTAGTTCATGAATTATTTTGTTGCATATTCAATATACTTGTTGCTATGTATAACATGTAAAATTCTTGTTTCTCAGTTAATTATATGAAGAAAGTATGAATTTTAAATATTACTAGGAAAGTGCACGTGCGTTGCACGTGATTGACTAATTATCTATGTTAGTTGAATCATACAATCATTTTTCGATATACTATCTTAATGACATATCATATAATTTTTTTGGCTAATTCACTTTGATTATTACTATGTTGTTACCAAAAATTAATTATCATAAATACTTATAATCAAAACTTGAAAATAAAAAATGAACTATAACTATTAAGTATTTTTAATCTGAAATTACATGTCTACATAACTATTATTCTAAAACAACCATTTGAACGAATAAAACAATTTTTTACAACTTCTTCCCAACCAAGAATGAGGAGGATTCCTCCTTAGTTAGATCTATCTCGAATAGTTCCATCCAATATAATGGTACGTTGGTAGAGATAAGGGATATTCATCCACTACCAATGTTGAGTCCCCGACATCCATGGCATATTCGAAAATTTCTGACCCAGTCTGATATTGATTGCAGAAAGCTAATCATTTCATTTCATGAAACATTCGAGCACATTATTCGATACTGGAACCATGACATATCGAGACAACTTGTTATGTCAACGGCCAAGATTTCGGTGACTTTGTGGGATATGACATACGAGTCCATTCCTACAAAGTATAAAGGGAATGGCGTATATCTCCAAGAAATTGATAATGAAAATTATGCACTTATGTGCAATGACCTCATTAAGCAAATTGGCTTGATGGCAGATGATTACATAGGTCTTTGTTGGAATTCGAGTGACTCTAGTTTTCATTTCAAATTATTTCTTAAAAATATCGGATAATTTTATCTTTATGAGTCAAAAGATAAAGAAATAATAATCAAGTCTTCAGAATAATGTAATTGTCGTATCAATAAATATTAGCACATTTTACATCTTTGAATGTTGTAAAGGTACAATTTATTCAACATTCACATGAAATATTATATTATTTTTATGCTTATAATAATTAAGTATTTTTATTGTTTCTTATTTAAGGTGTCGTAGTTCATGAATTATTTTGTTGCATATTAAATATACTTGTTGCTATGTATAACATGTAAATTATTGTTTCTCAGTTAATTATATGAAGTAAGTACGACTTTTAAATATTATTAGGAAAGTGCACGTGCGTTGCACGTAATTAACTAATTTTCTATGTTAGTTGAATCATACAATTATTTTTCAATATACTATCTTAATGACATATCATATAATTTTTTTGGCTAATTCACTTTAATTATTACTATGTTGTTACCAAAAATTAATTATCATAAATACTTATAATCAAAACTTGAAAATAAAAAAATGAACTATAACTATTAAGTATTTTTAATCTGAATTTACATGTCTACATAACTATTATTATGAAACAACCATTTGAACGAATGAACAATATATATTATTTTCTTCCTTTACCTTGATATTTCCATCTCAACTATTTTCCACAGGTTTAACCATTCTTTTTTATTTTTCTAAATCGGATACTTCATATTACAATCGTAAAATGAATATTATGCTTTCCATAGTACGAGGTTAATTGTTGCTGTAAATATTCGTAAATCTTCAAAGACTAAATCACACAATAAGTAAAAAGTATCAAATTGTGGCCTTGAAAACTTACCGTACCTTGAAGAAAATAATTTTTTACAACTTCTTCCCCACCAAGAATGAGGAGGATTCCTCCTTAGTTAGATCTATCTCGAATAGTTCCATCCAATATAATGGTACGTTGGTAGAGATAAGGGATATTCATCCACTACCAATGTTGAGTCCCCGACATCCATGGCATATTTGAAAATTTCTGACCCAGTCTGAGATTGATTGCAGAAAGCTAATCATTTCATTTCATGAAACATTCGAGCACATTATTCGATACTGGAACCTTGACATATCGAGACAACTTGTTATGTCAACGGCCAAGATTTCGGTGACTTTGTGGGATATGACATACGAGTCAATTCCTTCAAAGTATAATGGGAATGGCGTTTATCTCCAATAAATTGATAATGAAAATTATGCACTTATGTGCAATGACCTCATTAAGTAAATTGGCTTGATGGCAGATGATTACATAGGTCTTTGTTGGAATTCGAGTGACTCTAGTTTTCATTTCAAATTATTTCTTAGAAATATCCGATAATTTTATCTTTATGAGTCAAAAGATAAAGAAATAATAATCAAGTCTTCAGAATAATGTAATTGTCGTATCAATAAATATTAGCACATTTTACATCTTTGAATGTTGTAAAGGTACAATTTATTCAAGATTCACATGAAATATTATATTATTTTTATGCTTATAATAATTAAGTATTTTTATTGTTTCTTATTTAAGGTGTCGTAGTTCATGAATTATTTTGTTGCATATTAAATATACTTGTTGCTATGTATAACATGTAAATTATTGTTTCTCAGTTAATTATATGAAGTAAGTACGACTTTTAAATATTACTAGGAAAGTGCACGTGCGTTGCACGTGATTAACTAATTTTCTATGTTAGTTGAATCATACAATTATTTTTCAATATACTATCTTAATGACATATCATATAATTTTTTTGGCTAATTCACTTTAATTATTACTATGTTGTTACCAAAAATTAATTATCATAAATACTTATAATCAAAACTTGAAAATAAAAAAATGAACTATAACTATTAAGTATTTTTAATCTGAAATTACATGTCTACATAACTATTATTATGAAACAACCATTTGAACGAATGAACAATATCTATTATTTTCTTCCTTTACCTTGATATTTCCATCTCAACCATTTTCCACAGGTTTAACCATTCTTTTTTATTTTTCTAAATCGGATACTTCATATTACAATCGTAAAATGAATATTATGCTTTCCATAGTACGAGGTTAATTGTTGCTGTAAATATTCGTAAATCTTCAAAGACTAAATCACACAATAAGTAAAAAGTATCAAATTGTGGCCTTGAAAACTTACCGTACCTTGAAGAAAATAATTTTTTACAACTTCTTCCCCACCAAGAATGAGGAGGATTCCTCCTTAGTTAGATCTATCTCGAATAGTTCCATCCAATATAATGGTACGTTGGTAGAGATAAGGGATATTCATCCACTACCAATGTTGAGTCCCCGACATCCATGGCATATTCGAAAATTTCTGACCCAGTCTGAGATTGATTGCAGAAAGCTAATCATTTCATTTCATGAAACATTCGAGCACATTATTCGATACTGGAACCTTGACATATCGAGAAAACTTGTTATGTCAACGGCCAAGATTTCGGTGACTTTGTGGGATATGACATACGAGTCAATTCCTTCAAAGTATAATGGGAATGGCGTTTATCTCCAATAAATTGATAATGAAAATTATGCACTTATGTGCAATGACCTCATTAAGCAAATTGGCTTGATGGCAGATGATTACATAGGTCTTTGTTGGAATTCGAGTGACTCTAGTTTTCATTTCAAATTATTTCTTAGAAATATCCGATAATTTTATCTTTATGAGTCAAAAGATAAAGAAATAATAATCAAGTCTTCAGAATAATGTAATTGTCGTATCAATAAATATTAGCACATTTTACATCTTTGAATGTTGTAAGGGTACAATTTATTCAACATTCACATGAAATATTATATTATTTTTATGCTTATAATAATTAAGTATTTTTATTGTTTCTTATTTAAAGTGTCGTAGTTCATGAATTATTTTGTTGCATATTCAATATACTTGTTGCTATGTATAACATGTAAAATTCTTGTTTCTCAGTTAATTATATGAAGTAAGTATGAATTTTAAATATTACTAGGAAAGTGCATGTGCGTTGCACGTGACTAACTAATTGTCTATGTTAGTTGAATCATACAATCATTTTTCAATATACTATCTTAATGACATATCATATAATTTTTTTGGCTAATTCACTTTGATTATTACTATGATGTTACCAAAAATTAATTATCATAAATACTTATAATCAAAACTTGAAAATAAAAAATGAACTATAACTATTAAATATTTTTAATCTGAAATTACATGTCTACATAACTATTATTCTAAAACAACCATTTGAACGAATGAACAATATCTATTATTTTCTTCCTTTACCTTGATATTTCCATCTCAACCATTTTCCACAGGTTTAACCCATTCTTTTTTATTTTTCTCAATCGGATACCTGATATTACAATCGTAAAATGAATATTATGCTTTCCATAGTACGAGGCTAATTGTTGCTGTAAATATTCGTAAATCTTCAAAGTCTAAATCACACAATAAGTAAAAAGTATCAATTTGTGGCCTTGAAAACTTACCGCACCATGAAGAAAACAATTTTTTACAACTTCTTCCCCACCAAGAATGAGGAGGATTCCTCCTTAGTTAGATCTATCTCGAATAGTTCCATCCAATATAATGGTACGTTGGTAGAGATAAGGGATATTCATCCACCACCAATGTTGAGTCCACGACATCCATGGCATATTCGAAAATTTCTGACCCAGTCTGAGATTGATTGCAGAAAGCTAATCATTTCATTTCATGAAACATTCGAGCACATTATTCGATACTGGAACCATGACATATCGAGACAACTTGTTATGTCAACGGCCAAGATTTCGGTGACTTTGTGGGATATGACATACGAGTCAATTCCTACAAAGTATAAAGGGAATGGCGTATATCTTCAAGAAATTGATAATGAAAATTATGCACTTATGTGCAATGACCTCATTAAGCAAATTGGCTTGATGGCAGATGATTACATAGGTCTTTGTTGGAATTCGAGTGACTCTAGTTTTCATTTCAAATTATTTCTTAGAAATATCCGATAATTTTATCTTTATGAGTCAAAAGATAAAGAAATAATAATCAAGTCTTCAGAATAATGTAATTGTCGTATCAATAAATATTAGCACATTTTACATCTTTGAATGTTGTAAAGGTACAATTTATTCAACATTCACATGAAATATTATATTATTTTTATGCTTATAATAATTAAGTATTTTTATTATTTCTTATTTAAGGTGTCGTAGTTTATGAATTATTTTGTTGCATATTAAATATACTTGTTGCTATGTATAACATGTAAAATTATTGTTTCTCAGTTAATTATATGAAGTTAGTATGACTTTTAAATATTACTAGGAAAGTGCACGTGCGTTGCACGTGATTAACTAATTTTCTATGTTAGTTGAATCATGCAATTATTTTTCAATATACTATCTTAATGACATATCATATAATTTTTTTTGGCTAATTCACTTTAATTATTACTATGTTGTTACAAAAAATTAATTATAATAAATACTTATAATCAAAACATGAAAATAAAAAAATGAACTATAACTATTAAGTATTTTTAATCTGAATTTACATGTCTACATAACTATTATTATAAAACAACCATTTGAACGAATGAACAATATCTATTATTTTCTTCCTTTACCTTGATATTTCCATCTCAACCATTTTCCACAGGTTTAACCATTCTTTTTTATTTTTCTCAATCGGATACTTCATATTACAATCGTAAAATGAATATTATGCTTTCCATAGTACGAGGTTAATTGTTGCTATAAATATTCGTAAATCTTCAAAGACTAAATCACACAATAAGTAAAAAGTATCAAATTGTGGCCTTGAAAACTTACCGTACCTTGAAGAAAATAATTTTCTACAACTTCTTCCCCACCAAGAATTAGGAGGATGCCTCCTTAGATAGATCTATCTCGAATAGTTTCATCCAATATAATGGTACGTTGGTAGAGATAAGGGATATTCATCCACCACCAATGTTGAGTCCCCGACATCCATGGCATATTCGAAAATTTCTGACCCAGTCTGAGATTGATTGCAGAAAACTAGTCATTTCATTTCATGAAACATTAGAGCACATTATTCGATACTGGAACCTTGACATATCGAGACAACTTGTTATGTCAACGGCCAAGATTTCGGTGACTTTGTGGGATATGACATACGAGTCAATTCCTTCAAAGTATAATGGGAATGGCGTTTATCTCCAATAAATTGATAATGAAAATTATGCACTTATGTGCAATGACCTCATTAAGCAAATTGGCTTGGTGGCAGATGATTACATACGTCTTTGTTGGAATTCGAGTGACTCTAGTTTTCATTTCAAATTATTTCTTAGAAATATCCGATAATTTTATCTTTATGAGTCAAAAGATAAAGAAATAATAATAAAGTCTTCAGAATAATGTTATTGTCGTATCAATAAATATTAGCACATTTTACATCTTTGGATGTTGTAAGGGTACAATTTATTCAACATTCACATGAAATATTATATTATTTTTATGCTTATAATAATTAAGTATTTTTATTGTTTCTTATTTAAAGTGTCGTAGTTCATGAATTATTTTGTTGCATATTCAATATACATGTTGCTATGTATAACATGTAAAATTCTTGTTTCTCAGTTAATTATATGAAGTAAGTATGAATTTTAAATATTACTAGGAAAGTGCACGTGCGTTGCACGTGATTAACTAATTATCAATATTAGTTGAATCATACAATCATTTTTCAATATACTATCTTAATGACATATCATATAATTTTTTTGGCTAATTCACTTTGATTATTACTATGTTGTTACCAAAAATTAATTATCATATATACTTATAATCAAAACTTGAAAATAAAAAATGAACTATAACTATTAAGTATTTTTAATCTGAAATTACATGTCTACATAACTATTATTCTAAAACAACCATTTGAACGAATGAACAATATCTATTATTTTCTTCCTTTACCTTGATATTTCCATCTCAACCATTTTCCACAGGTTTAACCCATTCTTTTTTATTTTTCTCAATCGGATTCCTGATATTACAATCGTAAAATGAATATTATGCTTTCCATAGTACGAGGCTAATTGTTGCTGTAAATATTCGTAAATCTTCAAAGACTAAATCACACAATAAGTAAAAAGTATCAAATTGTGGCCTTGAAAACTTACCGTACCTTGAAGAAAATAATTTTTTACAACTTCTTCCCCACCAAGAATGAGGAGGATTCCTCCTTAGTTAGATCTATCTCGAATAGTTCCATCCAATATAATGGTACGTTGGTAGAGATAAGGGATATTCATCCACTACCAATGTTGAGTCCCCGACATCCATGGCATATTCGAAAATTTCTGACCCAGTCTGAGATTGATTGCAGAAAGCTAATCATTTCATTTCATTAAACATTCGAGCACATTATTCGATACTGGAACCTTGACATATCGAGACAACTTGTTATGTCAACGGCCAAGATTTCGGTGACTTTGTGGGATATGACATACGAGTCAATTCCTTCAAAGTATAATGGGAATGGCGTTTATCTCCAATAAATTGATAATGAAAATTATGCACTTATGTGCAATGACCTCATTAAGCAAATTGGCTTGATGGCAGATGATTACATAGGTCTTTGTTGGAATTCGAGTGACTCTAGTTTTCATTTCAAATTATTTCTTAGAAATATCCGATAATTTTATCTTTATGAGTCAAAAGATAAAGAAATAATAATCAAGTCTTCAGAATAATGTAATTGTCGTATCAATAAATATTAGCACATTTTACATCTTTGAATGTTGTAAGGGTACAATTTATTCAACATTCACATGAAATATTATATTATTTTTATGCTTATAATAATTAAGTATTTTTATTGTTTCTTATTTAAAGTGTCGTAATTCATGAATTATTTTGTTGCATATTCAATATACTTGTTGCTATGTATAACATGTAAAATTCTTGTTTCTCAGTTAATTATATGAAGTAAGTATGAATTTTAAATATTACTAGGAAAGTGCATGTGCGTTGCACGTGACTAACTAATTGTCTATGTTAGTTGAATCATACAATCATTTTTCAATATACTATCTTAATGACATATCATATAATTTTTTTGGCTAATTCACTTTGATTATTACTATGATGTTACCAAAAATTAATTATCATAAATACTTATAATCAAAACTTGAAAATAAAAAATGAACTATAACTATTAAATATTTTTAATTTGAAATTACATGTCTACATAACTATTATTCTAAAACAACCATTTGAACGAATGAACAATATCTATTATTTTCTTCCTTTACCTTGATATTTCCATCTCAACCATTTTCCACAGGTTTAACCCATTCTTTTTTATTTTTCTCAATCGGATACCTGATATTACAATCGTAAAATGAATATTATGCTTTCCATAGTACGAGGCTAATTGTTGCTGTAAATATTCGTAAATCTTCAAAGTCTAAATCACACAATAAGTAAAAAGTATCAATTTGTGGCCTTGAAAACTTACCGCACCATGAAGAAAACAATTTTTTACAACTTCTTCCCCACCAAGAATGAGGAGGATTCCTCCTTAGTTAGATCTATCTCGAATAGTTCCATCCAATATAATGGTACGTTGGTAGAGATAAGGGATATTCATCCACCACCAATGTTGAGTCCACGACATCCATGGCATATTCGAAAATTTCTGACCCAGTCTGAGATTGATTGCAGAAAGCTAATCATTTCATTTCATGAAACATTCGAGCACATTATTCGATACTGGAACCATGACATATCGAGACAACTTGTTATGTCAACGGCCAAGATTTCGGTGACTTTGTGGGATATGACATACGAGTCAATTCCTACAAAGTATAAAGGGAATGGCGTATATCTTCAAGAAATTGATAATGAAAATTATGCACTTATGTGCAATGACCTCATTAAGCAAATTGGCTTGATGGCAGATGATTACATAGGTCTTTGTTGGAATTCGAGTGACTCTAGTTTTCATTTCAAATTATTTCTTAGAAATATCCGATAATTTTATCTTTATGAGTCAAAAGATAAAGAAATAATAATCAAGTCTTCAGAATAATGTAATTGTCGTATCAATAAATATTAGCACATTTTACATCTTTGAATGTTGTAAAGGTACAATTTATTCAACATTCACATGAAATATTATATTATTTTTATGCTTATAATAATTAAGTATTTTTATTATTTCTTATTTAAGGTGTCGTAGTTTATGAATTATTTTGTTGCATATTAAATATACTTGTTGCTATGTATAACATGTAAAATTATTGTTTCTCAGTTAATTATATGAAGTTAGTATGACTTTTAAATATTACTAGGAAAGTGCACGTGCGTTGCACGTGATTAACTAATTTTCTATGTTAGTTGAATCATGCAATTATTTTTCAATATACTATCTTAATGACATATCATATAATTTTTTTTGGCTAATTCACTTTAATTATTACTATGTTGTTACAAAAAATTAATTATAATAAATACTTATAATCAAAACATGAAAATAAAAAAATGAACTATAACTATTAAGTATTTTTAATCTGAATTTACATGTCTACATAACTATTATTATAAAACAACCATTTGAACGAATGAACAATATCTATTATTTTCTTCCTTTACCTTGATATTTCCATCTCAACCATTTTCCACAGGTTTAACCATTCTTTTTTATTTTTCTCAATCGGATACTTCATATTACAATCGTAAAATGAATATTATGCTTTCCATAGTACGAGGTTAATTGTTGCTATAAATATTCGTAAATCTTCAAAGACTAAATCACACAATAAGTAAAAAGTATCAAATTGTGGCCTTGAAAACTTACCGTACCTTGAAGAAAATAATTTTCTACAACTTCTTCCCCACCAAGAATTAGGAGGATGCCTCCTTAGATAGATCTATCTCGAATAGTTTCATCCAATATAATGGTACGTTGGTAGAGATAAGGGATATTCATCCACCACCAATGTTGAGTCCCCGACATCCATGGCATATTCGAAAATTTCTGACCCAGTCTGAGATTGATTGCAGAAAGCTAGTCATTTCATTTCATGAAACATTAGAGCACATTATTCGATACTGGAACCTTGACATATCGAGACAACTTGTTATGTCAACGGCCAAGATTTCGGTGACTTTGTGGGATATGACATACGAGTCAATTCCTTCAAAGTATAATGGGAATGGCGTTTATCTCCAATAAATTGATAATGAAAATTATGCACTTATGTGCAATGACCTCATTAAGCAAATTGGCTTGGTGGCAGATGATTACATACGTCTTTGTTGGAATTCGAGTGACTCTAGTTTTCATTTCAAATTATTTCTTAGAAATATCCGATAATTTTATCTTTATGAGTCAAAAGATAAAGAAATAATAATAAAGTCTTCAGAATAATGTTATTGTCGTATCAATAAATATTAGCACATTTTACATCTTTGGATGTTGTAAGGGTACAATTTATTCAACATTCACATGAAATATTATATTATTTTTATGCTTATAATAATTAAGTATTTTTATTGTTTCTTATTTAAAGTGTCGTAGTTCATGAATTATTTTGTTGCATATTCAATATACATGTTGCTATGTATAACATGTAAAATTCTTGTTTCTCAGTTAATTATATGAAGTAAGTATGAATTTTAAATATTACTAGGAAAGTGCACGTGCGTTGCACGTGATTAACTAATTATCTATGTTAGTTGAATCATACAATCATTTTTCAATATACTATCTTAATGACATATCATATAATTTTTTTGGCTAATTCACTTTGATTATTACTATGTTGTTACCAAAAATTAATTATCATAAATACTTATAATCAAAACTTGAAAATAAAAAATGAACTATAACTATTAAGTATTTTTAATCTGAAATTACATGTCTACATAACTATTATTCTAAAACAACCATTTGAACGAATGAACAATATCTATTATTTTCTTCCTTTACCTTGATATTTCCATCTCAACCATTTTCCACAGGTTTAACCCATTCTTTTTTAATTTTCTCAATCGGATTCCTGATATTACAATCGTAAAATGAATATTATGCTTTCCATAGTACGAGGCTAATTGTTGCTTTAAATATTCGTAAATCTTCAAAGTCTAAATCACACAATAAGTAAAAAGTATCAATTTGTGGCCTTGAAAACTTACCGCACCATAAAGAAAACAATTTTTTACAACTTCTTCCCCACCAAGAATGAGGAGGATTCCTCCTTAGTTAGATCTATCTCGAATAGTTCCATCCAATATAATGGTACGTTGGTAGAGATAAGGGATATTCATCCACCACCAATGTTGAGTCCCCGACATCCATGGCATATTCGAAAATTTCTGACCCAATCTGAGATTGATTGCAGAAAGCTAATCATTTCATTTCATGAAACATTCGAGCACATTATTCGATACTGGAACCATGACATATCAAGACAACTTGTTATGTCAACGGCCAAGATTTCGGTGACTTTGTGGGATATGACATACGAGTCAATTCCTACAAAGTATAAAGGGAATGGCGTATATCTCCAAGAAATTGATAATGAAAATTATGCACTTATGTGCAATGACCTCATTAAGCAAATTGGCTTGATGGCAGATGATTACATAGGTCTTTGTTGGAATTCGAGTGACTCTAGTTTTCATTTCAAATTATTTCTTAGAAATATCCGATAATTTTATCTTTATGAGTCAAAAGATAAAGAAATAATAATCAAGTCTTCAGAATAATGTAATTGTCGTATCAATAAATATTAGCACATTTTACATCTTTGAATGTTGTAAAGGTACAATTTATTCAACATTCACATGAAATATTATATTATTTTTATGCTTATAATAATTAAGTATTTTTATTGTTTCTTATTTAAGGTGTCGTAGTGCATGAATTATTTTGTTGCATATTAAATATACTTGTTGCTATGTATAACATGTAAAATTATTGTTTCTCAGTTAATTATATGAAGTAAGTATGACTTTTAAATATTACTAGGAAAGTGCACGTGCGTTGCACGTGATTAACTAATTTTCTATGTTAGTTGAATCATGCAATTATTTTTCAATATAGTATCTTAATGACATATCATATAATTTTTTTGGCTAATTCACTTTGATTATTACTATGTTGTTACCAAAAATTAATTATTATAAATACTTATAATCAAAACTTGAAAATAAAAAATGAACTATAACTATTAAGTATTTTTAATCTGAAATTACATGTCTACATAACTATTATTCTAAAACAACCATTTGAACGAATGAACAATAGCTATTATTTTCTTCCTTTACCTTGATATTTCCATCTCAACCATTTTCCACAGGTTTAACCCATTCTTTTTTATTTTTCTCAATCGGATTCCTGATATTACAATCGTAAAATGAATATTATGCTTTCCATAGTACGAGGCTAATTGTTGCTGTAAATATTCGTAAATCTTCAAAGTCTAAATCACACAATAAATAAATAGTATCAATTTGTTGCCTTGAAAACTTACCGCACCATGAAGAAAACAATTTTTTAGTACTTCTTCCCCACCAAGAATGAGGAGGATTCCTCCTTAGTTAGATCTATCTCGAATAGTTCCATCCAATATAATGGTACGTTGGTAGAGATAAGGGATATTCATCCAACACCAATGTTGAGTCCCCGACATCCATGGCATATTCGAAAATTTCTGACCCAGTCTGAGATTGATTGCTGAAAGCTAATCATTTCATTTCATGAAACATTCGAGCACATTATTCGATACTGGAACCTTGACATATCGAGACAACTTGTTATGTCAACGGCCAAGATTTCGGTGACTTTGTGGGATATAACATACGAGTCAATTCCTTCAAAGTATAATGGGAATGGCGTTTATCTCCAATAAATTGATAATGAAAATTATGCACTTATGTGCAATGATCTCATTAAGCAAATTGGCTTGATGGCAGATGATTACATAGGTCTTTGTTGGAATTCGAGTGACTCTAGTTTTCATTTCAAATTATTTCTTAGAAATATCCGATAATTTTATCTTTATGAGTCAAAAGATAAGAAATAATAATCAAGTCTTCAGAATAATGTTATTGTCGTATCAATAAATATTAGCACATTTTACATCTTTGAATGTTGTAAGGGTACAATTTATTCAACATTCACATGAAATATTTTATTATTTTTATGCTTATAATAATTAAGTATTTTTATTGTTTCTTATTTAAAGTGTCGTAGTTCATGAATTATTTTGTTGCAAATTCAATATACTTGTTGCTATGTATAACATGTAAAATTCTTGTTTCTCAGTTGATTATATGAAGTAAGTATGAATTTTAAATATTACTAGGAAAGTGCACGTGCGTTGCACGTGATTAACTAATTATCTATGTTAGTTGAATCATACATTCATTTTTCAATATACTATCTTAATGACATATCATATACCTTTTCTGGCTAATTCACTTTGATTATTACTATGTTGTTATCAAAAATTAATTATCATAAATACTTGTAATCAAAACTTGAAAATAAAAAATGAACTATAACTTTTAAATATTTTTAATCTGAAATTACATGTCTACATAACTATTATTCTAAAACAACCATTTGAACGAATGAACAATATCTATTATTTTCTTCCTTTACCTTGATATTTCCATCTCAACCATTTTCCACAGGTTTAACCCATTCTTTTTTATTTTTCTCAATCGGATTCCTGATATTACAATCGTAAAATGAATATTATGCTTTCCATAGTACGAGGCTAATTGTTGCTGTAAATATTCGTAAATCTTCAAAGTCTAAATCACACAATAAGTAAAAAGTATCAATTTGTGGCCTTGAAAACTTACCGCACCATGAAGGAAACAATTTTTTACAACTTCTTCACCACCAAGAATGAGGAGGATTCCTCCTTAGTTAGATCTATCTCGAATAGTTCCATCCAATATAATGGTAGAGTGACTCTAGTTTTCATTTCAAATTATTTCTTAGAAATATCCGAAAAGTTTATCTTTATGAGTCAAAATATAAAGAAATAATAATCAAGTCTTCAAAATAATGTAATTGTCGTATCAATAAATATTAGCACATTTTACATCTTTGAATGTTGTAAAGGTACAATTTATTCAACATTCACATGAAATATTATATTATTTTTATGCTTATAATAATTAAGTATTTTTATTGTTTCTTATTTAAGGTGTCATAATTCATGAATTATTTTGTTGCATATTAAATATACTTGTTGCTATGTATAACATGTAAAATTATTGTTTCTCAGTTAATTATATGAAGTAAGTATGACTTTTAAATATTACTAGGAAAGTGCACGTGCGTTGCACGTGATGAACTAATTTTCTATGTTAGTTGAATCATACAAATATTTTTCAATATACTATCTTAATGACATATCATATAATTTTTTTGGCTAATTCACTTTAATTATTACTATGTTGTTACCAAAAATTAATTATCATAAACACTTATAATCAAAACTTGAAAATAAAAAAATGAACTATAACTATTAAGTATTTTTAATTTGAATCTACATGTCTACATAACTATTATTATAAAACAACCATTTGAACGAATGAACAATATCTATTATTTTATTCCTTTACCTTGATATTTCCATCTCAACCATTTTCCACAGGTTTAACTATTCTTTTTTATTTTTCTCAATCGGATACTTCATATTACAATCGTAAAATGAATATTATGCTTTCCATAGTACGAGGTTAATTGTTGCTGTAAATATTCGTAAATCTTCAAAGACTAAATCACACAATAAGTAAAAAGTATCAAATTGTGGCCTTGAAAACTTATCGCACCATGAAGAAAATAATTTTTTACAACTTCTTCCCCACCAAGAATGAGGAGTATTCCTCCTTAGTTAGATCTATCTCGAATAGTTCCATCTAATATAATGGTACGTTGGTAGAGATAAGGGATATTCATCCACCACCAATGTTGAGTCCCCGATTTCCATGGCATATTTGAAAATTTCTGACCCAGTCTGAGAGTGATTGCGGAAAGCTAATCATTTCATTTCACGAAACATACGAGCACATTATTCGATACTGGAACCTTGACATATCGAGACAACTTGTTATCTCAACGGCCAAGATTTCGGTGACTTTGTGGGATATGACATACGAGTCAATTCCTTCAAAGTATAAGGAGAATGGCGTTTATCTCCAATAAATTGATAATGAAAATTATGCACTTATGTGCAATGACCTCATTAAGCAAATTGGCTTGATGGCAGATGATTACATAGGTCTTTGTTGGAATTCGAGTGACTCTAGTTTTCATTTCAAATTATTTCATAGAAATATCCGATAGTTTTATCTTTATGAGTCAAAAGATAACGAAATAATAATTAAGTCTTCAGAATAATGTTATTGTCGTATCAATAAATATTAGCACATTTTACATCTTTGAATGTTGTAAGGGTACAATTTATTCAACATTCACATGAAATATTATATTATTTTTATGCTTATAATAATTAAGTATTTTTATTGTTTCTAATTTAAAGTGTCGTAGTTCATGAATTATTTTTTTTGCATATTCAATATACTTGTTGCTATGTATAACATGTAAAATTCTTGTTTCTCAGTTAATTATATGAAGTAAGTATGAATTTTAAATATTACTAGGAAAGTGCACGTGCGTTGCACGTGATTAACTAATTATCTATGTTAGTTGAATCATACAATTATTTTTCAATATACTATCTTAATGACATATCATATAATTTTTTTGGCTAATTCACTTTAATTATTACTATGTTGTTACCAAAAATTAATTATCATAAACACTTATAATCAAAACTTGAAAATAAAAAAATGAACTATAACTATTAAGTATTTTTAATTTGAATCTACATGTCTACATAACTATTATTATAAAACAACCATTTGAACGAATGAACAATATCTATTATTTTATTCCTTTACCTTGATATTTCCATCTCAACCATTTTCCACAGGTTTAACTATTCTTTTTTATTTTTCTCAATCGGATACTTCATATTACAATCGTAAAATGAATATTATGCTTTCCATAGTACGAGGTTAATTGTTGCTGTAAATATTCATAAATCTTCAAAGACTAAATCACACAATAAGTAAAAAGTATCAAATTGTGGCCTTGAAAACTTATCGCACCATGAAGAAAATAATTTTTTACAACTTCTTCCCCACCAAGAATGAGGAGTATTCCTCCTTAGTTAGATCTATCTCGAATAGTTCCATCTAATATAATGGTACGTTGGTAGAGATAAGGGATATTCATCCACCACCAATGTTGAGTCCCCGATTTCCATGGCATATTTGAAAATTTCTGACCCAGTCTGAGAGTGATTGCGGAAAGCTAATCATTTCATTTCACGAAACATACGAGCACATTATTCGATACTGGAACCTTGACATATCGAGACAACTTGTTATCTCAACGGCCAAGATTTCGGTGACTTTGTGGGATATGACATACGAGTCAATTCCTTCAAAGTATAAGGAGAATGGCGTTTATCTCCAATAAATTGATAATGAAAATTATGCACTTATGTGCAATGACCTCATTAAGCAAATTGGCTTGATGGCAGATGATTACATAGGTCTTTGTTGGAATTCGAGTGACTCTAGTTTTCATTTCAAATTATTTCATAGAAATATCCGATAATTTTATCTTTATGAGTCAAAAGATAACGAAATAATAATCAAGTCTTCAGAATAATGTTATTGTCGTATCAATAAATATTAGCACATTTTACATCTTTGAATGTTGTAAGGGTACAATTTATTCAACATTCACATGAAATATTATATTATTTTTATGCTTATAATAATTAAGTATTTTTATTGTTTCTAATTTAAAGTGTCGTAGTTCATGAATTATTTTTTTTGCATATTCAATATACTTGTTGCTATGTATAACATGTAAAATTCTTGTTTCTCAGTTAATTATATGAAGTAAGTATGAATTTTAAATATTACTATGAAAGTGCACGTGCGTTGCACGTGATTAACTAATTATCTATGTTAGTTGAATCATACAATCATTTTTCAATATACTATCTTAATGACATATCATATAATTTTTTTGGCTAATTCAATTTGATTATTACTATGTTGTTACCAAAAATTAATTATCATAAATACTTATAATCAAAACTTGAAAATAAAAAATGAAATATAACTATTAAGTATTTTTAATCAGAAATTACATGTCTACATAACTATTATTCTAAAACAACCATTTGAACGAATGAACAATATCTATTATTTTCTTCCTTTACCTTGATATATCTATCTCAACAATTTTCCACAGGTTTAACCCATTCTTTTTAATTTTTCTCATTCGGATTCTTGATATTACAATCGTAAAATGAATATTATGCTTTCCATAGTACGAGGCTAATTGTTGCTGTAAATATTCGTAAATCTTCAAAGTCCAAATCACACAATAAGTAAAAAGTATCAATTTGTGGCCTTGAAAACTTACCGCACCATGAAGAAAACAATTTTTTACAACTTCTTCCCCACCAAGAATGAGGAGGATTCCTCCTTAGTTAGATCTATCTCGAATAGTTCCATCCAATATAATGGTACGGTGGTAGAGATAAGGGATATTCATCCACCACCAATGTTGAGTCCCCGACATCCATGGCATATTCGAAAATTTCTGACCCAGTCTGAGATTAATTGCGGAAAGCCAATCATTTCATTTCATGAAACATACGAGCACATTATTTGATACTGGAACCTTGACATATCTAGACAACTTGTTATCTCAACGGGCAAGATTTCGGTGACTTTGTGGGATATGACATACGAGTCAATTCCTTCAAAGTATAAGGAGAATGGCGTTTATCTTCAATAAATTGATAATGAAAATTATGCACTTATGTGCAATGACCTCATTAAGCAAATTGGCTTGATGGCAAATGATTACATAGGTCTTTGTTGGAATTCGAGTGACTCTAGTTTTCATTTCAAATTATTTCCTAGAAATATCCGATAATTTTATCTTTATGAGTCAAAAGATAAAGAAATAATAATCAAGTCTTCCGAATAATGTTATTGTCGTATCAATAAATATTAGCACATTTTACATCTTTGAATGTTGTAAGGGTACAATTTATTCAACATTCACATGAAATATTATATTATTTTTATGCTTATAATAATTAACTATTTTTATTGTTTCTTATTTAAAGTGTCGTAGTTCATGAATTATTTTGTTGCATATTAAATATACTTGTTGCTATGTATAACATGTAAAATAATTGTTTCTCAGTTAATTATATGAAGTAAGTATGAATTTAAATATTACTAGGAAAGTGCACGTGCGTTGCACGTGATTAACTAATTATCTATGTTAGTTGAATCATACAATCATTTTTCAATATACTATCTTAATGACATATCATATAATTTTTTTGGCTAATTCACTTTGATTATTACTATGTTGCTACCAAAAATTAATTATCATAAATACTTATAATCAAAACTTGAAAATAAAAAATGAACTATAACTACTAAGTATTTTTAATCTGAAATTAAATGTCTACATAACTATTATTCTAAAACAACCATTTGAACGAATGAACAATATCTATTATTTTCTTCCTTGACCTTGATATTTCCATCTCAACCATTTTCCACAGGTTTAACCATTCTTTTTTATTTTTCTCAATCGGATACTTCATAGTACAATCGTAAAATGAATATTATGCTTTCAATAGTACGAGATTAATTGTTGCTGCAAATATTCGTAAATCTTCAAAGCCTAAATCACACAATAAGTAACAAGTATCAAATTGTGGCCTTGAAAACTTACCGCACCATGAAGAAAATAATTTTTTACAACTTCTTCCCCACCAAGAATGAGGAGGATTCCTCCTTAGTTAGATCTATCTCGAATAGTTCCATCCAATATAATGGCACGTTGGTAGAGATTAGGGATATTCATCCACCACCAATGTTGAGTACCCGACATCCATGGCATATTCGAAAATTTCTGACCCAGTCTGAGATTGATTGCGGAAAGCTAATCATTTCATTTCATGAAACATTCGAGCACATTATTCGATACTGGAACCTTGACATATCGAGACAACTTGTTATCTCAACGGCCCAGATTTCGGTGACTTTGTGGGATATGACATACGAGTCAATTCCTACAAAGTATAAGGGGAATGGCGTTTATCTCCAAGAAATTTATAATGAAAATTATGCACTTATGTGCAATGACCTCATTAAGCAAATTGGCTTGATGGCAGATGATTACATAGGTCTTTGTTGGAATTCGAGTGACTCTAGTTTTCATTTCAAATTATTTCTTAGAAATATCCGATAATTTTATCTTTATGAGTCAAAAGATAAAGAAATAATAATCAAGACTTCAGAATAATGTTATTGTCGTATCAATAAATATTAGCACATTTTACATCTTTGAATGTTGTAAAGGTACAATTTATTCAACATTCACATGAAATATTATATTCTTTTTATGCTTATAATAATTAAGTGTTTTTATTGTTTCTTCTTTAAAGTGTCGTAGTTCATGAATTATTTTGTTGCATATTAAATATACTTGTTGCTATGTATAACATGTAAAATTATTGTTTCTCAGTTAATTATATAAAGTAAGTATGACTTTTAAATATTACTAGGAAAGTGCACGTGCGTTGCACGTGATTAACTAATTTTCTATGTTAGTTGAATCATACAATTAATTTTCAATATACTATCTTAATGACATATCATATAATTTTTTTGGCTAATTCACTTTAATTATTACTATGTTGTTACCAAAAATTAATTATCATAAATACTTATAATCAAAACTTGAAAATAAAAAATGAACTATAACTATTAAGTATTTTTAATTTGAATTTACATGTCTACATAACTATTATTATAAAACAACCATTTGAACGAATGAACAATATCTATTATTTTCATCCTTTACCTTGATATTTCCATCTCAACCATTTTCCACAGGTTTAACCATTCTTTTTTATTTTTCTCAATCGGATACTTCATATTACAATCGTAAAATGAATATTATGCTTTCCATAGTGCGAGGTTAATTGTTGCTGTAAATATTCGTAAATCTTCAAAGACTAAATCACACAATAAGTAAAAAGTATCAAATTGTGGCCTTGAAAACTTGCCGCACCATGAAGAAAATAATTTTTTACAACTTCTTCCCCACCAAGAATGAGGAGGATTCCTCTTTAGTTAGATCTATATCGAATAGTTCCATCCAATATAATGGCACGTTGGTAGAGATAAGGGATATTCATCCACCACCAATGTTGAGTCGCCGACATCCATGGCATATTCGAAAATTTCTGACCCAGTCTGAGATTGATTGCGCAAAGCTAATCATCATTTCCTGAAACATTCGAGAACATTATTCGATACTGGAACCTTGACATATCGAGACAACTTGTTATCTCAACGGCCAAGATTTCGGTGACTTTGTAGGATATGACATACGAGTCAATTCCTTCAAAGTATAAGGGGAATTGCGTTTATTTCCAAGAAATTGATAATGAAAATTATGCACTTATGTGCAATGACCTCATTAAGCAAATTGGCTTGATGGCAGAAGATTACATAGGTCTTTGTTGGAATTCGAGTGACTCTAGTTTTCATTTCAAATTA
The DNA here is from genome assembly GCA_038501285.1 of Penstemon eatonii. Lineage (NCBI taxonomy): Eukaryota > Viridiplantae > Streptophyta > Magnoliopsida > Lamiales > Plantaginaceae > Penstemon > Penstemon eatonii. The sequence goes on along the minus strand of CM076715.1, from coordinate 55,476,430 downwards.
TTTCTTAGAAATATCCGATAATTTTATCTTTATGAGTCAAAAGATAAAGAAATAATAATCAAGTCTTCAGAATAATGTTATTGTCGTGTCAATAAATATTAGCACATTTTACATCTTTGAATGTTGTAAGGGTACAATTTATTCAACATTCACATGAAATATTATATTATTTTTATGCTTATAATAATTAAGTATTTTTATTGTTTCTTATTTAAAGTGTTGTAGTTCATGAATTATTTTGTTGCATATTCAATATACTTGTTGCTATGTATAACATGTAAAATTCTTGTTTCTCAGTTAATTATATGAAGTAAGTATTACTTTTAAATATTACTAGGAAAGTGCACGTGCGTTGCACGTGATTAACTAATTTTCTATGTTAGTTGAATCATACAATTATTTTTCAATATACTATCTTAATGACATATCATATAATTTTTTTGGCTAATCCACTTTAATTATTACTATGTTGTTACCAAGAATTAATTATCATAAATACTTATAATCAAAACATGAAAATAAAAAATGAACTATAACTATTAAGTATTTTTAATCTGAAATTACATGTCTACATAACTATTATTCTAAAACAACCATTTGAACGAATGAACAATATCTATTATTTTCTTCCTTGACCTTGATATTTCCATCTCAACCATTTTCCACAGGTTTAACCATTCTTTTTTATTTTTCTCAATCGGATACTTCATAGTACAATCGTAAAATGAATATTATGCTTTCAATAGTACGAGATTAATTGTTGCTGCAAATATTCGTAAATCTTCAAAGCCTAAATCACACAATAAGTAACAAGTATCAAATTGTGGCCTTGAAAACTTACCGCACCATGAAGAAAATAATTTTTTACAACTTCTTCCCCACCAAGAATGAGGAGGATTCCTCCTTAGTTAGATCTATCTTGAATAGTTCCATCCAATATAATGGCACGTTGGTAGAGATTAGGGATATTCATCCACCACCAATGTTGAGTACCCGACATCCATGGCATATTCGAAAATTTCTGACCCAGTCTGAGATTGATTGCGCAAAGCTAATCATCATTTCCTGAAACATTCGAGAACATTATTCGATAATGGAACCTTGACATATCGAGACAACTTGTTATCTCAACGGCCAAGATTTCGGTGACTTTGTAGGATATGACATACGAGTCAATTCCTTCAAAGTATAAGGGGAATTGTGTTTATTTCCAAGAAATTGATAATGAAAATTATGCACTTATGTGCAATGACCTCATTAAGCAAATTGGCTTGATGGCAGATGATTACATAGGTCTTTGTTGGAATTCGAGTGACTCTAGTTTTCATTTCAAATTATTTCTTAGAAATATCCGATAATTTTATCTTTATGAGTCAAAAGATAAAGAAATAATAATCAAGACTTCAGAATAATGTTATTGTCGTATCAATAAATATTAGCACATTTTACATCTTTGAATGTTGTAAAGGTACAATTTATTCAACATTCACATGAAATATTATATTATTTTTATGCTTATAATAATTAAGTATTTTTATTGTTTCTTATTTAAAGTGTTGTAGTTCATGAATTATTTTGTTGCATATTCAATATACTTGTTGCTATGTATAACATGTAAAATTCTTGTTTCTCAGTTAATTATATGAAGTAAGTATTACTTTTAAATATTACTAGGAAAGTGCACGTGCGTTGCACGTGATTAACTAATTTTCTATGTTAGTTGAATCATACAATTATTTTTCAATATACTATCTTAATGACATATCATATAATTTTTTTGGCTAATCCACTTTAATTATTACTATGTTGTTACCAAGAATTAATTATCATAAATACTTATAATCAAAACATGAAAATAAAAAATGAACTATAACTATTAAGTATTTTTAATCTGAAATTACATGTCTACATAACTATTATGCTAAAACAACCATTTGAACGAATGAACAATATCTATTATTTTCTTCCTTTACCTTGATATTTCCATCTCAACCATTTTCCACAGGTTTAACCCATTCTTTTTTATTTTTCTCAATCGGATTCTTGATATTACAATCGTAAAATGAATATTATGCTTTCCATAGTACTAGGCTAATTGTTGCTGTAAATATTCGTAAATCTTCAAAGTCTAAATCACACAATAAGTAAAAAGTATCAATTTGTGGCCTTGAAAACTTACCGCACCATGAAGAAAACAATTTTTTACAACTTCTTCCCCACCAAGAATGAGGAGGATTCCTCCTTAGTTAGATCTATCTCGAATAGTTCCATCCAATATAATGGTACGTTGGTAGAGATAAGGGATATTCATCCACCACCAATGTTGAGTCCCTGACATCCATGGCATATTCGAAAATTTCTGACCAAGTCTGAGATTGATTGCAGAAAGCTAATCATTTCATTTCATGAAACATTCGAGCACATTATTCGATACTGGAACCTTGACATATCGAGACAACTTGTTATGTCAACGGCCAAGATTTCGGTGACTTTGTGGGTTATGACATACGAGTCAATTCCTACAAAATATAAGGGGAATGGCGTTTATCTCCAAGAAATTGATAATGAAAATTATGCACTTATGTGCAATGACCTCATTAAGCAAATTGGCTTGATGGCAGATGATTACATAGGTCTTTGTTGGAATTCGAGTGACTCTAGTTTTCATTTCAAATTATTTCTTAGAAATATCCGATAATTTTATCTTTATGAGTCAAAAGATAAAGAAATAATAATCAAGACTTCAGAATAATGTTATTGTCGTATCAATAAATATTAGCACATTTTACATCTTTGAATGTTGTAAAGGTACAATTTATTCAACATTCACATGAAATATTATATTCTTTTTATGCTTATAATAATTAAGTGTTTTTATTGTTTCTTCTTTAAAGTGTCGTAGTTCATGAATTATTTTGTTGCATATTAAATATACTTGTTGCTATGTATAACATGTAAAATTATTGTTTCTCAGTTAATTATATAAAGTAAGTATGACTTTTAAATATTACTAGGAAAGTGCACGTGCGTTGCACGTGATTAACTAATTTTCTATGTTAGTTGAATCATACAATTAATTTTCAATATACTATCTTAATGACATATCATATAATTTTTTTGGCTAATTCACTTTAATTATTACTATGTTGTTACCAAAAATTAATTATCATAAATACTTATAATCAAAACTTGAAAATAAAAAATGAACTATAACTATTAAGTATTTTTAATTTGAATTTACATGTCTACATAACTATTATTATAAAACAACCATTTGAACGAATGAACAATATCTATTATTTTCATCCTTTACCTTGATATTTCCATCTCAACCATTTTCCACAGGTTTAACCATTCTTTTTTATTTTTCTCAATCGGATACTTCATATTACAATCGTAAAATGAATATTATGCTTTCCATAGTGCGAGGTTAATTGTTGCTGTAAATATTCGTAAATCTTCAAAGACTAAATCACACAATAAGTAAAAAGTATCAAATTGTGGCCTTGAAAACTTGCCGCACCATGAAGAAAATAATTTTTTACAACTTCTTCCCCACCAAGAATGAGGAGGATTCCTCTTTAGTTAGATCTATATCGAATAGTTCCATCCAATATAATGGCACGTTGGTAGAGATAAGGGATATTCATCCACCACCAATGTTGAGTCGCCGACATCCATGGCATATTCGAAAATTTCTGACCCAGTCTGAGATTGATTGCGCAAAGCTAATCATCATTTCCTGAAACATTCGAGAACAATATTCGATACTGGAACCTTGACATATCGAGACAACTTGTTATCTCAACGGCCAAGATTTCGGTGACTTTGTAGGATATGACATACGAGTCAATTCCTTCAAAGTATAAGGGGAATTGCGTTTATTTCCAATAAATTGATAATGAAAATTATGCACTTATGTGCAATGACCTCATTAAGCAAATTGGCTTGATGGCAGATGATTACATAGGTCTTTGTTGGAATTCGAGTGACTCTAGTTTTCATTTCAAATTATTTCTTAGAAATATCCGATAATTTTATCTTTATGAGTCAAAAGATAAAGAAATAATAATCAAGTCTTCAGAATAATGTTATTGTTGTGTCAATAAATATTAGCACATTTTACATCTTTGAATGTTGTAAGGGTACAATTTATTCAACATTCACATGAAATATTATATTATTTTTATGCTTATAATAATTAAGTATTTTTATTGTTTCTTATTTAAAGTGTTGTAGTTCATGAATTATTTTGTTGCATATTCAATATACTTGTTGCTATGTATAACATGTAAAATTCTTGTTTCTCAGTTAATTATATGAAGTAAGTATGACTTTTAAATATTACTAGGAAAGTGCACGTGCGTTGCACGTGATTAACTAATTTTCTATGTTAGTTGAATCATACAATTATTTTTCAATATACTATCTTAATGACATATCATATAATTTTTTTGGCTAATTCACTTTAATTATTACTATGTTGTTACCAAGAATTAATTATCATAAATACTTATAATCAAAACATGAAAATAAAAAATGAACTATAACTATTAAGTATTTTTAATCTGAAATTACATGTCTACATAACTATTATTCTAAAACAACCATTTGAACGAATGAACAATATCTATTATTTTCTTCCTTTACCTTTATATTTCCATCTCAACCATTTTCCACAGGTTTAACCCATTCTTTTTTATTTTTCTCAATCGGATTCTTGATATTACAATCGTAAAATGAATATTATGCTTTCCATAGTACTAGGCTAATTGTTGCTGTAAATATTCGTAAATCTTCAAAGTCTAAATCACACAATAAGTAAAAAGTATCAATTTGTGGCCTTGAAAACTTACCGCACCATGAAGAAAACAATTTTTTACAACTTCTTCCCCACCAAGAATGAGGAGGATTCCTCCTTAGTTAGATCTATCTCGAATAGTTCCATCCAATATAATGGTACGTTGGTAGAGATAAGGGATATTCATCCACCACCAATGTTGAGTCCCTGACATCCATGGCATATTCGAAAATTTCTGACCAAGTCTGAGATTGATTGCAGAAAGCTAATCATTTCATTTCATGAAACATTCGAGCACATTATTCGATACTGGAACCTTGACATATCGAGACAACTTGTTATGTCAACGGCCAAGATTTCGGTGACTTTGTGGGTTATGACATACGAGTCAATTCCTACAAAATATAAGGGGAATGGCGTTTATCTCCAAGAAATTGATAATGAAAATTATGCACTTATGTGCAATGACCTCATTAAGCAAATTGGCTTGATGGCAGATGATTACATAGGTCTTTGTTGGAATTCGAGTGACTCTAGTTTTTATTTCAAATTATTTCTTAGAAATATCCGATAATTTTATCTTTATGAGTCAAAAGATAAAGAAATAATAATCAAGTCTTCAGAATAATGTTATTGTCGTATCAATAAATATTAGCACATTTTACATCTTTGAATGTTGTAAAGGTACAATTTATTCAACATTCACACGAAATATTATATTATTTTTATGCTTATAATAATTAAGTATTTTTATTGTTTCTTATTTAAGGTGTCGTAGTTCATGAATTATTTTGTTGCATATTAAATATACTTGTTGCTATGTATAACATGTAAAATAATTGTTTCTCAGTTAATTATATAAAGTAAGTATGACTTTTAAATATTACTAGGAAAGTGCACGTGCGTTGCATGTGATTAACTAATTTTCTATGTTAGTTGAATCATTCAATTATTTTTCAATTTAATATCTTAATGACATATCATATAATTTTTTCGGCTAATTCACTTTAATTATTACTATGTTGTTACCAAAAATTAATTATCATAAATACTTTTAATCAAAACTTGAAAATAAAAAATGAACTATAACTATTAAGTATTTTTAATCTGAATTTACATGTCTACATAACTATTATTATAAAACAACCATTTGAACGAATGAATAATATCTATTATTTTCTTCCTTTACCTTGATATTTCCATCTCAACCATTTTCCACAGGTTTAACCATTCTTTTTTATTTTTCTCAATCGGATACTTCATATTACAATCGTAAAATGAATATTATGCTTTTAATAGTACGAGGTTAATTGTTGCTTTAAATATTCGTAAATCTTCAAAGACTAAATCACACAATAAGTAAAAAGTATCAAATTGTGGCCTTGAAAACTTACCGCACCTTGAAGAAAATAATTTTTTACAACTTCTTCCCCACCAAGAATGAGGAGCATTCCTCCTTAGTTAGATCTATCTCGAATAGTTCCATCCAATATAATGGTACGGTGGTAGAGATAAGGGATATTCATCCACCACCAATGTTGAGTCCCCGACATCCATGGCATATTCGAAAATTTCTGACCCAGTCTGAGATTAATTGCGGAAAGCCAATCATTTCATTTCATGAAACATACGAGCACATTATTTGATACTGGAACCTTGACATATCGAGACAACTTGTTATCTCAACGGGCAAGATTTCGGTGACTTTGTGGGATATGACATACGAGTCAATTCCTTCAAAGTATAAGGAGAATGGCGTTTATCTTCAATAAATTGATAATGAAAATTATGCACTTATGTGCAATGACCTCATTAAGCAAATTGGCTTGATGGCAAATGATTACATAGGTCTTTGTTGGAATTCGAGTGACTCTAGTTTTCATTTCAAATTATTTCCTAGAAATATCCGATAATTTTATCTTTATGAGTCAAAAGATAAAGAAATAATAATCAAGTCTTCCGAATAATGTTATTGTCGTATCAATAAATATTAGCACATTTTACATCTTTGAATGTTGTAAGGGTACAATTTATTCAACATTCACATGAAATATTATATTATTTTTATGCTTATAATAATTAACTATTTTTATTGTTTCTTATTTAAAGTGTCGTAGTTCATGAATTATTTTTTTTGCATAGTCAATATACTTGTTGCTATGTATAACATGTAAAATTCTTGTTTCTCAGTTAATTATATGAAGTAAGTATGAATTTAAATATTACTAGGAAAGTGCACGTGCGTTGCACGTGATTAACTAATTATCTATGTTAGTTGAATCATACAATCATTTTTCAATATACTATCTTAATGACATATCATATAATTTTTTTGGCTAATTCACTTTGATTATTACTATGTTGCTACCAAAAATTAATTATCATAAATACTTATAATCAAAACTTGAAAATAAAAAATGAACTATAACTACTAAGTATTTTTAATCTGAAATTAAATGTCTACATAACTATTATTCTAAAACAACCATTTGAACGAATGAACAATATCTATTATTTTCTTCCTTGACCTTGATATTTCCATCTCAACCATTTTCCACAGGTTTAACCATTCTTTTTTATTTTTCTCAATCGGATACTTCATAGTACAATCGTAAAATGAATATTATGCTTTCAATAGTACGAGATTAATTGTTGCTGCAAATATTCGTAAATCTTCAAAGCCTAAATCACACAATAAGTAACAAGTATCAAATTGTGGCCTTGAAAACTTACCGCACCATGAAGAAAATAATTTTTTACAACTTCTTCCCCACCAAGAATGAGGAGGATTCCTCCTTAGTTAGATCTATCTCGAATAGTTCCATCCAATATAATGGCACGTTGGTAGAGATTAGGGATATTCATCCACCACCAATGTTGAGTACCCGACATCCATGGCATATTCGAAAATTTCTGACCCAGTCTGAGATTGATTGCGGAAAGCTAATCATTTCATTTCATGAAACATTCGAGCACATTATTCGATACTGGAACCTTGACATATCGAGACAACTTGTTATCTCAACGGCCCAGATTTCGGTGACTTTGTGGGATATGACATACGAGTCAATTCCTACAAAGTATAAGGGGAATGGTGTTTATCTCCAAGAAATTTATAATGAAAATTATGCACTTATGTGCAATGACCTCATTAAGCAAATTGGCTTGATGGCAGATGATTACATAGGTCTTTGTTGGAATTCGAGTGACTCTAGTTTTCATTTCAAATTATTTCTTAGAAATATCCGATAATTTTATCTTTATGAGTCAAAAGATAAAGAAATAATAATCAAGACTTCAGAATAATGTTATTGTCGTATCAATAAATATTAGCACATTTTACATCTTTGAATGTTGTAAAGGTACAATTTATTCAACATTCACATGAAATATTATATTCTTTTTATGCTTATAATAATTAAGTGTTTTTATTGTTTCTTCTTTAAAGTGTCGTAGTTCATGAATTATTTTGTTACATATTAAATATACTTGTTGCTATGTATAACATGTAAAATTATTGTTTCTCAGTTAATTATATAAAGTAAGTATGACTTTTAAATATTACTAGGAAAGTGCACGTGCGTTGCACGTGATTAACTAATTTTCTATGTTAGTTGAATCATACAATTAATTTTCAATATACTATCTTAATGACATATCATATAATTTTTTTGGCTAATTCACTTTAATTATTACTATGTTGTTACCAAAAATTAATTATCATAAATACTTATAATCAAAACTTGAAAATAAAAAATGAACTATAACTATTAAGTATTTTTAATTTGAATTTACATGTCTACATAACTATTATTATAAAACAACCATTTGAACGAATGAACAATATCTATTATTTTCATCCTTTACCTTGATATTTCCATCTCAACAATTTTCCACAGGTTTAACCATTCTTTTTTATTTTTCTCAATCGGATACTTCATATTACAATCGTAAAATGAATATTATGCTTTCCATAGTGCGATGTTAATTGTTGCTGTAAATATTCGTAAATCTTCAAAGACTAAATCACACAATAAGTAAAAAGTATCAAATTGTGGCCTTGAAAACTTGCCGCACCATGAAGAAAATAATTTTTTACAACTTCTTCCCCACCAAGAATGAGGAGGATTCCTCTTTAGTTAGATCTATATCGAATAGTTCCATCCAATATAATGGCACGTTGGTAGAGATAAGGGATATTCATCCACCACCAATGTTGAGTCGCCGACATCCATGGCATATTCGAAAATTTCTGACCCAGTCTGAGATTGATTGCGCAAAGCTAATCATCATTTCCTGAAACATTCGAGAACATTATTCGATACTGGAACCTTGACATATCGAGACAACTTGTTATCTCAACGGCCAAGATTTCGGTGACTTTGTAGGATATGACATACGAGTCAATTCCTTCAAAGTATAAGGGGAATTGCGTTTATTTCCAATAAATTGATAATGAAAATTATGCACTTATGTGCAATGACCTCATTAAGCAAATTGGCTTGATGGCAGATGATTACATAGGTCTTTGTTGGAATTCGAGTGACTCTAGTTTTCATTTCAAATTATTTCTTAGAAATATCCGATAATTTTATCTTTATGAGTCAAAAGATAAAGAAGTAATAATCAAGTCTTCAGAATAATGTTATTGTCGTGTCAATAAATATTAGCACATTTTACATCTTTGAATGTTGTAAGGGTACAATTTATTCAACATTCACATGAAATATTATATTATTTTTATGCTTATAATAATTAAGTATTTTTATTGTTTCTTATTTAAAGTGTTGTAGTTCATGAATTATTTTGTTGCATATTCAATATACTTGTTGCTATGTATAACATGTAAAATTCTTGTTTCTCAGTTAATTATATGAAGTAAGTATGACTTTTAAATATTACTAGGAAAGTGCACGTGCGTTGCACGTGATTAACTAATTTTCTATGTTAGTTGAATCATACAATTATTTTTCAATATACTATCTTAATGACATATCATATAATTTTTTTGGCTAATTCACTTTAATTATTACTATGTTGTTACCAAGAATTAATTATCATAAATACTTATAATCAAAACATGAAAATAAAAAATGAACTATAACTATTAAGTATTTTTAATCTGAAATTACATGTCTACATAACTATTATTCTAAAACAACCATTTGAACGAATGAACAATATCTATTATTTTCTTCCTTGACCTTGATATTTCCATCTCAACCATTTTCCACAGGTTTAACCATTCTTTTTTATTTTTCTCAATCGGATACTTCATAGTACAATCGTAAAATGAATATTATGCTTTCAATAGTACGAGATTAATTGTTGCTGCAAATATTCGTAAATCTTCAAAGCCTAAATCACACAATAAGTAACAAGTATCAAATTGTGGCCTTGAAAACTTACCGCACCATGAAGAAAATAATTTTTTACAACTTCTTCCCCACCAAGAATGAGGAGGATTCCTCCTTAGTTAGATCTATCTCGAATAGTTCCATCCAATATAATGGCACGTTGGTAGAGATTAGGGATATTCATCCACCACCAATGTTGAGTACCCGACATCCATGGCATATTCGAAAATTTCTGACCCTTTCTGAGATTGATTGCGGAAAGCTAATCATTTCATTTCATGAAACATTCGAGCACATTATTCGATACTGGAACCTTGACATATCGAGACAACTTGTTATCTCAACGGCCCAGATTTCGGTGACTTTGTGGGATATGACATACGAGTCAATTCCTACAAAGTATAAGGGGAATGGCGTTTATCTCCAAGAAATTTATAATGAAAATTATGCACTTATGTGCAATGACCTCATTAAGCAAATTGGCTTGATGGCAGATGATTACATAGGTCTTTGTTGGAATTCGAGTGACTCTAGTTTTCATTTCAAATTATTTCTTAGAAATATCCGATAATTTTATCTTTATGAGTCAAAAGATAAAGAAATAATAATCAAGACTTCAGAATAATGTTATTGTCGTATCAATAAATATTAGCACATTTTACATCTTTGAATGTTGTAAAGGTACAATTTATTCAACATTCACATGAAATATTATATTCTTTTTATGCTTATAATAATTAAGTGTTTTTATTGTTTCTTCTTTAAAGTGTCGTAGTTCATGAATTATTTTGTTGCATATTAAATATACTTGTTGCTATGTATAACATGTAAAATTATTGTTTCTCAGTTAATTATATAAAGTAAGTATGACTTTTAAATATTACTAGGAAAGTGCACGTGCGTTGCACGTGATTAACTAATTTTCTATGTTAGTTGAATCATACAATTAATTTTCAATATACTATCTTAATGACATATCATATAATTTTTTTGGCTAATTCACTTTAATTATTACTATGTTGTTACCAAAAATTAATTATCATAAATACTTATAATCAAAACTTGAAAATAAAAAATGAACTATAACTATTAAGTATTTTTAATTTGAATTTACATGTCTACATAACTATTATTATAAAACAACCATTTGAACGAATGAACAATATCTATTATTTTCATCCTTTACCTTGATATTTCCATCTCAACAATTTTCCACAGGTTTAACCATTCTTTTTTATTTTTCTCAATCGGATACTTCATATTACAATCGTAAAATGAATATTATGCTTTCCATAGTGCGATGTTAATTGTTGCTGTAAATATTCGTAAATCTTCAAAGACTAAATCACACAATAAGTAAAAAGTATCAAATTGTGGCCTTGAAAACTTGCCGCACCATGAAGAAAATAATTTTTTACAACTTCTTCCCCACCAAGAATGAGGAGGATTCCTCTTTAGTTAGATCTATATCGAATAGTTCCATCCAATATAATGGCACGTTGGTAGAGATAAGGGATATTCATCCACCACCAATGTTGAGTCGCCGACATCCATGGCATATTCGAAAATTTCTGACCCAGTCTGAGATTGATTGCGCAAAGCTAATCATCATTTCCTGAAACATTCGAGAACATTATTCGATACTGGAACCTTGACATATCGAGACAACTTGTTATCTCAACGGCCAAGATTTCGGTGACTTTGTAGGATATGACATACGAGTCAATTCCTTCAAAGTATAAGGGGAATTGCGTTTATTTCCAATAAATTGATAATGAAAATTATGCACTTATGTGCAATGACCTCATTAAGCAAATTGGCTTGATGGCAGATGATTACATAGGTCTTTGTTGGAATTCGAGTGACTCTAGTTTTCATTTCAAATTATTTCTTAGAAATATCCGATAATTTTATCTTTATGAGTCAAAAGATAAAGAAATAATAATCAAGTCTTCAGAATAATGTTATTGTCGTGTCAATAAATATTAGCACATTTTACATCTTTGAATGTTGTAAGGGTACAATTTATTCAACATTCACATGAAATATTATATTATTTTTATGCTTATAATAATTAAGTATTTTTATTGTTTCTTATTTAAAGTGTTGTAGTTCATGAATTATTTTGTTGCATATTCAATATACTTGTTGCTATGTATAACATGTAAAATTCTTGTTTCTCAGTTAATTATATGAAGTAAGTATGACTTTTAAATATTACTAGGAAAGTGCACGTGCGTTGCACGTGATTAACTAATTTTCTATGTTAGTTGAATCATACAATTATTTTTCAATATACTATCTTAATGACATATCATATAATTTTTTTGGCTAATTCACTTTAATTATTACTATGTTGTTACCAAGAATTAATTATCATAAATACTTATAATCAAAACATGAAAATAAAAAATGAACTATAACTATTAAGTATTTTTAATCTGAAATTACATGTCTACATAACTATTATTCTAAAACAACCATTTGAACGAATGAACAATATCTATTATTTTCTTCCTTTACCTTTATATTTCCATCTCAACCATTTTCCACAGGTTTAACCCATTCTTTTTTATTTTTCTCAATCGGATTCTTGATATTACAATCGTAAAATGAATATTATGCTTTCCATAGTACTAGGCTAATTGTTGCTGTAAATATTCGTATTCTTCAAAGTCTAAATCACACAATAAGTAAAAAGTATCAATTTGTGGCCTTGAAAACTTACCGCACCATGAAGAAAACAATTTTTTACAACTTCTTCCCCACCAAGAATGAGGAGGATTCCTCCTTAGTTAGATCTATCTCGAATAGTTCCATCCAATATAATGGTACGTTGGTAGAGATAAGGGATATTCATCCACCACCAATGTTGAGTCCCTGACATCCATGGCATATTCGAAAATTTCTGACCAAGTCTGAGATTGATTGCAGAAAGCTAATCATTTCATTTCATGAAACATTCGAGCACATTATTCGATACTGGAACCTTGACATATCGAGACAACTTGTTATGTCAACGGCCAAGATTTCGGTGACTTTGTGGGTTATGACATACGAGTCAATTCCTACAAAATATAAGGGGAATGGCGTTTATCTCCAAGAAATTGATAATGAAAATTATGCACTTATGTGCAATGACCTCATTAAGCAAATTGGCTTGATGGCAGATGATTACATAGGTCTTTGTTGGAATTCGAGTGACTCTAGTTTTCATTTCAAATTATTTCTTAGAAATATCCGATAATTTTATCTTTATGAGTCAAAAGATAAAGAAATAATAATCAAGTCTTCAGAATAATGTTATTGTCGTATCAATAAATATTAGCACATTTTACATCTTTGAATGTTGTAAAGGTACAATTTATTCAACATTCACATGAAATATTATATTATTTTTATGCTTATAATAATTAAGTGTTTTTATTGTTTCTTATTTAAAGTGTCGTAGTTCATGAATTATTTTGTTGCATATTAAATATACTTGTTGCTATGTATAACATGTAAAATTATTGTTTCTCAGTTAATTATATGAAGTAAGTATGACTTTTAAATATTACTAGGAAAGTGCACGTTCGTTGCACGTGATTAACTAATTTTCTATGTTAGTTGAATCATACAATTATTTTTCAATATACTATCTTAATGACATATCATATAATTTTTTTGGCTAATTCACTTTAATTATTACTATGTTGTTACCAAAAATTAATTATCATAAATACTTATAATCAAAACTTGAAAATAAAAAAATGAACTATAACTATTAAGTATTTTTAATCTGAATTTACATGTCTACATAACTATTATTATAAAACGACCATTTGAACGAATGAACAATATCTATTATTTTCTTCCTTTACCTAGATATTTCCATCTCAACCATTTTCTACAAGTTTAACCAATCTTTTTTATTTTTCTCAATCGGATACTTCATATTACAATCGTAAAATGAATATTATGCTTTTCATAGTACGAGGTTAATTGTTGCTGTAAATATTCGTAAATCTTCAAAGACTAAATCACACAATAAGTAAAAAGTATCAAATTGTGGCCTTGAAAACTTACCGCACCATGAAGAAAATAATTTTTTACAACTTCTTCCCCACCATGAATGAGGAGGATTCCTCCTTAGTTAGATCTATCTCGAATAGTTCCATCCAATATAATGGCACGTTGGTAGAGATAAGGGATATTCATCCACCACCAATGTTGAGTCCCCGACATCCATGGCATATTCGAAAATTTCTGACCCAGTCTGAGATTGATTGCGGAAAGCTAATCATTTCATTTCATGAAACATTCGAGCACATTATTCGATAATGGAACCTTGACATATCGAGACAACTTGTTATCTCAACGGCCAAGATTTCGGTGACTTTGTGGGATATGACATACGAGTCAATTCCTTCAAAGTATAAGGGGAATGGCGTTTATCTCCAATAAATTGATAATGAAAATTATGCACTTATGTGCAATGACCACATTAAGCAAATTGGCTTGATGGCAGATGATTACATAGGTCTTTGTTGGAATTCGAGTGACTCTAGTTTTCATTTCAAATTATTTCTTAGAAATATCCGATAATTTTATCTTTATGAGTCAAAAGATAAAGAAATAATAATCAAGTCTTCAGAATAATGTTATTGTCGTATCAATAAATATTAGAACATTTTACATATTTGAATGTTTTAAAGGTACAATTTATTCAACATTCACATGAAATATTATATTATTTTTATGCTTATAATAATTAAGTGTTTTTATTGTTTCTTATTTAAAGTGTCGTAGTTCATGAATTATTTTGTTGCATATTAAATATACTTGTTGCTATGTATAACATGTAAAATTATTGTTTCTCAGTTAATTATTTGAAGTAAGTATGACTTTTAAATATTACTAGGAAAGTGCACGTGCGTTGCACGTGATTAACTAATTTTCTATGTTAGTTGAATCATACAATTATTTTTCAATATACTATCTTAATGACATATCATATAATTTTTTTGGCTAATTCGCTTTAATTATTACTATGTTGTTACCAAAAATTAATTATCATAAAGACTTATAATCAAAACTTGAAAATAAAAAAATGAACTATAACTATTAAGTATTTTTAATCTGAATTTACATGTCTACATAACTATTATTATAAAACGACCATTTGAACGAATGAACAATATCTATTATTTTCTTCCTTTAACTTGATATCTCCATCTCAACCATTTTACACAGGTTTAACCATTCTTTTTTATTTTTCTCAATCGGATACTTCATATTACAATCGTAAAATGAATATTATGCTTTCCATAGTGCGATGTTAATTGTTGCTGTAAATATTCGTAAATCTTCAAAGACTAAATCACACAATAAGTAAAAAGTATCAAATTGTGGCCTTGAAAACTTGCCGCACCATGAAGAAAATAATTTTTTACAACTTCTTCCCCACCAAGAATGAGGAGGATTCCTCTTTAGTTAGATCTATATCGAATAGTTCCATCCAATATAATGGCACGTTGGTAGAGATAAGGGATATTCATCCACCACCAATGTTGAGTCGCCGACATCCATGGCATATTCGAAAATTTCTGACCCAGTCTGAGATTGATTGCGCAAAGCTAATCATCATTTCCTGAAACATTCGAGAACATTATTCGATACTGGAACCTTGACATATCGAGACAACTTGTTATCTCAACGGCCAAGATTTCGGTGACTTTGTAGGATATGACATACGAGTCAATTCCTTCAAAGTATAAGGGGAATTGCGTTTATTTCCAATAAATTGATAATGAAAATTATGCACTTATGTGCAATGACCTCATTAAGCAAATTGGCTTGATGGCAGATGATTACATAGGTCTTTGTTGGAATTCGAGTGACTCTAGTTTTCATTTCAAATTATTTCTTAGAAATATCCGATAATTTTATCTTTATGAGTCAAAAGATAAAGAAATAATAATCAAGTCTTCAGAATAATGTTATTGTCGTGTCAATAAATATTAGCACATTTTACATCTTTGAATGTTGTAAGGGTACAATTTATTCAACATTCACATGAAATATTATATTATTTTTATGCTTATAATAATTAAGTATTTTTATTGTTTCTTATTTAAAGTGTTGTAGTTCATGAATTATTTTGTTGCATATTCAATATACTTGTTGCTATGTATAACATGTAAAATTCTTGTTTCTCAGTTAATTATATGAAGTAAGTATGACTTTTAAATATTACTAGGAAAGTGCACGTGCGTTGCACGTGATTAACTAATTTTCTATGTTAGTTGAATCATACAATTATTTTTCAATATACTATCTTAATGACATATCATATAATTTTTTTGGCTAATTCACTTTAATTATTACTATGTTGTTACCAAGAATTAATTATCATAAATACTTATAATCAAAACATGAAAATAAAAAATGAACTATAACTATTAAGTATTTTTAATCTGAAATTACATGTCTACATAACTATTATTCTAAAACAACCATTTGAACGAATGAACAATATCTATTATTTTCTTCCTTTACCTTTATATTTCCATCTCAACCATTTTCCACAGGTTTAACCCATTCTTTTTTATTTTTCTCAATCGGATTCTTGATATTACAATCGTAAAATGAATATTATGCTTTCCATAGTACTAGGCTAATTGTTGCTGTAAATATTCGTATTCTTCAAAGTCTAAATCACACAATAAGTAAAAAGTATCAATTTGTGGCCTTGAAAACTTACCGCACCATGAAGAAAACAATTTTTTACAACTTCTTCCCCACCAAGAATGAGGAGGATTCCTCCTTAGTTAGATCTATCTCGAATAGTTCCATCCAATATAATGGTACGTTGGTAGAGATAAGGGATATTCATCCACCACCAATGTTGAGTCCCTGACATCCATGGCATATTCGAAAATTTCTGACCAAGTCTGAGATTGATTGCAGAAAGCTAATCATTTCATTTCATGAAACATTCGAGCACATTATTCGATACTGGAACCTTGACATATCGAGACAACTTGTTATGTCAACGGCCAAGATTTCGGTGACTTTGTGGGTTATGACATACGAGTCAATTCCTACAAAATATAAGGGGAATGGCGTTTATCTCCAAGAAATTGATAATGAAAATTATGCACTTATGTGCAATGACCTCATTAAGCAAATTGGCTTGATGGCAGATGATTACATAGGTCTTTGTTGGAATTCGAGTGACTCTAGTTTTCATTTCAAATTATTTCTTAGAAATATCCGATAATTTTATCTTTATGAGTCAAAAGATAAAGAAATAATAATCAAGTCTTCAGAATAATGTTATTGTCGTATCAATAAATATTAGCACATTTTACATCTTTGAATGTTGTAAAGGTACAATTTATTCAACATTCACATGAAATATTATATTATTTTTATGCTTATAATAATTAAGTGTTTTTATTGTTTCTTATTTAAAGTGTCGTAGTTCATGAATTATTTTGTTGCATATTAAATATACTTGTTGCTATGTATAACATGTAAAATTATTGTTTCTCAGTTAATTATATGAAGTAAGTATGACTTTTAAATATTACTAGGAAAGTGCACGTTCGTTGCACGTGATTAACTAATTTTCTATGTTAGTTGAATCATACAATTATTTTTCAATATACTATCTTAATGACATATCATATAATTTTTTTGGCTAATTCACTTTAATTATTACTATGTTGTTACCAAAAATTAATTATCATAAATACTTATAATCAAAACTTGAAAATAAAAAAATGAACTATAACTATTAAGTATTTTTAATCTGAATTTACATGTCTACATAACTATTATTATAAAACGACCATTTGAACGAATGAACAATATCTATTATTTTCTTCCTTTACCTAGATATTTCCATCTCAACCATTTTCTACAAGTTTAACCAATCTTTTTTATTTTTCTCAATCGGATACTTCATATTACAATCGTAAAATGAATATTATGCTTTTCATAGTACGAGGTTAATTGTTGCTGTAAATATTCGTAAATCTTCAAAGACTAAATCACACAATAAGTAAAAAGTATCAAATTGTGGCCTTGAAAACTTACCGCACCATGAAGAAAATAATTTTTTACAACTTCTTCCCCACCATGAATGAGGAGGATTCCTCCTTAGTTAGATCTATCTCGAATAGTTCCATCCAATATAATGGCACGTTGGTAGAGATAAGGGATATTCATCCACCACCAATGTTGAGTCCCCGACATCCATGGCATATTCGAAAATTTCTGACCCAGTCTGAGATTGATTGCGGAAAGCTAATCATTTCATTTCATGAAACATTCGAGCACATTATTCGATAATGGAACCTTGACATATCGAGACAACTTGTTATCTCAACGGCCAAGATTTCGGTGACTTTGTGGGATATGACATACGAGTCAATTCCTTCAAAGTATAAGGGGAATGGCGTTTATCTCCAATAAATTGATAATGAAAATTATGCACTTATGTGCAATGACCACATTAAGCAAATTGGCTTGATGGCAGATGATTACATAGGTCTTTGTTGGAATTCGAGTGACTCTAGTTTTCATTTCAAATTATTTCTTAGAAATATCCGATAATTTTATCTTTATGAGTCAAAAGATAAAGAAATAATAATCAAGTCTTCAGAATAATGTTATTGTCGTATCAATAAATATTAGAACATTTTACATATTTGAATGTTTTAAAGGTACAATTTATTCAACATTCACATGAAATATTATATTATTTTTATGCTTATAATAATTAAGTGTTTTTATTGTTTCTTATTTAAAGTGTCGTAGTTCATGAATTATTTTGTTGCATATTAAATATACTTGTTGCTATGTATAACATGTAAAATTATTGTTTCTCAGTTAATTATTTGAAGTAAGTATGACTTTTAAATATTACTAGGAAAGTGCACGTGCGTTGCACGTGATTAACTAATTTTCTATGTTAGTTGAATCATACAATTATTTTTCAATATACTATCTTAATGACATATCATATAATTTTTTTGGCTAATTCGCTTTAATTATTACTATGTTGTTACCAAAAATTAATTATCATAAAGACTTATAATCAAAACTTGAAAATAAAAAAATGAACTATAACTATTAAGTATTTTTAATCTGAATTTACATGTCTACATAACTATTATTATAAAACGACCATTTGAACGAATGAACAATATCTATTATTTTCTTCCTTTAACTTGATATCTCCATCTCAACCATTTTACACAGGTTTAACCATTCTTTTTTATTTTTCTCAATCGGATACTTCATATTACAATCGTAAAATGAATATTATGCATTCCATAGTACGAGGTTAATTGTTGATGCAAATATTCGTAAATCTTCAAAGACTAAATCACAAAATAAGTAAAAAGTATCAAATTGTGGCCTTGAAAACTTACCGCACCATGAAGAAAATAATTTTTTACAACTTCTTCCCCACCATGAATGAGGAGGATTCCTTCTTAGTTAGATCTATCTCGAATAGTTCCATCCAATATAATGGCACGTTGGTAGAGATAAGGGATATTCATCCACCACCAATGTTGAGTCCCCGACATCCATGGCATATTCAAAAATTTCTGACCCAGTCTAAGATTGATTGCGGAAAGCTAATCATTTCATTTCATGAAACATTCGAGCACATTATTCGATACTGGAACCTTGACATATCGAGACAACTTGTTATCTCAACGGCCAAGATTTCGGTGACTTTGTGGGATATGACATACGAGTCAATTCCTTCAAAGTATAAGGGGAATGGCGTTTATCTCCAATAAATTGATAATGAAAATTATTCACTTATGTGCAATGACCACATTAAGCAAATTGGCTTGATGGCAGATGATTACATAGGTCTTTGTTGGAATTCGAGTGACTCTAGTTTTCATTTCAAATTATTTCTTAGAAATATCCGATAAATTTATCTTTATGAGTCAGAAGATAAAGAAATAATAATCAAGTCTTCAGAATAATGTTATTGTCGTATCAATAAATATTAGCACATTTTACATATTTGAATGTTGTAAAGGTACAATTTATTGAACATTCACATGAAATATTATATTATTTTCATGCTTATAATAATTAAGTGTTTTTATTGTTTCTTATTTAAAGTGTCGTAGTTCATGAATTATTTTGTTGCATATTAAATATACTTGTTGCTATGTATAACATGTAAAATTATTGTTTCTCAGTTAATTATTTGAAGTAAGTATGACTTTTAAATATTACTAGGAAAGTGCACGTGCGTTGCACGTGATTAACTAATTTTCTATGTTAGTTGAATCATACAATTATTTTTCAATATACTATCTTAATGACATATCATATAATTTTTTTGGCTAATTCACTTTAATTATTACTATGTTGTTACCAAAAATTAATTATCATAAATACTTATAATCAAAACTTGAAAATAAAAAAATGAACTATAACTATTAAGTATTTTTAATCTGAATTTACATGTCTACATAACTATTATTATAAAACGACCATTTGAACGAATGAACAATATCTATTATTTTCTTCCTTTACCTAGATATTTCCATCTCAACCATTTTCTACAAGTTTAACCAATCTTTTTTATTTTTCTCAATCGGATACTTCATATTACAATCGTAAAATGAATATTATGCTTTTCATAGTACGAGGTTAATTGTTGCTGTAAATATTCGTAAATCTTCAAAGACTAAATCACACAATAAGTAAAAAGTATCAAATTGTGGCCTTGAAAACTTACCGCACCATGAAGAAAATAATTTTTTACAACTTCTTCCCCACCATGAATGAGGAGGATTCCTCCTTAGTTAGATCTATCTCGAATAGTTCCATCCAATATAATGGCACGTTGGTAGAGATAAGGGATATTCATCCACCACCAATGTTGAGTCCCCGACATCCATGGCATATTCGAAAATTTCTGACCCAGTCTGAGATTGATTGCGGAAAGCTAATCATTTCATTTCATGAAACATTCGAGCACATTATTCGATAATGGAACCTTGACATATCGAGACAACTTGTTATCTCAACGGCCAAGATTTCGGTGACTTTGTGGGATATGACATACGAGTCAATTCCTTCAAAGTATAAGGGGAATGGCGTTTATCTCCAATAAATTGATAATGAAAATTATGCACTTATGTGCAATGACCACATTAAGCAAATTGGCTTGATGGCAGATGATTACATAGGTCTTTGTTGGAATTCGAGTGACTCTAGTTTTCATTTCAAATTATTTCTTAGAAATATCCGATAATTTTATCTTTATGAGTCAAAAGATAAAGAAATAATAATCAAGTCTTCAGAATAATGTTATTGTCGTATCAATAAATATTAGAACATTTTACATATTTGAATGTTTTAAAGGTACAATTTATTCAACATTCACATGAAATATTATATTATTTTTATGCTTATAATAATTAAGTGTTTTTATTGTTTCTTATTTAAAGTGTCGTAGTTCATGAATTATTTTGTTGCATATTAAATATACTTGTTGCTATGTATAACATGTAAAATTATTGTTTCTCAGTTAATTATTTGAAGTAAGTATGACTTTTAAATATTACTAGGAAAGTGCACGTGCGTTGCACGTGATTAACTAATTTTCTATGTTAGTTGAATCATACAATTATTTTTCAATATACTATCTTAATGACATATCATATAATTTTTTTGGCTAATTCGCTTTAATTATTACTATGTTGTTACCAAAAATTAATTATCATAAAGACTTATAATCAAAACTTGAAAATAAAAAAATGAACTATAACTATTAAGTATTTTTAATCTGAATTTACATGTCTACATAACTATTATTATAAAACGACCATTTGAACGAATGAACAATATCTATTATTTTCTTCCTTTAACTTGATATCTCCATCTCAACCATTTTACACAGGTTTAACCATTCTTTTTTATTTTTCTCAATCGGATACTTCATATTACAATCGTAAAATGAATATTATGCATTCCATAGTACGAGGTTAATTGTTGATGCAAATATTCGTAAATCTTCAAAGACTAAATCACAAAATAAGTAAAAAGTATCAAATTGTGGCCTTGAAAACTTACCGCACCATGAAGAAAATAATTTTTTACAACTTCTTCCCCACCATGAATGAGGAGGATTCCTTCTTAGTTAGATCTATCTCGAATAGTTCCATCCAATATAATGGCACGTTGGTAGAGATAAGGGATATTCATCCACCACCAATGTTGAGTCCCCGACATCCATGGCATATTCAAAAATTTCTGACCCAGTCTAAGATTGATTGCGGAAAGCTAATCATTTCATTTCATGAAACATTCGAGCACATTATTCGATACTGGAACCTTGACATATCGAGACAACTTGTTATCTCAACGGCCAAGATTTCGGTGACTTTGTGGGATATGACATACGAGTCAATTCCTTCAAAGTATAAGGGGAATGGCGTTTATCTCCAATAAATTGATAATGAAAATTATTCACTTATGTGCAATGACCACATTAAGCAAATTGGCTTGATGGCAGATGATTACATAGGTCTTTGTTGGAATTCGAGTGACTCTAGTTTTCATTTCAAATTATTTCTTAGAAATATCCGATAAATTTATCTTTATGAGTCAGAAGATAAAGAAATAATAATCAAGTCTTCAGAATAATGTTATTGTCGTATCAATAAATATTAGCACATTTTACATATTTGAATGTTGTAAAGGTACAATTTATTGAACATTCACATGAAATATTATATTATTTTCATGCTTATAATAATTAAGTGTTTTTATTGTTTCTTATTTAAAGTGTCGTAGTTCATGAATTATTTTGTTGCATATTAAATATACTTGTTGCTATGTATAACATGTAAAATTATTGTTTCTCAGTTAATTATTTGAAGTAAGTATGACTTTTAAATATTACTAGGAAAGTGCACGTGCGTTGCACGTGATTAACTAATTTTCTATGTTAGTTGAATCATACAATTATTTTTCAATATACTATCTTAATGACATATCATATAATTTTTTTGGCTAATTCGCTTTAATTATTACTATGTTGTTACCAAAAATTAATTATCATAAAGACTTATAATCAAAACTTGAAAATAAAAAAATGAACTATAACTATTAAGTATTTTTAATCTGAATTTACATGTCTACATAACTATTATTATAAAACGACCATTTGAACGAATGAACAATATCTATTATTTTCTTCCTTTAACTTGATATCTCCATCTCAACCATTTTACACAGGTTTAACCATTCTTTTTTATTTTTCTCAATCGGATACTTCATATTACAATCGTAAAATGAATATTATGCATTCCATAGTACGAGGTTAATTGTTGATGCAAATATTCGTAAATCTTCAAAGACTAAATCACAAAATAAGTAAAAAGTATCAAATTGTGGCCTTGAAAACTTACCGCACCATGAAGAAAATAATTTTTTACAACTTCTTCCCCACCATGAATGAGGAGGATTCCTTCTTAGTTAGATCTATCTCGAATAGTTCCATCCAATATAATGGCACGTTGGTAGAGATAAGGGATATTCATCCACCACCAATGTTGAGTCCCCGACATCCATGGCATATTCAAAAATTTCTGACCCAGTCTAAGATTGATTGCGGAAAGCTAATCATTTCATTTCATGAAACATTCGAGCACATTATTCGATACTGGAACCTTGACATATCGAGACAACTTGTTATCTCAACGGCCAAGATTTCGGTGACTTTGTGGGATATGACATACGAGTCAATTCCTTCAAAGTATAAGGGGAATGGCGTTTATCTCCAATAAATTGATAATGAAAATTATTCACTTATGTGCAATGACCACATTAAGCAAATTGGCTTGATGGCAGATGATTACATAGGTCTTTGTTGGAATTCGAGTGACTCTAGTTTTCATTTCAAATTATTTCTTAGAAATATCCGATAAATTTATCTTTATGAGTCAGAAGATAAAGAAATAATAATCAAGTCTTCAGAATAATGTTATTGTCGTATCAATAAATATTAGCACATTTTACATATTTGAATGTTGTAAAGGTACAATTTATTGAACATTCACATGAAATATTATATTATTTTCATGCTTATAATAATTAAGTGTTTTTATTGTTTCTTATTTAAAGTGTCGTAGTTCATGAATTATTTTGTTGCATATTAAATATACTTGTTGCTATGTATAACATGTAAAATTATTGTTTCTCAGTTAATTATTTGAAGTAAGTATGACTTTTAAATATTACTAGGAAAGTGCACGTGCGTTGCACGTGATTAACTAATTTTCTATGTTAGTTGAATCATGCAATTATTTTTCAATATACTATCTTAATGACATATCATATAATTTTTTTGGCTAATTCACTTTAATTATTACTATGTTGTTACCAAAAATTAATTATCATAAATACTTATAATCAAAACTTGAAAATAAAAAAATGAACTATAACTATTAAGTATTTTTAATCTGAATTTACATGTCTACATAACTATTATTATAAAACAACCATTTGAACGAATGAACAATATCTATTATTTTCTTCCTTTACCTTGATATTTCCATCTCAACCATTTTCCACAGGTTTAACCATTCTTTTTTATTTTTCTCAATCGGATACTTCATATTACAATCGTAAAATGAATATTATGCTTTCCATAGTACGAGGTTAATTGTTGCTGCAAATATTCGTAAATCTTCAAATACTAAATCACACAATAAGTAAAAAGTATCAAATTGTGGCCTTGAAAACTTACCGCACCATGAAGAAAATAATTTTTTACAACTTCTTCCCCACCAAGAATGAGGAGGATTCCTCCTTAGTTAGATCTATCTCGAATAGTTCCATCCAATATAATGGCACGTTGGTAGAGATAAGGGATATTCATCCAGCACCAATGTTGAGTCCCCGACATCCGTGGCATATTCGAAAATTTCTGACCCAGTCTGAGATTGATTGCGGAAAGCTAATCATTTCATTTCATGAAACATTCGAGCACATTATTCGATACTGGAACCTTGACATATCGAGACAACTTGTTATCTCAACGGCCAAGATTTCGGTGACTTTGTGGGATATGACATACGAGTCAATTCCTTCAAAGTATAAGGGGAATGGCGTTTATCTCCAATAAATTGATAATGAAAATTATGCACTTATGTGCAATGACCTCATTAAGCAAATTGGCTTGATGGCAGATGATTACATAGGTCTTTGTTGGAATTCGAGTGACTCTAGTTTTCATTTCAAATTATTTCTTAGAAAAATCCGATAATTTTATCTTTATGAGTCAAAAGATAAAGAAATAATAATCATGTCTTCAGAATAATGTTATTGTCGTATCAATAAATATTAGCACATTTTACATCTTTGAATGTTGTAAAGGTACAATTTATTCAACATTCACATGAAATATTATATTATTTTATGCTTATAATAATTAAGTGTTTTTATTGTTTCTTATTTAAAGTGTCGTAGTTCATGAATTATTTTGTTGCATATTAAATATACTTGTTGCTATGTATAACATGTAAAATTATTTTTTCTCAGTTAATTATTTGAAGTAAGTATGACTTTTAAATATTACTAGGAAAGTGCACGTGCGTTGCACGTGATTAACTAATTTTCTATGTTAGTTGAATCATACAATTATTTTTCAATATACTATCTTAATGACATATCATATAATTTTTTTGGCTAATTCACTTTAATTATTACTATGTTGTTACCAAAAATTAATTATCATAAAGACTTATAATCAAAACTTGAAAATAAAAAAATGAACTATAACTATTAAGTATTTTTAATCTGAATTTACATGTCTACATAACTATTATTATAAAACGACCATTTGAACGAATGAACAATATCTATTATTTTCTTCCTTTACCTTGATATCTCCATCTCAACCATTTTACACAGGTTTAACCATTCTTTTTTATTTTTCTCAATCGGATACTTCATATTACAATAGTAAAATGAATATTATACTTTCCATAGTACGAGGTTAATTGTTGATGCAAATATTCGTAAATCTTCAAAGACTAAATCACACAATAAGTAAAAAGTATCAAATTGTGGCCTTGAAAACTTACCGCACCATGAAGAAAATAATTTTTTACAACTTCTTCCCCACCATGAATGAGGAGGATTCCTTCTTAGTTAGATCTATCTCGAATAGTTCCATCCAATATAATGGCACGTTGGTAGAGATAAGGGATATTCATCGACCACCAATGTTGAGTCCCCGACATCCATGGCATATTCGAAAATTTCTGACCCAGTCTGAGATTGATTGCGGAAAGCTAATCATTTCATTTCATGAAACATTCGAGCACATTATTCGATACTGGAACCTTGACATGTCTAGACAACTTGTTATCTCAACGGCCAAGATTTCGGTGACTTTGTGGGATATGACATACGAGTCAATTCCTTCAAAGTATAAGGGGAATGGCGTTTATCTCCAATAAATTGATAATGAAAATTATGCACTTATGTGCAATGACCACATTAAGCAAATTGGCTTGATGGCAGATGATTACATAGGTCTTTGTTGGAATTCGAGTGACTCTAGTTTTCATTTCAAATTATTTCTTAGAAATATCCGATAATTTTATCTTTATGAGTCAAAAGATAAAGAAATAATAATCAAGTCTTCAGAATAATGTTATTGTCGTATCAATAAATATTAGCACATTTTACATATTTGAATGTTGTAAAGGTACAATTTATTGAACATTCACATGAAATATTATATTATTTTTATGCTTATAATAATTAAGTGTTTTTATTGTTTCTTATTTAAAGTGTCGTAGTTCATGAATTATTTTGTTGCATATTAAATATACTTGTTGCTATGTATAACATGTAAAATTATTGTTTCTCAGTTAATTATTTGAAGTAAGTATGACTTTTAAATATTACTAGGAAAGTGCACGTGCGTTGCACGTGATTAACTAATTTTCTATGTTAGTTGAATCATGCAATTATTTTTCAATATACTATCTTAATGACATATCATATAATTTTTTTGGCTAATTCACTTTAATTATTACTATGTTGTTACCAAAAATTAATTATCATAAATACTTATAATCAAAACTTGAAAATAAAAAAATGAACTATAACTATTAAGTATTTTTAATCTGAATTTAAATGTCTACATAACTATTATTATAAAACAACCATTTGAACGAATGAACAATATCTATTATTTTCTTCCTTTACCTTGATATTTCCATCTCAACCATTTTCCTCAGGTTTAACCATTCTTTTTCATTTTTCTCAATCGGATACTTCATATTACAATCGTAAAATGAATATTATGCTTTCCATAGTACGAGGTTAATTGTTGATGCAAATATTCGTAAATCTTCAAAGACTAAATCACACAATAAGTAAAAAGTATCAAATTGTGGCCTTGAAAACTTACCGCACCATGAAGAAAATAATTTTTTACAACTTCTTCCCCACCAAGAATGAGGAGGATTCCTCCTTAGTTAGATCTATCTCGAATAGTTCCATCCAATATAATGGCACGTTGGTAGAGATAAGGGATATCCATCCACCACCAATGTTGAGTCCCCGACATCCATGGCATATTCGAAAATTTCTGACCCAGTCTGAGATTGATTGCGGAAAGCTAATCATTTCATTTCATGAAACATTCGAGCACATTATTCGATACTGGAACCTTGACATATCGAGACAACTTGTTATCTCAACGGCCAAGATTTCGGTGACTTTGTGGCATATGACATACGAGTCAATTCCTTCAAAGTATAAGGGGAATGGCGTTTATCTCCAATAAATTGATAATGAAAATTATGCACTTATGTGCAATGACCTCATTAAGCTAATTGGCTTGATGGCAGATGATTACATAGGTCTTTGTTGGAATTCGAGTGACTCTAGTTTTCATTTCAAATTATTTCTTAGAAATATCCGATAATTTTATCTTTATGAGTCAAAAGATAAAGAAATAATAATCAAGTCTTCAGAATAATGTTATTGTCGTATCAATAAATATTAGCACATTTTACATATTTGAATGTTGTAAAGGTACAATTTATTCAACATTCACATGAAATATTATATTATTTTTATGCTTATAATAATTAAGTGTTTTTATTGTTTCTTATTTAAAGTGTCGTAGTTCATGAATTATTTTGTTGCATATTAAATATACTTGTTGCTATGTATAACATGTAAAATTATTGTTTCTCAGTTAATTATTTGAAGTAAGTATGACTTTTAAATATTACTAGGAAAGTGCACGTGCGTTGCACGTGATTAACTAATTTTCTATGTTAGTTGAATCATGCAATTATTTTTCAATATACTATCTTAATGACATATCATATAATTTTTTTGGCTAATTCACTTTAATTATTACTATGTTGTTACCAAAAATTAATTATCATAAAGACTTATAATCAAAACTTGAAAATAAAAAAATGAACTATAACTATTAAGTATTTTTAATCTGAATTTACATGTCTACATAACTATTATTATAAAACGACCATTTGAACGAATGAACAATATCTATTATTTTCTTCCTTTACCTTGATATCTCCATCTCAACCATTTTACACAGGTTTAACCATTCTTTTTTATTTTTCTCAATCGGATACTTCATATTACAATAGTAAAATGAATATTATGCTTTCCATAGTACGAGGTTAATTGTTGATGCAAATATTCGTAAATCTTCAAAGACTAAATCACACAATAAGTAAAAAGTATCAAATTGTGGCCTTGAAAACTTACCGCACCATGAAGAAAATAATTTTTTACAACTTCTTCCCCACCATGAATGAGGAGGATTCCTTCTTAGTTAGATCTATCTCGAATAGTTCCATCCAATATAATGGCACGTTGGTAGAGATAAGGGATATTCATCGACCACCAATGTTGAGTCCCCGACATCCATGGCATATTCGAAAATTTCTGACCCAGTCTGAGATTGATTGCGGAAAGCTAATCATTTCATTTCATGAAACATTCGAGCACATTATTCGATACTGGAACCTTGACATGTCGAGACAACTTGTTATCTCAACGGCCAAGATTTCGGTGACTTTGTGGGATATGACATACGAGTCAATTCCTTCAAAGTATAAGGGGAATGGCGTTTATCTCCAATAAATTGATAATGAAAATTATGCACTTATGTGCAATGACCACATTAAGCAAATTGGCTTGATGGCAGATGATTACATAGGTCTTTGTTGGAATTCGAGTGACTCTAGTTTTCATTTCAAATTATTTCTTAGAAATATCCGATAATTTTATCTTTATGAGTCAAAAGATAAAGAAATAATAATCAAGTCTTCAGAATAATGTTATTGTCGTATCAATAATTATTAGCACATTTTACATATTTGAATGTTGTAAAGGTACAATTTATTGAACATTCACATGAAATATTATATTATTTTTATTCTTATAATAATTAAGTGTTTTTATTGTTTCTTATTTAAAGTGTCGTAGTTCATGAATTATTTTGTTGCATATTAAATATACTTGTTGCTATGTATAACATGTAAAATTATTGTTTCTCAGTTAATTATTTGAAGTAAGTATGACTTTTAAATATTACTAGGAAAGTGCACGTGCGTTGCACGTGATTAACTAATTTTCTATGTTAGTTGAATCATGCAATTATTTTTCAATATACTATCTTAATGACATATCATATAATTTTTTTGGCTAATTCACTTTAATTATTACTATGTTGTTACCAAAAATTAATTATCATAAATACTTATAATCAAAACTTGAAAATAAAAAAATGAA
The DNA here is from genome assembly GCA_038501285.1 of Penstemon eatonii. Taxonomy (NCBI): domain Eukaryota; kingdom Viridiplantae; phylum Streptophyta; class Magnoliopsida; order Lamiales; family Plantaginaceae; genus Penstemon; species Penstemon eatonii. The sequence continues at coordinate 55,446,439 of CM076715.1, read as the reverse complement.
CTATAACTATTAAGTATTTTTAATCTGAATTTACATGTCTACATAACTATTATTATAAAACAACCATTTGAACGAATGAACAATATCAATTATTTTCTTCCTTTACCTTGATATTTCCATCTCAACCATTTTCCTCAGGTTTAACCATTCTTTTTTATTTTTCTCAATCGGATACTTCATATTACAATCGTAAAATGAATATTATGCTTTCCATAGTACGAGGTTAATTGTTGATGCAAATATTCGTAAATCTTCAAAGACTAAATCACACAATAAGTAAAAAGTATCAAATTGTGGCCTTGAAAACTTACCGCACCATGAAGAAAATAATTTTTTACAACTTCTTCGCCACCAAGAATGAGGAGGATTCCTCCTTAGTTAGATCTATCTCGAATAGTTCCATCCAATATAATGGCACGTTGGTAGAGATAAGGGATATCCATCCACCACCAATGTTGAGTCCCCGACATCCATGGCATATTCGAAAATTTCTGACCCAGTCTGAGATTGATTGCGGAAAGCTAATCATTTCATTTCATGAAACATTCGAGCACATTATTCGATACTGGAACCTTGACATATCGAGACAACTTGTTATCTCAACGGCCAAGATTTCGGTGACTTTGTGGCATATGACATACGAGTCAATTCCTTCAAAGTATAAGGGGAATGGCGTTTATCTCCAATAAATTGATAATGAAAATTGTGCACTTATGTGCAATGACCTCATTAAGCAAATTGGCTTGATGGCAGATGATTACATAGGTCTTTGTTGGAATTCGAGTGACTCTAGTTTTCATTTCAAATTAGTTCTTAGAAATATCCGATAATTTTATCTTTATGAGTCAAAAGATAAAGAAATAATAATCAAGTCTTCAGAATAATGTTATTGTCGTATCAATAAATATTAGCACATTTTACATCTTTGAATGTTGTAAAGGTACAATTTATTCAACATTCACATGAAATATTATATTATTTTTATTCTTATAATAATTAAGTGTTTTTATTGTTTCTTATTTAAAGTGTCGTAGTTCATGAATTATTTTGTTGCATATTAAATATACTTGTTGCTATGTATAACATGTAAAATTATTGTTTCTCAGTTAATTATATGAAGTAAGTATGACTTTTAAATATTACTAGGAAAGTGCACGTGCGTTGCACGTGATTAACTAATTTTCTATGTTAGTTGAATCATACAATTATTTTTCAATATACTATCTTAATGACATATCATATAATTTTTTTGGCTAATTCACTTTAATTATTACTATGTTGTTACCAAAAATTAATTATCATAAATACTTATAATCAAAACTTGAAAATAACAAAATGAACTATAACTACTAAGTATTTTTAATCTGAATTTACATGTCTACATAACTATTATTATAAAACGACCATTTGAACGAATGAACAATATCTATTATTTTCTTCCTTTACCTTGATATTTCCATCTCAACCATTTTCTACAGGTTTAACCAATCTTTTTTATTTTTCTCAATCGGATACTTCATATTACAATCGTAAAATGAATATTATGCTTTCCATAGTACGAGGTTAATTGTTGCTGTAAATATTCGTAAATCTTCAAAGACTAAATCACACAATAAGTAAAAATTATCAAATTGTGGCCTTGAAAACTTACCGCACCATGAAGAAAATAATTTTTTACAACTTCTTCCCCACCAAGAATGAGGAGGATTCCTCCTTAGTTAGATCTATCTCGAATAGTTCCATCCAATATAATGGCACGTTGGTAGAGATAAGGGATATTCATCCACCACCAATGTTGAGTCCCCGACATCCATGGCATATTCGAAAATTTCTGACCCAGTCTGAGATTGATTGCGGAAAGCTAATCATTTCATTTCATGAAACATTCGAGCACATTATTCGATACTGGAACCTTGACATATCGAGACAACTTGTTATCTCAACGGCCAAAATTTCGGTGACTTTGTGGGATATGACATACGAGTCAATTCCTTCAAAGTATAAGGGGAATGGCGTTTATCTCCAATAAATTGATAATGAAAATTATGCACTTATGTGCAATGACCACATTAAGCAAATTGGCTTGATGGCAGATGATTACATAGGTCTTTGTTGGAATTCGAGTGACTCTAGTTTTCATTTCAAATTATTTCTTAGAAATATCCGATAATTTTATCTTTATGAGTCAAAAGATAAAGAAATAATAATCAAGTCTTCAGAATAATGTTATTGTCGTACCAATAAATATTAGCACAATTTACATATTTGAATGTTGTAAAGGTACAATTTATTCAACATTCACATGAAATATTATATTATTTTTATGCTTATAATAATTAAGTGTTTTTATTGTTTCTTATTTAAAGAGTCGTAGTTCATGAATTATTTTGTTGCATATTAAATATAATTGTTGCTATGTATAACATGTAAAATTATTGTTTCTCAGTTAATTATTTGAAGTAAGTATGACTTTTAAATATTACTAGGAAAGTGCACGTGCGTTGCACGTGATTAACTAATTTTCTATGTTAGTTGAATCATACAATTATTTTTCAATATACTATCTTAATGACATATCATATAATTTTTTTGGCTAATTCACTTTAATTATTACTATGTTGTTACCAAAAATTAATTATCATAAATACTTATAATCAAAACTTGAAAATAAAAAAATGAACTATAACTATTAAGTATTTTTAATCTGAATTTACATGTCTACATAACTATTATTATAAAACGACCATTTGAACGAATGAACAATATCTATTATTTTCTTCCTTTACCTTGATATTTCCATCTCAACCATTTTCCACAGGTTTAACCATTCTTTTTTATTTTTCTCAATCGGATACTTCATATTACAATCGTAAAATGAATATTATGCTTTCCATAGTACGAGGTTAATTGTTGATGCAAATATTCGTAAATCTTCAAAGACTAAATCACACAATAAGTAAAAAGTATCAAATTGTGGCCTTCAAAACTTACCGCACCATGAAAAAAATAATTTTTTACAACTTCTTCCCCACCAAGAATGAGGAGGATTCCTCCTTAGTTAGATCTATCTCGAATAGTTCCATCCAATATAATGGCACGTTGGTAGAGATAAGGGATATTCATCCACCACCAATGTTGAGTCCCCGACATCCATGGCATATTCGAAAATTTCTGACCCAGTCTGAGATTGATTGCGGAAAGCTAATCATTTCATTTCATGAAACATTCGAGCACATTATTCGATACTGGAACCTTGACATATCGAGACAACTTGTTATCTCAACGGCCAAAATTTCGGTGACTTTGTGGGATATGACATACGAGTCAATTCCTTCAAAGTATAAGGGGAATGGCGTTTATCTCCAATAAATTGATAATGAAAATTATGCACTTATGTGCAATGACCACATTAAGCAAATTGGCTTGATGGCAGATGATTACATAGGTCTTTGTTGGAATTCGAGTGACTCTAGTTTTCATTTCAAATTATTTCTTAGAAATATCCGATAATTTTATCTTTATGAGTCAAAAGATAAAGAAATAATAATCAAGTCTTCAGAATAATGTTATTGTCGTACCAATAAATATTAGCACAATTTACATATTTGAATGTTGTAAAGGTACAATTTATTCAACATTCACATGAAATATTATATTATTTTTATGCTTATAATAATTAAGTGTTTTTATTGTTTCTTATTTAAAGAGTCGTAGTTCATGAATTATTTTGTTGCATATTAAATATAATTGTTGCTATGTATAACATGTAAAATTATTGTTTCTCAGTTAATTATTTGAAGTAAGTATGACTTTTAAATATTACTAGGAAAGTGCACGTGCGTTGCACGTGATTAACTAATTTTCTATGTTAGTTGAATCATACAATTATTTTTCAATATACTATCTTAATGACATATCATATAATTTTTTTGGCTAATTCACTTTAATTATTACTATGTTGTTACCAAAAATTAATTATCATAAATACTTATAATCAAAACTTGAAAATAAAAAAATGAACTATAACTATTAAGTATTTTTAATCTGAATTTACATGTCTACATAACTATTATTATAAAACGACCATTTGAACGAATGAACAATATCTATTATTTTCTTCCTTTACCTTGATATTTCCATCTCAACCATTTTCCACAGGTTTAACCATTCTTTTTTATTTTTCTCAATCGGATACTTCATATTACAATCGTAAAATGAATATTATGCTTTCCATAGTACGAGGTTAATTGTTGATGCAAATATTCGTAAATCTTCAAAGACTAAATCACACAATAAGTAAAAAGTATCAAATTGTGGCCTTCAAAACTTACCGCACCATGAAGAAAATAATTTTTTACAACTTCTTCCCCACCAAGAATGAGGAGGATTCCTCCTTAGTTAGATCTATCTCGAATAGTTCCATCCAATATAATGGCACGTTGGTAGAGATAAGGGATATTCATCCACCACCAATGTTGAGTCCCCGACATCCATGGCATATTCGAAAATTTCTGACCCAGTCTGAGATTGATTGCGGAAAGCTAATCATTTCATTTCATGAAACATTCGAGCACATTATTCGATACTGGAGCCTTGACATATCGAGACAACTTGTTATCTCAATGGCCAAGATTTCGGTGACTTTGTGGGATATGACATACGAGTCAATTCCTTCAAAGTATAAGGGGAATGGCGTTTATCTCCAATAAATTGATAATGAAAATTATGCACTTATGTGCAATGACCACATTAAGCAAATTGGCTTGATGGCAGATGATTACATAGGTCTTTGTTGGAATTCGAGTGACTCTAGTTTTCATTTCAAATTATTTCTTAGAAATATCCGATAATTTTATCTTTATGAGTCAAAAGATAAAGAAATAATAATCAAGTCTTCAGAATAATGTTATTGTCGTACCAATAAATATTAGCACAATTTACATATTTGAATGTTGTAAAGGTACAATTTATTCAACATTCACATGAAATATTATATTATTTTTATGCTTATAATAATTAAGTGTTTTTATTGTTTCTTATTTAAAGAGTCGTAGTTCATGAATTATTTTGTTGCATATTAAATATAATTGTTGCTATGTATAACATGTAAAATTATTGTTTCTCAGTTAATTATTTGAAGTAAGTATGACTTTTAAATATTACTAGGAAAGTGCACGTGCGTTGCACGTGATTAACTAATTTTCTATGTTAGTTGAATCATACAATTATTTTTCAATATACTATCTTAATGACATATCATATAATTTTTTTGGCTAATTCACTTTAATTATTACTATGTTTTTACCAAAAATTAATTATCATAAATACTTATAATCAAAACTTGAAAATAAAAAAATGAACTATAACTATTAAGTATTTTTAATCTGAATTTACATGTCTACATAACTATTATTATAAAACAACCATTTGAACGAATGAACAATATCTATTATTTTCTTCCTTTACCTTGATATTTCCATCTCAACCATTTTCCACAGGTTTAACCATTCTTTTTTATTTTTCTCAATCGGATACTTGATATTACAATCGTAAAATAAATATTATGCTTTCCATAGTACGAGGTTAATTGTTGATGCAAATATTCGTAAATCTTCAAAGACTAAATCACACAATAAGTAAAAAGTATCAAATTGTGGCCTTGAAAACTTACCGCACCATGAAGAAAATAATTTTTTACAACTTCTTCCCCACCAAGAATGAGGAGGATTCCTCCTTAGTTAGATCTATCTCGAATAGTTCCATCCAATATAATGTCACGTTGGTATAGATAAGGGATATTCATCCACCACCAATGTTGAGTCCCCGACATCCATGGCATATTCGAAAATTTCTGACCCAGTCTGAGATTGATTGCGGAAATCTAATCATTTCATTTCATGAAACATTCGAGCACATTATTCGATACTGTAACCTTGACATATCGAGACAACTTGTTATCTCAACGACCAAGATTTCGGTGACTTTGTGGGATATGACATACGAGTCAATTCCTACAAAGTATAAGGGGAATGGCGTTTATCTCCAAGAAATTGATAATGAAAATTATGCACTTATGTGCAATGACCTCATTAAGCAAATTGGCTTGATGGCAGATGATTACATAGGTCTTTGTTGGAATTCGAGTGACTCTAGTTTTCATTTCAAATTATTTCTTAGAAATATCCGATAATGTTATCTTTATGAGTCAAAAGATAAAGAAATAATAATCATGTTTTCAGAATAATGTTATTGTCGTATCAATAAATATTAGCACATTTTACATCTTTGAATGTTGTAAAGGTACAATTTATTCAACATTCACATGAAATATTATATTATTTTTATGCTTATAATAATTAAGTGTTTTTATTGTTTCTTATTTAAAGTGTCGTAGTTCATGAATTATTTTGTTGCATATTAAATATACTTGTTGCTATGTATAACATGTAAAGTTATTGTTTCTCAGTTAATTATATGAAGTAAGTATGACTTTTAAATATTACTAGGAAAGTGCACGTGCGTTGCACGTGATTAACTAATTTTCTATGTTAGTTGAATCATACAATTATTTTTCAATATACTATCTTAATGACATATCATATAATTTTTTTGGCTAATTCACTTTAATTATTACTATGTTGTTACCAAAAATTAATTATCATAAATACTTATAATCAAAACTTGAAAATAAAAAAAATGAACTATAACTATTAAGTATTTTTAATCTGAATTTACATGTCTACATAACTATTATTATAAAACGACCATTTGAACGAATGAACAATATCTATTATTTTCTTCCTTTACCTTGATATTTCCATCTCAACCATTTTCTACAGGTTTAACCAATCTTTTTTATTTTTCTCAATCGGATACTTGATATTACATTCGTAAAATGAATTTTATGCTTTCTATAGTACGAGGTTAATTGTTGCTGTAAATATTCGTAAATCTTCAAAGACTAAATCACACAATAAGTAAAAAGTATCAAATTGTGGCCTTGAAAACATACCGCACCATGAAGAAAATAATTTTTTACAACTTCTTCCCCACCAAGAATGAGGAGGATTCCTCCTTAGTTAGATCTATCTCGAATAGTTCCATCCAATATAATGGCACGTTGGTTGAGATAAGGGATATTCATCCACCACCAATGTTGAGTCCCCGACATCCATGGCATATTCGAAAATTTCTGACCCAGTCTGAGATTGATTGCGGAAAGCTAATCATTTCATTTCATGAAACATTCGAGCACATTATTCGATACTGGAACCTTGACATATCGAGACAACTTGTTATCTCAACGGCCAAGATTTCGGTGACTTTGTGGGATATGACATACGAGTCAATTCCTTCAAAGTATAAGGGGAATGGCGTTTATCTCCAATAAATTGATAATGAAAATTATGCACTTATGTGCAATGACCACATTAAGCAAATTGGCTTGATGGCAGATGATTACATAGGTCTTTGTTGGAATTCGAGTGACTCTAACTTTCATTTCAAATTATTTCTTAGAAATATCCGATAATTTTATCTTTATGAGTCAAAAGATAAAGAAATAATAATCAAGTCTTCAAAATAATGTTATTGTCGTATCAATAAATACTAGCACATTTTACATATTTGAATGTTGTAAAGGTACAATTTATTCAACATTCACATGAAATATTATATTATTTTTAGGCTTATAATAATTAAGTGTTTTTATTGTTTCTTATTTAAAGTGTCGTAGTTCATGAATTATTTTGTTGCATATTAAATATACTTGTTGCTATGTATAACATGTAAAATTATTGTTTCTCAGTTAATTATATGAAGTAAGTATGACTTTTAAATATTACTAGGAAAGTGCACGTGCGTTGCACGTGATTAACTAATTTTCTATGTTAGTTGAATCATACAATTATTTTTCAATATACTATCTTAATGACATATCATATAATTTTTTTGGCTAATTCACTTTAATTATTACTATGTTGTTAACAAAAATTAATTATCATAAATACTTATAATCAAAACTTGAAAATAAAAAATGAACTATAACAATTAAGTATTTTTAATCTGAAATTACATGTCTACATAACTATTATTCTAAAACAACCATTTGAACGAATGAACAATATCTATTATTTTCTTCCTTTACCTTGATATTTCCATCTCAACCATTTTCCACAGGTTTAACCCATTCTTTTTTATTTTTCTCAATCGGATTCTTGATATTACAATCGTAAAATGAATATTATGCTTTCCATAGTACGAGGCTAATTGTTGCAGTAAATATTCGTAAATCTTCAAAGTCTAAATCACACAATAGGTAAAAAGTATCAATTTGTGGCCTTGAAAACTTACCGCACCATGAAGAAAACAATTTTTTACAACTTCTTCCCCACCAAGAATGAGGAGGATTCCTCCTTAGTTAGATCTATCTCGAATAGTTCCATTCAATATAATGGTACGTTGGTAGAGATAAGGGATATTCATCCACCACCAATGTTGAGTCCCCGACATCCATGGCATATTCGAAAATTTCTGTCCCAGTCTGAGATTGATTGCGGAAAGCTAATCATTTCATTTCATGAAACATTCGAGCACATTATTCGATACTGGAACCTTGACATATCGAGACAACTTGTTATCTCAACGGCCAAGATTTCGGTGACTTTGTGGGATATGACATACGAGTCAATTCCTTCAAAGTATAAGGGGAATGGCGTTTATCTCCAATAAATTGATAATGAAAATTATGCACTTATGAGCAATGACCACATTAAGCAAATTGGGTGTATGGCAGATGATTACATAGGTCTTTGTTTGAATTCGAGTGACTCTAGTTTTCATTTCAAATTATTTCTTAGAAATATCCGATAATTTTATCTTTATGAGTCAAAAGATAAAGAAATAATAATTAAGTCTACAGAATAATGTTATTGTCGTATCAATAAATATTAGCACATTTTACATCTTTGAATGTTGTAAGGGTACAATTTATTCAACATTCACATGAAATATTATATTATTTTTATGCTTATAATAATTAAGTATTTTTATTGTTTCTTATTTAAAGTGTCGTAGTTCATGAATTATTTTGTTGCATATTCAATATACTTTTTGCTATGTATAACATGTAAAATTCTTGTTTCTCAGTTAATTATATGAAGTAAGTATGAATTTTAAATATTACTAGGAAAGTGCACGTGCGTTGCACGTGATTGACTAATTATCTATGTTAGTTGAATCATACAATCATTTTTCAATATACTATCTTAATGACATATCATATAATTTTTTTGGCTAATTCACTTTAATTATTACTATGTTGTTACCAAAAATTAATTATCATAAATACTTATAATCAAAACTTGAAAATAAAAAATGAACTATAACTATTAAGTATTTTTAATCTGAAATTACATGTCTACATAACTATTATTCTAAAACAACCATTTGAACGAATGAACAATATCTATTATTTTCTTCCTTTACCTTGATATTTCCACTCAACCATTTTCCACAGGTTTAACCCATTCTTATTTATTTTTCTCAATCGGCTTCTTGATATTACAATCGTAAAATGAATATTATGCTTTCCATAGTACGAGGCTAATTGTTGCAGTAAATATTCGTAAATCTTCAAAGTCTAAATCACACAATAGGTAAAAAGTATCAATTTGTGGCCTTGAAAACTTACCGCACCATGAAGAAAACAATTTTTTACAACTTCTTCCCCACCAAGAATGAGGAGGATTCCTCCTTAGTTAGATTTATCTCGAATAGTTCCACCCAATATAATGGTACGTTGGTAGAGATAAGGGATATTCATCCATCACCAATGTTGAGTCCCCGACATCCATGGCATATTCGAAAATGTCTGACCCAGTCTGAGATTGATTGCAGAAAGCTAATCATTTCATTTCATGAAACATTCGAGCACATTATTCGATACTGGAACCTTGACATATCGAGACAATTTGTTATGTCAACGGCCAAGATTTCGATGACTTTGTGGGATATGACATACGAGTAAATTCCTACAAAGTATAAGGGGAATTGCGTTTATCTCCAAGAAATTGATAATGAAAATTATGCACTTATGTGCAATGACCTCATTAAGCAAATTGGCTTGATGGCAGATGATTACATAGGTCTTTGTTGGAATTCGAGTGACTCTAGTTTTCATTTCAAATTATTTCTTAGAAATATTCGATAATTTTATCTTTATGAGTCAAAAGATAAAGAAATAATAATCAAGTCTTCAGAATAATGTTATTGTCGTATCAATAAATATTAGCACATTTTACATCTTTGAATGTTGTAAAGGTACAATTTATTCAAAATTCACATGAAATATTATATTATTTTTATGCTTATAATAATTAAGTGTTTTTATTGTTTCTTATTTAAAGTGTTGTAGTTCATGAATTATTTTGTTGCATATTCAATATACTTGTTGCTATGTATAACATGTAAAATTATTGTTTCTCAGTTAATTATATGAAGTAAGTATGACTTTTAAATATAACTAGGAAAGTTCACGTGCGTTGCACGTGATTAACTAATTTTCTATGTTAGTTGAATCATACAATTATTTTTCAATATACTATCTTAATGACATATCATATAATTTTTTTGGCTAATTCACTTTAATTATTATTATGTTGTTACCAAAAATTAATTATCATAATTACTTATAATCAAAACATGAAAATAAAAAAATGAACTATAACTATTAATTATATTTAATCTGAATTTACATGTCTACATAACTATTATTATAAAACAACCATTTGAACGAATGAACAATATCTATTATTTTCTTCCTATACCTTGATATTTCCATCTAAACCATTTTCCACAGGTTTAACCATTCTTTTTTATTTTTCTCAATCGGATACTTCATATTACAATCGTAAAATGAATTTTATGCTTTCCATAGTACGAGGTTAATTGTTGCTGTAAATATTCGTAAATCTTCAAAGACTAAATCACACAATAAGTAAAAAGTATCAAATTGACCGCACCATGAAGAAAATAATTTTTTACAACTTCTTCCCCACCAAGAATGAGGAGGATTCCTCCTTAGTCAGATCTATCTCGAATAGTTCCATCCAATATAATGTCACGTTGGTATAGATAAGGGATATTCATCCACCACCAATGTTGAGTCCCCGACATCCATGGCATATTCGAAAATTTCTGACCCAGTCTGAGATTGATTCCGGAAATCTAATCATTTCATTTCATGAAACATTCGAGCACATTATTCGATACTGGAACCTTGACATATCGAGACAACTTGTTATCTCAACGGCCAAGATTTCGGTGACTTTGTGGGATATGACATACGAGTCAATTCCTTCAAAGTATAAGGGGAATGGCGTTTATCTCCAATAAATTAATAATGAAAATTATGCACTTATGTGCAATGACCTCATTAAGCAAATTGGCTTGATGGCAGATGATTACATAGGTCTTTGTTGGAATTCGAGTGACTCTAGTTTTCATTTCAAATTATTTCTTAGAAATATCCGATAATTTTATCTTTATGAGTCAAAAGATAAAGAAATAATAATCAAGTCTTCAGAATAATGTTATTGTCGTATCAATAAATATTAGCACATTTTACATCTTTGAATGTTGTAAGGGTACAATTTATTCAACATTCACATGAAATATTATATTATTTTTATGCTTATAATAATTAAGTATTTTTATTGTTTCTTATTTAAAGTGTCGTAGTTCATGAATTATTTTGTTGCATATTCAATATACTTTTTGCTATGTATAACATGTAAAATTCTTGTTTCTCAGTTAATTATATGAAGTAAGTATGAATTTTAAATATTACTAGGAAAGTGCACGTGCGTTGCACGTGATTGACTAATTATCTATGTTAGTTGAATCATACAATCATTTTTCAATATACTATCTTAATGACATATCATATAATTTTTTTGGCTAATTCACTTTAATTATTACTATGTTGTTACCAAAAATTAATTATCATAAATACTTATAATCAAAACTTGAAAATAAAAAATGAACTATAACTATTAAGTATTTTTAATCTGAAATTACATGTCTACATAACTATTATTCTAAAACAACCATTTGAACGAATGAACAATATCTATTATTTTCTTCCTTTACCTTGATATTTCCATCTCAACCATTTTCCACAGGTTTAACCCATTCTTATTTATTTTTCTCAATCGGCTTCTTGATATTACAATCGTAAAATGAATATTATGCTTTCCATAGTACGAGGCTAATTGTTGCTGTAAATATTCGTAAATCTTCAAAGTCTAAATCACACAATAGGTAAAAAGTATCAATTTGTGGCCTTGAAAACTTACCGCACCATGAAGAAAACAATTTTTTACAACTTCTTCCCCACCAAGAATGAGGAGGATTCCTCCTTAGTTAGATTTATCTCGAATAGTTCCACCCAATATAATGGTACGTTGGTAGAGATAAGGGATATTCATCCATCACCAATGTTGAGTCCCCGACATCCATGGCATATTCGAAAATGTCTGACCCAGTCTGAGATTGATTGCAGAAAGCTAATCATTTCATTTCATGAAACATTCGAGCACATTATTCGATACTGGAACCTTGACATACCGAGACAATTTGTTATGTCAACGGCCAAGATTTCGATGACTTTGTGGGATATGACATACGAGTAAATTCCTACAAAGTATAAGGGGAATTGCGTTTATCTCCAAGAAATTGATAATGAAAATTATGCACTTATGTGCAATGACCTCATTAAGCAAATTGGCTTGATGGCAGATGATTACATAGGTCTTTGTTGGAATTCGAGTGACTCTAGTTTTCATTTCAAATTATTTCTTAGAAATATTCGATAATTTTATCTTTACGAGTCAAAAGATAAAGAAATAATAATCAAGTCTTCAGAATAATGTTATTGTCGTATCAATAAATATTAGCACATTTTACATCTTTGAATGTTGTAAAGGTACAATTTATTCAAAATTCACATGAAATATTATATTATTTTTATGCTTATAATAATTAAGTGTTTTTATTGTTTCTTATTTAAAGTGTTGTAGTTCATGAATTATTTTGTTGCATATTCAATATACTTGTTGCTATGTATAACATGTAAAATTATTGTTTCTCAGTTAATTATATGAAGTAAGTATGACTTTTAAATATTACTAGGAAAGTTCACGTGCGTTGCACGTGATTAACTAATTTTCTATGTTAGTTGAATCATACAATTATTTTTCAATATACTATCTTAATGACATATCATATAATTTTTTTGGCTAATTCACTTTAATTATTATTATGTTGTTACCAAAAATTAATTATCATAATTACTTATAATCAAAACTTGAAAATAAAAAAATGAACTATAACTATTAATTATATTTAATCTGAATTTACATGTCTACATAACTATTATTATAAAACAACCATTTGAACGAATGAACAATATCTATTATTTTCTTCCTATACCTTGATATTTCCATCTAAACCATTTTCCACAGGTTTAACCATTCTTTTTTATTTTTCTCAATCGGATACTTCATATTACAATCGTAAAATGAATTTTATGCTTTCCATAGTACGAGGTTAATTGTTGCTGTAAATATTCGTAAATCTTCAAAGACTAAATCACACAATAAGTAAAAAGTATCAAATTGACCGCACCATGAAGAAAATAATTTTTTACAACTTCTTCCCCACCAAGAATGAGGAGGATTCCTCCTTAGTCAGATCTATCTCGAATAGTTCCATCCAATATAATGTCACGTTGGTATAGATAAGGGATATTCATCCACCACCAATGTTGAGTCCCCGACATCCATGGCGTATTCGAAAATTTCTGACCCAGTCTGAGATTGATTCCGGAAATCTAATCATTTCATTTCATGAAACATTCGAGCACATTATTCGATACTGGAACCTTGACATATCGAGACAACTTGTTATCTCAACGGCCAAGATTTCGGTGACTTTGTGGGATATGACATACGAGTCAATTCCTTCAAAGTATAAGGGGAATGGCGTTTATCTCCAATAAATTAATAATGAAAATTATGCACTTATGTGCAATGACCTCATTAAGCAAATTGGCTTGATGGCAGATGATTAAATAGGTCTTTGTTGGAATTCGAGTGACTCTAGTTTTCATTTCAAATTATTTCTTAGAAATATCCGATAATTTTATCTTTATGAGTCAAAAGATAAAGAAATAATAATCAAGTCTTCAGAATAATGTTATTGTCGTATCAATAAATATTAGCACATTTTACATCTTTGAATGTTGTAAGGGTACAATTTATTCAACATTCACATGAAATATTATATTATTTTTATGCTTATAATAATTAAGTATTTTTATTGTTTCTTATTTAAAGTGTCGTAGTTCATGAATTATTTTGTTGCATATTCAATATACTTTTTGCTATGTATAACATGTAAAATTCTTGTTTCTCAGTTAATTATATGAAGTAAGTATGAATTTTAAATATTACTAGGAAAGTGCACGTGCGTTGCACGTGATTGACTAATTATCTATGTTAGTTGAATCATACAATCATTTTTCAATATACTATCTCAATGACATATCATATAATTTTTTTGGCTAATTCACTTTAATTATTACTATGTTGTTACCAAAAATTAATTATCATAAATACTTATAATCAAAACTTGAAAATAAAAAATGAACTATAACTATTAAGTATTTTTAATCTGAAATTACATGTCTACATAACTATTATTCTAAAACAACCATTTGAACGAATGAACAATATCTATTATTTTCTTCCTTTACCTTGATATTTCCATCTCAACCATTTTCCACAGGTTTAACCCATTCTTTTTTATTTTTCTCAATCGGATTCTTGATATTACAATCGTAAAATGAATATTATGCTTTCCATAGTACGAGGCTAATTGTTGCAGTAAATATTCGTAAATCTTCAAAGTCTAAATCACACAATAGGTAAAAAGTATCAATTTGTGGCCTTGAAAACTTACCGCACCATGAAGAAAACAATTTTTTACAACTTCTTCCCCACCAAGAATGAGGAGGATTCCTCCTTAGTTAGATCTATCTCGAATAGTTCCATTCAATATAATGGTACGTTGGTAGAGATAAGGGATATTCATCCACCACCAATGTTGAGTCCCCGACATCCATGGCATATTCGAAAATTTCTGTCCCAGTCTGAGATTGATTGCGGAAAGCTAATCATTTCATTTCATGAAACATTCGAGCACATTATTCGATACTGGAACCTTGACATATCGAGACAACTTGTTATCTCAACGGCCAAGATTTCGGTGACTTTGTGGGATATGACATACGAGTCAATTCCTTCAAAGTATAAGGGGAATGGCGTTTATCTCCAATAAATTGATAATGAAAATTATGCACTTATGAGCAATGACCACATTAAGCAAATTGGGTGTATGGCAGATGATTACATAGGTCTTTGTTTGAATTCGAGTGACTCTAGTTTTCATTTCAAATTATTTCTTAGAAATATCCGATAATTTTATCTTTATGAGTCAAAAGATAAAGAAATAATAATTAAGTCTACAGAATAATGTTATTGTCGTATCAATAAATATTAGCACATTTTACATCTTTGAATGTTGTAAGGGTACAATTTATTCAACATTCACATGAAATATTATATTATTTTTATGCTTATAATAATTAAGTATTTTTATTGTTTCTTATTTAAAGTGTCGTAGTTCATGAATTATTTTGTTGCATATTCAATATACTTTTTGCTATGTATAACATGTAAAATTCTTGTTTCTCAGTTAATTATATGAAGTAAGTATGAATTTTAAATATTACTAGGAAAGTGCACGTGCGTTGCACGTGATTGACTAATTATCTATGTTAGTTGAATCATACAATCATTTTTCAATATACTATCTTAATGACATATCATATAATTTTTTTGGCTAATTCACTTTAATTATTACTATGTTGTTACCAAAAATTAATTATCATAAATACTTATAATCAAAACTTGAAAATAAAAAATGAACTATAACTATTAAGTATTTTTAATCTGAAATTACATGTCTACATAACTATTATTCTAAAACAACCATTTGAACGAATGAACAATATCTATTATTTTCTTCCTTTACCTTGATATTTCCATCTCAACCATTTTCCACAGGTTTAACCCATTCTTATTTATTTTTCTCAATCGGCTTCTTGATATTACAATCGTAAAATGAATATTATGCTTTCCATAGTACGAGGCTAATTGTTGCAGTAAATATTCGTAAATCTTCAAAGTCTAAATCACACAATAGGTAAAAAGTATCAATTTGTGGCCTTGAAAACTTACCGCACCATGAAGAAAACAATTTTTTACAACTTCTTCCCCACCAAGAATGAGGAGGATTCCTCCTTAGTTAGATTTATCTCGAATAGTTCCACCCAATATAATGGTACGTTGGTAGAGATAAGGGATATTCATCCATCACCAATGTTGAGTCCCCGACATCCATGGCATATTCGAAAATGTCTGACCCAGTCTGAGATTGATTGCAGAAAGCTAATCATTTCATTTCATGAAACATTCGAGCACATTATTCGATACTGGAACCTTGACATATCGAGACAATTTGTTATGTCAACGGCCAAGATTTCGATGACTTTGTGGGATATGACATACGAGTAAATTCCTACAAAGTATAAGGGGAATTGCGTTTATCTCCAAGAAATTGATAATGAAAATTATGCACTTATGTGCAATGACCTCATTAAGCAAATTGGCTTGATGGCAGATGATTACATAGGTCTTTGTTGGAATTCGAGTGACTCTAGTTTTCATTTCAAATTATTTCTTAGAAATATTCGATAATTTTATCTTTATGAGTCAAAAGATAAAGAAATAATAATCAAGTCTTCAGAATAATGTTATTGTCGTATCAATAAATATTAGCACATTTTACATCTTTGAATGTTGTAAAGGTACAATTTATTCAAAATTCACATGAAATATTATATTATTTTTATGCTTATAATAATTAAGTGTTTTTATTGTTTCTTATTTAAAGTGTTGTAGTTCATGAATTATTTTGTTGCATATTCAATATACTTGTTGCTATGTATAACATGTAAAATTATTGTTTCTCAGTTAATTATATGAAGTAAGTATGACTTTTAAATATAACTAGGAAAGTTCACGTGCGTTGCACGTGATTAACTAATTTTCTATGTTAGTTGAATCATACAATTATTTTTCAATATACTATCTTAATGACATATCATATAATTTTTTTGGCTAATTCACTTTAATTATTATTATGTTGTTACCAAAAATTAATTATCATAATTACTTATAATCAAAACATGAAAATAAAAAAATGAACTATAACTATTAATTATATTTAATCTGAATTTACATGTCTACATAACTATTATTATAAAACAACCATTTGAACGAATGAACAATATCTATTATTTTCTTCCTATACCTTGATATTTCCATCTAAACCATTTTCCACAGGTTTAACCATTCTTTTTTATTTTTCTCAATCGGATACTTCATATTACAATCGTAAAATGAATTTTATGCTTTCCATAGTACGAGGTTAATTGTTGCTGTAAATATTCGTAAATCTTCAAAGACTAAATCACACAATAAGTAAAAAGTATCAAATTGACCGCACCATGAAGAAAATAATTTTTTACAACTTCTTCCCCACCAAGAATGAGGAGGATTCCTCCTTAGTCAGATCTATCTCGAATAGTTCCATCCAATATAATGTCACGTTGGTATAGATAAGGGATATTCATCCACCACCAATGTTGAGTCCCCGACATCCATGGCATATTCGAAAATTTCTGACCCAGTCTGAGATTGATTCCGGAAATCTAATCATTTCATTTCATGAAACATTCGAGCACATTATTCGATACTGGAACCTTGACATATCGAGACAACTTGTTATCTCAACGGCCAAGATTTCGGTGACTTTGTGGGATATGACATACGAGTCAATTCCTTCAAAGTATAAGGGGAATGGCGTTTATCTCCAATAAATTAATAATGAAAATTATGCACTTATGTGCAATGACCTCATTAAGCAAATTGGCTTGATGGCAGATGATTACATAGGTCTTTGTTGGAATTCGAGTGACTCTAGTTTTCATTTCAAATTATTTCTTAGAAATATCCGATAATTTTATCTTTATGAGTCAAAAGATAAAGAAATAATAATCAAGTCTTCAGAATAATGTTATTGTCGTATCAATAAATATTAGCACATTTTACATCTTTGAATGTTGTAAGGGTACAATTTATTCAACATTCACATGAAATATTATATTATTTTTATGCTTATAATAATTAAGTATTTTTATTGTTTCTTATTTAAAGTGTCGTAGTTCATGAATTATTTTGTTGCATATTCAATATACTTTTTGCTATGTATAACATGTAAAATTCTTGTTTCTCAGTTAATTATATGAAGTAAGTATGAATTTTAAATATTACTAGGAAAGTGCACGTGCGTTGCACGTGATTGACTAATTATCTATGTTAGTTGAATCATACAATCATTTTTCAATATACTATCTTAATGACATATCATATAATTTTTTTGGCTAATTCACTTTAATTATTACTATGTTGTTACCAAAAATTAATTATCATAAATACTTATAATCAAAACTTGAAAATAAAAAATGAACTATAACTATTAAGTATTTTTAATCTGAAATTACATGTCTACATAACTATTATTCTAAAACAACCATTTGAACGAATGAACAATATCTATTATTTTCTTCCTTTACCTTGATATTTCCATCTCAACCATTTTCCACAGGTTTAACCCATTCTTATTTATTTTTCTCAATCGGCTTCTTGATATTACAATCGTAAAATGAATATTATGCTTTCCATAGTACGAGGCTAATTGTTGCTGTAAATATTCGTAAATCTTCAAAGTCTAAATCACACAATAGGTAAAAAGTATCAATTTGTGGCCTTGAAAACTTACCGCACCATGAAGAAAACAATTTTTTACAACTTCTTCCCCACCAAGAATGAGGAGGATTCCTCCTTAGTTAGATTTATCTCGAATAGTTCCACCCAATATAATGGTACGTTGGTAGAGATAAGGGATATTCATCCATCACCAATGTTGAGTCCCCGACATCCATGGCATATTCGAAAATGTCTGACCCAGTCTGAGATTGATTGCAGAAAGCTAATCATTTCATTTCATGAAACATTCGAGCACATTATTCGATACTGGAACCTTGACATATCGAGACAATTTGTTATGTCAACGGCCAAGATTTCGATGACTTTGTGGGATATGACATACGAGTAAATTCCTACAAAGTATAAGGGGAATTGCGTTTATCTCCAAGAAATTGATAATGAAAATTATGCACTTATGTGCAATGACCTCATTAAGCAAATTGGCTTGATGGCAGATGATTACATAGGTCTTTGTTGGAATTCGAGTGACTCTAGTTTTCATTTCAAATTATTTCTTAGAAATATTCGATAATTTTATCTTTACGAGTCAAAAGATAAAGAAATAATAATCAAGTCTTCAGAATAATGTTATTGTCGTATCAATAAATATTAGCACATTTTACATCTTTGAATGTTGTAAAGGTACAATTTATTCAAAATTCACATGAAATATTATATTATTTTTATGCTTATAATAATTAAGTGTTTTTATTGTTTCTTATTTAAAGTGTTGTAGTTCATGAATTATTTTGTTGCATATTCAATATACTTGTTGCTATGTATAACATGTAAAATTATTGTTTCTCAGTTAATTATATGAAGTAAGTATGACTTTTAAATATTACTAGGAAAGTTCACGTGCGTTGCACGTGATTAACTAATTTTCTATGTTAGTTGAATCATACAATTATTTTTCAATATACTATCTTAATGACATATCATATAATTTTTTTGGCTAATTCACTTTAATTATTATTATGTTGTTACCAAAAATTAATTATCATAATTACTTATAATCAAAACTTGAAAATAAAAAAATGAACTATAACTATTAATTATATTTAATCTGAATTTACATGTCTACATAACTATTATTATAAAACAACCATTTGAACGAATGAACAATATCTATTATTTTCTTCCTATACCTTGATATTTCCATCTAAACCATTTTCCACAGGTTTAACCATTCTTTTTTATTTTTCTCAATCGGATACTTCATATTACAATCGTAAAATGAATTTTATGCTTTCCATAGTACGAGGTTAATTGTTGCTGTAAATATTCGTAAATCTTCAAAGACTAAATCACACAATAAGTAAAAAGTATCAAATTGACCGCACCATGAAGAAAATAATTTTTTACAACTTCTTCCCCACCAAGAATGAGGAGGATTCCTCCTTAGTCAGATCTATCTCGAATAGTTCCATCCAATATAATGTCACGTTGGTATAGATAAGGGATATTCATCCACCACCAATGTTGAGTCCCCGACATCCATGGCGTATTCGAAAATTTCTGACCCAGTCTGAGATTGATTCCGGAAATCTAATCATTTCATTTCATGAAACATTCGAGCACATTATTCGATACTGGAACCTTGACATATCGAGACAACTTGTTATCTCAACGGCCAAGATTTCGGTGACTTTGTGGGATATGACATACGAGTCAATTCCTTCAAAGTATAAGGGGAATGGCGTTTATCTCCAATAAATTAATAATGAAAATTATGCACTTATGTGCAATGACCTCATTAAGCAAATTGGCTTGATGGCAGATGATTAAATAGGTCTTTGTTGGAATTCGAGTGACTCTAGTTTTCATTTCAAATTATTTCTTAGAAATATCCGATAATTTTATCTTTATGAGTCAAAAGATAAAGAAATAATAATCAAGTCTTCAGAATAATGTTATTGTCGTATCAATAAATATTAGCACATTTTACATCTTTGAATGTTGTAAGGGTACAATTTATTCAACATTCACA
Source organism: Penstemon eatonii (assembly GCA_038501285.1). Lineage (NCBI taxonomy): Eukaryota > Viridiplantae > Streptophyta > Magnoliopsida > Lamiales > Plantaginaceae > Penstemon > Penstemon eatonii. Next base: position 55,425,436 of record CM076715.1, on the reverse strand, counting down.
TGAAATATTATATTATTTTTATGCTTATAATAATTAAGTATTTTTATTGTTTCTTATTTAAAGTGTCGTAGTTCATGAATTATTTTGTTGCATATTCAATATACTTTTTGCTATGTATAACATGTAAAATTCTTGTTTCTCAGTTAATTATATGAAGTAAGTATGAATTTTAAATATTACTAGGAAAGTGCACGTGCGTTGCACGTGATTGACTAATTATCTATGTTAGTTGAATCATACAATCATTTTTCAATATACTATCTCAATGACATATCATATAATTTTTTTGGCTAATTCACTTTAATTATTACTATGTTGTTACCAAAAATTAATTATCATAAATACTTATAATCAAAACTTGAAAATAAAAAATGAACTATAACTATTAAGTATTTTTAATCTGAAATTACATGTCTACATAACTATTATTCTAAAACAACCATTTGAAGGAATGAACAATATCTATTATTTTCTTCCTTTACCTTGATATTTCCATCTCAACCATTTTCCACAGGTTTAACCCATTCTTATTTATTTTTCTCAATCGGCTTCTTGATATTACAATCGTAAAATGAATATTATGCTTTCCATAGTACGAGGCTAATTGTTGCTGTAAATATTCGTAAATCTTCAAAGTCTAAATCACACAATAGGTAAAAAGTATCAATTTGTGGCCTTGAAAACTTACCGCACCATGAAGAAAACAATTTTTTACAACTTCTTCCCCACCAAGAATGAGGGGGATTCCTCCTTAGTTAGATTTATCTCGAATAGTTCCACCCAATATAATGGTACGTTGGTAGAGATAAGGGATATTCATCCATCATCAATGTTGAGTCCCCGACATCCATGGCATATTCGAAAATTTCTGACCCAGTCTGAGATTGATTGCAGAAAGCTAATCATTTCATTTCATGAAACATTCGAGCACATTATTCGATACTGGAACCTTGACATATCGAGACAATTTGTTATGTCAACGGCCAAGATTTCGATGACTTTGTGGGATATGACATACGAGTAAATTCCTACAAAGTATAAGGGGAATTGCGTTTATCTCCAAGAAATTGATAATGAAAATTATGCACTTATGTGCAATGACCTCATTAAGCAAATTGGCTTGATGGTAGATGATTACATAGGTCTTTGTTGGAATTCGAGTGACTCTAGTTTTCATTTCAAATTATTTCTTAGAAATATTCGATAATTTTATCTTTATGAGTCAAAAGATAAAGAAATAATAATCAAGTCTTCAGAATAATGTTATTGTCGTATCAATAAATATTAGCACATTTTACATCTTTGAATGTTGTAAAGGTACAATTTATTCAAAATTCACATGAAATATTATATTATTTTTATGCTTATAATAATTAAGTGTTTTTATTGTTTCTTATTTAAAGTGTTGTAGTTCATGAATTATTTTGTTGCATATTCAATATACTTGTTGCTATGTATAACATGTAAAATTATTGTTTCTCAGTTAATTATATGAAGTAAGTATGACTTTTAAATATTACTAGGAAAGTTAACGTGCGTTGCACGTGATTAACTAATTTTCTATGTTAGTTGAATCATACAATTATTTTTCAATATACTATCTTAATGACATATCATATAATTTTTTTGGCTAATTCACTTTAATTATTATTATGTTGTTACCAAAAATTAATTATCATAATTACTTATAATCAAAACTTGAAAATAAAAAAATGAACTATAACTATTAATTATATTTAATCTGAATTTACATGTCTACATAACTATTATTATAAAACAACCATTTGAACGAATGATCAATATCTATTATTTTCTTCCTATACCTTGATATTTCCATCTAAACCATTTTCCACAGGTTTAACCATTCTTTTTTATTTTTCTCAATCGGATACTTCATATTACAATCGTAAAATGAATTTTATGCTTTCCATAGTACGAGGTTAATTGTTGCTGTAAATATTCGTAAATCTTCAAAGACTAAATCACACAATAAGTAAAAAGTATCAAATTGACCGCACCATGAAGAAAATAATTTTTTACAACTTCTTCCCCACCAAGAATGAGGAGGATTCCTCCTTAGTCAGATCTATCTCGAATAGTTCCATCCAATATAATGTCACGTTGGTATAGATAAGGGATATTCATCCACCACCAATGTTGAGTCCCCGACATCCATGGCATATTCGAAAATTTCTGACCCAGTCTGAGATTGATTCCGGAAATCTAATCATTTCATTTCATGAAACATTCGAGCACATTATTCGATACTGGAACCTTGACATATCGAGACAACTTGTTATCTCAACGGCCAAGATTTCGGTGACTTTGTGGGATATGACATACGAGTCAATTCCTTCAAAGTATAAGGGGAATGGCGTTTATCTCCAATAAATTGATAATGAAAATTATGCACTTCTGTGCAATGACCTCATTAAGCAAATTGGCTTGATGGCAGATGATTACATAGGTCTTTGTTGGAATTCGAGTGACTCTAGTTTTCATTTCAAATTATTTCTTAGAAATATCCGATAATTTTATCTTTATGAGTCAAAAGATAAAGAAATAATAATCAAGTCTTCAGAATAATGTTATTGTCGTATCTATAAATATTAGCACATTTTACATCTTTGAATGTTGTAAGGGTACAATTTATTCAACATTCACATGAAATATTATATTATTTTTATGCTTATAATAATTAAGTATTTTTATTGTTTCTTATTTAAAGTGTCGTAGTTCATGAATTATTTTGTTGCATATTCAATATACTTTTTGCTATGTATAACATGTAAAATTCTTGTTTCTCAGTTAATTATATGAAGTAAGTATGAATTTTAAATATTACTAGGAAATTGCACGTGCGTTGCACGTGATTGACTAATTATCTTTGTTAGTTGAATCATACAATTATTTTTCAATATACTATCTTAATGACATATCATATAATTTTTTTGGCTAATTCACTTTAATTATTACTATGTTGTTACCAAAAATTAATTATCATAAATACTTATAATCAAAACTTGAAAATAAAAAATGAACTATAACTATTAAGTATTTTTTATCTGAAATTACATGTCTACATAACTATTATTCTAAAACAACCATTTGAACGAATGAACAATATCTATTATTTTCTTCCTTTACCTTGATATTTCCATCTCAACCATTTTCCAGAGGTTTAACCCATTCTTATTTATTTTTCTCAATCGGCTTCTTGATATTACAATCGTAAAATGAATATTATGCTTTCCATAGTACGAGGCTAATTGTTGCTGTAAATATTCGTAAATCTTCAAAGTCTAAATCACACAATAGGTAAAAAGTATCAATTTGTGGCCTTGAAAACTTACCGCACCATGAAGAAAACAATTTTTTACAACTTCTTCCCCACCAAGAATGAGGAGGATTCCTCCTTAGTTAGATTTATCTCGAATAGTTCCACCCAATATAATGGTGCGTTGGTAGAGATAAGGGATATTCATCCATCACCAATGTTGAGTCCCCGACATCCATGGCATATTCGAAAATTTCTGACCCATTCTGAGATTGATTGCAGAAAGCTAATCATTTCATTTCATGAAACATTCGAGCACATTATTCGATACTGGAACCTTGACATATCGAGACAATTTGTTATGTCAACGGCCAAGATTTTGATGACTTTGTGGGATATGACATACGAGTAAATTCCTACAAAGTATAAGGGGAATGGCGTTTATCTCCAAGAAATTGATAATGAAAATTATGCACTTATGTGCAATGACCTCATTAAGCAAATTGGCTTGATGGCAGATGATTACATAGGTCTTTGTTGGAATTCGAGTGACTCTAGTTTTCATTTCAAATTATTTCTTAGAAATATCCGATAATTTTATCTTTATGAGTCAAAAGATAAAGAAATAATAATCAAGTCTTCAGAATAATGTTATTGTCGTATCAATAAATATTAGCACATTTTACATCTTTGAATGTTGTAAAGGTACAATTTATTCAACATTCACATGAAATATTATATTATTTTTATGCTTATAATAATTAAGTGTTTTTATTGTTTCTTATTTAAAGTGTCGTAGTTCATGAATTATTTTGTTGCATATTCAATATACTTGTTGCTATGTATAACATGTAAAATTATTGTTTCTCAGTTAATTATATGAAGTAAGTATGACTTTTAAATATTACTAGGAAAGTGCACGTGCGTTGCACATGATTAACTAATTTTCTATGTTAGTTGAATCATACAATTATTTTTCAATATACTATCTTAATGACATATCATATAATTTTTTTGGCTAATTCACTTTAATTATTACTATGTTGTTACCAAAAATTAATTATCATAAATACTTATAATCAAAACTTGAAAATAAAAAAATGAACTATAACTATTAAGTATATTTAATCTGAATTTACATGTCTACATAACTATTATTATAAAACAACCATTTGAACGAATGAACAATATCTATTATTTTCTTCCTTTACCTTGATATTTCCATCTCAATCATTTTCCACAGGTTTAACCATTCTTTTTTATTTTTCTCAATCGGATACTTCATATTACAATCGTAAAATGAATTTTATGCTTTCCATAGTACGAGGTTAATTGTTGCTTTAAATATTCGTAAATCTTCAAAGACTAAATCACACAATAAGTAAAAAGTATCAAATTGTGGACTTGAAAACTTATCGCACCATGAAGAAAATAATTTTTTACAACTTCTTCCCCACCAAGAATGAGGAGGATTCCTCCTTAGTCAGATCTATCTCGAATAGTTCCATCCAATATAATGGCACGTTGGTAGAGATAAGGGATATTCATCCACCACAAATGTTGAGTTCCCGACATCCATGGCATATTCGAAAATTTTTGACCCAGTCTGAGATTGATTGCGGAAAGCTAATCATTTCATTTCATGAAACATTCGAGCACATTATTCGATACTGGAACCTTGACATATCGAGACAACTTGTTATCTCAACGGCCAAGATTTCGGTGACTTTGTGGGATATGAGATACGAGTCAATTCCTTCAAAGTATAAGGGGAATGGCGTTTATCTCCAATAAATTGATAATGAAAATTATGCACTTATGTGCAATGACCACATTAAGCAAATTGGCTTGATGGCAGATGATTACATAGGTCTTTGTTGGAATTCGAGTGACTCTAGTTTTCATTTCAAATTATTTCTTAGAAATATCCTATAATTTTATCTTTATGAGTCAAAAGATAAAGAAATAATAATCAAGTCTTCAGAATAATGTTATTGTCGTATCAATAAATATTAGCACATTTTACATCTTTGAATGTTGTAAGGGTACAATTTATTCAACATTCACATGAAATATTATATTATTTTTATGCTTATAATAATTAAGTGTTTTTATTGTTTCTTATTTAAAGTGTCGTAGTTCATGAATTATTTTGTTGCATATTCAATATACTTGTTGCTATGTATAACATGTAAAATTCTTGTTTCTCAGTTAATTATATGAAGTAAGTATGAATTTTAAATATTACTAGGAAAGTGCACGTGCGTTGCACGTAATTGACTAATTATCTATGTTAGTTGAATCATACAATAATTTTTCAATATACTATCTTAATGACATATCATATAATTTTTTTGGCTAATTCACTTTAATTATTACTATGTTGTTACCAAAAATTAATTATCATAAATACTTATAATCAAAACTTGAAAATAAAAAATGAACTATAACTATTAAGTATTTTTAATCTGAAATTACATGTCTACATAACTATTATTCTAAAACAACCATTTGAACGAATGAACAATATCTATTATTTTCTTCCTTTACCTTGATATTTCCATCTCAACCATTTTCCACAGGTTTAACCCATTCTTTTTTATTTTTCTCAATCGGATTCTTGATATTACGATCGTAAAATGAATATTATGCTTTCCATAGTACGAGGCTAATTGTTGCTGTAAATATTCGTAAATCTTCAAAGTCTAAATCACACAATAGGTAAAAAGTATCAATTTGTGGCCTTGAAAACTTACCGCACCATGAAGAAAACAATTTTTTACAACTTCTTCCCCACCAAGAATGAGGAGGATTCCTCCTTAGTTAGATCTATCTCGAATAGTTCCATCCAATATAATGGTACGTTGGTAGAGATAAGGGATATTCATCCACCACCAATGTTGAGTACCCGACATCCATGGCATATTCGAAAATTTCTGACCCAGTCTGAGATTGATTGCAGAAAGCTAATCATTTCATTTCATGAAACATTCGAGCACATTATTCGATACTGGAACCTTGACATATCGAGACAACTTGTTATGTCAACGGGCAAGATTTCGATGACTTTGTGGGATATGACATACGAGTCAATTCCTACAAAGTATAAGGGGAATGGCGTTTATCTCCAAGAAATTGATAATGAAAATTATGCACTTATGTGCAATGACCTCATTAAGCAAATTGGCTTGATGGCAGATGATTACATAGGTCTTTTTTGGAATTCGAGTGACTCTAGTTTTCATTTCAAATTATTTCTTAGAAATATCCTATAATTTTATCTTTATGAGTCAAAAGATAAAGAAATAATAATCAAGTCTTCAGAATAATGTTATTGTCGTATCAATAAATATTAGCACATTTTACATCTTTGAATGTTGTAAGGGTACAATTTATTCAACATTCACATGAAATATTATATTATTTTTATGCTTATAATAATTAAGTGTTTTTATTGTTTCTTATTTAAAGTGTCGTAGTTCATGAATTATTTTGTTGCATATTCAATATACTTGTTGCTATGTATAACATGTAAAATTCTTGTTTCTCAGTTAATTATATGAAGTAAGTATGAATTTTAAATATTACTAGGAAAGTGCACGTGCGTTGCACGTAATTGACTAATTATCTATGTTAGTTGAATCATACAATAATTTTTCAATATACTATCTTAATGACATATCATATAATTTTTTTGGCTAATTCACTTTAATTATTACTATGTTGTTACCAAAAATTAATTATCATAAATACTTATAATCAAAACTTGAAAATAAAAAATGAACTATAACTATTAAGTATTTTTAATCTGAAATTACATGTCTACATAACTATTATTCTAAAACAACCATTTGAACGAATGAACAATATCTATTATTTTCTTCCTTTACCTTGATATTTCCATCTCAACCATTTTCCACAGGTTTAACCCATTCTTTTTTATTTTTCTCAATCGGATTCTTGATATTACAATCGTAAAATGAATATTATGCTTTCCATAGTACGAGGCTAATTGTTGCTGTAAATATTCGTAAATCTTCAAAGTCTAAATCACACAATAGGTAAAAAGTATCAATTTGTGGCCTTGAAAACTTACCGCACCATGAAGAAAACAATTTTTTACAACTTCTTCCCCACCAAGAATGAGGAGGATTCCTCCTTAGTTAGATCTATCTCGAATAGTTCCATCCAATATAATGGTACGTTGGTAGAGATAAGGGATATTCATCCACCACCAATGTTGAGTCCCCGACATCCATGGCATATTCGAAAATTTCTGACCCAGTCTGAGATTGATTGCAGAAAGCTAATCATTTCATTTCATGAAACATTCGAGCACATTATTCGATACTGGAACCTTGACATATTGAGACAACTTGTTATGTCAACGGGATAGATTTCGATGACTTTGTGGGATATGACATACGAGTCAATTCCTACAAAGTATAAGGGGAATGGCGTTTATCTCCAAGAAATTGATAATGAAAATTATGCACTTATGTGCAATGACCTCATTAAGCAAATTGGCTTGATGGCAGATGATTACATAGGTCTTTGTTGGAATTCGAGTGACTCTAGTTTTCATTCCAAATTATTTCTTAGAAATATTCGATAATTTTATCTTTATGAGTCAAAAGATAAAGAAATAATAATCAAGTCTTCAGAATAATGTTATTGTCGTATCTATAAATATTAGCACATTTTACATCTTTTAATGTTGTAAAGGTACAATTTATTCAACATTCAAAGGAAATATTATATTATTTTTATGCTTATAATAATTAAGTGTTTTTATTGTTTCTTATTTAAAGTGTCGTAGTTCATGAATTATTTTGTTGCATATTAAATATACTGGTTGCTATGTATAACATGTAAAATTCTTGTTTCTCAGTTAATTATATGAAGTAAGTATGACTTTTAAATATTACTAGGAAAGTGCACGTGCGTTGCACGTGATTAACTAATTTTCTATGTTAGTTGAATCATACAATTATTTTTCAATAAACTATCTTAATGACATATCATATAATTTTTTTGGCTAATTCACTTTAATTATTACTATGTTGTTACCAAAAATTAATTATCATAAATACTTATAATCAAAACTTGAAAATAAAAAAATGAACTATAACTATTAAGTATTTTTAATCTGAATTTACATGTCTACATAACTATTATTATAAAACAACCATTTGAACGAATGAACAATATCTATTATTTTCTTCCTTTACCTTGATATTTCCATCTCAACCATTTTCCACAGGTTTAACCATTCTTTTTTATTTTTCTCAATCGGATACTTCATATTACAATCGTAAAATGAATTTTATGCTTTCCATAGTACGAGGTTAATTGTTGCTGTAAATATTCGTAAATCTTCAAAGACTAAATCACACAATAAGTAAAAAGTATCAAATTGTGGACTTGAAAACTTATCGCACCATGAGGAAAATAATTTTTTACAACTACTTCCCCACCAAGAATGAGGAGGATTCCTCCTTAGTCAGATCTATCTCGAATAGTTCCATCCAATATAATGGCACGTTGGTAGAGATAAGGGATATTCATCCACCACCAATGTTGAGTCCCCGACATCCATGGCATATTCGAAAATTTTTGACCCAGTCTGAGATTGATTGCGGAAAGCTAATCATTTCATTTCATGAAACATTCGAGCACATTATTCGATACTGGAACCTTGACATATCGAGACCACTTGTTATCTCAACGGCAAGATTTCGGTGACTTTGTGGGATATGACATACGAGTCAATTCCTTCAAAGTATAAGGGGAATGGCGTTTATCTCCAATAAATTGATAATGAAAATTATGCACTTATGTGCAATGACCACATTAAGCAAATTGGCTTGATGGCAGATGATTACATAGGTCTTTGTTGGAATTCGAGTGACTCTAGTTTTCATTTCAAATTATTTCTTAGAAATATCCGATAATTTTATCTTTATGAGTCAAAAGATAAAGAAATAATAATCAAGTCTTCAGAATAATGTTATTGTCGTATCAATAAATATTAGCACATTTTACATCTTTGAATGTTGTAAGGGTACAATTTATTCAACATTCACATGAAATATTATATTATTTTTATGCTTATAATAATTAAGTGTTTTTATTGTTTCTTATTTAAAGTGTCGTAATTCATGAATTATTTTGTTGCATATTCAATATACTTGTTGCTATGTATAACATGTAAAATTCTTGTTTCTCAGTTAATTATATGAAGTAAGTATGAATTTTAAATATTACTAGGAAAGTGCACGTGCGTTGCACGTGATTGACTAATTATCTATGTTAGTTGAATCATACAATAATTTTTCAATATACTATCTTAATGACATATCATATAATTTTTTTGGCTAATTCACTTTAATTATTACTATGTTGTTACCAAAAATTAATTATCATAAATACTTATAATCAAAACTTGAAAATAAAAAATGAACTATAACTATTAAGTATTTTTAATCTGAAATTACATGTCTACATAACTATTATTCTAAAACAACCATTTGAACGAATGAACAATATCTATTATTTTCTTCCTTTACCTTGATATTTCCATCTCAACCATTTTCCACAGGTTTAACCCATTCTTTTTTATTTTTCTCAATCGGATTCTTGATATTACAATCGTAAAATGAATATTATGCTTTCCATAGTACGAGGCTAATTGTTGCTGTAAATATTCGTAAATCTTCAAAGTCTAAATCACACAATAGGTAAAAAGTATCAATTTGTGGCCTTGAAAACTTACCGCACCATGAAGAAAACAATTTTTTACAACTTCTTCCCCACCAAGAATGAGGAGGATTCCTCCTTAGTTAGATCTATCTCGAATAGTTCCATCCAATATAATGGTACGTTGGTAGAGATAAGGGATATTCATCCACCACCAATGTTGAGTACCCGACATCCATGGCATATTCGAAAATTTCTGACCCAGTCTGAGATTGATTGTAGAAAGCTAATCATTTCATTTCATGAAACATTCGAGCACATTATTCGATACTGGAACCTTGACATATCGAGACAACTTGTTATGTCAACGGGCAAGATTTCGATGACTTTGTGGGATATGACATACGAGTCAATTCCTACAAAGTATAAGGGGAATGGCGTTTATCTCCAAGAAATTGATAATGAAAATTATGCACTTATGTGCAATGACCTCATTAAGCAAATTGGCTTGATGGCAGATGATTACATAGGTCTTTGTTGGAATTCAAGTGACTCTAGTTTTCATTTCAAATTATTTCTTAGAAATATCCGATAATTTTATCTTTATGAGTCAAAAGATAAAGAAATAATAATCAAGTCTTCAGAATAATGTTATTGTCGTATCTATAAATATTAGCACATTTTACATCTTTGAATGTTGTAAAGGTACAATTTATTCAACATTCAAAGGAAATATTATATTATTTTTATGCTTATAATAATTAAGTGTTTTTATTGTTTCTTATTTAAAGTGTCGTAGTTCATGAATTATTTTGTTGCATATTAAATATACTGGTTGCTATGTATAACATGTAAAATTCTTGTTTCTCAGTTAATTATATGAAGTAAGTATGACTTTTAAATATTACTAGGAAAGTGCACGTGCGTTGCACGTGATTAACTAATTTTCTATGTTAGTTGAATCATACAATTATTTTTCAATATACTATCTTAATGACATATCATATAATTTTTTTGGCTAATTCACTTTAATTATTACTATGTTGTTACCAAAAATTAATTATCATAAATACTTATAATCAAAATTTGAAAATAAAAAAATGAACTGTTGGTCCCAAGTGGTCAGAAGAGGTTTAGAGGGGGGGGTGAATAAACCTCTTTAAAAATTTTCTTCAAATTTAACTTTAAAACTTTACTCTTACTGAACAGACTAAGCTGATCAGATTAGTAAGTTACAATTCTGTTCGCGAACAAATCTTTGAACAGTCTTGTTGACCACTCGTCTGATAGTACTTAGCTGATTTTGCAGAAATCAGTTTTAATACTTAGAGTACTTGCAGCGGATTTTCAAAGTGTTTTTCACAAGTAATCTTAGCAGTTTGAAAAATGTTTCCCCAGTTTTATAAACTCCTTTTAACTTCTTTTCAAACAGTTAACTTAACGTGTTTTTATGCAAACAGAAAATATGCAAGTTTAAAACAATGTAAAAACACAATCAATTTTTATAGTGGTTATATGGATTTAAATATCCTTTAGTCCACTCTTCCAAGTTACTCAGATCTTGGGTTATACTATAATCACAAAGTTTACAGTATACTCTGCTTGCGTCGAACAACAAATGAAACGACCACAAGTTCGCAATAGGAAATCACACAGAAAACCTATCCTCTGAAGTTTGATCACTCACAAAGATGGATCACAACTTCGCACAACACTCTTGTTTACAAAATCACTCAGAAGATGTATTTTTCTTGATTCTTCAACTCTGCTTTCGTCAACAAATGACTCAGCTGATGAGTGAGCTGTTCTTGAGACTTAAAGAATTTTGCTTCGGAAATTTCTCTCAGAAAGTGTGTTGCTTTCTTCTTCTTCGTCTCTTTCAGCTATTTATACTTGAGGATTGAAAAGTGTCCGTTGAAGAGAGACAGGTTTCAAATTCCTCGAGTACTGGTCCTTAAAATCCGCGAACGGCTCTTTTGCAGTCTGTCCGTACTGTAAACAGTACTATTTTGCAGGCAGCATTAAATGCAGCATTAAATGCACTCGGCTGATGCGAAGCTTTTCTTCAATCATTTGTCTTAAATATCCTCGTACTTCAGCATTTATTACACCAAGGGGCATTTATTACCGTTGGGAACACTTCATGATCTTCTTCACTTGGCTGACGAAAGTATAAGTCTGATGGCGAACTCGGCTGATCTCAAACTTGAACAAATCTGATTTGAGTCGGCTGATCTTCACTAGTCTGATAACTTTACTTCAGCAGATCAGAAGTCTTGGACCTTGAAACTTTGACTCTTCTGATGTCTTCATTACTTAGTCAAAATTCCTTGATAAGTTTATCAGCTAAGTTACTCCATACTTAGCCAATTTATGAAGTTTTGGAATGCATCAAAACCTCCCTTATCAAACTTTCTTTAGTGCCTTCATCTTCATCTTTATCCAACAATTTTCCCCTTTTTGATGATGACAAAACTTCAGCTAAGTACCTGTTGAATACCTAAACTAAAGATTGAAATCCTCAAAATTTTCTGAGATAGAAAAAGTTTATTGGATTGAACTTGACTTTTCATTAATATTGAAAATGAGTTACATGTACAAGTTCATCAGATGAGATTTCTGAAAAAGTAAACTGATTACAATGGATTTTGCAATTCCTAACTATCAGCTTCTTCATCAGATTCAAGCACTTCTTCGTATTCATAAGATGATTCTTCATCATCTTCTTCTTCATCAGCTTCTTCTTCCAGAATTGCTTTGGCAGCTTCCATCTTCTCCTTAAGTTCTTGTTCTTGTAGAGCTTTCAAAGCTTCCATGGCTTTCCTGGCAGATTCAGTGTTTTTGTACTTGGTATCTTCTTCTTCTACCTTTTCAAGTACTTCAGCCTTGTCAGCAGTGTCTTCAGTTTCCTTGGCTTTCATAGTTGCAGCAGCAGTGTCTTCAGATTCCTTTGCTGGTTCTTCAGTAATGGTCTCTTTAGCTGGTTCTTTAGCATCAAATTCCATAGCTGATTCTTCAGCAGCAGTTTCCTTAGCTTGTTCTTCCCTTTTATCTTCCCCCTTTTTGTCATCATCAACTCTGATGACAGTAGCAGGTTCAACAGCAGGGTTGAGGGCAACTGTTGGAATCTTTACTCCAGCACACAAAGCCTTCAGATTCTGATTAACAACGTCGTGACTTGCTGTGAGATGATGAATGTCAGTGCTGATGACATCAGTCTTATCATTGAAGTAGTCAATGTTGAGGTTGATAGTTGCAATTTCATTTTGAACTTCCTGTGCAGCTTTTGCAACTTCTTGCAACACTCCCAGATTGATTTCCTTCTCTTCATGACTGACTTTAATGAAAGTTGCAGTTAAGTCAGCAATCTTGTGCTCAGCTGATTTTAAAGCAGTGTGAAGATGATTCACATCACCCTTCACATCTTCCACGTTTTGGTTCAGTTCTCTTAAGCTGTGTATCAAGTGCAATGAGTTGTCTTGAGGAATTGGAATACTGTTGATCTCCTTTTTGATGATCTCTTCTGTTGATCCTTGAACAGTTTCCAGCTGAAGTCTGTTGGTTTCTGCCAACTCTGCTTTCAGCTCCTCCTTGACCTTTAATAGCTGTTGTTTGTGCTTGTCTTCCAGTTCCTTAAGTTGGTTTTCCATCAGCATCTGGATTGCTTCCATCAGTGATGAGTGCTTATCACCTGATGAAGCAGAAGCAGCAGCTACATCCCTTTCATCAATTTCCTGGTGGACAGGAATATCTTCCATCTTTTCGTCTTGATGATTTCCAGAGTCCGTAGCCTTCCACTCAATGGCCAGGGGATCATCAGCAGCCTTTTCAGCAGACTTGTCTTCAGTCTGATCAGCAGACTTATCAGCAATTTGATCAGCAGGCTTGTCAGCAGCTTTAGGCTCATCAGTAACATCATCATAGACTAAGTTGGTAATAGTGCCATCATCATTGAAGCAAGTGGTTTGTCTGATTTGCCTCACAATGATCCAGGGGTTAACAAAAGCATTATTCCCCTTTGGCACTTCATAGAACGGTTGCACTTCCTTGCCAAAAATGATTTGCTGGACACTAGGTAGTAGTGGCAAATCACTTGAACATCCTTGCTGATACTTTGACTTTTTAGCCCATCTCTTCAGGGCAGCCATAACAGCAAACTTAATTGCTCTTTCCTCAGCATCTTCAGACTTCTTCTTCTTTTCAGGCAAGGTGCTCTTGATTTTCTTGGCTTCCTCCAATGCAAAGCCTTTTGCATAGCTATGCATGATATCTCTCACATAGCTTGGATCAAGAGCCTTTTGGATGGAGTTTGTCTTCAGCCAACTTAGAACCCATCGTTCTTCATCAGCTAACTCCTTCATATCTTGAAGTTCAGTAATTGACTTGTTCAGCCTGTTGTCCCTCCAACTAATATATCTTGGCTTTTCTTGGTTGAACAGAGTCATCAACATAAGCTTCTGATCATAGTAAGCCAAGGACTTTTCAAACTTCTTGAACAGCTCCTTATCAGCATAGACTATCTCAAATGCTTTTCTGACTTCAAACTTGTCTTTTGACTTGGTTTTGGGGGCAGGCAGCAATATTTTCTTCTTGTCTTCTTCATCCTTCCCTTCACCAATCTTGATGCCACCTCCATGGACAGGTCCATAGGCATCAACCTTGCTCAATTCAATCACTGCAGCCATTTCAGCATCCTCAGCAGCTTTTCTTTCTGCTGCAGACATGCGTTTTCTGGCTTCATCCTTTGCTTCTTGAGCTTTGCTTAGCTCAAGTGCTTTCTTCTCTTCAAGCTCATCCTGCTTCCTTTGTTCAGCTTCTTCCCTTGCTCTTTTGTCAGCTTTAGTGATTTTCTTTCTCTTAATCACTATCTTTCTTTTGCCTTTATCAACAGGAGCTGGTCCAGCAGATGATATGGGAGCAGCAGCTATAGGATGGATGATTTGAACATCTGGATCTTCTTGAGGTTGAGCGACCTCAGCTGTTGGTGCTTCCTGACTTGGCTGTTGCTTATCAGCTTTGTCAGTCACAACAGTCTCAACTGATTCAATAGGCCTTTGAGTAGCTTCAGGGTCCTCCCTAGCTACATTTTCCAGATCAGTAGGTTTTTCAATGAATGTCATCTGCTTTCTAGCAGACTTCTTTGTTCTACCTTCACGGTAAGTGGTAGCAGCTGTACTTCTCAGTTGACTTCTTGTCCTTTGAGAAATATCCTCAGCAGGCCTCTCAGCTGATGGAGTTCTTGATGGTGATGCAGGGG
Source organism: Penstemon eatonii (assembly GCA_038501285.1). Taxonomy (NCBI): domain Eukaryota; kingdom Viridiplantae; phylum Streptophyta; class Magnoliopsida; order Lamiales; family Plantaginaceae; genus Penstemon; species Penstemon eatonii. Next base: position 55,410,203 of record CM076715.1, on the reverse strand, counting down.
ATCCAGTCCTTACATCAGCAATTATGTTCTCAACAATCTTAGTGGCTTCAGCAGAAGTCACTCTCTCCATCTGCTTAGATTCTTTCTTCTTGGGCTCATCAGCAGCCCTCTTCCTTTTTGTCTCAACAGCCAAACTTGCTGTTTTGACTAATCTCTTTTGCCTTTTGGCAGGAACCTCCTTTGGTTCCTCAACTTCTTCTCGTTCAGGCTCATCAGCCTTCCTCTTCTGAACAGGTAGATACTTGTTCATTGCTTTGGACTTGTGAATTTCTTTCCCATTTGTCATGACACAGCCCAACTTTGATAAGAGGTAACTTAAAGTGATTCTGTGGTTGGTGTAAGGGCCTTTTCCCTTCTTCACTTCCAGAAAATCAGCAAGTATATACCAAATTATGATGGACCAGTTTACCTCTAGCCCATAGTATACGGCAGCCATGATGCTGAAACGCTTCATTGTAACAACATCTAGAGAAAAAGTACAGTTCTCAATCAGCTTCGAGACCATATCAGCCATCCGCTGATATTCATCCTTTAGCTGTTTCTTTTTAATGTTGCCAGACAACATTTCTCCTTTCTTGGCGCAGATCGCCCAAAACTGTTGGTGCTTCTCTTCAGTCAGTACGGTAACTTCGTGTCTTCCAGACTTGGGCAAACCAAACTGTTCATGAAGAACTTGTGGAGTGATGACAACAGATTTGTCACCCACTTTCGCTTTGATTTCTAGTTTGTTGTAGTCAGCCTTTGCCGTTCCATAATACTCCATAACCTGGTCAGTCCAGATTATTCCTTCATTGTACTCCATGAAATTTACCAACTGTGCCGATTTGAATTTCTCCAACAATTCTTTCATCAAACTTGTACCAGACTGATAATAGGACTCATAATCTAAGAACATACCTTCAGCAGCCATTTCAATCTGTTGAAAGTTAGTGAAAAGGAAAGGATTTTTGCAGAAAACTTGTTTAAGTTTTTCTCACAATTGCTTTTGAAAGTTTAGGGTGCGTAAAGAGCTACTCGACTGATCAGATGAGGATTTATAGAGTTGGGGTTTTTCGGTTTCCGTGATATCTGCCAACCGTTAGATCCGTTTTTCTGTCAGTGCTGATCGTGCGGCGTCAGTTACGACCTTTCAAATTCAAAAGATATTTAATGAAGAGCGGGAATATGTACCGCCCAACAGTTACTTATAAAAGCGTGTTTTGAATTTACGTTTTAAACAGTTCCGCTTTTATTAAAGTAATCAGATGAGTAACATAAATACTTATCTGATGGACTACTGTCCTGATGACAATGCTGTTATCAGAGAATGCCAATAGCTGATAACCTTCCTCAGCTGTTTGTCAATCCAGCTAGATAAAATAACTTCAATCTTCGATAGTTGAGTCTTCTGATGAAAACATAACTTCAACTAACTGTCATTAACAAATTTCATCTTTAATTCAGAAGTACCGCTAGTCTTACACGTTCCCCCTGAGTTTAAGAATTCATGAGTTAACTAGTCTGTTGAGAGTTAATCCTTGAAGATAATAACGAATTACTAAGCTGTTGAACTCCAGTCTTCTGATGAGTTCCCCCTCAGCTTATGCTTCCAAATTTAGTAGTCCTAGCTCAGCTCTTAGAGTTGAGAACCTTACTTCACTTAGAGGTTTGGTGAAGATATCAGCAATCTGATTATCAGTATGAACATACTCAATCATTACATTGCCTTTTTCCACATGATCTCTAATGAAATGATGCTTGATCTCAATATGCTTGGTCCTTGAATGACTTGTAGTGTTTTGAGTAAGTGAAATTGCACTTGTATTGTCACAGTAGATTGGAATTCCACCGATCTTGATGTTGTAGTCTTCTAGTTGATGTTTCAACCAAAGTATCTGTGCACAGCAAGCTCCAGCAGCTATATATTCAGCTTCAGCAGTAGATATAGAGACTGAGGTTTGTTTCTTACTCATCCATGAGATCAGACGACTGCCTAAGAACTGACAGGCACCTGTTGTGCTTTTCCTGTCAATCTTGCAGCCAGCCAGGTCTGAATCTGAATAGCCAACTAGTTCAAATCCAGATTCTCTAGGATACCATAATCCCAGTTCTTGAGTGCCTTTAACATATTTCAATATCCTCTTGGCAGCTAAGAGATGAGATTCTTTGGGGTTTGATTGAAATCTTGCACAGACTCCAACTGAGTACATTATATCAGGTCTGCTTGCTGTTAGATACAACAATGAACCAATAATGCCTCTATATTTGGTTATGTCCACTGATTTGCCATCTTCATCTTTATCCAAACGAAGACTTGTAGACATAGGAATGGTAGCTGTTGAGCTAGTTTCCATACCAAACTTCTTGAACAGATCTCTTGTGTACTTTGCTTGGCTGATGAATATCCCATCAGGCAACTGTCTAACTTGCAATCCAAGAAAGTAATTAAGTTCACCCATCATGCTCATTTCAAACTTATTCTGCATCAGCTTGGAGAACTTATCACACATCTGTTGATTAGTTGAACCAAAAATAATATCGTCCACATATATTTGCACAAGTAATATATGATTTTCCCATTCAATTGTGAACAAGGTTTTATCTACCTTACCTTTTCGAAATCCTTTAATTAAAAGAAAATCAGATAGGGTATCATACCATGCTCTTGGAGCCTGTTTCAGTCCATAAAGAGCTTTCTTCAGACGATACACTTCTTCTTGCAATTCTCCATTGAGAAAGGCAGACTTCACATCCATCTGATAGACAGTGAAGTTCTTGTAAGCAGCATAGGCAAGAAACAGTCTGATTGCTTCAAGTCTTGCTACTGGTGCAAAAGTTTCATCAAAGTCAATTCCTTCTTCTTGACAATAACCCTTGGCCACTAGTCTTGCTTTGTTTCTGGTGACAACACCATCTTCATTCATTTTATTTCTGAAAACCCACTTAGTGCCAATTACTCTTTGATGACTTGGTCTAGGAACTAAGTACCAGACTTCATTCCTTTCAAATTGATTCAACTCTTCTTGCATAGCTTCTATCCAGAAGGAATCATTCAGAGCTTCTTCAATTTGCTTGGGCTCTATTTGAGATAGAAATGTGACAAACATGGCATCTTGTGCAGCAGCTCTTCTTGTTTTCACTCTATCTAAAGGATCACCAATAACTAATTCAGGAGGGTGATTCTTGAGCCATCTGAGATCAGGTTGCAAATCAGGATGTTGTCCTCTGTTATGATCTTGCAACACTACTGTTGGAGTTCCAGTAGTAGTCTGTTGAACATTTGTAGTCTGTTGAACAGTCTCTGGTCTGTCAGCTGTTAGCAACTCGTCTGTTAAACAATCAGCACTGTGATTTTGAACAGCACTTGAGTTAGCAGCTGAACTTAGATTAGGTAGTATGATGGGAACATATTCTTCATTTCTTCCAACGTCTAACTTCTGTAAATCAGTAGACAGATCTTGATTAGCACTTTGATTCTTTTCAGAAGATTGACTTGGCTCATCAAATACTACATGGATAGATTCTTCTATTAGTAATGTTCTTTTGTTAAACACTCTATAAGCTTTACTAACAGTAGAGTATCCTACAAAAACAGCTTCATCAGCCTTTTCTGCAAATGCAGCAAGGTGATTTTTCCCATTATTCAATACAAAACATTTACAACCAAAAATCTTAAAATAATGAATGTTTGGTTTTCTGTTGTTCCAAACTTCATATGGAGTCTTGTTCTGATTTTTGTTGATCATACATCTGTTTTGGGTAAAGCATGCTGTGTTTGTTGCTTCTGCCCAAAATCTTTGAGGCAGTTTAGCTTCAGCTATCATGGTTCTGACAGCTTCTTTTAGTGTTCTGTTTCTCCTTTCAGCAACACCATTCTGTTGAGGGGTTCTTGCAGCAGAATACTCATGATGTATTCCTTTGATATTACAATACTCTTCAACAGTAGAGTTTGTAAACTCTGTCCCTCTATCTGATCTGATCTTCAATATTTTGATACTCTTTTCATTCTGGATCAGTTCCATCAGATTTGTAAGATGTTCCTTGGTTTCACTTTTCTTTTTCATGAAAATCACCCAAGTATATCTTGAATAGTCATCCACAACAGCTAGGCAGTATTTCTTTCCACCATTGCTGACTGGATCAATGGGTCCAAATAAGTCCATATGCAACAGCTCCAATATTCTTCCAGAAGATTGGTGCTTCTTTTCTTTGAATGATGACTTGATTTGTTTACCCTTCTGACATGCATCACAGAGCTTGTCTTTGCTCATGACTGCTTTTGGAATCCCTTCTACCAAATCATTCTTGATTAATCTGTTTATGGTCTTGAAGTTTAAATGATTCATCCTCTTGTGCCATAGCCAACTGACTTCACTTGGTGCAGATGCCACCAAACAAACACTTGAATTCTTGTCAACAGAATTCCAGTCGACTATATAGATATTTCCTTGTCGTCTTCCAGATAAAATTACCTTCTTTGTACCAATCTGTTCAACGTAGCACTTATCTGTTGAGAAAATGACTGAATATCCCTTGTCACAAAATTGACTTATGCTCAGCAGATTATATTTCAGGCCTTTAACATAGGAGACGTCAGATATCTCTATGTTTCCCTTGATTAATCTTCCTTTAGCTTTAATCTTGCCTTCTTTGCTGTCTCCAAAAGTGACTTTTGGACCATCCACAGCAACTGCATCAGTCAACTCATGTATGTTTCCACACATGTGCCTTGAACATCCACTGTCCAAGTACCAAATCTTTTCTACTTTACTCCTACTCCTAATCCTAACCTACAAAACAAAAATAAAATTGTTTTAGGTACCCTTATTGAGAGGGTCCTGAAGGATTAGTTCCACCCTTGACAACCCAAGATGTTGAAGTCTTAGGCTTCTTAGGTTTCTGAGTTTTAGGAGCATGAACAGTTTCATTTTTATCATAGTTATCAGATAAGTCATGTTGATGATCAGTATGATATGAATAATGTTCATAAGCAGGGTAAGGTGCATGATATGCAGGATATGCATGCATTGGATGAGCAGGGTAAGGTGCATAGTAACTAGGAAATTGAGGTGCATGATACATAGGATGATATGCAGCAGGTTGCACATAATATGACTCATTTCCATACCAAGCATTTTGATTTTTCTTGTTCTTATGCTTCTTTGGTTTACTAGATGCTTGCTCATTTGTTTTTGACTTAGTTTTACCACTAATTTGATTGACTTTAGCTTTATCAGCAGACTTCTTAGGACTCTGCTGTTTGGTCTTACTAGTCTGATTTCCTACACTAGGCTCTTTGCTCTTTTTAGCCTTAGGAGATTTCTTCTCCTTTAACACATTCTCAGATGAGGTAGGTTTAGAGGTTTGAACATACAGAATGACCTTACTATTGTCAGCTGATATGAATTTTTCAGTATGGTTCAACTCTAGTTTATCCTTTTCTAAAGGTGTCTCCTGTTTCTTAGGTGTATGCATGGATGCAACAGTTGACTTATCATGAGACTCAATGATTTTCTCAAGTTCCATGATTTTTCCTTTATATACCTCACATTCAGCTTTCAGAGATTCATGCTCTTGCTCAAGCTGTTTATATTCAGCTGATTCTTTTGGCTTTTCAGCTAAAAGTTTCAGTGAACTATTTTGCTCTTTTAGCAAGTTCATCTCTTCCTTAAGCTTAACAAACTCTCCAGCAATAGTAGTATTATTCAACATCATTTGCTCTAGAGAATTAAACAGTTCATTTTCTTGAGGAGTTACCTCATCCTCAGAGTCATCAGATTCCTTTGCCATCAGGCACAGGAGAGCAGGTTTTTCTTCATCAGACGATTCTTCATCAGACGAGTCAGAATCTGAATCAGATGAGTAGACGGCGGTCAGCTTTTCTGCTTCAGCCATCATTGCCTTGCCTCTCTGATGCTTTCTTTCTTTTCTCATTTTCTTCTCTTCCTCAGTGTACTTCTCTGCTTTTGGATATGGGCAGTCTCTTATGAAGTGTCCCAATTTCCTGCAGTTGTAACACATCAGTTTTGATTTATAATTATCCTTATCCTGAGAAGAAAAATTAGGTTTAGAAGTAGAAGCATTGTTGTATTTGTTTTTCATCTTTCTCTTGTAGAACTTCTTGAAGTTGTTCATCAACAGTGCAACATCTCCAGCAGTGTACTCCTTTTTGTTGAGTAGAGTGGCTTCATCAGATGAGTCCACTTCAGCATTTCTTTGAGCCGGTCTTCTTTGATTTTCAGCAGCAACCAGTGCAGCTGTGGGTCCTGAAGTTGAGGTTTCTTCAATTCCCATCCTTGGCAGTTTATACTCATACGCCTTGAGTACGGAGAACAGCTCTGTTAGAGAAATCTTGCCCAGATCTCTTGATTCTTCCATTGCTGTCACCTTCATGTTGAACTTGGAAGGTAGAGCCTTCAGTACTTTGACAGTGATTTCTTTGTCAGTGAAAGTCTTTCCCAGCTTCAAAACTTCATTCAGAGTTCTGGTGAATCTGGTATCCATCTGATCAATGGTTTCTCCAGACTTCATCTTGAAGTTGTCCAGCTTCTCCAAGGCAACACTGAGCTGATGCTCTTTAATGGCATCATTGCCTTCACTCATGTCACGAACCTTATCCCACATCTCCTTTGCAGTTTTGCAATGCTTGACTTTGTCAAACCGATCATTATCCAGGGCTTTGGTCATGATGAATCTTCCGACTTTGTCCAGGTTGAACAGCTTTATTTCTTCTGCTGTCATTTCTGTTAAGTCTTTTTCCACCACTATTTGAGCTTCATCTACGATGATGGTCTTGGTGAATTTGAATGGACCTTTAATGATACATGTATGCATGTTGTCATTATAGGCAGCAAGGAAAATCTCCATTCTGATTTTCCAGTCCTCAAAGGACATACCAGCAATGTGGGGAACATGGCTGATACAATCCATTTTTCAAAAAGTTTTTATTTTTCAAAAAGATGCTCTTTTGAAAAGTTTTGAAAACCTTTGAAAAACACTCGGATCAAGCTCGTTGATCAGGCAGCTGATTCTAATGAACCACCTGCTCTGATACCACTTGTTGGTCCCAAGTGGTCAGAAGAGGTTTAGAGGGGGGGGTGAATAAACCTCTTTAAAAATTTTCTTCAAATTTAACTTTAAAACTTTACTCTTACTGAACAGACTAAGCTGATCAGATTAGTAAGTTACAATTCTGTTCGCGAACAAATCTTTGAACAGTCTTGTTGACCACTCGTCTGATAGTACTTAGCTGATTTTGCAGAAATCAGTTTTAATACTTAGAGTACTTGCAGCGGATTTTCAAAGTGTTTTTCACAAGTAATCTTAGCAGTTTGAAAAATGTTTCCCCAGTTTTATAAACTCCTTTTAACTTCTTTTCAAACAGTTAACTTAACGTGTTTTTATGCAAACAGAAAATATGCAAGTTTAAAACAATGTAAAAACACAATCAATTTTTATAGTGGTTATATGGATTTAAATATCCTTTAGTCCACTCTTCCAAGTCACTCAGATCTTGGGTTATACTATAATCACAAAGTTTACAGTATACTCTGCTTGCGTCGAACAACAAATGAAACGACCACAAGTTCGCAATAGGAAATCACACAGAAAACCTATCCTCTGAAGTTTGATCACTCACAAAGATGGATCACAACTTCGCACAACACTCTTGTTTACAAAATCACTCAGAAGATGTATTTTTCTTGATTCTTCAACTCTGCTTTCGTCAACAAATGACTCAGCTGATGAGTGAGCTGTTCTTGAGACTTAAAGAATTTTGCTTCGGAAATTTCTCTCAGAAAGTGTGTTGCTTTCTTCTTCTTCGTCTCTTTCAGCTATTTATACTTGAGGATTGAAAAGTGTCCGTTGAAGAGAGACAGGTTTCAAATTCCTCGAGTACTGGTCCTTAAAATCCGCGAACGGCTCTTTTGCAGTCTGTCCGTACTGTAAACAGTACTATTTTGCAGGCAGCATTAAATGCAGCATTAAATGCACTCGGCTGATGCGAAGCTTTTCTTCAATCATTTGTCTTAAATATCCTCGTACTTCAGCATTTATTACACCAAGGGGCATTTATTACCGTTGGGAACACTTCATGATCTTCTTCACTTGGCTGACGAAAGTATAAGTCTGATGGCGAACTCGGCTGATCTCAAACTTGAACAAATCTGATTTGAGTCGGCTGATCTTCACTAGTCTGATAACTTTACTTCAGCAGATCAGAAGTCTTGGACCTTGAAACTTTGACTCTTCTGATGTCTTCATTACTTAGTCAAAATTCCTTGATAAGTTTATCAGCTAAGTTACTCCATACTTAGCCAATTTATGAAGTTTTGGAATGCATCAAAACCTCCCTTATCAAACTTTCTTTAGTGCCTTCATCTTCATCTTTATCCAACAATTTCCCCCTTTTTGATGATGACAAAACTTCAGCTAAGTACCTGTTGAATACCTAAACTAAAGATTGAAATCCTCAAAATTTTCTGAGATAGAAAAAGTTTATTGGATTGAACTTGACTTTTCATTAATATTGAAAATGAGTTACATGTACAAGTTCATCAGATGAGATTTCTGAAAAAGTAAACTGATTACAATGGATTTTGCAATTCCTAACTATCAGCTTCTTCATCAGATTCAAGCACTTCTTCGTATTCATAAGATGATTCTTCATCATCTTCTTCTTCATCAGCTTCTTCTTCCAGAATTGCTTTGGCAGCTTCCATCTTCTCCTTAAGTTCTTGTTCTTGTAGAGCTTTCAAAGCTTCCATGGCTTTCCTGGCAGATTCAGTGTTTTTGTACTTGGTATCTTCTTCTTCTACCTTTTCAAGTACTTCAGCCTTGTCAGCAGTGTCTTCAGTTTCCTTGGCTTTCATAGTTGCAGCAGCAGTGTCTTCAGATTCCTTTGCTGGTTCTTCAGTAATGGTCTCTTTAGCTGGTTCTTTAGCATCAGATTCCATAGCTGATTCTTCAGCAGCAGTTTCCTTAGCTTGTTCTTCCCTTTTATCTTCCCCCTTTTTGTCATCATCAACTCTGATGACAGTAGCAGGTTCAACAGCAGGGTTGAGGGCAACTGTTGGAATCTTTACTCCAGCACACAAAGCCTTCAGATTCTGATGTCTTCATTACTTAGTCAAAATTCCTTGATAAGTTTATCAGCTAAGTTACTCCATACTTAGCCAATTTATGAAGTTTTGGAATGCATCAAAACCTCCCTTATCAAACTTTCTTTAGTGCCTTCATCTTCATCTTTATCCAACATGAACTATAACTATTAAGTATTTTTAATCTGTATTTACATGTCTACATAACTATTATTATAAAACAACCATTTGAACGAATGAACAATATCTATTATGTTCTTCCTTTACCTTGATATTTCCATCTCAACCATTTTCCACAGGTTTAACCATTCTTTTTTATTTTTCTCAATCGGATACTTCATATTACAATCGTAAAATGAATATTATGCTTTACATAGTACGAGGTTAATTGTTGCTGTAAATATTCGTAAATCTTCAAAGACTAAATCACACAATAAGTAAAAAGTATCAAATTGTGGCCTTGAAAACTTACCGCACCATGAAGAAAATAATTTTTTACAACTTCTTCCCCACCAAGAATGAGGAGGATTCCTCCTTAGTTAGATCTATCTCGAATAGTTCCATCCAATATAATGGCACGTTGGTAGAGATAAGGGATATTCATCCACCACCAATGTTGAGTCCCCGACATCAATGGCATATTCGAAAATTTCTGACCCAGTCTGAGATTGATTGCAGAAAGCTAATCATTTCATTTCATGAAACATTCGAGCACATTATTCGATACTGGAACCTTGACATATCGAGACAACTTGTTATGTCAACGGGCAAGATTTCGATGACTTTGTGGGATATGACATACGAGTCAATTCCTACAAAGTATAAGGGGAATGGCGTTTATCTCCAAGAAATTGATAACGAAAATTATGCACTTATGTGCAATGACCTCATTAAGCAAATTGGCTTGATGGCAGATGATTACATAGGTCTTTGTTGGAATTCGAGTGACTCTAGTTTTCATTTCAAATTATTTCTTAGAAATATCCGATAATTTTATCTTTATGAGTCAAAAGATAAAGAAATAATAATCAAGTCTTCAGAATAATGTAATTGTCGTATCAATAAATATTAGCACATTTTACATCTTTGAATGTTGTAAAGGTACAATTTATTCAACATTCACAGGAAATATTATATTATTTTTATGCTTATAATAATTAAGTATTTTTATTGTTTCTTATTTAAGGTGTCGTAGTTCTTGAATTATTTTGTTGCATATTAAATATACTTGTTGCTATGTATAACATGTAAAATTATTGTTTCTCAGTTAATTATATGAAGTAAGTATGACTTTCAAATATTACTAGGAAAGTGCACGTGCGTTGCACGTTATTAACTAATTTTCTATGTTAGTTGAATCATACAATTATTTTTCAATATACTATCTTAATGACATATCATATAATTTTTTTGGCTAATTCACTTTAATTATTACTATGTTGTTACCAAAAATTAATTATCATAAATACTTATAATCAAAACTTGAAAATAAAAAAATGAACTATAACTATTAAGTATTTTTAATCTGAATTTACATGTCTACATAACTATTATTATAAAACAATCATTTGAACGAATGAACAATATCTATTATTTTATTCCTTTACCTTGATATTTCCATCTCAACCATTTTCCACAGGTTTAACCATTCTTTTTTATTTTTCTCAATCGGATACTTCATATTACAATCGTAAGATGAATATTATGCTTTACATAGTACGAGGTTAATTGTTGCTGTAAATATTCGTAAATCTTCAAAGACTAAATCACACAATAAGTAAAAAGTATCAAATTGTGGCCTTGAAAACTTACCGCACCATGAAGAAAATAATTTTTTACAACTTCTTCCCCACCAAGAATGAGGAGGATTCCTCCTTAGTTAGATCTATCTCGAATAGTTCCATCCAATATAATGGCACGTTGGTAGAGATAAGGGATATTCATCCACCACCAATGTTGAGTCCCCGACATCAATGGCATATTCGAAAATTTCTGACCCAGTCTGAGATTGATTGCAGAAAGCTAATCATTTCATTTCATGAAACATTCGAGCACATTATTCGATACTGGAACCTTGACATATCGAGACAACTTGTTATGTCAACGGGCAAGATTTCGATGACTTTGTGGGATATGACATACGAGTCAATTCCTACAAAGTATAAGGGGAATGGCGTTTATCTCCAAGAAATTGATAATGAAAATTATGCACTTATGTGCAATGACCTCATTAAGCAAATTGGCTTGATGGCAGATGATTACATAGGTCTTTGTTGGAATTCGAGTGACTCTAGTTTTCATTTCAAATTATTTCTTAGAAATATCCGATAATTTTATCTTTATGAGTCAAAAGATAAAGAAATAATAATCAAGTCTTCAGAATAATGTAATTGTCGTATCAATAAATATTAGCACATTTTACATCTTTGAATGTTGTAAAGGTACAATTTATTCAACATTCACAGGAAATATTATATTATTTTTATGCTTATAATAATTAAGTATTTTTATTGTTTCTTATTTAAGGTGTCGTAGTTCATGAATTATTTTGTTGCATATTAAATATACTTGTTGCTATGTATAACATGTAAAATTATTGTTTCTCAGTTAATTATATGAAGTAAGTATGACTTTTAAATATTACTAGGAAAGTGCACGTGCGTTGCACGTGATTAACTAATTTTCTATGTTAGTTGAATCATACAATTATTTTTCAATATACTATCTTAATGACATATCATATAATTTTTTTTGGCTAATTCACTTTAATTATTACTATGTTGTTACCAAAAATTAATTATCATAAATACTTATAATCAAAACTTGAAAATAAAAAAATGAACTATAACTATTAAGTATTTTTAATCTGAATTTACATGTCTACATAACTATTATTATAAAACAATCATTTGAACGAATGAACAATATCTATTATTTTATTCCTTTACCTTGATATTTCCATCTCAACCATTTTCCACAGGTTTAACCATTCTTTTTTATTTTTCTCAATCGGATACTTCATATTACAATCGTAAAATGAATATTATGCTTTACATAGTACGAGGTTAATTGTTGCTGTAAATATTCGTAAATCTTCAAAGACTAAATCACACAATACGTAAAAAGTATCAAATTGTGGCCTTGAAAACTTACCGCACCATGAAGAAAATAATTTTTTACAACTTCTTCCCCACCAAGAATGATGAGGATTCCTCCTTAGTTAGATCTATCTCGAATAGTTCCATCCAATATAATGGCACGTTGGTAGAGATAAGGGATATTCATCCACCACCAATGTTGAGTCCCCGACATCCATGGCATATTCGAAAATTTCTGACCCAGTCTGAGATTGATTGCAGAAAGCTAATCATTTCATTTCATGAAACATTCGAGCACATTATTCGATACTGGAACCTTGACATATCGAGACAACTTGTTATGTCAACGGGCAAGATTTCGATGACTTTGAGGGATATGACATACCAGTCAATTCCTACAAAGTATAAGGGGAATGGCGTTTATCTCCAAGAAATTGATAATGAAAATTATGCACTTATGTGCAATGACCTCATTAAGCAAATTGGCTTGATGGCAGATGATTACATAGGTCTTTGTTGGAATTCGAGTGACTCTAGTTTTCATTTCAAATTATTTCTTAGAAATATCCGATAATTTTATCTTTATTAGTCAAAAGATAAAGAAATAATAATCAAGTCTTCAGAATAATGTTATTGTCGTATCTATAAATATTAGCACATTTTACATCTTTGAATGTTGTAAAGGTACAATTTATTCAACATTCACAGGAAATATTATATTATTTTTATGCTTATAATAATTAAGTATTTTTATTGTTTCTTATTTAAAGTGTCGTAGTTCATGAATTATTTTGTTGCATATTCAATATACTTTTTGCTATGTATAACATGTAAAATTCTTGTTTCTCAGTTAATTATATGAAATAAGTATGAATTTTAAATATTACTAGTAAAGTGCACGTGCGTTGCACGTGATTAACTAATTATCTATGTTAGTTGAATCATACAATCATTTTTCAATATACTATCTTAATGACATATCATATAATTTTTTTGGCTAATTCACTTTAATTATTACTATGTTGTTACCAAAAATTAATTATCATAAATACTTATAATCAAAACTTGAAAATAAAAAATGAACTATAACTATTAAGTATTTTTAATCTGAAATTACATGTCTACATAACTATTATTCTAAAACAACCATTTGAACGAATGAACAATATCGATTATTTTCTTCCTTTACCTTGATATTTCCATCTCAACCATTTTCCACAGGTTTAACCCATTCTTATTTATTTTTCTCAATCGGCTTCTTGATATTACAATCGTAAAATGAATATTATGCTTTCCATAGTACGAGGCTAATTGTTGCTGTAAATATTCGTAAATCTTCAAAGTCTAAATCACACAATAGGTAAAAAGTATCAATTTGTGGCCTTGAAAACTTACCGCACCATGAAGAAAACAATTTTTTACAACTTCTTCCCCACCAAGAATGAGGAGGATTCCTCCTTAGTTAGATTTATCTCGAATAGTTCCACCCAATATAATGGTACGTTGGTAGATATAAGGGATATTCATCCATCACCAATGTTGAGTCCCCGACATCCATGGCATATTCGAAAATTTCTGACCCAGTCTGAGATTGATTGCAGAAAGCTAATCATTTCATTTCATGAAACATTCGAGCACATTATTAGATACTGGAACCTTGACATATCGAGACAATTTGTTATGTCAACGGCCAAGATTTCGATGACTTTGTGGGATATGACATACGAGTAAATTCCTACAAAGTATAAGGGGAATTGCGTTTATCTCCAAGAAATTGATAATGAAAATTATGCACTTATGTGCAATGACCTCATTAAGCAAATTGGCTTGATGGCAGATGATTACATAGGTCTTTGTTGGAATTCGAGTGACTCTAGTTTTCATTTCAAATTATTTCTTAGAAATATTCGATAATTTTATCTTTATGAGTCAAAAGATAAAGAAATAATAATCAAGTCTTCAGAATAATGTTATTGTCGTATCAATAAATATTAGCACATTTTACATCTTTGAATGTTGTAAGGGTACAATTTATTCAACATTCACATGAAATATTATATTATTTTTATGCTTAAAATAATTAAGTGTTTTTATTGTTTCTTATTTAAAGTGTCGTAGTTCATGAATTATTTTGTTGCATATTCAATATACTTGTTGCTATGGATAACATGTAAAATTCTTGTTTCTCAGTTAATTATATGAAGTAAGTATGAATTTTAAATATTACTAGGAAAGTGCACGTGCGTTGCACGTGATTGACTAATTATCTATGTTAGTTGAATCGTACAATAATTTTTCAATATACTATCTTAATGACATATCATATAATTTTTTTTGGCTAATTCACTTTAATTATTACTATGTTGTTAACAAAAATTAATTATCATAAATACTTATAATCAAAACTTGAAAATAAAAAATGAACTATAACTATTAAGTATTTTTAATCTGAAATTACATGTCTACATAACTATTATTCTAAAACAACCATTGAACGAATGAACAATATCTATTATTTTCTTCCTTTACCTTGATATTTCCATCTCAACCATTTTCCACAGGTTTAACCCATTCTTTTTTATTTTTCTCAATCGGATTCTTGATATTACAATCGTAAAATGAATATTATGCTTTCCATAGTACGAGGCTAATTGTTGCTGTAAATATTCGTAAATCTTCAAAGTCTAAATCACACAATAGGTAAAAAGTATCAATTTGTGGCCTTGAAAACTTACCGCACCATGAAGAAAACAATTTTTTACAACTTCTTCCCCACCAAGAATGAGGAGGATTCCTCCTTAGTTAGATCTATCTCGAATAGTTCCATCCAATATAATGGTACGTTGGTAGAGATAAGGGATATTAATCCACCACCAATGTTGAGTCCCGACATCCATGGCATATTCGAAAATTTCTGACCCAGTCTGAGATTGATTGCAGAAAGCTAATCATTTCATTTCATGAAACATTCGAGCACATTATTCGATAATGGAACCTTGACATATCGAGACAACTTGTTATGTCAACGGGCAAGATTTCGATGACTTTGTGGGATATGACATACGAGTCAATTCCTACAAAGTATAAGGGGAATGGCGTTTATCTCCAAGAAATTGATAATGAAAATTATGCACTTATGAGCGATGACCTCATTAAGCAAATTGGCTTGATGGCAGATGATTACATAGGTCTTTGTTGGAATTCGAGTGACTCTAGTTTTCATTTCAAATTATTTCTTAGAAATATCCGATAATTTTATCTTTATGAGTCAAAAGATAAAGAAATAATAATCAAGTCTTCAGAATAATGTTATTGTCGTATCTATAAATATTAGCACATTTTACATCTTTGAATGTTGTAAAGGTACAATTTATTCAACATTCACAGGAAATATTATATTATTTTTATGCTTATAATAATTAAGTGTTTTTATTGTTTCTTATTTAAAGTGTCGTAGTTCATGAATTATTTTGTTGCATATTAAATATATTGGTTGCTATGTATAACATGTAAAATTCTTGTTTCTCAGTTAATTATATGAAGTAAGTATGACTTTTAAATATTACTAGGAAAGTGCACGTGCGTTGCACGTGATTAACTAATTTTCTATGTTAGTTGAATCATACAATTATTTTTCAATATACTATCTTAATGACATATCATATAATTTTTTTTGGCTAATTCACTTTAATTATTACTATATTGTTACCAAAAATTAATTATCATAAATACTTATAATCAAAACTTGAAAATAAAAAAATGAACTATAACTATTAAGTATTTTTAATCTGAATTTACATGTCTACATAACTATTATTATAAAACAACCATTTGAACGAATGAACAATATCTATTATTTTCTTCATTTACCTTGATATTTCCATCTCAACCATTTTCCCCAGGTTTAACCATTCTTTTATATTTTTCTCAATCGGATACTTCATATTACAATCGTAAAATGAATATTATGCTTTCCATAGTACGAGGTTAATTGTTGCTGTAAATATTCGTAAATCTTCAAAGGCTAAATCACACAAAAAGTAAAAAGTATCAAATTGTGGCCTTGAAAACTTACCGCACCATGAAGAAAATAATTTTTTACAACTTCTTCCCCACCAAGAATGAGGAGGATTCCTCCTTAGTTAGATCTATCTCGAATAGTTCCATCCAATATAATGGCACGTTGGTAGAGATAAGGGATATTCATCCACCACCAATGTTGAGTCCCCGACATCCATGGCATATTCGAAAATTTCTGACCAAGTCTGGGATTGATTGCAGAAAGCTAATCATTTCATTTCATGAAACATTCAAGCACATTATTCGATACTGGAACCTTGAGATATCGAGACAACTTGTTATGTCAACGGGCAAGATTTCGATGACTTTGTGGGATATGACATACGAGTCAATTCCTACAAAGTATAAGGGGAATGGCGTTTATCTCCAAGAAATTGATAATGAAAACTATGCACTTATGTGCAATGACCTCATTAAGCAAATTGGCTTGATGGCAGATGATTACATAGGTCTTTGTTGGAATTCGAGTGACTCTAGTTTTCATTTCAAATTATTTCTTAGAAATATCTGATAATTTTATCTTTATGAGTCAAAAGATAAAGAAATAATAATCAAGTTTTCAGAATAATGTTATTGTCATATAAATAAATATTAGCACATTTTACATCTTTGAATGTTGTAAAGGTACAATTTATTCAACATTCACATGAAATATTATATTATTTTTATGCTTATAATAATTAAGTGTTTTTATTGTTTCTTATTTAAAGTGTCGTAGTTCATGAATTATTTTGTTGCATATTAAATATACTTGTTGCTATGTATAACATGTAAAATTATTGTTTCTCAGTTAATTATATGAAGTAAGTATGACTTTTAAATATTACTAGGAAAGTGCACGTGCGTTGCACGTGATTAACTAATTTTTTATGTTAGTTGAATCATACAATTATTTTTCAATATACTATCTTAATGACATATCATATAATTTTTTTGGCTAATTCACTTTAATTATTACTATGTTGTTACCAAAAATTAATTATCATAAATACTTATAATCAAAACTTGAAAATAAAAAAATGAACTATAACTATTAAGTATTTTTAATCTGAATTTACATGTCTACATAACTATTATTATAAAACAACCATTTGAACGAATGAACAATATCTATTATTTTCTTCCTTTACCTTGATATTTCCATCTCAACCATTTTCCACATGTTTAACCATTCTTTTTTATTTTTCTCAATCGGATACTTCATATTACAATCGTAAAATGAATATTATGCTTTCCATAGTACGAGGTTAATTGTTGCTGTAAATATTCGTAAATCTTCAAAGACTAAATCACACAATAAGTAAAAAGTATCAAATTGTGGCCTTGAAAACTTACCGCACCATGAAGAAAATAATTTTTTACAACTTCTTCCCCACCAAGAATGAGGAGGATTCCTCCTTAGTTAGATCTATCTCGAATAGTTCCATCCAATATAATGGCACGTTGGTAGAGATAAGGGATATTCATCCACCACCAATGTTGAGTCCCCGACATCCATGGCATATTCGAAAATTTCTGACCCAGTCTGAGATTGATTGCAGAAAGCTAATCATTTCATTTCATGAAAGATTCGAGCACATTATTCGATACTGGAACCTTGACATATCGAGACAACTTGTTATGTCAACGGGCAAGATTTCGATGACTTTGTGGGATATGACATACGAGTCAATTCCTACAAAGTATAAGGGGAATGGCGTTTATCTCCAAGAAATTGATAATGAAAATTATGCACTTATGTGCAATGACCTCATTAAGCAAATTGGCTTGATGGCAGATGATTACATAGGTCTTTGTTGGAATTCGAGTGACTCTAGTTTTCATTTCAAATTATTTCTTAGAAATATCCGATAATTTTATCTTTATGAGTCAAAAGATAAAGAAATAATAATCAAGTCTTCAGAATAATGTAATTGTCGTATCAATAAATATTAGCACATTTTACATCTTTGAATGTTGTAAAGGTACAATTTATTCAACATTCACAGGAAATATTATATTATTTTTATGCTTATAATAATTAAGTATTTTTATTGTTTCTTATTTAAGGTGTCGTAGTTCATGAATTATTTTGTTGCATATTAAATATACTTGTTGCTATGTATAACATGTAAAATTCTTGTTTCTCAGTTAATTATATGAAATAAGTATGAATTTTAAATATTACTAGTAAAGTGCACGTGCGTTGCACGTGATTAACTAATTATCTATGTTAGTTGAATCATACAATCATTTTTCAATATACTATCTTAATGACATATCATATGATTTTTTTGGCTAATTCACTTTAATTATTACTATGTTGTTACCAAAAATTAATTATCATAAATACTTATAATCAAAACTTGAAAATAAAAAATGAACTATAACTATTAAGTATTTTTAATCTGAAATTACATGTCTACATAACTATTATTCTAAAACAACCATTTGAACGAATGAACAATATCTATTATTTCCTTCCTTTACCTTGATATTTCCATCTCAACCATTTTCCACAGGTTTAACCCATTCTTATTTATTTTTCTCAATCGGCTTCTTGATATTACAATCGTAAAATGAATATTATTCTTTCCATAGTACGAGGCTAATTGTTGCTGTAAATATTCGTAAATCTTCAAAGTCTAAATCACACAATAGGTAAAAAGTATCAATTTGTGGCCTTGAAAACTTACCGCACCATGAAGAAAACAATTTTTTACAACTTCTTCCCCACCAAGAATGAGGAGGATTCCTCCTTAGTTAGATTTATCTCGAATAGTTCCACCCAATATAGTGGTACGTTGGTAGAGATAAGGGATATTCATCCATCACCAATGTTGAGTCCCCGACATCCATGGCATATCCAAAAATTTCTGACCCAGTCTGAGATTGATTGCAGAAAGCTAATCATTTCATTTCATGAAACATTCGAGCACATTATTCGATACTGGAACCTTGACATATCGAGACAATTTGTTATGTCAACGGCCAAGATTTCGATGACTTTGTGGGATATGACATACGAGTAAATTCCTACAAAGTATAAGGGGAATGGCGTTTATCTCCAAGAAATTGATAATGAAAATTATGCACTTATGTGCAATGACCTCATTAAGCAAATTGGCTTGATGGCAGATGATTACATAGGTCTTTGTTGGAATTCGAGTGACTCTAGTTTTCATTTCAAATTATTTCTTAGAAATATCCGATAATTTTATCTTTATGAGTCAAAAGATAAAGAAATAATAATCAAGTCTTCAGAATAATGTTATTGTCGTATCAATAAATATTAGCACATTTTACATCTTTGAATGTTGTAAAGGTACAATTTATTCAACATTCACATGAAATATTATATTATTTTTATGCTTATAATAATTAAGTGTTTTTATTGTTTCTTATTTAAAGTGTCGTAGTTAATGAATTATTTTGTTGCATATTAAATATACTTGTTGCTATGTATAACATGTAAAATTATTGTTTCTCAGTTAATTATATGAAGTAAGTATGACTTTTAAATATTACTAGGAAAGTGCACGTGCGTTGCACTTGATTAACTAATTTTCTATGTTAGTTGAATCATACAATTATTTTTCAATATACTATCTTAATGACATATCATATAATTTTTTTGGCTAATTCACTTTAATTATTACTATGTTGTTACCAAAAATTAATTATCATAAATACTTATAATCAAAACTTGAAAATAAAAAAATGAACTATAACTATTAAGTATATTTAATCTGAATTTACATGTCTACATAACTATTATTATAAAACAACCATTTGAACGAATGAACAATATCTATTATTTTCTTCCTTTACCTTGATATTTCCATCTCAACCATTTTCCACAGGTTTAACCATTCTTTTTTATTTTTCTCAATCGGATACTTCATATTACAATCTTAAAATGAATTTTATGCTTTCCATAGTACGAGGTTAATTGTTGCTGTAAATATTCGTAAATCTTCAAAGACTAAATCACACAATAAGTAAAAAGTATCAAATTGACCGCACCATGAAGAAAATATTTTTTTACAACTTCTTCCCCAACAAGAATGAGGAGGATTCCTCCTTAGTCAGATCTATCTCGAATAGTTCCATCCAATATAATGGCACGTTGGTAGAGATAAGGGATGTTCATCCACCACCAATGTTGAGTCCCCGACATCCATGGCATATTCGAAAATTTTTGACCCAGTCTGAGATTGATTGCGGAAAGCTAATCATTTCATTTCATGAAACATTCGAGCACATTATTCGATACTGGAACCTTGACATATCGAGACAACTTGTTATGTCAACGGGCAAGATTTCGATGACTTTGTGGGATATGATATACGAGTCAATTCCTACAAAGTATAAGGGGAATGGCGTTTATCTCCAATAAATTGATAATGAAAATTATGCACTTATGTGCAATGACCTCATTAAGCAAATTGGCTTGATGGCAGATGATTACATAGGTCTTTGTTGGAATTCGAGTGACTCTAGTTTTCATTTCAAATTATTTCTTAGAAATATCCGATAATTTTATCTTTATGAGTCAAAAGATAAAGAAATAATAATCAAGTCTTCAGAATAATGTTATTGTCGTATCTATAAATATTAGCACATTTTACATCTTTGAATGTTGTAAAGGTACAATTTATTCAACATTCACAGGAAATATTATATTATTTTTATGCTTATAATAATTAAGTATTTTTATTGTTTCTTATTTAAAGTGTCGTAGTTCATGAATTATTTTGTTGCATATTCAATATACTTGTTGCTATGTATAACATGTAAAATTCTTGTTTCTCAGTTAATTATATGAAATAAGTATGAATTTTAAATATTACTAGGAAAGTGCACGTGCGTTGCACGTGATTAACTAATTATCTATGTTAGTTGAATCATACAATCATTTTTAAATATACTATCTTAATGACATATCATATAATTTTTTTGGCTAATTCACTTCAATTATTACTATGTTGTTACCAAAAATTAATTATCATAAATACTTATAATCAAAACATGAAAATAAAAAATGAACTATAACTATTAAGTATTTTTAATCTGAAATTACATGTCTACATAACTATTATTCTAAAACAACTATTTGAACGAATGAACAATATCTATTATTTTCTTCCTTTACCTTGATATTTCCATCTCAACCATTTTCCACAGGTTTAACCCATTCTTTTTTATTTTTCTCAATCGGATTCTTGATATTACAATCGTAAAATGAATATTATGCTTTCCATAGTACGAGGCTAATTGTTGCTGTAAATATTCGTAAATCTTCAAAGTCTAAATCACACAATAAGTAAAAAGTATCAATTTGTGGCCTTGAAAACTTACCGCACCATGAAGAAAACAATTTTTTACAACTTCTTCCCCACCAAGAATGAGGCGGATTCCTTCTTAGTTAGATCTATCTCGAATAGTTCCATCCAATATAATGGTAAATTGGTAGAGATAAGGGATATTCATCCACCACCAATGTTGAGTACCCGACATCCATGGCATATTCGAAAATTTCTGACCCAGTCTGAGATTGATTGCAGAAAGCTAATCATTTCATTTCATGAAACATTAGAGCACATTATTCGATACTGGAACCTTGACATATCGAGACAACTTGTTATGTCAACGGCCAAGATTTCGGTGACTTTGTGGGATATGACATACGAGTCAATTCCTACAAAGTATAAGGGGAATGGCGTTTATCTCCAAGAAATTGATAATGAAAATTATGCACTTATGTGCAATGATCTCATTAAGCAAATTGGCTTGATGGCAGATGATTACATAGGTCTTTGTTGGAATTCGAGTGACTCTAGTTTTCATTTCAAATTATTTCTTAGAAATATCCGATAATTTTATCTTTATGAGTCAAAAGATAAAGAAATAATAATCAAGTCTTCAGAATAATGTTATTGTCGTATCAATAAATATTAGCACATTTTACATCTTTGAATGTTGTAAAGGTACAATTTATTCAACATTCACATGAAATATTATATTATTTTTATGCTTATAATAATTAAGTATTTTTATTGTTTCTTATTTAAAGTGTCGTAGTTCATGAATTATTTTGTTGCATATTCAATATACTTGTTGCTATGTATAACATGTAAAATTCTTGTTTCTCAGTTAATTATATGAAGTAAGTATGAATTTTAAATATTACTAGGAAAGTGCACGTGCGTTGCACGTGATTAACTAATTATCTATGTTAGTTGAATCATACAATCATTTTTCAATATACTATCTTAATGATATATCATATAATTTTTTTTGGCTAATTCACTTTAATTATTACTATGTTGTTACCAAAAATTAATTATCATAAATACTTATAATCAAAACTTGAAAATAAAAAATGAACTATAACTATTAAGTATTTTTAATCTGAAATTACATGTCTACATAACTATTATTCTAAAACAACCAAACGAATGAACAATATCTATTATTTTCTTCCTTTACATTGATATTTCCATCTCAACCATTTTCAACAGGTTTAACCCATTCTTTTTTATTTTTCTCAATCGGATTCTTGATATTACAAACGTAAAATGAATATTATGCTTTCCATAGTACGAGGCTAATTGTTGCTGTAAATATTCGTAAATCTTCAAAGTCTAAATCACACAATAAGTAAAAAGTATCAATTTGTGGCCTTGTAAACTTACCGCACCATGAAGAAAACAATTTTTTAAAACTTCTTCCCCACCAAGAATGAGGAGGATTCCTCCTTAGTTAGATCTATCTCGAATAGTTCCATCCAATATAATGGCACGTTGGTAGAGATAAGGGATATTCATCCACCACCAATGTTGAGTCCCCGACATCCATGGCATATTCGAAAATTTCTGACCCAGTCTGAGATTTATTGCGGAAAGCTAATCATTTCATTTCATGAAACATTCGAGCACATTATTCGATACTGGAACCTTGACATATCGAGACAACTTGTTATCTCAACGGCCCAGATTTCGGTGACTTTGTGGGATATGACATACGAGTCAATTTCTTTAAAGTATAAGGGGAATGGCGTTTATCTCCAATAAATTGATAATGAAAATTATGCACTTATGTGCAATGACCTCATTAAGCAAATTGGCTTGATGGCAGATGATTACATAGGTCTTTGTTGAAATTCGAGCGACTCTAGTTTTCATTTCAAATTATTTCTAAGAAATATCCGATAATTTTATCTTTATGAGTCAAAAGATAAAGAAATAATAATCAAGTCTTCAGAATAATGTTATTGTCGTATCTATAAATATTAGCACATTTTACATCTTTGAATGTTGTAAAGGTACAATTTATTCAACATTCACAGGAAATATTATATTATTTTTATGCTTATAATAATTAAGTATTTTTATTGTTTCTTATTTAAAGTGTCGTAGTTCATGAATTATTTTGTTGCATATTCAATATACTTGTTGCTATGTATAACATGTAAAATTCTTGTTTCTCAGTTAATTATATGAAATAAGTATGAATTTTAAATATTACTAGGAAAGTGCACGTGCGTTGCACGTGATTAACTAATTATCTATGTTAGTTGAATCATACAATCATTTTTCAATATACTATCTTAATGACATATCATATAATTTTTTTGGCTAATTCACTTCAATTATTACTATGTTGTTACCAAAAATTAATTATCATAAATACTTATAATCAAAACATGAAAATAAAAAATGAACTATAACTATTAAGTATTTTTAATCTGAAATTACATGTCTACATAACTATTATTCTAAAACAACCATTTGAACGAATGAACAATATCTATTATTTTCTTCCTTTACCTTGATATTTCCATCTCAACCATTTTCCACAGGTTTAACCCATTCTTTTTTATTTTTCTCAATCGGATTCTTGATATTACAATCGTAAAATGAATATTATGCTTTTCATAGTACGAGGCTAATTGTTGCTGTAAATATTCGTAAATCTTCAAAGTCTAAATCACACAATAAGTAAAAAGTATCAATTTGTGGCCTTGAAAACTTACCGCACCATGAATAAAACAATTTTTTACAACTTCTTCCCCACCAAGAATGAGGCGGATTCCTTCTTAGTTAGATCTATCTCGAATAGTTCCATCCAATATAATGGTAAATTGGTAGAGATAAGGGATATTCATCCACCACCAATGTTGAGTCCCCGACATCCATGGCATATTCGAAAATTTCTGACCCAGTCTGAGATTGATTGCAGAAAGCTAATCATTTCATTTCATGAAACATTAGAGCACATTATTCGATACTGGAACCTTGACATATCGAGACAACTTGTTATGTCAACGGCCAAGATTTCGGTGACTTTGTGGGATATGACATACGAGTCAATTCCTACAAAGTATAAGGGGAATGGCGTTTATCTCCAAGAAATTGATAATGAAAATTATGCACTTATGTGCAATGACCTCATTAAGCAAATTGGCTTGATGGCAGATGATTACATAGGTCTTTGTTGGAATTCGAGTGACTCTAATTTTCATTTCAAATTATTTCTTAGAAATATCCGATGATTTTATATTTATGAGTCAAAAGATAAAGAAATAATAATCAAGTCTTCAGAATAATGTTATTGTCGTATCAATAAATATTAGCACATTTTACATCTTTGAATGTTGTAAAGGTACAATTTATTCAACATTCACATGAAATATTATATTATTTTTATGCTTATAATAATTAAGTGTTTTTATTGTTTCTTATTTAAAGTGTCGTAGTTCATGAATTATTTTGTTGCATATTAAATATACTTGTTGCTATGTATAACATGTAAAATTATTGTTTCTCAATTAATTATATGAAGTAAGTATGACTTTTAAATATTACTACGAAAGTGCACGTGTGTTGCACGTGATTAACTAATTTTCTATGTTAGTTGAATCATACAATTATTTTTCAATATACTATCTTAATGACATATCATATAATTTTTTTGGCTAATTCACTTTAATTATTACTATGTTGTTACCAAAAATTAATTATCATAAATACTTATAATCAAAACTTGAAAATAAAAAAATGAACTATAACTATTAATTATTTTTAATCTGAATTTACATGTCTACATAACTATTATTATAAAACAACCATTTGAACGAATGAACAATATCTATTATTTTCTTCCTTTACCTTGATATTTCCATCTCAACCATTTTCCACAGGTTTAACCATTCTTTTTTATTTTTCTCAATCGTATACTTCATATTACAATCGTAAAATGAATATTATGCTTTCCATAGTACGAGGTTAATTGTTGTTGGATAAGGATGAAGATGAAGGCACTAAAGAAAGTTTGATAAGGGAGGTTTTGATGCATTCCAAAACTTCAAAGATTGGCTAAGTATGGAGTAACTTAGCTGATAAACTTATCAAGGAATTTTGACTAAGTAATGAAGACATCAGAAGAGTCAAAGTTTCAAGGTCCAAGACTTCTGATCTGCTGAAGTAAAGTTATCAGACTAGTGAAGATCAGCCGACTCAAATCAGATTTGTTCAAGTTTGAGATCAGCCGAGTTCACCATCAGACTTGTACTTTCGTCAGCCAAGTGAAGAAGATCATGAAGTGTTCCCAACGGTAATAAATGCCCTTTGGTGTAATAAATGCTGAAGTACGAGGATATTTAAGACAAATGATTGAAGAAAAGCTTCGCATCAGCCGAGTGCATTTAATGCTACCTGCAGAATAGTACTGTTTACAGTACGGACAGACTGCAAAAGAGCCGTTCGCGGATTTTAAGGACCAGTACTCGAGGAATTTGAATCCTGTCTCTCTTCAACGGACACTTTTCAATCCTCAAGTATAAATAGCTGAAAGAGACGAAGAAGAAAGAAGCAACACACTTTCTGAGAGAAATTTCCGAAGCAAAATTCTTTAAGTCTCAAGAACAGCTCACTCATCAGCTGAGTCATTTGTTGACGAAAGCAGAGTTGAAGAACAAAGAAAAATACATCTTCTGAGTGATTTTGTAAACAAGAGTGTTGTGCGGAGTTGTGATCCATCTTTGTGAGTGATCAAACTTCAGAGGATAGGTTTTCTGTGTGATTTCCTATTGCGAACTTGTGGTCGTTTCATTTGTTGTTCGACGCAAGCAGAGTATACTGTAAACTTTGTGATTATAGTATAACCCAAGATCTGTGTGACTTGGAAGAGTGGACTAAAGGATATTCAAACCCATATAACCACTATAAAAATTGATTGTGTTTTTACATTGCTTTTCAAACTTGCATATTTTCTGATTGCATAAAAACACATTAAGTTAACTGATTGAAAAGTAGTTAAAAGGAGTTTATAAAACTGGGGAATTACTTTTCAAACTACTAAGTTTACTTGTGAAAAACACTTTGAAAATCCGCTGCAAGTACTCTAAGTATTAAAACTGATTTCTGCAAAATCAGCTAAGTAACTATCAGACGAGTGGTCAACAAGACTGTTCAAAGATTTGTTCGCGAACAGAATTGTAACTTACTAATCTGATCAGCTTAGTCTGTTCAGTAAGAGTAAAGTTTTAAAGTTAAATTTGAAGAAAATTTTTAAAGAGGTTTATTCACCCCCCCCCCTCTAAACCTCTTCTGACCACTTGGGACCAACAAGTGGTATCAGAGCAGGTGGTTCATTAGAATCAGCTGCCTGATCAACGAGCTTGATCCGAGTGTTTTTCAAAGGTTTTCAAAACTTTTCAAAAGAGCATCTTTTTGAAAAATAAAAACTTTTTGAAAAATGGATTGTATCAGCCATGTTCCCCACATTGCTGGTATGTCTTTTGAGGACTGGAAGATCAGAATGGAGATTTTCCTTGCTGCCTACAATGACAACATGTATACATGTATCATCAAAGGTCCATTCAAATTCACCAAGACCATCATCGTAGATGAAGCTCAAATTGTGGTGGAAAAAGACTTAACAGAAATGACAGCAGAAGAAATAAAGCTGTTCAACCTGGACAAAGTCGGAAGATTCATCATGACCAAAGCCCTGGATAATGATCGGTTTGACAAAGTCAAGCATTGCAAAACTGCAAAAGAAATGTGGGATAAGGTTCGTGACATGAGTGAAGGCAATGATGCAATTAAAGAGCATCAGCTAAGTGTTGCCTTGGAGAAGCTGGATAACTTCAAGATGAAGTCTGGAGAAACCATTGATCAGATGGACACCAGATTCACCAGAACTCTGAATGAAGTTTTAAAGTTGGGAAAGACTTTCACTGACAAAGAAATTTCTGTCAGAGTACTGAAGGCTCTACCTTCCAAGTTCAACATGAAGGTGACAGCAATGGAAGAATCAAGAGATCTGGGCAAGATTTCTCTTACAGAGCTGTTCTCCGTACTCAAGGCGTATGAGTATAAACTGCCAAGGATGGGAATTGAAGAAACCTCAACTTCAGGACCCACAGCTGCACTGGTTGCTGCTGAAAACCAAAGAAGACCAGCTCAAAGAAATGCTGAAGTGGACTCATCTGATG
This sequence comes from Penstemon eatonii, assembly GCA_038501285.1. NCBI lineage: Eukaryota > Viridiplantae > Streptophyta > Magnoliopsida > Lamiales > Plantaginaceae > Penstemon > Penstemon eatonii. Next base: position 55,382,463 of record CM076715.1, on the reverse strand, counting down.
AAGCCACTCTACTCAACAAAAAGGAGTACACTGCTGGAGATGTTGCACTGTTGATGAACAACTTCAAGAAGTTCTACAAGAGAAAGATGAAGAACAAATACAACAATGCTTCCTCTTCTAAACCTAACTTTTCTTCTCAAGAAAAAGATGATTATAAATCAAAACTAATGTGTTACAACTGCAGGAAATTGGGACACTTCATTAAAGACTGCCCATATCCAAAAGCAGAGAAGTACACTGAGGAAGAGAAGAAAATGAGAAAAGAAAGAAAGCATCAGAGAGGCAAGGCAATGATGGCTGAAGCAGAAAAGCTGACTGCTGTCTACTCATCTGATTCAGATTCAGACACGTCTGATGAAGAATCGTCTGATGAAGAAAAACCTGCTCTCCTCTGCCTGATGGCAAAGGAATCTGATGAATCTGAGGATGAGGTAACTCCTCAAGAAAATGAACTGTTTAATTCTCTAGAGCAAATGATGTTAAATAATACTACTATTGCTGGAGAGTTTGTTAAGCTTAAGGAAGAGATGAACTTGCTAAAAGAGCAAAATAATTCACTGAAACTCTTAGCTGATAAGCCAAGAGAATCAGCTGAATATAAACAGCTTGAGCAAGAGCATGAATCTCGGAAAGCTGAGTGTGAGGTTTATAAAGGAAAAATCATGGAACTTGAGAAAATCATTGAGTCTCATGATAAGTCTACTGTTGCATCCATGCTTACATCTAGTAAACAGGAGACACCTTTAGAAAAGGAAAAATTAGAATTGAATCATACTGAAAAATTCATATCAGCTGACAATAGTAATGTCATTCTGTATGTTCAAACTTCTAAACCTACCTCATCTGAGAAAGTGGTAAAGGAGAAGAAATCTCCTAAGGCTAAAAAGAGCAAAGAGCCTAGTGTAGGAAATCAGACTAGTAAGACCAAACAGCAGAGTCCTAAGAAGTCTGCTGATAAAGCTAAAGTCAATCAGACTAGTGGTAAAACTAAGTCAAAATCAAATGAGCAAGCAACTAGTAAACCAAAGAAGCATAAAAACAAGAAAAATCAAAATGCTTGGTATGGAAATGAGTCATATTATGTGCAACCTGCTGCATATCATCCTATGTATCATGCACCTCAATTTCCTAGTTACTATGCACCTTACCCTGCTCATCCAATGCATGCATATCCTGCATATCATGCACCTTACCCTGCTTATGAACATTATTCATATCATACTGATCATCAACATGACTTATCTGATAACTATGATAAAAATGAAACTGTTCATGCTCCTAAAACTCAGAAGCCTAAGAAGCCTAAGACTTCAACATCTTGGGTTGTCAAAGGTGGAACTAATCCTTCAGGACCCTCTCAATAAGGGTATCTAAAACAATTTTATTTTTGTTTTGTAGGTTAGGATTAGGAGTAGGAGTAAAGTAGAGAAGATCTGGTACTTGGACAGTGGATGTTCAAGACACATGTGTGGAAACATACATGAGTTGACTGATGCAGTTGCTGTGGATGGTCCAAAAGTCACTTTTGGAGACAGCAAAGAAGGCAAGATTAAAGCTAAAGGAAGACTAATCAAGGGAAACATAGAGATATCTGACGTCTCATATGTTAAAGGCCTAAAGTATAATCTGCTGAGCATAAGTCAATTTTGTGACAAGGGATATTCAGTCATCTTCTCAACAGATAAGTGCTACGTTGAACAGATTGGTACAAAGAAGGTAATTTTATCTGGAAGACGACAAGGAAATATCTACATAGTTGACTGGAATTCTGTTGACAAGAATTCAAGTGTTTGTTTGGTGGCATCTGCACCAAGTGAATTCAGTTGGCTATGGCACAAGAGAATGAATCATTTAAACTTCAAGACCATAAACAGGTTAATCAAGAATGATCTGGTAGAAGGGATTCCAAAAGCAGTCATGAGCAAAGACAAGCTCTGTGATGCATGTCAGAAGGGTAAACAAATCAAGTCATCATTCAAAGAAAAGAAGCACCAATCTTCTGGAAGAATATTGGAGCTGTTGCATATGGACTTATTTGGACCCATTGATCCAGTCAGCAATGGTGGAAAGAAATACTGCCTAGCTGTTGTGGATGATTATTCAAGATATACTTGGGTGATTTTCATGAAAAAGAAAAATGAAACCAAGGAACATCTTACAAATCTGATGGAACTGATCCAGAATGAGAAGAGTATCAAAATATTGAAGATCAGATCAGATAGAGGGACAGAGTTTACAAACTCTACTGTTGAAGAGTATTGTAATATCAAAGGAATACATCATGAGTATTCTGCTGCAAGAACCCCTCAACAGAATGGTGTTGCTGAAAGGAGAAACAGGACACTAAAAGAAGCTGTCAGAACCATGATAGCTGAAGCTAAGCTGCCTCAAAGATTTTGGGCAGAAGCAACAAATACAGCATGCTTTACCCAGAACAGATGTATGATCAACAAAAATCAGAACAAGACTCCATATGAAGTTTGGAACAACAGAAAGCCAAACATTCATTACTTTAAGATTTTTGGTTGTAAATGTTTTGTATTGAATAATGGGAAAAATCACCTTGCTGCATTTGCAGAAAAGGCTGATGAAGCTGTTTTTGTAGGATACTCATCTGTTAGTAAGGCTTATAGAGTGTTTAACAAAAGAACATTACTAATAGAAGAATCTATCCATGTAGTATTTGATGAGCCAAGTCAATCTTCTGAAAAGAATCAAAGTGTTAATCAAGATCTGTCTGCTGATTTACAGAAGTTAGACGTTGGAAGAAATGAAGAATATGTTCCCATCATACTACCTAATCTAAGTTCAGCTGCTAACTCAAGTGCTGTTCAAAATCACAGTGCTGATTGTCTAACAGACGAGTTGCAAACAGCTGACAGACCAGAGACTGTTCAACAGACTACAAATGTTCAACAGACTACTACTGGAACTCCAACAGTAGTGTTGCAAGATCAAGACAGAGGACAACATCCTGATTTGCAACCTGATCTCAGATGGCTCAAGAATCACCCTCCTGAGTTAGTCATTGGTGATCCTTTAGATAGAGTGAAAACAAGAAGAGTTGCTGCACAAGATGCCATGTTTGTCACATTTCTATCTCAAATAGAGCCTAAACAAATTGAAGAAGCTCTCAATGATTCCTTCTGGATAGAAGCTATGCAAGAAGAGTTGAATCAATTTGAAAGGAATGAAGTCTGGTACTTAGTTCCTAGACCAAGTCATCAAAGAGTAATTGGCACTAAGTGGGTATTCAGAAATAAGATGAATGAAGATGGTGTTGTCACCAGAAACAAAGCAAGACTAGTGGCCAAAGGTTATTGTCAAGAAGAAGGAATTGACTTTGATGAAACTTTTGCACCAGTAGCAAGACTTGAAGCAATCAGACTGTTTCTAGCCTATGCTGCTTACAAGAACTTCACTGTCTATCAGATGGATGTGAAGTCTGCTTTTCTCAATGGAGAATTGCAAGAAGAAGTGTACGTTGAACAACCTCCTGGATTTGAAGTCTATCAAGAAGAGGACAAAGTATATCGTCTGAAGAAAGCCCTCTATGGACTGAAACAGGCTCCAAGAGCATGGTATGATACCCTATCTGATTTTCTTTTAATTAAAGGATTTCGAAAAGGTAAGGTAGATAAAACCTTGTTCACAATTGAATGGGAAAATCATATATTACTTGTGCAAATATATGTGGACGATATTATTTTTGGTTCAACTAACCAACAGATGTGTGATAAGTTCTCCAAGCTGATGCAGAATAAGTTTGAAATGAGCATGATGGGTGAACTTAATTACTTTCTTGGATTGCAAGTTAGACAGTTGCCTGATGGAATATTCATCAGCCAAGCAAAGTACACAAGAGATCTGTTCAAGAAATTTGGTATGGAAACTAGCTCAATAGCTACCATTCCTATGTCTACAAGTCTTCGTTTGGATAAAGATGAAGATGGCAAATCAGTGGACATAACCAAATATAGAGGCATTATTGGTTCATTGTTGTATCTAACAGCAAGCAGACCTGATATAATGTACTCAGTTGGAGTCTGTGCAAGATTTCAATAAAACCCCAAAGAATCTCATCTCTTAGCTGCCAAGAGGATATTGAAGTATGTTAAAGGCACTCAAGAATTGGGATTGTGGTATCCTAGAGAATCTGGATTTGAACTAGTTGGCTATTCAGATTCAGACCTTGCTGGCTGCAAGATTGACAGGAAAAGCACAACAGGTGCATGTCAGTTCTTAGGCAGTCGTCTGATCTCATGGATGAGTAAGAAGCAAACCTCAGTCTCTATATCTACTGATGAAGCTGAATATATAGCTGCTGGAGCTTGCTGTGCACAGATACTACGGTTGAAGCATCAACTAGAAGATTACAACATCAAAATCAGTGGAATACCAATCTACTGTGACAATACAAGTGCAATTTCACTTACTCAGAACACTACAAGTCATTCAAGGACTAAGCATATTGAGATCAAACATCATTTCATTAGAGATCATGTGGAAAAAGGCAATGTAATGATTGAGTATGTTCATACTGATAATCATATTGCTGATATCTTCACTAAACCTCTAAGTGAAGTAAGGTTCTCAACTCTAAGAGCTGAGCTAGGACTACTTAATTTGGAAGCATAAGCTGAGGGGGAACTCATCAGAAGACTGGAGTTCAACAGCTTAGTTATCTATTATTATCTTCAAGGATTAACTTTCAACAGACTAGTTAACTTATGAATTCTTAAACTCAGGGGGAACGTGTAAGACTAGCGGTACTTCTGAATTAAAGATGAAATTTGTTAGTGACAGTTAGTTGAAGTTATGTTTTCATCAGAAGACTCAACTATCGAAGATTGAAGTTACTTTATCTGGCTGGATTGACAAACAGCTGAGGAAGGTTATCAGCTATTGGCATTCTCTGATAACAGCATTGTCATCAGGACAGTAGTCCATCAGATAAGTATTTATGTTACTCATCTGATTACTTTAATAAAAGCGGAACTGTTTAAAACGTATATTCAAAACACGCTTTTATAAGTAACTGTTGTGCGGTACATATTCCTGCTCTTCATTAAATATCTTTTGAATTCGAAAAGTCGTAACTGACGCCGCACGATCAGCACTGACAGAAAAACGGATCTAACGGTTGGCGGATATCACGGAAACCGAAAAACCCAACTCTATAAATCCCCATCTGATCAGTCGAGTCGTTCTTTACGCACTCTAAGCATTCAAAAGCACTTGTGAGAAATTTCTGCAAATTTTCTGCATACTTTCCTTTGTTTTTCTAACCTTCAACAGATCAACGATGGCCGCTGAAGGTATGTTTCTCGTTTATGATTCCTACTACCAATCCGGTACGGATCTGATGAAAGAACTGCTCGAAAAGTTCAAAGCTGCTTCGCTGGTAAACTTCATGGAATACCACGAAGGAATTATCTGGACTGACCAAGTGATGGAGTACTACAACACAGCGAAAGCTGACTACAACAAACTGGAGATTAAGGCTTCAGTAGGAGACAAATCTGTCACTATCACTCCTGCTGTTCTTCACGAGACGTTTGGGCTTCCTAACAGTGGACGACATGACGTCACTGTGCTGACAGAGGACAAACATCAACAGTTCTGGGCGATCTGCGCCAAAGAGGGAGAAACGTTATCTGGAAATATAAGGAAGAAGCAACTGAAGGATGAATATCAGCGGATGGCTGATATGGTGTCCAAGCTGATTGAGAACTGCACATTCTCACTGGATGCTGTTACCATGAAGAGGTTCAGCATCATGGCTGCCATATACTATGGATTGGAGATCAACTGGTCCATCATAGTTTGGTACATATTAGCTGACTTTCTTGATGATAAGAAAGGAAAAGGCCCCACTACCAACCACAGGATCACACTCAGTTATCTGCTGTCAAAGCTGGGTTGTGATATGAAGAATGGAAAAGAGATTCATAAATCTAAGGCAGTATCAAAGTACTTGCCTGTTCAAAAGAGGAAGGCTGGTGAGCCTGAGGAAGCTGATGTTGAGGAACCAAAGGAGGTTCCTGCCAAAAGGCAAAAGAGGTTAGTCAAAACAGCAAGTTTGGCTGCTGAGACTAAAAGGAAGAGGGCTGCTGATGAGCCCAAAAAGAAAGAATCTAAGCAGATGGAGAGAGTGACTTCTGCTGAAGCCACTAAGATTGTTGAGAATATAATTGCTGATGTAAGGACTGGATCCCCTGCATCACCATCAAGAACTCCATCAGCAGAGAGGCCTGCTGAGGGTATTTCTCAAAGGACAAGGAGTCAACAGAGAGATACTGTTACCTCCACTTACCGTGAAGGGAGGACCAAGAAGTCTGCCAGAAAACAGATGACATTTATAGAAGAACCAACGGACTTGGAGAATGTAGCAAGGGAAGACCCTGAAGCTACTCAAAGGCCTGCTGAAACAGTTGAAACTGTTAAGACTGACAAGGCTGATGAGCCCAAGTCAGGTCACATCAACAGCTGAGGTTACTCAACCTCAAGAAGATCCAGATGTCCAAATCATCTATCCTATTGCTGCTGCTCCCATATCATCTGCTGGACCAGCCCCTGCTGATAAAGGCAAGAGAAAAATAGTGCTAAGGAGAAAGAAAGTCTCCAAAGCTGATATGAAGGCAAGGGAGGAAGCTGAACAGAGGAAGCAGGATGAGCTTGAAGAGAAGAAAGCACTTGAGCTAAGCAAAGCTCAAGAAGCAAAGGATGAAGCCAGAAGACGCATGTCTGAAGCAGAAAGAAAAGCTGCTGAGGATGCTGAAATGGATATGGTGATTGAATTGAGCAAAGTTGATGCCTATGGACCTGTCCATGGAGGTGGCATCAAGATTGGAGAAGGCAAGACTGAAGAGGACAAAAAGAAGATATTACTGCCTGCCCCCAAACTCAAGTCAAAGGACAAGTTTGAAGTCAGAAAAGCATTTGAAATAGTGTATGCTGATAAGGAGCTGTTCAAGAAGTTTGAAAAGTCCTTGGCTTACTATGATCAGAAGCTTATGTTGATGACTCTGTTCAACCAAGAAAAGCCAAGATATATCAGTTGGAGAGACAACAGGTTGAACAAGTCAATCACTGAACTTCAAAGTATGAAGGAGTTAGCTGATGAAGAACGATGGGTTCTAAGTTGGCTGAAGACAAACTCCATTCAAAAGGCTCTTGATCCCAGCTATGTGAGAGATATCATGCATAGCTATGCAAAAGGCTTTGCATTGGAGGAAGCCAAGAAAATCAAGAGCACCTTGCCTGAGAAGAAGAAGAAGTCTGAAGATGCTGAAGAAAGAGCAATTAAGTTTGCTGTTATGACTGCCCTGAAGAGATGGGCTAAGAAGTCAAAGTATCAGCAAGGCTGTTCAAGTGATTTGCCACTACTGCCAAGTATCCAGCAAATCATTTTTGGCAAGGAAGTACAACAGTACTATGAAGTCCCTAAGGGTAACAATGCTCTTGTTAACCCTTGGATTATTGTAAGGCAGATTAGACAGACAACATGCTTTAATGAAGATGGAACCATTACTAATCTGTTCTACGATGATGTCACTGATGAGCACAAATCTGCTGATAAGTCCTTAGCTATTGAGCTGCCAGCTAAGACTTCTGAAGACCATCAGATGACAGACTTGGAGGAAGTCCCTGTTCAACAGGCGACTGAGGAGAAGGAAGCTGATGCTGATGCTTCTGCTTCATCAGCTGATCAACACTCATCACTGATGGAAGCAATCCAGATGCTGATGGAAAACCAACTTAAGGAACTGGAAGACAAGCACAAGCAACAGCTATTGAAGGTTAAGGAGGAGCTGAAAGCAGAGTTGGCAGAAACCAACAGACTTCAGCTGGAAACTGTTCAAGGATCAACAGAAGAGATCATCAAGAAGGAGATCAACAGTATTCCAATTCCTCAAGACAACTCATTACAGTTGATACACAGCTTAAGAGAACTGAACCAGAACGTGGAAGATGTGAAGGGTGATGTGAATCATCTTCACACTGCTTTAAAATCAGCTGAGCACAAGATTGCTGACTTAACTGCAACCTTCATTAAAGTCAGTCATGAAGAGAAGGAAATCAATCTGGGAATGTTGCAAGAAGTGGCAAAGGCTGCACAGGAAGTTCAAAATGAAATTGCAACTATCAACCTCAACATTGACTACTTCAATGATAAGACTGATGTAATCAGCACTGACATTCATCATCTAACAGCCAGTCACGACGTTGTTAATCAGAATCTAAAGGCTTTATGCGCTGGAGTAAAGATCCCAACAGTTGCTCTCAACCCTGCTGTTGAACCTTCTACTGTCATCAGAGTTGATGATGACAAAAAGGGGGAAGATAAAAGGGAAGAACCAGCAAAGGAATCTGCTGCTGAAGAATCAACTAAGGAGGAAACTACTGCTGCAACAACTGAAGCCAAAGAAACTGAAGAAACAGCTGACAAGACTGAAGCTGAAACTGATAAGATTGCAAAGCTTGGAACGGTAGAAGAAGAAGAAATGACTGAAAAAGAAGATACCAAGTACAAGAATACAGAATCTGCAAGGAAGGCCATGGAAGCTCTGAAAGCTCTTCAAGAACAAGAACTTAAGGAAAAGATGGAAGCTGCCAAAGCAACCTTGGAAGAAGAAGCTGATGATGAAGAAGATGATGAAGAATCATCTTATGAATATGAAGAAGTGCTGGAAGGATCAGATGAAGAAGCTGATAGTTAGAAATTGAAAAATCCTTGTAATCAGTTTACTTTATCTATTTCTTCAGAAATCTCATCTGATGAACTTGTACTATGTAACCCTTTTTCAATATTAATGAAAAGTCAAGTTCAATCCAATAAACTTTTTCTATCTCAGAAAATTTTGAGGATTTCATTCTTTAGTTTAGGTATTCAACAGGTACTTAGCTGAAGTTTTGTCATCATCAAAAAGGGGGAAATTGTTGGATAAGGATGAAGATGAAGGCACTAAAGAAAGTTTGATAAGGGAGGTTTTGATGCATTCCAAAACTTCAAAGATTGGCTAAGTATGGAGTAACTTAGCTGATAAACTTATCAAGGAATTTTGACTAAGTAATGAAGACATCAGAAGAGTCAAAGTTTCAAGGTCCAAGACTTCTGATCTGCTGAAGTAAAGTTATCAGACTAGTGAAGATCAGCCGACTCAAATCAGATTTGTTCAAGTTTGAGATCAGCCGAGTTCACCATCAGACTTGTACTTTCGTCAGCCAAGTGAAGAAGATCATGAAGTGTTCCCAACGGTAATAAATGCCCTTTGGTGTAATAAATGCTGAAGTACGAGGATATTTAAGACAAATGATTGAAGAAAAGCTTCGCATCAGCCGAGTGCATTTAATGCTGCCTGCAGAATAGTACTGTTTACAGTACGGACAGACTGCAAAAGAGCCGTTCGCGGATTTTAAGGACCAGTACTCGAGGAATTTGAATCCTGTCTCTCTTCAACGGACACTTTTCAATCCTCAAGTATAAATAGCTGAAAGAGACGAAGAAGAAAGAAGCAACACACTTTCTGAGAGAAATTTCCGAAGCAAAATTCTTTAAGTCTCAAGAACAGCTCACTCATCAGCTGAGTCATTTGTTGACGAAAGCAGAGTTGAAGAACAAAGAAAAATACATCTTCTGAGTGATTTTGTAAACAAGAGTGTTGTGCGGAGTTGTGATCCATCTTTGTGAGTGATCAAACTTCAGAGGATAGGTTTTTTGTGTGATTTCCTATTGCGAACTTGTGGTCGTTTCATTTGTTGTTCGACGCAAGCAGAGTATACTGTAAACTTTGTGATTATAGTATAACCCAAGATCTGTGTGACTTGGAAGAGTGGACTAAAGGATATTCAAATCCATATAACCACTATAAAAATTGATTGTGTTTTTACATTGCTTTTCAAACTTGCATATTTCCTGATTGCATAAAAACACATTAAGTTAACTGATTGAAAAGTAGTTAAAAGGAGTTTATAAAACTGGGGAATTACTTTTCAAACTACTAAGTTTACTTGTGAAAAACACTTTGAAAATCCGCTGCAAGTACTCTAAGTATTAAAACTGATTTCTGCAAAATCAGCTAAGTAACTATCAGACGAGTGGTCAACAAGACTGTTCAAAGATTTGTTCGCGAACAGAATTGTAACTTACTAATCTGATCAGCTTAGTCTGTTCAGTAAGAGTAAAGTTTTAAAGTTAAATTTGAAGAAATTTTTTAAAGAGGTTTATTCACCCCCCCTCCAAACCTCTTCTGACCACTTGGGACCAACAATTGTTGCTGTAAATATTCGTAAATCTTCAAAGAATAAATCACACAATAAGTAAAAAGTATCAAATTGTGGCCTTGAAAACTTACCGCACCATGAAGAAAATAATTTTTTACAACTTCTTCCCCACCAAGAATGAGGAGGATTCCTCCTTAGTTAGATCTATCTCGAATAGTTCCATCCAATATAATGGCACGTTGGTAGAGATAAAGGATATTCATCCACCACCAATGTTGAGTCCCCGACATCCATGGCATATTCGAAAATTTTTGACCCAGTCTGAGATTGATTGCGGAAAGCTAATCATTTCATTTCATGAAACATTCGAGCACATTATTCGATACTGGAACCTTGACATATCGAGACAATTTGTTATCTCAACGGCCAAGATTTCGGTGACTTTGTGGGATATGACATACGAGTCAATTCCTACAAAGTATAAGGGGAATGGCGTTTATCTCCAAGATATTGATAATGAAAATTATGCACTTATGTGCAATGAACTCATTAAGCAAATTGGCTTGATGGCAGATGATTACATAGGTCTTTGTTGGAATTCGAATGACTCTAGTTTTCATTTCAAATTATTTCTTAGAAATATCCGATAATTTTATCTTCATGAGTCAAAAGATAAAGAAATAATAATCAAGTCTTCAGAATAATGTTATTGTCGTATCAATAAATATTAGCACATTTTACATCTTTGAATGTTGTAAGGGTACAATTTATTCAACATTCACATGAAATATTATATTATTTTTATGCTTATAATAATTAAGTATTTTTATTGTTTCTTATTTAAAGTGTCGTAGTTCATGAAATATTTTGTTGCATATTCAATATACTTGTTGCTATGTATAACATGTAAAATTCTTGTTTCTCAGTTAATTATATGAAGTAAGTATGAATTTTAAATATTACTAGGAAATTGCACGTGCGTTGCACGTGATTAACTAATTATCTATGTTAGTTGAATCATACAATCATTTTTCAATATACTATCTTAATGATATATCATATAATTTTTTTTGGCTAATTCACTTTAATTATTACTATGTTGTTACCAAAAATTAATTATCATAAATACTTATAATCAAAACTTGAAAATAAAAAATGAACTATAACTATTAAGTATTTTTAATCTGAAATTACATGTCTACATAACTATTATTCTAAAACAACCAAACGAATGAACAATATCTATTATTTTCTTCCTTTACATTGATATTTCCATCTCAACCATTTTCAACAGGTTTAACCCATTCTTTTTTATTTTTCTCAATCGGATACTTGATATTACAAACGTAAAATGAATATTATGCTTTCCATAGTACGAGGCTAATTGTTGCTGTAAATATACGTAAATCTTCAAAGTCTAAATCACACAATAAGTAAAAAGTATCAATTTGTGGCCTATAAAACTTACCGCACCATGAAGAAAACAATTTTTTACAACTTCTTCCCCACCAAGAATGAGGAGGATTCCTTCTTAGTTATATCTATCTCGAATAGTTCCATCCAATATAATGGTACGTTGGTAGAGATAAGGGATATTCATCCACCACCAATGTTGAGTCCCCGACATCCATGGCATATTCGAAAATTTCTGACCCAGTCTGAGATTGATTGCAGAAAGCTAATCATTTCATTTCATGAAACATTCGAGCACATTATTCGATACTGGAACCTTGACATATCGAGACAACTTGTTATGTCAACGGCCAAGATTTCGGTTACTTTGTGGGATATGACATACGAGTCAATTCCTACAAAGTATAAGGGGAATGGCGTTTATCTCCAAGAAATTGATAATGAAAATTATGCACTTATGTGCAATGACCCCATTAAGCAAATTGGCTTGATGGCAGATGATTACATAGGTCTTTGTTGGAATTCGAGTGACTCTAGTTTTCATTTCAAATTATTTCTTAGAAATATCCGATAATTTTATCTTTATGAGTCAAAAGATAAAGAATAAATAATCAAGTCTTCAGAATAATGCTATTGTCATATCAATAAATATTAGCACATTTTACATCTTTGAATGTTGTAAAGGTACAATTTATTCAACATTCACATGAAATATTATATTATTTTTATGCTTATAATAATTAAGTGTTTTTATTGTTTCTTATTTAAAGTGTCGTAGTTCATGAATTATTTTGTTGCATATTAAATATACTTGTTGCTATGTATAACATGTAAAATTATAGTTTCTCAGTTAATTATATGAAGTAATTATGACTTTTAAATATTACTAGGAAAGTGCACGTGCGTTGCACGTGATTAACGAATTTTCTATGTTAGTTGAATCATACAATTATTTTTCAATATACTATCTTAATGACATATCATATAATTTTTTTGGCTAATTCATTTTAATTATTACTATGTTGTTACCAAAAATTAATTATCATAAATACTTATAATCAAAACTTGAAAATAAATAAATGAACTATAACTATTAAGTATTTTTAATCTGAATTTACATGTCTACATAACTATTATTATAAAACAACCATTTGAACGAATGAACAATATCTATTATTTTCTTCCTTTACCTTGATATTTCCATCTCAACCACTTTCCACAGGTTTAACCCATTCTTTTTTATTTTTCTCAATCGGATTCTTGATATTGCAATCGTAAAATGAATATTATGCTTTCCATAGTACGAGGCTAATTGTTGCTGTAAATATTCGTAAATCTTCAAAGTCTAAATCACACAATAAGTAAAAAGTATCAATTTGTGGCCTTGAAAACTTACCGCACCATGAAGAAAACAATTTTTTACAACTTCTTCCCCACCAAGAATGAGGAGGATTCCTTCTTAGTTAGATCTATCTCGAATAGTTCCATCCAATATAATGGTACGTTGGTAGAGATAAGGGATATTCATCCACCACCAATGTTGAGTCCCCGACATCCATGGCATATTCGAAAATTTCTGACCCAGTCTGAGATTGATTGCAGAAAGCTAATCATTTCATTTCATGAAACATTCGAGCACATTATTCGATACTGGAACCTTGACATATCGAGACAACTTGTTATGTCAACGGCCAAGATTACGGTTACTTTGTGGGATATGACATACGAGTCAATTCCTACAAAGTATAAGGGGAATGGCGTTTATCTCCAAGAAATTGATAATGAAAATTATGCACTTATGTGCAATGACCTCATTAAGCAAATTGGCTTGATGGCAGATGATTACATAGGTCTTTGTTGGAATTCGAGTGACTCTAGTTTTCATTTCAAATTATTTCTTAGAAATATCCGATAATTTTATCTTTATGAGTCAAAAGATAAAGAAAAAATAATCAAGTCTTCAGAATAATGTTATTGTCGTATCAATAAATATTAGCACATTTTACATCTTTGAATGTTGTAAAGGTACAATTTATTCAACATTCACATGAAATATTATATTATTTTTATGCTTATAATAATTAAGTGTTTTTATTGTTTCTTATTTAAAGTGTCGTAGTTCATGAATTATTTTGTTGCATATTAAATATACTTGTTGCTATGTATAACATGTAAAATTATAGTTTCTCAATTAATTATATGAAGTAAGTATGACTTTTAAATATTACTAGGAAAGTGCACGTGCGTTGCACGTGATTAACGAATTTTCTATGTTAGTTGAATCATACAATTATTTTTCAATATACTATCTTAATGACATATCATATAATTTTTTTGGCTAATTCATTTTAATTATTACTATGTTGTTACCAAAAATTAATTATCATAAATACTTATAATCAAAACTTGAAAATAAATAAATGAACTATAACTATTAAGTATTTTTAATCTGAATTTACATGTCTACATAACTATTATTATAAAACAACCATTTGAACGAATGAACAATATCTATTATTTTCTTCCTTTACCTTGATATTTCCATCTCAACCATTTTCCACAGGTTTAACCCATTCTTTTTTATTTTTCTCAATCGGATTCTTGATATTGCAATCGTAAAATGAATATTATGCTTTCCATAGTACGAGGCTAATTGTTGCTGTAAATATTCGTAAATCTTCAAAGTCTAAATCACACAATAAGTAAAAAGTATCAATTTGTGGCCTTGAAAACTTACCGCACCATGAAGAAAACAATTTTTTACAACTTCTTCCCCACCAAGAATGAGGAGGATTCCTTCTTAGTTAGATCTATCTCGAATAGTTCCATCCAATATAATGGTACGTTGGTAGAGATAAGGGATATTCATCCACCACCAATGTTGAGTCCCCGACATCCATGGCATATTCGAAAATTTCTGACCCAGTCTGAGATTGATTGCAGAAAGCTAATCATTTCATTTCATGAAACATTCGAGCACATTATTCGATACTGGAACCTTGACATATCGAGACAACTTGTTATGTCAACGGCCAAGATTACGGTTACTTTGTGGGATATGACATACGAGTCAATTCCTACAAAGTATAAGGGGAATGGCGTTTATCTCCAAGAAATTTTGATAATGAAAATTATGCACTTATGTGCAATGACCTCATTAAGCAAATTGGCTTGATGGCAGATGATTACATAGGTCTTTGTTGGAATTCGAGTGACTCTAGTTTTCATTTCAAATTATTTCTTAGAAATATCCGATAATTTTATCTTTATGAGTCAAAAGATAAAGAAAAAATAATCAAGTCTTCAGAATAATGTTATTGTCGTATCAATAAATATTAGCACATTTTACATCTTTGAATGTTGTAAAGGTACAATTTATTCAACATTCACATGAAATATTATATTATTTTTATGCTTATAATAATTAAGTGTTTTTATTGTTTCTTATTTAAAGTGTCGTAGTTCATGAATTATTTTGTTGCATATTAAATATACTTGTTGCTATGTATAACATGTAAAATTATAGTTTCTCAGTTAATTATATGAAGTAAGTATGACTTTTAAATATTACTAGGAAAGTGCACGTGCGTTGCACGTGATTAACGAATTTTCTATGTTAGTTGAATCATACAATTATTTTTCAATATACTATCTTAATGACATATCATATAATTTTTTTGGCTAATTCATTTTAATTATTACTATGTTGTTACCAAAAATTAATTATCATAAATACTTATAATCAAAACTTGAAAATAAATAAATGAACTATAACTATTAAGTATTTTTAATCTGAATTTACATGTCTACATAACTATTATTATAAAACAACCATTTGAACGAATGAACAATATCTATTATTTTCTTCCTTTACCTTGATATTTCCATCTCAACCATTTTCCACAGGTTTAACCCATTCTTTTTTATTTTTCTCAATCGGATTCTTGATATTGCAATCGTAAAATGAATATTATGCTTTCCATAGTACGAGGCTAATTGTTGCTGTAAATATTCGTAAATCTTCAAAGTCTAAATCACACAATAAGTAAAAAGTATCAATTTGTGGCCTTGAAAACTTACCGCACCATGAAGAAAACAATTTTTTACAACTTCTTCCCCACCAAGAATGAGGAGGATTCCTTCTTAGTTAGATCTATCTCGAATAGTTCCATCCAATATAATGGTACGTTGGTAGAGATAAGGGATATTCATCCACCACCAATGTTGAGTCCCCGACATCCATGGCATATTCGAAAATTTCTGACCCAGTCTGAGATTGATTGCAGAAAGCTAATCATTTCATTTCATGAAACATTCGAGCACATTATTCGATACTAGAACCTTGACATATCGAGACAACTTGTTATGTCAACGGCCAAGATTACGGTCACTTTGTGGGATATGACATACGAGTCAATTCCTACAAAGTATAAGGGGAATGGCGTTTATCTCCAAGAAATTTTGATAATGAAAATTATGCACTTATGTGCAATGACCTCATTAAGGAAATTGGCTTGATGGCAGATGATTACATAGGTCTTTGTTGGAATTCGAGTGACTCTAGTTTTCATTTCAAATTATTTCTTAGAAATATCCGATAATTTTATCTTTATGAGTCAAAAGATAAAGAATAAATAATCAAGTCTTCAGAATAATGCTATTGTCATATCAATAAATATTAGCACATTTTACATCTTTGAATGTTGTAAATGTACAATTTATTCAACATTCACATGAAATATTATATTATTTTTATGCTTATAATAATTAAGTGTTTTTATTGTTTCTTATTTAAAGTGTCGTAGTTCATGAATTATTTTGTTGCATATTAAATATACTTGTTGCTATGTATAACATGTAAAATTATAGTTTCTCAGTTAATTATATGAAGTAAGTATGACTTTTAAATATTACTAGGAAAGTGCACGTGCAATGCACGTTATTAACGAATTTTCTATGTTAGTTGAATCATACAATTATTTTTCAATATACTATCTTAATGTCATATCATATAATTTTTTTGGCTAATTCATTTTAATTATTACTATGTTGTTACCAAAAATTAATTATCATAAATACTTATAATCAAAACTTGAAAATAAATAAATGAACTATAACTATTAAGTATTTTTAATCTGAATTTACATGTCTACATAACTATTATTATAAAACAACCATTTGAACGAATGAACAATATCTATTATTTTCTTCCTTTACCTTGATATTTCCATCTCAACCATTTTCCACAGGTTTAACCCATTCTTTTTTATTTTTCTCAATCGGATTCTTGATATTGCAATCGTAAAATGAATATTATGCTTTCCATAGTACGAGGCTAATTGTTGCTGTAAATATTCGTAAATCTTCAAAGTCTAAATCACACAATAAGTAAAAAGTATCAATTTGTGGCCTTGAAAACTTACCGCACCATGAAGAAAACAATTTTTTACAACTTCTTCCCCACCAAGAATGAGGAGGATTCCTTCTTAGTTAGATCTATCTCGAATAGTTCCATCCAATATAATGGTACGTTGGTAGAGATAAGGGATATTCATCCACCACCAATGTTGAGTCCCCGACATCCATGGCATATTCGAAAATTTCTGACCCAGTCTGAGATTGATTGCAGAAAGCTAATCATTTCATTTCATGAAACATTCGAGCACATTATTCGATACTGGAACCTTGACATATCGAGACAACTTGTTATGTCAATGGCCAAGATTACGGTTACTTTGTGGGATATGACATGCGAGTAAATTCCTACAAAGTATAAGGGGAATGGCGTTTATCTCCAAGAAATTGATAATGAAAATTATGCACTTATGTGCAATGACCTCATTAAGCAAATTGGCTTGATGGCAGATGATTACATAGGTCTTTGTTGGAATTCGAGTGACTCTAGTTTTCATTTCAAATTATTTCTTAGAAATATCCGATAATTTTATCTTTATGAGTCAAAAGATAAAGAATAAATAATCAAGTCTTCAGAATAATGTTATTGTCGTATCAATAAATATTAGCACATTTTACATCTTTGAATGTTGTAAAGGTACAATTTATTCAACATTCACATGAATTATTATATTATTTTTATGCTTATAATAATTAAGTGTTTTTATTGTTTCTTATTTAAAGTGTCGTAGTTCATGAATTATTTTGTTGCATATTAAATATACTTGTTGCTATGTATAACATGTAAAATTATAGTTTCTCAGTTAATTATATGAAGTAAGTATGACTTTTAAATATTACTAGGAAAGTGCACGTGCGTTGCACGTGATTAACGAATTTTCTATGTTAGTTGAATCATACAATTATTTTTCAATATACTATCTTAATGACATATCATATAATTTTTTTGGCTAATTCATTTTAATAATTACTATGTTGTTACCAAAAATTAATTATCATAAATACTTATAATCAAAACTTGAAAATAAATAAATGAACTATAACTATTAAGTATTTTTAATCTGAATTTACATGTATACATAACTATTATTATAAAACAACCATTTGAACGAATGAACAATATCTATTATTTTCTTCCTTTACCTTGATATTTCCATCTCAACCATTTTCCACAGGTTTAACCCATTCTTTTTTATTTTTCTTAATCGGATTCTTGATATTGCAATCGTAAAATGAATATTATGCTTTCCATAGTACGAGGCTAATTGTTGCTGTAAATATTCGTAAATCTTCAAAGTCTAAATCACACAATAAGTAAAAAGTATCAATTTGTGGCCATGAAAACTTACCGCACCATGAAGAAAACAAATTTTTACAACTTCTTCCCCACCAAGAATGAGGAGGATTCCTTCTTAGTTAGATCTATCTCGAATAGTTCCATCCAATATAATGGTACGTTGGTAGAGATAAGGGATATTCATCCACCACCAATGTTGAGTCCCCGACATCCATGGCATATTCGAAAATTTCTGACCCAGTCTGAGATTGATTGCAGAAAGCTAATCATTTCATTTCATGAAACATTCGAGCACATTATTCGATACTGGAACCTTGACATATCGAGACAACTTGTTATGTCAACGGCCAAGATTACGGTTACTTTGTGGGATATGACATACGAGTCAATTCCTACAAAGTATAAGGGGAATGGCGTTTATCTCCAAGAAATTGATAATGAAAATTATGCACTTATGTGCAATGACCTCATTAAGCAAATTGGCTTGATGGCAGATGATTACATAGGTCTTTGTTGGAATTCGAGTGACTCTAGTTTTCATTTCAAATTACTTCTTAGAAATATCCGATAATTTTATCTTTATGAGTCAAAAGATAAAGAAAAAATAATCAAGTCTTCAGAATAATGTTATTGTCGTATCAATAAATATTAGCACATTTTACATCTTTGAATGTTGTAAAGGTACAATTTATTCAACATTCACATGAAATATTATATTATTTTTATGCTTATAATAAATAAGTGTTTTTATTGTTTCTTATTTAAAGTGTCGTAGTTCATGAATTATTTTGTTGCATATTAAATATACTTGTTGCTATGTATAACATGTAAAATTATAGTTTCTCAGTTAATTATATGAAGTAAGTATGACTTTTAAATATTACTAGGAAAGTGCACGTGCGTTGCACGTGATTAACGAATTTTCTATGTTAGTTGAATCATACAATTATTTTTCAATATACTATCTTAATGACATATCATATAATTTTTTTGGCTAATTCATTTTAATTATTACTATGTTGTTACCAAAAATTAATTATCATAAATACTTATAATCAAAACTTGAAAATAAATAAATGAACTATAACTATTAAGTATTTTTAATCTGAATTTACATGTATACATAACTATTATTATAAAACAACCATTTGAACGAATGAACAATATCTATTATTTTCTTCCTTTACCTTGATATTTCCATCTCAACCATTTTCCACAGGTTTAACCCATTCTTTTTTATTTTTCTTAATCGGATTCTTGATATTGCAATCGTAAAATGAATATTATGCTTTCCATAGTACGAGGCTAATTGTTGCTGTAAATATTCGTAAATCTTCAAAGTCTAAATCACACAATAAGTAAAAAGTATCAATTTGTGGCCTTGAAAACTTACCGCACCATGAAGAAAACAATTTTTTACAACTTCTTCCCCACCAAGAATGAGGAGGATTCCTTCTTAGTTAGATCTATCTCGAATAGTTCCATCCAATATAATGGTACGTTGGTAGAGATAAGGGATATTCATCCACCACCAATGTTGAGTCCCCGACATCCATGGCATATTCGAAAATTTCTGACCCAGTCTGAGATTGATTGCAGAAAGCTAATCATTTCATTTCATGAAACATTCGAGCACATTATTCGATACTGGAACCTTGACATATCGAGACAACTTGTTATGTCAATGGCCAAGATTACGGTTACTTTGTGGGATATGACATGCGAGTAAATTCCTACAAAGTATAAGGGGAATGGCGTTTATCTCCAAGAAATTGATAATGAAAATTATGCACTTATGTGCAATGACCTCATTAAGCAAATTGGCTTGATGGCAGATGATTACATAGGTCTTTGTTGGAATTCGAGTGACTCTAGTTTTCATTTCAAATTATTTCTTAGAAATATCCGATAATTTTATCTTTATGAGTCAAAAGATAAAGAATAAATAATCAAGTCTTCAGAATAATGTTATTGTCGTATCAATAAATATTAGCACATTTTACATCTTTGAATGTTGTAAAGGTACAATTTATTCAACATTCACATGAATTATTATATTATTTTTATGCTTATAATAATTAAGTGTTTTTATTGTTTCTTATTTAAAGTGTCGTAGTTCATGAATTATTTTGTTGCATATTAAATATACTTGTTGCTATGTATAACATGTAAAATTATAGTTTCTCAGTTAATTATATGAAGTAAGTATGACTTTTAAATATTACTAGGAAAGTGCACGTGCGTTGCACGTGATTAACGAATTTTCTATGTTAGTTGAATCATACAATTATTTTTCAATATACTATCTTAATGACATATCATATAATTTTTTTGGCTAATTCATTTTAATAATTACTATGTTGTTACCAAAAATTAATTATCATAAATACTTATAATCAAAACTTGAAAATAAATAAATGAACTATAACTATTAAGTATTTTTAATCTGAATTTACATGTATACATAACTATTATTATAAAACAACCATTTGAACGAATGAACAATATCTATTATTTTCTTCCTTTACCTTGATATTTCCATCTCAACCATTTTCCACAGGTTTAACCCATTCTTTTTTATTTTTCTTAATCGGATTCTTGATATTGCAATCGTAAAATGAATATTATGCTTTCCATAGTACGAGGCTAATTGTTGCTGTAAATATTCGTAAATCTTCAAAGTCTAAATCACACAATAAGTAAAAAGTATCAATTTGTGGCCATGAAAACTTACCGCACCATGAAGAAAACAAATTTTTACAACTTCTTCCCCACCAAGAATGAGGAGGATTCCTTCTTAGTTAGATCTATCTCGAATAGTTCCATCCAATATAATGGTACGTTGGTAGAGATAAGGGATATTCATCCACCACCAATGTTGAGTCCCCGACATCCATGGCATATTCGAAAATTTCTGACCCAGTCTGAGATTGATTGCAGAAAGCTAATCATTTCATTTCATGAAACATTCGAGCACATTATTCGATACTGGAACCTTGACATATCGAGACAACTTGTTATGTCAACGGCCAAGATTACGGTTACTTTGTGGGATATGACATACGAGTCAATTCCTACAAAGTATAAGGGGAATGGCGTTTATCTCCAAGAAATTGATAATGAAAATTATGCACTTATGTGCAATGACCTCATTAAGCAAATTGGCTTGATGGCAGATGATTACATAGGTCTTTGTTGGAATTCGAGTGACTCTAGTTTTCATTTCAAATTACTTCTTAGAAATATCCGATAATTTTATCTTTATGAGTCAAAAGATAAAGAAAAAATAATCAAGTCTTCAGAATAATGTTATTGTCGTATCAATAAATATTAGCACATTTTACATCTTTGAATGTTGTAAAGGTACAATTTATTCAACATTCACATGAAATATTATATTATTTTTATGCTTATAATAATTAAGTGTTTTTATTGTTTCTTATTTAAAGTGTCGTAGTTCATGAATTATTTTGTTGCATATTAAATATACTTGTTGCTATGTATAACATGTAAAATTATAGTTTCTCAGTTAATTATATGAAGTAAGTATGACTTTTAAATATTACTAGGAAAGTGCACGTGCGTTGCACGTGATTAACGAATTTTCTATGTTAGTTGAATCATACAATTATTTTTCAATATACTATCTTAATGACATATCATATAATTTTTTTGGCTAATTCATTTTAATTATTACTATGTTGTTACCAAAAATTAATTATCATAAATACTTATAATCAAAACTTGAAAATAAATAAATGAACTATAAATATTAAGTATTTTTAATCTGAATTTACATGTCTACATAACTATTATTATAAAACAACCATTTGAACGATTGAACAATATCTATTATTTTCTTCCATTACCTTGATATTTCCATCTCAACAATTTTCCACAGGTTTAACCCATTCTTTTTTATTTTTCTCAATCGGATTCTTGATATTGCAATCGTGTAATGAAAATTATGCTTTCCATAGTACGAGGCTAATTGTTGCTGTAAATATTCGTAAATCTTCAAAGTCTAAATCACACAATAAGTAAAAAGTATCAATTTGTGGCCTTGAAAACTTACCGCACAATGAAGAAAACAATTTTTTACAAATTCTTCCCCACCAATAATGAGGAGGATTCCTCCTTAGTTAGATCTATCTCGAATAGTTCCATCCAATATAATGGCACGTTGGTAGAGATAAGGGATATTCATCCACCACCAATGTTGAGGCCCAGACATCCATGGCATATTCGAAAATTTCTGACCTAGTCTGAGATTGATTGCGGAAAGCTAATCATTTCATCTCATGAAACATTCGAGGACATTATTCGATACTGGAACCTTGACATATCGAGACAACTTGTTATCTCAACGGCCAAGATTTCGGTGACTTTGTGGGATATGACATACGAGTCAATTCCTTCAAAGTATAAGGGGAATGGCGTTTATCTCCAATAAATTGATAATGAAAATTATGCACTTATGTGCAATGACCTCATTAAGCAAATTGGCTTGATGGCAGATGATTACATAGGTCTTTGTTGGAATTCGAGTGACTCTAGTTTTCATTTCAAATTATTTCTTAGAAATATCCGATAATTTTATCTTTATGAGTCAAAAGATAAAGAAAAAATAATCAAGTCTTCAGAATAATGTTATTGTCGTATCAATAAATATTAGCACATTTTACATCTTTGAATATTGTAAAGGTACAATTTATTCAACATTCACATGAAATATTATATTATTTTTATGCTTATAATAATTAAGTGTTTTTATTGTTTCTTATTTAAAGTGTCGTAGTTCATGAATTATTTTGTTGCATATTAAATATACTTGTTGCTATGTATAACATGTAAAATTATAGTTTCTCAGTTAATTATATGAAGTAAGTATGACTGATTTAACCGTTTTTCGTCAGGTTAATTTAATATCAGTGAATTTGTGATATCGGGGGTTTGGATATTGAATTATTCAGTATATGGGCTCTGTTACTTTATTCTGGATGGATCGTTTACAAAGAAAAGCAATAATCAAAGGCAAGAAGTAAAACCATTAACAAAATTAAGAATACTCCAATATGAATGTAGAATTCTGCAATAATAATGGATATTATTGAGTTCTATTAATGTATTCTTGTGTAATCTCAGAATTAAGAGAATTCGTAGTTGTCTCATACAATGAATAACTAGGTATATATATTACGCTAAACCTAGTATTACAAGGAATCATAGTCCTGCTTGGACTCGGCCCAACTATCCTTCTTGGGTCCGGAGTATAATCTTTACTCGGAGCGAGCGGCATTTGGCAGGGTCTGTAAGAAGATCCCGATCCTTTATAATTGGTCGAATCGATCTTATAATCTTTGTTCGATCTGATCAGTATGTAGGGTGCGAAATAGCCCCCATCAGTACTCCCTCACTTCTTCGAGCGTATAGATAATAGGAGCTCGTAGAAGTAAATAAATCTGGTCGACTGTTTCTTTTCTATGAACGGAGCCTCGTTAAAAACCTTACTTAAGAAAAAACCCAGTGGGAAAAAATCTCAAGTAAGGAAAAGAGTGCTACGTATCATAGATAGTCGTTTCTTCTGTCTAATTATGGATCGCCACGCGTCTATTCAGGAGGCTTTTTGTATCCTTCCGTTTTTGGCGGGAATTTGAGTAGCTGCGATGAGTTCGAAACGTCTTTTCTCATTTCCTTATAAATAGGTGACTTTCGAGTTTGCCATTTCTCTTTTATATTTGCTTTTAGATCGCAGTCATTTTCTAGTTTGGTCGTTCGTCGTATAAAATTTTCCTTTCATCGACCTTCTTCTTCCGAGAACTAGAATATAGATGGCTTCCGTAAGAAGATCTTCTTCTTCTCCTAGAGAGATCATCGCCCCTGATAACGAGGAGGAGTTACATTCTAATCCTCTGGGTGAACAAACTACGGTATCTGACCTTGTTATCCCTGTAGAAGATACTTACAAGGTACGAATCCTTTCCGATGCGGATGTAGCTGCCCGAGCCAAAAAGGGCAAAGGTACTGTTCCTCAGATTTCTGAACCAACTGAGGATGTAGCTTGCGCATATACAGAGGAAACATTCCCTGAAGTCGTGAATAACTATACCAAATATTTTCCGGAAGGTTCTGAAATAATTCTTCCTTCCCCTACTGATAGGGTCACTTCTCCACCGGAGGGATGTCGAGCCTTTTATACGGCTCACTTTAATAGCGGACTGCGTCTTCCTTTGTCTCCCCTTTTTCTGGAAGTTCTAAAAACTTTCAGCGTGTGCTTGACACAACTGGTTCCAAATTCTGTTGCTTTCGTGGTTTGTTTTTCCGTTCTGATGATTGCAAAGGGATTTAAACCTTCTTTCCGTAACTTTACGCAACTTTTTCGTTTTAATATTTCTAGTTCTTCAAACCGTGGATATTTCTTCGCTAGTCAGCGGCCTAGCCGAGCAATCTTTGATGCTCCGGTTTCTAGTAATCCCTCATGGAAATCTCATTTCTTCTTTGTTCGTCCTCCGTCTAATCTCCGTTTGGCGGATGGTTCGACCACGCCTTTCTCGTGGGATCATGGTTCCAGTTGGATTCCTGGAGGTCGCTCATCGACTGGTGAACTTGTTCCTGACGATGTACAGTTTATCACTGAGATTCCCGAGATGCGTAGAAACAAATATCAAAGCGCTCTTCTGATTGGGGAATCTTTTCTTCGTAAGGCGGGGTTAAGTGTCCATAATTTTCCCATCAGTTCATCATCTGAACCTCTAGGTTAGCATTTTATTTGATCTTTAGTATTGTCACTATACTTTTTATATGGAGAAACTAACTTTATTTTGTTTCTTTTTCAGCTCATATGGTAGAAAACTCCCGACATTCTTCGAAGGGAAAAATGGTGCTGTCGAAATCTTCCAAGTCAGTGGAGAATAATCCTATCGAGCAGAGGGCGTCTCGAAAAAGGAAATTGGAGTTGGGTCACGAATCCGAGGAGAATAGAGAGGAATCTCCGGATTCTTCACGTGAGTCCCCTATTCGTCAGGGCATGGGACCCGGTTACCCTCCGCTTCATCTTAGAACCTCTTTGGGTATTCGAGGATGTCGCAGCTGGTCAATGCCTCATCCATCTAATAATCCAGCTAACAGGAAGAGGAGCTACTATGGACGTTCTGGTGACGACCTTTCTTTACTCGGGGATAAACATCCAAATCCTACTCTGGTCGAAATGATCGAGGATCATTTAGAGGGAAGGAGGGCCGCTGGTTATTCCGAGAAGGATTCTCTTATTCATGATAATAACGAGAATGCGGTCGATAAGGCGACCCGTATTCTTTTGTCTGGCGTTCTTACTCGCGATCTTAATAAGCTTCTTCATAAGGATCCTTTGGAGAAATTCCAGCGAGCTTCTCTTTACGCTGAAAAGGTGAGATCTTTTTCTTTCTATTATTCTGATGAAGTGATCTTTTAGGATTTTCTTAATTCGCTAATTCGTTTCTTTCTGACCCCTTCGTTATTTCAGGTTAACACCTGTCTGACATCGTACGCCTATGAAAATTCTCTCTGGAAACAACAGTGCGATTTCCTTGAAGAGAAGTATAAAGCTTTACTTCACAAATCTTCCGGTTCAGAAGTTGGTCCCTCGACATCTTCCTCTGTTCCTGTCATAGAGACTCGTGCTGACGGGACCGAAGATCAAGAAATGATAGATAGGGTGATAGAGGTTTCTCGTGTTCAAGAACAAGCCAATCAAATGGCTAGAAAATTAGAAGAATTGCAGTTAAAAAGCACGACTCGCATTAGTGAGCTTGAATCTCAAGTATCACGCCTTGAAGCTTCTTTAGAGGAGTATGAAAATGATGTCCCACTTAGGCAAAGAGATCGATATGTTAGGAAATCTGACGAACAAGTTGTTCGTGAATTCCTCAACTCTCCTGTTCATACGGCGTTGGTGTACCGGATGGTCGGCCCTCTTCTTGAGAATACTTTTAAAAAATCGATTCATCAACTGGTCGCTTTGGAGATGATCGACGATCGTCGGAAGGAGTATTTTAAGGCAGCTCATATCCGGTTGAACCGTTATGGCGAGCTTTATTCTTCTTCCGAGGTTCCAGATGTCGAATATCAAGGTTTTCCTCTGGCTAATCTTGTCGAGGAATTTGGAAATCCATTGCCGATTCCTCCTTCTGATGTTAACGATGAGCTCGATAATACTTTCATCGATCCAGTAGACGAAGAGGAAGAAGAAGACGATATAGGCATGACTGAGGTCGTCAATAGTGAGCAGAAGATTCCGGAAAGCGACCAGGCTTCTTGAAATAGTGATTTATTTTTGAAATAATCTTTGTAATTATCCGCTTGTAGGTTTAATTGTAGCTTAGCTTTCCCTACTTTGTACACTAAACGTTTCTTATTCTGACAGTCGTGTCCTTTCACATTCGCTGTAATGATTCAGACAAGTCATTTAATTTGCCGTAATCATTATGTATGTGTCTTTTCAAATTCTAGCGTTTGCTCCAAGGTCAGTTTTCCTGTTTCGCGCCCTTTCTTCGGGTCAGTCGCGTCTTTTCGTGTAGTATAAATACGAGAGGTAAAATTGGACTTGTCTTTTTTACTGCTATACTCCTCTCTTAACATAATACTCTTTCTTGAGCTAGTCGATAAACTTCCTCGATATTAATTTATATTTTTCCGTAATCCGATCATGAGTAACCTTTTCGGTAATACTTCGAAGCGACCTTCTCGTGAGGGCGCTAGGGATAATAGATCGAAGAAATTTCGAAGAGAAGGGCCTTCGATGGAGCCTCCTCGTTCGTCCTCAGTTAGTAGTTCGATGATCGATACTCCTATTACCACGTTCCAACCTTTATCAGAAGTTAGTTCGTCGCTCCTCCAACCAAACTTTTCTTCTACCCCCGCGGGAGGTAATAGGTCTTCCCCAGGTCGATTAGCTTTCGGAGATCCATCCAACATGGAACAGGTTTACGACATACCTGTTTCTTCAGGTTTTTCTTCTTACGAGTATGGATCTCATGGAGGGGATTTTGTTAGTTCCCTTCCTTTTTCTACTTCTACTGCCCTGCTAGTTAGTGAAGGGCAAGTCGGTGATGGTTTTTCTGTCAATCCTTCCATAACGCAGTCTATTTCGCAATATGGTCCTGAATATCTGTTTCATGATACCACTGTAACGACTGCTTCTTTTGAGTCTGGGGGACCTTCTGGGGGTCGATCTGGGTCGAGGTCTGGTCGTCGGACCGTTATATCTGCTTCCGGCAAAGAGACCTCTGTTAGTCCCGACGAGAGGGACTCCCCTCGTCCGTTAGATGATCGCTGTGTGCTTATGCAGGTTAATGACATTCTTTTGTCGGAGACTCCACGTTCCGACGGTGTCCCTTTGACAAGCGAACTGCCTGGTTCTGTTGAACCTGATGCTTTGTCTTGGGACTTAGGCATGAGTACTATTTTGCCCGACGAATTGAGGAAGCTCGAAGGTACTTCCAATGTTCGCCTTGTTCAATCTCTGGTGAAGATATGTGAACAGGTAAACATATTTCGAACATTTTTCCTGTTCTATGTTTTGAATTCTTTGTTGTACGGCGGTTTTTCTTACTCTTTCTGTTTTTAGGGCAAGTATTTTGCACTCCAGCTGGGTGTGCAAAATGATGAACTGTGGAATAGTCGGAGAGCTCTTCAAGGTCAGCTGGAGTCGGAGAAAGCTAAAACCAGGGGTTTGGAGCTGCAGCTGCAACTTGCTAAAGATGATCTCCAAAAGTTAGAGGCTGACCAAGTTATTCTTGAGAAAGAGAAAGGCGACCTAGTTCAGGCTGCCGCGTCGGCAGAGGGATCTCGTCAACAGGCATATGATGATGGTTATGATGCCGGTTATCTTAAGCGTCAGGAGGAGTTGATGGCGTTTGCTGGTAACCTAACTCCTCGGAGGCCTGTTTCTGCTGGTCGCCCCTCTGGCGATTCTTCTCAATGATCTTTATTCAATCTGGCAGACCTTGGACTGTCTCTCTCTTTTTTTTTTTTTTTTTTTTTTTTTTTTTTTTTTTTGATGATGATGCCCAGCTTTTGTGTAGTTGTCCGGGCAGAGGTTTTTGTATTGGGAGATTAGATTGGACATTATGATCTCTTCTGTAGGCAGATTCTTGCCTTGATTCTAATGATATATCTTGTTTCATATATGTTATTGCTACACACAAATATACCATCATGTAGTAATTGACAAAGATTAGTTTACTTATCTGAATTTTATTTCTGCGGAGAGATTTAAGTACGGAGAAAGTAAGCTTGATCTTGCTTTGGTCGCTTGTAAGATAACTGAACGGTATAATATTTGCTTCGCATATTTAATCTTTGTTGATCAATCCAGCCGATCGTCGTCGTGTAAACCCTTAGCTGTCTGGTCGATGCTCGATTCATGCCTTATAAATTTGTCCTTATATGACATATATCTTATATAAGGAGGTTATTGTTCCTCCTGTTGAATTTCAGTTTATCTTTTCCTCAAAGGGAAATTTTCCTTTAGGTGCTTTTCACCTATCCATGTCTTCCATCATTAGCTTTTCAATTATACATTTCTCTAGCCAGTATATCATACTCTTGATATGGGAGGAATTGGAAAATGTAACAGTTCTGGCCAGATCTGACCCGTTCAGACCTCCTTCAGCAATTCTTTGGAAAATTAGGCAGTGACGGCCTTATAGTTTCGAATAGGGAGGGCTATTCTCCTGATTTCGATGTCAGATTTCTTGGATTCTAAATGGAATTCTTGTATGGCCAACTTAGTAGTCCCCCAATGATGTATGAGGCAGTTACGACCCCCGTATGGTGGAGGCTCTGGTCGTTTTTAAGCAATTATCCTATTTCAACGGTTCAACTTTGCATGCCTTCGTTGAGGAGTTCTTAATATTTTCTATTAGGCGACCCTCATATATGATCGTGCAGATCGTTTTGGTCTTTGAACTTCTTTAAGTTTTCTTGGATTATTTTGTTGATCGCTTCGATCTGTAGATTTGTTTGTCATCGATCAGTTGAGTCGATCAGACGGGCGCCGTTCCAACTTACTTGCATTTAATTCGGGAAGTCAAAGGGTCGCGTTTTCGTCCCTTGATTAAACTCCTATTATCCGTAGGATCATTCTCACGGGCGCCTATAAATAAGTAGGTAGTTTCCTTATTTTCCTTTCATAACAATGAAGATCTCTGTTTCCTTAGATTTCATTTTGCCTTCGGACCCCATAATGTTCAAGAAGTCACATTATCGTGATTTGTTCGTTCGCAGTAAAGGAATTGTCCCCAGTCTTGTATTGACGGGTCCCATGTCAGCCCTTCCTTGTATCGACGGATCCCATGAGATCTCTGCTTTAGTCTTCATCACCTTAGAGGTCCGTGGTTTCCGTCTGCACATGGGGGGTTCATACTTGCCAGCCGCCTCCGCTCTTCGATGTTACTTCCGGAGTGATAGACCATCGGGGTGGCTGGTAAACTTACCGTTTCACGACGGTCCTGAAGAGATGCTGCTCGAGAGTAAAATGTTTTATAGATAAAGTAAAAGCAGTATCTTCTTCTGGGTGAGTGAGCATTGCTAGCTTATCTGGCTGGTAGTGTTCATTTCATCTGGAACAACATTTGATCTTCAGAGCCTGGCCATCGAACCAAAGAAGTCGACCATCCTGAGCAGCATGCTTCTTAGGTGGTTTATTATGATCGATGAGGTACTAGGGAGGAGATTGGTGTTTCCGTGGACATTGTCGTGAAGATAGTCGATCCCATAGGATCAATTTAACTAGATCATTGTAACGATCTTTAGGTAGCAAGCAGATTTTTGTAACGTAGGATATTTGTATGTAATTGATTTGATGAATAAAATATTACTTTATTTCTTGCATCTTCTTTGTCGTTTGATAATTTTATTTACGAGGAGTAATTTCCGAGCAGATAAATTCATACTTGATTTATCTTTCAAAACTTTAGGAGTATCAGCGGATCTTTTTTAGATCGTTAGGAGTAGATCGAGGAGTTTTTATTGAGCGGATCAATGTATACTCGACTCGTTTGTAATTATACTTAGGTTTTTAACCCAAAAGTCTTTTAATCATTGAAAACATATCGAGGAGTTTTTATCGAGCGGATCGATGTTTACTCAACTCGTTTTATCTAGACTTAGGTTTTAATACCAAAAAGTCTTTTTCTCGTTGTAAATAGTTCGAGGAGTGTATATCGAGCGGATCGATGTTTACTCTACTCGTTTTATTTAGACTTAGGTTTTTAATACCAAAAGTCTTTTTGATCGTTGAATATATATGTTGAGGAGTTTTTATCGAGCGGATCGATGTTTACTCAATTCGTTTTGTTTAGACTTAGGTTTTTAGTACCTGAAGTCTTTCAATCATTGTAGATATATCGAGGAGTTTTTATCGAGCGGATCGATGTTTACTCAACTCGTTTTGTTTAGACTTAGGTTTTTAGTACCTGAAAGTCTTTTTGATCGTTGAATATATATCGAGGAGTTTTTATCGAGCGGATCGATGTTTACTCAACTCGTTTTGTTTAGACTTAGGTTTTTAGTACCTGAAGTCTTTCAATCATTGTAGATATATCGAGGAGTTTTTATCGAGCGGATCGATGTTTACTCAACTCGTTTTGTTTAGACTTAGGTTTTTAGTACCTGAAAGTCTTTTTGATCGTTGAATATATATCGAGGAGTTTTTATCGAGCGGATCGATGTTTACTCAACTCGTTTTGTTTGGACTTAGGTTTTTCGCACCAATAAGTCTTTATGTTTGTTGTGTTCGATCGAGGAGTTTTTATTGAGCGGATCAATGTTTACTCGACTCGTTTTGTTTTTGTGGTCGGAATGAGGAGTGTTTATTGAGCGGATCAATGTATACTCGACTCATTATAATTTAGACTTAGGTTTGTCATCAAAAAGTCCTTTTTGCCGTTGACATAAATCGAGGAGTGTTTATTGAGCGGATCAATGTATACTCGACTCGCTTCGTTCTGATATTTATCAATATGCTAGTGTAATTCCACAGAGCGTTAATCGAAATAATCGATGTATAGAAAATGCTAAAATTTTTACTAATTGAACTCTAGGCTAAGGCCTTTGTTACAAGGATTAAAACTTGATAAAGTAAAGTAAAATAAAACAATGCAGTATAATCTGCTAAAATTTATTTACCATAGTATTTCCTAAGGTTGACTGCGTTCCAGGTTCTTGGTAAGGCTGTCCCATCCATGTGTGCAATTTTGTATGAACCTTTCTTTCCTACGCCAATGACGATGTAAGGTCCATCCCAATTTTGTTGTAACTTTCCCACATGCTTGGATACTTCTACCTTTTTCAAAACCAAGTCTCCTTCTTTGAAGGTTCGGACGCGTACTTTTTGATTGTATGCTTTCTCCATATTTGCCTTAGTGGCTTGTAGGCGTACGGCAGCTTTATCCCTTAAGGCTTCTGTTAGATCGACGTCATTTTCTCTTGCCTTTTCATTTTCTTGTTCATCAAACATCTCTATTCTTGGCGTTGGAATTAAAGTTTCCACAGGAATAACAGCTTCCGACCCATATACCAAGCTGAATGGGGTTTCCCCAGTTGAGTTTCTTACCGTGGTTCGATTAGCCCACAATACTCCTGGTAGTTCATCGAGCCATTTTCCTTTGGCTGATCCTAATCTTTTTTCCAAAGATTTTATTATCTCTCGGTTTGCTACTTCGGTTTGTCCGTTCGCTCTTGGATGCCCGACTGAAGTGAAATTTTGTTGAATTCCCAGTTTCGAACACCATTCTATCACTTGTTTTCCAGCGAATTGGGTTCCATTATCGGAAATTAGGATCCTAGGGATGCCAAATCGACAGACTATGAACTTCCAAAGGAAGTTGATCACTTGGAATTGAGTTATTCGCGCTAAGGCGATGCACTCTATCCATTTGCTGAAATATTCTACAGCGACCAGGACGTAAGCTTTCTTTGATCTGGCCGCTGGGAAAGGCCCCACGATGTCCATTCCCCATTGATCGAAAGGCCAACAAATTGGAATCGGGTGCATATTTTCTGCTGGTTGATGACATACGTTGGCATGTACTTGGCAATGATGACATTCTCGGACGTAATTTGCGGCGTCCTTATTGACAGTAGGCCAATAGTAACCTGTTCTGAGGCATTTTAAAGCCAATGCCCTCGATCCGCTGTGATTTCCCGCGTCTCCTTCATGTATTTCTCGCAGTATTTCAGCGGTTTGGGATTCAGAGACGCATCTCAGGAGAATTCCTGATACTGACCTTCGGTAGAGTTTTCCTTCTACGAGTGTATATTTTGGGGCTCGATATTTTATTTTCCGAGCTTCATTCTGATCAGATGGTAGTTTTCCTTCACGAAGATAGTCTATCATTGGTGTCATCCAATTATCTTCGACTTCTTCGATTTCCATTATATCGACTATCGGTGTCTCATCGATGTCGACAGCCGGTGTAGAAGAGATCAGCCAGTTGATCACTCGTTCGGTCTTTCCGTCTTGGGATCCTGTAAACTTAGATAGTTGATCGGCCCATTTATTTTCCGAACGTGGAATGTTTTGTATGTCGAAATCTTCAAACTTCTCGGCTAGTGCTTTTACTTTGGCGAGGTATTTGATCATGTTGAATTCCTTAGCCTCGTATAAGCCTTCTATTTGCCTTTGTACTAACTCTGAGTCGGTTAATACTTTTAGCCTCTTTATGTTGGCTTTGATTGCCATTTCCATTCCTGCGATTAACGCCTCATACTCTGCTTCGTTATTTGTTACGACAAAGTCCAATGTAATAGCATAATTCAAATCTTCTTTATTAGGTCCGGTGAAGTTGATTCCGGCGCCTCCTCCTTCCCGGCTTGAAGCACCATCTACATGCATTAACCAGGTTTGATCTTCTATGATCAATATATCCTCATGGAGGGTGTTTGATGATTGTGTTGGTGTTTCCAATAAAAAATCAGCCAATACTTGGGCCTTGATGGCGACCCTTGGTTTGTAGTCGATATCGAATTGGCTGAGTTCGATGGCCCATTTGATTAGTCTTCCGGAGGCTTCTGGTTTTGCTAGGATCTGCCTAAGCGGTTGGTTCGTCAAAACGATGATTTTGTAGGTTAAGAAGTAGGGTCGGAGTTTTCGAGCAGCCACTACTAAGGCCAGCGTGAATTTTTCTATTTCCAAGTAATTCTTCTCCGCCCCTTGTAATAACTTGCTGAGATAATAGACAGGCTTATGCTCTGAACCCTCTATCTTAATTAGTACTGAGCTAATGGCCGTATCGGAGATGGAGATGTATATGTACAATGGTTCCCCTTCTGTTGGTTTGGCCAACATCGGAGGGGATGTCAAATATTCTTTGAGTTGTTCGAAGGCTCGTTCACATTCTTCGGTCCAAACGAAGTTTTTCGCTTTTCGAAGCGTTTGGAAAAAGGGCAAGCTTCTGTCCGCAGATTTAGATATGAATCTATTCAATGCTACGATCTTCCCAACCAAGCTTTGCACTTGAGAGATGGTCTTGGGAGGTTTCATTTCAGTTATGGCTCGAATTTTTTCTGGGTTGGCTTCTATTCCTCGCTGGTGTACCAAATATCCCAAAAATTTTCCCGACTTAACACCGAAGGTGCATTTTGCAGGGTTCAACTTCATACGGTATTTTCTTAGGATTCGGAAACATCGATCTAGATGTCTTACGTGATCCGCTTCATTCATACTTTTTACTAACATGTCGTCTATATAGACCTCCATTATTTCTCCGATTAACTCCCTGAACATTAGGTTTACCAATCTTTGGTATGTAGCCCCGGCGTTCCTTAATCCGAACGGCATTACTATAAAGCAGTATACTCCCTGTTCGGTTATGAATGCGGTCTTCTCTTGATCCCGCTCGTCCATGTATATTTGGTAAAAACCTTGGAAGGCGTCCATCATGCTGAACAGCGCGAAGCCAGCGGTCGAGTCGACCAATAAATCAATTCTTGGGAGGGGGTAAGGGTCGCGTGGACATAACTTGTTAAGGTCGGTGAAATCATTACACATCCTCCATTTGTTGTCCTTTTTATCCCCTTTTGCTACTAGTACAACATTACATAGCCATTCCGAGAAATGTATTTCTCGGATTTGTTTTGCTTCCAGCAGTCTTTCAACCTCGGCTTTGATAATTTTATCTTTTACTGGTCCATGATTTCTTTTCTTCTGTCTGGCGGGTTTCGCTGAAGGGTCAATTTTTAGGGTATGCTTGATTACCCGAGGATCGATCCCTTCGATGTCATTTGCACTCCAGGCGAAGACGTCCACGTTATTTCTTAGAAATTCGATTAACATTACTTCTCCTTCTTTGCTCAATTCTGTACCAATTCTTGTCTTTTTGGACGAGTCGCCTTCTACCAGAATTATATCTTTATGTTCTGGGGGTTGCAAGGATAAGTCTAGTGGTTTTTTCCCCTTTTTATCTAATCGATCAGTAATAGGAATTTCGACCTCATTTCTAGTGAGATCGTCTACGATCTTTCTCTTGCTCGGAGTAATTGACTTGGGGTGTTCTTTCAACGTTAATGATGTGCTGTAGCAGTCCCATGCCATACAGTGGTCGTTCGTTATTTCTCCAATGCCGCTGTCGGTTGGAAATTTTATTTTCTGATGATAGGTAGAGACTACAGCTCGAAAAAGGTTAAGGGCTGGTCGCCCTAATATAGCGTTATAAGCGAAGGGTGTATCTACCACTAGGAATTTTACCAACTTCACGGTCCGAAGTGGTTTCTTTCCGAGCGATACACTTAAAGATATCGTTCCGCTGGGGATGATCTCGGAGCCTCCAAAGCCTACTAACGGCGTTGCTACCCTTTGTAGGTTTATTTGCCCGAGGTTCATTTGTGCTAAGACCTCTCTGGAGATGATGTTTGCTGAGCTTCCATTATCGATTAGGATTCTTCTCACATTATAATTTGCTATTTCTAGCGACACTACCATAGGGAAATCTGGGTTATCCTCTTTTGTATCCCAAGTGATGTTTTTAGGTACTTCACCTTCGTTAAAGCTGATCGGCTGGTGATTTGTTGGCCTGTTTTCTAATGTCCATATTTCTTTTGGATATTTAGAATTTGCAATTATGGATCTGGTCGTTCTTCGTCTAGCATTACGACTATCTCCACCCGCAGGCCCCCCGGATATAGTGTGGATAGTCCCATTGACCTGGTCGTGATTCAATTCCTGAGTAGGCCGACGTTCAGGTGATCTTCGATGAGAACTTCTCCTTTGAGTTCCGTTCCGGGGGCTTCTGCTTCTTTCCCTTTTGCGATTATCTCGTTCTATGTATTCGTCTAGTTTTCCTTGCTCGATCAGTTTTTCAACTTCTCTCTTAAGGTGAAAACAATTTTCCGTTCGATGCCCATGTGCCCTATGGTACTTACAGTATTGATCATAGTTTCTAGACCCTGGTCTGGGCTGAGCGATTTTCCTCGCCTCGGGAATCCAATTATTCCTTTCTAGAACTTCCAAGATTTCTTCCATTGGAGCATTTAATCTTGGGTGTTCTACTTGATTCACTCTGCTTCTGATTGGTTGTTCAGGGTTTCTTGGTCTTTGGTAGAAATTAGGTTGCCTTTCTTGGTCGGCTCTGCTGTATTCCAGTCGCTGGAAAACGTTACCTCTCCTGGAAGATCGCTCGTAATCCAAGGATCTTTGGGCGGGAATCTTGTCATGCCGCTTAGACCCTGTAGCCGCGACTTTGTTTTTGTTCTTATCCTTAAAGGAATTCATCTCTTCTTGGGTCATATACTTAGACGCCAGGCTCATGATGTCGGCGAACGTTCTTGGTTGTTTTCGACTGAGGGCATTTCCGAACTGCCTGTTTTTAGTGAGATCGAAGAGGATAGATATTATGTAATCGATATTTGGGGAATCGATTTTAAGTAATTCTACGTTGAATCTGGCCAACCAATTCCTTAGGGATTCTCCTTCTTGTTGATATATAGTTCCAAGGTAGCTCATCGGAAGTTTTTGTCTCTTCTGACTGGCAAACTGCTGCGTCAATTTGTTACAGAGTTCCCTAAAGCTGAATATGGAGTTGGCAGGTTGTTTCGCGAACCAGTCCAATGCGAGTCCTTCGAATGTAGTTACCATTAATTTGGCAGTGAATTCGGCAGAGTGGGCATATAAATTCATTATATTCGTAAAGCTAAAAATATAATCATCCGGGTCAGTGGTTCCATCATAGCGAGGTAGTCTACCCGGGACTTGTCCGATCGATTGTGCCTCTTTTATTTCCCTGCAGAAGGGAGAACAGGCCGCAAGGCTCTCCTGGAGTTTCGTGGTTCGGGCCCACGGATTTTGAATAGATCGTAAGCGTTGTTCGAGTCGGTCCTGCACCATCCTTTCAATTTCTCTTTCCGTCAGTCGAGACGTTCGTGGTCGATCAGGGATTGTATCATCTATGTCATCATCAATAGGGATAATTGTACGTTCCCTGGATCCACTGCGCTTCGCCTGGGTTTTTCTGTGACCTGGTTTTCTTCGAGGATTATTGTCGGAGGGTTTTGAATTG
The DNA here is from genome assembly GCA_038501285.1 of Penstemon eatonii. NCBI lineage: Eukaryota > Viridiplantae > Streptophyta > Magnoliopsida > Lamiales > Plantaginaceae > Penstemon > Penstemon eatonii. The sequence continues at coordinate 55,345,578 of CM076715.1, read as the reverse complement.
TCCTGTTGTGGACTGTGTAGTGAGCGGTGCTCGCTTGGTGGGCTATCAGCTTGTTGAGATACTTGATCGTTTTGTCCGGGCGTTCTCCGAGCAGGAATTGTCCTGGCAGCCCTAGGGTTTCGCGGAATTTGATCAAGCACAAGTAATTCTTCCGGGGAGAGCGATTTAACGAGCATCGCTATTTGTCGTAATTTCTCCTGAGCACCCGGGAGAGGAACGGGGATCTCGGGGACTTCCGACTCTTCCTGTATCGTACCGGGAGGACCTTCTAGGGGTTCCTGATGTCGGGGATGGGTATTCTGCAAATTCTCGTCGGTGTTGGGAACGTTATTATTGTCGTTCTCCTGTGGATCTTCAGATGTGTTATGACCGGTGGTTGTGTTACTTCTTGCTCCGACACGGGCGCTTTTCCTTGGGCGAGCCATATGTCGATCGAATAATTAACCTAGCCCCTCGGTGGGCGCCAACTGATTTAACCGTTTTTCGTCAGGTTAATTTAATATCAGTGAATTTGTGATATCGGGGGTTTGGATATTGAATTATTCAGTATATTGGGCTCTGTTACTTTATTCTGGATGGATCGTTTACAAAGAAAAGCAATAATCAAAGGCAAGAAGTAAAACCATTAACAAAATTAAGAATACTCCAATATGAATGTAGAATTCTGCAATAATAATGGATATTATTGAGTTCTATTAATGTATTCTTGTGTAATCTCAGAATTAAGAGAATTCGTAGTTGTCTCATACAATGAATAACTAGGTATATATATTACGCTAAACCTAGTATTACAAGGAATCATAGTCCTGCTTGGACTCGGCCCAACTATCCTTCTTGGGTCCGGAGTATAATCTTTACTCGGAGCGAGCGGCATTTGGCAGGGTCTGTAAGAAGATCCCGATCCTTTATAATTGGTCGAATCGATCTTATAATCTTTGTTCGATCTGATCAGTATGTAGGGTGCGAAATAGCCCCCATCAATGACTTTTAAATATTACTAGGAAAGTGCACGTGCGTTGCACGTGATTAACGAATTTTCTATGTTAGTTGAATCATACAATTATTTTTCAATATACTATCTTAATGACATATCATATAATTTTATTGGCTAATTCACTTTAATTATTACTATGTTGTTACCAAAAATTAATTATCATAAATACTTATAATCAAAACTTGAAAATAAATAAATGAACTATAACTATTAAGTATTTTTAATCTGAATTTACATGTCTACATAACTATTATTATAAAACAACCATTTGAACGAATGAACAATATCTATTATTTTCTTCCATTACCTTGATATTTCCATCTCAACCATTTTCCACAGGTTTAACCCATTCTTTTTTATTTTTCTCAATCGGATTCTTGATATTGCAATCGTGTAATGAAAATTATGCTTTCCATAGTACGAGGCTAATTGTTGCTGTAAATATTTGTAAATCTTCAAAGTCTAAATCACACAATAAGTAAAAAGTATCAATTTGTGGCCTTGAAAACTTACCGCACAATGAAGAAAACAATTTTTTACAAATTCTTCCCCACCAAGAATGAGGAGGATTCCTCCTTAGCTAGATCTATCTCGAATAGTTCCATCCAATATAATGGCACGTTGGTAGAGATAAGGGATATTCATCCACCACCAATGTTGAGGCCCAGACATCCATGGCATATTCGAAAATTTCTGACCCAGTCTGAGATTGATTGCGGAAAGCTAATCATTTCATTTCATGAAACATTCGAGGACATTATTCGATACTGGAACCTTGACATATCGAGACAACTTGTTATCTCAACGGCCAAGATTTCGGTGACTTTGTGGGATATGACATACGAGTCAATTCCTTCAAAGTATAAGGGGAATGGCGTTTATCTCCAATAAATTGATAATGAAAATTTTGCACTTATGTGCAATGACCTCATTAAGCAAATTGGCTTGATGGCAGATGATTACATAGGTCTTTGTTGGAATTCGAGTGACTCTAGTTTTCATTTCAAATTATTTCTTAGAAATATCCGATAATTTTATCTTTATGAGTCAAAAGATAAAGAAAAAATAATCAAGTCTTCAGAATAATGTTATTGTCGTATCAGTAAATATTAGCACATTTTACATCTTTAAATGTTGTAAAGGTACAATTTATTCAACATTCACATGAAATATTATATTATTTTTATGCTTATAATAATTAAGTGTTTTTATTGTTTCTTATTTAAAGTGTCGTAGTTCATGAATTATTTTGTTGCATATTAAATATACTTGTTGCTATGTATAACATGTAAAATTATTGTTTCTCAGTTAATTATATGAAGTAAGTATGACTTTTAAATATTACTAGGAAAGTGCACGTGCGTTGCACGTGATTAACTAATTTTCTATGTTAGTTGAATCATACAATTATTTTTCAATATACTATCTTAATGACTTATCATATAATTGTATTGGCTAATTCACTTTAATTATTACTATGTTGTTACCAAAAATTAATTATCATAAATACTTATAATCAAAACTTGAAAATAAAAAAATGAACTATAACTATTAAGTATTTTTAATCTGAATTTACATGTCTACATAACTATTATAATAAAACAACCATTTGAACGAATGAACAATATCTATTATTTTCTTCCTTTACCTTGATATTTCCATCTCAACCATTTTCTACAGGTTTAAATATTCTTTTTTATTTTTCTCAATCGGATACTTCATATTACATTCGTAAAATGAATATTATGCTTTCAATAGTACGAGGTTAATTGTTGATGTAAATATTCGTAAATCTTCAAAGACTAAATCACACAATAAGTAAAAAGTATCAAATTGTGTCCTTGAAAACTTACCGCACCATGAAGAAAATAATTTTTTACAACTTCTTCCCCACCAAGAATGAGGAGGATTCCTCCTTAGTTAGATCTATCTCGAATAGTTCCATCCAATATAATGGCACGTTGGTAGAGATAAGGGATATTCATCCACCACCAATGTTGAGTCCCCGACATCCATGGCATATTCGAAAATTTCTGACCCAGTCTGAGATTGATTGCAGAAAGCTAATCATTTCATTTCAAGAAACATTCGAGCACATTATTCGATACTGGAACCTTGACATATCAAGACAACTTGTTATCTCAACGGCCAAGATTTCGGTGACTTTGTGGGATACGACATACGAGTCAATTCCTTCAAAGTATAAGGGGAATGGCGTTTATCTCCAATAAATTGATAATGAAAATTATGCACTTATGTGCAATGACCTCATTAAGCAAATTGGCTTGATGGCAGATGATTACATAGGTCTTTGTTGGAATTCGAGTGACTCTAGTTTTCATTTCAAATTATTTCTTAGAAATATCCGATAATTTTATCTTTATGAGTCAAAAGATAAAGAAAAAATAATCAAGTCTTCCGGATAATGTTATTGTCGTATCAATAAATATTAGCACATTTTACATCTTTGAATGTTGTAAGGGTACAATTTATTCAATATTCACATGAAATATGATATTATTTTTATGCTTATAATAATTAAGTATTTTTATTGTTTCTTATTTAAATTGTCGTAGTTCATGAATTATTTTGTTGCATATTAAATATACTTGTTGCTATGTATAACATGTAAAATTATTGTTTCTAAGTTAATTATATGAAGTAAGTATGACTTTTAAATATTACTAGGAAAGTGCACGTGCGTTGCACGTGATTAACTAATTTTCTATGTTAGTTGAATCATACAATTATTTTTCAATTTACTATCTTAATGACATATCATATAATTTTATTGGCTAATTCACTTTAATTATTACTATGTTGTTACCAAAAATTAATTATCATAAATACTTATAATCAAAACTTGAAAATAAAAAAATGAACTATAACTATTAAGTATTTTTAATCTGAATTTACATGTCTACATAACTATTATTATAAAACAACCATTTGAACGAATGAACAATATCTATTATTTTCTTCCTTTACCTTGATATTTCCATCTCAACCATTTTCCACAGGTTTAACCATTCTTTTTTATTTTTCTCAATCGGATACGTCATATTACAATCGTAAAATGAATATTATGCTTTCCATAGTACTAGGTTAATTGTTGCTGTAAATATTCGTAAATCTTCAAAGACTAAATCACACAATAAGTAAAAAGTATCAAATTGTGGCCTTGAAAACTTACCGCACCATTGATGAGGGGTAATTTGGATCCCCTGTCCTCACTAGCTCGATGTGGGTCGAATAACATCAGTCCTTGTTCCTAGGAACGACGAGCCGAACCAGGGCTTAAATTAATCTGTTCCGAGCTTGTAAAGAGAACTCGAGGTCGAATGGCACTGTTGGGCCGAGCCCAGGACCAGGCCCATCAGCTCAGCTATAAATACCCCAAGCATTTATGGCAATGACACAACTTCCCAGGTGCTCTTCCTTCGAGACTGCTACTCGGACTCACTTGGGAATACTAGCATAGGCTTCCTTATATGTATTTCATCCTCTAGCTTGTACGGCATCCAATAGTGCTCGAATAGGACTCCCATTTCTTTTAATCTGTATTCGATCACCAAGAATATAATACTATTGATCTTTTATCTCCATTTACATTCATTAGTACGGCATTTTACACCACCCTTATCGAACTGACGAAAACGTGTAAGATCAATTGGCGCCCACCGTGGGGCCTTATTCGAGTATTAGATCGAAGTATGCCTACCACGAGGAGAAATACTTATATCACAGGAGAGCTTTCCCAGGCAGCAGGAGCACAGAATCCGATCGACATCGAGCCAGACGATCTGTCGTGTGGGACTCACCAACCGCCATTTGTTTTTAGCAACGATCCTTCGACCAGCGGAGCAAAGGTAAAAGTTCTATGTTTATAAATGAATAAATTTCACGAATATTATTCTCAACTAGCCAAGATCAGATTTAATCCGATCATCGGTCAACGTCAAAAGATAATGAAAAGTCTATGGAGTTGCAACTTATTAAGGCTCGGAATTCATTTATCCGATCTTCATATTTAGTGATCTCAAGCTAAATTATGCGAGTCAAATTATTATCAATTATCTGATGGTTTTCTTGATCAGTTAGAATAGAAATAGTTACATTCTATTGCTCGATGGTAATCTCTAAATATGAATATCAATAAATGTCCGTACGACGGCGACAAGTTCCCGAAGTCGCAATTGAGGGTGGGCTATAGTTCGATCTATAAAAGAAACTTTCGATCCCAAAGGGAAGGGATATATAGCTTCGCAATGACTATAAGTTCCTGCAAGCCTAACTCAAATTCGACTGGAGAGATAGAAAAGACGAAGGAATAAAACAAGAAAATTCGAACAAGAAATAAAGCTTTATTAATTGATATTCTTCGAACAAGTTACAAGCGAAGTTTTGAATATAATATTAAAGTTCGAGCTCAAGAAATACAGTACAATCACTCCTACATTATTACAGGTTCTGCGAGTAAGTCTATCCTGATACATATTCGGTCGTCGTCCCTATTAGATCGCTCCAGATGCAGAACTCAGCAGTGATTCTTCGTGATCATCACTAGCCACGTGTCGCACATCCATCTTCGTACGGGATGAAAGCCGGATCAAAACTCTTCTCCGGGGCTTCAGACCGACCTTAGGTCTTCATCTGTAAATAATGATTGAAATACTCAATCATTATTTGCAGGTTAATCCGAACCGGTGCAGCAAAGGCTTATCTCAGCAGAGGCACCCCAAGGAAGCTCGGAGGAACTATACTTCAAGAAAGCCCTCGAGGAAGCTGGTGCCTCAGATTTAAAGAACTCCTCTCAGATTAACCAGCTGCCCGATCGGATTCTACGCCAGAAAACCGGAATTCTAACCCGCACCAGATAAGATATGTCTGGGAAAACAGGTTGCCTGCCGGTATTCTAGGCGCAATTTCTTTTGCCTGTCGATATTCTAAGCGAAAAGGCTTATACCAAAAGAGCTAAAATCAAAAAACAGGGTTCGAAGTCTAATCTCAAATTCCTTTATTTGGGAGAAAGTATGAATCAAATTTAAAACTCGACCCATGGAGATCGGAGGAAGCATAATGGAAAAAGTGGGGAATGTCATATAAATAAAGGACCTATTTATAGCGGTGAAAGATTTTTAATCAACGGCCCAGATAACAGATCGCAAAAGGCTAGGATGTATGTATTAAATGGACTGACCGATGCGTTTCCCGAGAAATAGGGTCCTGTTTGGTTAGGAGAACGTACGGTCTAATAATGTGCAAAGAAAGGCCTATTCAAAATGTTCATTCGAACAAATGTTTTACTTATGATCTTATTCGAAAGATAGCCCAAGGATCAGGAGCACTTGTCTAAAAGTTCAACCCTCATGCGCCTAATATTCTAAATATAAAACCGCTATTTTTACAACCGACTAGTGACGTTCGAATCTAAAAGGCTATGATGGATCTACTCGAACAAGACTCTCGAGCTGAAAAATTCGACAGCTCAGGAAACTCGGCGATAGCAAGGATCAATCACAACAAGTCCTTATTTAATTTCAAGTCTACCAAGATATTAGTCTCTTACTCGCTCAAGAGACCACTGCCCGAAGACCATTATTTCATCAAAGTTTATTTCGATCGGAGCTATATATTCAGTGGAGACTCGTCTCGCCAATATTCATATTATTTCATCTTATTCCGTTATTATTGATCTCTGTTCATCTATTATTCCATCTCTACTTGTCTCCATCTACTATAAAAAAGGGTGAAAGCTGTTGCTACGACCCTCGAAGACCGACCAAGGGTGAAAGCCGTTGCTATGCCCCTTGGATCGAGAAATAAAAAATGGGTGACGACCCTCGGGCTAAAAATGCTCTGAAACGACTAAGGGTGAAAGCCGTTGCTACGCCCCTTAGATCGAAATTATTAAATGGGTGAAAGCCATTGCTACGACCCTCGGGCTAAAAATGCTCTGAAACGACTAAGGGTGAAAGCCGTTGCTACGCCCCTTAGATCGAAATTATTAAATGGGTGAAAGCCGTTGCTACGACCCTCGGGCTAAAAATGCTCTGAAACGACTAAGGGTGAAAGCCGTTGCTACGCCCCTTAGATCGAAATTATTAAATGGGTGAAAGCCGTTGCTACGACCCTCGGGCTAAAAATGCTCTGAAACGACTAAGGGTGAAAGTCGTTGCTACGCCCCTTAGATCGAAATTATTAAATGGGTGAAAGCCGTTGCTATGACCCTCGGGCTAAAAATGCTCTGAAATGACTAAGGGTGAAAGCCGTTGCTACGCCCCTTAGATCGAAAATATTCGAAGGGGTGAAAGCTGTTGCTAAGACCCTAACTGCAAGTTATTGATGATGCCAAAAATTCCAACAATATCCTATTTCGGACTACAGCAATCGAGATCTGCTAAGACCGCCTCTTATTATCCAAGTATTATTAAACTTTCGATTACTCTATCAGCAAATGAAATCGGCGAAGAGCGCCAATTATCATTTATATCTGAACATCGAAGGTCGAAGAGTGTCGATTGTTGTTTATTATCTAAATACTAATTAAAGTCGCTGGGGATTAGCATTCGTTGTTCATATTCTTGAGGCGAAGAAATTGATGCTCGGTAACAAAACACGGAAGCTATTCTGCAGATTAACAAATAAGGATGATAAAGGAAATAAATATTTTATTCATGATCTTTCAAACAGTTACAAGAGAGTTCGTGATTACAGTAATAAGGAAAATCGAGCAAAGCTGAGACTTTACATTTAATGTAACCCTATTACAAATTAACCCTACGCTAGAATGTTTTCGTAATCGAAGACGGAAGGCGAGGCTAGGATAACACTTCTACCCTTCATCCATCGCTTCCTCAATAATTGCTCCACGCCGGACCAGATCGAGAGACAGGGAAGCAGTCCCTAGAGAAATTATTCCACGCAATCTCGAAGGCAACATTCTTCAAGAAACATCTTGAAGAAGTCGAGATCGAGTGCAGGAAAACTCCTACTGCAGTTGACCCACTATCCGACCGGGTGGAGCGACAGGATACAGGAGTTCGAACCAGTCTCAAATGGTTGGAATCAGAGAGAGCTGGTCGCCTGCCGGTACCCCAGTCGCAATCCTTTTCGCCTGTCGATACCCTAGTCGAAATTATTCCCCATACAGGGATGCCGAAGAGATCGAAAAAGAGAGTTTGAGTCCGAATCTCGAACGCTTGTATTGCTGAGATCGAATTGAACATAAAGATGGTTGATGGAGGTAAAAATACAACCATATTGATCGAACGAAATGTTTACAGACAAGTAAAAATATGAAGGTAAATTCAGAGGTATTTATAGGGGGAAGAATTTCGTATCAACGGTGTAGATCTCTTCAGATGAACGGTGGCAATACGTACATTAAAAGCGCTCTGACCGCTCAGATTCCCGACAAATCAGGGACTGTTTTGTCAAGAGAAGATGGGACGTAACAGTAAAAACTCAATCACCAAAGCTGGATAAATCTAATGGCTAAGATACGAGCGATAAATACGCCGACCGATCCGCTTCCCGAAAATTCAGAAACCGTATGGATAAATGAAGAAAAAGTCAAATTCAATAATGCTCGAAATACTTATAGTCTAAATTCCGGTCGTCAAAGAGAATCACAGAGAAAAATTCGGACTATAATTGGTCAAGGAAGCATTAACAATAATTCGTCCGAAGATGGACCGAGATTGGTAAAGAGCTTTACTTAAGCAGATAAAAACGATTGTAAAAGATTAATCAAGAAATTATTATTTTCGAAGTTCGATACATCGAGGAGTTACAAGTTACAAGAAATCAACTCCTATTACATATCAGACTAATCTTTTGTTATTAGTACTTTTTACAATCTTGAGAACATTGGCAAAGCACTAATCTATATATCTGAAAGAGAGAAGAACTTCGTAACCAGGCAATCCTATGAAATTTTCGGCGGACGATAATGTCCTTACTCGAATAGGAGGAGCCTGTCAAGCCAACAGGCTTTTGTCTTTATTTATGATTCCTCAAAAAGGAGAAGGGTAATGCATCTTTTTCTAGGTGTAATGTGAATACTTTATTGAGGACCTCGACCCTCGAAGCTCCACCCCTTACATCCTCGAGGAAGAACCGAACAAACCGCTGGAGACCTTTAAAAGATTTGATGCTTGAGCTTCTCCTAAACCACAGAAGGTCGTGGGTGGTCAGCAATAAAGCTGACCGGTCTCCAAGGTCGGAATAGCGTTCGCCTGCAGATACCCTAGTCGAGATTGAAGTACTAATTAGTCTATGACCTGCGAAATAGGTCCTAACTCGAAATTCAAAATATTGGGCCATGCAACAAGATCTTTTAACCAGCATGGTCGAAGGAGTCTGCTTTCAAATAATTTTATAAGGATACAAAATGAAGAACCCCATTTATAGGTACTATTTTCAAAAATCCAACGGTTAGCAGAAAGCAAAGGGAACGGTCGAGATCAAAAGACTGTTACCCTTCCCTAGAATTTGAGCGGGAAAAGAAGATTATCTGATTAATATATCAAGATCGAAAATCCAAACGGTCGAAACCTAAAATTCGAACAAAGAAAGCAGGCTAAAAGTACGAATGGAAAAGAGCACATCAAATTATACAAGACCAGGCAATCCGAGAAATAAATACATTATTACAAACCAAAGAAGATAGAAATGTCAGAAATTATTCATGATTACATGGAAACGAAAGAAAGACAACATCTAGAGGAGCTTATTATCGGAAAAAATCTTCCGAAGTTCAGCATTACGAGCCTCATATCCCATTCCATATCCACGGTCGTAAGCCTCCTTTTCACGGCGCTCGAAGTCTTGTTTTTCCTGCTCGTGAAGATTTTTCAGTTTCTCGAGCTCCTCGTTCAGTTTTTTGTGAATTTATTCTCCCTGATCTTTAGCAATTTTCTCTTTCTCTAAAGCAAGCTTCTCCTCAAGGACACGGTCGAATTCAGCTTTCTTCTTCTCCAGCTCTAGGGAGATAGCAGCATGCCGATTCGTTTCCCGCTCAGCAAGCGTTTTGAGTTCGACAAAATCTTGTCCGGCCTGTTAAAGGTTCGAATAATAAAAAATAAAAAAAAAAGAAAAAGATTAGCACCTGAAACAGAAAGTGCGACCCAGATTGGAACAACTCTTCTAAATTTCTCTCCTTGGACATATCGGTCTCCGAAGTAGTAAAATCAAGACGCAAAGGGCTATTCACAGCAGGATTCCCGAAAGCAACTTTAGAAATGGGCCCGTCTTTCGATTCTTTAGGCGGGGAAGGAGTAACCATCGGAGGAACAAAGTTAACTCGGGGTTCGGAAACGTTATCGGTCTTTAGGGATTCGGCAGAGATTTCTTCACCAATATTCAACTTAGGTTTTTTGCTCGAACCTCCTGTAGGAGGGACGACTGAAGAGTCGTCAGATAACGACTTGTTGCCGATGGCAAGTTTCTGCAAAGCCTCGACGGGTGTGACCCCGTCAGAATAAGGCCTTTTGTTCGAAGAGGGAACGGGAATTTTCTGCCCAGCTGGTTCTTCACTCGAAGAATCAACAACTTTCGGGGAAGAACCCCCGAGCGCAGCCTCAAGCTCTTCATCCAAAATGGACTTGTTGGAACTGCTCTTGTTTTGCTTTGATGAAGGGCTTTTCTCTTTCTTAATTTCCCCTCCTTTAGGAGCCTTTGGGGAAGACACAGGATTTTTAGAAGAAGATTTGGAGGGCTTGGCCTCCTTGGCAGGTTTTTGCTCTTTGGACGAGTTTTTATTCTTCAAACCACCCAATAGCAGTTTGGGGTCGATAGCCTTGCCCAATATATTTTCCATAGTAAACAGGGAGTGAATCGAGAAATTAGAGGAACGCAGAATATATAGGGAGAGATCCGATCTCTATAAGCAAAGGTGTAGTGTAAATGATTTGAAGAGATCCTCGTATTTATAGGCACTACGCCCTATGATTATGATAGTGAATAGACGCGACCTTCAAGAAAAATTCTATTGGAATAGACAGATTTCAAGCGTAAAATACAAAGAAAACAAACTTTGAAGAGCAAATGATGTCAAAATATTTATAAGATGAGAATATACAAGTTATGCGAACCAGATCGTAAAGAAAACAAATCCGACTGCAAAGAGAAAACGAATTACGAGCATACGTATATACATCTGATTCTTAACTACAAAACTATGAACCCAGCCTTCAGACCACGCCATCTTCGCCGCCGTTGCCTAATAGATCAATCCGATCGAAGGGTCAATCGCCTTCCTTATCCGATCCATTATCTACGTCAACATCTTCGTTCTTTTCCCCTGAGTTAGAAGGGTGATCATCGTCGGAACGCTCGAGCAAATCTGGATTTGGCATCGGAATGCCAAACTCCTCAACTAAGGGGGCATAACGATGACTTTTCCAGTCCACAGTTCCTTGAGGTAATGACGAAGCTTTATAGTCTTTTTCTTCGGCATTCTTGAAAGGATTCATATACAGAAGGTACTCTTCCATTTTGTCCGCGATCCTCTTGGCTGAAATCAATTGTTGAACCCCCTTATAAAAAATAGTTTGGAGGACTTCGCCAATCCTCATCCGAATTAAAGGATCGAAAACAGGCGAACCAAGGAATCTTCGTATGGCAGGAATCTCCGCCTCTTCTGCCCCTTGAGAATAGGCGCGAGCTGAATCTTGCTTGGTTTGCTCAAGTTCGATCTTAATTCTCTTCAGTTCATCTTCAAGTGCGCTCTTCTCTGTCACTACAGACAACAATTCTTCTTCCACGGATGAGGAATGCTTCATAGTTGCTTTCTCGAGCTCTTTCTTTACTTGAGATAATTCTCATTGGTTTTCTGCTAGTTGAGACCGAAGAGTTTGATTATCAATAAAAATCTGTGCATATGCATCATGAGCATCCTGCGACTCCTGCTCCAGCAATGCTAAGCGATAGGTTTGAATAGCGAACAAATCCCCGACCTATGAGATAATTTAAGATATCAGCGATTGCTAGGGACTCTAAAAAAAAAAAAAAAAAAAAAAAAAAAAAAAAAGAAGAGATGGTCAAAAGACAGATGTTTCACCTCATGATACGTTCGGGAGAAATCACTCAAAACCTCAAAATCACCTTTGACGGTATGAAGCAACATATCCCTCTTGAACCGACTAGCCATATAAATCCTAGCGGCTTTGTCGAATTCATTCTCACCACCCGAATCCAGATCGGTCTGAATAGTCCCGCCTTCAGGATATCCAGCAGCCCTACTACCGCGAAAATGTTCGTCCATGAAATCCGCCACGTCAGGCTCCGACCTACCCTCTCGACATGGAACCGAATCAGAACTCACACCAAAGGGTTTCATCCTCCTCGAGGGCCCTGGATGGTCAGCATTCCTCTTTCGACTCAGGAGCTTCTCATACTCCTGAACACCCAGAATCCGGTTCCAGGAATGTTGACTATAACCAACGGACGAAAGAGCAGAAGTATCAGGGGAAAATAGAGTTCGAAGGAGTCCTGCGGTGGCAGAGTTCAAGGAGCTCATAGTACCGAGCCCTCTCAGATCGGGAATTGTAATTGGTATATTAACTGAGTTTCCGCCTAAAATACTTGCATCCGCTCTTCTTTCGGAAGAGTATGGTAATGGGTCGAAATAAAAGGGCTTATCTTCAACCGAGCCGGCAGCAGACAGTCGAAACTTCTCGACCACTCGACCTGCAAAGGAAATACAAAATGTGCACGAGTTTAAACAAGAAGAATTGATGGGTCACACCTCAAAGTAGGCAGAAGCAAAGAAGCATACCCAAAGAAAGAGGGGCAAAAAGCGGAGCAGTAGAGGCTGGCAGGTCATTAATCTGAGGAAGGGATCCTTCGAAGGATTGACTGGAATATTTGATCGCCGGGGCAGGATAATCACAGTGGCTCAACCCAGCCAATCGCAGAACACCTTCCTGAATTAGGAGCTTGGTCTGGTAAGGATTGGACCGCAACTGCTCGAGAAATTCGTCGGAAAGACGGTGGTTTAATTTCTCTTTAATCCTACGAGGACCATATGACCAAGAGTTTACCCCGTCCCATCTATATGGTCTCGTTTTCGAGCTACCGTCTGATACTGGAACATCAGGGCCTTTCACAAAAAAGAATCTCCTCTTCCAACCTTTGATTTTTCCCGTTGTTATATTCGTAAGGAAAGGCCGCTTCGACCGCTGGCGAATGGATACAAACCCCATACTTGAACCCTTGCACAGGTCCATTCTGAATATTTGCCAAAAATTACTAAAGGAGGCCTCTCCCCCCTTTGCCTCCATAAGAGCGCTGAACGCTACTATATACGCAACAGAGTGCGGGAGAAGCTGAGCGGGGGAAAGTGAAAAGAAAGTCAAGATATTTCTGATAAGGGGAATGAACGGGATACGCAAACCACAAGAAAATTGATTCTCATAGAAGGCTTGACAGCCAGTCGGAGGCTCGGTAGCTCGTTCGGTGTAAGAGGGAATGACGATCGAAAACCCCTTGGGAAGAAATTTCCCGAACTCCGCCTCGAGGTAAACACGATCCTTCTTTGAAAAATAACAGGAAGTTTGACTGGCGGGAAGTTTTGACCTGTTCGAGGTGGCGGCGGCAGAAGGATGCGAATGTTTAAAAATCCTGACGAAGGCACCTTCGCCGATGTTGTGTTTCTCGACCACATTTTCCTCAAGATCCTCGGTCGGGTCATCATCCTCGTCTTCTAGACAAAATTCTCCATCTTCGTAATCATCGACAAGCTTTAACAACGGATCGGACTCTTGGTTCTCTCCGACTTTATTCTTACCCTTTGAGCTTCTGGAACTTGACATTATAAATTGGGAAACAGATAGACTGAAGTAAGTGCTTTTTTCGACTCGAATGCTCCGAGCTCAAGAAAGGGCATGATATGTGAGTAATTTTATCAACGAGTCAACATATATATACGGGGTTAAAAGGGTAAAATTGCAAACGGGTCCCCGAGTAACCGCGACGGTTGGACTTACTCTGGGTAAAAAGCTTAAAGTTATCCTTCAGAGAATTGCATTTTTGATCCTTCATTTTCCGAATTGCGGGGTATGTTCCTTGGAAATTGTCCCTGGGGAATCCCATTGATCCTTTAAGCTTATGGTCGAAAAATAAAGGAAGCATTCGCTAAGGAAATGAAGAAAGCATCGCGGTAATTCATAACAAGGAACATACCAATTGGGAGATCCTATGTAAACAATGGACGACAAGGTTATCATCTCGACACTCCGATATATTGTTTCTTATATATGCACTCTTTTTCCCTAGCTCGGTTTTTATCCCAATGGGTTTTTCCGAGTTAGGTTTTTAACGAGGCATATCCGAAACATGTTCCGAACGGCACATCTCGTACCAGCGGGCAATATAATTTATACTTCTTCGAGCGCAAGCTCCTCTTTACGCTCGAGAAGTGGGGGAGTATTAATGAGGGGTAATATGGATCCCCTGGCCTCACTAGCTCGATGTGGGTCGAATAACATCAGTCCTTGTTCCCAGGAACGACGAGCCGAACCAGGGCTTAAATTAATCTGTTCCGAGCTTATAAAGAGAACTCGAGGTCGAATGGCACTGTTGGGCCGAGTCCAGGACCAGGCCCATCAGCTCAGCTATAAATACCCCAAGCATTTATGGCAATGACACAACTTCCCATGTGCTCTTCCTTCGAGACAGCTGCTCGGACTCACTTGGGAATACCAGCATAGGCTTCCTTATATGTATTTCATCCTCTAGCTTGTACGGCATCCAATAGTGCTCGAATAGGACTCCCATTTCTTGTAATCTGTATTCGATCACCAAGAATATAATACTATTGATCTTTTATCTCCATTTACATTCATTATTATATGTATTTCATCCTCTATAACTATTAAGTATTATTAATCTGAAATTACATGTCTACCTAACTATTATTCTAAAACAACCATTTGAACGAATGAACAATATCTATTATTTTCTTCCTTTACCTTGATATTTCCATCTCAACCATTTTCCACAGGTTTAACCCATTCTTTTTTATTTTTCTCAATCGGATTCTTGATATTACAATCGTAAAATGAATATTATGCTTTCCATAGTACGAGGCTTATTGTTGCTGTAAATATTCGTAAATCTTCAAAGTCTAAATCACACAATAAGTAAAAAGTATCAATTTGTGGCCTTGAAAATTTACCGCACCATGAAGAAAACAATTTTTTACAACTTCTTCCCCACCAAGAATGAGGAGGATTCCTCCTTAGTTAGATCTATCTCGAATATTTCCATCCAATATAATGGTACGTTGGTAGAGATAAGGGACATTCATCCACCACCAATGTTGAGTCCCCGACATCCATGGCATATCCGAAAATTTCTGACCCAGTCTGAGATTGATTGCAGAAAGCTAATCATTTCATTTCATGAAACATTCGAGCACATTATTCGATACTGGAACCTTGACATATCGAGACAACTTGTTATGTCAACGGCCAAGATTTCGGTGACTTTGTGGGATATGACATACGAGTCAATTCCTACAAAGTATAAGGGGAATGGCGTTTATCTCCAAGAAATTGATAATGAAAATTATGCACTTATGTGCAATGACCTCATTAAGCAAATTGGCTTGATGGCGGATGATTACATAGGTCTTTGTTGGAATTCGAGTGACTCTAGTTTTCATTTCAAATTATTTCTTAGAAATATCCAATAATTTTATCTTTATGAGTCAAAAGATAAAGAAATAATAATCAAGTCTTCGGAATAATGTAATTGTCGTATCAAGAAATATTAGCACATTTTACATCTTTGAATGTTGTAAAGGTACAATTTATTCAACATTCAAATGAAATATTATATTATTTTTATGCTTATAATAATTAAGTGTTTTTATTGTTTCTTATTTAAAGTGTCGTAGTTCATGAATTATTTTGTTGCATATTAAATATACTTGTTGCTATGTATAACATGTAAAATTATTGTTTCAAAGTTAACTATATGAAGTAAGTATGACTTTTAAATATTACTAGGAAAGTGCACGTGCGTTGCACGTGATTAACTAATTTTCTATGTTAGTTGAATCATACAATTATTTTTCAATATACTATCTTAATGACATATCAATGACATATCATATAATTTTTTTGGCTAATTCACTTTAATTATTACTATGTTGTTACCAAAAATTAATTATCATAAATACTTATAATCAAAACTTGAAAATAAAAAAAATGAACTATAACTATTAAGTATTTTTAATCTGAATTTACATGTCTACATAACTATTATTATAAAACAACCATTTGAACGAATGAACAATATCTATTATTTTCTTCCTTTACCTTGATATTTCCATCTCAACCATTTTCCACAGGTTTAACCATTCTTTTTTATTTTTCTCAATCGGATACGTCATATTACAATCGTAAAATGAATATTATGCTTTACATAGTACGAGGTTAATTGTTGCTGTAAATATTCGTAAATCTTCAAAGACTAAATCACACAATAAGTAAAAAGTATCAAATTGTGGCCTTGAAAACTTACCGCACCATGAAGAAAATAATTTTTTACAACTTCTTCCCCACCAAGAATGAGGAGGATTCCTCCTTAGTTAGATCTATCTCGAATAGTTCCATCCAATATAATGGTACGTTGGTAGAGATAAGGGATATTCATCCACCACCAATGTTGAGTCCCTGACATCCATGGCATATTCGAAAATTTCTGACCCAGTCTGAGATTGATTGCGGAAAACTAATCATTTCATTTCATGAAACATTCGAGCACTTTATTCGATACTGGAACCTTGACATATCGAGACAACTTGTTATGTCAACGGCCAAGATTTCGGTGACTTTGTGGGATATGACATACGAGTCAAATCCTACAAAGTATAAGGGGAATGGCGTTTATCACCAAGAAATTGATAATGAAAATTATGCACTTATGTGCAATGACCTCATTAAGCAAATTGGCTTGATGGCAGATGATTACATAGGTCTTTGTTGGAATTCGAGTGACTATAGTTTTCATTTCAAATTATTTCTTAGAAATATCCGATAATTTTATCTTTATGAGTCAAAAGATAAAGATAAAATAATCAAGTCTTCAGAATAATGTTATTGTCGTATCAATAAATATTAGCACATTTTACATCATTGAATGTTGTAAGGGTACAATTTATTCAACATTCACATGCAATATTATATTATTTTTATGCTTATAATAATTAAGTATTTTTATTGTTTCTTATTTAAAGTGTCGTAGTTCATGAATTATTTTGTTGCATATTCAATATACTTGTTGCTATGTATAACATGTAAAATTCTTGTTTCTCAGTTAATTATATGAAGTATGTATGAATTTTAAATATTACTAGGAAAGTGCACGTGCGTTGCACGTGATTAACTAATTTTCTATGTTAGTTGAATTATACAATCATTTTTCAATATACTATCTCAATGACATATCATATAATTTTTTTGGCTAATTCACTTTAATTATTATTATGTTGTTACCAAAAATTAATTATCATAAATACTTAGAATCAAAACATGAAAATAAAAAATGAACTATAACTATTAAGTATTTTTAATCTGAAATTAAATGTCTACATAACTATTATTCTAAAACAACCATTTGAACGAATGAACAATATCTATTATTTTCTTCCTTTACCTTGATATTTACATCTCAACCATTTTCCACAGGTTTAACCCATTCTTTTTTATTTTTCTCAATCGGATTCTTGATATTACAATAGTAAAATGAATATTATGCTTTCCATAGTACGAGGTTAATTGTTGCTGTAAATATTCGTAAATCTTCAATGTCTAAATCACACAATAAGTAAAAAGTATCAATTTGTGGCTTTGAAAACTTACCGCACCATGAAGAAAACAATTTTTTACAACTTCTTCCCCACCAAGAATGAGGGGGATTCCTCCTTAATTAGATCTATCTCGAATAGTTCCATCCAATATAATGGTACGTTGGTAGAGATAAGGGATATTCATCCACCACCAATGTTGAGTCCTCGACATCCATGGCATATTCGAAAATTTCTGACCCAGTCTGAGATTGATTGCAGAAAGCTAATAATTTCATTTCATGAAATATTCGAGTACATTATTCGATACTGGAACCTTGACATATCGAGACAACTTGTTATGTCAACGGCCAAGATTTCGGTGACTTTGTGTGATATGACATACGAGTCAATTCCTACAAAGTATAAGGGGAATGGCGTTTATCTACAAGAAATTGATAATGAAAATTATGCACTTATGTGAATTGACCTCATTAAGCAAATTGGCTTGATGGCAGATGATTACATAGGTCGTTGTTGGAATTCGAGTGACTCTAGTTTTCATTTCAAATTATTTCTTAGAAATATCCGATAATTTTATCTTTATGAGTCAAAAGATAAAGAAATAATAATCAAGTCTTCAGAATAATGTTATTGTCGTATTAATAAATATTTGCACATTTTACATCTTTGAATGTTGTAAGGGTACAATTTATTCAACATTCACATGAAATATTATATTATTTTTATGCTTATAATAATTAAGTATTTTTATTATTTCTTATTTAAAGTGTCGTAGTTCATGAATTATTTTGTTGCATATTCAATATACTTGTTGCTATGTAAAACATGTAAAATTCTTGTTTCTCAGTTAATTATATGAAGTGAGTATGAATTTTAAATATTCCTAGGAAAGTGCACGTGCGTTGCACGTGATTAACTAATTTTCTATGTTAGTTGAATCATACAATTATTTTTCAATATACTATCTTAATGACATATCATATAATTTTTTTGGCTAATTCACTTTAATTACTACTATGTTGTTACCAAAAATTAATTATCATAAATACTTATAATCAAAACTTGAAAATAAAAAATGAACTATAACTATTAAGTATTTTTAATCTGAAATTACATGTCTACATAACTATTATTCTAAAACAACCATTTGAACGAATGAACAATATCTATTATTTTCTTCCTTTACCTTGATATTTCCATCTCAACCATTTTCCACAGGTTTAACCCATTCTTTTTTATTTTTCTCAATAGGATTCTTGATATTACAATCGTAAAATGAATATTATGCTTTCCATAGTACGAGATTAATTGTTGTTGTAAATATTCGTAAATCTTCAAAGTCTAAATCACACAATAAGTAAAAAGTATCAATTTGTGGCCTTGAAAACACCTCACCATGAAGAAAACAATTTTTTACAACTTTTTCCGCACCAAGAATGAGGCGGATTCCTCCTTAGTTAGATCTATCTCAAATAGTTCCATCCAATATAATGGTACGTTGGTAGAGATAAGGAATATTCATCCATCACCAATGTTGAGTCCCCGACATCCATGGTATATTCGAAAATTTCTGACCCAATCTGAGATTGATTGCGGAGAGCTAATCAATTCATTTCATGAAACATTCGAGCACATTATTCGATACTGGAACCTTGACATATCGAGACAACTTGTTATGTCAACGGCCAAGATTTCGGTGACTTTGTGGGATATGACATACGAGTCAATTCCTACAAAGTATAAGGGGAATGGCGTTTATCTCCAAAAAATTGATAATGAAAATTATGCACTTATGTGCAATGACCTCATTAAGCAAATTGGCTTGACGGCAGATGATTACATAGGTTTTTGTTGGAATTCGAGTGACTCTAGTTTTCATTTCAAATTATTTCATAGAAATATCCGATAATTTTATCTTTATGAGTCAAAAGATAAAGAAATAATAATCAAGTCTTCAGAATAATATTATTGTCGTATTAATAAATATTTGCACATTTTACATCTTTGAATGTTGTAAGGGTACAATTTATTCAACATTCACATGAAATATTATATTATTTTTATGCTTATAATAATTAAGTATTTTTATTATTTCTTATTTAAAGTGTCGTAGTTCATGAATTATTTTGTTGCATATTCAATATACTTGTTGCTATGTAAAACATGTAAAATTCTTGTTTCTCAGTTAATTATATGAAGTGAGTATGAATTTTAAATATTACTAGGAAAGTGCACGTGCTTTGCACGTGATTAACTAATTTTCTATGTTAGTTGAATCATACAATTATTTTTCAATATACTATCTTAATGACATATCATATAATTTTTTTGGCTAATTCACTTTAATTACTACTATGTTGTTACCAAAAATTAATTATCATAAATACTTATAATCAAAACTTGAAAATAAAAAATGAACTATAACTATTAAGTATTTTTAATCTGAAATTACATGTCTACATAACTATTATTCTAAAACAACCATTTGAACGAATGAACAATATCTATTATTTTCTTCCTTTAGCTTGATATTTCCATCTCAACCATTTTCCACAGGTTTAACCCATTCTTTTTTATTTTTCTCAATCGGATTCTTGATATTACAATCGTAAAATGAATATTATGCTTTCCATAGTACGAGATTAATTGTTGCTGTAAATATTCGTAAATCTTCAAAATCTAAATCACACAATAAGTAAAAAGTATCAATTTGTGGCCTTGAAAACACCGCACCATGAAGAAAACAATTTTTTACAACTTCTTCCGCACCAAGAATGAGGAGGATTCCTCCTTAGTTAGATCTATCTCGAATAGTTCCATCCAATATAATGGTACGTTGGTAGAAATAAGGAATATTCATCCATCACCAATGTTGAGTCCCCGACATCCATGGTATATTCGAAAATTTCTGACCCAATCTGAGATTGATTGCGGAGATCTAATCAATTCATTTCATGAAACATTCGAGCACATTATTCGATACTGGAACCTTGACATATCGAGACAACTTGTTATGTCAACGGCCAAGATTTCGGTGACTTTGTGGGATATGACATACGAGTCAATTCCTACAAAGTATAAGGGGAATGGCGTTTATCTCCAAAAAATTGATAATGAAAATTATGCACTTATGTGCAATGACCTCATTAAGCAAATTGGCTTGATGGCAGATGATTACATAGGTTTTTGTTGGAATTCGAGTGACTCTAGTTTTCATTTCAAATTATTTCACAGAAATATCCGATAATTTTATCTTTATGAGTCAAAAGATAAAGAAATAATAATCAAGTCTTCAGAATAATGTTATTTTCGTATCAATAAATATTAGCACATTTACATCTTTGAATGTTGTAAGGGTACAATTTATTCAACATTCACATGAAATATTATATTATTTTTATGCTTATAATAATTAAGTATTTTTATTGTTTCTTATTTAAAGTGTCGTAGTTCATGAATTATTTTGTTGCATATTCAATATACTTGTTGCTATGTATAACATGTAAAATTCTTGTTTCTCAGTTAATTATATGAAGTAAGTATGAATTTTAAATATTACTAGGAAAGTGTACGTGCGTTGCACGTGATTAACTAATTTTCTATGTTAGTTGAATCATACAATTATTTTTCAATATACTATCTTAATTACATATCATATAATTTTTTTGGCTAATTCACTTTAATTACTACTATGTTGTTACCAAAAATTAATTATCATAAATACTTATAATCAAAACTTGAAAATAAAAAAATGAACTATAACTATTAAGTATTTTTAATCTGAAATTACATGTCTACATTAAATATTATTATAAAACATCCATTTGAACGAATGAACAATATCTATTATTTTCTTCCTTTACCTTGATATTTCCATCTCAACCATTTTCCACAGGTTTAACCCATTCTTTTTTATTTTTCTCAATCGGATTCTTGATATTACAATCGTAAAATGAATATTATGCTTTCCATAGTACGAGGTTAATTGTTGCTGTAAATATTCGTAAATCTTCAAAGTCTAAATCACACAATAAGTAAAAAGTATCAATTTGTGGCCTTAAAAACTTACCGCACCATGAAAAAAACAATTTTTTACAACTTCTTCCCCACCAAGAATGAGGAGGATTCCTCCTTAGTTAGATCTATCTCGAATAGTTCCATCCAATATAATGGTACGTTGGTAGAGATAAGGGATATTCATCCACCACCAATGTTGAGTCCCCGACATCCATGGCATATTCGAAAATTTCTGACCCAGTCTGAGATTGATTGCGGAAAGCTAATCATTTTATTTCATGAAACATTCGAGCACATTATTCGATACTGGAACCTTGACATATCGAGACAACTTGTTATGTCAACGGCCAAGATTTCGGTGACTTTGTGGGATATGACATACGAGTCAATTCCTACAAAGTATAAGGGGAATGGCGTTTATCTCCAAGAAATTGATAATGAAAATTATGCACTTATGTGCAATGACCTCATTAAGCAAATTGGCTTGATGGCGGATGATTACATAGGTCTTTGTTGGAATTCGAGTGACTCTAGTTTTCATTTCAAATTATTTCTTAGAAATATCCGATAATTTTATCTTTATGAGTCAAAAGATAAAGAAATAATAATCAAGTCTTCGGAATAATGTAATTGTCGTATCAAGAAATATTAGCACATTTTACATCTTTGAATGTTGTAAAGGTACAATTTATTCAACATTCACATGAAATATTATATTACTATCTTAATGACATATCAATGACATATCATATAATTTTTTTGGCTAATTCACTTTAATTATTACTATGTTGTTACCAAAAATTAATTATCATAAATACTTATAATCAAAACTTGAAAATAAAAAAAATGAACTATAACTATTACGTATTTTTAATCTGAATTTACATGTCTACATAACTATTATTATAAAACAACCATTTGAACGAATGAACAATATCTATTATTTTCTTCCTTTACCTTGATATTTCCATCTCAACCATTTTCCACAGGTTTAACCATTCTTTTTTATTTTTCTCAATCGGATACGTCATATTACAATCGTAAAATGAATATTATGCTTTACATAGTACGAGGTTAATCGTTGCTGTAAATATTCGTAAATCTTCAAAGACTAAATCACACAATAAGTAAAAAGTATCAAATTGTGGCCTTGAAAACTTACCGCACCATGAAGAAAATAATTTTTTACAACTTCTTCCCCACCAAGAATGAGGAGGATTCCTCCTTAGTTAGATCTATCTCGAATAGTTCCATCCAATATAATGGTACGTTGGTAGAGATAAGGGATATTCATCCACCACCAATGTTGAGTCCCTGACATCCATGGCATATTCGAAAATTTCTGACCCAGTCTGAGATTGATTGCGGAAAACTAATCATTTCATTTCATGAAACATTCGAGCACATTACTCGATACTGGAACCTTGACATATCGAGACAACTTGTTATGTCAACGGCCAAGATTTCGGTGACTTTGTGGGATATGACATACGAGTCAATTCCTACAAAGTATAAGGGAAATGGCGTTTATCTCCAAGAAATTGATAATGAAAATTATGCACTTATGTGCAATGACCTCATTAAGCAAATTGGCTTGATGGCAGATGATTACATAGGTCGTTGTTGGAATTCGAGTGACTCTAGTTTTCATTTCAAATTATTGTTTAGAAATATCCGATAATTTTATCTTTATGAGTCAAAAGATAAAGAAATAATAATCAAGTCTTCAGAATAATGTTATTGTCGTATTAATAAATATTTGCACATTTTACATCTTTGAATGTTGTAAGGGTACAATTTATTCAACATTCACATGAAATATTATATTATTTTTATGCTTATAATAATTAAGTATTTTTATTATTTCTTATTTAAAGTGTCGTAGTTCATGAATTATTTTGTTGCATATTCAATATACTTGTTGCTATGTAAAACATGTAAAATTCTTGTTTCTCAGTTAATTATATGAAGTGAGTATGAATTTTAAATATTACTAGGAAAGTGCAAGTGCGTTGCACGTGATTAACTAATTTTCTTTGTTAGTTGAATCATACAATTATTTTTCAATATACTATCTTAATGACATATCATATAATTTTTTTGGCTAATTCACTTTAATTACTACTATGTTGTTACCAAAAATTAATTATCATAAATACTTATAATCAAAACTTGAAAATAAAAAATGAACTATAACTATTAAGTGTTTTTAATCTGAAATTACATGTCTACATAACTATTATTTTAAAACAACCATTTGAACGAATGAACAATATCTATTATTTTCTTCCTTTACCTTGATATTTCCATCTCAACCATTTTCCATAGGTTTAACCCATTCTTTTTTATTTTTCTCAATCGGATTCTTGATATTACAATCGTAAAATGAATATTATGCTTTCCATAGTACGAGATTAATTGTTTACTGTAAATATTCGTAAATCTTCAAAGTCTAAATCACACAATAAGTAAAAAGTATCAATTTGTGGCCTTGAAAACACCGCACCATGAAGAAAACAATTTTTTACAACTTCTTCCGCACCAAGAATGAGGAGGATTCCTCCTTAGTTAGATCTATCTCGAATAGTTCCATCCAATATAATGGTACGTTGGTAGAGATAAGGAATATTCATCCATCACCAATGTTGAGTCCCCGACATCCATGGTATATTCGAAAATTTCTGACCCAATCTGAGATTGATTGCGGAGAGCTAATCAATTCATTTCATGAAACATTCGAGCACATTATTCGATACTGGAACCTTGACATATCGAGACAACTTGTTATGTCAACGGCCAAGATTTCGGTGACTTTGTGGGATATGACATACGAGTCAATTCCTACAAAGTATAAGGGGAATGGCGTTTATCTCCAAAAAATTGATAATGAAAATTATGCACTTTTGTGCAATGACCTCATTAAGCAAATTGGCTTGATGGCAGATGATTACATAGGTTTTTGTTGGAATTCGAGTGACTCTAGTTTTCATTTCAAATTATTTCATAGAATTATCCGATAATTTTATCTTTATGAGTCAAAAGATAAAGAAATAATAATCAAGTCTTCAGAATAATGTTATTTTCGTATCAATAAATATTAGCACATTTACATCTTTGAATGTTGTAAGGGTACAATTTATTCAACATTCACATGAAATATTATATTATTTTTATGCTTATAATAATTAAGTATTTTTATTTTTTCTTATTTAAAGTGTCGTAGTTCATGAATTATTTTGTTGCATATTCAATATACTTGTTGCTATGTATAACATGTAAAATTCTTGTTTCTCAGTTAATTATATGAAGTAAGTATGAATTTTAAATATTACTAGGAAAGTGTACGTGCGTTGCACGTGATTAACTAATTTTCTATGTTAGTTGAATCATACAATTATTTTTCAATATACTATCTTAATGACATATCATATAATTTTTTTGGCTAATTCACTTTAATTACTACTATGTTGTTACCAAAAATTAATTATCATAAATACTTATAATCAAAACTTGAAAATAAAAAAATGAACTATAACTATTAAGTATTTTTAATCTGAAATTACATGTCTACATTAAATATTATTATAAAACATCCATTTGAACGAATGAACAATATCTATTATTTTCTTCCTTTACCTTGATATTTCCATCTCAACCATTTTCCACAGGTTTAACCCATTCTTTTTTATTTTTCTCAATCGGATTCTTGATATTACAATCGTAAAATGAATATTATGCTTTCCATAGTACGAGGTTAATTGTTGCTGTAAATATTCGTAAATCTTCAAAGTCTAAATCACACAATAAGTAAAAAGTATCAATTTGTGGCCTTAAAAACTTACCGCACCATGAAGAAAACAATTTTTTACAACTTCTTCCCCACCAAGAATGAGGAGGATTCCTCCTTAGTTAGATCTATCTCGAATAGTTCCATCCAATATAATGGTACGTTGGTAGAGATAAGGGATATTCATCCATCACCAATGTTGAGTCCCCGACATCCATGGCATATTCGAAAATTTCTGACCCAGTCTGAGATTGATTGCGGAAAGCTAATCATTTTATTTCATGAAACATTCGAGCACATTATTCGATACTGGAACCTTGACATATCGAGACAACTTGTTATGTCAACGGCCAAGATTTCGGTGACTTTGTGGGATATGACATACGAGTCAATTCCTACAAAGTATAAGGGGAATGGCGTTTATCTCCAAAAAATTGATAATGAAAATTATGCACTTTTGTGCAATGACCTCATTAAGCAAATTTGCTTGATGGCAGATTATTACATAGGTCTTTGTTGGAATTCGAGTGACTCTAGTTTTCATTTCAAATTATTTCTTAGAAATATCCGGTAATTTTATCTTTATGAGTCAAAAGATAAAGAAATAATAATCAAGTCTTCAGAATAATGTTATTGTCGTATCAATAAATATTAGCACATTTTAGATCTTTGAATGTTAGCACATTTTACGTCTTCAGAAATAATATTAGCACATTTTACATCAAGTCTTCCTTTACCTTGATATTTCCATCTCAACCATTTTCCACAAGTTTAGCCCATTCTTTTTTATTTTTCTCAATTGGATTCTTGATATTACAATCGTAAAATGAATATTATGCTTTCGATAGTACGAGGTTAATTGTTGCTGTAAATATTCGTAAATATTCAAAGTTTAAATAACAAAATAAGTAAAAAGTATCAAATTGTGGCCTTGAAAACTTACCGCATCATGAAGAAAACAATTTTGTACAAATAATTTATCCAAGTCAACACTTAAATTACACAAAAGTTATAAATTTTTAAACAACTAAAAGTCTAAGATCAAAGACCCATAATATTATTTACTAATAACTAATGTAAGATTTAAAAGGAATATTGGGTTAAAGTAAAAAAGTTCATTTATTATATAATGTTAATTAATTATATTAGTAAAGTGTATAAATTATATAATAATAATATCATATAGGCGGATTCGGGTATTCGAGGTTGGAGAGACTAATCACAAATCCGTTTTATATTCCCGTAATAAAATACGGGTACCCGTATTTTATTACGGGAATATAAAAATACTCGTCCCGCTCGGATATTTTAAAGACGGGACGGGTCGAATTTAGGTTACCGAACCCAACGCCCACCCCTACCTATATTATCTATAATGATAATAATAGTAATAATAATAATAATTTTAAAATGAGCAATAAGACTCTGTAGAATAGGTCTTCTTTGTGATTTCCTATTGCGCACTTGTGGTCGTTTCATTTGTTGTTCGACGCAAGCAGAGTATACTGTAAACTTTGTGATTATAGTATAACCCAAGATCTGTGTGACTTGGAATAGTGGACTAAAGGATTTAAATCCATATAACCACTATAAAAATTCTGGTGAAATGAGCAAAATCAAATTACTTTTTCAAAATGTATTATTAAACAAGTTTTTAACCAAACAACTTTTGGTGGTCAAACCTACCATAGAAATTTTTCTATTAGGTTTAATCCAAAAGAATATAATTATATTGATTATAAAAATGCCTGGTATAGAGCATTCTTTATCAGGCCATTTACTCATTCATGGTTTTTTATTTTCCACTCTGATTGTTCAGAGTCCACCATTAATAAAACCATATAGGAAAATCTTTTGAACAATCAGAGTGGAAAATAAAAAACCATGAATGAGTAAATGGCCTGATAAAGAATGCTCTATTCCAGGCATTTTTATAATCAATATAATTATATTCTTTTGGATTAAACCTAATAGAAAAATTTCTATGGTAGGTTTGACCACCAAAAGTTGTTTGGTTAAAAACTTGTTTAATAATACATTTTGAAAAAGTAATTTGATTTTGCTCATTTCTGGTGTGGGATATTTCAACAGAATTGGTGTCCACCAGTATGAGTTCGTAAAATTTCTGAGTTTTTTGAAAACAATCAGACTCCCAATATTGAGAATCATTATTAAATAAAAGAAATCTAGTTTTTATAAAATCTTTTTGAACTAAATCAGTTGGAACTTCATGATAAGGTGTGAGGCCAATTTCATCAATCCAAGCTTTGTTAACATATTTGATTTCCGGTCTGTCTTTGGGGTCATTTTCTAACTGGATGTTTGAGGGTTTTATGTTGTTGACCAACATGGATTTGAATGGTAATTCTGGAAGATTTTGAAGGGGTCTAAATCTATTTGAACTTGAAGAAGGTAAATTTGAGGGTAAATTTGAAGGTGTTTTTGGAGGGGGTGGTGTAACAGACATATATCTCACCAAAATTTTTGAATCAGGACTCTAATAATCTTTTGATGAATGTACTTTGGATTTGGATTTGGAATCCATCTGCATAATTAATTTCCTTGTAAAAATTCTCGTGTAAGAAAATCAGGAAGAAAATTATTCTCTCCTTTGATATACTCAATTTGAATATCAAAAACAGATAAAATAGCTTGCCACCGCGCAAAAATTTGTTTAGAAACTAAATTTTGAACATCTTTAGGTAAAACTTCTTTTGCAGATTTGCAATCAATTCTTAATAAAAATTTCTTGTTGTATAAATCATCTTGAAATTTTGAAACACATAAAACAATTGAAAGAATTTCTTTCTTAATTGTAGAATAATTCTTTTGAGGTCCAAGCCAGATACCCGAATGGTATCTTACAAGTTGTTCTTTGGTACTAAGTTTTTGTTTTAATATTCCTCCATAACCTATATCTGAAGCATAAGTTTCAACTATCATAAAAGCATTTGGATGAGGAATTCCTAAGCAGGGTAATGAACTAACCTTCTGTTTTATATTTCTAATTATCTTAGTATGCTCATTTGTCCAAGAAGGAGGATTTTTTCTAAGTCTTTGATAAAGGGGTTGACATTCCTGCCTAAGGTTTGGAAAGAAATCTGAAATATAATTTAAACATCCTAAAAATCTTTGAAGCTGTGTTTTGTCTTTTATAATATCTGGAAACTTATCAGTAAAACTAATTGCTCTATTAATAGGCTTAATAAGACCTTTGTTAATATCATGACTTAAAAATTTAACTGAGGTTTGAAATAATTTCATCTTAGTAGCATAAACTACTAATCCATTTTTCTTGACAATATTAAAGAACGTTTGAAGATGTTTAAAGTGTTGATCTAAATTCTCAGAATAAATGAGAATATCATCTATATAAACAATGCTAAATGTACTATAGGAATTAAAAATTTCATTCATAATTCTTTGAAATTCTGAAGGTGCATTTTTCAAGCCAAAGGGCATTACATTCCATTCATAATGTCCAAAGGGGACAATAAAAGTAGTTTTATATCTATCCTTTTCTGATATCTGAATTTGCCAAAATCCTGATTTTAAATCAAACTTTGAAAATATCTTAGCAGAATGAAGCCTATTAATCAAATCCCTTTTGTTAGGAATTGGATATCTGTCCATTGAAGAACTTTATTTAAAGGTTTGTAATTAATAACTAATCTAGGGACTCCTCTCTCTAATTCTGTCTGCTTAACTACATAAAAGGCAGAACAACTCCAAGGGGATTTTGAAGGCCTAATTAATCTTTTGTCTAAAAGATCTATAATTTCTGTTTGACAATGCTTTAAAAATTCCTCATTCATTTGGATAGGTCCAGCTTTGGTTGATATTTATGTGACGCCCCGTTTATTCCCAGCCACGTCCTCGGGCCAGAGACGGCCCTCAACTGGAATCAGGTCGCCAGAACAAACCAATTAACTAAACATGTAATTTAAACTAGACTAGCAGCGGATAACATGTAACTTAAAACTTAAATTAATTTAAATATCGTAAATAATTTATCAATCAGCTTAATACATCAGTACTTAAACAATTCAATTTAAAACTCATAAACACTATCCAAGCACATTTGAAATCTCAAAATTAAAATAATCCAAACAAGACTTTCAAAAATTACAGGACACGACCGACTCGGATCTCGGATCACCAACTACCACATACTTCAACTGTCGAAAGCACCTGAAAAGTAATCCACAAAGAGTGGTAAGTTGATCATCCAACTTAGTGAGCCCGTGTGCAAATGTACATGATAGCAGCGAGCAAGCAACACAATCGAATATCAATTCAAACACGCACACCTTAGACGCTTCACACGCATGTATGCAACAAACATCTCATCCAACCGCATAGAGGGCTCGAATGAATGTGATCAGACTCACGCAAAGACATCTCACCCAGCCACATAGAGGGCTCGAATGAATGTGATAAAAAGACATCTCACCCAGCCACATAGAGGGCTCGAATGAATGTGATAAAAAGACATCTCACCCAGCCACATAGAGGGCTCGAATGAACGTGATAAAAAGACATCTCACCCAGCCACATAGAGGGCTCGAATGAATGTGATCAGACCCAAAGATGCAAATGATGAAGCACAAAAAAAATAAAGCACCAACACTCGCACAACAGAAATTCACAACTTTCTAGTCACAGGCGCAGTTATAAAATCCACAAGACAAGTAAAGTATACAAGCAACAGTCATAACTTATTCAAGAAGTCGCTTCAAGCCGCACCAAGTAAACTTGTACAAGAACACTCACTTGATAAATCGAGACGCTTGGGATAACAAGACGCAAATACTAGTTTAGAAACCTGTAATTAACCGTGGAAATAAACTCCGTAATATGAACAATTAAATTCCAAAGATTCTTTATCAAATTAAAATTCAAAATTTATTTAAACCCAGTGATTTAGTTAAATTAAAGTCCACTAATTATTTGTTTAATTTAAAGAACACACTACATTGTTAATTAACCCACATTCCACTAGGTCCGAACCCATATTCGCTTGATTTCATCATCCGAAACAATTGGCCTAAGTCCCGGCCCAAAAAACTAAATTTCTCGACCCAGCCCGGCCTAAACTCAACCCGGCCCGAACTCAACTCGGCCCAAACCCAACCCGACTAGAAGCTCCAACCCATTCCTACCCAAACTCAGTCCAAAAACAGCCCAAACTCGGCCCCATTTCCTAAGCCCAAACCCAATGCAATTGTAAACCCAAACTCGGTCAAACTCACCACCCAGTCAACTCAACCCAGTCCACTCAGCCCGTTTTTACTGTTCATCATCTTCTACACTACATTTTCAGCAAAAAACTTGTTTTGATCACCATTCTCCGCCTTCCCTTCGTCTTCCCCGACAAGCTTCGGACGGCCATCCTTACCCTAAAACCCGAACCATAACCCGAGGCCCATGTCCCCAAACCCGAAAGAAACCCCCCCTTCTTTTCCGATCAGCCAAGGACGCCTCCTCCTTCACCACTCACCATCCCCCTTAATCACTTCGCCTCTACTCCAAACTCGTACCTCAAGCTTCTATTTTCAGTCTTTCCCGAACCCCAATCTAGCACAAACCATTTGGTTACAAATTTAACAACACTCTAAAATTTCATTTTCCTACCATACCCAACTCAACCCAAAAGCATGTGAACGGAAAAATGAACTACCTGCGGTGGTGGTGGTTTGGTGGCGACGGGAACAAACAAGTTGAGTGGCAGCGGCGGCGGTGGCATTTTACTCCTGTTCTCCTCTTAATTAGTTAATTAACCTAGATTAATAAATCTAATTTGGCCCATTAGATAATTTACAAAGTTTATTTTAATAGGACTTATTTAATAGAAACGTAAATCTAAATGAATTAGATCATAAATTTGATTTTTAGACAAATTACCAATTTCATTTAGTCAAGTTTTATTAAACATTTAATCTTAAAAGAAACATGTAAATGACTAATTGAGGATGCTAAACATTAAATTTTTAAAAATAGAAGTTGTTTAAAATTAAAAGTTTACATCCAAATATCTTAACTTTATGAAATGGCATATTACACCCCGATAGTTATTTAGGGGTTTTACAATCCAACCCCCTAAAAGAATTTGGTCCCCAAATTCCTCTTTATCTTAACTTGTAGAAATAACGAATTATAGTCCATTAGTTATTTTGGGGTTTCACAATCCAACCCCCCTTAAAAGAATTTGGTCCCCAAATTCCTCTTTATCTTTTCTGATAGCTCATGATACTTAGATTGCATTTCTGCTTCTAGTTCCCAATTAAAAAGCAAACAAGCACATAAAACAACAAGCAAGTAAGTCATGCAACGGATGACTTACGACACGACTGACTGACGCTATCCGAGGATCCATACTTGACCTATGAGCCGAAGCACTGATACCAACTGTGACGCCCCGTTTATTCCCAGCCACGTCCTCGGGCCAGAGACGGCCCTCAATTGGAATCGGGTCGCCAGAACAAACCAATTAACTAAACATGTAATTTAAACTAGACTAGCAGCGGATAACATGTAACTTAAAACATAAATTATTTAAATATCGTAAATAATTTATCAATCAGCTTAATACATCAGTACTTAAACAATTCAATTTAAAACTCATAAACACTATCCAAGCACATTTGAAATCTCCAAATTAAAATAATCCAAACAAGACTTTCAAAAATTACAGGACACGACCGACTCGGATCTCGGATCACCAACTACCACATACTTCAACTGTCGAAAGCACCTGAAAAGTAATCCACAAAGAGTGGTAAGTTGATCATCCAACTTAGTGAGCCCGTGTGCAAATGTACATGATAGCAGCTAGCAAGCAACACAATCGAATATCAATTCAAACACGCACACCTTAGACGCTTCACACGCATGTATGCAACAAACATCTCATCCAACCGCATAGAGGGCTCGAATGAATGTGATCAGACTCATGCAAAGACATCTCACCCAGCCACATAGAGGGCTCGAATGAATGTGATAAAAAGACATCTCACCCAGCCACATAGAGCGCTCGAATGAACGTGATAAAAAGACATCTCACCCAGCCTCATAGAGGGCTCGAATGAATGTGATCAGACCCAAAGATGCAAATGATGAAGCACAAAAAAAATAAAGCACCAACACTCGCACAACAGAAATTCACAAATTTCTAGTCACAGGCGCAGTTATAAAATTCACAAGACAAGTAAAGTATACAAGCAACAGTCATAACTTATTCAATAAGTCGCTTCAAGCCGCGCCAAGTAAACTTGTACAAGAACACTCACTTGATAAATCGAGACGCTTGGGATAACAAGACGCAAATACTAGTTTAGAAACCTGTAATTAACCGTGGAAATAAACTCAGTAATATGAACAATTAAATTCCAAAGATTCTTTATCAAATTAAAATTCAAAATTTATTTAAACCCAGTGATTTAGTTAAATTAAAGTCCACTAATTATTTGTTTAATTTAAAGAACACACTACATTGTTAATTAACCCACATTCCACTAGGTCCGAACCCATATTCGCTTGATTTCATCATCCGAAACAATTGGCCTAAGTCCCGGCGCAAAAAACTAAATTTCTCGACCCAGCCCTGCCCAAACTCGGCCCGGCCCAAACTCAACTCGGCCCAAACCCAACCCGACTAGAAGCTCCAACCCATTCCTACCCAAACTCAGTCCAAAAACAGCCCAAACTCGGCCCCATTTCCTAAGCCCAAACCCAATGCAATTGTCAACCCAAACTTGGTCAAACTCACCACCCAGTCAACTCAACCCAGTCCACTCAGCCCGTTTTTACTGTTCATCATCTTCTACACTACATTTTCAGCAAAAAACTTGTTTTGATCACCATTCTCCGCCTTCCCTTCGTCTTCCCCGACAAGCTTCGGACGGCCATCCTTACCCTAAAACCCGAACCATAACCCGAGGCCCATGTCCCCAAACCCGAAAGAAACCCCCCCTTCTTTTCCGATCAGCCAAGGACGCCTCCTCCTTCACCACTCACCATCCCCCTTAATCACTTCGCCTCTACTCCAAACTCGTACCTCAAGCTTCTATTTTCAGTCTTTCCCGAACCCCAATCTAGCACAAACCATTTGGTTACAAATTTAACAACACTCTAAAATTTCATTTTCCTACCATACCCACCTCAACCCAAAAGCATGTGAACGGAAAAATGAACTACCTGCGGTGGTGGTGGTTTGGTGGCGACGGGAACAAACAAGTTGAGTGGCAGCGGCGGCGGTGGCATTTTACTCCTGTTCTCCTCTTAATTAGTTAATTAACCTAGATTAATAAATCTAATTTGGCCCATTAGATAATTTACAAAGTTTATTTTAATAGGACTTATTTAATAGAAACGTAAATCTAAATGAATTAGATCATAAATTTGATTTTTAGACAAATTACCAATTTCATTTAGTCAAGTTTTATTAAACATTTAATCTTAAAAGAAACATGTAAATGACTAATTGAGGATGCTAAACATTAAATTTTTAAAAATAGAAGTTGTTTAAAATTAAAAGTTTACATCCAAATATCTTTACTTTATGAAATGGCATATTACACCCCGATAGTTATTTAGGGGTTTTACAATCCAACCCCCTTAAAAGAATTTGGTCCCCAAATTCCTCTTTATCTTAACTTGTAGAAATAACGAATTATAGTCCATTAGTTATTTTGGGGTTTCACAATATATCTTTCATGAAAATCTTTTTCATAAGGTAGATCAACAACATGCTGTTTTCTTTCCCAAAAAGCATTTGGTAAATTACTACATATTTCTTTAACAAATAATTCTTCTAAATCTTTTATTTTTCTTATAATTTGATCATTTTTCAATTGTTCTTCTATCCTATGATAAGGAAGTTCTTCTTTTAGAAAATTGATATGATTTTTCTTATTACTTAAAATATTTATCTGACGGAAAATAGAAGACTGTTGTAACAAATAAATTTCTTTTTGTTTGACAGGAGTGATAAAAGGGAAGGTTATGGTTCTACCATGAATAGTGGTAGAGACACCTTTATCATTTGTAATGAAAGGATAGATTTGAGTTAAAAATGGTGTGCCTAAGATCATATAATGAGATATGTCTCTAACTAATGTAAAAACATTTTTGAAACAATAACCATTATTACAAATATGAGCCTTAGATAATTTGTATCTAACGTCTAGAGGTGTAGAGTTGGCAGTATAAAGTTGTTCTGTAGTTTTCTCATAAAGTTGTTTACATCCTAATATATTTTATTAGGAATTATTAATTTAATTATGCGTTTTATTTCTTTAAAATTAGTTTAGCGAGTAATTTATTTTATTTACATTTCATACATAAATTAAGAATTTTATTACTCATCGCTTTAGCTGTATATTCACGCATCATTCATATTATATATTTGTTCTTTTTTTATATTTTATTGCTAATTATTTGAGTTAATTGTTATTTTATAGTTGCTTGCTCTATAATTTAGTCGTAATGTTTTATTTATTTTTTGTAAGTACGGTAACAAATAAATTTTTATTTTCATTTAATATGTCTTAGTTATTTATTTAGGTGACTTTATTATTCAGTATTTAAAATTTTTTATATTTAATTATGCGTTTTATGTATTATTTATGTTTCCATTGCCCATTCCGTAAATATTTGTTTTCTTTGTATGTGTAAAACATATTAAGATAAATAAGAGATAGATTAAATTAACAAAATGAAATTTAATTTTTTTATTGTATTGTTTTAATAAAAAAAATAATAACATATGGATATGTTAAAAAATTTGTTTTGTACATTATATACAACAAAATGATAGATTTTCTTTATTCAAAGTATATTCACGTACAAGAGCTCGACAAGCTAAAAAAATTATAACACATCGATAGTATTTCGAATAGTTTACATTTCACAATATACGTGTTTTAATTTAAAGTGTTGCTCTAAATTCTACATTCTATTCTAGGGTCTTCGAACATAGAAAAAGGTACAATTATTTATTTTTTCCAGAAAATAATATCTCCAACAACCTTCCATAATTTTTATCACCAAGTAGCTTAAACTCTTTCCTTAATATCAAAATCGATGTTGGATGAAGATGAAGATGGAGTGTACTGAAGTTAGATTAGTTAAGGGAGGTTTTGATGATTTCCAAAACCTAAAATCAGCTAAGTATGGAAAACTTAGTTGAAATCTCTTAGAAGAATTTTGACCAAGTAAGAAGACAAATCAGAAGGGTCAATTATTCAAGGTCCAGAAGATTACTGATCTGTTGAAGGAAAGAAATCAGACTGATGAAGATCAGCAGACTCAAATCAGATTTGTTCAAGTTTGTGATCAGCCTTGTTCATCATCAGACTTGTATTCTCATCAGCAGAGTTAAAAGGATCAAGAAGTCTCCCCAACGGTAATAAATACCCTTAGAGTAATAAATGCTGAAGTCCGAGGATATTTATGACAAATGATTGAAGAAGAGACTCGTATCAGCTAGGTGCATTTAATGCTGCCTGACAGAAAGTACAGTCTGCAGTACTGTCACTGTGCAGAGAGCCGTTCGCGGAAATTAAGGACCAGAAATCAAGAGATTTGAATTTTGTCTCACTTTAACGGACATAATTCAAATGTGTGAGTATAAATAGCTGAAGAGACGAAGAGAAAAAAGAACACAACATCTGAGTGAAAACTGTTAGAGTGTTGTGAGGAGTATTTATCCATCTGTGTGAAGTGATAAAACTCTGTAGAATAGGTCTTCATTGTGATTTCCTATTGCGAGCTTACGGCCATATTCATTTGTTGTTTTGGCGTAAGTGGAGTATACTGATTACTATGTGTTTTTAGTATAACCCAAGATCTGTGTGACTTGGAAGAGTGGACTAAAGGATTTTCATCCATATAACCGCTATAAAAATCCTTGTGTTTGTACTTTGCATCTTTTACTTGCATATTTTCAGTTTGCGTAAAACCACGTTGATAAAACTATTTGAAAAAGACTTAAAGGAGTTTTAACAAAACTGGGGATAAAATTTTTCAAACTACTAAGTATACTTGTGAAAAACACTTTAAAAATCCGCTGCAAGTACTCTGGTATTAAAATTGATTTTTGACTAAAATCAGCTAAGTGACTATCAGACTAGTGGTCAACAAAGCAGTTCAAAGATTTGTTCTCGATTAGCTTAGTAAACTTATTGTTCTGTAACAGCTTAGTCTGCTTACAGTTGAGCAAAAGTTTTAAAGTTAAAAAGTTTTAGATGTCTATTCACCCCCTCCCCCCCCCCCTCTAGACCTCATATGACCACTTGGGACCAACAAGTGGTATCAGAGCAGGTGGTTCATTAGAATCAGCTGCCTGATCAACGAGCTTGATTCGAGTGTTTTTCAAAGGTTTTCAAACTTTTTCAAAACAGCATATTTTTGAAAATGGATTGTATCAGTCATGTTCCCCACATAGCTGGTATGAGCTTTGAAGACTGGAATATCAGAATGTAGATCTTCTTAGCTGCCTACAATGATAATATGTACACATGTATCATCAAAGGTCCATTCAAATTCACCAAGACTATCAAGGTTGATGAAGTCGATATAGTGGTGGAGAAAGATTTACACAAAATGACAGCCGAAGAAATAAAGCTGTTTAATCTGGACAAAGTTGGCCGTTTCATCATGACCAAGGCCCTTGACAATGATAGATTTGACAAAGTCAAGCACTGCAAGACTGCCAAAGAAATGTGGGATAAGGTTCGTGGTATGAGCGAAGGAAACGACGTTATCAAAGAGCATCAGCTGAGTGTTGCTCTGGAAAAGTTGGACAACTTCAAGATGAAGTCTGCGGAAACCATTGATCAGATGGATACAAGGTTTACAAGGACACTGAATGAAATTCTAAAGCTTGGAAAAACCTTCACAGACAAGGAGATAACCGTTAGAGTGCTGAAGGCTCTACCTCCAAAGTTCAACATGAAGGTGACATTCATGGAAGAGTCAAGAGACTTTGGAAAGATCTCACTCACCGAGCTGTTCTCAGTACTCAAGGCGTACGAGTTTAAACTGCCAAGAATGGGTGTTGAAGAAACCTCAACTTCAAGTCCCACATCTGCCCTGGTTGCTGCTGAAAATCCCAGAAGACCAGCGTACAAAAGCAAAGAAGTGGACTCATCTGATGAAGCCACAATACTCAACAAAAAGGAGTACACAGCTGGAGACGTTGCATTGCTGATGAACAACTTCAAAAACTTCTACAAAAGAAAAATGAAGAACAAATATAACAATGCTTCTACTTCTAACCCTACTTCTTCTCCAGATAAGGATTCTTATAAATAAAAAATGATGTGCTATAATTGCAGGAAACTGGGCCATTTCATCAGAGACTGCCCATATCCTAAAGCTGAGAAGTACACTAAAGAGGAAAAGAGAATCAGAAAAGAAAGAAAGCATCAGAAAGACAAGGTGTTGATAGCAGAAGCTGAGAAGCTAGTTGTTGTCTACTCGTCAGATTCAGACACTTCTGATGAAGAGTCTTCTGAAGAAGAGTCCTGCTCTTATCTGCCTGAAGGCCAAGGAATCTTGTTGGTCCCAAGTGGTCAGATGAGGTCTAGAGGGGGG
This sequence comes from Penstemon eatonii, assembly GCA_038501285.1. Classification (NCBI taxonomy): domain Eukaryota; kingdom Viridiplantae; phylum Streptophyta; class Magnoliopsida; order Lamiales; family Plantaginaceae; genus Penstemon; species Penstemon eatonii. The sequence goes on along the minus strand of CM076715.1, from coordinate 55,307,361 downwards.
GGGGGTGAATAGACCTCTGAAAATTTTTGAACTTAAAAACTTTTCAGTCTTCTGTCAGCAGACTGAGCTGATCGTGAACAAATCTTGAACAGCAGACTGACCACTCTTCTTACAAATACTTAGCTGTTTTTTTTTTTTTTTTTTAGCAAAACAGTTTTCCAAAGAGTATACTTGCAGCGGATTGTTTGAAAGTGTTTTTCACAAGTAGACTAAGTTCTTTAAAGATTTTATCCCCAGTTTTGAAAACTCCTTATAAAATCTTTTGGTAATTCAAAGTGCTTAAATATGCAATCTTTAAAATATGCAAGAAAACTTAAATGCAAGATAACACAAAGAATTTTTATAGTGGTTATATGGATGAAAATCCTTTAGTCCACTCTTCCAGATCACTTAGATTCTGGGTTATACTATAATCACACAGATTACAATATTTCTCCACTTACACCTAAACAACAAATGTAAAGGCTATAAGCTCACAATAGGAAGTCACTCAGAAATCCTATTCTCTAAAGTAGAATCACTCACAAAGATGGATTCTCACTTCGCACAACACTCAGCTATTACAAAATCACTCAGATAATGTTTTTCTGTTTTCTTCAACTGGGTTTCTGTCAACAGATGACTTCCACCAGACGAGTGAGCTGTTCGAGCTTTTGAGACTTAGATAAATTTCTGCTTCGAATGCAAAATCTCTTATTGTTGTTGTGTGTCTCTCTCTTCGAACTTAGCTCTATTTATACTTGGATTTGAATTTATGACCGTTGAAGCAAATCAAATCTTCAAATCCATAGCCTTAGCCCGATTTCAGAACGGCTACCTGCTACAGTACTTTTTCTGCTGTACTTTCCTGTAGCTGCATTAAATGCACTATGCTGATCCGAGAGTTAATTCCAATCATTTGCCATTACTACCCTTCTCTTTCAGCATTAATTACACCAGGTGCATTTATTACCGTTGAACTAGTCTCATGATCCCTTCTACTCTGCTGATCGAAGCAACCCGTCTGATAGACACTCTGCTGATCAAATACTGAACTAATCTGATTTGAGTCGGCTGATGGTCTACCCTTCTGTTTGCTGTTTCAACAAGAGATCACTAGTCTTCTGGGCTTTGAACTTTGAACTCTTCTGATGTCTTCTTTTACTTGTTCAAAATTCTTCCAAGGGAACTAAGTTTTCCATACTTAGCTGATTATGATGTTTTGGAAATCATCAAAACCTTCCCTTAATAATTAACTTCTTTTCTCTTCATCTTCATCCAACAATTTCCCCCTTTTTGATGATGACAAAACTTCAGCTAAGTACCTGTACCTAAACTAAAGTTCTGATCCTCAAAAATTTCTGAGATAGAAATAGTATGTTGGATTCAAACTTGCAATTTTATAGATAATTGAACTGATTACATATTACAAGTGTTGACAGATGAAGGTTGCAAAATAAATAAAGATTACAAGGATTTTTAATATAAGAGGAAATCTAGCCTAAACTAGTCTTCTTCCTTCTTTTCTTCTTCTGCTTCCTTGTCTTCTTTATCAGATTCTTCATCAGATAGTTTGGAAGTTTCAGCTTCCAATTCTTCAAAGAATCTTTTCCTCAACAACTCTAACTTCTTATACTTGACATCAGGATCAAGCTGTTCTTCAGCTGAGTCTTTGGCAGCAGCTATCTCTTTATCAGACTTAGCTTTTGCTTCAGCTTCAGCATTGTCAGCTTCTTCTTCTTCTGTGATCTTCTCTTCTGTTGGTCTGCTTGTTCCTTCTTTATTTTTATCAGTTTCACCAGCAGATTCTTCCAACACTTCAGTTCCTTCTTCTTGATTTTCTTCTTCCCTTACAAAGGAGGTTCCAACTCTTTTTTGTCCAAATACCCTCTCTTCCCCCTTTTTGTCATCATCAGCAGGGTTGATTGGATATTGTGGCAAGGCAGGTGTAATCTGAAGTGCGTCACAGAGAAGTTTGATGTTTTCTTCCATGGCATTTAGTTGAGCCTGTTGTTTGAGTTGATTGGCCTTAAGGTCCTTTACTTCTTTGAGCAAATCCTCTCCTTGATCACCCAATTGAATTTGAGTTCCTAAAATCCAATTTGATGAAGCAGTGAAGTCTTTCATCATATTCTCCATGACTTCATCTTCTGCTTGGAGGGCCGTTTCAACTGTTTCTTCAATACGTTTCCAACCATCAGCAGTGCTTTGAGTCCTTCTTCTAAGTATATCCATATCTTGACAAATGGACTTAACATTTTGAGCAGTATCTTCTATCAGATTGGTCGGAATAGCAGCAACTGTCTGATTTGGTTGACGTACAGCAGCCAACACATCTGCTTTTAACTCCTCCTTCATTTCCTTTAATGATTTGTCCATCATTTGTTGGATAGAATCCAACAGAGATGTTTGCTGTAAGCTCTGAGAAGTAGAAGCAACCTCAGTTTGAGTTGGAGGTAAGGCAAGAACTTCCTTTTCAGTGGATTGTTCTTCTGCTTGAGTAGACTCTTTTGTGGTCTGATCTGCTGATCCAGAAGCAATCTCTTCTTTTCTGGTTTCATCAGCCTGACCAGGAGTGCTTTCCTTCTCCTTAGTCTGATCATCTAGCTCAGCAGCAGCCTTCCTTTCACTAATCTGATCAGCTGAAATGGTTTCTTCTCCCTTTGATTCATCAGCTGTGTCAGACTTGTCACCCTTGTCTTTGTTTTGATCAGATGGGTCAGATATACCCACCAAATCTTCCTTTTCTTTGTCAGCAGGGGACTTGATCTTCTTAACAGTTTCAACTGTTTTCATCAAACCTTCATTATCTACAGCAGACCTGTGAGAAATCCATGTAAAATTGTCAAGAGGAATAAACGGTGAGTATGGTTCCTCAGGTAGCTGTTCAAATGGCTTGATATTTGGACCATAGACGATGTGCTTGATGTTAGGAAGAGGGACCAATGAGCTTGGTTGTCCCATCAGCTTCCTAGACATCTTTGCCCAGAGCTCCATTGCTTGAGCAATAGCCAACTTGACTGATCTTTCCTTGAGGTCTTCTGAATCATCATGATCCTCAGGGACAGACTCAAACAATTTCTTTGCTTCAGCCTTTACTATGTGACTTATTCTCAATCTTAACCTGTCCAGAAAGAATTCTGAATCAAGTGCTTGAATTAGGGATCCAGTCTCAAGCCACTTTAGTACCCAGGCATCATCTGTTGTATCTGATCTTTTCAGAATTAAACAGCGTCAGACGGTTGATTCTTTCATTTTCAGCATCTAGCCTCTTGAGAAACTCATCAAAGATAGCAGGGTCATCCCTGACAATCTCCAGAGCCAATCTGATCTCCTCTCTTCTTTTAGGCTTTGTCTTAGGTGCAGGCATAGCTGGTATTGGTTTAGTAGGATCTCTTCGTTCACCAATAACTATTCCACCAGTATGCTTTGGTCCATGAGCATCTTTGGTGCTTGCTTCAATAGCAGCAGCCAACTCTGCTGCCTCGACAGCATCCCTCTGCTCTTGAGTCATTTTGCTGGCTTCTTCTTCCAGCCTTTTTAGCTCTAGGCCTTTCAGCCTTTCTTCTTCTGCCTTTTCTGCAGCTATCCTTTGCTTTTCAGCAGCATCTTGTTTCTTCTTTTCAGCAGCAGTCAAGTAAGTTGCAATTTACCAGTCCTCTTCCTCCTTGATTCAGGACTTTCAACTGCTTGAAGAGGGGTTGCAGCAACTGGAGTAGGATGCAGCAAGAGTGCATTTCCTTCAAATGTTGTACTAGTCTGCTGTGCTTCTTCAATTTCAGCAGATAGTGCAGCAGATGAGTCTTCTGTTGACACTCCAACTGTGGAAACAATTTCAGTTCCAGCAGCAGCAGCTTTAGCAACCTTGACAGCAGGCTCTTCAATAGTTAGCGGCCTTTCTGCTTCTGTTGTTGTTTCCCTTACTGTTGCAACTGGTTCTTCAGAGAAAGTGACCTTTCTCTTGACCTTTGATTTTGCAAGTCTTTTGGCAGGGGGGTTGGCAGTAGGAGGTCCCCTTGCCTCACTTCTTGTTCTCAATCTTTTCAACCTTTGAAGAGGTATTTCCTCTTCATATTCAGTTCTTTCAGGAGAAGACCCTGTCTCCATTTGTTCAATCTCCTTGGTAAATTCTTCAATTATCTTTTCTGGAACTGCATCTTGAGTTTGTGCTGATTCATCCACAACAGCAGACTGTGCTGTTGGCTCAGCAGGTTGACTAGTCTGACCTTCCTTCTTGCTCTTCTTAGAAGGGGTCTTTTTGGATTTTGCAGTGGCCTTTCTTTTTGGCTTTTCCACCAAATGTTTCACTGGTTCATATAGTTTGAACTCCTTGCTACTGTGGGTTGTCTTTCCTCCACCCAGGACATTGCAGGGACGCAAACAGATTACTGAGTAAGATGGCGTGAGGAAGCCTCTTGTCACTCAGAAGCTCATAGACGTGAGCAGCCCAGTTAACCTTCAGACCATAGTATATGCAAACCATGGTGTAGTACCTTTTTCTAGGTAACCCATCCAAAGAACTCGTGCTACAATCCAGCACCTTCGCAATGATGTCTGCGAACCTCTGATACTCATCTTTTAATTGAGTTTTCATCAGAGTTCCAGTCATCTTTTCTCCCTTTTTCGCACAGATTGCCCAAAATTTATCCTCCTTTTCTGACCCTAAGCTGGTCACATCTCCTCCCTTATTTGCTAACTTGTAAATTTCACTAAGAACAGCAGCAGAGATAGCAATTTTCTTACCACCAATAACAACCGTCATGACAGTTTCATCATCATTGAACTTCCTGGTTGTGTAGAAGTGATAAACGTCTTCTAAGTAAACCCTATCTTCATGTGCTTCAAGAACAGGAACAAGTGATGCCTCTTTGATTTTCTCCAGAAGTGACCGCATCAGATCGGTACCCGAAAAGTGAAATTTGTTGTAGTTTAAGTATCTTCCATCCATAATCTTGTCCATTTCTGAGATTAGTGAATAGAATTCTGCAAAACCAATATACTTTCGAACAGGAGAGCTTGAGAGTTAGAGAATTTGAGAGTATTTGAGTGCGTAAGACGACTGTACTGTTTCAGATCGGATTTTATAGGTTTCCTTTTGATTTGGTTATCGTGATTAACCTGAAACGTTGATCTAATCTGACAGTTTACTAATCGTGTGGGTGAGAATTGCGGATTTCAATTTTATTATTTTAATGTCAGATGGGCGGGAAACTCTATCGACACTAATCTGTTACTTATAAAAGCGCGTTTCTATATATACGATTTATAACCATGCTTATATAAGATATCAGATGAGTAGAGTTTAACTTATCTGACAGACGAGTGATCTGTTATCTGATATTACTAGAGAATGCCAATAGCTAGTAATCTTCCTCTGCTGTTTGTCAATCCAGCAAGATAAAATAATCTTCAGTCTTCAAGAATTAAGAACAGATCTTCTGATAACTTAACTTCAACTAACTGTCATTAACTGATTCCATCTTTAAAACAGAAGTACCGCTAGTCTTACACGTTCCCCCTGTCTTTAAGAATTCATAAGTTAACTAGTCTGTTGAAAAGTAATTCTTGAGTAGAATAGTGGATAATTAAGCTGTTGAACTCCAGTCTTTTGATGAGTTCCCCCTCAGCTTATGCATCCAAATTTAGTAGTCCTAGCTCAGCTCTTAGAGTTGAAAACCTTACTTCACTTAAAGGTTTGGTGAAGATATCAGCAATCTGATTGTCAGTATGAACATACTCTATCATTACATTGCCTTTTTCAACATGATCTCTAATGAAGTGATGCTTGATCTCTATATGTTTAGTCCTTGAATGACTTGTAGTGTTCTGAGTAAGAGAGATTGCACTTGTATTGTCACAGTAGATTGGAATTCCACTGATCTTGATGTTGTAGTCTTCCAGTTGATGCTTCAACCAAAGAATCTGTGCACAGCAAGCTCCAGCAGCTATATATTCAGCTTCAGCAGTAGATATAGAAACTGAAGTTTGTTTCTTACTCATCCACGACGACTACCTAAGAACTGACAGACACCTGTTGTGCTCTTTCTGTCAATTTTGCAGCCAGCAAGGTCTGAATCTGAATAACCAATAAGTTCAAATCCAGATTCTCTAGGATACCACAATCCCAATTCTTGAGTGCCTTTAATGTATTTCAATATCCTCTTGGCAGCTAAGAGATGAGATTCCTTGGGGTTTGATTGAAATCTTGCACAGACTCCAACTGAATACATTATATCAGGTCTACTTGCTGTTAGATACAACAAAGAACCAATAATGCCTCTATATTTGGTCATGTCCACTGATTTGCCATCTTCATCTTTATCCAAACGAAGACTTGTAGACATGGGAATTGTAGCAGTTGAGCTAGTTTCCATACCAAATTTCTTGAACAGATCTCTTGTGTATTTAGCTTGATTTATAAAGATTCCATCAGGCAGCTGTTTGACTTGTAAACCAAGAAAATAATTAAGTTCACCCATCATGCTCATTTCAAACTTATTCTGCATCAGCTTGGAGAACTTATCACACATCTGTTGGTTAGTTGAACCAAAAATAATATCGTCCACATATATTTGCACAAGTAATATATGATTTTCCCATTCAATTGTAAATAAGGTTTTATCTACCTTACCTTTATGAAATCCTTTAATTAAAAGAAAATCAGATAGGGTATCATACCATGCTCTTGGAGCCTGTTTCAGTCCATAGAGGGCTTTCTTCAGACGATATACCTAGTCCTCTTCTTGATAAACTTCAAATCCAGGAGGTTGTTCAACATATACCTCTTCTTGCAGTTCTCCATTGAGAAAAGCAGACTTCACATCCATCTGATAGACAGTGAAGTTCTTGTAAGCAGCATAGGCTAGAAACAGTCTGATTGCTTCAAGTCTTGCTACTGGTGCAAAAGTTTCATCAAAGTCAATTCCTTCTTCTTGACAATAACCCTTGGCCACTAATCTTGCTTTGTTTCTGGTAACAATACCATCTTCATTCATCTTATTTCTGAAAACCCATTTAGTGCCAATTACCCTTTGATGACTTGGTCTAGGAACTAAGTACCAGACTTCATTCCTTTCAAATTGATTCAGCTCTTCTTGCATAGCTTCTATCCAGAAGTAATCATTTAGAGCTTCTTCAATTTGCTTAGGCTCTATTTGAGATAGAAAGGTGACAAACATAGCATCTTGTGCAGCAGCTCTTCTTGTTTTCCTTCTATCTAATGGATCACCAATCACTAACTCTGGTGGGTGATTTCTGAGCCATCTAAGATCAGGTTGCAGGTCTGAATGTTGTCCTCTGTTTTGATCTTGCAACACTACTGTTGGAGTTTCAGTAGTAGTCTGTTGAACATGTGCAGTCTGTCGAACAGTCTCTGGTCTGTCAGTTGTTTGCAACTCGTCTGTTAGACAATCAGCACTGTGATTTTGAACAGCACTTGAGTTCTCAGCTGAGTTTAGATTGGGTAGTATGATGGGAACATATTCTTCATTTCTTCCAATGTCTAACTTCTGTAAATCAGTAGACAGATCTTGATTAACACTTTGATTCTTTTCAGAAGATTGGCTTGGTTCATCAAATACTACATGGATAGATTCTTCTATTAGTAATGTTCTTTTATTAAAAACTCTATAGGCCTTACTAACAGTTGAGTATCCTACAAAGACAGCTTCATCAGCCTTTTCTGCAAATGCAGTAAGGTGATTTTTCCCATTATTCAGTACAAAACATTTACAACCAAAAATCTTAAAGTAATGAATGTTTGGTTTTCTGTTGTTCCAAACTTCATATGGAGTTTTGTTCTGATTTTTGTTGATCATGCATCTGTTTTGAGTAAAGCATGCTGTATTTGTTGCTTCTGCCCAAAATCTTTGTGGCAGCTTGGCTTCAGCTATCATGGTCCTGACAGCTTCTTTTAGTGTTCTGTTTCTCCTTTCAGCAACACCATTCTGTTGAGGGGTTCTAGCAGCTGAATACTCATGATGTATTCCTTTGATATTACAATACTCTTCAACAGTAGAGTTTGTAAACTCTGTCCATCTATCTGATCTGATCTTCAATATCTTGATACTTTTCTCATTTTGGATCAGTTCCATCAGATTGGTAAGATGTTCCTTGGTTTCACTTTTCTTCTTCATGAAAATCACCCAAGTATATCTTGAATAGTCATCCACAACAGCTAGGCAGTATTTCTTTCCACCATTGCTGACTGGATCAATGGGTCCAAATAAGTCCATATGTAGTAGCTCCAATATTCTTTCAGAAGATTGATGCTTCTTGCTTTTGAAAGATGACTTGATTTGTTTACCCTTCTGACATGCGTCACAGAGCTTGTCTTTGCTCATGACTGTTTTTGGAATCCCTTCTACCAGATCATTTTTGATTAATCTGTTGATGGTCTTGAAGTTTAAGTGATTCATTCTCTTGTGCCATAGCCAACTAACTTCACTTGGTGCAGATGCTACCAAACAAATACTTGAACTCTTGTCAACAGAATTCCAGTCGACTATGTAGACATTCCCTTGTCGTCTTCCAGATAAAATTACCTTCTTTGTACCAATCTGTTCAACGTAGCACTTATCTGTTGAGAAGATGACTGAATATCCCTTGTCACAAAATTGACTTATGCTCAGCAGATTATACTTTAGGCCTTTAACATATGAGATGTCAGATATCTCTATGTTTCCCTTGATTAATCTTCCTTTAGCTTTAATCTTGCCTTCTTTGTTGTCTCCAAATGTAACACTTGGACCATCCACAGCAACTGCATCAGTCAACTCATGTATGTTTCCACACATGTGCCTTGAACATCCACTGTCCAAGTACCAAATCTTCTCTACTTTACCCCTACTCCTAATCCTAACCTACAAAACAAAAGTAAAATTGTTTTAGGTACCCTTATTGAGAGGGTCCTGAAGGATTAGTTCCACCTTTGACAACCCAAGATGTTGAAGTCTTAGGCTTCTTAGGTTTCTGAGTTTTGACAGGAGCATGAACAATTTTATTTTCATCATAGTTATCAGAATAGTCATGTTGATGATCAGTATGATAAGAACAGTGTTCATAAGCAGAGTAAGGTGCATGATAAGCAGTATATGCATGCATTGGATGAGCAGGGTAAGGTGCATAGTAACTTGGAAATTGAAGTGCATGATACATAGGATGATATGCAGCAGGTTGCACATAATATGACTCATTTCCATACCAAGCATTTTGATTTTTCTTATTTTTATGCTTCTTTGGCTTACTAGAGGCTTGCTCATTAACAGATGACTTAGTTTTCTCACTAGTCTGATTAGTCTTAACCTTATCAGAAGACTTCCTAGGACTCTTCTGTTTGGGTTTACTAGTCTGTTTTCCTACACTAGGCTCTTTGCTCTTTTTAGCCTTAGGAGATTTCTTCTCCTTTACCACTTTTTCAGATGAGGTAGGTTTAGAAGTTTGAACATACAGAATGACCTTACTATTGTCAGCAGAAATGAATTTTTCAGTATGATTCAATTCTAGTTTATCCTTTTCTAAAGGTGTCTCCTGTTTATTTGATGTATGCATGGATGCAACAGTTGACTTATCATGAGACTCAATAATTTTCTCAAGTTCCATGATTTTTCCTTTATAGACCTCACATTCAGCTTTTAGAGATTCATGCTCTTGCTCAAGCTGTTTATACTCAGCTGATTCTTTAGGCTTTTCAGCTTTAAGTTTCAGTGAGTTATTTTGCTCTTTTAGCAAGTTCATCTCTTCCTTAAGTTTAACAAATTCTCCAGCAATAGTAGTATTATTCAACATCATTTGCTCTAGAGAATTAAATTGTTCATTATCTTGAGGAGTTACCTCATCCTCTGAGTCATCAGATTCCTTAGCCATCAGGCAGAGGAGAGCAGGTTTCTCTTCATCAGACGTGTCTGAATCTGAATCAGATGAGTAGACAGCAGCAAGCTTTTCTGCTTCAGCTACCATTGCTTTCCCTTTTTGATGCTTTCTTTCCTTTCTGATTCTCTTCTCTTCCTCAGTGTATTTCTCTGCTTTTGGATATGGACAGTCTCTGATGAAATGTCCCAATTTCCTGCAGTTATAACACATTAGTTTTGCTTTATAATCATCTTTTTCTTGAGAAGAAGAGTTAGGTTTAGAAGTAGAAGCAGCATGATTGTATTTGTTTTTCATCTTTCTCTTGTAGAACTTCTTGAAGTTGTTCATCAATAATGCTACATCTCCAGCAGTGTACTCCTTCTTGTTGAGTAGTGATGCTTCATCAGATGAGTCCACATCTTGGCTTCTATGTGCTGGTCTCCTGGTGTTTTCAGCAGCAACTAAGGCAGCTGTGGGTCCTGAAGTTGAGGTTTCTTCAATACCCATCCTAGGCAGTTTATACTCGAATGCCTTGAGTACAGAAAACAGCTCAGTAAGAGAGATTTTTCCCAAATCCCTTGATTCTTCCATTGATGTCACCTTCATGTTGAACTTAGGAGGTAAGGCCTTCAGTACTCTGATGGTTATCTCCTTGTCTGTGAAGGTTTTTCCAAGCTTCAATACTTCATTTAATATTCTTGTAAATCTTGTATCCATCTGATCAATGGTTTCAGAGAATTTCATCTTGAAGTTATCCAGCTTTTCTAGAGCAACACTTAGCTGATGCTCTTTTATGGCGTCGTTCCCTTCGCTCATATCTCTGACTTTGTCCCACATCTCTTTTGCAGTTTTACAATGTTTGACCTTGTCAAACCGATCATTGTCCAGGGCTTTAGTCATGATGAATCTCCCAACTTTGTCTAGATTGTAAAGCTTTATTTCTTCTGGAGTCATCTCATGAAGATCTTTTTCCACAACCGTATCAACCTCATTGATTTTTATGGTCTTTGTGAATCTGAATGGACCTTTAATGATACATGTGTACATGTTATCATTATAAGCAGCTAGGAAAATCTCCATTCTAATTTTCCAGTCCTCAAAGGACATACCAGCAATGTGGGGAACATGGCTGATACAATCCATTTTTCAAAAAGTTTAGATTTTTCAAAAAGATGCTCTTTTGGAAAGTTCTTGAAAACCTTTGAAACACACTTGGATCAAGCTCGTTGATCAGGCAGCTGATTCAGATGAACCACCAGCTCTGATACCACTTGTTGGTCCCAAGTGGTCAGATGAGGTCTAGAGGGGGGGGGGGGTGAATAGACCTCTGAAAATTTTTGAACTTAAAAACTTTTCAGTCTTCTGTCAGCAGACTAAGCTGATGAAGAACAGTAAGCAGACTGAGCTGATCGTGAACAAATCTTGAACAGCAGACTGACCACTCTTCTTACAAATACTTAGCTGTTTTTTTTTTTTTTTTTTTTTTTTCAGCAAAACAGTTTTCCAAAGAGTATACTTGCAGCGGATTGTTTGAAAGTGTTTTTCACAAGTAGACTAAGTTCTTTAAAGATTTTATCCCCAGTTTTGAAAACTCCTTATAAAATCTTTTGGTAATTCAAAGTGCTTAAATATGCAATCTTTAAAATATGCAAGAAAACTTAAATGCAAGATAACACAAAGAATTTTTATAGTGGTTATATGGATGAAAATCCTTTAGTCCACTCTTCCAGATCACTTAGATTCTGGGTTATACTATAATCACACAGATTACAATATTTCTCCACTTACACCTAAACAACAAATGTAAAGGCTATAAGCTTACAATAGGAAGTCACTCAGAAATCCTATTCTCTAATCAAATCAAATCTTCAAATCCATAGCCTTAGCCCGATTTCATAACGGCTACCTGCTACAGTACTTTTTCTGCTGTACTTTCCTGTAGCTGCATTAAATGCACTATGCTGATCCGAGAGTTAATTCCAATCATTTGCCATTACTACCCTTCTCTTTCAGCATTAATTACACCAGGTGCATTTATTACCGTTGAACTAGTCTCATGATCCCTTCTACTCTGCTGATCGAAGCAACCCGTCTGATAGACACTCTGCTGATCAAATACTGAACTAATCTGATTTGAGTCGGCTGATGGTCTACCCTTCTGTTTGCTGTTTCAACAAGAGATCACTAGTCTTCTGGGCTTTGAACTTTGAACTCTTCTGATGTCTTCTTTTACTTGTTCAAAATTCTTCCAAGGGAACTAAGTTTTCCATACTTAGCTGATTATGATGTTTTGGAAATCATCAAAACCTTCCCTTAATAATTAACTTCTTTTCTCTTCATCTTCATCCAACAAATCTGATAACTCCGAGGATGATGAGGTAACTCCTCTTGAAAATGAATTGTTTCATTAATTTCAATAAATGATGCTTAACAATACTACTATTGCTGATGCATTTACAAAGCTTAAGGAAGAGATGATATTGCTAAGAGAGCAAAACAGTTCACTGAAACTTAAAGTTGAAAAGCCAAAAGAATCAGCTGTATATAAACTGCTTGAGCAAGAGAATGAATCTCTGAAATCTGATTGTGAAGTATATAAGGGAAAATCATGGAACTTGAAAAGATCATTGAGTCTCATGACAAGTCATCTGTTGCATCCACGCACATCTCTAGTAAACAGAAGACACCTGTAGAACAGGATAAATTAAAACTGAACCATACTGAGAAATTCATATCAGCAGACAATAGTAAGGTCATATTGTATGTTCAGACTACTAAACCTGCTTCACCTGAGAATGAATTAAAGGAGAAGAATGCTCCTAAGGCTAAAAAGAGCAAAGAGCCTTGTGTAGGTAAACAGACTGGTAAGACTAGACAGCAGAGCCCTAAGAAGTCTGCTGATAAGGCCAAAGCCAATCAGACTGGTAGCAAAACTAAGTCGTTTGTTCATGAGCAAGCATCTAGTAAGCTAAAGAAGCATAAAAAAAGAAAAATCAAAATGCTTGGTACGGAAATTAGTCATATTATGTGCAACCTGCTGCATATCCTCCTATGTATCATGCACCTCAATTTCCAACTTACTATGCATCATATCCTGCTCATCCAATGCATGCATATCCTGCTTATCATGCATCTTATTCTGCTTATGAACATTATCCTTATCATGATGATTATCACCAACATAGCAAATCTGGTAAACATGATGAAGATGAAACTGTTCATGCTCCTGCCAATACTCAAAAGCCTAAGAAGCCTAAGACTTCACTTGGGTCGTCAAAGGTGGAACTAATCCTTCAGGACCCTCTCAGTAAGGGTACCTGAAATAATTTTTATATTGTTTCGTAGGTTAGGATTAGGAGTAAGAGTAAAGTAGAGAATATTTGGTACTTGGACAGTGGCTGTTCAAGACACATGTGTGGAAACATATATGAGCTGACTAATGATGTTGATGTGGACGATCCTAAGTTACTTTTGGGGACAGCAAGGAAGGCAAGATTGTAGCTAATGGAAGATTAATCAAAGGCAACATTTAGATATCTGATGTCTCTTGTGTTAAAGGCCTGAAATACAATTTGCTAAGCATAAGTCAATTTTGTGACAAAGGATATTCAGTCATCTTCTCAACAGATAAGTGCTATGTTGAACAGATTGGTACAAAGAAGCTAATTTTATCTGGAAGATGACAAGGAAATGTCTACATAGTGGACTGGAATTCTGTTGACAAGAGTTCAAACATCTGTTTGGTGGCATTAACACCAAGTGAAATCAGTTGGCTGTGGCACAAAAGAATGAATCATGTGAATTTCAAGACAATAAACAAACTTATCAAGAATGATCTGATAGAAGGAATTCCAAAAACAGTCATGAGCAAAGATAAGCTCTGTGACGCCTGTCAGAAGGGTAAACAAATCAAGTCATCATCAAAAGCAAGATGCACCAATCATCTGGAACGATCTTAGAGCTGCTACATATGGACTTATTTGGACCCATTGATCCAATCAGCAAAGGCGGAAAGAAATACTGCCTAGCTGTTGTGGATGATTTTTCAAGATACACTTGGGTGTTTTTCATGAAGAAGAAAAGTGAAACCAAGGAGTATCTTACAAGTCTGATGGAACTGATCCAGAATGAAAAGAGCTTGAAGATATTGAAGATCAGATCAGATAGAGGGACTGAATTTACAAACTCTACTGTTGAAGAGTATTGTAATGTCAGAGGAATTAGCCATGAGTACTCTGCTGCCAGAAGCCCTCAACAAAATGGAGTTGCTGAAAGGAGAAACAGAACTCTAAAAGAAGCTACCAGAACCATGATAGCTGAAGCAAAGCTGCCTCAAAGATTTTGGGCAGAAGCAACATATACAACATGTTTTACCCAAAATAGATGCATAATCAACAAACACCAAAACAAGACTCTATATGAAGTTTGGAACAACAGGAAGCCAAGTATTCATTACTTTAAGATTTTTGGTTGTAATTGCATTGTTTTAAATAATGGAATAAATCACCTTACTGCTTTTGCAGAAAAGGCTGATGAAGCTGTTTTTGTAGGATACTCTACTGTTAGTAAAGCTTATAGAGTCTTTAACAAAAGAACATTACTTGTAGAAGAATCCATTCATGTAGTATTTGATGAACCAAATCAATCTTCTGAGAAGAATCAAAATACTGATCCAAATCTATCTACTGATTTTTAGAAATTGAGTGTTGAAAGAAATGAAGAATATATACCCATCATACTATCTAATCTCAACTCAGCTGCTAACTCAAGTGCTGTTCAAAATCACAACGCTGATAGTCTAACAGACGAGTTGCAAACAGCTGACAAACCAGAGGCTGTTCAACAGAAACAAATGTTCAACAGATTACTACTGGAACTCCAACAGTAGTGTTGCAAGATCAAAACAGAGGACAACATTCTGATTTGCAACTTTATCTCAGATGGCTCAAGAATCACCCACCAGAGCTGGTGATTGGTGATTCTTTGGATGGAGTAAAGACAGAAGAGCTGCTGCAATGGATGCTATGTTCATCAGCTTTCTATCTAAAATAGAGCCTAAACAGATTGAAGAAGCTCTTAGTGATTCAAACTAGATTGAAGATATGCAAGAAGAGCTGAATCAATTTGAAAGGAATGAAGTCTGGTACTTAGTTCCTAGACCAAGTCATCAAAGGGTAATTGGCCCTAAATGGGTATTCAGGAATAAAATGAATGAAGATGGTGTTGTCACTAGAAATAAAGCTAGATTAGTTGCCAAGGGTTATTGTCAAGAAGAAGGTATTGACTTTGATGAGACTTTTGCACCAGTAGCAAGACTAGAGGCAAGCAGACTCTTTCTCGCCTATGCTGCTCACAAGAATTTCACAGTCTATCAAATGGATAAGAAATCAGCTTTTCTCAAAGGAGAATTGCAAGAAGAAGTTTATGTTGAACAACCACCTGGATTTGAAGTTTACAAAGAAGAAAACAAGGTGTATCGTCTGAAGAAAGCTCTCTATGGACTGAAATAGGCTCCAAGAGCATGGTATGATACCCTATCTGATTTTCTTTTAATTAAAGGATTTCGTAAAGGTAAGGTAGATAAGACCTTGTTCACTATTGAATGGGAAATTCATATATTGCTTGTGCAAATATATGTGGACGATATTATTTTTGGTTCAACAAATAAATAAATGTGTGATAAGTTCTCAAAGATGATGCAGAACAAGTTTGAAATGAGCATGATGGGAGAGCTTAATTATTTTCATGGTTTGCAAGTAAGACAGTTACCTGATGGAATATTCATTAACCAAGCAAAATACACAAATGATCTGTTCAAAAAATTTGGTATGGAAACTACCTCTACTGTTAGTATTCCTATATCGACTTGACTTCGTCTGGATAAAGATGAAGATGGCAAATCAGTGGACATGACCAAGTACAGAGGAATTATTGGGTCACTGTTATACTTAACAGCTAGCAGACCTGATATCATGTACTCTATTGGGGTTTGTGCGAGATATCAATCAAATCCTAAGGAATCTCATCTCCTAGCTGCCAAGAGGATACTTAAATAACTTAAAGGCACTCAAGATTTGGGATTATGGTATCCTAGAGAATCTGGATTTGAACTTATTAGATATTCAGATTTTGACCTTGCTGGCTGCAAAATTGATAGAAAGAGCACAACAAGTGCCTGTCAATTTTTAGGTAGTTGCCTGATCTCATGGATGAGTAAGAAACAAACTTCAGTATCCATATCTACTGCTGAAGTTGAATTCGTAGCTGCTGCAGCTTGTTTTGCACAAATACTTTGGTTGAAGCATCAACTAGAAGACTACAACATTTATCTCGGTGGAATACCAATCTAAGTCATTCAAGGACAAAACATATAGAGATCAAACATCACTTCATAAGAGATCATGTGGAAAAAGGAAATGTCATAATAGAACATGTTCTAACTGATAATCAGATCGCTGACATCTTCAAAAAACCTCTAAGTGATGCAAGGTTTTCGACTTTAAGAGCTGAACTAGGTCTACTCAAGTTGGATGCATAAGCTGAGGGGAAACTCTTCAGCAGACTGAAGTTCATCAACTTACTCATCTTATTATCTTCAAGGTTAACTCTCAACAGACTAGTTAACCTATGGATTCTTAAAGTCAGGGGGAACGTCTAAGACTAGCGGTACTTCTAATTAAAAGATGAAATTTGTTCATGTAAGTTAGTTGAAGTTATGCTTTCATCAGAAGATATAAAGTTTGAAGATTGAAGATTAATTATCTAGCTGTATTGACAAACATCCGAGAAAGGTTATCAGCTATTGGCTTTCACTATTAACAATCTGTCATCAGGACACTAGTCCCATCAGATAAGTATTTAAATTTACTCGTCTGATCAGCTATGTAAAAGCCTTGTGATTTAAAAACGTTTATATATATAACACGCTTTTACTAGTAGACTAAGGCGGTTCACATTCCCGCCCAACACTAAATGCGTCTTTGAATTTTGAAACGCGTAACTGACGCCGCAAGATCAGAACTGACAGAAACGGATCTAACGGTTGGTGCATATCACGGAAACCAACATACCCTAACCTCTATAAATCCAGATCTGATCAGCCCTATGACTCTTTACGCACCCAAATACATTCAAGAGCATTTGTGAGAAATCTTTACTTTCATTTTCTGCAAAAATCCTCTGTTTTTCACTAACTCTCCACAGAATCAAGATGAGTTCTCAACAAGAAGCTAAGGCTGAAGGCATGTACTTGGTTTATGATACATACAATCATTCTGGTACACCCGTCATGAAGGAAATTCTGGAAAAATTCAAGGCTGCCACACTGGTAAAATTCATGGAAGCTCATGAGGGAATGGTCTAGAAGGACCAAGTAATGGAGTACTACAAGGCAAAGGATGCGATCAACTATGAGAAGCTAGAAATCAAGGCCATCGTTGGAGGAGTGGCTTTCATAGTCTTTCCCGATTCTGGCGAGCCAGATCCTTTGTCTTGGGACTTGGCTCTTAGCACAATCTTGCCGGGCGAGCTGAAAAGGCATGAGGGTTCTTCCAATCTTCAGCTCGTACAATCCCTCTTCAGGCATTTTGAGCAGGTATTTATTCATTGTAGCTTGTTTCTTTTAAGAGATTTAGGGTTTTTCTGCTTACCCTTCTTTTTCTTTTCAGGGGAAATATTATGCTCTGCTTTTGGGCATGCAGAGTGACGAGTTGTTTTCTGGTAAGGAGATCTTGCGGCGTCAATTGGATATAGAGAGGGACAAAGTTAGGGGACTTTCCCTTCAACTTGAGCTGCTCAATGATGATATGAAGAAACTGCATGATGAGAAAGCAGCTCTCGAGAAGGAGCGAGATGATCTGACTGCTGGTTCGGAGAGATCTCGTTGGTCATTTTCTGAAATATCTGCATCATGTTACCCTGTAAGCAAATTTATGATGCTTACTATGTAGGAGATTTTAACAATAGGCTTTATAGAAAGTTATCCACTTATCATGAACGCCGTATTTATCTTCAAGCACTTGTTTGAGGGCGACCAATATTGTGGAAAGGAGTAGTCAGTCGGTGTCATGAGTCTTTTCAACTACAGAAAGTTATTGTATCCCCGTTTCTTAATGTTGAGGTGTTGAGCTTAAGAGAACCATTCTTTATTTATTATGCATGGTCTTCAACCAACACAAGTAATTATATTGAGTGTTAAAAACTTATGAATGTTGTAAAATGACTTGGGTTGTTGCAAAGTGATGATAAAATTCTCTATGCATGTTACTCGTCCTGAACCCATAAGTTGTCACAACTTGGATTTGATAATTTGTTTAGCCAATTCTCTCATTAAAAATTTCAAGATGCTCGGTGGTAGCTTATCATATTCATCGATGGTTGATCAGTTTGAGTTGTCAGAGATAATTTGTCTTGTATGAAGTTCTATATAAGGGCTTCTTTACCACTTTTTGTTAAACATTGCCTTCCTTTCAGACTTGAGTCTCTTAGAAAAGCCTGCATTCTTCCTTTTGAAACTTCATGTTTTCGTACTGATTGTGAGCTTCATTTTCCTAAGATAAAACAACCATTGATATTACTATGTAGTACTTTGGTATTGGAGGAATTGGGAAATGTAGATCCATTAGTTAGATCTGGCATGTCTAGACCCCCTTAAGCAATTCTTTGGTAGATTAGGCAGTGACGATATCGTATGCTCCGGTGAGGAACATTGTTCCTTTAATCAGCTCGTCAGATTTCTTCGACTCCAATAGAGTTCCAATGTGTTTTGTTCAAAAACTCTTTCAAATCGACCAACTATTTCGAACATTCAACATTTTACTCATCTTTTGGTAGAAGTACTCATGTTCTTATTGTAAATTCTACTTTTCAAAGAGTCTGTTCGTCAGGCGACCATTCTTTATAAGCTTCAAAAACTGTTTTAAAAGAATAAACAGGGTTTACCCTAGCAGTTCTAGGGTCTCTCAGGACCTGTTCGGGAGGTTGCAATTCTCCCGGATATAGCGAGTTGAACAGCATAGCGATCTGTCTCAACTTTTCCTGGGTGTCTGGCAGAGGAACATGAATTGTCTGAGCCACGGGGGCTTCTGCTAACACATTGGCGGCGTTGTTTTGTTGTCCTTGAGGATTTTGGACATTGATTTGAGGAGGTTCCTCCTAATTTGGTGGTAGGTCGTTCCTTTGCAAATTATCGCTGTTGTTATCGATTGGGGCGTTGATATTCGTATCGCCCTGCATATTGTCGGATGTAGTATGCGGGTGTGGTGTGTTGCTTCGAGTGTTCTTCCTTGGGCGAGCCATATGTCTATCAAATAATTAACTCAGCCCCTCGGTGGGCGCCAACTGATTTAACCGTTTTTCGTAGGTTTAGATTAAATCAATAAAATATGTTTTTGGGGTGGAATTATGTAAGGATTACGGGGCCTAGTTACTTTATTCCGGATGGATCAATCACAAGAAAGAACAATAAGTAATAAGCAAGTAAGAACACAAATATATGAGTATTGAATATAGTATAGCAAAAGCATTTCTATTAATTGTACATCAGATTGCCCAAGTATGGAGGCGTGAGCTCTGAGTTCGTGATTGTTCTCTTAATACAATGATTAGCAAGGTATTTATATGTTACTAGCCCTAGCTATACAAGGAAACCTATTCCTAGTAGGATTTGGCGTTTTTGTCCTACTTGAGTCCGGATTGTAGTCAGGTCACCGAGGAGAGTTGTCTCCGATCGGGTCGATAGATGATCCCGAATGAGCCAGTAAGGTCGAATCCGATCTGATGTCTTCGAGTCGATCCGAGCATCTATAAGGGGTGTAAAACAGCCCCCATCAGTACTCCCTCACTTCTTCGAGCGTATATGTAGTAGAAGCTCGTAGAAGTAGATGGTCTCTTACGACTGTCTTTTCTATGAACTGTGCCTCGTTAAAAACCTTACTCGGAAAAAACCCAGTGGGAAAAAATCCTAAGTAAGGAAAAGAGTACTACATTTCATAGATAGCCGTTTTCTCGCTTTCGAGCTGTAATATTGTTCCTCTTTTGAGGAGGTACTTCTTCTTTCATTGTTTGGCGGGAATATGATTAGTCGCGAGAAGTTTGAAACGTCTTTTCACCTCTCTATATAAATAAGGGATCGCTATCTTAATCATTTTTACTTTCTATTCCCCATTCCCTTACAGTAAATTTCTTACTCGATAACTTTTCCAATAATCCTAGTCTTCGACCCATATTTTTCGAGGATCCAAGTAATATGGCATCGCTTCTGAACAACCCTTCCTCATCTTCCGTGGGACAGGTCACCCCTGTCACCGAGGAGGGGGCACCTCCTAGCCCTTCGGAAGGAGTATCTGACATAACCATCCCTGAAAAAGACACCTTTAAGGTGCAGATCATATCCGATGCCGACGTTGCAGCCAAGGCCAAGAAGGGGAAGGATGCCGTTCCCCAAATTTCCGATCCAATTGAGCGCCTTTCGTGCGCATATACCGAAGACACTTTCCATGAGGTTCTGGATAATTACACAAAGTATTTTTCGGAGGGTTCTGAGATCATTCTTCCTTCTCCTACTGATCGTGTTACCTCTCCACCGGAAGGTTGTCGGGCTTTTTACACCCTTTTTAATCATGGTCTGCGTCTTCCCCTGTCTGCCTTGTTCCCTGATATTTTACGAGTTTTTAGCGTTTCTTTGACACAGCTAGTTCCAAACTCGGTGGCTTTTGTTGTCTGTTTTTCTGTCTTGATGATTGCGAAAGGATTCCAGCCTTCCCTCCGCGATTTTACTCAATTGTTTCGTTTTAACATTTCCAGTTCTTCTAATCACGGATATTTCTTTGGTCAAAAGCCTGGTCTATCCATTTTTTATCCTCCGGTTTCCAGTAATCCCGCTTGGAAATCTCATTTTTTCTTCGTACGTCCACCTTCTCATCGTTTTTTATCAGATGGTTCTACTGAGTCATTCTTATGGGACCATGGCTCTGAATGGATTTCCGGAGGTCGTTTGATCACGGGTCATTATATTCCCGACGATCCCCAATTAGTTGACCAGATAATGGAAATGCGTGCTGATAAATATCAGTGTGCTCTACTTATTGGAGAAGCCTTTCTTCGTAAAGCGGGCTGGAGTCTTCATACGTTTCCTATTCCGATTCCCAGCCAATCTCTGAGTAAGCATTTTATCTACATTTAATATTTACTTTATATTCCCTTTGGAGTAGTATATTGATCAAAATCTGTTTTCTGCAGTTTCTATGGTGGAAAATTCTCGACATTCTTCAAAAGGGAAAATGGTTCTGTCCAAATCCACTAAAACGGTGGAGAACCTTCCAATTGAACAGAGAGTGTCCAAGAAGAGAAGATTGGTTTTAGAAATCCCGAGGAGGGGGTGATTCGTGAGTTTCTCAGTTCTCCTGTTCATACTGCTCTGGTCAACAAGAAAGTTGTTCCGTTTTTGGAGAGACGTTTAAGAAAGCGATCCATCAGGTGGTCGCTATGAACTTGATTGAAGATCGTCGAAAGGAATATTTCAGAACTACGCATGTTAGCTTCAATCGATATGGTGAGGAATATCCTCCTTCCGATCTGTCGACTGTTAATTACGAATATTTTCCATTCGCTCATCTGGTTGAGGAGTTTGGAGCACCTTTGCCTATTCCTTCTTCAGACGTCAATCCAGAAGTCGATAGGGAGTTTGCCGTTCGAGAGAACAAGGAAGACAATCCAGAGGCGGAGCCTGATACAAATGAGGAAGGAGAGGTCGTTGGCGATCAAGGCATTCCAGCTGGCAATCAGGTCATAACAAAGAGCGACCAACGATCTTTGGACATTGGCGAGAAATAACTCTGGCAATAATTATCATATGATGATTTGTAATATTACATTTGTATCCCTCTGTAAATAAGACGATTCATATTTTATGCATGTGACTTTTCCATTTCTTTAGTAATGGTAATAATTTAGACAAGTCATTAACTAAGGCGTAATCATTATGTCTATGTCCTTTCAAATTCTTGCGACTGTTCATATGTCAGGTACTCTGTCTCGTGCCCGTTCTTAGGGTCTGACGCGTCTTTTCATTTAGTATAAATACATACGATAAAAACTTTACTCGCTATTTATTGCGTTTACTCCGTTCCGATAGAATATTCTCTCAAGGGAGGAACTTTCTCGATAGTTAAGATTGTCTTTTTATCTCCGTATATGAGTAACCTCTTCGGTAATACTTCAAAGAGTCCCTCCCGCGATAGTAATAGAAACACGAGACCTAAAAGGTCCCGTACCGAGGGGCCCTTGGTAGATCCTCCTCGTTCTCAACCAATTAGAAGGTCGGGGACCCAGACTCCCGTTATCCCTTCTGAACCTTTGCCCGTGGTTAGTTCGGTTTTTACTCAGCAAGATCCCCTAGTTTCTTTTGACATTCAAAGGAGACCTTCCCCTGGTCGGATTGATTTTGGAGACATGTCCAACATAGGTCAATCTTTTAATATTCCTGTTACTTCAAGTGGTCTTTCCTCCGAGCATTACTTGCACGAGTATGCTCCCGACAATATTATTCCTTCCTCTTCCAACACTGAATTAGTTCTTGGCAAAAGCCATGGGGATGCTGCCGCGGGGGCAGGTGGTTCTTTTCTGAATCTACTCCTGACACAGAATGTAACTCAAGATTTTCCTGACTTTTTGTTTAATGATACTACTGTTATGACAACTTCCTTTGAAGCTGGTGGTTCGTCTGGAGGTCGGACAGGATCAAGATCCGGTCATCGTACCACTATCTCATCTTCGAGGAAAGAGACATCGATCAGCCCAAACGAGAGGGAATCCCCGCGCATGTTGGATGATCGCTGCATTCTTGAACAGGTTAAGGATATAACGGAATCGCAGACTCCTCGGCCTGATAAGATTCCTCTCAACAAAGAATTGCCTGGTTCTTTTAAGCCTGATCCTTTGTCATGGGATTTGGGTCTCAGTACCATCCTTCCTGGTGAGTTGAAGAAACATGAGGGTGCTTCCAATGTACGCCTCGTCCAATCCCTTGTCAAGATGTTTGAGCAGGTATCTATTTTTCTGAGTTTATTCATGTATCTTTTTAGAATGCTTCTTTACATATAAACCCTTTTTTTTCAGGGGAAATATTTTGCGCTGCAGCTAGGTGTTCAAAGCGAAAAATTGTGGTTCGGTAAGGAGAACCTAAGGCTTCGTTTGGATGCAGAGATTGCGAAGGTCGAAGGGCAGGCTCTCCAACTCAGGCTGCTTAATGATGATCTTCAGAAATTACAAGAAGTCAATTCAGCTCTTGAAAAGGAGAAGGATGACCTGACCCAGCTGAATGCCCGCTTGGAGGAGTCTAGTCGGAATGCATATGATCGAGGCTATGACGCCGGCTATCAGAAACGTCAGGAAGAGTTGATGGCGTTTGTGGATACTGCGACTCCTCGGAGGGGTGTTTCTTCAAGTTGACCCGACAACGGCAATTAGATTTGATGACCTGTTTTAATCGACCTGCTTCTTGACCCTTTTTTTTTTTATGTACAGTTGGCTATAACCAATATGTGGGGTTGGCCCAAGTATTTTTGCTGTACAAATATTAATGACAATTTCGATCTTTTTGATCAGTGCATTGCTTTAAACACTTTTATTTAGGGGATTTGTACTGATATATTATGCCTTGCACAATATCATCTCATTATAGGAGATTCGTATTCAAAAGACTGACAGGTTTCTGTGATTTAAACTGTCTGGGCGAACATCTTTGTCTTGAAAAATAGATTTCTGTCGCTGATTAGCTGTGAGCAGCCTGATGGTGAAGATGTTTCTTTGCAATTCTAATTTTAATCGTGTAGATGTTCCTTGATTGGCCATGCATAGTCGTTTAGGTTATTTATGTAGTCACCTTGGTCATTATAAAATGTTGACCGTTTGAATAAAATATTGTAGGTCGTTCACGTATTCAGCTTATCGACGGGCGACCAATCGAAGCTGTCAGATATATTTATGTGCTATATAAGTGCTTCCTTGCTGCTTTTAAATATTGTCTTCCTGTCAGCTTGAGTTCCTTAGGACAGCTTGTATTCTTCTTTTTAATACTTCATATTTCTGTGTACTGATTGCGAGCTTCACTTTCCTCAAATAAAACAACCATCCATATTTGTATTTTATACATTGGTATGGGATGAATTGGAAAATGTAGACTCATAAAATAGATCTGGCTTGTCCAGACCTCCTTGAGCAATTCTTTTGGAGATGAGGTAGTGACGATGTCGTATGCTCCAGTGAGAGTTATTGTTCCTCAAATCAGGTCGTCAGATTTCTTGGACTCTGAAAGAGATCCATTGCTTTGAGTTTAATAATACTTTCCTTGTCTTCAAAACGACCAAGTATTTCAAACATTCGTTAAGTTTCTCATAGTTTAGTAGAAATATTCATATCTTTATCGTAATCCTACTTTTCAGAGATCTTGTTCGTTGGGCGAGCATTCTTTGTTAGTTTCAATACTCGTATTCTCAGATTATGCAAAGATTCCAATTCTGGTCGCTTCGACCTTGACACTTTATCTTCACCGAGCAGTGTTATCGACAAGCTTAGTGCCGTTCCAACTTACTCGCATTAAATGGGGGAGTCAAAAGTTCGCATTCTCGTCTGTTGATTAGATCATCTTTCAACCGTAGGATTATCTTTCAGTTTCCTTATAAATGGGTAAGGAGTTTCTTCCCATTTCTATCCATTTCGTACGAAATGGAGATCACAATTTCTCTAGGTTTTATCTTACCAAGTGACCCCATAATATTCGAAAAGTCACATTATAGTGATCTATTACCTTATATTGACTTCATCATCAAATGCCTTGTACTGACAGGTCCAATTAACACCCTACCAAGTACTGACGGGTCCCATGTGGCCTCAGCCTTAGTCTTCAAGGGGTTGGGGTCCATGGTATTTTGTTAGCACATGAAGGGTTCATATTTACCCAGGCGGTCCGTTTCTTCGATGTTACCTCTGGATGGATTGACACATCGGGCCGGGCTGGTAAATTTTCACTTTTGCGATGGTCCGGAAGAGATGCTGCTTTAGAGTAAATGTCAACCCCATCATACAAGCAGGATCTCGACTTGGTTGAACGATCGCTACAAGTTATTTGGCTGGTAGTGATCACCTCGATTAAAGGAGAGTCGATCTTCAGAGCCTGGCCATCGAACTAAAGAAGTCGACCATCCTGAGCAGCACGCTTCTTAGGTGGTCGAAGAAGGAGATCGAGGTACTAGGGAGGAGATTGATGTTTTCGTGGACATTGTCGTGGAAAGTGAACATAAATAGATAGGGTTTTTCCTTCTCGTTTCTGTAAAGAGATGTAAACTGACGAACGTGTTTGTACCCAGATGTGTAAATCTTCATATGTAAATCAAGAGATGTTCTTTGTACTCAGATGAATAAGACTATATTTTTATCAATATCTCTCATCTTCATATCTTGTTTGTTGTTTATCAATTTCAATCTGTTCTTTAGGCTTTTTACCAAAATATTTTGTTTGAACCAATTTAATCGTCGTTATGGAAATCGAGGATCGTTTATTGAGCGAACCAATTTTACTCAACTCTTAGAAATTTAGGTTTTTAACAAATATATTGGTTTTTAACCTTTTTAATCGTTGACATGGAGATCGATGAGCGTTTATTGAGCAAATCAATTTTACTCAACTCGTTTAACACTTAGGTTTTTTACCAAATTTTTTGGTTTTAACATTTTTAGTCGCTGGAATGGAGATCGAGGAGCGTTTATTGAGCGAATCAATTTTACTCAACTCGTTTAACACTTAGGTTTTTTACCAAATTTTGGCTTGTAACCTTTTTAGTCGCTGGAATGGAGATCGAGGAGTGTTTATTGAGCGAATCAATTTTACTCAACTCGTTTAACACTTAGGTTTTTCACCAAATTTTGGCTCATAACCTTTTTAGTCGCTGGAATGGAGATCGAGGAGCATTTATTGAGCGAATCAATTTTACTCAACTCGTTTAACACTTTGGTTTTTTACCAAATTTTGGCTTATAACATTTTTAGTCGCTGATATGGAGCGTTTATTGAGCGAATCAATTTTACTCAACTCGTTTAACACTTTGGTTTTTTACCAAATTTTTTGGTTTTAACCCTTTTAGTCGCTGGAATGGAGATCGAGGAGTGTTTATTGAACGGATCAATTTTACTCAACTCGTTTAACACTTAGGTTTTTTACCAAATTTTGGCTTATAACCTTTTTAGTTGCCGGAATGGAGATCGAGGAGCATTTATTGAGCGAATCAATTTTACTCAACTCGTTTAACACTTAGGTTTTTTACAAAAAATTTTTGGTTTTAAACCTTTTAGTCGCTGGAATGGAGATCGAGGAGTGTTTATTGAGCGAATCAATTTTGCTCAACTCGTTTAATACTTTAGGTTTTTAAACCATATTGAATTTCTAATATGGCAAATAATTCGCGATCTTCATATTTCATAAAAACTCTTAAGCCGAAGCTTTTATTACAACAAATTGAACTAAAAAAGTTAAAATAAACAAGAATTAAAAGAAAAATGGTAATGATAAAGGAATTATTTTCCATAATATCTTCTTAAGTTGATTGCATTCCAGGTTCTTGGTAGGGGTGTACCGTCCAAATGTGCAATTTTGTATGAACCTTTCTTTCCTACATCAACAATGATCATCCCAATTTTGCTGCAATTTTCCTACCTGCTTGGACACCTCTACTTTTTTCAATACTAGGTCCCCTTCCTTGAAGGTTCGTATGCGCACGTTTTGATTATAGGCCTTTTCTATGTTTGATTTAGCTACATGTAGTTTTATAGCAACTTTTTCTCGTAAGGCCTCGGTCAGGTCGAGTTCATCTTTTCTAGCCTTGTCATTTTCCTGTCTATCATTCATCTCGATCCAAGGGGTTGGGATTAGTGTTTCAACTGGAATTACAGCCTCTCAGCCGAATACTAAACTGAATGGGGTCTCGCCAGTTGAGGTCCTGACTGTTGTCCTATTTGCCCAAAGTACCCCGGGGAGTTCATCTAGCCATCTATCTTTGGCTGCCCCCAATCTTTTCTCCAAAGATTTTATTATTTCACGATTTGCTACTTCAGTTTGTCCGTTTGCTCTCGGGTGCCCAACGGATGTGAAGTTTTGTTGGATTCCTAATTTAGCGCACCAGCCCAATACTTGTTTTCCCGCGAATTGAGTTCCATTATCTGAGATTAGGACTCGTGGGATTCCAAAGCGACATACTATGAACTTCCATTGGAAATTAATTACTTGAAACTGGGTTATCCGGGATAAATCGACACATTCTATCCATTTGCTAAAGTACTCGACAGCGACTAGAACATTCTATCCAGTCGCATTCTCGTCTGTTGATTAGATCATCATTCAACCGTAGGATTATCATCAATTGCCTTGTACTGACAGGTCCCATTAACACCCTACCTAGTACTGACGGGTCCCATGTGGCCTCAGCCTTAGTCTTCATGGGGTTGGGGTCCATGGTATTTTGTTAGCACATGGAGGGTTCATATTTACCCAGCCGGTCTGTTTCTTCGATGTTACCTCTGGATGGATTGACACATTGGGCCGTGCTGGTAAATTTTCACTTTTGCGGATGGTCCGGAAGAGATGCTGCTTTAGAGTAAATGTCAACCCCATCATACAAGCAGGATCTCGTCTTGGTTGAACGATCGCTACAAGTTAACTGGTTGGTTGTGACCATCTTGACCAGAGGAGAGTCGATCTTCAAGGCCTGGCCATCGAACTAAAGAAGTCGACCATCGTGAGCAGCACACTTCTTAGGTGGTCGAAGAAGGAGATCGAGGTACTAGGGAGGAGATTGATATTTCCGTGGACATTGTCGTGGAAAGTGAACATAAATAGATAGGGTTTTTCCTTCTCGTATATGTAAAGAGATGTAAATTGAAGAACGTATTTGTACCCAGATGTATAAATCTTCATATGTAAATCAAGAGATGTTCTTTGTACTCAGATGAATAAGACTATATTTTTATCAATATCTCTCATCTTCATATCTTGTTTGTTGTTTATCAATTTCAATCTGTTCTTTAGGCATTTTACCAAAATATTTTGTTTGAACCAATTTAATCATCGTTATGGAAATCGAGGACCGTTTATTGAGCAAACCAATTTTACTCAACGCATAGAAATTTAGGTTTTTACCAAATATATTGGTTTTTAACCTTTTTAATCGTTGACATGGAGATCGAGGAGTGTTTATTGAACGAATCAATTTTACTCAACTCGTTTAACAGTTAGGTTTTTTACCAAATTTTTTGGTTTTAACCGTTTTAGTCGCTGGAATGGAGATCGAGGAGCGTTTATTGAGCGAATCAATTTTACTCAACTCGTTTAACACTTAGGTTTTTTACCAAATTTTGGCTTATAACCTTTTTAGTCGCTGGAATGGAGATCGAGGAGTGTTTATTGAGCGAATCAATTTTACTCAACTCGTTGAACACTTAGGTTTTTCACCAAATTTTGGCTCAAAACCTTTTTAGTCGCTGGAATCGAGACCGAGGAGCGTTTATTGAGCGAATCAATTTTACTCAACTCGTTTAACACTTAGGTTTTTTTACCAAAATTTGGCTTATAACCTTTTTAGTCGCTGATATGGATATCGAGGAGCGTTTATTGAGCGAATCAATTTTACTCAACTCGTTTAACATTTAGGTTTTTTACCAAATTTTTTGGTTTTAACCATTTTAGTCGCTGGAATGGAGATCGAGGAGTGTTTATTGAGCGGATCAATTTTACTCAACTCGTTTAACACTTAGGTTTTTTACCAAATTTTTGCTTATAACCTTTTTAGTCGCTGGAATGGAGATAGAGGAGCGTTTATTGAGCGAATCAATTTTACTCAACTCGTTTAACACTTAGGTTTTCTACCAAAGTTTTTTGGTTTTAAACCTTTTAGTCGCTAGAATGGAGATCGAGGAGTGTTTATTGAGCGAATCAATTTTACTCAACTCGTTTAATACTTTAGGTTTTTAAACCATATTGAATTTCTGATATGGCGAATAATTCGCGATCTTCATATTTCATAAAAACTCTTAAGCCGAAGCTTTTATTACAACAAATTGAACTAAAAAAGTTAAAATAAACAAGAATTAAATGAAAAATGGCAATGATAACTACTAGGAATTATTTTCCATAGTATCTTCCTAAGTTGATTGCATTCCAGGTTCTTGGTAGGGGTTTACCGTCCAAATGTGCAATTTTGTATGAACCTTTCTTTCCTACACCAACGATGATGTATGGTCCATCCCAATTTTGCTGGAATTTTCCTACATGCTTGGACACCTCTACTTTTTTCAATACTAGGTCCCCTTCCTTGAAGGTTATGCGCACCTTTTGATTACAGGCCTTTTCCATGTTTGATTTAACATCCTGTAGTTTTATAGCAGATTTTTCTCCTAAGGCCTCGGTCAGGTCGAGTTCATCTTTTCTAGCCTTGTCATTTTCCTGGCTATCATACATCTCGATCCTCGGGTGATTTAACCGTTTTTCGTCGGGTTAATTTAATATCAGTGAATTTGTGATATCGGGGGTTTGGATATTGAATTATTCAGTATATTGGGTTCCGTTACTTTATTCTGGATGGATCGTTTACAAAGAAAAGCAATAATCAAAGGCAAGAAGTAAAACCTTTAACGAAATTAAGAACGCAATGATATGGAGGTAAAGTTCTGCAATAATAATGGATATTATTGAGTTCTATTGTTATCAATGTATTCTTGTATATTCTCAGAATTAAGAGAATTCGTAGTTGTCTTATACAATGAATAACTAGGTATTTATATTACGCTAAACCTAGTATTACAAGGAATCATAGTCCTAGTTGGACTCGGCCCAACCTATCCTTCTTGGGTCCGGAGTGTAATCTTTACTCGGATCGAGCGGCATCAGGCAGGGTCAGTAAGAAGATCTCGATCCGTTAGAATTGGTCGAATCGATCTTGTAATCTTTGTTCGATCAGACTAGTATGTAGGGTGCGAAATAGCCCCCATCAGTACTCCCTCACTTCTTCGAGCGTATAGATAATAGGAGCTCGTAGAAGTAGATAAAACTTGTCGACTGTTTCTTTTCTATGAACGGAGCCTCGTTAAAAACCTTACTTAAGAAAAAACCCAGTGGGAAAAAATCTTAAGTAAGGAAAAGAGTGCTACGTATCATAGATAGTCGTTTCTTCCGCCTAATGATGAATCGCCACGCGTCTATTCAGGAGGCTTTTGGTATCCTTCCATTTTTGGCGGGAATTTGAGTAGCTGCTATAAGTTCGAAACGTCTTTTCTCATTTCCTTATAAATAGGTGACTTTCGAGTTTGCCATTTCTCTTTTATATTTGCTTTTAGATCGCAGTCATTTTCTAGTTTGGTCGTTCGTCGTATAAAATTTTCCTTTCATCGACCTTCTTCTTCGAGAACTAGAATATAGATGGCTTTCGTAAGAAGATCTTCTACTTCTCCTAGAGAGATCATCGCCCCTGATAACGAGGAGGAGTTACATTCTAATCCTCTGGGTGAACAAACTACGGTATCTGATCTTGTTATCCCTGTAGAAGATACTTACAAGGTACGAATCCTTTCCGATGCGGATGTAGCCGCCCGAGCCAAAAAGGGCAAAGGTACTGTTCCTCAGATTTCTGAACCAATTGAGGATGTAGCTTGCGCATATACAGAGGAAACATTCCCTGAAGTCGTGAATAGCTATACCAAATATTTTCCGGAGGGTTCTGAGATAATTCTCCCTTCACCTACTGATAGGGTTACTACTCCGCCGGAGGGATGTCGAGCCTTTTATACGGCTCATTTTAATAGCGGACTGCGTCTTCCTTTGTCTCCCCTTTTCCTGGAAGTTCTGAAAACTTTCAGCGTGTGCTTGACACAACTGGTTCCAAATTCTGTTGCTTTCGTGGTTTGTTTTTCCGTTCTGATGATTGCAAAGGGGTTTAAACCTTCTTTCCGCAATTTTACGCAACTTTTCCGTTTTAATATTTCTAGTTCTTCAAATCGTGGATATTTCTTCGCTAGTCAGCGACCTAGCCGAGCAATTTTTGATGCTCCGGTTTCTAGTAATCCTTCATGGAAATCTCATTTCTTCTTTGTTCGTCCTCCGTCTAATCTCCGTTCGGTGGACGGTTCGACCATACCTTTTTCATGGGATCATGGCTCTAGTTGGATTCCTGGAGGTCGCTCATCAACTGGCGAACTTGTTCCCGACGATGTACAATTTATAACTGAGATTCCCGAGATGCGTACAAACAAATATCAAAGTGCTCTTCTGATTGGGGAAGCTTTTCTTCGTAAGGCGGGGTTAAGTGTCCATAATTTCCCCATCAGTTCCTCACCTGAACCTCTTGGTTAGCATTTTATTTGACCTTTAGTATTGTCGCTATACTTTTTATACGGAGAAATTAACTTTATTTTGTTTCTTTCTCAGCTCATATGGTAGAAAACTCCCGACATTCTTTGAAGGGAAAAATGGTGCTGTCGAAATCTTCCAAGTCAGTGGAGAATAATCCTATCGAGCAGAGGGCGTCTCGAAAGAGGAAATTGGAATTGGGTCACGAATCCGAGGAGAATAGAGAGGAATCTCCGGATTCTCCACGTGAGTCCCCTATTCGTCAGGGCATGGGATCCGGTTATCCTCCGCTTCATCTTAGAACATCTTTGGGTATTCGAGGATGTCGTAGCTGGTCGATGCCTCATCCCACTAATAATCCAGTTGATAGAAAGAGGAGTTACTATGGACGTTCTGGTGACGACCTTTCTTTACTCGGGGATAAACATCCAAATCCTACTCTGGTCGAAATGATCAAGGATCATTTAGAGGGAAGGAGGGCCGCTGGTTATTCCGAGAAGGATTCTCTTATTCATGATAATAACGAGAATGCGGTCGATAAGGCGACCCGTATTCTTTTATCTGGCGTTCATACTCGCGATCTTAATAAGCTTCTTCATAAGGATCCTTTGGAGAAATTCCAGCGAGCTTCTCTTTATGCTGAAAAGGTGAGACCTTTTTCTTTCTATTATTCTGATGAAGTGATCTTTTAGGATTTTCTTAATTTGCTAATTCGTTTCTTTCTGACCCCTTCGTTATTTCAGGTTAACACCTGTCTGACATCATACGCCTATGAAAATTCTCTTTGGAAACAACAGTGCGAATTCCTTGAAGAGAAATATAAAGTTTTACTTCGCAAATCTTCCGGTTCAGAAGTTGGTCCCTCGACATCTTCCTCTGTTCCTGTCGTAGAGACTCGTGCTGCCGGGACCGAAGATCAAGAAATGCTAGATAGAGTGATAGAGGTTTCTCGCGCTCAGGAACAAACCAATCAAATGGCAAGAAAATTAGAAGAATTGCAGTTGCAGAGTACGACTCGGATTAGTGAGCTTGAATCTCAAGTGTCAAGCCTTGAAGCTTCTTTAGAGGAGTATGAAAATGACGTCCCACTTAGGCAAAGGGATCGATATGTTAGGAAATCTGATGAACAAGTCGTTCGTGAATTCCTCAACTCTCCTGTTCATACGGCGTTGGTGTACCGGATGGTCGGCCCTCTTCTTGAGAATACTTTTAAAAAATCGATTCATCAACTGGTCGCTTTGGAGATGATCGACGATCGTCGGAAGGAGTATTTTAAGGCAGCTCATATCCGGTTGAACCGTTATGGCGAGCTTTATTCTTCTTCTGAGGTTCCAGATGTCGAATATCAAGGTTTTCCTCTGGCTCATCTTGTCGAGGAATTTGGAAATCCATTGCCGATTCCTCCTTCTGATGTTAACGATGAGCTCGATAATACTTTCATCGATCCAGTAGATGAAGAGGAAGAAGAAGACGATACAGGCATGACTGAGGACGTCGATAGTGAGCAGAAGATTCCGGAAAGCGACCAGGCTTCTTGAAATAGTGATTTATCTTTAAAATAATCTTTGTAATTATCCGCTTGTAGGTTTAATTGCAGCTTAGCTTTCCCTACTTTGTACACTAAACGTTTCTTATTCTGACAGTCGTGTCCTTTCACATTCGCTGTAATGATTCAGACAAATCATTTAATTTGCCGTAATCATTATGTATGTGTCTTTTCAAATTCTAGCGTTTGCTCCAAGGTCAGTTTTCCTGTTTCGCGCCCTTTCTTCGGGTCAGTCGCGTCTTTTTGTGTAGTATAAATACGAGAGGTAAAATTTGACTTGTCTTTTTTACTGCTATACTCCTCTCTTAACATAATACTCTTTCTTGAGCTAGTCGATAAACTTCCTCGATATTAATTTATATTTTTCCGTAATCCGATCATGAGTAACCTTTTCGGTAATACTTCGAAGCGACCTTCTCGTGAGGGCGCTAGGGATAATAGATCGAAGAAATTTCGAAGAGAAGGGCCTTCGATGGAGCCTCCTCGTTCGTCCTCAGTTAGTAGTTCGATGATCGATACTCCTATTACCACGTTCCAACCTTTGTCAGAAGTTAGTTCGTCGCTCCTCCAACCAAACTTTTCTTCTACCCCCGCGGGAGGTAATAGATCTTCCCCAGGTCGATTAGCTTTCGGAGACCCATCCAACATGGAACAGGTTTACGACATACCTGTTTCTTCAGGTTTTTCTTCTTACGAGTATGGATCTCATGGAGGGGATTTTGTTAGTTCCCTTCCTTTTTCTAGTTCTACTGCCCTGCTAGTTAGTGAAGGGCAAGTCGGTGATGGTTTTTCTGTCAATCCTTCCATAACGCAGTCTATTTCGCAATATGGTCCTGAATATCTGTTTCATGATACCACTGTAACGACTGCTTCTTTTGAGTCTGGGGGACCTTCTGGGGGTCGATCTGGGTCGAGGTCTGGTCGTCGGACCATTATATCTGCTTCCGGCAAAGAGACCTCTGTTAGTCCCGACGAGAGGGACTCCCCTCGTCCGTTAGATGATCGCTGCGTGCTTATGCAGGTTAATGACATTCTTTTGTCGGAGACTCCACGTTCCGACGGTGTCCCTTTGACAAGCGAACTGCCTGGTTCTGTTGAACCTGATGCTTTGTCTTGGGACTTAGGCATGAGTACTATTTTGCCCGGCGAATTGAGGAAGCTCGAAGGTACTTCCAATGTTCGCCTTGTTCAATCTCTGGTGAAGATATGTGAACAGGTAAACATATTTCGAACATTTTCCCTGTTCTTTGTTTTGAATTCTTTGTTGTACGGCGGTTTTTCTTACTCTTTTCTGTTTTTAGGGCAAGTATTTTGCACTCCAGCTGGGTGTGCAAAATGATGAACTGTGGAATAGTCGGAGAGCTCTTCAAGTTCAGCTGGAGTCGGAGAAAGCTAAAACCAGGGGTTTGGAGCTGCAGCTGCAACTTGCTAAAGATGATCTCCAAAAGTTAGAGGCTGACAAAGTTATTCTTGAGAAAGAGAAAGGCGACCTAGTTCAGGCTGCCGCGTCGGCAGAGGGATCTCGTCAACAGGCATATGATGATGGTTATGATGCCGGTTATCTTAAGCGCCAGGATGAGTTGATGGCATTTGCTGGTAACCTAACTCCTCGGAGGCCTGTTTCTGCTGGTCGCCCCTCTGGCGATTCTTCTCAATGATTTTTATTCGATCTGGCAGACCTTGGACTGTCTCTTTTTTTTTTTTTTTTTTTTTTTTTTTTTTTTTTTGTCGCCCAACATTTGTGCATTCTTTTGGGCTGAAATTTTGTAATGGGAGAAGTACTAAAATGGAAATATTATGATCTCTTCTGTAGGCAGATTCTTGCCTTGATTCTAATGGTATATCTTTTTCATATATGTAATTGCTACGCACAAATATACCATCATGTAGTAATTGACAAAGATTAGTTTTACTTATCTGAATTTTTATTTCTGCGGAGAGATTTGAGTATGGAGAAAGTAAGCTTGATCTTGCTTTGGGCGCTTGTAAGATAACTGAACGGTATAATATTTGCTTCGCATATTTAATCTTTGTTGATCGATCCAGCCGATCGTCGTTGTGAAAACCCTTAGCTGTCTGGTCGATGCTCGATTCATGCCTTATAAATTTGTCCTTATATGACATATATCTTATATAAGGAGGTTATTGTTCCTCCCGTTGAATTTCAGTTCTTCTTTTCCTCAGAGAGAAATTTTCCTTTAGGTGCTTTTCACCTATCCATGTCTTCCATTATTAGCTTTTCAACTATACATATCCCTAACCAGTATATCATACTCTTGATATGGGAGGAATTGGAAAATGTAACAGTCCTGGCCAGATCTGACCCGTTCAGACCTCCTTCAGCAATTCTTTGGAAAATTAGGCAGTGACGGCCTTATAGTTTCGAATAGGGAGGGCTATTCTCCTGATTTCGATGTCAGATTTCTTGGATTCTAAATGGGATTCTTGTATGGCCAACTTAGTAGTCCCCCTATGATGTATGAGGCAGTTACGATCCCCATATGGTGGAGGCTCTGGTCGTTTTTAAGCATTTATCCTCTTTCAACGGTCTAATTTTGCATGCCTTCGTCGAGGAGTTCTTAATATTTTCTATTAGGCGACCCTCATATATGATCGTGCAGGTCGTTTTGGTCTTTGAACTTCTTTAAGTTTTCTTGGATTATTTGTCGATCGCTTCGATCTGTAGATTTGTTTGTCATCGATCTGTTGAGTCGATCAGACGGGGCGCCGTTCCAACTTACTTGCATTTATTTCGGGAAGTCAAAGGGTCGCGTTTTCGTCCCTTGATTAAACTCCTATTATCCGTAGGATCATTCTCACGGGCGCCTATAAATAAGTAGACAGTTTCCTTATTTTCCATTCATAACAATGAAGATCTCTGTTTCTTTAGATTTCATTTTGCCTTCGGACCCCATAATGTTCAAGAAGTCACATTATCGTGATTTGTTCGTTCGCAGTAAAGAAATTGTCCCCAGTCTTGTATTGACGGGTCCCATGTCAGCCCTTCCTTGTATCGACGGATCCCATGAGATCTCTGCCTTAGTCTTCATCACATTAGAGGTCCGTGGTTTCCGTCTGCACATGGAGGGTTCGTACTTTGCCGGCCATCCTCGTCCTTGGAGGTTACTTCCGGATTGATAGACCACCGGGGTGGCCGGTAAAGTTACCGTTTCACGGCGGTCCTGAAGAGATGCTGCTTCAGAGTAAAATGTTTTATAGATAATGTAAAAGCAGTATCTTTTGTGGGTGAATTGAGTACTGCTGGTTATCTGGCTGGTAATGCTCATTTCACCTGGAGGAACATACCGATCTTCAGAGCCTGGCCATCGAACCAAAGAAGTCGACCATCCTGAGCAGCATGCTTCTTAGGTGGTTTATTATGATCGATGAGGTACTAGGGAGGAGATTGGTGTTTCCGTGGACATTGTCGTGAAGATAATCGATCCCATAGGATCTATTTAACTAGATCATTGTAACGATCTTTAGATAGCAAGCAGATTTCCGTAACGTAGGATATTTGTATGTAATTGATTTGATGAATAAAATATTATTTATTTCTTGCATCTTCTTTGTCGTTTGATAATTTTATTTACGAGGAGTAATTTCCGAGCAGATGAATTCATACTTGATTTATCTTTAAAACTTTTAGGAGTATCAGCGGATCTTTTTTAGATCGTTAGGAGTAGATCGAGGAGTTTTTATTGAGCGTATCAATGTGTACTCAATCTTGCTATAATTTAGACTTAGGATTTTATAACAAAATCCTTCTTTGTCGTTGTAATTAATCGAGGAGTTTTTATTGAGCGGATCAATGTTTACTCAACTCGTTTTGTTTAGATTTATGTTTTTAACCCAAAAATCTCTTTGATCGTTGAACATATATCGAGGAGTTTTTATCGAGCGGATCGATGTTTACTCAACTCGTTTTGTTTTAGACTTAGGTTTTTCATACCAAAAAGTCTTTTAATCATTATAGATATATCGAGGAGTTTTTATCGAGCGGATCGATGTTTACTCAACTTGTTTTGTTCAGGCTTAGGTTTTTTAGTACCTGAAGTCTTTTAATCATTATAGATATATCGAGGAGTTTTTATCGAGCGGATCGATGTTTACTCAACTCGTTTTGTTTTAGACTTAGGTTTTTCATACCAAAAAGTCTTTTTTTTTTTTTGATCGTTGAATATATATGTCGAGGAGTTTTTATCGAGCGGATCGATGTTTACTCAACTCGTTTTGTTTAGACTTAGGTTTTTAGTACCTGAAGTCTTTTAATCATTATAGATATATCGAGGAGTTTTTATCGAGCGGATCGATGTTTACTCAACTCGTTTTGTTTAGACTTAGGTTTTTCGCACCAATAAGTCTTTATGTTTGTTGTGTTATATATATGTCGAGGAGTTTTTATCGAGCGGATCGATGTTTACTCAACCCTTTTTGTTTAGACTTAGGTTTTTAGTACCTGAAAGTCTTTTTGGTCGTTGAATATATATGTCGAGGAGTTTTTATCGAGCGGATCGATGTTTACTCAACTCTTTTGTTTAGACTTAGGTTTTTAGTACCTGAAAGTCTTTTTGATCATATATGTGTCGAGGAGTTTTTATCGAGCGGATCGATGTTTACTCAACTCGTTTTTGTCGTCGGAATGAGGAGTGTTTATTGAGCGGATCAATGTATACTCGACTCATTTATAATTCAGACTTAGGTTTATCACCAAAAGTCTTTTTGCTGTTGAATACATATATGTCGAGGAGTTTTTATCGAGCGGATCGATGTTTACTCAACTCGTTTTGTCGTCGGAATGAGGAGTGTTTATTGAGCGGATCAATGTATACTCGACTCATTTATAATTTAGACTTAGGTTTATCACCAAAAAGCCTTTTTTGCTGTTGATATAAATCGAGGAGTGTTTATTGAGCGGATCAATGTATACTCGACTCGTTTCGTTCTAATATTTGTCAATATGCTAGTGTAATTCCACAGAGCGTTAATCGAAATAATCGATGTATAGAAAATGCTAAAATTTTTACTAATTGAACTCTAGGCTAAGGCCTTTGTTACAAGGATTAAAACTTGATAAAGTAAAAATAAATCAATGCAGTATAATCTGCTAAAATTTATTTACCATAGTATTTCCTAAGGTTGACTGCGTTCCAGGTTCTTGGTAAGGCTGTCCCATCCATGTGTGCAATTTTGTATGAACCTTTCTTTCCTACGCCAATGACGATGTAAGGTCCATCCCAATTTTGTTGTAACTTTCCCACATGCTTGGATACTTCTACCTTTTTCAAAACCAAGTCCCCTTCTTTGAAGGTTCGGACGCGTACTTTTTGATTGTATGCTTTCTCCATATTTGCCTTAGTGGCTTGTAGGCGTACAGCAGCTTTATCTCTTAAGGCTTCTGTTAAATCAACGTCATTTTCCCTCGCCTTTTCATTTTCTTCTTTATTGAACATCTCTATTCTTGGAGTTGGAATTAAAGTTTCCACAGGGATAACAGCTTCCGACCCATATATCAAGCTGAATGGGGTTTCCCCAGTTGAATTTCTTACCGTAGTTCGATTAGCCCACAAAACTCCTGGTAGCTCATCGAGCCATTTTCCTTTGGCGGCTCCTAACCTTTTTTCCAAAGATTTTATTATCTCTCGGTTTGCTACTTCAGTTTGTCCATTTGCTCGAGGATGTCCTACCGAGGTAAAGTTTTGTTGAATTCCGAGTCTTGTACACCATTCTATTATCTGTTTTCCCGCGAATTGAGTTCCATTATCGGAGATAAGGACCCTTGGGATGCCGAATCGACATACTATGAATTTCCAGAGGAAGTTAATAACTTGGAATTGGGTTATTCGTGCGAGGGCGACGCATTCTATCCATTTGCTGAAGTATTCTACAGCGACCAGGACATAGGATTTCTTTGATCTAGCTGTTGGGAAAGGTCCCACGATGTCCATTCCCCATTGATCGAATGGCCAACAAATCGGGATAGGGTGCATATTTTCTGCTGGTCGATGGCATATGTTAGCATGGATCTGGCAGTGATGACATTCTTGGACATATTGAGCGGCATCTTTATTGATGGTTGGCCAATAGTAACCTGTTCTGAGACATTTTAAGGCCAATGCCCTCGATCCACTGTGATTTCCTGCGTCTCCTTCATGTATTTCTCGCAGTATATCCATGGTTTGTGATTCAGGGATGCATCTCAGGAGAATTCCCGATACTGATCGTCTGTAGAGTTTTCCTTCTACAAGTGTATACTTTGGGGCTCGATATTTTATTTTCCGAGCTTCATTCTGATCAGATGGTAGTTTTCCATCTTGAAGATAGTCTTTCATCGGGTTCATCCAGTTTTCTTCGGCTTCTTCGATTTCCATTATATCGATTATCGGTATTTCATCGATGTCGATTGCTGGTGTATTGGATATCAACCAGTTAATCACCCGTTCGGTCTTTCCGTCATGGGATCCTGTGAATTTTGATAGCTGATCGGCCCATTTATTTTCCGAACGTGGGATGTTCTGGATACTGAAGCTTTCAAATTTCCCAGCTAGAGATTTCACTTTGGCGAGGTATTTGATCATATTGAATTCTTTAGCCTCGTATAGGCCTTCTATTTGTCTTTGTACTAATTCCGAATCAGTTAGTACCTTAAGACTCTTTATGTTGGCTTTTATCGCCATCTCCATTCCTGCGATTAACGCTTCATATTCGGCTTCATTGTTTGTTACGACGAAGTCCAATGTTATCGCGTAATTCAAATCTTCCTTATTTGGTCCAGTGAAGTTGATTCCGGCGCCTCCCCCTTCTCGGCATGAAGCACCGTCGACATGCATTAACCAAGTTTGATCTTCGATCATCAAGACATCGTTGTTGTGGCAGCTCGACGATTCGGTGGCCTGCGTCGGTGTTTCTAGTATAAAGTCGGCCAACACCTGGGCCTTGATGGCAATCCTCGGTTTGTAGTCTACCTCGAACTGGCTGAGTTCGATGGCCCATTTGATTAGTCGTCCGGAGGCTTCTGGTTTTGCTAGGATTTGTCTTAACGGTTGATTCGTCAAAACGATGATTTTGTAGGTTAAGAAGTAGGGTCGGAGTTTTCGTGCAGCCACTACTAAGGCCAGCGTGAATTTTTCTATTTCCAAGTAATTCTTCTCCGCCCCTTGTAATAACTTGCTGAGATAATAGACAGGCTTATGCTCTGAACCCTCTATCTTAATTAGGACTGAGCTAACGGCCGTATCGGAGATGGAGATGTATAAGTACAATGGTTCCCCTTCTGTCGGTTTGGCCAACATCGGAGGGGATGTTAAATATTCTTTGAGTTGTTCGAAAGCTCGTTCACATCCTTCGGTCCAAACGAAGTTTTTCGCTTTTCGAAGTGTTTGGAAAAAGGGTAAGCTTCTATCCGCCGATTTAGATATAAATCTATTCAACGCTACGATCTTCCCAACCAAGCTTTGCACTTGAGAGATGGTCTTGGGAGGTTTCATTTCAGTTATGGCTCGAATTTTTTCTGGGTTGGCTTCTATTCCTCGCTGGTGTACCAAATATCCCAAAAATTTTCCTGACTTAACACCGAAGGTGCATTTTGCGGGGTTCAACTTCATACGATATTTTCTTAAGATTTGGAAACATCGATCTAGATGTTTTACGTGATCTGCTTCATTCATACTTTTAACTAACATGTCGTCTACATAGACCTCCATTATTTCTCCGATTAACTCTCTGAACATTAGGTTTACCAATCTTTGGTATGTAGCTCCAGCGTTCCTTAATCCGAACGGCATTACTATAAAGCAGTACACTCCCTGTTCGGTTATGAATGCGGTCTTCTCTTGGTCGCGCTCGTCCATGTATATTTGGTAAAAGCCTTGGAAGGCGTCCATCATGCTGAACAGCGCAAAGCCAGCAGTCGAGTCGACCAATAAGTCGATTCTTGGGAGGGGGTAAGGGTCGCGTGGACATAACTTGTTAAGGTCGGTGAAATCATTACACATCCTCCATTTGTTGTCCTTTTTATCCCCCTTTGCTACTAGTACAACATTACATAGCCACTCCGAGAAATGTATTTCTCGGATTTGTTTTGCTTCCATCAGTCTTTCAACTTCGGCTTTAATGATTTTATCTTTCACTGGTCCATGATTTCTTTTCTTCTGTCTGGCGGGTTTCGCCGAAGGGTCAATTTTTAGGGTATGCTTGATTACTCGAGGATCGATCCCTTCGATGTCATTTGCACTCCAAGCGAAAACGTCCACGTTATTTCTTAGAAATTCGATTAACATTACTTCTCCTTCTTTGCTCAATTCTGTACCAATTCTTGTCCTTTTGGACGAGTCGCCTTCTACCAGAATTATATCTTTATGTTCTGGGGGTTGCAAGGATAAATCTAGTGGTTCTTTCCCCTTTTTATCTAATCGATCAGTAATAGGAATTTCGACCTCATTTCTAATTGGATCGTCTTCGATCTTTCTCTTGCTCGGAGTAATAGGGTTAGGATGTTCTCTCAAGGTCAGCGACGTGCTGTAGCAATCCCACGCCATACAGTGGTCATTCGTTATTTCTCCAATGCCGCTATCGGTCGGAAATTTTATTTTCTGGTGATAGGTAGAGACCACAGCTCGAAAAAGGTTAAGGGCTGGTCGCCCTAATATAGCGTTATAAGCGAAGGGTGTTTCTACCACTAGGAATTTTACCAGCTTCACTGTTCGAAGTGGCTTCTTTCCGAGCGATACACTCAAAGATATCGTTCCGCTGGGGATGATCTCGGACCCTCCAAAGCCTACTAACGGTGTGGCTACTTTTTGTAGGTTTATTTGTCCGAGGTTCATTTGTGCTAAAACCTCCCTGGAGATGATATTTGCTGAGCTTCCATTATCGATTAGGATTCTTTTCACATTGTAATTCGCTATTTCTAACGACACTACCATAGGGAAATCTGGGTTATCTTCTTTCGTATCCCAAGTAATGTTTTTAGGTACTTCGCCTTCGTTAAAGCTAATCGGCTCGTGATTTGTTGGCCTATTTTCTAACGTCCATATTTCTTTTGGATATTTAGAACTTGCAATTAAGGATCTGGCCATTCTTCGTCGAGCATTGCGACTATCTCCACCCGCAGGCCCCCCGGATATAGTGTGGATAGTTCCATTGATCTGGTCGTGATTCAACTCCTGAGTAGGTCGATGTTCTGGTGACCTTCGATGAGAACTTCTCCTTTGAGTTCCGTTCCGGGGGCTTCTGCTTCTTTCCCTTTTGCGATTATCTCGTTCTATGTATTCGTCTAGTTTTCCTTGCTCGATCAGTTTTTCAACTTCTCTCTTAAGGTGAAAACAATTTTCCGT
Source organism: Penstemon eatonii (assembly GCA_038501285.1). NCBI lineage: Eukaryota > Viridiplantae > Streptophyta > Magnoliopsida > Lamiales > Plantaginaceae > Penstemon > Penstemon eatonii. The sequence continues at coordinate 55,265,264 of CM076715.1, read as the reverse complement.
TCGATGCCCATGTGCCCTATGGTACTTACAGTATTGATCATAGTTTCTAGACCCTGGTCTGGGCTGAGCGATTTTCCTCGCCTCAGGAATCCAATTATTCCTTTCTAGAACTTCCAAGATTTCTTCGATTGGAGCATTTAATCTTGGGTGTTCTACTTGATTCACTCTGCTTCTGATTGGTGGTTCAGGGTTTCTTGGTCTTTGGTAGAAATTAGGTTGCCTTTCTCGGTCGGCTCCGCTGTATTCCAGTCGCTGGAAAACGTTACCTCTCTTGGAAGATCGCTCGTAATCCAAGGATCTTTGGGCGGGAATCCTATCATGCCGCTTAGACCCTGTAGCCGTAACTTTGTTTTTGTTTTTATCCTTAAAGGAATTCATCTCTTCTTGGGTCATATACTTAGATGCTAGGCTCATGATGTCGGCGAACGTTCTTGGTTGCTTTCGACTGAGGGCATTTCCGAACTGCCTGTTTTTAGTGAGATCGAAGAGGATAGATATTATGTAATCGATATTTGGGGAATCGATTTTAAGCAATTCTACGTTGAATCTGGCCAACCAATTCCTTAGGGATTCTCCTTCTTGTTGATATATAGTTCCAAGGTAGCTCATTGGAAGTTTTTGTCTCTTCTGGCTGGCGAACTGCTGTGTCAATTTGTTACAGAGTTCCCTAAAGCTGAATATGGAGTTGGCAGGTTGTTTCGCGAACCAGTCCAACGCGAGTCCTTCGAATGTGGTTACCATTAATTTGGCAGTGAATTCAGCAGAGTGGGCATATAAATTCATTATATTCGTAAAGCTAAAAATATAATCATCCGGGTCAGTGGTTCCATCATAGCGAGGTAGTCTGCCCGGGACTTGTCCGATCGATTGTGCCTCTTTTATTTCCCTGCAGAAGGGAGAACAGGCCGCAAGGCTTTCCTGGAGTTCCGTGGTTCGGGCCCATGGATTTTGAATAGACCGTAAGCGTTGTTCAAGTCGGTCCTGCACCATCCTTTCAATTTCTCTTTCCGTCAGTCGAGCCGTTCGTGGTCGAACAGGGATTGTATCATCTATATCATCCTCAATAGGGATAATTGTTCGTTCCCTGGATCTACTGCGCCTCGCCGGGGTTTTTCTGTGACCTCGTTTCCTTCGAGGATTGTTGTCGGAGGGTTTCGAATTGTCCTGTTGTGGACTGTGTAGCGAGCGGTGCTCGCTTGGTGGGCTATCAGCTTGTTGAGATACGTGATCGTTTTGTCCGGGCGTTTTCCGAGCAGGAATTGTCCTGGCAGCCCTAGGGTTTTGCGGAATTTGATCAAGCACAAGTAATTCTTCCGGGGAGAGTGATTTAAAGAGCATCGCTATTTGTCGTAATTTCTCCTGAGCACCCGGGAGAGGAGCAGGGATCTCGGGGACTTCCGGCTCTTCCTGTATCGTGCCGGGAGGACCTCCTAGGGGTTCATGATCTCGGGGATGGGTATTTTGTAAATTCTCGTCGGTGTTGGGAACGTTATTATTGTCGTTCTCCTGTGGATCTTCAGATGTGTCATGACCGGTGGTTGTGTTACTTCTTGCTCCGATACGAGCGCTTTTCCTTGGGCGAGCCATATGTCGATCGAATAATTAACCTAGCCCCACGGTGGGCGCCAACTGATTTAACCGTTTTTCGTCGGGTTAATTTAATATCAGTGAATTTGTGATATCGGGGGTTTGGATATTGAATTATTCAGTATATTGGGTTCCGTTACTTTATTCTGGATGGATCGTTTACAAAGAAAAGCAATAATCAAAGGCAAGAAGTAAAACCTTTAACGAAATTAAGAACGCAATGATATGGAGGTAAAGTTCTGCAATAATAATGGATATTATTGAGTTCTATTGTTATCAATGTATTCTTGTATATTCTCAGAATTAAGAGAATTCGTAGTTGTCTTATACAATGAATAACTAGGTATTTATATTACGCTAAACCTAGTATTACAAGGAATCATAGTCCTAGTTGGACTCGGCCCAACCTATCCTTCTTGGGTCCGGAGTGTAATCTTTACTCGGATCGAGCGGCATCAGGCAGGGTCAGTAAGAAGATCTCGATCCGTTAGAATTGGTCGAATCGATCTTGTAATCTTTGTTCGATCAGACTAGTATGTAGGGTGCGAAATAGCCCCCATCATCGGGGTTGGGATTAGTGTTTCAACTGGAATAACAACCTCCGAGCCGTATACTAAACTGAATGGGTTCTCGCCAGTTGAGGTCCTGACTGTTGTCCTATTTGCCCAAACTACCCCGGGGAGTTCATCCAGCCAGCTACCTTTGGCTGCCCCCAATCTTTTCTTCAAAGATTTTATTATTTCACGATTTGCTACTTCAGTTTGTCCGTTTGCTCTCGAATGCCCAACGAATGTGAAGTTTTGTTGGATTCCTAAATTAGCGCACCAGTCCAATACTTGTTTTCCCACGAATTGAGTTCCGTTATCTGAGATTAGGACTCGTGTGATTCCAAAGCGACATACTATGAACTTCCATAGGAAATTAATTACTTGAAACTGGGTTATCCGGGCTAAAGCGACTCATTCTATCCATTTGCTAAAGTACTCGATAGCGACTAGAACATACGCTTTCTTAGACCTGGCTACGGAAAGGTCCTACAATGTCCATTCCCCATTGATCAAATGGCCAGCATACAGGTATCAGATGCATATTCTCGGCTGGTTGATGGCTTATATTTGCATGTACCTGGTAATGATGACACTTTTGCACATATTGAATGGCATCCTTGTTCAAGGTCGGCCAATAGTAACCTGTTCGAAGACATTTCAAAGCTAATGCCCTGGCTCCACTATGATTTCCTGCCTCGCCTTCGTGTATTTCTCGAAGTATATCATCGGTTTATGTTTCGAAAATGCACTTTAGTAGGACGCCTGACACTGATCTCCGATACAGTTTTCCTTCTATCATTGTATATTTAGGATCCCGATATTTTATTTTCCGAGCTTCATTTAGGTCGAGCGGCAGATTTCCTTCACTGAGGCAATCGATCATCAGAGTCAACCAGCTCCTTTCAATTCTTCTATTTCCATCATTTCAGCGAGTGGTGTCTCATCGATGTCAATTGCTGGTGTGTTTGAGATTAACCAGTTGATCACTCTCTCTGTTTTGCCATCGTGAGATCCGGTAAACCTAGAAGTTGATCAGCCCATTTGTTTTCTGATCGGGGAACGTTCTGTATTACAAAATTATCGAATTTCTCAGTCAATTCTTTTACTCCAGCGAGGTACATGACCATGTTAAATTCCTTCGCCTCGTATAGACCTTCAATTTGTCTTTGTACTAACTCGAAATCAGTAAGTACTTTAAGACTCTTTATGTTGGCTTTGATCGCCATTTCCATTCCTGCAATTAACGCTTCGTACTCAGTCATTGTTAGTTACCACAAAATCCAATGTTATTGCGTAATTTATATCTTCTTCATTTGGTCCGGTAAAGTTGATTCCAGCTCCTCCTCCCTCACGACTTGAGGCACCGTCGACATGCATTAACCAGTTTCGATTCTCTACCACCATGATATTGTTGCTGTGACTGGTGGATTCACCGGGTTCCGGTATCGGGGTCGGAGTTTCTAAAATGAAGTCGGCCAGAACTTGGGCCTTTATGGCGATGCGTGGTTTATATTCGATTTTGAATTGTCCCAGCTCGATCGCCCATTTGATCAATCTACCATAGGCTTCTGGCTTTGCCAGGACTTGTCTCAGTGGTTGATTAGTGAGCACTATTATTTTATAAGTTAAAAAGTATGGTCGGAGTTTGCGTGCAGCCACTACTAAAGCCAAGGAAAATTTTTCTATCTCCAAATAATTCTTCTCCGCTCCTTGGAGCAATTTGCTTAGGTAGTAAACAGGTTTATGTTCCGCACCTTCTATCTTTACCAAAACTAAACTGATCGCTACTTCGGAGATAGAAATATAAATGTATAATGGTTCACCTTCGGTTGGTTTGGCCAATAATGGAGAGGATGTCAGGTAATCCTTCAATTTGTTGAATGCTTGATCACATTCCTCGGTCCAAACAAAGTTCTTCGCCTTTCGTAATGTTTGGAAAAAGGGCAAACTCTTATCCGCATATTTTGATATGAACCTATTCAATGCCACAATTTCTGTTATAGCTCGAATATTCTCTGGATTAGCCTCAATTCCTCTTTGGTGAACCATATATCCTAAAAACTTCCCAGATCTTACCCCGAAGGTACATTTTGCGGGGTTCAACTTCATTCTGTATTTTCTCAATATCTGAAAACATCGATCTAGATGTTTTACGTGGTCAGCTTTATCCATGCTTTTGACCAACATATCACCCACGTATACTTCCATTATTTCTCCGATTAGTTCCTTAAACATTTGGTTAACTAATCGTTGGTAGGTGGCTCCAGCATTTCTTAGGCCAAATGGCATAACTATGAAACAATATAAACCCTGCTCTGTCACAAAAGCGGTTTTCTCTTGATCACGCTCATCCATGTATATCTGATAAAACCCTTGAAAGGCATCAATCATGCTGAAAATTGCGAAACCAGCAGTTGAGTCGACCAATAAGTCAATCCTTGGAAGGGGATATGGATCGCGTGGGCATACTTGTTAAGGTCAGTGAAGTCATTGCACATTCTCCATTTATTATCCTTCTTATCTCCTTTAGGCACTAAAATGACGTTGCATAGCCATTCCGAAAAGTGTATTTCCCGAATTTGTTTAGATTTGAGTAGCCTTTCGACTTCTTCTTTGATTATCTTGTCTTTTATCGGCCAATGATTTCGCTTCTTCTGTCTTGCAGGTTTCGCCATGGGATCAATTTTGAGTGAATGAGTAATAATCCTCGGGTCGATGCCCTCGATGTCATTTGCACTCCAAGCAAATATGTCGATATTATTTCTAAGAAGGTCTACCAACATTACTTCTCCTTCTGTGCTGAGTTCTGTTCCAATCTTGGTCGTTTTTGAAGGATCTCCTTGTACTAGCATAATGTCCTTATGTTCGGGAGTTTTTATGGTTAAATCGACATGCTCTTTACCTTTTTTCTCTATCCTATCGGTGTTGGGGATTTCGACTTCGGTTCTTTCGAAGTCGATGTCAAGCTTCCTTTTGGCAGGGGTAAATGATTTGGTTTGGTTTCCCAGCCTTAAGGACGTGTTGTAACAATCCCAAGCCATACAATGATCGTTGACTATTTCTCCGATCCCCATGTCTGTCGAAAATTTTATCTTTTGATGGTAGGTTGATACAACTGCTCGGAATAGATTGAGGGCTGGTCGTCCCAGTATCGCATTATACGCGAAAAAGGTTTCTACAGCAAGGAACTTTATCAGTTCACAGTACGCTATGGTTTTTTTCCTAGCGACACACTAAGATTTATCATCCCATAGGGGACTATTTCCGAGCCTCCAAAGCCTACTAGAGGGGTGGCTACTTTTTGGAACGTTACTTATCCCAAATTCATTTGTGTCAGGACCTCCTTAGATATGATGTTAGCTGAGCTTCCATTATCGATTAGGATCATTTTAACGTTGTAGTTTGTTATTTCGAGTGATACCACCATCGGGAAATCAGGGTTGTCCTCTTTCATATCCCATACGAAGTTCCTAGGTACTTCGCTCTCGTTGAAGCTAATCAGTTGCTCTTTTGGCGGCTTATTCTCCAGTGTCCATACCTCTTTGGGATATCTAACACTCCCAACTAAAGACCTTGCGGTTCTGCGGCGAGCATTATGACTATCTTCCCTGGCTGGCCCTCCGGATTTCGTATGAATGGTGCCATTGATCTGATCATTGTTCAGTTCTTGTGGCGGACCATTATTAGGGGATCTTCTTCTTGGAGTTCTTCTCTGATTATTGTTTCGAGGACTCCTACTTCTATCCCTTTTGCGACTGTTTCGCTCCAGATAGTCATCCAACTTTCCTTGTTCGATTAGTCTCTCAATTTCCTTTTTCAAGTGGAAACAGTCCTCAGTGCGGTGTCCATGAGCTCGATGATACCTACAATATAGATCGTAGTTTCGTGCTCTGGGCCTAGGATGCGCAATTCTTTTTGCTGGTGGAATCCAGTTGTTCCTTTCCATTATTGCAAGAATTTCTTCGATAGGAACATTTAGTCGGGGATGTTCCACCAGATTTATTCGATTTCTGTTAGCTGGCTCGGCCGATCTTGACCTAGGATAGATATTAGGTCTTTTATATATCTTGATCGGCTCGATTGTATTCTAATCGTTGGAAAATATTTCCTCTCCTGAAAGGCCAGTCGTAGTCTGTATGTCTTGAGGTAGGGGCTTTGTCTTGCCGCTTTGATCCGGTGGCGGGAGCTTTATTCCTGTTCTTATCCTTGAAAGAGTTCATCTCTTCTTGAGTCATGTACTTCGAAGCCAAAGTCATGATGTCAGCAAAGGTTCTTGGTTGTTTTCTGCTAAGAGCATTTCCGAACTGCCTGTTCTTGGTGAGATCGAATAGTATGGAGATTATGTAGTCAATGTTCGGGGAGTCGATTTTTAGTAATTCCACGTTAAACCTGGCCAACCAGGTTCGCAGTGATTCTCCCTCTTGTTGATGTATAGTTCCCATGTAGCTCATCGGCAATTTCTGTCGTTTTTGACTAGCGAATTGCTGGGCCAGTTTATTGCATAACTCTCTAAAGCTGAATATAGAATTGGATGGCTGTTTGGAAAACCAATCCAAAGCTAGTCCTTCGAACGTGGTAATCATTAGCTTTGCAGTGTATTCCGCTGAGTGAGCATATAGATTCATAATATTCGTGAAGCTGAATATATAATCATCAGGGTCTGTGGTTCCATCATATCTCGGTAGTAGTGATGGTATCTGACCGGATGATTGAGCTTCTTTTATCTCCCTGCAAAACGGGGAGCATGTAGCCAAGCTTTCTTGGAATTCCGTTGTTCTGGCCCACGGATCCTGGACGGTCCGTAGGCGTTGTTCTAAACGTTCTTGCACCATCTTTTCGATCTCTCTTTCTGAGATACAGATAGTCCTCTGTCGATTAGGCATCGTCTCCATAATGTCATCCTCGATGGGAATTATGGTATGTTCTTTCGATCCTTGGCGGGTGGGTTGTAGCTTTGTCCCAGCCGCTTTTCTTTGGACTCTCTCTTCGGTATGTTTTTTATCGCTCCTTTGTGGGCTGTGCAGCGATCGCTGCTCACTCATAGGGCTATCCACCTGTTCTGAGACTTGATCGACCTGTCTCAGGGTTCTCCGAACAGGGTTTACCCTAGCAGTTCTAGGGTCTCTCAGGACCTGTTCGGGAGCTTGCAATTCTCCCGGATATAGCGAGTTGAACAGCATAGCAATATGTCTCAACTTTTCCTGGGTGCCTGGCAGAGGAACGGGAATTATCTGAGCCACGGGGGCTTATGCTACCACATTGGCGGCGTTGTTTTGTTGTCCTTGAGGATTTTGGACATTGATTTGAGGAGGTTCCTCCTGATTTGGTGTTAGGTCGTTCCTTTGCAAATTATCGTTGTTGTTATCGATCGGGGCGTTGATATTTGTATCGCCCTGCATATTGTCGGATGTAGTATGCGGTTGTGTTGTATTGCTTCGAGTGTACTTCCTTGGGCGAGCCATATGTCCATCGAATAATTAACTCAGCCCCTCGATGGGCGCCAACTGATTTAACCATTTTTTGTAGGTTTAGATTAAATCAATTAAATATGTTTTTGGGGTGGAATTATGTAAGGATTACGGGGCCTAGTTACTTTATTCCGGATGGATCAATCTCAAGAAAAAACAATAAGTAATAAGCAAGTAAGAACACAAATATATGAGTATTGAATATAGTATAGCAAAAGCTTTTCTATTAATTGTACATCAGATTGCCCAAGTATGGAGGCGTGAGCTCTGAGTTCGTGATTGTTCTCTTAATACAATGATTAGCTAGGTATTTATATGTTACTAACCCTAGCTATACAAGGAAACCTAGTCCTAGTAGGATTTGGCGTATTTGTCCTACTTGAGTCCGAATTGTAGTCAGGTCGCCGAGGAGAGTTGTCTCCGATCGGGTCGATAGATGATCCCGAATGAGCCTGTAAGGTCGAATCCGATCCGATGTCTTCGAGTCGATTCGAGCATCTATAAGGGGTGTAAAATAGCCCCCATCAGTACTCCCTCACTTCTTCGAGCGTATATGTAGTAGAAGCTCGTAGAAGTAGATGGTCTCTTACGACTGTCTTTTCTATGAACTGTGCCTCGTTAAAAACCTTACTCGGAAAAAACCCAGTGGGAAAAAATTCTAAGTAAGGAAAAGAGTACTACATTTCATAGATAGTCGTTTTCTCGCTTTCGAGCTGTAATATTGTTCCTATTTTGAGGAGGTACTTCTTCTTTCACTGTTTGGCGGGAATATGATTAGTCGCGAGAAGTTCGAAACGTCTTTTCACCCCTCTATATAAATAAGGGATCGCTATCTTAATCATTTTTACTTTCTATTCCCCATTCCCTTACAGTAAATTTCTTAGTCGATAACTTTTCCAGTAATCCTAGTATTCGACCCATATTTTTCGAGGATCCAAGTAATATGGCATCGCATTTGAACAACCCTTTCTCATCTTCCGTTGGACAGGTCACCCCTGTCACCGAGGAGGGGGCACCTCCTAGCCCTTCAGAAGGAGTATCTGACATAACCATCCCTGAAAAAGACACCTTTAAGGTGCATATCATATCCGATTCCGACGTTGAAGCCAAGGCCAAGAAGGGCAAGGATGTCGTTCCCCAAATTTTCGATCCAATTGAGCGCCTTTCGTGCGCATATACCGAAGACACTTTCCATGAGGTTCTGGATAATTACACAAAGTATTTTCCGGAGGGTTCTGAGATCATTCTTCCTTCTCCTACTGATCGTGTTACCTCTCCACCGGAAGGTTGTCGGGTTTTTTACAATGCCCATTTTAATCATGATCTGCGTCTTCCCCTGTCTGTCTTGTTCCTTTATATTTTGCGAGTTTTTAGCGTTTCTTTGACACAGCTAGTTCCGAACTCGGTGACTTTTGTTGTCTGTTTTTCTGTCTTGATGATTGCGAAAGGATTCCAGCCTTCCCTCCGCAATTTTACTCAATTGTTTCGTTTTAACATTTCCAATTCTTCTAATCACGGATATTTCTTTGCCAGCAAAATCCTGGTCTATCCATTTTTATCCTCCGGTTTCCAGTAATCCCGCTTGGAAATCTCATTTTTTCTTCGTACGTCCACCTTCTCATCGTGTTTTATCAGATGGTTCTACTGAGTCATTCTTATGGGACCATGGCTCTGAATGGATTTTCGGAGGTCGTTTGATCACGGGTCATTATATTCCCGATGATCCCCAATTGGTTGACCAGATAATGGAAATGCGTGCTGATAAATATCAGTGTGCTCTACTTATTGGAGAGGCCTTTCTTCGTAAAGCGGGCCTGAGTCTTCATACGTTTCCTATTCTGATCCCAGCCAATCTCTGAGTAAGCATTTTATCTACATTTAATATTTACTTTATATTCCCTTTGGAGTTGTATGTTTGATCGAAATCTGTTTTCTGCAGTTTCTATGGTGGAAAATTCTCGACATTCTTCAAAAGGGAAAATGGTTCTGTCCAAATCAACTAAAACAATGGAGAACCTTCCAATTGAACAGAGAGTGTCCAAGAAGAGAAGATTGGTTTTAGATCACGACTCAGAGGATTTTCGAGAGGAATCCCCGGATTCTTCTCAAGAGACTCCACCACAACCTTCATTTTCACACGCTCAAAGCCACCAAGGGACTGGATAGGGTTATCCTCCTTTCCAGCTTAGAACTTCCCTTGGAATCCGAGGATGTCGGAGCTGGTCGTTGCCCCATCCTATCGACAAGCCAGTCAAGAGAAGAAGGCAGTATTATGGTCGTTCTGGTGAAGACCTTTCTGGCGAAGAGCATCCGAAGCCTACGGTCGTTGAGATGATCGAAGATCATTTGCAGGGGAAGAGGGCAGCAGGCTACCCCGATAATGATTCTTTGGTTCATGATGAGAGCCAGAGTGCCATTGATAAAGCCACTCATATCCTTCTCTCCGGTGTTTTTACTCGTGATGTCAGCAAGTTGCTTCGGAATGATCCTTTGGAAAAGTTACAGAAGGCTTCTCTTTTTGCCGAGAAGGTATTGTTACTTTATTGTCCTTTTTGTAATGGATTTTCAATTCATTGATTTCTTCCTTTCACTCTTTCAGACAAAAACTTGCCTTATGGCGTATGCTTATGAAGCTGCTCTTTGTTGGCAACCATGCGAATTTTTAGATGAAAAGTATAAGGCATTGCTTCATAAGGTATCAGGTTCAGAGGCCGATCCTTCTACGTCCTCTCCCCTTTCACCTCCGATTACAGATTCTCAAGCTGTGGGTAGTGACGACCCAGAAGTTATAAACAAAGTTTTGGAGATTGTTGGATGAAGATGAAGATGAAGTGCAAAGAAGATAAGAAGATAAGAGAATGTTTTGATGATTTCCAAAACGTCAAAATCAGCTAAGTATGGAAAGCTTAGGTCCCTTAGAAGAATTTTGAACAAATAAAGAAGACATCAGAAGGGTTCAAAATTCAAAGCCCAGAAGACTACTGATCTCATGCTGAAACAGCAATCAGAAGGGTAGGTCATCAGCTGACTCAAATCAGATTAGTTCAGTGTTTGATCAGCAGAGTATCTATCAGCAGAGCTGCTTCGTTCAGCAGAGTAGAAGAGATCAAGAAGCAAGTCCAACGGTAATAAATGCACTTGGTGCAATAAATGCTGGAAGAGAAGGGTAGTAATGGCAAATGATTGAAGAATATTCTCGGATCAGCAGAGTGCATCTAATGCAGCTACAGGAAAGTACAGCAGAAAAGGTACTGTAGCAGGGAGCCGTTCTGAATTTGGGCTAAGGCTATGGATTTGAAGTTTGATTTCCTTCAACGGTCATAATTTCAAATCCAAGTATAAATAGAGCTAATTTCAACAAGCGAAACACACAACACAATTCTGAGATTTTGATTTTGAAGCACAAATTTCTCTAAGTCTCAAGAAGCTCGAACAGCTCACTCGTCTGGTGGAAGTCATCTATTGACAGAAACCCAGTTGAAGCCAAATAGAAAATACTTTCTGAGTGAAATTGTATTAGCTGAGTGTTGTGCGAAGTTTAAATCCGTCTCTGTGAGTGATTTAACTTCAAATGATAGGTTTTCTGAGTGATTTCCTATTGCGAGCTTATAGCCTTTTCATTTGTTGTCTAGGTGTAAGTGGAGACATATTGTAAACTTTGTGTTTATAGTATAACCCAGAATCTAAGTGATCTGGAAGAGTGGACTAAAGGATTTTTATCCATATAACCACTATAAAAATTATTTGTGTTGTTTTTGCATTTAAGTTTTCTTGCATATTTCAAAATTGCATAAGTAAACACTTTGAATTTATTTAAAGATTTTAAAAGGAGTTTTTAAATTGGGGATAAAATCTTTTAAAGACTTAGTCTACTTGTGAAAAACACTTTCAAACATCCGCTGCAAGTATACTCTTGATAAAACTGATTTTGCTGAAATCAGCTAAGTTACTATAAGAATAGTGGTCACTCTGCTGTTCAAGATTTGTTCACGATCAGCATAGTCAGCTTACTGTTCTTCATAAGCTTAGTCTGCTGACGGACGATTAAAAAGTTTTTAAGTCTAAAAATTTTCAGAGGACTATTCACCCCCCCCCCCCTCTAGACCTCATCTGACCACTTGGGACCAACAAGTGGTATCAGAGCAGGTGGTTCATTAGAATCAGCTGCCTGATCAACGAGCTTGATCCAAGTGTTTTTCAAAGGTTTTCAAAACTTTTCAAAAGAGCATCTTTTTGAAAAATAAAAACTTTTTGAAAAATGGATTATATCAGCCATGTTCCCCACATTGCTGGTATGTCTTTTGAAGACTGGAAAATCAGGATGGAGATTTTTCTAGCTGCTTATAATGATAACATGTACACATGTATCATAAAAGGTCCATTCAGATTCACCAAGACGAAAAGATAAATGAAGTTGATACCGTGGTGGAGAAAGACTTGCATGAGATGACAGCCGAAGAAATAAAGCTGTTCAATCTTGACAAAGTCGGAAGATTTATCATGACTAAAGCCCTGGATAATGATCGGTTTGACAAAGTCAAACATTGCAAAACTGCAAAAGAGATGTGGGATAAAGTTAGAGATATGAGCGAAGGAAACGACGTCATTAAAGAGCATCAGCTGAGTGTTGCTCTGGAAAAGCTGGATAACTTCAAAATGAAGTCTGGAGAGACCATTGATCAGATGGATACCAGGTTCACCAGAACATTAAATGAAGTTTTAAAGCTTGGAAAAACTTTCACGGATAAGGAGATAACCATCAGAGTGCTGAAGGCTTTACCTCTAAAATTCAACATGAAGGTGACAACGATGGAAGAATCAAGAGATTTGGGAAAAATTTCTCTTACAGAGCTGTTCTCAGTACTCAAGGCGTATGCGTATAAACTGCCAAGAATGGGAATTGAAGAAAGCTCAACTTCAGGACCTACAGCTGCCTTAGTTGCTGCTGAAAATCCCAAAAGACCAGCACAGAAAAGCAAAGAAATGGACTCATCTGATGAAGCCACATTACTCAACAAAAAGGAGTACACAGCTGGAGATTTAGCATTGCTGATAAACAATTTCAAGAAGTTCTACAAAAGAAAAATGAAGAACAAATACAGCAATGCTTCTACTTCTAAACCCAACTCTTCTTCTCAAGATAAGGATGATTATAAAGCCAAACTAATGTGTTATAACTGCAGGAAATTGGGACACTTCATCAAAGACTGTCCTTATCCAAAAGCAGAAAAATACACAGAAGAAGAGAAGAGAATCAGAAAAGAAAGAAAGCATCAGAGAGGCAAGGGAATGATGGCTGAAGCAGAAAAGCTGACTGCTGTCTACTCATCTGATTCAGACTCAGACACTTCAGACGAAGAGTCTTCTGATGAAGAGAAACCTGCCCTCCTTTGCCTGATGGCCAAGGAATCTGATGACTCTCAGGATGAGGTAACTCCTCTTGATAATGAATTATTTAATTCATTTGAACAAATGATGCTTAACAATACTGGTATTGCTGAAGCATATAAAAAGCTTAAGGAAGAGATGATATTGCTAAAAGAGCAAAACAGTTCACTGAAACTCACAGCTGAAAAGCCAAGAGAATCAGATGAATATTAAAAGCTTGAGCAAGAACATGAATCTCTGAAAGCTGAATGTGAAGTTTATAAGGGTAAAATCATGGAACTTGAAAAAGTTATTGAGTCTCATGAGAAATCATCTGTTGCATCCACTCATATGTCTAATAAACAGAAGATGCCTTTAGAACAGGATAAATTAGAATTGAATCATACTGAAAAATTTATATCTGCTGACAATAATAAGGTCAATTTGTATGTTCAAACTACTAAACCTGCTTCACCTGAGAAAGTGTTAAAGGAGAAGAAATCTTCTAAGGCTAAAAAGAGCAAAAAGCCTAGTTTAGGTAAACAGACTAGTAAGACCAAACAGCAGAGTCCTAAGAAGTCTGCTGATAAAGCTAAATTGAATCAGACTAGTGGTAAAACTAAGTCGTCTGTTAATGAGCAAGCCTCTAGTAAACTAAAGAAGCATAAGAATAAGAGAAATCAAAATGCTTGGTATGGAAATGAGTCTTATTATGTGCAACCTGCTGCATATCCTCCTATGTGTCATGCACCTCAATTTCCTAGTTACTATGCACCATATCCTGCTCATCCAATGCATGCATATCCTGCTTATCATGAACCTTACCCTGCTTATGAACATTATTCTTATCATATTGATCATCAACATGACTTATCTGCTAATCATGATAAAGATGAAACTGTTCATGCTCCTGTCAAAACTCAGAAACCTAAGAAGCCTAAGACATCAACATTTTGGGTTGTCAAAGGTGGAACTAATCCTTCAGGACCCTCTCAATAAGGGTACCTAAGACTATTTTATTTTTGTTTTGTAGGTTAGGATTAGGAGTAGGAGTAAAGTAGAGAAGATTTGGTACTTGGACAGTGGTTGTTCAAGGCACATGTGTGGAAGCATACATGAGCTGACTGATGCAGTTGCTGTGGATGGTCCAAATGTTACTTTTGGAGACAGCAAAGAAGGCAAGATTGTAGCTAAAGGGAGATTAATCAAAGGAAACATAGAGATATCTGACGTCTCATATGTTAAAGGCCTAAAGTACAACCTGCTGAGCATAAGTCAATTTTGTGACAAAGGATATTCAGTTATCTTCTCAACAGATAAGTGCTATGTTGAACAGATTGGTACAAAGAAGGTAATTTTATCTGGAAGACGACAAGGAAATGTCTACATAGTCGACTGGAATTCTGCTGACAAGAATTCAAGAATTTGTTTGGTGGCATCAACACCAAGTGAAGTCAGTTGGCTGTGGCACAAAAGGATGAATCATTTAAACTTCAAGACCATCAACAGATTGATAAAGACTGATCTGGTAGAAAGGATTCCAAAAACAGTCATGAGCAAAGACAAGCTCTGTGACGCCTGTCAGAAAGGGAAACAAGTCAAGTCATCATTCAAAAGCAAGAAGCACCAATCTTCTGAAAGAATCTTGGAGCTGCTACACATGGACTTATTTGGACCCATTGATCCAGTCAGAAACGGTGGAAAGAAATATTGCCTAGTTGTTGTGGATGATTATTCGAGATATACTTGGGTGATATTCATGAAAAAGAAAAGTTAAACCAAGGAACATCTCACTAATCTGATGGAACTGATCCAGAATGAGAAAAGCATAAAAATATTAAAGATCAGATCAGATAGAGGGACAAAGTTCACAAACTCTACTGTTGAAGAGTATTGTAACATCAAAGGAATACATCATGAGTATTCAGCTGATAGAACCCCTCAACAGAATGGTGTTGCTGAAAGGAGAAACAGAACACTAAAGGAAGTTGTCAGAACCATGATAGTTGAGGCTAAGCTGCCACAAAGATTTTGGGTAGAAGCAACAAATACAGCCTGCTTTACCCAGAACAAATGCATGATCAACAAAAATTAGAACAAGAGTCCATATGAAAGTTGGAACAACAGAAAACCAAACATTCATTACTTTAAAATTTTTGGTTGTAAATGCTTTGTGTTAAATAATGGGAAAAATCACCTTACTGCATTTGCAGAGAAGGCTGATGAAGCTGTTTTGTAGGATACTCTACTGTTAGTAAGGCCTATTGAGTTTTTAACAAAAGAACATTGCTAATAGAAGAATCCTTTCATGTAGTATTTGATGAGCCAAGTCAAACTTCTGAAAAGAATCAAAGTATTAATCAAGGTCTGTCTACTGATTTACAGAAGTTGGATGTTGGAAAGAATGAAGAATATGTACCCATCATACTACCTAATTTCAATCCAGCTGCTAACTCATGTGCTGTTCAAAATCACAGTGTTGATTGTCTAACAGACGAGTTGCAAACAGCTGACAGACCAGAGACTGTTCAACAGACGACAAATGTTCAACAGACTACTACTGGAACTCCAACAGTAGTGTTGCAAGATCAAAACAAAGGACAACATCCAGATTTGCAACCTGATCTCAGATGGCTCAGGAATCAATCACCAGAGTTAGTGATTGGTGATCCCCTGGATAGAGTAAAGACAAGAAGAGCTGCTGCACAAGATGCTATGTTTGTCAGTTTTCTATTTCAAATAGAGCCTAAACAAATTGAAGAATCTCTCAGTGATTCCTTCTGGATTGAAGCTATGCAAGAAGAGTTGAGTCAATTTGAAAGGAACGAAGTATGGTACTTAGTTCCAAGACCAAGTCATCAAAGGGTAATTGGCACTAAATGGGTTTTCAGAAATAAAATGAATGAAGATGGTGTTGTCACCAGAAATAAAGCAAGATTAGTGGCCAAGGGTTATTTTCAAGAAGAAGGAATTGACTTTGATGAAACATTTGCACCAGTAGCAAGACTTGAAGCAATCAGACTGTTTCTTGCCTATGCTGCTTACAAGAACTTCACTGTCTATCAGATGGATGTGAAGTCAGCATTTCTCAATGGAGAATTGCAAGAAGAAGTGTATGTTGAACAACCGCCTAGATTTGAAGCTTATCAAGAAGAAGACAAGGTGTATCGTCTAAAGAAAGCCCTCTATGGACTGAAACAGGCTCCAAGAGCATGGTATGATACCCTATATGATTTTCTTTTAATTAAAGGATTTCGTAAAGGTAAGGTAGACAAGACCTTGTTCACAATTGAATGGGAGAATCATATATTAATTGTTCAAATATATGTAGACGATATTATTTTTGGTTCAACTAACCAACAGATGTATGACAAGTTCTCCAAGCTCATGCAGAATAAATTTGAAATGAGAATGATGGGTGAACTCAATTATTTTCTTGGTTTGCAAGTTAGACAGTTGTCTGATGGAATATTCATCAACAAAGCAAAATACACAAGGGGTCTGTTTAAGAAATTTGGTATGGAAACTAGCTCCACTGCTACTGTTCCAATGTCTACAAGTCTTCGTTTGGATAAAGATGAAGATGGCAAATCAGTAGACATAACCAAATACAGAGGCATTATTGGGTCACTGTTGTATCTAACAGCCAGCAGACCTGATATCATGTACTCTGTTGGGGTTTGTGCGAGATTTCAATCAAATCCTAAAGAATCTCATCTCTTAGCTGCCAAGAGAATCCCGAAATATATCAAGGGCACTCAAGAAATGGGACTGTGGTATCCTAGAGAATTTGGATTTGAGCTTACTGGATATTCAGATTCAGACCTTGCTGGCTGCAAAATTGATAGAAAGAGCACAACAGGTGTCTGTCAATTTTTGGGAAGTCGTCTGACCTCATGGATGAGTAAGAAACAGACATCAGTCTCTATATCTACTGCTGAAGCTGAGTATATAGCTGCTGGAGCTTGTTGTGCACAATTTTATGGTTGAAGCATCAACTAGAAGATTACAATATCAAGATCAGTGGAATTACAATCTACTGTGACAATACAAGTGCAATCTCTCTTACTCAAAATACTACAAGTCACTCAAGGACTAAGCATATAGAAATCAAGCATCACTTCATTAGAGATCATGTGGAAAAAGGCAATGTAATGATTGAATATGTCCATACTGACAATCAGATTGCTGATATTTTCACTAAACCTTTAAGTGAAGTAAGGTTTTCAACTCTAAGAGCTGAGCTAGGACTACTTAATTTGGATGCATAAGCTGAGGGGGAACTTATCAGAAGACTGAAGTTCATCAGCACAGTCATCCATTATTATTTTCAAGGATTAACTCTCAACAGACTAGTTAACTTATGAATTCTTAAAGTCAGGGGGAACGTGTAAGACTAGCGGTACTTCTGATTAAAAGATGAAATTTGTTGATGACAGTTAGTTGAAGTTATGTTGTCAGAATATATGTTCTTAATTCTTGAAGATTGAAGATCAATTTATCTTGCTGGATTGACAAACAGCAGAGGAAGATTACTAGCTATTGGCTTTCTCTAGTAATATCAGATAACAGATCACTCGTCTGTCAGATAAGTTAAACTATACTCATCTGATACATTATACAAGCATGGTTATAAATCGCATCTTTTGAAACACGCTTTTATAAGTAACAGATAAGTGCCGATAGAGTTTCCCGCCCATCTAACATTAAAATAATAAATTTGAAGTCCGCAATTCTCACTTGCACGATTTAAAAACTGTCAGATCAATCTTACGATTCAGATTAATCACGATAACCAAAACAGAGAGAAACGTATAAAATCCGATCTGAACAGATCAGTCGTCTTACGCACTCAAAAAATTCCAAAATTCTCTAACTCTCTAAGCTCTCTGTTTTCTAGCTCTCAATCTCTTACAGAACTACATCACTTAATCACAAAATGGATGTCATTGAAGGAAGATATCTAAGCTACGACAAATTCTTCTTATCTGGTACTGATCTGATGAGGAAAATCATGACAAAAATCAAGGAAGCATCTCTAGTACCCATTCTGGAAGCTCATGAGGAGCGTGTGTATCTTGAAGATGATGATGACTTCTACAGAACCAGAAAGATCAACAATGAAAGGATTACTATGACTGCCACTGTTGGAGGAAAGAAGATTTGTGTTTCGGCTGCTGTTTTGAGTGAAGTTTATGGGCTAACAAATGAAGGAGGAGATGTGACAGACCTAGGGTCTGAAAAGGAGGAAGAATTCTGGCTGATTTGTGCGAAGGAAGGGGAGGAGATGACAGGAACTCTGATGAAGACTCAATTGAAAGATGAGTATCAGAGGTTCGCTGACATTATTGCTAAGGTGCTGGACTGCAGCACTAGTTCTTTGGATTGTTTACCCAGAAGGAGATATTACACTATGAATTGCATATATTATGAGTTGAAAATCAACTAGGCTGCTCATATATTTGATCTACTGTGTGATAAGAAAGTAAAGTATGGTATTCTGCTAAGTCATCTGTTTTTAAGCCTGGGATGTCCTTTGGGAAGTGGAAAGACTATTCATGGTGGCAAGGAATTCAAACTGTATGAGCCAGTTAGAAGTGTGGGCACTTCTAAGAGAAAGGCTCCTGCTAAGGCTACTAAGGCTCCTGCCAAGAAAAGCAAGAAAACTGGACAGACCAGTAGGTCTGCTGATCAAACAGTAACCACTACTGTTGAAGCTGGATCAGCTGAGCCAGAGATTAAAGTTTCTGACAAATTAGTCAGTGACTTTACTAAAAAAGTTGAAGAAATGGAGACTGGATCATCTCCAGAAAGGACAGAATCAGAGGAAGCTGTTCCTATTCAACCTACTAAGAGAATGAGGACAAGGAGCGCTGCTAAAAGACCTCCTCAATCTAAACCTTCAAGAAAAATTGCCAAGTCTAAGGCAATGAGAAAAGTCACATTCTCTGAAGAACCAACTGAAACAGTGAGGGAGATACCATCATCAGCAGAGAGACCAGTTATCATTGAAGAACCTGCTGCTGAGTCTGCTGGAGACTCATATGTTGCACTGTCTGCTGATGTTAGAGAAGAACTGCAGACTGGCACAACAAATGAAGGGAATGCACTTCTTCTGCACCCTACTCCTGTTGCTGCCACTCCACTTCAAACTATGGAAAGTCCTGAAGCTAAGAAGCTAAGGATTGGTAAGATTGTGATTCCTTACCTCACTGCTGCCGAAAAAAAGAAATTAAATGAGGCAGAGAGACAAAGGAAGGCTGCAGAAAAAGCTGAAGAAGAGCGCTTGAAGGCCCTTGAGCTCAAAAGGCTGGAGGAAGAGGCCAGCAAAATGACTCAAGCACAAAGAGATGCTATTGAAGCAGCAGAGTTGGCTGCTGCTATTGAAGCAAGTACTAAGGACTCTCATGGTCCTAAGCATACTTGTGGCATTGTAATTGGTGAACAGAGAGATCCCACCAAGCCCAAGCCAGTCATGCCTACTCCAGCAATACAACCTAAGAGAAGAGCAGAGGTAAAATTGGCACTGGAGATTGTCAGAGATGACCCTGCTGCTTTTGAAGAGTTTATTGCAAGGTTGGATGCTGAGAATGAAAAGATCACTCGTCTGACGATGTTCAATAAAGAGAAGATCAGATATAACAGATGAAGGGACTATCGTCTGACCAAGAGTAAAGATCAAATTGCAAGCTGGAAAGCCTTTGCTGATGAAGAAGCCTGGGTGCTAAAGTGGCTTGAGACAGGTTCACTAACTCAAGCATTAGACTCAGAATTCTTTTTGGATAAATTGAGACTGAGGATCAGTCATATTGTTAAGGCTGAAGCAAAGAAGCTTTATGAGTCTGTTCCTGCTGAGTACGCTGACAATGAAGATCTCAAGGAACGATCAATAAAGTTGGTTGTTTCCCAGACAATGGAAACATGGGCCAAGAAGACTAGGAAGACGAGGGGACAACCAAGCTCCATGATTCCCCTTCCCAGTCTGAAGCAGATTGTCTATGGCCTTACTATTAGGCCATATGAAGAACTACCTGAGGATCCTATCTCTCCTTTTGTTCCAATTAATGATTTAACATGGATTACTCACAGGACTGCTTTGGATGAAGCTGGCACAAGGCGCACCATTATCAATGTTAAGAAGATCCAAGCACCTCCTACTGATCAAATTAAAGAGAAAGAAGGCACTTCTGATGTTGCTGATCAAGACAAAGGAAAAGAGGGTTCTTCTGACCCTGCTGATCAGAACAAAGAGAAAGAAAAGGAAAGTACTTCTGATCTTGCTGATCAAAATAAAGAAAAGGAGGATACTTCTGAACCAGCTGATAAGGTGAAGGAGAAGGAAAGCACTCCACCTCCAGCTGATCAGATCAAGGAGAAGGAAGGTAATTCTGAAACAGCTGATCAAACTAAGGAGAAGGAAAGCACTGCTGAAGAAACCAAGGAAAAAGAGCCAAGTCCTGGTTCAGCAGATCAGATATCAGAAACAGAAACTCTTGCCCTACCTTCTGTTCCAACTGATATTACTTCTACTTCTAATTGTTTGCAGCCATCTCTGTTGGACTCCATTCAACAGATAATTTCAAGTTCAATGAAGGGATTAGAAGAGAAGATAACTGCTAATATGTTGACTGCCTTAAGTCAACCAACTCAAAAAGCTGCTATTATTCCTACTTCGCTGATAGAAGACACTGCTCAGAATGTGGAAGCTATCAGACAAGATATGGATGAGATTAGAGCAAGAACTTAGAGCACAACTGCTGGTTGGAGACAGATTACAGAGACAGTTGAAATGGCCATTCATGCTGAGGATGAAACCTTGGAAAATATGATGAAGGACTTCAAGGCATCTGCTGATTTGTTGCTGGCAACTCAAATTTAGCTAGGTGACCAAGGAGAAGTGGTCCTTAACATAATGGAGGCATTTAAGGCCAATCAACTAAGACAGCAAGCTCAACTGGATGCTATGGAAGAGAACATCAAACTTCTATGTGATTCACTTCAAATCACACCAGTCTTACCAAATTATCCAATCAACCCTGCTGATGATGACAAAAGGGGGGAAGATAGGGTACTTGGTGAAGAAGAAGATAAACAAGATGACAAATCTCTTGAAAAGACTGCTGACTTTGAAGACACTGAAGTACTGGAGGAATCTGCTGAAGAAGAAAAAGCTGATGAAGATAATGAAGGCACTAGTAGACCAGTAGATCAACCAATTGCAGAAGAAGAAGAGGAAGCTGCTGAAGCTGAAGAAAAGTCTAAGGGAACAGCAAGGACTGACAAAGAAATTGCTGCTGCTAAGGACTCAGCTGAAGAACAGCTTAATCCTGATGTTAAGCAAAAGAAGTTGGAACTGTTAAAACAAAAATTCTTCAAGGAGTTAGAAGATGAAACTTCCAAATCTGAAGAAGAAAAAGAGGACAAGCAAGAAGACAAAACAGAAGACTAGTATAGTCTAGATTACTTATGCTTGAAAATCCTTGTAATTTTTTTTTCTTCTTGCACATCTCATCTGTTTAAACTTGTAATCTGTAATCTTTTCAAAATCTATAAAATATTCAAGTAAATCTAATAAATAATTTCTATCTCAGAAATTTTTGAGGATCAAAACTTTAGTTTAGGTACAGGTACTTAGCTGAAGTTTTGTCATCATCAAAAAGGGGGAAATTGTTGGATGAAGATGAAGATGAAGATGAAGATGAAGTGCAAAGAAGATAAGAAGATAAGGGAAGGTTTTGATGATTTCCAAAACGTCAAAATCAGCTAAGTATAGAAAGCTTAGGTCCCTTAGAAGAATTTTGAACAAATAAAGAAGACATCAGAAGGGTTCAAAATTCAAAGCCCAGAAGACTACTGATCTCATGCTGAAACAGCAATCAGAAGGGTAGGTCATCAGCTGACTCAAATCAGATTAGTTCAGTGTTTGATCAGCAGAGTATCTATCAGCAGAGCTGCATCGATCAGCTAAGTAGAAGAGATCAAGAAGCAAGTCCAACGGTAATAAATGCACTTGGTGTAATAAATGTTGGAAGAGAAGGGTAGTAATGGCAAATGATTGAAGAATATTCTCGGATCAGCAGACACATTTAATGCAGCTACAGGAAAGTATAGCAGAAAAGGTACTGTATCAGGGAGCCGTTCTGAATTTGGGCTAAGGCTATGGATTTGAAGTTTGATTTCCTTCAACTGTCATAATTTCAAATCCAAGTATAAATAGAGCTGATTTCAACGAGCGAAACACACAACAACATTCTGAGATTTTGATTTTGAAGCAGAAATTTCTCTAAGTCTCAAGAAGCTCGAACAGCTCACTCATCTGGTGGAAGTCATCTGTTGACAGAAACCCAGTGAAAGCCAAATAGAAAATACTTTCTGAGTGAAATTGTATTAGATGAGTGTTGTGCGAAGTTTAAATCCATCTTTGTGAGTGATTTAACTTCAGATGATAGGTTTTCTGAGTGATTTCCTATTGCGAGCTTATAGCCTTTTCATTTGTTATCTAGGTGTAAGTGGAGACATATTGTAAACTTTGTGTTTATAGTATAACCCAGAATCTAAGTGATCTGGAAGAGTGGACTAAAGGATTTTTATCCATATAAGCACTATAAAAATTCTTTGTGTTGTTTTTGCATTTAAGTTTTCTTGCATATTTCAAAATTGCATAAGTAAACACTTTGAATTGATTTAATGATTTTAAAAGGAGTTTTTAAATTGGGGATAAAATCTTTTAAAGACTTAGTCTACTTGTGAAAAACACTTTCAAACATCCGCTGCAAGTATACTCTTGATAAAACTGATTTTGCTGAAATCAGCTAAGTTACTATAAGAAGAGTGGCCACTCTGTTGTTCAAGATTTGTTCACGATCAGCATAGTCAGCTTACTGTTCTTCATAAGCTTAGTCTGCTGACAGACGATTAAAAAGATTTTAAGTCTAAAAATTTTCAGAGGTCTATTCACCCCCCCCCCCTCTGGACCTCATCTGACCACTTGGGACCAACAGAGATTTCTTGTGCCCAAGAGCAGATTGATCGACTGGCCAAGGAGTTGAAAGATTATCAACATAAAAGTACTATTCGGATAAACGAGCTAGAGACGGAGGTCCTTGATCTTCAGCATTCCTTGGGGGAGTACGAAAAGGACATCCCTGTTGGTGGCCTTACTGATCGATACCGTAGAAATCCCGAGGAGAGGGTGATTTGTGAGTTTCTCAGTTCTCCTCTTTATACTGCTCTGGTCAACAAGAAAGTCGGTCCGCTTTTGGAGAGTACGTTTAAGAATGCGATCCATCATATGGTCGCTATGAACTTGATTGAAGATCGTCGGAAGGAATATTTCAGAACTACGCATGTTAGCTTCAATCGATATGGTGAGGAATATCCTTCTTCCGATCTGTCGACTGTTAATTACGAACATTTTCCATTGGCTCATCTGGTTGAGGAGTTTGGAGCACCTTTGCCTATTCCTTCTTCAGACGTCAATCCAGAAGTCGATAGCGAGTTTGCCGTTCGAGAGAACGAGGAAGACAATCCAAAGACGGAGCCTGATACAAATGAGGAAGGAGAGGTCGTTGGCGATAAAGGCATTCCAGCTGGCGATCAGGTCATAACAAAGAGCGACCAACGATCTTTGGACATTGGCGAGAAATAACTCTGGCAATAATTATCATATGATGATTTGTAATATTACATTTGTATCCCTCTGTAAATAAGACGATTCGTATTTTTTGCGAGTGACTTGTCCATATCTTTAATAATGGTAATATTTAGACAAGTCATTAACTAAGGCGTAATCATTATGTCTATGTCCTTTCAAATTCTTGCGACTGTTCATATGTCAGGTACTCTGTCTCGAGCCCGTTCTTAGAGTTTGCCGCGTCTTTTCATTTAGTATAAATACATACGGTAAAAACTTTACTCGCTATTTACTGCGTTTACTCCATTCCGATAGAATATTCTCTCAAGGGAGGTCGCTAAACTTTCTCGATAGTTAAGATTGTCTTTTTATTTCTGAATATGAGTAACCTCTTCGGTAATACTTCAAAGTGTCCCTCCCGCGATAGTAATAGAAACACGAGATCAAAAAGGTCCCGTACCTAGGGGCCCTTGGTAGATCCACCTCATTCTCAACCAATTAGAAGGTCGGGGACCCAGACACCCGTTATCCCTTCTGAACCTTTGCCCGTGGTTAGTTCGGTTTTTACTCATCAAGATCCCCTAGTTTATTCTGACATTCAAAGGAGACCTTCCCCTTGTCGGATTGATTTTGGAGACATGTCCAACATAGGTCAATCTTTTAATATTCCTGTTACTTCAAGTGGTCTTTCCTCCGAGCATAACTTGCACGAGTATGCTCCCGAAAATATTATTCCTTCCTCTTCCAACAATGAATTAGTTCTTGGCGAAGCCATGGGGATGCTGCCACGGGGGCAGGTGGTTCTTTTCTGAATCCACTCCTGACACAGACTGTAACTCGAGATTTTCCTGACTTTTTGTTTAATGATACTACTATTATGACAACTTCCTTTGAAGTTGGTGGTTCGTCTGGAGGTCGGACAGGATCAAGATCCGGTCGTCGTACCACTATATCATCTTCGGGGAAAGAGACATCGATCAGCCCAAACGAGAGGGAATCCCCAAGCATGTTGGATGATCGCTGCATTCTTGAACAGGTTAAGGATATAACAAAATCGGAGACTCCTCGACCTGATAAGATTCCTCTCAACAGTGAATTGCCTGGTTCTTTTGAGCCTGATCCTTTGTCATGGGATTTGGGTCTCAATACCATCCTTCCTGGTGAGTTGAAGAAACATGAGGGTGCTTCCAATGTACGCCTCGTCCAATCCCTTGTCAAGATGTTTGAGCAGGTATCTATTTTTCTGAGTTTATTCCTATATCTTTTTAGAATGCTTCTTTACATATAAACCCTTTTTTTCAGGGAAAATATTTTGCGCTGCAGCTAGGTGTTCAAAGAGACAATTTGTGGTTCGGTAAGGAGAACCTAAGGCTTCGTTTCGATGCAGAGATTGCGAAGGTCGAAGGGCAGGCCCTCCAACTCAGGCTGCATAATGATGATCTTCAGAAATTACAAGAAGTCAAGTCAGCTCTTGAATAGGAGAAGGATGACCTAACCCTGCTGAATGCCAGCTTGGAGGAGTCTAGTCGGAATGCATATGATCGAGGCTATGACGCCGGGTATCAGAAACGTCAGGAAGAGTTGATGGCGTTTGTGGATACTGCGACTCCTCGGAGGGGTGTTTCTTCAAGTTGACCCGCGACGGCAATTAGATTTGATGACCTGTTTTAATCGACCTGCTTCTGGACCCTTTTTTTTTTTTTAATGTACAGTTGGCTACAACCAATATGTGGGGTTGGCCCAAGTATTTTTGCTGTACAAATATTAATGACAATTTCGATCTTTTTGATCAGTGCATTGCCTCAAACACTTTTATTTGGGGGATTTGTACTGATATATTATGCCTTGCACAATATCACCTCATTATAGGAGATTCGTATTCAAAAGACTGACAGGTTTCTGTGATTTTAACTGTCTGGGCGAACATCTTTGTCTTGAAAAATAGATTTTTGTCGCGGATTAGCTGTGAGCAGCCTGATGGTGAAGATGTTTCTTTGCAATTCTAATTTTTATCGTGAACATGTTCCTTGATTGGCCATGCATAGTCGTTTAGTTTATTTCTGTAGTCACCTTGGTCATTATAAAATGTTGACCGTTTGAATAAAATATTGTAGGTCGTTCACGTATTCAGCTTATCGATGGGCGACCAATCGAAGCTGTCAGATATATTTCTGTGCTATATAAGGGCTTCCTTGCCGCTTTTAAATGTTGTCTTCCTGTCAGCTTGAGTTCCTTAGGACAGCTTGTATTCTTCTTTTTAATACTTCATGTTTCTGTGTACTGATTGCGAGCTTCACTTTCCTCAAATAAAACAACCATCCATATTTGTATTTTATACTTTGGTATGGGATGAATTGGAAAATGTAGACTCGTAAGATAGATCTGGCTTGTCCAGACCTCCTTGAGCAATTCTTTTGGAGATGAGGCAGTGACGATGTCGTATGCTCCAGTGAGAGTTATTGTTCCTCAAATCAGGTTGTCAGATTTCTTGGACTCTGAAAGAGATCCATTGCTTTGAGTTTAATAATACTTTCCTTGTCTTCAAAACGACCAACTATTTCGAACATTCGTTAAGTTTCTCATAGTTTAGTAGAAATATTCATATCTTTATCATAATCCTACTTTTCAGAGATCTTGTTCGTTGGGCGAGCATTCTTTGTTAGTTTCAATACTCGTATTCTCAGATTATGCATAGATTCCAATTCTGGTCGCTTCGACCTTGACACTTTATCTTCACCGAGCAGTGTTATCGACAAGCCTAGTGTCGTTCAAACTTACTCGCATTAAATGGGGGAGTCAAAAGGTCGCATTCTCGTCTGTTGATAAGATCATCTTTCAACCGTAGGATTATCTTTCAGTTTCCTTATAAATAGGTAAGAAGTTTCTTCCCATTTCTATCCATTCCGTACGAAATGGAGATCACAATTTCTCTAGGTTTTATCTTACCAAGTGACCCCATAATATTCAAAAAGTCACATTATCGTGATCTATTACCTTATATTGACTTCATCATCAATTGCCTTGTACTGACAGGTCCCATTAACACCCTACCTAGTACTGACGGGTCCCATGTGGCCTCAGCCTTAGTCTTCATGGGGTTGGGGTCCATGGTATTTTGTTAGCACATGGAGGGTTCATATTTACCCAGCCGGTCCGTTTCTTCGATGTTACCTCTGGATGGATTGATACATCGGGCCGTGCTGGTAAATTTTCGCTTTTGTGATGGTCCGGAAGAGATGCTGCTATAGAGTAAATGTCAACCCCATCATACAAGCAGGATCTCGTCTTGGTTGAACGATCGCTACAAGTTATCTGGCTGGTAGTGATCATCTCGATTAAAGGAGAGTCGATCTTCAGAGCCTGGCCATCGAACTAAAGAAGTCGACCATCCTGAGCAGCACGCTTCTTAGGTGGTCGAAGAAGGAGATCGAGGTACTCGGGAGGAGATTGATGTTTTCGTGGACATTGTCGTGGAAAGTGAACATAAATAGATAGGGTTTTTCCATCTCGTGTCTGTAAAGAGATGTAAATTGAAGAACGTGATTGTACCCAGATGTATAAATCTTCATATGTAAATCAAGAGATGTTCTTTGTACTCAGATGAATAAGACTATATTTTTATCAATATCTCTCATTTTCATATCTTGTTTGTTGTTTATCAATTTCAATCTGTTCTTTAGGCTTTTTACTAAAATATTTTGTTTGAACCAATTTAATCGTCGTTATGGAAATCGAGGATCGTTTATTGAGCGAACCAATTTTACTCAACTCTTAGAAATTTAGGTTTTTAACAAATATATTGGTTTTTAACCTTTTTAATCGTTGACATGGAGATCGAGGAGCGTTTATTGAGCGAATCAATTTTACTCAACTCGTTTAACACTTAGGTTTTTTACCAAATTTTTTGGTTTTAACCCTTTTAGTCGCTGGAATGGAGATCGAGGAGCGTTTATTGAGCGAATCAATTTTACTCAACTAGTTTAACACTTAGGTTTTTTTACCAAATTTTGGCTTATAACCTTTTTAGTCGCTGGAATGGAGATCGAGGAGTGTTTATTGAGCGAATCAATTTTACTCAACTCGTTTAACACTTAGGTTTTTCACCAAATTTTGGCTCATAACCTTTTTAGTCGCTGGAATGGAGATCGAGGAGCATTTATTGATCGAATCAATTTTACTCAACTCGTTTAACACTTAGGTTTTTTTACCAAATTTTGGCTTATAACCTTTTTAGTCGCTGATATGGAGTGTTTATTGAGCGAATCAATTTTACTCAACACGTTTAACACTTAGGTTTTTTACCAAATTTTTTGGTTTTAACCCTTTTGGTCGCTGGAATGGAGATCGAGGAGTGTTTATTGAGCGGATCAATTTTACTCAACTCGTTTAACACTTAGGTTTTTTACCAAATTTTGGCTTATAACCTTTTTAGTTGCCGGAATGGAGATCGAGGAGCGTTTATTGAGCGAATCAATTTTACTCAACTCGTTTAACACTTCGGTTTTTTACCAAATTTTTTTGGTTTTAAACATTTTAGTCGCTGGAATGGAGATCGAGGAGTGTTTATTGAGCGAATCAATTTTACTCAACTCGTTTAATACTTTAGGTTTTTAAACCATATTGAATTTCTAATATGGCAAATAATTCGCGATCTTCATATTTCATAAAAACTCTTAAGCCGAAGCTTTTATTACAACAAATTGAACTAAAAAAGTTAAAATAAACAAGAATTAAAAGAAAAATGGTAATGATAACTACTAGGAATTATTTTCCATAGTATCTTCTTAAGTTGATTGCATTCCAGGTTCTTGGTAGGGGTGTACCGTCCAAATGTGCAATTTTGTATGAACCTTTCTTTCCTACATCAACAATGATCATCCCAATTTTGCTGCAATTTTCCTACATGCTTGGACACCTCTACTTTTTTCAATACTAGGTCCCCTTCCTTGAAGGTTCGTATGAGCACCTTTTGATTATAGGCCTTTTCCATGTTTGATTTAGCTACATGTAGTTTTATAGCAGCTTTTTCTCGTAAGGCTTCGGTCAGGTCGAGTTCATCTTTTCTAGCCTTGTCATTTTCCTGGCTATCATTCATCTCGGTCCAAGGGGTTGGGATTAGTGTTTCAACTGGAATTACAGCCTCTGAGCCGTATACTAAACTGAATGGGGTCTCGCCAGTTGAGGTCCTGACTGTTGTCCTATTTGCCCAAAGTACCCCGGGGAGTTCATCCAGCCATCTATCTTTGGCTGCCCCCAATCTTTTCTCCAAAGATTTTATTATTTCACGATTTGCTACTTCAGTTTGTTCGTTTGCTCTCGGATGCCTAACGGATGTGAAGTTTTGTTGGATTCCTAATTTAGCGCACCAGTCCAATACTTGTTTTCCCGCGAATTGAGTTCCATTATCTGAGATTAGGACTCGTGGGATTCCAAAGCGACATACTATGAACTTCCATAGGAAATTAATTACTTGAAACTGGGTTATCCGGGCTAAAGCGACACATTCTATCCATTTGCTAAAGAACTCGACAGCGACTAGAACATACGCTTCCTTAGACCTGGCTACGGGAAAAGGTCCTACAATGTCCATTCCCCATGGATCAAATGGCCAGCATACAGGTATCGGATGCATATTCTCGGCTGGTTGATGGCTTATATTTGCATGTACCTGGCAATGATGACACTTTAGCACATATTGAATGGCATCCTTGTTCAAGGTCGGCCAATAGTAACCTGTTCGAAGACATTTCAAAGCTAATGCCCTGGCTCCACTATGATTTCCTGCCTCGCCTTCGTGTATTTCTCGAAGTATATCATCGGTTCGTGTTTCGGAAATGCACTTTAGTAGGACGCCTGACACTGATCTCCGATACAGTTTCCCTTCTATCATTGTATATTTAGGAGCCCGATATTTTATTTTTCGAGCTTCATTTAGGTCGAGCGGCAAGTTTCCTTCACTGAGGTAATCGATCATCGGAGTCATCCAGCTCCTTTCAACTTCTTCGATTTCCATCATTTCAGCGAGTGGTGTCTCATCGATGTCGATTGCTGGTGTGTTTGAAATTAACCAGTTGATCACTCTCTCTGTTTTGACATAGTGAGATATAGTAAACCTAGAAAGTTGATCAGCCCATTTGTTTTCTGATTGGGGAACGTTCTGTATTTCAAAATTATCGAATTTCTCAGTAAATTCTTTTACTCTAGCGAGGTACTTGACCATGTTAAATTCCTTCGCCTCGTATAGACCTTCAATTTGTCTTTTTACTAACTCGAAATCAGTAAGTACTTTAAGACTCTTTATGTTGGCTTTGATCGCCATTTCCATTCCTGCAATTAACGCTTCGTACTCAGCTTCATTGTTAGTGACCACAAAATCCAATGTTATTGCGTAATTTATATCTTCTTCATTTGGTCCGGTAAAGTTGATTCCAGCTCCTCCTCCCTCACGACTTGAGGCACCGTCGACATGCATTAACCAGGTTCGATTCTCTACCACCATGATATCGTTGCTGTGACTGGTGGACTCACCATGTTCCGGTATCGGGGTCGGAGTTTCTAAAATGAAGTCGGCCAGAACTTGGGCCTTTATGGCGATGCGTGGTTTATATTCGATTTCGAATTATCCCAGCTCGATCGCCCATTTGATCAATCTACCAGAGGCTTCTGGCTTTGCCAAGACTTGTCTCAGTGATTGATTAGTGAGCACTATTATTTTATAAGTTAAAAAGTAAGGTCGGAGTTTGCGTGCAGCCACTACTAAAGCCAAGGCAAATTTTTCTATCTCCAAATAATTCTTCTCCGCTCCTTGGAGCAATTTACTTAGATAGTAAACAGGTTTATGTTCCGCACCTTCTATCTTTACCAAAACTGAATTGATCGCTACTTCAGAGATAAAAATATAAATGTATAATGCTTTACCTTCGGTTGGTTTGGCCAATAATGGAGAGGATGTCAGGTAATCCTTCAATTGGTTGAATGCTTGATCACATTCCTCGGTCCAAACAAAGGTCTTCGCCTTTCGTAAAGTTTGGAAGAAGGGCAAACTCTTATCCGCTGACTTTGATATGAACCTATTCAATGCCACAGTTTTTCCTACTAGACCTTGTACCTGTGAAATTGTTTTAGGAGGTCTCATTTCTGTTATAGCTCGAATCTTCTCTGGATTAGCCTCAATTCCTCTTTGGTGAACCATATATCCTAAAAACTTCTCAGATTTTACCCCGAAGGTACATTTTGCGGGGTTCAACTTCATTCTGTATTTTCTCAATATCTGAAAACATCGATCTAGATGTTTTACGTGGTCAACTTCATCCATGCTTTTGACCAACAAATCATCCACGTATACTTCCATTATTTCTCCGATTAGTTCTTTAAACATTAGGTTAACTAATCGTTGGTAGGTGGCTCCAGCATTTCTTAGGCCAAATGGCATAACTATGAAACAATATACACCTTGCTCTGTCAAAAAAGCGGTTTTCTCTTGATCACGCTCATCCATGTATATTTGACAAAACACTTGAAAGGCGTCCATCATGCTGAAAATTGCGAAACCAGCAGTTGAGTCGACCAATAAGTCAATCCTTGGAAGGGGATATGGATCGCGTGGGCATAACTTGTTAAGATCAGTGAAGTCATTGCACATTCTCCATTTATTATCCTTCTTATCCCCTTTAGGCACTAAAACGACGTTGCATAGCCATTCCGAGAAGTGTATTTCCCGAATTTGTTTAGCTTTGAGTAGCCTTTCGAATTCTGCTTTGATTATCTTGTCTTTTATCGGCCCATGATTTCGCTTCTTCTGTCTTGCAGGTTTCGCCATGGGATCAATTTTGAGTGAATGAGTAATAATCCTCGGGTCGATGCCCTCGATGTCATTTGCACTCCAAGCAAATATGTCGATATTATTTCTAAGAAAGTCTACCAACATTACTTCTCCTTCTGTGCTGAGTTCTGTTTCAATCCTGGTCGTTTTCGAAGGATCTCCTTGTACTAGCATAATGTCCTTATGTTCGGGAGGTTTTATGGTTAAATCGACCTGCTCTTTACCTTTTTTCTCTATCCTGTCGGTGTTGGGGATTTCGACTTCGGTTCTTTCGAAGTCGTTGTCAAGCTTCATTTCTAGTGTCGTTCCAACGTACTCGCATTAAACGGGGGAAGTCAAAAGTCGTAGTCCAGTCTTGAGATCATCACCCAGCCGTTGGATTAACTTTAACCTTTCCCTATAAATAGGTAGGCAGTTTCTTTCATACTTATTCATACCGTACGAAAATGGAGATATCAGTTTCTTTGGGTTTTACTTTGCCCAATGATCCTATAATGTTCGAAAAGTCTCATTATCATTATCCATTGTTCCATAAAAACCTGAGCATGTTTTGCCTTGTACTGACAGGTCCCATTAATACCCTACCTAGTACTGACGGGTCCCATGTGACCTCAGCCTTAGTCTTCATAGGGTTGGGGTCCATGGTATTTTGTTAGCACATGGAGGGTTCATATTTATCCAGCCGGCCCGATTCTTCGATGTTACCTCCGGAGTGATTGACACATCGGGTCGTGCTGGTAAATTTTGGCTTTTGCGGCGGTAAGCACGAGATGCTGCTTTAGAGTAAAAGCTAATCCCATTATACAAGCAGGATCTCATTTTGGTCGAATGATCGCTACAAGTTATCTGGCTGGTAGTGATCACCTCGATTAAAGGAGAGTCGATCTTCAGAGCCTGGCCATCGAACTAAAGAAGTCGACCATCCTGAGCAGCATGCTTCTTAGGTGGACGAAGAAGGAGATCGAGGCACTGGGGAGGAGATTGATGTTTTCGTGGACATTGTCGTGAAAGACTCCGATCTATTTAGACGGAATTTTTCATATTTTGTAACGATATGTAATTTGATGAAATGTTCTTTGTACTCAGATGAATAAAACTTCATATGTAAATCAAGATATGTTCTTTGTACTTAGATGAATAAACTTCATTTTTATCAAAATTATTCATCTTCGTTAGTTCTTGTTTTTTATCTGTTTCGATATGTACTTAGGTTTTCTACCAAATGTTTGGCTTTAACCCATTTACGTTATTATGGAGATCGAGGAACGTTTATCGAGCGAATCGATTTTACTCAACTCTTTAGGACTTAGGTTTTCTACCAAATGTTTGGCTTTACCCTATTCAAACGTTATTGAGGAGCGTTTATCGAGCGAATCGATTTTACTCAACTCTTTAGGACTTAGGTTTTCTACCAAATGTTTGGCTTTAACCTATTCAATCTTTATTATGGAGATCGAGGAGCGTTTATCGATCGAATTGATTTTACTCAACTCTTTAGGTTTTCTACCAAATGTTTGGCTTTAACCTATTCAATCGTTATTATGGAGATCGAGAAGCGTTTATCGAGCGAATCGATTCTACTCAACTCTATGACTTAGGTTTTTTACCAATTTTGGTCTTGTAACATTTCTTAATCGCAGGTATGGAGATCGAGGAATGTTTATCGAGCGAATCGATTCTACTCAACTCTTTAGTACTTAGGTTTTTTTACCCATTTAATCGTTGTTATGGAGATCGGGGAGCGTTTATCGAGCGGATCGATTTTACTCAACTCTTTAGTACTTAGGTTTTTTTACTAGTTATTGGCTTTAACCCATTTAATCGTTGTTATGGAGATGGATATGTAAATGTATAATGGTTCACTTTCAGTTGGTTTGGCTCGCAATGGAGAAGAGGTTAGGTATTTCTTTAATTGGTTGAATGCCTGATCGCACTCCTCGGTCCAAACAAAGTTTTTCGCCTTTCGCATAGTTTGAAAGAAGGCAAACTTCTATCCGCTAATTTGAATATGAATCTATTCAATGCCACAATCTTCCTACTAAACTTTGTACTTGAGAAATCGTTTTTGGTGGTCTCATTTCAGTTATAGCTCGAATCTTTTCGGGATTGGTTTCAATTCCTCTTTGGTGGACCATATACCCTAAAAACTTTCTAGATATTACCCCAAAAGTACATTTTGCAGGGTTCAGCTTCATTCGGTATTTTCTCAATATCTTAAAACATCGATCTAGATGTTTTACGTGGTCGGCTTCATTCATGCTTTTGACCAGCATATCATCCACGTATACTTCCATTATTTCTCCGATCAGCTCCCTAAACATTAGGTTGACCAGTCGTTGGTAAGTAGCTCCTCCATTCCTCAGACCGAATGACATGACAATAAAACAGTATACCCCTTGCTCTGTTATGAAAGAAGTTTTTTCCTGGTCTCGCTCATTCATGTAGATTTGATAGAAACATTGGAAAACGTCCATCATGCTAAAAATAGCAAAACCTGCAGTTGAATCGACCAGCAAGTCGATTCTCGAGATAGGGTAGGGATCTCGAGGACATAGCTTACTAAGGTCGGTGAAATCATAGCACATACTCCATTTATTATCCTTTTTATCCCCTTTAGCTACTAAGACGACATTACATGGCCAGTCTGAGAAATGTATTTCCCGAATTTGTTTAGCTTCTAACAGCCTTTCGACATCTGCGTTGATTATCTTATCTTTTATTTGATAGAATAGTGTCCTGCAAGCCAACTATTTTGGCTGTATTTAATTGAAAGGACCATTCAATTGGATTAATAAATGCATTTTATTATTATATGGTCATCTTTATCTTATGTAATAATTATCTACGCATAAGGATAGAAGTCCTTAGATCACAGGGCTATGGGACAACCCGTGGACTGATCTCCAAGGCCGTGATCTAGAACATATTCAAGAGTCGTAGAATCCAATCGAGATAGGACATCGTTGGATTCGGTTAGATTCTCACTATTGTGTATACTCCGATGAACTGGAGAACGCTGGGGTCCACGAGCGTGACTGGGATAGTCGATACACATAAGTGGGTGGCTTGCTGGGATGGCAAGTGCACTGAATACCCCAATTAGGAAATAACTCACCATGGAAGCGGTAGTCGCATATCGGGGATGAAGTTATTCCAATTTACAATAGTATACGAGGAACGATCCCTAACTACTTGAGATGATAGTGTTTATCTGGTGCGAGAACGTCTATGCTTTGATATGAGTCCCGACTAACTGGAGATCGCCAGAAAGTCTCTGTGGACTCATATTGGGTATAGAGGAACTCGTATGCAGATTCATATCATCAACAAAGGATCCATTGACCCGACTTGATAGGTTGGGAAATTCTCCTATGGATTTCTGTGAGAAATTAATTATGGTAAAATCCTCGGCCGAGGTATCTGACGGCTTTATGTAAGTAGCTCATAAAGGTTAAGTCAAAGAGAATTATTTCGAGACCAGAATGCATAAGGTCAAGACAAAAGAAAAGGGAAACCGATGAAAGACCATACCCTTAAGTCTCGACTGGGAGATTGATCAATGGAGAGATTATGTCGTATATGGAAATAGTAAATGATAAAAGGTTCACTGAATTAATTCACCAGTGATTGGGCTCCATGGGCTTGTGGCTGGACATCGACCGTGGAGTGTGGGAGAATTCCCAAATTGGCAGGGGTGCTAATTTTGGAATGATCAATCGACAGAGTGTTCGATTGATTTAGAGTAAGTCTTACTCGAATAATTAAATAATATTTAATTATAACCCACGGCCAATTATGTGGTGAACCTACGGGGGCATACACAATCACATGAAGCGAAAGCGAGGAAATAAGAACGACCGAGTCGACTGGGTTGACTGGGTGAAAAATCGACTGGGTCGACTGGGTCGACCCAATTGGAACAAAATTGGATCCAGTTGGAATTGGATCAGGATCATAAATTAAATTGAAATTTAATTTGTGGATTAATTAATTAAGTTGGATTTAATCAATTAGAAAAGGATTTTAATTAAATAGACTTAGAGTCTGATTTAATTAAATGGGAGATTAAGTTAATTAATTGGGCTATTTAATTGGGAGATTAAATTAGGCCTGGTCAAATTAATTAACTGGGCCATGAATTAATTAGGAGACTGGGTCTTCTAAATTAAAGAGGGCCATGGCCCATGTAGGAGAGAGAAGACCTAGTCCTAATAGGACTAGGTTAGGGAGATAACTATAAGTAGCTATCTTATAGTTATTTTTCACACAACTCAATAAGCAAAATTGAGCAAGAGCAAAATTTTCTCTCCCCTCTCCCAGTAAAAGTCGACCGAACCCTGTCTTCCTTTTGGAAGAATTTTTCGTTTTCGACTTTGTTCCAAAATCGTTCCTAAATCCTAGATCATAATATATCTTGTGTTCTAGCTGATCAAGATTTATTATTTTCGTGTAATTGTGGTGTATCAATCCGTAGAGGCGCAACACGTGGGGCGCTACTGCAGAGCTTGGATCGTTTTTGATTGTGGGAGAAATCAGAGTTCGTTTGCTAGCTAAAGGATTTGCAAGGAGATAGGTATAACGTGTAAACTTATACTATCGTTTTATTTATATTCATATATATACAACTAGAGTAGTATCATGGCAAGATTCCGTAAGAGGTCCTAAAAATTATTAAATTCCGCTGTGCCTAGGGCTGTTTATCTTACCGAATCCCAACAGTGGTATCAGAGCCAACTCTAGGCTTTGTATATATATGAATTTGCAAATTCTGTGATTTAAATCATATGTTTGATTTATGTATGGCTAGTTCTTTAACTGTATATGTTATAGGACGTAGATCTGTTTTAACTGGGAGTTAAAAGGAGATTTTGATTCGAAATTTTATCACGTTAATTTTTAATTTTTGGATTTGGATTTAATTAATTGGATCTGTTTTAATTAAATCAAATAGTAATCGAAACAACAACAAAAAAAAAATATTGGAATCCAACCGCGGTGGCACGCGGCGTAGGCGGCCACCGTGGGCTGCTGCCCACGGCAGCATGCGAGCAGCACGCTGGTTGCGCGTGCGGCACACGGCAGCAGCCTACGGGCTGTCTGTCGCGTGCTGTCACGCACAACCGCGCGCTGCTGTGAGCTGCCATGCGCAGCCGCGCGCTGCCAAGGACAGCCCACGCGCGGACTTTGTGGTCGCGTGTGATTGGCCACGTGGCAGTCCTCGATTGGTCACGTAGTGGCTGATTTTTGGTTGGACTCTTATTCTGCCTATTTTGATAAATATGAAAATCTTGGAGATTTGGTTGTTATGAAATCTTGGTGAATCTTGGATTGATCTTAGAGATCGAATTAACAAGGAAACTTAGAGTTTCATTTGTGATAAGACATTTAATTAGAATTAATGTCTAGTAAGTTACCAAGATTAAAAGATCTTAGAGATCTTATTAAACAAGGAAACTTAGAGTTTCAATTGTGATAAGAGATTTAATTAAAATTAATCTCTTCTAGTAAGTTACCAAGATTAAAGATCTTAGAGATCTTATTAAATTAGGAAACTTGGAGTTTTGGATAAGGTATACATCTTGGAGGATTTGGACACTACCTTAGTTAATTAATCTAATCAAAATAGGATTATCTTGAGAATCTTAGAGATTTGTAAAATTGGGAAACTTAGAGTTTTGGATAAGATAGTAATCTTGGAAGATTTGTAACTATCTTAATTAACCAACTTTGTCAAGATAAGAGTTGTAGATTACTTAGAACTCAAGTAAGAGTTAATTAATCTTAGAGATTAATTGTTAATTCAAAATTAAATTAACTTGGATAATTTTTGTGAATTAAAATTAAAGGAGCCGGTAAATTTACATTTATGCCCTTATGTGAATTTATGCATGTTCTTGAGTGAATATGTGGATTGGTCGATTTTGCCCTTAAAGCCCTGTGTAGTTTTGGTTTATTTATTTTATGGGTTGTAATTAAATGGGCCTGATTGGTGCCCTTGCTTGCGCAAACAAATGTAATAGAATAGGACCATCTAAATATGTAAGCTAGACTTAGATTAGGCTTGGAGCCGAGAAGACCTCATGAAGACTTGGAGATCCACATGGAGGCCCATAACCTTGGAGGACATGGAGGCCCAATTCATTACATGGAGGCCCAATCAAGCTGGATATTACAAGAAGGCCCATGATGTATGGGTTAGAAAATTGTAATAGTTAGGACATTTAATTTCCACCCTAGACTGACCAATTGGTCCATCATGTGGCTCGTGATGGATCGCATAGGATGGGCAATCGATCAATCATATGTGCAATGCTAGGTGATATATGTTTACTATTATTCTTTGATGTATGTCTTGCATGCTTAGAATAGATCACGTAAACAAGATAAAGCATAATCTGATGAGACCTCGCACGAAGAAAACTTAAAACCTCCAATTGAACTTAAAAACTCAATTAGAATATTAAATCGATTAACGGGCGCATATGAATGGTGTCTATGGTCCAAGCCTATCCAATTACTATGTCTTAGGCATATTGTACAAATATATCTCGATGTCTCACGAGTCGTGGGTCGAGCTATAGGAAGATGATATGTCTATTGCCTCGATGCACAGTTTAGTGCCAAGGGAGGGGATAGCAAGGTTCTAGGCGCTGTCTCACGAGTCGTGGGGCGTCTAGGATTGAACTATTTCTCTTCACGAGTATTGGACATGATTTAACGCAAGTAAGTATGGATGTCTCACGAGTCGTGGGTCCATAACGAAAACCGAGGCTGAATGAACTCAAGGGTTAGCTGGGATGGTTAACCGACGACGTGATCGCCCACCAAGTGGATCGATTGGTATGGCCAACGAGTCGTGGGTACTGAGCGATTGCATTTGGGCCTTGAGCCCATTAGGAAATTTTTATTTCCCGAAACTTATGTGGGGGCATAAGTATTCGACAAAAATAGTGGGAGTAATTTACAAATGAAAACCATGTTTGTAAATTATGCATTGATATTAATCTGCCGCGTATTTATCGTCATGTTTATGATAGTTTTTCATAAGTTATGTATCCATGAATATTTACCATCATACTTGAATCAAATAAATTGACTGAACCCAAAGGAATTTTGAATGACTTCAAAACTTGAGAAATTATTCTCGAGTCCAAGCAAGGACTAATCTCCTTACAAAGATTTCATTGTTTTTCCTTTCGAAGTTACACTTCGACTGGAATGGTGATAGGTTTCACCAAGCTGCCTTTTTCGAAGTTACTCTTCAAATAAGAAAGGTGATAAGTTTCACCAGAGGGTTGAGGATGGTTCTCAAGCCCAAATTTTCTTGAAGGCAAACATGAAATCTCCCATAAATGGGAAGTAACATCTTGTTAAAAGGCCTCAAAAGGCTCGAGAGATGGAAGAAGAGGAATGAATCCTCTCTGAAGGGAAATAACCTTGGAGGTTTTTCTGTAAGGATGATAAGTTGTAAAGTCAATCAAAATGGTTCTTCCATGGATTAAGATCAAGGGAAAGAAGGAATTGAACCTAGTCTTTCCGTAAGGGATGATCACATTTTATTGAACTTAACCTTATGGTAAAGTAATGCATAAGGGTGTTGGATGCCCGATGAAGCACTCATTGATGCATTCAATGCATCTAAAGCCATGAATTATTTAGATCATTGGAATTTGCTTATACCATCCCTTGTCTTAAGGGATGTGATAGTTCCATAATGGTTGGAACTGATTGCGCTATAAGATTTATACGCAAAAGGTGTACATAAGCAAATGAGTATGGATACTCATATATCGACTAAATAAAATATGCATAGTCAATAAAATATAAATAATCAAGATTTCACACACTTGAGTCGTTGTAAAAACCGAAAGGCGATACACGAATACTAAAACATATTTCCAAATTAAAAGATTCAAAGAGTGAGCTCGACTGGGTCGAGCTTGACTGGGATGCTATACATAGTAACCGATTTTCGAATCTTGCTTAATGGAAATTAGATTTAGTAGTTGGTTGCTAGGCAACCAAGAGGCATAAACAATTGCAATGGATTTAATCCATTTAAAAGTGTGTAGAAACACTAAAGCATTAGTGGGAGATAAGGCGTCTCTAGTACCCTCATGGGTAAAAGTACGTTGTGATGTACAATTCCAAATTACTTTTGGAATAAAAGAAGAGAGCTTAATCAATGAAAGCATGTAAGAGATTTGGATCGATTTAAAATCGAACATGCATTGGCAGTACGCCATTGATTATTTAATAGAGAATTAGATTCTCGAAATGTAAGACCCGCTCGAAACATTGTCTGTTGTCAAGCATTCTGGACATGTAAATGTCCATTAAGAAATCTTACATGAAATTCCTTATTCAAACAAATGAAACTTGATCGAGAAAATCGAAGATACTGAGCTAAGTATCTCTGAAGCCAGATCCAAAACATATCACGTGATATGAGTTTTGGTATTGTACCTTTATATGCATTCATGCGCATATGGGGTCTCCCGCTTATGTGAATAAGCTGGTGGGAGATAAGTTGGATGTAAAGTCCATCTTATGCAATTCATGGGGTATCCAGAAAACTCTATAGGATACAAGTTCTACGATCCTACAAGATAAACTACGTTTATCTCAAGGAACGCACACTTCTTGGAGAAGGATTTCTTGCTAGGCAAGAAGGAACACAACGTAGAACTAGATGAGGTCACTGAAGCTGAAAAGACCAAAGAGGTCGATCAAGCTGACCCATCACCACAGGCAGTGGGAGAACAAGAGCATGAAAGTACATCACAGAGTACACCGATACTTCGTAGGTCAAAAAGACAACGTAGAGAACCCGAGAGGTACTACGGTCTGCTGCGTGAGACTAAACAGTCTCTAACCGACCCAAGGACTTATGAAGAGGCTATGCTAGGCATAGACTCGGGAAAGTGGCGTGAAGCCATGGAATTTGAATTGGACTCCATGCACTCGAACAAGGTCTGGGCCTTGGTAGATCCACCAGTGGGAGTAGCTCCCGTG
Source organism: Penstemon eatonii (assembly GCA_038501285.1). NCBI lineage: Eukaryota > Viridiplantae > Streptophyta > Magnoliopsida > Lamiales > Plantaginaceae > Penstemon > Penstemon eatonii. The sequence continues at coordinate 55,224,824 of CM076715.1, read as the reverse complement.
GGTTGCAAGTGGATCTATAAGCGAAAGCTTGGAGTGAACGGAGAGGTAATAACCTACAAGGCGCGACTAGTGGCCAAAGGATACACTCAAAGGCCAAGCATCGACTTTGAGGAGACCTCTCGCCTGTCGCAGTGCCTAAATCCATTCGAATCTTGCTGGCCATTACTGCGTGGTATAACTACGAGATATGGCAGATGGATGTGAAGACTGCCTTTCTCAATGGGGACATTGAAAAGGAGATCTGCATGGAGCAACCAAAAGGATATGCATCCAAAGGAGATGAACACAAGGTGTGCAAACTCCAGAGGTCCATTTATGGACTGAAGCAAGCTTCCCGAAGTTGGAACATTCGTTTCGATGAAACAATCCAAACTTTTGGATTCATCAAAAACCTGTTCGAACCTTGTGTGTACAAAAGGGTCAGTGGGAGTACAGTTGAATTTTTTGGTGCTTTACGTTGATGACATTCTTCTCATTGGAATGTGAAAGTGTTGTCCGAAACTAAAGCATGGTTATCTACACAATTCTCAATGAAGGATTTGGGAGAATCATCCTTTGTACTGGGTACAAGGATCTACCGAAATAGATCAAAAGGATTGCTGGGCCTCTCCCAATCTTAGTACATAGACAAAATCTTGAAGAGATTTAAAATGGAAGAATCCAAGAGAGGATTGCTTCCAATGAGACATGAGATTGCACTCTCTAAGTCTATGGCCCCAAAGACGCCTGAAGAGAGAAGCAATATGTCTCGAATACCATATGCATCCACGATAGGAAGCATAATGCATGGTATGATGTGTACTAGACCAGATGTGGCGTACGCTCTAAGCGTTACAAGTCACTACCAGTCTGATCCAGGTGAGCAGCACTGGATAGCCGTAAAGGTAATTCTGAAGTACCTGAGAAGGACTAAGGAATTGTTCTTGGTATACGGTGGAGGAGAATTGAAATTGGAAGGCTATACTGATTCTAGCTTCCAATGTAATGTAGACGACTTCAAGTCGACATCTGGATACGTGCTCTGCCTCAATAGTGGTGCGGTAAGCTGGAAGAGCTCCAAGCAAGACACTACTGCAGTTTCAACCACCGAGACAGAATACATTGCCGCGAGTGAAGCAGCAAAAGAAGGTGTTTGGATGAAAAACTTCATCCAGGAATTGGATGTGATACCTAGCATTGTCGAGCCATTACTATCTTCTGTGATAATAATGGAGCTATCTCGCAAGCGAAGGAGTCGAGATCTCATCAGAATCCAAGCACGTACTAAGACGATACCATTTGATATGTTATATCATTGGTAGAGGAGACATAAAGATGGAACGTGTCACCTCAAGGGATAATACGACGGACCCGCTGTCTAAGCCATTGCCTCAAAGGCATCCGAAAGACATCTGTCTAAGATGGGAATCAGAAGTATGAAAAGTTGGCTTTAGTACAAGTGGGAGATTGATAGAATAGTGTCCTGCAAGCCAACTATTTTGGCTGTATTTAATTGAAAGGACCATTCAATTGGATTAATAAATGCATTTTATTATTATATGGTCATCTTTATCTTATGTAATAATTATCTACGCATAAGGATAGAAGTCCTTAGATCACAGGGCTATGGGACAACCCGTGGACTGATCTCCAAGGCCGTGATCTAGAACATATTCAAGAGTCGTAGAATCCAATCGAGATAGGACATCGTTGGATTCGGTTAGATTCTCACTATTGTGTATACTCCGATGAACTGGAGAACGCTGGGGTCCACGAGCGTGACTGGGATAGTCGATACACATAAGTGGGTGGCTTGCTGGGATGGCAAGTGCACTGAATACCCCAATTAGGAAATAACTCACCATGGAAGCGGTAGTCGCATATCGGGGATGAAGTTATTCCAATTTACAATAGTATACGAGGAACGATCCCTAACTACTTGAGATGATAGTGTTTATCTGGTGCGAGAACGTCTATGCTTTGATATGAGTCCCGACTAACTGGAGATCGCCAGAAAGTCTCTGTGGACTCATATTGGGTATAGAGGAACTCGTATGCAGATTCATATCATCAACAAAGGATCCATTGACCCGACTTGATAGGTTGGGAAATTCTCCTATGGATTTCTGTGAGAAATTAATTATGGTAAAATCCTCGGCCGAGGTATCTGACGGCTTTATGTAAGTAGCTCATAAAGGTTAAGTCAAAGAGAATTATTTCGAGACCAGAATGCATAAGGTCAAGACAAAAGAAAAGGGAAACCGATGAAAGACCATACCCTTAAGTCTCGACTGGGAGATTGATCAATGGAGAGATTATGTCGTATATGGAAATAGTAAATGATAAAAGGTTCACTGAATTAATTCACCAGTGATTGGGCTCCATGGGCTTGTGGCTGGACATCGACCGTGGAGTGTGGGAGAATTCCCAAATTGGCAGGGGTGCTAATTTTGGAATGATCAATCGACAGAGTGTTCGATTGATTTAGAGTAAGTCTTACTCGAATAATTAAATAATATTTAATTATAACCCACGGCCAATTATGTGGTGAACCTACGGGGGCATACACAATCACATGAAGCGAAAGCGAGGAAATAAGAACGACCGAGTCGACTGGGTTGACTGGGTGAAAAATCGACTGGGTCGACTGGGTCGACCCAATTGGAACAAAATTGGATCCAGTTGGAATTGGATCAGGATCATAAATTAAATTGAAATTTAATTTGTGGATTAATTAATTAAGTTGGATTTAATCAATTAGAAAAGGATTTTAATTAAATAGACTTAGAGTCTGATTTAATTAAATGGGAGATTAAGTTAATTAATTGGGCTATTTAATTGGGAGATTAAATTAGGCCTGGTCAAATTAATTAACTGGGCCATGAATTAATTAGGAGACTGGGTCTTCTAAATTAAAGAGGGCCATGGCCCATGTAGGAGAGAGAAGACCTAGTCCTAATAGGACTAGGTTAGGGAGATAACTATAAGTAGCTATCTTATAGTTATTTTTCACACAACTCAATAAGCAAAATTGAGCAAGAGCAAAATTTTCTCTCCCCTCTCCCAGTAAAAGTCGACCGAACCCTGTCTTCCTTTTGGAAGAATTTTTCGTTTTCGACTTTGTTCCAAAATCGTTCCTAAATCCTAGATCATAATATATCTTGTGTTCTAGCTGATCAAGATTTATTATTTTCGTGTAATTGTGGTGTATCAATCCGTAGAGGCGCAACACGTGGGGCGCTACTGCAGAGCTTGGATCGTTTTTGATTGTGGGAGAAATCAGAGTTCGTTTGCTAGCTAAAGGATTTGCAAGGAGATAGGTATAACGTGTAAACTTATACTATCGTTTTATTTATATTCATATATATACAACTAGAGTAGTATCATGGCAAGATTCCGTAAGAGGTCCTAAAAATTATTAAATTCCGCTGTGCCTAGGGCTGTTTATCTTACCGAATCCCAACATTATTGGCCCATGATTCCTCTTCTTTTGTCTTGCTGGTTTTGCCATTGGATCGATTTTTAGCGAATGAGTAATTAACCCTTGGGTCGATGCCCTCAATGTCATTCGCACTCCAAGCGAAGATGTCGACATTATTTGTGAGAAAGTTCACTAACATTACTTCCCCTTCCGAACTGAGTTCGGTTCCGATCCTGGTCGTTTTCGAAGGATCCCCTTGTACAAGCATAACGTCCTTATGTTCTGGCGGTTTTATGGCTAAATCGATCGGCTCCTTTCCTTTCTTATCTATCCTATCAGTGCTGGGGATTTTTACTTCGGCTCTTTCGATGTCGTTCTCGTACATCCTTTTAGCTTGGGTAAACGACTTAGAGCGATTCCCTAATGTTAAGGAGGTGTTGTAATAATCCCATTCCATACAATGATCGTTTACTATTTCTCCGATCCCTGTGTCTGTCGAAAATTTTATCTTATGATGGTAGGTCGATACAGCTGCTCGGAATAGGTTGAGGGCAGGTCGTCATAATATCGCATTGTACGCAAAGGGAGTCTCTACCACTAGGAACTTTATCAGTTTCACCGTGCGCTGTGGTTTCATTCCCAGCGAAACATTTAAATTTATTGTTCCATAGGGGACAATCTCTGAGCCTCCAAATCCTACTAAAGGAGTGGCTACTTTTTGGAATGTTATTTCTCCCAAATTCATCTGTGTTAGGGCCTCTTTAGATATGATATTTGCTGAGCTCCCATTGTCGATTAGGATCCTTTTAACGTTGTAGTTTGCTATCTCGAGTGACACTACCATTGGGAAATCAGGGTTGTCCTCTTTCATATCCCAAACGAAGTTCCCAGGTACTTTGCTCTCATTGAAACTAATGGATTGCTCTTTTGGTGGTTTACTCTCTAATGTCCATACTTTTTTAGGATATCTAACATTTCCAACTAAAGATCTCGTGGTTCTGCGGTGAGCATTACGACTGTCTCCCCCGGCCGGTCCTCCTGATATTGTATGGATGGTGTCGTTGATTTGATCATTGTTCAGTAGTTGTGGCGGACCATTATTAGGGGACATTCTTCTTGGGGTTCTTCTCTGTTTATTGTTTCGAGGACTCCTGCTGATAACTCTGTGAAAACAGTGTTATCAAGTCTATTTCCTTTACTCATTCAATTACTTTTATTAGAGTATTGGTAGAATCTTAGGCAATTTTAGTTAGTTTTGTGTTTTGTCGCTCGAGTCATTGGTTTGATTGTTTTGTGCATGAATTGGAATATTTTCTTATATATTGTGTTCATATTTGTAGGCCTAAGATATTTTGGATCTAAGAACATGATTGGAAGTGAAGAACAACGAATTAAAGATCAAATGAAGTCAACTAGTGCAAGAACGAAGAAGGAAAATGCTGTCAGAAATATTGTTATGCACTACGAGGACCATAACTCTTTCAAGGAAGCTCCAATAAAGTTGAATTTCGACTATGATGTAGATGAATGAGTTAGCTACACCACAGATTTTACGGATCTTGATTTGGAGTTCGGAGCCGGAAGTTAAGACATTTGCAAAACTGTCGCGCAAATCTGTCGCGATTTTCAGCGGGCTTTTAAGAGAATTCTTGGGCCCAAAGTCTCCTACTTGGACTCAACTTGGTAGATCTATTTAAGGACTTCTAGGTCACGAAATTAAACATCTTTGATCAGCTCTAAACATATTTTTCTCATAGAATACACCTACAACATCAAAGATCTACTTGGAGAAAGATTGAAGAAGAAAAGAGAAAAGTCCTGAAGATCACCCAAGCAAGAAGAACGCAATATTGAAGATCTTTATCTCAGATTCATCGTTTGGTCTATAAAACCACATGAACTCAGATTTGTTTTCCTTTATCATTTTCTTCTTATGATTATCATGAACTAATTCTTTAGGATCTAGGGTTTTTATGAAACTATGTTACTTTGATTATTTTTATTGGATTATTCATAGTTAGGGGCAATTCTTGTGTTTGATTTAATTTCGTTCTCTATGCTTGCAACTTGACTGATCACCTAGTTGTTAGATTTAATATTCTTTTTTAACTTGGAAAAGGGAGATTAGGATTAGATAGGAAATTGAATAGTAAACGACTCTTAGTATAGGAATATACTTAAGGCGTTTATACCCGTTACATGAGGTTCTTGTTTAATGCTTTGTGTTATTTATGAATCACCTAGGAATAGGATCGATTTGTATAATACATTAGGTTCTCACGTAATTCGGAAGATACGTAGGAATATACTTGAATCCTCGGGTAGCACTCTTGTCACCACAATAACTACGCAAATCTCAATTGAGCAATCGATAGATAACATAGTGGATTATAACCCTAGGTTTCTCTTCTCATTATTCGAACTCGATCCAAGTACTTAGGTTAGTTAATTCATTTAGTTAATCTAGTTTAATTGAACCTGAAAATATATTTGAATTTGGAATCAATTAAAAGTAAATTAGGAATTGGAATTGGTAGATATTTAATCAAGTCCCTGTGGAGACGATACTCTTATACTTACTCTTTATTACTTGTTCGATACGTGCACTTGCGTTTATTTGCGTGTGTAAATTCCGCAACACCTGCTTCTATCCCTCTTGCGATTGTTTCGCTCTAGATAGTCGTCCAGCTTTCCTTGTTCAATCAGTCTTTCAATTTCCTGCTTCAGGTGAAAACAGTCCTCGGTACGGTGTCCGTGAGTGCGGTGATAACTACAATATAGATTGAAGTTTCGCGCACCGGGCCTTAGCTGTGCAATTCTTTTCGCTGGTGGAATCCAATTGTTCCTTTCTAATACTACAATAGGAACAGTCAGTCCGGGGTATTGCACCTTGTTTATTCGATTCCTGTTAGCTGGTTCGGATGACCTTGATCTAGGATAGGCATTAGGTCTTTTATCCTGATCGTTCCGATTGTATTCTAATCGTTGAAAGACATTTCCCTTCCTGAAGGATCGATCATAATCCATATGTCTTGAAGCAGGAGCTTTGTCTTGCTGCCTCGAACTGGCGGCGGGTGCTTTGTTTCTGTTCTTATCTTTGAAGGAGTTCATTTCCTCCTAAGTCTTATATTTCGATGCCAAGGCCATGATATCCGAAAAGGTTCTAGGTTGTTTTCTACTGAGAGCATTTCCGAACTGCCTGTTTTTGGTGAGATCGAATAGGATGGAAATTATATAATCAATGTTCGGAGAATCAATTTTTAGCAATTCCACGTTAAACCTTGCCAACCAGTTTCGCAGGGATTCTCCTTCTTGTTGATGAATGGTTCCAAGGTAGCTCATCGGTGGTTTCTGTCTTTTCTGGCTAGCGAATTGCTGAGTCAGCTTATTGCATAACTCTCGAAAGCTGAATATGGAATTACTGGGTTGTTTGGCAAACCAATCTAAAGCTAGTCCTTCAAACGTGGTAACCATTAGCTTTGCAGTGTATTCTGCCGAATGAGCATATAAATTCATAATATTCGTGAAGCTGAATATATAATCATCGGGATCGGTGGTTCCGTCTTGGTAGTCGTCCAGGAACCTGACCGGATGATTGAGCTTCTTTTATCTCCCTAAAAAAAGGGGAGCATGCAGCTAGGCTTTCTTGGCGCTCCGTGCTTCTGGCCCATGGATTTTGAACAGTCCGTAGACGTTGTTCTAAACGGTCCTGCACCATCTTTTCGATCTCTTTTTCCGAGATACGGACAGCTCTTTCTCGAGTAGGGATATCATCGTCCACGGGAATTATGATGTGTTCCTTCGATCCTTGGCGGGTTGGTTGTGATTTTGACTGATCCGTTTTTCTTTGGATTCTCTTGTCGGTTGGTTTTGTATCGCTCCTTGGTGGGCTATGCAATGATCTTTGTTCACTTACAGGGCTTTCTACTTGTTCTGAGACTTGAACGACCTGTCTTGGAGTTCTTCGAACAGGATTTGCCCTAGTAGTTCTAGGGTCTCTGAGGACCTGCTAGGGGATCAGCAGTTCCCCCGGGTACAGTGAGTTGAATAGCATAGCGATCTATCTTAACTTCTCCTGCGTGCCTGACAGAGGAACACGGATTGTCGGAGCCGCGTGAGCTTCTGGTACCATATTGACGGCGATCCCTGATTGTCCTTCAGAGTTTTGGAAATGGATCCCTTGAGGTTCCTCCTAATTCTGCAGTTGATCGTTTCCTTGTTGATTATCATTGTCGTTAATGATTGGAACATTATTATTCGTATCGTCCTGTAGATCATCAGACGTGATATGTGTATGCGTTGTGTTACTTCATGCTTCGTTACGGGCATTCTTCCTTGGGCGAGCCATATGTCTATCGAATAATTAACTCAGCCCCAAGGTGGGCGCAAACTGATTTAACCGTTTTTCGTTGGGCTTAAGTTAAATCAATGATGTAGGTATTCGGGGTGAAATTAAATATGGATTTTAGGGCCTAGTTACTTTATTCCGGATGGATCAATCTCAAGGAAGAACAATATAAAAAGAGCAAATAAAAACACTGATGTACCAAGTCTTCGTCGATCACAAGGCCATGTCGACAATCGATTACCAAGTCTTCAACAACGATCAATTACTCATACTGTGTATCGATATCTAGTACTATGAAGACGTCGAGAGACGTCGACTTACGTCGACATACTCATATGAAGATACATGTTCGTCCCCTTATCGATGTTTCGTCTATCGACATAAATAACGTCGACACATCCAATACCCTTTACTCATAAGGGTCAAATCGAATACAAGAGATCCGATCCTGACCTAAAATGTCCTATCACAACCCATCCGTCGAAACCGGAAGGTCTTGTCAGGATCCGATCCATTAACCTGTGCGAAAAACTATAAATAGCCCTCATTAATTACAGAAAAGGTATGCATTCTCTCCCCCGAGTATTAACTACCTATTTCATCCATCTCGAACTCGACACTTACTTAAGCATCGGAGGGTTATCGCCGGGTAACCACCGGCATTAACCTGACGTGGTTGTCTTTGATTGCAGGTTTCGATCCCCGATAACAAATAGAAGAGAGGTTTGATCGATCAACCTATCTTCACATTGAAGAGTTGTGTTAAACCCGATATCTCATCACTTGATTATTCCAAATATTATAATCCACCCAAAACACACTCATCAATCGGCGCCGTCTGTGGGAAACAATAACTCTGAATCGTATAAAGATGACTACGCGATCGATGGCCGCTCTTGCTCGAGAACGAAATGGAAACCAAGACCAAATCAGAGAGGGTCATGGAGATAGCATGCCTCCCAGGAATCAAGATCACTTGTCGGGGGAAGGAGAACCTTCCCAACCCCCTGTGCCCGAGGTCGTCCAAATGACGAGGAAAGACGAAAAAGCCCTACTCGACGAGGCCAGAAAAGAATGGATAGCTCAAGCTGCTAAAGGGAATGTCGAGGTTCCTCGAGGACGACCAAAGAAAAAGGGACCAATCGCAGAAGCAGGGATTGACATAGAGGAAGCCAACAGCAGTAATGGTCGAGACAATGAAAGGAGTCTTCATCGACATGGCTTAGAAGAACATTCTGTAAGAGAAGTGAACAAACTAGCTTTCGAAGTAAGATCGTTACATCAGAAGCTGGAAAGACACGAGAAGAAGAACGAAACACCTATGTCTAATTCTCGACTTAGGAAATCTCCTTTCTGCGATGATATATTTTTCGAGAGGTTACCTTTAGACAAAAGATTACTAACTCAGCTCCCTCGATACTTCGGTACCGAGGATCCGGAATAGCACCTCGCTTCATTCAATTTGCAAATGCAACTTCACGGCATTTCGGATAATGTGACGGCTAAGGCGTTCTCGACAACTTTGTCGGGATGGCACAATCCTGGTTCGGGAGATTAGAGGAGAAATCGATCTTGGATTATGATCAACTTTGTGACAAATTCCTGAGTCATTTCGGAAGCAAAAGGGCGGTCCACCCTCCGGCCAACCATTTGTATTCGGTCATACATACTCCCGATGAAACCTTCAGAGCTCTTATGGGCAGATTCAACAACGAGCTCTTAAAAGTAGAAGTGCCGAGAGTGGACTTTCTGATAACGGTCCTGTTTCAGAATACTCTAAATAGAGGATTCGCTAGTGCCATCGTCCGAGAAAACCCCTTTTCTTATGAAAAACTGATGGAAATGGCGAATCAGTATATGAATGAAGAGGAGATGACTAAACTCCGAGGAAGCTTCTTTGGAATTACCAAGATCGAAGAAAAGCCACAAGCTCCAATTATCGATCGTCCTGTCGAAAGAACAACGAACAATCGATACATCGATAATGGAAATAGAAGAAGATATCGAGAAGAAGAGAGGAATTTCTACACGAGGAAAATGAGGACGGGGAGGTCGAATAAAGAATACTATGATAACTACACTCCACTCAGGAAAACGAAAGCGGAAATCTTATTCGCCATACAGGATAAAAGTTTCTTAAAGCGACCTACCCCGCAGAGAGAATCCCCTAATTCGAAGAAATATTGTAGATTTCATCGACAAAGAGGACACGATACTGAGGATTGTTATCAACTAAAAAACGAGATCGAAAGGTTAATAGCCGAAGGATATTTGACAGGATATGCGAAGACAACAGGAAATAATCAAGGAGATCACAGGCCCAGCAGTCCTCGATCTAGATCTCCACACAGGACGAATCAAAATCGAGAGGGGAAAGAAGAGCCAAGGAGAGCACAGCCGGGAACAATCGTGAACATGATTTTAGGGGGTCCCGCAGGCGGAGATAGTAACAATTCTAGAAGAACGGCTTCTCGAGCTCTTTTGCAAGTAGATCGACATGAATATCATGAGTTGCTGTCGATCAAAAATGCCACATCGGCCACATCAAGCAAGTCTATAGGATTTGATGATTCGGATCTCCAACCGAGATACAGTCCCTACAATGAACAAGATCTCCCAGACTTCCCCATGGTTATTACGGTGCAGACAGCGGGTGCCACAGTGAAAAGAATCTTGATCGATACGGGGAGTTCGGCCAACATCCTTTTCCTCGACGCACTGGAAATGATGGACTTGGGACAAATCTCCTTCAGTCCTATAGGAACCCCCCTTGTCGGATTTGGTGGTGCTCAAATTATTCATTTGGGAACATTGACCTTATCATTGGCAATGCGCGAAGAAGGCAATTCAAAAATCAGAATGGTCAAATTTTTGATAGTCGATGCGCCGTGCGCTTTCAATGTCATCCTGGGTAGACCGGCCCTCAATAGTTTTCAGGCGATCATCTCCACCCATCATCAGAAATTGAAATTTCCGACTTCGAAAGGTGTTGGGGAAGTAATCGGTAACGCTAAGGATGGATGGGATTGTTATACCGTTTCCGTCGACAAACGAGAGAAAGCGAAAACACCTCACCCAAAAGTGCAAAAGGTGAACGAGATCAGAGTGCCGACACAATTAACAGCGGCTTGTGACCCGTCCAAAAATGAAGAAAGAAAAGAACATGAGGAAGTAAATAATCGGAAAAGGAAATTCGAGAGAATCGAACCGTTTGAAGGTCACAAAACGATAGAGCTGGTGCCTGGGGACTCCTCTAAAACTACTCGAGTTGGAACACAACTCTCGAAAGGGCTAGAAACCCAGCTCATCGAATTTTCGAGGGAAAATGTGGACGTATTTTCTTGGTCCACCACCGACTTGCAAGGGATAGATCCAAAGATCATCGTCCATAGACTCAATATCGACCCGGCTGCTAGACCAGCCAGACAGAAGAAAAGAAACTTCAGCCCTGAAAGAAACAGAATAATTAAGGAAGAAGTCAATAAGCTGCTCGACGCAGACTATATCGCCGAAATTCAATTTACCGAGTGGCTGTGCAATGTTGTCCTAGTGTCCAAAGGAGGGGGGAAATGGAGAATGTGCAACGACTTCACTAACCTCAATAAGCTATGTCCTAGAGACCCTTATCCCCTTCCAAGGATATATTCACTTGTCGACTCGACAGCTGGGTGCACTATTTTGAGTACGTTGGATGCCTTCCAAGGGTTCTATCAGATATTTATGGCACTGGAAGACCAGGAGAAAACGGCATTCGTAACTGAGATGGCAGTTTACTTTTTCAAAGTAATGTCGTTTGGGTTGAGGAATGCAGGAGCAACATACCAATGCCTCGTCAACAAAATGTTCGAGATACTGATAGGAAAGTCGATGGAAGTATATGTCGATGATATGTTAGTCAAGAGCCTTGACGAAAAAGATCACCTAGTACATATCAAGCAAGCTTTCGACATAATGAGGAAATACGGGATGAAATTGAACCCGGCTAAATGTACCTTCGGTGTCCGATCGGGAAAATTACTTGGATATCTGGTGAATGAGAGATGAATCGAAGCAAATCCTGAAAAGATACAGGCCATTATCGATCTCAAAGCTCCCAAAAATTTAAACGAGGTGCAGAAGTTAGTCGAAAAGATAACAGCCCTCAGTCGATTCATATCGAGATCGGCGGACAAGAGCTTGCCTTTCTTCAAGGTAATGAAAAATGCGAAGATGTTTGAATGGACTGCGAAATGTGATCAAGTTTTCGACCAGCTCAAAGCTTATTTAGTGTCACCACCTCTCTTGGCAAAGCCCCAAGATGGCGAAACGCTCTATCTTTATGTGGCTGTGTCCTCGCAGGCAATCAGCTCGGTGCTGTTAAGAATGGAAACAAAGGAAAGTCATCCGATTTATTATGTCAGCAGGGTCTTGCAAGGCCCGGAGAAAAATTACTCGGAGATCGAGAAGTTCGGTCTGGCTATAATAACCACTGCCCAAAAACTCCGACCTTATTTTCAGTCGCATAAGGTGGCAATTTTGACGAATCAACCTTTGAGGCAAACCCTTTCGAAGCCCAATGCGTCGGGAAGACTGGTCAAGTGGGCTATCGAACTAGGTGAGTATGATATCGATTATATGCCAAGAACTTCGATCAAAGGATATTAAGTGGGATGACCATATTTTAAGTTCAAGTTGCTTTTGATTGAATTGTAGTATATTTAGTAATATTTTTCTGGATCGCAGTGACTTGAGGAGGGCCATTTCTGGTCAATCTCGGGTTGGGCTGTTACAAGTATATGAATATGAATATAGTATAGCAAATGATTTTCTATTAATTTGATATCAGATTGCCTAAGTATGGAGGCGTAAGCTCTGATTCGTAGTTATGTTAGTACAATGTTGAACTAGGTATTTATATGTAATCAACTCTAGCTATACAAGGAAACATAGTCCTATTAGGACTCGGCATATCTGTCCTTCTTGAGTCTGGATTGTAGTCTGGTCGCCGAGGAGAATCGTCTCTGATCGGGTCGATAGATGATCCCGCATGAGCTTGCATAGTCGAACTGATCTGATGTCCTCGAGTCGATCCGAGTATTATAAGGGTTGTAAAACAGCCCCCATCAAAAGACACAATCACCAAAAAAAAAAAAGTAATAAAGACACAAAATACTGTAATAAAGAAATTTATTATTTAAGGGCGGGGGTATTTTTGAAATATAACCTACAAAACTATAATAGAGGGGGTAAATGTTACAATTGATACTTTAGGGTGTTAACTGATACCCACCCTATACATTAAGGGGGAAAACTGTATTTCACCCTAAATTTTATAAATTCTAGTCATATTAACTTTATCATTTCACGAAGCACCAACAGGTGATTGGTTTAGTAGAAGGAACCTGTGTTTTAAAAACTGGACCGGACCGGCCGGTTCAACCGATTTAACATGTAACCTGTTGCCAACCCGGTCCGGTTAACCCTCCAAAAACCAGCTTTGTTCTTGACCAGTTTGAATCGGAAAAAATCGGTCAAAAACCGGTAAAACCAATCAACCAGTGAACCGATTGAACCACTAGTTCACTTATAAAATAAAAAATTTACGCTACGGATTTTTATTTCTCTTCCGCGACCTTTAAACTTCAACAATACTCTCACATCTCTTCTTCTATTTTTCACTTTGAATTAAACAAAATCAACACGAATTAAAAAAATCTTATATATAATAAGTTATATAAATATATTTAAATATCAAATTCATTAGAAAATCATTTTTTTTCACAAATTTCAAGTATTTTTAATTTTTTTATATAATTCAATGACAAAATTCATCAATAATTTCTCTTTTTCATAGGTAATTAGTAATAAAATTATTATTTTTGATATGGTGTTTATTATAATTTGAATTATTGTGTTGATATCATGTTATCATACTTGTAATTTTGTTGCTAGCATTCATTCTTAACTCAAATTTTGTAGGAAAAATAATTGATCATGAGATAAACATTTAGTTTATGGAAATAAAATTGAAAAAATGAATAATATATTTTTTTAAATAGTTGATTACATATATTAAAATTAAAATATTATATTGTAATGACGTCACACCGGTTGGACCAGCGGTTAAAACGGTTAAACCAATCTAACCAGTAACCAGTAAGACTACCGGTTCGATGTCCGGTCCGATTTTTAAAACACTGGAAGGAACTAGCCACTACAAAGTAGCGGACTTAGGTTCGAATCCCTATTGAGAAATGTACCAACTTAATGTGCCAAACCCGTCTCGAAAGGGATTAAACTCTTGGGGAACCAAAAAAAAAATATCACAAAGTAGCACAAATTAATGACTAAAAATGTCAAAGTGCTAAAATCAATATGAAACAAAATTGATATCATTAAAATCACAGGACCTGTTTGTTTGGCGTTTTTAAAAAAAAATTCGGGTTTGTGCAATGCCAAACTAACATTGTTTCTATTTTCTTAAATAAATTTTTCATCTCTCAATTTTAAAAAAACTCTCTCAAAAGCAAAATAAACAACAATTTTCTTATCTCAAAACAAAACATATACAAACTCTGCTCTGATTTGACATAAATAACACATCTCTTACACAATCTATATCACATAACAATGTAATTTGACATAAAGTCTTATACATTTTACACCTACAATCTAACTCTTCCAATAACTTACACCTATTTTATTTATCAAATTACACTATCAAAACTCAAATAAACAATATTAAACAAATCGAGATTATTTCACAAACTTTCACTATTTTCCTAAACTACTTTCTGAAACACCAAATAAACAGGCCATGGTCTTTACAAATCAAATCTATACTACTACTAAAAGTGTGAATAATATAAGTTTTTTTCTTTTTTTGTGAAGACAAAAATGCCCGTATTCAAGTTGTAAAGTATATTAATAAAATATAATTAGACAGTAATTTTCCTTAAATTTTCTCATCAAAACTTTGGTAGGAAAATATTTTAAGAAAATTTGTAACTTCCTTGCATCCTAACCAAGCACCATAAATATGAAAGAAAAAAAAAGTATATTCAAATTAGATATTAAATCTTATTATAGTTATGTCTTACATTAACTCAAATAATTATGAAATTAACTCCTAAATCACTATTACAATTTCATTATTGTTCTCCTACATAAAAATAAAAATAAAGACTATTATTTTGAATAGTTGTAAAAAAATTATTTGTTTCATTTAAAGATTTAGTACAATATGTCACTTCTAAAAAAAATCAAATTCTCTTAAATATCATATCATAAAATATGTTAAAGTAGAATCGCATCTACCTATGAATGAACAAAAATGCTTATAACTTAGTGAACTAAGTAATCTTTATTTGACATAAGAAACATTACCTTAAATATTCGTGAAAATCTATTCGAGAAAGATGTGTGAAATAAGTTAAAAAAACAGATGAAAATCAATGAAAATTGATGAAATCGATCTAATAAATTTTATGTAATTGATGAAAATATGTGAAATCGATTTAGATGAAATTTATGAACGCTGATGAAGTAGTGAAATCGGTAATAAAAAGTGCCGGTTAAATCGATAAATACATGTGAAATCGATGAAAATCCGAGTGACATTTCTGAAAAAAGGAAAACAAATATGTGAAATCAATGAATAATGGGTGAAATATATGAAAATTGGGTCATATCATTGAAAAAATGTGAAATCAATGAATGTTCAAGTGAAATTGTTAAAAAAAATGTGAAATATAAGTTAAACTGATAAAAATAAGTAAAATTAAAAATAAAAAAAGGAAGTTTAACTTGCAATAACAGTGTGAACTAAACCAGTAGAAATTTTTTTGTTTGAATAGGAGAAACAAAAGAAATCGATGAAAAATATAAAAAACAATGGATAATATGTTATAATAATCAAGGACGAGTAAATCAGTAAAATATGTAAAACCGCTAAGAATCAATGGAAACTGAATTAAACTAATTAATATGATAAGTGAAATGACTTAGATCGTTAAAGAAATATTTTTCAAATGATAAGGTAAGTGAAATAATTTGAGATATACTTGAAAGTTATTGAAGATGTACAATTATTTGAGTTAAAAATTCGGAAAAATACATGTGAAATCGATGAAAATTCAAATGAAATTCACGGAAAAATGGATGACATCGTTGAAACGATGAAATTACATAAAAAAATGATGAAATATGTGAAAAACTGGTAAAATCGGTGAAAAAGGCTAAAGTCGGTGAAAACATGTGAAAATTGGTTAAATTGGTAAGAATAAATTAAATCAATAAATTGAAAAAAGTTCAACCAAAAAAAACAATGTAAAACAATTAGAAAAATGATTTGAACCGAAAAAAACTAAAGAAATCGATGAAAATACCCATGGTGAAGTTAATATATTGAATATTAGTCATTTACATGTGCTATTTTATGACATAATGAAGTTAATTTTACTCTGATTTACAACAAAGTGCCACATAAATTAAATAGACACGTACAACGTATGTGCATTTTAATCCGGTGAAAAAAATGAATGTGAAATCTTATATACATTTGAAATCGACAAAAAAAAGGGAGGTAAAATTTGTGAAAAATAGATGAAAACTGATAAAATTTATTAAAATAAAGGCAAAGTTGGTGAAAATATGTGAAATCGATGGAAAAAATGAAATTTCTAAGAAAAATGATGAAGCCAGTGAAATCCAATAAAATTGGGTAAGGCTGGTTAAAAAAGGATAAAATCGGTCAAAACATAATGTTAGTAAGAACATATTTAATCATCGAAAAATTTAGGTGAATAACATGTGAAATTAGTAAAAAAATATTAAAAATAGATAAAAAGAGGTTAAAATGGTAAAAATGAGTGAAATCAGTTAAAAAATAATTTAACTGATGAAATCAATGGAAAATTGGTTTAAACTGAAGAAAAAAGCCAAAGAAATCGATAAAAAATGAGAATACAATAAAAATGTTATAACTGATAAGAAGAAAAGGATAAATTGCTAGAAAAATAAGCTTGGAAAACAAAATTTAGACAGTAAGTACATAAGAATCGATGACAATTTGGGTGAAATTTGTAAAGAAACGAATAAAATCAGTCAAAAAGCTTGAAGTCGGTGAAAACATGTTTAATCAATGAAAAATTAAGGTAAATAGCATGTGAAATTAGTGAAATAGGTGAAAACGAGTTAAATTTTATCCGATAAAAAAATGCGAAATCGAAAGAAAAAGATTTACATTGGAAAAAAGATCCAAAAAAATGGAAAAACAATGAAAATGTTATAATCGATTAAAAAGAGGAAAAATAGATAAAAAAAATTAAAAGTAAAAACATATTAACCGATGAAACATCGGGTGAAAATGGTAAACATTTGTGAATTTGGTGAAAAGACTGGTGAAACCAGTAAGAAAAAATGCTCGTGAAATCGTTAAAATATTTGAAGAAACTGATGAAATATTTGTCATCCGCAAATAACGGATAAACTTGACATGAAAACTACTATTATGGAATGCACTAAATAAAATTTTTATGATCTCATTTTATGACCAATTTTGTTAGATTTAATGACTAAATCAGTCATCATTATATATTTTTTTACAATTATTCAAAGCCATCATTTTTTTAATAAACCAATAATAATTAATAAAAGTAAATTTATCAGTCATAAATATATGATATTCTATGAGATAAAAATGGTTAATTTACACTAATTTATGAAAAAAAAAAAAGACTTTAAAATTAAAACTAGACACATACAACGTACACTTTTTTCTAATTTATAAATATGTCAAAGACCATAAACACAAGGCAATACAAAAATGTGCCGTAAAAATGTCAACCATGTCGTTAGTTTATTCAACGAATATAAATACCACAAGTAAATTGTTCAATTAATTGGAAATATATTAATTCTTTCACATAAGTGGATGCACATTTTAGTCAACTCTTTGCGCCATGTGAATTTCCTGAACAAGTGGAATTGTAATAAACTCTCTGTATATAATCAATTCTGACCTATAAATGCGCATCTAAATCCACACTGTCCTCCACATGACTTTACCTATTTTGCAGGAATAAAGTCAGACAAGCAGAAGCAGTACGATTAAAAGAGAAGGGACAGAATTCGGCCGTTCGATCAAGGGCAACTGAAACACTCTTATTCCAGATATCGCTTTTTCCAGGGTTAATTGAATTCAAAATTGAAGTAATCAGTACAATCGATATAAATCAATGTAAATTTAGGTAGTTATACTGAATATAAATGTAAACGTTATAATTACTTTTGTTGATCTTTTAATCAATAGTTTGTTACTGCAAGTCTTCAATGTTTAGTAAGTGGAATAAAATAAGGCATTTTTTTTATAACTCATCTGTTCAATCTAACACTAGATTGATTATGGACCCTTAGAACCTTTGCCCTAGAACTCAGTTGCTAAAATTTTTTTGATGAGGTCTAGAAGGGGGAAGGGGGGGAGGGGAGGGGTTGAAATTTTAACTTAAAAATTTCTCTAACTTTTTCTATGAGTAGACTAAGCTGATCAAGATTCGTAAGTAGACTAAGCTGAACGTGCAAAAAACTTTGAACAGCAAAGTCGACCACTCTTCTGATGTCACTTAGCTGATTTTGATAAAATCAGAGTTTTTAAGTAGATTACGTGTAGCGGATTTGTTAAGTGTTTTTCAGAAGTAAATTTTCTTAACATAGAAAAGATTTTATCCCCAATTTTCACAAACTCTTTTTTCAAATCTTTTAAACAGTTAAATGTTTGACATGCTTTTTTGAAAATATGCAAGTAAAGAATGAAATAAATCAAACACACAAAATTTTTATAGTGGTTCTATGGATGTAAATCCTTTAGTCCACTCTTCCAAGTCACGTAGATCTTGAGTTACACTATAATCACACAGATTACAATATACTCTACTTGCGCCAAACAACAAATGAACTGGCCACAAGTTCGTTACAGGAAATCACTTGGAAATCATATACTACAAAACTTTATCACTCACAAATATGGATAGCAACTTCTCACAACACTCTCTCTTTACAAAATCACTCAGAAATGTGTTCAACTTTGATCTTCAACTTCGCTTTCGTCAACAGATGACTAAGCTAATTAGTGTTCTGTTCTTGAGTTTTTGAGATTTAGAAAAATTCTGCTTCGAATGCTCACAAATGTGTTGCTTCGTATCTTTATTTTATTTATTTTTTTAATTTGAAATAATATCATGTCATTTGAAATGCATTTGTTTACATACCTAAGCCGTTGTTCGCCTATTTAATTCATTGATTACAAGTTTACCCCTGATTTCATTCATTTTGCATCGATTTAATATATTTTTTCTCCGATTTAACCTTCAGTTTAACGTACTTTCAATGTTTTTCCCCTTTTTTGCCAATTTTTTTTGTTCCAGTTTAAACCATTTTTTACCAGTTCAACCCTATTTATGTCAGTTAATTTTTTTTCTTTTTACACATTTCACTCATTTTTTTTAGCTATTTCACACGTTGTCCACTGATTTACATATTTTTCAACAATTTTACCTCATATTTTATTGATTTCACATGTTTTCATCGACTTTACATTTATTTCCTGATTACCAATTTCACCCTTTTTAATGATTTCATCCATTTTTCACTGATTTTACCCGCTTTATCTGGTCTTCACTAATTCATCCAAAGTTATTCGATTCAATATGTTTTTATTGATTTCACATGCGCTTTTTTACCAGTTTCACTCGTCCAACTTTACCAGTATTCAAAAATTTCACCCATAATTTTATCATTTTCACATGTTTTAATCGAATTTTATCGATTTCATCAATTTTCATTAACCGATTCTATTTTCCATGGAAATTTGATGATCACCGATTTCATCCATTTTTGACGAATTTCATCTAAATTTTGATCGATTTTACATGTATTTATCAATTTCACAAATATTTATTTAATGGTTTCACACGTTTTTAATTTCCACCGACTCTACTAGCATTTATGTGGTTCCAAGTGGTCAGATGAAGTCTAGAGAGGGGGAGGGGCTGAATAGACATCTGAAACTTTTAAAAAAAATCTCTAACTTTTCTTATTAGCAGAGTAAGTTGATTGAAAACTTTTGAGACTACTTCGTTGATTGTGCACTTAGCTTAATCAGCAGATTTGACCACTCGTCTGATTCAACTTTTCTGTTTCAAATAGAATCAGAGTTTTTGTAACTTGTTTGCAGCTGATTTTTCAAGTATTTTTCAACAAGTTGTTTTCTTACTTAAAAGATTTTATCCCTAGTTTTTAAACTCTAAAAATCTTTTGTTCAGTTCAAGTTTTTGTAATCTTTTGAAAATATTCAAGTAAACAAACATACAGAATTTTTATATTGGTTATATAGACAAGAATGTCTTTTAATACATTATTCCTAGCACTTAGATTTGGGTAATACTATGAACACTCAGTGTACATTATAAAATGCTTGCGCTTTACAATAATTGATAAGCCACAAGTTCGTAAGAAGAAATCAAAAAGAAGACCTACTCTCTGAAGTTAGATCACTTACTTAGATAGATCTACACTTCTCACAATACTCTCAGTTTACAGAATCACTCAGATTTTGTGTTTAGCTTTGATCTTCAACTTAGCTTTTGTCAACAGGTGTTTAAGCTAATAAGTGTTATGTTCATGAGTTTTGCTCGTTGATTTTTGCTCAAAATGTGTTGCTTGTCTCTAACTCTTGAATCACGAACTATTTATACTTGGAGATTTGAATTTGCTCGTTGAAGAAAAGACAGACTTCAACCTCCCCGAGTACTGGTTCCCATTTTCTGGAACGGCTCTCTGCAACTGTTGCGTTGTACACTCTGTTGATACGAGGTTTCTCTTCAATCATTTGTCTTTAATACCCTTCTCTTACAATATTTATTACTCTAGGTGCATTTATTACTGTTGGAATGACATTTTGATCACTTCCACTTTATTGATTGAATCTACCCTTCTGATGAACACTCTACTGAAAATCCAACAGTCTGATTCCGAACTCAACATAAGATCAGTATTTTTCTGGATCATAAATTTAACCCTTCTGATTATACTTGTCTTTTTTAGTTAAATATGTTCAGCGGTTAGCTAAGCTTCCATTACTTAGCTGATGACTTTTGAAAATCTTCAAAACCTCCCTTTCAGTTCATTATCTTCATCTTCATCCAGCAATTTATATTCGGGGTTACTTATGTCTTGATTATTTGAGGTTATGCATGTCTTGGTATTCTTGGATATTGTTTATACTTTGTTTATTAAAGAAAAGTTGTGTATTTAGCTAAGTCATGAGCTTTTTTGTTTTTTGAATAAAATGTGATTCCTATTTAACTATTTTTTTTTTTTGGTAACAAAATGATTTTCAAGAGAATTTAATTTTAATTTTTTTTCATAGAAGACTTATATTGTACAAAATCTTCCAAAGGCACAAACAATATTTTTTACTTGAAAGTTATTGTCGCTATATTATAATAATTTTACATATGTATTTAGGAGCTATTTAAAATATAATTTTTTTCATTATCCTTTATGGTTCATTTTTATGTGTTATAAGAGAAGAACGATTGAAATTATAAAAGTTGATATAAAAGAGATAATTACTAAATTTTAGGAGTTTATGTAGAAAATAAATTTAATGGGATGCCCTAATACGTTAGAAAATGACGCAATCAGAGGAATAATTGGAACAAGGGTATTGAACTTCTTAATAGCATTATTGATTAGAAATGCATTTTCTAGAATTTGACTCCGTACCACTGAAGGATTCATTCGCACTAAAGAAACGGAGTTGTTTTTTTTATTAAACCGAACTAAATTTTCGAAAATAACAGAGTTTAAGATAAACGAATAGTCTCGAAATTACGTATTGTTTTAGTTTTGCTTGATTAAAAAACGAAAATGTTCCAATGTTTCTGACGAGAAAAATGGAAATATTAATCTATAGTATTTTCATAGACGGGAGAATTATCTAATATATATATATATATATATATATATATATATATATATATATATATATATATATATATATATATAATCTATTTAAAATAAATAATTTCAGGGTCAGAAAGTGGTGGCAACAATATTTGGATCTGATATTGGATTTTTTAAAGATTCTTTTCGTTTGTACAATACATACGTCGTTTCTAATGCAAAAGTGATGCATTGTGGTCCTAAATATGACAAATTTAATTATCCATATCAATGGACAATTAACTTAAAAACTGCCCATAATTCAGAGACAGAAAACTGTATTTCTCAATCGGTCTTGAATCTACAGTTTGCTCCTTTTATAAATTTGAAGGAACAAATTGGCAACGATAATGTTTTAGGTATGTATTTTTTTTATATTAATTATATATATAAATTTTTCTTATTTTGTATAAATAATATACATAATATGTCCGAAGATATTCTTGCCATCGTCGTTGATAAGAAAGATCAACGTTTGTTTACTGCCGGAGAAAAAGAATATACAGTCAAAGAGTATGCTATAGTGAACCAAGAGTAAGTTTATATCTTATATTTGTTTTGTTTAACATGTATTTTTTGTTTTTAAAAAGTTGGTTGATAAATTTTGTGTGTCTGCACATTATGGTATTAATTTAAATTTTTCGTTAAAAATATCATATTATATGTCACAAATTAATGATGTAGATTATAATTACAAAAAATTTCTATTACAGATGGTTCGCTTGGTTCCACTACATCTATTGTTGTTATAATAGATCCTGATATACCGGAGGCCAACGAACTTCGAATATGGTTTTTTTTAATATATTTATTTATAAATCATTAGATAAACTCTATTAAATTCATTAAATTTATATTTTTCAGGCGTTCAAATAACTTGAAATATATTGTTGAAACTTCTGCTCAAGATCATTTTGTGCACACTGAATCTTCAGAAGGTTGGCCGAAGAAAGAAATATACTTGATAGAAGATGTTTTGAAAAATGAAAAGGTATTATATTCTTATATTTTATATATAATAGATATATATTATCTTGATATCTTTGAAATATTTACTTTTAAGCGTAATAAATTTTTTTTTTTTTAAATTTGTAGGTCGATAAGTTTACGTTGCAAGTGAATGCTAAAATCGTTGACTTTGATCAGAAATTTTTCTACATGGCATGTGGTAAATGTTATAATGGCATAAATGCTGAGTATAAGTACGAGTACACTTGCGTATATTGAAAACGGTCTACCAAAGCATAACCTAGGTACGGAAAATTCATTTTCTTATCTAATTAATTTGTTTGTTATTGTCAGATTATATGTGGTTTGATCAATAATTTTTAGAGAGAAAGTTCAGCTCAATATATTCGATCAGAGTGGTTCTTTAGATGTGACTGTTTTTGGGGCCCCAAGCTATAAAGATTCTCCAAATGAATTCTGTGATGTGCATGGATTTATGCAATGCGGTAATATTATATTTTACAATTAATATTTTCTTATATTAATTCTATTTTTAATATATCTTAATAATTTTAAATAATTATTGTTCCAGGAAAGCTCCCCTTCTGTCAATAGGATTAATCAAACGCTTACTTCTGAAGTTTTTCTCATGAAGATTAGAAAGCGAAAGCGTACTATTGGTGGCATGGAAAGAAATGTGTATGATGTTGGTAATTTGAGCAGTATTGAAACGGTGAAAGAGGAAAAACAAAATAAACATGAGGCCTACAAAGAAGATTCCATTTCCCTAAACAATCTTGAATATTCACCAGTTATTATTGATGAAGTACTTGAATCTAGTTCGACAAATAATAACGTCGAATTTAAAAATGAGTGTGTATAATGTAATTTATTGTACTAAAATTTTGACTACAAGGAACAGTTCCGTAATAATGAAGTGAGATTTGCGAACTTCATTTCACTTAATTGAAGTTCGATTAAAACTAATGTTTCTAAATTTAAATTTCATGTTACTAGAACAAATCAAATGGATCTAGACAATTATCTTAAAAAATTTCCTATATATTGTATTACTTAAATGCAAAGTTGTCTGGTTGAGATTTAGTTTAATTTCAGTGAGGCGCATGAAGTTAATGTTTATTTTTTATCCTAAGCTTTAATTTAAATTTTGTGTGAAATTAACTTATACATTTTATTTTATATAAACTCTAGATTTGTGAGTATATGGTTGATTTATTGTGAGGATATTATTGGATTTAATGTTATATGTAATTTCTTGAAGGGTAGTGCGACTAACATAGATGGAATTTACCTACAGATTATAGATTAGGCATGGCAATATGTTAAGATGCCGTTTATAATTAAATATCTTTTAATTAGGCTGAACAGCGTGGATGATGTGATTCTTAGAAATATTTAAATATTTAGTCTTTATTCAAATTTTTACTTAACATGGGTAATTTATTTTGAAGAAATTGTTGCTATATTGGTCGTAAAATACTTTGTTGATGTTGGTACCAAAACAAGAATAGTTAAATATATGATCTGGAGCCGATCTTAAACGACGAATGAGTCATAAAGTTGGTCGTGTGGAAGGATGACTTATGATCTTTGATGAGATAATTAATTACATTTAATATGACTCAAAGGCCCAAATTTAATTATTTTTTTAACCGTCGTCGTAATTGTGGGTAGTTGAAAAAGTAAGTAAGTTTCGTCTGTTTAATCTACACCGTTTATCTTATTCTTTCATGAACGTTGGATCTCTACTAATGCTACTAAAAAACGATTCACCGGACATTCAAGTTTTTTTTGCTATACAGCATTTCAAAATGGATATTCATATTTTCCAAAATGGAGATCTATCACCAAATTCGACATATATTATATTCTTTAATAAAGTTGTTTTTGTATGGGAAATATTTGTATTTTTAAAAATGTGGGACGATTACCAAGTCGAAATATATAATAATTTCTAATTTGTTTGGCTTGGTATGGGTATAACTGTAATATATGGTCAGCTACCCTTTCTATTTGTTCTTTATTTTACTTATTTCAGGGATAGATGGAATTTGAGAGGAAGAGGCAAAAGTAAACAAAAACAAAATGGTTGAGCTAATATTTCGTCGAATAATCGCTACAAGATATCTGGAATTTGAGTGCTTGTTTATTCGGAAAAAGAAAATATTTAATTGAATAAACGCTATAAAATATCTGGCATATCAAGTGGTTATTTATACGGAAAGTAACTCGACCTTATCCATGGTCATCTTACTAAATCTCTTTTCTACTTTTGTGTCAAGTTGTGGCTATGCAATATTTGAAGAAGGATATTTATGTTTTCCAAATTGGAGACCGATCACCCAAGTTTGTGTATATTAATTGGTAGAATTGGAATACATTCTTAGTTATTTACCCGCGATTCCGAAAATGTTCGTGGATTTTGATAGAATAATTCGTAATGCATTGTTGCATAAAGTGTTTTAATTAATAAAATATTGTGTTTTGTTATTTGTTTTAGCTTATTATGTATTTGCTTTGGTATTCCAATCAGTAGTTTTATATGATCGAGAAATATTAGTATTAGATATAACTTATGTAGATCGAATAAGGATATATGTTGGGTTTAGACTCTGTTAATTAGTTATATTCAGACTTTTTTTTTTTTTACTGATAACCAATTTTTTTGAATGATATTAATAGTATATTATAAAATGGTCAAATAATACTTCTGTTTTTACTTTTGAATTTTTACGTTGAATATCTTTTAAACAGTGAATAATTTACAATAAATAGTTGGGAAGAGTTATTTATTTAAATGTAACTATGTATTTTGTCTAATGTTTTATACTTCGCTATTTAATGTTTCAATTAACATTGGTTACACAACTTTGACGTGGACGGTGGTATCTTGGTCGAAGACGACTTCATCGATGCACGTACACAAAATAATATTGTAGAATGTTTATGTAGGTCGACGAAGAATAAATAATACTAATTGAATATTATAATAAAGTATGGCGTTGGATACTTTTCTACATGTTAAAATTAATTTTACTGTTTGGTTAAAATATATATATATATATATATATATATATATATATATATATATATATATATATATATATATATATAATTTATACTAAGTTGTGATTTTGCTTATTGACGTGAGATTTTTGGTAGATGTCAAATCAATAATTTTATGCAGTATGGTACATATTTATTAAATAATTGTTTTCAATAGGATTTACTAGTCACGCATTTTCACGTAATGATGAAGCTTTTAAATCTCTTAACTTTATGATTAATGTAAGAAGCTGCTGAAGATAACATTTATTTTAACGCAGTATTTTTTTATAATATTTTTTTGTCTACTAATCTTAATAATCTAATGAAATTGTATGATATATTTGTTTTGTGTTGGATCTTCCAATTATTGAACTTATCAGGAATGTCATGGATAATATGAGCTTAAGTAAGAAACTTCGAAAACAATATTTACCAAAAATATATCTTCTAACGTAATTTCACTCTCAAGGTGATAAGGCATGATTCTATTGCCAAACAGTGCCTAATTTCTGGGAAGTAGAATTTTTGTTGTAATCATGTGTTCATCTTGGCCGTTCATCCTCAAATTTCTTGAATTTTGATATTTCTTTCAACAATTGTTTTAATAATTAACAAACAAAAAAAATATTTCTACAATTATTTTCTTTAATGCTTTTAGTTGATTTTTTATAAAAAATTATTTTAAAATGAAATTTTCAACAAAGTCTGTCTATGATTTGTTTTCGGAATCTTTAGAATTATCTTTAGTATATTAAAATTCACCCCTTCTCATCAAACCAGGCTTCATCATCATTCGTTGGGTTGGGAGATTAACAACCACAAATGGTTTTGTGTTTAAATAACTGTAAATATAACTTTTTTTTTAAAAACCAAAAAAAGCTATATAGTATTGATATCTTTTAATTAGCTGGTTAGTAATGAAGATGTGATGCTTAAAATATTTAATTATTTGGTTATTGTTTAATGTTTCAATTAATACTGGTTATAGAACTTTGAAGTGGATGGTGGTATCTCGGTCAAAGATGACTTAATCGATGCACGTACACAAAATAATATTGTGAAATGTTTATGTTGGTCCCAAGTGGTCAGATGAGGTCTAGAGGGTGGGGGGGAGGTGAATAGACTTCTTAACATTTTTGACTTAAAAGGTTTTCACTCGACTGTCAGCAGACTAAGCTGTTGAAGGTCAGTAAGCTGACTAGACTGATCAGCGAACAAATCTTTGAACATCACAGTTAACCACTTCACTTTATACTACTTAGCTGATTTCAGCAAAATCAACTTTTAAAAGCAGAGTACTTGCAGTAGATTTTAAAACAGTGTTTTTCACAAGTAAACTTATAACAGTTAGAAAGATTTATCCCCAGTTTTATCAAACTCTTTTCACAGAATGCCAAGGAAGGGGAAGTTATGTCTGGAAACTTAAAGAAGAATCAGTTGAAGGATGAATATCAGCATATGGCTGATATGGTCTCAAATCTGATAGAGAACTGCACCTTCTCTTTGGACGCAATCACTATGAAAGGTACTGTATTATGTTAGCCGTTTACTATGGTTTTGAAGTAAATTGGTCAGTTGTGATCTGGTATATCTTGGCAAATTTCCACGAGAAGAAGCAAACAAATCACAGGATAACTTTGAGTTACCTGTTCTACAACTTGAGCTGTGGAATGACTGGAGGAAAATAAATTCACAACGCTAAGGCCATGGCTACATACCAGCCTGTTAGGGTTGTAACCAAGAAGAGAAAAACAGAAGAAGAAGGAGAAAATGAATAGGAGGAACCTAAGGAGAAGGTTCCTGCCAAGAACCAAAAGAAGACAACTCAGCCTGCTGTTCAGGCTAAAGCTGAAAAAAAAAGGCTAATGAGCCAAAGGTAGTGGCTCCAAAGAAGAAGGCAAAGGCATCTGTTCAAACAGCCCAGCCAGCTGTTGAAGCCAGAACAAATGAGTCAGCTGAAAAGGATGTGGCTGATGACATCGTCAATCAGTTAACACAGGAGATTGAGACTATGTCTCCTGCCTCACTCTCCAGAACTGTATATGCTGAACCAGCTGAAGTTGTTGCACGAAGAACCAAAAGTCAAGTGAAGGACACTGCAACATCTCAACTTGTTCCAGGAAAAAGGCCAAGGAATACAGTTAGGAAGAGGATGACTTTCCTTGATTCTCCTACTGAACTGTCTAATTTAGTCAGAAAAAGTCCTCCATCAGCGGAGAGGCCTGCTGGAGCTGAAGAAGTATCTGAGAAACCTGATGATGAACAGACTACTTCAACAGCACCAACTTGTCATTGCGGTCAGTTTCTGAATATGATTACTGGAGTGAGGCTGTGGAGGTCAATAGGATAGGTTAAGTAAATCGACAATCGACAACCAACAAAGAACGCACACATGCAATATTTCTCATCTGAGGACCAACACCATCCCCAAATCAAAATGATCAAACAATAGCTCTGTAGTAGGAAAATAAACAGAGACCAAAAAACTGAAGTACCCAACCGTCATGAATAAAACAGTAATTGAAAATCCTATAGATCACCTCATCAATCTAGAAATTGAATTGACTTCTTCTAGTATTTAGAATTTGGTCTGAGTATACTGAATATAATCACCTAGGCTATCTTTCTTATGCCATTTCTTTCGTACGGTCTACTCATCAATTGTATATATAATTTCAGACGATGACGATCTATAAAAATTCGAAAGTAATAAAAACTCACTTCACATCTGGCTTCACAATTTTAATGCCTCTTGCACGTAAATCGGCATCTTTGTCATCAAAAAAGCCTTGGGGAATAGATCATTTTACTTGCTTAGCTTCTGAATCAACATCTTTCTTCGGAAGCTGCCTTGAATCCTTGGACGCCTGATATTCAGGATCTCTCGTGTCTAGAGATTTGGCAGAAGGTAATATGTCTGCTTCACTCGCTGAGACAATTGGGTCCACAACTTGAACCTTTCCAGAAATTGAATCACTATTGTGTGAATAAGGGCCTTCCAACTTGCCAGAATCCTTATCTAGGAAATAGGAAACACTCTCAAATACTGTTCGTCTACATGCACCAGTAAAGTCTAATAAACTCATTGCAAGTAGATTGCAACAATACATGCGAAGTACACACAAACACAATAATGATAATTCATGACCAGTGATAACACTCCATATACTTATAATCAAACCACATAATTACCTTTTAATAACTAGTCAGGGTAAAATTAGTAGACAACATTTTTTTTAGTTTTTAGCACTAACAGTTGATGATAGTGAGAAAGTTCAGACAATTGGTGATGGTATTTCTTGGCAAAACTCAGTGTGTCCAATACAATTAGTTTTTAGTATCATTGGTCGACATGACACTCTACGCATAATATTTTATCATTTCAGGCCCTTATGAGTTCAAATAAATGTCAATATGAACCAAGAAGCAGGGGCTCAAGTAGCCAAAGTGCAACTATGCAAGGTATAATTGGACATGAAGTTGGCAAATTCCTTGCATCTCATAGGTTAACATGGTAATAGACAATCATTAATGTACAATCTGAAGATAAAAGATCACTGAACCTCAGCAAAACTACTGCCTACTACTATATTATCAATTGAAGCACACTGAAAATCAATCTCTGCTAATAGTTTGACACACAAGAAGATTCAAAAGGAAAAAAAATTACCTTTTTTCTGCCTCTTCGTATCCTGATTATCAAAAAAGATAGGTGGAAGCACAGACGATCGTTGCTTAGGCAATGCAGTTGAAGATTCAGATTTGTCATGCAACTCTGTATAAGACTCAGATTTAGGCTTTGGAAACTCTTTAGGAGGCTGATGCTTCGAGTTATTGGCTTGATTTAGTGCAGCTGCATTTTCTTTGAGCTTGTCGATTTCCTGAACAAACAAAACTAACACGGTGAGAAAATGGAATTGCCACAAAATATGCAGCAAATGTATCAGAGAAGTAACATATAACGGTTCTGGTTCCAGGCGAGACCAATAAAATTCGAGGATGTCATGAAGTGGTAGGGAAGTAGGGTGCACATAGTGCTGAACTTAGAATCACGATGCATATGAAACCAGTGCTTCTAAACTTTGTTTGCAAACTACAATCTAACGACGTCTTGATAGGTATTGTGTAGAAGAATGAATTCAATAAAGTCGGAGGATGATTAAATCACTCAAGAGAAGCAACACTGGAGCATTTTCACAAGCATGATTAAATAAAATATCATACCTCAGATGTTTAAACATTTACCTCGTGATGTTTCCGAGAAACTTGGTGTGCAGGCCAAAGAGAATCTGATTTAATAACAACATCACAAACTTTACACAGTAGTTGATCATGTTCATTGTACCTGCATCCATAAATGGCAACGACATAGACTCTTTAGACAAGAATGATTCGGAAAAATACCACAAAATCATAGACGACATGGTATTCGTATTCATTATAAAGATAATAGCCAATTCTATAATCGAAGTTATCCCACTTTGGAAAACAAAATGTATCAGTACAGTAATGAATCAAATGCCTAACCTTTCTAGATTCCCATTAGGTATATACAATTTAAAAACCACTATGCAATATCTATCAACTCTATTCCAGTTTCTAGAACTCATTGAACTTGAGCGCATATACAGTTCATCTCGTCCATTCACATACACATACATACAATACACGAATAACAGTGAAAATACATGTAAGGACAATAAGCATATCATAATATCATTTTCTAAGAAAATGACACTAAATACAGCTACAGGCTTTCATTAATCAAAAAGTCTAGCTATTCCATACTCGCACTTATTCGATAATACTTTTCTTTTATTTTTTGATAATTAGAGTAAAATACCTTACAAGAGGAGAATCAATACGCTGTTTTTCCTGCTTCTGAGCTTTCAATTTGGCTCGAAATAGCTTCTTCTTCGCTTCCACGTCCATGTATAATTTTTGCCTGTAAATTAGAACATGTGAAAAATAACCGCTCATCACTCTCAAACATTTGACATACACAAAACAATTCAAAATTAATATCAAAGATTCAATCGACTAGTAAAAGTATTTACTGCTGACAGTGGTGAGATTGGGGAGAAGAGTTGCCAGTGCGGAAGATTGGGAGTGAAATTGGAATATAAATTGAAAATTGAATTATTCTGAGGTCGGTAGTTTTGTAAAATTGGTGGATCCGAAAACCCCCCCGAACTACCCAAAAACGAAAGAAAACAAAAAATTTTCAAACCCGATCCATTTTTGCCAAGAGGCAAGACCCATCTCTGGCTCATATTATTTTAAAATTGGGGGAAACAAGATTTTTTTTAACAATACCCGATCGGATTCGGGATACCCATTTGGCGTAAAACTAAAACCCAAAATTCAACTCGAAATAAATTTACAGGTAGGATTGGCAAATGGGCGGGTAGGGTCGGTCGAGTCTGGTCATTGATGGGTCTATGATAACGGGCTGGATATGGGTTGTGTCTTTGTAACGCCCCGACTAGGTCACATAGCTCGAAATAAAACATTAATTAACTAATTTAACTAGTTGTGCGTCAAACTATCTGAACAATAGATAAAATTATATTATAATCATCACAGCGGAAAAATGACGAAATTCTAAGGTCTTTAGGAAGAAGGGACAACGACCCCACTACCCGACCCGTAAGTAGATAAAATTTTACATAACTTTACAACGGAGTTTTCATCGTTTAATTGTTCGATAAAATATATAAGTACGACCCTGAATAGACCATGTCAATCCATATCACCGTGTTTCCACCTCTAACTCATATCGCTAATCTGAGAAAATAAACAAAGAAAGGCGTAAGTCTTATTTGACTTAGTGAGGATTTATTATAATAGATCGATGGTATGAGTAATATGATGATCCATATATGAATAAGAACTAGAATATGATAGTCCTGCGAAAGATTATTAGACAATTGGAAATAACAAAGCAATAGAAGTACAATAAACGGGAATTCAAATAGTAATTTCAAATAAGAATCTGGTAAAGTAATACATTCAACCCAACTTCTGAAAATTAACATCCTTATACCTCCCTACGAGGAGCGACCTCGCAATTAAAATGGAATGACATGCTCGAGTACATGTCGACCCAGTTGAGAGTACAATTACCTCCAACTATACTTAGCAACTGGATCACGGTGGGGTACTTAACAATGAGACCATACACCGATGGCCCGATGCCGCCCAGCAGCCACCATTATTAGTCCCGGGGCCCAACTTCCCAAGAGCGTCCTCAAGGGTATAAATAGTTTAAGTGAACTTGGAGCCGGACATTGTCCGTTGTTCATTATAATACCACTTACCAGGTGGAGTAGAAATAGAAATTGAAGAATGCAAGACTATTAAAGGATTAAGAAACGCATTAAAGTTAGTTACCTTAGAAGATATAAGAGCTTAAATTAATCTCGAGATTAATGTAAATGGATCGATATGGTATAAAATGAATACCTCAAAATAAAGGAAATGAAATGAAATATTGTCAAAAGATTGAGAGTTTTAGAAAGGAAGAATTTTCTCAGGGCAAGTGCCGAATAGATTAAGAAAGAACGAGAAAACCTCACCTTATGTTAAAGAGTGGTTGTTTAAGCTTAATCCTTGTTATCAATAGATCACTCGATACCTAAGTATAGCAAAATAAAAAGGACCAATGTTACGGATGATCTTATTAGTTTGATTAAGTATCCCTTAAAGTGTATCTCACCGTTCAAGTTTGATAGTTTGTATGTAGTCTTTACATGAACTCGTATTTTACATAATACTCTTATAAAAGTTTATGAATTCAAAAGTAGTTCCAAGTATTAGTTTACGCATCCCCTTTTCCCCAAATCAAGGTATAAATGCAAGCAATGTTAGTTCTTTGATAAGTATGATTTTACCTCATTCCACATATACCGTTTCGAATGAAAAGACATCCTTTAATATCGATAACTCTAATTAAGAGAAAACTAATCAAATAAGCCTAAGTAATTATCAATTTTTCTCAATTATATAAGTTAAAGCTAATAAGACTATCATAAGTAGTTATCAATATGCATAATTATACTCATTCAAGTTAACTAAGTTTTAGGATACTTTAGCCATAGTTCTTTTAAGAAATTAGCATTTGGTGTACTAATTAGTTAACTTCACTTTATCCTATAGGCCTTGTACAAAAGTTAAATGGTATTCCAATTAATTTCTTCATATATGTTTCATCACCTCTTGTTAAACATATCTAGATACTAAAACAAATCATTCATTATATTCAAGTCTTCAAGCCAATTCAAGCAAACTTATTCATTAAAAAAATCACCATATCCTTTTATCTTTAGTAGTAATGAAGTTCCATAAGTTTAGTAAGGATAATCCAACAATATCAAAGAATTCATCAAAGGTCATATTTTATTCTTGTCTTAGATATATCTTATAAAGTAGGAGTTTTTCTTGATCAAAATAATTAAAGTAAAAAAAATGACTTTGTAAAATTTGTATGAAAGGCTTATATACTCAACTACTTAGTTTATCCAATGAAACATAATACATGAACCCATACCTTGAATATTGTTCTTATACATTTTAGAGATTTATAAGTAATTTATATTAATTTACACCTCTCTTTTATCCTTTCAAACAAAATCAAGATATAAATGGAAGAAAAGTTAATTCTTCAATAAGTATGATTTTAAATATGCTACTTTGATTGAAAATACATCCTTTAGTCATATGATAATTATAATCTCAATTCTATAGCCAAATGAAACCTACACAAGTAATTATTAGTTTTCTTATAACTATCAAAGCTAAGTAACTCATAGTTCTATGGTGATAAGTTTGCTTTAAAGTTAATTCAATTGTTTAGCCTTATTTCATTTTTCAAGTTTCTTCCTTGCTCTTTGATTCTTTATTTCTTCATATCTCTTTTATCACTTCTTACCTTCAATCCATAGTATCAATAACCATCTATTTTAGTTCTTCAACCACTTTGTTTAAAAAGTTTAACTATCAAAACAAAAAACCTCTTATGTATTACCTTCTCTATTTAGTGTCATTTTATATCTAAATTTAACAATTAAACCTCCTCATGACATTATCCATCTACCAAGGTGTTAAAGGATGGTTTAATTGCATAAAAACAGCAAGGAAAGTTGAAAATAACAATTTTAGAACAAGGATTTCAAAACAGCCCCGAAACAGTCCAGCGAGTGGGTTTCACTCGCCGGTACTGTTACGAAAACGCGCCGATAGAGACCCCACGCGCCGGCGGTGTTCGACACCTCCCACACACCTACATTCTAGATTGAGTCCTCTTTTCAATGGTACAAATCTTTCTCAAAATGACCCAGCCAATAAAAAGATATAGCTTAATTACAGTGGTCGCGCAAAAACAGGGGAAAGGTGAGTGTTTACCTTGTTATCTCCTTCTCTAGCAATGAAACATGGAAGTTCTTGAGCCTACTCACTTCTTATGACTTAAGGGTCACTAGCAACTGTGGAGAAAAGATATTTAGCTAAGATTAAGATGTTCTAAATGTATTGAAATGATGAAGAATCCTTGTTTACCTCTAAGCTTTACCACCCCTTTTTCTAAGCTTGGGAGAAGACTAGGCTTGGAAGAAGGCTATGCTTGGAAAGAGCTCCATGGCTCCTAATTAACTGATCGTTCTTATTTTTGGGTGCAATTGAAGAAGGGGAATGGAGTCTTTATTTATAGGGAGAAGAATGGTAATTTGGTAATAAGATTGGGTTAATAGGTTTAGTCGTAAATTTGATGATAGGGGTTATTTTGCTATTATAGTGAATTTCACTTTTGACCTTTGTTTTTCTATAATGGTTAATTTAAGTATAATAATTTTTATTTCAAGTTACTCGGTTTGTTTTGGGTACTTTAAAAGTTTGTTTCGAGTTCGGTTTGATAGTTATATATACATACGTTCTATTTTCAATCCATTGAGTGTGTGCATATATATATAAAAAAAAATATAAGAAAAAATATACATATATATATATATATATATATATATATATATATATATATATATATATAATTATCGGGGTATAACATTCTCCCCCCCTTAAAAAAAAATCTGGTCCCCAGATTCTAACCTGGAATGAAGAGTTCGGGGTGATGTTTCCGCATTTCTTCTTCTCGTTCCCAAGTGGCCTCCTCTACTTGGTGATTTCTCCACAATACCTTTACTAAGGATATCTTGCGGTTACGAAGTTCTTGGAATTTTTTATCGAGGATCCGAATTGGCCTTTCTTCATATGATAGATCACTTTCGATTTGTACACTGTTAGGATCTATAATGTGGGATTCGTCAGGGTGATACTTCCTAATTTGTGATACATGAAACACATCATGAATTCCCGTGATGTTGAGAGGTAGATTCAATCTATAGGCTAAATTTCCAACGCGTTCGGAAATTTCAAAAGGCCCTACGTAGCGTGGGTTTAGTTTTCCACCTTTTCCAATTCTTCTGAATCCCTTCTTAGGTGAAACCTTGAGGAACACTTTATCTCCAACTTCAAATTCTAGATCCTTTCTACGTCGATCGGCATAGCTTTTCTGTCTGTCTTGGGCAGCTTTAATTCTTTGCCGGATCAATTGTACTTTGTCAATGGCGTCTTGAATAACTTCTGGCCTTAATGCTCTGTGTAAACCATCTGAAGAAGCTTGCCATTCGTCTAACTCCCAATGGATTGGAGAGCGACATTTTCTTCCATATAAAGCCTCATATGGTGCCATCTGAATTGATGCATGATAGCTATTATTGTATGCAAATTCCACGAGTGGCAAATGTTTATTCCAGCTACCTTTGAAATCCAATACACATGCTCTCAACATGTCTTCTAGGAATCCAATTACTCGTTCAGATTGTCCATCGGTTTGCGGGTGTGCAGCTGTACTGAAGTTAAGCTTAGTTCCCAAATTTTCCTGCAACTGCTTCCACAATCTAGAAGTAAATTTAGGATCTCTATCCGAGACTATACTCGAAGGTATGCCATGTAGACGGATGATTTCTTTCTGGTATAGCTCGGCTAGAGCTTCAACTTTGAAATGTTTTCCCACCGAAAGGAAATGAGCAGACTTTGTTAGTCTGTCTACAATGACCTAAATGCTATCATATCCACCCCTTATTGTCGGAAGGCCTGTGACGAAATCCATGGCGATCTGATCCCATTTCCAATCAGGAATCGGAAGAGGTTGTAATTTGCCGGCAGGATGTTGATGTTCGGCCTTAACCAATTGGCAAGTCATGCACTTCTTAACGTAGTCCGCAATATCACGCTTCATTCCGTTCCACCAGAATTGTTTCTTCAAAACTTTGTACATTTTGGTGCCTCCGGGATGAACTGTGTATCTTGTTTTATGTGCTTCTTCCATTAATTCTTTTCTCATTTTTGTTGGTACACAAACCCGCTTTTGGAATCGCAATATACCCGATGGGTCCATATTAAAATTCGAATTTGGTTCTTTTTCTTCGGACTCTTTTAATTTTTTAATATCTTCATCCTCCTGTTGTGCAGCCCGAATTTGAGAGTACCATTCCGGTTGAATAGTAAAATTGGCCAAACGTGCATAAGATTGTATGCGAACAATAGTTTTCTCGACTTCTTGCTCTTGAATGAGATTTTCTATTCCTTTGAAGTGAGAAATCGTTGCATTTCTACTTAATGCATCAGCTACTACATTCGCCTTTCCTGGGTGATAAAGTATTGAACAATCATAATCCTCCAGGAACTCCATCCACCTTCTCTGCCTCATATTTAGATCCTTCTGAGTGAATAGATATTTCAGACTTTTGTGATCGGTGTATATCTCAAATGTTGTCCCGTAGAGATAGTGTCTCCATTTGGCTAGTGCAAACACAATTGCTCCTAACTCTAGGTCATGAGTAGGATAATTTTGCTCATGGACCTTTAGTTTTCTTGAAGCATAAGATATTACCTTCCCGTTTTGCATCAATACACATCCATAACCTTCTTTCGACGCATCTGTGTAAACTACAAATCCACTTTGACCTTCGGGTAAGGTTAATATTGGAGCAGTTGTCAGTCTTCTTTTGAGTTCTTGAAATCTAGCATCACACTTATCGGTCCATATAAATTAATTTTTCTTCTGAGTTAGTTGTGTCAAGGGTGCTGCAATTTTGGAAAAATCCTTGACAAATCTGCGGAAATAACCTGCCAGTCCCAAGAAGCTGCGTACTTCAGTAATGTTAGTTGGTCGTTTCCAATTAATTATGGCTTCGACTTTCGAAGGATCAACTTCAACTCCAGTGCTGGATATCACATGGCCAAGAAACGTTACCCGTTCCAACCAAAACTCACATTTACTGAATTTGGCGTAAAGTTTGTTCTCCTTGAGAGTTTGCAATACTATTCTAAGGTGATGCGCATGTTCTTGCTCGGATTTAGA
The DNA here is from genome assembly GCA_038501285.1 of Penstemon eatonii. Lineage (NCBI taxonomy): Eukaryota > Viridiplantae > Streptophyta > Magnoliopsida > Lamiales > Plantaginaceae > Penstemon > Penstemon eatonii. Next base: position 55,187,660 of record CM076715.1, on the reverse strand, counting down.
GTATACTAAGATGTCATCTATGAATATTACCACAAAGTTGTCCAAGTAAGGTCTGAATATTCGATGCATCATATCCATGAAAGCAGCCGGTGCATTTGTTAATCCAAATGGCATTACTACAAACTCAAAATGACCGTATCTTGAGTTGAATGCAGTTTTTGGGATGTCTGTCTCCCGAATCTTTAATTGATAGTACCCTTGTCTAAGATCCAACTTTGAGTATACTTGTGACCCTTGTAGTAAATCAAATAGCTCATCAATGTGGGGTAGTGGGTACTTATTCTTTATAGTGACATTATTCAGTCCTCGATAATCAATGCACAATCGAAGAGATCCGTCTTTCTTTTTAACAAACAAGACTGGTGCTCCCCAAGGGAAGGAACTAGGTCGAATGAACCCTCGTTCAGTCAGATCTTGTAACTGAGTTTTTAATTCTTTTAACTCAGCAGGAGCCATACGGCAAGGAGTTTTTGAGATGGGTGCTGCACCGGGTAGAGTTTCAATCACAAACTCAATTTCGCGATCAGGAGGTAGAGAACTTAGTTCCTCAGGAAATACTTCTAAGAATTCATTTACTACTGGTACTTCCTCTATTTGAATCATGTCCTTTGGTTTATTTATTAAATAGGCCAAAAATCCGTAACCTTCATTTTTAAAGATTTTCGTTGCTTCAATAGCCGAAATGATAGATATGGGTTGTGGTTTTTCATGACTAACCTCAAGTCCTTTTTGGTTGTTTTTGTTAAGTTTTATTTCTTTCGTATAGCAGTTTAGCTCTGCTTGATGTTGATACAACCAATCCATTCCTAAGATAACATCGTATCCTTGGATGTTTAGTTGGATTAGATCGGCTGGGTAATTGATACCGTCTATCATAATTGGACATGTTTTAAACACCAAATTAGTAGTCTCGCAAGTACCCATTGGTGTGCTTACCTCAAAATCGTAAGGCAATATTTCTACCTCAAGATTTAGTTTTGTAGCAAATAAGGTAGCAATAAAGGAATGGGTTGCTCCTGGATCATATAAAGCTTTACCAATGTGATCATGTAATTGAATATTACCTTCCACCACTGCGGATGGGTCTATTGCCTCTTTGTTACCCTCTAATGCATAAACACGGGCAGGAATCTTAGGCCTCTATGTTCGAGAATTCGATGGACCGCCTTGTTTTCCTTGAGGTGCCGACGATGGATTCCTTGCCCTTGGGCAATCTTTGATTTGATGTTGTTCACTTCCACATGCTATACATCGTCCATTCTTTTTCCAGCATGATGCTTCATTGTGACTTGGGTGTCCACAAAAGTTGCATGGTCCAATCTGCTTAGGTTTAGTTTGATGGTTAGTAGGCCTTGCCTTATTATTATTTGGCTTTCTAAAGTTTGAATGCCCTGTCTTAGGGTACTTTTTCCCTTGATCAAATCTCCCTACATTCTCCCATTTAGAACTAGATGGTCGATTCCTTTTAAGATGTTCAAACTTCATCAGTTCCTTCATTTCCGACTCCACTTGTAAAGCTTTTTCAACAGCTTTTGAATAGGTAGTTATATCTGTCGAAAGCAGTGCCCACCGTAATTCTAATTTTAGTCCTTCAATAAATTTTCTCACCTTTCGATCTTCATCGTTTTGGTAGTGTGGTGCGTATTGGATTAGCCGAGTGAATCGAGCCTCGTATTGAGAAACTGTCAGCATACTTTGAGTTAAATCCATGAATTCTCTTTCTCGTCGATTCCGTACTACTTGGGGTATGAATTTTGTGTTAAACTCAATCACAAAATTATCCCACATTCGCGGAGTATCCTCTACCCTCCAACGTTCTTCCACCACTCTCCACCAATGTCTTGCTGAATCTTCTAATCGAAATGTAGCGAGATTGATCTTTTGTGCATCGGTGTAGTTTAGTAGACAGAAAATATTTTCCATTTCAGAAAGCCATAGTTCGGCTTTTCGATCATCAGGCTCCCCGAAGAATTTTGGGGGTTGGAATCGAAGAAACCTTTCAAGGGTTTGATCTGTAGTTGGTTGAACCGTCAAGTTAGTGGAGATGTTGGCTTGTGATTGTTGTTGACAAAATTCCATGTATTGTTGCATGAATGTGAACATCGTTGGGAGTTCGGAATCCCCATTTCTGGAAATTGGTGGTTGTCCATTAGTGGTTTCCGGAGTGACATGATTTTGCTCATGGTTTGGAACATCTTCGTCTTGAGTCGGTGTTTCATTTGTTTGGACATTTGGCGGGAATGTTGTCGGTGGAACCTCGGGTACCGAAGTTGATTGTTTTCTTGGTCTGCCTGGTCGTCCCATTCTACTAGACATACACATGTAAGTTATTTAAACATCATAATTTAGTATTAGTATTTATTATTTTCTATTGTAATAAAATACTCAAATAATTTTGTAAAATAAAGAAAGTGAACATACTAATTTTGTGATTCAAGGCCTTATCCAAACCTAAACTCTAGGTAATCCGATCTTAATCTACGAATCATGCCCCTAAGTTTCTAGTTCTAGGCTCTGATACCACCTGTAACGCCCCGACTAGGTCACATAGCTCGAAATAAAACATTAATTAACTAATTTAACTAGTCGTGCGTCAAACTATCTGAACAATAGATAAAATTATATTATAATCATCACAGCGGAAAAATGACGAAATTCTAAGGTCTTTAGGAAGAAGGGACAACGACCCCACTACCCGACCCGTAAGTAGATAAAATTTTACATAACTTTACAACGGAGTTTTCATCGTTTAATTGTTCGATAAAATATATAAGTACGACCCTGAATAGACCATGTCAATCCATATCACCGTGTTTCCACCTCTAACTCATATCGCTAATCTGAGAAAATAAACAAAGAAAGGCTTAAGTCTTATTTGACTTAGTGAGGATTTATTATAATAGATCGATGGTATGAGTAATATGATGATCCATGTATGAATAAGAACTAGAATATGATAGTCCTGCGAAAGATTATTAGACAATTGGAAATAACAAAGCAATAGAAGTACAATAAACGGGAATTCAAATAGTAATTTCAAATAAGAATCTGGTAAAGTAATACATTCAACCCAACTTCTGAAAATTAACATCCTTATACCTCCCTACGAGGAGCGACCTCGCAATTAAAACGGAATGACATGCTCGAGTACATGTCGACCCAGTTGAGAGTACAATTACCTCCAACTATACTTAGCAACTGGATCACGGTGGGGTACTTAACAATGAGACCATACACCGACGGCCCGATGCCGCCCAGCAGTCACCATTATTAGTCCCGGGGCCCAACTTCCCAAGAGCGTCCTCAAGGGTATAAATAGTTTAAGTGAACTTGGAGCCGGACATTGTTCGTTGTTCATTATAATACCACTTACCAGATGGAGTAGAAATAGAAATTGAAGAATGCAAGACTATTAAAGGATTAAGAAACGTATTAAAGTTAGTTAACTTAGAAGATATAAGAGCTTAAATTAATCTCGAGATTAATGTAAATGGATCGATATGGTATAAAATGAATAGCTCAAAATAAAGGAAATGAAATGAAATATTGTCAAAAGATTGAGAGTTTTAGAAAGAAAGAATTTTCTCAGGGCAAGTGCCGAATAGATTAAGAAAGAACGAGAAAACCTCACCTTATGTTGAAGAGTGGTTGTTTAAGCTTAATCCTTGTTATCAATAGATCCCTCGATACCTAAGTATAGCAAAATTGTTGGATGAAGATGAAGATGAAAGAAGACAAGTAATTAAGGGAAGGTTTTGATGATTTCCAAAACATCAAAATCAGCTAAGTATGGAAAGCTTAGTTCCCTTAGAAGAATTTTGAACAAGTAAAAGAAGATATCAGAAGAGTTCAAAGTTCAAAGCTCAAAAGACTAGTGATCTCTTGCTGAATCAGCGAACAGAAGGGTAGATCATCAGCCGAGTCAAATCAGATGAGTTCAGTATTTGATCAGCAGAGTGTCTATCAGCAGAGTCGTTTTGATCAGCAGAGTAGAAGAGGTCAAGAGATTAGTCCAACGGTAATAAATGCACTTAGTGTAATAAATGCTGTAAGAGAAGGGTAGTAATGACAAATGATTGAAGATATCCTCGGATCAGCAGAGTGCATTAAATGCAGCATTAAATGCGATGGACAGAAAGGTACTGTACACAGTACGGAATGCTGCAGGGAGCCGTTTCAAAAAGAGCTGAAGGATGGATTTGAATTGTGACTTGCCTTCAACGGTCATAATTTCATTTCCACGTATAAATAGAGCTGAATTTCAAATCGAGCAAAAACACAACAACAATCAGAGATCGAAATTTTGAAGCAGAATTTCTCTAAGTCTCAAAAGCTCGAACAGCTCACTCGTCTGGTGGAAGTCATCTGTTGACAGAAACCCAGTTGAAGAAATCAGAAAAACATTATCTGAGTGATTTTGTAATAGCTGAGTGTTGTGCGAAGTGAGAATCCATCTTTGTGAGTGATTCTACTTTAGAGGATAGGTTTTCTTTGTGAATTCCTATTGTGAGCTTACAGCCTTCTCATTAGTTGTTTAGGTGTAAGTGGAGAAATATTGTAATCCTTGTGATTATAGTATAACCCAGAATCTGTGTGATCTGGAAGAGTGGACTAAAGGATTTTTATCCATATAACCACTATAAAAATTCTTTGTGTTATCTTGCATTTAAAGCTTTCTTGCATATTTTAAAGTTTGCATTTTAAACACTTTGAATCAATCAAAAAGATTTTATAAGGAGTTTTAAACTGGGGATAAAATCTTTTTAGAACTTAGTTTACTTGTGAAAAACACTTTTAAACAATCCGCTGCAAGTATACTCTTGGAAAACTGTTTTGCTGAAAAACAGCTAAGTCATTGTAAGAAGAGTGGTCAGTCATCTGTTCAAGATTTGTTCACGATCAGACTAGTCTGCTTACTGTTCTTCATCAGCTTAGTCTGCTGACAGAAGACTGAAAAGTTTTTAAGTTCAAAAATTTTCAGAGGTCTATTCACCCCCCCCCTCTAGACCTCATCTGACCACTTGGGACCAACAAGTGGTATCAGAGCAGGTGGTTCATTAGAATCAGCTGCCTGATCAACGAGCTTGATCCGAGTGTTTTTCAAAGGTTTTCAAAACTTTTCAAAAGAGCATCTTTTTGAAAAACAGAAACTTTTTGAAAAATGGATTGTATCAGTCATGTTCCCCACATTGCTGGTATGTCCTTTGAGGATTGGAAAATCAGAATGGAGATTTTCCTTGCTGCCTATAATGACAACATGCACACATGTATCATTAAAGGTCCATTCAGATTCACAAAGACCATAAAGATAAATGAAGTAGATACGGTTGTGGAGAAAGACCTTCATGAGATGACTCCAGAAGAAATAAAGCTTTACAATCTAGATAAAGTTGGGAGATTCATCATGACTAAAGCCCTGGATAATGATCGGTTTGACAAAGTCAAGCATTGCAAAACCGCAAAGGAGATGTGGGACAAAGTCAGAGATATGAGCGAAGGCAATGATGCTATTAAAGAGCATCAGCTCAGTGTTGCATTGGAGAAGCTGGACAACTTCAAGATGAAGTCTGGAGAAACCATTGATCAGATGGATACCAGATTCACCAGAACTCTGAATGAAGTTTTGAAGCTGGGAAAGACTTTCACTGATAAAGAAATCACTGTCAAAGTACTGAAGGCCCTACCATCCAAGTTCAACATGAAGGTGACAGCAATGGAAGAATCAAGAGATCTGGGCAAGATTTCTCTAACAGAGCTGTTCTCCGTACTCAAGGCTTATGAGTATAAACTGCCAAGGATGGGAATTGAAGAAACCTCAACTTCAGGACCCACAGCTGCACTTGTTGCTGCTGAAAACACCAGAAGACCAGCACAGAAAAGCAAAGAAGTGGACTCATCTGATGAAGCCACTCTACTCAACAAAAAGGAGTACACTGCTGGAGATGTAGCTTTATTGATGAACAACTTCAAGAAGTTCTATAAGAGAAAGATGAAAAACAAATACAATCATGCTGCTTCTACTTCTAAACCTAATTTTTCTTCTCAGGATAAAGAAGATTATAAATCAAAACTGATGTGCTACAACTGCAGGAAATTGGGACACTTCATAAGAGACTGCCCATATCCAAAAGCAGAGAAGTACACTGAGGAAGAGAAGAAAATGAGAAAAGAAAGAAAGCATCAGAGAGCTAAGGCAATGATGGCTGAAGCAGAAAAGCCAGCTGCCGTCTACTCATCTGATTCAGACTCAGACTCGTCTGATGAAGAATCGTCTGATGAAGAAAAACCTGCTCTCCTGTGCCTGATGGCAAAGGACTCTGATGACTCTGAGGATGAGGTAACTCCTCAAGAAAATGAACTGTTTAATTCTCTAGAGCAAATGATGTTGAATAATACTACTATTGCTGGAGAGTTTGTTAAGCTTAAGGAAGAGATGAACTTGCTAAAAGAGCAAAATAGTTCACTGAAACTTTTAGCTGAAAAGCCAAAAGAATCAGCTGAATATAAACAGCTTGAGCAAGAGCATGAATCTCTGAAAGCTGAATGTGAGGTTTATAAAGGAAAAATCATGGAACTTGAGAAAATCATTGAGTCTCATGATAAGTCTACTGTTGCATCCATGCATACATCTAGTAAACAGGAGACACCTTTAGAAAAGGAAAAATTAGAGTTGAACTATACTGAAAAATTTGTATCAGCTGACAATAGTAAGGTCATTCTGTATGTTCAAACCTCTAGACCTACCTCAACTGAGAAAGTGGTAAAGGAGAAGAAATCTCCTAAGGCTAAAAAGAGCAAAGAGCCTAGTGTAGGAAATCAGACTAGTAAGACCAAACAGCAGAGTCCTAAGAAGTCTGCTGATAAAGCTAAAGTCAATCAGACTAGTGGTAAAACTAAGTCAAAATCAAATGAGCAAGCATCTAGTAAACCAAAGAAGCATAAGAATAAGAAAAATCAAAATGCTTGGTATGGAAATGAGTCATATTATGTGCAACCTGCTGCATATCATCCTATGTATCATGCACCTCAGTTTCCTAATTACTATGCACCTTACCCTGCTCATCCAATGCATGCATATCCTGCATATCATGCACCTTACCCTGCTTATGAACATTATTCATATCATACTGATCATCAACATGACTTATCTGATAACTATGATAAAAATGAAACTGTTCATGCTCCTAAAACTCAGAAACCTAAGAAGCCTAAGACTTCAACATCTTGGGTTGTCAAGGGTGGAACTAATCCTTCAGGACCCTCTCAATAAGGGTACCTAAAACAATTTTACTTTTGTTTTGTAGGTTAGGATTAGGAGTAGGAGTAAAGTAGAGAAGATTTGGTACTTGGACAGTGGATGTTCAAGGCACATGTGTGGAAACATACATGAGTTGACAGATGCAGTTGCTGTGGATGGTCCAAAAGTCACTTTTGGAGACAGCAAAGAAGGCAAGATTAAAGCTAAAGGAAGATTAATCAAGGGAAACATAGAGATATCTGACGTCTCCTATGTTAAAGGCCTAAAGTATAATCTGCTGAGCATAAGTCAATTTTGTGACAAGGGATATTCAGTCATCTTCTCAACAGATAAGTGCTACGTTGAACAGATTGGTACAAAGAAGGTAATTTTATCTGGAAGACGACAAGGAAATATCTACATAGTTGACTGGAATTCTGTTGACAAGAATTCAAGTGTTTGTTTGGTGGCATCTGCACCAAGTGAAGTCAGTTGGCTATGGCACAAGAGGATGAATCATTTAAACTTCAAGACCATAAACAGATTAATCAAGAATGATTTGGTAGAAGGGATTCCAAAAGCAGTCATGAGCAAAGACAAGCTCTGTGACGCCTGTCAGAAGGGTAAACAAATCAAGTCATCATTCAAAGAAAAGAAGCACCAATCTTCTGGAAGGATATTGGAGCTGTTGCATATGGACTTATTTGGACCCATTGATCCAGTCAGCAATGGTGGAAAGAAATACTGCCTAGCTGTTGTGGATGATTATTCAAGATATACTTGGGTGATTTTCATGAAGAAGAAAAGTGAAACCAAGGAACATCTTACCAATCTGATGGAACTGATCCAGAATAAAAAGAGTATCAAGATATTGAAGATCAGATCAGATAGAGGGACAGAGTTTACAAACTCTACTGTTGAAGAGTATTGTAATATCAAAGGAATACATCATGAGTATTCTGCTGCTAGAACCCCTCAACAGAATGGTGTTGCTGAAAGGAGAAACAGAACACTGAAAGAAGCTGTCAGAACCATGATAGCTGAAGCTAAGCTGCCACAAAGATTTTGGGCAGAAGCAACAAATACAGCATGTTTTACCCAAAACAGATGTATGATCAACAAAAATCAGAACAAGACTCCATATGAAGTTTGGAACAACAGAAAGCCAAACATTCATTACTTTAAGATTTTTGGTTGTAAATGTTTTGTATTGAATAATGGGAAAAATCACCTTACTGCATTTGCAGAAAAGGCTGATGAAGCTGTTTTTGTAGGATACTCATCTGTTAGTAAGGCTTATAGAGTTTTCAATAAAAGAACATTGCTAATAGAAGAATCTATCCATGTAGTATTTGATGAGCCAAGTCAATCTTCTGAAAAGAATCAAAGTGTAAATCAAGATCTGTCTGCTGATTTACAGAAGTTAGACGTTGGAAGAAATGAAGAATATGTTCCCATCATACTACCTAATCTAAGTTCAGCTGCTAACTCAAGTGCTGTTCATAATCACAATGCTGATTGTCTAACAGACGAGTTGCAAACAGCTGACAGACCAGAGACTGTTCAACAGACGGCAAATGTTCAACAGACTACTACTGGAACTCCAACAGTAGTGTTGCAAGATCATAACAGAGGACAACATCCTGACTTGCAACCTGATCTCAGATGGCTCAAGAATCACCCACCTGAACTAGTTATTGGTGATCCTTTAGATAGAGTGAAAACAAGAAGAGCTGCTGCACAAGATGCTATGTTTGTCACATTTCTATCTCAAATAGAGCCTAAACAAATTGAAGAAGCTCTAAATGACTCCTTCTGGATAGAAGCTATGCAAGAAGAGTTGAATCAATTTGAAAGGAATGAAGTCTGGTACTTAGTTCCTAGACCAAGTCATCAAAGAGTAATTGGCACTAAGTGGGTATTCAGAAATAAAATGAATGAAGATGGTGTTGTCACCAGAAACAAAGCAAGACTAGTGGCCAAGGGTTATTGTCAAGAAGAAGGAATTGACTTTGATGAAACTTTTGCACCAGTAGCAAGACTTGAAGCAATCAGACTGTTTCTTGCCTATGCTGCTCACAAGAACTTCACTGTCTATCAGATGGATGTGAAGTCTGCTTTTCTCAATGGAGAATTGCAAGAAGAAGTTTATGTTGAACAACCTCCAGGATTTGAAGTCTATCAAGAAGAAGATAAAGTATATCGTCTGAAGAAAGCCCTTTATGGACTGAAACAAGCTCCAAGAGCATGGTATGATACCCTATCTGATTTTCTTTTAATTAAAGGATTTCGAAAAGGTAAGGTAGATAAAACTTTGTTCACAATTGAATGGGAAAATCATATATTACTTGTGCAAATATATGTGGACGACATTATTTTTGGTTCAACTAACCAACAGATGTGTGATAAGTTCTCCAAGCTGATGCAGAATAAGTTTGAAATGAGCATGATGGGTGAACTTAATTACTTTCTTGGATTGCAAGTTAGACAGTTGCCTGATGGAATATTCATTAGCCAAGCAAAGTACACAAGAGATCTGTTCAAGAAATTTGGTATGGAAACTAGCTCAACAGCTACTATTCCTATGTCTACAAGTCTTCGTTTGGATAAAGATGAAGATGGCAAATCAGTAGACATAACCAAATATAGAGGCATTATTGGTTCATTGTTGTATCTAACAGCAAGCAGACCTGATATAATGTACTCAGTTGGAGTCTGTGCAAGATTTCAATCAAACCCCAAAGAATCTCATCTCTTAGCTGCCAAGAGAATATTGAAGTATGTTAAAGGCACTCAAGAATTGGGATTATGGTATCCTAGAGAATCTGGATTTGAACTCATTGGTTATTCAGATTCAGACCTTGCTGGCTGCAAGATTGACAGAAAGAGCACAACAGGTGCTTGTCAGTTCTTAGGCAGTCGTCTGATCTCATGGATGAGTAAGAAGCAAACCTCAGTTTCTATATCTACTGCTGAAGCTGAATATATAGCTGCTGGAGCCTGCTGTGCACAGATACTTTGGTTGAAGCATCAACTAGAAGACTACAACATCAAGATCAGTGGAATACCAATCTACTGTGACAATACAAGTGCAATTTCACTTACTCAAAATACTACAAGTCATTCAAGGACTAAACATATTGAGATTAAACATCATTTCATTAGGGATCATGTGGAAAAAGGCAATGTTTTGATTGAGTATGTTCATACTGATAATCAGATTGCTGATATCTTCACCAAACCTCTAAGTGAAGCAAGGTTCTCAACTCTAAGAGCTGAGTTAGGATTACTTAAACTGGATGCATAAGCTGAGGGGGAACTCATCAGAGGACTGGAGTTCAACAGCTTAGTTACCAGTCATTTATTTCAAGAATTAACTCTCAACAGACTAGTTAACTTATGAATTCTTAAAGACAGGGGGAACGTGTAAGACTAGCGGTACTTCTGTTCTAAAGATGAAATCTGTTAATGACAGTTAGTTGAAGTTGTGTTATCATGAAGACGTGTTCTTAATTCTTGAAAATTGAAGATTATTTTATCTTGCTGGATTGACAAACAGCAGAGGAAGATTACTAGCTATTGGCATTCTCTAGTAATATCAGATAACAGATCACTCGTCTGTCAGATAAGTTTAACTCTACTCATCTGATACCTTATATAAGCATGGTCATAAAACGCTTTATCAGTAACACGCTTTTATAAGTAACAGATTAGTGTCGATAGAGTTTCCCGCCCATCTGACATTAAAATAATAAAATTGAAATCCGCGACTCTCATTCGCACGATTAAAAACTGTCAGATTAGATCAACGGTTTAGATAAATCACGAAAACCAAATCAAAAGGAAACCTATAAAATCCGATCTGAACAGCATAGTCGTCTTACGCACTCAAAAATTCTCAAACTCTCTATCTCTCAAACCCTCTTGTTGCGAAAGTTCATTATTTTGCAGAATTTACTCACAAATCTCAGAAATGGACAAAGTTATTGAGGGAAGATACTTCAACTACAACAAATTCCATTTCTCTGGCACCGATTTGATGCGCGCTTTACTGGAAAAGATCAAGGAAGCATCTTTGGTCCCAGTCTTGGAAGCACACGAAGATAGGGTTTATCTTGAAGATGTATACCACTTCTACACTTCCAGGGAGTTCAACGATGATGACACCGTTATGACTGCTGTCATAGGTGGTAAGAAAATTGCTGTATCTGCTGCTGTTTTACATGAACTTTATAAGCTGACAGACAAGGGAGGAGATGTGACCGCGTTAGGGTCAGAAAAAGAAGAGGAATTTTGGGGAATATGTGCTAAGAAGGGAGAGGAGATGTCTGGGACTTTGATGAAGACCCAGCTGAAGGATGAATACCAAAGATTTGCTGATATCATAGCAAAGGTTTTGGATTGTGCTACGGGTTCTCTGGATGGTTTACCCAGAAGAAGGCTTCACACTATGATTTGTATTTACTATGGGATGAAAGTGAACTGGGCTGCTCATGTTTATGAGCTGTTAAGTGACAAAAGGCATTCTCATGCCATTCTGCTGAGTAACTTGTTTGCTTCTCTGCATTGCCCTATGGGTGGAGGAAAGCAAACCCATGGAAGCAAAGAGTTCAAACTCTACGAACCAGTAAGGCAACTGGTGGAAAACCCAAAGAGAAAAGCACCCAAACAGGCTAAGAAGACTCCTTCTAAGAAGAGCAAGAAGGAAGGTCAGACTAGTCAGTCTGCTGAGCCAACAGCACAGTCTGCTGTTGTAGCTGGATCAGCAGAGCCTGAAATTGAAGTCTCTAAGAAGGTGGTAGATGACTTCACTGTTGAAATTGAAAACATGAAGACAGGGTCATCCTCTGAAGGAACTGAGTCTGAAGAGGAAATTCCACTTCAAAGACTGAAGAGATTAAGGACAAGGAGTGAGGCAAGGGGACCTCCTACTGCCAACCCCCCTGCTACCAAGAAAATTCCAAAATCAAAGGCAAAGAGAACAGTTACCTTCTCTGAAAGGCCTGTTGAAACTGTGAGGGAAACAACAACTGAGGCAGAAAGGCCATTGCATGTTGCAGAACCAGTTGTTGAAACTGCAAAGGCTGCTACTGCTGAGCCAGAAAGTGTTCCTACAGTTGAAGGGACAACAGAAGACTCTACTGCTGCACTATCTGCTGATGTAGAAAAGGAACAGCAGATTAGTACACCACAAGAGGGAGAAATTCTGTTGCTGCATCCTACTCCAGTTGCTGCAACACCTATTCAAATAGTTGAAAGTCCTGAAGCTAAAAGAAAAAGAGCCATTAAGGGCAAAGCTTCAACTTGTATAACTGCTGCAGAGAAGAAGAAACTGGATGATGCTGAAAAGCAAAGGATGGCTGCTGAGAAAGCAGAAGAAGATAGGCTGAAAAGCCTAGAATTAAAAAGGCTGGAAGAAGAGGCCAGCAAAATGACCCAAGAGCAGAGAGATGCTTTTGAGGCAGCAGAGTTGGCTGCTGTCATTGAAGCAAGCATGAAGGATGCTCATGGTCATCAGCAAGGTGGTGGGATAGTGATTGGTGAATCAAGGGATCCAAACAAACCAATCCCAGCTATGCCTGCACCTAAGATCAAGGAAAAGAGGAGAGAAGAAATAAGATTATCTTTAGAGATTGTCAGGGAAGATCCTGAGATCTTTGAAGAATTTCTCAGAAGACTTGATGCTGAAAATGAAAGAGTCAATCGTCTGACACTCTTCCACTCTGAAAAGATCAAATACAATAGATGGAGAGAATTCAGATTAACCAAAAGTCCTGCTGAAATGGCCAAGTGGAAAGAATTCAAGGCTACAGAAGACTGGGTGTTGAAATGGCTTGAAACAAATTCACTCATTCAAGCACTTGATTCAGAATTCTTTCTGGACAGGTTAAGGATGAGGATTTGTCATGTGGTCAAAGAAGAGGCTAAGAAGATCTTTGCATCCATTTCTGAGGATTTTGATGACTCAGTAGATCTCAAAGAAAGATCTATTAAATTGGCTATTGCTCAAGCAATGGAGCTTTGGGCCAAGAAAGCAAGGAAGTTAAGGGGACAGCCAAGCTCAATGGTCCCACTTCCAAACATCAAGCATATTGTCTATGGACCAAACATCAAACCCTATGAGGAGCTGCCAGAGGAATCATCAACTACCTTTATTCCTCTTGACAACTTTACTTGGATTTGTAACAGGTCTGTTGTTGACAATGAAGGTTTGATGAGGACAGTTGAAGCTGTCAAGAAGATTATAGCCCCTGCTGAGGAAGAAAAAGAAAAGTCATCTGATCAACCAGAGCAAAAAGAAGGTACTTCAGACCCATCTGATCAGAACAGAAAACAGGGAGACAAGTCTGAGGCTGCTGATGAATCAAAGAAGGAAGAAGAAATTCCAGCAGATCAGTCAAAGGAGAAAGAAGTTGCTGCTGATGGAGATGATCAGGCTAAGGAAATGGAAAGCACTCCAAGCCTTGCTGATAAATCAGCTGATCAGTCTCTTGCCCTAACAACTCACTCAACAGAGCAACTCATCAAAGAAACACCTGCTGCAACAACAGATATACCTTCAACTTCAAATCTGTTGGACTCTATTCATCTAATGTTTACCAAATCCATGAAGGAGATGAAAGAAGAGTTAAAAGCAGAAGTGTTAGCTGCTGTTCATCAACCTATTCAGAAGGTTGCTGCTGCTGTTCCTACTGATTTAATGAAAGATACTGCTCAGAATGTACAATCTATATGTCAGGATATGGATTTACTTAGGAGAAGGACACAAAGCACCACTGAAGGTTGGAAGAACATTGAACAGACTGTTGAATTGGCACTCCAAGCAGAAGATGAAGTCATGGGCAATATGATGAAGGACTTCACTGCTTCATCAAATTGGATTCTGGGAACTCAAATCCAGTTGGGTGATCAAGGAGAAGACTTACTCAAAGAAGTAAGAACTGTTAAGGCCAATCAACTCAAACAGCAAGCTCAGATAAACGCCATGGAAGAGAACATCAAACTTCTTTGTGATTCACTTCTGATTACACCAGTTGTACCACAATATCCAACTGACCCTGCTGATGATGACAAAAAGGGGGAAGAAAGGATATTTGGACAGCAAAGGGTTGATTTCCAAAGGGAAGGAAATCAAAATGCTGAAGAAACAGAAGTGTTAGAAGAATCTGAAGAGTCTGCTAATAATAGGAATGAAGCAGCAAATGAAGACACAAGTAGATTAGCAGATGACAGAATTACAGAAGAAGAAGACCAAGCTGAAATTGAAGAGTCTGAAGCAAAAGCAAAGTCTGATAAGGAACTAGCTGCTGCCAAAGATTCAGCTGAAGAACAGCTTGATCCAGATGTCAAGAAACAGAAGATAGAGCTGCTGAAGAAAAGGTTCACTGAAAATTTGGAAGCTGAGACTTCTAAATTATCTGAAGAAGAATCTAAGAAAGAAGACAAGGAAGAAGAAAAGAAGACAGAAGACTAGTTTAGGCTAGATCCTCTTAAAAATCCTTGTAATCGTTTGCACCTTTCATCTTTCAACTTGTAAAATGTAATCAGTTCAATATCTATAAAATTGCAAGTTTGAAATCCAACATATCATTTCTATCTCAGAAATTTTTGAGGATCAAAACTTTAGTTTAGGTACAGGTACTTAGCTGGAGTTTTGTCATCATCAAAAAGGGGGAAATTGTTGGATGAAGATGAAGATGAAAGAAGACAAGTAATTAAGGGAAGGTTTTGATGATTTCCAAAACATCAAAATCAGCTAAGTATGGAAAGCTTAGTTCCCTTAGAAGAATTTTGAACAAGTAAAAGAAGATATCAGAAGAGTTCAAAGTTCAAAGCTCAAAAGACTAGTGATCTCTTGCTGAATCAGCGAACAGAAGGGTAGATCATCAGCCGAGTCAAATCAGATGAGTTCAGTATTTGATCAGCAGAGTGTCTATCAGCAGAGTCGTTTTGATCAGCAGAGTAGAAGAGGTCAAGAGATTAGTCCAACGGTAATAAATGCACTTAGTGTAATAAATGCTGTAAGAGAAGGGTAGTAATGACAAATGATTGAAGATATCCTCGGATCAGCAGAGTGCATTAAATGCAGCATTAAATGCGATGGACAGAAAGGTACTGTACACAGTACGGAATGCTGCAGGGAGCCGTTTCAAAAAGAGCTGAAGGATGGATTTGAATTGTGACTTGCCTTCAACGGTCATAATTTCATTTCCACGTATAAATAGAGCTGAATTTCAAATCGAGCAAAAACACAACAACAATCAGAGATCGAAATTTTGAAGCAGAATTTCTCTAAGTCTCAAAAGCTCGAACAGCTCACTCGTCTGGTGGAAGTCATCTGTTGACAGAAACCCAGTTGAAGAAATCAGAAAAACATTATCTGAGTGATTTTGTAATAGCTGAGTGTTGTGCGAAGTGAGAATCCATCTTTGTGAGTGATTCTACTTTAGAGGATAGGTTTTCTTTGTGAATTCCTATTGTGAGCTTACAGCCTTCTCATTAGTTGTTTAGGTGTAAGTGGAGAAATATTGTAATCCTTGTGATTATAGTATAACCCAGAATCTGTGTGATCTGGAAGAGTGGACTAAAGGATTTTTATCCATATAACCACTATAAAAATTCTTTGTGTTATCTTGCATTTAAAGCTTTCTTGCATATTTTAAAGTTTGCATTTTAAACACTTTGAATCAATCAAAAAGATTTTATAAGGAGTTTTAAACTGGGGATAAAATCTTTTTAGAACTTAGTTTACTTGTGAAAAACACTTTTAAACAATCCGCTGCAAGTATACTCTTGGAAAACTGTTTTGCTGAAAAACAGCTAAGTCATTGTAAGAAGAGTGGTCAGTCATCTGTTCAAGATTTGTTCACGATCAGACTAGTCTGCTTACTGTTCTTCATCAGCTTAGTCTGCTGACAGAAGACTGAAAAGTTTTTAAGTTCAAAAATTTTCAGAGGTCTATTCACCCCCCCCCCTCTAGACCTCATCTGACCACTTGGGACCAACAAAAATAAAAAGGACCAATGTTACAGATGATCTTATTAGTTTGATTAAGTATCCCTTAAAGTGTATCTCACCGTTCAAGTTTGATAGTTTGTATGTAGTCTTTACATGAACTCGTATTTTACATAATACTCTTATAAAAGTTTATGAATTCAAAAGTAGTTCCAAGTATTAGTTTACGCATCCCCTTTTCCCCAAATCAAGATATAAATGCAAGCAATGTTAGTTCTTTGATAAGTATGATTTTACCTCATTCCACATATACCGTTTCGAATGAAAAGACATCCTTTAATATCCATAACTTTAATTAAGAGAAAACTAATCAAATAAGCCTAAGTAATTATCAATTTTCTCAATTATATAAGTTAAAGCTAATAAGACTATCATAAGTAGTTATCAATATGCATAATTATACTCATTCAAGTTAACTAAGTTTTAGGATACTTTAGCCATAGTTCTTTTAAGAAATTAGCATTTGGTGTACTAATTAGTTAACTTCACTTTATCCTATAGGCCTTGTACAAAAGTTAAATGGTATTCCAATTAATTTCTTCATATATGTTTCATCACCTCTTGTTAAACATATCTAGATACTAAAACAAATCATTCATTATATTCAAGTCTTCAAGCCAATTCAAGCAAACTTATTCATTAAAAAAATCACCATATCCTTTTATCTTTAGTAGTAATGAAGTTCCATAAGTTTAGTAAGGATAATCCAACAATATCAAAGAATTCATCAAAGGTCATATTTTATTCTTGTCTTAGATATATCTTATAAAGTAGGAGTTTTTCTTGATCAAAATAATTAAAGTAAAAAAAATGACTTTGTAAAATTTGTATGAAAGGCTTATATACTCAACTACTTAGTTTATCCAATGAAACATAATACATGAACCCATACCTTGAATATTGTTCTTATACATTTTAGAGATTTATAAGTAATTTATATTAATTTACACCTCTCTTTTATCCTTTCAAACAAAATCAAGATATAAATGGAAGAAAAGTTAATTCTTCAATAAGTATGATTTTAAATATGCTACTTTGATTGAAAATACATCCTTTAGACATATGATAATTATAATCTCAATTCTATAGCCAAATGAAACCTACACAAGTAATTATTAGTTTTCTTATAACTATCAAAGCTAAGTAACTCATAGTTCTATGGTGATAAGTTTGCTTTAAAGTTAATTCAATTGTTTAGCCTTATTTCATTTTTCAAGTTTCTTCCTTGCTCTTTGATTCTTTATTTCTTCATATCTCTTTTATCACTTCTTACCTTCAATCCATAGTATCAATAACCATCTATTTTAGTTCTTCAACCACTTTGTTTAAAAAGTTTAACTATCAAAACAAAAAACCTCTTGTGTATTACCTTCTCTATTTAGTGTCATTTTATATCTAAATTTAACAATTAAACCTCCTCATGACATTATCCATCTACCAAGGTGTTAAAGGATGGTTTAACTGCATAAAAACAGCAAGTAAAGTTGAAAATAACAATTTTAGAACAAGGATTTCAAAACAGCCCCGAAACAGTCCAGCGAGTGGGTTTCACTCGCCGGTACTGTTCCGAAAACGCGCCGATAGAGACCCCACGCGCCGGCGATGTTCGACACCTCCCACACACCTACATTCTAGATTGAGTCCTCTTTTCAATGGTACAAATCTTTCTCAAAATGACCCAGCCAATAAAAAGATATAGCTTAATTACAGTGGTCGCGCAAAAACAGGGGAAAGGTGAGTGTTTACCTTGTTATCTCCTTCTCTAGCAATGAAACATGGAAGTTCTTGAGCCTACTCACTTCTTATGACTTAAGGGTCACTAGCAACTGTGGAGAAAAGAGATTTAGCTAAGATTAAGATGTTCTAAATGTATTGAAATGATGAAGAATCCTTGTTTACCTCTAAGTTTTACCACCCCTTTTTCTAAGCTTGGGAGAAGACTAGGCTTGGAAGAAGGCTATGCTTGGAAATAGCTCCATGGCTCCTAATTAACTGATCGTTCTTATTTTTGGGTGCAATTGAAGAAGGGGAATTGAGTCTTTATTTATAGGGAGAAGAATGGTAATTTGGTAATAAGATTGGGTTAATAGGTTTAGTGGTAAATTTGATGATATGGGTTATTTTGCTATTATAGTGAATTTCACTTTTGACCTTTGTTTTTCTATAATGGTTAATTTAAGTATAATAATTTTTATTTCAAGTTACTCGGTTTGTTTTGGGTACGTTAAAAGTTTGTTTCGAGTTCGGTTTGATAGTTATATATACATACGTTCTATTTTCAATCCATTGAGTGTGTGCATATATATATAAAAAAAATATAAGAAAAAATATACATATATATATATATATATATATAAATTATCGGGGTATTACAGTCTTTATCGGGCTTGAGTCGGGTCGGGTCTGTTTCGACCCTTTAATCCTCATCTTTTTTCCCCTTCAAAAACCCACAAAAAATTGTTATAACATGGATAGAAAAATGGGAGTAATTGATATCAAGATTTAAAAGAGTAAGGTTAACATACAAATTATGAAACATTAATTATATGATTTGAAAATATAATTTTATTATTATCTTTTATCAAAGAAATACAACGGAATAGAAATATAAGAAATATATTGCGTAAAAATAAATAAAAATACCCTTTCGAAAGTCGATACTAATATTTTATTAGTCAAAAGTGGCCATGAAATTGGTATAGAAAAGACCAACGATTTTAAGATATTTTAATAATTTATTATTTTCTTCGAAATAATGGGTTAGTAATTACAAAATAAGAAAAGTTGAGTCTAGGCCTTCAATTTTATGATAGCAAACAAGATATAATATGATTTTCTCTTTGGAATTAAAGATAGTAGCAAAATTGCTTTAAATTGGGCCAAATACTTAATTTTCTTTTGTTTTTACAAGACTCATTATCAGGTCCACTAGGAGACCCATTAATTATAAAGCTGACCCAAGACCAACCCGACCCAACATACATAAAAATTAGTGAGTTGGGTATGGACGGACCTGAACGGGTTACAGTCGGCCCGCAGGTCCAGACCCATCTTGCCATGGCTAATTACAGGTACTTGATTCGAAATAGGAAAAATTGCTTTTTTGGTACCATAGGATAGACTGACTTGCACTTTTGGTACCATTGGATACAAAAATGCAAATTTGGTACCATAAGATATGTTTTCATTGCAATTTTGGTACTAAACCCAATTTTTCTACAAAGTTAATGATAATTTACCCCCTATGAAATGCATAATGTTCAATTTATCCCTCTATAATTTTAAAAAAATCAATTTTCCCCCTGTAAAATTTTAATGAAGCATTTTACCCAATTCAGCCGGAGATTGTAACTCACTTGCCGAAATTAAGAGTATACATGCAAACTATTTTATTTAACACAGGGGGATAAATTGCCACATTTATCATAACACAATGGGTAAAAAAATCACATTATCATAATAAAAGTGGATTAAGTGCCCCCTATAAAAATATCAGGAAGGCGATGTGAAATTTTTACAAAATTTCAAGGGGTAAAATGCTCTTTTTTAAACCACGAGGGGTTAAACTGAACATTATGCATTTAGTAGGGGGTAACTAAATTGCCATTAACTTTGTAGAAAAATTGGGTTTGATACCAAAATTGCAATGAAAACCTATCTTATGGTACCAAATTTGTATTTTCATATCCAATGGTACCAAAAGTGCAAGTCAACCTATCATATGGTACCAAAAAAGCAATTTTCCCATTCGAAATATAAAAGAACCTGTTTTATAATCCCATGCGAAAAATACTCGATCAAGTCCGATTGTATATCAAAATACCTGATCCAAACACAAACCCCGTCAATTAGGTGACATTCTTTTTTAAACTAAAGAAAACAAATTTTCACCTTAATTTACACTATATGCATTTATTATACGTACAACGATATATTTTTTTACGGTTAAACGATTAATGAAAGGAGAATAGTAAGAATTCGTGATTTTATATATAATTCAAAATCCGCAATGTAAATTTATTTGGAATGGTTTAATAAAAAAAAAAGTTTAAGAAATTACAAAATTTAACACGTTTGCTTTATAATTATTATGCCCTATATAAAACTAATAAAGCATTTTATAATCACAAAATACGGAGTAGTAAATTATTCATATTTCGTATATTGATTTTTTTTTCTTTTCATGTAAATGCTCTTAATATTCTTTCAAGTTAATCAAGTTTCCCATTCACATTCGATCACTAGCGCACTTGCACTTAATTTTGAGACAGGTAAACTAATATTGAATTGATTAATTTATTTTACAAACCACACAAACGAAAAATTGACATGAGTAAAATGTGGCAGCCTCTTTAATGAAATTACAACAGTTTTTATGTTTAGTCCTCTAATAGCTTGTTTGGTTGTCAAGAAAGTGAGGGAAAATTGTTAGGAAAATAAAAAAAAAGGAAAGAAAAGGAAAAAGAAAAGAAAGGCATGTTCCTCTACATGTTTGGTTGTGTGAAAAACTATTTTCTTGCAATTGTTTGGTTGTTAAGAAAGTTTAAAAACATAATACTTTTGATAAATATCTTTGTTTGATTATGAACTACGTTTTATTTGTTGATAAAATATTGTATGAATAATCATGTTTTCATTATATTAACTTTATTATAAATTAATTTGACGCTATTTTATATATTTTAGTCACCCAATTTATATCCATCTTCAAAGTTAACAAGGGGTTATCGATAATTTTCTTAGGTAAAAAAGATGTTTTTGCGTCATTTTGTGGAGGTATAATTGTTATATGACTTGAGAAGATATTTTTTTGCTAATAATAAATAAGCATAAAGAGGCTTTCGGTAAGAAAAAATCACAAATGAGTGATTTTGATAATTAGACGAAGTACAAATTGTGCTTTGCAATTTATTTAGAATTTTTCCAAGATTTTCCCCGGATTTCCCCATCAAATTGGTGCGGAAATTTTTTCTTCACAAAATTTTCATGCAGAAAAGTTGAAGGAAAATAATAACTTCCTTTTATGCTATCCAAACAATATGTGAGAGAAAAATAAAAACGTTTCCTTCACTTTCCCAAGAACCAATACATAAAGTGGATGTGGATTGAACAATTGCATTTGCATACATTACCGTTTTAATTGTCAAATGTCTTAATGGGCCAATTTTCTTAATATGACTGGGAAATTATGCTTGATCATTGTGTCACATCTAAAATTAGACATGTTAAAAATTTAGCAGAAAATCGCACTCATCACCCAAGTATATGTTGTAATTATTTTAATTTTAATCCTAAAGTGGTCCAATGATGCAACCGCATTATCAATTTTTATAATTTTTAATATTAGATGACCTTTTTTCGGTGCTTTTCTTTTAGTTAAGTGTACAATCACGTTATCACATGACATTTTAGTTTTTCAAAAGGGTAAATTACAAAACAAAAACCACCCTTTTGCATTGGATATTACAGAAAATTCCATCAGGTTTATCATCATTTTATAATTAGCCATCAATCCTTGAAAAGTTTCAATTTTATCATTAGAGGTTATTTTTAATATATTATAAAAAATTGAGTGCTACTTAAAATATATCATTCATTATAAAATTGATAAAATTTATACTTGCCCATAACTTTAAATAAAGTTTTGTTTTTACATTTTTGTGAACAATTTAATTTTATAATAACAAATTAAACAAAATTCATTAATAATATTTTATAAATATGAGAAATTTATTTACACATTTAATTAAGAAATTATTTTATTATATTGTCAAATATTCATAATTAAAAAATGGCAGTCATGATTCGACTACGTTGCAAGTCCAAGATTAAAGTAAGGGTGATTTACACTCAAACCCGTGAGATTTACTATAATTAAAAAAAAAACACCTATTGTTTCAAAAAGTTACAAGGATGCCTAGGGGGGTTTGTAAGGAGTGGATTGTGTTTTAATACATATTTTCTAGGCAAAATTACAAAAATCGTCTCAAACTAAACACTGGTTTTAGATTTTCGTCCCAAATTACATCAAGTTGGCAAATTTTGTCCAATAATTTAATATTTTTTGGAATATCGTCCCATCATTAATTATGAGACGAAAATTGCGCATTTGTCCGTTAAATTACCACATGGCTGGTTACGTGCCATGACGTGGTAGATTTTAACATGAATAATTATATAATATTGTAAAATAAGTCTCAAACTAATTACAAGATTGAACCGTCATTTTCGTTAAATTAGAAATCTAATATTGGGCTAAGTTGATACAACATGGGAAATTACGGGACTAAATTCGACGAGCTGATATAGTTTAGAACAAAAAATTAAAATTAGTAATTAGTTTGGGAAGATATTTCAAAAGAATATAAAATTACGGGACGAAATTCGGTGAGGTAATATAGTTTGGGACGAAAATTCAAAATTACTAATTAGTTTGGGACATTTTCTATAATTTTACCTATTCGAAATTAGATGAATCTTCTTGTAATTTTTTAAACGTTAGGAATTCCTTGTAAAACGATTAAACCTCAAGGGTCCGTCGTAACAAAGACCATTTACGTTTATCCAAGTGCTATTTTTCCACTACAAATCCTAATTTGTAGTGTTAATAGACATCAATTATCAATTTGCAAATACTTAAAAAAGAAATAGTGTATGTATGTCAAAAATTTGATTGCCAACTAGTTCATCCATTATATTTCGGAAAACTCCTAGGAAGGAGCAGAATACGGTTATCGACCTAAAGGCTCCGATCTGAATAGTTCAAACAAGAAATATTGGAATGAATAAATGTTCAAATGATAGGTTTTATTTATAGAAAACCTTGGGGACTCAACAATTCCGACTCCCTTATTTTCCCGAACAGGAAATATGGTCGGAATTTGGAAAGACAATTGTCTATCACTTAGTTTTCTCCTTAAAAAGGTGATCGTTTGGATTCGAGTAAATCTTGGTTCGAGCTAACACCATAATTTAAGTTTTATTGACCTAAAGTTAATTTGAATAAAGACTTTTGTCTGGAAGAGTGAAGATTTTAATCTCGTTAAACACCATTAGTAAGCGCGCAAGAAAGTTAAAAGATATCATCATCAAACTTCAAAGCAAAGAAAAAGTCTCGAACATAAATTTTTGATTAACTATCATAAGTTTTTTACAAGGGATTGTTTACAAAATGAGATGCTGCTATTAAAATAGGTGTTCAAGAGCAGGAGTTATTCCCGTCAGCATTGTCCTCAGAGCTTCCCTCGATGTCAAGATTGGTGTCCTCTCCGACATCATCCTCCTGGTCATCCTCTGAGCTCAAACTCGGGAGGGAGACTTCTAATTCGAGCAGGTCTGGATTATGCATGGGTACTCCGAACTCATGGCTTTTCCAATCAGTGAAGCTCGGTTGGGCTTTGTAGTCTTTCCTTTCCCAATTCTTCAGAATGTTCATATGCTTTACATACTCTGCCATCTTATCTGGAATGGCGTCTGCAGCAATCAATTGTTGAACTCCCTTGAAGAAGGTGGTCTGGAGAATTCCGCTGAACCTGCTCCAAGTAATAGCATCGAACACTGGAGAATTGAGAAATTCTTTGATTGTATCGAGGCGTGCATCCTCTTTTCCCCGGCTATATGATAGCTCTAAGTCCAGTTTAGCTTGCTCGATGTCCTTCTTAAGTTTCTCTTTCTCCACATCGAGGACACTCTTCTTAGCAACGGCTCGAACTAGACTCTCCTCGACCGCAGGCGTACATTTTTTCCCATCCCGAGCCGCAGCTAGCTCGTTATTGAGTTTTTCGACGTGACTTCGCAGTTTGGACTCCTCCAACAAAGACTTCTGAAGAGCTGAATGTAACAAATGATACTCGTCCTGAAGAAGGGCTGTCCTATACACCTGCTGAAGAAAGTAGTCTCCGACCTGCATGTTAAAAATTCGTAAGCACATGTACCAAAGGAAGAAAATTGGTAAGGAGTGAAAGTAAAGACTTTTTACATTTTGATGTGCTCGTGAGAATCGGTCGAAGAGATCATGGTCATTATGTCCAGAGTACTCGTTTTGATCTTTGGCAAAATGCCCTGCCATGAACTCTCTAACGGACTTATCAACTGCCTTTTCCTCAAATAATAACGCTATAAGAAAATTCATACACTTATGATAACACCGTGAAAACGTCATTATTACCAATCTCTTTAAGCCCAAAACGTCTTGTTTTGATCCGAGTGTTTGTGTGTCTCTGCGTATTTTCGTGTCTTTTGTGCTTTTGGCCCCTTTGTTTGGCCTTTGTTCGGTTTTTGTGTTTTTGTTCGTGTTTTGATCGCTTTTGCCGTGGTTTGTAGGTATTGACATCTTAGAGAGATTCGGAGTTGCATATCAATGGTGCGAGTTGTTCTACCCACCCCGCGAGTCAAGCTTGAGCTTCAAAGGAAATAGAACCCGACGTAAATTGTACAAGAATATAGATAGCTGCTTACTAGAACATGCATAAATATTTCATGGATGATCCAAATGAGCAAAATTTTGGATATCTCATAGATGAGTGAGTTAGCTACGCTAGGGCTTTACAGATCTGCATTTGGAGTTCGGAATCAAAAGTTATGCTGCTTGGAAGGAAGTGCGGCAGAAAGCTCGCGGCCGCGAGGTGAGGCAGCCAACTTACGGCCTGTTCCTCGCGGCCGCGAGGTTCAAGCTCGCGGCAGCGAGGCCTGCTGCAGATTTTCTGCGGAAAGCAGGGGGTTATTTGTTAAGTCCCCATTTGATCCCACTTGTAATTCTAAACATCTTGGGAGACATTTTGGTCTTGATTCCCTAGGTTAAGAGGGTTAGGAGGAGGAACTAAAACACAACTTCCACAAAAAAACTTCCTTCTAGCCTCCCTTTTTCTCTTTGTCTCCCTCAGCTTTCTCTCTTTGTTTTTACTTTCTTTTTCTTGTATTGAAGACTCCACCAAGGGGGTGAGTTAATCACCACCCTTGGAGAGTGATTAGGTGGTGATTAAGGGGAGGAGAATTCATCTCTCGATTTCGTTTCAATTAGGTGATATCTTTCTATTTCCTGGTTGTCTATGATTAGGAGATTGATGTTGTTATTTTTTTTCTGGAACAATGATTGTGGATTTGGATTCTCGGGATTTAAAAGTATTTATGTTATTGTTTGATTAATTATGAGTTGATGATTAATATGATTCTTATATGTGTTTGTTAATCTGATTTCGTGCTTATTGTTCATCTTATGGTTTGGCCAACTTTGAGATGAGATTTATTGATTCTTGATTACTAGACATAGTAATTTTGAGGGTTTTATTATGAAATTGGATTGTGATTCGATTCTAGGATAGACATATACCTAGGTCGTTTTGTATTCATTTAAGGTTTGAGTTTAATGCCACCGATTAGATTTAATTTAGTCCATTTAGTAATAAATTGGATTAGTTTAATTTAATAGGTTCGTATGCTATCGGAATATACATACAAACGTCATTGAATCATTGAATAGCAAACACGAGCATAAGATATCAATTGTCGAGTCATTGTTATCCTTTGATTAGTTATGTTTGATGTTGGCTTATGTTTGATTTGTTGGGTTTATTTTTTTATCGCACTTTTGGCCATCTACCTTTAATGCAACCTAGAACGTCGAAGATTAGGCGAGTGACGGTTTGTGGATTTCAACCTAGGATAGGCATATACCTAGTTTGGTCCGTGTTTGTATAATGGTTCGTTCGTGAATGCACCAAACAACTTAGATTCTCTTTATTCGGGGATTTGGGTTAGTCTTAGGTCCAGGGTGAGGGCACGTCTTAGAGTCCGCTAATGGATTCGGACTTTCCTTAGAACATCGGATGACAGTGATGTTCGTTATTGATCCGGAGATGGAGAGTTTGGGTAGATTGGTAGAGTTAGGTCAAACCGACAGGGAGACTTAACTAATTTGAACTCACAAACAACAACTAAATCTAGGATTGTTTGCATAGCTAACCTAGCAACCGCATAATTTATCTGCTTTAACTAATCGCTTACGAATCCTCCTTACCACATAATTAACTCCCCAATTTACATGCTTTCGTAGTTAGTTTTACTTTATCGCTCGTAATTAAATAAAATCACCCTTATCAATATTTGGGTTCGATCCTTTTGTATCAAGCGTTCATAGATGAAATAAGTCATCGATTGATTCGTTTATTCTCACCTTTTACCCATTCGTTGGGATTCGATACTCAATATGTACTTATCGTTTTATATTACTTGTAACGACCGTATACTTACGTGATTATGCATTCATATTTGGAGCGTAACAACTTACAAACAAACATAAGTGAATCATGTCCAACAAACTAAAATATAAGAACCAAGAAGAAGGGGCTCAAGCAGCCAAAATGCAACTATGCAAGGTATACTTGGACATGAAGTTGGCAAATTCCTTGCATCTCAAAGGTTAACATGGTAATAGACAATCATTAATGTACTATCTGAAGATAAAAGATCACTGAAGCTCAGCAAAACTACTGCCTACTACTATATTATCAGTTGAAGCACAACTGAATATCAATCTCTGCTAATAGTTTGACACACAAGAAGATTCAAAAGGGAAAAAAAATTTACCTTTTTTCTGCCTCTTCGTATCCTGATTATCAAAAAAGTTAGGTGGAAGCATAGATGATCGTTGTTTAGGCAATGCAGTTGAAGATTCAGATATGTCATGCAACTCTGTATAGGACTCAGATTTAGGCTTTGGCAACTCTTTAGGAGGCTGATACTTCGAGTTATTGGCTCGATTTAGTGCAGCTGCATTTGCTTTGAGCTTGTCGATTGCCTGAACAAACAAAACTAACACGGTGAGGAAATGGAATTGCCACAAAATATGCAGCAAATGAATCAGAGAAGCAACATATAACGGTTCTGGTTCCAGGCGAGACCAATAAAATTCGAGGATGTCATTAAGTGGTTGGGACGTTGGGTGCACATAACCAGTGCTTCTAAACTTTGTTTGCAAACTACAATCTAACAACATCTTGATGGGTTGTGTAGAAGAATGAATTGAATAAAGTCGGAGGATGATTAAATCACTCAAGAGAAGCAACACTGGAGAATTTTCACAAACATGATTAAATAAAATATCATACTTCAGATGTTTAAACATTTACCTCGTGATGTTTCCGAGAAACTTGGTGTGCATGCCAAGGAGAATCTGATTTAATACCAACATCACAAACTTTACACAGCAGTTGATCATGTTCATTGTACCTGCATCCATAATTGGCAATGACTTAGACTCTTTAGACGAGAATGATTGGGAAAAATACCACACGAGGTATTCATATTCATTTTAAAAATATAGCCAATTTTTTAATTGAAGTTATCCCACTTGGAAAAACAAAAGGTATAGTTATGATCCAAATGCCTTACCTTTCTAGATTCCCATTTGGTATATACAATTTAAAAACCACTATGCAATACCTATCAACTCTATTCCAGTTTCCTATAACTCATTGAAGTTGAGCGCATATACAGTTCATCATATACATACACATACACATACATATAAAACACGAATAACAGTGAAATACATGTAAGGACAATATCCGCTCGTTTTTTATATCACCAAAATATTTTTCTCTCACTTATTCTATTCTTGGCTATGGGTAATCTTGGAATTTTTCGAAATATTGACTTGACTATTTTTTTTTTGATAGAAAATGAGTTCTTTCGTCTCAAAATTTCCATGATATTCATTCCTTAAAGTACTTCTTTCGGTATTCATCGAAAGGAGACACTTGTGTATATCATAATATTATTTTCTAAGAAAAATGACACTAAATACAGCTATATGCTTTCAGTAATCAATAAGTCTAGGTATTCCATACTCTCACTTATTTGATAAATACCTTTTCCTCTTTTTTTTTTTTTTTTTTTGGATAATGAAACTAAAATACCTCACATGTGGAAAATCAATGCGCGGTTTTTCCTGCTTCTGAGCTTTCAATTTGGCTCGAAATAGCTTCTTCTTCGCTTCCGCGTCCATGTATAATTATTGCCTGTAAACTAGAACATGTCAAAAATAACTTCACTCATCACTCTCAAAAATTTAACATACAAAGAACAACCTCAATAATTAATACCAATGATTCAATCGACTAGGTAAAGTATTTACTGCTGACAGTGGTGAGATTGGGGAGAAGAGTTGTGATTGCTGAATGCTGATGCGATAGGGAGTGAAATTGGAATCGGTTGAAATTCACCCAAATTTATGTGTAATAGGGTACTAAATTATTCAGAGGTGGGTAATTTGGTAAAGTGGTTGGAGCTCCCCAAAACTCGACAAAGCCCACCATACTACCCGCCCAATACCCACTCAGAAGCACCGGGCCCAAACCCTGTCGGAACCCGAAATATTCAACGGGTCAAAAAACCCGATCCGACCTGTGCTTTTTTTCAGGAAAATCTTTTTACAACAATTGGATTAAGGGTGTTTGCTCATGTTTCTGGTGTTGAGGATCATGTTCTACAGGATGCATGGTCAAGAAACAACGATATTGTTGTTTCTTGGATTTTAAATTCAGTTTCATATGAAATTCATTCAAGTGTGATATACACAAACAATGCTAAGGATATATGGGATGATCTACATACAAGATTTCAGGAAAACATGGCCCCCGTGTTTTTCAATTAAGGAGAGACAATGAAACCCTTCAACAGGATAATCAACCAGTTAACTCCTACTTTATAAAACTAAAATCCCTTTGGGATGAGTTACACACCTACAGGCCTCCTATGGATTCATGTACTTCTTGTACAAATGCCCAGAATATTCACCATCATCATCAAGAAGAGTATGTGATGTCCTTATTGATGGGCCTAAACTCCTCATTTGACAACCTGAGAGAACAAGTTCTCATTATGGATCACTTTCCTCCTCTTAGTAGGGTCTTTTCTCCTGCAACAAGCAGAGAGACAAAGATTTCTTGGTCAAAAACAGCAGACAAATCTATCTACTTCCATGGCTTTTGCTGCCAGAACCAGAATCAAAATTCCCAACCCCCTCGCCCTTATAACCAATTCAAACAGCCTCCTCAAAATTCTACCTATAAACCTACTTTCAATCCTTCCTTCAAGAAAAAGGAGAAACCTACATGCACACACTATAATCAGTGTTTTCAAAAGCGGACCGGTCAGAGAACCGAAAGCTCTACTGGTTACTGGTTCGATCGGAATTACCAGTGTGACGTAATTATTATTTAATAATATTATATATATATATACAATTATAATTAAAAAAATGTCATTCTTTGTCAATATAAATTCAAATTGTTTCATGCAAGTAATTAAAGTGTCTCAAAAATCAAGAACAATTACAAAACCATAAATTTCAAATATCCTTCAAGGATTCATACATCCAAAACATGACAACATAGTTAAAAACAACAACTCAATGTTCAAAACATAGAATAAAGTATCACATAAATAAATAACAATGACTCAAATATATATAAAAAAAAATTTCCATGGAATCTTTTGAAGGTAAGACTAAAATATCTAATCATCAATAAGCATATGCCTTTGTTGTCTTAAGATGTTAAGTACATCACGATCATTAGTGCTTGAGCTCCCATCATCAAATTTTGAAAAATCAACATCATTATTAGCTATACAAAGAATTATAAATTATTGTGTTAATAAAACAATATATGAATACAAGTAAATGTTAAATAATTTTATGATTGACGTTAACAACCTTTATTTGGTTGTGGAGTTTCATTACTAGTCAAATCTTCCTCGAGCATCTCTTCGAACTCATCGTAATCAAGTTCTCCACTAGGCTCCGCTTCGACAACCCAAAATTCCACTTTATCAATGCATTCATAGTCAATTGGATCATACTGTCTTTTTCTTTCTTTGCCACTACAAATGTCATAACATTTAAAAAGAAGCTTTCAAACCAAGTTTAAGAATACTATAACATTGAACACATATGAAACTCAAGTAAATGACATTACATGTAAAAATAAATCCATACCGTTTTTGCAATCGCAAATTATAATGCACGAAAACAAGATCATTTAGCCTTTGATGTTCCAACCTACTCCTCTTCTTGGTATGGATACGCTAAAAAACACTCCAATTGCACTCACATCCGGAAGAAGATGATGTTTGACTCAAAATCTTAATAGCAAGTTTTTGCATATTTGGAGCATCTGAACCAAATAGCCTCCACCATTCATCTAAAAGATATTTTGTACACCGTAACCAATCATACTAAATTTGAGTTAACCTACATCATAACTTAAAGTTAAAGGGAAAAAAAAGGTTAATAAGAAACAAAAAACATACCAGGGCGGGTGTTTTTCACATTATTTTGACAAGTAAACCATACCTCGTCCAAAACATTTTTACGCCCCCTGAACATACTAATCTCACCATTATATTATGTGCTTCAGGGATAAGTTTCTCCACACAAGTAAACCATTCATAACTTCAGGACTTTGACAAGGACTATCTGGATCATATTGAAATGCAGGATTTAACCAAAATGCAGCTGCATGGAGACGTTTACGTAATAATTTGTCCCACCTAATATTAATAATATCAGTATAGGTTTGTTTCTGAATAACTCTTTTATGCCCTTAATTGCCATCCACATTCCCTCATACACATAACCCAATGAAGGTTTCTCATCAGAATCACACTTGTGCAAAAGTCTCATAATAGGACTCATAATCTTCACCACAATTGCACAATTTTCCCAAAATGTAGTATCTAGAACAATTTGCTTAACATCTTTGCCTTTCTTTAACTTTAAAAACTTTTTAAATCCGGCACTTACAACTAAAGCTTCCAAATATTCTTTGAGATCATAAAGACTCTTCAATGCTATGAATGTCGTGCCAAAACGAGTATCTCCTGGACTAATTATTTCAGTCCATACAGGCCTATCCCTCAACCATGCATGAGTCCATTTATGATAATAAACAAAAATCGTGACCCTTGAAGCAAATAATGCCAAATTTTTCACTATAGGTAATTCCCCAACATCTTTCAAAATCAAATTAATGCAATGAGCAGAACAAGGGGACCAAGAAACTGTTGGATATTTTCTAGTTAACAACTTTTCAGCCGCTTTATAATTACTTGCATTGTCACTAATCATATGAACAACATTTTTAACACCAACCATTTCAACTATTTCAACAAAAAGATTGCACAAGTTATCGACATTTGATTCAATGGAAGAAACATCAATTGATTTGATAAATGATATCCCATCAGAGCAATAAACCAAAAAATTAATCAATGATCTACCACTACGGTCTTTCCAACCATCACCCATTATAGTACAACCATTTTGAACCCATTTGGTTCGAAGAGCATCGATTGACAATTGTACTGGTTTTTTTGCTTCTTTAAGCAAAGGGACTCTTTAAGCATGATAAGTAGGACCGGTGTATCCGTGACCCATGGTAGCTATCCTACTTATCGCTGCTTCAAAAAATGGTGAGTTCACGACATTAATGGAATACATGCATCATACATCCATAAAGCAAATGTCATATCGGTTTCATGCTATCTTTCTATACTTTGCAATTTTACTTGTATACTAGGTTGAGTTGAATTAATGCCTGCACTAGCTTTCATGTAACTTCCTATATTCATTGTTTTTCTTCTCTTATTGCTATCACCTACATCTTCCATATCATTTGGATTTGGGATTTCTTCACATCATCACTTTCTTGCTGTGAGGAATCATCACATGAAGCCATTCTAGACACTACTTTGTATTTTTTAATTTGTGCAATTTCTAGTAATGATCCTTTAATCTCAAAACGTATATCTTGAGGAACATTCTTACAAGGTTTTACATTACCATGAATGCCGGCAAGATGTTGCTTCATCCAGTTGATTCCTCCACCACATAAAACTTGATCACAATAACCACATTTCCGCATAAGCATGATTTCTTATTTCCAACACCAACTATATTTAATATATAGTTTTTCAAAATTCGTCAAGTATAACGGTATCGACACATTATTTAATAAATTTTCATGATGATAATTTATCTTTTGAGCATTCTTCATTGGGTCTAGTAATGCTTGATTGCATAATTGATCTGACTAGGTAAGGTACCACATCAAACTGGAGTCAACCTCTTGAATATGACCTCAACGACCTTGGCAGTTGACATCTGCCTTACTTCAGTAATACAACCTAAATGCCTGCACTCACGAGCACACATCATTTTTTACTACATCCAGCTATTTGAGATCGATGGTTCCAACTACCCAATCTAGTTTAGAATTGAAGGGCCTTAGTTGGAGGAAATCCAGCAAGCCACGTGTGCTTGTGAATGCGGTCAGTTTCTAAATATGATTACTGGAGTGAGGCTGCGGAGGTCAATTGGATAGGTCATGTAAATAGACAATCGACAACCAGGGAAGAACGCACACTTGCAATATTTATCATCTGAGGACCAACATCATCTCCAAATCAAAATGATCAAATAGCAGCTATGTAGTAGGAAAATAAACAGAGACCAAAAAACTGAAGTACCCAAC
This sequence comes from Penstemon eatonii, assembly GCA_038501285.1. Classification (NCBI taxonomy): domain Eukaryota; kingdom Viridiplantae; phylum Streptophyta; class Magnoliopsida; order Lamiales; family Plantaginaceae; genus Penstemon; species Penstemon eatonii. The sequence continues at coordinate 55,154,876 of CM076715.1, read as the reverse complement.
CATCATGAATAAAACAGTAATTGAAAATCCTATATATCACCTCATCAATCTAGAAATTGAATTGACTTCTTCTAGTATTCAGAATTTGGTCTGAGTATACTGAATATAATCACCTAGGCTATCTTTCTTATGCCATTTCTTTCGTACGGTCTACTCATCAATTGTATATATAATTTTAGACAACGACAATCTATAAAAATTTGAAAGTAATAAAAAACTCACTTAACATCTGGCTTCACAAGTGTAATACCTCTTGCACGTAAATCAACATCTTTGTCATCAAATAAGCCTTGGGGAATAGATCATTTTACTTGCTTAGCTTCTGAATCAACATCTTTCTTCGGAAGCTGCCTTGAATCCTTGGACGACTGATATTCAGGATCTCTCGTGTCTAGAGACTTGGCAGAAGGTGATATGTCTGCTCCACTCCCTAAGACAATTGGGTCCACATCTTGAACCTTTCCAGGAATTGAATCACTATTGTGTGAATTAGGGCCTTCCAACTTGCTAGAATTCTTATCTAGGAAATAGGAAATGCTCTCAGATACAGTTCGTCTACATGCACCAGTAGAGTCTAATAAACTCATTGCAAGTAGATTGCAACAATACATGCGAAGTACACACAAAAACAATAATGATAATTCATGACTAGTGATAACACTCCATATACTTATAATCAAACTACATAATTACCTTTTAATAACTAGTCAGGGTAAAATTAGTAGGCAACATTTTTTTTTAGTTTTTAGCACTAACAGTTGATGATAGTGAGAAAGTTCAGACAATTGGTGATGGTATTTCTTGGCAATACTCAGTGTGTCCAATACAATTAGTTTTTTGTATCATTGGTCGACATGACACTCTACACGTAATACTTTATCATTTCAGACCCTTATGAGTTCAAATAAATGTTAATAATATAACACATAATTGAAATACAAATGGACTCATAATACACCATTTTTGGTCAGAAAATGTCATCCATCTCATATGAAGCAAGGAGTTTAAAGACCCTCCAAAATCAACTACTTGCATAACTTGCAGTACCCATATTTTCCAAACTTAAATATAAGAACCAAGAAGCAGGGGTTCAAGCAGCCAAAATGCAACTATGCAAGGTATACTTGAACATGAAGTTGGCAAATTCCTTGCATCTCAAAGGTTAATATGGTAATAGACAATCATTAATGTACAATCTGAAGATAAAAGATCACTGAACCTCAGCAAAACTACTACCTACTACTATATTATAAGTTGAAGCACTTTGAAAATCAATCTCTGCTAATATTTGACACACAAGAAGATTCAAAAGGAAAAAAAATTACCTTTTTTCTGCCTCTTCATATCCTGATTATCAAAAAAGTTAGGTGGAAGCATAGATAATCGTTGTTTAGGCAATGCAGTTGAAGATTCAGATTTGTCATGCAACTCTGTATAGGACTCAGACTTAGGCTTTGTCAACTCTTTAGGAGGCTGATGCTTCGAGTTATTGGCTCGATTTAGTGCAGCTGCATTTGCTTTGAACTTGTCGATTGCCTGAACAAACAAAACTAACATGGTGAGAAAATGGAATTGCCACAAAATATGCAGCAAATGTATCAGAGAAGCAACATATAATGGTTCTGGTTCCATGCGAGACCAATAAAATTCGAGGATGTCATTAAGTGGTTGGGATGTTGGGTGCACATAACCAGTGCTTCTAAACTTTGTTTGCAAACTACAATCTAATGACATCTTGATGGGTATTGTGCAGAAGAATGAATTGAATAAAGTCGGAGGATGATTAAATCACTCAAGAGAAGCAACACTGGAGCATTTTCACAAACATGATTAAATAAAATATAATATCATACTTCAGATGTTTAAACATTTACCTCGTGATGTTTCCGAGAAACTTGGTGTGCGGGCCAAAGAGAATCTGATTTAATAACAACATCACAAACTTTACACACCAGTTGATCATGTTCATTGTACCTGCATCCATAAATGGCAACGACTTAGACTCTTTAGAGGAGAATGGTTTGGAAAAATACCACAAAACCATAGACGACGAGGTATTCATATTCATGTTAAAGATATAGCCAATTTTATAATCGAAGTTATCCCACTTGGGAAAACAAAAGTATAGTTATGATCCAAATGCCTAACCTTTCTAGATTCTCATTTGGTATATCCAATTTAATAACCACTATGCAATATCTATCAACTCTATCCAGTTTCCTATAACTCATTGATGTTAAGAGCATATACAGTTCATCATATACATACACATACATATAAAACACGAATAACAGTGAAACACATGTAAGAACAATATCCGCTCGTATTTTTATCATCAAAATATTTTTCTCTCAATTATTCTATTCTTGGCTATGGGTAATCTTGGAATTTTTTTCGAAATATTGGCTTTGTTATTTTTTTTTGATAGAAAAGGAGTTCTTTCGTCTCAAAATTTCAATGATATTCATTCCTTAAAATACTTCTTTTGGTCGAAAGGAGACACTTGTGTATATCATGATATTATTTTCTAAGAAAAATGACACTAAATACAGCTACATGCTTTCAGTAATCAATAAGTCTAGCTATTCCATACTCGCACTTATTCGATAAATACATTTTCCTCTTTTGTTTGATAATGAAACTAAAATACCTCACAAGAGGAGAATCAATACGTTGTATTTCCTGCTTCTGAGCTTTCAATTCGGCTCGAAATAGCTAATTCTTAGCTTTCGCATCCATGTATATTTATTGCCTGTAAATTAGAACATGTGAAAAGTAACTTCACTCATGACTCTCAAACATTTGACATAGAAAGAACAACTCAAAATTAATATCAAAGATTCAATCGACTAGGAAAAGTATTTACTGCTGACAATTGTGAGATTGGGGAAAAGAGTTGCGATTGCTGAATGCTGATGCGATAGGGAGTGAAATTGGAATCGGTTGAAATTCACCCAAAATTATGTTTAATAGGGTCCTAAATTATTCAGAGGTGGGTAATTTGGTAAAGTGGGTGGAGCTCCCCAAAAACTTGACCCAGCCCACCATACTACCCGCTCAATACGATACCCACTCAGAAGCACCGGGTCCAAACCCGGTCGGAACCCAAAAAATTCAATGGGTCAAAAAACCCGATCAGACCTGATTTTTTTAATTTTAAAAAAAAAAAATCTGTGTTTTTTTAGGAAAATCTTTTTACAACAATTGGATTAAGGGTGTTTGCTCATGCTTCTTTCCAATATATCTTGGGCTTTATGGCTAGTGTTACAATTATGTATGTAGTATATTAATGTGAACAAATACAATCAATCTGGCTATTTATATATCTTTTTGCTAATTTATTTATTTTATTTGGGGTCGTTTGGTCTGGTATATAGGATTAAGGTAGATTAGGTTTGAGCTGAATTGAACGTCATGTTAAAAATATGTTTGGTAGATCTTATTTAGTCATAATACATTTAGGTAATCTATCTTAATATATTATGTGGAGTTATGAGTTTAGGCATATATTAATATATTTTCACTAGTTAATTGAATATATTATGTTAAGAATTAAGATAATCAATTCATCGAAGTCATTTTCTTAATATGTATAAGAGTATGAGTTGATCAAGGTTTGTTCAATATTTTAGTTTGAATTAATGACTCCATGTTATTTGTAAATTAATATAGATTTTAGTTTGTGATTTACTTATGTAAAATGTGTTTTCATTTTCAAAAATTTAGGAAGAATTATGATATAAAATGATATGCTAAAATAGAAAATATGTAAGTTTGAGTTTATGAGGGACATTTTACTGAATCCATATTTACCCGGATAATTAAACCACCATGAGCCAGAATTTAGGAACTTGGAAGCACATATATGTTTGTAGAGAGAGATTAGGGTGACTGTGAGAAAGGGGAATGGGGTTGAGGTTTGTTATGATTTTTAATTTTTAGCAAACAAACTTAAAAAAAAAAAAAAAGGATTGGAGACTTTTCGAAAATGTTTCGAAAACATTAAGGAAAAATTGTAAACAAAGTTACTAAATTTAGAAAATAACAGAGTTTAGGGCAAACAAATAATTTCGAAATTACATATTGTTTTCGGTTCGCTTGTTTCAAATGAAATTTTTCGATGTTATCGACGAAAAATAAGAAAATTTTAATCTATGAGCCTATCGAATTGAGTATGCCTTTTGGTGGGTGTTGCTTCTTCACATTCAAAACCCGTCGTAACTAAGTGGGTTCTAGACATTTCATATTCGGGTAAGCCAAAATTATCCTCATGATGGGCCATGAGGCAAGACCAATTGGTTGTGGCAAATGTTATTTATAATTCGGGCCAACAAATTCTTTCAACAATATTCGATCGGGTCCTGAATATTCATTTTGGTGTAAAATTGAAACCCAAAATCTAGTTTGAAATAAAAATATCGGGTACCCGACTTGAAAAGTAAGAAAGAGTCATTTTTTATCTCAAACGAAAAATACCCGATAAAGTTAAGTTGGGTATCGAAATACCCGACCCAAACGTCAACCCCAACAATTAGGTGACATTCTTCTTTCAGGGATGAATGATTAATGAAAAGGAGAATAGTTAAGAAATTACCAACCGTAACACGTTTGTAGGGAAAAAAATTATTATGCCCATATAAAATAATCAATTAAAGCATATTATATTCACATAATATGGATTAGTAAATTATTCTTATTTCATATATTGAGTGAAAGACTTTTATTAAATTTTATGCGAAAAAACATTAATAATATGCTTATCAATTGAGAATATAAGAGTTTATTTTATAACGTTCGTTATGGAATCTTCAAGATATGACATTGCTTCAAGGTAATTTTTCAACTAAACTTGATATCTCATCACTTGTATATCTTGTCTTTCTTATCCCAATGCCACAACCTTATAAGTTAAAACACTTTAGATGATATAAGTTTGCTAACACTTTTAATTCTTTATTTTGGTGTAGTTTTGAGGAATAATTGTGTCTCCTTTTATAGATGAGAGCAAGGAGCCACACAATAAAGAGTTACAAGCTTACATATTTAAGTATCAACATTTAATCAATCATAAGAAATCTTTAACAAGGAGATCTTTAATAAAATAAAACTGACATCGGGATTGCTATGGGCAGTTCAACATTGGCTAAACTGTCCACAATTCACCATTTACTTGTTGCCATGTGGCAAACAAGTTACTTGAAACCGGGTTGACAATTTCTACTACTAAGACTTGAGAATTGTCCTAAATACCCTTCTTCTTCACAACTAATATGTCCTTTCATTTTCTCTGTCCTTTGTTCCTTTCCTGCACGTAAATTCAAAACTGTTGCTCGTGGTCCTCTGTTATGGAAAATCCCTCATTAAAAACATCAAATTTCCAGTTCCTTAAGGTATGGAGACTCCCAAGCAGTATTTTGAATTTTATTTGCAATTATGTTGCTCTTTCATGTTTGTCCTGCCTTTTTTTATTTCCAAGCAGCATAAATTGATTGAAAATTTTGAGCATGGTCTGCCAATTAATCAATCATAAAACAGAGGAAGAAAACAAGCAATGTAGAACAAGAAGCAAGAACAAAAACACTCAAAAAACCGCTAGAATCGAAGACCCTGAAATCTGATTTGAAGCCCAATTTGCAAAATTGAACAAGAACTGCTGTTAGTTGCGTAGGAAATAGGCTGTAATCAAACCTCCGAACAAAAAGAAGAAGATTCCTCAAGAAACCCGAACCAATTTTAAATGAAATTCACAGCCCGTTTAAGTTCTTGAGGGCCCGAACATATGAATCACTTAAATGAACACGACAAACAGCAATTAAACACTCCAAGATTGTTTTCCAATCAAAATCGAACAGAAATCTCACGACCCGTTCAAATTCTTCACAGCCCGAATTAAATTCCAGCTCAATTAGTGTATGTAATGCGAAATTAACTTCGTAAACACTCTACCCAAACCATAGAGAAGAGGAAACGAGCAGCAATTGTCCACAAACCTCCAGAAATCAGCTGGACAGAATTGGGGATCGACCGACCTGTTTGCTTGAGCTTGGTGAAAAAGATGATCAAAGTTTTAATTTTTGTTTTTTAACAAGGAGAGGGCAAAAGAGTATCTACAACAGCTGTGACCTGCTAGTTATAACCGGTAGTACAGATCAATTTTTTATTAATAAAAATATGTTGCAATTCATTTTTGTGGAAAACTGTCGACAGTTTACCACAAGGTGAACTGCTTTTAGCCTCTCCCAAATGACATTGAGATATTTTTTTTTTTCATGCAAATGCTCTAAATATTCTTTCAAGTTAGTCAAATTTCCACTCGTATTCGATCATTAGTCCACTTGCACTTAATTTTCTGACAAGTAAACTAATATTGAATTGATTAATTTATTTCGTTAAAATCTACATAAACCAAAAAATGGAATGAGTAAAATGTGGCAACCTCTTGAATGTATAACTATGAACAAATTTTTATGTTCCTCTAAAATGGATGTGGATTGCTTCTGAATTTTTAGAACAACTGCATTTGCACACATTACCGTTTTAAAATTGTAAAATTATGTCTTAAATTCATAGGCCAATTTTCTTAACACGGTTGGGAAGTGGGACCTAACACTTCATCATTGTGTTACATGAAATCTAAAACTGCACATTTTAAACTTTTAGAAGAAAATCGCACTCGTCACCCAAGTATATTTTAGTGATTGAACTCCAAATAAAAATATTTGTTTCTTATGTTTGATTGTTGTTCATTGAACGTGGCAATTTCACCGACGATATTCATGAGCTTTGTTCAAAGGAAAATATTAGGATACAAAATGCCAAGAATTATATTTCTAGGATGTAAAATATCAATTTTTTTTAGTCGGATTGAAATGTACCAATAAAATTAAATTTTCAAAATGCAAAATATCAATATTTTATATTTGCAGAGTATAAAGTGACAAAATCTATATTTACAGCTGGCAAAGTGACAAAAAATATTAAATAATTACTATTACATCCCTTCACAGACAACTTTCTTCTTTATTAAAACATACACTAAAGTACAAAGTATCAAATAAATTATATTTCCAAAGTGCGAAGTCCCAAAACTATTAAATCGAGTTACAAAATATCAAAGCATTTTATTTCCATGGCAAAAAGCCCACTATTCCACTACCTTTGAAGTCCAACATTTAAAATAACGACCACTTTAAAGAAGAAAATGTTTTAACATTGACGTTTATTAGTGCGATTATTCCACTACAAATTAGTGAAATTACTCATAGGTAAGATTTTCCAGTCAAATTAAAAATCTTTTGATAAAAAATAACATCAACTATCAATTAACGGACACTACTAGAATTAATCAAAATTCCGACCGAAATATTCTCACCGAAAATAGTTGGTGGGAATATTTCACGAATTCCCACCGAATTTAACATCAGTGGGGATATTCCCACCGAAATTTAAGTCGGTGGGAATATTAATATTCCCACCGACTGGCATCGGCACCAACTTTTCGTTCGGTGGGAATATTTTCACCGATTTTGTAGTCGGTGGGAATTCCCACCGAATTTGAAATCAATGGGAATAATAGGATATATAATAATTCCCACCGATTTGAAATCGGTGGGAATTTTATTATCGAAGAACTTACTTCTTTATTATATGAGATTATATATTTGTCATAATATAATAATTGTGTTAGTAACTAACGGAGATTAGGTGTTTCAAGCAAAAAAAAAATTTGGATACGATAGAGTTTGATGCAATTTTGCATAACACAGAATAGTATCATATATGCCTTTATTCCTAAAATAAATGGTATATTATATGTCGTAAACAAGATACTTATTATGGTAGACCACTGTATCGATCAGGAGATTCTTGTAAAAAAAATAGCATTTTCAGTTTCACCTCAACTTTTTGATTTTGTATTTTATCCCATTACGTCTTTTCCATGTAATTTGGGACTAAAAGTGCAAAAATAAAAAAATCTTATTGGACAAAAGAGCAAAATAGTTTTCAATTTAAGACAAAAATAAAATTTCTAAAGTATAGGAGCGAAAGTGCATAGTATCATATATATATATATATATATATAACAAGAGACCAAAAGTGGTGACAGTGCAATCGTGTTAAATTAAAAATGCAATGTTAATTACCAGCTATATATTGTGATCATAGATCTAGTAATTTGACATACAATCCAAACATGTTCAATTTATTCAATAATCTTGACTTTACAAGATAAAATTTATATATATATATATATATATATATATACTAGGTCAATTGCTCCACGCTCCCGCGCGGAGGATATTGCCCAGTGCTAATGCATAATTAAGGACTTGTATGGGTGGAATTGGATATTTTATGGTAAAATAAATAACTATCGACCGGTTCAATCATATTGTTCTCGACCATGCACTACAGCCTTCACAACGCGGTGTCTACAGACTTTATAATTACAAGTTTGTGGAGAAGTTTTTGGGGAGTCAAAGAGAATGTGAAGAATTAAAGGAGAAAAATTCTAGGTTGGTTGAGGATCAAAAACTTCGATAATGAGAAAAAGGCAGAGGAGCGGTATGCGAAGGCTCTCAAGACTTTTATGTCCATAATATTAAGTTTATCCTTATATTCTCCTATCATACGCTCATTGTTCAATTGTTTACTCTTCAACTCATTGATTTTGTTGGTTCCAATTTAGTGATGTTTTCTATTATTAATTAATTTTGTGTGTACAATTTTTTTTTTGTTTGCAACAGTATATCATAAAACGATACTGTTTTCGTTTGATTCTGTCATTCGCAGTATAACATAATTTAGTTTCGATTTGTGTGAGTATCTAATGAGTCTGATCAACTATAGAATGAAGTTTTATAAGTATCCATAAAAGCCTAAAAGGTTATTGTTTATTTAATTTAACTCAACATAAACAAATACCTGGTGATCATCTGTCAACTTTATAACTTTTTAAGCTGCTCTCCTTTGCTCTAAGATTGTTCTCCGACTGTTCACTTCTCCAATGAAATGACCTCTAAGTAGATTTAACGTAATTTTTACCACAAATTATCCAATTCCACCCATACAAATTGATTAGCAAATATTGGATTATAATATAATTGAAATTCTACATACAACAACTTATCTGTTGAATTAGTCTGCTCTATTTTGGTCTAAGATTGTTCTTCGACTGTTCACTTCTCTAATGAAATGACCTCTAAGTAGCTTTAATGTAATTTTTTACCACAAAATATCCAATTCCACCCATACAAGTTGATTGGCAAATCTTGGATTATAATATAATTCAAATTCCACACACAACAACTTATCTGTTGAAACAATACAACTATATATTAAATAGAAAATATTATTTACGAAAGATAATTTATAGTTGATATTAGTTAAACGGTGTAGATTGTATAAGGGAAATGTTCCGACCTTCTGAATTACTCTAATTTAAGGGGGAAGTTTTAAATTAGATACATAAAGTATGATGGCTTAAATGCTTCAACATAATGTCCACCAGCATGTCTTCTAAAACGCAATCACAATAAATAAGCAAATAACATTTTATCTCATGACTGTTTGTTTCGTTTTCCCTGAATAACGTAAAAAATTCCCCAAAATGTGCTGTGTTGTAAAACTTACTGCAATGTACCTTGTTGCTATTTTATTCTAAATAGTAATAGGTTAATATTATTCCGCAATAGTATTATATTTATTTAACTCTGCATATTTAAAACATTATAAATTATCAGCAAATATATTTAAAGATTTTTATAGGACATTGCTGTTGATATATGAATTAAATAGTAGTAGATAAATTAGTTTTTTAAAATTTTAATATAAGTACTTTAATTTAATTTGAGATATTATTAAATTTTAAACAAATAGCGTATATTTATTGAATTAATTTTCAATTAACAATATTATATTATTATCTTCATAATTCATGAAAAATAATTAGTTAAAATATTAAATACCTAAATTATCTAGCGGTATTTTATTATTTAGTATGATTTGGTCGTAAAAATATAGACAAAACTGTTCGTTTAGGAGGAAACAGTTGTTCGAAATAAATATAATATATTGATATATAGCTCACAAGTATTATATTGTAAAAATTCAAAGACGAGCTAAACATGTTTTATGTAATATGTTATCTGACAGAATTGGCCCTCAATAACCTCTCTATTATTCAACTATCGTAAAGTGATTTCTTTATCTTTGCACCTCTTCATTCCTCTCGACCTCTGATCGAGGAAGCGATTACTTTTATTTTCAATATGGTGGTATCGGTAAAGGGGGTTCCCCAATGGGTCGGTCTCGTCGTTCGAATGGGTGGGTTCGGCAAGGAAGACGAAGTCAGCATCGTCGTTTCTTTTATGTGTCGGTGCTTGGATACTCTTCGTCTTGTATCTGAGTATCGATGTCACGAGACGTGCTCTGGTGTTGTCAGAGGTCTTCATCAAACTGATATCGGAGGACTATGGTTGTCGAATTTGTAGGAATCCATCAGAGAGTTCGTCTTCGATCAGATACTAAAAAAAACGATAAAGTTACTCATCTTATTTAGTTTAATCGAGGTTGTCGACTTCTCCTTATTTTTTGTCGTCGAACATTTAGCTTTATTTTCTTGAATGTTGGTTTGTAGATACCTATGTAGTCGTGGAGGAATAATAGAAGTTAGCTTACACTTTTACCACTAAACTATCACCGCTACACTACACTTATTGTATACAAATGGACTTTCTGTCGAACAATATAATTTAGCATGATAAGGAGATAAAAATTTAATGGGATTCATATCGGTTCGATAAATATTAGCTTCTCTGGAGTACCAAAAGCAAGCATAATAGCTGTCGTTTGTTGATTGGCGATTTCATCCGGCTGCCTCTGCGGCTGCTGATCTACAATAGTAAATATAAATTTTGAAAAGCATTTTGACGACATTAGAATTTACATCATTTAATTTCTCAGCACGACACCAAGTGCGTTCTGTTTTTAAAACTATTAGGACTGTCCATTAAATTTAAAATAATAGTATGACTTTTCATATACTACGAAAAGGAAATATTTGAACAAAAAATATGTGGCAGTTATTGAATATTGGTAATACAATTTAAATTTATTTAAAGGATTCGTAAAACGGACTGACAATAAATAAGCAAATAACGTTTGTTTTATGACCCTTGTTTTTTTCATTTTCCGCAAATATCGTAAAAAGTTCCAAATAATATACTATTTTGTAAATGCTATATATATATATATAATTATAATTATAATTCTAAAGAATTTTGACTCAAAGGTAAATTGCTTTTATAAATTATTGAATATTGTAATTGATTGCAATATTAATAATAATATTTTTTATTTTTTTATAATTATCCTAGCAATGATATATAGCACGAAGCGGTCTAAAACAGTACAACATAATATACTTTATTTATTTGTTAAATTGATTTAATATATCTTTTTATTAAATGCTTTTTCCCCCGTCTGTTTGCAACCAGTGCGCTCGGCAGGGGAATTCTGGTCGTGCGAGTGTGCTTTTGCAATTTATTTTTAAACGGCATAATAATGAAACAGCGCGGTTTATTGAATTTTTTTTTATGACCATAATATATTATCGATTGAAACCAATAAATACATTTCCGATATAGAATTATTGTTTTCTATCTTGTTTAGCGCTTATTATTTATTATGAGGACAACATATTATCTTTGTAAAAGATATTTTTTTTTATTGAATTGAAACATACAAAGCAATGGTCAAAATCTTAATTCTAAAAATCTAAATATCAATTAACATTCATCATGTAATGCTAAAGAAGTTAGTCGAAGACCATATACTTGGCCTCCTCGGAGACATCAGGACATAAATTTTGTTCGGAAAACAATATATCACAAAGTAAAATTACACAAAATATACATATTGGTCAAAATTCAAAGACAAGCGGATTTTCATACAAAACTACATCCGCATAAGATCAGAATAATTCTTTTAATTATAATGACAATACCGATCATCGACAGGATATTCCAGAGTGAATCAGCAATCATTAGAAGTTGAAGAAAAGTAAGGATTTGAGGCATTTTGATATGAACCACGAGTTCATCCTATTCGTTACTCTGGCTGAAAAAAAGGTACTTAATTAAGCTCCCATCATCGTCATCTCCACGAAAATTTCGATATCTCCAAATTAGTTAGGAATGTTAATCTAAGAACGGCTAATGGGAGTGTTTGGGTTATACGTTTTCTCCTGCTTGGCTGTCCACTGTAAAAAAAAAAATATTTTAAACACTGGCTCGCAGAAGTATATTTGAACTATGTCGAAAATCCGACTCTGTATAGGTATTTGTAATATTTTAAATGAGATGTAAGAATAAAATTTATCTTATATTATTAACACATACTAATATATTATCCTTGAAAGAAAATTTACAGTATCTGTGAGAAAGAACCAACGGATTTAAAAAATAGATACCTTATTTTGTGCAGCCTCGTATATAGCATTAGCAATGGTACGATAATTGTCTTCTTCAATAAGAGCCAATCTGACATTCTTCAAAGTTTGATCATATTTTTTTGTACCAAAAATTTCGAATTCCACCCATACAAAAACTACTTTAGAAATTTTTTTTATAGATATTAAGTTGAATAGCAAATATTGGATTATAATATACTTCAAATTCCATGCCCGCAAAATCATATGTCGAATATATATATATAAATAATATTCTAACTGAATCAACAACACAACTCTAATTTATATCGAAAATATAATTGATGTGAGACAATTTATAGTGGTCATTTTAGATCTCACGACCATAATATTATAAGATAAACGGTGTAGATTGTTTAACGGGAAACGTTCTCACCTTTTCAACTTCTCATAGTTATAGCTTTATAGGGGTAGTTTAAAAATATATAAAAAAAAGTAATATTGCTTAAATGCTTTAACCTAATTGGACGTGCATAAACTAAAACGCACCGACAATAAATAACCAAATAATTGAATAACGTTTTGTTTTGTGACTATTTGTTTCATTTTCTAAAAGTTTTGTAAAACTTACTGCAATGAACCTTGTTAATTTTTTATTTTAAATAGTTACAGGTTAATACAATTTTCCAATAATATATATTAAATATTTTTTTATAGAATATCGTTGTTGGCATATGAATGAAATAGTAGAAAATAACAACTAAAAAAATAACATATATTATATTATCTCTGTAAAAGATAAGTATATTCTCGACATCGAAACATACAAAGGGATGGTGAAAATTATATGTGTAAATTAAGATATCAATTATAATATGTACAATGCAATAACACATCAAATTGCTCGAAATTAAAATACCGATCTAAACAACAACTATTATTTGCACAATGTAATGATCATGGAGAAATATTTTATTATATTTTATATATTTGTATTTGCGTTATTACTTTATCTTTAATGTTTAGTGTAGTATGTACATTAAGTCGAACGGAGCAAATTAATCTAAACCTGAATTTGCATGTTCAATGGGACAGATTAATCTGAACATGAATCTGAATCAAAGAATGTTTTACTATCTATATACAATAATAATTTGAATATTTATTTATTTAATATAGTAATATTATTCTTTACAACCATGGCATAATTTTGAAATCTCATTAAATTCATCAATATATTCTTTTTCTTTCTTCCTCAATATCTCGTGCAAAAAACCGACATCGTCTTCCTTATGTTGAATCTCTAAATTATGAATTCCACCCAGTTGTTCGCACACTGTTTTTGCCTTATGTTGGAATACCCTCGTTTCTCTCTGTAATAGAAAACACAGATGAATACAGTTTTAACCATCCTAAAAAATTATACTAATATTCCAACAAATACAAAAATACCTTATGTTTTTCTTCCAACTCGAAAAGTTTTTTCTCACAATTTCCGAATTCCTCGATAGCAGCTTTTAGTGCATTGGATTTCTGCACGCATTATAAATTTAGAAAATTTTGTATAATTTTATCAAGGCTTGTAAAAAAAAAAATTTGCACCACCTTTTCTTTATCCAGGCCTTCAGCACATCGGAAACTTAGTTGTTGTTTTTAATCGATATTAAAGTATGAACAGAAATAAAAATACGATTATAAATTAAAATAAAATAATTATATTCTATAGGTATCGTTCCAACTTCCAAGACCTGATAGAGGAGATTGCCCGATCTTGATGAACAGTGCCTATTTCTATACACTTCAAACAACGGAAATTTTGCTTCATCTTATCCATCTATGCTTATTTCGATTTGCTATTTTAGAATTCCGAATAAATTTAGGGTAATGGGTTAGTGGATTTGTTGTGGCCTCGTAGTTGGCGGCCCGCGGCCGTATTTCTTCTTTGGTTGAAACCGAAATAGAAAAAATAAATAAACATAACAAAAAAATATTTGGTAAGCTCAGATCGATAAGCAAGATCAAAATTAAAAAGTAATAGAAAAAAATAATTAACGTAGAAATAAATAAAATAATTACCCGACTGAAAAATAAATGTGGATCGAGTAACACAATGAACATAAAATAATTGTTCAAATATAAAATACAGAAAAATAAACCACAGAGTTACTAATAATGTAACGCACAATTAAAGCAATAAAATACCTTGAAACAAATTACAAAATAAAAAATATGGGAATTTTTTATTTATCTTAAGAAATTCAAAATAAAATAAATTAATCGCACAGTCCATTACATATATAAGAACATATAATATTCTTCAGGAAAAGGAGGATAACAAATATAATAGTTAAATAATAATATTTTGTTTAAGCAGCAAATTAAATTATGTAATAAACTGATCCAAATTAAAGAAAAAATGACAGAGCATAAACTTCAGAGCATTTTCATATCATTTTCGAAATACTTCTATATAACTTTTTCCATATTCAGCCATTTTTTTCGAAGATGTGCTTGCCTTTCCAATTTATTTTTTCCCGCATAATTCTGAAACGACGTCATTTTGATTGTGAGCCTGTTTTTTTATCTCATCCTTCTCAATTTCCCGTCTACCCTGCTTCCTAAGAGCAGCTTGTCTACCAATTTCACCACAGCGGCTTGTCTTGAACTCTGTCTCCACTAATTCTGTTTTAAATGAACAAGATGGAACAGAAGAGGAAGATAGGATTCATGATTTGCCAGATTGTCTTCTCCTACACATCTTGGCTCCAATCACTTGCCTAATAAACTCGATTAACCACCTATACCAAGCCAAATTGATAAGAAATTATGATATATTTCAAATTGGATGGCATATCTTGGATGGTAAAATATTTCCAATTCCACCCATACTAACTTATAATTTTTACGACAATTAAGCATCATCAATTTTATTATCCTTAGATTTCTAGAACAAAAAAATAATTTACATTTACTCCACAATATTAGTTCACAAGTATAATCAAGGTAAGCCAATTTATAGTAGCTATAGTAAAGATCTAACGGCCAAGAAATTAGGAAAATCCAACGGTCAATTAATTAATAAATCAACAGCCTTTTATTTCCAAATATTTAAACAGATCTGAACTTTCGTGTCTTGTAAAACGTGCTAAAAAATAATATATAAATTTGTTTTGACCGTTGATCTTTAAACTTTAATTATATGGACTGTTCGACTATCACCATAAATATAGGTAGTTGATAACGCGGAACGTGTCCTATTATAAAATTTACACAATCTATCTTGAAATTCCTTGGCCGTTGGATTACGATTGCTTCTATAGATTCAGTCATTTTTACTTACATATATATGAAATATTTAAAAAATAATTATTAATTAATAAATAATGTTGTGAAACCAGCACATGTGACTCATCAGATTCTAGAAAGTACTATGTCAGAAAATAGGCCCGAGTAATTTGTTTAACAAGCTACAAGACACGCAAGTTAATAAAATTCGAGAAAGACTGATTTAATGAAAAATATGAGTTTAATTTTATTAACGAAGA
Organism: Penstemon eatonii; assembly: GCA_038501285.1. Classification (NCBI taxonomy): domain Eukaryota; kingdom Viridiplantae; phylum Streptophyta; class Magnoliopsida; order Lamiales; family Plantaginaceae; genus Penstemon; species Penstemon eatonii. Next base: position 55,138,901 of record CM076715.1, on the reverse strand, counting down.
TGATTTCGAGATTTATGGAAAGCGTCGTTTTGTCCTTTGTCGACTTTTTTTTTATTCAATTTGGCTTGTTCTTACATATGTTTTCGTTTACTTTTGTCGGTTATATGCTTTATTTCTGTGTTAAATATTTTATATAGTCGATAAAGAGGTAAAGCGGTAGACAAAGATGGAAGTAGAAGAAATATATAGAACAAAGATCGCGGAGATAAGATCTATTACCAAAGATCGGAATATATTTTTAAGCATTTTTCAACCCTGCCTCTATTATCAGTAGTTTAATTTTATCCCCATTAACAACGTCTAAACTTTAAAACCTGGCGCGCATTAGTAAGCCTCTATGTCATGGTTTGAAGATAAGTTTAAGTAAATTATTTGTTCTGACAACAAAGCAGTATAAATATAAGTAAAACGCATGTAAAAAAAAAATTATCTAAGATTTATATTTTGTTAAAGTAAAAACAAGAAAATGGTAAATTATTTTGAGTTGGAATGTTTTATAAAGAATCAATTGGGTTCTTTAGATCTTGATATAATAGATGTCGATGAACTTATCTATGCAGCGGAGGTAAATTTCCGATGTAATACTTATATCGACAAATCATTCATAGAAGATGTAATTCGAAGTTATAAGTTAGAACAGAGAGCTGCAGGGGAACCAAAATATGGAATCATTAGTTACGAATGCCAGAATAACACTCCCATAAGAGAAAGAGGAGTATTTTTCATGCTAACTTACAATCCATTAGAAGAAATTCAGGTATTATGTAAATATCCTAAATAAATGTCTAATGAATGTATAACTTCAACATTTTCTATAACATGTGTTAATTATGTTGTAGAAAGTTCCAGTTGGAATGCAAAAAAATATTGGGATGTCAAAAGTAAAAGAGATCTATATACGGAATGGGAACATATTTTGGACAATCAAAGTAGCTCATCTTCTTTTGGGAGTAGCATGGAATGGAGTAATGATTGAAAATTCAGTAGAATATGCAGACATAATAATGTTATATCAGTCAGCAGTTAATACATTCGAATTTAGCCTTTTCAGTGGTTACTCATCTCGGAAGTTTCAAACATTTAATGAATATGGAGGGATTGAGGATATTAATACTGAATATGAAGGGCAAAAAGAAGTTTCAAATCTTACAACTCCATTTGTATTGAAATCTTGCTATAGTTTTTCAATAATGCCTGCTTTCTTCGTGACAATGCATGGAGCAAATCAACGATTGGTAATGATTTCCCATATTTATTTTAATGTTGCTTAAAAAATGCTTTAACAAATTTATGTATAATAAAAGAAAATTTTTATTTTAGAGAATACCAGCGCAGTTTATTCAATCAGCTGCCATGCTAAGTACTCGACGCGTAAATTTGAAATCTGGGATACGAAAATGGTTAGTTAAAATGACAGATGAAGGTTTTGGAGATGGATGGGATATTTTCTATCGAGACCATAACCTGAGTACAGAAATGGTGGTTTTCTTTCGAACAAGTGCAATAACATATCGTCCAGTTATATTTAAGCAAAGTAGAGTACAGATGTTATATAGTTGGTATATTCAATATCTATAAATTGTGCTTAAATTATTTTGACTGCGTTAAAACAAGCAATTATTTCCGTTTGGATCAAAATTTCCAATCCTGATTCCTGACCAACTATTGCAATGGTTAATAACTAATTACCGACCTCTAACTTTTTAATGTCATCGACCGTGCAATTTAACCTACACAAAACGGTGCTTATTGGCTAACTGAATAGCGAGATATTTTTTATCGTCCGTCACATCATCCTTCTTGTCCAAATTAATTAAATAACAAAGGAGGTCTCCTACTTCTTGTCAAGAGTAAAATTAATTGGCAGTATCGCAATGAATTGGAGCAATTCTTCTTGTATAGGAATCCAGGAACAAGATAAAAAAAATTGTATTGGAAAATGGAAAACAAAATCGTGAACAAGTAAATTGATTCTCTAGATATTTTAAAATAAACCAAGAAAAATATCTCCAAATTAAATACTATAACTATGTAGCAATAACTAAAAAGCCTTCTGAGAAGAAATTACCTGGAAGAAGATAGATTGGTTCGATAAAGTGTAGAAGTAAAAGAAAGTTTAAAGTTAGAAATAAATGTAATTTGATTTGCATGACTTTGTAAGAAAATTAGGATGGAGAGAACATGAGATTAAAAACTCACCAAATAATAAACTTATACGTGAATGTAATAATCGATAAATAACCAATACCTTTTTGAATAAGAATAACCATTATATTTGACATACTTTAATCAAGTCAAACTACGGTCACGATTATAAAAGATAATAATTGTTATAAGTCATAATATACATGTTAAATAAAAGAAAAATAATATTTTCGCCGGTGAACCTAGCAATCCTCTCGTTCTCCATCTATTTAGCAAAGTTGAAAACCCAAGCCCAACAGATTACATTATAAAAAAATTACCTCAGAATCTTTATTCAGTACAACACATGTATATTATTCACACGTTGTCAGAATATTGTGTATGAATCTCACTACCTAAACTCATCCCGTTGTATGATTATACAGTTATAAAAAAACTAATATAATAAATTAGATATCTGAACAATAATATATACAGTGTATCTATTATAATTAAATAATTTATTTCATTGCTAATTGTCATGAAAGTATAAATGAGAAAATCACCGAAATGCAACCAAGAGAAAATGGGTCCGATAATATTTTGTTGATTAAAATACCGACCAATAAAATATAGAATAAAACGCAAAATTAACAGAGTTAATTAAACTAAAAAATCGTTAAGCCCCAAAACAAAATAACATAAATTAAATAATATAAACAACACATAAATAATATATTGAATAATAAACATATAAAATACAAAATAAAAAATAATTAAAATAAAATATAACAAGGTAGTTCGTCCACAGCAAAAAAATTGTCAGACAAAAAATTACTAAAACAATTATCAATAATAAAATTTAGAATATAAAAGAAAAAAATATAAAATAAGAAAAAGAGTTGAATAAACAAAATTAAGGCAGTTACCGAGTATGTAATTTTAAAATCGATTTAATCGAGAAATGCTGGGGTTTTTTAAGTTCCCGAAATTATGTTAAAGAACGAAAAAATTAAAAAGCAAATACGAAGCATGACACGTCAAGCCAAAAAATATTTCGTACTTGGAAGTTGAAAAGTAAGACTATGTTATACGCAGTCATGCATTTGTTAGCTTGGCATAATAAAACTGAGATCGAAAAAGTTAGATACTATGAGGAGATAGGAAAGCCATAGAGAATAAATGTGGAGGAGGTCGAAAAATTAACCATTATATGAAAAGGATAAAGAAAATCAGCAATGCACAAGGTACAATAACACACAGCGCGTATGGCATCAAAATTAAGTCATGTTATATATTAACTTTATTTGTAACTGGGTTACTGTGTAAAAGTTTGTGAAAATTAAAATTTTTTTTAGTTTCATTAACTTAACTTATCCAAAGATATCCTAGATTATATTGAATTAATCTACTCGACAATAATCAGATAACGTCGAAAATTTCCCGGCTATACTGCATGCACAATGATTAAGTTCTCTTAGACCAATATACTATCATTCACTACAAAGATGAGTAGATACTGTTTATTAAAATATTGTTCAATAAATAAGTATTAATATATAAACTAATTTAACTAAGTGCAAAATATAAACACATGAATAGTTCATAAGGTGTATAAGTTATCGATATATATAATACTCTCTAATAAAAGTATGTCTACAAGAGATATTATGTAAATAATAAGCAACATAAGTTAAAGTCTACATAAACGTAACTCCAAATTTTACAAATAATATATAACGGTATAACACAGAGCTGAGAACAACAGTGCGACCCACGTTAGTTGCCGGTTGAGTCACCATGATTTACCTCCTCTCACAATCCCGTCAGACAGAGAGTTGAGGGACGCCCGGGGTGAGCGATTTCACCTTTTGGAACAAGATTATCACATCTTTTATCAACTAAGTTATTACAACTTATGTGACAATTGTAGATATTGTGAATTATTCGATCACAAAATATGTACCAACATATGACATAACTCTTATTGGGAGGATTAGCAGAATCCATCTATCTACTCCCAAGAATAGGTCGTAAGGAGCACTATCGAGTAACATTTGCAACCATAATCCTACTCCTCAACAAAACGTAACTCCATGAAATACCCACACCAAGCTAACTTGATTATAAATTATGGTATATTTCAAGTTAGCTAGCATATATTGGATTATAAATATTTCCAATTCCACCCATACTAACTTATCCTTTGCATATATATTATTCATTATCGAATTTATTTTCCTAACTTTTCTACAACAAAACAGTAATTTAAAAATATTTCTTGTTACCAGTTGAGAAATACGCTGAAGGTGCGAATTTATAGTATCTATGATAAAGATCCAACGGCCAAGAGAATATAAGATGAACTTCTACATTGTACTACTGTAAACGTACAGCAAAACATTAATTTAAAAATTGTGATTGTGCTTAATTATTATAATCTAAAAAAAAGCTAAAAGTTGTAGAGAAGTAAAAGTAAGTGGTGTTTGCAAATTATGCCAACAAGTCCAAAAAAAGCAACTTTGGATGTTTGCAAAAAAATCACTTTTGTCCACTTTCTTCTCTCAAAATAAAAAAGTATAAGCTAAAAGCACCTACCATGTCAACTTTATGTAGACAGTTTAAATAAATTACTTACAACATTCATCATTATCTGACATTGCGTGTATTGCTACTATCCTCTGTAAAATAATTGATTCGACATCTAACACCAATATGACTTCAATATGCCACACTAAATTAACTTGTTCGAGAAGGTGGATTCGATCACTCCGTTCACCCATCACACACTGTCCGATGGGATTGTGAAAGGACGTAAATAATGGTGACTCAACCGACAACAGAGGCTGGGAACAGTACTAAATTAACTTCATATGCAAAAAAAAACCCAAAACCATATTTAATTATTTTATTCGACCAATCATGATATAATATCTGTTGTTCTACGATGTTGATCAATATATTACAGTAATAATAGTTCAGTGGTCATAAATGAGTAAATACAAAAATGTTTCAGAATCATTGAATTTTAATATATCTTCGATGTTAATTAAAGATTTAAACACGATTGAACTATTTTTTTATCTATAATATTTTGAAATATTACAAAATAAAGAATAATATCTTAAATTCGTAAAAAATATGGCAAGTTTTTTTTTTTGTTATTGAAACTATGAATGCGGTTAAGTTTCTTTATTATATAACATTACATTTTAGTGCAAGTAACCATAAATTTTACCATACTATTTAAATCAATTCTTAAATAATAAAAAAAAATAACAATTTAGTTAATAAAACGTTAAACTAATATACAACTAAAATCGTTATAAAAAGCAAAAAAAAAAAGAAAATACGAAAATAATGTTCATATTTATAAAATTTCAGAGTCTACATATATTTCACGCACTATTACAAAAACAAACACATTTCACATATTATCTTACTCACATAACTTAGGAATTTTTTTTTTTATTAGCATAATATACAAATCTATTACAATACATAAATATACACACATATAGATACAAAAAAACACTTCATAGAGACGTTATGATCTTCTAAAAAGCATTTTCAGACGTCCACAAATCCAGCCTTTCACTTTAACATTCCAGGATTCGACAGCAGCTTTTAGCATTGATCGTGCTTTATCGTGATTTTGTGTTCATTTTCAAAATATATTATTTTAGTAACTATAATCTGTAAAAGAACAAATTATTTTAAAAGTATAATATAATAATAAGAAAGGAAATTTGTTGAATTACTAAAGGTGCGAATAAAGTTACGATGGGGTATAAAAATTATTACCAAGCCATATTTATTTTGAACAATCAGCATATGGAAAGATTTTGATTTAGCTATGCTATCCACCGTTTCCGTATTAAAGGAAATGAAGATGTTCAAATTTGTATTGGCTGGAGAACTTTTGGCAACCATTTTCACATGCTACGGAAATATCTGCAATAATATTATTAAATATAAAATTTAAAAAGATAATTTTTCTTAATTAAATAAATAAGTAAGAAAATACTAATAATCTTTACCATTAATGCAATAAACGGTTTGTCAGCACAAACAAAAAAAAAATATTCAGTAGTTGTTAACTACATTAGCGCGAAAGTAAATACAGGTTCACACATCTTCACTGGCAGTAAAGTTATAGAACGTTGTCTCCATACCATCCAAAACCCTGTACATGATCCGTTAAGTTGAGCATATATCGATCCATCATACCCCTTGTCTCTAAAGGTCTGGGATAAGAAGCTAAATTTTATTTCTGGATTGTACATTATAATCATTTGTGGTGATTGTTTGTCAGATATTTTCCGAAACATCGTTTGAACAATATTTATATTGAGGCTTTTGATATTCCATGATAATATTGAACGTTGTTGATGCGAATTTGTATCAAATTTTTTGGCAATGGATATTTCAGTGTGTGTTAAATCAGATATAATGCTCACTGGAAGACATATCTTTAAAAAACATGACATTACATTTTGCCCTATGTAAGTAGTTTGAAAGAGCTCGTCGTTTGTACGAAAATAATAGTTGATTTTTTCGGACCGAAGAATGTTTACATCCATATTTCCAAGTACTGCCATTGCTGTAGAGAATAATATATCTATATTAAATAAGTAAATACTCTAATTGATTCGTTTGGATAAAAAAAACGGTATTTAACCGAGAATAGCTGTTCCATATATGAAATTCATTATCATCGTAAACCAAATTCATTAAAATACGAATAAATCATATACAATCCGAACATACAAAATCTGCACAATTAATTATATTTATTAATAGATTTGATGATAGTGATGATAGAGTATACATGTTTGTAACTAACGTCTTAACAACATAAATAGATCTCCAGAAAATTAATTTTCTACAACCACTTAAATCATAATGTTGCACATATATATAACAAAATTATATAAACATTTGCACAAAGTACTGCTAAGATGATAAACGAAATACCTTTTGTTTTTGCAAGATAAATTGTAGAAATTTAGATTGTATCCGCAGTAAATGACTTATTTTCAACAGAAAGACAATTTATAAAGCAAAGATATTATGCACATATTAACTATTCACAATTGCGTGCATTGGAAGCCAGTCTACACTAACGCACGGTATATTATATTATATTATATTATATTATTTTATATTATAGTAATAAAGTAAACAAAAGTCTTGACAAACAGATAAATTAATATTAAAAGAATAAAAATTCAATTAAATTAATACTTTAATAAGCATGAATATACTTGAATAAGCATGAATACTTGTATAAGCATGAATTACCTTCACATACTGTTCATCTACAATTTTATATCTAAATTTTATTGTATGTGTTATATATAGGCAAGATAATATTAATTATAAAATAGTTTAAAAAAATTGTTACAAATTAGCAACAGCTTCAATAAGATAAACAAATAAATAAAATTTATTTACAATACCATAGTATAAGAAAAAAATTATGCTAATTAAATTGCAAAACCAAACTCGCACGACCACAATTCCCCTGTCGGGGCCACACGTATCTGGTAAAATTTTGTTACCACTAATCAGTAGGCCACTTAACGTTAGTCCAAGATAACATGTATTTATTTAGAAAATTACATAAAATATCGTTCAATAAATGAGATTTATTTGTTACGCTTCCCAAGGATTACAGACAGTTTGGCAAAAGGAATCACGGTGTTCAGTTTATTTGTTTTTAGTTCAATGTAAAGTTAGAACGGCTCAAGATCCTCTGTACCACTTTTGGTGTACCACTTAAGTATATCATCACTAATTGATTGACACATGCATATGTGAGAATTATTATAATTGTCATATTTGCAAGTGTCAATTAATTATTGGTGATACACTTAAGTGGTAAAAATATAATATGTTACTGAAACTCGATCAAATTCCATATACTCGGTAAGATAAATAATGAAGGAAGACATACCAAGTTATGCATGCACATTATAGTCGAACACAAACTCGAAGAACAATATAATTGCTGATTCATCAATTGTGCAACAGAACAAGTCAAAATACATAAAAAGAGAAAAAGCTAGGATGTGCTAATAATTCATCAAAGTAGCCATCAATTTTTATAAACCAACCGGAAGATAAATGGCCGGTATCTCCAATCGACTCTAATTCAAATTAACGAACGCCCATTTTCTCGAACTTTAACTCATCGCCATCACTAATTATCCAATGCCGAACAGTCCAACCGTATACAAACAATTACCATCATATTGCGTACAAAAACTTGATTCCATTCAGCAGTCATATAAATCTTACTACGATTCTTGACAAAATCTCATTTTCTCAAACCCAAACTCATCACCATCACTAATTATACTGTTATTGAAGCCTCTCCAATGCCGTACTGTCCAACCGTATACAAACAATTACTATTTTAGTAATTTCCCAAGAGAGTGGAGAAACCCAACAAAAATATTGGGATCATGGCTTCGTAAAATGCATTCTATACAGCACTAAATCTGTAAAAGAGCTGTGATAGAAAATGCACAAGAATTTTCCAATTCCTCCCATATCAAAAAAAATTGATTTAAAAATTTAAATTTTTTCGAGATAAATAAAATATCTTGAATAATAATATATTCATATTTCGGGCACGCTAACTCATACATTACATATAGATTACTCTTACTTTATTTTATAATCATAAATTTTCGACAACATTTAATTGTTTATTACTAATTAATAATTAATTTATATATATTTCATATTATTATGAGTTATTATATTAATTAAGAGTAAGTCAATTTATAGCAGCAATCGTAAAAATCTAACGAACGGGAAATTTTAAGATAGACGGTGTAGATTTAACAATGGGAGACGTTCCACTTTTTCAACTACCCATATTTATGGGGCAGTCTATAAAATTACAAAGATCAACAGCAAAAAACAAAACGGATAGAGATATTTTTGTTTCTGCACGTTTTACAAGACACGCAACTTCAGATTTGCATAAATATTTGGTAATAAAGAAGATTCGCAGTCAAGATCAGTTCTCAATATATTAAATGATAACAAATTAAAGACCAGCACACGTGGCTCGCTAAAGACTAAAAAGTACTACCTACAAGGTAGTTCGGAATAATTCGTTTAACAAGACACGCGAGTTCTTATTCATATTTACGAATTATTTTAACAAACTCCTTTTAAAAACACCGGAAGATAAAACATTGTTTTGTTAATAAAATTATTCTAAATTTCGTTGTGGTCTATCTTTTGTATGTACGATATTTTTAATATTAAAACAAATAAACTGATAGTTGAAGTTAATCGTATTACAAACTAATTGTAACTAACATTGTTTTTTACTAAAGAGCTTAATCAAAAAAAATTGTAACTAATATTGGTTTTTATACGATAATATAAAATATTAAAAAAGTTAAGCTAACATATTCTAATAATAATAAAAATTAAATAAATAAATGTTTTATCAATCACAATACTTTCTACAATAGTTGTTTACAGTTTTATTGATCTATACAAAGTATTACAGTTTTCATGTAAATGATAAGCTATTAACGCGAATTTTCACTTGAGCATTAACTTTGGCTCTTATTTTATGCTTGCTAATTGGTTTTAATCTATCAAGTATAACAATCGATGATCATTATTGAATTGAATAACTGATAGATATTGAAGCAGCAAACAAGAACTATAATGGAAGCTGTATATCTCCGTACTTTTTTCCAGTAGTATTATGTAATGTTCGAAGGTTCCAAGGTTTCAAGGTTCAGGAGAAGATTGAAGTGCAAGCTGAAATCGACCGACGAGAGAAAATTGAAAATTTTATGGAAAATATAATCTTAACTATATGTTCTTCAAAATATGTTTTCCTTTTCGACAACAAATTTGGAGTTGTAAGATTCCAACGCATTATACTTTTGTCTTATTTGAAAAACTGTAAAATTATTAAACAGTGCTATCGTCTTCGTTCACTGCTTTAAGTAATTTTGAAATGTACCTGATCATCAAATATTATAAATATGATTAAGTTAAAGTTTGGAAGTTTTTATCTCCGATAAAAAACATTTAACTATACTCATTAGCTTGACCATTTTATTCGATAATTGTCTTGTCAATTAAGTAATTTTGTCAAACATTTTTATTACTGCACGCTTATGCTAAGTGTTAATATAAATAGAGATATAAAGAATATTTTGTTAAAAAAAAAAAAAAAAAGAATAACCGACATAACTTCGGAAAAGGTTTGTCGAAATTTGATAGTATATAACATGTTTTTACATAAACTCTAACTCGTTATCCAATGCAGCCAAACAACCTCTGCACACTTCTGTATTAGTTAAATTTTGTTTATCTTACCACAAATCAAAATTATTTACGTTAAAAAATTTCAGGGACTTTCACCTCGACATGTCTTCGCTCGTGAGCGCTTTTCTGAATTATAATAAAGAAACAGCGTTTCTTTATTTTACTTAATTATTTGCTATTTGTTGAATTATTTTCTCTTTTCAGTAAATATTTTTCTAACATTCTATTTTTGCTATAGCGCAGCAGAGTATGGATACTGTGGATAGCTCAATCATCATCGGTAAACAGTTTGTAGATGATCCTCCGATACCTGCCCAACAAATTATAAATATTTGGTCGGATAATCGAGAACAAAACGATTATTTAAAAATTCATGATGTTACAACTATTCTTGATGATCATTCATTACTTGATGAACGTTGTTTTAAAATTCAAGTCGAAAAGATTGACCAATCTAAAATTGAAAAAACAGTGAGCTTATCACACAGCGTTTTAAACCCTGGTTCTACTGAGACAAACAGGATATCTACTCATTTTGGTTTGGCTGACATAGAGCCTTGCGTATTCGATAAGTTCATAAATCTTTCTCCTTTGCAGCTTGTTCAATCAAGTTTTAAACATATAGAACTGGTATTTTCTAAATCACTCTTTTAGATTATCTTTTTTTACAAATCATAATGATTTAAATGCTTAAATGTTTTACTTTAAATTTATCAGGCCAAGCATCAAATTGCACAGATCGGAATTCAAAATGAAGATATTTTATTCAATCAGTTTATTATACAAACTCCACTCGATAACATTGATTTTGCTCATCAATCTTTGATGATAAAATTAGAATTACTCCGAGCAGAAAATGAACAACTTTTGAAACTAAATGGTAAAATAGCTACACAGAGGAATTATATTCTTAAAGATCGAGATGATCTTTGTCTGCTGAATAAAAATATGGAGGATATCTTGCAGGCGCAGATCGATAAGGCTAAGATATATCATTTTGAGGCTGGTTATTCTTATGGATACAAGTACAGGACAGAGGAAATTCTTACTTACCTTCATCATCCAACCTGTCCTGATTTTAATTTTTAAAAATATGAATATTATTATATATTATATTATATATTATTACATCAGCAAAATCCCGTTTGCAATATGATTTACAAATAGTAAATTTATATTAATTAAAATATATAAATTAAAACGACCGATCGTGAGATTTATTATGTTATAAAAAAACTAATGCGATACATTATATAAAAAATTCTACATTACATTACAGCAAAATAATTTGCTTTGCTGATCAGATGTATATAATAACTTTTATAACAGACGAGTACAATATCGGTAATACAAATTTGCTAAGTTAATAATTTTTTTTTCCAAATTAAGTTAGCATGGAACGCGTAGAATAGAATAATATGGACTATTCAAATTCCCACAATAAATATGAGTAGTTTGAAAAGCTGACGACGCATTTAATTGAGTATTATCTATACCATTATCTAGGGTACAGACTTGTTATATATACATGTGTCAATTACTCATTTGTGGTACACACTTGTGGTACATGTGTCAATTACTCATTTGTGGTACACACTTGTGGTACATACTTGAGTATTATAATTGTTATATTTACATGTGTCAATTACTCATTTGTGGTACACACTTGTGGTACACAAATTATGGTACAGAGGATATAGGCCCGTTATCCAGACGTTTTTCTGGCCGTTGGATATTTACCATTACTAATATAAAAGAACTTACAAACAATTCTACTTTTTTTTACCGATTAACATATGAAAATCGAGATATATTTGTTCAATAAGAATAAAGGACAATCTCCAAGCATGGAATATATCATAATTTCTAAGGAATTTATCATTGTGAGGGTGCAGTTTTTTTCTTTAAAAATGAGGGACGACCACTCATCCAGTATTCTCTCATGAGCAATTATATGTTAGCCTATATGGCGTGCACAACTCAAAGGCTACAAAAGTACTTATTCATTATGATTTTAAAGGGGAGAAAACGATAGATTGTACAAATAATATAGTTTTTCATTATATTTTTCCGTTGCCTGCGGTTTTTTGTATATTTGTTTTTAATTTATTTTTGATAGATTTGTTTATTTTTCCATGTTCTTTAATTTCTTAAATGCTTAGTAAATCTTTGCAATGCCAACCTCTATTTTATTTATCTTTTCTTAAATAATTCCCATTATTGTCAAATTGTATAAGTTTTGCTCATCATCCGACTAATAATTCGAGATTTATTCATATAATAAATAGTTTTTCTTCCATCTAGAAAACTAAATTAGCTTTCTCATAAGGTTAGCTTTTCAGAAAAACCAGAGGAAACCCTCGTATAACGACCATCCTGGTCGACTGGGTTAAAAATACATCATATTTTAAGAATATATGGGTCTTAAAAAAATGCTAGCATGGGATGAAAGGAAATTAAATTCCGAAAGGTTAAAGATTAGGTAGTAAGAGAAAATAGTTGAAGGAGGAAAAATAAGAAAGCAAACGGGTTAGAGCGAAGAGATAGATAATCTGTACGCAAGCTGAAATCACCAATTTCAAGCAAAAGATATTTAGATCCGACGGTTGAAAGTAAGACAGATGACGACCAATGCACAATAAAATTAGAACGTTCGTTTCAACGACTGATCGACGAATTGTATTAATAAATTAAAAAAATATAAGGGTCCTAACAAAAATACTATCACGGGGTGAAAGGAAAATAAATTCCGAAGGGTTAAAGATGGGGACATTATAGTAATTTTATACTATCCATGGAAAATGGAGATATTAGATATGAAACATATATTGTGAAACTCTATATTCGTTTAGTCGTATGTATTGCTGTATGACATAATTGTCGATTGGTTCAGTAGGAAGTAGCATACATGAAGCAATGTGATAGTCTTCATTGGTTGTCGAATTTCTTATGTGTAAATGCTCTTGTGCATAGATGATCATCTTATTTAGTCCTTGAGATTCCATGAAATTTAACATTTTCGATATGCTTTTCGATTAACTTTAATCATGTTTTTAGAAAAAGGTTATTACAGCGCAATATACTTTTCTTGTGGTCGTGCGAGTTTGGTTTTGCAATTTAATTTTAAGCGGCATAATTACGAAACGCCGCCGTTTTCCATCAATTAATTATTTGCTCTTCATTACATTCGCTTACATTGTAATTCGGAAAGTATTTTATCGACTTATATTTACAACCATTGCAATAGTCGGTCATAACATAAAATGTTGCAAGAGTAATTTATGTTCGTTTTGCAAAGAAGTAAACATGAATTCAAATCGAAATGAAGTCGATGATGGAAAACGGCGCCGTTTCATGACAAGACCATTTTCGGAAAAGAAATTTAAAACCGGTTTGTAAATATAAGTCGATAAAATACTTTCCGAATTACAATGTAAGCGAATGTAATGAAGAGCAAATAATTAATTGATGGAAAACGGCGGCGTTTCGTAATTATGCCGCTTAAAATTAAATTGCAAAACCAAACTCGCACGACCACAAGAAAAGTATATTGCGCTGTAATAACCTTTTTCTATAAACATGATTAAAGTTAATCGAAAATCATATCGGAATTACACTCTAAGCGAAATATAAGCAAGCGCAAATAAGTCGATGATGGAAAACGGCCTTTTCAAAACAAGAAATGGAAAAGTATATTGTGTAAGAATGTCACTACTTAAACTCATCTCGTTTTATTAAGATTATAGAGTTAAAAAAAATATATTATTAAATACCAAAAACTGGTTATCACTCCCTCTGTTCTCTTTTAGATGTCGTTTAAGGTTGTTTTACAAGGATTAAGAAATTATTTAATGCTCTAGATTTTAGGAAAATTAAAGGATAGTTGGACAAAATTACCCTTAATAAATGCATTGTTATTTGTTTTGAAAATTCGGAGATATTAAGAATAGTATTTAGGATTAAAGAAGGGTAAAAATATCAAATTAGCATTTTAATCTATCTTGAAATTATAAAGAGACATGCAAAATTATATTTCTACATTTTGTCTCAATTATACATTGAACATTAATGCTATATTAGAGTTCAAATAAAATTAGAATATTTAAAATCAAATTTTAAATGCGACTAAATAAATAATTATTTCATAAACAAACTCAGAGCAAATTAAGCATGGTCCAACGATTTGCTAATATACCAATCATACAACACCTCCTTACCATCATCGTTAAATATTACAACATTGAATGTCGTCCGAACATCCAAAAAGAAAAACAAGTAATTATTGAATAGTAGATAATCTTCTGAAAATTGTTTCCAGCCATCACCAAATCCAAATCCATCTAGATACACTGGCCAGGTTCTCCATCCATTTTTTAGCTTAGCTTTGGTTTTGTTGCACATACGTGCAGCATGGATGAATTGCGTTGGAATCAGCTGAAAATAAATCCATTGTTTTTAATCTATAATTTAAAAGGATGACGAATATAGATAACGAATGAACGACACAATAATTACCAGATAATCTTCAATGTCATTAACATGCGCCCAGAAACCATTTGACCTTGCGAAGTGATTCTCCGTTCTCGGTATAAAGGGAACTCTGTAGTTAGAAATCTTCAATTCACCATTCAAAAAATTACTTATATTTTTTAAATGCTGATATTCATTAAACCATTGCCATTTTTTTAAACCAACTTTTGTGAAAAAAGTAATCTCAAAAATATTTGTGTACGATTGATACAAAAGTATTTTTTCGCCATGTTTAACATCATTATCCTTGATTAATTTCTTCCACTGACTGCAAAAACAGTTTTCTTTTATATGTAAAGTCCAAGAACATGTTCCGTTTCTTATAATAATTGTATCAATTGTAGACATTCCAGCAGCTTCTTTTACATGTTCTGGAAATTCCTGCAACATAATTATTGACAATTTCATATGATTAGATAAAACATATAAATTAAATAACATAAAACAAAATATATATATTATTAGTCCTTACCTTTACTGCTTTCAAAGCAGTATTTGGTAGCATAAAAAAGACTCCTTTAATTTGTTCTTGATTATTTAAAACAGAATTATCCATGCTAATAATTATAGTCTCTGGCTCCTCTGATGAAATGTTCAGATATTTATACTCGTCTACCAATTGAGATATAAATAATTATTTTTTTGTTAAGTTACATTGAAAATGCATTTCTAAAATATCTGACATAAATAAAAAGCAATGTTATAATTGGCGGATCCAATGACCTCATCGTAAATTATAGTATTCCCAATCATATTTGTTATATTTTGTTGGCACGTGCTCAATAAAACGTAACAACATTACTTACACATAAAGAAAAAATTATATCATATATATATTTAAATTTAAATATAGACTAAATATTTTAATAAAATTATGAGCATAGTGTGTATTCTGATATATAGCAATCTACTTCGGAATTATAAAATCATATACACCTGGTTTACTTATTTTTCTAAGTTTTATTTGCAATAATAATATAAGGACTATTAAGAATATTTGGCTGTTGTTTGAATACATTTAGACTTAATTTTTTAACGTGGATTCCGATCGGTAGTTCATGATTTCATTTACAATATAAACAATGTTGGCCTTCAGATTTATACATGTAAAGTATATACAATGTCGATATATTACACTATTACTATATTAACACATATTGACTACTTCTCTCCGATGGACACAAAATATACAATTATTTTTTCTTTATGTTTATAAAATTTTTTTTTTCAAGTTTAGTTTTCGTTAAACTATTATCTTTGTAAAGAATTATACGAAGAAAAATTGATTTCTTACCAGTATGCATAAAACCCACAACTCCAAAAGGTTAATCCAAATAAAATTGATGATATATACGCAAAATACTAAACGGAATATAAATTAAGCAGGTCAAATTTGGCAGTAGAAGTCTACTTTTGCCTTAATTTTTTTTAAACGGTACAATCTCCCAGAGTAATAGTTTGTATACAACCAAATATAAATGTTTCCTGCTTTAGAAGTTTATTTAGTCGTATAATATATTTTATTATACACGTATCACGAGAAGATTCCCAATGCATATTAGTTTAATGCATACAATAATTTTATGCATCGATCTTGCCTAATATCAATTTCATATATTTGTTTATAAAGCAATTAAAGTTAATAAATATATAACGGTATTTGTTTAGAAGCTATGTAGAAACGAATTAACACTTTAATAGTAGACTGCGATATTTCAAATTTCCAATTGCAATCGCATTCGTACACAGTCAAATCAACTTAGATATTTATACTTTATAATTATAAAATAAATCTATATTCAACAAAATAAAAAACAAAGTAGCGATAGTGAGTCTACACCGCATCCGACCGATATACAATGTTAAATTTTTTTTTTGTTTCTTTGTGGTTTCTACCATTTTACTTATCAAATTATATTCGACCAATGTTATGCGATTTACATCGTTGTTCACTTACCAATGTTAAGCAATGTATTGTATATTTATTAAATATTTAGATATTTCTAAGCATCATATTATTCTTGCCTGTCAGCTTAATTAAAATATTTTATTTACTGTTCCATGAAGGTGAAATTGCTCACCCCGGACACAATACTATATTCTTAAATATACTTATATAATATAATAAACATATAAAACCTTTTTTTTTTAATTAAGAATATTAGTCCAAACATAAATCATTAACATAAACGTAACTTCTACTAAATTGTTTAGATTTGACCCATTTTCTCTTGGTTGCATTTAGGTTATTTTCTCATGATATAGTGTTTAATCGAGAGGAGAGTATGAACATAAAAATAGATACTTAATAAACGACGCCGTTTGGTGATTATGCGAAATTTTAAAAAATTGAAAGAAATTTGGAAGCAATAAGGCACATCGGAAACTTAGATGTTTTTTTTAATCGATATTAAAGTATGAACAAAAATAAAAAACTAACCACGAGACGGCACCGCTTCGGCTCTTATAAGCTATAAAAAAAAATTGCAAAAACCAGACTCGCACGACCACAATTCCCCTGGCGGGGCGTTTTATGTTTGTTTATTTAGATCCGACGGTTGAAAGTAAGACAGATGACGACCAATGCACATTAAAATTAGAACGTACGTTAATAATTACAATAATTTCAATGATTACAAAATTTTTTATTTTCAGAAACTATTACACAGTAATCCAGTTACAAATAAAGATTAATATAGAGTATACAGTCAAATTAGTACAAGTTGTACATCCTATTCTAGGATATTCGAGCAAGCGTTTGAAGGGTAAATGATTTCAATTATTTCACTTCATCAAAATTTAATTAACGTAAATGCTATACTGACACATAAACTGCAGATAATTATCACTAGAAATAGAATTATGGTCAGTTAATTTCTATAAAGGGTTACGATCTATATTACAGATCAACAACAAAAGCAAGCACATATTTAGAGACATGTTGTAGATTGTCTATACAATATAGAAAACAAAGTTAAATAATAAGCTTTTCAACAGACGTCAAAACTGTGTACGTAAGAAATACTCCAGTCTATGATTAAACTAAGAAACAAAAATAAATTTTTAAACGATTTTTTGAAAATTGTCCCAAAACAATCTGTCTTTTACAGATTGGGTGTTTTTTGCATGGTTTTTTAAAACGCAAGGAAGTTTAGCAGAATAAAAAATTCACAGGTTAGCTTCATGCAGATTATAAAAGGGGAGTATCTTGCATATTACCCACAAATTTGTCTAGAAAATATATTATTACTAAGATCATACAATTAATCTATTAAAATCGTTAGAGCACAAAATGAGATAAATTTTTTTTTTGTAAACAATAAATAATATTGTTACAAATATATAAATATTGGAGGATTATTGCCAAGTTATTTTTTCAAAGTAGTCAAGCAGGTCATTGAAAACAAGATAATCTCATACGAGCGTAAAGATTATCACTACATTATGGACATAGGAAAAAATAGACAGCTAAAAAAATATCCTCCCGATGCTTTGCTGGAAGTTTAATATCATAATAATTGTTTAGCACATTTAGTAAAAGAGTTTAATCTTTTTAGAACCATTGTCTATACCTTATCCAGATTTAAATCCAGAAGATATCGTCGAAGACAAGAAAGACTAAGGAAGCAAAAAGTAATCAATCAGAATGTAAGCACAAATAGCAATTTTTATAGAACTATTCTTGTATATAACGTAGCAACAATAAGTTAATATTACATTTTTTATAACAAAACGTGTTCCATATAATATTTATACAAAATCATGCACACTCAATAGATATACTACTGTACCAGTCATATAACACCTCTTTTCCATTGAGGTCGAAAATAACAACACCAAATACCATGTCATCTACCAAATAAAAAAACAAATTATTAATCGATATTCCATGGTCTTCTGAGAAACACTTCCAACCATTAGCAAAGCCAGTATTTGTCACTTCAACAATCCAGGATCTCGTTCCAGTTACCAGCTTTGCTAGCGTTTTGTTGTGCATATGTTCAGACCGAATAAATTCAGCTGGGATAATCTGTAAATATAATAAATATTTAGAGGCAAATATATATACGTAAAAAATTCCAAAATTCGTAAAGAAAACTACCAAGCAGTCATTCTTTTGCACAACGATCACATGGAAAGCTCGAGTTTTACCAAAATGATCCACTGTTTCCGGTATAAACGAAACACACAAGTTACAAATATGCAGTGTCCTATTATAAACGGTACTTAAATATTTAAAATAACAACTTCGATTAAAGCATTGATTTTTTTTTATTCCATGCACGTCAAAAACATTAATTTCAAAAATATTCGTGTGCGATTGATAAAGGACTATCCTTTCGCCATGTCCAACAAAATTATCTGCTATTAACTGGTTCCAAAGCCTAACAAAATCGTGTTCTTTTATTTGTAAAGGCCAATATTTAGTCCCGTTTCTTAAAATAATCGTATCATTAGGAGCCAATCCAGCAGCCTTCCTAACATGAACTGGAAAATCCTGAGAAGTAATCGTCCACGATTAAGCAAAATAATAAATTAAACAAAAAAATTGGGAAAATTTAGAAATCTCATCGACGTTTACCTCGACCGATTCCAAACTACCGCATGCTAGCATAAAGAAGACCCCCCTAATTTCTTGTGCACAATGCACTGCAGATTTACTAATATTACTAATTCTATTAAGAGATTCTTTTGATGGAAAATGATCATCTATATGTTGCTCAACTAATTTATATATGAAAAACTTTTTTTCATCAAGGTTGGTACAAAAATGACTCTCTAAAATTGAAAGCACGAAGAACAATGTAATATTCTCAGGATTAATAGAGCTAATTTTTTTCTGGAATACATTACGAATAAGAATATTGGAAATCATCCTTGTTAAAATCAGAGTGCTAATTTTATTTTACAAAGTACACAGAAATCTCATCACATATTACCTTATATAGAGGCAAAACAAATATATACAAATATATTTTATGCTATTACGTAGCATATCCAATTAGCAGTCATAAAAGTATAAAAATAAAACAGTACTCTCTATTTCCAATACAAACACAAAACGGCACCGTTGCTCTAATATGCGATCCAGAGCAACGTACGTTTACCATTGTCGATGATTTGCATTTCCTGTCTTATTTAACTATTTTCAGGTAGACGTAATATTGGGAACGTATTGTTTTAAATTAATTTTGAACAATAGAAAATCTCCTTGATTAAAATGCTAAATCCTAAGTTTATCAAATGCAACAACTACGAGACCGATTTTAGATTGGTGGTTAATTTTGATTGGATTTAGCTTGTTTTTTAATAATAGCAATTTCCTTTGTTAATTGTGGTCGCGCGAGTTTGATTTTGCAATTTATTTTTAAACAGCATAATTACGAAACAGTTCCGTTTACTGAGTTTATCTTTTTACGTTCAAACATTTTGTTCGATTAGAATCAACTATATTTCCGATGCTCACTTATTGCTTCCAATTTTATTTCCTTTTTTTTTAAAAACAGCATAACCACGAAACAGTACCGTTTAATGAGTTAATCTTTTTACGTTCGAACATTTTGTTCGAATTACAACGTAAGCGAATATAAGAAATTAGAAATATCTAAAAAGTAAGAGAAGAGAATAGCATAAAAACCAAAACAACCGGCATATAGAATTACAATAAATATAATATTTTAATTAAGATGACGGTCAAGAGTTATGTCATGCTAAAAAATATCTAAGTATTTAGTAACTATTCAATGCACAGCTTAACATTGGTAAGTAATCTCGGAGATAAATGTTAAAAACGTAATCGATAATCATATTATCGATGTATAGACAAATAGAGGAAATAATAAGTGTCACATATTGCTATAGTATATCATATCGACATTACGTCGACAGTACATATATCAATCTTAATGGGCAACATTGTTTTAATCGAAAACTAAAGCACGAACTAAATATCCGAGACCAAAAGCCAAAACGGCGCCGTTTTTTGTATATATATTTTAAAAAATATATATTAACAAAGATACACGCGTTCAAATACGACGAGGTGAAGTCCGACCAACATTAATTCGTTTTCTGATATACTATTACAAAAATAATAGAAAGTATATTGTGTTAGTAGTATTGCAAACAAACAAAAAAATAAAACGTTCACACAAAATTAATTAATAATAGAAAACATCACTAAATTGGAACCAAGAATCCTCGATTTTCACACAATTATTTCTTCCAATATTCTTTAATTATAATTTGTATTAATTAAGAATAATTATTTACGAATATATATTTGTGTTTTGCAATAAATTAAAAGTTCACAACCTCATGATCAATAGATATGTAGAAAATGTATTTGCTAGAATAAAAATGATCACATAATAAAATATACGAAAGAAATACTTTTTTTTATATTTTCATACCATGCGGGGTCGGTGTTATTGTGCCTCGTCTCCTTTTCATAGAACGGTTACCGTACTAAACAGTTATAGGTTAATATTATTTTGCAATAACATAATACTTATTTAACTCTATTCATATTTATAACATCCTAAATTATCAGCAAATATATTTAAATATTTATTTATAGAATATCAATGTCGATATATGAATTAAATAGTAGTAAATAAATTATTTTCTATAAATTTAAATATACGTACTTAAATATAATTTAATTATATTATTAAATTGTAAACAGCTAATCAATTAACGTATATTTAATGACTTAATTTTCCTAAATTCACAAAATATAATTAGTTAAAATATTAAAATAATTTGCAAGTAGTTTTATCTAATTTTTTCATCTATCATGTAAATGTCGAAATTATTCACCTTCCAAACAGACGGTGAATTGGACCATTATATGAAAAGGAAAAATAAAATCAACAACACGAGGTACAACAACAATGAGCACACATGACATTAAAACAACGGCATTATATAATTATCTGGGCCCAAAAAAATTGGAAAGGAATTTGATAAATACTGTTCCTTGTCCGCTTTGGTTTTTATAAATGCGTGTCGATCTCCTACTTAGTATCAATTACCCGATCTAATATTTTCCAATCGCGTAAGCTATTAAGTCTCCCCAGATTTCCGATATAAAATATTTTATTCAATATTGTATACGTCTTTCCGATCTCCTGCTATTGTTACAAAAAAAATACAGATGCAGCATTACGATCCCTCGTATGACGTCCATCCTGGCCGATTGGGTCATCAATACATCGTATTATAAGAATAATGAGAAGATCGTATTATGAGACAAGTAAGAGAAGAGAATAAATCGCCAGCAAACTTCTGACGAGCAATTGAGACTATAAGGAAAAACTCTGCATGTAGGCGGTATGCGCCATATATCGCCAACAAACTTCTGAAGAGAAATTGAGATTGTTTAGAACTATAAGGCATAAACATGGAAAAGTAAGACAGAAAATTGAGAGAAAAAAATAAAAATAAAATAAACGTTGGTTTAATTTGCCGAAAGAGTCAAGAAACAGAGCACAATACAATAATTAAACGGGTTGGAAAGAATAATCTTTATGCAAGCGAGACCATCAATTTATAGAAGAAGCTATTTAGATCCGGCGGTTAAAATAAACACAGATGAACGGCGAAGATAAACACATTAATTAAGAACAGTACTAATCAAAATCCCTTCCAATTTGTTTGGGACCAGATAATTATAAAACGACGTTGTTTTGATGTTGCGGGTTAATTCCCGTTGATCTCCAAAACACTTTTCCGACCTATTTATATTATTCTCAATTAACCGATCTCCTATTTTGTTACTTAAATATTATACGTTTAAGTAGTGAGGCCCAAGTGTTTAATTAGTCAAAACAAAAATCTATTTTTAAAATATAAAATATACGAATAAATGTTGTTATCTCAATTATCTAGGACAGACTAAAGTAGTTGTTCATCACAAAACTAAAATAGTTAAACCTCTAATTGCATTATAAACAAATATGTCAAATTGATCTTTACACAATGCATTGGAAATGTTCTTGTAAAGCATGTATAATAAAATATATTATGCAAAGAAAATAAAGTTGTATATTCGGAACAGCTACATATTCTGAATAGTCCTTATATAATTTTTGCAAATAAAACTTGGAGAAAGAAGAAAATCAACTATTTATGATCTAATAATACCGAAGTATGTAATTATATTTGTTCTTTGACCAGCTGCTTACAAATTTAAGTAAACAAATCAATTATAATATACAGCTTTTGTTGTATTTTTAATATCTTATCTTATAGACGCGGGTCGATCTCCTCATTAATGTCAAATACCCGATCTGCTATTTCCACTTGTTGGATCTATCCCCCCCCCCCCCCTAAATGTTACGATCTCATAAGTTTTGTTTCATTATACTCCCTAGATTTCCGATCCCCTAATATTGTTACAAAATACAGATGCAGCATGGCAATCCCTCATAAGTCGTCCATACTGGTCGATTTGGTAATCAATATATCGAACAAAAACATTAAAAAGTCCAGGATTGTCACCCAAAATAATAGAATAAAACTAACATGATCGAATAAATGTTATTTTGCCGAGTATATTTCATATTTTAACTGCATTTTATTACTCGTGTATGTTCGTCGACTGCATATGTTGTGTATCGACCATAATTGTATTACTGATAATAAAGATTATTACACATAATGAAACTAAAAAAAATATTAATTTTCCCAAACTATTAAACAGTAATACATTTACAAATAAATATTAATATAGAGTATACAGTCAAATTACTACAAGTTGTACATCCTATTATATTATAGGATATTCGTGCAAGCGTTTGAAGGGTAGGTAAAATTTTTTTTTGTACAACACTTGCCCCTGCATACCTTTACACCATTGTCTGAGAAAGAAGTATTTCACCTACTGCCTAGATCAAATACAATAGTCATTTGACGAAGATGTCTAAAACATCCGTGAAATAATAGTTCAGCAGAGCTTTCATAGCATATATGTGATGAAGCGTCTATGACAAATCGTCATTCTATTGAGGCCCTTGATAATTTGTTGGCTGATTTATGCGGTAATAAGTTGGCTTTTGGAGGGAAAATTGTGTTATTTGGCGGAGATTTTAGACAAACTTTGCCGATAATAATACATGGAACACGTGAGGATATGATTGCAGCCAGCATCGTGAGTTTTCTTATCTTATTTTCTTCCATATCGTTCCCCGAATAAAAATTCCGACCTCCTCCACATTAATTCTATGTGGCCTTCCTATCTCCTCATAGTATCTAACTTTTCCGACAGCACTTATATTATGCCAAGCCAACAAATGCATGACGGCGTATGACGTAGTCTTACTTTTCAACTTCCAAGTACGAAATAATTTTAGGCTTGACGTGTTATGCCTCGTATTTGCTTTCTAAATTTTTCGTTCTTGAACAAAATTTCGGTAACTTAAAAAACGCCAGCGTCTCTCGATTAAATCGATTTAAAAAATCAAAAGTAAATTATACTGTACTTTTAGTTGACCGCTTCGGCTCTTGTAAGCTACCGAAACGAAAAAATAAAAAAGCAAATACGAAGCATGACACGAAAAGCCTAAATTATTTCGTAGCTGGAAGTTGAAAAGTAAGACTATGTCATACGCAGTCAATGCATTTATTAGCTTGGCATAAAGTTTGTGTCTGCAAGTATACCATATAAGGTTAGCTTTTCAGAAAAACCAGAGGAAACCCTCATATAACGACCATCCTGGTCGACTGGGTTAAAAATACATCATATTTTAAGAATATATGGGTCTTAAAAAAATGCAAGCATGGGATGAAAGGAAATTAAATTCCGAAAGGTTAAAGATTAGGTAGTAAGAGAAAATAGTTGAAGGAGGAAAAATAAGAAAGCAAACGGGTTAGAGCGAAGAGATAGATAATCTGTACGCAAGCTGAAATCACCAATTTCAAGCAAAAGATATTTAGATCCGACGGTTGAAAGTAAGACAGATGACGACCAATGCACAATAAAATTAGAACGTTCGTTTGAACGACTGATCGACGAATTGTATTAATAAATTAAAAAAATATAAGGGTCCTAACAAAAATACTATCACGGGGTGAAAGGAAAATAAATTCCGAAGGGTTAAAGATGGGGTAGTAAGAGAAAATAGTTGAAGGAGGAAAAATAAGATAGCAAACGGGTTAGAACGAAGAGATAGACAATCTTTATGCAAGCTGAGACCACCTATTTATAGCAAAAGATATTTAGATCCGACGGTTGAAAGTAAGACAGATGAACGGCCAATGCGCATTAAAATTAAAACGTTCGTTTCAAAGACTGATCAACGAAATAATAGAGCAATCAAAGTGTCTCGGAAAATCGGGAAAGGTATAAACGATAACGACGAAAAAAAAGCAAGAGCAATTAAGTCCTGAAAGAAACAGCGTCGTTTCAATTCAATACCGTTTAAAAAAAAAAAAAACCCCTCAGCCAAACGACGCCATTTCATGATTATACCTATTTAAAAAAAATATTGCAAAAGTTAAAATCCCATGCCGGGCCCACATGTTGCAATTAAAAAAAAAAGGTTTTTATTTTTTCTTTTTGTAATTTTGTATTTTATATTTTATTATTATATATATTCTTTATGTTTTGTTTGTTTATTTAATTTATATTATTTTGTTTCGGAGCTCTATGAGTTTGTATTTTAATTTCCTCCGTTAATTCTGCATTTTATTCTATATTTTATGAGTCCGTATATTTATTAACAAAATCTCCCAGGAGTCATTTGCTTTTGGTTGCAAATCGGTCCTCCTCTCGTGTATACTTTCATTTCGAGCTTAATTTTGATCTTACTTTTCGATCTGTAATTATAAAGTATTTTTTTTATGTTTGTTTATTTTTTCAATATTTATATTTTATTAAATCAAAAGTAAATATGTTGTACTGTTTGTTGAACGTTTCGGATCGAGAAATCGGAAAACAGGATGTTTAAGGTTGTTTCACAAGGATTAAGAAATTATTTAATGCTCTAGATTTGATTATTCTATATATTCTTTATGTTTTGTTTATTTATTTAATTTATATTATTTTGTTTCGGGGCTCTATGAGTTTGTATTTTAATTTCCTCCGCATATTTTATTAAATCGAAAGTAAATATGTTGTACTGTTTGTTGAACGTTTCGGATCGAGAAATCGGAAAACAGGATGTTTAAGGTTGTTTCACAAGGATTAAGAAATTATTTAATGCTCTAGATTTTAGAAAAATTAAAATTAAAGGATTATTAGACAAATTGCCTTTGAAAAAGATGAGTAAATATTTTATTACTCCACATAATTAAATAAGGGTAAAAATGTCAAATTGCATTTAAATACATCTTGAAATTATAAAGTGACATGTACTGTTTTTTAAGAAGGGGCAAAAGTATACAAAGACAACCAATAATACTGGTCAGGAAGGCGGGACGAATATAATTTATCTAGAAAAAGAGATAAACAAAAACAGTAAAATAAAAGCAGTAGCAATTAATTACGGAACGAAACGGCACCGTTTCTTTATTATGCTACTGAAAAAAAATTGCTAGAGCAAACTCATCCTTAAATTATTTTTGCAAATTAAACTTAGAAAGAGAAGAAAATCGCCTATTTACGATCTTATAATACCGAAGTATGTAATTATATTTGCTCTTTGACCAGCTGCTTAAACCTTTAAAAGTAACAAAATTAATTTTAATATACAGCTTTTGTTTTGTTTTTTATAGCCATTCTTATCAGCGCATCGATCTCCTCATTATTGTCGATGATACGATCTCATAGTTTTCACTTATTGGATCTATAACCCCCCCTAAATGTTCCGATCTCATAATATTTGTTCAATTATTATATCTGCATTTCCGATCCCCTAATATTGTTAGGAAATACAGATGCAGCATGACAATCCTTCGTAAGTCGTCCATGAAAGTCGATTGGGTAATCAATACATCGGAGAAGAACATTAAAAAGTCGAGGCTTGTCTCCCAGAATAGAATAATAAAAATAAGATCGAATAAATACTATTTTTTCTGAGCCTATTTCGTTTTTTACGTGCATTTGATAACTCGTGTACTCGTGTATTTTCGCATATTGCGTATGTTTTGTATCGACCTGTATTGTATTACTGAATCTCCGACTAGAACGAGGATTTGGTCTTTGATCAGGTAATTAAACATTTAGTAACCAATGTATCAAGAGTGTGTTGGAAAGGCCAGGGGAGACGGATTGGATAGAGAGGCGATCCTTATGCCTCAGCGTGGGTGGAAACCTTTTCTTTCCCCTTACTCCACGTGAGTAAAAACTATTTTTAATAATCACTCAGACAATAGTCTTCTAATATAAGTTTCGCTATGCAGGTGATGCAGGTCCAGATAGTAGAATAGGTATTATGAAATATTCTAAATTTATCTTTTCGAGAAAAAAAAAATTAATAATTTGTTAAACTATATTTACTAATAAATATATCTATTATATTCACGATCGTATTCTGAATTATGACTTATCGAAAATTAAACATCGAGCAAGCTGTAATTAAAAAATATCCAAAACTAAAATTAAAATACGTCACTTTTTCTCCCAAAAAAATATAACTTTTAAATATGTTTTCAAACCAATTTAGTTCCACATAATTACACTATAATAAAGATTATTACAGATAATGAAACTAACAAGTTGATTCATTTTCACGAACGATTACACAATAATCCAGTTACAAATAAATATGAATATGCAGTCAAATTACTACAAATTCTACTTCCTATTCTAGGATCTTCGAGCAGGAGGTTGAAGGGTAGGAGAAATATCTTGTGTCGGGAAGTTGCTTCTTATGTGCGGCGGAACCTACTTGACCAAGTTCGCTGTTAAATTTGTTTATGACGAATGTTATGCTTTCGAAGTTAATAGTTGGATTCAATTTGCTGTAAAAAACAAGGTGGAAAATATTGAGTTTTACTCTTATGGAAACACGTATTTGCTGCCTCAGATTTTGTACTCTCATTCATATTTGACAAGTTTGAGGGTAGCTTGTTGTGATATTGCTCCCCGAGGAGTCATTAAGTGGAGATCTTTGAAAAGTCTATATATTGACTTAATGAAATTGGATGAGTTTGTGATGGAAAATATATTATTGTGTTGTCCTGTTTTGGAAGTCTTGCAAATAGTTGAAGGAGGAAAAATAAGAAAGCAAACGGGTTAGAACGAAGAGATAGATAATCTGTACGCAAGCTGAAATCACCAATTTCAAGCAAAAGATATTTAGATCCGACGGTTGAAAGTAAGACAGATGACGACCAATGCACAAAAAAATTAGAATGTTCGTTTCAACGACTGATCGACGAATTGTATTAATTAATTAAAAAAATATAAGGGTCCTAAAAAAGATACTATCACGGGGTGAAAGGAAATTAAATTCCGAAGGGTTAAAGATGGGGTAGTAAAAGAAAATAGTTGAAGGAGGAAAAATAAGATAGCAAACGGGTTAGAACGAAGAGATAGACAATCTTTATGCAAGCTGAGACCACCTATTTATAGCAAAAGATATTTAGATCCGACGGTTGAAAGTAAGACAGATGAACGGCCAATGCGCATTAAAATTAAAACGTTCGTTTCAAAGACTGATCAACGAAATAATAGAGCAATCAAAGTGTTTCGGAAAACCGGGAAAGGTATAAACGATAACGACGAAAAAAAAGCAAGAGCAATTAAGTCCTGAAAGAAACAGCGTCGTTTCAATTCAATACTGTTTTAAAAAAAAAAAAAAAAACCCTCAGCCAAACGACGCCATTTCATGACTATACCTATTTAAAAAAAATATTGCAAAGGTTAAAATCCCATGCCGGGCCCACATGTTGCAATTAAAAAAAACAGATTTTTATTTTTTCTTTTTGTAATTTTGTATTTTATATTTTATTATTCTATATATTCTTTATGTTTTGTTTCTTTATTTAATTTATATTATTTTGTTTCGGGGCTCTATGAGTTTGTATTTTAATTTCCTCCGTTAATTCTGCGTTTTATTCTATATTTTATGAGTCCGTATTTTTATTAAAGCATTTAATAAAAAGATATATTAAATCAATTTAACAAATAAATAAAGTATATTATGTTGTACTGTTTTAGACCGCTTCGTGCTATATATCATTGCTAGGATAATTATAAAAAAATAAAAAATATTATTATTAATATTGCAATCAATTACAATATTCAATAATTTATAAAAGCAATTTACCTTTGAGTCAAAATTTTTTAGAATTATAATTATAATTATTTTTTTATGTTTGTTTATTTTTTCAATATTTATATTTTATTAAATCGAAAGTAAATATGTTGTACTGTTTGTTGAACGTTTCGGATCGAGAGATCGGAAAACAGGATGTTTAAGGTTGTTTCACAAGGATTAAGAAATTATTTAATGCTCTAGATTTTAGAAAAATTAAAATTAAAGGATTATTAGACAAATTGCCCTTGAAAAAGATGAGTAAATATTTTATTACTCCACATAATTAAATAAGGGTAAAAATGTCAATTTGCATTTAAATACATCTTGACATTATAAAGCGACATGTACTGTTTTTTAAGAAGGGGCAAAAGTATACAAAGACAACCAATAATACTGGTCGGGAAGGTGAGACGAATATAATTTATCTAGAAAAAGAGAGAAACAAAAACAGTAAAATAAAAGCAGTAGCAATTAATTACGGGACAAAACGGCACCGTTTCTTTATTATGCTGCTGAAAAAAAAATTTGCTAGAGCAAACTCATCCTTAAATTATTTTTGCAAATTAAACTTAGAAAGAGAAGAAAATCGACTATTTACGATCTTATAATACCGAAATTTTAATATACAGCTTTTGTTTTGTTTTTTATAGCCATTCTTATCAGCGCATCGATCTCCTCATTATTGTCGATGATACGATCTCATAGTTTTCACTTATTGGATCTATAACCCCCCCTAAATGTTCCGATCTCATAATATTTGTTTAATTATTATATCTGCATTTCCGATCCCCTAATATTGTTAGGAAATACAGATGCAGCATGACAATCCTTCGTAAGTCGTCCATGAAGGTCGATTGGGTAATCAATACATCGGAGAAGAACATTAAAAAGTCCAGGCTTGTCTCCCAGAATAGAATAATAAAAATAAGATCGAATAAATACTATTTTTTCTGAGCCTATTTCGTTTTTAACGTGCATTTGATAACTCGTGTACTCGTGTGTTTTCGCATAATGCGTATGTTTTGTATCGACCTGTATTGTATTACTGAATCTCCGACTAGAACGAGGATTTGGTCTTTGATCAGGTAATTAAACATTTAGTAACCAATGTATCAAGAGTGTGTTGGAGAGGCCAGGGGAGACGGATTGGATAGAGAGGCGATCCTTATGACTCAGCGTGGGTGGAAACCTTTTCTTTCCCCTTACTCCACGTGAGTAAAAACTATTTTTAATAATCACTCAGACAATAGTCTTCTAATATAAGTTTCGCTATGCAGGTGATGCAGGTCCAGATAGTAGAATAGGTATTATGAAATATTCTAAATTTATCTTTTCGAGAAAAAAAAAATTAATAATTTGTTAAACTATATTTACTAATAAATATATCTATTATATTCACGATCGTATTCTGAATTATGACTTATCGGAAATTAAACATCGAGCAAGTTGAAATTAAAAAATATCCAAAATTAAATTAAAATACGTCAGTTTTTCTCCCAAAAAAATATAACTTTTAAATATGTTTTCAAACCAATTTAGTTCCACATAATTACATTATAATAAAGATTATTACAGATAATGAAACTAACAACTTGATTCATTTTCACGAACGATTACACAATAATCCAGTTACAAATAAATATGAATATGCAGTCAAATTTCTACAAATTCTACTTCCTATTCTAGGATCTTCGAGCAGGAGGTTGAAGGGTAGGAGAAATATATTTTTGTACAACACTCGCCCCTGCATACCTTCACAAAGGTGTTTAAACGGGGAATTGCTACAACATCCATGAATGAGTAGTTCAGCAGAGCCTTCATAGATTGTATATTCGTACTAAGTAAAAAAAAATTATTTCCATTTCTCCTTCTTCCTTCTCAGATATGCACCCCACTTCCTTGGTCAAGTAGGTTCTCCCTCAACAAGCATGGCTCACTATTGGACAGCAACATATACAATTCTTAATTACCGATTGTATATCTTCTTCAGACACATTTATAGAACATTCATGCTCGTAATCCCTGCTATTTTTGCTTCTTTTTGTCCATAGAAAACCCAGAAAAAACCCAAATAAATCGTAAATTCTGGTCGATTGGGTCAGGAATACATCGTATTATAAGAATAACGAGAAGATCGGATAACTGGTTTGGCGAGTCGTTCGTCGTTTTTAAATCAATAGATTTGATATATATGTTTTTTTGGAGTGAAATGAAAAAACATTCTGAAGAGTTAAAGATGGGGTAGTAAGAGAAAATAAATGGAGGTGGGAAAATAAGAAAGCGAACGCGTTGGAACGAAAAGATAATCTGTATGCAAGCTGAGACCACCTATTTATAGCAAAAGATATTTAGAATTTATGTTCCCAAGAAGAACGACTGATCGAAAAAAAAAGATCAATAACAATATATCGGAAAACAGGAAAACAGGGCAATAAAGACAGTTCGATAAATAAAGCCGAATTTATTGGGAGAAATAACTGTCTGGAGAATAAGGCTATAAATTCGTCGTTTTTAAATCAATAGATTTGATATATATGTTTTTTTGGAGTGAAATGAAAAAACATTCCGAAGAGTTAAAGATGGGGTAGTAAGAGAAAATAAATGGAGGTGGGAAAATAAGAAAGCGAACGCGTTGGAACGAAAAGATAATCTGTATGCAAGCTGAGACCACCTATTTATAGCAAAAGATATTTAGAATTTATGTTCCCAAGAAGAACGACTGATCGAAAAAAAAAGATCAATAACAATATATCGGAAAACAGGAAAACAGGGCAATAAAGACAGTTCGATAAATAAAGCCGAATTTATTGGGAGAAATAATTGTCTGGAGAATAAGGCTATAAATAGAAGACAAGAGCGTCGTAAATAAAATCAATTTAACAAAAATTCGTAAATAAAATCAATTTAACAAAAATCGAAAGTAAATTATGATGTACTGTTTGTTGACCGCTTCGGCTCTTATAAGCTGTAATTAAAAAATTTAGGTCATCGGAGATATGGCGTTTGTTTCTAATCGAGAGCAAAGTATGAACAGGGCAAGATCAAATCAATAAACGACGCCGTTTCGTGATTTTGCCAATTTTTTAAGAAATGAAAGAAAATTGGAAGCAGTAAGACACATCGGAAATATAGTTGTTGTTTTTACTCGAGAATAAAGTATGAACAGATAAATTAAAAACTAATAACGAGACGGCGCCGTTTCGTGATTATGCCAATTAAAATTAAATTGCTAAACCAAACTCGCACGACCACAATTCCCCTGGCGGGGCCACAGGTTGCAAACGGACGGCCAAGAAAGCATTAAATAAAAAGAGAAAAGAAATTCAACGAAGAGCAAATAATCCCGGTAAATAAAGAAACGGCGGCGTTTTTCGATTAAATCGATTTAACAAAAATCGAAAGTAAATTATGTTGTACTGTTTCTTGACCGCTTCGGCTCTTATAAGCTATATATATATATATATATATATATATATATATATATATATATTATATCTTATAAAGGGGTACTGCCTGCATGAATAGTACCCCTCAAATCTTTTCTCTTTTCTTTTTCCACTCCCAAGTACTAAACGATGTCGTTTCCAGAGAAAAATGCCCTTCCCATGACTAACTTAATTATATTTTTTATTTTTGTTTAGTCCCTTATTTATTCAACTGTCTTTTGGTGTGGGCCCTTTTGCCACTGATTACAATTCATTTCTTTGATTTTGCAAAGAGAAAAAATATTCTAGCCGCAATTCTTTTTCCATGTCAGACTGCTCACATTGTGAGACCTAATTCATTAACTCTCAAGTGTGCTCACTTGTCATTCTTTCCGAAAATAACTTCTCGATCTTTTATCTTCCGATCTCTTCATTCTTCTCTCTCACTTTTCCTCATTTCCTCATTCTTTCCGATCGCCTCATTCTCTCCGTGATCTTTAATTTCTTTTAGCTACTTGTTAATCGACCTAAGCTAATCGACCTCTGTTTATCGATGAAAAAGGAAAACTCTAAGACTCTAACCTAACACATCACTTCTCCATCTTTATCTTGTGCGACGTCATCTCCACGAGCCTTTGGATTTTTTTCTACCCAACACATCACTTCTTAATTTCGAGATATTTGTCTTGGTTTGTATTTCCCCTTTCAAGATTCTAACAAATGGTTCACCGCCTTAAATTTTTACGTCTTCTTCTGTAAGACATACAACAAGCTCATCAAAAAATTGTATTGAGAGAATTTAAAAATTGGCCTTTTGGAAAATTTAGTTTGCAAAAATGGCCTTCAGGGGCCTTTTTACTGTAGAAGTGATATTTACAATAGTGCCTTCTATTTCTTTCATCTTTCATTTAAGTACCCTTTGTGTTTGTTTATTTGTTTTCTATATGATATATTAATTTTTGTTTATGTAATTCATATTCAAAATCAGTTTTTCGTCTTTCTAATATATTTATTTTAAATTCTATTATATCTGGGGCATAAGATTGAAGCCTTAGAAATTGTGCATAGGCTAAAATAGCTTTATTATGTTCAATTTCTTTATTTATTCTTTGTAAGTTATCTTGTATTTTCTGTATTTTCTCCATTTTCGTTGCTTGGCTCTGATACCAGAAATTGGTCAGAGGCAGCGGATGTTTGTTGATTACATATTACGCACGAATTTTTTGCTTCTTTTAAGAAATTGGTCAGAGGCAGCGGATGTTTGTTGATTACATATTACGCACGAATTTTTTGCTTCTTTTATTCTTTTTTCTAAAATCTCTTTATTCATCTTATATATTTTAGTACTAATGGTTGTTGTCCTTAAATATTCTAACCTTTCGTTATAATGTTTAATTAAATCTGATATTTCTTTACACGTATTATTATTCATAGTTTTTCTTTTAAAAATTTACTTAATTCTGATATTTCTTTTTCTAATTTTGTATATTCACTTTCTTCTTTTGTTGATTTTTCTGGTTTTTCTAAAAGTAGTTGTTTCACGTAAGGTTGTCTAAATGAGATTGATTTTCTAATTTGATTACTGGTTTCTCCTAGTGTTATTTCTTTCATTGGCAACTTCTTGATTTGGGCTATTCCTTCGAAGAGCTTATCTAGATAAATGGATTCTTGATCTAAAAAATTTATACTATGATGACTATTGGTTAATGCATATTCAACCATATATGTTAAACTAAATGGTTGGTCTCCTTCTTCCATTAAATCTTTTCGGGTAAATTTATATCCTAGACAAATACTATTATCCAAATTTTTTGTTGATAGTGGAATTGCATATTTAATTCCTAAATTGAATTTTAGAGTTTTATAGGCTAAATTCCCAATTGTTACTCCTAAAACTGAATCTTTAGTCTCTTTTATTCTTCGATCATAGGCTATTAAAGCTATTGGTGAATCTATTCCTTCTTTAAAAGTAGATCTGATTAATACCTGTATAGTAGCAATTTGTATGTATCCAATTTTACTTCTATCCTTTTTATTATGAATTCTCTCTATTCTAGATGTTATTTGTTCACTATCTATTAAAGGGATTACGATAGTTCCTCTAGTACTTTTTATGTCTATAGGTATTTCTTGGGTAAATAATCCGTGATATATAACATTCTTTCTTTTTAATCTTTCGATTATTGATTTATTAAAATGTTGTCCTTCTTTTAAATCTAATTTTGCTTTTTTAGTTTTTTCTATTTTATGTTCAATAATTGATTGAGCTGAATATGTTCCAAGAATTTCTTCTTTTTCTAATATTTGTATATGTTCGTCCATTTAAAGATTTTTATTTATTTCGTAGTATGGTAACTTAATTTTAGGAATGTGTATATCGTTTAATGTTATATGCTTAGGGTTTATTTGATGATTTATATTTTCCAAAAAATCTGCTCCTAACAAAATATCTGCTCCTACATTATTCTCGTCGACATAAATAGCTAGTTTAAAGTTTAAATCTTCATGCAACATTAATTCGATATAGTTTGTTTACTATATTCTTTATATCCATTTATGGTTTCTACTGCTATGACTGGTGCTTCAGCAAGCACTGTTGCATATTTAGGGTGAATGTGTGAAAAGGATGATCCTGTATCAATAAGAATGGATACTATACGTTCTCTATTTACTACTCCTAATATATGATACTGTAAATTTTTATTAGTAGATACTAGATCTATTTCTATAGAACTCATTCTTTGCATGTACATAAATATCTGGGTAAAACATAAATCATTTTTGTAATAAAAACATATTCAATGTCTATATTATTATTATGCTGATTATTTTGGATATTAAAACGTGCCATACCTGAAAACAAATTGTTTTTGGATGCTTGTTGCTTTGTTCTGGTTGATTTGTTGATTCTGGATAGCTTCGAGCTGATGGATGAATACTTTAATTGCTGGTTTTTAATGGTGTATGAATTGATTTTCCCTATTCAGAACTTATAAGAAGTTCAAGGAAGAACTCTCTTAGAAAGAGAAAATAAGCAAACACTTATTTATTATTTTTCACTCTGCTCTTCAATTACATAGATGATACCTATTTATAGGCGGACTGAATGAATTCTGTCCACACATTACAAACTGAGTGGATGGATAAGAGTCCCCACACCTTTATTAGAGAAATGACATAAAGTAAAAAAAAAGAGGTACACCTGTAGACCTATCTACAGTAGCTACATTATAATGTCTTCAGATTTACTGTTTACATTTTGTTGTCTTCTGTTGATATTTATTGATCCTTCATTAATCCTGTCGACACTTTGTTAATCTTTCATTACTACATAATCCTTCTGCCGACACTTGTTAATCCTCTATAATTAGATCTTCATTTTTTCTGCTACAGTGGTTGCATGTATGTCCTTTGAATGGTTTTATCTGCTGACATAATTTCTCTTTTTCTTCTTCATTAAGTTTATCAAAAACTCCTTTTATTTTCATCAATGCTTCTTCGAAATCCAGAAGGAATTCAAACTCCTCTGGTCTAAGCTTGTCCTTAAAATGAGAGTATATCATTACAGATTGATTCTTATAGTTAATTTTATACTTGGATTCATCTGTCATTTTCTGGAGTTGTACTAATATTCCAAATAATAACTGGTAATTAATTTCCGAAATGTCTTCATTTTCCTGGGTAGGTTCATCTCTTAGTGGATATTGGCCATTTGATACTCCCATGTTAACTAGTGAATATGATGGTACTCGGATCTCCTTTTCTTCATTAAAAAATGGATAAGAACTATGAATTCTTAAAAAGACTTCCCGGTCTTTTCCAAAATGCTTTCTATAGTTATTTACGGTTTTTATTATTCCAATGCTTAATTCTTGGATGATGGTGTTTCCTTCGTCGATGTATATGGTGTCCAATAATCCGTAATGAAAAAATTTGTATACCATAAGTGGGCTAGCTCCGCTTGTGACGACTGCTTTCAGACTGAATGCTTTAACTGTTGGATAAAAGAACTTGTTTAGATCATCTTCCTTCCAATTCTTAATTAAGTTTAGATGATACTGAAAATCATCGAAACTTAATGTCTTCATTTGAATATGATCTTGTCTAGTTGGTACTTGGGTTAATTTTGAGATTTTTCCCAATGTTTGCATTTTTGTTAACTCCTTCGGCGGTTCAACCAACACTTTTTTGAAAGTTTGGTCTACTTTTTTTAGCTCTTTATTGTTTGCTACTGCTTGTTTGGCTTCTTCCAGAGTGCTGTATGATTTGTAAATAATTCCTTTCTTTCCCATAGTATGCATGGCTGCCTTATGCCATTCATCAAAAACAGCATTCTCCATTGGGCCATTAAATATTACATAAAATGTCTTTCGCTTGATGATGCTCCTTCTGTGGGTGTTTCTAATAATGTTTCTTCTTTTGATTTTTTATTTTTGTCTTCGTCCACCACGCTTAGCTTGCTAAACTCTGATAGTTGGTATGTGGGGTCAAACATTTGTATTGCTTTTTCGATGCTTTGTAATTCTAGAATTTTTGCTTCAATATTTGCCTTTAGCTGCTTGCATTGGTTTTTCATTGTAGCTACGGCTCCTTCCATAATTCCTGAAAACGAATTGTTATATAGGTTTGAATTCTCTAGTAAGTGTATCTGCTATTATATTTTTGGTACTTTTAATGTAACGAATTTTGGCTGGGTATCTTGAAAGTTCTAGTTGCCATCTAATCAATCGTCCCTGATTGTAATTGGCTTTTAGGTTATATCGGATGAATCCAGTTAAGTATGTTGAATCAGTTCGAAGTTCGAACTCTTTAGGTAGTAGGTCGATTCTCCATTTTTTGAATGTTTTTAAACAGGCTAATGTTTCTTTTTCATGGATGGGGTATCTTTTTTCTGTTTCTGTAAAGGTTCCAGAAATATATCTGCATAATGTTTCTTTTGATTTATTAGACAATAGATCATTTATGTTAGACATAAATGAAGTATCCTCTAAATTTTCACCATTGAAGGCTTTTGATACTTTTTCACCATTTAAGACTTTTGATACTTTTCACCATTTAAGGCTTTTGATACTTTTTCACCATTTAAGGCTTTTGAATACGTTAATGCTTCCTTTGTGCTTTCTTTGTCAGTAGGTATCTTAAAAATCATATCTTCTTTTTTAATACATTTCATGCATCCCGACCATATTTCATCTGAAGCATCTGTCTCGACTATTATATAGTCATCATTAGTTGGATTGTATAATCTCGGTAGATTTTTGGTTTCATCTTTTATCTTTTCTACAATTTTACTATCTTCCTGATCCCAAAACCATTGCTTTTTTGTGCTAATTTTTTCTTGTAATTTTTTCTTTTCTTTTGCAAAATTATTTAAATATCCTAATTCTGATATATAGTTTAAACAACCAAGAAAACGTTGTAGTTGCTTTCTATCTTCTAATTTACTAGGAAACATATGTAATTTTTCTAAAACATGTTTTTGTAATTCTATTTCCCCATTTGATTTTATAGTAGTTCCTAAAAAATCAATTTCTTGTTTACAAATCTGTGCTTTTTTCTTACTTAAAACTAATCCTTTTTCTTTACAACGTTTTAAAACCAATAAAACTTTTTTCAGATGATCTTCTTTGTTTTCATTACTAAAAATTAATATATCATCAATGTAGACCAAACAAAAATCTTCGAGACCTTCGAGATTTTTGCTCATATATCTTTGAAATATACCTGGTGCTTGCTTTAAACCGAATGGTAACACATTCCATTCATAATGCTTTTCTGGGGGACAAGTGAATGCGGTTAGTGGTTTTGTATCTTCATGTAATCGTAATTGATAGTACCCAGATTTGGCGTCTAAAGAGCTAAACCATTTCATACCTCTAACTTTTTCAATAATAGAATCTCTCCTTGGTAATTTATGTGCATCACCTATTGTTGCATCATTCATTTTTTTATAGTTTATAACCATTCGTCTTTTTCCACGTTTTATTTCATTATGGTTTTCTACGTAAAAGGCTGGTGCAGCATGTCTACTTTTACTGTCTCTTATTAATTTTTTATCTAGTAATTCTTTACAATCCTTCATAAATTCTTCAATATCTCTTTTTGAATAGGGTATTCTATTTGGAACATTTACTTCCTGGTTTTCATCTTTTAGTTCTATTACTACTAACTCTTCATTGGTATTTATTTTAACATCTAAAGGGTCTTCTGAACAAGTTTGTTCTAGCAGATCTTCTACTTCTCTTTCAACTAGACTTTTAACACTTTCTTGTAATGTAAATAACGTGTTTTTTAATAAATTTATAATCTGAATTTTTATTTTAGAAATATTATCTATAATAGGAATTGTTATTATTTCTTCCTTTTGTTTTAATTTTTTAATATAGGGTGCTCTAATCTCTATTTCTTCTAACCATTGTGTGAATGGATAATAAAGTCTAAAAAAATTGTTTCCTAATATTATATCAAATCCTGATTCTTGTCTATAGAGAGAGGGTATCATAAAGCTATATTTCTTCTTATTTTTATTTTCAATTTTTATTTGATTAAAATAACTTACTAGATTAATTTTATGAGTGCTTCCATCTGCGATCATTATTTTAACTGGTCGCTCTGTTTCATTCCAAATTAAATCTTTTACTTGTTTGAAGGCAAAACTAATACTGGCTCCTGTGTCAATATAGGCTGAATAATAATTTCCTTTTAATTCTATTTTTATAAATGTTGAATTTGGATTTTTTCTATTCTGAGTCGGATGCTTCATACTCGCTATCCGTTTGTAGCATATAGAAGTCTTCTAAATCTGATATATCAGATTCTATTGGTTCTAGATTCTTTAATTCTGCTATTTTTAGAATTTCTCTTTTATGACTATTTTTCTTTTTTGGACATTCATTTGCGTAATGCCCTTCTTCCTTGCATAACCAACATCTACATTTTTTCTTTCCTTCTGGACAGTATTTCTTAGATTCTTTTTCTTTTTTCCTAAAAAATC
Source organism: Penstemon eatonii (assembly GCA_038501285.1). Classification (NCBI taxonomy): domain Eukaryota; kingdom Viridiplantae; phylum Streptophyta; class Magnoliopsida; order Lamiales; family Plantaginaceae; genus Penstemon; species Penstemon eatonii. The sequence continues at coordinate 55,099,308 of CM076715.1, read as the reverse complement.
TTTTTGGTTTTCTTTTAAACATTTCTTTATATCTTTTAAATGGTTTCTTTTTCCATTTATATTTTTTGTATTTCTTATAATTTTTCTTTGTCTTTTCACATCCATATTGTTGTGGAATGTCTGGGTTGTTGCTACAACACATTTTATTATATGGTTTAATTACTTTTATTTCATTTATTTCTGTACACTTTTCTACTATATATTCTTTTCCTACCAAAATTGCTCCTCCTAGAGTGTTGGCAATATGTCCTTTCTCTACTCCTGCTCTAAATCTATCTAAACAAGATTTATTTATTGGATAAGGTAATTTGGATAAAAATACTCTTTTCATTTGTTCTTGATCAGTTTTTTCTAACATGTAGTAATATTTTGAAAATTCGCATACATAGTTTTCATACTCACACATATTGCATATTTTAATATTATCTAAATGCCATAGGGCTTTCTGCCTAATTCTTTCGGATGTCTCTTTTTTATATTCGTTTACATCTTGACCAACAAATTCTTTCCAAATTCTTCCTACGATTTTCCAGAAGAAATCTTCTATACTTATGGATGAATCTTTTAAGATTTCTTTTTCTAAAAAGGTGTATTCAAATAAGTAATTAAATACGTTTCCCTTAGTTTTATATAAAATTAGATTCCAAATTGTGTCTTTTGTAGCAGTTTTAAATACTTCATCTGTTTGTAGTAGTAAACTAATTTGACTTGCCCAATCTCAAATTACTGATTCAATGCTTTTAACTCCTTGCGTTACTTTTTGATAGTGTGGTATATATTCATCTGGTATCTTTTTATATTTTCCATATTTATTTTTATAGTAACCATTGTAGTATTTTCAAAATGTATACCTTACCATTCATGCCATTTTGTGTCATTTAATTTTCTTTTTCTTACTTCAGATTTTATATCTGGCATTTCTTCTTCTTTAGTTCCACTATAGTCACCTTTTTCCATATATGCTGGTATTGATTCGTCTGATTCGTACCCAAAAATTACTTCTTCATTTTCTATTTTTTCTACAAACTCAGTTTGAGTCTCTTTTTGTTCATTTTGTACTATTTCTAACTGATCTATCATTCTTCTAATTTCTTCTATTTGTTCCTCCATTATTTTATTAAATTCTTTGGCGGTTGCAATTCTCTAAATAAATTAAATATTTGCTCTTGCTTTTTTATTAGAACTAAGTTTTTACTTTGTTCTTTTATTTTTTCTAATTCGTCAGCTAGATTCTTAATTTTTTCTTTAGGTATATTATCTTTTTCTTTAAATTCATTATAAAATTCATCAAAAATATTAAAAGTTTCTTCCTTTTTTAATACTTTATTTATTATACTTAATTGTTCTTTTAATCCAGTAAGTTCTTCAGTTATTTCTATTAATTGTTTTTGTAAATCGGCTATTTCTTCTGTTATACCCGTTTAAATAATTAGCTATTGGTTTGTTTTTTCTTTTCTAACTTTAAAAGGACTTCTTTTGAAAATAGGGATTGATAGGTATATTGCACAAGGCTATTTTTGCAAAACATTTTTGGTATAAGGCTATTCAGCCAAATAACCTAATTGTATTCTCTACAACAACCTCTTCATTTATTTAAATTTCAATTATTCTATTAATCTCATCTCTTCTCTACCTTTTCCGTAAAATCCATGTTGAGTTTTGAAAGCAACCTTATGGGTCGAGCTCCTTATTGATAAGGCGAAATCAATTCTGGGTTTTCGGAATTTGATGGGAGAAGTTAGTTTTGGAAGCAACTTTACGGGTTGGGGTATGAAGATTACCTCCTTATTTGAAAAAGTAAGAAACGAATTTCATTTTCAGCTTTTTAGGTCCTTTGTCTTGTTTGGTATCTTGATTTTCTCTATGTGACTGGAGTAAAAAATGAATAAGTTAGTCCCTCTCCTCTTCCATTGCCAAGGAAACTATCGAGGTTGTCAACGAAGCAGTGAAGATTCAAGAAGCAAAAGAAGAATTGGTAGCCAAATGTGAAGCAAAACCAGCAGAAGAGGAAGTTACGACTTCCAGAGATCATCTTCACTTGCTCTTCTGACCCCTATTTTGGTTTTCTAATGGTGGCTTTTGCGGGTTCTATTTTTTGTCCATAGAATGACCAATGGAAGCTGCATTTTTTTCGATGAGTTTTATTTCTTTTGCAACCAGGTCTGTTCTCTTTTCTTCTCTCTGTATTTTCTTTCTATTTCTATATCTATTTTACTTATTGCTATTGTGTTCTCTCTGCATACAGATTTGTGTCCTCAAGTGATCAAGGTATTGCATAATTAATTTTTCGATTTGCAGTTTCCATCGTATACTCTATATATATTTCGTTTTCCTTTTCACTGCAGTTGTAGCCTTTTTTTGGTTAATGTTTTCTGGATATGTTTGATATGAAATGCTTTATTTTGTGTTTCTTTGTATTGTTTGATTCAGGGTCTTGCCGCCAACTTTATTGCCTTAGTATGGAATGTGTTTCTTTCAAGTAATAGTTAAAAGAAAAAGAAACGTCCATCGAGGAGATCCAAACATGGTTTCTCTCTCTCTCAGGTAATCCCTCTTTTTATTGGATTTTGGACTGGTATTTTATTTAGTTTAGTTTAAAATTTCAGAATCCTTTGTCGTTGTTTGTTTTGATGGGTTTTCAAGGTTTGATCCATATAGGGCTTAGAAAGCGTTGAATTTAGGAAATGTTCTTACACTTGATAAACTCCTTTTACGGTTATTTATAGCTGGCTTGAACTGGGATTTTTGGATTTTGGAGAAAAATTGCCTCGGGTGAATTCTTTCTACTCCCGCGAGGCACCTGCTGTTGAATGAACAAAGAAACTTTTGACAGCTGGAGGTAATTCTATTTGTTGTTTTAGTGGAAATTAAGAATTAAGAATTCAGTGAACTATTCACAATGTGTATGGTTCACAACTTCTATTGGAGATCTGGGATTTTGGGTTCGAGCCAAACATATTTTGCTATATATATCTAATCAAGAACGGGAAAATTGCTTTTTTGGTACCATAGGATAGGTTGACTTGTACTTTTGGTACCATAGGATATGAAAATGCAAATTTGGTACCATAGGATAGGTTTTCATTGCAATTTTGGTACCAAACCCAATTTTTCTACAAAGTTAATGGCAATTTACCCCCTACTAAATGCATAATGTTCAATTTAACCCCTCATGGTTAAAAAAAGAGCATTTTACCCCTTGAAATTTTGTAAAAATTTCACATCGCCTCCCTGATATTTTTGTAGGCGGCACTTAATCCACTTTTATTATGATAATGTGATATTTTACCTATTGTGTTATGCTAAATGTGGCAATTTATCCCTCTATGTTAAATAAAATAGTTGGCATGCATACTCTCAATTTCGGCAAGTGAGTTACAATCTCCGGCTGAAGGGGGTAAATTGCTTCATTAAAATTTTACAGGGGGTAAATTGATTTTTTTTCAAATTATAGAGGAATAAATTGAACATTATGCATTTCATAGGGGGTAATGTTGGATAAGGATGAAGATGAAGGCACTAAAGGAAATTTGATAAGGGAGGTTTTGATGCTTTCCAAAACTTCAAAGATTGGCTAAGTATGGAGTAACTTAGCTGATAAACTTATCAAGGAAATTTGACTAAGTAATGAAGACATCAGAAGAGTCAAAGTTTCAAGGTCCAAGACTTCTGATCTGCTGAAGTAAAGTTATCAGACTAGTGAAGATCAGCCGACTCAACTCAGATTTGTTCAAGTTTGAGATCAGCCGAGTTCACCATCAGACTTATACTTTCGTCAGCCAAGTGAAGAAGATCATGAAGTGTTCCCAACGGTAATAAATGCCCCTTGGTGTAATAAATGCTGAAGTACGAGGATATTTAAGACAAATGATTGAAGAAAAGCTTCGCATCAGCCGAGTGCATTTAATGCTGCATTTAATGCTGCCTGCAGAATAGTACTGCTCATAGTACGGACAGACTGCAAAAGAGCCGTTCGCGGATTTTAAGGACCAGTACTCGAGGAATTTGAATCCTGTCTCTCTTCAACGGACACTTTTCAATCCTCAAGTATAAATAGCTGAAAGAGACGAAGAAGAAAAAGAGCAACACAATCTCTGAGAAATTTTCGAAGCAAAATTCTTTAAGTCTCAAGAACAGCTCACTCATCAGCTGAGTCATTTGTTGACGAAAGCAGAGTTGAAGAATCAAGAAAAATACATCTTCTGAGTGATTTTGTAAACAAGAGTGTTGTGCGGAGTTGTGATCCATCTTTGTGAGTGATCAAACTTCAGAGAATAGGTCTTCTGTGTGATTTCCTATTGCGAACTTGTGGTCGTTTCATTTGTTGTTCGACGCAAGCAGAGTATACTGTAAACTTTGTGATTATAGTATAACCCAAGATCTGTGTGACTTGGAAGAGTGGACTAAAGGATATTCAAATCCATATAACCACTATAAAAATTACTTGTGTTTTTACATTGCTTTTAAATCTGCATAATTTCTGTTTGCATAAAAACACGATAAGTTAACTGTTTGAAAAAGAATTAAGAAGGAGTTTATAAAACTGGGGAAACGTTTTTCAAACTGCTAAGATTACTTGTGAAAAACACTTTGAAAATCCGCTGCAAGTACTCTAAGTATTAAAACTGATTTTAACAAAATCAGCTAAGTAACCATCAGACGAGTGGTCAACAAAGCTGTTCAAAGATTTGTTCGCGAGCAGAATTGTAACTAACTAATCTGATCAGCTTAGTCTGTTCAGTTTAAAGTAAAAGTTTTATAGTTAAATTGGAAGAAAATTTTTAAAGAGGTTTATTCACCCCCCCTCTAAACCTCTTCTGACCACTTGGGACCAACAAGTGGTATCAGAGCAGGTGGTTCATTAGAATCAGCTGCCTGATCAACGAGCTTGATCCAAGTGTTTTTCAAAGGTTTTCAAAATTTTTCAAAAGAGCATCTTTTTGAAAAATCAAAACCTTCTGAAAAATGGATTGTATCAGCCATGTTCCCCACATTGCTGGTATGTCTTTTGAAGACTGGAAGATTAGAATGGAAATCTTTCTAGCAGCCTACAATGACAACATGTACACATGTATCATTAAAGGTCCATTCAGATTCACAAAGACCATAAAAATAAATGAAGTTGATACGGTTGTGGAAAAAGACCTTCATGAGATGACTCCAGAGGAAATAAAGCTTTACAATCTTGATAAAGTTGGGAGATTCATCATGACTAAAGCCCTGGATAATGATCGGTTTGACAAGGTCAAACATTGCAAAACTGCAAAGGAGATGTGGGACAAAGTCAGAGATATGAGCGAAGGCAATGATGCTATTAAAGAGCATCAGCTCACTGTTGCCTTGGAGAAACTTGACAACTTCAAGATGAAGTCTGGAGAAACCATTGATCAGATGGATACCAGATTCACCAGAACTCTGAATGAAGTTTTAAAGTTGGGAAAGACCTTCACTGACAAAGAGATCACTGTCAGAGTACTAAAGGCCCTACCTCCAAAGTTCAATATGAAAGTTACAGCAATGGAAGAATCAAGGGATTTGGGAAAAATCTCTCTTACTGAGCTGTTTTCTGTACTCAAGGCATTCGAGTATAAACTGCCTAGAATGGGAATTGAAGAAACCTCAACTTCAGGACCCACAGCTGCACTGGTTGCTGCTGAAAATCAAAGAAGACCAGCTCAAAGAAGTATAGAAGTGGACTCATCTGATGAAGCCACAATACTCAACAAAAAGGAGTACACTGCTGGAGATGTTGCACTGTTGATGAACAATTTCAAGAAGTTCTACAAGAGAAAAATGAAGAACAAATACAACAATGCTTCTACTTCTAAACCTAACTTTTCTTCTCAAGAAAAAGATGATTATAAAGCAAAACTAATGTGTTACAACTGCAGGAAATTGGGACACTTCATCAAAGACTGCCCATATCCAAAAGCAGAAAAGTACACTGAAGAGGAGAAGAAAATGAGAAAAGAAAGAAAGCATCAGAGAGGCAAGGCTATGATGGCTGAAGCAGAAAAGCTTGCTGCTGTCTACTCATCTGATTCAGATTCAGACACGTCTGATGAAGAATCGTCTGATGAAGAAAAACCTGCTCTCCTCTGCCTGATGGCAAAGGAATCTGATGACTCAGAGGATGAGGTAACTCCTCAAGATAATGAACTATTTAATTCTCTAGAGCAAATGATGTTGAATAATACTACTATTGCTGGAGAATTTGTTAAGCTTAAGGAAGAGATGATATTGCTAAAAGAGCAAAATAGTTCACTGAAACTTGTAGCTGAAAAGCCAAAAGAATCAGCTGAATATAAACAGCTTGAGCAAGAGCATGAATCTCTGAAAGCTGAATGTGAGGTTTATAAAGGAAAAATCATGGAACTTGAGAAAATTATTGAGTCTCATGATAAGTCAACTGTTGCATCCATGCATACATCTAGTAAACAGGAGACACCTTTAGAAAAGGATAAACTAGAATTGAACCATACTGAAAAATTCATTTCTGCTGACAATAGTAAGGTCATTCTGTATGTTCAAACTTCTAAACCTACCTCATCTGAGAAAGTGGTAAAGGAGAAGAAATCTCCTAAGGCTAAAAAGAGCAAAGAGCCTAGTGCAGAAAAACAGACTAGTAAACCCAAACAGAAGAGTCCTAGGAAGTCTTCTGATAAGGTTAAAACTAATCAGACTGGTGAGAAAACTAAGTCGTCTGTTAAAGAGCAAGCATCTAGTAAACCAAAGAAGCATAAAAACAAGAAAAATCAAAATGCTTGGTATGGAAATGAGTCATATTATGTGCAACCTGCTGCATATCATCCTATGTATCATGCACCTCAATTTCCTGGTTACTATGCACCTTACCCTGCTCATCCAATGCATGCATATCCTGCATATCATGCACCTTATCCTGCTTATGAACATTATTCATATCATACTGATCATCAACATGACTTATCTGATAACTATGATAATAATGAAGCTGTTCATGCTCCTAAAACTCAGAAGCCTAAGAAGCCTAAGACTTCAACATCTTGGGTTGTCAAAGGTGGAACTAATCCTTCAGGACCCTCTCAATAAGGGTACCTAAAACAATTTTATTTTTGTTTTGTAGGTTAGGATTAGGAGTAGGAGTAAAGTAGAGAAGATCTGGTACTTGGACAGTGGATGTTCAAGGCACATGTGTGGAAACATACATGAGTTGACTGATGCAGTTGCTGTGGATGGTCCAAGTGTTACATTTGGAGACAGCAAAGAAGGCAAGATTAAAGCTAAAGGAAGGATAATCAAGGGAAACATAGAGATATCTGACGTCTCATATGTTAAAGGCCTAAAGTATAATCTGCTGAGCATAAGTCAATTTTGTGACAAAGGATATTCAGTCATCTTCTCAACAGATAAGTGCTACGTTGAACAGATTGGTACAAAGAAGGTAATTTTATCTGGAAGACGACAAGGAAATATCTACATAGTTGACTGGGATTCTGTTGACAAGAATTCAAGTGTTTGTTTGGTGGCATCTGCACCAAGTGAAGTGAGTTGGCTATGGCACAAGAGAATGAATCACTTAAACTTCAAGACCATCAACAGATTAATCAAGAATGATCTGGTAGAAGGGATTCCAAAAGCAGTCATGAGCAAAGACAAGCTCTGTGACGCATGTCAGAAGGGTAAACAAATCAAGTCATCTTTCAAAAGCAAGAAGCATCAATCTTCTGAAAGAATATTGGAGCTACTACATATGGACTTATTTGGACCCATTGATCCAGTCAGCAATGGTGGAAAGAAATACTGCCTAGCTGTTGTGGATGATTATTCAAGATATACTTGGGTGATTTTCATGAAAAAGAAAAGTGAAACCAAGGAACATCTTACCAATCTGATGGAGCTGATCCAGAATGAGAAGAGTACAAAAATATTGAAGATCAGATCAGATAGAGGGACAGAGTTTACAAACTCTACTGTTGAAGAGTATTGTAACATGAAAGGAATACATCATGAGTATTCAGCCGCTAGAACCCCTCAACAGAATGGTGTTGCTGAAAGGAGAAACAGAACACTAAAGGAAGCTGTCAGAACCATGATAGCTGAAGCTAAACTGCCTCAAAGATTTTGGGCAGAAGCAACAAACACAGCATGCTTTACCCAAAACAGATGTATGATCAACAAAAATCAGAACAAGACTCCATATGAAGTTTGGAACAACAGAAAACCAAACATTCATTACTTTAAGATTTTTGGTTGTAAATGTTTTGTATTGAATAATGGGAAAAATCACCTTACTGCATTTGCAGAAAAGGCTGATGAAGCTGTCTTTGTAGGATACTCATCTGTTAGTAAGGCTTACAGAGTTTTTAACAAAAGAACATTACTTATAGAAGAATCTATCCATGTAGTATTTGATGAGCCAAGTCAATCTTCTGAAAAGAATCAAAATGTTAATCAAGATCTGTCTACCGATTTACAGAAGCTAGACATTGGAAGAAATGAAGAATATGTTCCCATCATACTACCTAATCTAAGTTCAGCTGCTAACTCAAGTGCTGTTCAAAATCACAGTGTTGATTGTCTAACAGACGAGTTGCAAACAGCTGACAGACCAGAGACTGTTCAACAGACTGCAAATGTTCAACAGACTACTACTGGAACTCCAACAGTAGTGTTGCAAGATCAAGACAGAGGACAACATCCTGATCTACAACCTGATCTCAGATGGCTCAAGAATCACCCACCTGAATTAGTGATTGGTGATCCTTTAGATAGAGTGAAAACAAGAAGAGCTGCTGCACATGATGCCATGTTTGTCACATTTCTATCTCAAATAGAGCCTAAGCAAATTGAAGAAGCTCTCAATGATTCCTTCTGGATAGAAGCTATGCAAGAAGAGTTGAATCAATTTGAAAGGAATGAAGTCTGGTACTTAGTCACTAGACCAAGTCATCAAAGAGTAATTGGCACTAAGTGGGTATTCAGAAATAAGATGAATGAAGATGGTGTTGTCACCAGAAACAAAGCAAGACTAGTGGCCAAAGGTTATTGTCAAGAAGAAGGAATTGACTTTGATGAAACATTTGCACCAGTAGCAAGACTTGAAGCAATCAGACTGTTTCTTGCCTATGCTGCTTATAAGAACTTCACTGTCTATCAGATGGATGTGAAGTCTGCTTTTCTCAATGGAGAACTGCAAGAAGAAGTGTATGTTGAGCAACCTCCTGGATTTGAAGTCTATCAAGAAGAGGACAAAGTATATCGTCTGAAGAAAGCCTTATATGGACTGAAACAGGCTCCAAGAGCATGGTATGATACCCTATCTGATTTTCTTTTAATTAAAGGATTTCGAAAAGGTAAGGTAGATAAAACCTTGTTCACAATTGAATGGGAAAATCATATATTACTTGTGCAAATATATGTGGACGATATTATTTTTGGTTCAACTAACCAACAGATGTGTGATAAGTTCTCCAAGCTGATGCAGAATAAGTTTGAAATGAGCATGATGGGTGAACTTAATTATTTTCTTGGATTGCAAGTTAGACAGTTGCCTGATGGAATATTCATCAGCCAAGCAAAATACACAAGAGATCTGTTTAAAAAGTTTGGTATGGAAACTAGCTCTACTGCTACAATTCCTATGTCTACAAGTCTTCGTTTGGATAAAGATGAAGATGGCAAATCAGTGGACATAACCAAATATAGAGGCATTATTGGTTCATTGTTGTATCTAACAGCAAGTAGACCTGATATAATGTACTCAGTTGGAGTCTGTGCAAGATTTCAATCAAACCCCAAAGAATCTCATCTCTTAGCTGCCAAGAGGATATTGAAATATGTTAAAGGCACTCAAGAATTGGGATTGTGGTATCCTAGAGAATCTGGATTTGAACTCATTGGTTATTCAGATTCAGACCTTGCTGGCTGCAAGATTGACAGAAAGAGCACAACAGGTGCCTGTCAGTTCTTAGGTAGTCGTCTGATCTCATGGATGAGTAAGAAACAGACTTCAGTTTCTATATCCACTGCTGAAGCTGAATATATAGCTGCTGGAGCTTGCTGTGCACAAATACTTTGGTTAAAACATCAACTAGAAGACTACAACATCAAGATCAGTGGAATTCCAATCTACTGTGATAATACAAGTGCAATCTCTCTTACTCAGAACACTACAAGTCATTCAAGGACTAAGCATATTGAGATCAAGCATCACTTCATTAGAGATCATGTGGAAAAAGGTAATGTAATGATTGAGTATGTTCATACAGACAATCAGATTGCTGATATTTTCACTAAACCTTTAAGTGAAGTAAGGTTTTCAACTCTAAGAGCTGAGCTAGGACTACTTAATTTGGAAGCATAAGCTGAGGGGGAACTCATCAGAAGACTGGAGTTCAACAGCTTAGTTATTCGTTATTATCTTCAAGGATTAAACTCTCAACAGACTAGTTAACTTATGAATTCTTAAACTCAGGGGGAACGTGTAAGACTAGCGGTACTTCTGAATTAAAGATGAAATTTGTTAATGACAGTTAGTTGAAGTTATGTTTTCATCAGAAGACTCAACTATCGAAGATTAAAGTTATTTTATCTAGCTGGATTGACAAACAGCTGAGGAAGGTTATCAGCTATTGGCATTCTCTGATAACAACTATGTCATCAGGACAGTAGTCCATCAGATAAGTACTTATGTTACTCATCTGATTACTTTAATAAAAGCTGAACTATTCAAAACGTTTTATTCAAAATACGCTTTTATAAGTAACTGTTGGGCGGTACATATTCCCGCTCTTCATTAAATATCTTTTGAATTCGAAAAGTCGTAACTGACGCCGCACGATCAGCACTGACAGAAAAACGGATCTAACGGTTGGCGGATATCACGGAATTCAAGATATCCCAACTCTATAAATCCCCATCTGATCAGTCGAGTAGTTCTTTACGCACTCTAAGCATTCAAAAGTACTTGTGAGAAAAATATCTGCAATTCTCTGCAAATTTCTCTCTGTTTTCCTAACCTTCAACAGATTAACAATGGCCGCTGAAGGTATGTTTCTCGTGTATGATTCCTACTACCAATCTGGTACGTCACTGATGAAAGAACTTCTGGAGAAGTTCAAATCTGCGAACTTGGTAAATTTTATGGAATATAATGAGGGAGTGATCTGGACTGATCAAGTGATGGAGTACTACAACACAGCGAAAGCTGACTATAACACACTGGAGATTAAGGCTACAGTGGGAGGTAAATCTATCACTATTACTCCTGCTGTTTTGCACGAGACGTTTGGGCTTCCTAACAGTGGACGACATGACGTCACTGTACTGACGGAAGATAAGCACCAACAATTCTGGGCGATCTGCGCCAAGGAGGGAGAAGTGATGTCTGGAAACATAAGGAAGAGACAACTGAGGGATGAATATCAGCGGATGGCTGATATGGTGTCTAAGCTGATTGAGAACTGCACCTTCTCACTGGATGCTGTTACCATGAAGAGGTTCAGCATCATGGCTGCCATCTACTATGGACTGGAGGTCAACTGGTCAATCATAGTCTGGTACATATTGACTATTTCCTTGATGAGAAGAAAGGAAAAGGCCCCTCCACCAACCACAGAATCACACTCAGTTATCTGCTGTCAAAACTGGGCTGTGACATGAAGAATGGAAAAGAGATCCACAAATCCAAGGCATTGTCCAAGTACATGCCTGTTCAAAAGAGGAAGGCTGGAGAGCCTGAAGTAGCTGATGTTGAGGAACTAAAAGAGGTTCCTGCCAAAAGGCAAAAGAAGTTAGTCAAAACAGCCAGCTTAGCTGTTGAGACTAAAAAGAAGAAGGCTGCTGATGAGCCTAAGAAGAAAGTTACCATGCAGATGGAGAAAGTGACTTCTGCTGCTGAAGCCACTAAAATCGTTGAAAACATAATTGCTGATGTAAGGACTGGATCCCCTGCATCACCATCAAGAACTCCATCAGCAGAGAGGCCTGCTGAAGGTATCTCTCAACGAACAAGAAATCAATAGAGAGATACAGCTACAACCACTTACCGTGAAGGGAGAACCAAGAAGACTGCTAGAAAGCAGATGACATTTATAGAAGAACCAACGGACTTGGAAAATGTAGCTAGGGAAGACCCTGAAGCTGCTGAAAGGCCTGCTGAAACAGTTAAGACTGTTGTGACTGACAAAGCTGATGAGCAACAGCCAAGTCAAGTCACACCAACAGCTGAGGTTGTTCAACCTCAAGAAGATCCAGAAATCCAAATCATTTATCCTATTGTTGCTGCTCCCCTATCATCTGCTGGTCCAGCTCCTGCTCCCATTGATAAAGGGAAAAGGAAGATAGTGCTTAAGAGAAAGAAAATCTCTAAAGCTGATAAGAAGGCAAGAGAGGAAGCTGAACAAAGGAAGCAAGATGAAGCTGAGGAAAAGAAGGCACTTGAGCTAAGCAAAGCTCAAGAAGCAAAGGATGAAGCCAGAAGGCGCATGTCTGAAGCAGAAAGGAAAGCTGCTGAGGATGCTGAAATGGAAATGGTTTTGGAACTGAGCAAAGTTGATGCCTATGGACCTGTCCATGGAGGTGGCATCAAGATTGGAGAAGGCAAAGATGGAGAAGACAAGAAAAAGATACTACTGCCTGCCCCCAAAACCAAGTCAAAGGAAAAGTTTGAAGTTCGAAGAGCCTTTGAAATAGTGTATGCTGATAAGGAGCTCTTCAAGAAATTTGAGAAGTCTCTAGCATACTATGATCAGAAGCTTATGTTGAAGACTCTGTTCAACCAAGAGAAGCCAAGGTATATCAGTTGGAGGGACAACAGGCTGAACAAGTCAATAACAGAACTTCAAAGCATGAAGGAGTTAGCTGATGAAGAACAATGGGTTCTAACTTGGCTGAAGACAAACTCCATTCAAAAGGCCCTTGATCCCAGCTATGTAAGAGATGTCATGCATAGTTATGCAAAAGGTTTTGCATTGGAGGAGGCCAAGAAAATTCAAAACACCTTGTCTGATAAGAAGAAAAAGTCTGAAGATGCTGAAGAAAGAGCAATTAAGTTTGCTGTTATGACTGCCTTGAAGAGATGGGCAAAAAGGTCAAAATATCAACAAGGGTGTTCAAGTGACTTGCCACTGCTCCCAAGCATTCAACAAATAATTTTTGGCAAGGAAGTACAGCCGTTTGTTGAAGTGCCTAAGGGAAACAATGCGTTTGTTAACCCTTGGATCATTGTGAGGCAAATCAGACAAACAACTTGCTTCAATGATGACGGCACTGTCACAAATCTGTTCTATGATGATGTCACTGATAAACACAAGGAAGCTGATAAGTCCTTAGCTATTGAGCTGCAAGCTAAGACTTCTGAAGATCATCAGTTGACGGATATGGAAGAAGTCCCTGTTCAACAGGCGACTGAAGAGAAGGAAGCTGATGCTGATGCTTCTGCTTCATCAGCTGATCAACATTCATCACTGATGGAAGCAATCCAGATGCTTATGGAAAACCAACTAAAGGAACTGGAAGACAAGCACAAGCAACAGCTATTGAAGGTTAAGGAGGAGCTGAAGGTTGAACTTAAAGCAGAGTTGGCTGAAACCAACAGACTTCAGCTGGAAACTGTTCAAGGATCAACAGAAGAGATCATCAAGAAAGAAATTAACAGTATTCCAATTCCTCAAGACAATTCACTGCAATTAGTGCACAGTTTGAGAGAGTTGAACAAGAACGTAGAAGATGTGAAGGGTGATGTCAACCACCTTCACACTGCATTAAAAACAGCTGAGCACAAGATTGCTGATCTGACTGCAACCTTCATTCAAGTCAGTAAGGAAGAGAAGGAAATCAATCTAGGGATGTTGCAAGAAGTGGCAAAGGCCTCACAAGAAGTTCAGAATGAAATTGCAACTATCAACCTTAACATTGACTACTTCAATGACAAGACTGACGTCATCAGCACTGATATTCATCATCTAACAGCAAGTCATGACGTTGTTAATCAGAACCTAAAGGCTTTATGTGCTGGAGTGAAGATTCCAACAGTTGCTCTCAACCCTGCTGTTGAACCTTCTAATGTCATCAGAGTTGATGATGACAAAAAGGGGGAAGATAAAAGGGAAGAACCAGCTGAGGAACCAACTAAAGAATCTGCTGCTGAAGAACCAGCTAAGGAAACTGCTGCTACAACAACTGAAGCCAAGGAAACTGAAGAAACAGCTGACAAGACTGAAAAGCTTGGAAAGGTAGAAGAAGAAGGAAAGATTGAAAAAGAAACTACCAAGTACAAGAACACTGAATCTGCCAGGAAAGCAATGGAGCTTATTAGAGAACAACAACTTAAGGAAAAGATGGAAGCTGCCAAAGCAATCTTGGAAGAAGAAGCTGATGATGAAGAAGATGATGAAGAATCATCTTATGAATATGAAGAAGTGCTTGAAGGATCAGATGAAGAAGCTGATAGTTAGAAATTATAAATTCATTGTAATCAGTTTACTTTATCTACTTCTTCAGAAATCTCATCTGATGAACTTGCACTGTAATAATTTTCAAACATCAATATAAAGTCAAGTTCAATCCAACATACTTTTTCTATCTCAGAAAATTTTGAGGATTACATTCTTTAGTATAGGTATTCAACAGGTACTTAGCTGAAGTTTTGTCATCATCAAAAAGGGGGAAATTGTTGGATAAGGATGAAGATGAAGGCACTAAAGGAAATTTGATAAGGGAGGTTTTGATGCTTTCCAAAACTTCAAAGATTGGCTAAGTATGGAGTAACTTAGCTGATAAACTTATCAAGGAAATTTGACTAAGTAATGAAGACATCAGAAGAGTCAAAGTTTCAAGGTCCAAGACTTCTGATCTGCTGAAGTAAAGTTATCAGACTAGTAAAGATCAGCCGACTCAACTCAGATTTGTTCAAGTTTGAGATCAGCCGAGTTCACCATCAGACTTATACTTTCGTCAGCCAAGTGAAGAAGATCATGAAGTGTTCCCAACGGTAATAAATGCCCCTTGGTGTAATAAATGCTGAAGTACGAGGATATTTAAGACAAATGATTGAAGAAAAGCTTCGCATCAGTCGAGTGCATTTAATGCTGCATTTAATGCTGCCTGCAGAATAGTACTGCTCATAGTACGGACAGACTGCAAAAGAGCCGTTCGCGGATTTTAAGGACCAGTACTCGAGGAATTTGAATCATGTCTCTCTTCAACGGACACTTTTCAATCCTCAAGTATAAATAGCTGAAAGAGACGAAGAAGAAAAAGAGCAACACAATCTCTGAGAAATTTTCGAAGCAAAATTCTTTAAGTCTCAAGAACAGCTCACTCATCAGCTGAGTCATTTGTTGACGAAAGCAGAGTTGAAGAATCAAGAAAAATACATCTTCTGAGTGATTTTGTAAACAAGAGTGTTGTGCGGAGTTGTGATCCATCTTTGTGAGTGATCAAACTTCAGAGAATAGGTCTTCTGTGTGATTTCCTATTGCGAACTTGTGGTCGTTTCATTTGTTGTTCGACGCAAGCAGAGTATACTGTAAACTTTGTGATTATAATATAACCCAAGATCTGTGTGACTTGGAAGAGTGGACTAAAGGATATTCAAATCCATATAACCACTATAAAAATTACTTGTGTTTTTACATTGCTTTTAAATCTGCATAATTTCTGTTTGCATAAAAACACGATAAGTTAATTGTTTGAAAAAGAATTAAGAAGGAGTTTATAAAACTGGGGAAACGTTTTTCAAACTGCTAAGATTACTTGTGAAAAACACTTTGAAAATCCGCTGCAAGTACTCTAAGTATTAAAACTGATTTTAACAAAATCAGCTAAGTAACCATCAGACGAGTGGTCAACAAAGCTGTTCAAAGATTTGTTCGCGAGCAGAATTGTAACTAACTAATCTGATCAGCTTAGTCTGTTCAGTTTAAAGTAAAAGTTTTAAAGTTAAATTGGAAGAAAATTTTTAAAGAGGTTTATTCACCCCCCCTCTAAACCTCTTCTGACCACTTGGGACCAACAGGTAAATTGCCATTAACTTTGTAGGAAAATTGGGTTTGGTACCAAAATTACAATGAAAACATATCCTATGGTACCAAATTTGCATTTTCGTATCCAATGGTACCAAAAGTGGCAAGTCAGTCTATCCTATGGTACCAAAAAAGCAATTTTCCCAATCAAGAACATGTAAAGTTTCAATCTTTATCCATTTTCTTTTTATTATTATGGTTTATATGGTTGAATTAGCAATGTTATGTGACAATTAATTAACGCTCTGCCTCTCAGTTTCAGTTCATTTAATCAACGCAAAGAGGTTTTGGCTAGAAAGCTTGCAAGTAGTAAAATTTCTTCATTTTCAGTGTGGGTGCTGGAAGAACACTTGAGGGAAGATATTTAAGCAGGGTAAGAAATGTTCTCATTAAAACTGGTTTTCTTGAATCATAGCAACCTATAATATTTGTATTTATTTATGTATTTTAATTGATTGATTCTAATTCTGCTTCTGAAATTGTTGTTCTCTTGGGAATTATTGGCTCTCTTTTTCTTCTCTTGCTTGTTTTTTATCTTGGTGATTGCATAATTACAACCCAAATATGGAAGGGAAATCTTAAGGCTGCCTTTGTCACATGTGAGTATTTCTGTTTTCGCACGGTTTAAATAATTTAATTTTGTATTGTCTGATTTATTTTTGGTAGCAAGGATTTGCGGATTTCAGAACAATTTCTTGAATAAACACTCTCATTTTCTTAGTTTGAACGAGGTTAGTCGACTGATTCTTATGCTTATTTGGAACAATTATCTAACACTGCATAATTCTTTCATGTTTTTCGTGTTTCTTATGCAGATTGCGGTACAGAAATTTAGTGAGGCAACTGTTGGATATCGGAGAAATGGGTTCAACTATTCAACATCTCATACTTTAATGTCTCAGCTGTGAGTAAAATATGTCTCCATTACTCACTTCCAACAAATCAATAAGATGGTTGTTATCTTGATCTCATGCATTTATCGTTGATTCAATTATTACATATACACACCGGATGTTGGTAAACACAGTTTTGAATAAGTTGAATGATTGCGTCAAAAGACAGTTTTACCCTTATCTCCTATCTTAATTATTAATAGGTTCAAGATGTAGAAGTAGTTGAATTAAGCGGAACTCTGAAAAATGTTGTGGCTATTGCAGCAGGTCTGTACCGAACACGTCAGTTCACTCACTTTGTTGTGTTCAGGTCGTAATATCATTTCATGAGCGATGGATAATTGTTCTGTTCTTGAAACAGGACTTGTGGATGGATTGGAGATGGGGAACAATACTAAGGTAAAATCTTATATAGAAAATCCGAGCTTATCTTAATAGTTTTAATACAAGAATCGCTCATAACCTTATATTGTTTCAACGATGATTTACTAGGCTGCAATAATGAGAATTGGTTTGAGAGAAATGAAGGCATTCTCAAAGCTACTTTTTCCTTTTGTGAAAGATAGTACATTTTTTGAGAGTTTTGGTGTGGCAGATTTAATTACTACTTGTTGTAAGTAATTATGAACTTCTACTTTTCCATTCGATTAGATAGGAAACTTTAGCAAATATAAAACGCCTCGTTTATATTGATTAACAGTGGGGGGAAGAAACAGGAAATGTGCTGAAGCTTTTGCTAGAAATGGTGGGAAGAGGTCTTTTGATGACCTAGAAGCAGAAATGCTACAAGGCCAGAAATTATAGGTACATTATTATTATTATGAGGATAGTATCATCATTTAGTATGCGAATGAGAATAGATGATCATCAAGGGAGCCACGAGGGATTAGTTTTTAGCCTTTTTGGATATGCTTGGTTCTTAGATTTACTATGTATAATGCCGAGGATGATTTTTTTTTTTTTTTTTGCATCAAATGATTACTTAAGCTTCAGATTTTGTTCTTCTTCATTCTCCTTATCATTTTCCTCACTAAAATTCAAGAAGGAAACATGGCTTTACTATCAAGTGATTAATGACATAAATCTTGAA
This sequence comes from Penstemon eatonii, assembly GCA_038501285.1. Lineage (NCBI taxonomy): Eukaryota > Viridiplantae > Streptophyta > Magnoliopsida > Lamiales > Plantaginaceae > Penstemon > Penstemon eatonii. The sequence continues at coordinate 55,081,318 of CM076715.1, read as the reverse complement.
AATTTTGTAGGGTGTTTCGACTGCAAAAGAGGTTTACGAAGTTTTGAGACATCGAGGATGGTTTGAACTTTTCCCTCTCTTCTCAACTGTGCACGAGATATGTATTAGCCGTCTCCCGCCCACAGCCATAGTCGAATACAGTGAGCATACCCCAAAATTCTCCCTTGTGGGAGGTTCTAATCAATTTTTCTGAAATTTGCATAAATGAATTCCATTAGGATTAAGTTGCATTTTTTAGTTTCTTTTCTTATACTATTTTTTTTCTCCCTTTAAACTCTGAGCTTAGGTGCGGAGTAACTTCTGCTGTATTTGAGCCAGCTCTTGATGCATGGCCTCAATCAAAATATAATTAGTAGTTCTATAATTATTGGCTTTGTCTGATTCTTGCGTATTTCCATTTCATGCAATAAAAATATTTTCCTAAGCATTTTAGTAACTAATATTCAAGAACCAGACATAGCTTATAGTATGTTTTTATCTCCCTTTTTTTTTTGTTGGTACTCTCACCATTATTTTCCCCGTGTTTTTGTGAAAGAATACAAGTGCTCTTGTAATATTGCCATCTTATTTTACTGATACTTTGGATAGGAACTTGAATAGGATTATTGGGTTCTCTTTGTTTGCTTTTCTACATTCTTTTGCCTCTAGCTATAGTGTAAATGAAGCCATGGGGGTGATAAACTAGATAATCTGATATGATATTCGAGTCGAATTCAATCGGGAAGAGTTTGATTTGTCTTTTATAATAAACCAATCTTTAAGAACGTATTTCATTTTACAGTTTTTCACACACTGTTTGAGTGGATAAATTTGAACTAATATCCAAACTCAACCTATGTCCAATGTTATTAAACTTCATCTGTTTGAACCATACTATACGAGCTCAATCTATGTTCAGTTATATTAAATTTCGTTTGAATTCAGTTTGCTCCAAAATATTTCCACTTTCAAAGGTCTTGGGAACAATGCTAATATATATTAATGTTGAATGTTCAAAGGGATATTGGAAGGATGGTAGCCTGTTTAAACTTTAAAAATGAAATATATTTAATTAATAAAGATGGTTTTCAGATTTTAACAGGGTATCTAAGTTAATACCTTCTACTTTGTTGCATGTTTTAGCTAGGATGATTCTCCTTAGGACAGAAGGATTTTTTTATTCATATCCTAAAATTTTCATTACTCACACGAATCTCCATTCTATTTCAAAATGGTTAAAATTTTCACTAAACTTTATATAATTAAAATATCAGTTTCGGGTTAGAGGGGAACTCATTTTGCCATTGTCACAACCTTTAGATTCATGTAACTGGTTCAGAGCTAAGATTTGAGCTGGAGCTCGAAATTTGAGTTGGAGGTCGGAATTTAACCTGGAGATATGACTGAAAACGAGCTCAAACAAACCAAACAAGCAGGTGTTTAGGCTTGCGCTCGAAAGTAAGCCCAAATGATCAGGCTCGGCTCGAGCCTCGAAAAATTTGTTCACGAATACTTGATTAAGGCTCGGTAACAATTTGTTCTTCACCACAATTAATGCTTTCTCAGTCAACTTTTGCTTTATTTGTTAAATATTAGTATTTTATTCTCAAAAGCACTTGACTATTTTGCTTGTACTACATCTGTGAGCTGTCTCTGTAACTGTACTGTAGACTCTCTACAAATTGAAAAGAAAATAATTTTATAATACAAAAAAAATCATAATTTCTCTTTTACCTAATACACTTCATTTGAATTGGGATATGAGTTTTTTTCCTATATAGCCTATTATATAAAAATATTTCTCAAAATGACTTAAACTGAAAAGTATTTCTCTGAATGTACCTCTTTCTTAAAATCGCTATTGGTAGTGTCGATTTTACCTAAAATTGATGTTGCCAATAGCGATTTATCAGTCATCTCCGAAAATAAAAATAAAAAATCAGTTAAAATCGATACTAGCAATATCGATTTTTCTAATTATGTTAATTACCAACTAATTAATCCACTAATTAATCTTGGTAAAAATCGATACTGTCACTATCGATTTTACTGAAGAAAACAATAGAAAAAGAGAGAGAAAAAAAAGAAAAAGTGAGTGCAATCATTGCAAAATATTTCAGCTTAATTCCGCCATTGATGCAGTCTCTCCTCCATTCATCATCCATGGGTGCCCTGAAAATTTAAGCAAAAAATATTATTAGTATATTTGTGGAGGTCATTTACCCCAATTATCTAATAACAATTTTCCCCCAAATTTCACCTTATTTCTGTAGAAATTATACCAGAAAAAAGGCATCGGAAACAACAACATCAAATTGCTAATCTATAGAACATTCATAAAGCCAAAAAAGAAAGAAAACTCACTTAGAACTTGCTCCGCCGAGAGCCGCCTGGATACATCCCTACAAATCATCTTCCGCAAGAGATCCTTAGCTTTTGGCGACACCGATCGGAAAATCTTAGGCGGAAATCTCAAATTGCCCCTCAAAACCGCTTCAAAAGTCTCCGTCGGCCCTCACCGTAGAACGGAGGCACACCTTTTGAAAAAAATCAGTTGCACTCACTTTTTCTTTTTTTCTCTCTCTTTCTATTGTTTTCTTCAGTAAAATCGATACTGGCAGTATCGATTTTTACCCAAAATTAATTAGTGGATTAAGTTGGTAATTAATATAATTAGAAAAATCGATATTGCTGGTATCGATTTTAACTGATTTTATTTTTTTTAATTTTAGGAGATGACTGATAAATCGCTATTGAGAACATCGATTTTGGGTAAAATCGACACTATCAATAGCGATTTTAAGAAAGAGGTACATTCAGGGAAATACTTTTTAGTTTAGGTCATTTGGGGAAATACATTTTTATAATAGGCTATAAAGGAAAAAAACTCTTGGGATATCAAATTATTGTAAACCAAAGGATAAAAGCTTCATAGGAAACAAAAAATACGGAGAGAAAATTGAACGAAATGGAATATTCGACACAATCAATGATTTTATTTCCAAAACAACACAATCGTCGGAAAGAAGGGAAGATTTCTTGGTAAGAAGCAAAAGATTTACAGTGCACAAATACTCCTACCCTCAACTTCACGAGCTCGGCGAGTCGAACAGATCTGTGTTCGAACTCGGTTTGAAAAATTATTCGATCCTGACATCTTGTTCGAGCTCGGGAGGACAAGGAGTTAAACGAATTCGATCGAGCTTCTCCCGTATCGAGTTCGAATCGAGCACCAAGCTACTCGGATCGATTTTCAAGGCTAATTTCGACCTCCAACTCGAATTTCGAGCTCTTTCCAAGTTATTGGTAAACTATAAACATAAATTTTCCAGATAAAAAGCCCAGAGAGTAAATTTCCTCAAACTATAAATTTTAATACTTCATAAAATATATATACCAATTAACCTTGCTTAGATTGGCTGCTCAATAATGGTTTTGATGGAACTGTGCAGTTGTACAGTACTGTAACACTTCGTCAAGGGGAGAAGAAGCATTACAATAACAAAGTAGACGTCTACAGTTTTGGAATTGTCCTCTAGGAACTACTCACTAATCGAATGCCTTTTGAAGGAATGTCAAATTTGCAAGCTGCTTATGCTGCTGCTTTTAAGGTACAAAATTCATTGAGCTCTTTCAAACTGTAACTTATCAGTACCAGTTTCACTTTCAAATATGGCAGTAAGCACAAACTACACTGAAGTGCTAAATACTAATGCCTATATTTCAAAATCTGGAAGCTGCAGAACGAAAAAAAGAAAAACTAAACTCATGGAAAATAGAAATACTAATACCCTTTTAACTGCTCTGTATTATATTACTTCATGTAATTAGAAGAAAGTTTTTACAAGTTTGCTAGATGGCTAATCATCATTAATGCCACGTAGAGTGAAGTATCAAATTCCGAACTCAAAGTCCGAGCTCAAATTCCGATCTCCAAATATGTATTTATCTTGTCTTCCACGTCTCTTTTGTGTTTATCTATCATAGGGATATGTCCACTTATTTGTTTACACAAAAGTTAAGAAGTTTGTTACTTGGTCATTGCTGAGACACATTACAAATATATCCTGTCAATCTTCTCACACTTTGACTAGAATAAAATTCATTTCCTTAGAAGTTCTTTTTGCAACTTGCATTCTTTGCAAAACTATTTATTTCTTATCAAATGATCATGGGAACATATAAACACCTGCCACCTTGTTATGTCTTTTTATATTTGTTAGCGTCATATCGTCCTTGCTGTCCGACTAAATTATACTCCGTATTTAGATATATTAATTCTATATTGCGGTTGTTTTGTTTTTTATGGCTTACCTGAATTTTCAAAGCAAAATACAAAAACACCCCCTATGTTTTGTTTAACCCAGTAGGTCGACGAACAATAGACGATATTCGTCGAAATAAGGATGTCATATTATATTTGTAAAAGATAAGTTTATTTGTTGGTAGTGGAACATATCGATGTTAGGTCGATATTACATATATCGAACTTAATGCTGACTGTAATATGTCAAGTGTAATGGTCGGAGATAAATGTTCTCTGCTTGGTCGTCTCCAATGGCAGAGCTCCGGAATGGAATTAATTTTATTTTTTAGTTTGCTCACTATCACCATTAATATTATAGTTGTAATTTTATTTTTAATATATTCTTCAATATTTTATCATTGTATTCTCTGGATTTCCGTACATCAACCATCAAAATCCGATGAGCAAAATAAATGTTATCCAGTTTAGTGTTTGTAATAGGCCGATCAAATAAAGCAGTCTTCATTTTGAACATTATTTCTCTCTCCAAATATGTATTTATCTCAAATTCCGATCTCCGGCTCAAATTCCGATCTCCAGTTCAAATTCCGAACTACAGGTCAAATTTCTAGCTATAATGTCTTATAAAATAAATAACAAGTATAAGTTAACAGATAAGTGATACAATTCCTAAATAGAGCTCATCTAATAGCATCATAACATGCAAATTTATAATGCCCATCATTTCACTGTTTATAATTTATAATTATTAGCATCATTAATCTATTCAGCTATGTTATTCACACTAGCTTATACAATTTGTTTAGATAAATCCCTACTATTCTATTTATTTTATACTCATCCCAATAAAAAATAAGCTATCAGCTAAGTAAAACAATCAATCAATTCAATCAAAATTATACGTATTTTTTTAAACTCAACTTATCATCTAAGTATAACAATTAATTAATATTGTTAAAATTAGATAATTAAACTCAGCTTATTGGTCCACAACGTTGAAGCATACCATAATTAAAATTATGGAAAATTCTAGGGTGCCGTTACGTTAGGTGCCGCTAATATCACATTAGGTGGTATTACCACACAATGTGTATCACATTGTATGGTACATGATCACATTACATAGTATTAATCTCATATATTTAGTATGACCCCCATATCATGTAGTATTTATTCCAAATTAGGTGGTATTACCACGCAATGTGTGTCACATTCTATGGTATAAATTATACTCCTTATACCATACAATATGATACACATTGTGTGATAATACCATCTAATGTAGTATTAGCGACACCTAACGTAGCGGCACCCTAGAATCCCCCATTAATTATTAGATGAAAAAGGATAATGTTAAAAACTTATACTAAAGTTTTCTCATCATTTATATGTATGTGTTCATCGTCATAACTAATCTAATACAGCTAAGTCATTTTGCCACTGTTCACAATTCATTTCTTTGATTTTGCAAGGGAAAAAAATATTCTAGCCACAATTCTTTTTCCATGTCAGACTACTATCACCTGCTAATTTCTCAAGGGTCATATTGTGGGACCTAATTCATTAACTCTCAAGTTGTGCTCAATTGTCATAAATATCGGCTGAGTGTTCCCTTGTTTAGAAAAAATTAGAACAAAATTCAACTTTTAGAAAAGAACTCATTCTCAAATAGATAAAATGAATGAAGTATGTTATAAATGGTATATCTGTCAAATTATGAGTTAAATTATTACTTCATGTATTTGGTATATCACAAGGAATATTATATATATCGTATAGAGTAACCAGCAATTTCATTTTCTTTGGAATATATATTTTTTTGATACCATATGATAGATCATCTTGCAACTTTAATACAATTGGACATGAATATACAAACTTGATATCATAAATTAAGTTTTTGTTGCAACTTTCATGCAAAGACCAATTTTTCTCCAATGTTAATGACAATTTACTCCCTTATAATTTTTTTTTGAAGCAATGTACTCCTTTCAATCGGATAGTGTAACTCACTTGATAAATTGACACATTAATCATAACACAATAAATTGTCACATTATCATAACACAGAGGGGTAAAGTTCCACGTGTAAAAATGTCAGGTGGCGGTGTAAAACCTTTATAAAATTACAGGGGGGTAAATTGTTCTTTTTCAAATCACGGATAAGTAAATTGAACATTATGAATATCATAGAGGGTAAATTGTCATTAGCTCTGGAGAAAAATTGAATTTGATATGAAAGTTGCAACGAAAATTTATAATGTGGTATCAAATTTGAATCTTCGTGTCCAATGGTACTAAAATTGTAACATTACCTACCTCGTGGTACCAAAAAAAAAATTTCCCATTGAATATTAGAAATATTACGAGAATTTCAAAAATAGTTAGAAAATTTTATTAATGCATTCCCTAATTGAAGACGTGAGAGTGAATGAATGCGTCAACCTCATCAAGAAACATAACTTTGAATATCACCAATTAGAAGCTAATTGGAATTAATCCCTTTACGCACACACAACACATAAATTATAAGGAAGAAATCAAGAAACATATGTTTGGAAAAAGATAATCCCCAAAATAGTGAGAGGGCCCACTAATCAAATAAACACATTAACAAATTCAAAATTATTCAAAGAAAGAGTATTAGAAAATTTAATTCAACATATTTATCAGTTTCGGATCGGCGTCGTTTAATTCACAAATGGATTAAAAAAGGGCAACAGAAATTAGTTGCTACAGACTGCTTTTCTCCATATTGCTTTCGTCATCTTCTTCTAATCCACTTGCTTCTCACTTCTAATTTCTTAATTTATTTATATGTATTTTGGATTTCCTTCACATGGGCTTGTCCATCACTTCTTTATTTAGTATCAAATTTTATCTCATTCAGGTTGTCACTTCTTTTTTTTAATTTTAACAATTTATGTACTTTTTTCTCTCATTGGGAAAGGGAAAATATAAGATTTTGGAGGTTATTCCTATCTTTTTAGGCGTAGGTACCATCATTTCCTCTGTGGTTAGCTGTGTAGGTTCTCTTCCAGATACTAACAACTTATCATTCACCTATCAACATGGGAGGTTCTATAATTTTTTCTATTACTTGTGTGACGAGGGATTATATAAGTCTCTCATTTGTCAAGCTTCTTTACGTTTGGGGAAAGTGTTTCATCAGGTTTGTGATTGCTTTTTCTCCTTCTAATTTCTTATACTATCATGTTCTTCATAGATTTTTATAATGCATTTAATGTGTTCTTTGGTTTATTTATTCTTCTGTAATCGAATTTTATTTTAATTTGAAAGATTTTGTTCATTGTGGCTATCACTACAACAAAAAGTAGTTTATAGGACACTTTCAATGGGACATTTTTTTTTAATGCCCCATAACATTAAGCATGGGACATTTGCTATTATGTGTCCCAAGTTTAAAAAGGAAATTAGATGATAAAACCTTGTCTTTTTAAAAAATTTATTTTAATTCACGTACAGTAAAGAGTCTCGCCTTTTTTTCTCTTCTTCTATTTTTCCATCTAATTTCCCCCTTTCTCCTCTTTTCATCGGCATCAAAAAAAAAATTTCCATTCATTCTCTAATCTCTGCATCTTCGATCGACCATCAACCCTGTATCTCTAATTTTCGATTACTTTCCATTACAATGTAAAATTGCGTTTTATTTGAATTATTTTGAATAACCTAGGGTTTTCTATTGAATCGAAGGGTCCTAAGCATGATTCCCTCAATAATTTCAGGTTCTCTCAACAATTGAGCTCTACAATTCGGATTCTCTCTACAATGTCGGAATCTCTCTTCAATTTCAGCTCAACGATTCTCTCAACAATTTCAGCTCAACTATTTAGACGATTCTATCCCCGAGCAGGTATGTACGTGTTTTCACTCATTCACCTTCTCTTTCTCTCCCTCTCGCTCTCTCTCACTGTTGCTCTTGCTCTGTTTTATAGGTTAATTGTATACATCAGCTATGTTTCTAATTTGTGATAATCCTTTGTATAAAAAAAGTCAATGTATTACTTTTGCTTGCTTTTATTTATCCAGCAAGTTGCTAATTTGTATAAAAAAGTTATGTTAGTCCATGTGGGAAACTAGGAATGGATAGACACTTCATGAAAAGTCTTTTGTGAGATTTTAAAAAGGCCTCAGCTCTTGTGATATTTTTTGTCCAAAGGAATGTGAAAGTGTTTTCAACTATGAATGGCATCAGATATATCAGAATTTGTTGCTACTTATATACAATCATTCAAGACTACCTATTTTTTAGGAATCTGTTTGTTGAGTTTTAGGCTTTTTGACAATGTATGGAACATAGTTCGCATTTAAATCAGGCATTCTAATTTTTAGCAGAATCCTATGTTGAGAACACAGTTCTGATTCTTTTTCTAAATCATGTTTAGTTATTCATACCTTTAAATATAGATTTGTGGCTTGTGAATCTGTATATATGTGTGTTGAATGGTTTTTTTAATGGCCAACTTTCATTAAATCAAATCAAAATCAGATTGGTTCTAACCTGTGTATTTTTGGTAAACTAAAAACTAGATCTGGGAAATGCATTCGATACGGTTAAACATAAAAAGATGTATAAATTTTGCAGAATCAAAGCATGTGGATTGTTTTAAAAGTCGGAATGTAAAAGATGAACCCTAATATATGTATCTTGTCCATACGCCTACGAGACTACTAGTTATATAGGTCCAAAGTCTTCAAGGTAGTATTTAATTCACAAGTATGGGCACTCTTCATGCATGCATTGTGAGAAAACAATGTGCCTTATAAAAGTTATTTTGACTTAAGTTTGATAAAAAAAAGTTAATATATTATATTTGGTTGCTTTTATTTATTCACTAAGTTGCTAACTTGTGATAATCCTTTCTTTGTATAAGTAATGTTTGTTATAGTTATCATTAACCTATGTTCGTAACTTGGTCTCCTACAAACTTTAATTTCAATTTTTACATTATCACGCGGACTGCATGGAGAATTTGATATTTTCTAATTGTTCCAGGAAGCTGTTCATCAAACTATTAGTGTCATTGTTGGTTCAGGAATTACTTGTAAAGCTTTATCCAAAAGGTAATCACTTTTACTGCACCCACCTTAAACTCATTATTTTAGAGTATTACTAACAAAGTAATGCATCAAAATGGTCTGAATTTAAATTTTGGAAGTACGTGATAATGGATAATGTATAATCTACTTCATCTCAAGTGTTTGAATTGTGTGAATTGACCTAATAGACGTATATAGTTGAATCCATATTGCATACAATACTTAAGGAATCATTCAAGTGTTTCTTGGGAAATAGATTAGTTTAAAATGCTCGAACTAGGAACCTGCATTTGAATTTTAAGAAATATAATGCTGAATATTTGTTTGCCTTGTGAAATAATTGAAGTTATAATTATATTTAGTTGAGGTAGTGTGGAAGTTAATTTAATGATACTAATAGGATTATTTTTGTGAAGCTTGAAGTTAAATGATTTTAAACCATTCAAAGATGGAGCAGTTGATATTAGGTAAGTATATACTAAAATAAATGTCTATATATTATTATTGCTTTCTGATTCGCGCTTGCAATAATTTATTGAACACTTGAGAATAATATGGAAATGGTATGTAAATGTGTTAGTTTTCCTCTAATTGCGGCACTGTTAGCTCGTTACTCTTGGGTATTTGCAGCCTCCTTGATACTAAAGTCCTAGTAATTATAAAAAAAGGTTATTTAACTAGAGCTAAATGCAACTCACGTAATTTATCTAGGATTTTTGTGTAGAATACCAATTTCTAGATTCTAGAAATTTTATGTCTTTTCCCATTCCATACTCTTTTCTTTTCCATTTCTTTCTCCTTAAATTTTTATAGGTTAATCATTCAATGAAGTTAATTATGAGCATTTTTTTTTGTAGCATATGCTAAGATAAATTACATTTGGGGATTGATGATTTTCAGGGTACACTTCAAAGGCGTTGTGACAAATGCTCTGTACACAAACCCCCCAGGACTCATCATTGACGTGTCTGTAAAAGATGTATTCTGAGAATGGTCAGTGCTCTTTTATTATACAGGGTGATTTACAACTGGACCCCCTGAAGTTTAATCGTCTTAAAAGGAACCTCTTGACGTTTCAAGAATTACATGGAGACCCCTTAGACTATGTTTCAAAACACCCTTTTCAGCTTCATCAGTTCTTCCAAGGACACCCCCTACAACTTCTAAAAATGTTACAAAACACGTACCACGGGGTTCCGAGTGTAAATCACCCTATTATATACTATGTTCTTCCAATATTCAATATATGTAGGTGAAGTTTCTAACATCTCTTCAATTACGTGCAAAAATTTCATTGTAGGATCACCACTGTATCTGGATTAACAATTATGTGGGTCACAGAAACTATAAGGCGTTTCTTCTTCTAGTCTTCTATGCATGTGTTGAAATTACTTATTCTGCGGTAAGATTGCTTGAATTGTTCGATTTTATTATAGTATTTAATTTCTCAAATTTATGTTTGTTTAAGGTTTCTTTGTTGTCTGTTCTCAGATTATTATAACAAGTTGCACCTTTCTGAAGGAATGGGATTCCGTTAGCAGCCATTCTCTCAAGAGCTTTTACTTGAGTTGGTAGAGCCTCCTTGATAGCATGGTTCATTTATCTAGTCATTTGGCATATGAGGCTCGGATTGCGGGGCCTATACTATACCGTTGGATGTATCCAATTAAAAGGTATTGCTAGTTTTATTATAATTGTTAATATGGTTCATTTTGTTAATTTACATGAAGATTTTAATTTTAATGAATTAATTGTCAGGTATTTGTACATTGAAACCATATGTGCGTAATCGGAGTTGTCCAGAAGGTTCCATGCAGAAGCATACTTAGTAGATGAATGCTTAACCTTTTGCTCTAGATACTTAGACGATGTGGATTCTTATTGTGTTTTCCTTTTCTTTTTAATAGAAGTTAAGAACGGACACAATATGCGAAGAAGGCCAGGATTCTACCTTCTTCAACACAGTCTACCTTCAAGGTAATTAATTTAAGATCAACAAAAGTTCTTGAAGTGTAGTATTATTTTTTTACATCTCGCTTTAGGAGTGATTATAGTAGGATTGGTAGTATGAAAGTGTGCTCGTGTAAAAGTGATGATTTAAATCATGCCATCTTAGGTAAATGAATGAATTGTCTTGATGAGTTTGTGCAAATGTATAGTAGCTAAAATATTATTGTGATTAGATCATCTGGTTGTCTTGATGGTATTCTGCTGTTGTTGAATATTGTCCATTCATACAACTTATTTTCCATGTTTTTTCAGATAAATTTGCTACCTAAATAAGTTCCAATAACAGAGGCTATAGAATAAATTATCAATGAATTAATAGGGATAAAACCCCCCAAAACATACTCATGAGCTACTTGAACACAAGGTTAGTGGATTTCAATATGAAAATTGGTGTCAGTAGATTTTGACTGGACTTCTATAAATTCCTTAAGCATGTTGTTTATAAAAGTATTTTGATGAATAAGATGTTTAGCATTTTTGTCCAATGACTATCATTCCAGGTTTTCTTGATATCTTGATTTTTTATGGCATTTAATTTGTTGAAAGAAGAAAATAACTTGTATTCCTTGAATAGGTTGCTTGGGAAGAAGATGGACATTGATGTCAATTGTACGTAGTCGAAGATATGGATCATTATCTCGGCTTTACTTCTTTTTTGGGAACCTCTTATGTAATTTGTTGTCTTAGAAAGTTGATTACAATGTTAGCCTGCTACTACTATTCACAAACTTTGTACTTTCGTGATAAAAGTGAATTATTTAATTAATTGAATGTTTATGTTAGATAAGTAATTTAAATTGATAATATATATATATATATATATATATATATATATATATATATATATATATATATATATATATATATATATATATATATATATATATATATATATATATATATATATATATATATATATATATATATATTAAGCAGTTTTGTAGGATTTTCAGAAAGTGATGATTTGGGACACTTATAAGTGTCATGTGCTTGGGACATTTATATATGTTGCATGAAACTAGTCTTAGGACATTTAGAACTGTCTTAAGAACATGTTATAGGGACACTTTTATAAGTGTCCTAATAATACCTTGGGACAGATATAAATGTCCTAATTTAGGGACACAAAAAATGTGTCGTATTATTTAACGCGACACCCCGTTATGTGACACTTTTTATAAATGTCCCGAACCATGTAAGTGTCCCAAGATGTGCATCTTGGGACACTTTTCTGTGTCTCCTAACATGTTTTTTGTTGTAGTGTATTCTTGATTGTTATGGTTATTCACTATTGTTTATCTCTGCCTGTATTTGTTTGATTTTATAGGATTTCTTCCAAACAATTTCGGAGTTTGGCGTTATTTAATATATCCAGTTCAGGTACCTATATAACTATATTTGTGTTGCTATTTGTATTGAACAATAGATTTCCTTCTCCTTTTCTTTTTTGTCACAGTTCGAATTTTGGAGGTTTTTGGAGTTGGTATACTACTTAGGTATTTTTATTGTTGTTATTAATTTATAGCAAAAATGTCATGTTTTGTATGGATTAATAATGAAATGTGACTTATGCAGTTGTATGTTTTTTAGATATATTATTTTTTTTCTAGATGTTTCTGGTATATTTGTTTTATGTAGTATGAATGGTTATATTGTGAATATTCATCTTATTGTAAGTGTGGTTTATGAGTTACCATGGTTTTGTGTTCTGTCAGTTATTTGTGGTCAAAAGTCGCTCTAATATTGTTTTTTTTTACTTTATTTAAATCTGGTATGAAGAAGTAGATGGATCCTCCGTGGAACTCTTTTTTTTTTTTTTTTTTTGTGTGTTCCTTTTATTTATTTTTTCTATATTTTGTTTGTGGAGAATTTTTTGTTGTCAATCTATGTTCAGTTTGTATATTCCTTCTTTGATGGTTTGTAAATTGCTACATGTTCTTATTTTTTGAACACCCTTAGTTGGTGTTCTTTGGTATGGATTCTGTATCAAGTCGAAAGGAAGCTCGCAACCAAAAGTTACAAGCAAGTATGCTGCATTGAGTGTTGAGGAAAAAGAAAAAATACGAGCAAAACAAAGGGAGAATTATGCTCGACGTGTCTCACGTTCAGCGCAAGTTCAGTCTGTCGTTGTTCCTGTGATCGCTGGACCATCGTTTCCAAGAGACCACTTAGGTTTAGCAACAACAAGGGATGTTGATGACTTAAGTATGCCTTCATGTTCTCCAAGTTATGGATGTTATATCGGGGAAAGCTCAAATTCTGTTACAGCTACTACCCACAACATATCGTCAGGTTATTTTTCTGCCTTTCAGGTTCTTCATTAATTTACTTTTTAATTTCATTTTATTTCCTTCTTTTATTGTTGATCATCTGGTCTCATGTTTACAGATTCGACTACGCCTTCTGAAATTCAACAGAATGTTTATACAAGGCGTCGTCTTGTTGGTCATTTTGCTCGGATCTCCAATATCCCTGTTGTTCCTTGGGTTCTTCCGGATGCTCCTCCTTGCACCCACTGCTATGCTTTTCGATTTTTTTGCGAAGGGCCTGCCTTTTGTTGTTCGAACGGGCAAGTTTGTTTGCCTCATCCGGTAGTTTGCAAGGTGCTTCTATTTTTATTTACTGACATGTCCGAAATGGCTTGTGAATTTAGGAAGAGGTCTCGAACTTACAATGGTGCGTTTGCGTTCACCTCTATTGGTATGGTAACTGACCCTGACTCATGGTGGGCAAGGGAGGGCATTTATGCTCTTAAAGTGATAGGCCAGGTTTATCATTTCATGAATCATATAGATGGTGGCCCTAATGCAAAAGAATTGCTTCAATTATTCTTTTTAGAAACTGTGAACGATTTGGACCCTGCAGTTGTTGAGAGCAAGGGGTTACAGACTGATATCATTGGACTTTTGGTTGAAACACTGTCACAAAATCCTTATTCTGTGTTTTTCAAAAGATTACGTAGCTGGGATGATTTAAGTGATGCACATATTGTATTGAGATCAAATCCTCGAATGAATCAAAGAACTTACAACTTACCGACGGTAGATGAGGTCGCTGCAGTTTGGAGAGAGTCTGATGAAATCCCCGCTGGATACGAACGCGACATTCGTGTTTACACTCATGCTGGTCGGGGCATAAAGTAAATTAATATTATGGTTGTTATGACTCTCTGCAATATCCATTGACATTTTTCCATACGGAGAACAAGGTTGGCATGCTGGAATTAAAAAAATTTATGCTGCAACGGGATCTGCCTCGCGAAAACGCACAACACCTTGTGATGGGGTTGACTCTGTTGATCCTAGAAATGCTTCTAATGCTGCAGATGTTTTGTTCGCCGAGGAAGAAGGTATGTCATTGTTAATGATGATGCTCTCATATTTTCGTAAAATTATTTCATTCTTCTTAGTTTATTACTATTGTAATGGGGCTAATTTATTCTTCTTATCACTGATTTGCAGTTCTTCAGGCCAATCTATCCACTCGTAACAATGTCTCATGTAGGGAATTTACGTGTTATAGAGCTCAGAGTCGCACTTCAGACAATTCATACCTTTTACATTCTGGACGTTTGGGGCATTAATTTGCAATCGACTCGTATCTTAAATTGGAAACTTCGCGACTGGATTTTACCGCTCAGAACAATACCAAGCGGAAATCCGTATAGAATCCTATCAAGGGATTGTAGACTCACTTTGCATTGATGGGTAGAATGATCCTTCTAATGTCGGTAAAAAGATTTTGCTACCATCGTCTTTCATTGGTGGGCCGCGGGATATGCGAAAACGTTATGTGAACGCCATGGCCTTGGTCCAAAGGTTTGGTAAATCGGACTTATTCATTACAATGACTTGTAATCCTGGCTGGAAAGAAATTACTAACCAATTATTACCTTCCGAGAAGCCTCATGATAGACCTGATCTAATTGCTCGCGTTTTCAAGGCAAAGCTAGAAGAGTTGAAAGATGAAATAGTTAGAAAAAAGATATTTGGCGAAGTGGCTGCATATGTATATTCAGTGGAGTATCAAAAGAGAGGGTTGCCGCATGTCCATTGGGTGATTATATTATCTGAGCCCCATAAAATAACTTCGGCTGATGTCTATGATAGCATTATATCTGCGGAGCTTCCCGATTCTGCACATCCATTTCTGCGATCTTATGTTGTTCGGCATATGATGCACGGGACTTGTGGCTCTGACAATCCAAACAATGTTTGTATGAGAGATGGCGCTTGTAAAAATCATTACCCTAAGGATTTTGCGGACCGTACTGTGCATAGCCAAGGTTCTTATCCCTGCTATAAAAGGAGAGATGATGGTAAATCTGTTATGGTTCATAATAAACGTTTGGATAACAGATTTGTTGTTCCTTACAACCCTTACCTTCTAGCAAAGTTTGACTGTCATATAAATGTGGAGATATGCTCAGATATTAAATTGATTGAGTACCTGTACAAGTACATCTATAAAGGACACGATAAAACATCGTATATAATGTTGTTGGTCAGTCATCGTCTGCAGACACGTACGATGAGATTCTCAACTATCAGGATGCACGTTATTTATGTGCTCCTGAAGCTTATTGGAGAATTTTTGCGTTCCATATGAGCGAAATTTATTCAGCTGTTGTGATGCTTCCAGTTCATCTCCCAGATCATCAACCTCTTCGATTCGGTATGCAACAATCATTGGAACAACTCCTTAGTAATCCATTATCATCTCAAACGATGCTTACCGATTTTTTTCGGATGAACTCTAACGACCCTGATGCTCGTCGTCTTAATCTTTTATACAAAGACTTTTCAGAACATTTTGTCTGGAATAGTAGAATTAAAAAATGGAAACTTCGACAAAAACAAGTCGTTGTTGGTCGCCTTGCAACAGTAAGCCCGTTTGATGGAGAACGTTATTTTGAAAGGTTACTCTTGATGCACGTAAAATGTCCTACGTCGTTTGACCACTTAAAAAGCAAAGGCCATGATCGTGTTGGAACGTTTAGAGAAGCAGTGGTGTTTAAAGGTTTGTTGGAGTCAGATGATTATGCTGACAATTGCCTTGGTGAGGCTGTGTTCTATCAAATGCCAGGAAGTTTACGAAGACTTTTTGCCATGTTGTTGGTGTTCGGAGTTGCTGCAAGTCCTCAAGAACTAAGGAATAAATATTATGTGTCCATGTGTGAAGATTTTTCTCGTCATGGCATATTATCAAGCCACGAGATCTTACATCGGACTATCACAACAATCGATACATTCTTACTATCAATGGATAAATCAATTTCAGAATACTCTTTGACATTTTCTATTCCGTATTCTTCCGTGCGAGATAAAATGAGTAAAGATTATGAAAATGAACAAAATTTGCAAGTATCAAATGAAGACCGTATGGCTGAAGGACTGCTTAATTTTGACCAGCGTGTTGTATTTGACATGGTGATGTCTAAAGTTTCGAATAATGAAGGGGGGGTGTTCTTTGTCGATGGCCCCGGTGGCACCGGAAAAACATTTTTATATCGAGCACTTCTAGCGCAAGTACGCTTAAGGGGAAATATTGCTCTCGCTGTAGCTACGTCTGGCGTGGCAGCTTCGTTGTTACGAGGTGGTAGAACTGCTCACTCTAGATTTAAACTACCGCTTCATCATGATGATAATTCAAGTGGCAGCATCAGTAAACAATCTTGTCTAGCAAAGATGATTGTTGATGCTAAGTTAATTATCTGGGACGAAGCTTCAATAGCAAATCGTCATTCTATAGAAGCACTGGATAAGCTTTTGCAATATTTATGTGGCAACTCTTCAGCTTTTGGTGGTAAAGTTGTATTATTTGGTGGGGACTTCAGACAAACTTTACCCATTGTTGTTCGTGGCTCACGAGATGCAATGATAGCTGTCAGTATTGTTAGCTCCCGTATTTGGCCAAATGTTATCAAACTAAGATTACACAACAACATGAGGGCAAGAGAAGACCCATCCTTCGTTTCTTATCTTATGCGTATTGGGAATGGAGAAGAGCCAATTTTGTTTGATGATAATATTGTTATTCCTGAAAGTATGCTCATAACTTTTGTTGATGCAAATACATCTCTCGATCTGTTAATAGAAAATGTCTTCCTTGCTTAAATGACTTTCTTGAAGATCCATATTTATTAATGAACAGGGCGATTCTCACTCCCAAAAATGACTGTGTCGAATAAATAAATGACATCCTCATAGATAGATTCCCAGGTGCAACAAGGGAATATGTTAGCTACAACAAAACAGTAGATTCAGTGCAATAAGGGGAATATGAAGATTATTTGAACACTGTATCTGTCAGTGGATTACCACCACATGTCTTGAAATTGAAAATAAACTGCCCTATTATGTTATTAAGAAATCTGAACCCCATTGAAGGCTTATGCAATATAACTCGTTTGATATGTCGAGAATTGGGAGATAACTTTATTGGAGCTGAAATTGCAGTAGGAGACTTCAAAGGAAATCACGTTTTCATACCGCGCATACCCCTCGAATCTTCGGACAAACTGAAATGTCCGGTTCCCTTCAGACGGACCCAGTTTCCCGTCAGACCATGCTTTGTGATGACTGTAAATAAGGCTCAAGGGCAGACCTTAGATTTTGTGGGGATTTTCCTTCCTGAGCCAGTGTTTTCACATGGACAACTATATGTAGCACTCTCGCGAGCTCGAACTTCTATAGCTGTAAAAGTACTGATTCAGCCCACATCCGAAAAAACACGGGCACGGGGAACTACAAGGAATGTTGTTTATACTGAAATTTTTCGACTTGCCGAAGGTCATCTATATTGTTTTGTATTTTATTTGATTTCCTGTATTTATGGCATGTTTTCTAATTTGCAATTTATTGTGCTTCATCCATTATAATATATATCACATTATATCAAGTTTGTTCTTTACATGTAGGATGATTTTTAAAGAATGTATACGTGAAATGTGTAGTTCCGAAATGAAAACCGTGGAGTGGTTTCTGAAAAAGCAGAGCCTCGCCTTGCTTCTAGCGGAGTAAAAAGCTATTAGCAACTTTTTTTTATAGAAGAAAAGGTAATTTCTACCCAGTTTCTTTTTCAATATTAGATTATATTATTTTGAAAAAGTTCAACCCAACAAATTATACCAATTAAGAAAGTATGTAAGTTGTTTGAGCAGTTAAAATCACCAGAAGTTCTGTGTAACCGGAGTATATATGTTTTCTTAGCTATTGCATAGTGTTTTCAAATCTATTCATAGATTTATTGATTACACCTTCTTGCAGGGTATGCTTTTGATTTTAAGTTTGTAAGTATGTAATGCTTTAACTTTAGTCGGCTTCTATATATTTTCAGTTTTGTGGTAGACAAACTTGGTGACTATATTTGGTTAAGTTTTCTATGTTTATGTTGCAGTAGAGGCACAAGTATTTATCACTTGGGTGGTTCTTTCTCAACCTAGGATTTATATTATCTTTGAGTCGATCTATATATACTACGGTGAACAAAATATATACACTCTAGGCTACTCAGTTGTGTTTCATTATTTCTAAAATTAGTTCGTTACAATTTTTAGTAAGGTTCTGATTGAGCTATTTCATTTAAATGTCATAATTCCTAAACTTATAAAATGTTTTTTTGTAAGATTGTTGTCAATCTTAGCTTCAATATTTTCACTGGTTCAGGATCAACCGATAGATGTGGACAGACTCAACCAAGATATGGAAATCAGACATATCCCATGAAGATTAAAGAAAAAAAAGATGGAATATTAAAGGTATCCAACAAACACAATACATTGCCATTAATTAGGTGGTAGAAGAAAAATACTCCAAAAAAACACATTTTAATACTCCAGCAGCAGTCGGTCTCACGGTTGACAAAATCTTCTTAAAATACTCTTATTTTAAAAAGACTGTTCTTTAAGGTTTAGCTTTTAGCACTTGTGTTTTCTCATTTCATTCCTACATTTTTTTACAGATACTCTTGAAAATGAGACCAATGTCCCCGCCCACTGCAAGACCTCGGTATCTTTGGACCCTCCGCATACAACAGTGTTAAGAGGAAGCATGTATTTTACTGAGCATTATTCTATATCTATATTTTGTAAGTTAGTCTATTATGTTACGTTTAATGTTGGTTGTATTCTAATTTAATAGTGTATATTTTGTAAAACCTATAATCGTATGAATCTCTGATGTTAAATATGTATTCGGCAGTCTAATGCTTCATAAGAAATAAATATGTTGCATCAAGTTTGTTGATGTTCATGGGCTATGGCCCTGTAACCTTGATAGACTTCCCATGACTTGAGTTTTTAAGATTATTTTGGCTTTCAGACAATTCAAAGATATTTGATCTCCACTTAACCTTTTTCAATCTCTTATCTTTTATCATAAAAAACTAACTACATAGTATCTTGTATTTTTCACCTCTCTGGAAAAAAAAATTGCACCACTCTCTCTTTGTGCAGGTGGGGTGAAGTGGAACAATTTATTTGGCGTCAAGTATTTATATAACAAGTTGCGTCATATTTACCTAGAATATAAAAGGCTCATGTAAAATCAGAACAAATTTAAAAGAAATAATTAATCGCTCTGATATACATAAACAACTAAATATAATTTTTTTGTGAACATTCTATCTAAGATAGCAATTAAAGAAAAACAATTTCACTGGGCAAACACTGCGCGCATTTGCGCGGAGCATTAGCATAGTATATATATACACACGTAAATGAGCTTGTTTATGATTGATTAATAGAAATCAATTATTAATTGATCATATTTTGTTAAATTCGGTTAGAAGAAAAACAGTGGTCGAAGTAATTAACACCAGGGATAAAAACGTCATTTGGAATTAACTTAGGAATTAAACCTTGCTTGAAGAACAACACAAAACTGAAAATTACTTGGGAATTAAACGTTGCTTTCCTTCACGATCTGCCCCAAACAGCTGTTTTAATTTCACACCCATCCTTCTCACCATAGCTTCTCCGTACGTACACCACCATCGCGCCGCCCCGAATAGCTGCCCGCGATCTGCCCGCGACCGATCAGTGGAGCACCTGTTCTCATCCCTCTTTTTCACTCCAAGGTATTTTTCTTACATGTCTTGTATATGTGTATGAATTTAGTAAAGGTATTTTTCTTATATGTGTTGTATATGTGTATGAATTTGGTACAAAATAGTTGGGGCTCAGTTGATCTCTCTGCCTATGAATTTCTTTCAAAACCTTGATATGTAATTAGATGGAATTAATATACTTTGTCTATCTCTTTACCCAAAAAAAAAAAAATGGATCAGCTTGGAGTGAGTGATTAAGTATTAGTAGGATTAAATATACTAGTAGGATTATTATAAGTATTGATAGTTAACTGTCACTGGAAAGTACGTATTCTCCCCAATTCTCTGCCCTAATTTTAGCACTTAATGTTTAGTTTGTTTGCTAATCGAATATGAATGCCATGATTTGGTAATTGAGATGGTCCCATGAGTTTACTGCACTCCATATGATATTATATGTTAACTTCTGATCCTAAATTATAGGACACGAATTTCCGAAACTCTCTTTGTTAATGCAATTATATGTGTCAGACCTGTCAATTTGTGTATTCTAGTTGTGTGAATAGCATCTCCTAAATAATTTTGGCCAAATGACCACAATATTTGCCTGATTAATATTCATTGTTGAAATAACAAGTATCGAATGTTAGTTACGTATTTGATGAATGCACTGTGATTCTTTGAAATTCATGTTAAAAGTTGAGAAGATTGAATTTTCTATTTTTCATAGGCTGCAAGAATATTTGCCTTAATACACCCAGACCTGATCAAATTCTGTCTGTTTGATTAGAAGAGAAAGAAGCGTTGAAGCTGAGTTCCAAGTCAATGTCCTAGGGTTTTACGAATTTTCACTACCTCACCATGGACACGAACATCTTCTTCCTCGTCTCCTTATTTTGCTTCCTCGCTCGCCTCAACCTCTGTTTCTCAGGTGGTTTTTTTTTCTAGTAGGATTTATTTTTTGTGTGGAAAACCTTAAATTTGTGTTGATAATAATGATCAATATATCTGGTTTAATTGCGCAATGTAGCACGGAAGGGAGATTTTCATTTGAATATCGTTTTAATTTCGGGCACCATTGTACTTACTCATTGTTATGCTGTTTATGGGATAATGTAGTTGGAGTGGAAGTTAGTAAAGACATTTCACTTGAAAGAGTATAACCGGATTAACTTTGGCATCTTATTTGTAAGTTGCTGATGGATATTTGATGTGACTAGAATTTAGGTTTTTAAATGCATAGACTTTTTAGGCAAACAACTAATATTGAGAACCAAATATTTACATGCTATTTTTGAGTTCGTTAAGGGAGACATGGTCATACGGTGCCTGGAAACATTAAGCATCTTCCAATTCCTAGAATCATGAGGTATCCATTTAGTATGATAGGATACATTCAATATCATTGATTCGTAAGCTTTCAGAGACGCATATGCTATTCGTGGGTTATGATCCAGACATACCAAGTATTTATTGGATGAATATTGGATTATATGATTGTTTCCTGACGAGCCTTGGCCATGTGCCTATATGGCTATAAGTCAAAAGTTTTGGCAGTGCACCAGTTTTTACTTTTTTTAATACTGAATCGTTCACATTTATTCAAAAACTTTGTACTTGACCTTGAAATGTTAAAAAATGATCAATGTATTTTATGCTTGTAAAGCCTGGGGCTCTTTATCTTGATGGTTTTTGCTAATGTTGGAGCTTCAATCAGCGAAGTTTTTGACTACTTCTGTACGTTTGTTGGATTAACATCTTTAGTTAGAGCGCTCTTATTGCTTGTTAACTGCATATGAGTTTTCCTTATTGTTATGATTTTAGTATTCTGGCGTAGATCTTATTGGACATCCATTAGTTCTGCGTTTTATATTTGTTTGTTTCATTGGACAGCTTCAGGACAGGCAAAGTCATTTGACTCAGTTCCTGATCTCGAAAGGTCCATGTACATACAAATTGAGGGATATCCTTGTGTACGCCTGCTCAACATTTCAGGGGAAATCGGTTGTTCAAGTTGGTACTTTTACCACATAATTCATTGGATTTGTGATATGTTTAGGGTTTATTCTGGTTGATCATTAAATATCATTTTATATTTTAGATCCTGGTCGCGGGAAAGTCGTTGCTCCTGTAGTTAGATTCAAGAATGCAAATGAATTGGTCGGATCAGCTACAATATTGGTTTCTGTTGATGAATTTGAGGGCTTACTTTCAAGGCATGTTGAATTTGGGTTCTTCATATGTGGAGTACAAATTTTGCTTACCTTTTCTATGTTGGAGTTTGTCTTTCTCACTTTTTTTTTTTAATTTTTCTATAATGCTTTTTCCCCCCGCATATGATAAATGTACTTGATTGTCTTTCTTTAATAGTTGCCTTTCACATTCTAGGCTCAGGAGAGATAATAGGCTCATTTTCATCAAACTAAAATCTCAATCATAGGACCATTTGTGTCCTCTTTGATAAAATAAACTCTAAAGGAGGTAGTTTAAAAGGACCATTTTCTTGTACTCAGAAATATAGAGTAATTTTAGACGAAACATTTGATTTTAAACATTTTCCCTTGCGGATGATTATCACATATATATGTATATATGTAAATTTAAATAATTACAAGTCATTGAAGAAAATTATTTTTCTTCACATTTTAAATGTACTTGATGGATCCATATGGTAGTTGATTGTAGTTTTGACACACTGTAATTCTATGTCGACATTTTAGTCAACAGGTCAAGCTTGTATGTTCTGTGACATATATTTTGTGCTCTTCCTTTCGTAATCGTCTCTATTTTCGCAGTGGGACTGATGCATTAAATTCCTAACAAATAGAGCAATCTTCTTCTTTGTAAATCATGTAAACTAGTTCCTCTTCCAGATTATCAGAAGATCCGGATTTTTCAAGGAAAGTGGCTGGGGTTTTGGTTGAGACAAGAACACATAATCAAAATGGTTTAAAGGGTAAATGGCTTAATTATTGAATGTTTATGGTAAGGTGGGTCAAGAATGTTCAAATGCAAATAACTAATTATATTTAAACTTTCAGGAAATTCTCCAGATGTAAAGTTTCCGCAAGCAGAATTTGCTCCATATAATAACAACAACTATGAGTGGAATCCTTCAGTATGTGGTGAAAAATGATAAGCATATTAGTTTCTTGTATTTTTTGGTTTGTTTGATACCCCAAATTTTCCAAATGATAAGAAAACCGGCTGGCTGTGAAGCGAGATGACAAACTTTGCTATTGCGGAAAACTTCATTTGGTTGCCTTAATCAGACGGGTATCTGTGATGATTAAAATGGTTTTCAAGTACCTTCTGTGAAGGCCTTTTTTTTTTTTTTTTTTTTTTTTTGTTCTCTCTATGAATCTTTAATTATTTTTGGGTTTTGGAGGGGTGGGGGTGGGGGTTCTTATTCTAAATTAATGAAATATGTTGAGATAATGATATATAAACAAACTAGGTAGGGTTTTACTCAAATCTTATGTTACATAAAACAGAATATATTGTGGACATATAGTGCTTGTATTAAGTTTTTTCTGTAACTTAGATATAGCAGCATGACTATATTTTTCTAAATATGGAAACCAGAGACATCCATTTTTTTCTAAGTATTTAATCCCATCGTTGCCACCTGCAGGGATCTGGGTTTATGTGGAAGGCTTATAATTTTCCTGTCTTCTTGCTCTCGGATAATAGCACATCAATCTTGCAAGAGGTCGTTATTCATTCCAAAGATCTTTTTAATCTCTTGTTAATTCTGGTTTCATGCATAATTGAGTTAGTTTGTGGTTTTCAGAAGGCTAAGATGTTTGTCTGGGATAACAGAAACAAAAAGTGTCTTCATGAAAATTTAATATTGTTATCCATGAAGATGTCATATTTTAATTTTCCGCCTCATATTTTTGGGTGTTCTCTTTTTCCTGAAGTTTTTCATTTAGCATGACTCTCCATCGTGAATGTGCTAGCTTATTTAGGAGAAAGAAATGCATATAAATATCTCCATATACTTCATGATTTCTTCTTTTTTTTACTGGAAGTTTACAGGTTTTGTTCTTCAGGTTAGAACTTGTTACCACAACAGTCTGAGTCCTTTCTTATACTTGATTTTATTAGAAAAAAAGTGTAAAACAAGTTTCTTGCTATGCAGGTTGTCCTGAATGAGCAAAGTAAGAAATCTCACACTGAAGATGTTGCTGAGTTTGATTTGGTGATGCAGGTAAAAGATTCTGCAAGAACAAATATTGAAGTCAGCCTCAAAAGTATTATAGAAGAACCGAGATAGATCATATTATCTACTAATTTGATTTGCATATTTCATTTTCTATGTGGACTAGACAACAAAATCTGGTACACACAATTCGGACTCTTGTTTGAAAGAAGGGACTTGTCTTCCTTTGGGTGGATACAGGTTAGTTACATGCCCTTATTAAGTTTTATGTATTTTGTGTAGGAATTGTGTTAGCCATTGTTAATCAAACAACAGCAAAATCTTGCAATATGGATGTGTAGATTTTATTCTTCTATTTATTTGATTCTTATTGTTATCAAAATGATCTATACTACAAGATGGTAATGTACATGAAAAGTCATGACTTGGAACAACTTGTATTGCATATCATCATGATTTTAGGTGTCAATTGTAAGTTTCTTTTTTTAGTTTCTGTTCTTTTAGAGTGCTCCATTTGTCTGGATTTGAAATTCCAAATCTATTATTTGTATGAAGCATGGTATGCTTCAATCAAAATGGATGGAGCTTGGTATATCCAAATGTTGCATATGCTAATGCCAAACTCTAGGATACACAGTTTAATTGAATAGTGTGTCACCTCTGTATATAATCGAGGACGTAGACAATCATAACAACATTAAAGTCCATGTTAGGATTTTTTTTCTCAATAGAAAAAAAAGGTAAAAATGTTAGGACATTTTGGAATTGTCTAAGGAGAGTTCACAAGGACCAATATATTGTATTTTTTTTTTTTTTTTGAGTGTTCGACTAGTAAAAAATGTCGTAGAATTGTCCATACTATAAGGCTGGACATGAACAGAGTGTGGTGTCAGCAGAGTGTCGTGTTGGCATGTTTCTGGCTAGTGATGTTTTCAAATTTGAACAAAGCTTATCTAAGAATACTCATTTTCTCAAATAAATCTTTTATTTCTTTTCTTAACATAGAGAATTATCTTACTGGAGTACCACAACTTACAATATTTCGCTATTACAGAGATTTCTAGGCCAAAACTTTCAGATTAACTCTATGGCTAAACAAAAAGAGACCCCCTACTAGTATTGGTAGTTTTTCATGATTGAGCAGATAGGCATTATGCCTTCTCCCGAACCATCAAAAGTAGAACCACCAGTCTTAGGGCCTACCAAACTTATAGAAGCTTACAACAAACAATACCTAGTTTATACACTTAAAAAATATGCAAGTTTCATCAATCATATGGTTTATTAGATGTTTGATAATGCGGAGACTCAGGGATTTTAACCTAGCCTGGTATCTCTTGCTGAAATTTAGATCTAGCACTAACTAAATGGTTAACAGTTATAAATACTATCCAGGTAGTACAATTTGACTTCACAGGTACTTTATTCTTAGATAGTTTTGCTGTCTTCTCGTTGTTGGGTTTATTAATGGCTAGACTTATTATTCTTCCAACATTCTTTCTTTCTTGATTTTGACATTATGAGAACTAATATTTCATCCAACATTGCACAACTAATATGAATTTTTCTTCCAACATTCTTTCTTCCTTTATTAATGGTTAAACAACTTTTATTCTTCCAACATTCTTTTTTTCTTGATTTTAACATTGTGAGAACTAATCTTTCATCCAACATTGCACAACTGCTATGAATTAGAGTCTTGTGTAGTTCATTGGTTATCATTCCAGTATTCATAACATTTTAAGGTCTGCCCTTTTAGTTTTTGACCTCTCATTTCTTCAATTTGAAGGGCAGTGTCTGGTCAGCACTTCCACCAATTAATATAAGTTCTATACCAAAGGCGAAGCCAATAGTACTAGCGATGACGTCTATGGATTCAGCATCTTTTTTCCGTGACAAAAGCCTTGGTGCGGAATCCCCTATATCTGTAGGTTACCATTTGCTAATTATAGTAGGGTTATATTTTCTCATCAAAAAATCTTGTGCTGGAGTCACAATTTATTGTCAAATGATTTAATTTAATTTTATTTCTGTCTGATTGATTGTAGGGGTTAATTACACTGCTAGCTGCAGTTGATGCTCTTTCGCATATTGAAGGATTGGATAAACTTAATAAACAGGTCATTGTCTCACCAAGAAATTGTTATTCACAACACTCTCAGCCCTTATTCTGCTTTAACTTTTTGTCGGTAGTAATCATAAAAACACAACACTTTTAAATTGCTATCGTAATATGAGCTTACTCACCCGTCAATCAGAATATCTCTGGAAATTATTTAGAGAGTTGTTCTGCAAGTGCCTATTCTAAATTCTAGTTTACCTGTAACATTTGGTATTGTTTCGTCTATTTTTTTAATCATTCTGAGCTATAAATAACAATATTTATTTCAACATGTTTACTGCCCCAGCTTGTGTTTCTGGTTCTCACTGGGGAAGCCTGGGGCTACCTTGGTAGCCGAAGATTTCTTCTAGAATCTGATCAACAATCCGATGCAGTTGAAGGCCTTGATTTGGCGATGATTGATATGGTATTCCACTCTAAATTCTGAACTGTGAACTAATTATGAGAATGTCTTCAATGCTGAGCTTTACTTAATTGGCTGGACGTTAATCCTCTGATCATTTACAGACATTCCGATGTCAAAATTTTAGACTTGATAATGGTATAAATGACTTGTCATGCTCTAGGACACAAATAGCTCATTCCTTTGAGAAACTTGATATGTTTTGTATCTCGCAAAATGTCAGCTTTAAGGACAAAAGGACCAATGATAGAAAATCAATAACATTATCTTTTTTTCTGAACTTCGGTCAGATTGAATGAATCTTCTTACCAGTGATTGTTGTTGTCTTCTTTAAGATCAGATTATGTTCCAAATCACAAAATTCACCCAGTACTTCTTCAAAAGTTATACTATTCTGACGATTCTTCACTTATCAAAAGTTAATAGTTGGCTGTGGAATAACAATAGGTGAAAAAGTATGTGAGATATTATACTAATGCCTGATGTTTCCTTGTCTGTTATAATGACCAAGTTTTTTTGGAAAGTGATACTGAATCTCGAATATATTATATACGCTGATGATCTCTAATATTTCTGGATTTTATGTGGTGGGTGAAATTATTTCAAAAAAATCGGGTGTTAGATGGAGTTTTTGGTGTAAAATGGTATTAATTTGACTACTAGCTATGGTACATGTTAGAGAAACAGTATGCTTTGTAGTTCTGCCGGAAGTGTTAAGGAACCAGTTGTTTAATATTATAACTTAGCACTCAAAGATGCATTTTATACTTTGAAAACACTAGTTGGACTGAGGGTCAGAGTGTAGATAATTTACTAGTCTCTTATGATCTCTTCTCTGATGTTTGTCTTTTCTGATACGTTGACATTAGACTCGTATTCAGTAAATAACCTTTGTAATTTGTTTAACTAAAACTCTAATATATGGATACTTTTGGCAATTTTCCAATAATTTTCCAATTAATGATAGGTTAGCATGTATGCAGTGGGAAAGATTTGGGTGCATTTGGTACCTCTGTTCTAAGTGATATGTTTCTTTTTTTGCAGGTAATGGAAATTGGATCTGTTGGGAAGGGCTATTCTCAAGGCATCAATACATTTTTTGCTCATACTGCTGGAGTAAGTCATTAATTTCTCTAGGAGTATACCCTTACTGCATTCAGCTGTACTATACTTTGCTAAATTTGGCTTACTATGTTAGCCCCTCTCTCTTAATTTAGACTCCTTTGATCCCTCAAACGACATCATGGTTCACATTTTCTCTGAAATAAGTCAAAGTTAGTTTTTATACACCATTCTCCCATTATCAACCCTTTTTTAATCAGTTAACCTTTAATATTAAATGTAACAAAATGAAAAATAAAGCATAGGTTCTTGCATTTGAACAAAAGGATTCCTTTTTTTTTTTTTTTTTTTTTTTTTTTGGGTAGTAGAACAAAAGGATTCTTAAAACTTCACGACTAACTTCAATATGAAGAGTGTGTTTATGGATATAACCTGTTGGATGGATAGAAGCTTTAACCAACCTTCCGAACTACCAATCTGGATGTTTATTTCTCTTGTAATATGGCAAGAAAAAGAACCAATTTTCACATAGTTCAGTTTATACTGGAGGATAAGATTGTTGCTTTCAATAAAAAAATGCCATTACGTAGCTTAGAATACCAGAATTTCCTGACAATACAAAAAATAATCATCCTTTGCTGGGTGGAGGAAGTATGGTTTTTGTTCCAAACATGACTTACAATAAGCAGAGCAATTACCTTCAAGCTTATTCCGCTATATTTGCAGATGATGTCCTCTGTGAATGGAACATTGGATGCATTACATCGTGCTCAGGTTTCCTTGAAAACTGAAAACATTGTAGTAAAAACAGCTAGCACTTCAAATCCTGGTGTGCCGCCATCATCAATGATGACTTTTCTGAAGGTCAGTCATTGTATTATTTAATTACCAAGTTTTGCTCCTTAGCCTCACTTTTTGGCATTTATAGCATTCATGTGAAACTCCTGCTGTCTAACTCACTCATTTCATGGGATAATTCTTACCTATACCAGGTCTAGGAGCTTAGTGGTAGACCTTGTGGTCTAAGATTTACCAATTCATTTATAATTTTTAAAATTTAAGTAATAGATTTAACTAACCCAACTGGATTAAACTAGAGTTAAGTAGAAATAAATAATTAAGCGTGAGCCAATTTTTTCAATCTCATCCTACATTATTAATCTATTATCATAAAATTAATATCAATTAGAATTTAAAATCTTGTTTTAGATGAGAATTCGAGCCTATTCATTTTTTATTTTAGAATTCCACCCTTCATTATTTTCATAAAATGTTATATATCAATTAGAATATAACATCTTCAGTTTATTTTCAATGGATCTAATATCATTTTTTGTGTGTTATTATTTTGCAACTTATGTTCAATATACATCATAATGTTAAAATTAGACAATATACCACAAAAATGATTGCATATTAAACATAATAAATAATGAATGGCTCCAATTCTAGCTTTGAATAGCAGAAAATTTGCATGTGAGTTATCTAAAAAAAGAAAAGGAAAAAATGTTTAATTTAACTCTTCCTACGATTTAAAAAAATTCCAAAAAGAAAAAAAATAAGTTAGAGTATGTGATGGTATATCCATCTTCACTTAAGTACTAAGTTGTTTTAGTATAGTTTTATCTTATACATGAAATATTCATTGTGTTTTATATAATTATAGTTTATACATATTGCACTGTAAGTTCTTAGGTGATTCATGAATTAATGGTGAATCCACAATGTAAAAGATTTTCCTTAAAGTAATATATTATTTTTCAATTTTGGTTTAGTATAATGAAGGTAAATTAGTTAAATCATAATAATTAACTTTTTTATTTATCTAAAATAAACTGAAAATTGACTCACTTAATTCTTTGTTTCTATTTAACTCTAGTTTAATTTAGTTGGGTTACTTAAATTTAATAATTGAATTTCAAGTAATTATGAATGAGTTGATAAATCGTAGACCACAAGGTCTACCACTAAGCTCCTAGACCTGGTCTAGGTAAGAATTCTCTTATTTCATGTGCTAACAGAAAAAATGCTAACAAAAAATTAAATAATCTGTAGAAGAGAAACAGTGGATTTGAAAATTAATGCGCCCGAAGTTTTTTTTTTTTGAAACAAAACATCACTTGTATTAAAGAAGATGTAATACAAGGAAGAGTGCAGAGATTGCACAAAGAGCATGAACAATATGAAAATGAACAATAAAGCAAAGAAGAGAAAAAAAAAAACAAGAAAAACTAAAAAACTACACAGCCATCCAATCCGTAACTAATAAGAAGAATGGAATGCCTCTAAATGGTTTGGAATTGAACAACCACATAGCTGTCCAATATTTAATCTTTTCCCATATTTCCTCAACTGTGTGCTCCTTTTCATCGAAAATCCTTCCATTCCTTTCTAGCCACACATTCCACCAGATAGATTGCACAACCGTCTTCCAAATCAAACCTATTTTCTTTCCTCCTGGACTTTGTAATGTTAAAATTTCCGAACAATGAAGTGAATTACTCCATGAAATATTGAATTCCTTTGCCAATTTCAGCCATAGTAGAGAGGTAAATCCACATTGTGACAGAAGGTGGTCCACCGACTCCTCATCATTCTTACATAATACACACCAATTGGGAGATAGGCACTGATACGGTCTTTTTTTTTGCATTACTGTAGACACATTAATTCGCTTATGAAGCACCAACCAAGAGAAGATCTTCACTTTTGGCGGTACAGTAGAACTCCACACTAAATCCGCCCCACTAAAGTTCTGTAAGTCAAAACAGGATACTAAATGTTCAAAAGCGGCTTTACACGTGAATTCCTCAGCTGATCCGCCCACCCAAACTCTTCGATCTTCAAGTAGTCTGTTCACAGTTTTGTTTTCCAATAAAATTACTAAATGCATCAATTCCTGAGTTTCATGCTCATTCAAGTTTCGTTTGAAGTGAAAGTTCCAATTTGTGTACCCCGAGGTATCGATATCCCTCGCATAATCCCCAATAAAACCATCTCCTTTAGTTGAAATCCTATAGAGACGAGGGTATTGAGATTCAAGAGTAAAATCCCCTAACCATTTCTCTTTCCAAAAACGAATTCTTTTTCCGTTACCCACTTTGAACTTAACCAAATTAGTAAAGGCACTAACAAGGGCTGAAATTCCTTTCCACGGACATCTTGATGATTTATTAACTCCCGGCTTCGTATCCCACCCATTATCCATTAATCCATACTTACTTTTGATGATTTTATGCCATAAAGCTTCCTTTTCTAAAGGAAACCTCCATAACCATTTCATCAACAGAGAAACATTCCTTTCTTTCAGGTTTCCAATACCTAAGCCGCCTTTGTCTTTTGGTCTGCATATGACTTCCCAAGAAACCAAGTGTTCACCACCTTTCAAGTCCCCTCCTTCCCAAAAGAAGTTTCTCATCAGTTTTTCTACACACTCCACAACAGATATAGGAGCTTTAAAAATAGATAAATAGTAAATAGGCAAAGAAGAGAGAACGGACTGAATAAGAGTTAATCTTCCCCCACGTGATAGATATGCATTTTTCCAACCTTCCAGTCTTTTCCTCACCTTATTAACCATGGGTTCCCAGAATAAAGATCTTCTCGGATTGTCGCCTAAGGGGAGTCCTAAGTATTTCATAGGCCATGATCCCACAATACAACCAAATTTAGTAGCTTCCCTGTGTACCCATTCATCCTCTACATTCAGTCCCAACATTTGACTTTTCTCCAAGTTAATCTTCAAGCCTGAAATTGCACAAAAAACCTCAAGAATACGTACCATATTTTCTAATTTTGATTCATCAGCTTCCAAGAAAAGCAAAGTATCATCGGCGAACTGTAAATGAGTTAATTCAATCTTCTCCCTTCCGATTACAAAACCCTTCACGAAGTTTCTCCCTTTTGCATGATCAATAAGGCTGCCCAAGGCGTCTACAACAAACGTGAATAGGAACGGGGATAGAGGGTCTCCTTGCCTCAAACCTCTAGAGCCCTTAAATTTTCTTCTCGGTCTCCCGTTAATAAAGATCGAGTAAGAAACATTGTTTAAGCATCCTCTAATCCATCTTCTCCACGTTGCTCCGAATCCTTTTTGTTGCATAACAAAATCTAAGAAGTTCCATTCAACATAATCGTAAGCCTTCTCAAAATCTAACTTAAAGACCACTCCTTTCTTCCTTTTGCTATTATACTCTTCCACTACTTCATTTGCAATTAATATATCATCTAGAATCTGTCTTCCAGTTACAAACGCACCTTGATTTTCAGAAATCGTCTCCCCAATCACTTCTTTTAACCTTAACGACAATACTTTTGAAATTATCTTGTATAGGCAAGTGACAAGGCTAATAGGCCTAAAATCTCTTACTTTGCATGAGTTGAACTTCTTCGGAATTAGGCAGATGTAAGTTTCGTTAGTGATACCGTTAATAATTCCATTTTGTTCAAATTCTTTGAAGACTTTGAGAATGTCTCCTTTCACCACTTCCCAATTTGCTTGGAAAACTGCCATTGTAAAACCGTCCGGCCCTGGGGCTTTATCCCCGTCACAATCGAAAACAGCCTTTTTGATTTCTCCCTCTTCTCCCGTTATTATGGATTCAAAAAGAGATTTGACACAACTGACTCCAATACTGTCTACATCCTGTACTTGATTCAAGTATAAGAATTGCATCTTGTTGATATTATAAAAAAAAATTCAAAATAGTTTAAAAAAGGAAAGGACCTCTCAACTCAATTTCTTCTGATCAAACTATTCCTTGTATAGATCTCTTTTGATTTTTATGACAAGGCTGATTTCACTAAAAGCTTATATATTGCTCTATTTCTTGTAATTGAACTCGATGTCATCATGTTAACCATAGTTCAATGTAAAGGAATTTCTTAACCTACAGCAAGAGGCATTAGGTAATCCGTAATTTTTTTTTTCAATTGAGAATCTTGAATGGAAATTGTTGGGATTATTCATTTATAGATGGGTTTTCTGAATTATTTGTTTTCTTAATAATTTTGTTTGGCAGAAAAGGCAGACTTCTGGCCTTGTCTTGGAAGATTTTGATTCTTCGTTTACCAACAAATTATACCACAGTCATCTTGATGACCTATGTTAGTAAACCCTAATGTTCCCAATTTATTCATCAACTTCCTTTTTATAGTACAAGAAATATAATAAATTTGCATTTTGTTAAAGAATGCATGTTTTGCTTTAATGCAGCTAACATAAACTCTTCAGCCATAGTAGCAGCTGCTTCACTTGTTGCTCGAACTCTATACGTCCTTGCCAGTGGTGATAATGATTCGGCTATAAATACTGTCAAAATCAATGCCTCTTTGGTGGAAGAACTCCTTACGTGCCTATTAGATTGTGAACCTGGCTTATCATGTGATCTGTTAAAGCAGTACATTTCTCCATCAACAAAATGCCCAAGCCATTACGTAGGTGTCATTTTAGGAGAACCTTCTTCTGCCCCTTATCTTGGTTATGTGGGGGATATATCAAGGTTCGTATGGAACTTTTTGGCAGATAAGACTTCAATCCCATCCAAAAATGTAAGCTCTACATGCCCAAAAAATTGCAATGGTGTCGGTGAATTGTGTATCAAAGAGGAGGCTGATGAGAAAGGCATCTGCGTGATTTCAACCACCAGGTATCTTTCTATGTTAAAATTGTTCATGATTACAAAGTTGCAGCAAAACCTTGTCAATGTTGCACATTTGAAAAATTAATGGTATTAACAGATGCGATGAAGCATTGGTGTTCATACGTAAATATTGAACTGAACCGGAAAAAAATGAGTGAATTTAATATTTTTTTTCTTTTCATTGTTATCTTCAATGGTCCATATACCCGAGGAATGGTCTGCAAGTATGAAGTTCGTGTTTCTTCATACTAGATTGCGCTTTATTACTACTTACTAGAGTACTAACCATGCAATAATTTCCAGCTTATTTACTAATTAGCTTCTTACATCTTTCAGGTATGTCCCTGCCTATTCGACTCGGTTGAAGTACGACTCTGGAAGCTGGACAGTATTACCCATCAACTCCTCAGATGCGATGGATATGGAGGACCCCGTTTGGACGGAAAGTAATTGGGATACGATAAAAGTCAGGGTGTACAGGGTTCAGCATGCTGCCTACGACCACCTGATTTTGCTTTTGGGTATTGTTGTTACACTTATGGCCTACCTTTTTATATTGATAGCCAGAACTTTCATTAGGAAGGCCTTGAAGCAGGATTGATTGACATACGATTCTTATACAGAGCCTTTTAGCTTGGTGGCCATTCATAACTCTTTTGCAGATGTTACCAAACTATTGAGATTTGGCAACAAGAAACATGAATATTGTGAAGTGTAAAGAAACCTCTATCTGCAGTCTTATGGATCTTGGTCAAAGCTTGATTCGAACTTGAAATTTTGTTTTTGGTTGGTTGGATTAACAAACTGAATTTGAACTAGCATTAGTTAAATCAAAGAAATTTTTTTAGAGAATATTTTCGTTATTATTTAATTGAGTTGAGCTTATTGCGGACTTCAAGTTATCTGTCAGACAAATATTCTGCAGCCTTGGTTTTCCCATGCATAGCAAATTGAGTTGAACGAGTTTCTGTATTTTGGTCCAGTTTTATGGGATGTTTTCAGTGCTAGTTCATTTGACCCAAATGTGACTAAAATTGTGATGCCCCAACCAATGTGAAGGAAATATGTGCATCGTTTTGTGTACTCTCATAAATGTATGGAGCTGCATTCATTTGTAGACTAAACTGGCAATTGGTTATATACTTTTATGATTCAGAATATTTTGAAGTTGGATTTCCAGTATTATATTTGGTAAACTATAACAGTACCTTCTAAAGTTTGGTGTAATAACCAAGGATCTCTTTTTTTTTAGATAAATTAATTACTAAGGATCTAATCGTGTGATAAATATTGCAAAAACGCGCCTTTTTATGATCACTTTATTAAGCATCTCCCAATACCATTATTTTCATCAAATCTTATATTTAGCCTGAATTTGGTTTTAAGAAAATGGGTTGATTTCCCACCCTTACTCTTAGCACACAATTTTACCACTTCACCATTTTTTTTCTCTCGAAAAAATAGTGTTTTTGGTATCTCGTGTTTTTCATCAAATTATAAAATAATTATAATACACCATTTTTAAAGAATGAAATTTGGTTTGGTCTCCCATGATTTTTTATCAAATATGTCACAAAAATATAAATTTGATGTTTATCATAATTTTATTTTCTATACAATATTATCAATTAAAGTATTATTTACTCAACCCTATCATAAGCTTTAGAGAGATTAATTTTTAAGAGCAATAAAACCTTTTTTCCCATTCATAATTAAGCTTTAGATAGATCAATTTTAAGAGCAATAAAACCTTTTTTTTCCCTTTTCTTTTGTGTATGTAGTGCATGATTTCTTGTGATATGATGGAGTTTTAACTAATGTTCCTGTTCCTAAAACTCCTTTTGGTTTTGGGAGGTTTTAGTGTATTTGCAATAATATTTATATAAATTTATAAGACACGTTGCAAAGGCTAATAGGTCTAAATTGATCAACTCTATGGGCGTTAGCAACACTCCGGATTAAAGTAACAAAAGTACGGTACCTGTGTTCTTATAAAAAAAATGATGGTAGGCCGTCAGGCCAGGGCTCTTGCCTAAGGCAAAAGAGAAATTTCTACTTGTTAACATGCACTTAATATTTTGGATTGGACTAGAGCTGCATGTTTAAGTCGGTTACTTAGATGCTACCCCGGTGAATTTAATTTATTGGGGTTGGATGAATGCCACATAAACATGAGAGGACAAAAAATTGTCCTTTCATGCTCATGTGGCAATCATCTAGCACCCTGGTGGATTAAATCCACCGGGTTAGGTACTAATTTTCCGTTTAAGTCTATCCGATTTCTTTGAGACCTTTGACAAATTAAAACTTGTTCTTCTTACCAAACTTTATCCTAAGGATTCTCTTTTCTTGAGCTCTCAGCCTTGCCCAATCAACTTCATAATTATATTAGGGATGTTCAATCAAGTGATGAATTTTCTAATTTGAAAGGAATTGGTGATCTTGAAGATGTTTGCAACTAAAATGCATGTTGCATTCTCGTTGGTTTACAATCTTGCAACATTGAAACTTATTCTCCATGTTGCAACTGCATCAGTATATAGAGTTTTTTCGACTATGAAGATAATGAAATCGACTTCCTAACCGATTGGAAGATCAATGGCTAATAAATAGAGTTTTTAAAGCTATTTCGAATTATGCTTTCATGGACCGATTTCACAAATTAAAAAATCATCGTGGTCAATTGTTAATTTAAATATATTGATGTAGTGAGTTCTTTCGGTATCATATGTAATTATAGTAACTTGTGGGGTTATTTTGGTAAACATTACCTTCTCGTTTTTTTTTTTTTTTTATTTTAACCCAATCCATATGGTGAATTCTAATACGTGATGGTCGTGTTGGGGTGGGTTACGATTTGGGAATTAGCTTTTTATCTTTTTATTTTTTCTTTTTTTGGCGGATTTGAATAGAGTTTTGAAAGCTATTCCTATATAGCTATTTTTTTTTTATGTTGGACTTGAACCTTTTTTCTCATACAAATTATGGGTTTAAATACATATATTCATTTTATGTATTAATTGAGCATAATAAAGAATAACACAATAATGAAATAATTTAATTTAAAGTTAAAATAAATAAAAACCCATTAGTACCAATTAACTTGACGGAATAATATTCCAACTATTGCAAAAAAACTTTTGAAAACAATCATTAATTTTTGCAGGCTCAGGCAGCATATTGTAAAAGTGTTCGGCCATTGCAAAAATTCTTTTGGCCGTAACTATTGAATGAATTATTGTAGCACAAACTTTTCAATATTTAAATGTGTTTTTTTAGAATTAACAACAAAGTATGCATCAATACATCATCACAAGCTTACTATATTGTCATAAAGTTTTAAAGTGTTTGTACAATGTTTGTGATATCTTAAAGGGATTTTTCAATAATGAAGCTTTGAACGAATTAAAGTTTTAAAGTTTGCACATACTAATGCATACCTTGGCACGAATAGGAATGGGGATATCTTGAAGAACAGAAGCCTCGGTATAACTACTTTCGTACTGTAAACGCAAGTGACCTTTAATTTGATTTCGAAGGTCCCTACCTAATTTATTTCTGTTCATATATTTGATGAGATCTGTCATTTTATCTCTATATCTTTCTGTTTTTGATCCTTTTACAATCAATGCTGTCATGTTACCAATCAAATATGCACCAAAAATCATATCAAAAGAGACGTAAATCATAATGAATATCATTTCTCTTAGATTGACTGCATGTATATCTCCATAACCTGTACAAGAATGTTGTTGATAGTGAATACAACGGAAGTCACAATTTCATACTGTAAAAAATGAGTACACATACAGTTCTAAAATAGGGGGAGTTAATATCAATGTATCGCCTATGATATGCTAATGTTCAGTTTACTTCTTTGTAACTTGAAAAGTAGCACTTTACCGCCTTAGAAAATTTTGAAGGACCAATTTACCTCCTTCCAATGGAGAGTGTACCACACTCTCCGAAACTGATAGTGGGCATGAAAAATGTTGCATTGAAGGACAAAAGTATCCGCCAGGGGTAAAGTGTCATATTTATCATAACACAGGAAGGTTAAGTGTCACACCTATTATAATATTGGAGGGTAAAGTACCACATTTATAAGATGACTGAGTAAAAGTATAGTATAAAATTGAGAAGAAGGCATTGCGAAACTTTTATAAGATCATAGGGGGTAAAGTGCTATTTTTCAAATCACAAAGGGATAAATTGAACATTATGCATATCAGATGGGATAAATTGACATTAACTCACCTACAGTAGCCATGGTGACAATGGCAAAATATAGTATCTTTTCCAGAGATCAATCTCTCTGAAATGTGAGTAACTATAATCTCCAAGTTTCAAACTCCCAATCCATGTGTATCCTTCTTTCTCTTCATGAAGTGTAGTAGCTAAATAATAGAAAATACAAGCTGCTGTGATTAAGCCGAATTTCGTCGGGTAAGATTAAATCAGTAAGGAGTGTGATTAGGAGTTCTTAATCAATATGAATTAATGGGCTCTGTTACTTTATTCAGGATGGATCAATCTCAAGGAAGAACAATTATATGGAACAATCAGTAATCAAGACAATCAATGAATAAAAAGAATAGCAAAAGCTTTTCTATTCAATAATCTTAGATTATTTTAGTATGGAGGCGTAAAGCTTAATATTCAAAGTGTATATAAAACAATGATTAACTAGGTATTTATATCACAATTAACCTAGCTTTACAAGGTGACATAATTCTAATAGGACTCGGCCCAATCGTCCTTCTTGAGTCCGGATTATAGTCTGCTCGTTGAGGGGAGTCGTCTTCAACTGGGTCGATAGATGATTCCGAACGGGTTCGTCTGGTCGAACCGATCTTATATTCCTTAGTCGATCCGAACATTATAAGGGGTGCGAAATAGCTCCCATCAGTACTCCCTCACTTCTTTGAGCGCATATATAGTAAAAGCTCGTAGAAGTAGATGGTTAATTACGACTGTATTTTCTATGAGTTGTGCCTCGTTAAAAACCTTATCTAGGAAAAAACCCTGTGGGAAAAAATCCTAAATAAAAAAAGAGTGTAACTCCTCATAGATAGTCATTTCATGTTTCTCCGACCCGATTCGCTACGTGGCTCTTCGGGAAGCGTTTCGTTTCTTTACTGTTTTGGCGGGAATACGATCAGTCGTAAGAAATTCAAAACGTTTCTTTTCATTTCTCTTTATAAATAGGTCATTGTTCCTTTATTCAATTTCTACTTTCTACTTCCCCCATTTCTGCAGTCGTTTTCTAACTCGATTATTTCATTCTCAAGTTGTCTTTATCGATTCGTATTCTTCGAGATTTCAACAAAATGACTTCGATTCCAAGAAAATCTTCCTCGTCTTCAAGGGAAAGAATCACTCCTATTATCGAGGAGGTGATTCCCCCAAGTCCTTCGAATGAGCAGACCGGAGCGTCTGAATTTATCATTCCAACTGAGGACACTTTTAAGGTGCAAATCATATCCGATACAGATGTTGCTGCCCGAGCTAAGAAAGGCAAGGGTACAACTCCTCAAATTTCTGAACCGATTGAAGATCTTGCTTTTGCTTACACTGTGGATACTTTCTCTGAGGTCGTGAGCAATTATGCCAAATATTTTCCGGAGGGTTCCGAGATAATTCTCCCTTCTCCTTCTGATAGAGTTACATCACCGCCGGAGGGATGTAGAGCCTTTTACACAGCCCATTTTAATAGCGGTCTGCGTCTCCCGTTGTCTGCCCTCTTTCGTGATATTTTAAAAATATTCAGTGTCTCCTTGACTCAATTAGTCCCTAATTCCGTGGCCTTCGTGGTTTGTTTTTCCGTTTTGATGATAGCGAAAGGATTCCAACCCTCCTTTCGTAATTTTACGCAATTGTTTCGTTTTAACATTTCTAGTTCCTCCAATCGCGGATATTTCTTCGCTAGTCAAAAGACTAGTCGCGCAATCTTTGACTCTCCGGTTTCTAGCAACCCTTCTTGGAAATCTCATTTTTTCTTTGTTCATCCGCCATCTCATCCTCTTCCGGCGGATGGCTTGACTAAGCCCTTTTCGTGGGATCACGACTCCAAATGGGTTTATGGTGGTCTCCTGCCGACTGGTGAACTTATTCCTGACGACCCCCAATTCATCGGTGAAATTCAGGCTATGCGTGCCAATAAATATCAGAGTGCTCTTCTTATCGGTGAAGTTTTTCTTCGCAAGGCAGGATTAAGTACTCATATTTTCTCAATTTCTTCTTCTTCCGAATCATTGGGTAAGTATCATTTCTATATTGCGTTGTCATAACTCTTTTTGGGTACTAAGTCTAATTCCGATTTTGTTTTCTCTTCAGCTCTTATGGTAGAAAACTCCCGACGCTCTTCAAAGGGAAAAATGGTGTTGTCTAAATCCACCGAAACCATAGAGAATGTTCCTATCGAGCAGAGAGCGTCTCGGAAGAGAAAACTGGAGTTGAGTCATGATTCTGAGGATAATAGAGAGGAATCTCCAAATTCTTCTCAGGAATCTCCTATTCGCCAGGGGACAGGATCTGGTTATCTCCCTCTCCAGCTTAGGACATCTTTGGGTATACGTGGATGCCGCAGCTGGTCGATGCCTCATCCTAATGATAATCCAGTGGAAAGAAAGAAGAGTTATTATGGTCCTTCTGGTAACGATCTTTCTCTACTCGGCGAGAATCATCCAAAACCTACTTTAGTCGAGATGATCGAGGATCATTTAGAGGGAAAAAGAGCCGCTGGCTATCCTGAGAATGATTCTTTAGTCCATGACGAGAGCGAAAATGCAGTGGATAAGGCAACTCGTGTTCTTCTGTCAGGCGTTTTTACTCGTGACATGAATAAGCTTCTTCGGAAGGATCCTCTAGAGAAATTTCAGCGAGCTTCTCTTTATGCCGAAAAGGTGATCTCCTTTTAAGTGTGCTCGTAGGGTAATTTTCTTCGAGGAATACTTTAGTTTGCTAATTCATTTCTTTTACCCTTTTTCTTTTTTTTTAGACCAAGACTTGTTTGGCATCATATGCCTATGAAACTGCTCTCTGGAAGCAACAATGTGAGTTTCTGGATGAGAAATATAAAGCTTTACTTCATAAGTCTTCTGGTTCAGGGGTTGGTCCCTCAATGACTTCTTCTCTTCCGGTCGTAGAGACTCGGGCTATGGGGACTGATGACCCGGAGATTATAGGTAGGGTTCTGGAGACTTCTCGTGCTCAAGAACAAGCCAATCAATTGGCTAAAAAGTTGGAAGAGTATCAATTTCAGAGTACTGCTCGAATTAGCGAGTTGGAATCTCAAGTATCGAGTCTTCAGGCTTCTTTAGAAGAGTATGAGAGGGACATTCCTCTTAGTGGACTCAGGGATCGTTAGGGCCGGAATCCTGATGAAAAAGTTATTCGTGAATTCCTTAGCTCTCCTGTTCATACAGCGTTTGTATATCAAATGATCGGTCCTCTCCTGGAGAGTACGTTCAAGAAGGCGATTCATCAGTTGGTCCCTTTTGAACTGATAGATGATCGTCGAAAGGAATATTTTAAAGCGGCGCACATTCGGTTGAACCGTTATGGCAAAGTATACTCTCCTTCCGAGCTACCAGATGTCATTTATCAAAAGTTTCCTTTGGCTCACCTTGTGAAAGAGTTTGGTAAGCCATTGCCGATTCCTCCTTCATATATCAATGATGAGGTCGATAATAATTTTATCGATCCAGAGGAAGAGGAGGAGAATATTGAATCAACGAATGAAGGAGAGATCGCTGGCGAACAGGAAATTCCTGATGGCGACCAAGTTGTATGATATGTTGATCTATGAAATAACCTTTGTAACTGTTATCGTAGGTTGAATTGTAATATTACTCTTCTATCCCTTTGTAAAATTGACGCTTTAATATTTCTGACAGTTACGTCTTTTCGTCTTCTCTGTAATAATCTAGACTAGTTATTAACTTTGCCGTAATCATTATGCGTATGTCTTTTCGACTTTTTGCATCAATTCCTAGGCTAGTTTCTGTGTTACGCGCCCATTCCTTGAGTCTCTTGCATCTTTTCGTATAGTATAAATACGAAAGGTAAAACTTTACTCGCTATTTACCGCTTTTACTCATTTCTCAACAGAATACTCTTTCGTTAGCAGGTCGATAAGCTTTCTCGATAATTTAATTTTCTTTTTTAAATTCCGATCATGAGTAATCTTTTTGGTAACACATCAAAGCGTCCTTCCCGCGAGAGTGCTAGGAATACTAGACCAAAAAAGTCTCGAACAGAGGGGCCCTCGATAGAACCTCCTCGTTCATCTTCCATTACTAGGTCGGCGATCGATACTCTTGTTGTTCCTTCTGAACCTTTTTCCGTAGTAAGTTCGTCTTTCACACAACAAAACTTTTCCTCTTCTGGTGAGGCAGGAAGGAGGCCTTCCCCTGGTCGGGTGGCCTTTGGCGATTCGTCATTTATGGAGCAAGCTTTCGACGTACCCTTTCCTTCAGGCACTTCTTCTTTCGAACATGGCACATATGAACATGTTCCTGTTAATTCCCTTCCTTTTTCTACTTCTTCTGCCCCGGTTGTCAGCGGAGGCCAAGTTGGTGTTATCTCGGAGGTGATTAATGAGGGTTCCTTTGTAAATCCCTCCGCAACACAACCTATTTCTCAAGATTTCCCTGATTACTTGTTTAATGATACTACTGTGATGACTACTTCTTTTGAATCTGGCGGGCCTTCTGGAGGTCAGACCGAATCAAGGTCCGGTCGGCGGACCGTTATCTCAGCTTAAGGAGACCTCAGTGAGTCCTAACGAGAGGCTATCCCCTCGTATGTTAGATGACCGCTGCATTCTCGAGCAAGTTAAGGATATTATGCAGTCGATGACTCCACGTCCTGATGGTGTTCCTTTTGGTAGTGAACTGCCTGGCTCTGTTGAGCCTGATGCTTTGTCCTGGGACCTGGGCATGAGCACTATTTTGCCTGGCGAGTTGAGGAAGCTCGAGGGTACCTCCAATATTCGCCTTGTTCAGTCGCTGGTGAAGATATGTGAGCAGGTAAACATATTTTTGATTATTTTTCCCGCTTTTATTTTGATTGCCTTGTTATGTAAGGGCTTTCTTTTTCTTTTCTTTTCCAGGCCAAATATTTTGCACTCCAGCTGGGTGTGCAAAATGATGATATGTGGATCGGTAAGGATGCCTATCAACGTCGTTTGGAATCAGAGACGGCGAAGGCCGCAGGGCAGACCCTCCAACTGCAGCTTGCTAATGATGATCTCAAAAAATTACAAGAAGAGAAATCTGTCTTGGAGGGGGAAAAGAGTGATTTGGTTCAGGCTGCTACCCTAGCAGAGGAGTCTCGACCGCATGCCTATGAAGAAGGTTATGATGCCGGTTATCTAAAGCGTCAGGAGGAATTGATGGCGTTTGCAGGTAACTTGACTCCTCTGAGGAGTGCTTCTGCTAGGCAGCCTGGTGATAGCAATCCTTCTCAATGATCTGTTTTCGACCTGGTTGTTATCTGGAATTTCTCTTTTTTTTTTTTTTTTGTTTGTTTGTAGTGCCCAACCTTTTGTGTGGCTTTTTGGGCTGATTTTTTGTACGGGGAGAATGAATTAATGAAAATGATAATCTTTTATGACTAGATCCACATCTTGATCAATTCTTAGCTAGTAGATATCTTTTGTTATGCACATTTTGCTGTTGTGAATAAGTATAACTTCTCGAAATAATCAGGACTTATCTGATATTGGTCTTCTGGGAGGATATCCAGTCTTCAAAAAAGTAGCTTAGTCTTGCTCGATCAGTTTTTTAAGTAACTGAATGATATAACGTTTGTTCTGCAAATCAAACTTTTTAATCAAGTATAAGAATGATGATCAACCAAGCATGATCCCTTATGATTGTCCAGAAGTCGTGTTAGACATAAAAATATGGACAGCAGGCCATCCATGTAGATAGTTGATTGAATACTTGTTAAGGAACGCTCAGCGTTGTCGTCGCTGTTTGACCAGTCCCTTGTAAATTTGTCCTTTTGCTAAGGATATCTTATTTAAGGACGCTGTCATTTCCACTGTTGAGCTCTGCTTTTATCATAGGTTTAAGTTCGCTGAACCTTGTGAAAAGATATCGTTCTAGGTATCTTCTTAAAATCCATGTTTCTTTGTACTGATTGTGAGTTCCATGTTCCTCAAATAAAGCAACCAGTGTATCAAATATGTCAAAAAATTTTGATATGGGAGGAATTGGAAAATGTAGACTTATTAGTTAGATCTAGTCTGTTCAGACCTCCTTAAGCAATTCTTTGGTATGTTAGGCAGCGGCGATAGTGCAATCTGGAACGATGGTAATTATTGCCTTAATATCGGTGTCAGGCTTCTTGGACTCCAGTTGAGTTCTTGTATAGCAAATTATTAATTTTTCATATATTATATGAGGCAGTGACGACCCTCATATGCTGGAGGTTTAGGTCTTACACTTCTAAGCGAACCAGTAACGTTTCATAATGGTGTAAACTTGCATGCCGGTTGAGGATCTCAAGCTATTCATCGAGCGACTAGCATATGTGAGCGTGCAAACTTTTCTATTCTGGAGCTATTTTAGATCTGCTTTTATTGTGCATTGATCGCTTCGATCCGGATTTTCTTTTGTCATCGATTCGTTGAGTCGATCAGAGAGGTGCCGTTCCAACTTACTCGCATTAATTACGGGAAGTCCAAAGGTCGTATTTCCGTCCCTTGATCAATCTCCATCCAGCCG
Source organism: Penstemon eatonii (assembly GCA_038501285.1). Taxonomy (NCBI): domain Eukaryota; kingdom Viridiplantae; phylum Streptophyta; class Magnoliopsida; order Lamiales; family Plantaginaceae; genus Penstemon; species Penstemon eatonii. Next base: position 55,036,823 of record CM076715.1, on the reverse strand, counting down.
TAGGATTAATCAGATCTATCCCTATAAATAGGGATGTGGTTTCTATATTTTAATTGTAACTCTCGAAAAGGATGGAGGTCTCAGTTTCCTTAAATTCATTTTGCCTTCTGATCCCATAATGTTCAAAAAGTCACATTATCGTGATTTATATCATAATATCTCAAATTTCTTCTGTCTTGTACTGACGGGTCCCATGGAAGCCCTACCTTGTACTGACGGGTCCCATGAGGCCTCAATCTTTGTCTTCACGGGTTTGAGGTCCGTGGTTTCTGTTTGCACATGGAGGGTTCATATTTACCAGGCACCGCCGCGTTTGGATGTTACCTCTGGATTGATAGACCACCGGGGTGTGCTGGTAAATTTCTTCTCCTGCGACGGTCCTGAAGAGATGCTGCTTTAGAGTAAAATTCAACCCCATCATACCAGCAGTATCTCCTTCTGGGCGAGTGGCTGTTACCGGGCATCTGGCTGGTAATGGTCATTTCGTCTGGAAGAACATTTGATCTTCTGATCCTGACCATCGAACCAAAGAAGTCGACCATCCTGAGCAGCATGCTTCTTAGGTGGTTAATTCCGATCGTCGAGGTACCAGGGGGGAGATTGATGTTTCCGTGGACATTGTCGTGGAGACCGCAGATCTATAGAATAGGATTATTTTTTCTAAACAGTTGTGATGATATGTAGATCGTACAAAGTTATTTGTATTCTTCGTATGTAACTTGAGATCTGTTCTCAGAACTTCAGATGAATAATACTTTTAATGTTATCATTCTCATATTTCTTGTTGTTGATTTCTCTCTAATTGTAACTTACTTTTATTGCATAGATCGAGGAGCCTTTATTGAGCGGATAAATTTATACTCAACTCTTTTTAATATCTAGGTTTTATATCAAAAACCATTTTCTTTGTTTAAGATAGATCGATGAGCGTTTATTGAGCGGATCAATTTATACTCAACTCGTTTTCATTTAGACTTAGGTTTTAAACCAAAAACCTTTTCTTTGTTATGATAGATCGAGGAGCGTTTATTGAGCGGATCAATTTATACTCAACTCTTTTTCATTTAGACTTAGGTTTTATACAAAAACCCTTTTAATCGTTAAAAATAGATCGAGGAGCGTTTATTGAGCGGATCAATTTATACTCAACTCTTTTTCATTTAGACTTAGGTTTTATATCAAAAACCTTTTCTTTGTTAAGATAGATCGAGGAGCGTTTATTGAGCGGATTAATTTATACTCGACTCGTTTTTAGACATAGGTATTTTTTCCCAAATCTTTTTCATCGATAAATATAGATCGAGGAGCGTTTATCGAGCGGATCAATTTATACTCGACTCGTTTTAGGACTTAGGTTTTATATCAAAAACATTTTCTTTGTTAAGATAGATCGAGGAGCGTTTATTGAGCGGATCAATTTATACTCAACTCTTTTTATTTAGACTTAGGTTTTATACCAAAAACCTTTTCTTTGTTAAGATAGATCGAGGAGCGTTTATTGAGCGGATCAATTTATACTCGACTCGTTTTTAGACTTAGGTATTTCTTCCCAAATCTTTTTGATCGATAAATATAGATCGAGGAGCGTTTATTGAGCGGATCAATTTATACTCAACTCTTCTCATTTGGACTTAGGTTTTTATACCAAAGCCTTTTTTAATCGTTGAAAATAGATCAAGGAGCGTTTATTGAGCGGATCAATTTATACTCAACTCTTTTTTATTGTTAGATCGAGGAGCGTTTATTGAGCGGATCAATTTATACTCAACTCTTTTTTATCGTTAGATCGAGGAGCGTTTATTGAGCGGATCAATTTATACTCAACTCTTTTTTATCGTTAGATCGAGGAGCGTTTATTGAGTGGATCAATTTATACTCAACTCGTCATATCTTTATTGGATCTTCATCAAGATGATCGTAGAATTCCGAGGAGCGTTTACCGAATCAATCGATTTGTACTCAACTCGTTTTGATATTTTTCTCTAATCAAGCTTTGCTTTGATATTTAAACTTGCTAAAATCTTTAAAAATTGAACCATAGGCCAAGGCCTTTATTACAAAGAATAAAACTTTCCAAAAAGAAAATAAAGCAGCATAATCTATTGTGATTTATTTACCATAGTATTTTCTAAGGTTGACAACATTCCATGTTCTTGGTAAGGCTGTTCCGTCCAAGTGTGCAATTTTGTATAAGCCTTTCTTTCCTACACCGATGACAATGTATGGTCTATCCCAATTCTGTTGTAACTTAACCACATGCTTGGATACCTCTACCTTTTTTAAAACCAGGTCTCCTTCTTTGAAGGTTCGGATGCGTACTTTTTGATTGTAGGCCCTTTCCATATTTGATTTAGTGACTTGTAAACGTACAACCGCTTTTTCTCTTAAAGCTTCTGATAAATCAATATCATTTTCTCTTGTCTTCCCATTTTCCTGGTCGTTATACATTTCAATTCTAGGGGTCGGAATTAGCATTTCGACTGGAATAACAGCTTCCGAGCCATATACTAGACTGAATGGGGTCTCCCCGGTTGAGCTTCTGACCGTGGTTCGATTAGCCCATATTACCCCTGGGAGTTCATCTAGCCATTTTCCTTTGGCTGCCCCTAATCTTTTCTCCAGAGATTTTATTATTTCTCGGTTAGCTACCTCAGTCTGTCCGTTCGCTCTAGGATGCCCAACTGAAGTGAAATTTTGCTGAATTCCTAGCTTTGCACACCATTCTATTACCTGTTTTCCCGCAAATTGGGTTCCGTTATCTGAGATCAGAATTCTCGGGATGCCAAATCGACATACTATGAATTTCCATAAGAAATTGATCACTTGGAATTGAGTTATTCGGGCAAGGGCGATGCATTCTATCCATTTGCTGAAGTATTCAACAGCGACCAAAACATATGCTTTCTTGGATCTAGATGCCGGAAAAGGTCCCACGATGTACATTCCCCATTGATCGAACGGCCAACATACCGGTATTAGGTGCATGTTTTCGGCTGGTTGATGACATATATTAGCATGGACTTGGCAATGAGGACATTTTTGGACATATTGTACGACATCATTGTTGATGGTAGGCCAATAATAACCTGTTCGAAGGCATTTTAAAGCCAAGGCCCTCGCTCCGCTGTGATTCCCTGCATCTCCCTCATGTACCTCCCTGAGGATATAGTTGGTTTGAGATTCGGAGATGCATCTTAGAAGAATTCCCGATACTGATCTTCGGTAAAGTTTTTCTTCTATTAATGTATACTTCGGAGCCCGATATTTTACTTTTCGAGCTTCGTTTTGGTCTAGTGGCAATTTTCCTTCTCGGAGATACTCTATCATTGGAGTCATCCAGTTTGCTTCGGCTTCTTCGATTTTCATAATTTATGCGACCGGTGTCTCATCGATATCGATTGCCGGCGTATTGGAGATTAACCAGTGGATCACCCTTTCGGTTTTTCCGTCCTGGGAACCTGTGAACCTAGACAGTTGATCGGCCCATCTATTTTCCGCGCGCGGAATGTTCTGTATACCGAAACATTCGAATTTGTCAGCCAATTTTTTCACTTTGGCAAGGTATTTTACCATATTAAATTCCTTAGCCTCATAAAGACCTTCTATCTGTCTCTGTACTAACTCTGAATCGGTTAATACCTTAAGGCTTTTTATCTTGGCCTTAATCGTCATTTCCATTCCTGCGATCAGCGCTTCATATTCTGCTTTGTTGTTTGTTACGACGAAGTCCAACGTTATCGCATAATTTATATCCTCCTCATTAGGTCCGGTAAAGTTGATTTCAGCACCTCCTCCTTCTCTGCATGAAGTGCCGTCGACGTGCATTAACCAGGTTTGATTTTCTACGATCAATTGGCAAGTCTGGTTGATTCAGGATGTTCAATTGCCTGGCTCGGGGTTTCTAATAGAAAATCGGCTAAGACTTGGGCTTTAATCGCAATTTTTGGTTTGTACTCGATATCGAACTGACCAAGTTCGATTGCCAATCAATCTTCCAGAGGCTTCTGGCTTTGCTAAGACCTGTCTTAATGGTTGGTTGGTCAATACCACAATTTTATAGGTTAGAAAATAAGGTCGTAGTTTTCTTGCTGCCACTACCAAGGCCAAAGCGAATTTTTCTATTTCCAAGTAGTTTTTCTCGGCCCCTTGCAGTAATTTGCTTAAGTAATAAACAGGCTTATGTTCTAAACCATCCACTTTAACTAATACCGAACTAATGGCCGCTTCAGAGATCGATATGTATAAATATAATGGTTCTCCTTCGGTTGTTTTGGCCAATAGCGGGGATGTTGTTAGGTATTCTTTTAACCGTTCAAAGGCCTGGTCGCATTCTTCGGTCCGAGCAAAGTTTTTCACTTTCCGAAGGGTTTGGAAGAACGGCAAACTTCTGTCAGCCGACTTGGATATGAATCTATTTAATGCCACGATTTTGCCTACCAAGCTCTGTACTTGGGAGATTGTTTTTGGAGGCTTCATTTCAGTTATGGCTCGAATTTTTTCTGGGTTGGCCTCGATTCCTCGTTGATGTACCATATATCCTAAAAAAATTTCGGATTTAACCCCGAAAGTGCATTTTGCAGGGTTTAGCTTCATTCGATACTTTCTCAATATTTGGAAGCATCGATCGAGGTGCTTCACATGATCTGCTTCATTCATGCTTTTGACCAGCATATCGTCTACGTATACTTCCATTATTTCTCCAATTAATTCTTTAAACATCAGGTTAACTAACCTTTGGTAAGTGGCCCCGGTTTTCCTCAAGCCAAATGGCATTACTATAAAGCAATACACTCCCTGCTCGGTTATGAACGCGGTTTTCTCTTGGTCTCGCTCATCCATGTATTATTGATAGAAACCTTGGAAAGCATCCATCATACTGAAAATTGCAAAGCCAGTGGTTGAGTCGACTAATAAGTCGATCCTTGGGAGAGGATATGGATCGCGCGGGCATAATTTATTAACGTCGGTGAAATTGTTGCACATTCTCCATTTGTTATCCTTTTTGTCTCCCTTTGCTACTAGCACAACATTACATAGCCATTCTGAGAAGTGTATTTCTCGAATTTGTTTTGCCTTGAGTAGCCTTTCTACTTCTGCCTTAATTATTTTATCCTTTATTGGCCCATGATTCCTCTTCTTTTGTCTAGCAGGTTTTGCCAAGGGGTCGATTTTTAACGAATGACTGATTACTCGGGGGTCAATCCCTTCAATGTCGTCCGCGCTCCATGCGAAGATGTCTACATTATTTCTGAGAAAGTCGATCAACATTACTTCCCCTTCTTTGCTTAATTCGGTTCCTATTCTTGTTGTTTTTTTTGGGTCCCCTTGTACCAATAGGATATCTTTATGTTCCGGTGGTTTTAAAGCTAAATCCAGTGGTTCCTTTCCCTTCTTATCTATTCGGTCGGTGCTAGGTATTTCATCTCCGATTCTATCATCGCCGTCTTCAAGCTTTCTTTTGCTTGGGGTAATCGATCTTGGGCGATTTTCCAAGGTTAGTGATGTGTTGTAGCAGTCTCATGCCATGCAATGATCGTTCACTATTTCTCCGATCCCTGCGTCAGTTGAAAATTTTATTTTCTGATGGTATGTTGAGACTACAGCTCGGCATAGGTTGAGTGCTGGTCGCCCTAGGATCGCATTGTAGGCAAAGGGAGTTTCTACTACTAAAAATTTTACTAGCTTCACCGTCCGATACGGTTTCTTCCCGAGTGAGACACTTAAAGTTATTGTGCCACTAGGGACAATCTCGGTTCCCCCGTATCCTACTAAAGGCGTGGCTACTTTTTGGAATGTTATTTGTCCCAAGTTCATCTGGGCTAGGACCTCTTTAGAGATGATATTCGCTGAGCTTCCATTATCGATCAGGATTCTTTTGACGTTGTAATTCGCTATTTCTAGCGATACTACCATCGGGAAGTCGGGGCTATCCTCTTTTGTGTCCCAAACAAGGTTTTTGGGTACTTCGCCCTCGTTGAAACTAATTAGCTGGTTGGTTGTTGCTTTGTTTTCTAGGGTCCATACTTCTTTCGGGTATTTTAAGCTTCCAATTATGGATCTAGCGGTCCTTCAACGAGCATTACGACTGTCTCCGCCTGCTGGTCCTCCTGAGATTGTGTGGATGGTACCGTTAATCTGGTCATTGTTTAATTCTTGTGGGGGACCCTCATTAGAGGACCTTCTACGTGAATTTCTTCTTTGGTTGTTATACCGAGGACTCCTACTTCTTCCTCGCTTGCGGTTATCCCGCTCCAAATAATCATTTAGTTTTCCTTGTTCGATCAGCTTTTCAATCTCTTTTTTAAGGTGAAAACAATCTTCAGTGCGGTGCCCGTGTGCCTGGTGATATTTGCAGTATAAATCATAGTTTCGTCCACCCGGTCTGGGCTGAGCGATTCTCTTCGCTTTTGGGATCTAATTATTCCTTTCTAGTACAACCAAGATTTCTTCTATAGGAACGGTTAGCCTTGGGTGTTCTACTTGATTGACCCTGCTCTGGATTGCCGGCTCGGTGGTTCTAGATCTTTGATAGATGTTAGGTCGTCTGTCCTGGTCGTTTTTATTGTATTCTAATCGCTGGAAGACGTTGCCTTTTCTAAAAGATCGTTCAAAGTCCATGGATCTTTGGGCAGGAATTCTATCTTGCCGTTTGGAGCCTGAGGCGGTAGCTTTGTTTTTGTTCTTATCTTTAAAAGAATTCATCTCTTCCTGGGTGATATACTTAGATGCCAAGCTCATGATGTCAGCGAACGTTCTTGGTTGCTTTCGGCTGAGGGCATTTCCGAACTGCCTATTATTCGTGAGGTCGAAGAGAATGGAGATTATGTAATCGATATTGGGGGAATCGATTTTGAGCAATTCCACATTAAATCTTGCCAACCAGTTCCTTAGGGATTCGCCCTCTTGTTGATAAATGGTTCCTAAATAGCTCATTGGCAGTTTTTGCCTCTTTTGACTGGCAAACTGCTGTGTCAGCTTGTTGCATAATTCCCGAAAACTGAATATGGAGTTGGCTGGTTGCTTGGCGAACCAGTCCAAAGCTAGTCCTTCTAACGTGGTCACCATCAACTTAGCGGTGAATTCCGTCGAGTGAGCATATAAGTTCATTATGTTTGTGAAGCTAAAGATATAGTCATCTGGATCAATGGTTCCGTCGTATCTGGGTAGTCTACCGGGTACCTGTCCGGTTGACTGTGCCTCTTTTATTTCTCTGCAGAAGGGAGAGCAGGCCACTAAGCTCTCCTGGAGTTCAGTGGTTCTGGCCCACGGTTTTTGAACAGATCTTAAGCGTTGCTCAAGTCGTTCCTGTACCATCTTTTCGATTTCTCTTTCCGAGAACCGCATAGTTCGCGGTCGATCAGGGATTGCATTGCCCGCGTCATCCTCGATGGGGATTATCGTATGTTCCTTGGACCCGCTGCGTCCCGGCTGCGGTCTTCTTTGACCCGATTTTTTCGAAGATTGTTATCGGAGGGTTTTGAGTTCCCCCCTTGCGGACTGTGTAATGAGCGCTGCTCGCTTACCGGGCTATCAGCTTGTTGAGAGATTTGATCATTCTGCCTCGGCGTCCTATGAATTGGATTTGCCCTAGTAGCCCTAGGGTTTCGAGGAACCTGCTCGAGTACGAGTAGTTCCTCTGGACTGAGAGATTTAAAGAGCATAGCAATCTGTCGCAATTTCTCCTGAGCGTCTGAGAGGGGAACAGGGATCGCTGGAGCTATAGGTTCTTCCGGTATTGTACCGGTAGGAATCCCTTGGGGTTCCTGCTGGTGCTGAAGAGGTCCTTGCAAATTGTCGTTGTTCTCAGGGGCGTTATTATCAGTATTGCCCTGTGGATCTTCAGATGTGTTGTGAAGGTTACTTGTGTTACTTCTTGCCCCATTACGAGCGCTCTTCCTTGGGCGAGCCATATGTCGATCGAATAATTAACCTAGCCCCACGGTGGGCGCCAACTGATTAAGCCAAATTTCGTCGGGTAAGATTAAATCAGTAAGGAGTGTGATTAGGAGTTCTTAATCAATATGAATTAATGGGCTCTGTTACTTTATTCAGGATGGATCAATCTCAAGGAAGAACAATTATATGGAACAATCAGTAATCAAGACAATCAATGAATAAAAAGTATAGCAAAAGCTTTTCTATTCAATAATCTTAGATTATTTTAGTATGGAGGCGTAAGCTTAATATTCACAGTGTATATAATACAATGATTAACTAGGTATTTATATCACAATTAACCTAGCTTTACAAGGAGACATAATTCTAATAGGACTCGGCCCAATCGTCCTTCTTGAGTCCGAATTATAGTCTGCTCGTTGAGGGGAGTCGTCTTCAACTGGGTCGATAGATGATTTCGAACGGGTTCGTCTGGTCGAACCGATCTTATATTCCTTAGTCGATCCGAACATTATAAGGGGTGCGAAATAGCCCGATCATGCTGTGTGTGTGCAATAAATCTCAACAACTATAAGTTTTATTATCCTAGTGAACAAATAATTTATTCTTATGTCCTTTTCCATCCCCTGAAAAAATTTAGTAACTTTGCGAACTCAGAGTCAGTCTAATCCATAGTAGGTATCTCACCTCTTCTCTCTCGCCAACTGCCTACCAAACAAATAACGTCGTATTAAAATCATGAAATATTAAAACACCGAGCTAATATCAATTTTTTCCTCTGGTGATATGCATAATGTTCAGTTTACTCTTACGCGATTTGAAAAATATATAGCATTTTACCATGTTGTGATATGCATAATGTATAATTTACTCCCTGTGACTTAAATGAGCAGTTTAACTCCTTCAACGGTAGAGTGTAACTCACTCATTGGAATTGAGAGTGGGCATGAAAAAGATTTTTGTAATATAGGGGGTGAAGTGCAACACTTGCCATAACAGGGCAAAAATACAACATTTATCATAATACAGGGGACAAAGTGTCATGTTTATTATAACACGGGATAAAGTGTCACGTATAAGAAGGGTAGTTTTTTCAGTTTAAAGATGTCAGAGAGACACTGAAACTTTTATAAGATTATTACAGGGAGGTAGAGTTTTTTTTTTTTTTTCACAAATTACACGAAGATAAATTGAACATTATGCAATCATAGGAGATAAATTGACATTAACTTTTAAAACAACGTCAAAGCTATAGAATTATTTCCTAAAACTACAATGACAGAGTATCAAAATGAACATTAATTACGTATTCAAGGGATAACATAGCCAAACCTTGTAAATAATATCCCAAGGCATACAACCTAGAAGATCAAAGATGAAATGAGATTTAAGATACCTGCAACAATTTAACCAAACAAATAAGTGATGATCAAATCGAATAAAATCTAACGAAATCGAGTATAATGCACGTTAATGGAAGTGAGAAAAATTACCGGAGGGCGACTGGGGTACGCTTGTAGACCATTTTGTAGGAGTGTCTATCTCTATATGCCACAAAGAATTGAAGGACAATGTCAACTAGAAAAGCCACTTGACCAGCAATGTCTAAGAAGAGAAGATTTTTGGGAAGTCCTCTAAAGAAACCAAACTCCAATGGTGTAAAAAATGATGAGTATATTGCCCATATTAGTATGAATTTTTCCCATACTTTGTACCACCATTTGCCTCCAAGAATCAAGATTCCACTTTATAACTAATTAATTAAAGCTATTTGTTAGATATTTGCAAATTCTTGATTTTTAGTAGCTCTGATCTCAAATAGACATGATTTATGACAATTGCATAGACTTTGTGGTCATGAATTTATTACATCCATCAATTGTGACGTTGTAATGTTGACTTTGTAGCTATACCAAAAAGAGGATGTAAAACTGTTTGTTATGGAAAACGAAAAGGAAAATATTGCAACTTGAGGACACTTCAAGCCCTGTGTTTTCCATAGTACTAAACCTAGGCAGTGCGTGTACGTTAATTGTTTGTTACAAGTTACAACCTATTCCCATGTGATATGGCCTCAACAATATTCTGCTCCAATTTTAAATGGTTTGTTGAGAAAAAAAAAACAAGCTAGAGTCCAATTTAGCTTTATGGATCTCCATGCCAAGTCAAGTGAAACAATAAAACTTTTGAAGTTTCGCTGCAACATGCAATAAAATTAATGTAAAAATATCAAGCTATTAAAACTTCGGCTCATGTTAAATTTAATAGAAGTTCGTTCAATTCTCTTAATAATAAAACTAAGCTTAAACATACTAAAATGTTCAATTAAAAATAAATTAAAAACATAAGTACGACTTAGTTTGACTCGACTCATTTATATCCCCATAAACAATACTCCCTCCGTCAATTTGCTTCTATTTAGTTATGCATATGATTAAACATAAATTTGCCATTTTCATAATAATGATTTTCAAAATATAAAATTTGCTTCTATTTAGTTTTAAAGAAATTTATGTAAAGATACCTAAAAATTTTACGTTTTCAACTTTGACCTAAAACTTTATACCAAAACTCAGGAGAGGAAAAAAGGGAAGGGAGTTCATATCATATCATAGTCTTTTTGACTTCATTCCATGCTATAAAACCTATCTATCCTCATTAGTCAAGTGATTACGTATGGCTAACCAAGATGGATAAATCATTTTCAGTTATGTAACACCTAATAAATTGTGTTTTTCTATTTATGCAATCACAGAAGCAGCCCATGTAACTAGCCCCACGTGACTATTGACACTTAGCCGCAACTTAATTTTGTTGCAAGATAAACACTTGTTATATACAATTTAAGAATGTCAACAAATGATAATCTAGTGAAATGAATTAATAACTATAAAATAGTAAATTCGAATTCGAATTTTTATTGAAAGAAAAAATTTCGACGTAACGTGTCCGAGAACATGACCTATATAATAAATTGTTCTATACGCGATGTTATATTTCACGATTTAATCAACCCTCATTTTACAGAAATCGAGTCGATTCATTGGAATTGTTCCATGTGCAACTCAGTCTGAGATTTCAGAGATGATATGATATCAGAATCTTTTGCATTTTTCACGGAAACCCATCCATTCCCAATAATCTCCGGAGATTATTTTGCATTTACCCCGAATTGATGAGTTGTTAACTTAATTTTGGGAATTTCCTTTCATAAAACCTATCATTACATTAATATTATTAAATCATAAATTTATCGAATTATAATTAAATTACTGAAAATATTGATCAGAGAATATGATTAATACATAAATTAGAGAAAATCTCATATTAGTGAAAGTTCAAAACATGATTTTTTGATTCTGGGACTTAACCTTACTAATGATATATGGCTTTAAGTATTTTTCTGAATTATTTTAAAAGTTAAATAAATGATTTAGATGAATTGGAATAGATTGATGAGCCCTTGATTTTATTGAGATTTTTCTGACATTGTTTAGATCCTGTGTTATGCAAAATCAGCAAGATCAAAACTATCCTGTGAAATTTTTATTGCACCAATTTTTTTTTGTGTTTTTAAAAACCCTGCAAAAATGTTGAGAAAGAAGCAATATGTCACAAAGAACACAACACCAAATCTTTCTCCCTTGATTGAACCAAGATGGAAATGTGACAAACTTATCAAAAACAACCAACCAATATGCAACAAAAGTAAATAATCAACACAAAGATTTTACGTAGAAAACCTCTCCAAATCGAAGAGGAAAAACCATGGGAGCCCCAAAGTATTCCACTATCACAATCACAAATACAAGTGTTCAATGCAGCCCCAAATAGGTACAAAACCTTCACCAAACACTTACACAAGAGATAGCAATAAAAGGAACAAAATAGAGATAAAAGCTCACACTTTTACACCAACTCCAATGGCTACCGTTTCACCTTCAGGAACCAAAATGACGATCCGAACGGTCAAATGATAGATCTGGATGTGTAGAATCTCCAATTAAAATTTGACGATGATCCAACGGTGGATAAAGTCGGAAAGGCCAAAAAACTGAAGCTGCTGTGAGTGTAGACGAAAATTGTTTCCTCTCTTTTCTTTCTTGATTTGTGTTGTAAAATTGTGCTGAAAATTACTTGCCAATAACCCTAACATAACCTTAAATATGTGGGTAAGTAATGGGCTAGTGAGTACAAAATGGGCTACCAAAATATTGGGCATTTATCCACATAGGAAGGGACCCAAAACCCAACAAATCTCCCCCTCCCGACTATGTGGAAGAGTGCGCCATACCGGCAATCTCACAACAAGTGTCAAACTTTCCCTTAGGACGTGCTTTAGTCAACATATCAGCCCCATTATCATCCGTGTTAACTTTTTCCAGTTCTATCAATCTATCATTCAAAACATCTCGTATCCAATGATACCTCACATCAATATGTTTTGATCTAGAATGAAAAGTCGAATTCTTGCCAAGATGAATAGCACTTTGGCTATCACAAAATAATGCATACCTCTCTTGCTCGAAGCCAAGTTCTTGCAAGTATCTCCTCATCCAAAGCAACTCCTTACATGCTTCGGTAATGGCAATGAATTCAGACTCGGTAGTAGACAAAGCAACATACTTTTGCAATCTGGATTGCCAAGAAACTGCTCCCCCTGCAAAGGAAACTAAATAACCCGAAGTAGACTTTCGAGAATCGATATCACCCGCCATGTCAGAATCAGTATAGCCAACTAAAGTAGGCTTCTCACTCCCAAAACATAGTCTCAATTCTGAACTTCCTCGGAGATATCTCATAATCCACTTAACAGCTTCCCAGTGTTCCTTTCCCGGATTCGAAAGAAACCGACTTACAGTACCAACTGCATGTGCTATATCCGGCCGTGTGCAAACCATAGCATACATTAAACTACCAACCGCGGATGCATATGGAATCTTTTGCATGTATGATTTCTCCTCATCCGTACTAGGACTTTGCTTCATACTTAATTTAAAAAGTAAAGCAAGCGGAGTACTTACAACTTTAGCATTTCCCATATTGAATCTCTGAAGCACTTTTTCTATGTATCTCTCTTGCAATAACCATAACTTCTTGGCTTTTCTATCACGTGTGATTCTAACACCAAGAATTTGTTTTGCAGGCCCCAAATCCTTCATAGAAATGCCTTACTCAAGGCCAACTTCAATTTATTAATCCTGGAAACATTGGAGCCAACAATAATCATATCATCAACATAGAGCAACAAAATGACAAGGTCATCAACAGAAAACTTTTGCACAAAAACGCAGTGATCAGAAGTAGTCTTCTTATAACCCTGTTTCTCCATAACATAGTCAAACTTCTTGTACCATTGTCTCGGTGCTTGCTTCAACCCGTACAGACTCTTCTTTAGCTCGCACACACAAATTTCTTTCCCTTTGACCTTGAAACCCTCGGGTTGTTCCATGTAGATTTCTTCTTCAAGGTCACCATGAAGAAATGCAGTCTTCACATCCATCTGCTCAACCTCCAAATTCAAACAAGCAGCGAGACCCAAAACAATCCGAATAGAAGACATTTTCACAACTGGAGAAAATACTTCATCAAAGTCAATCCCCTTTTTCTGACTGAAACCTTTGACAACCAATCTAGCTTTAGGTAATGTCGTCAACTCAAAAGTAGCATTATCATGCAATAATTTCATTTCCTCTTTCATAGCACTTAGCCACTTTTCTTTATTCTCACTATCCATAGCCTCTTCAAAACAATTAGGCTCTCCCCCGTCAGTCAGAAAAACATATTCATCAGTAGGATACCTTCTTGAAGGTTTTTTTTCTCTACTTGATCTACGGAGTGGAACTTGAGGTATTTCAGGCACATCTTGATGGTTATCTACATGGCCATCATCATGAGTATCAACTTCTTCATCAACTTGTTGATCATCTGGTAGATGACTCAAAGGAACTGGTTTTGGGCTAATGAGTTCATCACTCTCTTGATGAACTTGACAATTGGCCTTCTCAATGTCTTCAATGGTTTGATCCTCCATAAATATCACATCTCTGCTTCTAACAAGCTTCTTTTCAACAGGATCATAGAATCTGTAGCCAAACTCATCATTCCCATAACCAATGAAGATGCATTGTCTTGTCTTCGCATCCAACTTCGATCTTTCATCTTTTGGAACATGCACAAAAGCTTTGCAACCAAAGACCCGCAAATGATCATATGAGACAGTTTTGCCAAACCAAACACTGTCGGGAACATCACCATTCAAAGAAATAGTAGGTGACAAATTGATAACATGTACCACAGTGTTCAAAGCTTCACCCCAGAAGGATCTCGACAACTTTGCTTCTGAAAGCAAACATCTAACTCTCTCAACTAGAGTTCTATTCATCCTTTCTGCCAAGCCATTCAATTGAGGAGTCTTTGGAGGTGTCTTTTGATGCCGAATACCCTGTGATCTGCAATACGCATCAAAATGACCAATATACTCTCCACCATTATCACTGCGGATACACTTAAGCTTCTTCCCGGTTTGTCTCTCAGCTGAAGCTTGAAATTGTTTGAATGCATCAAGCACTTGGTCTTTCGTCTTCAAAAGATAGACCCATACCTTTCTTGAATGATCATCAATAAATGTCGCAAAGTAACGTGCTCCACCAAATGATTTTTCCTTCAAAGGACCACAAATATCCGAATGCACTAGCTCCAACAAATCCGGTTTCCTTGAAGGAGGGTGACTTTGAAATGAGAATATTCTCTGCTTTCCAGCCAAACAATGAGCACACTTGCTCAACTTTGCCCTTTTAAACCCACAAAGGAGATTTTTCTTTACCAAACAACAAGCCCCTTTTCACTCATATGGCTAAGTCTTCAATGCCACAACTCGGTAATTTTATCATCCTCCATCACATTTACCATATCCTTGTAAATAGAAGCTTGCATAAAATACAAACTAGATGACTTCTTACCCCGAGCCAAGACCAGCGAACCTTTAGTGAGCTTCCATTGACCTTCATGAAAAGTGTTGAAATATCCTTCATCATCAAGTTTTCCGGCTGAAATCAAATTCAAACGAATATCTGGAGCATGTCTAACATCCTTAAGCATAAGGATTGAACCATTAGTTTTCAAGCAAATATCTCCCTTGCCCACAACTTGTGCTAAACCATCATTACCCATCTTCAATACCCCAAAATCACCGGGCGTATAAGATGTAAAGAACTCTTTTTGTGACGTAACATGAAGGGATGCACCACTATCAATCACCCAAGTCGTCTCATTACTAGTAAAATTAACCATATTCTCATCATCATACACAATGAAGAGATCATTAGTCGAAGTAGTGGCGACACGATCATCATTAGTGTTGTCTTTCTTTTCTTGTTTCTTTTCACCACCCTTACCTTTATTTTTTTCTTTTCCATGTGTAGCAAAATTTCTTGATATGACCCTTATTACCACAATGATGACATTCAAGATTCTTATGCTTAGACCTTGATTTGCTTCTACTCTTCTCTTTGGATTGTTGATCTCTTTGTTTGTTTTTCCCCCTATCTTCATAATACAAAATTTCCGAATGTGTTGAAGAACATTGTGACCTTCTTCTCACCTCTTCATTCAAGACTCCACCTTTCACAAGTTCCATTGAGACAACACCATCAGGAGCAGAATTAGTCAAAGAAATCCGAAATGTTTCCCATGAATCCAGAAGAGCCGCAAGCAACCATAATGCCAGAACCTCGTCATCAAACTTGATACCCATACCAGATAACTGATCAGCGGTACCTTGGAATTCATTCAAGTAGTCGGCCACTGAACTACCATAATTGTATTTCAAATGCATCATTTTCTTCAAAACAAACAATTTGTTATTCCCCGTTTTGGAGGCATACAATTGCTCGAGTTTTGTCCACAAACTCTTTGCATCATTCACATTACAAATGTGATTATAAACATTGTCATCAACAAATTGTCGAATGAACCCAAAAACTTGTTCATGCTCAAAACTCCAATCATCATCGGATTTTTCTTTCGGCTTCTCTTTAGCAAAAACCGGAAGGTGCAGAGATTTAACAAACAAAAGATCTTTCATTTTGTTTTTTCAAATATGATAATTTGTGCCATTCAAACAAACTATTTTGTTCATACTCACCTCCATTGTTCAATCAAACTAACAAGGACAATAACATAAGCTCTTGATACCACTGTGTTGAGAAAGAAGCAATATGTCACAAAGAATACAACACCAAATCTTTCTCCCTTGATTGAACCAAGATGGAAATGCGACAAACTTATCAAAAACAACCAACCAATATGCAACAAAGGTAAATAATCAACACAAAGATTTTACGTGGAAAACCTCTCCAAATCGAAGAGGAAAAACCACGGGAGCCCCAAAGTATTCCACTATCACCAATCAAAAATACAAGTGTTCAAACAAAACCTTCACCAAACACTTACACAAGAGATAGCAATACAAGGAACAAAATAGAGATAAAAGCTCACACTTTTACACCAACTCCAATGGATGCCATTTCACCTTCAGGCACCAAAATGACGATCCGAACGGTCAAATGATAGATCTGGATGTTTAGAATCTCCAATGAAAATTTGACGATGATCCAACGGTGGATGAAGTCGAAAAGGCCAAAAAACTGAAGTTGCTGTGAGTGTAGCCGAAAATTGTTTCCTCACTTTTCTCTCTTGATTTGTGTTGTAAAATTGTGCTGAAAATTACTTGCCAATAACCCTAACATAACCTTAAATATGTGGGTAAGTAATGGGCTAAGTGAGTACAAAATGGGCTACCTAAATATTAGGCATTTATCCACATAGGAAGGGACTCAAAATCCAACAAAAAAAAAAACATCTAATTTGTAAAAAATAGGTCATTTTGAATCGACATATTTCAATAAATTATTTTAAAAATACTTCAAGTTGTTCCCTACAACTTCACGTGATATATTTTAAAAATGGTTTCTTGAAATATGTCGATCCAAAACGACCTATTTTTTACAAATTGAGTATTTTTTGCAGAGTTTTTAAAAATACAAAGAAATTTGACGCAATAAAATTTTCACAAGGTAGTTTCTCACAAATTTTGCATAACACAGGGGGGTATCTTGTATTTTTCCCCAAGAATTCTCGAGTCACCATTTCTATCCAATTCTATTTTTAACTTCAACACTTCGGGAAATTAACTTAAGACGTTTTCAGGATGTCAATTAATGTTGAAAATTGGCTATATAGTGTATATATAAATCAAAATATATATGTATCTACATGTTGACGGATGGAAAGAACATGAGATACATAAATATGTATTTATTGAGAAGTGGACGATTAATTATGAGGGAAATGGTGAACTAGCTTGGAGGGTATTTATAGAGACAACTGGATCGGAAAGTTTTTTCCACACAGAATGTGTGTGTATGTGTGCAGATTAATTATTTATTATAAAGTCGTGTTAATAAAAAAAATGCTAAAACTTCCAAGTGCAAATGTGTCTTATAAATGTTTTTTATTGTAGAAAATATAAAGGGAGGATTTTCAGATCTTGCTTGTCAGAAAATTTTGTTTGAATTTGGTTGATCAAATTTATTCAATTATGAAATAGGTGTATTTAGAATTCATACTATTACGAAATAAGTATGTTCTATACTTTTGTGATTAGTCACTTCAAGAAATATGGAGTTATTGCATATTATGTGTCACAACTTAAGCTCGATGGTATTGCTATTCCACATCTTATCGGATTGATATATTTGGTGTCGCAGTTTCAATTTTGGTGGCAATTTTTGTCCATATTGAGGCCCTATTTCAAAATTTGCCCAGATTAACCCACGTGCGGACCACGTAACTTGTAATTTGGGAATTTTGATGCCACAACTTACGTTCACTGGCATTTCTATCCCACATCTTATCGAGTTGGCATATTTGGTGAAACAACTTCAATTTTAATTGTAATTTGAATCACATTGAAGCACAATTTTAAATTTAGCCTGAATTACCCACGTGCGGGTCATGTGGCTTGTAATATTGGGATTTGACCAAATTCAACGAAATTTTAAAAAATAAAATTCAAAATTCATTTTTAAAACTCAAACTCAAACACACCTCTTTCTCCCAATCCTCAACCGCGGCTCCGCCGCTTTCCTATGTAACTACTCCATTTATAAAAACGAAATAGAAAGAGATAAGACTACATATTCCACAAATGTGGAAAATATGGGGGTAGTTACATAGGGCGACGAATGGGGGACGAATGGGAGTCGAGTTGAGGGGGCGGATGGACATGACTTGTAATTTGAGGATTTTGATCAAATTCAACAAAAGTTTGGAAAAAATCAAAATTCAACTTTCTAAACCCCAATCTTCCACCAACTCCAATGTTGTAATTCCTCCTCCACCTCCTTCCCATCACAACCAAAATCTCCCACAACACTTCCAAATTCCAATTCTTCCCCCAAAAATCTGTAAATTCTCCACTCCCTCCCTTGATCATATACCATCTTCGCCTCAACTGCCGATGATACTTCCGCCGCCTCTTTTTATTCCTCTCGAACTCTCACCACCACTACCATCACCAAGAATTGACGGAGAAGCGCCTCCCAATCTTCTAAAGCTCTGCTACAAGTCACTATTTCGCCCTTCACCACCTCAGTGTAGTCAACCCTTCACAAATCCCATTAATGTACCCCCATCCGCCCCTTCAATTCGAGTCCGATCAACGCCTAGTCCTCGCCCTCTGTAACTAGCCCACAACTTACAAATTCTAGAAGATGTAGTCCTTAGTGGGGTCGTTGAAAATTTTGAAGGTGTGGGGTAGTTACGGAGGAAGGCGACAATATCGATGTTGAGGTGACGTGTTTGGGAGAGGCAGTGGAGAAATTTGAGGGAGACAAAGGTGTGTTTGAATTGAGTCTAGAAAATGAATTTTAATTTTTTTATAATTTGGTCAAAATCTTCAAATTACAAGCCACATGGCCCGGACACGGGCTAATTTGGGTCAATTTTAAAATCGAGCCTCAATGTAGACCATAAATGAAGTTGTGGCATCAGATGTACTAACTAGATAAGATGTGGAGTAGAAACGCAGCGAGCTTAAGTTCTGACACCAATAATCCCAAAAAAAAATATTGTCAAATCTCAAAGTTGACAAGTGAACAATTTGAGTTTGACCAAACCTGATTTGAGCATGGCTTCATTTATTGTGTGTCAATCTTAAGTCTTTTTAATTATGAAACTATGAGATTTTTTATTTTATTTTTCGAAACACATTAATATTGCATCATCGTTACTTCATAATCAATCAAATTATGCCAATGTACAGTGTATAACTATCAACAATATTATTAACAATATATTATAAGAAACCCCGCAATATATAGTGGAAATCGAACTCAAGACCTAGGCCTCAAAATTTAAATATTAGAAATATTACATTTAGAATTTCTGAAAGAAAAAGAAAAAAGATCTAAGGGCCCATTTGGATGGGTGGATTTGAAATGAAGAGGGATTTCAAATGAATGGATTTGAAATTCCAATGATTTGAAATTCATTCATTTGCAATCTCTTGTTTGGATAAAAAAATTTTACAAAGGATTTCAAATCCATTCATTTGAAATTCATTGTTTGGTATATATCATTTGTGTTATTCAAAATTCTCAATTATGCCTTATAATTTGCTCTATCAATTAATTCTTGTTGTTGTTATCGGGATAAAATCACATAAATCGAATTGGGGCAAAATTATAATTTTTGAAAATTGAGGTACCAAAAGTGCAAATTCAGATTTCAGAAAATTTGGGGCCGAATTGAAAATCTTAATTTTCTGAAAATTTTGGACTGGATTAGAACTCAGGGTTTTTGGGAAATCTGGGGTCAAATAACAATTTTTGAAAATTAAGGGACCAAAAGTGCAAATTTGAGTTTTTTAAAATCAGGTGCCAAATTGAAAATTTTATCTTCTGAAAATTATGGACTGAATTGCAGTTTTTATTTTTTCAAAAATATGGGGTCAAATTGCAATTTTTTAAAATTAAGGGACCAAAAGTGAAATTTTGGATTTCTGAAAATCAGGGGCCGAAATGAAAATTTAAATCTTCCGAAATAAACTGAATTGTAATTCTGGGGTTTTCAAATATTTAGGGTCAAATTGTAATTTTTAAAAATTGAGGGACCAAAAGTGTAAATTTGGATTTCTTAAAATCTGGGGCCAAATTGAATTTTTTTAATTTTATGAGAATTCTGAATTGAAACGCAATTCTTGGTTTTTAAAAAATCCGGGGTCAAATTGTAATTTCCAAAAATTGAGGGACCAAAAGTGCAAATTTGAATTTTTGAAAATCAGGGGCCGAATTGAAAATTTATTTTGCTTAAAATACTGGACTGAATTGCAATTCTTGATTTTTCAAAAATCTAGTGTAAAAATTGCAATATTCAAAAATTGAGGGACCAAAAGTGCAAATTTTGTTCCTGAAAATCCAGGTTCGAATTGAAATTTGAATTTATTAAATTCTGGACTAAACTGTAATTTTGGATTCTTAAAATATTTGGGGTCAAAATTGCAATTTTTGAAAATATAGGGACCAAAAGTGCAATTCGAATTTTTGAAAATAGTAGCCGAATTGCAAATTTTAATTTTTTGAAAATTCTGGACTGAATTGCATTCTAGGTTTTTTGAAAATTTGGGATCAAAATGCAATGTGGATTTTTTTTTAAGTGGATTTCAAATGACTAGTTTTAGGAGAAATTTCAAATCCACTTAAAATTAGGTTGAAATCCATTGGACTAAAATCCAGGATTTCAAATGAATGGATTTAATTTTGTATCCAAATAGACAAGGAATTTCAAATCCACCCAACTCAAATCCATCAATCCAAATGGGTCCTAAAATTAATTACAGAAACTTAAACCCATTAGCTAGCTCCAGATATTTACCAAAATCATTATCCGTTTTCCACAAGTTGACGGCTGTCATTAATAACACATAGTAAATGACAACATTAGTTGCTAAAAACCTTTATTACAAGAAGATATAAATATGGTGCGTAAGCGTAGTTGAAGGAAGCAAGTGATCTGTCCATTTAAAATTTGGTAATGAGAAAATGATAGGCAAGATTTATCTGAACATACATGTGTGCCACTGCGTGTTAATGTTGAAGAAGGCGGCGGTTATATTGTTGTCTAGTTTTCATGATAAGCTTTGGCTAACAAGAGATAACATATACTATTACCTCTGCATATTACAATTTTGGTCCCGTAACTAATGGTCGCAACAACTTTAGCCTTTATCTTTTCGGTCGCGTGTTGTGCATGTAATCGTAATTCGGAATTGTTGATATTTCAACCAAATATTGGTCGAGTTAAGAATCGCATTGATCAGCCCATCAGGGAAATTTGTATAATTGTTCATGAAGTTTAAAAAATTATCAGAATTTAGGGAAAAAATTGAGTTTGATACCAAAGTTGCAATGAGAACTTATCATATACCTATAGTACCAAATTTGTATTTTTATATCCAATTATATCAAAATTACAAGTAGGTCTATCTTATGATAAAAAAAAGCAATTTTTCCGTTTAAAAATAATCAAAACTTCCTAATATTTAAGTTTCACATTACTAATAATATCCATGTTAAACTCCTATAATGGCACATTATCTCAATTTTTTTAATGAAATATGCATTTAATAATCTTAGACAATGTTGGCGTTGAATTTTGATATTAACTACTGTAAGTTTATTATAAAATATTATTATAAACTTCATAAAGTGGTCATTTGATCTCCCCACTAACAAATGATTTTAATTTCCACTAACCCATGATCTTGCTCCATTAACTTGAGCGTAATGTGAGTCATAAAGTAAAAGACTCTACACCTTCTAGTGTCTTTGATGGCAAGATACTATATATAGGTGAGCCATGTATAAGGTCCCTACACTCAACATTCTTCACTAAAATACACCATCTAAAGGGGGTTGCTAGAGTGTAGAAGAATCTTATACGCAGCAGGATTTCTTCCAAACATCAATGGCTGGAGGAATGATGATTCATTCCGCATTTAGTTTTCATATATGCTATCTAGTAAAAGTATATATGTATTTTCAAATATATATCATTTTGATATTTTATAAAGTCTAACATTTGGTATTAGAGCAATTGATACTTCTAAATTGATATTTTCAATTCTTTATCATGACTGATTGATATTAGAAAATCATTGAAAAATCAGAATTTTGTTATAACTGGTTTTTTATTTAATAATTTTGGTTGTCTGCATAATATGATTTTATCTTAATCAATTATCTTTGGCAACAACCTAATTATTAAAAGAATATTATAAGTGGTGTACTAAAGATTACTTCGGTTCATGTATACTGGAGATACAAAACCATTTGGTTGACTCTTTGTATTTCGGATTTGTATAATGTTTTCTCCACCAAGATATATTTTTTTGTTATTTCACAAATTGAATCTACAGCTACTATATCAATTTTGGTTATAATTCAACTACTTTTGTCAAATGGATCGACATATTTATGTTCATATTTATCTTACATGATGATATGTCGATTTGTACATGAAATAAAATTATGGATAATAGCTTGAGCTCATATAGTATCCTGATTTGGCAATTTAGAGATTGTTGAGACCAAGAGAACTTGATTATCAAAATGTTTTCAATTAATTATTGTGGATTTGGTTTCTGGATTCTGAAATTTTTTATTTCCAACATTTTTTCATTATATTGTTTATTAGGCTGCATATGGTTTAAGCACTTAATGGATTGGGCCTAAACTGTCCACTTATTGTAATAATTTTATAAAGATTAAAAATTATTCTTACATTATGTATAAATCAATTATAATTATACATGCTATGTGGAGATGAATAATTTGAAGTTGTAATTTTGTGAAATTACATGTCTTGCATAATCTAATATTTTGAATTATGCAATATTTTATATTTGAGAATTATCAAGTGAAAAATTCTTATAAGGCTTAATTTAATGTCTAGTGATCCATATAATATTATTTGATTGAGGAGTAGCCACAGCATCTTCAATTGAATGAAATTATATATTAAGATTGGTTATGATGATCACATAAAGAAATAAAGACATTAATTGTAATTAGTTATACTTAATATAACGAATTTTTATCCCACAGGAACTATTTGTTATATTTATATGACTAATTAGGATAAATATCAAATTATATTTCCTAATTTACCCACAGGGATTAGGAAAATGAACATAATTTGGTAGTTTATCATAAAGAATTTAGATGAATATCAACTTGCCTTCATAATATAATGAATAATTATGAATTGAGTAAGCAATTTGATAGTTCCATCATACAATCTTAGTTGAATCTAATTGAATTAAAATTTCAGCCCACAGGCAAATTTTATGTCACTAGATTTAATTCTTACATGTTTTGCATTGGTGAAACATGAAAATTTTAAGTTAAACCTCAAGTTTGAACATAAGCAATTTTAATTTTTATGCAGCATCACTACCTGTTAATTTTGCTGATATCAAATGTGATGTTCCTGAATTGAATGGTGATAACTATAAGATTTGGAAGGAGAGTATTCTTCTTCAATTAGGGTGGATGGACATTGATTACGCTATACGGAAGGATGAACCACCTACACTTACTGATGCTAGCACTCAAGCTGAAATTCAGCTTTATGAACGCTGGGAACGATCTAATCGCCTCAGTATGATGTTCATGAAGACAAAAATTTCTGCTAGCATACGTGGTTCAATTGGAGAGTGTGACAATGTTAAAAAGTTACTAAAGGCTATTGATGAGCAATTTGAGTCATCAGATAAAGCTTTAGCCAACACCCTAATGACCAAGTTATCATCAATGAGGCTCGCCGGTACTAGAGGTGTGCGTGAGCACATCATGAAGATGAGAGACGTTGCGGCTCAACTAAAGACTCTTGAGGTTGAGATGTCTGATTCTTTCCCTGTGCACTTCATACTGAACTCCCTTCCACAACAATATGGACCTTTTAAGATCTCTTATAACACACATAAAGATAAATGGTCTATCAATGAACTTTTGACCATGTGTATTCAAGAAGAAGGAAGGTTGTCAATGGAATTTGGAGAAAGTGTATATATGGCAACACAAGGAAAGAGCGAGCAACCCAAACAAAAGGGGAAGGCAAATGATAAGATACCTGTCCAATTTGACATCAAGAAGGAATCTAAGTGTTTCTTTTGTAAAAAGAAGGGACACATGAAGAAGGATTGTGTCAAATATAAAGCTTGGCTTGTCAAGAAAGGTTTGTCTAAACCAAATAAAGTCAATGGAGAGTGAGCAGTGCATTTATCCAGACAATATATGCGCTCACATGCAGAGGAAATTGAAACATGCAAATTAGTTTAAAATTTCTTGTTTTATTTTAAATATGAAAAAAAAAACATTTTATATTCCAGGTTTTCTAGAAAGTTGATTTATGTTTCAAGACTTGTAATGTTAAGTTATTCCATGCAACTTTTGATTTTTTTTTACAAATCTTATCATATTGGAATTAGTACAATTTGTTACGGGCTTTTTCAAATTTAAAGTGCAAGAAAATGTTTTTTCATGATGTAATGCTGCATGTTCTGGTATTTTGTAAAGGTTCCTCTATTTGGTGTACAAACTCCATTGTTCATCTTGCAATACTAGGATTGTGGAATCAAGACGTCAAACCATTTGAGAATGCCTTGATCAGTGGGAGTGATCAAACAAGGAACGATGTTACTGAATATGATCATTATGGAGCTTTCTGCTTAAGTGATAGACTGGTTATAATGTTGGAGCCGAGACTGATCTTGAGATTTTTCATGGTGAGCATTTTTGTTGTAAAGAAATACATATATGGTTTAAAACAAGGATCTCATTGGTGGTACTTTAAAATTCCATTGAGTAATTTCTTCATTAGGATTGGATGAAATTTCATGGATTAATTTATATACCATAAGGTTAATGGGAGTAAAATATGATTTCTTGTTTTGTACATGGATGATATTTACTTACAGACAATGTTAAGGGTATGTTACATGAGGTGAACAATTTCTCTCTAAAATTTTTTATGTAAAGATATGGGTGAGACATCATGTGTCTTAGACTGTCTTGGATAACCTATTTCGATAAAATTTAGAGAGAATTTGGATGACAGATTGTTCACAAATAGTAGCTCCCATTGTGAAGTGCAATAATGCTCTAAATGACATTAAGAAGGAACAAATAATAAACATTCCATAAATGCCTGAGATCGCATTTGCGATCGGAATGTTGAATCGATATCAAGTAATTCAGATATAGACCACTAAAGTGGTGATGTACATTTAAGTAATCAGAAATTTACATGCTTATGTATAGACGGGCGGTAAATTTGGAAGTATTGGTTATCTAGATTCAAACTTTGTTGGCTATGTTAATTTTCATAGATTAACATCATGATATGTTGGCCAATAAAGTCGTATTCTTGACTGATATTTCCACTATAGATGCCGATTTTTCCCGTTTTAAAGCCACTTTGTATGGTGTATGATTAAGTAGTTTCATATTGGATACTAGCATTGTGGATTTCGTGCTATGTCATAAAGAACGTACTAATTCTGATAATTCAGTGATCATTAAGCACGACAATACTGAATTCATAATTATTGATCCTTAGACTAAAGGCATGCAAATATTTAAATCTAAGGATCATATAAAGAGAAAGTAAATGTATAAGGTTTCAGTGAAACTCTTATAAAGTGATGATATTTCTCATATTCAGGTGCACATTAAGTTCATTTGAGAAAATCATTTGGAGGACCTAGAATAAACATAAGGTTTATTCAGTAAGAAATGTTGGGCTACGTTTTGTGAAATAAAATGCATTGTGATACATGGAAGATAATACTCGTTCTAAGAGTACCTATCGCCATGATTCGTGTATTTGATTTCTATAAGTGTTTATGGGATTTTGATATCATTATTCGGACCAAGTGGGAGAATGTAAGTTTATTATAAAATATTATTATAAACTTCATAAAGTGGTCCTTTGATCTCCCCACTAACAAATGATTTTAATTCTCACTAACTCATTATCTTGCCCCCACTAACTTGAGCGTAATGTGAGTCATAAAGTAAAAGACTCTACACCTTCTAGTGTCTTTGATGGCAAGACACTATATATGGTGAGCCATGTATAAGGTCCCTACACTCAACATTCTTCACTAAAATACACCATCTAAAGAAGGTTGCTAGAGTGTAGAAGAATCTTATACGCAGCAGGATTTCTTCCAAACATCAATGGCTGGAGGTATGATGATTCATTCTGCATTTAGTTTTCATATATGCTATCTAGTAAAAAGTATATATGTATTTTCAAATATCATTGTGATATTTTATAAAGTCTAACAACTACGACGAAAATACTCTACGTTAATGCGGAGGGTACGTGTATACACAAACTATTATAAAATTAACATGAATGGAATATTGTTAATGTAAAAATATTTCTAATACATGAACTAAGAATATGATTAATTAAAAAACCTATAGTACAGATTTTATAATCATAATTGTATATATCATCTTTAAATTATAGTATAAAAATTAAATATTTTTGTAGTGTATAAGCACTGTTAGACGAAACATCTTAGGGTTAAGTGCAATAGTATATTTTTTTCTCATATAAAAAAAATGCAATTTTATATATTACATGTTTATTTTTAATTATAAGAAGAATTATTCGAGTTTTTTTGTACAATGTTGGAGTCCAAATTGATTGGGTGGCCATGAATTTTTCTTATACACACTTGACAATATGATAAAATAAATTATATATTTGATGGATTACATACAATCCATGTTCTGGATTTAATCTAATTAATTTATAGTAGCGCAAATCCAGCCACATTTATTACTACAATTATTTATTTGTGGCAGTGATGTGTAAGACACAGGTTATAGCGCTGTTTTTTTTGAAAAAAAAAAAGTTGTTATTTATCATTCAGGTAGCTTTGATAATTAAATTTCAGAAATCCTATGCTGGCGTGAGCCAAACGAAAAAAAAAAAATCAATGGGTCACTAGACACTATTGAAACTATAGAGTACATTAAATTTCAATTATTAATGTAATGAAAAAATAAAAACTCAAGAAAAGTTTCAAAGAAAATTGTCATGATCGCTTCATGATTGAATTATTCAAAACGATATTAAATATATCGGAAAAAACTGCAAGATACTTCTTTGTAATGCTAAATTTGTAAGAAATTATCCTTTAAATTTTTATTGTACTGAACTTCCTTGTGTTTGTAAAAACCTGTAAAAAATATTCAATTATATTTGTAAAAAATATATCATTATGGATCGACATATTTCAAGAAATAAATATTAAAATATATCACGTGAAGTTGTAGGGACCAACTTGAAGTATTTAAAAAATAATTTCTCCAAAACGATCTATTTTTATAAATTGGATGTTTTTTGCAGGGTTTTTGAAAATACAAGGAAGTTTGACGCAATAAAATTTTCACATGGTAGTTTTTTGCAGGTTTAGCATAACATAGGGATGTATTTTGCATTTACCCCAAAAATATCATTATTTATTTATACATTATGTTTTTATTTAACCATTTTTTTTTCCAAGGTGATTCTTTAATTGTGGGAACTTTGGAGATGAGAGGATTTGAAATGAAATCTTTTACATATGTAAAAGTGTCTCACAATCACAAACCCTTATGTATCCAATAATATGATTTCGAATAGGAGGGAAAAAAAAAGGGAGCAATGAACTCGAAGCTCATTCTATGTTAGTTTTTTTTTAGCTGCTTCAAATAAAAGCTAATGTATAACTAAAAGATAATTCATAAAATTAGATTATTAATATTTTCTAATTGGGTAGACGGCAATTTTTTCAATATGACCCTTTAATTAAAACATGGATCCTTCACGAATCTCCGATTAGATTTTAAAGATAATTTCTCTTTAGATGTGTGGGCCTAATTATTTGTTTCATCACTTCATCCGTGCATCAATTGCACAAAATAAATTTTTCTCGAAAGGGCAAGCGGCAAAAGAGTCATTTCAAAGTGATTATAGCAAGCCATTGTAATAATGCAAATCTGCAGATCTAAGCAGAAACCACTAGCTGCTTTTCATTTGGAAAATAGTCTGCTAGTGTGTAAGCCAATTATATACTAATAAGTAAAGATATGATATGAAATTAATTAAAACAGATTTAATTCTAATTAATTGTTCCACAACATTCAGACCCACTTTTTGCTAAAGAAATTAATTGTTTCAGTTGGTGATCTATTTTAATTAGAATGAGACACAGATTAACAGTTAGTGGTTTTATGTGTGTCCACTCTTAGAAGTAAGTGTTGAACTTTAAACTAAAATACAGAGATTCAAAAATAAAATTAAACGAAAACAAGTCAAGTAAATAAAAATAAATCACATTAGCATTCAAAATGTCACTGAACATTCTCTAACCCAATCCTGCAAAAACCATTCATTTTGAATCCACTAAGAATAATAATAACTAAAATGTTTGTTTATCCACGATTTTTAAAAGCATGCACAAATCTTAATCGAAACTTTCTTTAAAAGATTCAAAGTTGTTCACTTCCTTCACTAAATTATAAATTGAACAATTGCACTGCGTGACCAAATAAATGAGGGATAAATGCATCATAGTACTACGGTCATAAAACTACCCTGCAAAATTTGAATCAAATTTCTTATACTTTTAAAAATTCGGCATAAAACTCCAAATTTCCTTTAGTTACTAACCCTATTAACTTTTGCATAGTTTTGTTAGCGTAAAACTCTTTCATACCTTTAAATCTTTGTGTCTCATACTTTTAAATGTTTGTGAAATACTTTTTTGTATTTTTGAACATTTGAACAAAACTCTCTTATACGCCTAAATATATCTAGGGTAAATTAAAAAATTCAGTTAAGAATTAATGTTATTAGTAGCTAACGAAGATCGGGTATTTTATGCAGAATCTTTAAAAGTACAAGGAAGTATGACGATGAAAAAAAAAATCCACTGGATAATTGGGATGTAGATTTCGAGTACTGTGCATTTCTCCCAACAAATGAAGTTCACATCGATAAAGTCAGTTCAATCTTTAGAAGGTTTAGAAGGAAAATATATTTGGGCCCAACACTAAAAAAAGTGATTTACTTGGAGAAATATTAATTTACATACAAACACTCATTCACAAGGCTGAATGGCTTCAAATCAATGTCAGCCGGACCAAATTCTTCCCCATATTAGATGGAAAAATGATCTAGTTAATCTCACAGCACCAATATTGATCTAAAAAAAAGTTTAGAAAATATATAACACATGAAAAACTTCAAACTAAATGTTGCTCTGTCGGTTAGAAAAAGTTTAGATTCTGGTTCAATTCATATCTGTAAGAAGCCAAAATAGATATTTAATCTATAGTTACACTGTCAACCCGAGCTTTCTCCTCAGCTTACGATGATTCATAGACCAAATTAATTCTAAAAAGCACAAGTTCAACATTCTGCAGCTTCAATTTTAGTGTTCCTCAGAATTTGGAGCAGTAACCAAATCTATTCTCATGCAATGTGTAGACAGAATCAAAAGCCTCATCGTTAAGCAAACTCGGAGCTTGTCAAGCATAATTTTCTTGGGTGGAGAGCATCTAAATTGTAAACAAAGAACTAAACAACGTAAATAAAGGATATAGATAACTAAGGTAAGTGAAACATTAGTTGGGGGGAGAGAGAGAGAGAGAGAGAGAGAGAGAGAGAGAGAGAGAGAGAGAGAGAGAGAGTACCGGGTTAAATGTTTAAAAATGCTTTGCTCTCCAGTCGACCGTGGAATTCTCACTATCTTCGTCATCACTTGATGAATCTTCATGGCTAGATTCCTTGCGTGAAACTTCAATAACTTCAGCACAAACAGCAGATTTAGATGCCCTAAGCTCCAGCTTCTTCTTCCTCAACAGTTCCACTCTCTCCCTATAGGTCCTGAAGATTGAAAAGATTGGTGATATTATTGTTTGAGCTACACTTCAATTACCACATTAACAATAGTACCTTTGTTCAACAGACTCTGCCTCTTCAATAGTCTCAGCTGCATCAATCTGCATAAAGAATGCCAACGTGTCAGTTATACAATGGACCATGTTGTAGGCTCAATCAGTTTATGAGAGAATTCTGACCTCCTCTTCTTCCAAACGATCATCTACCTCCCGTAAATCCTCTTGGATTAACTTTTCAAACTCCTTGTATTCATCCCTGCCAAGATTGGTAACAAACCAATAAAATTGGAATAAAACAATAAAACTCATGAAAGTGAGATGAAAATACTGTGTTACATAAAATTCCAGATATTAATTTCTGTTAGTGGAAAGTAGATGAGGGCGGAAAGTCGGGTAACATTCAGTTAAACTTACAAAATGGTAATAAACATTCATTTTTCTGAAACTTTTTTAGTTGTCAAATTAAGAAATCCACATGTAAATCAGTACTTTAAGCAATGCATTTTTGCCGTGACACTTCTCTTTTCATAAAGACACATCACTTGTTCAAACTTGTTCATTAGTCCTCTCATATAATGAGAAACTACACTGCTTGCGTTTAAGACTTGTAAGAACAAATCAAGTAACTACTAACAAAGTCACTTAAAAGTACAGGACTTGTGTGCATTTAGATCTCCTACTTAATCTCAATGAATCCAATTTTCTTCTAGAAATTTCTAAAGTAGTCCCTAGTTGTGTTATTGAGGGGAAGGGAGGTGGTGGCAAACAAATATAACTTCCTCCAACACTTTCTCATTGTTCAGAAACCAAAACCTAAATGCACATTAAATGGTGTAGTACAGATTCTTAAGTCAAAATATGCTGAAAGTGACCCATTCCACTCTGTGGAAATGGTAACCATTATGGAACAAGACAACCTCGTGAACTTCATTGTAAAAGTGGTCAAAAAGATGTTAGTAAACTGAAGAACTACGTTAGCTGTCAACTATATCAGAAACCATGATTTTCTTGGTAGAACATATAATTATTTGAATTTTGTGCACTTATATGTGATCATGGTTAATCAAAATTTACAAAAAATGTTATTGCCGCATAAGAATGATATCATATTTCCATCACCAACTATATTTCATATATAGATTTTCAAAATTCGTCAAGTATAGCGGTATCGACACATTATTTTATAAATTTTCATGATGATAATTTATCTTTTGAGCATTCTTCATTGGGTCTAGTAATGCTTGACTGCATAGTTGATCTGACTAGGTGAGGTAGTAATGCTTGACTGCATAGTTGATCTGACTAGGTGAGGTACCACATCAGACTGGAGTTGACCTCTTGAATATGACCTCACCGACCTTGGCAGTTGACATCTGCCTTACTTCAGCAATACAACCTAAATGCCTGCACTCATGATCACACATCATTTTTTACTACATCCAGCTATTTGAGATCGATGGTTCCAACTACCCAATCTAGTTTAGAATTGAAGGGCCTTAGTTGGAGGCAATCCAGCAAGCCACGTGTGCTTGTCATTGCGGTCAGTTTCTGAATATGATTACTGGACTGAGGCTGTGGAGGTCAATTGGATAGGTCAAGTAAATCGACAATCGACAACCAACAAAGAACGCACACTTGCAATATTTCTCATCTGAGGACCAACACCATCCCCAAATCAAAATGATCAAACAACAGCTCTGTAGTAGGAAAATAAACAGAGACCAAAAAACTGAAGTACCCAACCATCATGAATAAACAGTAATTGAAAATCCTATAGATCACCTCATCAATCTAGAAATTGAATTGACTTCTTCTAGTATTTAGAATTTGGTCTGATTATACTGAATATAATCACCTAGGCTCTCTTTCTTATGCCATTTCTTTCGTACAGTCTACTCATCAATTGTATATATAATTTCAGAAGATGACGATCTATAAAAAGTTGAAAATAATAAAAAACTCACTTCACATCTGGCTTCACAAGTGTAATGCCTCTTGCACGTAAATCAGCATCTTTGTCATCAAAAAAGCCTTGGGGAATAGATCCTTTAACTTGCTTAGCTTCTGAATCAACATCTTTCTTCGGAAGCTGCCTTGAATCTTTGGACGCCTGATAATCAGGATCTCTCGTGTCTAGAGACTTGGCAGAAGGTGATATGTCTGCTCCACTCGCTGAGACAATTGGGTCCACAACTTGAACCTTTCCAGAAATTGAATCACTATTGTGTGAATAAGGGCCTTCCAACTTGCCAGAATCCTTATCTAGGAAATAGGAAACACTCTCAGATACAGTTCGTCTACATGCACCAGTAAAGTCTAATAAACTCATTGCAAGTAGATTGCAACAATACATGCGAAGTACACACAAACACAATAATGATAATTCATGACCAGTGATAACACTCCATATACTTATAATCAAACAACATAATTACCTTTTAATAACTAGTCAGGGTAAAATTAGTAGACAACATTTTTTTTAGTTTTTAGCACTAACAGTTGATGATAGTGAGAAAGTTCAGACAATTGGCGATGATATTTCTTGGCAAAACTCAATGTGTCCAATACAATATTACAATTAGTTTTTAGTATCATTGGTCGACATGACACTCTACGCATAATATTTTATCATTTCAGGCCCTTATGAGTTCAAATAAATGTCAATAATATAACACCAAAATGAAATTACAAATGGACACCATTTTTGGTCAGAAAATGTCATCCATCTCATATGAAGCAAAGAGTTTAAAGACCCTCCAAAATCAACTACTTGCATAACTTGCAGTACCCATATTTTTCAAACTAAAATATAAGAACCAAGAAGCAGGGGCTCAAGCAGCCAAAATGCAACTATGCAAGGTATACTTGGACATGAAGTTGGCAAATTCCTTGCATCTCATAGGTTAACATGGTAATAGACAATCATTAATGTACAATCTGAAGATAAAAGATCATTGAACCTCAGTAAAACTACTGCCTACTACTACATTATCAATTGAAGCACACTGAAAATCAATCTCTGCTAATGGTTTGACACACAAGAAGATTCAAAAGGAAAAAAATTACCTTTTTTCTGCCTCTTCGTATCCTGATTATCAAAAAAGTTAGGTGGAAGCACAGATGATCGTTGCTTAGGCAATGCAGTTGAAGATTCAGATTTGTCATGCAACTCTGTATAGGACTCAGATTTAGGCTTTGGCAACTCTTTAGGAGGCTGATGCTTCGAGTCATTGGCTCTATTTAGTGCAGCTGCATTTGCTTTGAGCTTGTCGATTGCCTGAACAAACAAAACTAACACGGTGAGAAAATGGAATTGCCACAAAATATGCAGCAAATGTATCAGAGAAGTAACATATAACGGTTCTGGTTCCAGGCGAGACCAATAAAATTCGAGGATGTCATGAAGTGGTAGGGACGTAGGGTGCACATAGTGCTGAACTTAGAATCATGATGCATTTGAAACCAGTGCTTCTAAACTTTGTTTGCAAACTACAATCTAACGACATCTTGATAGGTATTGTGTAGAAGAATGAATTCAATAAAGTCGGAGGATGATTAAATCACTCAAGAGAAGCAACACTGGAGCATTTTCACAAACATGATTAAATAAAATATCATACTTTCAGATGTTTAAACATTTAACCTCGTGATGTTTCCGAGAAACTTGGTGTGCAGGCCAAAGAGAATCTGATTTAATAACAACATCACAAACTTTACACACCAGTTGATCATGTTCATTGTACCTGCATCATAAATGGCAACGACATAGACTCTTTAGACGAGAATGATTCGGAAAAATACCACAAAACCATAGACGACATGGTATTCGTATTCATTATAAAGATAATAGCCAATTCTATAATCGAAGTTATCCCACTTTGGAAAACAAAATGTATCAGTACAGTAATGAACCAAATGCCTAACCTTTCTAGATTCCCATTAGGTATATACAATTTAAAAACCACTATGCAATATCTATCAACTCTATTCCAGTTTCTAGAACTCATTGAACTTGAGCGCATATACAGTTCATCTCGTCCATACACATACACATACACACAATACACGAATAACAGTGAAAATACATGTAAGGACAATAAGCATATCATAATATCATTTTCTAAGAAAATGACACTAAATACAGCTACAGGCTTTCATTAATCAAAAAGTCTAGCTATTCCATACTCGCACATATTCGATAATACCTTTTCTTTTATTTTTTGATAATTAGAGTAAAATACCTCACAAGAGGAGAATCAATACGCTGTTTTTCCTGCTTCTGAGCTTTCAACTTGGCTCGAAATAGCTTCTTCTTCGCTTCCGCGTCCATGTGTAATTATTGCCTGTAAATTAGAACATGTGAAAAATAACCGCTCATCACTCTCAAACATTTGACATACACAGAACAATTCAAAATTAATATCAAAGATTCAATCGACTAGGAAAAGTATTTACTGCTGACAGTGGTGAGATTGGGGAGAAGATCAATCGACTAGTAAATAACAGCATCACTTTCAATATCTTCATAAAGAAATTTCCTAAAACTCCTAAAACTTAACCTTTATAAAGAAATTTCCACAACTGCAAATGCAGGGCAATGGGCACAACCTCTTTTATTCTACTTTCCTAGCAACTCAAATGCACAATTCGAATATAATATATAATTACACAAACTCTCCGAAGCAAAAAGTGCAATATTAATACTGAACAAGAAACTAAACAGAAAGACTTAACTGGACATCTCATCCAAAAAATAAACTTACATCTATCCGAAGATCTTGTGGTAGCTGCGAAAAGTAATCTGCTGGAAGAACAAAACAATCCTATATCCCAACAAAAAGAAAATCATGGATTAGTTGTAGTCAAATACTCCTTGTATTAGAACTGAGATATATAATAATCATGGATCATAATAATGAATAACCTTTGACAGTGGGAGAACATAATATATATTATTGCATAAGTTTTATACATTACACAACTAGTTACATGTATGACATTGACAATGACCTTGAAAAACATCAAACGAAAAAGAAACTTAGTACCACTGAATCCGTAATTATACCAACTCTTAAAAAAAGGAACTAAAACAATAACTGCCAATGAACTGATAAAATGAACCTGCGCGAATATTGAGTTTCAAGTACTGCGTATCAACTTTTAAGCTAGCACCTTCATCAACAATCGCTGTTCCAAATTATATTCTTGCAGCCTATGAAAAATAGAAAATTCAATCTTCTCAACCTTTAACATGAGTTTCAAAGAATCACAGTGCATTCATCAAATATGTAACTAACATTCGATACTTGTTATTTCAACAATGAATATTAATCAGGCAAATATTGTGGTCATTTGGCCAAAATTATTTAGGAGATGCTATTCACACAACTAGAATACACAAATTGACAGGTCTGACACATATAATTGCATTAACAAAGAGAGTTTCGGAAATTCGTGTCCTATAATTTAGGATCAGAATTTAACATATAATTTCATATGGAGTGCAGTAAACTCATGGGACCATCTCAATTACCAAATCATGGCATT
Source organism: Penstemon eatonii (assembly GCA_038501285.1). Lineage (NCBI taxonomy): Eukaryota > Viridiplantae > Streptophyta > Magnoliopsida > Lamiales > Plantaginaceae > Penstemon > Penstemon eatonii. The sequence goes on along the minus strand of CM076715.1, from coordinate 55,001,352 downwards.
CAAATTCGATTAGCAAACAAACTAAAAATTAAGTGCTAAAATTAGGGCAGAGAATCGGAGAGAATACGTACTTTCGAGTGACAGTTAACTATCAATACTTATAATAATCCTACTAGTATATTTAATCCTACTAATACTTAATCACTCACTCCAAGCTGATCCATTTTTTTTTTTTTTTGGCTAAAACAGAGATAGACAAAGTATATTAATTCCATCTAATTACATATCAAGGTTTTGAAAGAAATTCATAGGCAGAGAGATCAACTGAGCCCCAACTATTTTGTACCAAATTCATACACATATACAACACATATAAGAAAAATACCTTTACTAAATTCATACACATATACAAGACATGTAAGAAAAATACCTTGGAGTGGAAAGAGGGATGAGAACAGGTGCTCCCTGGTGGTGGACGTCCGCGGCAGATTGGAGAGGTGGTGGCCGCGCGCGGGCAGATCGGCAGCGGGCAGATCGCGGGCAGCTATTCGGGGCGGCGCGATGGTGGTGTACGTACGGAGAAGCTATGGTGAGAAGGATGGGTGTGAAATTAAAGCAGCTGTTTGGGGCAGATCGTGAAGGAAAGCAACGTTTAATTCCTAAGTAATTTTCAGTTTTGTGTTGTTCTTCAAGCAAGGTTTAATTCCTAAGTTAATTCCAAATGACGTTTTTATCCCTGGTGTTAATTACTTCGACCACTGTTTTTCTTCTAACCAAATTTAACAAAATATGATCAATTAATAATTAATTTCTATTAATCAATCATAAACAAGCTCATTTACGTGTATATATATATACTAGGGGGTCGTATGGTAGGGCGTAATAGCGGGTATTAGGTCATATTATATGAGTTAATATAGGCTAATACAACGTTTGGTGGCACTGCTCTAATACCGGGTCAAATGGATTAAATTCTTATGACCCGGTATTAAGACTAGATTATAATCCACCAAGGCGTGGGTGGATTAGTTAATCATGGTAAAAATGGATTAGGTAAATATCACTAATAACCTCAAATTTATATTTTTCCTTTTTAACATATCATTAAATATCATAAATTCTTCTCAAATATCTGAAAATGAAAAAACATGATACATAAATAAATCATAAATTAAAATTTATATCAATTTAGAATTAACATGGAAGCATTCAATCAAATCTACCAAACATGATTTTAATATGGCCTTCAATCCGGCTCCAATCTAATCCACCTTAATCTCATACACTCTACCAAATGGCCCCTAGGTGAATTGCTCCACGCTCCCGCGTGGAGAATATTGCCTAGTGCCAATATATTAAACTAAGAACAATTAAGTGTACAAATTCTGTGTCGTATCGATCATATTAATAAAACACATGAACACAATGAAATTAGGTCTCCCTTCACTAAGTTTGATTCGAAGGTATTCGTGTAGCGCAATTCAACAGTCAAATACGAAAATCTATATTAATACTATATTACATATTATATGCATAGAATAATCTAAGAGTTAAAATAAATAAAACAAGGTAACAATTACTCTGATCAAGAATTTATTAATTATACATTTGTCATTCAATAAAATTACTTATCAAAGAGTTGATTTTACTCAATTCGTCACTCAACATAATCCATAAATCCAACAACAAAGAGGCCAGTAAAAAAAAAAAAAAAAAAAAAAACTTAACTTATATAAAGTGTCCTACAATAAAAATTAAGGACGATATGGTTTCTAAATTATATTTAATATCGATTATATTAATAAAACACATGAACATATTTATAAAATAAAATAGTAATTTGTAATCTACATGTTTCTGTATTCCAATATCACGTATACTTAATTAAGCTTTTGTAAATTTAAATGTAATTAGTCTAATTTAATTTGATTATTTTAAAATAAATACGCAGTATGTTTGTGCATCCATATCAGAAATAACCATTGTTCAAAGTGAAGATTGCTTTCCTTGATCAATCTTATAACATTAATTGAGCCAAGCAGACATACGTAGATTATTTAGGATTTTACTCAATTCATCACTCAACGTAATCCACCAATAAAGAAAGCATTAAAAAAAAAAATTCTTTACTCATATAAAGTGTCCGATAATAAATATTAAGGACGATTAGGTTTCTAAATTATATCTAATACCGATTATATTAATAAAACACATGAACATATTTGTAAAACTAAATATTAATTGGTAATTTATATGTTTCTGTATTCCAATATCACATATACTTAATTAAGCTTTTATAAATTTAAATGTAATTAGTGTAATTTTTTTGTACTTGACTTCTGGATTGAGCTGTTCTTCAGCTGAGTCAGTACAGTTTGATGATCAGAATAGCAGAAGTATAATCGTCGTTGTTCGAAGAAAACTTACCTTTGAAAATCCATAAATGTCTTCTATTTATAGATTTTCAAGTTGGATATTTCGGGTCTGATATTTGCGGGTCGGATTGGATGGTATATTGATGTCGAATTGGACAGATTTGTGGAACAGATTAATCTGAACCTGGATATCAAATGGAACAGATAAATCTGAACGTGGATATCGAATGGAACAGATTAATCTGAACCTGGATGTCGAATAGAGCCACTTTCATTGTATACAGACTAATTAATAATGATATTGATTTATTTATATGACGTGGAATATGCCAAAGTTATTCATCGAATATTTGGTATATCAATAGTCCCCCAAGTTCAAGTATTTTGATATTTAAAATATCAGCGTCTTGAATTTTGTGAAAAAATAGAAAAGTTTGTATTTATGAGTGGTGTATTAATATACGTGTAGTTCGAAAGGACCATGGAGTGACTATTCACAAATTATGAAGCATTCGTGAACAACACTTGAACATTGAGTGACTTAGACAAAGATTTGTTACCACCGAAGTTAAAACCAATCAAGGTGCTAGCACATATCATGCTATTGCCCAACAAAAGGAGATGATCTTTCAGCACATCTTGTGTGGTATATCAGCATCAGCAGTTCTTGAGATAGAGTCACGATCTTCCTATTTTTTGTCATCGTCAATAAAAAAATTATGTGAAAAGTGAAAGAGCAATTTTAGAGTTGTGACGAGCAATGCAAAACTTGAGGAAGTATGCAAGCATGGAGCAAAGAAGAAATCTAAGATTTTGGGCAAACATGTAGGAGTGTTGAGCTTTGCTTCATGATACATTTTTTCATGCAGCCTCGAATATAATATCAGAAAACCTCGAATATAGCATTAACATACTTTTTTTTTCTCCAAAATTTCCAATTTCACTCATACAAGTTCAATGGCAAATCTTGGTTTATAATATACTTCAAATTCCACGCACACCAACTTATCTGTTGAATGTATAGATTATAACACAACCTTAATTTAAATAGAAAATATGATTGATGTGAGACAATTTATAGTACACATGGTAAAGATCAAACGACATTAATAATATAAGATAAACGGTGTAGATTGTATAACGGGAAATGTTCCGACTTTTAATCTACTCTAATTTATGGGGGAAGTTTATAATTAGATACATAAAGTAAGATGACTTAAATGCTTCAACATAATGTGCATCGGCATGTCTTGTAAAACGTGCAGACAATAAATAAGCAAATAACCTTTTATCTAATGACTGTTTGTTTCGTTTTCCACAAATATCGTAAAAAATTTCACAGAATGTGGTGTTTGGTAAAACTTACTGCAATGTATTGTAATACCCCGCATTTTTTAAATAAGAATAAAATGAATTTTTAAGTAAATTTTAATTTAAATAGGAAACTTAATATATTAGGTTTGGAATGGAACTTATAGAACTTGAGTATTTCGTAGAAAGAAAGTAGGACTCGTTAAATTCATTTAGGTCAATTGAATGGATCATTAATGGATAAGGATAATATGAATGTCAAAATAAAATTATGGGCCTAATGTGAAATTTGTAGTTTAATATTAATATTAGTTGTAAGCTTATCTATATATATATATATGTACTACAATACCAAATTCTTTTAAGTGGGGGAGTATGTAACACCCGACAATTTATCTAGTAACTTAATTAATACAAGTTACTAATTATAGTTATTTCCAAATTAAACAAGAGTTGTCGTAATAAATTTGTGGATTTAAAAAGATATAATCTTAAACTTTCTAGGACTTGAGTGCAATTTACTTGGTGTTGAGCAATGCAAAATAAAAGAAAGAGAGATTAGGATAATTGAGACTTTGGGTGAGTCAACCAACTCTTCAGGGGAGTAGCCACCTCCTACTATTTTCCCACGAGGCCAAGGATGAGGTGCTCTAACCTCCTTAATACAACCAATATTTATGGTTATATATATATTTCTTGTTCTTAGCTACACCAGTTAAGGCAATTAGGAAAAAGAAAAGAAAAAAGAGAGACAGAGAGAGTTCGACACAAACAAGGAAAAGAAGAAAGAAAACAAAGAACTTGGGAATTTTGAGTCTTGACTAAGGTAGGAATCAACTTATTGTTGTAACTTATATTGTAGATTAAAGTACTTTAAGGTGAAGAGTTGAAAATATTAGAGACTTTATTTGGTATATAAGAGTTTAATTATATTTTGTACCTTAGGTTGGGTTTTGTTAGTATTTGTAAGGGTAGCTATGGAGTTTTCCGGTGAGTAAAGAATAGGAACCGCCGCTGGAAGCGGCGGCTGTGGTGGAGCAGAACAAGGCCGTGGCCTGTTCTGTAGTTATACGAAATCAGGGCCATGGCCAACTTGTCAAAAGAAAACATAATTAGCCTAATTAATATAGGTTATCAGTTCATAAAAGGTATTGCAATTAAAATTTAACCCATAATCTGTTCTTTTAATTTTGTAATTAAAGTAGGTGAGGCTTAAGTCTAAAGGTTTAGTTGAGGATGAATTCTGTTGAGACTTGTAATTAAAGTAACTCTGAATTAAGTTGTAAACTAAATTAATTAAGGTTATAATTGAACTAATAGAAATTTTAAATCAAGAACTGTTTTGTTTTAAAAAGGTTGCTGACATTTTTAATTAAAATGGCTTGATGTAACTAAAAGCCAAGTAGAATGTTAATAATATCAATTTTAGTCCCTCCTTTTAGGTTAAAAGATCTTTACTATTATGTCTACAAGTCAGGAACTTTTCATAAAATAATACAACTAGTGATACAAGTTTTCAATATTAAGTTAATAATGTAAGTTAATAGTTTTAGTATAGATAGGAAAGCCGAAGGTTAGAACCCACCTTGAAGCCAAGGATATATATTTATTAGTGAGGGAGATTTTGGTATAAGTAATTATATTACATTATTAAATTAGAGTCGAAGAATATTCGATAATAAATCATTTATCTTAATTGGTCAGGTGATCAAGTAGACGCGGAAAGAATTACCGAGTTATTTTACGAAGGTGAGCGCCTCAATAAAATGTTTTTAAAACTGAAAGAGCTTTTCAAGAAAATCATATTATATATATGTATTTCTCATTTGAAATGACTACAGTTGTTATATCTCTGTTTATAATTGGCTGCAATGCTTGCAGCATGTATTACTTCTTCATAGTAGAACTGATAATTCTATACTTGTTTGCATTTCTCGCATCATATGATATTGGTTGAATAATGGGGTGTAGTACTTTATCTCATCTCATATTAATGAATGGTACCAAGGTGTAGTACTTTATCTCACCTAAGTACCAATTGCTTGTACATGATTATTTGCGCGCTCATCTGCTCTAGTTTGATGGTATTCTCTGGATAATTCTGGGTAGCTGGGGGCTGCAGGGTTACCAGAGCTCTGCCATTGACTGGGCTCACAAACCAAGGATTAGAGCACCTTGGGGAGTGACTCATATTATCCGGCTAAGACATGTCAGTGCCACCGAGAAGGGAAAGGTAGCACCTTCTCCCTTATCTAACCGGCGTACTAACTATCGATTCATTATGTGATCATTGTATCCTTTTGAAGTGGAGGAGTTGTTTAGCCCGTTTTGCCGGGTAATTGAACGTGATTTCATCTGTGATATCAATATAATTGTTATACTATTGTGGATTGATTTTATAATTTAAATAGGCAGTTCATGGAGTTCTAAATCGTTTTCTGCATAAAATTCAATTGCACCCTGGCACAGGCCTCACTAAGTTGTTTTTACAACTTACGCTTTCAAATTATTACTCTTTCAGAATCTCACCAAAGGGCAGGATGGGTCACCTCAGACTAAGGGATTTCAATTGGGCATCTACCATAGAGTTTCTAGAATTTGTCAGGTGAAGGTTTGGTTTGTAATGAAAAGTTTTAAAGCAATAAGTTAGTTGGAAGAATCATTCTGTTGTAATAGATAGTTAGAGCTCTGAACTGTAGTTATTGGAAATTTATTAAGGTTATCAAATTATTTATTTATGTCGTAGCAGGCAGGTGCTGGGCTTGGGCTGTTACATGTATCTTCTTGCTATTTTATTATAAATAGTTATAGGTTAATATTACTCTGCAATAACATAATATTTATTTAACTATATGCATATTTAAAACATCCTTGACTTGGTCATTCACCAGAGTCAAGGGGATATTACAATGGGGCTAGGTGGTAGCAGCTTGTTTTTAGATTCCTCTTTAACACAGACTTTAGCACAGAATTTTTCGGAGTTTTTATTTTCAGATACTACGACAGTAACCACTTCTTTCGAGGTTGGTGGTTCTTCTGGTGATCATATCGAGCCGAGATCCGGTCGAAGGTTCCAATACTCGGAGTCGGGTAAAGAGATTCCTTCGACGGCATCACCACGTTTCTTCGACCAGCGTTGTATCTTGGATCAGGTTAAGGATATAACTGAGTCTCAGTCCTCTCGTCGTTAGTATAGCGGTATCGACACATTATTTTATAAATTTTCACGATGATAATTTATCTTTTGAGCATTCTTCATTGGGTCTAGTAATGCTTGACTGCATAGTTGCTCTGACTAGGTGAGGTACCACATCAGACTGGAGTCGACCTCTTGAATATGACCTCACCGACCTTGGCAGTTGACATCTGCCTTACTTCAGCAATACAACCTAAATGCCTGCACTCATGAGCACACATTATTTTTTACTACATCCAGCTATTTGAGATCTATGGTTCCAACTACCCAATCTAGTTTAGAATTGAAGGGCCTTTGTTGGAGAATCGGCAAAAGAAGAAGAAGTTGGGTGGTTAAGAGCACAGTCATGCAATATTTGTTCAGAAGAAGGAACGGTGGAAGAAACAGGAATGTTGAAGGATTGCTCCATATTGGACATATCCCCGAAAGCACACCGACCTGGGGAAGGCCTCCTTTCGAATTCAGAAGAAACGACAGGATTTTGTTGAAGAATCTCTTAACTGACATTCACGTCGGTCAAACGCTCGGAAGGGACAACAGGAGTCTGAGTCCCCGACCTTCTAATGTTCAGAAATCGAGAAGGATCCTCCGGAGGCCCCTCGTTGTGTGACCTCTTTGACTTAGGGTTTCTGGTATTATCGCGTGAAGAACGCTTTGAAGTGTTACCGAAGAGATTACTCATACTCGAAAATTAAAAAAAATGATTTTAACTATCGAGAAAGCTTATCGACCTCCCTTGAGAGAATATTCTATCGGAGTTGAATACGTGCAGTAAATAGCGAGTAATCTTTTTACCGTATGTATTTATACTGAATGAAAAGACGCGACAGCCCTCAGGGACGGGCGCGAAACAGAGAAAACTGGTCAATGGACACTCGCACGAATTCGAAAAGACGTAAACATAATGATTGCGCCTGATTTAAAGACTTATGTTTAAATTCTCATAATTAATGAAGAAGCTGAAAAAAAGAATACATATCGTCTTATTCAAAGGAATTAAAAAGTGATATTACAGATCGTACAGTCATAAGTTAAAAGTTATTTTTCACTGTTAGCCAAAGTCCTTTGGTCGCTCTCTATTATGACCTGATCGCCAGCTGGAATATCCTGATCGCCCGTCACCCTTCCGTCATCATCTTCGTTATTTATAACTTCAGGATTATCCTCCTCGCTCTCTTGATCAACAAAATTATTATCAACTTCGGGATTCTGAAGAAGGAATCGACAAAGGTTATCCAAACTCCTCGACCAAATGAGCCAACGAAAAGTGTTTATAGTTAACACTTGGGAGATCGGAAGAAGAATACTCCTCGCCATATCGATTGAGGCTAACATGCGTAGCCCTAAAATACTCCTTCCGACGATCTTCGATCAATTCCATTGCGACCATATAATGGATCGCTTTCTTGAAAGTGCTTCCAAGGAGAGGACCGATTTTCTCGTACACCAAAGCGGTATGAACCGGAGAACTAAGGAACTCGCGGATCACCCTCTCCGCAGGATTCCTACGGTATCGATCAGTAAGTCCGCCTGGAGGAAGATCCATTTCATATTCGTTCAAGGAGGTCTGAAGACTAGCGACCTGCGACTCCAGCTCGCTGATCCGAGTAGTGCTTTGAATTTGACAATCTTTCAGCTCCTTATTCAGCTGGTTGATCCGCTCTTGAGCGCGAGAAATCTCGAGAACATTGTCTAAAATTGAGGGATCATCAGTTCCCGTAGCATGAGGATCTTTGATCGGAACTGGAAGGGATGAAGATGTAGAAGGACCAGCCTCTGAAGCAGATGTCTTCTGAAGATGTAGAAGGACCAGCCGCCCTCTTACCCTGTAAATGATCTTCGATCATCTCTACAACAGTAGGTTGCGGGTGTTGTTCACCGAGCAAAGAGAGGTCCTCACCAGAGCGACCATAGTATTGTTTTTTCCTTTTAACTAGCGCATCGACCAACTACGACAACCTCGGATTCCAAGGGAAGTTCTGTGCGGGAGAGGAGGATAACCCTGTCCAGTCCCTGGATGACCTGGAGTATGTAAAGATGAAGGTTGCAGAGGAATTTTTGGAGAAGAATCTGGATATTTATCTCTATAATCCTCGGAATCATGGCCAGAATCCAATCTTCTCTTTTTGGACACCCTTTGTTCAATTGGGTGGTTCTCCACAGTTTTAGTGGACTTTGACAGAACCATTTTCCCTTTTGAAGAGTGCCGAGAATTCTCTACCATAGAAACTGAAGAAAATAAACCCCCGTTAAATAAACTGAGAGAATATAAAGTAAATGAAATAATGATATATAACGCTTACGGAGCGGCTGAGAGGAAGAGGAGATAGGAAAAGTGTGGGGACTTAGGCCCGCTTTGCGAAGAAAAGCTTCCCCAATAAGGAGGGCACATTGGTACTTGTCAGCACGCATCTCCACTATCTCATCCACCAACTTTGGATCGTCGGGGATAAACTGGCCCACAGCGGAGCGACCACCAGAGATCCACTTGGAATCATGGTCCCACGAGAATGGTTTGGTGGAACCATCTGCTAAGACTAGATGAGTAGGCGGACGCACGAAGAAAAAATTAGATTTCCAAGCAGGATTGCTGGAAACGGGAGAATCAAAGATAGATCTACCAGACTTTTGACGGATAAAGAAGTATCCATGATTGGAAGAACTGGATATATTAAAACGAAACAACTGGGTAAAATTACGAAGAGAAGGTTGAAACCCTTTTGCAATCATAAGGACAGAAAAACAAACGACAAAAGCTACGGAGTTAGGAACAGTTGTGTCAAAGAGACGCTGAATATCTGTAAAATGTCAAGAAATAAGGCAGACAAAGGAAGACGCAGACCGTGATTGAAATGGGCTGTGTAGAAAGCCCGACAACCTTCCGGCGGAGAAGTAACCTTATCGGAAGGAGATGGAAGAATGATCCATAATTCTCCAAGTCCTCATGAAAAGTCTGATCAGTATACGCGCAAGAAAGGTTTTCAATCGGATCGGAGACTTGGGGAACAACATCCTTGCCTTTCTTAGCCTTGGCCGCGACATCGGCATCAGATATGATCCGCACTTTGGAAGTGTATTTGTCAGGAATAATTATCTCAGATACTCCTGCCTGTTCTGGCGGAGGGCTAGAAGAGGCCCCCACGTCGATGACAGGAGTGACTTGTTCTACAGAAGAAGATGAGGGATTCTTCGAAATAGAGGCCATGTTATTTAATTCCTTGGAAAACAATGGTCGAAGAACACAATATAATGGAGAAATTATCGAGTAAGAAAATTACTGCAAGAAAATTAGAGAGGTAAAGTAAAAAATGGTTAGAACAACGATCACCTATTTATATAGATGGACGAAAAGACGTTTCAAACTTCTCGCGACTAATCGTATTCCCGCCAATTAGTGAAGAAGAAACACCTCCTCGGAAGAGAAACAATATTACAGTTCGGAAATGACAAAACGACTATCTATGAAGTGTAGCACTCTTTTCCTTACTAGGATTTTTTCCCACTAGATTTTTTCCAAGTAAGATTTTTAACGAGGCTCGGTTCATAGAAAGGACAGTCGTATAAAACCATCTACTTCTACGAGCTTCTACTACATATACGCTCGAAGAAGTGATGGAGTACTGATGGGGGCTATTTTACAACCCTATAATACTCGGATCGACTCGAGGACATCAGATCAGTTCGACCATGCAAGCTCATGCGGGATCATCTATCGACCCGATCAGAGACGATTCTCCTCGGCGACCAGACTACAATCCAGACTCAAGAAGGACAGATATGCCAAGTCCTAATAGGACTATTTTTCCTTGTATAGCTAGGGTTGATTACATATAAATACCTAGTTCAACGTTGTATTAACATAACTACGAATCAGAGCTTACGCCTCCATACTTAGGCAATCTGATATCAAATTAATAGAAAAACATTTGCTATACTATATTCATATTCATCTACTTGTGTTCTTATTTGCTCTTTTTATATTGTTCTTCCTTGAGATTTATCCATCTGGAATAAATTAACTAGGCCCTAAAATCCATATTTAATTTCACCCCGAATACCTACATCATTGATTTAACTTAACCCCAACGAAAAACGGTTAAATCATCTTTATTACTTATGAATCCATTCATCCAAAAAAAATATTATGTTTCAATTTATTCATTTTATTTTGTTTCTTTAGGATTTATGGTCTCAATTTTTTTTTTCATCTCATTTTTCTTTATTTCTGTATCAATTTTTTTTTTATGTTTTAATTTTTTATCTCAAATTTTTTATTTTTATTTTTCTAAGTTTTCATTTGGTGATGATTATCTCATTTATATCCGATACAAATTATTATTCAAAATTTTGATTAGTTTTCCTTCAAATTATTTCTAGCAAAATTCAAGTTTAACACCAAATAATATTTTTTTTATTTCTTCATTATTTTATATAAAAATAAAATCTTTACTAATTATGAATTCATCTATCCATCCACTAAATAATATTATGTTTCAATTTCTTCTTTTATTTTGTTTATTTCGATTATAAAAAATGAGGTGAAAATGAAGAAAAGAAATTCAGATTGAAAAAGGAAGTAACAAAATAAATGCAGAAAATAAAATATAATGTTGTTTGGTGGATGAATGGATTCATAATTAATAAAGATACAATTTTATTTTGATAAAGTAATAAAGAAATTATGAATTTATAAAAGGCGTGGAGGTATTTTTGGAATAAATACAACAAAATTATAACAAGGAGGATAATTGTTAAAAATGATACTTTAAGGAGATAACTGATACCACCCTCATACGTACTTTAAGAGAGAAAATTGTATTTTACCCTAAAATTTACTCGTGAGACTAACTAAACACGTACAACGTACGTGCACTTTTCGAGTTTCAATAAAAATGCCTTAGTTTATTCTACTTACTAAACATTGAAGACTTGCAATAACAAATTATTAATTAAAAGATCAACATAATTAAATTATAACGTTTACATTTATATTCAGTATAATTTAATGGTAAAATTGTTAAAAAGTCCGAAACTAATTAGTGATTTTGGATTTTCATCCCAAACTATATAACCTCACCGAATTCGTTCCGCAATTTAATATTTGTTTGAAATATCATCCCAAACTAATTACTAATTTTGTCCCAAACTATATCAACTCGTCGAATTTCGTCCCATAATTTACCATTTTGTATGAATTAGTCTCAATATTAAATTTTTTATTTAATTAAAATGACGGTTCAATCTTGTAATTAGTTTGGGACAAATTCTGTAATATATATAATTATTCATGTTAAAATTTACCACGTCATTACACGTAATCAGCCATGTGATAATTTAACGGCAAACGTGTAATTTTCGTCTTATAATTAACGGTGGGACGATATAATCCAAAAAAATATTAAATTACGGGACGAAATTCACCATGTTAAATAAATAGTTTGAGATGGAAATTCAAAATTAATTAAATCATTAACGCGAATACTACCTGCGGCCACTGCTAGTTAAATAAAAAATAAAAGTTCTCCCTTTCCATATTAATTAGTAAAAATGTTCAATTAAATCGTTTAGGGCGTATCTTGTCATTTGTTCAGTTCCCTTTACCTTTCTCTCAAAATTTGTGACTCCATTCTTGTGTCGTTCATTCAATTCTGTTAAGCTTCGTTTCTGCTCGTATACAAGGTTTAGGAGTTGATTGATTTATATACATTGTACTGATTACTTCAATTTTGAATTCAATTGACCCTAGAAAAAGTGATATCTGGATTAAGAGTGCTAGATCTGAATTTATTCCTGCAAAAAAATTAAAGTCATGTGGCGGACAGTGTGGCTTATGATGCGCATTTTTGGTAAGAATTGATTATTTACAGAGAGTTGATTATAATTCCACTTGTTTAGGAAATTCACATGGTGCAAAGAGTTGACTAATGAAATGATTTTTATACTGTATTTTTTGTCATCTCCGCGTTAATGACTCTCAGCCAAACCAGCTTGTCAATTAAGTTGTTAAAAGCTGCTTGTAAATTTGGTTTAATGTACAAATCTTATTTCTGAGCATATTTCTATTGAACCGATATAGTTTTTTGTGTTTGTGAGAGTGAGCAGAGATCAAACATGGCTTACAATCTACAGTCCCTCATACAAATTCTTGAGATGATCCTGTGCCCTAATCAACAACGTTGGTTTTTTTATCATTCACAAATTGAGTCCCTCTTGGAAAAGACTACTTCTTTGAAAGAGATACTTAAAAAATTCTTCACCAGCAACCAAGAAGGAAGTAGAGAGTTTGGAGGGTCAAATCATTGATGCAGTACATAAAGTAGAAGACATCATTGAATCCCATATTGCAGATCAGATTATAAAAATAAGATCATTGATGTGGTGGCAAAAAGTAGAAGATAAAATCTCTACACCAGACTTGCAAAAAGTAATCGATGAATTTGATTCTACAAGGGAAGAAGTGATGAAGATCGTCGATCTCGTGCCAAGCAATTCATTTTCCCTTATCCAAGTTCTGAAAACTATGTGGTTGGGCTGGACAAAGATCCGATCCAGTTGAAGGATCAAATGACTGGACAATCAACTAACAGTCAAATTGTAGTGGGAATTGAAGAGGGTTTAAGGAGATTGAAAGAACGGGTGGTTCGTGAATCAACTAAACGAGAGGTCATCCCAATTATTGGGATGGGCGGCATCGGGAAGACTACTCTTGCTCGACATCTTTATAGTGATAAACTCATTGTTCACCACTTTGACAAGCGTGCATGGGTAACAATATCTCAAGAATATGATGAGCGAGCTATTCTTTTAAGCCTTCTTGGTCAGATAATTGGAAATATTACTGACGAGATGCTCCACAAGAAAATAGTCAATTGGCAGTTATCTTATCTCAAAATTTATATAGTAGAAGATTTCTAATCATATTGGATGATATGTGGAGCAACGATGTCTGGGATGCAACACAAAGGTTCTTCCCCGAGAACAACAATCGAAGTCGGGTCATATTAACCACTAGAGAATCGAGCCTGGCTAATTATGTGAACCCATTAAGTACACACCACAAAATGCAACTTCTAAACAATGTTGAAAGTTGGAATTTACTCTGTAAAGAGGTGTTTGGGAAAAAGAATTGCCCTGCTGCTCTGGAAGAGATTGGAAATGACATTGCGAGCAAGTGCAAAGGGCTTCCTCTTGCAATTCATGTAATTGGTGGACTGCTCTCGGAGGGTAAGGAAAGAAAGGATTGGTGGGAGCATGTTGCAAATGACGTAAACAGAGCTGCTGCTGAGAAAGATGAGCAATTTAAATATATATTATCATTGAGTTACGATCACTTGCCTCATTATTTAAGGCCGTGTTTTCTCTATCTAGGAGCTTTTCCAGAAGATTATGAGATTCAGGCTTCCAAACTCATAAGGTTGTGGGTAGCTGAGGGGTTTCTGGAACCAATTGGAGATAAAAACTTGGAAGAAGCGGCAGAGGAGTACCTAAAGGCTCTTGTTGATAGAAATCTTCTTATGGTTCGAAAACAAGCATATAATGGCTAAGTAAAAAGTTGTAGCATTCATGATCTCTTGAGGGATCTGTGTTTGAGAAAAGCTGAACAGGAAAAGTTTCTTCATGTTGTGAACCAACAAGTTCACAATGTCCCAGGAGATCCATCGCATAGCCTGTGTCGTGTGAGTGTTCATTCATCCTATCGCATTACAGATGTTTATGCCTCAAAGGAAGCTATGTCACTGGCCCGCTCTTTCTTATGCACTGGTATGGCGTCGCGTGTGATTCTCTCTGACGTGTTTTTTGTATTAATATGGTTGAGGGTGCTAGATGTATGTGAAATAGCTTTCCAGCGGTTCCCAACAGAAATACGTCAACTAGTAAACTTACGATACTTGGCCCTCTTGTGTAATTCAAATTTAACTTCTGAAATATCCAGTTTGTGGAATCTACAAACGTTATTTTGGATTAGCAAGGGTGCTACAAAAGGTATTTTTAATGATCTTACACCATCTGAAATATTTGAGATGACACAGTTGAGACATTTCAAGTACAAAGGACAATACTATATCTTTATAGAAACCGGTAGCACTAAAAACATTGTCCTAGAGAAGCTGCGAACGTTGTCGACTATCCGGGCAGGAAAGTATGGCTTTAGCAATATAAACGCTCCTAACCTGATAGAGTTGGGAATCCATTTTGATAGCTTCGTTGCTGCTGATCTTCGTTATCTGCATAAACTTGAAACTTTGAAATGCTCGTCTAACTTGTCAGTGGGGCCTAGCAAGTCTTTTGGTCACATCATTTTTCCTCATTCAATAAAAAAGTTGACTCTGAAGAAATGTATAATACCTTCTAACTTCATGAAAGCTGTTGGCTTGTTACGCAATCTTGAAGTGCTCAAAATACGAGAATGTAACTTTGAAGGTGCAAAGTGGGATGAGCCTAATGAAGGGGAATTTTGCTCACTACAGTTTCTGGTACTAGAAAAATTGAATCTGGTGCATTGGCGAGTTGATGAAACCACCCACTTCCCAAGACTCCGACACCTGATTATTCGAACGTGCTCCGCACTAGTGGAAATACCTAGTGTCATTGGAGAAATTACCACGCTTGAAATGATCGAGGTGGATGAATCTAGTCCTTCTATTGTGTCTTCAGCAAAACAGATTCATGAGGAACAATGTGATGGCTTTCAACTTCGCATCCATGCTTAATTGACTGTGAGTTATTATTTTTCCATTTATTTGGTGCTAATTGATGTCCTTTGTACTCTTATTGTCATGTTTTGCTTTCTTTTCTTAAAAAACTTGTTATGATGTTTTAGTTAATTGCTATTTTTGTTGCATATATGCCCCAATTTGCTTTCTTGGTTCGAATGTTATACAAAATCATGGGGCTCAATTGGAGATGTATTTCATTGTTTTCATGTAATTATTTTCATATCAATGAATATGGTTGGTGCAAATTTCTTTATTGAAGACGAAAAGATGAACATTATGGCATGTGAATATGAATATAGCTGCCATGAAGCTAAACATGGTTGAGGATTGTATTTTTAAATAAGTAGAAATTATTTGAGATCATAGAAATAACTGATTTACACTAATTAAGATTTGAGATCGGTCGAAATTATCGATTTATTGAGATAGAGTTTCAAGAGTCATTTGCATATATATGGCCCTGTGGAAAGTTTAATTTGTAAAACTAGCATTATATAAAAAATTACAAAAAAAAAATCTAAATTTTTTTTCGCTTGTCACTTGAGCGCCCAAGTGGGAGCAACAATGCCGCCGAGTGACAAGTGACAAAAAATTGGGATAAATTTTTAGAGAGGTTTTTGTAGTGTGAGAAATTTTGGGCCCGTTTGTCTCGCATTTTCGAAAAAAATTTCAGCTTTCGGAATTAGCAAAGCTCCTTCCTGCTCCAGATTCTCTGCACAAAGACAAGAACAAATCAATTTCAATTTCTGGAGAAATGAAGAAACGAAGAGAAGAGAGAAGAAGCAGAAATTGTATAGTCAAATTAGTTTTAGGGATTTAATCTATTTCTTCTATTTCCCTTTTGTACATAAGCGTTTTATATTTATTAAGTTGTTAGTATAATTAGTTGTAGGCTAGTTATTTTAAGTTGTATATATAACCAGGGTTCAAACCCTTGTAAACACAATTCAGTTAATTTTTCTAATACACACATTATTTTCTTCTTCAGTTCGTTTTCTCTCTTCTTCAAGAATAGAGACTGTAATTTTCAAATTCAATCCAATTCATGATTCTTGAATTGTAATATGGTATCAGCAGTATAGTTTCTGCACGTTTTCCGCTTCCATTAACGAATTCATATTCGTAATTCTTCACCTTTTTTTTCCCCTGTTTCTTGATTTTTTTTCCCAGACATCAACTATGTCTTCTGAAAGTTCTTCCACCACCACCACCACCACCACCAATTCCACTCGTTCACGCCCTCCCATGGAGGATCCATCCCATCCTTACTTTCTCCATCGTTCAGATTCACCAGGACTGATTATTGTCCAACAAACACTCAAAGGGGATAATTACCCTTTTTGGTCACGGTCTATGCTCTTAGCATTGAATGTCAAACATAAACTTGGCTTCATTAATGGCTCTTTCACGGATCCAGGACCTACTGATGAATCTTTACAATCTGCATGGTCAAGAAACAATGATGTAGTTGTTTCTTGGATCTTAAATTCTGTCTCCCCTGAGATTTATTCAAGTATAATGTACACAAACTGTGCAAAAGACATTTGGGACCAGTTGAAGACCAGGTTTGATCAAAGTAATGGTCCTAGAAAGCTACAACTTCGCAGGGAATTGGCTAATCTTCATCAAGACAATCTGCCAGTCAGTTTATTCTTTTCTAAACTCAAATCCATCTGGGATGAGTTGGCTAATTATAGGCCAATATTGAATTCTTGTGATTGTGGGGGACCCCAGAAGATACATGATCATTATCAAGAAGATTTAGTTCTTACTTTCCTTCTTGGTCTCAATGACTCCTTTGATAACCTACGTAGCCAAATCCTCCTAATGAAGCCAATCCCAGATATTGACAGGGTGTTTTCTCTTGCAACCCAGGAAGAAAGACAGAGGTCTGTTATTCAACCCACTGATCCTTCTTCCTCTATGATTTTTGCCTCAAGATTTTCTTCCCAAAACACTGTTAATAATTCCTCTCAACCTTCAAAGAGACCATACAACCAGTTCCAACAAACTAATCCATCTAATGCACCTGTCTTCAATCCTACATTAAAAAAGAAGGACATTCCAGTCGGTTCTCACTGCAATATTCGAGGTCATACCATAGATAAATGTTACAAAATCCATGGCTATCCAGTTGGCTACAAACCACCAACTGGTTCTAAACAAAAACCTCCCTATACCAACACAAACCCTGTCAACAATTTTACATCTGACTCTAATCAGTATACCATTCAGTCATCTCAAAACACCACTGCACCTTCCCAAACTGCTACAAATCCACTCACTCCTCTCCTACAGAGTCTCAACCAGGAGCAATGCCAGCACCTCTTAAATCTTTTCAGCACACATTTAACCATCAATAAATCAGATGACAGCAATGACTCTGCTCATGTATCATGTGTGTCAGGTATCTGCTCTACATCTATTTATCATAAAAATAAAGTTCCTAACTCTTCTGATTGGGTCATTGACTCTGGTGCTACTAAGCACATTTGTTTTAATATATCTCTTTTTTCTACTATCAAACCTATTGCTAATGCTCAAGTTATTTTGCCAGATAGTAGGATTTTTTCTGTTACTCACATGGGAACTGTTCAAATAAGTCCCTCCTTAATACTTACAGATGTCTTTTATATACCAAATTTTAGCTTCAATTTACTCTCTGTTAGTGAATTGTTACTTAAAAGCAACCTTACACTTAAATTTACAAATGAATCCTTCATGATTCAGGACCTCCAACAGAAGATCATTGGAGAGGGTAGGAAGATAGATGGCCTCTATGTCTTACACAACACATCATCTGTCCCACTTCAGGCTTATTGCAACAAAATATCTACTGAAATATGGCATAGGAGGCTAGGTCACATGCCTTACAAGGCTATGATTAGATTGAAGGATACTCTGAATTTGAATTTGTCTACTGATTGTAATAATATGGACAAAGATATATGTTACATTTGTCCATTAGCAAAACAGAAAAGACTCTCCTTTCCTAATTCTGTTTCTTCTACTTCTAGAATTTTTGAATTAGTTCATTGTGATATCTGGGGGCCATTTAATGTACCTACTTCTTCTGGCCAGAAATATTTTGCAACTATCATTGATGATTTTTCTAGATATACATGGATTTGTTTACTTCAAAAGAAATCTGATATGTCTACTGTCTTCCCTAACTTTTTATCAATGATTAAAAATCAATTTAACAGTAATATCAAGATTTTTAGGAGTGATAATGCTCCAGAGTTGTGTTTTACTTCTTTATTCAATAAACTTGGTATATTGCATCAATACTCTTGTGTTGAAACTCCTCAACAAAACTCTATTGTTGAAAGGAAGCATCAACACCTATTGAATGTTGCTAGAGCACTACTTTTTCAGTCTAAGGTTCCTTTATTTTTATGGGGAGAATGTGTTTCCACTGCAGCTTTTTTAATCAACAGGTCTCCTTCTAAACTTTTACACTTTAAAACTCCTTTTGAATTGTTATATAATAAAAATGTTGATTATGATAGATTGAAATCTTTTGGTTGCCTGGTGTTTGCATCCACTCTCAAACAAGGGAGAACTAAGTTCAGTCCTAGGGCCAGAGTATGTGCTTTCATTGGGTATCATATGGATATAAAAGGCTACAAGTTATTTGACCTTCAAACTCATGAAATTTTTGTATCCAGAGATGTAATATTTCATGAAGACTCTTTTCCTTTTCATACCTTAAATATTTCTTCCAATCATTCTAATTCTTTGGCTAATAATATTTTTCCTTTTACTGACTCTTCTAAATCTGATTATTTCACTGATTCTTCTTATACTGACTCATACTATGATGATTCTGCTCCTGATCAAGACTATGTTCATGATACTAATATTTCTGTTACACCAGATGCTTCAATTATTAGTAGAAGGTCTTCTAGACAAATAAAGAAACCTAGCTACTTAAATGATTATCATTGCAATGTTATTAACACTAACTCTTCTTCTACAGCCAAATATCCTATTTCTCAAATTTTAGATTATACCAAACTCTCGCCTTCCTTTAAAAATTTCATACTGAACATCTCTGCTGAAAATGAACCTCAGTTCTATTTTTAAGCAGTAGGTAATCCAAGATGGAGAGAAGCAATGGAAAGAGAAATTAAAGCTCTTGAGGATACTAACACTTGGACTGTTGTGTCCTTACCTCAAAATAAAAATCCTATAGGGTGTAAATGGGTTTACAAAATAAAAAGAAATGCAGATGGTTCAATTGACAGGTACAAGGCTAGGCTTGTTGCCAAGGGCTATACACAGCAAGCTGGAGTTGATTACAATGAAACCTTTTCCCCAGTGGCCAAAATGGTCACTGTGAAAGTTCTACTGGCCTTAGCAGCATCCAAACACTGGCATCTTTGTCATCTTGATGTTGACAATGCCTTCCTAAATGGAGATCTATTTGAGGAAGTATACATGGATCTTCCTTTAGGATATCCAAGATCATCTACTTCTCCAAAACTGGTTTGTAAATTAAATAAGTCTCTGTATGGTCTTAAACAGGCTTCCAGGCAGTGGAATACCAAATTCAAGGACTGTCTACTTGACTATGGTTTTGAACAATCCAAATCAGATTATTCCCTTTTTATAAAGGGCTCAGGTGATACCTTTCTAGCCCTTTTACTTTATGTTGATGATATTGTAATTTCAGGTCCTTCTATTTCTCAAATTTCTCATTTAAAAGAATATTTACATAGTAAATTTAAATTAAAGGATCTAGGTGATCTTAAATATTTTCTAGGTTTAGAGGTTGCTAGATCTTCTAAAGGTATTGTTCTTTCTCAAAGGCAATATGCCTTACAGATTCTTGATGAAACAGGTTACTTGGGAGCAAAACCTCTTTCATTACCTATGGATCCTAGAGGTAAATTAAATTCAGAAGAAGGAGATGTTCTACCAGACATTACTCATTACAGAAGACTCATTGGCAGGCTTCTCTATCTCACTATAACTAGATCTGACCTAAGCTATGCAGTTCATAGACTTAGTCAGTTTGTCACTCAACCTAGGGTACCTCATTTGCAAGCAGCTCACCACATTTTAAGATATATTAAATCATGTCCTGCTCAAGGTTTATTTTATTCAGCAACCTCACCAATCACTCTTAAAGCTTATGCTGATGCTGACTGGGCAACATGTATGGATAGAAGAAGGTCTATAACTGGTTTCTGCATATTTTTGGGGGATTCTCTAGTTTCTTGGAAATCCAAGAAGCAAGTAACAATGTCCAAATCCTCTGCTGAAGCAGAGTATAGATCACTGGCTTCGGTTTCAAGTGAAATTATCTGGCTACATCAAATTTTAAGCAATCTAGGGGTTTCTACTATATCTGCTACACTCTTATTTTGTGATAGTCAGGCAGCAAGGCACATAGCAACAAACCCAATTTTTCATGAAAGGACAAAACATATTGACATAGATTGTCATTTTACAAGAGAACAAGTAACTAAGGGTCTAATTCGCCTAATGCCGATTACAACAAAGGATCAAATAGCAGATATCTTAACAAAAGCATTGCCCTTACCTCAATTTCGTCAACTCGTTTCCAAGATGTCCCTTCTCAACATATTTGGTCCATCTTGAGGGAGGTGTATTAGCAAAGTTCCTTCCTGCTCCAGATTCTCTGCACAAAGACAAGAACAAATCAATTTCAATTTCTGGAGAAATGAAGAAACGAAGAGAAGAGAGAAGAAGCAGAAATTGTATAGTCAAATTAGTTTTAGGGATTTAATCTATTTCTTCTATTTCCCTTTTGTACATAAGCGTGTTTATATTTATTAAGTTGTTAGTATAATTAGTTGTAGGCTAGTTATTTTAAGTTGTATATATAACCAGGGTTCAAACCCTTGTAAACACAATTCAGTTAATTTTTCTAATACACACATTATTTTCTTCTTCAGTTCGTTTTCTCTCTTCTTCAAGAATAGAGACTGTAATTTTCAAATTCAATCCAATTCATGATTCTTGAATTGTAATAATGTGGGACAAACAAACCAACTTGTTTCTAAAAATTGAGTAAGTGAGAGGATATTTCAGAGATTGATATGTGAAGTAGACTTAGTGTGAAAATTTGAAAAAAAAAACTATTCAACTACTCTTTCTCTCTTTCCTCGCGTAGCCCATCCCACCACTCTCTCTCTCTCCTCTCTCCTTACTTTTTACTCAACAGCCGTCCCATCATCTCTTTATACCCCTCTCTCTCTCCTCTAATTGGAGTATAAAATAGTATTTTCATATATATTAATTAATATCTATTAATATCTATTTATATATATCAATAATTTTAATCAAACTAATCAATAATCAATCATATATAATTAATTGATTTGACATAAATTCTTACACCTAATTAACTAACTCTCTACAATTTAAATCTATCAAAATAACCTACATTTTCATTATTTCTCAAACCACTCTCCCAAAATTCAAACAAACAACATTACGCAAATCGAGATTATTTCTCAAACCTCTATCACTTTCTCAAACCACTCTCCCAAAGGCCAAACAAACAGGCCCAAAGCATTTTCCTTGTCAATTGACTGAATAAGGAGGAATCATAATAGTTTTATACTTAAAACACAGCTTCTTACTTCTTGCCACATTTTATTTCTTGTATCATGATCAAATAATCATGATCACATCATCAAGATCACATCATTAAGTTCGGGTTTATTTAGTGACAGATAGCATCTAAGATTTCCTCACATAATTGCCTCCATCTTCACATAAAGAGAAAATAAATAGATAACCCAATTCTAGAAGCATCAGAAAAATAGTATATATGCATAAAAGTATATTTTACATTGTTTACTATTTAATTAGAAAGACCAATATACCCCTATTTTGTTTTGTACTATTTTATTGCAAATTTTATGGTATTATCAAATTATTCGGACTGACTGACTAGTTATTGAATTTTTGTTTCTTTTTCCCAAAATCTCCAACAACTCAAGTTCCTCCATATTTGCCCCACCACAAAATAATATGAAGAAAAAACTCTTCCTTTTTCTATTCTCAAGTTCAAGATCGAATACAATAATGAAAACTGCTTCAAATCTAACAAAAGTTAATATGCTGGTTTTAATGCAGACAAACTGAATCTAAAAATTAAGTGGAATTCACTAATAGGATATTCCCTCCATTCCATATTACATGTCGTTTAAGGTTTTCATACAAGAATTAAAAATCAATTAATGCTCTAAATTTTAGGAAAATAAAAGTATAGTTGGACAAAATTACTCTTGAGAAACTATTAAATATTTTGCAACTCCCCGTAATCCATCTCTCTGTTACAATTTTAATGAAAAAGGGTAAAAATATCAAACTAGCATTTAAGTTTATCTTAAATTCCTAAAGTGACATTTATTGTGGAATCTTTTTTTCTCCCAAGTGACATTAGAATGAAAATGACTGGTTTACAATGGTCAAATATTTCTTAAAAATTTTGTTGTAATTTTTACCGAATAGAAGTTTAACTATGATTGTTGGTTAAAAAATAGGCTTACGAACAAGATGAAAGATCAGTACCTTGCGGATTATTTGAATATATACATTAAGGAGAAAATTATTGAGAAGTTTGATACTGAATATATCATAAATTTTTTTTTGAGAATAAATACATCCATTAATCATTACATCATAAATCACTATTATAGGACAAAAAAATTCGAATAATAGAAAACTACCAAATACTAGTAATAATATAAATAAATACTCAAATTAATGGGGATCAAATATCAATATCATAGATGAATTTTGTGATACTAGGAAAGTGTACATACGTTGTACGTGTATAGTTAATTTCATGAGTATTTTTTATAAATTAGAGTAATAATAATTTTTTCATGTCATAAAGTAGAGCAAACGAATTTGTTTTCACCTAATTAATTCATTTTTCACCGGTTTAACCTGTTATTAATCGATTTTATTAAATTTTACCAGTTTAATGTTTTTTTACTGTTTACCTAATTTTTATCAGTTGTAACTTTTTTTCACTGTCTTTACGTTTTTTTCCTACCTTGATTTGAACAATATGTTTGTTAAAATATATAATAACAAGTATTTTATTTAGTTATTTTATAATCGGGATGGATCAATCATAGATATTCTTTGGCGTTTAGGAATTAATATATTTATTTATTATAAGAAGATCAAAGAATTATGGCTGAAATGATTATTGGACCTCGGGCTCGAGCACTAACGTAAATCTTGTAGGTGGATCAGAGCATTTCCTCATCGAGTGGGATTTGATAGGAGTTGTTAATGGGCTTATTTTTTATTCGAATTCAATCTGAATCCAGGCAGATTTATTAAGACATTTTTTTATTTTTTTTTATTTTTTTATCTGATAGACTGTGTTTACAGCTCGGATCGAAGAGTACAAAGGATATATGTCCTCCTCAATATGATGTATCCAGTAGGATTCAAACTTGATTAAGACTTCTATTTAATTAGTCATTCGATCCAATTAAAAAAATCGTATTTCAAAGTACTTAGAGTGAATATGAATTTTGATCAATCCGGATCTGACTAGAAGGTTATACAATTAATGGTCTTCCTTATCATTAACTTTTCACCAAGTCGTCCCTCTTAATTTTTTTCCCACGTTAGTCCCTATTAAAAGTTATTTGTCTCACTGTGGCTTTATATCAAGTGAAATTAAATTCGAAAACCATTTTATGTTGATGAACTCAAGTTATTTGCTTATTGCTATCAAATATCAATTACAAATAACTCTTCACAATGATAACTGCATTTAAGATATTAAATAAAGTGGTTTGCAAGTATTGCATGAGGAGAGCATAATTTATTTGTGCATTTCGATGGCTACGGTTCCCTTGTTAAAAAAAAACATAGGTGATAGGCAGTGAGTGAATGAAGAAGTGGGTACATTTTTGTTTTAATTAGTTGTTATAATTAATCAATCATAATAAAAAGAATTGCTACGACAGCAATAATATGTAGTATGACAATATAGCTAGTCATGATTAAATAAATATTAAATATCAGTCTCACAGAGGGCGCGTGCAATATAGGAATTTTGTAAAAGAAAATGTAAGTAACTTGGATGCAAGAGAATTTTTTGTTGGATGTTTGATAGTACAAAATATTCGTTGTAATATTCATTTCATATGATAGTTACATGCAAGTTTCATATAATAAAAAAAAAATCGTGTTTTCCCCCATATTATTTTGTGAATTAATATTGATAAGTTTTTCTTTGAGGATAAAAAATGAGGGTTTTTTAAATATATGTGGTGAAGGTACCATGTGAGTCATATTTGCATAGATCATGAACAAAATTAATGTACACATCAATCATATGTGCAAAATTTCATGTACGATTTGTGAAAGACCGGGTCTAGACAATAATTTTCAGTACTTTGGAAGATGGAAATTGGGAATAGAAAATTCATAAAGACAAGTCACATCAGTGGAAGATATGGCTTTAGAAATGTTTTGAGAAAACTAAGGAAACTTTATAAAAAAAATTAAAATTACTAAATTAGGAAAAATAAAAGAGTCGCAGGCAAACAAATAGTTTCAAAATTATATCTTATTTTTATTTGCTTGATTAAAATATAATTTTTTTTTGATGTTTTTGACGAAAAAAAAAAAAAATTGATCCATCCTAAAAACCACAGTAGGTGGTCAACCCTCAACAAATGAATCCGTAATCACAGAGTTTGAACTGGAATGCTCTAAATATTGATATTTGTTTACTATATATGAATCATTATTTGACAATAAGTCACTGGATACCCTGGGTTATGCTAAATTTACACATAACTTCCCCGTGAAATTTTTACTACGATAAACTTACTTGTATTTTCAGAAACTTTGCATAAAATATTCAATTTATAAAAAGTATGTCATTTTGGATCGACATATTTCAATAAAAATATTTTTAAAATACTTTATGTTGGTCCCTACAACTTCACGTGAAACATTATAAAAATGATTTGTTGAAATATATCAATCTAAAATGACCAATGTTTTACGCAATGGTTGTTTTATGCAGGATTTTTTAAAGTACCAGGAAGTCCGGTGCAATAAAAATTTCACACTAATTTCGTGCATGACTTATATTGCATTTTCCCCCAAAAAATCTGATAATAAGAAAAATAAAATTAAAAGGGGAAGTAGATTGAACCCAAAAATTTCTAAATTCGTTTTTCTTCATATTTAAAAAAAAAAAAAATCTTCATATTTCTCTACTGGTATTTGTTCAAACAACCTTACGATTCAATTTCTTCATTTTCATCAATAAATTTAAGTACAATTCATGTTTTCAGAATCCATTCTCATACATCAAACTAACCAACGAAAACAAAGAAAAAGCAACCCTCTGATTTTCTTCAAGAGACCTATAGATTAGGAATTATAGTCAGAAAATGAAAATGAAAAGAAAAAAGAGAGAGATCTTTAAATAGAAAAAAATATACGATAAATGAAATATTAAGGTTGGAGATGGAGAGAGCTACGCGCGGTTGCATACTAAGAAGAAGATGGCTTGAACAGTGTTTTCAAAATCGGACCGGAGAGCGAACCGATGAGCTAACTGGGTAGGTGGTTTTACTGGTCAAACTGAGCGAACCGTTTATCGAAACGGGAGAACCGTTGGTCGAATCACTAATAAACCGAACCGAATCAGCTGTCGATTAGCGATCGAACCGATCGGACCGGTCGGTCCGATCCGGTTTTAAGAACACTGGGCTTGAGTTGTTGGGAGTAAGAGAGGTAAAATAAATAATTCTAAAGAAATAACAAGGGTAAAATTGTCATTTCAGGTTAGGAAAGGTTTTTAACTGTTGTTTATACCACTTAACCGATCGTTATACCACTATACATAGGACACATGTTTCAATTTGATTGGATATTTATATTCAGCAGCATGAGGCAAATAGAAGCATAGAAAGCCCCATTTTACGTGGTCGGCGTTAGACACGATTTTTTAATACTAAGTCATGTATTAAAATTTCACTTTACCCCTTAATCATTAAACTACATAACATTCCACTTCCTAAATTTTAGACCATTTTATTAGGTTTTTTGGCACGTTACCTTTCCATGAAAAGCCTGATGAGCAATTTACCCCAACTGTTATAAGAAAATAGGCTTATCATTGGAGTATATAATAAAGAGTGTTTTACCTCTCTTTTTCATTGAGGTGTTACACATTCTCCAAAAAGTAATTGAGATTTTATTTTAATATGAAAAATGACTAATTTAATACTACATTGAAAGATACAACAAAAACCAAGAAAGAGGCAATGGACCTATTTGTTTGGCGATTCCCAAAATTATTTCGTGTTTGGGAAATGCCAAACAAATATATTTTCTATATTCTGAAATAAATTTTTTATATTTTAATTTTCTCAAACTTCTTTTTCAAAATCTAAACAAATAATAATTTTATTATCTCTAAACAAAATCTATACCAACTATACTCTGATTACACATCTTACATCTACAACCCAACTCTTCCAAAAGAAATTTATACCTACTTTATTTCTCAAACCACTCTCTCAAAACACAAACAAATAACATTACACAAATTGAAATTATTTCACAAACCTCCACTACTCTCCCAAACTACTTTCTCAAATATCAAACAAACAGACCCAACATGTTTCTTTTACAAAAACCAAAGGAGTATCTTACTTTTTTATTTATTTATGACAAGAAGGGTAAATTGCTTTATAATAATAACACGTGGAGATAATTTACTATTAACTCATTTTATACATAACTCCCACAAAAATGAGGACTCAAAGTGCCATTGGCATTTGCACTTTCTTTTACATTACAATCTAAGGAATATTTAAAATCTAGTTGGTCTGCCGAAATAAAGTGTTCTGCAACAAGACTTAAAAAAATCACCTTTTTTTCTTTTTTTAAGGATAGACATAAAAAAATTGTTAGTTGTGGGATAAAATCTTGAGTAATGTATATCTTTATACTTACATAGCCATGAATCCTAATGCCAAAATCTATGAAAAAGTAGTAGGAAAATAGCTTAAGCAAGGGATCAGATTCATATATCATTAAGCACAATAATTAATCAGTACTTGAACTTATAAACTCTAGATATGACTATATGAAGATTTTTTTCAATAATTTAATTAATAAATGCTACCTTTTCATTCTTAGAGTAGTAAAGAAGAATCATATTCCTGTTGGGATCTCAATAATTGGGAAGGAATGTAAAGGATAACTTGAGGCTTACTGCAAATTATTAGTAGAAACAAAGATTGTGCATACTTCCATTTAAAATTTTGTACTTAAATACTTGGTTGTGTCTTACCTTTTTTTGGTTGAATTTATTTAAATTCAGAAAAGATCTATACTTTATAAGTCAGGCATGTAATAAAATTCACTTAATAATTAAGAAAGTAGTTAAATCAAAATATCAAAATACTCCTACATGAGTACCCAAAAAAAAAAATTTAAATTCTCTAGAGATGTTATTATATTTATATAGTAGCAATCTTCAGAAGTATTAGCCAAACATTCGATCTACAACCTTGCTATAAGCTTTAAATTTTAGCATTTCGCAGTAGATGCTCGATCCTACGGTTGGTATAGATTAGGGTCAACTGTTCTCCTCCCGGTAAGAACTACTTGATGTCTGGTTGGCGCTAGGACAACTATACGAGTTTATAAGATGTGAACTGCACTATTATAAGTTATAGATGTTTGCACAAATCGACAAAAGCTCGATTTATACAATGTTTACTTTTTTTTAGGAAATTGTCTAAGATAAGAACAAATCTTGAAAGAAAACTCATATTTTATAAGGTTTAATATCATCTTAAAATACACCACATGGATTGTACTAAGTCCATATCAAATGGTTTTTGCCTAACTCCTTTCAAGAGCTTGCTATAGAGTTGAGCATTGCATGACAATTAACATGAATTTAATCTTGTTATTCAATTCATGTGAGATATAGTCCCATTACACTGATCAATATTGAAGGGCTACTAAATATGACACCCAACTTGGAAGCACCCTGCTTTCAGATGAAGTGTCACCCGCCTGCGACTCTAATAGCTTCCTAACAACACTATCCACTACAAGAAAAACAGGAATTTCCGACGGATTTTCCCACCGATTTCGAGCAAAATTCGTCGGAAAATGGATTTTCCGACGGATTTCCCTCGTCGGAAAATCCGTCGGAAAAAGTGGCATGGGAAAATTTCCGACAGATTTTCCCACGGAATTTCCGACGGAAAGTATCCGTCGGAAAATCTGTCGGAAATCTTCCGGCAGCCCTGGCCGGCGTTTTTTCGTGCATTTTCCGACGGATTAGTTCCATCGGAAATTGTAAATTTTCCGGCGGAATTATTCCGTCGGAAATATTTTTAAATTGTGTTTTTTTCGGCGGATTAATTCCGTCAGAAATAATAACAAATTTTTATTTTTTTCCGACGGAAAAATTTCGTCGGGAATTTATACGTCTTTTTTTTATATTTTCCGACGAAAAATTTTCCTGGGAAAAATTAGAATTCAAAATTTCAAAATTATCCAAACCTGCTAATTAAAAACATAATCAATTAAGAATCCTAAATTATTTACGATTCCATCATCATCCTCAAAAATAGTAGATGCATAAACCGTCACAAAATCAAATAGTAGATACATAAACAGTAAAAAAATCACATAGTATATACATACTGTCATAGATACATAAACCGTCAAAAAATCACATAATAGATACATAAACCGTCAAAAATCACTAAGTATTAGACTTACGGGAAAATATCACAACATTCAACAAGTTTCAATCTGACGATTCCTCATCGTCCTCATCAGATTCAGATTCGGACAGTTGTTGTTTCTTAGCCGGGTACATGGGTGGTTTTGATTTCTTTCTTTTCCTCAAAAGTCCTTCAACCAAGCGCTCAACTTTACCTAACATTTCTTGAGATGCGGCATATAGTTCTTCAGTTTTGGCCAATTTATCTTTGAATTGTTGCTCTTGTTGTATTTTTTCCTGTACTGTTTGTTCCAGGGTTTGAAGTCTCAAAGAAAGCTCTGGATCGACTGATGAACTGGGTCTAAAATGTGACGATGAACTAGGCCTAACCCGAGCAGCCTCAAAACCTAAACCATAAAAATTGCCCTTCTTTCCAATACCTACAGTATCTGCCCATGACTAAATAACAAAAGAAAACAATAATTAGATTATAAAGTTATTTTAAATAAACTAAATCATTTTGTTAACCCATGTTGTTACCTTCAACTCAACATCAGGTGAGATCGGAATTGTTTCACCAGTTTCCGAGGTTTGGATAGAAGCCAATTTTTCTGCGAAGTTATTCTAGCATACACGAATATTTAAGTTAGTTAATAAAGCATAACAAATGTCCTTCAACTAATTTATGGGTTATTCCTTACATATGTTCTCCCCGCACGTTCAATTCATCGACCCACTTAAGCCTTTGTCCATTGACATTGTATTGTGAATGTGTACGCATAAATAGTTTTGCCTGTGTTACCACCTCTCCTCTTTTGGCCTTAAATAGTAAAAAAAAAAAAAAAACATGTCATAAAAACACCCACATCGTATTAAACAAGTTAAACAAAATAGCGTATTGACAAAAACATTTCTTAGTTGACCATAACATAATAAAAAAGATTTAGTCAAACTCACCATTCTACGACCGTGCTCTGAACGCGGAATACTACCACCCGTGTGGTTTGCCGGTCCCTCGCCACCACAATCGGATGCCCGGTTCCTTTTGTTTTTTATAATTTTGTTTAAAAACTCGGGACTTGACCAATAGGCTTGTAACAATTTGTAATCTTGGTCATTTACAAAATCAGGCTTTTGATTTATCCTTCGATAGTACCTGAATTTGTCACTGATCGATTTTGAGCCGACATGATCAAATATTTTTCTAATATATAATCATGAGCAGTCGCCCAACTATTTGAGCTGCAAGTGATTAAAATTAAACATGTTATAAGTAGAAAGTTAAACATGAATAATTGAACTACAACTAATTTTTACTAATTTATATACATAATTCGAATTTAGTTCAATACCTGAAACTCTCGAAAAAATGTGTCTCTTAGTGTTTTAGGAACATCCTTGTACGAATGATATCCTCCTTCCCACTTTTTACATATTGTTTCACCAATAGTTCGAATGACTTTCCAACTATTTTCTTGAAACCTACGTCCAAACATTCTCCACATTTAAAAAATTGTATACTAAATTAACATTTATAAAACAATTAAAATAAGTACGTACTCATTTTTATAGGTAAAAGAGGGAGAAATCCACGGCCTAGTATCATGCTCTGTACTAGGACCAACACCGACATTAGTACTCGAAGCAGCACCAGCACTCGAACTAACACCTACATGGCTAGGACCCGATGAAGAATTATCTAAGCGGTGATAACCAGGGGGGCTGCGACTGGTAGAGGAACCAGGGGTAGGAATGAGAGTGGGACTAGGAGAAAGTGTTGAAGTGGGAGTCCTAGTCGTAGTGGGTACATGGTCGGTTATAGGCATAAATGAATGTGACCCAGATAAGCGGTCAGTCCTATCTTTGGCTTCCTTCTTCTTCGTCTTTCCCATCTACAAAAAAAAAAAAGAAAAAGAAAAAAAAATGCAACACAATATAATACAACAAATTCATAACTTAGACAAAATTATCAATAATTTCAACATTTATAATTATTTGTGAATACTACAAATAATCCTACAACGACAAGTTCTACATTGGAAAAAAAATATCATTCTTCGTCATAGTCGTCTTCTTCTTCACCATGGTCTTCTTCTTCTTCCTCCACCTCCTCCTCCTCCTCCTCCTCCTCCTCCTCCATATTCTCTTCGTTCTCTTCTCCTTCTCCTTCACATTCTTCAGCAACATATAAATCCATTGCCAAGTCGGTATCAACAATTGATGTCTTGCCATAGCTAGTTATTCATTGATTTCAATCAATTGATCAGCCCTAGAATATTGACTAATACAATCAATCAATTCATATGAATTAATTCATCAAGTCATTCGGATTAAAAGTGATGTAGGACTGCATATATTTATCAAGTTGGTCCAAGATAGCAGTAATATTATAAAGCCCAAATATAAGAGATGCTCCTTTGTTTGCCTTTTTTTCAAAATTATTTCGTGTTTTGATATCAAAAAACAAAACAAACATATTTTCTACTTTATGGAATAAATTTATGAGTAAATAATTTTAGGCAATGGTCTTTTGTATTATTTAGAAGCCATCAGGGCCTAAAATTGTGTTTGTTGCTTGCTTTAAATTCTGCTGCACTATTTTGTACAAGTATTGTGGATTGTTAACTTGAAAAAATTCCCAGGTCACTCTCAAATTATTTTACACATCGAAATTAATTTCTTGTTGGTCCCAAGTGGTCAGATGAGGTCTAGAGGGGGGGGGGGGGGGTGAATAGACGTCTGAAAATTTTTAGACTTAAAAACTTTTCAGTCGTCTGTCAGCAGACTAAGCTTATAAAGAACAGTAAGCTGACTATGCTGATCGTGAACAAATCTTGAACAGCAGAGTGACCACTTATCTTATAGCAACTTAGCGGATTACAGCAAAATCAGTTTTTCAAGAGTATACTTGCAGCGGATAATTAGAAAGTATTTTTCACAAGTAGACTAAGTCTTTAAAAAGATTTTATCCCCAGTTTAAAAACTCCTTTAAAATCTTTCAATCAATTCAAAGTGTTTACTTATGCAATTTGAAATATGCGAGGAAAATTTAAATGCAAATCAACACAAAGGATTTTTATAGTGGTTATATGGATGAAAATCCTTTAGTCCACTCTTCCAGATCACTTAGATTCTGGGTTATACTATAAACACACAGTTTACAATATACCTCCACTTACACCTAAACAACAAATGAAAAGGCTATAAGCTCGCAATAGGAAATCACTCAGAAAACCTATCCTCTGAAGTTAAATCACTCACAAAGACGGATTTAAACTTCGCACAACACTCAGCTAAATACAAAATCACTCAGAATGTATTTTTCTATTTTCTTCAACTAGGTTTCTGTCAACAGATGACTTCCACCAGACGAGTGAGCTGTTCGAGCTTCTTGAGACTTAGAAATTTTCTGCTGCAAAAACGAAATCTCAGAAATGTTGTTGTGTATCCCTCTCTTCGAAATCAGCTCTATTTATACTTGGATTTGAAAACATGACCGTTGAAGCAAATCATACTTCAAATCCATAGCCTTAGCCCAAATTCAGAACGGCTCCCTGCTACAGTACTTTTTCTGCTGTACTATCCTGTAGCTGCATTAAATGCTCCATGCTGATCAGAGAATATTCTTCAATCATTTGCCATTACTACCCTTCTCTTGCAGCATTAATTACACCAAGTGCATTTATTACCGTTGAACTATCTCATGATCTTTTCTACTCTGCTGATCGATGCAACTCTGCTGATAGATACTCTGCTGATCAAATACTGAACCAATCTGATTTGAGTCAGTTGATGGTCTACCCTTTTGATTGCTGTTTCAGCGTGAGATCAGTAGTCTTCTGGGCTTCGAATTTTGAACTCTTCTGATGTCTTCTTCACTTGTTCAAAATTCTTCTAAGGGACCTAAGCTTTCTATACTTAGCTGATTTTGACGTTTTGGAAATCATCAAAACCTTCCCTTATCTTCTTATCTTCTTTTCACTTCATCTTCATCTTCATCCAACAATTTCCCCCTTTTTGATGATGACAAAACTTCAGCTAAGTACTTGTACATAGACTAAAGTTTTGATCCTCAAAAATTTCTGCGATAGAAATAGTCTATTGGATTTCAAACTTGAACTTTTTATAAATTCTGAAAAGATTACATATTACAAGTTTGGTAGATGAGATGTGCAAAAATTAAATTACAAAGATTTCAAGCATAAGTAACCTAGACTAAACTAGTCTTCCGTTTTGTCTTCTTGCTTGTCCTCTTTTTCTTCTTCAGGTGTAGAAGACTCAGCTTCTATTTCCTTGAAGAACTTTTGTTTCAACAGCTCTAACTTCTTTTGTTTAGCATCAGGGTTAAGCTGTTCTTCAGCTGAGTCCTTGGCAGCAGCAATCTCTTTGTCAGTTTTTGCTGTTTCCTTAGGAGTTTCTTCAGCTTCAGTTTTATCAGCTTCTTCTGCATTTGACTGATCTAGTGGTCTGCTGTTTCCTTCATTTTCTTCATCAGCATTCTCATCTTCAGCAGATTCCCCCAGTACTTCAGTGTCTTCAAATCTGTCTTCTTTTTCACAAAGTACCCTATCTTCCCCCTTTTTGTCATCATCAGCAGGGTTGATTGGATATTTAGGTAAGACTGGTGGGATTTGAAGTGATTCACACAGAAGTTTGATGTTTTCTTCCATGGCATCCAGTTGAGCTTGTTGTCTAAGCTGATTGGCCTCAAATGCATCCATTCTATTTAGAACAAC
This sequence comes from Penstemon eatonii, assembly GCA_038501285.1. Classification (NCBI taxonomy): domain Eukaryota; kingdom Viridiplantae; phylum Streptophyta; class Magnoliopsida; order Lamiales; family Plantaginaceae; genus Penstemon; species Penstemon eatonii. The sequence continues at coordinate 54,967,348 of CM076715.1, read as the reverse complement.
TTCTCCTTGGTCACCTAACTGAATTTGAGTTGCCAGAACCATATCAGTAGATGCCTTGAAGTCCTTCATCATATTTTCTAAAGCTTCATCCTCAGCTTGAATAGCCATTTCAACTGTTTTAGTAATCTCCCTCCAACCAGCAGCTGTACTTTGAGTTCTTGCTCTAATAATATTCATGTCTTGTCTGATAGCTTCCACATTATGAGCAGTATCTTCTATCAGCAAAGTAGGAACAGTAGCAGCTTGTTGAGTTGGTTGACTTAAAGCAGTCAAAAGATTAGCAATGATCTTCTCCTCCAGACCCTTCATAGAACTTGAAATTATCTGTTGAATGGAATCCAACAGACTTGGCTGTAAAGAATGAGAAGAAATATCAGTTGGAATAAGAGGTAAGGCAGGAGTTGCCTTCTCATTAATCTGTTCTGCTGCTTGAGTTGTCTCTTCTGTAATCTGATCTGCTGGACCAGAAGCAGTCTCTTCTTCTTTGGTCTCATCAGCTTGACTAGGAGTGCTTTCCTTCTCCTTAGTCTGATCATTTTGCTCAGCAGTAACCTCCTTTTCTTTAATCTGATCAGCTTGATTTTGAGTGATTTCCTCTTCCTTTGATTTATCAGCTAGTTCAGACTTGTCATCTTTTTCTTTGGTTTGATCAGCAGGGTCAGAATTTCCTTCTTATTCCTTAGTTTTATCTTCAGGATCAGAAGTTCCTTCTTTCTCCTTATTCTGATCAGCAGGTGGTTGAACCTTCTTAACAGATTTAACATTTTTCATCAAACCTGCATTATCCAAAGTAGACCTGTGAGAAATCCAAGTAAAATCATCAAGGGGAATAAACGGGGAGATTGGATCCTCAGGCAGCTCTTCATATGGCCTAATAGTAGGTCCATAAACAATTTGTTTCAAACTAGGAAGGGGAATCATAGTGCTTGGTTGCCCCATCATCTTTCTAGTCTTTCTGGCCCAAGTTTCCATTGTTTGGGAAACTGCCAGCTTGATTGATCTATCCTTGAGGTCTTCATCTTCAGCAAACTCCTCAGGAACAGATTCATAAATCTTCTTTGCCTCAGCCTTTACAATGTGACTGATCCTCAGTCTCAATTTGTCCAGAAAGAATTCTGAGTCTAGTGCTTGAGTAAGAGAACCTGTCTCAAGCCACTTTAGCACCCAAGCTTCTTCATGAGCAAAGGGCTTCCAACTTGCAATTTGATCTTTGCTCTTTGTCAGACGATAGTCTCTCCATCTGTTATATCTGATCTTCTCTTTATTGAACATCGTCAGACGAGTGATCTTTGCATTTTCAGCATCCAACCTTTTAATAAACTCTTCAAAAGCATCAGGGTCATCTCTGACAATCTCCAATGCCAGTTTTACCTCTTCTCTTCTTTTAGGTTGTATTGCTGGAGTAGGCATAACTGGTTTAGGCTTGGTGGGATCTCTCTGTTCACCAATTACAATGCCACCAGTATGCTTTGGACCATGTGAGTCCTTAGTGCTTGCTTCGATAGCAGCAGCCAACTCTGTTGCCTCAACAGCATCCCTTTGTTCTTGAGTCATTTTACTGGCCTCTTCTTCCAGTCTCTTGAGCTTAAGGGCCTTAAGGCGATCTTCCTCAGCCTTTTCTTCGGCCTTCCTTTTCCTTTCTGCCTCATCTAATCTTTTCTTTTCAGCAGCAGTAAGGTAGGGAATCACAATCTTACAAGTCCTTCTCTTCTTTGCTTCAGGACTTTCCACTGTTTGAAGTGGAGTGGCAGCAACAGGAGTAGGGTGCAGAAGAAGTGCATCCCCTTCATTTGTTGTACCAGTCTGCTGTTCTTCTCTAACTTCAGCAGACAGTGCAACAGATGAGTCTTCAGCAGGCTTAGCAGCAGGTTCTTCAATAACAATTGGTCTGTCTGCTGATGATGATATCTCCCTCACTGTTTCATGTGATTCTTCAGAGAATGTAACCTTTCTCTTTGCCTTTGATTTTGTAATCCTTCCTTCAGGTTTGGTTCTAGGAGGACCTTTCACAGAACTCCTTGTCCTCATTCTCTTGGCAGGTTGAATAGGGACAACTTCTTCTGATTCTGTCCTTTCTGGAGATGATCCAATCTCCATCTTTTCAATCTCTTTAGTAAAGTCATCAATGACTTTCTCAGGGATCACAATTTCAGGCTATGCTGATCCAGCTTCAACAGTAGTGCTTACTGTTTGATCAGCAGGCCTACTGGTCTGACCAGTCTTTTTGCCTTTCTTTGCAGGTTCCTTTGCAGCTTTAGTAGTAGCCTTTCTCTTAGAAGTGACTACACTTCTTACTGGCTCGTACACCTTGAACTCTTTGCCACCATGAATGGTCTTGCCGTTTGCTAATGGACATCCCAAACTCATGAACATATGACTCAATAGAATCCCATAGTTCTTCTTCTTGTCACTCAGCAGATCATAGACGTGAGCTGCCCAGTTGACCTTCAGTCCATAATGGATGCAAATCATGGTGTAGTACCTCTTCCTTGGCAACCCATCTAAAGAACTTGTACTGCAGTCCAGTACCTTCGCAATTATATCAACGAATCTCTGATACTCATCTTTCAATTGAATTTTCATCAGATACCCTGTCAACTCCTCTCCCTCTTTGGCGCAAACTTGCCAAAAATCTTCCTCTTTCTCAGACCCAACGTCTGTAACATCTCCTCCTTCATTCGTAAGCTTATACACTTCACTTAAAACAGCAGCCGAAATACAGATCTTCTTTCCCCCAATCGTAGCAGTCATGATAGTTCCTTCATCATTAAACTCTCTGGTTTTGTAGAAGTGTTCTACATCATCCAGGTAAACTTGCTCCTCATGAGCCTCTAAGATTGGAATCAGTGATGCTTCCTTAATCTTTACCAAGATTTCCCTCATTAGATCAGTACCGGTTTTGAAGAATTTGTCGTAACTAAGGTATCTTCCCTCAGCAAAAGCCATTTGAGAGGTTAAGTGATGTAAATCTGTAGAAAACGGAGAGCTAGAAAACATATAGCTTAGAGAGTTAGAGAATTTTGGAATTTTGTGTGCGTAAGTCGACTAATCTGTTCAGATCGGATTTTATAGGTTTCCTTAGGTTTTGGTTATCGTGATAAATATGAACCGTAAGATCAATCTGACAGTTTTTAAATCGTTCGGGTGAGAGTTGCGGACTTCAAATTTATTATTTTAGTATCAGATGGGCGGGAAACTCAATTGGCACTTATATGTTACTTATAAAAGCGTGTTTCAAAAGATGCGATTTATAACCATGCTTATATAATGTATCAGATGAGTAGAGCTTAACTTATCTGACAGATGAGTGATCTGTTATCTGATGTTACTAGAGAGAGCCAATAGCTAGTAATCTTCCTCTGCTGTTTGTCAATCCAGCAAGATAAATTAGTCTTCAATCTTCAAGAATTAAGAACACATCTTCTAATAACATTATTTCAACAAACTATCATTAACCAATTTCATCTTTAGAACAGAAGTACCGCTAGTCTTACACGTTCCCCCTGTCTTTAAGAATTCATAAGTTAACTAGTCTGTTGAGTGTTAATTCTTGAACACAAAAATGGATGACTGTGCTGATGAACTTCAGTCTTCTGATAAGTTCCCCCTCAGCTTCATGCATCCAAATTTAATAGTCCTAGTTCAGCTCTTAGAGTTGAAAACCTTACTTCACTTAGAGGTTTGGTGAAAATATCAGCTATCTGATTGTCTGTATGAACATACTCAATCATAACATTTCCTTTCTCAACATGATCTCTAATGAAGTGATGCTTGATCTCAATATGCTTAGTCCTTGAATGACTTGTAGTATTCTAAGTAAGAGATATTGCACTTGTGTTATCACAGTAGATTGGAATTCCACTGATCTTGATATTGTAATCTTCCAGTTAATGCTTCAACCATAGTATATGTGCACAGCATGCTCCAACAGCTATATATTCAGCTTCAGCAGTAGATATGGATATTGAAGTCTGTTTCTTACTCATCCATGAGATCAGACGACTACCCAAAAATTGACAAGCACCTGTTGTGCTCCTGAATCTGAATATCCAATAAGCTCAAATCCAGATTCTCTAGGATACCACAATCCCAATTCTTGAGTGCCCTTAATATATTTCAGAATTCTCTTGGCAGCTAAGAGATGAGATTCCTTAGGATTTGACTGAAATCTCGCACAAACCCCAACTGAGTACATGATATCAGGTCTGCTTGCTGTTAGATATAACAGTGACCCAATAATGCCTCTGTATTTGGTTATGTCCACTGATTTGCCATTTTCATCTTTATCCAAACGAAGACTAGTAGACATAGGAATAGTAGCAGTAGAGCTAGTTTCCATACCAAATTTCTTGAACAGATCTCTTGTGTATTTTGCTTGTTGATGAATATTCCATCAGGCAACTGTCTAACTTGCAAACCAAGAAAATAATTGAGTTCACCCATCATGCTCATTTCAAACTTATTCTGCATCAGCTTGGAGAACTTGTCACACATCTGTTGGTTAGTTGAACCAAAAATAATATCGTCCACATATATTTGCACAAGTAATATATGATTTTCCCATTCAATTGTGAACAAAGTCTTGTCTACCTTACCTTTACGAAATCCTTTAATTAAAAGAAAATCAGATAGGGTATCATACCATGCTCTTGGAGCCTGTTTCAGTCCATAGAGAGCTTTCTTCAGACGATACACCTTGTCTTCCTGTTGATAAGCTTCAAATCCAGGTGGTTGTTCAACATATACTTCTTCTTGCAATTCTCCACTGAGAAATCCAGACTTCACATCCATCTGATAGACAGTGAAGTTCTTGTAAGCAGCATAGGCTAGAAACAATCTGATTGCTTCAAGTCTTGCTACTTGTGCAAATGTCTCATCAAAGTCAATTCCTTCTTCTTGACAATAACCCTTGGCCACTAATATTGCTTTGTTTCTGGTAACATTACCATCTTCATTCATCTTATTTCTGAAAACCCATTTAGTGCCAATTACCCTTTGATGACTTGGTCTTGGAACTAAGTACCATACTTCGTTCCTTTCAAATTGATTCAACTCTTCTTGCATTGCTTCAATCCAGAAGGAATCACTGAGAGCTTCTTCAATTTGTTTAGACTCTATTTGAGATAGAAAACTAGCAAACATCGCATCTTGTGCATCAGCCCTTCTAGTCTTTACTCTGTCCAAAGGATCACCAATCACTAACTCAGGTGGGTGATTCTTGAGCCATCTAAGATCAGGTTGCAAATCTGAATATTGTCCTCTGTTTTGATCTTGCAACACTACTGTTGGAGATTCAGTAGTAGTCTGTTGAACAGTACTTGTCTGTTGAACATTCTCTGGTCTGTCAGCTGTTTGCAACTTGTCTGTTAGACAATCAGCACTGTGATTTTGAACAGCACTTGAGTTATCAGCTGGGTTGAGGTCAGGTAGTATGATGGGAACATATTCTTCATTCTTTCCAACATTCAACTTCTGTAAATCAGTAGACAGATCTCGATTAATACTTTGATTCTTTTCAGAAGGTTGATTTGGTTCATCAAATACTACATGAATGGATTCTTCTATTAGCATTGTTCTTTTGTTAAAAACTCTATAAGCTTTGCTAACAGTAGAGTATCCTACAAAAACAGCTTCATCAGCCTTTTCTGCAAATGCAGTAAGGTGATTTTTCCCATTATTTAATACAAAGCATTTACAACAAAAAATTTTAAGGTAATGAATGTTTGGTTTCCTGTTGTTCCAAACTTCATATGGAGTCTTGTTCTGATTTTTGTTGATCATGCATCTGTTCTGGGTAAAGCAGGCTGTATTTGTTGCTTCTGCCCAAAATCTTTGTGGCAGCTTGGCTTCAGCTATCATAGTCCTGACAGCTTCTTTCAGTGTTCTGTTTCTCCTTTCAGCAACACCATTCTGTTGAGGGGTTCTAGCAGCTGAATACTCATGATGTATTCCTTTGATATTACAATACTCTTCAACAGTAGAGTTTGTGAACTCTGTCCCTCTATCTGATCTGATCTTCAATATCTTTGAGCTTTTCTCATTCTGGATCAGTTCCATCAGATTAGTAAGATGTTCCTTGGTTTCACTTTTCTTCTTCATGAATATCACCCAATTATATCTTGAATAATTATCCACAACAACTAGGCAGTATTTCTTTCCACCATTGCTGACTGGATCAATGGGTCCAAATAAGTCCATGTGTAGTAGCTCCAAGATTCTTCCAGAAGATTGGTGCTTCTTGCTTTTGAATGATGACTTGATTTGTTTACCCTTCTGACATGCGTCACAGAGCTTATCTTTGCTCATGACTGTTTTAGGAATCCCTTCTACCAGATCATTCTTTATCAATCTGTTTATGGTCTTGAAGTTTAAGTGATTAATCCTTTTGTGCCATAGCCAACTGACTTCACTTGGTGTTGAAGCCACCAAACAAACACTTGGATTCTTGTCAGCAGAATTCCAGTCGACCACGTAGATATTTCCTTGTCGTTTTCCAGATAAAATTATCTTCTTTGTACCAATCTGTTCAACATAGCACTTATTTGTTGAGAAGATGACTAAATATCCCTTGTCACAAAATTGACTTATGCTCAGCAGGTTGTACTTTAGGCCTTTAACATATGAGACGTCAGATATCTCTATGTTTCCCTTGATTAAGCTTCCTTTGGCTACAATCTTGCCTTCTTTACTGTCTCCAAAAGTAACTTTTGGACCATCCACAGCAACAGCATCAGTCAGTTCATGTATGCTTCCACACATGTGCCTTGAACAACCACTGTCCAAGTACCAGATCTTCTCTACTTTACTCCTACTCCTAATCCTAACCTTCAAAACAAAAATAAAATTGTTTTAGGTACCCTTATTGAGAGGGTCCTGAAGGATTAGTTCCACCTTTGACAACCCAAGATGTTGATGTCTTAGGCTTCTTAGGCTTCTGAGTTTTGACAGGAGCATGAACAGTTTTATCATTATCATATTCAGCAGATAAGTCATGTTGATGATCAGTATGATAAGGAAAATGTTCATAAGCAGGGTAAGGTGCATGATAAGCAGGGTATGCATGCATTGGATGAGCAGGATATGGTGCATAGTAAGTTGGAAATTGAGGTGCATGATACATAGGAGGATATGCAGCAGATTGCACATAAGACTCATTTCCATACCAAGCATTTTGATTTTTCTTATTCTTATGCTTCTTTGGTTTACTAGTAGCTTGCTCATTAACAGATGACTTAGTTTTACCACTAGTCTGATTCAGTTTAGCTTTATCAGCAGACTTCTTAGGACTCTGCTGTTTGGTCTTACTAGTCTGTTTACCTACACTAGGCTCTTTGCTCTTTTTAGCCTTAGGAGTTTTTGTCTCCTTTAACATTTTCTTAGGTGAAGCAGGTTTAGTAGTTTGAACATACAGAATGACCTTACTATTGTCAACAGATATAAATTTTTCAGTATGATTCAATTCTAGCTTATCCTGTTCTAAAGGTATCTTCTGTTTACTAGACATATGAGTTGATGCAACAGATGATTTCTCATGAGACTCAATAACTTTTTTAAGTTCCATGATTTTACCCTTATAAACTTCACATTCAGCTTTCAGAGACTCATGTTCTTGCTCAAGCTTTTTATATTCAGCTGATTCTCTTGGCTTTTCAGCTGTGAGTTTCAGTGAACTATTTTGCTCTTTTAGCAATATCATCTCTTCCTTAAGCTTTTTATATGCTTCAGCAATAGTAGTATTGTTAAGCATCATTTGTTCAAATGAATTAAATAATTAATTACCAAGAGGAGTTACCTCATCCTCAGAGTCATCAGATTCCTTGGCCATCAGACAGATGAGAGCAGGGTTCTCTTCATCAGAAGATTCTTCGTCAGACGTGTCTGAGTCTGAATCAGATGAGTAGACAGCAGCCAGCTTCTCTGCTTCCGCCACATTGCCTTGCCTTTCTGATGCTTTCTCTCTTTTCTGATTATTTTCTCTTCCTCAGTGTATTTTTCTGCTTTTGGATATGGACAGTCTCTGATGAAGTGTCCCAATTTCCTGCAGTTATAACACATTAGTTTTGCTTTATAATCATCCTTTTCTTGAGAAGAAGAGTTAGGTTTAGAAGTAGAGGCATTGTTGTATTTGTTCTTCATTTTTCTCTTGTAGAACTTCTTGAAATTGTTCATCAGCAATGCTACATCTCCAGCTGTGTACTCCTTTTTGTTGAGTAATGTGGCTTCATCAGATGAGTCCACTTCTTTACCTCTTTGTGCTGGTCTTCTTGGATTTTCAGTAGCAACTAAGGCAGCTGTGGGTCCTGAAGTTGAGGTTTCTTCAATTCCCATTCTAGGCAGTTTATACTCGAATGCCTTGAGTACGGAGAACAGCTCTGTAAGAGAGATCTTTCCCAAATCTCTTGATTCTTCCATCGCCGTCACTTTCATGTTGAACTTGGGAGGTAAAGCCTTTAGTACTCTGACCGTGATCTCTTTATCAGTAAAGGTTTTTCCCAACTTTAGAACTTCATTGAGTGTTCTGATAAACGTGGTATCCATCTGATCAATGGTCTCTCCAGATTTCATCTTGAAGTTATCCAGTTTCTCCAAGGCAACAGTAAGCTGATGCTTTTTTATGGCATCATTGCCTTCGCTCATATCTCTGACTTTATCCCACATCTCCTTTGCAGTTTTGCAATGTTTGACTTTGTCAAACCGATCATTATCCAGGGCTTTAGTCATGATAAATTTTCCGACTTTATCCAGATTAAATAACTTTATTTCTTCTGGAGTCATCTCATGAAGGTCTTTTTCCACCACGGTATCAATTTCATTGATTTTTATCGTCTTGGTGAATCTGAATGGACCTTTAATGATACATGTGTACATGTTGTCATTATAAGCAGCTAGGAAAATCTCCATTCTGATTTTTCAGTCTTCAAACGACATACCAGCAATGTGGGGAACATGGCTGATACAGTCCATTTTTCAAAAAGTTTTTATTTTTCAAAAAGATGCTCTTTTGAAAAGTTCTGAAAAACCATTGAAAAACATTTGGATCAAGCTCGTTGATCAGGTAGCTGATTCTAATGAACCACCTGCTCTGATACCACTTGTTGGTCCCAAGTGGTCAGATGAGGTCTAGAGGGGGGGGGGGTGAATAGACCTCTGAAAATTTTTAGACTTAAAAACTTTTCAGTCGTCTGTAAGCAGACTAAGCTTATAAAGAACAGTAAGCTGACTATGCTGATCGTGCACAAATCTTGAACAGCAGAGTGACCACTTATCTTATAGCAACTTACCTGATTACAGCAAAATTAGTTTTTCAAGAGTATACTTGCAGCGGATAATTAGAAAGTGTTTTTCACAAGTAGACTAAGTCTTAAAATGATTTTATCCCCAGTTTAAAAACTTCTTTAAAATCTTTCAATCAATTCGAAGTGTTTACTTATGCAATTTGAAATATGCGAGGAAAACTTAAATGCAAATTAACACAAAGGATTTTTATAGTGGTTATATGGATGAAAATCCTTTAGTCCACTCTTCCAGATCACTTAGATTCTGGGTTATACAATAAACACACAGTTTACAATATATCTCCACCTAGACCTAAACAACAAATGAAAAGGCTGTAAGCTCGCAATAGGAAATCACTCAGAAAACCTATCCTCTGAAGTTAAATCACTCACAAAGACGAATTTAAACTTCACACAACACTCAGCTTAATACAAAATCACTCAGAATGTATTTTTCTATTTTCTTCAACTGGGTTTCTGTCAACAGATAACTTCCACCAGACGAGTGAGCTGTTCGAGCTTATTGAGACTTAGAAATTTTCTGCTTTAAAAATGAAATCTCAGAAATGTTGTTGTGTATCTCTCTCTTCGAAATCAGCTCTATTTATACTTGGATTTGAAAATATGACCGTTGAAGCAAATCATACTTCAAATCCATAGCCTTAGCCCAAATTCAGAACGGCTCCCTGCTACAATACTTTTTCTGCTGTACTTTCCTGTAGCTAGCTGCATTAAATGCACCATGCTGATCAGAGAATATTCTTCAATCATTTGCCATTACTACCATTATCTTGCAGCATTAATTACACCAAGTGCATTTATTACCGTTGAACTATCTCATGATCTCTTGTACTCTGCTGATCGATGCAACTCTGCTGATAGATACTCTGCTGATCAAATACTGAACTAATCTGATTTGAGTCAGCTGATGGTCTACCCTTCTGATTGCTGTTTCAGCGTGAGATCAGTAGTCTTCTGGGCTTCGAATTTTGAACTCTTCTGATGTCTTCTTCACTTGTTCAAAATTTTTCTAAGGGACCTAAGCTTTCCATACTTAGCTGATTTTGACATTTTGGAAACCATCAAAACCTTCCCTTATCTTCTTATCTTCTTTGCACTTCATCTTCATCTTCATCCAACATTTCTCAATGCCTGTTGAATTTATACACAGATTCCACATCTTGTTTAGCAAAATATGAACCCATCTGGTTAACATGAAGCTAAAAATACATATGAATTTCAACACCCAATCACAAAAATTATCAATATCAAGCAAAAGAAAAATGAATTAATGGGACTTACGAAAGGGGAATGGCCGTGGCTGGGGTTGAGAGGAGTCGGGAGCCGTCGCGAGTTGAGAGGGGCTGTGCAGCAGCGGGTTCTGTTCCGTCGCGGGTTGAGAGGAGATGGGAGCCGTCGCGAGTTGAGAGGAGTTGTGCAGCCGCGGGTTCTGTTCCGTCGCGGGTTGAGAGGATATGGGAGCCGTCGCGAGTTGAGAGGGGCTGTGCAGCCGCGGGTTGAGAGGAAGAAGGAGAAAGGGGAAGTGGAGGAGTGGTGGTGGCAACGGAGGGGATTTTCCGACGTTGCTGCGGCTGAGGAAATAAGGACAGGGTGGAGGAGAGGGGTTGGCGGCTGATGTTTAATTTTGAAATGAAAAGGGAGAGTGAAATGAATTGGGCACTGTCTAGGGTTAAATGTGCATTTTCCGACGGATATTCTTACAGGAAATTCCGTCGGAAATATTTAAATTTTTTTTTTGGAAATTCAAAATTTTATTTGTAAATTATTATTCATGTGTATTTATAATTTAAATTGTTATATTTTCTTACTTTTTTATTCAAAATTATTCGAAATTAAAATTTGTAACTTTAATTGATCAAAATCGAAATTATTGACCATATGGTTATATACATTGAAACATATATATTGTTATGTACATTGAAGATTATTCGAAATTAGATGTCTCGATTCTCAAATCGTAACGTTAATTGATCAAAATCGAAACTATTGACCATATGATTATGTACATTGAGGTTATTCGAAATCAAATTGATCAATTCTTGGTTTTTAACGTTAATTGACCAATATCGAAATTATTGACCATAGGGTTAAGTACACTGAGGTTATTCGAAATCAAATTGATCGATTCTCAATTTTTAACATTAATTCACCAAAAATGAAATTATTGACCATAGGGTTATATATATATATACATTGAGGTGATTCAATCAGATTGATCGATTCTTGGATTATTCTCACATTCATGATATTATTCGCAATCAGGTACATTAATGACAAATTGTTGACCTTAGAGATACGTACATTGAGGTTATTCAAAATCAATTTCATACTTGGCTCGAAAATATATATATGTACATTGAGCTAAGTTACTTGCATCAGATCAATTAACCAAAATTCAGTCCATATTGAATTTATAATCAAAAAAATATTTTTTAGAACCAAATGCAAAATAAAAATTAGAGATTGAATTGTTTAATAAGATAATATAGAATCACGTACAAACTCAAGTAAATTTTAGAGTTGAACTCACATAACCTAATAAGAATTATATGATTATGTACTGATTTAATTTGTTGAATACATGTACATTGAGGTTATTCAAAATCAATCAAAGATCTAAACGGGAGACTAATTTATACATAACCACTAACCCCTAGCTACATATATAAATCAAAGCTTAGGGGAAATTATGTTGAAATTTCGTCAATTGAAGATCAAAATGGGAGACTAACTTGTACAAGACCACTAAGTGGTTATTGCAAAAAGTTGTTTAAATCGGTCAAAATTTATGAAAAACGAGTCAAGTCAACGAAATTTGCAATAATGTGGATCAAAATATTTTTATATTCTGTATTTATTATTATTATTATTTTGCATAGTAAATAATTAATTTATTATTTTTAAAGAAAATAATTTAAATTTTATTTTTAATTATTTTCCGACGAAATTTTTCCATGGGAAAATATTAAATATTTTTTAACTAATTTCCGACGGCTAAATTCCATCGGAAAAAAATAAAATATTAATATTTTCCGACGGATATAAATCTGTCGGAAAATAAGGGTTTTTTTATTTTTTTAAATTGTTTTCCAACGGATAAAATCCGTCGGAATTGAGTAAAAAATTTTTTATTTATTTTTTTATATATTTTCCGATGGAAATTTATTATCGTCGGAAAATAATTAATTTTCTATTTTTGGTTTCCGACAGAATTTTTCCGTCGGACATTAATGACTCGTCGGAAAGTTAGTCGGAAATTTCCGATGGATATTAATCCGTCGAAAATTCTGTCGGAATTTTCGGCGAATATTTGTCCGTCGGAAATTTCCGACGGAATACATTCCGTCGGAAAATTTCCTTCGGAAAATGCTGTTTTTTTCGTAGTGATCTATACATGTCTTTTAGAAGTTTCCAATAATTCAAATGTTAGATTCTATAATTTTTTCCTGACTTGAGAAAAGCACTCCAACATCTATCCAAATGGAATTACCACTTGGTTTGGAAAGTCAGTAACCACATTTTTTTTTAATTTATTACAATTCCACATACTAGAGGTTAAGATTTCTATAAAAAGGCAGTTTAGTACATAACTTCAAATCAAGATAAAATTGAAATCTTTCTTACTTAGCTACACTTGTTTCTTGAAAACCCACAAAAAAATGCCATCAAAAGAAGAACTTGTGAGAATAGGCAAAGAAGGCTTTGCCTCAATTGATGAACACTTTGGGAAAAAGAAGAAGTCTTCTCCTCCAAAAGGCTATAACAAAAGTTGTACATATCAATATCAGCCACAAAAGCCTCAAATTTATCAGGTAAAACCAGTTTCTACAACCGAAAAGGTGATGAATAGTTATGAAGTGGCGCAGTTTGTCAATGGAGTTTCGATTATGGACTATTCAAAGAGGAAATCTGCAGCTATGGCTTATTAGATTTGATAGTATGTTTATGTAATGTAACGCTTGCTCTTGTATTAGATGACATAGTAGTTGGAGTCACTTGTAAATAATGTAGTATGTGGAGTCTATAAAACTTTTGATGTGTGAATACAGGTGTTCTTGGCTTTAATGATAAAACATATTTTGCCACAAAAATTTGGAATGAAAATGCTAAAGAGAAATATGGTTGTAGATTGTGCAAGTGATAAGGTATGACCTTGATTCAAGAAAATTTGAAGCTTTCTTCTACCTAGAACTGCTATAGAGTTTGGTAAGTACAATTTTGACATCTGACTAACTCGTGATTAATCTAATGGAAGAGACTTGTTGCACAATGTGGTGAATCAAAGTTCGAATCCTTGTTGGGAGAGTTTTCTAAGTAATGTTCCCAACGTACCTAAAAAATATATCTAAATACTCGATTTAATCAGTTAATTCATAAAGAATGTAAGTTCTCTAGCTTAAATTTCAATATTCCTCTCCTCAATGTAGCTCTTAAAGTTAATTCGATCAACGAACGAGTTCAACTGAAAATGACACATCTCGATCCCTTAACTCTTTGTTATGCAAAAGGGAGACACATATACTTACATGTTACAATTAGGCTATATCTACAACAATAAATATTTTGATTTTCCACTTCAGAAAAAATCAGAGGCCATAATACATACCATCATTTACAAGCCAAAAGATTGTATTTCTTTTCAATGAGTTACATTCGTTTAATTGGTAAAAAGAACACTGGCAAAGTTACATCCGGAAAATTTTATATACTATATCAACTATTATAAAATGAGAGAATATAAAATATTATTTAATTTATATATAAAATCGAACTAGTTTGTAAGATATTTTTTTGAAATTTAGAAAATCAAATAAGTGTAGCTGAGATATAAAATATTATTTAATTTATATATTTTATATGTAAAATTTAATTAGTTTAAAAGTTTATCATCGAAATTTCAAAAATCTAATATGCTTAACTGATACTTGTTTCTTTACAGATAGGATCAATTCTGCAAAATTTTCAACAATATTTCATCTAAAATTTTGAATTTTCATTTTCAAAAATTTGACGAAATTATCAAATTTATCGAGCCCCATTAACTTTTGTATACCAAATGTATTAGATATTTAACATATGATACCATAACTTTAAAATAAGATCATTTACGATAACAAAAGTGAAATACTCTCGTTATAAAATACCATGTCCTAAATAGTAGTTTGCGATTAGAAAAGGATTGCATAATGAGTATATTTCCAAAATGATAAAATTAAAGCCAACTTATGAAATGATTACAAAATTTTCTCAAAGTAATTCTCTCTAATTTCCAGCTATATATTAATTGGTTTAAGAAAAACTCAACCAAGATCTTCAATAAGAACAATAAAATATTATATTATACTGAGGAGTGAAATAGCAGATTAACTCCTGTGTTATTTTAAATAGGCAATTTAACTCATTGTGATAAATAAAAGGGCAAAATACCTCCCTGTGATATTCTAAATAGGCAATTTAACTCCCTGCATTAAGAAAAATGGCAAAATAACTCCCTATGTTTCTATAAAAGAAGCACATTGCCTCCCTCCAAATTGTTTATTAATTCATATCACAGGGAGTTAAATTGCTCATTATTTTATTTCACAGGGATGTATATTGCCTATTTTTATATCCCGAGGAGGTAAATTGCTCATTATTTCATTTCAAGAAGAGGTAAATTGCCTATTTTATTTCACATGAAGGTAAATTGCCCATTAAATATATCACATGGAGTTAACTTTAAAAAAAACCGTTATATTGAGTGATCTCCACATGAATCAAATGAATTCTGATATGATCAATTTTGTAATGTTCAGAAATCCCACTTGATAGTTGATAGATTTTTTTTTTTTTTTTAAGAAGACCCGAAACACGGGTAGAGATATATTAATGATAGAAATCATGAATTACAAGATCCTGAATAAAACTCGGTAAAACAGAAGTGGAAAGAGAAATACTAAGAGCTAATTTGGAAAGGGTGTGAGCTACAAAGTTGCTTTCTCTAAACACGTGGGAGCACTCGAAAGATTCTAAACTTGAGGCCAAGTGTTTAATATCTTCAAAGATATGGCCCAAAGGGTGGTGGTGAATGTAATATTCTGATTCTCTAATGCCAATAACAACCGATTTGCAATCGCTTTCCAGTATAATACGTTTCCAACCTATAACAATACCAAACTCAATTCCTCGAAGCATAGCTGCTGCTTCGGCTGCCTCAGGTGATAGAGGGACACTTCGAACTTCTGAACGCCATTCCAAGCACTTACCAAGATGGTCACGGGCCATAAGACCAATTCCGAAGCTGTTAGAACTTTCTTTTATAGCTGCATCCACGTTAATTTTAACAACTCCAGATGGTGGTGGTGACCAATTTGATGAAGCTGGTCTAATTTGCTGAGGAACAACAAAATAGTTGATAGATAGTTATAAACACAAAAAAGTAGGATATGTTAATCGAGTTAATTGCAATTTACGCCACTATAATATGTGCAATTATACGTAGAATTTTAGGCCACTATGTTATGTTTAACGTTTAATTTATTCTTTTCAAATTCAAAAATATCATAAGGGCATCTCCAATCCTAAGCCATCAAAGTGGGTAATCAAATACTCATTTGAGGACTGTTACAGTGTTTTGGGACCTCTGCAAATGTTTTATATTCCAATGCACAACCATCAAAATGGAACATCAATTGTTCTCATTATTTAAAATTAAGTCAAATTGATACTAAAACAAAATTAAACCCATTTAAAAATGCAATCAAATATAAAAACGAGACTAAAGTGTATATTACAAATTGTTGGTCCCAAAAGTGGTCAATGAGATCTAGAGGGGGGGGGGGGTTGAATAGATCTCATAAAACTTTAAAACTTTTTCTCTAACTTTTTCTGTCAGCAGACTAAGCTGATATGATTCGTAAGTTTACTAAGCTGATCGCGCACAAAGCTTTGAACAGCAGAGTTGACCACTCATCTGATTTCACTAGGCTGATTCAGATATACTCAGAGTTTCAAAACTTGTATGCAGCGGATATATCAAGTATGTTTTTCAAACAAGTTTATCTTTCAAAGTTTTACCTCAGTTTTACAAAATTCTTTTCAAAACATTTTTAACTGTTGAATGCTCTTTTTGAGATATGCAAGAAAAGAATGCAGATGTAAAACACCGATATTTTTATAGTGGTTATATGGATCAAAGTCCTTTAGTCCACTCTTTCAAGTCACATAGATCTTGGGTTATACTATAAACACACGGTTTACAATATACTCTGCTTGCGCCTAACAACAAATGAACAGGCCACAAGTGCGCAATAGGAGATCACAAAGAAAACCTATTCTACAGAGTGTTATCACTTCACGAAGATGGATAACAGCTCCTCACAACTCTCTGCTTGCGCCAGACAACAAATGAAATGGCCACAAGTGCGTAGTAAGAAATCACACAGAAATCCTACTCTCCGAAGCTAGATCACTCACATAGATGGATCTACACTCCTCACGCTATTTTCAGTATAGGAGCTCACAAAGAAAACCTACACTAAGAAGCTATATCACTTCACACAGATGGATATACACTCCTTTCTTTTCTCAGTTGAAAGTCACTCAGACAGACAACGCATGTTCTCTGTTCTTCAACGAAAAGCTTCGTCAACAAATGACTTCGCTTGTGATCAGACGACTCAACTGATGGATCTTGCTCTATAGATGTGATCTTGAATTGTGCAAGTCTCTTTTCGATCTTCAGTTAGTCTTCTATTTATACTCTTGGATTTGAATTTCTGCCCGTTGAAGATGTGACAGAATTCTGCAGTCCTCGAGTACCGGTCCCCATTTTCTGGAACGGCTCCCTGCAACTGCTACAGTACAGTCTGCTGTACTTTCTGTCAGTCGCATTTAGTGCACTCAGCAGGTTACCGTTGGACAGCTTGCTGACCGTCTTCACTTGGCTGATGGGAGTACTAAGCTGATGGCTACTCTGCTGATTCAAGAATGAACATATCTATCTTAACTCGGCTGATGATCACCAATCTGATCTTTACTGATCTGATATCCCACTCGGCTGATTCGGTCACATAGCTTCCAGACCTTGAGATAGGTTTCACTAAGCTGTTCTTAGTTGATGACTTATCCTTTTGATCTTCAAAACCATTATGGCCTTTTTGTCATCTTCAAAACCTTCTCTAATTTATACCAACAATTTCCCCCTTTTTGATGATGACAAAACCTTCAACTTAGAACGTCTTCTAAGTCTTCAGATTTGGTCTTCATACCTTGAGATGGAAATTTATTGATCTGATACAACTTTCAAAAATTACCAATAGTTGGTTCTTTTCCCTTTTCTGTTCTTCTGATTAAAGGGTTCTTAGTTGCATCCTTTATCTTCCCCCTTTTTTTCATCAACAATAGTACTTGAGTTGCATCTCTTCTTCCCCTTTTTCTCTTTATAGGATTGCAAACTTAGTATGCTGAAGACAATTAGGTGAGTACTAGGCTGATTTAGGTAGTCTTCGTTGCTGTTTATCACTCCAGCTAAGAAAATTTCCCCTAACTTCAAGAATTGATACCACTTGTTGGTATTTGTGGTCTGATTCCACTTGTAGTCTGATGCTACTTGTAGTCTGATACTACTTGTATAAATGTAAATCAGATTAGTCAGCTGATATCACTTGTTGATGTGATAATACTTGCTGATACCACTTGATGTAGTACATTCTTGAATAACACTTGGCTGTTGAGTTCCAGTCGGCTGATTAAGAAGCAGTCTTCTGATAGCTTCATTTTGACTTATTGAAAACTTCATCTTTATTTAGGAGTACCGCTAGTCGTACACGTTCCACCTAAGTTCAAGAATCCGTGGTCAAGTAGTCTGATGAGAGTTTCTCTTCAAGACACTCAGCCGTTGAATTCCAGTAAGCTGTTCTGGGTTAGTCTTCTGATAAGTTCCCCCTCAACTTATGAATCCAAAATCAACAAACCACTTTCTTTGTCACATGGTTGACTGATACCACACTTGTTGGTGATACTGCTTGTTGCGATCAGTTGTTGGTCTTTAATACCACTTGTTATTCTTTGTTAATCTTCAACTTTTCAACACTCTTGCGTTCCTTGAAATCTCCAAATGTAGAGTCTACCACTTTAATTATACCACTTTGTTGATACCACTTATTTGATAACACACTTGTTGGTACATGCTTGCTGGTGAGACCACTTGTTGAACTTTAGTGAAATTTGCAAGGCAGTCAACTCATCTTTGTCATCTCACATGCACTTCACCTGTAAAACAGATGAATATTTTTGGTACCCCTTGTTTATTGGGTCCAGCATGGTTAGTATAACCTTTGACATGTGATGATCTAGTGACTTATGTTTTATCATGATGATACCACTTGTCATTATGATACCACTTTCTGGTCATGATTAAAACAAAGCTCATAAACGAGGTAAGATGCATAAAATGTGTGATAAACATGCATATTGAAATGAGGATGGCAATCAGCACAGTGAACATGATCAACATGATAATTTGAAGAAGCATAGTGCATGTCATAATAATTATCATAATGTGATTCAAATTCTTGCCAGATAATTCATTTTTACCTCAATTTCTTACCTGAGTTATTTAATAACTCTCCTTAGATTTAGCAGACTTGACATTTAAATTTTAATCCTATCAGCAGCCTATTCGGCTTATGGATTTTAGTAGTCTGATTCGTCTTAGGTAGCTTACTAGGTGTTCTAACCTGTTGAGCATCAGTAGACTTCTTCTTTTAAGCCTCTGATTTCTTTTTGTTTAGAGAATGATGCAAGTTTTTCTTTTAAATTTCATTTATATTTTCAAAACAAACTGCATACTCAGCTTTTAGAGTTTCATTCTCATGCTCAAGCTTTTTGGTAGTCAGCTGATTCTTGAGGTTTTTCAACCTGAAGTTTCAGTGATCTGATTTGCTCTTTTTAGCAGAGTCATCTCTTCCTTAAGCTTGGCAAATGCACATACAATATTTGAATTTGTAATATAGCGTTTATTCAAACGATTCAAATAGTGCATTTAATTAATAGTAGAAGTTACCTCTGATTCAGAATCATCAGATTCTATGACAGTTAAGCACAGTGTTTCAGGTACTTCTTCAAATTCTTTATCAGACGACTGACGGTCTGAATAAGATGTGCAGGAGTTTATTAGCTTTGCTGCATCAGCTAACTTTGATTTGCTCTTTCTAGGCTTACGCTCCTTTTTGGCACACTTTTCCTTTTCAGCAAACTTTTCAGATGATGAGTGAGAATGATCTTTGATCAAGAGTCCATACTCCTCTTCATTGTAGTCTCTAAGTTTTGCTTTGGAGGAATCCCTGTTTTCCTGAAAATGATTAGAAGAAGATGAAGTAGCATTTTTATATTTTAATTTCATTTTCTTCTTGTAGAACTTCTCAAAATCATTCAGCAGCAGGGTAACGTCGTCAGCAGTGTAGACTTTTTCTGAACTCAGCAGAGTCTTCTGTTTTGACTTGTCTGCTGATTTTCTTGACTTGTCTGACGCCATTAGAGCAGCAGTAGGGTCTGAACTGGTTGACACTTCTAATCCCATTCTTGGCATTTGATACTCAAAAGCTTTGAGGGATGAGAACAGTTCGGAAAGGGAAATCTTCCCTAAATCCCTTGATTCTTCCATAGCTGTCACCTTCATGTTGAATTTAGGTGGCAAGGCCTTGAGAACCTTTGCGGTGATCTCTTTGTTCGAAAATTCTTTACCAAACCTTAGAACTTCATTCAGAGCTTTGGTAAATCTGGTATCCATCTGATCAATCGTCAACAAATGACTTCGCTTGTGATCAGACGACTCAACTGATGGATCTTGCTCTATATGTTGGATAAGGATGAAGATGAAGGCACTAAAGAAAGTTTGATAAGGGAGGTTTTGATGCATTCCAAAACTTCATAAATTGGCTAAGTATGGAGTAACTTAGCTGATAGACTTATCAAGGAATTTTGACTAAGTAAAGAAGACATCAGAAGAGTCAAAGTTTCAAGGTCCAAGACTTCTGATCTGCTGAAGCAAAGTTATCAGATTAGTGAAGATCAGCCGACTCAAATCAGATTTGTTCAATTTTGAGATCAGCCGAGTTCACCATCAGACGTATACTTTCGTCAGCCAAGTGAAGAAGATCATGAAGTGTTCCCAACGGTAATAAATGCCCCTTGGTGTAATAAATGCTGAAGTACGAGGATATTTAAGACAAATGATTGAAGAAAAGCTTCGCATCAGCCGAGTGCATTTAATGCTGCCTGCAGAATAGTACTGTTTACAGTACGGACAGACTGCAAAAGAGCCGTTCGCGGATTTTAAGGACCAGTACTCGAGGAATTTGAATCCTGTCTCTCTTCAACGGACATTTTTCAATCCTCAAGTATAAATAGCTGCAAGAGACAAAGAAGAAGAAAGCAACACACTTTCTGAGAGAAATTTCCGAAGCAAAATTCTTTAAGTCTCAAGAACAGCTCACTCATCAGCTGAGTCATTTGTTGACGAAAGCAGAGTTGAAGAATCAAGAAAAATACATCTTCTGAGTGATTTTGTAAACAAGAGTGTTGTGCGGAGTTGTGATCCATCTTTGTGAGTGATCAAACTTCAGAGGATAGGTTTTCTGTGTGATTTCCTATTGCGAACTTGTGGTCGTTTCATTTGTTGTTCGACGCAAGCAGAGTATACTGTAAACTTTGTGATTATAGTATAACCCAAGATCTGAGTGACTTGGAAGAGTGGACTAAAGGATATTTAAATCCATATAACCACTATAAAAATTACTTGTGTTTTTACATTGTTTCAAAACTGCATATCTTCTGTTTGCATAAAAACACATTAAGTTAACTGTTTGAAAAAGAACAAAAAGGAGTTTATAAAACTGGGGAAACATTTTTCAAACTGCTAAGAATACTTGTGAAAAACACTTTGAAAATCCGCTGCAAGTACTCTAAGTATTAAAACTGATTTCTGCAAAATCAGCTAAGTAACTATCAGACGAGTGGTCAACAAGACTGTTCAAAGATTTGTTCGCGAACAGAATTGTAACTTACTAATCTGATCAGCTTAGTCTGTTCAGTAAGAGTAAAGTTTTAAAGTTAAATTTGAAGAAAATTTTTAAAGAGGTTTATTCACCCCCCCCCCCTCTAAACCTCTTCTGACCACTTGGGACCAACAAGTGGTATCAGAGCAGGTGGTTCATTAGAATCAGCTGCCTGATCAACGAGCTTGATCCGAGTGTTTTTCAAAGGTTTTCAAAACTTTTCAAAAGAGCATCTTTTTGAAAAACAAAAACTTTTTGAAAAATGGATTGTATCAGCCATGTTCCCCACATTGCTGGTATGTCCTTTGAGGACTGGAAAATCAGAATGGAGATTTTCCTTGCTGCCTATAATGACAACATGCATACATGTATCATTAAAGGTCCATTCAAATTCACCAAGACCATCATCGTAGATGAAGCTCAAATAGTGGTGGAAAAAGACTTAACAGAAATGACAGCAGAAGAAATAAAGCTGTTCAACCTGGACAAAGTCGGAAGATTCATCATGACCAAAGCCCTGGATAATGATCGGTTTGACAAAGTCAAGCATTGCAAAACTGCAAAGGAGATGTGGGATAAGGTTCGTGACATGAGTGAAGGCAATGATGCTATTAAAGAGCATCAGCTCAGTGTTGCCTTGGAGAAGCTGGACAACTTCAAGATGAAGTCTGGAGAAACCATTGATCAGATGGATACCAGATTCACCAGAACTCTGAATGAAGTTTTGAAGCTGGGAAAGACTTTCACTGACAAAGAAATCACTGTCAGAGTACTGAAGGCTCTACCTCCCAAGTTCAACATGAAGGTGACAGCAATGGAAGAATCAAGAGATCTGGGCAAGATTTCTCTAACAGAGCTGTTCTCCGCACTCAAGGCTTATGAGTATAAACTGCCAAGGATGGGAATTGAAGAAACCTCAACTTCAGGACCCACAGCTGCACTTGTTGCTGCTGAAAACACCAGAAGACCAGCACAGAAAAGCAAAGAAGTGGACTCATCTGATGAAGCCACTCTACTCAACAAAAAGGAGTACACTGCTGGAGATGTAGCATTATTGATGAACAACTTCAAGAAGTTCTATAAGAGAAAGATGAAAAACAAATACAATCATGCTGCTTCTACTTCTAAACCTAACTTTTCTTCTCAGGATAAAGAGGATTATAAATCAAAACTGATGTGTTACAACTGCAGGAAATTGGGACACTTCATAAGAGACTGCCCATATCCAAAAGCAGAGAAGTACACTGAGGAAGAGAAGAAAATGAGAAAAGAAAGAAAGCATCAGAGAGGCAAGGCAATGATGGCTGAAGCAGAAAAGCCAGCTGCTGTCTACTCATCTGATTCAGACTCAGACTCGTCTGATGAAGAATCGTCTGATGAAGAAAAACCTGCTCTCCTGTGCCTGATGGCAAAGGAATCTGATGACTCTGAGGATGAGGTAACTCCTCAAGAAAATGAACTGTTTAATTCTCTAGAGCAAATGATGTTGAATAATACTACTATTGCTGGAGAGTTTGTTAAGCTTAAGGAAGAGATGAACTTGCTAAAAGAGCAAAATAGTTCACTGAAACTTTTAGCTGAAAAGCCAAAAGAATCAGCTGAATACAAACAGCTTGAGCAAGAGCATGAATCTCTGAAAGCTGAATGTGAGGTCTATAAGGGAAAAATCATGGAACTTGAGAAAATTATTGAGTCTCATGATAAGTCGACTGTTGCATCCATGCATACATCTAAGAAACAGGAGACACCTTTAGAAAAGGATAAACTAGAGTTGAACCATACTGAAAAATTCATATCAGCTGACAATAGTAAGGTCATTCTGTATGTTCAAACCTCTAGATCTACCTCAACTGAGAAAGTGGTAAAGGAGAAGAAATCTCCTAAGGCTAAAAAGAGCAAAGAGCCTAGTGTAGGAAATCAGACTAGTAAGACCAAACAGCAGAGTCCTAAAAAGTCTGCTGATAAAGCTAAATTGAACCAGTCTGTTGGTAAAGCTAAGTCTAAACAAGTTGAGCAAGCACCTAGTAAACCAAAGAAGCATAAGAATAAGAAAAATCAAAATGCTTGGTATGGAAATGAGTCATATTATGTGCAACCTACTACATATCATCCTATGTATCATGCACCTCAGTTTCCTAATTACTATGCACCTTACCCTGCTCATCCAATGCATGCATATCCTGCATATCATGCACCTTACCCTGCTTATGAACATTATTCATATCATACTGATCATCAACATGACTTATCTGATAACTATGATAAAAATGAAACTGTTCATGCTCCTAAAACTCAGAAACCTAAGAAGCCTAAGACTTCAACATCTTGGGTTGTCAAGGGTAGAACTAATCCTTCAGGACCCTCTCAATAAGGGTACCTAAAACAATTTTATTTTTGTTTTGTAGGTTAGGATTAGGAGTAGGAGTAAAGTAGAGAAGATTTGGTACTTGGACAGTGGATGTTCAAGACACATGTGTGGAAACATACATGAGTTGACTGATGCAGTTGCTGTGGATGGTCCAAAAGTCACTTTTGGAGACAGCAAAGAAGGCAAGATTAAAGCTAAAGGAAGATTAATCAAGGGAAACATAGAGATATCTGACGTCTCCTATGTTAAAGGCCTAAAATATAATCTGCTGAGCATAAGTCAATTTTGTGACAAGGGATATTCGGTCATCTTCTCAACAGATAAGTGCTACGTTGAACAAATTGGTACAAAGAAGGTAATTTTATCTGGAAGACGACAAGGAAATATCTACATAGTCGACTGGAATTCTGTTGACAAGAATTCAAGTGTTTGTTTGGTGGCATCTGCACCAAGTGAAGTCAGTTGGCTATGGCACAAGAGGATGAATCATTTAAACTTCAAGACCATAAACAGATTAATCAAGAATGATTTGGTAGAAGGGATTCCAAAAGCAGTCATGAGCAAAGACAAGCTCTGTGATGCATGTCAGAAGGGTAAACAAATCAAGTCATCATTCAAAGAAAAGAAGCACCAATCTTCTGGAAGAATATTGGAGCTGTTGCATATGGACTTATTTGGACCCATTGATCCAGTCAGCAATGGTGGAAAGAAATACTGCCTAGCTGTTGTGGATGATTATTCAAGATATACTTGGGTGATTTTCATGAAGAAGAAAAGTGAAACCAAGGAACATCTTACAAATCTGATGGAACTGATCCAGAATGAAAAGAGTATCAAAATATTGAAGATCAGGTCAGATAGAGGGACAGAGTTTACAAACTCTACTGTTGAAGAGTATTGTAACATGAAGGGAATACATCATGAGTATTCTGCTGCAAGAACCCCTCAACAGAATGGTGTTGCTGAAAGGAGAAACAGAACACTAAAAGAAGCTGTCAGAACCATGATAGCTGAAGCCAAGCTGCCTCAAAGATTTTGGGCAGAAGCAACAAATACAGCATGCTTTACCCAAAACAGATGTATGATCAACAAAAATCAGAACAAGACTCCATATGAAGTTTGGAACAACAGAAAACCAAACATTCATTATTTTAAGATTTTTGGTTGTAAATGTTTTGTATTGAATAATGGGAAAAATCACCTTGCTGCATTTGCAGAAAAGGCTGATGAAGCTGTTTTTGTAGGATATTCTACTGTTAGTAAAGCTTATAGAGTGTTTAACAAAAGAACATTACTAATAGAAGAATCTATCCATGTAGTATTTGATGAGCCAAGTCAATCTTCTGAAAAGAATCAAAGTGTAAATCAAGATCTGTCTGCTGATTTACAGAAGTTAGACGTTGGAAGAAATGAAGAATATGTTCCCATCATACTACCTAATCTAAGTTCAGCTGCTAACTCAAGTGCTGTTCAAAATCACAGTGCTGATTGTCTAACAGACGAGTTGCAAACAGCTGACAGACCAGAGACTGTTCAACAGACGGCAAATGTTCAACAGACTACTACTGGAACTCCAACAGTAGTGTTGCAAGATCATAACAGAGGACAACATCCTGATTTGCAACCTGATCTCAGATGGCTCAAGAATCACCCTCCTGAATTAGTTATTGGTGATCCTTTAGATAGAGTGAAAACAAGAAGAGCTGCTGCACAAGATGCTATGTTTGTCACATTTCTATCTCAAATAGAGCCTAAACAAATTGAAGAAGCTCTCAATGACTCCTTCTGGATAGAAGCTATGCAAGAAGAGTTGAATCAATTTGAAAGGAATGAAGTCTGGTACTTAGTTCCTAGACCAAGTCATCAAAGAGTAATTGGCACTAAGTGGGTTTTCAGAAATAAAATGAATGAAGATGGTGTTGTCACCAGAAACAAAGCAAGACTAGTGGCCAAGGGTTATTGTCAAGAAGAAGGAATTGACTTTGATGAAACTTTTGCACCAGTAGCAAGACTTGAAGCAATCAGACTGTTTCTTGCCTATGCTGCTTACAAGAACTTCACTGTCTATCAGATGGATGTGAAGTCTGCTTTTCTCAATGGAGAATTGCAAGAAGAAGTGTATGTTGAACAACCTCCAGGATTTGAAGTCTATCAAGAAGAAGACAAAGTATATCGTCTGAAGAAAGCCCTTTATGGACTGAAACAGGCTCCAAGAGCATGGTATGATACCCTATCTGATTTTCTTTTAATTAAAGGATTTCGAAAAGGTAAGGTAGACAAAACCTTGTTTACAATTGAATGGGAAAATCATATATTACTTGTGCAAATATATGTGGACGATATTATTTTTGGTTCAACTAACCAACAGATGTGTGATAAGTTCTCCAAGCTGATGCAGAATAAGTTTGAAATGAGCATGATGGGTGAACTTAACTATTTTCTTGGATTGCAAGTTAGACAGTTGCCTGATGGAATATTCATCAGCCAAGCAAAGTACACAAGAGATCTGTTCAAGAAATTTGGTATGGAAACTAGCTCAACAGCTACTATTCCTATGTCTACAAGTCTTCGTTTGGATAAAGATGAAGATGGCAAATCAGTGGACATAACCAAATATAGAGGCATTATTGGTTCATTGTTGTATCTAACAGCAAGCAGACCTGATATAATGTACTCAGTTGGAGTCTGTGCAAGATTTCAATCAAACCCCAAAGAATCTCATCTCTTAGCTGCCAAGAGGATATTGAAGTATGTTAAAGGCACTCAAGAATTGGGATTGTGGTATCCTAGAGAATCTGGATTTGAACTAGTTGGCTATTCAGATTCAGACCTTGCTGGCTGCAAGATTGACAGAAAGAGCACAACAGGTGCCTGTCAGTTCTTAGGCAGTCGTCTGATCTCATGGATGAGTAAGAAGCAAACCTCAGTCTCTATATCTACTGCTGAAGCTGAATATATAGCTGCTGGAGCTTGCTGTGCACAGATACTTTGGTTGAAGCATCAACTAGAAGACTACAACATCAAGATCAGTGGAATTCCAATCTACTGTGACAATACAAGTGCAATTTCACTTACTCAGAACACTACAAGTCATTCAAGGACTAAGCATATTGAGATCAAGCATCATTTCATTAGAGATCATGTGGAAAAAGGCAATGTAATGATTGAGTATGTTCATACTGACAATCAGATTGCTGATATCTTCACCAAACCTCTAAGTGAAGTAAGGTTCTCAACTTTAAGAGCTGAGCTAGGACTACTTAATTTGGAAGCATAAGCTGAGGGGGAACTCATCAGAAGACTGGAGTTCAACAGCTTAGTAATTCATTATTATCTTCAAGGATTAACTTTCAACAGACTAGTTAACTTATGAATTCTTAAACTCAGGGGGAACGTGTAAGACTAGCGGTACTTCTGAATTAAAGATGAAATTTGTTAATGACAGTTAGTTGAAGTTATGTTTTCATCAGAAGACTCAACTATCGAAGATTGAAGTTATTTTATCTAGCTGGATTGACAAACAGCTGAGGAAGGTTATCAGCTATTGGCATTCTCTGATAACAGCATTGTCTTCAGGACAGTAGTCCATCAGATAAGTGTTTATTATACTCATCTGATTACTTAAATAAAAGCGAACTATTTAAAAACGTTTTATTCAAAACACGCTTTTATAAGTAACTGTTGGGCGGCACATTTTCCCGCTCCTCATTAAAATATCTTTTGAATTCGAAAGGTCGTAACTGACGCCGCACGATCAGCACTGACAGAAAAACGGATCTAACGGTTGGCGGATATCACGGAAACCGAAAAACCCCAACTCTATAAATCCTCATCTGATCAGTCGAGTAGCTCTTTACGCACCCTAAACTTTCAAAAGCAATTGTGAGAAAAACTTAAACAAGTTTTCTGCAAAAATCCTTTCCTTTTCACTAACTTTCAACAGATTGAAATGGCTGCTGAAGGTATGTTCTTAGATTATGAGTCCTATTATCAGTCTGGTACAAGTTTGATGAAAGAATTGTTGGAGAAATTCAAATCGGCACAGTTGGTAAATTTCATGGAGTACAATGAAGGAATAATCTGGACTGACCAGGTTATGGAGTATTATGGAACGGCAAAGGCTGACTATCACAAACTAGAAATCAAAGCGAAAGTGG
This sequence comes from Penstemon eatonii, assembly GCA_038501285.1. Taxonomy (NCBI): domain Eukaryota; kingdom Viridiplantae; phylum Streptophyta; class Magnoliopsida; order Lamiales; family Plantaginaceae; genus Penstemon; species Penstemon eatonii. The sequence goes on along the minus strand of CM076715.1, from coordinate 54,939,489 downwards.
GTGACAAATCTGTTGTCATCACTCCAGAAGTTCTTCATGAACAGTTTGGTTTGCCTAAGTCTGGAAGACACGAAGTTATCGTGCTGACTGAAGAGAAGCACCAACAGTTTTGGGCGATCTGCGCCAAGGAAGGAGAAATGTTGTCTGGCAACATTAAAAAGAAACAGCTGAAGGATGAATATCAGCGGATGGCTGATATGGTCTCAAAGCTGATTGAGAACTGTACTTTTTCTCTAGATGCTGTTACAATGAAGCGTTTCAGCATCATGGCTGCCGTATACTATGGGCTAGAGGTAAACTGGTCCATCATTATTTGGTATATACTTGCTGATTTTCTGGAAGTGAAGAAGGGAAAAGGCCCTTACACCAACCACAGAATCACCTTAAGTTACCTCTTATCAAAGTTGGGCTGTGTTATGACAAATGGGAAAGAAATTCACAAGTCCAAAGCAATGAACAAGTACCTACCTGTTCAGAAGAGGAAGGCTGATGAGCCTGAAGGAGAAGAAGTTGAGGAACCAAAGGAGGTTCCTGCCAAAAGGCAAAAGAGGTTAGTCAAAACAGCAAGTTTGGCTGCTGAGACTAAAAGGAAGAGGGCTGCTGATGAGCCCAAGAAGAAAGAATTAAAGCAGATGGAGAGAGTGACTTCTGCTGAAGCCACTAAGATTGTTGAGAACATAATTGCTGATGTAAGGACTGGATCCCCTGCATCACCGTCAAGAACTCCATCAGCAGAGAGGCCTGCTGAGGATATTTCTCAAAGGACAAGAAGTCAACTGAGAAGTACAGCTGCTACCACTTACCGTGAAGGTAGAACAAAGAAGTCTGCTAGAAAGCAGATGACATTCATTGAAAAACCTACTGATCTGGAAAATGTAGCTAGGGAGGACCCTGAAGCTACTCAAAGGCCTATTGAATCAGTTGAGACTGTTGTGACTGACAAAGCTGATAAGCAACAGCCAAGTCAGGAAGCACCAACAGCTGAGGTTGCTCAACCTCAAGAAGATCCAGATGTTCAAATCATCCATCCTATAGCTGCTGCTCCCATATCATCTGCTGGACCAGCTCCTGTTGATAAAGGCAAAAGAAAGATAGTGATTAAGAGAAAGAAAATCACTAAAGCTGACAAAAGAGCAAGGGAAGAAGCAGAACAGAGGAAGCAGGATGAGCTTGAAGAGAAGAAAGCACTTGAGCTAAGCAAAGCTCAAGAAGCAAAGGATGAAGCCAGAAGACGCATGTCTGCAGCAGAAAGAAAAGCTGCTGAGGATGCTGAAATGGCTGCAGTGATTGAATTGAGCAAGGTTGATGCCTATGGACCTGTCCATGGAGGTGGCATCAAGATTGGTGAAGGGCAGACTGAAGAAGACAAAAAGAAGATATTACTGCCTGCTCCCAAAGCCAAGTCCAAAGACAAGTTTGAAGTCAGGAAAGCGTTTGAGATAGTATATGCTGATAAGGACCTGTTCAAGAAGTTTGAAAAGTCCTTGGCTTACTATGATCAGAAGCTTATGTTGATAACTCTGTTCAACCAAGAAAAGCCAAGATATATTAGTTGGAGGGACAACAGGCTGAACAAGTCAATTACTGAACTTCAAGATATGAAGGAGTTAGCTGATGAAGAACGATGGGTTCTAAGTTGGCTGAAGACAAACTCCATCCAAAAGGCTCTTGATCCAAGCTATGTGAGAGATATCATGCATAGCTATGCAAAAGGCTTTGCATTGGAGGAAGCCAAGAAAATCAAGAGCACCTTGCCTGAAAAGAAGAAGAAGTCTGAAGATGCTGAGGAAAGAGCAATTAAGTTTGCTGTTATGGCTGCCCTGAAGAGATGGGCTAAAAAGTCAAAGTATCAGCAAGGCTGTTCAAGTGATTTGCCACTACTGCCTAGTGTCCAGCAAATCATTTTTGGCAAGGAAGTGCAACCGTTCTATGAAGTGCCAAAGGGGAATAATGCTTTTGTTAACCCCTGGATCATTGTGAGGCAAATCAGACAAACCACCTGCTTCAATGATGATGGCACTATCACCAACTTAGTCTATGATGATGTTACTGATGAGCCTAAAGCTGCGGACAAGCCTGATGTCAAGTCTGCTGATCAGACTGAAGTCAAGACTGCTGATCAGACTGCTGACAAGCCTGCTGAACAAATTGCTGATAAGTCTGCTGATCAGACTGAAGATAAGTCTGCTGAAAAGGCTGCTGATGAACCCCTGGCCATTGAGTGGAAGGCTACGGATTCTGGAAATCATCAAGACAAAAAGATGGAAGATATTCCTGTCCACCAGGAAATTGATGAAAGGGATGTAGCTGCTGCTTCTGCTTCATCAGGTGATAAGCACTCATCACTGATGGAAGCAATCCAGATGCTGATGGAAAACCAACTTAAGGAACTGGAAGACAAGCACAAGCAACAGCTATTAAAGGTTAAGGAGGAGCTGAAAGCAGAGTTGGCAGAAACCAACAGACTTCAGCTGTAAACTGTTCAAGGATCAACAGAAGAGATCATCAAAAAGGAGATCAACAGCATTCCAATTCCTCAAGACAACTCATTGCAGTTGATACACAGCTTAAGAGAACTGAACCAGAACGTGGAAGATGTGAAGGGTGATGTGAATCATCTTCACACTGCTTTAAAATCAGCTGAGCACAAGATTGCTGACTTAACTGCAACTTTCATTAAAGTCAGTCATGAAGAGAAGGAAATCAATCTGGGAATGTTGCAAGAAGTTGCAAAGGCTGCACAGGAAGTTCAAAATGAAATTGCAACTATCAACCTCAACATTGACTACTTCAATGATAAGACTGATGTCATCAGCACTGACCTTCATCATCTGACAGCTAGTCATGACGTGGTTAATCAGAATCTGAAGGCTTTGTGTGCTGGAGTAAAGATTCCAACAGTTGCCCTCAACCCTGCTGTTGAACCTTCTAATGTCATCAGAGTTGATGATGACAAAAAGGGGGAAGATAAAAGGGAAGAAACAGCTAAGGAAACTGCTGCTGAAGAACCAGCAAAGGAATCTGCTGCTGAAGATTCAACTAAGGAAGAAACTGCTGCTGCAACTATGAAAGCCAAGGAAACTGAAGACACTGCTGACAAGGCTGAAGTACTTGAAAAGGTAGAAGAAGAAGATACCAAGTACAAAAACACTGAATCTGCCAGGAAAGCCATGGAAGCTTTGAAAGCTCTACAAGAACAAGAACTTAAGGAGAAGATGGAAGCTGCCAAAGCAATTCTGGAAGAAGAAGTTGATGATGAAGAAGATGATGAAGAATCATCTTATGAATACGAAGAAGTGCTAGAATCTGATGAAGAAGCTGATAGTTAGAAATTGAAAAATCAATTGTAATCAGTTTACTTTTTCAGAAATCTCATCTGATGAATTTGTACGTGTAATTCACTTTCTATATCAATAAAATGTTCAAGTTCAATCCAATAAACTTTTTCTATCTCAGAAAATTTTGAGGATTTCAATCTTTAGTTTAGGTATTCAACAGGTACTTAGCTGAAGTTTTGTCATCATCAAAAAGGGGGAAATTGTTGGATAAGGATGAAGATGAAGGCACTAAAGAAAGTTTGATAAGGGAGGTTTTGATGCATTCCAAAACTTCATAAATTGGCTAAGTATGGAGTAACTTAGCTGATAGACTTATCAAGGAATTTTGACTAAGTAAAGAAGACATCAGAAGAGTCAAAGTTTCAAGGTCCAAGACTTCTGATCTGCTGAAGCAAAGTTATCAGATTAGTGAAGATCAGCCGACTCAAATCAGATTTGTTCAATTTTGAGATCAGCCGAGTTCACCATCAGACGTATACTTTCGTCAGCCAAGTGAAGAAGATCATGAAGTGTTCCCAACGGTAATAAATGCCCCTTGGTGTAATAAATGCTGAAGTACGAGGATATTTAAGACAAATGATTGAAGAAAAGCTTCGCATCAGCCGAGTGCATTTAATGCTGCATTTAATGCTGCCTGCAGAATAGTACTGTTTACAGTACGGACAGACTGCAAAAGAGCCGTTCGCGGATTTTAAGGACCAGTACTCGAGGAATTTGAATCCTGTCTCTCTTCAACGGACATTTTTCAATCCTCAAGTATAAATAGCTGCAAGAGACAAAGAAGAAGAAAGCAACACACTTTCTGAGAGAAATTTCCGAAGCAAAATTCTTTAAGTCTCAAGAACAGCTCACTCATCAGCTGAGTCATTTGTTGACGAAAGCAGAGTTGAAGAATCAAGAAAAATACATCTTCTGAGTGATTTTGTAAACAAGAGTGTTGTGCGGAGTTGTGATCCATCTTTGTGAGTGATCAAACTTCAGAGGATAGGTTTTCTGTGTGATTTCCTATTGCGAACTTGTGGTCGTTTCATTTGTTGTTCGACGCAAGCAGAGTATACTGTAAACTTTGTGATTATAGTATAACCCAAGATCTGAGTGACTTGGAAGAGTGGACTAAAGGATATTTAAATCCATATAACCACTATAAAAATTACTTGTGTTTTTACATTGTTTCAAAACTGCATATCTTCTGTTTGCATAAAAACACATTAAGTTAACTGTTTGAAAAAGAACAAAAAGGAGTTTATAAAACTGGGGAAACATTTTTCAAACTGCTAAGAATACTTGTGAAAAACACTTTGAAAATCCGCTGCAAGTACTCTAAGTATTAAAACTGATTTCTGCAAAATCAGCTAAGTAACTATCAGACGAGTGGTCAACAAGACTGTTCAAAGATTTGTTCGCGAACAGAATTGTAACTTACTAATCTGATCAGCTTAGTCTGTTCAGTAAGAGTAAAGTTTTAAAGTTAAATTTGAAGAAAATTTTTAAAGAGGTTTATTCACCCCCCCCTCTAAACCTCTTCTGACCACTTGGGACCAACACTATAGATGTGATCTTGAATTGTGCAAGTCTCTTTTCGATCTTCAGTTAGTCTTCTATTTATACTCTTGGATTTGAATTTCTGCCCGTTGAAGATGTGACAGAATTCTGCAGTCCTCGAGTACCGGTCCCCATTTTCTGGAACGGCTCCCTGCAACTGCTACAGTACAGTCTGCTGTACTTTCTGTCAGTCGCATTTAGTGCACTCAGCAGGTTACCGTTGGACAGCTTGCTGACCGTCTTCACTTGGCTGATGGGAGTACTAAGCTGATGGCTACTCTGCTGATTCAAGAATGAACATATCTATCTTGACTCGGCTGATGATCACCAATCTGATCTTTACTGATCTGATATCCCACTCGGCTGATTCGGTCACATAGCTTCCAGACCTTGAGATAGGTTTCACTAAGCTGTTCTTAGTTGATGACTTATCCTTTTGATCTTCAAAACCATTATGGCCTTTTTGTCATCTTCAAAACCTTCTCTAATTTATACCAACACAAATATTATATCTTCCTAACTTTTTATATTATATCATATGATAAAATTTAAAAATGCCACATGTCGCTTTGAATTCAAATATCATGGTATATGATCAGATTTCTTATCCATATAATATAATATATTTTATATTATATCAAAATAGATAAAATTTTCCGATGCCACGTGTCGATTTTTAAGCAGCCATCAAGATATAATTTTTTTACATTTTCTTCTTATGCCTCTCTTTTCGATTTAAGATTTGAATCTTTGTAACTTTTTTTTTCTTTCGTTTTAATTTTCTGTAATTTTTTTTTATATCTAGATCTGTAATTGCAAGTGTAATTTTTTTTTTGTTGAAAGTGTTATCGTTGTTTAGTTTCAAATAGCCGTTGGACTGTGAAAAGTTTCCTACCAAAATTTGGGGTCAAGAAGAATGGGCCCTATCTTTGATGGCAAGATGTTGTTGACATCTTTTTTATGGTTGAAATAGGGTCTCCATTGAAGCTCAACTTTTCTGATTTCAGTCCCCAAATTGGAAGTTGATGGGTTTGATGACCCATAAAAGGGTCCCATTGGAGATGCCCTAATACCTCCATGTAATCTTTTATATATTATACACCACCATCCTGATATTTTTAAACATAAAAAATATGAATTGACAAAATTAATCTACTTATATGTAACACTTTACGCCCCTGTTGTTAATCTAATCAATTCAACCATAGAAAGAATAAGAGAGAATTGAATTTTTGGTACACAGCTATCGGTCAATTCCAACTTTTGGTACACAGTTTTCTGTGTCCAACACATTTGGTACACATCTTTAACAAAGTTCGACACATTTGGTACAACCGTTAAATAAATTGTAAAATCACCGTTAATTTTATCACATGACATCACTTGCCCGTTAGTTCGACACATTTGGTACACCTCTTTTACAAAAAAGAAAAAAAAAAATTAAACTTGATAAACTTTTATAAAAATTATCATATGTATTTATTATATTTATCATATCATATTTATATAATGATAAAAAAATATGTATTTATTATTTATATGACATGTAAAATATAATAAACTATATGATGTCATTTATAGTTTAATACTGGAAGAAGAATAAAATATAATAAACAAGTTACTTTAATTTATCATATTTTACATGTCATATAAATAATATTCCACATGTCATATAAATAATAAATACATATTTTTTAATAATTTTTATAAATAATAAACTATTTTTATAAATAATTTTTAAAAATTGAAACTTCATAAACTTTTTTATTATATTTTATTCTTCTTCCAGTATTAAACTATAAATGACATTATATAGTTTATTATATTTTACATGTTATATAAATAATAAATACATATTTTTTATCATTATATAAATATGATATGATAAATATAATAAATACATATGATAATTTTTATAAAAGTTTATCAAGTTTATTTTTTTTTTCTTTTTTGGAAAAAAGGTGTACCAAATGTGTCGAACTAACGAGCACGTGATGTCACGTGATCGAATTAACGTTGATTTTACAATTTATTTAACGATTGTACCAAATGTGTCGAACTTTGTTAAAGAGGTGTACCAAATGTGTTTGACACATAAAGCTGTACCAAAAGTGGGAATTAACCTATAGCTGTGTACCAAAAATGCAATTCTCTCCAAAGAATAATGAACAAGTAGTAAATTGATTCTAGCCGGAGATTGACCGGAGCTGAGCCGGAGATGAAAAGAGTAATTTAGATATAAACTAAAAATTAGAAAAGAATTGAATTGATTAAGCGTATAAAATATATACAACAATGCCCTTTATATAGAGGATAAAACTAAGGGGAAAAAATGGAAAAACACAAATAAAAAATAACTAACCTAAACTAACTACGCTTTATTCTATTTACAATGGAAAACCCAAATTTCAATTTGGGATTAATGGTCATCCCTAATCGCTTATCTTCTACAGCAGCTGGAACAATTGAATGAGGGAAAGCTCAATTCTGCTGAATTCCTTCGTCCTCATTGCTGCCATTGGAGCTTGAGGTAAGCTCATTTCTCTCTTCGATTCGTTATTTTCTTGTAATACCTGTATTGATAAATGTGGACTTAACTCCCATGTAGATCTTATGATAAATGGGGCACTTTAACCCTTGTGTTATAATAAATATTTTATTTTACGACCCTTATGTTACAAAATTATTTTTCATGTCCACGCATTGTCGAATGAATTATACTCTCCTATTGAAGGAGGTAAATTATTCCTTTAAAATTTACAAGGAGATAAAACACTTTTTTTTTCAATCATAGAGAAATTAATTGAATATTATGCATCACATATTATGTGTTGGTAATTGATATCAACTCTATGTTAATCAATATGTAACCGATTTTCTTTTATGCATATACATAATCATATCTTATGCTTCTTAAATTGATTTATTTTTCCCCTTTATTTATGTGAAGATGTATACAATTAATGGAGGCAATTAAATAAGGAAAATCCCTGATTTATCTGTTAGCAAGAAATAAACCAGAAATTATACTTGATGTGATCCTGATTCAAGAATAAAATTTGGCAAGAAGTTTGTTTAAGGATAAATTCTCATGATTCCCTCTTTATTGAGTCAATTGACTAGAAAAATTCTTTGTCTTGTGAAGAATCTGCCAAATGAATGAACAGTAAAACAGTTCATACTTTTTTCTATTTTTCTCTACACAAAAGAAATAACCTTAAAAAAATTCTAACTTTATTCTATTTTTCTCTACCTAGACTACTTTATTTTTGCATACAACATTATAAGTTGTTTCTCTACTTCTTTTTTATATCTGAATTGTGAAGGGGAAGACTTTTATCACAATTGTAAAGGATAAGACTTAGAAGTTTATAGGAGATTTAATTTTAGTGAATTTTGACAATAATAGATTATAACAAAAATAATTACCGAATAATTGCTTTTGTATATAACTTTTGCAAAAGTAAAATTTTAGGAGTTTCTAAAATAAGTTAATTTTTAGCTTCTGGAGATCCTAAAAGTGATTATGACATTGAGGCCAAATACCATGGAAATCACGATTAATCAAAAATAATTTAAATATAACAATAGAAATCTAGAATTGCGTCCACCGCTAACAAAACTCACAATCAAATAAAAGAAAGGTTTGTCAACATTTATGAGCTATACAAGAAAAAAAAATTATGGTGTAATCTTTAATTGATCTTTTGATTTTCAATATTAAGTCTTCTTGTTTTTGCCGTAATATCTGAGAGATCGTTTTCAACAATAAAATGGGTAAAAAAATAGACATTGAGAAAATCGAGAAATTTTGTACTCATTCTTCATAGATGAATTTTATAATATGAAAGAATGGTGTAGGCACAATTTCGATAACAATTTCCTTAAATTACTTTAGTATTTTGAATTTATAATAATATAATTCTTAATGTCTATTCTTATGGAAAAAATAATATATATTTAATATCATTGCAAATTAGTTTCACCGATGGTTAAACTTGAACTCCCTCCCCCTCCTCACACCGACTCTCCGATCCTGGATCCGTCCATGCTTATGATATTGCTTAATGGACGATTTACTCCCATGTGGTAGTGGCTAATAGAAATTTTACCCTCTTTGGGAAAAAATGCAATTACCAAGATGAATACAGTGTGATTCTTCTAAAAAAAATTCAAGGGGTATCTTGCTCTTTGGGGGTAAATGACCTTTTAACAATAAAACATGGAGGTGAACTCATTTTATAAGTAACTCAATTAGAAAGTGAAAATAGCTCAAAATATGAGGAGACAAAGTGCCATTTGAACTTTCTAATTGCTGATAAAAAATTGTTCTGCAACAAGACTTAAAAAATTCATTAATTGTATTGTGAGATAAAATCTTGAGTAAAGTATATCTTTATATTTCCATATATATAGCCATGAATCCTAACGCCAAATCTGTGAAAAAAGTAAAAGGAAAATAGCTTAAGCAAGGGATCAGATTCGCATAAGATTTTGTACAATAATTAATCACTTAAACTTATACACAAGATACGATTTCATTAATTTAATTAACAAATGCCACTTTTTCATTCTCAGAGTAGGATCTCAATAATTGGGAAGGAATATATGTAAAGGATAACTTAAGGCTTAACTGCATATGATTAGTAGAAACAAAGATAGTGAACCCTTTGTTGTGTCTTACTTTTTTTGGTTGATTTCATATAATTCAGAAAAGATCCCAACTTTATAATAAACTTCACTGTATAATCTGAATTATGTAAGAAAGTATTTAAATCAAAATATCAATTCAGTGATTTAGTAATCATTTTTGCCTTCATAGTGAAAAGCCAAGAAGATACTCCTACATGAGATGTTATTTATATCGGGCAATTCAGAAGATTTTTCATTAAGATTTGTGTTAGGTCTAGATTTGAAAACAATATTCCTTGTGGTGGAGGTATAACCTGTGGGCTTGCGTTGTAGAAACGTGGCGTTTGGGCTGTTTTGCTTGTCTAAAGATCTGATTTGTATAATCATTCGATCTACATAGTTGCTATAAGCTCTACGTTTTAGCATTTCGCAGTAGATGCTCGATCCTACGATTGGTATTAGATAAGGGTCAACCGTTGGAGTTTTTTAAGGAGGAGATTGGTGGTCTAGACATGACAACTGTTGGATAAAGATGAAGATGAAAGCACTGAAGATAATTTGTAAAGGGTGGTTTTGATGATTTCCAAAACCTAAGATCAGCTAAGTATGGAAAGCTTAGTTGTAAAAGTCCCTTAGAAGAATTTGGACTATGTAAGAAGACAAAACAGACGAGTCAAAATTCAAGGTCCAAAAGACTACTGATCTGCTGAAGGAAAGAAATCAGACTGGTGAAGATCAGCCGACTCAAATCAGATTTGTTCAAATTTGGGATCAGCTTCGTCTGTCATCAGACTTGCACTTTCGTCAGCCAAGTGGAAAAGATCAAGAAGTCTTCCCAACGGTAATAAATGCCCCTGGAAGTAATAAATGCTGAAGTACAAGGTTATTAAAGACAAATGATTGAAGAAAGACTTCCTATCAGCTTGGTGCATTTAATGCTGCCTACAGAAAAGTACTGTTGACAGTACGGACACTGTGCAGAGAGCCGTTCGCGGAAATTAAGGACCAGTACCCGAGGATTTTGAATTCTGTCTTATTTCAACGGACATTTTTCAAACCTACGAGTATAAATAGCTGAAGAGACAAAGAGAAGAACAACAACACAATCTCTGAGAAGAAATTCGAAGCAAAATCTCTTAAGTCTCAAGAACAGCTCACTCATCAATTCTGTCATTTGTTGACTGAAGCCGAAGTTGAAGATAAAAGACAAACACATTTTCTGAGTGAAAAACCGTTTGAGTGTTGTGAAAAGTGTAGATCCATCTTTGTGAGTGATCTAGCTTCAGAGGATAGGTTTTCTTAGTGATTTCCTATTGTGAGCTTACGGCCAGATTCATTTGTTGTTTTGGCATAAGTGGAGTATAATAATTACTTTGTGTTCTTAGTATAACCCAAGATCTTTGTGACTTGAAAAAGTGGACTAAAGGATATTTAAATCCATATAACCACTATAAAAATTACTTATGTTTTTACATTTGCTTTCAACTTGCATATTTCAGATTGCATAAAACACATTCAAAACTGTTTGAAAAGAGTTTAAAGGAGTTTACAAAACTGGGGTTAAAATTTTCAAACTACTAAGTTTACTTGTGAAAAACACTTTGAAAATCCGCTGCAAGTACTCTAGTATTAAAACTGATTTTAACTAAATCAGCTAGGTAACTATCAGATTAGTGGTCGACAAAGCTGTTCAAAGATTTGTTCGCGATCAGCCTTGTAAACTTACTATTCTATATCAGCTTCGTCTATTCAACAGTTAAGTAAAAGTTTTAAAGTTAAAAATTGTCAAAAAGTTTAGAGGTCTATTCACCCCCCATCTAGACCTCATCTGACCACTTGGGACCAACAAGTGGTATCAGAGCAAGTGGGTCATAGAATCAGCTGCCTGATCAACGAGCTTGATCCGAGTGTTTTTCAAAGATTTTCAAACTTTTTCAAAAGAGCATATTTTGAAAATTTAAAATTTTTGATAAATGGATTGTATCAGCCATGTTCCCCACAAAGCTGGTATGAGCTTTGAAGACTGGAAAATCAGAATGGAGATTTTCCTGGCTGCCTACAATGATAACATGTACACATGTATCATCAAAGGTCCATTCAAATTCACCAAGACTATCATGGTTGATGAAGCTGATATAGTGGTGGAAAAAGACTTAACAGAGATGATAGCCGAAGAAATAAAGCTGTTCAATTTGGATAAAGTTGGCCGTTTCATCATGACCAAGGCCCTTGACAATGACATATTTGACAAAGTCAAGCATTGCAAGACTGCCAAAGAAATGTGGGATAAGGTTCGTGACATGGGCGAAGGAAACGACGCCATTAAAGCGCATCAGCTGAGTGTTGCTCTAGAAAAGCTGGACAACTTCAAGATGAAGTCTGCAGAAACCATTGATCAGATGGATACAAGGTTTACAAGGACGCTGAATGAAGTGTTGAAGCTTGGAAAAACCTTCACTGATAAGGACATAATCGTCAGAGTTCTGAAGGCTCTACCTCGGTGACAGCCATGGAAGAGTCAAGAGATCTGGGAAAGATTTCACTCACCGAGCTGTTCTCAGTACTCAAGGCGTACGAGTATAAACTGCCAAGAATTGGTGTTGAAGAAACCTCTACTTCAAGTCCCACAGCTGCACTTGTTGCTGCTGAAAATCCCAGAAGACCAGCTTACAAAAGCAAAGACGTGGACTTATCTGATGAAGCCACATTACTCAACAAAAAGGAGTACACTGCTGGAGACGTTGCATTGCTGATGAACAACTTCAAAAAGTTCTACAGACGAAAAATGAAGAACAAATATAACAATGCTTCTACTTCTAACCCTACTTCTTCTTCTCAAGATAAGAATTCTTATAAATCCAAAATGATGTGCTATAATTGCAGGAAACTGAGTCATTTCATCAGAAACTGCCCATATCCTATAGCTGAGAAGTATACAGAAGAGGAAAAGAGAATCAGAAGGAAAGAAAGCATCAGAAAGGCAAGGTGCTGGTAGCAGAAGCAGAAAAGCTAGCTGCTGTCTACTCATCAGATTCAGATTCAGACACTTCTGATGAAGAGAGTCCTGCTCTTCTCTGCCTGATGGCTAAGGAATCTGATGGCTCCGAGGATGAAGAGGTAACTCCTCTTGATAATGAATTATTTAATTCATTTGAACAAATGATGCTTAACAATACAAGTATTGCTGATGCATTTAAAAAGCTTAAGGAAGAGATGATATCGCTGAAAGAGCAAAACAGTTCACTGAAACTTAAAGATGAAAAGCCAAGAGAATCAGTTGAATACAAACTGCTTGAGCAAGAGAATGAATCTCTGAAAGCTGAATGTGAAGTTTATAAGGGTAAAATCATGGAGCTTGAGAAAGTCATTAAGTCTCATGATAAGTCATCTGTTGCATCAACTCACATGTCTAGTAAACAGAAGACACCTTTAGAACAGGATAAGCTAGAACTGAACCATACTGAAAAATTTATATCAGCTGACAACAATAAGGTCATTTTGTATGATCAGACTACTAAACCTGCTTCACCTGAGAAAGTGTTAAAGGAGACAACAACTCCTAAGGCTAAAAAGAGCAAATAGCCCAGTGTAGGAAAACAGACTTGTAAGTCCAAACAGAAGAGTCCTAGGAAGTCTTCTGATAAGGTCAAAACCAATCAGACTAGTGATAAGACTAAGTCGTCTGTTAATGAGAAAGCATCTAGTAAACCAAAGAAGCATAAAAACAAGAAAAATCAAAATGCTTGGTATGGAAATGAGTCATATTATGTGCAACCTGCTGCATATCCTCCTATGTATCATGCACCTCAATTTCCAACTTACTATGCGCCATATCCTGCTCATCCAATGCATGCATACCCTCCTTATCATGCAACTTATTCTACTTATGAGCATTATCCTTATCATGCTGATTATCATCAACATAGCAAATCTGATAAACATGATGAAGATGAAACTGTTCATGATCCTGCCAAACAATAGAAGCCTAAGACTTCATCATCTTGGGTTGTCAAAGGTGGAACTAATCCTTCAAGACCCTCTCAATAAAGGTACCTAAAACAATTTTATATTGTTTTGTAGGTTAGGATTAGGAGTAGGAGTAAAGTAGAGAAAATTTGGTACTTGGACAGTGGATGTTCAAGACACATATGTGGAATCATACATGAACTGACTGATGCTGTTGCTGTGGATGGTCCTAAAGTTACTTTTGGAGACAGCAAGGAAGGCAAGATTGTAGCAACTGGAAGACTAATCAAAGGCAACATTGAGATATCTGACGTCTCTTATGTTAAAGGCCTCAAATACAATTTGCTGAGCATAAGTCAATTTTGTGATAAAGGATATTCAGTCATCTTCTCAACAGATAAGTGCTACGTTGAATAGATAGGTACAAAGAAGGTTATTTTATCTGGAAGAAGACAAGGAAATATCTACACAGTGGACTGGAATTCTGCTGACAAGAATTCAAGTATTAGTTTGGTGGCATCAACACCAAGTGAAGCCAGTTGGCTGTGGCACAAAAGAATGAACCATATGAATTTCAAGACCATAAACAGACTTATCAAGAACAATCTGGTAGAAGGAATTCCAAAAACAGCCATGAGCAAGGACAAGCTTTGTGACGCCTGTCAGAAGGGTAAACAAATCAAGTCATCATTCAAAAGCAAGAAACATCAATCTTCTGGAAGAATATTGGAACTGCTACACATGGACTTAGTTGGACCCATTGATCCAGTCAGCAATGGTGGAAAGAAATACTGCCTAGCTGTTGTGGATGACTATTCAAGATATACTTGGGTGATTTTTATGAAGAAGAAAAGTGAAACCAAGGAACATCTTAAAAATCTGATGGAACTGATTCAGAATGAAAAGAGCTTGAAGATATTGAAGATCAGATCAGATAGAGGGACTGAGTTTACTAACTCTACTGTTGAAGAGTATTGTAATGTCAGATAAATCAGCCATGAGTACTCTGCTGCCAGAACCCCTCAACAGAATGGAGTTGCTGAAAGGAGAAACAGAACTCTTAAAGAAGCTACCAGAACATGGATAGCTGAAGCTAAGCTGCCTCAAAGATTTTGGGCAGAAGCAACAAACACAGCATGCTTTACCCAAAACAGATGCATGAACAACAAGCACCAAAACAAGACTCCATATGAAGTTTGGAACAACAGAAAGCCAAACATTCATTACTTTAAGATATTTGGTTGTAAATGCTTTGTTTTAAATAATGGTAAAAATCACCTTACTGCTATTGCAGAAAAGGCTGATGAAGCTGTTTTTGTAGGATACTCTACTGTTAGTAAAGCTTATAGAGTCATTAACAAAAGAACTTTACTTATAGAGGAATCCATTCACGTAATATTTGATGAACCAAATCAATCTTCTGAAAAGAATCAAAGTACTAATCAAGATCTGTCTACTGATTTACAGAAATTGAATGTTGGAAAGAATGAAGAATATGTTCCCATCATACTACCTGATCTCAACCCAGCTGCTAACTCAAGTTCAAAATCACAGTGCTGATAGTCTAACAGACGAGTTGCAAACAGCTAACAGACCAGAGATTGTTCAACAGACAACAAATGTTCAATAGACTACTACTGGAACTCCAACAGTACTGTTGCAAGATCAAAACAAAGGACAACATTATGATTTGCAACCTGATCTTAGATGGCTCAAGAATCATCCACCAGAGCTGGTGATTGGTGATCCTTTGGATAAAGTAAAGACAAGGAGAGCTGCTGCAAGTGAAGCAATGTTTGTCAGCTTCCTATCTCAAATTAAGCCCAAACAGATTGAAGAAGCTCTTAGTGATTCAAACTGGATTGAAGCTATGCAAGAAGAGCTAAATCAATTTGAAAGGAATGAAGTCTGGTACTTAGTTCCTAGACCAAGTCATCAAAGAGTAATTGGCACTAAATGAGTATTCAGGAACAAAATGAATGAAGATGGTGTTGTCACCAGAAACAAAGCTAGATTAGTGGCCAAGGGTTATTGCCAAGAAGAAGGCATTGACTTTGATGAAACTTTTGCACCAGTAGCAAGATTAGAGGCTATCAGACTCTTTCTTGCCTATGCTGCTCACAAGAACTTCACAGTCTATCAAATGGATGTGAAATCAGCTTTTCTCAATGGAGAATGAAGTTTATGTTGAACAACCACCTGGATTTCAAGCATATAATGAAGAAGACAAGGTGTATCGTCTGAAGAAAGCTCTTTATGGACTGAAACAGGCTCCAAGAGCATGGTATGATACTCTATCTGATTTTCTTTTAATTAAAGGATTTCGTAAAGGTAAGGTAGACAAGACCTTGTTCACTATTGAATGGGAAGAACATATTTTGCTTGTGCAAATATATGTGGACGACATCATTTTTGGTTCAACTAATCAACAGATGTGTGATAAGTTCTCAAAGCTGATGCAGAACAAATTTGAAATGAGCATGATGGGAGAACTTAATTATTTTCTTGGCTTGCAAGTAAGACAGTTGCCTGATGGAATATTCATCAGCCAAGCAAAATACACAAAGGATCTGTTCAAGAAATTTGGTATGGAAACTAGCTCTACTGCTAATATTCCAATGTCTACTAGTCTTCGTTTGGATAAAGATGAAGATGTCAAATCAGTGGACATAACCAAGTACAGAGGAATTATTGGGTCACTGTTATACTTAACAGCTAGCAGACCTGATATTATGTACTATGTTGGGGTTTGTGCGAGGTATCAATCAAATCCTAAAGAATCTCATCTCCTAGCTGCCAAAAGGATACTTAAATATCTTAAAGGTACTGAGGATTTGGGATTATGGTATCCTAGGGAATCGGGATTTGAACTTGTTGGATATTCAGATTATGACCTTGCGGGCTGCAAGATTGACAGAAAAAGCACAACAGGTGCCTGTCAGTTCTTATGTAGTCGTCTGATCTCTTGGATGAGTAAGAAACAGACTTCAGTATCCATATCAACTGCTGAAGCTGAATATATAGCTGCTGGAGCTTGCTGTGCACAAATATTATGGTTGAAGCATCAACTAGAAGATTACAACATAAAAATCAGTGGAATCCCTATCTACTGTGACAATACAAGTGCAATCAGCCTTACTCAGAATACTACAAGTCATTCAAGGACTAAGAATATTGAGATCAAACATCATTTCATTAGAGATCATGTGGAGAAAGGAAATGTCATGATAGAATATGTGTTTACTGAAAATCAAATTGCTGACATCTTCACAAAACCTCTAAGTGAGACAAGGTTTTCAACTAAGAGCTGAACTAGGTCTACTAAAATTGGATGCATAAGTTGAGGGGGAACTCATCAGAAGACTAGAGTTCAACAGCTTACTCATCATATTATCTTCAAGGATTAACTCTCAACAGACTAGTAAACTTATGAAGTCTTAAAGTCAAGGGGAACGTGTAAGACTAGCGGTACTTCTGATTAAAAGATGAAATTCGTTGATGACAGTTAGTTGAAGTTATATTTTCATCAGAAGATTAAAGTCTTGAAGATTGAAGATTAATTATCTAGATGGATTGACAAACAGCCGAGGAAGGTTATCAGTTATTGGCTTTCACTGATAACAGCTCTGTCATCAGGACAGTAGTCCCATCAGATAAGTATTTATTTTACTCATCTGATCACATGCGTAAAAGCTTACTGTTTAAAACGTTTTAATTAAAAACACGCTTTTACAAGTGAGAATAAGGCGGTTCAAATTCCCGCTCCTCATTAAATGCGATTAGAATTTGAAAAGGCGTAACTGATGCCACACGATCAGGACTGACAAGAAATGGATCTAACGGTTAGATGGTATCACAGAAACCGAAATACCCTAACTCTATAAATCCAGATCTGATCAGCTTAGTTTCTTTTTACGCACCCAAATATTCAGAGAGCACTTGTGAGAAAAATACTTGTTGTTTTCTGCAAAAATTTCTTCTTTTTCACTAACAATCAACAGAATCGAGATGGCTTCCAACCAATCTGGTACCAATTTAATGAAGGAACTATTGGAGAAGTTCAAATCTGCTTCCTTAGTAAATTTCATGGAGTATCATGAGGGTTTGGTCTGGACTGATCAAGTTTTGGAGTATTATCGTACAACGACAGCTGATTTCACTACCCAGGAGATCAAATCAACAGTCAGAGATAAATCTGTTATCATTACCCTCACTTTGCTTCATGAAACTTTTGGACTGCCCAACAGTGGACGACATGACGTCACTATTCTGACTGAGGAGAGGCATCAAGATTTCTGGGCAATCTATGCCAAGGATGGTGAAATGTTGACTGGGAACATTAAGAAGAAGCAGCTGAAGGATGAATATCAGCGTATGGCTGATATGGTCTCTAAGCTGATAGAAAACTGCACTTTTTCGTTGGATGCTGTTACAATGAAGAGATTCAGCATCATGGCGGCAATTTACTATGGATTAAAGGTCAACTGGTCCGTGCTTATTTGGTATATCCTGGCTATCTTCCACGAAAAGAAGAATAAAAAGAGTCCCCAGACGAATCATAGAATCACTCTAAGTTATCTGCTCTTTCACATGGGTTGTGATGTGACGAATGGGAAGGAGATCCATGCTGCTAAGGCAATGTCCAAGTACGTGCCTGTTCTTAAGAGGAAAGCTGATGAAGCTGACGTGGAAGAAGAAGCTGAGGAATCAAAGGAGGTTCCTGCCAAAAGGCCAAGGAGATTGGTTAAAACAGCTCAGCTGGCTGTTGAATCCAAAAAGCAAAGGGCTGATGAGCCTAAGGAGAAGGCTCCTGAGAAGATGAAGAAGGTGTATGTTGTTGAAGCTGATGAAATTATAAATTAGACCACTGCTGATGTCAGGAACATGTCTCCTGCATCATCTTCAAGAACGCCATCTGCTGAGCGTCCTGATGAGAATGTTGCTCACAAGACAAGAAGTCAAATTCGGGACACAGGAGCTTCTATGCCTGTTCCAGGAAGAACAAAAAGATCTGCGAGAAAGAAAATGACTTTCATTGACTCACCCACTGAGTTAATTGATTTGGTGAGAGAAAGCCCTCAATCAGCAGAGAGGCCTGTTGGAGCTATTGAAACGTCTGCTGCTGAACAGATTGATGCACAACAGACTGCTCAAGAAAAACCAACAACTGAGGTTTCCAAACCTCAAGATGATCCAGACGTAATGATCATCAATCCCATAGCAGCTGCACCTCTTGCATCTGCTGGTCCCACTCCTGCCCCAGCTGATAAAGGAAAGAGAAAAGTACTTTTCAAAAGAAAGAAAATTCAGCTGCAGACAAGAAAAAGAGGGAAGAGGCTGAGCAAAGAAAAAGGGACGAGCAAGAAGAGAAAAGAGTCCTTGAACTTAGCAAGGTTTAGGCAGCAAAGGATGAAGAAAGGAGAAAAATGTCTGCTGAAGAAAGGAGAAAAATGTCTGCAGAAGAAAGGAGGCTGCTGAACTTGCAATGGTCATTGAGCTGAGCAAGACTGATGCTCATGGACCTGTTCATGGAGGAGGGATTAAAATTGGAGATTCGAAAGAAGCTAAGCCAAAGATGCCTGCTAGCGAAGTCAAGCCAAAGGCAAAGTTTGAAGTTAGAAAATCATTTGACATTGTAAATTCTGATAAATCTATCTTCAACAGATTTGAGAAGGCTTTAGCTTACTTTGATCAAAAACTGATGCTGAAGACTCTGTTCACTCATGAAAAGCCTAGATACATTAAGTGGAGGGACTATAGACTGAACAAGTCTATTGAAGAGCTTCAGAGTTGGAAGGAGTTAGCTGATGAAGAAAGGTAGGTTCTTAATTGGCTGAAGGCTGACTCCATTCAACAGGCCTTGGATCCTGATTATGTAAGGGATGCGATGCATCAATATGCAAAGGAGTTTGCAACAGGGGAGGTCAAAATAATTGAAAACACTTTGCCTGCAAAGAAAAGAAAATCTGACGATGCTGTTGAAAGGGCAATTCAGATTGCTGTTATGACTGCCTTGAAGAGATGGGTTGCTAAGTCATGATATCAGCAAGGTTCGTCAAGTGAGCTGCCCTCGCTGCCAAGCATTCAACAGATCACGTTTGGCAAAGAAGTTAAAAGTTAAAGATTACTATGAGATGCCTAAGGTAAAGGCTCCCACTCCAAGTCTGTGGCCAATTGTAAGACAAATCCGTCAAACAACAACCTTTACTGATGATGGCAAAATCATAAGTAAGATTTTTGAAGACGTTACTGATCAGCCCAAAGCTGTTGAAGAACCCTTAGCACTTGAGTGGAATGCTAAGGAGTCCGAAGCTGATCAGGATACTGACCTGAAGGATGCTCCTGTCCACCAGGAAAATGAAAATGATCAACCTACTGCTCATTCTGCTTCATCA
Source organism: Penstemon eatonii (assembly GCA_038501285.1). Classification (NCBI taxonomy): domain Eukaryota; kingdom Viridiplantae; phylum Streptophyta; class Magnoliopsida; order Lamiales; family Plantaginaceae; genus Penstemon; species Penstemon eatonii. Next base: position 54,919,616 of record CM076715.1, on the reverse strand, counting down.
GATGATATGCATTCATCACTAATGGATCAAGCTTTCCAGCTATTAATGGAAAATTCTATGAAGGAAATGGAAGAAAGGAAGAGCATGCAGTTGAAGAAGTTGCAGCAAGAATTGACTGAATCAAATAGATTACAACTTGAAAGCATGCAACTACTTACTGCAAGGACGATATGGAATGCAATTGACAATTTTCCTCTTCTTGAGGATCATTCTAAGGCACTGACTCAGAGTGTTGTAGAGATGAACATAAATATTGAAGATGTGAAGGTTTATGTAGACCATCTTCACACTGCTCTGAAGAGAGCTGAGAACAACATTGCTGACCTCACTGCTGCCTTCATCGACGTCAGTGAAGAAGAAAAGAAAGTCAACATGATGATGTTGCAAGGATTTCAGAAATCTGGAAAAGTTATTGAAGAAGAACTTGCTACAATGCAACTGAATGTGGACTGCTTGAATCACAAGAATGACATCATCAGCACAACTCTCGACCATTTGACTGCCAGTCATGATTTGGTTAATCAGAACATCAAAGCTTTATGTGCTGCTATGAAGATTCCTGTTGTTACACTTAACCCGCCTGCTGAACCTGAAATTGTCACCAGATCTGATGATGACAAAAATGGGGAAGAGAAAGGGAAAGAACCAACCATGTAAACTGCTGCTGCTGATGAAGCTAAGACGACTGATAATACTGCTGAACCTGGAATGGATGAAGGTAAAGAAAAGTCTGCTGAAGTTTCTAAGGAAAAAGCCAAGTCTGATGAAGAAAAGGCTGCTTCCAAGGATTCTGAAGAAGATAAATCAGAGCCCTTTACCAAATTCAAAAATGAAGAGAGGATCAAAAGGAAGATGGACGAAATAGCAAAAGAAGAAGAGATCAAAGCAAAAATGGAAGCTGCTATGTCCAATTTGCTTTTGGATGAGGAGGCTGATGAAGATGAAGAAGAAGAAGATGATGAAGAATCATCTTATGAGTATGAAGAAGTGCTTGAAGGAGACGATGAAGAAGCTGATGACTAGTCTAGGCAAATTTTGATGTATCAGTTTTCTTTATTAATTCGTTTTCAGTCATCTGATTCCAGCAGAATTGTACTTGTAATGATTTTCAAATATCAATAAAAAGTCCAAGTTCTGTTTCCAACAAATCTTTTCTATCTCAGAAAATTTTTAGGATCAAAACTTTAGTGTAGGTTAACAGGTACTTAGCTGAAGTTTTGTCATCATTAAAAAGGGGGAAATTGTTGGATAAAGATGAAGATGAAAGCACTGAAGATAATTTGTAAAGGGTGGTTTTGATGATTTCCAAAACCTAAGATCAGCTAAGTATGGAAAGCTTAGTTGTAAAAGTCCCTTAGAAGAATTTGGACTATGTAAGAAGACAAAACAGACGAGTCAAAATTCAAGGTCCAAAAGACTACTGATCTGCTGAAGGAAAGAAATCAGACTGGTGAAGATCAGCCGACTCAAATCAGATTTGTTCAAATTTGGGATCAGCTTCGTCTGTCATCAGACTTGCACTTTCGTCAGCCAAGTGGAAAAGATCAAGAAGTCTTCCCAACGGTAATAAATGCCCCTGGAAGTAATAAATGCTGAAGTACAAGGTTATTAAAGACAAATGATTGAAGAAAGACTTCCTATCAGCTTGGTGCATTTAATGCTGCCTACAGAAAAGTACTGTTGACAGTACGGACACTGTGCAGAGAGCCGTTCGCGGAAATTAAGGACCAGTACCCGAGGATTTTGAATTCTGTCTTATTTCAACGGACATTTTTCAAACCTACGAGTATAAATAGCTGAAGAGACAAAGAGAAGAACAACAACACAATCTCTGAGAAGAAATTCGAAGCAAAATCTCTTAAGTCTCAAGAACAGCTCACTCATCAATTCTGTCATTTGTTGACTGAAGCCGAAGTTGAAGATAAAAGACACACATTTTTTGAGTGAAAAACTATTTGAGTGTTGTGAGAAGTGTAGATCCATCTTTGTGAGTGATCTAGCTTCAGAGGATAGGTTTTCTTAGTGATTTCCTATTGTGAGCTTACGGCCAGATTCATTTGTTGTTTTGGCGTAAGTGGAGTGTACTAATTACTTTGTGTTCTTAGTATAACCCAAGATCTTTGTGACTTGGAAGAGTGGACTAAAGGATATTTAAATCCATATAACCACTATAAAAATTACTTGTGTTTTTACATTTGCTTTCAACTTGCATAAAACACATTCAAAACTGTTTGAATAGAGTTTAAAGGAGTTTACAAAAATGGGGATAAAATTTTCAAACTACTAAGTTTACTTGTGAAATACACTTTGAAAATCCGCTGCAAGTACTCTAGTATTAAAATTGATTTTAACTAAATCAGCTAAGTAATTATCAGATTAGTGGTCGACAAAGCTGTGCAAAGATTTGTTCGCGACCAGCCATGTAAACTTACTGTTCTATATCAGCTTAGTCTATTCAACAGTTAAGTAAAAGTTTTAAAATTAAAAATTGTCAAAAAGTTTAGAGGTCAATTCATCCCCCCCCCCCCCCCCCGAAGACCTCATCTGACCACTTGGTACCAACAACAACAACTACCTGACGTCTTCGCGGCACTAGGGCTACTAGACAAGTTTATAAGATGTGAACTGCACTACTATTATATATTATAGTTGTATAGATGATTGGTGTAGTAAATAAAAAAATAAAAGATAAATGCTCGTACAGGGTTTACCTTTTTTAAGTCAATTGATTGAGATAAGAACAAATTTTTAATAAATCCCGTTTTATAAGGTCTAATACCATCTTAGAATTTATCATATGGATTGAACTTATTACTCATCTCATTAGTTAGCTCAAGAGTTGAAAATTAAACAAGACATTGTCATGTGAACTAAATCTAGTTATCCATAGGTTCCTAGCAAGACTATCTATGTATAAATGTTTTTCTTAGAAGTTTGCAATAATTCAGATGCTAGATTCTATATTTTTTTCCCTAACTTAAAGAAAAAGCACTCTGATATCTATCCAAATGGAATCACAACTTTTTTTGGAAAGTTAGTAACCACAAATTTTTTTTTCCATATTTCACCATTCCACACACTAGAAGTGTGGATCTCTATATAAAGACAGTTTAGTACATAAACTTCCAATTAAGAAAATCGAAATCTTTCGTACTTTACTATCAATACTTGTTTCTTGAAACCCACAAAAAAATGCCATCTAAAGAAGAACTTGTGAGAATAGGCAAAGAAGGCTTTGCCTTAATTGATGAACACTTCGAGAAAAAGAAGAAGCCTTCGCCTCCAAAAGGTCTTAACAAAAGTTGTACATATCAATATCAACCACAAAAGGCTAAAATTTATCAGGTAAAACCAGTTTCTTCAACCGAAAAGGTGATGAATAGTTATGAAGTGGCGCAGTTTGGCAATGGAGTTTTGATTATGGACTATTCAAAGAGGAAATCTGCAGCTATGGCTTATTAGATTTGATAGTATGTTTATGTAATGTAGAATTTACTTTGGCCACGCTTCCTCTTGTATTAGATGACATCCTAGTATTGAAGTCAGTTGTAAGTAATGTAGCATGTGGAGTCTATAAAACTTCTGATGTGTGAATACAGGTGTTCTTGGCATTAATGATAAATCATATTTTGCCACAAAAATTTGGAATGAAAGTTCTAAAGAGAAAGTAGATTGTGTAAGTATCAAATGGAAGAGACTTGTTGCACAATCTGGTGAATCAAAATTCGAATCCTTGTTGGGAGAGTTTCCCAAGTATTGTTCCCAACGTGCCTAAAAAATATATCTACATACTCGACTTAATCAGTTAACTCATAAATAATATAAGTTCTCTAGTGTAAATTTCAGTATTCCTCTCCTGAATGTAGCTCTTAAAGTTAACTCGATCAACGAACGATTTTAGCTAAAAACGACACATCTCGATTCCTTAACTATTTGTTATGCAAAAGGGAGACACATATACTTACATGTTACAAATTAGGCTATATCTACAACATTAAACATTTTGATTTTCCACTTCAGAATAACCAGAGGCCATAATACATACCATTATTTACAAGCCAAAAGATTGTCTTTCTTTTCAATGAGTTACATTCGTTTAATTGGTAAAAAGAACACTGGAAAATTTTCTCAAAAAAAAAGAACACTTGAAAAGTTACATCCAGAAATTTTTTAATACAATATCAACTATATATTATAAAGTGAGAGAATTTAAAATATTATTTAATTTATACATAAAATCTAACTAGTTACTAAGATATTTTTTTGAAATTTAGAAAATCAAATAAGTGTAGCTGATATTTATTTTTTCAGATTTTATATAAAATTTTATTTAATTTATATATATTATATGTAAAATGTAAGTAGTTTAAAAGTTTATTATCGAAATTTAAAAAATCTAATATGCTTAACTGATATTTATTTCTTTACAAATAGGGTCAGTTCTGCAAATTTTCATCAATATTTCATCTAAAATTTTGAATTTCCGACAAAAAATTGATGGAAGTATCGAATGTGTCGAGTCCAATTAACTTTTTATAATCAAATTTATTGGTGTTTTAACTAATGGTACCGTAACTTTAATGTAAAATTATTTATAACAAAAGTGAAATTCACGCATAATAAAGTACCATGTCCAAAATAGTTTATAAATTGAAATGATTACAAAGTATACATATAACTCTCACATTTCCAAAATGATAAAATTGACGCCAATTACCAACAGGTGATTGGTCTAGTGGAAGGGGCTAGTCACTACAAAGTAGCGGACTCAGGTTCGAATCCATGTTGGGAGAGGTTCCCACATTATGTGCCCGACGCGCCTCAAAAGGGATTAAACCCTTGGGAAACCAAAAAAAAAAAATTGACGCCAATTTATGAAATGATTACAAAATTTACGGATAGTAATTAATTCTCTCTAATTTCCAGCTATATATTAATTGTTTTAAGAACAACTCAACCAAGTTCAATAAGGATAATAAAATATCATATTTTACTGAGTGATCCTCCGCATGAATCAAATGAATTCTGATATGATCAATTTTGTAATGTTCAGAAATCCCACTTGATAGTTGATAGATAGTTATAAACACAAAAAAGATGTATATGTTAATCGAGTTAATTGCAATTTACGCCACTATGACATGTGCAATTTTACGTACAATTTTAGGCCACTATGATATGTTTAACGTTTAATTTATTCTCTTCAATTTGGGTGAAATACAGTTTCCCCCTTTAAAGTATAGGGGCGGTATCAATTATCCTCCTAAAGTATCAATTGTAACACTTACCCCCTTCTGTTATAGTTTTGTACTTTTTATTCAAAAAATAACCCTGCCCATTACATAACCAATTTCTTTATTAAAATAAAATTGTCTCTTTATTATTATGAATCCATTCATTCACGAAACAACTTTATGTTTTAATTTCTTCATTTTTTTTTGTTTCCTTCGATTTTATGGTCTCAAATATTTCTTTATTTTCATCACATTTTTTTCTATTTTGATTTGTTTTCATTATTTTATGTTTCAATTTTTTTATATCTATCACAAATATTTTCTTTATATTTTTCTGAGTTTTTATTTGGTGATAATTATCTCATTTATATTCGGTGCAATTTATTATTCAATGTTTATTAATTCTCTTTCAAATTAATTCTCGCAAAATTCAAGTTTAATAATTTCTTCATTTTTTTTATCAAAAAATAAAATCTTTAATAATTATGAATTCATCCATCCATCCACCAAAGAATATTATGTTTCAATTTCTTCATTTATTTTGTTTCCTTTGGTTATAAAAAAAATGAGATGAAAATGAAGAAAATAATTTGAGATCGAAAAAAGTAAGGTAACAGAAGAAATGAAGAAAATAAAACATAATGTTGTTAGGTGATGAATGCTATACAATTTTATTTTGATAAAGTAATAAATAAATTATTATTTATGAAAGGGGTGAGGGTATTTTTAGAATAAATACTATAAAAATATACCAGAGGGGATAAGTGTTATAATTGATACTTTAGAGATGTAACCGATATCACCCTCATACTATAAGGGGGAAAACTGTATTTCACCCCTTCAATTTCAAAAATATCATAATACCTCCATATAATCTTTTATATATTTTACACTAACACCCTAATATTTTTAAACATAAAAAATATAAATTGACAAAATTAACCTTCTTATATGTAATACCTTACGCCCCTGTTATTTATCTAATCAATTCAGCCATAGAAAAAAAAAATTGAAAATACAAGAAGTAAATTGATTCTTGTCGGAGATTGACCGAAGCTGATCCGGAGATATAAAAGAGAGAATTTAGATATAAACTCAGCATTAGAAAAGAATTGAATTGATTTAGCGCAGGCCGGTCCAAGGGTTTTGGGGGCCCTAGGCAAAATAAAAAATTGGGGCCCTTGTGTAATAATTTTTTTACATAAACTTTAATTTTGTTGCTCTTTTAGAACGCAAAAGTATTTATTAAATTTTCATATTCTAATTCTTCTATCATATTTTCTTCTATAGATAAAATAGTCAAATTACTTAATATTTCTTGTGTTATTGTCGAACGAAAACATGTTTTTATTAATTTTAATAATTTGAAAAAACTTCTTTAAGCATATGCAACTTTTACAGGTATATTTTGATAAGAATTTTCTACTAGACATAATGACTTAAAAATAATCACACACTACTAATGAAATTATAATTAAGCAACAAATATCAATAAATAAATAAATATAATTTTGCCAAGAAACAATAGAACCTAAAAATTAATGAGTCGTATGTTGGGATTCGGTAAGATAAACAGCCCTAGGCACATCGGAATATAAAAATTTTAGGACCTCTTACGGAATCTTGCCAGGATACTACTCTAGGTGTATATATATAAATATTAATTTAAACGACGGTATGAACAGTTTACACGTTTTACCTGTCTCCTTGCAAATCCTAACTGGCAGTCGAGATCAAGTTTCTCCTCCAATAAATCGATCCAAGCTTTTCCAAGAGCGCCCCACGTGTTGCGCCTCTACGAGTTGATACACCACAATATCACGAAAATTAATATAACATAATCGACTAGAACATAGGGTATATTAATATCTAGGATTTAGAAACGATTCAGGAACAAAAATCGAAGACAAAAAATTCTTCCACAGGGAAAAATGGTTCGGCCGATCTGGACTGGGAGAGGGAGAGAATTTTTGCTCTGCTCAAATTTTGCTTATTGAGTTGTGTGAAAAATAACTACAAGTAAGCTACTTATAGTTATCTCCTTAACCTAGTCCTATTAGGACTAGGATTCCATTCTCCTACATGGGCCATGGCCCTCTCTAATTAGAAGACCAAGTCTTCTAATTAATTCATGGCCCAGTTAATTAATCTTGACCAGACTTTTATTTAATCTCCCAATTAAATAGCCCATTAATTAACTATTCTCCCAATTAATTAATTTTGACTCTAAGTCTAATTAATTAATTATTCCTTTAATTAATTAAATCCAATTTAATTAATTTAACTCACAAATTAAATTCTAATTTAATTTATGATCCTGATCCAATTCCAACTGGATCCTTCTTTGTTCCAATTGGGTCGACCCAGTCGAACCACCCATTATAATCGACCCAGTCGATTATTCACCCAGTCGACTCGGTCGTTCTTATTTCCTCGCTTTCGCTTCATGTGTATTGTGTATGCCCCCGTAGGTTCACCACATAATTGGTCGTGGGTTATAATTAAATATTATTTAATTATTCGAGTAAGACTTACTCTAAATCAATCGAACACTATGTCAATTGATCATTCCAAAATTAGCACCCCTGCCAATTTGGGAATTCTACCACACTCCACGGTCGATGTCCAGCCACAAGCCCATGGAGCCCAATCACTGGTGAATTAATTCAGTGAACCTTTTATCATTTACAATTTCCATATACGACATAATCTCTCCATCGAACAATCTCCCAGTCGAGATTTAAGGGCATGGTTTTTCATCGGTTTCCCTTTTCTTTCGTCTTGACCTTATGTATTCTGATCTCGAAATAAATTCTCTTTGACTTAATCTTTATGAGCTACTTACATAAAGTTGTCAGATACCTTGGCCAAGGATTTTACCAGAATTAATTTCTCACAGAAATCCATAGGAGAATTTTCCAACCTATCAAGTCGGGTCAATGGATCCTTTGCTGATGATATGAATCTGCATACGAGTTCCTCTATACCCAATATGAGTCCACAGAGACTTTCTGGCAATCCCCAGTCAGTCGGAACTCATATAAAAGCATAGACGTTCTCGCACCAGATAAACCCTATCACCCCAAGTAGTTAGGGATCGTTCCTCGTATACTATTATAAATTGGAATAACTTCAACCCCGATATGCGACTACCGCTTCCATGGTGAGTTATTTTCTAATTGGGGTATTCAGTGCGCTTGCCATCCCAGCAAGCCACCCACTTATGTGTATCGACTATCCCAGTCACGCTCGTGGACCCCAACGTCCTCCAGTTAATCGGAGTATACACAATAGTGAGAGTCTAACCGAATCCAACGATGTCCTATCTCGATTGAATTCTACGACTCTTGAATATGTTCTAGATCACGGCCTTGGAGATCAGTCCACGGGTTGTCCCATAGCCCTGTGATCTAAGGACTCCTATCCTTATGCGTAGATAATTATTACATAAGATAAAGATGACCATTTAATAAAGTGCATTTATTAATCGAAATTGAATAGTTCCTTATTTATTACAAATAAATGCTCGCCATACAGCTGGCTTGTAGGACACTATTTCTATCATCGTAAGCCAACAAGAGCAAGATCAACACTGAGCTTATCGACCAATTTATTTTATTTGCTAATTGATATACCAGCAATAACATAAAAAATGTTACCCATCAATTCATTAAGTAACTAAATATACAACAAAAAGAATAACTAAATGCAATAGAAAAAAAAAAGTACAAATCCACATTTGTATGCTTTTAAATAGGGCTGGGTAAATGGGACCGGGTTTCGGGTACCCGTCCTGTCCCGATCGGGTTTTTTCCATTTGGGACGGGACAAAACGGGTATTTTTTCAGTTGGGACGGGACAAAACCCGGTCCCGAAAAATCGGGACGGGTTTCGGGTTTTGATCCCCACCCGATCGGGGAACCCGGTCCCGATTACGTAGTTTAATTAAAACATATATATAATCAAAATACCTAATCTAAATCTAAAATTCAACCATTCACATCTCATTCTACGTATTCTTCTTCTCTAAAATCCAAACATACAAGTAAATGTATCTAATCAAAATACTTAACTCCACCACAACTCAACTCCCGCCGTCCGCCACTGATCCGTTGCTCGCCGACGTTCAGTTTTTCAACATATATCATCTTTCAATTTTCAAACTTCTCCAATAATTTTCTTTAATCAAATCTTGAGGTTTTGAGATCATTTCTGAGTCTACATGTTGTGCATAAGATGGTGAAATGGCATACCAATATTGACACATAAGATCCGAGGCGGTTTGAAAATTGCATTAACTAAAAAAAAAATAGTTTATCGGGACACCCGGTCCCGTCCCGAAATCCCGAAATTAAATTGGCTACCCGAAACTCTCGGGACCTTGGTTGATCTACCGGGTTTCGGGATTTGAATTGAGATCCCGAAACCCGATATCCCGTCCCGAAATACCCGAATTCCCGAAAACCCGTCCCGATCCCACCCCTACTTTTAAATATCTTCGTAGAAAAAATTATCCCGACAATTCCCAATTAAAATTGTCCAAAACTAATTATAAATTAGAAGGGAAAAATTGTTATTTCAATTTTAAGGCACAATAGCAAAATAGTAAGAAAGAGAAGATGAAAATGAAAAGAATAATGTTGAAGAAGATAATGATTAATGAATATAGGAAGGCTGAAGACATTAGGTATGAAGCATATTTATACAAAAATTATGGTTTGATATAATGAAATTTTTTCTTGTGGATTGTGCTGAATTAATGGAAAAGAATATTGATGCCTTGGCGAAAACCGAAGACGTTTCATCTTCTTAGTAAAAAAAAATATGTGGACTGAACATTGCTACGCCTCTCTCTCTCTATATATATTATAATGTAGTGTATTGTGGGGATAAAGATTTTGGACCTAATTATTAAAAAAAATAGAAATTGAGCTTTGGTCCACTAATAATAACTAGAAGGGGAGGGGGCTCTAAAAATTTGGGGGCCCTAGGCAAGCACCAGAGCTGCCTATGGGTTGGGCCGGCACTAATTTAGCGTATAAAATATATACAACAATGCCCTTTACATAGAGGATAAAACTGATGGCAAAAATGGAAAAAACACAAATAAAAAATAACTAACCTAAACTAACTACGCTTTATTCTATTTACAATGGAAAACCCTAAGTTCAATTTGGGATTAACGGTCATCCCTAATTCTCTTATCTTCCTACAGCAGCTGGAACAATTGAATGTGGGAAAGCTCAATTCTGCTGAATTCCTTCGTCTCCATTGCCGCCATTGGAGCTTGAGGTAAGCTCATTTCTCTCTTCAATTCGTTATTTTCTTGTAATACCTATATTGATAAATATAGACTTAACTCCAATGTCTTATGATAAATGGGGTACTTTAACCCTTGTGTTATAATAAATATTGCATTTTACCACCCTTATGTTACAAAAATATTTTTCATGTTCACGCTCAATTTTGGCGAATGAATTATACTCTCCGACTGAAGGAGGTAAATTATTCCTTTAAAATTTACAAGGAGATAAAACACTTTTTTTTTTAATCATAGAGATATTAATTGAATATTATGCATATCACATATCATGTGTAGGTAAATTGATAACAACTCTATGTTAATCAATATGTAACCGATTTTCTTTTATGCATATACATAATCATATCTTATGCTTCTTAAATTGAATTATTTTTTCCCCTTTATTTATGTGAAGATGTATACAATTAATGGAGGCAATTAACTAAGAGGCCGTTTGGCCTCCCGATTAAACCCTCCATTTTCACGTTTTTATCACAAAAGCCAAAATTGGACTGTTTGGCCCTAATAAGATGAAATTACTTTTGCTTATGTACCGAAAAAAACCCACGATCAGCATAAGTACCATATGTGCTACTTTTGCCCAACGTGGGAGCAAAAACTAGGAGAAATGACAATACCGTCCCTAGTTTTAAATGTTGGAACTGCAATTTTTTTAATTGAGTTGTTCTAAAATTAAATTAATGACTTCTTTTACTACTAATTCTTTTCATTATTTTAGTTGGAGTTTTGTGTTATCTGTAATGCATATTCAATTAAAAAAAGTGATTTTTTGTACTACATGAATGTAAAAAATTTAAAGTTAATTTTCCTTCTTAGTTATACTATATATATATTTAAGGTTAATTTTGTAAACCATATGAAAGTCTACGTTTCTAAAAGCAATTTTGATAATGTGAACGAAACGCTAAATCAATTCTCATAAAAATAATTTTCTTAAAAGTAATTATGCTATAATCAATTAATGCAAAAGTAATTATACAATTGCTAAGCAAAACTCACCCTAAGGAAAATCACTGATTTATCTGTTAGCAAGAAATAAACCTGAAGTTATTCTTGATGTGATCATGATACAAGAATAAAATTTGGCCAGAAGTTGGTTTAAGGATAAAATTCTTATCATTCCCTCTTTATTGAGTCAGTTGACTAGAAAAATTTGTCTTGAGAAGAATCTACCAAATGAATGAGGGGTTTTTGCACTTTGCACCTCCGAAACATGGAAAATAGGCACTTTGCATCCTCAAAACTTAGATTTAACACTTTGCACCCTCGAAATATGAAAAATGCAGCACTTTGCACCCTCATTTATTTTCAAGCAAAAATTCAAGGGCAAAATAGATAATTCTATTGTAAATTTTTGGCACATTGCCCCCCCCCCCCACCCCCAAAATAAAATTAGCACTTAAAACTCCCTAATTAAGAACAAATTAACAACTTGCACCCCCGAAACACAATAAATGGACACTTTGCACCCCAAAATACAAAATTAACACTTAACACCCTCAAATTAAAAAAGAAAAACTCAAACCCCTCATTTTTTCCGGCAAAGTTGACCATTAAGGTGAAGTTTTTTAAGGCAAAATAGGTAATTATTTATGGGTCTTTGATATGTGAAGTAGACAATGAGTCTTCGAGAAGTTTACTTGTACTTTTATTTAGTTATTTATGAATATATTGTTGAAAAGAAAGATGGAGAGAGAAATGAGTATTCGAGTATTTATAATTGTATTTTGCAAAATTTAAGTAAAAAAATGAATTTTCCTATTTGCCTTAGATTTTTTTCACTCCTATAGTCAACTTTGATGAAAAAAACGAGGGGTTTGAGTTTTTTAAATTTGAGGGTATTAAGTATCAATTTTGTGTTTTGGGGTGCAAAGTGCCCAATTATTGTGTTTCGGGGGTGGAAGTTGCTGATTTGTTCTTAAATAGCTGGTGTTAAGTTCTAATTTTATTTAAGGGGTACAAAGTGTGAAATTCTCAAGTTTTGAGGGTGCAAAGTGCCAATAATATTGAATTTGCCCTTGAATTTTTTCTTGAAAATAAACGAGAGTGCAAAGTGCTATATTTTTCATATTTCGAGGGTGCAAAGTGCTAAATCTAAGTTTTGGGGGTGCAAAGTGCCTATTTTCCATGTTTTGGGGTGCAAAGTGCAAAAAACTCAAATGAATGAACAGTAAAACAATTAATAATTTTTTTATTTTTATTTTTCTCTACACAAAAGAAATAACCTAAAAAAAATTCTAACTTTATTCTATTTTTCTCTACCTAGACTACATTATATTCTGCATACAACATTTCTTCAAAAGTTGTTTTCTACTTCTTTTTTTATATCTGAATTGTGAAGGGAAAGACTCTTGTCACAATTGTAAAGGATAAGACTTAGAAGATTATAGGAAATTTAATTTTAGTAAAATGAATTTTGAAAATAGTAGATTATAACAAAAATTAATTATAGAATAATTGCTTTTGTATATAATTTTTGCAAAAGTAAAAATCTAGGAGCTTCTAAAATAAGTTAATTTTTAGCTTCTGGAGATCCTAAAAGTAATTATGACATTGGGGCCAAATACCATGAAAATCCTGATTAATCAAAAATAATTTTAGAGAATTTCACTTTTGATACCACAATTATACCTACTTTAGGGATTTGATACCACTACTATTTATGTCGACACATTTGATACCATAACTCAAATCAACTTTTCACATTTAATACTTCCGTCAAATTAATGACGGAATTGTCGACGTGACCGTTAAATCTGAATTTGGGGGGAGACTCAATCCAGGTGGCATCGTTTTTTAAGGAGAAAATTGCAATTTTGGTACAGAGGTTTATGTGTCCAACACATATACATTTGGTACAAGTACAACCGTTAAAATTTTCCGTTGCAGTTAATTCTAATTGAAAGTTGATGCCATTACTTATGTTGACTGATAATTTTACCCCATAACATTTCAGGTTACCAAAAAAGCCCCACATCTCCAAATTTAGTGACGATTTTAGTCCACATTGTTGCCAAATTTCCAAATTGACTCGAATAAGACCACGTGCTGACCAATTTAGAAAATTTTACTTATTTTATTTAAATAACTAATTTAATTTATAAACAATATTAATAAATTAAATAATACATTAACATAAATATCACCAAAATTAAGAAAACATATTCTTTTTAAATATAAAATTTATAATTCTATTATATAAATTTTATATTTAAAAAGAATATGTTTTCTTAATTTTGGTGATATTTATGTTAATGTATTATTTAATTTATTAATATTGTTTATAAATTAAATTAGTTATTTAAATAAAATAAGTAAAATTTTCTAAATTGGTCAGCACGTGGTCTTATTCGAGTCAATTTGGAAATTTGGCAACAATGTGGACTAAAATCGTCACTAAATTTGGAGATGTGGGGCTTTTTTGGTAACCTGAAATGTTATGGGGTAAAATTATCAGTCAACATAAGTAATGGCATCAACTTTCAATTAGACTTAATTGCAACGGCAATTTTTAACGGTGGGTAAATACCACTTTTGGTCCCTCTTATCATTAACTTTTTACAGAGTGGTCCCTCTTATGTTTTTTTACCACTTTAGTCCCTACTATGAATTATTTATTCCACTTTAGTCCCTACTATGAATTATGTGTTTCACATTAGTCCTTATCAGGTGGTTCCGATAACACGTGACATGCATATAAATATTTTTTGGGGCATTTTTGTTCGTTCACTATTGAGACTATTTGCGATATTGTTTAATTGGTGAGCAATTTTGGTGTTTGAAGAAGATTTTGGGAGAAAACTTTAGTTTGGAACGAAATTGACGATTAAATTGGACTGGAATGAAAGCCTAGTTTGGAAGAGATTAGATATTTAATTTTTTTAAAATAATTAGAAAGACGAAAATATCTCTGTTAGTTTACTTGAAATGACGAAATTGCCCTCAGGAGCATATCACATGTTATCGGAACCGCCATGAACCACCTGAAGAGGACTAGAGTGAAACAAATAATTCATAGTAGGGACTAAAGTGGAAAAAAACATAAGAGGAACCACTCTGTAAAAAGTTAATGATAAGAGGGACCAAAAGTGGTGTTTACCCTTTAACGGTTATACCAAATGTGTCACAATTTGTTATAGCTTTGTACCATAACATGTGTTGGACACATAAACCTCTGTACCAAAATTGCAATTTTCTCCTCCAAAAACGATGCCACCTGGATTGAGTCTCCCCCCAAATACAATTTAACGGCCATGTCGAGAATTCCGTCATTAATTTGACAGAAGTATTAAATGTGCAAAGTTGATTTGAGTTATGGTATCAAATGTGTCGACAAAAATAGTTGTGGTATCAAATCCCTAAAGTAGTTATAATTATAGTATCAAAAGTGAAATTCTCTCAAAATAATTTTTATAATTGGGACCAAACAATTTAAATATCACAATAAAAATCTAGAATTGCGTCCACTGCTAACAAAACTCACAATCAAATAAAAGAAAGGGTTGTCAACATGTATGAGCTATACAAGAAAAAAATTATGGTGTAATCTATAACTGATCTTTTGATTTTCAATATTAAGTCTTCTTGTTTTTGTCGTAAAATCTGAGAGATCGTTTTCAACAATAAAGTGGGTAAAAAAATTTGGCATTGAGAAAATCTAAAAGTTTTGTACTCATTCTTCATAGATGAATTTTATAATATGAAAGGATGGCGTATACAACTTCAATAATGATTTCCTTAAATTACTTTAGTATTTTGAATTTATAATAATATAATTCTCAATGTCTATTCTTATAAAAAAAAATATTGAATATCATTGTAAATTAGTTTCACCGATGGTTAAACTTGAACCCCTCCTCCCTCGGCACCTCCTCCCACCGACACTCCGATCCTGGATCCGTTCATGCCTATGATATTGCTTAATGGTCAATTTACCTCCATATGGTACTGCCTAATAGAAATTTTACCCTCTCTGGAAAAAAAATGCAAATACCAAGATGGAGGCAGTGTGATTCTTTTAAGGAAAATACAAGGGGCATCTTGCTCTTTGATTTATCATGGGGTAAATGACCTTTTAACAAAAACACATGGAGGTGAACTCATTTTATAAGTAACTCAATTAGAAAGTGAATATAACTCAAAAAATGAGGAGACAGTGCCATTTGCACTTTCTAATTGCTGAAAAAAAAAGTGTTCTGCAACAAGACTTAAAAAAATTCATTAATTGTGAGATAAAATCTTGAGTAAAGTATATCTTTATACTTCCATATATATAGCCATAGCCATGAATCCTAATGCCAAATCTGTGAAAAAAGTAAAAGGAAAATAGCTTAAGCAAGGGATCAGATTTGCATAAGATTTAGTACAATAATTAATCACTTAAACTTATAAACACAAGATACGATTATATGAAGATAATTTTCATTAATTTAATTAACAATGCCACTTTTTCATTCTCAGAGTAGGATTTCAATCATTGGGAAGGAATGTAAAGGATAACTTGAGGCTTAACTGCAGATGATTAGTAGAAACAAAGATAGTGAATATTTTGTTGTGTCTTACTTTTATTGGTTGAATTCATATAATTCAGAAAAGATCCCAACTTTGTAATAAACTTCACTGTATAATCTGAATTATGTAAGTAAGCATTTAAATAAAAAATATCAATCCAATTAATGTTTTAGTAATCATTTTTGCCTTCATAGTGAAAAGCCATGAAAATACTCCTACATGAGATGTTATTATTTATATCAGGCAATCTTCAGAAGATTTGTGTTAGGTCTAGATTTGAAAACAATATTCCTTGTGGTGCAGGCATAAGATGTGGGCTTGCGTCAGGGACGGACCTAGACGGTTGTGTACGAGGGGGCCAAATATTTTGTTAATATCAACTTTGATTTTTTTTCTATTTTCGATCAAATGATAAATGCTAATTTGAGATAAAGTAATACGGATAATTAACTTTTAAGTTTTTTTTAACGAACTCGATATTCTTTTTTTCGATTTTTGGTAAAATGACAAACTAACTTAAGGTAAGTAATACTACCATAATTTTATCCAATCATCAAAGGTGAAAAAAATTATTCTAGCAGATTTTTTTATAAGTGTAAACACTCAATGCATATTTTGGTGTTCTGGTGCTTGTTGATCATGCATCTGTTTTGGGTAAAGCATGCTGTATTTGTTGCTTCTGCCCAAAATCTTTGAGGCAGCTTAGCTTCAGCTATCATTGTCCTGGTAGCATCCTTTAGAGTTCTGTTTCTCCTTTCAGCAACTCCGTTCTGTTGAGGGGTTCTGGCAGCAGAGTACTCATAGCTGATTCCTCTGGCATTACAATACTCTTCAACAGTAGAGTTTGTAAACTCACTCCCTCTATCTGATCTGATCTTTAGTATTTTCATACTTTTCTCATTCTGTATCTTTTCCATCAGATTTGTAAGATGCTCCTTGGTCTCACTTTTCTTCTTCATGAAAATCACCCAAGTGTATCTTGAATAATCATCCACAACAGCTAGGTAGTATTTCTTTCCACCATTGCTGACTGGATCAATAGGACCAAATAAGTCCATGTGTAGCAGCTCCAATATTCTTCCAGAAGATTGATGCTTCTTGCTTTTGAATGATGACTTGATTTGTTTACCCTTTTGACAGGCGTCACAAAGTTTGTCCTTGCTCATGACTGTTTTTGGAATTCCTTCCACCAGATTGTTCTTGATAAGTCTGTTGATAGTCTTGAAATTCACATGGTTTATTCTTTTGTGCCACAGCCAACTGAATTCACTTGGTGTTGATACCACCAGACAAATACTTGAATTCTTATCAGCAGAATTACAGTCCACTAGGTAGATATTTTCTTGTCGTCTTCCAGATAAAATAACCTTCTTTGCACCTATATGTTCAACGTAGCACTTATCTGTTGAGAAGATGACTGAATATCCTTTATCACAAAATTGACTTATGCTCAGCAAATTGTATTTGAGGCCTTTAACATAAGAGACGTCAGATATCTCAATGTTGCCTTTGATCAGCTTTCCACTTGCTACAACCTTGCCTTCCTTGCTGTCTCCAAAAGTAACTTTAGGACCATCCACAACAACAGCATCAGTCAGCTCATGTATGTTTCCACACATGTGTCTTGAACATCCACTGTCCAAGTACCAGATTTTCTCTACTTTACTCCTACTCCTAATCCTAACCTACAATACAAAATAAAATTGTTTTAGGTACCCTTATTGAGAGGGTCCTGAAGGATTAGTTCCACCTTTGACAACCCAAGATGATGAAGTCTTAGGTTTCTTAGGCTTCTGTTGTTTGGCAGGAGCATGAATAGTTTCATCTTCATCATGTTTATCAGATTTACTATGTTGATAATAATCAGCATGATAAGGATAATGCTCATAAGTAGAATAAGATGCATGATAAAGAGAATATGCATGCATTGGATGAGCAGGATATGGTGCATAGTAAGTTGGGAATTGAGGTGCATTATACATAGGAGGATATGCAGCAGGTTGCACATAATATGACTCATTTCCATACCAAGCATTTTGATTTTTCTTGTTTTTATGTTTCTTTGGTTTACTAGATACTTGCTCATTAACAGACGACTTAGTCTTATCACTAGTTTGATTGGTTTTGACCTTATCAGAAGACTTCCTAGGACTCTTCTGTTGGGACTTACCAGTCTGTTTTCCTATACTAGGCTCTTTGCTCTTTTTAGCCTTAGGAGTTTTTGTCTCCTTTAACACTTTCTCAGGTGAAGCAGGTCTAGTAGTCTGAACATACAGGATGACCTTACTTTTGTCAGCTGATATAAATTTTTCAGTATTTTTCAGTTCTAACTTATCCTGATCTAAAGGTGTCTTCTGTTTACTAGACATGTGAGTGGATGCAACAGATGACTTATCATGAGACTCAATGACTTTCTCAAGCTCCATGATTTTACCCGTATAAACTTCACATTCAGCTTTCAGAGATTCATTCTCTTGCTCAAGCAGTTTGTATTCAGCTGATTCTCTTGGCTTTTCAACTTTAAGTTTCAGTGAAATGTTTTTCTCTTTCAGCAATATCATCTCTTCCTTAAGCTTTTTAAATGCATCTGCAATACTTGTATTGTTAAGCATCATTTGTTCAAATGAATTATATAATTCATTATCAAGAGGAGTTACCTCATCATCCTCAGAGTCATCAGATTCCTTAACCATCAGGCAGAGAAGAGCAGGACTCTCTTCATCAGAAGTGTTTGAATCTGAATCTGATGAGTAGACAACAGCTAGCTTTTCTGCTTCTGCTACCAGCACCTTGCCTTTTTGATGCTTTCTTTCCTTTCTGATTCTCTTTTCCTCTTCTGTATACTTCTCAGCTTTAGGGTATGGGCAGTCTCTGATGAAATGACCCAGTTTCCTGCAATTATAGCACATCATTTTGGATTTATAAGAATCCTTATCTTGAGAAGTAGAAGCATTGTTATATTTATTCTTCATTTTTCGTCTGTAGAACTTTTTGAAGTTGTTCCTCCGCAATGCAACGTCTCCACCAGTGTACTCCTTTTTGTTGAGTAGTGTGGCTTCATCAGATGAGTCCACGTCTTTGCTTTTGTAAGCTGGTTTTCTGGGATTTTCAGCAGCAACAAGTGCAGTTGTGGGACTTGAAGTAGAGGTTTCTTCAACACCCATTCTTGGCAGTTTATACTCGTACGCCTTGAGTACTGAGAACAGCTCGGTGAGTGAAATCTTTCCCAGATCTCTGGACTCCTCCATGGCTGTCACCTTCATGTTGAACTTCAGAGGTAGAGCCTTCAGAACTCTGACGGTTATCTCCTTATCAGTGAAGTTTTTTCCAAGCTTTAGAACTTCATTTAGCGTCCTTGTAAACCTTGTATCCATCTGATCAATGGTTTCCGCAGACTTCATCTTTCAAGTTGTCCAGCTTTTCCAGAGCAACACTCAGCTGATGCTCTTTGATGGCGTCGTTTCCTTCGCTCATGTCACGAACCTTATCCCACATTTCTTTGGCAGTCTTGCAATGCTTGACTTTGTCAAATCTATCGTTGTCAAGGGCCTTGGTCATGATGAACCGACCAACTTTATCCAGATTGAACAGCTTTATTTCTTCGGCTGTCATCTCTGTTAGGTCTTTTTCCACCACTATTTCAGCTTCATCAACCGTGATAGTCTTGGTGAATTTGAATGGACCTTTGATGATACATGTGTACATGTTGTCATTGTAAGCAGCCAGGAAAATCTCCATTCTGATTTTCCAGTCTTCAAAGCTCATACCAGCTATGTGGGGAACATGGCTGATACAATTCATTTTTCAAAAATTTTAATTTTTCAAAATATGCTCTTTTGAAAATTTTAAAAACCTTTGAAAAACACTCGGATCAAGCTCGTTGATCAGGCAGCTGATTCTAATGAACCACCTGCTCTGATACCACTTGTTGGTCCCAAGTGGTCAGATGAGGTCTAGTGGGGGGGGGGGGGGGTGAATAGACCTTTAAACTTTTTGACAATTTTTAACTTTAAAACTTTTGTTCTAACTTAAACATACTAAGTTGTTACCGAACAGTAATTTTACAAGGCTGATCGCGAACAAATCTTTGAACAGCTTTGTTGACCACTAATCTGATAATCACTTAGCTGATTTTTACTAAAATCAGTTTTAATACTAGTGTACTTGCAGCAGATTCAAAGTGTTTTTCACAAGTAAACTTAGTAGTTTTAAAATTTTATCCCCAGATTTGTAAACTCCTTTAAACTCTTTCCAAACAGTTTTGAATGTGTTTTATGCGATCTGAAGATATGCAATTTGAAAGCAAATGTAAGAACACAAATAATTTTTATAGTGGTTATATGGATTTAAATATCCTTTAGTCCACTCTTCCAAGTCACAAAGATCTTGGGTTATACTAAGAACACAAAGTAATTAGTACACTCCAATTACTCCAAAACAACAAATGAATCTGGCCGTAAGCTCGCAATAGGAAATTACTAAGAAAACCTATCCTCTGAAGCTAGATCACTCACAAAGATGGATCTACACTTCTCACAACACTCAAACAGTTTTTCGCTTAGAAAATGTGTTTTTCTTTTACCTTCAACTTCGGCTTCAGTCAACAAATGACAGAGCTGATGAGTGAACTGTTCTTGAGACTTAAGAGATTCTGCTTCGGATTTATTCTCAGAGATTGTGTTCTATTTCTTCTCTTTGTCTCTTCAGCTATTTATACTCGTAGGTTTGAAAAATGTCCATTGAAGTGAGACAAAATTCAAAATCCCCGAGCACTGGTCCTTAATTTCCGCGAACGGCTCTCTGCACAGTGACAGTGTACTTTCTGTCAGGCAGCATTAAATGCACCAAGCTGATACGAGGTTTTTCTTTAATAATTTGTCTTTAATAACCTTGTGTTTCAGCATTTATTACTTCCAGGGGCATTTATTACCGTTGGGCAGACTTCTTGATCCTTTCCACTTGGCTGATCGAAAGTGCAAGTCTGATGACGAACAGAGCTGATCCCAAACTTGAACAAATCTGATTTGAGTCGGCTGATCTTCATCAGTCTGATTTCTTTCCTTCAGCAGATCAGTAGTCTTTTGGACCTTGAATTTTGACTTGTCTGATGTCTTCTTACTTGGTCAAAATTCTTCTAAGGGTTATCAGCTAAGTTAACTTTTACTTATTTGATTTGAAGTTTTGGAAATCATCAAAACCTCCCTTTACTAATTGTCTTTAGTGCTATTTTATTTTCATCCTTATCCAACAATATGTGTTGGGCACATAAACCTCTGTACATAAATTGCAATTTTCTCCTCCAAAAACGATGCCACCTGGATTGAGTCTCCCCCCAAATTCAGATTTAATGGTCACGTCGACAATTCCGTCATTAATTTGACGGAAGTATTAAATGTGAAAAGTTGATTTGAGTTATGGTATCAAATGTGTCGACATAAATAGTTGTAGTATCAAATCCCTAAAGTAGGTATAATTGTGGTATCAAAAATGAAATTCTCTCTATATTAATTGGTTTAAGAACAACTCAACCAAGATCTTCAATAAGAATAATAAACTAATATATTATACTGAGTAATCTCCACATGAATCAAATGAATTCTGATATGATCAATTTTGTAATGTTCAGAAATCCCACTTGATAGTTGATAGATAGTTATAAACACAAAAAATAGTTTATGTGCCCAAGGGCATATCTCCAACTGACTGACCAGCAATTAACAAGGCTTGCTCCAGCGGCAAGGGTGTGGGTTCGAATTCCATTTGGAACTTGGATGGAAGCATTTACATGGGTCTGTCTAAGGGTCATTATGGTGAAGACCCCTTTGTGCGCAGAGTGTACAGCAGTATGATGGGATCCCGAGGCTTGGTGGAGGCACATTCTGCTATTTACATCCTTCAGGGTTCTAGAGCAAGGATTCTGTTGGTCCCAAGTGGTCAGATGAGGTCTAACGGGGGGGTGAATAGACCTCTGAAAATTTTAGACTTAAAAACTTTTCAGGTGACTGTTAACAGACTAAGCTGATCGTAAACAGTAAGCTGACTAAGCTGATCGCACACAATGTTTGAGCAGCAGAGTTGACTACTCTTCAGATAAATACTTACCTGATTTCAGCAAAATAAGTTTTAAATCAGATTACTTGCAGCGGATGTTTTAAAGTGTTTTTCACAAGTAAACTAAGTCTTTTAAAGATTTTACCCTCAGTTTTGAAAATTCCTTTAAAATCTTTAACAGTTTGGTTCAAGTGTTAACTTATGCAATTGTAAAGTATGTTTGAAAGACTTATCCAAAATGAACACAAGAATTTTTATAGTGGTTATATGGATTTAAATCCTTTAGTCCACTCTTCCAAGTCACTTAGATCTTGGGTTATACCAGAAAACACAAAGTTTAATAGTATACGCTGCTTGTGCCAATCAACAAATGAAAAGGCCACAAGTTCGCACTAGGAAATCACAAAGATGACCTAATCTACAGAATTTTATCACTCACAAAGATGGATAAAATCCCTCACAACACTCTCTAACAAAAATCACACGGATTTATATGTTTTTCTTTGATCTTCAACTTCGGCTTTTATCAACAAATGACTAAGCTGATGAGTGAGTTGTTCGTGAGTTCTTGAGACTTAGAAGAATTCTACATCGAAACTTTCTCTCAGAAAATGTTTTGTTGTGTGTCTTCTTCTCTCAGACTCTTGAACTATTTATACTCTCAGTCTTGAAAAGTGGCAGTTGAAGAAAAAGAATATTCAAATCCCCGAGTATTGGTCCCTAATCTCTGAAAACGGTTCTCTACGACTGCTACAGTATAGTCTGCTGTACTTTCTATCAGCAGCATTTAATGCACCAAGCTGATACGAGAATTTCTTCAATCATTTGCCATAAATACCCTCCTTCTTCAGCATTTATTACTCAAAGTGCATTTATTACCGTTGAGGAGACTTCTTGATCTTCTTCACTTAGCTGATTAAGATCTCTCGTCTGATGATGTACTGAGCTGATCTCATCTTGAACTAATCTGATTTGAGTCGGCTGATTATCACCAAACTGATTTCTTCCTTCAGCAGCAAATCAGTAGTCTTTTGGACCAGAAGGAATTTTGACTTGTATGATTTATCTTTCAGTTGGTCAAAATTCTTGTAAGGGATTTCACTAAATATTCCTTACTTAGCTGATTAAGATGTTTTGAAAATCATCAAAACCTCCCTTTAACTTTTAAATTTCTTGTCCTTCTATCTTCATCTTCATCCAACAATTTCCCCCTTTTGATGATGACAAAACTTCAGCTAAGTACCTGTACCTAAACTAAAGTTTTAATCCTAAAAAATTTATGAGATAGAAATAGTATGTTGGAGTAAAAATTTGAACTTTCATTAATAATAGTAGTTTCAGTACAAGTTACAAGTTTTTCAGACAGATGAGATTTCAAGAAATAAAGTAAACTGATACAAGAGAGCAGATAAGTTTAGTAGTCTGATTCATCAGTGACTTCTTCTTCAACTTTTTCATACTCTTCCTCTTCATCTTCATCAATGCTTTCTTCTTCTTCATCATTCACATCATCAGGAGCAAGATTTTTCTTGATAGCTTCCATCTTTTCTTAACGTTCTGCTTCATCATTCTTTCTCTTGATGCGTTCCAGATTTTTGTACTTTACAAATGGATCAAGTTGCTCTTCTGGTGTATCCTTGGTAGCAGCAATTTCCTTGTTCGATTTTGCTGATTCCTTGGCTTCTTCCTCAGCAGCTTTTTCTCCATCAGCTTCCTTATCACTTACATCAGCTTCAACTTTCTTTTCAAGTACAACTTCTTTTTCAAGTACATGCTCTAATTCTTCAGCTGGTTTTTCTTGTTCAGCAGTAGAGTCTTTTTGTTCAGGTACTTGAACAGTTGTTGTAGCTGACTTCTCTTCCCCCTTTTTGTCAT
Source organism: Penstemon eatonii (assembly GCA_038501285.1). NCBI lineage: Eukaryota > Viridiplantae > Streptophyta > Magnoliopsida > Lamiales > Plantaginaceae > Penstemon > Penstemon eatonii. Next base: position 54,895,622 of record CM076715.1, on the reverse strand, counting down.
CATCAGTGGGGTTGAGTTCAACAGCTGATATATTGACAGCAGTGCATAGTCTTCTGATGTTTTGATCCACAGTGTCAAGTTGAGCAGTGTGATGATTTAGAGTGGACTTGAGTGTGCCAGCCTGGTCATTTAGGTAATCCATGTTTAGTTGTAATGTAGAAACTTCATCATGAACTTTGTTAGCAGTGGAGTTCATTTCATTCACCAACAAGATGTTCTTTTCTGTTTCTACATTTGAAACCTTAGTGAATAAGCATATCAGATCCGCAATATCCCCTTCATTTCTTTGAAGAGCTGTGTGAAGGTGATTTATATCAAACATCACATCTTGAACATTTTTGTTCAGGCTGATCAAGTTCTGAGTCAGCATCAAGGAGTTATCAGGCGGCAGTAGGAAGTTGTCAATTGCATCTTTGATCATTCTTCTGTTCTCTTCTTACATTTGTCTCATCATTTGCCTATTTCTCTCTTCCATCTCCCTGAGGGAATGTTCTAACAGAATATGAAAGGATTCCATCAAAGATGAGTGTTTGTCAGCTCTTGGAATGGAAGATGAGGCTGGTGGATTGGAACCTCTGCCAGAACAGCTTCAGCTTCATTTTGAACAGGTTCTGCAGCATCTTGAACAACTTCATTTTGGACAACAGCTTGTTCTTCCACCTTGACTGTTTCAGGAGTTCCATCTGCTGATATTACTGTCGTCTGATGGATAACTCTTGTAGTTAAAGGATAGATCTTTGGGCAGGTGCCTTAACTATTTTATTTTCCTGAAACGTACTAACCTCAGGACCAAATGTGATCTATTGCACACATGGTATAGTGGGAAGGTCAGTGGAAGATCCTTGAAGGTATCTTGACCTTTCAGACCACTTCTCTAAGGCAATATTGACGGCAATCTGCACAGCTCTCTTAATGGGGTCACCCCTTCTTCTTCTTTTAGGTGGCAGTGCATTTTTGATCTTTTCTGCTTCCCTGGCCACAATCCCCCTTGTATAGCCGTGGAAAACATCTTGACATGATCAGGATCCAAAGCCTTGGTGATGGAAGATGTCTGCAACTAGCTTAGTACCCACTTCTCTTCATCAACAAACTCTTCCCAAGACTTGATCTCTTCAACAGATTTGTTGACTCTATAGGTTCTCCACTTGATGTATCTGATCTTCTCTTGGAAAAATAGAGTTCTTTGTTGCATCTGCATATCAAAATCTGTAAGGGCAACTTCAAATCTGTCAAAAGCAGCAGGGTGAGATCTTACAATGTTTAAGGCCCATTTAACAGCAAATGGACTCTTCTCAACCCTTTAACCAGGAGGAAGAATCTGTCTTGCATTCATGGATTCTCCTATCTTGATTCCTCCAGCTCTCCTTGGACCATAAGCATCTTGTTTGCTAAGTTCAAGAGCCTTGGCCATATCAGCATCCTCCTGTGCTTTTAATTCAGCTTCAGTTAGCTGCTTTCTCTGAGCAGCCTTCTGAGCTTCAATCTTGCTCAGCTCTACTGCTCTTCTGAAGTCTTCATCATCCTTCTTCTTCTGCTCTGCTTCCTCCCTTCTCTTCTTCTCATCAGCAGACACCTTTCTCCTTACAATTCTTATTCTTTTGGGTTTGGCAGATGTCTGAGCTGGTGCAGCAGCAGTAGGTTCTAGTGCAGCAGTTGAAATTGGGGCAACTGCTATTGGTTCGATGATCTACACTTCATGATCTTCTTGAGGTTGATGAACCTCAGCTGTTGGAGTAACTTGAACAATTTGTTGAGTAGTTGTTGCAGAAGCTTACTCCTTAGTAGTAGATTCTTGTTCAGCTCAAGTGGGCCTCTCTGCTGATTGAGGACTTTTCCTTACTAAGTCAGATAACTCAGTAGGTGATGACACAAAGGTCATCCTTTTCCTGACAGTGGCTTTGGTGTGGACCACATTTCCTTGAAATGGCTTTGATGTTGCTGAGTCTTTGAGTTGACTCCTTGTCCTGGAAGCAACATTTTCTTGGGGTCTTTCAGCAGAAATGGTTCTGGATGGAGAACAATAAGCCATGTCTTCAATCTCCTTTATTGTCTGAGCTATGACAGCATCAACAGCACGTTTCTTTGCCTCATCTTATGTTCTGGCTTTAACAGCTAGGTCAGCTGTTTGAACAGAGGACTTAGAAACATTTGTTTTCCTTTTCTTTTCAGCAGCTGTCTTTTTTGGTGCTGTAGCTGCTTTTCTCTTAGGCTGCTCCTTAACAGCCAGATAGACGTGCATAGCCTTGGACTGGTGAATGACCTTGCCATTGGTCATTTCACATTGAAGTTCCATGAACAGCTGACTGAGGAATATCCGGTGGTAGGTATTCCACTTCTTGATATGATCAGCCAATATGTAACAAACGAAAGTAGCCCAGTTCACTTTCATCCCGTAGTGAACAACAATCATTGGGTGGAATCTCTTCACTGGCACATTATCCAGTGAGAATGTGCAATTCTCAATAATCTTGGCAAACATATCAGCCATCCGCTGATATTCATCTCTCAGCTGATTTTCTTGATATTGCCAGCAAGGATCTCTCATTCCCTTGCGCAAATGTTCCAAAACTCAGCATCATTGGGCTCGGCCATTGTTGAGATGTCTGTTCTTCCATCTATTGGCAGACCATACTTTTCATTCAACAGGGCAGGGGTGATACAGATGTCTATTCCCCCAACCTTAGATCTGATCTCCTTCTTATCAAAATCTGGCTTACCAGATGAGCCGTAGTATTCCAGAATTTGATCAACATAAACCCTGTCTTCATGGGCCTCCATGAATTTTACCAGATTAGCAGCTTGAAATTTTTCCAAAATCTCCTTCATCAACGGAGTTCCAGTTGAGTGGAAGGTTGAGTAGATGAGATATCGTCCTTCTTCTTTAGCCATTTGTGAGATTTCTGAAAAGATTAAGTGAACAGAGTAGATTTGCAGAAAATATGAATGCAAAAATTCTCTCTAAGTGCTCTGAAAGTTTGAGTGTGCGTAAAAGATCAGTAAGATGATCAAATATGAATTTAAAGAGGTGAAGGCGCGTCGGTTTGCGTGCTTCAGGCGAAGCGTTAGATCAGTTATATGTCAGTCATAATCGTGGGGTGAGATATACGGGTTTCAAACTTCAAAAAGCATTATATGACTGGCGGGAATGTGAACCGCCTCAGTCGACTAGTAAAAGCGTGTTTTTAAATATAACGTTTTAATAGCAACACTTATACAAATGATCAGACGAGTAAACTAATACTTATCTGACAGACGAGTGTTCTGAAAATAAATATTAATAGTGAAAGCCAATAGCTAGTAATCATCCTCTGCTGTTTGTCCATCCAGCAAGGTAAATTAATCTTCAGTCTTCAAGAATTAAGAACTTATCTGATGAACATATAACTTCAACTAACTGTCATCAACAAATTTCATCTTTTAATCAGAAGTACCGCTAGTCTTACACGTTCCCCCTGACTTTAAGAATTTATAAGTTAATTAGTCTATTGAAAGTTAACCTTGAAGTTAATAAGATGAGTAAGCTGATAAACTCAAGTCTTCTGATGAGTTTCCCCTCAGCTTATGCATCCAAATTTAGTAATCCTAGTTCAGCTCTTAGGGTTGAAAACCTTGCATCACTTAGTGGTTTGGTGAAGATGTCAGCAATCTGATTGTCTGTATGAACATACTCAATTATAACATTTCCCTTTTCCACATGATCTTTGATGAAATGATGCTTGATCTCAATATGCTTAGTCATTGAGTGACTTGTAGTATTCTGAGTAAGAGAGATGGAACTTTTATTATCACAGTAGATTGGAATTCCATTGATCTTTATGTTGTAGTCTTTTAGTTGATGCTTCAACCAAAGTATCTGTGGACAGCATGCTCCAGCAGCAATGTACTCAGCTTCAGCAGTAGAGATAGATACTGAAGTCTGTTTCTTACTCATCCATGAGATCAGACGACTACCTAAAAATTGACAGGCGCCATTTGTACTCTTCCTATCAATCTTGCAGCCAGCAAGGTCAGAATCAGAATATCCTATAAGTTCAAATCCAGATTCTCCAGGGTACCACAATCCCAATTCTTGAGTGACTTTAAGGTATCTGAGTATCCTCTTGGCAACCAGGAGATGAGATTCTTTAGGATTTGATTGATATCTCGCACAAACCCCAACAGAATACATAATATCACGTCTGCTAGCTTTTAGATATAACAGTGACCCTATTATGCCTCTGTACTTGGTTATATCTACTGATTTGCCATCTTCATCTTTATCCAAATGAAGTCCAGTAGACATAGGAACACTAACAGTAGAGCTAGTTTACATACCAAATTTCTTGAACAGATCTTTTGTGTATTTAGCTTAGTTGATGAATATTCCATCAGACAACTGTCTAACTTGCAAACCAAGAAAATAATTTAATTCACCCATCATGCTCATTTCAAATTTGTTCTGCATCAACTTGGAGAAATTGTCACACATCTGTTGGTTAGTTGAACCGAAAATAATATCGTCTACATATATTTGCACAAGTAATATATGATCCTCCCATTCAACAGTAAACAAGGTTTTATCTACTTTACCTTTTCGAAATCCTTTGATTAAAATAAATCAGATAAAGTATCATACCATGCTCTTGGAGCCTATTTCAGTCCATAGAGAGCTTTCTTCAGACGATACACCTTGTCTTCTTCTTTGTATGATTCAAGTCCAGGTGGTTGTTCAACATACACTTCTTCTTGCAATTTTTCATTGAGAAAGGCAGACTTCACATCCATCTGATAGACAGTGAAGTTCTTATGAGCAGCATAGGCGAGAAATAGTCTGATTGCTTGTAGTCTTGCTACTGGTGCAAAAGTTTCATCAAAGTCAATGCCTTCTTCTTGGCAGTAACCTTTGGCAACTAATCTAGCTTTGTTTCTGATGACAACACCATATTCATTCATTTTGTTCATGAATAACCACTTAGTGCCAATTACTCTTTGATGACTTGGTCTAGGAACTAAGTACCAGACTTCATTCCTCTCAAATTGATTCAGCTCTTCCTACATAGCTTCAATCCAGTTTGAGTCACTAAGAGCTTCTTCAATCTGTTTGGGTTCTATTTAGGATAGGAAGCTGATAAACATTGCATTATTTGCAGCAGCTCTTCTTGTCTTTACTCTATCCAAAGGATCACCAATCACTAATTCAGGTGGGTGATTGTTGAGCCATCTGAGATCAGGTTGCAAATCTGAATGTTGTCCTCTAGATTGATCTTGCAACACTACTGTTGGAGTTTCAGTAGTAGTCTGTCGAACATTAGTAGTCTGTTGAACAGTCTCTGGTCTATCAGCTGTTTGCAACTCGTCTGTTAGACAATCAGCAGGCCGATTTTGAACAACATTTGAATTAGCAGCTGAGTTGAGATCAGGTAGTATGATGGGTACATATTCTTCATTTCTTTCAACACTCAATTTCTGAAAATCAGTAGACAGATTTGGATTAGTACTTTGATTCTTTTCAGAATTGATTTGGTTCATCAAAAACTACATGAATAGATTCCTCTACAAGTAAAGTTATTTTTTTAAAGACTCTGTAAGCTTTACTAACAGTAGAGTATCCTACACAAACAGCTTCATCAGCCTTTTCTGCAAAAGCAGTAAGGTGATTTTTCCCATTGTTTAACACAAAGCATTTACAACCAAAAATTTTAAAGTAATGAATATTTGGCTTCCTGTTGTTCCAAACTTCATATGGAGTCTTGTTTTTATTTTTGTTGATCATGCATCTGTTCTGGGTAAAGCAGGCTGTATTTGTGGCTTCTGCCCAGAATATTTGGGGCAGCTTGTATTTGTGGCTTCTGCCCAGAATCTTTGGGGCAGCTTTGCTTCAGCTATCATAGTCCTGGTAGCTTCTTTTAGAGTTTTGTTTCTCCTTTCAGCAACTCCATTTTGTTGAGGGGTTCTGGCAGCAGAGTACTCATGACTGATGCCTCTGATGTTATAATACTCTTCAACAGTTGAGTTTGTGAACTCAGTCCCTCTATCTGATCTGATCTTTAATATCTTCATGCTATTCTCATTCTGGATCAGCTCCATCAAATTAGTAAGATGCTCATTGGTTTCACTTTTTTTCTTCATGAAAATCATCCAAGTGTATCTTGAATAATCATCCACAACAGCTAGGCATTCCACCATTGCTGATTGGATCAATCGGTCCAAATAAGTCCATATGTAGCAGCTCCAAAATCCTTGTAGAAGATTGGTGCTTCTTGCTTTTGAAAGATAACTTGATTTGTTTACCTTTCTGACAGGCGTCACAGAGCTTATCTTTGCTCATGACTGTCTTTGGATTTCCTTCTACCAGATCATTCTTGATTAGTCTGTTTATGGTCTTGAAATTCACATGATTCATCCTTTTGTGCCACAACCAACTAACTTCACATGGTGTAGATGCCACCAAACAAACATTTGAATTCTTGTCCACAGAATTCCAGTCGACTATGTAGACGTTTCCTTGTCGTCTTCCAGATAAGATGCATGATAAGCAGGGTATGCATGCATTGGATGAGCAGGATAAGGTGCATAGTAAGCTGGAAATTGAGGTGCATCATACATGGGTGGATATGCACCAAGTTGCACATAATATGACTCATTTCCATACCATGCATTTTGATTTTTCTTATTCTTATGCTTCTTTGGTTTACTAGATGCTTGGTCATTAATAGACGACTTAGTTTTATTACTAGTTTGATTGGTTTTACTTTTATCAGTAGACTTCTTAGGTCTCTGCTGTTTAATTTTACCAGTCTGTTTTTCTAATTTTGTCTCTTTGCTATTTTTAGCCTTAGGAGCTTTCTTCTCCTTTAATTCTTTCTCAGGTGAAGCATGTTTAGTAGTCTGAACATACAAAATGACCTTACTATTGTCAGCAGATATAAATTTTTCAGTATGGTTCACTTCTAGCTTATCCTGTTCTAAAGGCATCTTCTATTTACTAGACATATGAGTGGATGTAACAGATGATTTATCATGAGACTCAATGACTTTTTCAAGTTCCATGATATTACCCTTATAGACTTCACATTCAGCTTTCAGAGATTCATTCTCTTGCTCAAGCAGTTTATATTCAGCTGATTCTTTTGGTTTTTCAACCTTGAGTTTTGGTGAACTGTTTTGCTATCTTAGCAATATCATCTCTTCCTTAAGCTTTGCAAATGCATCAACAAGACTAGTGTTATTGACTACCATTTGTTCAAATGAATTATATACTTCATTTTCAAGAGGAGTTACCTCATCCTCAGAGTCATCAGATTCCTTTGCCATCAGACAGATAAGAGCAGGGTTCTAATCTTCAGTAGAATCTTCTTCAGAAATATCTGAGTTAGAATCAGATGAGTAGATGACGGCCAACTTTTCTGCTTCAGCCATCAGCACTTTGCCTTTCTGATGCTTTCTTTCTTTTCTGATTTTCTTCTCTCTCTCTGTCTACTTTTAAGCTTTAGGATATGGGCAGTCTCTGATGAAATGTCCCAATTTCCTGCAGTTGTAACACATTAGTTTGGATTTATAAGCATCCTTATCATGAGAGGAAGAAGTAGGGTTAGAAGTAGAAGCATTGTTGTATTTGTTCTTCATTTTTCTTTTGTAGAACTTCTTAAAGTTGTTCATCAGCAATGCAACGTTTCCAGCAGTGTACTCCTTTTTATTGAGTAGTGTGGCTTCATCAGATGAGTCCACTTCTTTGCTTTTGTGTGTTGTTCTTCTTGGATTTTCAGCAGCAACTAAGGCAGCTGTGGGGCCTGAAGTTGAGGTTTCTTCACTACTCATTCTTGGCAGTTTATACTCGTATGCCTTGAGTACGGAGAACAGCTCGATAAGAGAGATCTTTCCCAAATCTCTTGATTCTTCCATGGCTGTCACATTCATGTTTAACTTTGGAGGCAGAGCCTTCAGTACTCTGACAGTTATCTCTTTGTCAGTGAAGGTCTTTCCCAGCTTAAGAACTTCATTCAACGTCCTTGTAAACCTTGTATCCATCTGATCAATGGTTTCCGCAGACTTCATCTTGAAGTTATCTAACTTTTCTAGAGCAAGACTCAGCTGGTGCTCCTTTATGGCGTCGTTTCCTTCGCTCATATCACGAACCTTGTCCCACATTTCCTTTGCAGTCTTGCAATGCTTGACTTTGTCAAACCTGTCATTGTCCAGGGCTTCGGTCATGATCAAACGGCCAACTTTGTCAAGGTTGAACGACTTGATTTCTTCAGCTGTCATCTCTTGAAGATCTTTATCCACCACTATGTCTACTTCATCGACCTTGATTGTCTTGGTGAATTTGAGTGGACATTTAGTGATACATGTGTACATGTTATCATTGTAAGCAGCTAAGAAGATCTCCATTCTGATCTTCCAGTCCTCAAAACTCATACCGCCAATGTGGGGAACATGGCTGATACAGTCCATTTTCAAAAAGTTTTTGATTTTTCAAAAATGTGCTATTTTGAAAAAATTTGAAAACCTTTGAAAAACACTAGGATCAAGCTCGTTGATCAGGCAGCTGATTCAAATGAACCACCGGCTCTGATACCACTTGTTGGTCCCAAGTGGTCAGATGAGGTCTAGAGGGGGGGGGGGTGGGTGAATAGAACTCTGAAAATTTTATCTAATCTCTTGAACTTAAGAGAGGCTTCCGCTCTTTTCATCCAACTCGAAATCTTAAAAACTTTTCAGTTGACTGTTAACAGACTAAGTTGATAGTAAACAGTAAGCTGACTAAGATTATCACACACAAAGTTTGAGCAGCAGAGTTGACCACTCTTCAGATAAATACTTAGCTGATTTCAGGAAAATCAGTTTTAAATCAAATTACTTGCAGAGGATGTTTTAAAGTATTTTTCACAAGTAAACTAAGTCTTTTAAAGATTTTATCCCCAGTTTTGAAAACTCATTTAAAATCTTTAACAGTTTGGTTCAAGTGTAAACTTATACAATTGTAAAGTATGCTTGAAAGACTTATGCAAAATGAACATAAAAATTTTTATAGTGGTTATATGGATTTAAATCCTTTATTCCACTATTCCAAGTCACTTAGATCTTGAGTTATACTAGAAAACACAAAGTTTAACAGTATACACTGCTTGCGCCTATTAACAAATGAAAATGCCACATGTTCGCACTAGGAAATCACAAAGATGACCTAATCTACAGAATTTTATCACTCACAAAGATGGATAAAATCTCTCACAACACTCTCTAACAGAAATCACTCAGATTTGTATGTTTTTCTTTGATCTTCAACTTCGGCTTTTGTCAACAAATAACTAAGCTGATGAGTGAGCTGTTCGTGAGTTCTTGAGACTTAGAAGAATTCTACTTCGAAACTTTCTCTCAGAAAATGTGTTGTTGTGTGTCTTCTTCTCTCCGACTCTTGAACTATTTATACTCTCAGTCTTGAAAAGTGTCCGTTGAAGAAAGACAGGATTCAAATCCCCCAGTACTGGACCCTAATCTCTGAAAACGGTTCTCTACGACTGCTACAGTACAGTCTGCTGTACTTTCTGTCAGTAGCATTTAATGCACCAAGCTGATATGAGGATTTCTTCAATCATTTGCCAAATACCGTTCTTCTTCAGCATGTATTACTCAAAGTGCATTTATTACCGTTGAGGAGACTTCCTGATCTTCTTCACTTAGCTGATTAAGATCTCTCGTCTGATGATGTATTGAGCTGATCTCATCTTGAACTAATCTGATTTGAGTGGGCTGATTTTCACCAAACTGATTTCTTCCTTCAGCAGCAGATCAGTAGTCTTTTGGACCAGAAGGAATTTTGACTTGTCTGATTTATCTTTAAGTTGGTCAAAATTATTTTAAGGGATTTCACTAAGTATTCCTTACTTAGGTGGTGTTTTCAATAGCTTAAAAGAATCACTTTTCTGCTTTTTTCCTTCAAAAGTGTTTATGATAGTGTTTTCAGAATCAGCTTATGAATTAACTTCTCTAAAAATAAGTTAAAAAGGACAGAAAAGCAATAGCTGATGAAAGGTAGCTTTTAGCTTTTAGTGTTCTTTTTTTCTCTTAATTTGCAAACACTACCCACTTATAACAACTTTTCTCTTAAAATGCAAACACTATCCACTTTTTATTCTCATCTACTTATAAGTGATTTTCTAATTATCTCTAATCTTTGTAAAAGTTCAAGCAATTGAAAATACCACCTTAGCTGATTAAGATGTTTTGTAAATCATCAAAACATCCCTTTAACTTTTAAATTTCTTGTCCTTCTATCTTCATCTTCATCCAATAGATTCTGAGGGTCCAGGATTAGTCTAGTGTAAGCTTGGACACCTGGGTTATATAAATAAATAAATAAATAAATAGTATACGTTAATCGAGTTAATTGCAATTTACGCCACTATAATATGTGCAATTTCACGTACAATTTTAGGCCACTATGATATGTTTAACGTTTAATTTATTCTCTTCAATTTCAAAAATATCATAATACCTCCATGTACTCTTTTATATATTTTACACTATCTCCCTGATATTTTTAAACATTAAAAAATAAATTGATAAAATTAACCTTCTTATATGTAACATCTTACGACCCCTGTTATTAATCTAATCAATTCAACCGTAGAAAGAATAATGAAAATACAAGAAGTAAATTGATTCTTGCTGGAGATTGACCGGAGCTGAGCCGGAGATATAAAAGAGAGAATTTAGATATAAACTAAAAATTAGAAAAGAATTGTTGGTCCCAAGTGGTCAGTTGAGGTCTAGAGGGGGGGTGAATAGACCTCTAAAAATTTTGGATTTTAAAACTTTTCTAGTCGTCTGTCAGCAGACTAAGCTGATCGAGAAATGTAAGCTGACTCGGCTGATCGTGCACAGGGGTGAATAGACCTCTAAAAATTTTGGATTTTAAAACTTTTCTAGTCTTCTGTTAGCAGACTAAGCTGATCGAGAAATGTAAGCTGACTCGGCTGATCGTGCACACAGCTTGAATAGCAGAGTTGACCACTCTTCTGATGACAACTTAGCTGATTTCAGCAAAACCAAGTTTTCAATCAGAATACTTGCAGCGGATTTAAATCAGTGATTTTCACAAGTAATCTTACAAAGAATTTTATTCCTAGTTTTGTAAACTCCTAATTTTGAAAAATTCTTTCAACTATTTTCAAAGTGTTTTTGTGCAGTTTTGATATATGCAAGTAAATAATGCAAAGTAAAAACAGTGAAATTTTTGATAGTGGTTATATGGATAAAAATCATTTAGTCCACTCTTCCAAGTCACTTAGATCTTGAGTTATACTATAATCACACAAATTACAATATATACTGCTTGCGCAGAACAACAAATGAACTGGCCACAAGTGCGTTACAGGAAAACACACAGAAGTCCTATACTACAAAGCTTTATCACTCACAAAGATGGATAACATCTTCTCACAACACTCTTTTTACAGATTCACTCAGAAAATGATTTATCTTTAAACTTCAACTCAGCTTCAATTAACAAATAACTTCAGCAGACGAGTGAGCTGTTCTTGAGCTTTTGAGACTTAGAAGATTTTGCTTCGCGGAATGATCTCAGTTGTTGTGTGTGTCTCTAACTCTTGAATTCAGCTCGATTTATACTTGGATTTGAAAATATATCCGTTGAAGAAAGATAGATTTCAAATCACAAAGTACTGGTCCCCCAAATTCTGAAACGGCTCCCTGCAACTGTTGCACTGTACACTCTGTTGTACTTTTCTGCCAGTCGCATTTAACACACCTTGCTGATCCGAGGATATCTTCAATCATTTGCCATTAATACCCTTCTCTACATCATTTATTACACCAAGTGCATTTATTACCGTTGGACAGACTCCTTAATCTCTTCCTCTTTGCTGATCGAATTGACCCGTCTGATAGATACTCTGCTGATCAAAACTTGAACTCATCTGATTTGAGTCAGCTGATAACCTACCCGTCTGATTTCGAATTCAGCATAAGATTAATAGTCTTCTGGACCTTGAATTTTGACCCTTCTGATAGTCTGCTTACTTGATCAAAATTCTTCTAAGGGTTCTAAGCATTCCTTACTTAGCTGATTCGGATGTTTTGAAAATCATCAAAACCTCCCTTATCTTCCTAACTTCTTTGCACTCATCTTCATCTTCATCCAACAAGAATTGAATTGATTAAGCGTATAAAATATATACAGCAATGCCCTTTATATAGAGGATAAAACTGAGGGCAAAAATGGAAAAACACAAATAAAAAATAACTAACCTAAACTAACTATGCTTTATTCTATTTACAATAGAAATCCCTAATTTCAAATTGGGATTAGCGGTCAACCCTAATTCTCTTATCTTCCTACAGCAGCTGGAACAATTGAATGACGAAAAGCTCAATTCTGTTGATTTCCTTCGTCTTCATTGCCGCCATTGGAGCTTGAGGTAAGCTCATTTCTCTCGTCGATTCGTTATTGTTTTGTAATACCTGTATTGATAAATGTAGACTTAACTCCCATGTCTTATAATAAATGGGGCACTTTAATCCTTGTGTTAAAATAAATATTGCATTTTACCACCCTTATGTTACAAAAATATTTTTTATGTTCACGCTCAATTTTGACGAATGAATTATATCTTCCGACTGAAAGAGGTAAATTATTCCCTTAAAATTTACAAGGAGATAAAACACTTTTTTTTTTTAATCACAGAAAGATCAATTAAATATTATGCATATCACATATCACATGTAGGTAAATTGATATATGTAACCGATATTCTTTTATGCATATACATAATCTTTTCTTATGCTTCATAAATTGAATTATTTTTCCCCTTTATTTATGTGAAGATGTATACAATTAATGGAGGCTAACTAAGGAAAATCCCTGATTTATCTGTTAGCAAGAAATAAACCTGAAGTTATTCTTGATGTAATCCTGATTCAAGAATAAAATTTGGCAAGAAGTTGGTTTAAGGATAAAACTCTCATGATTCCCTCTTTATTGAGTCAATTGACTAGAAAACTTCTTTGCCTTGAGAAGAATCTACCAAATGAATGAACAGTAAAACAGTTAATACTTTTTTCTGTTTTTCTATACACAAAAGAAATAACCTTAAAATAATTCTAATTTTATTCTATTTTTCTGTACCTAGACTACTTTATTTTTGCCTACAACATTTTTTCATAATTTGTTTTTCTACTTTTTTATATCTGAATTGTGAAGGGAAAGACTCTTATCTATAGATGGAGAAGTCATATGTCTAAGAAATTAACTCACAATTCATATTGAAATATCTCAATCTCCTAAACTTTAGCTTAACAAATCAAAGGATAAGATCACTTAGAAGATTATAGGAGAATTAATTTTAGTAAAATGAATTTTGACAATAATTGATTATAATAAATATTAATTACAGAATAATTTTTTTGTATATAACTTTTGCAAAAGTAAAACTTTTGGAGCTTCTAAGATGAGTTGATTTTGTACTCATTCTTCATAGATGAATTTTATAATATGAAAGAATGGCGTATACAACTTCGGTAACGATTTCCTTAAATTACTTTAGTAATATAATAATATAATTCTCAATGTCTATTCTTATGAAAGAAAATATATTGAATATCATTGTAAATTAGTTTTATCGATGGTTAAACTTGAACCCCCTCCCACCTCCTCCCATCGACTCTCTGATCCTGGATTCTTCCATGCCTATGATATTACTTAATGCACGATTTACTCCCATGTGGTGCTGCCTAATAGAAATTTTGCCCTCTCTGGAAAAAAAAAATGCAAATACCAAGATGGAGACAGTATGATTCTTTTAATGAAAATTCAAGGGGTATCTTGCCCTTTGATTTATCATGGGGGTAAATGACCTATAAACAATAACACATGGAGGTGAACTTGTTGGATGAAGATGAAGATCAAAGTGCAAAGAAGACAAGAAATTAAGGGAAGGTTTTGATGATTTCCAAAACATCATAATCAGCTAAGTATGGAAAACTTAGTTCCCTTAAAAGAATTTTGAACAAGTAAAGAAGACAACAGAAGAGTTCAAAGTTCAAAGCCCAGAAGACTAGTGATCTCACGCTGAAACAGCAAACAGAAGGGAAGACCATCATCTGACTCAAATCAGATTAGTTCAGAGTTTGATCAGCAGAGTGACTATCAGATGGGTTGCTTCGATCAGCAGAGTAGAAGAGATCATGAGAAAAGTCCAACGGTAATAAATGCACTTGGTGTAATAAATGCTGTAAGAGAAGGGTAGTAATGGCAAATGATTGAAGAAAACCTCGTATCAGCAGAGTGCATTTAATGCAGCTACAGGAAAGTACAACAGAAAAGGTACTGTAGCAGGTAGCCGTTCTGATTTCGGGCTAAGGCTATGGATTTGAAGATTTGATTTGCTTCAACGGTCTTATTTTCAAATTCAAGTATAAAAGGAGCTGATTTAAACGAGCGAGACACACAACAACAATCAGAGATTTCGTTTTTGAAGCAGAATTTTTCTAAGTCTCAAAAGCTCAAACAGCTCACTCGTCTGGTGGAAGTCATCTGTTGACAGAAACCCAGTTGAAGAAAACAGAAAATTACGATCTGAGTGATCTTGTAATAGCTGAGTGTTGTGCGGAGTTGTGATCCATCTTTGTGAGTGATCAAACTTCAGAGAGTAGAATTTCTTTGTGATTTTCTATTGTGAGCTTATAGCCTTTTCATTAGTTGTCTAGGTATAAGTGGAGAAATATTGTAATCTTTGTGATTATAGTATAACCCAGAATCTAAGTGATCTGGAAGAGTGGACTAAAGGATTTTTATCCATATAACCAATATAAAAATTCTTTGTGTTATCTTGCATTTAAGTTCTCTTGCATATTTTAAAGATTGCATATTTAAGCACTTTGAATTATTAAAAGATTTTATAAGGAGTTTCAAAACTGGGGATAAAATCTTTTAAAGAACTTAGTCTACTTGTGAAAAACACTTTCAAACAATCCGCTGCAAGTATACTCTTTGGAAAACTGTTTTGCTGAAAAACAGCTAAGTATTTGTAAGAAGAGTGGTCAGTCTGCTGTTCAAGATTTGTTCACGATCAGCCCAGTCTGCTTACTGTTCTTCATCAGCTTAGTCTGCTGACAGAAGACTAAAAAGTTTTTTTTAAGTTCAAAAATTTTCAGAGGTCTATTCACCCCCCCCCCTCTAGACCTCATCTGACCACTTGGGACCAACAAGTGGTATCAGAGCAGGTGGTTCATTAGAATCAGCTGCCTGATCAACGAGCTTGATCCAAGTGTTTTTCAAAGGTTTTCAAAACTTTTCAAAAGAGCATTTTTTTGAAAAATCAAAACTTTTTGAAAAATGGATTGTATCAGCCATGTTCCCCACATTGCTGGTATGTCTTTTTAGGATTGGAAGATTAGAATGGAAATCTTTCTAGCAGCCTACAATGACAACATGTACACATGTATCATTAAAGGTCCATTCAGATTCACAAAGACCATCAAGATAAATGAAGTAGATACGGTTGTGGAAAAAGACCTTTATGAGATGACTCCAGAAGAAATAAAGCTTTACAATCTAGATAAAGTTGGGAGATTCATCATGACTAAAGCCCTGGATAATGATAGGTTTGACAAGGTCAAACATTGCAAGACTGCAAAGGAGATGTGGGACAAAGTCAGAGACATGAGAGAAGGCAATGATGCAATAAAGGAGCATCAGCTCACTGTTGCTTTGGAGAAACTTGACAACTTCAAGATGAAGTCTGGAGAAACCATTGATCAGATGGATACCAGATTCACCAGAACTCTGAATGAAGTCTTAAAGTTGGGAAAGACCTTCACTGACAAAGAGATCACTGTCAGAGTGCTAAAGGCTCTACCCCCAAAGTTCAACATGAAAGTGACAGCAATGGAAGAATCAAGGGATTTGGGAAAGATCTCTCTTACTGAGCTGTTTTCTGTACTCAAGGCATTCGAGTATAAACTGCCTAGAATGGGAATTGAAGAAACCTCAACTTCAGGACCCACATCTGCACTTGTTGCTGCTGAAAACACCAGAAGACCAGCACAGAAAAGCAAAGATGTGGACTCATCTGATGAAGCCACTCTACTCAACAAAAAGGAGTACACTGCTGGAGATGTTGCATTGTTGATGAACAATTTCAAGAAGTTCTACAATAGAAAAATGAAAAACAAATACAACAATGCTTCCACTTCTAAACCGGACTTTTCTTCTCAAGATAAAGATGATTATAAAGCAAAACTAATGTGTTACAACTGCAGGAAATTGGGACACTTCATCAAAGACTGCCCATATCCAAAAGCAGAGAAGTACACTGAAGAAGAGAAGAAAATGAGAAAAGAAAGAAAGCATCAGAGAGGCAAGGCTATGATGGCGGAAGCAGAAAAGCTGACTGCTGTCTACTCATCTGATTCAGATTCAGACACGTCTGATGAAGAATCGTCTGATGAAGAAAAACCTGCTCTCCTATGCCTGATGGCAAAGGAATCTGATGACTCTGAGGATGAGGTAACTCCTCTTAACAAAAATGAATTATTTAATTCATTTGAACAAATGATGCTTAACAATACTGGTATTGCTGAAGCATACAAAAAGCTTAAGGAAGAGATGATATTGCTAAAAGAGCAAAATAATTCACTGAAACTTTTAGCTGAAAAGCCAAAGGAATCAGTTGAATATAAACAGCTTGAGCAAGAACATGAGTCTCTGAAAGCTGAATGTGAAGTTTATAAAGGAAAAATCATGGAACTTGAAAAAGTTATTGAGTCTCATGAGAAATCATCTGTTGCATCCACGCATACATCTAGTAAACAGAAGATGCCTTTAGAACAGGATAAGCAAGAGTTGAATCATACTGAGAAATTTATATCTGCTGACAATAGTAAGGTCATTCTGTATGTTCAAACTGCTAGACCTACCTCAACTAAGAAAGAATCAAAGGAGAAGAAATCTCCTAAGGCTAAAAGGAGCAAAGAGCCTAGTATAGGAAATCAGACTAGTGAGACCAAACAGCAGAGTCCTAAGAAGTCTGCTGATAAAGCTAAAGTCAACCAGACTAGTGGTAAAACTAAGTCAAAATCAAATGAGCAAGCATCTAGTAAGCCAAAGAAGCATAAGAATAAGAAAAATCAAAATGCTTGGTATGGAAATGAGTCTTATTATGTGCAACCTGCTGCATATCATCCTATGTATCATGCACCTCAATTTCCAGGTTACTATGCACCTTACCCTGCTCATCCAATGCATGCATATCCTGCATATCATGCACCTTACCCTGCTTATGAACATTATTCTTATCATACTGATCATCAACATGACTTATCTGATACTTATGATAAAAATGAAACTGTTCATGCTCCTGCTAAAACTCAGAAGCCTAAGAAGCCTAAGACATCAACATCTTGGGTTGTCAAAGGTGGAACTAATCCTTCAGGACCCTCTCAATAAGGGTACCTAAAACAATTTTATCTTTGTTTTGTAGGTTAGGATTAGGAGTAGGAGTAAAGTAGAGAGGATTTGGTACTTGGACAGTGGATGTTCAAGACACATGTGTGGAAACATACATGAGTTGACTGATGCAGTTGCTGTGGATGGTCCAAGTGTTACATTTGGAGACAGCAAAGAAGGCAAGATTAAAGCTAAAGGAAGATTAATCAAGGGAAACATAGAGATATCTGACGTCTCATATGTTAAAGGCCTAAAGTATAATCTGCTGAGCATAAGTCAATTTTATGACAAGGGATATTCAGTCATCTTCTCAACAGATAAGTGCTATGTTGAACAGATTGGTACGAAGAAGGTAATTTTATCTGGAAGACGACAAGGAAATATCTATGTAGTCGACTGGAATTCTGCTGACAAGAATTCAAGTGTTTGTTTGGTGGCATCTGCACCAAGTGAAGTCAGTTGGCTATGGCACAAGAGAATGAATCATTTAAACTTCAAGACCATAAACAGATTAATCAAGAATGATTTGGTAGAAGGGATTCCAAAGGCAGTCATGAGCAAAGACAAGCTATGTGACGCATGTCAGAAGGGTAAACAAATCAAGTCATCTTTCAAAAGCAAGAAGCATCAATCTTCTGAAAGAATATTGGAGCTGCTACATATGGACTTATTTGGACCCATTGATCCAATCAGCAATGGTGGAAAGGAATACTGCCTAGCTGTTGTGGATGACTATTCAAGATATACTTGGGTGATTTTCATGAAGAAGAAAAGTGAAACCAAGGAACATCTTACCAATCTGATGGAACTGATCCAGAATGAGAAGAACATCAAAATACTGAAGATCAGATCAGATAGAGGGACAGAGTTTACAAACTCTACTGTTGAAGAGTATTGTAATATCAAAGGAATACATCATGAGTATTCAGCTGCTAGAACCCCTCAACAGAATGGTGTTGCTGAAAGGAGAAACAGAACACTAAAAGAAGCTGTCAGGACCATGATAGCTGAAGCTAAGCTGCCTCAAAGATTTTGGGCAGAAGCAACAAATACAGCATGCTTTACCCAAAACAGATGTATGATCAACAAAAATCAGAACAAGACACCATATGAAGTTTGGAACAACAGAAAACCAAACATTCATTACTTTAAGATTTTTGGTTGTAAATGTTTTGTATTGAATAATGGGAAAAATCACCTTACTGCATTTGCAGAAAAGGCTGATGAAGCTGTCTTTGTAGGATACTCAACCATTAGTAAAGCTTACAGAGTTTTTAACAAAAGAACTTTATTAATAGAAGAATCTATCCATGTAGTATTTGATGAGCCAAGTCAATCTTCTGAAAAGAATCAAAGTGTTAACCAAGATCTGTCTACTGATTTACAGAAGTTAGACATTGGAAGAAATGAAGAATATGTTCCCATCATACTACCTAATCTCAGTTCAGCTGCTAACTCAAGTGCTGTTCAAAATCACAATGCTGATTGTCAAACAGACGAGTTGCAAACAGCTGACAGACCAGAGACTGTTCAACAGATTGCAAATGTTCAACAGACTACTACTGGAACTCCAACAGTAGTGTTGCAAGATCAAGACAGAGGACAACATCCTGATCTGCAACCTGATCTCAGATGGCTCAAGAATCACCCACCAGAGTTAGTGATTGGTGATCCTTTAGATAGAGTGAAAACAAGAAGAGCTGCTGCACAAGATGCTATGTTTGTCACCTTTCTATCTCAAATAGAGCCTAAACAAATTGAAGAAGCTCTAAATGATTCCTTCTGGATTGAAGCTATGCAAGAAGAGTTGAATCAATTTGAAAGAAATGAAGTCTGGTACTTAGTTCCTAGACCAAGTCATCAAAGAGTAATTGGCACTAAATGGGTTTTCAGAAATAAGATGAATGAAAATGGTATTGTTACCAGAAACAAAGCAAGATTAGTGGCCAAGGGTTATTGTCAAGAAGAAGGAATTGACTTTGATGAGACATTTGCACCAGTAGCAAGACTTGAAGCAATCAGACTGTTTCTAGCCTATGCTGCTTACAAGAACTTCACTGTCTATCAGATGGATGTGAAGTCTGCTTTTCTCAATGGAGAACTGCAAGAAGAAGTATATGTTGAACAACCTCCAGGATTTGAAGTCTATCAAGAAGAGGACAAGGTATATCGTCTGAAGAAAGCCCTCTATGGACTGAAACATGCTCCAAGAGCATGGTATGATACCCTATCTGATTTTCTTTTAATTAAAGGATTTCGTAAAGGTAAGGTAGATAAAACCTTGTTTACCATTGAATGGGAAAATCATATATTACTTGTGCAAATATATGTGGACGATATTATTTTTGGTTCAACTAACCAACAGATGTGTGATAAGTTCTCCAAGCTGATGCAGAATAAGTTTGAAATGAGCATGATGGGTGAACTTAACTATTTTCTTGGTCTGCAAGTTAGACAGTTGCCTGATGGAATATTCATCAGCCAAGCAAAATACACAAGAGATCTGTTCAAGAAGTTTGGTATGGAAACTAGCTCAACTGCTACAATTCCTATGTCTACAAGTCTTCGTTTGGATAAAGATGAAGATGGCAAATCAGTGGACATAACCAAATATAGAGGCATTATTGGTTCATTGCTGTATCTAACAGCAAGTAGACCTGATATAATGTACTCAGTTGGAGTCTGTGCAAGATTTCAATCAAACCCCAAGGAATCTCATCTCTTAGCTGCCAAAAGGATATTGAAATACATTAAAGGCACTCAAGAATTGGGATTGTGGTATCCTAGAGAATCTGGATTTGAACTTATTGGTTATTCAGATTCAGACCTTGCTGGCTGTAAGATTGACAGAAAGAGCACAACAGGTGCCTGTCAGTTCTTAGGTAGTCGTCTGATCTCATGGATGAGTAAGAAACAGACTTCAGTTTCTATATCTACTGCTGAAGCTGAATATATAGCTGCTGGAGCTTGCTGTGCACAAATACTTTGGTTGAAGCATCAACTAGAAGACTACAACATCAAGATCAGTGGAATTCCAATCTACTGTGTCTCTCTTACTCAGAACACTACAAGTCATTCAAGGACTAAACATATTGAGATCAAGCATCATTTCATTAGAGATCATGTGGAAAAAGGCAATGTTGTGATTGAGTATGTTCATACTGATAATCAAATTGCTGACATTTTCACAAAACCTTTAAGTGAAGTAAGGTTTTCAACTCTAAGAGCTGAGCTAGGACTACTTAATTTGGAAGCATAAGCTGAGGGGGAACTCATCAGAAGACTGAAGTTCAACAGCTTAGTTATCCGCTATTTCATTCAAGGATTAACCTTCAACAGACTAGTTAGCTTATGGATTCTTAAAGACAGGGGGAACGTGTAAGACTAGCGGTACTTCTGCTCTAAAGATGAAATTTGTTAATATCAGTTAGTTGAAGTTATGCTATCAGAAGATCTGTTCTTATTTCTTGAAGACTGAAGATTATTTCACCTTGCTGGATTGGCAAACAGCAGAGGAAGATTACTAGCTATTGGCTTTCTCTAGTAATATCAGATAACAGATCACTCGTCTGTCAGATAAGTTAAACTCTACTCATCTGATATCTTATATAAGCATGATTATAAATCGTATCTTTTGAAACGCGCTTTTATAAGTAACAGATTAGTGTCGATAGAGTTTCCCGCCCATCTGACATTAAAATAATAAAATTGAAATCCGCGGCTCCCATCCACACGATTTAAAACTGTCAGATTAGATCAACGTTTCAGATTAATCACGATAACCTAATCAAAGGAAACCTATAAAGTCCGATCTGAACAGCATAGTCGTCTTACGCACTCAAACACTCTCAAACTCTCTTGCTTCGAAAGTTCATTGTTTTTGTAGATTCTACTCACTAATCTCAGAAATGGACAAGATTATTGACGGAAGATACCTAAACTACAGCAAATTTCACTTTTTGGGTACTGATCTGATGCGCTTACTCATGGAGAAAATTAAAGAGGCATCTTTGGTTCCAGTTCTGGAAGCACACGAAGACAGGGTCTACTTAGAAGACGTATATCACTTCTACACGACCAGGAAGTTCAATGATGATGAAACTGTTATGACTGCCGTTATCGGTGGTAAGAAAATTGCTGTCTCTGCTGCTGTTTTAAGTGAAATTTATAAATTGACAAATAAGGGAGGAGACGTAACAGACCTAGGGTCTGAGAAAGAGGATGAATTTTGGGGCATTTGTGCTAAAAAGGGAGAAGAGATGACTGGAACTCTGATGAAGACTCAGCTGAAAGATGAGTATCAGAGGTTCGCAAACATCATCGCGAAAGTACTGGATTGCAGCACAAGTTCTCTAGATGGGTTACCTAGAAGGAGGTACTATACCATGATTTGTATCTACTATGGCCTGAAGGTGAACTGGGCAGAACATGTCTATGATCTGCTGAGTGACAAGAGGACTTCGCATGCCATTTTGCTTAGCCATCTGTTCATGTCACTAAATTGTCCTATGGCTGGTGGAAAGCCCACTCACGGCAGTAAAGAGTTCAAGCTGTACGAACCAGTAAAGAAAGTAGTAGCTGCACCCAAAAGAAAGGCTTCTACTAAGTCTAAGAAGACCTCTTCTAAGAAAAGCAAGAAGGAGGGTCAGACAAGCAAGTCTGCTGATCAAGCAGCAAGCTCTACTGTTGAAGCTAGATCAACAGAAGCTGAGATTGAAGTCCCTGAGAAGGTGATAGATGACTTCACTGCTGAGCTTGAAAAGATGGATACATGTTCCTCACCTGAAAGAACAGAGTCAGATGAAGAGATTCCTCTTCAAAGGTTGAAAAGGATGAGAACCAGAAGTGAGGCAAGGGGACCTCCCACTGCAAACCCCCCTGCCAAAAGAATTGCAAAATCAAAGGCCAAGAGAAAGGTCACTTTCTCTGAGGAGCCAGTTGCAACAGTAAGAGAAACAACAACAGAAGCAGAAAGGCCTTTAACTATTGAAGAACCAGCTATTAAGCCTACTAAGGAAGTTGTTTCTACGGTTGGAGTGTCTACGGAAGACTCATCTGCTGCACTATCTGCTGAAGTTGAAGAAGCAAAGCAGACTAGTACAACATATGAAGGAAATGCACTCTTGCTGCATCCTACTCCAGTTGCTGCAACCCCTCTTCAAGCAGTTGAAAGTCCTGAATCAAGGAGGAAGAGGACTGGTAAGATTGCCACTTACCTAACTGCTGCTGAAAAGAAAAGTCAAGACGCTGCTGAAAAGCTAAGGATAGCTGCAGAAAAGGCAGAAGAAGATAGGCTGAAAAGCCTAGAGTTAAAAAGGCTGGAAGAAGAGGCCAGCAAGATGACTCAAGAGCAAAGGGATGCTGTTGAGGCAGCAGAGTTGGCTGCTGCTATTGAAGCAAGCACCAAGGATGCTCATGGACCAAAGCATACTGGTGGAATAGTTATTGGTGAACAAAGAGATCCTAACAAACCAATACCAGCTATGCCTGTACCAAAGACAAATCCAAAAAGAAGAGAGGAGATCAGATTGTCTTTAGAGATTGTCAGGAGTGATCCTGCCATCTTTGAAGAATTCCTTAAGAGGTTGGATGCTGAAGGTGAAAGAATCAACCATCTGACGTTATTCAATGCTGAAAAGATAAGATACAACAGATGGAGAGAATTCAGACTGACAAAGAGTCCAGCTGAAATGGTCAAGTGGAAAGCCTTCACTGCTGAAGAAGCCTGGGTATTGAAGTGGCTTGAGACTGGATCCTTAATCCAAGCACTTGATTCAGAATTCTTTCTGGATAGGTTAAGATTAAGAATAAGTCACATAGTCAAGGCTGAAGCAAAGAAGATCTTTGAGTCTATTTCTGAGGACTTTGATGAATCAGTAGACCTCAAGGAAAGATCCATCAAGTTGGCTATTGCTCAAGCAATGGAGCTATGGGCAAGGAAGTCTAGGAAGCTGAAGGGACAACCAAGCTCACTGGTCCCTCTTCCTAACATCAAGCACATTATCTATGGTCCAAACATCAAACCATTTGAAGAGCTACCTGAGGAACCATACTCACCTTTTATTCCTCTTGATAATTTTACATGGATTTCTAACAGGTCAGCTGTAGACAATGAGGGATTGCTGAAAACAGTTGAGACTGTTAAGAAGATCATATCCCCTGCTGACAAAGAAAAAGAAGAGTCCTCTGATCAACAAAAGAACAAAGAGGGTACATCTGACCCATCTGATCAGAACAAAGAAAAGGGTGACAAGTCTGAAACAGCTGATAATTCAAAGAAAGAAGAAATTGTTCCAGCTGATCAGATCAAAGAAAAGGAGGCTGCTGTTGAAAAAGATGATCAGACTAAGGAGAAGGAAAGCACTCCTAGTCATGCTGATAAGGCCAAGGAAGCTGAGTCTACTTCTGGTCCAGCAGATCAGTCTCTTGGATCAACAATTCAACCAGCAGAGCAACCAAGTGGAGAAACACCTCTTGCTCTACCTCCCATTCCAACAGATACTCCTTCCACTTCTCAGGCTGCACAAACATCTTTGTTGGATTCTATTCAGCAAATGATATCAAATTCACTGAAGGAAATGAAAGAGGAGTTAAAAGCAGATGTGTTGGCTGCTGTACGTCAACCAAATCAAACAGTTGCTGCTATTCCGACCAATCTGATAGAAGATACTGCTCAAAATGTTAAGTCCATTTGTCAAGATATGGACATACTTAGAAGAAGGACTCAGAGCACTGCTGATGGTTGGAAACGTATTGAAGAAACAGTTGAAATGGCCCTCCAAGCAGAAGATGAAGTCATGGAAAATATGATGAGAGACTTCACTGCTTCATCAAATTGGATTTTAGGAACACAAATTCAATTGGGTGATCAAGGAGAGGATTTGCTCAAAGAAGTGAAAGACTTTAAGGCCAATCAACTCAAACAACAAGCTCAAATAAATGCCATGGAAGAAAACATCAAACTTCTTTGTGACTCACTTCAGATTACACCAATCTTGCCACAATATCCAATCAACCCTGCTGATGATGACAAAAAGGGGTAAGAGACGGTATTTGGACAGAAAAGAGTTGGAACTTCTTTTGTAAGGGAAGAAGAAAATCAAGATGGTGCTGAAGAAACTGAAGTGTTGGAAGAATCTGCTGGTGGTGAAACTGATAAAGATATGGAAGAAACAAGCAGACCAACAGAAGAGAAGATCACAGAAGAAGAAGAAGCTGACAATGCTGAAGCTGAAGCAAAAGCTAAGTCTGATAAAGAGATAGCTGCTGCCAAAGACTCAGCTGAAGAACAGCTTGATCCTGAT
This sequence comes from Penstemon eatonii, assembly GCA_038501285.1. NCBI lineage: Eukaryota > Viridiplantae > Streptophyta > Magnoliopsida > Lamiales > Plantaginaceae > Penstemon > Penstemon eatonii. The sequence goes on along the minus strand of CM076715.1, from coordinate 54,870,869 downwards.
GTCAAGTATAAGAAGATAGAGCTGTTGAGGAAAAGATTCTTTGAAGAATTGGAAGTTGAAACTTCCAAACTATCTGATGAAGAATCTGATAAAGAAGACAAGGAAGCAGAAGAAGAAAAGAAGGAAGAAGACTAGTTTAGGCTAGATCTCTCTTTTATATTAAGAATCCTTGTAATCTTTAAAGTATTTTGTACTTCTCATCTTTCAACACTTGTAATATGTAATCAGTTCAATTATCTATAAAATTGCAAGTTTGAATCCAACACACTATTTCTATCTCAGAAATTTTTGAGGATCAGAACTTTAGTTTAGGTACAGGTACTTAGCTGAAGTTTTGTCATCATCAAAAAGGAGGAAATTGTTGGATGAAGATGAAGATCAAAGTGCAAAGAAGACAAGAAATTAAGGGAAGGTTTTGATGATTTCCAAAACATCATAATCAGCTAAGTATGGAAAACTTAGTTCCCTTAAAAGAATTTTGAACAAGTAAAGAAGACAACAGAAGAGTTCAAAGTTCAAAGCCCAGAAGACTAGTGATCTCACGCTGAAACAGCAAACAGAAGGGTAGACCATCAGCTGACTCAAATCAGATTAGTTCAGAGTTTGATCAGCAGAGTGACTATCAGATGGGTTGCTTCGATCAGCAGAGTAGAAGAGATCATGAGAAAAGTCCAACGGTAATAAATGCACTTGGTGTAATAAATGCTGTAAGAGAAGGGTAGTAATGGCAAATGATTGAAGAAAACCTCGTATCAGCAGAGTGCATTTTATGCAGCTACAGGAAAGTACAGCAGAAAAGGTACTGTAGCAGGTAGCCGTTCTGATTTCGGGCTAAGGCTATGGATTTGAAGATTTGATTTGCTTTAACGGTCTTATTTTCAAATTCAAGTATAAAAGGAGCTGATTTAAACGAGCGAGACACACAACAACAATCAGAGATTTCGTTTTTGAAGCAGAATTTTTCTAAGTCTCAAAAGCTCAAACAGCTCACTCGTCTGGTGGAAGTCATCTGTTGACAGAAACCCAGTTGAAGAAAACAGAAAATTACGATCTGAGTGATCTTGTAATAGCTGAGTGTTGTGCGGAGTTGTGATCCATCTTTGTGAGTGATCAAACTTCAGAGAGTAGAATTTCTTTGTGATTTTCTATTGTGAGCCTATAGCCTTTTCATTAATTGTCTAGGTATAAGTGGAGAAATATTGTAATCTTTGTGATTATAGTATAACCCAGAATCTAAGTGATCTGGAAGAGTGGACTAAAGGATTTTTATCCATATAACCACTATAAAAATTCTTTGTGTTATCTTGCATTTAAGTTCTCTTGCATATTTTAAAGATTGCATATTTAAGCACTTTGAATTATTAAAAGATTTTATAAGGAGTTTCAAAACTGGGGATAAAATCTTTTAAAGAACTTAGTCTACTTGTGAAAAACACTTTCAAACAATCCGCTGCAAGTATACTCTTTGGAAAACTGTTTTGCTGAAAAACAGCTAAGTATTTGTAAGAAGAGTGGTCAGTCTGCTGTTCAAGATTTGTTCACGATCAGCCCAGTCTGCTTACTGTTCTTCATCAGCTTAGTCTGCTGACAGAAGACTGAAAAGTTTTTTTTAAGTTCAAAAATTTTCAGAGGTCTATTCACCCCCCTTCTAGACTTCATCTGACCAACAGAACTCATTTTATAAGTAATTCAATTAGAAAGTGGAAATAACTCAAAAAATGAGGAGACAAAGTGCCATTTGCACTTTCTAATTGCTGGAAAAAAAAAGTGTTCTGCAACAAGACTTCAAAAAATTCATTAATTGTGAGATAAAATCTTGAGTAAAGTATATTTTGACAATAATTGATTATAATTGATTCTTCTATAGCCATGAATCCTAAATCTGTGAAAATGTAATTGAAAAATAGGTTAAGCAAGGGATCAGATTCGCATAAGATTTAGTACAATAATTAATCACTTAAACTTATAAACACAAGATACGATTATATGAAGATATTTTTCATTAATTTAATTAACAAATGCCACTTTTTCATTCTCCGAGTAGGATCTCAATCATTGGGAAGGAATGTAAAGGATAATCTGCAACAAAGATAGTGAATACTTTGTTGTGTCTTACTTTTTTTGGTTGAATTCATATAATTCAGAAAAGATCCCAACTAATAAACTTCACTGTATAATCTGAACTATGGAAGAAAGTATTTAAAGAAAATTCCAATCCAGTGATTTAGTAATCATTTTTGCCTTCATAGTGAAAAGCCAAGAAAATACTGTAGCAAAATATATATACGTAAAAGGAAAATTTTGAATTTAAATACATGTTATGATATATTCACGAAATTAGGATGAATATAATCTGGACAGAAAGTTATGATATATTAACGAAATTACGATGAATATAATCCGGTTCGTGCTTGAGGTTCTTCGAACGTTCGTCTCCCAGGATTCAACGGTATAAGCAAATGAGCTTCGCACCAAGCTATTTGCAGCCAGTGTTTTGAAAACCGGACCGGACTGGCCGGTTGACCTAGTTTAACCGCTAACCGGTCCTCAATCCGGTCCGGTTCACCCCCAAAAACCAGTTTCCTAATTAACCAGTTCGAACCGGTAAAACCAATGAACTAGTGGTTATTTTTTTTATTTTTTTATTTTTTTTTAAATTTAGAGATTTTTTGTTATTGTTATTTATTTGAACTCTTGTTTAACATTTAACAGAATTACATTTATATACTTTAATTGGAATAACATTCATTATTTTAGTGTTTTAACAATCAACGAGGAACAATCAATGCAATAATACATTTTATTTTGCATAAAGAAGTACATAACCATTTTCTCATCATTGTGAATAATATTATTTTGTGTATGAAATTTTGCAAATCAATTACTATATAAACATCAACTTATAACAATAGAACCCAAATGAACAAGCCAAAATTTTGAAAATGAGATGAACTTTTAATTTTGTTGTCTTGTTTTAAATGTATGTATCATTGAGAGATACTTGAGATTTATATTTTTGATATTGATCTTATTTTTTAAGACATTGTGATTATTTGCATATATGAAACAATAAAAATTTATATTGACAAAAAATGATAATTTCTTGAATTGTAGTTGTATTTTAGATAATATATATATATATATATATATATATATATATAAATATTACATAATAATAAAGTCACACAGATTATACAGATCGAACCAGTGGTTGACCCGATCTAACCGATCGAACCAGTAACCAGTAGGGCTTCCGGTTCAATCACCGGTCCGATTTTAAAAACACTGTTTGCAGCAAACTAAAACACTTTTGAACTCTAATCTTGAAGGGCCGAGTGTAAATTCGATCCAAGATTTGGACGTACCATATACCGTTTTAATCTACTCGCGGAGCAGAACATAATTACGCCAAGATCCAACTCTTTTCTCAAAGTGGATCCCACTAAAATACGTCCAAAATAGTCCATTAACTTACTTTTTCCAACAATTACTCCAACATGAGATGTTATTATTTATATAGGGCAATATTCAGAAGCTTTTTCATTAAGATTTGTGTTAGGTCTAGATTTGAAAACAATATTCCTTGTGGTGGAGGCATAAGATGTGGGCTTGCGTTGTAGAAACGTGGCGTTTGGGCTGTTGTGCTTGTCTAAAGATCTGAGTTGCATAATCATTTGATCTACAACGTTGCTATAAGCTCTACGTTTTAGCATTTCGCAGTAGATGCTCGATCCTATGGATGGTATTAGATAAGGATCAACTGTTCTAATCTCAGTAGGAGCTTTTTAAGGAGGAGATTGGTGGTCTGGGCACGACAACAACTACTTGACATCTTGGAGGCGCTAGGACTACTAGACAAGTTTATAAGATGTGAATTGCACTATTGTTATATATTATAGTAGTTTGCACAAATTGATAAAAGCTACCAACAGGTGATTGGTTTAGTGGAAGAGTTTAGTCACTACAATGTAACGAAATCAGGTTCGAATTCATGTTGGGAGAGGTACCCACATACTATGTCCGATCCGACTCGAAAGGGATTAAACCCTTGAAAAATAAAAGTATAAGATAAAAGCTTGATTATGAAATGTTTACCTTTTTTAAGTCAATTGATAGAGATAAGAACAAATTATTAAAAAATCCTGTTTTAGAAAGTCTAATACCATCTCAAAAGCTAGCTCAAAAGTTGAAAATTAAACAAAACCTTGTCCTGTGAACCAAATCTTGTTATCCATGTGCTATGATAAATGTTTTTTTAGAAGTTTCCAATAATTCAGATGCTAGATTCTATACTTTTTTTCCTAACTTAAGAAAAAGCACTCTAATATCTATCCAAGTGGAATCACGGTACCACTTTTTTTCGAAAGTTAGTAACCACAAATTTTTTTTTCCATTTTTCACCATTCCACACACTCGAGGTCAAGATCTCTATATAAAGGCAGTTTAGTACATAAACTTCCAATCAAGGAAATAGTTTTGTACTTAACTATCAATACTTGTTTCTTAAAAACCCAGAAGAAAAAAAATGCCATCTAAAGAAGAACTTGTGAGAATAGGCAAAGAAGGCTTTGCCTTAATTGATGAACACTTTGAGAAAAAGAAGAAGCCTTCTCCTCCAAAAGGTCTTAACAAAAGTTGTACATATCAACATCAACCACAAAAGACTCAAATTTATCAGGTAAAACCAGTTTTTTCAACCAAAAAGTTGATGAATAGTTATGAAGTGGCGCAGTTTGGCAATGGAGTTTCGATTATGGACTATTCAAAGAGGAAATCTGCAGCTATGGCTTATTAGATTTGATAGTATGTTTATGTAATGTAGAATTTACTTCGGCCACGCTTGCTCTTGTATTATATGACATCCTAGTATTGAAGTCACTTGTAAATAATGTAGTATGTGGAATCTATAAAACTTTTGATGTGTGAATACAGGTGTTCTTGGCTTTAATGATAAATCATATTTTGCCACAAAAATTTAGAATGAAAATACTAAAGGGAAATATGGTTGTGGTTTGTGTAAGTGATAAGGTATGACCTTGATTCAAGAAAAGTTGAAGCTTTCTTCTACCTAGAACTGCCATAGAGTTTGGTTAGTACAATTTTGACATCTTACCAACCCGTGATTAATCTAATGGAAGAGATTTGTTGCACAATGTGGTGAATCAAAATCCGAATCCGTGTTGGGAGAGTTTCCCAAGTAATGTTCCCAACGTGCCTAAAAAAATATATCTAAATACTCGATTTAATCAGTTAATTCAAAAAGAATGTAAGTTCTCGATCTAGCTTAAATTTCAGTATTCCTCTCCTCAATGTAGCTCTTAAAGTTAACTCGATCTACGAACAATTTTAGCTGAAAACGACTTATCTCAATCCCTTAAACTCTTTGTTAAGCAAAAGGGAGACACGCATACTTACATGCTACAAATTAGGCTATATCAACAACATTAAACATTTTGATTTTCCACTTCAGAAAAACCAGAGGCCATAATATATAACATCATTTACAAGCCAAAAGATTGTATTTCTTTTCAATGAGTTACATTCGTTTTAATTGGTAAAAAGAACACTGGCAAAGTTACATCCAGAAAATTTTAAAAACAATATCAACTATTATAAACTGAGAGAATATAAAATATTTATTTAATTTATATAAAAAATCTAACTAGTTTCTAAGACATTTTTTTTGAATTTTAGAAAATCAAATAAGTTTAATTGATATTTATTTTTCAGATTTTATATAAAATAAATTTTAATTTATATATATATTATATGTAAAATTTAATTAGTTTAAAAGTTTATCATTGAAATTTCAAAAATCTAATATGCTTAACTGATATTTGTTTCTTTACAGATAGGATCAATTCTGCAAAATTTTCAACAATAGTTCATCTAAAATTTCGAATTTCCATTTTCAAATATTTGACGGAAGTATCAAATTTGTGGAGCCTACTTTTGGTACCAAATATATTAAATTTTTAACTTATGATACCATAACATTAAAATAAGATCATTTACGATAACAAAAGTGAAATACTATCGTTATAAAATACCATGTATATCAACTCACCGAATTTCGTCCCATAATTTGTCATTTTGTATGAATTTAGTCCCAAATTAATGAAAATGACGGTCCAATCTTGTAACTAATTTGGGACGAATTCTGCAATATTATATAATTATTCATGTTAAAATTTACCACGTTATGACACGTAAACAGCCATCTAAATAGTAGTAATAGTAGTTTGCGATTAGAAAATGATTGCATAATGAGTGTATTTCCAAAATGATAAAATTTAAGCCAACTTATGAAATGATTACAAAATTACTCATAGTTAATAATTCTCTCTAATTTCAAGCTATATATTAATTGGTTTAAGAACAACTCAACCTAGATCTTCAGTAAGAATAATAAAATATTAAATTATACTGAGTGATCTCCACATGAATCAAATGAATTCTGATATGATCAATTTTGTAATGTGAAATCCCACTTGATAGTTGATAAATCTATACTACTACTAAAAGTGTGAATAATTTAAGTTTTTTTCTTTTTTTAAGATAAAAATGCCCTTATTCAAGTTGTAAAGTATATTAATAAAATATAATTAGACATGAAATTTTCTTAAATTTTCTCATCATAGCTTTGGTAGGAAAATATTTTAAGAAAAATTGTAACTTCCTTGCATTCTAATCAAACTCCATGAATATGGAAGAAAAACAAAAGTATATTCAAATTAGATATGAAGTCTTATTATAGTTATTTCTTACATTTATTATTATTATTATTATTATTATTATTATTATTATCTATACTACTACTAAAAGTGTAAATAATTTAAGTTTTTTTCTTTTTTTCTGAAGACAAAAATGTCCTTATTCAAGTTGTAAAGTATATTAATAGAATGGATTTTTTGCACTTTGCACCCCTAAAACATGAGAAATAGGCAATTTGCACCCTCGAAACTTAAATTTAGCACTTTGCACTCTCGAAATATAAAATATGCAGCACTTTGTACCCTCTTTTATTTTCATGCAAAAACTCAAGGGCAAAATAGGTAATTTATAATTGTAAATCTTTGGCACTTTGCACCCTCAAAACTTGAGAATTTGGCATTTTGCACCCGAAAAATAAATTAGCACTTAACATCCTCTAATTAAGAACAAATCAGCAACTTGCACCTCCGAAATACAATAAATGGGCACTTTGCACCCAAAACACAAAATTAACACTTAACACCCTTGAATTAAAAAAAAAAATTAAATCCCTTGTTTTTTTCGTCAAAGTTGACCATCGGGGTGAAAAAATCTAAGGCAAAATAGGTAATTCATTTTTTTTCCTTAAATTTTGCAAAATACAATTATAAATACTAGGATACTCATTTCTCTCTGCACCTTTCTTTTCATCAATATACATATCCATAAATAACTAAATAAAGTATAAGTAAATTTCTCAAAGATCCATTGTCTACTTCAAATTATCAAAGACCCACAAATAATTAATTACCTATTTTGCCTTAGATTTTTTTCACCCCAATGGTCAACATTGTCGGAAAATCTGAGGGGTTTGAGTTTTTTTTTCTTATTTGAGGGTGTTAAGTGCTAATTTTGTGTTTTGGGGTTCAATTTGCCAATTATTTAGTTTGAGGGTGTTAAGTGCTAATTTTGTGTTTTGGGGTGCAATGTGCCAATTTATTGTGTTTCGGGGGTGCAAGTTGCTGATTTGTTCTTTAAGTGCTAATTTTATTTTGGGGTGCAAAGCGTAAAATTCTCAAGTTTTGAGGGTGCAAAGTGTCAAAGATTTAAAATTAAATTACCTATTTTGCCCTTGAGTTTTTGTCTGAAAATAAAAGAGGGTGCAAAATGCTACATTTTTCATATTTCTAGGTGCAAAGTGCTAAATCTAAGTTTCGGAGGTGCAAAGTGCCTATTTACCATGTTTCGAGGGTGCAAAGTGCAAAAAACTCTAATTAAATATAATTAGACATTAATTTTCCTTAAATTTTCTCATCAAAACTTTGGTAGGAAAATATTTTAAGAAAATTTGTAACTTACTTGCATTTTAACCAAGCACCATGAATAAGTAAGAAAAATAAAAGTATATTCAAATTATATATGAAGTCTTATTAAAGTTATTTCTTACATTAACTCCAAAATTAAGAAATTAACTTCTAAATCACTTTTACAATTCAATTATTGTTCTCCTACAACTCATAAAAATAAAAATAAAGACTATTATTTTGGTTAAACAGGTAAGAATAAATGAAATCAATAAAATGAAAAAAGTTCAACCAATAAAAAAAATGTCAAACCACTAGAAAAATGGTTTGAACTGAAAAAAATTAAAGAAATAGATGAAAATACCCATGGCGGAGTTAATATATTGAATAACAGTCATTTATATGTGTTATTTTATGACATAATAAAGTTAATTTTACTCTGATTTACAACAAAATACCACATAAATTAAATAGACATGTACAACGTATGTTCACCTTAGGCTGGTGAAAAAAATGAATGTGAAATTTTAAATATATTTGAAACCGATAAAAAAAATGGGGGGGGGGGGTAAACTTGTGAAAAGTGGATGAAAACGGGTAATATCAATTAAAATAAAGGCAAAGGTGGTGAAAATATGTGAAATCGATGAAAAGAATGGAATTTCTAAGCAAAATGATGAAACTAGTGAAATCCAATAAAATTGGGTAAAGCTAGTTAAAAAATGATAAAATCGGTCAAAACGTAAGGTTGGTAAGAACATATTTAATCAATAAAAATTTAGGTGAATAACATGTGAAATTAGTGAAAAAAAACATGAAAAATAGATAAAAACGGGTTAAAATGGTAAAAACGAGTGAAATCAGTTATAAAAGAGTTTAACTGGTGAAATCGATGGAAAATTGGTTTAAACTGAAGAAAAAAACCAAAGAAATCGACCAAATGAGAAAATAATGAAAATATTATAACCGAAAAAAAGGGGAAAATCGCTGGAAAAAAAACCTGGTAAACAAAATTTAGACAGTGAGAACATAAGAATCGATGAATGTTTAGGTGAAATTTGTAAAGAAACGAATAAAATTAGTCAAAAAAGATTGAAATCGGTGAAAACATGTTTAATCAATGAAAAATTTAGGTGTATAGCATGTGAAATTAGTGAAATAGGTGAAAACGAGTTAAAATTTATCCAATAAAAACAATGTGAAATTGGAAGAAAATTGTTTAAATTGGAAAAAAATCGGAAAAAATGGAAAAACAATGAAAAATATATAATCGATGAAAAGAGGAAAACTAGAGAAAAAAAATTAAACAGCGAAAACATATGAACCAATGAAACTTCGGGTGAAATTGGTAAACACTGGTGAAGTTGGTGAAAAAACTGGTGAAACCAGTAAGAGAAAATGCTCGTGAAATCGATAAAATTTATGAAGAAACGGATGAAACGTGTGTCATTGGTGAATAACGGATATGGAAACTACTATTATGGAATACACTAAATAATATTTTTATGATCTTATTTTTAGAACCAATTTTATTAAATGTAATGACTAAATCAGTCGTCATTACAACTATTCAAAGCCATCTTTTTTTTATAAACCAATAATAATTAAATAAAATAAATCTCATTAAAATAAACTGATCAGTCATAAATATATGATATTCTATGACATAAAAATGACAAATTTTACATTAATTTATGAAAAAAATCTATAAAATTAAAACTAGACACGTACAACGTACATGCACTTTTCTAGTAGTTATAAACACAAAAAAGTATCATATGTTAATTGCAATTTACGCCACTATGATATGTACAACGATATTAATTTATTCTCTTCAATTTAAATTTAAAAAATATCATAAAGCCTCCCTATAATCTTCTTTATATTTCATACTGCCATCCTGATATTTTTAAACTTAAAAAATACGAATTGACAAAATTAACCTTCTTATATATGTAACACCTTACTCCCTTATGTTGATTAATATGGACTTAACTCCTATATCTTATGATAAATGTGGCACTCTACCCATTGTGTTATAATAGATATTGCATTTTACCATCTTTATATTATAAAAATGCTTTTCATTTTCACTCTTAGTTTCGGCGAATGAGTTATACTCTCCGACTGAAGGAGGTAAATTGTTCCTTTAAAATTCACAAGGAGATAAAATACTTTTTTTAAAATCATAGGGAAAATCAATTGAATATTATGCAAATCACTTATCACATGTAGGTAAATTGTTTTATGCATATACATAATCATATCTTATGCTTCTTAAATTGAATTATTTTTTCCCCTTTATTTATGTGAAGATGTATACAATTAATGGAGGCAATTAACTAAGGTAAATCCCTGATTTATCTGTTAGAAATAAACCTGTAGTTATTCTTGATGTGATCCTGATACAAGAATAAAATTTGGCAAGAAGTTGGTATAAGGATAAAACTCTCATGATTCCCTCTTTATTCAGTCAATTGACTAGAAAAATTCTTTGTCTTGAGAAGAATCTACCAAATGAATGAACAGTAAAAAAATTAATACTTTTCTCTATTTTTCTCTACACAAAAAATTCTAACTTTATTCTACTTTTCTCTACCTAGACTACATTATTTCTGCATACAACATTTCTTCATAAGATGTTTTTCTACTTCTTTTTTATATCTGAATTGTGAAGGGGAAGACTCTTATCACAATTGTAAAGGATAAGACTTAGAAGATTATAGGAGATTTAATTTTAGTAAAATGAATTTTGATAATAATTGAATATAATAAAAATTAATTACAGAATAATTGCATTTGTATATAACTTTTGCAAAAGTAAAACTTTAGGAGCTTCTAAAATAAGTTAATTTTTAGTTTCTGGAGATCCTAAAAGTGATTATGAAATTGATGTCAAATACCATGAAAATCATGATTAATCAAAAATAATTTTTATAATTGGGTCAAACAATTAAATATCACAATAGAAATCTAGTATTGCGTCCACTGCTAACAAAACTCGCAATCAAATAAAAGAAAGGGTTGTGGACAGTTATGAGCTATACAAGAAAAAAGATTATGTTGTAATCTTTAATTGATCTTTTGATTTTCAATATTAAGTCTTCTTGTTTTTGCCGTAACATCTGAGAGATCGTTTTCAACAATAAAGTGGTAATAAAACAGGGATTGAGAAAATTGAGAAATTTTGTACTCATTCTTCATAGATGAATTTATAATATGAAAGAATGGCGTATACAACTTCGATAACGATTTCCTTAAATTAGTATTTTGAATTTATAATATTATAAATCTCAATGTCTATTCTTATGAAAAAAAATATATTGAATATCATTGTAAATTAGTTTCACCGATGGTTAAACTTGAACCCCCTCCTACCGACTCTCGGATCCTGGATCCGTCCATGCCTATGGTATTACTTTTGGACGATTTACTAACATGTAGTACCGCCTAATAGAAATTTTACCCTCTCTAGAAAAAAAATGCAAATACTAAAATGGAGACAGTGTGATTCTTTTAAAGAAAATACAAGGGGACTTAAAAAATTCATTAATTGTGAGATAAAATCTTGAGTAAAAAATATCTTTATACTTCCATATATATAGCCATGAATCCTAATGCCAACTCATCTCCGTTCAAAAACCTGTCACCCCAAAATCTGTGAAAAATGTAAAAGGAAAATAGCTTAAGCAAGGGATCAGATTCGCATAAGATTTAGTACAATAATTAATCACTTAAACTTATAAACACTAGATACGATTATATGAAGATATTTTTCATTAATTTAATTAATGCCACTTTTTCATTCTCAGAGTAGGATCTCAATCATTGGGAAGGAATGTAAAGGATAACTTAAAGCTTAACTGCAGATGATTAGTAGAAATAAAGATATATAGTGGAAGAGACTAGTCACTTCAAAGTAGCGGACTCATGTTCGAATCCCTGTTGAGAGAGGTACCCACATTAATGTGTCCAACCCGCCTCGAAAGGGATATAAACCCATGGAAACCCAAAAAAAAGGTAGTGAATACTTTGTTGTGTCTTACTTTTTTTGGTTGAATTCATATAATTCAGAAAAGATCCCAACTTTATAATAAACTTCACTGTATAATCTTAATTATGTAAGAAAGTATTTAAATCAAAATATCAATCCAGTGATTTAGTAATCATTTTTGCCTTCATAGTGAAAAGCCAAGAAAATACCCCTACATGAGATGTTATTATTTATATAGGGCAATCTTCAGAAGCTTTTTCATTAAGATTCGTGTTAGGTCTAGATTTGAAAACAATATTCCTTGTGGTGGAGGCATAAGATGTGGGCTTGCGTTGTAGATATATACGTGGCGTTTGGGCTGTTGTGCTTGTCTCAAGATCTGAGTTACGTGCAAAATCATTCAATCTACATCGTTGTATTAAGCTCTACATTTTAGCATTTCGCAGTAGATGCTCGTTCCTACGGTTTGTATTAGATAAGGGTCAACTGTTCTAATCCCGGTAGGAGCTTTTTAAGGAGGAGATTGGTGGTCTGGGCACGACAACAACTACCTGACGTCTTGGCGGCGCTAGGACTACTAGACAAGTTTATAAGATGTGATCTACACTATTGTTATATATTATAGTTGTTTGTAAAAATCGATAAAATCTACCAATAGGTGATTGGTGTAGTGGAAGAGACTAGTCATTACAAAATAGCGGACTCAGATTCGAATCCCTGATGGGAGAGGTACCCACTTACTATTCCGATCCAACTCGAAAGGGATTAAACTCTTGAAAAATAAAAATAAAAAATAAAAGATAAAAGCTCGATTATAGAATGTTTACCTGTTTTAAGTCAATTGATTGAGATAAGAACAAATTCTTAAAAAAATCCCGTTTTATAAGGTGTAATACCATCTTAGAATTTATCATATGGATTGGACTTATTACTCATCTCTAAAGCTAACTCAAGAGTTGAAAATGCTAAATCTTGTTATCCATGTGCTATGTATAAATGCTTTTTTTAGAAGTTTCCAATAATTCAGATGCTAGATTCTACACTCCAATATCAATCCAAATGGAATCACCATTTTTTTTGGAAAGTTAGTAACCACAATTTTTTTTTCCATTTTTCACCATTCCACACACTAGAGGTTAAGATCTCTATATAAAGGCAGTTTAGTACATAAACTTCCAATCAAGGAAACTGAAATCTTTCGTACTTAGCTATCTATACTTGTTTCTTGAAAACCCACAAAAAAAAATGCCATCTAAAGAAGAACTTGTGAGAATAGGCAAAGAAGGCTTTGCCTTAATTGATGAACACTTTGAGAAAAAGAAGAAGCCTTCTCCTCCAAAAAGTCTTAACAAAAGTTGTACATATCAATATCAGCCACAAAAGGCTAAAATTTATCAGGTAAAACCAGTTTCTTCAACCGAAAAGGTGATGAATAGTTATGAAGTGGTGCAGTTTGGCAATGGAGTTTCGATTATGGACTATTCAAAGAGGAAATCTGCAGCTATGGCTTATTAAATTTGATAGTATGTTTATATAATGTAGAATTTACTTCGGCCATGCTTGCTTTTGTATTAGATGATCATCCTAGTATTGGAGTCACTTGTAAATAATGTAGAATGTGGAGTCTATAAAACTTTTTCTGTGTGATAAATCATATTTTGCCACAAAAGTTTGGAATGAAAATGCTTTTGATAATTATGGGTGTGTTGTAAATAACCTATTTATTTAGCTATTTGGTCTTAATGATTGAGGTAAAAAGATTGATTATAAATATAAATTAGATACACTAGGAAAATTGGGAGTTATATTTGGGGAGGGAAGAACTCTTATTTCTATCCAAATTAGTTACATAAGAGATTACACTACATAATAGCGAAGTAGGATAATGGATATACACTACAACTGAGTCACTGAACAGTACTGAACTATTAAAGTAAACAATTGGAATACGAATAACCACTAATATCTTTCGAGAAAAAAACCTAGTGAAAAAAACCATGGTTAGAAAAAAATAGTGCAACTCATAATCTTTCCAACCAGCAGATGTTGTCTCGTTAAAATCTTGACAGATAACAAAAATCTTGTGAAAAAAATAAATCCCACTCGAAGAAAAAAGAGTATAACCAGTGGCAAAGCCAGAATTTTTTTCACCGAGGTCACTTTAGAACTTAAATGCATATTAAAATATAAAATACTAATAGAAAATAAATACCCAAAAGGAAAAATCAACAAAATCAAATTTGAAGAAAATTGATTCAAACTCAAAATCAATTAAATGGAATGATATTTAATTTTTCACAATTTGTCCAAGTTGGTTTGTCGTAGACTAAGTTCGCTTAATGATTGAATCATTTGAAACGATATCAAATACATCTTTTTCTGTAACAATAACCATATAATCCTTTTACCATTCATTTCTCACCCGGCTTCTTAGTCAATCGATTTTTGATATACTTCATAGTTGAAAATGCCCTCTCTAATGGTGATAAAGATGAGAGAGAACTAGTTATAAAATTGGAGTGATTATTATTTATTAATGTAATAAAAGTGTCTTTTATTATTACTTTAAATTGCAAAATAAAAATGATTATTGGTGTTTGAATTGAAACCGTTAGATTTATCACGTCTTAATAAGTATGAACCCCCTTTCATAATAAAATTTTAATCTTCATTGGAGGGGTCCATTATAAAAGAAAGTTACAAAATAATACTAAAATATTACATATTTATATTTGTATATATATCTATATCTATACTACTACTAAAAGTGTGAATAATTAAAGTTTTTTTTTTCAAAACAAAAATACCCTTATTTAAGTTGTAAAGTATATTAATAAAATCTACTTAAACATGAATTTTCTTTAAATTTTCTCATCAAAACTTTGGTAGGAAAATATTTTAAGAAAATTTATAACTTCCTTGCATTCTAACCAAACACCATGAATATGGAAGAGAAACAAAAGTATATTCAAATTAGATATATGAAGTCCATTTTTTCATCGATTTCACATATTTTCACCAATTTTGCCTTTATTTTAATCGATTTCACCCGTTTTCAGTCATTTTTCACAAATTTTACCTATTTTTTTTATCGATTTTAAATTTATTTTAGATTTCACATTCATTTTTTTCACCGATTTAAAGTGCATATACATTGTACGTATCGATTTAAGTTATGTGGTATTTTGTTGTAAATCAGAGTAAAATGACTGCTATTCAATATATTAACTTCACCATGGGTATTTTCATCGATTTATTTAGTTTTTTCGGTTCAAACCAATTTTCTAATGGTTTGACATTGTTTTTGTTGGTTGAACTCTTTTCATTTTATTGATTTCATTTATTCTTACCAGTTTAACAAATTTTCACATGTTTTCACCGACTTTAGCCTTTTACACATATTTCATCATTTTTTATTGTAATTTCATCATTTCACTGATGTCATCCAATTTTTTCGCGAATTTAATTTGAATTTTTATCGGTTTCACATGTATTTACTGAATTTTCAATTGAAATAATTATACATCTTCAATTACTTTTAAGTATATCTCAAATTATTTCACTTACCTTATCATTTCAAAGATATTTATTTACCGATCTAAGCCATTTAATTTATTATATTAATTAGTTTAATTCAATTTTCATTGATTCTT
Organism: Penstemon eatonii; assembly: GCA_038501285.1. NCBI lineage: Eukaryota > Viridiplantae > Streptophyta > Magnoliopsida > Lamiales > Plantaginaceae > Penstemon > Penstemon eatonii. The sequence goes on along the minus strand of CM076715.1, from coordinate 54,855,225 downwards.
ATTGATTTTTATATATTTTACGGATTTACTCGTTCTTGATCAATTATAACCTATTATCCATTGTTTTTCCTATTTTTCATCGATTTCTTTTGTTTTCTCCTATTCAAACCAAAAAAAATCTACTGGTTTAGTTCACACTGTTATTGCTAGTTAAACCTTTTTTTTTTCTTCTGATTTTACTTATTTTTATCAGTTTAACTTATATTTCACATGATTTTTTTAACAATTTCACTTGAATTTTCATTGATTTCACATTATTTCACAGATTTTGACCTTTTTTCGAATTATTTAACACATTTTTCATATATTTCACCAATTATTCATTGATTTCACCGATTGTTTCCCATTTTTTTCAGAAATGTAACCCGAATTTTCCTCGATTTAACATGTATTTATCGATTTTGTCGGCACTTTTTATTACCGATTTCACCCATTTGTTCACCTACTTCACTTGTATTCATAAATTTCATCTAGATCGATTTCACCAATTTTCATTGATTTTCATCCGTTTTTTTAACTTATTTCACACGTTTTTCTCGAAAAGATTTTCATGAAAATTTGAGGTAATGTTTCTCATTTAAAATAAATATTACTTAGTTCACTATGTCATAAGCATTTTGGTTCATTCATAGGTAAGATGCGATTCTACTTTAACATATTTTATGATATTTAAGAAAAATTAATTTTTTTAAGAAGTGACATACTGTACTAAATCTTTAAATGAAACAAATAATATTTTTTATAACTATTCAAAATAATAGTTTTTATTTTTATTTTTATGTGTTATAGGAGAACAATTTTGAAATTGTAAAAGTGATTTAGGAGTTACTTTCTTAATTATTGGAGTTAATGTAAGAAATAACTATAATGAATTTCAAAGAAAAATGATGGAACCAGTGAATTCACTAAAATAGGTAAAGTTGGTTAAAAAAGGATAAAATCGGTCAAAACGTAAGGTTGGTAAGAACATATTTAATCAATGAAAAATTCAGGTGAATAACATGTGAAATTAATGAAAAAAAACATGAAAAATAGATAAAAACGGGTTAAAATGGTAAAAATGAGTGAAATCAGTTAAAAAAGAGTTTAACTGGTGAAATCGATGGAAAATTAGTTTAACCTGAAGAAGAAACCAAATAAATCGTCTAAAAATGAGAAAATAATGAAAAACATTAACCGATAAAAAAAAGGGATAAATCGCTGAAAAAAATAAACCGGATAAACAAAATTTAGACAGTGAGAACATTAAAATTAATGAAAGTTTGGGTGAAATTTGTAAAGAAACAAATAAATCAGTCAAAAAAGCTTGAAGTCGGTGAAAACATGTTTAATCAATGAAAAATTTAGGTGAATAGCATGTGACATTAGTGAAATAGGTGAAAACGAGTTAAACGTTATCCGACAAAAATAATATGAAATCGGAAGAAAATAGTTTAAAATGGAAAAAAGATCGAAAAAAAAGGAAAAACAATGAAAAATGTTATAATCAATTAAAAAAGAGGAAAACTCGATAAAAAAAATAAACAATGGAAACATATGAACCGATGAATCTTCGAGTGAAATTGGTAAATACTAGTGAAGTTGGTGAAAAAACTGGTGAAACCAGTAGGAAAAAATGCTTGTGAAATCGATAAAATTTATGAAGAAACGGATGAAACATGTATCATCGGTGGATAACGGATAAACTTGACATGAAAAATACTATTATGGAATGCACTAAATAATATTTTTATGATCTTATTTTAGAACCAATTTTATTAGATGTGATGACTAAATCAGTCATCATTATATATTTTATTACAACTATTTAAAGTCATCATTTTTTTTATAAATCAATAATAATTAATAAAAATAAATCTCATTAAAATAAAATGATCAGTCATAAATATATGATATTATATGACATAAAAATGGCTATTTTTACACTAATTTATGAAAAAACCTATGAAATTAAAACTAGACACGTACAACGTACGTGCACTTTTCTAGTAAACATAAAATTACATATATATTATAGCTTAGATCAAAATTTTAAGGGGTCCATGCACCCCCCCCCACCACCACACTACTTTGAATGTGGCTCCTCCAGTGAGTAGAACAGGACGACACCCAAGTATCTTCTGGATACAAAATACCCAGGGGCGGATTCAGGATTTTCGGTCGGGGGGGCTAAATAGTACAAAAAAATCGATCAAACATAAAACATATATTATGCACGAGAAAATATGGACGCGATACATAAATAGGGAAATGGAGTTTGACAAAAATAACCCCTACGAGATACTTTAATTACATATGCTATCTCGTTATAGTCCTAAAAGAACCCAAAAATCTACGTGTTTACATTAATAATTGACCATGACGATTTCTCATTTTTTTAAGTCGGTACATGCTAGCATCGTTTGAAATCTATATCTATACTACTACTAAAAGTGTGAATAATTTAAGTTTTTTTCTTTTTTTGTGAAGACAAAACTGCCCTTATTTAAGTTGTAAATTAAGTATATAAATAAAATATAATTAGACATGAATTTTCCTACCAACAGGTGATTGGTCTAGTGGAAGGGACTAGTCACTACAAAGTAGCGGACTCAGGTTCGAGTCCCTGTTGGGAGAGGTTCCCACATTATGTGCCCGACGCGCCTCGAAAGGGATTAAACCCTTGGGAAACCAAAAAAAAAAAAAAGACATGAATTTTCCTTAAATTTTCTCATCAAAATTTTGGTAGGAAAATATTTTAAGAAAATTTATAACTTCCTCGCATTCTAATCAAGCACCATGAATATGGAAGAAAAATAAAATTATATTCACATTATGTATGAAGTCTTATTATAGTTATTTCTTACATTAACTCCAATAATTAAGAAATTAACTCAAAAATCACTTTTACAATTTCATTATTGTTCTCCTATAACACATAAAAATAAAAATAAAGACTATTATTTTGAATTGTTGAAAAAAAATATTATTTGTTTCATTTAAAGATTTAGTACAATATGTCACTTCTTAAAAAAATTAAATTCTCTTAAATATCATAAAATATGTTAAAGTAGAATCGCATCCTACCTATGAATGAACAAAAATTCTTATGACATAGTGAACTAAGTAATCTTTATTTGACATGAGAAACATTACCTCAAATTTTCATAAAAATATTTTCGAGAAAAACGTGTGAAATAAGTTAAAAAATTGATGAAAATCAATGAAAATTGGTGAAATCGATCTAATAAATTTTATGTAATTGATGAAAACATGTGAAATCGATCTAGATGAAATTTATGAACATTGGTGAAATAGGTGGAAAATGGGTGAAATCGGTAATAAAAAGTGACGGTAAATCGATAAATACATGTTAAATCGATGAAAATTCCATTTCTGAAAAAATGGGAAACAAATTGGTGAAATCAATGAATAATGGGTGAAATTTATGAAGAATGGGTTAAATAATTGAAAAAAGGTTAAAATCTATGAAATAATGTGAAATCAATAAAAATTCAAGTGAAATTGTTAAAAAAAAAACATGTGAAATATAAGTTAAACTGATAAAAAGAAGTAAAATCAAGAAAAAAAAAGTTTAACTAGCAATAACAGTATGAACTAAACCAGTAGAATTTCTGTTTGAATAGGAGAAAACAAAAGTAATCGATGAAAAATAGGAAAAATAATGGATAATATGTTATAATTGATCAAGAACGAGTAAATCAGTAAAAATTATAAAAACCATAAGAATCAATGAAAATTGAATTAAATTAATTAATATAATAAGTGAAATGGCTTGAATCGGTAAAGAAATATCTTTGAAATGATAAGGTAAGTGAAATAACTTGAGATATACTTAAAGTAATTGAAGATGTATAATTATTTGAATTGAAAATTCGGCAAATACATGTGAAATCGATGAAAATTCCAATGAAATTCGCGAAAAAAATGGATGACATCGGTGAAACGATGAAATTACATAAAAATGATGAAATCTGTGAAAACTGGGTAAAAGCAGTGAAAAAGTCTAAAGTCGGTGAAAACATGTGAAAATTGGTTAAACTGGTAAGAATAATTGAAATCAATAAAATGAAATGAGTTCAACCAACAAAAACAATGTCAAACCATTAGAAAATTGGTTTGAACCGAAAAAACTAAAGAAATCGATGAAAATACCCATGGTGAAGTTAATATATTGAATATCAGTCATTTACATGTGCTATTTCATGATATAATGAAGTTAATTTAACTCTTATTTACAACAAAATACCACATAAATTAAATAGATACGTACAATGTATATGCACTTTAAACCGGTGAAAAAATGAATGTGAAATCTTAAATGCATTTGAAATCGATAAAAAAATCGGTAAAATAAATTTGTGAAAAATGGCTGAAAACGGGTAAAATCGATTAAATTAAGGGCAAAGTTGGTCAAAATATGTGAAATCGATGAAAAGAATGGAATTTCTAAGAAAAATGATGAAACCAGTGAAACCCAATAAAATTGGGTAAAGTTGGTTAAAAAATGATAAAATCGGTCAAAACGTAAGGTTGGCAAGAACATATTTAATCAATGAAAAATTCAGGTGAATAACATGGGATATTAGTGAAAAAAATTTGAAAATATAGATAAAAATGGGTTAAAATGCTAAAAACGAGTGAAATCAGTTAAAAAAGTAACAGGTGAAATCGATGGAAAATTGGTGTTACCTGATCAAATAAGAAACCAAAGAAATCGACCAAAAATGAGAAAATAATGAAAAATATTATAACCGATAAAAAAAAAGAGATAAATCGCTGAAAAAAATAAACTGGGTAAACAAAATTTAGACAGTGAGAACATAAGAATTAATGAAAGTTAGGGTGAAATTTGTAAAGAAACAAATAAAATCAGTAAAAAAAGCTTGAAGTCAGTGAAAACATGTTTAATCAATGAAAAGTTTATGTTAATAACAAGTGAAATTAGTGAAAACGAGTTAAACTTTATCGGACAAAAACAATGTGAAATCAGAAGAAAATAGTTTAAATTGGAAAAAAGATCAAAAAAAATGAAAAAACATTGAAAAATGTTATAATCAATTAAAAAGAGGAAAACTCGATAAAAAAAAAATAAACAGTGAAAACGTATGAAACGATGAAACTTTGAGTGAAATTGGTAAATACTGGTAAAGTTGGTGAAAAAAAATTGTGAAACCAGTAAGAAAAAATGCTCGATAAATCGATAAAATTTATGAAGAAGCGGATGAAACATGTATCATCGGTGAATAACGGATAAACTTGACATGAAAACTACTATCATGGAATGCACTAAATAATGTTTTTATGATCTTATTTTAGAACCAATTTTATTAGATGTAGTGACTAAATCAATTATCATTATATATTTTATTACAACTATTCAAAGCCATCATTTCTTATAAATCAATAATAATTAATAAAAATAAATCTCATTAAAATAAAATGATCAGTCATAAATATATGATATTCTATGACATAAAAATGTCTATTTCTACACTAATTAATGAAAAAAATCTATGAAATTAAAACTAGACACGTACAACGTACGTTCACTTTTCTAGTACAACTAAATATGCCCACTCGGTTACTAAGTTGATTCATTACTATCTTCATAGCCGGAAAACACTATTTACTTATGCACTTGCAACAGATAGAATAAACGTTAATGTCACAAGTTTGTAAACAAACGAGAATGCAACATGCCTTTTAGTTGCAACCATCTTCTTAGCAAGATCACCAATCAATTTCAACCTAGAAATTTCATCACTTGATCGAATATTCCTAATAAATTTTCAAGTTGATTGGAATAGGCCGAGAGCTCGAAAAAAGAGAAGTTGTTTGGATTGAAGATGTTGGAAGTTAGGAAAAAATTTGAGCTTTAATTGAGGCTTGGGTAGAGTTAGATAATATTATGGTGGATTAATCTTGGGTTGAATTAATTGGACTAATTTCTTATTTGTATTAATTTTTTACTTGAGCTAGAGAATTGCTTATTGTGCTAATTTTTTGGGACTATTTTTTTTTTAAAAAACTAGAACTATACTAAAACCAAAAAAAAAAATTGAGGGACCCCCCTTGTCCCTCTCTCCATCCGCCCCTGAAAATGCCTACACGGTACTCTACCTCAAGGTAACTCCATTGAATCCTATAAGGGAGCAAACTCAGATAACATTCGCAAGAAAGTAGCTTTAACATGTTTCTCAATTGTTTTGGCTACTAATTTTTTGGATCATTATTTACTTGAGCTCTTGTTGCTGCTGATTGAAGAAAAACTTCGAGCCTATGTGCCTGGTGATGTCTCCCTTTAGAAAGCTTGTTTTCATCTGCTCAATGTCGGTAGCATTATCATCAAATATAACTGTAGGCTCATATGTGGTAGCTAACTCACAGGGACCTCGAATATTCCCAATCACGGTCCCAAGTCATGTACATTCACGTACTACTTCGTGAAGCGCTAAAATCTTAGAATGGTTCGATGAAGTGGCAACTAAGGTCTGTTTTGTAGACCTCCAATACACAGTTGTGTCCCCACTTGTAAAGACATATCCAATCTGGGAACAATCTTTATGCAGGTCGGATAGATAACCAGCATCGACATACCCCAAAAGCTTCAAGTCGTTTAGTGACCCATAAGTATAGAACAAATCCATGTCTATCCTACCATGAAGGTGTCAAAATATTTCCTTTTATGTCATTCCAATGGCGGCTTGTCGGTGAGCTGAACCTAGCTGAGTATTTACTACAAACGCGATATCAAGTCGAGTAAACTAAGCTAAGTACAGTAATGCGTCTATTGCACTCAGATATGGCACCTCGGGTGCTAACACTTCATCGCCCTCTTCCACGGGACAAAATGGATCCTTTGACTTATCCAATGATTGGACTACTATTGACGTGGGTGATGATTTTGCTTTATCGTCATTAAAGAGTCTTAGCATCTTTTGTATTTAATTTGATTGATGTATCAAGATCCTATCAACACGGTTAATTATCTCAAGTCCAAGACAAAAATTAGTTCGTTTGAGATCCTTCATCACAAACTCATATTTCAGGAGCTGGGCTCTAATCAAGTTCATGTCATCGACATAAACGACAATAAACATGTCCGTTTAATGAACACAAAATGAAAAATATCATTATTCACATATCCTCTTTTGAGCAAATACTCCTTTAGGCAATTATATACCACATTCACCCGGATTATTTCAAGTCATAAAGTGAACGCTTCAGCCTCACAGAGAGCGTGTTCCGTGGTCTAGAAGTACTTGCCTCATATACCAGAAGTCCATCCGGGACTTTCATATATATAAAACCGTATCTAGATCCCCATAAAAATACGTTGACCACATCCATGAGCTATGTAGTAAGTTCTCTAATACGACTAAACACCTAAGTATCTGAACGTAATAACGTCCATCACAGGAGAGTATGTGTTGTCCCAAGTGGTCAAAAAATTTCTAGAGAGAGAGGGTAGGGTGGGGTGGGGTGGGGTGGGGGGGAGATGGCCGTGTAACGTTGCATTCTTTTGCCATCACTATAGATGCATGGTTTGTATCCGGGACATAATACTAAAACGATGGCAAACACCCTACAGAAAATATTCGTTATAAGTTTTATGTAATTCCTTAGCAACATCGGGCGATATAGCCACAATCAAAGTTGGACCCCGATACGAAAGAACATGAGGGGGCAATAGGTTTTCAAGGTCAACATGGCCACATGGGGTTTCTTTATCAATAGAGAAATGTTACATAAAATGTGCCTGAGTTAGGCTTGGTGGATGATTTTTGATGCCGAAAAAGAAATGGTTGATGAAGAGCACTAAAAGGGACACAAGAACTAGCAAGAATACAAATCCCATTTTCATATTTTGTATAGAAAAAAAAATTATTTATTTGAATTTTAGATATATAGCACTGAAATGCTGAAAAGAGAAAAAAAAATGTTTTTATTATTTGAATTTTTAAATATTTATTATTTATCATTCTAATTAATATTAAATATTTTTAATTATATAATTTATTATTTTAATATTAATTTATACTACTCTATAAATCTTATATTTGAAAAGAATGTTTTCCTAGATTTTTTTATATTTATGTTAAAGTTTTATTTAATTTATTAATATTGTTTTTTAATCGAATTAGTAATTTAAATAAAATAAGTAAAATTTTCAAATTGGTCTGAACGTTTTCTTTTTCGAGTCAATTTTAAAATTTAATTGGCAACAATGTAGACTAAAATCGTCACTAAATTTGGAGGTGTGGGGCTTTTTTGGTAGTTTGAAATGTAATAGGGTAAAATTATCAGTCAACATAAGTAATGACATCAATTTTGCAATTATACTTAACTGCTACGTCACCATTAACGGCAATTTTTAACTGTTGTATCAAATGTGTCACAATTTATTAAAGCGTTGTACCAAATGTGTTGAATATATAAAGCTTTGTATCAAAATTGAAAATTGACATAAAGCTTAGTACCAAATATGCAATTCTCTCTAAATTATACTATATGTTAAACACACATATATATATATATATATATATATATATATATATATATATATATATATATATATATATATATATATACTAGGGATGTGCACCGCGCATAGCGCGGTGCTTTTGCCCAGTTCGATTGTTGAATAATTCTGATGTATATAGATAATGTTCACTCATTCCCGATTGAAAATTTTGTGTACCACAATTTTATGATCTGATTAATTGGCGCATTGATATGTATTTGTCGATAGCAATGAGAATAGTGAATGAAAAGTCTTTGTGTTCTGTTTACAAGTACCTTGATGAAGTTTCTAAGAAGCTAGAAAACATCCAAATGCTGCATTGCACTCACAACAAAATATCTAAGCATAAAAAGTTTGAGCAACATCTCCATGAAATAACCATTAGTATAATGGTAAGAGAGTCCCCAGGGCAGCAAAACCAAGAGCTACGGGGGCAGCAAAAAGTTCAGTCAAATTTGCGGCAGTCTTATATTCATGCAACGCAAGCTCGGTTATCGCTTCATCTTCGAGGATTCCAAGATATGCTGCATACAAGTAACAAGAATATAAGTAATCAAATGAATAATAGAATTTAAAAATCCAATGTATCAGGGGGCTTAAATGTGAAGGAAGACGTACCAAAGACAACCGCTTTTAAAACACGGCTTGCCAAATTTTGATGGTGAAACTCATATGGCTCGGAGCTCCTGTTGTTTGTCACCTGTGAACCATTCACAAGTCAAATTGCTTAATTTTATAGCAATACTAAGAAATGAGGAAAAAGAAAAGTTAATATCTAATATTGACTGATATATAGAAAAGAAAGCATCGTACGATGTTTATAAACTCTTCTTCCAATTTAGAAGAAAGCTGCCTCTAGATAAAAGATCTATCAGAGTGCATGGCATGAGTCAGCAACTTTCATCATGTCCATGATTTCCCCTTCACCTGCCCGAGTTATTGCCTTTGCGATGAATTCCTGAATATTTCAGAGCATTTAAATAAAATTCAGTGAATTATTTTATTTTCAGAAATACTCAAGTATTATCACCCTATCGAAGTACACTTTTACCTCTATGGAGAAACTTCTTTGAGCAACCTAGCAAGGGCATTGAACAAAAGCTTCAGAATCTGTAAAACTGCAACAAACACCTCAAGAATGTGCTGACGATAATTATGGGGCAGGTCAGCATTTAAAACTGCAGACTTGATTCCAAACTGCAAGATCAAAAACTGTAATCAGCTGCTGAATTACAAGAACATACTAATAACATCCCAACAAGTCTGAACCAAGATATTGTGTTTCTCTATGAAAAATACTATTTCTAAAGGTGCATTGGAAATACTCTTTTCCCAAGGTATTGTGATTCTCTGAGAAAAAATACTTTTTCAAAAGGTGCCTTTAAAATACTCTTCTCCTTTGAAGATTTTTAATTGCATACAAATTTATTTGATCTCTATGTTTCCTTCTAGATGATTGAAATTCTTCTCACTGATTATCATCCATTGCTAAAAGTACAAAAGCCATCGATATTAATAAGAGTTAAGTAATCATTACAATCTGGGAGATTAAAAAGTAATCATTACAATCTGGGAGATTAAAAGTTTTTTTTTCCTTTTTCTAACTATATTCGTGAGAGATTTCAAGCCTATTGAAACTAAGCATTACAGAATAGCATGTAAAATGCACGCACACAAGAAACTACAATACCTGTTCAAAGAACAGCTTCAGTCTAAAACTCATGTCAGTTGAATTAGTAAAGATAAGCACTTTCTTCTGAACCAATTCCAACTTCAAGAGGGCAAGGATATACACGAGCTTGTCCCGAGCACTGCAAGAAATCTATACAAAGTGACAACGTTAATAACAAAATAAAGAAATGAACCTTCACAACAGATACTCTGGAGAAAAGAAATCAAAACCAAAACTCTGTGAATTGATAAACATCAAGATAAATATATTCTAAGCAAGATATCTGACAAGTAAAAATATAAATAAATTCCTTTAAGAAAGATAAAAACAGATAAATACCTAATCTTTAAGATTCATTAAGTGGCACTTGAGCTGGTATAAAGTTCATTAAGTTTTAAAATTCTAAGAATCAGGAGTTAAAGTTGGATTTTTTAATGTTCTTAAAAGAACGCTTACACAAACGCTCTCTTTATGTGCTGCTAAAATTTCAAAGGTTTTCAAGTAATATAACTTAGCATAAACTTTTTCATCATATTCTTGCAGTAGTACAAATATCTCCAACAAAATCATAGAATTAATGTAAGAAAAACCATATTTAATAGTTGGAAATTATACTGACGGAAACCTGGTGGCATGTTCTCTAATGTGCATTTAGAGAAAGAAGAACCTATGTCGCAAATTCTGTTGAATAAGTTTTAATCCTTATGCAACTCAGGTATGTTCACTAACACAAACTCATTGTTTCAGGTGTTTCTTTGAAATTCTCTTTTTAAATTGAGAAGACGTCTCAATAACTTTCAGTGAAGTCGTACTATAATTTTTTATTGTCTCATGGCATTTAGCAATCTCAAAGAACTACCAAAGCTTACTCTCTAATAATGTTTCTAAATAGTGTAAATAGCCAACTTAGCTAGAATGCATTCTTGCAAGTGAAGTTTATATGCCAATCTTTGCAATAGAGCTGATTTCATTCGAGATTGATTTTATGATGATCAACTAATGAAATTCGTAATTCTCTATAGGTTTTAATAAAACAAACTTTTTTTTTCTTAATGAAGTAGTGGCTGCTGAACCCAAGTTCTGTCACTTTCTTTACGTGCAGGCACAATCTTGGCCATTTGCACAAGAATCTTGGTCGTTAACACAAGTAGTGGCTGCTGAACCAAAGAACTATATGCAGGCCGAAATTATTAATTAGCAGGGAGAACACCAAACTTTTACATGCGCGGTGTGTTTGTCTAGTATATTTGTGTTATTTATATTTAATATACACTCTAATATTGTGATTCACAGATTTAGATGAATTTAATCACAACCTGCCATCTGTTAGCACAAAAAGAATTATTTAAGTAACTTCAAAATCACATTGTGAAGGTAATGTGTGTCTAAAATTGACACTGGACGACCTCTTGTAGAATAATTATAGTCAGCCAATAATTTGAAGTGAATTCTAATAACCGTTGAACCTGTAAGTTGTCTTGGCCCTAATTTGAAACAATAGACACAAAGTTGGTCAAATATCAGAAGTCCATTTAAAAAAAAAAAAAGGTGCAAAGGTGAAACACCAACTATTTTTTTTCTGTTTCCCACAAAAACATATATTGCAACTCAATTATCAAATCATAAACCAACAAATTGAACAATTTAGACAATTTGGCTACACAAAAGATGAAGAGAATCTGGGTAAACAAAAGATGAACACGTTGACTGCAAAAAAGTAGATACCAGCAATTCCATCATCAAATGTGCCAGTAAGCAAATAAAATAGATTTCCAACATCGTTCAATGAGGAACCAATTCACAATTTTTGCCACCCAAATTTAACAAACCATCTTTAATAAAGTAAGCTTTATACCACCCCATAAACAAATGTTTCCAGTCTATAGCCCGCCCTTCATCTCAACTTGACAAATATTATTCCACCATTAAATAAAAGTGCACACGTCTTTCTATATAACCATCATCAACAAGCATTTGAAACTGACCCACTACTAAGTACTAACCAACCGAGAATCACCAATTATTGCCGTACTAAACTATTAGACAATCTTTGTTTGGTAATCAGTTTTCTAGTTATCCAATCAATACCAAAATTTCCGACCAACCGTTCCAATGAAGTTTGAAAGTAAGTAGTACTGAGCTATCTATGCAAATAAGATCTTCAAATACATGATACTTTTCAACAACTTGTAAAATAATAACAATTCTCTTCATTAAGGACTAATCCGTTAACATATATTTAATCTTTGAAGGACACCAAAGAAAGCAATATTTCAGAACATACTAACCTATTTAAACTCCTCCACAATCAGTGTTCTATCAAGAGCACTTCTCAATATTCTTCCTGCTTCAAGCAACATTGTTTCTTATCTTTGGAGAAGCTCCAGAGCTCATGTATCCACCTGGATTGCTGTAAACTAAAATTTTCGAAGACAATGAGTTCAAAGTACAAAAAGGTTTAACTCTAATAGTAGTCACTTTTTGCCACGAGAAACCAATTTTAATCAGTCGTTTAAACTACCCCATTCTCAAGCACCTTAAGTTCTGCCTATAGATGAGCAACAACTGACTTGATGGGAACTGAATCATCAACCTTTTGATTTGCATAGACCCTCAAGAGAACTGCTTATGTTGCATATTGTTCAGCTAATTCTTTTTTCTTATCATTTATGAGTTGATTCTCTCTAATTATGAACAAAAACATCAATAATAATTACAAATTCTAATCCTTCTAGTCACTACATCAATGAGAAGTAGTATGAAAACTTGGTCTATAACACACTTAATTTGTAAGTGTAAATTGTTAATAGAAACTTAATTTATAAGTGTAAATTGTTAATAGAAACTTGTCAAGTATATTGACATAATATGATGCGATTCCACATAAACCTTTATATGATTGATTGTTTAGTATTAATTGTATTGACTGACATACAAAACAAAACAAAAAGTAAAAGAAACCTTGAGCAAGATAACTGATTCATATAAAGCATAAAGTATAAAAGATAATACATATAAGGCATTAATGACAAAAGAATGATACCTTAATAACCTTGAAACGAAGTAAACAGCTACGCGAACCTAAAATGTTAAGGATTACACACTAACAAAAGTAAATATACAGGAATAAATACCAGCAAAAACTAAAAATATACAATAAAACTAAAATCACCAGTGCACACACACAAACACAAGAACACACGATTTGAACACAGAATCAGCATACATTAATGATACAATAACCAATCTAACAAACCAAAGATATACGAAGACACGCCTATGAGTCAAAAAAATTCAGCCTTTTTTAAATGTACAGGGAATAGTTAAAGAAACAACAGTAAAAAAACTATCATCTCTAAAACAATTAGCAATAAGAAAAAACGATATTAATGCAGTTTTAATAGATATATAGACCACCACTTCTATATTGAAGCCATCAAACTTCACACAAGAAAATACAATCACTCGAATATGAGTAACACAATAAACAAATCACATTAACGACTCTAATTTTGTGATTTACAGATTTAGATGAATTTAGTCACAACCTGCCATCTGTTAGCACAAAAAGAATTATTTAAGTAACTTCAAAATAACCACTACGGAAAAAATTACAGAAGCTCAATCAAGAAAATAATTTAGCACCAGTTTAGCGGACTCTATAAATTCATGGTCACTATACTAATAGCATATATGCATCAACAAATACCACCTCCCATTGTATTATGCCTAGACAACTATTATTTTAGCTATTTACATTTAACCTTCTATTTTTCAAAGTCAGACAAAATGTTCAATTTTGTTTCTTATAGCTCCAATGGTGGCAAAATTAATGCTACCTAGGAAACATTTGTAGTAGACTTCGTAGTATAATCATTCAGAAAGCAAAAAAGTTCAACGAATTAAAGTTTTCTCGATTGAAGGTGAATTAAAGGACATGTACAATGGCCATCTATGATTTTGTATACTAACATATCATCAAACACATGTATAGACTTGTAGTATGAACTCTAAAAACCGAAGTCTTTTGAACAAATCTCATCCTCAAAGCATCATTTGCATATAAATTCCCCAAAAAACCTATCAAAGCATGTATATCATATATGCAGTCCACTTCAACAATAGGAGATGTGATTATTTTATTAAACCAACATTAAAGAACGGTCATAAACAAATGAGCAACTAAAAAAGAGGATAGGTTATTATGGAAGTAAATACTTGATGAAAAAACGTCCAGAAGCTACCTTTTCCAACTCAAGCAGATGCAATGCTTGGAAACTCCGGCGACGGTTTTTTTTATCGGAAGCCTGGTAGGTTTGAGATGGGAAACTGGTAATTGACTGCTATTTTTCAAGTTAGTGAAAATTAGAAGAAAAAGTATAATTATGGCCCAAACCGAGTAATCCACCGACAACATCCACAGCTTTCAATACATATGAATAATCTAACAAAATCAGTAAAAATTTAAACTAAATCACCTTAAATCGAGGCCCAAATTTCTGAAGCGTCAAATCGAGACATTTTGTTGAGAGCAAACCCAATTCGATGTTAGCAAACGACGAAGGAAAAATTGCTCTGCAATTGTAACACCGCGTTCACTTTGAGAGAGAAATCGATGAAGAAGACATTATTTCTCTCTCAAATTGAAGATGGAGTTGAATTGGAGAAGACGGAAGAAGAAGAAGAAGAAGACGGAAGAATAAAATGGAACAGGGTCGATTTGTGGGTTGTGGGAGAAAAAATTTTTATTAAAAAAAGTAAATAAATAGGTCCAAAACGACGTCGTTTTGGACCGCGCCTAAAAGAAAAATGAAAAATATTTTCGGACGACCATAAATGCACTGTAGCAAAGGGCGCTAGCCCTTTATATGATATAACCGCGCCTAAAAGAAAAATGAAAAATATTTTCGGACGACCATAAATGCACTTTAGCAAAGCGCGCTAGCCCTTTATATGATATAATATATATATATATATATATATATGTTGGATGAAGATGAAGATGAAGTGCAAAGAAGATAAGTAATTAAGGGATGGTTTTGATGATTTCCAAAACATCAGAATTAGCTAAGTATGAAAAGCTTAGTTCCCTTAGAAGAATTTTGAACAAGTAAAAGAAGACATCAGAAGAGTTCAAAGTTCAAAGCCCAGAAGACTAGTGATCTCATGCTGAAACAGCGAACAGAAGGGTAGGTCTTCAGCTGACTCAAATCAGATTAGTTCAGTATTTGATCAGCAGAGTATCTATCAGCAGAGTTGCTTTGATCAGCAGAGTAGAAGAGATCATGAGAGAAGTCCAACGGTAATAAATGCACCGGGTGTAATAAATGCTGGAAGAGAAGGGTAGTAATGGCAAATGATTGGAATTTACTCTCGGATCAGCAGAGTGCATTTAATGCAGCTACAGGAAAGTACAGCAGAAAAAGGACTGTAGCAGGTTGCCGTTCTGAAATTGGGCTAAGGCTATGGATTTGAGATTTGATTTCCTTCAACGGTCATAATTTCAGATCCAAGTATAAATAGAGCTGATTTCGAAGTGAGAGTAACACAACATCATCTGAGATTTCGCATTCGAAGCAGAAATTTATCTAAGTCTCTAGAAGCTCGAACAGCTCACTCGTCTGGTGGAAGTCATCAGTTGACAGAAACTCAGTTGAAGAAAACAGAAAAATACAATCTGAGTGTTTTGTATTAGCTGAGTGTTGTGCGAAGTTAGAATCCATCTTTGTGAGTGATTCTACTTTAGAGGATAGGTTTTCTGAGTGAACTCCTATTGTGAGCTTATAGCCTTTTCATTTGTTGTTTAGGTATAAGTGGAGAAATATTGTAATCTTTGTGATTATAGTATAACCCAGAATCTAAGTGATCTGGAAGAGTGGACTAAAGGATTTTTATCCATATAACCACTATAAAAATTCTTTGCGTTATCTTGCATTTAAGTTTTCTTGCATATTTTGAACCTTGCATATTTCAACACTTTGAATTATCAAAAGATTTTATAAGGAGTTTTAAAACTGGGGATAAAATCTTTTTAAGGACTTAGTCTACTTGTGAAAAACACTTTCAAACATCCGCTGCAAGTATACTCTTGATAAAACTGATTTTCACTGAAATCAGCTAAGTCAACTGTAAGAAGAGTGGTCACTTTGCTGTTCAAGATTTGTTCACGATCAGCATAGTTATCTTACTGTTCTTCATCAGCTTAGTCTGCTGACAGAAGAGTAAAAAGGTTTTAAAGTCTAAAATTTTCAGAGGTCTATTCACCCCCCCCTCTAGACCTCATCTGACCACTTGGGACCAACAAGTGGTATCAGAGCAGGTGGTTCATTAGAATCAGCTGCCTGATCAACGAGCTTGATCCAAGTGTTTTTCAAAGGTTTTTCAAACTTTTCAAAAGAGCATCTTTTTGAAAAATTAAAACTTTTTGAAAAATGGACTGTATCAGCCATGTTACCCACATTGCTGGTATGTCGTTTGAAGATTGGAAAATCAGAATGGAGATTTTCCTTGCTGCTTATAATGACAACATGTACACATGTATCATTAAAGGTCCATTCAGATTCACAAAGACCATAAAAATCAATGAAGTTGATACGGTTGTGGAAAAATACCTTCATGAGATGACTCCAGAAGAAATAAAGCTATTTAATCTGGATAAGGTCGGAAGATTCATCATGACTAAAGCCCTGGACA
Source organism: Penstemon eatonii (assembly GCA_038501285.1). NCBI lineage: Eukaryota > Viridiplantae > Streptophyta > Magnoliopsida > Lamiales > Plantaginaceae > Penstemon > Penstemon eatonii. The sequence goes on along the minus strand of CM076715.1, from coordinate 54,838,333 downwards.
ATGATCGGTTTGACAAGGTCAAACATTGCAAGACTGCAAAGGAGATGTGGGATAAAGTCAGAGATATGAGCGAAGGAAACGACGCCATTAAGGAGCATCAGCTGAGTGTTGCTCTGGAAAAGCTGGACAATTTCAAGATGAAATCTGGAGAGACCATTGATCAGATGGATACTAGGTTCACCAGAACACTGAATGAAGTTATAAAGCTTGGAAAAACCTTCACGGACAAGGAGATAACCATCAGAGTGCTGAAGGCTTTACCTCCAAAATTCAACATGAAGGTGACAACAATGGAAGAATCAAGGGATTTGAGAAAAATCTCTCTTACAGAGCTGTTCTCAGTACTCAAGGCATATGAGTATAAACTGCCTAGAATGGGAATTGAAGAAACCTCAACTTCAGGACCCATAGCTGCACTTGTTGCCGCTGAAAACACCAGAAGACTAGCACATAAAAGTAAAGAAGTGGACTCATCTGATGAAGCCACTCTACTCAACAAAAAGGAGTACACTGCTGGAGATGTAGCATTGCTAATGAACAATTTCAAGAAGTTCTACAAGAGAAAAATGAAGAACAAATATAACAATGCTTCTACTTCTAAACCTAACTTTTCTTCTCAAGATAAAGAGGATTATAAAGCCAAACTAATGTGTTATAACTGCAAGAAATTGGGACACTTCATCAAAGACTGTCCATATCCAAAAGCAGAGAAATACACTGAGGAAGAGAAGAAAATCAGAAAAGAAAGAAAGCATCAGAGAGGCAAGGCAATGATGGCTAAAGCAGAAAAGCTGGCTGCTGTCTACTCATCTGATTTAGATTCAGACACGTCTGATGAAGAATCGTCCGATGAAGAAAAACCTGCTCTCCTCTGCCTGATGGCAAAGGAATCTGATGACTCTGAGGAAGAGGTAACTCCTCTTGACAATGAATTATTCAATTCATTTGAACAAATGATGCTTAACAATACTACTATTGCTGAAGCATACAAAAAGCTTAAGGAAGAGATGATATTGCTAAAAGAGCAAAATAGTTCACTGAAACTCGCAGCTGAAAAGCCTAGAGAATCAGCTGAATATAAACAGCTTGAGCAAGAACATGAATCTCTGAAAGCTGAATGTGAAGTTTATAAAGGAAAAATCATGGAACTTGAAAAAGTTATTGAGTCTCATGAAAAATCATATGTTGCATCCACTCACATGTCTAGTAAACAGAAGATGCCTTTAGAACAGGATAACCGCAAATTGAATCATACTGAGAAATTTATATCTGCTGACAATAGTAAGGTCATTCTGTATGTTCAAACTGCTAGACCTGCTTCACCTGAGAAAGTTGTAAAGGAGAAGAAAACTCCTAAGGCTAAAAGGGGCAAAGAGCTTAGTATAGGTAAACAGACTAGTAAGACAAACAACAGAGTCCTAAGAAGTCTGCTGATAAAGCTAAAGTCAATCAGACTAGTGGTAAAACTAAGTCGTCTGTCAATGAGCAAGCTACTAGTAAGCCAAAGAAGCACAAGAATAAGAAAAATCAAAATGCTTGGTATGGAAATGAGTCATATTATGTGCAACCTACTGCATATCCTCCTATGTATCATGCACCTCAATTTCCTAGTTACTATGCACCTTACCCTGCTCATCCAATGCATGCATACCCTGCTTATCATGCACCTTACCCTGCTTATGAACACTATTCTTATCATACTGATCATCAACATGACTTATCTGCTAATTATGATAAAAATGAAACTGTTCATGCTCCTGTCAAAACTCAGAAGCCTAAGAAGCCTAAGATATCAACATCTTGGGTTGTCAAAGGTGGAACTAATCCTTCAGGACCCTCTCAATAAGGGTACCTAAAACAATTTTATTTTTGTTTTGTAGGTTAGGATTAGGAGCAGGAGTAAAGTAGAGAAGATCTGGTACTTGGACAGTGGTTGTTCAAGGCACATGTGTGGAAACATACATGAGTTGACTGATGCAGTTGCTGTGGATGGTCCAAAAGTTACTTTTGGGGACAGCAAAGAAGGCAAGATTAAAGCTAAAGGAAGACTGATCAGAGGAAACATTGAGATATCTGACGTTTCATATGTTAAAGGCCTCAAATATAATCTGCTGAGCATAAGTCAATTTTGTGACAAAGGATATTCAGTCATCTTCTCAACAAATAAGTGCTACGTTGAACAAATTGGTACAAAGAAGGTAATTTTATCTGGAAGACGACAAGGAAATGTCTACATAGTCGACTGGAATTCTGCTGATAAGAATTCAAACATTTGTTTGGTGGCATCAACACCAAGTGAAGTTAGCTGGCTATGGCACAGAATGATGAATCCTTTAAACTTCAAGACCATAAACAGACTGATAAAGAATGATTTGGTAGAAAGGATTCCTAAAACAGTCATGAGCAAAGATAAACTTTGTGATGCATGTCAGAAGGGTAAACAAATCAAGTCATCTTTCAAAAGCAAGAAGCACCAATCTTCTGAAAGAATCTTGGAGCTGCTACACATGGACTTATTTGGACCCATTGATCCAGTCAGCAATGGTTGAAAAAAATACTGCCTTGCTGTTGTGGATGATTATTCAAGATATACATGGGTGATATTCATGAAAAAGAAAAGTGAAACCAAGGAACATCTTACTAATCTGATGGAACTGATCCAGAATGAAAAGAGTACAAAAATATTGAAGATCAGATCAGATAGAGGGACAGAGTTTACAAACTCTACTGTTGAAGAGTATTGTATTGTAACATCAAAGGAATACATCATGAGTATTCAGCTGCTAGAACCCCTCAACAGAACGGTGTTGCTGAAAGGAGAAACAGAACACTGAAGGAAGCTGTCAGAACCATGATAGCTGAAGCTAAACTGCCACAAAGATTTTGGGCAGAAGCAACAAATACAGCCTGCTTTACCCAGAACAGATGCATGATCAACAAAAATCAGAACAAGACTCCATATGAAGTTTGGAACAACAGAAAACCAAACATTCATTACTTTAAAATTTTTGGTTGTAAATGCTTTGTATTAAATAATGGGAAAAATCACCTTACTGCATTTGCAGAAAAGGCTGATGAAGTTGTTTTTGTAGGATACTCCACTGTTAGTAAAGCTTATAGAGTGTTTAACAAAAGAACATTGCTAATAGAAGAATCCATTCATGTAGTATTTGATGAGCCAAGTCAATCTTCTGAAAAGAATCAAATTACTAATCAAGATCTGTCTACTGATTTACAGAAGTTGAATATTGGAAAGAATGAAGAATATGTTCCCATCATACTGCCTGATCTCAACTCAGCTGCCAACTCAAGTGCTGTTCAAAATCAGATCACTGATTGTCTAACAGACGAGTTACAAACAGCTGACAGACCAGAGACTGTTCAACAGACTACTATTGGAACTCCAACGGTAGTGTTGAAAGATCAAGATAGAGGACAACTTCCAGATCTGCAACCTGATCTTAGATGGCTCAGAAATCACCCACCAGAGTTAGTAATTGGTGATCCATTAGATAGAGTGAAAACAAGAAGAGCTGCTGCACAAGATGCTATGTTTGTCATCTTTCTATCTCAAATAGAGCCTAAACAAATTGAAGAAGCTCTTAGTGATTCCTTCTGGATTGAAGCTATGCAAGAAGAGTTGAATCAATTTGAAAGGAATGAAGTCTGGTACTTAGTTCCTAGACCAAGTCATCAAAGAGTAATTGGCACTAAATGGGTTTTCAGAAATAAGATGAATGAAGATGGTATTGTTACCAGAAACAAAGCAAGATTAGTGGCCAAGGGTTATTGTCAAGAAGAAGGAATAGACTTTGATGAAACATTTGCACCAGTAGCAAGACTTGAAGCAATCAGACTGTTTCTAGCTTATGCTGCTTACAAGAACTTCACTGTTTATCAGATGGATGTGAAGTCTGCGTTTCTCAATGGAGAACTGCAAGAAGAAGTATATGTTGAACAACCACCTGGATTTGAAGCTTATCAACAAGAAGACAAGGTGTATCGTCTGAGGAAAGCTCTCTATGGACTGAAACAGGCTCCAAGAGCATGGTATGATACTTTATCTGATTTTCTTTTAATTAAAGGATTTCGCAAAGGTAAAGTTGACAAAACCTTGTTTACAATTGAATGGGTGAATCATATATTAATTGTGCAAATATATGTGGACGATATTATTTTTGGTTCAACTAACCAACAGATGTGTGACAAGTTCTCCAAGCTCATGCAGAATAAGTTTGAAATGAGCATGATGGGTGAACTCAATTATTTTCTTGGTTTGTAAGTTAGACAGTTGCCTGATGGTATTTTCATCAACCAAGCAAAATACACAAGAGATCTGTTCAAGAAATTTGGTATGGAAACTAGCTCTAATGCTAATATTCCTATGTCTACAAGTCTTCGTTTGAATAAAGATGAAGATGGCAAATCAGTGGACATAACCAAATATAGAGGCATTATTGGGTCTCTGTTATATCTAACAGCAAGTAGACCTGATATCATGTACTCAGTTAGGGTCTGTGCAAGATTCCAATCAAATCCCAAAGAATCTCATCTCTTAGCTGTCAAGAGAATACTGAAATATATTAAGGGCACTCAAAAATTGGGATTGTGGTATCCTAGAGAATCTGGATTTGAGCTTATTGGATATTCAGATTCAGACCTTGCTGGCTGCAAGATTGACAGAAAAAGCACAACAGGTGCCTGTCAGTTCTTAGGTAGTCGTCTGATCTCATGGATGAGTAAGAAACAGACTTCAGTTTCTATATCTACTGCTGAAGCTGAGTATATAGCTGCTGGAGCTTGCTGTGCACAGATACTTTGGTTGAAGCATCAACTAGAAGATTACAATATCAAAATCAGTGGAATTCCAATCTACTGTGACAATACAAGTGCAATCTCACTTACTCAGAATACTACAAGTCATTCAAGGACTGAACATATTGAGATCAAGCATCACTTCCTTAGAGATCATGTGGAAAAAGGAAATGTTATGATTGAGTATGTTCATACAGACAATCAGATTGCTGATATTTTCACTAAACCTTTAAGTGAAGTAAGGTTCTCAACTCTAAGAGCTGAGCTAGGACTACTTAATTTTGATGCATAAGCTGAGGGGGAACTCATCAGAAGACTGAAGTTCAACAGCTTAGTTATCCATTATTCTATTCAAGGATTAACTTTCAACAGACTAGTTATCTTATGAATTCTTAAAGACAGGGGGAACGTGTAAGACTAGCGGTACTTCTGCTCTAAAGATGAAATTGGTTAATGACAGTTAGTTGAAGTTATGTTATCAGAAGATGTGTTCTTAATTCTTGAAGACTGAAGATTATTTTATCTTGCTGGATTGACAAACAGCAGAGGAAGATTACTAGCTATTGGCTTTCTCTAGTAATATCAGATAACAGATCACTCGTCTGTCAGATAAGTTAAAACTCTACTCATCTGATATCTTATATAAGCATGGTTATAAAATCGCATCTCTAGAAACACGCTTTCATAAGTAACAGATAGGTAACGTTTGAGTTTCCCGCCTGTCTGACATTAAAATAATAAAATTGAAATCCGCAGCTCCCACCCACACGATTAATAAACGGTCAGATTGATCCAACGTCTCAGATTAATCACGATAACCTAAACAATGGAAAACGTATAAAATCCGATCTGAACAGTACAGTCGTCTTACGCACACATAAACTCTCAAATTCTCTAACTCTCAAACTCTCTTGCTTTCAAAAGTTTACTGCTTTCACAGATTTCTACTCAGTAATCCCAGAAATGGAGAAGATTATTGATGGAAGGTACTTGAACTACAACAAATTCCACTTCTCTGGTACTGATTTGATGCGCTCAATCTTGGAGAAAATTAAAGAGGCATCCTTAGTTCCAGTTTTGGAAGCTCACGAAGATAGGGTTTACTTAGAAGATGTTGATCACTTCTATAAGACCAGGGAATTCACCAAAAATGACACTGTTATGTCAGTTGTCATTGGGGGTAAGAAAATCGCTATCTCTGCTGCTGTTTTAAGTGAGATTTATAAATTGAAAAATGAAGGAGGAGACGTAACATACCTTGGGTCTGATAAGGAGGACGAATTTTGGGCAATTTGTGCTAAAAAGGGAGAATAGATGACTGGGACTCTGATGAAGACTCAGTTAAAAGATGAGTATCAGAGGTTCGCAGACATCATTGCAAAGGTATTGGATTGCTGCACGAGCTCTTTAGATGGGTTACCAAGAAAGAGGTACTACACCATGATTTGTATCTACTATGGACTGAAGGTGAACTGGGCAGCTCATGTCTATGATCTGCTGAGTGACAAAAGGACTTCGCATGCCATCTTGCTTAGTCATCTGTTCATGTCACTAAACTGTCCTATGGCTGGTGGAAAGACTACCCATGGTAGCAAAGAGTTCAAGTTGTATGAACCAGTAAGGAAAGTAGTGGCTGCTCCTAAAAGAAAAGCTACTGCAAAGTCTAAGAAGACCCCTTCTAAGAAGAGCAAAAAGGAGGGTCAGACAAGCCAATCTGCTGATCAAACAGCAAGCCCTGCTGTTGAAGCTGGATCAGCACAGCCTGAAGTTGTAATCCCTGAAAAGGTGATTGATGACTTCACCAAGGATATTGAACAAATGGAGACGGGTTCCTCTCCTGAAAGAACTGAATCAGAAGAAGAAGTTCCTCTTCAAAGACTGAAGAGAATGAGAACAAAAAGAGAAGCAAGGGGACCTCCCCGAGCTATGTCTCAACCTGAAGCCTCAAAGAGAATTCCTAAGTCTAAAGCAAAAAGGAAAGTGACATTCTCTGAAGAATCAATAGAAACAGTAAGGGAAACAACAGCATCAGCTGAGAGGTCAATCACTGTTGAAGAGCCTGCTGTCATGCCTGCTGAAGTTGCTGCTACTGAAATTGGAGTCTCTGCTACAGACTCATCTGCTGTAGTGTCTGCTGAAGTTAGAGAAGAACAGCAGACTGGCACAACAAGTGAAGGAGAAACTCTCCTTCTGCATCCTACACCTGTTGCTGCCACTCCACTTCAAGTAGTTGAAAGTCCTGAAGCTAAGAGGAAAATGACTGGTAAGATCGCAACTTATGTGACTGCTGCTGAAAAGAAGAAACAAGAGGAAGCAGAAAGGAAAAAGAAAGGTGCAGAAAAGGCTGAGGAGGATCGTCTGAAGAATCTTGAGCTCAAAAGACTGGAAGAAGAAGCCAGCAAGATGACTCAAGAAGAAAGGGATGCCATAGAAGCAGCTGAGTTAGCTGCTGCTATTGAAGCAAGTGCTAAGGACGCTTATGGTCCTAAGCAGACTGGTGGTATTGTCATTGGTGAACAAAGAGACCCCACCAAGCCCAAACCAGCTATGCCAACACCAGCAATACAACCTAAGAGAAGAGAAGAGGTCAAATTGGCTTTGGAGATTGTCAGGGATGACCCTGATACCTTTGAAGAATTCATCAAAAGGTTGGATGCTGAGAATGAGAAGATCACCCATCTGATAATGTTCAACAAAGAGAAGATAAGGTACAACAGATGGAGAGAATTCAGATTAACTAAGAGTCCAGAGCAGATTGCTAGTTGGAAAGCATTTGCTGCTGAAGAAGCATGGGTGCTGAAGTGGCTTGAGACATGTTCACTTACTCAAGCATTAGACTCAGAGTTCTTCCTGGACAAGTTAAGACTGAGGATCAGTAAAGTAGTGAAGGCAGAAGCTAAGAAGATATATGAATCTGTTCCTGAGGAATATGCTGATGATGAAGACCTCAAGGAAAGATCCATCAAATTGGCTGTTTCCCAGACAATGGAAACATGGGCTAAGAACACTAGGAAGATGGGAGGACAACCAAGCTCCATGATTCCCCTTCCAAGTCTGAAACAGATTGTCTATGGTCCCAATATAAGACCATATGAAGAGTTACTTGAGAATCCAACCTCACCGTTCATACCTCTTGATAATTTTACTTGGATTTCTCACAGGTCTACTGTGGACAATGCAGGTCTGATAAAAACAGTTGAAACTGTTAAGAAAGTTCAGCCACCTGCTGATGAAGAAAAGAAGAAAGAAGACATTTCTGTTTCTAAAGATAAAACCAAAGGAAAAGAAGGGTCGTCTGATGTTGCTGATCAACAAAAAGAAAAAGAGGCTACACCTGACCTCACTGATCAGAACAAAGAAAAGGATGACAAGTCTGACCTAGCTGATGAATCAAAGGGAGAAGAAAACATTCCAGCTGATCAGATTATTGAAAAGGAGGCTGCTGCTGAGGAAAGTGATCAGACTAAGGAGAAGGAAAGCACTCCTAGTCATGCTGATGAGACCATGAAAGAAGACTCTGCTTCTGGTCCAGCAGATCAGTTAACTGAAAAATCAACTCAAGCAGAAGAACAGTCCACTGAAAAGGAAGTTCTTGCCTTACCTCCAATCCAAACTGAAGTTGCTTCTACTTCTCAGAGCTTACAACAAACATCCTTGTTGGATTCTATTCAACAAATGATATCAAGATCAATGAAGGAAATGGAAGAGAAGTTAACTGCAAATCAGAAAGCTGCTGCTGTTCCAATCTATCTGATAGAGGATACTGCTCAGAATGTCAAGTCTGTCTGTCAAGAGATGGACACTATCAGACGAAGAACCCAAAGCACAGCTGCTGGTTGGAGAGACATTACATAAACAGTTGAATTGGCCATCCAAGCTAAGGATGAAACCTTGGAAAATATGATGAGAGACTTCAAGGCATCTGCTGATCTGCTGCTGGCAACTCAAATTCAGTTAGGTGATCAAGGCGAGGTTGTTCTCAACAGAATGAATGCATTTGAAGCCAATCAACTGCGTCAACAGGCTCAACTGGATGCATTTGGAGCAAATCAACTAAGACAACAAGCTCAAATGCATGCTATGGAAGAAAACATGAAGCTTCTCTGTGACTCACTTCTGATCACACCAATCTTACCAAATTATCCAATCATCCCTGCTGATTATGACAAAAAGGGGGAAGATAGGGTACTAAGGGAAGAAAGGGAAGATAAGGTACCTTCTGATGAAGAAGAAAATGCTGAAGCTGAAGGAACTGAAGTGTTGGAAGAATCTGCTGATAATGAAAAGAATGATGAAGATAATGAAGGCACAAGCAGACCAACAGATGAGAAGATCACAGAAGAAGAAAGTGAAGCTGAAGAAACTGAAGCTGAAGCAAAAGCTAAGTCTGATAAAGAGATAGCTGCTGCTAAGGACTCAGCTGAAGAACAGCTTGACCCTGATGCTAAACAGAAGAAGTTAGAGCTGTTGCAACAAAAACTCAAGGAAGCTGAAGGAGACAAGAAAGAAGAAGACAAGCTAGAAGACTAGTCTTGTTTAGATCACTTATGTATTTTCTTGAATTTTTTTTGCACAACTCATCTGAACAGACTTGTAATATGTAATACTTTTCAAATCTATAAAATGTTCAAGTTTGAAATCCAACAGACTATTTCTATCTCAGAAATTTTTGAGGATCAAAACTTTAGTTTAGGTACAGGTACTTAGCTGAAGTTTTGTCATCATCAAAAAGGGGGAAATTGTTGGATGAGGATGAAGATGAAGATGAAGATGAAGATGAAGTGCAAAGAAGATAAGTAATTAAGGGATGGTTTTGATGATTTCCAAAACATCAGAATTAGCTAAGTATGGAAAGCTTAGTTCCCTTAGAAGAATTTTGAACAAGTAAAAGAAGACATCAGAAGAGTTCAAAGTTCAAAGCCCAGAAGACTAGTGATCTCATGCTGAAACAGCGAACAGAAGGGTAGGTCTTCAGCTGACTCAAATCAGATTAGTTCAGTATTTGATCAGCAGAGTATCTATCAGCAGAGTTGCTTTGATCAGCAGAGTAGAAGAGATCATGAGAGAAGTCCAACGGTAATAAATGCACCGGGTGTAATAAATGCATTTAATGCAGCTACAGGAAAGTACAGCAGAAAAAGGACTGTAGCAGGTAGCCGTTCTGAAATTGGGCTAAGGCTATGGATTTGTGATTTGATTTCCTTCAACAGTCATAATTTCAGATCCAAGTATAAATAGAGCTGATTTCGAAGTGAGAGTAACACAACATCATCTGAGATTTCGCATTCGAAGCAGAAATCTATCTAAGTCTCAAGAAGCTCGAACAACTCACTCGTCTGGTGGAAGTCATCAGTTGACAGAAACTCAGTTGAAGAAAACAGAAAAATACAATCTGAGTGTTTTGTATTAGCTGAGTGTTGTGCGAAGTTAGAATCCATCTTTGTGAGTGATTCTACTTTAGAGGATAGGTTTTCTGAGTGAACTCCTATTGTGAGCTTATAGCCTTTTCATTTGTAGTTTAGGTATAAGTGGAGAAATATTGTAATCTTTGTGATTATAGTATAACCCAGAATCTAAGTGATCTGGAAGAGTGGACTAAATGATTTTTATCCATATAACCACTATAAAAATTCTTTGTGTTATCTTGCATTTAAGTTTTCTTGCATATTTTGAACCTTGCATATTTCAACACTTTGAATTATCAAAAGATTTTATAAGGAGTTTTAAAACTGGGGATAAAATCTTTTTAAGGACTTAGTCTACTTGTGAAAAACACTTTCAAACATCCGCTGCAAGTATACTCTTGATAAAACTGATTTTCACTGAAATCAGCTAAGTAAACTGTAAGAAGAGTGGTCACTTTGCTGTTCAAGATTTGTTCACAATCAGCATAGTTATCTTACTGTTCTTCATCAGCTTAGTCTGCTGACAGAAGAGTAAAAATGTTTTAAAGTCTAAATTTTCAGAGGTCTATTCAGCCCCCCTCTAGACCTCATCTGACCACTTGGGACCAACAATATATATATATATATATATATATATATATACTTGATCATCAAAATATATATTGAAAGTTCATGCATGCGACGACTTTCATTAAATATATAGGAATGCGTAACTTGAAAGCATCCATACATGTGGCCCATGTTCTTGTTTAGCAACTAATGCATATTTATTTAATTATTAGTTCAGCAGGAGGAAATAATTTTAGTCTGCAACGTTCACAATTTGATCGCCTCTTACTATTAATATATATATACCCCTACCCTTAAGCTAGAATTAGAAATTAGAGATAAGATGGTGGAGTTTTCGTGGTGCATATCCGGCGTAACCAAATTAATACGGTTTATAATTTTCTTAATGATCAAGAATTAGTACCTACCCCGGAGGATTTAATTCACCCGGGTGTTGGATGAATGCCACATGGGCATGAAAGGACAACTAAGGACAACTTTTTGTCCTTTCATGCCCAAGTGGCATTCATCCAACCCCAATGGATTAAATCCACTAGTGTAGGATCACAGTAACGCCCATAAAGTGTAGTAGTAGTAGTAGCAGCACCGGAGTACTAAAAAAGAAGTCAAACTGCACCATCACAAACTATATCGGTGCATTCCCCGACCGAAGCACATGTCGGGCAGCAGAAGCTTTTTATCCTACAACCGAAATATAAAAAGTCCTTGTGTGGTTTGGATTTGTACAGTGGAATTTTCATGAGATACGTTACCACTTCGAGTGCGTACTTGGGGAAACAAGTAGACTCTATAAACTTTGATTCAACCTACTATAGAAGCAAGGATCCACTAGCCCCGAGGCTATACGAAGACATCTTGGAAGAATAGAGCAGATTGCGATATTCAAGTATAATGGCCTTCCACATTGGGGGAAGAATCGGAATGTGGCTTTTATTGGAGCGATTAACAAGTATGAAAATGCTAATAAATTCATGAAAATTAAACTAATATATGATCCATCTGGATTGTTCTCGAGTCAATGGACGGATCAAGTTCTTGGATTGAATAAAGATGGGTTGAGCATAGTGAAAGAGGGATGTGCCTTAGAAGGATTGTGCATTTGCTCTGAAGATGTTCATTGTGCCCCAAAAAAGGGATATTTTTGTCGACCAGGCAAAGTTAATGGAAATGCAAGAATTTGTGCTAAAGAGTATTGATTGAGTAGTTACTAAGTGCGGTGCGTCTAGGGTGCGGCCCTTGGTAACTAGCCTCACATGCGTCCCCCCCCCCCCCTCTTAAAAATCAGCCACGTGGCAGCGGTAACTAGTGGAATTAAACTTAATTTTTTACCCATTTTTTCAAAGTCCAAATTATCCTTTTGTTTAATTTTTAAACCAAAATTAAAATAATAACATCAAATTAGTCTTTTATATCCTTCTTCATTATCTTAAATTTATAACACTTAAAAATTAAACATACTCACTTATAAATTCGGTTCACTTAATCCTAAAATTATGGTCGATTTATTTCCATGATTTCTTTATGTAATTAGGGTAAATTCAAATTTCATCTTCCACGATTAAGAAAACTAGGGTAAATTCAAATTTCATCTTTCACGATTAAGAAAACTAATTACAATTCAAAATTCATCTTCCACGATTAAGCAAACTAACTACAAGTTAGTTTAAAATCAATCTCTTTATCACTATCTCCTCAAACCCAATCAACCTCTTCATCACGATCTCACAAACCTAAATATGATGGGAAATTGTACAATCCCGGATGACGAAGTTGATGCAAGCCTTGATGAACATGGTAAGTAATTTGGCGGTGATAATTTTTATTATCTGAACAAATTAACGTAAAATTCAATCTAGTTTTACAGTAAACCTCAATCGAGATTACAGTTTTTTAAATGTGATTATATTGTTCTCTTAATATTGATTAACTAAACTATTTACAGAAGTTTTTAATCCCTTAGAAATTTAATTAGGTTTTATGCACAATTTGTCATAACAATCGAGTTTTACGTAAATTTCAATTGAGTTTTATAGTAAATTTCAATCAAGATTTATAGTGGTTTATGATTGACCATATTGTTCTCTTAACTTCGAGCAATTCAACAATTTACGGTAAATTTATAATACCCGGATTCTATCAACCTCGAGTTTGCTAATGGTTGTTTGTTGTTTTTGCACGACATTTAGTTGTTGGTATTCAGATTTGGGAGAGATATGTGTGTTGAATGTTGATGCTGTTCTGAGTTCTTGTTTTCTGAGATTTATAGCATAATGGAACTCGGCCGTTAAGATATTAATTAGTTTGCGATTCCATGTATCAAATTATATAAATCAGTTCAAGATATAGGTTTGATTATACCATTATTGGTTATTTGTGGCTGACTTGGGTCTTCATGTCACATTCCTTCACATATATGATCAAGCTCTTATTTTTTCTTTTTTCCAAACAAACGATATATTTATTAATACTTAAAATCAATTGTATTTTTTCGGTTAGTTTTTTTCAATTAAACTTTGATTATATATGTGTATGTTTTAAATTATTAAATTTGTATTTACATTAATATACCTTTTTATTTAGAGTATAGAAACAGTAGTGGAACATCCTCCTCTGATACGGAAGAAAGTGTTTAGAATTCCAATTCACACAACCACCGCGGCGACACCGAAGTCGAAGAGGGGAGTAACAATTCTGACCCAACTGACGATATCACTAACATTGATCGAGTTCGATCATTAACGTTTAAGACTATTAAGGAGGCAGAATAATTTTATATTTCTTACGGTAGGGAAGTTGGATTTGATGTCAGGAAGAGTTCCTTAAAAAGGAAGAGAAATAGTGGCCTCGTTTTGAGCAGGGTATGGTTGTGCGCTCGAGAGGGCTTTCGTTCAGAAAGAATTAAATATTATGATCGGAAGCGAGAAGCAAAGGTAGAGACACTGTGTGGATGCAAAGCTAGTTTTCGTGTTGCTATTGATGATTCTACGGGAGAATACAAAGTGACGAGGTTCGAGCCCCATCACAATCATCCTCTTGAAACTTCCGATACATCTCACCGCCTACATTGTAATATGTAAATAAGCTATTGTAATTAGTTAATTAATTTGTAGTGTTTTATGTTATTGTAATTAGTTAATTAATTTCGTTACTACGTTGACCAATAAAATAAATTATTTAGATATTGACTTGTTCCAAATTCGCATATAGATATTTGACCCCATCAACAAAGTCAATGTTGAACGTGATGACAAATGTTGGGTTTAGATCTTCTCATGTTATGGATTTTGTAGAAGAATTGGGAGGAGGCAGTGCTAGCGGTGTGTTTAATAGAAAAGATGGTTACAACTATTTGAACAGTCAAAGATTGAAAAGGATCGAAGGTGGCAATGTGAACACTATTTTGGGTCTTCTCGAAGGTATGAAGTTGAAAGATGAATCCCTCAGGTTCAAGTACACTGTCGATGGAAACGGGGCACTTACAAGACTTTTTTGGTGCGATGGAATATCGAGAGCTGAATATGAGCAGTTTGGTGATGTTGTTTTATTTGACAGTACGTACAAGACCAACATATATTGTTTTCCTATTGTTCTATTCTCCGGAGTAATCTGTCATTTGTGCACTTGTATATTTGGAATTGCTATTTTATACAGTGAGACGATTGAATCATACATGTGGTTGCTACAGACTTTCCGCTTCAATGGGTATTAGAAATTTACTCAAAACGGAATCAGAGGGCAGAAGCATTCTTTCGAGGTCATTTCTTTGCTATGATGAGGAGCACACAATGGGCAGAATCCATGAATTCATTATTAAAACAGAAAGTGCGTCCCGACTTTAGTTTAACGGATTTTTTTAGACATTTCAACAACGGGTTTTAAAAAAAATTAGGAAATTGTTTAATCAATTACAAAAAGAATCCAAGGAGCCACCAAAAGAACTTAAAGTTGGATTACTACGAAATATTCAGAACCATGCTAGACACATATGCACGAGAGCTATATTGGATCATATACTAAATGAGATAAATGAGGAAGAGGATATTGTTGTTCAGAGTATGTCCTTACTTAAAGATCGGCGGTACCAATTCCAATTTGGCGATCATACCATGAAAACTCCTCGCAGTTTTGCTGCCATCATTGATCTAGATGAGTCCAAATTCAAGTGTGAATGTTTGATGCTTCAATCTGATGGGATTCCTTGTTGGCACATAACCTGTGGATTCAAGAACATGAGAATTTCAACCTTTCCTAAGAAGAGTATTAATCCTCGGTGGTTTGTTGAAGTTGGCAAGAAGCTCATAATTGATTTTCCATTCCCTTCAGACGACAAACCTAAAGAAGTTCGGTTTGCTAAGATGAACATGGAATGTATGCACTTATCAAAGTTATCCTCCCAAAAGCGTAAACTATTCTTTGATAAATCAATTAATGCAGTCCGAAATTTGACATTGGCGGCTGAGGATGAATCCGAGGCACTTTCAGAGTCTGATGGTGAGGAAATTCCAAAAGAATTTGTAAAACATTCCCACAATGTTGTAGATCCCGATAGGATTATTCCTAAAGGTGGAACTAAATCAAAGAAGCAACGTTGTGGCTTGTGCAAGTCAGTTCTTAGTTGTTGTTTTGATGATATCATGATTCTTTTGTCATATCTCTTGTGTAATCTTGTTCTAATCATGTTTATTACTTTTTCAGGAAAATCGGACACAAGTCAACCACTTGTGAGCTAAACCCGAAATTTGCGGGTACTTCACGTGGGTGGCAAAATACATCTTCCACTAATTCTCAAATGCCCCATGAACCAACAAAAGATGATTATGTTAGCGATGACGATGAGACCCAACCTTCATTGAATCAACCTTCACCAAGCATGTCGTCTTTTGGTATGCCTAACAATCGCAACACTCACACCAATCTTCTCTTTAGCATGCACCATCCTCAATTTCAAACTACAAATGCTGGTATTTCTTCTCAAGTACGATTTCCAATGAATCCACATGTTAGAAATTTTTTGTTTCGTATTATTACAATTTCTGAACTTGAAGTGCTTCATTTTTTTATTGTGTTTTTAACGTATAATAAAATAATATTTTTGTATATACATCGCAGGCTGGGCCAAGCACTCACAATCCTTATGCGTTTCCTAGTTATATTCCAGGCTTTCGTACACAAAGTTAGGCATTTTTCGGTCCACCCAGGCCACCCCCCGGAATTAATCAATTGTTTTGTTTCTTTGTTTATATTATTTATCCTAGTTTTTTAATCATTATAAGATTTGGCCATCTTATTTCTTTTTCCGCACTTCACCCATGAAATGTATTTATTTTATCATTTTAGTGAATGTATTGTATCGATTGAATGAGAATATTTGTTAAATACGATTTTTAGCATTTGAAAAAAGAATTTCATGGTATTCTTGAAATAGGTAATTATATCTTTAATTTAGACTAACAACATTTTTGTTGTTGTCATTGTTTCATATTATTTTACATTTATTTTTGTATTTAATTAAATACAACATTAGTATAATATTCTTATTAAATCAATAAAATAAATAGATTTAGTCTTCACATGGCAAACACCCAACACTCTAATGTTGTGTTTATCGGGTCTGTTTAGTCTCTGAATAAAGATTTTCTATTGGGCCGGCCCTTAATGGGTTGGGTATGGAATTTTTTTATTGGGCCATAATAATAACAAAATAAATTAATCTTGTGGACCAGCTGCACCGATTTATTTACCTTTGGCCCATTTTTTTGAAATAAATAAATACTTATACACTTTATCATTTTTTCCATAAATGATTTCATTTCGATTTTTCATTGGGCCGTAATAATAACAAAAGAAAATAATAGAGAAATTCGGCTGCCCCGGTTTATTTACATTTGGCCCATTCTTTTGAAATAAATAAATACTTATACACTTTCACTTCGATTTTGCATTTTCGTAAAGTAGATTTTTAAGCGACCCGAACAGGTTTGTCCACAGACTCGTTAGTTGACCGTACCCATTTTGATCCCAGCCCGACTAGAACTAATATTTTATTTTTTAAACGAATCTCGATATTTTATTTTACAAATGATATATAAACTAGGGGATTTCAATTTTTGTCCAAGTAGCTTAATTACTAGAATATTAAAATTTTTGTCCAAGTAGATAAAGAAACTAGAGGATTTCAATATATGCCTAGACAAACAAAATCACATAAAATATTAATGCAGACAACGACTATAACCCCAAATAGTTGTAACCATCTTTTATGTTAAAAAAGTTAAACAATAAAAACATGTGACGTGCAAAAATCCATTTTTTTAATCAATATATAAGATGCCGAAAACATTAAATATTGTCTAATTCATGAAACCCAAATAAAATAATTGTGTAGACAATGCAAATTAACATCAAATATTAATGTCCTAAGCAGATATAACCCCATCAATAAAGATCCAAACCAGTAAAGCCACTTCATCAAAACAACGAACAAAAACCATTTGCAAAATATCAAGTCTAAACTAATAAAAAGCACACCATCAAGAAAACCAAATCAATTCTCTATAGTGTCACCCCATTTTGAAAATCAAGCGAATGTGATGGATTCCAAGCAACTTTGTTTCTTGTGCATCTGTAGAGCCTCAAAGCAATAACTTCCCTTGCAGAAATAGATTCTTCTTACAAATGATCCCAAACCAATTAATAAAATCAATTAGTATGCAAAACAAGACAATAAAATATGTTTAAAGGTAAGTTTAAAAGGTGTGCTCACATCCGTCAATTGTTTTTTTTTTTAACTCTTTGTGGAACATCATTACCATGCAAGCATACAATCCATAGTCATACATGTACTTTGAATTCTGAGGATGTAATAGTTTAAATGCTTCGCTAAATTGAATCTATTATTTTTTACCTATTCGGTTGAACAGGTACCCAATCAGCTGATTCAAAATTCAATAGATCGCGCTTGAATCTTCTTTTAGCCATAACAGGGTTCCAATGTTGGAACAATCTCTCTAATCTTGAGAACTGTATGATTGAGTTGATAAATAAATATAATATTTTGAGCGGTAATCGAACTTATGCACATAGATAGAATTGTAGGTATTACCAATTGTTTAACAATGTCCATTCGACGGGTGGTCCTTTCAGGTAGAGAATCACAAACAGATACTGTATAAGTGTCGATGTTTATTATAACACAAAACCAATGATCCATCATATCGTTAAATGTGATGAAAATCTTTTCACAATTTTCTAACGACCCAACTAACTTTGAACCAAATTCCAAAATTTTTTCCTTAAAGGATTGGAGACTATATTCCTCATTCAACAATTGTTGCTGCATTAACAATCCAATGAAAAGAATTTTCACTATTATTATATCTCAATTTGTTCGAAATTGTATTTTACGGACAATTTTATACTCAACGAAAATAAACATGGAAAGTACCATTGGGGTTGAGAGCGTTCCTCATCAATCATATCCAGACATAGCATATACGCGACACAATCTATCACCTGCATCAATGTAATAAACATTCATCAACTTGATCGGTGCTAAATAAAAAATTAAACTCAGTAGATATTGGTACTTAAATGTCCCCCTAATTCAATGGCAGGCATCAAGCATCGAATGTCTGTCCTATTGAGATACCAATTACCCAGGTCTACAACAAGTTCACTACACGCAATATATGATATAACCTAACTTTAGTTTCTAAATCAATACAATTAATATAATATTCTATTAATTTAAAACGTTATTTTACCTTTGATCGAGATGTTGACCGAACAAATATTTAATTATGTCTTGATCTTTAGCTAATGGATTGCAAGGTGTAGAATCCAATTAAGTCTCAGCTTCATCGACATTCTTATCTTGTCCAGTTAAATCAATCATTTCATAACTATCACGACTTCTCTTTGAAGCCGCATTAAAATCCAAAACCTTAGGCTCGAGAGTTTCTTGTTTGCTGTGAGACCTAGTTTTGGGGTATGATGTTTTTTCTTTCTGGCTACTTGGTCGTTTGGTTGATTTTGAATAAGAACCCTGATTATTTAGGGATGGGGTACGATTCATTTTCCTGATTGCGACTTCAGCAAGTTTTGCAGGGTCTCGCGAAGTGTTGATTCAACTGCTTGTGGTATCTTGTCCAGGCAAAACTGGATATTATTGGCAATATTCTCAAATGGTAATAACTGTTTCACCCCCGAAGACATCTCTTTGATTGGTTGCTGCATTAGTATGGCATTCAGAGTGGTAGTCATTTGGGCGACTTGGAACTCAAGAACATTAATTCGGTTCGTGAGCAATGCATAAGCCTTTGAATCTTCTTTATCACTAGTCAGATTGGCAGAGTGGGAAAGCATGGGATTATCAAAATGGTTGTACGCTCCCATATCATCATAACTGTTTTGTTTATCCCAAATTGGTAAAAATCTACCATAACTCGTAATCTTATTGGCTTCTAATTTTTCCAATTCACTTGCCAATTCTAACTCATGAATCACCTGATTCCTTGATTTACTTGAGTAAAAGGCAATAGTCTGAAACTCGAAAAGGGTTGTTTGTATCAGTAAATGTCATTATACAGATTTATAAAATATATTATCTATGAGAAATGTTTGCACGGAAATAGTTACCATAGGGTTCCAATAACCGCCATTGGACTGCAGTTCTTTAAACAACATTGTTGGTTGTTCCTTTGAAAGATACTTTATAAAAGGTACTTCTGTCTCCAAATCAAGTGTACATTTTGCATAGACTGAACATACTCGTCCGTAGAATATTATCTATATCATATTTACATATTACGTTAAATTAACAAAATATATATTTAACTAATACATCATATGAGAGAGACAATTAACTATTTACCTGTAATAATAATAAACAACCAATTATGTAACCCTCCTTTGTTCTCTGGAATGTCCGTACTCCCTCATCTAATTTTGTTATCACAAGGCTCGCCCAATTCATTTTGGGAACTTCGTCCAGGTCCTTAAATAGGGTGAGGTAATCACCTGGTATGTGTAGTTGGTTACTCGGATAGAGAAACACACCAAACAAAAATTTCAAGTACATCACCTTGAATTCATCTCTGTGAGTCACGATTTTAAGCAATGACTCGTACAATTCTTTAGAGTCAACACTACCTCGTTTCATTGTGACGAATGAACCGTATTTTTCCATGCCACTATCTGTAAAAGAGTGATACAAACTATGACCATTGTATGGAACCCCAAGAGCCTCATAAACCGCGTAATCTGTGAGCTCAAGCTCCTGTCCAATTATTTTGAGGATTCTTGTGGTAGGGTTATATTGATCAATTAACCAATGTACCAAAATGCGGTTCATATCCTCACAATTCAATCTAGCCAACGTTCCAAACCCCTTTTCATCTATCACGTCCAATTGAGAATTTAAAAGGATTTTATTCACCACCATCAATTTCACGAGCGACATCCTTGTGTCCAGTCTATGATGCTTGACATGTTCAATAAAAAATGTAAGTGTGTTTAGAATAATAAACTAACACAAAATTTTTATTTCATTTCACTATTTAATTCAAGACACTTAATTTAAATCAGAATTCTGGAAGGAAAAGTTGTGCTTTTCATGTACTCAATTACAAGTACTTGATTTATTTTAAGGAAACACAATGACTATTAAAAACAAATGCAAATATATATATATATATATATATATATATATATATATATATATATATATATATATATATATATATATATATATATATATATTTTTTTTTTTTTTAATTGTAAATACATTATCATTACATCATAATTTATTTAACAATACACCATCATTACATCATAACAAATTCAAATATGTCAAAGTACTAAAAATTTGTTCAAATGAATCAAAACAATGACTAAAACATCAAATAACAAGCAATAAAACTTGTGTTAAATAATCTGACAGACGAGAACCAGGGTTTCTATTTAATCTTTCAAATTCTAATTTTAATTAGCAATTGTAAATATAAAAAAATAAAAAATGTGTTTGTGTGTGTTAAAAGATGAAAATAGCGTGCAGAATTTAAGAAGGTGCTACTCAATTTAATCTATAAATTGGGCTAGGCTAATTACGGGTCGAACATGCTGGTGAGAATATATAAAAGTATATTTAATCGGATAAACAATAATATTAAAACGAAGCACATCAAAATTATCCAACAAATATATTAAAGTATGAATAAATAAATTTGCTAACTCTAACTGGGTATGTAAAAAACCATATGTGAGTATGTGACCTTTTTTTTAAATTGTTGGTGGTAAAGTGAAAAAACATGTAACTTTCATGTGGTAAAGTGCACTTTCCTAATTTTTCAAGAATTTCTTAAATTTCAGTTTACGGTAATTAAATGAAAATAAATTTAGGTGGTTAAATGGTATTTTTTAAAAATGTTGGTGGTAAAGTGCAAAAACATATAACTTTCATGTGGTCAAGTGCACTTTCCTAATTTTTCAAGAAATTCTTAAATTTCGGTTTATGACAATTTGAAGAAAACAATTACAACTCTTTTGTATAGTCGGTGAAATTGTTGGATAAGGATGAAGATGAAAAGCACTGAAGTCAATTAATAAAGGGTAGTTTTGATGATTTCTAAAACCTAAAATCAGCTAAGTATGGAAAACTTAGTTGTAAAATCCCTTAGAAGAATTTTGACCAATTAAGAAGACTATCAGAAGGGTCAAAGATTCAAGGTCCAGAAGACTACTGATCTGCTGAAGGAAAGAAATCAGACTGGTGAAGATCAGCCGACTCAAATCAGATTTGTTCAAGTTTGGGATCAGCTCTGTTCATCATCAGACTTGCACTTTCGATCAGCCAAGTGGAAAGGATCAAGAAGTCTACCCAACGGTAATAAATGCCCCTGGAAGTAATAAATGCTGAAGTACAATGTTATTCAAGACAAATGATTGAAGTAAGACTCGTATTAGCTCGGTGCATTTAATGCTGCCTGACAGAAAGGACAATCTGCAGTACTGTCACTCTGCAGAGAGTCGTTCGCGGAAATTAAGGACCAGAAATCAAGAAATTTGAATTGTGTCTCTCTTCAACGTACATAATTCAAAGAGTGATTATAAATAGCTGAAGAGACGAAGAAAGAAAAGAGACACAACTTTTGAGAGATTGAATTCAAAGCCAAAATATTTTCTAAGTCTCAAAAGCTCAAAAACAGCTCACTCGTCTGCTGAACGTCGTTTGTTGACAGAAGCCGTTGAAGTTCAAGAAAACATTTTCTGAGTGAATCTGTAAGAGAAAAGAGTTGTGAGAAGTAGATATCCATCTTAGTGAGTGATATTACTTCAGAGAATAGGAGTTTCTTTGTGATTTGCTATTGCGAACTTGTGGCTGATCATTTGTTGTGAAGCACAAGCAGAGTATATTGTAAACTGTGTGTCTATAGTATAACCCAAGATCTAAGTGACTTGGAAGAGTGGACTAAAGGATATCAATCCATATAACCACTATAAAAATTCTAGTGTTTATTTCTGCATAAGTCTTTCTGCGTATTTTCAGATCTGCATAAAACACTTTATAAAACTGTTTGAAAATTAATTTATAGGAGTTTACAAAACTGGGGACAAAATTTTCAAACTACTAAGCTTACTTGTGAAAAACACTTTGAAAATCCACTGCAAGTACTCTAGTATTGAAACTGATTTTAACAAAAATCAGCTAAGTAATTATCATATTAGTGGTCAACAAAGCTGTTCAAAGATTTGTTCGCGATCAACCTTGTAAACTTACTGTTCGGTAACAGCTTAGTCTGTTTAAGTTTGAACAACAGTTTTGAAGTTTAAAATTTGATTAAAAAGTTTCAGAGGTCTATTCACCCCCCCTCCCTCTAGACCTAATCTGACCACTTGGGACCAACAAGTGGTATTAGAGCAGGTGGTTCATTAGAATCAGTTGTCTGATCAACGAGCTTGATCCGAGTGTTTTTCAAAGGTTTTCAAACTTTTCAAAAGAGCATATTTTTGAAAAATTAAAATTTTTGAAAAATGGATTGTATCAGCCATGTTCCCCACATAGCTGGTATGAGCTTCGAAGACTGGAAGATCAGAATGGAAATCTTCTTAGCAGTCTACAATGATAACATGTACACATGTATCATCAAAGGTCCTTTCAAATTCACCAAGACCATCAAAGTTGATGAAGTCGATATATCTGTGGAAAAAGATTTACATGAAATGACAGCTTAAGAAATAAAGCTGTTCAAGCTGGACAAAGTTGGGCGTTTTATCATGACCAAGGCCCTTGACAATGATAGATTTGACAAAGTCAATCACTGCAAGACTGCCAAAGAAATGTGGGATAAGGTCCGTGATATGAGCGAAGGAAACGACGCTATCAAAGAGCATCAGCTGAGTGTTGATCTGGAAAACCTGGACAACTTCAGGATGAAGTCTGCGGAAACCATTGATCAAATGGATACAAGGTTTACAAGGACGCTGAATGAAGTTTTAAAGATTGGAAAAACTTTCACTGATAAGGAGATAACCGTCAGAGTGCTGAAGGCTCTACCTCCAATGTTCAACATGAAGGTGACAGCTATGGAAGAGTTAAGAGATTTAGGAAAAATCTCCCTCACCGAGCTGTTCTCAGTACTCAAGGCATATGAGTATAAATTGCCAAGAATGGGTGTTGAAGAAACCTCTACTTGAAGAAACCTCCAAAGCTGCGCTGGTTGCTGCTGAAAATCCTAGAAGGCCAGCCTATAAAAGCAAAGACGTAGACTCATCTGATGAAGCCACACTACTCAACAAAAAGGAGTACACTGCTGGAGACGTTGCATTGCTGATGAACAATTTCAAGAAGTTCTACAAACGAAAAATGAAGAACAAATACAACAATGCTTCTACTTCTAACCCTATTTCTTCTTCTCAAGATAAAGATTCTTATAATTCTAAAATGATGTGCTATAACTGCAGGAAATTAGGTCATTTCATCAGAGACTGCCCATATCCTAAATTCTGAAAAGTACACTGAAGAAGAAAAGAGAATCAGAAAAGAAAGAAAGCATCAGAAAGGCAAGGTGCTGGTGGCAGAAGCGGAAAAGCTAGCTGCTATCTACTCATCAGATTCGGATTCAGACACTTCTAATGAAGAGTCGTCTGATGAAGAGAGACCTGCTTTTCTCTGCCTGATGGCTAAGGAATCAGATGGCTCTGAGGATGATGAGGTAACTCCTCTAGATAATGAATTATTTAATTCATTTGAGCAAATGATGCTTAACAATACAAGTATTGCTGAAGCATTTACAAAGCTTAAGGAAGAGATGATATTGCTAAGAGAGCAAAACAATTCACTGAAACTTAAGGCTGAAAGCTGAATGTGAAGTTCTTAAAGGAAAAATCATGGAACTTGAGAAAACAATTGAGTCTCATGAAAAGTCATCTGTTGCATCCACTCATATGTCTAGTAAACAGAAGACACCTTTAGATCAGGATAAGTTAGAACTGAACCATACTGAAAAATTTATATCAGCTGACAACAGTAAGGTCATTTTGTATGTTCAGACTACTAAACCTGCTTCACCTGAGAAAGTGTTAAAGGAGACGAAAACTCCTAAGGCTAAAAAGAGCAAAGAGCCTAGTGTAGGAAAATAGACTGGTAAGTCCAAACAGAAGAGTCCTAGGAAGTCTTCTGATAAGGCTAAAACCAATCAGAATAGTGATAAAACTAAGTCGTCTGTTAATGAGCAAGCATCTAGTAAACCAAAGAAGCATAAAAACAAGAAAAATCAAAATGCTTGGTATGAAAATGAGTCTTATTATGTGCAACCTGCTGCATATCCTCCTATGTATCATGCACCTCAATTTCCAACTTACTATGCACCATATCCTGCTCATCCAATATATGCATATCCTGCTTATCATGCATCTTGTTCTGCTTATGAACATTATCCTTATCATGTTGATTATCAACATGGCAAATCTGATGAACGTGATAACGGCAAAGTTGTTCATGCTCCTGTTGAAACTCAAAAACCTAAGAAGCCTAAGACATCAACATCTTGGGTTGTCAAAGGTGGAACTAATCCTTCAGGACCCTCTCAATAAAGGTACCTAAAACAATTTTATTTTGTTTTGTAGGTTAGGATTAGGAGTAGGAGTAAAGTAGAGAAGACCTGATACTTGGACAGTGGCTGTTCAAGACACATGTGTGGAAACATACATGAGCTGACTGATGTTGTTGCTGTGGATGGTCCAAATGTGACGTTTGGAGACAGCAAGGAAGGCAAGATTGTAGCAAGTGGAAAGCTGATCAAAGACAACATTGAGATTTCTGATGTCTCTTATGTTAAAGGCCTCAAATACAATTTGCTAAGCATAAGTCAATTTTGTGACAAAGGATATGTTGGTCCCAAGTGGTCAGATGAGGTCTAGAGGGGGGGGGGGGTGAATAGACCTCATGACTTTAAAAACTTTCTTAAACTTTTCTTCTATAAGTAGAGTTCACTCATCAGCAAGATAAGATGACTGAGCTGATTTTGCACTCAGCTTATCAGCAGAGTAAGCTGATCTTATTCGTGAGACTACTATGCTGATTTAGCACTTAGCTTATTCAGTAAAGTAGACTACTATGCTGATTTTGCTTCATCAAACTTATATAATCAGAGTTTCAAACAATGATGCAGCGGATAATGTATATGTGTTTTTCAAACAATGTTTTCAACTCAATTAAACTTTTAAAGCAGAAAGAAAGTTTTACCCCAAGTTGGAAATTCCTCAATTTAAAAGACTCTTCTTTTAAAGCATTTACTTAGCTTATGAAATATGCAATGCAAGACGTTTAAAGTAAATAACACAAGGAATTTTTTATAGTGGTTATACAGGAACAAATCCTCTTAATCCACTCTTCCAAGTCACTTAGATCTTGGGTTATACTATAAACACAAAGTTTACAATATTTCTCCACTTACACCAAAACAACAAATGAGAAGGCTGTAAGCTCACAATAGGAAATCACTAAGAAGACCTATCATCTGAAGTAATATCACTCACAAAGATGGATATCTACTTCTCACAACACTCAGTTTAATATCACTCAGATATACAAGGGTTTAATCTTGTTCTTCAACAATCAGCTTCGTCATAAGATGACTAAGCTTATGATAAGATGACTCAACTGATGGATTCTTGCTCTAAAGATTTGATCTTGAAAGTGTGCAAGTCTCTTTTGAATCTTCAGTTTACCATCTATTTATACTCTTGGATTTGTAATTTTGCCCGTTGAAGGTTGGCAAAATTGCATTTAAGTCCTTGAGCAACGGTCATAATTTGAATGGTAACTTTTGCAGACTGTCGCACTGTTCACTGTGCACTCTGCTGTACTTTCTGCACTGTTCACTGTACACTCTGCTGTACTTTTTGTCAGCAGCATTTAATGCACTTAGCTTGTTACCGTTGGAGAGCTTACTGACCGATTTTACTTAGCTGATGGGATCCACTATGCTGATGATCACTAGTCTTATGTACTAGTCTGATGCACAAGTCTGATCACTAGTCTCATGCACTAGTCTGATCACTAGTCTCATGCACTAGTCTGATGCACTAGTCTGATCACTAGTTATCTTATGATTAGTCATCTGATGATCACCCATCTCATTTCCACCAAGCTGATTTTCAATCTTTCACTAATCTGATTTTCACTCTTATCATAAGATTGAATCTTCATTTCTTGAATACTTCTGTTCTTGAATGATTCTCTTTTAAACCAAGTATCCAATCTTCAAAGGCTTACTAAGCTTCCGTAACTTAGTTGATGACACCTTTTTGTTATCATCAAAACCTTTTAACTAACTTAATTAACTCAACTGATAAGATCACTTAGCTGTTCTTGAGTTAATAAATTCTTCCAACAATTTCCCCCTTTTTGATGATGACAAAACCTTCAACTAAGAACGTCTTCCAAGTCTTCAGTTTAGTCTTCATACTTCTAGGAATAAAATCATTAGATCCAATGCAACCTTTGAGAGTTCTTAGTTGCATCTCACTTTTCCCCATTTTTGTCATCCACACCAAAACTTAGTATGCTGAAGACAGGTAGGTGAATACTTAGCTGTTCGGGGTAGTTGGCTGTTAATTAATTCTTCTTTATACGCAAGCCAGCAGTTTGTAGTCTTCTTTGCTGTTTATCACTCCAGTTAGAAAAATTGTTCCCCCTGACTTCAAGAATTGATACCACTTATTGGTTACTTCTTTCACCCTTTTTGAAATGTATTCTTGAATGTCACTTGGTTGTTGAGTTTCAGTCGGCTGATGAGAAGCAGTCTTCTTATAACTTCATTTGACTTATTGAAAACGTCATCTCTAATCAGGAGTACCGCTCGTCGTACACGTTCCCCCTGAGTTCAAGAATCTGTGGTCAAGTAGTCTTATGAGAGTCAGTCTCGAAAGATACTCAGCCGTTGAATTCCAGTAAGCTATTGAGATGATTTTTCTGATATGTTCCCCCTCAGCTCATGAATCCAAATTCAACAAATCCATTTTCAACTCTTGAGAGCTGAAAGATTACCACTTGTTGGATACAAACGTTGATTCACTTGATAAACTTCAATTTTCCAACAATCTTGCTTTCCTTGTTATTTCCAAACAATGCGGCTACCACTTGTTGGCTGATATCACATGTTGATACAGTACTGGATACCAATTGTTGATATTCTCCCACTCGATGGTAAAACCACTTGTTGAACTTGTTGAAATCAGCAAGGGCAGTCAACTCAACCTTTGTCATCACACATGTGTTTTTCCTACAAAACAGATTACTGTTTTTGGTACCCCTTATATTGGGTCCTGCATGGTTAGTATAACCTTTAACATGTGATGATTTTGTGACTCAGTTTTATCATGAATTTCAGTAAATTTATCATGGTAATAATTTTCATGATGAAAACAGTGCTCATAAGCAAGGTAAGATGCATGAAGTAAGTGATAAGTTAAGTTAATTGATAAGTCTCCTATAGATTGAGCAGACTTAACATTTTTAATTTCACTCCTATCAGCAGCATCTTTCAGCTTACTAAGCTGATGAGTTTTACTAGTCTGTTTAGTCTTAGGTTGCTTACTAGGCTTCTTAACCTTTTGAGCTTCAGTAGGCTTCTTCTCTTTAGCCTCTGATTTCTTTAAAGAGAATGATGCAATTACTTCTTTCAAGTTCATTTATATTTTCTATACGAATTGCACACTCAGCTTTTAGAGTTTCATTCTCATGCCTAAGCTTTTTGAAGTCAGTTGATTCTTAAGGTTTTTCAACCTGAAGTTTCAGTGATCTGTTTTGCTCTTTTAGCAGAGTCATCTCTTCCTTAAGCTTGGCAAATACACCAACAATATTTGAATTTGAAATTAACATTTGTTCAAACGATTCAAATAATGCAATTTCATTAATTTGTAGAAGTTATCTCAGTTTCAGAATCATCAGATTCCTTGGCCATTAAGCATAGAGTTTCAGGTACTTCTTCAAACTCTTTATCAGACGACTGACAGTTTGAATAAGATGTGCAGGAGTTCATTAGCTTTGCTGCATCAGCTAACTTTGATTTGCTCTTACTAAGCTTACGCTCCTTTTTGGCACACTTTTCCTTTTCAGCAAACTTTTCAGATGATGAGTGAGAATGATCTTTGATCAAGAGTTCATACTCCTCTTCATTGTGGTCTCTAAGTTTTGCTTTGGAGGAATCCCTGTTTTCCTGAAAATGATCAGAAGAAGATGAAGTAGCATTTTTATATTTTAATTTCATTTTCTTCTTGTAGAACTTCTCAAAATCATTCAGCATCAGGGTAACGTCGTCAGCAGTGTAGACTTTTTCTGAATTCAGCAGAGTCTTCTGTTTTGACTTGTCTGCTGATTTTCTTTACTTGTCTGATGCCATGAGAGCAGCAGTAGGGTCTGAACTGGTTGACACTTCTAATCCCATTCTTGGCATTTGATACTCATATGCTTTGAGGGATGAGAACAGTTCGGAAAGGGAAATCTTCCCTAAATCCCTTGATTCTTCCATGGCTGTCACCTTCATGTTGAATTTAGGTGGCAAGGCCTTGAGAACCTTTGCGGTGATCTCCTTGTTCGAAAATTCTTTACCAAACCTTATAACTTCATTAAGAGCTTTGGTAAATCTGGTATCCATCTGATTAATCGTTTCACCAGACTTCATCTTGAAATTTTCAAACTCCTCAAGCGCCACACTGAGCTTGTGTTCTTTGATAGCGTCGTTTCCTTCGCTTAGCTTGCAGACTTTATTCCACATCTCTTTGGCAATTTTGAAATGCTTGATCTTCTGGAATCTTTCTTCGTCTACAGCTTTGAACATAATGAGCTTAGCCTTTTTATCAAGATTTACTAACTTGACTTCTTTGGGAGTCAGCTCATCCAGCTCTTTGTCAACTATCTGATTTGGTTGGCCAGCAACCTTCACAATCTTCTGAAATCTGAATGGTCCTTTTGTAAAACAAGTAAGCATGTTGTCGTCATAAGCGGCAAGAAGGATTTCCATTCTTATTTTCCAGCTTTCGAAGTCCATAAGGCCAATGTGAGGAACATGGCTTATGACATCCATTTTATTTTAAAAAAAATTTTATTTTCAAAATATGCTCTTTTGAAAAGTTTTGAAAACCTTTGAAAAACACTTGGATCAAGCTCGTTGATCAGGCAGCTGATTCTAATGAACAACCTGCTCTGATACCACTTGTTGGTCCCAAGTGGTTAGATGAGGTCTAGAGGGGGGGGGGGTGAATAGACCTCATGACTTTAAAAAATTTCTTAAACTTTTCTTCTATAAGTAGAGTTCACTCATCAGCAAGATAAGATGAGTGAGCTGATTTTGCACTCAGCTTATCAGCAGAGTAAGCTGATCTTATTCATGAGACTACTATGCTGATTTAGCACTTAGCTTATTCAGTAAAGTAGACTACTATGCTGATTTTCCTTCATCAAACTTATATAATCAGAGTTTCAAACAATGATGCAGCGGATAATGTATATGTGTTTTTCAAACAATATTTTCAACTTAATTAAACTTTTAAAGCAGAAAGAAAGTTTTACCCCAAGTTGGAAATTCCTCAATTTAAAAGACTCTTCTTTTAAAGCATTTACATAGCAAATCCTCTTATTCCACTCTTCCAAGTCACTTAGATCTTGGGTTATACTATAAACACAAAGTTTACAATATTTCTCCACTTACACCAAAACAACAAATGAGAAGGCTGTAAGCTCACAATAGGAAATCACTAAGAAGACCTATCCTCCGAAGTAATATCACTCACAAAGATGGATATCTACTTCTCACAACACTCAGTTGAATATCACTCAGATATACAAGGGTTTAATCTTGTTCTTCAACAATGAGCTTCGTCATAAGATGACTAAGCTTATGATAAGATGACTCAACTGATGGATTCTTGCTCTAAAGATTTGATCTTGAAAGTGTGCAAGTCTCTTTTGAATCTTCAGTTTACCATCTATTTATACTCTTGGATTTGTAATTTTGCCCGTTGAAGGTTGGCAAAATTGCATTTAAGTCCTTGAGCAACGGTCATAATTTGAATGGTAACTTTTGTAGACTGTCGCACTGTTCACTGTGCACTCTGCTGTACTTTCTGCACTGTTCACTGTACACTCTGCTGTACTTTTTGTCAGCAGCATTTAATGCACTTAGCTTGTTACCGTTGGAGAGCTTACTGACCGATTTTACTTAGCTGATGGGATCCACTATGCTGATGATCACTAGTCTTATGTACTAGTCTGATGCACAAGTCTGATCACTAGTCTCATGCACTAGTCTGATCACTAGTCTCATGCACTAGTCTGATGCACTAGTCTGATCACTAGTCTCATGCACTAGTCTGATGCACTAGTCTCATGCACTAGTCTGATCACTAGTCATCTTATGATTAGTCATCTGATGATCACCCATCTCATTTCCACCAAGCTGATTTTCAATCTTTCACTAATCTGATTTTCACTCTTATCATAAGATTGAATCTTCATTTCTTGAATACTTCTGTTCTTGAATGATTCTCTTTTAAACCAAGTATCCAATCTTCAAAGGCTTACTAAGCTTCCGTAACTTAGTTGATGACACCTTTTTGTTATCATCAAAACCTTTTAACTAACTTAATTAACTCAACTGATAAGATCACTTAGCTGTTCTTGAGTTAATAAATTCTTCCAACTGGATATTCAGTCATCTTCTCAACCGATAAGTGCTACGTTGAACAGATTGGAACAAAGAAGGTCATTTTATCTGGAAGACGACAAGGTAATGTCTACACAGTGGACTGGAATTCTGTTGACAAGAATTCAAGTGCTTGTTTGGTGGCATCAACACCAAGTGAAGTCAGTTGGCTGTGGCACAAAAGAATGAATCATGTGAATTTCAAGACCATCAACAGACTTATCAAGAATGATCTGGTAGAAGGAATTCCAAAGACAATCATGAGCAAAGATAAGCTTTGTGACGCATGTCAGAAGGGTAAACAAATCAAGTCATCATTCAAGAGCAAGAAGCACCAATCATCTGGAAGGATCTTGGAGCTGCTACATATGGACTTGTTTGGACCCATTGATCCAATCAGCAATGGTGGAAAGAAACACTGCCTAGCTGTTGTGGATGATTATTCAAGATACACTTGGGTGATTTTCATGAAGAAGAAAAGTGAAACCAAGGAGCATCTTACAAATCTGATGGAGAAGATTCAGAACAAAAAGAGTATGAAGATACTAAAGATCAGATTAGATAGAGGGCTGAATTTACAAACTCTACTGTTGAAGAGTATTGTAATACCAGAGGAATTAGTCACGAGTACTCTGCTGCCAGAACCCCTCAACAGAATGGAGTTGCTGAAAGGAGAAACAGAACTCTGAAGGAAGCTACCAGAACGATGATAGCTGAAGTTAAGCTGCCTCAAAGATTTTGGGCAGAAGCAACAAATACAGCATGCTTTACCCAAAACAGATGCATGATCAACAAGCACCAAAATAAGACTCCATATGAAGTTTGGAACAATAGGAAACCAAACATTCATTACTTTAGAATTTTTGATTGTAAATGTTTTGTTTTAAATAATGGAAAAAATCACCTTACTGCTTTTGCAGAAAAGGCTGATGAAGCAGTATTTGTAGGATACTCTACTGTTAGTAAAGCTTATAGAGTATTTAACAAAAGAACTTTACTTGTAGAAGAATCCATTCATGTATTATTTGATGAACCTAGTCAATCTTCTGAAAAGAATCAAAATACTGATCAGAATATGTCTACTGATTTTTAGAAATTGAGTGTTGAAAAGAATGAAGAATATATTCCCATCATACTACCTTATCTCAACTCAGCTGCTAACTCAAGTGCTGTTCAAAATCACAATGCTGATTGTCTAACAGAGGAGTTGCAAACAGCTGACAGACCAGAGAATGTTCAACAGGCAAGTGCTGTTCAACAGACTACTACTGGAATCCAACAGTAGTGTTGCAAGATCACAATAGATAGCAACATTAAGATTTGCAACCTGATCTTAGAGTAAAGACAAGGAGAGCTGGTGATTGGTGATTGGTGATCCTTTGGATAGAGTAAAGACAAGGAGAGCTGCTACAAGTGAAGCAATGTTTGTCAGCTTCCTATCTCAAATTGAGCCCAAACAGATTTAAGAAGCTCTTAGTGATTCAAACTGGATCGAAGCTATGCAAGAGAAGCTAAATAAGGTATTGACTTTGATGAAACTTTTGCACCAGTAGCAAGATTAGAGGCTATCAGACTCTTTCTTGCCTATGCTGCTCACAAGAATTTCACAGTCTATCAAATGGATGTGAAATCAGCTTTTCTCAATGGAGAATTGCAAAAAGAAGTTTATGTTGAACAACCACCTGGATTTGAAGTACATCAAGAAGAAGATAAGGTGTATACTCTGAAGAAAGCCCTCTATGGACTGAAACAGGCTCCAAGAGCATGGTATGATACCCTATCTGATTTTCTTTTAATTAAAGGATTTCGTAAAGGTAAGGTAGACAAGACCTTGTTCACAATTGAATGGGAAGAACATATTTTTCTTATGCAAATATATGTGGACGACATCATTTTTGGTTCAACAAATCAACAGATGTGTGATAAGTTCTCAAAGCTGATGCAGAACAAGTTTGAAATGAGCATGATGGGAGAACTTTATTATTTTCTTGGTTTGCAAGTAAGACATTTGCCTAATGGAATTTTCATCAGCCAAGCAAAATACAAAAAGGATCTGTTCAAGAAATTTGATATGGAAACTAGCTCTACTGCTAATATTTCAATGTCTACTAGTCTTCGTTTGGATAAAGATGAAGATGAAAAATCAGTGTACATAACCAAGTACAGAGGAATTATTGGGTCTCTGTTGTACTTAACAGCTAGCAGACCTGATATTATGTACTCTGTTGGGGTTTGTGCTAGGTATCAATCAAATCCTAAGGAATCTCATCTCCTAGCTGCCAAAAGGATACTCAAATATCTTAAAGGTACTGAATATTTGGGATTGTGGTATCCTAGGGAATCTGGATTTGAACATATTGGATATTCAGATTCTGACCTTGCTGGCTGCAAGATTGACAGGAAAAGTACAACAAATGCCTGTCAGTTCTTAGGTAGTCGTCTGATCTCTTGGATGAGTAAGAAACAGATTTCAGTATCCATATCAACTGCTGAAGCTGAATATATAGCTGTTGGAGCTTGCTGTGCACAAATATTATGGTTGAAGCATCAACTAGAAGATTACAACATAAAAATCAGTGGAATACCTATCTACCGTGACAATACAAGTGCAATCAGCCTTACTCAGAATACTACAAGTCATTCAAGGATTAAACATATTAAGATCAAACATCATTTCATTAGAGATCATGTGGAGAAAGGAAATTTCATGATAGAATATGTGTTTACTGAAAATCAGATTGCTGACATCTTCACAAAACCTCTAAGTGAGACATCTAAGAGCTACACTAGGTCTACTAAAAATGGATGCATAAGCTGAGGGGGAACTCATCAGAAGACTGAAGTTCAACAGCTTACTCATCATATTATCTTCAAGGATTAACTCTCAACACACTAGTTAACTTATGAATTCTTAAAGTCAGGGGGAACGTGTAAGACTAGCGGTACTTCTGATTAAAAGATGAAATTTGTTGATGAAAGTTAGTTGAAGTTATGTTTTCATCAGAAGATTAAAGTCTTGAAGATTGAAGATTAATTATCTAGCTGGATTGACAAACAGCCGATGAAGGTTATCAGCTATTGGCTTTGACTGATAATAGCTCTGTCATCAGGACACTAGTCCCATCAGATAAGTACTTTAATTACTCGTCTGATCAACTACGTAAAAGCTCACTGTTTAAAAACGCTTTATTTAAAATACGCTTTTGCAAGTTAAACTAAGGCGGTTTAACTTCCCGCCTCTCATTCAATGCGCTTTGAATTTGAAAAGGCGTATCTATCTGACGCCGCACGATCAGAACTGACAAGAAACGGATCTAACGGTTGACGGGTATCACAGAAACCGAAATACCCTAACTCTATAAATCCAGATCTGATCAGACTTGTCGTTCTTTACGCACCCTAAAATACTTAGAGCATTTGTGAGAAAATTCCTTGCATCCTATCTTCTGCAAACCTTGTTCTTTCACTAACTTCCACAGATTCACTATGAGTTCAAGTCAAGAAGCTAAGGCGGAGGGTATCTATCTTGTCTACGATGCATACTATCAATCTGGTACTGAATTGATGAAGCAACTGTTGGAGAAATTCAAAGCTGCTTCTCTGGTGAATTTCATGGAGCTGCACAAAGGTCTGGTCTGGAAGAACAAAGTTTTGGAGTACTACAAGACGGCTGAAGTAGATTTTACAAAAAGGCAGATCAAAGCTACTGTTGGGAATAAATCTGTAGTGATAACCCCTGTTCTACTTCACGAAACTTTTGGCTTGCCAAACAGTGGTCGACATGACGTCACCACCCTTGCTGAAGAAAAACTTCAAGAATTCGGGGCAATCTGTGCCAAAGAAGGTGAGATGTTGACTGGCAACATCAAGAAAAGGCAACTTAAGAATGAATATCAGCGTATGGCTGATATGGTTGCGAAGCTGACAGAGAATTGCACATTCTCTTTGGATGCTGTCACTATGAAGATATATAGCATAATTGTGGCTATCTACTATGCTTTGGAAGTGAACTGGTCAGTTGTCGTCTGGTACATACTGGCCCCCTTTCATGAGAAGAAAGACAAGAAGTCTTCTCAACAGACGAATCACAGAATCACCTTAAGCTATCTGCTTCACAACATGGGTTGTGAAATGACAAATGGGAAGGAAATTCACACTGCTAAGGCAATGGCCAAGTAGTGCCTGTCATGAAAAGAAAAGCTGATGAGGTCGAAGCTAATGAAGATTTAGAGGAACCTAAGGAAGAGGTTCCTGCCAAAAAGCCAAGGAAATTGGTGAAAATAGCTCAGCTTGCTGTTGAAAAGAAGAAAGCTGATGAGCCTAAGGAAGTGGCTCAAAAGAAGAAAACCAAGACATCTGTTCAAACAGCTCAGCCAGCTGTTGAAGCCAGAACAGACGAGTCTGGTGCAAAGGAGGTAGCTGATGCCATCATAAATCAGACTACTGCGGAGATAAAGAATATTTCTCCTGCTTCTTCTTCAAGAACTCCATCTGCTGAACATCCTGATGAGACAGTTGCTCACAGGACGAGAAGTCAACTAAGGGATACAAATGCTTCCAAACCTGTTCCAGGAAGGGCAAAGAAGACTATAAGAAGGAAAATGACTTTTGTTGACTCACCCACTGAGTTATCAGACTTAGTGAGGCAAGGCCCTCAATCAGCAGAGAGGCCTGCTGGTACTGAGGAAACATCTGCTGTTGAAAAGATTGATGCTCAACAGACTGCTCCTAAAGAACCAACAGCTGAGGTTGCTCAACCTCAAGATGATCCAGATGTGATGATCATCAACCCTATAGCAGCTACACCCCTTGCTTCTGCTGGTCTTGCTCCTGCCCAAGCTGACAAAGGTAAAAGAAAGATTCTTATCAAAAAGAAGAAAACTTCTGCTGCTGATAAGAAAAAGAGGGAGGAAGCTGAGCAGAGAAAAAGGGACGAACAGGAAGAAAAGAGGGTCTTGGAACTTAGCGAGATTCAAGCAGAGAAAGATGAACAGAGGAGAAAGATGTCTGAAGCAGAACGTAAGGCTGCTGAAGATGCTGAACTTGCTGTGGTCATAAAGCTGAGCAAGAAGGATGCTCATGGACCTGTTCATGCTGGAGGAATCAAGATTGGTGAATCTAAAGAAGCTAAGCCAAAGATGCCTGCTGGCACTGTCAAGCTAAAGGCCAAGTTTGAAGTTAGAAGATCAGTTGATATTATTAATTCTGATAAATCTATCTTCAACAAGTTTGAGAAGGCCTTAGCTTATTTTGATCAGAAATTGATGCTCAAGACTTTATTCACTCATGAGAAGCCAAGGTACATGAAGTGGAGAGCCTATAGGATGAATAAGTCTGTTGAAGAGCTTCGGAGTTGGAAGGATTTGGCTGATGAAGAAAGGTGGGTTCTTCAATGGCTGAAGACTGACTCCATATCACAAGCCTTGGATCCTGACTTCGTCAGAGATGCTATGCATCAGTATGCCAAGGACTTTGCTACTGATGAAGCAAATATTATTGCCAACACTTTGCCTGGAAAAAGAAGAAAATCTGATGATCCTGTTGAAAGGGCCATTCAAATAGCTGTTATGACTGCCCTGAAGAAATGGGCTGCTAAGTCTAGATATCAGCAAGGATCTTCAAGTGAGCTTCCCTCGCTGCCATGTATTCAACAGATCACTTTTGGCAAAGAAGTGAAAGATTACTATGAAATGCCTAAGGTAAAGGCATCTGCTCCAAAGCCATGGCCTGTTGTGAGACAAATTCGTCAAACAACAACCTTTACTGATGACGACAAAATCATAAGTAAAATCTTTGAAGATGTCATTGATCAGCCCAAAGCTGTTAATGAACCCTTAGCAATTGAGTGGAAAGCTAAAGAGTCCAATGCTGATCAAGAGACTGAACTGAAAGATGCCCCTGTCCACCAGGAGAGTGAAGATGACCAAGCTGCTGATCCTACTGCTTCATCAGCTGATTTGCATTCATCACTGATGGAAGCTTTCCAATTGTTAATGGAAAATTCAATAAGGGAAATGGAAGAAAGGAACAGCACGCACTTAAAGAAAATGCAGCAAGAATTGGCAGAATCTAACAGATTAAAGCTTGAGCACATGCAATTACTTACTGCAAGAACAATAAAGAATGCCATTAATAATTTTCCTTTGCCTGAGGATCATACTAGGCAGATGACTCAGAGTGTTGTGGAGATGAACAAGAATATTGAAGATGTAAAGGCTGATGTAAATCATCTTCATACTGCCTTGTAAAGAGCTGAAAACAACATTGTTGATCTCACTGCATCCTTCATCAATGTCGGTGAACAAGAAAAGGCAGTAAATGTAGCACTATTGCAAGAAGTCACTAAAGCTGGAGATATTATCCATGAAGAACTTGCCACAATGCAAATCAACATTGATTGTCTTAATGATCAGAATGACACCATCAGCACCTCTCTCAATCATCTAACTGCCAGCCATGATGTAGCAAATCAGAACATCAAAGCTTTATGTGCGGTAATGAAGATTCAGTCAGTTGCACTCAACCCTCCTATCAAACCTGCTAGTGTCACAAATTCTGATGATGATAAAAAGGGCGAAGAGAAGAAGGAAGAGCCAACTCTTCAAACAACTGCTGCTGAAACCAGTCAAGTAGTTAAAGAAAAAGCTGAGGAAGCTGCTGCTACTGAACCTAAAGAGACTGATGCTGCTGAAGAGACTGGAGAGGTAGAAGGCAAAGAAGAAGCAGCTGAAGAAACCAAGGATTCTAATGAAGAACAATCAAAGCCCCATACCAAGTACAAAAATGAAGAGAGGATCAAGAGAAAGATAGACGAGTTAGCAAAAGAGCAGGAAATCAAAGAGAAGATGGAAGCTGCTAAGTATAATCTACTCTTGGATGATGATGCTGATGAAGTTGAAGAAGAAGATGAAGAAGAATCTTCGTATGAATATGAAGAAGTGCTTGAAGAAGATGATGAAGAAGCCGATAGTTAGTATAAACAAATCCATTGTAATCAGTTATCTTTATTTCTTTTTCAGTCATCCTATCTGCAGAAATTGTAACTTGTAATCATTATCATATTATCAATAAAAAGTACAAGTTCTGTTTCCAACACATCTTTTCTATCTCAGAAAATTTAGAGGATCAAAACTTTAGTATTGGTAAAACAAGTACTTAGCTGAAGTTTTTTCATCATCAAAAAGGGGGAAATTGTTGGATAAGGATGAAGAATTAAAGCACTGAAGTCAATTAGTAAAGGGTGGTTTTGATGATTTCCAAAACCTAAGATCAGCTAAGTATGGAAAACTTAGTTGTAAAATCCCTTAGAAGAATTTTGACCAATTAAGAAGTCAATCAGAAGGGTCAAAGATTCAAGGTCCAGAAGACTACTAATCTGCTGAAGGAAAGAAATCAGACTGGTGAAAATCAGCCGACTCAAATCAGATTTGTTCAAGTTTGGGATCAGCTCTGTTCATCATAGACTTGCACTTTCGATCAGCCAAGTGGAAAGGATCAAGAAGTCTACCCAACGGTGATAAATGCCCCTGAAAGTAATAAATGCTGAAGTACAAGGTTATTAAAGACAAATGATTGAAGAAAGACTCCTATCAGCCCGGTGCATTTAATGCTGCCTGACAGAAAGGACAGTCTGCAGTACTGTCACTGTGCAGAGAGCCGTTCGCGGAAATTAAGGACTAGAAATCAAGAAATTTGAATTGTGTCTCTCTTCAACGAGAATAATTCAAAGAGTGACTATAAATAGCTGAAGAGACGAAGAAAGAAAAGAGACACAACTTCTGAGAAATTGAATTCAAAGCCAAAATATTTTCTAAATCTCAAAAGCTCAGAAACAGCTCACTCGTCTGTTGAACGTCATTTGTTGACAGAAGCCGTTGAAGTTCAAGAAAACATTTTCTGAGTGAATCTGTAAGAGAAAAGAGTTGTGAGGAGTAGATATCCATCTTAGTGAGTGATATTACTTCAGAGAATAGGAGTTTCTTTGTGATTCCTATTGCGAACTTGTGGCTGATCATTTGTTGTGATGCACAAGCAGAGTATATTGTAAACTATGTGTTTATAGTATAACCCAAGATCTAAGTGACTTGGAATAGTGGACTAAAGGATTTCAATCCATATAACCACTATAAAAATTCTGGTGTTTATTTCTGCATAAGTCTTTCTGCATATTTTCAGATCTGCATAAAACACTTTATAAAACTGTTTGAAAATTAATTTAAAGGAGTTTAGAAAACTGGGGACAAAATTTTCAAAC
Source organism: Penstemon eatonii (assembly GCA_038501285.1). Classification (NCBI taxonomy): domain Eukaryota; kingdom Viridiplantae; phylum Streptophyta; class Magnoliopsida; order Lamiales; family Plantaginaceae; genus Penstemon; species Penstemon eatonii. The sequence goes on along the minus strand of CM076715.1, from coordinate 54,799,085 downwards.
TACTAAGCTTACTTGTGAAAAACACTTTGAAAATCCACTGCAAGTACTCTAGTATTGAAACTTATTTTAACAAAAATCAGCTAAGTAATCAGATTAGTGGTCAACAAAGCTGTTCAAAGATTTGTTCGCGATCAGCCTTGTAAACTTACTGTTCGGTAACAGCTTAGTCTGTTTAAGTTTGAACAACAGTTTTGAAGTTTAAAATTTGATTAAAAAGTTTCAGAGGTCTATTCACCCCCTCCCCCCCCCCCCCTCTAGACCTCATATGACCACTTGGGACTAACAGACATCTTAAAAGTCATTGAAATTGAACTCTAAAACATAAAAATGCAAACAAAATCCAAAATTAGTCATCAAGTAAAAATAAGTCCTAATTATATGTCAATCAACACAAACTCATAATTAACATAACCCTAATTATATGACAATCAACACAACTCTTCTTCCCTGCCAAGAAAAGTAGGAAAAAAATTATTAACATTCATCATTAAAAAGTTGGTTTCATTGAAAGGTATTATATATTAAGTATATACAATTATATGCTTCTAATTTTTTACTCATATATTTGTTCAATAGTCTTTTCAATATAAAATTAGTTTAGATTAAATTTAATTTGTATGAAAAGCTATGAATGTTCAATTATCATTAGGAAAGTATTGAATTATTTTTTATATGAGGATTTTCTTAAGGAAAAAAAAAACGGTGAGGATTAAAGGGACGACTCAGACCCGATAAAGCCCGACCCGATTATGACCCGACACATTTTCGACCAACCACCACACACCTATTAATGACCCGACCCGTTTCGACATGACCCGAACCCGACCATTTGCCAAGCCTAATAACTCATATTTCCAAATATTATTAAAACCCACTTTAATAAATAGAACACATAAAATAAACCAAGATATGAGAAATTAATAAATTCACATATGTAATGAGGAAACCAGCATTGTAATTGAGACTTACTGTTTTTGGCTTTATGAAATCTTGGACATCCGAATCCTTCCTCTTTCCATTTGATGACCTGTATAATACCGAAAATATGTAAATTAGTAAAATAATTTTTCGTAATTTTTTTCCCTTAGAACAATAATTAATAAAAGTAAAATAGAAATTATTATTATTTTATTACAACTTAAATAAAACATTTCAAATACTGGAAAAGCAACGAAAAAAACACTATATAATAATTAATATAGAATAATTTAACAAAGCGGAGGAAAAAATAAAAAGAATTAATTTCAGATAAAACATAAAAAGAATTATGTATGGCCTTTAATATATGCAGATCAAGATTTGCATCCAATATATATATATATATATATATATATATATGCAGAACTTCTGGATTAATTAAAAATATATATATAAGAAAAAGTAACTCGTGAATTTCATGACACATACATAAAATTATGTTGCAAATATTAATACCTATTAATATTCTATGCAGAACGTCTAGATTCATTATTTTATATTTTACAATAAATATCTACAATCATATATAGAATAACATACATAAATTGAATTGCATTAATCAAATAAAAATTATGAACACTCACATGTTGTATCAATTCAAAGAAACTCAAATCCACACCTCCGAGATTGAATAGATTTCGAATTCGTGGTTCTTCTTCAATTTTTGTTATGTATATAAAACATTTGTCGAATTATTTGTGTAGAAGATGGTTTGAAATATAATTTACTTAATTAAGTGTTTGTGTTTAGTTAGGAAACTTCTTCTTTTAAATATATACAAATCATGTCATATCTTTTTCAGAATTTAACCAATCATGGAAATAATATAGTTATGGGAGTTTGTTAAATATGAGAGTGGGTTTAGTGGCGTGAGTGGTGTGGGTATGTGATTTCAAATCTTAAACACAATTTTATGAATAAATAAAGTGAAATTTTATTACTACATTTTAATAATTGCCTTATATAACAAGGTACAATCAATATCAAAGAAATAAACGATAGGTCACGACTTTTAGAAACTTTTTTTAAGACAACAACTTTTGGAATTTAAAAGACACTTCAAACGGATTTAGGAGATGAAAAGATGTAATGTACCTATAAATAAGAACCTGACTATTCATTATTAATTAACCAACATAATCTTGATATTTTCTTCAAATATATACAAAATTAAACATAGTCTCAATATGGATCACAATCAAAATAACAACAATGTTGTCAATGAAATGAACAACAATTCTGCTCAAGACGACATGGATGACGTTTACTGGTAAGTAAAATAATTTGCTCTTCATAACGTTGTCTTAATTTTTTTTTTTACCTTTAATTTGGTGGTATTTATATATAAGTAAATTTGGAAACTTGATCCAAATCAGTGAGGCAATTATTTTTTTAATTACTTATGCTAGAATTAATTATTCAAACTAATTAGTGGCGACACTTGGCCAAATTAGGACTTAATATCTCATGTGTTATTTATAGGGAGGAGTTTGAAGCAGAAATGGAGGAATGGATACGCCAAATTGATGAGTAGAGGCGACGTGAGAGAGAGGAATATGAGGCTGTGATGGAGGAATCGAGGCGGCAACTAGAAGAGGAAAGGCAACGAGAAGCGGAGCAAGGAGATGATGAACCTATGGAAGAAGAAGAAGAAGAAGAAGAAGAAGAAGAAGAAGAAGAAGAAGAGGAAGAGGAAGAGGAAGAAGAATGGACCGATAAAGATGAGGAGGATGGAGATGATTCTGATGAGGATACTGATGAAATATTGGACCGAATAGATCGTATATTGGGTCTTTAAAATAATTAATTATTTTATGTCTTATTTATGGGGATTTGTTTTTAATTTATAGTATATTCTATCTGCACAATTATGATTTTAATAAATAATACTATCAATTTATTGGAAACATAATTAGCCTTAATGATTTGGTTATTCAAGAAAATTTAATAATGTTTAATGGTCAAATTAGTTGGCTAGAGGAAATAAGTAATTAAATGATTTAAGTAAAAATAGGAATTAATAGAATAATAGTTAAGGAAGAAAAATAAGTTAATTGAAAAATTGTTAATTAAAAATGCAAAATGAGCATATAACTAAATGAGAGAAGTAATTAAAATAATTATGTGCAGCAGGTGGGAATCGAACCCAAACATATTTATTTATGGGCTTTATCTTGTTCCATGATCCATATTCATGGATTAAATCTAGATTTGGTTTGGTTCGCTCTGGATTCCCTGTGACGGGAGATCTGGTCATATCTCTTTTGAGACATGATTCGCAGGTTGAAAGTTCATCCAAATTCTATTTTTCAAGAAGCTTAGGTGAAACCAACTTTTGAATCCTACTCTTGGAGATGTGTCCTAAGTCTAGCGTACCAAAGTTATGGATTATTATCTTTGTATTAATTTGAACTTCACACATTAATTCAAATAAAATTGAGCTAATGGTTTTATTCAATTAATTTACTTCCTTTCAATTAACATCTTTAATTGATTCATTTTCCCTTTCAATTAACCCTTTAATTGAAACGTTGCTTAATTAATTAGATCATCTAATCAATTAAACATATCAGTGCCTTTCTTAGATGCAGTGGGATAATTCAACTTTTAGGTTAATTGCGTTATTTTGACTACCTTTATGGTCGAATTAGAAGAGAATAAATTCCTCTTCATTTTACTCTTCCTTGACTTTGCAGTCCATTAAGTGTAAACGATCATGACAGGTTTATCCTATTTGCCTTTAACCAGTACTTTGGTTGATTCATGAATTGTGATCAACTTATCAAATAAGATCAGTGTATTTCAAGAGTCATTTGATTGAGCGGGAGGATAATTTAGGAGGAAGTTAATGTTAAGATCACTTGCAGGCCTACGTTTAATTGATCCAGTTTTCAACTAGATTGATAAAACAAAGACAATGATCATTGACACTAGTTCCTTCATTTATTCTGGAGTTTTGAAACAATTCCTTAGAAGTCTCGAATCAAATCGATTCAAAACTACTCCTCAAAACAAGCCTTTTGAGGTGGAGGTTTGTTTCAGAAGACTGGTCCTCAAAACAGGCCTTTTGAGGTTTGTTTCAGAAGATTCAGACATGCTACTCATGTTGCTTCCATGGCTCGTTCAATATTGATGCTTATTTGAGGAAACGATCATTAAGATTCCCATACTCTATAAGTGATTCATTTCACTTTTGAGATTCATCTTTATAGGAGAAAACGATCATTAATATTCCCATATTCTACGGGTGATTCGTTTTCTTTATTTTGACTTATCTTAGAAGCGCATAAGGCATAGGCTCGTCGTTTAAGAACATCATTCCCACTTCTGGAATTTAAGACAATTCTCAAGTTTTGCCTAGTCGATATTTTGATCCAGTTATTTTATTAGTCGAGGATAAATAGTAAAATGGATAATTACAGATATCTCAGTATCCTAAAGAGAAGACAAACATTCAGTGGACTAGTTAATGAATAATACTTATAATCTACGAAGGTTGGACTTTCTATCGTAAAAGTTCTCCCACTACTTTTTCGAAATAATTACCCCTTCAATTGTTCGGGAAATTCTATTTCCTAGTAGGTCTTGACGTCCCAGAGGCAATTAATTGCACCCACGACTCGTGGCCATACAACCAATTCCCCAGGTAGGCATACTTATTGCCAATTGTGTCACTCCACAACCTTCAAGCTATTTTACCTCGGTTTTCGTACTTATCTAGCACTGCTACATCATAAGTGTTACTAATCGTTAAGTCTAACCCATCAATCATGATGAGCAATGGGCCCGGTCGTGAATTCCCCGTAACTAGTTAGCGGTCGATCTTCACATCCCGACCAGTCCTCACCCTTGTCAGGTTTAGTTAAAAACAGGAGTCAAGGAATTTAGCGCATTGTCCCTTTCTTCGACTCGGGTGCCGGACTCTGGATCACCTCTATCGATAAGTAGACAACATACTCTAGTCCCTATTGATGGAAGGCTTGAATTTATATAAATACTTCATTTTATTTTAATCCAATATGACTTAATATTTAATTCAAGAGGGGATTTACTGGTTTGAATGTTTAAAGCAAACTCTCTCGAGATCTCACCGCTTTAATTATGCTTTATCTTTTATTACGATCTAGATTCTAGCGCGCATACACACAAGCAATCATAAATCGACTAATAAATAAAAGACATACAAGCCTAGCATGCATACTACCACAATATGTTTTCGATCGGGAGCCTCCTATGTGGGCCATCATCGAGCCAATGATGTTGGCCCTATTGGTCAATCTAAAGGGTTCTCAAACAGACCTATGCTATTACACAATGTACCATGCATACATGGCCTTCATATCTTCTTGGGCTCCCACCTTGCTTGTAAACGGGCCTCCATTCTAAACTAATAAAACAGTAAAAGTCCTATTTTATTACAAAGGCTCAAAGTGTCCCAAAAATATAAAAGGCTCGCAGACCCATTAAAAATCAAACAATAAATTAAACCAATCACAACTAATCTAAGGTCAAGGCTTGGATCGATCGAAAACCACGTAAACAGTTCACGTAGAGCAATAAACATGCAAACAACTTTTACCTATTTCTTTCTTAATTTTAAAACAACCTTTTAAAACTAACTTCCTATGATTCTTACTTTTTAGTCACTACTAATTATGACAAAATGAATATTCGGGTAAACAAAAATAAATTTTCTGCTCAAATTCAGATTCAGTCTTTTAACTTTTGAAAATTGCATTTTCGGCCCCTCAACTTTCAAAAATTACACTTTGACCCAAAACTTTTAAAAAGTTACAAAAACACCCCTAAGCAGATTCGGGCAGCAGACTAGAAAATAAAATTTTGAATTCTGAAAATTTTTGATTTTTCAAATAGACCCTTGAAGTTTCGGTAATTGCAAAACAGTCCCCAAACTTTCAGAAATTACAAAACGACCCCAAAAACCGTGCGATCAGATTTGCAAAGTAGTCCAAAAATTTTGAAATTTCCAGATCCAAAAATTTCGAATTTTCAGCCCTCTAAAAACCCTGTATGCGATTTTTGCACAAAAAGTCCTGAAGTTTTCAAAAAGAATAAAATCGGCACAGATCTGAAAAAGCAGTTTTACCCAACCATAGATCCAGTCATAACAAGAAAGAATCAATTTACAGAACATAATTATCACGTGTTCTCATATACATAATTAAACATATGCGGTGAACACATTATGTTCAGGCTTTTCGTATAATAATTATGGAGTTGGCTCTGATACCACTGTTGGGTATGTTTAGGGTTGCCTCGATTGTCAGAACAACTTACAGTGCGGAATTTTAAAATTTTCGAAGCACCCAAGGTCCCATATATTAGATCTCCATATTATGTATACGAAAGCATGAAACAAAACACACAATGTATTAAAACAAGGAGGTTTCGATTTTTACCTCACCACAGGCAAGATGGTGGCAACCTTCAACTCTGATTCTGAATCTGGATCTGGTTCACAGGAGTGATCCAAATGTCTCACCTCCAAAGATAGTCCACACCAACTGGATTCTGGCAACACCTCTTAGTCTTAGGCTCAGAACTGGATCTAAGAGATTTGTCAATGGAGGACTGTGCAGATCTACTTGGCAGAACAAGATTTAACACGAAGGAACAAAAGAGGATGTGCGGCGGCACTATAGCCGCTCATGGCCAGCAAGGGGCGGCGGCTATTTGTGGCGGCGCAGGGTTGGGGCGGCGGCGCAAGAGAGAGGCTAGGGTTTTTGCTAGGGTGTTTTTTCTCTTTGAGCTCTGGTAGAACTTTATTTATAAGCCTCTACTTGACCTAGGTTTGCAAGACTCCTTATGGGCTTTTAATTAAAGGCCCATGTCTTGCAAGCCTTCTTTTAATTAACTACTTTAATTAAATGCCCACTCCATATTAATTAATAAATTAATATTTCTTTAGATAATTAATTAGCAATTTAATTGAGTATTTAATTAATTAAATCATCTAATTAATTAATCTCTGACTTGAATTAATACTTTAATTCATTTAATTGATTTAATTACCTTTAAATCAATTAATTCCTTTTATGTCCTTCCATAACAGTCACCGTCCAATTGTATTGTGTGTGACCATATGGGTTCACCATCAATTGACAGCAGGCCCACGAATTTCTCGTGATTTAATTTATGAACAATAAATTGTTCTGGTCAATTAAACAACCTTTAATTGACCACTCCTAGAATCAAATCCTTTATTAACTCAGGAGTACCCACACTTCATGGTCGATGTCTAGCCACAAGCCCATGAAGCCCAACTTCAGGTGAATTGATACTTGTGAACCTTGTCTCATATAATTACCATGTACATACGGTCCTTCTATCGACTAATATTCCCGATCAAGACTTAGGGTGTGTGAATTGATCGGCACCTCTAAATTTGTCTCGATAACTATACTTTCTAATTCAGGATAATATTCCAGTGTGACTGCTAAATTTGAAAACCCCTTCCCAAATCCGTCACCGACCCCAGCCGTGGATTCCTCGGATATATTATCTAAGAATCGTATAGGAAATTCTCTCATCCATTACGATGAGTCAATAGATTCCATATTGGAACTAACAACTCGCGTACATGTCCATACGCACCCAACCTAGGCATGTTATGATCAAGCTAAGTGACCTATACCTAGATCTAAGTACGCACTTTCATGCACCGAATTTGCCCTAGCACCTCAAGTCAAAGGACTAAATCGTACACTATTATAATCCTTGAGAAACATCCCATCACCGATATGCGACATGCGCTTCCACAATGGGTTTCTCTGTTCGGGTCATTCGATGCGTTCAATCCTCCATTGAACCACCTACTCATATGCACTGGCCTCAAATGGCTTGCTCATGAAACGCTACAAATTCACTCCATGTGAATCATGCTTACTTGTACAAGTCTTGGCGATTCCTACGATGCCCCGTCTCGTTTCGGAATCTATGACTAGGAACATGTTTTAAGATTACGATCTTAGAGACTGTTTCATGATTGCACTCAGTACTGAAGTGAATCGTCCCATAGTCAAATGTAATCTAAGGATTTCACCCAATCACTTAAATGTATTCGTGAGAGATGAAGTTGGCCATTGTTTATCCTTATACACATATAAATAAACACGCGCATTAAGTCATTTATACTAAAGAAAGATAATGATAGTTTCAGTACAAGCTAAATGTATTGGCTTGCAGGGCACTATCCCATCAACCTTCATGTGAACTTTGGAGGCAAAGATATTAACACTCTAACTGTTATCTCCTTGTCAGTGAAGGTTTTTCCAAGTTTGTGAACTTCATTCAGTGTCCTTGTAAATCTTGTATCCATCTGGTCAATGGTTTCAGCAGACTTCATCTTGAAGTTGTCTAAATTTTCTAGAGCAACACTCAGCTGATGCTCTTTGATGGCATCGTTTCCTTCGCTCCTATCACGAACCTTGTCCCACATTTCTTTAGAAGTCTTGCAATGCTTGACTTTATCAAATCTATCATTGTCCATGGCTTTGGTCATGATGAAACGGCCAACTTTGTCCAGATTGTACAGCTTGATTTCTTCAGCTGTCATCTCATGCAAATCTTTTTCCACCACTATGTCTACTTCATCAACCTTTATAATCTTGGTGAATTTGAATGGACCTTTTATGATACATGTGTACATGTTATCATTGTAGGTAGCTAAGAAGACCTCCATTCTGATCTTCCAGTCTTCGAAGCTCATAACAGCTAAGAACATGGCTGATACAATCCATTTTCAAAAAGTTTTGATTTTTCAAAAATATGCTCTTTCGAAAAAGTTTGAAAACCTTTGAAAAACACTCGGATCAAGCTCGTTGATCAGGCAGCTGATTCTAATGAACCACCGCTCTGATACCACTTGTTGGTCCCAAGTGGTCAGATGAGGTCTAGAGGGGGGGTGAATAGACCTCTGAAATTTTTTAGACTTAATACTTTTCACTCTTCTGTCAGCAGACTAAGCTGTTATAGGTCAGTAAGCTGACTAAGCTGATCGTTGAACAAATCTTTGAACAACATAGTTAACCACTTCTCTTTATACTACTTAGTTGATTTCATCAAGCTTTAAAACAGAGCACTTGCAGCTGATATTTGAAATTATTTTTCACAAGTAAACTTAGTCTATTTAGAAAGATTTTGTCCCCAGTTTAAATAAACTCCTTTTAAAATCCTTCAACAGTTTTCATTGAAAGTTTTATGCAACTGTTAGAAAATATGCAAGTAAAAGATGCAAGATAAAACTCAAAGAATTTTTATAGTGGTTATATGAATAAAAATCCTTTAGTCCACTCTTCCAAGTCACTTAGATCTTGGGTTATACTATAAGCACACATTTTACAGTTTACAACACTTACGCCAAAACAACAAATGAATCTGGCCATAAGCTCACAATAGGAGATCACCAAGAAAACCTATCCACTGAAGCTAGATCACTCACAAAGATGGATCTTCACTTCGCACAACACTCCTTACAGTTTTTCACTCAGAAAAATGTTTATCTTTTGATCTTCAACTTCGGCTTTTGTCAACAAATGACTAAGCTGATGAGTGAGCTGTTCTTGAGACTTAGAGATTTTGCTTCGGAATTTCTCTCAGAGTTTGTGTTATCCTTCTCTTCTTCAGTCTCGCGAACTATTTATACTAAGAGTTTGAAAAATGTCCGTTGAAGAAAAACAAGATTCAAATCCTCGGGTACTGGTCCTTAATTTCTGCGAACGGCTCTATGCACTGCGACAGTACTTTCTGTCAGGCAGCATTTGATACACCAAGCTGATAAGAGGTTTTTCTTCAATCATTTGTCATTAGTACCCTCGGTCTTCAGCATTTATTACTCCAAGTGCATTTATTATCGTTGGAGAGACTTTCTGATCATTTCCACTTGGCTGATGAGTACACTAGTCTGATGATGAACTGAGCTGATCCCAAACTTGAACTAATCTGATTTGAGTCGGCTGATCTTCACCAATCTGATTTCTTCCTTCAACAGCAGATCAGTAGTTTTCTGGACCATGGTGAACTTTGATCTGACTGATATAACTTTAACTTCAATCAACATTCTTCTAAGGGTTTTTACTAAGCTTTCCTAACTTAGCTGGTTATGATGTTTTGGAAATCATCAAAACCTCCCTTCAAACTTCAAATTACTTGACTGATGATCTTCATCTTCATCCAACATTTTATTTTGTAAATGGTAGTAGGATTGTAGTAGTAGTATATTGGGCATCAATATTTTACAGAAATTGATGTCTAGGATTACACTAAGTCAAGTATTTTATGTAAATGTTATGTATTAAACTTTGTAGAAATCAAGTATTTTAGTTATGAAGACGAACTAAGTCTATTTCTAATTTATAAATAATGTTTAGTGATTTATGCAAAAATAATAAGTATAAAAGACATACTATGTATTAAAAAACACATTCCTTCGAAATAACGATCGACTCATATTTTTTAACTTTCATGTAAATATAATTTGTCCATGTAATAGTATTTGTTATATTCACCTTAGAGTTTGGAAATTTTTTTATGTAGGTAGATTCAAAGAAATTGAAGGATTTATTGTCTACTACTTTCTTCTTTTTCCTTATATTAAAAACTCAAATCAAAATGGAATTATCTACAAGAACAAAATGTCCTAATCCAGAAATGATTTTTGAATGGAATCATAAATTTATTGTCATTAGTTCTTCATTTTATTATTTTCTTTTTTGACCAAACCACAAATTTTCATATCCTATAAATTTCTTCAAAATAACGACCGACTCATAACTTTTTTCAAATTAGCGACATGTTTTCAAAATAAAACAGTAATAGACAATTTCTTCAAAATAGACTCATTTATTTTACATAACCATAAGGATTTGGTGTTACATAACCATGTAATAGACAATTTCTTCAAAATAACAACCGACTCATTTATTTTATGAAATTAGCGACGTATCTTCAAATTATGGAGGACTTGGCGTTACATAATCACTTAATAAACAATCTTGAAAGAAACGACCGACTCGTATATTTTTTGAAATTATCGACATATGGGCGGACCTAGACAGGGTCTACTGTGGTCTCTCGCCCCCACTCTAATATTTTAAATATTTACTATTTTATTAGTCTTTTCAGCGAAGTAGCTCGACTGGCTTGTTGAATATAACAATCCAACTTCGATTCCCACCTACTGCACGTTGCTTTTCCTTTTACCTTTTTAATTAACAACAGTTCAATTAACTTAGTTTTCCTCCTTAATTATTATTCTATTAATTTTTATTTTTACATCTCAATAATAATTCTGATTTTATTTATTTCTTAGTACCAATATAATTCATTCATCTTTAGTCTTTTTTCTTCATAATTAACATCTGTAATGTAATTTATTTTATTTCTTCACAATTATTCTCTAAAAACATAATTTCCAAGTTTGACTGTTTGATTGATTTTTTATATATTTTTCGATTACAAATATTTATCATAGAATTTCAGCCCCCACTATACTAAATTCCTGGATTCGCCCGTCATATCTTCAAATTATGGAGGAATTGGTGTTACATAACAATCTAATAGACAATTCTTCAAAATAACGATTGACTCGTATATTTTTTGAAATTATAGACATATCTTCAAATTACGGAGGACTTGGTGTTACATAACAATCTAATAGTCAAATTATTCGAAATAACGACCGACTCGTATTTTTTGTTTTGAAATTAGCGACATATCTTCAAATTACGGAGTACATGGTGTCACATAAACATCTAATAGACAATTTCTTCGAAATAATGACCAACTAGTATTTTTTTTTTAAATTATCGAAATATAATTTTACTAATTTGAATTAAAGAATTTTGGGACGAAGGAAGTATTAAATATTCAAATCAAAATGAAACAAAATGTCCTAACCTACAAAATATTAAACTTATTAAAGGCCCAAAGCATTATAGCACAAACACATTAAACTACATTGTGGGCCACAATATTATAAACATAGTTCACGCAATAGATTAAAGATTGGATTATAAGTATATGTGATATATAGTTATGGGCACCAAAACTTAAATCACAATCAAGATAAATCCCAAAATATTTTAGAAAAGGTGGGAGAAGAAGAAAATGGCCGAAAATAATGGCAATAATAAAATGGCCCAATCAAACGGCCCACACCAATTCATTTTGATAATGAAATTTTAATGTAATAAGCAAAATTGTAAAGAATAGATCAAAATAAAAATAACCTATGTACAAGTTTGTTCAAATTACATAATATATATCACATGGTTAATTTATTACTATATTAAAAAGTTAGCCTATGCAAAAAATATTTAATTTATCAGCCTTCTATGGTAAATCCTATCTATTACTTTGTAACATGATATTTTTCATATTAATAGTATTAATTTAAAATACTGTGGTAAATAACAAGTATTTCAAACGTTCATTGTATAATATTTCAAATTTCTTTTCATATAAATCCGAAATATAGTCTGAAAATAAAGATTTCAACCTAAATTTATTCGGCTTCAAATTAAATTTATTTAATTCGAACTATTATCTAATGAAAAATTGATTGATGAATGAATTCGAACTATTATCTAACTATTAGTTCATCAAAAATTGATGAATGTGTCGGATGAATGACTTTCGTAATTGACCTATAACATGAGCCCTGAAATTTAAACTATTATCTAAGAAATTCGAACTTAATCGGTCGAATAGAAATAAATAAATAAAAGGGGATTAAGGATATACAACAAAATTATTGGTTTGAGATATCGACTTTTTGGATTAAAAAGTAATTGGGAATTTCATTTTTTTTTTCATTCGAAATTTGTGAAGCAATTTTGGAGAGGATTCATTTAAGGTGCAAAAATGGTGGTGAGGTTATAACTGATTTAACTAACACCATAATCTACAAATCGTAGATTATTAAAGGCATGGATGGTGTAAAAATGGTGGAGAAGTAATAACAAGAAATAATCAATTAAGTTTGAATGATTATGAAATAAAAGGAAATTATTTGTTAAGTTTGAAGAATTATGAAAGAGAAGGAAATAATTAATTATTTTGATTTTAAGTGGGGGTATAAAAGTCTTTAACAAATTCTCATGGATTAAGAAGATGAACATGAAATTTAATGGGGGCCGAAAATGTCTTTTTAATTTTCACACGGTTTTTTAATTATTTTTTATACAAATAAAGTCAAAGGTTATAATTGTCAATTCCGGGTTTTATGAAATGTCAACGGTAATTAATATAGTTTGACTTAGTTACCGATCTAACGGTTCAAATGCATCCAAGGAGATCTAACGGCCGATGATTAGGGCCGCACGTGCGGCCGTAACTAAGCGGGCCGCACCCTAGAAAAATCGTACTAAGTATCATCAAATTAATTACATATGTTGGTATGGCCAGCCACCATTTCTAAATACATGTCGTTTAAAGTTGTTGCACAAAGATTAAACAAACAATTTATTAACTAAATTTTAGAAGAACAAAAGTTTTATGGTACAAAACTACTGTTCAAAAAAATTAAAAATATACATCTTTCCATATTATCATTAATAAGAAAAGGTAATGTTGGATAAAGATGAAGATAAGAGTGCACTGAAGTTAGAGAAATTAATGGAGGTTTTGATGATTTCCAAAACTCATCAAGATCAGCTAAGTAAGGAAAACTTAGTTTAAATCCCTTAGAATAATTTTGACCAAGTATGAAGACAAATCAGAAGGGGTCAAATATTCAAGGTCCAGAAGACTACTGATCTACTGAAGAGAAGAAATCAGACTGGTGTAAATCAGCCGACTCAAATCAGATTTGTTCAATTTTGTGATCAGCTATGTTCATCATCAGACTTGTACTCTCATCAGCCAAGTGAAGAGGATCAAGAAGTCGTCCCAACGGTAATAAATGCCACTAGAGTAATAAATGCTGAAGTCTGAGGCTATTAATGGCAAATGTTTGAAGAAATACCTCGTATCAGCTTGGTGCATTTACTGCTGCCTGACAGAAAGTACGATCTGCTGTAATGTCACTGTGTTGAGAGCCGTGAGCGAAAATTAAGGACCAGAAATCAATAAATTTGAATTGTGTCTCTCTTCAACGGACATAATTCAAATGAGTGAGTATAAATAGCTGAAGAGACGAAGAGAAAATGAGCTAAAACACACAACAACTGAGAGATTGAATTCGAAGCAAAACATTTTCTAAGTCTCAAAAGCTCAAGAACAGCTCACTCATCAGCCTTGTCATTTGTTGACTCAAGCTGAAGCTGAAGATCAAAGAAAGATACATTTTTCTGAGTGAAATATGTTAGAGTGTTGCGAGGATTACCTATCCGTCTTTGTGAGTGATAAGTCTCTGTAGAATAGGACTTCTTTGTGATTTCCTATTGCGAGCTTATGGCCAGATCCATATAACCACTATAAAAATCTTTGTGTTTTACATTGCATTTTGCTTGCATATATTTTCAGACTGCATAAAACACTTCATAAAACTGTTTGAAAAAGACTTAAAGGAGCTTTTACAAAACTGGGGATAAAATTTTTCAAACTACTAAGTATACTTGTGAAAAACACTTAAAACATCCGCTGCAAGTATTCTAGTATTAAAACCGATTTTGACTAAAATCAGCTAAGTAACTATCAGACTAGTGGTCAACAAAGTTGTTCAAAGATTTGTTCACGATCAGCCTTGTAAGCTTACTGTTCTGTAACAGTTTAGCCTGCTTTCTGTTAAGCAAAGGTTTTAAAGCTAAAATTTGAGTAAAATTTTAAGAGGTCTATTCAACCCCCCCCCTCTAGACCTCATCTGACCACTTGGGACCAACAAGTGGTATCAGAGCAGATGGTTCATTAGAATCAGCTTCCTGATCAACGACCTTGATCCTAGTGTTTTTCCAAAGGTTTTCAAACTTTTTCAAAAGTGCATATTTTTGAAAAATAAAAACTTTTTGAAAATGGATTGTATCAGCCATGTTCCCCACATTGCTGGTATGAGTTTTGAGGACTGGAAGAACAGAATGGAGATCTTCTTAGCTGCCTACATTGATAATATGTACACATGTATCATCAAAGGTCCATTCAAATTCACCAAGACCATCAAGGTTGATGATGTTGATATAGTGGTGGAAAAAGATTTACACAATATGACAGCTGAAGAAATAGAGTTGTTCAACCTGGACAAAGATGGCCGTTTCATCATGACAAAAGCCCTAGACAATGACATATTTGACAAAGTCAAGCATTGCAAGACTGCCAAAGAAATGTGGGACAAGGTTTCGTGATATGAGCGAAGGAAACGACGCCATCAAAGAGCATCAGCTGAGTGTTGCTCTGGAAAAGCTGGATAACTTCAAGATGAAGTCTTCTGAAACCATTGATCAGATGGATACAAAGTTCACAAGGACACTGAATGAAGTTCTAAAGCTTGGAAAAACCTTCACAGACAAGGAGATAACCGTCAGAGTGCTGAAGGCTCTACCTCCAAAGTTCAACATGAAGGTGACAGCCATGGAAGAGTTACGAGATTTGAGAAAGATATCACTCACCGAGCTGTTCTCAGTACTCAAGGCGTATGAGTATAAACTGCCAAGAATGGGTATTGAAGAAACCTCAACTTTATGTCCCACAGCCGCCCTGGTTGCTGCTGAAAATCCCAGAAGATCAGCCTACAAAAGTAAAGAAGTGGACTCATCTGATGAAGCCACTATACTCAACAAAAAGGAATACACAGCTGGAGACGTTGCATTATTGATGAACAACTTCAAGAAGTTCTACAAAAGAAAAATGAAGAACAAATACAACAATGCTTCTACTTCTAACCCTACTTCTTCTTCTCAAGATAAGGATTCTTATAAATCCAAAATGATGTGCTGTAATTGCAGAAAATTGGGTCATTTCATCAGAGACTGCCTATATCCTAAAGCTGAGAAGTATACAGTAGAGGAAAAGAGAATCAGAAAAGAAAGAAAGCATCAGAAAGGCAAGGTGCTGTTAGAAGAAGCTGAAAAGCTAGCTGCTATCTACTCATCAGATTTAGATTCAGACACTTCTGATGAAGAGTCTTCTGAAGAAGAGAGTCATGCACTTCTCTGCCTGATGGCCAAGGAATCTGATGACTCTGAGGATGATGAGGTAATTCCTCTTGACAATGAATTGTTTAATTCATTTGAACAAATGATGCTTAACAATACTACTATTGCAGAAGCATTTAGTAAGCTTAAGGAAGAGATGATATTGCTAAGAGAGGAAAACAGCTCACTGAAACTTAAAGCTGAAAAGCCAAAAGAATCAGCTGAGTATTAACTGCTTGAGCAAGAGAATGAATCTCTGAAAGCTGAATGTGAAGTCCATAAAGGAAAAATCATGGAACTTGAAAAGTTAATTGAGTCTCATGAAAAGTCATCTGTTGCATCCACTCTTATCTCTAGCAAACAGAAAACACCTTTAGAACAGTATAAGTTAGAACTGAACCATACTGAAAAGTTTGTATCAGCCGACAATAGTAAGGTCATTTTGTATGTTCAGACTACTAAACCTGCTTCACCAGAGAAAGTGTTAAAGGAGACGAAAACTCCTAAGGCTAAAAAAAGCAAAGAGCATAGTGTAGGAAAACAAACTGGTAAGTTCAAACAGAAGAGTCCTAGGAAGTCTTCTGATAAGGCTAAAACCAATCAGACTAGTAAAACTAAGTCGTCTGTTAATGAGCAAGCATCTAGTAAACCAAAGAAGCATAAGAATAAGAAAAATCAAAATGCTTGGTATGGAAATGAGTCTTATTATGTGCAACCTGCTGCATATCCTCATATATATCATGCACCTCAATTTTCAACTTACTATGCACCATACCCTGCTCATCCATTGCATGCATATCCTGCTTATCATACATCTTACTCTGCTTATGAACATTATCCTTATCATGCTGATCATCAACAACATTGCATATCTGATGAACGTGATGAATATAAAACTATTCATGCTCCTGCCAAAAATCAGAAGCCTAAGAAGTCTAAGACATCAACATTTTGGGTTGTCAAATGTGAAACTAATCCTTCAGGAACCTCTCAATAAGGGTACCTAAAACAATTTTTATTTTGTTTTGTAGGTTAGGATTAGGAGTAGGAGTAAAGTAGAGAAGGCTTGGTACTTGGACAATGGCTGTTCAAGACACATGTGTGGAAACATACATGAGCTGACTGATGCTGTTGATGTGGATGGTCCGAAAGTTACTTTTGGAGATAGCAAGGAAGGCAAGATTGTAGCAAGTGGAAAGCTAATCAAAGGCAACATTGAGATATCTGACGTCTCTTATGTTAAAGGCCTCAAATACAATTTGCTGAGAATAAGTCAATTTTGTGACAAAGGATATTCAGTCATCTTCTCAACCGATAAGTGCTACGTTGAACAAATTGGTACAAAGAAGGTTATTTTATCTGGAAGACGACAAGGGAATGTCTACACAGTGGACTGGAATTCTGTTGACAAGAATTCAAGTATTTGTTTGGTAGCATCAACAACAAGTGAAGTCAGTTGGTTGTGGCACAAGAGAATGAATCATGTGAATTTCAAGACCATCAACAGACTTATCAAGAATGATCTGGTAGAAGGAATTCCAAAGACAGTCATGAGCAAGGACAAGCTTTGTGACGCATGTCAAAAGGGTAAATAAATCAAGTCATCATTCAAAAGCAAGAAGCACCAATCATCTGGAAGGATCTTGGAGCTGCTACATATGGACTTATTTGGACCTATTGATCCAATCAGTAATGGTTGAAAGAAATACTGCCTAGCTGTTGTGGATGACTATTCAAGATACACTTGGGTTATTTTCATGAAGAAGAAAAGTGAAACCAAGGAGCATCTTACAAATCTGATGGAGCTAATTCAGAACAAAAAGAGTATGAAAATACTGAAAATTAGATCAGATAGAGGGACTGAATTTACAAACTCTACTGTTGAAGAGTATTGTAATGCCAGAGGAATCAGTCATGAGTACTCTGCTGCCAGAACACCTCAACAGAACGGAGTTGCTGAAAGGAGAAACAAAACTCTGAAAGAAGCTACCTGAACCATGATAGCTGAAGCTAAGCTGCCTCAAAGATTTTGGGCAGAAGCAACAAATACATCATGCTTTACCCAAAACAGATGCATGATCAACAAGCACCAAAACAAGACTCCATATGAAGTTTGGAACAACAGGTAGCCAAACATTCATTACTTTAGAATTTTTTGTTGTAAATGCTTTGTTTTAAATAATGGGAAAAATCACCTTACTGCTTTTGCAGAAAAGGTTGATGAAGCAGTATTTGTAGGATACTCTACTGTTAGTAAAGCTTATAGAGTCTTTAACAAAAGAACTTTATGATAATGCCGTGAAAATGTCGTTATTACCTATCTCTTTAAGCCCAAAACATCTTGTTTTGATTCGAGTTTTTGTGTGTCTTCTCGTGTTTTCGTTTCTTTTGTGCTTTTGGCCCCTTTGTTTGGCCTTTGTTCGTCTTTTGTGTTTTGGTTCTCGTATTGATCGTTTTCTCCGTGGTTTGTAGGTATTAACATCATAGAGAGATTCGGAGTTGCGTATCAATGATACGAGTCGCTCTACCAACCCCGCGAGTCAAGCTTGAGCTTCAAATGAAATAGAACCCGAAGTAAATCGTACAAGAACGTAGATAGCTTCTCACTAGAACATTCATAAATATTTCATGGATGATCCAAGTGAGCTGAATTTTGGATATGTCATAGATGAGTGAGTTAGCTACGCTACGGACTTTACGGATCTGGATTTGGAGTTCGGAATCAAAAGATATGCTGCTCAGAAGAAAGTGTGGCGAAGCAGAAAATCTGCAGAGAGCTTACTGCCTGAGCTCGCGGCCGCGAGACCTGCTGCCAGAAAAGCTGCGTGTTTTGAAGGTGTTTTATGTCCTTTGCCTTTTTCCCTCCCACTTGTAATTCCAACTTCTTTTGGGGACTTTTTGGCCTTAGTTGCCTTGTTTTGGAGGGTAACTTAGGCATGGAAAGTTGGTAGTTTTGCTAGGTTAGATATTAGGAGGTAAAATTCATCACAACTTCTACACTTCAACACTTTACACTTTCATCTTGCCTCCTTTGAAGAAAAGCTTTGGTTGGCACTTTGGAAAGAAGAACTCTCACTTGGACTCCCCATTGAAGATAAAAAGGTTTGAGGGAGATGTTGTTGAAGACCTCAACCACTAAGCTTATTCTAACTCTTTCTTACTTTGTTCATTTACACTTATGACTTTGTTTAATGTAATGAATATTGTGTTGATTAATATGATTAGCTAATCTCCTTTATTCTATGTTTTTATTGATCCTATGTTTGGTTCTTGATTCTTGATTAAATGATGAGTTAATGATTGTTGCTATGCTTGTATACAAGTGTTTGTTAAACTAGTTTGAGCTTATATCAACTTGTGGTAAGATCAACCATAAGATGAAATGAATTGATATTTAATTGCTAGGCATAGTGGATTAAAGATTAGATTGTAAAACTAGGTTGTGATTTGATTTTAGGATAGGAATATACCTAGGCCATTTCATGTTCTTATAAGGTTTGGAGTTAATGCATCACTTAGGTTTAATCCTTTTAGACATAAATTGGATTAGTCTACTTTGGTAGGTTCGTACGTTATCGGAAGATACGTATGAATATTTTATGAAATCTTGAACAACAAGCATAAGTGTAGTTGTCAATTGTTGACTCGTTTGTCTTGAATCGAACTAGGTGACGTAAAATCCTAGAAGCCTTTACATATTGTTAAGTCAAGTGTTAGTTTAATAATCACCTTACCTTAGCTTTAAATATCACACCACCACCACTTTACCTTAATCATCTTACAAATCTAAGTCGAAGTAACAAGACGTTAGTTGGTAATTAATTGAACAATTCCTCGTGGGTTCGACACTCCTTACTACTTTATTACTTGTAACGACCGTATACTTGCGTGTTTGCGTATTAGTATTTGGAACGCAACAAGTTTTTGGCGCCGTTGCCGAGGAATTGTAACGATTGTTTGCCAATTTTTATTCTTGTACATCTTAGCTTGGATTTGTTATTTACGTTGTGATCTTTGTCTTTCTAGGTACGATGGCCTACAATGATTGCTATCGAAGGTCAACCGAGGGACGATCACTTTGTTATTGTATATATTGCATGGGGGAGAGCGCAATCGCCGGTTGCCCAATGAGTCCAACTCATTTTCAATATGAGAATTCATACATGGGTAATCATTATGAGCCGAGTCCCACTTACAATGGCTACAATATTGAATGGGGAGATAACCCGTATTATCCAAGGAACAATGAATGGGGAGGTGGACCACACCCGGATATGATGATGACTACTTCATTCATCCAACCGAACTATCATGAATATTCTCAACCTCCGGTAGAAGCAAAATCATCTTTGGAAGAAGCATTCACTATGTTCATGGAGCACACCACCAAATACATGGTTGACAATGATTCTAAATTGGAAGAAATTTCCAAACAATTGCAAGAAGACTCGGGGACATTAAGGGATCTTCAAACACAAATGGAGAAAATCTCACAATTTTTAAGCATAAGACCCCCTGGAGCTTTGCCGAGTTCAATTGAATTAGTTGCTCCTAATGAAAGTTTTAATGAACCGAGTGAAATGTTCGAAACAAATGGGCTTCATACTAGAGAGGAAGAACAAGGTAGATCGCAAGAGCTTGCAAAGGAAGATAAATTCATCATGGATGAAGGGTCGGATCAAAAGGTCATCAAATATTCTTATGCGGACTTGGTTATCCCCAAATAAGACAAGTGGATCCACCCGAGCAAAGCAACGTGGATAATTATGGGTAAAGATTACAAGAGATTTGAACCGGGAGATAAAAGTTTCCGATTTGATATGAGGTTCAAATTCGTCCCAAAAGACCGTACAATGAATAAATTAAAGCGTGGGACGAATTTAAAAGCAAAGAGGTCGGGGCTTATACTTGATCCCGATGGGATCCTATTCGATTATTGGCCACCCTAAAAGAAAAAGGAAGTTTCAAGTCAAGCTCACGACTATAAGCAAGCGCTTCTCGGGAGGCAACCCGAGCCTATTGTTTTTTTTTCCTTTGTTGTTTTGTGTTTTGTGTTGTTTTCGTTTTTGTTTTTGTTGTTGTTTTTGCGTTTTGTGTTGTAGGTAAATGAGCGCGCGTGAAAGATCGAAGATTGACAAGCACAATCGAGCGAGGTCAAGCTAAACGAACCATGGGTCGCGAACAAAAGAAAGGTGAGTAATTGTGTTGTTTAAATAAAAAAAAAAAGAGACGTTTTTTTTTTTTAAAACACACTACTCACCTTCCATTTCAAACAAGTCTCACACACTATCTTCCCCCTCTCTCTCAATCTCTCTTGTCCCTCACTCAATTTAATCTTCCAAACCCACTCAAAAATCAATCTCTCCTTCACTCTCAATCCTTCATCACTCACCCATTCACTCCAAAAGCCTCAAATTCCCCACATTAAACACAAAACCCAAAATTCCCCCAACAAAGCTTCAAAATTCGAAATTTGGGGATTTAAATTGAATTTGTGCATCAAGAGGTAAGTATGGCTAAACTCCTTGTTAGTATTGCTTGATGGTATTGGTTGTTTGGTGTTGAAAAATTTTGGGTGGAAGTTCTAGTAAAAGTAGTAGAAAAGTAGTAATTTTGGGTGTGCGCGGAAGGTGTTCGATAAATTGCTCGTGAGAGTAGTTTTGCAAACTTTGCTACTTTTCGATTGTGGAGTTGCCGGTGTATTAATTTATTGAAGTTTTGTAGTTGCAACATGAGTTTGGGGGAAAATTTGCACATTTGAAATAAAAGGGGAGAGTACGGGAAAGCAATGGAGCGTGCTCTCAATGCACGAAACCACTGAAGACAGGAGAGTACGGGAAAGAAATGGAGCGTGCTCTCAATGCACGAAACCACTGAAGACAGGAACAACCACGGGAAGCATACATAAAGGGACGTTGTATTTAAATTTATGCAGTCCCGTCGGTTTAAATTGAGCTTACAATGTTTTAACTATATTCTCGTCTTGTATTGGTTTTGTTACTAAATCTAGTGAGATATTGGCATGTTTACGTGTTTAAATGTATAACGTTTGCTCGTTGGACTTAATTAGAGCCGTGCTCGCTCATTTATCGTTTTGTTTATTTTGTTTTGCTTGTGTTTTTTGTGTGTTCTTGTTTTTGTCGTGTCGTACCTTATTCCGTCATTCTCAATTCACACAATGGGGACATTGTGCATTTTAAGTTTGGGGGAGTAAGGTCGCGCTTGTTGCATGCTAGGTCGACCCGCCAAAATTTTTCAAATTCTTATTATTATTTGAACATGCTCTACAAAGTTCAAAGCACATTGGCTAATGTTAGGTAATATTTAAAGTGGATAACGAACTTTAGCGATAATAGGTTCTAGAACTCCTTTTGCTTAACTTAGAATCCCTCCAATCCATAGCTTGGAATCTAAATGTAAAAAGAGCATAAATGGCCTAAGTTTGGGGGAATAAACCCTTTTCGAGAATGAAAAACCTTTGAACACCTAACTCTTAAAAGAAATGAGTAGAGAAGTTGCTAAAATGTATGCACTTCTATGAGAGAAAAGAAAGGCTAAGCCTTCAATTGACGATACACATTGATCATTTTTGGTAATTGCTCTATCTCATTGTTTTAGTGCAAAAGTTGTAATAGAAGAAAAGAGTGTGGTGCTAGTAGCCCACAAAAGCAAAATTGCATCAAGTTCGCCATTAGTGCTAGTATTGTATTGCAATATTCTTGTAAAGCACAAAGTGCCTTGTTTCATTGTAAAAACAAGTGTGGTGAGAAAAGAGTTAGGAGCTAAAATCGTCAATTAATTCAAGAATAGGGAAAACACTCTTAAATTACCTATAACTTAGTCCCGTGAAGTGATTTGAGCATTAAGTTTGTAATCTACGGTAAGGAGAGATTCTTTGTTAAACATTAGAAGTCCATGAAAATAGAACCGATGATTTTGACCTATCGAAAATTATTCACCTAAGATAGAATCTAGCCGAAGCCATCACACACACACGTGGAGCTTGTTTAAAGAATAATTTGAAAGTGTTAAGTTTGAGCATTTCGATCTTAAGTATGTTTGTTTTGTTCTTGTTTTGTTTTCTTTGCTCGAGGACGAGCAAGTGTTTAAGTTTGGGGGTGTTGATAATGCCGTGAAAATGTCGTTATTACCTATCTCTTTAAGCCCAAAACATCTTGTTTTGATTCGAGTTTTTGTGTGTCTTCTCGTGTTTTCGTTTCTTTTGTGCTTTTGGCCCCTTTGTTTGGCCTTTGTTCGTCTTTTGTGTTTTGGTTCTCGTATTGATCGTTTTCTCCGTGGTTTGTAGGTATTAACATCATAGAGAGATTCGGAGTTGCGTATCAATGATATGAGTCGCTCTACCAACCCCGCGAGTCAAGCTTGAGCTTCAAAGGAAATAGAACCCGAAGTAAATCGTACAAGAACGTAGATAGCTTCTCACTAGAACATTCATAAATATTTCATGGATGGTCCAAATGAGCTGAATTTTGGATATGTCATAGATGAGTGAGTTAGCTACGCTACGGACTTTACGGATCTGGATTTCGAGTTCGGAATCAAAAGATATGCTGCTCAGAAGAAAGTGTGGCGGAGCAGAAAATCTGCAGAGAGCTTACTGCCTGAGCTCGCGGCCGCGAGACCTGCTGCCAGAAAAGCTGCGTGTTTTGAAGGTGTTTTATGTCCTTTGCCTTTTTCCCTCCCACTTGTAATTCCAACTTCTTTTGGGGACTTTTTGGCCTTAGTTGCCTTGTTTTGGAGGGTAACTTAGGCATGGAAAGTTGGTAGTTTTGCTAGGTTAGATATTAGGAGGTAAAATTCATCACAACTTCTACACTTCAACACTTTACACTTTCATCTTGCCTCCTTTGAAGAAAAGCTTTGGTTGGCACTTTGGAAAGAAGAACTCTCACTTGGACTCCCCATTGAAGATAAAAAGGCTTGAGGGAGATGTTGTTGAAGACCTCAACCACTAAGCTTATTCTAACTCTTTCTTACTTTGTTCATTTACACTTATGACTTTGTTTAATGTAATGAATATTGTGTTGATTAATATGATTAGCTAATCTCCTTTATTCTTTGTTTTTATTGATCCTATGTTTGGTTCTTGATTCTTGATTAAATGATGAGTTAATGATTGTTGCTATGCTTGTATACAAGTGTTTGTTAAACTAGTTTGAGCTTATGTCAACTTGTGGTAAGATCAACCATAAGATGAAATGAATTGATCTTTAATTGCTAGGCATAGTGGATTAAAGATTAGATTGTAAAACTAGGTTGTGATTTGATTTTAGGATAGGAATATACCTAGGCCATTTCATGTTCTTATAAGGTTTGGAGTTAATGCATCACTTAGGTTTAATCCTTTTAGACATAAATTGGATTAATCTACTTTGGTAGGTTCGTACGTTATCGGAAGATACGTATGAATATTTTATGAAATCTTGAACAACAAGCATAAGTGTAGTTGTCAATTGTTGACTCGTTTGTCTTGAATCGAACTAGGTGACGTAAAATCCTAGAAGCCTTTACATATTGTTAAGTCAAGTGTTAGTTTAATAATCACCTTACCTTAGCTTTAAATATCACACCACCACCACTTTACCTTAATCATCTTACAAATCTAAGTCGAAGTAACAAGACGTTAGTTGGTAATTAATTGAACAATTCCTCGTGGGTTCGACACTCCTTACTACTTTATTACTTGTAACGACCGTATACTTGCGTGTTTGCGTATTAGTATTTGGAACGCAACACTTTACTTGTAGAAGAATCCATTCATGTAGTATTTGATGAACCAAATCAATCTTCTGAAAAGAATCAAAGTATTGATCAAAACCTGTCTACTGATTTTCAGAAATTGAGTGTTGAAAGAAATGAGGAGTATATACCCATCATACTACCTGGTCTCAACTCAGCTGCTAACTCAAGTGCTGTTCAAAATCACACTGCTGATTGTCTAACAGAAGAGTTACAAACAGCTGACAGACCAGAGACTGTTCAACAGACTACTACTGGAACTCCAATAGTAGTATTGCAAGATCAAAACAGAGGAAAACATTCAGATTTACAACCTGATCGTAGATGGCTCAAGAATCACCCACCAGAGCTTGTAATTGGTGATCCTTTGGATAGAGAAAAGACAACGAGAGTTGCTGCAAGTGATGCCATGTTTTTCAGCTTCCTATCTCAAATAGAGCCTAAACAGATTGAAGAAGCTCTTAATGATTCAAACTGGATTGAAGCTATGCAAGAAAAGTTGAATCAATTTGAAAGGAATGAAGTCTGGTACTTAGTTCCTAGACCTAGTCATCAAAGGGTAATTGACACTAAATGGGTATTCAAGAATAAAATGAATGAAGATGGTATGGTCACCAGAAACAAAGCAAGATTAGTTGCCAAGGGATATTGCCAAGAAGAAGGTATTGACTTTGATGAAACTTTTGCACCAGTAGCAAGACTAGAGGCAATCAGACTCTTTCATGCTTATGCTGCTCATAAGAATTTCACAGTCTATCAAGTGGATGTGAAATCAGCTTTTCACAATGGAGAATTGCAAGAAGAAGTTTATGTTGAACAACCACCTGGATTTGAAGCTTATCAAGAAAAAGACAAGGTGTATCTTCTGAAGAAAGCTTTTTATGGACTGAAACAGGCTCCAAGAGCATGGTATGATACCATATCTGATTTTCTGTTAATTAAAGGATTTCGTAAAGGTAAGGTAGACAAGACCTTGTTCACTATTGAATGGGAAAATCATATATTGCTTGTGCAAATATATGTGGACTATATTATTTTTGGTTCAACAAATTAACAGATGTGTGATAAGTTCTCAAAGCTGGTGCAGAACAAGTTTGAAATGAGCATGATGGGAGAACTTAATTATTTTCTTGGGTTGCAAGTGAAACAGTTGCCTGATGGTATATTCATCAATCGAGAAAAATACACAAAGGATTTGTTCAAGAAATTTGGTATACTAATCTTCGTTTGGATAAAGATGAAGATGGCAAATCAGTGGACATAACCAAGTACAGAGGAATTATTGGGTCACTGTTATACTTAACAGCTAGCAGACCTGATATCATGTACTCTGTTGGGGTTTATGCGAGATATCAATCAAATCCTAAGGAATCTCATCTCTTAGCTGCCAAAAGAATACTCAAATATCTTAAAGGCACTGAAGAATTGGGATTGTGGTACCCTAGAGAATCTGGATTTGAGCTTATTGGATATTCAGATTCTGACCTTGCTGGCTGCAAGATTGATAGGAAAAGCACCACAGGTGTCTGTCAATTCTTAGGTAGTCGTCTGATCTCTTGGATGAGTAAGAAACAGGCTTCGGTATCCATATCTACTGCTGAAGCTGAATACATAGCTGCTGGAGCTTGCTGTGCACAGATATTATGGTTGAAACATCAACTAGAAGACTACAACATAAAAATCAGTGGGATACCTATCTACTGTGACAATACAAGTGCAATCTCACTTACTCAAAACACTACAAGTCACTCAAGGACTAAACATATTGAGATCAAACATCATTTCATTAGAGATCATGTGGAGAAAGGAAATGTCATGATAGAATATGTTTTTACTGAAAATCAGATCGCTGACATTTTCACAAAACCTCTAAGTGAGACAAGGTTTTCAACTCTAAGAGCTGAACTAGGTCTACTAAAATTGGATGCATAAGCTGAGGGGGAACTCAACAGAAGACTGAAGTTCATCAGCTTACACATCTTATTATCTTCAAAGGTTAACTCTCAACAGACTAGTTAACTTATGGATTCTTAAAGTCAGGGGGAACGTGTAAGACTAGCGGTACTTCTGATTAAAAGATGAAATTTGTTGATGAAAGTTAGTTGAAGTTATGTTTTCATCAGAAGATCAACATTTGAAGATTAAAGATTATTCACCTAGCTGGATTGACAAACAGCCGAGGAAGGTTATCAGTTATTGGCTTTCACTGATAACAGCCTGTCATCAGGACACTAGTCCAACAGATAAGTACTTTAGTTACTCGTCTGATCAGTCGTGTAAGAGCCTTTTGTTTAAAAACGTATTATTCAAAAACACGCTATTACAAGTATGCTGAGGTGGTTCGCATTCCCGCCTGACATTTAATGCTTTTTAAATTTTGAATCGCGTAACTGACGCCCGCACGATCAGAACTGACACAAAACGTATCTAACGGTTAGCGTGTATCACGGAAACCAAAATACCCTAACTCCATAAAACCAGATCTGATCTGCCCTGTATTTCTTTACGCACTCAAAAATATTCTAAGGCATTTGTAAGAAATTATGCTATCATTTCTGCAAAATTTCTTGTGTTCTCTCTAACCTTCTACAGAATCGACAATGACTCCTCAACAAGAAGCAAAGGCTGAAGGCATGTACCTGGTTTATGATACTTATCATCATTTTGGTACACCCGTCATGAAGGAAATCTTGGAAATGTTCCAAGCTGCTACTCTTGTGAAATTCATGGAAGCCCATGAAGATATGGTCTACAAGGATCAAGTAATGGAGTACTGCAACACTAAGGACGCTGTTGACCTTGAAAAACGAGAAACTAAAGCTACTGTCGGAGGACAAGTAGTCGTCATCACTCCTGCCTTGTTGCACGAAAAATTTGGGCTATCAAATGAGGGAAGAACTGATGTGTCTTCTATGGCAGAAGACAAGATCCAAGAGTTCTGGGCGATTTGTGCCAAGGAGGGAGAAGTCATGTCTGGAAATATAAAGAAAAAGCAGTTGAAGGATGAATATCAGCGCATGGCTGATATGGTCTCTAAGCTGATAGAAAACTGCACCTTCTCTCTGGACAGTGTTCCCATGAAGAGGTACTGTATGATGTTGGCCGTCTACTATGGTATTGATATAAATTGGTCTGTTGTGATTTGGTATATTTTGGCGCACTTTCCTCAGAAGAAGCAAACAAATCACAGGATTACTCTGAGTTACCTGTTTTATCAGCTAGGTTGTGGAATGACCCATGGGAAGGAAATTCACAACGCCAAAGCTATGGCCACATATCAAGCTGTTAAGGGAACAACCAAGAGGAAAAATGACGAGGAAGAAGAAGAGGAGGAACCTAAGGAAAAAGTTCCTACCAAGAAGCAGAAGAAAGGTACCGAAACAGCCAAGCCTGCTGCTCAGGCAAAGGCTGAGAAAAATAAGAAGGCTGATGAGCTAAAAGAAGTGGCTCCTAAGAAATTGAAGAAGGCATCTGCTCAAACAGCTGAGCCAGGTGTTCAAGCCAGAGTTGGTGAGCCTGTTGTGAAGGATGTTGCTGATAATATCATCAATCAGTCAATTGCGGAGATAAGGAACATGTCTCCTGCCTCACCTTCAAGGACAATATCTGCTGAACATCCTGATGAGCATGTTGCTCGCAGGACAAGAAGTCAACTTAGGGATACATGAGCTTCCCAACCTGTTCAAGGAAGAAGACCAAGGAAAACAGTCAGAAAGAAAATGACCTTCATTGAATCTCCTACTGAACTGTCTGACTTAGTCAGAGAAAGTCCTCCATCAGCAGAGAGGCCTGCTGAAACTGAAGAAGAATCTGCTAAGAAAAAGCAGGCTGATGGTCAAACTGCCCCACATATTACTTCAACAGAACCAACAGCTGAGGTTGTTCAACCTCATGATGATCCTGAAGTGCAGATCATCAATCCCATAGCAGCTGCACCACTTGCATCTGCTGGCCCTGCACATGCCAGTACTCAAGAAGACCAACCAGCTGACATAAAGAAAGGAAAGAGGAATATACTTATCAAAAGAAAGAAAGTATCAGCTGCTGACAAGAAGAAGAGGGAAGAGGCAGAGCAGAGAAAAAGGGATGACCAAGAAGAACAAAGGGTCCTTGAGCTCAGCAAGAAAGAAGCTGAAAAAGAAGAGGAGAGAAGATAGATGTTTGAAGCATAACGCAAAGCTGCTGAGATAGCTCTTGTTATTGAGCTCAGTAAAAAGGATGCTAATGGTCTTGCTATTCCTGGAGGCATAAAGATTGGTAAATCTTTAAATGCTAAGAAGAAGATGCCTGCTGGCATGGTTCAAACGAAGAAAAAATTTGAAGTAAGAAGAGCTTTTGATATTGTGAATTCTGACTCTTCTGTTTTCAACAGGTTCGAAAAGGCACTGGCTTACTTTGACAAGACGTTGATGCTTAAGTCCCTGCTTACTCACGAAAAGAAAAGATACATAAAATGGAGAGAGTACAGGATGAACAAAACTGTTGAGGAGATCCAGAACTGGGAAGAGTTTGCTAATGAGGATAAGTGGGTCCTTAATTGGCTGAAGACTACTTCCATCACCAGAGCACTGGATCCAGATTACGTTAGAGATGTAATGCACAAGTACACACAGGAGTTTGCTGCTGAAGAAGCAAAAATCATCTCTAATGATTTGCCAGCCAAAAGAAGGAAGCAAGATAATCCCATAAAAAGAGCTGTGCAAATTGCTACTCTGACAGCCTTGGAGAATTGGGCTGCCAAGTCAAGATATGAACAAGGTTCTCCAAGTGATCTGCCTGCTATGCCTGGGGTCCAGAAGATCACTTTTGGCAAGGAAATGAAAAGTTATCAAGAATTGCCTAAAGTGAAGAAAACTGCTCCTAATCGTCTGCCTGTTGTGAGGATGATTCGTCAGACAACAGTTTCACTGATGATGGCAAGATTGTTAACAAGATCTTTGAAGATGTCACAGATCAGGCTGATGCTGCTAAAGAACCCTTAGCCATTGAATGGACTGATAAGGAAAAAGCTAAAGACGAAGCTGATCTAAAAGACACTCATGTTCAACAGGAAGAAGATCAAACTGCATCACCTCAAATTCCAACAGCTGATATGCACTCATCGCTGATGGAAGCCTTCCAAATGATGCTGGAGTATTCCTTAAGTGAAATGGAAGGGAGGAACAAACTGCAACTGGAGAAAATGCAGAAAGACATGGAAGAAAAGAACAAGCTGCAGTTGGAACAAATGCAGAAGAATACTGCAATAATGGTGAAGGATGCCATTGACAACTTCCCTCTGCTTGAGGATAATACTCTGAGGATGAAACATAGTGTCTTAGACATGAACAGGAATATTGAAGATGTCAAAGCTGACATGAATCATCTTCATACTGCCTTAAAGAGGAATGAAGACCATATTGCTCATCTCACAAATACATTCATCAAAGTAGGTGAGGAGGAGACAACAACGAATCACCTGTTGGTAGAACAAGTTCATAAAGCTGTCACCAGAGTTGACACATAAATCTCCACTCTCCAACTTAACGTTGACTGCATCAATGATCAAGTTAATCAAATCACTACCACTCTCAATCATCTCACTGCAAGCCATGACCTAATCAATTAGAACATCATATCATAATGTGCTGCTGTTAGGATCCAACATGTTGCCCTCAACCCTCCTGTCAACCCTGATGATGACAAAAAGGGGGAAGATAAAGGGGAAGAGACAACTATTCAAGCTGCTGCTACTGAAAATCAAGCACTTGAAGAAAAGGCTGAGGAAACTAATGCTGCCAAAGACAAGGAGATTGATGATAAGGAAGATGAAAAGGCTGCTGCTGAAGAAGTTGGAAAGGCTGATGGCAAGGAAAAGTTTGAAGAAGAACCCAAGGAACAAGCCAAGTCTGATAAAGAAATGGCTGCATCCAAGAAACTACTGAAGAACAATCAGGGCCATTTACCAAGTACAAGGATGAAGAGAGGATAAAGAGAAGGATGGAGGAGGTAGAAAAAGAGCTAGAAATCAAACAGAAAATGGAAGCTGCCAAGTCCAATCTAGTCATAGATGATGCTGCTGATGAAGAAGGAGATGAAGAAGATGATGATGAAGAATCTTCTTATGAGTATTATGAAGAAGTTGAAGGAGAAAGTGAAGAAGCTGATGACTAGATTAGATCAAACCATTGTAATCGGTTTTCTTTATTTTCCTCAGTTATCTCATTTGATGAAAAACTTGTAACTTGTAATCACTTTCAATATATATAAAAAGTTCAAGTTTTTATTCCAACATACATTTCTATCTCAGAAATTTTGAGGATTAAAACTTTAGTTTAGGTAACAGGTACTTAGTTGGAGTTTTGTCATCATCAAAACGGGGAAAATTGTTGGATAAAGATGAAGATAAGAGTGCACTGAAGTTAGAAAAATTAAGGGAGGTTTTCATGATTTCCAAAACTCATCAAGATCAGATAAGTAAGGAAAACTTAGTTTAAATCCCTTAGAAGAATTTTGACCAAGTATGAAGACAAATCAGAAGGGTCAAATATTCAAAGTCCAGAAGACTACTGATCTGCTGAAGAGAAGAAATCAAACTGGTGTAACTCAGCCGACTCAAATCTGATTTGTTCAATTTTGAAATCAGCTCTGTTCATCATCAGACTTGTACTCTCATCAGCCAAGTGGAAAGGATCAAGAAGTCATCCCAACGGTAATAAATGCCACTGGAGTAATAAATGCTGAAGTCCGAGGCTATTAATGGCAAATGATTGAAGAAATACCTCGTATCAGCTCGGTGCATTTAATGCTGCCTGACAGAAAGTACAGTCTGCAGTACTGTCACTGTGCAGAGAGCCGTTCGCGGAAATTAAGGACTAGAAATCAAGAAATTTGAATTGTGTCTCTCTTCAACGGGCATAATTCAAATGAGTGAGTATAAATAGCTGAAGAGACGAAGAGAAAAGGAGCTAAAACACACAACAACTGAGATATTTAATTCGAAGCAAAACATTGTCTAAGTCTCAAAAGCTCAAGAACAGCTCACTCATCAGCCTTGTCATTTGTTGACTCAAGCTGAAGCTGAAGATCAAAGAAAGATACATTTTTCTGAGTGAAATTTGTTAGAGTGTTGTGAGGAGTACTTATCCGTCTTTGTGAGTGATAAGTCTCTGTAGAATAGGACTTCTTTGTGATTTCCTATTGCGAACTTACGGCCAGATTCATTTGTTGTTTTGGCGTAAGTGGAGTGTACTAATTACTGTGTGTACTTAGTATAACCCAAGATCTTTGTGACTTGCAAGAGTGGACTAAAGGATATTTACATCCATATAACCACAATAAAAATCTTTGTGTTTTACATTGCATTTTGCTTGCATATATTTTCAGACTGCATAAAACACTTCATAAAACTGTTTGAAAAAGACTTAAAGGAGTTTTTACAAAACTGGGGATAAAATTTTTCAAACTACTAAGTATACTTGTGAAAAACACTTAAAACATCCGCTGCAAGTATTCTGGTATTAAAACTGATTTTGACTAAAATCAGCTAAGTAACTATCAGACTAGTGGTCAACAAAGCTGTTCAAAGATTTGTTCACGATCAGCCTTGTAAGCTTACTGTTCTGTAACAGCTTAGCCTGCTTTCTGTTAAGCAAAGGTTTTAAAGCTAAAATTTGAGTAAAATTTTAAGAGGTCTATTCACCCCCCTCTAGACCTCATCTGACCACTTGGGACCAACATGTAAAAATGTCAAAACAGAATTTATGTCTGTCTTGGAATTCTAAAACAACATGTGTTTGGGAATTTTCTTTGTATTAAAACGCCATGTAATTAGTAATGAAATAAGTATATATTCTGTTGTCTTCTGATTTTCATGATGCTGGCCGGCTCTCTTTAAATTTTTAGGAATTACCACATGATTCTTTGTCATTATTACTTTTATTTAATATTCCAGAAGCCAGTAATTCACTTATGATGATGGGTCAATTTTTATTATCTTCGCTACATGTATCAAGTGCTCAATTTGAATGTAGATTTTTGTTTTTTTATTTATTTTTATTTTTTTAACGAACAGTTTGAAAGGGACTGGGGATATGGATAGAGATTTGCTAAGAGAAATGACAAATTATATCAGAAACCGGGTTTGATCGAACTCAAAGTACATAATTGTCTGACAAGAGCAACACACTTCATTTGTTACAAAGTATCGCTGGAATTGCACGAGTATTTTGTATGAGCTATCCCGAAAGTGCCCAACATTGCCTGGCATAGTTGCAAGAAAGAAGACGGTGAAGAGAAGTTTCTGACTCGTTACACCGTAGACACAAATCTTCATCCAACACTTCGTTTGGATCGATAAATTTGGAGCTGTGAATTTCAAATTCATAGCAATTCATAGCAACAATGAATAAGACTAGTTAGAATCATTTTGTAGGGTTTGGTTCATAGGGTTCCTGATTATTCGAAGAACTTGTTCACTTACTTGGCACCTATCACCATGGATATATCTAATATCGATTTTGGGAAGAAGATTAACTTGACGGATGTTGTGGAGGGTTTCTGCCTCGCGGGGGGTGACTGGAATCAGATTAATTCGTCTACTGATCTTATTTTGGTGGGTAGAATACTTGGTCTGAAAAGTGCAAATCTTGAGTCGATTAAAAATATTCTCTCGAAAGCATGGAGCCCGGGTAAGGGTATTGATGTGAAACAGATTGGTGATAGTCGATTTATCTTCTTGTTCAAACACAAACTTGACTTGAAGAGGGCTTTAGAGAATGGTCCTTGGTCGTATGAGAAAAGATTGATTGTTCTCAATACCATAAAACCGGATGATGACCCGTTTACAGTGGAACTTAATTGGACTGATTTTTACGTGCTAATTTCGGGACTTCCGTTAGCAAAATCGAATCGAGTTATGGGAGAAAAGATCTGCCGTAGGCTAGGAACTTTCAAAGGAATCCAATCAGAAAGCTCGGATTCAATTCTCGGAAGTGTTATTCGTGCAAGGGTGGGCCTAAATATCACCAAACCTATTCCAAGGGTTATGAAAATCTCTAATGACAAGGGTGATAATATTGTTGTTTCGTTCAGATATGAAAGACTTCCGAATTTTTGCTACCACTGCGGTCTTTTTGATCACACGTCAGCTATCTGTAATAACCGTTATCTCTTCGAGGAGGAACAAAAAATCGAGGACCTTGCATATGGGTCTTGGCTTAGAGCACCTAATTCCGGTAGAATTCAATCTGGAGGTTGGCAGGAATCTTCGGGTGTTTATGTGTATCAACATAAGATTGCTAACAGAGTCTCAGCTACTAATCTTCGTCATGATGAACTTAGGAAAACGGGAGCTGCAATTTTTTCACCCACTCAGACTCTCCCAAAAGCTACAACGCTGGACCCCCAGGTGTCGGAAAAATTCACTCCGGGTACTGGAATCGGGTTTGATCCGGTTGGGATCAGTTTTGGAAAAAATCCGTTTGGCAGCGAGGAAAATGGAAAATCAGATTTAGTGGATACGGGTACCATAACTGCTCCAAGAAAGGGGGAGAAATTATCTCACTCTCCACATTTTTCTCCCTTAACGGAAGTTAATAAAGGTAAGACAATTATGGAGTCTGATTTGAATTTATCCTCTTTCCCTAATAAGTCACACTTATTAAATAGCTCATCTAATTTTCAGCCCAATAGTTTTAATGCACCTCATCCCTTAAAAAATAAAGGCCCAAAAACCAATCTGATTGACTTAACTCTCCCTGATCCAACTAAATCTTCTACTTTGGGCCAGACCTCTCATAATCTCCCTCATCTCGGCCCAATTATCCCTACCCATTTACTTGCCCAAGCCATAAATTCCAACAAGAACCTGCCCTCTAATCCAGAAGCCCTTTCCTCTCTGGCCCATGGGATACAATCTACTTTGCCCAACAAAAATACACCCAATAAACCCAGACACACGAACACACCCCCTAACCAAACTCACTTGACCGAACCATGTAACCCATCTGACCCGGATCTTAGTTCTCGAACTCACCCGTTTAGTAATAGCAAGATTAAAACTGAATTCAACACCTTAACTGATAATGTTCTTCCCCAATTGCCCAGCAAAATTACAGCACCTCAAATTTCCTCCAACAATGACCTGAACCTACAAAACCCACTTATCAATGTACCCATTGGGGTGAACACCAGCATAACTCATCCCCCTTCCCATAAGTTAGCTCTAAAACGCAAGAGATCCAAAGGCAAGGAAAATGCGCCGCCTCCTCCATCAAAGATGAAATCGACCCTTAAAACGCCTAATAGCTCCAAATCCTCCCCTAATCCAAGTACCAACCTACCTGAAAAAAGAAAGAGAGATGCTGAACTGGATAAAATTTCTGACCATCATGATTCGATTACTCAGTTTAAACAGGGTGATGCTACTTCAGTTGTTCTTGAGAGACCTTCGAAGAGAATTCAACTTGTTACTTCAGAGACGGAGGCTGCCGAGCAGCCCCGCCTACCACTATGAATTGCCTAGCTTGGAATTGTCAGGGTCTCGGGGGTTTCCTGACAATTCGTAATCTCGGTTTTCATATCCGGGACTTTTACCCTCGAATAATTTTCCTTTCTGAAACGAAAGCAAAAGGGAGGAAAATTGAGTTCTTGAAACAACAGTTTAATCTTAATGGTATTAGTGTTGATGCTAGAGGTAAATCGGGTGGTCTTGCTTTGTTGTGGCGAAAAGATATTCAAGTGGACTTGCAAAGTTTTTCAGTGAATCATATTGATGCATTCGTCTATGTTGAGAATGATCCAGTGGGTTGGCGATTTACGGGGTTCTATGGTGAACCAGATAGCTCTCGGAGACATAAATCGTGGAATCTTATTCGCCATCTCTCGGCCTCGAGTAACAAACCGTGGCTGTGTGCGGGGGACTACAATGCTTTATTGAGTCAGTCGGATAAAGAGGGGGGCAACCGCATTCCTAATTACCAGTTGAGGGAATTTAGAGAAGCTCTTCACGATGCTGGACTTCTAGATTTAGGGTTCTTGGGCTCGTCGTTTACCTGGTCTAACGGGTGGGAGTTTCCACGTACGGTTAGTGAAAGATTAGATAGAGCTTGTGCTAGTGACTCTTGGGTTACTAAGTTTCCGTACAGTTTGGTTGAACATCTCAAGTTTGGGGGCTCTGATCATTGCCCGATTTTAATTAGAGCCCTCGATAAAGAAAATCCGAAACAGCGCAAGAAAAAGCGGAGATTCTTGTTTGAATCTATGTGGTTTAATTCGAATGATTGTTCGAAAGTGGTCAATAATGCTTGGAATGAGTCTGTTAATGTAACACAAGTGGGGAGTAATTTGCTTGATAGATTTAGGATTTGCCAAAGAGAACTTGAGGCTTGGAGTAGTTCGTCGTTTGGGAATGTTCTTAAAAAAATCAATTATCTACGGGAGGAAATCCACTTGTTGCGTACGGGGACAATCACCTCAACATCTAAAGCTAAAGAGAGCAATCTCTCCGTTGAACTTGAGGAACTTTTAGATAGAGAGGAAAAAATGTGGCAGCAAAGGGCCAAGGCCCATTGGATGAAAGAAGGGGATAGAAACACTCGGTTTTTCCATAGCAAAGCATCGGGGCGTATGAAAAAGAATGAAATTTTGGGGATTAGAAGAGAAAATGGTCTTTGGTGTAATTCTGATCTGGAAATCGAACGGGAGGTGGTAAATTACTTCCAAAATATCTTCACTTCATCTCATCCATCGGTTGACGATTTAAACTTGGTGGTGGGTGCTTTAAGAACGAAAGTGAGTTTTGAGGATAATCAGCATCTCTTTCAACCTTACTCCGCCGAAGAGGTACGCCGTGCTCTATTTTCTATGTATCCTTTAAAATCCCCTGGCCCAGATGGCTTCCCCCCTATTTTTTTCCATAAATATTGGAATATTATTGGTAATGATGTCACTTGTTGGGTGCTGGATTTTCTTAATAGGGGTAAGTTTGATGAAAACTGTAACTTCACTAACGTTGCTCTTATTCCGAAATGTGATAAACCTGAATTCATGACCCAATTCCGACCTATTAGCCTTTGTAATGTCATTTATAAGATAGCATCTAAAGCCATAGCAAATCGTCTCAAACCTATTATGAACGCAGTTATTTCTGATACCCAATCAACCTTTGTTCCTGGTCGCCAAATCACAGATAATGTTCTAGTAGCCTTTGAAACGACCCATTACATGAAAAATAAAACTAGAGGTGACGTAGGCGATATGGCCATTAAGTTGGATATGAGTAAAGCCTATGATAGAGTAGAATGGGATTTCCTAAGGGCAGTGATGATCAAGTTAGGCTTTGATGTGCGTTTTGTTAATCTTGTGATGACGTGTGTTACTTCTGTTACTTACACTTTTCTCTTAAATGGTTGTGAGTTTGGTTTTGTTAAGCCGGAAAGGGGTATCCGACAAGGTGACCCCCTCTCCGCATATTTATTCCTCTTTTGTGCAGAATCACTTAGTTCCTTGATTACTTTAGAGGAGGACATGGGTAACATGTGCGGCATTTCTATCTACCAAGGGACTTCGAGCGTCTCTCATTTATTATTTGCAGACGACACTATGATTTTCTGTGAGGCTACTATTGAGGCGGCAATTTCGATTAGGCACTTGCTGCATATATTTGGCTTAGCTTCAGGCCAAAGGATCAATTTCGAGAAATCTAGTGTTGTTTTCACTCGGAATACGCAAAGGGAGATAATTTCTGTCATTATGGATGTTTTGCATGTTCGTTTAGAACAGAAGCATAATCTTTATTTGGGGCTTCCTCTACTTATCGGCAGATCTAAAGGTGAGGTGTTTGATTTTATTCGGGACCGGGTCTGGAAAAGAATTCAAAATATTCAATCCAAATCTTTATCTAGAGCTGGGAGAGAAGTGATGATCAAATCAGTCTTGCAAGCTATTCCGTCATATCTAATGAGCTGTTTTAAACTCCCAAGGTACTTAATTCGTGAGCTTGAAGCTATGGTTTCAAATTTTTGGTGGAACGAGAAAGACTCTCCCAAAACTCATTGGGTAAAGTGGGATACTTTGTGTGATAGTAAAAGAGATGGGGGAATGGGCTTTAGAGATCTTGACTCATTTAATACAGCACTTTTGGCCAAACAAGCTTGGAGACTTTTACTTAATCCGGATACTCTCCTCGGCAAAGTACTTAAATCACGTTATTTCCCAACATGTGATCTTCTTGAAGCGAATGTGGGCTCTCGACCCTCTATTACATGGAGAAGTATATGGGGTTCCTTACACATCTTGCGTTCGAGTCTCCGTTGGAGAGTTGGAGATGGCAATTCTATCAATATATGGGGCGACAAATGGCTGCCTAGCCCGAACAACTTTTTGGTGTCCTCCCCACCAAGGTTTATTAATAGAGACTCCAAAGTCTCCTCCTTAATAGACGCAACTACTGGCTCGTGGAATATAGACTTGATTAAAGGAAATTTTTGGGAGGAGGAAGCCAAGATAATCCTTTCTATTCCCTTGGGAAATTTGAGGTACACAGATTGCTTGATGTGGCACTTTGAGCGCTCGGGTCGATTTTCAGTCAAATCTACATACCGGTTATGTCGCTCAATCAAATTAGCTGAAGTCGAAGCAAGGGTTGGTGGAACGAGTGGTACTCATTCCCGGAACTGGGACTGGATCTGGAAATACTAGCTCCGCCAAAGGTTCGCCATTTCATTTGGAGTTGTTGTTCTAATGCTGTTCCTATTCGATATGTACTTCATCATAGAAAACTCATTAGTGATTCCAGCTGTCCGCGCTGCTCAGATGGACCCGAAACGTTGCTGCACTGTCTGTTCGCGTGTCCTTATGCCCGCCAAGTATGGGCCCTTTCGGATATCCCATATGTTTCCTATAATACCACTTTTGAGGAGGCTGTAAAATGGTTCTCTCAGGTACGCAGCAAACTAGACTCGAAAGATTTCGGATTCTTTTCTATTATTTGTTGGTGGTTATGGTTTAGCCGTAACAAATTTTTGTGGGAGGCTTTGGACTTGGAACCATTTTTCTTGGTAAAATCAATACGTAGCTTCTTTCACAGATTTTCGATCTCTAAGAGTCGTGACAGTCTTCTTACCCCAGTTCGGACAACGGCAAGATGGTGCCCTCCACCCCAAGGTTATGTAAAGATAAATTTCGATGCTGCCATCTTGAATCACGAAGCTGGAGTGGGATT
Source organism: Penstemon eatonii (assembly GCA_038501285.1). NCBI lineage: Eukaryota > Viridiplantae > Streptophyta > Magnoliopsida > Lamiales > Plantaginaceae > Penstemon > Penstemon eatonii. The sequence goes on along the minus strand of CM076715.1, from coordinate 54,760,061 downwards.
GGGTTACCTAGCTAGAGACCCGAATGGTGTTTGTGTCAATTGGAGGACCAAACTAATCTGCCTACCACTTAGTCCGGATGCAGCGGAGGCAACAGCGGCACTACATGCGGTTGTGTTTGGTGTCGAAGCAGGATGGAATAACATTATTCTTGAAAGTGACTGCATTTCAGTTGTGGAGGGTATTGGTAGCAAAGAACCTTCAATGGGGGACCTAGGTCCAATCTTTGAAGAAATCAATCTTATAATTAAAGGTTTCAACAGTTTTCGGATTAATCATGCTTTTCGAGAATGTAATAGGGCTGCTCATTCACTTGCCAAACTAGCGTCCCAAGATTTCTTTTCCTGTCAGTCTCTTCCTATTACTGTCTTGGATATTGTAAACTCGGAATTTGTTTGATTTATATCACTTGGTTGGTTTCCCTCAAAAAAAAAAAAAAAAAAAAAAGTTAGAATCATTTTGATTTTGATTGAATTTCAAATCCATGAGTAATTATTTGTCACACTTTCAAGCAAATTGGTGTATTTGAAAGCCATCCAATATTGGAGTTATGTGATTTTCTTCCTAGAAAATCAAACTAAATAGAGCAAGTCAGATTCATGACGGTGGAACAATTTAATGAGCGCAACATGGGCTATTTCACAAGTTTACTTCTAGTGAATTCCAGATGAATTTAGAGTGTTTGAAAACTACCAGCATCCATGATAATTATTTTTTCCAACTTTTATTTGAAAATAAATCAAACAACAGGGGTAAATGCAAAGTACTCTCTTGTGTTATGCTAAACCTGCAAGAAATTATTCTGTGAAATTTTGATTGTGCCAAACTTTCTTGTATTTTCATAAACCCACAAAAAACACCCAATATGTAAAAAAAAATAGGTCATTTTGGATCGACATATTTCAAGAAATCATTTCTAAAATACTTGAAGTTGGTCCCTACAACTTCACGTGATATATTTTAAAAATAATTTCTCGAAGTTTGTCTATCCAAAACGACATGTTTTTTACAAATTGGGTATTTTTTGCAGGATTTTTTAAAATAGAAGGAATTTGGCGTAATAAAAATTTCACAGGATAGTTTATTGCAGGTTTAGCATAGCACAGGGGAATATCTTGCATTTTCCCAACAACAACATAATTTTACCCTACAGGTTGGAATCAAACACAATGATTGTTCTTTTTTAATATCGTCACAAACTCATCACTTGTATCGAGTTTACTCGGGTCTACACCATAAGGAAGACTCCAGTCAAAATAATGCAGCAAAAATCCCACAACCAACTGCACAGTTTTAATAGTCGTGTTTGTTCCTCGACACATCCTTTGCTCAACACTAGAAGGAATATATCCAAAATCGACTTCCCTGAAATCTCTTAAGACATGAAAGTAGAAGCGTCATCCCAATTGTTATGATCCACTTGAATTGCCCAATCATTCACTAGCACGACTTCACACCTTTCATCATGAACTTTAGGGGTTTTTTGCACTTTGCACTCCCGAAACATGGGAAATAGACACTTTGCACCTTCAAAATTGAGATTTAACACTTTGCACCATTGAAATATGAAAAATACAGCACTTTATACCCTCTTTTATTTTCAAGCAAAAATTCAAGGGCAAAATAGGTAATTCTATTGTAAATCTTTGGCACTTTGAACCTCCAAAATAAAATTAATACTTAACACTCCCTAATTAAGAATAAATTAACAACTTACACCCCCGAAACACAATAAATGGACACTTTGCACCCCAAAATACAAAATTAACACTTAACACCCTCAAATTAAAAAAAAAAAAACTCAAACCCCTCATTTTTTCCGGCAAAGTTGACCATTAAGGTGAATTTTTTTTAAGGCAAAATAGGTAATTATTTATGGGTCTTTGATATGTTAAAGTAGACAATGGGTCTTCAAGAAGTTTACTTGTACATTATTTAGTTATTTATGGTTATACTGTTGAAAGAAAGATGGAGAGAGAAATGAGTATTCGAGTATTTATAATTGTATTTTGCAAAATCTAAGTAAAAAAATGAATTTCCTATTTTGCCTTATATTTTTTTCACTCCGATAGTCAACTTTGACGAAAAAAACGAGGGGTTTGAGTTTTTTAAATTTGAGGGTGTTAAGTATTAATTTTGTGTTTTGGGTTGCAATGTGCCCATTTATTGTGTTTCGGGGGTGGAAGTTGCTGATTTGTTCTTAAATAGAGGGTGTTAAGGGCTAATTTTATTTCGGGGGTACAAAGGTTGAAATTCTCAAGTTTAGAGGGTGCAAAGTGCCAATACTATTGAATTGCCTATTTTGCCCTTGAATTTTTGCTTGAAAATAAACGACGGTGCAAAGTGCTGCATTTTTCATATTTCAAGGGTGCAAAGTGCTATATCTAAGTTGTGGAGTTGCAAAGTGCCTATTTTCCATATTTCGGGGGTTCAAAGTGTAAAAAACCCTAAACTTTAGTGTGAAAATGTGCTACTGGATGTTCTACAAGGGTTTCAAATACCATATTATATATCGATGTACAACCCCACATATATGTCTAATCGATGTTGATGTCCCATTTTAGTCTGATGTGGCTGAGCAATTGACACATGAACTGCGCACCCGAATGTGCGTAAATGGGAAAGATTTGGGGTATACCCTGACACCAATTGTAATGCAGAGTGAGGTCGGGTCGCAATGGGCCTCAATCGTACAAACATCGATGCATGCAATATTACATAGCTCCAAGTAGAGATCGAGAGTTTGGTGTGCATAACCAAAGTCCGAGCAATTATTTTTAATGTCTTAATAAGTGCCTCCGTTAGGTCATTTTGAGTATGAACATGTGCCACCGTATGGTCTACATCAATACCAAGGAACATTGTGTAGTCATGGAAAGATCACTACGTAAAGTCCATGATATTATCCATCTAGTAGACTTAATGGGCTAGTCCAGATAGTGTGCTCTCAACCGTATAATTTAAGACATGAATTTAGCAAATGAAGCGTTCCTCGTGGACAATAAATCGATCTGTGACCACTTGGTCGAATCATCAACTATCACCGTAAAATACCTAAAATGTCCACATAGGTGTGATAGATTCACATGTATCCCCTGGGATACACTCCAAGAAAGCGAGAACTGCACATTGATGCAGATGAAAGCGAGAGAATCCTTAAATCTAATAATGAATAGATTTATTCTTTGTAAGGTAACTTTCCATGTTAAATTGCTTATCACACCAGCTTAATTCAATTAAACATCCGCTTGGATTTGAATAAAAGAAAGGGTTGTCGACATATATGAGCTATACAAGAAAAAAAAATTACGGTATAATCTTAAATTGATATATTGATTTTTCATATTAAGTCTTGTTAGTCACATGCAACATCTGAGAGATCGTTTTCAACAATAAAGTGGGTAAAAAGCCATTAAGAAAATCGAGAAATTTTGTACTCATTCTTCAAAAGTGAATGTTATATAATATTAAAGATGGTTGTATATAACTTTGATAAAGATTTTCTTAAATTACTTTAGCGTATTAAATTTATAATAATATAGTTCTCAATGTCTATTCTTATGCAAATAAAATATATTGAATATCATTGTAAATATCAGAGCCATGGAGGTAGAAGGTATATAGTGATTATATGGGTTAACACATGATTAAAACTTTATTGTGTGAAAATGAATATTTTCCGTAAAAATGAAAATATTAAAAATAGTTTGAATCAGGAATATGATATTCCTCAGAACCTAGATCTACTTAATAAGTGGACTATTCCTAGAATTGAACCTAGAACCATTTATAAAATGGGTACTTTTGAAAGAATTGGACTTAAACAAATTGTTAAGACTACAGAAGAGTCTATATCTCTTGATAATGATGAATTAACCATAAGATTACTAAATGAAAATGATATTCTATCTTATAGGTATACCCATAAGTTTATCCATATAGGATTAGTTCAAATTGCTTTTAAACCGTTAACTTTGGTAGGATTACCAGAAAGTTTTATTGCTGCCCTACGTGATGGTAGAAATCTTAATTGGAAAAAATCTTTGATGGGAATAATACAATCTAGTCTGGCACATGGACCAGTTTATTTTAATGTTTATCCTAATTTGCAATTATCTTTAACTGATGTTAATTTGCTTGATGCTTTAACTTTAAATGTTAAAACTCATGGTTATGACTATGAACATGGAACAGAAGTTATGTGTGTTTGTTATAGAGTTTATTTTAAACCTCTTTATACTTTAAATCCTAATTGTAGGATAATGGATAAGAATATGAATGAAACTGTCATAATTGAAACCAATCTTGGTAAATCTAATATAACCACTAGAAGAACAATTAAGTGGGATGAAATTCCATTTCCTGATACTTGGAAAATTACAAATGCGGTTAAACAGAAACCCCAAATATGTAATGATTTTTCTACTATATTCCAATCTCAGACAGGAGATATTTCTATAAAAATGATAGAAAATAGTACTAGAAATAATATTTCTAGGAGTACTTCAGTTAGGTCTTATATATCGCCTTTAGATGATTTAGTCATACCTACAAGAACCTCAACTTCTTATGATCATGAGAAATTTCCTGCTAGAAATTCTACATCTCAATTTAGAGAATACTCTGATAAAGTTGAAAAAATTCTTCTCAACAAAGATAATATAGGAAAAGGTATTTATAAAAACACTGAAGAAGAAAATTCTACAGCTTCAGTTAGAAATATAGAAGAGGCAGATGTAACTCCCTCAGAAGCCAACTTTGATGATATTTAATGGATAGTACACCAAAAATAGATTTTAGTCCTGGTTCCCAGGCAAGACAATTAATTAAAAAAGAATTTAATCTTCCAAAATGGAAATTATTTAGAAAATGGTTTTTTAAAAATATTTCAATCGAAGACCAAACTTATTTTCAAAATGAATTTTATAAATTCACTTCTTTACAAAACAAAATTATCCATTTTGTTCCTTGGTTTGTAATGACATATCTTGAAAATCATATTTCAGTTTTAGAAAGAACTTATAAATTATCAAATGGAGATGTTTTAAGGAGTGTTTTTCCTCCCCAAAGTTCTTTTACTGTTGGTAATGATCACAAAACTATAAACTTTACAGCTTTTTCTAAATTATTAGAAAATGATGCTTTGCAAATTACAACCAGTAATATAAATAGTATATTACAACAGAATAATTATACAAATCTCTATTTGAATATCTTAGGAGATCAAATTAAGGAATTACATAATAGAGTAGAAGAGATCTTCGCGGTAATAAAAAAATGTTAAACCGATGATAGATTTGGATGATAAGCCCATTAATAGAATCATTTCTACCTCTCATTTGCAACCGCCACCTGAAATAACAGATTTTAAATTAAAATCGCATAAAGAACTAGAAAAATTTCTAGAAGAAAAATTTAAAGGATTAAAATTAAATACTTTAAATTATGAGTTTACAGAAGGAATGAGTAGAGATAACTACAAAGAAAAAATTAGTGATGAGATAAATAAAATAGAGAAATTTGCTGATAGGCCTACTCAACGATTATATTACTATAGGAGACCTTCCCCTATGGACACGTTGCATGAAGAACAAGAATATACTGTTAATAATAGTTATAATGGGAAAAATATTTATGAATGGAATTTAGATGGTTATACTGAAAAACAGATCTATACTTTAGCTCATAGGATGCTTATGTATAGTACTATTTGCAAAAGTAATAATAATAGTGATAGCACTGTTGCTAAAATGATTGTTGCAGGATTTACTGGCCAACTTAAAGGTTGGTGGGATAACTATTTATCTGAAACTAGTAAATTAGATATTTACAGAACTGTTAAACAGGAAAATGGTCAAAATGTTGAAAATGCTGTTTATACACTTATAGTGACCATTTTAGAACACTTTACTGGAAGAATTTCCGATAATAGTGAAAATATAAGAACTATGTTACAAAATCTAAGATGTAAGACTCTTACAGATTTTAGATGGTATAAGGATACTTTCCTTAGTAGAGTCATGGAATTACCTGAGTGTAATAACTCTCACTGGAAATCTAAATTTATAGATGGATTGCCTAACCTATTTGCTGAAAGAGTTAGGAAGAATCTAAGAAAAGATAGGATTAATATACCCTATGAAGATTATACTTATGGTAAGCTAATAGGTACTTGTATTCAAGAAGGATTAGCTTTATGTAATGAGATTAAATTAAATCAACAGGTTAAAAGACAGAACCTAAATGAAAAAGGTCAATTAGGACAATTTTGTAATCAATTTGGTATGGATATTCCTACTACTTCTAGAAAAGGAAAGACCTATAAGTTTAATTCAGGAGCTGATAATGTTTCTCACCATAAGAAAAGGAGACATCTCTCTAAAAAGAAAATAGAACAAAAGAATAAGAAAAAAGAGGAAAGAGCTTCAAATAAGAAGAAAATTGTTTGTTATAAATGTGGTAGAATAGGTCATTACGCTAATAGGTGTAAAATGAAGAAAAAGATAAATGAATTAAAGATTGAGGAATCTATGAAAGAGAATTTAGAAAAATTACTTATAAATTCTGAATCTGAACCTGAAGAATCTCAGGATAGTGATAATGAGTCTAGTAATAATTCTTCTGAAGATATTGATGTGTTAGAAGAAGAAGAAATAGCTTCTCAGGATTCTAGTTATTGTTGTGATTCTTGTGCACAAGGAGGAACTTGTGAAATTCATGGAGAGAGAGAGGACTATTATAAAGTCTTGTCTCAATTTAGAAATATGAATCTAAATGTTTTAACTTCAGGAAATATGTTAGAATTCCTAAAGCAGATTAAAGATCCAGACTTAAGGACAAAACTTATAGATCAGATGCAAGTAGAGGACATTCCTTCAACTAGTAAAGATTTTGATAGGATACAACCTACTATACCTATTAGTTCTACTGAACCTTATAGTATGAATAAAGTTTATCAACTTTTGAAAGAAAGACAGAACATAGAAATACCTACTTCTGTTAATGATCTCAATAAAGAGATAAAGAATTTAAGAATAGAGATTTCAAATTTAAAAACTAATAACCAAAAATTAGAAGAGAGAATTACTCGTCTTGAGATGGTTAAACATATAGGTACTAATGTGGAATTTGGACCTAATGAGTTTGATGAAAATATTATTCAAGATAATTTCTTATCTAACCTTAATATGGTGATGTCGCAAAAATGGTTTATAAAAATTACACTTCTTATAGATAATCATTTTAGAAAAGAAGTTGTAGCTCTTGTTGATAGTGGAGCTGATATGAATGTTATACAAGAAGGAATTATTCCTACTAGATATTTTCATAAAACTACTAATTCTCTTAGTCATGCTGGAGGAGAAAAATTAGATATAAAATTTAAAATTCCTTCAGCTTATATTTGCAAAGATAAGATTTGTATTCCTACAAGTTTTTTACTTGTTAAAAATATTACTAACCAAGTTATACTTGGAACCCCTTTTATTGATCAGATTTATCCTTTGACTAGAGTTGATAATTCAGGAATTACAGGAACTTTTGAAGGAAAAAAGATAACTTTTAAATTTATTACTAGGCCATTTCCTAAACTTTTACATGAATTGAAAGATTTACTTGATCATAAAGTTTCTCATTTAAACTATTTAAAGCAAGAAGTAAGTATTCTTACTATTGAAGAAAAACTTCAAAGTCATACTTTGCAAGAAAAAATAAAATTAATTTATAATAAATTATCTTTAGAAGTTTGTAATGACCATCCTAATGCTTTTTGGGAAAGAAAAAGACATATTGTTGAGCTTCCTTATGAGGAGGATTTTGATGAGAGGAAAATTCCTACTAAAGCTAGACCGTGTCAAATGAATTCTGAATATTTAGAATTATGTAAAAAAGAAATTGAGTTCTTATTACAAAAGGGTTTAATAAAACCTTCTAATTCACCTTGGTCTTGTACAACCTTTTATGTTAATAAACATAGTGAACAAGAGAGAGGAGCCCCTAGGCTAGTTATAAATTATAAACCTTTGAATAAAGTTTTAAAATGGATTAGACATCCTATTCCTAATAAGAAAGATCTTTTAGATAGACTATATGATGCTATCATATTTTCTAAATTTGATTTAAAATCAGGATATTGGCAAATTCAAATTAGTGAAAAAGACCAATATAAAACTGCTTTTAATGTTCCTTTTGGACATTATGAATGGAAAGTTATGCCATTTGGTTTGAAAAATGCCCCTTCTGAATTTCAGAAAATTATGAATGATATTTTCATACATTATAGTGATTTTATAATTGTTTATATTGATGATATTTTAGTATTTTCAAAAACTATTGAAAATCATTTTAAACATTTAGATATATTTAAAAAAGTTGTTATTCAACATGGTTTGGTTATTTCTAAACCAAAGATGTCTATTTTTCAAACTAATATTAGATTTCTTGGTCATAATATTGAAAAGGGAAAAATTATTCCTATAAATAGAAGTATAGAATTTGCTTCTAAATTTCCTGATGTTATTACGGATAAAACCCAACTCCAAAGATTTCTAGGAAGTTTAAATTATATTTCGTCTTATTACAAAGATTTAGCCACTGATGCAGCCGTTTTATATGATAGACTTAAAAAGTCCCCTACTCCTTGGACAGATGTCCATACTAATGCTGTTAAGTTAATTAAGAGTAAAGTGAAATCACTTCCTTGTTTAATGCTTGCAAATCCCACTTGGGAAAAAATTATTGAAACTGATGCTTCTGACATAGGTTTTGGAGGAGTTTTAAAGCAAATATGCCCTACTACTAAACAAATATTTTTAGTTAGATTTCATTCTGGAAAATGGAATAATAGCCAGAAAAATTATGCTACTATTGCTAAAGAAATTCTTGCCATTTTTAAATGTGTTTTAAAATTCCAAGATGATTTATATAATCAAAAGTTTAAAATTTTTACTGATTGCAAATCTGCTAAATATATGTTTAATAAAGATTTTAAACATGATGTTTCCAAACAAATGTTTGCTAGGTGGCAGGCTCATTTAGCCCCTTTTGATTTTGAAATTTATTATAAAAAGGGAGAAGATAATCATCTTCCTGATTTTCTGACCCGTGAATATTTACAGGAAAATTAATGACAGAACCAGAAGATGAAGAGGTCATGGACCTTATTGTTGATGGATTGAAAGATGAATATTGCCTTACTGATAGTAGTGAACCAGTTTATCTTAGAGATGGTCTGATTGGTCAAGGACATCCTTGTGTGAATACTCTTAATAAGAGTAATTTTATATCAAATAAAAGAAATGTTAGACAGATTAAGAATGCTATAGAAAGATTTGAGGGAGAAATTAGTGAAGCTAAAAATAATAGTAGGGTTTCAGAGGAAAATAAGGCCCAATTAATATTATTTTATAGAAACCTTATATGGTATTGTCAGCATAAATTGCTAAAACTTCAAGGATTTTATAAATGAATGATCCCCATTTAAGTAAGTCTGAAAAGATTTCATTAAAAAAGAATATTTCCTATCTTAGAAATAAAATTGATATTTGTAAAGATAATATATCGTTCATTAATAAATTCCCTCATTTATTTTGTGGTAATCATATTGCTGCTAAAGAAAAATATAAAAATGATATTATTGAATATCAACATAGATTATTAAGAATTAACAATTTTTATAAATGACTTTTCAGGTAATGTTACCTCGGGACTACAGAGGCAGACCTCCAAATTATAGAGGTCGAGGAGGAAGGGGGAATATAATCTCCCAGATTCATGGAAAAAGACTAGTTGCAGAAAATATTTCAGGAGTGGGTGAATCATCCACATCATCTCCATCAAGAGGAAATCCTCAAACATTTGCAAATATTTTGCAGGATAACGAATATGACGATAACATAAATTATGCTGAAAATAATAAGAAAGAAGTTATACTTCATTTAGAACATTCTGATTTAAAATGGAAGGAGGACCCATGGTTCCTAATGAACAGGTATCTTGATAATACTCAATTTACTGCTACGTCATACAAGCAAATAAATTTTTATGAAAATTTGCTCAAAGCAACAGAAAGCTGTGAAATTACTCACTTTACTTCTAATGACCAGAAAAGTTATACTTTTAGCAAAATAATTATAAAAAAGATTTTGTCATATCAAGAATGGGGTTTATCAACCTTCAAAGAAAAAGATTATATCTTTTCTGAAAAAAATGTTTCTATTAAATTTAATTACTGGGATTATATCTCAGCATTCGATAAAGTGTTATATTACCAGAATATTAAGAAAAAACATACTTGGTTTATCAAGATATGTGGAGAAGTTTATAAATCTCCTATTCCTAATTGGTTTATTAAATGGTGGTCATATCACGGTCCTTCATATCAAATCCTTCCAGAATCTTGGAAAAAGTTATATTTAGAATGGATAGATTTATCCCCCCAATTGACTCAGCTAATAGCAATACAGAAAGTTGATGAGCTTATAGCCTCCATGCACTTCTTTATAGAATTTTCTATACCTTGGATTTCAAAATGGATTCCAGTTGTAAGTTATACAGAATACAACACACCATGTTTATACAGGATTTCATTCTCAAAATTTTGGGAAAAAATGAATAAAACAGACCCAAATTCGGGAAAGTCATATGGAGCTGAGACTGAAGAATTAATTCAGTCTAAAATATCGACTTATAAGTCAAGAGATACAGAAGAAACTTCTAATCCCTTCCAAGTAATATCTGGAAAGTTAAAAATGAAGAAACAAGATTTGTCGAAAGCCGAAATTATTAAGGCATATATGGAAGCCATGAGAAAAGATATCCAAAAGAATTTCAAAGAATTCAAAGAAGAAGATTCAAAATCAGATACAACAATGGCGTCTGGAGATCTAGCTGGAGAAGCCCAGGACCCATATGAAGATTATGATGCTGAAGAATTAGCAACAGCATATGAGCTGGAAACATTATTTGATAATATCAAAAAGGGTAAACAGTAAGTGTCGGCAGATGAAGACAATTGAGTGTCGGCAGATGAAGACAATTGAAGATTATTCAAGATTCCTACATAGGGTAACTTTTAATAAAGCAGGAGACATAGCTTTTGAAAAAAACATAGCTTTTGGAAAAGATAATCACGGGTGGTTCAGTGCTCTAAATAGTAAAAAATCATATTGAAGAAAATTTTCAGGTCCGGAATAGCCAGGCTCTATAAAAGGCAGACATTAGCTGCTTAGGAAATCATCTTTCCGCTACCGCTCTACTACTACTACTACTACTACTCCCCTTGTAATAAAAATTTTATATTTCAGTTTTTAAATTTCAGTTTGTAAAATCTTGTAACATATTGAAGAATTAAATAAAGCTTGGTTTGAAGTTTATTCTGAGGTATTCCTTTTATTTTACTTTTCTGTTTTAAATTTTTATATTTATGTGTTATATTTAGCCTAATGATAGGCTAAATACTATTTAATCATGTGTTGAACCATATATTGCTATATATCAGAAACCCCATGTGTTCAAAGTATTATTTGGTACATGGGTCATGAATAATATAAGAAATTAGGATTATGGTTAAGTAAATATTTCTGGCAAGAATAATCTTGTGAATTCATAAGTAAATATCCTTGCCCCTCTCTAGCCGTGTGAAGGCGCTTTCTTGGGCTTTTTGATATTGAACATGAATTTATTTAAGATTATTATTTGACGGATTTATTTTCTTGTAAAACTTATTCCGATCTAATCCTAAAGCCTTATGTTATGAGTGTACCTGGGTCCAGAATGGTATTTGAATATCATTGTAAATTAGTTTCATCGATGGTTAAACTCAGCCGCCCTGACTCTCTGATTCTGGAACCATCCATGCCTGTGATATATCTTAATGGACATTTTACTCCCATGTGATATTGTCTGATAGAAATTTAATCCTCCCTCAAAAGAAAAACTGCAAAAATTTAGATGGGGAGTGTACTTCTTTTCCAAAAACACAAGAAATATCTTGCTCTTTGATTTATCATGGGGACGCGGTAAATGACCTTTTAACAATAACACGTGGAGGTGAACTCAATTTATACGTAACTCCCTAATGATTATCAAATGACAAATAATTGTGGAGGTAATAGCAATTTAACTCTACGTGATATGTATAATGATTAATTTATCCCTCTAATTTGAAAAAAGCACTTCACCCCCAGTAAAATTCTGATATATTCACACGCCTCTCTGAGATTTTTGAGCTTAAAATGAAAAGAATTGACAAAACTCCCCCTTTTATATACTTTGACCATGTCAACTTACAAATGTGGCACTTTACCTCCTGTATTATTATAAATATGATTAATTAACCCGTGTGTTATAATAAATGTGACAATTTACTCCATGTGTTATGATAGATGTGACACTTTACCCCCATGTATTAGGATAAATGGGACATTTTCCCCTCTTAAGTGTACTTTTGTATTGTTAGGCCACACATTTCATGCTCGCTCTCAATAGACACTCTTCATTTGAATGAGGGAAATTGCTCAATTAAAATTTGCACAAGGGGATAAATGATATTTCTTATATCATGAAGGCATAAATTAAATATATGCATATCATAGGGGGTAAATTGTAATCAACCCAATAATTGTGACATGTGAGTTGTAGGGGTGTACATGGTTTTCAAAATTGTACCGGACCGTCCCGTACCTGATAGAAATAGTGTCCTGCAAGCCAGCTGTATGGCTATCATTTATTGTTATAAATAAAGGAACTATTCGATATTGATTAATAAAAATACTTTATTATATGGTCATCTTTATTTTAAGTAATAATTATCTACGCATAAGGATAGAAGTCCTAAGATCACAGGGCTATGGGACAACCCGCGGACTGATCTCCAAGACCGTGATCTAGAACATATTCAAGAGTTGTAGAATCCAATCGAGAAAGGACATCGTTGGATTCGGTTAGACTCTCACTGTTGTGTATACTCCGATGAACTGGAGAACGCTGGGGTCCAGGAGCGTGACTGGAATAGTCGATACACATAAGTGGGTGGCTTGCCGGGATATCAAGTGCACTGAATACCCCAATTAGGAAATAACTCACCATGGAAGCGGTAGTCGCATATCGGGGTTGAAGTTATTCCAATTTACGATAGTATACGAGGAACGATCCCAAATTACTTGAGATAATAGGGTTTATCTGGTGCGAGAACATCTATGCTTTGATGTGAGTTTCGACTGACTGGAGATTACCAGTAATTCTCTGTGAACTCGTGTTGGGTATAGAGGAACTCGTATGCAGGTTCATATTATCAACAAAGGATCCATTGACCCGACTTGATAGGTAGAGAAATTCTTCTATGGATTTCTGTGAGAAATTAATTCTGGTAAAAGTCCTTGGCCAAGGTATCTGATGGCTTTATGTTAGTAGCTCATAAAGATTAAGTCAAAGAGAATTAATTCGAGACCAGAATGCATAAGGTCAAGACAAAAGAAAAAAGGGAGACCGATGAAAGACCATACCCTTATGTCTTGACTGGGAGATTGATCGATAAAGAGATTATGGCGTATACGGTAATTGTAAATGATAAAAGGTTCACTGAATTAATTCACCAGTGATTGGGCTCCATGGGCTTGTGGCCAGACATCGACCGTGGAGTGTGGGAGAATTTCTAAATTGGCAGGGGTGCAAATTTTGGAATTGTCAGTCGACAGAGTGTTTGACTGATTTTAAAGTATTTAATACTTGAATAATTGAATTAATACTTAATTATAACTCACGGACAATTATGTGGTGAACCTATGGGGGCATACACAATACACATGAATCGAAAGCGAAGAAAAAGGAAACAACTGGGTCGACCGAATCGACTGGGTCTGAAAAATAGACTTGGTCGATTGGTGACTGGGTCGACTGGGTCGACCCAATTGGAACAAATTGGATTCGATTGGAATTGGATCAAGATTATAAATTATATTGGAATTTAATTTGTATGTTAATTAATTAAGTTGGATTTAATTAATTATAGAAATATTTAATTAACTAGATTTAGAGTCTAATTTAATTAACTGGGAGAGTTGTTAATTAATTGGGAGATTAAATAAGGCACGATCAAATTAATTAACTGGGCCATGAATTAATTAGGAAGACTTAGTATTCTAATTAAAAGGGCCATGGCCCATGTAGGAGACCTGGAGTCCTAGTCCTAGGAGTTTTAGGTTAATGAGATACCTATAAATAGGGGACTTGATGTCATATCTCATACACAACTTTTAAGAGCCAAAAAGCAAAGTCAAGAAAAACACTCTCCCTCTCTCCCAAGCACAAATCGGCCGAACCCCAATTCTTCCTTGGAAGAATTTTTCGATTTTTGTCTTTTGTTCCAAGTTTGTTTCCTAAACCCAGATCTTAATATATCCTATGTTCTAGCCAATCAGGGTATATTATATTTCGTGTAATTGTGGTGTATCAACCCATAGAGGCGCAACACGTGGGGTGCTACTGCACGGCATAGGATCGACCAACTCGAGGGAGAAACTTGACTTCATCTGCCAACTAGGATTTGCAAGGAGACAGGTATAACGTGTAAACTGTTTATACTGTCGTTTATATAAATATTCATATATATATAACTAGAGTAGTATCCTGACAAGATTCCGTAAGAGGTCCTAAAATTTTTAAATTTCGCTGTGCCTAGGGTTGTTTATGTTACAGAATACTAACAGTGGTATCAGAGCCAACTCTAGGCTTTGTATATATATGAATTTGTAAATTCTGTGATTTAAATCATATGTTTGATTTATGTATGGCTAATTCTTTAACTGTGCATGTTTTAGGACGTAAATCTGTTAATTTAGAGTTAATGATAAATTTTGATTTGAAAATTTTATCTTGTTAGTTTTTATTTTGGATTGGGATTTAATTAGATCTATTTAATTAAATCAAGTAATCGAACAAAAAAAATTGTATCCGACAGCGGTGGCACGCGGCGGTGCGCAACAGCGCTCCGCGGCTGGGCGGCCACCGCGAGAGCGCAGCAGCGGTTGCCGCGGACAGTCAAAGATTGGCCTCGAGTGGTTGATTTTTGGTTGGACTCTAATTCTGCCTATTTTGGAAATTCTGAAAATCTTAGAATTTTGGAAGATTAGGAAACTTGGAGTTTTTGGATAAGGTAGAGATCTTGTTAGATTTAAACACTACCTTAATTAAACTAATCTAGTCAAAATAGGATTATCTTGAGAATCTTGGAGATTTGGAAACATTGGAAAACTTAGAGTTTTTGGATAAGATAGGAATCTTAGAGATTTGAAAACTATCTTAATTAACCAATTTAATCAAGATAAGTTTTGTAGATTACTTAGAACTCAAGTAAGAGTTAATTAATCTTAGAGATTAATTGATAATTCAAAATTAATTAACTTGGATAAATTTTGTTAATTAAAATTAAAGGAGCCAGTAAATTTACATTTATGCCCTTATGTGAATTTATGCATGTTCTTGAGTGAATATGTGGATTGGTCGATTTTGCCCTTTAAGCCCTGTGTAGTTTTGGTTTATTTTTTTTATGGGTTGTAATTAAATGGGCTTGATTGGTGCCCTTGCTTGCGCAAACGAATATAATAGAATAGGACCATTTATTTTTATAAGTTAGACTTAGAATAGGCTTGGAGCCGAGAAGACCTCATGAAGACTTGAAGATCCACATGGAGGCCCATAACCTTGGAGGACATGGAGGCCCAATTCATTACGTGGAGGACCAATCAAGCTGGGTATTACAAGAAGTTAGGCCCATGATGTATAGGTTTGAAAATTGTAATAGTTAGGACATTTAATTTCCACCCTAGACTGGCCAATTGATCCATCACATGGCTCGTGATGGATCGCATAGGATGGGCAATCGATCAATCAAATCCGGCTAGGTGATGTATGTTTACTTATATTCTTTAATGTATGTCATGCATGCTTAGAATATATCACGTAAACAAGACAAAGCATAATCTGATGAGACCTCGCACAAGAAAACATAAAACCTCCAATTGAACTTAAAAATTCAATTAGAATATTAAATCGAATAACGGGCGCATAAGAATAGTGTCTATGGTCCGAGCCTACCCAATTACTAGGTCTTAGGCATACTGTACAAATATATCTCGATGTCTCACGAGTGGTGGGTCGAGCTATAGGAAGATGATATGTCTATTGCCTCGATGCACGAGTTTAGTGCCAAGGGAGGGGATAGCAAGGTTTTAGGCGCTGTCTCACGAGTCGTGGGGCGCCTAGGATTGAACTATTTCTCTCCACGAGTATTGGACATGATTTAACGCTAGTAAGTATGGATGTCTCACGAGTTGTGGGTCCATATCGAAAAACGAGGCTAAATGAACTTCAGGGTTAGCTGCGATGGTTAACCGACGACGTAGTCAACCACCAAGTGAATCAAATAGTATGGCCAACGAGTCGTGGGTACTAGGAGATTGCATTTGGGCCTTAAGCCCGCTAGGATATTTTAAATTCCCGAAACTTATGTGGGGGCATAAGATTTTGATTATAATAGTAGGAGTAATTTACAAATAAAACCCATGTTTGTAAATTGTGCATTTTTAATCTTTCGCGTATTTATTTCTTCTCTCGTCGTTTTATAGATATAATGTCTAAGAATCCGATTTCAATCATACTTGAACAAAACAAATTGACTGGACCCAACTTCCATGACTGGGTCAGGAATCTTAAGATAAGATCATTCTCGCTTCTGAAAAGCGAGGTTTTGTCCTTGATGGGCCCCCTCCTGAAGTTTCTAAGGATACCGACAATACTGAGAAAGAAGTTGTTGATCTATGGCTCGACGCTGACTTGCAGTCACGTTGTCTCATGCTGGCATCCATGTCGAATGAGCTTCAAAAGCAGCACGAGCATATGAAGTCTGCTTTTGAAATCTACACGCACCTGAATGGTCTATTTAGGGTGCAAAGTAGATACGAGCTGTATGAAACCGCTAAGACTCAGCAACAAACGAGGATGGCAGAAGGTTCTAATGTTCGTTCTCACTGCATCAATATGATTGGGCTTATCAAAAAGCTTGGTCATCTTGACGTGAAGATGGACAAGACCTATTGCCAGGATATAATCCTCCAATCGTTGCCGAGATTATTCGTGGAATTTGTAGTGAACTACAACATGCACAAGATGGATGTTGAACTTCACGTGTTGGCTAATATGCTCGCCACTGCAGAGGTTTCCATGAAAAGAGAGAAGCCAGTGATGGTTGCTACCTCGACCCAATCCAAGTCCAAAAGGACGAAGAAAGGGAAGGGGAAGGGAAATGCTTCTTCAAGCAAAGGCAAAGGACCATCTGGGCCCATAGGGAAGGGAAAGAAGCGAAAAGCTCTGCTTGTGAACTAAAATGTTTCTACTGCAAGAAACCTAGACACTGGAAGAGGAACTGCAAATAGTTCTTGGAGAGCTCGAAAGGTATATCCCTTGTTGAAGTTAATTTATCAATTAACTGTGCATCATTGGTGCTGGACACTGCTTGTGGTTCTCATCTTTGTAATGATTTACAGGTGATGGGAGCAACAAGGCCACTTAGGCCAGGGGATTGGATCCTGAGATTTGGCAATGAAGCTAGAGCTGCTACCAAGGCCATTGGCGAAGTGGAGTTAGATTTAGGTGGTAATAAATTAGTCCTTAGGAATGTTCTTTATGTACCTGGTTTGGTGAAAAACATTATTTCTATTCCTGTTTTGGATAATGAAGGTTTTAATTTTACAATTAACAAAGGTTCCTTTTCATTATTCATGAATGATAATTTGTTTTTCACTGGTACATTAAAAGATAGACTATATACCATTGAACCAGCTAAGTTAGTTATGCACGTACAACAAAACAAAAGGAAACATTATAATGAAATATCTGCCAATTATAGCACGCTCGACTTGGACATATATCTAAGTCAAGGATTCAAAAGTTAGCATCATCTGGCGCACTTGAAATCAATTGCATTGATGAAATGCCAACTTGTGAACCATGTCTAAAGGGTAAAATGGCTAAGTTGCCATTTAAGGGAAACCCTGAGCGAGCCCAACAAACATTGGACTTAATACATACTGACGTATCTGGACCACTAAGAAAAAGTTCCCGAGGTGGCTATGATTACTTCATAACTTTCACTGACGACTATAGTCGTTATGGATATGTGTTCCTGTTAAAAAACACAAGTCTGAAGCCTTTGAGCGATTCAAAGAATTCAAGATGGAAGTTGAGAATCAACTTAGTCATACGATAAAGGCTCTTCGTTCTGACCGAGGTGGAGAATTTCTTAGTAACGAATTTCTAAATTATCTTGTAGAGCATGAAATACTATCGCAATGGACTCCTCTTGCAACACCCCAATTAAATGGAGTAGCAGAGAGAAGGAATCGAACCTTGATGGACGTGGTTCGATCCATGATGAGTGCCACTGACCTTCCTCTTTCATTTTGGGGACACGCCCTCCTCACGGCAATGTAGATACTAAACATAGTACCTTCTAAATCCGTAGAAAAGACACCATATGAATTATGGTTTGGCAAGGCACCCTCATACGCATTCATGCGCATATGGGGATCTCCCGCTTACGTTAAAAGTTAGTGGGAGATAAATTGGAAACTAAATCCACTTTGTGCAAATTCGTGGGGTATCCGGAAAACTCAATTGGATACGAGGAACGCGCACTTCTTAGAGAAGGAATTCTTGCTGGACAAGAAGGAACACAACGTAGAACTAGATGAGGTCACTGAAGCTGAAAAGGCCGAAGAGGTCGATCAAGCCGACCCAGCACCACAGGCAGTGGGAGAACAAGAGCATGAAAGTACATCAGAGAGTACACCGATTCTTCGTAGGTCAGAAAGACAACGTAGAGAACCCGAAAGGTACTACGGTCTGCTGCACAAGACTGGACAGTCTCTAACCGACCCAAGGACTTACGAAGAGGCTATGCTAGACATAGACTCGGGAAAGTGGCGTGAAGCCATGAAATTCGAATGGGACTCCATGCACTCAAACAAGGTCTGGGCCTTGGTAGATCCACCAGTGGGAGTGACTCCCGTGGGTTGCAAGTGGATCTATAAGCGAAAACTTGGAGTGAACGGAGAGATAATAACCTACAAGGCGCAACTAGTGGCAAAAGGATACACTTAAAGGCCAGACATCGACTTTGAGGAGACCTTCTCACCCGTCGCAATGCCTAAATCCATTCGAATCTTGCTGGCCATAGTTGCGTGGTATAACTACGAGATATGGCAGATGGATGTGAAGACTGCCTTTCTTAATGGGGACATTGACAAGGAGATCTACATGGAGCAACCAAAAGGATATGCATCCAAAGGAGATGAACACAAGGTGTACAAACTCCAGAGGTCCATTTATGGACTGAAGCAACCTTCCCAAAGTTGGAACATCCGTTTCGATGAAACAATCCAAACTTTTGAATTTATCAAAAACATGTTCGAACCTTGCGTGTACAAGAAGATCAGTGGGAGCACAGTCGAATTTTTGGTGCTTTACGTTGATGACATTCTTCTCATTGGAAACAATGTGAAAGTGTTTGTTGGAAGAATTTATTAACTCAAGAACAGCTAAGTGATCTTATCAGTTGAGTTAATTAAGTTAGTTAAAAGGTTTTGATGATAACAAAAAGGTGTCATCAACTAAGTTACGGAAGCTTAGTAAGCCTTTGAAGATTGGATACTTGGTTTAAAAGAGAATCATTCAAGAACAGAAGTATTCAAGAAATGAAGATTCAATCTTATGATAAGAGTGAAAATCAGATTAGTGAAAGATTGAAAATAAGCTTGGTGGAAATGAGATGGGTGATCATCAGATGACTAATCATGAGATGACTAGTGATTAGACTAGTGCATGAGACTAGTGCATCAGACTAGTGCATGAGACTAGTGATCAGACTAGTGCATGAGACTAGTGATCAGACTAGTGCATCAGACTAGTGCATCAGACTAGTGATTAGACTAGTGATCAGACTAGTGCATGAGACTAGTGATCAGACTTGTGCATCAGACTAGTACATAAGACTAGTGATCATCAGCATAGTGGATCCCATCAGCTAAGTAAAATCGGTCAGTAAGCTCTCCAACGGTAACAAGCTAAGTGCATTAAATGCTGCTGACAAAAAGTACAGCAGAGTGTACAGTGAACAGTGCAGAAAGTACAACAGAGTGCACAGTGAACAGTGCGACAGTCTGCAAAAGTTACCATTCAAATTATGACCGTTGCTCAAGGACTTAAATGCAATTTTGCCAACCTTCAACGGGCAAAATTACAAATCCAAGAGTATAAATAGATGGTAAACTGAAGATTCAAAAGAGACTTGCACACTTTCAAGATCAAATCTTTAGAGCAAGAATCCATCAGTTGAGTCATCTTATCATAAGCTTAGTCATCTTATGACGAAGCTGATTGTTGAAGAACAAGATTAAACCCTTGTATATCTGAGTGATATTCAACTGAGTGTTGTGAGAAGTAGATATCCATCTTTGTGAGTGATATTACTTCGGAGGATAGGTCTTCTTAGTGATTTCCTATTGTGAGCTTACAGCCTTCTCATTTGTTGTTTTGGTGTAAGTGGAGAAATATTGTAAACTTTGTGTTTATAGTATAACCCAAGATCTAAGTGACTTGGAAGAGTGGATTAAGAGGATTTGTTCCTGTATAACCACTATAAAAATTCCTTGTGTTATTTACTTTAATTGTCTTGCATTGCATATTTCATAAGCTAAGTAAATGCTTTAAAAGAATAGTCTTTTAAATTGAGGAATTTCCAACTTGGGGTAAAACTTTCTTTGTGCTTTAAAAGTTTAATTGAGTTGAAAACATTGTTTGAAAAACACATATACATTATCCGCTGCATCATTGTTTGAAACTCTGATTATATAAGTTTGATGAAGCAAAATCAGCATAGTAGTCTACTTTACTGAATAAGCTAAGTGCTAAATCAGCATAGTAGTCTCACGAATAAGATCAGCTTACTCTGCTGATAAGCTAAGTGCAAAATCAGCTCAGTCATCTTATCTTGCTGATGAGTGAACTCTACTTATAGAAGAAAAGTTTAAGAAATTTTTTAAAGTCATGAGGTCTATTCACCCCCCCCCCTCTAGACCTCATCTGACCACTTGGGACCAACAGTGTTGTCCGAAACTAAAGCATGGTTATCTACACAATTCTCAATGAAGGATTTGGGAGAAGCATCCTTTGTACTAGGTATAAGGATCTACCGAGATAGAACAAAAGGAATGCTTGGCCTCTCCCAATCGCAGTACATAGATAAATCTTGAAGAGATTTAATATGGAAGAATCCAAGAGAGGATTGATTCCAATGAGACATGGAATTAAACTCTCTAAGTCTATGGGCCCAAAGACACCTGAAGAGAGAAGCAATATGTCTCGAGTACCGTATGCATCCTCAATAGGAAGCATAATGTATGGTAGGTTATGTACTAGACCAGACGTAACGTAGGCTTTAAGCGTTACAAGTCGCTACCAGTATGATCCAGGTGAGCAGCACTGGATAGCCGTAAAGGCAATTCTGAAGTATCTGAGAAGGAGTAAGGAATTGTTCTTGGTATACGGTGGAGGAGAATTGAAATTGGAAGGCTATATAGACTCGAGCTTCAAATTGAAATTGGAAGGCAACAATTGAGATATTTTCTTATATATTGTGTTCGTATTTGTAGGCCTAAGCTATTTTGGATCTAAAGAACATGATTGAGAGTGAATAACAACAAATTAAAGATCAAATGAAGTCAGGTAGTGCAAGAACGATGAAGGAAAATGATGTCAGAAATGTTGTTATGCACTGCGAGGACCATAACTCTTTCAAGGAAGCTCCAATGAAGTTGAATTTCGACTATGATGTAGAGGAATGAGTTAGATACACCACATATTTTACGGATCTGATTTGGAGTTCGGAGCGGAAAGTTATGACACTTGCAAAACTGTCGCGCAAATCTGTCGCGATTTTCAGCGGGCTTTTAAGGGAATTCTTGGGCCCAAAGTCTCCTACTTGGACTCAACTTGGTAGATCTATTTAAGGACTTCAAGGTCACGAAATTACACATCTTTGATCAGATCCAAACATACTTCTTTCATAGAATACACCTACAACATCAAAGATCTACATGGGGAAAGATTGAAGAAGAAAAGAGAGAAGTCTTAAAGATCACTAAAGCAAAAGAACGCAATATTGAAGATCTTTATCTCGGATTCATCGTTTTGTCTATAAAACCACATGAACTCATATTTGTTTTTTTATTATTTTCTTCTTATATTTATCATGAACTAATTCTTTAGGATCTAGGGTTTTTATGAAACTATGTTACTTTGATTATTTTTATTGGATTATTCGTAGTTAGGGGCAATTCTTGTGTTTGATTTAATTTCGTTCTTTATGCTTGCAACTTGATTGATCACCTAGTTGTTAGATTTAATATTCTTTTTGAACTTGGAAAATGGAGATTAGGATTAGATAGGAAATTGAATAGTAAATGACTCTTAGGATAGGAATATACTTAAGGTGTTTATACCCGTTACATGAGGTTCGTGTTTAATGCTTTGTGTTATTTATGAATCATCTAGGAATAGAGTCGATTTGTATAATACATTAGGTTCTTACGTAATTCGGAAGATATGAAGGAATCTACTTGAATCCTCGGGTAGAACTCTTGTGATTACAATAACTACGAAAATCTCAATTGAGCAATCTATAGATAACATAGTGGATTATAACCCTATGTTTCTCTTCTCTTTATTCGAACTCAATCCAAGTACTTTAGATTAGTTAAATCATTTAGTTAATCTAGTTAAATTGAGTCTGAAAATATATTTGAATTAGGAACCATAATAAAAGTAAATTAGGAATTGGAATTTGTATATATTAGTCAAGTCCCTGTGGAGACGATATTCTTATACTTACTCTTTATTACTTGTTCGATACGTGCACTTGCGTTTATTTACGTGTGTAAACTCTGCAACAAGTTTTTTGCGCCGTTGCCGGGGACTTGCAACATTTATTTCATGATTTTTATTTTTGATTTTTCTTTTGGTTGGTTCCTAGTTAGTTGTTCTCTTTCTCGTTCTCTTCATTTGGTATGAATCATATCAGTTATCATTGGTTTACTGAAGGAACGACATGTGTGTATTATGCAGGTGAACACTCGTACGATCTGTGCCCACTGAATTCAAATTCATGGTTATACATGGACCAATTTTAGGGTAGTCAGTATGGTCAGAATCTTCACCCCAACAACTACAATTCAGGGTGGGGGACTAACCCAAATGTCCAATGGAGCGATGATCTGGGTAGTAATCAATACACAAACTTCATGATGACCAACTCGTTCATACCTCCAAGCTATCAAGAGTATTCTCAGCCACCACCAACAGAACCAAGTATTGCATTTATGAAGGCATTCAACGATTATATGGAGGGGATGAAAAAGATCATATATAAAATTGAGGTAATCAATTTAAGAATGGGTAATCCACCTCAAGACTCACTCTTGAATGAAGAGGATAATTCGATTTTATCAGATACTTAAGCCGAGCGAGACAAATTCTCTTATTGTTGAGAGTGAAATAGAGTAGCCACATAGCAATAAATTGACAAGTTTCGATGTTCGTCATAACGAGGAGATCCCGGATGCAGAACAAAATATCTTAATCATTCCGAAGGATGAAGACATCAAGGGAGACACCGAACTCAAAAATTCATTGATGTTGATATATGTGATTGAGGTAATGGAGGTAGAGGAGGATACAGTTGCATTTATCATACCTCCAATTTATGAGTCAAAAGGCCATGGATCTTATTTTGGTGTGGATGAGATATTAGTGAGGGATACGCAAAAAGGAAGGGTTGATGATAAAACGAACTACAATATGCATACCCATCCTCAAAGCGTGACATGGATAAGAGTTGGTAAAGATTACAAGAGATTTGAACATGGGGATAGAGCTTGTCGATTTGATACGAGGTTCAAATCTGTCCCAATTGAGCTTGCATAGGAAAGACCAAATTTCGGGACAACAGAGAAAGCAAAAAGACCCGGACTCATCCTTGATCCGGACGGGACCCTATTTGATTATTGGCCACCTTAAAAGGGAAGTATCAAAGTCAAGCTAAGGACTTAAAACTAAGCGCTTCTTGTGAGGCAACCCAAGCTTTCAATATTCCATTTGCCTTGTGTCTTGTTGCGTGTTTAGTTTTGTTTTTTTTTTGTTTTTTTTGTTTTTTTTTTTTGTGTGCAGATCATAGATGTTCTGGAGAATATTACAAATCTGAGGAAGAGAATAACGCATCAAGGTGGAGAGTAACACGAATGGAAAATTTCTAGCAGCTTCAGGCCATGGCTCAAACTGAGTCAAGCCATGGCCCAATTTTGAGCAGAAAAAGTAAACAAATTCCAGATTCAGCAGGCCATGACTCAAATTGAGTCAAGCCATGGCCTAAAAAAAATGAGCTCGATCCGCCCCCGCGGAAAGAATTTTTCGCCCCAACGAAAATTGATCGGCCTGATTTTGGAGCCTATTGTCCGAACTCCCTTTGCCCCAGCGCAAAATTTCTCCACCCCCGCAAAGTAACTTCTGGAATTATAGCTAATTTTCCTATATCCCTTTGCCCCAACGCAAAATTTCTCCGCCCCCGCAAAGTAACTTCTGGAATTATAGCTAATTTTTCTATATAAATATCCCCGTTTGAAAAGAAAAAGAAAAAAGGAGGCGAAATCAATCACACTCCCTCATCTTCGTCGAAACCAGCCAACTCCGTCATCCACCACCACTATCTCCGCCACCGTTACTCCCACACCATCGGCGAAACAATCTAAATCCGTAGCCTTGTCCAACCCGTCACCATCTTCAGATCCAATCACCACCTCTATAACCATCTCCGCCAATCACCACTAAGGGTCTAAGTGATAGTTTTGCCTAAGATTGGGGGGAAGGATAACTTTAACGAGAACCAAATGAAGCAAATAATTGAAAAACTATAAGTTAAATTCAAAGAAAATAACCTCACTTGTATGAGACCTGAAAGACCTCATCGTTTGAGACTTATACTTGCATTCCTCTAACTTGACTGCAAAAAGATGAACGATATATGGGTGCATCGACTTAACTATTCTGCACTCTCTATTTTGATTGCTTCTTCAGAACGAGTTATGAGTGTGAGTGGTGCTATATATACTTAAGTTATGCTAATTAATGAAGAAAATGCTAAGTGAAAGTTCAAACTTAAAGGATTCCATAACTTCGACTGAAAGCTTTGCTAGAACTTACTAATTAGTATGATAACCTAAGAAAACAGAGAATATGTTTGACAATTTAGGAATTCAATCATTAGGTTCAATGATTTCGAAGCTATAGTGATCTAGGTGATTCCGACATTCTCGTTTTATGTATACACACACAGACGCAGGAACTACATGATAGAATGCATAACGTTTTGAAATTGTTGGTTAGTAGTTTGACTTGGGATGCATGATTGTAAATGTTCGTGTCGTTGTTTGAGTTTATGTCATTACTCGAGGACGAGCAATAGTTTAAGTTTGAGGGTGGGATAACTCTGTGAAAACAGTGTTATCAAGTCTATTTCCTAAACTTATTAGATTACTTTTATTAGAGTTTTGGTAGAATCTTAGGCAATTTTAGTTAGTTTTGTGTTTTGTCGATCGAGTCATTGGTTTGGTTGTTTTGTGCATGAATTGAGATGTTTTCTTATATATTGTGTTCGTAATTGTAGGCCTAAGCTATTTTGGATCGAAAGAACAGGATTGGGAGCGAAGAACAACGAATTAAAGATCAAATGAAGTCAAGTAGTGCAAGAACAAAGAAGGAAAATGCTGTCAGAAATGTTGTTATGCACTCCGTGGACCATAACTCTTTCAAGGAAGCTCCAATGAAGTTGACTTCGACTATGATGTAGAAGAATGAGTTAGCTACACCACAGATTTTACGGATCTTGATTTGGAGTTCGGAGCAGAAAGTTATGACACTTGCAAAACTGTCGCGCAAATTTGTCGCGATTTTCAGCGGGCTTTTAAGGGAATTCTTGGGCCCAAAGTCTCCTACTTGGACTCAACTTGGTAGATCTATTTAAGGACTTCTAGGTCACGAAATTACACATCTTTGATCAGATCTAAACATACTTCTTTCATAGAATACACCTACAACATCAAAGATCTACTTGGGAAAAGATTGAAGAAGAAAAGAGAGAAGTCTTAAAGATCACCAAAGCAGAAGAACACAATATTGAAGATCTTTATCTCGGATTCATCGTTTTGTCTATAAAACCACATGAACTCAGATTTATTTTTCTTTATTATATTCTTCTTATATTTATCATGAACTAACTCTTTAGGATCTAGGATTTTTATGAAACTATGTTACTTTGATTATTTTTATTGGATTATTCGTAGTTAGGGGCAATTCTTGTGTTTGATTTAATTTCGTTCTCTATGCTTGCAACTTGATTGATCACCTAGTTGTTAGATTTAATATTCTTTTTGAACTTGGAAAAGGGAGATTAGGATTAGATAGGAAATTGAATAGTAAATGACTCTTAGGATAGGAATATACTTAAGGCGTTTATACCCGTTACATGAGGTTCGTGTTTAATGCTTTGTGTTATTTATGAATCATCTAGGAATATAGTCGATTTGTATAATACATTAGATTCTTATGTAATTCGGAATATACGTAGGAATATGCTTGAATCCTCGGGTAGCACTCTTGTCACCACAATAACTACGAAAATCTCAATTGAGCAATCTATAGATAACATAGTGGATTATAACCCTAGGTTTCTCTTCTCATTATTCGAACTCAATCCAAGTACTTAGATTAGTTAAATCATTTAGTTAATCTAGTTAAATTGAGCCTGAAAATATATCTGAATTAGGAACGATAATAAAAGTAAATTAGGAATTGGAATTGGTATATATTAGTCAAGTCCCTATGGAGACGATTCTCTTATACTTACTTTTTATTACTGGTTCGATACGTGCGCTTGCGTTTATTTGCGTGTGTAAACTCTGCAACAATAAGGATCTCCCGAGATAGATCAAAAGGAATGATGGGTCTCTCCCAATCGCAGTACATAGATAAAATCTTGAAGAGATTTAATATGGAAGAATCCAAGAGAGGATTGCTTCCAATGAGACATGGAATTGCACTCTCTAAGTCTGTGGCCCCAAAGACACCTGAAGAGAGAAGCAACATGTCTCGAGTACCGTATGCATCCATAATAGGAAGCATAATGTATGGTATGTTATATACTAGACCAGACGTAGCGTACGCTTTAAGCATTACAAGTCGCTACCAGTATGGTCCAGGTGAGCAGCACTGGTTAGCCGTAAAGGCAATTCTGAAGTACCTGAGAAGGACTAAGGAAATGTTCTTGGTATACGGTGGAGGAGAATTGAAATTGGAAGGCTATACAGACTCGAGCTTCCAATGTGATGTAGACGATTTCAAGTAAACATCTGGATACGTGTTCTGCCTCAATGGTGGTGCGGTAGGCTGGAAGAGCTCAAAGCAAGACACTACCGAAGCAGAATACATTGCCGCATGTGATGCAGCAAAAAAAGGTGTTTGGATGAGGAACTTCATTCAGGAATTGGATGTGATACCTAGCATAGCTGAGCCCATTACTATCATCTGCGAAAATAATTGGGCAATAGCGCAAGCAAAGGAGCCGAGATCTCATCAGAAGTCCAAGCACATACAAAGACGATACCACGTGATAAGAGATATCATTGGTAGAGGAGACATTAAGATGGAACGTGTCGACTCAAAGATAATACCGCGGACCCACTAACAAAGCCTCTGCCTCAAAAGTCATTCGAGAAACATCTGCTAAAGATGGGACTCAAGAACATAAAAGACTGGCTCTAGGACAAGTGGGAGATTGATAGAAATATTGCCCTGCATGCCAGCTATATGGCTATCATATATTGTTATAAATAAAGGAACTATTCAATCTTGATTAATAAAAGCACTTTATTATATTATCATCTTTATCTTATGTAATAATTATCTACGCATAAGGATAGAAGTCCTTAGATCACAGGGCTATGGGACAACCCGTGGACTGATCTCCAAGGCCGTGATCTAGAACATATTCAAGAGTCGTAGAATCGGATCGAGATAGGACATCGTTGGATTCGGTTAGACTCTTACTGTTGTGTATACTCCGATGAACTTGAGAAAGCTGGCTTCCACGAGCGTGACTGGGATAGTCAATACACATAAGTGGGTGGCTTGCTGGGATAGCAAGTGCACTGAATACCCCAATTAGGAAATAACTCACCATGAAAGCGGTAGTCGCATATCGGGGTTGAAGTTATTCCAATTTACGATAGTATACGAGGAACGATCCCTAATTACTTGAGATAATAGGGTTTATCTGGTGCGAGAACATCTATGCTTTGATGTGAGTTCTGACTGGCTGGAGATTACCAGTAAGTCTCTGTGAACTCGTGTTGGGTATAAATGAACTCGTATGCAGGTTCATATTATCAACAAAGGATCCATTGACCCGACTTGATAGGTTGGGAAATTCTCCTATGGATTTCTGTGAGAAATTAATTCTGGTAAAAATCCTTGGCCAAAGTATCTGACGGTTTTATGTAATTAGCTCATAAAGATTAAGTCAAAGAATATTAATTCGAGACCAGAATGCATAAGGTCAAGACAAAAAAAAAAAGGAGACCGATGAAATACCATACCCTTATGTCTTGGCTGGGAGATTGATCGATGGAGAGATTATGGCGTATACGTTAATTGTAAATTATAAAAGGTTCACTGAATTAATTCACCAGTGATTGGGTTCCATGGGCTTGTGGCCAGACATCGACCGTGGAGTGTGGGAGAATTCCTAAATTGGCAGGGGTGCTAATTTTGGAATGGTCAGTCGACAGAGTGTTCGACTGATTTAAAAGTATTTAATACTTGAATAATTGAATTAATATTTAATTATAACCCACGGTCAATTATGTGGTGAACCTATGCGGGCATACACAATACACATGAAGCGAAAGCGAAGAAAAAGGAAACAACTGGGTCGACCGAATCGACTGGGTCTGAAAAATTGGATCGATTGGTGACTGGGTCGACCCAATTGGAACAAATTGGATCCGAATGGAATTGGATCAAGATTATAAATTAAATTAAAATTTAATTTGTATGTTTATTAATTAAGTTGGATTTAATTAATTATAGAAAAATTTAATTAAATAGATTTAGAGTCTAATTTAATTAAATAGGAGAGTTGTTAATTAATTGGGCTATTTGATTGGGAGATTAAATAAAGCTTGATCAAATTAATTAACTGGGCCATGAATTAATTAGGAAGGCTTAGTCTTCTAATTAAAAGGGTCATGGCCCATGTAGGAGACTTGGAGTCCTAGTCCTAGGAGGATTTGGTTAATCAGATACCTATAAATAGGGGACTTGATGTCATATCTCATACACAACTTTTAAGAGCCAAATAGCCAAGTCAAGAAAAACACTCTCCCTCTCTCCCAAGCACAAATCGGCCGAACCCCTATTCTTCCTTGGAAGAATTTTTCTATTTTTGTCTTTTGTTCCAAGTTCGTTTCCTAAACACAGATCTTAATATATCCTGTGTTCTAGCAGATCAGGGTATATTATATTTCGTGTAATTGTGGTGTATCAACCCATAGAGGCGCAACACGTGGGGCGCTGCTGCAGGGCATAGGATCGACCAACTCGAGGGAGAAACTTGACTTTATCTGCCAACTAGGATTTGCAATGAGACAGGTATAACGTGTAATTTGTTTACACTGTCGTTTATATAAATATTAATATATATATATAACTAGAGTAGTATCCTGGCAAGATTCCGTGAGAGGTCCTAAAAATTTTAAATTCCGCTGTGCCTAGGGCTGTTTATCTTACCGAATCCTAACAGTACCGTACCGAACCGTACCGAGTGTTAGGTTTTTTTTCTCAAAATCGAAGGTCTTGGTATGAATGAAAACCGTACCGAGTATTTTGGTATGGTTTTGGTTTTAGACTTCTCATACTGTAAAAAACCGTACCGTATCGAAATTGAAAAGAAACATGAATTAACTATTTTTTTTTTAAATTTACAACTAAATTTTATTAAATTTATAATTCAAATAATATTGAATACTATATTATTTATAAATTATATTATAGTCCATCAAAGTTTATAATTACTACATTGCTATCGTTCACCTAAAAAAAGATATGCTCAAATTTAGCACAAATTAAACTTGTTATATGTTGAAAACTTATAATGCAAAAAATTTAGACAACAAATACCAAATAATAAGTTTCTTCACATAATAAAACAATGATCAAATAATTAATCAATTAATTTTATTCAATTAGGTCGAACTGTAGCGTCAAATTTGTGAACATTTTCTTTTCCAATGCTTTATTTAATGTAAAAAATAGTTTATAAGATATAACTTTATTAATTTCTTATATAATTGTCAACTATGTGATCAATTATATATGAAAAATTGCACGAAGTTTGTTCGCAAAAACCGTAAAACCATACCGTACCGTACCGGAACAGCACAAAACCGAGTTTTTTGGTATGGTTCATAAAACTCTAATTTAGTTTTGAGTTTTTAAAAACTGCACTAATTGGTACGGTACAAATTTTGTTAAAAATACCGCAGAACCCTACCATATGCACCCCTAGTGAGTTGCAGTGATTTAAAATTTTGAAGGGGTAAGTTTAGGCGCAAAACAATACTATTAGAGAGTAAAGTGAAAAATAACTCAAAAAATGAGACAAAGTGCCATATGCACTTTCTAGTTGAAAAAAAAAATGGTAAATTACGAATACCCTCCTCAGGTAAGGTCGAATTATAAAAATCACCCTCACGTATTGGGCATTACAAAAACCCCCCTCAGGTTTGTCACCTTCTTACAATTAACCCCTTGTCCCTAAAATGTTTCAATTTTGCCCTTGGAAGTTATTTGTAATGTTTATAATATGTTATAAATTTTAAAAATTGGGTGTTAATTGTTATATCTTGTAAATATAAAAATAATAATCATATATTTACCACCAAAATAATTGATATACTTTATAATTTCTCATAAATTTCAATAAATATTTCAATTTATAATACAATATAAACTATAACAAATAAAAATATCTTATTTATAATACAATATAATTTATTAAATTTACTAATTTATAAAATAAATTCATTTAAATAATGTGTAAACAATTGATATTAGTATATTATTAAAGTTCTATTTAATTTAATATTTTACAATTTAAATTGCTAATAAATATATAAATACCCTTTTTTTTTGCAATTTTATTAAAACTTACGGGCCATTATTAATTTGATCAATTATTCTAGTAGTAAATATATAATTATCTTTTTTTTTTCTAATTTATAAGATATAATTAGATCCCAAGTTTTAACATTTATAAGACATTACAAACAATACAAATAACACCCAAGGGCAAAATTGGAATATTTTAGGGGCAACGGGTTAATTGTTAGAAGGTGATAAACCTGAGGGGGGTTTTTGTAATACCCAATACGTAAGAGTGATTTTTGTAATTATGTCTTACCTGAGGGGGGGTATTCGTAATTTATCCAAAAAAAAAAAAAAAGAGTCTTCTGCAAAAAGAATTCAAAAATTCCTTAGCTGTGAGATACAATATGAGAGATTTACACTTGTGGTATCAAATTATATGTCCAACTTACATGTAGTTCCATTAAAATTGAGGCCGATATATTTGATACCATAATTGAAGAAATTGAATCACTTTTGGTACCGCCGTTAAAAATCACCGATAAGTTATGACGTGCCAGTTAAGTCTTATTGCAAAATTGATGTCATTACTTATATTGACTGACAATTCTACCCCATAACATTTTAGGTTGACAAAATAACTTCACATCTTTAAATTTACTAATGATATTAGTCCTCGTTGTTGCCAATTTAACTAATTTGGATTTATAAATTAATAGATCAAATAATACTTTAATATAAATCCAATAAAAAATATATTTTTTCAAAATCTCAAATTCTTATAGTAGTATTAATGTATCAAATATTTAACAAAATAATAAAGTTATATATTATTAATAAATATTTTTAAAAGAAAAACCATCCCTTCCTCCCAACCCCCAATCCCAATATTTTTAGAAAAAAATTATAAATATTTATTGATAATATATAACTTAATTATTTTATTAAATATTAAATATATGAACAATATTATATAAATTTTAAATTTTAAAAAATATATTTTTTGATTTATATTAAAGTATTATTTGATCTATAAATATTATTTATAAATTAAAATTAGTTAAATAGCTATGTAAATATAATAAATAAAATCTTCAAATTGGTCCGCACATGTCTTATTCGAGATAATTTTCAAATTGGGCAAATGTGGACTAATATCGTCAGTCAATTTGAAGATGGGGAGTTATTTTGCCAACTTGAAATGTTATGTAGTAGAATTGTTAGTCATAAGTAATGACATCAATTTTCCAATAAGACTTAACAGCCATGTCATCACTTAACAGTGATTTTTAACGACGGTACCAAAAGTTATTCAATTTCTTAAATTGTGGTACCAAATGTATTGGCCCCGATTTTTATAATACCACAAATTAGAATCATAATTTGATCCCAGAAGTGCAATTCTTTAGATAAAATCTTGAGTAAAAGTATATCTTTATACTTCCATAGCCATGAATCCTAACGCCAACTCATCTCCCTTTAAAAGCCAGTCACCCCAAAATCTATGAAAAAGTAGTAGGACAATATTTTAAGCAAGGGATCAGATTCACGTAAGATTAAATACAATAACTAATCACTTAAACTTATAAACACTAGATATGATCATACGAAGATCTTTTTCATTAGTTTAAATAATATCTGTTACTTTTTCATTCTAAGAGTAATAATGAAGGATCATATTTCTATTGGGATCTCAATAATTGGGAAGGAATGTAAAGAATAACTGAAGGCTTAACTGCAAATGATTAGTAGAAACAAAGATTGTGCATACTTCCATTTATAATGGAGGAAAAAACACTTTTCATATCAAACTTTTATCAACTCGATCATATTACAATTTCAGAACTTAGAACACTTTGGTATTTTTCATTAAAAATTAGACGGAATAAAATGCGTGTGCAAAATGCGTCCGTTTCAGATTTCTCATTGTTGTGATTACGTGTGAATGCACTGCATCCCTAAATTGTTTCCTAGTGCTAAACAGTTGCACACGTGTGTTATTCCATTCAATTTTTAATGGAAAATGCAAAAGTGTCCAAAGTTATGAAATGAGTTTTTTGAAAAAGTTTGGTATGAAAAGTATCGAGTTAATTGATAAAGGTTTGGTATGAGAATTGTTTTCCTTTCTTTATAATTATGCACTTAAATGCACTTAAATACATTTTTAGGTAGAATTCATATAATTCAGAAAAGATCCCTATTATAAGCCAGACATGTAATAAACTTCACTTAATAATTAAGAAAATATTTAAGTCAAAATATCAATCCAATAAGGGAGTAATCATTTTTGCCTTAATAGTAAAAAGCCAAGAAAATACTCCTACATGAGTACAAGAATAAATTAAATTCTTAAGATGTTATTATTTATATAGTAGCATCTTCATAAGCTTTGAAAACAATATTCCTTGTGGTGGTAGAAACGTAGTACATATTTGTTTGGCGTTTTCATAAAAAATTCTTGTATGGAAAATGCCAAATAAACATATTTTCTATTTTTTCAAATAAATTTTTCCTTTCTCAATTTTCTCAAACTAATCTCTCAAAAGCCAAACAAACAACAATTTTTTTTATCTCTAAACAAAATTTATACAAATGCTACTCTGAGTTGACATAAAGTAACATATCCCTTACATCATTTATCTCACATAACAAACATGATTTGATATAAAGTCTTACACATCTTACACCTGCAACCTGACTCTTCCAAAAAAACATACACACCTACTTTATTTCTCAAATCACTCTCATAAAATTCTAAAATAACACTACGCAAATCGAAATTATTTCACAAACATTCATTACTATCCCAAACTAATTTTCCAAACACCAAACAAACATGCCCGCAGCGTTTGGGCTGATGTGCTTGTCTAAAGAAAGATGTGAGTCATATATCTTTTATATTAATATAAGATCTGACATAGCTGCTATAAGCTCTAAGTTTTAGCATTTTGCAGTAGGTTGGTATTAGATCAGGGTCAACTGTTCTAATCCCTGTAGGAGCTTTTAAAGGAACACATTGGTGGTCTGGGCACGACAACAACAATTGAAACTATATGCCTATTTGGTGGATTGAATTCACTTAGGTGTTGGATGAGCGACAAGTGTATGTGAGAGGACCACTTTTTGTTCTTTTATGTACATATGTTTATCATCCAACCCCTATAGATATAATGATAGAAATAGTGTTCGGCAAGCCAACTGTATGGCTGTCATTTATTGTAATAAATGAAGGAACTATTAAATTTAGATTAATAAATGCATTTTATTATATATGGTCAATTTCTTATGTAATAATTATCTACGCATAAGGATAGAAGTCCTTAGATCACAGGGCTATGGGACAACCCGTGGAATGATCTCTAAGGCCGTGATCTAGAACATATTCAAGAGTCATAGAATCCAATCAAGATAGGACATCGTTGTATTCGGTTAGACTCTCACTAATGAGTATACTCCGATGAACTGGAGAACGTTGCGGTTCACGAGCGTGACTGGGATAGTCGATACACATAAGTGGGTGACTTGCTGGGATGGCAAGTGCACTGAATACCCCAAACAGGAAAAACTCACCATGGAAGCGATAGTCACATATCGAGGTTGAAGTTATTCCAATTTACAATAGTATACGAGGAACAATCCCTAATACTTGAGGTGATAAGATTTATCTGGTGCGAGAACGTCTATACTTAGATGTGAGTTCCGAGCGACTGGAGATTACCAGAAATTCCCTGAGGATTCACGTTGGGTATAAAAGGACTCGTATGCAGGTTCATATCATCAACAAATGATCCATTTACCCGACTTGATAGGTTGGGAATTTCTCTTATGGATTTCTGTGAGAAATTAATTCTGGTAAAATCCTTGGTCAAGAAAGTAGCTCATAAAGATTAAGTCAAAGAGAATTATTTCAAGATCGGAATGCATAAGGTCAAGAAAAGGGGAACCGATGAAAAGTCCATACCCTTAAGTCTCGACTGGGAGATCGATCGATGGAGAGATTATATCGTATATGGAAATTGTAAATGGTTAAAAGGTTCACTGAATTAATTCACCAGTGATTGGGCTCCATAGGCTTGTGGCCAAACATCGACCGTGGAGTGTGGGAGAATTCCCAAATTGGTAGGGGTGCTAATTTTGGAATGATCAATCGACAGAGTGTTCGATTGATTTAGTTTATTTAATACTCGAATAATTAAATAAATATTTAATTATAACCTACGGGCAATTATGTGGTGAACCTACGGGGGCATACACAATACATATGAAGCGAAAGCAAGGAAATAAAGAACAACTGGATCGACCCAATTGGAGTAGACGAGATCCGATTGAAATTGGATCGAGATTATAAATTAAACTGGAATTTAATTTGTAAGTTAATTAATTAAATTAGATTTAATTAATTATAGAAATATTTAATTATATAGGCTTAGAGTCTAATTTAATTAAATGAGAGAATAATTAATTAATTGGGCCATTTAATTATGAAATAAAATAAAGCCTCAATTAATTAAATAAGGAATGAACCATTAATTAATTAGAAAACTTAGTCTTCCAACTAAAAGGGCCATGGCCATGTAGGAGAAGAGTTAAGGCTTAAACTCCTAGTTCTAGTAGGATTAGGAGATATAGGGTATTTATATATATGAGAATATATGATAGATCCCACACAACACAATTACATAGCCAAAACACACAAGATTAAGTCTAGCAAAATCTCTCTCCCCTCTCTCCTAGAAATCGACTGAACCCTCTCTCTCTTTAGAGGAGTTTTCGACTTTTGATTTTTGCTCCCAAATTGTTCTCTAGTTTTAGATCTTAATAACTCCTATGTTCTAGCCGATTAGGATAATTAAGTTTTCGTAATATTGTAGTGTATCAACTCGTAGAGGCGCAACACATGGGGCGTTGCATCAACTTGGGATCGAATAAAGAAAGGGAGAATCGCACCTACTTTGCTGACTATTTGGATTTGCAAGGAGACAGGTATAACTTTGGATCTAAGTTAATACAGTCATTAATTATATTCATATATATACATCCAGATTGTATCCTAGCAAGATTCCGTAAGAGTTCCTTAAAAATTTTAATTTTCGCTGCCTGAAGGGCTGTTTATCTTATCGAATCCCAACATATAATCCACCAGTATAAGATAAATGTAATCACTACAACTACATTAGGTCCCGGCGGCGCTAAGAATACTGTACAAATTATAGTAGTTTGCACAAATTGATATAAGCTCCAATAATTCAGATGCTAGATTCTACACTTTTTTCCTAACTTATGAAAAATCACTTCAATATCTATCCAAAATGTAAATTGACATTTGGTCTATGTTAATCTAATATGTAACCGATATTCTTTTATGCATATACATAATCTTTTCTTATGTGAACTATCAATTTTTTTCCTTTATTTTTCTGTAAAGATTTATACAATAATGGAGGCAACTAAGGAAAACCCCTGATAATATCTGTTAGCAAGAAGTAAACCTGAAGTTATTCTTGATGTGATCTTGTGATTTAACCGTTTTTCGTAAGGTTTTGGTTAAATCAATAATAAAGGTTTGTGAGGTAAAATTATATATAGATTAGAGGGCCTAGTTACTTTATTCCGGATGGATCAATCTCAAGGAAGAACAATATGTAAAGAAGATCAAGAACACGAAACTACAATTATGAATATAGTGTAGCAAAAGCTTTTCTATTACTTTGATATCAGTTTGCCCATGTATGTAGGCGTAAGTTCTCAAGAATCTTGTTATCGTAATACAATGATGATCCAGCTATTTATATGATATTAACCCTAGCTTTTACAAGGAATCATAATCCTACTTGGACTCGGGGTATCAATCCTTCTTGAACTCGGATATTGGTCTGATCGCCGTGAATATAGATCTCTGGTCGGATCGAGTGGCTGTTAGCGAATGAGCTCCCTGGTCTAGCCGATCGAGTATCTTCTAGTCACTCCGAGTGTTATAAGGGGTGTAAAACAGCCCCCATCAGTACTCCCTCACTTCTTCGAGCGTACATGTAATAGAAGCTCGCAGAAGTAAATGGTCTTATCCGATTGTCCTTTTGTTGGATGAAGTGCAATGAAGATAAGAAGATAAGGGAAGGTTTTGATGATTTCCAAAACGTCAAAATCAGCTAAGTATGGAAAGCTTAGGTCCCTTAGAAGAATTTTGACCAAGTAAATAAGACATCAGAAGGGTTCAAAATTCAAAGCCCAGAAGACTACTGATCTCGTGCTGAAACAGCAATCAGAAGGGTAGACCATCAGTTGACTCAAATCAGATTAGTTCAGAGTTTGATCAGCAGAGTATCTATCAGCAGGGTTGCCTCGATCAGCAGAGTAGAAGAGATCAATGAGATAGTTCAACGGTAATAAATGCACTTGGTGTAATAAATGCTGCAAAAGAAGGGTAGTAATGGCAAATGATTGAAAATTATTCTCGGATCAGCAGGGTGCATTTAATGCAGCTACAGGAAAGTACAGCAGAAAAAGTACTGTAGCAGGGAGCCGTTCTTAATTTGGGCTAGGGCTATGGATTTGAAGTGTGATTTCCTTCAACGGTCATATTCTCAAATCCAAGTATAAATAGAGCTGATTTCAAAGAGCGAGGCACACAACAACATTCTGAGATTTTTTTTTTCGAAGCAGAAATTTTTCTATGTCTCAAGAAGCTCGAACAGCTCACTCGTCCGGTGAAGTCATTTGTTGACAGAAACCAAGTTGAAGAAAAATAGAAAATACTTTCTGAGTGAAATTGTATTAGCTGAGTGTTGTGCGGAGTTTAGATCCATCTTTGTGAGTGATCTAACTTCAGAGGATAGGTTTTTCTGAGTGACTTCCTATTGTGAGCTTACAGCCTTTTCATTTGTTGTTTAGGTGTAAATGGAAAAATATTGTAAACTTTGTGTTTATAGTATAACCCAGAATCTAAGTGATCTGGAAGAGTGGACCAAAGGATTTTTATCCATATAACCACTATAAAAATTCTGTGTTATTTTTGCATTAAGTTTTCTTGCATATTTCAAAATTGCATAAGTAAACACTTTGAATTGCTTAAGATTTTAAAGGAGTTTTTAAACTGGGGATAAAATCTTTAAATAGACTTAGTTTACTTGTGAAAAACACTTACAAATTATCCGCTGCATGTATACTCTTGTAAAACTGGTTTTTGCTGAAATCAGCTAAGTTACTATAAGAAGAGTGGTCGCTCTGCTGTTCAAGATTTGTTCACGAACAGCTTAGTCAGCTAACTGTTCTCTATAAGCTTAGTCTGCTGACAGACGATTGAAAAGTTTTTAAGTCTAAAAATTTTTAGAGGTCTATTCACCCCCCCCCCCCTCTAGACCTCATCTGACCACTTGGGACCAACACCTTTCTATGAATTGCGCCTCATTAAAAACCTTACTTGGAAAAAACCCTGTGGGAAAAAATCCAAAGCAAGGAAAAGAGTGCTACATTTCATAGATAGTCGTTTAGTCATTTCCGAACTGTATCGTTGTTCCTTTTCGAGGAGGCGGTTTTTCTTCATTGATTGGCGGGAATATGATCAGTCGCGAAAGGATTGAGGCGTCTTATCAGCCTTCTATATAAATAGACGATCGTAGTTTCACCCATTTTTTACTTTCCACCTTCTATTTTCTTGTAGTAATTCTCTTAGTCGTTAACTCTTCTAGATATCGTAATTGTTGAGCATTACTTTTTCGAAGATCAAAATAATATGGCTTCCATCTCAAGAAATCCTTTCTCCTCTTTTGTTGAGGAAATCGCTCCTATTATCGACGTGGGGGCTTCTCCAAGCCCTCCCCCAGAACGGACGGGACCGTCAGATATAAACATTCCTGACGAAGACACTTTCAACGTGCGGATCATCTCTGATGCTGAGGTCACGTCCAAGGCTAAGAAAGGCAAATGTACTAACCCTCAGATATCCGATCCAGTCGAAACCCTTTCCTACGTTTATACCGAGGAGAATTTTCATGAGGTTTTGGATAATTATGTAAAATACTTCCCGGAGGGCTCCGAAATTATTCTTCCGTTCCCGCCGAGAGGGTTACCTCACCGCCGGAAGGTTGTCGAGCTTTTTACACTGCCCATTTTAATCACGGTCTTCGTCTTCCTTTGTTTGCCTTATTTCTAGATATTTTAAAGATATCCAGTGTTTCTTTAACACAACTGGTCCCTAACTCAGTAGCTTTCATCGTTTATTCTTCTGTCCTGATGATTGCCAAAGGGTTCCAACCCTCTTTTCGTAATTTTACTCAGTTATTTCGTTTTAATATTTCTAGTTCTTCCAATCATGGTTACTTTTTTGCCAGTCAAAAGTCTGGTCGATCTATCTTTGATTCTCCAGGTAACTCCTCTTGATAATGAATTATTTAATTCATTTGAACAAATGATGCTCAACAATACTAGCATTGCTGATGCATTTAAAAAGCTTAAGGAAGAGATGATATTGCTGAAAGAGCAAAATGGTTCACTGAAACTTAAAGCTGAAAAGCCAAAATAATCAGCTGAATATAAACTGCTTGAGCAAGAGAATGAATCTCTGAAAGCTGAATGTGAAGTCTATAAGGGTAAAATCGTGGAACTTGAAAAAGTTATTGAGTCTCGTGATAAATCATCTGTTGCATCCAATCATATATCTAGTAAACAGAAGATGTCTTTAGAACAGGATAAGTTAGAATTGAATCATACTGAAAAATTTATATTTGCTGACAATAGTAAAGTCATTCTGTATGTTCAAACTACTAAACCTGCTTCACCTGAGAAAGTATTAAAGGAGACAAAAACTCCTAAGGCTAAAAAGAGCAAAGAGCCTAGTGTAGGAAAACAGACTGGTAAGACCAAACAGCAGAGTCCTAAGAAGTCTGCTGATAAAGCTAAATTGAATCAAACTAGTGGTAAAACTAAGTCATCTGTTAATGAGCAAGCATCTAGTAAACCAAAGAAGCATAAGAATAAGAAAAATAAAAATGCTTGGTATGGAAATGAGTCTTATTATGTGCAACATGCTGCATATCCTCCTATGTATCATGCACCTCAATTTCCAACTTACTATGCACCATATCATGCTCATCCAATGCATGCATATCCTGCTTATCATGCACCTTATCCTGCTTATGAACATTTTCCTTATCATACTGATCATCAACCTGACTTATCTGCTGAATATGATAAAGATAAAACTGTTCATGCTCTTGTCAAAACTCAGAAGCCTAAGAAGCCTAAGACATCAACATCTTGGGTTGTCAAAGGTGGAACTAATCCTCCAGGACCCTCTCAATAAAGGTACCTAAAACAATTTTATTTTTGTTTTGTAGGTTAGGATTAGGAGTAGGAGTAAAGTAGAGAAGATCTGGTACTTGGACAGTGGTTGTTCAAGGCACATGTGTGGAAGCATACATGAGCTGACTGATGCTGTTGTTGTGGATGGTCCAATTATTACTTTTGGAGACAGCAAAGAAGGCAAGATTGTAGCTAAAGGAAGATTAATCAAAGGAAACATAGAGATATCTGACGTCTCATATGTTAAAGGCCTAAAGTACAACCTGCTGATTATAAGTCAATTTTGTGACAAAGTATATTCAGTCATCTTCTCAACAGATAAGTGCTATGTTGAACAGATTGGTACAAAGAAGGTAATTTTATCTGGAAGACGACAAGGAAATATCTACATAGTCGACTGGAATTCTGCCGACAAGAATTCAAGTATTTGTTTGGTGGCATCAACACCACGTGAAGTCAGTTGGCTGTGGCACAAAAGGATGAATCATTTAAACTTCAAGACCATAAACAGATTGATAAAGAATGATCTGGTAGAAGGGATTCCAAAAACAGTCATGAACAAAGATAAGCTCCGTGACGCATGTCAGAAAGGGAAACAAATCAAGTCATCATTCAAAAGCAAGAAGCACCAATCTTCTGATAGAATCTTGGAGCTGCTACACATGGACTTATTTGGACTCATAGATCCAATCAGCAATGGTGGAAAGAAATACTGCCTAGCCGTTGTGGATGACTATTCAAGATATACTTGGGTGATCTTCATGAAGAAGAAGAGTGAAACTAAGGAACATCTTACTAATATGATGGAATTGATCCAGAATTTGAAAAGCACAAAAATATTGAAGATCAGATCAGATAGAGGGACAGAGTTCACAAACTCTACTGTTGAAGAGTATTGTAATATCAAAGGAATACATCATGAGTATTCAGCTGCTAGAACCCCTCAACAGAACGGTGTTGCTGAAAGGAGAAACAGAACATTGAAGGAAGCTGTCAAAACCATGATAGCTGAAACTAAACTGCCACAAAGATTTTGGGCAGAAGCAACAAATACAGCCTGCTTTACCCAGAACAGATCCATGATCAACAAAAATCAGAACAAGACTCCATATGATGTTTGGAACAACAGGAAACCAAACATTCATTACTTTAAGATTTTTGGTTGTAAATGCTTTGTGTTAAATAATTGGAAAAATCACCTTACTGCATTTGCAAAGAAGGCTGATGAAGCTGTTTTTGTAGGATACTCTACTGTTAGTAAGGCTTATAGAGTTTTTAACAAAAGAACATTACTAGTAGAAGAATCCATTCATGTAGTATTTGATGAACCAAATCAATCTTCTGAAAAGAATCAAAGTACTAATCAAGATCTGTCTACTGATTTTCTGAAATTGAGTGTTCAAAGAAATGAAGAATATGTTCCCATCATACTACTTGATCTCAACCAAGCTGATAACTCAAGTGCTGTTCAAAATCACAGTGCTGATTGTCTAACAGACGAGTTGCAAACAGCTGACAGACCAGAGACTGTTCAACAGACAAGAACTGTTCAACAGACTACTACTGAATCTTCAACAGTAGTGTTGCAAGATCAAAACAGAGGACAACATCCAGACTTGCAACCTGATCTCAGATGGCTCAAGAATCACCCACCAGAGTTAGTGATTGGTGATCCTTTGGATAGAGTAAAGACAAGAAGAGCTGCTGCACAAGATGCTATGTTTGTCAGTTTTCTATCTAAAATACAGCCTAAACAAATTGAAGAAGCTCTCAGTGACTCCTTCTGGATTGAAGCTATGCAAGAAGAGTTGAATCAATTTGAAAGGAATGAAGTATGGTACTTAGTTCCAAGACCAAGTCATCAAAGAGTAATTGGCACTAAATGGGTTTTCAGAAATAAAATGAATGAAGATGGTATTGTTACCAAAAATAAAGCAAGATTAGTGGCCAAGGGTTATTGTCAAGAAGAAGGAATTGACTTTGATGAGACATTTGCACCAGTAGCAAGACTTGAAGCAATCAGACTGTTTCTTGCCTATGCTGCTTACAAGAACTTCACTGTCTATCAGATGGATGCGAAGTCAGCATTTCTCAATGGAGAATGTTGAACAACCACCTGGATTTGAAGCTTATCAACAAGAAGACAAGGTGTATCGTCTGAAGAAAGCCCTCTATGGACTGAAACAGGCTCCAAGAGCATGGTATGATACTTTATCTGATTTTCTTTTATTTAAAGGATTTCGTAAAGGTAAGGTAGACAAGACCTTGTTTACAATTGAATGGGAGAATCATATATTACTTGTGCAAATATATGTAGACGATATTATTTTTGGTTCAACTAACCAACAGATGTGTGACAAGTTCTCCAAGCTGATGCAAAATAAGTTGAAATAAGCATCATGGGTGAACTCAATTATTTTCTTGGTTTGCAAGTTAGACAGTTGCCTGATGGAATATTCATCAACCAAGCAAAATACACAAGGGATCTGTTCAAGAAATTTGGTATGGAAACTAGCTCCACTGCTACTATTCCAATGTCTACTAGTCTTCGTTTGGATAAAGATGAAGATGGCAAATCAGTGGACATAACCAAATACAGAGGCATTATTAGGTCACTGTTTTACTTAACAGCCAGCAGACCTGATATCATGTACTCTGTTGGAGTTTGTGCGAGATTTCAATCAAATCCTAAGGAATCTCATCTCTTA
Source organism: Penstemon eatonii (assembly GCA_038501285.1). NCBI lineage: Eukaryota > Viridiplantae > Streptophyta > Magnoliopsida > Lamiales > Plantaginaceae > Penstemon > Penstemon eatonii. The sequence goes on along the minus strand of CM076715.1, from coordinate 54,716,756 downwards.
GCTGCCAAGAGAATTCTGAAATATATTAAGGGCACTCAAGAATTGGGATTGTGGTATCCTAGAGAATCTGGATTTGAGCTTATTGGATATTCAGATTCAGACCTTGCTGGCTGCAAAATTGATAGGAAGTGCACAACAGGTGCTTGTCAATTTTTGGCTAGTCGTCTGATCTCATGGATGAGTAAGAAACAAACTTCAGTATCCATATCTACTGCTGAAGCTGAGTATAGCTGTTGGAGCTTGCTGTGCACAGATACTTTGGTTGAAGCATCAACTAGAAGATTACAATATCAAGATCAGTGGAATTCCAATCTACTGTGACAATACAAGTGCAATATCTCTTACTCAGAATACTACAAGTCATTCAAGGACTAAGCATATTGAGATCAAGCATCACTTCATTAGAGATCATGTGGAAAAAGGAAATGTTATGATTGAGTATGTTCATACAGACAATTAGATAGCTGACATCTTCACTAAATCTCTAAGTGAAGTAACGTTTTCAACTCTAAGAGCTGAACTAGGACTACTGAATTTGGATGCATGAGCTGAGGGGGAACTTATCAGAAGACTAAAGTTCATCAGCACAGTCATCCATTATCATATTCAAGGATTAATTCTCAACAGACTAGTTAACTTATGAATTCTTAAAGACGAGGGAACGTGTAAGACTAGCGGTAATTATGTTCTAAAGATGAAATTGGTTAATGACAGTTAGTTGAAGTTATGTTATCAGAAGACGTGTTCTTAATTCTTGAAGATTGAAGATCAAATTATCTTGCTGGATTGACAAACAGCAGAGGAAGATTACTAGCTATTGGCTTTCTCTTGTAATATCAGATAACAGATCACTCGTCTGTCAGATAAGTTAAACTCTACTCATCTGATACATTATATTTTTTTTTTGGTTTCCCAAGGGTTTAATCCATTTCGAGGCGGGTTGGGCACATTATGTGGGTACCTCTCCCAACAGGGATTCGAACCTGAGTCCGCTACTTTGTAGTGACTAGTCCCTTCCACTAGACCAATCATCTGTTGGTATCTGATACATTATATAAGCATGGTTATAAATCGCATCTTTTGAAACACGCTTTTATAAGTAGCAGATAAGTGCCGATTGAGTTTCCCGCCCAACTGACATTAAAATAATAAATTTGAAGTCCGCAATTCTCACCCACACGATTTAAAAACTGTCAGATCAATCTTACGGTTCACATTAATCACGATAACCAAAACCGAAGAAAACGTATAAAATCCGATCTGAACAGATCAGTCGTCTTACGAACACAAAATTCCCCAAATTCTCTAACTCTCTAAGCTCTCTGTTTCTTTAGCTCTCAAATTCTCACAGGTTTTACCTCACTTAATCTAAAAAATGGCTATTGTTGAAGGAAGATATCTAAGCTACGACAAATTCTTCGCCACTGGCACTGATCTCATGAGGGAAATCATGAAGAAAATAAAAGAATCGTCACTGGTACCGGTTTTAGAAGCACATGAGGATTTTGTTTATCTGGAAGATATTGCTGCTTTCTACAAAACCAGGGAATTCAACGATGATAGGACTACTATGGTTGCCACAGTTGGGGGTAAGAAGATTTGTATATCTGCTGCCGTTCTAAGTGAAGTATATGGGCTGAAAAACGAAGGAGGAGATGTAACAGACCTTGGGTCTGAGAAAAAGGAGGAGTTTTGGCTGATTTGTGCTAAGGAAGGAGAGGAAATGTCAGGAACTCTGATGAAGACTCAGCTTAAGGATGAGTATCGGAGGTTCGCTGATATAATTGCGAAGGTGTTGGACTGCAGCACCAGTTCTCTGGATGGTTTACCCAGAAGGAGATACTATACTATGATTTGCATCTACTATGGTTTGAAAGTTAACTGGGCTGCTCATGTATTTGATCTGCTGTGTGATAAGAAGGTCAAATATGCCATTCTGCTCAGTCATCTGTTTTTATGTTTGAGATGTCAATTGGGAAGTGGAAAGCCTACCCACCCTGCCATAGAATTTAAGTTGTATGAGCCTGTTAGAAGTGAAGGTCCTTCTAAAAGAAAGGCCCCTGCCAAGAAGAGCAAGAAGACTGGTTAGACCAGTGGGTCTGCTGATCAAACAGTAAGTACTACTGTTGAAGCTGGATCAGCAAAGCCTGAGATTGTGATTCCTGAAAAGGTAATTGATGACTTCGCTGAAGAACTTGAAAAAAATGGAGACGGGATCATCTCCTGAAAGGTCAGAATCTGAAGAAGCTGTTCCTATTCAACCTGCAAAAAGAATGAGAACAAGAAGTTCTGCAAAAGGACCTCCTAAACCTAAACCTTCTTGAAGAATTACCAAGTCAAAGGCAAAGAGAAAAGTCACATTCTCTGAAGAGTCACTTGAAAAAGTAAGAGAGACACCAGTAACAGCAGAAACTCCAATTGTTAATGAAGAGCCTGCTGATAAGGTTACTGGAAACTCATCTGCTGCATTGTCTGCTGATGTTATAGAAGAACAGCAGACTGGCACAACAAGTGAAGGAGATGCACTCCTTCTGCATCCTACTCCTGTTGCTGCCACTCCACTACAGACTGTGGAAAGTCCTGACGCAAAGAAGCTAAGGACCGGCAAAGTTGTTGTTCCTTATCTCTCTGTGGCTGAAAAGAAGAAATTAGATGAGGTTGAGAGACAAAGGAAGGCCGCAGAAAAGGCTGAAGAAGATCGCCTAAAGGCCCTTGAACTCAAAAGACTGGAAGAAGAAGCCAGTAAAATGACTCAAGCACAAAGAGATGCTATTGAAGCAGCAGAGTTGGCTGCTGCCATTGAAGCAAGTGCTAAGGACTCTCATGGTCCAAGGCAAGCTGGTGGTATTGTGATTGGTGAACCAAGAGATCCCACCAAGCCTAAGCTAATTATGCCTACTCCAGCAGTGCAACCTAAGAGAAGAGCAGAGTTAAAACTGGCATTGGAGATTGTCAGAGATGACCCTGCTGTATTTTATGAGTTTATTGCACGTTTGGATGTTGAAAATGCCAAGATTACTCGTCTGACGATGTTCAACAAAGAAAAAGTTCGATATAATAGATGGAGGGACTATCGTCTTACAAAGATTAAGGATCAAATTGTAAGCTGGAAGGCTTTTGCTGATGAAGAAGCATGGGTTATGAAATGGCTTGAGACAAGTTCTCTGACTCAAGCATTGGACTCAGAGTTTTTCCTGGATAAGCTGAGACTGAGGATCAGTCATATAGCAAAGGCTGAAGCAAAGAAGTTGTATGATTCCGTTCCAGAGGAGTATGCTGATGATGAAGACTTAAAGGAACGTGCAATCAAGCTGGTTGTTTCCACCGCAATGGAAACTTGGGCCAAAAGAACTTGGAAGATGAAGGGACAGCCAAGTTCACTGCTCCCATTTCCAAGTTTGAAGCAGATTGTTTATAGACTTACCATTAGACCATATAAAGAGCTCCCTGAGGATCCAATCTCCCCATTTGTTCCAATTGATAATCTGACATGGATCTCTCATAGATCTACTTTGGATAATGCAAGTAAAATGCGTACTATTGCAAATGTTAAGAAGGTCCAAGCACCACCTGCTGATCAGAATAAGGAAAAAGAAGGTACTTCTGATCCTACTGATCAAATCAAAGAAAAAGAAGATATTTCTGAACCAACTGATCAGACAAAGGAGAAGGAAAGCTCTCCAAATCCAGCTGATCAGATCAAGGAAAAGGAGGGTACTTCTGAACAAGCTGATCAGACTAAGGAGAAGGAAAGCACTCCTAGTCAAGCTGATGAGACCAAGGAAAAAGAGATTGCTCCTGGTTCAGCAGATCAGATCACAGAATCAGCAACCCTTGCTTTACCTCCTATTCCAACTGATGTTACTTCTACTTCTCAAAGTTTAAAGCCATCTCTGTTGGACTCAATTCAACAGATGATTTCAAAGTCAATGAAGGAATTAGAAGAGAAGTTAACTGCTAATCTGTTGGCTGCTTTAAGTCAACCAACCCAAAGAGCTGCTCCTGTTCCTACTTCGCTGATAGAAAACACTGCTCATAATGTGGAAACTATCAGACAAGATATGGATGTGATTAGAGCAAGAACTCAAAGTACAGCTGCTGATTGGAGACAGATTACAGAGACAGTTGAAATGGCAATTCAAGCTGAGGATGAAGCATTAGAAAATATGATGAAGGACTTCAAGGCATCTCTTGATATGATTCTGGCAGCTTAGATTCAGCTAGGTGACCAAGGAGAAGTTATCCTTAACAGAATGGATGCTTTTGAGGCCAATCAACTAAAACAGCAAGCTCAACTTGATGCAATGGAAGAAAACATCAAACTTCTCTGTGAAATACTTCAAGTTCAACCAGTCTTACCACAATATCCAATCAACCCTGCTGATGATGACAAAAAGGGGGAAGATAGGGTACCTTGTGAAGAGGAAGATTTCTCAAAGACTGCTGAATTAGAAGGAACTGAAATACTGGATGAATCTGCCAAGGATGAAGAGGAAGCTGATGAAGAAAATGAAGGCACAATCAGACCAGTAGATCAGTTAAATGCAGAAGAAGAAGATGAAGTTGAAGCTGAAGAAAAGTCTAAGGGAACAGGAAAGACATATAAAGAAATTGCTGCTGCTAAGGACTCAGCTGAAGAACAGCTTAATCCTGATGTAAAGCTTAAAAAGTTGGAGCTGTTAAAACAAAGATTCTTCAAGGATTTAGAAGCTGAAACTTCCAAACCTGAAGAAGATGAAGAGGACAAGTAAGAAGACAAAGCAGAAGACTAGTATAGTCTAGATCACTTATGCTTAGAATCTTGTAATTTTTTTTGCACATCTCATCTGATTGAACTTGTAATCTGTAATCTTTTCAAAATCTATAAAAAGTTCAAGTTTGAATCCAATAGACTATTTCTATCTCAGAAATATTTGAGGATCAAAACTTTAGTTTAGGTAGAGATACTTAGCTGAAGTTTTGTCATCATCAAAAAGAGGGAAATTGTTGGATGAAGATGAAGATGAAGTGCAATGAAGATAAGAAGATAAGGGAAGGTTTTGATGATTTCCAAAACGTCAAAATCAGCTATGTATGGAAAGCTTAGGTCCCTTAGAAGAATTTTGACCAAGTAAAGAAGACATCAGAAGGGTTCAAAATTAATTCAAAGCCCAGAAGACTACTGATCTCGTACTGAAACAGCAATCAGAAGGGTAGACCATCAGCTGACTAAAATCAGATTAGTTCAAAGTTTGATCAGCAGAGTATCTATCAGCAGGGTTGCCTCAATCAGCAAAGTAGAAGAGATCAATGAGATAGTTCAACGGTAATAAATGCACTTGGTGTAATAAATGCTGCAAGAGAAGGATAGTAATGTCAAATGATTGAAGATTATTCTCGGATCAGCAGGGTGCATTTAATGCAGCTACAGGAAAGTACAGCAGAAAAAGTACTGTAGCAGGGAGCCGTTCTGAATTTGGGCTAGGGCTATGGATTTGAAGTGTGATTTCCTTCAACGGTCATATTTTCAAATCCAAGTATAAATAGAGCTGATTTCAAAGAGCGAGACACACAACAACATTCTGAGATTTTGTTTTCGAAGTAGAAATTTTTCTAAGTCTCAAGAAGCTCGAACAGCTCACTCGTCTGGTGAAGTCATTTGTTGACAGAAACCAAGTTGAAGAAAAATAGAAAATACTTTCTGAGTGAAATTGTATTAGCTGAGTGTTGTGCGGAGTTTAGATCCATCTTTGTGAGTGATCTAACTTCAGAGGATAGGTTTTCTGAGTGATTTCCTATTGTGAGCTTACAGCCTTTTCATTTGTTGTTTAGGTGTAAGTGGAGAAATATTGTAAACTTTGTGTTTATAGTATAACCCAGAATCTAAGTGATATGGAAGAGTGGACTAAAGGATTTTTATCCATATAACCACTATAAAAATTCTTTGTGTTATTTTTGCATTATGTTTTCTTGCATATTTCAAAATTGCATAAGTAAACACTTTGAATTGCTTTAAAGATTTTAAAGGAGTTTTTAAATTGGGGATAAAATCTTTAAATAGACTTATTCTACTTGTGAAAAACACTTACAAATTATCCGCTGCAAGTATACTCTTGTAAAACTGGTTTTTGCTGAAATCAGCTAAGTTACTATAAGAAGAGTGGTCACTCTGCTGTTCAAGATTTGTTCACGAACAGCTTAGTCAGCTAACTGTTCTCTATAAGCTTAGTCTGCTGACAGACGACTGAAAAGTTTTTTAGTCTAAAAATTTTCAGAGGTCTATTCATCCCCCCCCTCTAGACCTCATCTGACCACTTGGGACCAACACCTTTCTATGAATTGTGCCTCAATAAAAACCTTACATGGAAAAAACCCTGTGGGAAAAAATCCAAAACAAGGAAAAGAGTGCTACATTTCATAGATAGTCGTTTAGTCATTTTCGAACTGTATCGTTGTTCCTTTTCGAGGAGGCGGTTTTTCTTCATTGATTGGCGGGAATATGATCAGTCGCGAAAGGATTGAGGCGTCTTTTCGGCCTTTTATATAAATAGGCGATCGTAGTTTCACCCATTTTTTACTTTCCACCTTCTATTTTCTTGCAGTAATTCTCTTAGTCGTTAACTCTTCTAGATATCGTAATTGTTGAGCATTACATTTTCGAAGATCAAAATAATATGGCTTCTATCTCGAGAAATCCTTCCTCCTATTTTGTTGAGGAAATCGCTCCTATTATCGACGTGGGGGCTTCTCCCAGCCCTCCCCCAGAACGGACGGGACCTTCAGATATAAACATTCCTGACGAAGACACTTTCAATGTGCGGATCATCTCTGATGCCGAGGTCACGTCCAAGGCTAAGAAAGGCAAATGTACTAACCTTCAGATATCCGATCCAGTCGAAACCCTTTCCTGCATTTATACCGAGGAGAATTTTCATGAGGTTCTGGATAATTATGCAAAATACTTCCCGGAGGGCTCCGAAATTATTCTTCAGTCCCCGCCGATAGGGTTACTTCACCGCCGGAAGGTTGTCAAGCTTTTTACACTGCCAATTTTAATCACGGTCTTCGTCTTCCTTTGTCTACCTTATTTCTAGATATTTTAAAGATATTCAGTGTTTCTTTAACACAACTGGTCCCTAACTCAGTAGCTTTCGTCGTTTATTCTTCTGTCCTGATGATTGCCAAAGGGTTCCAACCCTCTTTTCGTAATTTTACTCAGTTATTTCGTTTTAATATTTCTAGCTCTTCCAATCATGGTTACATTTTTGCCAGTCAAAAGTCTGGTCGATCTATCTTTGATTCTCCAGTTTCCAGCAACTCCGACTAGAAATCTCGCTTTTTCTATGTTCGTCCTCCCACTCATCTTACTTTAACCGATGGCTCCACCAAACCTTTCTCATGGGACCACGATTCTAAGTGGATTTTTGGTGGTCGCTCTGTTGAGGGTCAATTTATTCCCGATGATCCTAAGTTGGTGGAGGAGATATCGGAAATGCGTGCGGACAAATATTAATGCGCTCTTCTTATTGGTGAGGCCTTTCTTCGTAAGGCAGACCTAAGTTCTCACAATTTTCCCATTTCTTCTTCTTCTCAGTTGCTCAGTAAGCGTTATATTTCACCGTCATAATTTAATCTTTTCTTCCAATAAAATTTGTAACTGGATTCTTGTTTTCTTCAGTCTCTATGGTAGAGAATTCCTGGCATTCTTGCTAAGGAAAAATGGTTTTATCGAAGTCTACCAAGACAGTGGAGAACCATCCAATTGAGCAAAGAGTATTAAGAAAGAGGAAATTGTATTTGGGACAAGATTCTGATGATTATAGAGAGAAATCCACAGATCCTTCCCAGGAGACTCCTCAGGAACCTTCTTCTTCACCAACTCCGGGTCCTACAGGGACAAGACAGGGTTATCCTCCTCTCCATCTCAGAACTTCCCTCGGGATCCGTGGTTGTCGTAGTTGGTCGATGCCCCATTCAACTGGCACGTCGGCTAAAAGAAGAAAACAGTTCTACAGTCGCTCTGATGAGGACCATACTTTACTTGGTGAACAGCACCCCAAGCCTACCCTTGTCGAGATGATCGAAGATCATCTAGCGGGAAAGAGGGCGGCCGGTTATTTGGAACATGATTCTTTGATCCATGATGAGAAGGAGAATGCAGCAGATAAGGCTACTCGTGTCCTTCTCTCTAGCCTTTTCACACGTTACATTAATAAGATGCTCCACAAAGATCCTTTGGAGAAGTTACAGAAAGCTTCTCTTTACGCCGACAAGGTAAATACCGTTACGTGCCTTTCTTTTCAGGTTAACTTTCTAGAAGGATTTTCCACTCAAACGGCTTATCCTTTTGATTCCTCAGACTAGTACTTGTCTTCTGTCATTCGCTTATGAAGCAGCCCTTTGGAGGCAATAGTGTGAATTTCTTGAGGAGAGAAATAGGGCATTGCTTCAAAAGGTGCCTGCTTCGGAAGGTGGCGCGACAGAAGCCGGTCCTTCCACATCTTCCTCTCATCCACTCCAAGTCGAAGGTACTCATGATATAGGGACCGACAATCCCCATGTTTTAAATAGTATTTTGGAGACTTCTCGTGCCCAAGAACGAGTTAATCAGCTGGCCAAAGAGTTGGACGATCACCAAGTCCGATACATAACTCGTATCAGTGAATTGGAGTCACAAGTTGCTAGTCTTCAGGCTTCTTTGAATGAAAACGAAGAGAATCTTCCTCTTGGTTGTCTTACTGATCAATACGGTAGGAATCCTGGTGAGAAGGTGATTCGTGAATTTCTTAATTCTCCGATTCATACCGCCTTGGTGTATCAGAAGGTTGGTCCCCTCCTTGAAAGTACCTTTAAGAAAGCAATGCATTAAATGGTCGCTATGGGACTGATCGAGGATCGCCGAAGGGAGTACTTCAGGACCATACATGTCAGCCTTAATCGTTATGGCGAGGAGTATTCTTCTTCTGATATGCCGAGCGTCGAATACAAACATTTTCCTTTGGCTCATTTGGTCGAGGAGTTTTGAAAACCATTACCGACTCCTCCTTCAGATATAAATCCCGAAGTCGATAATAATTTAGTCGATCAAGAGAGCGAGGAGGAGAACCCCGACATAGTGACAAATGCAAATGGAGAAGAAAGGGAAACCGGCGATCAGAAAGTTCTCGTTGGCAATCAGCATAAGATAGTAGAGAGCGACCAACGGACTTTGGATAAGTGCAATAAATAATTTTTGAATAATAATATTTGTCAATGCGTAATCTGTAATTTTACTACTTTGCCTTTTCGAATAAGACGATTTGTATTCCTAATTTATGATATTAACTCCTTCATTTATTGGGATGGTTTAGACATAAGTCTTCAATTCCAGCATAATCATTATGTTTGCGTCTTTTCAAATTTGTGCGATTGTTCATTGGTCAAGTTCTCCGTTTCGCGTCAGTCCCCAAGGTCTGTCACGTCTTTTCATTCAGTATAAATACCTATGGTAAAAAGTTTAATCGCTATTTTACTGCACTTCTCAATTCCGATAAAATATTCTCTCCAGAAGGTCGATAAGCTTTCTTCGATATTTTAAAATTTTCTTTGAGTTTCCGAGGATGAGTAATCTTTTCGGTAATACTTCCAAGCGTTCTTCACGCGACCTTCCTAGAAATTCAAAGTCGAAAAGGTCCCGTAACGAGAGGCCTTATGCTGATCCTACTCGATTCCTGACCATGGGGAGCTCAGGGGTGCAAACTTCTATTATCCCACCGAGTCGTTAGAGCGATGTGAATACTCGCCCGGATTCATCTCAGCAAAATCCCATTATTACTTCTGACTTTGAAAGGAGACCTTCTCCTGGTCGGATTGCTTTTGGAGACATGTCCAATATGGAGCAATCCTTTAACATTCCTGTTTCCTCAACTATTCCTTCCTCTGAGCATAGTTTGCACAACTATACTCTTGATAATTCAATTCCTTCTTCTTCTGCAACTGAGTTGGTCGTTTGCCAAGGTGAAAAGGATGTTACCGTGGGGCCAGGTAGCGGCGGCCCCTTTTTGGGTCCATCATTGTCACAGTCTATAACTCAAAGCTTTCCTGAATTTTTATTTTCTGATACTACTATAGTAACCACCTCCTTTGAGGCTGGTGCTTCTTCTGGAGATCATATCGAGCAGGGGTCCGGTCGGAGGTTCCAATACTCCGACTCAGGGAAATAGATACCTTTGATAGAATCACCGCGTTACTTCGACCAGCGCTGTATCCTGGAGCAGGTTAATGATATAACTGAATCTCAGTTCCCTCGTCATGATAAGATTCCTCTTGATTCAGTCTTTCCCAATTCTGGTGGGCCCGATCCTTTGTCGTGGGAGCTAGGTCTCAGTACCATCTTGTCGGGCGAGCTGAAAATGCATGAGGGTTCTTCCAATCTTCACCTCGTGCAGTCCCTCTTCAGGCACTTCGAGCAGATATCATTCCTTTTAGCTTGTTCTCTTAAGAGGTTTACTTTCTTTCTGCTTACATTTCCTTTTCTTTTTTAGGGGAAATACTATGCTCGGCACTTAGGTATCCAGAGTGCTGAGTTATTTTCGAGCAAGGAGATCCTGCGGCGTCAACTGGATGCAGAGAGGGAGAAGGCTAGGGGGCTTTCTTTTCAGCTCGAGCTTCTTGATGACGATATGAAGAAACTGCGTGATGAAAAAGCAGCTCTTGAGGGGGAGCAGGATGAACGTTATGCTGGTTAGTGCTGGTTTAGAGGAGTCTCGTCGGCATGCTTATGAACAAGGCTAGATGAAGGTTATCAGAAGCGTCAGGAGGAGCTGATGGCGTTTCTGGATATTGCTACTCCTCGGAAGGGGATAATTTATCATTAGCATTTTTTGTATGACCACGATATTTTGCTGTAAATATTCTATGGTAATTCCAATCTTTATTGGAGAATGAAATTGAATTATTTGATCGAGTAGGTAAATTTAGATTCAAAACGTCTTTTTCCATTACTTTTGTAAGCAAATTTAAACTGTTTGTTAAGTATGTGATTCAAATATAGAGCTCCATAAAAAACTAATCTGGATTGGGTTGAGGGCGACCAGCATTGTGGAAAGGAGCAATCTGCTGCTGCCGATCATTCATGAGTACTTTCAAAATTTATAAGTTCCTCCCAGTCTTGTTCTTTATTGTTGAGGTGTCGGACATAGTAAGCCCATTCGTTGACTATGCATAGTTCTTAGCCAACCCTTTTAATCATGTTGGATTTTAAAAATTGTTGATTGTTGAAATAGGATCTTTTCTAGACAATACTTTCATCTCTTCAGCTTTCAAAGAAGCTGGGTAGTAAGCTTATCATGGTCATCGATAATCGATCAGTCGCTGTTGTCAGACATAACTCTGTCTTTTATGAAGTCCTATATAAGGGCTTCATTGCAACTTTTCTTTAAGCATTACTTTTCCTTAGAATTGAATCTCTTTGTAGTGCTTGTCTGCTACATTTTTAACTCCATGTTTCTGTGTACTGATCGCGAGCTTCATTTTTCTCAAATAAAACAACCCTTATGCCTTCAGGTCATATCCTTGGCGTGAGAGGAATTGGAAAATGTAGAACTATCAGTTAGATCCTGCTTGTTAAGACCTCCTTAAGCAATTCTTTGACATATGAGGCAGTGACAAGTCCGTATGCCTTAGCAAGGACGACTGTCTCTTCTACTAGTCCGTCATATTTCTTGGACTCCAAGAGGAAAGCTGGATTCCATGTCGTCAGACTCTTATTTGTTGTTGGATAAGGATGAAGATGAAGTCACTAAAGGAAATTTGATAAGGGAGGTTTTGATGCATTCCAAAACTTCATATGTGGCTAAGTATGGAGTAACTTAGCTGACAATCTTATCAAGGAATTTTGACTAAGTACAAGAAGACATCAGAAGAGTCAAAGTTTCAAGGTCCAAGACTTCTGATCTGCTGAAGTAAAGTTATCAGACTGATGAAGATCAGCCGACTCAAATCAGATTTGTTCATGTTTGAGATCAGCCGAGTTCGCCATCAGACCTGCACTTTCGTCAGCCAAGTAAAGAAGATCATGAAGTGTTCCCAACGGTAATAAATGCCCCTTGGAGTAATAAGTGCTGAAGTACGAGGTTATTTAAGACAAATGATTGAAGACTTGCTTCGCATCAGCTGGGTGCATTTAATGCTGCCTGCAGAATAGTACTATTCACAGTACGGACAGACTGCAAAAGAGCCGTTCGCGGATTTTAAGGACCAGTACTCGAGGAATTTGAATCCTGTCTCTCTTCAACGGACACTTTTCAATCCTCAAGTATAAATAGCTGAAAGAGACGAAGAAGAAAATAACAACACAATCTCTGAGAAATTTTCGAAGCAAAATTCTTTAAGTCTCAAGAACAGCTCACTCATCAGCTGAGTCATTTGTTGACGAAAGCAGAGTTGAAGAATAAAGAAAAATACATATTCTGAGTGATTTGTAATCAAGAGTGTTGTGAGAAGTAGATATCCGTCTAAGTGAGTGATATTACTTCAGAAAATAGGTCTTCTTTGTGATTTCCTATTGCGAACTTGTGGTCGTTTCATTTGTTGTTCGACGCAAGCAGAGTATACTGTAAACTTTGTGATTATAGTATAACCCAAGATCTGTGTGACTTGGAAGAGTGGATTAAAGGATATTCAAATCCATATAACCACTATAAAAATTACTTGTGTTTTTACATTGCTTTTAAATCTACACATTTTCTGTTTGCATAAAAACACATTAAGTTAACTGTTTGAAAAAGAGTTAAAAAGGAGTTTATAAAACTGGGGAAGCATTTTTCAAACTGCTAAGATTACTTGTGAAAAACACTTTGAAAATCCGCTGCAAGTACTCTAAGTATTAAAACTGATTTTAACAAAATCAGCTAAGTAACAATCAGACGAGTGGTCAACAAGACTGTTCAAAGATTTGTTCGCGAACAGAATTGTAACTAACTAATCTGATCAGCTTAGTCTGTTCAGTTGAGTAAAAGTTTTAGAGTTAAATTTGGAAGAAATTTTTAAAGAGGTTTATTCACCCTCCCCCTCTAAACCTCTTCTGACCACTTGGGACCAACAAGTGGTATCAGAGCAGGTGGTTCATTGAATCAGCTGCCTGATCAACGAGCTTGATCCAAATGTTTTTCAAGGGTTTTCAAAACTTTTCAAAAGAGCATTTTTTTTTGAAAAATCAAAACTTTTTGAAAAATGGATTGTATCAGCCATGTTCCCTACATTGCTGGTATGTCCTTTGAGGACTGAAAAATCAGAATGGAGATTTTTCTAGCTGCTTATAATGATAACATGTACACATGTATCATTAAAGGTCCATTCAGATTCACAAAGACCATAAAAATCAATGAGGTTGACACGGTTGTGGAAAAAGACCTTCATGAGATGACTCCTGAAAAAATAAAGCTTTACAATCTAGACAAAGTTGGGAGATTCATTATGACTAAAGCCCTGGATAATGATCGGTTTGACAAGGTCAAGCATTGCAAAACTGCAAAGGAGATGTGGGACAAAGTCAGAGACATGAGCGAAGGCAATGATGCAATAAAAGAGCATCAGCTAACTGTCGCTTTGAAGAAACTTGACAACTTCAAGATGAAGTCTGGAGAAACCATTGATCAGATGGATACCAGATTCACCAGAACTCTGAATGAGGTTTTAAAGTTGGGAAAGACCTTCACTGACAAAGAAATTACTGTCAGAGTACTAAAGGCTCTACCCCCAAAGTTCAACATGAAAGTGACAGCAATGGAAGAATCAAGGGATTTGGGAAAAATCTCTCTTACTGAGCTGTTCTCTGTACTCAAGGCATTCGAGTATAAACTGCCTAGAATGGGAATTGAAGAAACCTCAACTTCAGGACCCACAGCTGCCCTGGTTGCTGCTGAAAATCAAAGAAGACCAGCACAGAAAAGCAAAGAAGTGGACTCATCTGATGAAGCCACTATACTCAACAAGAAGGAGTACACTGCTGGAGATGTTGCACTGTTGATAAATAATTTCAAGAAGTTCTACAAAAGAAAAATGAAGAACAAATACAACAATGCTTCTACTTCTAAACCTAACTTTTCTTCTCAGGATAAAGATGATTATAAAGCAAAACTAATGTGTTACAACTGCAGGAAATTGGGACACTTCATCAAAGACTGCCCATATCCAAAAGCAGAAAAATACACTGCAGAGGAGAAGAAAATGAGAAAAGAAAGAAAGCATCAGAGAGGCAAGGCTATGATGGCTGAAGCAGAAAAGCTGGCTGCTGTCTACTCATCTGACTCAGATTCAGACACGTCTGATGAAGAATCGTCTGATGAAGAAAAACCTGCTCTCCTGTGCCTGATGGCAAAGGAATCTGATGACTCTGAGGATGAGGTAACTCCTCTTAATGATGAATTATTTAATTCATTTGAACAAATGATGCTGAACAATACTGGTATATATTGCTGAAGCTTATAAAAAGCTTAAGGAAGAGATGATATTGCTAAAAGAGCAAAATAATTCAATGAAACTTTTAGCTGAAAAGCCAATGGAATCAGCTGAATATAAACAGCTTGAGCAAGAATATGAGTCTCTGAAAGCTGAATGTGAAGTTTATAAAGGAAAAATCATGGAACTTTAAAAAGTTATTGAGTCTCATGAAAAATCATCTGTTGCATTCACGCATACATCTATTAAACAGAAGATACCTTTAGAACAGGATAAGCTTGAACTGAATCATACTGAAAAATTTGTATCAGCTGACAACAGTAAGGTCATTCTTTATGTTCAGACAGCTAGACCTACTTCACCTGAGAATGTGTTAAAGGAGAAGAAATCTCCTAAGGCTAAAAAGAGCAAAGTGCCTAGTGTAGGAAGACAGACTAGTAAGCCTAAACAGAAGAGTCCTAGGAAATCATCTGATAAGGCTAAAACTAATCAGACTAGTGATAAAGCTAAGTCGTCTGTTAAAGAGCAAGCATCTAGTAAACCAAAGAAGCATAAAAACAAGAAAAATCAAAATGCTTGGTATGGAAATGAGTCATATTATGTGCAACCTGCTGCATATCATCCTATGTATCATGCACCTCAATTTCCTAGTTACTATGCACCTTACCCTGCTCATCCAATGCATGCATACCCTGCTTATCATGCACCTTACCCTGCTTATGAACATTACTCTTATCATACTGATCATCAACATGACTTATCTGATAACTATGATAAAAATGAAGCTGTTCATGCTCCTGTCAAAACTCAGAAACCTAAGAAGCCTAAGACTTCAACATCTTGGGTTGTCAAAGGTGGAACTAATCCTTCAGGACCCTCTCAATAAGGGTACCTAAAACAATTTTAATTTTGTTTTGTAGGATAGGATTAGGAGTAGGTGTAAAGTAGAGAAGATTTGGTACTTGGACAGTAGATGTTCAAGACACATGTGTGGAAACATACATGAGTTGACTGATGCAGTTGCTGTGGATGGTCCAAAAGTCACTTTTGGAGACAGCAAAGAAGGCAAGATTAAAGCTAAAGGAAGATTAATCAAGGGAAACATAGAGATATCTGACGTCTCATATGTTAAAGGCCTCAAATATAATCTGCTGAGCATAAGTCAATTTTGTGACAAAGGATATTCAGTCATCTTCTCAACAGATAAGTGCTACGTTGAACAGATTGGTACAAAGAAGGTAATTTTATCTGGAAGACGACAAGGAAATATCTACATAGTCGACTGGAATTCTGCTGACAAGAATTCAAATGTTTGTTTGGTGGCATAAACACCAAGTGAAGTTAGCTGGCTATGGCACAAAAGAATGAATCATTTAAACTTCAAGACCATCAACAGATTAATCAAGAATGATTTGGTAGAAGGGATTCCAAAAACAGTCATGAGCAAAGACAAGCTCTGTGACGCATGTCAGAAGGGTAAACAAATCAAGTCATCATTCAAAGAAAAGAAGCACCAATCTTCTGGAAGAATATTGGAGCTACTACATATGGACTTATTTGGACCCATTGATCCAGTCAGCAATGGTGGAAAGAAATACTGCCTAGCTGTTGTGGATGATTATTCAAGATATACTTGGGTGATTTTCATGAAGAAGAAAAGTGAAACCAAGGAACATCTTACCAATCTGATGGAACTGATCCAGAATGAGAAGAGTATAAAAATATTGAAGATCAGATCAGATAAAGGGACAGAGTTTACAAACTCTACTGTTGAAGAGTATTGTAATATCAAAGGAATACATCATGAGTATTCAGCTGCTAGAACCCCTCAACAGAATGGTGTTGCTGAAAGGAGAAACATAACACTAAAAGAAGCTGTCAGGACCATGATAGCTGAAGCTAAGCTGCCTCAAAGATTTTGGGCAGAAGCAACAAATACAGCATGCTTTACCCAGAACAGATGCATGATCAACAAAAATCAGAACAAGACTCCATATGAAGTTTGGAACAACAGGAAACCAAACATTCATTACTTTAAGATTTTTGGTTGTAAATGTTTTGTACTGAATAATGGGAAAAATCACCTTACTGCATTTGCAGGAAAGGCTGATGAAGCTGTCTTTGTAGGATACTCAACTGTTAGTAAGGCCTATAGAGTTTTCAATAAAAGAACATTACTAATAGAAGAATCTATCCATGTAGTATTTGATGAGCCAAGTCAATCTTCTGAAAAGAATCAAAGTGTTAATCAAGATCTGTCTACTGATTTACAGAAGCTAGACATTGGAAGAAATGAAGAATATGTTCCCATCATACTACCTAATCTAAGTTCAGCTGCTAACTCAAGTGCTGTTCAAAATCACAGTGCTGATTGTCTAACAGACGAGTTGCAAACAACTGACACACCAGAGACTGTTCAACAGACTGCAAATGTTCAACAGACTACTACTGGAACTCCAACAGTAGTGTTGCAAGATCAAGACAGAGGACAACATCCTGATCTGCAACCTGATCTCAGATGGCTCAAGAATCACCCACCTGAGTTAGTAATTGGTGATCCTTTAGATAGAGTGAAAACAAGAAGAGCTGCTGCACAAGATGCTATGTTTGTCACTTTTCTATCTCAAATAGAGCCTAAGCAAATTGAAGAAGCTCTAAATGATTCCTTCTGGATAGAAGCTATGCAAGAAGAGCTGAATCAATTTGAAAGGAATGAAGTCTGGTACTTAGTTCCTAGACCAAGTCATCAAAGAGTAATTGGCACTAAGTGGGTATTCAGAAATAAGATGAATGAAGATGGTATTGTTACCAGAAACAAAGCAAGACTAGTGGCCAAAGGGTATTGTCAAGAAGAAGGAATTGACTTTGATGAGACTTTTGCACCAGTAGCAAGACTTGAAGCAATCAGACTGTTTCTAGCCTATGCTGCTTACAAGAACTTCACTGTCTATCGGATGGATGTGAAGTCTGCTTTTCTCAATGGAGAACTGCAAGAAGAAGTATATGTTGAACAACCTCCTGGATTTGAAGTCTATCAAGAAGAGGACAAGGTATATCGTCTGAAGAAAGCCCTCTATGGACTGAAACAGGCTCCAAGAGCATGGTATGATACCCTATCTGATTTTCTTTTAATTAAAGGATTTCGTAAAGGTAAGGTAGATAAAACCTTGTTTACAATTAAATGGGAAAATCATATATTACTTGTGCAAATATATGTGGACGATATTATTTTTTGTTCAACTAACCAACAGATGTGTGATAAGTTCTCCAAGCTGATGCAAAATAAGTTTGAAATGAGCATGATGGGTGAACTTAATTATTTTCTTGGATTGCAAGTTAGACAGTTGCCTGATGGGATATTCATCAGCCAAGCTAAATACACAAGAGATCTGTTCAAGAAATTTGGTATGGAAACTAGCTCAACTGCTACAATTCCTATGTCTACAAGTCTTCGTTTGGATAAAGATGAAGATGGCAAATCAGTGGACATAACCAAATATAGAGGCATTTTGGTTCCTTGTTGTATCTAACAGCAAGTAGACCTGATATAATGTACTCAGTTGGAGTCTGTGCAAGATTTCAATCAAACCCCAAAGAATCTCATCTCTTAGCTGCCAAGAGGATATTGAAATACATTAAAGGCACTCATGAATTGGGATTATGGTATCCTAGAGAATCTGGATTTGAGCTTATTGGTTATTCAGATTCAGACCTTGCTGGCTGCAAGATTGACAGAAAGAGCACAACAGGTGCCTGTCAGTTCTTAGGTAGTCGTCTGATCTCATGGATGAGTAAGAAGCAGACCTCAGTTTCTATATCTACTGATGAAGCTGAATATATAGCTGATGGAGCTTGCTGTGCACAGATACTTTGGTTGAAACATCAACTAGAAGACTACAACATCAAGATCAGTGGAATTCCAATCTACTGCGACAACACAAGTGCAATCTCTCTTACTCAGAACACTACAAGTCATTCAAGGACTAAACATATTGAGATCAAGCATCATTTCATTAGAGATCATGTGGAAAAAGGCAATGTAATGATTGAGTATGTTCATACTGATAATCAGATTGCTGATATTTTCACTAAACCTTTAAGTGAAGTAAGGTTTTCAACTTTAAGAGCTGAGCTAGGACTACTTAATTTGGAAGCATAAGCTGAGGGGGAACTCATCAGAAGACTGAAGTTCAACAGCTTAGTTATCCGTTGTTCTATTCAAGGATTAACTTTCAACAGACTAGTTAACTTATGAATTCTAAACTCAGGGGGAACGTGTAAGACTAGCGGTACTTCTGAATTAAAGATGAAATTTGTTAATGACAGTTAGTTGAAGTTATGTTTTCATCAGAAGACTCAACTATCGAAGAACAAAGTTATATTATCTGGCTGGATTGACAAACAGCTGAGGAAGGTTATCAGCTATTGGCATTCTCTGATAACAGCATTGTCATCAGGACAGTAGTCCATCAGATAAGTATTTACTTTACTCATCTGATTACTTAAATAAAAGCGAATCTATTTAAAACGTTTATTCAAAACACGCTTTTATAAGTAACTGTTGGGCGGTACACATTCCCGCTCTTCATTAAATATCTTTTGAATTTGAAAGGTCGTAACTGACGCCGCACGATCAGCACTGACAGAAAAACGGATCTAACGGTTGGCGGATATCACGGAAACCGACATACTCCAACTCTATAAATTCCCATCTGATCAGTCGAGTCGCTCTTTACGCACTCTAAACATTCAAAAGTACTTGTGAGAAAATTACTTGCAATTCTCTGCAAATTTCTCTCTGTTTTCCTAACCTTCAACAGATTAGCAATGGCCGCTGAAGGTATGTTCCTCGTGTATGATTCCTACTACCAATCCGGTACAAATCTGATGAAAGGCTTTGTGTGCTAGAGTGAAGATTCCATCAGTTGCTCTCAACCCTGCTGTTGCACCTTCTAATGTCATCAAGGTTGATGATGACAAAAAGGGGGAAGATAAAAGGGAAGAACCAGCTAAGGAAACTGCTGCTGCAACTATTGAAGCCAAGGAAACTGAAGACACAGCTGAAAAGACTGAAAAGCTTGGAAAGGTAGAAGAAGAAGAAAAGACTGAAAAAGAGGCTACCAAGTACAAGGACACTGAATCTGCCAAGAAAGCAATGGAGCTTATCAAAGAACAGCAACTCAAAGAGAAGATGGAAGCTGCCAAAGCAATTTTGGAAGAGGAAGCTGATGATGAAGAAGATGACGAAGAGTCATCTTATGAATATGAAGAAGTGCTTGAAGGATCAGATGAAGAAGCTGATAGTTAGAAATTGAAAAATCTTTGTAATCAGTTTACTTTTATTTATTTCTTCAGAAATCTCATCTGATGAACTTGCATTGTAATATTTTTTAAATATCAATATAAAGACAAGTTCATTCCAACATATTATTTTCTATCTCAGAAAATTTTTGAGGATTACATTCTTTAGTTTAGGTATTCAACAGGTACTTAGCTGAAGTTTTGTCATCATCAAAAAGGGGGAAATTGTTGGATAAGGATGAAGATGAAGGCACTAAAGGAAATTTGATAAGGGAGGTTTTGATGCATTCCAAAACTTCATATGTGGCTAAGTATGGAGTAACTTAG
The DNA here is from genome assembly GCA_038501285.1 of Penstemon eatonii. Classification (NCBI taxonomy): domain Eukaryota; kingdom Viridiplantae; phylum Streptophyta; class Magnoliopsida; order Lamiales; family Plantaginaceae; genus Penstemon; species Penstemon eatonii. Next base: position 54,696,710 of record CM076715.1, on the reverse strand, counting down.
CTGACAATCTTATCAAGGAATTTTGACTAAGTACAAGAAGACATCAGAAGAGTCAAAGTTTCAAGGTCCAAGACTTCTGATCTGCTGAAGTAAAGTTATCAGACTGATGAAGATCAGCCGACTCAAATCAGATTTGTTCATGTTTGAGATCAGCCGAGTTCGCCATCAGACCTGCACTTTCGTCAGCCAAGTAAAGAAGATCATGAAGTGTTCCCAACGGTAATAAATGCCCCTTGGAGTAATAAATGCTGAAGTACGAGGTTATTTAAGACAAATGATTGAAGACTTGCTTCGCATCAGCTGGGTGCATTTAATGCTGCCTGCAGAATAGTACTATTCACAGTACGGACAGACTGCAAAAGAGCCGTTCGCGGATTTTAAGGACCAGTACTCGAGGAATTTGAATCCTGTCTCTCTTCAACGGACACTTTTCAATCCTCAAGTATAAATAGCTGAAAGAGACGAAGAAGAAAATAACAACACAATCTCTGAGAAATTTTCGAAGCAAAATTCTTTAAGTCTCAAGAACAGCTCACTCATCAGCTGAGTCATTTGTTGACGAAAGCAGAGTTGAAGAATCAAGAAAAATACATATTCTGAGTGATTTTGTAATCAAGAGTGTTGTGAGAAGTATATCCGTCTAAGTGAGTGATAATACTTCAGAGAATAGGTCTTCTTTGTGATTTCCTATTGCGAACTTGTGGTCGTTTCATTTGTTGTTCGACGCAAGCAGAGTATACTGTAAACTTTGTGATTATAGTATAACCCAAGATCTGTGTGACTTGGAAGAGTGGATTAAAGGATATTCAAATCCATATAACCACTATAAAAATTACTTGTGTTTTTACATTGCTTTTAAATCTACACATTTTCTGTTTGCATAAAAACACATTAAGTTAACTGTTTGAAAAAGAGTTAAAAAGGAGTTTATAAAACTGGGGAAGCATTTTTCAAACTGCTAAGATTACTTGTGAAAAACACTTTGAAAATCCGCTGCAAGTACTCTAAGTATTAAAACTGATTTTAACAAAATCAGCTAAGTAACAATCAGACAAGTGGTCAACAAGACTGTTCAAGGATTTGTTCGCGAACAGAATTGTAACTAACTAATCTGATCAGCTTAGTCTGTTCAGTTGAGTAAAAGTTTTAGAGTTAAATTTGGAAGAAATTTTTAAAGAGGTTTATTCACCACCCCCTCCCCCTCTAAACCTCTTCTGACCACTTGGGACCAACATTTGTCGTCAAAACGATCAACTATTTTGTCTTTCCCGTGTTAGATCGTAATAAGTATAGATCATTCATTTTTTTGTAGAAGTATTTATTACTCGTTGTACATCTCCTTTTCCCAAGGATTCTGATTGTCGGTTGAGCATTCTCTGTAAGATTCTAAGTTGCCCCTTACTGAATCCACTAGAACGTATATGGATTTTCACATGCTAGTCGTTTCGACCATCATATCTCATTCTCATTGAGCAGCTTTATCGACTAATCTAGCGCCGTTCCAACTTACTCGCATTAAATAGGGGAAGTCAAAAGTCGCATTCTCGTCCCTTGATCAAAATTTTATCCAACCGTAGGATTACTTAAAATCTCCCTATAAATAGATAGGCAATTTCTTCCCATATCTATTCATACCGTACAAAATGGAGATATCAGTTTCTTTGGGTTTTACCATGTCTAGTGATCCCATAATTTTCAAAAACTCACATTATCGTGATCCATTATCTTATAATAACTCAACCATCTTTTGCCTTGTACTGACATGTCCCATTGATGCCCTACCTAGTACTGACGGGTCTCATGTGGCCTCAACTTTTATCTTCATGGGGTTGAGGTCCATGGTATTTTGTTTGCACATAGAGGGTTCATACTTACCAGGCATCCCCGTTCTTGGATGTTACCTCCGGAGTGATATACAGACGGGGTGTACTGGTAAATTTTGACTTTTGCGATAGTCCTCGCGAGATCCTGCTTCGGACGAATAACCGCTGTAATCTCTGATCTTACGTGATTTCGTCTGTTCGATTAAGGGTGGGATGTAATGCAATAATAATAATAAATAAAGGAAAGTAAAGACCAAAGTAGTTGTATTCGAATTGACTGAGTACAAAAACAAGTATTTAGGGTCCTACTCGAGCATTATTGGATGCCGTACAAACTAGAGGAGCGAAATACAAATGACCAAAACTATGCTATATTTCCCATATGTGTCCGAGTAGCAGTCACGAAACAATAGCTCCTTGGAAGTTGTGTGTTGTCATAAATGCATGGGTATTTATAGCTGAACTGATGGGCTTGGGCCTGGGCTCGGCCCAACAGTACCCTTCGATCTTGGGTTCTAAAACGAGCTCGGAACAGTTAACACTATGCCGTGGACCAACTTCTTGCTCTCTGGGGATAGTATCTAGTGTCATTCGAACAGCATCGGGCCCATAGAGGCAAGGAATCTAAATTACCCCTCATCAATACTCCCCCACTTCTCGAGCGTGAGGTGGAGCTTGCGCTCGAAGAAGTACAAGTTGCGTCCCACACTATTATGAGATGAGCCATTCATAATGTCTTTAGGATATGCCTCGTTAAAAACCTAGCCCGGAAAAACCCATTGGGATAAAAACCGAGCCAGGGAAAAAGAGTGCATATATAAGAAGACATGTGCCGGCGCATTGTAAAGATAACCTTATCGGAGGATCTTGAAATTGTTATATCCTTTATGGTTCGGTGATGTGTTGTTCGTTCTCTTAATGAATGCTTCCCAAATTTTCCGATCATAACAAAGAGGACCCACGAGATTCTAAGGAGAAATTTGCAAAGGACTTATTCCGTAATCTTAGAAAATGAAGGATCAAAGTGCTATTATGTGAGGAATAACCCCGAGTTTTTACCCAGGGTAAGTTCAACCGTCGCGGTTACTCGGGGACCTGTTTGCAATTTTACCTTTTTAACCCCGTATATATATGTCGATTCGTTGAAAAATTATTTACATATTACGTCCTCTCTTGAGCTCGAAGCGTTTGAGATCGAAACAGCATTTGCCTTTTGTATATTTGTTTCTCAATCCATAATGTCGAGCTCTAGAAGTGTAAGGGGCAAGAATAAGGTCGGAGAAAACCCAGAGTCCGATCCTTTGCTGAAGCTTGTTGATGATTATGAGGATGGGGAATTTTGTCAAGGACGCGAGGATGAGGATCCGAGCGAGGATCTTGAAGAAAATGAGGTCGAGAAACGCAGCATCGGCGAGGGTGCTTTTGTCAGGATTTTCAAACATACGCAACCATCTACCGCCACTATCTCGAACAAGTCAGAGCTTCCTGCCAGCCAGACTTCCTGCTGTTTTTCGAAGAAGGATCTCTCTTTCCTCGAGGCGGAGTTCGGGAAATTTCTTTCTAAAGGGTTTTCAATCGTCATTCCCTCTTATACCGAACGTGCTACCGATCCCCCGGCTGGCTGTCAAGCCTTTTACGAGGATCAATTTTTTTATGGTTTGCGTATCCCGTTCATTCCCCTTGTTAGAAATGTCTTGAACTTCTTTTCGCTTTCCCCTGCTCAGCTTCTCCCGCATTCTGTAGCGTATATAGCAGCATTTAGCGCTCTTATGGAGGCAAAAGGGGAAGAGGCCTCCTTTAGCAACTTTTGGCAGATATTCCGAATGGACCCATGTAAGGGTTCGAATATGGGGTTCGTGTCCATCCGTCCGCGGTCGAAACGGCCTTTTCTTACGAAAATAACAACGGATAAGAGTATAGGTTGGAAGAGGAGATTCTTTTTTGTGAAGGGATGGGATGGTGCAAATACTTGGACATACGGTTCTCGCAGAATCAAAGAGAAGCTCAGCCATCGTCTTTCTGATGAACTCCTGGAGCAGTTGCAGTCTAACCCTTACCAGACTAGATTCCTGATTCAGGAAGGCATTTTGCGATTGGCCGGGTTGAGCCATTGTAATTATCCTACTCCGGCGATTAAATACCCTAGCCAATCCTCCGAAGGATCCCTTCTGCGAACCTCTAGTGCTCCGACCCTTGCTCCTCTTTCTTTGGGTATGCTTCTTATCTTCTGCTTATTTTTAGGTTTTATTAAACAATTCTCCTTGTTTAAACTCGTGCCCGATTCGTATTATCCTTGCAGGTCGAGTTGTTGAGAAATTTCGAGTGTCCGCTGCCGGCCCGGTTGAAGATAAGCGATTTTATTTCGATCCGTTACCTTATGCCTCCGAAAGAAAAGCGGACATGAGCAATTTGGGTGGAAGTTCAGCTGTCATACCATCTATGATTCCCGATTTGAGAGGGGTTGGCACTATGAGTTCGCTGAATTCTGCCACAGCTGGACCTCTTCGGACCTTGTTCTCCCCTGACACTTCTGCTCTTTCGTCTGTCGGCTACTGTCAACATTCCTGGAACCGGATCCAGGGTATCCAGGAATACGAGAAGCTTCTGGGTCAGAAAAGAAACGCTGAACACCCCGGGCCCTCGAGGAGGGTAAAACCTTTTGGCGTGAATTCTGACTCTGTCCCTTGTCGAGAAGGTAGGTCGGAGCCTGATGTGGCGGATTTTATGGATGAGCATTTTCGAAGTGGCAGAACTGCTGGATACCCTGAAGATGGCACCATTCTGACCGATCTGGATGCGAATGGGGAGAACGAATTCGACAAAGCCGCTAGAATCTTTATGGCTGGTGGGTTTAAGAGGGATATGCTGCTCCATTCTGTCAAAGGCGATTTCGAGGTTTTGAGCGATTTTTCCCGAACATATCATGAGGTGAAAATCTGTCTCTCATTTATCCCCTTCTAGAGTCCCTAACCCTTGCTGATATCCGAGGATGTCTTATAGGTCGGGGATTTGTTCTCCCTCCAAACCTATCGTTTGGCGCTATTGGAGCAGGAATCGCAGGACGCTCATGATGCATATGCACAAATTTTTTCTGACAACCAAGTTCTTCGATCTCAACTGGCAGAAACTCAGCGAGAATTATCCCAAGTAAAGAAGGAGCTCAACGAGGCAACTATGAAATGTTCCTCGTCTGTAGAGGAGGACTTGCTGGCATCCGTTAAAGAGAGAAGTGCCCTCGAGGAAGAGTTGAAGAAGGTAAAGATAGAACTTGAGTTGGCAAAACAAGATTCCGAGCGCGCATATGCTCAGGGCCGGGAAGAAGCCGAGATTCCTGCCATACGAGGATTCTTGGAATCCCCCGTCTTGAATCCTTTAGTTCAAAGGAAAATGGGAGAAATTCTCCAGACAATCTTTTATAAAAGGGTTCAACAATTGGTCTCGGCCAAGAAGATTCCGGATGATATGGATGAGTACTTTAAACATATGAACCCTTTCAAGAACGCTGAAGGGAAGGATTACAAAGCTTCCTCTCTACCCAAGATGCATAGTAATTGGCAGGATCATCGCTTTGCCCCCTTAGTTGAGGAGTATGGTATTCCGATGCCTAACCCCGATGTGCTCGATTGTTTAACCGACGATCCTCCTTCTATGTTGGGGGGCAAAGGCGAAGATGTCGACATGGGCGACGTACCGAATAAAGAAGACGATCAAATTCTCGATTAAACCGAGTAATTGCTCCATCCCCGACATATATCGCTTGATTTTCTATCTAGCAAGTTACTGGAGTCGAACGCACTGAAAGGGGCGATTCATAGTTTTGTAGTTAGGAATTAATCGTAATTACCCATGTAACTCATTTTTGTAAACGGATTTGTTTTCTTCCTTGATCTGATTAGTGTAACTTGTAAATTCCAACCTTATTAATACCCATATATCTTTTTAATTTCCAAGGTTCGATAACTCTTTATGCTCGGATTTTACCCATTCCATACGGGGTTTTTCTTTAAAGGTTGCGTCGATCCATTGTCGTAATCGCAGGGCGTAGTGTCTATAAATATTAGGATCTCTTTTCATTATTCATACGACATCTTTGCTTATAGAGATCGGAGCTCTTGCCTTATTCTTTGCCTTCTTCGAATCCCTCAAAGAGTAAGAATCCGAACTATCGATCCCAAACCCGCTTACCATGGAAAATGTACTAGGGAAAGCTATCGACCCCAAATCGTTATTTGGCGGTTCGAAGAATAAGAATTCGAGTAAAGAGCAGAAGATTGCCAAGGAGGCCAAAGCCTCCAAATCTTCTTCTAAGACCTCTGTGTCTTCCCCGAAAGCTCCTATAGGGGGAGATAACAAGAAGGAGAAGAGTACTTCTTCAAAACAAAACAAGGGCAATTCTAGCAAGTCCATTTTGGACGAAGAACTTGAAACCGCGCCCGGGGGTTCTTCCCCGAAAGTTGTCGATTCTTCGAACGAAGATCTTATGAGAGAAAATTCTTCTGTTCCCTCTTCGAACAAAAGGCCTTACTCTGATGTGGTTACTCCTGTTGAGGCATTGCAAAATCTTGCTATTGGTAGCAAGTCATCTTCCGATGCTTCGACCATTCCTTGCACAGGGAGTCTCAGCAAGAAACTCAAGTTAGGAATTGGTGGGGGGGCTTCTCCTGAAGCTTTAAAAATTGATAATCCTTCCGAACCCCGGGTTGACCCCATTCCTTCAAAAGTTACTTCTTCCGCGCCTGAAGAGTCGAAAGATGGATCCGATCCCATAGATAGTCTGTTGCAGGTTAATTTTACTTCTTCGGAGACTAATATGCCCAAAGGGAGAAACATGTCCAAGGAGAGAAACATAGAAGAGTTGTTCGAGTCTGGGCAGTGTCTACTTCTTTGACAGGCCGGGCAAGATTTTATTGAGCTTAAAACTTTTGCTGAGCGGGAGACCAATCATCGTGCTGCTATTTCCGTCGAGCTGGAGGAGAAGAAAGCCGAATTCGACCGTGTCTTCGCGGAGAAGCTTGCTCTAGAGAGGGAGAAGTCTGTTAAAGAAAGTGGAGAGGAGATCCATAAACAGCTGAATGAGGAGCTTGACAAACTGAAAAGTCTTCATGAGCAGGAGAGGCAAGAATTCACGCGTCTAGAAAAGGAGGCTTATGACCGTGGATATGAAGCTGGATATGAGGCTCGGAATGCCGAGCTTCGAAAGATTTTCTCCGACAACAAACTTCTCTAGATGTTGCTTTTCATTTACCCGGGCTTGTAGTATGGCTATATTGTTTTTACTCATGTGATCATGAATAATTTCAGACATTTTTATCCCCTATGGTTTGTAATAATCTATTAGTTTCTCGGATTACAAGTTTGTCCATAATTTAATGTACTCTCTTCTGTCCATGCTTTTGTTTGCTTTCTTCGTTTGGTCTTATGCTCGTAATCTTCGTTCTTCGCTCTTGGTATATTACTTCTGCTTGATTTCCAGAATATATCACTTTCTCTTCCCGGTGAAATTCTCGGGAAGCGCAACAGTCTTTCGATCTTGACCGTTCCTTTCGTTTTCTGCTAGCCGTTGGATTTTGAGAATAGTACTTATAAATAGGGTTCTTCAATTTGTATCCTTATAAAATTGTTTTTAAAGTAGACTCCTTCAACCATGCTGGTTAAAAGATCTTGTTGCATGGCCCAATATTTTAAATTTCGAGTTAGGACCTATTCTGCAGGTCATAGACTAACTGGTACTTCGACCTCGACTAGGGTATCTGCAGGCGAACATTATTCCGACCTTGGAGACCGGTCAGCTTTATTGCTGACCACCCACGACCCGGGCAGTCCCCACGACCCTCCGTGGTTTAGGAGAAGTTCAAGCATCAAATCTTTTAGGGGTCTCCAGCGGTTTGTTCGGTTCTTCCTCGAGGATGTAAGGGGTGGAGCTTCGAGGGTCGAGGCCCTCAATAAAGTATTCACGTTACACCTAGAAAAGGAGACCTTACCCTTCTCCTTTTTGAGGAATCATAAATAAAGATAAAAGCCTGTTGGCTCGACAGGCTCCTCCAATCCGAGTAAGGACATTATCGTTCGCCGAAAATTTCATAGGAAGCTTTGTAGGTGTTTGTAGAATTATAAAATGTAACAGGAGTTGATATCTTTGTAACTTGTAACTCTTCAATGTATCGAACTCTGGAAATAATAATTTCTCGATTAATTTCTTACATTCGTTCTTATCTGCTTAAATAAAGCTCTTTACCGATCTTGGTCCATCTTCGGACGAGTTCTTGATAATGGTTCCTTGATCAGTTATAGTCCGACTTTTTCTTTGTGACTTTCTTTAACGATCGGGAATTAAACTATAATTATTTCGAGCATTGTTGAATTTTACCGTTTCTTCATTTATCCGCACGGTTCCTGAATTTTCGGGAAGTGGAACGGTCGCTGTATTTATTGCTCGCATTTTGGCCACTAGTTCTGTTCAGCTTTTGAAAACAGTCCCTGATTTATCGGGAATCTGAGCGGTCAGAGGGCTTTTAATATACATATTGCCACCGTTCATCTGAAGAGATCTACACCGTTGATACGGGATTCTTCCCCCTATAAATACTTCTAAATTTACCTTCATATTTTTACTTGTCTGTAAACATTTCGTTCGATCAATATGGTTGCATTTTTACCTCCATCAACCATCTTTATTTTCGATTCGGTCTCAGCAATAAAAGCGTTCGAGATTCGGACTCGAACTCTCTTCTTTGATCTCTTTGGCGTCCCTGTATGGGGAATAATTTCGACCAGGGTATCGACAGGCGAAAAGGATTGCGACTGGGGTACCGACAGGCGACCAGCTCTCTCTGATACCATCCATTTGAGACTGGTTAGAATTCCTGTATCCTGTCAATCCACCCAGTCGGATAGTGGGTCGACTGCTGGGGAAGTTTTCCCGCACTCAATATCCACTTCTTCAAGAGGTTCTTTGAAGAATGTTACCTCCGAGATTGTGTGGAATAATCTTTCTAGAGATTGCTTCCCTGTTTCTCGATCCGGTCCGACATGGGACGACCATTGAGGAAGCGAAGGATGAAGGGTAGAAGTGTTATCCTAGCTCCACCTTCCTCCTTTGATCATGAAAGTGTTTTAGGGTATGGTTAATTTGTAATAGGATCATGCTGAATGTAGATTTTCAGCTTAGCTCGATTTTCTTTATTATTGTAATCACGAAATTTTTTGTAATCGTTCGAAAGATCATGAATAAGAATACTTATTTTCTCCCTTACCCTTACTGCAGAACTGTTTCCGTATATTGTTACCGAGCACCGACTTCTTCGTCCCAAAAATATGATCATCAAATATCATTTTCGAATGATTTTAATAAGTGTACCGATAATAAAGAATAATTGACATTCTTCTTTCTCTGATATTCAGATATAAGTAACAGTTGATCTTTGTAAACCGATCAAAATTTGATAATACTGGAATAATAATGATAGGCCCTCTTGGCGGATTGTGATTGCTGTAGTTCGAAATAGGATGTATATTGGAATCTCTGGATTGATAATTTACACCTTGGATCGTAGCCAAGGGTTTCAACCATTTGGTAATTTCGATCTAAGGGGCGTAGCAACGGCTTTCACCTTTAGTCATTTTAGAGCATTTTTAGCCCCAGGGTCATAGCAAAGGCTTTCACCCATTTAATAATTTCGATCTAAGGGGCATAGCAACGGCTTTCACCCTTAGTCATTTTAGAGCATTTTTAGCCCTTGGGTCCTAGCAGAGGCTTTCACCCATTTAATAATTTCGATCTAAGGGGCATAGCAACGGCTTTCACCCTTAGTCATTTTAGAGCATTTTTAGCCCTTGGGTCCTAGCAGAGGCTTTCACCCATTTAATAATTTCGATCTAAGGGGCATAGCAACGGCTTTCACCCTTAGTCATTTTAGAGCATTTTTAGCCCTTGGGTCCTAGCAGAGGCTTTCACCCATTTAATAATTTCGATCTAAGGGGCATAGCAACGGCTTTCACCCTTAGTCATTTTAGAGCATTTTTAGCCCTTGGGTCCTAGCAGAGGCTTTCACCCATTTAATAATTTCGATCTAAGGGGCATAACAACGGCTTTCACCCTTAGTCATTTTAGAGCATTTTTAGCCCTTGGGTCCTAGCAGAGGCTTTCACCCATTTAATAATTTCGATCTAAGGGGCATAGCAACGGCTTTCACCCTTAGTCGTATGAGAGCATTTTTTAGCTCGAGGGTCATAGCAGAGGCTTTCACCCATTTAATAGTAGATGGAGACGAGAAGAGATTGAACAATAGATGAACCGAGGTCGATAATATAAAAGATATGAATGAATATAAATATTGATGAGATTAGTTTCCATTGAATATATAATTCTGATCGAAATAAATTTTGACGAGATAATAGTCTTCTGCAATCATGAGAAAAGCTGAATCATAGAGAAACATCCAATAATAAATAACCTTAGGGCTTAATAAATAAATTTTATGCCTTGTCGAGAAAACTCTTTGTCTATAAGTTCCCAATCTTGTCATGTTTGATTTTTTTCTAAATGATTCCTCATTTATCGAGAATTGCAAGGGTCGACAAATCTCATCCATTCATTTCGCGAATTATCTGCCGCCGGATTCCTTCATCTTTTATTTATAAAAAGGGCATGATGCTATTGAGATTTTCTTATTCGCTGTATCAGCATTTTATCTGTCCGACCATGCTAATCAAAATTGTTACTCCATCCATTCGATTATTTGAGCTCAGACTTCGAACAATCTTTAAGAATGACAGTCTTCTAATCTGACCTCGCTTAGAATATCGTCAGGCAAATACAATTTCCATCTTGAAAGCCAATATGCCAGATTCAGGAAGTCCACAGGCTGCCGCGCAGGTCTTTGATTAGGGACATGTTGCTACAATGCATTTAGGAAGACATAGCAGGGAGCGAACTATCCAGAATATAGTCACTCGATAAGCCATGTGCTCGTCCTTTTATCCTCGGAAGATCGTAAATAAAGTTAAAAGCCTGCGGGTCCTAGGGAAATTCCCACGGTCGGAGCCAATTTATTCCGAAAGAGCAATAGGAGAAGAGACCGAAAATTTCAAAGGATTGTAGAAAGTGATTGCGTTTTTATGTAATATATAGGCTTGAGTTATGCTCAACATGTATTTTGCTCATCTTGTATTTTGCTCATCTTGTATTTTCCGAGATAATTTAAATACACTTCTTCCATGTTTTGTTGATAGAATAATCATAATTAAATAGATTCTTATCTTCAATACTTCCACATCAATCCTCTAATATCGATAAAGAAATACTCAAACACCGCTTGCTTGATCGAGCAATAAATATTATAGTGGACCTAATATTAATAAGGAAAATGTTGCCATCAAGCCTTGGCACTGCCGGATTTCCATAGCCGCATGATTTTTTGGTCGAGAGTTCTGTTCGAACCGATCATGATTCTTCCAGGTCGAATAATGACTGTAAAAACATTTGAATGAACTGATCTTGAACCTAAATTGCCGATCTTCATCAATAATGTTATAACTATGCCTATATCGGTCTGGTGTTTAGAATGTTATAAATTTTCCTATACGGTCTGTTAAACCGTGTTTCCTTCTAACCAAACAGGACCCTATTTCTCGGGAAATGTAATGGTCAGTTCATTTATTACTTACATCCCAACCGTCGGTGATTTATTATCTGGACCATTGGTTCAAAAACTTTGCTGCTATAAATAGTTCTCCTTTGGTTTATCCGATACTCTTCATTTTCTCCATTATGCTTTGTCCAACCGATATGGGTCGAATCTTGCTTTCGATTTGTATTGCTTCCAAAATACAGAAATTTAAGATAAGAATTCGAACCTTATTCTTCGACTCTGGTCTTTTTGGTGTACCCCTCTTCGCTTAGAATATCGACAGGCAAAAGAACTTGCGCCTAGAATACCGGCAGGCAACCTGTTTTCCCAGACATATCATTTCTGGTGCAGGTTAGACCTCTGGTCTCTTGGCGTAGTATCCGATCGGGCAGCTAGTTATTCTGAGAGGAGCTCTTTAAATCGGAGGCATCAGCTTCCTCGAGGGCTTTCTTGAAGTATAGTTCCTTCGAGCTTCCTTGAGCTGCCTCTGCTGAGATAACCCTCTGCTGCACCTGTTCGGATTATCCTGTAAACAGTTATTGAGTATTTCAATCATTGTTTACTGATGATGATCTAAGGTCAGTCCGAAGCCCAGGAGAGGAGCTGCGATCAGGCCCTTACCCCGTTCGAAGGTGGATGTGCGATACGTGGCTAGTGATTACTAGGATGAATCACTGCCGAGTTCTGCATCTGGAGCGACCTTAGGGAATGAAGACTGAGCGCGTAACATGGTAGAATTATTCGTAGAACTTGTAATAGGATAGTAGCGATCGTATTGTACTTCTTGAGCTCGGAATTGATTCGAGGCTTTTCTTTGTAACTTATTTGAAGAATATTAATGATAGAACTTACGTTCTCTGATCGAATTTCTCCATTTAACTTCTTTTATCAGTCGAACAATTGCTGATTTTTAGCTTCAACTTTGACGATCAAATAATTCGTAGCCGCTGTTCAAATATTCATCTCATCCCAAATAGAGGTAACCGATAAATAATGTATACAGATTACGCGATTGAACTCATAAATAGCTGATTTGAGGAATTTGTTTTGAAAGCAACAAATATGATGATCGGAAAAATAAATTCCGATCATCGATAAGCTCTGATCGAGTCGACCGGACTAATTCTATGTTAATTTGTTGTGGGCTACCTTGCTGGAACTTCTTATTTACTTTCACAATAGAAAATGGATCGTTCGTGGAAAATAAACCCATCGGGAAGAATTAGATAAGCTGTGCAATCCCCGAATAAAATCGCTAATATTAAGCTCGAAAGTTTATTGTATAGGCATTATCTTCGATCTCGAATTGATGAACGCCCTAATAGTCGTAGGACCGCCTTGGATAACGAATAACAGAGTTTCAAACTTAGTAAGGTTTTTAGCTAACATATGGATTTCCCCTCGTGGTAGGCATATTTCGGTCTAATACTCGAATAAGGCCCCACGGTGGGCGCCAATTGATCTTACGTGATTTCGTCTGTTCGATTAAGGGTGGGATGTAATGCAATAATAATAATAAATAAAGGAAAGTAAAGACCAAAGTAGTTGTATTCGAATTGACTGAGTACAAAAACAAGTATTTAGGGTCCTACTCGAGCATTATTGGATGCCGTACAAACTAGAGGAGCGAAATACAAATGACCAAAACTATGCTATATTTCCCATATGTGTCCGAGTAGCAGTCACGAAACAATAGCTCCTTGGAAGTTGTGTGTTGTCATAAATGCATGGGTATTTATAGCTGAACTGATGGGCTTGGGCCTGGGCTCGGCCCAACAGTACCCTTCGATCTTGGGTTCTAAAACGAGCTCGGAACAGTTAACACTATGCCGTGGACCAACTTCTTGCTCTCTGGGGATAGTATCTAGTGTCATTCGAACAGCATCGGGCCCATAGAGGCAAGGAATCTAAATTACCCCTCATCAATCTCTTAAGCGGGAGCTCGTTTTGGTCGAATGACCGTTACAAGCTATCTGGCATGTAATGGCCTTTTCGATTAAATGGAGAATCGATCTTCAGAGTCTGGCCATCGAACGAAAGAAGTCAACCATCCTGAGCAGCATGCTTCGTAGGTGGTTGAAGAAGAACGTCGAGGTACCAGGAAGGAGATTGATGTTTCCGTGGACATTGTCGTGAAAAACTCCGATCTATTGAATAGGATTTTCCTCTTTTGTATTTGTAATGATATGTAAATCGAAAAATATTCTTTGTACTCAGATGAATAAAAGTTTATATTTCTCTATATCTTTTATCTTCATATGCATTATGTTTCTTACCAATAACTGGCTTTAACCTAGTTAATCGTTGTTTTGGAGATCGACGAGTGTTTATCGAGCGGACTCATTTTTGTACATAGATTTTTTACCAATAATTGGCTTTAACCTATTTAATCGTCGTTTTCGGAGATCGATGAGTGTTTATTGAGTGGATCGATTTTACTCATATTTGTACTTAGGTTTTTTACCAATAATTGGCTTTAACCTATTTAATCGTCGTTTTCGGAGATCGATGAGTGTTTATCGAGCGGATCGATTTTACTCTATTTTGTAACTTAGGTTGTTTACCAATAATTGGCTTTAACCTATTTAGTCGTCGTTTTCGGAGATCGATGAGTGTTTATTGAGCGGATCGATTTTACTCAATTTTGTACATAGGTATTTTTACCAATAATTGGTTTTAAGCAGTAAGTCCGTTGCTTTTGGAGATCGAAGAGTGTTTATCGATTGAATCGATTTTACTCAATTCTGTGACTTAGGTTGTTTACCAATAATTGGCTTTAACCTATTTAGTCGTCATTTTCGAGATCGATGAGTGTTTATCGAGCGGATCGATTTTACTCAATTCTTTGACCTAGGTTGTTTACCAATTATTGGTTTTAACCCTTTGAATCTTTGATTTGGCTAATAACTCACAACAAATTAACATATTTCAAAAGAATTTTTAAGCAAAAGCTTTTTATTGCAACAAACGGTACAAAATTTCCGAACTAACAAAATAAATGACAATTAAGATAACAAAGAAAAGAAAAGATGAGGATGACTTGAAAAATTCAACGTCCATAGTATCTTCTCAGGTTGACTGCATTCCAAGTCCTCGGTAGGAGTGTTCCGTCCATGTGTGCAATTTTGTAAGAACCTTTCTTTCCTACACCGACGACGATGTAAGGTCCATCCCAATTTTGTTGCAATTTTCCGACGTGCTTAGACACCTCTACCTTTTTTAGTACTAAGTCCCCTTCTTTGAAGGTTCATATGCGGACCTTTTGGTTGTATGCTTTTTCCATATTTGATTTAGCGACCTGCAACCGTACCGAAGCTTTTTCTCTTAAGGCTTCGGTCAGGTCGACATCATTTTCTCTAGCCTTTTCATTTTCCTCGCTATCATACATCTCGAATCTCGGTGTTGGGACCAACGTTTCAATTGGAATCATAGCCTCCGAGCAGTACACCAAACTGAACGGGGTCTTGCCAGTTGAGGCCTTAACAGTTGTCCGATTCGCCCGAATCACTCCAGGGAGTTCGTCTAGCCATCTTCCTTTGGATACCCCTAATCTTTTCTCCAAAGATTTGACTATTTCACGGTTTGCTACTTCAGTTTGTCCGTTCGCTCTTGGGTGTCCTACCGAGGTAATGTTTTGTTGAATTCCCAACTTAGAGCACCATTTCAGCACTTGTTTTCCTGCGAATTTACTTCCATTGTCAGAAATTAGGATCCATGGGATGCCAAATTGACACACTATGAACTTCCATAGGAAATTAATTACTTGAAATTGTGTTATCCGAGCCAGAGCGATGCATTCTATCCATTTGCTGAAATACTCGACAGCGACTAGAACATAAGTTTTCTTTGACCTGGCCACTGGGAAAGGTCCCACGATGTCTATTCCCCATTGATCAAAAGGCCAGCACACAGGTATAGAGTGCATCTTTTCGGGGGATTGATGGCTTACATTAGCGTGAACTTGGCAATGGTGACATTTTTGCACATATTCCATGGCATCTTTGTTTAAATTAGGCCAATAGTATCCTGTGCGGAGACATTTCAAAGCTAAGGCCCTGACTCCACTGTGGTTCCCTGCCTCTTCCTCGTGTATTTCTCGAAGTATATCATTGGTTTGAGGTTCAGGAATGCATTTTAGTAGAATTCCTGATACCGATCTTCTATAGAGTTTTTCCTCTATCATCGTGTATATTGGTGCTCGATATTTTATTTTCCGAGCCTTATTTAGGTCAGGTGGTAGGTTTCCTTCCCGGAGGTAATCTATCATTGGAGTCATCCAGTTCTTTTCTGCTACTTCGATTTCCATCATTTCAGCGATGGGCGTCTCGTCAATGTCGATTGCTGGGGTATTCGAGATCGACCAATTGATCACTCTTTCTGTTCGGCCATCTCTTGATCCCGTGAATCTAGAGAGTTGATCCGCCCATTTGTTTTCTTAACAGGGAACATTCTGTATTACGAAATTCTCGAATTTCCCAGTCAATTCTTTTACTTTGGCGAGGTACTTGATTATGTATATCCTTTGCTTCGTATAGACCTTCAATTTGTCTGTGTACCAATTCTGAATCAGTTAATACTTTGAGACTTTTTATGTTGGCTTTGATCGCCATTTCCATTCCTGCAATCAATGCTTCATACGCCACTTCATTGTTAGTCACCACGAAGTCTAACGTGATTGCATAGTTTATATCTTCATTATTTGGCCCGGTAAAATTGATTCCAGCACCGCCTCCCTCTCTGCTCGAGGCACCGTAGACATGCATTAGCCAAGTGTGACTTTTGACAATCAAGATATCGCTATCACAACCGGTCGAGTCGTTAGGTTATTATATTGAGGTCGGAGTTTCTAATAGAAAGTCGGCCAGAACTTGAGCTTTAATAGCGATTCGTGGTTTATATTCAATTTCGAATTGTCCTAATTCGATCGCCCAGTTGATCAATCTTACAGAGGCGTCTGGCTTCGCCAAGACCTGCCTTAGTGGTTGGTTTGTGAGCACGACTATTTTATAGGTCAAAAAGTATGGTCGGGGTTTGCGGGCTGCTATTACTAAGGCTAAAGCAAATTTCTCTATCTCCAAATAATTCTTCTCCGCTCTTTGTAGTAATTTCCTTAGATAGTAGACAGGCTTATGTTCAGTACCTTCTATCTTTACCAAAACGGAGCTAATGGCAACTGTGGAGATGGATATGTAAATGTACAACGGTTCACCTTCTGTTGGTTTCGCTAATAATGGAGAAGAAGTTAAGCATGCTTTTAATTGGTTGAATGCTTGATCGCACTCTTCAGTTCAAACAAAGTTTTTCGCCTTGCGTAAAGCTTGAAAGAAAGGCAAACTTCTATCTGCTGACTTGGAGATGAATCTGTTTAATGCGACAATTTTTCCTACTAAACTTTGCACTTGGGAGATCGTCTTAGGTGGTCTCATTTCTGTTATGGCTCGAATCTTTTCGGGATTAGCTTCAATCCCTCGTTGATGGACCATATATCCCAAGAATTATCCGGACATAACCCAAATAGTACATTTTCCGGGATTAAGCTTCATGCGGTATTTTCTCAATATCTGGAAACATCGATCAAGGTGCTTTACGTGGTCGGCTTCATTCATGCTTTTTACCAACATATCGTCCACGTATACTTCCATTATTTCTCCGATCAGATCCCTAAACATTAAGTTAACCAGTCTTTGGTAGGTGGCACCAGCATTCCTTAGGCCGAATGGCATTACAATAAAACAATATACTCCTTGTTCTGTTATGAAAGCAGTTTTCTCCTAGTCCCGCTCATCCATGTAGATTTGATAGAAACCTTGAAAGGCGTCCATCATGCTAAAAATTGCAAATCCTGCCGGTGAGTCGACCAATAGATCGATCCTCGGGAGAGGGTAAGGATCTCGTGGACATAATTTATTAAGGTCAGTGAAATCATTGCACATCCTCCACTTGTTGTCCTTCTTATCCCCCTTAGCCACTAAGACAACATTACATAGCCATTCCGATAAGTGTATTTCCCGAATTTGTTTAGCTTTGAGCAGCCTCTCGACTTCTGCTTTGATTATCTTATCTTTTATTGGCCAATGATTCCTCTTCTTTTGTCTTGCTGGTTTTGCCATTGGATCAATCTTTAGTGAATGAGTGATTACTCTTGGGTCAATGCCCTCAATGTCGTTCGCACTCCAAGCGAAGATGTCAACATTATTCCTCAGAAAGTTCATTAACATTACTTCCCCTTCCGGACTGAGTTCGGTTCCGATCCTGGTCGTTTTTGGAGGATCTCCTTGCACTAGCATAATATCCTTGTGTTCTGGAGGCTTTATGGTTAAATCGACCGGTTCCTTTCCCTTCTGATCTATTACGTCAGTACGGGGGATCTCGACTTCAGCTCTTTCGATGTCGTCCTCAAGATTCCTTTTAGCTGGGGTAAGTGATTTGGATTGATTTCCCAGTGTTAGAGAGGTGTTATATCAATCCCACGCCATGCAGTGATCATTTACTATTTCTCCGATCCCAGACTCTGTCAGAAATTTTATCTTCTGATGGTATGTCGATACTACTGCTCGAAATAGGTTGAGGGTAGGTCGTCCTAATATTGCATTGTATGCGAAAGGAGTCTCCACGACCAATAACTTTATCATTTTTACTGCCCGCTGTGGTCTCTTTCCAGACGAGACACTCAAATTTATAGTCCCATTGGGGACTATTTATGAGCCTCCAAATCCTACTAAAGGAGTGGCTACCTTTTGAAACGTTATTTCTCCACAGGTTCATCTGCGTTAGGACTTCCTTAGATATGATGTTCGCCGAGCTTCCATTATCAATTAGAATCCTTTTAACATTGTATTTTGCTATCTCGAGCGATACTACCATCGGAAAGTCAGAGATGTCTTCCTTCAGATCCCAAACAATGTTCCTTGGTGCTTCATTATCATTGAAACTAATGAGTTGTTCTTTCGGTTGTTTGCTTTCTATCGTCCATACTTCTTTTGGATATCTAATATTTCCCATTATGGACCTCGCGGTTCTACGGCGAGCATTACGACTGTCTCCCCCGGTCGGTCCTCCGGAGATCGTATGGATGTGCCGTTAATTTGATCATTGTTCAATTCTTATGGTGGACCATTATTGGGGGACCTTCTTCTCGGGGTTCTTCTCTGATTAATAACTCGAGGACTCCTGCTTCTGTTTCTCTTGTGATTGTTTCGTTCGAGATAGTCGTCCAACTTTCCTTGTTAGATCAGCCTTTCAATTTCCTGCTTCAGGTGAAAACAATCTTCGGTGCGATGTCAATGGGCACGATGATATCTACAATATAGATTGTAGTTTCGATCACCTGGCTTTGGTTGTGCAATTCTTTTTGCAGGTGGAATCCAATTGTTCCTTTCAAGTACTACCAGAATTTCTTCGATAGGAACAGTCAATCGGGGGTATTCCAACTGGTTTATTCAATTCCTGTTTGCTGGTTCGGCCGATCTCGATCTAGGATAGACATTAGGTCTTTTATTTTGATCGTTCCGATTATACTCTAGTCGTTGAAAAACATTTTCTTTTCTGAAGGATTGATCGTAATCCATTGGTCTGAGGAGCTTTGTCTTGCCGCCTCGATCCGGAGGCGGGGGCTTTGTTTCTATTCTTATCCTTGAAAGAGTTCACCTCTTCTTGAGTCATATATTTCGACGCAAAGGTCATAATATCCGCGAAAGTTCTCGGTTGTTTTCTACTTAGGACATTCCCGAATTGCCTGTTTTTGGTGAGATCGAAAACGATGGAGATTATGTAGTCAATATTCGGGGAATCAATTTTTAATAATTCCACGTTGAATCTCGCCAACCAGTTTCTCAAGGATTCTCCCTCTTGTTGATGAATGGTTCCAAGGTAGCTCATCGGCAGTTTCTGTCTTTTCTGGCTAGCAAATTGTTGAGTGAACCAATCTAAAGCTAATCCTTCAAATGTGGTAACCATCAGTTTGGCGGTATATTCTGCCGAGTGATCATATAAACTCATTATGTTCGTAAAACTGAATATATAATCGTCGGGATCAGTGGTTCCTTCATATCTCGGTAGTCATCCCGGAACCTGCCCGGATGACTGAGCTTCTTTTATCTCCCTGCAAAAGGGAGGGCATGCTGCTAAGCTTTCTTGGACCTCTGCGCTTCTGGCCCACGAATTTGGAACGGTCCGTAGACGTTGTTCCAGACGTTCTTGTACCATCTTTTCGATCTCTCTTTCCGAGACGCGGACAATTTTTTGTCGATTAGGGATTGTGTCCACAACGTCATCATCGAGGGTAGTTAGAGTATGTTCCTTTGATCCTCGGCGGGTTGTTTTTCTCCGGATTCGCTCAACGGTTTGTTTCGTATCGCTCCTTTGTGGACTGTGTAATGATCGTTGTTCGCTCACAGGGCTATCTGCTTGTTCTGACACTTGATCGATCTGCCTAGGAGCTCTCCGAGCTGAATTCGCCCTAGTAGTTCTGGGGTCTTTGGGCACATGCTCGGGAATTAGCAGTTCTCCTGGATATAGTGAGTTAAACAGCATAGCGATCTGTCTTAATTTTTCCTGTGTTTTCGTCAAAGGGACAGGGATTGTAGGAGCCACGGGGGCTTGCGGTACCATATCGGCGGCGATTTCTTACTGTCCTTGAGAATTTTGGACATGGATCCCTTGGCGTTCTTCATGATTCGGCAGTTGATTGTTCTCTCGTCGATTACCATCGTCATTAATGATTGGATCGTTATTAGTCGTATCGTTCTGCAAATCGTTCGACGTGATAGGTGGATGAGTCGTGTTACTTCTTGCCTCGTTACGAGCGTTCTTCCTTGGGCGAGCCATTTGTCTATCGAATAATTAACTTAGCCCCACGATGGGCGCCAACTGATTTATCAGTTTTTCGTAAGGTTTTGGTTAAATCAATGATAAAGGTTTATGAGGTAAAATTATATATAGATTAGAGGGCCTAGTTACTTTATTCCGGATGGATCAATCTCAAGGAAGAACAATATGTAAAGAAGATCAAGAACACGAAACTATAATTATGAATATAGTATAGCCAAAGCTTTACTATTACTTTGATATCAGATTGCCCAAGTATGTAGGCGTAAGTTCTCAAGAATCTTGTTATCGTAATACAATGATGATCCAGCTATTTATATGATATTAACCCTAGCTTTTACAAGGAAACATAATCCTGCTAGGACTCGGGGTATCAATCCTTCTTGAACTCGGATATCGGTCTGATCGTTGTGAATAGATATTTCTGGTCGGATCGAGTGGCTGTTAGCGAATGAGCTCCCTGGTCGAGCCGATCGAGTATCTTCTAATCACTCTGAGTGTTATAAGGGGTGTAAAACAGACCCCATCATCTTGATACAATAATTGAGGCAACTAATTAAGGATAAAATTCTCGTGATTCCCTTTTTTGAGTCAATTGACTAGGAAAATGCTTTTTCCTGAAAAGATTCTTTCAGATGGATGAAACGTAATAAATGGATGAACAGAAATAGTTGTCGTATCTTGACCAACAATTGTCACCGGAGAATCAAACGATTGACCTTGGCTATGATACCAAGTGTAGTTCATCCTACATTGGTGTATTATATCCTTAGAGGTTAGATAATAAACATAAAGACATAAGAGGACAAGAAATTGTCCTCTCGTATATACATGGGCGGATTTTAGGGGGGGAGGGCTAAATTATATTAAAAAAAATCAATCAAATAGTCAAATTTAAATTTTATTCACGATAAAATATATAATGATATAGAAAAAATAGGATTTGAATTTTGGCCAAAATGATTCATTGTTTCGATGGAAAAACTGTAGTATAAAGAAAATAAAAAATTATCTTCTTTTAAAATTATTGAGAATTTTTTATTCAACTAAGTACAATGAATAAAGAAAAAATAAAATCGAACGACAAAAAACAATGATAGTTCATATTGTTTTTATAATTATTATTAAGGAAAAAAATTGAAAAACACATAATATCAAAATATTATTACGAAGAAAAAAATTACTAAAAACACACAGCACATTGAAATATTATTGAGAAGGAATTTTTTTTGTACTAAAATATTGAAAATATTATTAAGGAATTATTTTGAAAGAAAACATAATTTATTCAAAATAATATTGAGAAAGTCAAAATAATATTCAAAATAAAGAACAAAACAAAATGATTCATCAAGGGTTTGAACTCCAAAACTCATGGAGATTTTTTAAGAGCACTACCAATTGATCACTACAATTTTAATGTAACAATTTAATGAATACTAGTATATAATCCAGAAAATTTGAGGGGGTCTATAGACCCCCTTGCCCATCTCTAGATCTGCCCATGCGTACATACTTGTAACTCATTCAGCATCCTAGTGGATTGAACCCACTGAGGTAGGCACATTATTTTCCCAAGTGTAGAAATCGAGTGTAGGCTATCATGCTAAAAACCATATTTGATTACATTGGTAAAAACTTAAATATTTAAACTTCCACACAGTAGCCAAAGTGTCACCGGCTTTTCTGATGTGTCCATATGCTCACTAAGGCCATCTCCAAACCAATGGGGGAAGGGGTGGAGATGGCCCAAAAGTACAGCCCTGGATGATCTCCAACCATCCAGGGCTGTGTATATGCACAGCCCAGGGCTGTGGGCTGGGCTACTGAAAGCCCAGACCACAACCCTAAAAATGGGACGCGCTAAACACCAGGTGGTGCCACTTGGTGCATTTACTATATTTTTTTATTAAATTAAAAAATATTTATTAATAAATAAATTATTTATTAAAAAAATTAACTACGAATTTAACAATACCTTGTTTAATTTATTTAACTAAAAATAAAAGTTACATTTAATTATAAAAGTTGTTGTAGGTTTAATAACAATTTATTTTAAATTAAAGATGTAACATTATTAGATATATAAATTTGCCTATGAAAGTAAAATTAAACAACAATATAGTATAATAAAATTCTTATCCATTATTAATTTTAAAATTATATATTTTTCTACAAAAGAATAATTTATTTAACCACAATTTGATTTGAAATATTTATATTTTATTTAAACTCTAATATTGAAATTATATATTTCTTATCGTTGTTGTTTTTTGTCCCCGATGTAATATTATTATGCTTAATTTTATTATGATTGTCTCTAAAATTGTTATTATTAATATTAGTGGGGAAGTTTTTTTTTTTTAATAACTGGAGGAGATAGCCCTATGGATTGGAGACGATGCTCACGGGGGGTGCAGATTCACCCGGGTGGAGATTGACACCCTTGAGCTGTGATAAGCCCTCAGGTTTGGAGATCGCCTAAACTTATTGTGAGTCGAACGCTTGACCTTGGTTGTTATGTTGAGTGTACAAACAAGGTTCTGTCATTGTTCCAACTTTTAAACTAAAGTCAATAGTACCCGCCAGTCGAGCCTTGTGGGTCGAATCTTTAATAGCTCAAACTCAAATATATTGTCGGGCTTCATGTCTAGACTCAAACTATAATACTATTGGGCTTCATAATCATAGGCTCAAGCTAGGTTTGCAAAAACAATTTACCATTAAGAGAGTCATATCATTATTGTTAATTTTATAATGTCTTATCTAGTTATATAAGTTAACACTCAGGTAAATATTTAGTTTCAATAAGTGAATTTGTAACACAATCATTTAGGTACACATAATGAGAGTAAATGACTCGGACATCGTAGGTGTAGCACTAGGCCTCATGAACTTGGATGCTTCTGGGATAGGAACTGATTATAGTTAGTGTTTTTCTTACCTTTTTTTTTAGTTGTTTTGCTTGTCGTTTCTAGATATTCAAGTCTTTAATTGATCTCTTCTATCTAAGACTGTCAATCGGGCCTTGTGTGTCGAGCTTTAAGTAGCACAAACTTAAATATCATCGGGCTTCATAGCTGTGGGCTTGAACCAGACTCATAAATTTTTTAAATGTTTTGGCTCAAACTCGGCTTATGTAAATTTTTGGGCTTCGGATTTACTATCAAGGTTCTAGTGGGCCTGTTAATAAAAGCAAAATTTACTCCATAAATTAAAAAAAAAAAAATAAGCATTTCTTAAACACATATGAGTGATGAAAATAGTATCAAACAAGAACTTTTCATTTTCCTTTTTATATACATTTTATTTCTCCAAATATGTATATTTTTGTTTTTTATACTTGTGTAGTTGAATTTCGATGTATGTTTACTCTTTTAGGAAAGGAGAATTTTCACATACGTTGTATTACTCCAGTCCCAATAATCCGAAATTATAGATCTTGACCTTTTTCTTTTTATCTTTTTTCCTTTTTCATTTTTGTATTTTCCATTTGTCGAACTTAGTGAGGCAATGGTGCTCGGGTATAAGTGAGCACACATTTATGGTTCGCAAAATAAAACGTATACAAGAACTTATCTAATAGATAACCCCAGTTACCAAGAGTTGTTGATGCCGTCCTCCTCTAACCCTCAAGTCCATACTATGATGCCCCCCACCGAACATAAAAATCCACCTTACATAATTGTGCGCATGGACATCTAATTCCAAGAGTTTGACTTCACTTCTCAAATGTAACATACAATCGCGGTGTATGAAGTCGTGTCTACGGTGGATCGAGATAACCCATCGGCCTTAACCTTCCAGGTTATCCATGATCCGCACACCAAATATAGGGCAAGTTAAGTTAGTACTTTCAAGTAAATTTATGTTTGTCCAGTATCCAAACAATAACTTTTTTTTTAACTTAGAATTCAAGTTTTTTTAAATCATTTTCTTTTCTAAATTGCACTTTATTTATAATTTTTTCTGTAAACTTGTTTTTATTTATCAAATTTATTTGGAAAATAATTTTTTATTTCTTAACCTTGTACTTTATTTAAAAACAATTAAATAAATTCCTTTCCTTAATCATTAATTAATTAATTTTAAGACCCTTTTATCTCTATTTTCAAATTCAGAAAAATAATTATTCGGAATTGTTATATATTATTATCAAAATTATTTAATATCATAAAAATGATTATCCAAAAATATTTTATTTTCTGATAAATAGTCATTCAAATTTATTTATTAATTTACTTTTATTTTCCAAAATTAGTGTTCAAGAATAATTGATAAGAATACAAAGTGTCAAGTTTTTATGGCGGTGGGTCTAGCTCCACCGCCAACAGCGGCGTATATCGGAAAAACATAAGATGCGTAGATCTGAAAATAGAGTGACGGGATGGACTTTGAACTGATAATTAATGCTTGAAATTTGTAGAGGACGTGAAGACGAGTCCATAGCCATCACAAAGAGCTCAAACTCTCTCATTTTTTTCATGAGAGATATTCTTCCATGGTCCTGTTTCTCTAGAATTTGCATTAATTCTATTTGAGGCCATATTGACTCATGCATACGTGAATATGATTAAGGCAATTTTTTTTTTGAAAGAGCCACTTAAGCCAAATAGCCTACCTTGAATTAATTTTTCCCTCGTTCAGCCCCTTTTGAGCCTTTCTTTAGTCTTTTCTCGTTTTTTCTAACCCACATTACAAACTTTAAGCTGAAAAAAAAAATGACATCTTTACTCAAGTCTTAGAGCTAGTGGAGCATTTTTCATCACTATAATTGGGTGACAGAAATAAGTGTGGGGATTAATGAAGTTGTAGTATGTCTGTGTTTTGGAAAAAAAAAAAGAAAAAAAAAAGAAGAAAGAGAATTGATTGAAGGGAGTTTATAATGTTTTTAATATTTCATATGATTTGAAAGCATGCTCTTCTCTCGGTGCAAGGATTTTATGTGGTTAGTACTTTAGAGCCAAAACAAATAAATATGATAAATAGAGTGTTTGGTTCCACTTATATTGAGATTAAACTGATTACTTGCTCCACTAGTTTCGATGACTTTTAAGCTCAGTTCCAAATGTTCATTCCTTGTCCCTAAGCCCCGTTACAACCCCTAAAAGTCCTTATGATTCTTGTTATGCATGTGGTCTCGATGGAGGAGAATGAGAAGATATGCAAGCTTATGGTAGATCATTTCCATAGGAATGAATTTGAGCGAAACACATACCCTTCAAACACATGAGAGTTGAGTGTACATTCCTGTAAGGGTCTACATATTTAGTCTACTGTATTCTCAAATGAAAATACTTGCTATCTAATTGTAAGTTGTTTAAGAATGTTGTTCATGATGTGTTATGATTTTGGAAAAGTTTGGTTGTTCTTTGTTAATGGCATTGCAACCTTGATGTTCTTTTTTGGGGAAGTGAATTTGAATTTTGCCCGAGGACGAGCAAAGAACAAGTGTGGGGGAATTTGATAAGAATACAAAGTGTCAAGTTTTTATGCATTATTATTTACTATTTAATATTTATTTGACACTGAACCCACTCATTATTCTTATATTTTGATCTAGGATACAACTGGAGGCATTAAATGCAAAAGAAGCTAAATAAACAATTTCTGGACAGTTTTGACACTACTTCGTATTACGGATGTAAAATTCTCATACGAGATCCAAATGAGATGATACAAGATGCTTTAGATCGCAAGAGGAATGTCTACAACTTTCATCTTTGGGGATTTTCAAGATTTTGAAGGGATCCTAGACGAAATCGGACTTAAAGTCGATGTACCTATTTTATTGAAAGTTTCCTAAATATCTAGTCTAATATATTGACTTGATATTGGGGCAATCCTTCATGGACGAATTTGGAAGGACTAAATCAGCATTCTCCTATTTACATTGAGATAATATCCTAATTTTTATATTATTCTTATAATATAAAGATTGGATATCAATTTTAGAGGATTCTTTTAGGGTTGTGTTGGCTTCTTTTATAAATAGGACTTTAGAAGACCACCTAGTTCATTCTTTTCCCCCACATATACCTAGAGTTATTAATGGCCTTACGTGGCTAAATATTTGTTATTGGTCGAAGAAAACTGAAGCTTCGGAAACAAGAAAACTGTGAGATCTAATTAGTTTTATTATACGATTTATGTTTTGAATATCGATTGCTCTTCTGTTATAATTAATATGGTTGTTTGGTTTAATTGCTATGAGGCCTACTAGTATATTATTCTTTTCAATCTACTGCTTGATTAGATATCAAATCCGTAATTGTTTGATCCATCTAATTTTGTGAAGCATATAAGATTCAATAATTTGCTGCGTCGGAAATTGTTAATCTTAAGAAGATAAATTGACTAAATTAAATCCAACCGCTTGTGTTTGAATTAATTAGTTTCATTGATCTCTCTAATTCTTAAAGCATCAGCTATATTAAACCTTTTGTGCTTATCTTGGGTTATTTAGTAGTTAGGATTAATTGGATCTCTTCTTCTGATTAATTAAAACTAAGGAGAGATAGGGGATTAGTTTCCACGGTGAATATTCAAAGTGTGAATTGTTATATATATTTGCATCGATGATCAGTTATATGATTCCGACAGTGGATGTTGACTTGGACCAATATTTGTTACATTGATTAAATTTAATTTGCATTACTCCTTAATTATTGAATTTCATCACACTTAAGCCCCCATTTATTTTAACCCATTTAGCATAAAATTAGACTAGATATTCTCTGTGGGATCGACCCTTACTCGCTCTACTACATTATTAGGAGTATAGGTTTTATTTTTGGTTGCATACGACAACACAACAATAATTATTAAAATTATATTTACTATTCACATTTTTTTCAGAATTATTTTAAGTTTATTTTATTTTCAAGAATTTGGTCTATTTATAAAATTTTCTTTTTCTGAATTTTTTAAGTAATATTATTACATTTAATATTTTTAAAATACACTTTAAAATTACTTTTATGTTTTTCTGATTAAATTATTCTTCCAAAACATTTTTAACTATTCACAATATTTAAAATCATTTAAAATTATTTATTTTAGAATTAAAATAATAAGTTTGAGTAATATTAATAATTCTTTTTATTTTTTATTTAATAATTTAATTTCAAAATTTATAACCTATTTTAAGAATTTAATATTTATTAAAATATCTTCGAATTTGATTATATATAAATCAAATAATAATCAAAATTTATCTATCTTTAATTATTTCACCTTAAAAAATTATTGAATACTGTTAAATTCATTTTATTTAAAACATTTCTTATTCGGAATTTATTTCAATAATTCTTTTATTTACAAAGATATTTATTACTATTATTAAATTTTTTTAAACAAAAAAACTTTATTAAATTTATCATTAAGATTTTTATATTTATTTTGATTTTTAATTATCTGTATTCAAATTTTATTATATATTTTATATGTTGTGGATTGACCCTTTGGACAGCCCACAAACAGTGTCAAGTAGCATGTTGCTAAACAGTAACAAGCTTATTAGTTCTGATGCTAAACAACAACAAGCACAATTTGGTTTGGGCCTATTCGGCTGCACACAACAGCGACCATGGCTGGCCGGCCTGGCGGCCTCATTTGGCCGACGGTGGGTGGCCCTGGCTATCACATCGAAAAATTCTCTGAAACATAAAATTTGTGTTATCTATATAAAATTTTAGACATGTTGAAGAATTGTTAACCTCAACGTGAATAGATAAAATGGTGGTTGTGTTGACGTGGGTTATTTTTATTAATGGCGTTCGATATGCTTCGGATTTCTGCACGAGGTATGCAACACCTTTTTCAATCTTTTTTGTCTTATTTTCATTGAGATGAAATTTTCTTTTGTAGAGATTACTTTATGATTTAAAATTTCAAGATAATTTTGGGGCATAAAAAAATTAGGGAATTGTTTGGTTAAATAAATATGAATAAAATTTTACGGCATATATCTTCCTTCCTGAACCAGCGATCATTACTTGAAACTGAATATTTTGTTCCATGTGAACTGATTTGAAAGATTTGGTTGTTCGATTGTAATTGGCGTGTCTTTAGAAATAATGAATCAACAAACGAACTCAAAATATTATATTTGTAAAATGTGTTCCTACATCCCATTGTCTTATCATTTTAGTCATTTGGATTGTTAAATAATAACTTCATATTGTCAAAAACATGTTGATTCTTTCTAATATGCTTGGAAGTCACATAAAACCAAACACTATAGAAGGAGTCACCAATAATTGACATTAAGTTCAAGTAAATTTTAACAAAGTTAGAATCTAAAAGTTAAAGAAATAATTGTAACTTTAAAAACAAATTAAAATTTAATATCTAAAAACACGAATTTAATTAATAAAAACATAGAATGGAAAATATCATTTCCCCCTACAATTTTTCCTAATATTTCTTAATTAGCACTTATTTTCCTCACCTATCAAACGCTCCAATTCAATAAATATGTGAATTTGTATGGCGAACTTGTTTTACTTCTTGTTATAGAATTTGACATCCATATATAAAAAAAATTTCATACCTTTATGTGTAAATATTATTTCTTTTTACGGGTGACATTCGTTTCCGAGTTGCAAAAGGATATTTTGGATGATATCCAATTTGAATTTTCAAATTGTTAATTTATTGAAGCTTTTATAAAATCCTATGCATCTACTTTACTACTGTTACCAACCATTTCACCTAGCAATGAAGCCGTTTCATCTACCATAATTTAATTGATGTTTATCTCAACGAGTCTCACATGCGTTGAAAATCATATTATGACCGATCAATTTTTACTACCGCTGATGGGAAATTAAAAGCATATTTAGAAAATTATTCCAAATTTTTTTATTCCATAGAACCTTTTAATGATATTAGCCCAAATTAGACAATGAAAATATCAATAAAAATTTGAAACTAAGAAAATATATATAGTCAGGATTATTAAAACAGTAAATTATATCATGCAAGTAATTACCATAGGAAAAATTTCCAAAAATTTGAAGTAATACACAATATATTTAAATATATATATATGAACGAAAATAAAAAATCACAAGACACTGTACAAATAAGATACAATCAAAAATGCATAAATTGTTAAAATTTTGAAATACAAAATTGAGTATGTACAAACATACACCACATACGACATGATTCACCTAAAGTTCGGTAAAAGAGTGGTTGAATAATGAAATAGAAAAATTATTGGTGCACCAGCACGATTCTCCTAACGTTTGGTAAGAGGGTGGTTGAATAATAAAATTAAAAATTATAGGTGAGCCAGTTGCACTAATGAAATAATGTATGAAATGAAGAAAGTTGCATTTACTCTTCAAACTTTAGTATGTACAAATTTAACACCACATACGACAAAATTTACATAACGTTCGGTAAGAGAGAGGATGAATAATTAATTAAAATAATTATTGATATGCCAGCTGCACGAATGACGTGTTGTAGCACATGAGGAAAATTGCATTTACTCTCTATATTTGTGTGTGTACAAATATAACACCACATATGACTAGATTCACCTAATGTTCAGTAAGAGAATGTCTATATATCCGCTTTTGGCTGTCATGGTGTGCTAAATTGGATTGTGAATATCTGAAGTTCATCTCATATTCAAATCAATTAGTGAACTTGAAAGAAAGAGTTACAAAAACAGTCATGGATCAATTTTAGTGTGGATTCTTTAGGTTTTTCGAGTATCTCGTAGAGCTACAAGCTTTTGTAGTCTTTTGGTTACTAAAAATGATTTTGCTGAAACCCAAAATTTTGAAACTCTAGCTTAATCAAGGACTTTGTAATTAGGCCTAATTTTCCTA
The DNA here is from genome assembly GCA_038501285.1 of Penstemon eatonii. Taxonomy (NCBI): domain Eukaryota; kingdom Viridiplantae; phylum Streptophyta; class Magnoliopsida; order Lamiales; family Plantaginaceae; genus Penstemon; species Penstemon eatonii. The sequence goes on along the minus strand of CM076715.1, from coordinate 54,666,584 downwards.
ACTTGTACGACCTGCATTGGTCCATATTAGTTTTGTTTTGCATTACTCAGATGTTACTAGTTTCGCACAAAAGTTCGTCCAAAAAGCCTAAATATATGCTATATATATCTAACTGATAGATTGCATTATGTTATAGGATCATATAATCCAGATCTGTTTGGTTTGAGATTGATTGTTTAGAAGATAATTCAATGCACTGAATTTCATTTTTATATATTAATTTTTTTATGACATCCTATATAACAATTGACCGTGCATTTGAATTCTCGAACAGGGGAGCTCAAGTAATTCCAAGTAAACCGAAACGAAGCAATTTATTTGAATGAATTACATTTTCAGCACCCTTTTCTTTATTAATTTCAACCATACTAATTCAATTTTTTTCTATTTTGTATCTTGAAACAGCATAGTACGGAAAATGACTCATAATATCTACATTTACAATGATGTTGATGCCAAATTCTCGGTCATGGAAAGAGCTAAGCGAGTACTATCGCGTTTAGGAGACTAACATCCTCACTTTGCCAAGTGTATGCTCCCATCAAACGTTGCTCATGGCTTTTCGTTGGTAAGCATGAAATAAAAAATCTTGCCTTTTTTCTAAAGCTATATCTGGTTCTTGAATTTTAATAAGTAATAAGACTGAGCAAAATGTTGTCTTGCATCATATAATTGAACATAGGGAACTTATTTTTCTTTTCCTTTATTTTCCTCCAATTTTTCTTCGCTAAAATCCAAGTACTTTAGTGAGATAGACATAGTAGTTAATAGCGCCCTGCATAATAGTCTGTCATTTAGCGCACGACTTGTGCAACAGTGCTTTCTAAGTGAGCGATAGTGCGCAATGAGCCATTAGCTACTGTTGGGATTTTTGTTTTCCTATTTTTTTGGAAAAAAATTGTTGTGATGGAGCTAGATAAAGCTCTCTGTACAAATTCTTTTTATTGCAGCATTTACCTGCAAAATTCTGCAACTGTCATCTACCAGATCACGATACATCTGTTGTGTTGGTGGATGAGTGGGGGAATGAGTATAAAACAACGTTTCTTCTTGGAAGGCATGGTTTGAGTGGTGGATAGAAGGGGTTTTCTATATCACATAGATTACTCAAAGGCGACTTGTTAATATTTCACTTGATCGAGCCTTGCAAATTGAGGGTAATTGTTCAATTTTTTGGTGTTTATTTTTTAAGGGTTAGATATTATAAGCCAGTATTCTTTACTTTAGCTACTTTTGGAAGATTTTAGAGAGATTTATTGTAATTGTGCGTGACTTATGATATGGTTTGGAAATGTTTAGATGCCTTTAGTCCTTTATCTCTATAACTTTTTTTATCATTTAACATTATTTTCTATAAGTGAGTTTCCAAAATTCCATCTTAAACATAAAACTACGTTCATCTATCTTCTAGGTTCACATAGTGAGAGTGAATGACTCGGACGTCATCAGTGCTGCACTATGTCTCATGAACTTGGATAATTCTAGGAGAGAGACTGATTCTGGTTATTTATTACCTTTGTTTTCTTTAGTTATTTTTCTTTTAATTTGATATTGTTTAATTGATCTCTTCTATTTACATTTTCTTGGCTTTGTTTTAATTGGGAGAAGATAATGTGAAGAAGGGTAATAGGAAACGTAAAAAGACGAAGTATGTGGAGCCTTTTCTGCTTGATGTATCAACACCCGAAGAGAATTTAAAACGAAAAAGTGCATCAAACTCGATGCTCGAGAATGTAGCATGTCACTTTGCAATTAATAGGGATGGTTTTAGCACCAAAATTCTTGAAGGTGTGTGAGTTTTTTTTTTCTTTTTTGCAGTTGTTCTAAATTATATAATTATACCCAAGAAATTTTTATTAATTTGGGTTATGTTATTTTTTGCAGGTTGTGAAATTCCAAACAAGCTTCCATCAAACGACCTTTGCTATTGTAAAACATCGTTTTTGCATGATCATCCTCGTGAGGTTCCTACTTGTACGTAAGCTCCCGTAAAATGTTTTTGGTGATTTCTCGGACTTTTGGACATTGTGATCCGATTTTGTCACCCCGAAAAGCAATTAAATCGGATAGGAATATTTAAGGATGACTTGAACTTGACTCATTGGGAAGCTCCAATGTTCGATTTAACATCTTGGGGAGGGTAAAGGTGGATAGTTTGAATGTGTTTGGAATTCACAACCTGACTTAATGTCTTAGATATATGATGTTTATTTGGAAGTTTCCCTCACATAATCATTGACTGGAGATTTTGTCGTCGACTTAAATAAGCGTGCTAATTTTGAGATTTTTTTATATGGGAACATCTATGTTCAAAAGTTTGTAGCTTTTGTTATGACCTTTTCCTAAATTTTACCATTATTGTTTGATTGAATATTTGTGTGGCTTATGGTTCAAATTTCGCGTATCATGTATTTTCTCAGAGATCTTAACTTGTCCAAAACTAAGTCACTTTCTTTAATTTACTCGAATCATGTTCCGTTCGATCAAATGACATGTCTTAAGCCCAGTCATTTTTAATCCGCGAGATACGAATCATTTCGATCCAGATAGGATAAGATCTATAATATAACTCATTTTAATCATCCAAGTTCACTCGGTGCTTATTTGAATTGGGAGATTTTTTGTGCATTTATAGCACTGATGCCATGGTGCAATATACAGAGTAGATTTATTCAATTAAATTTTTATATACTAATAAATGGTGTGAATGATATCTTAGAATCACCTACTCCCTAAAACAACATTTCTTCTTGGAAGGCATGGTTTGAGTGCTGGATGGAGGGGGTTTTCTATATCACATAGATTACTCAAAGGTGACTTGTTAATATTTCACTTGATCGAGCCTTGCAAATCGAGGGTAATTGTTCAATTTTTTGGTGTTTATTTTTTAAGGGTTAGATATTATAAGCTAATATTCTTTACTTTAGTTACTTTTGGAAGATTTTAGGGAGATTTATTGTAATTGTGCGTGTCTTATGATATGGTTTGGAAATGTTTAGATGCCTTTAGTCCTTTATCTCTATAAATTTTTTTATCATTTAAAATTATTTTCTATAAGTGAGTTTCCAAAATTCCATCTTAAACATAGAACTACGTTCACTATCTTCTAGGTTCACATAGTGAGAGTGAATGACTCGGACTTCATCAGTGCTGCACTATGCCTCATGATCTTGGATGTTTCTAGGAGAGTGACTGATTCTGGTTAGTTTATTATCTTTGTTTTCTTTAGTTATTTTTTTTTTAATTTGAAATTGTTTAATTGATCTCTTCTATTTATATTTTCTTGGCTTTGTTTTAATTGGGAGAAGATAATGTGAAGAAGGATAATTGGAAACGTAATATGAAGCATTTTCTGCTTGATGTATCAACACCCGAAGAGAATGTAAAAGGAAAAAGTGCATCAAGCTCTATGCTTAAGAATATAGCATGTCGCTCTACAAGTAATAGTGATGGTTTTAGAACCAAAATTCTTGAAGGTGTATGAGTATTTTTTTACTTTTCTCAATTGTTGTAAATTATATAATTATACCCAAGAAATTTTAAATAATTTAGGTTATGTTATTTTTTGTAGGTTGTGAAATTCCAAACCAGCTTCAACCAAATGACCTTTGATATTGTAAAACACCATTTTTGCACGATCATCCTTGTGAGGTTCCTACTTGTACGTAAGCTCCCATAAAGGTTTTTGGTAATTTCTCGGACTTTTGGACCATTGTGATCCCATTTTGTCACCCCAAAAAGCAATTAATTCGGGTTGAAATATATAAGGACGAATTGAACTCGACTCATTAGGAAGCTTCAAATTTCGAATTTACGTCATGGGGAGGGTAAATGTGGATAGTTTGAAAGTGTTTGGAATTCACAACCTGACTTAATGTCTTAGATATATGATGTTTATATGGAAGTTTTCCTCACATAATCATTGACTGGAGATTTTGTTTTCGACTTAAAGAAGCATGCGAATTTTGAGGTTTTTTTCATGTGGGAACACGTATGTACAAACGTTGTAGCTTTTGTTATGATCTTTTCCTAAATATTACCATTATTGTTTGATTGAATGTTTTTGTGGCTTATGGTTCAAATTTCGCGTATTATGTATTCTCTCCGAGATCTTAACTCATCCAAAACTAAGTCACTTTCTTTTACTCGAATCATGTTCCATTCGATCAAATGACATGTCTTAAGCCCAATCATCCGCGTAGATACGAATCATTTCGATCCGGATAGGATAAGATCTATAATCTAACTCATTTTAATCCGTCCAAGTTCACTCGTTGCTTATTTGAATGGGGATATTTTTGGTGCATTTATTGCACAAATGACATGGTGCAATATACAAAGAAGATTTATTCAATTAAATTTTTCTGTACTAATATATGGTGTGAATGATATCTTAGAATCAACTACTCCCTATATTAATTAAATAAACATAATCCTAATTTTATTCGTTCATTTGTATCACATTATTAACAATTGATGCAAAAAACAATTTACCATTAAGAAAGTCATATCATTATTGTTAATTTTATAATGTCTTATCTAGTTATATAAGTTAACACTCAGATAAATATTTAGTTTCAATAAGTGAATTTGTAACACAATCATTTAGGTACACATAATGAGAGTAAATGACTCAGACATCGTAGGTGTAGCACTAGGCCTCATGAACTTGGATGCTTCTGGGATAGGAACTGATTCTGGTTAGTGTTTTTCTTACCTTTTTTTTTAGTTGTTTTGTTTTTCGTTTCTAGATATTCAAGTCTTTAATTGGTCTCTTCTATCTAAGACTGTTAATCGGGCCTTGTGTGTCGAGCTTTAAGTAGCACAAACTTAAATATCATCGGGCTTCATAGCTGTGGGCTCAAACCCGATTCATAAATTTTTTAAATGTTTTGGCTCAAACTCGGCTTATGTAAATTTTTGGGCTTCGGATTTAATATCAAGGTTCTAGTGGGCCTGTTAATACTAGCAAAATTTACTCCATAAATTAAAAAAATTAAAAAATTAAGCATTTCTGAAACACATACAAGTGATGAAAATAGTATCAAACAAGAACTTTTCATCTTCCCTTTTATATACATTTTATTTCTCCAAATATGTATATTTTTGTTTTTTATACTTGTATAGTTGAATTTCGATGTATGTTTACTCTTTTAGGAAAGGAGAATTTTCACATACGTTGTATTAATCCAGTCCCAATAATCCAAAATTATAGATCTTGACCTTTTTCTTTTTATCTTTTTTCCTTTTTCATTTTTGTGTTTTCCATTTGTCAAACTTAGTGAGGCAATGGTGCTCGGGTATACGTGAGCACGCATTTATGGTTCGCAAAATAAAACGTATACAAGAACTTATCTAATAGATAACCTAAGTAACCAAGAGTTGTTGACGCCGTCCTCCTCTAACCCTCCAGTCCATATTATGACGCCCCCACCGAACATAAAAATCCACCTTACATAATCGTGCGCATTGACATCTAATTCCAAGAGTTTGACTTCACTCCTCAAATGTAACATACACTCTCGGTGTGTGAAGTCGTGTCTACGGTGGATCGATATAACCCTTCGGCCTTAGCGTTCCAGGTTATCCATGATTCGCACATCAAATATAGGGCCCACAAAAATATAGCAAACAATACAATTCAGTAAAAATCTAATAACTGTAATCCAAAAATATCTCAATAGTAACAATTGAACCAGTTCGGTATACTATCAAGGACACGTAAGCTCATAGGCAATAGCTAACAAATTAACATTAATAGTTCGTCCTAGAATTTGAGTTCTTTATGGTATCATAAATCTCATACTTTTTCATTTAGGGATTAGGTTATAGTTCTTACTCGACCAACAAGCACATTCAGACTAACAAACAAGCAACACACAACACTCACCTTTCTAGCTTATGATTATCGAGAAATGCATAAAACTGGCATCTTCGATTCATGTACACGTTTATGCAACGATCTTGGAATCTAATTCGCAACAAAGTTAAGTTAGTACTTTCAAGTAAATTTATGTTTGTCCAGTATCCAAACAATAACTTTTTTTTTTTAACTTAGAATTCAAGTTTTTTTAAATCATTTTCTTTTCTAAAATTGCACTTTATTTCTAATTATCTTTTCTGTAAACTTGTTTTTATTTATCAAATTTATTTGGAAAATAATTTTTTATTGCTTAACCTTGTACTTTATTTAAAAATAATTAAATAAATTCCTTTCCTTAATCCTTAATTAATTAATTTGAAGACCCTTTTATCTCTTTTTTCAAATTCAGAAAAATAATTATTCGGAATTGTTATATATTATTATCAAAATTATTTAATATCATAAAAATGATTATCCAAAAATATTTTATTTTCTGAAAAATAATCATTCAAATTTATTTATTAATTTACTTTTATTTTCCAAAATTAGTGTTCAAGAATAATTATTAAAATTATATTTACTATTCATATTTTTTTTTCAGAATTACTTTAAGTTTATTTTATTTTCAAGAATTTGGTCTATTCATAAAATTTTATTTTTCTGCATTTTTTAAGTAATTATTTTATTCATAAAATAAATTATTAATATTATTAGAATACACTTTAAAATTACTTTTATGTTTTTCTGATTTAATTATTCTTCCAAAACATTTTTAACTATTCACAATATTTAAAATCATTTAAAATTATTTATTTTAGAATTAAAATAATAAGTTTGAGTAATATTAATAATTCTTTTTATTTTCTATTTAATAATTTAATTTCAAAATTTATAACCTATTTTAAAATTTTAATATTTAAAAAAAATATTCGAATTTAATTATATATAATTTCATAATTAATCAAATAATATTCAAAATTTATTTATCTTTAATTATTTCACCATAAAAAATTATTGAATACTGTTAAATTCATTTTATTTACAAAATTTCTTATTCAGAATTTATTTCAATAATTCTTTTATTTACAAAGATATTTATTACTATTATTTAAAAAATTTAAACAAAAAAACTTTATTAAATTTATCATTAAGATTTTTATATTTATTTTGATTTTTAATTATCTGTATCCAAATTTTATTATATATTTTATATGTTGTGGATTGAACCTTTTGACAGCCCACAAACAGTGTCAAGTAGCATGTTGCTAAACAGTAACAAGCCTAGTTCTGATGCTAAACAACAAGCACAATTTGGTTTAGGCCAATTCGGCTGCACACAACAGCTACCATGGCTGGTCGGCCTGGCGGCCTCATATGGCCGACGGTGGGTGGCCCCGGCTATCACACCGAAAAATTCTCTAAAACATAAAATTTGAGTTCTCTATATAAAATTTTGGACCTGTTGAAGAATTGTAAACCTCAACGTGAATAGATACAATGGTGGTTGTGTTGACGTGGTTTATTTTTATTAATGGCGTTCGATATGCTTCGGATTTCTATACGAGGTATGCAACACCTTTTTCAATCTTTTTTGTCTTATTTTCATTGAGATGAATTTTTCTTTTGTAGAGATTACTTTATGATTTAAAATTTCAAGATAATATGGGGGCATAAAAAAATTAAGGAATTGTTTGGTTCGATAAATATGAATAAAATTTTACGGCATATATTTTCCTTCCTGAACCAGCGATCATTACTTGAAACTGAATATTTTGTTCCATGTGAACTGATTTGAAAGATTTGGTTGTTCAGTTGTAATTGGCGTGTCTTTAGAAATTTTGAATCAACAAACGAACTCGAAATATTAGATTTGTAAAATGTGTTCTTACATCCCATAGTATTATCATTTTAGTCATTTGGATTGTTAAATAATAACTTCATATTGTCAAAAACATGTATATCCCATTGTCTTATCATTTTAGTCATTTGGATTGTTAACTAATAACTTCATATTATGAAAAACATGTTGATTCTTTCTAATATGCTAGGAAGTCACATAAAACCAAACACTATAGTAGGAGTCACCAATAATTGACATTAAGTTCAAGTAATTTTTAACAAAATTAGAATAAAAAAGTTAAAGAAATAATTGTAAATTTAAAAACAAATTAAAATTAAATATCTTAAAACACGAATTTAAGTAATAAAAACATAGAATGGAAAATAACATTTCCCCCTACACTTTTTCCTTATATTTCTTAATTAGCACTTATATCCCTCACCTATCAAACGTTGCAATTCAATAATTATGGGAATTTGTATGGCAAACTAGTTTTACTTCTTGTTATAGAATTTGACATCCATATATAAAAAAAATTTCATACCTTTATGTGTAAATATTATTTCTTTTTACGTGTGACATTCGTTTCCGAGTTGCAAAAGGATATTTTGGATGATATCCAATTTGAATTTTCAAATTGTTAATTTATTGAAGCTTTTATAAAATCCTATGCATCTACTTTACTATTGTTACCAACCGTTTCACCTAGCAATGAAGACGTTTCATCTACCATAATTTAATTGATGTTTATCTCAACGAGTCTCACACGCGTTGAAAAATCATATTATGACCGATCAATTTTTACTACCGCTGATGGGAAATTAAAAGCATATTTAGAGAATTATTCCAAATTTTTTTATTCCATAGAACCTTTTAATGATATTAGCCCAAATTAGACAATGAAAATATCAATAAAAATTTGAAACTAATAAAATATATATAGTAAGGATTATTAAAACAGTAAATTATATCATGTAAGTAATTACCATAGAAAAAATTTCCAAAAATTTGAAGTAATACACAATATATTTAAATATATATATATATATATATGAACGAAAATAAAAAATCACATAGACACTGTACAAATAAGATACAATCATAAATGCATAAATTGGTAAAATTTTGAAATACAAAATTGAGTATGTACAAACATACACCACATACGACACGATTCACCTAAAGTTCGGTAAAAGAGTGGTTTAATAATAAAATAGAAAAATTATTGGTGCACCAGCACGATTCTCCTAACGTTTGGTAAGAGGGTGGTTGAATAATAAAATTAAAAATTATAGGTGAGCCAGCTGCACTAATGACATAGTGTATGAAATGAAGAAAGTTGCATTTACTCTTCAAACTTTAGTATGTACAAATTTAACACCACATACGACACAATTTACATAACGTTCGGTAAGAGAGAGGTTGAGTAATTAATTAAAATAATTATTGGTATGCCAGCTGCACGAATGACATGTTGTATCGCATGAGGAAAATTGCATTTACTCTCTAAATTTGTGTGTGTACAAATATAACACCACATATGACTCGATTAACCTAACGTTCAGTAAGAGAATGTCTATATATCCGCGTTTGGCTGTCATGGTGTGCTAAATTGGATTGTGAATATCTTAAGTTCATCTCATATTCAAATCAATTAGTGAACCAGAAAGAAAGTGTCACAAAAACAGTCATGGATCAATTTTAGTGTGGATTCTTTAGGTTTTTCGAGTATCTCGTAGAGCTAAAAGCTTTTGTAGTCTTTTGGTTACTCAAAATGATTTTGCTGAAACCCAAAATTTTGAAACTCTAGCTTAATCAAGGACTTTGTAATTAGGCCTAATTTTCCTAACTTGTACGATCTGCATTGGTTCATATTAGTTTTGTTTTGCATTACTCAGATGTTACTAGTTTCGCACAAAAGTTCGTCCAAAAAGCCTAAATATATGCTATATATAACTAACTGATAGATTGCATTATGTTATAGGATCATATAATCCAGATCTGTTTGGTTTGAGATTGATTGTTTAGAAGATAATTCAATGCACTGAATTTCATTTTTATATATTAATTTTTTTATGACATCCTATATAACTATTGACCGTGCATTTGAATTCTTGAACAGGGGAGCTCAAGTAATTCTAAGAAAACCGAAATATAGCAATTTATTTGAATGAATTACATTTTCAACACCCTTTTCTTTATTAATTTCAACCATACTAATTAAATTTTTATCTATTTTGTATTTTGAAACAGCATAGTACGGAAAATGACTCATAATATTGACATTTACAATGATGTTGATGCCAAATTCTCGGTCATGGAAAGAGCTAAGCGAGTACTATCGCGTTTAGGAGACTAACATCCTCACTTTGCCAAGTGTATGCTCCCATCAAACATTGCTCATGGCTTTTGGCTGGTAAGCATGAAATAAACTTCTTGCCTTTTTTCTATAGCTATATCTGGTTCTTGAATTTTAATAAGTAATAAGACTGAGCAAAATGTTGTATTGCATCATATAATTGAACATAGGGAACTTATTTTTCTTTTCTTTTATTTTCCTCCAATTTTTCTTCACTAAAATCCAAGTACTTTAGTGAGCTAGACATAGTAGTTAATAGCGCCCTGCATAAAAGTCTGTCATTTAGCGCACGACTTGTGCAACAGTGCTCTCTAAGTGAGAGATAGTGCGCAATGTGCCATTAGCTTCTATTGGGATTTTTGTTTTCCTTTTTTTTTTTTGGAAAAAAATTGTTGTCATGGAGCTAGATAAAGCTCTTTGTACAAATTCTTTTTATTGAAGCATTTACCTGCAAAATTCTGCAACCGTTATCTACCAGATCACGATACATCTGTTGTGTTGGTGGATGAGTGAGGGAATGAGTATAAAACAACATATATTCTTGGAAGGCATGGTTTGAGTGCTGGATGGAGGGGGTTTTCTATATCACATAGATTACTCAAAGGCGACTTGTTAATATTTCACTTGATCGGGCATTGCAAATTGAGGGTAATTGTTCAATTTTTTGGTGTTTATCTTTTAAGGGTTAGATATTATAAGCTAATATTCTTTACTTTAGTTACTTTTGGAAGATTTTAGGGAGATTTATTGTAATTGTGCGTGTTTTATGATATGGTTTGGAAATGTTTAGATGCCTTTAGTCCTTTATCTCTATAATTTTTTTATCATTTAAAATTATTTTCTATAAGTGAGTTTCCAAAATTCCATCTTAAACATAAAACTACGTTCATCTATCTTCTAGGTTCACATAGTGAGAGTGAATGACTCGGACGTCATAAATGCTGCACTATGCCTCATGAACTTGGATGATTCTAGGAGAGAGACTGATTCTGGTTATTTATTACCTTTGTTTTCTTTAGTTATTTTTCTTTTAATTTGAAATTGTTTAATTGATCTCTTCTATTTACATTTTCTTGGCTTTGTTTTAATTAGGAGAAGATAATGTGAAGAAGGATAATAGGAAACGTAAAAAGACGAAGTATGTGGAGCCTTTTTTGCTTGATGTATCAACACCCGAAGAGAATTTAAAACGAAAAAGTGCATCAGACTCTATGCTCGAGAACGTAGCATGTCGCTTTGCAACTAATAGGGATGGTTTTAGCACCAAAATTCTTGAAGGTGTGTATTTTGGGTGATAACCAATTTAAATTTTCAAATAGTTAATTTATTGAATCATTTATAAAATCCTATGCATCTACTTTATTATTGTTACCAACTGTGTCACCTAGCAATGAAGACGTTTCATCTACCTTAATTTAATTGATGTTTATCTCAACGAGTCTCACACGCGTTGGAAAATCATATTATGATTGGTCAATTTTCACTACAGCTAATTGGAAATTTAAAAGCATATTTAGAAAGTTATTCCAGATTTTTTTAATCCTTAGAAACTTTTAATGAAATTAGCCCAAATTAGACAATGAAAAATATCAATACAAATTGGAAATAAAAAAATATATATAGTAAGAATTATTAAAACATTAATTTATATCGCGGAAGTATAACCATAGAAAAAATTTCCAAAAATTTGAAGTAACACACAAAATATATATATATATATATATGAATGAAAATATAAAATCACACAGACATTGTACTATAATGTACAGCCAAAAATTCATAAATTGTTATAATTTTGAAATATAAAATTGTGTATGTACAAACATACACCACATACGACACGATTCATCTAACGTTCGGTAAAAGAGTGGTTGAATAATAAAATAAAAAAATTATTGGTGCACCAGCACGATTCTCCTATCGTTTGGTAAGAGGGTGGTTGAATAATAAAATTAAAATTATAGGTAAGCCATCTGCACTTATGACGTGGTGTAAGACATGAGGAAAGTTGCATTTACTCTTCAAACTTTAGTATGTACAAATTTAACACCACATACGACACAATTTACCTAGCGTTCGTTAAGAGAGTGGTTAAATAATTAATTGAAAAAAGTATTGGTGTGCCAGCTGCACGAATGAAATGTTGTAGCACATGACGAAAATTGAATTTACTCACTGAATTTGTGTGTGTACAAATATAACACCACATATGACTCGATTCACCTAGCGTTCAGTAGGAGAATGTCTATATATCCGCGTTTGGCTGTCATGGTGTGCTAAATTGGATTGTGAATATCTGAAGTTCATCTCATATTCAAATCAGTTAGTGATCTAGAAGGAAAGAGTCAAAAAAACAGTCATGGAAACCAAGAAAATTTAAAAAAAAATTATATGATGATTATACTCACAACTATGCAGAAGTTGAAATAAGCTAGAAATAATTGTTAATAGCGCCCTACATAATAATCTGTCATTTAGCGCACGCCTTGTGCACCAGTCCTATCTAAGTGAGCCATAGTGCTCAATGTGCCATTTGCTACTATGGGCCCTTTTTTTTTTTTTTTTTTGGAATTTTTTTTTTTATGGAGCTAAATTAAGCTCTTTGTACAAATTCGTTTTATTGCAGCATTTCTTGGCGAAATTCTGCAACCTTCATCTACCATCAAGATACATCTGTTGTGTTGGTGGATGAGTGGGGGAATGAGTATAAAACAACGTATCTTCTGGGAAGGCATGATTCATGTGCTGGATGGAGGGGGTTTTCTATATCACATAGACTACTCAAAGGCGAATTGTTAATATTTCACTTAATCGAGCCTTGCAAATTGGGGTATTTGTTCAATTTTTTGGTGTTTATTTTTTAAGGGTTGGATATTATAAGATAATATTCTTTACTTTAGTTCCTTTTGGGAGATTTTTGAAAGATTTATTTTAATTATGTGTGTCTTTTGATATGGTTAGGAAATGTTTAGATGCCATTAGTCCTCTATCTCTATAAATCTTTTTATCAATTAAAATTATTTTCTATAAGTGAGTTTCCAAAATTCCATCTTAAGCATAAAACTACGTTCATCTATCTTCTATGTTCACATAGTGAGAGTGAATGACTCGGACTTCATCAGTGCTGCACTATGCCTCATGAACTTGGATGTTTCTAGGAGAGAGACTGATTCTGGTTAGTTTATTACCTTTGTTTTCTTTAGTTATTTTTTTTTTAATTTGAAATTGTTTAATTGATCTCTTCTATTTATATTTTCTTAGCATTGTTTTAATTAGGAGAAGATAATGTGCAGAAGGATAATGGGAAACGTAAAAATACGAAGTATATGGAGCATTTTCTGCTTGATGTATCAAGACCCGAAGAGAATGTAAAAGGAAAAAGTGCATCAAACTCTATGCTTGAGAATATAGCATGTCGCTTTGCAAGTAATAGTGATGGTATTAGAACCAAAATTCTTGAAGGTGTATGAGTATTTTTTTTTCTTTTCTCAATTGTTCTAAATTATATAATTATACCCAAGAAATTTTAATTAATTTAGGTTATATTATTTTTTGTAGGTTGCGAAATTCCAAACCAGCTTCAACCAAATGACCTTTGCTATTGTAAAACAAAATTTTTGCACGATCATCCTTGTGAGGTTCCTACTTGTACGTAAGCTCCCATAAAGGTTTTTGGTAATTTCTCGGACTTTTGGACCATTGTGATCCCATTTTGTCACCCCAAAAAGTAATTAACTCGGGTTGAAATATATAAGGACGACTTGAACTCGACTCATTGGGAAGCTTCAAATTTCGATTTTACGTCTTGGGGAGGGTAAATGTGGATAGTTTGAAGGAGATGATGAAGAAGCTGATGACTAGTATAGGCAAATCTATTGTAATCAGTTATCTTTATTTCTTTTTCAGTCATCTTATCTGAACAGAAAATGTAACTTGTAATCATTATCAGATTATCAGTAAAAAGTACAAGTTATGTTTCCAACACATCTTTTCTATCTCAGAAAATTTTGAGGATCAAAATTTTAGTATAGGTAAAACAGGTAATTAGCCAAAGTTTTGTCATCATCAAAAAGGGGAAAATTGTTGGATAAGGATGAAGATGAAGAGCACTGAAGTCAATTAGTAAAGGGTGGTTTTGTTGATTTCCAAAACATAAGATCAGCTAAGTATGAAAAACTTAGTTGTAAAATCCCTTAGAAGAATTTTGACCATTTAAGAAGACTATCAGAAGGGTCAAAGATTCAAGGTCCAGAAGACTACTGATCTGCTGAAGGAAAGAAATCAGACTGGTGAAGATCAGCCGACTTAAATCAGATTTGTTCAAGTTTGGGATCAGCTCTATTCATCATCAGACTTGTACTTTCGATCAGCCAAGTGGAAAGGATCAAGAAGTCTTGTACTTTCGATCAGCCAAGTGGAAAGGATCAGCTCTATTCATCATCAGATTTGAATTTTGTCTATCTTCAATGGACATAATTCAAAGAGTAACAATAAATAGCTGAAGAGACGAAGAAAGAAAAAATATACAACAACTGAGAGATCAATTTCGAAGCAGAATATTTTCTAAGTCTCAGGAAGCTCTAACAACTAACTCGTCTGCTGAAGTCATTTGTTGACAGAAGCCGTTGAAGTTTAAAAGAATACACATTTTCTGAGTGAATCTGTAAAAGAGAGTGTTGTGAGAAGTTCTTATCCATCTTTGTGAGTGATAAGACTCTATAGAATAGGAGTTTCTTTGTGATTTTCTATTGCGCACTTGGGGTCGTTTCATTTGTTGTTCGACACAAGCAGAGTGTACTAATTACTTTGTGTTCTTAGTATATCCCAAGATTTGTGTGACTTGAAAGAGTGGGCTAAAGGATATTTAAATCCATATAACCACTATAAAAATTCTTGTGTTTTTACATAGCTTTTACTTGCATATTTTCAGATCTGCATAAAACACTTGATTAACTGTTTGAAAAAGGTTTAAAGGAGTTTTAATAAAACTGGGGATTAAATTTTTCAGACTACTAAGTATATTTGTGAAAAACACTATATAAATCCGCTGCAAGTATTCTGGTATTAAAACTGATTTTGACAAAAATCAGCTAAGTAACTATCAGATTAGTGGTCAGCAAAGCTGTTCAAAGATTTGTTCGCGATCAGCCTTGTAAACTCACTGTTCAATAACAGCTTAGTCTGTTTAAGTTTGAACAACAGTTTTAAAGTTAAAATTGATTAAATTTTTCAGAGGTCTATTCATCCCGCCCCCCCCCCCCCCTCTAGACCTCATCTGACCACTTGGGACCAACAAGTGGTATCAGAGCAGGTGGTTCATTAGAATCAGCTGCCTGATCAACGAGCTTGATCCAAGTGTTTTTCAAAGGTTTTCAAACTTTTCAAAAGAGCATATTTTTGAAAAATTAAAATTTTTGAAAAATGGATTGTATCAGCCATGTTCCCCACATAGCTGGTATGAGCTTTGAAGACTGGAAGATCAGAATGGAGATCTTCTTAGCCGCCTATAATGATAACATGTACACATGTATCATCAAAGGTCTATTCAAATTCACCAAGACTATTAAGGTTGATGAAGTCGATATAGTGGTGGAGAAAGACTTAACAGAGATGACAGCCGAAGAAATAAAGCCGTTCAACCTGGACAAAGTTGGGCGTTTTATCATGACCAAGGCCTTTGACAATGACAGATTTGACAAAGTCAAGCACTGCAAGACTGCCAAGGAAATGTGGGATAAGGTCCGTGATATGAGCGAAGGAAACGACGCTATCAAAGAGCATCAGCTGAGTGTTGCTCTGGAAAAGCTGGACAACTTCAAGATGAAGTCTGCAGAAACCATTGGTCAGATGGATACAAGGTTTACAAGGACGCTGAATGATGTTTTAAAGCTTGGAAAAACCTTCACTGATAAGGAGATAACCGTCAAAGTGCTGAAGGCTCTACCTCCTAAGTTCAACATGAAGGTGACAGCCATGGAAGAGTCAAGAGACTTGGGAAAGATCTCACTTACCGAGCTGTTCTCAGTACTCATGGTGTATGAGTATAAACTGCCAAGAATGGGTGTTGAGGAAACCTCCACTTTAAGTCCCACAGCTGCCTTTGTTGCTGCTGAAAATCCTAGAAGGCCAGCCTACAAAAGCAAAGACGTGGACTCATCTGATGAAGTCACACTACTCAACAAAAAGGAGTACACTGCTGGAGACGTTGCATTGCTGATGAACAATTTCAAGAAGTTCTACAAATGAAGAATGAAGAACAAATACAACAATGCTTCTACTTCTAACTGTTACGCTCCAAATACGAGTACGTAATCGCGCAAGTATACGGTCGTTACAAGTAATATAAAACGGTAAGTACATACCGAGTATCGAATCCCCACGAATGGTAAAAGGTGGGAATAAACGAATCAATCGACGGCTTATTTCATCTAAGAATGCTTGATACAATATTATCGAACCCAAACATATGATAAGGGTGATTTTATTTAACTATTAGCGATAAAATAAATTTAGCTACGAAAGCAAGTAAATGGGGAGTTAATTACGCGGTAAGGAGGATTCATAAGCTATTAGTTAAAGTAGATAAATCATGTGATTGTTAGGTTAGCTATGCAGCAATCCTAGATTTAGTTGTTGTTTGTGAGTTCAAATTAGTTAAGTCTCCCTGTCGGTTTGACTCAACTCTACCAATCTACCCAAACTCTCCATCTCCGGATCAATAACGAACATCGATGTCAACCGATGCTCTAAAGAAAGTCCGAACCCAAAAGAGGATTCTAAGGCGTACCGTTGTCACCCGGGACCTAAAACTAACCCGAATCCCCGAATAAAGAGAATCTAAGTTATTTGATGCATTTACGGACGAACCCATTATACAAACACGGACCAAACTAGGTATATGACTATCCTAGGTTGAAATCCACAAATCGTCACTCGCCTAACCTATGCCTAGGTTGCATTAAATGTAGATGGCCAAAAGTGCGATAAAACAATAAACCCAACAAATCAAACATAACCCAACATCAAACATAACTAATCAAACGATAACAATGACTCGACAATTAATATATTATGCTCGTGCTTGCTATTCAAGGATTCATTGATGTTCGTATGTATCTTTTGATAGCATACCAACCTATCGAATTAAACTAATCCAATTTACGTATAAACGGAATAAAATCTAATCGATGTCATTTAAACTCAAACCTTAAACGAATATGAAACGACATAGGTATATGTCTATCCTAAAATCGAATCACAATCCAAATTCATAATCAAATCCTCAAAATCACTAAATATAGCAATCAAGTATCAATAACTTTCATCTCCAATGGTTGTCAAACCACAAGAAGAACAATAAACACAGAATCGGATTAACGAACACAAATAAGCACTATACTAATCATCAAGACATCATTTAATCAAACAATAACATAAATATATATAAATTCGTAGAATTCAAATCCACAATCATTCATCCAAAAAGGAAATAAAAATATTCATCTCCTAATCATAAATAACTAAGAAATGGAAAGAAATCACCTAATCGAAATGGAATCGAGACAAGGATTCTCCTCCCTTTAATCACCACCTAATCACTCCCAAGGGTGGTGACTAACTCACCCCCTTGGTGGAGTCTTCAAATACAAGAAAACAAAGAAAAAAAACAAAGAGAGAAAGTTGAGGGAGGCTTGAGAGGAAAAGGGAGGCCAAGAGTGGAAAGATTGAAGAAGTTGTGAGAAAATTGTGACCTCTTGAGCCTCTTAACCTAGGGAAACAAGACCAAAAAGTCCCCTAAAGGGTTTAGAAATGCAAGTGGGGGAAAAGGGGGAAGATATAAAAAGGCCCCTATTTTTCCCGCAGCAGAAAACTGCTGTTAGCAGGGACCTCGCCGCGGCGAGCTTTGCCCCGTAGGTTTCTTGCAGATTTTCTGCTCTGCCGCACTTTCTTCCGAGCAGCATATCTTTTGATTACGAACTCCGATTGCGGATCCGTAACGTCCATAGCATAGCTAACTCACTCATCTATGACATATCCAAATTTCAGATCATTTGGATCATCCATGAAATATTTGTGCATGTTCTAGTAAGCAGCTATCTACATTCTTCTATGATTTGCTTCGGGTTCTCTTTTCTTTGAATCTCTTTCTGTTCAAAGGCTTGCATCAACGGCCACCGAGTCTTGATTTGATGGAATTGCATTGAATCATAACCTCTCAGACTTCTCTTTAGCCTTGCAAAATTCCGAAACCTACAAACAGAACAAAAACACGAAAAAAAAACGAAGAAAACAAAAGAAAACACACAACATCCCAACAAGGGACCAAAAATGCAAACGAACGCAAAAACAAGCAAAAGCACACAAAACTCGAATCAAAGCAAGATATTTTGGGCTTAAAGAGATAGGTAATAACGACGTTTTCATGGCGTTATCACTAACCCTACTTCTTCTTCTCAAGATAAAGATTCTTATAAATCTAAAATGATGTGCTATAACTGCAGGAAATTGGGTCATTTCATCAGAGACTGCCCATATCTAAAGCTGAAAAGTACACTGAAGAAGAAAAGAGAATCAGAAAGGAAAGAAAGCATCAGAAAGGCAATGTGCTAGTGGCAGAAGCGGAAATGCTAGCTGCTATCTACTCAACAGATTCGGATTCAGACACTTCTGATGAAGAGTCTTCTGATGAAGAGAGACCTGCTCTTCTCTGCCTGATGGCTAAGGAATCTGATGATTCAGAGGATGATGAGGTAACTCCTCTAGATAATGAATTATTTAATTCATTTGAACAAATGATGCTCAACAATACAAGTATTGCTGAAGCATTTAGTAAGCTTAAGGAAGAGATGATATTGTTAAGAGAGCAAAACAGTTCACTGAAACTTAAAGCTGAAAAGCCAAAAGAATCAGATGAATATAAACAGCTTGAGCAAGAAAATGAATCTCTGAAAGCTGAATGAGAAGTCCTTAAAGGAAAAATCGTGGAACTTGAAAAGTCAATTGAGTCTCATGAAAAGTCAACTGTTGTATTCACTCATATGTCTAGTAAACAGAAGAAACCTTTAGATCAGGATAAGTTAGAACTGAAGCATACCAAAAAATTTATATCAGCTGACAACAGTAAGGTCATCTTGTATGTTCAGACTACTAGACCTGCTTCACCTGAGAAAGTATTAAAGGAGACAAAAACTCATAAGGCTAAAAAGAGCAAAGAGCCTAGTGTAGGAAAACAGACTGGTTAGTCCAAACAAAAGAGTCTTAGGAAGTCTTCTGATAAGGCTAAAACAAATCAGACTAGTGATAAAACTAAGTCGTATGTTAATGAGCAAGCATCTAGTAAACCAAAGAAGCATAAAAATAAGAAAAATAAAAATGCTTGGTATGGAAATGAGTTTTATTATGTGCAACCCGCTGCATATCCTACAATATATCATGCACCTCAATTTCCAACTTACTATGCACCATATCCTTCTCATCCAATGCACGCATATCCTACTTATCATGCATCTTATTTTGCTTATGAACAATATTCTTATCATGCTGATTATCAACAACATGACATATCTGATAAACGTGATAAAGGAAAAACTGTTCATGCTCCTGCTGAAACTCATAAACCTAAGAAGCCTAAGACATCAACATATTGGGTTGTCAAAGATGAAACTAATCCTTCAGGACCCTCTCAATAAGGGTACCTAAAACAATTTTATTTTGTTTTGTAGGTTAGGATTAGGAGTAGGAGTAAAGTAGAGAAGACCTGCTACTTGGACAGTAGCTGTTCAAGACACGTGTGGAAACATACATGAGCTGACTGATGATGTTGCTGCTGATGGTCCAAATGTCACGTTTGGAGACAGCAAGGAAGGCAAGATTGTAGCAAATGGAAAGCTGATCAAAGGCAACATTGAGATTTCTGACGTCTCTTATGTTAAAGGCCTCAAATACAATTTGCTGAGCATAAGTCAATTTTGTGACAAAGGATATTCAGTCATCTTCTCAACAGATAAGTGCTACGTTGAACAGATTGGAACAAAGAAGGTCATTTTATCTGGAAGACGACAAGGGAATGTCTACACAATGGACTGGAATTCTATTGACAAGAATTTAAGTGTTTGTTTGGTGGCATCAACACCAAGTGAAGTCAGTTGGTTGTGGCACAAAAGAATGAATCATGTGAATTTCAAGACCATCAACAGACTTATCAAGAATGATCAGGTAGAAGGAATTCCAAAGACAGTCATGAGCAAAGACAAGCTTTGTGACGCATGTCAGAAGGGTAAAAAAATCAAGTCATCATTCAAAAGCAAGAAGCACCAATCATCTGGAAGGATCTTGGAGCTGCTACAGATGGACTTATTTGGACCCATTGATCCAATCAGCAACGGTGGAAAGAAATACTGCCTAGCTGTTGTGGATGACTATTCAAGATACACATGGGTGATTTTCATGAAGAAGAAAAGTGAAACCAAGGAGAATCTTACAAATCTGATGGAGCAGATTCAGAACAAAAAGAGTATGAAAATACTAAAGATCAGATCAGATAGAGGGACTGAATTTACAAACTCTATTGTTGAAGAGTATTGTAATGTCAGAGGAATCAGCCATGAGTACTCTGCTGCCAGAATCCCTCAACAGAACGGAGTTGCTGAAAGGAGAAACAGAACTCTGAAAGAAGCTACCAGAACGATGATAGCTGAAGCTAAGCTGCCTCAAAGATTTTGGGCAGAAGCAACAAATACAGCATGCTTTACCCAAAACAGATGCATGATCAACAAGCACCAAAACAAGACTCCATATGAAGTTTGGAACAATAGGAAGCCAAACATTCATTACTTTAGAATTTGTGGTTACAAATGCTTTGTTTTAAATAATGGGAAAAATCACCTTACTGCCTTTGCAGAAAAGGCTGATAAAGCAATATTTGTAGGATACTCTACTGTTAGTAAAGCTTATAGAGTCTTTAACAAAATAACTTTACTTGTAGAACAATCCATTCATGTAGTATTTGATTAACCTAGTCAATCTTCTGAAAAGAATCAAAATACTGATCAGAATCTGTCTACTGATTTTCAGAAATTGAGTGTTGAAAATAATGAAAAATATATTCCCATCATACTACCTGATCTCAACTCAGCTGCTAACTCAAGTGCTGTTCAAATTCACAGTGCTGATTGTCTAATAGAGGAGTTGCAAAGAGCTGACAGACCAGAGAATGTTCAACAGACAACTGTTGTTCAACAAACTACTACTGGAACTCCAACAGTAGTGTTGCAAGATCAAAACAGAGGTCAACATTATGATTTGCAACCTGATCTTAGATGGCTCAAGAATCACCCACCAGAGCTGGTGATTGGTGATCCTTTGGATAGAGTAAAGACAAGGAGAGCTGCTGCAAGTGAAGCAATGTTTGTCAGCTTTCTATCTCAAATTGAGCCCAAACAGATTGAAGAAGCTCTAAATGATTCAAACTGGATTAAAGCAATGCAAGAAGAGCTAAATCAATTTGAAAGGAATGAAGTCTGGTACTTAGTTCCTAGACCAAGTCATCAAAGAGTTATTGGCACTAAATGGGTATTCAGGAACAAAATGAATGAAGATGGTGTTGTCACCAGAAATAAAGCAAGATTAGTTGCCAAAGGCTATTGTCAAGAAGAAGGTATTGACTTTGATGAAACTTTTGTACCAGTAGCAAGATTAGAGGCAATCAGACTCTTTCTTGCCTATGCTGCTCACAAGAATTTCACAGTCTATCAAATGGATGTGAAATCAACTTTTCTCAATGGAGAATTGCAAGAAGAAGTTTATGTTGAACAACCACCTGTATTTGAAGCTTATCAAGAAGAAGACAAGGTATATCGTCTGAAGAAAGCCCTCTATGGACTGAAACAGGCTCCAAGAGCATGGTATGACACCCTATCTGATTTTCTTTTATAAAGGATTTAGCAAAGGTAAGGTTTACAAGACCCTGTTCACTATTGAATGGGAAAATCATATATTGCTTGTGCAAATATATGTGGACGATATCATTTTCGGTTCAACAAATCAACAGATGTGTGATAAGTTCTCAAAGCTGATGAAGAACAAGTTTTAAATGAGCATGATGGGAGAACTTAATTATTTTCTTGGTTTGCAAGTAAGACAGTTTCCTGATGGAATTTTCATCAGCCAAGCAAAATACACATAGGATCCGTTCAAGAAATTTGGTATGGAAACTAGCTCTACTGCTAATATTCCAATGTCTACTAGTCTTTGCTTGGATAAAGATGAAGATGGAAATTCAGTGGACATAACAAAGTACGGAGGAATTATTGGGTCACTGTTGTACTTAATAGCTAGCAGCCTGATATTATGTACTCTGTTGGGGTTTGTGCGAGGTATCAATCAAATCCTAAATAATCTCATCTCCTAGCTGCCAAAAGGATACTCAAATATCTTAAAGGTACTAAAGATTTGGGATAGTGGTATCCTAGGGAATCTGGATTTGAACTTATTGGATATTCAGATTCTGACCTTGCTGGCTTCAAGATTGACAGGAAAAGCACAACAGGTGTCTGTCAGTTCTTAGGTAGTCGTCTGATCTCTTGGATGAGTAAGAAACAGACTTCAGTATCCATATCAACTGCTGAAGCTGAATATATAGCTGCTGGAGCTTGCTGTGCACAAATATTATGGTTGAAGCATCAACTAGAAGATTACATCATAAAAATCAGTGGAATACCTATCTACTATGACAATACAAGTGCAATCAGCCTTACTCAGAATACTACAAGTTATTCAAGGACTAAGCATATTGAGATCAAACATCACTTTATTAGAGATCATGTGGAGAAAGGAAATGTCATGATAGAATATGTGTTTACTGAAAATCAGATTGCTGACATCTTCACAAAACTTCTAAATGAGACAAGGTTTTCAACTATAAGAGCTGAACTGGGTCTACTAAAACTGGATGCATAAGCTGAGGGGTGTTGGTCCCAAGTGGTCAGATAAGGTCTAGAGGGGGGGGGGGGAGTGAATTGACCTCTTAAAATTTTTGATCTTAAAAACTTTTCAGTCTTCTGTTCGCAGACTAAGCTGATTAAGAACAGTAAGCAGACTGAGCTGATCGTGAACAAATCTTGAACAGCAGACTGACCACTCTTCTTACAAATACTTAGCTGTTTTTCAGCAAAACAGTTTTTCAAAGAGTATACTTGCAGCGGATTGTTTTAAAGTGTTTTTCACAAGTAGACTAAGTTCTTAAAAGATTTTATTCCCAGTTTTGAAACTCCATAAAAAATCTTTTGATAATTCAAAGTGTTTAAGTATGCAACTTTTTGAAATATGCAAGAAAACTTAAATGCAAGATAACACAGAGAATTTTTATAGTGGTTATATGGATAGAAATCCTTTAGTCCACTCTTCCAGATCACTTAGATTCTGGGTTATACTATAATCACACAGATTACAATATTTCTCCACTTATACCTAAACAACTAATGAAAAGGCTATAAGCTCACAATAGAAAATCACTAAGAAATTTTACTCTCTGAAGTTTGATCACTCACAAAGATGGATCACAACTTCTCACAACACTCAGCTATTACAAGATCACTCAGATCGTAATTTTCTGTTTTGTTCAACTGGGTTTCTGTGAACAGATGACTTCCACCAGACGAGTGAGCTGTTTTGAGCTTTTGAGACTTAGACAAATTTTGCTTCAAAAACGAAATCTCTGATTGTTGTTGTTTTTCGCTCGTTGAAAATCAGCTCTATTTATACTTGAATTTGAATTTATGACCGTTGAAGCAAATCACATCATCAAATCCATAGCCTTTGCCAGAATAAAAAACGGCAACCTGCTACAGTACTTTCTCTGCTGTACTTTCCTGCAGCAGCATTAAATGCACTCTACTGATACGAGGTTTTCTTCAATCATTTGCCATTACTGCCCTTCTCTTACAGCATTTATTACTCCAAGTGCATTTATTACCGTTGGACTGAACTCTTGATCTCTTTTACTCTGCTGATCGAAGCAACCCATCTGATAGGCACTCTGCTGATCAAATACTGAACTAATCTGATTTGACTCGGCTGATGACCTACCTTTCTGTTCGCTATTTCAGCATGAGATCACTAGTCTTCTGGTCTTTGAACTTTGAACTCTTCTGATATCTTCTTTGTTTGTTCAAGGTTCTTCTAAGGGAGCTAAGCTTTCCATACTTAGCTGATTATGATGTTTTGGAAATCATCAAAACCTTCCCTTAATTACTTGTCTTCTCTGCTCTTTAATTTCATCTTCATCCAACAATTTCCCCCTTTTTGATGATGACAAAACTCCAGCTAAGTACCTGTACCTAAACTAAAGTTTTGATCCTCAAAAATTTCTGAGATAGAAATAGTGTGTTGGATTCAAACTTGCAATTTTATAGATAATTGAACTGATTACATATTACAAGTGTTGAAAGATGAAAAGTGCAAAGTACTTTAAGAGATTACAAGTATTTTTAAGATAAAAGAGAAATCTAGCCTAAACTAGTCTTCTTTTTCAGATTCTTCATTAGACAGTTTGGAAGTTTCAGCTTCCAACTCTTAACAGAATCTTTTCCTCAGCAACTCTATCTTCTTGTACTTAACATCAGGATCAAGCTGTTCTTCAGCTGAGTCTTTGGCAGCAACTAGTTCTTTATCAGACTTAGCTTTTGCTTCAGTTTCAGCATTGTCAGCTTCTTCTTCTTCTGTGATCTTCTCTTCTGTTAGTCTGCTTGTTCCTTCAATATTTTGATCAGTCTTATTAGCAGAACTACTTGGAGCTTCATCTTCAGTTCCTTCCTTTTTGTCAGTTTCAGTTGCTTGCTCCTCACAATCTTCCCCCTTTTTGTCATCATCAGCAGGGATGATTGGATAACTTGGTAGGATAGGAGTGATCTAAAGTGAATCACAAAGAAGCTTGATGTTTTCTTCTAGAGAATCCATCTGAGCTCCTTGCCTTAGCTGATTGATTTTGATAATATTAACTTGAGCAGCCAAGGTTGATTGATTAGCTTCCATAGCATTCATTTTGTTGAGAACAACTTCACCTTGATCACCCAACTGAAATTTGGTTGCAAGTACCATATCAGCAGAGGATTTGAAGGCTTTGCCCATATTTACCAATGTTTCATCTTCTGCTTTGATGGCCATCTCAACAGTTTCTGTGATATCCCTCTAACCAGCAGTGCTTTGAGTCCTTCTCCTGAGTACATCCATCTCTTGACATATAGATTGAACATTCTGAGCAGTCTCCTCAATCAGATGAGTTGGGACAGCAGCAGCTTTTTGAGTGGGTTGACTTATAGCAGCCAACATATCAGCAGTTAACTTCTCCTGCATTTCCTTCAAAGAATTTGATATCATTTACTGAATAGAATCCAACAAAGATGTTTGTGCAGCCTGAGAAGTGGAAGGAATATCTGTTGGAATAGGCGGTAGAGCAAGAGGTGTTTCTCCACTAAGTTGCTCTGCTGCTTGAATTATCAGTTCAAGAGACTGATCTGTTGGACCAGAAATAGATTCAGCTTCCTTGGCCTTATCAGCATGACTAGGAGTGCTTTCAAGCTCCTTAGTCTGATCATCTTTTTCAACAGCAGCCTCCTTTTCTTTGATCTGATCAGCTAGAATAATTTCTCCTTTCTTTGACTCATCAGCTATGTCAGACTTGTCACCCTTGTCTTTGTTCTGATCAGATGGGTCAGATGTACCCTCTTTGTTCTTTTGTTGATCAGAAGAGTCTTCTTTTTCTTTGTCAGCAGGGGACTTGATTTTCTTAACAGTCTCAACTGTTTTCATCAAACCTTCATTATCTACAGCAGACCTGTGAGAAATCCATGTAAAATTTTCAAGAGGATTAAAAGGTGAGTATGGTTCTTCAGGTAGCTCTTCAAATGGTTTGATATTTGGACCATAGACAATGTGCTTGATGTTAGGAAGAGGGACCATTGAGCTGGGTTGTCCCTTCAGCTTCCTAGACTTCTTTGCCCATAGCTCCATTGCTTGAGCAATAGCCAACTTGATTGATCTTTCCTTGAGGTTTTCTGATTCATCATAATCCTCAGGAACAGATTCAAAGATCTTCTTTGCTTCAGCCTTGACTATGTGACTTATTCTCAATTTCAACCTGTCTAGAAAGAATTCTGAATCAAGTGCTTGAATTAAGGATCCAGTCTCAAGCCACTTCAATACCCAGGCTTCTTCAGCAGTGAAGGCTTTCCACTTGATCATTTCAGCTGGACTCTTTGTCAGTCTGAATTCTCTCCATCTGTTGTATCTGATCTTTTCAGCATTGAATAACGTCAGACGGTTGATTCTTGCACCCTCAGCATCTAACCTCTTAAGGAATTCTTCAAAGATGGCAGGATCATCCCTGACAATCTCTAAAGATAATCTAATTTCCTCTCTTCTTTTTGGCTTTGTCTTTGGTGCAGGCATAGCTGGTATTGGTTTGGTAGGATCTCTTTGTTTACCAATAACTAATCCACCAGTATGCTGTGGTCCATGAGCATCCTTGGTGCTTGCTTCAATAGCAGCAGCCAACTCTGCTGCATCAACAGCGTCCCTTTGCTCTTGAGTCATCTTGCTGGCCTCTTCTTCCAGCCTTTTTAATTCTAGGCTTTTCAGCCTATCTTCTTCTGCCTTTTCTGCAGCTTTTCAGCAGCATCTTGTCTTTTCTTTTCAGCAGCAGTTAGGTATGTTGCAATCTTACCAGTCCGTTTTCTCCTTGATTCAGGACTTTCAACTGCTTGAAGAGGGGTTGCAGCAACAGGAGTAGGATGCAACAAGAGTGCATCTTTTTCATGTGTTGAACTAGTCTGTTGTGCTTCTTCAAATTCAGCAGACAGTGCAGCAGATGAGTCTTCTGTAGACACTCCAACTGTAGAGACAACTTCTTTAGTAGTCTTATCAGCAGGTTCTTCAACAACTAATGGCCTGTCTGTTGATGTTGTTGTTTCTCTTACTGTTGCAATTGGCTCCTCAGAGAAAGTGACATTTCTCTTGGCCTTTTGCAGCAACAGGAGTAGGATGCAACAAGAGTGCATCTTTTTCATGTGTTGAACTAGTCTGTTGTGCTTCTTCAAATTCAGCAGACAGTGCAGCAGATGAGTCTTCTGTAGACACTCCAACTGTAGAGACAACTTCTTTAGTAGTCTTATCAGCAGGTTCTTCAACAACTAATGGCCTGTTTGTTGATGTTGTTGTTTCTCTTACTGTTGCAATTGGCTCCTCAGAGAAAGTGACATTTCTTTTGGCCTTTGATTTGGCAATTCTTTTGGCAGGGGGGTTCTCAACCTTTTCAACCTTTGAAGAGGAATTTCTTCCTCAGACTCAGTTTTTTCAGGGGAAGAGTCAGTCTTCATCTGCTCAATCTCCTTGTTGAAATCTTCAATCATCTTTTCTGGAACTGTATCTTCAGTTTGTGCTGATCCAGCCACATCAGCAGACTGTGCTGTTGGCTCAGCAGGTTGACTTGTCTGACCCTCCTTCTTGCTCTTCTTAGAGGGGGCCTTTTTGGATTTTGCAGTGGCCTTTCTTTTTGGTTCTGCCACCATTTTTCTCACTTGTTCATACAATTTGAACTCCTTGCTACTGTGAGTGGTCTTTCCACCACCCATAGGACATTGCAGGGATGCAAACAGATTACTGAGTAAGATAGCATGAGAATGCCTCTTATCACTCAGCAGCTCATAGACGTGAGTAGCCCAGTTAACTTTCAGTCCATAGTATATACAGATCATGGTGTAGTACCTCCTCCTAGGTAATCCATCTAGAGAACCCGTGCTACAATCCAGCACTTTCGCAATGATGTCTGCGAACCTCAGATACTCATCTTTCAACTGAGTTTTCATCAGAGTTCCAGTCATCTCTTCTCCCTCTTTTGCACAAATTTTCCAAAATTCTTCCTCCTTTTCAGACCCTAGGTCTGTCACATCTCCTCCTTTATTCTGAAGTTTGTAAATTTCACTTAAGACAGCAGCAGAAACAGCAATTTTCTTACCACCAAAAACAACAGACATGACAGTTTCATCATCGTTGAACTTCCTGGTCGTGTAGAAGTGATATACGTCTTCTAAGTAGACCCTGTCTTCGTGTGCTTCCAGAACTGGGACTAAGGATGCCTCTTTGATTTTCTCCATGAGTGAGCGCATCAAATCAGTACCCGAAAAGTGGAATTTGTTGTAGTTTAGGTATCTTCCATCAATAATCTTTTCCATTTCTGAGATTAGTGAGTAGAGTTCTGCAAAACCAATAAACTTTCGAAACAGGATAACTTGAGAGTTAGAGAATTTGAGAGTGTTTGAGTGCGTAAGACGACTGTGCTGTTCAGATCGGACTTTATAGGTTTCCTTTGATTTGGTTATCGTGATTAATCTAAAACGTTGATCTAATATGACAGTTTTAAATCGTGTGAATGGGAGTTACGGATTTCAAATTTTAATATTTTAATGTCAGACAGGCGGGAAACTTAAACGTTACTTATCTGTTACTTATAAAAGCGTGTTTCTAAAAATGCGACTTTATAACCATGCTTATATAAGACATCAGATGAGTAGAGTGTAACTTATCTGACAGACGAGTGATCTGATATTTGTTATTACTAGAGAAGGTCAATAGCTAGTAATCTTCCTCTGCTGTTTGTCAATCCAGCAAGATAAAATAATCTTCAGTCTTCAAGAATTAAGAACATATCTTCTGATAACTTATCTTCAACTAACTGTCATTAACTGATTTCATCTTTAGAACAGAGGTACCGCTAGTCTTACACGTTCCCCCTGACTTTAAGAATTCATAAGCTAACTAGTCTGTTGAAGGTTAATCCTTGAATATAATAGCGAATAACTAAGCTGTTGAACTTCAGTCTTCTGATGAGTTCCCCCTCAGCTTATGCATCCAATTTAAGTAGTCCTAGCTCAGCTCTTAGAGTTGAAAACCTTACTTCACTTAAAGGTTTAGTGAAGATATCAGCAATCTGATTGTCAGTATGAACATACTCTATCATAACATTGCCTTTTTCCACATGATCTCTAATGAAGTGATGCTTGATCTCTATATGTTTAGTCCTTGAATGACTTGTAGTTTTCTGAGTAAGAGAGATTGCACTTGTATTGTCACAGTAGATTGGAATTCCACTGATTTTGATGTTGTAGTCTTCTAGTTGATGCTTCAACCAAAGTATCTGTGCACAGCAAGCTCCAGCAGCTATATATTCAGCTTCAGCAGTAGATATAGAAACTGAAGTCTGTTTCTTACTCATTCATGAGATCAGACGACTGCCTAAGAACTGACAGGCACCTGTTGTGCTCTTTCTGTCAATCTTGCAGCCAGCAAGGTCTGAATCTAAATAACCAATAAGTTCAAATCCAGATTCTCTAGGATACCACAATCCCAATTCTTGAGTGCCTTTAATGTATTTCAATATCCTCTTGGCAGCTAAGAGATGAGATTCCTTGGGGTTTGATTGAAATCTTGCACAGACTCCAACTGAGTACATTATATCGGGTCTACTTGCTGTTAGATACAACAATGAACCAATAATGCCTCTATATTTGGTTATGTCCACTGATTTGCCATCTTCATCTTTATCCAAACGAAGACTTGTAGACATAGGAATGGTAGCAGTTGAGCTAGTTTCCATACTAAACTTCTTTAACAGATCTCTTGTGTATTTTGCTTGGCTGATGAATATTCAATCAGGCAACTGTCTAACTTGCAGACCAAGAAAATAATTAAGTTCACCCATCATGCTCATTTCAAACTTATTCTGCATCAGCTTGGAGAACTTATCACACATCTGTTGGTTAGTTGACCCAAAAATAATATCGTCCACATATATTTGCACAAGTAATATATGATTTTCCCATTCAATTGTAAACAAGGTTTTATCTACCTTACCTTTATGAAATCCTTTAATTAAAAGAAAATCAGATAGGGTATCATACCATGCTCTTGGAGACTGTTTCAGTCCATAGAGGGCTTTCTTCAGACGATATACTTTGTCCTCTTCTTGATAGACTTCAAATCCAGGAGGTTGTTCAACATATACCTCTTCTTGCAATTCTCCATTGAGAAAAGCAGACTTCACATCAATCTGATAGACAGTGAAGTTCTTGTAAGCAGCATAGGCAAGAAACAGTCTGATTGCTTCAAGTCTTGCTACTGGTGCAAATGTCTCATCAAAGTCAATTCCTTCTTCTTGACAATAACCTTTGGCCACTAATCTTACTTTGTTTCTGGTAACAATACCTTCTTCATTCATCTTATTTCTGAATACCCACTTAGTGCCAATTACTCTTTGATGACTTGGTCTAGGAACTAAGTACCAGACTTCATTTCTTTCAAATTGATTCAACTCTTCTTGCATAGCTTCTATCCAGAAGGAATCATTAAGAGCTTCTTCAATTTGCTTAGGCTCTATTTGAGATAGAAAGGTGACAAACATAGCATCTTGTGCGGCAGCTCTTCTTGTTTTCACTCTATCTAAAGGATCACCAATTACTAACTCTGGTGGGTGATTCTTGAGCCATCTGAGATCAGGTTGCAGATCAGGATGTTGTCCTCTGTCTTGATCTTGCAACACTACTGTTGGAGTTCCAGTAGTAGTCTGTTGAACATTTGCAATCTGTTGAACAGTCTCTGGTCTGTCAGCTGTTTGCAACTCGTCTGTTAGACAATCATCGCTGTGATTTTGAACAGCACTTGAGTTAGCAGCCGAACTGAGATTAGGTAGTATGATGGGAACATATTCTTCATTTCTTCCAATGTCTAACTTCTGTAAATCAGTAGATAGATCTTGGTTAACATTTTGATTCTTTTCAGAAGATTGACTTGGCTCATCAAATACTATATGGATGGATTCTTCTATTAGTAATGTTCTTTTGTTAAAAACTCTTTAAGCCTTACTAACAGTTGAGTATCCTACAAAGACAGCTTCATCAGCCTTTTCTGCAAATGCAGTAAGGTGATTTTTCCCATTATTTAATACAAAACATTTACAACCAAAAATCTTAAAGTAATGAATGTTTGGTTTTCTGTTGTTCCAAACTTCATATGGAGTCTTGTTCTGATTTTTGTTGATCATACATCTGTTTTGGGTAAAGCATGCTGTATTTGTTGCTTCTGCCCAAAATCTTTGTGACAGCTTAGCTTCAGCTATCATGGTCCTGACAGCTTCTTTTAGTGTTCTGTTTCTCCTTTCAGCAACACCATTCTGTTGAGGGGTTCTAGCAGCTGAATACTCATGATGTATTCCCTTGATATTACAATACTCTTCAACAGTAGAGATCAACTAGAAGATTACAACATAAAAATCAGTGGAATACCTATCTACTATGACAATACAAGTGCAATCAGCCTTACTCAGAATACTACAAGTTATTCAAGGACTAAGCATATTGAGATCAAACATCACTTTATTAGAGATCATGTGGAGAAAGGAAATGTCATGATAGAATATGTGTTTACTGAAAATCAGATTGCTGACATCTTCACAAAACATCTAAATGAGACAAGGTTTTCAACTCTAAGAGCTGAACTGGGTCTACTAAAACTGGATGCATAAGCTGAGGGGGAACTCATCAGAAGACTGAAGTTCAACAGCTTACTCATCATATTATCTTCAAGGATTAACTCTCAACAGACTAGTTAACTTATGAATTCTTAAAGTCAGGTGGAACGTGTAAGACTAGCGATACTTCTGATTAAAAGATGAAATTCGTTGATGACAGTTAGTTGAAGTTATGTTTTCATCAGAAGATTAAAGTCTTGAAGATTGAAGATTAATTATCTTGCTGGATTGACAAACAGCAGAAGAAGGTTATCAGTTATTGGCTTTCACTAATAACAGCTTTGTCATCAGAACGGTAGCCCTATCAGATAAGTATTTTAATTACCTGTCTGATCAACTGTATAAAAGCTAAGTATATTAAAAATGTTTTATCTAAAACACGCTTTTATATGTACATTAAGGCGGTTCGCATTCCCACCTGTCATTAAATGATTTTTGAATTTGAAAATGCGTAACTGACACCGCACGATTAGGACTGACAAGAAACGGATAACAGTTGGCTGGTATCACGGAAACCGTAATACCCTAACTCTATAAATCCAAATCTGATCAGACTTGTCGTTCTTTACGCACCCAAATATACTTAGAGCATTTTTGAGAAAATTTCCTTGCACTCTACTTTCTGCAAATCCTGCTATTTCACTAACTTCCACAGATTCAAGATGAGTTCGGGTGTTGAAGCAAAGGCGGAGGGTATGTATCTTGTCTACGATGCATACTATCAATCTGGTACGGATCTGATGAAGCGACTGTTGGAGAAATTCAAGGCTGCTTCACTTGTGAATTTTATGGAGTTGCATGAAGGTCTGGTCTGGAAGGACCAAGTCTTGGAGTATTACGGATCGGCTGAAGTGGACTTCACGAAGATGGAGATCAAAGCCACTGTTGGGGGAAAATCTATAGTCATAACCCCTATTCTACTCCATGAGACTTTTGGCTTGCCAAAAAGTGGTCGACATGACGTCACCACTCTTGCTGAAGAAAAGCTTCAAGAATTTTGGGCAATCTGTGCCAAAGAAGGAGAGATGTTGACTGGCAACATCAAAAAGAGGCAACTGAAAGACGAGTATCAGCGCATGGCTGATATGGTCGCGAAGCTGATAGAGAATTGTACATTCTCTTTGGATGTTGTTACAATGAAAAGATTCAGCATCATGCTTGCCATTTATTACTCCTTGGAAGTGAACTGGTCGGTTGTCGTCTGGTACATCCTGGCTCACTTTCTGAGAAGAAAGGAACGAAGTCTTCTTAGCAGACCAATCAGAGGATCACATTAAGCTATCTACTTCACAAGATGGGTTGCCAAATGACCAATGGGAAGGAAATTCATACTGCTAAGGCAATGGCAATGTATGTGCCTGTTCTGAAGAGGAAAGCTGATGAGGTTGAAGCTGATGAAGAGGAGGAGGAACCAAAGGAAAAGGTTCCTGCCAAAAAGCAAAGGAGATTGGTTAAAATAGCTCAGCTCGCTGTTGAAAAGAAGAAAGCTGAAGAGCCTTAGGAAATGGCTCAGAAGAAGAAAGTCAAGACTTCTGTTCAAACAGTCCAACCAGCTGTTGAAGCCAGAACAGAAAAGTCTGGGGCAAAGGAGGTAGCTGATGCTATCATCAATCAGACTACTGCGGAGATACAGAATATATCTCCTGCTTCTTCTTCAAGAACTCCATCTGCTGAACATCCTGATGAGAATGTTGCTCACAGGACAAGAAGTCAACTTCGTGATACAGATGCTTCCATGCCTGTTCAAGGAGGAAGACCAAGAAGAACCATAAGGAAGAAGATGACTTTTATTGACTCACCCACTGAATTAATAGATTTAGTAAGAGAAAGTCCTCAATCAGCAGAGAGGCTTGTTGGAACTAAAGAAACGTCTGCTGCTGAACAGATTGATGCGAAACAAAATGCTCAAGAAAAACCAACAGCTGAGGTTGCTAAACCTCAAGATGATCCAGATGTGATGATCATCAATCCAATAGCAGTTGCACCCCTTGCTTCTGCTGGTCCTGCTCCTGCCAAAGCTGATAAAGGAAAGAGAAAAATCCTTATCAAAAGAAAGAAAATCTCTGCTGCTGACAAAAAAAAAAAAAGGAGGAAGTTGAGCAGCGTAAGAGAGATGAACAGGAGGAGAAAAGAGCTTTGGAACTTAGCAAGGTCCAAGCCGAAAAGGATGAACAGAGGAGAAAAATGTCTGAAGCAGAACGTAAGGCTGCTGAAGATGCTGAACTTGCCATGGTGATTGAAATAAGCAAGACGGATGCACATGGACATGTTCATGCTGGAGGGATTAAGATTGGGGAATCCAAAGAAGCTAAGCCAAAGATGCCTACTGGCACCGTTAAGCCAAAGGCCAAGTTTGAAGTTAGAAGATCATTTGATATTGTTAATTCTGATAAATCTATCTTCAACGGGTTTGAGAAGGCCTTAGCTTATTTTGATCAGAAACTAATGCTCAAGACTTTATTCACTCATGAGAAGGCAAGATACATGAAGTGGAGAGATTATAGAATGAATAAGTCTGTTGAAAAGCTTCAGAGTTGGAAGGAGTTAGCTGATGAAGAAAAGTGGGTTCTTCAATGGCTGAAGACTGATTCCATTCAACAAGCCTTGGATCCTGTTTTTGTACGGGATGCTATGCATCAATATGCAAAGGATTTTGCAACAGAGGAGGCCAAGATTATTGAGAATACTTTGCCTGCAAAGAGAAGAAAATCTGATGATGCTGTTGAAAGGGCCATTCAGATTGATGTTATTACTGCCTTGAAGAAATGGGCTGTTAAGTCAAGATATCAGCAAGGTTCGTCAAGTGAGCTGCCCTCGCTGCCAAGCATTCAACATATCACGTTTGGCAAAGAAGTAAGAGATTACTATGAAATGCCTAAGGTAAAGGCGTCTGCACCAAGTTTATGGCCTGTTGTAAGACAAATCCGTCAAACAACAACCTTTACTGATGACGGAAAAATCATAAGTGAAGTCTTTGAAGATGTAACTGATCAGCCCAAAGTTGCTGATGAACCCTTAGCACTTGAGTGGAAAGCTAAGGACTCCAAAGCTGATCAGGAGACTGACCTGAAGGATGCTCCTATCCACCAGGAGAGTGAAGAAGATCAAGCTGCTGCTCATTCTGCTTCATCAGCTGATTTGCATTCATCACTGATGGAAGCCTTCCAGCTGTTAATGGAAAATTCAATGAAGGAAATGGAAGAAAGAAACAGCACGCAGTTGAAGAAATTGCAGCAAGAATTGGCAGAGTCTAACAAATTACAACATGAGCACATGCAATTACTTACTGCAAGAACAATCAAGAATGCAATTGATAATTTTCCTCTGCCTGAGGATCATACTAGGCAGATGACTCAGAGTGTTGTAGAAATGAACAGAAATATTGAAGATGTGAAGGCTGATGTCAATCATCTTCATACTGCCTTGAAGAGAGCTGAAAACAACATAGCTGATCTCACTGCAACCTTCATCAAAATCAGCGACGAAGAGAAATCGGTTAATGTTGGACTGTTGCATGAAGTTAATCAAGCTGGAACTGTTATACGTGAAGAACTTACAACTATGCAACTCAACATTGATTCTATTAATGATCAGAATGACTCCATCAACACCTCTCTCAATCATCTAACTGTCAGTCACGATGTAGTTAATCAGAACTTGAAGGCTTTATATGCTGCGATGAAGATTCAGTCTGCTGCACTCAACCCTCCTATCAGACCTGCTAGTGTCACCATTTCAGCTGATGACAAAAAAGGGGGAAGAGAAGAAGGAAGCGGAAAAAGCTGAGGAAGCTGCTGCATTTGAACCTGAAAAGCCTGAAGCTGCTGAAGAGACTGAAAAAGTAGAAGGTAAAGACGAAG
This sequence comes from Penstemon eatonii, assembly GCA_038501285.1. Taxonomy (NCBI): domain Eukaryota; kingdom Viridiplantae; phylum Streptophyta; class Magnoliopsida; order Lamiales; family Plantaginaceae; genus Penstemon; species Penstemon eatonii. Next base: position 54,631,085 of record CM076715.1, on the reverse strand, counting down.
CTGCTGAAGAAACCAAGGATAAAACTAAGGAAACAGCTGCACCCAAGGATTCTGATGGAGAAAAATCAGAGCCCTTTACCAAATTCAAGAATGAAGTGAGGATCAAGAGAAATATGGACGAAATAGCAAGTGAAGAAGAGATCAAAGCGAAAATGGAAGCTGTTAAGTCCAATCTACATTTGGATGATGATGTTGATGAAGATGAGGAAGAAGAAGATGATGAAGAATCTTCTTATGAATATGAAGAAGTGCTTGAAGGAGATGATGAAGAAGCTGATGACTAGTATAGGCAAATCTATTGTAATAAGTTATCTTTATTTCTTTTCCAGTCATCTTATCTGAACAGAAATTGTAACTTGTAATCAATATCAGATTATCAATAAAAAGTACAAGTTCTGTTTCCAACACATCTTTTCTATCTCAGAAAATTTTGAGGATCAAAACATTAGTATAGGTAAAACAGGTACTTAGCTGAAGTTTTGTCATCATCAAAAAGGGGGAAATTGTTGTAGAAGGATGAAGATGAAAAGCACTGAAGTCAATTAGTAAAGGGGGGTTTTGATGATTTCCAAAACCTAAGATCAGCTAAGTATGGAAAACTTAGTTGTAAAATCCCTTAGAAGAATTTTGACCATTTAAGAAGACTATCAGAAGGGTCAAATATTCAAGGTCCAGAAGACTACTGATCTGCTGAAGGAAAGAAATCATACTGGTGAAGATCAGCCGACTCAAATCAGATTTGTTCAAGTTTGGGATCAGCTCTATTCATCATCAGACTTGTACTTTCGATCAGCCAAGTAGAAAGGATCAAGAAGTCTACCCAACGGTAATAAATGCCCCTGGAAGTAATAAATGCTGAGGTACAAGGTTATTAAAGATAAATGATTGAAGAAAGACCTCGTATCAGCTTGGTGCATTTAATGCTGCCTGACAGAAAGTACAGTTCGCAGTACTGTCACTGTGCAGAGAGCCGTTCGCGGATTTTAAGGACCAGAAATCAAGAGATCTGAATTTTTTCTCTCTTCAACGGACGTAATTCAAAGAGTGACTATAAATTGTTGAAGAGACGAAGAAAGAAAAAATATACAACAACTGAGAGATCAATTTCGAAGCAGAATATTTTCTAAGTCTCAGGAAGCTCTAACAACTCACTCGTTTGCTGAAGTCATTTGTTGAGAGAAGCCGTTGAAGTTTAAAAGAATACACATTTTCTGAGTGAATCTGTAAAAGAGAGTGTTGTGAGAAGTTCTTATCCATCTTTGTGAGTGATAAGACTCTGTAGAATAGTAGTTTCTTTGTGATTTCCTATTGCGCACTTGTGGTCGTTTCATTTGTTGTTCGACACAAGCAGAGTGTACTAATTACTTTGTGTTCTTAGTATAACCCAAGATCTGTGTGACTTGGAAGAGTGGACTAAAGGATTTTTAAATCCATATAACCACTATAAAAATTCTTGTGTTTTTACATAGCTTTTACTTGCATATTTTCAGATCTGCATAAAACACTTGATTAACTGTTTGAAAAAGGTTTAAAGGAGTTTTTATAAAACTGGGGATTAAATTTTTCAAACTACTAAGTATACTTGTGAAAAACACTTTATAAATCCGCTGCAAGTATTCTGGTATTAAAACTGATTTTGACAAAAATCAGCTAAGTAACTATCAGATTAATGGTCAGCAAAGCTGTTCAATGATTTGTTCGCGATCAGCCTTGTAAACTCACTGTTCGATAACAGCTTAGTCTGTTTAAGTTTGAACAACAGTTTTAAAGTTAAAATTGATTAAAATTTTCAGAGGTCTATTCACCCCCCCCCCCCCCTCTGGACCTCATCTGACCACTTGGGACCAACACACAATATTTAAAATCATTTAAAATTATTTATTTTAGAATTAAAATAATAAGTTTGAGTAATATTAATAATTCTTTTTATTTTTTATTTAATAATTTAATTTCAAAATTTATAACCTATTTTAAAATTTTAATATTTAAAAAAAATATTCGAATTTAATTATATATAATTTCATAATTAATCAACTAATATTCAAAATTTATTTATCTTTAATTATTTCACCTTAAAAAATTATTGAATACTGGTAAATTCATTTTATTTACAAAATTTCTTATTCAGAATTTATTTCAATAATTATTTGATTTACAAAGATATTTATTACTATTATTAAATTTTTTTTAAACAAAAAAACATTATTAAATTTATCATTAAGATTTTCATATTTATTTTGATTTTTAATTATCTGTATTCAAATTTTATTATATTTTTTATATGTTGTGGATTGACCCTTTTGACAGCCCACAAACAGTGTCAAGTAGCATGTTGCTAAACAGTAACAAGCCTAGTTCTGATGCTAAACAACAAGCACAATTTGGTTTAGGCCTATTCGGCTACACACAACAGCAACCATGGCTGGCCGGCCTGGCGGCCTCCTATGCCTGATGGTGGGTGGCCCCGGCTATCACACCGAAAAATTCTCTAAAACATAAAATTTGTGTTCTCTATATAAAATTTTAGACATGTTGAAGAATTGTTAACCTCAACGTGAATAGATACAATGGTGGTTGTGTTGACGTGGTTTATTTTTATTAATGGCGTTCGATATGCTTTAGATTTCTGCACGAGGTATGCAACACCTTTTTCAATCTTTTTTGTCTTATTTTCATTGAGATGAATTTTTCTTTTGTAGAGATTACTTTATGATTTAAAATTTCAAGATAATTTTGGGGCATAAAAAAATTAGGGAATTGTTGGTTCGATAAATATGAATAAAATTTTACGGCATATATCTTCCTTCCTGAACCAGCGATCATTACTTGAAACTGAATATTTTGTTCCATGTGAATTGATTTGAAAGATTTGGTTGTTCGATTGTAATTGGCGTGTCTTTAGAAATTTTGAATCAACAAACGAACTCAAAATATTAGATTTGTAAATTGTGTTCTTACATCCCATTGTATTATCATTTTAGTCATTTGGATTGTTAAATAATAACTTCATATTGTCAAAAACATGTACATCCCATTGTCTTATCATTTTAGTCATTTGGATTGTTAACTAATAACTTCATATTGTCAAAAACATGTTGATTCTTTCTAATATACTAGGAAGTCACATAAAACCAAACACTATAGTAGGAGTCACCAATAATTGACATTAAGTTCAAGTAAATTTTAACAAAGTTAGAATCTAAAAGTTAAAGAAATAATAGTAAATTTAAAAACAAATTAAAATGAAATATCTAAAAACATGAATTTAATTAATAAAAACATAGAATGGAAAATAACATTTCCCCCTACACTTTTTCCTAATATTTCTTAATTAGCACTTATTTCCCTCACCTATCAAACGTTGCAATTCAATAATTATGTGAATTTGTATGGCGAACTAGTTTTACTTAATGTTATAGAATTTGACATCCATATATAAAAAAATTTCATACCTTTATGTGTAAATATTATTTCTTTCGTTTCCGAGTTGCAAAAGGATATTTTGGATGATATCCAATTTGAATTTTCAAATTGTTAATTTATTGAAGCTTTTATAGAATCCTATGCATCTACTTTACTATTGTTACCAACCGTTTGACCTAGCAATGAAGACGTTTCATCTACCATAATTTAATTGATGTTTATCTCAACGAGTCTCACACGCGTTGAAAAATCATATTATGACCGATCAATTTTTACTACCGCTGATGGAAATTAAAAGCATATTTAGAAAATTATTCCAAATTTTTTTATTCCATAGAACCTTTTAATGATATTAGCCCAAATTAGACAATGAAAATATCAATAAAAATTTGAAACTAATAAAATATATATAGTAAGGATTATTAAAACAGTAAATATATATCATGCAAGTAATTACCATAGAAAAAATTTCCAAAAATTTGAAGTAATACAAAATATATTTAAATATATATATATATGAACGAAAATAAAAAATCACACAGACACTGTACAAATAAGATACAATCAAAAATGCATAAATTGGTAGAATTTTGAAACACAAAATTGAGTATGTACAAACATACACCACATACGACACGATTCAACTAAAGTTCGGTAAAAGAGTGGTTGAAGAATAAAATAGAAAAATTATTGGTGCACCGGCACGATTCTCCTAACGTTTGGTAAGAGAGTGGTTGAATAATAAAATTAAAATTTATAGGTGAGCCAGCTGCACTAATGACATATTGTATGAAATGAAGAAAGTTGCATTTACTCTTCAAACTTTAGTATGTACAAATTTAACACCACATACGACACAATTTACATAACGTTCGGTAAGAGAGAAGATGAATAATTAATTAAAATAATTATTGGTATGCCAGTTGCACGAATGACGTGTTGTAGCACATGAAGAAAATTGCATTTACCCTCTAAATTTGTGTGTGTACAAATATAACACCACTTATGACTCGATTCACCTAACGTTCAGTAAGAGAATGTCTATATATCCGCGTTTGGCTGTCATGGTGTGCTAAATTGGATTGTGAATATCTGAAGTTCATCTCATATTCAAATCAATTAGTGAACTAGAAAGAAAGAGTCACAAAAACAGTCATGGATCAATTTTAGTGTGGATTCTTTAGGTTTTTCGAGTATCTCGTAGAGCTACAAACTTTTGTAGTCTTTTGGTTACTATAAATGATTTTGCTGAAACCCAAAATTTTGAAACTCTAGCTTAATCAAGGACTTTGTAATTAAGCCTAATTTTCCTAACTTGTACGACCTGCATTGGTCCATGTTTTGTTTTGCATTACTCAAATGTTACTAGTTTCGCACAAAAGTTCGTCCAAAAAGCCTAAATATATGCTATATATAACTAACTGATAGATTGCATTATGTTATAGGATCATATAATCCAGATCTGTTTGGTTTGAGATTGATTGTTTAGAAGATAATTCAATGCACTTTAATTTCATTTTTATATATTAATTTTTTTTGACATCCTATATAACTATTGACCGTGCATTTGAATTCTTGAACAGGGGAGCTCAAGTAATTCTAAGAAAACCGAAAGGTAGCAATTTATTTGAATGAATTACATTTTCAGCACCCTTTTCTTTATTAATTTCAACCCTACTAATTCAATTTATTTTCTATTTTGTATCTTAAACAGCATAGTACGGAAAATGACTCATAATATTGACATTTGCAATGATGTTGATGCCAAATTCTCGGTCATGGAAAGAGCTAAGCGAGTACTATCGCGTTTAGGAGACTAACATCCTCACTTTGCCAAGTGTATGCTCCCATCAAACGTTGCTCATGGCTTTTGGCTGGTAAGCATGAAATAAACTTCTTGCCTTTTTTCTAAAGCTATATCTGGTTCTTGAATTTTAATAAGTAATAAGACTGAGCAAAATGTTGTCTTGCATCATATAATTGAACATAGGGAACTTAATTTTCTTTCTTTTATTTTCCTCCAATTTTTCTTCGCTAAAATCAAAGTACTTTAGTGAGCTAGACATAGTAGTTAATAGCGCCCTGCATAATAGTCTGTCATTTAGCGCACGACTTGTGCAACAGTGCTCTCTAAGTGAGCGATAGTGCACAATGTGCCATTAGCTACTATTGGGATTTTTGTTTTCCTTTTTTTTTTGGAAAAAAAATTGTTGTGATGGAGCTAGATAAAGCTCTCTGTACAAATTCTTTTTATTGCAGCATTTACCTGCAAAATTCTGCAACCGTCATCTACCAGATCACGATACATCTATTGTGTTGGTGGATGAGTGGGGGAATGAGTATAAAACAACGTATATTCTTGGAAGGCATGGTTTGAGTGCTGGATGGAGGGGGGTTTCTATATCACATATTTTACTCAAAGGCGACTTGTTAATATTTCACTTGATCGAGCCTTGCAAATTGAGGGTAATTGTTCAATTTTTTGGTGTTTATTTTTTAAGGGTTAGATATTATAAGCTAATATTCTTTACTTTAGTTACTTTTGGAAGATTTTAGGGAGATTTATTGTAATTGTGCGTGTCTTATGATATGGTTTGGAAATGTTTAGATGCCTTTAGCCCTTTATCTCTATAATTTTTTTGATCATTTAACATTATTTTCTATAAGTGAGTTTCCAAAATTCCATCTTAAACATAAAACTACGTTCATCTGTCTTCTAGGTTCACATAGTGAGAGTGAATGACTCGGACGTCATCAATGCTGCACTATGACTCATGAACATGATTGATTCTAGGAGAGAGACTGATTCTGGTTATTTATTACCTTTGTTTTCTTTAGTTATTTTTCTTTTAATTTGAAATTGTTTAATTGATCTCTTCTATTTACATTTTCTTGGCTTTGTTTTAATTGGGAGAAGATAATGTAAAGAAGGATAATAGGAAACGTAAAAAGACGAAGTATGTGGAGCCTTTTCTGCTTGATGTATCAACACCCGAAGAGAATTTAAAACGAAAAAGTGCATCAAACTCTATGCTCGAGAACGTAGCATGTCGCTTTGCAACTAATAGGGATGGTTTTAGCACCAAAATTCTTGAAGGTGTGTGAGTTTTTTTTTTCTTTTTCGCAGTTGTTCTAAATTATATAATTATACCCAAGAAATTTTTATTAATTTGGGTTATGTTATTTTTTGCAGGTTGTGAAATTCCAAACAAGCTTCCACCAAATGACCTTTACTATTGTAAAACATCGTTTTTGCACGATCATCCTCGTGAGGTTCCTACTTGTACGTAAGCTCCCGTAAAAGGTTTTTGGTGATTTCAGGGACTTTTGGACATTGTGATCCGATTTTGTCACCCCGAAAAGCAATTAAATCGGGTAGAAATATATAAGGATGACTTGAACTCGACTCATTGCGAAGCTCCAATGTTTGATTTAACATCTTGGGGATGGTAAAGGTGGATAGTTTGAAAGTGTTTGGAATTCACAACCTGACTTAATGTCATAGATATATGATGTTTATATGGAAGTTTCCCTCACATAATCATTGACTGGAGATTTTGTCGTCGACTTAAAGAAGTGTGCGAATTTTGAGAATTTTTTTATGTGGGAACATCTATGTACAAAAGTTGTAGCTTTTGTTATGATTTTTTCCTAAATTTTACCATTATTGTTTGATTGAATATTTGTGTGGCTTATGGTTAAAATTTCGCGTATCATGTATATTCTCGGAGATCTTAACTTGTCCAAAACTAAGTCACTTTCTTTAATTTACTCGAATCATGTTCCCTTCGATCAAATGACATGTCTTAAGCCCAGTCATTTTTAATCCGCGTAGATACGAATCATTTCGATCCAGATAGGATAAGATCTATAATATAACTCATTTTATTCCGTCCAAGTTTACTCGGTGCTTATTTGAATTGGGAGATTTTTTGTGCATTTATAGCACTGATGACATGGTGCAATATACAGAGTAGATTTATTCAATTAAATTTTTATATAATAATATATGGTGTGAATGATATCTTAGAATCACCTACTCCCTAAATTTAGTAACTAAACATAATCCTAATTTTATTCGTTCATTGCTATCACATTATTAACAATAGATGCAAAAAACAATTTACCATTAAGAGAGTCATATCATTATTATTAATTTTATAATGTCTTATCTAGTTATATAAGTTAAAACTCAGGTAAATATTTAGTTTGAATAAGTGAATTTGCAACACAATCATTTAGGTACAATAATGAAAGTAAAGGACTCAGACATCGTAGTAGCACTATGCCTTATGAAATTGGATGCTTCTAAGATAGAAATGGATTTTGGTTAGTTTTTATATTACCTTTGTTTTATTTGTTTTGTTTGTCGTTTCCAGATATTCAAGTCTTTAATTGATCTCTTCTATACAAGACTGTTAATTGGGCCTTGTATGCCGAGTTTTAAGTCGCTCAAACTCAAATATCATTGGACTTCATAGCTATGGGCTCAAACTTGACTAATAAATTTTTTAAATGTTTTGGCTCAAACTCGGCTTATGTAAATTTTTGGGCTTCGGATTTATTATCGAGGTTCTAGTGGGCCTATTAAAACTAGCAAAATTTACTCCATAAATTAAAAAAAAAAATTAAGCATTTCTGAAACACATATGAGTAAAGAAAATAGTTTCAAACAAGAACTTTTCATTTTCCCTTTTTTATATACATTTTATTGCTCCAAATATGTAGATTTTTGTTTTTATATACATTTTATTACTCCATAAATTAAAAAAAAAATTAAGCATTTCTGAAACACATATGAGTAAAGAAAATAGTTTCAAACAAGAACTTTTCATTTTCCCTTTTTTTATATACATTTTAATGCTCCAAAGTGGAACATTATATTGAAAAATAGTTGGGTGTTTTTTCCTCATTTACTGGCTTGGTGGATTGGTATTTATGTATTTATTGGGTGTTATTTGTTGTAAAATAGTTGCATAGGAGAAAAACATATGCATTGCATTACATTAAGGTGGAACATTACATCGAAAAATAGTTGCATTGGAGAAAAGCATATGCATTGCATTACATTAAGGTGGAACATTACATTGAAATGGAAATACATTACACATACAACAGTAACTTTCAACCTACAACAATCAAATTTCAAATATTACAAATACACCCCCTGTAACATAACATATATTACAAATACACCCCGAGGGCAAAATTGGAAAAACATTTAAAAAAAATGATGACGTCATCCTCCGCCGTCAAAATTTAACGCCGTAAGGGGTGTTCTTGTAATACTGTTTTGCCAGAGGGGGTGTCTTGGTAATATTTCAAACAGAAGGGTAAGTTCCTGTAATTAGGCCTAAACCCAGGGGTGTCTAGGTAAATTTCCCTATTTCTTAATTAGCACTTATTTCCCTCACCTATCAAACGTTGCAATTTAATAATTATGTGAATTTGTATGGTGAACTAGTTTTACTTCTTGTTATAGAATTTGATGTCAATATTAAAAAAAAAAAAAAAAAAAAATTTATGCCTTTATGTGTTTCTCCATGAATTTAGTAAATTCTCAATCAAATAGCTTTCTTCTAACATTATTGAAATTCAAACAAGTTTTACTTAATATCTAAACAAAAATATTATTTATATTTAAGTGTAACATTCGTTTCCAAGTTGTAAAAGGATATTTTGGGTGATAAAGAATTTGAATTTTCAAATAGTTAATTTATTGAAGCATTTATAAAATCCTATGCATCTACTTTATTACTGTTACCAACTGTGTCACCTAGCAACGAAGACGTTTCATCTACCTTAACTTAATTGATGTTTATCTCAACGAGTCTCCCACGCGTTGGAAAATCATATTATGATCGGTCAATTTTTACTACAACTGATTGGAAATTTAAAAGCATATTTAGAAAATTATTCAAGATTTTTTTATTCCTTAGAACCTTTTAATGAGATTAACCCAAATTAGACAATGAAAAATATCAATACAAATTGGAAATAAAAATATATATATAGTAAGAATTATTAAAACATTAATTTATATCGCGGAAGTATAACCATAGAAAAACTTTCCAAAAATTTGAAGTAACACAATATATATATATATATATATATATATATGAACGAAAATATAAAATTACACAGACATTGTACAAATAAGTTACAGCCAAAAATTCATAAATTGTTATAATTTTGAAATACAAAATTGAGTATGTACAAACATACTCCACATACGACACGATTCATCTAACGTTCAGTAAAAGAGTGGTTTAATAATAAAATAGAAAAATTATTGGTGCACCAGCACGATTCTCCTATCGTTTGGTAAGAGGGTGGTTGAATAATAAAATTAAAATTATAGGTGAGCCAGCTGCACTTATGACGTGGTGTAAGACATGAGGAATGTTGCATTTACTCTTCAAACTTTTGTATGTACAAATTTAACACCACATACGACACAATTTACCTAACGCTCGATAAGAGAATGGTTAAATAATTAATTAAAAAAATTATTAGTGTGCCAGCTGCACGAATAACGTGTTGTAGCACATGAGGAAAATTGCATTTACTCTCTAAATTTGTGTGTGTACAAATATAACACCACATATGACTCGATTCACCTAACGTTCAGTAGGAGAATGTCTATATATCCGCGTTTGGCTGTCATGGTGTGCTAAATTGGATTGTGAATATCTGAAGTTCATCTCATATTCAAATCAGTTAGTGAACTAGAATGAAAGAGTCAAAAAAACAGTCATGGAAACCAAGAAAATTAAAAAAAAAAATTATATGATGATGATACTCACAACTATGCAGAAGTTGAAATAAGCTAGAAATATTAGTTAATAGCGCCCTACATAATAGGCTGTCATTTAGCGCACGCCTTGTGCAACAGTCCTCTCTAAGTGAGCCATAGTGCTCAATGTGCCATTTGCTACTATGGGCCCTATTTTTTTCTTTTTGTTTTTGGAAATTTTTTTTTTTTTGATGGAGCTATATTAAGCTCTTTGTACAAATTCGTCTTATTGCAGCATTTCTTGGCAAAATTCTGCAACCTTCATCTACCATCAAGATACATCTGTTGTGTTGGTGGATGAGTGGGGGAAGGAGTATAAAACAACGTATCTTCTGGGAAGGCATGATTCATGTGCTGGATGGAGGGGGTTTTCTATATCACATAGATTACTCAAAGGCGACTTGTTAATATTTCACTTGATCGAGCCTTGCAAATTGGGGTAATTGTTCAAATTTTTGTTGTTTATTTTTTAATTTTTTAGGAATTGGATATTGTAAGCTAATATTCTTTACTTTAGTTCCTTTTTGGAGATTTTTGAAGATTTATTTTAATTATGTATGTCTTATGATATGGTTAGGAAATGTTTAGATGCCATTAGTTCTTTATCTCAATAATTTTTTTTATCATTTAAAATTATTTTCTATAAGTGAGTTTCCCAAATTCCATCTTAAACATAAAACTACGTTCATCTATCTTCTAGGTTCACATAGTGAGAGTGAATGACTCGGACTTCATCAGTGCTGCACTATGCCTCATGAACTTGGATGTTTCTAGGAGAGAGACTGATTCTAGTTAGTTTATTACCTTTGTTTTCTTTAGTTATTTTGTTTTTTTAATTTGAAATTGTATAATTGATCTCTTCTATTTATATTTTCTTGGCTTTGTTTTAATTGGGAGATGATAATGTGAAGAAGGATAATGGTGCAATATACAAATAAGAATTATATGGAGCATTTTCTGCTTGATGTATCAACACCCGAAGAGAATGTAAAAGGAAAAAGTGCATCAAACTCTATGCTTGAGAATATAGCATGTCGCTCTGCAAGTAATAGTGATGGTTTTAGAACAAAAATTCTTGAAGGTGTGTGAGTATTTTTTTTCTTTTCTCAATTGTTCTAAATTATATAATTATAACCAAGAAATTTAATTAATTAAGATTATGTTATTTTTTGTAGGTTGTGAACTTCCAAACCAGCTTCAACCAAATGACTTTTGCTATTGTAAAACACCATTTTTGCACGATCATCCTTGTGAGGTTCCTACTTGTACGTAAGCTCCCATAAAGGTTTTTGGCATTTTCTCGGACTTTTGGACCATTTTGATCCCATTTTGTCACCCCATAAAGCAATTAATTCGGGTTGAAATATATAAGGACACTTGAACTCGACTCATTGGGAAGCTTCAAATTTCGATTTTACGTCTTGGGGAGGGTAAATGTGGATAGTTTGAAAGTGTTTGGAATTCACAACCTGACTTAATGTCTTAGATATATGATGTTTATATCGAAGTTTTCCTCACATAATCATTGACTGGAGATTTTGTTTTCGACTTAAAGAAGCGTGCGAATTTTGCGGTTTTTTCCATGTGGGAACATGTATATGTATGTACAAACGTTGTAGCTTTTGTTATGATCTTTTCCTAAATATTACCATTATTGTTAGATTGAATGTTTTTGTGGCTTATGGTTCAAATTTCGCGTAATATGTATTCTCTCCGAGATCTTAACTCATCCAAAACTAAGTCACTTTCTTTTTCTCGAATCATGTTCCATTCGATCAAATGACATGTCTTAAGCCCAATCATCCGCGTAGATACGAATAATTTCGATCCGGATAGGATAAGATCTATAATCTAACTCAATTTAATCCGTCCAAGTTCACTCGGTGCTTATTTGAATGGGGAGATTTTTTTTTCATTTATTGCACAAATGACATGGTGCAATATACAGAGAAGATTTATTCAATAAATTTTTATATACTAATATATGGTGTGAATGATATCATAGAATCAAATACTCCCTATATTAATTAAATAAACATAATCCTAATTTTATTTGTTCATTTGTATCACATTATTAACAATTGATGCAAAAAATAATTTACCATTAAGAAAGTCATATCATTATTGTTAATTTTATAATGTCTTATCTAGTTATATAAGTTAACACTAAGGTAAATATTTAGTTTCAATAAGTGAATTTGCAACACAATCATTTATGTACACATAATGAGAGTAAATGACTCAGACATCGTAGTTGTGGGACTATGCCTCATGAACTTGGATGTTTCTGAGATAGGAACTGATTTTGGTTAGTTTTTTTATTACCTTTTTTTTTAATTGTTTTGCTTGTCGTTTCTAAATATTCAAGTCTATAATTGCTCTCTTCTGTCTAAGATTGTCAATCGGGCCTTGTGTGCCGAGCATTAAGTCGCTCAAACTCAAATATCATCGGGCTTCATAGCTATGGGCTCAAACCTAGCTCATAAATGTTTTAAATGTTTTGGTTCAAACTCGGCTCATGTAAATTTCTGGGCTTCAGATTTATATCGAGGTTCTAGTGGGCCTGTTAATACAAGCAAAATTTACTCCATATATTAAAAAAAATTAAGCATTTCTGAAACACATATGAGTGATGAAAATAGTATCAAACAAGAACTTCTCATCTTCCATTTTTTTATATACATTTTATTTGTCCAAACATGTAGGTTTTTTGTTATTTATACTTGTGTAGGTGAATTTTGATGTATGTTTACTCCGTCAGGAAAGGAGAATTTTTACGTACGTTTTATTACTCCAGTCCCAATATTCCAAAATTATAGATCTTGAGCATTTTCTTTTTATCTTTTTCCCTTTTTCCTTCTTATGTTTCCCATTTGGCTACAAGTACATAAATGATATTTGACGTTTGTGCAGGTGAATTGGTTTTTTAAGTTATATTATAAGTGTTGGTATATTTTGGATGTGGATTTATGGTCAACTTTATTTTGTTTCAAAATTTTTGGGTTTAAAATAAAGGCTAAACTCAGCCCGGCTCACAATTATTTGGGTTTGGGCGAAAATTGATCGGGTTGAGCCGTCGAGCTTAGGTAGGCCTGGCTAAATTCACAGTCATAGAAGTATATTTTTTGGCGTTATTTTATTTGAAAAAAGATAGTCTGAAAAAGGATAATAGAAACATAAAAGACAAAGTATGTGGAGCCTTTTCTGCTTGGTGTATCCACACCCGAAGAGAATGTAAAAGGAAAAACCCATCAAACTCTATCCTCGAGCATGTAGGAAGTCGCTTAACAAGTAATAGGGATGATTTTATCTCAAAAGTTCTAGTAGGTGTGTGTTTTATTTGGAGCCGTTATGCTTGATGTACACCCGAGGATAATATAAAAGGAAAAACGCATCAAACTTTATCCACGAGCCTGCAGCATGTCAATTTGCATGCAATAGTGATGGTTTTAGCTCCGAAATTCTTGAAGGTGTGTGAGTATTTAATAAATTTGAATAAGGCTTTGTTAAATCGATGTACATGGTGTGTAATGGCCCGAGCCCCCAGGTCGGGTTTAACGTGGGACCATCACCGATTCCGCCCCGAAATTCTTGAAGGTGTGTGAGTATTTAATAAATTTGAACAATGTTTGTTAAATTGATATATATGGTGCGTAACGGCCCAAGCCCCCGGATCGTGTTTTACGTGGGCCCATCCCCGAGTCTTGTACTAAATTTATAGTAGAAATTTATTTTGACAAACACGATAATAATTTAATTAAGAGTTCAAACACGACAACATAAAACCCGAAACACTGCTATGTGTGGCACATCTTTCAAAACAAGCGCAAAATGTGAGATAACAAAAAGTATCCAAAGTAAACATGGACGTAAGTAGTCAGCATGCCAGATACATAACAACACAAAATATAGCATAGTGAAAATTAAAAGATAACATGAAGAAGACCCTCGACCGACAGGCAGGATCTCTGTTTAAACATAAGACCTTGGGATACTTGTATCTGAAAAGAAGGAAACGAGAATGCGTAAGTTGATTGTCGAACTTAGTGAGGCAATGGTGCTCGGGCCTACGTGAGCATACATTTATGGTTCGCAAAATAAAATGTATATAAAAACTTATCTAACAGATAACCCAAGTAACCAAGAGTTGTTGACACCATCCTCCTCTAACCCCCCAGTCCATATTACGATGCCCCCACCGAACATAAAAATCTGCCTTACATAATTGTGTGCATTGACATCTAATTCCAAGAGTTTGACTTCACTCCCCAAATGTAACATCCACTCTTGGTTTGTGAAGTCACGTCTACAGTGGATCGAGATAACCTTTCGGCCTTAACCTTCCAGGTTACCCATTTGTTCGCACAGCAAATATAGGGCCCACAAAAATATAGCAAACAATACAATTCAATAAAAATCCAATAACTGAAATCCAAAAATAACTCAATAGTAGTAATTGAAACAGTTCAGCATACTATCAAGGGCACGTAAACTCATAGGCAATAGTTAACAAATTAACATTGATAGTTCGTCCTAGCAGTTGAGTTCTTTATTGTATCATAGATCTCATACTTTTTCATTTAGGGACTAGGTTAAAATTCTTATTCGATCTACAAGCACATTCAGACTAACACACAAGCAACACACAATACTCACATATGTAGCTTATGATTCTCGAGAAATTCATAAAAAACTGGCGTCTTCAATTCATGTACACGTTTATTGTTGGAAGAAGATGAAGATGAAAGAAGTCAGAATTTAAGGGAAGGTTTTGATGATTTCCAAAACATCATAATCAGCTAAGTATGGAAAGCTTAGTTCCCTTAGAAAGATCTTTGAACAAGCAAAGAAGATATCAGAAGAGTTCAAAGACCAGAAGACTAGTGATCTCTTGCTGAAACAGCAAACAGAAGGGTAGGTCATCAGCCGAGTCAAATCAGATGAGTTCAGTATTTGATCAGCAGAGTACCTATCAGAAGGGTTGCTTCGATCAGCAGAGTGGAAGAGATCATGAGATCAGTTCAACGGTAATAAATGCACCTGGTGTAATAAATGCTGAAAGAGAAGGGTAGTAATGGCAAATGATTGAAGATATCCTCGGATCAGCAGAGTGCATTTAATGCAGCATTAAATGTGATGGACAGAAAAGTACTGTACACTGTACGGTTTGCTGCAGAGAGCCGTTTCAAAAGAGCTGAAGGATGGATTTGATTTGTGACTTGCCTTCAACGGTCATATTTTCATCTCCATGTATAAATAGAGCTGAATTTCAATCGAGCAAAAACACAACAACAATCAGAGATCGAAATTTTGAAGCAGAATTTCTCTAAGTCTCAAAAGCTCAAACAGCTCACTCGTCTGGTGGAAGTCATCTGTTGACAGAAACCCAGTTGAAGAAATCAGAAAAACATTATCTGAGTGATTTTGTAATAGCTGAGTGTTGTGCGAAGTTAGAATCCGTCTTTGTGAGTGATTCTACTTTAGAGGATAGGTTTTCTTTGTGAACTCCTATTGTGAGCTTACAGCCTTTTCATTAGTTGTTTAGGTGTAAGTGGAGAAATATTGTAATCTAAGTGATTATAGTATAACCCAGAATCTGTGTGATCTGGAAGAGTGGACTAAAGGATTTACATCCATATAACCACTATAAAAATTCTTTGTGTTATCTTGCATTTAAAGTTTTCTTGCATATTTTAAAGTTTGCATTTTAAACACTTTGAATCAAACAAAAGATTTTATAAGGAGTTTGAAAACTGGGGATAAAATCTTTTAGAACTTAGTTTACTTGTGAAAAACACTTTCAAACAATCCGCTGCAAGTATACTCTCGGAAAAACTGTTTTGCTGAAAAACAGCTAAGTCACTGTAAGAAGAGTGGTCAGTCGTCTGTTCAAGATTTGTTCACGATCAGATTAGTCTGCTTACTGTTCTTCATCAGCTTAGTCTGCTGACAGAAGACTGAAAAGTTTTTAAGTTCAAAAATTTTCAGAGGTCTATTCACCCTCCCCCCCCCTCTAGACCTCATCTGACCACTTGGGACCAACAAGTGGTATCAGAGCAGGTGGTTCATTAGAATCAGCTGCCTGATCAACGAGCTTGATCCAAGTGTTTTTCAAAGGTTTTTAAAACTTTTCAAAAGAGCATCTTTTTGAAAAATCAAAACTTTTTGAAAAATGGATTGTATCAGCCATGTTCCCCACATTGCTGGTATGTCCTTTGAGGACTGGAAGATTAGAATGGAAATCTTTCTAGCAGCCTACAATGATAACATGTACACATGTATCATTAAAGGTCCATTCAGATTCACAAAGACCATCAAAATAAATGAAGTAGATACGGTTGTGGAAAAAGAGCTTCATGAGATGACTCCTGAAGAAATTAAGCTTTTCAATCTTGATAAAGTTGGGAGATTCATCATGACTAAAGCCCTGGATAATGATCGGTTTGACAAGGTCAAACATTGCAAGACTGCAAAGGAGATGTGGGACAAATTCAGAGATATGAGCGAAGGCAATGATGCTATAAAGGAGCATCAGCTCACTGTTGCCTTGGAGAAGCTGGATAACTTCAAGATGAAGTCTGGAGAAACCATTGATCAGATGGATACCAGATTCACCAGAACTCTGAATGAAGTCTTAAAGCTGGGAAAGACCTTCACTGACAAAGAGATCACTGTCAGAGTACTAAAGGCTCTACCTCCAAAGTTCAACATGAAAGTGACAGCAATGGAAGAATCAAGGGATTTGGGAAAATTTTCTCTTACTGAGCTGTTTTCTGTACTCAAGGCATTCGAGTATAAACTGCCTAGGATGGGAATTGAAGAAACCTCAACTTCAGGACCCACAGCTGCACTTGTTGCTGCTGAAAACACCAGAAGACCAGCACAGAAAAGCAAAGAAGTGGACTCATCTGATGAAGCCACTCTACTCAACAAAAAGGAGTACACTGCTGGAGATGTTGCACTGTTGATGAACAACTTCAAGAAGTTCTACAAAAGAAAAATGAAGAACAAATACAACAATGCTTCTACTTCTAAACCTAACTTTTCTTCTCAAGATAAAGATGATTATAAAGCAAAACTAATGTGTTACAACTGCAGGAAATTGGGACACTTCATCAAAGACTGCCCATATCCAAAAGCAGAGAAGTACACTGAAGAGGAGAAGAAAATGAGAAAAGAAAGAAAGCATCAGAGAGGCAAGGCTATGATGGCAGAAGCAGAAAAGCTAGCTGCTGTCTACTCATCTGATTCAGACTCAGACTCGTCTGATGAAGAATCGTCTGATGAAGAAAAACCTGCTCTCCTGTGCCTGATGGCAAAGGAATCTGATGACTCTGAGGATGAGGTAACTCCTAAAAATAATGAACTATTTAATTCTCTAGAGCAAATGATGTTGAATAATACTACTATTGCTGGAGAATTTATTAAGCTTAAGGAAGAGATGATATTGCTAAAAGAGCAAAATAGTTCACTGAAACTCTTAGCTGAAAAACCAAGGGAATCAGCTGAATATAAACAGCTTGAGCAAGAGCATGAATCTCTGAAAGCTGAATGTGAGGTTTATAAAGGAAAAATCATGGAACTTGAGAAAATTATTGAGTCTCATGATAAGTCAACTGTTGCATCCATGCATACATCTAAGAAACAGGAGACACCTTTAGAAAAGGATAAACTAGAGTTGAATCATACTGAAAAATTCATTTCTGCTGACAATAGTAAGGTCATTCTGTATGTTCAAACTGCTAGACCTACCTCAACTGAGAAAGTGGTAAAGGAGAAGAAATCTCCTAAGGCTAAAAAGAGCAAAGAGCCTAGTGTAGGAAATCAGACTAGTAAGACCAAACAGCAGAGTCCTAAGAAGTCTGCTAATAAAACTAAAGTCAATCAGACTAGCGGTAAAACTAAGTCAAAATCATTTGAGCAAGCATCTAGTAAACCAAAGAAGCATAAAAACAAGAAAAATCAAAATGCTTGGTATGAAAATGAGTCATATTATGTGCAACCTGCTGCATATCATCCTATGTATCATGCACCTCAATTTCCTAGTTACTATGCACCTTATCCTGCTCATCCAATGCATGCATATCCTGCATATCATGCATCTTACCCTGCTTATGAACATTATTCTTATCATACTGATCATCAACATGACTTATCTGATAATTATGATAAAAATGAAACTGTTCATGCTCCTGTCAAAACTCAAAAGCCTAAGAAGCCTAAGACATCAACATCTTGGGTTGTCAAAGGTGAAACTAATCCTTCAGGACCCTCTCAATAAGGGTACCTAAAACAATTTTACTTTTGTTTTGTAGGCTAGGATTAGGAGTAGGAGTAAAGTAGAGAAGATTTGGTACTTCGACAGTGGATGTTCAAGACACATGTGTGGAAACATACATGAGTTGACTGATGCAGTTGCTGTGGATGGTCCAAGTGTTACATTTGGAGACAGCAAAGAAGGCAAGATTAAGGCTAAAGGAAAAATAATCAAGGGAAACATAGAGATATCTGACGTCTCATATGTTAAAGGCCTAAAGTATAATCTGCTGAGCATAAGTCAATTTTGTGACAAAGGATATTCAGTCATCTTCTCAACAGATAAGTGCTATGTTGAACAAATTGGTACAAAGAAGGTAATTTTATCTGGAAGACGACAAGGAAATGTCTACATAGTCGACTGGAATTCTGCTGACAAGAATTCAAGTGTTTGTTTGGTGGCATCTGCTCCAAGTGAAGTTAGCTGGCTATGGCACAAAAGAATGAATCATTTAAACTTCAAGACCATAAACAGATTAATCAAGAATGATTTGGTAGAAGGGATTCCAAAAGCAGTCATGAGCAAAGACAAGCTCTGTGATGCATGTCAGAAGGGGAAACAAATCAAGTCATCATTAAAAGAAAAGAAGCACCAATCATCTGGAAGAATATTGGAGCTACTGCATATGGACTTATTTGGACCCATTGATCCAGTCAGCAATGGTGGAAAGAAATACTGCCTAGCTGTTGTGGATGATTATTCAAGATATACTTGGGTGATTTTCATGAAAAAGAAAAGTGAAACCAAGGAACATCTTACCAATCTGATGGAACTGATCCAAAATGAGAAGAGCATCAAAATATTGAAGATCAGATCAGATAGAGGGACAGAGTTTACAAACTCTACTGTTGAAGAGTATTGTAGCATAAAAGGAATACATCATGAGTATTCAGCTGCTAGGACCCCTCAACAGAATGGTGTTGCTGAAAGGAGAAACAGAACACTAAAGGAAGCTGTCAGAACCATGATAGCTGAAGCTAAACTGCCTCAAAGATTTTGGGCAGAAGCAACAAATACAGCATGTTTTACCCAAAACAGATGTATGATCAACAAAAATCAGAACAAGACTCCATATGAAGTTTGGAACAACAGAAAACCAAACATTCATTACTTTAAGATTTTTGGTTGTAAATGTTTTGTATTGAATAATGGGAAGAATCACCTTACTGCATTTGCAGAAAAGGCTGATGAAGCTGTTTTTGTAGGATACTCTACTGTTAGTAAAGCTTATAGAGTGTTTAACAAAAGAACATTACTAATAGAAGAATCTATCCATGTAGTATTTGATGAGCCAAGTCAATCTTCTGAAAAGAATCAAAGTGTTAATCAAGACCTGTCTGCTGATTTACAGAAGTTGGACATTGGAAGAAATGAAGAATATGTTCCCATCATACTACCTAATCTAAGTTCAGCTGCAAACTCAAGTGCTGTTCAAAATCACAGTGCTGATTGTCTAACAGACGAGTTGATAACAGCTGACAGACCAGAGACTGTTCAACAGACTACAAATGTTCAACAGACTACTACTGGAACTCCAACGGTAGTGTTGCAAGATCAAGACAGAGGACAACATCCTGATTTGCAACCTGATCTCAGATGGCTCAAGAATCACCCACCTGAATTAGTAATTGGTGATCCTTTAGATAGAGTGAAAACAAGAAGAGCTGCTGCACAAGATGCTATGTTTGTCACCTTTCTATCTCAAATAGAGCCTAAGCAAATTGAAGAAGCTCTCAGTGATTCCTTCTGGATTGAAGCCATGCAAGAAGAGTTGAATCAATTTGAAAGGAATGAAGTCTGGTACTTAGTTCCTAGACCAAGTCATCAAAGAGTCATTGGCACTAAGTGGGTTTTCAGGAATAAGATGAATGAAGATGGTGTTGTCACCAGAAATAAAGCAAGACTAGTGGCCAAGGGTTATTGTCAAGAAGAAGGAATTGACTTTGATGAAACTTTTGCACCAGTAGCAAGACTTGAAGCAATCAGACTGTTTCTAGCCTATGCTGCTTACAAGAACTTCACTGTCTATCAGATGGATGTGAAGTCAGCTTTTCTCAATGGAGAATTGCAAGAAGAGGTATATGTTGAACAACCTCCTGGATTTGAAGTCTATCAAGAAGAGGACAAAGTATATCGTCTGAAGAAAGCCCTCTATGGACTGAAACAGGCTCCAAGAGCATGGTATGATACCCTATCTGATTTTCTTTTACTTAAAGGATTTCGAAAAGGTAAAGTAGATAAAACCTTGTTCACAATTGAATGGGAAAATCATATATTACTTGTGCAAATATATGTGGACGATATTATTTTTGGTTCAACTAACCAACAGATGTGTGATAAGTTCTCCAAGCTGATGCAGAATAAGTTTGAAATGAGCATGATGGGTGAACTTAACTATTTTCTTGGATTGCAAGTTAGACAGTTGCCTGATGGAATATTCATCAGCCAAGCAAAATACACAAGAGATCTGTTCAAGAAATTTGGTATGGAAACTAGCTCTACTGCTACAATTCCTATGTCTACAAGTCTTCGTTTGGATAAAGATGAAGATGGCAAATCAGTAGACATTACCAAATATAGAGGCATTATTGGTTCATTGTTGTATCTAACAGCAAGCAGACCTGATATAATGTACTCAGTTGGAGTCTGTGCAAGATTTCAATCAAACCCCAAAGAATCTCATCTCTTAGCTGCCAAAAGAATATTGAAGTATGTTAAAGGCACTCAAGAATTGGGATTGTGGTATCCTAGAGAATCTGGATTTGAGCTCATTGGTTATTCAGATTCAGACCTTGCTGGCTGCAAGATTGACAGAAAAAGCACAACAAGTGCCTGTCAGTTCTTAGGTAGTCGTCTGATCTCATGGATGAGTAAGAAACAAACTTCAGTTTCTATATCTACTGCTGAGGCTGAATATATAGCTGCTGGAGCTTGCTGTGCACAAATACTTTGGTTGAAGCATCAACTAGAAGATTACAACATCAAAATCAGTGGAATACCAATCTACTGTGACAATACAAGTGCAATTTCACTTACTCAGAACACTACAAGTCATTCAAGGACTAAACATATTGAGATCAAGCATCATTTCATTAGAGATCATGTGGAAAAAGGCAATGTTATGATTGAGTATGTTCATACAGACAATCAGATTGCTGATATTTTCACTAAACCTTTAAGTGAAGTAAGGTTCTCAACTCTAAGAGCTGAGTTAGGACTACTTAATTTGGATGCATAAGTTGAGGGGGAACTCATCAGAAGACTGGAGTTCAACAGCTTAATCATCAGTTACTTTATTTAAGGATTAACCTTCAACAGACTAGTTAACTTATGAAATCTTAAAGACAGGGGGAACGTGTAAGACTAGCGGTACTTCTGCTCTAAAAGATGAAATCTGTTAATGTCAGTTAGTTGAAGTTAAGTTATCAAGAAGACGTGTTCTTAATTCTTGAAGATTGAAGATTATTTTATCTTGCTGGATTGACAAACAGCAGAGGAAGATTACTAGCTATTGGCATTCTCTAGTAATATCAGATAACAGATCACCCGTCTGTCAGATAAGTTAAACTCTACTCATCTGATATCTTATATAAGCATGGTCATAAAACGTATCTTCAGAAACGCGCTTTTATGAGTAACAGATTAGTGTCGATAGAGTTTCCCGCCCATCTGACATTAGAATAATAAAATTGAAATCCGCGACTCTCATCCGCACGATTAAAAACTGTCAGATTAGATCAACGGTTCTGATAAATCACGAAAACCTAATCAAAAGGAAACCTATAAAATCCGATCTAAACAGTTTAGTCGTCTTACGCACACAAACACTCTCAAACCCTCTTGCTTCGAAAGTTCACTGTTCTTTTGCAGAATCCACTCACTAATCTCAGAAATGGACAAGATTATTGACGGAAGATATCTAAACTACAGCAAATTCCACTTTTCGGGTACTGATTTGATGCGCTCATTGATGGAGAAAATCAAAGAGGCTTCTCTGGTCCCAGTGTTGGAAGCACACGAAGATAGGGTCTATCTTGAAGATGTATACCATTTCTACATGACCAGAAAATTCAACAGTGATGACACAGTTATGACTGCCGTCATCGGTGGTAAGAAGGTTGCTGTATCTGCTGCTGTTCTTAGTGAAATTTATAAGCTGAAGAACAATGGAGGAGATGTGACAGACCTTGGGTCTGAAAAGGAAGAAGAGTTTTGGGCCATTTGTGCGAAGGAAGGAGAAGAGATGACTGGGACTTTGATGAAGACCCAGCTGAAGGATGAATATCAGAGGTTTGCTGATATTATTGCCAAGGTACCAAGGAGAAGATACTACACAATGGTGTGTATCTATTATGGTTTGAAGGTTAACTGGGCTGCTCACGTTTATGAGCTGCTGAGTGATAAAAGGCACTCTCATGCTATTCTGCTGAGTAATCTGTTTGCCTCACTACAATGCCCTATGGGTGGTGGGAAGCAAACTCATGGTAGTAAAGAGTTCAAACTCTACGAGCCAGTGAGACAAATAGTGGAGAAACCTAAAAGAAAAGCCCCTGCAAAATCCAAAAAGACCCCTTCTAAGAAGAGCAAGAAGGTGGGTCAGACAAGTAAATCTGCTGAGCCAACAGCACAGTCTGCTGTTGAGACTGAATCAGCACAACCTGAGGGTGAAGTTCCAGAAAACATAATTGAAGATTTCACCAAGGAGATTGAGCAGATGAAGACTGACTCCTCTCCTGAAAGAACTGAATCTGAGGAGGAAATTCCTCTTCAAAGGTTGAAAAGATTAAGGACTAGGAGTGAGGCAAGGGGACCTCCTACTGCAAAACCTCCTGCCAAGAAAATTCCTAAGTCCAAGGCAAAGAGAAAGGTAAATTTCTCTGAAGAACCTGTAGCAACAGTAAGAAAAACAACAACAGAAGCAGAAAGGCCATTGACAATTGAAGAACCTGCTGTTAAAGCTGCTAAAGTTGCTGCTGCTGAAGCTAAAGTTGTTTCTGAAGTTGGAGTGTCAACAAAAGACTCGACTGCTGCACTATCTGCTGATGTAGAAAAGAAACAGCAGACTAGTACAACACAAGAGGGAGAAATACTATTGATGCACCCTACTCCAGTTGCTGCAACCCCTATTCAAGCAGTTGAGAGCCCTGAATCTAGAAGAAAGAGGATTGGCAAAACTGCAACTTATGTAACTGCTGCAGAAAAGAAAAGATTGGATGATGCTGAAAAGCAAAGGATAGCTGCAGAGAAAGCAGAGGAGGAAAGGCTGAAGAGCCTAGAACTAAAAAGGCTGGAGGAAGAAGCCAGCAAAATGACCCAAGAGCAAAGGGATGCTGTTGAGGCAGCAGAGTTGGCTGCTGCTATTGAAGCAAGCACCAAGGATGCTCATGGACATCAGCATACTGGTGGGATAGTTATTGGTGAACCAAGGGATCCAAACAAACCAATACCAGCTATGCCTGCACCTAAGACAAAGCCAAAGAGGAGAGAAGAAATTAGACTGTCTTTGGAGATTGTCAGGGAAGATCCTGCTATCTTTGAAGAATTCCTAAAAAGGCTTGATGCTGAGAATGAAAGGGTCAACCGCCTGACACAGTTCAATAATGAGAAGATCATATACAACAGGTGGAGGGAATTAAGACTGACAAGGAGTCCAGCTGAAATGACCAAATGGAAAGCCTTTGCTGTTGAAGAAGCATGGGTATTGAAGTGGCTTGAGACAGGCTCTCTCATTCAAGCACTTGATTCAGAATTCTTTTTGGACAGGTTAAGAATGAGAATAAGCCATATAGTCAAAGCTGAAGCCAAGAAGATCTTTGAGTCCATCTCTGAAGATTTTGATGAATCAGTGGACCTCAAAGAAAGATCAATTAAGTTGGCAATTGCTCAAGCAATGGAGCTTTGGGCAAAGAAGTCAAGGAAGTTAAGGGGACAACCAAGCTCATTGGTCCCTCTTCCTAACATCAAACACATTGTCTACGGGCCAAATATCAAACCTTATGATGAGCTGCCTGAGGAACCTACATCCACTTTTATTCCACTTGACAATTTTACTTGGATTTCTAACAGGTCAGCAGTGGACAATGAAGGATTGATGAGGACAGTTGAGACTGTCAAGAAGATTATATCACCTGCTGATAAAGAGAAAGCAGAGTCTTCTGAACAACCAAAGCAAATAGAGGGTACATCAGACCCATCTGATCAGAACAAAGCACAAGGTGATAAGTCTGATGCTGCTGATGACTCAAAGAAGGAAGAAGCAATTCCAGCAGATCAGATGAAGGACAAAGAAGTTGCTGCTGAAGGAGATGATCAAGCTAAGGAGAAGGAAAGTACTCCAAGCCATGCTGATATTTCAGCAGATCAGTCTCTTGCATTAATGACTCAACCAACAGAGCAACTCATCAAAGGAACACCTGCTGCTACATCAGATATGCCTTCAACTTCTCATGGTGTTCAGACAAATCTGTTGGACTCCATCCAACAAATGATCACCAATTCTCTGAAGGATATGAAGAAAGAATTAGCTGCAGAAGTGATAGCTGATGTCAACCAACCAAATCAGAAAGCTGCTGCTGTCCCAACCGATCTGATAGAAGATACTGCTCAGAATGTTAAATCCATCTGTCAAGATATGGATATACTTAGAAGACGGACTCAGAGCACTACTGAAGGTTGGAAACAGATTGAACAAACAGTTGACATGGCCCTCCAAGCAGAAGATGAAGTCCTAGGAAATATGATGAAAGACTTCACTGCTTCATCAAATTGGATTTTGGGAACTCAAATTCAATTGGGTGATCAAGGAGAAGACTTGCTCAAGGAAGTCAGAACTGTTAAGGCCAATCAACTCAAACAGCAAGCTCAGATCAATGCTATAGAAGAGAACATCAAGCTTCTTTGTGATTCACTTCTAATTACACCAGTTGTACCACAATATCCACCTGTCCCTGCTGATGATGACAAAAAGGGGGAAGAAAGGGTATTTGGACAGAAGAAAGTTGGTTCTTCTCTTGAAAAGGAAGAAGATAACCAAGCTGAAGCAACTGAAGTGTTAGAAGAGTCTGCTGATAATGATGAAAAGAATGATGCAGCAAATGAAGGCACAAGCAGGCCAGCAGATGAAAAGATCATAGAAGAAGAGCAAGCTGAATTTGAAGAATCTGAAGCAAAAGCCAAGTCTGACAAGGAACTAGCTGCTGCCAAAGATTCAGCTGAAGAACAGCTTGACCCTGATGTAAAATATAAAAAGATAGAGCTGCTAAGAAAAAGGTTCTTTGAAGAGCTGTAAGCTGAGACTTCTAAGTCATCTGATGAAGAATCTGAAAAAGAGAACAAGGAAGCTGAAGAAGAGAAGAAGGAAGAAGACTAGCTTAGACTAGATTTCTTTATCTTAAAATCCTTGTAATCTTTTAAAGTACTTTGCATCTTTCACTCTTTAAAACTTGTAATATGTAATCAACTTAATCATCTATAAAATTGCAAGTTTAAATCCAACATACTATTTCTATCTCAGAAATTTTTGAGGATCAAAACTTTAGTTTAGGTACAGGTACTTAGCTGAAGTTTTGTCATCATCAAAAAGGGGGAAATTGTTGGAAGAAGATGAAGATGAAAGAAGTCAGAATTTAAGGGAAGGTTTTGATGATTTCCAAAACATCATAATCAGCTAAGTATGGAAAGCTTAGTTCCCTTAGAAAGATCTTTGAACAAGCAAAGAAGATATCAGAAGAGTTCAAAGACCAGAAGACTAGTGATCTCTTGCTGAAACAGCAAACAGAAGGGTAGGTCATCAGCCGAGTCAAATCAGATGAGTTCAGCATTTGATCAGCAGAGTACCTATCAGAAGGGTTGCTTCGATCAGCAGAGTGGAAGAGATCATGAGATCAGTTCAACGGTAATAAATGCACCTGGTGTAATAAATGCTGAAAGAGAAGGGTAGTAATGGCAAATGATTGAAGATATCCTCGGATCAGCAGAGTGCATTTAATGCAGCATTAAATGTGATGGACAGAAAAGTACTGTACACTGTACGGTTCGCTGCAGAGAGCCGTTTCAAAAGAGCTGAAGGATGGATTTGATTTGTGACTTGCCTTCAACGGTCATATTTTCATCTCCATGTATAAATAGAGCTGAATTTCAATCGAGCAAAAACACAACAACAATCAGAGATCGAAATTTTGAAGCAGAATTTCTCTAAGTCTCAAAAGCTCAAACAGCTCACTCGTCTGGTGGAAGTCATCTGTTGACAGAAACCTAGTTGAAGAAATCAGAAAAACATTATCTGAGTGATTTTGTAATAGCTGAGTGTTGTGCGAAGTTAGAATCCGTCTTTGTGAGTGATTCTACTTTAGAGGATAGGTTTTCTTTGTGAACTCCTATTGTGAGCTTACAGCCTTTTCATTAGTTGTTTAGGTGTAAGTGGAGAAATATTGTAATCTAAGTGATTATAGTATAACCCAGAATCTGTGTGATCTGGAAGAGTGGACTAAAGGATTTACATCCATATAACCACTATAAAAATTCTTTGTGTTATCTTGCATTTAAAGTTTTCTTGCATATTTTAAAGTTTGCATTTTAAACACTTTGAATCAAACAAAAGATTTTATAAGGAGTTTGAAAACTGGGGATAAAATCTTTTAGAACTTAGTTTACTTGTGAAAAACACTTTCAAACAATCCGCTGCAAGTATACTCTCTGAAAAACTGTTTTGCTGAAAAACAGCTAAGTCACTGTAAGAAGAGTGGTCAGTCGTCTGTTCAAGATTTGTTCACGATCAGATTAGTCTGCTTACTGTTCTTCATCAGCTTAGTCTGCTGACAGAAGACTGAAAAGTTTTTAAGTTCAAAAATTTTCAGAGGTCTATTCACCCCCCCCTCTAAACCTCATCTGACCACTTGGGACCAACATTTATGCAACGATCTTGGAATCTAATTCGCAACAAAGTTAAGTTAGTACTTTCAAGTAAATTTATGTTTGTCCAATATTAAAACAATAACTTCTTTTTTTAATTTAGAATTCAAGTTTTTTTTAAATCATTTTCTTTTAAAAAATTAAACTTTATTTATAATTATCTTTTTCGTAAACTTGAAATTATTTATCAATTTTATTTGGAAAATAATATATTCATTGCTTAACCTTTTATTTTATTTAAACAGAACTATACAAATTCCTTTCCTTAACCGTTAATTAATTTTAGGACCCTTTTGTCTCTATTTTCAAATTCAGAAAAATAATTCTTCGAAATTGTTATATATTATTTTCAAAATTATTTAATTTTAGAAAAATAATTATTCAAAATTATTTTTTTTCTGACAAATAATTATTAAAATTTATTTATTAACTTACTTTTATTTTCCAAAATTAATGTTCAATAATTATTAAAATTATATTTACTATTCACAATTTTTTTCATAACTATTTTAAGTTTATTTTATTTTCACGAATTTGGTTTGTTTATAAAAATTTCTTTTTCTGAGTTTTATAATTAATTATTTTATTACCAAAATAAATTATTAATATTATTATATTTAATATTTTTAGAATACCCTTTTGAAATTACTTTTATGTTTTTCTGATTTAATTTTTCTTCCAAACCATTTTTCACTAATCAAAATATTTACAATCATTTAAAATTATTTATTTTATAATTAAAATAATAAGTTTGAGTAATATTAATAATTTTTTTATTTTTAATTAATAATTTAATTACAAAATTTATAACATATTTTATTTTAAGAATTTAGTATTTAAAACAAATCTTCGAATTTTATTATATATAGTTTCATAATTAATCAAATAATATTCAAAATTTATTTATCTTTAATTGTTTCACCTTAAAAAATTATTCAATATTTTTGAATTCTTTTATTTACAAAATTTCTTATTCGGAATTTATTTAAATAATTATTTTTTACAAAGAAATTTATTACTATTATTATATTTTTTTAAACAGAAAAACTTTGTTTATTTTGTCCTTAAGATTTATTTATTTATTTTAATTTATCAGTATTCAAATTTTATTATTATTACAGTTTTTATATGTTGTGGATTGTCCTTTTTGACAGGCCACAAACAGTACCAAATAGCATGTTGCTAAAAAGTAACAAGCCTGGTTCTGATGCTAAACAACAACATGCACAATTTGGTTTGGGCCTATTAGGCTGAACACAACAGCGACCATGGCTGGCCGGCCAGGCGGCCTCCTCCGGTCGACGGTGGGTGGTCCCCGCTATCACACCGAAAAATTCTCTAAAACATTAAAATTTGTGTTCTCTATATAAAATTTTAGAAGTGTTGAAGAATTGTTAACCTCAACGTGAATAGATACACTGGTGGTTGTGTTGACGTGCATAGGCGGACCTATATAGGGGCAAGAGAGGGCTATAGCCCCCCTGGAATTTTTTTTTATTTTTTATATAGGTGTATTGTAATTTTTTTTTACAAAAAATTAAATATATTAGCCCAATATGAATTTTCGGTCCAAATTTAACTTTCAGTCCAATTAATATACACAACCGACTGTAATAATAACTTACTCTATTCAATTGTAAGCCTCAATTTTTCCCTACTCCCAACGTCTCCAAACCAAAGAGTTGAACAACCGTTTCAATGAAGTAAACACGGAGTGTTGCATGCTAAAATCCATCCAATCACTTTGAAGCTTTAGACAAAGGAAAACTTGTTAGTCTTGCTGAATTTTATCCAAATGACTTCTCTTTTCTTGAGCTCTCGGCTCTTCCCAATCAACTTGAAAATTATATTAGGGATGTTCGATCAAGTGATGATTTTTCTAGTTTGAAAGGGATTGGTGATCTTGCTAAGAAGACGGTTGCAACTAAAAGACATGTCGCATTCTCGATGGTTTACAAACTTGTGACATTGGCTCTTATTCTACTCGTTGCAGCTGCATCACTGGAGAGAGCTTTTTCGGCTATGAAGATAGTAAAGAATCGACTTCGTAACCAAATGGGCGATCAATGGCTAAATGATAGTTTAGTTGTCTTTATAGAGAGAGACATATTTAGTAGTATTTCAAACGATGGTATCATAGACCGGTTTCAAAAGATGAAAAATCATCGTGGTCAATTATTAAAGTAAATATATGGATATTTTTGGTTCTTACGTGAATAATATAAACTTTATGATTAACTGTTTGATAGATTTTTTTTTTTTGTGTATAATTTTAGCCCCCCCTGACCAAAATTCCTGGATCCGCCCCTGTTGACGTGGGTTACTTTTATTAATGGCGTTCGATATGCATCAGATTTCTGCACGAGGTATGCAATACCTTTTCAATCTTTTTCGTCTTATTTTCTTTGAGATGAACAAGTTGAGATTACTTTATGATTTAAAATTTCCAGATAATTTTGGGGCATAAATAAATTAGGGATTTGTTTGGCTTGATAAATATTAAAATAATATTAAGGCATATATCTTCTTTCCTGAACCAGCGTTCCTTACTTGCAACTGAATATTTTGTTCCATGTGAACTGATTTGAAAGATTTGGTTGTTCGATTATAATTTACGTGTCTTTATAAAGTTTGAAACAACAAAACGAACTCGAAATATTATATTTGTAAAATGTGTTCTTACATCTCATTGTCTTATCATTTTAATCATTTGGATGGTTAAATAATTACTTCATATTGTCAAAAACATGTTGATTCTATCTAATATGCTAGCATGTCACATAAAACCAAACACTATAGTAGGAGTCAATATTAACTGACATTAACAAAGTTAGAATTTAAAAGTTTACTAGTTAAGGGAGAAAATTTTTCATGCTTATTCCTAGAAGCTTCAAGCAATTTATTCCAACCATTACTTCAACTTTTAATAATAAGCTATCATCTCCTTCTCCACTACCATATATGTCATCTTTTATAGGAAGGTATTTTGATGATGCTATTTAATGTGTGACTTAGTAGGATCTTCCCAGTGTTAGTGACATAAAGATACATTAGTCTTATAATATTCAGTAATATAAAATACAAAATGGAAAGAAGAAATAATTGTAACTTAAAAGAAAATTAAATTGAAACATCTAAAACCACGAATTTAAATTAATAAAAACATAGAATTGAAATACACTTTTAGTTTTTTTACATCCCTAATATTTCTTAATTACCATTTATTTCCCTCACCTATCAAACGTTGCATTTTAATAAATATGTGAATTTGTATGGCGAACTAGTTTTACTTCTTGTTATAGAATTTGACTACAATTTAAAAAAAAAAATTCATGCCTTCATGTGTTTCTCCATGAATTTAGTACATTCTCAATCAAATAACTTTTTTCAAACAATATTGAAATTCAAACAACTTTTACTTAAAACCTAATGATTACGTCCAAATTTGTCGAAACAAAGCGATCGATGTAGAATAGATTGGGCGGTCATATCCATGATGAGATGACTAAAATAAGCTAAAATCGTTAGTAGACAAAGTAGCTTTAGAGATAAATACACAAACTAAATTAATGAAGCAATTTGATTTTAAAAAAACTTAAAGAAAAGTGAATTTTTGGTTGTTGGAAAATACAATAATTAAAACGGTAAGATATCAAGAATCCCTTGTATACTTCGTTCACTTATTTAGATTGATTCATAAAATTAATCAATTGAAAGTTTCACATTCCAAACAATCAATTGGAAGATAAAGAATTGAAAAACACATGATTTCTAATGTATTTGAGTAAATAATTTTCTTGCTTTAAGAATTGGCACAAAATATCATCTTATGAGAAATCGAAAACATACTATATACCCAGGCATATTGCATTAAAAGACTACCCATAAAATTAAAGACTTATATCAATATAATTATATCATAAAGATTTTCAAATAAAAAGAGCTTGACTAGATTTATATGAAAACTAATAAAACAATTGTACTAACATAAGAGTTGATGAAAATAGATGAGAAAGAATAAAGGGAAATTTACATAGACACCCCCCGACTATGATCCTAATTACAAGAAATTACTCTCCTGTTTCAAAAATTACAAAGACACCCCCTCGACCAAAACAATATTACAAGAAGACCCCTTATGGCGTTAATTTTTTAAGGTAGATGATGATGTCATCAGAAATATTTAATATTTTTCCAATTTTGCCCCCAAGGGGTGTATTTGTAATATATTTTGTGTTACAAGGGGTGCCTTTGTAACCGTGTAATAAATATTGTAAAAATTTATTAAATTTTAAAATTATAATTAATGAATTTAAAATTTCATAAATTTATTTACAGTAATACAATTCAATAAATAAAGCTTTAATAACTTTACAATAACACAATTCGATAAATAAAATTTTAATAACATATATTTTCTTAAAAAAATAAAATAAACTAATTTAAAATTTAATAAATTATTTACAATAACTTAATCTGGTAAATAAAGTTTTAATGACGTTTATTTTCATTCAAAAATCAAACAAATCAAATTTAAATTTCATAAATTTATTTACAATAACACAATTATTTAATAACATATATTTTCTTACAAAAAAAAAACCTCTTATAAAATTTAATAATTTATTTACAATAACACAATTAGTAAATAAAATTTTACTTTAATAACAAATATTTTTCTTACATAAATAAAACAAACCAATATAAAATTTAATAAATTTATCTACAATAACACAATTCGAATCTTGAAATCCAGAGAACTTTTGGGTATATAGGCTTGGGGATTTTGTTACGAGAATATTGCATTTTTTGTGCCACAAACTTACATTTTTACCCCATATCTTTTTGAGTTGGCATATTTGGTATCACACCTTCAACTTCAGTGGCAGTTTTGGTCCAAATTGAGCCCTAATTTCAAAATTAGCTCGAAATCGTCCATGTGCAGGCCATGTGACATGTAAATTGTGGATTTTGACCAAATCAAAGTAAAAGTTTAAGTTTTTCTACAAATATAGGGACATATTATTAAGGTGGAAAAGTACAAGGGTCATTTTACGAATAGGGATAGAGGGGCTGATTTTGCAAAGATGGGAAGCCGACATTGACGTGACCTTTGGAAATGGGGAACCTTCAATTCAATACCACAAGGTTGGTACCAAAATTACCTACACACTGAGGGGAGTCCACGACTGAAAGGGGAGGCGGTGGGTCAAGCTCCACCGCCGACGGCGACGTAAAATTGATAAAACTAAAAGTTGTAGATCTAAAACTAAAGCGACGAGATGGACTTTGAACTGATAATTAATGCTTGGGATTCTTAGAGGACGTGAAGACGAGTCTATAGCCATGAAAGAGAGCTCAAACCGTGTCCATAGTCGCCGAAAAAGTGAAAAAAATGGAGGTGGTGGAGCTTGAGCGGCGGCCGTTGAAGGTTTTTTTTTAAATATTAAAAATAACTAAGGGCATTTTGGATATTTTAAGTGTTCAGTTAAAGTTGACTAACGGCCGTTTAGTCAATGGGGTGTCTTTGTAATAATTAAAACAAGAGGGTAATTTCTTCTAATTAGGGTTATAGTCAAGGATGTCTATGTAAATTTCCCAAGAATAAATTACTCAAATTTATAAAACTTACAAAACCTTGAAGAATCGAATCCAAATAAAATCACTACGCATATAAGTTCATCTCTAACCTCACCAAAGAACTCTTAGCCTAATTTGCTAATCATTATCACAAGTTCTATAGAGAAAATATGATAATTTGCTAAGCATATCAAATTGTTAATTTATTGAAGCGTTTATAAAATCCTATGCATCTACTTTATTACTGATACCAACCATTTCACCTAGCAATGAAGACGTTTCATCTACCTTAATTTAATTGATGTTTATCTCAACGAGTCTCACACGCGTTGGAAAATCCTATTATGTACGGTCAATTTTTACTACCGCTTATTGGGAATTAAAAGCATATTTAAAAAATTATTCCAGATTTTTTTATTCCATAGAACCTTTTATTGAAATTAGCCCAATTAGACAATGGAAAATATCAATACAAATTTGAAACTAATAAAATATTTAGAAAATTATTCCTGATTTTTTTATTCCATAGAACCTTTTAATGAAATTAGCCCAAATTAGACAATGAAAAATATCAATACAAATTTGAAACTAATAAAATATATATAGTAAGGATTATTAAAAAAGTAAATTATATCATGCAAGTAATTACCATAGAAAAAATTTCCAAAATTTGAAGTAATACACAATATATATATATATATATATATATATATATATATATATATATATATATATATATATATATATATATATATATATATATATATATATATAGAACAACGAAAATTCAAAAATGCATAAATTGTTAAAAGTTTGAAATACAAAATTGAGTATGTACAAACATACACCACATACGACAGGATTCACCTAACGTTCGGTAAAAGAATGGTTGAATAATAAAATACAAAAATTATTGGTGCACCAGCACGATTCTCCTAACGTTTGGTAAGAGGGTGGTTGAATAATAAAATTAAAAATTATAGGTGAGGCAGCTGCACTAATGACATGGTGTAAGACATGAAGAAAGTTGCATTTACTGGTCAAACTTTAGTATGTACAAATTTAACACCATATACGACACAATTTACCTAACGTTCGGTATGAGAGTGGTTGAATAATTAATTAAAAATATTATTGGTGTGCTAGCTGCACGAATGACGTGTTGTAGCACATGAAGAAAATTGCATTTACTCTCTAAATTTGTGTGTGTACAAATATAACACCACATATGACTTGATTCCCCTAACGCTCAGTAAAAGAATGTCTATATATCCATGGTGTGCTAAATTGGATTGTGAATATCTAAAGTTCATCTCATATTCAAATCAATAAGTAAGAGTTCCAATAGATCATATTATGAAGATTTGAAACAAATATATTTAAGGTAATGATCCATAATGTGTAATCACTTTAATTTTGTGATTTGTTTGGTAATCAATTTCTGTAATTTATTGTTATGTTCATTTTGATTGGATACATTGATGTTTATTATTGAATAGGGCTTCACCAATTTGGTGATAAGATGTAAAATTGTGTGGGATGTGTGAATTGTGGAAATTGTGTGAAATTTGTGAACAACAATGTTATTGCTGAAATAAATTGAATTTGAACCTTTACTCAGATAATCTAGATATCTTATCCATTAATTTTTTTCAAAAGTTTTCTTGTGTATTAATAAGAAGGTTGAAGAGTCTTTATTTAAGTAGAATTGTTCTAATAAGTTCAAGTTGATACATATTAACGTAGATTCATTCATGTATCTAACTACATCTTGGATATGTATATTGACTCTTCAACTTAATAAATGAATTGTGGGAATTTCAATATTTTCCACCAGTTAGGTGATGAATTTATTGGAGAGTCCCGTTCATGTATTCAGTTACAAATGTGATTAGTAATTATTTCATATATCTAGACTCACCTTATATTGCACATTAAGTCCTTACTTTTAAACCAATATATATACTGCATTTTTGTATCTAGGGAAATTATATGTTAAGTCTAATCTTTTATGTAGTAAGAATCATTTTTGTAAATACAGGAACACGATGAAGGTCTGGACAGAGGAGGATACCGAAATTTTCATTGAGTTGTTGTTGGACGAATCGTTCAAAGGAAATATACATTACACCAAGGCAAATTAAGAAGCTTTTAATAGGATAATTCCTCTTACTGAAAATAGGACAGGGAAGACATTCACGTACCGTTACTTGTTCTCCAAGTTTCATGACTTGCACTATCGTTACAGCCTTCGAGAGAAGGCAAAACATGTCATAGTGTACGATGGAAACAAACAATGAATGTGCTTGAATGTAATGTGGAGATTTGGGAAGTTCTTCTAAAGGTATAAAAATTTAAAATTTCCAAAGATATAGTCTATATTTGCATTTATTTGTTTTGATTTTCATTTGATTTCTGGTATAGAGCAAGACGCATGGAGAGTGGGCAACACTGTACATATAACAAGGCGAGAAGTATTGGCGGCCGTTTAGCGTCATATTTGCATGGAAGCTTCCGGTTGATGACCTCGAAGTGTTACCACATCAATTACCACCAATACAATTTGGTGATCCGCCAGTGGTGCCAGATACCGAAGAATGGATAAACAGGGAGAATTCAAACAAGAAACGGAGGATCGATTAGGGGGTTGGTGTTTATGGTTGATGTGTATTTGAATTTCAATGTTCATTTTGGGATGTTTGAACTTGTTTTGATTGGTGGTTTCAGGTTTAGTAGTAAGTAAATAAATCCTTTTGTTTTTTTTTTTTTTTATTATTTTTATGGTTGGTGTGACTTTGAATCATGTATATATATTACTCCTATTATAGGTGTATAGTTTATTTTTAATATTTAAGTATAAGTTTATATTGAGTAATGTAATTCAATTCCGTCGATGAGGCCTTTGCCAAGTGGTTGTATCTCTAGTTTAATCTCTAGTTTAATTGGGAATTGATTGGTAATAAATTTCGGGTAAAAACATAAAATTTTACGGTAAAATTGCGGAGATAAATAGGACAAGGTATCTGATGCTCGATTACAGTATTGTGATATTGATTTTTCTTGATGCTACAAAATCCATATGTTTTGAAAAGTTAGCTTATCTTAAAGTTTCAAGGTCAATAAAGATGAAGAGTCTTGTTTATTCTTGGTTTTCAAGGTGAATAAAGATGAAGAGTCGTATTCATCCTAAATTCTAAAAACAATCTACTACATGCTTGCTAAACCTCTTTCCAAAGAACTGAATGTAAATCTTGATACATAATAGAGATTAGAACTGAATTGTATATAAAACTGAATTTGTATTGAAAAAGAATAAAGATGTATTATTTATAAAAAAAAATCTGATTTCTATACATTGATAACTTGAATGAATGAAAACCAAAAGGAAGGGACATATTTATAATAACAAATAAGTCGGCAAAGAAAGCTAATACTAAAAATGCAAATACGTTTATCTACCTAACTTAAACTAACAAACAAATTACAAATCTCTAATTATTAAAAATTAGGAATTTTCCATTTTCATCCTCTTTCTCATCTGAAAACTCTTCAATCTTGAGCAGACTCCATATTTGTTGAACTTTCTGAATTTTCTTCTTCTAATACATTAACATATCAAAAATCCTATCTCCATTCTCCAGAATACCATAAGTCCCCCCCCCCCTCCCCCAAACAAAAGATTAATTCTCACCTCGCAAACTCGACCAATCCTCCTAAAATTGGGTTAATGCCCTAACCCAACAAAATCCCAAAAATAAAAAAAAGGTCAACGGCTAAAGAAAACCTCAAGGCTTTGGGAATGCGGTTCTTGGTACTAATTGCAGCAACCTTCCAGCAAGAATTTGTGAGTTTTTCAAACAGAAAACTTGGTACTTACTATGATATCCAAAAAAAATATGAAGTAAAAGGGAATAGAGAACATTTTAACACTTGTGAATTAATGCTAAGAAAATTTTATTAAAAGGGAAGACATAAATTTTGTTCATGTCAACAAGTAATCTTCAATATTTTAAAACTAAACAGAGACCATTTAAAAGTCATATCAATGCAAGCAAATTTAATTTGAGGAAGAAAAACAGTGGAAACATTAAAAACAGTGGAAACATTACAATTGAATTTCAACCCACAAGTTAAGCAGTAAATTACAAACACAAATTAGTAATATATTCATACGACAACCGAATGTGAATTAACCAACTCAATATTCTTCCTTGAATTTATTTTCATTGCTTTTATAATCTCCATGCAAATAGGAGAAGATAAACAGGAAAATGGTTTCAACTTTCAAGGAATCACAGTTTTTATATATTATAGCAATAAACATTATTTAATTATTCTAATCTCAAGACATCTTAGAAATAGTCTAATTGGGAGGAAATGGGAACTTCGGATGCATAAATGGAACACTTCTGGATGTTGCCCCCTAACAGAAAAGAATTGTAGTATAAATTAGTACTTATCTAAAAATTATGCATATTATCCAAAAAATAAATAAGACTCACAGTTTTTTGTTGCCACAACAAAGTTGTGTTTGGTCTAAATACATTTTGCCCACAAAATTATTCATCCTAATTGCACCAGGACCCATTGTCTGGGGGTACATTGGCAGCAAACCTGGGATTGGTGGTAGATTAAACACAACATGCAAGCTTCTTTGCATATTAAAGATTGATTCAAATTGAGAGAATGTACCATATGACCCAAAATGGTGAAAACTATTGAATTGCATTGAAGGTGGTTTGATTTCT
Organism: Penstemon eatonii; assembly: GCA_038501285.1. NCBI lineage: Eukaryota > Viridiplantae > Streptophyta > Magnoliopsida > Lamiales > Plantaginaceae > Penstemon > Penstemon eatonii. The sequence goes on along the minus strand of CM076715.1, from coordinate 54,593,311 downwards.
TCTGATGTGAAATCTGCCAATTCGTTTGAAACTTCAGCACTAGTGTTTTTCTCTTTAGGGGATCAAGACACTTTCTTCTTCTTCTTCTTCTTCTTCTTCTTCTTCTTTTTCTTCTTCTGTTTCTTCTTCTCGCTGTGTTTCTTTTCTGCATCACCAATGCTCGGTTTTTGTAACACACAAGTAATAGATTTATGCCCAGGAACACTAAAAAAAGGTCAATCAAATGACAATTATAATGGTTGAAAAATACATTGTATGAAATAGTTTCTAAAAATATGTTGAATAACATACCCACAAATCCCACACTTTTGTTTCCTTCCACCTGTTGCTCCCCTAGTTTTGTTACGGCAAGGATCAACTATGCTAGTAACCTTGTCAGTAGGTGGGTCATCAAGTCCTGCAGCAGATGTACATGTGTTCCGAAAATTTTCAGATGGAACACTACCACATCGGGATTGCATCATTAATTCGTCTTTGGCTATATCAGCTACCTCCCTCATAAGCTTCATGGAGTTGGAAAATACTTTTTCATATTGAGATGACACGATAGACGTCAGAAGTGCTTCTTTACTTAATTGACCAAACTTTGTTGTTGTATGTCGTTAATACTTTTAGGCTCAGGAATTTTCTTTCTCGAACCATATGCATTTTACAATGTTGTCCGGGAAATTCTTCAATCTAAGGTACTTGAACATTGATATAATGTGTCTACATGATACACACTCTGACACGAGCTTGAAGCAATCACATTCAAACTTTGAAATACTTGGATCAACTATCACAGTATGATTTGAAACCTCATTTTCATTCTCCTCACTAAATACAAAGACATCATTTTCATCCATGTCTTTGCTCCGGCTTTCACCCAAAACACCGTGTTCATCCCTTATCTCCTTTCGGATAATGAAGCAGATCCTCAAAGTGTATAATCTAAGAGCTTGCTCATCAAAGCCTTTCAATGGACTATCTCTTACTTTTCGATTATCTAACTCAGATTCCTTCTGTATGATTTTAAAATCACTCTTAAGACATTTAAGTGTAAGCTCATAATGACTGATAAAATCAGTAATGGTCATTTTGTGGTCGACACTTAACTTAATCACAGCATTTACTGACTTAGCTCGTTGTGTGGTACTCATCATGCTCATAAACTGCTTACGAAAATAACATGTTGCCCACCTATCTATGGTTTCTTAAGTAGCAACCACCCATTTGTGATTGGATAAATCATGCTTCTCTACCATATTAGACCAAGCAGACTCGAACTCTTCTATGGAGCACTTGCGATCAATCAATGAACAAAACTCGTCGCAAAAACCTGAATTTTTAATTCTTGTTCGAACATTACGGCATAAATGCCAGCTGCATATCCTATATCTTTACCAGGAAATTCAGAAACAACAGCAGCAGGCATAGCTCCATCTTGATCAGTTAGAACGGCTTCATGAATTTTTCCTCCCATCGATTCTAAAAAGGTTTGCAAAACCCATTGATAAGTTTCAGTCGTTTCATCTTGAATAATGGATGCACCAAATATTCATGTAGAACGATGGTTATTTATCCCAGAAAATATCACAAGGGGATACACATAGATATTTGTCTTGTATGTACTATCAAAAACCAAGACATGGCCTAAAGCTTCGTACTCGAACCTCGATGAACCATCTAACCAGAAAAGTCTAGTAAGTATGCCTTCTTCATCCACACAATATTTGTAAAATAGTCTATCATCTTTCTTATCCTTGAATTTTGTAATAACTGTGTTCGCATTGCCTTTTCGAATTCTTTCAGCTTGTAGCTTATTTAGCCAATTGTATGCAGTCCTTCTTCTAAAAGAAAGTTTCTCGGCACCTCCAACCAATTGCTCCAAGTAATGTATCACTTGGGATGGCATAAATCCAACGTTTGTCATCAAACTGAGAGTAGCATTGTCAGAGGAAGACATATAGCTGATCAAAATACAAATCAACTAACAATTAATCAAAAACTTACCAAAAATATTATGTAAATCAAATGAATGTTAATAGATAATTTACCTCTTCATACATCCATGTAACTCGTGATTGTGTTGACTAACGAAAGTAGAAACCATAGATTTTCCAGAATTATTGTCTAACACAACACGGAACTAGCTTTGCATCCACACCTAGTCAAAGGTTTAGCTTCTCGTAGAAGATGTTCTTCTTTTGAACTGCGGAACCCGTTTCGATTACAAACTCATACCCTGTTTTTTACTAATTGTCCCTTCTTTAGAACACTACATCTTCGAACATTAAAGCCTTCTGATTTGGCATAAGCATTGTAAAACCTTTTAGCATCATCGATGCTATCAAATATTAATCTGCTTATCAACTCCTCATTCAAAATTACTTTAAAAGAATCAATTGAATCTAGACATTCATCTTCACTATGCCTATTTCTATCATTTAAGTCATTAACATGTCTAGAAAAACATGGAACTCCATCTCGCCAATCCGTTTCTAAAATTAAATTAAAAAAGGAAAGGAGATAGTTAGTATTCACAAAGTGATAATTATATACTTTCCATATATGTATAGTTATCACAAATTGACGACTTCGTGTATAAATGGAATTATAATTATCCCATGGGAAGAATCTATGAATTTAAAATACACAATTAAACAGAAAGAATGGAATAATTGCGGTTGTGCCAAACCAAATTATAATTTCTCCGAATATAAAATATACACGGAGCCAACAAGACTACAATGTCTCCAAATATTAAACTCTATGAATTTAAAACACACAACTAAATACAAAGAATGGAATAATAAAGGTATATATATTTAAAAAAAACAGAACAGGAAATTGGGGTTGTGCCAAATCATATTACAATTTCTCCAAATATAAAATATCCGTGGAGCCAACAAGACTACAATGTCTCCAAATATTAAACCAACCAAGAAGTTGTTCTAACCTGGAATCCTTTATTTAAAACTGAAGAAACATAAATCAAGCTCAAGGGAATGATCCAGATTCATCAAAATGCTTCAATGAAGGAACCCTTGAAGAGAGATTACATCAATGTTTGCGGTATTATGATTTCAAATTTGTTCTCCATCACTATTCCGCCTCAGTGAGAATTGCAAATTGGGAAGGCAGAGAAGGGGAAATATGTTCTCTCACTATTCAAACAAGTGATCGTTCAATACAAATAAGAAATGGGAAAAGGAAAATGGAGATAAATGAGATGAAGAGAGAGTTTTTAATTTAAGGATATTTTGGTAATTTTAAAGTATGAAGGTTACTTACAAGCCATATACTTGAAGAAGGAATTAAGGTGACTCTCAAGAGTCACTTTAGAGCATCCCATCTGACTTGAAGATAGACTTAAACCACAATTATCTGTTTCATCAGCTTCCAATAAATCCTATTTTCATACATACATAGTAATTAAAAAGAATTATTAGTTAACATAATTACATAAATAACAAGATAACACAAATAAAAAAATAAACCATGAAAATCGTCAGAATTTAATTAAGGGTTTTTTTTCTCTTTGCACCCCCGATACGTGGGAAATAGGCACTTTGCACCCCTGAAATTTAAATTTAGCACTTTGCACTCTCGAAATATGAAAAATATAGCACTTTGCACCCTCGAAATATGAAAAATATAGTACTTTGCACCCTAGTTTATTTTCAAGCAAAAATTCAAAGGCAAAATAGGTATTTCTATAGTATTGGCACTTTGCACCTTCAAACTTGAGAATTTCGCACTTTATACCCCTAAAATAAAATTAGCACTTAACACCTGCTATTTAAAAACAAATCAGCAACTTCCACCCCTGAAACACAATAAATGGGCACTTTGCACCCCAAAATACAAAATTAACACTTAACACCCTCAAATTTAAAAAACTCAAACCCCTCGTTTTTTTTTTCCGTCAAAGTTGACTTTTGGAGTGAAAAAAATCTAAGACAAAATAGGAAAATTCATTTTTTTACTTAAATTTTGCAAAATACAATTATAAATACTCGAATACTCATTTTACTCTTTATCTTTCTATTAAACAATATAATCATAAATAACTAAATAAAGTACAGATAAACTTCTCGCAGACCCATTATCTACTTCAACATATCAAAGACCCATAAATAATTACCTATTTTGCCTAAAAAAAATTCATCTTAATGGTCAACTTTGCTGGAAAAAATGAGGGGTTTGAGTTTTTTTTTTAAATTTGAGGGTGTTAAGTGTTAATTTTGTATTTTGGGGTGCAAAGTGTCCATTTATTGTCTTTCGGGGGTGCAAGTTGTTAATTTATTCTTAATTAGGGAGTGTTAAGTGCTAATTTTTTTTTGGGAGGGGGGGGGGGGGCAAAGTGCCAAAAATTTACAATAGAATTACCTATTTTGCCCTTGAATTTTTGCTTGAAAATAAATGAGGGTGCAAAGTGCTGTATTTTCATATTTCAAAGGTGCAAAGTGCTAAATCTAAGTTTCAAGGGTGCAAAGTGCCTATTTCTCATGTTTCGGGGGTGCAAAGTGCAAAAAACCCTTTAATTAACGCATGATGTATAATTGTCCATTTTTTTCAAAACATTACTCTCCAATCCCTCCAGTGCTTCCAAATATTCCTCCAGTTCGTGCAGTTCCAAACCCTCAATTGATTTATCCCACCAATAATTATTACCTTCATTCTATTTTTAATCATATTTTCTCTGTCCAGTTTCCTCATAGCCTTATCATACTTACTTCTACTACTAAAGTTATTATTAGCCCCAAACCCGGCTGAAAAATTTACCCGACCCGTTTGAAAATGGTTGAGTACAGAGTCAACAGATAGGTTTCCGAAAGTAAAAATCTTCCCCGCTGGTGATTGCACGAGAATTGCAATCTTCGCACCGCGGAGAAGGCTAAGGTCACTCGCTTTTCTGAACAGACCCAATCGACGCTTCGAGAATGCGACTTGTAACCTTGTTTTAATCTTGATTTTAGCTATTTCGATTTTTTGTCGCCCCATTGTTTTTTTACTCGCATTGTTGAAAAAACAATAGGAGGAGGGAAGTGGAGCTCTTTAATTAATGCCGAGTGATTATTGGGAAATTTATTGGGAGATCCATAATCAATAGGAGTATTTCCTTTTTATTCCATATTTATACTATTACTCAAATAAAAATTTAATTAAATGATAGCCTTTGTGTATCTTGTAAAAGGATATAACGGAGAAACAAAGTGAATTATAATAAAATAGAGTTAATGGCTATTTATCCCTTGTTACATTCCTAATGTTTAATTTATTTGAAAAATAGCATTGTACCTCTATGTAATATGACAAATATGACAATTTACCTCTATGTTACCTCGTCTCCTTATAATTTTTATATGTTGCAGGTTATCCCCTGTGTTAACTTACCATCTGTATTATATATGATAAATATGACAATTTACCCCTTATGTTTCAACCACATTTTTCATGCTCATTCTTAATTTCGGCAAATGAGTTAAGTTGGATAAATTAATGGCATTAGCTCTGATAAAATATACTTCACTAGGTTTTTTTTTTCTTGTATAAAATAAACCAAAAAGTAGAATGTTAACTCTTTACCAATACAACATCTAGTAAATGGTCATAACTATACAAACATACCTTAATTTCAACTCGACTTATTTAAGTTTTTAAGCACATATGGTATACCTTCTAATTTGTTTTCATATAAGGAATTAAATTTAAGTTCAAAGTTACACTTATGGATCAAAATTTTCATCTTTTCAGTTAAATTCATCAAAAAAATTATGTTTTTGAATCTACGATGAAATAATAATATGATCAAACATTGGTGTTTGGTTTTTGTAAAAGCTATGGTTTTACAAAATTATTTTATATAATGAATACTCTAATAAGATGACATAAACTATGAAAAATATAATATTCTTATACTGGTATTGGTGACTTTGTACTTTGCATTCTTATGGAAGTTTGAGTGAAATACTTTTCGTGGAGAATGCTCAAATTCATGTCATAACTTCTGGAAATAAAGGATCAAAGGCTACAATTAGGGGTGAGCATAAAGACTGAACCGGACCCAAGCTCGGTTCCTGGGCGGTTCAGTTCTGAAAATTCATGGATCGTTTACCGGATCGACATTTTCAGTCCAGTTCGGTCTACGATTTCTCGAATTCTAAATTTTGTCGATTTTTTTACCACAAATTGAATGGTTTGGTCCGGTTCAATTCAATTTAATTAGTTCGGTTCGATCCAAACAAACAATTAAATTTTTCGATTCGGTCCAAAATATAAACAAACAATCAGATTTTTCACGATCTTTCATAATTCAAGTGAGCATTTGGTCCGAATCGGATCGAACTGGACCAAATTTCTGGTTCCTAGCCGGTTCGATCCTGGAAATTCATTGATCGAACTATACAGTCCTATTTGGTTAAGGCGGTTTCCCGAATCGTGCTCAGCCCTAGCTACAATGTAGCCTACAACTTTGTCACATTAATTGCTTGTCACACAAGTTTTCAATGTTGGACCAAGTTTTTCTTTTTTTTAAAATTTGGATAAATACAATTATAATTTTATTTGTTGCTCGACTAATTAAACCTATACGCAGGGGGTGTCCTTGTAATTTATGTAATTAGACTTATAGGCAGGGTACGATTATCAAAAATATCAGAAAATGTTACAAAATTTATATTAACTGAATTTAATATAAGTTCAAGACACATAAGGGCTCTAACCATATTTCGACTTGTGATCAATGTATTTATGTAAATTTCTCTTTTAGTCCACATTGTTGCCAAATTTTAAAATTAACTCGAATAAGACCACGTGCCGACCAATTTGAATATTTTTCTTATTTTATTTAAATAATGTTGGTCCCAATTGGTCAGATGAGGTCTAGAGGGGGGGGGGGTGAATAGACCTCTGAAAATTTTATTCAAATTTTAACTTTAAAACTTTTCCTTAACAGAAAGCAGACTAAGCTGTTACAGAACAATAAGTTTGCAAGGCTGATCGTGAACAGATCTTTGAACAGCTTTGTTGACCACTAGTCTGATAGTTACTTAGCTGATTTTAGTCAGAATCAGTTTTAACACCAGAATACTTACAGCGGATGTTTTAAGTGTTTTTCACAAGTATACTTAGTAGTTTGAAAGATTTTATCCCCAGTTTTGTAAACTCCTTTAAATCTTTTTCAAAATGTTTTATCAAGTGTTTTATGCAATCTGAAAATATGCAAGCAAAATGCGAGATAAAAACACAAGGATTTTTATAGTGGTTATATGGATATAAATATCCTTTAATCCACTCTTCCAAGTCACAAAGATCTTGGGTTATACTAAAAGCACACAGTAGTTAGTATACTCCACTTACGCCAAAACAGCAAATGAATCTAGCCGTAAGCTCACAATAGAAAATCACAAAGAAGACCTATTCTATAGAGTTTTATCACTTCACACAGATGGCTAAACACTCCTCACAACACTCTAACAAATTTCACTCAGAAAAATTGTGTTTATCTTTGATCTTCAGTTTCAGCTTGAGTCAACAAATGAGAAGGCTGATGAGTGAGCTGTTCTTGAGCTTTTGAGACTTAGAAAATATTTTGCTTCGAATTCAATCTCTCAGTTGTTGTGTTGTAGCACTTTTTTTTTTTCGTCTCTCTGGCTATTTATACTCACTCATTTGAATTATGTCCGTTGAAGAGAGACACAATTCAAATTTCTCGATTTGCGGTCCTTAATTTCCGCGAACGACTCTCTGCATAGTGACAGTATTGCAGACTGTACTTTCTGTCAGGCAGCATTAAATGCACTGAGCTGATACGAGTTATTTCTTCAATCATTTGTCATCAATAGCCTCGGACTTCAGCATTTATTACTCCAGTGGCATTTATTACCGTTGGGACGACTTCTTGGTCCTTTCCACTTGGCTGATGAGAGTACAAGTCTGATGATGAACAGAGCTGATCTCAATCTTGAACAAATCTGATTTGAGTCGGCTGTTTTACACCAGTCTGATTTCTTCTCTTCAGCAGATCAGTAGTCTTCTGGACCTTGAATAATTGACCCTTCTGATTTGTCTTCATACTTGGTCCAAATTCTTCTAAGGGATATAAACTAAGTTTTCCTTACTTAGCTGATCTTGATGAGTTTTGGAAATTATCAAAACTTCCCTTAAATTTTCTAACTCCAGTGCACTCTTATCCTCATCTTTATCCAACAATTATCCCCTTTTTGATGATGACAAAACTTCAGCTAAGTACCTGTTACCTAAACTAAATTTTTAATCCTCAAAATTTCTGAGATAAAAATGTATGTTGGAATAAAAACTTGAACTTTTATATATATTGAAGGTGATTACAAGTTACAAGTTTTTCATCAAATGAGATAACTGAAAAAAATAAAGAAAACTGATTACAAGGGATTGATCTATTTTAGTCATCAACTTCTTCACTTTCTTCTTCAACTTCCTCATAATACTCATAAGAAGATTCTTCATCATCATCTTCTTCATCTTCTTCATCAGCAACATCATCAATGACTAGATTGGATTTGGCAGCTTCCATTTTCTGTTTGATTTCTAGCTCTTTTTCTACCTCCTCCATCCTTCTCTTTACTCTCTCTTCATCCTTGTACTTGGTAAATGGCCCTGATTGTTCTTCAGTAGGTTCCTTGGATGCGGACATTTCTTTATCAGATTTGGCTTGTTCCTTGGGTTTTGCTTCAGATTTTTCATTGTCATCAGCCTTTCCAACTTCTTCTGCAGCAGCCTCTTCATCTACCTTATCATCAGTCTCCTTGTCTTTGGCAGCATCGACTTCCTCAGCCTTTTCTTCAAGTGCTTGATTTTCAGTAGCAGCAGCTTGAATAGTTGTCTCTTCCACTTTATCTTCCCCTTTTTTGTCATCATCAGGGTTGATAAGAGGGTTGAGAGCAACAGGTTGAATCCTGATAGCAGCGCATAAGGACTTGATGTTCTGATTGATCAGGTCATGGCTTCCATTTAGATGATTGAGAGTGGTAGTGATTTGATCAGTCTGATCATTGATGCAGTCAATGTTAAGTTGGAGAGTGGAGATTTCTTTATCAACTCCGGTGGCAGCTTTATGAACTTGTTCTACCAGCAAGTGATTCTTAGCTGTCCCTCCTCAGCCACTTTGATGAATGTATCTGTGAGATGAGCAATTTGGTCTCCATTCCTCTTTAAGGCAGTATGAAGATGATTCATGTCAGCTTTGACATCTTCAATGTTCCTCTTCATATCCAAGACACAATGTGTCATCCTTAGAGTATTATCCTCAGGCAGAGGAAAGTTGTCAATGGCATCCTTCACCATTATCTCAGTATTCTTCTGCATTTGTTCCAACTGCAGTTGATGCTTTTCTTCCAAGTTTTTCTGCATTTTCTCTAGTTGCAACTGGTTCCTCCCTTCCATTTCTCTTAAAGAATTCTCCAGCATCATTTGGAAGGCTTCCATCAGTGATGAGTGCACATCAGCTGTTGGAATTTGAGGTGATGCAGTTTGATCTTCTTCCTGTTCAACAGGAGTGTCTCTCAGATCAGCTTCGTCCTTAGCCTTTTCTTGATTAGTCAATGGCCAAAGGCTCTTTAGCAGCATCAGACTGATCTGTGACATCTTCAAAGATCTTGTTAACAATCTTGCCATCATCAGTGAAAACTGTTGTTTGACGAATCATCCTTACAACAGGCAGACGATTAAGAGCAGGTTTCTTCACTTTAGGCACTTCTTGATAACTTTTCAGTTCTTTACCAAATGTGATCTGTTGAACACCAGGCATGGCAGGCAGATCACTTGGCGAGCCTTGTTCATATCTTGACTTGGCAGCCCAATTCTCCAAGGCTGTTAGAACAGCAATTTGCACAGCTCTTTCTATGGGATCATCGTGCTTTCTTCTTTTGGCTGGCAAAGAGTTAGAGATAATCTTCGCTTCTTCAATAGCAAATTTCTGTGCATACTTGTGCATTCTATCTCTAACAAAGTCTGGATCCAGAGCTCTTGTGATGGAAGTAGTCTGCAACCAATTAAGTACCCATTTCTCTTCATTTGCAAATTCTTCCCAGCTTTGGATCTCTTCAACAGATTTGTTCACTCTATATTCTCTCCATTTAGTGTATCTTTTCTTTTCATGAGTGAACAAGATTTTAAGCATCAGCTTCTTGTCAAGGTAAGCTAGTGCTTTTTTGAACCTGTTGAAACAGAAGAGTCAGAATTTACAATATCAAAAGCTCATCTTACATCAAACTTTTTCTTTGTTTGAACCATGCCAGCAGGCATCTTCTTCTTAGCATCTAAAGATTCACCAATCTTTATGCCTCCAGAAATAACAGGACCATGAGCGTCAGTTTTGCTGATTTCAATAACGAGAGCTAACTAAGCATCCTCAGCAGCTTTCCGTTCTGCCTTAAACATCTTTCTTCTTTGTTCTTCTTTTTCAGCTTCCTTCTTACTGAGCTCATTAATCTTCTGTTCTTCTTGGTCATCCCTTTTTCTCTGCTCTTCCTCTTCCGTCTTTTTCTTATCAACAGCTGATACTTTCTTCCTTTTGATAAGTATCTTCCTCTTTCCTTTCTTTTTTGGCAGCTGGCTGATCTCTTGAGTACTGACAGGTGTAGGGCCAGCAGATGCGAGTGGAGCAGCTGCTATGGGTTGGATGATCTGCACTTCAGGATCATCATGAGGTTGGGCAACCTCAGCTGTTCGTTCTGTTGAAGTAATCTGTGGGGCGGTTTGATCATCAGCTTGCTTTTCCTTAACAGATTCTTCTTCAGTTCCAGCAGGCGTCTCTGCTGATGGAGGACTTTCTCTGACCAAATCTGAAGGCTTAGCAGGAGATGGTTCAAAGACCACCTTCCTCTTAGCAGACTTTCTTTTAGCAGGCTTCTCTTGAATAGGTTTAGAAGCAGCAGTGTCTCTCAACTCGCTTCTAGTCCTCTTTGCCACTTAATCAGCCGGTGCTTCTTCTGACGCTGTTCTTGATGGAGATTCGGCAAACATCTTCAGCACTTCATCAGTAACCTTCTTGATGACAGCACTAGCAGCAGATTGCTTTTTCTTGTCTGTTCTGGATTGAACAGCAGGCTTTGCTGTTTGAACAGTCTTCTTTTGCCTTTTAGCAGGAACCTTGTCCTTAGGCTCCTCAGTTTCTTCTTCCTCTTCATTTTTCCTCTTATAGCCTCCCTTAACAGCTTGGTAGTGAACCATAGACTTGGCATTGTGAATGACTTTTCCATTTGTCAAATCACAACCCAACAACACGAACAGATGACTAAGAGAGATCCTATGATTTGTTTGCTTCTTCTTATGGAAACTTACGAAGATATACCATATGATTTCAGCCCAATTCACCTCAAACCCATAATAAACAGCTATCATCATAGCATACCTCTTCATAGTCACACTATCTAGAGAGAAAGTGCAGTTCTCAATTACCTTTGCCACCATATCAGCCATACGCTGATATTCATCTTTCAACTGCCTTTTCTTTATATTTCCAGACAGTACTTCTCCTTCGTGAGCACAGATGCTCCAGAATTCTTGCTTCTTCTCCTCAACCATTGTAGTTAGGTCTGTTCTTCCCTTGATGGACAGACCGTACTTCTCATGAAGCAGAGTAGGGGTGATGACAATATCCTTTCCGCCAACTGTTGCCTTGATTTCAAGTTTATTGAAATCAACAGCCTCCTTTGCTCTGTAGAATTCCAACACCTGGTCTTCATAGACCATATCATCGTGTCCTTCCATGAAGTCTACAAGAGTTGCAGCTTTGAATTTTTCCAGAATAGTCTTCATTTCAACGGTTCCAGATTTGTGGTATGTATCATAGACAAGATACATGTCAGCTCTTGCTTTTTGTTGAGGATTCATGATTTCCTGAAGAGATTAGTGAAAGCGAGAGGATTCTGCAGAAAATGAAAGCAAAAATTCTCAGAGTACTTTTGAAATTATTTGAGTGCGTAAAGAGTTACTGAGCTGATCAGATCTGATTTTATAGAGTTAGGGTTTTTCGGTTAGCGTGATACACGCTCACCGTTAGATACGTTTTGTGTCAGTTCTGATCGTGCGGACGTCAGTTACGCGATTCAAAATTCAAAAGGCATTAAATGTCAAGCGGGAATGCGAATCGCCTTAGTATACTTGTAAAAGCGTATTTCAAATAAAACGTTTTTAACATACACAGCTTTTACACAACTGATCAGACGAGTAACTAAAGTACTTATCTGATGGACTAGTGTCCTGATGACAGGCTGTTATCAGTGAAAGCCAATAACTGATAACCTTCCTCGGCTGTTTGTCAATCCAGCTAGATAATTAATCGTCAGTCTTCAAGCTTTGATCTTCTGATGAAAATATAACTTCAACTAACTTTCATTAAGAAATTTCATCTTTTAATCAGAAGTACTGCTAGTCTTACACGTTCCCCCTGACTTTAAGAATCCATAAGTTAACTAATCTATTGAGAGTTAACCTTTGAAGATAAGAAGATGTGTAAGCTGATGAACTTCAGTCTTCTGTTGAGTTCCCCCTCAGCTTATGCATCCAATTTTAGTAGACCTAGTTTAGCTCTTAAAGTTGAAAACCTTGTTTCACTTAGAGGTTTTGTGAAGATGTCAGCAATCTGATTTTCAGTAAAAACATATTCTATCATGACATTTCCTTTTTCCACATGATCTCTAATGAAGTGATGTTTGATCTCAATATGTTTAGTCCTTGAATGACTTGTAGTATTTTGAGTAAGTGAGATTGCACTTGTATTGTCACAGTAGATAGGTATTCCACTGATTTTAATGTTGTAATCTTCTAGTTGATGTTTCAACCATAATATTTGTGCGTAACAAGCTCCAGCAGCTATGTATTCAGCTTCAGTAGATATGGATACTGAAGTCTGTTTCTTACTCATCCAAGAGATCAGGCGACTACCTAAGAATTGACTGGCACCTGTGGTGCTTTTCCTATCAATATTGCAGCCAGCAAGGTCAGAATCTGAATATCCAATAAGCTCAAATCTAGATTCTCTAGGGTACCACAATCGCAATTCTTCAGTGCCTTTAAGATATTTGAGTATTCTTTTGGCAGCTAAGAGATGAGATTCCTTAGGACTTGATTGATATCTCGCACAAACCCCAACAGAGTACATAATATCAGGTCTTCTAGCTGTTAAGTATAACAGTGACCCAATAATTCCTCTGTACTTGGTTATGTCCACTGATTTTCCATCTTCATCTTTATCCAAACGAAGACTAGTAAATTGTCTCTAGTCTTGCTACTGGTGCAAAAGTTTCATCAAAGTCAATACCTTCTTCTTGGCAATATCCCTTGGCAACTAATCTTGCTTTGTTTCTGGTGACAACACCATCTTCATTCATTTTATTCCTGAATACCCATTTAGTGCCAATTACCCTTTGATGACTTGGTCTAGGAACTAAGTACCAGACTTCATTCCTTTCAAATTGATTCAACTCTTCTTGCATAGCTTCAATCAAGTTTGAATCATTAAGAGTTTCTTCAATCTGTTTAGGCTCTATTTGAGATAGGAAGCTGACGAACATGGCATCACATGCAGCAGCTCTCCTTGTTTTAACTCTATTAAAAGGATCACCAATTACCAGCTCTGGTGGGTGATTCTTGAGCCATCTAAGATCAGGTTGCAAATATGAATGTTGTCCTCTGTTTTGATTCTGCAACACTATTGTTGGAGTTCCAGTAGTAGTATGTTGAACAGCAGTTGTCTGTTGGACAGTCTCTGGTCTGTCAGCTGTTTGCAACTCTTCTGTTAAACGATCAGCAGTGTGATTCTGAACAGTACTTGAGTTAGCAGCTGAGTTTAGGTCAGGTAGTATGATGGGTATATACTCTTCATTTCTTTCAACACTCAATTTCTGAAAATCAGTAGACAGGTTTTGATCAGTACTTTGATTCTTTTCAGAAGATTGATTTGGTTCATCAAATACTACATGAATGGATTCTTCTACAAGTAAAGTTCTTTTGTTAAAGACTCTATAAACTTTACTAACAGTAGAGTATCCTACAAATACTGCATCATCAGCCTTTTCTGCAAAAACAGTAAGGTGATTTTTCCCATTATTTAAAACAAAGCATTTACAATAAAAAATTCTAAAGTAATGAATATTTGGCTTCCTGATGTTCCAAACTTCATATGGAGTCTTGTTTTGGTGCTTGTTGATCATGCATCTGTTTTGGGTAAAGCATGCTATATTTGTTGCTTCTGCCCAAAATCTTTGAGGCAGCTTAGCTTCAGCTATCATGGTTCTGGTAGCTTCCTTCAGAGTTCTGTTTCTTCTTTCAGTAACTCCGTTCTGTTGAGGAGTTCTGGCAACAGAGTACTCATGGCTGATTCCTTTGGCATTACAATACTCTTCAACAATAGAGTTTGTAAATTCAGTCCCTCTATTTGATCTGATCTTCAGTATTTTCATACTCTTTTTGTTCTGAATTAGCTCCATCAGATTTGTAAGATGTTCCTTGGTTTCACTTTTCTTTTCATGAAAATCACCCAAGTGTATCTTGAATAATCATCCACAACAGCTAGACAGTATTTATTTCCACCATTGCTGATTGGATCAATGGGTCCAAATAAGTCCATATGTAGCAGCTCCAAGATCCTTCCAGATGATTGGTGCTTTTTGCTTTTGAATGATGACTTGATTTGTTTACCCTTCTGACATGCGTCACAAAGCTTGTCCTTACTCATGACTGTCTTTGGAATTTCTTCTACCAGATCATTCTTGATAAGTCTGTTGATGGTCTTGAAATTCACATGATTCATTCTTCTGTGCCACAGCCAACTGACTTCACTTGGTGTTGATGCCACCAAACAAATACTTGAATTCTTGTCAACAGAATTCCAGTCCACTGTGTAGACATTCCCTTACCGTCTTCCAGATAAAATAACCTTCTTTGTAACAATATGTCCAACATAGCACTTATCTGTTGAGAAGATGACTGAATATCCTTTGTCACAAAATTGACTTATGCTAAGCAAATTGTATCTGAGGCCTTTAACATAAGAGACGTCAGATATCTTAATGTTGCCTTTGATCAGATTTCCACTCGCTACAATCTTACCTTCCTTGATGTCCTCAAAAGTAACTTTCGGACCATCCACAGCAACAGCATCAGTCAGCTCATGTATGTTTCCACACATATGTCTTGAACAGCCATTGTCCAAGTACCAAGTCTTCTCTACTTTATTCCTACTCATAATCCTAACCTACAAAACAAAATAAAATTGTTTTAGGTACCCTTATTGAGAGGGTCATGAAGGATTAATTCCTCCTTTGACAACCCAAGATGTTGAAGTCTTAGGCTTCTTCGGCGTCTGATTTTCAGCAGGAGTATGAACAGTTTTGCCTTTATCACGTTTATCAGATTTGTCATGTTGTTGATAATTACCATGCTACGGATAATGTTCATAAGCAGAATAAGATGCATGATAAGCAGGATATGCATGCATTGGATGAGCAGGATATGGTGCATAGTATGTTGGAAATTGAGGTGCATGATACATAGGAGGGTATGCAGCAGGATGCACATAATAAGACTCATTTCCATACCAAGCATTTTGATTTTTCTTGTTCTTATGCTTCTTTGGTTTACTAGATGCTTGCTCATTAACAGACGACTTAGTTTTACTGGTCTGATTGGTTTTAGCCTTATCAGAAGACTTCCTAGGACTCTTCTGTTTGGACTTACCAGTCTGTTTTCCTACACTAGGCTCTTTGCTGTTCTTAGCCTTAGGAGTTTTCGTCTCCTTTAACACTTTCTCAGGTGAAGCAGGTTTGGTAGTCTGAACATACAAAATGACCTTACTATTGTCAGCTGATATAAATTTTCAGTATGGTTCAGTTCTAACTTATCCTATTCTAAAGGTGTCTTCTGTTTACTAGAGATAAGAGTGGATGCAACAGATGACTTTTCATGAGACTCAATTAACTTTTCAAGTTCCATGATTTTTCCTTTATGGACTTCACATTCAGCTTTCAGAGATTCATTCTCTTGCTCAAGCAGTTTGTACTCAGCTGATTCTTTTGGCTTTTCAGCTTTAAGTTTCAGTGAGCTGTTTTGCTCTCTTAGCAATATCATCTCTTCCTTAAGCTTACTAAATGCTTTAGCAATAGTAGTATTGTTAAGCATCATTTGTTCAAATAAATTAAATAATTCAATATTAAGAGGAGTTACTTCATCATCCTCAGAGTCATCAGATTCCTTGGCCATCAGGCAGAGAAGTGCAGGACTATCTACTTCAGAAGAATCTTCATCAGAAGTGTCTGAATCCGAATCTGATGAGTAGATAGCAGCTAGTTTTTCAGCTTCTGCTAACACCACCTTGCCTTTCTGATGCTTTCTTTCCTTTCTGATTCTCTTTTCCTCTTCTGTATACTTCTCAGCTTTAGGATATGGGCAGTCTCTGATGAAATGACCCAGTTTCTTGCAATTATAGCACATCATTTTGGATTTATAGGAATCCTTATCTTGAGAAGAAGAAGTAGGGTTAGAAGTAGAAGCATTGTTGTATTTGTTTTTCATTTTTCTTTTGTAGAACTTCTTGAAGTTGTTCATCAGCAATGCAACGTCTCCAGCTGTGTACTCCTTTTTGTTGAGTATTGTGGCTTCATCAGATGAGTCCACTTCTTTACTTTTGTAGGCTGGTCTTCTAGGATTTTTAGCAGCAACCAGAGTGGTTGTGGGACTTGAAGTTGAGGTTTCTTCAATACCCATTCTTGACAGTTTAAACTCATATGTTCTGAGTACTGAGAATGGCTCGGTGAGTGAGATCTTTCCCAAATCTCTTGACTCTTCCATGGCTGTTACCTTCCTGTTGAACTTTGGAGGTAGAGCCTTCAGCACTCTGTTTTCCCAAATCTCCTTGTCTGTGAAGGTTTTCCCAAGCTTTAGAACTTCATTCATTATCCTTGTAAACCTATCCATCTGATCAATGGTTTCAGAAGACTTCATCTTGAAGTTATCCAGCTTTTCCAGAGCAACACTCAGCTGATGCTCTTTGATGGCGTCGTTTCCTTCGCTCATATCACGAACCTTGTCCCACATTTCTTTTACAGTCTTGCAATGCTTGACTTTGTCAAATCTGTCATTGTCTAGGGCCTTGTTCATGATGAAACGGCCAACTTTGTCCAGGTTGAACAACTTTATTTCTTCAGCTGTCATCTCGTGTAAATCCTTTTCCACCACTATGTCAACTTCATCAACCTTGATAGTCTTGGTGATTTAAATGGACCTTTAATTAAAAATGTGTACATGTTATCATTGTAGGCAGCTAAGAAGATCTCCATTCTGATCTTCCAGTCCTCAAAACTCATACCAACAATGTGGGGAACATGGCTGATACAATTCATTTTCAAAAAGTTTTTATTTTTCAAAAATATGCTCTTTTGAAAGAGTTTGAAAACCTTTGAAAAACACTAGGATCAAGCTCGTTGATCAGGCAGCTGATTCTAATGAACCACCTGCTCTGATACCACTTGTTGGTCTCAAGTGTTCAGATGAGATCTAGAGGGGGAGGGGGGGGTGAATAGACCTCTGAAAATTTTATTCAAATTTTAACTTTAAAACTTTTGCTTAACAGAAAGCAGACTAAGCTGTAACAGAATAGTAAGTTTGCAAGGCTGATCGTGAACAGATCTTTGAACAGCTTTGTTGACCACTAGTCTGATAGTTATTTAGCTGATTTTAGTCAGAATCAGTTTTAATACCAGAATACTTGCAGCGGATGTTTTAAGTGTTTTTCACAAGTATAATTAGTAGTTTGAAAGATTTTATCCCCAGCTTTGTAAACTCCTTTAAATCTTTTTCAAACAGTTTTATCAAGTGTTTTATGCAATCTGAAAATATGCAAGTAAAATGCGAGATAAAAACACAAGGATTTTTATAGTGGTTATATGGATGTAAATATCCTTTAATCCACTCTTCCAAGTCACAAAGATCTTGTGTTATACTAAAAACACACAGTAATCAGTATACTCCACTTACGCCAAAACAACAAATGAACCTGGCCGTAAGCTCACAATATGAAATCACAAAGAAGACCTATTCTACGGAGTTTTATCACTTCACACAGATGGATAAACACTCCTCACAACACTCTAACAAATTTCACTCAGGAAAATTGTGTTTATCTTTGATCTTCAATTCAGCTTGAGTCAACAAATGAGAACGCTGATGAGTGAGCTGTTCTTGAGCTATTGGGACTTAGAAAATATTTTGCTTCGAATTCAATCTCTTAGTTGTTGTGTTGTAGCACTTTTTTTTCTTCGTCTCTCTGCCTATTTATACTCACTCATTTGAATTATGTTCGTTGAAGAGAGACACAATTCAAATTTCTCGATTTGCGGTCCTTAATTTCCGCAAACGGTTCTCTGCACAGTGACAGTACTGCAGACTGTACTTTCTGTCAGGCAGCATTAAATGCACTGAGCTGATACGAGTTATTTCTTCAATCATTTGTCATTAATAGCCTCGAACTTCAGCATTTATTACTCCAGTGGCATTAATTACCGTTGGGACGACTTCTTGTTCCTTTCCACTTGGCTGATGAGAGTTCAAGTCTGATGATGAACAGAGCTGATCTCAACCTTGAACAAATTTGATTTGAGTCGGTTGTTTTACACCAGTCTGATTTATTCTCTTCAGCAGATCAATAGTCTTCTGGACCTTGAATAATTGACCCTTCTGATTTGTCTTCATACTTGGTCAAAATTCTTCTAAGGGATTTAAACTAAGTTTTCCTTACTTAGCTGATCTTGATGAGTTTTGGAAATCATCAAAACATCCCTTAAATTTTCTAACTTCAGTACACTCTTATCTTCATCTCTATCCAACAAATAACTTATTTAATTTATAAATAATATTGATAAATTAAATAAGAATTTAACATAAAAATAATCAAAATTAAGAAAACATAATTTTTAAATATAAGATTTATATAACAGTATTAATATATTTAATATTTATAAAAATAATAAATTATATAATTAAAAACTGGTTAATATTTATTAATATTATAAATAATTATAATTTAAAAAAAATTCCCAATCCCACCTACCCTTTCCCTGCCCTCCCCTCCCCCAATTCCCAGGCCGCTGGTCTTCGGTCCCAGGCCCACGTTGGCCTGGGTTCGTTCCCAGGCCGCGGTGGCTTGGAATCGAATAACCCAAGCCGTCGGAGGCCTGGGAATCTGGGTAGGGGGGAGGGAAGGGCAAGGGTGGGTTGGGTGGAATTGGAATTTTTTTTTTAAAATTATACTTATTTAGTATTTTTTATTTTAATAAATATTTAGTTATATTTAATTATATAATTTATTATTTTAGTAAATATTAAATAGATTAATACAATTATATAAATTTTATATTTAGAAAAAACATGTTTTCTAAATTTTGATGATATTAATGTTAAAGTATTATTTAATTTATTAATATTGTTTATAAATCAAATTAGTTATTTAAATAAAATAAGTAAATTCAAATTGATCCGCACGTGGTCTTTTTCGAGTCAGTTTTAAAATTTGACAACAATGTGGATTAAAATTGTCACTAAATTTGAGAATGTGGAGCTTTTGGGTAACCTGAAATGTTATGGGGTAAAATTATCAGTCAAGATAAGTAATGGCAGCAACTTTGCTATTAGACTTAACTGCCACATCACCCATTAACGGCAATTTTTAACGGTTGTACCAAATATGTTACAATTTGTTAAAGTTCTGTATCAAATGTATTGGACACATAAAGCTTAGTACAAAAAATGAGAATTAACCTATACCAAAAATACAATTCTCTCATAAATGTGGCACCCAAAATGGATGGAGGAATTTTGTGTACAATTTTGTGTACAATTTTGTAGAAAGCTGAGACACTGTAAAAACAAGTTATAGTAAATAAATAAAGATAACAATATTCAACAAGAAAAAAGAGAGGGTGAAGTGGGAGAATTTACGTTCCTTTTTATAGTTGATATATACATTAATACATCATTATTTTGTTTTTTTTAGTTGATAAGTACATTAATACATCATTATTTTGTCTATAGTTATCCAGTATATTTCATTATTACTTAATAAATAATCTAATTATTTTAAATTACAATGAATACTTAACAACAATACTATAAATAGGCCAATAAGGTCGTAGCATAATGGTAAAGCTAAGACATAGAATCAAAAGGTTTTGAGTTCAACTATCACTAATATGGATTTTTCTTTTAGGTTAATACTTGTGTTTGGTTATGTATTGATTTTCTTTGTAATTTAATTGTAATTCGATAGATTTCTGATTCAGTAATATAAATGTAATGATAACGATAAGAAAATAATTATAAAAAACTATAGAAATATATATGTCATTACAATTCATGAATAATTAGACAATATACAATTACCAAAAAAAAAATTACTAAAAAGGTAGACCAAAAAATAAAAATATACTAATTGAACATAACAACAAGAATTAGGATGGATCCCTTTAAATTAAGTAAAAATACGGTAAGATGATGGAAAGAATAATTCAAAAAAAGAAAAAAGTAAAAAACTCAAATTTAAATTTAATAGTGGACATGTTTGTTTGGTGTTTCCCAAAATTATTTAGTGTTTGGGAAATGCCAAACAAACATGTTCTCTACTTTCTGAAATAAAATTTTTATTTTTCAATTTTCTCAAATTACTCTCTCAAAAGCCAAACAAACAACAATTTTCTTATCTCTAAACAAAACCTATACAAACTATATTCTGATTTGAATAAAGCAACATATCTCTTACACAATTTGTGTCACATAACAAACATAATTTGACACAAAGTCTTACACATCTTACATCTATAACCTAACTCTTCTAAAAAAACTGCACCTACTTTATTTCTCAAACCACTCTCTCAAAACTTAAACAATCAATATTACTCAAATCGAGATTATTTCACAAACATCCACTACTCTCCCAAACTACTTTATCAAACACCAAACAAACAAACCTAGCATTTTAAGTATGATCGCTATACAAACACAATTATATAAAAAAGATAAACCAACAAACCTAGAAAAAGTAATTATAAAGAGTAAACTGCACTTTTTATCCTACTTATTTGTCAACTTTTGCAGATTCGTCCCTCTTAAATTTTTCGTAACAGATTCGTCCCTATTATCAATGTAGTGTAATGCATTCATCCCTTTGAATTTTCTTTTTTAGAAGATGCATCATTCTCATCAATGTAGTGTACCATAAAATTGAATCAATAGAGAAGAATATGAATGTAATTAACATAACATGAAATTAAATGAACAAAATAAAAAAATAAAAATAAAAAGTAAAAATTTCTCACAAAACATAAAATAGGTCTTGATATAATAATATTTAATTAGAAATATATAAGAACTTCAAAATTAGCTTCCGAAAAAATGTAAGATTGATGTGGCTTTGTGTTGATGGATATTTCGGAGGTGGAGAAGAATCACATTGAGATTAGGGCTGTCAATGGGTTGCATTTTGGTCGGATCAGGTTCTTCTAAATCCGGTTTCATTTATATCAAATCTTATTCAAATTGTGCTCGAGTCTAGAATTTTTGAATTCAATGAATCTTGGTTGGATATGGCCGGATATCGAATCTTTTTTGGATCCAATAAAATTTTCATTTAAAAAATTGCATTAATATTTTTTCCTATAACAAGTTTCTTGGTCCCAAGTGGTCAGATGAGGTCTAGAGGGGGGGGGGTGAATAGACCTCTTAAAACTTTTTTTAATCAAAATTTAACTTTAAAACTGTTGCTCAAACGTAAACAGACTAAGCTGTTACAGAACAGTAAGTTTACGAGGCTGATCGCGAACAAATATTTGAACAGCTTTGTTGACCGCTAGTCTGATAGTTACTTAGCTGATTTTAGTCAAAATCAATTTTAATACCAGAATACTTGCAGCGGATTTTTAAAGTGTTTTTCATAAGTAAACTCAGTAGTTTGAAAGTTTTATCCCCAGTTTTTGTAAACTCCTTCAAATCTTTTTCAAACAGTTTTGTAATGTGTTTTATGCAAGTCTGAAAATATGCAAGTAAAAAGCAATATAAAAACACAATGATTTTTATAGTGGTTATATGGATGTAAATATCCTTTAGTCCACTCTTCCAAGTCACACAGATCTTGGGTTATACTAAGAACACAAAGTAATTAGTACACTCTGCTTGTGCTTTACAACAAATGATAAGCCACAAGTTCGCAATAGGAAATCACAAAGAAATTCCTACTCTCCGAAGTAATATCACTCACAAAGATGGATATCTACTCCTCACAACACTCTCCTTTACAGATTCACTCAGAAAATGTATAATCTTTTAAACTTCAACGGCTTCTGTCAACAAATGACTTCAGCAGACGAGTGAGCTGTTCTTGAGCATTGAGACTTAGAAAATATTTTGCTTCGAATTCAATCTCTCAGATGTTGAGTTATTTTTTTTCTTCTCGTATCTTTCAGCTATTTATACTCGCTCTTTGAATTATGTCCGTTGAAGTGAGATAAAATTCAAATCTCTTGATTTCTGGTCCTTAATTTCCGCGAACGGCTCTCTGCACAGTGACAGTACTGCAGACTGTACTTTCTGTCATGCAGCATTAAATGCACCGAGCTGATACGAGTTATTTCTTCAATAATTTACCATTAATAACCTCGGACTTCAGCATTTATTACTCCAGTGGCATTTATTACCGTTGGGATGACTTCTTGATCTTTCCACTTGGCTGATGAGAGAACACGTCTGATGATGAATAGAGCTGATCTCAAACTTGAACAAATCTGATTTAGGTCGGTTGATTTACACCAGTCTGATTTCTTCCCTTCAGCAGATCAGTAGTCATCTGGACCTTGAATAATTGACCCTTCTGATATGTCTTCTTACTTTGTCAAAATTCTTCCAAGGGATTACAACTAAGTTGTTCTTACTTAGTTGATCTTAAGTTTTGGAAATCATCAAAACCTCCCTTAACTAATTTAAATTCAGTGCACTCCATCTTCATCTTTATCCAACAATTTCCCCCTTTTTGATGATAAAAAACTTCAGTTTGGTACCTGTTTACCTATACATAAGCTTAGAAAATGTATGTTGGAAAAAGAACTTGACCTTTTATTCATGATATTTAGATTCATTACAAGTAGAAGTCTGATCAGATAAGATGTCTGATAGGAAATAAGGAAAAACTGATTACAAAGATTTATCTATTCTATTAATCAGCTTCTTCACTTCCTCCTTCAAGTTTCTCATAATACTCATATGAGGATTCTTCTTCTTCATCTTCTTCGTCACCTTCATCATCATCATCATCATCTGAGATCAGATTGGATTTGGCAGCTTCCATCTTTTCTTTGATTTCTTGTTCTTTCAGTTCCATCTTTCTCTTTATTTTCTCTTCATCCTTGTACTTGGTGTATGGCTCTAATTTTTCTTTAGAAGGTTCCTTCGATGCAGCCATTTCTTCATCAGTCTTGACTTTTTCCTAGGGTTCTTCAGCAGACTTCACATTGCCATCAGCCGTTCCAACTTTTTCAGCATCATCAGACTCCTTGGTTTCAGCAGCAGCTTCCTCAGCTTTTTTCTTCAAGTACTTGACTGTTATCATCAACTTGAAGAGTTGGCTCTTCCCTTTTCTCTTCCCCCTTTTTGTCATCATCAGGGTTGATAAGAGGGTTGAGTGCAACAGGCTGAATCTTCAGGGCAGCACACAAGGCCTTGATGTTCTGATTTACCAAATCATGGCTTGCAGTTAGATGATTGAGAGTGGTGGTGATGATATCATTCTGATCATTCACACTGTCAACATTGAGTTGCATAGTTGCAAGTTCCTCGTGAATAACATCTCCAGCTATATTTACGTCTTGCAATAATGCCACATTTGTTGCTTTCTCCTCTCCACTGACTTTGATGAAGGTGTCTGTTTGACGAGCAATGTTGTCTTCACCTCTTTTCAGAGCAGTATGAAGATGATTCACATCTGCCTTAACATCTTCAATGTTTTTGTTTATGTCTAGCACATTCCTCTTCAAAGTGCTATCATCAGGCAGAGGGAAGTTGTTAATAGCATCTTGTACTATTCTTGCAGTGGATTTATGCATTTGCTCAAGTTGCAACCTGTTGGATTCTTCCAAGTCTTGCTGCAATTTCTCCAGCTTTAATCTGTTCCTTTCTTCCATTTCTCTTAAGTTGTTCTCCAGCAACATCTGGAAGGCTTCCATCAGTGATGAGTGCATATCAGCTGATGAAGCAGAAGGAGCAGCAGGCTGGTCATTTTCAGTCTCCTGGTGGACAGGTGCATCTTGAAGATCAGTCCTTTTTCAGCAGATGTCTCCTTAGTTTTCCACTCAATTGCTAAGGGTTCTTTAGCAATAGTAGGTTGATCAGTGACGTCTTCAAAGATCTTGTCAATGATCTTGCCATCATCAGTGAAGACTGTTGTCTGACGAATCTGACTTACAACAGGCAGACGAATGGGAGCTGGTTTCTTCAATTTAGGCAGTTCATGATAGTCTTTCAGTTCTTTGCCAAAAGTAATATGTTGAACACCAGGCATGGAAGGCAGATCACTTGGAGAGCCTTGTTCATAATTTGATCTGGCAGCCCAGTTATCCAAGGCTTTCACACTGGCAATTTGCACAGCTCTCTTTATAGGATCATCATTCTTTCGTTTCTTGGCGGGCAAAGAGATAGAGATAATCTTTGCTTCTTCAGCAGCAAACTCTTGTGCATACTTGTGCATTCTATCTGTAACAAAGTCTGGATCCAGAGCTTTGGTGATGATTCAGAACCCACTTCTCTTCATTTGCAAATTCTTCCCAGCTTTGGATCTCTTCAACAGATCTGTTCACCCTGTACTCTCTCCATTTAATGTATCTTTTCTTTTCGTAAGTGAACAAGGTCTTGAGCATCAGCTTCTTGTCAATGTAGGCCAGTACCTTTTCAAATCTGTTGAAAATAGAAGAGTCTAAGTTTATAATTTCAAATGCTTTTCTTACTTCAAACTTCTTCTTTTCTTTAATCATGCTAGTAGGCATCTTCTACTTGGCCTGTAAAGATTCTCCAATCTTTATTCCTCCACCAATTTCAGGGCCATGAGCATCTTTCTTGCTGAGCTCAATGACAACAACTAACTCAGCATCTTCAGCAGCTTTCAGTTCTGCCTTAGACATCTTTCTTTTCTGCTCCTCTTTTTGCCTGAATATTGCTGAGTTCTATGGCCTTTTGTTCCTCCTGTTCATCCCTCTTCCTCTGCTAAGCTTCTTCTCTCTTCTTCTTATCAGCAGCAGAGATCTTCTTCTTTTTGATAATTATTTTTCTTTTTCCTTTGCTCTTATCAGCAGGGGCAGGTTCAGGAACAGGTCCAACAGATGCAAGTGGTGCAGCTGCTATTGGATTGATGATCTGCACTTCAGGATCATCAAGGGGTTGAGCAACCCCAGCTGTTGGTGCTGTCGAAGTAGTCTATTCTTCAGCAAGTTTCTCATCAGCAGACTTCTCTTCAACACCAGCAGGCCTCTCTGCTAATGGAGGGCTTTCTCGAACCAAGGTTGACAGTTCAGTAGTGATGGGGGCTATTTAGCACCCCTTATAATGTGCGGATCGACTGAAGTATAAAAGATCGGTTCGACCAGACAAGTCAGTTCGGGATCATTTTATCGACCCAGTAGAATACGACTCTCCTCAACAAGCAGACTACAATCCGGACTCAAGAAGGACAATTGGGCCGAGTCCTATTAGGATTATGTTTCCTTGTAAAGCTAGGTTTAATACGATATAAATACCTAGTTAATCATTATATTACAGGGGGCTTCAGATACTCAACTTATGCCTGCATAACAGCATAATCTAAGATTATTCAATAAGAAAAGCTTTTTCTTCATATTCATATTCATATACATTGATTGTCTTTATTACTTGTTGTTCCCTCTAAATTGTTCAGGGAAAAAGAGTGCATATCTTGAAAACCATATGATGAACTTGCCTTGATATAAATTTTGACGTTAAAAAGGTTTCTTGCCCTGTCCTTGAAATGATTCTCCTGCCGTGATGTCTTTTCGCATCGTTCACCGTGATACTTGCAATTACAGTAGGTATAGGGGTCTAAGATGTAAATATTTGGAAGGTAGTTTTGAATTTTCTTTGAGG
Source organism: Penstemon eatonii (assembly GCA_038501285.1). NCBI lineage: Eukaryota > Viridiplantae > Streptophyta > Magnoliopsida > Lamiales > Plantaginaceae > Penstemon > Penstemon eatonii. The sequence continues at coordinate 54,567,157 of CM076715.1, read as the reverse complement.
GAGCTCAACCGTCGTGACCACTTGGGGACCGGTTTGCAAGTTACCTTTTTTACCTTTTATATATATGTTATATTGCTGAGAATTACTTCCAGAACCATTTCTACTTTAGATCGGAGATTCAAGATCGCGTAAGCTATCCTTTTCAATCAACTATATCTGTTTATAATGTCCAAATCGAGAAATTCAAGGGGCAAGGGCATAGTCGGAGAGGATCCCGAATCTGATCCTGACTTTAGGCTTATCGATGACTTTGAAGAGAGGAAATTCCATCCCGAGCGCGAAGATGCTAATCAGGCTGACGATCTCGAAGAGAATGAGGTAGAGAAACGTAATATCGGCGACAATATTTTTGTCAGGATATATAGATCTGGAGCTCCTTCCGGACCAGTCGGTCACAACCGGGCTGAACTCGGCGCAGAACTAACTTCTTGCAGTTTCGTTCAATAAGACCGTGCTAATTTGGAGAAAGATTTCAGAAAATTTCTTCCGGAGGGGTTTTCGATCGTCATTCCCTCTTATCGTCATCGCGCAACCACTCCTCCGCCTGGTTGCTAGGCTTTTTATGAGAAACAATTTGCGCACGGGTTGCGCATTCCCTTTATTCCTCTATTAAGAAACATCCTATCCTTTTTGTCTCTCACCCCCGCCCAAATCCTTCCGAACTCTATAGCTTATATTGTCGCGTTCAGCGTCCTCATGAAGGCCAAAGGAGAGGAGGCTTCTTTTCGAAATTTTTGGCAGGTATTTCAGATGAGTATGTCCAGGGGTTCCAATGCGGGGTTCGTCTCTTTCTCATAGGGGTCGAGCCGGCCTATCCTTTCGACCGTGGCTGTGGATAAAACCAAAGGTTGGAAAAGAAGATTCTTCTTTGTTAAAGGTCCCGATGTTCGTTCCGCGGGTAGTTCGAAGACTAGACCATATCGATGGGATGGTGAAGGTAGTTCGAAGACTAGACCATATCGATGGGATGGTGAAGGTCCTTGGGTGTACGGTCATCGCAAGATCAAGGAAATGGTTAATCCTCAATTTTCTGACGAGTTTTTGAACCAGCTCCGATCGGATCCTTTTCAGACTATGCTCCTTGTACAAGAAAGGATTTTGAGATTGGCTGGTCTGAGCAAATGTAATTATCCAGCCCCAGCGGTCGAATTTTCTCTCCCTTTGTCCATTCAACCACCTGGCGGGTCTATTCAATCCTTCAGACGCATGTCCGAATCAGCCACTTTGTCCCATGCCTTGCTTCCTTTAAGTATGCTATTAATCTTTTTTTCTTAACTCTGTTGTAGGTTACACATGTTCGCTCAATATTCTGAGCATATCGTCCTTTTCCTTACAGGTCAACTTGTTGAGGAGTTTCGAGCGTCCGTTGATATATCAATTGGGACTGCTCGCCCCAGGGATACGCATAGCCAGTTCCTTCATCCATCGAAGACGAGGAAAATGGAACGAGGAACAAGAGCAGATAATCTGGTCATTAACCTGATCGATATCCCTGACATATACCCAACTTTGAGAGGGGTTGGGAGCTCGAGTTCGTTGAATCCTGCGGTAGCTGGTCCTCTGCGTAGTGTATTCTCGATCGACACTTCTAATCCGTCCTCCGCTGGTTATAGTCAATATTCCTGGACCCGCATTTTGGGCAAACAAGAACACGAGAGACGCATGGATCGGATACGATACGCCGAACATCCAAGGCCTTCGAGAAGAGAAAAACTATTCGATAAGAGTTCGGACTTGGTTCCATGTCGACCAGTCAGATCGGAGCCGGATGTAGCTAACTTTATGAATAATCCTTTTCGCTGGTGTAGAGCTGCTGGTTATCCAGAAGAAGGAACCGTTTTATCCGACCATGGATAAGATGGTGAAAACGAGTTCGACAAGGCCACCCAGATTTTTATGGCTGGACGTTTCAAACAGGATCTGCTTGATCACACCGTTAAAAGCGACTTTGAAGTCCTGAGTAACTTTTCTCGAACATACCAGGAGGTAATAATTGTTTTTAGGTCTGAATATCCTATATGACTTCTTGGCTATTATGCTGATACCATTTTTTCTCCGCAGGCCGGGGATTACTTCGCGCTTCAGACATATCGTTTGTCTTTGTTGGAACAAGAGTCGCAAGAAGCTCATAACGCGCTCGCGCAGGCTTCGTCCGAGAATAGAACTCTTCGAGCTCAATTAGATGACGTGACAAGAAAATTATCGGCTAGTCGTCGAGAACTGTCAAAGGTGAAGGAGAAGTTGGAGATCGCCAATAAGAAACATACCTTATCCGTGGAAGAGGACTTGTTATCCACCGTTAAGAGAAAAGTTCCCTCGAGGAAGAACTCAAGAAAGTGAAAATCGAACTTGAGCAAGCGAAGCAAGATTCCGAGCGAGCATGTGCCCAAGGCCGGGAAGAAGCCGTAATTCCAGCTATCTGAGAATTTTTGAAGTCCCCTGTGCTAGATCCCTTAATTCAGAAAAGAATGGGTGGGATTCTTCAAACGATTTTCTACAAAGGGGTTCAACAGCTAGTTTCGGCCAAGAGAATTCCGAATAAGATGTATGAATAGCTTCAATACATGAACCCTTATAAGAATGCAGAAGGGAAGGACTATAAAGCTTCTTCTTTGCCGAAGGCAAATACGAATTGGCAGGACCATCACTTTGCCCCCTTTTTCGAGGAGTTTGGCTTCCCGATGCCGAACCCTGATGAGCTTGAGCTGTCCGATGATAATCCCGAATCTTCTTTAGGAGGCGAGTCAGATGGTGAGCCGAATGATCACTCTTGTAGTTGAGTACGGCCTTCGGCGTTGATTTAGGCAATGGATCCGATTCCTCGAAAAGAACCAACTCCTAGTTCGAAAATTAGGGGTCGACTGTTTATAATAGTTATGTAATAGGGGTAACATTTTCGTAATAGGGTCCTCTTACAGCGATTTCCTTTTCATAACCTGTATATCCTTCTCATTTTGTAGAAGCTAATGTTTGAATGAATTTTATTGTTTGTGATTGAATCTTTATCGTTCCCTTTTTTGAGCTTCTTAACAGTCGCAACGGTTCAATTATTGCAGAAATAAGATGTCGCTTCTATAAATATCAGGGTTGTTTCAAATCATTCATCTAACATTCTTAATCACTGAGATCGGAGCTTTACGCCTAGTATCTATCTTCGAGCTTTCAAATTTACTTTTTTGCTTGCTATGGATTAGATATTGGGTAAGCCCATCAACCCTAAATTGCTATTGGGTGGTACCAAGAGCAAAGGTTCATCTAAAGACCAAAGATCGACCAAAGAGAACAAATCTTCCAAGGCTTCCCCAAAAACAACTGCAACTTCCCCCAAAACTTCCAAAGGCGGGGAGACTAAAAAGAAAAAAACAGGCTTCAGTGAAACATCCCAAAGTTGTTCCTAACCAATCAATTTTAGACGAGGAACTTGATGAGGAGCTCGAGGCTTCTTCACCGAAAAATCTTGACACTTCACATCGGGCAATAGCCAGGCAAAAAGCATCATCCCTTTCTTCCGATAAAAGGCCTTATTCTGACATAATCACCCCAATCGAGACCCTGCAGGACCTTGTCCCTGGGAATGAAGGTTCCCCGATGGGAGGTTTGGGTAAGAAACCTAAACTGGCCCCCACTGGAGATGGCTCTTTAGTTTCTGGAGGATCTGTCGAGCCTTCAAAGCTTGAAACTGAACCTTCGAAGACTGAGACTGAGCCCTCGAAGACTGAAAATTTTTCTGACCCTTATACTTCTGGATCCACTGTAGCTGCTTTCGTAGTGGTTCTATAAGCCCATAAAACTCCCGGAAGTTCATCAAGCCACTTTCCTTTTGCGTCGGATAATCGCTTTTCTAGAGATCGAATAATCTCTCTATTCACGACCTCTGTCTGTCCATTGGCCTGCGGGTGCCCTACTGATGCAAAGATTTGTTATATCCCGAATTTCTCACACCAATCCGCGACCTTCTTGCCAGCGAATTATGTTCCATTGTCGGAGATTAAAACTCTGGGAATTCCGAATCGACAGACAATATTTTTCCATAGAAAATTTATAACCTGAAACTGAGTGATTTTGGTCAGAGCCACACATTCGACCCATTTACTGAAATATTCGACCGCGACCAATACATAGTTCTTCCTTGACCTGGCGGTCGGGAAAGGACCGACAATGTCGATACCCCATTTATCGAACGACCAACAGATTGGAATAGAGTGCATCTGTTCGGCGGGCTGATGAATCAAGTTTGAATGAATCTGACAATGATGACACCTCTTCACATAATCTACCGAATCAGAAAAAATAGTTGGCCAATAATATCCAGTCCTCGAGCATTTTAGGGCTAATGCTCGAGCTCCAACATGATTTCCTGCTTCTCCCTCGTGAACCTCTTTTATAATCATATTATATTGATTTTCAGAGATACACTTTAATAGGATTCCAGAGGAGGATCGTTTATCATCAATCAGGGTAAATGATGGGGATCGATACTTAATCCTTCTGGCTTCATTAGCATCTTCTGGCAGCTTTCCTTTCTTTAGATAATCGATGATGGGGTCGATCCAAGAGATCTTTTGTTTGTCAATTTCCATGACGTCGATGCCAGGGGTGACATCCAGATCGATAGCGGATGTGTTCGATAACAGCCATGTAATAATCCTTTCCTTCTTACCATCCGCTACACCAGTGAATTTTGACAGCAAGTCAGCCCATAAATTGTCTTCTATAGGAACAGGCTGAATATCGAACTTTTCAAATTGCGATATCAGACTTTTTGCCTTTTTTAAATATTTTATCATATTGAACTCCTTTGCTTCGTAAATGCCCTTCACCTGCCTGTGAACAAGTTCAGAATCTGTCAGCACAGTAACTGATCTTACCTTTGCCTTTGTCGGCGGATCGAGAGATAAATCTGTTCAATGAGATGATTTTTCCGACCAAACTCTGAACATCTGAAAGTTTCTTTGGTGGTTGAAGATTGGTCACTGCCCGGATCTTCTCTGGGTTAGCTTCGATCCCCCTTTCGTGGACATGATATCCAAGAAACTTTCCCGATCGCACCCCGAAAGTGCATTTTGCCGGGTTTAATTTCATTCCATATTTTCTCAATATGTCGAAGCATCTGACGAGATGCTTAATGTGGTCTTCTTCTGTCATGCTCTTTACCAGCATATCGTCCACATAAACTTCCATGATCTCTCCAATTAACTCTTTAAACATCATATTCGCCAGCCTTTGATAGGTTGCGCCCGCGTTTCTTAGACCGAACGGCATAACTACGAAGCAATACACTCCTTGCTCGGTAATAAATGTGGTTTTGTCCTGATCCTTCTCGTTCATGAAAATTTGGTAAAAACCCTGGAAAGCATCCATCATGCTAAAAAACACAAAACCTGCAGTGGAATCTACCAACATATCAATCCTAGGCAGTGGGTAAGGATCCCTTGGGCATAACTTGTTTAAGTCAGTAAAATCGTTACACATCTTCCACTTATTCTCGGCTTTGTCACCATTGGAGACCAGAACCACATTACATAGCCACTCGGTGAAGTTGATTTCTTTTATTTGACCAGCAGCCAGTAACTTATCGACTTCCGTCTTAATTATTTTATCCTTTTCGCGTCCGTGGTTACGCTTCTTCTGTCTCACTGGCTTAGCCTTAGGATCGATGTTTAAAGAGTGGGTTATTACACGCGGATCGATTCCCACTATATCATCCGAGCTCCAGGCAAATACATCTACATTCTCTTGCAAGAATTCCAGGAGCATGGACTCCATTCCTTCACATAGTTCCGTTCCGATTCTGGTAACTTTCTCCGGGGATCCTGGAACCAATATCACCTTCTTATGATCAGGTGCTTGTATGCTCATGTCTACATTCTTTCCTTTCTTTCCCTGCAATTTTTCAGTTTTGGGAATTGGTAAATTCAAGGCCGGGCCTGACTCCAGATCAACCAACTTTCTTTTTGCTGGGATTTTGGGCTCCACTTTCTTTTTTATGCTTAAAGATGAGTTATAACATTCCCAAGCCATGTATTGATCGTTTCGCACCTCCCCTACTCCACCGTCCGTTGGGAATTTTACTTTTTGATGGTAAGTAAACACTACTGCCTTGAAGGTATTTAGAGCAGGTCTTCCCAGTATAGCGTTGTAAGCAAACGGTGTTTCGACCACCAGAAATTTTGTCATCCTTGTTACACTTTTGGGTTTTTTCCCGAGAGTTCTGCTTAATAGAATGGTTCCTAATGGAACAATCTCTGAGCCTCCGAACCCGACTAAAGGAGTGGCTACTCGATCGAGATGAGGATGCTAAAGATTCATTCGAGCGAGGGCTTCTGAGGAGATAATGTTTGCCGAACTTCCATTTTCGACCAAAATTCTTTTGACTTCGTAATTAGCGATTTTCAGCGTCAACACCATGGAAAAATCCGGATCATCTTCATTTGTGTCCCAAGTAACATCGGAAGGTCGATCAGCATCGCTAAAGCTTATGACTTAATTCTCTATGGATGGGAATTCCAAAGAAAATATTTCCTTTTTGGTCGAAACGGTTGATTTTATTGACCTCATCGTCCTTTTTCTAGCGTTTTTGCTATCCCCTCCTGCTGGTCCGCCTGTGATCACGTTTATTACTCCGTTCAACTGCTCATCTCCCTGATTCCGAACCTCCTTTCGCTGATTACTAAACCTACGTGGACTCCTAGATCTATATCGGCCTTTGTAGTTATTTCCTTTGACAAACTCCTTAAGTTTTCCTTGCGCAATTAACTTCTTGATCTCAACTTTCAGTTGATAACAATTCTCAGTACTGTGCCCACGAGCTCTATGGTATCTGCAGTATTGGTCGTATCCCATTGCCCCTGGTCTTGCCTGGGTAATCCTTTGGGCTTCGAAAATTAAATTTCCTTCTTCCAATACAGTCAAAATTTCCTCTTTTGGGATATTCAACTCGGTGAACTGAATTTTTTCAGGTCGGGGGGGGGGGCCAGTTTTGATCATAAGGTGGACCGTAGGCATTCGGCCTTTGCACTGGTACCTGCGGCTTATATGCATTGAGTCGCTGCCATACCGATCCTCTATTCGTCCCTCCATAGTCACTTGGTTTTGGTATGGGGGCTCGGTCTTGCTTTTTGTTAGGAGGGAGCTTTGGGCTATGTGCATTTTTTAATCTATTCATCTCCTCCTGAATCATATACTTCTCAGCAGTCTCCATTATTCATTCAAAAGACTTCGGTTGCTTCCAACATAATGCGTTTCCGAATTGGATGCTTCTAGTTAATTCGAACATCAGAAAAGATAAGTATTCGATTTGAGGGGTATCGACTTTCAATAGCTCGATACTAAATCTCGATAACCATTGCCTCAAGGTCTCTCCTTCCCATTGCTTGCCCGTTCCCAAGTGATTTGCCGACAACTTCGATTTTCTCTGGCTCGCAAATTGATGCTTAAACTTGTGACAAAATTCATCGAAAGAGAATATAGAATTCGGCGGTAATTTTCCGAACCAATCAAGGGCAATTCCTTCAAAGGTCGTGACCATAATTTTGCAGCAGAAATCTTCCGAATGTCCATATAAATTCATCACATTAACAAAATTGTTGACATGTTCCCCGGGGTCGGTAGTCCCGTTATACCGTGGTAACCTTGTTGGTACCGTCTCTGTATTCCTGGCTTCACATATCTCTTGGCAGAATGGCGAGCATCGCATGATGCTATTTCCGATCTCTCTATCTCTGATATTTACTTGGATGATTTCTCTATTTTGGTTCATTTCGGTGCCCCTAACAGCTGTGGCGGCACGGCGGACCTCTATCATTGCTTCTTCCCTATCCAACTTCTTTGCAACCCGTTCCTGCACTATCCTTTCAAGCTCGGACTCTGTAATTCTTTTGTAAGTCGATTTTTTCTTTCTTGCCATATCTATAGGGTGACTTTCTCCTACCACCGAGTCCTCCACATCATGTACTGATCGCACCAGGTTTTCCGAGCGGACATTAGTTTTCGCGGAGCAGCTCGAGGCAAGTTTGGCGCGGGTGCATTCGATGTGGCTCGTAACACACTATTTTCCTTCTCGATGTTCGAAGAAGGGATCTCTGGTCTCCCATAGACAGGTGGCTGATCCACGGGGGATTGGTCAGCCCTTCCACTATTTAGAAATTCCCTGCACATAGTGCCTATGATGAATCTCAAATCAGCAATAGTTGTGTGGATCGGAGCATTGTCCTGGGGAAGGATTGGCGGAACTTCTGGTTGCTGAGCCGCCCTGGATAGATTATCGGGCTCATTATTAACTGAATTCTGAACCCTCGCAGCGTGGGGTGGTTCTCCTCGGTTATATGTATTCCTCCTCGTAGTAGGCATTTTTCGATCTAACACTCAAATAAGGCCCCACGGTGGGCGCCAATTGATCTTATGCAAATTCGTAGTATGATCGATATTAATAATATAAATACTGTAAACGCTATAAAATAAGAGAAAGATCAATGTATATGTATATTCCGAACGTTGAGGTACATATTACAAGTATTGAGGATCCTATTTGAGCATTATAGGATGTCGTACAAGCTAGAGGGCGAAATACATATAAAATGGCCGAATCAATCTATCCGAGCAGCAGCTTTGAGCGGAATTCACCTGGGAAAGCGTGTGTGGCGTCATAAATGCAGGTGGTATTTATAGCGAAAAGTGGTGAGCTAGCTACTCCTCCGCAGGGTTACATTTCTTTAGCCCAAGGGCTTGGGCCTGCGATCGGCCCGACAGTAAACTCCGACCACGAGCATTCCCTGGGTGATCGGATTGTAAAGCCCGCGATTTGGGTTCGGTTTTACATTCGCGAGGTCGGATTCTACACTCTTCGATCTTGCCCGGGTTTCCTAATGTAGAGTCCCAAAATACCCCTTATCATAATGGGTGCAAAACCCATATTGAAGATGGGATTATGAAAATAATCAAAGGTGCGCTTGTGGTGATGAAAGCAGAAAAGATAGCTGCAAATTTGTAAATGCTCAAAGGGGAAACACAACAAGAAGGAGAAACATCTATTGCATCAGCAACTTCAGCAGAAAACTTAACGATGATGTGGCACCGTAAACTTGGCTACATGTCGGAACTAGGCTTGAAAATTCTTGCTGAAAAAAAGCTTCTTCCAGGGCTCAAAAAGGTATCATTATCATTTTGTGAGCATTGTGTTACTAGTAAGCAACACAGATTAAAGTTCAACAATTAAAGTGTTAGAAGCAAAGCTATCTTAGAACTGATTCATTCTGATGTTTGGCAAGCACCGATTATGTCCCTAGGAGGTGCAAGATACTATATATCTTTTATAGATGATTACTTCAGGAGATGTTGGGTGTATCCAATTAAGAAGAAATCAGATGTGTTTTCTGTTTTCAAAACATTCAAAGCGCGGGTGGAACTTGAATCTGAAAAGAAGATCAAGTGTATGAGGACAGACAATTGAGGAGAATATACCAGCAATGAATTTGATAACTTCTGTCAACAAGAAGGAATCAAGAGACAGTTCACAGTGGCATACACTCCACAACAAAATGGAGTAGCAGAGCGGATGAACGGAACCTTGTTAGAACGTACAAGAGCTATGTTGAGAACTGCAGGGATAGCCAAATCATTTTGGGCTGAAGCAGTCAAGACCGCCTGTTATGTGATCAATCGGTCACCACCAACCGCAATTGATCTGAAAACGCCAATGGAGATATGGACTGGTAAACCAGCTGATTATTCTCGTTTACATACATTTGGAAGTCCTGTGTACGTTATGTACAATGCCTAAGAAAGATCGAAATTGGATCCAAAATCCAGGAAATGTATTTTCTTGGGGAATGCTGATGGAGTTAAGGGGTACCGCCTGTGGGATCCCACTGCCCACAAGGTGTTAATCAGCAGAGATGTGATATTCACAGACGATAAAATACAAGAAAAGGGAAATGATAGCACTTCAAAAGAAAAACCAGATACTACTACAGTTGAAGTTGAAGATAGACAATAACAAGAAGTTCTTGATTCTTCTGAAGCAGCACCATAACATGAAGAACAAGAGCAAGTTGAGTTGACAACTCCACAAGTTCGACGATCAACTCGTGAGAGAAGACAACCAGCTTGGCACTCAGATTACATTATGGAGGGAAATGTTGCATACTGTCTACTAACAGAGGATGGAGAGCCGTCAACTTTCCATGAGGCTATAAAAAGTCGGGAAGCTTCTCTGTGGATGATAGCAATCCAAGAAGAAATTGAAGCTCTACATAAGAACAAAACATGGGATCTTGTTCGGCTACCACAAGGAAGAAAAGCCATTGGAAACAAATAGGTCTACAAGATCAAACGAGATGGCAATGACCAAGTGGAGCGGTATCGTGCTAGGTTGGTGGTGAAATGATTTGCTCTGAAAGAAGGTATTGACTTCAATGAGATATTTTCTCGTGTTGTTCGACTAACAACAGTAAGAGTAGTTTTGGCGATGTGTGCTACATTCGACTTGTATTTAGAGCAGTTAGATGTGAAAACTGCATTTCTTCATGGAGATCTTGATGAAGAAATATATATACTCCAACCAGAAGGTTTTGAAGACAAAGAAAAAGAGAACTTGGTTTGCAGGTTGAACAAATCTCTATACGGTTTAAAACAGGCGCCGAGGTGTTGGTATAAAAGATTTGATTCCTTCATCATGAGCCTTGGATACAACAGACTTAGTTCAGATCCTTGTGCTTACGACAAGAGATTTGGTGATGGTGATTTCATTATTCTGCTGTTGTATGTTGACGACATGTTGGTAGCAGGCCCCAACAAAGATCGTATTAAAGAACTAAAGGCACAATTGGCTAGGGAATTTGAACCAGCAAACAAGATTCTAGGGATGCAAATTTACTGAGACAGAAATAATAGGAAGATTTGGCTCTCTCAGCAAAATTATCTGAAGAAAATCTTGCGGCGCTTCAACATGCAAGATTGTAAGCCAATCTCTACCCCTTTTCCTATTAATTTCAAGTTATCCTCAAGTATGAGTCCTAGCAACGAAGCCGAGAGGATGAAAATGTCTCGAGTACCGTACGCATCTGCACTGGGTAGCTTAATGTTCACTATGGTTTGTACTAGACCAGACATTGCACAAGAAGTGGGAGCAGTTAGTCGGTACATGGCGAATCCTGGTAAAGAGCATTGGAGTGCTATGAAGAGGATCCCAGGATATAAAAAGGGTACCTCAAATGCTGCATTATGTTATGGGGGATAACTTTACTGTCAGAGGCTATGTTGATTTAGATTTTGCAGGTGATCTTGATAAAAGTAAGTCCACCATGGGTTATGTGTTTACTCTTGCTGGAGGAGCTGTAAGCTGGGTTTCGAAACTGCAGTCTATCGTGGCTACTTCTACGACGGAAGCAGAATACGTAGGAGCTACACAAGCTAGCAAAGAGGCAATATGGTTGCAAATGTTATTGGAAGAGCTCGGACAGAAACAAAAGAAAATTGCTCTATTTTGTGATAGTCAGAGCGCTTTGCACTTGGCAAGGAATCCAGCATTTCACTCAAAGACAAAACACATACGAGTTCAGTACCAATTTGTACGAGAGAAGGTAGAAGAAGGAAGTGTGGATTTTCAGAAAATCCATACAGAGGACAACTTAGCAGATGATCTGACAAAGCCGCTAAATAGAGAAAAGTTCATTTGGTGTCGATCCTCTATTGGCCTAGCAGAAATGTAAGCAGCATGGAAATAGCAAAGTAGAAAGGATGAAGAGCTACAACAAAATGACTTTAAGTGGGAGATTGTTAAGGGATAAAGCCATTTTGTTGGCATTTCTTCCTTATTAAGAAAACCTTCTACACTAAGGAATTATAGTCAAAATTGGCGACTCTCTTGAAGATTGTAGAAGATTCGAGGAGGTGGAATTACTTATCAAAGAAGTAATCTTCGTAGCTAAGTAATTAGAAGTCAAAAAAGGTGGCTAAGAAGATAAGGAAGAAGTAACATTGAAATTGACTACTTGTTAACCTCTTTATGACATCTATATATATGTTACATTAGTTGTAACATTTGTAGAGTGGTGAAGATAGAATTGAATCCCATTTTGAGAACAAAATAGGGATTGATTCCCACTTGAGAGAATAACATTGAGAAAGAGTAAGAAAACTATAGAGAGAATAAAAGTGAGGTTTCTCCTAATATTTTGAGTCTCTCCTTTGTCATAGAAAGTGTTGTAATCCTTTTGCGATAATAAAATCCTTCTACGATTTGCTCGACTCCGATTGTTTTATCTCATTTCAACAAGTTTTCTCATTTCTACTTTAGTTGTATTGAGGTGTCGGTACCACAACTTCCTAACAATAAACACCATTCATCGATCTATTATGATAGTTTAGGATAGACCAATGTGATGTATTATCATTTCTTTAATGAAGTTAATCACTTATGTTTAATTCGTCTTTTTCAACGATGTTGCTTCGACCCATTTGATGAAGTAATCTGTAGCTACGATAAAGTGAGTGTAAAATTACATGAAGGGGGGTTAATTTTTCCAATCATGTCAATGGCCCAACAACGGAAATGCCACGGTTTCACTCTCAAGTTCATCTCCTCCGCAAGTATCATCTAGATCGTGACATGCAGTTGGCACTCTTTGCAACCTTCAGCAAAAGTAATACAATCTTCCAACATTTTTGGCCCAAAGTAGCCATATCAAGGATGAGCCATGAAATTTTTCGCCCAGCTTGATGTGCAGAACAAATACCATGGTGTACTTCTGTCATCACATTCATGGCATTTTTCGTCGTTACACATTGGACTGATACACCATCACGACTTAGCTCCTATATAACTGATCATCTACTAATACATATTGAGCAACTCTTAAGTTAACTGATCGAGGGGTTGGTTCTGACATAACCAAATTTGTTCTCTCAAATAATTTGTCCCATACAGTATACACCATCATGACTTAGCTCATATATAGCTAATCATCTACTAATACATATTGAACAACTCTTACGTTAACTGATCGAGGGGTTGTTTCTGATGAGTTAACCATATATCTCTTGATTGGTAATCTCCATTATAGATAAATTGGACAATTACGTTATCGAACGATTTAGGGAGTAGACTCTACGACATCATAAAGTCTCATGTTGCCAATTGAGCCAACTCATTAGCTTCATCATTATCTTCTCAATTTACATGATAACATTAAACTCTACGAACTCTGACAGCAATGAAATTGCAGTTAGGAGATATCTATCGAGTAATAGATTTTTGCATTTGTAACTCCCTTGGATTTGCCTGATGACTAGTTAAGAATCGCCAAAGAACGTTATCGATTTTATGGAAAGCTCTCTTAGCACTTCCAAATCAATTATCAACACTTTGTACTAGGCCTAACTATTAGTACACTTAAAATCAAACTAAATTGATAATTTAGTTTTAATTCCAGCAGGCGATGTAAGTACAATACCTGCTCCAAAAACTTTTTTGGTCCTTCAACCGTCGAATCTAGGATCCATGGCTTGACTACCACTATTAGCACATTCAACTTCTTGACCACAACTTGGACTACGTCAATGCTCGAATATTCCCCCAAAAAATCATCCAACACCTGGCCCTTTACTGCCTTTTGAGGCACATACTGCACTTGATATTTTACTAGTTGAATGGCCCATCGATCGGTTTTCACTCTCATAATAGTCTTAAAAATCATGTACTTAATCACATGGAAATTGATATAACAAAAACTAAAACAAGTAACAAGGAACGACACAACTTTTTACACCCCAAAAATTAAGCAAGGCATAGTTATTCTATTGGTGTGTATCTTTGCTATGTTCCAGACAAACGATGGCTCAGATAGTATATGGCTCTTTTGTGCCCGTTCTCGTCATCTTGAGCCAGGAATCCTCCGTAGTACTAAATATCGTCGAAATGTGGAGTTTTAAATCTGTACCCTTGATGGGTGACATAATTACAAGAGTTAATATTAGCTTTTCCTTGATCTCTTGGAAATAATTTCATGCTCTAGATTCCAAACGAACTCCTTCTTGTATTTGAGTAGATGCGATAACACTTTTAGTTCACCCAACCATGTTCGAAATGAATCTTCTCATGAAGTTCACTTTCCCAAGAAATTGCTGTAATTCCTTTTTCTCGATGATGATTTGGTCATTTGTATGGCCTTGGCTTTGTTTTCATCAACCTCGATTCCTTTCTTGTGTACCAAAAATCCAAGTTGCTACCGCCACGCCAAATGCAAATTTCAAAGAGTTGAGTTTTAGCTTATGCTTTCTCATTTTCTTGAATGCCTTTTCCAAATACTCTACGTGTAACACCATATCCTTATAAATATTTCATTTTCCTTTTTTACACTAACATAATATTTGCCATGTAATCTTTCTTTCTTAGCATTACTTGATCTTCACGTCTACCTTGAACTTAATTAATTAATCTTAAAGTAATTAAAATCTTAAAGTAATTAATTGCTCAACCGTAATTTACTAATTGTACAAATGGCCATTTATAGTATATCAACCCCAACCATTCAACAAGAACTCCTGATGATCTTGACTCTCTATCCATCGAAATGTTATCATATATATTACATTGACTATTGGAGCTATTTATGATATAAACATTACCCCACGTAAGTCGTATTTGATGTTGTCAATTTTTACGAAATCTATTGTTAATAAAAAAGACTTGTTGTTTTTTGTATCTCTATTTTCTCGTAAAAACAAGACACTTGCAGTATTTAAACTGATATACCAAATATTCAATCAGTGACATGGCATATTACACGTCAGATTATAAATCAATATCAGGATTAAAACACTATCTTAGTCAACATAGACGAAATCTGGTTCTATTCGACATGTACCAGATCTGGTCCTAATTCAATATACATTTCTGGTCATTATGCTTGCCCTTATGAAGTTTGACATATCAATATGTCGAACTTTACTATTTGTGTCCCGTAAATGATTTTCATACTAAACTTTGCATAAACTTACTATATCAACCCTTCGATCAAGCTATTCGACTTCAATCTCTCAATGGATCTAACCAGTTGAGATCGACCCGAAAAGATCCGACCCGAAATATCCATTTTGGAAAACTATAAATAGATGACATTTGTTACTCTATAAGGTAGGTTTTTCAAGAACCATTACTATACTTTCTGCTATTCCTATCAACAACTGTACTAACTTTAGCATCGGAGAGTCTTCGCCGGATCAACAACCGGCAAAACCTGACGAGTTCCTTTGAGTGCAAGGTTAGGTTCCTAGGAGTGGAGTTGTATTCTATTTGACCGGCAGTAATTCCATACTGTAGAACTGATACCAACAATTACGTGGCACATTAACTTGGACCAAATACTTGGACGAGATATCCGTTCATCAGTTGGCGCCGTCTGTGGGAACCACTAACCCTTGTTCGAGTTGGAATGACGACCAGATCAAAAGTAGTAATGGTACCAATGGCAGAAGCCGCGTCACGTGAACGTGAGCAACAATGAGACAATTTAGAAGATGATCGAATTAGCATGCACGGTGAAGAAGAAGAAGGTGTTGGACCTTCACAACCCATTGAGGAAGTTTACAAGTTTACTCGAGAAGAGTTACTGGAGCTCATCAATACCGCACACAAAGAATGGGTGAGCAGATCGAAGCTTCAAGAGGTCGAAGGTCGAAGGCCTAAAACTTCAAAGCATCACATAGGAAAAGTGAAGGATGCACAAGCAGTTTCGGAAGAAGTTAACAGTAGACCAAGGGAGCAAGCAAATCGACCACTCGAATGAAACAAAGTTGGAGCCTTGGAGTTCTCTGTCGAAGTGAATAAACTTGCGTCCCAGGTCAAATTCTAACCAAGAAGTTAGAAGACAATGAAATGAGATGCGAAAAAGGAGCTCCATGCATTCAAACAGACAAAAGATCCCCATTTTGTGATGAAATATACTTTGAAAGATTGGTACCAACACAAAGAATGCCAATCGGTCTGCTAAATACGATGGAAACGGAGATCTCAAAGAACATATTGTACAATTCACACACAATGTGTAACTACACGATCTTTCAGATAACCTAGCTGCCAAATTGTTTAGCACAACTTTATTTGAGATAGCACAAATATGGTTTGATCGACTGGAAGGAGGCTCAATCACTTCAATCGACCAGTTATATGATAAATTTATTCATCAGTTTGCAAGTGTAAAAGCAATTAAACCACCCGCCAATCATCTATATTCGATCATCCAACAGAATGGAGACAGTTTCAGAACATTTATGCAAAGATTCAAAACAGAACTTCTGAAAGTTGAAATGCCAAGAATCGATTTCTTATAACGGTGCTATTTCAAAATGCTAATAACAGAGATTTTGCCAATAACGGTGCTATTTCAGTCGGATTTTTCTTATAATTTCAGGTGAGTTATAATGTATTTTAATTGTATTAAACAATAAAAATTGTCATTTTTTCTTTATTTAAACTATTTGGTACAAAGCTCATGTTTTCGTTTGTGTTTTGCAATACAGATGAACTAGATACAGACATAGAGAGATTGACATTCAACATACATATAAATACATTGTAAGTTGCAATGATCTTTTTTTGTTTACTTCTCTCAATTAATACTTTATTTGTATTGTTAAATAATCTAATTGTTTCTATTTGTTTCCATGTTTTTTGGCATGCTCAGAAGTACTTAGGTGTTTTTGGAGTATGGATTGTGGATTATTCCACTTTAGTTTTAGTGGTGTAGTTATTGATTGGTAATGATTTAGTTGTGTAGTTTTTGGATAATGAATTATGTTTTTGGATTGTGTTTATGGAAATTGAAATGTGTATGGATTTTGGATTGTGTTTATGAAAATTGAAATGTGATTATTGATTTTGGATTGTGTTTATGAAAAATTGAAATTTGTATGTGAATTTTGGATTGTGTTTATGAAAATTGAAATGTATTTTAGGACTGTGTTTATAAATTGCAAAAAATGAAAAAAAAAAGAAAAAAAAAAGAAAAAGGGAGAAATTCAACCAATTTTGAGTGGTTGGATTTTTTGATGGAAATTTTGCAACTAAATTTGCAACCGGAAAAGTCAGTTGCAAAATTTCCAACAGGTTGGAAATTGGTTGCAAACTCAATTCCAACGGAGGTTTTTTCAACTGATATCTTCGGTTGCAAAATCGGTTGGAAATTCAACTTTCCAACCCATTTTTATCCATTTTCAGTTGCAATTTTGGTTGCAATTTTTGTTTTTTATAGTAGTGAAAAACGCAGAAGCAACATACCAAAGATTAGTCATTAAAATGTTCGAACCACTAATAGGAAAGTCAATGGAAGTTTACGTCGACGATATGCTGGTCAAAAGCTTAAAAGAATCTGATCATCTGGCCCATATCAAACAGGCAATTGACATAACGAGAAAATATGGGATGAAATTAAACCCTTCGAAATGTACCTTTGGAGTTCGAGCAGGAAAATTTTTGGGCTATTTGGTGAATGAGCGAGGAATTGAGGCTAATCCATAAAAAATTCAAGCGGTCATGGACATGAAACCACCAAAAACTGTCAAAGAAGTGCAAATACTTGTTGGAAGAATAACAGCTTTAAATCAATTTATATCGTGATCAGATGATAAAAGCCTGCCTTTCTTCAAAATACTGAAAAATGTGAAGAAGTTCAACTGGACTGAGGAATATGACCTAGCATTCGACCAACTAAAGTTATATTTAACCTCTTCACCGTTTGATAGGGGCTATTTTACACCCTAAAGGATAGTCGAGAACTTGACAAGAATACGATCGACCCAACTAGATACTCAGCCTAAATGCGGATGGATTATGGAGGTCGTGTTGACCTAATAAGAGCATCTCAGCGATCTAGATCCAGAGTCCGAAGTCCATAGGGACATTAGTCTGAGTCCAGTTATGGTTATGTTTCCTTGTATAGCTAGGGATGAATATCTATATAAATACATCGCTTACATTGTATTAGGGCATAATACAGAATATCATACTTACGCCTACATACTTTGTAATACGTGATTAATTTAATAAGAGAGCCTTTGCTACGCATATTACATACTTTTACTTCTATTCATACGTTGCATATTGTTCATCTTTGAGTTGATCCATCCGGAGTAAAATAACTAAGCCCACAAATTATACTGAATCTAGCCTCAATCATATTATTATTGATATTACTGAATCATATGAAATTCGGTAAAATCTGTTGGTTCCCACCATGGGGCTCAGTTAATTACTCGATAGACATATGGCTCGCCCGAGGAAGAACGCACGCAACGACGGAAAAAGCAACACAACGCACCCGCCCCAACCGACAGATGGGTTGCGCGAAAACACCGATGGAGAAGGCATCAACAACCCACTAAACATCGATCAACATCAAGAACTCGATAATCCAGCAACTCAATAAGATCAACCGAACACCAAAATGTAGGTCCTATCAGAACCGCAGAATCCGGCGGCAGACCCGACCACAACAGAGCCTATAGTCCGAGCGATTCCCCCTCCATTACCAGAGAGGGAAGAAAAGCTTAGACAACTAGCCCAGTTGATGAATTCTTTATATCCCGAACTCCTGACAATTCTCGAACCAGAGCCAAGAAATCCGAGGACAGCTCTAGCACGACCTGTTAGGAGAACTCAGAGGCCGATCAATCACATCTCAGATTGGCCGATAGCCCGGGGACAGATTGACAATCTTTGGCTACTCCACACAGGAGTAATGGGACACCGATCGATAATCATATCCGAAGAAGACCCAATCGAGCAAGAGCTACTGCTCATCCCGTACCGCCATAGTCGATGACGATATGCTCGATCCAGTACCTAACCAGCCCAAAACGGTGCGTGTTTCGGAAAGAAAAATAAAAAAGATGGTACAAGAACGCGTAGAACAAAGATTGCTAGCTACTCAACAACTCTGGGCAAGAAGTAAAGAAGTTCAAGAAAGCATTGCCGCATGCTCCCCTTTTTGTAGAGATATTAAGGAAGCACAATCATCTGGACAATTTCCAGGACGACTACCTCCACTGTTCCAGACGATTACATATTCTGCTTTACAAACATAATGAATTTATACGCTCACTCGGCTGAATATACTGCTAAATTGATGGTCACAACATTTGAAGGATTGGCGTTATACTGGTTTGGCAAGCAAGCAACCAATTCTATTTTTAGCTTTCTATAGCTATGTAATAAACTCACCCAACAATTTGCTAGTCAGAAACGAGAAAAACTCCCTATGAGTTATCTCGGAACAATTAATCAACAGGAAGGAGAATCTTTAAGGAGTTGGCTGGCAAGATTCGGAGTTACTAAAGATAGATTCTCCTAACATCGATTACATAATCTCCATATTATTCGACCTTACCAAAAATAGACAATTTAGTAATGCCCTAAGTCGAAAACAACCAAGAACATTCGTGGAGATAATGACTTTGGCCTCGAAGTATATGACTCAAGAAGAGATGAACTCCTTTAAGGACAAAAATAGGAGTAAAACTTCCACCTCGGGGATGAAGCGACAAGATAAAGCTCCAATCCCAAAAATAACGGATTATGATCGATCCCTCCGACGAGGAAATGTTTTTCAGAGGTTGGATTACAATCGCAATGATCAGGATAATAGATCTAATGTCTATACCAGACCACGATCAGCGGAGGAACCACAAAGGAATCGGGTAGATCATTTGGAATATACCAAATTAAATGTTCCTCGAGAAGAAATCCTAGTGCTTCTCGAGAGGAACAATTGGATTCCTCCGGCATAGAGAATTACGCAAGCTAAACCCGGAGCCAGAAATTACAACTTGTATTGCCGGTACCATCGCGCTCATGGCCATCGTATCGAAGATTGTTTTCATCTAAAACAAGAAATAGATTCAAGAAGGAAAGTTGGACGAATATGTTGAACGAAATAGTAGAAAGAGGAATAGAACGAGAAGCCCTCAAAATCATAACCGGAGAAGAACAACACCAAGGAGAACCCCAAACAATGATCCGCCGCAGGACATGGATAACGACCATGTGACGGAACAATACACACAATTTTTGGTGGACCTGCGGGGGAGGGGGGGAGGAGGGGGGACAGTCGTAATGCTCGTCAACGAACAACTAGATCGATCGAAAAAAGGATGGAAATACCAGGGGAAGTATGGACACTAGAGAACAAGGTCCCTAAAGAACAATCCATCAGTTTTAATGAAGACGAGGTCTCCCGAAATATTACCTGGGATACCAAGGAGGACAACCTCGACTTCCCTATGGTAGTTTCACTCTAAATAGCAAACTACGATGTCAAAAGAATATTGATTGATAATGGAAGTTCTGCTAACATTATTTCAAGAGAGGTGTTGACACAAATGAATCTAGGGGAAATAACACTCCAGAGAGTGGCTACGCCTTTGGTGGGATTTGGAGGATCAGAAATCGTTCCATATGGGATCATTAACTTAAGTGTTTCGCTAGGAAAAAGACCCGTAAGAGTAGTCAAAATGATCAAATTTTGGGTGGTAGAAGCACCTTTCGCATACAATGCTATATTGGGTCGACCAAAACCCAATTTATTCCGAGCAGTCGTCTCGACTTATCACCAGAAGATAAAATTTCCTACGACTTCAGGCATAGGGGAAATTGTTTATGATCATTGTATGGCTTGGGATTGTTATAATACCTCCCTAGCGCTGGGTGATAAATTCAAATCTGTAACTCCTGCAAAAAGAAAACTCGTGGAAGCAACTGTCGAAAGAGACAGAGAAACTGATATCCCGAGTACGAATAGAATAGATCGAAAAGGAAAAGAGTCGGTCGACCTCACTCTTAAACCACCTGAACATAAAGACATTATGTTAGTACAAAACGACCCCAAGACAACCACGAGGATTGGAACAGAGCTTAACCCAGAAGGAGAACTCATGCTAATTGACTTCCTTAGGCAGAACGTTGACATATTCGCCTGGAGTGCAGAAGATATGGAGGGCATTGACCCTAGAATTATCACACATTCACTGAAGATCGACCCAACAGCAAAGCCAGCACGACAGAAGAAGCGAAATCATGGTGCTATAAAGAATAAAATAATTAAAGCAGAAGTCGAAAGGCTTCTAACGGCTAAACAAATTAGGGAAATACATTTCTTAGAATGGCTTTGCAATGTGGTCCTAGTAGCTAAAAGGGATAAAAAAGGAGAATGTCTAATAACTTCACCGATCTTAACAAGCTATGTCCACGAGACCCTTATCCTCTCCAGAGAATCGATCTACTGGACGACTCGACCAAGGAGTTCGCGATTTTTAGCATGATGGATGTTTTCCATGGTTTTTACCAAATTTATATGGACGAACGTGACCAGGAAAAGACGGCCTTTGTAACTGGACAATGAGTATACTGTTTCGTGGTAATGCCTTTTGGATTAAGAAACGCATGAGCACCTTACCAAGCATTCATTCAGTCGAAAGAGTATCTAACATCACCTCCTTTACTAGCTAAACCAGCCAAGGTAAAAATAAGCCTGTATATTACCTAAGCAAACTGTTATAAGGAGCAGAACATAAGCCTGTGTATTACCTAAGCAAACTGTTACAAGGAGCAGAAATGAATTACTTGGAGATAGAAAAATTCGCTTTGGATTTAGTGGTAACGGCGCGAAAACTTCGACCATATTTTCTGACCTACAAAATTGTAGTACTCACCAATTAACCGCTAGGCAAGTCTTAACGAAACCAGAAATCTCGGAAAGATTGATTAAATAGGCTATCGAGCTAAGTCAATTTGAGATTGAATATAGACCGCGAACTGCCATAAAGGCACAAGTCCTCGCTGATTTCCTCTTAGAGACCCCGAGCTCATCTATTGATTCACCTAACGAAATAGCTGCATGTGAAATTGACGTTTTGGTTGTCGAAAATCATACTTGGTTAATGCATGTCGATGGGGGCCTCGAATAGGAAAGGAGGCGGAGCCGGAATTAATTTCAGAGGAACAGAAAATGAAGATCTAAACCACGCGATTACTCTATATTTCATTGTAACTAACAATGAGGCTGAATATGAAGCTTTGGTTGCAGGGATGGAAATGGCCATTAAGGTAGGCATCAAGATCCTAAGAGTATTAACTGACTCAGAATTGGTTCAGCGTCAGATAGAAGGATTATACGAAGCCAAGGAATACAACATGATAAAATACCTGGCTAAGGTCAAACAACTCGCGGAAAAATTCGATAAGTTTGAAATACAGAATATCCCACAGTCGGAGAACAAGTGGGTAGATCAGCTTTCTAGGTTTACAGGATCAAGGGATGGCCGAACCGAAAGAGTAATCACTAGGCTGATTTCCAATACCCCGGAAATAGACATAGACAACCTGCATAATCCAGAAATAATGGAAATCGATTTGGGAAAAGACAGTTGGATGACTCCACTAATGCAATATCTGTCAGATGGGACCCTCCCAATGGATCAGAATGAAGCTCGAAGAATAAAATATCGAGCACCTAAATACGCAATCTTAGACAGAAAACTTTATAAAAGATCAGTCTTTGGGGTCCTTATAAAATGAGTTTTCGAACTGCAAATCTAGGACGTACTCAAGGAGATTCACGAAGGAGGAGCAGAAATCCATTGTGGAGCTCGAGCACTTGCATTAAAGTGTCTACAAACAGGTTATTATTAGCCTACCCTAAACCATGATCCAGCAGAATATGTAAAGAGATGCCACTACTGTCAAATTCATGCAAATATAAACCATCAGCCTGCAGAAAAGATGCACTCCATACCGATTTATTGGACATTCGACCAATGGGGAATAGACATAGTTGGACCATTCCACGTGGCGAGATCAAAGAAGAGCTACGTATTAGTTGCAGTAGAATATTTTAGCAAATGGATTGAATGCATCGCTTTAGCACGAATTACACAATTCCAGGTCATCAACTTCTTATGGAAATATATAGTCTGCCAATTTGGAATTCCTCGAGTTCTCATCTCCGATAATGGGACTCAATTCGCTGGAAAACAAGTATTGGATTGGTGTTCGAAATTTGGGATTCAACAAAACTTTACATCAGTAGGACACCCAAGGGCTAATGGTCAAACGGAGGTGGCGAACAGAGAAATAATTAAGTCTTTGGAAAAAAGATTAGGCGTTGCTAAGGGAAAATGGCTGGACGAACTCCTAGGAGTGATTTGGGCTAATCAAAAGACTGTTAAAGTTTCAATAGGTGAGACTCCCTTCAGTTTAGTATATGGGTTAGAAGCTATCATTCCGATTGAAGCACTGATTCCAAGCCCGAGGATCGAACTTTTTGATGAGGAAAGTAATGAAGCAAGAAGGAAAGATGATGTCGATTTAACGGATGCGTTAAGGGAAAAAGCGGCGGTCCGTTCGCATGTTACCAAATCGAACATGGAAAAAGCCTACAATCAAAGAGCCTGAATACGATCAATTAAAGAGGGAGATTTGGTCTTAAAGAAAGTAGAAGTATCAAAACATGTGGGAAAGTTGCAACAAAATTGGGATGGACCTTACATCGTCATCGGTGTAGGAAAAAAGACGTCATACAAAATTGGTCACATGGATGGGACCCCTTTACCAAGAACCTGGAATGCAGTCAACCTCAGGAGATACTATGGACGCTACTAAGCACCGTCTGAACATCGATCTTAGATATTAGTTTGTTATTTTATTTTTTGTGTAATGTTTTTCCCTTATGAGTATTTGTTAAAATTTGAAATAATAAAAGCTTTTGCTTATTTCTCCTAATTCTGTTTCGATATTACGATTAAAGTTTTTCGAAAAAGCCATTGCTTAACAAAATTAAAAGGTTAAAACCAATAATTGGTAAAAAACCTAAGTGTAAAATGAGTAAAACCGATTGGGTCGGTAAACACTCATCAATGTCCAGTTATTGAATTAAAAGGTTAAAACCAATAATTGGTAAAAAAACTTAAGTATAAAATGAATAAAATCGACTGGGTAAACACTCATCGATCTCCTATTATCGAATTAAAAAGGGTTAAAACCAATAATTGGTAAAAAATCTAAGTATAAAATGAGTAAAACCGATTAGGTCGGTAAACACTCATCGATCTCCAGTTATCGAATTAAAAGGTTAAAACCAATTTTCTATTACATTAGAGTCTACAACTATTACAGAAGGCTAATGGGGTTTTTTCCGACTACGATGATCGATCCCCAAGTTGTGGCATGTACTTCTCGACACAAGCTCATTGATTATGAGGTATCCTCCTTGATCAGAAAAGGACACTACCTCTTAATAACACATCCCCAATAAAGGAGAATTGGCATATTCAACAAGGGTTTATGCAAGGACGCCGGACGGAGAAAATTGTAACAACACTTCACCTATCCCTTACAAAGTAACCGCCTTCATCGAAAGAAGCACCAAGGAAGGGAAGTGTTGCCCCTTTTAATGAACTGACCAGTTTTATGTTAAAACTGGTTTTGATATAGAGGACCTTTAATAAAAAATGAATCCTCCATTTTCCAATTCCACCCAAACCAAAGTGAGAAAGATCTTCAAATACAATTAATCGCCATTTGGTTCGACAAAAAATTTCACGAGATGATTCTTCAAGTGTGAAAATGAAGAATGATATTGAATAATTAGAATCCATCTTGAAGGATTTAGATGAACTCCCTTACATATTTATAAATGTGAATAACTTTGTTATTATGAGGAGGAAGAAGAAACGTCGCATCCTTGGAACAAAGCGCCAATTTTAAAGGTGACTTTTTATATTCCCAAAGACTTATGTCTAGTCGACGGAGGTACCCTACTGTATTCCGACATAGAGGATAATGAACGTAGCATGCACATGAGATTTAATCGATTTAGATGATCGAAAAAAGTAAAACCCATAAATGTGCGAAATATTTTGAATCATTTACAACAAAAAAAAAAAAAAAGGAGAAGAGAAACTAACTAGACTATTGATGCTACTAAACTACTGTTCGGAATCAGAGGGCCTAGTCGAAGAAGAACGCATTGGAGTCCCCAGAAAGGCCATCAACTCATCCTGGCGCTTCTGATATCCCTGGTCGAAAGCACCTCGTCGACAGTCCTATCTCGCTTGTTGAATGCGAGATTCAATTGTGCTCTCTAGAGTGTTGTTCAGACGAGCCATATCATCTCTCTCCCTCTGAAGAGCCTCCTTCTCAGCACACTGCTTCTCGACTTCATCAGCAAGAAGTTGCTTATCGAGTGAAGTGGCCCGATGAGAGCTGATCTCATTCTCTAGTCGATCTTTCAGAGCCACTTTGCTAAGCCAAGAATCATCATTCTTAAGGCCTAACTGCAGGACCAAATGTTTTGCCTGAACAATTGATAAACAAGTTAGTAAGAATCGCAGGATGAAACATCCAAAATAAGGAACAGTGAGGAGAGATACTTGTTCATAGTGTTTAAAGATAGACTGAACACGGCTTAGATTATACATATCCTCATATTTCTTCAGCTCGCCAGGAAGAATAGTACTGAAACCAAGATTCCAGGATAACGGGTTGGGTTCACAAGTCCCAGGAAAGACAGAGTCTGGAGGGATCCCATCGGAACGAGGAGTGTCGGACTCCGTAATATCATAGACCTGCTCCCGGAGACAACGATCATCCAGCATCGATGGGGAGCCTGTCGGATTAGGACTCACCAGAATAGCTTTTCCCGAAGCAGAATAACGAACGTGAGGTTCAACCCTGACGATCTGTTTGACCCTGAGAAGAGGTCCCAGCCTCAGCGGAAGAAGAAACAAGCATGCTGGTGGTGGTATCAGTAAGAAGGAAGTTGGTGTAATTGTCCGTACTGGATCGTTTGAGGGAACTCCTTAAAGGCGGATCTGAAACTTGGTTTAGCTGGCTTTGATTTCCTAAAGCACCACCAACCAGCACGTTCTCACTTCCCGACCAGCCTTGGCCGGTAGCAAAGTCAGCAGCGGGATTATCTCTTGGAATCTTAGTCTGAACATGATCTTCGGAACCATGTTCGGAAAAAGGGAGGGAGATAGGAATCTCGACCTCTGAAGAACGATCACCAGAAGCAGAATCTCCAGAGGCTACCCGTCCAGGAGAATGTCGTCTTAGAATATTCGAGGTAGGAGGACAGCTCGAACGAATGTCTTGTTGAATGGTCGATGAGTGAGTTACTGGGCTCGGAGTATTATCTGCCCTACTCGAAGAAAGGGTAGCCGTATGAGCCCCCAAGCTAGCGGTTGTTCGGGGTTCAAAAAGTTCATAAGAAGGGCCTCAGTACGAGATCTCTTCTTTGGAATGACATTCCTCGAAGGATCTCGCGAGGTGTGTTTGGAAGTATTCGAGAAAAGAGTACTCAATCTCGAAAAGTCAAGGGGGAGAGTAAAAAATCGATGGGAGTGCGCGAGCAACTCGAGAGAATATTTTATCTAAGTGGGGATGCGCGGTAAAATAGTGAGAACTTTTTACCCCAGTATTTATACTAAAGGAAAAGACGAGACGGTCCCTGAAGGAGGCGCGAAAAACATATTCAGAAAAGAAGATATGGTAGTCGATTAATCAGTCCGACGAGAAAGAATCCGATAAAGGAAACAAATTATGCAATTAAGACTTATGCCTAAAATATCTTGTACAAGCTAAAAGATGAAAAGTATACAGATTTGCAAGGAGTACATTATACAAAGAAAATAGTACAAAAAATACAAGAACGGCATATCGTCCATCCAAATTTTCTCAAAGCTCTTGATCATTATTGCCCTCCTGATCACCACCCACCTCATCATCCTCATCTCGAAGACTAACCGCACGATCAGCTCCAGAAGTACCCACACCGTCTACTTTAGGAGGGGACACTGGCAAAGGAACCCCCAACTCCTCCACCAAATGTGACCAAGGAGATGACGGTACTCGACGATCAGAACATCCTCAGGAGAGTACGCTTGGCCATTTCGATCTCTGCTGACGTGGATAGCGTTGAAGTACTTTTCCTTGCGGTCTTCAATCAATTTGAGGGCCACCAATTGATGAACAGCCTTTTTGAATTTATTCTCCAAAAGTGGACCAATCGTCTGATGAACCAGATCAGTATGGATTGGAGACGCGATGAAGTCCCAAATAACCTTCTCCTTAGGGTCAATGCCAGCCCTGTTGATCAAACCATCGAGATCTTCATCCTCTTTCTGCTCATCGAGGTGAGCTTGAATACGCGTGATCTGAGACTTAAGTTCACTAACTCTGGTCGCACGCTGAACTTGCTGATTTTCTAGCTCCCTAGCCAACTGATTTGCTTGTTCCTGGGCCCGTGTAGCCTCCATGACAGTATTGTTTATATGAGGATTGTCAGTCTCCAAGTTTGGATTGCCTTTGCGACGATTCTTTTTCCCGCCATCGATAGGAGCGAATTGACCCCTCTAATCTAAACGATACATGTCAACAGGGGCGATGATACGATTGTTTATTAACCAGTGCACTCTTTTCCTTATTTCGGATTTTTTCCCATGGGGTTTTTTCTGAGTAAGGTTTTTAATAAGGCACAATTCATAACTCAATTCAGAGAAATCAACTACTTCTACGAGTTACGACTACATCTTCGCTCGAAGAAGTGAGGGAGTACTGATGGAGGATATTTTACACCATAAAGGATAGTCGAGAACTCGAGAAGAATACGGTCGACCCGACTAGATACTCAGCCTAAATACGGATCGACTATGGAGGTCATCTCGACCTAATAAGAGCATCTCAGAGATCTAGATCCAGAGTCCGAAGTCTATAGGGACATTAGTATGAGTCCAGTTATGGTTATGTTTCCTTGTATAGCTAGGGATGAAGATCTATATAAATCCATCGCTTACATTGTATTAGGGCACAATACAGAATATCATACTTACACCTAAATACTTTGTAATACATGATTAATTTAATAAGAGAGCCTTTGCTACGCATATTACATACTTTTACTTTTGTTCATACGTTGCATATTGTTCATCTTTGAGCTGATCCATCCGGAGTAAAATAACTAAGCCCCGTAAATTATTCTGAATCTAGCCTCAATCATATTATTATTGATATTACCAAATCATGCGAAATTCGGTAAAATCACCGTTGCTGGCGAAACCTGTAGGAAACGAAGCACTATATTTCTATGTGGTCGTGTTAGATCAACTATCAGTTCAGTATTAATAAGATCAGAAGGAAAAGAGCACCAACCATTATATTATGTAAGCAGAGTGCTACAAGGACCGAAAAATAATTATATGGAGATAGAGAAATTTCCACTTGCCCTTATGACGACAACATGAAAAGAACAACGCATCTTCATAGACAAAGAACTACGAGATCACCCCCTTCATTCTGGGGTGACGGAAGGATCGTACCATTCGAGCCGTTATATATATACTAATTAGGATTTAGTTGTTAATTTAGATATTTTATTTAGGTTTCTTCAGATTAATTTTAATTGAAATTTCTTTGAAGAAATTTTTCATTAAAAAAAAAAAAAAAAGTTGAATTGGTACTCTATCCCTTAATTTTGTACTTACAAAATAGCAGATTAATATAGAATGCATAGTAAGGGATATAATGAAATTCTTTGCTTGGCTCATTCGACAATAAATAATTCAATCAAATAAAGTAATATTACTATGGTTCGAGAGAAAGTAACAGTATCTACTCGGACACTACAGTGGAAGTGTGTTGAATCACGAACAGACAGTAAACGTCTTTATTATGGGCGCTTTGTTCTATCTATTTCTTCATATTTTGACTTCTATGAAGTTTCTTTCTTTGATACAGCTGATAAAAATCGTTGTTTTAGACAATGCATATGTAGAAAGCCTATTCTTTTTTTTTTTTATTTTTACTTCTATAGTGGAGATAGTCGCACGTAATGACAGATCACGGCCATATTATTAAAAGCTTGTGGTAAGAACCCCACAAGATAATCGTCTTGACAAGCCAACCGTTGAGACAATTTCTCTCCAAACCTAATGCATCGGAAGACTTATAAAGTGATTTTTCGAACTAGGAGAATATGATATCGAATTCCAACCAAAAACAGCTGTTAAAGCTCAAATATTGGTCGATTTCATATTGGAGAATTCGTCGTCTGAACCTATGAATCCAACGGTAACTTGGATGATGCATATCGATGGATCTTCGACATCAGCAGGAGGAGGAGCTGGAATTTACTTCCAAGGACCAGATGACATTGAGTTAGAGTTTGCTTTAAATTGGACTTCCTCATTACCAATAACGAGGCAGAGTATGAAACATTGGTTTCTAGGCTAAAATGGCATTTGAGACCGGCGTAAAAAGTTTGGTAGTTTACACTGACTCACAGCTGGTAGAAAAACAATTTAAATGGTTGTTTGAAGCCAAAGAAAAAATCTATGATTAAATAACTGGCTCTAGCTCATGAATTAGCATCAAAATTCAAAAGCTTTCAAATCGTATACATTCCGAGAGAAGTGAATGCTGGAGCAGACCCTATTTCAAAATTTGGAAATCTAATCGTAAGCGTTAAAAAAAAGAAAGGTTACCCTGATGTGGTCTACTAAGTCCTCAATTGTTGATAAAGCCCAGGAGATTACGTAAAAAATAGGGAACATTAAAGAACAAAAAAAAAGAACTGGAAGACCGAATTTGTAAAATATCTGAGGGACGGAACTTTACCTGAGGATATAAATGCAGCCAGACGATTGAAATATCGAGCAACTCGATATATACATCTGAATGGAGATTTGTACAGAAGATCAATTTCTGGTCCCTTAGTTAAATGCTTGGCCCCAGCTCAGGCCACAATTGTTTTAAAAGAGATACAAGAAGGATCATGCAGAAGTCAATCAGGAGGTCGATCATTGGCTTTAAGAGTATCAAGACAAGGTTACTACTGGCTAGAGCTGATCTGCGAAGCAAATGAGTATGCCCAAAAATGTGCAAAATGTCAATTTCATGCTAATATCCCTAATCAACCTGCTCATAATATGGAACTAGTATCGATTGCGTGGCCAGTAGATCAATGGAGAGTCGACTTAGTTGGGCCACTTCCTAAGGCTAAGGGATAAGTCCAATATCTGTTCATGGGCATCGAATAATTCAGTAAAAGGATCGAAGTTGAAGCTCTTGCTACCATCTCAAAGACCCAAATCATCAATTTCTATTGGAAGAATATTGTATGCCGATTTGGCTTGCCAAGAACTATTATATCTGATAATGGATGACAATTCGTTGGAGCTAGAGTTAATGCATGGTGTACCAAACATGGAATACAATAGAGATTTACTTCGGTAGGATGTCGACAAACAAATGGACAAACAAAGGTCACGAATAAAGATATTGTACAACTATTGAAGATACCATTCATGCAGGTCGCTACTTATGCGACAAGGAATTTCGCTACCTTATTCCACACCGGGCACAATAAATAATTGAATGTAAAAAGGGGATCATAAACAAAAAAAGGAGTCAGTGACCCCAGGTCTCTTTGTATGTGTTGTCCGGAAAGAGGAGGACTCAATGACTACTTAGATGCTTTCAGCAGTTATCCGCTCTGCACTTGGCTGCCTGTAAAATACTTGAAAAAGCAAGTAGAGCATGGCTTGATGAATTACCCTGGCTGATGACATGGGCAAATCGAACAAAAGAGAGGACAACTATTGGAGAAACTCC
Organism: Penstemon eatonii; assembly: GCA_038501285.1. Classification (NCBI taxonomy): domain Eukaryota; kingdom Viridiplantae; phylum Streptophyta; class Magnoliopsida; order Lamiales; family Plantaginaceae; genus Penstemon; species Penstemon eatonii. The sequence continues at coordinate 54,536,499 of CM076715.1, read as the reverse complement.
GTTCAGTTTGGTCTATGGTTCTGATGATGTGGTTCCAACTGAAATACAAGTTCCCAAAAAAAGAGTTGAATTATATGGAGAAAAAGCCAATGAGGATCGAAGAAAATACGAGATTGACAAAGCTGAAGCAAGAAGAGAAAAGGTTTTAACAGAAATTGATAATGTCGTGAAAACGTCATTATTACCGGCACCTCCCAAGCTCAAAAGTATTGATTGTCCTCAAGCTTTAGTGTGTTCTTGGGTGTTTTTTCCTTCTTTTGTGTTTATTTGTGTCGTTTGTTCGTTGCTTTGTGTTTTCGTTGTTGTGTCGTTGATTTCGTGGTTTTTGTGGCTTTCATAGGAGCCTTTGAATAAGAGCTTCAAGGAAAGAACATTCCGGAGTAAATAATGCAAAGACGTGGATGGCTGCTCACTCCAACAAGTATAACTCTTTCATGGGTTATCCAATGAAGCTTAATTTTTAGTATGATGTAGGGGGGGAAGTTAGCTACGCTACAGTTTTTACGGATCAGCACTTGAAGGTCGGACGAGGGGGAAACATCTATTTGAAACTGCCTTGCCAGAATAGCCGAGAGTCAGAGTCGCGACTTCAGAATCCAGAGTTGCGACCCCAGTAGAAGAGAAGAAAAACTGCAATTCAGAGACGCGACTTCAGAATCCAGAGTTGCGACTCCGGCTAGCAGGAAAAAAAATGCACGCTTTGAAAGAAAAATTGGAATTTCAGCAAGATAAATGGAGGGCTTTTCCTGCATTTTGCAAGACTTATTTGGTGTTGATATAAATGCTTAATCAAAACCCTATTTTCACACCTTTTGACACTACACTTTACATTTTACTTTAATTGGAGAGATTTGGAGGAGGCAATTGGGGAATTTGTGAAGATCTCCAAGAGACTAAGCATTTTCTATCCCAAATTTCATCTTTTTATCTTTATAATATGGATAAGAGTATGAGGATGATATTGGATGATTTTATTGATATCATGAGTAGCTAGATCCCCAATTCCTAGGCTTTCATGAATCCTACGTTTGATCTATGATTGAATGATGAATTAAATGTTGATTACATGCTTGTATGTGATTGCTTATATAATTTTGTGCTTATTGTCATCTAATTGCTTGATCACCAATTGGGTGTTATCTATTGGTCTTTAAAGTGCTTGACAAAGTATATTGGAGATTAGAATAGGAAATTAGATTGTGATTTGATCCTAGGATAGAAATATATCTAGCTCATTTCATATCCTAATAGGTTCAAGCTTAATGCATCAACTAGATTAATCCATTTAGACATAAAGTGGGTTAATTTATCTTGATAGGTTCATATGCAACTCGAAAGATACATGTGAATATATTTGAATCCTAGGAAAGTAATCACTAGCATGGGTCAACAACTGATTTAGCTAATTGGTCATAGATTAGACTAGGTGACATAGAACTCTAGGAGCTTTTTATCATTATACCCACCAAGTGTTTGATAATTTGCCTGAGTTACTTTCATTTACTTTTCCATAGTGTTAATTGCTAAAACAAGCGTCCAAACATATTCGAACCATGAATCTAAGTAGAGTAGCTTTAGTCCTAGTTGGTAGATAGTTGTTCAATTCTCTGTGGGTTCGACACTCGACTTATCTTTTTATTACTTGGAACGATACGTATACTTGCGTGCTTTGCGTGTTAGTTTATATCGCGAACAAGTTTTTGGCGCCGTTGCCGGGGAATTGTAACAATTGTTTGCCAATTAAGATTTTTGTTTACTTTAGCTTGGATTTATTACTTACTTTGTGATCTTTTGTTCCATTAGGTGTATTTCTCTTGGTATATGCGAAGACCCACCCGAAAGTCAATTACACCCAATAGTAGAATGGCCTACAATGTTTCATATCCAAGGTCAACCGAGGGAACATCACTCTGTTATTGTAAGCATTGCATGGGGGAGAGCACAATTGCATGTTGCCCAATAAATTCCAATTCTTTTAGATTTGAGAATACATATATGGGTAATCAATATGAGCCAAGTCCTACCTACAATAGCTACAATACCGAGTGGGGGAATGACCCGTATTATCCAAGGAACAATGAGTGGGGATGTGGACCAAACCCGGATATGATGTTGACTACCCCATTCATGCAACTGAGCTATCAAGAATATTCTCAACCATTGGTAGAGGCAACACCATCTTGGGAAGATGCATTCACTAAGTTTATCGAGCATACCAATAAAATACAACAAATCAACGACGCAAGATATCAAGAGCATTCGGTCATACTGAGGAACCTAGAAATCCAAATGGGACTAGTTTCTCAAGCTTTGAGCCTTAAACCTCAAGAACCTCAAGAAGCATTGTCAAGTACTACCGAGGCACCAAAACGATCGTTAGAAATAAATGGGTCTCCTATTAGAGACGTAAGTGTTGATCATCCACAAATGGGTTGTGAAGGATTGAGAAACTCTATCGATCCTCCTCGGATCGTTTTGGAAAATCATGAAGATGGGATCTCTTACATGGTTGTTCATGATGTTATATTAAAGGAAGAACAAGGTGGATCGAATGGATCGAAAGAGCTTGAAAAGGAATATAAATTCATCATGGAGGAGGGGTTTAACCAAAATGCCATAAATTGTTCTTATGTGGACTTAGTTATTCCCGACGAAGATAAGTGGACTCTCCCAAGCAAAACAACATGGATAATTATGGGGAAAGACTACAAAAGATTTGAACCGGGAGATAAAAGGTTTCAAGTTGATGTGAGGTTCAAACCCATCCCAAAAGAGCGTACAGTGGAAAAAGTAAAGCCTGAGATGAATTTAAAAGCAAAGAGGTCGGGGCTCATACTTGATGCTGATGGGATACTGTTTGATTATTGGCCACCCTGAATGAAAAGAAGTTTCAAGTCGAGCTACCGACTCTAAACAAAGCGCTTCTTGGGAGGCAACCCAAGTTTCTTTCTTTGTCTTTGTGTCTTTTGTGTTTGTCTTGTGTTCGTGCGTGTTTAAAATTTGTGTTTTGATTGTGTGTAGGTACAAGGAAATGAAGCAAGAAGAAAATGAGGTGAATTTCATTGAAGATGAAAATTGAGAACAAAAGGCAACCATGGGATTGCAAGGGACGAGCTCTCTTAGGGACGTATTTTAATTTCCTTGTTTTTCCCATATACTACTTTATTTGACCTATTCGATATGGTTGTACTTTGATTCCTTTTCTCGCTTACTTTCATTCTTAGATTTGGATGAATGTATCTCTACACTTTCAAAGCTCCCTTTTGTGTTTGTGTTTTGTTTCGTGTTTTTGTTTGTGCTTGTTTGTTTTTTTTTTGGTCTTTGCTTGGTGTGCTTGTTTGTGCGTTTTGAGGTGTTGTAGCGTCGACCTCCCTCTGTTTTTCTCTTTTTCTTGTCGCAGTGGGGACACTACTTTATTTTAAGTTTGGGGGGGAGGTCGCAAGTACGCGTACTTGCTCGTTCGACCAGTCAAATTTTTTGAAATTCACATAATTTTTGAAACTTTTTCCTATAAAAGTTGCGCACAACAGCTAAAGTTAGGTTGAATACGAGATGTGTGACAAACGGTGGAAATAGTAGAATTTAGAACTCCCAATGAGTAGCTTAGGTATTTTTTTGAAATTAGATAAAATAATCGAAAGTAAAGAGATCGAAGTGACCTAAGTTTGGGGGGGAGATCCCTTTCTACGAATGAAAAAGCTTTTGAATGCCTAACTTTTAAAAGAAACGAGTAGAGAGGTTGCTAAAATGTATGCACCTCTAGGGTGAAAAGAAATGCTAAGCCTTCAATGATGAAATTCATGAGACATTTTTGTAATCTCTTCTATTCATTAGTGCAAGAATTGTAAAGCTCAAATTACATGTAAAGCACCAAAACAAGGAGCTAGTAGCCCTTGGAATCAATAAGTGCGAGTCGCACAAACACTCACTGTTGGTGTTATTTCTCATTGCAATATCTTATGTAAAGCACACAATGTGCTAGTTTTGAATTGTAATATCTCTGTAAGCGCATTGTATCAAGTGAGAAAGAGTCAGGAACTAAAAATGCCAAGTTAGTTCAAGGTTAGGGACAACTCTTAAATTTCCTACACTTAGTCTCATGGTTGTGATCGGAACAATTGGTTTTTTATTCTAAGTTGATGAAAAATACCTTAGTTAACTTGAGGAGTCCACGCAAATAGGTTCAATGATCTTGATTCACTTGGAGTTACTCATTTAGAAAGATACCTAGCCGATGCCGACACACACACACGTAGGGACTTGTTGAGAAAATTATGTGAAAGTCCTAAGATTTGACGTTTTGATCTTGTACGTACCTTTGTACTTGTTTTCATTTTCTTTGCTCGAGGACAAGCAATAGTTTAAGTTTGGGGGGGTGATAATGTCGTGAAAACGTCATTATTACCGTTACTGTCAAGCTCAAAAGTATTGATTGTCCTTAAGCTTTCGTGTGTTCTTGGGTGTTTTTTCATTCTTTTGTGTTTATTTGTGTCGTTTGTTTGTTGTTTCGTGTTTTCGTTGTTGTGTCGTTGATTTCGTGGTTTTTGTGGCTTTCATAGGAGCCTTTGAATAAGAGCTTCAAGGAAAGAACATTCCGGAGTAAATATTGCAAAGACGTAGATGGCTGCTCACTACAACAAGTATAACTCATTCATGGGTTATCCAATGAAGCTTAATTTTTAGTATGATGTAGGGGGGGAAGTTAGCTACGCTACAGTTTTTACGGATTTGCATTTGAAGGTCGGACGAGGGAGAAACATCTATTTGAAACTGCCTTGTCAGAATAGCCGAGAGTCATAGTCGCGACTTCAGAATCCAGAGTTGCGACCTCAGTAGAAGAGAAGAAAAACTGCAATTCAGAGACGCGACTTGATCAGAATCCAGAGTTGCGACTCCGGCTAGCAGAAAAAAATGCACTCTTTGAATGAAAAATTGGAATTTCAGCAAGATAAGTGGAAGGTTTTTCCGGCATTTTGCAAGACTTATTTGGGGTTGATATAAATGCTTAATCAAAACCTTATTTTCAAACCTTTTGACACTACACTTTACATTTTACTTTAATTGGAGAGATTTGGAGGAGTCAATAGGGGAATTTGTGAAGATCTCCAAGAAACTAAGCATTTTCTATCTCTAATTTCATCTTTTTATCTTTAGAATATGGATATGATTATGAGGATGATATTAGATGATTTTATTGATATCATGAGTAGCTAGATCCCCAATTCCTAGGGTTTTATGAATCCTATGTTTGATCTATGATTGAATGATGAATTAATTGTTGATTACATGCTTGAATGTGATTGCTTATCAGATTTTGTGCTTATTGTCATCTAATTGCTTGATTACCAATTGGGTGTTATCTATTGGTCTTTAAAGTGCTTGACAAAGTAAATTGGAGATTAGAATTGGAAATTAGATTGTGATTTGATCCTAGGATAGAAATATACCTAGCTTATTTCATATCCTAATAGGTTCAAGCTTAATGCATCAACTAGATTAATCCCTTTAGACATAAATTGGGTTTAATTTATCTTGATAGGTTCATATGCAACTCGAAAGATACATGTGAATATATTTGAATCCTAGGATAGTAATCACTAGCATGGGTCAACAATTGATTTAGCTATTGGTCATAGATTAGACGAGGTGACATAGAACTCTAGGAGCTTTTTATCATTATACCCACCAAGTGTTTGATAATTTGCCTGAGTTACTTTCATTTACTTTTCCTTAGTGTTAATTGCTAAAACAACCGTCCAAACATATTCGAACCATGAGTCTAAGTAGAGTAGCTTTAGTCCTAGTTGGTAGATAGTTGTTCAATTCTCTGTGGGTTCAACACTCGACTTATCTTTTTATTACTTGGAACGATACGTATACTTGCGTGCTTTGCGTGTTAGTTTATATCGCGAACAGAAATACAAGCCTATAAAACCACAATATATGGCTAAAGCTTACAACAAGAATGTGCGATTAAAAACATTTCAAGTAGGTGATCTAGTGTTGAATAATATCGAGGCATCCAAAGACATTGGTAAACTCGATCCAAAATGGGAAGGGTCTTATAAACTCATCGAAGTTGGAAGAAAATGAGCATATAAATTAGAATATCTGAACGTAAAGCATGTACCTAGAACCTGGAATTTTAGAAATTTAGGAAAATTCTATACTTAGGATTTTTCTTATTAAGATGAACATAAACTATCACTAATTGTATTTTGTACTACTGCAAAAAACAATCAATGAAACTGAATTATCTTTTGGGAAATTTAAATAGGCACCCCCTGACTATTACCTAAATTACAAGAAATTAACCTCCTGTTTTAAATATTACAAAAATACCCCCTCAACCAAAAATTGTATTACAAGGACACCCCCTTGTTACATAAAATATATTACCAATACATCCCCTAAAATTTACAAATACACCCCTCGAGGGGGTGTTTTTGTAATATTTCAAACAGTAATTTCTTGTAATTAGGGTAATAGTCAGGGGGTGTCTGTGTAAATTACCCTTATCTTTTTATGCAAAATTACAAGTGGTTGCTCTTATTAAACAACTGATAGTGAAAGCATCAATCATCTTCGAGAACTTTCAAAGCATCGAATCCTTACACTGTAAAAGTGATAAGTAAAACAATTGATAGATTTCATAGCATCAATCATTTTCGACAGATTTCAAAGCATTGAATCCTTACACTATAAAAGTGATAAGTGAAACAATTGATAGCTTTCAAAGCATCAATCATATTCGAAAGCTTTCAAAGCATCGAATCCTTACAGTATAAAACAATTGATCGATTTCAAAGCAAAACACTTGTTCAAATTGATACTGATCTATTCGACCAAATTGATAATGATCTATTCGACTAAACAATTGATAAAATCCTAGATATCTGATCTATTCGACTAAATTAATCTCATCATACAGAAACCAAAAACACTTGTTCAAATTGATACTTAAATGTGATCATGTTTGATCGAAGTAATTGATGTCGATTAATATTTTAGTTCAAATACAAGTATTTATTCGATCAGATGCTCGAAAAATCAATAATGTCACGTTCAAAAGTATTGTTAAATATAACGTTACACTTAGTCCATAACAATTATCAAAATTTGAAAAATAAAGTCGAAAGTAAGAAACTAAAAGAACATAACCAAATTCAGAGATAATCCAAACAAATTGGGCATAGATTACTGAAGCATAAAAGTTACACATACTTAAAAAAATATTCAGCAAAACATCAAAAGGTGCATATTATAAAATAAAGGCATCATATATGGCATCGAGAGGTCGGGCACAATCGACACAGGGGGCCATCCGATCGAGGCACTAATTCAGAACAACTAGCCACCCCCTAAAAAAAGCACAATATCATTCGGTGATATGAGAATCATCCCCAACCAGATTCTTTATATCAATATGATCAAACGTCTATGTATCCTGGGAAATTTCATTACCAATGCCCTAATCGATAATACTATCAATTTGCTCGCTTGTAAGAACCTCATGTTGCACACCTCGACTATGCTCAGTCGCTAATGGTTCGATATGGGGCTTCTCTTGATCGCCTTGAGGCTTCTCTTGTTCAACATGAGCATTGTCAACTATTCCTTGAGGTATTCGCAATCATCATTTTTTACCGGGTCTAGGGCTCCTTTGTCGAAACGCTCGTTCAAAAAGCCAAGCTTTCTGCATTGTTTCCAACCATTCTAAAAAACACCAAGCAATTAGACATCTGCATTCATATCAGATAAGGCATCATAAGTAGGAGAACGGTAAAACTCTCCAGCAGTTGCTAGCTTTTGATCACAATTTAGTACAGTCGACATCGACATGCCCTCAGTTCGACCTCTTTCATAGATTTGATTCAAATCAAACATCAGGTGTTCAATTTTGAGGTTCTGATCCTCAACCTTTTTATGCAACCCTTCGACATCAGCGTTTCGAGCAGTGAGTTTCTCTATAGCATCAATAACTGATAATCTTTCCTTTGAAGTTCAATTTCAGCATCCTTCTATTTCTTTCTGCATCCTTAGAGCTTGCAGAAATGGCTTTCATCAAATTGTGTTGTTCCTTCAATTTCTTCTTCATTTTGTCAAGATCCTTAAAGGCACGCTCAACAAGAATGTAACCTTGATACATAACGTTGCTTGCCTGAAAAATCAACAAGAATGTCGAATGACTAAATATATCAAATTTATATAAATCGAATATACTAATTCGACCAGAAACTTACAGAAACAAGGTGGCAGGATCCTTTCTTCAAATTTTGTTTAATCTTCTTCTTGCTCAACTTAATTTGATCTTTCTTGAAAATCATAGATTGAAATACTTTCCAAGCCTTTCCTTTATCTTCTTGCTCAAGGACTGAAGAGTTGAGAGGAACTCCTCCAGCACTAGGAAGCTCAAAATTCATTATACTCTTGATATCCTCATCAGACGAGAATTCGAGAACAGGCTCTTTTCCAGGTGGTCGAGCCACAACATCATTTTCTTCTCTAGGCCTCTTAGTACCTCGAACAGATTCAGGAGTCAAAGAACCAGGTTCTCTCGAGCGAGTACTCCTTTGAGACATCGTAGCTTGTGAAGTTCTAACAGCTTGATGGGTCGAAGCATCTGTTATACTTAGAACAGGGTGATAAGTTTGGTTCGATGAAGCTATTTGTGCTCGGGTTGGATTGTTTGAATGAGCACTCGGATTCTGACCTTGCGTGGGATGAGGTGCTTGGTTCGACTCTGTTCCTCGAGCCATTTCAATCATTCTTTTTGCACTTTGAGACATGGTGGCAGAAATTGCTTGCTCTACGTAAAATTGTCAAGAAATCGAATTAGATAAGAAAGTAAGAAGAAATTAAACTTATTTAATAAATCAAGATAATCGATATACACTACCTAAAGTATGATAACTTCTTTGAGCCTTCGACATCGACATTCCCCCTAATCGAAGAATAGGTTCTCAAATTATTTTCTTAGGATTAAACTTATTTTCTCTCAACTGATTCAAAAACCCAGAACCCCATGAAGGATTTGCTACACTTTCAATTCTAATAGGACCAGTACACCACTCACATCAAACATTCCAAACATAACCTTGAGGGGGAGCAACGTAGACAAATCGGTGTTTCCACTCCTTGCCATAACGGGATTGAATTTGGGACAAATTTTTTTTCTTATTCCTCGATTTAATAAAATAAAATCCAACAATCGACTTCGGAGACTCAGTAACAACAAACAGATTGTTGAAATTAGCAAAAGAAGAGGCTTGATCTAGGGCTTTCATTATCAAACAAAAGGCAATGATGTAAGTCATCCCATTAGGAACTATTTGTATAGGATATAAGGATAACTGATTTAAAATATCAGCCACTTCGACAGGTATGGGAAATCAAAGACCAAGTTCGAGATGATGAATGTTAATTGCTCTACAATTATCAGGTGGGGCATTCATTCGATCATTTTCTACTGGTTCAATTACTGACCAACCACTAGGAAAAGAATAAGTTTGTGCTAATGAAGAAACAGGAAATCTATAAAATCCAGGCAAAATTTGTTCGTATCGATCTACTGTTTTGTATCGATCAGAGACCTACTTCTTCTACATCACCCCCCTCTACTTGCCCTAATTCGACATCACTCACTTCAAATTGCCCTAATTCGACATTACCAAATAATACAGATTGAACTCTAATGCTATCTATTTCATCATCACCAGTTATATCGATAAAATCAGAACTAAAAGAAACTACGGGGGAATCATCAGAATCGAGCTCAGAACTAGACGCACTACTAGAGGAATTTAAAGACATGCTTAATCGAAGTATGAAGGAGACAGAAAATTACCCGAATAACAAGAGCATTCGACTATAAAAAGAGTGAGTTCTTCGACCTAGGGCTTGAAGCCTCTTTGACCAAATCTGCTCAAATTAGTAAATTTATGGTATGAGGGTAATTGGTAAAAGCCCCTTTATATAGAGAGTTGAAAAGGGTAAATTACATAATTAACCCTCGATTTTAATAGACGGTTCAAATTTCGAGCCGACGACTTTTTGATCCAAAAATTTTTTTACTCTCAAAATATTTAAAATTACATTTTTAACCCAAATGAAGAAATAATTACATATATATACACATATATATCAAATAGGAGTGAATATATTCAACACAACAGTGTCGAAGTTTGCTGATATTTACATATATAGATTGTCAAATACACACATATATGCCTATTCGATATTTAATTACCTAAATAACTCATCGATATATATATATATATATATATATATATATATATATATATATATATATATATATATATATATATATATATATATATATAACCTATCGACATATTATACATATATATGGCATTCATTAGAATTTCGACATATTATCTTTAGATACAAAAAATGATATATAAAACCACCAAATTAATCTCCTCAAGAATAGCACTTTGATGTGGGCTTCGATGTATAAGTACAAAACTCAATTGTTTATGTGTCATTTATTTCCATTATTTATTTCACAAGTTCAAAAATTCAATTTTCATATCGAATACTTGAACTTCAGGGACAAATACTGTTATATATATATATATATATATATATATATATTATCAGATTATCAATTATTCAAAACTTTTAAACTTCACAAATTAAAGACTTCGATTTTTAATATCGAATACTTGAACTTTGGGGAATATTGATATACCAAATATTCAATCAGTGACATGGCATATTATATGTCAGATTATAAATCAATATCAGGATCAAAACTCTATCTTAGTCAACATAGACCAAATATGGTTTTATTCGACATGTACTAGATCTGGTCCTAATTCGTTATACATTTCTGGCCATTATGTTTGCCCTTATGAAGTTCGACATATCAATATGTCGAACTTTACTAATATGTGTCCCGTAAATGATTTTCATACTAAACTCTGCATAAACTTACTGGATCAACCCTTCGATCAATCTATTCAACTTCAATGTCTCAAAGGGATCGAACCATGTCAGATCCGACCCGATATATCCACGTTGGAAAACTATAAATAGACGGCATTTATTACTCTTCAAGGTAGGTTTTCAAGAACCATTATTATACTTTCTGCTATTCCTATCAACAATTGTACTGTCTTTAGCATCGGAGGGTCTACGCCGGATCAACCACAGGCAAAACCTGACGAGTTGTTTTGAGCACAGGGTTAGGTTCCTGGAAGTGGAGTTCTGTTCGATTTTACCGGCAGGAATTCCATACTGTAGAATGGATATCAGCTATTACGTGGCATATTAGACCTGGACCAAATACTTGGACGAAATATCCCTTCATCATAAACCAACATTAATTGCTCATTTTTTGGAAAAATAAACGTCTCTTATTTTTGGAATCAAGTGATAGAATCTAAGCCGCCAAAATTTTTAATTAACTTCTCTCATATTTCTTGCACACATAACTATAGATAATGATATCAATTCCCATAATTAGAGTGCCCTCTCCCTTCCTCCATCATAATTATTCCTTCAATTTTCGTGCTCTTTTTCTTCTTCTTTTATGTTTTCCCTTCACAATCTTCTCTTTTCACACTATATGAAACATCAAACCCTAATTCCCCTTGTTTTTCTGTTTCCCTTCACAATCCTCTCTTTTCAAACCATATAAAACATCAAACCCTAATTCTCCTTGTTTTTCTAGAAAAGGTAAGTCCAAAAATTAGTCACTTTCATAATTTTTGTTATAGGACTCTGATAATCGAGAGAGAGTTCTAAGAGAGGTAGAAATAAAATTTGAGAGAAAAAGATGAAAAAAATAGAAGATGACATGCAAGCTTACACTAAACTAGTTAAAAAAATATGTAGTCATGATAGAGTCCCTCCATGTCATACTATCTATAAACCTTTATGGAAAGCTCCCTTAGCACTTCCAAACCAATTATCAAGGCTTTGTACTCGGCCTAATTATTAGTACACATAAAATTAAACTAAATTGATAATTTAGTTTTAATTCCAGCAGGCGATGTAAGTATTATACCAGCTCCAGAAACTTTTTTGGTCCTTGAACCGTCAAAAGCTAGGATCCATGGCTTGACTGCCACTATTAGCACATTCAACTTCTTGACCACAACTTGGTCTACATCAATGTGCGAATGTTACCCCAAAAAATCAGCCAACACTTGGCCCTTTATTGCCTTATGAGGAACATACTGCAATTGATATTTTACTAGTTGAATGGCCCATCGATCGGTTCTCACTCTCATAATAGTCTTAAAAATCATATATTTTATCACATGGAAACTTGATATAACAAAAACTATAACAAGTAACAAGCAATGTCATAACTTTTTACACACAAAAAATAAAGCAAGGCATAGTTATTCTATTGGTGTGTACCTTTGCTATGTTCTAGACAAATGATGGCTCAGATAGTATATGGCTCTTTTGTGCCCACTTTCATCATCTTGAGCTAGGATTCCTCTGTAGTATTATATGTCGTCGAAATGTAGAGCATTAAGACTTTACCCTTGATGGGTGACATAATTACAAGAGTTGATATTAGCTTGTCCTTGATCTCTTGGAAATAATTTTCACGCTCTTGATTACAAACGAAATCCTCCTTGTCTTTGAGTTTTAATAAAGGCAATAGCACTTTAGTTCACCCAGCCATGTTTGAAATGAATCTCCTCATGATGTTCACTTTCCCTAGAAATTGTTGTAATTCCTTTTACTCGATGGTGATTTGGCCATTTGTATGGCCTTGGCTTTGTTTCATTAACCTTGATTCCTTTCATGTGTACCAAAAGTCCAAGGAAATGTGTTACTGCCATGCCAAATGCAAATTTCAAAGAGTTGAATTTTAGCTTTTTCTTTCTCATTTTCTTGAAAGCCTTTTCCAAATACTCTACATGCTCATCAAAGCTACCCAACTTAATTACTATATCATCGATATATTTTGATGAAATCATCATTCATTGAAAATTCAATTCATGGCTCGTTGGTAGGTCGTTCCAGCATTTTTTAACACTAAAGGCATTACTTTCCACTAAAAGGTGTTGATTCCTCTTGGGCATTGGAATGCTAATTTTGATACATCATCAAATCTGACAAAGATTTGATTTGTATTGTTGTCAACCATTTGATAAAATTGAAATTTATCCACCCCAAATTTTATGTAACCCGCATCTTCTATTCTGAACTTTTTGGCTAAACTGTCCAACAAGAGTTTACTAGTCTTTAAGGGACTACAAACCTTGTATATGACCAAAGTGAAACAAATACATCATAGTTGTGACTAACGTGGGAAAAAAATCACAAGAGAAACCACTCTGTAAAAAATAAATGATAAGGAAGACCAGTAATGGTATTAACCCTAGTAACTATTTAACAATATAATGTGACTAATAGAGAGAGAAGAATAGAATTATGCTTTTATTGCTCGAAAATAGAGTGAGAGAATTGGTAAGATTCTTCCTCTATTTATTGTTGCAGAAAAGTGTTCTGGAGAGACATGCCTATTCGGATTTAAACCAGAAGCAATGTTGTAGTCCCAAGAGGATCTAACCGAACCGACACAGTAATTCTTTTAAAAAAGGTGCATGGATCTCAATGTACAAAACGGATCAGTCGATGATCTTATTCAGGTCAATTTGATATGCCACACGGATCAATTTGGTATGGATTTAATTATTCGGCTTTAAGTTTTGGGCCAAAAAATTAATTAAGTTTCCCTAGAAAATAATATTTTGTTGAAGCCAAAGCCCAAACTCAAACTAAGAATGAACCATGTCGAGCCGGTTGGTCGGACGGACGGACGACGGCGAGTGCGTTTGTGGTGAACCCATAGTCATACAGGTGATAGAAATAGTGTCCTGCAAGCCAGCTGTATGGACAGCATTTATTGTTATAAATAAGGAACTATTCAATTTTGATTAATAAAAGCACTTTATTATATGGTCATCTTTATCTTATGTAATAATTATCTACGCATAAGGATAAAAGTCCTTGGATCACAAGGCTATGGGACAACCCGTGGACTGATCTCTAAGGCCGTGATCTAAAACATATTCAAGGGTCGTAGAATCCAATCGAGATAGGACATCATTGGATTCGATTGGATTCGGTTAGACTCTCACTATTGTGTATACTCCGATGAACTGGAGAACGCTGGGGTCCACGAGCGTGACTGGGATAGTCGATACACATAAGTGAGTGGCTTGCTGGGATAGCAAGTGCACTGAATACCCCAATAGGAAATAACTCACCATGGAAGCGGTAGTCGCATATCGGGGTTGAAGTTATTCCAATTTACGATAGTATACGAGGAATGATCCATAATTACTTGAGATGATAGGGTTTATCTGGTGCGAGAACATCTATGCTTTGATATGAGTTCCGACTGACTGGAGATTACCAGAAAGTCTCTGTGAACTCATGTTGGGTATAGAGGAACTCGTATGCAGATTCATATCATCAACAAAGGATCCATTGACCCGACTTGATAGGTTGGGAAATTCTCCTATGGATTTCTATGAGAAATTAATTTTGGTAAAAATCCTTGGAAGAATTTTTCGATTTTTGTCTTTTGTTCCTAGTTCGTTTCCTAAAACCCAGATCTTAATATATCCTGTGTTCTAGCCGATCAGGGTATATTATATTTCGTGTAATTGTGGTGTATCAACCCATAAAGGCGCAACACGTGGGGCGATACTGCAGGGCATAGGATCGACCAACCGATGGAGAAACTAGACTTCAACTGCCAACTAGGATTTGCAAGGAGACAGGTATAACGTGTAACTGTTTATACTATCGTTTATATAAATATTCATATATATACAACTAGAGTAGTATCCTGGCAAGATTCTGTAAGAGGTCCTAAAATTTTAAATTCCACTGTGCTTAGGGTTGTTTATCTTTCCGAATCCCAACATTGTTATCAGAGCCAACTCTAGGCTTTGTATATATATGAATTTGCAAATTCTGTGATTTAAATCATATGTTTGATTTTATGTATGGCCAGTTCTTTAACTGTACATGTTTTAGGACGTAGATCAGTTAAATTAGAGTTAATGATAAATTTTGATTCAAAAATTTTATCGTGTTAGTTTTTATTTTGGATTTGGATTTAATTAACTAGATCTATTTAATTAAATCAGAGTAATCGAACAACAAAAAAAAATTAATTGGATCCAACAGCGGCGGTGCGCGACAGCGCACCGCGGCTGGGCGGCCACCGCGAGCTGCTGTCCACGACAGCGTGTGAACAGCACGGCAGCACGCGGCTGGCAGCACACGACAGCAGCCTACTGGCTGCCAGCCGCGTGCTGCCGCGAGCTGTCACGCGCAGCAGCGACTGCCGCGGGCAGCCACGCGTTGACTTCGTGGCCGCGCTTGTGCTGTCCACATGGCAGTCAATGATTGGCCTCGACTGGTTGAGTTATGGTTGGACTCTAATTCTGCCTATTTTGGAAATTCTGAAAATCTTAGAATTTTGGAAGATTAGGAAACTTGGAGTGTTTTTGGATAAGGTAGAGATCTTGTTAGATTTAAACACTACCTTAATTAAACTAATCTAGTCAAAATAGGATTATCTTGAGAATATTGGAAATTTGGAAACATTGGAAAACTTAGAGTTTTGGATAAGATAGGAATCTTAGAGATTTGGAAACTATCTTAATAAACCAATTTAATCAAGATAAGTATTGTAGATTACTTAAAACTCAAGTATGAGTTAATTAATCTTAGAGATTAATTGTTAATTCAAAATTAATTAACTTGGATAAATTTTGTGAATTAAAATTAATGGAGCCGGTAAATTTCCATTTATGCCCCTATGTGAATTTATGCATGTTCTTGAGTGAATGTGTGGATTGGTCGATTTTGCCTTTAAGCCCGTTTTGTTTTATTTATTTTATGGGTTGTAATTAAATGGGCCTGATTGGTACCCTTGCTTGTGCATATAAATGTAATAGAATAGGACCATTTATTTTATAAGTTAGACTTAGAATACGCTTGGAGCCAAGAAGACCTCATGAAGACTTGGAGATCCACATGGAGGCCCATAACCTTGGAGGACATAGAGGCCCAATTCATTACATGGAGGCCCAATCAAGCTGGATATTACAAGAAGGCCCATGATCTATGGGTTTGAAAATTGTAATAGTTAGGACATTTAATTTCCACCCTAGACTGACCAATTGGTCCATCACATGGCTCATGATGGATCGCATAGGATGGGCAATCGATCAATCATATCCTGCTAGGTGATGTATGTTTACTTATATTCTTTGATGTATGTCTTGCATGCTTAGAATAGATCACGTAAACAAGATAAAGCAAAATCTGATGAGACCTCGCACAAGAAAACATAAAACCTCCAATTGAACTTAAAACTCAATTAGAATATTAAATCGAATAACGGGCGCATAAGAATAGTGTCTATGGTCCGAGCCTATCCAATTACTAGGTCTTAGGCATATTGTACGAACATATCTCGATGTCTCACGAGTCGTGGGTCGAGCTATAAGAATATGACATGTCTATTGCCTTGATGCACGAGTTTAGTGCCAAGGGAGGGGATAGCAAGGTTTTAGGCACTATCTCACGAGTCGTGGGGTGTCTAGGATTGAACTATTTCTCTCCACGAGTATTGGACATGGTTTAACGCTAGTAAGTATGGATGTCTCACGAGTCGTGGGTCCATATCGAAAAACGAGGCTAAATGAACTTAAGGGTTAGCTGCGATGGTTAACCGACGATGTAGTCGACCACCATGTGAATCAAATAGTATGGCCAACGAGTCATGGGTACTAGGAGATTGCATTTGGGCCTTAAGCCCGCTAGGATATTTTAAATTCCCAAAACTTATGTGGGGGCATAAGATTTTGATTAAAATAGTGGGAGTAATTTACAAATAAAAACCATGTTTGTAAATTGGGCATTTTTAATTAATCTTTCGCGTATTTATTTCTTCTATCGTCGTTTTATAGATATAATGTCAAAAGATCTTAGAGCACTTAGAGATTTGTCCATCTCATCACTTGAACGCAATATTTTAACAGGACCTAACTTGCATTTCTGGACGCATCATTTGAATGGACTGTTTGAAGCTGAAAACATCTCATATGTTTTGTCTGTACAACCACCCTTTACTATTTCACATGATGTTCCTAATGAGCTCCGAAAAAGCATCAACAAATGGAAATTGGATGATGGCTTAGCTCGTGAATACATGTTGGAATATATGTCACTTGATCTACGTTTGCAACATGGGCATATGGCATCCACAAAAGAGATTCTCTCGAATCTCAAATTCCTTTATGGGATTAGAGATGGTCGTCGCAGATTCGCGATCACGAGGGAACTCTCTCAAGCAAGAAAGAGAAGGGAAACTCCTGTCGGAATCCACTTACACAAGATGATTCGATTTCTATCTGAGCTCGATGATATGGGTGTCGTGATGGACAATGATTTCAGAGTGGATCTTATTCTACAGTCTCTTCCAAGATCATATGACCGATTCATCGCGGACTTGAATCTCCAGAGGCGAGAGATCACTATGCATGTCCTGCGATAAATGCTCAATAGGATACGAGTTCTACGATCCTATAAGACAAACTACGTTTGTCTCAAGGAACGCACACTTCTTGGAGAAGGATTTCTTGGTGGACAAGAAGGAACACAACGTAGAACTAGATGAGGTCAGTGAAGCTGAAAATGCCAAAGAGGTCTATCAAGCTGACCCATCACCATAGGCAGTGGGAGAACAAGAGCATGAAAATGCACCAGAAAGTACACCGATACTTCGTAGGTCAGAAAGACAACGTAGAGAACCCGAGAGGTACTACGGTATGCTGCACGAGACTGAACAGTCTCTAACCGATCCAAGGACTTACGAAGAGGCTATGCTAGACATAGACTCGGGAAAGTGGCGCGAAGCCATGGAATCCGAATTGGACTCCATGGACTCAAACAAGGTCTGGGCCTTGGTAGATCCACCAGTAGGAGTGACTCCCGTGAGTTGCAAATGGATCTATAAGGGAAAGCTTGGAGTGAACGGAGAGGTAATAACCTAAAAGGCGCGACTACTAGCAAAAGGATACACTCAAAGGCCAGGCATCGACTTTGAGGAGACATTCTCGCCCGTCGCAATGCCTAAATCCATTCGAATCTTGCTGGCCATAGCTGCGTGGTATAACTACGAGATATGGCAGATGGATGTGAAGACTGCCTTTCTCAATGGGGACATTGACAAGGAGATCTACATGGAGCAACCAAAAGGATATGCATCCAAAGGAGGTGAACACAAGGTGTGCAAACTCCAGAGGTCCATCTATGGACTGAAGCAAGCTTCCCGAAGTTGGAACATACGTTTCGATGAAACAATCCAAACTTTTGGATTGATCAAAAACGTGTTAGAACCTTGCGCGTACAAGAAGATCAGTGGGAGGACAGTTGAATTTTTGGTGCTTTACGTTGATGACATTCTTCTAATTGGAAACAATGTGAAAGTGTTGTCCGAAACTAAAGCATAGTTATCTACACAATTCTCAGTGAAGGATTTGGGAGAAACATCCTTTGTACTGGGTATAAGGATCTACCGGGATAGATCAAAAGGACTGCTGGGCCTCTCCCAATCGCAGTACATAGATAAAATCTTGAAGAGATTTAATATGAAAGAATCCAAGAGAGGATTGCTTCCAATGAGACATGGAATTGCACTCTCTAAGTCTATGGCCCCTAAGACGCCTGAAGAGAGAAGCAATATGTCTCGAGTACCATATGCATCCGCAATAGGAAGCATAATGTATGGTATGTTATTTACTAGACCAGATGTAGCATACGCTTTAAGCGTTACAAGTCGCTACCAGTCTGATCCAGGTGAGCAGCACTGGATAGCCGTAAAGGCAATTCTGAAGTACCTGAGAAGGACTAAGGAATTGTTCTAGGTATACGGTGGAGGATAATTGAAATTGGAAGGCTATACAGACTCGAGCTTCCAATGTGATGTAGACGACTTTAAGTCGACATCTGGATACGTGTTCTGCCTCAATGGTGGTGCGGTAAGCTGGAAGAGCTGCAAGCAAGACACTACCGTAGATTCAACCATCGAAGCAGAATACATTGCCGCGTGTGATGCAGCAAAGGAAGGTGTTTGGATGAGGAACTTCATCCAGAAATTGGATGTGATACCTAGCATCGCTGAGCCCATTACTATCTTCTGTGATAATAATGGGGCAATAGCGCAAGCAAAGGAGCCGAGATTCCATCAAAAATCTAAGCACGTAAAAAGACGATACCATGTGATAAGAGATATCATTGGTAGAGGAGACATTAAGATGGAATGTGTCGACTCAGAAGATAATACCGCGGACCCGCTAACGAAGCCTCTGCCTCAAAAGGCATTTGAGAAACTATGCTTAAGATGGGACTCAAGAACATAAAAGACTGGCTTTAGGACAAGTGCGAGATTGATAGAAATAGTGTCCTACAAGCAAGCTGTATGGCTTGCATTTATTGTTATAAATAAGGAACTATTCAATTTTGATTATTAAAAGCACTTTATTATATGGTCATCTTTATCTTATGTGATAATTATCTACGCATAATGATAGAAGTCCTTGAATCACAGGGCTATGTGACAACCCGTGGACTGATCTCTAAAGCCGTGATCTAAAACATATTCAAGGGTCCTAGAATTCAATCGATATAGGACATCATTGGATTCGGTTAGACTCTCACTGTTGTGTATACTCCGATGAACTGGAGAACGCTAGGGTTCACGAGCGTGACTGGGATAGTCGATACACATAAGTGAGTGGCTTGCTGGGATAGCAAGTGCACTGAATACCCCAATTAGGAAATAACTCACCATGGAAGCGGTAGTCGCATATCGGGGTCGAAGTTATTCCAATTTACGATAGTATACGATGAACGATCCCTAATTACTTGAGATGATAGGGTTTATCTGGTGCGAAAACATCTATGCTTTGATATGAGTTCCGACTGACTGGAGATTACCAGAAAGTCTCTATGAACTCATGTTGGGTATAGAGGAACTCGTATGCAGATTCATATCATCAACAAAGGATCCATTGACCCGACTTGATATGTTGGGAAATTCTCCTATAGATTTCTGTGAGAAATTAATTCTGGTAAAAATCCTTGGCCAACGTATCTGACGATTTTATGTAAGTAGCTCATAAAGATTAAGTTAAAGAGAATTATTTCGAGACCAGAATGCATGAGGTCAACACAAAAGAAAAGTGAGACCGATGAAAGACCATACCCTTAAGCCTCGACTGGGAGATTGATCGATGGAGAGATTATGGCGTATTTGGTAATTGTAAATGATAAAAGGTTCACTGAATTAATTCACCAGTGATTGGTGATCTTACGTGTTTTCGTTTGTTCGATCAAGGATGGATTGCAATGCGATAAAAATAATATTAAATGGAAAGTAAAGATCAATAGTAATTGTATTCGAATTAACTGAGTACAAATTAAAAGTATTTAGGGTCCTACTCGAGCATTATTGGATGCCGTACATGCAAGAGGGCGAAATACATATAAGCGAAACTATTCTATTGTTCCCAAGTGAGTCCGAGCAGCAGTCTCGAAGGAAGAGCACCTGGGAAGTTGTGTCGTCGTCATAAATGCATGGGGTATTTATAGCTGTGCTGATGGGCTTGGGCCTGGGCTCGGCCCAACAGTATCCTTCGATCTCGGATACTCTTTGTAAGCTCGGAACAATACACTTAGGGGCCTGGCTCGGCTCATCGTTCCTGGGGGCAAGGATTGGCGTTACTCGATCCACACCGAGCTTGTGAGGACAGGGGATCCAAATTACCCCTCATCAATACTCCCCCACTTCTCGAGCGTAAAGAGGAGCTTGCGCTCGAAGAAGTACAAGTTATATTGCCCGCTGGTATGAGATGTGCCGTTCGGAACATGCTTCGGATATGCCTCGTTAAAAACTTAACCCGGAAAAACCCATTGGGATAAAAACCGAGCAAGGGAAAAAGAGTGCATATAGAAACAACATATATCGGCATGTCGAGATAATAACCTTGTCCTTCTTTGTTTACGTATGATCTCCCAATTGGTATGTTCCTCGTTGTGAAATACGGCGACGCTTTCTACATTTCCTTAGCGAATGCTTCCTTTATTTTTCGATCATAACGTAAAGGACCCATGAGACTCCCAAGGATAATTTGCAAGAAACATATCCCGCAACTTGGAAAATGAAGAATCAAAAGTGCAATTCTCTGAGGGATAACCCTAAGTTTTTACCCAGAGTAAGTTCAACCGTCGCGGTTATTCGGGGACCTGTTTGCAATTTTACCTTTTTAACCCCGTATATATATGTAGATTTGTTGGAAAATTATTTACATATTACATTCTCCCTTGTGCTCGAAGCGTTTGAGTTCGAAACAGCATTTGCTTTTGTATACTTGTTTCTCAATCCATAATGTCGAGTTCTAGAAGTGCAAGGGGCAAGAATAAGGTCGGAGAAAACCAAGAGTCCGATCCTTTATTAAAGCTTGTGGATGATTACGAAGATGGGGAATTTCGTCAAGGAGGCGAGGATGAGGATCCGAGCAAGGATCTCGAAGAAAACGAGGTCGAGAAACGCAGCATCGGCGAGGGTGCTTTTGTCAGGATTTTCAAACATACGCATGCCTCTAAGGCTGTGACCTCGAATAGGTTAGAACTTCCTGCTAGTGAAACTTCCTGTTATTTCTCGAAGAAGGATCGTGTTTATCTTGAGGCGGAGTTCGGGAAATTTCTTCCCAAAGGGTTTTCGATCGTCATTCCTTCTTATACTGAACGTGCTACCGATCCTCCGGCTGGCTGTCAAGACTTCTACGAGGATCAATTTCCTTATGGTTTGCGTATCCCGTTCATTCCCCTTGTCAGAAATATCCTGACTTTCTTTTCACTTTCTCCCGCTCAGCTTCTCCCGCACTCTGTTGCGTATATAGCAGCGTTTAGCGCTCTTATGGAGGCAAAGGGGGAAGAGGCCTCCTTTAGTAATTTCTGGCAAATATTCCGAATGGAACTGTGCAAGGGCTCAAATATGGGGTTTGTGTCTATCCGCCAGCGGTCAAAGCGGCCCTTTCTTACGAGAATAACAACGGAAAAGAGTATAGGTTGGAAGAGGAGATTCTTTTTTGTGAAGGGCCCTGATGTCCCTATATCAGAAAATAGCTCGAAGATGAGACCCTGTCGGTGGGATAGAGTCAACTCTTGGTCATATGGTCCTCGCAAGATTAAAGAGAAACTCAACCACCGCCTTTCCGACGAATTTCTCGAGCAGTTGCGGTCTAATCCTTACCAAACCGAGCTCCTTATTCAGGAAGGTGTTTTGCGGTTGGCTAGGTTGAGCCGCTGTGATTATCCTGCTCCAACACTCAAATATTCTCGTCTTGTATCCGATCAATCCTTAGAAGGGTCGTTTCCCCAGTTTGGTGACTCATCAGCTTCTACCGCTCTGCCTCTCTTTCTTTGGGTATTATTTTTTTTTTTTTTTTTTTTTAGCTTGTTCCTATCATGAGGCGTGATGGATCATTAATTTACATTCATGCGCCCCTCGTATTTCCTTTGCAGGTCAAATCATTGAGAAGTTCCGACTATCTGCAGTCGGTCCGGTTGAAGATAAACCATTTTATTTCAATCCGTTGCCACATACTTCCGAAAATAGAGCGGGTACAAGTAACTTGGGCGGAAACTCAGTTACTATTCCAGTCGCAATTCCCGATCTGAGAGGCGTTGGTACTATGAGTTCCTTAAACCCCGCCTCTGCTGGACCTCTTCGATCTTTGTTTTCCCCCGATACTTCTGCTCTTTCATCCGTTGGCTATAGTCAACATTCCTGGAACAAGATTCAGGGTATTCAGGAGTATGAGAAGCTTCTGAATCGAAAGAGGAATGCTGAGCACCCGGGGCCCTCGAGGAGGGTGAAACCTTTTGGTGTAATTTATGACTCGGTTCCATGTCGAGAAGGTAGGTCGGAGCCCGACGTGGCGGACTTTATGGACGAGCATCTCCGCGGTATCAGGGCTGCTGGATACCCTGAAGATGGTAGCGTTCTAACTGACCTGGACTCGAGTGGTGAGAATGAATTTGACAAAGCCGCTAGAGTTTTTATGGCTAGTCGATTCAAGCGGGATATGCTGCTTCATACCGTCAAGGGTGACTTCGAGGTTTTGAGTGATTTTTCTCGAACATATCATGAGGTGATAATCTGTCTTTTAACTATCTCTTCTTTCTTTAGAGTCCCCTACGTTTGCTGATATCATGTATTATCTCATAGGTCGGGGATTTGTTTGCTATTCAAACCTATCGTTTAGCATTGCTGGAGCAGGAGTCGCAGGATGCTCATGATGCGTATGCGCAAATTTTCGTCGATAATCAAACTCTTCGATCTCAATTAGCAGAAAGTCAACAAGAACTATCTCAAATAAAAAAGGAGCTCAAAGAAGCGACTACGAAACGCTCCTCCTCTGTAGAAGAGGATTTGCTGGCATCTGTTAAAGAGAGAAGTGCCCTCGAGGAAGAGCTGAAGAAGGTAAAGATCGAACTTGAGCTAGCAAAGCAAGATTCCGAGCGTGCATATGCCCAAGACCGGGATGAGGCTGTGATTCCGGCCATACGAGAATTCTTGGAATCTCCCGTCTTAGATCCCTTAGTCCAAAGGAGAATGGAAGGGATTCTCCAAACGATCTTCTACAAAGGGGTTCAACAATTGGTTTCGGCCGGGAGAATTCCAGATAATATGGACGAATATTATCAGCACATGAACCCTTTTAAAAATGCTGAAGGGAAGGATTACAAAGCTTCCTCTTTACCCAAGACGGATATAAGATGGCAGGATCATCGCTTTGCCTCTTTAGTAGAGGAGTATGGCATTCCGATGCCTAACCCTGACTTGCTTGAGTGCTCTAACGACGACTACCCTTCTGATTCGGGGAAAAAAGAAGATGTTAACATAGAGGACGAATTGGATAAGGAAAATGATCGATCCGTTGACCAGACTAATCCGTTAGGCAGCGGCAGTGAAGATGGCATCGGTCCGAATGCTAAGTTCGATCACGCCGAAGGGGGCGATCTATAGTTTCGTAGTTAGGGATCGAATGTATACATGTATGTAACTCACTTTTGTAATCGGATTTGTTCTCCTTTTGGTTTGATTCGTGTAATTTGTAAATTCCAATCTCGACAATGTTTAGACATTATTTGTCTTTCGTAGTTTGATATTTTCTCGTGATCTATGCTCGATATCTATTTATTCCATATAGCATCTTTCTTGATAGTCGCGTCGATTCCACTATTAACAATTATAGGGTCTAGCGCCTATAAATATCAGGACCTCTTCAGACTTTGTCAGAAAATATTCTTAGAGATCGGAGCTCTTCGTCTATATTTTGTATTCTTTTAATTTCTTAACTCTCTCCCTGTTTATTATGGAAAACGTACTAGGCAAAGCAATCGACCCCAAACAGCTGTTTGGTGGCTTGAAGAATAAGAATCCGAGCAAAGAGCAGAAAACTTCCAAGGAGGCCAAACCCTCCAAATCTTCTTCTAAGACCTCTGTGTCTTCCCCGAAAGCTCCTAAAGGGGGGGAAAATAAGAAGGAGAAAAGCACTTCCTCGAAGCAAAACAAGGGCAGTTCCAGCAAGTCTATATTGGACGAAGAGCTTGAGGCTGCATTCGGGGGTTCTTCCCTGAAAGTTGTCGATTCTTCGAGTGAAGATCCTGTCAGAGAAAAGACTCCTGTTCCTACTTCGAACAAAAGACCTTATTCTGATGGGGTCACTCCCATTGAGGCTTTGCAAAATCTTGCTATTGGTAGCAAATCATCCTCTGATGCTTCAACCGTTCCTCCCGCAGGAGGTCTCAGCAAAAAACTCAAGTTAGAAATTGGTGGAGGGGCTTCTGCTGAAGCTTTGAAAATTGATAATCCTCCAAAGGTTACTCCTTCCCTGCCCGAGGAGTCGAAAGATGGGTCTCCTTCTAAGGCTGATCCCATGGATAGTTTGTTGCAAGCTAACTTTACTTCTTCCGAACCAACATGTCCAAGGAGAGAAACGTAGAAGAGCTGTTTGAGTCTGGGACGCACTTCCTGTTTCAAGTATATCTATTCATTTGATAATCCTCCAAAGGTTACTCCTTCCCTGCCCGAGGAGTCGAAAGATGGGTCTCCTTCTAAGGCTGATCCCATGGATAGTTTGTTGCAAGCTAACTTTACTTCTTCCGAACCCAACATGTCCAAGGAGAGAAACATAGAATAGTTGTTTGAGTCTGGGACGCACTTCCTGTTTCAGGTATATCTATTCATTCCTCTCTCTCTCTCTTTTTTTTTTTTTTTTGAAGCTGCCGATCCTTTTAACAGGCCGGACAAGATTTTATTGAGCTTAAAACGTTTGCTGAGCGGGAAACCAATCAGCGTGCTGCTATTTCCCTCGAGCTGGAGGAGAAGAAAGCCGAATTCGATCATGTCTTCGCGGAGAAGCTTGCTCTAGAGAAGGAGAAGTCTGTCAAAGAAGACGGAGAGGAGATCCACAAGCGGCTGAATGAGGAGCTCGAAAAACTGACAAGTCTTCACGAGCAGGAGAGGCAAGACTTCACACGTCGTGAAAAGGAGGCTTACGACCGTGGATATGAAGCTGGATGTGAGGCTCGTAATGCCGAGCTTTGGAAGATTTTCTCCGACAATAAGCTTCTCTAGATGTTGTCTTTTATTTTGCCGGACTTGCTGTATGGCTATATCGTTTTTACTCTTGTGCGATCATGAATAATTTCAAACATTTTATCCCCTATGGTTTGTAATAATCTATCTGCTTCTTTGATTGCATGTTCTTCTATAATTTGATGTATTCTTTTCTTTCCATGCTTTAGTTTGCTTTCTTCGTTTGACCTTGTGCTCGCGATTCTCGATCTTCGATCTTTGTGTATTAATTCTGCTTAATTTCCGAAACATATCACTTTCTCTCTTCGCTGGAATTCTTGGGAAGCGCAACAGTCTTTCGATCTTGACCGTTCCTTTTGCTTTCTGCTAGCCGTTGGATTTTGAGAATGGTACCTATAAATGGGGCTCTTCGTTTTGCCTCCTTATAAGATTTTTCAAAAATAGATTCCTTCGACCATGCTGACTGAAAGATTTTGTTGTATGACTCAATATTTCGAATTTCGAGTTAGGACTTATTTTGCATACCATAGTCAAATTTGTATTTCATCCTCGACTAGGGTATCTGCAGGCGAACACTATTTTGACCCTGAAGGCCAATAAGCTTTATTGCTGACCATCCACGACCCCAGTAGCTCCCTCGACCTTCAATGGCCGGGGTGAGACTTAAACATTGACTTTTTCGCGAGGATGTTCGACAGTTTGTTTGGTTCTTCTGGAAGATGTGAGGAGGCGATGCTTCGAGGATTGAGGTCCTCAAAAAGTATTCACATTACTCCTAGAAAAAGATGTATCGTCCCTCTTCTCTTCGAAAACTATAAAAAGGATACAACGCTGTCGGGTTGATGGACTCCTTTCTTTCGAGTAAGGACATTATTGTCAGCCGAAAATTTCATAGGATTGCCTGCTCATGAAGGTCTCCTCGTGTTCGGATATATAGATTAGTTCTTTGTCGATAATCTCAAGATTGTATAATGTATTGGCATCAAAAGATTAGCTCGATATGTAATAGGAGTTGATATCTTTGTAACTTGTAATTCCTCAATGTACCGAACTTCGGAAATAATAATATTCCTTGACTAAACCCTTTCAGTCATTCTTATATGTTTAAATAGTGTATTTTGCCAATCTCGGTCGATCTTAGAGGAGTTGATAATGCTTTCTTGATTAGTTAAAATCCGAATCTCTCTTTGTGATCCTCTTTGACGTCCGGAATCGAGGCTACAAGTACTTCGAGCGCTATTAAATTTGACTCTTTCTCCATTTGTTCATAGGATTCCCGAATTTCTGGGAAACGCAACGGTCGGCGCATTTCATGCTCATATCTTAGCCCTTAGTTTCGTTCAGCTTTGGCGATTGAATTTTTATCGTTGCGTCCCGTCTTCTCTTAGCAAAACAGTCTCTGATTTTTCGGGAATCTGAGCGGTCAGAGCGCTTTTAATGTTCGTATTGCTACCGTTCATCTAAAGAGATCTACACCGTTGAAACAAAATTTTTCCCCCTATAAATACCTCTGAATTTACCTTCGTATTTTTTACTTGTTTGTAAACATCTCGTTCGATCAATATGGTTGTATTTTTACCTCCATCGACCGTCTTTATGTTCCATTCGATCTCAGCAATAAAAACGTTCGAGATTCGGACTTGAACTCTCTTTTTCGACCTCTTCGGCGTCCCTGTATGGGGAATAATTTCGACTAGGGTATCGACAGGCGAAAAGGATTGCGACTGGGGTACCGACAGCCGACCAGCTCTCTCTGATTCCAACCATTTGAGACTGGTTCGTACTCCTGTATCCTGTCAATCCACCCAGTCGGATAGTGGGTCAACTTCTGGAGGAGTTTTCCTGCACTCGATCTCCATTTTTTTAAGATTTTACTTGAAGAATGTTGCCTTCGAGATTGCGTGGAATAATTTCTCTAGGAATTTCCTCTCTGTCTCTCGATCTGGTGCTGTGTGGAGCAATCATTGATGAAGCGATGGATGAAGGGTAGAAGTGTTATTCTAGCCCCGCCTTCCTTTTTTGATTACGAAAACATTCTAGCGTAGGGTTAACTTGTAATAGGGTTACATTTAAATGTAAAGTCTCAGCTTTGCTCGATTTTCCTTATTATTGTAATCACGAATTCTCTTGTAACTGTTTGAAGGGTCATGAATGAAATCCTTATTTGTTAATCTGCAAAATTGCTTCCGTATATTGTTACCGAGCATCAATTTCTTAGCCTTAAGCATATGAACAACAAATGCTATTCCCCAGCGACTCTGATAAGTATTTAGATAATAAACAACAATCGGTCTTAGCAGATCTCGATTGCTGTAGTCCGAAATAGGATATTGTTGGAATTTTTGGCATCATCAATAACTTGCAGTTAGGGTCTTAGCAACAGCTTTCACCCATTCGATAATTTCGATATAAGGGGCGTAGCAACGGCTTTCACCCTTGGTCATTTCAGAGCATTTTTAGCCCGAGGGTCGTAGCAACGGCTTTCACCCATTTGATAATATCGATCTAAGGGGCATAGCAACGGCTTTCACCCTTAGTCGTTTCAGAGCATTTTTAGCCCGAGGGTCGTAGCAACGGCTTTCACCCATTAGATAATATCGATCTAAGGGGCATAGCAACGGCTTTCACCCTAGGTCGTTTCAGAGCATTTTTAGCCCGAGGGTCGTAGCAACGGCTTTCACCCATTTGATAATGTCGATCTAAGGGGCATAGCAACGGCTTTCACCCTTAGTCGTTTCAGAGCATTTTTAGCCCGAGGGTCGTAGCAGCGGCTTTCACCCATTTGATAATATCGATCTAAGGGGCATAGCAACGGCTTTCACCCTTAGTCGTTTCAGAGCATTTTTAGCCCGAGGGTCGTAGCAACGGCTTTCACCCATTTGATAATATCGATCTAAGGGGCATAACAACGGCTTTCACCCTTAGTCGTTTCAGAGCATTTTTAGCCCGAGGGTCGTAGCAACGGCTTTCACCCATTTGATAATATCGATCTAAGGGGCATAGCAACGGCTTTCACCCTTAGTCGTTTCAGGGCATTTTTAGCCCGAGGGTCGTAGCAACGGCTTTCACCCATTTGATAATATCGATCTAAGGGGCATAGCAATGGCTTTCACCCTTAGTCGTTTCAGAGCATTTTTAGCCCGAGGGTCGTCACCCAATTTTTATTTCTCGATCCAAGGGGCATAGCAACGGCTCTCACCCTTGGTCGGTCTTCGAGGGTCGTAGCAACAGCTTTCACCCTTTTTTATAGTAGATGGAGACAAGTAGAGATGGAATAATAGATGAACAGAGATCAATAATAACGGAATAAGATGAAATAATATGAATATTGGCGAGACGAGTCTCCACTGAATATATAGCTCCGATCGAAATAAACTTTGATGAAATAATAGTCTTCTGGAATCTTGAGAATAGATGGAACATAACGAGATAGCAAGTAGTAAATAACCCTATGACTTAATAAATGATCACTTTCTTTTGATAAGAATATTCCTTGCTAAGTTCTTACTTTGCCCGACCTAATGCCCTTTGTTCTTTGCTGTTATAAATGTTTCCAATCTTCTGATAAGTTTTATCTTTTCCAAATGGTTCCCTATTTATCGGGAATTGCAACGGTCCTCAAATCTTATCCCTTCGCTTCGCGAAATACCTGCCGTTGGATTCCTTTCAATTTTCTCTATAAAAGGCAGTCGTTCCTTAGAAACTGTCTCATTCATTGCACTGGCATTTTATTCGTCCGATCATGGTGACCAAGATCATTATTCCATCAATTCAACTATTTGAGCTCAGACTTCGAACAATTTTTAAGTAGAATAATTTTCGACCAGAAGAAAAACTATCTCAATCTCGCTTAGAATATCGACAGGCAAATATAATTTCCATCTTGAAGGCCAATATGCCAGATTCATGGAGTCCGCTGGTTATCGCACAGGTCTTCGATTAGGGACCTGTTGCTACAATGCATTTAGGAAGATATATTGGGGAGAGAATGACGAAGAACACAATTATTCGACAAACTGTGCGCTCGACCCTTCGTCTTCGGAGAATCATAAATAAAGTTAAAAGCCTGCGATTTCGAGGGAAATTCCCCGCTCGGAGCCGTGTTACTTCGAGTAGACAATAGGAGAGAAAACCGAAAATTTCATAGGTTTGTAGAAAGTAAAGGGATTCTTATGTAACATATTTAGCTTGTGCTATGTTCGAAATGTATCTCACACATCTTGTATTTCCCGAAATAATATAAATGTTTTTCCTCTTTACCTTGTCGATAAGTTAAAAATATTTAGATAAATTCCCATCTTCAATAACCCGACTTCGTTCCTCTAATATCAATAAAGGAATAACCGAACACCATTTGTCCGAGTAAGTATTAAATAAATATTTTTGGTAGACCCTAAATTAATAAGAAATATGTTGTAACTGATCCTCATAGTGCCGAATTTCCATAATCGTCAAACTTTGAAGTTCGAGAGTTTTATTCGAATAGACTGATCATAACTTTTCCGATTCGAGTTCCATTAGTCAATTGTAAGAATAACGGCTTCATATTTATAATATCATGTGAACGAAGGTTGAACTTTCAGACAAGTGCTCCCGATTCCTGTGCTGTCTTTTGAGCAGGATAATAAATAAAAAATTTGTTCGAGCGAAACTTTTCAAATAAGCCCTCATTTGCACATTGTTAAACCGTATGTTCCCCTAACCAAACAGGACCCTATTTCTCGGGAAACGTATCGGTCAGCTCATTTATTGCGTTCATCGTAACCGTCCACGATCTGTTATCTGGGCCATTGGTTCAAAAACTTTACCGCTATAAATAGATCCCCTTTGGTTATCTGATATTCTTCATTTTTTGTCATCATGTTTTGTCCGACCATCGTGGATCGAATTTTGCCTTTGACTCGCATTATTTCCAAAATAGAGGAATTTGAGATAAGAATTCGAACTTTATTTCCCGACCCTGGTCTTTTAGGTGTAACCTTTTTCGCTTAGAATATCGACAGGCAAAAGAAAATGCGCCTAGAATACCGGCAGGCAACCTGTTTTCCCAGACATATCTTATCTGGTGCGGGTTAGAGCTCCGGTCTTCTAGTGTAGCATCTGATCGGGCAGCTGGTTAATCTGAGAGGAGTTCTTTAAATCTGAAGCATCAGCTTCCTCGAGGAATTTCTTGAAGTATAGTTCCTTCGAGCTTACTTGGGGCGCCTCCGCTGAGATAACCCTTCGCTGCACCGGTTCGGATTAACCTGTAAATAATGATTGAGTATTTCAATCATTATTTACAGATGAAGACCTAAGGTCGGCCTGAAGCCCCGGAGAAGAGTTTCGATCCGGCTTTCATCCCGTACGAAGACGGATGTGCGACACGTGGCTAGTGATGATCATGAAGAATCACTGCTGAGTTCTGCATCTGGAGCGATCTAATAGGGACGATGACCGAACATGTAATAAAGTAGAATTACTTGTAGAATTTGTAATAATGTAGGAGTGATTCTACTGTATTTCTTGAGCTCGAACTTTAATATTATATTCAAAACTTCGCTTGTAACTTGTTCGAAGAGTATCAATTAATAAAGCTTTATTTCTTGTTCGAATTTTCTTGTTTTATTCCTTCGTCTTTTCTATCTCTCCAGTCGAATTTGAGTTAGGCTTGCAGGAACATATAGTCATTGCAAAGCTATAGATCCCTTCCCTTTGGGATCGAAAATTTCTTTTATAGATCGAATTATAGCCCATCCTCAATTGCGACTTTGGGAACTTGTCGCCGTCGTACGGACATTTATTGATATTCATATTTAGAGATTATCATCGAGCAATAGAATGTACCTATTTCTTTGCTCCGCGGGTCGGAGGATCGTTGCTAAAAACAAATGGCGGTTGGTGAGTCCCACACGACAGATCGTCTGGCTCGATGTCGATCGGATTCTATGCTCCTGCTGCCTGGGAAGGCTCTCCTGTGATATACGTAATTCTCCTCGTGGTAGGCATATTTCGATCTAATACTCGAATAAGGCCCCTCGATGGGCCCCAATTGATCTTACGTGTTTTCGTTTGTTCGATCAAGGATGGATTGCAATGCGATAAAAATAATATTAAATGGAAAGTAAAGATCAATAGTAATTATATTCGAATTAACTGAGTACAAATTACAAGTATTTAGGGTCCTACTCGAGCATTATTGGATGCCGTACATGCAAGAGGGCGAAATACATATAAGCGAAACTATTCTGTTGTTCCCAAGTGAGTCCGAGCAGCAGTCTCGAAGGAAGAGCACCTGGGAAGTTCTGTCGTCGTCATAAATGCATGGGGTATTTATAGCTGTGCTGATGGGCTTGGGCCTGGGCTCGGCCCAACAGTATCCTTCGATCTCAGATTCTCTTTGTAAGCTCGGAACAATACACTTAGGGGCCTGGCTCGGCTCGTCGTTCCTGGGGGCAAGGATTAGCGTTACTCGATCCACACCGAGCTTGTGAGGACAGGGGATCCAAATTACCCCTCATCAATTGGGCACCATGGGCTTGTGGCCAGACATCGACCGTGGAGTGTGGGAGGATTCCTAAATTGGCAGGGTTGCTAATTTTGGAATGGTCAGTCGACAGAGTGTTCGACTGATTTAGAAAGTATTTAATACTTGAATAATTGAATTAATATTTAATTATAACCCACGGTCAATTATGTGGTGAACCTATGGGGGCATACACAATACACATGAAGGGAAAGCGAAGGAAAAGGAAACAACTGGGTCGACCGAATCGACTGGGTCGATTCGGTCGACTGGATCTGAAAAATCAACTGGGTCGACCCAATTGGAACAAATTGATCCGATTGGAATTGGATCAAGATTATAAATTAAATTGGAATTTAATTTGTGAGTTAATTAATTAAGTTGGATTTAATTAATTGGGAGAGTAATCAATTAATTGGGCTATTTAATTGGGAAATTAAATAAAGCCTAATTAAATTAATTGAATAGGTCATGAATTAATTAGGAAGACTTAGTCTTCTAATTAAAAGGGCCATGGCCCATGTAGGAGACTTGGAGTCCAAGTCCTAGGAGGATTAGATTAATGAGATTCCTATAAATAGGGGACTTGATGTCATATCTCATATACAACTAACAAGAGCCAAAAAGCCAATTCAAGAAAAACACTCTCCCTCTCTCCCAAGCACAAATCGGCCGAACCCTATTCTTCCTTGGAAGAATTTTTCGATTTTTGTCTTTTGTTCCTAGTTCGTTTCCTAAAACCCAGATCTTATTATATCCTGTGTTCTAGCCGATCAGGGTATATTATATTTCGTGTAATTGTGGTGTATCAACCCATAAAGGCGCAACACGTGGGGCGCTACTGCAGGGCATAGGATCGACCAACCGAGGGAGAAACTAGACTTCAACTGCCAACTAGGATTTGCAAGGAGACATGTATAACGTGTAACTGTTTATACTGTCGTTTATATAAATATTCATATATATACAACTAGAGTAGTATCCTGGCAAGATTCCGTAAGAGGTCCTAAAATTTTATATTTCGCTGTGTCTAGGACTGTTTATCTTACTAAATCCCAACAACAGGTCCTCTCTCCTTATAAATCTTGGTACCCTCGAGGGGTCCAACTTTTAGTACAATTTTTTGCATTATAGTAGCAATTTTTCATTTCTTTCCATGTGGGATGAAGACAATTTTCTCTTTTTCATTTTCAAACCAATCGGGTCAACACCCATTGAAATCCAACATACTAGAGAGAATAATGTAAGACTAAGTCAATGTTAATTGCACCTAGGGGTGTAAACGAGCCAAACATAGTCGATCAAACATTGTTTAAGTTTGACTTGAATTGTGTATCAAGCTTTGAAATAGTGTTTCAGTTTGATTTGATAGATAAACTAACCGAGCTCGAATGAGATCTAATCGAGTTTCTAAAGCTTGATATTTTAACTTATATGTCGTTAATTTTAAGCTTAATGAGCCGAGTTAGAACCGACCGAGCTTCAAAATTATCAAGTGAAAGTTGTTGTTCAAGTCGGTCTGATATATAGGACGATCGATTTTAACGAGCTTGAGACGAGTATCGAGTAACTTGATTTGGTTTCCTGTCCTAGTTCCATCTTCTAGGCACACGTTACCATGCAAATTTTGTTGCTTTAGTGAAGGAAAATGCAGTAAGGTAAGTTTTTCGCATCTTCTAAAATTCTGGGAATTTTTTCAATATGCTTCTTCAAATGTTACCGGCACCGGCCAATCTCAATTATTTAGTAAATATCTGCAAAAGTTCCGATTCTTCTTTATCTTTCATAGAACTTATAAAGATCTCAGGAGAAATGCCAACTTTAAAGAGTATCCTGAAAATTTCTTAATTTACCCAACTTTAGAATATTCCCAGCGTTAATAAAATGGCCTTGATTCAGTTGTGTTAAGTAGTGAGTAATAAAATAAGCCAGTATACACTAATAATAATACCATCAAAATTTAAGTATTAAACCTTTAAATTGTGCTTAAATTATCAATTTAATTGATTAACTTAAGAAGTTGTGCTTAAATGATCCAGCTTCTACCATCTGGCCGGTCCTAGACATTCGGGGCCCTAGGCTAATTTTAAATTTGGGGGCCTTCCTTATAAAAAATATATAATCAATTCATTTTTGGTCGATTTCTTTGGTTTTTTTCTTCAGTTTAAACCAATTTTCTATCGATTTCACCAGTTAAACTCTTTTTAACGAGCTTGAGACGAGTATCGAGTAACTTGATTTGGTTTCCTGTCCTAGTTCCATCTTCTAGGCACACGTTACCATGCAAATTTTGTTGCTTTAGTGAAGGAAAACGCAGTAAGGTAAGTTTTTCGCATCTTCTAAAATTCTGGGAATTTTTTCAATATGCTTCTTCAAATGTTACCGGCACCGGCCAATCTCAATTATTTAGTAAATATCTGCAAAAGTTCCGATTCTTCTTTATCTTCTTCATAGAACTTATAAAGATCTCAGGAGAAATGCCAACTTTAAAGAGTATCCTGAAAATTTCTTAATTTACCCAACTTTAGAATATTCCCAGCGTTAATAAAATGGCCTTGATTCAGTTGTGTTAAGTAGTGAGTAATAAAATAAGCCAGTATACACTAATAATAATACCATCAAAATTTAAGTATTAAACCTTTAAATTGTGCTTAAATTATCAATTTAATTGATTAACTTAAGAAGTTGTGCTTAAATGATCCAGCTTCTACCATCTGGGCCGGTCCTAGACATTCGGGGGCCCTAGGCTAATTTTAAATTTGGGGGCCTTCCTTATAAAAAATATATAATCAATTCATTTTTGGTCGATTTCTTTGGTTTTTTCTTCAGTTTAAACCAATTTTCTATCGATTTCACCAGTTAAACTCTTTTTAACTGATTTCACCATTTTAACCCGTTTTTATCTATTTTTCATATTTTTTTCACTAATTTCGCATGTTATTCACCTGATTTTTTTACTGATTAAATATGTTTTTACCAACCTTACGTTTTGACCGATTTTTTCATTTTTTAATCAGCTTTACCCAATTTTATGGATTTCACTGGTTTCATCATTTTTCTTAGAAATTCCATTAATTTCATCGATTTTACATATTTTCACCAACTTTGCCTTTATTTTAATTGATTTTACCCGTTTTCATCAATTTTTCACAAATTTTACCACTTTTTAATCGATTTCAAATGTATTTAAGATTTCACATTCATTTTTTTCACCGGTCTAAGGTGCACATATGTTGTACATGTCTATTTAATTTATGTGGTATTTTGTTGTAAATCAAAGTAAATTTAACTTCATTATGTCATAAAATAGCACATATAAATGACTGTTATTCAATATATTAACTTCACCATGGATATTTTCATCGATTTCTTTAGTTTTTTTGTGTTCAAACTATTTTTCTAATGGTTTGACATTTTAATTGGTTGAACTTTTTTCATTTTATTGATTTCATTTATTCTTACCAGCTTAACCAATTTTCACATGTTTTCACCGATTTTAGCCTTTTTCACCTATTTTACCCGATTTTGACATATTTCATCATTTTTTATATAATTTCATCGTTTCACCGATGTCATTCATTTTTTTCGCGATTCATTTGAATTTTCATCGATTTCACATGTATTTGTCGAATTTTCAACTCAAATAATTATACATCTTCAATTACTTTTTAGTATATCTCAAATTATTTCACTTACCTTATCATGTCAAAGATATTTCTTTACTTATCTAAGCCATTTCACTTATTATATTAATTAGTTTAATTCGGTTTTCGTTGATTCTTACTGGTTTTATATTTTTTTACTGATTTACTCATTCTTGATCAATTATAACCTATTATCCATAGTTCCTATTTTTCATCATTTTCTTTTGTTTTCTCCTATTCAAACAAAAAAAAAATTCTACTGATTTAGTTCATACTGTTATTGCTAGTTAATTTTTTTTTTCTAATTTTACTTATTTTTATCAGTTTAACTTATATTTTCCATGGTTTTTTTTTTAACAATTTCACTTGAATTTTCATTGATTTCACAGATTTTAACTTTTTTTCAGTGATTTAACCCATTCTTCATATATTTCACCCATTATTCATTGATTTCACTGATTTGTTTCCCATTTTTTCAGAAACGTCACCCGAAATTTCATCGATTTCACATATATTTATCGATTTTATCGGCACTTTGTATTACCGATTTCACCCAGTTATTCACCTCCTTCACCAGTGTTCATAAATTTCATGTAGATCGATTTCACATGTTTTCATCAATTACATAAAATTATTAGATCCATTTCACCAATTTTCATTGATTTTTATCCGTTTCTTAACTAATTTTACACGTTTTTTCTCGAAAAGATTTTCATGAAAATTTGGGGTAATGTTTCTCATGTCAAATAAAGATTACTTAGTTCACTAAGTAATAAGCATTTTTGTTCATTTATAGGTAAGATGCGATTCTACTTTAACATATTTTATGATATTTAAGATAATTTTATTTTTTTAAGAAGTGACATATTGTACTAAATATTTAAATGAAACAAATACTATTTTTTACAACTATTCAAAATAATAGTCTTTATTTTTATTTTTATGTGTTATAGGAGAACAATATTGAAATTGTAAAAGTGATTTAGGAGTTAATTTCTTAATTATTGGAATTAATGTAAGAAATAACTATAATAAGACTTCATATTCATATCTAATTTGAATATACTTTTGTTTTTCTTCCATATTCATGGTGCTTGGTTAGAATGCAAGGTAGTTACAAATTTTCTTAAAATATTTTCCTACCAAAGTTTTGAAGATAAAATTTAAAGAAAATTCATGTCTAATTATATTTTATTAAATTAAAAATACTTATTAATTTGTCCAAAGACCTATATATAAATTTTGGTGCCCCCTAGGCGCCGGCCCAAGTTATCAAGCACTTTGGCCGGCCCTGTCTACCATTATTAAAAGTTATAATTCACAATAATAATGCAACTTTAATTTTCATATTTAAAAAAAAAAAAAAAAAAAAAAAAAGCCCAACACATTTTATCGGTCAATTCTTGGTTGCCCTTTGGGTAGCCACCATCTGTCATGTTAGATCCGGACACTTTCACATAAAAAATTGTCCCTAAAATCCCTTAAAAGAACGAATGGTAGCTACCTCAAAGGATAACCACGAAATTTCTCAGTTTGGCTTCTAATCTATAGCCATGTTTCAGACAATTATTGCCATACTCGAAACAAACCAAATTCTCCAACCACCAACCACCAACCCCCCCTCACCTGAACCCCCGACCCGACCCGACCCGAATTTGTTGTTCTTATTTGGGTCGAAGACTTGACACTTTACTATAATACCAATTGAAGGATCCAACTCAAGGTGCTATGCTAAACATTCTAACTTAAAGAAACAATGCAACTCAACTTTTTTTTAACTCTCGCGCCATGATTTTTCAACTGCGTATAAAACTGCATGAAAGAGGGACTCATGAATCTTTAGATAGAACAAATATCTTGAAAAGGTCATAAGGTCATATCTAATCGACTGGTGCTTAACCTCCCCTTCCCTATATTATACCCAGCTGACGGGCTCACCATTATTTTCTTTCCACCACCACTCTCACTATAATTACTTAATTATACATATGCAATTACCATAATTATTAAAAATAATTTTTTTTCATATTTGTACGTTGTTTCTAATTTTTACGATCGTACATATATTTTAAATTTTAAATTTCAAATTTCAAATTAAAATGAGTAATGTTAAAAATCTAATTTAGAATACAATGTTATTAAATAATACACAAAATTTAAAAATGAACTCTT
Organism: Penstemon eatonii; assembly: GCA_038501285.1. Lineage (NCBI taxonomy): Eukaryota > Viridiplantae > Streptophyta > Magnoliopsida > Lamiales > Plantaginaceae > Penstemon > Penstemon eatonii. The sequence goes on along the minus strand of CM076715.1, from coordinate 54,498,491 downwards.
TCATTTTAAGTTAAATTTTTTTTAAAAAAATCTCATTTTAAATAAAAGAATTAAATACAAAAACGAAAAAAGAACTAGCAGATGACGCCACATGCTTGGTTGCATAGAGGAAGGACAAAGGGAAAACTCCCCCCGATGGTTAGAGATGGGCAATTGGACTCCCCCTCCTGCTCCCCCACCGATTGAAGATGGTCTTATAATCAATATATGATTATAATACAAAATTAATATAAGTACTCATTGTATAGGACTTCAACCGAAGTATCTCAAAATTTTTTGACTCCTTGCAACAGAGTAACCGATAGACTCATTGAATAATTAAAAGTAGGGAAATAGATTAACTAAAAATAAGAATACTTAATTACAAAGAAAAACTAATAAAAATATGATAGTTTTAAATTCTGGACAATTATTACCTTATCCATAATAACACCAGGAATCTCAACTAACTTACATGTCACACAATAACTAGATATATTCATTTTACAACGGAAGTTAGAAGTTCCACAAGTCACACAATAATTGCTTCCTTTTAAAAAATCATCCAATGCTTATCTAAATGGAATCAACAAAAGTTGAGAAGATAGGCCATGATCTCATATTTTTGCCTTTATTTCTTACATGAGACTAAGTTTCATATATAAATAGACCCCCTCTTATAACAAATTTCATCAACCCAAAATCACCAAATATTTATAACATTTCCTTATTTCTTTCATCTACAAAAATGACATCAAAGGCAGAGTTAATTAGAATAGGCATGGAAGGCTTTGCACTTGTCGACGAATACATAGCCATAAAGAGAAGGCCTTCTGCTCCGAAAAAGCCATACGTTTCACGAGAGGCCAAACCTTGTCTATATCAATACATGCCAGAACAGACGAATCTCTATCAAGTTGATGCACGAGAACTGATGAACACTTACGAGGTTGTGCAGTTTAACGATGGAGTGTCGACTATGGACTATTCTACGAAGAAACCTCAGAATACAGCTTATTAACTAGAACTTATCAATGGTATGCTATGATGTGCAGTAGTGAAGCGTGCACTTATGTATTCGTTAAGCATGCTCCTCGCGCATCGTGTGTGATTTCAATACAGGAGTCACTTTATATAGTTGTATATATAAAATCAATAATTAGTAGCAGGCCAAAGAAGCTAGATGAAGTTTGTAACACACTTTATCTTATAATTAATACAAAGTGTTCTTGGCTTTACATCTTAATAATGTTATGTTGATGTTTAACAATATGTGAACTTAAATATTTCATAAAAATGTTTTTAACTTAAATCTAAGCATAGAACAAATATATATTATCAAAAACATATAAACTATAATAAAATCAGATTATATAAAACGTAAAACTAGCAAGAAATAATTAATTGAATGAAAATAATTTGTAGAACACTTGAGTCATCATACTAAAATAGGAAATGAGACTGAGGTTCACCGAAATAATTTTCTTAAGATAATACTTCTGAGGCTGCCATTTATGATATACTAGAAAAGTCCACGTACGTTGTACGTGACTAGTTAATTTCATAAATAAATTTTATAAATTATAGCAAAATTAACTTTGTCGTGTCACAAAATAGCACAATAATTTAATTAATAAAAATGATGACTTTAAATTATTATAATCAAATATAATTGATGATTGATTTGTTCATAATATCTTGGAAATTTTTTTTCTAAAATAAGATCATAACAAAATTATTTAGTTCAATCCATTATAGTAGTTTTCTTTTAAAAAAAGGCTATTTTAAGAGAACTATTAATTTATTTTAATTTGAAATAATATAATTTTTTTGTCCTCTCATGTCCATGTGTAGGACATTCAACCTCAATGAATTAAATCCACTGGGGTAGGATCTAAGTAACCTTTGTTTACATACCTAAGAAAATTTTCACCTATTCAATTCGTTAGTTTAATCCACCTTTTCACGGGTTTATCCCATCTTTTTACCGCTTTTATTCATTTTGCATTGATTTAATATATTTTTTTCTCTGATTTACTCGTTCTTTTATCGAAATTAACATATTTTCATTATTTTTCCCATTTTTGTCGATTTTTTTGTTTTTTTCGATTTAAACCATTTTCTATCGGTCTCACCCTGTTTTTGTTGGTTAGACTATTTTTTTTCTTTTTATAGTTTTCACTCGTCTTCCCACTGATTTACATGTTTATTCACAAATTTCACCTCATATTTAATTGATTTCATATGTTTTCACCGACTTCACCTTTGTTTCCCGATTCACTGATTTCATTCATTTTAACGATTTCATTCGTTTTCCACTAATGTCACCGATCTCATCCATTTTTCACGAATTCCTTCCAAAGTTATAGGCACATTTTTAACAGGTTTACTCATTTTTAACCAACTTTATCAGTGTTCACCAATATCACCCAATTTTTTTTTATCATTTTTACATGTATTAACCGACTTTTATCGATTTAATCAATCGATTTCACCTATTTCCACGAGAAGAACTCCATGAAAATTCGAGTATCACCAATTTCATCATTTTTTTCACGAATTTCACAATTTTTGTTTTACTGGTTTCACACGTTTTTTCACCAACTTCACTAATTTTTATATTCGAGGTTCATGTCTTGATATTCTTGGATTTTGTTTATATTTTTCTTCTCTAGCCAATGAAAAATTACGTACTTAGCTAAGTCATAAGCATATTTTCTTTAACACGTATGTTTTATGTGTCTAGTTAATTTCATTAGTAAATTTTATAAATTATAGTAAAATTAACTTTGCCATGTCACAAAATAACACAAATTAATGATTAATATTCAATTTAATTATTATTAAAATTATTATTTAATCAAAAAAAAATGACGACTTTAAATTATTGTAATCAAATATAAAATGATAATTGATTTGTTCTTAAGATCATGTAAATTATTTTCTAAAATAAGATCGTAACAAAATTATTTAATTCATTGCATTATAGTAGTTTTCATTTAAAATGCACTATTTTAAGAGCACTATTTATTCCTTATTCTAATGCCACGGTGTGGTGGTTATTGTTGATCAGCTTATGCATTTTCACAAATTTTATCCAAAATTATGCGATTTCGTATGTATTTATCGATTTCATGGGCACGTTTTTACTGGCTTCATTCGTTTTTACCAATTTTACAAGTGTTCACCAATTTCACCCAAATTTTTACCTTTTTCACATGTTTTAACCGACTTTTCTTGATTTCACCAATTTTCATTAACTGGTCTCGTATTCCATGAAAACAATTCCATGAAAATTCGAGTATCATCAACTTCATACACTTTTCACATCACAATATTTCTTTTAGATTTATTTTCAATCATCTTTACTAGTTCACTGTATTTATATTCCTTATTCTAATGACACAGTGTTGTGGCAAGTGTTAATCAGCCTATGCATTTACATGGAATTAGCTTTTTGATAGAAATAGTGTCCTGCAAGCCAGCTGTATGGCGAGCATTTATTGTAATAAATGAGGAACTATTCAATTTCGATTAATAAATGCACTTTATTAAATGGTCAACTTTATCTTATGTAATAATTATCTACGCATAAGGATAGAAGTCCTTAAATCATAGGGCTATGGGACAACCCGTGGACTGATCTCCAAGGCCGTGATCTAGAATATATTCAAGAGTCATAGAATCCAATTGAGATAGGACATCGTTGGATTCGGTTAGACTCTCACTGTTGTGTATACTCCGATGAACTGGAGGACGCTGGGGTCCACGAGCGTGACTGGGATGGTCGATACACATAAGTGGGTGGCATGCTGGGATGGCAAGCGCACTGAATACCCCAATTAGGAAATAACTCACCATGGAAGCGGTAGTTGCATGTCGGGGTTGAAGTTATTCCAAATTTATAATAGTATACGATGAACGATCCCTAACTACTTGAGGTGATAGGGTTTATCTGGTGCGAGAACGTCTATGCTTTGATGTGAGTTCCGACTGACTGGGGATCGCCAGAAAGTCTCTGTGGACTCACATTGGGTATAGAGGAACTCGTATGCAGATTCATATCATCAACAAAGGATCCATTGACCCGACTTGATAGGTTGGGAAATTCTCCTTTGGATTTCTATGAGAAATTAATTCTGGTAAATCCTTGGCCAAGGTATCTGACAACTTTATGTAAGTAGCTCATAAAGATTAAGTCAAAGAGAATTTATTTCGAGATCAGAGTACATAAGGTCAAGACAAAAGAAAAGGGAATCCGATGAAAGACCATGCCCTTAAGTCTCGACTGGGAGATTGATCAATGGAGAGATTATGTCGTATATGGAAATTATAAATGATAAATGGTTCACTGAATTAATTCACCAGTGATTGGGCTCTCTATGGGCTTGTGGCTGGACATCGACTGTGAAGTGTGGGAAAATTCCCAAATTGGCAGGGGTGCTAATTTTGGAATGATCAATCGACAGAGTGTTCGATTGATTTAGAGTAAGTCTTACTCGAATAATTAAATAATATATAATTATAACCCACGACCAATTATGTGGTGAACCTACGGGGGCATACACAATACACATGAAGCGAAAACGAGGAAATAAGAATGACCGAGTCGACTGGGTCGACTGGGTGAATAATCGACTGGGTCGATTATTATGGGTGGGTCGACTGGGTCGACCCAATTGGAACAAATGGAATCTAATTGGAATTAGATCAGGATCATAAATTAAATTGGAATTTGATTTGTGGATTAATTAATTAAGTTGGATTTAATTAATTAGAAGGGATTTTAATTAAATGGACTTAGAGTCTGATTTAATTAAATGGGAGATTAAGTTAATTAATTGGGCTATTTAATTGGGAGATTAAATAAAGCCTGGTCAAATTAATTAACTGGGCTATGAATTAATTAGGAGACTTGGTCTTCTAATTAAAGAGGGCCATGGCCCATGTAGGAGAGAAGAGCCCTAGTCCTAATAGGACTAGGTTAGGGAGATAACTATAAGTAGCTATCTTGTAGTTATTTTTCACACAACACCATATGCAAAATTAAGCAAGAGCAAAAATTCTCTCTCCCTCTCCCTAGTGATCGGCCGAACCCTGTCTTCCACTTGGAAGAATTTTTCGTTTTCGATTCTTGTTCCAAAATCGTTCCTATATCCTAGATCATAATATATCTTGTGTTCTAGCCGATCAAGATATATTATTTTCGTGTAATTGTGGTGTATCAACTCGTAGAGGCGCAACACGTGGGGCGCTCCTGAGAAGCTTGGATCGATTTCTGCTGGAGAAGAATTCAGAGCTCGTTTTGCTAGCCGAGGATTTGCAAGGAGATAGTTATAACGTGCAAACTTATACTATCGTTTTATTTATGTTCATATATATACACCTAGAGTAGTATCCTGGCAAGATTCCGTAAGTGGTCCTAAAAATTTTATATTCCGCTGTGCCTAGGGCTGTTTATCTTACCGAATCCCAACACTTTTATGTTGTTGGATATGGACTTTTGGAATTTTGATAGGGAAATGATCTCGAAGATATCTTTTTCAAGTGGTAATGTTTATGTAGAAGTATGCTTCCTTTATTTTTTCCTACTTTGCCATTTATAATAAAATTTTAGTAGGGGTATATTAGTCTTCACAAAAAGTTCAAGAAATTCTATTTTTTGAACTCGTACTTTTATATGTACTAGGAAAGTGCACATGAGTTGCACATGACTAACTAATTTTATATGTTAATTGCATCGTATATATAATGAGTTTTCATCATACTATCGTCTTAAAGACATACCGTGTATTTTTTTATTAAATCACTTAATTATTATGTTGTTACCAAGAAATAAAAGTAGTGTACAACAGTATGGTGGGATCCCGAGGCTTGGTGGAGGCACATCCTGCGATTTACATCCTTCAGGGTTCTAGGACAAGGGTTTTGAGATCAGCTTAGTATAAGCTTAGACACCTGTGTTATAAAAGAAATAAAAGTTGAGATCATAAATACCTAAAACAAACACTTCAAAATTAAAAAAGAACTATAATTACTAAGTATTTCTAGCCTAAAACTACATGTCTAAACAAATATTATTCTTAGCCTACCATTTGAACGAATGGACAACAACAGTTTTTTTCTTTCTCGACCTTGATATTTCCATCTAAATCATTTTCAATGGTTTAACCTTTTTTTTTATTTATCGATTTCACCAATTTTATCTGTTATATATGTCTTTTATTGAGGTCATCCATTTTCAGTTACATCCTTACATGCCTAATCCATTTTTAACTAATTACTCGATGTTACCAATTTACCTCAATTTTACTAAGTGAACCTGTTTTATCGGTTTAAACTCGCTTACACCGAGTTTGCAATTTGTTTTATTTTAACATATTCGTTCACTTTTCATCCGCTTTTACATTGAGCTTATCATTTATTTTCTTATTATTTTAACTCGTTCTTTCATTGATTTCACCTATTTTTGTGATTTATTTCATTTGATAATCAATTCACTCATTTTCTTCGGTTCAACCCAATTTTATCGAATGTATAATTATTTTGCCGATTTAACCTATTTTCTCACCTATTTCACATTTTTTTGTCTATTTAATTTATTTTTTTCTTTTTGTTATTTCATCGATATGACCATTTTTTATCACGTGTTTAGCCATTATCATTAATTTTTCCTAATTTACCTGGTTTTGCCAGTTTACTCCGTTGTTTTATCAATTGCACCATTTTTTTTTTGTTTCATTAACTCATTTTTCTTCGATCTAAACCATTTTTTCAATCATGTTACCATTTTTATCATATTTTTTTATTCAAATTTTACCCGTTTTTAACGGGTCAAACCATTTCTATGTTTTTAATTTTTTCTGGCTCAAACCATTTATTTCAAATTAACTAAATAAACGATAATTTCTTAAGAATTTTTCAAAGAAATATCGATTTCACCCGCTTTTACACTGAGACCTGAGTTTACCATTTCGATTTTGTTATTTTAATCGTTCTTTCATCGATGTAACCCTTTTGTGGTTTATCCCATTTATTTAACCCAATTTTAGTTGATTTTGCTTATTCGTTTGTTGATTTAACATATTTTCTCATCTATTTTACCTTTTCATGCCAACTTAAGTCATTTTTGCTCTTGTTCTTTGATCGATTTGATCAGTCTTTGTTCTTGATATCCCGTGTTTAGTTGATATCATGTTTTTTTTACTAATTTTACCCATTTATCCTTGTTTTATCATTGATTTTACCATTATGTTGTGTATCATATATTTTTAATTAAATTTCATATATTTCACCGATTTTAATCATTTCCATGTTTTGATTTTATTTGGCTAAAGCCAATTATAAATTTTTTAGTTAACTAAATAAAACTTTTTTTAATTATTCATATAACACCAACATGGAACTTTATTAGGTTCTTTAATATTTTATGTTCTTCAATAAGTGATAATTTCATAAGTATTTTCCAAGGAACTATCGATTTCACCCGCTTTTACACCGAGTTTACTATTTTCTTTGTTATTATAACCTCTTTTTTCATCGGTTTCACTCGTTATTCATTTATCCGGTTTATTAATCAATTCATCCACTCTCTTCGATTTAACCCAATTTTAGTTGATTTTATCCCATTTGTTAATCAATTCACCCATTCTCTCTTGTTTAACCAAATTTTGGTCAATTTTACCTTTTTTTTTTCTTATGTTGATTAAACTTTTTTCTCACATATTTCACCTTTTTTTTTTTTTTGCCAATTTAACTCATCTTTTTGTTCTTTTTCTTTTATCAAGTTGATCTGTTTTTCTCGTTATCCCGTGTTTAGCTGATATACCAATTTTACCCATTTTTTGCTAGTTCATCCTGTTGATTTATTAATTGCACCATTTTTTTAATTTTAACTTGTTGGTCTTCTATCTAACCCATTTTTCCATTAATTTTATCATTTTTATCATATATTTTTAATCGAATTTTATCCGTTTTCACCGGTTTCAACCATTCTTATGTTTTGAGTTTTTTTTACTTAAGCCGATTATAAGTTTTTCAATTAACTAAATAGTACTTTTTATTAGTCATATAGCATGGAGTTGGAAACTTGTCTTTTCTCTTATTGAGGTTCTTTTAGTAAGTGGCAATTTCTTAAGAACTTTCCAAAGAGATATCGATTTCACGCACTATTACACTAAGTTTATAATTTTTTTGGTAACACCGATTTCACCCGCTTCTGTGATTTATCTTATTTCTTAATTAATTCACTCATGCTTCCCAAGTTGACCCAAATTTAGTCGATTTTATCCAATTTGGTAATCAATTCACCCATTATTTGCGGTCTAACCCAATTTTAGTTAATTTTACTTATTATTTTGCTGAATTAACCTTTAAAAAAAAAACAAAGCTAGAAAATAATTAGTCTCAAAAAGTTCAAACCTGACTTTGTATTCAATAATTGATACATCACCATATTGTTTTCTTGATTTTGTTAAGATGATTCGGAAATAAATTTCATTTAATTCTATTTATACTTCTCTTATCATATATATTGTTCTAAAACTTTCACCTGTCTATTTTCCTAGTTAGATTATACTTATAATTCAATGTACAATTTATATCTTGTGTGGTGTTTATATATGTGTTGTATTTTGAAGTGTTTATATTGAAATTTGTCTTGTTAAATTGACTAGTTTTTTTTTTGGTTGTTTGTTATTTTTTATTTTTTGAAAAAAAAAAGTTTAAATTATTTGTGTATACCGTCCTTTTACATGAAACATGATCCTTCACCTTCTTCTTCCATATCAAGTAAACAATAATTTAAACTTTTTTTTTTCAAAAAATAAAAAATAACAAACAACGAAAAAAAAACTTGTCAATTTAACAAGACAAATTTCAATATAAACACTTCAAAATACAACACATATATAAACACTACACAAGATAATTATAAGTCACTACAAGAAAAAGCGGTTTCAGCGACATTCGAGATTGGTCACTAAAAGTGGGAAAATGGTTACAGAAACCTTCAGTGACCAGAACAAGGTTGGTCAGTACACACTGGCTACTAAAGCTACGCAGCGACGAACGATTAATTGGACGCTGAAAGTGTGTGTTTAGCGACCATCCACCATTAGTCTCTAAAGAACACCATCATTAGCAACAATATTTTCAGTTGCAAATGTAGAAATGTATGGTCGTTGCATCATTGTATGGTCACTAATGTTATGTGTATAGTAACCAAAAATTCATGTGTAGTGACCGGCCACTAGTGGTCCCTAAAAGACAACCATTAGGAACAATATTTTATGTCGCAAATGTAGAGACGGGTGGTCGTTGTAGCATTGCAGGGACACTAACGTTATGAATATAGTAACAAAAAAATTGTGTGTAGTGACCAACCACTTGTTGTCCCTAAAAGCCACAACCATGAGCAACAATTTTTTTAGTCACTAATGTATGTACATATGGTCACTGCATAATTACATGGTCGCTAATGTCATGTGTACACCGACTAAACACCAGTGGTCTCTAAAAAACATGGTCATTACCAATGATTTTTTTTGTCGCTAATGTTGTAGGACTGGTTGTTGTAGGATTACATGGTTGCTATTGCTACATTTACAACAACCAAAATTCATGTTTAGTGAACAGTCATTAGTGGTCTCTAAAAGACATGTACATGAGCAACTATACTTGTAGTCGCTAATGTAGAGATTAGTGGTCGCAACATAATTAGATGGTCACTGATGTGCCTTTGACACCAACCAAAAATCATATTTAGCGACCATTCGCTAGTGGTCTATAAAGGGCATGTTTTTAAGCAACAATTTTTTTGGTCTCTAATATAGATACAGATGGTCGCTACAACATTAGATTGTCACTAATGTTATATGTATACCAACAAAACTTCATATTTAGTGATCAATTTTTAATGGTGCTTAAAATACTTGACCATTAGCAGGAATATTTTAGTTGCTGATGTATAGATAGGTAGTTGTTATAGCATCAAATGGTCGCTAATGATCTACGTATTGCAACAAAATTTTATGTTTAGTGACTAGTTACTAGTTGTCTTTAAAGATGTAGTCGTAAGCCACAATTTTTTCCCTTTCTAATGTAATAGATATTTGTTACTATAACATTATTTTTGTGTCCATAAACTCACATTTAACAATCATTATTTTGGCTAGTGAAACCCATTCTTTTACCAACCATGTCCCATATATTAAAGAGATGGTTGTTAAAGTTTGATTATTTTGAACTATTCAGTGACCAAAAGATGTCATTAAATATTGTTGTTGAAATGTAAGTTTAGTGACCAAAATTCGATAACAATAAGTCGTAATACAATTATAAAACGTAATCCAATTTTATTGCTAAAATATATCAAGATAATTGTTACATAAACAATTAAATTTAGCTGCCCAAAACGAACATAAAGAAAAATATCCAATTACATCTGATAATACATAATTTCTCATGTTAAATAATTTGTGATTAAAATAAAATAAAATTACTCATTTAATTCTTATTATAAAATTGGTGGGACTATAATTATTTGATAGGCCATATCACACCATATAAAAGCCTATATTTGAATTGGGTTTCAGACTTAAACGTTTTCTCCCATCTTCTCATTTAAAAGTGAAAAGTTCTCTTTGAAGAGGTGTCTCTTCAAATTAGAACGTTAATGGCTTTTTGAGTTTGGGATTTCCTCTATAAATACCAATCTTTCTCCCCAATTCAAAACACAGAAAAATACTCTTCATCTTTCTTTCAAAAGATTCAAATACTACTTATTTGTCTTCCTAAAGAAAAATCATAGCAAATTTTTTTGAATACTATCTCAAGAAAGTTTTGGGTTATAGTTTATTAAACAAGGCGTTTGTGGGATCATTCGAGTTCGTGGGATTCTCTTGTTCGAGTGCACGTCAAGAAGTCCTGAAGGTTCGTTGTATCTTGGGAATAGACGTCGATTGAGTTTGGACCAGGGCAGCGGCGAATTCTATTCTAAAGGGAGTGCTTTGCACGCCTCGAACCGGGTTTTTCCATTCCATCCCTCTTATTTATTATCATCATAAAATGTAAATTGAAAATTTGATGTTATTATTGTGTTATTTTGTTATTTTCTGTTTCTAGATCTAACAATTTTAGAATAGAATTATTTGCCGAATTGATAAGCCAGTGACTAAGAAACAGAATTGATTGAATAAAACTCTAGCACCGAATTTGTTGATAGAATCTTTATAGAAGTGGGTTGAGTAAAATTAAGTCATAAAGTGTTTTAGCTTATTGATTTTAATAATTAAAAAATGGGCATTAATGATGAACAAAGTTCTATAAAACCTGAGAAATTTAATGGGTATAATTTTCGTAGGTGGCAAAAACAAATGCGTTATTGATTAACTTCCCTAGGGCTGTTTTCAGCAATTACTAATCCTAGTACATCTAAAGAAAAAACTAATGATGGTGATACATCTAGTGAGTCAGTAGATAAAGATTACTTGTGTCATGGTCGTATACTTTCTGCCTTGTCAAATGTCTTATATGACATTTATCACTCTACTGATACCGCTAAGGAACTTTGGGATGTACTAGAAAGAAAATATGGTAAAGAAGATGAAGGTCTAGATAACTATGTAATTGGAAGATACTTAAGCTTTAAAATGACTGATGACAAATCAATTGTACAACAAGCTCAGGATCTTCAAGCTATCCATGAAGAATTACGCCAAAGGAATATTAAGGTTGATGAAAAGTTTCTCATTCATACTATAATTGAAAAACTTCCTTCTTCATGGCAATCCGTTGCCATTTCACTTAGGCATAAACGTGAAGCCATGAGTCTTGATAATTTGATGGTTTCTCTTCAAATAGATGAAAGACAAAAAGAAAAGGAAAAATTAGCACGTAGTGATTTCAATAGTGCTAATCTCATTGAGGGAAACAAGAGAAATAACTCCAAGAAAAAAATAAATAAAAAGTATAATGATAACCTAAAAGCCAAAGGTGATATTAATAAAAACAACAACAATAATAATAATAATAATAAGAGGGGATGTTTTGTTTGCGGAAAACCCGGGCATTTTGCGATGCATTGTAGGCATCGCAAAGACAAGAATATGAAAGCACAAGATGGATCAATTAAACAAGCTAATGTGGTTGTTGCCGGTACCAATGATGGAACCGATGATAGGTTAGTAATTTCAAATTCTGAAATTAATCTAGCTTGTGAATCAATTGATTGGTGGATTGACACCGGTGCTAATATTCATGTATGTGCTGATAGATCTTTATTTTCGATTTATCAGGTTACAAACGGGAAATCCGTGAATATGGGAAATGCTACTGCTGCAAAGATTATTGGAGAAGGAAGAATTGACTTACAATTAAGTTCGGGAAATACTCTCTCTCTATATAACGTGCAGCATGTACCCGATATTAGTCAAAATTTGATTAGTTGATCCCTTCTTATAAAAGATGGTTTTAGACTTTTGTTTGAGTCAAATAAAGTTGTATTAAGTAAAAACAGTAGCTTTGTAGGAAAATGTTATGTATTTGATGGCTTATTTAAGTTAAATGTACTTAAAGTTAGTAATATTAGTAATAATATTTTTTCTCTTTATAATGTTGATGTTTCTTCCAATGTATGGCATGGTCGTCTTGGACATTCTAACTTTCATACAATAAAGAGAATGATGAACTTAGATTTAATACCTAAATCTGAAATTAATTTTCATGACAAGTGTGAGATTTGTGTACAATCTAAACTTCCCAGAAAACCTTTTAGTTTAGTAGACCATAAAGCAAGTAAGACATTAGAATTAATCCATAGTGATGTTTGTGATTTTAAACTTTATTCTAGAAATAGAAAAAAGTACTTTGTTACTTTTATTGATGACTTTTCTAGATATTGCCTGTTATATTCTAAATAGAATACCATATAAGAAACAGGATAAATCACCCTATGAACTTTGGAAAGGTCGAAAACCAAATTTAAAATACTTCAGAATGTGGGGGTGCCTAGCAAAAGTACAAATTCCTAAAAAAAAATGGAAAAAGTTAGGACCAAAGACAGTAGATGGAGTCTTTATTGGTTATTCACTAAACAATCCTACTTATAGAGTCTATATAATAAAATCAGAAATTGATGAGTTTCATGTAAGTACAATTATAGAATCTAGAGATATTGTACTTTTTGAAGATATATTTCCAATGAAAAATAAATCTGATTTATCAAAAACTTCTAACACTAGTTCTAGTTCTTTAAATACTAATGATGAAAGAATGAATGATAGTGTTGAGGAACCTAGAAGAAGTAAAAGAGCTAGGAAAGAAAAATCATTTGGAGATGACTTTTATACATATCTTATTGAAGATGATCCTGTCACTTATAATGATGCTATATCTTCAGTTGACTCTATGTTTTGGAAAGAAGCTATTAATAGTGAAATGGAGTCTTTACTTAGTAATAAAACTTGGGTTCTAACCGATTTACCAAAAGGTTGTAAACCTATAGGGTGTTAAATGATATTCAAGAAAAAACTAAGAGCCGATGGTTCCATAGACAAATATAAAGCTAGATTAGTTGCCAAGGGGTTTACACAAAAGGAAGGATTTGATTACTTTGATACTTATTCTCCAGTAACTAAAATTAGTACCATCAGACTTCTTTTGTACTTGGCTTCTATACATAATCTTATTATTCATCAAATGGATGTGAAAACGGCATTCTTAAATGGTGAATTAGAAGAAGAAATATATATGGTTCAGCCGGAGGGTTTTATAGCACCTAAACAAGAACATAAAGTATGTAAACTTGTAAAATCTTTATATAGTTTGAAACAAAAACCAAAACAATGGCATGAAAAATTTGACCAAGTTATTCTTTCTAATGGTTTCGTGATTAATGAATTTGATAAATGTGTTTATAGTAAAGTACATGAATCAAATTGTGTTATCTTATGCCTTTATGTAGATGACATCTTAATCTTTGGCACTAATATGAGTATTGTAAAAAAAACTAAGTCTTTCTTGTGTAATAATTTTGATATGAAGGACTAAGGAGAGGCTGATGTGATTCTTGGTATAAAAGTAATTAGATCCCAAGAAGGAATCACAATAACACAATCACATTATATAGAAAAAATTCTAAAGAAATTTGATAAATTCGATTGTAAACCTGTGAGTGTTCCCTATGACCCTTCTATCAAACTTAAGAAAAATAGTGGTGATCCGGTTGCTCAATTGAAATATTCTCAAATTATTGGAAATCTAATGTATCTTACTAATTCTACTAGACCGGATATTGCGCAAGCTGTTGGGAGACTTAGTAGATATACTAGTAACCCCGATACTAGTCATTGGAGTGCTTTAGAAAAGGTGTTAAGATATTTAAAAGGCACTGTAAATTACGGAATACATTATTCTGGTTATCCCACTGTACTAGAAGGATACAGTGATGCAAATTGGGTTTGTGATTCTAATGAATCTAAATCTACCACTGGGTATGTGTTTACACTTGGTGGTGCGGTTGTGTCTTGGAAATCTTCCAAGCAAACATGTATATCTCGGTCATCCATGGAATCCGAGATGATAGCAATCGATGCAACTGGCCAGCATGCAGAGTGGCTTAACGGATTGTTATCATACATTCATTTAGGAGAAAAGTCTATACCGGCTATATTTATTCATTGTGACAGTCAAGCAGCTATATCGAAGTCTAAGCAAAAGAATTCTAATGAGCAAAAGAGACACTTGCGTTTAAGACAAAAAACGATAAAATATCTCTTAAATAAAGGAATAATTGCTTCAAACTATATTCGGTCCGAAAAGAATATTGCTGATCCATTAACTAAAGGACTTCCAAAATTGCAAGTTAGAGAATTTGCAAAGGGGATGGGATTGAAGTCCATAAATTGAAATCACCGATAGTGGCAACCCAACCTTATTAATTGGAGATCCCAATTGAAAGGTTCAATGGGTAATAAACAAACTGTTTGGGTGATTGGACAACACTAAAACTTAAAATTATAGAATCCATCTCGTGAAATAACTAGTGTTGTACTGCAACAAAAGAGGACGAGTATACATATACTCCTAATGAGTTCATAATTTATTAATAGGATATTGAGTTGCAGACTACCCTTGAAGAACTCACCTATACAAGTGTGGTTGTGAGGCCGCAACCTATGAGACTAGGACTTATCTCTAGAGCACTTGTTAAACCAAGATACTAGCACACGGCCGTAACTGTGCTACCCCGTTAGAACTTGATATCACTCACACTATGTGTATGAATGTTGAAGTTTGTAACAAAGAATCCTAGTTCAAGACTTATGTTCACTATGGCTTCTACAAATGAATACTTGTTAATACTAAGTGAAAGTTCAAATCCGCAAGACACTTTCATCCATTACATAGTAAAAATCGCCTTAGTCCTTTTGTTTTGTTAATTATTATTTATTTGAATCATGTGGGGGATTGTTAAATAATTTGTGATTCAAATAAAATAAAATTACTCATTTAATTTTTATTATAAAATTGGTGGGACTATAATTATTTGATAGGCCATATCACATCATATAAAAGCCTATATTTGAATTGGGTTTCAGACTTAAACGTTTTCTCCCATCTTCTCATTTAAAAGTGAAAAGTTCTCTTTGAAGAGGTGTCTCTTCAAATTAGAACGTTAATGGCTTTTTGAGTTTGGGATTTCCTCTATAAATACCAATATTTCTCCCAAATTCAAAACATAGAAAAATACTCTTCATCTTTCTTTCAAAAGATTCAAATACTACTTATTTGTCTTCCTAAAGAAAAATCATAGCAAATATTTTTGAATACTATCTCAAGAAAGATTTGGGTTATAGTTTATTAAACAAGGCGATTGTGGGATCATTCGAGTTCGTGGGATTCTCTTGTTCGAGTGCACGTCTAGAAGTCCTGAAGGTTCGTTGTATCTTGGGAATAGACGTCGATTGAGTTTGCACCAGGGCAGTGGCGAATTCTATTCTAAAGGGAGTGCTTTGCACGCCTCGAACCGGGTTTTTCCATTCCATCCCTCTTATAATTATTATCATCATAAAAAGTAAATTGAAAATTTGGTGTTGTTATTGTGTTATTTTGTTATTTTCTGTTTCTAGATCTAACATCTCATATATAAAAAAACATGATCTTGCAATGCGCTTTTTAGCCTTTTAATTGGAGTCATACATCAATTTGCAAATCCGCAACATTGTTCTTGTACTTTTCATCTTTCTCAATGGAACATTATAATCAACTTACAAACTGCAACAAATTAAAACATAATAAGAGGTAGGTCTATACCAAAAGACAAAATGTTAAGAATGTAAAAGCAAATGTAAAGAACCAATGAACTAACCAGGTATTCTTATATCGCATGAAATCCATCAAATCAATCCATTAATCCGCCTTTTTTCTACAACAATCACAACAAATAATTCACTGAGAATCATAAATAAAAAATAACTAAAAATCTTTTTTAAAGATGTAAACTTGAAAAATAATCACACCAGCTCAGTATTTGATGTTAAAATCAAATTTACCAGTAAAAGTGGCTTTTAAGAGGATGAGGACGCGAAAAATTTTTTGCCTGCAATTAATCAATTTTCGACATCTGATGCAAATTATGTCCCAGAATCTATTTCTGCAGATAGGGTGACTTTGAACGCATAACTGCTTTGATTGGAAAGGAGCTAGAAGGTATATCATATATGGTTAGAAAGATACGGAAGTCTAGTTTTCAACAAAAAAAGCGGTTTACAAAAATAAGGTCTGTGGAGAAAGTTATGGGCGTTTTACTAAAGACTGCCAGACTGAACTCGGGAAGTTTACTATGAACTTAATTACTAATTAGTTTCAGTTCTACTATGTGAATAAACTACTAACATATATAGCCAAATTGAAGTAATTCATGAGTGCATTGAAAAACTATAGAAACATGTAAAATATGTTTTATTCTCTTATGATGCATAGATGAAGCTGACTCATGCAACAAATTTCAGCAGGAAACACAACATGAGACAAAATTGATTGTTCCAGAAAAAATAGAAAAACGAATCAAGCTTGGTTTAGAAAGCAATAAAATTGAAGATTGACATGTTTCCTTTCGAGATGCCGCCCACAAGTATTGTTTATGTTCCCGATTTCTCTGAGTCTTTTTCAACTGTGGCATGGACAAATGTATTTATAAGGTGAAATCAAGAATTTACAATAAACTTGAAAGATAAAACAAAATCATGCTCTGCCATTATTATATAACTAGTTAGCACTTGAACCTCAAAAGATAGACATGATTGTGACTAATTACCTCTAGTACAATCTCCTAAGATCAACCATTCAAAAAACAACTAAAAATATTCAAAAAGTGCTGCAACTATAAAATTTGCAAATACCTTTACTTGAAGGCGGGTATAGGAGGAATGATTCGAAATTTCGAATGATTGCAATTTCAGAACTAATTCGACATTCGAGTGCAATGGCTACATCAAATAAAACATTTGATCTAAAGCGTAAGGCTATGTTAGAAAGTGATCTGGCTGATACTATGGTTGATAACACAAACAAGTCTTCTTTTCCACGAAACTTGAGTGGTAATTTTTTTTATTACTTCTCAATTAGTTTCATATGTTCGTGCTTTAGATTTTCTATTGATATTTTTCTATTAATTTTTTTCACAGCTTTATATAAATCCAAAAGGGTAACTTCTATTTCGACCAAAGTTTTTAGTAACTCAAACATTGCAAACAAGTCGGCTAGACAGGTTGCAATAAATGATGACATCATGGATGAGTCTCATGAGTAGAGGGGTTCAAACGAGCGCATAAGCTCTTCTGTTAGAGGTAATATTATTTTTTAAGTCATGCTCCATTTACTTAAAAAGTCATTTTTATATACTAATTTTTCTTTATTTTAGAATCTTTGGAAGAGATCCTTGACACATCTAAAGGCACCCAAGGTATCTTTTATTATTCACATGACAATGACAATAGGTTTACTAATATAAAACGTTAATTAGTTGCAAATAAAATTTGGTTTACTAATATGTGTATGGTATCCTAACTCTTAGAGTAATTTGAGTTTCAGTAGTATTTTAATAAGTATTACTTACATTACATTACCAAATATTCAAGGATATGTACAAAGTAGTATACACTCTTATATGTCTTGTATATGTGCCTTATTTTGCATTTGTTATCAAATCAAAACTTTCTGGAAATTAAGTTAATGGATACAAGCTAATGACGGCCGAAAATTAGTTAAAATTATATATTACCAGAAATTAACTCAAATGTTTTTGAGAAATGATTATTTTCTGAAATGATAACCTTTACAAATTAAAAAAATGCTAACCTTATAGTAATATTTACTTTATTTAACTTTTAGATTTTTCTAAAAATCAAAATTACTATAGTAGAATTGCAATTTCAGTCATATGAGATTTCATCCTCAATATGCTTTAACATATATAATTGGACCTATGTTTTAGTACTCTTATTCTAGATTTGTTTTTCAGAATTACATCCATAGGCTAAATTATGTTTATTTTTATTAATTACTAATTAAGAACCCTTTTCTTATTAACGAAGGACCGGTGAAAACAAAGAAGACCAAGCATGGGCCTACTATAGGGTGGAACACCCAGGAGCATACGCGGAAATATGGGACGAAGCCGAGTATTATTATTCCTGAGGAAATGGACCATCCAGTTGGTCAGCATAGCTCAAAGCATGCTTCACAAATCGGGATTCTCGTTAAGGTTGAGGCACCTATGCAAGTTTCAGGCTGGAAAGAGATTCCAGAAGACACAAAGGATCATCTCTACAAAAAGTTGTTCGTAAGTGACCATTTAGTTTTTTTTTTTCTTCTTTCATTTTTTTCTTTTAAAGTATTTCTATTAAATAAACAATATTTCATGGTATATTAAATATGTAGGATAAGCTCAACTATGAACATAACAAAGAGCATGTAAAGCGATGCGTTAAGAGGTCATTCGCAAAATCGTATTCTACCTTCCGTTCAAATGCTCACATACACTATAAGAAATGGAGAGACGAAGTTGGTGTGGAACTAGCCAAGCAGCACATTTATGACAGACTTGCTAATCGTCCTGAAGATTGATTATAGCTTTGTGACTTTTGGGAGAAGGATAAATTCAAGGTAAATGTCATAAATCAACCTGATTTAGTAGTCATAGTTAACAAATTGTTAGAACCAATTTTTTTTTTTAATAATTGCAGCAAGTTTCCGAAAAACAATCTAACAATAGAGCCAAGTTGAAGACCAACCATAAACTGGGGACGAAATCCCGTGCAGCTCATCAGTACGAGAAAGTAAGTCATTGTATATTATATTGATCTAAAATGCAATGAATATAAATTGAGATTTCTCAAGGTCATGATATAGACTTTGGATGACATTGACATGTATGAGACTGAATATTACAACCCCAAGACTGGATGGGCTAACGAAGAAGTTGAGGCTCATCATGTATGTATAAATAAAAAAAAATTCTTTTAAATACTATTAGCCATTCATTTGTTTTGTATTCACTTATAACAACTGATTTTGATATTAATTAAATCAAATGAATCATTGTGTAGGCTCAAATGAAAGAATTACAAGAACAACAAAATTCTCTGCCCGAAGGAGCTTCTCGTATCAGAAAAAATTTGCATTGAGGTACTTGGAGAGAACTCATCGTACGTCAAATCAAAAGTTGTAAAGTCCAAGAAACCTATTAGTGGCAACATTACAGTTTCTAAATCATCTGACTATCAGAAAATGCTGGAAGAAGAGCTATCAACCACAAAAGCTACAATGGCAACTCTCGTATAATGTTTAGAGAAGATGAGTGGAAAAAGTATGTCTGAAATACTTAATCTACAGGAATGGTGAGTAACCTTAGCAAAAACATCTTAAATGTACACGCAGGAGTTATGTTTTATACACACACACATATATATTTATATATGTATACATTTTAAGGATCAATGACTATTTATTTTAAAATGTACATGTAGAAGATGTCGATCCAAATTTTTCTTGTTTTAAGTTCTTAATTTACATTTAAGCTCTACTAATTTTCTTTCCTTTTTTTCTTTGATGCAGATATGCATCTCGCAATCAAAGGGGATTTAATATTCAGTGCAGAAATTTTAGGATTATGAGTGGTAAAAGTACTTTTTTTTTAATTAGAATTATGAGCTTTAAGAATTACTTATTTATTGGGATTATTTATTTATTGGGATTATCAGTTTTATAATTGGTTATATTCAATAAGTTTGGCTTTATCATAAATAGTGTCATGCTAATTTCTAATTTTATAGCTATGATTCATATTGGATAATGAGATTGTTTCGATTGATTGATTAATTTAGTCTGAAATTTTGCACGTTAAATTTGAACTTTCCATTAGATTTTATCCTTGAATTTAAAATTTTTTGTTAGAATTTTGTTTGATTTTGAAACAAATCGAACTCACGAGTCTAACTCGATGGACTTGATTTTTATTATGATAATGTACATATAGTTTCTCAATTTTTAGTTTGTTTAATAAAGTAGACTTGTATATTTAACACGAGTCTAACTGTAGGTTCATTTGTTTCTTGTAAGCAAGTGTATGTTCATTCATTATAGAAAATCTCTTTTGCTGAAATTGAAAATTGACGATTAGTGTGATTATTACTTTCTATACTAGACAATAAAGATATACCAAATTATTAAGTCACGATCACCTAATTTGAGTTAATATATGCCTTCATGGATCTTAATATAGAATACATAGAACTCTTTAATTATGAGTTATTGAAATATCATTTTATATGATTAGTTTCACAAACTTGATGTTTAAGTTAAACACTAAGTAAGTTACGGTTTTAGTTGTTTCCTCACAAAAAATATAGTGTATATTTATCTTTCATAAATTATACAAGTAAGGCTGGAAATTGATTAGGTCAGATCATGGCAGAAGATAGGTCGAATCACAAAAAAATTATTATTATTTGGTATAAAAGAAAAGGTCGAAGTAGGGCTCGATCGGTTGACCTACCATGTAGTTACTTTGGGTTCGACTAAATCCGATGTGAATAAATTTTTTCCAAAAGATCGTATATACCCATAGTTTGTAAAAGATTGGACCTATGTGTACTTGGGTTTGACTACACATTCGCCTTCGGACAAACTTGGTTTCAAATAGTATTTATTTTTTGGAGAAAAACTTATTAATTATTTACCCCAATTGTGAATCCCAAACTTTCTATCAATTCTATAGCTCGATAAATAAATATGATGATGCAGCGTGCCTATGAATTACTGATTATGAGAATTGCGATTACGATTAGAAAACTAAAATGCAATATCATGAGATTGAAAAGACTTGGCAAACTCAAAAGTACCCTTATGCTTTTTATTGTTTACTCTATGAAAAATATATATTTGTTTTTTGTTCAAATTGAGATTCTAAACTTATCATACAATTATATTATATTATTTAAACTTGATTCGATATTTGAATGTATATGAGCGAAATATGTATTTAAGTTAAATATGTATAAATTCTTAGCTCAAATTCATCGACCATCAAACTCATTGCTATGAATATAACTTTAGCAACCATAAAACTTGTTGTGAATTTACACTTAGTGACCATATTTGATGGTTACTCACAACCAACTCAAGTAAACAATCAAAGACCATTTTAAAATTATTTTTGGGGATATAATTATAGCAGCCATCTAAAACTCGTTGCTGTGAATTTACTCTTAGCAACCTTGGTTATTAGTTGCTAACATTTAAATCAATAAAGCAAGTAGTGACCATCTCAAAAGTGTTGCTCTTAATATATTTTAGTAACAATCTTAAACTCGTTGTTGGGCACTCGTATTGAGCGACCATCACAAATTTGTTGCAGGGAATTTACGCTTAGTGACCGCAATAGTTGGTCGATAAATCTAACTCAAGAAAGCTTATAACGACCACTTTCGAGTTGTTGCTATGAAAATAACTTTAGCGACCATGTCGGACACGTTACTGGTAAATTTGCACTTAGCGGCCATAGTAATTGGTTACTGACAACAAACTCAAGAGATCAAGCAATGACCAATGGACAATGGTTGCTATTAATATAATTTCAGCAGCCATCTAAAACGCGTTGATATGAATTTACTCTTAGCGACCATGGTTATTGGTTGCTGACATTTAAATCAATCAGGCACATAACGACCATCTAAAAAGTGTTGCTCTTAATATATATTAGCAACCATCTTAAACTCGTTGCTGGGCACTCGCATTGAGCGACCATCATAAATTCGTTGCAGGGAATTTACGTTTAGCGACCGCAACAATTGGTCGATGAAATCTAACACTAGAGAGTGTATAGCAACCATTTTTGATTTGTTGCTACGAAAATAACTTTAGTGACCATGTCAGACTCGTTACTGGTATATTTGCACTTAGCAACAATAGTAATTGGTTACTGACATCCAACTACAAGAAGAAGTGCAACCATTCAAAATATTCGTTGCTGAAAATGGTCACAGTAGATGTGTAGCCACAGCGACCATGAAATTCCTCGCTATGAGAACCAAACATGGTTACTATACTTATGTCAAATCTTCAGCGACCATTTATAGCCACCAACTGCTCGTTGGTCACAAAAGAACTGGCGCAGGCGGATTCCAGTGACCAATTGACTTTTGGTTGCAAAACATGGACATATAGTAACCATCTCAGCTTTGTCGCTGCTAATTTGGTCACTAAAAGACAATATTTGTTGTAGTGATGGGTCATATTAATATGTTTTAAACTTTTCATTCCATTTTTACCTTTTCCCTTTCATTCTATTTCATATTTCTTGATCCAAAAAAATTGATTGATACAAAAATAGGCGGAATGTAATGAAATTAAGTCTTAACACAATATGTATTAAAGTAGATTTCTTATCTTAATCATGTTAAAGTATAATTATTCGATTATTTTATTGTATTTACTATTATTTTGATAAAACAATGTTTATATTAAAGTAGACTTCTTTTTCACGTAAAAATATGATTATTCAATTATTTTATTTATCATTTAAGTAGGGGTATATTAGTCATCAAAAAAAGGGAAGAAATTTTTGTGACCAACCCGTACTTTTATATGTATATCGATAATATAGATGAAGACACCTCTCCATATCTACCCAATGAAGACACACACTTCACTGTACTTATGAATAAAAGCATCGCTTCGGCCAATTTCTAAAGGAAATGAAATGCAAATTAAAATTCACATGAAACAAATCACTCAATTACCAATTGCATGTCTATGTTTCTAAATTTTGCTATGACGGTGCATGATCATGATTTTCTCCTCTAAGATCAAAACATCTTGACATGTAAGTTCTGCCAAACAAAGATTAGTCCAAAAAAAATATTAAAAAAATAAAAAAAACAAAAAAAAACATGCAGTGTAAATTACATCAACATATGTAAATTATATCGACTGCGGCGGTACGGGACGAGCAGTAGCACTTGCCCGATTGGGTCATCTTCGGATATGATTATCGATCGGTCTCCCATTACTCCTGTGTAGAGTACTCAAAGATTGCCGATCTGTCCCCGGGCTATCGGCCTGATCTGAGATGTGATCGATCGGCCTCTGAGTTCTCCTAACAGGTTGTGTCGGAGCTGTCCTTGGATTTCTTGGCTCTGGTTCGGGAATTGTCAGGAGTTCGGGATATAAAGAATTCATCAACTGCGCTAGTGGTCTAAGCTTTTCTTCCCTCTCTGGTAATGGAGGGGGAATCGCTCGGACTATAGGTTCTGCTGTGGCCGGGTCCGCCGTCGAATTCTGCGGTTCCGATGGGACCTGCATATTGGTGTTCGGTTGATCTTCTTGAGTTGCTGGATTATCAAGTTCTTGATGTTGATCGACGTCTAGTGGGTTGTTGATGCCTTCGCCATCGGTGTTTTCGTGCAACCTATCCGTCGGTTGGGGCGGGTGCGTGGTGTTGCTTCTTCCGTCGTTGCGTGCGTTCTTCCTCAGGCGAGCCATATGTCTATCAAGTAATTAACTGAGCCCCTCGGTAGGCACCAACTGATTTTACCGAATTTCGTTAGGTTCAGTAATATCAATAATAATATAATCAAAGTTAGTTTGAATATGATTTACGGGCTTAGTTATTTTACTCAGGATGGATCAACTCAAAGATGAACCATATGCAACGTCATAATAGAAGAAAGAGTACTTAGTATGTGTAGCAAAGGCTCTCTTATTAGATTAATCAAGTATTACAAAGTATGTAGGCGTAAATATGATATTCTGTGTTGTCCCCTAATACAATGTAAGCGATGGATTTATATAGATCTTCATTCCTAGCTATACAAGAAAACATAACCATAACTGGACTCAGACTAATGTCCCTATGGACTTTGGACATTGGATCTAAATCGCTGAGATGCTCTTATTAGGTCGAGACGACCTCCATAGTCGATCCGCATTTAGGCTGAGTATCTAGTCGGGTCGACCGTATTCTTCTCGAGTTTTCGACTATCCTTTAGGGTGTAAAATAGCCCCCATCATGTTGGGATCTCAATGATTGGGAAGAAATGTACAGGATAACTTAAGGCTTGTCTGCAAATGATTCATAGAAACAAAGATTGTGCATTAAACTTGCATTTATAATTATCTATACTACTACTAAAATTGTGAATTATTTAAGTTTTTTTCTTTTTTTGTGAAGACAAAAATGCCCTTATTCAAGTAGTAAAGTATATTAATAAAATATAATTAGACTTGAATTTTTTTTTCTCATCAAAACTTTGGTAGGAAAAAATTTTAAGAAAATTTGTAACTTCCTTGCATTCTAACCAAGCACCATGAATATGGAAGAAAAATAAAAGTATATTCAAATTAGATATGAAGTCTTATTATAGTTATTTCTTACATGGACTCCAATAATTAATAAATTAACTCCTAAATCACTTTTACAATTTCATTATTGTTCTCCTATAACACATAAAAATAAAAATAAAGACTATTATTTTGAATAGTTGTAAAAAATATTATTTGTTTCATTTAAAGATTCAGTACAATATGTCACTTCTTAAAAAAATCAAATTCTCTTAAATATCCTAAAATATGTTAAAGTAAAATCGCATCTTACCTACGAATGAACAAAAATGCTTATGACTTAGTGAACTAACTAATCTTTATTTGACATGAGAAACATAACCCTAAATTTTCATGAAAATCTTTCCGAGAAAAACGTGTGAAATAAGTTAAGAAACGGATGAAAATCAATCAAAATTGGTGAAATCGATCTAATAAATTTTATGTAATTGATGAAAACATGTGAAATCGATCTACATGAAATTTATGAACATTGGTGAAGGAGGTGAAAAACTGGGTGAAATTGGTAATAAAAAGTGCCGGTAAAATCGATAAATACATGTGAAATCGATGAAATTTCGGGTGACGTTTCTGAAAAAATGAGAAACAAGTCAGTGAAATCAATGAATAATGGGTTAAATCATTGAAAAAAAGGTTAAAACTTGTGAAATAATGTGAAATCAATGAAAATTCAAGTGAAATTGTTAGAATAAAAACCATGTGAAATATAAGTTAAACAGATAAAAATAAGTAAAATTAGAAAAAAAAAATTTAACGAGCAATAACAATATGAACTAAATCAATAGATTTTTTTTTTTTTTTGAATAGGAGAAAACAAAAGAAATCGATGAAAAATAGGAAAAACTATGGATAATAGGTTATAATTGATAAAACAAAACGAGTAAATCAGTAAAAAATATAAAACCAGTTAGAATCAATGAAAATTGAATTAAACCAATTAATATAATAAGTGAAATGGCTAGATCGGTAAAGAAATATCTTTGAAATGATAAGATAAGTGAAATAATTTGAGATATACTTAAAAGTAATTGAAGATGTATAATTATTTTAGTTGTAAATTCGGCAAATACATGTGAAATCGATGAAAATTCAAATGAAATTCGCGAAAAAAATGGATGAGAACATGTGAAAATTGGTTAAATTGGTAAGAATAAATGAAATCAATAAAATGAAAAAAGTTCAACCAACAAATAAAATGTCAAGCCATTAGAAAAATGGTTTGAACAAAAAAAAAACTAAAGAAATCGATGAAAATACCCATGGTGAATTTAATATATTGAATAACAGTCATTTATATGTGCTATTTTATGACATAATGAAGTTAATTTTACTCTGATTTACAACAAACTACCACATAAATTAAATAGACATGTACAACGTATGTGCACCTTAGACCGGTGAAAAAAATGAATGTGAAATCTTAAATATATTTGAAATCGATAAAAAAAAAAAGGGTAAAATTTGTTAAAAATGGATGAAAACGGGTAAAATCAATTAAAATAAAGGCAAAGTTGGTGAAAATATGTGAAATCGATGAAAATAATGGAATTTCTAAGAAAAATGATGAAACCAGTGAAATCCAATAAAATTGGGTAAAGTTGGTTAAAAAAGGATAAAATTGACCAAAACGTGAGGTTGGTAAGAACATATTTAATCAATAAAAAATTCAGGTGAATAACATGTGAAATTAGTGAAAAAAACATGAAAAATAGATAAAAAATAAAGGGATGGATAAAATCGTAAAAATGAGTGAAATCAGTTAAAAAAAGTTTAACTGGTGAAATCGATGGAAAATTGGTTTAAACTGAAGAAAAAAACCAAAGAAATCGACTAAAAATGAGAAAACAATGAAAAATATTATAACCAATAAAAAAAAGGAATAAATCATTGAAAAAATAAACCGGGTAAACAAAATTTAGACAGTGAGAATATAAGAATTGATGAAAGTTTGAGTGAAATTTGTAAAGAATCGAACAAAATTAGTCAAAAAAGCTTGAAATCGGTGAAAACATGTTTAATCAAAGAAAAATTTAGGTGAATATCATGTGAAATTAGTGAAATAGGTGAAAACGAGTTATAATTTATCAGACAAAAACAATGTGAAATTGGAAGAAAATTGTTTAAATTGGAAAACAAATCGGAAAAAAATGGAAAAACAATGAAAATGTTTAATCGATTAAAAAGAGGAAAACTAGATAAAAAAATTAAATAGTGAAAACATATGAACCGATTAAACTTCGGGTGAAATTGGTAAACACTGGTGAAGTTGGTGAAAAAGGTGGTGAAACCAGTAAGAAAAAATGCTCGTGAAATCGATAAAATTTATGATGAAACGGATAAAACATGTGTCATTGATGAATAACGGATAAACTTGACATGAAAACTACTATTATGGAATGAACTAAATAATGTTTTTATGATCTTATTTTAGAACCAATTTTATTAAATGTAATGACTAAATCAGTCATCATTATATATTTTATTACAACTATTCAAAGCCATCATTTTCTTTATAAACCAATAATAATTAATAAAAATAAATCTCATTAAAATAAAATGATCAGTCATAAATATATGATATTCTATGACATAAAAATGACAAATTTTACACTAATTTATAAAAAAAACCTATGAAATTAAAACTAGACACGTACAACGTACGTGCACTTTTCTAGTCCTCCTAAAAATGGGATACATATATTATGGGTGCTTGTGAAAATGCACTATAAGGGAAGGATATGCGCCTTTCCTGACACCAATTGAATTTGGGCAACTGGTAGCGTCTGAGGTCCTACAATAGTCTTCGTTTGCAGGACTTTATATCACGTAGTTTCCAATTCTTGAGGCAAAGCTTAATTACCATATTCGGAAATCCGGTATCGCACTTCCATCACTTGTGAATCAGTAGAGGTATGCTCGAACTCGATTGAACACCTCACTCAACAAAATCTGATAAATAACGAACTTCAGACACAGGCAGTAATCGGGGGCATACCATATCTTTGAATCAAATGAGAAAACACCTCATGTTTTTTCTTTAATTGACAAAAAAATTCAGGTGTTATTTTGATTAGCAAAAATCTAATACGTTAACAAAGTCAGAGGGATTACTCTCTTCTTGTCGCGGTATGTTTCTATTGGGATAAAATGCAAAAGCAACTCTATTTACTTAAAAATTGACAATAACTCTCATATTAAGTTAAAAAATTAGCATTTTAAACCATAAATCCTCCTAATAATATAACAAGAACTACCTTCTTCAAATTTTGGCAATACACCCTTGTTGACTTATGGAGGTATTTCTGTCTATTTGTTTGTGATCAACTTTTAATTTCAGATGGGTACAATGAACCGGAACAATGCCTCTACTCACCTGTGTGTTGGGAAAGCTACGCAAAATCTCCCTATGCTATTTCTATCTCAAGGAATCTCTTGTATTTTATCAAATCTTGCACACTTTTCCTTTAAGGATAAATTGTTACCAGCGATAATAAAATTTGATACTCCTATTTTAACTTTCATATACATACATGATCATTTTAATCTTACTTTTGTTATGCAACGAACGCACCCTGAGTTATGCTTGATTTGTGAAGAACCCTCGTCTCTTGTTTTTATTATGCAAAGACCCCCTCCCCCTCCCCCCCAACCCCTTGTTATCTTAAATTTGCACATAACCCTTGTCTTGTTCGCGGCACGCACCATTTTTTTGGAAAATAAATTCCTAGCAAGATTTGATAAAATACAAGGGAATCTCTTGCAATTAATCAAAATAATAAAAGAGGTTTTGCTCAGGATTTCCAAAATATGGGTAGGTGTTGTAAATCAAATGTATTTGGATGGATGCCTAAAGTGCATGCATGAAGAATATCAATTTCCTATGTTCAAAGTATTTGAATATCTATGTTCAAAGTATTTAAATTAGATGTATGTTACCTATCCTATAAATAGATGAGATTTTAGTTTGTATAAACACAACAAGAATGGAATAAAATGATATATTCTCCCTATTTATATTGTTCTTAGTTCTTACTTTGTTTACTTTAATTGATCATTTTAGATTAGTTTTATAACACGTTATCAGCACGAGTTTGCTCTATAAATCGATTTCAAGGTTATGAAATATATCACAAAACAAGAGAGAAAAGAGGAAAATACTTGGAGATGTAGATTTTTGGATTTGCACGCAGCAGCTTCCATTTTTCAATGATTCCGGCCTTATCCACCATTGGATCGTATTCAAATTTGGACTGAAGGTTCATCACACCAGGATCTTAATTTTGACAGTTCGGATAATCCCAGTACCTGTAAATGAAACGGCAGCCATCAGGAGTTTACGAAAAAGTTGAAGGAAATAGCCACAACCTCTCTCTGGTATGATCAAATTAACAAACAACTTGAACCCTTATTAATTTTATATGCTCTAAATATGAAAAAATTTATGATTCTAAAGCATGTTCTAGGGTTTAAATTTAATTATTGTTGCCAAAAACTGAAGTTTTTATTTATTCGGCAAAATGATGGGTTCTATTTATTAATTCGATAATCTAATTATGTGATCTAAAGTGTATGCTACCCTTTAGATTTATATTTTTGTTTATTTGGAACATATGAATTGGATGGTTTAATTATGATTATTGTATTATATCATTGGCTTGAACCGATTCATGTAAACAAGAGTTTTGGTTTGTTTTACATAATGCTTGTGATCATCAGTCACATAAGATATCTAATAGTAAAATGATTATTATATATAATCCCATCATCTATTACTTGACTTCTAAAATTGTTTCGGGATTCCGAAATTTCAAACTGTGTAGATGGTTGAATTTCATCCACGTTTATGATTTCAGTTTCTTGTTTAGGCATGATATTGATCATCCTATGAAACTATGAATAAATTAATGCATATATATATTAATATATGTCTATCCTTGAATCATGACAACAATTCCATTTGAAGAATTTCTTTATAATTAATCTCTTTTTGGCAACAAAACAATTAGTGCTATAATAGCTATTTCGATCTATTGAAATTGATGGTTTACTCGTTTTCGTTTGATATTTGAGAATACTATTACTTCAATTCATTTCACAAAACACATGACATGAGAATTTGATTAAATTTTATAAAGTTCAGTGAATTGAGGCCGACGGAATCATGGATTATTTTAGCAGATTGATTTTTGTGTTATTCTTTATGTCATATATGTTTTAAGGAATTGAATCTCGAAACTTCGAAACGGTTTTATCTTTCTGAAAATTGATTTGAGATTATGTACTATATGATTATTGTTCCTTATGAAGAATTTAGTTACTGCTAGAAATTCTTTTATCTTCATTTAGTACATAAGGTAATTCATCTTTATGTTTGGATTTAACGTATGTCGATTTGTAGATCACTTTAATTGATTACATTGATTTGAAGAATATGTGTTTACCTTAAATGTGAGTTATTGGTATAATTTCAGAACTATGTTTGATCCTATGAAATCTAAATTCTCGAGTTGTAATTTGTAATTTAATTTTGGTCGTTTCATTTATTTTATCTTATTTTTGGGCATAAGTTTTCAAATTGTAAAGGAATTCGTCTTTACGTTTTATCTTATGCATGTGGTGAACGATTATATATGATTGCATGATAAATGAATATGAGTGCACTTGGGGTTCATGAATATTGGGATTGGAGTTCCCTGGAATTAAAACCATATAGTTCATTATAAATGGAACAAAAGGGGTTCAAATTACTTATGGAAACTATATGCCCGTAAGAAACTGAGCATTACAATTGTTGGGGACAATTTGCTAACTAATGTCCAAAAATGCTGAGGTTATGATTCTGATCACGAGACACTTGGATAAGGTCCTTAGAGTGGACTACTCATTAATTCCCAGAAAAATTTGGGATGTCCTGGTTAGTCTTTTTGATCATCAAAAGACTATTCTTGTTGCTAGAAGCGACAAATAGGTGGAATCCTTTGATGTTTGCAGAACCACATTTATATATTAGAACTATGTTTGGTTATTTTGGACTACATTTTGGGTGGTTTTATTTTGATCCGATTATTATGGTATTTAGTGGTATTAGCTAGATTTACTTTTTAAGTAAATGTTTAAATTGGAATATATTTGGTTCCTAGGCATGACATGTGAGGAATAATATCTAGCTAATAGTGCAATTACGCACACTATCCTAAGGGATAGATAGTTAGTATAATGCCTATTAAGACCTCTATGACAACAATATATGGCACATATGATTTGATAGATGACTTTGGTAATACCAACCTTATGTGGTCAAATGGCACGGTTTTAGCCATTAAAGAGGCTATGTATGCTCCACGTTCAAGGGAAACGTTGTTGAGTTTTAAATATATTCGAGCTAATAGTTACCACATTGAAACCACTGAGCTCGAAGCCAACTAACTCGAGCATGTATTTTTCACTAATAAATAATAAGGATCTAGTACACAGTGATAACTTGTGTGTACCATGGAAAATTGGTACATATGCCAGCTTATGCACAAATTATGTGAGCATCTTGAAGATGCATGAACAATTATGTGAGAATTGTAAAAATAAATGGTGGAAATATTTATTTAGTTGACAGTAGGTCGACACACACAATTCTTCGAGATTGAAAATATTATCTAACTTGAACTTAGCAAAAGCAAAAGTTTTACTTATTGAGGTATACTATAAATGCTCCAGAAGAGCAAATATAAATTATCTGGATGAGCAAATATTTTTGTAAAAGAGGCTTTGTGCTCTATAAAATCCAAAATGGATTTGTTGAATTCAAAGAAATACGTCTTGAAGAACGTATTGACGAATATTATATGGAAATTATATATATGAGGGGAATATGAAATATACTCATACTACATCCAATATTTCATGCCAGAAGAATTATGTTGAATAAAATCCCAGTTTTCTCATCAAAATGAATTTTGCGATCATAAGCAATGTTGGATCAGAAATTTAAGTTGAACCAGAAGTTCAATGATTCATAATATTTTGAAGTGACATGATAAACTTGGTCATCCAGGAAAAATTACAAATGCGCCGAATTATTACGGACATCTTTTAAAGAACCATATAATTATTTACCTCATGAGTATGTGTGTGTTGATTGCTCACAAAGAAAGTAAATTGTCAGATCATCTACTGTGAAGATTGGTCGTGAATCCCAAACCTTTTTATGATAATTTTAATGGGATGTATGTGGACTTACAGATCCACTTTGTGGATCATTATGTAATTTCATGGTCCTATAAAAGTTTTTTTTGGATTTAAATATGCCTATTGTCAACACGTATCGCTTTTGCTGAGATTCTTGCTCAAGTATAAGATTGAGGACAACGTTGCAACTTGTGTCAGGCTGGAAGCCTAATAATTCTCAATTAAAATTTATGATTGTGCGATTTATGTTCTGATTTTTCCACCAAAATGAACATATATGGGTCTACAAAGACGTGTCGGCTAGTTTTTATTTCCCGACTGTAATCATATATTTTGAACGCCTGACGAGGCTATAACCATATATCTTAAACGTCTGACGAGACGATATGGTTAAATCAAATATCATGATAAATTTTTTTTTGAGACAGTTTTCTCGCCGTTAGGGGGAGAATTAATGTCATTGCATGTAGAACGGCGTGAAATTATTTTGATATGAGTACATAAATGTACATTACTTGTCTCAGCTTGGCCCACACACAAATAGTATGAGCAATGAATTGAAAATTGCACCAACATGAATTCAAGTCCCTGAAGGACAATATGCTAGCATACTATATACGCAATTAAAGCGTGAAATTACTATTGGTGCAAAAGAAAACTTATGAAAGAAATTCCTTTATGAGGATGAATCTGTTTCAAAATAAAGCGCTATAGAAAAAATGACTGATCAGTCTAAATCACGAGATGCCCATTAAGTGGCACATGAAACAGAAATAAAACTGGGATAGAAAGCAAAATAATAGTTTTGCTTGTTCGGGTCGAACTAAATAAAAGACATAAATCAGGATCCTGAACCGTGAAGGGTTAATTTAATGTCGGCATAAATAAATATATAAATAATTTGACCTTATATAAAGATGCGATTCAAGATCGCTATTAAATTGTAAAAGTATTTAGACAAGTTGTTCGTACGCCCAAATACGTGAAATTTATATGTCACAAACATATAATTTTACGAAAACATGATGAAAATGTGAGATATAAAACACAACTTCTTGTAGGAATTCTCACAGAGACCAATAACTACGATGAAACATATTCCCCCTTGATTGGTACAATCACGTTGCGGTATTTAATTGATTTATAGTCCCTGAAGGACTTGAAATGTGTTTATGGATGTAGTTACCGCATATTAGATAGATCATTGGGCAGTGATATTTATATTTAAATTCCTAAAGGAATTAAATGGTCTCATGCTCATCTTTTTGTAAACAAATACGATGTTATATGAGTAAGGGTGATATGGTCTGATATAACCAGCTAACTGAATACCTCGTAAAAGAAGGATTCGTGCACAATCCAATTTGTCCACGTATTTTGCATTGAAAGATTTTGAAATGAGTTTTCTATTATGGAGGTATGTGTTGATGATTTTAAATCTCGTGAGGACTCTTGAAGAGATCATTGAGACCGCAAACTACTTGATGAAACAGTTTGGGAGAAAAATCTCGAAATAACAAAGTTGTCTCTGCCTGCAGATCGAGCATTTATTAGAGAATATATTTTTCCATATAAAGAAAATTCTGAAATGATCTTATATGGATAAAGTTCATCTATTAAGCACTCTTATAGTTGTTCGATCTTTAGATATAAATAAATATCAAATTTGTCCTCAAGAGGACAATGAAGAACTTTTAGGTCCTGAAGTACCTTATCTAAATGCAATTAGAGCTTTAATTTATTCTGCAAATTATATGATGTCGGATATTGCATATAACGCTGCATGTACATGCAGATATTGAAATGAAATTAAACATGTATTATGCTATCTTTGTGGAACAACCGACTTGTGCTTGTTTTAATCAGAGGTTCCAATCCACATATGGTGTGTTATGCTTATGATTAAGGTTTACGATTCAACATTTCCAAGAATCATGCCACTTGTATTTCTCAAATCAAGAATGAGTATATAAAAGGAGACTGAACAAATTACATATTACCAATGTTTTTCTTCACCAACGATCTTCAGAAAAAATGGTAATATTGATGTTCAATAAATTCAGTCAAGCAATAATTTTGCTGATTTGTTTACTAAAGCATTGCCGACTATGTCATTCAAGTTGATGTTCATATTATTGGAATGCATCAACTTGTGTACCTTACGCTCGCATCAGGGGGAGCGTGTCATTAATAATCCACACACTGTACTCTTTTTCCTTCGTCCAGGTTTTGTCCCAATGGGTTTTCTTGGCAAGGTTTTAACGAGGCAGTGTTACACGCTTATCGGCCCCATATGGATATGTACTCTTTTTTCCTTGTTCAGGTTTTTCCCACCGGGTTTTTCTGAAAAAGGTTTTTAACAAGGCATATTCTTAATAAGTGGCATCCAAGGGGGAGTGTTGTAAATCAAATGTATTTGGATGGATGCCTAAAGTGCATGCATGAAGAATATCAATTTCCTATGTTCAAAGTATTTGAATATCTATGTTCAAAATATTTAAATTAGATGTATGTTACCTATCCTATAAATAAATTAGATTTTATTTTGTATAAACACAACAAGAATGGAATAAAATGATATATTCTTCCTATTTATATTGTTCTTAGTTCTTACTTTGTTTACTTTAATTGATCATTTTAGATTAGTTTTATAACAGTAGGTGCTTTTTTCCCTACAATGAACTAATGAACGCATGAGGACGGTTGATAATAAAGATAACATAATATTTGTTTGTCAATTAGTTAAAGCACATGTGGTTATTTAGCATTTTACCCCATATCTGTCACACACAACTTCTCATTCATATCAATAAATAATTTGTTTTCTACCCCCAAAAAAGTGTCTAACCTAGTTTAAAATCCCAATCGGAAGAAGTTTCCACGAGCCTCGAAAAGAATCAAATAAAATCTAAAACTTCTCATTCATCACAGTGGTATATGGCAGCTAAAACAAGACTTAATCTCAGGGGAAAATGCACGATACTGTCTTGTATTATGCAAAACTGGCACCAAACTCCCTTGTACTTTCAAAAACTCCATATAAATCATAATCCGTCTCCTTCCGTCCATTTTTTTAACAATGTGCGATTTTTTTTTTATTTTTTGCATATTTTTCAGCACAAAACTCCCTTGTACATTTGAATGTTGGCGCAAAACTCCATCTACATCTACACTTGAATATTTGCGCAAAACTACTTTTGAACGTTTGCACCAAAAACTCTCTAGTACTCTAACTATAACTTGAGGTAATTTAGGCAATTTCATTAAAAATTGACGTTATTAGTAACTAAAGGATTTTGCATAACACATGGTAGTATCGTGCATTTAATTACCCGTAATCTCACATTTGCACAAACCTTAATTAATTCTTCTCGTTTATGCTGCAGTAAGAATTAAAACCTTTAATTCGTATCTAAGACAGTAAGACTCTCAGTCAATATTGCATCTTCTAGCCAAGTGTTGTCATTTCAAATTAGGTTGCTTTATCAAAGGAACATTTAGTTAATTAGGTAGGTTCTTCTGTCAATATCCTCAAAGATACCTGCAAAGCCCAATCTTGGAGTCTCAATTATTTGCAAATATCTAGAAGGTTTTGATTCTTCTCCAGCCTAAAAAGAATTATTTTATTCTTTTCAATAAAATATGAAGAGAATTGCCCACTTTAAAGATTAGCCTAAAAATTAATTCATTAATCCAACTTTAGAACATTAATTCCCAACATTGATAAATCAAAATGGCCATGATATATCAGTTTTGTGTAATTTATGGTTCTAACTTTTCTCAAAAAGATAAAAAAAAAATGTGAATAAATTATTTATGGTTCTTACTTTTCTTTCTGAGAGAATTTCACTTTTCGGAGTGAATTTATAATAATGATGTATAAAATTTATATAACTTGTAAACTTTAGGTAAATTTATTGGCCAGAAAATATATGGCCATTGAAATTTATATTATTGAAGGAACCTTGTCTTCACTTCAGGACATTGGAATTTAAGTTTGATTGTATGTCATTGTGCTAAATTATAACAGTTTCGTTATTATTGTTCAAGTCAATTTCGAGCCTCTAACAAAAATTCCCTCCCCGTAGTTGTACCTATCTAGAGTACGTGGCCTTGACTATGACACCAAGTGTAGGTTCCAAGTTCCAACGCAAGTAGTTGTGTTGAATGATATATATGTATGCTTAAAACTATATATAGTTGATAGCTGCTATGTAAATTAATTTTCAAAATTTGACAACTCAAGCGTCCGTTTATGACTGTGTAAGCCCACAACTCAAACCTTTATTACGGATTGTTTGTTACTAGTCTCGCCCTCTAATACACATTTCGACATGTGACTAATATTTCTATAGGGAAATTTGCAAATTTAGTACCAAATAATAGAGCATTTTAATTTGCAATATATCACTGAATACATAAATGTACATTTAGTACCACAATTTAAATATTGGTTGCAATGTCAAATACCACCATCAAATAATTTGACCAAAATGGATTAAATTTGGCACGTGCACCTATCTTGTCTTTTGGAGTGAAAATCATCACATGATAACATGAAAACGTGATGGAAACGTTATAAAATTCTCTTCAGAATATGAAATAATGTGATAATTTTTCGTCCAAAAGACGAGATAACGGCAATGTGCGGTGTATGCGATCAATTCAGTCTATATTCATCCAATTATTTGACGGTGGTATGAAAATTACAACCAAGCTTTAAATTATGGTACTAAATGTACATTTGCGTATTCAGTGGTATCAAATTTGTAAAGTTTCCTATTTTGTGATACCAAATATGCAATATTCCCATTTGAGAAGCTAGAAAGCCAGAATCTAATCTTTATTTCTTTACATGAGAATAAGATTTCTATATAAAGGGACTTCACTTACAAACTTCATCAGCACAAAACAACACCTAATCTTTCCATAATCTTCCTACTCCTTTCTTTCATCCACAAAATGACATCAAAAGCAGACTTAGTTAGAATAGGCAAGGAAGGTTTTGCACTTGTCGACGAATACATAGACATAAAGGGAAGGCCTTCTGCCCCGAGAAAGCCATACGTTTCACGGGAGGCTTATAGACCTTGTCTATATCAATACAAGCCACAACAGACGAATCTCTATCAAGTTGATGCTCGAGAACTGATGAACACTTATGAGGTTGTGCGGTTTAACGATGGAGTGTCGACTATGGACTATTCGAACAAGAAATCTGCGAATACGATTTATTAATTAGAAGTTATATATCAATTACTATAGATCTTCTTTACATATGTATACATAGTATGTTATGTTGTGCAGTAGTGAAGCATGCATGCTCCTCGCGCTTCGTATGTGATTTCAATATAAGAGTCACTTTATCTGTTTCTAGAATGTATCTTGGCTTTAATTACTTCTGAAGTATGTTATGAAATAATGATGTTTTACAATGATGGCTTTACTTCTGAAGTATGTTATGAAATAATGATGTTTTACAATGAAAAGAGTATCTACTATCAGAAATGCCTATCAATTCAAAACTGATTATTTAGCCGTCAAACAAGGGAAATTGATTGGATAATTATATTCTAAAAACATGCCAATAATAATAGAAATCAGAGATATTTCCATTTTATCTATCTTAATCTATAATAGTGTAAATACCACTTTTGATTCTTCTTATGTACTTTTTTTTACAATTTGGTCCTTTTTATGTTTTTCTAAATATTTTAATCCCCACTATCAATTATTTATTTCATTGTAGTCCTTCTGATCAGGCGGTTCCAGGGCTGCTCCGACGTCACGTGATTTTGCACATGACTAACATGAGGATTTTTTTGGGAAATTCGCGTAAAAATATGATTCATATCTGTCTAAATTTTTTCACATATTTTGTGTTAATTTCCCGAAAATACCCTCATGTTAGTCACGTGATATTGGCACTGCCCTGAAACCGTCTGAGAAGAACTAGAATGAAACAAATAATTGATAATAGGGATTAAAATATTAAAAAAATAATGGAGACCAACGGTAAAAAAAATAACATAAGAGGATCAAATATAGTATTCACTCTTATATATATTTTTGTTGAAATTCTTCTTCATTTCGTACAAATGAATTTTAATTAGAACGGTGTTGTAAAACAATATAAAAACTAAAGAACAAGAGAGCACAAGAGAGACAAGAATTGAGTAAATCTTATATTCCTTTTCTTGGTGTGTTTATACAAGTCAAAACCTCATCTATTTATAGGCTAAGTAGATACATAATAGATGAGATAAGATTAAAATTAACATGTATCTAATTAATTACAAAGGGTACATGTATCTAAATGAAGAGTTAATTACATTGGCCATAGAAACGGATGTTCTTCATGCATGTACTTCATAGGCATCCATCCAAATACACTTGATTTACAACACTTTCCCTTAGATGCTACTTATTAAGAATATGCCTCGTTAAAAACCTTACTAAGAAAAAACCCAGTGGGAAAAAAAATCTTAGTGAAGGAAAAGAGTACATATATCTTTTGTAAGATTTGTGCTTTTAAACCTGCCCCATTAAAAACCTTGCTAGGAAAACCCAATGGGAAAAAACCTAAGCAAAGGGAAAAAGAGTGCAGTATGCAAAGGTCTCCCCCTAATATCGCCATGTCTTCTTCAAAGATCTCCGAGCCGCCGCATACCAATCTTATATATTAATTTCTTAAATATTGATGTAGGGAATGATTTCGTAAACAAATCTGCCAAGTTATCACTTGAGCGAATTTGTTGGACGTCTATTTCTTCCTTTTACTGAAGCTCGTGCGTGAAAAAGAACTTTGGTGAGATATGCTTAGTTCTATCTCCTTTAATATATCCTCCTTTGAGTTGAGCGATAAAAGCTGCATTATCTTCGTACAATACTATTGGACTTTCTTTATCTAATGAAATATCACATGTCTCCCTTATATGTTGTACCAATGACCTTAGCCAAACAAGTTCTCGACTTGCTTCATGAATTGCTAATATCTCAGCGTGATTCGAGGATGTAGCTGTAAGAGTTTGTTTTGTGAAGCACCAAGATATAGCAGTACCACCATATGTAAACAAGTACCATGTTTGTGATTTTACTTTATGTGGATCTGACAAAAATCCAGCATCAGCATATCCAATCAACTCTGTTTGCGAGCCTTTTGAGTAAAACAATCCCATATCCGAGGTACCGCGAAGATATCGAAGTACGTGTTTAACACCAT
The DNA here is from genome assembly GCA_038501285.1 of Penstemon eatonii. Lineage (NCBI taxonomy): Eukaryota > Viridiplantae > Streptophyta > Magnoliopsida > Lamiales > Plantaginaceae > Penstemon > Penstemon eatonii. The sequence goes on along the minus strand of CM076715.1, from coordinate 54,459,205 downwards.
TCCAATGTCTTCGAGTTGGTGCGGAACTATATCTTGCTAGTAAATTAACAGAAAATGCTATGTCCGGCCTCGTGCAATTAGCAAGATACATGAGTGCTCCAATGGCACTAAGATATGGTACTTCTGGACCAAGGATCTCTTCATTTTCCTCTCGGGGACGAAATGGGTCCTTTTTCACATCAAGAGATTGAACAATCATCGGAGAACTCAGTGGATGAGATTTATCCATATTAAAACGTTTTAAAATTTTCTCAACATAAGTTGACTGATGAATAAAAATCCCTTCCGATAAATGTTTGATTTGTAAGCCGATACAATATTTTGTTTCACCCAAATCTTTCATTTCGAATTTGTTGGTCCCAAGTGGTCAGATGAGGTCTAGAGGGGGGGGGGGGTGAATAGACCTCTGAAACTTTTTGCACTTAAAAACTTTTCAGTCTTCTGTCAGCAGACTAAGCTGATGAAGAACAGTAAGCAGACTAGTCTGATCGTGAACAAATCTTGAACAGACGACTGACCACTCTTCTTACAATGACTTAGCTGTTTTTCAGCAAACAGTTTTTCAAGAGTATACTTGCAGCGGATTGTTTAAAAGTGTTTTTCACAAGTAAACTAAGTTCTAAAAAGATTTTATCCCCAGTTTTCAAACTCCTTATAAAATCTTTTGATTGATTCAAAGTGTTTAAAATGCAAATTTTAAAATATGCAAGAAAACTTTAAATGCAAGATAACACAAAGAATTTTTATAGTGGTTATATGGATAAAAATCCTTTAGTCCACTCTTCCAGATCACACAGATTCTGGGTTATACTATAATCACAAAGATTACAATATTTCTCCACTTACACCTAAACAACTAATGAGAAGGCTGTAAGCTCACAATAGGAATTCACAAAGAAAACCTATCCTCTAAAGTAGAATCACTCACAAAGATGGATTCTCACTTCGCACAACACTCAGCTTTTTACAAAATCACTCAGATAATGTTTTTCTATTTTCTTCAACTGGGTTTCTGTCAACAGATGACTTCCACCAGATGAGTGAGCTGTTCGAGCTTTTGAGACTTAGAGAAATTCTGCTTCAAAATTTCGATCTCTGATTGTTGTTGTGTTCTGCTCGATTTGAAATTCAGCTCTATTTATACATGGAAATGAGATTATGACCGTTGAAGGCAAGTCACAAATCAAATCCATCCTTCAGCTCTTTTTTGAAACGGCTCCCTGCAGCATTCCGTACTGTGTACAGTACCTTTCTGTCCATCGCATTTAATGCTGCATTTAATGCACTCTGCTGATCCGAGGATATCTTCAATCATTTGCCATTACTACCCTTCTCTTACAGCATTTATTACATCAAGTGCATTTATTACCGTTGGACTAATCTCTTGACCTCTTCTACTCTGCTGATCAAAACGACTCTGCTGATAGATACTCTGCTGATCAAATACTGAACTCATCTGATTTGACTCGGCTGATGATCTACCCTTCTGTTCGCTGATTCGGCAAGAGATCACTAGTCTTCTGAGCTTTGAATTTTGAACTCTTCTGATGTCTTCTTTTACTTGTTCAAAATTCTTCTAAGGGAACTAAGCTTTCCATACTTAGCTGATTATGATGTTTTGGAAATCATCAAAACCTTCCCTTAATTACTTGTCTTCTTTCATCTTCATCTTCATCCAACAATTTCCCCCTTTTTGATGATGACAAAACTCCAGCTAAGTACCTGTACCTAAACTAAAGTTTTGATCCTCAAAAATTTCTGAGATAGAAATGATATGTTGGAGTCAAACTTGCAATTTTATAGATATAGAACTGATTACATTTTACAAGTTGAAAGATGAAAAGTACAAAATACTCTAAAAGATTACAAGAATTTTTAAAGAAAATCTAGCCAAGCTAGTCTTCTGTCTTCTTTTCTTTTTCAGCAGACTTGGAGGTTCCAACTTCCAATTTCTGCATCAACAGCTCTAGCTTCTTCTTTTTAACATCAGGATCAAGCTGTTCTTCAACTGAATCTTTGGCAGCAGCTAGTTCTTTGTCTGACTTAGCTTTTGCTTCAGATTCCTCCTCATCAGCTTGGTCTTCTTCTTCTGTGATCTTCTCATCTGCTAATCTGCTTGTGCCTTCATTTGCTGCTTCATTCCTATTATTAGCAGACTCTTCAGATTCTTCTAACACTTCTGTTTCTTCAGCATTTTGATTTCCTACCCTTTGGAAATCAACCCTTTGCTGTCCAAATATCCTTTCTTCCCCCTTTTTGTCATCATCAGCAGGGACAGATGGATATTGTGGCACAACTGGTGTGATTAGAAGTGAATCACATAGAAGCTTGATGTTTTCTTCCATAGCATTGATCTGAGCCTGTTGGTTAAGTTGATTGACTTTAACAGTCTTGACTTCCTTGAGCAAGTCTTCTCCTTGATCACCCAACTGGATTTGAGTTCCTAAAATCCAATTTGATGAAGCATTGAAGTCTTTCATCATGTTGCCCATGACTTCATCTTCTGCTTGGAGAGCCAATTCAACAGTCTGTTCAATCTGCTTCCAACCTTCAGTGGTGCTTTGTGTCCTTCTCCTGAGTATATCCATATCCTGACATATAGATTGTACATTCTGAGCAGTATCTTTCATTAAGTCAGTAGGAACAGCAGCAGCAACCTTCTGAATAGGTTGATGAACAGCAGCTATCACTTCTGCTTTTATCTCCTCCTTCATTTCCTTCATTGATTTGATAATCAATTGTTGGATGGAATCCAACAGATTGGTTTGAGAACTCTGAGATATTGAAGGATCTTCTGATGGAGTAGCAGAGACGGTTTCCTTGAGATGTTGCTCTGATGGTTGAGTTATCATTGCAAGGGACTGATCTGCTGGTTCACCAGCATGGCTTGGAGTGCTTTCCTTCTCCTTAGCCTGATCATCTTCTTCAGCAGCAACTTCTTTCTCCTTTAACTGATCTGCTGGAATTTCTTCGTCCTTCTTTGATTCTTGTATAGCCAACTTAGTAGTCCCCCTATGATGTATGAGGCAGTTACGACCCCCATATGGTGGAGGCTCTGGTCGTTTTTAAGCAATTATCCTCTTTCAACGGTCCAACTTTGCATGCCTTCGTTGAGGAGTTCTTAATATTTTCTATTAGGCGACCCTCATATATGATCGTGCAGATCGTTTTGGTCTTTGAACTTCTTTAAGTTTTCTTGGATTATTTTGTTGATCGCTTCGATCTGTAGATTTGTTTGTCGTCGATCAGTTGAGTCGATCAGACGGGCGCCGTTCCAACTTACTTGCATTTAATTCGGGAAGTCAAAGGGTCGCGTTCTCATCCCTTGATTAAACTCCTATCGTCCGTAGGATCATTCTCACGGGCGCCTATAAATAAGTAGGCAGTTTCCTTATTTTCCATTCATAACAATGGGTATCTCGGTTTCCTTAGATTTCATTTTGCCTTCAGATCCCATAATGTTCAAGAAGTCACATTATCGTGATTTGTTCGTTCGCAGTAAAGAAATTGTCCCCAGTCTTGTATTGACGGGTCCCATGTCAGCCCTTCCTTGTATCGACGGATCCCATGAGATCTCTGCCTTAGTCTTCATCACATTAGAGGTCCGTGGTTTCCGTCTGCACATGGAGGGTTCGTACCTTGCCGGCCATCCTCGTCCTTGGAGGTTACTTCCGGATTGATAGACCACCGGGGTGGCCGGTAAAGTTACCGTTTCACGGCGGTCCTGAAGAGATGCTGCTTCAGAGTAAAATGTTTTATAGATAATGTAAAAGCAGTATCTTTTGTGGGTGAATTGAGTACTGCTGGTTATCTGGTTGGTAATGCTCATTTCACCTGGAGGAACATACCAATCTTCAGAGCCTGGCCATCGAACCAAAGAAGTCGACCATCCTGAGCAGCATGCTTCTTAGGTGGCTTATTATGATCGATGAGGTACTAGGGAGGAGATTGGTGTTTCCGTGGACATTGTCGTGAAGATAGTCGATCCCGTAGGATCAATTTAACTAGATCATTGTAACGATCTTTAGATAGCAAGCAGATTTTTGTAACGTAGAATATTTGTATGTAATTGATTTGATGAATAAAATATTATTTATTTCTTGCATCTTCTTTGTCGTTTGATAATTTTATTTACGAGGAGTAATTTCCGAGCAGATGAATTCATACTTGATTTACCTTTCAAAACTTTAGGAGTATCAGCGGATCTTATTTAGATCGTTAGGAGTAGATCGAGGAGTTTTTATTGAGCGTATCAATGTGTACTCAATCTTGCTATAATTTAGACTTAGGATTTCATAACAAAATCCTTCTTTGTCGTTGTAATTAATCGAGGAGTTTTTATTGAGCAGATCAATATTTACTCAACTCGTTTTGTTTAGACTTAGGTTTTTAACCCAAAAATCTCTTTGATCGTTGAACATATATCGAGGAGTTTTTATCGAGCGGATCGATGTTTACTCAACTCGTTTTGTTTAGACTTAGGTTTTTAGTACCTGAAGTCTTTTAATCATTATAGATATATCGAGGAGTTTTTATCGAGCGGATCGATGTTTACTCAACTCGTTTTGTTTGGACTTAGGTTTTAATACCTGAAGTCTTTTAATCATCATAGATATATCGAGGAGTTTTTATCGAGCGGATCGATGTTTACTCAACTCGTTTTGTTCGGACTTAGGTTTTTAATACCTGAAGTCTTTTAATCATTATAGATATATCGAGGAGTTTTTATCGAGCGGATCGATGTTTACTCAACTCGTTTTGTTTGGACTTAGGTTTTAATACCTGAAGTCTTTTAATCATCATAGATATATCGAGGAGTTTTTATCGAGCGGATCGATGTTTACTCAACTCGTTTTGTTCGGACTTAGGTTTTTAATACCTGAAGTCTTTTAATCATTATAGATATATCGAGGAGTTTTTATCGAGCGGATCGATGTTTACTCAACTCGTTTTGTTTTAGACTTAGGTTTTTCGTACCAAAAGTCTTTTTGATCATTAAATATATCGAGGAGTTTTTATCGAGCGGATCGATGTTTACTCAACTCGTTTTGTTTTAGACTTAGGTTTTTCGTACCAAAAGTCTTTTTGATCATTAAATATATATGTTGAGGAGTTTTTATCGAGCGGATCGATGTTTACTCAACTCGTTTTTGTCGTCGGGATGAGGAGTGTTTATTGAGCGGATCAATGTATACTCGACTCATTTATAATTCAGACTTAGGTTTATCACCAAAAAGTCTTTGTTGCTGTTGATATAGATCGAGGAGTGTTTATTGAGCGGATCAATGTATACTCGACTCGTTTCGTTCTAATATTTATCAATATGCTAGTGTAATTCCACAGAGCGTTAATCGAAATAATCGATGTATAGAAAATGCTAAAATTTTTACTATTTGAACTCTAGGCTAGGGCCTTCGTTACAAGGATTAAAACTTGATAAAGTAAAAATAAAACAATGCAGTATAATCTGCTAAAATTTATTTACCATAGTATTTCCTAAGGTTGACTGCGTTCCAGGTTCTTGGTAAGGCTGTCCCATCCATGTGTGCAATTTTGTATGAACCTTTCTTTCCTACGCCAATGACGATGTAAGGTCCATCCCAATTTTGTTGTAACTTTCCCACATGCTTGGATACTTCTACCTTTTTCAAAACCAAGTCTCCTTCTTTGAAGGTTCGGACGCGTACTTTTTGATTGTATGCTTTCTCCATATTTGCCTTAGTGGTTTGTAGGCGTACAGCAGCTTTATCTCTTAAGGCTTCTGTTAAATCAACGTCATTTTCCCTCGCCTTTTCATTTTCTTCTTTATTGAACATCTCTATTCTTGGAGTTGGAATTAAAGTTTCCACAGGGATAACAGCTTCCGACCCATACATCAAGCTGAATGGGGTTTCCCCAGTTGAATTTCTTACCGTAGTTCGATTAGCCCACAAAACTCCTGGTAGCTCATCGAGCCATTTTCCTTTGGCGGCTCCTAACCTTTTTTCCAAAGATTTTATTATCTCTCGGTTTGCTACTTCAGTTTGTCCATTTGCTCGAGGATGTCCTACCGAGGTAAAATTTTGTTGAATTCCGAGTCTTGTACACCATTCTATTATCTGTTTTCCCGCGAATTGAGTTCCATTATCGGAGATAAGGACCCTTGGGATGCCGAATCGACATACTATGAATTTCCAGAGGAAGTTAATAACTTGGAATTGGGTTATTCGTGCGAGGGCGACGCATTCTATCCATTTGCTAAAGTATTCTACAGCGACCAGGACATAGGATTTCTTTGATCTAGCTGTTGGGAAAGGTCCCACGATGTCCATTCCCCATTGATCGAATGGCCAACAAATCGGGATAGGGTGCATATTTTCTGCTGGTCGATGGCATATGTTAGCATGAATCTGGCAGTGATGACATTCTTGGACATATTGAGCGGCATCTTTATTGATGGTTGGCCAATAGTAACCTGTTCTGAGACATTTTAAGGCCAATGCCCTCGATCCACTGTGATTTCCTGCGTCTCCTTCATGTATTTCTCGCAGTATATCCATGGTTTGTGATTCAGGGATGCATCTCAGGAGAATTCCCGATACTGATCGTCTGTAGAGTTTTCCTTCTATAAGTGTATACTTTGGGGCTCGATATTTTATTTTCCGAGCTTCATTCTGATCAGATGGTAGTTTTCCATCTTGAAGATAGTCTTTCATTGGGTTCATCCAGTTTTCTTCGGCTTCTTCGATTTCCATTATATCGATTATCGGTATTTCATCGATATCGATTGCTGGTGTATTAGATATCAACCAGTTAATCACCCGTTCGGTCTTTCCGTCATGGGATCCTGTGAATTTTGATAGCTGATCGGCCCATTTATTTTCCGAACGTGGGATGTTCTGGATACTGAAGCTTTCAAATTTCCCAGCTAGAGATTTCACTTTGGCGAGGTATTTGATCATATTGAACTCTTTAGCCTCGTATAGGCCTTCTATTTGTCTTTGTACTAATTCCGAATCAGTTAGTACCTTAAGACTCTTTATGTTGGCTTTTATCGCCATCTCCATTCCTGCGATTAACGCTTCATATTCGGCTTCATTGTTTGTTACGACGAAGTCCAATGTTATCGCGTGATTCAAATCTTCCTTATTTGGTCCAGTGAAGTTAATTCCGGCGCCTCCCCCTTCTCGGTATGAAGCACCGTCGACATGCATTAACCAAGTTTGATCCTCGATCATCAAAACATCGTTGTTGTGGCATCTCGACGATTCAGTGGCCTGCGTCGGTGTTTCTAGTATAAAATCGGCCAACACCTGGGCCTTGATGGCAATCCTCGGTTTGTAGTCTACCTCGAACTGGCTGAGTTCGATGGCCCATTTGATTAGTCGTCCGGAGGCTTCTGGTTTTGCTAGGATTTGTCTTAACGGTTGATTCGTCAAAACGATGATTTTGTAGGTTAAGAAGTAGGGTCGGAGTTTTCGTGCAGCCACTACTAAGGCCAGCGTGAATTTTTCTATTTCCAAGTAATTCTTCTCCGCCCCTTGTAATAACTTGCTGAGATAATAGACAGGCTTATGCTCTGAACCCTCTATCTTAATTAGGACTGAGCTAACGGCCGTATCGGAGATGGAGATGTATAAGTACAATGGTTCCCCTTCTGTCGGTTTGGCCAACATCGGAGGGGATGTTAAATATTCTTTGAGTTGTTCGAAAGCTCGTTCACATTCTTCGGTCCAAACGAAGTTTTTCGCTTTTCGAAGTGTTTGGAAAAAGGGCAAGCTTCTATCCGCCGATTTAGATATAAATCTATTCAACGCTACGATTTTCCCAACCAAGCTTTGCACTTGAGAGATGGTCTTGGGAGGTTTCATTTCAGTTATGGCTCGAATTTTTTCTGGGTTGGCTTCTATTCCTCGCTGGTGTACCAAATATCCCAAAAATTTTCCTGACTTAACACCGAAGGTGCATTTTGCGGGGTTCAACTTCATACGATATTTTCTTAAGATTTGGAAACATCGATCTAGATGTTTTACGTGATCTGCTTCATTCATACTTTTAACTAACATGTCGTCTACATAGACCTCCATTATTTCTCCGATTAACTCCCTGAACATTAGGTTTACCAATCTTTGGTATGTAGCCCCAGCGTTCCTTAATCCGAACGGCATTACTATAAAGCAGTATACTCCCTGTTCGGTTATGAATGCGGTCTTCTCTTGGTCGCGCTCGTCCATGTATATTTGGTAAAAGCCTTGGAAGGCGTCCATCATGCTGAACAGCGCAAAGCCAGCAGTCGAGTCGACCAATAAGTCGATTCTTGGGAGGGGGTAAGGGTCGCGTGGACATAACTTGTTAAGGTCGGTGAAATCATTACACATCCTCCATTTGTTGTCCTTTTTCTCCCCCTTTGCTACTAGTACAACATTACATAGCCACTCCGAGAAATGTATTTCTCGGATTTGTTTTGCTTCCATCAGTCTTTCAACTTCGGCTTTAATGATTTTATCTTTCACTGGTCCATGATTTCTTTTCTTCTGTCTGGCGGGTTTCGCCGAAGGGTCAATTTTTAGGGTATGCTTGATTACTCGAGGATCGATCCCTTCGATGTCATTTGCACTCCAAGCGAAAACGTCCACGTTATTTCTTAGAAATTCGATTAACATTACTTCTCCTTCTTTGCTCAATTCTGTACCAATTCTTGTCCTTTTGGACGAGTCGCCTTCTACTAGAATTATATCTTTATGTTCTGGGGGTTGCAAGGATAAATCTAGTGGTTCTTTCCCCTTTTTATCTAATCGATCAGTAATAGGAATTTCGTCCTCATTTCTAATTGGATCGTCTTCGATCTTTCTCTTGCTCGGAGTAATAGGGTTAGGATGTTCTCTCAAGGTCAGCGACGTGCTGTAGCAATCCCACGCCATACAGTGGTCATTCGTTATTTCTCCAATGCCGCTATCGGTCGGAAATTTTATTTTCTGGTGATAGGTAGAGACCACAGCTCGAAAAAGGTTAAGGGCTGGTCGCCCTAATATAGCGTTATAAGCGAAGGGTGTTTCTACCACTAGGAATTTTACCAGCTTCACTGTTCGAAGTGGCTTCTTTCCGAGCGATACACTCAAAGATATTGTTCCGCTGGGGATGATCTCGGACCCTCCAAAGCCTACTAACGGTGTGGCTACCTTTTGTAGGTTTGTTTGTCCGAGGTTCATTTGTGCTAAAACCTCCCTGGAGATGATATTTGCTGAGCTTCCATTATCGATTAGGATTCTTTTCACATTGTAATTCGCTATTTCTAACGACACTACCATAGGGAAATCTGGGTTATCTTCTTTCGTATCCCAAGTAATGTTTTTAGGTACTTCGCCTTCGTTAAAGCTAATTGGCTCGTGATTTGTTGGCCTATTTTCTAACGTCCATATTTCATTTGGATATTTAGAACTTGCAATTAAGGATCTGGCCATTCTTCGTCGAGCATTGCGACTATCTCCACCCGCAGGCCCCCCGGATATAGTGTGGATAGTTCCATTGATCTGGTCGTGATTCAACTCCTGAGTAGGTCGATGTTCTGGTGACCTTCGATGAGAACTTCTCCTTTGAGTTCCGTTCCGGGGGCTTCTGCTTCTTTCCCTTTTGCGATTATCTCGTTCTATGTATTCGTCTAGTTTTCCTTGCTCGATCAGTTTTTCAACTTCTCTCTTAAGGTGAAAACAATTTTCCGTTCGATGCCCATGTGCCCTATGGTACTTACAGTATTGATCATAGTTTCTAGACCCTGGTCTGGGCTGAGCGATTTTCCTCGCCTCAGGAATCCAATTATTCCTTTCTAGAACTTCCAAGATTTCTTCGATTGGAGCATTTAATCTTGGGTGTTCTACTTGATTCACTCTGCTTCTGATTGGTGGTTCAGGGTTTCTTGGTCTTTGGTAGAAATTAGGTTGCCTTTCTCGGTCGGCTCCGCTGTATTCCAGTCGCTGGAAAACGTTACCTCTCTTGGAAGATCGCTCGTAATCCAAGGATCTTTGGGCGGGAATCCTATCATGCCGCTTAGACCCTGTAGCCGTAACTTTGTTTTTGTTTTTATCCTTAAAGGAATTCATCTCTTCTTGAGTCATATACTTAGATGCTAGGCTCATGATGTCGGCGAACGTTCTTGGTTGTTTTCGGCTGAGGGCGTTTCCAAACTGCCTGTTTTTAGTGAGGTCGAAGAGGATAGAAATTATGTAATCGATATTCGGAGAGTCGATTTTGAGTAACTCTACGTTGAATCTTGCCAACCAATTTCTTAGGGATTCCCCCTCTTGTTGGTATATTGTTCCTAGGTAACTCATCGGCAGTTTTTGTCTCTTCAGACTGGCAAATTGCTGTGTTAGTTTATTGCATAATTCTCGGAAACTGAATATGGAATTGGCCGGCTGTTTGGCAAACCAATCCAACGCGAGTCCTTCGAATGTTGTCACCATTAGCTTGGCAGTGTATTCGGCGGAGTGGGCATATAGATTCATAATGTTCGTAAAGCTAAAAATATAATCATCCGGGTCAGTGGTTCCATCGTAGCGAGGTAGTCTGCCCGGGACTTGTCCGATCGATTGTGCCTCTTTTATTTCCCTGCAGAAGGGAGAACAGGCCGCAAGGCTTTCCTGGAGTTCCGTGGTTCGGGCCCACGGATTTTGAATAGTCCGTAAGCGTTGTTCAAGTCGGTCCTGCACCATCCTTTCAATTTCTCTTTCCGTCAGTCGAGCCGTTCGTGGTCGATCAGGGATTGTATCATCTATATCATCCTCAATAGGGATAATTGTTCGTTCCCTGGATCTACTACGCCTCGCCGGGGTTTTTCTGTGACCTCGTTTCCTTCGAGGATTGTTGTCGGAGGGTTTCGAATTGTCCTGTTGTGGACTGTGTAGCGAGCGGTGCTCGCTTGGTGGGCTATCAGCTTGTTGAGATACATGATCGTTTTGTCCGGGCGTTCTCCGAGCAGGAATTGTCCTGGCAGCCCTAGGGTTTTGCGGAATTTGATCAAGCACAAGTAATTCTTCCGGGGAGAGTGATTTAACGAGCATCGCTATTTGTCGTAATTTCTCCTGAGCACCCGGGAGAGGAGCAGGGATCTCGGGGACTTCCGGCTCTTCCTGTATCGTGCCGGGAGGACCTCCTAGGGGTTCATGATCTCGGGGATGGGTATTCTGTAAATTCTCGTCGGTGTTGGGAACGTTATTATTGTCGTTCTCCTGTGGATCTTCAGATGTGTCATGACCGGTGGTTGTGTTACTTCTTGCTCCGATACGAGCGCTTTTCCTTGGGCGAGCCATATGTCGATCGAATAATTAACCTAGCCCCACGGTGGGCGCCAACTGATTTAACCGTTTTTCGTCGGGTTAATTTAATATCAGTGAATTTGTGATATCGGGGGTTTGGATATTGAATTATTCAGTATATTGGGTTCTGTTACTTTATTCTGGATGGATCGTTTACAAAGAAAAGCAATAATCAAAGGCAAGAAGTAAAACCATTAACGAAATTAAGAACGCAATGATATGGAGGTAAAGTTCTGCCACAATAATGGATATTATTGAGTTCTATTGTTATCAATGTATTCTTGTGTAATCTCAGAATTAAGAGAATTCGTAGTTGTCTTATACAACGAATAACTAGGTATTTATATTATGCTAAACCTAGTATTACAAGGAATCATAGTCCTAGTTGGACTCGGCCCAACCTATCCTTCCTGGGTCCGGAGTGTAATCTTTACTCGGAGCGAGCGGCATCAGGCTGGGTCAGTAAAAAGATCCCGATCCTTTGTAATTGGTCGAACCGGTCTTATAATCTCTGTTCGATCTGATCAGTATGTAGGGTGCGAAATAGCCCCCATCAATATATGTTCAACAAGGGAATTAACATTAAACCCAGCGAAATCCTTTCATTCATCGAAAAGACTACTCGAGATGAGAAGTGTCGATCCTTTTAAACTTAACCAACTTTTCGATGAAGGAAAGAACTTTGCCAAGCCTAATATAAAGAGAACTAAGTCACATTATTTCATATAAACACTTGGAATGTGATATAAGAAGTTCTGATTAAGTTATGGATTTCTTGAACAAACTTTCTACTGTTTTTATAGTTACAAGTACGATAGTCATAATGATTAGAAGATGAAACGTTATGGAATGAAGCTCCAGCTTCAAAAATGACCTTTTAGATTCTGAAAGACTATTGTCTACTCGACAAGTAATTCATTCTACGCTCCGACAAAGACAAAGGTCAGCATAAATATGTACACCATACCTCAGTATTATACAAAAATGATGAGATAATATTTCCAGCAATGGAAAAGAGTTTTTACTTGTCCATACAAAAAAAATAAAAATAAAATAAAAAGGAGAAAGACAGCTGGATTATTGAGGCTGATCGGAACTAGGAGGCCTGATCGAAGAGGTGCTCCTTGGAGTCGGAGTGCCCAAAAAGGCCATCAGCTCGTCTTGGCGCTTCTGATAACCTTGCTCAAAACCTTCATCGAAGGCACCACGTCGAGATTCCTCTCGCGCCTGCAAAATCCGAGACTCTACCGCACTCTCCAGATTTGTATTCAGCTGAGCAAGATCATCTTGCTCCTTCTGAAGAGCCAGATTATCCTTATGCAATTGCTCAACTTCATCACTAAGAAGTTTCTTCTGGAGTGAGAGTCTCTCACGGGAACTAGTCTCAAGCTCCAACCGAGTTCTCATGCCTTCTCTGCTAAGCCATGTGTCATCATTTTGAACGCCTAGCTACAGGGCCAAATATTTCCCCTGAACAAATTAAAGACATAATCAATGAGCAGTCCAAAGAATATAAGAAATGGGAAATGAACTAAAAGGTAACTGCTCAAAGAGTTTGAAAAGAGATTGAACAAGGCGTATGTTGGAAGCATCCTCGTGTCTTTTTAATTCACCAGGCAGGATAGTACTGAGCCCTAGATTCCAGGACAGCACATCGGGCTCACAAGTTCCAGGAAAAATGGAATCAAGTGGAACCCCATCATTTCGAGGAGTTTGGGACTCCGTAATATCATAGACCTGCTCTTTGACGCAGCGATCATCCAACTGAGGAGGAGAATCTCTCGCGTTGGGACTCATGAGAATTTCCTTTCCAGAAGCAGAAAAACGAACCCGCCGATCAGACACTTGGTCAGCTCGACCGTGGGAAGAAGTCCCGACCTCAACAGAAGAAACCAGCGTGGTAGTATCAGCAAACATAAAATCGGTATAACTCTGCATAACAGACTGGACCTGGGAACTGTCCAATGGCGGATCTAAAGATGGACCACCACCGGCTAGCCAATCAACGTTTTCTGCTTGGCTCAGGCCGAGGGCAAAACCGGTGGTGGGATTATTTTCAGTAGGATTAGTTTGAACGTGATCTTGGGAATCATGTTCAGAAGAAGGGATGAAGGTTGGGATCACGGTCTCAGAAGATCAATCACCAGAGGATATATCTCCAAAAGCAACTCGCCTAGGAGAAGCTCTTATGTGAACGTCCGCGGTAAAAGAAGGGCTTGATCGAATATTATGTTGAGCGGATGATGGATGAGTTATTATGTCACTCGCTCCCCTCGTAGAAAGACTAGATGTCTGCGCCCCCGAGCTGGCAGTTGCTCGGGGTTCAGGAGGGTCAGAAGAAGGTCCCCCAGTTCGAGATCTCTTAGGTCTAACGTTTCTGGAACTCATTCTCGAGAAAGTAAAGAAAGGCTTCTAAAATCGAGGGAAACGCTCGAACAACTTCAGAGAATATTTTATCCAAGTGGGGACGCGCGGTAAAATAGCGAAGAACTTTTTACCTCAGTATTTATACTAAAGGAAGAGACGCGACGGTCCCTGATAGAGGCGCAAAATGATTTATTTTTTAAAGAAAAGCAAAGAAGTTATGCTCGGCCAATCATTCCAGTAAAATTAAAGAAAAATAAATTGTGCAAATAAAGACTTATGTCTAAATTATTTCAAATAAGACGATAAAATAAAATTATGAAGATTAAAGCACAAAGTGTCATTGTACAAGGAAAAATAATATAAAGTTCACAAACTTATATCATGACACTTGATCATCTTGGTTCTCCTGCTCGGCATCACCTTGAGTCTCCTGCTCGGCATCACCTTGATTCTCCAGGTCAGCATCCTCCTCCTCCTGATCTTGAGGACTAGCTGGGCGACCTGCTTCAGATGTGCTTAAACTACCTGTCCTCGGGGAATCGGCATCGGGAGGGGGCATAGACAGATCAACTCTGAGCTCCTTTACCAAATGTGCCAAAGGGAGATGCTCGTATTCCACTGTCAGAACATCTGCGGGAGAATACTTCTGGCCATCCTGATCTAGGCTGACGGGAATGGTCTTGAAATACTCTTCTCTGTTGTCCTCAATCAAGTCAAAGGCTACCATTTGATGAACTACCTTCTGAAAGTATTCTCCAAAAGTGGACCAACCATTTCGTATACCAGAGCCGTATGAACCGGAGAACCAAGGAATTCTCGGATAACTCTCTCCTTGGGACTTATACCAGACCGGTCAATCAGACCATCGAGATCGTCATCTTCTCCCTGCTCGTTAAGAGAAGCTCAAAGACAAGTGACCTAGGACTCAAGTTCGCTAATGCGAGTAGCGTGCTGGACTTGTTGGTTCTCTAACTCCGTAGCCAACTGATTTGCTCGCTCCAGAGCCCGAGTAGCATCTAGAACACTATTGATTATATGAGGATCATTTGTCCCCAAATCCAGATTGCCACCAACGTGAGGCGGTTGAGTAGAGGGGGTAGAGGGCCCTGCACCGGTTAACCCTTGCTCAAGATCAGCCACCTTTTGAAGGAGAACATTGTTCCTCTCTTCCAGAAATTGACACTGCTGCCTCAATAAAGTCGACTCATACATAGAAGATACCATATAGGCGTCGGACTAGCCATTCAAAAAATCAAGAAATTAGAGAAAGTAGTAGCGGTTAAAGTAATAAAAAGTATTTAGAAAAAATATTCGATCTCATCTTACTCTGATATTGGATTGGGCATCTTTTGCGAGTTTCTCCAGAGGATCTTTCTCCAACAACCTTTGCATATCTCTACTGAAAACGGAAGAAAGAAGAATTCGTGTGGCTTTATCAGCAGCATTCTCCCTTTCATCAGTAACTAGTGCATCACGGTCGGAATGACCTACCGTCCTTTTTCCTACGAGATGATCCTCTATCATCTCAACTACAGTGGCTTTCGGGTTTGACTCACTTAGCAGCGTAAGGTCCTGACCGGAACGATCATAAACCTGTTTCTTTCTTTTCGCGGCAGTGCCGGAAGAGTTAGGCACTGACCACGACCGGCAGCCATGAATGCCATATGAGGTTCTAAGGGACAAGGGAGGATATCCCAGGCCCGTCCTAATGGTGGATGAGGAGGTCGGAGTACGGGAGGATGAAGGCCCATGAGAAACGCCTTCAGAGACTTCTGGGGTCTCTTCTCTGTTATCATCAGAATCAGGGTCTTGGTCTCTTCTTCTCTTTCGAGAAAATCTTTGCTCTATTGGCTGGTTATCAGCTGTTTTGGTGGATTTGGATAAGACCATTTTTCCCATCTTTGAACGCCTAAAACTTTCAACCATAGAAGCTGACAAGAACAAAAAAGGAGAGTCATAAACAATCTTAAATTAAAAGAGCAATTAAAATATGTTAAAGGAAAGTGGGAGATTTACCAAGTGAGCGACCAGGAATTTGAACAGGATAATTGTGAGAACTTAGGCCAGCTTTCCGAATAAAGGACTCTACCACAAGAACGGCGCATTGATATTTATCTAACCGCATCTCCTTTATCATGCTCAATAAGCATGGGTCGTCAGGAATCATTTTACCTACAACATTGCAGCCACCAAAGGTCCATTTGGATCCATGGTCCCAAGAAAAATCAGAAGGCACAATCGACCCATCAGACAAGGTTTTATGGGTCGAAGGCTGAACGAAGAAGAAATGAAGTTTCCAGTCATAATTACTGGAAACAGGGGAATCAAAAATAGCACGGCTAGATCTTTGGCTCACAAAAAAGTAGCCACAGTTTGAAGAACTGGAAAGGTTAAAACGAAATAATTGGTAAAAGTTGCGAAAGGATGGCTGAAGACCTTTGGCAACCATTAGAACAGTAAAAGAAACTACAAAAGCTACAAAATTGAGAACTAACTGAGTTAAAGAAATAGAAAAAGTATCCAGTATCTCAAGAAAAAGAGGAGATAGGGGAAGTCTAAGACCGTTTTGAAAATGAGCTGTATAGAAGGAACGACAACCCTCCGGGGGAGAGGTAACCCTATCAGTAGAGGATGGAAGAAGAATCTGGGAACCCTCAGGAAAGAACTTGCTATAATTGTCCCGCAGATCGCTCAAGTGGTCCTCGTTGAAGGCGCAAACAAGTTGTTCGACCGGATCAGAAACTTGAGGATTGGCACCTTTAATTTTGTTAGAAGCCTTTGCAGCTACCTCAGCATCAGTAAGGATACCCACCCGAAACGTATCATTCTCCGGTATATCTGTCTCTAAAACCTCAGTTTGGTCGGGGGAAGGACTCTAGGAACCCTCCAGGTCAACGACGGGATTTATGTCGTCGATAGACGAGGAGTCGGGATTTCTGAAACTAGAAGCCATGACAAGGGGTTTGTCTGGAATATATCGTCAAAAAGTATATTGCTTAAGAGGATTATCGACTTGAGGATTTACTGCTAAAAGTCAGAAGGCGGAGAGTAAAAAGTATGGGTGAAACCAGAGACGCACATATATATATATAAAGTCGAAAAGACACTTTAGTCCCTTCGCAACTTTTCACATTCCCGCCATCGATTGAAGAAAGGTGACTCCTCGATTCGAAACGATGCATGACGCAGAAACAACAATACGACCATTTATGAAACGATGCACTCTTTTCCTTGTTTTGGATTTTCTCCCATAGGATTTTTTCCGAATAAGGTTTTTAATGAGGCACGATTCATAGAATGCCAGTCGAAAAAGTCAACTACTTCTACGAGCTTCAATTACATCTCCGCTCGAAGAAGTGAGGGAGTACTGATGGAGGCTATTTTATACCCCATAAGTTATTCGGAGAACTCAAGAATAATAGATCGGCCCGAGCAAATGTCAAGACGGTAAATGATAGTCTACTCGATTTAACGAGAAGCATCTCAGCGACCAAGTTCCAATCCGAGTACGAGAGGGACATCATTATGAGTCCTATTAGGTTATGTTTCCTTGTATAGCTAGGGAAGAACACCTATAAATACGATTCACTTGTATTGTATTAGGGCACAATTAAGATATAACATTGACGCCTACATACTTTGTAATACTTGATCAATATAATAAGAGAGCTTTTGCTACACATATTACGTACAATTTCATATTATTCTTGCATCGCGTATTGTTCATCTTTGAGTAGATCCATCTGGAATAAAATAACTAAGCCAATAAAACATATTCAATCTAACCTTAATCGTATTATTATTGTTATTACTGAACACAACGAAATTCGGTTAAATCACAAGTGAATAATTTTATGAACTTCTAATGCAATAGTGCAATAAAGATGATGCATTCCACGAAATGTTTCGTTTTTCCAGCTGTTGTTTTTCTCCCCCCAATGCTGGGAAAATTGTCTCATCAAATTGACAGTCTGCAAATCGAGCAGTAAATAGATCACCCGTCAAGGGTTCAAGATATTTGATGATTGACGGAGAGTCAAACCGAACATAAAGCCCCAGCCTTCTTTGAGGGTCCATCTTAGTACGTTGTGGTGGGGCGATTGGAATGTATACCGAGCAACCAAATACTCTTAGATGGGAAATATCTGGTTCTCAAGAAGAAACCAGTTGTAATGGGGAGTATTTATGATATGCAGTTGGTCGTAAGCGAATAAGTGTTGCAGCATGTAAAATGGCATGTCCCCAAGCAGAACTTGGTAGCTTTGTTTTCATAAGCAAAGGTCTCGCTATTAATTTTAATCTTTTAATAAAAGATTCAGCTAATCCATTATGCATATGTGTGTGAGCGACATGATGCTCTAAAGTTATCCCAATTGAGGTACAATAATCATAAAAAGCTTGGGATGTAAATTCTCCTGCATTATCAAGTCGAATTTTCTTGATTGTATAATCTGGAAATTGTGCCCGTAATTTGATTATTTGAGCAAGGAGTCTCGCAAAAGCAATATTACGAGTAGATAATAAACAAACATGCGACCAACGAGTCGATGCATCTATGAGTATCATAAAATACTGAAATGGTCCACATGATGGAGTTATAGGTCCACATATGTCTCCTTGAATTCGTTCCAAAAATGCAGGAGATTCATTTGCAACTTTCAATAGGGACGGTCTTCTAATAAGTTTCCCTTGGAAACAAGCAAAACATTAAAAATATTTAGGCAAAAGAATCTTTTTGTTCTTCAAAGGGTGCCCATGAGAATTTTCTATAATTCTCCTCATCATTATCGCACCCGGATGACCCAAACGGTCATGCCAAAGGATAAAATTACTTAAATTGTGTGATTCTTGATCCATTGCCGCATAGGATTCAATTGGATTTATAAATGTATAATATAATCCGGACGAATATGATGGCAGTTTTTCTAATAATTTTTTCTTCCCAGAGACAATAGACGTAATACAAAGGTATTCAACGTCTTTCTCATTTCTTGTCTCAATATGATATCCATTACGACGAATATCTTTAAAACTTAGTAGATTTCTATTCGATCTACTTGAATACATTGCATCGTTAATTATAAGCTCTGTGCCACCGGATAACAATACATTAGCTTTTCCGGGACCTTCTATAAGTTTTGCAACACCAGATATTGTGTTGATATTAGCTTCAGCTAATATAAGATGGGAAAAATATCTTTTATCTGTAAGAATGGTGTGCTTGTCCCGCTGTCTACCAAACAAAGAGACTCACCATTAACTTGAACACCATGTATGTCATCAATGAAATCTATTTTTCTTCACAAAAAAAAAATTATGAGAATAAAACTCAAATTAATTTATTTTATTATATTATAAATAAAACACTTAAAGCATTACGTAACAAGTTCAAACTAAAACATAAATTTAGAAAACAAGCCCAAAATAAAATAGCAGAAACATTACAAAACATTTATCAATATTATTACGTAAAAGTGAAAGATGTGGGGACATCACTTTTAAGTTGCATGGGTGTTTCCATCACCAACGAAATTTCCAAAGTTTCCATCATTATTTTCAAAAAAATCCGCAACGTCCAAGTGCGTAAAATCCAATGGATCATTTTGTATAGCAAGGTTTGTTTCAACACATTTCTCGTTTTCCTTCAGTGATGTTTGATAAAGATCAGCTAGATGTTTAGCCGTGCGACATGTACGTCGCCAATGTCCTCCTATGCCACAACGATGACAAATGCTTTGATTATTTTTGGAGGCTTTATTATGAGATTCATTTTCCTCTTGTTTGTCTGTTTTATGCTCCAGTTGTGGTGGTGAGATGTGGTCTTTTTGAAATTTGAAGACCTTTGATTATTATAGTAATGACCACGACCACGTCCTGTACCACCTCCACGTCCACGGCCACGGCCGCGGCCTCTACCACGCCCAGAATTATCAGGCAATGGCGTAGATCCAATTGGACGGGACTGATGATTTTTCATCAACAGTTCATTATTTTGCTCGGCAAGGAGCAAACATGAAATTAATTCAGAATATTTTTTAAAGCCTCGCTCTCGATACTGCTGTTGTAGGACCAAATTTGATGCATCAAAAGTAGAATATATTTTTTCCAACATATCATCCTCAGTGACTGATTAGTGCTTGAAAATGCACTTAAGTTATTCTTATTTTCTAAATAAATCAAGTGTTAATTTGATATTTTCATGAAATTAATAGAAATTATTGTGATTAGAAAATATTGAGTTTTGATTTGTTTTTGTAGGAAAATAAAATATGGACCCCGGAATATTTAGATTTTCCAAATTGTACAAGTATCAAAGACATTATTTGAAACAAGGAAAGGTTCAAGGAAGTCAATTAGTGCAAGTAGGGCTGTAATCAAGCCGAGTAGTATCGAACGACACACTGTTCAAACTTGGTTTGATTTTTATCGAGCTTGAAATTTTGTGTTTGAGCTTGGTTTGATTTTCAATTGAGCCGAGCTCAAACGAGCTTTTATCGAACGAGCTCGAGCCGAGTACCGAGTAGCTTGATATTTTACATGTATTTTTTTAATTTTTAGCTTATCGAGTCGAGCTCGAGCCGAGGTTCAAAAGTTATCGAACGAAAAAAGATGTTCAAGCTTGTTTGATTAGTGTGATGAACCAAGCTCAAACAAGCTTTTATCGAACGAGCTCGAATCGAGTATCGAGTAGCTTGGTTTGATTTTCAATCCTAAGTGCAAGGACAACAAATAAGGAATCTGCCAGAAATATTGCTGCTACTTCCAAGGACGATAACTCTCGTTAGGAAACTCCAATTAAGCTGAATTTCGGATATGTTGTAGAGGAAGGAGTTAACTATATTATGGACTTTACGGATCTGGATTTGGAGTTTGGAGCACAAAGATATGTATTTTTCAAATCTGTCGCGCAGAGCAGAATCTTCTACGCGGGAATCGCGATTTTTGTCCTAAAGTGATTAGGAAACTTGCATAAATCATTTCCATACGAGGATTGAGCCTCCTAAACATCTTCCAACTCAATGTTTACCTCCTAAGCATTCTCCTACTTGGATTAGGGTTATTTAGCACCTATATATGATCCTAGAATCACACATCTTGGAACACACAATTCTTAGTCTTAGTTACAATTCTCTCTCAAATCATTATCATATTTTCTCTCTAGAACTTGTGATAATGATTAGCAAATTAGGCTAAGAGTTCTTTGGTGAGATTGGAGATGAACTTATATGCGTAGTGATCTTATTTGGATTCGATTCTTCAAGGTTTTGTAAGTTCAATAATTTTGAGTAATTTATTCTTCTTCATCTATTTTCATCAACTTTTATGTTAATACAATCGTTTTATTAGTTTTCATATAAAACTAGTCAAGCTCTTTTTATGTGAAAATCTTAATAATATAATTATATTGATATAAGTCTTTTGTTTTATGGGTAGTCTTTTAATGCAATATGCCTTGGTATATAGTATGTTTTTGATTTCTCATAAGATGATATTTTGTGCCAATTCTAAAAGCAAGAAAGTTATTTACTCAAATACATTGGAAATCATGTGTTTTTCAATTCTTTATCTTCCGATTGATTGTTTGGGATGTGAAACTTTCAATTGAGTAATTTTATGAATCAATCCAAATAAGTGAACGAAGCATATAAGAGATTCTTGATATCTTACCGTTTTCATTATCGTATTTTCCAACAACCAAAAATTTACTTTTCTTTAAGTTTTCTTAAAATCAAATCGCTTCTTTAATTTAGTTTGTTTATTTATCTTTAAAGCTACTTTGTCTACTAACGATTTTAGCTTAGTTTAGTCATCTCCTCGTGGATACGACCGCCCAATCTATTCTATATCGATCGCTTTGTTTCGACAAGTTTGGGCGTAATCAAATTTTGGCGCCGTTGCTGGGGAGGTGCAACAAGTAAGCATCGTAAGTAGTTATTTAGCTGACGAGGTAAGTAAACTTTATTTTATTCAAATTTTGTTCTCTTAGGTAATTGTAGGATGTTTCGTACTCTTTCTATTTATTAGTTAATTGATTAGTTTTATTTAAAAAAAAAAGTGTTTTATTTTTATGTTTGTAACTCGATTTTCTAATCAAGGTAAACTACAATACGATCCAGAAATTGAGAAAACTTTGCGTAGGTTAAGGAAAGAACATAGGGAAAACATTGAGGGAATCAATACAACTTCTCAAGATTTAAGTGAATCTTGGTCAAGCATTGCATTAACCGATACACCTACCACCATGGACCAACTTGAAAACAACCATGCACGTTCCCTAAGGGAATACCTACACCCAAACCGCACATCCACTCCTTCATGCATCATGGTTCCCGCAAATACCCCGCAAATAGATTTCAAACCTGGATTGATCCAACTTTTACCAACCTTTCATGGCATGGATAGTGAGAATCCTTACTTACACATTAGGGAATTTGAGGAGGTCATCGTCACTTTTAATAGTCAACCCAATCTCGTAGAGTCAATTAGGTTGAAATTCTTCCCTTTCACCCTAATAGACAAAGCAAAAAGTTGGTTGTATTCTTTAAGACCTAGATCTATAGTTACATGGGCAGAAATGACCCAAGCCTTTTTCAACAAATATTTTCCCCAACATAAGACCAACAACCTTAAGAGACAAATCTCTACCTTTTCCCAAAAAGATAATGAAACTTTATACCAAGCCTGGGAAAGGTTCAGAGAATTGTTGAATATGTGTCCGCACCATGTGTATGAAAATTGGCGTCTTGTTAGTTATTTCTATGAGGGACTTACATCTAGGGAGCGTCAATTTATTGAAATGATGTGTAATGGGGAGTTTCTTGAAAAGGATCTAGATGAGGCCATAGATTACCTAAATGACATAGCCGAAAAAGCTCACACCTGGACTGGACCTAGTACTACTGATGGTACTAGTAGAACAAAAACTAGTGGAATGTACTATCTTAAGGAAGAAGACAACCTTAAAGCACAAGTTGAAGCATTGACTAACAAATTAAAAGCTTTAGAAACAAAAGATAGTCAAAAACATCAACTAGTTGCAAGGGTAGAGTCACGAGATAGTTGTTTCATTTGTGGTGGGGTAGACCATTTAGCTCAAGTATGTCCTACACTTGGTGAGATGAGAGAGGTTTACGATGAACAGTGTAATGCCTTAGGAACATATAGGAAACCTTTTTCACCTTATTCTGAGGCGTACAATCCTGGTTGGAGAAATCACCCTAACTTTAGTTGGAAAACCGAGGGACAAGCACCTAGAACTTACCCTGCACCTCAAAATAATGCTCACCAAAATAGGAATCCTTTAGAGGACACACTTCAAGCATTTATTGAGGCACAAAGTAAGACTAATCAAAAGGTAGAAGCCGTAATAACTCAGATTGTGGAAGAGAACAAAGAGATAAAAAATCAAATTGGTAAGCTAACTAGTGCTCTTACTATACAAGAACGAGGCAAGTTCCCTTCCCAACCACAGTCTAATCCTAAGGGGCAACATAAGGTAGAATCTTCCGAATCACATAACGTCAAAGATATAAATGACATCACCACTCGTAGCGGTAAGGTCATAGAGGGACCAACTTTACCTAGTCCGTCAAACAACCCCCCTAAGGAAGTAGAGCAGAAAGCCTTGGTCCATGTCCCTTTTCCTCAAGCACCGAAATTTGGAAAAATACCAGAAAATCCTGGTGAAATTCTTGAACATTTGAAACAAGTCAAAATTAATTTGCCTTTGTTACATGTTATCAGGCAGGTACCTTCGTATGCAAAGGTGATTAAGGATTTGTGTACTGTGAAAAGAAAACACAATGTCAAGAAAATCGCATTTTGGACCGAGCAAATAAGTGCAGTGATTGAGCAAAAGATACCGCCTAAATATAAAGATCCTGGGTGTCCCACAATAACCTGTCAGATTGGTCCACATGAGTTTAGTCAAGCTTTATTAGACCTTGGAGCAAGTGTAAACTTTATGCCATACTCAGTTTACTTGCAACTTGGCCTTGGAGAGATCAAGCCTACATCTGTTGTTTTGCAACTAGCTGACAGAACCATTCGTAGACCCAAAGGAATAGTCGATGATGTTTTGCTTCAAATTGACAAATTCTATTATCATGTTGATTTCTTGGTTTTGGATACTCAATATGTGGTCAATATGGAGTCTAAGATACCACTGATCCTAGGTAGGCCTTTCCTTGCTACAGCAAATGCTCTCATCAATTGTAGGAATGGTCTCATGAAGCTTACATTTGGTAATATGACACTGGAAGTCAATGTATTCCATGTTGGGAAGCAACTACATGATGAAGATGAGTGTCACCATACTTATATGATAGATTCATTGGTGTCTGAAACATTCGAAAGGGAAAATTCTGAATCCTTACACTATCTCCTTTGTTATTCTGATTTTGATGATTCGCTTAACTCTGTTAATAATATTAATTTTTGTTAATGAAACAGGGTTAAATGAAAGGAGTGTTTGGCAACCACGCTTTGAGGAGCTACCAAAAGAAAGAACACAACCAAAGGCATCTTCCATTGAGGGACCAAAAGTCGAGTTATCTCAACTACCAGAAGGACTGAAATATGCTTTCTTGGGACCAGGTGATACCTTTCCTGTTATAATTTCGTCTAAACTTAGTGTCGAGCAAGATGAGAAACTCATAAATTTGTTGAAAGAACATAAGTCTGCACTAGGTTGGTCGATAGCTGATATTAAAGGTATTAGTCCCTTAATTTGTTCACATAAGATTCATTTAGAAGAAGGTGCTAACCCACGTAGAGATCCTCAAAGAAGATTAAACCCCACCATGAAAGAAGTAGTGAAAAAAGAGGTCTTGAAATTATTAGATGTAGACATCATCTTTCCTATATCTGATAGTCAATGGGTTAGTCCTACACAAGTAGTACCAAAGAAATCTAGAGTTACAGTTGTAGAAAATGAAGAAGGGCACCCTATTCCCACTAGAGTTGTAACTGGGTGGCGCATGTGCATTGACTATAGGAAATTAAACTCTGGAACACGAAAAGACCACTTTCCACTTCCTTTTATCGACCAAATATTGGAACATCTGTTTTATTGCTTTCTTGATGGATATTCTGGATATTATCAAATTGAAATATCTTTGGAGGATCAAGAAAAGACAACATTTACATGCCCTTTTTGTACTTTTTCATTTCGTAGAATGCCATTTGTTTTATGTAATTCACCTGCTACTTTCCAACGTTGTATGATGAGCATATTTTCTGATATGGTTGAAAAATTCATGGAAGTTTTTATGGATGATATAACTGTTTTTGGAGACACTTTTGATTCTTGTTTACTTAACTTGAAAGCTGTTTTGAGCAGGTGTGAGGAAAAAGGTCTTGTTCTGAACTGGGAGAAATGCCACTTCATGGTTTCATCTGGGATTGTTTTAGGTCATATAGTGTCTGAAAAAGGAATAGAGGTTGACAAAGCCAAAATTGAGTTGATTTCTAACCTACATATACCCAAAACTGTGAAAGATGTTAGGTCATTCCTTGGACATGCTGGTTTTTATCGGAGGTTCATACAAAATTTCTCTTCTATATCTCGTCCCCTGTGTAACCTCTTAGTCAAAGATGCTAGGTTCGACTAGACTCCCGAGTGCGAAAAAGCATTCAAAATACTTGTCCAAAAACACACTACCGCACCCATCATACAATCACCAGATTGGAGCTTACCTCTCGAAATCATGTGTGACACTATTGACCATGCTCTTGGAGCCGTTTTAGGACAACGTAGGGAAGGAAAATCATTTTTTATCTATTATGCTAGTAGAACCTTAAATAGTGCTCAACAAGAACTACTCTACTACTGACAAGGAACTGCTGGCAGTCGTCTTTGCTATGGAAAAATTTCGATCTTATCTTATTGGTTCACCTATTACTGTTTATACTGACCATGCAGCTCTTAATTAGGTGGATTGTTTTGTTGCAGGAATTTGATCTAACAATTAAAGATAAGAAGGGTGTCGAGAACGTTATGGCTGATCATCTATCTCGTTTGGAGTTCATTGATTCTACAAAAGATCTCCCAATTCGAGATGACTTTCCTGATGAACAACTGTTTAATGTAGATCAATTGCCATGGTATGCTAATATTGTTAACTACTTGGTTTCTGGTGAACTTCCGTCAAGCTGGACTGCACAAGATAAGCGTAAGTTCTTGATCGAGGTAAGAAATTTTTATTGGGATGATCCTTATTTATATAAATATTGCCCCGACCAAATCATGAGAAGGTGCATTCCCGAGACTGAGGTAAATAGTGTCTTGAACTTTTGTCATTCCGAGGCTTGTGGTGGTCATTTTTCTATGAAAAAGACAGCTGCTAAAATTTTACAATGTGGTCTTTATTGGCCAAGTTTGTTCAAAGATACTAATCATTTTTGTCGTTCTTGTGATAGATGCCAAAAGTTGGGAGCTTTGACTCGACACCACATGATGCCCCTTAACCCAATTCTTGTTATTGAAATTTTTTATTGTTGGGGTATCGATTTTATGGGTCCATTTCCTTCTTCTTATGGTTATCTATATATTCTTCTTGTTGTTGATTATGTATCCAAATGGGTAGAAGTTGTACCATGTCGTAAGAATGATAACACTACAGTAGTAAAATTATTAAAGGAAAATGTGTTAGCTAGGTATGGTACACGACGAGTTATTATTAGTGATCAAGGGACACATTTTTGTAACCATTCTTTTGAAGCTTTGATGCACAGGTATGGTGTTATTCACAAGGTTTCCAATGCATATCATCCGCAAACCAATGGGCAAGCTGAGTTAGCAAATAGGGAAGTTAAGCAAATTCTGGAGAAAACGGTTAACCAAAACTGCAAGGATTGGTCTTTACGACTTTCTGATGCACATTGGGCATACCGTACTGCTTACAAGACTATTCTAGGGATGTCCCCATATCGGATTGTTTAGAACATAAAGCTTATTGGGCAGTTAAGTCGCTTAATTTTGATTTGAATGTTGCAGGTCTTCAAAGGAACTTACAATTGTCAGAAATAGAAGAATTAAGGAACGATGCTTATGACAACTCAATGATCTACAAAGCTAAACTGAAAGTCGCTCATGATAAACAAATCCTTAGAAAGAACTTTGAGCCAAACCAACGAGTATTCCTCTACGATTCTCGTTTACATCTCCACCCTAGAAAGTTGAGATCAAGATGGACTGGTCCTTTTGTGGTAAAACAAGTCTTTCCCAATGGATCCGTAGAAGTAGAAAATCCTAAAGATGGGAGAATTTTTCGTGTGAATGGCCAAAGATTAAAGCAAATTGTGGAGAGGGTGGATGAGCCTGAGGAGATTGCACTTGCGGCTCCTATCTACCATTAATCAGGTTCTATCTTTCAATTATGTACTATAGTTTTATTTTTTTTTCTTTTTCTTTCTTTTGTGTGTTTTGTTTTTTTTTTCGTTTGTGTGTTTTAAGATCATCTCTAGCTAAACTTACATCATTCAAGTAGTAGTGTCCTTTGTCTCTTGTATTATCTGCATTCATATTATAGTGACAATGAGGACACTGTCATACTTAGGTTGAGGGTGGTAGCTTTCCGAGAAAAAAAATTTCATTTTAAAGAAAGATTAGTTTATTGCTTTTATATTAGCGATTCTTTTGAAAATGGGCTATAAGGTATGTATGAAAGGATTGATTTGAGATGCTAGATTTACTTTTTAGGTATGATTTCATCGTGTAAAGTCTTAGTCATTTTTTCTATCTTTATTATTAGAAAGTAGCTTCCAAAATAATTTCAAGAGCACATTACTAAGCTTGTGGTAAGATGGATGTTCGATGCATGTATCCTAGAAATTTTCCAAGTTAAAGTTCTTTTTTCTATACTCATGATCTTACGCGTTTTCGTTAGTTCGATAAGGGTGGTGTAAAATGCCGTGCTAATGAATGTAAATGGAGATAAAAGATCAACAGTATTATATTCTTGGTGATCGAATACAGATTACAAGAAATGGGAGTCCTATTCGAGCACTATTGGATGCCGTACAAGCTAGAGGGTGAAATACATATAAGAAAGCCTATGCTATTATTCCCAAGTGAGTCCGAGCAGCAGTCTCGAAGGAAGAGCACCTGGGAAGTTGTGTCGTCGTCATAAATGCATGGGGTATTTATAACTGAATTGTTGGGCTTGGGCCTAGGCTTGGCCCAACAGCACCTCTCGACCTCAGGTTCTTTTAAAAGGTTCGGAATAGTTTATTTAGAACCCTGAGTCGGCTCTTGGTTCTTGGGGGCAGGATCTGGTGTTGTTCGAACTGCATCGATCCTGCGAAGGCAGGGGATCCAAGTTACCCCTCATCAATACTCCCCCACTTCTCGAGCGTGAAGTGGAGTTTGCGCTCGAAGAAGTACAAATTATGTCGCATAACATTACGAGATGAGCCGCTCAGAATGTGTTTCGGATATGCCTCCTTAAAAACCTAACTCGAAAAAACCCATTGGGATAAAAACCGAACCAGGAAAAAAGAGTGCATATATAAGAAACAATATATCGGCGCGTTGGAAAGATAACCTCGTCATCCATCGTTTGCGATAGGACCTCTAAATTGTAATAACTTTTATTACTCCACGATGCTTCATTCAATTCCTCGACGAATGCTTTCTAAATTTTTCGATCGTAATGAAGAGATCAATGGAATACCACGGGAACAATTTCCAAGGAGTTTACTCTACAATTTGGAAAGTAAAGGACCAAGAATGCAATTCTCTGAAGGATAACTTTAAATTTTTACTCAGGGTAAGTTCAACCGTCGCGGTTACTCGGGGACCATTTTGCAATTTTACCTTTTTAACCCCGTATATATATGTTGACTCGTTGAAAAATTACTTCCATATCCCATTCTCTCTTGAGCTCGGAGTATTTGAATCGAAAAGGCACTTTCTTTAATACATTCGTTTTCGAATCCATAATGTCAAGTTCAAGAAGTTCAAAGGGCAAGGATAAGGTCGGAGAAAACCAAGAGTCCGATCCTTTGTTAAAGCTTGTTGACGATTACGAAGATGGAGAGTTTCGTCAAGAAGACGAGGATGACGACCCGATCGAGGATCTTGAGGAAAACGTGGTCGAGAAACATAGCATCGGCGAGGGTGCCTTCGTCAGGATTTTTAAACATACGCATCCTTCTGATGCCGCAACCTCGAACAGGTCAGAACTTCCTGCCAACCAAAATTCCTGCTATATTACAAAGAAGGATCGTGTTTACCTCGAGGCGGAGTTCGGGAAATTTCTTCCCAAGGGGTTTTCAATCGTCATTACCTCTTACACCGAACGTGCTACCGAGCCTCCGGCTGGCTGTCAAGCCTTCTACGAGAATCAATTTTCTTGTGGTTTGCGTATCCTGTTCATTCCCCTTATCAGAAACATTTTGACTTTCTTCTCGCTTTCCCCCGCTCAGCTTCACCCACACTCTGTTGCGTATATAGTAGCGTTCAGCGCTCTTATGGAGGCAAAGGGGGGAGAAGCCTCTTTTAGTAATTTTTGGCAAATATTCCGAATGGACCTGTGCAAGGGTTCAAATGTGGGGTTTGTGTCCATCCGCCAGCGGTCGAAGCGGCCTTTTCTTACGAATATAACAACGGGAAAGAATAAGGGTTGGAAAAGGAGATTCTTTTCTGTGAAAGGCCCTGATGTTCCAATATCAGATGGTAGCTCGAAAACGAGACCATCTATATGGGACGACGACACAACTTCCCAGGTGCTCTTCCTTCGAGACTGCTGCTCGGACTCACTTGGGAATAATAGCATAGGCTTTCTTATATGTATTTCACCCTCTAGCTTGTACGGCATCCAATAGTGCTCGAATAGGACTCCCATTTCTCGTAATCTGTATTCGATCACCAAGAATATAATACTATTGATCTTTTATCTCCATTTACATTCATTAGCACGGCATTTTACACCACCCTTATTGAAAATGAGACCATATAGATGGGATGGCGTAAACTCTTGGTCATATGGTCCTCGTAGGATTAAAGAGAAACTAAACCACCGTCTTTCCGACGAATTTCTCGAGCAGTTGCGGTCCAATCCTTACCAGACCAAGCTCCTAATTCAGGAAGGTGTTTTGCGGTTGGCTGGTTTGAGCCATTGTGATTATCCTGCCCCATCGATCGAATATTCTTATCCTGTATCCGACCAATCCTTCGAAGGATCCCTTCCGCAGCTCAGCGACCTTCCAGCCTCTGCTGCTCCGCTTCTCGCCCCTCTTTCTTTGGGTATGCTTCTTAGCTTCTGCCTACTTTGAGGTGTGTCAGATCAATTCCTCTTGTTTAAACTCATGCACATTTTTGTATTTCCTTTGCAGGTCGAGTTGTCGAGAAGTTTCGATTGTCCGCTTCCGGCTCGGTTGAAGATAAGCCATTTTATTTCGACCCGTTACCATATACTTCCGAAAGAAGAGCGGACACAAGTAATTTAGGTGGAAATTCAGTTGTTATACCAGTTACAATTCCCGATTTGAGAGGGCTTCGCACTATGAGTTCCCTGAACTCCGCCACTACCGGACCTCTTCGAACTTTGTTTTCCCCTGACACTTCTGCCCTTTCGTCCGTCGGCTATAGTCAACATTCCTGGAATCGGATTCAGGGTATTCAGGAATATGAGAAGCTTCTGAGCCGAAAGAGGAATGCTGACCACCCGGGACCGTCAAGGAGGGTAAAACCCTTTGGTGTGAGTTCCGAGTCGGTTCCATGTCGAGAAGGTAGGTCGGAGCCCGATGTGGTGGATTTTATGGACGAGCATCTCCGCGGCAGCAGGGCTGCTGGATACCCTGAAGACGGTACCATTCTGACCGATCTGGACTCGGGTGGTGAGAATGAATTCGACAAAGCCGCTAGAATTTATATGGTTAGTCGGTTTAAGAGGGATATGCTGCTTCATACCGTCAAAGGTGATTTTGAGGTTTTGAGTGATTTCTCCCGAACGTATCATGAGGTGAAACATCTGTCTTTGACATCTGTCTTTTGACCATCTCTTCTTTCTTTAGAGTCCCTAACATTCGCTGATATCTTAAATTATCTCATAGGTCGGGGATTTGTTCGCTATTCAAACCTATCGCTTAGCATTGCTGGAGCAGGAGTCGCAGGATGCTCATGATGCATATGCACAGATTTTCGTTGATAATCAAACTCTTCGGTCTCAACTAGCAGAAAACCAACGAGAATTATCTCAAGTAAAGAAGGAGCTCGAGAAAGCAACCATGAAGCATTCCTCCTCCGTGGAAGAGGATTTGCTATCATCCGTTAAAGAGAGAAGTGCCCTCGAAGAAGAGCTCAAGAAGGTAAAAATCGAACTCGAACTGGCAAAGCAAGATTCCGAGCGTACATATGCCCAAGGCCGGGAAGAGGCTGTGATTCCAGCCATACGAGAATTCTTGGAATCTCCTGTCTTAGATCCCTTAGTTCAAAGGAGAATGGGAGGGATTCTTCAAACGATCTTCTATAAAGGGGTTCAACAATTGGTTTCGGCTGAGAGAATTCCAGATAATATGGACGAATATATTCAGCATATGAACCCTTTTAAGAATGCTGAAGGGAAGGATTACAAAGCTTCCTCTTTACCCAAGACAGATATGAATTGGCGGGATCATCGCTTTGGCCCCTTAGTTGAGGAGTTTGGCGTTCCGATGCCTAACCCGGATTTGCTCGAGCTCTCCGACGACGATTTTCCTTCTACTTCAGGGAAAAATGAAGATGTTAACATAGAGGACAGATTGGATAAGGAAAAATGGTCGACCCGCTGACCAGACTGGTCCATCAGGCAGCGGTAGCGAAGATGGCGTTGGTCCGAAAACTGAGTTCGATCATGCCGGAAGGGGTGATTCATAGTCTCGTAGTTAGGGATCGGATGTATACATGTATGTAACCCATTTTTGTAATTGGATTTGTTTTCTTTTTGGTTTGATTCGTGTAAGTTGTAGATTCTAATCTTGCAAATATTCGGACATCATTTGTCTTCCGTAGTTCGATATCTTCTCGTATTCTATATAGAACCTTTCTTGAAAGTCGCGTCGATGCCACTATTGTAATTATAGGGTCTAGCGCCTATAAATATGAGGATCTCTTCAATTCTTTGTCAAAAAATATTTTCAGAGATCGGAGCTCTTCCTCTGTATTCTGCATTTTTCTAATTTCTCAACTCTCTTCCCGTTTATCATTGAAAATATACTAGGCAAGGCAATCGATCCCGAACTGCTATTTGGTGGTTGAAGAATAAAAATTCGACCAAAGATCAAAAACCTGCCAAGGAGGCCAAACCCTCCAAATCCTCTTCTAAGACCTCTGTGTCTTCCCCGAAAGCTCTTAAAGGAGGGGAAAATAAGAAAGAGAAAAGCATTTCCTCAAAGCGAAACAAGGGCAATTCCAGCAATTCCATATTGGATGAAGAGCTCGAGGCTGCTCTCGGGGGTTCTTCCCCAAAAGTTGTCGATTCTTCGAGTGAAGATCCTGTCAGAGAAAAAGCTCCAGTTCCTTCTTCGAACAAAAGGCCTTATTCCGATGGGGTCACTCCCATCGAAGCTTTGCAGAATCTGGTTATCGGTAGCAAACCACCCTCTGATGATTCTTCACCCGTTCCCCCCGCAGGAAATCTTAGCAAAAAACCCAAGTTAGAAATTGGTGGAGGGGCTTCTGCTGAAGCTTTAAAAATTGATAATCCTTCCGAACCCCGCGTTGATTCCGCTCCTCCGAAAGTTACTCCTTCCCCGCCCGAGGAGTCGAAAGATGGGTCTGCTTCTAAGGCTGATCCCATGGATAGTCTGTTGCGAGTTAATTTTACTTCTTCCGAACCCGACATGTCCAAGGAGAGAAGTATAGAAGAGTTGTTCGAGTCTGGGACGCACTTCATGTTTCAGGTTTTAACAATAATATATATAAATATATACATATATACATATTTATTTATTTATTTATTTATTTTTTTTGTGTTTAACGTTGCGAATCTTTTCAATAGGCCGGACAGGATTTTATCGAACTTAAAATGTTTGCTGAACGGGAAACAAATTAGCGTGCTGCTATTTCCCTCGAGCTGGAGGGGAAGAAAGCCGAATTCGACCGTGTCTTCGCGGAGAAGCTTGCTTTAGAGAGGGAGAAGACTGCTAACGAACATGGAGAAGAGATCCACAAGAAGCTGAATGAGGAGCTTGAAAAACTGAAAAGTCTTCACGAGCAGGAGAAACAAGACTTCGCGCATCGGGAGAAGGAGGCTTACGACCGTGGATATGAAGCGGGATATGAGGCTCGTAATGTCGAGCTTCAAAAGATTTTCTCTGACAATAAGCTTCTTTAGATGTTGTCTTTTACTTATCCAGTCTTGCTGTATGGCTATATTGTTTTTACTTCTGTGTGATCATGAATAATTTCAGACATTTTTACCCTCTATGGTTTGTAATAATCTATTTATTTCTCGGATTGCTTGTTCTTGTATAACTTGATGTGTTCTTTTCAATTCATGCTTTAGTTTGCTTTCTTCGTTTGACCTTGTGGACCTCAAAATTCTTGATCTTCGATTAATTCTGCTTAATTTCCAAAGTTAGATCACTTTCTCTTCCCGCTCAAATTCTCGGAAAGCGCAACAGTCTTTTGATCTCGACCATTCTTTTTACCTTCCGCTAGCCGTTGGATTTTTGAGAATAGTACCTATAAATGAAGGTTCTTCGTTTTGTATCCTTATACAATTTTTTGAGAACAGATTCCTTCGACCATGCTGACTAAAAGATCTTGTTGCATGGCGCAATATTTTGAATTTCGAGTTAGGACCTATTTTGCAGATCACAAGCTAATTAGTACTTCAATCTCGACTAGGATATCTGCAGGCGAACGCTATTTCGACCTAGGAGGCCAATAAGCTTCATTGCTGACCACCCACGACCCAAGTAACTCCCATGGCCTTTTGTGGTTTAGGGAGGCTCAGGCGTCAAGTTTTTCGAGGGTATGCAGCAATTTGTTTGGTTCTTTCTTGAAGATGTTACGGGTAGTGCTTCGAAGATCGACGCCCTTGAGAAAATATTCACGTTTCACCTAGGAAAGAGATGCATTACCCCTCTCCTTTTTGAAGAATCATAAATATAGACGAAAGCCTGTTGGCTTGACCGGTGCCTCCCATTCGAGTAAGGACATTATCGTCCACCGAAAATTTCGTAGGATGGCCTGGTTATGAAGTTCCTCTCACGTTTGGATATATAGATTGGTTCTTCATTAATCTCCCAAGGTTGCAAAAAGTACTAGTATCAAGAGACTGGTCTGATATGTAATAGGAGTTGATATCTTGTAATATATAATTTATTGATATATCAAGCTTGGAAATTAATAGTCTTTTTTATTGATCCTTACGACCGCTTTATTCAAATATTGTACTTCATTGGTCTCAGTCATCCTCGGACTAATTACTGATAACGCTTTCTTTATAAGCTACACTCTGAATTTTTCTTCATGATTCTCTTTCGATGACTGGAACTGAGACTATAACGAATTCGAACAGGACGAACTCGAGCGGGAATAATTTTGACATTTTCTTCACTTACCCCAAACAGTTTATGTATTCTCGGGAACCGTAACGGTCGGCGCATTTATTGCTTATATCTCAGCCGTTAGTATTATCAAATCTGAGTCGTCGATTGCCTTTTCCTTCCACTATATATAGTTCCGTAGTTACCTTCATATTTTTACATTTCTGTAATTGTTCTGATCGGCTCTATGATTGAGTTTTTACTTCCTCTGGCCATTATGTTTCGTTTGTTATCCCCGATAAAACGGTTCGAGGTTCGAGTTCGAACTATCTTCCTTTATAATTTTGGCTGTCTCCAATGGCAACTTATTTCGACTAGGGTATCGACAGGCGAAAATAATAGCGACTGGGGTACCGGCAGGCGACCAGCTCTCTCTGATTCCAACCATTTGAGACTGCTTCGAACTCCTGTATCCTATCGCCCCACCCGGTCGGATAGTGGGTCAACTGCTGGAGGAGTTTTCCTGCACTCGATCTCCATTTTTTTCAAGATTTTTCTTGAAGAATGTTGCCTTCGAGATTGCGTGGAATAATTTGTCTAGGGATTGCCTCCCTGTCTCTCGATCTGGTGCTGTGTGGAGCAATCATTGAGGAAGCGATGGATGAAGGGTAGAAGTGTTATTCTAGCCCCGCCTTCCTTTTTTGATTACGAAAACATTCTAGCGTAGGGTTAACTTGTAATAGGGTTACATTTAAATGTAAAGTCTCAGCTTTGCTCGATTTTCCTCATTATTGTAATCACGAATTCTCTTGTAACTGTTTGAAAAGTCATGAATGAAATATTTATTTCCTTTATCATCCTTATTTGTTAATCTGCAGAATTGCTTCCGTATATTGTTACCGAGCATCAATTTCTTCGCCTCAAGAATATGAACAACGAATGCTAATCCCCAGCGACTTTAATAAGTATTTAGATAATAAACAACAATCGACACTCTTCGACCTTCGATGTTCAAATATAAATGATAATTGGCGCTCTTCGCCGATTTCATTTGCTGATAGAGTAATCGAAAGTTTAATAATACTTGGATAATAATAGGCGGTCTTAGCAGATCTCGATTGCTGTAGTCCGAAATAGGATATTGTTGGAATTTTTGGCATAATCAATAACTTGCAGTTAGGGTCTTAGCAACAGCTTTCACCCATTCGATAATTTCGATCTAAGGGGCGTAGCAACGGCTTTCACCCTTAGTCATTTTCATAGCATTTTTAGCCCGAGGGTCGTAGCAACGGCTTTCACCCATTTAATAATTCCGATCTAAGGGGCGTAGCAACGGCTTTCACCCTTAGTCATTTCAGAGCATTTTTAGCCCGAGGGTCGTAGCAACGGCTTTCACGTTCCGATCTAAGGGGCGTAGCAACGGCTTTTACCCTTAGTCATTTCAGAGCATTTTTAGCCCGAGGGTCGTAGCAACGGCTTTCACCCATTTAATAATTTCGATCTAAGGGGCGTAGCAACGACTTTCACCCTTAGTCGTTTCAGAGCATTTTTAGCCCGAGGGTCGTAGCAACGGCTTTCACCCATTTAATAATTCCGATCTAAGGGGCGTAGCAACGGCTTTCACCCTTAGTCATTTCAGAGCATTTTTAGCCCGAGGGTCGTAGCAACGGCTTTCACCCATTTAATAATTTCGATCTAAGGGGCATAGCAACGGCTTTCACCCTTAGTCGTTTCAGAGCATTTTTAGCCCGAGGGTCGTCACCCACTTTATTTTTCGATCCGAGGGGCATAGCAATGGCTTTCACCCTAGGTCGATCTTCGAGGGTCATAGCAACAGCTTTCACCCTTTTCAATAGTAGATGGAGACAAGTAGAGATAGAACAATAGATGAACAGAGATTGATAATCATCGGAATAAGACGAATAAATAGGAATATTGGCGAAACGAACTTCCAATGAATATATAATTCTGACCGAAATAAATTTTGATGGAATAATAGTCTTCTGTAACCATGAGAAATAGATGAATCATAGCGAAATAGCAAATAGTAAATAACTTTAGAATTTAATAAGTAATCCTTTGTCTTGTTAAGAACATTCTTTGCGAGGTTCTTGATTTGCTTAATCCAATACCCTTTGTTCTCTATTGTTGTCTTTAAGTTCCCCAGTCTGATTTTTTCCAAACGGTCCCTCCTTTATTGAGAATTGTAACAGTCGACGAATCTCATCCATTAACTTCGCGGATCCTATGCCGTTGGATTTTATTCAAATTTCACTATAAAAGGTAGTAGTACCTTTGGAGATGTCTTATTTCCAGCATTTTATTCGTCCGATCATGGCGATCAAAATCATTGTTCAATTAATTCAACTATTTGAGCTCAGACTTCGAACAGTCTTTAAGTGGAATAGCCTTCCTACCCAACCTTGCTTAGAATATCGACAGGCAAATACAATTTCTATCTGGAAGGCCAATAAGCCAGAATCACGGAGTCCGCAGGTCCTCGAACAGGGACCTGTTGCTACAATGCATTTAGGAAGTCATACTTGGGAGAGAACGATCAGAATAGATGTACCCGAAAAATCGTGCATTCGCCCCTTTGTTTTCGGAAGATCGTAAATAAAGTTAAAAGCCTGCGGATCGAAAGGAGATTCCATGCTCGGAGCTAAGTTACTTCGAATAAACGATAGAAAAGGAGAGCAAAAATTTTATTTGGTTATTATGTACTAGCTTTTTTTTTTTTTTTTTTTTTGGAACTCTTGTATCTTTGTAACTATATCCATGAATAGAATTTTCTCTTTTCCTTGTTGATAAAATAGAGCACAATCAGACACGATCTTATCTTCAATAACTCAATCTCGAATATCTAAATTAATAAGGAAATAACCGAACAGTAGTCTCTCGAGTGAGTAACAAGCTAATATCTTGTAGACTTGAAATTAATAAAGAACTCGTTGTAATTGACCCTTGCTATTGCCGAATTCCCAGAGCTGCCGAGATTTTTAGCTCAAGAATTTTGTTCGAGTAGATCAACCATAGCTTTCTCGGCTCAAACATCGTTAATCGGTCATAAAAAATAACGGTTTCATATTTAGAATATCATGTGCATGAGGGTTGAACTTTTAGATAAGTGTTCCTGATCCTTGGGCTATCTTTCGAATAAGATAATAAGTAAAACATTTGTTCGGATGAACGTTTCGAATAGGCCTTTATTTGTACATTATTAGACCGTATGTTCTCCTAACCAAACAGGACCCTATTTCTCGGGAAACGCATCGGTCAGTCCATTTAATACGTACATCCTAACCGTTTGCGATCTGTTATCTGGGCCGTTGGTTCAAAGCCCTTCACCGCTATAAATAGGTCTACTTATTTACACCACATTCCTCACTTTTCCCTTTATTCTTTCTCCGATCCCCATGGGTCGAGTTTTAGATTTGATTCCTACTATCTCCCTGATAAAGGAGTTTGAGATTAGACTTAGAACCCTGTTTTCCGATCTTAGCTCGTTTGGTATAAGCTTTTTCGCTTAGAATATCGACAGAAAAGAAATCGCGCCTAGAATACCGGCAGGCAACCTGTTTTCCAAGATATATCTTATCTGGTGCGGGTTAGAGCTCCGGTCTTCTAGTGTAGCATCTGATCGGGCAGCTGGTTAATCTGAGAGGAGTTCTTTAAATCTGAAGCATCAGCTTCCTCGAGGGCTTTCTTGAAGTATAGTTCCTTCGAGCTTACTTGGGGCGCCTCCGCTGAGATAACCCTCCGCTGCACCGGTTCGGATTAACCTGTAAATAATGATTGAGCATTTCAATCATTATTTACAGATGAAGACCTAAGGTCGGTCTGAAGCCCCGGAGAAGAGTTTCGATCCGGCTTTCATCCCGTACGAAGACGGATGTGCGACACGTGGCTAGTGATGATCATGAAGAATCACTGCTGAGTTCTGCATCTGGAGCGATCTAATAGGGACGATGACCGAATATGTATCAGGATAGACTTACTCGCAGAACTTGTAATAGTGTAGGAGTGATTGTATTGTATCTCTTGAGCTCGAATTTTAATATTATATTCAAAACTTCGCTTGTAACTTGTTCGAAGAATATCAATTAATAAAGCTTTATTTCTTGTTCGAATTTTCTTGTTTTATTCCTTCGTCTTTTCTATCTCTCCAGTCGAATTTGAGTTAGGCTTGCAGGAACTTATAGTCATTGCGAAGCTATAGATCCCTTCCCTTTGGGATCGAAAATTTCTTTTATAGATCGAACTATAGCCCACCCTCAATTGCGACTTCGGGAACTTGCCGCCGTCGTACGGACATTTATTGAAATTCATATTTAGAGATTATCATCGAGCAATAGAATGTAACTTCTTCTATTCCAACTGATCAAGAAAACCATCAGATAATTGATAATAATTTGACTCGCATAATATAGCCTGAGATCACTAAATATGAAGATCGGATAAATAAATTCCGAGCCTTAATAAGTTGCAACTCCATAGACTTTTCATTATCTTTTGACGTTGACCGATGATCGGATTAATCTGATCTTGGCTAGTTGAGAATAATATTCGTGAAATTTATTCATTTATAAACATAGAACTTTTACCTTTGCTCAGCTGGTCGGAGGATCGTTGCTAAAAACAAATGGCGGTTGGTGAGTCCCACACGACAGATCGTCTGGCTCGATGTCGATCGGATTCTGTGCTCCTGCTGCCTGGGAAGGCTCTCCTGTAATATACGTATTTCTCCTCGTGGTAGGCATATTTCGATCTAATACTCGAATAAGGCCCCTCGGTGGGCGCCAATTGATATTACGCGTTTTCGTTAGTTCGATAAGGGTGGTGTAAAATGCCGTGCTAATGAATGGAAATGGAGATAAAAGATCAATAGTATTATATTCTTGGTGATCGAATACAGATTACAAGAAATGGGAGTCCTATTCGAGCACTATTGGATGCCGTACAAGCTAGAGGGTGAAATACATATAAGAAAGCCTATGCTATTATTCCCAAGTGAGTCCGAGCAGCAGTCTCGAAGGAAGAGCACCTGGGAAGTTGTGTCGTCGTCATAAATGCTTGGGGTATTTATAACTGAATTGTTGGGCTTGGGCCTAGGCTTGGCCCAACAGCACCTCTCGACCTCAGGTTCTTTTAAAAGGTTCGGAATAGTTTATTTAGAACCCTGAGTCGGCTCTTGGTTCTTGGGGGCAGGATCTGGTGTTGTTCGAACTGCATCGATCCTGCGAAGGCAGGGGATCCAAGTTACCCCTCATCAACTCACACATCTTTTGTGAGTGAGTGGAGAGGTTGAAAAAACAACTTATGAACTTATATTGTTCTTTTGAATTGGTTAATTGCTATTTAGAGTAACATTCTTAAAGAAAAATAAAAGATATGGATGATAATGGTCAAGAGTAAAATATCTTTATGAGCCATAAAAAAAAAAAGAAAAAAAAGAAAAAAAAGAGAAAAAAAAAGTAAAAAAAAATGAAAAAAAAAAGTTCTTAGTTTTCGTCATTAGAGAAGACGAATCTTTATATGGCTCTATAGTATGTATTGACCAATTGAAATCCTGAAGCTAAACTGTGAAAGAATGTGACCTCTAGATAGTTATGTTTCCTATCTTTGGATCAATGTTTGATTGAAGTACTTAGATAGTTTATCTTATTTCTTCTCAGTTTTGTTCATCATACTTATATCTTATTTGCGCTTGAATTGCTAGAGACTAGCAATAAGCTGGTTGGGGATTGTGATTAGTGCTTGAAAATGCACTTAAGTTGTTCTTATTTTCTAAATAAATCAAGTGTTAATTTGATATTTTTATGAAATTAATAGAAATTATTGTGATTAGAAAATATTGAGTTTTGATTTTTTTTTGTAGGAAAATAAAATATGGACCCCGGAATATTTAGCTTTTCCAAATTGTACAAGTATCAAAGACATTATTTGAAACAAGGAAAGGTTCAAGGAAGTCAATTAGTGCAAGGACAACAAATAAGGAATCTGCCAGAAATATTGATGCTACTTCCAAGGACGATAACTCTCTTTAGGAAACTCCAATGAAGCTGAATTTCGGATATGTTGTAGAGGAAGTAGTTAGATATATTATGGAGTTTACGGATCTGGATTTGGAGTTCGGAGCACAAAGATATGTATTTTTCAAATATGTCGCGCAGAGCAAAATCTTCATCTATTTTCATCAACTTTTATGTTAATACAATCGTTTTATTAGTTTTCATATAAATCTAGTCAAGCTCTTTTTATGTGAAAATCTTAATGATATAATTATATTGATATAAGTCTTTTGTTTTATGGGTATTCTTTTAATGCAATATGACTTGGTATATAGTATTTTTTGATTTCTCATAAGATGATATTTTGTGCCAATTCTAAAAGCAAGAAAGTTATTTACTCAAATACTTTAGAAATCATGTGTTTTTCAATTCTTTATCTTCCGATTGATTGTTTGGGATGTGAAACTTTCAATTGAGTAATTTTATGAATCAATCTAAATATGTGAACGAAGCATATAAGGGATTCTTGATATCTTACCGTTTTCATTATCGTATTTACAACAACCAAAAATTTACTTTTCTTTAAGTTTTCTTAAAATCAAATTGCTTCTTTAATTTAGTTTGTTTATTTATCTTTAAAGCTACTTTGTCTACTAACGATTTTTAGCTTAGTTTAGTCATCTCCTCGTGGATACGACCGCCCAATCTATTCTACATCGATCGCTTTGTTTCGACAAGTTTGGGCGTAATCAGTGACATTTTCTCCACACAACTTCAATTGAGATGTAATTTTGAACATTGCGGAATTATACTCGCTTACACTTTTAAAGTCTTGTAAACGTAGGTGCATCCAATGATAGCGAGATTTGGCAGTATCACGGTTTTTTGATGGTCATACCTATATTTCAAATTGCTCCATAAGACATATGGATCTTTCAATGTCAAGTATCCAATTTTCGATCCTTCAAGGAGATGATTTCTTTGATTGTTTCTCCAAGATTCATAGCATCAAGGTGGATCTCAGCATCAAGAGTCCACGCCAAATAATTGTTTCCAGAAATATCAAGAGCAACAAATTCAAGTTTTGTAAGGTTCGACATCTTCCAACAAAACTATAAAAGATAGTAGTTTAGATAAATAATAAGCGTATATATATGTTATAATATTAAGATTTTGGAACTTTTATGTACGTACGTTGTACGTGTCTAGTTTTAATTTCATAGGTTTTTATCATAAATTAGTGTAAAATTTGTCATTTTTATGTCATAGAATATCATATTATTTTATTTTAATGAGATTTATTTTTA
This sequence comes from Penstemon eatonii, assembly GCA_038501285.1. Lineage (NCBI taxonomy): Eukaryota > Viridiplantae > Streptophyta > Magnoliopsida > Lamiales > Plantaginaceae > Penstemon > Penstemon eatonii. Next base: position 54,417,751 of record CM076715.1, on the reverse strand, counting down.
TTAATTATTATTGGTTTATAAAAAAAAATGATGGCTTTGAATAGTTGTTATAAAATATATAATGATGACTGATTTAGTCATTACATTTAATAAAATTGGTTCTAAAATAAGATCATAAAAACATTATTTAGTGCGTTCCATAATAGTATTTTTCATGTCAAGTTTATCCGTTATTCACCAATGACACATGTTTCATCCGTTACTTCATAAATTTTATCGATTTCACGAGCATTTTTTCTTATTGGTTTCACCACTTTTTTCACCAACTTCACCAGTGTTTATCAATTTCACCCGAAGTTTCATCGGTTCATATGTTTTCACTGTTTAATTTGTTTTATCTAGTTTTCCTCTTTCTAATCGGTTATACATTTTTCATTGTTTTTCCGTTTTTTCTGATATTTTTTCCATTTTAAACAATTTCCTTCCAATTTCACATTGTTTTGGTCGGATAAATTTTAACTCGTTTTCACCTATTTCACTAATTTCATATGCTATTCACCTAAATTTTTCATTGATTAAACATGTTTTCACCGATTTCAAGTTTTTTTGTCTAATTTTATTCGTTTCTTTACAAATTTCACCCAAACTTTCATCGATTCTTATGTTCTCACTGTCTAAATTTTGTTTACCCGATTTATTTTTATCAGCGATTTATCCCTTTTTTTATATCGGTTATAATATTTCTAATTATTTTTTCATTTTTGGTCGATTTCTTTGGTTTTTTTCTTCAGTTTAAACCAATTTTCCATCGATTTCACCAGTTAAACTCTTTTTTAACTGATTTCACCATTTTAACCCGTTTTTATCTATTTTTCATATTTTTTTCACTAATTTCGCATGTTATTCACTTGATTTTTTTACTGATTAAATATGTTTTTACCAACCTTACGTTTTGACCGATTTTATCATTTTTAACCAGCTTTACCCAATTTTATTGGATTTCACTGGTTTCATCATTTTTCTTAGAAATTCCATTATTTTCATCGATTTTACATATTTTCACCAACTTTGCCTTTATTTTAATTGATTTTACCCGTTTTCATCAATTTTTCACAAGTTTTACCACTTTTTTTAATCGATTTCAAATGTATTTAAGATTTCACATTCATTTTTTTCACCGGTCTAAGGTGCACATATGTAGTACATGTCTATTTAATTTATGTGGTATTTTGTTGTAAATCAAAGTAAATTTAACTTCATTATGTCATAAAATAGCACATATAAATGACTGTTATTCAATATATTAACTTCACCATGGGTATTTTCATCGATTTCTTTAGTTTTTTTGGGTTCAAACTATTTTTCTAATGGTTCGACATTTTTTTAATTGGTTGAACTTTTTTCATTTTATTGATTTCATTTATTCTTACCAGCTTAACCAATTTTCACATGTTTTCACCGATTTTAGCCTTTTTCACCTATTTTACCCGATTTTGACATATTTCATCATTTTTTATATAATTTCATCGTTTCACCGATGTCATTCATTTTTTTCGCGATTCATTTGAATTTTCATCATGTATTTGTCGAATTTTCAACTCAAATAATTATACATCTTCAATTACTTTTTAGTATATCTCAAATTATTTCACTTACTTTATCATGTCAAAGATATTTCTTTACTGATCTAAGCCATTTCACTTATTATATTAATTAGTTTAATTCAGTTTTCGTTGATTCTTACTGATTTTATATTTTCTACTGATTTACTCGTTCTTGATCAATTATAACCTATTATCCATAGTTCCTATTTTTCATCATTTTCTTTTGTTTTCTCCTATTCAAACAAAAAAAAAATCTACTGATTTAGTTCATACTGTTATTGCTAGTTAAATTTTTTTTTCTAATTTTACTTATTTTTATCAGTTTAACTTATATTTTTCATGGTTTTTTCTTTTTAATAATTTCACTTGAATTTTCAATGATTTCACAGATTTGAACTTTTTTTCAGTGATTTAATCCATTCTTCATATATTTCACCCATTATTCATTGATTTCACTGATTTGTTTCCCATTTTTTCAGACACGTCACCCGAAATTTCATCGATTTTACATGTATTTATCGATTTTACCGGCACTTTTTATTACCGATTTCACCCAATTTTTCACCTCCTTCACCAGTGTTCATAAATTTCATGTAGATCGATTCACATGTTTTCATCAATTACATAAAATTATTAGATCCATTTCACCAATTTTCATTGATTTTTATCCGTTTCTTAACTAATTTTACACGTTTTTTCTCGAAAAGATTTTCATGAAAATTTGGGGTAATGTTTCTCATGTCAAATAAAGATTACTTAGTTCACTAAGTCATAAGCATTTTTGTTCATTCATAGGTAAGATGCGATTCTACTTTAACATATTTTATGATATTTAAGATAATTTTATTTTTTTAAGAAGTGACATATTGTACTAAATATTTAAATGAAACAAATACTATTTTTTACAACTATTCAAAATAATAGACTTTATTTTTATTTTTATGTGTTATAGGAGAACAATATTGAAATTGTAAAAGTGATTTAGGAGTTAATTTATTAATTATTGGAGTCAATGAAGAAATAACTATAATAAGACTTCATATCTAATTTGAATATACTTTTGTTTTTCTTCCATATTCATGGTGCTTGGTTAGAATGCAAGGAAGTTACAAATTTTCTTAAAATATTTTCCTACCAAATTTTCTGAAATTCATGTCTAATTATATTTTATTAATATACTTTACTACTTGAATAAGGGCATTTTTGTCTTCACAAAAAAAGAAAAAAACTTAAATTATTCACAATTTTAGTAGTAGTATAAATGATTTAACAATATTCTTTTAAATCGAAGGTTCATGGGAAACAAAAATTTTATTATTGTGATTGCAAGATTATTAAAATAACTCACCCCAAAGTTATACCATCTTATGATTGAAATTTAAGTTATATATTATTCAGCAATTAATATCTTACTAGTAAATATGAAAGTTGGAGAAAAAGAATTTTAAAAATCAGATGTATCCTCAAAAAGGTGTGAATGCTAGAAAATATTTCATCTTTTCTTTTAATTGGGATGAAACTGACCTCATGTACAATGGGATCAATATGAATGAAATGAGATAAATATTATAATAAGGAAATGTAATATAGAATATATATTAGCGTGATATACAACTCACCAGTGAAATTAAACTACCTTCTTTGTGCTGGATCTATGGACTTCTTCAATACAAAAGAAATGATACGGAAACTATCATGCTGATAACGTGTTGTAAAACAATATAAAAACTAAAGAACAAGAGAGCACAAGAGAGACAAGAATTGAGTAAATTTTATATTCCTTTTCTTGGTGTGTTTATACAAGCCAAAACCTCATCTATTTATAGGCTTGGTAGATACATAATAGATGAGATAAGATTAAAATTAACATGCATCTAATTAATTACAAAGGGTACATGTATCTAAATGAAGAATTAAATACATTGGCCATAGGAAATGGGTATTCTTCATGCATGTACTTCATAGGCATCCTTCCAAATACACTTGATTTACAACAAACGACTATTTTAGTAAGTTAAAGACATTGAATCCTCCCACCCCCGCGGTAGTGTGATTCATTTGTTATGTGTCTCCCTTATTTGTTTCGAAATTGACAATTATACATCGATATGTTGGATTGCATTTTTTTACTAAGATTTAAGTCAATTACCATTTTTGTTACTGAGTCTTATGTGTCCAACACATTTGGTATAACGCTTTAATAAATTATGACATATTTGTGGTTGAGTGGTTACGTGGCAGTTAAGTCTAATTGCAAAGTTGATGACATTACTTATGTTGACTGATAATTTTACCCCATAATATTTCAGGCTACCAAAAATGTCCCACATCTCTAAATTTAGTGAAGATTTTAGTCTATATTCTTGCCAAATTTCAAAATTAACTCGAATAAGACCACGTGCAGACCAATATAAAATTTTTACCTATTTTATTTAAAAAAACTAATTTGATTTATAATAATATTTGAACATAAATATCACCAAAATTAACAAAACATATTTTTTTAAATATAAGATTTATATAATGATATTAATCTATTTAATATTTATTAAAATAATAAATTATATTATTAAAAATATTCAATATTTATTAAAATAATAAATAATTTTAATTTGAACAGAGACCTTATAAAAAAAAATTAGTCTTCTCGCTAAAATTCGTAGAGAAAGGCCAACTTTAAGGGAAAAATGCAAGATAAACTTATGTGTAATGTGAAACATGCACGAAATTATTTTGTGAAATTTTTATCGCATCGAACATCCTTGTAAGAATCCTGCGTAAAATACTCAATTTTAAAAAAAAAAATATGTTCATTTTGGATTGGCATATCTTAAGAAACCATTTTTAAATATTTCACGTGAAGTTGTAGGACCAGCATGAAGTATTATAAAAAGGATTTCTTGAAATATGTCGTTCCAAAACGACATATTTTTACAAATTAAGTGTTTTATGTAGGGTTTCATGTAGGTTTATCATAACGAAGGGGAGTATTTTGCATTTATCCACAACATTAAAGATTTGCCTGAAAATTGATTCATTAATCCAACTTTAGAACATTCCTCTTAAATTTTATGTCATAATCCTTGGACCTAACTCACCTCAAAAGATAATGACAATATAGGTCTTTGTTAGCTGGACAATTAATGGCAACACACAGGTATGGACGTTAGTCGAAAGACCAAATGATAATACCATCATTGAAACAAAATGGGTGTTTCGAAACAAACTCAATGAAGAAGATGAAGTTACTCGAAATAAGGTGCGGTTAGTCTCTAAAGGCTATAATAAACAAGAAAGTGTTGATTTCGATGAAACCTATGCTCATGTTGCTAGACTTGAATCTATTCGTATGTTACTTGCTTATGTTTCGTTTAATAAATTTTCACTTTTTCAAATGGACGTTAAAAGTGCTTTTTAGACGATTTTCTTAATGAAAATTTTTTTGTCGAGCAACCCTGAGTTTTGAAAATGAAAAACTTCATAAACATGTTTTCAAATAGTCAAAAGTTCTTTATGGTTTAAAACAAGCCCTTAGAACTTGGTACGAAAGACTAAGCAAATTTATTTTAGAAAATGGTTTTTCAATTGGAATTGTCGGATACTACACTTTTTCTAAAATCAAATAAAGATGACTGGTTAATTGTGCAAATTTATGTTGATAATATAATATTCGGTGTTACTAATGATCTTCTTTGCCGAAATTTTGCTAATTGTATGCAGGACAAGTTCGAGGTGAGTCTTATGGATGAACTCACATACTTTCTTGGACTTCAAATAAAACAAAGTGAAAAAGGAAACCTTCGTTTGTCAAACAAAGGACACAAAATACTTATCAAGAGATTCGGAATGGACGAGTGCAAAGAAATGAGTATTTCAATGAGTCCTACCACCAAACTTGATAAGGACGAGAAAGGTAAACCATTTGATGAAGCAAAATATCGAGGAATGATCGGAAGTCTTCTTTATTTGACTGCTGGTCGACCCAATCATGTTTGCCACTTGCTATTATGCTTGTTTTCAATCTGCACCTAAAGAGTCTCATTTTATTGCTGTCAAAAGAATTTTTCGGTATTTAAAGGGAACCATAAGTTTTGGCCTATAGTATCCACCTTGCAAAATTTTTAAGCTCACTAGTTACTATGACGCAGACTTAATTAGCAGGTTGCTTGCGAAACCGTAAAAGTACTAGTGGCACATGTCAACTCTTGGAAAATTGTCTTGTTGCATGGCATAGTAAATAGTAAAATTTTGTTGCACTTTCAACCGTTGAGGCAGAATATGTCGGATTATCTAATTGTTGTGCTAAAATTATATGGATGAAAGTATATCTGCGTGATTTGGTTTATCATTTAAAAATGTGAAAATTCTCTGTGATAACTCAAGTGCTATTAGTATTACTAATAATCATGTTCAACACTCTCGTACTAAACACATAGATATAAATAGGGCTGTCAATGGGTCGGACTCGGACCGGATCAGGGCAGATCCGGATCCGAGTCCGATTTCCATTTCTTCTATCCGGATCCGGAATATTAGCAACCGGATCCGAATCCGGTGGATATCCCGGATCTGGATAAATTATCCGGATCCATTTAGCAAGCTAATTTTTTTTTTCGTTTTCCTCCAAATCACTTGCAGATTCCACCATCATGAATTAAAAATGTAAAATTTTACTTACTTCATCGAAACTATTGCCTAAAAATTGTAGAAGATGGAATATGATGGACAAATATAATAAAAATTAGAACAAAAGAATAAACAAAAATATAAGCAAAAAATATATAAACTGGGATAAAGAAGAAAAATTGAAGGATGAATGGTTATAGTTTGATTTTTCTTATTAAATAGTATAAATTAATATGTTGTAGAACCAATTAATTATCTGGTCAGTCCACCAACATCTCTCATGCATTTCTTTTTAAAATTATTTTTAATATAGTAAAAGATTTTAGTGGAACATAGATAGTATTATTTTTATTTTTATTTAAATACATAATATATAAACAACATATAGTAATATATATCGGATACGGATATGTAACGGATCGGATCAGCCTAGATCCATATTCGCTCCATATAATTCGGATTACGGATCTTCTTAATCGGATCAGGTCCATCGGATCACTAATCGGACAATTATCCTAATAAATCGGATCGGATTCGGATCGGATCCGGATTGAAATCCGCCCCATTGACAGCCCTAAATATAAAATATCACTTTATATGGGACAATGTGCAAAGAGGGAATATTTGTCTAAATTTTGTGAGCACTGAATATCAATTTGTGGATATTTTTACAAAAGATGTTGCAAAAGATCAGTTTGCATGAACATAAAAAATTTGGGGATTTTAAGTGAAGATGAAATTTAAAGATTTGGAAAGTGATCTAGAATTTTCCGGAATATGGCGCTATAATTTCCCAGAACGTGACACTACAATTTGCCGAACTACATGAAACCAGTGTTATTAAAATCGGACCGGACCGGCCGGTCCGACCGGTTCGACCGCGAACCGGAAGTTGGTCCGGTCCGGTTAATTGACTGGTTTTAACGGTTCGATCAGTGGTTCGCCCGGTTCGACCAGTAAAATCACTAAACCAGTAGGCTCACCGGTTCGCTCTCCGGTCCGGTTTTAAAAACATTGCATGAAACACGAGAATTTTTGACGGAATTTTCCAAAATTCCATCAGAAATAGCCTTTTTTCGACGGAATATGCCCGTCTAAAAATCGATCGGAAATATGCTCGTAGAAGATTTTTCGACGGACTCTTTGATGGGATATTCCCGATGGCTCAGTTCATTGGAAAGTTTGTCGAAAATTTTCTGACGGACAACTTCCGACGAAATTTCCGAAGGACAATTCCATCAGAAAATATCATCGGGTCAACTGTTTTGACCTTAATTTCATTATTTTTATAAAAAAATAATTTTAATTTATTAATTTTCGATGGAATATTCCATCTAAAATTAATTATTTTATATTAAAGAATAATTTTAATTTATTAATTTCCGACGACATCGGAAATTAATTATTTTTATTAAAAATATGATTTTAATTTATTAAAATTATTTAATTAATTAAAAAAATTAAAATAAATTTGTCCCATTTATATATAAGTACACCATTCCTCAAAGTTTAAGTAAAAACTAATAGTCATAAATTAATCTCAATCATAGTCATTATAATAAAAATCGTCTTCATAATAACACACCATTCAACAAGTTTAAATTAAAAATCTAATAATCATAACCATCACCCGGGGAGTTCAAATATGTAGGAAAATAAACAGTATCAATCATCATAGTAGGAAAATAAAGAGTATCAGTCATCAGAATCAGAGTCAAAGTCGCTAGATTGTTGTGGGTTCTGGGGTTTTTGATGCATCATGTTGGTAGGCTATTGGCTAAACATACGTCGGAATTTCTCCATCTCTCAACGATTTGCCTCCATTTCCCATCGATTATCCGTAAGCTCTTGTTTCATATTGATGTATCCTCCATCAGTGTTTGACTCTGCGATACCTGTTCTTCAAGAGATTGAAGTCTCGTCACAAGCTCCAGGTCGGAAGAAGCAGCTCTGGAATAATGTGATCTAGATGACTTAGGTCTAACCTGATGAGCCTTACCCTTCAAATCATATATCATACTTTTTTCTCCAATGCCTACAGTCTCCACCCACGTCTGAATAACAAATGAAAACAATAATTAGATTATAAATAAATATAAGTGAATATATTTTATTTAATATCATAAATTATTTATTGCATTTATGTACCTGCATCTCAACATTTTTCGGGATTGGTTGTGATTCACCAGTTTCAGATACTTGAGGAGAAGGGAGTTTTTCCTTAAACGTATTCTAGAAGACACGAACATTGGTATACATTTAATCAAACATAACACTTATTACTAATAAACCAAGTAATGAATTTATTTGACTTACATATGTATTCTTTGAACGTTCATCGACCCATATAGTTCTCTCTCCATTTTCATTATACTTCGAATGAGTATACATAAATAACTAGACCTGTTTGGATACGTCCTCTCCTTTTTGTTTCTACTACAATATTATATATTGATTGTGTTATACCACAATAGATATATGAACCAAATGTCAATATGTAATTTGAGTGACTTACTAGTCTACACTCATGCTTTGAATGTGTTATACTGCCACTCGTTTGGCTTGGGGCTCCCTAATCATCACAATTGGAAGCTCAATTTTGTTTGTTTCTTTGACTTATTGCTAAAAACTCGGGAGAAGCCCAATATGCTTTGTATTCTTTCCAACAAGTTTCATTTATTCAGTTTGGCCTAGGTAAATTTCTACTCCTTAACTCGTCAAATGCATGACTAAGTGATAATGCGGCTTTATACTCAAATATCCTTTTAATTTTTGCCTCATGGTTAGGCTCCTAATAGTAATCATTTTGCAAGTCATTTAGAGAATTTTATGAATAAACAATATACTAATTGATTTTAATTATTAAACTGAATATATATACACTACAATAATTTAGATAAATACCTTAAAGATATTAAACAACTTAGTCTTAATTTTTATCAGGAAGTACCTTATACGTGTGATAAGAACCTTTTCATCCTCTTCTAACAACTCTGCCCACACCACAAACGACTTTTGTATGATTTGTAAACCTATGGCGAATCACAAAAACATTAAAAATATATATACTCAATTAATAACATTAATACAATATGTCTTAACACATTGTAGAAGTCTTCAGCTCCATTGTTTGGAGGGTTAGTCACATGCACGATGTCCTGCAGTCAAAGTTACCACATCTCATGGCATCATATACATCATCTTCATATTTGTTGTTTTCATCATCATCTTCATCCATAAACTGAACACTACCCGAAGCTACATTATTATTGTTGTTCGGATTATATGGCTCTTCCTCTCCATGGCATGTCCAACACCAGTAATCAACCACAAATCCATTTCTAAGCAAATCCGCATGAACTTGCAAGGGGTTTGCATATCTCATATTTCTGTATTTACGACAAGGGAATCTAATTTGTCGACTTTTTAAATAATCACTTTGTGATTTTGCAAATTCAAGAAAATTGTTAACCCCAACTAACCACGTTGGGTTGAAGTCTCTTCCGAACATTCAATTGTACATCCAGTCACGATAAATTGGAATACCCATTTATTTTATAGATGAATTAATGTATACATATAAGTTCGTATTTGGAATTTATTTTAGACAGTGTTACTAACTAGGAGTAGTCTATCCTGACTCTCACTTTGCTCAAGAGTCAGGATAAGACCTGCTTTAAAATTTGTACAATGAGCTATTAAAATTGTACATAGGTGTCCAATGGTATGAAATGTGGGGTAAATGAGTATGAACCCAACAAATAGGATCGGACACCCTGAACTTACAAAAATACCCTTTCAATAAAAAAAATAATAAATAAATAACCCTCTTCTTCTCCAACCCACCCCACCCCCACCAAACCAAACTTCTCCCTGGGATCGCCGGTTTCAGGCCGGCGATGACCTATGGAGAAGTTCCCAGGCCGACGGCCTGGAACCACAGATCGGAGGCCTGCGACGGCGGACCGGCGGAATTTTAATTCCAGGTCGGCAACGGCCCGGGGAACTTCCCCAGGCCGTCGCCGGCCTGGAATCGTTGATCCCAGGCCATTGCCTGCCTAGGATCGGCCGTTCCGATGGCCTGGGATTGAGGGGGAGGGGGCGAGGGGGGGGGTGGTGGTGGGTGGATTTTAGGGTTTTTTTAAATATAAAAATAAAATAAAATAAGTATTTTTATATTTGAATTTATTTATAAAAATTAAAATGTTAATAAATATTTATAATTTGAAAATTGTTGTGTTGTAAATTAATGAGTAATTTTAAAAAAAATGTTCCAACAAAGAATTTTTGTAATTACTTTTTCGTCACAACAATCAAACTCGAGTACATATTTACAATATTTTTTTTATAAAATAATATTTACAAATTGTAATCAAGTTCGTTTCAACAACTTTGCAATTATTTGAGTTGATATTGTAAAAATATATGTCAAAAATTGCAACATCAAATCTTGAAAATGTTGTAACACTAATAATCGAATCATCATTTTTTTAAATTATTAAAATATTTTCAAATTACGGAGGACTTAGTGTTACATAACCATCTAATAGACAATTTGATCGGAATAATTACCGAATCAATTTTTTTTTGGTCGATTGGGATTCAAAACGGAGAACCAAGTCGTTATGTAACATTAACTTCTCCATTTGTAAAACAAAGAATCTCAAATTTTTTTTTTCATTTTGGTCGATCGGGATTCAAAACGGAGAACCAAGTCGTTATGTAACATTAACTCCTCCGTTTGTAAAAAAAAAGAATCTCAATTTTTTTTTTTTTTGGTCGATCGGGATTCAAAACGGATGTTTTTATATAAGATGTGCAAGACTTGTAGAAAAATAGTTAAATCTAGGAAAGTGTATGTTTTTATGTGAAACATATTCAATTTATATACATAAATCAAGAGATGAATTTTTTTAAAATTATCTCTTGAATGTTTATGTATATAAATTCAAATAAATATAAACATTCAAATTTATTTTTATTATTTTTAATTTTTTTATATACAAATAAATTGTATATGTCATTATATTTTCTATCAAGTAATAAATTGTATATGTCATTATATTTACTATCAAGTAAAATATAAAAACATAAAAAATAAATAAAACAAATTTAAATGTTTATATTTATTTGAATTTATGTTTATGAGCTGAGTGATCAAGAGATGAGTGGTCATCAGCTGAGTGATCAAGAGATGAGTGGTCATCAGCTGAGTGAGTGATCATGAGCTGAATGATCAAGAGTTGAGTGGTCATCAGCTGATTGAGTGATCATGAGCTGAGTGATCAAGAGCTGAGTGGTCATCAGCTGAGTGAGAGCTGAGTGAGTGATCATGAGCTGAGTGATCAAGAGATGAGTGGTCATCAGCTGAGTGACCACTCAGCTCTTGATCACTCAGCTCATGATCACTCACTCAGCTAATGACCACTCATTTCTTGATCACTCAGCTCATCATCACTCACTCAGCTGATGACCACTCAGCTCATGATCATTCACTCAGCTGATAACCACTCATCTCTTGATCACTCAGCTCATGATCATTCACTCAGCTCTTGATCACTCAGCTCATGTTATATCCAATTGATTTGAATATAAAAACATTAAAAATAATAAAAATAAATTTGAGTGTTTATATTTATTTGAATTTATATACATAAACATTCAAGAGATAATTTAAAAAAAAAAATTCATCTCTTGATTTATGTATATAAATTGAATATGTTTCACATAAAAACATACACTTTCCTAGATTTAAATATTTTCCTACAAGTCTAGCACATGTTACATAAAAACATCCGTTTTGAATTCCGATCGACCAAAATCAAAAAAAAATTGAGATTTTTTTTTTTATAATCGGAGGAGTTAATGTTGCATAACGACTTGGTTCTCCGTTTTGAATCCCGATCGACCAAAATAAAAACAAAATTGAGATTCTTTTTTTTTGCAAACGGAGGAGTTAATGTTGCATAACGACTTGGTTCTCCGTTTTGAATCCCGATCGACCAAAATAAAAAAAAATTGAGATTCTTTGTTTTACAAACGGAGGAGATAATATTACATAACTACTAGGTTCTCCGTTTTGAATCCCAATCGACCAAAATAAAAAAAAATTAAAATACTTTTTTTTTACAAACGGAGGAGTTAATGTTACATAATGACTTGGTTCTACGTTTTGAATCTCGATAGACCTAAAAAAAATATAAAACAATTGAGTTTCTTTTTTTTGCAAACAGAGGAGTTAATGTTACATAACGACTTGGTTCTCCGTTTTTGAATCCCGATTGACCAAAATCGAAAAAAAAAATTGAGATTTTTTTTTTTTACAAATGGAGGAGTTAATGTTACATAACGACTTGGTTCTTCGTTTTGAATCCCGATCGACCAAAATCAAAAAAAAAATTGAGATTCTTTTTTACAAACGGAGGAGTTAATGTTACATAACGACTTGTTTCTCCGTGTTGAATCCCGGTCGACCAAAATAAAAAAAAATGATTCGGTAATTATTCCGATCAAATTTTATTAGATGGTTATGTAACACTAAGTCCTCCGTAATTTAAAAATAGTTTAATAATTTTAAAACAATGACGATTCGATTATTAGTGTTACAATATTTTCAATATTTGATGTTGCTATTTTTTACATATATTTTTAAAATACCAACTCAAATAATTGCAAAGTTGTTGAAACAGTTGTTGAAACAAACTTGATTACAATTTGTATATATTTTTTTATAAAAAAAATATCGTAAATATGTACTCGAGTTTGATTGTTGTGAAGAAAAAAGTAATTGCAAAAATTCTTTCTTGTAACATTTTTTTTAAAAATTACTCATTAATTTACAATACAACAATTTTCAAATTATAAATATTTATTAACATTTTAATTTTTATAAATAAATTCAAATATAAAAACATTTATTTTATTTTATTTTTATAAAAAAAACCTAAAAACCAACCCACCCACCCACCTCCCCCCCCCCCCCGCCCCTCCCCCCCCCCCCCCCGCCCCCCCGCCCCTCCCCCCCCCCCTTGGTCAAATGTCAATGGCTAAAGTATATCGTTGCCGGAGGAATAGCAGTGAGAAAATAGCCTAGAATACCTGGATTGTCCACTCCTCCACAGAATCCTATACACCAGGTTCAAATATCACATTAAATTGTTGTAATTTTAAGTTATTTATTACTTATAAGCATCGTAGAGTCTGAGCACTTGGCTTTTTCTTCCCATTGTGGCACCAATCACAAGGATGGACCTGTTCTTCAGGAACTCAAGAATATTAACGCTGCCCAACTCCATTAATTAACCACTTTTAATATTAATACGATAGAAACTAAAGACATATATATAGGAGATTTTTGAGAGAATTTGATCGCAGTAAGTTATATGTAATATTATTTATATATATATAGGCAAATAATTAATAGAAGCAGAAGAAGATAAAAGTCCATATATCCCCCTGGGAAGATGGAGGGAGGCTGGCTTTGGTTGGTGGAGGGTGGTGGCCGGTCGGGTGGGGTGGTAATGGGTTAGGGAAGAAGATGAATTTTTTTTTTTTTTTATTGTGTGGGTATTTTGGATATTTCATGTTTGAGTAGGGTATGGACAGAAAATAGACAGTGGACAAATGTCAAAATTTGATTGAAATGGTACATGACTCTCACCAGCCAAGAGTCAGCATAGACAATGTTGGGTTTTAAATTCGAATCAACCATAAAATCACTTACTTGAATCGGATAGAATAATAACCGGTTGCTTGAAGTGTATTACCCGGAGAGAATTCTTCATTCGCCATTTGATCTAACCGTGGTTGAATCGCCGATGCTCTCACGTTTTGGTGCTCTTGATCAAGACACAAATCACGTACGGAAATGAGCCATAATTCCACAATCCAAATGCCCCAATTATTGTTGATGATATGTCCATATATATTACCAGGAATATATATGCATGTAACTACTTTTATCATGTGAAATATATACTTATTATATATATTTGTACGTAGGAGAAAATAGGAGAGAAGAGAGCTTAAGAGAGAAGTTACGGCTTCTCTCTTCTTTCAAATTGGAAAAGTCCATTTTTTGGACTTCTCTTTTTTTTTTTTTGTTGTGTGGGGAAGCCGTGTGCTTCCCCCGTCCATTAAGTGGGAAGTTAATCTCCCACTAAGGGAGGTTAACTTCCTAATGAGGTGGTTACAAATAACCACTCCCTCCAATTCTCTCTTTTCAAAATAATGGATCGGGTCGGGTTAGCTCGAATGGGCGTACCCACCCGTCTCAAATCAACATCTCCCACTCACACATGAGGGCTAAACCGAGTCTACAGTGACTTCAAGAACATACTCATCAACTTCATACTGACAAGTGGATCGTGTGACCGGCGAGCGCAAGAGCATTAAGTGTCATACACCTGTTAGGGTATATAACAACTCTTATTTACAAAACACGAGGACATCAGGACTCGCTATACCCCAAACCCTATTTCACTAACCGAAGTATCTCTGATCCCTCAAATTAACAAAAGAGCATACTTCACTCCACCACTCACTTGTATTCACAATCATGTCTGAAACTCTCAAGTTTGACATATTGGCTGGCCAGCTTTGACTTCAAGCAGCGTGTGTTAGCTTCATAAATCTTCCTTTCCTACCTGAATCTTTTGATCTTACTTCAGCAGCTTTCCTAGACACGGACCTCATCGCCGTATGATTCATAGCTATTAGTGACGTGCTAAAGTAGCAAAACCTTGGTAAGATCTCAAGAAACGGTCAAAAGTCATAAGGGTACCTATCGAGGTTGCAATAAACCTCTGGGCCTCACACAATGAGTGAGCATGGATCTTTCACTCATTTCCCAATGGTCACTAAGGCACACGTGGTATGAAACACATGCTACTGTAGTTTACTTTGTTTCTTGAAGTGTATGTCATTTAAACTACACATTACAGATTTTAGTACAAGTGTACACCTACACTTTACCTGAATTTTCTCCTCATCCTCGATAAAGAATTAACTCGAGAAAATTCACATCTGGCCACTCGACAAGTTTAATGGATGGTGGGAATCCATTCTTCTTCGATTACTTGTATATACAAAAGTAATCTCATCTTAATTAAGCAATCGATACCTTTCTGATCTTGCACTCATGCAAGACTGTGATTACTTTAATCAAAACAGTAATCTTAAATCGATTATAATTAAGGCGATCCTGGTTTTATCTTGCGCTCTTTACAAGGATAAAACAATCTCATCTCTGCACGTTCTCAACGTCAAAGGCGATTGCTCGTGTGAGAGAGCCAATCTCTACTTGTCCGACATATCTTAGGACATTGAATGTATGATTTCCAAATCATGTATACAAGCGTTCAAATGTCACATAACTTATGGGCTTGATCTTATGAACTTCCAAGTTCAATTAGATCAAAATCTACGCAACTCTAGAGATTGCTAGGCAACCCATGTAAGAATCTCCAGTTATGGTCTTAGTACAAGAAACTTGACCATCTATAGTACGTAGATGCTAACTACAAAGTTCTCTATTAACTTTGTTAAGATATCTCCACAAAATTTCTCAATTTTGTTTAAGTGTTTGGTCTCACTAAAACAGTATCTATATTGCAAGCTATAAATGTGTTTCGCAACATAAATGTCAACACAACTTGAATGTAGCTCTTTACCTTCCCGAAGAAGTAATAAATACCTCTTGACCAAACAACTATCCATACTGCGTATGTGCCATCAATTTTACAATAATTGTACACATAGATAAACATGTCTCATTATGCTTAAGAGATCAATTGCAGTATAATAAAGGTTTCTCGATAACCTTTTCACTAAAGTCTAAAATACAAATGATTTGACTTATAATTATTGACCAGATCCATGGCACAACATAAATAAGAGTAGGCAGTTGGTTTTAAACCAATTGATGATTCCATCAAGAACGGAATCAGTGATCTAGACATTTCACTCAAAGTGCACATTTCAAGAATAAAAATTCTACATCTTACTGTGAGAGTATTAGTAGGTATTAAATTCAAAATTATTCAAGTGTCGGTTGGCCACTTATAAAATTCAATGAATTTCACCAAGGTTTTCTACCTGCAAGTCCTCAATTCATTCAAAATTAATTAAGGACGACCATTTTCAAAATGGTCCTTTTATACTCAAAGTTATCCCAACAAATAGGGTAACTCTAACATTAAGAAATGGAATCCAGGGCAAATGTTGTTCATCCATCAAGACGAAAACCAACGTGATTGTTCAGACAATCTCTTATTGCCTAAAATAATCTTAAAGCTCAAAGATTTCAAGTTCGAGAACTTTGGTATCTCATCTTTTCAGTCTTTTATTCATTTGGAATACTTTCATATCTAAATTTTGACTAAAGTAAGATACAGGTAAGAAACTATGTGCTTCTTTGAAAAATTAACCAATACAAAAATCGGTTTAAATCATAGGCAGGTACTAAGTCTTCCTTCCATTTGTTTAACGTATCTCACCCATGAGATAAGAAAACATCTTTCAGTATTCGAAATAAGTTACAGTTCAGGTGTAGTCCTTCCATTTGAATGGATCCAGTAGAACATAAATTGCTCCCACTCAAAAGAAGCAATTTTGGATAATCACTACAAGTGATAAGTCAAATGAATAACTATCCCTTAAACCGGTTTAACTAACATGTTCAAATACACAAAGTTCAGTTTATCTAGTAAATACATCTTTCGAAAGATTGTATTTCTTGATTTAATAAGAATTTTACTTCCATCTCATTGTTAATTCAAGAACATAAACCATTAAAAATTATATATCCTCCAAAGATATATTTTCTTTCGTAATCATATTTTTAAACACATTAGAAATAAAGTTAAGACAAACTCAACTACTTGATCACATCGTCTAAGGTAGCTTAGGTCAAATTATCATCTGACCTTAGTTGTTAGATGTTGAAAATTACTATTATTGAAGGTTCACAAAATATGCATTCAATGTTAACAAAATTTCCATATGGAAATTCAAGGGGTTAACTTGAGATGCATTGAATACCATCCTATCCAATACATCGAGCTACTTCCCTTAACACAATTATACAAATAAGAGTGTTAGAAATAACTGATACTCAGATGTTTCATTACATGGATCATGAATGATCGTGTAGATATTCATATTCTTGGTCTAGTATCAGAACCTTATGTTCATCGACACATTTGATTCTCTAGAATTTCAAAAACACTGAAGTATTTTAATTTTGCAAGAGATCAAAATAAAAATAGTCAAGACATGTAATATCCTTATAAAAGTAATGAAAGGACGGATTCATCCAACCTTCACTAATATTAAATCACTAGAATTGATCAAAATGGAAGTTTAACTCCAACGGCCTAACGAAATAGTTCTGGTGTCTTGTTTCAATTGAAACAGTGCAAGGGCAAACCAATTTTCAGAAACGACTTTTAGTGTTTTCACTAGCCCAAATTGACCTAAACAAATATGCCTTCAACATATTTTGTGATGCATCAGGTGTTGAGTGTACAACAACAATCAACTATGCAATTGAAAAGTTTAGTCAAGTATGACACTTCAAACTATCGTTAAATGTCTAGAACATTTAAGTATCACTCAAAATGATACTAATCAAGTGAACGATGAATTCAACTCTAAATCTAATCCAAGAACAAACTCAACAGTCAAGTTTAGTTTCCCGAAGGTACACAAATGTAACTTAATAAACTTGAGTGAGGGCGCAAACACTTTTCAATTATTAATTACCATAAACCTATTGTCCACATAGGATAAGGTTAGTAACATGTTTTACAAAACAATAATTATAATAGTGTTATTGAGTGCTACCTTTTCAACTTCATCCATTGACGAGTGAAAGAACCAAAACTATGGTAAATCGAGCACTTATAGTCCCATGCCGTTTCATATTATAAAAAACCGGCAGTGATTGTTCTTCCAACTAGAATTATCTTCAGTCTCCTTTATTTCATTGTCTCTATTAATCTAGTTTTTTTTTTTCTTAGAGCATATGCCCCGTAAAAGAAAATAGATTTTGTCACAAAGACTTCAGTTTTGGTCTAGAAACACCAAATAACTTTTTAAGAAGTACAATGAAATACTTACCATTTGAGAAAGTCATTTTACAGACATGTAAATCGACACGACCTTTGAATGGTCCGTAAAATGGAACGAGACTGAATCGAACTTGAATTTAATAACTCAAAAGAGAAGAATTATGACTTGACTTTTAATCATTTATTAAGTTTGACTTTACTCTCATAAGTATCCAACATGCTAGACAAAGGTATTTGTCCAATTGGTCAATCATTAAAAGTCCAACGTCTACCTTGTTAGAGTAGTATTTCTATACTGCTCCCTAAGGATAACGTTCTACGATGCCATAATTTCAAGTCTAGAGCAGAATCATGTCAAAAGACATGAAGAAAGTCTATGATCTCTTTCTCAAGTAATAAGACCACAACAGGTCTTTAATGACTTGATAGATGTGTTCTATAACATCACATATTCCTACTCAAATTCTAAATTAACATCGACAAAGTGTTGCAGCTTTGTCAATGAGTACTTTTGCAAGTACTCATCTAATTAGAATCTATTGCCATGATATGTCAATATAGAGATATCATTTTAGCCCATCTAAGTATAGGTGATTTTATACATAGCAAACTGAACTCGTTTTAAATCCTATAAGGTACAAAATCGAAAGGGTCACTACGTGGCCCAATCATCTCCCATATCCAAATGATCATTATCACTAATTCAATCCCTTAGTATAAAATCTAGTAGTTCTAGGTGAGAATTACTTAAATTCTTCCAACCTAGGAACTCCCACTCGAGTACTAATTCAAAGTACTTACAAGTATTTAATGTGCATCGTGTTACATCTTAACACGATTCAATAAAGTGCACATAAGGGGATAAGCGTATATCAAACACGCATCGAAGTAATATCACATAAACATAATCGTGCGATCAATTAAGAATCACCTTCGAAGATTTTAATGTCAAAGCCTCAAGGGACAAAAATTAACGATACTTGTCTTACTTAAAAGAAGCTTGAGTGAAAAACTCAGATTCTTGGAAAAAATTTATTCAAAATATTTTTCCTTCAAATAGTTCGTAAGACAAATTTTTAAATTTCAAGAGGGAAATTTATTACGTCGCTTTTCAACCAGTTAGATAAACGACAGATTCAGTCAATTAAGATGGAATTCAATCGTTCAGTTTTCTTCTCTTAGCCCTCGGCTAAAGAAGCATCCCTATTGCATCAACTTTAACGTTTCATGTCCTTGACCACGAAACTCGAAACTGTTGCATAAACTTTTATTAGAATCACTAACGTTCTTGCATAAATTGCAAAAGAGGTTCAGATTCTTATTCATATTGTCGCTCTCCCACTAAGTCCGTCATACGTCACGTTCTCAAACTAAATAGAGTAAAATATTAGATTAAGCTCATAAGCTAATAAAAATACCTTAACTCTTGCTCATAAAAGAATATATTACACTTATTTTTGCTCACAAGCAAATCAAGTTCTAATTTCACAAAAAACAATGAAAAAACAAATTTTCCAATTTAGTAAATAAAATTATTAGAACGTCATAAATAAGTGTTAAAGTACTTCCTTTTGAAGTCAAACGTTTGAAAATATTTTCAGAATTTTCAAAAGTATAAAACAAATATTTTCTTGATATAAAATGATTTTAAATCATTTTCTACATGCATTTGAAAATTGAAATTGGCTTAAAGTGTTGCCAAACACTCCCACTTGCAAGACATTTCCTCAAAAATATTTTTATTGACCAACATAAAAAAAATTCAAAATTTTCCTTCAAACCTTCAAAGAAAAATAATTTTCTATTTAAAACATTTTCCAAGCATCAAAAATCAAGAAAAATATTTTACATTCTGAAAAATTAATTTGAATTCACCAAACAATCAGAATTAAAATTCTGAACACATAGAATTTTTTTCGGGCCAAAAATAGACACCGGAATACGCCGCACTTGCGTGACACTGCCATGCAATACAATCGCTGACATGGCAACTGACATGTCATGCCACGTGGATATCCACATGGTGTTGAGCACACGTGTGGTGCCTACTGGCTGCCATGTGTGTGCCGACTTGTGTGGCGCATGTGACACACGCGTCGTCCTAACGGCATTTTCCTACGAAACGCTTCCGGCTATCCCAATGTTTTCGGTCCTTCTGATTCCTATGGTGAACTCGGTTTTTTATTTTGACCTTCGGAAGTACTGGTTTGAGAAACCAACAGCCGCAATCGATAGTGGGTATGAACAAAGTAAATGTTCATCTTCTTCAAATTTCCAGCAACTTGAAGAAATGCGACATGAACTTCGATTGGCAATATCTCCTTCGTTATTAGTCCGAATTATGCATACTATATATGGTTGAAAACCTCTCGACGAGATATTTCTAATGGTACATGAATCATCTTATAAGCCGCAACATATAATCCACAGAAAATTAAACAAGTTTTGGCCAAATAATAAACAAAAAATCACATCTCAATTTCTACATATCCAATGAGCATGAAATTTTGCAGAGATGATCAACAACATGTAAGAATGCTATGTACAAATTTTCGGACCAAAATAATAAGCACATTTAAATCCGCAAATAAAATGTCAAACAATTTAGACATATATGGCAGAAACTTGAATTGACCATATCTTTCTCATTTCTAATCAAAAAATAGATTTCCATACATGGCTGGAAAGATAATTTCAAGAGGATTCTAATGGTATATAGCATGTTACATGAATCCAAGTATTGAATTGTCAATTTGCATTTAAAGTTTCAGCAAATAATTCAATCAATAATTTTTTCAGAACATATTTCTCAACAAAAAAATCTGAAAAAATACAGTTGCATTCAAGAACTTAAAATCATGCTCTAGTAAAAATTTCATACCATTCTAACGAGTGAATCACAAACTGCCATTAAAGGTCAAGCATGAACATAGTTTCAAATTTCATGAAATTATTAAAACTAAACATGCTTTCAAACACCATATAGCAAAGGAACTCAACCAACAATGTCTTTGATACCAATGTTGGGTTTTAAATTCGAATCAACCGTAAAATCACTTACTTGAATCGGATCGAATAATCACCTGTTGCTTGAAGTGGATTACCCGGAGAGAATTCTTCATTCGCCATTTGATCTAACCGTGGTTGAATCACCGATGCTCTCACGTTTTGGTGCTTCCGATCAAGACGCAAATCACGTACGGAAATGAGCCATAATTCCACAATACAAATGCCCCAATTATTGTTGATGATATGTCCATATATATTACCCGGAATATATATGCATGTAATTACTTTTATCATGTGAAATATATACTTATTATATATATTTGTACGTAGGAGAAAATAGGAGAGAAGAGAGCTTGAGAGAGAAGTTACGGCTTCTCTCTTCTTTCAAATTGGAGAAGTCCATTTTTTGGACTTCTCTGTTTTTTTTTTTTTTGTTGTGTGGGGAAGCCGTGTGCTTCCCCACTTCCATTAAGTGGGAAGTTAATCTCCCACTAAGGGAGGTTAACTTCCTAATGGGGTGGTTACAAATAACCACTCCCTCCAATTCTCTCTTTCCAAAATAATGGATCGGGTCGGGTTAGCTCGAATGAGCGTACCCACCCGTCTCAAATCAACAGACAATCCCTACTAACTATAACTATAAAGGACTTTCCAATTTTTTATGCGTTTCCGAGATAAGCCTCTCAACCATCGGGTGGTCCACATAATTTATGATCAAACTTTATTAAAAAATAATAATTTAAATCTATTTTGCTTAGTATTCTTGCCATACAAGCAACTATTTAAACCAAGATGGTATATGCACAAAATCTTAATTATAAGAGCCATAACATTTAGGTAGTGTTTGCAACCACTTAAAATAGTGCTTATGAAGTGTTTGTAACTCGAAAATTTGCTTCTACTTCTCTAAAAAAAAAAAAAAACCTAAAATAAGCCACAATTTTGCTTGCACGTTTTTTGTATATCATCATCAACAAGTAAAATACATGTCTAAGTTTCATGGGTAATTTTGGTAGTACATAAAAATTCTATTTTTGGCAAACACTCACAATATCACTTTTACTCACTTTTTTGCATGGTTCGCAAACATTACCTATTTATAAGCAAAATCACAAGTAGTTGAAAACACCACCTTATATTGAATTGACTTTTCACAACATCAATAACTATAACTTCAAGAAAGTACTTTTAGACGACAAAATTAATATCAAACACAAGAATCCTCAATTAGTTCAAATCAATAGTTTTCACAAGAATGTAGCTTATAAATTAGTTCTAATCTCAATAACGGGAAATTTGTAAACACAGCTTTAATCAAATAACATTACAGTTAACCATTTTGTTAACCCAACCAAAAATAACTTAAAATCCTCAATTTGATCATATCATATATCAACTATAATGATAAATCATAATCATAATCATAATCCACACATATTATTTTTAAATCACTTAGCAAACTTTAAACATATTTTCAAACTAATTAGAAAACCACAACCACACTAAATTAATCAACAAAGAATCCATCTAATTTTTCTACAAAGCTCCAACATGCCAAATTTCATAATCTATAACATAAATTGATACATACTTAGTAGAGATTAAACAAAAAATGAAAATAAGGGATAAAATGAGAAATTAACCTCAAACTTTTGGTGAAAACGGGTTGGGCTTTGAGGAGTTCAGCCTAGGGCTGTTGGAGGTGGTTTACGACGGAGCACGGTCCTGTGACGGTGGTGGTGAGACAGAGATGATGGAGGGTCGGTGAGGGTTGACGGTGGAAAATGGTCCGCCCACGATCTGGACAGAGATGGTGGAGGATGGGCGCGCGCGACCTGGACAGTGATAGTGGTCGGAGAAGGTGGCGGAGATTAGGACTGTAGCTGATGGTGGAAGGAACAAACGGTGCGGTTGGGAGATGGCAGCAGGGACGGGGACGAGTTTGTGAATGAGAGAGACAAAGTAGATCTGGAAACTAGGCCCGACAAGCTTCCCTAATATACCAGTCAGTTTTCGACGGGAAGCCCGTCAATTTTTTTTTAATTTTTGTTTAATTATTTAAATAAAGAATTGTATTAAACTTAATTTCATCAAATTATTGCAAAATATTTGTTAAAAAGGAATAAAAAAAATCGTAATTGACCTCGAGGTTATGCACATTGAGGTTATTCGAAATGAAATCGATCGATTCTCGATTTGGAGGTCTAATTGATCAAAAATAACACTGTTGACCTCCCGATTATGCACATTGAGGTTATTCAAAATGAAATCGATCGATTCTCGATTCGAAAATATAATTGATCAAAGTCAACACTGTTGACCTCAATGTTATGCACATTGAGATTATTCGAATGAAAGCGAGCGATTCTCGATTTGGAGGTCTAATTGACCTAAGTCAACACTATTGACCTCGGAATTATGTACATTGAGGTTATTCGAGAAGAAATTGATCGATTCTCGATTTGAAAGAATAATTGACCAAAGTCAACACTGTTGACATCGATGTTATGTACATTGAGGTTATTCGAAATAAAATCGGTCGATTCTCGGTTCGGAAGTCTATTTGACCAAATTCAACATTGTTGACCTCCCGGATTGTTGGGATTCGGTAAGATAAACAGCCCTAGGCACAGCGGAATATAAAAACTTTTAGGGCCTCTTAAGGAATCTTGCCAGGATATTCTCTAGTTGTATATATATGAATATATATAAACGACAGTATAAGTTTTTCTCGTTTATACCTGTCTCCTTGCAAATCCTCGGCTAGCAAAACGAGCTCTGAATTCTGCTCCAGCAAAATCGATCCAGGCTTCTCAGGAGCGCCCCACGTGTTGCGCCTCTACGAGTTGATACACCACAATATCACGAAAATAATATATCTCGATCAGCTAGAACACAAGATATATTATGGACTAGGAATTAGGAACGATTTGGAACAAGATCGAAAAACGAAAAATTCTTCCTTGCACAGAAGAGGGTTCGGCCGATCTGGTAGGGGAGAGGGAGAGAATTTTTGCTCTGCTCAATTTTTGCTTAAGGAGTTATGTGAAAAATAACTAGAAGAAAGCTATTTATAGTTTTCTTTCTATCCTAGTCCTATTAGGACTAGGTCTTCTCTCTCCTACATGGGCCATGGCCCTCTTTAATTAGAAGACCTAGTCTCCTAATTAATTCATGGCCCAGTTAATTAATTTGACCAGGCCTAATTTAATCTCCCAATTAAATAGCCCAATTAATTAACTTAATCTCCCATTTAATTAAATCAGACTCTAAGTCTATTTAATTAAATTCTTTTCTAATTACTTAAATTCAACTTAATTAATTAATCCACAAATTAAATTCCAATTTAATTTATGATCCTGATCCAATTCCAATTGGATCCAATTCTGTTCCATTTAGGTCGACCCAGTCGACCCACCCAATATAATCGACCCAGTCGATTTTTCCACCCAGTCGACCCAGTCGACTCGGTCGTTCTTATTTCCTCGCTTTCGCTACTTGTGTATTGTGTATGCCCCCGTAGGTTCACCACATAATTGGCCGTGGGTTATAATTAAATATTATTTAATTATTCGAGTAAGACTTACTCTAAATCAATTGAACACTCTGTCGATTGACCATTCCAAAATTAGCACCCCTGCCAATTTGGGAATTCTCCCACACTCCACGGTCGATGTCCAGCCACAAGCCCATGGAGCCCAATCACTGGTGAATTAATTCAGTGAACCTTTTATCATTTATAATTTCCATATACGACATAATCTCTCCATCGATCAATCTCCCAGTCGAGACTTAAGGGCATGGTCTTTCATCGGATTCCCTTTTCTTTTGTCTTGACCTTATGTACTCTGGTCTTGAAATAAATTCTCTTTGACTTAATCTTTATGAGCTACTTACATAAAGTCGTCAGATACCTTGGCCAAGGATTTACCAGAATTAATTTCTCACAGAAATCCATAGGAGAATTTCCCAACCTATCAAGTCGGGTCAATGGATCCTTTGTTGATGATATGAATCTGCATACGAGTTCCTCTATACCCAACATGAGTCCACAGAGACTTTCTGGCGATCCCCAGTCAGTCGGAACTCATATCAAAGTATAGACGTTCTCGCACCAGATAAACCCTATCACCTCAAGTAGTTAGGGATCGTTCCTCGTATACTATTATAAATATGGAATAACTTCAACCCCGATATGCGACTACCGCTTCCATGGTGAGTTATTTCCTAATTGGGGTATTCAGTGCGCTTGCCATCCCAGCAAGCCACCCACTTATGTGTATCGACTATCCCAGTCACGCTCGTGGACCCCAGCATCCTCCAGTTCATCGGAGTATACACAACAGTGAGAGTCTAACCGAATCCAACGATGTCCTATCTCGATTGGATTCTACGACTCTTGAATATGTTCTAGATCACGGCCTTGGAGATCAGTCCACGGGTTGTCCCATAGCCCTGTGATCTAAGGACTTCTATCCTTATGCGTAGATAATTATTACATAAGATAAAGATGACCATTTAATAAAGTGCATTTATTAATCGAAATTGAATAGTTCCGCATTTATTACAATAAATACTAGCCATACAGCTGGCTTGCAGGACACTATTTCTATCAATCTCCCACTTGTCCTAAAGCCAGTCTTTTATGTTCTTGAGTCCCATCTTATGCAGATGTTTCTCAAATGCCTTTTGAGGCAGAGGCTTCGTTAGTGGGTCCGCCGTATTATCTTCTGAGTCGACACGTTCCATCTTAATGTCTCCTCTACCAATGATATCTCTTATCACGTGGTATCGTCTTAGTACGTGCTTGGATTTCTGATGAGATCTCGGCTCCTTTGCTTGCGCTATCGCCCCATTGTTATCACAGAAGATAACAATGGGCTCAGCGATGCTAGGTATCACATCCAATTCCTGGATGAAGTTCCTCATCCAAACACCTTCCTTTGCTGCATCACTCGCATCAATGTATTCTGCTTCGGTGGTTGAATCCGCGGTTGTTTCTTGCTTGGAGCTCTTCCAGCTAACCGCACCACCATTGAGGCAGAACACGTACCCTGATGTCGACTTGAAGTCGTCTACATCACATTGGAAGCTCGAGTCTGTATAGCCTTCCAATTTCAATTCTCCTCCACCGTATACCAAGAACAATTCCTTAGTCCTTCTCAGGTACTTCAGAATTGCCTTTACGGCTATCCAGTGCTGCTCACCTGGATCAGACTGGTAGCGACTTGTAACGCTTAAAGCGTACGCTACGTCTGGTTTCGTACATAGCATACCATACATTATGCTTCCTATCGCGGATGCATATGGTACTCGAGACATATTGCTTCTCTCTTCTGGCGTCTTTGGGGCCATAGACTTAGAGAGTGCAATCCCATGTCTCATTGGAAGCAATCCTCTCTTGGATTCTTCCATACTAAATCTTTTCAAGATTTTATCTATGTACTGGGATTGGGAGAGGCCCAGCAGTCCTTTTGATCTATCTCGGTAGATCCTTATACCTAGTACAAAGGATGCTTCTCCCATATCCTTCATCGAGAATTGTGTAGATAACCATGCTTTAGTTTCAGACAACGCTTTCACATTGTTTCCAATGAGAAGAATGTCGTCAACATAAAGCACCAAAAATTCAACTGTACTCCCACTGATCTTCTTGTACACACAAGGTTCGAACATGTTCTTGATGAATCCAAAAGTTTGGATTGTCTCATCAAAATGAATGTTCCAACTTCGGGAAGCTTGCTTCAGTCCATAAATGGACCTCTGGAGTTTGCACACCTTGTGTTCATCTCCTTTGGATGCGTATCCTTTTGGTTGCTCCATGTAGATCTCCTTATCAATGTCCCCATTGAAAAAGGCAGTCTTCACATCCATCTGCCATATCTCGTAGTTATACCACGCAGCTATGGCCAGCAAGATCCGAATGGATTTGGGCATTGCGACGGGCGAGAAGGTCTCCTCAAAGTCGATACCTGGTCTTTGAGTGTATCCTTTTGCCACTAGTCGCGCCTTGTAGGTAATCACCTCTCCGTTCACTCCAAGCTTTCGCTTATAGATCCACTTGCAACCCACGGGAGTCACTCCCACCGGTGGATCTACCAAGGCCCAGACCTTGTTTGAGTGCATGGAGTCCAATTCGGATTCCATGGCTTCGCGCCACTTTCCCGAGTCTATGTCTAGCATAGCCTCTTCGTAAGTCCTTGGGTCGGTTAGAGACTGTCCAGTCTCATGCAGCAGACCGTAGTACCTCTCGGGTTCTCTACGTTGTCTTTCTGACCTACGAAGAATCGGTGTACATTCTGGTGCACTTTCATGCTCATGTTCTCCCACTGCCTGTGGCGACGGGTCAGCTTGATCGACCTCTTCGGCCTTTTCAGCTTCAGTGACCTCATCCAGTTCTACGTTATTTTCTTTCTTGTCAACCAAGAAATCCTTCTCCAAGAAGTGAGCGTTCCTCGAGACAAACGTAGTTTGTCTTGTAGGATCGTAGAACTCGTATCCTATCGAGTTTTTCGGATACCCCACAAATTTGCACAAAGTGGATTTAGTTTCCAATTTATCTCCCACTAGCTTTTTAACGTAAGCGGGAGATCCCCATATGCGCATGAATGCGTATGAGGGTGCCTTGCCAAACCATAATTCGTATGGTGTCTTTTCTACGGATTTAGAAGGTACTATGTTCAGTATCTTTGTTGCCGTGAGGAGGGCATGTCCCCAAAATGAAAGAGGAAGGTCAGTGGCACTCATCATGGATCGAACCATGTCCATCAAGGTTCGATTCCTTCTCTCTGCTACTCCATTTAATTGGGGTGTTGCAGGAGGAGTCCACTGCGATAGTATTCCATGCTCTACAAGATAATTCAGAAATTCGTTACAAAGAAATTCTCCACCTCGGTCAGAACGAAGAGCCTTTATCGTATGACCAAGTTGATTCTCTACTTCCATCTTGAATTCTTTGAATCGCTCAAAGGCTTCAGACTTGTGTTTCAACAAGAACACATATCCATAGCGACTAAAGTCGTCAGTGAAAGTGATGAAGTAGTCATAGCCACCTCGGGCGCTTTTTCTTAGTGGTCCACATACGTCAGTATGTATTAAGTCCAATGTTTGCTTGGCTCGCTCAGGGTTTCCCTTAAACGGCAACTTAGCCATTTTACCCTTTAAACATGGTTCACATGTTGGCATTTCATCAATGCGATTGATTTCAATCGCGCCAGATGATGCTAACTTTTGAATCCTTGACTTTGATATATGTCCAAGTCGAGCGTGCCATAATTGGGCAGATATTTCATTATCTTGTTTCCTTTTGTTTTGTTGTACGTGCATGACTAACTTAGGTGGTTTTATGATGTAAAGTCAATAATTCAATGTACCAAATGAAAAACTAAAACAGGAGCTTTTATTAAAATCAACATTATTCATTAATATGAATAAAAGTTTTTCATTAATAACTAGGTACATAAATGAAAGTTTCCTAATGACTTTATCAAACCACCTAAATCTACTTTTGCCTACGGCCTTGGTAGCAGCTCCAGCTCCATTGCCTTATTCAAGGATCCAATCCTCAGGCTCCAGTTTCTTTAATGCTCCCATCACCTACAAGGATGAGAACTCCAGTCAGTGTCTAACACCAAAAATGCACAGTTAATTGTAAAATTAACTTCAACAAGGAATATACTTGTTCGAACTCTCCATAGGTTCGAATTTAATCCTTTCCCTTGACCTTGTGCAGTAAGGAGCTCTGGTTTCCATTTGCTTTGGTTTTGAACGCCGCCCAGTCCTTTCGCCAAACCTCGCTTTCTTTCCAAAAGAAGCTTCGTGTTCCTCGAGCATTTGTCGCAGGACATGTACAGTAATCTCTCGTCTCTGGAGATTCAAGTCCGCGATAAATCTGTCATATGATCTCGGAAGAGATTGTAGAATAAGATCTACTCGGAAATCATTGTCCATCACGACACCCATATCATCGAGTTCAGAGAGAAGTCGAATCATCTTGTGTACGTGGATTCCGACAGGAGTTTCCCTTCTCTTTCTTGCTTGCAAGAGTTCCCTCGTGATCGCGAATCTGCGACGACCATCTCTAATCCCATAAAGGAATTTGAGATTTGAGAGAATCTCTTTCGCGGATGCCATATGCTCATGTTGCAAACGCAGATCAAGTGACATATATTCCAACATGTATTCACGAGCTAAGCCATCATCCAATTTCCATTTGGTGATGCTTTTACGGAGCTCATCAGGAACGTCATGTGAAATAGTAATGGGTGGTGGCACAGACAAAACATAGGATATGTTTTCAGCTTCAAATAATCCATTCAAATGATGCGTCCAGAAATGCAAGTTGGGTCCAGTTAAAATATTACGTTCAAGTGATGAGATGGACAAATCTCTAAGTGCTCTAAGCTCTTTTGACATCATATCTATTAAAACGACGAGAGAAGAAATAAATACGCGAAAGATTAATTTAAAATGCACAATTTACAAACATGGTTTTTATTTGTAAATTACTCCCACTATTTTAATCAAAATCTTATGCCCCCACATAAGTTTCGGGAATTTAAAATATCCTAGCGGGCTTAATGCCCAAATGCAATCTCCTAGTACCCACGACTCGTTGGCCATACTATTTGATTCACTTGGTGGTCGAATACGTCGACGGTTAACCATCGCAGCTAACCCTTAAGTTCATTTAGCCTCGGTTTTCGATATGGACCCACGACTCGTGAGACATCCATACTTACTAGCGTTAAATCATGTCCAATACTCGTGGAGAGAAATAGTTCAATCCTAGACGCCCCACGACTCGTGAGACAGCGCCTAAAACCTTGCTATCCCCTCCCTTGGCACTTTCTCGTGCATCGAGGCAATAAACATATCATCTTCCTATAGCTCGACCCACGACTCGTGAGACATCGAGATATATTCGTACAATATGCCTAAGACCTAGTAATTGGATAGGCTCGGACCATAGACTCCATTCATATGCGCCCGTTATTCGATTTAATATTATAATTGAATTTTAAGTTCAATTGGAGGTTTTAAAGTTTTCTTGTGCGAGGTCTCATCAGATTATGCTTATCTTGTTTACGTGATTTATTCTAAGCATGCATGACATACATCAAAGAATAATAGTAAACATACATCACCTAGCAGGATATGATTGATCGATTGCCCATCCTATGCGATTCATCACGAGCCAAGTGATGAATCAATTGGTCAGTCTAGGGTGGAAATTAAATGTCCTAAACTATTACAATTTTCAAACCCATACATCATGGGCCTTCTTGTAATATCCAGCTTGATTGGGCCTCCATGTAATGAATTGGGCCTCCATGTCCTCCAAGGTAAATGGGCCTCCATGCGGATCTCCAAGTCTTCATGAGGTCTTCTTGGCTCCAAGCCTAATCTAAGCCTAGCTTATAAAAATAAATGGTCCTATTCTATTACATTTGTTTGCGCAAGCAAGGGCACCAATCAGGCCCATTTAATTACAACCCAAAAATAAATAAACCAAAAACTACACAGGGCTTAAGGGCAAAATCGATCAATCCACACATTCACTCAAGAACATGCATAAATTCACATAAGGGCATAAATGTAAATTTACCGGCTTCATTAATTTTAATTCGCAAAAATTCATCCAAGTTAATTAATTTTGAATTAACAATTAATCTCTAAGATTAATTAGCTTTTACTTGAGCTCTAAGTAATCTACAATTCTTATCTTGATTAAATTGGTTAATTAAGGTAATCTAAATCTCTAAGATTCTTACCTTATCCAAAACTCTAAGTTTTCCAAAATTCCCAAATCTCCAAGATTTTCAAGATAATCCTATTTTGACTAGATTAGTTAATTAAGGTAGTGTTTAAGTCTAACAAAATAACTACCTTATCCAAAAACTCCAAGTTTCCTAATCTTCCAAAATTCTCCAAGATTTTCAGGATTTTCAAAATAGGCAGAATCAGAGTCCAACCAAAAATCAACCAGTCGAGGCCAATCGAAGACTGCCACGTGGACAACATACGCGCGGACACGAAGTCCGCGCGTGGCTGTTCGCGGTAGCCGCTGCTGCGCGTGACAGCGTGCGGCAGCGCGCGGCTGCGCGTGACAGCACACGGCTGGCAGCCCGTAGGCTGCTGCCGTGCGCTGCTCGTGCGGCCAGCGTGCTGTTCGCACGCTGCCGTGGGCAGCAGCACGCGGTGGCCGCCCAGCCGCGGTGCGCTGCCGCGCACCGCCGCGTGCCACCGCGGTTGGATCCAAAAAAAATATTTTTTTTTGTTTCTTCGATTACTTATGATTTAATTAAGCAAACCCAGTCAATTAAATCCCAATCCAAAATTAATAATCAACATGATAAAATTTTCGAATCTAAAATTAAACATGAACTCCAAGTTAATAAAACATACGTCCTAAAACATGCAAAGTTAAAGAACTAGCCACATAAATCAAACATATGATTTAATAAACACAGAATTTGCAAATTCATATATATACAAAGCCTAGAGTTGGCTCTGATACCACTGTTGGGATTCGGTAAGATAAACAGCCCTAGGCACAGCGGAATATAAAAACTTTTAGGGCCTCTTAAGGAATCTTGCCAGGATATTCTCTAGTTGTATATATATGAATATAAATAAACGACAGTATAAGTTTTTCTCGTTTATACCTGTCTCCTTGCAAATCCTCGGCTAGCAAAACGAGCTCTGAATTCTGCTCCAGCAAAATCGATCCAGGCTTCTCAGGAGCGCCCCACGTGTTGCGCCTCTACGAGTTGATACACCACAATATCACGAAAATAATATATCTCGATCAGCTAGAACACAAGATATATTATGGACTAGGAATTAGGAACGATTTGGAACAAGATCGAAAAACGAAAAATTCTTCCTTGCACAGAAGAGGGTTCGGCCGATCTGGTAGGGGAGAGGGAGAGAATTTTTGCTCTGCTCAATTTTTGCTTAAGGAGTTATGTGAAAAATAACTAGAAGAAAGCTATTTATAGTTTTCTTTCTATCCTAGTCCTATTAGGACTAGGTCTTCTCTCTCCTACATGGGCCATGGCCCTCTTTAATTAGAAGACCTAGTCTCCTAATTAATTCATGGCCCAGTTAATTAATTTGACCAGGCCTAATTTAATCTCCCAATTAAATAGCCCAATTAATTAACTTAATCTCCCATTTAATTAAATCAGACTCTAAGTCTATTTAATTAAATTCTTTTCTAATTAATTAAATTCAACTTAATTAATTAATCCACAAATTAAATTCCAATTTAATTTATGATCCTGATCCAATTCCAATTGGATCCAATTCTGTTCCATTTAGGTCGACCCAGTCGACCCACCCAATATAATCGACCCAGTCGATTTTTCCACCCAGTCGACCCAGTCGACTCGGTCGTTCTTATTTCCTCGCTTTCGCTACTTGTGTATTGTGTATGCCCCCGTAGGTTCACCACATAATTGGCCGTGGGTTATAATTAAATATTATTTAATTATTCGAGTAAGACTTACTCTAAATCAATTGAACACTCTGTCGATTGACCATTCC
This sequence comes from Penstemon eatonii, assembly GCA_038501285.1. Lineage (NCBI taxonomy): Eukaryota > Viridiplantae > Streptophyta > Magnoliopsida > Lamiales > Plantaginaceae > Penstemon > Penstemon eatonii. The sequence goes on along the minus strand of CM076715.1, from coordinate 54,384,951 downwards.
AAAATTAGCACCCCTGCCAATTTGGGAATTCTCCCACACTCCACGGTCGATGTCCAGCCACAAGCCCATGGAGCCCAATCACTGGTGAATTAATTCAGTGAACCTTTTATCATTTATAATTTCCATATACGACATAATCTCTCCATCGATCAATCTCCCAGTCGAGACTTAAGGGCATGGTCTTTCATCGGATTCCCTTTTCTTTTGTCTTGACCTTATGTACTCTGGTCTTGAAATAAATTCTCTTTGACTTAATCTTTATGAGCTACTTACATAAAGTCGTCAGATACCTTGGCCAAGGATTTACCAGAATTAATTTCTCACAGAAATCCATAGGAGAATTTCCCAACCTATCAAGTCGGGTCAATGGATCCTTTGTTGATGATATGAATCTGCATACGAGTTCCTCTATACCCAACATGAGTCCACAGAGACTTTCTGGCGATCCCCAGTCAGTCGGAACTCATATCAAAGTATAGACGTTCTCGCACCAGATAAACCCTATCACCTCAAGTAGTTAGGGATCGTTCCTCGTATACTATTATAAATATGGAATAATGTTGGATGAAGATGAAGATGAAAGAAGTCAAAAATTAAGGGAAGGTTTTGATGATTTCCAAAACATCATAATGAGCTAAGGATGGAAAGCTTAGTTCCCTTGATAGAATTTTGAACAAGTAAAAGAAGACATCAGAAGAGTTCAAAGTTCAAAGCTCAGAAGACTAGTGATCTCTTGCTGAAACAGCGAACAGAAGGGTAGATCATCAGCTGAGTCAAATCAGATTAGTTCAGTATTTGATCAGCAGAGTATCTATCAGCAGAGTCGTTTTGATCAGCAGAGTGGAAGAGATCAAGAGATTAGTCCAACGGTAATGAATGCACTTGGTGTAATAAATGCTGGAAGAGAAGGGTAGTAGTGGCAAATGATTGAAGATATCCTCGGATCAGCAGAGTGCATTAAATGCAGCATTAAATGCAATGGACAGAAAAGTACTGTACACTGTACGGTTTGCTGCAGAGAGCCGTTTCAAAAGAGCTGAAGAATGAATTTGATTTGTGACTTGCCTTCAACGGTCATATTTTCATCTCCATGTATAAATAGAGCTGAATTTCAATCGAGCATATACATAACAACAATCAGAGATCGAAATTTTGAAGCAGAATTTCTCTAAGTCTCAAAAGCTCGAACAGCTCACTCGTCTGGTGGAAGTCATCTGTTGACAGAAACCCAGTTGAAGAAATCAGAAAAACATTATCTGAGTGATTTTGTAATAGCTGAGTGTTGTGCGAAGTGAGAATCCATCTTTGTGAGTGATTCTACTTTAGAGGATAGGTTTTCTTTGTGAATTCCTATTGTGAGCTTACAGCCTTCTCATTAGTTGTTTAGGTGTAAGTGGAGAAATATTGTAATCTAAGTGATTATAGTATAACCCAGAATCTGTGTGATCTGGAAGAGTGGACTAAAGGATTTTCATCCATATAACCACTATAAAAATTCTTTGTGTTATCTTGCATTTAAAGTTTTCTTGCATATTTTTAAAGTTTGCATTTTAAACACTTTGAATCAATCAAAAAGATTTTATAAGGAGTTTTAAACTGGAGATAAAATCTTTTTAGAACTTAGTTTACTTGTGAAAAAACACTTTCAAACAATCCGCTGCAAGTATACTCTTGGAAAACTGTTTTGCTGAAAAACAGCTAAGTCACTGTAAGAAGAGTGGTCAGTCGTCTGTTCAAGATTTGTTCACGATCAGACTAGTCTGCTTACTGTTCTTCATCAGCTTAGTCTGCTGACAGAAGACTGAAAAGTTTTTAAGTTCAAAAATTTTCAGAGGTCTATTCACCCCCCTCTAGACCTCATCTGACCACTTGGGACCAACAAGTGGTATCAGAGCGGGTGGTTCATTAGAATCAGCTGCCTGATCAACGAGCTTGATCCAAGTGTTTTTCAAAGGTTTTCAAAACTTTTCAAAAGAGCATCTTTTTGAAAAATCAAAACTTTTTGAAAAATGAATTGTATCAGCCATGTTCCCCACATTGCTGGTATGTCTTTTGAAGACTGGAAGATTAGAATGGAAATCTTTCTAGCTGCCTACAATGACAACATGTACACATGTATCATTAAAGGTCCATTCAGATTCACAAAGACCATCAAAATAAATGAAGTAGATACGGTTGTGGAGAAAGACCTTCATGAGATGACTCCAGAGGAAATCAAGCTTTACAACCTAGATAAAGTTGGGAGATTCATCATGACTAAAGCCCTGGATAATGATCGGTTTGACAAGGTCAAACACTGCAAAACTGCAAAGGAAATGTGGGACAAAGTCAGAGATATGAGCGAAGGCAATGATGCTATTAAAGAGCATCAGCTCACTGTTGCATTGGAGAAACTTGACAACTTCAAGATGAAGTCTGGAGAAACCATTGATCAGATGGATACCAGATTCACCAGGACTCTGAACGAAGTTTTAAAGTTGGGAAAGACCTTCACTGACAAAGAAATCACTGTCAGAGTACTAAAGGCTCTACCTCCAAAGTTCAACATGAAAGTAACAGCAATGGAAGAATCAAGGGATTTGGGAAAAATCTCTCTTACTGAGCTATTTTCTGTACTCAAGGCATTCGAGTATAAACTGCCTAGAATGGGAATTGAAGAAACCTCAACTTCAGGACCCACAGCTGCACTGGTTGCTGCTGAAAACCTAAGAAGACCAGCTCAAAGAAATGCTGAAGTGGACTCATCTGATGAAGCCACTCTACTCAACAAGAAGGAGTACACTGCTGGAGATGTTGCACTGTTGATGAATAATTTCAAGAAGTTCTACAAAAGAAAAATGAAGAACAAATACAACAATGCTTCTTCTTCTAAACCTAACTTTTCTTCTCAAGATAAAGATGATTATAAATCAAAACTAATGTGTTACAACTGCAGGAAATTGGGACACTTCATCAAAGACTGCCCATATCCAAAAGCAGAAAAGTACACTGAGGAGGAGAAGAAAGTAAGAAAAGAAAGAAAGCATCAGAGAGGAAAAGCAATGATGGCTGAAGCAGAAAAGCTGACTGCTGTCTACTCATCTGATTCAGATTCAGACTCGTCTGATGAAGAATCTTCTGATGAAGAAAAACCTGCTCTCCTGTGCCTGATGGCAAAGGACTCTGATGACTCTGAGGATGAGGTAACTCCTCTTAATGATGAATTATTTAATTCATTTGAACAAATGATGCTTAACAATACTGGTATTGCTGAAGCATATAAAAAGCTTAAGGAAGAGATGATCCTGCTAAAAGAGCAAAATAGTTCACTGAAACTTTTAGCTGAAAAGCCAAAAGAATCAGCTGAATATAAACAACTTGAGCAAGAGCATGAATCTCTGAAAGCTGAGTGTGAGGTTTATAAAGGAAAAATCATGGAACTTGAGAAAATCATTGAGTCTCATGACAAGTCTACTGCTGCATCCATGCATACATCTAGTAAACAGGAGACACCTTTAGAAAAGGATAAATTAGAATTGAATCATACTGAAAAATTTATATCAGCTGACAATAGCAAGGTCATTCTGTATGTTCAAACTTCTAAACCTGCCTCATCTGAGAAAGTGGCAAAGGAGAAGAAATCTCCTAAGGCTAAAAAGAGCAAAGAGCCTAGTGTAGGAAATCAGACTAGTAAGACCAAACAGCAGAGCCCTAAGAAGTCTGCTGATAAAGCTAAAGTCAATCAGACTAGTGGTAAAACTAAGTCAAAATCAAATGAGCAAGCATCTAGTAAACCAAAGAAGCATAAAAACACGAAAAATCAAAATGCTTGGTATGGAAATGAGTCATATTATGTGCAACCTGCTGCATATCATCCTATGTATCATGCACCTCAATTTCCTAGTTACTATGCACCTTACCCTGCTCATCCAATGCATGCATACCCTGCTTATCATGCACCTTACCCTGCTTATGAACATTATTCATACCATACTGATCATCAACATGACTTATCTGATAACTATGATAAAAATGAAACTGTTCATGCTCCTAAAACTCAGAAACCTAAGAAGCCTAAGACATCAAAATCTTGGGTTGTCAAAGGTGAAACTAATCCTTCAGGACCCTCTCAATAAGGGTACCTAAAACAATTTTATTTTTGTTTTGTAGGTTAGGATTAGGAGTAGGAGTAAAGTAGAGAAGATTTGGTACTTGGACAGTGGATGTTCAAGGCACATGTGTGGAAACATACATGAGTTGACTGATGCAGTTGCTGTGGATGGTCCAAAAGTTACTTTTGGAGACAGCAAAGAAGGCAAGATTAAAGCTAAAGGAAGACTAATCAAGGGAAACATAGAGATATCTGACGTCTCATATGTTAAAGGCCTAAAGTATAATCTGCTGAGCATAAGTCAATTTTGTGACAAGGGATATTCAGTCATCTTCTCAACAGATAAGTGCTATGTTGAACAAATTGGTACAAAGAAGGTAATTTTATCTGGAAGACGACAGGGAAATATCTACATAGTTGACTGGAATTCTGTTGACAAGAATTCAAGTGTTTGTTTGGTGGCATCTGCACCAAGTGAAGTCAGTTGGCTATGGCACAAAAGGATGAATCATTTAAACTTCAAGACCATAAACAGATTAATCAAGAATGATTTGGTAGAAGGGATTCCAAAAGCAGTCATGAGCAAAAACAAGCTCTGTGATGCATGTCAGAAGGGTAAACAAATCAAGTCATCTTTTAAAGAAAAGAAGCACCAATCTTCTGGAAGAATATTGGAGCTGTTGCATATGGACTTATTTGGACCCATTGATCCAGTCAGCAATGGTGGAAAGAAATACTGCCTAGCTGTTGTGGATGATTATTCAAGATATACTTGGGTGATTTTCATGAAGAAGAAAAGTGAAACCAAGGAACATCTTACCAATCTGATGGAACTGATCCAGAATGAAAAGAGCATTAAAATATTAAAGATCAGATCAGATAGAGGGACAGAGTTTACAAACTCTACTGTTGAAGAGTATTGTAATATCAAAGGAATACATCATGAGTATTCTGCTGCAAGAACTCCTCAACAGAATGGTGTTGCTGAAAGGAGAAACAGAACACTAAAAGAAGCTGTCAGAACCATGATAGCTGAAGCTAAACTGCCTCAAAGATTTTGGGCAGAAGCAACAAATACAGCATGCTTTACCCAAAACAGATGTATGATCAACAAAAATCAGAACAAGACTCCATATGAAGTTTGGAACAACAGAAAACCAAACATTCATTACTTTAAGATTTTTGGTTGTAAATGTTTTGTATTGAATAATGGGAAAAATCACCTTACTGCATTTGCAGAAAAGGCTGATGAAGCTGTTTTTGTAGGATACTCTACTGTTAGTAAAGCTTACAGAGTTTTTAACAAAAGAACATTACTAATAGAAGAATCTATCCATGTAGTATTTGATGAGCCAAGTCAATCTTCTGAAAAGAATCAAAGTATTAACCAAGACCTGTCTGCTGATTTACAGAAGTTAGACATTGGAAGAAATGAAGAATATGTTCCCATCATACTACCTAATCTAAGTTCAGCTGCTAACTCAAGTGCTGTTCAAAATCACAGTGCTGATTGTCTAAAGACGAGTTGCAAACAGCTGACAGACCAGAGACTGTTCAACAGACTACTACTGGAACTCCAACAGTAGTGTTGCAAGATCAAGACAGAGGACAACATCCTGATCTACAACCTGATCTCAGATGGCTCAAGAATCACCCTCCTGAACTAGTTATTGGTGATCCTTTAGATAGAGTGAAAACAAGAAGAGCTGCTGCACAAGATGCCATGTTTGTCACATTTCTATCTCAAATAGAGCCCAAACAAATTGAAGAAGCTCTCAATGATTCCTTCTGGATAGAAGCTATGCAAGAAGAGTTGAATCAATTTGAAAGGAATGAAGTCTGGTACTTAGTTCCTAGACCAAGTCATCAAAGAGTAATTGGCACTAAGTGGGTATTCAGAAATAAGATGAATGAAGATGGTGTTGTCACCAGAAACAAAGCAAGACTAGTGGCCAAAGGATATTGTCAAGAAGAAGGAATTGACTTTGATGAAACTTTTGCACCAGTAGCAAGACTTGAAGCACTCAGATTGTTTCTAGCCTATGCTGCTCATAAGAACTTCACTGTCTATCAGATGGATGTGAAGTCTGCTTTTCTCAATGGAGAATTGCAAGAAGAAGTGTATGTTGAACAACCTCCAGGATTTGAAGTTTATCAAGAAGAGGACAAAGTATATCGTCTGAAGAAAGCTCTCTATGGACTAAAACAGGCTCCAAGAGCATGGTATGATACCCTATCTGATTTTCTTTTAATTAAAGGATTTCGAAAAGGTAAGGTAGATAAAACCTTGTTCACAATTGAATGGGAAAACCATATATTACTTGTGCAAATATATGTGGACGATATTATTTTTGGTTCAACTAACCAATAGATGTGTGATAAGTTCTCCAAGCTGATGCAGAATAAATTTGAAATGAGCATGATGGGTGAACTTAATTACTTTCTTGGATTGCAAGTTAGACAGTTGCCTGATGGAATATTCATCAGCCAAGCAAAGTACACAAGAGATCTGTTCAAGAAATTTGGTATGGAAACTAGCTCAACAGCTACCATTCCTATGTCTACAAGTCTTCGTTTGGATAAAGATGAAGATGGCAAATCAGTGGACATAACCAAATATAGAGGCATTATTGGTTCATTGTTGTATCTAACAGCAAGCAGACCTGATATAATGTATTCAGTTGGAGTCTGTGCAAGATTTCAATCAAACCCCAAAGAATCTCATCTCTTAGCTGCCAAGAGGATATTGAAGTATGTTAAAGGCACTCAAGAATTGGGATTGTGGTATCCTAGAGAATCTGGATTTGAACTTATTGGTTATTCAGATTCAGATCTTGCTGGCTGCAAGATTGACAGAAAAAGCACAACAGGTGCCTGTCAGTTCTTAGGTAGTCGTCTGATCTCATGGATGAGTAAGAAGCAAACCTCAGTTTCTATATCTACTGCTGAAGCTGAATATATAGCTGCTGGAGCTTGCTGTGCACAGATACTTTGGTTGAAACATCAACTAGAAGACTACAACATCAAGATCAGTGGAATTCCAATCTACTGTGACAATACAAGTGCTATCTCACTCACTCAGAACACTACAAGTCATTCAAGGACTAAGCATATTGAGATCAAACATCATTTCATTAGAGATCATGTGGAAAAAGGCAATGTTTTGATTGAGTATGTTCATACTGATAATCAGATTGCTGATATCTTCACCAAACCTCTAAGTGAAGCAAGGTTCTCAACTCTAAGAGCTGAGTTAGGATTACTCAATTTGGATGCATAAGCTGAGGGGGAACTCATCAGAAGACTGGAGTTCAACAGCTTAGTCATCAGTTATTTTATTCAAGGATTAACCTTCAACAGACTAGTTAACTCATGAATTCTTAAAGACAGGGGGAACGTGTAAGACTAGCGGTACTTCTGCTCTAAAAGATGAAATCTGTTAATGTCAGTTAGTTGAAGTTAAGATTATCAAGAAGACGTGTTCTTAATTCTTGAAGATTGAAGATTATTTTATCTTGCTGGATTGACAAACAGCAGAGGAAGATTACTAGCTATTGGCATTCTCTAGTAATATCAGATAACAGATCACTCGTTTGTCAGATAAGTTAAACTCTACTCATCTGATACCTTATATAAGCATGGTCATAAAACGTATCTTTAGAAACGCGCTTTTATAAGTAACAGATTAGTGTCGATAGAGTTTCCCGCCCATCTGACAATAAAATAATAAAATTGAAATCCGTCTCTCCTGTCCATACGATTAAAAACTGTCAGATTAGATCAATGGTTCTGATAAATCACGGAAACCTAATCAAAAGGAAACCTATAAAATCCGATCTAAACAGTACAGTCTTCTTACGCACCCAAATACTCTCAAAACTCTCTAACTCTCAAACCCTTCTGTTGCGAAAAAGTTAACTGCATCTTTGTAGATTTCTACTCTCAAAATTTCAGAAATGGAGAAGATTATCGAAGGAAGGTACTTCAACTACAGCAAATTCCATTTTTCGGGCACTGATCTGATGCGCTCGTTGCTGGAAAAGATTAAGGAAGCTTCGTTAGTTCCTGTTTTGGAGGCTCACGAAGAAAGGGTCTACTTAGAAGATGTTGAGCACTTCTACATAACCAGGAAATTCTCTAAAAATGACACGATCATGTCTGCTGAAATAGGAGGAAAGAAGATTGCGATCTCGGCTGCTGTTCTCAGTGAGATCTATAAACTATCAGACAAGGGAGGAGATGTGACCTCGTTAGGGTCAGAAAAGGAAGAGGAGTTCTGGGCAATTTGTGCTAAGAAAGGAGAACAGATGACTGGGACTTTGATGAAGACCCAGCTGAAGGATGAATACCAGAGATTTCCTGATATCATAGCAAAGGTTCTAGATTGTGCTACAGGTTCTTTGGATGGGTTGCCAAGGAAAAGATACTACACAATGGTGTGTATCTATTATGGGTTTAAGGTTAACTGGGCTGATCATGTGTATGAGCTGCTGAGTGACAAAAGGCCTTCACATGCCATTTTATTGAGCAATCTGTTTGCATCCCTACAATGCCCTATGGGAGGTGGAAAGCAAACCCATGGTAGCAAAGAGTTCAAACTCTATGAACCAGTGAGACAGTTAGTGGCTGCTCCAAAGAGGAAGGCTGCTGCAAAATCGAAAAAGACTCCTTCTAAGAAGAGCAAGAAGGAAGGTCAGACTAGTCAGTCTGCTGAGCCAACAGCACAGTCTGCTGATGAGACTGTTTCAGCACTTCCTGAAGATGAAGTTCCTGAAAAGGAAATTGAAGACTTTACAAAGGAGATTGAGCAGATGAGTACTGCTTCCTCTCCTGAGAGAACCGAATCTGAGGAAGAAATTCCTCTTCAAAGGTTGAAGAGGATGAGAACAAAGAGTGAGGCAAGGGGACCTCCTACTGCCAACCCCATTGTCAAAAAGATTGCAAAATCAAAAGTTAAGAGAAAGGTCACTTTCTCTGAAGAACCTGTTGCAACTGTTAGAGAAACAACAGAAGCAGAAAGACCACTGACAATTAAAGAGCCTGCTGTTGAAGCTGCTAAAGTTGCTGCTGCTGAAGATGAAGTTGTTTCTAAAGTTGGAGGGTCAACAGAAGACTCATCTGCTGTACCATCTGCTGAAGTTAAAGGAGCACAGCAGATTAGTACAACACATGAAGGAGATGCACCTTTGTTGCATCCTACCCCAGTTGCTGCAATCCCTCTTCAAGCAATTGAGAGTCCTGAAACAAGAAGAAGAAGGACTGGCAAAATTGCTACTTATCTGACTGCCGCAGAAAAGAAAAGACAAGATGATGCTGAAAAGCTAAGGAAGGCTGCAGAGAAAGCAGAAGAGGATAGGCTGAAGAGCCTAGAACTAAAAAGGCTGGAGGAAGAAGCCAGCAAGATGACTCAGGAGCAGAGGGATGCTCTTGAGGCAGCAGAGTTGGAAGCTGCTATTGAAGCAAGCACCAAGGATGCTCACGGACATCAGCATACTGGTAGGATAGCTATTGGTGAACCAAGGGATCCAAACAAACCAATACCAGCTATGCCTGCACCCAAGACAAAGCCAAAGAGGAGAGAAGAAATTAGACTGTCTTTAGAGATTGTCAGGGAAGATCCTGCTATCTTTGAAGAATTCCTAAAAAGGCTTGATGCTGAGAATGAAAGGGTCAACCGCCTAACACAGTTCACAAATGAGAAGATCAGATACAACAGGTGGAGGGAATTCAGACTGACAAAGAGTCCAGCTGAAATGACCAAATGGAAAGCCTTTGCTGCTGAAGAAGCATGGGTACTTAAGTGGCTTGAGACGGGTTCTCTCATTCAAGCACTTGATTCAGAATTCTTTCTGGACAGGTTGAGAATGAGGATAAGTCACTTAGTTAAAGCTGAAGCCAAGAAGATCTTTGAGTCCATTGCTGAGGATTATGATGATTCAGTAGACCTCAAAGAAAGATCTATCAAGTTGGCTATTGCTCAAGCAATGGAGCTTTGGGCAAAGAAATCAAGGAAGCTAAGGGGACAACCAAGCTCACTAGTCCCACTTCCAAACATCAAACACATTGTCTATGGTCCAAACATCAAACCCTATGAGGAGCTGCCTGAGGAACCTTCATCCACTTTTATTCCACTTGATAATTTTACTTGGATTTCTAACAGGTCAGCTGTGGACAATGAAGGATTGATGAGGACAGTTGAGACTGTCAAGAAGATTATAGCCCCTGCTGTTAAGGAAAAAGAAAAGTCTTCTGATCAACCAAAGCAAAAAGAGGGTACTTCAGACCCATCTGATCAGAACACTGCACAGGGTGATAAGTCTGATGCTGCTGATGATTCAAAGAAGGAAGAAGAAATTCCAGCAGATCAGAATAAAGATAAAGAAGTTGCTGCTGAGGGAGATGATCAAGCTAAGGAGAAGGAAAGCACTCCAAGCCTTGCTGATGAATCAGCAGATCAATCTCTTGCATTGACAACTCAGCTAACAGAGCAACTTATGAAAGATACACCTGCTGCTACTTCAGATATGCCTGCAACCTCTCATGATGTTCAGACAAATCTGTTGGACTCCATCCAACAAATGATCACCAATTCTCTGAAGGATATGAAGAAGGAATTAGCTGCAGAAGTGATAGCTGCTGTTAAACAACCAGATCAGAAAGCTGCTGCTGTCCCAACAGATCTAATAGAAGACACTGCTCAGAATGTTAAATCCATCTGTCAGGATATGGATATACTTAGAAGAAGGACTCAGAGCACTACTGAAGGTTGGAAGCAGATAGAACAAACTGTTGAATTGGCTCTCCAAGCAGAAGATGAAGTCATGGGCAACATGATGAAAGACTTCACTGCTTCATCTAATTGGATTTTGGGTACACAAATACAATTGGGTGATCAAGGAGAAGACTTGCTCAAGGAAGTCAAATCTGTTAAGGCCAATCAACTTAAACAACAAGCTCAGATTAATGCTATGGAAGAGAACATCAAGCTTCTCTGTGATTCACTTCTAATCACACCAGTTGTGCCACAATATCCACCTGTCCCTGCTGATGATGACAAAAAGGGGGAAGAAAGGATATTTGGACAGCAAAGGGTTGATTTCCAAAGGGAAGAAGGAAATCAAACTGCTGAAGAAACTGAAGTATTAGAAGAATCTGCTGGTGAGACTGAAAGAGATATGGGAGAATCAAGCAGACCAACAGATAAGAAAATTACAGAAGAAGAAGAGCAAGTTGAACTTGAAGAATCTGAAGCAAAAGCCAAATCTGATAAGGAACTAGCTGCTGCCAAAGATTCAGCTGAAGAACAGCTTGACCCTGATGTAAAATATAAAAAGATAGAGCTGTTAAGAAAAAGATTCTTTGAAAATTTGGAAGCCGAGTCTTCCAAATCATCTGATGAAGAGTCTGAAAAAGAAGACAAGGAAGCAGAAAAAGAGAAGAAGGAAGAAGACTAGTCTAGGCTAGATTTCCTTTTATGTTAAAAATCCTTGTAATCTTCTAAAGTATTTTGTACTTTTCATCTTTCAAAACTTGTAAAATGTAATCAATTCAATATCTATAAAATTGCAAGTTTGACTCCAACATACTATTTCTATCTCAGAAATTTTTGAGGATCAAAACTTTAGTTTGGGTACAGGTACTTAGCTGGAGTTTTGTCATCATCAAAAAGGGGGAAATTGTTGGATGAAGATGAAGATGAAAGAAGTCAAAAATTAAGGGAAGGTTTTGATGATTTCCAAAACATCATAATCAGCTAAGTATGGAAAGCTTAGTTCCCTTGATAGAATTTTGAACAAGTAAAAGAAGACATCAGAAGAGTTCAAAGTTCAAAGCTCAGAAGACTAGTGATCTCTTGCTGAAACAGCGAACAGAAGGGTAGATCATCAGCTGAGTCAAATCAGATTAGTTCAGTATTTGATCAGCAGAGTCGTTTTGATCAGCAGAGTGGAAGAGATCAAGAGATTAGTCCAACGGTAATGAATACACTTGGTGTAATAAATGCTGGAAGAGAAGGGTAGTAATGGCAAATGATTTAAGATATCCTCGGATCAGCAGAGTGCATTAAATGCAGCATTAAATGCAATGGACAGAAAAGTACTGTACACTGTACGGTTTGCTGCAGAGAGCCGTTTCAAAAGAGCTGAAGAATGGATTTGATTTGTGACTTGCCTTCAACGGTCATATTTTCATCTCCATGTATAAATAGAGCTGAATTTCAATCGAGCATATACACAACAACAATCAGAGATCGAAATTTTGAAGCAGAATTTCTCTAAGTCTCAAAAGCTCGAACAGCTCACTCGTCTGGTGGAAGTCATCTGTTGACAGAAACCCAGTTGAAGAAATCAGAAAAACATTATCTGAGTGATTTTGTAATAGCTGAGTGTTGTGCGAAGTGAGAATCCATCTTTGTGAGTGATTCTACTTTAGAGGATAGGTTTTCTTTGTGAATTCCTATTGTGAGCTTACAGCCTTCTCATTAGTTGTTTAGGTGTAAGTGGAGAAATATTGTAATCTAAGTGATTATAGTATAACCCAGAATCTGTGTGATCTGGAAGAGTGGACTAAAGGATTTTCATCCATATAACCACTATAAAAATTCTTTGTGTTATCTTGCATTTAAAGTTTTCTTGCATATTTTTAAAGTTTGCATTTTAAACACTTTGAATCAATCAAAAAGATTTTATAAGGAGTTTATAACTGGAGATAAAATCTTTTTAGAACTTAGTTTACTTGTGAAAAAACACTTTCAAACAATCCGCTGCAAGTATACTCTTGGAAAACTGTTTTGCTGAAAAACAGCTAAGTCACTGTAAGAAGAGTGGTCAGTCGTCTGTTCAAGATTTGTTCACGATCAGACTAGTCTGCTTACTGTTCTTCATCAGCTTAGTCTGCTGACAGAAGACTGAAAAGTTTTTAAGTTCAAAAAATTTCAGAGGTCTATTCACCCCCCCTCTAGACCTCATCTGACCACTTGGGACCAACAAATAACTTCAACCCCGATATGCGACTACCGCTTCCATGGTGAGTTATTTCCTAATTGGGGTATTCAGTGCGCTTGCCATCCCAGCAAGCCACCCACTTATGTGTATCGACTATCCCAGTCACGCTCGTGGACCCCAGCATCCTCCAGTTCATCGGAGTATACACAACAGTGAGAGTCTAACCGAATCCAACGATGTCCTATCTCGATTGGATTCTACGACTCTTGAATATGTTCTAGATCACGGCCTTGGAGATCAGTCCACGGGTTGTCCCATAGCCCTGTGATCTAAGGACTTCTATCCTTATGCGTAGATAATTATTACATAAGATAAAGATGACCATTTAATAAAGTGCATTTATTAATCGAAATTGAATAGTTCCGCATTTATTACAATAAATACTAGCCATACAGCTGGCTTGCAGGACACTATTTCTATCACGGATATGTACATTGAGGTTATTATGACGATTCTCGATTTCAAAGTATAATTGATCAAAGTTAACATTGTTGACCTCGGGATTATGCACATTGAGATTATTCGAATTGAAATCAATCAATTCTCGATTTTGAGGTCTAATTGATCAAAGTCAACATTGTTGACCTTCCCATTATGAACATTGAGGTTATTCGAAATGAAATTGATTGATTCTAGATTTGGAGGTCTAATTGACCACAGCCAACACCATTGACCTCGGGGTTATGGTACATTAAGGTTGTTCGAAATAAAATCGACAGATTCTCGATCTGGAGATCTAATTAACTAAAGTCAACACTTTTGACCTCATATATTATGTATATTGATGTTATTCAGAATATATTAATTTAAATTTCTTTATTTTTTTAAATATTTTTCGACGGCCATAATCCATTGAAAAATATTAATTTAATTTTCTTTATTTTTAAAAATGTTTTCCGATGGGATAGACCCTGTCGAAAAATATTATATATGTTTTTTAAATATTTTTCGACGAATTTATGGCCTTCGAAAACAATTTTTTTATTTTTTATTCATATTAACGGACGGAATACCACGTCGGAAAATATGTTAATTTAATTTAATTTTTTAAAATATTTTCCGGTTGCCACAAACCTGTCAAAAATTATTAATTAAAATTTTCTTTATTTTTAATCATATTTTCCGATGGAATAAACCCGTCGGAAAATAATAATTTAGTTTTATTTTTTTAAATAGTTTCCGAATGCCATAAAGTCGTCGAAAAATATTTATCTAATTTTTCTTTACTTTTAATAATATTTTGCGAGGAATAAACCAGTCTAAAAATAATAATTTAATTTTCTTTTTTTTAAAATAGTTTCCGATGGCCATAAAGCCGTTGGAAAATATTAATCTAATTTTTTTCTTATTTAAAAAAAAAATTCCAACTGGTTTAAGTCGGTTGGAAACAATTACTTTATTTTTCTATTTTTTTAAAAAATTTCCGATAGGTTCTGACCGTTGGAAAGCTTTGAGTTAATTTTAGTACGATTTCTATTGGGAATTGGTAAGATAAACAGCCCTTCAGGTAGCGGAAATTTAAATTTTAAGGACCTCTTATGGAATCTTGCCAGGATACTAAACTGAATGTATATATATGAATATTAAAACGACAATAATAACTCAGATCTAAGTTATACCAGTCTCCTTGCAAATCCAGGCAGCTAGCAAAGTCGTTGCGTTTCTCCCTCGGTTGGCTCGTTCCCAAGCTAGTTGGAGCGCCTCACGTGTTGCGTCTCTACGGGTTGATACACCACAATATCACAAAAATTAATAAATCCTAATCGGCTAGAACATTGGATATATTAAGATCTACGGTTAGAGAACACGATGGGAGCAAGAATCGAAAAGCGAAAATATTTTCCAAGTAGAAAGAGGTTCGGTCGATTTGGGGAAAGAGGGAGAGAGAGAATTTTTCTTGACTTAGGTTTTTGCTTCTTGAGTTGTGTATGAGATATGACATATAGTATCCTATATATAAGTATCTCATTATCCTAATCCTCCTAGGATTAGGGCTCTAAGTCTTCTAGCTCTGCTACATGGGTCATGGCCCTTTTAATTAAAAGACTAAGTCTTCTAATTAATTCATGGCCCATTCCTAATTTAATTAATTGGGGATTTATTTAATTTCTCAATTAAATGGCCCAATTAATTAATTATTCTCCCATTTAATTAAATTAGACTCTAAGCCCATTTAAGTAAATATTCTCATAATTAATTAAATCTAATTTAATTAATTAACTTACAAATTAAATTTCAATTTAATTTATAATTTCGATCCAACTCCAATCGGATCTTTCTTGCTCCAGTTGGGTCGACCCAGTTGTTCCTTACTTCCTCGCTTTCGCTTTATATGTATTGTGTATGCCCCCGTAGGTTCATCACATAATTGGTCGTGGGTTATAATTAAATATTTATTTAATTACTCGAGTATTAAATACTATAAATCAATCGAACACTCTGTCGACTGATCATTCCAAAATTAGCACCCCTGCCAATTTGGGAATTCTCCCACACTCCACGGTCGATATCTGGCCACAAGCCCATGGAGCCCAATCACTGGTGAATTAATTCAATGAACCTATTAATCATTTACAATTTCTATATACGACATAATATCTCCATCGTTCGATCTCCCAGTCTAAACTTAAGGGTATGGACTTTTCATCTTATGCATTCTGATCTCGAAATAATTCTATTTGACATTAATCTTTATGAGCTACTTTCATAAAGTCGTCAGATACCTTGGCCAAGGATTTTCCCAGAATTAATTTCTCACAGAATTCGATAGGAGAAATTCTCAACCTATCAAGTCGGGTCAATGGATCATTTGTTGATGATATGAACCTGCATACGAGTCCCTCTATACCCAATTTTAATCCTCAGAGACTTTCTGGTAATCTCCAGTCGGTCGGAACTCACATCTAAGTATAGATGTTCTCGCCCCAGATGAACCATATCACTTCAAGTATTAGTGATCATTCCTCGTATACTATTGTAAATTGGAATAACTTCAACCCCAATATGCGACAACCACTTCCATGGTGAGTTATTTCCTAATTGGGGTATTCAGTGCACTTGCCATCCCAACAAGTCACCCACTTATGTGTATCGACTATTCCAGTCATGCTTGTGGACCCTAGCGTTCTCCAGTTCATCGGAGTATACACATTAGTGAGAGCCTAACCGAATCCAACGATGTCCTATCTCGATTGTATTCTACGACTATTGAATATGTTCTAGATCACGACCTTAGAGATCAGTCCACGGGTTGTCCCATAGCCCTGTGATATAAAGACTTCTAGCCTTATGCGTACATAATTATTACATAAGATAAAGTTGACCATATAATAAAATGCATTTATTAATCTAAATTGAATAGTTCCTTCATTTAATGCAATAAATGACAGCCATATAGTTAGCTTGCCGGACACTATTTCTATCAATTTTCAACGGATATTTTCCGTTGGAGATTATATAATTTAATTTTCAAATTTTTTAATATCATTTCCGACGGAATATTCCCGTCGGAAATAATTTTCCATTAATTTTTTAAAATAAGTTTCCTTTTCTGACGGATTTTCATGTCCTTCGGAAATTTTTCGTCGGAAAAAGCTGGTTTTCGTTTAGTGCCGAACATGCTTCCTATAAAAAAAATTGAGAAATGATTTTTTAACAAAACTGCCATTTCCGAAAACTTCCTTTCAAAAATTATTCTTTTTGCAACTAAATCTTTCCATATTTTCTTATGCCCAAATCTTCTCAAAATAACCCAAAAATCTTCCAAAAATCTTCCTTACTTATTTCCAATCAAAAAACAAAAATAAAAAATTATATATACTCTATTTTCCTCTCCTCCAGCTCCAAATCCATAAAACCCTCTTTGCAAAATTTCAACCATGGATAGAGCTAAGCAAATCGGCAACATCTCCTTCCTAGAAATAGTTCTAACGCCAACCCTAACACAATTTCTCCACCACAAACCGTCACAACTCCGCCCATCACCACCACTACTCAACCCACTAGGAAGAAACTAACACCCACAGCCGCCGTCAAAGCCTTTGATTCCGCCACTGTTGGTCCCAAGTGGTCAGTTGAGGTCTAGATGGGTGGGGGGGTGAATAGACCTCTAAAAATTTTAGTTTTTAAGACTTTTAAGTCTTCTGTCAGCAGACTAAGCTGATCGAGAATTGTAAGCAGACTAGGCTGATCGCGCACAAAGCTTGAACAACAGAGTTGACCACTCTTCTTAGGATAACTTAGCTGATTTCAGTAAAACCAATTTTCAATCAGAATACTTGCAGCGGATTTTAAACAGTGTTTTTCACAAATAAACTTAGAAAGAATTTTATCCCCAGTGTTTGCAAACTCCTTTGAAAAATCTTTCTAACAGTTTTCTAAGTGTTCTTATGCAGTTTTGAAAATATGCAAAGAAAGTAGTGCAAGTTAAAACACAAAGAATTCTTATAGTGGTTATATGGATAAAAATCCTTTAGTCCACTCTTCCAAGTCACGAAGATCTTGGGTTACATGATAAGCACTTAGTTTACAGTACACTCTGCTTACGCTCTACAACAAATAATGAGCCGTAAGTTCACAGCAAGAAATCACAAAGAAACTCCAACTCTCTAAAGTTATATCACTCACTTAGATGGATATCTACTTCACAACACTCTTCTAATACAGATTCACTCAGAAAATGTTATCTTTTTGCTTCAACTTTGCTTTTGTCAACAAATGACTTCAGCGGACGAGTGAGCTGTTCTTGAGCTCTTGAGACTTAGAGAAATTCTGCTTCGCGTATGAAATCTCAGATTGTTGTGTTGTCTCTAACTCTTGAATCCAGCTCTATTTATACTTGTTTTTAAAATCTATCCGTTGAAGATGAGACAAATTTCAAAGCTACAATTATTGGTCCCCCATTTCCTGGAATGGCTCTCTGCAACTGTTGCACTGTACAGTCTGCTGTACTTTTCTGTCAGTCGCATAAGATCAGTAGTCTTCTGGACCTTGAACTCTTGACCCTTCTGATAGTCTTCTTACTTGGTCAAAATTCTTCTAAGGGATCTAAGCATTCCTTACATAGCTGATGATGTTTTGGAAATCATCAAAACCTCCCTTAAATTCTTGCACTCTATCTTCATCTTCATCCAACAGCCACATCTTAGTCCACCGAAACCCAAACCACCACTGCCAAACAGGCCACAGCCGCAACTTCCTTTGCCAAAGAAACAACTGCATTACCACTGCAATCAAACAAGGGAAAAGAAAAAATTATTGAGGAGAGGAATCAGACCCGAAATCAAATTCTAACAATCCTTTCACTTTCGTTGGTGTTGCTAGGTATGAAAAGCTTTTGAAAGACAAACTAGTTGATTATGGCAGATGTGTTAATCTCTCTATGTTTGAAAATTCTATTGTGGCTGATTGGATTAAGTTTATGAGTTAGGATAAAATTATGTGTTTGCATGTTAAGGTCAATTCCGAAAATTTTAGGCACTTCTATGCAAGCTTAACTTTTACTAGAGACAACCAATTGCATGCAAAGCTTACTTATTTTTTTCAACAAAAAGGAATTGAGTTTAATGTGAGTATTTTGAATAACTTGTTGGGAACTGAAGATGGGGAAAAACATCACTTTGAGATCAGAAATTGGTGCAATAAAAGCTACTTTAATGTTGAAAAAGTCAAAATGTACTTATTGAAAAATCTCAACATAATTGAAAAGGATTTAGGGGGAGGGGAAGCCTACAATGCATTAGAAGTTCATCACAAATTGTTGCATCGATTGTTAACCGAAACTTTATTGTGTAGTGGGATAAAAGTCAACATAGGTTGTTTTCTTTGCGAAAACATCATTCACTGGACTTCACCGAACAATCATAACCTTCCTTACGGAATGCTTGTTTGCTTTATACTCTCCAAATTATGTTTTGCCTACAAGTAACCTTCTTCTGTTACACCTGAATTTTTGGATTCATCTACTTTACATCTTATTCCAACTGATGACACTCTTACTCCTTCTAATGAGATTGATTCTGCTCCTATGCAACAACCCCACCCTTAATACATCTTCCAAGCCATTTAAACCACATTCTTACTTGCAAGATTTTCATTGCAACACTTCCATTACCACCCCAACAAAATATCCTTTGTCCTCTTTCTTAGATTACAACAAGATTCCAATTCTTACAAAAAATTTATTGCTAATATTTCAACTATAACTGAACATAATACTTATAAACAAGCTATTAAGCATGTTGAATGGTTCACTGCCATTCAAAATGAACTTTATGCAATGGAGAAAAATATCACATGACAAGTTATTACACTCCATCCTCACAAAACTCCGATTAGATGTTAATGGGTTTTTAAAGCCCAAAAGAAAGTCAGATGGCACAATTGATAGATATAAAGCTAGATTAGTGGCAGGAGGTTTTACACAAACTAAGGGAATTGATTATACTGACACTTTTTCCCCAGTTGCTAAACTAGTTACTGTTAGGGTTTTATTAGCTATATATGTTGCTAAGAATTGAACACTTCATCAACTTGACATCAGCAATGTTTTTTTAAATAGGGATCTCACTTAAGAAGTTTATATGGAGTTACCACAGAGTCTATTCCCCACCACTTTTTGTTTCTTCCAACAGATCAGGTAAACAAGTTCGTAAACTTCTTAAATCCATTTATGTGTTGAAACAATCCAGCAGGCAGTGGAAGAATAAACTTACTAAGGTACTATATACATGGGTTTCATTCAATCCTTACCTAATTATTTTTTCTACTCAAAAGGTAATGATAATTTTAGTATTGCCTTATTAGTCTATGTGGATGATATCATCATTACTGGTCCTAATATTGATGTTATTTCTTTTACTAAATCACACTTAAGTGGTATATTCAAACTCAGAGATTTGGGACAACACAAATATTTTTTAGGTCTAGAATTAATTAGCTTATTCAAATTCTGGTCTTTTAATTTCTCAGAGGCAATACACTCTTCAACTATTAGAGTATACAGGGTATCTTGCTAGTAAGCCATCACCTTTACCTATGGACCCAAAAATTAATCTTGCTAGTGTTAATGATAATCTTCTACATGATGCTTCCTCTTATAGAAGATTAGTGGGTAGGTTAATATATTTGACCATTACTAGATCAGATATTAGTTTTGTAGTCAATAAGCTTAGTCAATTTCTTTTTAAGCCTGTTGTTTGCCACTTAAATGCTGCTCACACTACAACAAATATTGACTTTAGCAACCAAAATCTCAGTGATGAAGTTGAAATGGTTGCTATATGTCCATATGTTGCAACCAAAAGTCAACTGGTTGCTGATTTCTTATTGTGTCAATACTCCTGCAGCCAACAACCAATTGGTTGCAGTAAATGGTCGCTAAAGGTCTTCCAGAATAATAGTAATCATTTTTTATTCTTATAATATATGACCATACACATTATGAGTTACTTAAATATAACTTGGTATGTTAATTCTTGTACTTTTATTTAATGAATTTTGTTTCATGACTCATTTTGTGAGACTTAGATTTGTTGGTCTTCATTTCATCAACATTTCCTCTCCCCGAAATAATAATAGGGTGTTGATTAATTATTTTTGGAAATGAGCTTATTGCTGATGATGCGTATATTGGTCCTTTGCATTTGTTTTACTACTTTCCATTTTTTTTTGGCATAGACCTTCGATTATGTTTTTGTTTGTTGCAGTTTTTATGTTGATTATATTGTTCCCATAAGAGGGATCAAAAGTACAAAAGTAATATTGGGGAGTAGCTATACGACTCCAACGCAAATTGGAAAATCTCAGAGGAATAAAATTAAAGTGTACTTAAACTGGAGACAATGAAGAAGATAAAGAGAAGATGATCTTAGTCAAATTATGTGAATTTACTTTGTTACCTAGGGTATGAACTCATTATATTTGACATCAACGGGATCTTGTTTTTAATATTAATGAAATTATTGTATTTTCACATGTAACTAGATTTCTTTCTTATATTCTTAGTAGCTAGTTGTAATGATCTCTTTTATTTAAGTAACAAAAAATTAATCTACTTATCATTAAGTTTAGCAACAATTATAAATTATTCTTACTCTAGATGATATGGTAGGTAAAGGAACATTTTTCACTAATAAAAAAATATTGTTGCTAAATGTAAAATAATGACGATCAAAATAATATTATAGTGACCATAAATTTTCACATTAGAGAGGAAACATATTGTTGCTTATGGCCTTATCTTTAAAGACCACTAGTAGCTAGTCACTACTCATAAAATTTGCTTGTTATACGCATCATATTAGAGACTATGTAATGCTATAACAACTATTTACTTTTATAATAGTGACTAAAACATTGTTGCTAATGGTCATGTCTTTTAAAAACCATTAATATTTGGTCACTAGACATGGATTTTGGTTGTTGTACGAATAACATTAGTGACCATGTAATGTTGCAACGACCATTTATCTTTACATTAATGACTAAAAATATTGTTGCTTGTGAAAACGTCTTTTAAAGACCACTAGTGGTTGGTCACTAAATAAGAATCTCGGTTGCTGCAATCAAAAAATTAGCAACCGTGTAACGCTACAACGACCAACATTCTCTACATTAGTGACTACAAATATTGTTGCTAATGTTCATATTTTTTAGAGACTACTGATAACTTTTCACTAAACATGTATTTTGGTTGTTGTCCATATACCATCAACGACCATGTAATGTTGCCGCGACTATCAATCTTTGTATTAGCAACTAAAGGAATTATTGCTCATGG
Organism: Penstemon eatonii; assembly: GCA_038501285.1. Lineage (NCBI taxonomy): Eukaryota > Viridiplantae > Streptophyta > Magnoliopsida > Lamiales > Plantaginaceae > Penstemon > Penstemon eatonii. The sequence continues at coordinate 54,363,080 of CM076715.1, read as the reverse complement.
TTGTGTCTTTAGAGACCAATGTTGGTTGGTCATTAAACATGACTTTTTGGTTGCTACATATATATAACGCTAGCAACCATCTAAAGATGCAGCGACCATCATTTGTACAGTTGCGACTAAAAAAATTATTGCTAATGGTGGTGCTTTTTAGTAACTACATGCGAATAGTCGTTAAATATGCCCTTTCAGCGTCCAAATAAATCGTTCGTCACTGCGTATCTTTAGTAGACATACTATTGTAACTAACCTTATTATGGTCACCGTAAGTTTTAGTGACCATCTTTCCGCTTTTAGCGACCATTACCTAGTGTCACTAAAATCAGTTTTTCTTGTAATGTCACCATTTGCAAAGATATTTGAAAGGTACTCCAACTCAAGGCCTCCTATATTCTTCTACTTCCACTATAGGTTTTTGTGCTTTTCTAGGAAACTCTCTTATATTCTGAAAATCAAAAAGACAACCTACAATCTAAAGATCCTCATCTGAGGCTGGATATCATTCAATAGCAGCTACTACGAGTGAGTTATTGTGGCTTACCTAATTGCTACGAGACTTGAAGCTTCCTCCTTCAACTCCTGCATTGTACTGTGATAATCCTTCAACATATACTATATACTTGGAGAATGTGTTAAATTGCAATACAGGGTTCAGATCATGTATCCAAAGAACATTACTTGATTTGTTGAATTTTGAGAGACATTTGAGGTAAATTTTGGTTTAAGGTAATATTGGATCTTCAGCTGCGTTGGGTTGGTCAAAAGAGGGCAGGGTCGTTACTCGTGATTTGTTATAATTTTATAAGTTTTGGCTTTGTTTACAAAATATATTCCCTCTGTCTCATACTTCATGTTGTAATTGATTTTTAGACGTTTTAAGAAATTCCACTTTCATAAAATCAAAATTTTTTCTTTTGAATTTAAAAATATTTCTTGCATAAAGTAATGATCCCAATACCGTTAAAAAAATGGAAAATACATACAATTTTACTTTGATTATTTTAGGGGTATATATATTTTACTTAAAAAAGCCTTAAATAATTGATATAACTAAGCTAAATAGAATCAAAAGAATTGGAAGGAAGATTAGAGTTTGTTAATAATGATTGAACCAATTGCGTAACGCTTATATATTTTTTTTTATTGAATAATATGTGTTGTTTCATATATTAACCGAGTTGGTTATCTTTTAATTTATTTCTACTGATTTTTTTACCAACTTCTTTTTCCTATTTGTATGGATTTTCTAAGATTGTGTTATTGGAGTTTTGGGAAAAAAAATTGAGATGTATTTTATTTTTATGTATTTAGAAAAAAAAAATTGTTTATCTTAGCTTTTATGTGAAAGTGACATAAATCCCAACAAATGACTCAATCCTTAAAATTAAAAGAATAAAAAGGAATAATTGTTATTACACTTCTTAACAATCTAAATAATAAAACTACATTTACTTTGTTTGACATACAGCTGATTGGTTCTCAAAAGTTCAAATACCAAATTCAAGTGATATAAGTGATTTTGCCAAGTAGTACTTCAAATCAATATATCATCAAAGAAGACTAATACAAACCTTCTTAAGTATTGCTGGAAAACATGGTTCATAAAGCTTTGAAATGTTGAGGGAGCATTAGTGAACCCAAAGGGCATGACCAGGAACTCATAGTGCCCATGATGTGTTCTGAAAACTTTCTTCTCAATGTCTTGTTCCCTCATTCTGATTTTATGATAACCTGATCTCAAGTCTAATTTGGTGAAGAAGTGAGATTCATGTTATTCATCCAAGAGTTCCTCTATTACAGAAATAGGGAATTTATCCTTAATAGTAGCCTTGTTCAACTCTCTATAATCAACACATAATCTCCATGATCCTTCCTTTTTCTTAACAAGTACCACAGGTGAATAGTAGGGGCTAGTGCTGTTCTGGGCCACTCCAGACTCTAGTAGTTCAGAAACAATCTTCCCAGTTTCATTTTTCTGGAAGGCAGGGTACCTATAAGGTCTTCCATTGATTTGGGATGTTCCTTCTTTTAGATTAATGGCATGCTCATGTATTCTCTTGGGTGGTATGTCAGTAGGAATTTGAAAGACATCTTCATATTGCTTCAGCAATTGCTATAACTCAAATGAATGCTCAGATTCCACCTTAGTGTCCATACTCATGAGTTGAAGGTCAGTGTTCTTAGTATCAAACCAAGTAAGACTCTTCATTGATAATTCAGCAAGGTCAGCCAACAGCCTACCCATAGTGCTCCCTTTTACAAATTTGATTGTACGTGTTTTCCTTCTCAATGCTACTTTTTTTCTCTGAATTCAAATTCCATTGACAACTTACTGAAATTCCATTTAATGTCTCCCAGAGTACTGAGCCACTGTACTCCAAATACCAAGTCACAACCTCCCATTGGCATAACCAGCACATTTGAATAAAAAGGACCTCCATGCATTCTCCACTCAAAACCCTTGCAAACTGAGCTACTGTGAACTTTATCCACATTGGTTACTCCCACAGAGAAAGGTGTGGTGAGTGCCAGTTTGCAGCCTAGTGTCACGGGCTTAACTTTTCCAAAGCATCTCGTGCTGCACTTAGCCATGAACGCTCCCAGCGATCGTTCCCGTCCCTCTGTCGGAATTGGCCAAGTCAGCCCCACTCTTGTCCCGAAAAAGGTATTGTGAAGGAGGTCAGTTTAGATGATGAAGTAGCACGTAAGAGTGGAAGAATACTTATATTAGTAAATGGATTGATTACAATCTTTATATGTAAACTTGGGATCTACCCCTGGTTGGTTCCTACAAATTAAGTCCTACCCCTATGTATACTAAAAGCCTTTCCTAATGGACAACAAAGATTATTCTAATCTAACGGCTAGGAATGATCTTCTAGATCATTCTACAAAACCCTACTATATCTACCTTATTCTAGAACATTCTATAATGTTCTACTGCTTACGACTACATGATTTTCAGGAACCTTCTATAAGGTTCTACCACCTTCCACCATCTTCCGCAACCTTCTAGAGTCTTCAAGAAGATTCTCCAACCTTCTAGCGTCTTCTACAAGGTTCTCCGTCCTTCTAGAAGGTTTCCCAACCTTCTAGAATCTTTTACATTCTTCTAGAACATTCTGGACCCCTCCAGAACCTTGTGGAACATTCCAAACTCCTATGAAATCTTGTAGTACATTCCGAACCTTTCCTGAACCTTGTGGAATACTTCGGACCCCTCCGGAGTTCTCTTGAATGTCCCGAACTTGTGTAGGAATCCTCCAGAACCTCCAAGACTTGGTTTAGCACTTCAAAAAGGCTTGGGCCGCCCCTGGGACGCCCCTGTGCCACCCGATGGCCTTTCCTTGCCCACGTGCCTTGCCCTCGCTCGTGTAAGTCCGTGCATTGCCTGGGCCACGTCTAGGGTGTCTCGTATCACGCTCGGATAGGCCTCCCGCCTTACCGACTATCCTGTGGCACGGGCCTATCGTGCCTGCCTCGCCCCGGGTCGACCATGCCACCGGTCTGGCCGTCTGTCCATGCTTTTTGGGCCACATCAACGCTCCCCTGAGCAGAGTCCCTTCGTGTGAAACCTCACCCTTGGGTCCTTGGTCTTGCAATTCCTTCGACAAGGTAGGTATGTCCCAGTCCCTGGCTCCTGCAGAACCACACTCCCGTCCATCGGGTCTCCGTGTCGTGCCATTTTGTGCCCAACAAGATATCAGGGCATGACACTAGCCTCTTGGCCACTTCTGAATCTAGGAAATTATGAGTACTACATGAATCTACCAAAATATGTATAGTCTTGCTGTTATGAGATCCAGTAATTCTCATAGTATGAAAATCTTGCACTATTGTCATTGCATGTAGTGAAATCATAGGCATTTGTCCCTCATCATGATTATTCAGCACCTCATCTATGTGATTATTCTTATCCAACCCCTCTTCTGATGCTGACTTATCTTCCAAATCCATGATGTAAAGTTGCTTCCTCTTAGAACAGTGATGATGAGGGGTACTTTAGATTCTCTACATTCAGGAACTCATGCTCGGTCGGAAATAGATTATCCGAGATCAAAGACCGTGAATCCCGACCTCAAAGACATAATATCGATCCCAAGTCCCAGTATGCCCTGTCCGATCTCTCAGTCAAATGCTCCAAATCGAAAACTACTGTTGGGCTGACCACAGGCCCAGGCCTTTGGGCCAAGAAGTGCTCCCATACGGATGGTTCAGCACAGGGCCGGCCCTGAGTTTTTTGTGGCCCTAAGCCAAATTTTAAATTGTGGCCCTCAAATATATACGTACAACAAAATTATGTTAATAACAAATACAAAATTTTTAAAGCAATGCAAACAAAACTACTAATTAGAAAAATAATAAGCAATTCAAATAATAAATCAAATATAATCTCGCTTTGTAAAAAACATCGATAACACAAGATATAGTTTTACTTAATAAGAAAATGATTATATCAGTGACTGAGGCATAAGCACCTAACTAATATTATTTAAATATTACTCTCCTATAAATTTCTGGAGTAAAATCACAAGTTACACTTGCATAATCATGGATTGAGCTAGGCGTATTTTGTTTGGGGGGGAGGGGGGCGAAGTTTTTGGGTAACGAAGTTGGTATTTTCTTGATGTTATGATAAAATAACTAAAACAAATTTAAGGTAAAGTGATACAATTCTTTTATCCATAAAAAAACGAAAAATATACACTAGCAAGTTTTTCTAAAAGTAAGATTTTTTTTTTTTTATAAATAATTAGCAGCGCATATTTCATAACACTCAATACGGATGTTTAAAATGCAATTCAATTCAACAAAAAATAATTTGGTAACAAATTGATATATTTCTAATGTTCAAATAAAATGACAAAAACTAACTTAGATTATAATAAGTTTACAATTTTATTTAATAACAGGGTAAAAGGATATACTAGAAATTTTTTAAAGTGTTTATTCAACAGATGGTTCAAAAGATTGAAGAATTGGTAAGAAGATAATGAACACTTTAAAAAATAAATTCAATTTTATAAAGAAAATAATGATATAAAAAGTACCAAAATATAAATTTAATTTTTTTTTATATGTAATTCATATGACCATATTTATGCGTCGACAATAACCGAATTAGAATTACGAAGGATATAAGAATATGCAAAACAAAACATAAGAATATATAAAACAAAACTAACTACTACTCCTCCAATGGGTTTCGAACCTGGAACCTCATAGATGACAAACCATTGTTACAACCATTAGGCCAACTAAACATTACTTGTAAGATTTGATAAATAATATTACTAATAGGAATTAATTTTTTCCTTCCTACTATATATTAATATTTTTTTTGGAGGCCCTCGACTATCGGTGGCCCTAAGTGACCGCCTATGCGGCTTATAGTCAAGGGCGACCCTGGTTCAGCAAGCACACCGCCTCAACTATAAATACCACAAGCATTTATGGCGCCAGACACGCTTTCCCAGGTGCTCCCAGTTCGAAGCTCCTGCTCAGACTAACCTTGGAGAGTTAGATTATATGTCATTCTTGTATGTATTTAGCCTCTAGCTTGTACGACATCCTATAATGCTCAAATAGGACCCTCATTATCTGTAATCTGTACACCCGCGATCGAAATATACTTTATTGATCTTTTCCTTCATATATTTGTGTCTTGCTTGTTTACTTTCCTATTTTGGTCCCCTACAAAACAGCTTAAGATCAATTGGCGCCCACCATGGGGCCTTATTTGGGTGTTAGATCGAAAGTGCCTACTACGAGGCAAAATACATACATTCGAGGAGAACCTTCACACGAAATCGGAGCACAGAACTCCATTAACAACGAGCCCGATAATCTTTCTCGGGCAGCACATCAAAAAGAGGTTCCACCAGTCAAGCCACAAAAAGATTTGAGCTATGTAATCACCCTGGACTTCGTCACCACAAATAACGAAGCGGAGAGTGAAGCTCTTATTGCTGGAACGGAAATGGCCCTGAAAGTAAAGGTAAAATTCCTTACTGTGTTTACTGATTCCGAACTCGTGTGTAGACAGGCCAAGGGCATTTATGAAGTCAAGAAAAGAAGGAAATCGATGAGTGGATGGAAAGAAGGAAAGAATCATTACCTTGCTGCTTTCGAACACACCGGCCATCGAATTGGTTATTATTCCAAATGTTGATATGATGGAAATCGATGAGAAGAAACCCTCCTGGGTTGATCCTTTTCAGAGATGATTTGCATAAAGGGTCGAATTTTATGATCCAGGAAACAACCAGTCTTTGAGGGAAATGGAGGTCGATCATGCAGAATGTAAAAGGGATCGAACTAAGCTGAAAATTCACGTTGCAAAATCCAATATGGAGGATGCGTACAACCTAAGGGTCAGAGTCCGAACTTTCAAGGTCAGTGACTTGGTGTTAAAAAAGGTAGAAGTCTCAAAACACGAGGGAAAATTGCGACGCAATTGGGATGGCCCCTATATTATGGTCAAGGTTGGAAAGAAAGGCTCATATAAGATAGCTTATCCGAGTGGAGAAGTTCTCCCTCGAACATGGAATACAGTCAATTTTAGGAAGTATTACGGGAAGTGAAGACTATGTATTGGGTTTTCTCTTTTCGACATTGTGTCTATAATTTATTAATCGGATCAGTTATGTCTCCTACTATTGAAGAAATTAATGAAATATTTATATTTTCTCTTCTATTCGATGTGTCTCCACGAACTACTTATTATCTACAAGATCGGCACTTGGCCTTTCATCGAAAATCGACTAAGGGTGAAAGCCGTTGCTATGCCCCTTAGATCAAAATTATAAATTTCAGGGGTGAAAGTTGTTGCTACGATCCTTAGGTGAAAGCTGTTGCTATGAACATCGAAAATTGACTAAGGGTGAAAGCCGTTGCTATGCCCCTTAGATCAAAATTATAAATTTCAGGGGTGAAAGTTGTTGCTACGACCCTTAGGTGAAAGTTGTTGCTATGACCATCGAAAATTGACTAAGGGTGAAAGCCGTTGCTATGCCCCTTAGATCAAAATTATAAATTTCAAGGGTGAAAGTTGTTGCTACGACCCTTAGGTGAAAGTTGTTGCTATGACCATCGAAAATTGACTAAGGGTGAAAGCCGTTGATATGCCCCTTAGATAAAAAATTATAAAATTCAGGGGTGAAAGCTGTTGCTACGACCCTTAGGTGAAAGTTGTTGCTATGACCATCGAAAATTGACTAAGGGTGAAAGCCGTTGCTATGCCCCTTAGATCAAAATTATAATTTTCAGGGGTGAAAGCTGTTGCTACGACCCTTAGGTGAAAGCTGTTGCTATGATCGTTGAAAACTGACTAAGGGTGAAAGTCGTTGCAATGCCCCTTAGATTGGAATTGCAATCAGATCATCGATCATTAAATCAGAATTTTTCTCGGTTATGTTTGATATTTTGGTCTCCCATATAATCTTATCAGCCATTGGCATTATAACACTTGATTAATCACTCTTAGTCGATTAGTTATCAAGTTATGAGGTTACTTAATCCTCAATCTATTTCTAATATGTATCCGATTGAGTAATTCGAGCTCCAAGGCATTTGATAATAAAGTAAAGTATGAAAGGAGGATTGAATGAAGTTTTATTGATAAACTTTTACAAATAATTACAGATGCAGTTTACAATCGTGGAATTCGAACGAAAAGTTAAATTACAAGCTTGAGATTCGACCTATTACAAATTATAAAGCCTACGATAAAGGTCTCTGGGCGACAAATTATAAGTACTAGTCTTCGATCAAGCCAATTCCATACTCTGAAGTAAGGCAACTTGTAATATCGGAACGGGATTATCGAGCAACCCCTCGAAATGGGACTTATTCTTTAATTCTCCAAGCGGGGATGGAAGTTTCTCAGGAATAGCGGAAACAGAGAAAGGCTCGAAAGGATTCTCGACCTCTAAGGATTCAGCAGATGCTTCCTGACCACGAGTATCTTCACCGGCAACAGCCAATTTAACTTTCTTATTTGGCCCTCCACCCTCGTAATTAGCTGCAGGGGCATTAGTTAAAGGCGTATCCTCGATAGTAAGTTTCTGCAAAGTCTCAGTCGGGGCGCTCTCATCGAGATGAGGTCTTTTGTTCGAAACAAGCCCCGATGCCTTTCGCCTAGCTAATGCTCGTTTGGAATTATCAAGGGGCTTAGAAGGTGAGCCCTCAGTTTCCCCGTCGGAACTCTCATCTGAAAGAATCGATTTGTTGGTTACAACCTTAGCTGATTTGGTTGAAGCCTGCTTCTCTTTCTTACTTTTCCCACCATCAGAAGTTTGGGAGGAAGGCTCGGAAGTTTTTGGAGAAGCCTTGGAGGGTTTCTTCTCCTTAATTAATTTTTCATCTTTGGGCGGACCTTTATTCTTGGCACCACCCAATAACAATTTGGGATCGATTGGAGTACCCAACACTTTATCCATTGTGATCAAAGAGAAGAATTTAAAGTTCGGAATTATATGTTAACCTTGGAGCTCCGATTTCGATACTAAAGCATTATGGTGAAATGAATTGAAATGGCGCTTGTATATATACTGCTGACAGCGCTTTACTTTCAATAATTGAACCGTCACGACTCCAGAGGAAATTCGACGAGAAATAATAGAATTCGATTATAAAAGATAGAAATTTCGAACAATAGAGAGTGAAGTAAAAGATATGTATATATTCAAAGAAGAGAGAAAACATCTTGATTACAAGCTACGAAAGAGAAATACTAAGCAAAATCCTAAAGAACATTCTATTATATAACTATCAATGATCAGACTTCTAATTCCCAGGCTCAGAACCACGATCGTCCACATCGTTTTCTTCATCAGAATCACCCTCTCCCGAGCTATCATTTTCATTATCCGAACTGACACTATCTTCATCTTCGCCAGTCGAGGACTCTACTTGATGTTCAGGTCGATCACTCTGCCCATCAGATTCGCCATCTATATCCACATACTCATCTTCAGCAGATTCATTTTCCCCCGAGGCAGAATGGGAGCTAGTGACTGTCTGTTCGAGTATATCTGGATTCGGCTTAGGAGTAACAAACTCTTCAACGTATGGAGCAAATTCATGAGTTTGCCAATCCCCAACCTCTTGAGGTAAAGATGAAGCTTTGTAATCTTTTACTTCGGAATTCTTGAAGGGATCCATGTACAAGAGGTAATCGTCCATATCATCCGGAATTCTTTTAGCCGTAATAATCTGTTGAACCCCTTTATAGAAGATCGTTTGGAGAACCCCACCTATTCTTTTCCGAACTAAGGGATCGAGAACCGGGGACTTCAAAAACTCCCGTATTACCGGATATCTAGCTTCTTCCTGCCCTTGATTGTACGAATGCTCGGAGTCATGCTTGGCCTGTTCAAGCTCAATCTTAACTCTCTTAAGCTCCTCCTCGAGGGCTCTTTTCTCCTTGACCATCAATACCAAGTTTTCCTCAGCAACAGGGGTATATTTTTTCTTCTTGGCGTTTTCTAGCTCCTTCCTCGTTTTAAATAATTCTCGTTGACTGTCAGTTAGCTTCTTAGCTGTATCACTTAGCTGCGCTTGAAGAACTTTATTTTCGCCCAAAGCTTGCGCGAATGCATCATGAGCTTCTTGTGACTCTTGTTCCAAGAGCGACAGTCGATAAGTCTGAAGAGTAAAATAATCCCCGACCTACGGAAGAAAAAGGTTCTGTCAGCAGACATTTTAAAAGACGAAGGAATGAAATTACGAAGTTCAACAACCATTACCTCCTGATACGTTCGGGAAAAGTTACTTAAAATTTCGAAATCACTTTTGACAGTATGATGAAGTAAGTCTCGTTTGAATTGCCCAGCCAAAAAGATCCTTATAGATTTATCAAATTCATTCTCGCCATTCGGCCCGAGATCGCTAGAAATGGTTCCATCTTCCGGATATCCGGCGGCTCTCCCACCAAGCAAATGTTCATTCATAAAGTCAACAACGTCGGTTTTGAACTTCCTGTTCGGCAAGGTACCGAATCGGAATTTCTGCCAAATGGCTTAACTTTCCTTGGAGGCTCCTGACAGTCACTGTTCCGTTTCCTAGCCATACGTTCCTCATATTCTCGGATACCCTGAATTCGATTCCAGGAATATAAACTATAAACAGCAGATGAAGGATTAGAAGTATCAAGTGAGAACACGCTACGTAAAGGGCCCGATCTGGCGGGGTTGGATGAACTTATGTTTCCGATCCCTCTCAATGGTGGAAACATCAGGGATGTATCGATCGGATCATCGGTCAAATTGGTTACACTCACTCCTCGGCTCGGATTATCCCTCTTTAGTTGCTGAGATTGGTTTGAGGCATTCCTTAAGATGATAGTCACGATTGATCCGACCACAGACATCCGAAATTTCTCGACAGTTTCATCTGAAAAAAGAACACAATGTGCTCAGAGGGCTAAACTAATAGTATCTTTTAATTGCATTTCAAAACAGTGAAAAGTTAGTAGCATACTTAGAGTAAGAGGTACTTGGATGAATGTGGCTGGTTCGGAAAAATATCCGATCGATCGGTCAGACCCACCAATGGATTGATTTCGCAAAGAAAGGGAAAATTTGATCGTCGAAGCAGGATATCTGCATCTACTAAGGCCCGTCATCCTCAAAACCCCTTCTTGGACAAGGAGCATGGTTTGATAGGGGTCGGACTTAAACGGCTCTAGGAATTCATCAGAAAGATGATGTTTAATCTTCTCCTTGATACGACGACGTCCGTACATCCAGGACCCAACTCCATCCCATCGATATGGCCTAGTTTTTGAACTCCCGTCTGAAACAGGAATACTAGGTCCTTTAATGAAGAAGAATCTCCTTTTCCAGCCCTTGGTTTTGTTCATAGTTACACTTGTAAGGATTGATTGTTTTGACCGTGGCGAGACACTCAAAAACCCAGCGTTTGAGCCTGTCGACATGCTCATTTGGAATATTTGCCAAAAATTCCGAAAAGAGGCCTCTTCCCCTTTGGCTTCCATAAGAATACTAAACGCGACGATATACGCGATGGAGTTCGGAAGAATTTGAGTAGGGGAAAGTGAAAAGGCTGTTAAAATACTCCTAACCAGCGGGATAAAAGGGATGCGCAATCCATGAGAAATGCCTATCATAGAATGCCTGGCACCCTGCCGGAGGATCAATTACGCGTTGACGGTAAGTGGGATAACGATCGAAAAACCCGTGGGCAGAAATTTCCCGAACTCCTTTCTAGATAAAAACGATCGTCCTGGGTAAAAGGGCAGGAAGTTTGATCACCGCGAAGGTAATTCCTAGGAGGACCACCGATGCTTGAAGCTTCATGCGGCTTATATATCCTGACAAAAGCGTTATCACCAATACTATGTTTCTCAACTACATTTTTTTCAGGATCTTCAACTTGCTCGACATCTTCTTGCTCAGGGTGAAATTCCCCTTCTTCGAACTCAGGATTGGGCCTTATCCTCAAAGTACTGAAGCTCTCCTTTTCTGAAAACTTAAAATTGTCAATAAGCCTCATATCGGGATCAGATCCGGCTCTTCTACGACTTTCTCTTTACATTTCGAATTTCTCGAGCTAGACATTACAATAAAACGAATACGCAAGACCGGACGATAAGTGACGATTTATTCGATCTTTATGCTCCGACCTGAAAATGGAAAATGCTTTGCAAATAAATCTCCAACAGTCAAAGTATATATATAAGGTCAAAAAGGTAAATTGCAAATCGGACCCTGAGTAACCGCGACGGTTGAAATTCCTAATGGTAAATTCAAACTTATCTTCCCGATAATTGCATCTTCGGCCCCTATACTCTACTAATTTGGGCCGAAAAGTGGCTACTGGAAAAGACACGCCTTTTCAGCCTCGGAATATATCTACTTCTCCGACCTCTCGCTTCACTTCACGCTCGAAGAAGTGGGGGAGTATTAATGAGGAATCAATCTCTACTATTAACAAACGCTTTGTTTAACTACCGATCACGGAAAGTCTCAAGCAAAATTATCGGCATCAGAACTCACATTTTCACAGCAGATTCTCATTTTAAGGTTTCCAAGATATGCACTCTTTTTCTCTGGTTCGGTTTTTATCCCAATGAGTTTTTCCGAATTAGGTTTTTAACGAGGCATATCCGAAACACATCATAAATGGTTCATCTCGTTGTTGAGTCGGCATTTACTTCTCCGAGCTTCAGCTTCACTTACGCTCGAGAAGTGGGGAAGTATTGATGAGGGGTACTTTGGATTCTCTACATTCAGGAACTCATGCTCGGTCGGAAATAGATTATCCGAGATCAAAGACAATTAATCCCGACCTCAAAGACATAATATCGATCCCAAGTCCCAGTATACCCTGTCCGATCTCTCAGTCAAAGGCTCCAGATCGAAAACTACTGTTGGGCCGACCACAGGCCCAGGCCTTTGGGCCAAGAAGTGCTCCCCTACGGATGGTTCAGCTAGCACACCGCCTCAACTATAAATACCACAAGCATTTATGATGCCAGACACGCTTTCCCAGGTGCTCCCAGTTCGAAGCTCCTGCTCGGACTAACCTTGGAGAGTTAGATTATATATCATTCTTGTATGTATTTAGCCTCTAGCTTGTACGACATCCTATAATGCTCAAATAGGACCCTCAATATTTGTAATTTGTACACCCACGATCGAAATATACTTTATTGATCTTCTCCTTGATATATTTGTGTCTTGCTTGTTTACTTTCCTATTTTGGTCCCCTACGAAACAGCGTAAGATCAAGTGATGACCTGGTGAAAAATTTTCATCACACCAAAAGTAAAGACTCTTGGCTCTCTTCTCTGTCATTTCAGCTCTTGTAATAATTTTAGATTGTCTCATGGGATTAGGTGGTTTTTTTAAGAAGTAGGCAGAGTTTTGATGGGTGGTGTGGGTAACAAGGGTCGAGTTTTGTTCATAATGGGGGTATATGGTTTCTTGTGAGTTTCTAAGTTACTTATCTCATGATTCGAGTTAGTCCATAAGCCTTCTGAAGTGTCCTAGGGGAGAACATTCTGACAGGGTACTCAATCTCCTTCGTGAGCCCAGTTAAAAATATACTCACTGCATAAGCCTCTGGAATGTCCACCTTGTTGAAAAGATCATCAAAAACATCCAAGTATGCTTGAACTGTACCAGTCTGTCTTAACTCTTTCAATTCACCCATAGGTTCATCAAATAAGGTTGCTGCAAACCGATTCTGTAGAGCCCCCACGTACTCCTCCCAATAGACTATTCCTCTTCTCATATTCATAAAAGCTGGATGCCACACTAGTGCTCTCCCTTCCAAATGGACTACTGCTAATTTAACTTTGTTGTTGTCAGGTGCTTCTTTCAATTCAAAATACGTTTCTGCTCTATACACCCAATTTTTAGGTCATCGCCTTCAAACCTTGGGAAGTTCATTCTTGAAGTATGTCTCGGTGTTCTAAAAAAAATTTACCCAGAAGAATAAGAGTGTGTTTCTCTTTGTTCCTCTTCACCCATGACCTCAGATTGTTTCCCTTTTGAAATATGAGTAGCAATTTCTGCTATAGTTGTTATTGATCTCCTTAATTCCTGCACATGTTCTTCCATTTTCTTCTCTACAGCATCATGTTTCAAATTTTGTTCCTCACTGTTCAATCTTAATTGATCAAATTCTTTTTGGAGCTCCTGAGCTCTTGTGTTAGCCATCGCGCAGAGATCAATGACTCTGATACCACTGATAGAACCTAGATCAAGTTCTAGCTAAGAAATAGTAATCAACTTCACAATTAATCAATACCAAAAGTCTTATTCTATTGAATATCAATTGTATTATAACTTCTGAAATCAATCCAACATATTACAGTTCATGAGTTATAATCACCACAAAAAATCAATAAAGCTAATTCAATTATGCAATAAGAATGAATGATCAATAAATACACAGAGAGTTCAATTCAAAGGAACTCCATGGATGGACTTCGGATTTACAAAAATTGAGCTGAGATCTTTGTATTTACCTGAAACAAAGATGGGCAGCACAATCAATGGATGAATTCAATGGAACAGTGACTTGAGGAAGAAGGAGTAAACTTACAGCACAGAATTCAATAATCTTTCCAATTCGGTTGTGTGATGTATATATATGAGGTACATTGCTGACGTGTAACCCTCGCCAAGTGTCGTACCAAGTCAGCTGAGTAACTCCATTTACATCTAATCATTTTTCTGCGTGTGGCTCTAGCTTGTACTGCCTGACTTGTAGAAACATGTTACTTAAAAGCGCGATATAGCCTAGCCGTTGAGTTTGTTATTTACCTTCATTTCTAGAGATGCAATTTTCCCTCCAAGCTAGCAATTTTCCCCCTATGAGATTAGAATTTCTCACCATCTCTGGACTTATTAATCTGCTAGGGAAGGATTTTATTTACTTAAGAGCATGTATAAGAATACATGCATCATAATAGCAAGAAGCCTCACAACAGAAAGCTAAAATTGTATTCCCACAACCTGTTTGATAAAATGTCTGTGGCAAGTTTACAAATTAATTTAATGAAAGTCCTACTCTTAGACTAGTTCTTTGAATTTTCATTGATGGAGTGCTCACTCTGTTACAACTTTAATTACTTCAATATTATTACAAGATTTACAAATGGAATTGTACTTGATGCAGTGGTAAAAATAATAAGTATCCCAAGAACCTCCGTTGCCCACGTCCGACCCGAATCGCACCCGACTTTCGCCCGACATTTCATTGTGAGAAAGAATCAATTCAATTAAAATCCCCTTCAAGTGATTCTGAATTATTCAAATGTAGTTTGGGATTCTGATGAAATTGACGCCATTTCATCTCTTTTTGAAGGAAGGGTACCTCAAAAACCAGGCAAATTAAACAGGGAAAGACCTTTACCACTCTCTCTCCCTCACAAAATCCGACCTTTAGGACTTCCCACTCAGAAAAAACTCAACATAACACATTTATCCGTTTCTTTAAGGCAGCTGATATCAAATCAGATTTTCAAGAAACCAACTTTCTTGATTGTCTTAGCTAAGGAAATCAAAAGCCTTCCACCAGAGGGAAATGTATCCAAAGTTCTTGACCAGTGGTCTCAGTTCTACGAAAAGGGTCGTTGTCGATGATCGTTCGTGAGTTGAGCCACATGGGTCCTCCGGATCGAGCTCTACACGTCTTTTGTTGGACTCAAAACTGGCCCAATTTATTCCCGGATATGGAGAGTAGATATAGGGATGCAATGGCTATTATTTGGGAAATGGAGGCTTTGAATTGCATGTTTGATCCTCTATCTTATCATGTATACTACTTTTATTTATTGATTATTTTTGTTTTAAATTCCATGCAGTGTACTCTTTTCTTACTTTGTTTATTTATGTTCTCCATTTCCAGTTGCATTATATTGTGATATTGTGCGAACTTGTCTTGATTAAATTAAATTTAACTATTTATTTCATTTAATTAATTATGAAAGTTAATAGTGTAGTTATCGCCTACTTTTAAATGAATAGATTTTATTGTAGGGGTATAATAGTCACTTTCTAGGTAAATTATGAAGTATATTAACACTTAAAGTGAGTGAAGCACGATGCTACTTGGGAATGGAGATAATTGATAATAGGAAAATTTACAAGGGCTTCTTCTATCTAATAAAAATAATATGGGTAGTTTTTGTTCTACGAACAAGACATATGGGGTGTTTTTGCATTTTACTCTCAATCTAAACATGGCATTTGTTTGATATTGGGGGCTGGTCTATTCTAATACAATAATTGACACGTGT
Organism: Penstemon eatonii; assembly: GCA_038501285.1. Taxonomy (NCBI): domain Eukaryota; kingdom Viridiplantae; phylum Streptophyta; class Magnoliopsida; order Lamiales; family Plantaginaceae; genus Penstemon; species Penstemon eatonii. The sequence continues at coordinate 54,347,308 of CM076715.1, read as the reverse complement.
TCTCCACGGGAAACGTGTTAAAATGTGTATTAAAGGGCGAGACCAGTGCAACAAAGAATCCCTAGATATGGAAGGTTATGATTCAAATTGAGGGGCATACGAGTGAATTTTAAAAATAACCTTCTTAGAAGTTAAAATTTTGAAAATAACCCACCTAAAATTTTAATTTAAAAAATGAGCCTTTTTTCGCTCCTATGCTCCTGGAAGTGCCCAGGCGCATCTAGCGAGTTGCACTTTTGCGCCTGTGCCCATCCAGGAGCACATGAGCAAGAACACTGATTGGCAACAGGAAAGAAAAAAAATAATATGACTAAGAAATTCCACTGGATCTTCTTGTTGTGATTCATTAGTTAAAGCCCTATATGATGTTTCCAGCTCCTCACGACCCCTAACTTCATTATTTGGGTGGGAATTTGAAGAATTTAGGGGATTTTGGGACATTTTGATAGAGGTTAGGGTGGCGATCGCGCAGTGATGGTGGTGGTGTTGATGGAGTTAGCTTGAAGAAGAAGATGGAGTTAGAATATTCACTCCAATCGTGAAGAAATAACACATGGCAAATTACTACACTCCCTCCTCACAAAACTCCCATTAGTTGTTAATGGGTTTTTAAAGCCAAAAGAAAGTCAAATGGCACAATGGATAGATATAAAGCTAAATTGGTGGCAAGAGGTTTTACACAAACTAAGGGAATTGATTACTGACACTTTTTCCGCAGTTCCTAAACTAGTTACTGTCAGGGTTTTATTAGCTATATATGTTGCTAAGCATTGGATACTTCATCAACTTGACATCGGCAATGCTTTTTTAAATAGGGATCTCACTGAGAAGTTTATATATGGAGTTACCACAGGGCTATTCCCCAGCACTTTCTGCTTCTTCCAATAGATCAGGTAAACATGTCTGTAAACTTCTTAAATCCATTTATGGGTTGAAACATCCAGCAGGCAGTGAAATCATTAACTTACTGAGGTACTATTATCCATGGGTTTCTACACAAAAGGTAATGATAATTCTTTTAATGCCTTATTAGTCTATGTGGATGATATCCTCCTTACTGGTCCTAATATTGATGTTATTTCTTCTACTAAATCACACTTAAGTGGTATATTCAAACTCAGAGACTTGGGACAACTCAAATATTGTTTAGGTCTAGAATTAGCTATTCAAATTCTGGTCTTTTAATCTCTTAGAGGCAATACACTCTTCAACTATTAGAGGATACAGGTGATTTAACCGAATTTCGTCGGGTAAGATTATATCAGTAATTAGGGATTCTCCATTAATACGAATTAAAAGGCTCTGTTACTTTATTTCGGATGGATCAAACTCAAGGAAGAACAATTAGATGGAACAATAAGCCGTCGGACCAATCAATGAATATAATATATTATAATAGTGAAGCGAAAGCTGTTCTATTGAATAATCTTAGATTATGTAATTTTGCAGGCGTAAGCTTAGAATCTTGAATGTGTGCAATACAATGATTAACTAGGTATTTATATCACAATTTAACCTAGCTTTACAAAGAAACATAATTCTAGTAGGACTCGGCCCATTTGTCCTTCTTGAGTCCGGATTTGTAGTCTGCTTGCTGAAGAAGGTCGTATCCCAGTGGATCGACGGATGCTCCTTAATGGGTTTGTCTGGTCGAACCGAATCCATAATCGCTAGTCGATCCGGACACTATAAGGGCTGCGAAATAGCCCCCATTAGTACTCCTTCACGTCTTCGAGCGTGTATGTAGTAGAATCTCGTAGAAGTAGAAAATCAATTTCGACTGTAATTTCTCTGAATTGTGCCTCGTTAAAAACCGTACTTAAGAAAAAACCCGGTGGGAAAAAATCTTAAGTAAGGAAAAGAGTACTACGCCTCATAGATAGTCGTTTTCTTGTTCCAATCATGAACCGCTACGTGTCCCTTTGGGGAAGCGTTTCACTTTTTCCCATTTGGCGGGAATGCGATCAGCCGTGGGAAGTTCGAAACGTCTTTTCACTTTCCCCTATAAATAGATGACTGTAATATTAGTTATTTTTTACTTTATGCTTCCTTTAATCTTGCAGTCATTTTCTTGATTGGTCGTTTGTCTTTTCAAAACTCCTTCTATAGATTCATATCTTCCGAGAATCCCAAGAATGTCTTCTATGAGAAAATCTTCCTCTTCTCTGAGTGAGAGATTCGCTCCTACTATCGAGGAGGTGCTACATTCTAATCTTTCGAGCGAGCAGGTTGGGGTGTCTGAATTCATTGTTCCTACTGAGGATACTTTTAAGGTACAAATTCTATCTGAATCAAACGTCGCTGCCAGAGCTAAAAAAGGCAAAGGCACAGCTCCTCAAATTTCTGAACCGATTGAGGACCTAGCTTGTGCTTACACTGCGGATACTTTCTCCGAGGTTGTGAACAATTATGCCAAATATTTCCCGGAGGGTTCCGAGATAGTTATCCCTTCTCCTTCTGATAGGGTTACATTACATTACCGCCGGAAGGATGTCGAGCCTTTTACACGGCTCATTTTAATAGTGGTCTGCGTCTTCCGTTGTTTGCCCTTTTTCTTGATATCCTAAAAATATTCAGTGTGTCTTTGACTCAATTAGTCCCTAATTCTGTGGCCTTTGTGGTTTGTTTCTCTGTTTTGATGATAGCGAAAGGATTCCATCCCTTCTTTCGTAATTTTACGCAATTGTTTCGCTTTGACATTTCTAGTTCCTCCAACCGCGGATATTTCTTCGCTAGCCAGAAGCCTAGTCACGCAATCTTTGACTCCCCAGTTTCTAGCAACCCTTCATGGAAATCTCATTTTTTCTTTGTTCGTCCTCCAACTGATCTTCATATGGCGGATGGCTTGACTACGCCCTTTTCGTGGGATCGCGACTCCAAGTGGGTTTATGGAGGTCGTCAGCCGACCAGTGAACTTATTCCTGACGATCCTCAGTTTATTGGTGAAATCCAGGCTATGCGTGCCAATAAATATCAGAGTGCTCTTCTTATTGGAGAAGTTTTCCTTCGCAAAGCGGGATTGAGTACTCATGTTTTTCCAATTACTTCGTCATCTGAATCACTTGGTAAGCATATATTTCAGCATAACGTGGTGATGATCTCTTTTCTGCAGAGGGTCTGACTTTGTTCGTGTTTCTTTTTTCAGCTCATATGGTAGAAAATTCCCGACATTCTTCGAAATGAAAAATGGTGTTGTCTAAATCCACCAAAATCATAGAGAATGTTCCTATCGAGCAGAGAGCATCTCGGAAGAGAAAATTGGAGTTGGGTCATGATTCTGAGGAGAACAGAGAAGAATCTCCAGATTCTTCCCAAGAATCTCCTATTCGAAAGGGGACGGGACCCGGTTATCCCCCTTTCCAACTTAGGACCTCTTTGGGTATACGTGGATGTCGCAGCTGGTCGATGCTTCATCCCAATGACAATCCGGTGGGGAGAAAGAAGATTTACTACGGTCGTTCTGGTAACGATCTTTCTTTACTCGACGATAATCATCCAAAACCTACCTTGGTTGAAATGATCGAGGATCATTTAGAGGGAAAAAGAGTCGCTGGCTATCCTGAGAACGATTCTTTGGTTCACGATGAGAGCGAAAATGCAGTGGATAAGGCTACTCGTGTTCTTTTGTCTGGCGTTTTTACTCGTGACATGAATAAGCTTCTTCGGAAGGATCCCCTGGAGAAATTTCAGCGAGCTTCTCTTTATGCTGAAAAGGTGATCTCTTTTTTTATTGTGCTTATAAGGTAATTTTCTTTGAGGATTACTCTATTTTGCTAATTCATTTCTTTTTATCCCTTTTCTTCTTTCAGACTAAGACTTGTTTGGCATCATATGCCTATGAAACTGCTCTCTGGAAACAACAGTGTGAGTTTCTGGATGAGAAATATAAACTTTACTTCATAAGTCTTCTGATTCGGAGGTTGGTCCCTCAACGACTTCTTCCTTTCCGGTAGAGACTCGAGTTACAGGGATTGATGACCAGCAGATTATAGACAGAGTTCTGGAGACTTCCCGCGCTCAAGAACAAGCCAATCAATTGGCTAAAAAGTTAGAAGAGTTCCAGTTTCAGAGTACTGCTCGAATTAGTGAGTTGGAATCTTAAGTATCAAGTCTCCAGGCTTCTTTAGAGGAGTATGAGAGGGACATCCCTCTTAGTGGACTCAGGGATCGTTATGGCCATAATCCCGATGAAAAAGTGGTTCGTGAATTCCTCAGCTCTCCTGTTCATACGGCGCTGTTATATCAAATGGTCGGTCCACTCTTAGAAAATACGTTCAAGAAGGCGATTCATCAGTTGGTCGCTTTAGAAATGATAGATGATCGTCGAAAGGAATATTTTAAGGCGGCGCACATTCGGCTGAACCGTTATGGCGAAGTAATTCTCCTTTCGAGCTTCCGGACGTCGTTTATCAAAACTTTCCTATGTCTCACCTCGTTAACGAGTTTGGAAAACCATTGCCAATTCCTCCTGCAGATATTAATGATGAGGTCGATAACAATTTTATCGATCGAGAGAAAGAAGAAGAAGATATTGACATAGCAGAGGAAGGAGACGTCGGTAGTGAACAGAAAATTCCGGATAGCGACCAAGCTATATAATATATCGATCTCTGGATTAACCTTTGTAACTATTTACTTGTAGGTTTAATTGTAATATTACCTTTTTATCCCTTTGTAAAATAAACGTTTTGTATTCTGACAGTCACGTCCTTTCGTGTTTTCTGTAATAATTCAGACAAGTCATTAACTTAGCCGTAATCATTATGTGTATGTCGCTTCAAATTCTAGTGTTTATTCCAAAGCAGATTTCTGTATTTCGCGCCCTTTCTTTGGGTCTATCGCGTCTTTTCGTATAGTATAAATATAAAAGGTAAAAACTTTACTCGCTATTTACCGCTTCACTTATTGCTATAACAGAATAGTCTTTCTTCAGCAGGTCGATAAGCTTTATCGATACTTAATTTTACTTTTTGAATTCCGATCATGAGTAATCTTTTTGGTAACACATCAAAGCGTCCTTCCCGCGAGAGCGCTAGGAATACTAGACTGAAAAAGTCCCAAACAGAGGGGCCCTCGATGGAACCTCCTCGCTCGTCCTCCGTTAGTAGGTCGATGACCGATACTCATGTCATCCCTTCTGAACCTTTTTCTGTAGTTAGTTCATCTTTTGTACAACCAAACTTTTCTTCTTCTGGTGAAGTAGGAAGTAGGCCTTCCCCTGGTAGGGTTGCCTTTGGTGACTCGTCATTTATGGAGCAAGCCTTTGACGTACCCTTTTCTTCAGGCACTTCTTCTTTCGAACATGGCACATATGAACATGTTCCTGTTAATTCTCTTCCTTTTTCTACCTCTGTTACCCCGGTTGTCAGCGGAGGCCAAGTTGGTGTTGTTTCGGAGGTGATTAATCAGGGTTCCTTTGTAAATCCCTCCGCAACACAACCTATTTCTCAAAATTTCCCTGATTATTTGTTTAATGATACAACTGTTGTTACTACTTCGTTCGAATCCAGCGGGCCTTCTGGAGGTCGGACCGGATCAAGGTCCGGTCGTCGAACCGTTATTTCTGCTTCGGGTAAGGAGACCTCGGTTAGTCCCAATGAGAGGGAATCCCCCCGTCCGTTAGATGACCGCTGCGTTCTTGAGCAAGTTAAGGATATTATGCAGTCGGTGACTCCACGTCCTGATGGTGTTCCTTTTGATAGTGAACTGCCTGGCTCTGTTGAGCCTGATGCTTTGTCCTGGGACCTGGGCATGAGCACTGTTTTGCCTGGCGAGTTGAAGAAACTCGAGGGTACCTGAAATATTCGCCTTGTTCAGTCGCTGGTGAAGATATGTGAGCAGGTAAATATATTTTGATCCTTTTTTCCGCTTTTATTTGGATTGCCTTGTTATGTAAGCACTTTTTCTTTTTCAGGCTAAGTATTTTGCACTTCAGCTGGGTGTGCAAAATGACGATCTTTGGATCGGTAAAAATGCCTATCAACATCGTTTGGAGTCGGAGACAGCGAAGGTCGCAGGGCTGACCCTGCAACTGCAGCTTGCGAAAGATGATCTTCAAAAATTAGAGGAGGAGAAAGTTGTCCTTGAGAAGGAGAAAAATGAATTGGTTCAGGCTGCTGCCTTGGCGGAGGAGTCTCGTCGGCAGGCCTATGAAAAAGGTTATGAAGCCGGTTATCTAAAGCGTCAGGAGGAATTGATGGCGTTTGCAGGTAACTTGACTCCTCTGAGGAGTGCTTCTGCTAGGCGGCCTGGTGATAGCAATCCTTCTCAATGATCTGTTTCCGACCTGGTTGTTATTTGGAATTTCTCTCTCTTTTTTTTTTTTTTTTTGTTGTGCCCAACTTTCTGTGTGGCTTTTTGTGCTGAATTTTTGTACGGGCAGGATGAATTTAATGAAGATGATAATCTTTTGTTACGCACATTTTGTCACTATGAATCAGTATACGTTCTCGACATAATCAGGAGATATTAGCTTACTTATCTGATATTGATCTTCTGGGAGAATATTCAATCTTAAAAAATGTAGCTTAATCTTGCTTGATCAGTGTTTAAGTAACTGAATGATATAACTTTGTTATGTACATCAAACTGTTTAAATTAAGAATGATGATCGACCGAGAATGGTCCCTTGGGTTATTCCCATAGTCACGTTTAGGCATTAAAATGTGGACAATAGGCCGCTCGTGTCGATAATTGATTGAATCACTGTTTAAGGAACGCTCATCGTTCTAGTTGACGTTCGATCAACACCTTCTAAATTTGTCCTTTTGTTATGTATATCTTATATAAGGAGGCTATTATTCCTTCTGTTGAACTCTGCTTTTCTCGTCATAGGTTTAAGTTTGCGAAGAAGATATCATTCTATGTATCTTCTTAGAAATCCATGTTCTTTTTTTTGTAGTGACCGTGTGTTCCTCGTTCTTCGAATAAAGCACCCAGTTTATCGATATATCATTTTGTCGACGTTTGATATGGGAGGAATTGGAAAATATAGAATTATTAGCCAGATCTAGCTTGTTCAGACCCCCTTCAGCAATTCTTTGGAATGTTAGGCAGTGACTTTATTGTAATCTTGAGTAATGACGACTATTCTCCTGATTTTCATGTCAGATTTCTTGGATTCCAACTGAGGTCTAAACATGGTTAGGTAATAATTATTTTATATAATATATGAGGCAGTGACGACCCTTATATGCTGTAGGGTTAGGTCTTATGCCTCTAGGCGATCCAGTATCTTTTATAATGGTGTAAAGTTTGCATGCTTTTGTTGAGGATTTTGAGCTCTTACCGAGCGACTAGCATATATGAGTGTGTAAAACTTTCCTGGTCTGAAGCTCTTTTAGATCTGCTTTATTGTGCATTGATCGCTTCGATCTTGTTCCTCTTTTATCATCGATTTGTTGAGTCGATCAGGGAGGCGCCGTTCCAACTTACTTGCATTTATTACGGGAAGTCAAAAGATCGCATTTCTGTCCCTTGATCTCCATCCAGCCGTAGGATTAAATAGATCTATCCCTATAAATAGGGAGGCGGTTTCCATATTTCAATTGTAACTCTCAAAAAGAATGGAGGTATCAGTTTTCTTGAACTTTACTTTGCCTTTTGATCCCACAATATTCAAAAAGTCACATTATCGTGATTCATATCAGAATAAATTAAATTTCATCTGCCTTGTACTGACGGGTCCCATGGCAGCCCTACCTTGTACTAACGGGTCCCATGAGGCCTCGAACTTTGTATATACGGGTTTGAGGTCCGTGGTTTCTGTTTGCACATGGAGGGTTCATACTTACCATGCACCGCCGTGTTTGGATGTTACCTCCGGATTGATAGACCATCGGGGTGTGCTGGTAAATTTTTTCTTCTTCGACGGTCCTGAAGAGATGCTACTTTAGAGTAAATTTCAACCCTAATGTAAAAGCAGTATCTCTGTTGTGGGTGAATGAGTATTGCTGGTTATCTGGCTGGTAATGCTCATTTCATCTGGAAGAACATTTGATCTTCAGAGCCCGGCCATCGAACCAAAGAAGTCGACCATCCTGAGCAGCATGCTTCTTAGGTGGTCAGTTACAACTATCGAGGCTCTAGGGAGGAGATTGATGTTTCCGTGGACATTGTCGTGAAGATCACCGATCTATAGTATAGGATCGTTTTATCTAAACAAATGTAATGATGTGTAAATCGTATATAGACTTTTGTAATTTGATCTTCAGCTGTTGCCTGTAATTTTTTACATATTCATAGATGAATAAAACTTTATTTTTACTCCTTGCATTCTTCCTGTTGTTGAATTCGGCTTAATCTTATTTATGATTGTCATCGAGGAGCATTTATCGAACATATCAATTTATACTCAACTCTTTTCTTTTAGACTTAGGTTTTTAATACCAGAAGCCTTTTTAATTGTTGAAGACTTGATCGAGGAGTGTTTATTGAGCGGATCAATGTTTACTCAACTCCTTTCATTTAGACTTAGGGTTTTTAATACCAGAAGTCTATTTAATCGTTGAAAACTTAACCGAGGAGTGTTTATTGAGCGGATCAATGTATACTCAACAATTTTTGTTTAGACTTAGGTTTTTAATACCAGAAGTCTATTTAGTCGTTAAAAAACTAATCGAGGAGTGTTTATTGAGCGGATCAATGTATACTCAACTCGTTTCATTGAGACTTAGGTTTTTATACCAAAAGTCTTTTTAGTCGTCGAAAAATAATCGAGGAGCTTTTATTGAGCGGATCAATGTATACTCAACTCGTTTCATTGAGACTTAGGTTTTTATACCAAAAGTCTTTTTAGTCGTCGAAAAATAATCGAGGAGTGTTTATTGAGCGGATCAATGTATACTCAACTCGTTTCATTGAGACTTAGGTTTTTATACCAAAAGTCTTTTTAGTCGTCGAAAAATAATCGAGGAGTGTTTATTGAGCGAATCAATGTATACTCAACTCGTTGCACTTCATGACTACTATGTTGATTTAAACAAAGTTGATTGTAGAATTCTGACGAGCGTCCATTGAATTTGATCGATTCTTGCTCAACTCTTCGTTAATGCTTTTACTCAAATAAATTTCTTGTTTTATATTAGAATTCTTTTGATAATAATTTCATGGCCAATGCCTTTTATTACAGCCAGTAGAAATAATGTGAAAAAAAAAACAAAGGAAATAAAGAAGGATAATTTACTAGGATTCATTTCCCATAGTATTTCCGGAGGTTGACCGCATTCCAAGTCCTCGTTGGGGGTGTTCCATCCAAGTGTGCAATCTTGTATGAACCTTTCTTCCCGACATCGACGACAATGTAAGGTCCTTCCCAGTTCTGTTGTAATTTTCCAACATGCTTGGATACTTCTACCTTTTTCAAAACCAGTTCTCCTTCTTTGAAGGTTCGTATGCGTACCTTTTGATTGTAAGCCTTTTCCATACTTGATTTGGTGGCTTGCAAACGTACGGCCGCTTTTTCTCTTAGAGCTTCTGTTAAATCAATATCATTTTCTCTTATCTTTCCATTTTCCTGGTCATCATACATTTCAACCCTTGGTGTTGGAATTAACGTTTCAACAGGAATAACAGCTTCCGAGCCATATACTAGACTGAATGGTGTTTCCCCGGTTGAAGTTCTGACCGTGGTCCGATTAGCCCATAGTACCCCTAGGAGTTCATCTAGCCATTTTCCTTTGGCTGCCCCCAATCTTTTCTCCAAGGATTTTATTATTTCTCGGTTAGCTACCTCAGTCTGTCCATTCGCTCTAGGATGTCCGACCGAAGTGAAATTTTACTGAATTCCTAGTTTTGAACACCATTCTATTATCTGTTTTCCCGCAAATTGGGTTCCATTATCAGAAATTAGAATTCTCGGGATGCCAAATCGACATACTATGAATTTCCACAGAAAGTTGATCACTTGGAACTGAGTGATCCGTGCAAGGGCGATGCATTATATCCATTTGCTGAAGTATTCCACAGCGACCAGAACATATGCTTTCTTGGACCTAGCTGCTGGGAAAGGTCCCACAATGTCCATTCCCCATTGATCGAACGGCCAACATACCGGTATTGGGTGCATGTTTTCTGCTGGTCGATGACATATATTAGCATGGACCTGGCAATGATGACATTTTTGGACATACTGAATGGCATCCTTGTTGACGGTAGGCCAATAATATCATGTTCGGAGGCATTTTAAAGCTAATGCTCTTGCTCCGCTGTGATTCCCTGCGTCTCCTTCATGTACCTCTCGGAGGATATCGAAGGTTTGTGATTCGGAGACACATTTCAGAAGAATTCCTGATATTGATCTTCGGTAAAGTTTTCCTTCTACCAATGTATATTTTGGAGCCCGATATTTTATTTTCCGAGTTCATTTTGGTCAAGCGGCAATTTTCCTTCTCGAAGATAGTCTATCATTGGAATCATCCAGTTTTCTTCAGCTTCTTCGATTTCCATTATTTCGACGACTGGTGTCTCATCGATATCGATTGCTGGTGCGTTTGAGATTAACCAGTTGATCACCCTTTCGATTTTTCCATCATGGGATCCAGTGAACCGGTATTGTTGATCGGCCCATTTATTTTCCGAGCGTGGAATGTTCTGTATACCGAAACTTTCGAATTTTTCAGCCAACCTCTTCACTTTGGCAAGGTATTTGACTATATTAAATTCCTTAGCCTCATATAGGCCTTCTATTTGTCTTTGCACTAACTCTGAATCGGTTAATACTTTAAGGCTTTTAATGTCGGCCTTGATCGCCATTTCCATTCCTGCGATCAGCGCTTCATATTCTACTTCATTGTTTGTTACAACGAAGTCCAATGTTATCGCATAATTTATATCCTCTTTATTTGGTCCGGTGAAGTTGATTCCGGCACCTCCTCCTTCTCGGCACGAAGCACCGTCAACATGCATTAACCAGGTCTGATTTTCTATGATCAAGATATCGTCGTTAAGGCTGTTCGTTAGTTCTGTCGCTTGTGTCGGAGTTTCTAGTAGGAAGTCAGCTAATACTTGGGCTTTAATTGCAATTCTTGGTTTGTACTCGATTTCGAATTGACCGAGTTCGATTGCCCATTTGATTAGTCTTCCGGAGGCTTCTGGTTTCGCTAAGACCCGCCTTAGCGGTTGGTTTGTTAAAACCACGATTTTGTAGGTCAAAAAGTAAGGTCGGAGTTTTCGTGCTGCCACTACTAAGGCCAAAGCGAATTTTTCAATCTCCAAGTAGTTCTTCTCTGCCCCTTGTAATAGTTTGCTTATGTAATAGATAGGCTTATGTTCTAAACCTTCTATTTTGACCAGAACTGAACTAACGGCCGCATCGGAGATCGAGATGTAGATATATAATGGTTCCCCTTCGGTCGGTTTGGCCAACAACGGGGATGTTGTCAGATATTCTTTTAGCTGGTCGAAAGCCCGATCGCATTCTTCGGTCCAAACAAAGTTTTTTGCCTTTCGAAGGGTTTGGAAGAAAGGCAAACTTTTGTCTGCCGATTTGGATATGAATCTGTTCAACGCTACGATCTTCCCTACCAAGCTTTGTACTTGGGAGATGGTTTTGGGAGGCTTCATTTCAGTTATTGCTCGAATTTTTTCTGGGTTGGCCTCAATTCCTCGTTGATGTACCAAATAGCCCAAGAATTTTCCCGATTTAACACCGAAGGTGCACTTTGCGGGATTTAGCTTCATGCGGTATTTCCTCAATATTTGTAAGCATCGATCAAGATGTCTTATGTGATCCGCTTCATTCATGCTTTTGACTAGCATGTCGTCCACGTAGACTTCCATTATTTCTCCAATTAATTCTTTGAACATTAGGTTTACTAACCTTTGGTAAGTGTCCCCGGCGTTCCTTAACCCAAATGGCATAACTATGAAGTAATATACTCCTTGCTCGGTTACGAATGCAGTTTTCTCTTGGTCTTGCTCATTCATGTATATTTGATAAAAACCTTGGAAAGCGTCCATCATGCTGAAGATTGCAAAGCCAGCGGTTGAGTCGACTAATAAGTCGATCCTTGGGAGCGGATACGGATCGCGCGGACACAATTTGTTAAGGTCAGTAAAATCGTTGCACATTCTCCACTTGTTATCTTTTTTATCCCCTTTTGCTACTAGAACTACATTACATAGCCATTCCGAGAAGTGTATTTCTCGAATTTTTTTTGCTTTGAGTAGCCTTTCTACTTCTGCTTTGATGATTTTATCTTTTACTGGCCCATGATTTCTCTTCTTTTGTCTAGCTGGTTTTGCTAAAGGGTCGATTTTTAGCGAGTGGTTGATTAATCGAGGGTCAATCCCTTCAATGTCGTTCGCACTCCAAGCGAAGACATCCATATTATTTCTGAGAAAGTTGATCAACATTACTTCCCCTTCCTTGCTTAATTCAGTACCTATTCTTGTTGTTTTTGATGAGTCCCCTTGTACCAGTATGACATCCTTATGTTCTGGTGGTTTTAAGGCTAAATCCACCGGCTCTTTTCCCTTTTTATCTATTCGGTCAGTGCTAGGGATTTCAACCTCGTTTCTACCAACATCGTCTTCGAGCTTTCTTTTGCTCGGGGTAATTGCTTCAGGGGGGTTTTTTAAAGTTAATGATGTGCTGTAGCAATCCCATGCCATACAATGGTCATTCACTATTTCCCCGATACCTGTGTCGGTCGGAAATTTTATCTTCTGATGGTAAGTTGAGACAACAGCTCGGAACAGGTTGAGGGCAGGTCGCCCTAAAATTGCATTGTAGGCGAATGGAGTTTCTACTACTAAAAATTTTACCAGCTTCACTGTTCGATATGGTTTCTTTCCGAGTGAGACACTCAAAGTTATTGTTCCACTGGGGACAATTTCGGATCCTCCAAATCCCACCAACGGTGTAGCTACCTTTTGGAATGTTATTTGCCCTAAGTTCATCTGGGCTAGGACCTCCCTAGAGATGATATTCGCTGAGCTTCCATTATCGATCATGATCCTTTTGACGTTGTAGTTCGCTATTTCTAGCGACACCACCATCGGGAAATCGGGGCTATCTTCTTTTGTGTCCCAAACTAGATTTTTGGGTACTTCGCCCTCGTTAAAACTGATCAGCTGGTTGTTCGTTGACTTACTTTCTAGAGTCCATACTTCCCTTGGGTATTTTAAGCCCCCGATTATGGATCTAGCAGTCCTTCGTCGAGCGTTACGACTATCCCCGCCGGCGGGTCCTCCGGAAATTGTATGGATGGTACCATTGATCTGGTCATGGTTTAACTCCTGTGCAGGGCCATCCTCGGGTGACTTTCGACGGGAATTCCTCCTTTGATTATTATTCCGAGGGCTCCTACTTCTTTCTCTTTTGCGGTTATCCCGTTCTAAATAGTCGTCTAGTTTTCCTTGTTCGATTAGTTTTTCAATTTCTCTCCTAAGGTGAAAACAATCTTCAGTGCGGTGCCCATGTGCCCTGTGATATTTGCAGTACAACTCATAGTTTCGGGCGCCAGGTCTGGGTTGAGCAATTTTCTTCGCTTCCGGGATTCAATTATTCCTTTCTAGTACGGGCAGGATTTCTTCTATCGGAACAGTTAATCTTGGGTGTTCTACTTGATTAACCCTGCTCCTGATTGCCGGTTCTGCGGTTCTAGGTCTTTGATAGGTGTTAGGTCGTCTGTCCTGATCGTTTTTATTGTAGTCCAACCGCTGAAAAACGTTGCCTTTTCCTAACGTCCTTTCATAGTCTATGGATCTTTGGGTAGGAATTCTATCTTGCCGTTTGGAGCCTGAGGTCGTAACTTTAATTTTGTTCTTATCTTTAAAGGAATTCATCTCTTCTTGGGTCATATATTTAGACGCCAAGCTCATGATGTCGGCGAACGTTCTTGGTTGTTTTCGGCTGAGGGCGTTTCCGAACTGCCTATTCTTCGTGAGGTCGAAGAGAATAGAGATTATGTAATCGATATTTGGGGAATCGATTTTGAGCAATTCTACATTAAATCTCGCCAACCAGTTTCTCAGGGATTCTCCCTCTTGTTGATGGATAGTTCCCAAGTAGCTCATGGGAAGTTTTTGCCTTTTCTGACTGGCAAACTGCTGTGTCAATTTGTTGCATAATTCCCGAAAACTGAATATGGAGTTGGCTGGTTGCTTGGCGAACCAGTCCAAAGCTAGACCTTCCAACGTGGTCACCATTAATTTAGCGGTAAATTCCGCCGAGTGAGCATATAAGTTCATTATGTTTGTGAAGCTAAAAATATAGTCGTCCGGATCAGTGGTTCCATCGTATATGGGCAGTCTACCTGGAACCTGTCCGGTCGACTGTGCCTCTTTTATTTCTCTGCAGAAGGGAGAGCACGCTGCTAAGCTCTCCTGGAGTTCTGTGGTTCTGGTCCACGGGTTTTGAACGGATCGTAAGCGTTGCTCGAGTCGTTCCTGTACCATCTTTTCGATTTCTATTTTCGAGAATCGCATTGTTCTTGGTCGATTTGGGATCGCCTCACCTGCGTCATCCTCGATGGGGATTATGGTGTGTTCCTTTGATTCGTTGCATTGTGGTCTCCTTCGATCCGCTTTTCTTCGGACGTTGTCATCGGAGGGTTTTGAATTGCCCTGCTGCGGACTGTGTAGCGAGCGTCGCTCGCTTGCCGGGCTGTCAGCTTGTTGAGAGATTTGATCGTTTTGCCTCGGCGTTCTTTGAGTGGGATTTGCCCTAGTAGTTCTAACGTTTCGAGGGACTTGTTCGAGTACGAGTAATTCCTCTAGGGACAGTGATTTAAGGAGCATAGCGATCTGTCGTAATTTCTCCTGAGCATCTGACCAGGGGACCGGGATCGTTGGAGCCGCCGGTACTGTGCCAGTAGGGATCCCTTGTGGTTCCACCTGATTCTGATGATGCTCATTCTGTTGCTGGCTGTCGTTGGATACAGGGGCATTATTATCGGTATTGCCCTTTGGATCCTCAGACGCATTATGCTAGTTGGTCGTGTTACTTCTTGCTCCGTTACGAGCGCTCTTCCTTGGGCGAGCCATATGTCGATCGAATAATTAACCTAGCCCCACGGTGGGCGCCAACTGATTTAACCGAATTTCGTCGGGTAAGATTATATCAGTAATTAGGTGATATTAGGGATTCTCCATTAATACGAATTAAAAGGCTCTGTTACTTTATTCCGGATGGATCAAATTCAAGGAAGAAAAATTAGATGGAACAATAAGTCGTCGGACCAATCAATGAATATAATATATTATAATAGTGAAGCGAAAGTTGTTCTATTGAATAATCTTAGATTATGTAATTCTGCAGGCGTAAGCTTAGAATCTTGAATGTGTGCAATACAATGATTAACTAGGTATTTATATCACAATTTAACCTAGCTTTACAAAGAAACATAATTCTAGTAGGACTCGACCCATTTGTCATTCTTGAGTCCGGATTTGTAGCCTGCTCGCTGAAGAAGGTCGTATCCCACTGGATCGACGGATGCTCCTGAATGGGTTTGTCTGGTCGAACCGAATCCATAATCCTTAGTCGATCCGGACACTATAAGGGCTGCGAAATAGCCCCCATCAACAGGGTATCTTGCTAGTAAGCCAGCACTTTTACCTATGGACCCAAAAATTATTCTTGCTAGTGATAATGATAATCTTCTACCTGATGCTTCCTCTTATGGGTAGGTTAATATATTTGACCATTACTTGACCATATATTAGTTTTCAAGTGCATAAGCTTAGTCAAAATCTTTCTAAGCCTGTTGTTTGCCACTTTAATTCTGCTCACCATATGCTAAGATATTTGAAAAGTACTCCAAGTCAAGTCCTCCTATATTCTTCTACTTCCACTCTTATTCTATCTGCATTTTGTGATGCTGATTTGGGTTCTTGCTTAGATACACGGAGGTCCACTATAGGTTTTTGTGCTTTTCTAGGAAACTCTCTTATATTCTGAAAATCGTAAAGACAGCCTACTGTCACAAGATCCTCAACTGAGGCTGAATATCGTTCATTAGCAGCTACTACAAGTGATTTATTGTGGCTTACCCAATTGCTATGAGACTTGAAGCTTCATACTTCAACTCCTGCGTTGTATTGTGATAATCTATGATGCACGGATACTTTTAAAAATTATAAAATGCCGTGTCGGACTCTTTTCGGATACGATACTCCTCGGATACTCGTGGGATACTTATTCGACACTCCACGTGGCGTGTCGGTAAATATAATTAAAAAGAAAAGTTGGACACACGTATCGGATACTTATTTAGACGTATCCAACATATTTTATATTCTGAATTTTGCTAAGTCACCACAATTGGTAAGAACAATCAACAATGTAAGGCGTCAAACCACACTTTGTATTATATACAACTGCAATACAGGATAGTTTGTCTATAACGGAATTTTTTTTTATCTAACATAATAAAACAATGAACATTATGTATAATTTTCAATATATATGAATATAAACATTTATTATTTTAATTTTTTCAATATGCATAAATATATAAATTTATATTTTTTATATTCGTATCCATGTCGTATCGTATCCAGTAATTTTTTTTAAATCCGTGTCGCCGTATCAGTGTCGTGTCGTATTCATATCGACGTATCCGTATCCATGCAACATAGGTGATAATCCTTCAACATATACTATGTACTTGGAGAATGAGTTAAATTGCAACACAGGGTTCAGATCAAGTATCCAAAGCACAATGCTTGACTTGTTGAATTTTGAGAGACATTTGAGGTAAACTAATTTCAACCGAAGTTTGGGTTAAGGTAATATTGGATCTTCAGCTGCGTTGGGTTGGTCAAAAGAGGGAAGGGTTATGATTCGTGATTAATCTTAAATATATCAGCTTTGGCTTTGTTTACAAAATATATTCCCCTTGTCTCATACTTTATGTTGTAATTGATTTTTAGACGTTTTAAGAAATTCCACTTTCATAAAATTGAAATTTTGTCTTTTGAATTTAAAAGTATTTCTTCCATAAAGTAATGATGCCTATACGTTAAAAAAATGGAAGATGCATACAATTTTACTTTGATTATTTTAGGGGTATATATATTTTACTTAAAAAAGCCTTAAATAATTGATATAACTAAGCTAAATAGAATCAAAAGAATTGGAAGGAATATTAGAGTTTGTTAATAATGAGTGAACCAACTGCGTAAAGCTTACTTTTTTTTTTAATTGCATAATAGGAGTTGTTCCATATATTGACCGAGTCGGTTCTCTTTTAATTTAGTTTATCCTGATTTTTTTATCAACATTTTTTCCCTATTTTTATGGATTTTCTAAGATTGTGTTCTTGGAGTTTTGAGAAAAAAAAATTAGATTTTTTTATTTTTATGTATTTAGAAAAATAATTATTTATCTGAGCTTTTATGTGAAAGTGACACAAATCCCAACAAATGACGCAATTCTTAAATTAAAAGAATAAAAAGGAATAATTGTTATTACACTTCTTAACAATTTTAATAAGCATATATATATATATATATATATATATATATATATATATATATATAAGCACTAATAATTTGGAAGAGTTTTTCAAATTTTGTTTAGATATAGTTTTATGTGTAGTATTATCGGACATTTAGTAATGCATTCAAAATACAAAAAGGATAATTACAAAATTAGTTACCTTAAAAATAACATTTTTTTATAATATTACAAACAACAGCAACGGCTTGCACCGCCGCACTCTGCTCTTCTATCTTCTTTCAAGGGTAACATTTTTTCATAGACCGTATATACCAATGTTTTAAAAATCGGACCGGACATCGAATCGGTAGTCTTACTGGTTACTGGTTAGATCGATTTAATCGGTTTAACCACTGGTTCAACCGGTATTACGTCATTACAATATAATATTTTAATTTTAATTTTAATATATGTAATCAATTATTTAAAAAAAATATATTATTCATTTTTTCAAGTTTATTTCCATAAACTAAATGTTTATCTCATGATCAATTATTTTTCCTACAAAATTTGAGTTAAGAATGAATGATAGCAACAAAATTACAAGTATGATAACATGATATCAACGCAATAATTCAAATTATAATAAACATCATATCAAAAATAATAATTTTATTACTAATCACCTATGAAAAAGAGAAATTATTGATGAATGTTGTCATTAAATTATATAAAAAATAAAAATATTTGAAGTTTGTGAGAAAAATGAATTTTCTAATGAATTTGATACTCAAATATATTTATATAACTTATTATATATAAGATTTTTTTGTTTTTGTTAATTTTGTTTAATTCAAAGTGAAAAATAGAAGAAGAGATGTGAGAGTATTGTTGAAGTTTAAAGGTCGCGGAAGAGAAATAAAAATTCGTAGCGTAAACTTTTTATTTTTATAAGTGAACCAGTGGTTCAATCGGTTCACTGGTTCATTGGTTTTACAGGTTTTTAACCGGTTTTTTCCGGTTCAAACTGGTCAGGAACAAAGCTGGTTTTAGAGGGTTAATAGGACCGAATTGGCAACTGGTTACCGGTTAAACCAGTCGAACCGGCCGGTTCGGTCCGATTTTTAAAACACTGGTATATACCCAAAACTTATTTGATAAAATATCTGTGCCAAAAAAATTGATATTTTCATGGATGAAGAGCTCTATCTGTTACAGCTTTAATAATTACACACTATTACTAGATTTTCACATGGAATTGTATTTGCTGCAGGATCTAATAATAGCAAGAAGCCTCACAGCAGAAAGCTAAAATTGTATTCCCACAACCTGTTTGATAAAATTTTTGTGGCAAGTTTATAAATTAATTTAATGAAAGTCCGGCTCTTCGACTAGTTCTTTGAATTTTTCATTGATGGATAGCTCACTCTGTTACAGCTCTAATTACTTCAATATTATTACAAGATTTACAAATGGAATTGTATTTGCTGCAGGAGGTAAAAATAATAAGTATCCTGATGAGGGATAATTTGGATCACCTATTTTTACTAGCTCGATGTGGAATGAACAGCACAAGTTTCCGTCCCCGGAAGTGCCGAACCAGGCAGGGTATGTACTGATCTGTTCCGAGTCAATAAAGAGAATCTGAGGTCGAAGACTGCTATTGGGCCGAGCCCAGGCCCAAGTCAGCGGGCCAGGAAAGTACTCTTACAAATATGTCAGAAAGCCCAATATCACAGTTATAAATACCCCTAGCATTTATGATGAACACACAACTTCCCAGGTACTCTTCCTTCGAGACTGCTGCTCGGACTTACTTGGGAATAACAGGATAGGCTAGCTTGTATGTATTTCACCCTCTAGCTTGTACGGCATCCAGTAATGCTCGAATAGGACTCTCGATACTTGTAATTTGTACTCAATCATCTCGAATACAAATATTGTTGATCTTTTCCTTCTATTTATTAGCATTTATACCGCATCACATATTGTCTTGATCGAACACACGAAAACGCATAAGATCAATTGGCGCCCACCGTGGGGCCTTATTCGAGTATTAGATCGAAATATGCCTACTACGAGGAGAAATACGTATATCAGAGGAGAGCCTTCCCATGCAGCAGGAGAACATATTGTCTTCTATTACTATTTGCTATCTCGCTATGTTTCATCTATTCTCTCGATTACAGAAGATTATTATCAGAGTTAATTTCGAACAAAGTTATCTATTCTGCGAATGTTTCGTTTCGCCTAATTTCCTATTTATTCGTCGTATTCTGATATTCTCGATCTCTACTCATCTATTATCAATCTCTATTTGCCTCCATCTATTATTAAAAAGGGGTGAAAGCTGTTGCTACGACCCTCGAAGATCGACCAAGGGTGAAAGCCGTTACTATGCCCCTTGGATCGAGAAAATTAAAAATGGGTGACGACCCTCGGGCTAAAAATGCTCTGAAACGACTAAGGGTGAAAGCCGTTGCTATGCCCCTTAGATCGATATTATTAAATGGGTGAAAGCTGTTGCTACGACCCTCGGGCTAAAAATGCTCTGAAACGACTAAGGGTGAAAGCCGTTGCTATGCCCCTTAGATCGATATTATTAAATGGGTGAAAGCTGTTGCTACGACCCTCGGGCTAAAAATGCTCTGAAACGACTAAGGGTGAAAGCCGTTGCTATGCCCCTTAGATCGATATTATTAAATGGGTGAAAGCTGTTGCTACGACCCTCGGGCTAAAAATGCTCTGAAACGACTAAGGGTGAAAGACGTTGCTACGCCCCTTAGATCGATATTATTAAATGGGTGAAAGCTGTTGCTACGACGCTCGGGCTAAAAAATGACCTGAAATGACTAAGGGTGAGAGTCGTTGCTATGCCTCTTAAGTCCAAAGTGTATTCAAGATCGATCCAATTTCTATCATATTATTTCTCCACGGTTATTTATTCGACTATATATGGAAGTCTTTGCTATGCTCCTTAAATCTAAAGTGTATTCAAGATCAATCCAATTTCTATCATATTATTGCTCCACGGTTATTTATTCGACTAAAGGTGAAAGATCCATAATCCGAGAAAAATCTAAAGCTATGGAAAATATATTACGGAAGGTTCAAATAGTGCAGAAATGAAAATTCAAATCTATTATAGTTTGAATTAAAGAGCTCGAAATTAAAAGTATCGACAACAAAATAGAAGAAAACCTTTCATTCATGAAATTTTCTTTGTACTACATTTACGAGTATTTTTCTACAAATACTCGATATTATTAAATGTATTTATCTAAAGCAACTGATATCTAAAGCAAATTTCTATATCCTCCAAATCCTTGTAAATAATAACTAATGTTGCTACGTAAGATCAATCTCTTGTGAATCTCTTCTCCCTGATCTTTAGCAAACTTCTCTTTCTCTAAAGCAAGCTTCTCCTCGAGGACACGGTCGAATTCTGTTTTCTTCTTCTCCAGCTCTAGGGAGATAGCAGCATGCCGATTTGTTTCCCGCTCGGCAAACGTTTTGGGTTCGAGAAAGTCCTGCCCGGCCTGTTAAAGGTTCAGATAAGTTAAAAAAAAAAAAAAAAAATTAAGAGAGAGAGAGAAAGAAAGATATTGTAACACCTGAAACAGAAAATGCGACCCAGATTGATACAGTTCTTCTAGATTCGTTTCCTTGGACATGTCGGTCTCGGAAGTAGTGAGGTCAAGCCGTAACGGTCTATCCACAGGATTCCCCAAAGCAACTTTAGAAATGGACCCATCTTTCAACTCCTTAGGCGGGGAAGGAGTAACCATCGGAGGAACGGAGTCAACTCGGGGTTCGGAAAGATTATCAGTTCTTAAGGATTCAGTAGAAGCTTCTCCACCGATATCCAACTTAGGTTTTTTGCTCAAACCTTCTGTGGGGGGGACAGCTGAAGAATCATCAGATGATGGCTTGTTACCAATAGCAAGCTTCTGCAAAGCCTCGATGGGAGTGACCCCGTCAGAATAAGGCCTTTTGTTCGAAGAAGGAATGGGAGTTTTCTGCCTAACGGGCTCTCCACTCGAAGAATCGACAACTTTCGGGGAAGAACCCTCGAGCTCAGCCTCAAGCTCCTCATCCAAAATGGACTTGCTTGTATTGCCCTTAGTTTGCTTCGATGAAGCGCTTTTATCTTTCTTATTTTCCCCTTCCTTAGGAACATTGGGAGAGGACACAGAGGTTTTAGAGGACGATTTGGAGGGTTTGGCCTCCTTGGCTGATTTTTGCTCTTTGGACGGATTTTTGTTTTTCGAACCACCCAATAGCAATTTGGGGTCGATGGCCTTGCCCAGTATTTCTTCCATGATAAAAGGGAAATAAGTTAAGAAATTTGAAGAATGCAAAATATAGAGGAAGAGCTCCGATCTCTGAAAATTAAGGTGTGTAAATAATTGAAGAGATCCTCATATTTATAGGCACTACGCCCTATGATTACGGTAGTGGAATCAACGCGACTTTTAAGATTCTATTTCGAATAAATGGATTTCGAGCATAGAGTACGAAAAGATATCGAGCTACGAAAGGCAGATGATATCTAAATATTTGTAAAATTAGAGTTTACAAGTCATGCGAATCAGATCGTAAAGAAAACAAGTCCGATTACAAAAGCGAGTTACATATACACATTTGATTCCTAACTACAAAGCTATGAATCGCCCCCCCAGTATGCTCGGACCTATCTTTCGGACCACCGTCACCTTTGCTGCTACTGCATAATGGATCGGAACGCTATGAGGCTCGATCATCTTTCTCATCCGATCCATCCTCTATGTTTTGACCTTCATTTTCTCTTAAGGCAGATTGATGATTGTCATCGGACAGCTCGAGCAAGTCTGGGTTAGGCATCGGAGTGCCAAACTCCTCAACTAAAGGAGCAAAACGATGATTTTGCCAGTTCATAGTTATCCGGGGCAACGATGAAGTTTTATAATCTTTTCCTTCGGCATTTTTGTAAGGATTCATATGAGGAAGGTATTCTTCCATCTTGTCCGGGATCTTATCGGCCGAAACCAATTGTTGAACCCCTTTGTAATAGATGGTTTGAAGGATCCCGCCAATCCTTCTCCGAACTAAAGGGTCGAAAACAGGGGAACTAAGAAATTCTCATATGGCTGGTGATGGGGGCTATTTCGCACCCTACATACTACTCGGATCGAATGAAGAAGATAAGATCGATTCGACCAATTCAAACAGATCGGGATCATCTTACTGACCCGATCAAGTGCAGCTCGCTTCGATAGAAGATTATACTCCGGACTCAAGAAGGATATTTGGGCCGAGTCCTATTAGGACTATGTCTCCTTGTAACGCTAGGTTTAAAATTATATAAATACCTAGTTAATCATTGTATTAGACAACTACGAAATTCCTGAACTCTAAGAATACAGGATTTAACACTGCTTACAACAGCACAACTCAATAATATTCAATATTATTACAGAGCTTTTTACCTTCATATCGGTGTGTTCTTAGCTTTGTTTTGTGGTTTTACTTCTTGTTCTTGAATATTGCTTTTCTTTGTAACCGATCCATCCGGAATAAAGTAACAGAGCCCTATATAACATATATATAAATATCGAAAACCCCCCGATATCACAAATTTACTGATATTCAATTAACCCGACGAAATCCGGCTAAATCAGTTGGCGCCCACCGTGGGGCTACGTTAATTATTCGATCGACACATGGCTCGCCCAAGGAAAAGCGCTCGCATTGGAGCAAGAAGTAATATGACCACCGGCCACAACACATCTGAAGATCCACAAGACAACAACGATAACAACATTCCCAACACCAATGAAAATCTCCCAGATACCCGTTCCCATCAGCAGGAACACCAAGGAGGTCTTATCGGTACAATACCGGAAGAACCGGAACTCCCCGAAATACCCGTTCCTCTCCCAGGCGCTCAGGAAAAACTGAGACAAATAGCAATGCTCTTCAAATCACTCTCTCCAGAAGAATTGCTAGTTTTAGACCAAATTCCTCGAAACGTTACGGCTCCCAGGACAACTCCTGCACCAGGAATGCCAAGGCCAAACGAACAAACCTCTCAACAAGCGGACAGCCCAGCAAGTGAGCGACGCTCGCTACACAGCCCACAGCAGGGCAATTCTAAACCCTCCGATAACCATCCCCGAAGAAAACCAGGTCGAAGAAGGCCACAGGCGGGTCGCAGCGGATCGAAGGAACGAACAATAATCCCTATCGAGGATGACATAGATGATGCTATCCCAGATCGACCACGAGCGACTCGATTCTCGGAAAGAGAAATCGAGAGAATAGTACAGGAACGACTGGAGCAACGCCTACGATCTGTTCAAAACCCGTGGACCCGAACCGCGGAACTCCAGGAGAGCCTTGCAGCATGTTCTCCCTTCTGCAGAGAAATAAAAGAAGCGCAATCCATTGGACAGCTCCCGGGTAGACTACCCCGATATGACGGAACCACCGACCCGGATGATTATATTTTTAGCTTCACTAATATAATGAATTTATATGCCCACTCTGCCGAATTCACCGCCAAGTTAATGGTAACCACATTCGAGGGCCTAGCGTTGGATTGGTTCGCAAAACAACCTGCCAACTCCATATTCAGCTCCCGGGAATTATGCAATAAATTGACGCAGCAGTTTGCCAGTCAGAAGAGGCAAAAACTCCCGATGAGCTACCTAGGAACCATACATCAACATGAAGGGGAATCCTGAGGAACTGGTTGGCAAGATTTAATGTAGAACTACTCAAGATCGATTCTCCGAATATCGATTACATAATTTCTATTCTCTTTGACCTCACAAAAAACAGGCAGTTCGGAAACGCTCTTAGTAGAAAGCAACCAAGAACGTTTGCCGACATCATGAGCTTGGCGTCTAAATATATGACCCAAGAGGAGATGAATTCCTTTAAGGACAAAAACAAAAATAAAGCCACAGCTTCGGGCTCTAAACGACATGACAGGATTCCTGACCAAAGGTCCGTGGATTATGAGCGATCTATCAGAAAAGGTAACGTCTTCCAACGATTGGAATACAGCAAAACCGACCAAGAGAGGCAGCCTAATTTCTATCAAAAACCAAGAAACCCTGAACAACCAATCAGAAGCAGGGTGAATCAAGTGGAACACCCAAGGTTAAATGCTCCAATGGAAGAAATATTGGAAGTTCTAGAAAGAAATAACTGGATTCCCGAGGCGAGGAAAATCGCTCAGCCAAGACCGGGGTCTCGAAACTACGATCAATACTGTAAGTACCATAGGGCACATGGACACCGAACGGAGAATTGTTTTCACCTTAAGAGAGAAGTTGAAAAACTGATCGAACAAGGAAAATTAGACGAATACATAGAGCGAGATAATCGCAAAAGGGAAAGAAGTAGAAGCCCTCGGAACGATAATCCAAGGAGAAGTTCTCATCGAAGGTCGCCTGAACGTCGACCTACTCAGGAGTTGAATCACGACCAGATCAATGGGACTATCCATACAATATCCGGGGGACCCGCGGGTGGAGATAGTCGTAACGCACGACGAAGGACAGCCCGATCCATAATTGGAAATTCTAAATATCCAAAAGAAATATGGACTCTGGAAAACAGCTCGACAAATCACCAGCCGATCAGCTTTAACGAAGGCGAAGTACCTAAAAACATCATTTGGGACACAAAAGAGGATAACCCCGATTTTCCTATGGTAGTATCGTTAGAGATAGCGAATTATAATGTAAGAAGAATCCTAATCGATAATGGAAGCTCAGCAAATATCATCTCCCGGGAGGTTTTAGCCCAAATGAACTTGGGACAGATAAACCTACAAAAAGTAGCTACCCCGTTAGTAGGCTTTGGAGGGTCCGAGATCGTCCCCAGCGGAACAATATCTTTAAGTGTGTCACTTGGAAAGAAACCACTTCGGACAGTAAAGTTAGTAAAATTCCTAGTGGTAGAAACACCCTTCGCTTATAACGCTATATTAGGGCGACCAGCCCTTAACCTTTTCCGAGCTGTAGTCTCTACCTATCATCAGAAGATAAAGTTTCCGACCGATATGGGCATCGGAGAAATAACGAACGACCACTGTATGGCGTGGGATTGCTACAGCACATCGTTAACTTTGAAAGAACACCCTAAGTCTATTACTCCGAGCAAGAGAAAGATCGAAGACGATCTCATTAGAAATGAGGTTGAAATTCCTACTACTGATCGATTAGATAAAAAGGGAAAAGAACCACTAGACTTATCCTTGAAACCCCCAGAACATAAAGATATAATCCTAGTAGAAGGCGACTCGTCGAAAACAACAAGAATAGGAACAGAACTGAGCAAAGAAGGGGAAATAATGTTAATCGACTTCCTCAGAGACAATGCCGACATCTTCGCCTGGAGCGCGAATGACATTGAAGGGATCGATCCTCGGGTAATCAAGCATACCCTAAAAATTGACCCTTCAGCAAAACCCGCCAGACAGAAGAAGAGAAATCATGGACCAGTAAAAGATAAAATTATCAGAGCCGAGGTAGAAAGACTGCTTGAAGCAAGACAAATCCGAGAAATACATTTCTCGGAATGGCTTTGTAATGTTGTACTAGTAGCAAAAGAGGATAAAAAGGACAATAAATGGAGAATGTGTAATGATTTCACCGACCTTAACAAGTTATGTCCACGCGACCCATACCCCCCCCCCCAAGGATTGACTTATTGGTCGACTCGACCGCTGGCTTCGCGATATTCAGCATGATGGACGCCTTCCAAGGGTTTTACCAAATATACATGGACGAGCGGGATCAAGAGAAGACTGCGTTCATAACCGAGCAGGGAGTATACTTCTTTATTGTAATGCCATTCGGATTGAGGAATGCCGGGGCTACTTACCAAAGGTTAGTAAACCTAATGTTCAGAGAATTAATCGGAGAAATAATGGAAGTCTATGTAGACGACATGTTAGTCAAAAGTATGAATGAAGCGGATCACGTAAAACATCTAGATCGATGTTTCCAAATCCTAAGAAAATACCGTATGAAGTTGAACCCTGCGAAATGCACCTTCGGTGTTAAGTCAGGAAAATTTTTGGGATACTTGGTACACCAGCGAGGAATAGAAGCCAACCCAGAGAAAATTCGAGCCATAACTGAAATGAAACCTCCCAAAACCATCTCTCAAGTACAAAGCTTGGTTGGGAAAATCGTAGCATTAAATAGATTCATATCAAAATCTGCGGACAGAAGCTTGCCCTTTTTCCAAACGCTTCGAAAAGCAAAAAACTTCGCTTGGACCGAAGAATGCGAACGAGCCTTCGAACAACTCAAATAATATTTAACGACACCACCGATGTTAGCCAAACCAACGGAAGGGGAACCGTTGTATATCTACATCTCCATCTCCGATACGGCCATTAGTTCAGTACTAATTAAGATAGAGGGCTCAGAGCATAAGCCTGTCTATTATCTCAGCAAGTTATTGCAAGGGGCGGAGAAGAATTACTTGAAAATAGAAAAATTCACGCTGGCCTTAGTAGTGGCTGCACGAAAACTTCGACCTTACTTTTTAACTTACAAAATAGTGGTTTTGACAAATCAACCGCTAAGACAAGTCTTAGCAAAACCAGAAGCCTCAGGAAGACTAATTAAATGGGCGATCGAACTAAGCCAGTTCGAAATCGATTACAAACCAAGAATCGCAATTAAGGCACAAGTGTTGGCTGACTTTATATTAGAAACACCGACACAGGCAACTGAATCATCGAGCAGCCTCAACGACGATGTCTTGATCATAGAAAATCAAACTTGGTTAATGCATGTCGACGGTGCTTCATGCCGAGAAGGAGGAGGCGCCGGAATCAACTTCACCGGACCGAATAAGGAAGATTTGAATTACGCGATAACATTGGACTTCGTTGTAACAAACAATGAAGCTGAATATGAAGCATTGATCGCGGGAATGGAAATGGCGATTAAAGCCAACATAAAAAGTCTTAAAGTATTAACTGATTCAGAGTTAGTGCAAAGACAAATTGAAGGCCTATACGAGGCTAAAGAATTCAATATGGTCAAATACCTCGCCAAAGTGAAAACACTAGCTAAAAAATTTGAAAGCTTCGGTATTCAGAACATTCCGCGTTCGGAAAATAAATGGGCCGACCAGCTATCAAAGTTCACAGGATCCCATGACGAAAAGACCGAACGGGTAATCAACTGGTTGATCTCTAATACGCCGGCAATCGATATCGATGAAACACCGGTAGTCGATATAATGGAAATCGAAGAAGTCGAAGAAAACTGGATGACCCCGATGATAGACTATCTTCGAGAAGGAAAATTACCACCTGACCAAAATGAAGCTCGGAAAATAAGATATCGAGCTCCAAAATATACACTTGTAGAAGGAAAACTCTATCGAAGATCAGTATAAGGAATTCTTCTGAAATGCGTCTCTGAATCACAAACCATTGATATACTACGAGAAATACACGAAGGAGATGCAGGAAATCACAGCGGATCAAGGGCATTGGCCTTAAAATGTCTCAGGACAGGTTACTATTGGCCTACCATCAATAAAGATGCCGCACGATATGTCCAAGAATGTCATCACTGCCAGATCCATGCTAACATATGTCATCGACCAGCAGAAAACATGCATCCAATTCCAGTATGTTGGCCTTTCGATCAATGGGGAATGGACATCGTGGGGCCATTCCCGGCGGCCAGATCCAAAAAAGCTTACGTCCTGGTCGCTGTAGAATATTTCAGCAAATGGATAGAATGCATCGCCCTCGCACGAATAACTCAATTCCAAGTGATCAACTTCCTATGGAAGTTCATAGTTTGTCGATTTGGCATCCCGAGGATCCTAATTTCCGATAATGGAACCCAATTCGCGGGAAAACAAGTAATAGAATGGTGCTCGAAACTGGGAATTCAACAAAATTTCACTTCGGTCGGGCATCCAAGAGCGAACGGACAAACCGAGGTAGCAAACCGAGAAATAATAAAATCTTTGGAAAAAAGATTAGGATCGGCCAAAGGAAAATGGCTTGACGAACTCCCAGGAGTACTATGGGCTAATCGAACCACAGTAAGGAGCTCAACCGGGGAAACCCCATTTAGCTTGGTATATGGGTCGGAGGCTGTTATTCCTGTTGAAACCTTAATCCCAACGCCAAGAATAGAGATGTTCGATGATCAAGAAAATGAAAAGGCGAGAGAAAATGACATTGATTTAACAGAAGCTTTAAGAGATAAAGCTGCCGTACGCCTACAAGCCACTAAAGCAAATATGGAGAAAGCATACAATCAAAAACTACGCATCCGAACTTTCAAAGAAGGAGACTTGGTCTTGAAAAAGGTAGAAGTATCCAAGCATGTGGGAAAGTTACAACAAAATTGGGATGGACCTTACATCGTCATTGGCGTAGGAAAGAAAGGTTCATACAAAATTGCACACTTGGATGGAACAGCCTTACCAAGAACCTGGAATGCGGTCAACCTTAGGAAATATTATGGTAAATAAATTTTAGCAGATTATGCTGCATTGTTTTATTTTACTTTATCAAGTTTTAATCCTTGTAACAAAGGCCTTAGCCTACAGTTCAATTAGTAAAGATTTTTAGCATTTTCTATACATCGATTATTTCGGTTAACGCTCCTTGGAATTACACTATCATATTGATAAAATTAGAACGAAACGAGTCGAGTATACATTGATCCGCTCAATAAACACTCCTCGATTTATATCAACGACAAAAAGGACTTTTTGGTGATGAACCTAAGTCTAAATTACAGATGAGTTGAGTAAACATCGATCCGCTCGATAAAAACTCCTCGATATATTCAAAAGCGAGTCGAGTATACATTGATCCGCTCAATACAAACTCCTCGCCCATATTTCAACGATTAAAAGGCTTTTGGTACAAAAAACCTAAGCCTAAATTATAACGAGTCGAGTATACATCGATCCGCTCGATAAAAACTCCTCGATATATCTTCAACGATCAAAAAGACTTTTTGGGTTAAAAACCTAAGTCTAATCAAAAAGAGTCGAGTAAACATCGATCCGCTCGATAAAAACTCCTCGATATGTATCCAACATCCTAAAAAGACTTTTTGGGTTAAAAACCTAAGTCTAATCAAAACGAGTTAAGTAAACATCGATCCGCTCGATAAAAACTCCTCGATATATCTTCAACGATCAAAAAGACTTTTTGGGTTAAAAACCTAAGTCTAATAAAAAAGAGTCGAGTAAACATCGATCCGCTCGATAAAAACTCCTCGATACGTATCCAACATCCTAAAAAGACTTTTGGGTTAAAAACCTAAGTCTAATCAAAAAGAGTCGAGTATACATTGATCCGCTCAATAAAAACTCCTCGGTATATTTACAACGATCAGAAAAATTTCAGCTGATAAAAACCTAAGTCTAAATTGTAACAAGTTGAGTAAACATTGATCCGCTCAATAAACACTCCTCGATCTATTCCTAAACGATCTAAAAGATCTGCTGATACTCCTAAAAGTTTTGAAGATGAATCAAGTATGACTCCATCTGCTCGGAAATTGCTCCTCATAAATAAAAAATATGACTGAATCAACGACAAAGAAGATGCAAGGGATAAAAGTAATATTTTATTCATCAAATCAGTTACATACAAAAGTCCTACGTTACAAAGGTCTACATACTACTTAAAGATCATTACAATGATTTAGATGAAATGATCCTATAAGATCGGCGATCTTCACGACAATGTCCACGGAAACACCAATCTCCTCCCTAGTACCTCGTCAATTATAATAAACCACCTAAGAAGCATGCTGCTCAGGATGGTCGACTTCTTTGGTTCGATGGCCAGGCTCTGAAGATCGAATTTTCTTCCAGACTAAATGAGCATTACCAGCCAGATAACCGGCAATACTCATTCACCCACAACAAGATATTGCTTTTACTTTAAAGATAAAACATTTTACTCTAAAGCAGCATCTCTTCGGGGCGGTCGCGAAACAGTAAACCTACCAGCGCATCCCAGTGGTCTATCACTCCGGAGGTAACATCCAAGAGCGAGGGTGGCTGGTAAGTATGAACCCCCCATGTGCAAACGGAAACCACGGACCACTAATTGATGAAGACAAAAGCTGAGGCCTCATGGGACCCGTTAGTACAAGGAAGGGCTGACATGGGACCCGTCAGTACAAGGTAGATGAACATCAAGTTATTACAGAGTGAATCACGATAATGTGACTTTTTGAATATTATGGGATCTGAAGGCAAAACAAAATCTAAGGAAACTGAGATCTCCATCCTTTTTGAGAAATGACAAATGGAATATGCAAACCGTCTCCCTATTTATAGGGATAGACTCAAACAATCCAACGGCTGAAAAAGCATTTGATCAACGAACACAGATGCGACCCCTTGACTCCCCGCAATAAATGCTAGTAAGTTGGAACGGCACTATCTAATCGCCTCAACTAGTCGATAACAAAAGAGGCCATAGATCGAAATGATCAAACCTAAAAAAGCTTTGGATTAGACATACCGGCACAATCCTACTTCATGGTCGACGGCTTAAACCCTAGAATCCACAAACGAAGTCATACAAGCTTTAAAATCGCAGCGAAAAGGACAGTTGCTCGATAAAAGATAAAAGACCAAACCCTTCACCATACGAGGGATGTCACTGCCTCATACATCATATGGATGACCATTGACTAAGACATACAGGAACTCCTCTGGAATCCAAGATATCTGATATAGAAATCAGGAGAATAGTCCTCCTTATTCAAAACAGCAAGGACGTAACTGCCTAACATACCAGAGAATTGCTTAAGGAGGTCTGAACAGGTCAGATCTGACTAAGACTTCTACAATTTCCAATTCCTCCCATATCAAAGATATGCTATAAACGAAACATTGGTTGAAGAACAAGTAGTTCGAAGTTGATAATGAGAAACATAAAGTTTTGGAGGATACTGAAAGGGTTATTTTCTCTTAGTCTTATGAAAAGAAAAGAAGAGTTCAACAAAAGGTATAAAAAGCCTGCTTATATAAAAGTATGTGTCACAAAAGGACAATTTTACAAGGCATGGATTGAACATCGACCAAAATGCTGAACGTTCCCTAACAGCAATTCAATCGACTATCCAATACGAATAAACCTACTATCTGCATAATTATGCGCAAACATGATTTTGAATATAACCCAAGGGACTATACTGGGTTGATCAACAAAGATTTGATTTGCAGAGCAAACATCAAGATCAAGCTAGCTTTTCTCTATCCTAAATATTCTCCGCAAAGATCAATTTCAGATACGTGTGCTAAACAATTCTGATTATTTCATGATGATTATATTTATGCATAAAGGCAAAATGTGCATAACATGGAGAAGAAAATAGATATAGGCAAGAATCTGCCTACAAGAAGATCATAATTTCCAATTTAGTCATTCTCCCAATACAAAAATCTCCGCCCGAACAACTACACAAAAGTTGGGCACCTAAAAAAAAAAAAAAGAGAGAGAGAGAGAGGTCACTGAGAAGAATCGCCAGAGGGGCGACCAGCAGAGACAGGCCTCCGAGGAATCAAGTTACCAGCAAACACCATCAACTCCTCTTGACGCTTGAGATAACCGGCATCGTAACCATCCTCATAAGCCTGCTGACGAGACCTCTCTGCCAAGGCGGCAGCCTGAACTAAGTCATCTTTCTCTTTCTCAAGAACAACTTTATCAGCCTCTAATTTTTGGAGGTCATCTCGGGCAAGCTGCAGTTGCAAAGACAGCCCTGCGGCCTTAGCTTTTTCTGACTCCAACTGACCTTGATGAGCTCTCCGGCTACTCCACAGTTCGTCGTTTTGCACACCTAACTGGAGCGCAAAATGTTTGGCCTACAAAGAAAAACAATGAGAAAAATCTTCACAAGACATGAAAGTCGAAATAAAAATAGGGAAAAATTATCGAAAAAATATGTCTACCTGCTCGCACATCTTAACAAGAGACTGCACAAGGCGTACATTTGAAGTACCCTCAAGTTTCTTCAGCTCACCAGGCAAGATGGTGCTTAAACCCAGATCCCAAGACAAAGCATCAGGCTCAACTGAACCAGGCAGTTCGCTATTAGGTGGGACACCATCAGGGCGTGGAGTCTCTGACAACGTAATATCCTTAACTTGTTCAAGGATGCATCGATCGTCTAATGGACGAGGTGAGTCTCTCTCGTTGGGGCTAACGAAGGTCTCCTTGCCCGAAGCAGAAATAACGGTTCGACGACCAGACCTCGACCCAAACCGACCCCCAGAAGGTCCCCCAGGTTCAAAAGAAGCAGTCGTTACAGTGGTATCATGAAACAAATATTCAGGACAATCTTGCAAAATAGATTGCGTTATGGAAGGATTAACAGAAAAACCATCTCCAACTTGCCCTTCACTGGCATTCAGGGCAGTAGAAGTAGAAAAAGGAAGGGAACTAACAAAATCCCCTCCATGAGACCCATGCTCATAAGAAGAAAAACCTGAAGAAACAGGTATGTCGTAAACATGCTCCATGTTGGATGGATCCCCAAAAGCTAATCGACCAGGGGAAGGCCTACTACCTACCCCGGTGGAAGAAGGAAAATTTGGTTGAAGAAGCGACGAACTAACTTCTGATAAAGGTTGGGACGTGATAGCAGGACTATCGATCATCGAACTACTAATCAAGGACGAACGAGGAGGCTCCATCGAAGGCCCGTCTCTTCGAGATTTTTTCGATCTGTTATCCCGGGCGCCCTCACGGGAAGGTCGCTTCGAAGTATTACCAAAAAGGTTACTCATGATCGGATTATGGAAAAATACAAATTAATATCGAGAAAGTTTATCGACTAGCTAAAGAAAGAGTATTTTGTTAAGAGAGGAGTATAGCAGTAAAAAAAAAACAAGTCAAGTTTTTACCTTTCGTATTTATACTACACGAAAGGACGCGACAGACCTAGAGAAAGGGCGCGAACTAGGAAAACTGACCTGGGAGCAAACGCTAGAATTTGAAAAGACACACACATAATGATTACGGCAAATTAAATGACTTGTCTGAATTATTACGGCGAATGTGAAAAGACACGACTATCAGAATACCAAACATTTAGCGTACAAAGTAAGGAAAGCTAAAGTTACAATTAAAACCTACAAATGAATAATTACAAAGATTATTTCAAAAATAAATCACTATTTCAAGAAGCCTGGTCGCTATCCGGAATCTTCTGTTCGCTACCGACGTCCTCAGTCATGCATATATCGTCTTCTTCTTCTTCGTCGTCTTCTGGATCGATAAAAGTATTATCGAGCTCATCGTTAACATCAGAAGGAGGAATCGGCAATGGATTTCCAAATTCTTCGACAAGGTGAGCCAGAGGAAAACCTTGATATACGACATCGGGAACCTCGGAAGAAGAATAAAGTTTGCCATAGCGATTCAACCGAATGTGCGCCGCCTTAAAATACTCCTTTCGACGGTCGTCGATCATCTCTAAAGCGACCAGCTGATGAATCGCCTTCTTAAAAGTATTCTCAAGAAGAGGACCGACCATCCGATACACCAACGCCGTATGAACAGGAGAATTAAGGAATTCACGAACAACTCTTTCATCAGGATTCCTACCATATCGATCCCTAAGCCCACTAAGTGGGACATCCTTTTCGTACTCCTCTAAAGAAGTTTCAAGGTTCGATACCTGAGATTCAAGCTCACTAATTCGAGTCGTGCTCTGTAACTGCAATTCCTCTAACTTTCTAGCCATTTGATTGGCCTGCCCTTGAGCACGAGAAACCTCCATCACCCTGTCTATCATTTCTTGATCTTCGGTCCCGGTAGCACGAGTCTCTACGATGGGAACGGAAGAAGATGTTGAGGGACCAACCTCTGAACCGGAGGATTTATGAAGTAAAGCTTTATACTTCTCTTCCAGGAACTCGCACTGTTGTTTCCAAAGTGCATTTTCATAGGCGTATGACGCGAGACAAGTTTTAGTCTAGAAGAACAAAGAGAGTAAGAAAAAGAGATGGATTAGTAAATTAAGGAAAACCCTTAAAATTATCTGTCAATATGATTGAAGGAAAAAGATATCACCTTCTCAGCATAAAGAGAAGCTCGCTGGAATTTCTCCAGAGGATCCTTATGAAGAAGCTTATTGAGATCGCGAGTAAAAACGCCAGACAAAAGAACACAGGTCGCCTTATCGACCGCGTTCGAGTAAAAACGCCAGACAAAAGAACACGGGTCGCCTTATCGACCGCGTTCTCACTATCATCATGAACAAGAGAATCCTTCTCGGAATAACCAGCGGTCCTCCTTCCCTCTAAATGATCCTCGATCATTTCGACCAGAGTAGGTTTTGGATGTTTATCTCCGAGTAAAGAAAGGTCGTCACCAGAACGTCCATAGTAACTCCTTTTTCTACCCACTGGATTATTAGTAGGATGAGGCATTGACCAGCTGCGACATCCTCGAATACCCAAAGAGGATCTAAGATGAAGAGGAGGATAACCAGATCCCGTGCCCTGACGAATAGGGGACTCACGAGAAGAATCTGGAGATTCCTCTCTATTCTCCTCAGATTCATGACCCAACTCCAGCTTCCTTTTTCGCGACGCTCTCTGCTCGATAGGGACGTTCTCTACGGATTTGGAAGATTTCGACAGCACCATTTTTCCCTTCGAAGAATGTCGAGAGTTTTCTACCATATGGGCTGAAAAAGAAACAAAATAAAAGTTAGTTTCTCCGTATAAAAGGTATAGTTACAGCACTAAGATAAAATAAAGTACTAACCAAGAGGTTCAGATGATGAACTGATGGGAAAGTTATGAACACTTAACCCCGCCTTACGAAGGAAAGCCTCCCCGATCAGAAGAGCGCTTTGATATTTGTTTGCACGCATTTCGGGGATCTCAGCGATAAACTGTACATCGTCAGGAACAAGTTCACCAGTCGGTAAGCGACCTCCAGGAATCCAACTGGAACCATGATCCCATGAAAAAGGCATGGTCGAACCATCCGCCAAACAAATATTAGACGGAGGACGAACAAAAAAGAAATGAGATTTCCATGAAGGATTACTAGAAACAGGGGCGTCAAAGATTGCTCGACTAGGCCGCTGACTAGCGAAGAAATATCCACGATTTGAGGAGCTAGAAATATTGAAACGGAAAAGTTGCGTAAAATTACGAAAAGAAGGTTTAAACCCCTTTGCGATCATCAAAACGGAAAAACAAACCACAAAAGCAACGGAATTTGGAACCAGCTGTGTCAAGCACACACTGAAAGTTTTCAAAACTTCGAGAAAGAGGGGAGACAAAGGAAGACGCAGTCCGCTATTGAAGTGAGCCGTATAAAAGGCTCGACATCCCTCCGGGGGAGACGTGACCCTATCAGTAGGGGAAGGAAGAATTATCTCAGAACCTTCCGGAAAATATTTGGTATAATTATTCACAACCTCCGGGAATGTTTCCACCGTATAGGCACAAGCTACGTCCTCAATTGGTTCAGAAATCTGAGGAACAGTACCTTTGCCCTTTTTGGCTCGGGCAGCCACATCTGCATCAGAAAGGATTCGTACCTTGAAAGTATCTTCTACAGGGACGACGAAGTCAGATACTGTAGTTTGTTCGCCCAAAGGATTAGAATGCAACTCCTCCTCGTTATCGGGGGCGACGATCTCTCTAGAAGAGGAAGAAGATCTTCTTACAAAAGCCATATATTCTGGTTCTCGGAAGATGAAGGTCGATAAAAGGAAAAAATTTATGAGATGAACGACTAATCAGGGAAATGATTACAAGTTGTAAGGAAGTATAAAAGAGAAATGGCGAACTCAAAAGTCACCTATTTATAATAAAATGAGACAAGACGTTTCGAACTCATCGCAGCTACTCATATTCCCGCCAAAAACGGAAGGATACGAAAGGCCTCCTGAATAGACGCGTGGCGATTCGTAATCGAACAGAGAAAACGACTATCTATGATGTGTAGCACTCTTTTCCTTACTTAAGATTTTTTCCCACAGGGTTTTTTCTTAAGAAATGTTTTTAACGAGGCTCCATTCATAGAAAACAAACAGTCGTAAAGATTTATCTACTTCTACGAGCTTCTATTATCTATACGCTCGAAGAAGTGAGGGAGTACTGATGGGGGCTATTTCGCACCCTACATACTACTCGGATCGAATGAAGAAGATAAGATCGATTCGACCAATTCAAACAGATCGGGATCATCTTACTGACCCGATCAAGTGCAGCTCGCTTCGATAGAAGATTATACTCCGGACTCAAGAAGGATATTTGGGCCGAGTCCTATTAGGACTATGTCTCCTTGTAACGCTAGGTTTAAAATTATATAAATACCTAGTTAATCATTGTATTAGACAACTACGAAATTCCTGAACTCTAAGAATACAGGATTTAACACTGCTTACAACAGCACAACTCAATAATATTCAATATTATTACAGAGCTTTTTACCTTCATATCGGTGTGTTCTTAGCTTTGTTTTGTGGTTTTACTTCTTGTTCTTGAATATTGCTTTTCTTTGTAACCGATCCATCCGGAATAAAGTAACAGAGCCCTATATAACATATATATAAATATCGAAAACCCCCCGATATCACAAATTTACTGATATTCAATTAACCCGACGAAATCCGGCTAAATCAGCTGGGATTTCCGCCTCTTCTGCCCCTTGAGAATATGCGCGACCTGAGTCTTGCTTGGTTTGCTCAAGCTCGATCTTAATTCTTTTAAGCTCATCTTCGAGTGCGCTCTTTTCCGTAACTACTGATAACAATTCATCCTCCACAGAGGAAGAACGTTTCTTATTTATACTCTCCAGCTCTTTCTTCGCTTCAGACAATTCTCGTTGACTCTCTGCCAGTTGAGATCGAAGGGTTTGATTATCAGTGAAAATTTGTGTGTATGCATCGTGAGCATCCTGCGACTCCTGCTCTAGCAATGCTAAGCGATAAGTCTGAAGAGCCAACAAATCCCCGACCTATGAGGAATTTTTGGTTGTCAGTGAATGATTAGAGACTCTAAAGAAAGAAGAAATAGTCAAAAGATAAATTCTTACCTCATGATACGTCCGGGAGAAATCACTCAGAACCTCAAAACTACCTTTAACGGTTTGAAGCAGCATGTCCCGCTTAAACCGACTAGCCATATAAATTCTAGTGGCTTTGTCGAATTCATTCTCACCACCTGAATCCAGATCGATTTGAATACTCCCGTCCTCAGGGTATCCAGCAGTCCTGCTACCGCGAAAATGTTCGTCCATAAAATCTGCCACATCTGGCTCCGACCTACCCTCTCGGCATGGAACCGAGTTAGAACTCACACCAAAGGGCTTTACCCTCCTAGAAGGTCCCGAGTGGTCAACATTCCTCTTTTGACTAAGGAGTTTCTCGTACTCCTGGACACCCAGAATTCGGTTCCAAGAATGTTGACTATAGCCAACGGACGAAAGAATAGAAGTATCGGGGGAAAATAAAGTTCGGAGAGGTCCAGCAGTGGCAGAATTCAAGGAACTCATAGTACCAAGCCCTCTCAGATCGGGAACTGTAAGTGGTATTTCAACTGAATCTCCACCTAAATTACTCGCATGTGCCCTTCTTTCCGAAGTATGCGGCGACAGCTCGAAGTAGAATGGCATATCTCCAACTGAGCTAGCAGTGGATAGTCGAAACCTCTCATCAATTCGACTTGGAAAGGAAATGCAAGATTTTGTTAAATTAAAGTAAAAGAATCAATCTGCCACGCATTGAGATGAGGAGAAGACTAAAAACATACTCAAAGAAGCAGGCGCACGCGACGAAGCGGCAGAGGCAGACAGGTCATTAATCGGCTGACGGGATCCTTCGGAAGATTGAGTGGGAAAAGAATATTCGATCATTGGGGCAGGATAGTCACATTTGCTCAACCCAGCCAGCTGCAATACACCCTCTTGGACCAGAAGCATGGTCTGATAAGGATTGGACCGTAGCTGATCGAGAAATTCATCGGACAGACGATGATTGAGTCTCTCCTTAATTCTGCGAGGACCATATGACCAAGAATTCACGCCATCCCACCGATATGGTCTGGTCTTCAAGCTACCGTCAGATACGGGCACATCAGGGCCTTTCACGAAAAAGAACCTCCTCTTCCATCCTTTACTTTTATCCGTTGTTATGTTCGTAAGAATAGGCCTCTTCGACCGTTGAGAGATGGACATGAACCCAATATTCGAGCCCTTACACAGGTCCATTCGAAATATTTGCCAAAAATTACTGAAAGAGGCTTCCTCCCCTTTAGCTTCCATAAGAGCGCTGAACGCTACGATATATGCAATGGAATGCGGGAGAAGCTGAGCGGGGGAAAGTTAAAAGAAAGTCAAAATGCTTCGCAAAAGAGGGCTAAACGGAATGCGCAAGCCGTAAGAAAATTGTTTTTCGTAGAAGGCTTGACACCCGACAGGAGGCTCGGTCGCACACTCGGTATAAGAAGGGATGACGATCGAAAATCCCTTAGGGAGAAATTTCCCGAACTCTGCCTCGAGATGAACGCGATCCTTCTTAAATAAACCACAGGAAGTTTGATGGGCAGGAAGTTCTGACCTGTTTGAAGTGACTGTATTAGGATGAGGTGTATGTCGAAAAATCCTGACGAAGGCGCCCTCGCCGATACTATGCTTCTCGACCATGTTTTCCTCTAAATCTTCGGTCTGATCAGCATCCTCATCTTCTGGATGAAATTCTCCATCCTCATAATCGTCGACAAGCTTTAGCAAAGGATCGGACTCTTGGTCCTCTCCGACTTTGTTCTTGCCCTTCAGACCTCTGGAACTAGACATTGTGGAACTAAGAAACGATTATACTAAAGCGGCTGTTTCTTCGACCTGAATACTCCGAGCTCAAGAAAGTATGCGATTTGTGAGTAATTTTTAATAAGTCAACATATATATACGGGGTTAAAAGGGTAAAATTGCAAAACCGGTCCCCAAGTAACCGCGACGATTGAACTTACTCTGGATAAAAAGTTAAAGTTATTTTTCGGAGAATTGCATTCTAGATCCCTCACCTTCCGGAATTTGGAAAACGTTCCTTGGAAATTGTTCCTATGATATTTCATCGATACTTGTGTTGCGACCGGAAAATTATGGAAGCATTCGTTATGGAATTGAATGAATCATCACAGTAATTGACGGTAAGGAAATTCTCGATCTAGAGGTCTTACGTAATCAATGGACAACAAGGATAATCTCACGGCACGCCATTATATTGTTTCTAATGTATGCACTCTTTTTCCCTAGCTCGGTTTTTATCCCAAAGGGTTTTTCCGAATTAGGTTTTTAATGAGGCATGCCCAAAAACGTATTTCAAATGGCTCATGTTGCCCCAGCGTTCAAAATAGCCTATACTTCTTCGAGCTTAAGCTTCACTTTGCGCTCGAGAAGTGGGGGAGTATTGATGAGGGATAATTTGGATCACCTATTTTTACTAGCTCGATGTGGAACGAACAGCACAAGTTTCCGTCCCCGGAAGTGCCGAACCAGGCAGGGTATGTACTGATCTGTTCCGAGCCAATAAAGAGAATCTGAGGTCGAAGACTGCTGTTGGGCCGAGCCCAGGCCCAAGTCAGCGGGCCAGGAAAGTACTCTTACAAATATGTCAGAAAGCCCAATATCACAGTTATAAATACCCCTAGCATTTATGATGAACAAACAACTTCCCAGGTACTCTTCCTTCGAGACTGCTGCTCGGACTTACTTGGGAATAACAGGATAGGCTAGCTTGTATGTATTTCACCCTCTAGCTTGTACGGCATCCAGTAATGCTCGAATAGGACTCTCGATACTTGTAATTTATACTCAATCATCTCGAATACAAATATTGTTGATCTTTTCCTTCTATTTATTAGCATTTATACCGCATCACATATTGTCTTGATCGAACACACGAAAACGCGTAAGATCATATCCCAAGAACCTTCGTTACCCACGTCGGACCCAAATCCCACCCGAATTTCGCCCGACACTTCATCGTGAGAAAGAATCAATTCAATTAGAATCCCCTTCAAGTGATTCTGAATTTGACTCTGATGATGATATTAAAGATTCAAATGTAGTTTGGGATTCTGATGAAATTGACGCCATTTCATCTTTTTTTACTTCAAAAACCAGGTAAAATTAAACAGGGAAAGACCTTTACCGCTCCCTCTTCCTCACAAAATCCGACCTTTAGGACTTCCACTCAGAAAAAATTCAACAAAACATCCGTTTCTTTA
Organism: Penstemon eatonii; assembly: GCA_038501285.1. Classification (NCBI taxonomy): domain Eukaryota; kingdom Viridiplantae; phylum Streptophyta; class Magnoliopsida; order Lamiales; family Plantaginaceae; genus Penstemon; species Penstemon eatonii. Next base: position 54,306,651 of record CM076715.1, on the reverse strand, counting down.
AGGCAGCTTGGATTTTCAAGAAACCAACTTTCTTGATTGGCTTAGCTAAGGAAATCAAAAGCCTTCCACCAGAGGAAAATGTATCCAAAGTTCTTACCAGTGGTCTCAGTTCTACGAAAAGGGACATTGTCGATGACCGTTCGTGAGTTCAGCCACATGGGTCCTCCGGATCGAGCTCTACACTCCTTTTGTCGGGCTCAGAACCGGCCCAATTTATTCCCGAGTGATCGTACCCTTGCTTCAACTATCGAGGTCTTGACAAGGGCATGTTCGGTCTTCCATCTTTATCATGTGATGATAAAGCTATTTGTTGCTTTGAATGATCTTCCGACGATTACTAGATATTTCTCTAAGTTTAAGTGTGACGGCCCGGCTCCACGTGTTCGTTGGATAACAGTCGAAAAATTATTATTATTTTGAAAAAGTGTTAAAAATATTGAAACTTTTTTTTTAAGAAACAATAAATTAAAATCGAGAATTAAAAGCTTTAAGCGGAAGCGGTTTAAAATAAAATAATAACAATTTAAATTACTAAGTTTTGACGGAAAAAAATCAACTTTCCGTAGTAGATGTCTAAAGCGAAAGCATTTAATCACAACATATCAAAATATTTTAACAAAATCAACCGAGAGAGATAAATAAGTAATTTATGAAAATCTTGTCTCTTTTACGAAAATATAGATCATCTTAAACGATTCAAATATTCTAAGCAAGGTTTTAAACAAAATCTAAAAAGAACATAAATCGACAACAAAATATAATTACTCTCCCATATACTAGGGTGGGATCGCAACCGTGATAACCTAACCGCAACCCGAATATTATTTTCCAGAACACCTGAAACTGAAAAGAATGAAACATAGAACACATAAGTTGATCGTCCAACTTAGTGAGGCTATATGCGAATTTGCATGGTGATGTGTGAATGCAACATATTATATAACATAAGCATGTTATCAAGCAAATTATCATATATTCAAGACGAAAGAAACACGGAGTTCACATAACCAAGAATTGTTGATGCCGGAGTTCACATAACCAAGAATTGCTGATGTCGTCCTCCACCCTCAGTCTGATGTCTATTAAAACACACCAAGTAAGGAGCGGTCTTACTATCTAATATGCATCGACATGTCTTTTTCTAAGTTCGTCCTTACTCCCCAAGTGTTCCTCCCCACTTGGATTGTAAGGCCATGCCTATTGGTAACCGTGACAATCCTGCCGGACCTTGCTGTCTAGGTTGGCATCAGGTCCATATACCAATTAAAAGGGGCCCACACAAAATCGAAAACAAACGGAAAACACAAAATCGAAAACAGACTGAAACATAACATATCAAACATATTTAACATATAATCAACATTTAACAAATTATCAACTGCAAATTTTTGGTATCATGATAATTTTGTAAATTATATATTCGCAACTAGTAGATTTGGATGTAGCATGTATTTGGATAATCATGTTGAGATGCTAAGTGATTTCGTGCGAGTAATGTCGACCTAGTAGTTAACTTATTCGTGACGAAATGCAAGAGAAATTAGAATATAACATATGCTTTGATTATTAAGAGCATTGGTAAATGTTCGACTCGATCTACTAGCACATCGAACCAACATACAAGTTCAACACTCAACGCTCACCTTTGTCACTTAGTATAGCGACTAAAACTCCACAAATGAAGCGTATCCGATACCTGAGCAACGTATACGACTTAGAATTTATCTAACAACCTTACTTAAACATAACTAATGAAAATCCTATACAAGGATTTCCTTAACTAACACATCGCACAAAATTGCTTAGAACTTTTGACATCAACTCCTCTTTAAAGTATTTATTTTCGAAACTCAAAATACTAATTACATAAATCAGCGCCAAAACAACAATTTTTTTCCTTAATTTTTCAGATTTACAAAACAACCCCTAAACTTTTAAAAACATCCATTTTTGCGAAAATTTGGAACAAACTTTAAATCAAAGGATTTGTAACTAAACCCATATCGAAAATCAAATGAAAACAGAGTATTAAGTATCTTGTTACTCAAAAATCAAAGCTTTAAAAATCCCACAAGTTTAAAACTTTTCAAAAATACCCTCATAGTTTTGAAAACTTAAGAAAATCAATTTTCTTGAAAAATAATTCAATATCCAATCATTTAAGCAATATTTAAAAATAATCAAGCATAATTTCAATATAAAACTGAGATTAACAATAAGTTTTAATAACTTTTCACAAACTAACAATGAGAAACAAAAAGTTATTTAATTATAAATTTTTTTTAAATTTTCAATCTTAAAACACAAGTGATCAAAGCACTACTTCAAATCAATTAATCAAAAGTTTATAAAAGTAACTATGTAAAATAGTGACAAAACAGCGCCTTTGCCCCCTTATTTTCAGAATTGCAAAACTAACCCCAAAAGTTTCAAAAACTCCCTTTTTGCAAACAAATTTGGAGCAACTTTAAAACAAATTTTTTTTAAGTAAACTCATACCAAATATCAAACAAAAATAGAGATTTTCGGTCTATTATACTCCCAAAATTTTAGTATCCCTAACCCTTCAATTTTTAAAATCTTTCAAAAATATCCCCTAAAGTTTCGAAAATTATAAACAATAACGTTCTTACAAAAATAAATCAAGATCCAAACATATAAGCAATATTTAAACAAAATCAAAGCAAGTCACATTAAATATAAACTCAACAACTTATCACAAAAGCTACAAGGATAAACTAAACTTCTTCAATATATACGTAAATAGAAGAAAGTAAAATCACAAAGATTAAAGAACACAAGCATAGACAAATCTTTACCCAAAACAACATAGGGGATGAAACTCTCTTCATTTCCAGACCTCCGAAGGTAGTGGTGCGGCTCCGGTGGTGGTTCATAACAAAAGCCCTCAAATCCTTACTTTTCATCAATTTCTAACAACTGTCGATTCACTTTGGTAGATCCAAACGACGATCCGAACGGTCAATATGTAGCCCCATGTGTGTAGGACCTTCAACAAAATTTGGGCATGATCCAATCGAACGGTGGACGAAGACGTAATGGTCGAAAAACTGAGGATGTGTTGTGTACAACCGAAAATTCTCTTTCTAATGTCACTACAAGAAAAGCAGAGTTTTTCGACAGGAATTTCCGACGGACCAAAAACCCGTCGGAAATTAATTGATATTTCCGACGGCATTTTCGACGGACAACCAAATCCGTCGGAAAATGCACTTTTTCTGAGAAAGTTTATGGGGATTTATTTCCGACGGGTATATTCCGTCGGAAATTCCATTAAAAAATAAACTAAAATTATTTTGTAAATTTTCCGACGGAAAAAAAGAAAAAAAAAAGAGAACAAATTTTCGACGGCATATATCCGTCGGAAATTGCAATTAATAAATTGAAAAATAAAAATATATTTTCCGACGGAACATTGCCGTCGAAATTTATTTAAAAAAAAGGAAAAAAAAAAGAGAACTCATTTCCGACGGCATCTATCCGTCGGAAATTGCATTTAATATATTGAAAATTAAAAATATATTTTCCGACGGAACATAGCCGTCGGAAAATATTTTTAAAAAATGAAAAAAAAGAACAAATTTCCGACGGCATATAGCCGTCGGAAATGTCATTTAAAAAAATTAGAAACTAAATTATATATTTTCCGACGGAACATATCCGTCGGAAAATATTTTAAAAAAAGGAAAAATAAATAATAAGTTTCTGATGGATTATTTGCAGTCGGAAAAAAATTTAAAAAAAAAACAAAAAATCAAAATGTTTCCGACGGAAGCTTGCCGTCAGAAAATATGTAACACACACACACACACACATATATATATATATATACACGACAGAATGTTGCCGTCGAAAAATATTAAAAAAATAAAGAAAAAAATTAAATTTTTCGACGGGTTATGTTCGTATGAAAATATATAAAAAAGAAGAACAAATACATTTATAATTTTCACTTGCCATAATCTGTCGAAAAATATTATGAAAAATAAATTAAAATATTCTGACGGGACTAATCTGTCAATTAGACCTTCAATTCAAGAATCGGTCGATCTAATTATGAATAACCTCAATGTACATATCCCCGAAGTCAATAATGTTGACTTTGGTCAATTTGACATTCAATTCGAGAATCGATCGATTTAATTTTGAATAACCTCAATGTACATAACCGGGAGTTCAATAGTTTTGACTTCGGTCAATTAGACCTTCAAATTGAGAATCGATCGATTTTGTTTTGAATAACCTCGATGTATATATCCCCGAAGTCAATAATGTTGACTTCGGTCAATTAGACATTCAATTCGAGAATCGATCGATTTAATTTCGAATAACCTCAATGTACATAACCAGGAGGTCAATAGTGTTGACTTTGATCAATTAGACCTTCAAATCGAGAATCGATCGATTTTGTTTCGAATAACCTCAGTGTACATATCCCCAAAGTCAATAATGTTGACTTTGGTCAATTAGACCTTCAAATCGAGAATCGATCGATTTTGTTTCGAATAACCTCAATATACATATCCCCGTAGTCAATAGTGTTGACTTTGGTCAATTAGACATTCAATTCGAGAATCGATCGATTTAATTTTGAATAACCTCAATGGACATAACCGGGAGGTCAATAGTATTGACTTTGGTCAATTAGACCTTCAAATCGAGAATCGATCAATTTTGTTTCGAATATCCTCAATGTACATAACCTCGAGGTCAATTAGAGCTTTTATTCCTATTTAACAAATATTTTGCAATAATTTAATGTAATTAAGTTTAATACAATTTTTTTTAAATAATTAAAAAAGAAAAAATTTCCAACGGGTTTGGAAACCCCGTCGGAAATGGACTGGTATATTACGGACAACAGCCCTAATTTCCAGATCTACATTCTCTCTTTCACAAATTCATCCCCGTCCCGCCGTTACTGCTGCCATCTCCCCACCGCACTGTTTGGTCCCTCCACCATTAGCCACCGTCCCATCCCCCTCTACCATCTCCGTCTACCATCCCCGTCCACCATCTCCGTCCGCCATCACTGTCCAGGCCGCCCTCCCCCATCTCCGTCCAGATCGCGGGCGGACCATCTTCCACCATCACTGTCGAGGTCGCCATCATCTCCGTCCCGCCACCACAGTCACGGGACCCTGCTCCATCGGAAACCACCGCCAACAACCCTAGGCCCGAACTCCTCGAGCCCAACCCTTTTTCACAAAAAATTTGAGGTAAATTTCTCATTTTTTCCCTTATTTTCATTTTTAGTTTAATTCTCTGTTTGTCGAATTTTGTTATTTGTGTCTATCTGGATTTGGTTGTTGAAAGCGTCCTCCCATAGTGTTCTGTTTGGTATTAAGGAAAGTGGGATTGATGAAATGTTTGGGTAGAAATGAGCTGACGTTGGGATTGGATTAATTGATATTAGGATCACTGTAATTATGAAGATAATAATAATATAAAATGGGAATTTCATTGTTATGTTTTGTTTTGTTCGAGCTAGTGTGTGTAAGACTGATTGAATGTTTGATTTGAATGAATGAATGAATCAAGAGATTGGATCAGGGTTTTATATTTAATTAGTTACTCCCTCCGTATTTGTTTTGGCGGCAGGCAGTATTCTTTTATATTTGGAACATAGTACAAAACTTGGATTGGTTTTAATGTGTGTCTGTAAGAATATAGTCAAAAATGATGATTGAGTAGTCTTAAAAGTATATTGCTATATATGTACTTAAACAAGAAAAACGATATTAATCATTCTAGGCTCAATTTCTCAGCAACTTCTTCTTCTTCACCATCACGCTTCATTTTGACTTAAAAGGACAAAGTTATGAAATTAAAAGCATGAAGCTGAAATTAAATTGGATTGCAGCGCATTCTGGCTTCAATGTGGCCACCAGAAGACGAGAGCTGGTCTGAAGAGTATGCTTCAAATCATGTTGGGAAATGCTAGGATCCTCTCAAATGTGACATACCATTGGCCAGAGCTTTACATTTCTCGCTTCCTATACGTGAGGCCTTTCACTGTGGTTAGTGTAACTTTCATGATATTATTTCTTAAATTTTCTTTAAGGCGTATTAGACCAAATTAGCATAGCTGGAGAGTGGAAAATGACGTAAATAAAGAACGTATGGTTTGTGTGGTTTTTCAAAATATTTGAGGAGTTTTGGCTACTTCTACTACATTACTCGGTAAGCCATTCTTTTAAAATTATCAATTGCTTAATTTTCTATATATCAGTCAATATTAGATATAACTTTTGTTTTTCCTCGTTTCTTAGTATTGCTATAAAATTAAGCAATTTGAGTTGTGAATGGTTCACAGGTGACAAACAACAGGAGCTCCGAGCCATATGAGTTTCATTATCAAAATTTGCCAAGCTGTGCTCTAAAAAAGGTTGTCTTTGGTACGTCTTCCTTCACATTTAAGCCCCCTGATACATTGGATTTCTAAATTCTATTATTCATTATTGATGTCCTGTCTAGAGATTGGATCGTGAAAGGAATTGTTAGGGAATGGATTCAAGGCTGTTTAGCTATTTACAAAATCTAATTCAATACATGTTTTTCTCGAAATGACTTTAACAAAATGAATTAGCATTATATTCTCTAACCCAGTGAACTTCTGCATATGAGGTAATGTAAGACTTGAAGCCTTTCAATTCGAACTCAACTGCAGAAGCATGTTGCTTTAATACTTTAGGACAGGAGCCTTTAGCCTATGGTTACTACGCGATACACATGATGTAGATGTAATCATCTTAGTCCTTCCCCAGGAATATTAACCTTAATGCAATTACTACCATGTATTTGCACTTTTATTTCAAAAGTGAACTGTTCTAGAGGCCCTCGATATGTTCAAAACTTGATAAGCAGCTCTCTTTACAAAATTTTTGATAAAATTGTTATTTTTCTAGCTATAAGAAAATGTAATTTTGCTTATGCTTTTCAATATCGATCTTGAATTGTTTCATAGCATGTATTACAAGAACAAGTCTTTGTAAAAGTTCTACCAGTCCATCTTTTAATCTTTCATAATAAATAGTCAGGTCTTTCAGTTGGAATTTGGAATAATTTACTGGATCGTTCATTGTGGTCGAAGTGATGATAACAATTCTTATCCTCGAGTTGTTTGTTTCTTGATTGCAGCTATTAATTTGAAGGTTGTGTCATCTTATGTAGTTCCAATTCCAGTCTCCCTCTCACCATTTGCATCGAGGGTAATTGTCTCATCTCATTTTCTTGCATATGATCCTTTCTATTTTGCTTATTAAATTACACGAGACATATCATATATGATTAGATATCTGTATCATTCCTGTTCTGTTGTGAAATATTAGATATTGATACAGGACTTCGAATATGCAAGTTCCTCTTCCATGGAATTCAATCTTAAGTTATATGAAGGGGACTCTCTTACCATTATACTGATGGTTATTTCATGGAGATGTTGCTCAAACTTTTATATGCTTAGATATTTTGTTGTGAGTGCAATGCAACATTTGGATGTTTTCTGGCTTTTAGAAACTTCATCAAGGTACTTGTAAACAGAACACAAAGACTTTGCATTCACTATTCTCATTGCCTCCGACAAATACATATCAATGCGCCATTTAATTAGATCATAAATATCGTGCTACACAATTTTCAATTGGTAATGACTGAACATTATCTATATACATCAGAATTATTCAACAATCGAAATGCACATCCCTAGTGTGTATATATATATATATATATATATATATATATATATATATATATATATTAACAAATTTGTTATGCTTTAATTTCAGGAACGACAACTTGGAGACATGAACAAGCAACTCAAGATCAAGGTTTCATTAGAAATGTCATCGGTAATAATTAATTAGCACACGCAAACATTTAATTAATTTTATTAAGTAGATATAAATTTTATGCAACTAAATTAATTAATAAAAATAATCTTTGCTATTAATTAGCAGCTTGACGCAGAAGGACAAGGTATGAGAGCCTTTCAGTGCCCATGGAACTCAACTTCATCAACTGGAAATAATAAATAATTTTTTTTTAAAAAAATTAATTAATTTCTGACGGGAATATCCCGTCGGAAATTAGAAAATAAAAATTATTTTTTTAAAAAATAATAAACATTTCCGACGGGATAGTCCGTCGGAAAATAATAAATAATTTTTTTAATAATTAATTTCCGACGGAATATCCCGTCGGAAATTAGAAAATAAAAATTATTTTTAAAAAAATAATTAATTTCCGACGGAATATCCCGTCGGAAATTAAGGTTAAACGGTTGACCCGAAACTAGTTTCCGACGGAACAGTCCGTCGGAAATTCCGTCGGAAGTTGTCCGTCGAAAAATTTCCAACGAACTTTCCAACGACCTTGATCCGTCGGAAATTGCCCGTTGGAAAGTCCGTCGGAAAATCACCGACGAGCATATTTCCGACGACCTTTCCGACCAACAAGTAAGGTGCAGTCATTTCATGAATTATCCCTGATTTAGCGCACAATTGCTGAAAAGGAAATTCATATTCACCTCCTCTATCAGATCTAAGAATTTTAATTTTCTTATTCAACTGATTTTCAACTTCGGCTTTATATTGTATAAAGGCATTTATTGCTTCTTTTTTCTTATGTAATAAATACACATAGCAATAGCGCGTACAATCATCAATAAATGTGATGAAGTACCTTTTACCTCCACGAGTAGGAGTTGCCTTTAAATTACATAAGTCAGTGTGAATTATCTCTAAGGGTTGTGAGCTCCTTTCGATTGAGTTGAAAGGTTGTTTGGCAAATTTTGCCTCTACACAAAATTCACATTTATATGACTTATCTACTTCAAAATTAGGTATTAAACCTAAGTTAGCTAATTTTTTCATTTTTCGAAAATTAATGTGACCTAAACGGTCATGCCATAATGTAGGAGACTCAAGCAAGTAAGCAGAAGTAATATTATTATTAATAAACTTGTTGTCTTTGCCAATCACGGCTACATTTGCCTTAAAAAGGCCATCACACATGTAACCCTTTCCTACATACATACCCTCTTTGGTCAGCACAAATTTATCTGACTCAAAGGCTAAACGAAATCCATTCTTAGTAAGGATATAACCGGAAATAAGGTTCTTCCTAATGTCAGGAACATAAAGTACATTATTAAGAGTCACATCTTTTCCCGAAGTAAACTTCAGCACCACCTTTCCTTCTCCTTCTACGACTGAATGAGCGTCATTTCCCATGAAGAGCATCTGCTTTTGTTCAAAATCTTTGTAAGTAGTGAACATGCTCTTGTCGTAGCAGATATGACGGGTAGCCCCAATGTCCACCCACCATCCTTTGGTATCAGCAGTTAAGAATGCTTCAGATACGACCGCTGCTAGATGCATGTCGTCCATGTCAGAAGCAGCAAAGTCAACGGTCACATCAGTCACATTTGCCTCATTTTTGTTAGGTCCTTTGCGGTGACGGCACTTCTTTGCTGGATGCCCAGTCTTTCCACAAACATAGCATGTGCCTTTGAACTTTCTCTTTTTGTTACTCTTTTGCCCTTTGTTTGAATTGTTTAGCTTACGCTTCTTGCTTTCATTGGATCCTTCCACAATATGAGCCTTAGCTCCCCCGGGAAGAGGCATTCCCATAAAGTTCAACCCTTTGTCGGTGATCATGCTATTCTCCTGTGTCTTCAATTTTTCTGCAAGATCTTGCACGGTCCATTTTGAAACCGACTTCTTGTGCCTTAGGTGATGTTTGAACCATGTCCATGCCGGAGGAAGCTTTCCAATTATGGAGGCCACCTGGTAAGACTCGCTTAGTTCATGCCCTTCAGCCAGAAGTTCATTGATCATTGTTTGAAGATCATTCACTTGCTCATACACAGATTTGCTATCAACCATTCGGTAGAACTGGAACTTATCCACAAGGAACTTTCTGTACCCAGAATCTTCAGTTCTGTATTTTCTTGTCAGACATTCCCACAGGAGTTTAGCAGTTTTTATTGGACTGTAAACCTTGTAGAGTGTCTCTTCCAAGCAACTGAGAATATAATGTCGGCACATAAAGTCATTAAGATTCCACGACTCGATCTGCTTGACTTCCTCAGGAGTTTGTTTCTCCTTAGCCACTGGTACCTCCTCAGTAAGGTATCGAGTTACGCCTAAAGTCGTTAGGTAGAACATCATCTTGTCCTGCCATGTTGCAAAGTCAAACCCTTTGAATTTGAAGGGTGGAATCAACGGAGGGGTAGGAATGCTTTTTGGTGTCTCCACCATATTGTTGTTTGATGCCATCTACACAGATGTATTAAACGGTTTACTATTGTCTTAAGATTGTTGGTGTTTAACAATCTGTGTAATAGAAATATACTCAATTTATATTTCTTGTAGTAACTATTAAGTATAAACTATAATTATAATTAAGTATAGTTTACTAAACTAATATAGTATATTAGTTTACTGTATTCAAGGTTTTAAATAAAACAAAGTAGTGGAGCAAAAACTTATTTAAATAAAATAGATGTTTCAATTTAAAATAATACAAGAATTTTATTTGAAAAAATTTAAGTAATTGAAATGAATAAAATTGAATAAAATAATCAAACTTTCTATTACTACGTATGTATGTATAGTATGTATATGAACAGTAAAAAGGGATTTAATTACCAAAACAGTGTATAAAGTTTTGAAATCGGATTTAAAAAAAAAATGACCAAGTTTATTTAAATGAATTTGAAAAACTTAATCTTACGAGGATTTTAGAAATAACTTTAATTTACAAATATGAAAATTAAATTTACTCACTAATTAATAACCGAAAAAGAAATGAGATGTAGAAGACTGAGGTTGCGAATGCAATTTCCTTAAGACAATACTTCCGAGGCTGCCTACGGTGCGATCAGTATTCCTCGGTAGTCTCCCAGGATACAACAGTCTATCCTTGTTGTTTTGCACGAACAAAAAGGACACGGGCGAGTTGGAACAAATAGAACTTTGACTAAAAATATTTAACTTGAGAAGTAGAGAATAATTTATACTTAATTGCTGGAAAAAATGGTGTGAGGAATTGGCCAGATTCCTCTCCTATTTATAGCAATTGAAAGAACTTGTTGGGGGGTCACAATTGTTCGAATTTAAACCAAACAATGGTTTGGTCCGAATGGGTGCCACCCATTCGGTTCAAAAAACCGACCAAACACACCCCTTTATTCAAATTCGGGCGGACAAAACAGATCCTTCTCGAACCTTCTAGAAGGGTCTCGCGGATCCTATTTGGATCACATGCGGATCCTAATTGGATCACACGCGGATCCTAATCGGATCATTCACGGATCTTTGTAAAAAAATTTGGACTAATTTTATTTATTGGGCCCAGATATTACTCTAGGCCCATTCCTACAAAGCCTTTCCACAATGAAAGCTAGGTGCCCCTTTTTATAACACTTTTGTAGCTCCACTTTCTCCTACTTTTCCATGTGGGATAGTGAGACTCGTCATTCTCTTCTCACTTCATTCATTAAGGTGTAGTATTAATCTAATTACACCAACATTTATAATGTGTATGTAAAAGAGATAATTGAGAGGATAAAAATCTGATCTTAAGTGTATATAACAAATATATACACATTGGGAAGAGAGGGAGACATAATGCTTAATCTTTTAATTCCACCATTGCATGTGTATATTGGGTAGAACAATTTATCCACCCAAGACCATGCTTTGCAGCCTAAAGAGTGTGCAAGGAGAGAAAATAATTACTCTTCTGCAGAAAATCTGCTACTTGGGCAAATTTTCACTTTGCCCCTGAAGTTTTGAAAACTTACATTTTTGTTCCTAAAACAAAATTTTTGTGCATTCAAGCCCGAAAATTTCAAAAAGGTCTTAATCTTATTTTAAAGTAACTTTTATATTTTGAATTATTTCAAAGTTCAAAAGATCACAAGATTTTAATTAAATTGTATATTTTAGTTCAAATTAATGCTTAACTTTGAAAAAAAAAGTAGCACATAAATTTGGGTTCAAAATCCAATCAAAAGGGCTCGAAATTTTTTACATTATGGAAATTTTTTTGCTCCGACTTATGATATTTATAGGGAAGTGATTAGAGTTTATATGGCTTCTGGTAGGATAGTTAAGTGTAAAGAAATCTGCCATGAGGCTGATCGAGATGGCTAGATTCATGTTGGATGAACAAACAAGGTTGCAGTTGCTACAATTATGATTACAAATCTGGTAAATATTGAGTTAAATTTGAAATATGCATACTACTTTTATTTATTGATTATTTTCGTTTTGAGTGGTTAGATTCATGTTGGATGAACAAACAAGGTTGCAGTTGCTACAATTATGATGACAAATCTGGTAAATATTGAGTTAAATTTGAAATATGCGTACTACTTTTATTTATTGATTATTTTCGTTTTGAATTTCCATGCAGTGTACTCTTTTCTTACTTAATTTGTTTATTTATGTTCTCCATTTCCAGTCGCATTATATTGTGATATTGTGCGAACTTGTCTTGATTAGATTAAATTAATTATTTATTTCATTTAATTAACTATAAAAGTTAATAGTGTAATTATCGCCTACTTTTAAATGAACAGATTTTAATGTAGGGGTATAATAGTCACTTTCTAGGTAAATTATGAAGTATATTCACACTTAAAGTGAGTGAAGCACGATGCTACTTAGGAATGGGGATAACTGATGTAGGAAAATTCACAAGGGCTTCTTCTATATATTTAATAAAAATAACATGAGTAGTTTTTGTTCTACCAACAACGCACATGGGGTGTTTTTGCATTTTACTCTCAATCTAAACATTGGGTTTGTTTGACGTTGGGGGCTGGTCTTGCCCTCTAATATAAGAATTGACATGTGTACTCTACGGGACACGTGTTAAAATGTGTATTAGAGGGCGTGACCAGTGCAACAAGCAATCCCTAAACATGGAAGGTTATGATTCAAATTGAGGGGCATAATAAGCATATCATTAAGTAGGACTATGCGTTTTTCGATATTATTGAATCTTGGATACTTTAGGGGAAAAGACATGATATTTTTGTGTAACGAGTGAATTTTAAAAATAACATTTTTATAAGTTTAAATTTTAAAAATAATCCACCTAAAATTTTAATTTAAAAAATGACCCATTTTTTGCTCCTATGCTCAGGCGCAGCTAGCGAGTTGCGCTTGTGCGCCTGTGCCCTTCCAGGAGCACAGGAGCAAGAACACTGATTGAGACGAGAAAGAAAATAAATAATATGATTCAGAAAATTTCACCGGATCTTCTTGTTGTGATTCATTTGTTGAAGCCCTATATGATTATTCCGGCTCCTCACGACCCCTAGCTTCATTATTTGGGTGGGAATTTGAAGAATTTTGGGAAATTTTGATAGAGGTTAGGGTGGCGATCGCGCGGTGGTGGTGGTGGTGGTGGTGATGGAGTCAGCTTGAAGAAGAAGATGGAGTTAGAATATTCACTCAAATCGTGAAGAGAGTGGAGAAGAGGAAGAGATAATCATAAGATTTTTTTTAAAAAAAACAAAAAAATAGAAAAGGAAAAATAGTTTGGGCATTTTTAAAATAGAGAATTGCACTCGTGGTACCAAACTATATGCCGATTCTCACTTGTATACCATAAAAATAGTGGCAGTTAAGTGTTATTGCTAAATTGATACCATTACTTATGTTGACTGACAATTCTACCCCATAACGATTCAGGTTGTCAAAATAACCTCACATCTTCAAATTTACTGACAACATTGTTGCCCAAATTCAAAATTTGCTCGAATAAGACACGTGCAGATCAATTTACAGATTTTACTTATATATTTACATATCTATTTAACTAATTTATTTTTATAAATAATATTAACAGACCAAATAATACTTTTGAATTTAATTAATATTTTTGGATTTATATTAAAGTATTAAAGTATTTATACTAAAGTATTTTTTAGATTTACAAAATAAAAATAAAATTATCTCTTTATTAATTATGAATCCATTCATTAACCAAACAACATTATGTTTAAATTTCTTCATTTTTTTTACCATACTATTTCAATCTCAAATTTCTTCTTCATTTTCATCTCATTTTTTTATAACCAAAAGAAACAAAATTAATGAAGAAATTAAAATTTAATATTGTTTGTTGTATGGATGTATTCATAATAAATAAAAAAAAATTGATGAAGAAATGAAGAAATTAAAACATAATATTGCTTGGTGTCAACATTGAATTTTGGATTTAATTAATATTTTTGGATTTATATTAAAGTATTATTTGGTCTGTTAATATTATTTATAACTAAATTAGTTAAATAAATATGTAAATATATAAGTAAAATCTCTAAATTGATCCACACGTGTCTTATTCGAGCAAATTTTGAATTTGGGCAAAATTGATCCACACGTGATGTTGGGGCTGATCTTGCCCTTTAATACAAGAATTTACACATGTCCCGTGGAGTACATGAGTCAAAATGTGTGTCAAAATGTATATTAGAGGGCAAGATCAGTGCAACAAATAAACATGGAAGGTTATGATTCAAATTGAGGGGCATAATAGACATATCAATAAGTAGGACTACGTGTCTTTTGATATTATTGAATCTTTGATACTTTAGGGAAAAATGTGTGATATTTATATGTAACGAGTGAATTTAAAAATAATATTTTTAGAAGTTTAAATTTTAAAAATAACACACCTAAAATTTTAATTTTAAAATAATCAATTTTTTGCTCATGTGCTCCTGGAAGTGCCCAGGCACAAGCCGCGCAACTAGCGAGTTGCGTCTGGGCCCTTCCAGGAGCACAGGTGCATCTCGCTGCATGCACCTGTGCTCCGGGAAGGTCTAGGAGGACAGGAGCAAGAACACTGATCGGGAACGGGAAAGAAAAAAAATAATATTACTTGGAAATTTCACCGGATCTTCTTGTTGTGATTCATTTGTTGAAGTCCTATATTTGAATGGGAATTTGAAGAATTTTGGGGATTTTGGGACATTTTGATAGAGGTTAGGGTGGCGGTCGCGCGATGGTGGTGGTGATGGAGTTAGCTTGAAGAAGAAGATGAAATTAGAATATTCACTCAAATCATGAAGAGAGTGGAGACAAGGAAGAGATAATTATAAGGTTTTTTCTTTAAAAACAAAAAAAAAATAGTTTGGGTCATTTTTTAAAATACATATTGTTGAAAGGTCATTTTTATGAATTACTCATGTGTAACGTGAAATCTGAACAAAAATCCTACATTGTATTTTTTATGCAACAAATCCCTTTGTATTTTCAGATTCTTTATATAAAATGCACCATCCATCTACGTTCGACAGTTTTTGGACAAGCATGTACGTGTTCCACGAGGCTTTGGTGATTTTTTTTTTTTTTTTTGTTATTTTGTCTAATTGTTTCCTTCTAAATGACAATAATAACCTTATTAATTATTCATTCTTATTAATTAGGCACGAAATTCCCTTTACTTTTCAGACTTGGCACGGAATCCCCTCAAATTTTTAAACTTAGCTCAAAATATCCTTGTATTTATATCAACTAAAATTAAGGGCATTAGACAACTAACAAAGTAAAGGAGGATATCCAAAGAATATGAAAGCACAAGGGGATTTTATGCAATTAAAATTACATAGGGGAATTTTCTGCCAAACAATGTAATAAAACTGGAATACCAAGTTGGAGAAGAACCCCTACCACTTACAGGGCCTCCATCTTTCTCATCAGGAAACTTCACTACAATAACGGGGCACACGCAGTGATGCACACAGTAATCCCTTTACTACTCCCTTTGCGTGATGGAGACGAGGGAAAATTACTTTTAATACCAAACTTTAGTTCAAAAAATATATTTGGCACTAAGCTTTTTTACAAAACACATTTCATGCCATGATTCATACTATTTTGACACATTTACTTTTGTTGTCCATTTTCGGACGGAATTCAGCACGTGCCGTTAATTATGGGTCTTTAAAACTCGTGCATGTTCTCCATCATATTGTCAATTTAACGGGCAAATGAACGGCACGTGCTGAATTTCGTCTGAAAATTGACGGCAAAACTAAATGTGTCAAGATTGTGTGAATCATGGTACGAAATGTATTTTTTCAAAAAGCTTGATACCAAATATATTTTTTAAACTAAAGTTTGACATCAAAAGTGTTTTCTCCTCCTTATTTAATTGTAGTTAGATTTGTTTCTTGTACGTACCATTATAATTTCCGTCTATGATAACATAACAAGTTTTACCATTTAATGATAAAGAATAAAAGTGAAGAATGATTACTAATGAAGATAACTAAAGATTGATATTAAGTTGCTAGGTAATCAAATATTCTATACGTGAGAGCACAACCACGCAAAGAATAAAACAATATTATAAATTCTTCTCACTAGTTACATCCAAACTGTTTTGTACCTAGAGCTATCTTGTAAACACACTCAAATTAATTATTAGAAAAAAAGAATGGCAGACACCGTAATCAGTACCACAGTGCAAGTTATGGTGGAGAAACTATTTGCAATTGCAGCTGAAGAGTTAAGTCTTGTATGGGGTTTCAAGAATGAACTCAAACGTCTCAGAGAATCATTGTCCATGATTCGAGCTTTATTACACGATGCGGAAAGTCGGCAAGTGAAAGAAGAATCAGTGAGGTTGTGGCTAAAGAATCTTGAAGATGTTGCCTATGACGCTGACAACTTGTTAGATGAGTTTCAATACGAGAAGATTCGTCGTAAGGTAGTAATCAACGATCAAATGAAGCGAAAGGTACTCAACTTCTTCTCCTTCTCCAGTCCATTGGCATTTCGTTTGAAAATGGCCCATAAAATCAAGGAGGTAAATGAAAATTTTATGAAAATTTTAGAAGAAGCAAATGAACTTAGGCTTCTTGAGAGAGTTGCGGATTCTTCTTTTTCTTTGCCCCATAGCATTGAAACCGACTCCATAAGCCATGATCCAATTTTTGTTGGAAGAGAAGGTGATAAATCAAAAATAATAGATATGCTTGTTAAGCCCAGCAATGAAGTCATTTCAGTCATTCCCATAGTTGGTATGGGAGGACTCGGAAAGACCACTTTAGCTCGAAAAATCCTTAATGACCAACAAATTAGCAACGCATTTGATGAAAAGATTTGGATTTGCGTATCAGAAAATTTTGACTCCACTAAGCTTTTGAAAAAAATCCTCGATTTATTGGTGGAAGGTAGTCGGTTAGAGAGCAGAGAAGCTATTGTGAAATCGCTTCAAGATAAATTAAAGAACAAAAAATATTTACTAGTTCTTGATGATTTGTGGAATGAGGAAAGAGAAAATTGGGATGATTTCCAAAAGTCTCTAATGGGAATCAATCCCAATATAGGAAATTTTATTCTTGTGACTACTCGAAGTAAAAGGGTAGCATCAATTGTGAATCCAAGGCTTGGTAATTTTGAATTGGATAATTTATCAGATAATTTGTGTTGGTCCATAATAGAAATGAGGGCATTCTCCGGAGGAGAAGCACCTGAGGACTTTAAAACAATTGGAAAAGAGATTGCAATTAAGTGTAGTGGTCTTCCATAAGCAGCAAACATGTTAGGGGGATTGTTACAAGGAAAGGGAAGAGATGAGTGGACTTCAATACTTGAGAGTGGGTTTCCAGATCACAATGGAAATGAAAGTTGTGTGATGCAAGTATTGAAAGTCAGTTTCGATCGTTTGCCCTCGATATTGCTTAAAAAATGTTTTACATATTGCTCCATCTTTTCCAAGAATGAGGAAATAAAGAGAGAAAGATTGATCCAACTTTGGATGGCTGAAGGGTTTCTCTTAGAAAGCAATCAAAATGATATGGAAAGCCTAGGCAATAGATCATTTGAAACTTTGTTGAGCCATTCTTTCTTTCAAGAGGTAGTTAGGGATGAGTATGGCGACATCGAGCATTGTACGATGCATGATCTTGTACATGATTTGGCATGTTTTGTTTCAAAGACAAGAAATTCAAATGTTGGAAGTCAAGTTGCACGTAAAAGTTCTGAAGTAAGATATCTGGTAATGGATTCATTTAGTGAAGAAGCACACGAAAACATTAAAGATGAAGCCATTAATTTTCGGACTTTAATTTTTGCATGCAATGTACCAAAAATTGTATTACATGATTTCAGACGCTTGCATACTCTAGTTCTACAAACAGAAAGTATAACGGAGTTATCAGCTTCAATTGGAAAGCTTGTCCAATTAAGATTACTTGACGTGTCTTCTACTAAGATTAAAGCTTTACCAAATTCTGTTTGTAAGCTTTTCCAGTTGCAGACATTCAGAGCTTATTGGTGTTTTGGCCTACATACACTTCCACACGAGTTCCAACAATTAGTTAGCTTGAGACATCTTCATATAGACCTTTTTACCGAAATGCCACCTAGAATTGGAAAGTTAACTTCTCTTCGAACAATAAGTCGTTTCACAGTAGGTGTTAAGAAGGGCTGGAGAATTGAAGAACTAGGAAGTTTGAAAAATCTCAAGGGAAAACTCATCATATACAATCTTGAATTGGTGAATGATAAAGAAGAAGCTGCGGGGGCAAAGTTGATTGAAAAGCCAAATGTATACGAGCTTGGGCTTATTTGGGACCAGACAAGGGAAGAAGGCAACAACAATGATGAGGAAGTCTTAGACGGCCTCCAACCTCATCAACGCATAAAATTCTTAACCATACGAAATTTCAGCGGTGATCACTTTCCATCATGGACTATGACGATGAGTGTCAAATGTGAGGTAAGACTCAACCATTTAATCCATATCAAATTGATTAACTGTAGTAGATGCCAAGAAATTCCAACACTTGGTCACTTACCACTACTTGAGATCTTGGAATTGGAAGGTCTAGACAAAATAAAAAGAATAGGGCCTTCATTTTATCATTCTAAGGATTGCTTCAAGTGTACCATTGGCAGCCACAAATCTCTAACCATATTGTTTCCATCGCTTAAAACATTCTTTTTGAAAGAGATGTATGAACTTGTGGAATGGGTTGAAGCGGAGGAGAAGACAACAACTTTTTCTAGATTTATTGTTTTCCCAAAACTTGAATCGTTGGAAATCGAGTATTGCCCTAAGATGAAGACAATTCCAAATTATGATTTTCCATCTCTTAAAGAATTTATGATTGAAGATGGAGAGATTGAAGCCAGGAAGTTAACCCATCTCACAAGCTTGTCAATTCGTAACAATACAAAAGTCACTCTTCTTTCATTTCCGTACAGTGGTTGCCTCAAAATTTTGAAACTAAGCAAATGTTCCAATCTAACCCATATT
This sequence comes from Penstemon eatonii, assembly GCA_038501285.1. Lineage (NCBI taxonomy): Eukaryota > Viridiplantae > Streptophyta > Magnoliopsida > Lamiales > Plantaginaceae > Penstemon > Penstemon eatonii. The sequence continues at coordinate 54,287,337 of CM076715.1, read as the reverse complement.
GAATTTCCAGACGATGCACATTGCCTTGTCTACTTATGTGTTGATGGTTGTGATAACCTCGGGTCAATTTCATATCAAGAAAGCATCACTAGTCTTCGAGGTTTTAGAATTGAAAGCTATGAAAGGCTGACCAATTTGCCAAATTGTACATCACTTATGGAATTAGTAGTGGAAAATTGCCTCAGTTTGGCCTCCTTCCCAAAAGACCTCAATAGTCTTCGAACTTTGAGAATTGCAAATTGTGAAACGCTGACCAATTTGTCAAATTGTACATCACTTGAGGAATTAGTAGTGGAAAAGTGCCCCAGTTTGGCATCCTTTTCAAAAGACCTCAATAGTCTTCGAACATTGAGAATTGTAAATTGTGAAAGGCTGACTAATTTGCCAAATTGTACATCACTTGAGGAATTAGTAGTGGAAAATTGCCCCAGTTTGGCCTCCTTCCCAAAAGACCTCAATAGTCTTCGAACTTTGAGAATCATAAGTTGTGAAAGACTGACCAATTTGCCAAATTGTACATCACTTGAGGGATTAAAAGTGATTGATTGCCCTAGTGTGGCCTCCTTCCCAGACCTACGTCCGACAATGGTGTATCTTTCCATTCAAGATTGCCCCAACTTGCCAAGGGGGGTCGGTTGTCTTAGCAGACTGACGAAATTGCGTTTGGGTCCCTTTTCAAAAGAAATAGGGACCGCTTGGTTCGTGGAGCCTCTAGATGGACTCAAATCTCTTCGTGAATTGCATCTGCATGGGTTGCCTCAATTGGACTTTCTAACAAACCAAATTCAGCATCTCACTTCTCTAGAAGAGTTAAGTTTGAATGCTTGTGGAATGGAAGTTTTGCCTGAATGGTTTGGAAACTTTTCTTCTCTACAAAATTTAGAAATTTGGGGCTGTGAAAAGTTAAAGTATCTACCCTCTAAGCAAGCCATGCAGCGCCTCACCAAATTACGAGTAGTATATATTTCTAGTTGTCCTTTGCTAGAGGCAAGGTGCAGAGACCGCGCTGATGATTCCGAGTGGTCCAAGATATCCCATATCCCAAATGTACTTATGTAAGTAATTGTCTATGTATATATTTTTCTATTTCTGTTTCCGATCAAATAAGGTATCTATCTGTCTACGTATATATTTTTCTTTTTTCAATATTATGTAATTGATACAACATGTTCAATTATTGTTCCTCAAATTGGAAATTGAATCTTGAAATCTGCAATTATAAAATTTATTAATATTTGCCTTCATCTTAATTATTGGTGATTCGTTTTGTGCTTTAGATGATTCTTTAATAATATTATGCTATATATAACACCAGAAATATGATTGCATAGGTTGAACGAACATATTTGCATATGATTGATGAGTGAGTTATCGTTAGGGTAATTATTCCTTGTCGAACACGACTCGCCAATAAGAGGATCGGCAGGTCAGCTATGCTTGTCCTCGATTTGTATATGGAATCCTAACCTGAAAACAAAGACAACCACGTCAGGTTAATGCCGGTGGTTACCCGGCAATAACTCTCCGATGCTAAAGTAAGTCTCGAGATAAGGATGGAGATCGGAGTGTAATTGATAGTCGGAGTGTGCGTACCTTTTATCTCATTTATGAGGGTTATTTATAGTTTTCCAGATGGGCCACCGGGTCGAATCTGATAGAAATAGTGTCCTGCAAGCCAGCTGTATGGTTAGCATTAATTGTAATTAATGAGGAACTATTCAATTTTGATTAATAAATGCACTTTTATTAAATGGTCAACTTTATCTTATGTAATATTTGTCTACGCATAAGGATAGAAGTCCTTAGATCACAGGGCTATGGGACAACCCGTGGACTGATCTCCAAGGCCGTGATCTAGAATACATTCAAGAGTCGTAGAATCCAATCGAGATAGGACATCGTTGGATTCGGTTAGACTCTCACTATTGTGTATACTCCGATGAACTGGAGGACGCTGGGGTCCACGAGCGTGACTGGGATAGTCGATACACATAAGTGGGTGGCTTGCTGGGATGGCAAGCGCACTGAATACCCCAATTAGGAAATAACTCACCATGGAAGCGGTAGTCGCATATCGGGGTTGAAGTTATTTCAATTTACAATAGTATACGAGGAACGATCCCTAACAACTTGAGATGATAGGGTTTATCTGGTGCGAGAACGTCTATGCTTTGATGTGAGTTCCGACTGACTGGGGATCGCCAGAAAGTCTCTGTGGACTCATGTTGGGTATAGAGGAACTCGTATGCAGATTCATATCATCAACAAAGGATCCATTGACTCGACTTGATAGGTCGAGAAATTCTCCTATGGATTTCTGTGAGAAATTAATTCTGATGAAATCCTTGGCCAAGGTAACTGACGACTTTATGTGAGTAGCTCATAAAGAACAAGTCAAAGAGAATTTATTTCGAGATCAGAGAACATAAGGTCAAGACAAAAGATAAGGGAATCCGATGAAAGACCATACCCTTAAGTCTCGACTGGGAGATTGATCGATGGAGAGATTGTGTCGTATATGGAAATTGTAAATGATAAAAAAGGTTCACTGAATTAATTCACCAGTGATTGGGCTCCATGGGCTTGTGACTGGACATCGATCGTGGAGTGTGGGAGAATTCCCAAATTAGCAGGGGTGCTAATTTTGGAATGATTGATCGACAGAGTGTTCGATTAATTTAGAGTATTAATTGCTCGAGTAATTAAATAATATTTAATTACAACCCGCGGCCAATTATGTGGTGAACCTACGGGGGCATACACAATACACATGAAGCGAAAGCGAGGAAGTAGGAACGAACCAGTTGACTGGGTCGACTGGGTCAAAATCGACTGGGTCGATTAAATGGGTGGGTCGACTGGGTCGACCCATATGGAACGAAGATGGATCCAATTGGAATTGGATCAAGATTATATATTAAATTGGAATTTAATTTATGAGTAAATTAATTAATTATGATTTAATTAATTAATGGAATAATTAATTTAATTAGACTTGGAGTTTAATTAATTAATTGGGAGATGATCTAATTAATTGGGCTATTTAATTGGGAGATTAAATAAAGCCCTGAAAGATTAATTAATATGGGCCATGAATTAATTAGAAGACTTAGTCTTCTAATTAAAGAGGGCCATGGCCCATGTAGGAGAATTAGTATCCTAATCCTAGGAGGATTAGGTTTTATGAGATATCTATAAATAAGAGACTAGGTCTCATATCTCACACACAACTCCACAAGAAAAATCAAGAAGAGCAAAATTCTCTCCCTCTCCCTCCCTGGATCGGCCGAACTCACTTCCACTTTAGGAAGAATTTTCGTCTTCGATTCTTCGTTCTAAAGTTGTTCTAAAACCTAGATATTAATATACCCTATGTTCCAGTTGATTAGGATATATTAATTTTCGTGATATTGTGGTGTATCAACTCGTAGAGGCGCAACACGTGGGGCGCTAAACAAAGGTGTGGGTCGATCTTACCGAGGCAGAATTCAGAGTTCGTCTTGCTAGCCGAGGATTTGCAAGGAGACAGGTATAAACGAGAAAACTTATACTGTCGTTTAATTATATTCATATATATACAACCAGAGAATATCCTGGCAAGATTCTTTAAGAGGCCCTAGAAATTTTTTTATATTCCGCTGTGCCTAGGGCTGTTTATCTTACCGAATCCCAACAGAATCATGATTGGACGTTATGGTTCGGATATGGATCCTCAGCAATTGATTCGATCCGATTGTAAGTGGATCAAACATAAGAGGACGTCGGCCACTATGTCGGATAAGTCGAAGAGACCGAGGTCGACGCCGACGTCATGCTTATTTGCTAATATACAATGTGAATTCGATGGGGAGGTCCTCGATATTAATCGATTGACCGACGAGTGTTTATAATGACGAAGACTTGGTACATCAAGAGTCCCCCAAGTTCTAGAGTTTGAGCGTAAGTCGAACTCTGGAAATTTGAATTAGTGTTTGTTTGAATTTTTAAATTCTGCTAGTATCATTGGGAGTCCCCCAAGTTCGAGAGTGCATTGCAAATCGAAGTCTGGGACTTAAAGTATCGGAGTAGAATTTCCCGCCAAAATATCTATGCTTTCGCGCCTTCGCTGATTTAGGGTTTAATTCGGCGGGAAATATCTATATTAGGGGTGGAAGTTCAAACGTCGCGTCTTTTCAAGGGGTATTGTGCAAATTTGGTGAAGCGGTAGTTTTTGTAGCTATATATATAGGTCGTTCTTTCTGTGTTTTTACACTACGGTAAAAAATATTGTGACGTCGGAGCTTTGTACGTGCATAAGAGAGTTTCATAGAATTCAGTTCTGATATATTAAGACGATGTCGGATACCGAAGTATCGAGTCCGGAGAGTGTTCATGTGGAGGATGTTGTTGAGTCGGTTTTTGGTGAGGAAACAAATCGACAGGAAGGCAACGAAGGTGGTATATCCGGAAGTGGTGGGCAGGCAGATGACGACGATGAAGATGAAGAGGAAAAGAGGTTGGCATATCATGAGATTCAAGCCGGGGATTATAAAAAACTCTTGTCGAACTGGCTATCTTCGTTTTCGATTGCGGAGGGTTGGGTTTTGTCGACTCCAAATAAGATACAGCGGATGCACAACCCTCCGAAGAAGACCATAGCTATACATGAGGCGTCAATGGAGTGCGGATTTCGAGTGCCAATTGCTCCTGAACTGGCTTCGATTCTCAATCAATTGGGTGTCATGCCTGCCCAGATCGTTCCGAATGGCATGTCGATGATTCTGGGGTTTATCGTCGTCATGAAAGCTCTTAGGCAAGAGCCGTCGTTCGGCAACTTTTGGCGTCTATTTACGGTGAAGGAGTCGCCGAAGTCGGGCGAGGGCTTTTATCAGGTGAGATCTAGGGGGAATAGAAATAGTTTTCTCACAAATGCAAAAAGTTCTCATGGGAAAGAGTGGAAAGCCCGGTTTGTGTTTCTTAGACCACCAACGGGGCAAAAGCTAAATATAACATCGTCCTGGCGTATCGGCCCTATCGATGTACAGAGACCTCCACCATCTACCTTGTCACCTCAATTTTTGGAAAATTTGCGAAGATATTGCCTCAATGTGAAGGTTCTTACCCAAGAGCCGCATCTACGAACATGCGGGTTATCTGCATCGAAAAGGAGGGGCGATGATCCTTCCTTAGAGGATCTTCTTAGGGGCGCTTTACTCGCACCTAAAGGGAAGAAAAAGGAGGCTCTAGACGCCGAGATTCAACGTAAGTGGCCGCATGGTTTTAACGCCATGGCTGAACCTTGCTCGGAGAGACGGACTAAGAGTGTTGGTGATTATGAGGCTCGTCGAATCGAGATTAAGCGAGGAAAGAGGACTCGAGTGGAAGAGGAGACGGAAATGAAGACAAGAAATGACCCCGTCGGTTCGATTGCGGATAATAGCGACAATAGTTCGGACGATGATGAGTTCGACCTTAGTTGGTCGATATCTCAATGGGTCGATTCCGAGCACAGATATCCCGGCGGTTTGGGTCCAAGTGATTCGGTTCTTCAACGAGGTTCTAAGGACGCTGGTTTCAAAAGTTTCATGCACAGCGTCTTTAGTCGCGATCAGAGGTGGTTGTCGAGGAAGTCGCTGCAAAAGAATTTACACACTTCAGGGAGAGCAGTTTCTGCGGTAAGAATTATTTCTCGACATCATCTTTTCTATTCCTGATAAAGAATCATAAACCTGAGGTTCTTTGATCTTTGTCTTATTTCATGTAGGTGATACAATATTTATTTCAAGGGTACCTCCAGGCTGATCTCGCACAACAAGAAGTGGAGAAGCTTAAGGCCGAGCATGATGTCGCGATGAAAGAACGAGAGCAGCAGCTCGATGAGGCGATTAAACAGCTCAGTATCGCCACTCGGGAAGTCGAACGTGTTCAAGCTGGGTACCCTCCAGAAGCTAGGGTAGTGTCCCCTGACCAACGTTTAGCTATCGTGAAGGAGTTTCTTGCGTCTCCTGTTTATGAGCACCTCGCAGACGCTAGGATGGGAGATTCGCTGGTCGAAATGCATGAGAAGACCATCAAACAATGTCGATATAGAGGTTTTCTTACTGCAGATTTTGATCCTTCACTGATAGGGGCGGCGCTCGATGAGCAATGTCAACCCCCTGCGCTTATTGGTATAGATGAAGAAGTCGAAATCGCACGAGCGCATGAGTTCGGATGTTTGATTCCATCAGATTAGTTGTAGTTTAAGTAGAAGTTTAGGAGCTTTGTAAGCATAGGGTTTTATCAAGAGTATTTTGATTGTATTGACGAAACGTCAATATCTTGTTTTGATCGATAATTATATAACTTTCTATTCATCTTTGTTTTTGAACATTTCTAATCGAACCATCGATTTTGGGTTTTGTAAATGGGCTAATATTTGGGCCCGCTAATAGGAAGGAAAGTTATTGGGCCGAAATATTTAATCCGTCCTTTTTAGATTGAACCGCCACGTCCATTCAAAATATTTTGCCATTGGGCGCGCTCTTTGGCATTTTTGTCTATATATAGGATGTCAAGAGCTTGACTGTTCACATTTATTGAAAACATTTTGGGAGGATAATCGTCGGAGCCGCGTCGATCAGCGATAGCCTGCCAGCTCTTAGTCGGAGTACTCCTTTCCCCTTAGGTATTTCTAACTCTTTTTCTTACTTATGTCTGGTGGGTCTAAGTCTATAGGAAATGAATCTGTCGGGGAAGGGGAAGGTTTGTCGATAGGTTCTGTAAGGCATCCGAAGAAGGAAGTCATGATTCCTTCTAGGTCTAAGTCGGACCGCCATCGAACCAAGGAATTGTTCAGTGCCATATCGGCGTGTCGTATACGCATGTCGGATGAGTCATTACTGTCGAAATATCAATTCCCATCGGGTTGGGGTATTAGAATGCCGTCCTCGGATGAGAGGATGAACGAGCCTCCGAGTGGTTTTAGAGCTTTTCATATCGATAGTTTGGAAAACGGTCTTCGTTTTCCTTTAGCTAGTGAATTCATCGATATAGTGAATGGTCTCGGGTTATGTCCTACTCAATTGGTCCCTAACGCTATTGGATATATCATTGCGTTTTGCATAGTGATGAAAGCAATTGGTCAACCCGCGTTTTTTGCTAATTTTTGTGGTCTTTTCGACGTTCGCCCTTCTCCTCAGTCCAACGAAGGTTTTTACTTCGTACGGTCTAAACCCAAAGTTAGGTTCCTTAGTGATCTAAAATCGTCATATGGAAAAGGTTGGAAGAATAGGTTTATTTTCGTTCACGGCCCCGAGAACTATGTATGGAGGACGACACGCGAATGGAGGTCGGGTGGCATTCTGTTGAGGAATATTCCCGAACCGTCCTGGGGGCCCGACTTTCTTTCTCAGTTGTCGGACTCGACCTATGACACCAACGCTCTCCTGCGGGAGCCTATTTTGAGTCTAGGAGGAATGTCGATCATGGCTCCTTTACCTGTCAATTGTCCTACCTTAGGTAGTTTTGATCGTTTGTTGTATTTCTTTATATAATATATCAATGTATTATCTAAATAAATCCATTTGTGCAGAGACAAGCGTAATCCCTATGGCTAACCGTGCTATGAGAGCTATATGGAAGTCTCAAAATATCGTGAAGCCACCTGTGCCCTCATCTCCGACCACTGCTACCGACAAGGCCCCGAAACCTCTTGGTCACTCGAGCACCGCCCCCTTAAAGACAGACCCTAGAGCGGAGGGAGAACAAGATGTTGACAAGGGAAAAAGGCCTATGTCGACTGAAGTCGATCAGGAAGAGCTACCCTCGTCGAAAAAGGCTAGGTTGGAAGATTCACCGGCCCCGACAAGTAGTGAGATCCCTCTCCCCGCCGGAGGTAACTTAGAATCTATTCTTGAGGAGCACAAAAGAATGTATGGATCGAGGGCAGCTGGTATCTCGATGATGAATCCTGCAATTTTGGATTCTTCAATCACCCCACAGGCGTGGCAGAAATTCTTGTCGACAGTGTCCTTTGAGGATCATGCCACGCTGTTGAAGAAAGATGGAGCGGACATCCTACGCTTACAGGCGTCCCTCCTTTTATCGGTATTCGTCTTTCAAAATAGATTTACGTTCCATTTTTCTTTAGTTCATACTAATAATGTAAAAAATTTGTATCTCGCAGTTAGGTCAGACCATCTATTCCTCTGCTGCCCGACAGGATGGTTTGAGGAAGCGTTATGAGAAGAGTAAAGGCTCTAGCTCGCATTTGAAGAAGAAGGTTGGTCAACTGGAGGAGAAGAAGAAGGAGGTCGATGAGAAGGTAGCTATTCTGGAGAAAGAAGCGGCGACCAAAGATAGTCGTATCGCCGAGTTGGAGGCAGAACTCGACCGGAAGGGTCAAGAGTTTGCTACAAAGCTAAAGGAAGAGGTTGCCGATAGCTTTGAATTGGGTCGACGGGAAGGATTGAGGAGTCGTAGTGAGGCCACATCTGTTGAAAGGAAGGCCATCGTTACCGAATTTTTCAACAGCGTTGTCTACGAGGAGTTGGTCGAACGCCAATCCGGGACCGACTTGTCCAAGGTCTTTGAGAAGGGTTGGAAACAGTGTAGGGCTCTTGGCTTCTTGAATGATCGTTTTGATGAGACGAAGCTCAGCGCTACTTCTGATGAAAATGGTGTTCCGCTCGACTTGGATTTTTTGATAGATGACCATTCCAAGGGCGCTCCTGAGGACCATGAATTTGGATTCCTACTCGAGTTGCAAGCGGCGAAGCTGAGAGCTGAGAGTGCTGACCAGGGAGGTGAAGTCCCCAAGACGACCTCCTCCGACCATATTGATCGTCTCAATTTCGAGACCCACCATGATTGTTGACGGCATTTGTTTTGGCCTTGAGTTTTAAAACTTTTATTTCCTCTAAAGCTCGGTTCCTTGGTTATCGAGTCGCGTGTGGGCGGCGTGTTTTGTTGTTTATATGTTGTGTCTAAGAAATGTCGAATATATGTGTGCTAATTTGGCGTGTTTATAGCGTTCTATTTATTTATCTTCGTTCTGCTTGCGTGTGATAAATTCTGATACATGTGTGCTAACTTGGCTTTCGCGCCATTCGAGTATGTTCGATGAAGGTTATTTCTTATCTGATCGCATAGTCGGATTGGGTCGATTAAATCTCCATCTAATTTAATTTGTTCGACGTCGCTGGATCGTTTTCCTGATTACTAGTCGAACTATTAAATATACTGGGTAGTTGAGGCGGTTTGCGCATTAAATGGGGTCAATCTCAGCCGTTGATCGTGGCGTTTCCTTGACCGTTGGATATAGTCCACGTTAGTTACCTTGGGTAGCGTAACAGTCGGCTACTTAAATGCGTTCCATCCTGACCGTTGATCCTGATAAATCTGGGGCGTTGGATTGGATGGGCCAATCCTATAAATAGGTAAAGGGATGTCCAATATTCTTCACTTCCAAATCATAACAACATGTTCCTTTTTAAGAAATATCCGACGAAAAATCCCATCGATAGTTCGATCTTTGAGAATAAGTTATCGAAGGGTCCGTTATCCTACTTTGGGACCTTTCATCTTGTTCGACCTCCTGATCGATATATAAAAAATGTTGATATTCTTTTCGATTGGGTGGTATCGGTAAAGGGAGTACTTCAATGGGTGGGCCTCGTTGTTCGAATGGGTGGCATCGGTAACGACGACGAGGTCTGCCCGGGGGCATCTCGGAATCCTCATTGGCTCGGCACTTTGCAACATATGCCGGGTCCTTGGTCATTTCGAGGTGCTTCCGTTTTAGTCGGGGGACAGGGGTGAGGTAGAAGGTATGGCAGCCGATCAGATGGTGGAGGACTTAAAGCGCAAAAATATTGAGCGGCTTTTTCCTCTTCTGTCACTTGGTCGAACCAGAGAGACCCATCACCCATGGTCGAATTATTGACTGAGATGGTGTGTGTCTGTCTGGTAAGCATGCTGCAATTAAAAGATCCTCCTGTCCTTCGCTGACGCCGAGGACGAATCGTCCCTTCAAGGCCCCGATCAATGAGAGGAAAAGCTATAGGCGGAAAACCTCCATATTTAAGCCTATAGCTAATCCGAAGTCGGTCGTCATCAGCAGTCCTCGGTTGCCGAATATGTAGGAAAACTCGGGATTTCCTCAACTTAGTCGATTTAGTCAATGTAATAGTCTGTACTAGGTTTCTTTATATATTTGTATCCTCAACTTAGTCGATTTCACTCATACATTTGTATCCATGTCGATATAAGAAATAAAATATTCATTAATACTTCAATTCTGTTGACTTGTTCCTTTAATTTGAATTTTAATTTTTATTTCCGAATGTGTTTGTTGATATGGACTTCATGATCCAAGCCTTTATTATAATCGAGATATATCACTGCTTTGCTTATAATCGAGATATATCACTGCTTTGCTTATTTATAGCTTTTTGCTCCGCAATTTCGATTTTTCGATGTAGTAGTCGATCTCGAGTTTATCTCATCAAGTTTGTCAATGTAATTTATGATCGATGTATTTACCATAATCGAGATACATTTGTCCTTAGCTTATTTATAGCTTTTGCCACGCAAGTTCGATTTTTCGATGTAGTAGTCGATCTCGAGTTTATCTCATCAAGTTTGTCAATGTAATTTATGATCGATGTATTTACCATAATCGAGATACATTTGTCCTTAGCTTATTTATAGCTTTTGCCACGCAAGTTCGATTTTTCGATGTAGTAGTCGATCTCGAGTTTATCTCATCAAGTTTGTCAATGTAATTTATGATCGATGTATTTACCATAATCGAGATACATTTGTCCTTAGCTTATTTATAGCTTTTGCCACGCAAGTTTTTTGATGTAGGTTGGGCGGTTTTGACGATTTGTAGAATTCATCCCTATGCCTCAACGGCTATCGAGGGACACTGGCGATTTCCTCCCGATGCCTCTGCGGCTATCGAGGGACATTGGCGATTTCCTCCCGATGCCTCTGCGGCTATCGAGGGACATTGGCGATTTCCTCCCGATGCCTCTGCGGCTATCGAGGGACATTGGCGATTTCCTCCCGATGCCTCTGCGGCTATCGAGGGACATTGGCGATTTCCTCCCGATGCCTCTGCGGCTATCGAGGGACATTGGCGATTTCCTCCCGATGCCTCTGCGGCTATCGAGGGACATTGGCGATTTCCTCCCGAATTGATGAGTGAGTTATCGTTAGGGTAATTATTCCTTGTCGAACACGACTCGCCAATAAGAGGATCGGCAGGTCAGCTATGCTTGTCCTCGATTTGTATATGGAATCCTAACCTGAAAACAAAGACAACCACGTCAGGTTAATGCCGGTGGTTACCCGGCGATAACCCTCCGATGCTAAAGTAAGTCTCGAGATAAGGATGGAGATCGGAGTGTAATTGATAGTCGGAGTGTGCGTACCTTTTATCTCATTTATGAGGGTTATTTATAGTTTTCCAGATGGGCCACCGGGTCGAATCATGATTGGACGTTATGGTTCGGATATGGATCCTCAGCAATTGATTCGATCCGATTGTAAGTGGATCAAACATAAGAGGACGTCGGCCACTATGTCGGATAAGTCGAAGAGACCGAGGTCGACGCCGACGTCATGCTTATTTGCTAATATACAATGTGAATTCGATGGGGAGGTCCTCGATATTAATCGATTGACCGACGAGTGTTTATAATGACGAAGACTTGGTACATCAATGATATTCTTGCATTTTTACTTAACCGGTATATCAATTGCATGCGTTCAAGCAACATAACCTGATGTTGTGTTGGACTCATTCTTATGCTTGTAAAGAATTTTCAATCTCAATTTTGGATCACCCTTTTTGCATATTGTTTCCTCTAATTTCTCTTATTGGGAAGATCGAATAATTATCTTTCCCTTGATGCAATTTTCTTTTTATCGTATTGAATTGTATAAAATACATGTAATTTTAGTTTTAAAACTGCATTTAACCTATTTATGTGAGTTACACTTTCCGGTTGAAGGATGTAGATTGATACTTTAAATTTATTATAGGGGATAAAATGCTATTTTCTAAATCACAATGTAATAAATTAAAAATTATGAATATCATATGGGGGTAAATTGTCATTGACTCTTTATATTGTTGTTAATGGGTATGGCGGAAGTGAAACAAAAACTAACAGGTGATTGGTCTAGTAAAAGTACTAGTCACTACAGAGTAGTGAATCCAAATTCGAATCATTGTAGGGAGAAGTTCCCACTTTATGTGTCTGACGTACCTCGAAAGGGATTAAGCCCTTGTGAAACTAAAAAAAAAAGAAAAAAGGTGAAGTAAGAAAATAGAGGCATATTGCTGTTATTTACACAAATTTGATTACATGTGGAGGTTTCGTAAAAGAGGCTTTAATTGGATTATCCAATTAATAAGTACTCCAATGCAAACACTTTTTGTAGATTTTAAGCAATGGAAAAATATATTGGGTGAGGATTTGTAGGAAGAATTTGATTATTGGAGTTTTAAATAGTATATGGGTTTTACTCTACAACATACACGTAAAAAGCTTATATGTATATTTGGCGAAAGTATTTCTAAAAGGACCAAATGTGGTGAATAAGGTAAATTTGGTGGTTTAATACTTGTCGGACTAAAGTGGAAACTATAAGGGGCCAAAAAATGATTCTTGCCTTAATTTTACATGAATTGTATTTTTCAATATTTATATTATGGATGTGTAATTTTTAATGAATGTTAACTATACCATTACAAAAAGAGTTTTATGATCTGACTTTATCTGTTCATTCCTTTAAAAAACTTCGTAACAGATACGTCCATCTTATCAATGTAGTGTATTATATTAGTTTATCTTATCAAAGTAGTGAAACAGATTCGTCCCTTTTAAATTTTTCGTAGCAAATTCGTCTCTCTTGTCAATGTAGTGTAATACATTCCCCCTCTTATAAATGTAGTGTAACACATTCGTACATTAATTTTCGTCCATTTTAGGCAAAAGTTTATTCTTGACCCTCTAAAGTGATTGTGTTTTAAAATTGACCATTTATTGTGGTACCTCGATAATATACGTCATTTATTGTGTCGTAATCATCAATTTTAGTCCTTATCACCGAAAATTTTTAATTATTGACAAAAATCATCAATTTATGTCATATATGACCCAAAAATTTTTTTTTTGCAAAAATCATCAATTTATGTCCAATATGACCGAAAATTTTAAAAATTATCATTTGTCGAGTGACAATTAAACATTGAGAATTTCATATTCTGACTCCAAAATTTGCAAGTCTGAATCATGTAATAGGTCTATAACTTCAATTTTTATTTTAGATTAGGATTGTACAATAAAATTTGTATTAATTTGAGGCAAATGTGATGTGAATTTGACCTATTTATTTTTTTTTTTTAATAAAAATAGGTATCTTCGATTTATGGCTGAATGGTCTTTAATCATATTTCATCAAAATTCGAAGTTATAGACCTATCACATGACTTGGACTTGTAAATTTTGGAATCAAAATATGAAATTCTTAATATTTAATTATCACTCGATAAATGATATTTTTGGCTAGCTAAAATTAAATTTTTCGCTCAGATTGGACATAAATTGGTGATTTTAGGTAAAAATTAATTTTTCGGCCAAATAAGGTATAAATTGATGATTTTCGATGATAATTATAATTTCTCGGTGATAAGGACTGAAATTGATGATGATGACACAATAAGGACGTATATAGTCGAGGTAACACAATAAAGGGTCTTTTTGAAATGCAGCTCCTTAGAGGGCCAAAAATAAAAAATTTGATCCTCCTTATGGACTTCTGTTTACAGTTTGGTCCCCCTTATGTTTTTCTAAACAATTTAATCCCCACTATCAATTATTTGATTCATTATAGTCCTTCTGATCAGCCGATTCAAGGATAGCTCCGACGTCAAGTGATTTTGCACGTGACTAACATGAGGATTTTTTCGAAAAATTCACGTAAAATAATAGGGGTATGATTCATATATGTCTAAACTTTTTCACGTATTTTACGTGAATTTCCCGAAAATACAGTCATGCTAGTCACGTGATGTCCGCGTCGCGCTGAAACAGCCTGGGAAGAACTAAAATGATTTAAAATATTAAAAACAAAACATAAGGGGCACCCAGGGTAAAATAAAGTATATAAGGATGACCAAAAGTTGTACTCACTCTTATATATATTTTGTTGATATTCTACTTCTTTTCTTACAAACGAAACTTAAACGGGTTATTTGGCTGAATAGCCTTCTCCCAAATGTTTTTTGCAAAACTAGCCTTTTCTTTTTTCTTTTTTTTTTCCTTGGTTTTAATAACAATTAAATCTAATTAAACACAATTAAGTCTAATTAATCAATTAATCTAATAATAATAATACAAAACACCTATAAAATTCATTTCCAACTCTCAATTCAAATTTCAAAATTTTTCTAACTACAAAAAACTCTCTAAATTTTTATCACGAATTTTTGTCACTTGTCACTTGGACGCCCAAGTGACAAGCGACATTACTGCCGCTTGTCACTTGGGCGTCCAAGTGACAAGCGACAAAACTGCCGCTTGTCACTTGGGCGTCCAAGCGCCCGGTGACATTTGAAGATGAGTATCTTCAAATGTCACCCGGTCGCTTGGACCTCCCAGCGCCCGGTGACATTTGAAGATACTCTTATCTTCAAATGTCACCGGGCGCTTGGAGGTCCAAGCGACCGGGTGACATTCGAAGATACTCATCTTCAAATGTCACCCGGTCGCTTGGACCTCCAAGCGACCGGTGACAAATGTCGCAGTTTTGTCGCTTGTCACTTGGACGCCCAAGTGACAAGCGGCATTATTGCCGCTTGTCACTTGGGCGTCCAAGTGACAAGTGACAAAAATTTCGGATTATTTTGTAATTTTTCAGTTAATTTAAAGTTAATTAATAACATAATCTAAGGAAGGCTATTTTTGCAAAGGCAACATTCATAATGCTAGTTTTGCAAATTAAAAAAGCCATAAGGCTATTTTTGCAAATGACTCAACTTAAACGCCTATTTTAATAAATCAAAGACATTTAATTGAATGTTTTATGCAGGGAAAGTATAAGGTGATTTGGCACAATAAAAGTTTCCCTAAGTAATCATGTAGATTTATCATAACACGGAGGAATATTTTGCATTTACCCAAAAATTAAAGGTTTGCCTTAAAATTGATTCATTAATCCAACTTTAGAACATTCCTCTTAATTTTATGTGAATTGGGCTAATGCTCGTAATACTTGGATTTAACTCACCTAAAAAAAAGTTAAAGTTTAGGTCTTTGTTAGGTGGACAAATAATGGCATCACAAACCTTGTTATCTAGGCGAGGTGTGTGTTTACATGTATTGGGTTTAGGTTCATAAGATTTCGACCTAATTCATCTCAAAATTAAAGGTAGTCCAAGAGGTGCGGTGTTGGATGAAGATGAAGATGAAGATAGAAGTACAAGGAATTTAAAAGTTAAAGGGAGGTTTTGATGATTTCCAAAACATCAAGATCAGCTAAGTAAGGAATATTTAGTGAAATCCCTTAAGAATTTTGACCAACTTAAATACAATTAAAAATTCCATCTGGTCCAAAAGACTACTGATCTGCTGAAGGAAGTAATCAGTTTGGTGAAAATCAGCCGAGATGGGTTCTAGTTGAGATCAGCTCAGTACATCATCAGACAAGAGAACTTAATCAACCAAGTGAAGAAGATCAGGAAGTCTCCTCAACGTTAATAAATGCACTTGGAGTAATAAATGCTGAAGAAGGAGGGTATTTATGGCAAATGATTGAAGAAATCCTCGTATCAGCTTGGTGCATTAAATGCTGCTGACAGAAAGTACAGCAGACTATATTGTAGCAGTCGCAGAGAGTCGTTTTCAGAGAACAGGGACCAGTACTCGAGGATTTGAATCTTGTCTTTCTTCAACGGACATTTTTCAAGCTGAGAGTATAAATAGTTCAAGAGTTTGAGAGAAGAAGATACACAACAACACATTTTCAGAGAGAAACTTTCGAAGCAGAATTCTTCTAAGTCTCAAGAACTCACGAATAGCTCACTCATCAGCTTAGTCCTTTGTTGACAAAAGCCGAAGTTGAAGATAAAAAAAACCTACAAATTTGAGTGATTCTTGTTAGTGAGTGTTGTGAGGAATTTTATCCATATTTGTGAGTGATAAAATTCTGTAGATTAGGATATCTTCGTGATTTCCTAGTGTGAACTTGTGGCATTTTCATTTGTTGATTGGCGCAATCAGTGTATGCTGTTAAACTTTGTGTTTTATAGTATAACCCAATTTCTAAGTGACTTGGAAGAGTGGACTAAATGATTTAAATCCATATAACCACTATAAAAATTCTTGTGTTTATCTTTGCATAAGTTTTCTAGCATATTTCAAAAATTGCATAAGTTTACACTTGAACAAAACTGTTAAAGATTTTAAAGGAGTTTTTAAACTGGGGATAAAATCTTTAAAATACTAAGTTTACTTGTGAAAAACACTTGAAAATATCCGCTTCATGAAGTAATCTGGTTTAAAACTGATTTTGCTGAAATCAGCTAAGTATTTATCTGAAGAGTGGTCAACTCTGCTGCTCGAACTTTGTGTACGATCAGCTTAGTCTGCTAACAGACAACTGAAAAGATTTTAAGTCCAAAAAATTTTCAGAGGTCTATTCATCCCCTCCCCCCCCCCCCCACGCGTCTAGACCTCATCAAACCACTTGGGACCAACAAGTGGTATCAGAGTGGGTGGTTCATTAGAATCAGTTGCCTGATCAACGAGCTTGATCGAGTGTTTTTCAAAGGTTTTCAAATTTTTTCAAAAGAGCATATTTTTGAAAAATCAAAACTTTTTTAAAAGAGTGAATATCACTTTTGATACCATAACTCAACCTACTTTAGGGATTTGATACCACAACTTTTTATACCGACACATTTGATACCATAACTCCAATCAACTCGACACTTTTGATACTTCCGTCAAATTGGAAACGGAATTGTCACGTGATTGTCACGTGGCCGTTAAAACTTTACACATTTGATACCATAACTTATGTTGACTAATAATTTTACCCCATAACATTTCAGGTTACCAAAAAAATCCCACATCTTCAAATTTAGTGACGATTTTAGTCCACATTGTTGCCAAATTTCCAAATTGACTCGAATAAGACCACGTGCTGACCAATTTAGAACTTTACACATTTGATACCATTACTTATGTTGACTGCTAATTTTACCCCATAACATTTCATGTTACCAAAAAAGCCTCACATCTCCAAATTTAATGACGATTTTAGTCCACATTGTTGCCAAATTTCCAAATTGACTCGAATAAGACCACGGGCTGACCAATTTAGAAAATTTTACTTATTTAATTTAAATAACTAATTTAATTTATAAACATTATTAATAAATTAAATAATACATTAACATAAATATCACCAAAATTAAGAAAATATATTCTTATTAAATATAAAATTTATATAATAGAATTAATATATTTAATATTTATTAAAATAATAAATTATATAATTAAAATTAAAATAATAAATAATAAATAATTATAATTTAAAAAAAATTCCCCAACCCACCCACCACCTCCCCACCCCACGCCCCCCTACCCCGATTACCAGGCCGGCGACCTGGGTCTTCGGTCCCAGGCCACCGCAGGCCTAAGATCTTCGGTCCCAAGCCACCGTCGGCCTGGGATCTTCGGTCCTTGGCAGCGGTGGCTTGGGATCGAAGGACCCAGGCCGCCGGCAGCCTGGGAATCGGGGGGTAGGGGGAGGGGTGGGTGGGGTGGGGATTTTTTTATTAAATTATAATTATTTATTATTTATTATTTTAATAAATATTAAATAGTTTTTAATTATATAATTTATTATTTTAATAAATATTAAATATATTAAATATATTATATAAATATTAAATATATTAATTCTATTAAATATATAGTATGAGTTACATACTATATATTTCGGGAATATATTATACACATATCATCAACAATAATTAAGGGCATTTGGATTGTGGAATTATGGCTCATTTCCGTACGTGATTTGTGTCTTGATCGAGAGCACCAAAACATGAGAGTATCGGTGATTCAACCACGATTAGATCGATGGCAAAAGAAGGATTTTCTCCGGATCACCCACTTCAAGTAACCGGCGATTATCCGATACGATTCAAGTAAGTAAATTACGGTTGATTCGGATTTAAAACCCAACACTATCTTTATCTGTATATAATATATTTAATTTTCTTGTTTTTCATGTTGCTTCTTAATAAAAATCATTAAACAAGGGTCAAGTAGGCCTCCTTTTTTTTAAGGGATAATGGAAAATATAATTTATTTGAAAAACTAAATAATACACAAAAAGAGAAACAACATATGCTAAAGAAAATAAAGCTTTTTTATTTTTGGAACTTATTTTCGAACAGGAACTCAAAAACAAGAAAAAAGAAAAATCTTTACCAAAACTGCGGAACTCCTACTCCTTCAAAATAGGAGTGAAATTTCCTTTCAAAAATTCGATCAATTAATCCGAATAGCCGTACCTGTATTTATTAATGTATCTGGAAACAAATCTTTTAATTTATATATGCTTGAAACTTAAACTTTACTAAGTGAAATGATAAGGTATATGAAAATGAACAAAAGTCACCTCCAGGTCCTCCACCAAATAGCCTTAAACATATCAGTGTTTTATTATTCTAATTATCAAAACTTGCTTTGACCATTGAACCAAAAACACTACAAATCGTAAGTGTATTAAGTAACCTTAGCCAGCGAACCATTCCTTGATATCATTTCTATTTGTATTTTATTCACTAAAATCCAAGAACATACTTCACACACAAATAATCTATAAACCAATTTAATTTTTCCGGAAAAAAAAATAAACAACAGCATGCATTTTTTCAAAAAATTGAAGAACTTAATTGAAGGATGAAGCGTACCATAATACGAAAACATGGATCGATTACAATAAAATGATAATACAACTGAAAATTACACAAACTAAAGATAATGATGCAGGAGCATCCAAGACAATCTATCTTTTTATTATTTTGTTATTTAGTTTCCTTATTTTTAGTGATTTAATTCCTATAGGATTCTAGGAGTTATTCAGTTTCCTTAAGAGTTTTATTTCCTTTCAGTTGCCTAGGATTAGAGTTTTATAAAAGGAGTTGTAATCTTCATTATGTTAGAGATATTGATGATTATGAGTTTTTGAAAAAGAAGGGATTCATTATATAATTTATTATTTTAATAAATATTAAATATATTAATTCTATTATATAAATTTTATATTTAAAAAGAATATGTTTTCTTAATTTTGGTGATATTTATGTTAATGTATTATTTAATTTATTAATATTGTTTATAAATTAAATTAGTTATTTAAATAAAATAAGTAAAATTTTCTAAATTGGTCAGCACGTGGTCTTATTCGAGTCAATTTGGAAATTTGGCAACAATGTGGACTAAAATCGTCACCAAATTTGGAGATGTGGAGCTTTTTTGGTAACCTGAAATGTTCTGAGGTAAAATTAGCAGTCAACATAAGTAATGGTATCAAATGTGTAAAGTTCTAAATTGGTCAGCACGTGGTCTTATTCGAGTCAATTTGGAAATTTGGCAACAATGTGGACTAAAATCGTCACAAAATTTGGAGATGTGGGGCTTTTTTGGTAACCTGAAATGTTATGGGGTAAATTATCAGTCAACATAAGTTATGGTATCAAATGTGCAAAGTTTTAACGGCCACGTGACAATCACGTGGCAATTCCGTTTCCAATTTGACGGAAGTATCAAAAGTGTCGAGTTGATTGGAGTTATGGTATCAAATGTGTCGGCATAAAAAATTGTGGTATTAAATCCCTAAAGTAGGTTGAGTTATGGTATCAAAAGTGATTTTCTCTCTTTTTTAAAATGGACTGCATCAGCCATATTCCCCACATTGGCGGTATGAGTTTTGAAGACTGGAAGATCAGAATGGAGATCTTCTTAGCTGCTTACAATGATAACATGTTACATGTATCACTAAAGGTCCATTTAAATTCACCAAGACAATCAAGGTCGATGAAGTAGATATCGTGGTGGATAAAGATCTTCAAGCGATGACAGCTGAAGAAATCAAGCTATTTAACCTTGACAAAGTTGGCCGTTTCAGCATGACCAAAGCCCTGGACAATCACAGGTTTGACAAAGTCAAGCATTGCAAGACTGCAAAGGAAATGTGGGACAAGGTTCGTGACATGATTGAAGGAAACAACGCCATAAAGGAGCACCAGTTGAGTGTTGCTCTAGAAAAGTTAGACAACTTCAAGATGAAGTCTACGGAAACCATTGATCAGATGGATACGAGGTTTACAAGGACGCTGAATGAAGTTCTTAAGCTGGGAAAGACCTTCACTGTCAGAGTATTGAAGGCTCTGCCTCCAAAGTTCAACATGAATGTGACAGCCATGGAAGAATCAAGAGATTTGGGAAAGATCTCTCTTACCGAGTTGTTCTCCGTACTCAAGGCATACGAGTATAAACTGCTAATAATGGGTATTGAAGAAACCTCAACTTCAGGCCCCACAGCTGCCTTAGTTGCTGCTGAAAATCCAAGAAGATCCGCACATAAAAGCAAAGAAGTGGACTCATCTGATGAAGCCACGCTACTCAACAAAAAGGAGTACACTGCTGGAGACGTTGCATTGCTATCTTTATTACATTAGCTAAAACTTATTTGTTCTTGTTCATTTCGATTGCAACAAGAACTTCAAGAAGTTCTATAAAAGAAAAATGAAGAACAAATACAACAATGCTTCTACTTCTAACCCTACTTTTTTTTTTCATGATAAGGATGCTTATAAATCCAAACTAATGTGTTACAACTGCAGGAAATTGGGACATTTCATCAGAGACTGCCCATATCCTAAAGCTGAAAAGTACACAGAGGAAGAGAAGAAAATCAGAAAGGAAAGAAAACATTGGAAAGGTAAAGTGCTGATGGCTGAAGCATAAAAGCTTGCTGCTATCTACTCATCTGATTCTGACTCAGATACTTCTGAAGAAGAGTCTACTGAAGATGAGAACCCTGCTCTTATCTGTCTGATGGCAAAGGAATCTGATGACTCTGAGGATGAGGTAACTCCTCTTGAAAATGAATTATTTAATTCATTTGAGCAAATGGTAGTCAATAATACAAGTCTTGTTGATGCATTTGCAAAGCTTAAGGAAGAGATGATATTGCTAGGAGAGCAAAACAGTTCACTGAGACTTAAGGTTGAAAAACCAAAAGAATCAGTTGAATACAAACTGCTTGAGCAAGAGAATGAATCTCTGAAAGCTGAATGTGAAGTATATAAGGGTAAAATCATGGAACTTGAAAAAGTCTTTGAGTCTCATGATAAATCATCTGTTGCATCCACTCATATGTCTAGTAAACAGAAGATAAATTTAGAACAGGATAAGCTAGAACTGAACCATTCTGAAAAGTTTATATCTGCTGACGATAGTAAGGTCATTTTGTATGCTCAGACTACTAAACCTGCTTCACCTGAGAAAGAATTAAAGGAGAAGAAAGCTCCTAAGGCTAAGAAGAGCAAAGAGCCAAAATTAGAAAAACAGACAGGTAAAACTAAACAGTAGAGTCCTAGGAAGTCTGCTGATAAAAGTAAAACCAATCAGACTAGTAATAAAACTAAGTCGTCTGTTAATGAGCAAGCATCTAGTAAACCAAAGAAGCATAATCATAAGAAAAATCAGAATGCTTGGTATGAAAATGAGTCATCATATTATGTGCAACCTGCTGCATACCCACCTGTATATCATGCAGCTCAATTTCCAGCTTACTATGCACCTTACCCTGCTCATCCAATGCATGCATATCCTGCTTATCATGCACCTTATTCTGCTTATGAATATCATCCTTATCATACTGATTATCAACATAACACATCTGCTGAATATGATGAAGATAAACCTGTTCATGCTCCTGTCAAATCTCAGAAGCCTAAGAAGCCTAAGACTTCAACATCTTGGGTTGTCAAAGGTGGAACTAATCCTCCAGGACCCTCTCAATAAAGGGTACCTAAATCAATTTTACTTTGTTTTGTAGGTTAGGATTAGGAGTAGGAGTAAAGTAGAGAAAATCTGGTACTTGGACAGTGGATGTTCAAGACACATGTGTGGCAACATACATGAGCTGACTGATGTTGTTGTTGTGGATGGTCCTAAAGTAACTTTTGGAGACATCAAAGAATGCAAAATTGTGGCGTGTGGAAAGATAATCAAAGGCAACATTGAGATATCTGACGTCTCTTATGTTAAAGGCCTCAAATACAATTTGCTGAGCATAAGTCAATTTTGTGACAAGGGATTTTCAAGTATCTTCTTATCAGATAAGTGCTATGTTGAACAGATCAGTACAAAGAAGGTTATCTTATCTGGAAGACGACAAGGAAATGTCTACATAGTCGACTGGAATTCTGTGGACAAGAATTCAAATGTTTGTTTGTGGCATCTACATCAAGTGAAGTTAGTTGGCTGTGGCACAAAAAGATGAATCATGTGAATTTCAAGACCATAAACAAACTAATCAGGAATGATCTGGTAGAAGGAATCCCAAAACCATTCATGAGCAAGGATAAGCTATGTGACGCCTGTCAGAAGGGTAAACAAATCAAGTCATCTTTCAAGAGCAAGAAGCATCAATCTTCTACAAGGATTTTGGAGCTGCTACATATGGACTTATTTAGACCTATTGATCCAATCAGCAATGGTGAAAAGAAGTACTGCCTAGCTGTTGTGGATGATTATTTAAGATACACTTGGGTGATTTTCATGAAGAAGAAAAGTGAAACCAAGGAGCATCATACTAATCTTATGGAGCTGGTCCAGAATGAGAAAAACATGAAGATATTAAAGATGAGATCAGCTAGAGGGACTGAGTTCACAAACTCAACTGTTGAAGAGTATTGTAACATCAGAGGCATCAGTCATCAGTACTCTGCTGCCAGAACACCTCAACAAAATGGAGTTGCTGAAAGGAGAAACATAACTCTAAAGGAAGCTACCAGAACTATGATAGCTAAAGCAAAGCTGCCCCAAAGATTCTGGGCAGAAGCCACAAATACAGCCTGCTTTACCCAGAACAGATGCATGATCAACAAAAATCAAAACAAGACTCCATATAAAGTTTGGAACAACAGGAAGCCAAATATTCATTACTTTAAAATTTTTGGTTGTAAATGCCTTGTGTTAAATAATGGGAAGAATCACCTTACTGCTTTTGCAGAAAAGACTGATGAAGCTGTTTTTGTAGGATACTCTACTGTTAGTAAAGCTTACAGAGTCTTTAACATAAGGACTTTACTAGTAGAAAAATCCGTTCATGTAGTATTTGATGAACCAAATCAATCTTCTGAAAAGAATCAAAGCACTAATCCAAATCTGTCTATCGATTTTCAGAAGTTGAGTGTTGAAAGAAATGAAGAATATGTACCCATCATACTACCTGATCTCAACTCAGCTGCTAACTCAAATGCTGCTTAAAATCAGCCTGCTGATTGTTTAACAGACGAGTTGCAAACAACTGATAGACCAGATACTGTTCAACAGACTACTACTGGAACTCCAACAGTAGTGTTGCAAGATCAATTTAGAGGACAACATCCAGATTTGCAACCTGATCTCAGATGGATCAAGAATCACGCACCTGAATTAGTGATTGGTGATCTTATAAAAAACATGTGATGTTAGTGATCTTATAAAGAATTAGTGATTTGCAACCTGATCTCAGAGGAATATGTGATGTTATAAAAAACATCTATCAAGTCATTAAAGACCTGTTGTGGTCTTATTACTTGAGAAAGAGATCATAGACTTTCTTCATGTCTTTTGACATGATTCCGCTCTAGTCTTGAAATTATGGCATCGTAGAACGTTATCCTTAGGGAGCAGTATAGAAATACTACTCTAACAAGGTAGACGTTGGACTTTTAAAGTTTGACCAATTGGAAAAATACTTTTGTCTAGTATGTTGGATACTTATGAGAGTAAAGTCAAACTTAATGAATGATTATAAGTCAAGTCATAATTCTTCTCTTTTGAGTTACTGAATTCATGTTCATTTCAGTCTCATTCCATTTTAAAGACCATTCAAAGGTCGTGTCGATTTACATATCTGTAAAACGACTTTCTCAAATGGCAAGTATTTCATTGTACTCCCTAAAAAGTTATTTGGTGTTTCTAGACCAAAAACTGAAGTCTTTGTGACAAAATCTACTTTTAAAGGGGCATAGGCTCTAAAAAAAATAAAACTAGATTAATAGAGGCAATGAACTGAAGATATTTATAGTTGGAAGAACAATGACTGCCGGATTTTAATAATCTGAAACGGCATGGGACTATAAGTGCTCGATTTACCATATTTTTGGTTCTTTCACTCGTCAATGGATGAAGTTGAAAAGGTAGCACTAAATAACACTGTTATAATTATTGTTTTGTCGAAAACACGTTACTAACCTTATCCTATGTGGACAATAGGTTTATGGTAACTAATAATTGAAAAGTGTTTGCGCCCTCACTCAAGTTTATTAAGATTACATTTGTGTACCTTCGAGAAACTAAACTTGACTGTTGAGTTTGTTCTTGGATTAGATTTAGACTTGAATTCATCATTCACTTGATTAGTACCATTTTGAGTGATACTTAAATGTTCTAGACATTTAACGATAGTTTGAAGTGTCATACTTGACTAAACTTTTCAATTGCATAGTTGATTGTTGTTGTACAATCAACACCTGATGCATCACAAAATATGTTGAAGGCATATTTGTTTAGGTCAATTTGGGCTAGTGGAAACACTAAATCATTGAGAAGACTTTTACAAGTCGTTTCTGAAAATTGGTTTGCCCTTGCACTGTTTCAATTGAAACAAGACACCAAAACTATTTCGTTAGGCCGTTGAAGTTAAACTTTCATTTTGATCAATTCTAGTGATTTAATATTAGTGAAGGTTGGATGAATCCGTCCTTTCATTACTTTTATAAGGATATTACATGCCTTGATTATTTTTATTTTGATCTCTTGCAAAATTAAAATACTTCAGTGTTTTTGAAATTCTAGAGAATCAAATGTATCGATGAACATAAGGTTCTGATACTAGATCAAGTATATGAATATCTATACGATCATTTTGTGATCAGTGTAATGAAACACCTGAGTATAAGTTATTTCTAACACTCTTATTTGTATAATTGTGTTAAGAGAAGTAACTAGATATACTGGATATGATGTGATTCAAAGCATTTCAAGTTAACCCCTTGAATTTCAACGTGGAAATTATGTTAACATTAAATGCATATTTTGTGAACCTTCAATAATAGTAATTTTCAACATCTAAAAGTTACGATCATATGACGATTTGACCTAAGCTACCTTAGACGATGTGATCAAGTAGTTGAGTTTGTCTTAACTTTATTTCTAATATGTTTATGAACATGATTACGAAAGAAAATATATCTTTGGAGGATACACAATGTCTAATGATTTATATTCTTGAATGAACAATGAGATGGAAGTAAAATTCTTATTAAATCAAGAAATTCAATCTTTCGAAAGATGTATTTACTAGATAAACTGAACTTTGTGTATTTGAACGTGTTAGTGTAAACCGGTTCAAGGGATAGTTATTCATCTGACTTATCACTTGGAAGTGATTATACAAAAATTGCTTCTTGTGAGTGGGAGCAATTTATGTTCTACTGGATCCATTCAAATGAAAGGACTACACCTGAACCGTAACTTGTTTCAAATACTGAAGATGTTCTCCTATCTCATGGGTGAGATACGTTAAACGAATGGAAGGAAGACTTAGTATCTGCCTATAATTTAAACCAATTTTTGTATTGGTTGATTTTTCAAAGAGGCACTTGGTTTCTTACCTGTATCTTACTTTAGTCAAAATTTAGATATGGAAGTATTCCAAATGAATAAAAAATTATTAATCTGAAAATTTGAGATATCAAAGTTCTCGAACTTGAAATCATTGAGCTTTAAGATTATTTTAGGCAATAGATTGTCTGAACAATCACGTTGGTTTTTATCTTGATAGATGAATAACATTTGCCTTTTATCTTAAGTTATTATTAGGAATACTGTATTCCATTTCTTAATGTTTGAGTTACCCTATTTGTCGGGATAACTTTGAGTATAAAAGGATCGTTTTGAAAATGGTCGTCCTCAATTATTTATGAATGAATTGAGGACTTGTAGGTAGAAAACCTTGGTGAAATTCATTGAATTTTATAAGTGGCCAACCTGCACTTGAATAATTCTGAATTGAATACCTACTAATACTCTCACAGTAAGATCTTGAATTTTAACTCTTGAAATGTGCACTTTTAGTAAATGTCTAGATCACTGATTCTGATCTTGATGGAATCATCAATTGGTTTGAAACCAATTGCCTACTCTGATTTATGTTGTGCCATGGATCTGGTCAATAATTATAAGTCAAATCATTTGTATGATTTTTAGACTTTAGTGAAAAGGTTATCGAGAAACCTTTATTATACTGCAATTGATCTCTTAAGCATAAAGAGACATGTTTATCTATGTGTACAATTGTTGTAAAATTGATGGCACATACGCAGTATTGATAGTTGTTTGGTCAAGAAGTATTTATTACTTCTTCGGGAAGGTTAAGAGCTACATTCGAGTTGTGTTAACATTTATATTGCGAAACACATGCATAGCTTGCAATATAGATACTGTTTTAGTGAGACCAAACACTTGCACAAAATTGAAAATTTTTGTGGAGATATCTTAACAAAGTTAATAGAGAACTTTGTAGTTAGCATCTATGTACAATAGATGGTCAAGTTTCTTGTACTAAGACCATAACTGGAGATTTTTACATGAGTTGCCTAGCAATCTCAAGAGTTTGATAACGCCGTTAGAACGTCGTTATTGCCTATCTCTTTAAGCCCAAAATATCTTGCTTTGATTCGAGTTTTGTGTGCTTTTGCTTGTTTTCGCGTTCATTTGCGTTTTTGGTCCCTTGTTGGGATGTTGTGTGTTTTCTTTTGTTTTCTTCGTTTTTTGTCGTGTTTTTGTTCTGTTTGTAGGTTTGGGAATTTTGCAAGGCTAAAGAGAAGTCCGAGAGGTTATGATTCAATGCAATTCCATCAAATCAAGACTCGGTGGCTGTTGATGCAAGTCTTTGCGCAGAAAGAGCTTCAATGAAAAGAGAACCCGAAGCAAATCGTAGAAGAATGTAGATAGCTGCTTACTAGAACATGCACAAATATTTCATGGATGATCCAAATGATCTGAAATTTGTATATGTCATAGATGAGTGAGTTAGCTACGCTACGGACTTTACGGATCCGCAATCGGAGTTCGTAATCAAAAGATATGCTGCTCGGAAGAAAGTGCAGCAGAGCAGAAAATCTGCAAGAAACCTACGGGGCAAATCTCGCCGTGGCGAGGTGGAAGCTCGCCGCGGTGAGGTCTCTGCTAACAGCAGTTTTCTGCTGCGGGAAAAACAGGGGCCTTTTTGTATCTTCCCCCTTTTCCCCCACTTGCATTTCTAAACCCTTTATGGGACTTTTTGGTCTTGTTTCCCTAGTTAAGAGGCTCAAGAGGTCACAATTTTCTCATAACTTCTTCAATTCTTTCACTCACTATTGGCCACCCTTTTCCTCTCAAGTCTCCTTCAACTCTCTCTTTAATTTTTCTTGATTTTTCTTGTATTGAAGACTCCACCAAGGGAGTGAGTTAGTCACCACCCTTGGGGAGTGATTAAGTGGTGATTAAGGGGAGGAGAATTCATCTCTCGATTTCATTCTGATTAGGTGATATTTTTCTATTTCCTAGTTGTCCTTGATTAGGAGATTGATGTTGTATTATCTTTTGTGAACAATGATTGTAAATTTGTATTCTCCGGATTTAGAAGTATTTATGTTATTGTTTGATTAAATGATGTCTTGATGATTAGTATGGTGCTTATATGTGTTCGTTGATCCGATTCTGTGCTTATCGTTTATCTTAAGGTTTGACAAACTTTGAGATGATATTTATTGATTCTTGATTGCTAGAAGTAGTGATTTTGAGGATTTGATTTTGAATTTGGATTGTGATTCGATTTTAGGATAGGCATATACCTAAGTCGTTTCATATTCGTTTAAGGTTTGAGTTTAATGCCCCCGATTAGATTTTAGTCCATTTAAGAATAAATTGGATTAGTCTAATTTGATAGGTTCGTATGCTATCAGTAGATACGTATGAACGTCCTTGAATCCTTGAATAGCAAACATGAGCATAAGATATTAATTATCGAGTCATTGTTATCGTTTGACTAGTTATGTGTGATGTTGGGTTATGTTTGATTTGTTGGGTTTATTGTTTTATCGCACTTTTGGCCATCTACCTTTAATGCAACCTAAAACGTTGAAGGTTAGGCGAGTGACGATTTGTGGATTTCAACCTAGGATAGGCTTATACCTACTTTGGTCCGTGTTTGTATAATGGGTTCGTTCGTGAATGCATCAAATAACATATATTCTCTTTATTCGGAGATTTGGGTTAGTCTTAGGTCCCGGGTGACAACGGCCCACCTTAGAGTCCTCTAATGGATTCGGACTTTCCTTATAGCACAGGATGACAGCGATGTTCATTATTGATCCGGAGATGGAGAGTTTGGGTAGATTGGTAGAGTTAGGTCAAACCGACAGGGAGACTTAATTAATTTGAACTCGCAAACAACAACTAAATCTGGGATTGTTTGCATAGCTGACCTAACAACCGCATAATTTATCTGCTTTAACTAATCGCTTATGAATCCTCCTTACCACATAATTAACTCCCCATTTACTTGCTTTCGTAGTTAAATTTAGTTTACCGCTTGTAGTTAAATAAAATCATCCTTATCAATATTTGGGTTCGATCCTTTTGTATCAAGCGTTCTTAGATGAAATAAGCCATCGATTGATTCGTTTATTCCAACATTTTACCCATTCGTTGGGATTCGATACTCGGTATGTACTTATCGTTTTATATTACTTGTAACGACCGTATACTTGCGTGTTTGCGCACTTGTATTTGGAGCGTAACAGAGTTACGTAGATTTTGATCTGATTGAACTTTGAAGTTCATAAGATCAAGCCCATAAGTTTTGTGACATTTGAATGCTTGTATACATGATTTGGAAATCATACATTCAATATCCTAAGATATGTCGGACAAGTAGAGATTGGCTCTCTCACACGAGCAATCGCCTTTGACGTTGAGAACGTGCAGAGATGAGATTGTTTAATCCTTGTAAAGAGCGCATGATAAAACCAGGATCGCCTTAATTATAATCGATTTAAAATTACTATTTTGATTAAAGTAATCACAGTCTTGCATGAGTGCAAGATCAGAAAGGTATCGATTGCTTAATTAAGATGAGATTACTTTTGTATATACAAGTAATCGAAGAAGAATGGATTCCCACAATCCATTAAACTTGTCGAATGGCCAGATGTGAATTTTCTCGAGTTAATTATTTACCGAGGATAAGGAGAGAATTCAGGTAAAGTGTAGATGTACACTTGTACTAAAATCTGTACTGTGTAGTTTAAACGACATACACTTCAAGAAACGAAGTAAACTACAGTAGCACGTGTTTCATACCACGTGTGCCTTAGTGACCATTGGGAAATTAGTGAAAGATCCCTGCTCACTCATTGTGTGAGGCCCAGAGGTTTATTGCAACCTCAATAGGTACCCTTATGACTTTCGATCGTTTCTCGAGATCTTACCAAGGTGTTGCTACTTTAGCACGTCACTAATAGCTATGAATCATACGGCGATGCGGTCCGTGTCTAGGAAAGCTGTTGAAGTAAGATCGAAAGATTCAGGTAGGAAAGGAAGACTTTACGAAACTAACACACACTGCTTGAATTCAATGCTGGCCAGCCAATATGTCAAACTTGAGAGTTTGAGACATGATTGTGAATACAAGTGAGTGGTGGAGTGAAGTATGCTCTTTTGTTGATTTGAGGGATCAGAGATACTTCGGTTAGTGAAATGGGGTTTGGGTTATAGCGAGTCTTGATGTCCTCGTGTTTTGTGAATAAGAGTTGTTATATACCCTAACAGGTGTATGACACTTAATGCTCTTGCGCTCGCGGGTCACACGATCCACTTGTCTGTATGAAGTTGATGAGTATGTTGTTGAAGTCACTGTAGACTCGATTTAGCCCTCATGTGCGAGTGAAAGATGTTGATTTGAGACGGGTTGGTACGCTCATTCGAACTAACCCGACCCGATCCAATATTTTGAAAAGAGAGTTCTGGAGGGAGTGGTTATTTATAACCACCCCATTAGGGGGTTAACCTCCCTTAGTGGGAGATTAACTCCCCACTTAGTAGAAATGGGGAAGCATACGGCTTCCCCACACACAACAAGAAAATGAGAGAAGTCCAAAAGTGGACTTCTCCAATTTTGAGAGAAAAGAGAAGCCACTGTAAATTAATAGTGACTTTGGGCACTTCCAACTCTCAAGATCTCTTTCTCTGCTCTTTTCTTCTACGTGTATATATATATAATAAGTTTATATATTCACATGATAAAAAGGAGTTACATACTATATATTTCGGGAATATATTATACACATATCATCAACAATAATTAAGGGCATTTGGATTGTGGAACTATGGCTCATTTCCGTACGTGATTTGTGTCTTGATCGAGAGCACCAAAACATGAGAGTATCGGTGATTCAACCACGATTAGATCGATGGCAAAAGAAGGATTTTCTCCGGATCACCCACTTCAAGTAACCGGCGATTATCCGATACGATTCAAGTAAGTAAATTACGGTTGATTCGGATTTAAAACCCAACACTATCTTTATCTGTATATAATATATTTAATTTTCTTGTTTTTCATGTTGCTTCTTAATAAAAATCATTAAACAAGGGTCAAGTAGGCCTCCTTTTTTTTAAGGGATAATGGAAAATATAATTTATTTGAAAAACTAAATAATACACAAAAAGAGAAACAACATATGCTAAAGAAAATAAAGCTTTTTTATTTTTGGAACTTATTTTCGAACAGGAACTCAAAAACAAGAAAAAAGAAAAATCTTTACCAAAACTGCGGAACTCCTACTCCTTCAAAATAGGAGTGAAATTTCCTTTCAAAAATTCGATCAATTAATCCGAATAGCCGTACCTGTATTTATTAATGTATCTGGAAACAAATCTTTTAATTTATATATGCTTGAAACTTAAACTTTACTAAGTGAAATGATAAGGTATATGAAAATGAACAAAAGTCACCTCCAGGTCCTCCACCAAATAGCCTTAAACATATCAGTGTTTTATTATTCTAATTATCAAAACTTGCTTTGACCATTGAACCAAAAACACTACAAATCGTAAGTGTATTAAGTAACCTTAGCCAGCGAACCATTCCTTGATATCATTTCTATTTGTATTTTATTCACTAAAATCCAAGAACATACTTCACACACAA
Organism: Penstemon eatonii; assembly: GCA_038501285.1. Lineage (NCBI taxonomy): Eukaryota > Viridiplantae > Streptophyta > Magnoliopsida > Lamiales > Plantaginaceae > Penstemon > Penstemon eatonii. The sequence goes on along the minus strand of CM076715.1, from coordinate 54,255,807 downwards.
ATAATCTATAAACCAATTTAATTTTTCCGGAAAAAAAAATAAACAACAGCATGCATTTTTTCAAAAAATTGAAGAACTTAATTGAAGGATGAAGCGTACCATAATACGAAAACATGGATCGATTACAATAAAATGATAATACAACTGAAAATTACACAAACTAAAGATAATGATGCAGGAGCATCCAAGACAATCTATCTTTTTATTATTTTGTTATTTAGTTTCCTTATTTTTAGTGATTTAGTTTCTATAAGATTCTAGGAGTTATTCAGTTTCCTTAAGAGTTTTATTTCCTTTTAGTTGCCTAGGATTAGAGTTTTATAAAAGGAGTTGTAATCTTCATTATTTTAGAGATATTGATGATTATGAGTTTTTGAAAAAGAAGAGATTTGTTCTCTCAAAGGTTCATGGGTGCCTATTTCTCGTGTTCTTGTAGCAAATTTATCTGATGGAACTTGCCTACAGAATAATCACTATTCTGCCCGGCTTCAATTGGTATCAGAGCTTCAGAATTTTCCGATGAGGGTTAAGTTAGTTGCGGTCAAACTCAAGGGTAGGACTTCTGCTTGGTGGGAGCAGTTGCGCAATTCTCGTGAACGACAAGGCAAGGCTATAATCACTGATTGGGAAGATCGAGGTTTTGCCAAGCAAGTTGCAGATTTACCCAACCTCTGGCTAATACTAGGTTTCTTTCTTCCTGGGGCAAAATTCTCATCAGCTTAAATGACTGAGTCATGGTGATGTTGAGGAGTCCACACCATGATCAAAGAGTTCACTCCAAAGGAAGTAAGATTGAGGATTTAACCAACATCAGACGACGTGGTGGAAACAGCTAAGGAATTCACGGGAGGGACAGGACAGACCCAAGTACAAGGCTTGATTAACCGTCATCGTTAGTTTGTCCTGGTTTTGTGGATCTTGATGAAACTGCTGTGAACTCGAGGACGAGTTCTTTCCAACCCTGAGCGACTGATGCAGGAGCATCCAAGACAATCTATCTTTTTATTATTTTGTTATTTAGTTTCCTTATTTTTAGTGATTTAATTCCTATAGGATTCTAGGAGTTATTCAGTTTCCTTAAGAGTTTTATTTCCTTTCAGTTGCCTAGGATTATAGTTTTATAAAAGGAGTTGTAATCTTCATTATGTTAGAGATATTGATGATTATGAGTTTTTGAAAAAGAAGGGATTTGTTTTCTCAAAGGTTCATGGGTGCCTATTTCTCGTGTTCATGTAGCAAATTTATCTGATGGAACTTGCCTGCAGAATAATCACTATTCTGCCCGGCTTCAGATAAGGATTGCATTGGATTGAATCAATAGATCAACCGGATACAATCAACCAAACTCCTGACCTCCATGGATTTGAAATGGAGATGAAGGTAAGCTTGATTTGGGGGGAAGATCACTCAATCAGCGGAAGAGAAAGGAAGACAGAGACTTGGGGAAGAAGACTAAACATTCATCGATCCCCTTTTTTCCTCTGCTACCCGTTCTTTATTTATATAATCTGGAATTGCTGCAAAATTACGAAAACACCCCTGGCTACTTAAAGTTGCAACACGCTTTTATTATTCCAACTTTTATGCATATATCAAAGGAACAAGCTGACGGGTCGGGCTGGCCGAGGTGGAGTCGCGCGGCTGCGGGAAAGAGGCTAGGGTTGCTCTGTGGAGAAAGGGTGAGTGAAGGAGGGGTGCGGCGGGAAAGGAATTAGGGAAAAAGAGAGAGAGTTTGAGGACATGGAGGGAAAATTAAGGCTTTTCAATTAATTATCAATTTTGTAAATTGAGGCCGGATACATTTGAAAATACATAAATCTAGTAGGAAAAAATGAAATAATTATTTTACTATATTTATCTTATGTTATATTTATTGTATTTGTGGATTTTGTAATATAAAAAAGAGTAGTATATACTTATTATAATTTTATTTTTGACTTTTGATGGAATGACAAGATTACCTGTGACGGTCCGAGCACCCGGGACGGTTCCTACGTGGATCCACCCCCGAGTCCGGGTCCGTATTCAGTGAACACAACCAAATTTTGAGTAATTTTTTTTTCAAAACAAAACAACAAACGACTCATTAACATTAATTCGAATCATAGTTCAATCATGAAAGCATAAAAACCCGAAACCCTGCTATGTGCCGGAGCGGGCACAATATTTAAAATTAGCGCAAACCGCGCGATAACAAGTTTTCACAATAAACACTCTTAAGTACTAATCATGCCAGTTACATCGACACCGAAACATAACAACATAATAAAAGCAAAATATAACAACGAGGATGACCCTCAACGATCGACAGACAGGATCTCGGAGACGGACAACGCCAACTCTAGACATCAGACCATAGGATATCTGTATCTGAAAAAAAAAAGTAAACACGAATGCGTAAGTTGATCGTCCAACTTAGTGAGGCTGTAGTGCACATGTGTGTGTGATGCATGGATGCAACATATTGTACATGAACATATATAACATTACAGTAAATAAACACATGCGATAACAATTCAAGCACATTGAACAAGTAATCAACAGTTGCTGTTGACGTCCTCCTCTTACCCTCCAGTCCATTTTATAACGCCCCCACCGAACACTCCAAGTAAGGAGCTACCTTACTAACTGTGCGCATAGACGTCTCATGCCAGGAGTTTGACATTCACTCCCCAAGTATAACCTCCACACTTGGCTCGTGAAGCGGGTCTACGGTGGATCGAGGTAACCCTCCTGCCCTAACCTTCCGGGTTATCCACGATTCCGCACACCAAAATACGGCCCACATTATAATAACAAACAGTACAGACAGTAACAATACAGTACAATCACAATCGAGTAACATGAATCAGCAACCAACTCAATAACAATCATTAAATTGGTTCAATATATGATAGCAAGGACTAGTAAGTACATAGGCATTATCATAATAATTCAAGGTGTATAGTTTGTCCTAACAGTCGAGTTTTTCATTGTATCATACGTCACATGCTCGTTTGTTTAGGGACTAAGTTGCAGTTATGACTCAACGTACTAGCACATTCAGACTGACACACAAGTAACACATAGCACTCACCTTTGTAGCTTACGATTCTCGAAGAAATGCGGAAAAGTAGCGTCTTCGGTTCCTGTACACGTTTATATAATGATCTTAGAATCTAATTACTCCAGTGACTAAAGCAATGCTTTAGTCGAGCAAACAATTGAATCGTGGTTATTCAATATTGAAACCACGTTCAAAACAATTGGACATTTACGTCCGACCTAAAGGTCCTACGGTCTGTTCGTAAAGCGTGGTAATCATAGCCACGAAAGGGTTAGAAGTAGAACAAAACCGTTCTAATTGAGCTTTAAAATACTTAATTAAGGGTTTTAAGTTAAGTTATTACTTTCAAGATACTTTATATTCATTAAGTATTCAAACAATAACTTATTTTTAAATTTAGAGTTTAAGTTTATTTGAGATTATTTTCTTCTACAAAAATTATTTTTAATTTTATTTCAAAAATTAATCATTTAACATCTTTATGTTATTTAAAATAGTTATTTAAATTCATTTTCAGAAAAGTATTATAATTTATTGAGTCCCCTTTTCAGCATTATCTTTATTTGAAATTATCATCTTCAACAATTAATATTTATAATAAATTTTATAAAAATAATTTATTATATCTTTTCAGAAAATAAATATTCATGATTAATAGATATATTATATTCGGAAGAAGTTTATCATTATTTTTTTCAGAAATATTTACTTCAAATTATTTAGTTTAATCTTTTATTTTATTCAAAATTAATTAAATTCCTTATCCTTTATTTTTAAGACCTCGTTTTATCTTTTTTCTCGAAATTTATTTAAATTCAGAAAAAGTTATTATTTATTTTCGAAATCATTTATAAATTAATTTTTATTTTAATTTATTTTTGAAATTATTTATTTTCATAAAATAATTATTCAAATCATTTACTATTTTTTTTATAAAAATTAATGATCAAGATTAATTAAAATTATTTTAAATATTTAAAATATTTATTTTTGAATTTATTAAATTCAGAAAAATATTTAATCAAAATATTTTATTTTATTTTCAAATTACTTATTTTGCCAAGATTATTTTATTTTATTTTTACAAATTATGAATTATTTTATTTTATTTAATTAAGAATTAATATACCCTTGAAATTATTATATTTTCGAAAAGTATTATTTAATCATGATCTTATTCGAAAAATAATTTATTACTATTTTACCTTTTTTTTTCAAAAATTATTTATATTTCTTTTTCGGAAAAGTCTTATATTTTATTTAACCCTTTATTATTTTTTTTCAAAATTATTTAAATAATATATTTATTTTCGAAATATATTTTATTATTCATAAAATGGGTTTATTATTTATTTTTCAGAAAATATTTATATTAATTTTCGAAATATATTTTATTTAACCCTTTATTATTTTCATATAAATCTCTTTTTATAAATCACTTTTTATTAAATCGTAAAAAGCTAAGCATTTAATCTATTTAAAAGTTATCATAATTTATTTATATTATTTATTCAATAATAAAATTATTTTATTCTTTAGTGAAATATTTTGTTACTTAATTTTTAATAAATCACCATTTTCAAAATTTAATATTAGAAAGCAATAAAATAATTATTTTTCTTTAAGACAAATATTTACTCATTAAATCTATCTACTTTAATATTTTAAAAGTAGATTAATAAAACTTAACAAATTTATATTTACTAGTTTTTCCGTATTTTCTTTTTTTAAATTTTACTAATAATTTTATTTTAATAAATTTTATATTTAAATTTTTTTTTTTTTAAGTGGACTGGCCTTTGGGCCAATCCACAAATGGGCTAGATGGCCTGTTGCATTGCAACAGGCCCAATTGGGTGGTCTGTTGCAAGTGCAACAGACCTGGGCATGTTGCAAGACAACAAGCCCAATGGCCTGCTGCTGTGTGCAGCAAGCTTGCTGCACACAGCAGCGATCAAGGCTGGCTGGCCGGCATTAAGCCGGTTGGCTTCCTGCCGGCGGTGGGGTGGCTCCGGCCACCCACCGGAAAATTGCACACCATCCCCTCTAACTTTTGTATAAAGAAACATATATATAGATATATTTATATTTATTTTTCACATGAACATGCTTTTAAAACTCAATCAAAACTTTGAATTATTAATTTACAAATCAAGCTTACAAAATTAAATTCACCAAAGTTTTACAAATGTCATATTTTAAATTGAACATTTTATTTCAATAAAATTCCCAAAATTTTGAAATCTTCATTTTTAACCACAAAACTCTTTTGAAATTGAAATAAAAGTGTTGTTATTTCATAACCCAACAATATACTTATATACATCAACCAACATTTCAAGATCTACAAAAGGTTTCATAACATTTTTCAATCACCATTAACAACTAAACATAAAAACTAAACTTTAATAAAAAAATATGTGTTTGTTTAAATAGAAGTTTGAAAACTCAAGCCTAGATCTTTAAATAGAAGTTTGAAAATCCCAAACTAAACTTTTTTTTTTTTTTTTTTGCATAAGAAAATAAAACTCAAAACCTAAATCCGAAAATCAAAACTCTAGATATTAGGATTCAAGAAGTTTTAAAATGGGTAAACAAGATTTTTGCATTATTTTCTACATAAACTAATTTCTTAAAACAAATAACAAAAACACCAAAAAGGGGGTAGAAATGGTTTATACCTAAACCTTGAATAGTTGATTTCCTTCCCCAAGTTCACTACCTTTGACTCTGGTAGTGGCGGCGGCGGCGGATTCCGGCAGTGGCGATAGCACAGTGGCAGTCCGGCAGTGGTGATGGTGGTGGTAGTTCTTTTTCCTTCCAAAATAAAACACTCACTTCTCACTTTATTTTTATAACTCCCTTTCTATCTCTCTTTTTCTCTCTTGAATTATTTTTCTCACTAGTTTAAGTATGGAGTAAAAATGGTAGAGTGTGAGGGAGACTCTATATATATATATTTAAGCTTAATTTTCAGATTATAGATGTATATACATTTAGACATATTACATAGGAAATGAAAATACAATCATTTCCATATCCCATCAATGTTTAGGTTTCTTGTTTGGTGAAGAAAACTTCACCCAAGAGAGAAAATGGCAATTTCCAAGGTAGGGAACATCATCACTTGCTGCAGAATTGAAAAGAGGGGCAATTTTGCACTTTGCCCCCTGAAGTTTTGGGAAAGTGCAATTTCGCCCCAAAATATTATTTTTCTGTACAATTAAGTCCAAAAAATTATAAAAAAACCCCTTTTATTTTATAAACTTTTTCAAAACATTCATAAGGTTTTTATTACCTTCCAAATCACTTTCAAGTTTTATTTTTTGGTGCTCGAAAAATTTAATTGTACGTTTAAGCTTAAGAAATACTAAATTTCATTGAAATAAAATTCGTCAAACAAAAATCAAATTAAAAATTCAATAATTTTATTTTGAAATATTTTAAATTTACGGGGTGTTACATTACCCCTATGTGTTTGTTTTTTTTAAATTTATTTATTCTTTTTGAAAAAATAAGTATATACTACTTGGATCGAGTTTGGTATATAAAATCAAACAAGGGGGGGTTTTGGGGATTTAAAATGACACATAGAGGATTTTTTGGGAGTTAAACAAAGCATAGGGGTGTTTTTGTCTTTCGATGTCACGGGTAAAATTGTCATATCAAAAGCAAAATATGAACAAATACTTGTAATTTTGGCGGTTGAAACATACTCTTTTTTTTGGGGGTGTATTTGACACTCATTTGAAACTATAGGGGGTTTTTTGGGAGTTAAAATAATACAGGGATTTTTGGAAGTTAGACAAAGCATAGAGGGGTGTTTTTGTCTTTTGCTCTAAAAAAAAAAAACTACGATATTTCTCAATCAAATAAATCTGATTCTCAATGGTATTATTCTAATTCTTTCATATATATTGTAACACACTTCTCAAACTCAGGTAATTACTCAATATTATTATACTATTAATTTCAACTTGTTATGCATATCAGTATTATATTATATGTATATTGAGGTTGTTCGAAATTAAATGGCTAGATGCTCGAAATTGATTAATTAGTTAATTAGTATGTAATTCAAAATTATTAATGACTATATATGGTTATATACGTGCATTCATGAGATTATTCTCAATCAGATTAATTGATTATCGATTTGTAACATTAATGAAAAATTGTTGACCTTAGAGGTGTATATGTACATTGGGGTTATTCAAAATCAAATTCATACTTGGCTCGAAAATTTAACTAAATTGTAGGTTATATATATATATATATATATATATATATATATATATATATATATATATATATATATATATATATATGTGTGTGTGTGTGTGTGTACGTACATTGAGCTAGGTTACTCGCATTAGAATAATTGACCATAATTCAGTCCATATTGAATTTATAGTTAAAGAAATAACTTTTTCGAACCAAATGCAAAATAAAAATTAAAGATTGAATTATTTAATAAGAAAATTTAAAATCACCTAAACAAACTCATGTAAATTTTAGAGTTCAATTCACATTACCTAATAAGAATTATATGATTATTGATTTGTAACATTAATAACCAATGTTGAATACATGTACATTGAGGTTATTTAAAATCAACCGAAGATCTAAACGGGAGACTAACTTGTACATAAACACTAACCCCTACATATATAAATCAAAGTTTAGGGGAAATTATTTTGAAATTTCGTCAATTGAAGATCAAAATGGGAGATTAACTTGTACAAGACCACTAACCCCTCTGTAAATCAAAGTTTAGGGGAAATTATTTCAAAAATTTCGTCAATCGAAGATCCAAACGGGAAACTAACTTGGCTCGAAATTCAAATTATTGCAAAAAGTGATTTAAATCGATCAAAATTTATGAAAAATGAGTCAAGTCAACGAAATTTGCAATAATATGGATCAATATATTTTTATATTCAATATTTATTATTATTATTTTGCATAGGAAATAATTAATTTATTATTTTTTATAGAAAATAATTTAAATTTTATTTTATTAATTATTTCCGACGGTATTTTTCCGTCGGAAAATATTTAATATTTTTTAATTATTTTCCGACGGCTAAATTTCGTCGACAAAAACAAATAATTATCCTTAAATTATTTCCGACGGCATTTTTCCGTCGGAAAATACGTCGGAAAATATTTAATATTGTTTAATTATTTTCCGACGGCTAAATTCCGGTTGAAAAAATTAAATTTTTAATTTTTATGATATTTTTCTTACAAATTTATTTTTTATTTCTTAATTATTTTCCGATGGATAAAATCCGCGGGAATAATTAAATTATTTTTCGTTTTATTTTTTATAAATATTTTCCGACGGATATATATTTCCGTCGGAAAATAATTAATTTTCTATTTTTGTATTAGTTTCCGGCGGAATATTTCCGTCGGAAACCTACTATTTTTTATTTTTTATTTATTTTTATTGACTTTCCGGCGGAATTTATACCCCGTCGAAAAGTCTATCGAAAATTTCCGATGAATATAATCCGTCGGAAATTTTCCGTCGAAAAATCCTTTTTTTTTTGTATTGACGGCTTTTAACTAGAACATATATATCTATATCAATTAGTATAGATCTTCTTTACATATTGTATACTTACTATGTTATGTTGTACAGTAGTAAAGCGTGCACTTATGTATTTGTTAAGCATGCTCCTCGAGCATCGTATGTGATTTCAATACAAAATCAGTCCCATTAGATTTATATTGTTAGTTACCTAATCTTAGGGTTTGTAAAATGTTCAACAGTCCTGTTGATGCTGGAATAAGATCCGCATCACAACTATCAAACCAACAAGCCCTTCCCGTGATTCAAGGAGAACGAAATACCCATACGGTATTATGAGCGAACAACTAAACTAGCGAACCCGAGGTCGTTAGGTGCCACAATAGTGTGCTCCGAACCTTGGCTTAATGATAAACACGGGCTTGCTTGACAGAACAAGCGACTCAATGACCCGAGGAGACCAAACTCTCATCAACGCAAGACCCTCTCCTTAGGCCATCTCCAAAGGTTGAGGGCTAGCCCGGGGCCCTGCCTGGTCGTCTCCAATGGTTGGGCTCCGTGGGGGAATTAATTCCATTTTTTTCCTTTGCCCACTCTCACCTATTAATATTATAGTTTTAATTTTTTTTAATATTAATATTAATAATAGTAATTATATTAGTACTCGTAATTTAATTATTAATTATATTAAAATATTAATATTAAATAGAATATTTAATTAAAGTAACTTCAAATTAATACATAATACGCGCTAGAATTTATGACCCTCGCGGAGTACAGTTTCAAGATGTTGCACCAAGAAGGCAAACGCTGGATAATTATATGTTGCGTCATGAAGCAATTCGTTCCAAGACGACTAACCGTAGACTTCAAAAAGACATAATAGAACATGTTTATGCAAAATACGGTTAAAAATAAGTGTTTAAATTTACTTTTCTTGTCTATTTTAGAATGTATTTAAATATTTAATTTAGATTAAGTATTAATCTAAATTTTATTTGTATGAGTGTTTATTTTGTATTTTTAACTAATTTCGTATTTTAAAAAAAAATATTTGCATGAGTGTTTAATTAAATGGACTATTTCTATATTTATTAGTATATCATAATTTTATTTATGTTACTTTAAATAATTAATCATATTATATACTATATAATTAAAACCTATCACATTAATTAAAACAACACATTAATTAAAACAACACATTAATTAAAATAACACATTAATTAAACAACACATTAATTAAAATAACACATTAATTACAATAACACATTAATTAAAATAAAACACTAATTAAAACAACACATTAATTACAATAATACACAACATTAATTAGATTTTAATTAAAGAACATTAATTAGGTTTAAATACACAACAATATACATAAATACAAAACATAAATACATAAATACACAACAAAAGAAAAAAACGGTCCAATCAGGTGCCACCACTTGGCGGCACCTATTTTAAAGAGGGGCGCGTCTTCTCCAACAGAACGACGCGGGATCGTTCTCCTTCCCGTGCCGCCCCGAGCCCGATAGCCAGCCCAATCCACCCCGCCAGCCAGCCCGCCCCGCGAGACCGCACCATCTCCAGCCGTTTCTGCGCCGCAGCCTGCCCCGAGACCGAGACCGGCCATCTCCATAGGAGATGGCCTTAGAAGACTCCATTCATGAGCCTCCTATCGGGGAAAGATCTAGCAAATCAACCTCCCCCCATAAACCCACTGGGAAACTTGTTGGAAAAAATGAGTTATTGGACCATTTGGGGCATAATTTTAAGTGGGCCATCTTGGAAAAGTGACGGGTGTTTGTGGAATCATATTCTACTTCGTGATTAGATTAAAATGATATATTGTTATGTCCAAATCGAAGTATGGGTAAATGAGATATTGAGACTCAAATTAAAGATCACCATTTCAAATAGAATAAACGAAAGGAAAATGTTCCTATCCCACATAGGAATGGTAGCAAACAATTTTGTTGTTTATATATGATTTCTCAACCATAAGGTGTAAATATGTGGTAGCCAAAAGGCTTTTTCTTGCGCTCGCATGGGTGGTGCAAATAATGTCAAATTTACACTTTGGACCTTTAAATTTGTGCGACCTGCGCATACATATGCAGTCCTGAAAAGCCCAATTCCTGCGGACCAAGTTTTGATAATTTTTTCTTCCGACCCAGAAGAAAAATTGTTTCTATTTCTCGACTGATGGTTTTTTTCTTCTGTAACTGGGGTATTTAAGAGGCAATATGTAATTGATGATTCTCCAATTAATGTCATTGGTTTTTATTTTTTGACCATTGTATCCTGAGAGATAGTCGTTGCAAGGAACCTCAAGCACCAACAACTGACGGTGAGGGAGGGAGAGAATTAATCTTAAGAACACTGTGTTTTCACATAAGTCTCGATATATTCGAGTTTTTAGCAGGTTATGTTTATAATTAGTTAATTTTCAATTTGGTTTTCCTATACATATACTAACATAACTCTCATATACGTACGAAAAGATCCTCTTAAAAATGGGATACACATATCAAAATTAACCTTATTCGCAAGTATAAATACTTCAAGGTATGACTAAAATAACATTCTCACTCTTTACATACTCCAATGCTTTACATACTCCTTGTGCGCAGTGAGTACTGATCCCAGCCTCTGTTGCCGGTTGAGTCACCATGATTTACCTTCTCTCACAATCTCGTTGGGCAGGGGGTGAGGGGCGCCCGGTATTAAACCTACTGAATCTTGATTTAGATATTGATTGGTATATGAATACACTGAATTGTATATTCAGAATAATATGAAATACTTGATAGAAAGAATGTAAAAACTGTATTATAAATCTGAGAAATTATATCTGTGTAAAATACAATACAAATCCTAACTATATATAGGAAAATAATACAGGGGTAAAACAGGAAAAATACCTAAAACAAATAACTAACTATGACCGACCTAGATTAATTAACAACGGCTACTTTACAAACAAATCCCTAAATCAATTAGAGAATTAGGGCTTTCCACTCCTTTCCCGTTTTCTTCAATTTCATCAATCCAACTTGAATTGATCTTCAATACCCCCCCGCAAGATGGAGAGTACAAGTTGTGTGCTCCCATCTTGGATAAAATCGCTTGAAATCGGACTCTGGGTAGAGGCTTCGTGAATATATCTGCCAGTTGGAATTCAGAGCCAATGGGAAGCAGTTTGAAATCATTGCGAGCAAGGTGTTCGCGGACAAAGTTAAGGTCGATCTCAAGGTGCTTAGTTCGCTCATGGAATATGGGATTGTGCGCAAGGGAGATGGTGGACTGATTGTCACAGAAAATGACAGGCGGTTGAGCTAAACAAACTGTTGGTCCCAAGTGGTCAGAAGAGGTTTAGAGGGGGGGGGGTGAATAAACCTCTTTAAAAATTTTCTTCCAAATTTAACTTTAAAACTTTACTCTAACTGTGAACAGACTAAGCTGATCAGAGTAGTAAGTTACAATTTTGTTCGCGAACAAATCTTTGAACAGCTTTGATGACCACTCGTCTGATAATACCTTAGCTGATTTGATTAAAATCAGTTTTAATACTTAGAGTACTTGCAACGGATATGAAGTGTTTTTCACAAGTATTCTCAGTAGTTTGAAAAATGTTTCCCCAGTTTTATAAACTCCTTTTGAATATTTTTCAAACAATTAACTAAATGTGTTTTTATGCAATCTGTAAATGTGCGAGTTTAATAGCAATGTAAAAACACAAGTAATTTTTATAGTGATTATATGGATTTGAATATCCTTTAGTCCACTCTTCCAAGTCACAAAGATCTTGGGTTATACTAAAAACACACAGTAATCAGTATACTCTGCTTACGCCTTACAACAAATGAACAGGCCGTAAGTTCGCAGTAAGAAATCACAAAGAAATCCTACTTCTCTGAAGTAATATCACTCACTTAGACGGATTTCTACTTCTCACAACACTCAATGTTTACAAATTCACTCAGAAGATGTATTTGGCTTGATTCTTCAACTCTGCTTTTGTCAACAAATGACTAAGCTGATGAGTGAGCTGTTCTTGAGACTTAAAGAATTTTGCTTCGAAAATTTCTCAGAGATTGTGTTGCTTGTTTCTTCTTCGTCTCTTTCAGCTATTTATACTTGAGGATTGAAAAATGTCCGTTGAAGAGAGACAAGATTCAAATTCCTCGAGTACTGGTCCTTAATTTCCGCGAACGGCTCTTTTGCAGTCTGACCGTACTGTGAACTCTGCAGGCAGCATTAAATGCACCCAGCTGATGCGAAGCAAATCTTCAATCATTTGTCTTTAATAACCTTGTACTTCAGCATTTATTACTCCAAGGGGCATTTATTACCGTTGGGAACACTTTATGACCTTCTTCACTTGGCTGACGAAAGTGCAAGTCTGATGGAGAGCTCGGTTGATCTCAAACTTGAACAAATCTGATTTGAGTCGGCTGATCTTCATCAGTCTGATAACTTTTCTTCAGCAGATCAAAAGTCTTGGACCTTGAAACTTTGACTCTTCTGATGTCTTCTTGTACTTAGTCAAAATTCCTTGATAAGTTTATCAGCTAAGTTACTTCATACTTAGCCAAATATGAAGTTTTGGAATGCATCAAAACCTCCCTTATCAAATTTCCTTTAGTGCCTTCATCTTCATCCTTATCCAACAATTTCCCCCTTTTTGATGATGACAAAACTTCAGCCAAGTACCTGTTGAATACTTAAACTAAAGAATGTAATCCTAAAAAATTTTCTGAGATAGAAAATAGTATGTTGGAATGAACTTGACTTTTTATTGATAAGATAAGATTGTTACAAATACAAGTTCTTCAGATGAGATGTCTGAAAGATAGATAAAAGCAAACTGATTACAAGATTTTATGAATTCTAACTATCAGCTTCTTCATCTGATCCTTCAAGCACTTTTTCATACTCATAAGAAGATTCATCGTCGTCTTCTTCTTCTTCTTCTTCATCAGCTTCATCATCCAGGTCCATGTTTGCTTTGGCAGCTTCCATTTTCTCTTTAAGTTGCTGCTCCCTTAAAGCTTCCATCGCCTTCCTGGCTGATTCTGTATTCTTATACTTGGTAGTTTCTGCAAACTTCTCAAGGTCAATCTTATCGGCTTCCTTTGCTTTGGCTTCCTTGGCTGTTTCTTCCCGTTTATCTTCCCCCTTTTTGTCATCATCAGATCTGATGACAATAGAAGGTACAACAGCAGGGTTGAGAGCAACTGTTGGAATCTTCATTTCAGCACATAGAGCCTTCAGATTTTGATTGACAACATCATGGCTTGCTGTAAGATTAAGAATATCAGTGCTGATGATGTCAGTTTGATCATTGAAGTAGTCAATGTTAAGGTTTATAGTTGCAATTTCATTTTGAACTTCCTGTGAAGCTTTTGATACTTCTTGCAACATCCCTAAGTTGATTTCCTTCTCTTCTTTACTGACTTGAATGAAGGTTGCAGTTAGATCAGCAATCTTGTGCTCAGCTGTTTTTAATGCAGTATGAAGGCGGTTCACATCACCCTTCACATCTTCAACATTCTTGTTCAGATCTCTTAAGCTGTGCACTAACTGCAATGAATTATCTTGAGGAATAGGAATACTGTCAATTTCTTTCTTGATGATCTCTGTTGTTGATCCTTGAACAGTTTCCAGCTGAAGTCTGTTGGACTCTGCCAACTCTGTTTTAAGTTCATTCTTCAACTCCTCTTTGACCTTTATTAGCTGTTGATTATGCTTCTCTTGCAGTTCCTTTAGTGAATTTTCCATAAGCATCTGGAGTGCTTCCATCAGTGATGAATGTTGATCAGCTGATGAAGCAGAAGCAGCAGCATCAGCTTCCTTTTCTTCAGTCGCCTGTTGAACAGGGACTTCTTCCATATCTGTCATCTGATGGTCTTCAGAGTCTTTAGCATTCCAATCTATTGCTAGAGGCTCTTCAGCTTTCTTTTCTTCATGCTTCTTTTGTTCATCAGTGACATCTTCGTATACCAGATTTGTTATGGTGCCATCATCATTGAAGCAGGTTGTCTGACGAATTTGCCTCACAATGATCCAAGGGTTGACAAACGCGTTGTTACCCTTTGGCACTTCACTAAAATCTTTCATTTCCCTGCCAAAAATTACATGTTGAATACTTGGCAGTTGAGGTAGTTTGCTTGAATGCCCTTGCTGATATCTGGACTTCTCTGCCCACTTCTTCAGTGCAGTGATAACAGCAATCTTCACAGCCCTTTCTTCAACATCGTCAGTCTTCTTCCTTTTGTCAGGCAAGGTGCTCTGTATCAGCTTGGCTTCCTCAAGGGCAAATTCCCTGGCATAGTGATGCATTGCATCCCTAACATGATGAGGATCCAAGGCTTTTTGGATAGAATCTGTCTTTAGCCACTTTAGTACCCATTCCTCTTCAGCAGCTAAATCCTTCAGATTCTGAAGTTCAATGATGGACCTGTTCAGCCTATTGTCTCTCCATCTGATATATCTAGGCTTCTCTTGTGTGAACATGGTCTTCAGCATTAACTTCTGGTGGTAGTAGGCTAAGGATTTTTCAAACTTCTGGAAAAGCTCTTTATTGTCATATATAATCTTGAAAGCTTTCTTAACTTCAAACTTTTCTTTTGGTTTTACTTCCCCAGCAGGCATCTTCACTTTTGGGGGTTCTTTTCCTCCTTCAACCTCTTTAAACTTGATGCCACCTCCATGGACAGGTCCATAGGCATCAACTTTGCTCATTTCCAAAACCATGGCCATTTCAGCATCCTCAGCAGCTTTCCTCTCTGCTTCAGACATTTTCTTCCTGGCCTCGTCCTTTGCTGCCTGAGCTTTGCTTAGCTCAATAGCCTTCTTTTCCTCAGCCTCATCTCTCTTCCTCTGTTCAGCTTCCTCCCTTGCTTTCTTGTCAGCCTTGGAAATTTTCTTTTTCCTCAGCACTATTTTCCTTTTGCCTTTATCAACAGGGGCTGGTCCAGCAGATGAGATAGGATTTGCAGCAATTGGATGGATGATTTGGATATCTGGATCTTCTTGAGACTTTGAAGTCTTAACTGATTGATTAACTTGACTTGGCTGTTGCTCATCAGCCTTGTCAGTTTCAGCAGTCTTAACTACTTTAGCAGGCTCAACAGTTTCAACAGCCTTTTCAGCATTTTCTGGCCCTTCTCTAGCTACATTTTCTAAGTCCGTGGGTTCTTCTATAAAAGTCATCTGCTTTCTAGCAGACTTTTTGGTTCTTCCTTCACGGTAAGTAGAGGTAGCTGTATCTCTCTGTTGGCTTCTGGTTCTTTGAGAGATACCTTCAGCAGGTCTCTCTGCTGATGGAGTTCTCGATGGTGATGCAGGGGATCCAGTCCTTACATCAGCAGTTATGGATTTTATGATTTTAGTGGCTTCAGCAGCAGAAGTCACTTTCTCCATCTGCTTGATTCCTTTCTTTTTAGGCTCATCAGCAGCCTTCTTCTTTTTAGTCTCAACAGCTAAGCTGGCTGTTTTGACTAATTTCCGTTGCCTTTTGGCAGGAATCTCCTTTGGTCCCTCATCATCAGCTTCCTCAGGCTCATCAGCCTTTCTCTTTTGAACTGGCAGGTATTTGTTCATGGCTTTGGACTTGTGAATTTCCTTGCCATTCTTCATAGTGCATCCCAGATGGGATAGCAGGTAGCTGAGAGTAATTTTGTGGTTTGTGTGAGGTTCTTTTCCTTTCTTCACCTCAAAGAATTCAGCAAAGATGTACCAGATAATCATGGACCAGTTGACTTCCAATCCATAATAAATAGCAACCATAATGCTGTACCTCTTCATAGTAACAGCATCAAGGGAAAAGGTGCAGTTTTCCATCAGCTTTGACACCATATCAGCCATCCGCTGATACTCGTCCTTCAGCTGTCTCTTCCTGATATTTCCAGACAGTATCTCCCCTTCCTTGGCGCAGATCGCCCAAAATTCTTGGTGTTTGGCTTCAGTTATCACAGTGACATCATGACGTCCACTATTACGAAGCCCAAACTGTTCGTGAAGAACGGTGGGAGTGATGACAACAGATTTGTCACCTACTGTAGCAGTAATCTCCAGCTAGGACTGTCAATCGGGCCTTGTGAGCCGAGCTTTAAATAGCTCAAACTCAATTACCATTGGGCTTCATAGTTATAGGCTCAAGCTCGGCTCATAAATTTTTTAATTGTTTCAGCTCAAACTCAGCTCATGTAACGTTTCGGGCTTCGGGTTTATATCGGGCTTATGTCGGGTTTATTAATACTAGCAAATGTTACTCCATAAATAAAAGAATTACGCACTAATATGAATAAACCACTCTTACTTAATACACACGAGACAAGAATATTTAAATTCCACACTTGTTCTTCATAATATTAAACATTAAATAATATTAAATTGTATTACTGTATTAGATAAAAACATTTCATCTTCCTAGAAATAAAATTATTGATATACATTTTTTTTTACTCCAGGTAAGTAGAGTTTTAGTGTTCCAAGACTTCCAAATTCCCAATCTTGATCACTTTCTTTTATGTTTTTCCCTTTTGTTTTTCCTTTATGTTTTTCATTTGGCTTGTACAATTGTATGTAATTGATTTTGATATTTGGTACATAATAATTTTGATATAAATAATTAGAAGTAGTTATTCGATCGGGCTTTATTCGGGCTGAGCCTTATTAGGCTCAAACTCGGCTCATAAATTGATCGGGTTCAATATAATGGCTCAAAATCGGCCCGGCTCACAATTATTCGGGTTCGGGTCATATTTAATCGGGCCGAGCCATCGGGCTTCGGGTAGGCCCGGCTCAATTGACAGTCCTATCTCCAGCTTATCGAAATCAACAGACGCCGTCTTGTAGTATTCCATAACCTGGTCAGTCCAGATTATCCCTTCATTGTACTCCATGAAGTTCACCAAAGTTGCAGATTTGAACTTCTCCTGAAGTTCCTTCATCAGTTTTGTGCCAGATTGGTAATAGGAATCATACACAAGGTACATACCTTCGGCAGCCATCGTAGATCTGTAGAGATTAGAGAGAAAAACGAAGAGATTTTTGCAGAAAAATTGCTCAAATTTCTCACAAGTACTTTTGAAAGTTTAGAGTGCGTAAAGAACTACACGACTGATCAGATTGGGATTTATAGAGTTGGGGTATGTTGGTTTCCGTGATATCCGCCAACCGTTAGATCCGTTTTCCTGTCAGTGCTGATCGTGCGGCGTCAGTTACGACTTTTCAAATTCAAAAGATATTTAATGAGGAGCGCGAATATGTACCGCCCGTCAGTTACTTATAAAAGCGTATTTTTGAATAAAACGTTTTAAATAGTTCCGCTTTTACGTAAGTAATCAGATGAGTAAAATAAATACTTATCTGATGGACTACTGTCCTGATGACATAGTTGTTATCAGAGAATGCCAATAGCTGATAACCTTCCTCAGCTGTTTGTCAATCCAGCCAGATAATATAACTTTATTCTTCGATAGTTGAGTCTTCTGATAAAAACATAACTTCAACTAACTGACATTAACAAATTTCATCTTTAATTCAGAAGTACCGCTAGCCTTACACGTTCCCCCTGAGTTTAAGAATTCATAAGTTAACTAGTCCGTTGAAAGTTAATCCTTGAAGATAACAGTGATGATTAAGCTGTTGAACTTAAGTCTTCTGATAAGTTCCCCCTCAGCTTATGCATCCAAATTAAGTAATCCTAGTTCAGCTCTTAAGGTTGAAAACCTTACTTCACTTAAAAGTTTGGTGAAAATATCAGCAATCTGATTGTCAGTATGAACATACTCAATCATTATATTGCCTTTTTCCACATGATCTCTAATGAAGTGATGCTTGATCTCAATATGTTTAGTCCTTGAATGACTTGTAGTATTCTGAGTAAGTGAGATTGCACTTGTATTGTCACAGTAGATTGGAATTCCACTGATTTTGATATTGTAATCTTCTAGTTGATGCTTCAACCATAGTATCTGTGCACAGCATGCTCCAGCAGCTATATACTCAGCTTCAGCAGTAGATATGGATACTGAAGTCTGTTTCTTACTCATCCATGAGATCAGACGACTACCTAAGAACTGACAGGCACCTGTTGTGCTTTTTCTGTCAATCTTGCAGCCAGCAAGGTCTGAATCTGAATAACCAATAAGCTCAAATCCAGATTCTCTAGGATACCACAATCCCAATTCTTGAGTGCCTTTAACATATTTCAATATCCTCTTGGCAGCTAAGAGATGAGATTCTTTGGGGTTTGATTGGAATCTGGCACAGACTCCGACTTAGTACATTATGTCAGGTCTGCTTGCTGTTAAATATAACAGTGACCCTATAATGCCTCTGTATTTGGTTATGTCCACTGATTTGCCATCTTCATCTTTATCCAAACGAAGACTTGTAGAAATGGGAATTGTAGCAGTAGAGCTAGTTTCCATACCAAATTTCTTGAACAGATCTCTTGTGTATTTTGCTTGGTTGATGAATATACCATCAGGCAACTGTCTAACTTGCAAACCAAGAAAATAATTAAGTTCTCCCATCATGCTCATTTCAAACTTATTCTGCATCAGCTTAGAGAACTTGTCACACATCTGTTGGTTAGTTGAACCAAAAATAATATCGTCCACATATATTTGCACAATTAATATATGATTCTCCTATTCAATAGTGAACAAAGTTTTATCTACCTTACCTTTATGAAATCCTTTAATTAAAATAAATTCAGATAGGGTATCATACCATGCTCTTGGAGCCTGTTTCAGTCCATATAGGGCTTTCTTCAGACGATATACCTTGTCCTCTTCTTGATAGACTTCAAATCCAGGAGGTTGTTCAACATATACTTCTTCTTGTAATTCTCCATTGGGAAAGGCAGACTTCACATCCATCTGATAGACAGTGAAGTTCTTATAAGCAGCATAGGCTAGAAATATTCTGATTGCTTCAAGTCTTGCTACTGGTGCAAAAGTTTCATCAAACTCAATGCCTTATTCTTGACAATAACCCTTGGCCACTAATCTTGCTTTATTTCTGGTAACAATACCATCTTCATGTTGGGATTCGGTAAGATAAACAGCCCTAGGCACAGCGGAATATAAAATTTTTAGGACCTCTTACGGAATCTTGCCAGGATATTCTCTAGTTGTATATATATGAATATAAATAAAAACGATAGTATTAGTTTACACGTTATACCTATCTCCTTGCAAATCCTTTGGCTAGTAAAACGAACTCTGATTTCTCCTCCAGCAAGTATCGATCCAAGCTCTGCAGCAGCGCCCCACGTGTTGCGCCTCTACGGGTTGATACACCACAATTACACGAAAATAATAAATCTTGATCAGCTAGAACACAAGATATATTATGATCTAGGATTTAGGGACGATCTTGGAACAAAGTCGAAAAACGAAAAATTCTTCCAAAGGAAGAATAGGGTTCGGTCAACTTTATGCTTGGGAAAGGGAGAGAAAATTTTGCTCTTGCTCAAATTTTGCTTGTTGAGTTGTGTGAAAAATAACTAGAAGATAGCTACATATAGTTATCTCCCTAACCTAGTCCTATTAGGACTAGGGCTCTTCTCTCCTACATGGGCCATGGCCCTCTTTAATTAGAAGACCAAGTCTCCTAATTAATTCATGGCCCAGTTAATTAATTTGACCAGACTTTATTTAATCTCCCAATTAAATAGTCCAATTAATTAACTTAATCTCCCATTTAATTAAATCAGACTCTAAGTCCATTTAATTAAAATCCCTTCTAATTAATTAAATCCAACTTAATTAATTAATCCACAAATTAAATTCCAATTTAATTTATGATCCTGATCCAATTTCAATTGGATCCCATTTGTTCCAATTGGGTCGACCCAGTCGACCCACCCATAATAATCAACCCAGTCGATTATTCACCCAGTCGACCCAGTCGACTCGGTCGTTCTTATTTCCTCGCTTTCGCTTCATGTGTATTGTGTATGCCCCCGTAGGTTCACCACATAATTGGCCGTGGGTTATAATTAAATATTATTTTAATTATTCGAGTAAGACTTACTCTAAATCAATCGAACACTCTGTCGATTGATCATTCCAAAATTAGCACCCTTGCCAATTTGGGAATTCTCCCACACTCCACGGTCGATGTCCAGCCACAAGCCCATGGAGCCCAATCACTGGTGAATTAATTCAGTGAACCTTTTATCATTTACAATTTTCGTACACGCCATAATCTCTCCATCGATCAATCTCCCAGTCGAGACTTAAGGGTATGGTCTTTCATCGGTTTCCGTTTTCTTTTATCTTGACCTTATGCATTCTGGTCTCGAAATAATTTTCTTTGACTTAACCTTTATGAGCTACTTACATAAAGTCGTCAGATACCTCGGCCGAGGATTTTACCAGAATTAATTTCTCACAGAAATCCATAGGAGAATTTCCCAACCTATCAAGTCGGGTCAATGGATCCTTTGTTGATGATATGAATCTGCATACGAGTTCCTCTATACCCAATATGAGTCCACAAAGACTTTCTGGCGATCTACAGTTAGTCGGGACTCATATCAAAGCATAGACGTTCTCGCACCAAATACACCCTATCATCTCAAGTAGTTAGGGATCGTTCCTCGTATACTATTGTAAATTGGAATAACTTCAACCCCGATATGCGACTACCGCTTCCATGGTGAGTTATTTCCTAATTGGGGTATTCAGTGCGCTTGCCATCCCAGCAAGCCACCCACTTATGTGTATCGACTATCCCAGTCACGCTCGTGGACCCCAGCGTTCTCCAGTTCATCGGAGTATACACAATAGTGAGAGTCTAACCGAATCCAACGATGTCCTATCTCGATTGGATTCTACGACTCTTGAATATGTTCTAGATCACGGCCTTGGAGATCAGTCCACGGGTTGTCTCATAGCCCTGTGATCTAAGGACTTCTATCCTTATGCGTAGATAATTATTACATAAGATAAATATGACCATATATATATATGCATTTATTAATCCTATCGAATGGTCCTTTCAATTAAATGCAGCCAAAACAGTTGGCTTGCAGGACACTATTCTATCAATCTCCCACTTGTACTAAAGCCAACTTTTCATACTTCTGATTCCCATCTTAGACAGATGTTTTCGGATGCCTTTGAGGCAATGGCTTAGACAGCGGGTCCGTCGTATTATCCCTTGAGGTGACACGTTCCATCTTTAAGTCTCCTCTACCAATGACACAACACATCAAATGGTATCGTCTTAGTTAGTGCTTGGATTCTGATGAGATCTCGACTCCTTCGCTTGCGAGATAGCTCCATTATTATCACAGAAGATAGTAATGGGCTCGACAATGCTAGGTATCACATCCAATTCCTGGATGAAGTTTTTCATCCAAACACCTTCCTTTGCTGCTTCACTCGCAGCAATGTATTCTGTCTCGGTGGTTGAATCTGCGGTAGTGTTTTGCTTGGAGCTCTTCCAGCTTACCGCACCACTATTGAGGCAGAACACGTATCCAGATGTCGACTTGAAGTCGTCTACATTACATTGGAAGCTAGAATCAGTATAGCCTTCCAATTTCAATTCTCTTCCACCGTATACCAAGAACAATTCCTCAGTCCTTCTCAGGTACTTCAGAATTGTCTTTACGGCTATCCAGTGCTGCTCACCTGGATTAGACTGGTAGCGACTTGTAATGCTTAGAGCGTATGCTACGTCTGGTCTAGTACATAACATACCATACATTATGCTTCCTATCGTGGATGCATATGGTACTCGAGACATATTGCTTCTCTCTTCAGGCGTCTTTGGGGTCATAGACTTAGAGAGTGCAATCTCATGTCTCATTGGAAGCAATCCTCTCTTGGATTCTTCCATGCTAAATCTTTTCAAGATTTTATCTATGTACTGGGATTGGGAGAGGCCCAGCAGTCCTTTTGATCTATCTCGGTAGATCCTTGTACCTAGTACAAAAGATGCTTCTCCCAAATCCTTCATTGAGAATTGTGTAGATAACCATGCTTTAGTTTCGGACAACACATTTACATTGTTTCCATGAGAAGAATGTCATCAACGTAAAGCACCAAAAAATTCAACTGTACTCCCACTGACCCTTTTGTACACACAAGGTTCGAACAGGTTTTTGATGAATCCAAAGTTTGGATTGTTTCATCGAAACGAATGTTACAACTTCGGGAAGCTTGCTTCAGTCCATAAATGGACCTCTGGAGTTTGCACACCTTTTGTTCATCTCCTTTGGATGCATATCCTTTTGGTTGCTCCATGTAGATCTCCTTATCAATGTCCCCATTGAGAAAGGCAGTCTTCACATCCATCTGCCATATCTCGTAGTTATACCACGCAGTTATTGATGCAGGATTTATAAACGCAAGTATACGCAATCGCAGCAAGTAATATAATGATAAGTAGAGTATCGTCTCCACAGGGAATTAATGAACTAAACAACTAATTACTAAAGATCACTCTTTTTCTTATCCAAATTAAACGAATCTTTGTGATTATTATAACTAAGCAACAATGAAAGTAAAACTAAATTATAAACTGACAAGATTAACTATGATGATTAAAGCCTAGGATTACAATTTCCTTCAATGTTAAACTAATTGCTTCTATTTTCCCAACAATTCTATTTTAATTAAGATTTATTGCTAGTCTAGGGCACTTAAGTTTTTAGAATTTCTTTCCAGAATATTGTAAAACTAATCTAACCTAATCAAAGAGCTATATTCCTATGCCAATGAAGTTAGGCCAAATTGAATCAAGAACAAGCCCTAATTATGACTACCTAAGGCAATTAAGTATATTCCTATCTTAATTGCTAAACAAATTACCCAATTCGATGTGGGTGCAATTCGTACAAAGGTTACCCAATCTTTAACCTAAAACCTAATTTCCTCTTCCGATTCAATTAGATTTGTGAAACAATAGTTGGCCAGACTAATGAAATTCAAGCACAAGAATGGGTAAACAATAGATCTCAATAAAATAGAATAAGGAAAAATAAACAACAATCAATTTAAACAAAGAAATCCATTGTAATCCTAGAAAACTAAATTTAGTTCATAGCTAAAACGAAAATAAACTCAAGAATCATCAAAGTCATGATTACAAGAACACAAAAGAGAAAAGAAATTGCAAAAGATGAGAAAATAGAAGTAGATCTGTTATTCCAATCTTCAAGAATTGTCTTCTCCGATGTTGTTCCACGCTTCTCAATGATATTTTCTTCTTCTTGGTCTCTCCTCTTGTCAAAAAGTGTTCCAAGATTATTTTCTCTCTCTTCCTCCACAAATAAATAAGTTTCCAAGTGAAACTAGGACACTAAAAGTAAGAATTCGCGGACAGCTTTTGCCCCAGCGGAAAATTAGTTCGCCCCAGCGGAGGTCTGCTTTGTGATTTCGCTCCAGCGGAGAGGTTTTCCGCCCCAGCGAAGAGCCTTCTGTTTCCACATCCAAAAATCAAGAGAAAAATCTGAAAAATTCACAAGAAAATACCAAAATGAATACGTGACTCACCAACGAGAAAAACCAAGTTAAACCTAGTGAAAACGATCTAAGATCTCCAGAAATTCATGTCATTCCCCACAAAAATACATAGAAATTAACTCTATTTTGTAGAGTTAACACACCCCCAAACTTACTATTTTGCTAGTCCCGAGCAAAAGACAAAAAATGACTACAAGAATTGGACACGACCAAAAACAAAAGACAACAACTCAAACATTTACGATCATGCATTCCAAGTCAAACTAATAACCATCACTTTCGAAACGTTATGCATTGTATCATGTGATTCCTGCGTGTGTGTGTGTATACATAATATGAGAATGTCGGAATCACCCAGATCACTATAGCTTCAAAATCATTGAGCCTAATTGCATGAATTCTTAAATTGCCAAACCTATTCTCTATTTTCTCAGGTTATTAAACTCGTCACTAAGTTCTAACAATGCTTTCAGTCGAAGTTATGGAATCCTTTAAGTTTGAACTTTCACTTAGCATTTTTTTTTTCCAATTATTTAGCATAACTCAAGTATTTAGCACCACTCGCACTCATAACCTGTTCTAAAGAAGCAGTCAACATAGAGGAGTGCAGAATAAGTAAGTCAATGCACCCATACATCGTTCATCTTATCGCAGTCAAGTTAGAGGAGTACAAGTATAAGTCTCAAGCGACGAGATTTTTCAGGTCTCATACAAGTGAGGTTATTTTCTTTTAATTGAACTTAAAGCTTTTCAGTACTTTGCTTCATTCGGTTCTTATTAAAGTCATCCTATCCCCAGACTTAGGCAAAACTATCACTTAGATTCTAAGTTTTCTAACCCTCGAATCTAGAGATTAGGTAGGCAAGATAAAATTTCTTAAGCTCTATTCTAGACTATACATCACTAACTTCATCCTAAATCCTCGATTATGCATTCGTGCTCTGAATTTTTGCAGGAAAAACAATTAACAACACATAAAATTTCAAAAATTTGATCAAAAATCGACCTAGCATGCACAACGAAAATGCAATCACCCCCAAACTTAAGAAATGCATTGTCCTCAATGATGAAATTGACGAAGATAAGAGATAAACTAATTTGAAGCTGAACACAAGGAAAATATAAAACAAATAATGCAACTAAAGAACGTCCCTGATTTCAGCTGGTGGTCAATCTTCGTCATGTATCTCATCTGGTGGTGGTGGGAGTTGTGGGAATGAAGATGTGTCCACATTAATGGATCGAAAACCTTGAATCATGCATTCGTACATGATTCGCAAGCAATTCTGGAAAATCAGCCTAAAAATTTCCGAAGTAGGTTTTGCGGGGGCGGAGGTGGTTTTCCGCGGGGGCGGAAGCCATTCTGAAAAATGCTCAACATTACTGAAGTAGTTTTGCGGGGGCGGTGTTATTTTTCCGCCCCAGCGAAGAATGTTCTGAAAATTCATTCAAAATTTGGTCCATCATTTTTCGCTGGGGCGAAACATTATTTCGCGGGGGCGGATCATGTTCTGGATTTTTTTTTTTTTTTTTACTACTTGGGTTGCCTCCCAACAAGCGCCTTAGTTATAGTCATGGCTTGACTTTGTCCATCTTATTTCGGATCGCCCAAGGTGATGGTGGCAATTTCATGATCAATGTTGCCGCCCACATAATTCTTTAGTCTTTGTCCATTGACCTTGAAAGTTCTCCCATTTTGTTCATCTTGTACTTCCACAGCTCCATAGGGAAAAACTTCCGTAACAAGAAACGGACCAGACCACCTTGATTTGAGTTTTCCTGGAAATAGTTTAAGACGAGAATTATACAATAACACGCGTTGTCCAGGCTCAAATTCTCGACGGACGATATTTTCATCGTGTATCTTCTTAATTTTCTTCTTGTAAAGCATGACCCTTCCATTTTCTGGTGGCCTAATTTCTTCCAGTTCATTGACATGTAAAAGTTGTTTTTCATGTCTTCTAGACTTATTGTCAACCCTTTTTGCATGAGTCCTCTCTTCATTGAAATCACCACCATAAGGCCACAGATGATGGTGATGTAAGATTCTTTCATTTTTCACTTCCCCAAACTGTTTGAGCTCTAAATCTGGGGGTTCTTCAATTAACGACTTTTTAGCATTCGCAGACTTTACAGGGCTTTTCGCCACCTCACTTTTCAAGTTTGGTTTGGTAGATCTTTGAGTAAAATCAAGAGTTTTCACACAATCGACCAACTTGTCACATGTTGGATGAAGATGAAGATGAAAGAAGACAAGTAATTAAGGGAAGGTTTTGATGATTTCCAAAACATCATAATCAGCTAAGTATGGAAAGCTTAGTTCCCTTAGAAGAATTTTGAACTGGTAAAAGAAGACATCAGAAGAGTTCAAAGTTCAAAGCTCAGAAGACTAGTGATCTCTTGCTGTATCAGCGAACAGAAGGGTAGATCATCAGCCGAGTCAAATCAGATGAGTTCAGTATTTGATCAGCAGAGTATCTATCAGCAGAGTCATTTTGATCAGCAGAGTAGAAGAGGTCAAGAGATTAGTCCAACGGTAATAAATGCACTTGGTGTAATAAATGCTGTAAGAGAAGGGTAGTAATGGCAAATGATTGAAGATATCCTCGGATCAGCAGAGTGCATTAAATGCAGCATTAAATGCGATGGACAGAAAGGTACTGTACACAGTACGGAATGCTGCAGGGAGCCGTTTCAAAAAGAGCTGAAGGATGGATTTGATTTGTGACTTGCCTTCAACGGTCATAATTTCACTTCCATGTATAAATAGAGCTGAATTTCAAATCGAGCGAGAACACAACAACAATCAGAGATCGAAATTTTGAAGCAGAATTTCTTTAAGTCTCAAAAGCTCGAACAGCTCACTCGTCTGGTGGAAGTCATCTGTTGACAGAAACCCAGTTGAAGAAATCAGAAAAACATTATCTGAGTGATTTTGTAATAGCTGAGTGTTGTGCGAAGTGAGAATCCATCTGTGTGAGTGATTCTACTTTAGAGGATAGGTTTTCTTTGTGAATTCCTATTGCGAGCTTACAGCCTTCTCATTAGTTGTTTAGGTGTAAGTGGAGAAATATTGTAATCTTTGTGATTATAGTATAACCCAGAATCTGTGTGATCTGGAAGAGTGGACTAAAGGATTTTTATCCATATAACCACTATAAAAATTCTTTGTGTTATCTTGCATTTAAAGCTTTCTTGCATATTTTAAAGTTTGCATTTTAAATACTTTGAATCAAACAAAAGATTTTATAAGGAGTTTGAAAACTGGGGATAAAATCTTTTTAGAACTTAGTTTACTTGTGAAAAACACTTTTAAACAATCCGCTGCAAGTATACTCTTGGAAAACTGTTTTGCTGAAAAACAGCTAAGTTATTGTAAGAAGAGTGGTCAGTCGTCTGTTCAAGATTTGTTCACGATCAGACTAGTCTGCTTACTGTTCTTCATCAGCTTAGTCTGCTGACAGAAGACTGAAAAGTTTTTAAGTTCAAAAATTTTCAGAGGTCTATTCACCCCCCCCCCCCCCTCTAGACCTCATCTGACCACTTGGGACCAACAAGTGGTATCAGAGCAGGTGGTTCATTAGAATCAGCTGCCTGATCAACGAGCTTGATCCGAGTGTTTTTCAAAGGTTTTCAAAACTTTTCAAAAGAGCATCTTTTTGAAAAACAAAAACTTTTTGAAAAATGGATTGTATCAGCCATGTTCCCCACATTGCTGGTATGTCCTTTGAGGATTGGAAAATCAGAATGGAGATTTTCCTTGCTGCCTATAATGACAACATGCACACATGTATCATTAAAGGTCCATTCAGATTCACAAAGACCATAAAGATAAATGAAGTAGATACGGTTGTGGAGAAAGACCTTCATGAGATGACTCCAGAAGAGATAAAGCTTTACAATCTAGATAAAGTTGGGAGATTCATCATGACTAAAGCCCTGGATAATGATCGGTTTGACAAGGTCAAACATTGCAAAACCGCAAAGGAGATGTGGGACAAAGTCAGAGATATGAGCGAAGGCAATGATGCTATTAAAGAGCATCAGCTCAGTGTTGCCTTGGAGAAGCTGGACAACTTCAAGATGAAGTCTGGAGAAACCATTGATCAGATGGATACCAGATTCACCAGAACTCTGAACGAAGTTTTGAAGCTGGGAAAGACTTTCACTGACAAAGAGATTTCTGTCAGAGTACTGAAGGCTCTACCATCCAAGTTCAACATGAAGGTGACAGCAATGGAAGAATCAAGAGATCTGGGCAAGATTTCTCTAACAGAGCTGTTCTCCGCACTCAAGGCTTATGAGTATAAACTGCCAAGAATGGGAATTGAAGAAACCTCAACTTCAGGACCCACAGCTGCACTTGTTGCTGCTGAAAACACCAGAAGACCAGCACAGAAAAGCAAAGAAGTGGACTCATCTGATGAAGCCACTCTACTCAACAAAAAGGAGTACACTGCTGGAGATGTAGCATTATTGATGAACAACTTCAAGAAGTTCTATAAGAGAAAAATGAAAAACAAATACAATCATGCTGCTTCTACTTCTAAACCTAATTTTTCTTCTCAGGATAAAGAGGATTATAAATCAAAACTGATGTGTTACAACTGCAGGAAATTGGGACACTTCATAAGAGACTGCCCATATCCAAAAGCAGAGAAGTACACTGAGGAAGAGAAGAAAATGAGAAAAGAAAGAAAGCATCAGAGAGCCAAGGCAATGATGGCTGAAGCAGAAAAGCCAGCTGCTGTCTACTCATCTGATTCAGACTCAGACTCGTCTGATGAAGAATCGTCTGATGAAGAAAAACCTGCTCTCCTGTGCCTGATGGCAAAGGAATCTGATGACTCTGAGGATGAGGTAACTCCTCAAGAAAATGAACTGTTTAATTCTCTAGAGCAAATGATGTTGAATAATACTACTATTGCTGGAGAGTTTGTTAAGCTTAAGGAAGAGATGAACTTGCTAAAAGAGCAAAATAGTTCACTGAAACTTTTAGCTGAGAAGCCAAAAGAATCAGATGAATATAAACAGCTTGAGCAAGAGCATGAATCTCTGAAAGCTGAATGTGAGGTATATAAAGGAAAAATCATGGAACTTGAGAAAATCATTGAGTCTCATGATAAGTCAACTGTTGCATCCATGCATACACCTAAGAAACAGGAGACACCTTTAGAAAAGGATAAACTAGAGTTGAACCATACTGAAAAATTCATATCAGCTGACAATAGTAAGGTCATTCTGTATGTTCAAACTTCTAAACCTACCTCATCTGAGAAAGTGGTAAAGGAGAAGAAATCTCCTAAGGCTAAAAAGAGCAAAGAGCCTAGTGTAGGAAATCAGACTAGTAAGACCAAACAGCAGAGTCCTAAGAAGTCTGCTGATAAAGCTAAAGTCAATCAGACTAGTGGTAAAACTAAGTCAAAAACAAATGAGCAAGCACCTAGTAAACCAAAGAAGCATAAGAATAAGAAAAATCAAAATGCTTGGTATGGAAATGAGTCATATTATGTGCAACCTGCTGCATATCATCCTATGTATCATGCACCTCAATTTCCTAATTACTATGCACCTTATCCTGCTCATCCAATGCATGCATATTCTGCATATCATGCACCTTACCCTGCTTATGAACATTATTCATATCATACTGATCATCAACATGACTTATCTGATAACTATGATAAAAATGAAACTGTTCATGCTCCTAAAACTCAGAAACCTAAGAAGCCTAAGACTTCAACATCTTGGGTTGTCAAGGGTGGAACTAATCCTTCAGGACCCTCTCAATAAGGGTACCTAAAACAATTTTATTTTTGTTTTGTAGGTTAGGATTAGGAGTAGGAGTAAAGTAGAGAAGATTTGGTACTTGGACAGTGGATGTTCAAGGCACATGTGTGGAAACATACATGAGTTGACTGATGCAGTTGCTGTGGATGGTCCAAAAGTCACTTTTGGAGACAGCAAAGAAGGCAAGATTAAAGCTAAAGGAAGAATAATCAAGGGAAACATAGAGATATCTGACGTCTCCTATGTTAAAGGACTAAAATATAATCTGCTGAGCATAAGTCAATTTTGTGACAAAGGATATTCAGTCATCTTCTCAACAGATAAGTGCTACGTTGAACAAATTGGTACAAAGAAGGTAATTTTATCTGGAAGACGACAAGGAAATATCTACATAGTTGACTGGAATTCTGTTGACAAGAATTCAAGTGTTTGTTTGGTGGCATCTGCACCAAGTGAAGTCAGTTGGCTATGGCACAAGAGGATGAATCATTTAAACTTCAAGACCATAAACAGATTAATCAAGAATGATTTGGTAGAAGGGATTCCAAAAGCAGTCATGAGCAAAGACAAGCTCTGTGATGCATGTCAGAAGGGTAAACAAATCAAGTCATCTTTTAAAGAAAAGAAGCACCAATCGTCTGGAAGAATATTGGAGCTGTTGCATATGGACTTATTTGGACCCATTGATCCAGTCAGCAATGGTGGAAAGAAATACTGCCTAGCTGTTGTGGATGATTATTCAAGATACACTTGGGTGATTTTCATGAAGAAGAAAAGTGAAACCAAGGAACATCTTACCAATCTGATGGAACTGATCCAGAATGAAAAGAGTATTAAGATATTGAAGATCAGATCAGATAGAGGGACAGAGTTTACAAACTCTACTGTTGAAGAGTATTGTAATATCAAAGGAATACATCATGAGTATTCTGCTGCCAGAACCCCTCAACAGAATGGTGTTGCTGAAAGGAGAAACAGAACACTAAAAGAAGCTGTCAGAACCATGATAGCTGAAGCTAAACTGCCTCAAAGATTTTGGGCAGAAGCAACAAACACAGCATGCTTTACCCAGAACAGATGTATGATCAACAAAAATCAGAACAAGACTCCATATGAAGTTTGGAACAACAGAAAGCCAAACATTCATTACTTTAAGATTTTTGGTTGTAAATGTTTTGTATTGAATAATGGGAAAAATCACCTTACTGCATTTGCAGAAAAGGCTGATGAAGCTGTCTTTGTAGGATACTCATCTGTTAGTAAGGCTTATAGAGTTTTCAATAAAAGAACATTGCTAATAGAAGAATCTATCCATGTAGTATTTGATGAGCCAAGTCAATCTTCTGAAAAGAATCAAAGTGTAAATCAAGATCTGTCTGCTGATTTACAGAAGTTAGACGTTGGAAGAAATGAAGAATATGTTCCCATCATACTACCTAATCTAAGTTCAGCTGCTAACTCAAGTACTGTTCATAATCACAGTGCTGATTGTCTAACAGACGAGTTGCAAACAGCTGACAGACCAGAGACTGTTCAACAGACCACAAATGTTCAACAGACTACTACTGGAACTCCAACAGTAGTGTTGCAAGATCATAACAGAGGACAACATCCTGATTTGCAACCTGATCTCAGATGGCTCAAGAATCACCCTCCTGAATTAGTTATTGGTGATCCTTTAGATAGAGTGAAAACAAGAAGAGCTGCTGCACAAGATGCTATGTTTGTCACATTTCTATCTCAAATAGAGCCTAAACAAATTGAAGAAGCTCTCAATGATTCCTTCTGGATAGAAGCTATGCAAGAAGAGTTGAATCAATTTGAAAGGAATGAAGTCTGGTACTTAGTTCCTAGACCAAGTCATCAAAGAGTAATTGGCACTAAGTGGGTATTCAGAAATAAAATGAATGAAGATGGTGTTGTCACCAGAAACAAAGCAAGACTAGTGGCCAAGGGTTATTGTCAAGAAGAAGGAATTGACTTTGATGAAACTTTTGCACCAGTAGCAAGACTTGAAGCAATCAGACTGTTTCTTGCCTATGCTGCTCACAAGAACTTCACTGTCTATCAGATGGATGTGAAGTCTGCTTTTCTCAATGGAGAATTGCAAGAAGAAGTGTATGTTGAACAACCTCCAGGATTTGAAGTCTATCAAGAAGAGGACAAAGTATATCGTCTGAAGAAAGCCCTTTATGGACTGAAACAAGCTCCAAGAGCATGGTATGATACCCTATCTGATTTTCTTTTAATTAAAGGATTTCGAAAAGGTAAGGTAGACAAAACCTTGTTCACTATTGAATGGGAAAATCATATATTACTTGTGCAAATATATGTGGACGATATTATTTTTGGTTCAACTAACCAACAGATGTGTGATAAGTTCTCCAAGCTGATGCAGAATAAGTTTGAAATGAGCATGATGGGTGAACTTAATTACTTTCTTGGATTGCAAGTTAGACAGTTGCCTGATGGAATATTCATCAGCCAAGCAAAGTACACAAGAGATCTGTTCAAGAAATTTGGTATGGAAACTAGCTCAACAGCTACCATTCCTATGTCTACAAGTCTTCGTTTGGATAAAGATGAAGATGGCAAATCAGTGGACATAACCAGATATAGAGGCATTATTGGTTCATTGCTGTATCTAACAGCAAGCAGACCTGATATAATGTACTCAGTTGGAGTCTGTGCAAGATTCCAATCAAACCCCAAAGAATCTCATCTCTTAGCTGCCAAGAGGATATTGAAGTATGTTAAAGGCACTCAAGAATTGGGATTGTGGTATCCTAGAGAATCTGGATTTGAACTCATTGGTTATTCAGATTCAGACCTTGCTGGCTGCAAGATTGACAGAAAGAGCACAACAGGTGCCTGTCAGTTCTTAGGCAGTCGTCTGATCTCATGGATGAGTAAAAAGCAAACCTCAGTTTCTATATCTACTGCTGAAGCTGAATATATAGCTGCTGGAGCTTGCTGTGCACAGATACTTTGGTTGAAGCATCAACTAGAAGACTACAACATTAAGATCAGTGGAATTCCAATCTACTGTGACAATACAAGTGCAATTTCACTTACTCAGAACACTACAAGTCATTCAAGGACTAAACATATTGAGATTAAACATCATTTCATTAGAGATCATGTTGAAAAAGGCAATGTTTTGATTGAGTATGTTCATACTGATAATCAGATTGCTGACATCTTCACCAAACCTCTAAGTGAAGCAAGGTTCTCAACTCTAAGAGCTGAGTTAGGATTACTTAACTTGGATGCATAAGCTGAGGGGGAACTCATCAGAAGACTGGAGTTCAACAGCTTAGTCATCAGTTACTTAATTCAAGAATTAACTTTCAACAGACTAGTTAACTTATGAAGTCTTAAAGAAAGGGGGAACGTGTAAGATTAGCGGTACTTCTGTTCTAAAGATGAAATCTGTTAATGTCAGTTAGTTGAAGTTAAGTTTGTCAAGAAGACGTATTCTTAATTCTTGAAGATTGAAGATTATTTTATCTTGCTGGATTGACAAACAGCAGAGGAAGATTACTAGCTATTGGCATTCTCTAGTAATATCAGATAACAGATCACTCGTCTGTCAGATAAGTTTAACTCTACTCATCTGATACCTTATATAAGCATGGTCATAAAACGCATTATTAGTAACACGCTTTTATAAGTAAATAGATTAGTGTCGATAGAGTTTCCCGCCCATCTGACATTAAAATAATAAAATTGAAATCCGCGACTCTCATCCGCTCGATTAAAAACTGTCAGATTAGATCAACGGTTTAGATAAATCACGAAAACCAAATCAAAAGGAAACCTATAAAATCCGATCTGAACAGCATAGTCGTCTTACGCACTAAAAAATTCTCAAACTTTCTATCTCTCAAACCCTCTTGTTGCGAAAGTTCACTATTTTGCAGAATTTACTCACAAATCTCAGAAATGGACAAAGTTATTGAAGGAAGATACTTCAACTACAGCAAATTCCATTTCTCTGGCACCGATTTGATGCGCGCTTTACTGGAAAAGATCAAGGAAGCATCTTTGGTCCCAGTCTTGGAAGCACACGAAGATAGGGTTTATCTTGAAGATGTATACCACTTCTACACTTCCAGGGAGTTCAACGATGATGACACCGTTATGACTGCTGTCATAGGTGGTAAGAAAATCGCTGTATCTGCTGCTGTTCTTCATGAAATTTATAAGCTGACAGACAAGGGAGGAGATGTGACCTCGTTAGGGTCAGAAAAAGAAGAGGAATTTTGGAGAATTTGTGCTAAGAAGGGAGAGGAGATGACTGGGACTTTGATGAAGACCCAGCTGAAGGATGAATACCAAAGATTTGCTGATATCATAGCAAAGGTTTTGGATTGTGCTACGGGTTCTCTGGATGGCCTACCTAGAAGAAGGCTTCACACTATGATTTGCATTTACTATGGGATGAAAGTGAACTGGGCTGCTCATGTTTATGAGCTGTTAAGTGACAAAAGGCATTCTCATGCCATTCTGCTGAGTAATTTGTTTGCTTCTCTACAATGCCCTATGGGTGGAGGAAAGCAAACCCATGGAAGCAAAGAGTTCAAACTCTACGAACCAGTAAGGCAACTGGTGGAAAAACCAAAGAGAAAAGCACCCAAACAATCTAAGAAGACTCCTTCTAAGAAGAGCAAGAAGGAAGGTCAGACTAGTCAGTCTGCTGAGCCAACAGCACAGTCAGCTGTTGTGTCTGAATCAGCACAGCCTGAAATTGAAGTCTCTAAGAAGGTGGTAGATGACTTCACTGTTGAAATTGAAAATATGAAGACAGGGTCATCCTCTGAAGAAACTGAATCTGAAGAGGAAATTCCACTTCAAAGGCTGAAGAGACTAAGGACTAGGAGTGAAGCAAGGGGACCTCCTACTGCCAACCCCCCTGCTGTCAAGAAAATTCCTAAGTCAAAGGCCAAGAGAAAGGTCACTTTCCCTGAAGAGCCTGCTGTAACTGTGAGGAAAACAACAACTGAAGCAGAAAGGCCATTAAATGTTGAAGAACCAGTTGTTGAAGCTACTAAGGCTGCTACTGCTGAGCCTGAAAGTGGTCCTACAGTTGAAATGACAACAGAAGCCTCAACTGCTGCACTATCTGCTGATGTAGAAAAGGAACAGCAGACTAGTACACCACTGGAGGGAGAAATTCTGTTAATACATCCTACTCCAGTTGCTGCAACACCTATCCAAGCAGTTGAAAGCCCTGAATCAAGAAGAAAAAGGTTAGGCAAAACCTCAACCTATGTAACTGCTGCAGAGAAGATGAAACTGGATGTTGCTGAAAAGCAAAGGATTGCTGCTGAGAAAGCAGAAGAAGATAGGCTGAAAAGCCTAGAGTTAAAAAGGCTGGAAGAAGAAGCCAGCAAAATGACTCAAGAGCAGAGAGATGCTTTTGAGGCAGCAGAGTTGGCTGCTGTCATTGAAGCTAGCATCAAGGATGCTCATGGTCCTCAGCGTACTGGTGGGATAGTTATTGGTGAGCAAAGAGATCCAAATAAACCAATACCAGCTATGCCTGCACCCAAGATTAAGGAAAAGAGAAGAGAAGAAGTCAAACTGTCTCTTGAAATTGTCAGGGAAGACCCTGCAATTTTTGAAGAATTCCTTAGAAGACTGGATGCTGAAAATGAAAGAGTCAACCGTCTGACACTCTTCCATTCTGAAAAGATCAAATACAATAGATGGAGAGAATACAGATTAACAAAGAGTCCTGCTGAAATGGCTAAGTGGAAAGAATTCAAGGCTACAGAAGACTGGTTACTTAAATGGCTTGAGACAAATTCAACCATTCAAGCACTTGATTCAGAGTTCTTTCTGGACAGGTTGAGGATGAGAATATGTCATGTAGTCAAGGAAGAGGCCAAGAAGATCTTTGCATCCATTCCTGAGGATTTTGATGACTCAGTAGATCTCAAAGAAAGATCTATCAAGTTGGCTATTGCTCAAGCAATGGAGCTTTGGGCCAAGAAAGCAAGGAAGTTAAGGGGACAACCAAGCTCACTGGTTCCACTTCCTAACATCAAGCATATTGTCTATGGACCAAACATCAGACCCTATGAAGAGCTGCCAGAGGAACCAACAACTACTTTTATTCCTCTTGACAACTTTACTTGGATTTGTAACAGGTCAGCAGTGGACAATGAAGGTTTGATGAGGACAGTTGAAACTGTCAATAAGATTATATCACCTGCTGATAAAGAAGGAGCAGAGTCCTCTGATCAACCAAAGCAAATTGAGGGTACTTCAGACCCATCTGATCAAGACAAAGTGCAGGATGATAAGTCTGATGCTGCTGATGAATCAAAGAAGGAAGAAGAAATTCCAGCAGATCAGTTAAAGGAGAAAGAAGTTGCTGCTGAAGAAGATGATCAGGCTAAGGAGAAGGAAAGCACTCCAAGCCATGTTGGTGAACCAGCAGATCAGTCCCTTGCAATGATAACTCAACCATCAGAGCAACATCTCAAGGAAACCGTCTCTGCTACTCCATCAGAAGATCCTTCAATATCTCAGAGTTCTCAAACCAATCTGTTGGATTCCATCCAACAATTGATTATCAAATCAATGAAGGAAATGAAGGAGGAGATAAAAGCAGAAGTGATAGCTGCTGTTCATCAACCTATTCAGAAGGTTGCTGCTGCTGTTCCTACTGACTTAATGAAAGATACTGCTCAGAATGTACAATCTATATGTCAGGATATGGATATACTCAGGAGAAGGACACAAAGCACCACTGAAGGTTGGAAGCAGATTGAACAGACTGTTGAATTGGCCCTCCAAGCAGAAGATGAAGTCATGGGCAACATGATGAAAGACTTCAATGCTTCATCAAATTGGATTTTAGGAACTCAAATCCAGTTGGGTGATCAAGGAGAAGACTTGCTCAAGGAAGTCAAGACTGTTAAAGCCAATCAACTTAACCAGCAAGCTCAGATCAATGCTAT
This sequence comes from Penstemon eatonii, assembly GCA_038501285.1. Classification (NCBI taxonomy): domain Eukaryota; kingdom Viridiplantae; phylum Streptophyta; class Magnoliopsida; order Lamiales; family Plantaginaceae; genus Penstemon; species Penstemon eatonii. The sequence goes on along the minus strand of CM076715.1, from coordinate 54,218,955 downwards.
GGAAGAAAACATCAAGCTTCTATGTGATTCACTTCTAATCACACCAGTTGTGCCACAATATCCATCTGTCCCTGCTGATGATGACAAAAAGGGGGAAGAAAGGATATTTGGACAGCAAAGGGTTGATTTCCAAAGGGTAGGAAATCAAAATGCTGAAGAAACAGAAGTGTTAGAAGAATCTGAAGAGTCTGCTAATAATAGGAATGAAGCAGCAAATGAAGGCACAAGCAGATTAGCAGATGAGAAGATCACAGAAGAAGAAGACCAAGCTGATGAGGAAGAATCTGAAGCAAAAGCTAAGTCAGACAAAGAACTAGCTGCTGCCAAAGATTCAGTTGAAGAACAGCTTGATCCTGATGTTAAAAAGAAGAAGCTAGAGCTGTTGATGCAGAAATTGGAAGTTGGAACCTCCAAGTCTGCTGAAGAAGAAAAGAAGACAGAAGACTAGCTTGGCTAGATTTTCTTTAAAAATTCTTGTAATCTTTTAGAGTATTTTGTACTTTTCATCTTTCAACTTGTAAAATGTAATCAGTTCAATATCTATAAAATTGCAAGTTTGACTCCAACATATCATTTCTATCTCAGAAATTTTTGAGGATCAAAACTTTAGTTTAGGTACAGGTACTTAGCTGGAGTTTTGTCATCATCAAAAAGGGGGAAATTGTTGGATGAAGATGAAGATGAAAGAAGACAAGTAATTAAGGGAAGGTTTTGATGATTTCCAAAACATCATAATCAGCTAAGTATGGAAAGCTTAGTTCCCTTAGAAGAATTTTGAACTGGTAAAAGAAGACATCAGAAGAGTTCAAAGTTCAAAGCTCAGAAGACTAGTGATCTCTTGCTGTATCAGCGAACAGAAGGGTAGATCATCAGCCGAGTCAAATCAGATGAGTTCAGTATTTGATCAGCAGAGTATCTATCAGCAGAGTCATTTTGATCAGCAGAGTAGAAGAGGTCAAGAGATTAGTCCAACGGTAATAAATGCACTTGGTGTAATAAATGCTGTAAGAGAAGGGTAGTAATGGCAAATGATTGAAGATATCCTCGGATCAGCAGAGTGCATTAAATGCAGCATTAAATGCGATGGACAGAAAGGTACTGTACACAGTACGGAATGCTGCAGGGAGCCGTTTCAAAAAGAGCTGAAGGATGGATTTGATTTGTGACTTGCCTTCAACGGTCATAATTTCACTTCCATGTATAAATAGAGCTGAATTTCAAATCGAGCGAGAACACAACAACAATCAGAGATCGAAATTTTGAAGCAGAATTTCTTTAAGTCTCAAAAGCTCGAACAGCTCACTCGTCTGGTGGAAGTCATCTGTTGACAGAAACCCAGTTGAAGAAATCAGAAAAACATTATCTGAGTGATTTTGTAATAGCTGAGTGTTGTGCGAAGTGAGAATCCATCTGTGTGAGTGATTCTACTTTAGAGGATAGGTTTTCTTTGTGAATTCCTATTGCGAGCTTACAGCCTTCTCATTAGTTGTTTAGGTGTAAGTGGAGAAATATTGTAATCTTTGTGATTATAGTATAACCCAGAATCTGTGTGATCTGGAAGAGTGGACTAAAGGATTTTTATCCATATAACCACTATAAAAATTCTTTGTGTTATCTTGCATTTAAAGCTTTCTTGCATATTTTAAAGTTTGCATTTTAAATACTTTGAATCAAACAAAAGATTTTATAAGGAGTTTGAAAACTGGGGATAAAATCTTTTTAGAACTTAGTTTACTTGTGAAAAACACTTTTAAACAATCCGCTGCAAGTATACTCTTGGAAAACTGTTTTGCTGAAAAACAGCTAAGTTATTGTAAGAAGAGTGGTCAGTCGTCTGTTCAAGATTTGTTCACGATCAGACTAGTCTGCTTACTGTTCTTCATCAGCTTAGTCTGCTGACAGAAGACTGAAAAGTTTTTAAGTTCAAAAATTTTCAGAGGTCTATTCACCCCCCCCCCTCTAGACCTCATCTGACCACTTGGGACCAACAAGTGGTATCAGAGCAGGTGGTTCATTAGAATCAGCTGCCTGATCAACGAGCTTGATCCGAGTGTTTTTCAAAGGTTTTCAAAACTTTTCAAAAGAGCATCTTTTTGAAAAACAAAAACTTTTTGAAAAATGGATTGTATCAGCCATGTTCCCCACATTGCTGGTATGTCCTTTGAGGATTGGAAAATCAGAATGGAGATTTTCCTTGCTGCCTATAATGACAACATGCACACATGTATCATTAAAGGTCCATTCAGATTCACAAAGACCATAAAGATAAATGAAGTAGATACGGTTGTGGAGAAAGACCTTCATGAGATGACTCCAGAAGAGATAAAGCTTTACAATCTAGATAAAGTTGGGAGATTCATCATGACTAAAGCCCTGGATAATGATCGGTTTGACAAGGTCAAACATTGCAAAACCGCAAAGGAGATGTGGGACAAAGTCAGAGATATGAGCGAAGGCAATGATGCTATTAAAGAGCATCAGCTCAGTGTTGCCTTGGAGAAGCTGGACAACTTCAAGATGAAGTCTGGAGAAACCATTGATCAGATGGATACCAGATTCACCAGAACTCTGAACGAAGTTTTGAAGCTGGGAAAGACTTTCACTGACAAAGAGATTTCTGTCAGAGTACTGAAGGCTCTACCATCCAAGTTCAACATGAAGGTGACAGCAATGGAAGAATCAAGAGATCTGGGCAAGATTTCTCTAACAGAGCTGTTCTCCGCACTCAAGGCTTATGAGTATAAACTGCCAAGAATGGGAATTGAAGAAACCTCAACTTCAGGACCCACAGCTGCACTTGTTGCTGCTGAAAACACCAGAAGACCAGCACAGAAAAGCAAAGAAGTGGACTCATCTGATGAAGCCACTCTACTCAACAAAAAGGAGTACACTGCTGGAGATGTAGCATTATTGATGAACAACTTCAAGAAGTTCTATAAGAGAAAAATGAAAAACAAATACAATCATGCTGCTTCTACTTCTAAACCTAATTTTTCTTCTCAGGATAAAGAGGATTATAAATCAAAACTGATGTGTTACAACTGCAGGAAATTGGGACACTTCATAAGAGACTGCCCATATCCAAAAGCAGAGAAGTACACTGAGGAAGAGAAGAAAATGAGAAAAGAAAGAAAGCATCAGAGAGCCAAGGCAATGATGGCTGAAGCAGAAAAGCCAGCTGCTGTCTACTCATCTGATTCAGACTCAGACTCGTCTGATGAAGAATCGTCTGATGAAGAAAAACCTGCTCTCCTGTGCCTGATGGCAAAGGAATCTGATGACTCTGAGGATGAGGTAACTCCTCAAGAAAATGAACTGTTTAATTCTCTAGAGCAAATGATGTTGAATAATACTACTATTGCTGGAGAGTTTGTTAAGCTTAAGGAAGAGATGAACTTGCTAAAAGAGCAAAATAGTTCACTGAAACTTTTAGCTGAGAAGCCAAAAGAATCAGATGAATATAAACAGCTTGAGCAAGAGCATGAATCTCTGAAAGCTGAATGTGAGGTATATAAAGGAAAAATCATGGAACTTGAGAAAATCATTGAGTCTCATGATAAGTCAACTGTTGCATCCATGCATACACCTAAGAAACAGGAGACACCTTTAGAAAAGGATAAACTAGAGTTGAACCATACTGAAAAATTCATATCAGCTGACAATAGTAAGGTCATTCTGTATGTTCAAACTTCTAAACCTACCTCATCTGAGAAAGTGGTAAAGGAGAAGAAATCTCCTAAGGCTAAAAAGAGCAAAGAGCCTAGTGTAGGAAATCAGACTAGTAAGACCAAACAGCAGAGTCCTAAGAAGTCTGCTGATAAAGCTAAAGTCAATCAGACTAGTGGTAAAACTAAGTCAAAAACAAATGAGCAAGCACCTAGTAAACCAAAGAAGCATAAGAATAAGAAAAATCAAAATGCTTGGTATGGAAATGAGTCATATTATGTGCAACCTGCTGCATATCATCCTATGTATCATGCACCTCAATTTCCTAATTACTATGCACCTTATCCTGCTCATCCAATGCATGCATATTCTGCATATCATGCACCTTACCCTGCTTATGAACATTATTCATATCATACTGATCATCAACATGACTTATCTGATAACTATGATAAAAATGAAACTGTTCATGCTCCTAAAACTCAGAAACCTAAGAAGCCTAAGACTTCAACATCTTGGGTTGTCAAGGGTGGAACTAATCCTTCAGGACCCTCTCAATAAGGGTACCTAAAACAATTTTATTTTTGTTTTGTAGGTTAGGATTAGGAGTAGGAGTAAAGTAGAGAAGATTTGGTACTTGGACAGTGGATGTTCAAGGCACATGTGTGGAAACATACATGAGTTGACTGATGCAGTTGCTGTGGATGGTCCAAAAGTCACTTTTGGAGACAGCAAAGAAGGCAAGATTAAAGCTAAAGGAAGAATAATCAAGGGAAACATAGAGATATCTGACGTCTCCTATGTTAAAGGACTAAAATATAATCTGCTGAGCATAAGTCAATTTTGTGACAAAGGATATTCAGTCATCTTCTCAACAGATAAGTGCTACGTTGAACAAATTGGTACAAAGAAGGTAATTTTATCTGGAAGACGACAAGGAAATATCTACATAGTTGACTGGAATTCTGTTGACAAGAATTCAAGTGTTTGTTTGGTGGCATCTGCACCAAGTGAAGTCAGTTGGCTATGGCACAAGAGGATGAATCATTTAAACTTCAAGACCATAAACAGATTAATCAAGAATGATTTGGTAGAAGGGATTCCAAAAGCAGTCATGAGCAAAGACAAGCTCTGTGATGCATGTCAGAAGGGTAAACAAATCAAGTCATCTTTTAAAGAAAAGAAGCACCAATCGTCTGGAAGAATATTGGAGCTGTTGCATATGGACTTATTTGGACCCATTGATCCAGTCAGCAATGGTGGAAAGAAATACTGCCTAGCTGTTGTGGATGATTATTCAAGATACACTTGGGTGATTTTCATGAAGAAGAAAAGTGAAACCAAGGAACATCTTACCAATCTGATGGAACTGATCCAGAATGAAAAGAGTATTAAGATATTGAAGATCAGATCAGATAGAGGGACAGAGTTTACAAACTCTACTGTTGAAGAGTATTGTAATATCAAAGGAATACATCATGAGTATTCTGCTGCCAGAACCCCTCAACAGAATGGTGTTGCTGAAAGGAGAAACAGAACACTAAAAGAAGCTGTCAGAACCATGATAGCTGAAGCTAAACTGCCTCAAAGATTTTGGGCAGAAGCAACAAACACAGCATGCTTTACCCAGAACAGATGTATGATCAACAAAAATCAGAACAAGACTCCATATGAAGTTTGGAACAACAGAAAGCCAAACATTCATTACTTTAAGATTTTTGGTTGTAAATGTTTTGTATTGAATAATGGGAAAAATCACCTTACTGCATTTGCAGAAAAGGCTGATGAAGCTGTCTTTGTAGGATACTCATCTGTTAGTAAGGCTTATAGAGTTTTCAATAAAAGAACATTGCTAATAGAAGAATCTATCCATGTAGTATTTGATGAGCCAAGTCAATCTTCTGAAAAGAATCAAAGTGTAAATCAAGATCTGTCTGCTGATTTACAGAAGTTAGACGTTGGAAGAAATGAAGAATATGTTCCCATCATACTACCTAATCTAAGTTCAGCTGCTAACTCAAGTACTGTTCATAATCACAGTGCTGATTGTCTAACAGACGAGTTGCAAACAGCTGACAGACCAGAGACTGTTCAACAGACCACAAATGTTCAACAGACTACTACTGGAACTCCAACAGTAGTGTTGCAAGATCATAACAGAGGACAACATCCTGATTTGCAACCTGATCTCAGATGGCTCAAGAATCACCCTCCTGAATTAGTTATTGGTGATCCTTTAGATAGAGTGAAAACAAGAAGAGCTGCTGCACAAGATGCTATGTTTGTCACATTTCTATCTCAAATAGAGCCTAAACAAATTGAAGAAGCTCTCAATGATTCCTTCTGGATAGAAGCTATGCAAGAAGAGTTGAATCAATTTGAAAGGAATGAAGTCTGGTACTTAGTTCCTAGACCAAGTCATCAAAGAGTAATTGGCACTAAGTGGGTATTCAGAAATAAAATGAATGAAGATGGTGTTGTCACCAGAAACAAAGCAAGACTAGTGGCCAAGGGTTATTGTCAAGAAGAAGGAATTGACTTTGATGAAACTTTTGCACCAGTAGCAAGACTTGAAGCAATCAGACTGTTTCTTGCCTATGCTGCTCACAAGAACTTCACTGTCTATCAGATGGATGTGAAGTCTGCTTTTCTCAATGGAGAATTGCAAGAAGAAGTGTATGTTGAACAACCTCCAGGATTTGAAGTCTATCAAGAAGAGGACAAAGTATATCGTCTGAAGAAAGCCCTTTATGGACTGAAACAAGCTCCAAGAGCATGGTATGATACCCTATCTGATTTTCTTTTAATTAAAGGATTTCGAAAAGGTAAGGTAGACAAAACCTTGTTCACTATTGAATGGGAAAATCATATATTACTTGTGCAAATATATGTGGACGATATTATTTTTGGTTCAACTAACCAACAGATGTGTGATAAGTTCTCCAAGCTGATGCAGAATAAGTTTGAAATGAGCATGATGGGTGAACTTAATTACTTTCTTGGATTGCAAGTTAGACAGTTGCCTGATGGAATATTCATCAGCCAAGCAAAGTACACAAGAGATCTGTTCAAGAAATTTGGTATGGAAACTAGCTCAACAGCTACCATTCCTATGTCTACAAGTCTTCGTTTGGATAAAGATGAAGATGGCAAATCAGTGGACATAACCAGATATAGAGGCATTATTGGTTCATTGCTGTATCTAACAGCAAGCAGACCTGATATAATGTACTCAGTTGGAGTCTGTGCAAGATTCCAATCAAACCCCAAAGAATCTCATCTCTTAGCTGCCAAGAGGATATTGAAGTATGTTAAAGGCACTCAAGAATTGGGATTGTGGTATCCTAGAGAATCTGGATTTGAACTCATTGGTTATTCAGATTCAGACCTTGCTGGCTGCAAGATTGACAGAAAGAGCACAACAGGTGCCTGTCAGTTCTTAGGCAGTCGTCTGATCTCATGGATGAGTAAAAAGCAAACCTCAGTTTCTATATCTACTGCTGAAGCTGAATATATAGCTGCTGGAGCTTGCTGTGCACAGATACTTTGGTTGAAGCATCAACTAGAAGACTACAACATTAAGATCAGTGGAATTCCAATCTACTGTGACAATACAAGTGCAATTTCACTTACTCAGAACACTACAAGTCATTCAAGGACTAAACATATTGAGATTAAACATCATTTCATTAGAGATCATGTTGAAAAAGGCAATGTTTTGATTGAGTATGTTCATACTGATAATCAGATTGCTGACATCTTCACCAAACCTCTAAGTGAAGCAAGGTTCTCAACTCTAAGAGCTGAGTTAGGATTACTTAACTTGGATGCATAAGCTGAGGGGGAACTCATCAGAAGACTGGAGTTCAACAGCTTAGTCATCAGTTACTTAATTCAAGAATTAACTTTCAACAGACTAGTTAACTTATGAAGTCTTAAAGAAAGGGGGAACGTGTAAGATTAGCGGTACTTCTGTTCTAAAGATGAAATCTGTTAATGTCAGTTAGTTGAAGTTAAGTTTGTCAAGAAGACGTATTCTTAATTCTTGAAGATTGAAGATTATTTTATCTTGCTGGATTGACAAACAGCAGAGGAAGATTACTAGCTATTGGCATTCTCTAGTAATATCAGATAACAGATCACTCGTCTGTCAGATAAGTTTAACTCTACTCATCTGATACCTTATATAAGCATGGTCATAAAACGCATTATTAGTAACACGCTTTTATAAGTAAACAGATTAGTGTCGATAGAGTTTCCCGCCCATCTGACATTAAAATAATAAAATTGAAATCCGCGACTCTCATCCGCTCGATTAAAAACTGTCAGATTAGATCAACGGTTTAGATAAATCACGAAAACCAAATCAAAAGGAAACCTATAAAATCCGATCTGAACAGCATAGTCGTCTTACGCACTAAAAAATTCTCAAACTTTCTATCTCTCAAACCCTCTTGTTGCGAAAGTTCACTATTTTGCAGAATTTACTCACAAATCTCAGAAATGGACAAAGTTATTGAAGGAAGATACTTCAACTACAGCAAATTCCATTTCTCTGGCACCGATTTGATGCGCGCTTTACTGGAAAAGATCAAGGAAGCATCTTTGGTCCCAGTCTTGGAAGCACACGAAGATAGGGTTTATCTTGAAGATGTATACCACTTCTACACTTCCAGGGAGTTCAACGATGATGACACCGTTATGACTGCTGTCATAGGTGGTAAGAAAATCGCTGTATCTGCTGCTGTTCTTCATGAAATTTATAAGCTGACAGACAAGGGAGGAGATGTGACCTCGTTAGGGTCAGAAAAAGAAGAGGAATTTTGGAGAATTTGTGCTAAGAAGGGAGAGGAGATGACTGGGACTTTGATGAAGACCCAGCTGAAGGATGAATACCAAAGATTTGCTGATATCATAGCAAAGGTTTTGGATTGTGCTACGGGTTCTCTGGATGGCCTACCTAGAAGAAGGCTTCACACTATGATTTGCATTTACTATGGGATGAAAGTGAACTGGGCTGCTCATGTTTATGAGCTGTTAAGTGACAAAAGGCATTCTCATGCCATTCTGCTGAGTAATTTGTTTGCTTCTCTACAATGCCCTATGGGTGGAGGAAAGCAAACCCATGGAAGCAAAGAGTTCAAACTCTACGAACCAGTAAGGCAACTGGTGGAAAAACCAAAGAGAAAAGCACCCAAACAATCTAAGAAGACTCCTTCTAAGAAGAGCAAGAAGGAAGGTCAGACTAGTCAGTCTGCTGAGCCAACAGCACAGTCAGCTGTTGTGTCTGAATCAGCACAGCCTGAAATTGAAGTCTCTAAGAAGGTGGTAGATGACTTCACTGTTGAAATTGAAAATATGAAGACAGGGTCATCCTCTGAAGAAACTGAATCTGAAGAGGAAATTCCACTTCAAAGGCTGAAGAGACTAAGGACTAGGAGTGAAGCAAGGGGACCTCCTACTGCCAACCCCCCTGCTGTCAAGAAAATTCCTAAGTCAAAGGCCAAGAGAAAGGTCACTTTCCCTGAAGAGCCTGCTGTAACTGTGAGGAAAACAACAACTGAAGCAGAAAGGCCATTAAATGTTGAAGAACCAGTTGTTGAAGCTACTAAGGCTGCTACTGCTGAGCCTGAAAGTGGTCCTACAGTTGAAATGACAACAGAAGCCTCAACTGCTGCACTATCTGCTGATGTAGAAAAGGAACAGCAGACTAGTACACCACTGGAGGGAGAAATTCTGTTAATACATCCTACTCCAGTTGCTGCAACACCTATCCAAGCAGTTGAAAGCCCTGAATCAAGAAGAAAAAGGTTAGGCAAAACCTCAACCTATGTAACTGCTGCAGAGAAGATGAAACTGGATGTTGCTGAAAAGCAAAGGATTGCTGCTGAGAAAGCAGAAGAAGATAGGCTGAAAAGCCTAGAGTTAAAAAGGCTGGAAGAAGAAGCCAGCAAAATGACTCAAGAGCAGAGAGATGCTTTTGAGGCAGCAGAGTTGGCTGCTGTCATTGAAGCTAGCATCAAGGATGCTCATGGTCCTCAGCGTACTGGTGGGATAGTTATTGGTGAGCAAAGAGATCCAAATAAACCAATACCAGCTATGCCTGCACCCAAGATTAAGGAAAAGAGAAGAGAAGAAGTCAAACTGTCTCTTGAAATTGTCAGGGAAGACCCTGCAATTTTTGAAGAATTCCTTAGAAGACTGGATGCTGAAAATGAAAGAGTCAACCGTCTGACACTCTTCCATTCTGAAAAGATCAAATACAATAGATGGAGAGAATACAGATTAACAAAGAGTCCTGCTGAAATGGCTAAGTGGAAAGAATTCAAGGCTACAGAAGACTGGTTACTTAAATGGCTTGAGACAAATTCAACCATTCAAGCACTTGATTCAGAGTTCTTTCTGGACAGGTTGAGGATGAGAATATGTCATGTAGTCAAGGAAGAGGCCAAGAAGATCTTTGCATCCATTCCTGAGGATTTTGATGACTCAGTAGATCTCAAAGAAAGATCTATCAAGTTGGCTATTGCTCAAGCAATGGAGCTTTGGGCCAAGAAAGCAAGGAAGTTAAGGGGACAACCAAGCTCACTGGTTCCACTTCCTAACATCAAGCATATTGTCTATGGACCAAACATCAGACCCTATGAAGAGCTGCCAGAGGAACCAACAACTACTTTTATTCCTCTTGACAACTTTACTTGGATTTGTAACAGGTCAGCAGTGGACAATGAAGGTTTGATGAGGACAGTTGAAACTGTCAATAAGATTATATCACCTGCTGATAAAGAAGGAGCAGAGTCCTCTGATCAACCAAAGCAAATTGAGGGTACTTCAGACCCATCTGATCAAGACAAAGTGCAGGATGATAAGTCTGATGCTGCTGATGAATCAAAGAAGGAAGAAGAAATTCCAGCAGATCAGTTAAAGGAGAAAGAAGTTGCTGCTGAAGAAGATGATCAGGCTAAGGAGAAGGAAAGCACTCCAAGCCATGTTGGTGAACCAGCAGATCAGTCCCTTGCAATGATAACTCAACCATCAGAGCAACATCTCAAGGAAACCGTCTCTGCTACTCCATCAGAAGATCCTTCAATATCTCAGAGTTCTCAAACCAATCTGTTGGATTCCATCCAACAATTGATTATCAAATCAATGAAGGAAATGAAGGAGGAGATAAAAGCAGAAGTGATAGCTGCTGTTCATCAACCTATTCAGAAGGTTGCTGCTGCTGTTCCTACTGACTTAATGAAAGATACTGCTCAGAATGTACAATCTATATGTCAGGATATGGATATACTCAGGAGAAGGACACAAAGCACCACTGAAGGTTGGAAGCAGATTGAACAGACTGTTGAATTGGCCCTCCAAGCAGAAGATGAAGTCATGGGCAACATGATGAAAGACTTCAATGCTTCATCAAATTGGATTTTAGGAACTCAAATCCAGTTGGGTGATCAAGGAGAAGACTTGCTCAAGGAAGTCAAGACTGTTAAAGCCAATCAACTTAACCAGCAAGCTCAGATCAATGCTATGGAAGAAAACATCAAGCTTCTATGTGATTCACTTCTAATCACACCAGTTGTGCCACAATATCCATCTGTCCCTGCTGATGATGACAAAAAGGGGGAAGAAAGGATATTTGGACAGCAAAGGGTTGATTTCCAAAGGGTAGGAAATCAAAATGCTGAAGAAACAGAAGTGTTAGAAGAATCTGAAGAGTCTGCTAATAATAGGAATGAAGCAGCAAATGAAGGCACAAGCAGATTAGCAGATGAGAAGATCACAGAAGAAGAAGACCAAGCTGATGAGGAAGAATCTGAAGCAAAAGCTAAGTCAGACAAAGAACTAGCTGCTGCCAAAGATTCAGTTGAAGAACAGCTTGATCCTGATGTTAAAAAGAAGAAGCTAGAGCTGTTGATGCAGAAATTGGAAGTTGGAACCTCCAAGTCTGCTGAAGAAGAAAAGAAGACAGAAGACTAGCTTGGCTAGATTTTCTTTAAAAATTCTTGTAATCTTTTAGAGTATTTTGTACTTTTCATCTTTCAACTTGTAAAATGTAATCAGTTCAATATCTATAAAATTGCAAGTTTGACTCCAACATATCATTTCTATCTCAGAAATTTTTGAGGATCAAAACTTTAGTTTAGGTACAGGTACTTAGCTGGAGTTTTGTCATCATCAAAAAGGGGGAAATTGTTGGATGAAGATGAAGATGAAAGAAGACAAGTAATTAAGGGAAGGTTTTGATGATTTCCAAAACATCATAATCAGCTAAGTATGGAAAGCTTAGTTCCCTTAGAAGAATTTTGAACTGGTAAAAGAAGACATCAGAAGAGTTCAAAGTTCAAAGCTCAGAAGACTAGTGATCTCTTGCTGTATCAGCGAACAGAAGGGTAGATCATCAGCCGAGTCAAATCAGATGAGTTCAGTATTTGATCAGCAGAGTATCTATCAGCAGAGTCATTTTGATCAGCAGAGTAGAAGAGGTCAAGAGATTAGTCCAACGGTAATAAATGCACTTGGTGTAATAAATGCTGTAAGAGAAGGGTAGTAATGGCAAATTATTGAAGATATCCTCGGATCAGCAGAGTGCATTAAATGCAGCATTAAATGCGATGGACAGAAAGGTACTGTACACAGTACGGAATGCTGCAGGGAGCCGTTTCAAAAAGAGCTGAAGGATGGATTTGATTTGTGACTTGCCTTCAACGGTCATAATTTCACTTCCATGTATAAATAGAGCTGAATTTCAAATCGAGCGAGAACACAACAACAATCAGAGATCGAAATTTTGAAGCAGAATTTCTTTAAGTCTCAAAAGCTCGAACAGCTCACTCGTCTGGTGGAAGTCATCTGTTGACAGAAACCCAGTTGAAGAAATCAGAAAAACATTATCTGAGTGATTTTGTAATAGCTGAGTGTTGTGCGAAGTGAGAATCCATCTGTGTGAGTGATTCTACTTTAGAGGATAGGTTTTCTTTGTGAATTCCTATTGCGAGCTTACAGCCTTCTCATTAGTTGTTTAGGTGTAAGTGGAGAAATATTGTAATCTTTGTGATTATAGTATAACCCAGAATCTGTGTGATCTGGAAGAGTGGACTAAAGGATTTTTATCCATATAACCACTATAAAAATTCTTTGTGTTATCTTGCATTTAAAGCTTTCTTGCATATTTTAAAGTTTGCATTTTAAATACTTTGAATCAAACAAAAGATTTTATAAGGAGTTTGAAAACTGGGGATAAAATCTTTTTAGAACTTAGTTTACTTGTGAAAAACACTTTTAAACAATCCGCTGCAAGTATACTCTTGGAAAACTGTTTTGCTGAAAAACAGCTAAGTTATTGTAAGAAGAGTGGTCAGTCGTCTGTTCAAGATTTGTTCACGATCAGACTAGTCTGCTTACTGTTCTTCATCAGCTTAGTCTGCTGACAGAAGACTGAAAAGTTTTTAAGTTCAAAAATTTTCAGAGGTCTATTCACCCCCCCCCCCCCCTCTAGACCTCATCTGACCACTTGGGACCAACATCACATTTCGAAATCAATGGAGTTTCAAACAAATCATCAAGATGATTATGTAGAAATGTATCAGAAATAATATCTTCTACCACCTTGATTGAGAAACAATCTTCCTTTTTCTGATGGTGCTTCAATGATGAATAAATATTGAAGGTTACTTCTTGATCTTGAACTCTCATCTTGAGTTCTCCTTTTTCAACATCAATCAAGGCTCGACCGGTAGCTAGAAAAGGCCTTCCAAGTATGATTGGCATATCTCGATCTTCTTCCATATCCAGAACTATGAAGTCTGCCGGGAATATAAATTTATCCACTTTAACCAAGATGTCTTCTATTACTCCTCTCGGATAACTAAGAGTTCGATCAGCCATTTGCAACGTAACAGAAGTGGGCTTTGCCTCCCCCAAACCAAGCTTTCTAAAGATTGACAATGGCATCAAATTTACACTTGCACCTAAATCGCATAATGCCTTATTGATCAACTGATTTCCAATCGTGCACGGAATAGTGAAACTCCCTGGATCTTTCAATTTTGGTGGAAGCTTTCTTTGAATAAGCGCGCTGCACTCTTCAGTAAGTGCTACAGTTTCATAATCTCCCAATCTTCTTTTCCTTGATAAGATGTCTTTCATGAATTTTGCATAGCTCGGCATCTGTTCAAGGGCATCAACAAAGGGAATGTTGATTGATAATTTCTTGAAGATATCAAGAAATTTTTGAAACTGTTTATCCAGCTTTTGTTTTTGTAGTCTTTGGGGGAATGGAGGTGGTGGATATTCTTGAACTTTTGGTTTCTCATGGTTTGCTTCATATCCCTTGGATTTCTTTTCCATATCATCTCCATTATTTTGCTCACCCTCTATTGATTCACTCGGTGGCTTCACTTCTTCTTGCTCAAGCTTTCTAGTGTTACCCTCGATCTCGTTTCCACTTCTGAGAGTTATAGCTTTGCATTGCTGCATATTATCATTTCTTGGGTTTGTCTCCGTGTCCGCAGGCAAAGTTCCATGAGGTCGAGCATTAAGACTATTAGCCAATTGGCCAATCTGAGTCTCCAAAGCACGAATAGAAGCGTTCTGATTTTGAATTACGACGTTCTGGTTTTGAATTATGGCATCTGTCTTCTGCATTATGGCATCTGTCTTCTGCATGTATTGTAGCAATAATTCTTCTGTAGATGGTTTTTGTACTTGTGTTGGTGCATGAGCTTGTTGAAAACCCGGAGGTGCAATTGGTCCTTGAGCTTGAATGTTTGGTTGATTACCACCCCATGAGAAATTAGGGTGATTTCTCCATCCTGGATTATAAGTGTTGGAATAAGGATTGTTTCTCAGACTATTCGAATTTCCAACAAAATTAACCGATTTTGGATTCTCAGGGCAATGTGCAACCGAATGATTATCTCCACAAATATCACAAGTGGCATAGATTCTCTGAACATTGTTTCTACTACAGTTCTCATCAAGTTTCTTTGTGAGAGCTGCCAATTGAGATGTTAGAGAAGCAATAGCGTCAACATCTACAACTCCGGGTACTTTGTTCTGCTCCGTGCGTCTTGATGACCACTGTTGAATATTTGATGCCATTTCCTCAATAATATTTCTGGCTTCCTCAGGAGATTTTCCCCCAAGAGCACCATTTGCTGCAGCATCGAGGTTTCCTTTTATGTTATATGTAAGCCCATTATAAAAAGATTGAATTTGTAACCAATCTGGAATCTGATGGTGAGGACACTTTTTTAGCATATCCTTAAACCTCTCCCAGGCTTCATCTAAAGTTTCATCTTTATGTTGCAGAAAATCAGTGATGTCATTCCTCATCCGAGCAGTTTTTGCAGGTGGAAAAAACTTAGCTAAAAATTTATCCACTAACTGATTCCACGTTGTAATAGACTCATCTGGCAGAGCTTCTAACCAATCTGTAGCCTTCCCAGTCAAAGAGAATGGGAACAATCTCAGTCTGACAGCATCTGATGATACCCCATTGAATTTGAATGTATCACACATCCTCAAAAATAGTTTTAAGTGTTTGTTCGGATCCTCATGAGCATGCCCGAAGAATTGTTTCGATTCAAGCATATGGATGACTGCTGGCTTGATCTCAAAATTATTGGCCTCGACAGTTGGCCTAGCAATACTCGATCTAAGTCCTTCAACATGAGGGACTGCATAATCTCTGATAGAGCGATATGCAGCAGCTGCTGCTTCTTCATCGACTTGTTCACCCATAGTGTGACCTTGAGACTCTGAATTTATTTTCAGCCTTTTTAATCTTCGAATTGTGCGCTCGATTTCAAGATCTAATGGAATAAGTTCTTTAATTCGATCGCTGCGCATGCAAAGACTAAATATCCTGAAAATAAAGAAATAGTAAACAAACAAAAATTTGATCTAAGAAAAGAATGATTGATATTAATATTAGCAAAATAGCGCAAATAATTCCCCGGCAACGGCGCCAAAAACTTGATGCAGGATTTATAAACGCAAGTATACGCAATCGCAGCAAGTAATATAATGATAAGTAGAGTATCGTCTCCACAGGGAATTAATGAACTAAACAACTAATTACTAAAGATCACTCTTTTTCTTATCCAAATTAAACGAATGTTTGTGATTATTATAACTAAGCAACAATGAAAGTAAAACTAAATTATAAACTGACAAGATTAACTATGATGATTAAAGCCTAGGATTACAATTTCCTTCAATGTTAAACTAATTGCTTCTATTTTCCCAACAATTCTATTTTAATTAAGATTTATTGCTAGTCTAGGGCACTTAAGTTTTTACAATTTCTTTCCAGAATATTGTAAAACTAATCTAACCTAATCAAAGAGCTATATTCCTATGCCAATGAAGTTAGGCCAAATTGAATCAAGAACAAGCCCTAATTATGACTACCTAAGGCAATTAAGTATATTCCTATCTTAATTGCTAAACAAATTACCCAATTCGATGTGGGT
This sequence comes from Penstemon eatonii, assembly GCA_038501285.1. NCBI lineage: Eukaryota > Viridiplantae > Streptophyta > Magnoliopsida > Lamiales > Plantaginaceae > Penstemon > Penstemon eatonii. The sequence continues at coordinate 54,202,813 of CM076715.1, read as the reverse complement.
GCAATTCGTACAAAGGTTACCCAATCTTTAACCTAAAACCTAATTTCCTCTTCCGATTCAATTAGATTTGTGAAACAATAGTTGGCCAGACTAATGAAATTCAAGCACAAGAATGGGTAAACAATAGATTTCAATAAAATAGAATAAGGAAAAATAAACAACAATCAATTTAAACAAAGAAATCCATTGTAATCCTAGAAAACTAAATTTAGTTCATAGCTAAAACGAAAATAAACTCAAGAATCATCAAAGTCATGATTACAAGAACACAAAAGAGAAAAGAAATTGCAAAAGATGAGAAAATAGAAGTAGATCTGTTATTCCAATCTTCAAGAATTGTCTTCTCCGATGTTGTTCCACGCTTCTCAATGATATTTTCTTCTTCTTGGTCTCTCCTCTTGTCAAAAAGTGTTCCAAGATTATTTTCTCTCTCTTCCTCCACAAATAAATAAGTTTCCAAGTGAAACTAGGACACTAAAAGTAAGAATTCGCGGACAGCTTTTGCCCCAGCGGAAAATTAGTTCGCCCCAGCGGAGGTCTGCTTTGTGATTTCGCTCCAGCGGAGAGGTTTTCCGCCCCAGCGAAGAGCCTTCTGTTTCCACATCCAAAAATCAAGAGAAAAATCTGAAAAATTCACAAGAAAATACCAAAATGAATACGTGACTCACCAACGAGAAAAACCAAGTTAAACCTAGTGAAAACGATCTAAGATCTCCAGAAATTCATGTCATTCCCCGCAAAAATACATAGAAATTAACTCTATTTTGTAGAGTTAACAGTTATGGCCAGCAAGATTCGAATGGATTTAGGCATTGCGACGGGCGAGAAGGTCTCCTCAAAGTCGATACCTGACCTTTGAGTGTATCCTTTTCCCACTAGTCGCGCCATGTAGGTTATTACCTCTCCGTTCACTCTAAGCTTTCGCTTATAGATCCACTTGCAACCCATGGGAGCTACTCCCACTGGTGGATCTACCAAGGCCCAGACCTTGTTCGAGTGCATGGAGTCCAATTCGAATTCCATGGCTTCACGCCACTTTCCCGAGTCTATGCCTAGCATAGCCTCTTCGTAAGTCCTTGGGTCGGTTAGAGACTGTTTAGTCTCACGCAGCAGACCGTAGTACCTCTCGGGTTCTCTACGTTGTCTTTTTGACCTACGAAGTATCGGTGTACTCTCTGATGTACTTTCATGCTCTTGTTCTCCCACTGCCTGTGGTGATGGGTCAGCTTGATCGACCTCTTTGGTCTTTTCAGCTTCAGTGACCTCATCTAGTTCTACGTTGTGTTCCTTCTTGCCTAGCAAGAAATCCTTCTCTAAGAAGTGTGCGTTCCTTGAGACAAACGTAGTTTGTCTTGTAGGATTGTAGAACTCGTATCCTATTGAGTTTTCTGGATACCCCACGAATTGCATAAGATGGACTTTACATCCAACTTATCTCCCACCAGCTTATTCACATAAGCGGGAGACCCCATATGCGCATGAATGCATATGAAGGTACAATACCAAAACCCATATCACTTGATATGTTTTGGAACTGGCTTCAGAGATACTTAGCCCAGTATCTTCGATTTTCTCGATCAAGTTTTTATTTGATTGGATAAGAAATTTCATGTAAGATTTCTTAATGGACATTTACATGTCCAGAATGCTCAACAACTGACAATGTTTTGAGCGAGTCTTACATTTCGAGAATCCAATTCTCCATTAAATAATCAATGGCGTACTGCCAATGCATGTTTGATTTTGAATCGATCCAAATCTCTTACATGCTTTCATTGATTAGGCTCTCTTTTCTATTCCAAAAGTAATTTGGATTTGTACATCACAACGTACTTTTACCCATGAGGGTACTAGAGACGCCTTATCTCCCACTAATGCTTTAGTGTTTCTACACACTTTTAATGGATTAAATCCATTGCAATTGTTTATGCCTCTTGGTTGCCTAGCAACCAACTACTAAATCTAATTTCCATTAAGCAAGATTCTAAAGTCGGTTACTATGTACAACATCCCAGTCAAGCTCGACCCAGTCGAGCTCAGTCTTTGAATCTTTTAATTCAGAAATATGTTTCAGTATTCGTGTATCACCTTTCGGTTTTTACAACGACTCAAGTGTGTGAAATCTTGATTATTTATATTTTATTGACTATGCATATTATATTTAGTCGATATATGAGTATCCATACTCATTTGCTTATGTACACCTTTTGCGTATAATTCTTATAGCGCAATCAGTTCCAACCATTATGGAACTATCACATCCCTTAAGACAAGGGATGGTATAAGCAAATTCTAATGATCTAAATAATTCATGGCTTTAGATGCATTGAATGCATCAATGAGTGCTTCATCGGGCATCCAACACCCTTATGCATTACTTTAACCATAAGGTTAAGTTCAATAAAATTCAATCATCCCTTATGGGATGAATAGGTTCAATTCCCTCTTTCCCTTGATCTCAATCCATGGAAGAACCATTCTGATTGACTTTACAACTTATCATCCTTACAGAAAAACCTCTAAGGTTATTTCCCTTCAGAGAGGATTCATTCCTCTTCTTCCATCTCTCGAGCCTTTTGAGGCCTTTTAACAAGATGTTACTTCCCATTTATGGGAGATTTCATGTTTGCCTTCAAGAAAATTTGGGCTTGAGAACCATCCTCAACCCTCTGGTGAAACTTATCACCTTTCTTATTTGAAGAGTAACTTCGAAAAAGGCAGCCTGGTGAAACCTATCACCATTCCAGTCGAAGTGTAACTTCGAAAGGAAACACAATGAAATTTTTGTAAGGAGATTAGTCCTTGCTTGGATTTGAGAATAATTTCTCAAGTTTTGAAGTCATTCAAAATTCATTTGGGTTCAGTCAATTTATTTGATTCAAGTATGATGGTAAATATTCATGGATACATAACTTATGAAAAACTATCATAAACATGACGATAAATACGCGGCAGATTAATATCAATGCATAATTTACAAACATGGTTTTCATTTGTAAATTACTCCCACTATTTTTGTCGAATACTTATGCCCCCACATAAGGTTCGGGAAATAAAAATTTCCTAATGGGCTCAAGGCCCAAATGCAATCGCTCAGTACCCACGACTCGTTGGCCATACCAATCGATCCACTTGGTGGGCGATCACGTCGCCGGTTAACCATCCCAGCTAACCCTTGAGTTCATTCAGCCTCGGTTTTTGTTATGGACCCACGACTCGTGAGACATCCATACTTACTCGCGTTAAATCATGTCCAATACTCGTGAAGAGAAATAGTTCAATCCTAGAGGCCCCACGACTCGTGAGACAGCGCCTAGAACCTTGCTATCCCCTCCCTTGGCACTAAACTGTGCATCGAGGCAATAGACATATCATCTTCCTATAGCTCGACCCACGACTCGTGAGACATCGAGATATATTTGTACAATATGCCTAAGACCTAGTAATTGGATAGGCTCGGACCATAGACACCATTCATATGCGCCCGTTAATCGATTTAATATTCTAATTGAGTTTTTAAGTTCAATTGGAGGTTTTAAGTTTTCTTCGTGCGAGGTCTCATTAGATTATGCTTTATCTTGTTTACGTGATCTATTCTAAGCATGCAAGACATACATCAAAGAATAATAGTAAACATATATCACCTAGCATTGCACATATGATTGGTCGATTGCCCATCCTATGCAATCCATCACGAGCCATGTGATGGATCAATTGGTCAGTCTAGGGTGGAAATTAAATGTCCTAACTATTACAATTTTCTAACCCATACATCATGGGCCTTCTAGTAATATCCAGCTTGATTGGGCCTCCATGCAATGAATTGGGCCTCCATGTCCTCCAAGGTTATGGGCCTCCATGTGGATCTCCAAGTCTTCATGAGGTCTTCTCGGCTCCAAGCCTAATCTAAGCCTAGCTTACAAATTTAAATGGCCCTATTCTATTACATTCGTTTGCGCAAGCAAGGGCACCAATCAGGCCCATTTAATTACAACCCATAAAATAAATAAACCAAAACTACACAGGGTTTAAGGGCAAAATCGACAAATCCACATATTCACTCAAGAACATGCATAAATTCACATAAGGGCATAAATGTAAATTTACCGGCTCCTTTGATTTTAATTCACAAAAATTATCTAAGTTAATTTAATTTTGAATTAACAATTAATCTCTAAGATTAATTAACTCTTACTTGAGTTCTAAGTAATCTACAACTCTTATCTTGATATAGTTGGTTAATTAAGATAGTTACAAATCTTCCAAGATTACTATCTTATCCAAAACTCTAAGTTTCCCAATTTTACAAATCTCCAAGATTCTCAAGATAATCCTATTTTGATTAGATTAGTTAACTAAGGTAGTGTCCAAATCCTCCAAGATTTATACCTTATCCAAAACTCCAAGTTTCCTAATTTAGTAAGATCTCTAAGATCTTTAATCTTGGTAACTTACTAGGAGAGATTAATTTTAATTAAATCTCTTATCACAATTGAAACTCTAAGTTTCCTTGTTTAATAAGATCTCTAAGATCTTTTAATCTTGGTAATTAACTACAAGACATTAATTTTAATTAAATGTCTTATATTAAATGAAACTCTAAGTTTCGTTGTTTAATAAGATCTCTAAGATCAATCCAAGATTCACCAAGATTCCATTACAACCAAATCTCCAAGATTTTTAGGACTTCCAAAATAGGTGAGTTTGAGATCAACCAAAATTCAGCCACGAAGTGACGAATTGAACTCTGCCACGTGGCAGCACACACATGGCCACAAAAACCACGCGTGAGCCCCACGCAGTAGCTGCTGCCGCACGTGACAGCGCGTAGCAGCGTGCTGCTGCGCGTTGCCAGCACGCGGCAAACTGCCCGAGGGCAGCTGCCGTGTGTTGCACGCGCAGACAGCTCGCTTGTTCACGCGCTGCCGCGTACGGCTGCACGCGGTGGCACCTCGTGCCACCGCGGTTGATCCCAAAAATATATAACTTTTCTTGTTCGATTACTTTTGATTTAATTAAACAGATCCAAATAATTAAATTCCAATCCAAAATAAAAATTAACACGATAAAATTTCGAATCAAAATTTTTACATTAACTCTAAGTTAACAGATCTTCGTCCTAAAACATATACAATCATAGAACTAGCCATACATAAATCAAACATATGATTTATAACACAGAATTTGCAAATTCATATATATACAAAGCCTAGAGTTGGCTCTGATACCACTGTTGGGATTCGGTAAGATAAACAGCACTAGGCACAGCGGAATATAAAAATTTTAGGACCTCTTACGGAATCTTGCCAGGATATTCTCTAGTTGTATATATATGAATATAAATAAAAACGATAGTATAAGTTTACACGTTATACCTATCTCCTTACAAATGGCTAGTAAAACGAACTCTGATTTCTCCTCTAGCAAGTATCGATCCAAGCTTTGCAGCAGCGCCCCACGTGTTGCGCCTCTACGGGTTGATACACCACAATTACACGAAAATAATAAATCTTGATCAGCTAGAACACAAGATATATTATGATCTAGGATTTAGGAACGATCTTGGAACAAAGTCGAAAAACGAAAAATTCTTCCAAAGGAAGAACAGGGTTCGGTCGACTTTATGCTTGGGAAAGGGAGAGAAAATATTGCTCTTGCTCAAATTTTGCTTTTTGAGTTGTGTGAAAAATAACTAGAAGATAGCTACTTATAGTTATCTCCCTAACCTAGTCCTATTAGGACTAGGGCTCTTCTCTCCTACATGGGCCATGGCCCTCTTTAATTAGAAGACCAAGTCTCCTAATTAATTCATGGCCCAGTTAATTAATTTGACCAGGCTTTATTTAATCTCCCAATTAAATAGCCTAATTAATTAACTTAATCTCCCATTTAATTAAATCAGACTCTAAGTCCATTTAATTAAAATCCCTTCTAATTAATTAAATCCAACTTAATTAATTAATCCACAAATTAAATTCCAATTTAATTTATGATCCTGATCCAATTTCAGTTGGATCCCATTTGTTCCAATTGGGTCGACCCAGTCGACCCACCCATAATAATCAACCCAGTCGATTATTCACCCAGTCGACTCGGTCGTTCTTATTTCCTCGCTTTCGCTTCATGTGTATTGTGTATGCCCCCGTAGGTTCACCACATAATTGACCGTGGGTTATAATTAAATATTATTTTAATTATTCGAGTAAGACTTACTCTAAATCAATCGAACACTCTGTCGATTGATCATTCCAAAATTAGCACCCCTGCCAATTTGGGAATTCTCCCACACTCCACGGTCGATGTCCAGCCACAAGCCCATGGAGCCCAATCACTGGTGAATTAATTCAGTGAACCTTTTATCATTTACAATTTCCGTACACGCCATAATCTCTCCATCGATCAATCTCCCAGTCGAGACTTAAGGGTATGGTCTTTCATCGGTTTCCCTTTTCTTTTGTCTTGACCTTATGCATTCTGGTCTCGAAATAATTCTCTTTGACTTAACCTTTATGAGCTACTTACATAAAGTTGTCAGATACCTCGGCCGAGGATTTTACTAGAATTAATTTCTCACAGGAATCCATAGGAGAATTTCCCAACCTATCAAGTCGGGTCAATGGATCCTTTGTTGATGATATGAATCTGCATACGAGTTCCTCTATACCCAATATGAGTCCACAAAGACTTTCTGGCGATCTCCAGTTAGTCGGGACTCATATCAAAGCATAGACGTTCTCGCACCAGATACACCCTATCATCTCAAGTAGTTAGGGATCGTTCCTCGTATACTATTGTAAATTGGAATAACTTCAACCCCGATATGCGACTACCGCTTCCATGGTTAGTTATTTCCTAATTGGGGTATTCAGTGCGCTTGCCATCCCAGCAAGCCACCCACTTATGTGTATCGACTATCCCAGTCACGCTCGTGGACCCCAGCATTCTCCAGTTCATCGGAGTATACACAATAGTGAGAGTCTAACCGAATCCAACGATGTCCTATCTCGATTGGATTCTACGACTCTTGAATATGTTCTAGATCACGGCCTTGGAGATCAGTCCACGGGTTGTCTCATAGACCTGTGATCTAAGGACTTCTATCCTTATGCGTAGATAATTATTACATAAGATAAATATGACCATATATATAAATGCATTTATTAATCCTATCGAATGGTCCTTTCAATTAAATGCAGCCAAAACAGTTGGCTTGCAGGACACTATTCTATCACTTCATTCATCTTATTTCTGAAAACCCATTTAGTGCCAATGACTCTTTGATGACTTGGTCTAGGAACTAAGTACCAGACTTCATTCCTTTCAAATTGATTCAACTCTTCTTGCATAGCTTCAATCCAGAAGGAATCACTAAGTTATGTACCTAGTCTTCGTCATTATAAACACTCGTCGGTCAATCGATTAATATCGAGGACCTCCCCATCGAATTCACATTGTATATTAGCAAATAAGCATGACGTCGGCGTCGACCTCGTTCTCTTCGACTTATCCGACATAGTGGCCGACGTCCTCTTATGTTTGATCCACTTACAATCGGATCGAATCAATTGCTGAGGATCCATATCCGAACCATAACGTCCAATCATGATTCGACCCGGTGGCCCATCTGGAAAACTATAAATAACCCTCATAAATGAGATAAAAGGTACGCACACTCCGACTATCAATTACACTCCGATCTCCACCCTTATCTCGAGACTTACTTTAGCATCGGAGGGTTATCGCCGGGTAACCACCGGCATTAACCTGACGTGGTTGTCTTTGTTTTCAGGTTAGGATTCCATATACAAATCGAGGACAAGCATAGCTGACCTGCCGATCCTCTTATTGGCGAGTCGTGTTCGACAAGGAATAATTACCCTAACGATAACTCACTCATCAATTGGCGCCGTCTGTGGGAACATAACTTTGAAAACGTGAAAAAAAATGACTACAAGATCAAAAACAGTCCAAGCGCGAGAGAAGGAGGGAAATCGCGATCAAAATGGAGAGGGTCAAGCAGATAATTTAATAACTCGTGATCCTGATCCAGCACCTCATATCGAGGCTGGGGCTTCAAGACCGCCGGCTCCCCCGATAATACAGCTTACAAGAGACGATCTAAAAGCCATTCTCGATGAAGCCAAAAAGGAGTGGCTCGCGGAGATTAAAGAAACCGCCATTCAAACTCGACGACCCCCGCATGTCGCCGCCTTTGGTGCACGAGCAGGATTCGAGGCAAATGAAGCAATCAGTCGAGCCGATCAACATCAGGTCAGGCATGGCGCGGAAGAAGACTTGCAGGAGCAATCAGTCAGAGAGGTCAACAAATTGGCCTCAGAAGTAAGATCGCTGCACCAAAAGTTAGACAAACAAGAAAGGAAGAATGAGCCTCCAGTATCAAACTCTCGATTAAGGAAATCACCATTTTGTGATGAAATATTCTTTGAAAGGTTGCCTCTCGACAAGAGATTGCCCACTCAGTCACCCCGTTACTTCGGAACGGAAGATCCCGATGAACACCTGGCCTCATTTAATCTCCAAATGCAGCTTCACGGCATCTCCGATGATGTGGCAGCAAAGGCATTCTCCACCACACTAGCCGGAATGGCTCAATCCTGGTTCGGAAGATTGGAGGAAAAATCTATCTTCGACTACGACCAACTCTGTGACAAGTTTATGAGTCAGTTTGGTAGTAAGAGGGTGGTCAGACCCCCTGCAAACCATTTATATTCAATCATACATAACCCAAGAGAAACTTTCAGAAATTTCATGGGAAGGTTTAACAATGAGCTCCTTAAGGTTGAAATGCCAAGAGTTGATTTTTTAATTACCGTTCTTTTCCAAAGCACCTTAAATCGAGGATTCGCCAGTGCAATAGTAAGAGAAAACCCCGCTACATATGAAAAATTGATGGAAATGGCAAATCAATACATGAATGAAGAAGAAATGAATAAATTGAGAGGAACCTTCTTTGGGTTGACAAAGCCTGATGAGGGACAGTCGTCTGGCATCCCTGATAGATCAATCGAGGGGCCACAACCCAATCGGTCTTATGAAGAAAGAAACAGAAAGGTATATAGAGAAGAGAGAAATCACAATCCGGGAAGACAAGGATTGGGGAGGTCGAGCAAAGAATACTACGATAATTACACTCCCCTCAAAAAGCTAAGATCCGAAATCTTATTCGCTGTTCAGGACCACAACCTGCTGAGAAAACCGGCTCCGATTAAGGACTACCCAGCCTCAAAAAAGTATTGTCGATTTCATCGACAGAGAGGACACGATACTGATGACTGCTATCAACTTAGAGACGAGATTGAAAGATTGATAGCAGAAGGGCACCTCACTGGATACGTAAAGACGTCAAAGAATGAGCAACCTAGAAATCGACAGAAAGACAACAAGTCACGTTCGAGATCCCCCGCTAGAAGAGAGCAACGCTCGAAGGATAGAGAAGACCAGCCGAGAAGAGCACAACCTGGAACGATAGTCAATATGATCTCTGGAGGCCCGGCGGGGGGAGATAGTAAAAATTCAAGAAGGGTAGTGTCTCGGGTTATAAGAGATAGAGCCCAAAATGAAAGAAGGGAAGTGTTCTCAATAAGACCAACCCAGCAGGACAAAATGATCAGTTTCGATGAGTCTGACCTACAACCCAATTTTATACCATTCAACAACCAGGATGTACCAGACTGCCCTATGGTAATCACAGCACAAATTGCGGGGGCTACTGTTAAGAGAATCTTAATAGATTCAGGCAGTTCAGCAAATATCCTCTTCCAAGATGCTTTAGAGCGAATGGATCTCGGCCCTACTCCCCTCGACGCAGTGGCTACCCCACTTGTAGGTTTTGGAGGCGCTCAAGTTATTCCCAAGGGTACACTCACTTTGTCTCTTTCCTTGGGAGATGAAGGAAACTCGAGAACGAGAATGATTAAATTTTTGATTGTCGACGCACCTTGTGCCTACAACGTCATATTGGGAAGACCGGCATTAAATAGTTTCCAGGCCGTTATCTCGACTTACCACCAGAAGATGAAATTTCCGACCACTCCAGGAATAGGAGAAGTTCGAGGAAATCTAAGGGAAGGCTGGGACTGTTACACGGTATCATTAGACAAACAGTATAAAAAAGAAGACTCTTTCTTCGGTAACGAAAAGCCGCCAGCGGAGCAGCAGAATAGTCCATTGGCACCGGTCGATGTGGATGGGGTTAAGAAAACGTGTTTTGCTGAAAGAAGCGAGATACAAAAGGAGATGAATCCCAAAAAGAGAAAATTCGAAAGAATTGAACCTTCCGAAGGGCATAAATCGATCGAATTGGTACCAGGGGAATCATCGAAAACGACGAGGATAGGCACTCAACTATCTGAAGGGCTCGAAACTCAGTTGATCGAATTCTTGAGAGAGAATGTGGACGTCTTCGCTTGGTCAACCACTGACCTCCAAGGAATAGATCCGAAGATCATCATACATAGACTCAATATCGATCCGTCATCTCGACCAGCGAGACAAAAGAAACGAAATTTTGGTCCAGAGAGAAACAGGATTATAAAGGAGGAAGTGAAGAAACTTCTAGATGCTGATTACATCGCTGAGATACAATTTACGGAGTGGCTGTGCAATGTCGTCCTAGTTTCCAAGGGAGGAGGAAAGTGGAGAATGTGTAATGACTTTACGGATCTTAACAAACTATGTCCGAGGGATCCATATCCGCTTCCGAGAATCGACTCCCTGGTTGACTCCACTGCTGGCTGTGCTATTTTGAGCATGATGGATGCATTCCAGGGGTTTTATCAAATTTTTATGGCACTGGAGGATCGAGACAAGACAGCTTTTATTACCGAAATGGGTGTATATTTCTTCAAAGTAATGCCCTTCGGATTAAGAAATGCAGGAGCCACTTATCAAAGGCTGGTAAATAAGATGTTCGAAGGCTTGTTGGGGAAATCGATGGAAGTATACGTTGATGACATGCTAGTCAAAAGCCTAAATGAGAAAGATCATCTGGAACACATTAAAGAGGCCTTCGACATAATGAGGAAATATGGAATGAAGCTCAACCCAGCCAAATGTACTTTCGGGGTTAGGTCAGGAAAATTCCTTGGGTACTTGGTAAACGAGAGAGGTATTGAAGCGAACCCAGAAAAGATACAAGCAGTCATCGATTTGAAGGCTCCTCGGAACTTAAATGAAGTACAAAGGCTAGTTGGAAAAATCACAGCCCTCAATCGATTCATATCTCGTTCAGCAGATAAGAGCCTCCCTTTTTTCAAAATAATGAGGAATGCAAAGAAGTTCGAGTGGTCGAAAGAATGCGACCAGGCATTCGAAGAACTCAAATCCTATCTTATGTCACCTCCCCTTTTGGCCAAACCAAAAGATAATGAAGATCTATACCTCTATATCGCAGTTTCCGAACAAGAGATCAGTTCAGCTCTTATCAGGATGGAAGCAAAAGAAAACAATCTGATTTATTATGTAAGTCGTGTCTTGCAAGGCCCCGAAAGAAATTATTCCGAGATTGAAAAGTTTGCTCTCTCTATCGTAACTACTGCGCGGAAATTGAGACCCTATTTCCAGTCGCACAAAGTTATAGTCCTAACCAACCAACCACTGAGGCAAACACTTTCGAAGCCTAATGCGTCGGGAAGGCTAATCAAATGGGCGGTCGAACTAGGAGAGTATGACATCGATTATTTGCCGAGAACCTCGGTCAAAGGGCAGATATTAGCTGATTTTGTACAAGAAAGCACTGTAACGATAGAAGAAAAGGAGGAGCAGTGGATGCTACATGTCGACGGATCCTCAACGTCGACAGGCGGTGGTGCAGGAATTTACTTTCAAGGCCCAAACGGGAAAGAGCTTGAATTTGCTTTAAAATTAGACTTTCTAGTATCCAACAACGAAGCGGAATATGAGGCCCTGCTGGCAGGATTGAAAATGGCAGTAGAAACAGGAATAAAAAACTTAATTGCTTACACCGACTCACAGCTCGTGGAAAAGCAATTTAAGGGTCTTTTCGAGACCAAAGAAGATTCAATGATCAAATATTTAGCTTTGGTCAACAAGCATGTATCGCGACTCGATGCATTCCAACTCGAATATATAAGGAGGACAGAGAATACGAGGGCCGATGCTCTCTCCAAGTTCGAAAATCTAATAGAAGGAATCAAGACTCGGAAGGTAACACTGTTGATTTCAGAGAAACCGGCCATCGATACCAAGAAGAGTCCCCCTGGAGCGGATATACTCTATCTCGATGACGATCGCAGTAGTTGGAAAGCTCCAATACTGGATTATCTAGTGAACGGAACCCTCCCAACAAACAACACTGAAGCAAGAAGACTCAAGTATAGGGCACCCCGCTACGCAGTCATTGGAAACGAATTGTATCGACGATCTGTCTCAGGAGTGCTGCACAAATGCGTAGCTTCTCCCCAGATCGACCTAATACTAAAGGAAGTCCATGAAGGATCTTGTGGAAGCCATTCGGGAGGCAGAGCTTTAGCAGTTCGAATATCACATTTGGGATATTATTGGCCTTCCTTGGTCAAAGACGCCAATGATTATGCTAAAAGGTGTGCCAAATGCCAATATCACGCCACCATGCCGAATCAACCGGCGCAAAAGATGGAGTCAATATCCATTGCTTGGCCTTTCGATCAATGGGGTGTAGACTTGGTCGGACCGCTACCGATGGCGCGAGGACAGAAACGTTATTTACTAGTAGGAGTGGAATATTTCAGTAAATGGGTAGAAGTGGTGCCACTAAAGCAAATTTCTCAGACCCAAATAATCAACTTCTATTGGTCGATCATCTGCAGGTTTGGCATACCTAGAGTAATCATCTCAGATAATGGACCCCAATTTGTGGGGAAAAGAGTAGTGGATTGGTGTTCGAAACACAAAATCGATTTGCGTTTTACTTCGGTAGGTTGCCCGCAAACAAACGGACAGACTGAGGTAACCAACCGAGAGATCGTAAAGCTTTTAAAGAAAAGATTATCGGAAGCGGGAGGTGCTTGGCTCGATGAGTTACCATGGGTCATTTGGGCCAATAGAACAAAGGAAAGAGCTGCAACTGGGGAAACTCCTTTTAGTCTCGTGTATGGTTCTGAGGCAGTTGCTCACGCTGAACTGGAAGTCACATCGCCGAGGACTGATATGTACAACGAATCGGATAATACGGACAAAAGGAATTTCGAACTTGATCAGGCGGAAGCAAAACGAGAATGAGCCTCCACCCGAATCCAAGCATACAAGACTACCATGGCAAGGGCTTACGATAAAAATGTAAGATTAAAATCTTTTCAGGTAGGAGACCTCGTCCTAAAACGAGTAGACGTATCCAAGCAAAAAGGTAAGCTCGATTGCAATTGGGAAGGGCCTTTCAAAGTAATCGAAGCAGGCAGAAAAGGCGCATATCGATTAAGCACAATGGAAGGAGAACTCGTGAAGAGAACCTGGAACGGGAGAAACCTCAGAAAATTCTACGCTTAAGAAATTTTCTTTAGTTTGTCTATATTTCCAGATGTTTTTGTAGTTTCCTGGAAAGGAAGAATCTATCTTTTATTTTGGAATGAATATAAAAAACTCTTTTGTTACTTTCTAATACTATCATATAGATGCGATGAGGCATCGGGAGGAAATCGCCAATGTCCCTCGATAGCCGCAGAGGCATCGGGAGGAAATCGCCAATGTCCCTCGATAGCCGCAGAGGCATCGGGAGGAAATCGCCAATGTCCCTCGATAGCCGCAGAGGCATCGGGAGGAAATCGCCAATGTCCCTCGATAGCCGCAGAGGCATCGGGAGGAAATCGCCAATGTCCCTCGATAGCCGCAGAGGCATCGGGAGGAAATCGCCAGTGTCCCTCGATAGCCGTTGAGGCATTGGGATGAATTCTACAAATCGTCAAAACCGCCCAACCTACATCAAAAAACTTGCGTAGCAAAAGCTATAAATAAGCTAAGGACAAATGTATCTCGATTATGGTAAATACATCGATCATGGAATCCATCTCTCCAAGTCGATGTCTCCCAAGACTGACGATGAAAGAGAAAGGATGTCAAAGATACCTTATGCTTCCGCTATAGGGAGCATAATGTACGCCATGCTATGTACTAGGCCGGATGTGGCACATGCTCTTAGTGTCACAAGCCGCTTTCAATCCGATCCAGGTGAGAGTCACTGGAGTGCCGTAAAAGCAATCCTCAAGTACTTGAGAAGAACTAAGGATTTGTTCTTGGTCTATGGTAATGGAGAATTAAAACTTGATGGTCACACTGACTCTAGTTTTCAGTGTGATGTAGATGACTCCAAGTCTATGTCAGGATTTGTATTTTGCTTGAACGGAGGTGCAGTAAGTTGGAAGAGTTCCAAACAGGAAACTGTAGCCGATTCTACAACCGAAGCAGAATACATAGCTGCATGTGATGCTGCTAAGGAAGGTGTTTGGATGCGAAACTTCATCCAAGAGTTGGGTGTAGTTCCTAGCATTGCCGAACCCGTTGCTATCTTCTGTGATAACAATGGGGCCATTGCGCAAGCAAAGGAGCCAAGATCTCATCAAAGATCCAAGCACGTATTGAGGCGATATCATTTGATACGAGATATCATTGATAGAGGAGACGTGAGAGTGGCGCGCGTTGACTCAAAAGAAAATGTGGCGGACCCACTGACTAAACCTTTGCCAATCAAGGCTTTTGAAGGACATCGCCTTAAGATGGGCCTTAAAGTTATGAACGATTTGCTTTAGTGCAAGTGGGAGATTGTTAGAGTAGTGCCCTGCAAGCCAATCGGTTGTCTTGTAAATACTCTTGTAATCAATCTTATTCATGATCAATAAAAGTTCGCATTGGCAATTCTTCATTTATTGTGATACATCTAAGCAATTTATGAAGCCCTTAGATCGTTGAAACTATGGAACATGGTGCATCCCTCTATGGAATATGTTCTACTATGGTTTAAGATCTTAAAAGCTTTCCAAGTCGTAGAATACAATTGAGATAGGGCATCATTGTATTCGGTAAGACTTGCACGAGTATGCATTCTCTTTTGCATGAGGATGGATAGTTCCATGGACATCGATATGGTAGATATCAATGCATATGAGTGGGCGGCTTGATGAGATCAAGCGCGTCGAAACCCCGCAAGAAGAATCTCATCTTAGGAGTTTATCGGAGATGAAGATTTCTTCTACTTACGATAGTGTACGTAAATTGGTCCTTTGACTTGAGATGTTAGAGTGAACTTCATGCGGAGCGTTTATGCTTTGATGTGTTACTCGACTACTAATTAGCGAGTCATCATAGTTTCACGTTGGGTATGGATTGCTTCGTAGTGAGGTTAATGACGTCAATAAAGGATCCATTAACTCCCACCGTGATGTGGTTGGGCGATTTCCTATGCATTCTTTTGTATGGATTGATTCCGGGAATCTTCGGCCGAAGTGAGTGATGTTAGATTTGGAAAGGAGTTTCCAAATGGGTAATCACTAAAAGGAATCACCATAAAGAATAAAGACGCATAGTTATCAAGGCTAATAGGAATCCGTTGGACTCCATGTCCTAGGCCTCGATCGGGAAATAAGTTATTGGAAGGAGCGTACGTGCATGGTATGCGTAAGAGGATTGATGAGATCAATTCAAGAAAGGTTCACACTTTTTATTCATCATTAGTTAGGACTCGTCGACCGTGACTAGACGACTACCTCGAGTGTTGGGTACTCTAGATTTGATGAGATCATATCTAAGAGTGATTTATTAAAAGTAGTTTAATTAATCTTTTTAATTAAATCACAAATGGTTTGTGAGCCCACGGCTAATTGATGGTGAACCCAAGGGGCCACACACAATAGCACAAGATGAAACTTAGTTCAATCTATTAAAGGTCAAATTGGATTTGACAAGAAGTAGTAATTAATTAATGGAGATTAATTAATTAAAGGACTCTATTAATTTAAGTGTTAAATTAATTTAGTAGAAATTAATTAGAAGGGTCTAATTAATTGAAGGAAGAAATAAATGGGTTTCTAATTTTGAATTAGAGATTGGATTTATTAATTGGGAAATAAATGTCCAATTAACCCATGACCAATCTAAATTGGTCTTATGAGATGATCATATATGATATGATATAATGTTAATATATATATGTGATATATATATACAAGAGAGAAAAATAAATATCTTATCAAGAGTTAGTGGTGGCCCCCACCACTAACTTGTATCAAAAGTAGTGTGCTTGGGAAGCTCAAGAAGTGTGCTTGGGAAGCACAATAAAGCTACAAGTCTTATTGGTGGATTTGATCCAACAATAAACTACATTGAATAATGTACACACATAAAAGATAAGATGTTGCCTTCATTCATTAGAGGTAGAAGTAGCAAGACAAAAACACACACTACACCTTTTAGTGTGTGTTCGGATTTCTCTCTAACCCTAGAAAGAAAAGTTGTTTTCTTCATCTCTTTCTCTTCCTTCATCAAGTTTCTAACTTGATTCAAGTACTACTTCATTCTAGCTAATAGATTGAGGGTGTATTTGCAAGATCTAGTTCATCTTCTTTACTCCTTAAGTGCTATCACTTGTGTGTGTGGGCTAGCTTTGGAGGATCTACACTTGGAGATCTTGGTGTGGATATTCTTGAGGATCTTGGAGAAAGAAGTTTCAAAGGAGGAGATTCTAGCTTGGAGCTTGGAGGTGTTGAACCCGTGAGCTTGGAGATTCTTGAAGGTTTCGGGTGTTACTTGCTTGTCCCGATTCTTTGCGGCTCTTCACCTCCCAAGATTGGGAGAGGTATGACTTGATATCTTTCCTTCTAATATGAACTTTGTATGCATGATGATCCTAGGATAGTAATGGTAGAAGGTCTCCAAAGATTTCTTGCAAAGTAGTTGCACTTTTGGGCCGTTTTGTCCCGTTTAAAAATTTTTGTTATCCGCTGCGTTTTGGTTGACCTTAGGACCATTACCATCAAGTGGTATCAGAGCCAAATCATGCTATTTCATATTAGATTCGTGATTCATAAGTGTTATGAATGTTTCCTTACGTTTTGGTGAAAACGGTTTGTTAAAATTTGAAGTGCATCAACCGATTTGCTTTCGGATTTAGGGGCTGTTTTTGTGGTTGATTATGGTTAGATAATGTTTATGAACACTTTGTTGGATATAAGGATGTATGGAGTAAGGGTGGTTTTAGTTTGAAAATTGGTTTTTGGTGAAAAGACCGTATGTGCCGGGTTGTAGTGGAACAATCGCACCCACCGGTAAAATTACCTAAATCTTGTTAGTCCTACGGTTTCCTAAGGTAATGTAGGGCTGTGGGTAAGCCTCTTTACTTATGGATAACTTTAGGATGAGCCGGATTTGTCATAAAACCGAAATTCAAACACCTATCGAGCTCCTACATCAAGTTATCTAAATTTGTGTTCTTTGGTCTCATTAAATTGGGACACCACAATGTACATGCCTTAATCCTTTAGAAATTGGTAGATAATCTTCTTGGTAAATTTACTTTATCGATGCCCATTTGTGTGATGAATGTATGGGTGGATGATCTAGTGGCCCTGACCTTATGTGATTGGATATTAATCTTGTAATTCATTTGATGATTTGGGTTTGTAATTAAATGGGGCTTGCATGCCTCTTATTTCTTGACTTATGTCAATGTAAAGAGAGTAGGCGTTAGGTTGTGAGGTTTATTCAAGATGAAGGACTTGAAGGACTTGTGAAGGACTTGAAGGACTTGGAGGACTTGAAGACCTTGAAGGCCATGTATGCATGGTGATGCATATGTAATAGAATAGGATTCTATTTCCATTTGTTTACTTACCCTAGATTGACCAATTGGGACATTCCTTGGCTCGGAATGGACCGCATAGGATCGGCCCATGATCATCCACCACGCGATAGGAGCATGCTAGGGCCGTTTATGCTTTGTTGGTATTTTATCCATTTGATGTATGTGATGCATGTTAGGATAGATCACCTAACAAAGATAAACAACTAAAATTTGGTGAGATCTTGCAACTTCAAATAATTAAAAACCTCCACTCGACCCAATCGAGTTTAATAATTAAGTCATAATGGGCAAGCGAGTTTTCGTAGTCCATGCCTTCCATCAATAGGGCTCGGTCATGAGTTGTATTCGATTCATCCGTTGTCTCACGAGTCGTGGAACGGGTGTAATTAGAGCAATATGATCGTTTCCTTGATGCACGAGTTAAAGTGCCAAGGGTAGGGCATATTCGGGTCATGGCGTTGTCTCACGAGTCGTGGAACGTCCATGATTGGGGTATGTCTTATCAAGATTGATGGTGTAGACTTAACGTTTAATAATATGGATGTCGCACGAGTCGTGGGTCCATACGAAAAGCGAGGCAAAATATTCTCAAAGGTCGTTTGGTAGAAACGATTGGCAATTTGTTGCCTACCTATTGAATTGACCACATGTCTCACGAGTCGTGGGTGTGGAAAATGTCTTTAGGACTTTGAGACCTACTATGAAATTTGATTTCTCGTTAACCATGTGGGGGCATGGGATTCGATAAAATAGTGGGAGACCTTTATGGTTATAAGTCCAAGATCATAAAGTATATTGAAAAATTGAATGAACGCTAAACATAATCTTTTTCGCCTTTGTAAATTTAAAAGTGTTTTAAAATGGCAAAAAAAAAACCCACTTCATTTGATACTTGACTCAAACAAACTCACCGGGCCAAATTACTCCGATTGGCTCCGCAACCTTCGCATTGTTCTCGATTCTGAGAAAAGGAGCTATGTCCTGTCCGCCCCACCCCCTGTGGCTTTACCGACTGATTCGTCGGATGAGGAACGGGCCACCTTTGACAAATGGGTCGAAGATGATCTTCAGGCCCGTTGCCTCGTGTTAGCCTCAATGTCAAGTGAGCTTCAAAAGCAACATGAGAACATGTCTCATGCTTCGGATATCCACCTTCACTTGTCCGAGTTGTACTCGACTCCGGGTCGGCAAGAACGTTACTTGGCAAGTAAGGAGCTTTTCCAAGCTCGCATGATTGAGGGTTCATCGGTCCGTGAGCATGGGCTTAAAATGATTGGACTCATCGAAAAGCTTGCTCGTCTTAACGTGGTTATGGACAATGAACTCTATATGGATTTGATCCTTCAATCATTGCCCCGCTCATTTGACAACTTTGTGATGAACTTTAACATGCATAACATGGAAGTTGGACTTCATGAACTTGTTAATATGCTTCACACGGCGGAAAGCTCGATAGTAAAGGAGAAACATGTGATGTTAGCTCCCTCTTCTTCCAAGGGCCGAAAGGCAAAGGGAAAGAAAAAGAAGGGGAAAAGTTCCTCTAAGGACAAGAAGCCTCTTAAGGCCACTCCTAAAGTTGCGAAGGGAAAGGTGCCTAAGGGTATTTGTTTCCATTGTAATAAAGAAGGGCATTGGAAGAGGAATTGTCCTCTTTACCTTAAAACCGTCCCAAATAAGAATCAAGGTATATTTTTCGTTGAAGTTAATATTTCCGTGAATAATGCTAATTGGGTGTTGGACACCGCTTGTGGTTCTCACCTTTGTAATGACAAACAGGTGATGAGAACAACAAGGCCCCTTAAACCCGAGGATTGGATTCTCCGCTTGGGCAATGGTGCAAAAGTTGCAGCCGAAGCAATAGGGGACGTAGAACTAGATGTAGGACATTGTAAGCTAGTCCTTAGAGATTGTCTCTATGTACCTACTTTAATCAAGAACCTTATTTCCATTCCTGTTTTGGATCAAGAAGGTTTTTGTTTTACCATTATGAATGGAATTTTTAGCATTTCAAAAATTGGTTCTTTATATGCAAAAGGTACACTAGCTAATGGATTGTATAATCTTGAAACGTCCATAACATCTAACACTATATTGCATGTTCACGATAATATTAAGAAACGAAAGGCAAATAACAATAACTCCGCATATCTATGGCATGCTAGACTTGGACATATTTCCAAGAAGAGGATTCAAAGGTTGGTCTCAAATGGGTCTCTAGAAATAGTGGACTTGGATGAGTTCCCAACTTGCGAATCTTGCTTAAAGGGAAAAATGACCAAATTGCCATTTTCTGGGAAACCGGAACGTGCTTCAAGCACTTTGGATTTGATCCATACGGATATATGTGGACCACTAAGTGTTAGTGCTCGAGGAGGTTATAAGTACTTCATAACCTTTACCGATGATCATTCACGGTATGGATATGTGTATCTCATAACACATAAGTCCGAAGCTTTTGAAAGGTTCAAAGAGTTTCGAAATGAAGTAGAAAAGCAACTCGGTAAAAGTATTAAGTCACTTCGATCCGATCGAGGTGGAGAATACTTGAGTAGCGAATTCCTCGGTTATTTGAAAGAGAATGGGATTCTCTCAAAGTGGACTCCTCCGGGTACTCCTCAATTGAACGGAGTATCGGAGAGAAGGAATAGAACTCTGTTGGACATGGTTCGATCCATGATGAGTTTCACAAATTTACCTAGAAGCTTTTGGGGTTTGGCTCTTCTTACAGCTTCAAAGATACTAAACGTAGTACCTTCGAAAACTGTGCCTAAGACACCTCATGAGATGTGGTTCGGCAAAGCACCCTCTTATAAATTCATGAGAATTTGGGGGTCTCCCGCTTATGTTAAGAAGCTAGTGGGAGATAAGTTGGAAGCCAAGTCCACCTTATGCAAATTTGTGGGATATCCTAGAGAGTCTATTGGATATCAATTCTATGATCCTAAGGAACAAAATGTGTTTGTTTCTAGGAACGCCATTTTCTTGGAAGAACGTCTTCTTGATAATGAAAAGGTGGAGATAGAATTGGAGGAAATTCGTGAGACGAATGAATCACCACAAGAGATGGAAACAAATGAGAGTAATGAGGAATCCACTAGTACACATCAACTTCGTAGGTCCACTCGTGAACGTAAACAACCCGAACGGTTTGGATTGATACATGAAACGGGGCAATTGGATATTGATCCAAGGACTTATGAAGAAGCTATGTTAGACATAGATTCGGGAAAATGGCGTGAAGCCATGAGAGCCGAATTGGACTCCATGTACTCAAACAAGGTATGGACCTTGGTAGATCCACCAAAGGGAGTAGTACCCGTTGGTTGTAAGTGGATCTATAAGCGAAAGCTTGGAGTAAATGGAGAGGTGTCGACCTACAAGGCAAGGCTAGTAGCGAAGGGATACACTCAAAGGCCGGGCATCGACTTTGAGGAAACCTTCTCACCGGTGGCCATGCCGAAGTCCATTCGGATCTTGCTTGCCATAGCTGCATGGTACGACTATGAGATATGGCAAATGGATGTGAAAACCGCTTTTCTCAATGGAGACATTAAAGAAGAAATTTATATGGAGCAACCAAAAGGTTTCACACCCAAAGGTAGTGAGCAAAAGGTTTGCAAACAGCAAAGGTCCATTTATGGACTTAAACAAGCATCCCGAAATTGGAACAAGTGTTTTGATGAGATAGTCAAATCGTTTGGCTTCATCAAGAACATCTATGAACCTTGTGTGTACAAGAAGGTTAGTGGGAGCTCGATAGAGTTTATAGTGCTTTATGTCGATGATATTCTTCTCATTGGGAATGAAGTAGGAAGATTAGAGAAGACTAAAGCATGGTTATCTACAAAATTCTCCATGAAAGATTTGGGAGAAGCTTCCTTTGTATTGGGAATACGGATCTATAGAGATAGATCTAAAAGGTTGCTAGGGCTATCCCAAATGTTGTACATAGAAAAGATACTAAAGAGGTTTAGTATGGATGATTCGAAGAAAGGGTTTCTTCCAATGCGACATGGAATCCATCTCTCCAAGTCGATGTCTCCCAAGACTGACGATGAAAGAGAAAGGATGTCAAAGATACCTTAAGCGTCCGCTATAGGGAGCATAATGTACGCCATGCTATGTACTAGGCCGGATGTGGCACATGCTCTTAGTGTCACAAGCCGCTTTCAATCCGATCCAGGTGAGAGTCACTGGAGTGCCGTAAAAGCAATCCTCAAGTACTTGAGAAGAACTAAGGATTTGTTCTTGGTCTATGGTAATGGAGAATTAAAACTTGATGGTCACACTGACTCTAGTTTTCAGTGTGATGTAGATGACTCCAAGTCTATGTCAGGATTTGTATTTTGCTTGAACGGAGGTGCAGTAAGTTGGAAGAGTTCCAAACAGGAAACTGTAGCCGATTCTACAACCGAAGCAGAATACATAGCTGCATGTGATGCTGCTAAGGAAGGTGTTTGGATGCGAAACTTCATCCAAGAGTTGGGTGTAGTTCCTAGCATTGCCGAACCCGTTGCTATCTTCTGTGATAACAATGGGGCCATTGCGCAAGCAAAGGAGCCAAGATCTCATCAAAGATCCAAGCACGTATTGAGGCGATATCATTTGATACGAGATATCATTGATAGAGGAGACGTGAGAGTGGCGCGCGTTGACTCAAAAGAAAATGTGGCGGACCCACTGACTAAACCTTTGACAATCAAGGCTTTTGAAGGACATCGCCTTAAGATGGGCCTTAAAGTTATGAACGATTGGCTTTAGTGCAAGTGGGAGATTGTTAGAGTAGTGCCCTGCAAGCCAATCGGTTGTCTTGTAAATACTCTTGTAATCAATCTTATTCATGATCAATAAAAGTTCGCATTGGCAATTCTTCATTTATTGTGATACATCTAAGCAATTTATGAAGCCCTTAGATCGTTGAAACTATGGAACATGGTGCATCCCTCTATGGAATATGTTCTACTATGGTTTAAGATCTTAAAAGCTTTCCAAGTCGTAGAATACAATTGAGATAGGGCATCATTGTATTCGGTAAGACTTGCACGAGTATGCATTCTCTTTTGCATGAGGATGGATAGTTCCATGGACATCGATATGGTAGATATCAATGCATATGAGTGGGCGGCTTGATGAGATCAAGCGCGTCGAAACCCCGCAAGAAGAATCTCATCTTAGGAGTTTATCGGAGATGAAGATTTCTTCTACTTACGATAGTGTACGTAAATTGGTCCTTTGACTTGAGATGTTAGAGTGAACTTCATGCGGAGCGTTTATGCTTTGATGTGTTACTCGACTACTAATTAGCGAGTCATCATAGTTTCACGTTGGGTATGGATTGCTTCGTAGTGAGGTTAATGACGTCAATAAAGGATCCATTAACTCCCACCGTGATGTGGTTGGGCGATTTCCTATGCATTCTTTTGTATGGATTGATTCCGGGAATCTTCGGCCGAAGAGAGTGATGTTAGATTTGGAAAGGAGTTTCCAAATGGGTAATCACTAAAAGGAATCACCATAAAGAATAAAGACGCATAGTTATCAAGGCTAATAGGAATCCGTTGGACTCCATGTCCTAGGCCTCGATCGGGAAATAAGTTATTGGAAGGAGCGTACGTGCATGGTATGCGTAAGAGGATTGATGAGATCAATTCAAGAAAGGTTCACACTTTTTATTCATCATTAGTTAGGACTCGTCGACCGTGACTAGACGACTACCTCGAGTGTTGGGTACTCTAGATTTGATGAGATCATATCTAAGAGTGATTGATTAAAAGTAGTTTAATTAATCTTTTTAATTAAATCACAAATGGTTTGTGAGCCCACGGCTAATTGATGGTGAACCCAAGGGGCCACACACAATAGCACAAGATGCAACTTAGTTCAATCTATTAAAGGTCAAATTGGATTTGACAAGAAGTAGTAATTAATTAATGGAGATTAATTAATTAAAGGACTCTATTAATTTAAGTGTTAAATTAATTTAGTAGAAATTAATTAGAAGGGTCTAATTAATTGAAGGAAGAAATAAATGGGTTTCTAATTTTGAGTTAGAGATTGGATTTATTAATTGGGAAATAAATGTCCAATTAACCCATGACCAATCTAAATTGGTCTTATGAGATGATCATATATGATATGATATAATGTTAATATATATATGTGATATATATATACAAGAGAGAAAAATAAATATCTTATCAAGAGTTAGTGGTGGCCCCCACCACTAAGGCCATCTCCAACCCGTAGGGCTATTTACAGCCCTGGGGTGTCAATCTCCACCCGGGGAATCTGCACCCCCCTGAGTATCATCTCCAACCGGTAGGGCTATCTCCTCCAATTAATTAAAAAAAAAGCCTTCCCCACTCTCACCTATATTATCTATAATAATAATAATAATAGTAGTAGTAGTACCAATAATAATAATAATAATAATAATAATAATAATTATTATTATTATTATTATTATTATTATTATTTTAAAAATAAGTAATATTAATTTAAATATGAAAATGCATAATAATTAATTTTAGAGACAATGATAATAAAATAATAATATTACA
This sequence comes from Penstemon eatonii, assembly GCA_038501285.1. NCBI lineage: Eukaryota > Viridiplantae > Streptophyta > Magnoliopsida > Lamiales > Plantaginaceae > Penstemon > Penstemon eatonii. The sequence goes on along the minus strand of CM076715.1, from coordinate 54,178,447 downwards.
TTCGGGACAAGAAAAACAACAAGGATTACATGAAAATAACAACGAAATTGCAATGATGAAGACAACATTGAAAATGCAACAATACAACAAAAGTAAACAACAAGATTTAAATTATTGGAATGTTTTTATAAGTTCTTATAAGTTAGTATCTACTTAATATGTAATTTTATTTATCTATATAAGTTGTTATTTGTATCCTAGTATGTGTACAAGTATTTGGAGTAATTTAATGCAAAATTGTATTTCTACATTTTGTCTCAATTATACATTGAACATTAATGCTATATTAGGGTTTAAATAAAATTAAAATATTTCAAATCAAATTTTAAATGTGGCTAAATAAATTATTATTTCATAGACAAATATATAATTTTAAAATATTTATTTGAGTTAATTATCTAATTTTATTTGAGTTCATTTTCATTCATAATGTGTAAAATATTTATTTGAGTTAATTATCTAATTTATAAATAAATTTGGCTACAAGTTTCTATAATTTATAAATTTTAATTTGTACTAAAAGTTCAACAAAAGTGATGTAGCTCAAATGGTAAGGAAGTCAAGTTTCATAATAAAGGTTTCGTGTTCAAATCCAAATTGTTACAATAATTTTTAACATTAAAAAAATAAAAAAAAATAAAAAAGAAAATCCATCAGGTGGCGCCACTTGGCGCCACCTGATGCAATGTGGCTGGGACGCGCTGATTAGCGCGTCCCAGCCCACAGACCTGGGCGGTCCAAATGGACCGCCCAGTATCATCTCCAACCCGCGGCTGGCGGGCTGGCCCAAATCGACCCACCCCCCAGCCCGGGTTGGAGATGCCCTAACTTGTATCAAAAGTAGTGTGCTTGGGAAGCTCAAGAAGTGTGCTTGGGAAGCACAATAAAGCTACAAGTCTTATTGGTGGATTTGATCCAACAATAAACTACATTGAATAATGTACACACATAAAAGATAAGATGTTGCCTTCATTCATTAGAGGTAGAAGTAGCAAGACAAAAACACACACTACACCTTTTAGTGTGTGTTCGGATTTCTCTCTAACCCTAGAAAGAAAAGTTGTTTTCTTCATCTCTTTCTCTTCCTTCATCAAGTTTCTAACTTGATTCAAGTACTACTTCATTCTAGCTAATAGATTGAGGGTGTATTTGCAAGATCTAGTTCATCTTCTTTACTCCTTAAGTGCTATCACTTGTGTGTGGGGGCTAGCTTTGGAGGATCTACACTTGGAGATCTTGGTGTGGATATTCTTGAGGATCTTGGAGAAAGAAGTTTCAAAGGAGGAGATTCTAGCTTGGAGCTTGGAGGTGTTGAACCCGTGAGCTTGGAGATTCTTGAAGGTTTCGGGTGTTACTTGCTTGTCCCGATTCTTTGCGGCTCTTCACCTCCCAAGATTGGGAGAGGTATGACTTGATATCTTTCCTTCTAATATGAACTTTGTATGCATGATGATCCTAGGATAGTAATGGTAGAAGGTCTCCAAAGATTTCTTGCAAAGTAGTTGCACTTTTGGGCCGTTTTGTCCCGTTTAAAAATTTTTGTTATCCGCTGCGTTTTGGTTGACCTTAGGACCATTACCATCATTAATGAATATTTTATTTCTTATATCGACATGGATACAAATGTACGAGTGAAATCGACTAAGTTGAGGATACAAATATATAAAGAAACATAGTACAGACTATTACATTGACTAAATCGACTAAGTTGAGGAAATCCCGAGTTTTCCTACATATTCGGCAACCGAGGACTGCTGATGACGACCGACTTCGGATTAGCTATAGGCTTAAATATGGAGGTTTTCCGCCTATAGCTTTTCCTCTCATTGATCGGGGCCTTGAAGGGACGATTCGTCCTCGGCGTCAGCGAAGGATAGGAGGATCTTTTAATTGCAGCATGCTTACCAGACAGACACACACCATCTCAGTCAATAATTCGACCATGGGTGATGGGTCTCTCTGGTTCGACCAAGTGACAGAAGAGGAAAAATCCGCTCAAGATTTTTGCGCTTTAAGTCCTCCACCATCTGATCGGCTGCCATACCTTCTACCTCACCCCTGTCCCCCGACTAAAACGGAAGCACCTCGAAATTACCAAGGACCCGGCATATGTTGCAAAGTGCCGAGCCAATGAGGATTCCGAGATGCCCCCGGGCAGACCTCGTCGTCGTTACCGATGCCACCCATTCGAACAACGAGGCCCACCCATTGAAGTACTCCCTTTACCGATACCACCCAATCGAAAAGAATATCAACATTTTTTATATCGATCAGGAGGTCGAACAAGATGAAAGGTCCCAAAGTAGGATAACGGACCCTTCGATAACTTATTCTCAAAGATCGAACTATCGATGGGATTTTTCGTCGGATATTTCTTAAAAAGGAACATGTTGTTATGATTTGGAAGTGAAGAATATTGGACATCCCTTTACCTATTTATAGGATTGGCCCATCCAATCCAACGGCCCAGATTTATCAGGATCAACGGTCAGGATGGAACGCATTTAAGTAGCCGACTGTTACGCTACCCAAGGTAACTAACGCGGACTATATCCAACGGTCAAGGAAACGCCACGATCAACGGCTGAGATTGACCCCATTTAATGCGCAAACCGCCTCAACTACCCAGTGTATTTAATGATTCGACTAGTAATTAGGAAAACGATCCAGCGACGTCGAACAAATTAAATTAGATGGAGATTTACTCGACCCAATCCGACTATGCGATCAGATAAGAAATAACCTTCATCGAACATACTCGAATGGCGCGAAAGCCAAATTAGCACACATGTATCAGAATTTATCACACGCAAGCAGAACGAAGATAAATAGATAGAACGCTATAAATTAAGTACAAAAGGGGAAATATTCGACATTTCTATTCCCCCTAGATCTCACCTGATAAAAGCCCTCGCCCGACTTCGGCGACTCCTTCACCGTAAATAGACGCCAAAAGTTGCCGAACGACGGCTCTTGCCTAAGAGCTTTCATGACGACGATAAACCCCAGAATCATCGACATGCCATTCGGAACGATCTGGGCAGGCACGACACCCAATTGATTGAGAATCGAAGCCAGTTCAGGAGCAATTGGCACTCGAAATCCGCACTCCATCGACGCCTCGTGTATAGCTATGGTCTTCTTCGGAGGGTTGTGCATCCGCTGTATCTTATTTGGAGTCGACAAAACCCAACCCTCCGCAATCGAAAACGAAGATAGCCAGTTCGACAAGGGTTTTTTATAATCCCCGGCTTGAATCTCATGATATGCCAACCTCTTTTCCTCTTCATCTTCATCGTCGTCATCTGCCTGCCCACCACTTCCGGATATACCACCTTCGTTGCCTTCCTGTCGATTTGTTTCCTCACCAAAAACCGACTCAACAACATCCTCCACATGAACACTCTCCGGACTCGATACTTCGGTATCCGACATCGTCTTAATATATCAGAACTGAATTCTATGAAACTCTCTTATGCACGTATAAAGCTCCGACGTCACAATATTTTTTACCGTAGTGTAAAAACACAGAAAGAACGACCTATATATAGCTACAAAAACTACCGCTTCACCAAATTTGCACAATACCCCTTGAAAAGACGCGACGTTTGAACTTCCACCCCTAATTTAGATATTTCCCGCCGAATTAAACCCTAAATCAGCGAAGGCGCGAAAGCATAGATATTTTGGCGGGAAATTCTACTCCGATACTTTAAGTCCCAGACTTCGATTTGCAATCGCACTCTCGAACTTGGGGGACTCCCAATGATACTAGCAGAATTTAAAAATTCAAACAACCACTAATTCAAATTTCCAGAGTTCGACTTACGCTCAAACTCTAGAACTTGGGGGACTCTTGATGTACCAAGTCTTCGTCATTATAAACACTCGTCGGTCAATCGATTAATATCGAGGACCTCCCCATCGAATTCACATTGTATATTAGCAAATAAGCATGACGTCGGCATCGACCTCGGTCTCTTCGACTTATCCGACATAGTGGCCGACGTCCTCTTATGTTTGATCCACTTATAATCGGATCGAATCAATTGCTGAGGATCCATATCCGAACCATAACGTCTAATCATGATTCGACCCGGTGGCCCATCTGGAAAACTATAAATAACCCTCATAAATGAGATAAAAGGTACGCACACTCCGACTATCAATTACACTCCGATCTCCACCCTTATCTCGAGACTTACTTTAGCATCGGAGGGTTATCGCCGGGTAACCACCGGCATTAACCTGACGTGGTTGTCTTTGTTTTCAGGTTAGGATTCCATATACAAATCGAGGACAAGCATAGCTGACCTGCCGATCCTCTTATTGGCGAGTCGTGTTCGACAAGGAATAATTACCCTAACGATAACTCACTCATCAACTCTCCGGACTCGATACTTCGGTATCCGACATCGTCTTAATATATCAGAACTGAATTCTATGAAACTCTCTTATGCACGTATAAAGCTCCGACGTCACAATATTTTTTACCGTAGTGTAAAAACACAGAAAGAACGACCTATATATAGCTACAAAAACTACCGCTTCACCAAATTTGCACAATACCCCTTGAAAAGACGCGACGTTTGAACTTCCACCCCTAATATAGATATTTCCCGCCGAATTAAACCCTAAATCAGCGAAGGCGCGAAAGCATAAATATTTTGGCGGGAAATTCTACTCCGATACTTTAAGTCCCAGACTTCGATTTGCAATCGCACTCTCGAACTTGGGGGACTCCCAATGATACTAGCAGAATTTAAAAAATCAAACAACCACTAATTCAAATTTCCAGAGTTCGACTTACGCTCAAACTCTAGAACTTGGGGGACTCTTGATGTACCAAGTCTTCGTCATTATAAACACTCGTCGGTCAATCGATTAATATCGAGGACCTCCCCATCGAATTCACATTGTATATTAGCAAATAAGCATGACGTCGGCGTCGACCTCGGTCTCTTCGACTTATCCGACATAGTGGCCGACGTCCTCTTATGTTTGATCCACTTACAATCGGATCGAATCAATTGTTGAGGATCCATATCCGAACCATAACGTCCAATCAGGATTCGACCCGGTGGCCCATCTGGAAAACTATAAATAACCCTCATAAATGAGATAAAAGGTACGCACACTCCGACTATCAATTACACTCCGATCTCCACCCTTATCTCGAGACTTACTTTAGCATCGGAGGGTTATCGCCGGGTAACCATGTTGGGATTCGGTAAGAAAAACAGCCCTAGGCACAGCGGAATATAAAAAAATTTCTAGGGCCTCTTAAAGAATCTTGCCAGGATATTCTCTGGTTGTATATATATGAATATAATTAAACGACAGTATAAGTTTTCTCGTTTATACCTGTCTCCTTGCAAATCCTCGGCTAGCAAGACGAACTCTGAATTCTGCCTCGGTAAGATCGACCCACACCTTTGTTTAGCGCCCCACGTGTTGCGCCTCTACGAGTTGATACACCACAATATCACGAAAATTAATATATCCTAATCAACTGGAACATAGGGTATATTAATATCTAGGTTTTAGAACAACTTTAGAACGAAGAATCGAAGACGAAAATTCTTCCTAAAGTGGAAGTGAGTTCGGCCGATCCAGGGAGGGAGAGGGAGAGAATTTTGCACTTCTTGATTTTTCTTGTGGAGTTGTGTGTGAGATATGAGACCTAGTCTCTTATTTATAGATATCTCATAAAACCTAATCCTCCTAGGATTAGGATACTAATTCTCCTACATGGGCCATGGCCCTCTTTAATTAGAAGACTAAGTCTTCTAATTAATTCATGGCCCATATTAATTAATCTTTCAGGGCTTTATTTAATCTCCCAATTAAATAGCCCAATTAATTAAATCATCTCCCAATTAATTAATTAAACTCCAAGTCTAATTAAATTAATTATTCCATTAATTAATTAAATCATAATTAATTAATTTACTCATAAATTAAATTCCAATTTAATTTATAATCTTGATCCAATTCCAATTGGATCCATCTTCGTTCCATATGGGTCGACCCAGTCGACCCACCCATTTAATCGACCCAGTCGATTTTGACCCAGTCGACCAGTCAACTGGTTCGTTCCTACTTCCTCGCTTTCGCTTCATGTGTATTGTGTATGCCCCCGTAGGTTCACCACATAATTGGCCGCGGGTTGTAATTAAATATTATTTAATTACTCGAGCAATTAATACTCTAAATTAATCGAACACTCTGTCGATCAATCATTCCAAAATTAGCACCCCTGCTAATTTGGGAATTCTCCCACACTCCACGGTCGATGTCCAGTCACAAGCCCATGGAGCCCAATCACTGGTGAATTAATTCAGTGAACCTTTTAATCATTTACAATTTCCATATACGACACAATCTCTCCATCGATCAATCTCCCAGTTGAGACTTAAGGGTATGGTCTTTCATCGGATTCCCTTATCTTTTGTCTTGACCTTATGTTCTCTGATCTCGAAATAAATTCTCTTTGACTTGTTCTTTATGAGCTACTTACATAAAGTCGTCAGTTACCTTGGCCAAGGATTTCATCAGAATTAATTTCTCACAGAAATCCATAGGAGAATTTCTCGACCTATCAAGTCAAGTCAATGGATCCTTTGTTGATGATATGAATCTGCATACGAGTTCCTCTATACCCAACATGAGTCCACAGACACTTTCTGGCGATCCCCAGTCAGTCGGAACTCACATCAAAGCATAGACGTTCTCGCACCAGATAAACCCTATCATCTCAAGTTGTTAGGGATCGTTCCTCGTATACTATTGTAAATTGAAATAACTTCAACCCCGATATGCGACTACCGCTTCCATGGTGAGTTATTTCCTAATTGGGGTATTCAGTGCGCTTGCCATCCCAGCAAGCCACCCACTTATGTGTATCGACTATCCCAGTCACGCTCGTGGACCCCAGCGTCCTCCAGTTCATCGGAGTATACACAATAGTGAGAGTCTAACCGAATCCAACGATGTCCTATCTCGATTGGATTCTACGACTCTTGAATATATTCTAGATCACGGCCTTGGAGATCAGTCCACGGGTTGTCCCATAGCCCTGTGATCTAAGGACTTCTATCCTTATGCGTAGACAAATATTACATAAGATAAAGTTGACCATTTAATAAAAGTGCATTTATTAATCAAAATTGAATAGTTCCTCATTAATTACAATTAATGCTAACCATACAGCTGGCTTGCAGGACACTATTTCTATCAATCTCCCACTTGTCCTAAAGCCAGTCTTTTATGTTCTTGAGTCCCATCTTATGCAGATGTTTCTCAAATGCCTTTTGAGGCAGAGGCTTCGTTAGTGGGTCCGCCGTATTATCTTCTGAGTCGACACGTTCCATCTTAATGTCTCCTCTACCAATGATATCTCTTATCACATGGTATCGTCTCTGTACGTGCTTGGATTTCTGATGAGATCTCGGCTCCTTTGCTTGCGCTATTGCCCCATTATTATCGCAGAAGATAGTAATGGGCTCAGCAATGCTAGGTTTCACATCCAGTTCCTGGATGAAGTTCCTCATCCAAACACCTTCCTTTGCTGCGTCACTCGCGGCAATGTATTCTGCTTCAGTGGTTGAATCCGCGGTTGTTTCCTGCTTGGAGCTCTTCCAGCTAACCGCACCACCATTGAGGCAGAAAATATATCCTCATGTCGACTTGAAGTCGTCTACATCACATTGGAAGCTTGAGTCTGTATAGCCTTCCAATTTCAATTCTCCTCCACCGTATACCAAGAACAATTCCTTAGTCCTTCTCAGGTACTTCAGAATTGCCTTTACGGCTATCCAGTGCTGCTCACCTGGGTCAGACTGGTAGCGACTTGTAACGCTTAGAGCGTACGCTACGTCTGGTCTCGTACACAGCATACCATACATTATGCTTCCTATCGCGGATGCATACGGTACTCGAGACATATTGCTTCTCTCCTCTGGCGTCTTTGGGGCCATAGACTTGGAGAGTGCAATTCCATGTCTCATTGGAAGCAATCCTCTCTTGGATTCTTCCATACTAAATCTTTTCAAGATTTTGTCTATGTACTGTGATTGGGAGAGGCCCAGCAGTCCTTTTGATCTATCTTGGTAGATCCTTATACCTAGTACAAAGGATGCTTCTCCCATATCCTTCATTGAGAATTGTGTAGACAACCATGCTTTAGTTTCAGACAATGCTTTTACATTGTTTCCAATGAGAAGAATGTCGTCAACGTAAAGCACCAAAAATTCAACTGTACTCCCACTGATCTTCTTGTACACGCAAGGTTCGAACATGTTCTTGATGAATCCAAAAGTTTGGATTGTCTCATCAAAACGAATGTTCCAACTTCGGGAAGCTTGCTTTAGTCCATAAATGGACCTCTGGAGTTTGCACACCTTGTGTTCATCTCCTTTGGATGCATATCCTTTTGGTTGCTCCATGTAGATCTCCTTATCAATGTCTCCATTGAGAAAGGCAGTCTTTACATCCATCTGCCATATCTCGTAGTTATACCACGCAGCTATGGCCAGCAAGATCCGAATGGATTTGGGCATTGCGACGGGCGAGAAGGTCTCCTCAAAGTCGATACCTGGTCTTTGAGTGTATCCTTTTGCCACTAGTCGCGCCTTGTAGGTAATCACCTCTCCGTTCACTCCAAGCTTTCGCTTATAGATCCACTTGCAACCCACGGGAGCAACTCCCACTGGTGGATCTACCAAGGCCCAGACCTTGTTTGAGTGCATGGAGTCCAGTTCGGATTCCATGGCTTCGCGCCACTTTCCCGAGTCTATGTCTAGCATAGCCTCTTCGTAAGTCCTTGGGTCGGTTAGAGACTGTCCAGTCTCATGCAGTAGACCGTAGTACCTCTCGGGTTCTCTACGTTGTCTTTCTGACCTACGAAGTATCGGTGTACTTTCTGGTGCACCTTCATGCTCTTGTTCTCCCACTGCCTGTGGTGACGGGTCAGCTCGATCGACCTCTAAGGTCTTTTCAGCTTCAGTGACCTCATCTAGTTCTACGTTATTTTCTTTCTTGTCCACCAAGAAATCCTTCTCCAAGAAGTGAGCGTTCCTCGAGACAAACGTTGTTTGTCTTGTAGGATCGTAGAACTCGTATCCTATTGATTTTTCCGGATACCCCACGAATTTTCACAAAGTGGATTTAGTTTCCAATTTATCTCCCACTAGCTTTTTAACGTAAGCGGGAGATCCCCATATGCGCATGAATGCGTATGAGGGTGCTTTGCCAAACCATAGTTCGTATGGTGTCTTTTCTACGGATTTCGAAGGTACCATATTCAGTATCTTCGTTGCCGTGAGGAGGGCATGTCCCCAAAATGAAAGAGGTAAGTCAGTGGCACTCATCATGGATCGAACCATGTCCATCAAGGTTCGATTCCTTCTCTCTGCTACTCCATTTAACTGGGGTGTTGCAGGAGGAGTCCACTGCGATAGTATTCCATGCTCTACAAGATAATTCAGAAATTCGTTACTAAGAAATTCTCCACCTCGGTCAGAACGAAGAGCCTTTATCGTATGACCAAGTTGATTCTCTACTTCCATCTTAAATTCTTTGAATCGCTCAAAGGCTTCAGACTTGTGTTTCAACAAGAACACATATCCATAACGACTAAAGTCGTCAGTGAAAGTGATGAAGTAGTCATAGCCACCTCGGGCGCTTTTTCTTAGTGGTCCACATACGTCAGTATGTATTAAGTCCAATGTTTGCTTGGCTCGCTCAGGGTTTCCCTTAAACGGCAACTTAGCCATTTTACCCTTTAAACATGGTTCACATGTCGGCATTTCATCAATGCGATTGATTTCAATCGCGCCAGATGATGCTAACTTTTGAATTCTTGACTTGGATATATGTCCAAGTCTAGCGTGCCATAATTGGGCAGACATTTCATTATCTTGTTTCCTTTTGTTTTGTTGTACATGCATCACTAACTTAGGTGGTTCAATGGTATATAGTCCATCTTTTAATGTACCAGTGAAAAACATATTATCATTCATGAATAACGAAAAGGAACCTTTATTAATAGTAAAATTAAAACCTTCATTATCCAAAACAGGAATTGAAATAATGTTTTTCACCAAACCAGGTACATAAAGAACGTTCCTAAGGACTAATTTATTACCACCTAAATCTAACTCCACTTCGCCTATGGCCTCGGCAGCAGCTCTGGCTCCATTGCCAAATCTCAGGATCCAATCCCCTGGCCTAAGTGGCCTTGTTGCTCCCATCACCTGTAAATCATTACAAAGATGAGAACCATGCACAAGCAGTGTCTAGCACCCATGATGCACAGTTAATTGATAAATTAACTTCAACAAGGAATATACCTTTCGAGCTCTCCAAGAACTCTTTGCAGTTCCTCTTCCAGTGTCCAGGTTTCTTGCAGTAGAAACATTTCTGTTCACCAGACGAAGCTTTACGCTTCTTTCCCTTCCCTATGGGCCCAGATGGTGCTTTGCCTTTGCTTGAAGAAGCATTTCCTTTCCCCTTCCTTTTCTTTGTCCTTTTGGACTTGGATTGGGTTGAGGTAGCAACCATCACTGGCTTCTCTCTTTTTATGGAAGCCTCGGCAGTGGCGAGCATATTAGCCAACTCGTGAAGTTCAACATTCATCTTGTGCATGTTGTAGTTCACTACGAATTGCTCGAATGATCTTGGCAATGACTGGAGGATTATATCCTGGCAGTAGGTCTTGTCCATCTATACGTCAAGATGACTAAGCTTTTCAATAAGCCCAATCATCTTGATGCAGTGAGATCGAACATCAGCACCTTCAGCCATCCTCGTTTGTTGCAAAGCCTTAGCAGTTTCATACCGCTCGTATCTACTTTGCACCCCAAATAAACCATTCAGGTGCGTGTAGATTTCAAAAGAAGACTTCATATGCTCGTGCTGCTTTTGAAGCTCATTCGTCATGGATGCCAACATGAGACAACGTGACTGCAAGTCATCGTCAAGCCATAAATCCACGGCTTCTTTCTCAGTATCATCGACATCCTTAGCAAGTTCGGGAGGGGGCCCATCAAGGACAAAACCTCGCTTTTCAGAAGCGAGAATGATCTTAAGGTTCCTGACCCAGTCATGGAAGTTTGGTCCAGTCAATTTGTTATGTTCAAGTATGATGGAAATCGGATTCTTAGACATTATATCTACAAAACGACGATAGAAGAAATAAATACGCGAAAGATTAACTTAAAATGCACAATTCACAAACATGGATTTCATTTGCAAATTACTCCCACTATTTTAATCAAAATCTTATGCCCCCACATAAGTTTCGGGAATTTAAAATATCCTAGCGGGCTTAAGGCCCAAATGCAATCTCCTAGTACCCACGACTCGTTGGCCATACTATTTGATCCACTTGGTGGTCGACTATGTCAACGGTTAACCATCGCAGCTAACCCTTAAGTTCATTTAGCCTCGTTTTTCGATATGGACCCACGACTCGTGAGACATCCATATTTACTAGCGTTAAATCATGTCCAATACTCGTGAAGAGAAATAGTTCAATCCTAGACGCCCCACGACTCGTGAGACAGTGCCTAAAACCTTGCTATCCCCTCCCTTGGCACTAAACTCGTGCATCGAGGCAATAGACATATCATCTTCCTATAGCTCGACCCACGACTCGTGAGACATCGAGATATATTCGTACAATATGTCTAAGACCTAGTAATTGGATAGGCTCTGACCATAGACACTATTCATATGCGCCCGTTATTCGATTTAATATTCTAATTGAATTTTAAGTTCAATTGGAGGTTTCTAAGTGTGCGAGGTCTCATCAGATTATGCTTATCTTGTTTACGTTTTCTATCCTAAGCATGCATCTCATACATCAAAGAATAATTTGCGAAAAAGTAAACATTCATCACCTAGCAAGATATGATTGGTCGATTGCCCATCCTATGCGATCCATCACGAGCCACGTGATGAATCAATTGGTCAGTCTAGGGTGAAAATTAAATGTCCTAACTATTACAATTTTTAAACCCATACATCATGGGCCTTCTTGTAATATCCAGCTTGATTGGGCCTCCATGTAATGAATTGGGCCTCCATGTCCTCCAAGGTAAATGGGCCTCCATGTGGATCTCCAAGTCTTCATGAGGTCTTCTCGGCTCCAAGCCTAATCTAAGCCTAGCTTACATAATTTAAATGGTCCTATTCTATTACATTTGTTTGCGCAAGCAAGGGCACCAATCAGGCCCATTTAATTACAACCCAAAATTAAATAAACCAAAAACAACACAGGGCTTAAGGGCAAAATCGACCAATCCACATATTCACTCAAGAACATGCATAAATTCACATAAGGGTAATAATGTAAATTTACCGGCTTCATTAATTTTAATTCGCAAAAATTCATCCAAGTTAATTAATTTTGAATTAACAATTAACCTCTAAGATTAATTAGCTCTTACTTGAGCTCTAAGTAATCTACAATTCATATCTTGATTAAATTGGTTAATTAAGGTAATCTAAATCTCTAAGATTCTTACCTTATCCAAAACTCTAAGTTTCCCAAAATTCCCAAATCTCCAAGATTCTCAAGATAATCCTATTTTGACTAGATTAGTTAATTAAGGTAGTGTTTAAGTTTAACAAAGTAACTACCTTATCCAAAAACTCCAAGTTTCCTAATCTTCCAAAATTCTCCAAGATTTTCAGGACTTTCAAAATAGGCAGAATTAGAGTCCAACCAGAAATCAACCAGACGAGGCCAATCACGGACTGCCACGTAGGACAGCCCACGCGCGACCACCAAGGCGGCGCGTGAGCTGCCTGCGGCAGCGAGCAGCCGCGCACAGCAGCGCGTAAACAGCAGCCCGAAGGCTGCTGCTGCGCGCAGCGTGTGCGGCTAGCGTGCTGCCAGCACGCTGCCGTTGGCAGCGGCTTGCGGTGGCCGCCCAGCCGCGGTGCGCTGCCGTGCACCGCCGCGTGCCACCGCGAGTCGGATCTAATAAAATTTTTTTTTTGTTTCTTCGATTACCCACAGATTTAATTCAACAAACCCAGTCAATTAAATCCTAATTCAAAATAACATCAACATGATAAAATTTTCGAATCCTAAATTAAACATTAACTCCAAGTTAATTAAACATACGTCCTATAACATGCACAGTTAAAGAACTAGCCACATAAATCAAACATATGATTTAATAAACACAGAATTCGCAAATTCATATATATACAAAGCCTAGAGTTGGCTCTGATACCACTGTTGGGATTCGGTAAGAAAAACAGCCCTAGGCACAGCGGAATATAAAAAAATTTCTAGGGCCTCTTAAAGAATCTTGCCAGGATATTCTCTGGTTGTATATATATGAATATAATTAAACGACAGTATAAGTTTTCTCGTTTATACCTGTCTCCTTGCAAATCCTCGGCTAGCAAGACGAACTCTGAATTCTGCCTCGGTAAGATCGACCCACACCTTTGTTTAGCGCCCCACGTGTTGCGCCTCTACGAGTTGATACACCACAATATCACGAAAATTAATATATCCTAATCAACTGGAACATAGGGTATATTAATATCTAGGTTTTAGAACAACTTTAGAACGAAGAATCGAAGACGAAAATTCTTCCTAAAGTGGAAGTGAGTTCGGCCGATCCAGGGAGGGAGAGGGAGAGAATTTTGCTCTTCTTGATTTTTCTTGTGGAGTTGTGTGTGAGATATGAGACCTAGTCTCTTATTTATAGATATCTCATAAAACCTAATCCTCCTAGGATTAGGATACTAATTCTCCTACATGGGCCATGGCCCTCTTTAATTAGAAGACTAAGTCTTCTAATTAATTCATGGCCCATATTAATTAATCTTTCAGGGCTTTATTTAATCTCCCAATTAAATAGCCCAATTAATTAAATCATCTCCCAATTAATTAATTAAACTCCAAGTCTAATTAAATTAATTATTCCATTAATTAATTAAATCATAATTAATTAATTTACTCATAAATTAAATTCCAATTTAATTTATAATCTTGATCCAATTCCAATTGGATCCATCTTCGTTCTATATGGGTCGACCCAGTCGACCCACCCATTTAATCGACCCAGTCGATTTTGACCCAGTCGACCAGTCAACTGGTTCGTTCCTACTTCCTCGCTTTCGCTTCATGTGTATTGTGTATGCCCCCGTAGGTTCACCACATAATTGGCCGCGGGTTGTAATTAAATATTATTTAATTACTCGAGCAATTAATACTCTAAATTAATCGAACACTCTGTCGATCAATCATTCCAAAATTAGCACCCCTGCTAATTTGAGAATTCTCCCACACTCCACGGTCGATGTCCAGTCACAAGCCCATGGAGCCCAATCACTGGTGAATTAATTCAGTGAACCTTTTAATCATTTACAATTTCCATATACGACACAATCTCTCCATCGATCAATCTCCCAGTCGAGACTTAAGGGTATGGTCTTTCATCGGATTCCCTTATCTTTTGTCTTGACCTTATGTTCTCTGATCTCGAAATAAATTCTCTTTGACTTGTTCTTTATGAGCTACTTACATAAAGTCGTCAGTTACCTTGGCCAAGGATTTCATCAGAATTAATTTCTCACAGAAATCCATAGGAGAATTTCTCGACCTATCAAGTCGAGTCAATGGATCCTTTGTTGATGATATGAATCTGCATACGAGTTCCTCTATACCCAACATGAGTCCACAGAGACTTTCTGGCGATCCCCAGTCAGTCGGAACTCACATCAAAGCATAGACGTTCTCGCATCAGATAAACCCTATCATCTCAAGTTGTTAGGGATCGTTCCTCGTATACTATTGTAAATTGAAATAACTTCAACCCCGATATGCGACTACCGCTTCCATGGTGAGTTATTTCCTAATTGGGGTATTCAGTGCGCTTGCCATCCCAGCAAGCCACCCACTTATGTGTATCGACTATCCCAGTCACGCTCGTGGACCCCAGCGTCCTCCAGTTCATCGGAGTATACACAATAGTGAGAGTCTAACCGAATCCAACGATGTCCTATCTCGATTGGATTCTACGACTCTTGAATATATTCTAGATCACGGCCTTGGAGATCAGTCCACGGGTTGTCCCATAGCCCTGTGATCTAAGGACTTCTATCCTTATGCGTAGACAAATATTACATAAGATAAAGTTGACCATTTAATAAAAGTGCATTTATTAATCAAAATTGAATAGTTCCTCATTAATTACAATTAATGCTAACCATACAGCTGGCTTGCAGGACACTATTTCTATCAAACCACCGGCATTAACCTGACGTGGTTGTCTTTGTTTTCAGGTTAGGATTCCATATACAAATCGAGGACAAGCATAGCTGACCTGCCGATCCTCTTATTGGCGAGTCGTGTTCGACAAGGAATAATTACCCTAACGATAACTTGGAGATATTATTATGGGACCTGTGGGTGTGCCTTAAAAAATTTTAATTTCCGCACTTTGTTGTATTGACAATCGAGGCATATCCCAACAGTGGTATCAGAGCCAGGTTCATGATTATTATACGAAAGGCTTGAACATAATATGTGTTTATATTATATGTTTAATTATGTATATTAAAACGCATGATAATTATGTTCTGTCGATTGATTCTTACTTGTTATGACTAGATCTACAATTGGGTAAAACTGTTTTTCAGATCTATAGCGTTTTCATAGTTTTTGAAAACTTCAGGACTTTTTGGGCAAAAATCGCAAATTAGGGTTTTAAATGGCTAAAAATTCGAAATTTTAGAATCTGGAAATTTCAAAAATTCTGGACTGTTTTCGCAAACTGGTCGCACGCTTTTTGGGGTCATTTTGTAATTTCCGAAAGTTTAGGGCCTGTTTTGCAATTACCGAAACTTCAAGGATCTGTTTGGAAAAATCGAAAATTTTCAGAATTCAAAATTTATTTTCTGGAATGCTGGCCGAAACTGCTTTGGGTGTTTTTGTAACTTTTTAAAAGTTTTGGGGTCAAAGTGCAATTTTCGAAAATTGAGGGGCCGAAAATGCAATTTTCAAAAGTTGAAAAACAGAATCTGATTTTCAGCAGGAAAATTTATTTTGTTTACCCGAAAGTTTATTTTGTCATAATTAGCAGTGACTAAAAGTAAGAATCAATGGAAGTTAGTTTTAAAAGGATGTTTTAAAATTAAAGAAAGGAGAAAGTAAAATGTTGTTTACATGTTTCTTGCTCTACGTGAACTGTTTACGTGATTTTCGATCGAGCCGAGCCTTGACCTTAGGGTAGATGTGATTGGTTTAATTTAATGTTTGGTTTTTATTAGGGCCTGCGAGCCTTTTATGTTTTTGGGCCAACTTTGAGCCTTTGTAATAGAATAGGGCTTTAATGCTTTCCTAGTCTAGGATGGAGGCCCGTTACAAGCAAGATGGGAGCCCAAGGAGATATGAAGGCCATGTATGCATGGTGATTAATGTAATAGCATAGGCCTGTTTGAGAACCCTTTAGATTGACCAATAGGACCAACATCATGGCTCGATGATGGTCCACATAGGAGGCTCCCGATCGAAAACATATTGTGGTAGAATGCATGCTAGGCTTGTATGGTTTTTAATTTATTTGTCGATTTATATTTAGCTTGTATGTGATGCGCGCTAGAATCTAGATCGTAATAAAAGAATAAAGCATAACTTACACGGTGAGATCTCGAGGAGAGTTAGTATAACTTTCAAACCAGAAATACCCCTCTCGAAATAAAATATTAAGTCATATTGGGTAAACTATAAAATGAAGTTTTATAGATCCAAGCCTTCCATCAATAGGGACTAGTGTATGTTGTCTACTTATCGATAGAGGTGATCCAGAGTCTGGCACCCGAGTCGAAGAAAGGGACAATACACGAAATTCCTCGATTCTTGTTTTTAACTAAACAAGACAAGGGTGGGAACTTGTCGGGATGTGAAAATCGACCGATAACTAGTTACGGGGATTTCATGACCGGGCCTGTTGCTCATCAAGATTGACTGGGTCAGACTTAAACGAGGAGTAACATCTATGATGTAGCAGTGCTAGATAGGTGCGAAAATCGAGGCAAAATAGCTTGAAGGTTGTGGAGTAACACAATTGGTAAAAGTATACCTACCTGGAGAATTACTTGTATGGCCACGAGTCGTGGGTGCAATTAATTGCTGCTGGGACGTCAAGACCTACTAGGAAATAGAATTTCCCGAGCAATCAAAGGGGTGATTGTTTCGACAAAATAGTGGGAGAACTTTTTCGAAACTAAGTCCAACTTCGATAATTATAAGTATTAGACATAAGATCAGTTAGCTTAATGTTGTCTTCTTTCCTATTGTAGATATTAATTACAATGTCTAAGAATCCATTATCTGTTATCCTCGACGCAAACAAATTGAATGGTTCAAACTTTGTCGACTGGCTGAGAAATCTGAGGATAGTCCTAGACTCCGAACGTCGCAGTTATGTGCTCGACACACCCATGCCTGCTGCACCCGCAGCACGAGCTACTGAGGAACAACGAACCACCCATGCTAAAAGGGTTGATGATGATCTTCAGGTTCGTTGCCTCATGCTAGCTTCGATGTCAAATGAACTGCAGAAACAGCATGCTGCTATGCCGCTTGCTAGAGATATGCTTCTCCATCTCCAGCAGATGTTTGGGGAAAGGTCTCGCGCTGAAAGATTCGCGACCTCTAAAGAGTTGTTTAATCTCAAGATGGCTGAGGGAAGCAGTGTAAAAGATCACTGTCTGCGTTTCATCAACTTGGTTGAAAAACTGGGGCGATTGGACGTGGATTTGCACGCTGATCTTAGCACTGACCTCCTTCTCCATACGCTGCCCCGTTCATTTGACCAGTTCGTGTTGAACTTCAATATGGAGGATAGAAACCTCGCTCTTCACGAACTGACCAATTTATTGGTAACGGCAGAATCGACTCTCAAGAAAGAGAAACCTGTAATGATTGCACACCAATCGAAGGCTGCAAAGCCTAAGAAAGGTAAGAAAAAGAATAAGGTATTTTCTTCAAAGGCAGTCACCAAGGTGGTCGAGAAAAAGCGCAAAAGCCCAGAAGACGAATGTTTCCACTGCAAGAAAGCAGGGCACTGGAAAAGGAACTGCCCAGACTACCTAAAGATGAAATTGGTAGCCAAAGGTATTTTTCTAGTTGAAGTTAATATTTCTATTAACTGTGCATCGTGGGTGTTAGACACCGCAGCAGGTTCTCATATCTGCAATGATTTGCAGGTGATGGGAGCAGTAAGAACCCTGAAGCTCGGGGATAGAATCCTGCGTTTTGGAAACGGAGCTAGGATCGCCGCCGAGGCTATAGGAGACGTGGAATTAGTCTTAGGGAATTTTACTTTAATTTTAAGGGATTGTCTGTACGTACCAAACATTATTAAAAACATCATTTCTATTCCTATGTTAGACATTGATGGTTTTAATTTTTCCATTCAAAATGGATCTTTTTGCATATTTAAAGGTGATTTAATGTATGCTCGTGGTACTTTGATAGATGGTCTATATTCCCTAGAACCTATAAATTCCAACGTCATGCACATTCAATCTAGAAAAAGGAAATATGATAATCAAACTCCACAACTTTGGCACGCTAGACTTGGACATATTTCCAAGAGTAGGATTCAAAAGTTGGTTTCCTCTAAGGCTCTTGAAATAAAGAACTTAGATGAACTCCCGACTTGCGAACCTTGTCTCAAAGGAAAGATGACCAAATCACCCTTCACCGGGAATCCCGAGCGAACCAAACAGACATTGGATCTTATCCATACTGACGTTTGTGGACCATTGAGTGTCAATGCGAGAGGTGGATTCTCTTACTTTGTAACATTCACCGACGATTTTAGTCGTTATGGATATGTGTATCTTATGACACACAAATCCGAAACCTTTGAGAAATTCAAAGAGTTTCGAATGGAAGTAGAGAACCAACTTGGACATAGTATTAAAGCACTTCGTTCTGATAGAGGTGGTGAGTATTTAAGCCAAGAATTCCTTGATTATCTAAAAGAGAATGGAATTCTCGCACAGCGAACTCCCCCTAGGACACCTCAACTCAATGGAGTGTCTGAGCGGAGGAACCGGACTTTGTTAGACATGGTTCGTTCCATGATGAGCTTTGCTGACCTTCCCTTTTTGTTTTGGGGCTTAGCCCTATTAACTGCTTCGAAGATACTAAACATAGTACCTTCAAAGTCAGTGCCAACAACGCCGCACCAAGTATGGTATGGTAAAGCACCCGTGTATTCGTTCTTACGAGTATGGGGATCTCCTGCGTATGTAAAGAACAAGAAGGGAGATAAGCTAGATAGTAGATCTAGTTTGTGCAAATTTGTGGGTTATCCAAAGGACTCTATTGGATACCTGTTCTTCGATCCTAAAGAACGTAATACGTTCGTATCTAGGAACGCCCACTTCTTGGAAGAGGATTTCCTCACCAACCGAAATGGGACAATCGTAGAACTTGATGAAGTCCAAGAATCGGACCCATCCCCACAAACAGTGGGAGCTGAACCAGAATTAACTGAACCTACTAGTACACCTATGCTTCGAAGGTCTAATCGAATTCGTAAGGAGCCAGAGCGATTTGGTCTCATTCACGAAAACGAGAAAGTTGATGCTGATCCAAGGACCTATCAAGAAGCGATGTCTGACATAGATTCGGGTGCGTGGCTCGAAGCAATGCAATCCGAAATGGATTCCATGCATTCCAACAAGGTTTGGACCTTGATCGATCCACCTGAGGGAACTATCCCTGTAGGATGTAAATGGATCTTCAAGCGTAAGCTTGGAATGAATGGAGAGGTAATTACTCATAAAGCTCGCTTAGTGGCGAAAGGGTATTCTCAAAGGCCTGGTATAGACTATGAGGAAACCTTCTCTCCCGTGGCCATGTCAAAATCCATTCGGATATTACTTGCTATAGCCGCGTGGCATGACTACGAAATATGGCAAATGGACGTAAAGACCGCCTTTCTCAATGGAGACATTGATAAGGAGATCTTTATGCAACAACCTGAAGGTTTTGCGTCCAAAGGAAGTGAGCACAAATTGTGTAAGCTTCAAAGGTCAATCTATGGCCTCAAACAGGCGTCCCGAACCTGGAACATACGATTTGATGAGACAGTCAAAGCTTTTGGCTTTATCAAAAACGTATATGAACCTTGTGTGTACAAAAGGAATAGTGGGAGCTCAATACAATTCATTGTTTTGTACGTCGATGACATTTTGTTAATCGGAGACGATATCAAGATGTTAGCGCAGACTAAAGCGTGGTTATCCGCGCAGTTCTCTATGAAAGATATGGGAGACGCATCTTACGTATTGGGAATACGTATCTATAGAGATAGATCGAAGAAGATGATAGGACTCTCCCAATCTCAGTACATCAACACGATCTTGAAGAGATTTAGTATGGAAGAATCTAAGAAAGGATTTGTTCCAATGAGACATGGTATCTCTCTTTCTAAGTCTATGTGCCCTACAACCGACGAAGAAAAGACGAGAATGTCTATCATACCTTATGCCTCTGCTATAGGGAGTATAATGTATGCAATGTTGTGTACTCGACCAGACGTAGCACACGCTCTAAGTGTAACGAGCCGCTATCAGTCAAATCCAGGCGAGAAGCACTGGACTGCCGTAAAAGCAATCCTAAAGTACCTGCGAATGTCTAAGGATATGTTTTTGGTCTACGGTAGTAGTGGAGAACTGAAACTTGAAGGATTCACTGATTCGAGTTTCCAGTCTGACGTGGATGATTTCAAATCCAACTCTGGATACATATTCCGCCTCAATGGAGGAGCGGTCAGTTGGAAAAGCTGTAAACAGTCTACCACTGCCGACTCAACCACAGAAGCAGAATATATCGCAGCATCAGATGCAGCAAAAGAAAGTGTATGGATGAGAAACTTCGTCCAGGAATTGGATGTTGTTCCTAGCATTGCTGAACCTGTAGTCGTCTTTTGTGACAACAACGGGGCAATAGCTCAAGCAAAGGAGCCGAGATCACACCATCAATCCAAACACGTACTGAGGAAGTACCACGTGATCAGAGAGATCATTGGTAGAGGAGATATGCATATGGAGTATGTCAAATCAGAAGACAACATAGCTGACCCACTAACTAAGCCACTTTCGCAAAAGGTGTTCGAGGGACATCTAGATAAGATGGGTCTAAGAAACGTTTGTGAATGGCTTTAGGGCAAGTGGGAGATTGATAGGATAGTGCCCTGCAAGCCAGTTCAATTAGCTTGTAATAGATCTATCTTGTATATAACAATCTTTGATTTTATAATAATACGCATGTTTATTTATATATGTATAAGGATAAACAATGGCCAAACTTCATCTCTGGCGAATACATTTAAGCGATTGGTTGAAACCCTGAGATCACTCATGACTATTGGACTATACACTTCAGTACTGAGTGCACTTATCATGAAACAGTCTCAAAGGTCGTGATCTCGAAAATGTTCCAAGTCATAGATTCATATCGAGACGGGGTATCGAGTGAATCGTCAAGACTTGTACGATTATGCATGATTCACACGGAGTGAATTTGTTGTAGTTTCATGAACAAGGCATTTGAGACCAGTGCATATGACTAGGTGATTCGATGGAGGATCGAATGCATCGAACGACCCGAACAGAGAAACCCATTGTGGAAGCGCATGACGCATATCGGTGATGGGATGTTTCTCAAAGGATTATAATAGTGTACGATTTAGTCCTATGACTTGAGGTGCTAGGGCGAATTCGGTGCATGAAAGTGCGTACTTAGATCTAGGTATAGGCCACTTAGCTTGGTCATAAAAATGCCTAGGTTGGGTGCGTATGGACATGTACGCGAGTGGTTAGTACCAAGATGGAATCTGTTGACTCATCGTAATGGATGAGAATATTTCCTATACGATTTTTAGATAATGTTTCCAATGAATCTACGGCCGTAGTCGGTGACGGATTTGGAAAGGGGTTTCCAAATTAGGCAGTCACACTGGAACATTATCCTGAATTAGAAAGTATAGTTATCGAGACAAATTTAGAGGTGCCGATCAATTCACACACCCTAAGTCTTGATCGGGAAATTGGTCGACAGAAGGACCGTATGTACATGGTAATTATATGAGGTGAGGTTCACTAAATATCAATTCACCTGATGTTGGGCTTCATGGGCTTGTGGCTAGACATCGACCATGAAGTGTGGGTACTCCTGAATTAGTAGAGGAATTGATTCTAGGAGTGGTCAATTAAAGGTAGTTTAATTGATCGGAGCAATTTATTGTTCATAAATTAAATCACGAGGTTTCGTGAGCCTGCTGCCAATTGATGGTGAACCCAGAGGGTCACACACAATACAATTGGACGGTGACTGTTCTGTAGGAATATAAAAGGAATTAATTGATTTAAAAGTAATTAAATCAATTAAGTGAATTAAAGTGTTAATTCAAATGGGAGATAAATTAATTAATTGATTTAATTGATTTAAATGACAATTGATTAATTAAACTAAATATTAATTAAGTAATTAATTAATATGGGCTGGATATTTAATTAAGTAATTAATTAAATTAAGGTGGGCTTGCAAGAGATGGACTCCTAAGCCCATTAGGAATCTTGTAACCCTACGTCTTGAGGAGTGCTTATAAATAGAGCTCTGACAGAACTCAGAGAACTAACACCTAAGCAAAAACCCTAGTCTTCTCTTGCCCTAAGAAATCCGCCCCACCCTGCGCC
Organism: Penstemon eatonii; assembly: GCA_038501285.1. Classification (NCBI taxonomy): domain Eukaryota; kingdom Viridiplantae; phylum Streptophyta; class Magnoliopsida; order Lamiales; family Plantaginaceae; genus Penstemon; species Penstemon eatonii. The sequence goes on along the minus strand of CM076715.1, from coordinate 54,155,698 downwards.
GCCCAAGCCCTAGCGCCGCCGCCGTGTGCTGCCGTAACACCGCCGCACCGCCGCCGTGAAAGCCCTAGCGCCGCCGCCGCATATCTTCTCCCTCATTCCTTTTGTGCAGAATTTTGATCTGTCAAATAGATCTGCACAATCCTTCATCAACAAACCTCTTAGATCTAGTTCTGAGCCTAAGACTAAGAGGTGTCATCATAATCCAGTTGGTGTGGACTTTTCTCTGGAGGTGAGACGCTTGGATCACTCCAGTGAACCAGAACCTTAATCAGAGTTCAGAATCAGAGTTGGAGGTTTCCACCACCTTGCCTGTGGTGAGGTAAAAATCGAAAACCCCCTTTGTTAGATTATTTCTGTGCTTTGTTTTGTGTCTTTCGTATATATAACTTGGAGATATTATTATGGGACCTGTGGGTGTGCCTTGAAAAATTTTAATTTCCGCACTTTGTTGTATTGACAATCGAGGCATATCCCAACAGCTTGCAGGACACTATTTCTATCAAACCACCGGCATTAACCTGACGTGGTTGTCTTTGTTTTCAGGTTAGGATTCCATATACAAATCGAGGACAAGCATAGTTGACCTGCCGATCCTCTTATTGGCGAGTCGTGTTCGACAAGGAATAATTACCCTAACGATAACTCACTCATCACTAAGAGCTTCTTCAATTTGTTTGGGCTCTATTTGAGATAGAAAAGTGACAAACATAGCATCTTGTGCAGCAGCTCTTCTTGTTTTCACTCTGTCTAAAGGATCACCAATCACTAACTCAGGTGGGTGATTTCTGAGCCATCTTAGATCAGGTTGCAGGTCTGGATGTTGTCCTCTGTTATGATCTTGCAACACTACTGTTGGAGTTGCAGTAGTAGTCTGTTGAACATTTGCAGTCTGTTGAACAGTCTCTGGTCTATCAGTTGTTTGCAACTCGTCTGTTAGACAATCAGCTCTGTGATTTTGAACAGCACTTGAGTTATCAGCTAGGTTGAGATTAGGTAGTATGATGGGAACATATTCTTCATTCCTTCCAGCACTTAACTTCTGTAAATCAGTAGATAGATCTTGATTAGTGCTTTAATTCTTTTCAGAAGATTGGTTTGGTTCATCAAATACTACATGAATGGATTCTTCTACTAGTAATGTTCTTTTGTTAAAAACTCTATAAGCCTTACTAACAGTAGAGTATCCTACAAAAACAGCTTCATCAGCCTTTTCTGCAAATGCAGTAAGGTGATTTTTTCCCATTATTCAAAAGAAAACATTTACAACCAAAAATTTTAAAATAATGAATGTTTGGTTTTCTGTTGTTCCAAACTTCATATGGAGTCTTGTTCTGATTTTTGTTGATCATGCATCTGTTTTGAGTAAAGCAGGCTGTATTTGTTGCTTCTGCCCAAAACCTTTGTGGCAGCTTAGCTTCAGCTATCATAGTCCTGACAGCTTCTTTTAGTGTTCTGTTTCTCCTTTCAGCAACACCATTCTGTTGAGGGGTTCTAGCAGCTGAATACTCATGATGTATTCCTTTTATGTTACAATACTCTTCAACAGTAGAGTTTGTAAACTCTGTCCCTCTATCTGATCTGATCTTCAATATCTTTATGCTTTTCTCATTCTGGATCAGTTCCATCAGATTAGTAAGATGTTCCTTGGTTTCACTTTTCTTCTTCATGAAAATCACCCAAGTATATCTTGAATAGTCATCCACAACAGCTAGGCAGTATTTCTTTCCACCATTGCTGACTGGATCAATGGGTCCAAATAAGTCCATGTGTAGCAGCTCCAATATTCTTCCAGAAGATTGATGCTTCTTGCTTTTGAATGATGACTTGATTTGTTTACCCTTTGGACAAGCGTCAAAGAGCTTATCTTTGCTCATGATTGTTTTAGGAATCCCTTCTACCAAATCATTCTTGATTAATCTGTTGATGGTCTTGAAGTTTAAATGATTCATCCTTTTGTGCCACAGCCAACTAACTTCACTTGGTGTTGAAGCCACCAAACAAACATTTGAATTCTTATCAGTAGAATTCCAGTCGACTATGTAGACATTCCCTTGTCGTCTTCCAGATAAGATTACCTTCTTTGTACCAATCTGTTCAACATAGCACTTATCTGTTGAGAAGATGACTGAATATCCTTTGTCACAAAATTGACTTATGCTTAGCAGATTATATTTTAGGCCTTTAACATATGAGACGTCAGCTATCTCAATGTTTCCTTTGATTATCCTTCATTTAGCTACAATCTTGCCTTCTTTGCTGTCTCCAAAAGTAACACTTGGACCATCCACAGCAACTGCATCAGTCAGCTCATGTATGCTTCCACACATGTGTCTTGAACATCCACTGTCCAAGTACCAAATCTTCTCTACTTTACTCCTACTCCTAATCCTAACCTACAAAACAAAAATAAAATTGTTTTAGGTACCCTTATTGAGAGGGTCCTGAAGGATTAGTTCCACCTTTGACAACCCAAGATGCTGATGTCTTAGGCTTCTTAGGCTTTTGAGTTTTGACAGGAGCATGAACAGCTTTATTTTCATCATAGTTATCAGATAAGTCACGTTGATGATCAGTATGATAAGAATAATGTTCATAAGCAGGGTAAGGTGCAAGATAAGCAGGGTATGCATGCATTGGATGAGCAGGGTAAGGTGCATAGTAACTAGGAAATTGAGGTGCATGATACATAGGAGGATATGCAGCAGGTTGCACATAATATGACTCATTTCCATACCAAGCATTTTGATTTTTCTTGTTTTTATGCTTCTTTGGTTTACTAGTAGCTTGCTCATTAACAGACGACTTAGTTTTACCACTAGTCTGATTGACTTTAGCTTTATCAGCAGACTTCTTAGGACTCTGCTGTTTGGTCTTACTAGTCTGTTTACCTAAACTAGGCTCTTTGCTCTTTTTAGCCTTAGGAGTTTTCGTCTCCTTTACAACTTTCTCAGGTGAAGCAGGTCTAGTTGTCTGAACATAAAGAATGACCTTACTGTTGTCAGCTGATACAAATTTTTCAGTATGATTCAGTTCAAACTTATCCTGTTCTAAAGGTATCTTCTGTTTACTAGATGTATGCATGGATGCAACAGATGATTTCTCATGAGACTCAATAACCTTTTCAAGTTCCATGATTTTTCCTTTATAAACTTCACATTCAGCTTTCAGAGATTCATGTTCTTGCTCAAGCTGTTTATATTCAGCTGATTCCTTTGGCTTTTCAGCTAAAAGTTTCAGTGAACTGTTTTGCTCTTTTAGCAATATCATCTCTTCCTTAAGCTTTTTAAATGCATCAGCAATGCTAGTATTGTTGAGCATCATTTGTTCAAATGAATTAAACAATTCACTGTCAAGAGGAGTTACCTCATCCTCAGAGTCATCAGATTCCTTTGCCATCAGGCACAGGAGAGCAGGGTTTCCTTCATCAGAAGATTCTTCATCAGACGTGTCTGAATCTGAATCAGATGAGTAGACAGCAGCCAGCTTTTCTACTTCCGCTATCATAGCCTTGCCTTTCTGATGCTTTCTTTCTCTTCTCATTTTCTTCTCTTCTTCAGTGTACTTTTCTGCTTTTGGGTATGGGCAGTCTTTGATGAAGTGTCCCAATTTCTTGCAGTTGTAACACATTAGTTTGGCTTTATAATCCTCTTTATCTTGAGAAGAAAAGTTAGGTTTAGAAGTAGAAGCATTGTTATATTTGTTCTTCAGTTTTCTCTTGTAGAACTTCTTGAAATTGTTTATCAGCAATGCAACGTCTCCAGCAGTGTACTCCTTTTTGTTGAGCAGTGTGGCTTCATCAGATGAGTCCACATCTTTACTTCTGTAGGCTGGTCTTCTTGGGTTTTCAGCAGCAACCAGTGCAGCTGTGGGACTTGAAGTTGAGGTTTCTTCAACACCCATCCTAGGCAGTTTATACTCATACGCCTTGAGTACTGAGAACAGCTCTGTAAGAGAAATCTTGCCCAGATCTCTTGATTCTTCCATTGCTGTCACCTTCATGTTGAATTTGGGAGGTAGAGCCTTCAGAACTCTGACGGTTATCTCCTTGTCTGTGAAGGTTTTTCCTAGCTTCAGAACTTCATTCAGCGTCCTTGTAAACCTTGTATCCATCTGATCAATGGTTTCTGCAGACTTCATCTTGAAGTTGTCCAGCTTTTCTAGAGCAACACTCAGCTGATGCTCTTTGATGGCGTCGTTTCCTTCGCTCATGTCTCTGACTTTGTCCCACATCTCCTTTGCAGGTTTGCAATGTTTGACTTTGTCAAACCGATCATTGTCCAGGGCTTTAGTCATGATAAATCTTCCGACTTTGTCAAGATTGAACAGCTTGATTTCTTCAGCAGTCATCTCGTGTAAGTCTTTTTCCACAACCGTATCAACTTCATTAATCTTTATGGTCTTTGTGAATCTGAATAGACCTTTAATGATACATGTGTACATGTTATCATTATAAGCAGCAAGGAAAATCTCCATTCTGATTTTCCAATCCTCAAACGACATACCAGCAATGTGGGGAACATGGCTGATACAGTCCATTTTTCAAAAAGTTTTGATTTTTCAAAAAGATGCTCTTTTGAAAAGTTTTAAAAAACTTTGAAAAACACTTGGATCAAGCTCGTTGATCAGGCAGCTGATTCTAATGAACCACCTGCTCTGATACCACTTGTTGGTCCCAAGTGGTCAGAAGAGGTTTAGAGGGGGGGGGGGGTTGAATAAACCTCTTTAAAAATTTTCTTCCAAATTTAACTTTAAAACTTTACTCTAACTGTGAACAGACTAAGCTGATCAGAGTAGTAAGTTACAATTTTGTTCGCGAACAAATCTTTGAACAGCTTTGATGACCACTCGTCTGATAATACCTTAGCTGATTTGATTAAAATCAGTTTTAATACTTAGAGTACTTGCAGCGGATATGAAGTGTTTTTCACAAGTATTCTCAGTAGTTTGAAAAATGTTTCCCCAGTTTTATAAACTCCTTTTGAATATTTTTCAAGCAGTTAACTAAATGTGTTTTTATGCAATCTGTAAATGTGCGAGTTTAAAAGCAATGTAAAAACACAAGTAATTTTTATAGTGGTTATATGGATTTGAATATCCTTTAGTCCACTCTTCCAAGTCACAAAGATCTTGGGTTATACTAAAAACACACAGTAATCAGTATACTCTGCTTACGCCTTACAACAAATGAACAGGCCGTAAGTTCGCAGTAAGAAATCACAAAGAAATCCTATTTCTCTGAAGTAATATCACTCACTTAGACGGATATCTACTTCTCACAACACTCAATGTTTACAAATTCACTCAGAAGATGTATTTGGCTTGATTCTTCAACTCTGCTTTTGTCAACAAATGACTAAGCTGATGAGTGAGCTGTTCTTGAGACTTAAAGAATTTTGCTTCGAAAATTTCTCAGAGATAGTGTTGCTTGTTTCTTCTTCGTCTCTTTCAGCTATTTATACTTGAGGATTGAAAAATGTCCGTTGAAGAGAGACAAGATTCAAATTCCTCGAGTACTGGTCCTTAATTTCCGCGAACGGCTCTTTTGCAGTCTGACCGTACTGTGAACAGTACTATTCTGCAGGCAGCATTAAATGCACCCAGCTGATGCGAAGCAAATCTTCAATCATTTGTCTTTAATAACCTTGTACTTCAGCATTTATTACTCCAAGGGGCATTTATTACCGTTGGGAACACTTTATGACCTTCTTCACTTGGCTGACGAAAGTGCAAGTCTGATGGCGAGCTCGGTTGATCTCAAACTTGAACAAATCTGATTTGAGTCGGCTGATCTTCATCTGTCTGATAACTTTTCTTCAGCAGATCAAAAGTCTTGGACCTTGAAACTTTGACTCTTCTGATGTCTTCTTGTACTTAGTCAAAATTCCTTGATAAGTTTATCAGCTAAGTTACTTCATACTTAGCCAAATATGAAATTTTGGAATGCATCAAAACCTCCCTTATCAAATTTCCTTTAGTTCCTTCATCTTCATCCTTATCCAACACAAACAAGTAAGTCTTTTAATAATTGCTTGAGCCATATAATTTCAGTAGAAATAGATGCTAAGCTTCGATATTCTGCCTCTGCTGATGACTTAGAAACCGTAGGTTTCCTTTTAGCTTTCCAGGAAATTAAAGATGTTCCTAAATATGTGCAATAACCTGTAGTAGAACGTCTGGAATCTAAACAAGCACCCCAGTCAGAGTCACAAAAACCTTTTAAAGTTAGAGGAGAAGAATGAGAATAGAATAAGCCCTGTCCTGGTGAAGATTTTAGATAACGTAGTAAGTGATGGACAGCAGCTAAATGAGTATGTGTAGGATTAGAAACAAATTGACTGAGCTTGTGAACTGAGTAGGAGATATCAGGCCTAGTGATGGTTAAGTAAATTAACCTACCCATAAGCCTTCTATATGGAGTGGGATCAGGTAGTAAATCAGATGGATCTTGCTTGAGATTATTATGGTAATCCATAGGTGTAGCCACTGGTTTACTTTCTAGGTAACCAGTGTCTTTTAGAATCTGGATAGTATATTGCCTTTGCGAGATTACTAGACCTATATTGGAATAAGCAAGTTCAATACCTAGGAAAAATCTAAGCTTACCTAAATCTCTTAGTTTGAAAGCTTGGCTTAAAACAGACTTAGTGTGTGAAATAAGGTGAATATTGGGACCAGCAATAATCATGTCATCTACATAAACCAAAATAGCTAGAAAAGTAGAATCAATACCTGAAGTATACAAAGAGTAATCTGATTTTGATGAGTAAAACCTATTGTTTGAAGAACAGTAGTTAATTTGTGGTTCCATTGCCTGCTAGCCTGTTTTAATCCATATATTGATTTATTTAATTTACAAACTAATGGACCTGAATTACCTGGAGTGATAGGAGGAGAAAGACCCTTAGGTAGAGACATGTAGACCTCTTCCTCAAGATCCCCATTGAGGAAGGCATTAGTGATGTCTAGCTGGTGGAGGTGCCAATGATTTGTCATAGATAGTGCTAGGAGAACCCTGACAGTGACTAGTTTGGCAACTGGAGAGAATGTGGCTGTGTAGTCCACTCCTTCTAGTTGAGTGAAACCTTGGGCAACCAGCCTGGCCTTGTGTCTTTCAATGGTGCCATCTGGGTGCCTTTTGAGTTTGAAAACCCATTTTGAACCAATAGGGGTTTTATGAGGAGGAAGGGGTTGGATAGTCCAAGTATGGTTAAATTCCATGATTGAAAGTTCCTCTTGAATAGCTTTCACCCAAGCAGGGTGTTTAATTGCCTTACTGTAAGTGTGGGGTTCAATTTGAGTAGAGAGATTAGCTATAAAGGCTTTGTGAGAGTCAAAAATATTAGAATAAGAGAGGACAGAATGAAGAGGATACTTGGATTGAATTAGAGTGTTAAAAGTACAAACATAGTCCTGAAGATAAGAAGGGGTTTTAGAAGGCCTAGATGATTTTCTAAGTGGAAGAGAGGTGGTAGGGTGGGGAGAGGATGGAGAAGAGGAAGTAGGGAAAGTAGAAGGAGATGATAAAGGTGAGTGAAGAGTTTCAGTAGGTAAGTAATGAAAAGGGGAAGGAATTTCAATGGGTCTAACAAGGGAAGAATCATGTGTGAAGGAGCTGACAATGGTAGGATCATGAAATGGGAATGAGTTTTCATAAAAAACAACATTTCTAGAAATAAATGTTTCTTGTGTAGTAAGGTCCAGTAGCTTATAACCTTTAAAACCAGGGGAATAACCCAAAAAACAACATTTTCTAGCCCTTGGCTGAAATTTGGTTCTATGATCTTTAAGGGTGGAAGCAAAAGCTAAACACCCAAAAACTCTAAGGAAAAATCAACAGGCTTAGTATATAATAAAAAATAGGGTGATTTGTTTTTAAGATTAGGAGTGGGAATTCTGTTAATAAGAAAAACAACAGTGAGAATAATTTCTGTCCAGAACTGAATAGGTATTTTAGAGGAAAATAAAAGAGATCTAGCCACATTGAGAATATGTTGGTGTTTCCTCTCCACAACAGAATTTTGTTGTGGAGTTTCAACACAAGAAAACTGATGGATAATCCCCATTTTAGAAAACAAATCTTTAAAAAGTAATTCCTTAGCATTATCACTCCTAATTGCTTGATTGTAATGTTGAATTGAGTTTTGACCATAGCAATGAATTTAGGGATAATAGTAATCACATCAGATTTATGCTTTAATAAATGAACCCAAGTAAACCTAGAACAGTCATCAACTAAAGTAAGAAAGAATCTAAAATTATTATAGGAGGGAACTTGATATGGTCCCCAAATATCACAATGTATAAGATCAAAACAGTTAGGAGACATAGAATGCTTAGAAATAAAAGGAAGACACTTCTGTTTTGCCAGTGGACAAATATCACAAGGAATAGAAGTAGACATATGTGTGTTCTATAGATTTAAATCAGAATGTAACAATTGTAATCTATCTGGGGCAGGGTGTCCTAGTCTATTGTGCCATGTCCGAAAAGAAATAGTATTTGCAGTGAGAATGATTGTCCACAGTAGGTTGTTGCATAAGGTATAATCCTTGAATGAATTCGCCCTTGCCAATCAGCTTCTGTGTCATCAAATCCTGAATAAGAAACTGATTAGAAAAGAAAGTCATAGAGTAATTATTAGATTGAAGTAAAGCCCCAACAGAAAGAAGGTTAATGTGAAAGGTGGGAACATAAAACACATTGTGTAAGATTAAATCAGGAACAATAGAAACTGATCCTGTAAAATAAACTGGAATACTGAAATTGTTAGGAAGGGTAATGGTAGTGTTATAAGCAGGTTGCATAGATAAAAATAAGGTGGGTGAATTACAGATGTGGTGGGTTGCACCAGAATCTATAATCCAAGAATTAGAATTAAAAGGTGTAGTAGATGTATGAGCAGAAGAACACTTACCTGATGTAGCAGTGACACTGAAAGAAGTAGATGGAGAAGGAACTGACTGAGTGGGCAGGAAGCCAGTGAGTTGAGGAGATAACAAACTAGATAACTGATTTAGTTGCTCAGGGGAAAGTGTATGCATGAAATCTTGAGCTGTAGTGCTGGTAGTGGTCTCTGTGTGTGGCTCAGAATTGATGTTGTTTGTCTTGTTATGTTGAAAAGTCTGCTGTCTGGGGGCTGGACCTCTGTACCCAGGAGGGTACCCATGAATTTTAAAACAGATTTCTATGGTGTGACCTGCCATCTGGCAGTGTGTACAATATGGTCTACCATTCCTTCTATAAGCAGGGTTGAAAGGTGGCCTGTTGATTTAACCGGATTTCGTCGGGTTAATTGAATTATCAGTGAATTTGTGATATCGGGGGTTTTCGATACTAATATATTTATTATATAGGGCTCTGTTACTTTATTCCGGATGGATCGATTACAAGAAAAAGCAATATTCAAGAACAAGAAGTAAAATCACCAAACAAGGCTAAGAACACACCTATGTAAGGATTAAAGCTCTGTAATAATATTGAATATTATTGAATTGTGCTGTTGTAAGCAGTATCAAATCCTGTATTCTTAGAGTTCAGGAATTTCGTAGTTATCTCATACAATGATTTACTAGGTATTTATATAATGTTAAACCTAGCGTTACAAGGAAACATAGTCCTAATAGGACTCGGCCCAAATATCCTTCTTGGGTCCGGAATACATTCTTCTGTCGAAGCGAGCTATACTTGGCCGGGTCTGTAAGATGATCCCGATCTGTTCGAATTGGTCGAATCGATCTTATCTTCTTCGTTCGATTCGAGTAGTAAGTTGGGTGCGAAATAGCCCCCATCAGTACTCCCTCACTTCTTCGAGCGTATAGACAATAGAAGCTCGTAGAAGTAGATTAATCTTTACGACTGTTTCTTTTCTATGAATGGAGCCTCGTTAAAAACCTTACTTAAGAAAAAACCCTGTGGGAAAAAATCTTAAATAAGGAAAAGAGTGCTACATATCATAGAGAGTCGTTTTCTCTGTCAAATTACGGATCGCCACGCGTCCATTCGGGAGGCTCTTCGTATCCTTCCGTTTTTTGGCGGGAATATGACTAGCTGCAATAAGTTTGAAACGTCTTTTCTCATTTTGTTATAAATAGGTGACTTTCGAGTTCACCATTTCTCTTTTATACTTTCTTATATCTTGTACTCTTTTTCCTGCCTGGTCGTTCATCTCATAAAATTTTCTCTTTTGTCGATCTTCATCTTCGGGGAATCAGAATATATGGCTTTTGTAAGAAAATCTTCTTCTTCTTCTAGAGAGATCATCGCTCCCGATAACGATGAGGAGTTGCATTCTAATCCTTTGAGCGAACAAACTACAGTATCTGACTTCGTTGTCCCCATAGAAGATACCTTCAAAGTACGAATCCTTTCTGATGCCGACGTGGCTGCCCGAGCCAAAAAGGGCAAAGGTACTGTTCCTCAGATTTCTGAACCAATTGAGGACGTAGCTTGTGCATATTCGGCGGAAACATTCCCGGATGTTGTGAATAATTATACCAAATATTTTCCTGAAGGTTCTGAGATAATTCTTCCTTCCTCTACTGATAGAGTCACATCTCCTCCGGAGGGATGTCGAGCCTTTTATACGGCTCACTTCAATAGCGGACTGCGTCTTCCTTTGTCTCCCCTCTTCCTGGAAGTTTTGAAAACTTTCAGTGTGTGCTTGACACAGCTGGTTCCAAATTCCGTTGCTTTTGTGGTTTGTTTTTCCGTTTTGATGATTGCGAAGGGGTTTAAACCTTCCTTTCGTAATTTTACGCAGCTTTTTCGCTTTAATATTTCTAGTTCTTCAAATCGTGGATATTTCTTTGCTAGTCAGCGGCCTAGTCGAGCAATCTTTGACGCCCCTGTTTCTAGTAATCCTTCGTGGAAATCTCATTTCTTCTTTGTTCGTCCTCCGTCTAATATTTGTTTTCCGGATGGTTCGACCATGCCTTTTTTATGGGATCATGGTTCCAATTGGATTCCTGGAGGTCGCTTACCGACCGGTGAACTTGTTCCTGACGATGTGCAGTTTATCACTGAAATCCCCGAAATGCGTGCAAACAAATATCAAAGCGCTCTTCTGATCGGGGAGGTTTTCCTTCGTAAGGTGGGGTTAAGTGTTCATAACTTTCCCGTCAGTTCATCATCTGATCCTCTTGGTTAGTATCTTATTTTATCTTATTGCTGTAACTATATCTTTTATACGGAGAAACTAACTTTTATTTTGTTTCTTTTTCAGCCCATATGGTAGAAAACTCTCGGCATTCTTCGAAGGGAAAAATGGTGCTGTCGAAATCTTCAAAATCCGTAGAGAACAACCCCATCGAGCAGAGAGCTTCACGAAAAAGGAAACTGGAGTTGGGCCATGAGTCCGAGGATAATAGAGGGGAATCTCCAGATTCTTCTCGTGAGTCCCCCATTCGTCAGGGCACGGGATCTGGTTATCCTCCTCTTCACCTTAGAACATCTTTGGGTATTCGAGGATGTCGTAGCTGGTCGATGCCTTATCCTACTAATAATCCAGTTGATAGAAAGAGGAGTTACTGTGGACGTTCTGGTGACGACCTTTCTTTACTCGGAGATAAACATCCAAAACCTACTCTGGTCGAAATGATCGAGGATCATTTAGAGGGAAGGAGGGCCGCTGGTTACTCCGAGAAGGATTCTCTTATTCATGATGATAGTGAGAACGCAGTCGATAAGGCAACCCGCGTTCTTTTGTCTGGTGTTTTCACTCGTGATCTCAATAAGCTTCTTCATAAGGATCCTCTGGAGAAATTCCAGCGAGCTTCTCTTTATGCCGAGAAGGTGACATCTTTTTACTTTAATCATATTAATAGATAATCTTAAAGGTCTTCCTTAATTTATTAATCCATCTCTTTTTCTTGCTCTCTTTGTTCTTCAGACCAAAACTTGTCTTGCATCATACGCCTATGAAAATGCACTTTGGAAACAACAGTGCGAGTTTCTGGAAGAGAAGCATAAAGCTTTACTCCATAAATCCTCCGGTTCAGAGGTTGGTCCCTCAACATCTTCTTCCGTTCCCGTCGTAGAGACTCGTGCTACCGGGACTGAAGATCAAGAAATGATAGACAGGGTGATGGAGATTTCTCGTGCTCAAGAGCAGGCCAATCAAATGGCTAGAAAGTTAGAGGAATTGCAGTTACAGAGCACGACTCGAATTAGTGAGCTTGAATCTCAAGTATTAAACCTTGAAACTTCTTTAGAGGAGTATGAAAAGGATGTCCCACTTAGTGGACTTAGGGATCGATACGGTAGGAATCCTGACGAGAGAGTCGTTCGCGAGTTCCTTAATTCTCCTGTTCATACGGCGTTGGTGTATCGGATGGTCGGTCCTCTTCTTGAGAATACTTTTAAGAAGGCGATTCATCAGCTGGTCGCCTTAGAGATGATCGATGACCGTCGAAAGGAGTATTTTAAGGCGGCGCATATTCGGTTGAATCGCTATGGTAAACTTTATTCTTCTTCCGAGGTTCCAGATGTTGAATATCAAGGTTTTCCACTGGCTCATCTTGTCGAAGAATTTGGGAATCCATTGCCGATTCCTCCTTCTGATGTTAATGATGAGCTCGATGACATTTTTATCGATCCAGAGGATGAAGAAGAAGAAGAAAACGACGTATGCATGACTGAGGACGTCGGTAGCGAACAGAAGATTCCGGATAGCGATCAGGCTTCTTGAAATAGTGATTCATTTTTGAAATAATCTTTGTAATTATTTCTTCGTAGATTTAACTGTAACTTTAGCTTATTTTGTACGTTGAACGCTTCGTATTCTGACAGTCGTGTCTTTTCACTTTTGCCGTAATAATTCAGACAAGTCATTTAATTTGCCGTAATCATTATGTGTGTGTCTTTTCGAATTCCAGCGTTTGCTCCAAGGTCAGTTTTCCTGTTTCGCGCCCTTTCTTTAGGTCTGTTGCGTCCTTTCGTGTAGTATAAATACGAAAGGTAAAAATTGGACTTGTTTTTTTTTTTTTAATGCTATACTCCTCTCTTAACAGAATACTCTTTCTTTAGCTAGTCGATAAACTTTCTCGATATTAATTTGTATTTTTCTATAGTCCGATCATGAGTAACCTTTTTGGTAATACTTCGAAACGACCTTCTCGTGAGGGCGCTAGAGATAATAGATCTAAAAAATCTCGAAGAGATGGGCCGTCGATAGAGCCTCCTCGTTCGTCCCCAACAATTAGGTCGGAGATCGATACTCGTTGTATTGTCTCTGAACCTCTTTCCGTGGTAAACTCGTCGTTTTCAGAACCAATCTTTTCTACTTCCACTCAGGAAGGAAACATGCCTTCCCCTGGTCGATTACCTTTTGGGGATATGTCCAACGAAGAACCGGCTTATAATATAGCTGTTAGTTCCAACACTTCTTCTTTTGAGCACGTTTTCCACGGAGGGGATTTTGCTATTTCCCTTCCTTTGTCTGCTTCTACTGCTCCCACTGTAAGCGGAGGGCAAGCTGGTGATAGCTTTTTTGTCAATCCTTCTACGACACAATCTATTGTGCAGGATTGTCCTGAATTTTTGTTTCATGATACCACTGTAATGACTACATCCTTTGAATCAGGAGGACCTTCCGGAGGTGGGACCGGTTCCAGGTCTGGTCGTCGAACGGTTATTTCTGCCTCGGGCAAGGAGACCTCTGTTAGTCCCGATGGGAGAGAATCTCCTCGTCTATTAGATGATCGATGTATCTTCGAGCAAGTTAAAGATATTATGTTGTCAGAGACACCTCGTTCTGATGGTGTCCCTTCCAATAGTGAATTGCCTGGCTCAGTTGAGCCTGATGCTTTATCTTGGGATCTGGGTATGAGCACAATTTTGCCTGGCGAGTTGAGGAAGCTCGAAGGTACCTCCAACGTTCGCCTTGTTCAATCTCTGGTGAAGATATGTGAGCAGGTAAACATATTCTGAATATTTTTCCTGTTTTTTGTTTTGAATGCCTTGTTGTGTGTCGGTTTCTCTTACTTTTTCTGCTTTTTTAGGGCAAGTATTTTGCACTCCAGCTGGGTGTGCAAAATGACGAACTGTGGACGAGTAAGCGTGCTTATCAACGTCAGTTAGAGTCGGAAAAAGCTAAAGCTGCAGGGCTGACGCTGGAGCTTCAGATTGCCAGAGATGATCTCCAAAAATTGGAGGCTGATAAAGTTGTTCTTGAAAAAGAGAAAAATGATTTAATACAGGCTGCTGCCCTTGCAGAGGAGTCTCAACGGCGGTCCTATGAGGAAGGGTATGACGCTGGTTATCTGAAGCGTCAAGAGGAGCTGATGGCGTTTGCTGGTAATTTGACTCCTCGGAGGACTGTTTCTAGTAGTCGGCCTACTGACCGTCCTTCCCAGTGATCTTTGTTCGTCCTGGCAGGCCTTGGACTGTCTTTTTTTTTTTTTTTTTTTTTATCGCCCAACTTTTGTGCACTTGTTTAGGCTGAAAATTTTTTGTAATGGGAGAAGTACTAAATTGGAAATATTAACCTTCAGGCAGATTCTTGCCTATATCTATTTTCTTCTCTTTGTTATGCACAATTTGCCTTTATGCATAAATATAATCATCGTAAAATAATCAGTATTGTTTTAGCATACTTATCTGAAATTGATCTTTGCCAAGAATGCAGAATAAGGTAGCTTTGATCTCGATGTTTGTTTTGCAAATCCAATCTTTGTCGATCAACCCAGTATAGTCCCTTGGGTTATATTCAAAATCATGTTTGCGCATAATCATGCAGATAGTAGGCTTATTCGGATCGATCTGATTTAGGGAACGTTCAACATTTTGGTCGATGTTCGATCCATGCCGTTGTAAAATTGTCCTTTTGTGACACAAACTTTTATATAAGGAGGCTTTTTATACCTTTTGTTGAACTCTTCTTTTCTCATTTTTTAAGACTAAGAGAAAATAACCCTTTCAGTATCCTCCGAATCTTTATGTTTCTCATTATCAACTTGGAACTACTTGTTCTTCAAGCGATGTTTCGCTTCTAGCATATCTTTGATATGGGAGGAATTGGAAAGTGTAGAAGTCTTAGTCAGATCTGACCTATTCAGACCTCCTTAAGCAATTCTTTGGTATGTTAGGCAGTTACGTCCTTGCTGTTTTGAATAAGGAGGACTATTCTCCTGATTTCTATATCAGATATCTTGGATTCGAGAGGAGTTCCTGTATGGCTTAGTCAATGGTCATCCATACGATGTATGAGGCAGTGACGTGCCTCGTATGGTGAAAAGTTTGGTCTTTTATCTCTTATCGAGCAACTGTCCTTTTTGCTGCGATTTTAAAGCTTGTATGACTTTGTTTATGGATTCTAGGTCTCTAAACCATCGATCATGAAGTATGATTGTGCTGGAATGTCTAATTCAAAGCTTTTTTAGATATGATCATATCGATCTATTGCCTCTTTTGTTTTCGACTAGTTGGGGCGATTAGATTGTGCCGTTCCAACTTACTTGCATTTATTGTGGGGAGTCAAGGGGTCGCATCTGTGTCCGTTGATCAAATGCTTTTTCAGCCGTTGGATTGTTTGAGTCTATCCCTATAAATAGGGTGGTGGTTTGCATTTTTCCTTTGCAATTTCCCAAAGAGAATGGAGATCTCAACTTCTTTGGATTTCATTCTGCCTTCAGATCCCATAATATTCAAAAAGTCACATTATCATGATCCACTCTGTAATAACTTGGTGTTCATCTACCTTGTACTGACGGGTCCCATGTCAGCCCTTCCTTGTACTAACGGGTCCCATGAGGCCTCCGCTTTAGTCTTCATCAATTAGAGGTCCGTGGTTTCCGTTTGCACATGGGGGGTTCATACTTGCCAGTCACCCTCGCTCTTGGATGTGACTTCCGGAGTGATAGACCGCCGGGGTGGCTGGTAAACTTACCGTTTCACGACGGTCCCGAAGAGATGCTGCTCTAGAGTAAAATGTTTTATAGATAAAGTAAAAGCAGTATCTTCTTACGGATGAGTGAGCATTGCTAGTTATCTGGCTGGTAATGTTCATTTCATCTGGAAGAACATTTGATCTTCAGAGCCTGGCCACCGAACTAAAGAAGTCGAGCATCGTGAGCAGCATGCTTCTTAGGTCGCATACTATAATCGATGAGGTACTAGGGAGGAGATTGGTGTTTCCGTGGACATTGTCGTGAAGATAGTCGATCCCATAGGATCAATTTAAGTAGATCATTGTAACGATCTTTAGGTAGCAAGCAGATCTTTGTAACGTAGTATATTTGTATGTAATTGATTTGATGAATAAAATATTACTTTATTTCTTGCATCTTCTTTGTCGTTGGTAATTTTATTTACGAGGAGTATTTTCCGAGCAGATGAATTCCCACTTGATTTATCTTTCAAAACTTTAGGATTATCAGCAGATCTTTTTTAGATCGTTAGGAATATATCGAGGAGATTTTATTGAGCGGATCAATGTTTACTTCACTCGTTTTATTCAGACTTAGGTTTTAATACCACAAAGTCTTTTTCTCATTGTAAATAGTTCGAGGAGTGTTTATCGAGCGGATCGATGTTTTACTCGACTCGTTTATAATTTTAGACTTAGGTTTTTAGTACCAAAAAGTCTTTTTCTCGTTGTAAATAGTTCGAGGAGTGTTTATCGAGCGGATCGATGTTTTACTCGACTCGTTTATAATTTTAGACTTAGGTTTTTAGTACCAAAAAGTCTTTTTCTCGTTGTAAATGTAGCGAGGAGTGTTTATTGAGCGGATCAATGTATACTCGACTCGTTTTTTGAATTTATCGAGGAGTTTTTATCGAGCGGATCGATGTTTACTCGACTCATTTTAATTAGACTTAGGTTTTTAACCCAAAAAGTCTTTTGAAGATATATCGAGGAGTGTTTATTGAGCGGATCAATGTATACTCGACTCGTTTTTTTGAATTTATCGAGGAGTTTTTATCGAGCGGATCGATGTTTACTCGACTCTTTTTAATTAGACTTAGGTTTTTAACCCAAAAAGTCTTTTCGATCGTTGAAGATATATCGAGGAGTGTTTATTGAGCGGATCAATGTATACTCGACTCGTTTTTTGAATTTATCGAGGAGTTTTTATCGAGCGGATCGATGTTTACTCGACTCTTTTTAATTAGACTTAGGCTTTTAACCCAAAAAGTCTTTTCGATCGTTGAAGATATATCGAGGAGTGTTTATTGAGCGGGTCAATGTATACTCGACTCGGTTCGTTCTCAATTTTCATTAATGTGATAGTGTAATTCCGAGGAGCATTAACCGAAATAATCGATGTATATAGAATGCTAAAACTCTTTACTAATTGAACTTGTAGGCTCAGGCCTTTGTTACAAGGATTAAAACTTGATAAAGTAAAAGAATGCAGTATAATTTGCTAAAATTTATTTACCATAGTATTTCCTAAGGTTGACCGCATTCCAGGTTCTTGGTAAGGCTGTTCCATCCAAGTGTGCAATTTTGTATGAACCTTTCTTTCCTACGCCAATGACGATGTAAGGTCCATCCCAATTTTGTTGTAATTTTCCCACATGCTTGGATACTTCTACCTTTTTCAAGACCAAGTCTCCTTCTTTGAAAGTTCGGATGCGTACTTTTTGATTGTATGCTTTCTCCATATTTGCTTTAGTGACTTGTAGGCGTACAGCAGCTTTATCTCTTAAAGCTTCTGTTAAATCAATGTCATTTTCTCTCGCTTTTTCATTTTCTTGATCGTCGAACATCTCTATTCTTGGCGTTGGGATTAGGGTTTCAACAGGAATAACAGCCTCCGACCCATACACCAAGCTGAATGGTGTTTCCCCGGTTGAGCTTCTTACTGTAGTTCGATTAGCCCATAGTACTCCTGGAAGTTCATCGAGCCATCTTCCTTTGGCCGAACCTAATCTTTTTTCCAAAGATTTTATTATTTCTCGGTTTGCTACTTCGGTTTGTCCGTTCGCTCTTGGATGTCCGACCGAAGTGAAATTTTGTTGAATTCCCAGTTTCGAACACCATTCTATTACTTGTTTTCCCGCGAATTGGGTTCCATTATCTGAAATTAGGATCCTTGGGATGCCAAATCGGCAAACTATGAACTTCCATAGGAAGTTGATCACTTGGAATTGAGTTATTCGTGCGAGTGCAATGCATTCTATCCATTTGCTGAAATATTCTACAGCGACCAGGACGTAAGCTTTTTTGGATCTGGCCGCTGGAAAAGGCCCCACAATGTCCATTCCCCATTGATCGAAGGGCCAACATACTGGAATTGGATGCATGTTTTCTGCTGGTTGATGACATATGTTAGCATGGATCTGGCAGTGATGACATTCTTGGACATATAGAGTGGCATCTTTATTGATGGTAGGCCAATAGTAACCAGTCCTGAGACATTTTAAGGCCAATGCCCTTGATCCGCTGTGATTTCCTGCGTCTCCTTCATGTATTTCTCGCAGTATATCGGCGGTTTGTGACTCAGGGATGCATTTCAGGAGAATTCCTGATACCGACCTTCGGTAGAGTTTTCCTTCTACAAGCGTATATTTTGGGGCTCGATATTTTACTTTCCGAGCTGCATTCTGATCAGATGGTAGTTTTCCTTCACGAAGATAGTCTATCATTGGGGTCATCCAATTTTCTTCGACTTCATCGATTTCCATTATATCGATTACCGGTGTTTCATCGATATCGATTGCCGGTGTAGAAGATATTAACCAATTGATCACCCGTTCAGTCTTTCCGTCATGGGATCCTGTGAACTTAGATAGTTGATCAGCCCATTTGTTTTCCGATCGTGGGATGTTCTGTATGTCGAAATTTTCAAATTTCTCAGCTAGTGTCTTTACTTTGGCGAGGTATTTTACCATATTGAATTCCTTAGCTTCGTATTGGCCCCCTATTTGTCTTTGTACTAACTCTGAGTCGGTTAATACTTTGAGCCTCTTTATGTTGGCTTTGATCGCCATTTCCATTCCTGCGATTAACGCTTCATATTCAGCTTCATTGTTTGTTACAACGAAGTCCAATGTTATCGCGTAATTCAAATCTTCCTTATTCGGTCCGGTGAAGTTGATCCCGGCGCCTCCTCCTTCTCGGCATGAAGCACCGTCGACATGCATTAACCAGGTTTGATCTTCTATGATCAAGACATCGTCGTTGAGGCTGCTCGATGATTCAGCAGCTTGTGTCGGTGTCTCTAATATAAAATCGGCTAACACTTGGGCTTTGATGGCAATCCTTGGTTTGTAATCTATTTCGAACTGGCTGAGTTCGATGGCCCATTTGATTAGTCGTCCGGAGGCTTCTGGTTTTGCTAGAACTTGCCTTAGCGGCTGATTCGTCAAAACGATGATTTTGTAAGTTAAGAAGTAGGGTCGGAGTTTTCGTGCAGCCACTACTAAGGCCAGCGTGAACTTTTCTATTTCCAAGTAATTTTTCTCCGCCCCTTGTAATAACTTGCTGAGATAATAGACGGGCTTATGCTCGGAGCCCTCTATCTTAATTAGCACTGAACTAATGGCCGTATCAGAGATGGAGATGTAGATGTACAACGGTTCCCCTTCCGTCGGTTTAGCTAACATCGGGGGCGTTGTCAAATATTCTTTGAGTTGTTCGAAGGCTCGTTCACATTCTTCGGTCCAAGCGAATTTTTTCGCTTTTCGAAGTGTTTGGAAAAAGGGCAAGCTTCTGTCCGCAGATTTTGATATGAATCTATTCAATGCTACGATTTTCCCAACTAAGCTTTGTACTTGAGAGATGGTCTTGGGAGGTTTCATTTCAGTTATGGCTCGAATTTTTTCTGGGTTGGCCTCTATACCTCGCTGATGTACCAAGTATCCTAAAAATTTTCCTGACTTAACACCGAAGGTGCATTTTGCAGGGTTCAACTTCATACGGTATTTTCTTAAGATTTGGAAACATCGATCTAGATGTTTTATGTGATCTGCTTCATTCATACTTTTGACTAACATGTCGTCTACATAGACTTCCTCCGATTAATTCCCTGAACATTAAGTTTACTAACCTTTGGTAAGTAGCGCCGGCATTCCTCAATCCGAATGGCATTACAATAAAACAGTATACTCCCTGTTCGGTTATGAACGCGGTCTTCTCTTGATCCCGCTCGTCCATGTATATTTGATAAAACCCTTGGAAGGCGTCCATCATGCTGAATATCGCGGAGCCAGCGGTCGAGTCGACCAATAAGTCAATCCTTGGGAGGGGGTAAGGGTCTCGTGGACACAACTTGTTAAGGTCGGTGAAATCGTTACACATCCTCCATTTATTGTCTTTTTTATCCCCTTTTGCTACTAGTACGACATTGCATAGCCATTCCGAAAAATGTATTTCTCGGATTTGTTTTGCTTCCAGCAGTCTTTCTACTTCGGCTTTGATAATTTTATCTTTTACCGGTCCATGATTTCTTTTCTTCTGCCTGGCGGGTTTTGCTGAAGGGTCGATTTTTAGGGTATGCTTGATTACCCGAGGATCAATTCCTTCAATGTCATTCGCGCTCCAGGCAAAGACGTCAACATTATTTCTTAGGAATTCGATTAACATTATTTCTCCTTCTTTGCTCAATTCTGTACCTATTCTTGTCGTTTTGGACGAGTCACCTTTTACTAGAATTATATCCTTATGTTCAGGGGGTTTCAAGGATAAGTCTAGTGGTTCTTTCCCCTTTTTATCTAATCGATCAGTAATAGGAATTTCAACCTCATTTCGAATGAGATCGTCTTCGATCTTTCTTTTGCTTGGAGTAATAGACTTAGGGTGTTCTTTCAAAGTTAACGATGTGCTGTAGCAATCCCACGCCATACAGTGGTCGTTCGTTATTTCTCCGATGCCCATATCGGTCGGAAACTTTATCTTCTGATGATAGGTAGAGACTACAGCTAGGAAAAGGTTAAGGGCTGGTCGCCCTAGTATAGCGTTATAAGCGAAGGGTGTTTCCACTACTAGGAATTTTATCAACTTCACTGTCCTAAGTGGTTTCTTCCCAAGTGACACACTTAAAGATATTGTTCCGCTGGGGATAATCTCGGACCCTCCAAAGCCTACTAACGGCGTAGCTACTTTTTGTAGGTTTATTTGTCCCAAGTTCATTTGGGCCAAAACCTCCCGGGAGATGATATTTGTCGAGCTTCCATTATCAATTAGGATTCTTCTTACATTATAATTCGCTATCTCTAATGATACTACCATAGGAAAATCGGGGTTATCATCTTTTGCGTCCCAAATGATGTTTTTTAGGTACTTCGCCTTCGTTGAAGCTGATCGGCTGGTGATTTGTCGGCCTGTTTTCCAGAGTCCATATTTCTTTTGGATATTTAGAATTTCGAATTATGGATCGGGCTGTCCTTCGTCGTGCATTACGACTATCTCCACCCGCGGGTCCCCCGGATATTGTATGGATAGTCCCATTGATCTGGTCCTGATTTAACTCCTGAGTAGGTCGACGTTCGGGCGACCTTCGACGAGAACTTCTCCTTCGATTACCGTTCCGAGGGCTTCTACTTCTTTCCCTTTTGCGATTATCTTGGTCTATGTATTCGTCTAGTTTTCCTTGCTCGATCAGTTTTTCGACTTCTCTCTTAAGGTGAAAACAATTTTCCGTTAGATGCCCATGTGCCCTGTGGTACTTACAGTATTGATCATAGTTTCTAGACCCCGGTCTGGGCTGAGCGATTTTCCTTGCCTCGGGAATCCAGTTATTTCTTTCTAGGACTTCCAATATTTCTTCCATTGGAGCATTTAATCTTGGGTGTTCTACTTGATTCACCCTGCTTCTGATTGGTTGCTCAGGGTTTCTTGGTCTTTGGTAGTAATTAGGTTGTCTTTCTTGATCGGCTTTGCTGTATTCCAGTCGCTGGAAAACGTTACCTCTCCTGGAAGATCGCTCATAGTCTAAGGGTCTTTGAATAGGAATCTTATCATGCCGCTTGGAGCCTGAAGCTGTGAATTTATTTTTGTTTTTATCCTTAAGGAATTCATCTCTTCTTGGGTCATATACTTAGACGCCAAGCTCATGATGTCGGCGAACGTTCTTGGTTGTTTTCGACTGAGGGCATTTCCGAACTGCCTGTTTTTAGTGAGATCGAAGAGGATAGAAATTATGTAATCAATATTTGGAGAATCGATTTTGAGTAATTCTACGTTGAATCTGGCCAACCAGTTTCTTAGGGATTCTCCTTCTTGTTGATGTATGGTTCCTAGGTAGCTCATCGGGAGTTTTTGCCTCTTCTGACTGGCAAACTGCTGCGTCAATTTATTGCATAATTCCCGGAAACTGAATATGGAGTTGGCAGGTTGTTTTGCGAACCAATCCAACGCTAGGCCCTCGAATGTGGTCACCATTAACTTCGCGGTGAATTCGGCAGAGTGGGCATATAAATTCATGATGTTAGTGAAGCTAAAAATATAATCATCCGGGTCGGTGGTTCCGTCATATCGGGGTAGTCTACCCGGGACCTGTCCAATGGATTGCGCTTCTTTTATTTCTCTGCAGAAGGGAGAACATGCTGCAAGGCTCTCCTGGAGTTCCGCGGTTCGGGTCCACGGGTTTTGAACAGATCGTAGGCGTTGCTCCAGTCGTTCCTGTACTATTCTCTCGATTTCTCTTTCCGAGAATCGAGTTGCTCGTGGTCGATCTGGGATAGCATCATCTATGTCATCCTCGATTGGGATTATTGTTCGTTCCTTCGATCCGCTGCGATCCGCCTGTGGCCTTCTTCGACCTGGTTTTCTTCGGGGACGGTTATCGGAGGGTTTAGAGTTGTCCTGCTGTGGGCTGCGTAACGAGCGTCGCTCACTTGCTGGGCTGTCCGCTTGTTGAGAGGTTTGTTTGTTTGGCCCTGGCATTCCTGGTGCAGGAGTTGTCCTGGGAGTCGCAGCGTTTCGAGGAATTTGGTCTAAAACTAGCAATTCTTCTGGAGAGAGTGATTTGAAGAGCATTGCTATTTGTCTCAGTTTTTCCTGAGCGCCTGGGAGAGGAACTGGTATTTCGGGGACTTCCGGTTCTTCCTGTATTGCACCGGTAAGACCTCCTTGGTGTTCCTGCTGACGAGAACGGGTATCTGGGGGATTTTCATTGGTGTTGGGAATGTTGTTATCGTTGTTGTCTTGTGGATCTTCGGATGTGTTGTGGCCGGTGGTTGTATTACTTCTCGCTCCAATGCGAGCACTTTTCCTTGGGCGAGCCATGTGTCGATCGAATAATTAACCTAGCCCCACGGTGGGCGCCAACTGATTTAACCGGATTTCGTCGGGTTAATTGAATTATCAGTGAATTTGTGATATCGGGGGTTTTCGATACTAATATATTTATTATATAGGGCTCTGTTACTTTATTCCGGATGGATCGATTACAAGAAAAAGCAATATTCAAGAACAAGAAGTAAAATCACCAAACAAGGCTAAGAACACACCTATGTAAGGATTAAAGCTCTGTAATAATATTGAATATTATTGAATTGTGCTGTTGTAAGCAGTATCAAATCCTGTATTCTTAGAGTTCAGGAATTTCGTAGTTATCTCATACAATGATTTACTAGGTATTTATATAATGTTAAACCTAGCGTTACAAGGAAACATAGTCCTAATAGGACTCGGCCCAAATATCCTTCTTGGGTCCGGAATACATTCTTCTGTCGAAGCGAGCTATACTTGGCCGGGTCTGTAAGATGATCCCGATCTGTTCGAATTGGTCGAATCGATCTTATCTTCTTCGTTCGATTCGAGTAGTAAGTTGGGTGCGAAATAGCCCCCATCACCTGTAGGAAGTGGGAGGAGGGAATGATGGTCTGGAAGGAAGGGCAGAAGTAGAAGTGGATGTAGGTGGTCTTGGACTGAAAGAAGAAGGTGAATTTCTGGTGGAAAAAGCCAGTGAGTTGGAGGGATCAGATGGTGTGTTGTTTTGATGGACAGAAATTTGAGTTTCTTCCTGGGTAATTAATGAAAGGGCTTTAGTAACTTGTGGAAGGGGGTCCATGAGAAGAAGTTGGCTACGTGTATGAGAAAAAGATTCATGCAAGCCCATCAAGAAGATGATCAAATATAGGTGTTCAAAGAAGTCTTCTAACTTACCACAGTCACATTTAGGGCGAAAATTAGTGATTTCATCCCAAAGTATTTTGAGTTGGGAGAAGTAGGCATTGACAGAGAGATTTTGTTGATTTAAGGTAACAGCAGAACGCATGAGAGAGAACAATCTAGGGCCACTAGCTTGTTCAAATCTTTGTTTCAGTTCTTTCCAAAGATTGGTGGCAGAAAGATGATATTGAATGGTGCGATGTATTTCTTTTGTTAAAGAATTAGTGATCCAAGTAACTACGAGTAAATTGTTCTGTCCCAAACATTAGCCATGATAGGATCATCGATTGGTTTAGGTAGAGAACCATCGATGAATCCAATTTTGTTTTTCACTGATAGTGCCATGGACATGGATCTGCTCCAATTGATAATTACTTTCGGTTAATTTTTCAGTCAGCAGGGTGGATGAAGTAAGGGCCAGTGGGATCTTCAAGGGGTGATCTGGTCCGAGAAGAAGAGGCAGTGGTTGGTGTGGTGGTTTGAGGATTTTCAGGATCCATGAAGAAGGGTTCAAGAATTTGGGAAGAAAAGATGGCAGATGTATGAAAGAAAGATCAAGAAAAGAGGGAAAGGATACCTTGAGAGAGTTGATGCAGGAACAACTGAATGATTTGCAGCGGAGATGGATGATTGGAAGAGATTTCAATTCAATTTCTTACTGATACCATATTAAACCTACTGAATCTTGATTTAGATATTGATATGTATATGAATACACTGAATTGTATATTGAGAATAATATGAAATACTTGATAGAAAGAATGTAAAAACTGTATTATAAATCTGAGAAAGTATATATGTGTAAAATACAATACAAATCCTAACTATATATAGGAAAATAATACAGGGGTAAAACAGGAAAAATACCTAAAACAAATAACTAACTATGACCGACCTAGATTAATTAACAACGGCTACTTTACAAACAAATCCCTAAATCAATTTAGGGCTTTCCACTCCTTTCCCGTTTTCTTCAATTTCATCAATCCAGCTTGAATTGATTTTCAATACCCGGGGTGAGCGATTTCACCTTTTGGAACAAGTATCGGAGAACACCCCACCAACATGGAATGACGGAGTATCCAATTCTTGAGGCAGAGCTTACCAGATTCAGAAATCCGATATCACACATGCATCACATGTGAATCAGTAGAGGTACGCTCAAACTCGATTGAACACCCCACTCAACAAAATATGATAAATAACAAACTTTAGACATAGACGGTAATCGGGGGCATACCATATCTCATGTGTTTTATTTAACTGATGAAAAAATGTTATTTTTATTAGCAATTAATTAAAATTTTAACAACTAAAAGAGATTACCCTCTTCTTGTCGGAACGTGGATGTATCTTTTATGATTTGTCAAGAAAGTAAAAATTATATCGCCGTATGTTATTTTTTTTAACCATTTTGGGATAAAATGCAAAACCAAATCTCTTTACTTAAAAATTGGCAATAACTTTCATATTAACTTAAAAAATTAGCAATTTAACCCGTAAGTTCACCTAATAATATAACCATTACGCCCTTCTTTACTTAAAATTTTGGCAGTGCACCCTTGTTGACTTATGGAGGTATTTTTGTCTACTTGTTTGTGGTTAACTTTTTAATTTTTTGATGGGCACAATGAATAGGAAAAATGTCCCTACCCACTTGTTCTTTGAAAAATATGCGCAATCCCTTATACTTTATCAAATCATGCACACTTTCTCTTTTAAGGAAAAATTGTTACCGCAAGGAATCATTTGTGTTTTAATCTTATTTTTATTATGCAAATAACCCACCTTGAGTTATGCTTGATTTGGATAGAGCCCCTATCACTTATTTTTATTAAGCGCAAAACCCCCTCCCCCCCCTCCTCCACCCTCCAACCTCCTGTGTTATCCTTAATTTGCACATAATCCTTATTTGTTTGCAGTACACACGCGTGGGGTTCACGCAATCCATTTTCCTATGGAAAGGGATTTCTTGCAAGATTTGCTATAACAAAAGGTAATTCCTTTCAATAAAAATAATATAAGGGATTTTTAAGCAGATTTTTAAAAACACAAGTGGGTTGGGTGGTTTTCTCCCTACAATGAACTAACGAATGTGAACACATTTTTCTCCCCCCATTAAAGTTGCAACCTAGTTTAAGTTTTAATTGGAAGAAGTTCTCACGAGCCTCGAAAAGAATCAAATCCAATTTGAAACTTCTCATTCATCACAGTGGATTATGATAGTTGAAATCTCTCCCTATGTATTTAACTCCCTGTTTAAATAGGCAATTTAATTCTCTGCAATAAATAAAAGGGCAAAATGACTCCCTATGATATCATAAATAGGCAATTTAACTCCCTGTGATAAAAAAAAAAAAAAAAAAAAAAAAAAGCAAAATCTCTCCCTGTGTTTTTATAAAAGAAGCATGTTGTCTCTTCTAAATTGCTTATTAATTTATATTATAGGGAGTTAAATTACTCATTATTTAATTTCACATGGAGGTAAATTGTCCATTTTTATATCACAAGAAGATAAATTGCTCATTATTTCATTTTAAAGAGAGTTAAATTGCCTATTTTTATTTCACAGAAAAGTAAATTACCCATTAAACATAACAGAGAGAGTTAACTCGCAAAAAGCTCTGCATTTAAGTAATCTCACATTTGCACAAACCTTGATTAATTCTTCTCGTTTATATATGGATCCTAGCTGCAGTAAGAATTCGTAACATAAAATGCAATTACCTGTCCAAATTAGTTGAATGGACAGAAAAATCTTATCTAAGACTCTCAGTCAATATTGCATCTTCTAGACAAGTGTTATCATTTCAAATTAGGTTGCTTTATCAAAGGAAAATTCAGTTAATTAGGTAAGTTCTTTGCACCGCCCAATCTTGGAGTCTCAATTATTTGCAAATATCTAGAAGGTTGTGATTCTTCGAACTTGTATGGCTTAATTCCACTTTGCATCTTATAAATAGGAGCAATTTTCATGTTGTATTCTATAAAAAAAATTATTACATTTTACACCTTAAAAATCACTATTTCATTTCAGATTGTACCCTCAACCATTTTCAGCCCATTTAAATCGCATGGGTAAGGATAAATATGTCCATTCACATTATTAACCACCCCAATTCCCTTCAAAAATAACATATGGGCAAATTTGATATCTCACTATAATAACTTAAAAAAAAGGCTGAAAAATAAAAAACAAGTTTTATGGGTACCATATTCTCAATTTCCCCTCTCTCTTCTTCATATCCAGTCCAGTGTCGTCTCTTTTTCATGTTTGAAGAAAAATGTGTTGGGTGCTAAGAAAAGAGAATAATTGTGTTTACCATATTCTCAATTTCTCATCTTATTTACGTTTTGATTCTCATTTTCGTTAACAACTCTATAACAAAAAATTAGTAATTAGGGATAATTAGGAATAACTACATGTACATCCTCAGAATTACTCTATTTCCCTTCCAAAATAACATATGGGCAAAATTGACATCTCACCATAATAACTTATAAAAAAGGCTGAAAATTAGAAAACAAGTTTTATGGGTACCATATTCTCAATTTCCCCTCTTTCTTCTTCAAATCCAGTCCAATGCCGTCTTTTTCTTTTTCATGTTTGAAGAAAAATGTGTTGGGTGCTGAGAAAAGAGAATAATTGTGTTTACCATATTCTCGATTTCTCATCGAATTTACGTTTTGATTCTCATTTTCGAATTAGTAATTAGGGATAATTAGGAATAACTACATGTACATCCTCAGAATTACTCTACATTAATTTCAATAATTATATGTAAAGTGAAAAAGAAAAAGGCGGCACTGGAATCAACTTGAAGAAGAAAGACGAGAAATTGAGTAACCCTAAGTCCTCGTAAGATTTGTTTTCTATTTTTCAGTTTTTTTAAGATATTATGGAGATATGTCAATTTTGCCTATATATTATTTTTTGGGGGAAATTGGGATGGTTAATCATATGAATGGACGAATTTACCCATACTCCGACATCTAAAGTAGGTTGAAAATTGTTGATGGTATAATCTGAAATGAAAGAGTAATTTGTAGGAGCAAAGTGGGATAAATTTTTTTGTAGAGTGCAAAGTGGGATTAAGCCAACTTGTAGAAAGAATCATTTTATTCTTGTCACTTAATCTAAAGAGAATTGCCAACTTTAGAGATCAGCCTAAAAATTATTTCATTAATCCGAATTTATTACATTCCCAATAATTAATATTCAGTTATGTGTACTTCATTGTTCTAACTTTTCTTTTTTACTCAATATTAAAGCAAATGAAATTGCAAGTGTGAAATCCTCATACTACCCTTAATAAACAAATCGTCTATTACAAGACAATCATATTTGTGAACTTGTGTTCATGATTCTCTCTTATTAATTAACAAAAAAAAAATGGTTCTCTCTAATTTATTTAGTCATTAATATTCCTTCATCCAAAAATCATTCAGTACCTATCTGAAAGGAATCTATACCAGTTGAGAAGGTAGAGATCAGGATATAATCTTTCTTTACTAAGAATAATATTTTTGTAGAGAAAATTGTAAATTTGGTACCATGCATACAATAAAGCACTTTGCATTATTAATATTACTATATACATAAATACACATTTAGTATCACAATTTAAATATTGAATGCAAAAATATTCATACCACCGTCAAATACTTTGACCGGAATGGTGAAATCGGTCACGAGAACTACACATGACTATTAATTCGTCTTTTGGAGTGAAAATGATCACATGAAAATGTGACCGAAACATATAATTTTTCATCCAAAAGACGAGATAATGGCCATGTGATATGTACGTGACCAATTCCGTTCATATTCATCCAATTATTTGACGTTAGTGTGAACATTGCAACCAAGCTTTAAATCGTTGTACTAAATGTGCATTTACGTATTATGTGGTACCAAATTTGCAAAGTGTTATATTATATGGTACCCAATATGCAATTTTTTCCATTTGAGAAGCTAGAAAGCCAGAATCTAATCTTTATATCCTTACATGAGAATAAGATTTCTATGTAAAGGGACTTCACTTACAAACTTCATCAACTCAAAACAACACCAAAACTTTCCATAATTTTTCTATACTTGCACCTTTCATTTCTTTCATTCACAAAATGACATCAAAAGCAGACTTAGTTAGAATAGGCAAGGAAGGATTTGCACTTGTCGACGAATACATAGCCATAAAGGGAAGGCCTTCTGCTCCGAGAAAGCCATACGTTTCACGAGAGGCTTATAAACCTTGTCTATATCAATACAAGCCACAACAGACGAATCTCTATCAAGTTGATGCTCGAGAACTGATGAACACTTACGAGGTTGTGCATTTTAACGATGAAGTGTCGACTATGAGCTATTCTAAGAAGAAATCTGCAAATACGGCTTATTAATTAGAACTTATCAATGGTATGTTATGTTGTGCAGTAGTGAAGCGTGCACTTGTGTATTTGTTAAGCATGCTCCTCGCGCATCGTATGTGATTTCAATACAAGAGTCACTTTATGTAGTTGTAAATGTAAATTGAATAAGTAGCAGGCCAAAGAAGCTATAAATAAAAAGTGTTCTTGGCTTTACTTCTGAAGTATGTTATGAAAAAATGATGTTTAATAATGAAAAGAGTTTCTACTATCAAAAAATGCCATTTAATTTAAAACTGATTATTTAGCCCTCAAACAAGGGAATATTGATTGGATATTTATATCCTAACAACATGCCAATAATGAACAGAAATCAGAGATATTTCCATTTTGTTGTAAGTGTGAGTAGTAGATCACTTATTTCGCCAATTTCATTAGAATTTTAATTGATCTCACATGTTTTAATCGGTTTTATCTTTTTTTCACCGATTTTATCCATTTTTTGTATTGATTTCACTCATTTTTTCTCTGACTTCACCATTCACCTGTTTCATCTATTTCATGCATTTCACCCGGATCTTCATGAATTTCACATGTATTTACCTATTTCACAAGAACTTTTTCACTGGTTTCATTAATCTTTTCACCAATTTTACCAGCGTTCACCAAATTCACCTGAAGCTTACACCAATTATCTTCATCAATTTTATCCTTTTTTCACTGCTTTAATACGTGTTCCACGATAAGAGTTCTATGAATATTAATTCAAAGTTATGTCTATATGCATGTCTTGGATATTCTTTATATAATTTTGCCTTTTTGTCTACTATCATTAGTCAGATGTAATTCTAATTTAATTTTTTTAGTGTCATTATAATATTTAAGAGAATTTGATTTTAAATTTTTATTTAAATGATACAAATAACATTTTGTTTACTTAATATCATATTGATCTTAGCTTATAATAGTTTATATACATATATATTTCAGGAGCAATTTGAAATAGTAGGATGATTTTTTTTTATTTCTTATATATGTTTCATTTTATGTGTTATAGGAAACGAAGATCAAAATTATAAAAGTTGATGTAAGAGATAATTTCTAAATATTAGGACCTAATGTAGGAGATAAATATAATAAGATTTCATGTTTAATTATACTTCTTCAAGTACTTATCATGTTTGCAAAATGTATTTTAGCCCGCACAATAAATTAAGAAACACACTACCTACTCGTACTTTTATAATAGTAGAGATATGTAAATACATCTCCTAATCAATTATATAAAAAAATTGGAATGAACCCCTTATTAACTCAAAAATTTGACTATTTAACCTACTTCTCTTGAAAATATAGCATTAGCTCCCTTATTTACTTAAAAATTTGGCAATGTACACCCTTTTCATTCATACTAATCAAACAAGTTTGAACAGTTTTTTTCGTTCGCTGACTTTTGAAGCTAGGCTCAAGCTCGATTCGATAAGCTAAAAATTGAAAAAAAAACATGTAAAATATCAAGCTACACGATACTCGGCTCGAGCTCGTTCAATAAAAGCTCGTTTGAGCTCGGCTCGATTGAAAATCAAATCAAGCTCAAACACAAAAGTTCAAGCTCGATAAAAATCAAACCAAGCTTGAACAGTGTATCGTTCGATACTACTCGACTCGATTACAGCCCTACTATCGGGCAAAGATCTAGCAAATCAACCTCCCCCCCCCCCCAATAAACCCACAAGGAAACTTGTTGGAAAAAATGAGTTAATGGACAATTTGGACCATAATTTTAAGTGGGCCATCTTGGAAAAGTGATGGGTGTTCTGGAATCATATTCTACTCCTTGATTAGATTAAATTGATATATTGTTATGTTTAAATCGAAATATGAGTGAATGGAATATTGAGACTCAAATTAAAGATCACCATTTGAAATAGAATAAACGAAAGGAAAAAGTTCCTATCCCACATAGGAGTGGTAGCAAACAATTTTGTTGTTTATAAATATGGTTTCTCAACCTTAAGGTGTAAATATGTGGTAGCCAAAAGGCTTTCTCTTGCGCTCGCATGGGTGGTGCAGGTGCAAATAATGTCAAATTTACACTTTGGACCTTACAATTTGTGCGACCTGCGGATACATATGCAGTCCTGGAAAGCCCAACTCATGCTGCCCAAGTTTTGATAATTTTTTCTTCCTACCCAAAAGGAAAATTGTTTCTATTTTTATAATGATGGTTTTTTTCTCTTCTGTAAATGGGGTATTTATACTACAACATTTCTGGCTTTTCCCGTCACCTTTTTATGGTAATAACTATCATACTCGACGCTTTTTCTTCATTTCTCGGCAGTTTATATGTGCCGGAAATCACTGCAACATTCCCGGCAAAATTTCAGCGGTTTTAAAGCGCCGGGTATAATCTGACATACCCGGCGCTTTTTTAATTGTACCTGACTGTTTAGAAAATGCTGGGACCCTTCACTTTTTTCATTTTTTTTTCTTTCTAATTGTTATTTTAGCTAATCTATATCTATATACTACTACTAAAAGTGTGAATAATTTTAAGTTTTTTTCTTTTTTTGTGAAAACAAAAATGCCCTTATTCAAATTGTTAAATATATTAATAAAATGTAATTAGACATGAATTTCCCTTAAATTTTTTCATCAAAAATTTGGTAAGAAAATATTTTAAGAAAAATTTTTGACTTCCTTTCTTTCTAACCAAGCACCATGAATATGGAAGAAAAAAAAATATATTCAAATTAGAGGGAAAAATGCATATTTAGTCACCCAAGTTTAACTCTAAACACACAATGGTCACTAAACGTTCAGGAATAATATATATAGTCACTCAAGTTACAAGTAATACCATCACTCAGCACCAACTCTAGGACATTTGACGTACAAATAACGGAGTATCATCACGAGACAGGCAAAAGCATAAAAACCAAACGATAAGGTAAGAGAAATAATTTGAGATATACTTAAAAGTAATGGAAGATGTATAATTATTTGAGTTAAAAATTCGGTAAATACAAGTGAAATCATTGAGTGAAAACATGTCAAAATTGGTTAAAATGAGTGAAATTAATAAAATGAAAAAAGTTCAACCAACAAAACAATGTCAAACCATTAGAAAAATGGTTTAAACTGAAAAAACTAAAGAAATCGATGAATATACACATGATGAAGTCAATAAATTGAATAACATTCATTAATGTGATATTTTATGACATAATGGAATTAATTTTACTCTGATTTACAACAAAATACAACTGAAATTAAATAAACACGTATAATGTATGTACACTTTAAGCCGATGAAAAACATGCATGTGAAATCTTAAATACATTTGAAATCGATGAAAGAATTGGCTAAAATTTATGAAAAATAGATGAAAACGGATAAAATCGGTTAAAATAAACAGGTCAAAAAATGTGAAATCGATGAAAATTAATTCGAATGAAATTTCTAAGAAAAATGATGAATCCAGTCAAATTGGGTAAAGCGGGTGAAGAAATGATAAAATCGGTCGAAAACGGAAAGTTGGTAAGAACATATTTAATCAATGAAAAATTCAGGTGAATAACATGGGAAATTAGTTTAAGAAGGGGTTAAAATGGTAAGAACGAGTGAAATCGGTAGAAAAAGAGTTAAAATTGAAGAAAAAAATGAAAGAAATCGACCAAAATCGAGAAAACAGTGAAAATTTGTTGGATAAGGATGAAGATGAAGAGCACTGAAGTCAATTAGTAAAGGGTGGTTTTGATGATTTTCAAAACCTAAGATCAACTAAGTATGGAAAACTTAGTTGTAAAAATCCTTAGAAGAATTTTGACCAATTAAGAAGACTATCAGAATGGTCAAAGATTCAAGGTCCAGAAGACTACTGATCTGCTCAAGGAAAGAAATCAGACTGGTGAAGATCAGCCGACTCAAATCAGATTTGTTCAAGTTTGGGATCAGCTCCGTTCATCATCATCAGACTTGCACTTTCGATCAGCCAAGTGGAAAGGATCAAGAAGTCTAACCAACGGTAATAAATGCCCCTGGAAGTAATAAATGCTGAAGTACAAGGTTATTAAAGACAAATGATTGAAGAAAGACCTCGTATCAGCTTGGTGCATTTAATGCTGCCTGACAGAAAGTACAGTTCGCAGTACTGTCACTGTGCAGAGAGCCGTTCGCGGAAATTAAGGACCAAAAATCAAGAGATT
Organism: Penstemon eatonii; assembly: GCA_038501285.1. Lineage (NCBI taxonomy): Eukaryota > Viridiplantae > Streptophyta > Magnoliopsida > Lamiales > Plantaginaceae > Penstemon > Penstemon eatonii. Next base: position 54,122,062 of record CM076715.1, on the reverse strand, counting down.
TGAATTTTGTCTCTCTTCAACGGACAAAATTCAAAAAGTGACTATAAATAGCTGAAGAGACGAAGGAAGAAATATATACAACTTCTGAGAGATCAATTAAAAAAGCAAAAAATTTCTAAGTCTCAAAAGCTCAAGAATAGCTCACTCGTCTGCTGAAACTCATTTGTTGACAGAAGCCGTTGATGTTCAAGAAAACATTTTCTGAGTGAATCTGTGAGAGAAAAGAGTTGTGAGGAGTTCTTATCCATCTTTGTGAGTGATAAGTCTCTGTAGAATAGGTCTTCTTTGTGATTTCCTATTGCGAGCTTACGGCCAGATTTATTAGCTGTTTTGGCGTGAGTGGAGTATATTGTAAATTGTGTGTTTATAGTATAACCCAAGATCTAAGTGACTTGAAAGAGTGGACTAAAGGATTTCAATCCATATAACTACTATAAAAATTCTGGTGTTTATTTTGCATAAGTTTTTGTGCATATTTTCAGATTTGCATATAACTCACCATTAAACCGTTTGAAAATTAAATTAAAGGAGTTTACAAAACTGGGGAAATAATTTTCAAACTGCTAAGTTTACTTGTGAAAAACACTTTGAAATCCGCAGCAAGTACTCTAGTATTAAAACTAATTTTTGACAATATCAGCTAAGTGATTATCAAATTAGTGGTCAACAAAGCTGTTCAAAGATTTGTTCGCGATCAGCCTTGTAAAATTACTGTTCGGTAACAGCTTAGTCTGTTTAAGTTTGAACAACAGTTTTTAAGTTTAAAATTTGATAAAAAGTTTCAGAGGTCTATTCACCCCCCCCCCCCCTTCTAGACCTCATCTGACCACTTGGGACCAACAAGTGGTATCAGAGCATGTGGTTCATTAGAATCAGTTGCCTGATCAACGAGCTTGATCCGAGTATTTTTCAAAGGTTTTCAAACTTTTCAAAAGAGCATCTTACTGAGAAATTAAATTTTTTTAAAAATGGATTGTATCAGCCCTGTTCCCCACATAGCTGGTATGAGCTTTGAAAACTGGAAGATCAGAATGGAGATCTTCTTAGCAGCCTACAATGATAGCATGTACACATGTATCATCAAAGGTCCATTCAAATTCACCAAGACTATTAAGGTTGATGAAGTCGATATAGTGGTGGAGAAAGACTTAACAGAGACGACAGCCGAAGAAATAAAGCTGTTCAACCTGGACAAAGTTGGGCGTTTTATCATGACCAAGGCCCTTGACAATGACAGATTTGACAAAGTCAAGCACTGCAAGACTGCCAAAGAAATGTGGGATAAGGTCCGTGATATGAGCGAAGGAAACGACGCTATCAAAGAGCATCAGTTGAGTGTTGCTCTGGAAAAGTTGGACAACTTCAAGATAAAGTCTGCGGAAACCATTGATCAGATGGATACAATGTTTACAAGGACGCTGAATGAAATTTTAAAGCTTGGAAAAACCTTCACTGATAAGGAGATAACCATCAGAGTGCTGAAGGCTCTACCTCCTAAGTTCAACTTGAAGGTGACAGCCATGGAAGAGTCAAGAGACTTGGGAAAGATCTCACTCACCGAGCTGTTCTCAGTACTCAAGGCGTATGAGTATAAATTGCCAAGAATGGGTCTTGAAGAAACCTCTACTTCAAGTCCCACAGTTGCCCTGGTTGCTGCTGAAAATCCTAGAAAGCCAGCTTACATAAGCAAAGACGTGGACTCATCTGATGAAGCCACACTACTCAACAAAAACACTACTGCAGACGTAGGATTGCTGATGAATAATTTCAAGAAGTTCTACAAGCGAAAAATGAAGAACAAATACAACAATGCTTCTACTTCTAACCCTACTTCTTCTTCTCAAGATAAAAATTCTTATAAATCTAAAATGATGTGCTATAACTGTAGGAAATTGGGTCATTTCATCAGAGACTGCCCATATCCTAAAGCTGAGAAGTACACTGAAGAAGAAAAGAGAATCAGAAAGGAAAGAAAGCATCAGAAAGGCAAGGTGCTGGTGGCAGAAGCGGAAAAGCTACCTGCTATCTACTCATCAGATTCGGATTCAGACACTTCTGATGAAGAATCTTCTGATGAAGAGAGACCTGCTCTTCTCTGCCTGATGGCTAAGGAATCTGATGGCTCTGAGGATGATGAGGTAACTCCTCTAGATAATGAATTATTTAATTCATTTGAACAAATGATGCTTAACAATACAAGTATTGCTGAAGCATTTACAAAGCTTAAGGAAGAGATGATATTGCTAAGAGAGCAAAACACTTCACTGAAACTTAAAGCTAAAAAGCCAAAAGAATCAGATGAATACAAACAGCTTGAGCAAGAAAATGAATCTCTGAAAGCTGAATGTGAAGTCCTTAAAGGAAAATTCATGGAACTTGAAAAGTCAATTAAGTCTCATGAAAAGTCAACTGTTGCATCCACTCTTATCAGTAGTAAACAGAAGACACCTTTAGATCAGGATAAGTTAGACCTGAACCATACTGAAAAGTTTATATCAGCTGACAACAGTAAGGTCATTTTGTATGTTCAGACCACTAAACATGTTTCACCTGAGAAAGTATTAAAGGAGACAAAAACTTCTAAGGCTAAAAAGAGCAAATAGCCTAGTGTAGGAAAACAGACTGGTAAGTCCAAACAGAAGAGTCCTAGGAAGTCTTCTGATAAGGCTAAAACCAATCAGACTAGTGATAAAACTATGCGCCATATCTTGCTAATCCAGCATGCATATCCTGCTTATCATGCATCTTATTCTGCTTATGAACAATATCCTTATCATGCTGATTATCAACAACATGACAAATCTTATAAACGTGATAAAGGCAAAACTGTTCATGCTCCTACTGAAACTCAGAAACCTAAGAAGCCTAAGACATCAACATCTTGGGTTGTCAAAGGTGGAACTAATCCTTCAGGACCCTCTCAATAAGGGTACCTAAAACAATTTTATTTTGTTTTGTAGGTTAGGATTAGGAGTAGGAGTAAAGTAGAGAAGACCTGGTACTTGGACAGTGGCAATTCAAGACACATGTGTGGAAACATACATGAGCTGACTGATGATGTTGTTGTGGATGGTCCAAATGTGACATTTGGAGACAGCAAGGAAGGCAAGATTGTAGCAAGTGGAAAGCTGATCAAAGGCAACATAGAGATTTCTGACGTCTCTTATGTTAAAGGCCTCAAATACAATTTGCTGAGCATAAGTCAATTTTGTGACAAAGGATATGCAGTCATCTTCTCAACAGATAAGTGCTACGTTGAACAGATTGGAACAAAGAAGGTCATTTTATCTGGAAGACGACAAGGGAATGTCTACACAATGGACTGAAATTCTGTTGACAAGAATTCAAGTGTTTGTTTGGTGGCATCAACACCAAGTGAAGTCAGTTGGCTGTGGCACAAAAGAATGAATCATGTGAATTTCAAGACCATCAACAGACATATCAAGAATGATCTGGTAGAAGGAATTTCAAAGACAGTCATGAGCAAAGACAAGCTTTGTGGCGCATGTCAGAAGGGTAAACAAATCAGGTCATCATTCAAAAGTATGAAGCACCAATCATCTGGAAGGATCTTGGAGCTGCTACATATGGACTTATTTGGACCCATTGATCCAATCAGCAACGGTGGAAAGAAATACTGCCTAGCTGTTGTGGATGATTATTCAAGATACACTTAGGTGATTTTCATGAAGAAGAAAAGTGAAACAACGGAGCATCTTACAAATCTGATGGAGAAGATTCAGAACAAAAAGAGTATGAAAATACTAAAGATCATATCAGATAGAGGGACTGAATTTACAAACTTTACTGTTGAAGAGTATTGTAATGCCAGAGAAATCAGCCATGAGTACTCTGCTGCCAGAACCCCTCAACAGAACGGAGTTGCTGAAAGGAGAAACAGAACTCTAAAAGAAGCTACCAGAACGATGATAGCTGAAGCTAAGCTGCCTCAAAGATTATTGGCAGAAGCAACAAATACAACATGCTTTACCCAAAACAGATGCATGATCAACAAGCATCAAAACAAGACTCCATATGAAGTTTGAAACAACAGGAAGCCAAACATTCATTACTTTAGAATTTTGGTTGTAAATGCTTTGTTTTAAATAATGGAAAAAATCACCTTACTGCTTTTGCAGAAAAGGCTGATGAAGCAGTATTTGTAGGATACTCTACTATTAGTAAAGCTTATAGAGTCTTTAACAAAAGAACTTTACTTGTTGAAGAATCCATTCATGTAGTATTTGATGAACCTAGTCAATCTTCTGAAAAGAATCAAAGTACTGATCAGAATCTGTCTACTGATTTTCAGAAATTGAGTGTTGAAAAGAATGAAGAATATATTCTCATCATACTACCTGATCTCAACTCAGCTGCTAACTCATGTGCTGTTCAAAATCACAATGCTGATTGTCTAGCAGAGGAGTTGCAAACAGCTGACAGACCAGAGATTGTTCAACAGACAAGTGTTGTTCAATAGACTACTACTGGAACTCCAACAGTAGTGTTGCAAGATCACAACAGAGGACAACATTATGATTTGCAACCTGATCTTAGATGGCTCAAGAATCACCCACCAGAGCTGGTGATTGGTGATCATTTGGATAGAGTAAAGACAAGGAGAGATGCTGCAAGTGAAGCAATATTTGTCAGCTTCATATCTCAAATTGAGCCCAAACAGATTGAAAAAGCTCTTAATGATTCAAACTGGATTGAAGCTATGCAAGAAGAGCTAAATCAATTTGAAAGGAACGAAGTCTGGTACTTAGTTCCTAGACCAAGTCATCAAAGAGTTATTGGCACTAAATGGGTATTCAGGAATAAAATGAATGAGGATGGTGTTGTCACCAGAAATAAAGCAAGATTAGTTGACAAAGGCTATTGTCAAGAAGAAGGTATTGACTTTGATGAAACTTTTGCACCAGTAGCAAGATTAGAGGCAATCAGACTCTTTCTTGCCTATGTTGCTCATAAGAATTTCACAGTCTATTAGATGGATGTGAAATCAGCTTTTCTCAATGGAGAATTGCAAGAAGAAGTTTATGTTGAACAACCACCTGGATTTGAAGCCTATCAAGAAGAAGAAAAGGTGTATCGTCTGAAGAAAGCCCTCTATGGACTGAAACAGGCTCCAAGAGCATGGTATGACACCCTATCTGATTTTCTTTTAATTAAAGGATTTCGCAAAGGTAAGGTTGACAAGACCCTGTTCACTATTGAATGGGAAAATCATATATTGTTTGTGCAAATATATGTGGACGATATCATTTTCGGTTCAACAAATAAACAGATGTATGATAAGTTCTCAAAGCTGATGCAGAACAAGTTTGAAATGAGCATGATGGGAGAACTTAATTATTTTCTTTGTTTGCAAGTAAGACAGTTGCCTGATGGAATATTCATCAGCCAAGCAAAATACACAAATGATCTGTTCAAGAAATTTGGTATGAAAACTAGCTCTACTGCTAATATTCCAATGTCTACTAGTCTTCGTTTGGATAAAGATGAAGATGGAAAATCAGTGGACATAACCAAGTACAGAGGAATTATTGGGTCACTGTTGTACTTAACAGCTAGCAGACCTGATATTATGTACTATATTGGGGTTTGTGCGAGGTATCAATCAAATCCTAAAGAATCTCAACTCCTAGCTGCCAAAAGGATACTCAAATATCTTAAAGGTACTGAAGATTTGGGATTGTGGTATCCTAGGGAATCTGGATTTGAACTTATTGGATATTCAGATTCTGACCTTGCTGGCTGCAAGATTGACAGGAAAAGCACAACAGGTGACTGTAAGTTCTTAGGTAGTCGTCTGATCTCTTGGATGAGTAAGAAACAGACTTCAGTATCCATATCAACTGCTGAAGCTGAATATATAGCTGTTGGAGCTTGCTGTGCACAAATATTATGGTTGAAGCATCAACTAGAAGATTACAACATAAAAATTAGTGGAATACCTATCTACTTTGACAATACAAGTGCAATCAGCCTTACTCAGAATACTACAAGTAATTCAAGGACTAAGCATATTGAGATCAAACATCATTTCATTAGAGATCATGTGGAAAAAGGAAATGTCATGATAGAATATGTGTTTACTGAAAATCAGATTGCTGACATCTTCACAAAACCTCTAAGTGAGACAAGGTTTTCAACTCTAAGAGCTGAACTAGGTCTACTAAAATTGGATGCATAAGTTGAGGGGGAAATCATCAGAAGACTGAAGTTTAACAGCTTACTCATCATATTATCTTCAATGATTAACTCTCAACAGACTAGTTAACTTATGAATTCTTAAAGTCAGGGGGAACGTGTAAGACTACCGGTACTTCTGATTAAAAGATGAAATTCGTTGATGACAGTTAGTTGAAGTTATGTTTTCATCAGAAGATTAAAGTCTTGAAGATTAAATATTAATTATCTAGCTGGATTGACAAACAGCCGAGGAAGGTTATCAGTTATTAGCTTTCACTGATAACAGCTTTGTCATCAGGACGGTAGTCCTATCAGATAAATATTTTAGTTACCTGTCTGATCAACTGTATAAAAGCTAAGTATATTAAAAACGTTTTATCTAAAACACGCTTTTATAAGTACAGTAAGGCGGTTCGCATTCCCGCCTGTCATTAAATGCTTTTTGAATTTGAAAAGGCGTAACTGACGATGCACGATCAGGACTGACAAGAAACGGATCTAACGATTGGATGGTATCACGGAAAAATAAATACCCTAACTCTATAAATTCAGATCTGATCAGACTTGTCGTTCTTTATGCACCCAAATATACTTAGAGAATTTTTGAGAAAAATTTCCTTGCACTCTACTTTCTGCAAATCCTGCTATTTCACTTACTTCCACAGATTCAAGATGAGTTCTGGTTTGAAGCAAAGGCGGAGGGTATGTATCTTGTCTACGATGCATACTATCAATCTGGTACGGATTTGATGAAGCAACTGTTGGAGAAATTCAAAGTTGCTTCACTTGTGAATTTTATGGAGTTGCATGAAGGTCTGGTCTGGAAGGACCAAGTCTTGGAGTATTACGGATCGGCTGAAGTGGATTTCACGAAGATGGAGATCAAAGCCACTGTTGGGGGAAAATCTGTAGTCATAACCCCTGCTCTACTCCATGAGACTTTTGGCTTGCCAAACAGTGGTCGACATGACGTCTCTACTCTTGCTGAAGAAAAGCTTCAAGAATTCTGGGCCATCTGTGCCAAAGAAGGAAAGATGTTGACTGGCAACATCAAAAAGAGGCAACTGAAAGACGAGTATCAGCGCATGGCTGATATGGTCACGAAGCTGATAGAGAATTGTACATTCTCTTTGGATGCTGTTACAATAAAAAGATTCAGCATCATGCTTGCCATTTATTACTCTTTGGAAGTGAACTGGTCGGTTGTCGTCTGTAACATCCTGGCTCACTTTCATGAGAAGAAAGGAAAGAAGTCTTCTCAGCAGACCAATCACAGGATCACCTTAAGTTATCTGCTTCACAAGATGGGTTGTCAAATGACCAATGGGAAGAAAATCCATACTGCTAAGGAAATGGCAAAGTATGTGGCTGTTCTGAAGAGGAAAGCTGATGAAGAGGAGAAGGAACCAAAGGAAAAGGTTCATGCCAAAAAGCAAAGGAGATTGGTGAAAACAGCTCAGCTTGCTGTTGAAAAGAAGAAAGTTGAAGAGCCTAAGGAAATGGCTCAGAAGAAGAAAGTCAAGACTTCTGTTCAAATAGCCTAGCTAGCTGTTGAAGCCAGAACAGAAGAGTCTGGGGCAAAGGAGGTACTTGATGCCATCATAAATCAGACTATTGCGGAGATACAGAATATATCTCCTGCTTCTTCTTCAAGAACTCCATCTGCTGAACATCCTGATGAGAATGTTTCTCATAGGACAAGAAGTCAACTAAGGGACACAGGTGCTTCCAAACCTGTTCCAGGAAGAACAAAGAAAACTGCTAGAAAGAAAATGACTTTTATTGACTCACCCACTGAGTTAATAGATTTGGTAAGAGAAAGCCCTCATTCAGCAGAGAGGCCTGTTTGTGCTGATGAAACGTCTGCTGCTGAACAAATTGATGCGCAACAGACTGCTCAAGAAAAACCAACAGCTGAGGTTGCTAAACCTCAAGATGATCCAGATGTGATGATCATCAATCCAATAGCAGTTGCACCTCTTGCTTCTGTTGGACCTGTTCAAGCTGATATGGGAAAGAGAAAAATCCTTATCAAAAGAAAGAAAATCTCTGCTGCTGACAAAAAGAAGAGAGAGGAAGCTGAGCAGTGTAAGAGAGATGAACTGGAGGAGAAAAGAGCTTTGGAACTTAGCAAGGTCCAAGCCGAAAAGGATGAACAGAGGAGAAAAATGTCTAAAGCAGAACGTAAGGCTGCTGAAGATGCTGAACTTGCCATGGTGATTGAAATAAGCAAGACGGATGCACATGGACCTGTTCATGCTGGAGGGATTAAGATTGGGGAATCCAAAGAAGCTAAGACAAAGATGCCTGTTGGCACTGTCAAGCCAAAGGCCAAGTTTGAAGTTAGAAAATCATTTGATATTATCAACTCCGATAAATCTCTCTTCAACAGGTTTGAAAAGACCTTAGCTTATTATGACAAGAAACTGATGCTGAAGACTCTATTCACTCATGAGAAGCCAAGATACATGAATTGGAGAAACTATAGATTGAATAAATCTATTGAAGAGCTTCAGAGTTGGAAGGATCTAGCTGATGAAGAAAAGTGGGTTCTTCAATGGCTGAAGGCTGATTCCATTCAACAAGCCTTGGATCCTGATTTTGTACGGGATGCTATGCATCAATATGCAAAGGATTTTGCAACAGAGGAGGCCAAGATTATTGAGAATACTTTGCCTGCAAAGAGAAGAAAATCTGATGATGCTGTTGAAAGGGCCATTCAGATTGCTGTTATGACTGCCTTGAAGAAATGGGCTGCTAAGTCAAGATATCAGCAAGGTTCGTCAAGTGAGCTGCCCTCGCTGCCAAGCATTCAACAGATCACGTTTGGCAAAGAAGTAAGAGATTACTATGAAATGCCTAAGGTAAAGGCGTCTGCACCAAAGCTTTAGCCTGTTGTAAGACAAATCCGTCAAACAACAACCTTTACTGATGACGGCAAAATCATAAGTAAAGTCTTTGAAGATGTAATTGATCAGCCCAAAGCTGCTGATGAACCCTTAGCACTTGAGTGGAAAGCTAAGGAGTCCAAAGCTGATCAGGAGACTGACCTGAAGGATGCTCCTGTCCACCAGGAGAGTGAAGAAGATCAAGCTGCTGCTCATTCTGCTTCATCAGCTGATTTGCATTCATCACTGATGGAAGCCTTCCAGCTGTTAATGGAAAACTCAATGAAGGAAATGGAAGAAAGAAACAACATGCAGTTGAAGAAATTGCAGCAAGAATTGGCAAAGTCTAACAGATTACAACTTGAGCACATGCAATTACTTACTGCAAGAACAATCAAGAATGCAATTGATAATTTTCCTCTGCCTGAGGATCATACTAGGCAGATGACTCAGAGTGTTGTAGAAATGAACAGAAATATTGAAGATGTGAAGGCTGATGTCAACCATCTGCATACTGCCTTGAAGAGAGCTAAAAACAACATAGTTGATCTCACTGCAACCTTCATCAAAATCAGCGACGATGAGAAAGCAGTTAATGTTGGACTGTTGCAGGAAGTTAATAAAGCTGGTGATGTTATACGTGAAGAACTTACCTCTATGCAACTCAACATTGATTGTCTTAATGATCAGAATGACTCCATCAGCACCTCTCTCAATCATCTAACTGCCAATCATGATGTAGTTAATCAGAACTTGAAGGCTTTATGTGCTGCGATGAAGATTCAGTCTGTTGCACTCAACCCTCCTATCAGACTTGCTAGTGTCACCATTTCTGATGATGACAAAAAGGGGAAAGAGAAGAAGGAAGAGGAAAAAGCTGAGGAAGTTGCTGCCTTTGAACCTGAAAAGCCTGAAGCTGCTGAAGAGACTGAAAAAGTAGAAGGCAAAGACGAAGCTGCTGAAGAAACCAAGGATAAAGCTAAGGAAACAACTGCATCCAAGGATTCTGATGGAGAAAAATCAGAGCCCTTTACCAAATTCAAGGATGAAGAGAGGATCAAGAGAAAGATGGACGAAATAGCAAGTGAAGAGGAGATCAAAACGAAAATGGAAGTTGTTAAGTCCAATCTACTTTTGGATGATGATGCTGATGAAGATGAGAAGAAGAAGATGATGAAGAATCTTCTTATGAATATGAATAAGTGCTTGAAGGAGATGATGAAGAAGCTGATAGTTAGTATAAGCAAATCCATTGTAATCAGTTATCTTTATTTCTTTTTCAGTCATCCTATCTGAATAGAAATTGTAACTTGTAATTATTATCATATTATCAATAAAAAGTACAAGTTCTGTTTCCAACACATCTTTTCTATCTCAGAAAATTTTGAGGATCAAAACTTTAGTATAGGTAAAACAGGTACTTAGCTGAAGTTTTGTCATCATTAAAAAGGGGGAAATTGTTGGATAAGGATGAAGATGAAGAGCACTGAAGTCAATTAGTAAAGGGTGGTTTTGATGATTTCCAAAGCCTAAGATCAGCTAAGTATGGAAAACTTAGTTGTAAAAACCCTTAGAAGAATTTTGACCAATTAAGAAGACTATCAGAAGGATCAAAGATTCAAGGTCCAGAAGACTACTAATCTGCTGAAGGAAAGAAATCAGACTGGTGAAGATCAGCAGACTCAAATCAGATTTGTTCAAGTTTGGGATCAGCTCCGTTCATCATTAGACTTGCACATTCGATCAGCCAAGTGGAAAGGATCAAGAAGTATACACAAGGTAATAAATGCCCCTGGAAGTAATAAATGTTGAAGTACAAGGTTATTAAAGACAAATGATTGAACAAAGACCTCGTATCAGCTTGGTGCATTTAATGCTACCTGACAGAAAGTACAGTTCGCAGTACTGTCACTGTGCAGAGAGCCGTTCGCGGAAATTTAGGACCAGAAATCAAGAGATTTGAATTTTGTCTCTCTTCAACGGACAAAATTCAAAGAGTGACTATAAATAGCTGAAGAGACGAAGGAAGAAATATATACAACTTATGAGAGATCGATTAAAAAGCAAAAAATTTCTAAGTCTCAAAAGCTTAAGAACAACTCACTCGTCTGCTGAAAGTCATTTGTTGACAGAAGCCGTTGAAGTTCAAGAAAATATTTTCTGAGTGAATCTGTGAGAGAAAAGAGTTGTGAGGAGTTCTTATCCATCTTTGTGAGTGATAAGTCTCTGTATAATAGGTCTTCTTTGTGATTTCCTATTGCGAGCTTACGGCCAGATTCATTAGCTGTTTTGGCGTAAGTGGAGTATATTGTAAACTGTGTGTTTATAGTATAACCCAAGATCTAAGTGACTTGGAAGAGTGTACTAAAGGATTTCAATCCATATAACCACTATAAAAATTCTGGTGTTTATTTTGCATAAGTTTTTCTGCATATTTTCAGATTTGCATATAACTCACCATTAAACCGTTTGAAAATTAAATTAAAGGAGTTTACAAAACTGGGGAAATAATTTTCAAACTGCTAAGTTTACTTGTGAAAAACACTTTGAAATCCGCTGCAAGTACTCTAGTATTAAAACTGATTTTTGACAAAATTAGCTAAGTGATTATCAGATTAGTGGTCAACAAAGCTTTTCAAAGATTTGTTCGCGATCAGCCTTGTAAAATTACTGTTTGGTAACAGCTTAGTCTGTTTAAGTTTGAACAACAATTTTTAAGTTTAAAATTTTACAAAAAGTTTCAGAGGTCTATTCACCCCCCCTCTAGACCTCATCTGACCACTTGGGACCAACAAAAATATTATAACCGATAAAAAATTGAAAAAGTTTCTAAAATAAAATAATTCGGTAAAAAAAGTTCAAGCAGTGAGAACATATGAATCGATGAAAGTTCGGGTGAAATTTGTGAGGAAACGGATGAAATCAGTCAAAAAAGCTTGAAGTCAGTGAAAATATATTTAACCAATAAAAAATTTAGGTGAATACCATGTGAAATTAGTGAAATAGGTGGAAACGAGTTAAACGTTAACCGACAAAAACAAGTTAAAATAGGGATAAAATAGTTTAAATTAAAAAAAAGATCGACAAAAAATGGAAAAACAATGAAAAATGTTATAATCTATTAAAAAGTGAAAAAATTGATAAAAAAAATTAAACTATGAAAACATATGAATCGATGAAAATTCGGGAAAAATTGGTAAAAACCGGTGAAACCAGTAAGAAATAATGTTCGTGAAATAGATGAAAGTTCCGGTGAAATTTATGAAGAAACGGATGAAACATGTGACATCTGTGAATAATGGATAAACTTGACATGAAAACTACTATGATGGAATGAACTAAATAATGTTCTTATAATCTTATTTTAGAACCAATTTTATAAGATTTAATGACTAAATCAGTTCTTATTTTATATTTTATTACAACTATTCTAAGCAATCTTTTTTTTATAAACCAATAATAATTAATAAAAATAAATTTTTTAAAAAATAAATTGACCATTGATAAATATATGATATTTTATGATATAAAAATAGCTAAATTTACTCTAATTTATGAAAAATACACATAAAATTAAAACTAGACACGTGCGTGCACTTTTCTGGTCTTTAAGAAAGTTTTGACGTTTCCTGCTCTTTTCTCTTTTGAGTTTTTTCTTCACGAACAAATACTTTAGCTTACATTCGCATCACTAACTTTCGAAATTTCTTCATAGATCAAAAATTAAGTTTGAGTAATCTTCTTTTCTCAGTCTCGATTATGTACGTTTTCCTCAATTTATTCCCGTTTTCGAATTGTTCATCAATTGAGGTTTCTGAATTGGTAAAGCTGCGTGAAAATTGGACGATATGGCGTCTCCTCCACCGCTCGACTCCAACAAGGCGAGAAAGTAACGGTGAGAAACCCTAGTTTGTTATTTTGCAGGAATGGTTCATTCTCCTGCTTTGTTTGTTTCGTATATGACACATTCTATTGAAATTCTCGTTGTCTCCGTTATGTAAGCTCCGTTTAGCTAATTGGTGTTTTAAAATGTTTAGCTCCGTTTCGTATACAGGTTTTTCTACTTTATTGTAGCTTAAAATTTTGGCTAATCTCTTTGTGATTCTGGAATTTTGCAATAATATATTAAATTTAGTAGGATTTAGATGTGTATGATATGGATTTTATGTAATATTTCACCTCAATGCTAGAAAGTACCTGAGTCTGTTTTCACCTACTCCCAATTTGTTATTGTAATTAGTCAATCGTTGTCTTCTTCTGGACTACAATTTGCAGCCTTTGAGCGGAATTCACACTCGAGCTGTTTCATGCTTCAACTTTTGTAGAACAAGGTCAGATTGTAAAGTTTGATTTAGCTCAGTTTGTTAGAGTTGGTTTTCGTCATATTGTTAGTACAGTTTTCAGAGTAAAGTACAGAGTATGGTTTAAGCTTTGTTTGTTTCTATGGTATACCATTGGTAACTGAGTCTTCTTTTTTGTCCAAAGAAGCTGCTTGGTTGAGGAGCGAGCAGTTGGTGACACAAAGGTAAGTACACTATTTGAAAATTCCAAACAATTAATTATTTACTTGATTCCTTGTTATCACATTAACTTTTTTGATTTTATTAATACTCATGTATTGATGATGCATGTTAAGTGTGAGTTATATAAACTTAATTCATATTCATATTTACAGAATGGAAGGTTGCTATATCTTATAGTTCTATGCTAGAGTTTTGATTAAACTCTTATATTTTCTCTAATTGTTTTCCCAAGGGATTGGTCTTCTTCAAGTTGTAATGTATAGCATAGAGTAATTAAAACTTTTCTTTCTCTTAATTTCAGGTATGCTAGATTCAGGTATATGTGTTCATATTTTCATATGCCGTAGTATGTATAAGTTATGCTAGATTTTGTTATGAATTAATTAATGAAGTGTTATATGGAATGAATTGATTTGAATTTAAAAATACACAGAAAGTTTACAATTCATTAAAGAAACAACATAATGAGCTTTAGAAGCAAGGAAAAAACTGAACCTGGACAACATAATGAGCTTTATACTCATTAGTCTAATTACTTTGTATAATTTGGGCATGATATAATATCAACCTAGAGACCACGGAACGGTTTATGTAGAGAGTTTTGGCATTAATTTAGCAGGACATAGATATCATTTCAAGAATGATTAATTATTGCTAATTATTATGTTGGTTTTTCGTACAGGCATTCTTTTCTCAATGGACTTCTTGGAGCCCTACATTTTGGAAGCATATACATTACAATTAGTCCTCTGATTTTGGTAAATTTATTGATAAATACAAAGTTCGTCAACTGTGTGTGGTATTATATTCAAGAGAAACATCGAGGAGGAGGACTTCTTGGATAATTTTCATCAGTTTGTGAAAGTTACTGTGCTGAACTCTTTAGGTGGTTTTTATTTGCCTTTTTTTTTTTCCGTTGCCTTTGTACATTGCCTTTAATTTTCTGTTACACCTCTCATTGAACCTCTGTGGGTTAATTTAATTGGCATTAGAGTTTCCTATATTTTATTGTTAGGATTTCAGAACCTATATGCATGCATGAGATTGTAGATGAGCACTATAATTCAATCCTTGTTCTTACAAATCTAGTTTTGTGTAAATGAAATGTTATATTTTGTCCTCAGAATGTAACATATTATAATATTATTCATGTCAATTAGTTTGTTTGTGGTTGTAATAAAATGAACTATTTTTTCTTGTTTATTTTTGGATGTTTACTTTTCTTCTTATATTTCCAATTTTTTTCTCAATTTTAGGTACCTCAAAGGAGAAGATATCACAACTTGAATTACGAAGAACTGATGGAGTTAAGGAAGTTCTGGAACATGGAATTTCAGCCCCTAACTCCATATAGTTGCTTACTAGAGAGGTGTTTTAACTCTTGAAATTTAGAACATAGCATTCTTCTTGCTTTGAAACTCTACTGGTCCTATACGAACTTGCAGGTGAGAAGAGAAACTCCAGACATATCACAACATTTATACATTAATTTTTTCCTATGGCGGAGTACATTATTTCTGGTGGTTTAAAGAGTGTCTGAAACAAGGAAGCACAACAGACTAAGTACATTCGCCCTTTTCTAAGTTTATTGTTAATTGCTAATGCAAAAAATAATCCATTATTTCTGGTGGTTTTGCGAATTGGTTCTATTGGATTCCTTCATCTGTGTTGACGAATCTTTTACCATTTTGTGAAACCATTAGAAGAGTCTTTGTGAATGCATTCACTTCTACTGATTGCATATAGAATTGATTGATTTTATAGACACCTGTAGAACTATGTGGAGAGGGCATGATAAAGTATATTGCTAGGGACTATTATCTTGCTCCTCAGTTTGTTTTACTTTGCTTTATAGATTGTATACCCCATAATTATTAATTGATAATCTGCTTGTTAATTGGGCTCTAATTTATTACCCTAAACTGTGATTCGTGGAAATGTTCCTATTGGTAATATATTTCATGTCTAGGTTCTATTTGGTTGAATTTATCATGTTTATTGTTGGTTTGTCTTGTTTAGCTACTAAGGTTTGTGTTTCATTGTTGTTAAAATTCCTAAGACGTTCATTTTCTGTATTTCAGGAAGGTGTTGTCAAAGAAGAAGGTTTAATATGGATGGTTGGATCGCACATTATTTTGTATTTTAGTTTGATAGATATTTTATTAATGTTTTTTGGTCAATCCAAATTGTCGTGACATTACATTTGTTGGATGGATGATTTGGAAAAGATACATATTTTCATTGTATTTGTTGGATATTTAGAAAAATATGTTTATTGTGATTGAATTTGTTAAAAGATTATTAGAAAATATTTACTGAATTTAGATTTGGATTATATATATGAACTAATAAACTAAAGTACAAAATATATCTTAAAAATGATGAATTATTTTATATTCATAAAAAAAAAAAATAGAAAAACTGTGCTCATTCCCGGCGCTTTTAAAGTGCCGGGAAAACGTTGGGAATATTTATAACCGGCGAGTAAAAACCGCCGGGAATGCTTATTCCCGTCGCCCCTTTTACCCGGCGGCAGTGGGACGGTTTTTGAAGCGCCGGGGATACATTCCCGGCGTTTTTTTGGCAATTCCCGGTGCTTTTTACGTACCGAGAAAGACCTTAAATGTTGTAGTGTAATTAAGAGGCAATATGTAATAGATGATTCTCCAATTAATGTCATTAGTTTTATTTTTTGACCGTTGTATTATGAGAGATAGTTATTGCAGGGAACCTCAAGCACCAGCCACTGACGGTGAGGGAGAGAATCAATCTTAAGGACATTGTGTTTTCATAGAAGTCTCGGTTTGTTCGAGTTTTCAGTCGGTTATGTTTATAAGTTAATTTTCAATTCGGTTATCCTATACACGTATAGAAAGATCCTCCTAAAAATGGGATATACACATATCAAAAGTAACCTTATTCATATGTATAAATACTTCAAGGTATGACTAAAATAACATAATCAATCTTTACATACTCTAATACTTTATACATATTTGTTAAACTTCGACAACATCTTGCTGACTTAAGTATCGGAGAACACCCCACCAATACCCCAACGACGTGCAGTCTTTGTTTTATAGGACATGGAATGACGGAGTATCCAATTCTTGAGGCAGAGCTTACCAGATTCGGAAATACGATATCACACATGCATCACATGTGAATCAGTAGAGGTACGCTCGAACTCGATTGAACACCCCACTCAACAAAATATGATAAATAACAAACTTTAGACACAGACAGTAACCGGGGACATACCATATATTTGAATAAAATGAAATCACCTCTCATGTGTTTTATTTAATTGACGAAAAAATGTTATTTTATTAGCAATATTTTAATATTTTAACAAGTAAAAGGGATTACCCTCTTCTTGTCGAAAAGTGGGAGTCTCTTTTATGATTTGTCAAGAAAGTAAAAATTTATCGCCGCATGTTATTTTTTTTACTATTTGGGATAAAATGCAATTCTATTTATAACATTCATATTAACTTAAAAAATTGGCAATTTATCCCGTAAGTTCACCTAATAATATAGCAATAGCTCCCTTCTTTACTTAAAATTTTGGCAATGCACCCCTATTGACTTATGGAGGTATTTTTGTCTACTTGTTTATGGTTAACTTTTTAATTTGCAGATGGGCACAATGAATAGGAAAAATGCCCCTACCCACTTGTGCTTTCAAAAATCTGCGCAAAATTCTCTTTGTTATTTTTATCGCAAGGAATTCCTTATATTTTATCAAATCATGCACACTTTCTCTTTTAAGGATAAATTGTTACCGCAAGGAATCACTTGTTTTTTAATCTTATTTTTATTATACAAAGAACTCACCCTGAGTTATGCTTGATTTGTATAGAGCCCCTATCACTTATCTTTATGAAGCAAAAAAACCCCTCCCCCCCCCCCCCCCAAACCCCCTTTGTTATCCTTAATTTGCACATAACCCTTGTTTTGCTCGCAGCACAGAAGCGTGGGGTTCACGCAATCCATTTTTCTATACAATGGGATTCCTTGCAAGATTTGCTAAACAAAAGGTAATTTCTTTCAATAAAAATAGTATAGGGGGGTTTTTCGCAGATTTTCCAAATTACATATGGGTTGGTTGTTTTTCTCCCTACAATGAACTAACAAATGTGAACACACGAGGGCTTTTGCTAATTATAGGTCCTCAAGTGCTACCAGTTGTCCCAAAATCACTTGTTGTTAGGAAATACGCATACACTTCTCTTATAATGCATTCACGTAAGGGCCGATATTCGACTCCCCCACCCTCAGGTTGGGTGCCACTGAACAATTGTTGTCATATGCACACTCAGTTAGGGTGCCCAACAATATCCGCCTCAGCAATATTTTCTACTAGGAATCGAACACGTGATATTGGCTCTTATACCTCTTGTACGTAGGACCTCAGTCACTACCAGTTGCCCCAAAATTAATTGGTGTTAGGAAATGCGCATACCCTTCTCTTATAATGCATTGACACAAGCACCCACAATATTCGATTGTGACTCCACCTGCACACTCAATTTTGATGCATCGGAACAATTGATGTCACATGCATACTCAGTTAATGTGCCCAACACTAGTAAAGATAACATAAATATTTTTTTGTCAACTAGTTAAATCACACGTGGTGATTTTGCATTTTACTCCATATATGTCACACACAACTTCTCATTCACATCAATAAATAATTTGTTTTCTACCCCCAAAAAAGTGGCTAACCTAGTGTAAAATTCCAGTCGGAAGAAGTTTCCACGAGCCTCGAAAACAAATCAAATATGAAAGTTCTCATTTATCACAATGGTTTATGGTAGCTAAAACAAGACGTAATTTCAAGGAAAAATGCACGATACTGCCTTGTACTATGTGAAACTAGCACCAAACTTCTTTGTACTTTCAAAAACTCCACAAATAACATAATCCATCTCCTTTAGTCCGTTTTTTAACAATGCGATTTTTTTTTATTTTTTGCGTATTTTTCAGCACAAAACTCCCTTGTACTTTTGAATGTTAGCGCAGAATTCCCATCTACATTTGAATATTAGCTTAAAACTACTTTTGAACATTTACACCAAGAGTACTCTAACTATGTCTGGAGGTAACTTAGGCAATTTTATTAAAAATTAACATTGTATAACACAGTATACTATCGTGCATTTACCTGTAATCTCACATTTGCACAAACCTTAATTAATTCTTCTCGTTTATGGATCCTAACTGCAGTAAGAATTATGACCTTTAATTCGTAAATCGTAACATAAAATGCAACTACCTGTCAAGAATAGTTGAATGGACAGAATTATCTTATCTAAAGATTCTCAGTCAATATTGCATCTTCTAGCCAAGTGTTGTCATTCCAAGTTAGGTTGCTTTATCAAAGGAAAATTCGGTTAATTAGGTAAGTTCTTTGCACCGCCCAATCTTGGAGTCTCAATTCTTTGCAAATATCTACAAGGTTTTGATTCTTCGAACTTAAAAAGAATCATTTTTACTCTTGTCACTTAATCTAAAGAGACTTGCCAACTTTACAAATACTCTTGTCATTTAATTGACACGTATTTCTCTATCATAATTAATTATATACCAAATAATTTCACACGAATGAATGCTAAAACATGTACAAATTAAATAAAGAAAGACATTTAAATAGACAAGGAAAAAGGTTGATCAAACAATGGAAATGTAATCTTTGCATATTACATGGCAGAAACTATCGCTATTCCTCACTCTTCTTCTAAAAAATTTATGCCTACCTTAGTTTTTTAGAATCTTGAAACGTTGGCGTATTTTAATTGTTTTTCGAAACAAACATTATAAATTTCGTGCAATGAATTAGGAGAATTATGAATTACTTTTGACAAACATTGTGGGCCTGTTTGTTTGGGCTTTCAGAGAGTGGTTTGAGAAAGTGGTAGATGTTGAGAAATAATCTCGATTTGCGTAATGTTGTTTGTTTGGGTTTTGGGAGAGTTGTTTGGGAAAAAAAAGTAGGTGTAGCCGCAATTTTTGACTTTTCTAATATAGAGAGAAATAGATATAGAGTAGAAAAGTGGCATGTTTGTTTGGCCTTTCGGAGAGTGGTTTGAGAAAAAAATTAATGTAGCTAATTAATTGGGAAAGTGGTTGGGTTGTTTGTTTGGCCTTTCCGAAAACCGAAATTTTTTTCGGAAAAGCGAGACAAACAGGCCCTGTAAATTTCGTGCAATGAATTAGGAGAATTATGAATTACTTTTGATTTTAGTTTTAATCATAGTTCGAATCACTGTTGGGAGATGGTCTCACTTTATGTGCCCGATGCGCCTCTAAAGGAATTAAACCCTAGAGAAAATAACTTAAAAAATTATCAATTTAACCCGTAAGTTCATCTAATAATATAGCAATAACTCCATTCTTTACTTAAAATTTTGGCAATGCACCCCTGTTGACTTATGGAGGTATTTTTGTCTACTTGTTTGTGGTTAACTTTTTTATTTTCATATGGGCACAATGAATAGGAAAAATGCCCTACCCACTTGTGCTTTGAAAAAACTGCGCAAAATTCCTTTGTTATTTTTACCGCAGGGAATTCCTTATATTTTATCACACTTTCTAAGGATAAATTGTTTCCACAAGGAATCACTTGTGTTTTAATCTTATTTTTATTATGCAAAGAACCCACCCTGAGTTATGCTTGATTTGGATAGAACTCCTATCACTTATTTTTATTAAGCACAAAACCCGCTCCCACCCCCCTCCCCACCCCCCCCCCCCCTTCCAACCTCCCGTGTTATCCTTAATTTGCACATAACCCTCGTTTTGTTCGCAGCACATGCGCATGGGGTTCTCGCAATCCATTTTTCTATGGAAAGGGATTCCTTGCAAGATTTGGTAAAACGCAAGGTAATTCCTTTTAATAAAAATAATATAAGGGATTTTTACGCAGATTTTCCAAAACACAAGTGGGTTGGGTGTTTTTCTCCCTACAATGAACTAACAAATGTGAACATATTTTCTCCCCCCAATAAAGTTGCAAACCTAGTTTAAATTCCAGTTGGAAAAAGTTATCACGAGCCTCGAAAAGAATCAAATCAAATTTGAAACTTCTCATTCATCACAGTGGATTATGGTAGCTGAAACAAGACGTAATCTTAGGAGATAATGCATCATACTTGTATTGTGCGAAACTTGCACCAAACTCTCTTGTACATTCAAAAACCTTGCATAAAACACTTAATTCTCCTTTCGTCTATTTTTTAACAATGTGCAATTTTTGTTATTTTTTGCATATTTTTTCAACACAAAATTCCTTTGTACTTTTGAATATTTGCGCAAAACTCTCTTGTATGTATGAATGTTTGCACAAAATTACTGTTGAACGTTTGTAGAAATCCTCTCATACTGAAATTATATCTAGGTGTAATTTAGGCAATTTAATTAATTAAAAGTTAACGGTATTAGTAACTAATGAAGATTAAGTATTTTATCCAAGGTTTATGAAAATACAAGAGAGTTTTATGAAATAAATATTCAAGATAGTTTTCTGCAAGTTTTGCTTAACACAAGGTAGTATCGTGCATTTATGTAATCTCACATTTTGCACAAACCTTAATTAATTCTTCTCGTTTATGGATCTAGCTGCAGTAAGAATTATGATTCATGACCACGAATTCATAACATAAACTGCAATTACCTGTCAAAATTAGTTGAATGGACAGAATAATCTTATCTAAGACTCTCAGTCAATATTGCATCTTCTAGCCAAGTGTTGTCATTTCAAATTAGGTTGCTTTATCAAAGGAAAATTTAGTAAATTAGGTAAGTTCTTCTGTCAATATCCACAAAGATACCTGCACCGCCCAATCTTGGAGTCTCAATTATTTGCAAATATCTAGAAGGTTTTGATTCTTCTCCAGCTTAAAAAGAATTATTTCATTCTTGTCAATAAAATATGAAGAGAATTGCCCACTATAAAGATTAGCCTAAAAATTAATTAATTCATTAATCCAACTTTAGAACATTTATTCCCAACATTGATAAATCAAAATGGCCGTGATATATGAGTTGGTGTAATTTGTTGTTCCAACTTTTCTCAATAAGATAAAAAGAAAAGGAATAAATATATTATAATGATATTTAAAATATATATAACTTATAAACTTTGGGATAAGTTTATTGATCAGAAAATAAATGGGACAAACTATGGCAGCAATCTATAACTTAACTATAAGACTAATTAGTGATATTTTCCATCAACCTTCCATCCGAAATTGAATTTTTCGTCCAAAAATTGATGGAATTATCAAATGTATCGTGGACAGTTAACATGAAATACCAAATATGTATGTTTTTAAAGTTATTGTACCGTAACCTTTAAGTAAAGTTACTTATGGTACCAAAGTGAAATTATTTATTTTCTTTATGCTAGGAAAGTGCAAATATGTTGTACGTGTCTAGTTAATTTCATTGTATTTTTTGTAAATTAGAGTACATTAATTTGATTATGTCATAAATTGGAGCAAATTAACCCATTTTTACCTATTTAATTCATTATTTACTGGTTTAACCTTTTTTAGCCTATATTATTTATTTTTACCATTAATTTTTTTTAACTATTTTCCCCTTTATTTTACCAGTTATAACTTATTTTCACTATTTTTACGATTTTGTCCTTTTATTTTTTTCCGTTTTAAACCATTGTTCTACTGGTTTCACCTTTTTTTGTCGGTTTAACTCATTTTTTTACTGATTTCACACGTTTTTATCATATTAACCCGCTTTTAAATATTTTTATCATATTAACCCGTTTTCACCTATTTCACACATTTTCACCAGTTTCATCATTTTTAATGGTTCGTTTTTATCTATTAGTGAAGAAGATTAAAATTACAAAAATTGATGTAAGAGAGAATTTTCAATTTTAGGATTTTATGTAGGAGATAAATTAAACATAACAAGACTCCATGTCTAATTATACCTCCTTAATTACTTTTACATATTTACCAATGAATTAATATCACTTTACAATTTAAATAAGGGCATTTTAGTCCGCACAAATTAAAAAAGTTAAGAAATATTCATGCTTTTATAATAGTAGAAATAGAGATAGAGATTTCACACATTTTATGTAGGAGATAAAATTAAACATAACAAGACTCCATGTCTTATTATACCTCTTTAATTACTTTTTCATATTTACCAATGAATTAATATCACTTTACAATTTAAATAAGGGCATTTTAGTCCGCACAAAATAGTTAAGAAATATTCATGCTTTTATAATAGTAGAGAAGAGATAGAGATAGAGATAGAGAAGATAGAGATAGAGATAGAGATAGAGATAGATATTTCACACATTTTTAGCATATTAACCCGCTTTTAAACGTTTTTATCATATTAAACCGTTTTCACCTATTTTACACAATTTCACCAGTTTCATCATTTTTTAATGGTTCGTTTTTATCTATAAATGAAGAATATTAAAATTACAAAAATTGATGTAGGAGAGAATTTTTAAATTTTAGGAGTTTATGTAGGAGATAAATTAAATATAACAAGACTCCATGTCCAATTATACCTCTTTAATTACTTTTACATATTTATCGATGAATTAATATCACTTTACAATTTAAATAAGGACATTTTAGTCCGCATAAAAAAGTTAAGAAATATTCATGCTTTTATAATATATAATAATAATATAATATAATATAATATAAATAATATAATATAATATAAAATAATATAATATAATAATAATAATAATAATATAATATATAGAAGTAGATAGATAGATACATAGATAGAAGAGATAGAGATAGAGATAGATAGAGATAGAGATTATAAAGTTATCAAACTCTCTTATTCATACGTCAATTTTAAAGCAACTGAAATTGTACGTGTGAAATCTTCATACTACCCTTCATAAACAAATCGTCCAAGACAATAAATAATATTTGTTAAGAAGTTGTGTTCATGAGTCTCTCTAATTTATTTTGTCAATAGACATGGGAAATTCTTTTTACCAAGAAGTAACCACTTTTACAAGAAAATCAGCTTTGTTAAAAGAGTTTTTAAGCTACAATTCTCATGATTCCATCTTTATTGAGTCAAATGATACCCCAAATCAAATATTTAAGGAACCTTGTTTCACTTCAGGACATTGGAATTTAAGTTTGATTGTATGTCATTGTGATACATTTTATCAGTTCTTGTACTCGGTTACTGGTCTTGCTCTCTAATACACATTTCGACATGTGTCAGTTCTTGTACTCGTCCCCAGGCCCCATCATTAAACATTATAAAAAAGAAGACACATAAACAACTTGCAGGGTGTTTACATTTTATAAAGAAAATTTTGATGTTCCAACTATCATAATCCTAATACTCCTTGAATCTAAAAACCATTCAATACCCATATGAAAGGAATCTATGCCAGTTGAGAAGTAGAGACCAGGATCTATTCTTTCTTTCTTTACATGTGACTAAGATTTCTATGGGGAAATTTGCAAATTTGGTACCAAATAATAGAGCATTTTAATTTGCAATATATCACTGAATACATAAATGTACATTTAGTACCACAATATAAATACTGGTTGCATTGTCAAATACCAGCATCAAATAATTTGACAGTAATGGATTAAATTGGCCACGTGCACGTATCTTGTCTTTTGGAATGAAAATATCACATGATAACATGAAAACGTGAGGGAAACGTTATAATATTTTCTTCGAAATATGAAATAATGTGATAATTTTTCCTCCAAAAGACGAGATAACGGCAATGTGCGGTGTACGCGATCAATTCCGTCTATATTCATCCAATTATCTGACGGTCGTATGAAAATTGCAACAAAGCTTTAAATTGTGGTACTAAATGTGTATTTGCGTATCTGACATCAAATTTGTAAAGATTTCTATTGTGTGGTACCAAATATGCAATTTTCCCATTTGAGAAGCTTGAAAGCCATAATCTAATCTTTATTTCTTTACATGAGAGTGATGAGACTAAGTTTTCTATATAATGGGACTTCACTTTACAAATTTCATCAGCACAAAACAACACAAATTTCTCTGTACTTGTACCTTTCTTTTCTTTCATCCACAAAATGACAACAAAAGCAGACTTAGTTAGAATAGGCAAGGAAGGCTTTGCACTTGTCGACGAATACCTAGCCATAAAGGGAAGACCTTCTGCTCCGAGAAAGCCATACGTTTCACGAGAGGCTTATAAACCTTGTCTATATCAATACAAGCCACAACAGACGGATCTCTATCAAGTTGATGCTCGAGAACTGATGAACACTTACGAGGTTGTGCAGTTTAACGATGGAGTGTCGACTATGGACTATACTAAGAAGAAATATGCGAATACGGCTTATTAATTAGAACTTATCAATGGGTTGTTATGTTGTGCATTAGTGAAGCGTGCACTTATGTAATTGTTAAGTATGCTCCCCGCGCATCGTATGTCATGATTTCAGTACAAGAGTCACTTTATGTAAATTGAATAATTAGTATTATGCCAAAGAAGCTTGATGAAGATTGTAACACACTTTATATTATAATTAATGCAAAGTGTTTTTGGCTTTACATCTTGAAGTATGTTATCAAAAAATCATGTTTCACAATGAAAAGAGTATCTACTATCAGAAAATGGCAATCAATTCAAAACTGATTATTTAGCCCTCAAACAAGGGAAATTGGTCCGATATTTTCATTCGGTAATGAATAGAAATCAAAGATATTTCCTGCTTATGTACTTTTTTTACAGTTTTGACCTTATTATGTTTTTCTAAACATTTTAATCTCCACTATCAATTACTATTTGTTTTATTGTAGTTCTCTGATTAGGCGGTTCCAGAGCTGCTCCGACGTCACGTGATTTTGCACGTTACATAGGTGTATGATTCATATGTCTAAATTTTTTTCACATATTTTGCGTGAATCTCCCAAAAATACCCTCATGTAAGTCGCGTGATGTCGGCTCCGCCCTGGAACCGTCTGGGAAGAACTAGAAAGAAACAAATAATTGATCATAGGAATTAAAATGTTAAAAAACATAAGTGGAACCAACGGTTAAAAAAATACATAAGGAGGATAAAAAATAGTATTCACTCTTATATATTTTGTTGAAATTCTTCTTTCTTTTTTAACAAATGAAACTTAATTAGAACGGCTATTTTAACAAGTTAAAGACATTTAGGCTGTATATGTATCTAGTTTGCCTAGGTTTGGTTTCACTCAAATCGGGTCAAACCCCATCAAGTAAAGAGTTTGAAGAGGTTTCAGGCGAAACTCCAAGTTTCAAACAAATCGAAACCTACACAATCCTACTTGAAACCTATAAAGTCATTGATTTGACATCTGTCATCTATTTTTTACACATAAAGTTATTGATTTGACATCTACCACCTACTTTTCTTCTCCAAAACCCAACAATCAAACCTCAATCCAAGTCATATCTCAAAGTTTCAAAATCCACTAACTATTATTTAATAATATTTTACAATCTCAATATTCCATTGAAACCATTATCCAAATCGAGTTTCAAAGGTTTCGGCGAAACCTCTAAAATCAATTATTGAGACCAAACCCAGCCAAACTACTTCCATATTAACCCTTAATCCTCCAACCCTCACCCCACCCCGGCGGTAGTGTGTCTCATTTGTTGTAAGTGTGAGTGACTCCCTGATTTGTTTGAAATACATGTCAATTTCTATTTTTGGTACTGAGTTTTATGTGTTTAACATATTTAGAACATGGCTTAAATAAATTATATCACATTTGATACAACCGTTAAAAATTAACGTTAAGTGACGACGTGCCAGTTAAGTCTAATTACAAAGTTTATGTCATTACTTATGTTGACTGATAATTTTATCCCATAACATTTCAGGCTATCAAAAAAGTCTCACGTCTTTAAATTTAGTGAAAATATTAGTCTATATTGTTGCTCAATTTCAAAATTGAATCGAATAATACCACGTGCAGACCAATTTAAATTTTTTACTTATTTTATATAGAAAACTAATTTAATTTATAAATAATATTAGTAAATTAAATAATAGTTGAACATAAATATCACCAAAATTAAGTAAACATATTCTTTTTAAATTTAAGATTTATATAATATTAATCTACTTAATATTATATAATTAAAAACTATTTAATATTTATTAAAACAATAAATAGTTTTAATTTTATAAAAATAAAAAGTCCCAAACCACGCTTCCAAGATTGTCGGGTCTTCGATCCTAGGCCATCGCTGGTCTAGGATCGTAGAACCCAGGTCGTCGACCTAGGCTGGGTTCTGCTAAACCCAGACCTGGGTTCTCCTATCCCAGGCCTAGGCCGGCGGTGGTCTGGGATCGAAGACCTAGACCGTCGATGGCTTGGAAGTGTGGGGGGAGGGGTAAAATGGTTTGGGTGGGACGGGTGGGGTGGGATTTTGTTTCTTTTTTTTAAAAAATTAAAATTATTTATTATTTTAATAAATATTAAATAGTTTTTAATTATATAATTTATTATTTTATAAATATTAAATATATTAATACTAATATATAAATCTTATATTTAAAAAGAATATGTTTTCTTAATTTTGGTGATATTTATGTTAAAATATTATTTAATTTATTAATATTGTTCATAAATCAAATTAGTTATTTAAATAAAATAAGTAAAAAAATTAAAATAGCCTGTACATGGTCTTATTCAAGTCAATTTTGAAATTTGGCAACAATGTAAAATAATATCGTCATTAAATTTGAAGATGTGGGACTTTTTTGATAGCCCGAAATGTTATGGGGTAAAATTATCAGTCAACATAAGCAATGACATCAACTCTGCAATTAGACTTAACTGTCATGTCACCACTAAACGACAATTTTTAATGGTTGTATCAAATGTGTCACAATTTGTTAAAGTGTTGGACACATAAAGCTCAGTATCAAAAATGAGAGTTGACCTAAAGCTCAGTACTAAAAATACAATTCTCTCGTTATTTTGTATTTAGAATTATATGCAAATACATCCCTATTCAATTATATAAAATTAATTGCAATGAACCCCTTATCTATATTCTATATCTATATCTATGTTCTATATCTATATCTATTCTATTTCTATTACATATAAAAGTACGAGTTCAGAAAATAGAATTTCTTGAATTTTTTGTGAAGACTAATATACCCTTACTTAAAAATTATTTTAAATGGCAAAATAGAAAAAAACTTGAAGAAGCGTACTTCTACATAAACACTATCACTTGAAAAAATATATCTTAGAGAGTTAGAGTTCCTTTCCCTATTGAAATTTCAAAGTCCATATCCAACCACATAAAAGCAAATTCCATGTATATACATAGGCTGATCAACACTAGCCACCACACCGTGTCATTAGAATAAAGAATATTAGTAAAGTGAATAAATGAAGATGATAGAAAATAAACCTAAAAAAAAATATTTGTGAAATTGATTATACTCGAATTTTAATGGAATTCTTTTCATGGAATACGGGATCAAGTAATGAAAATTGGTGATATCGAGAAAAGTCGGTTAAAATATGTGAAAATGATAAAAAAAAATCGTGTGAAACTGGTAAACACTTGTAAAGTTGGTAAATAACTTGTGGAGCCAGTAAAAAGGCACCTAAGAAATCGATAAATACATATGAAATCACATAACTTTGGGTCAAATCGGATAAGACTGGTTAAATTAGTGAAAAACGGATGAAGTCGTTAAAAACTTGTTAAATCAGTAAATCAAGGAACAAATGTAAAGTTGGTGAAGACTTGTGAAATCAATGCATATGAGGTGAAATTGATGAGAAAACATGTAAATCGATGAAAAAACGTGCGAAATAGGTAAGAATGAGTTATATCTGTAAAAAGAAATATTTTAAGTGGCAAAAACAGGGTAAAACTGGAAAAACAAAACAAATCGACAAAAAATAGAAAACACAATTAATGTAGGTTAAACCGATAAAAGAACGGATAAATCAAATACAAATACATATTAAAACGATGCAAAATGAATGAAATCGATAAAAAGACATGTTAATTCTGTGAAAATGGATTAAATATGTGAAAACTGGTTTAGATTTGTAAAAAATTACATTTCAAATGACATGATATTATTTCAAATAAAAATAAATAAATAGTGTTCTTAAATTAGTGCTTTTTAAATGAAAACTACTTTAGTGGAATTAACTAAATAATTTTGTTTTCTACCCCCAAAAAAGTGGCTAACCTAGTTTAAAATTCCTGTCGGAAGAAGTTTCCACAACCCTCGAAAACAAATCAAATATGAAAGTTCTCATTCATCACAATGGTTTATGGTAGCTGAAACAAGACGTAATTTAAGGGAAAAATGCACGATACTGCCTTGTACTATGTGAAATTGGCACCAAACTCCCTTGTACTTTGAAAAACTCCACATAAAACATAATCCATCTCCCTTTTACTTTGCAAATATCTACAAGGTTTTGATTCTTCGAACTTATAAAAAGAATCATTTTTACTCTTGTCACATAATCTAAAGAGACTTGCCAACTTTAAAGATCCACCTAAAAATTATTTCATTGATCCAAATTTATAACATTCCCAATAATTAATTCAGTTATGTGTAATTTATTGTTCTAACTTTTCTTTTTTATTATAGAGTATCAAACTCTTTTATTCATGGAAGCGGAGATCCTATCACATATTGGTATCATACATTTATGTCACATCAATATATAATTGACACGTATTTCTCTATCAGAATTAATTATATACCAAATAATTAGACAAGGAAAAAGGTTGATCAGACAATGGAAATGTAATCTTTGCATATTACAAGGCAGAAACTATTGCTATCCCTCACTCTTCTTCTAAAAAATTTATGTCAACCTTAGTTTTTTAGAATCTTGAATCGTTGGCGTATTTTAATTGTTTATCGAAACAAACATTATAAATTTCGTGCAATGAATTAGGAGAATTATGAATTACTTTTGATTTTAGTTTTAATCATAGTTCGAGTTCAAATAAAAAATTATTATAAGTTTGATTTGTTATATATCAAATTGAATTTTAATAATTATCTTTTGACAGTTTATGTTGTTCGACTCGAGGTTACTTAAATAACTTAAATGTGAAAATGAGTAACAAATATCAATCTAAATTGCAAAATTATTTTAATTCTTCGATTTCACTTTCACAGATCCCTTTTGAAATTCATAGAAAGCATTTGAAGAATCTCCACTGACATGCAAATGCAAGTATTTTAAAGTAAAAGGATGAAGAAAACTATTTTACCCAAAAAAAAAAAGGATGAAGGAAATTAGGAGTCAATCAACAATTTTGATAAAATTTTAGTTAAGAAGAATGAGCCATGTTTTACCAACAGGTGATTGGTCTAGTGGAAGAGACTAGTCACTACAAAGTAGCGGACTTATGTTCGAATCCATGTCGGGAGAGGATCTCACTTTATGTGCCCAACGCGCCTCTAAAGGAATTAAACTCTTGGGAAAATAAGAGAAAAAAGAAAAAGGAATGAGCCATGTTCTCCGGTCTCCACCATAAATAATATATATATATATATATATATTCCTTGATCTAAAAATCATTTAAACCTATCTGAAAGGAATCTATACCAGTTGAGAAGGTAGAGACAAGGATCAAATCCTTCTTTATTTACACGAGACTAATATTTTAATAGGGAAAATTGCCAATTTGGAACCATGCATTCAATAAAGTACTTTGTAATATTGATATCACTGGATATATAAATACACATTTTGTATCACAATTTAAATCTTAGTTGTAATGTGCATATCACCGTCAAATAATATGATCGAAATGGATTAAATCGGTCATGTGCACAACACATGACTGTTATCTCGTCTTTCGGAGTGAAAATCATCACATGAAAATGTGAGTGAAACATTATAATTTTCCATCGAGAAGACGAAATAACAGCCATGTGATGTGTACGTGGCCAATTTTGTCCATATTCATCCAATTATTTGACGGTGGTATATATGA
Organism: Penstemon eatonii; assembly: GCA_038501285.1. Classification (NCBI taxonomy): domain Eukaryota; kingdom Viridiplantae; phylum Streptophyta; class Magnoliopsida; order Lamiales; family Plantaginaceae; genus Penstemon; species Penstemon eatonii. The sequence goes on along the minus strand of CM076715.1, from coordinate 54,091,442 downwards.
ATATTGCAACAAGCTTTAAATCATGGTACAAATTGTGCATTTACATATTCAGTGGTACCAAATCTGCAAAGTTTCCTATTGTATGGTACCAAATATGCAGTTTTTTCATTTGAGAAGCTAGTCTAATCTTTATTTCTTTACATGAGAATAAGTTTTCTATATAAAGGGACTTCAGTTTACAACCTTCATCAGCACAAAACAACACCAAATCTTTCCCTAATTTTTCTATACTTGTACCTTCCATTTCTTTCATCCACAAAATGACATCAAAAGCAGACTTAGTTAGAATAGGCAAGGAAGGCTTTGCACTTGTCGACGAATACATAGCCATAAAGGGAAGGCCTTCTGCTCCGAGAAAGCCATACGTTTCACGAGAGGCTTATAAACCTTGTCTATATCAATACAAGCCACAACAGACGAATCTCTATCAAGTTGATGCTCGAGAACTGATGAACACTTACGAGGTTGTTCAGTTTAACGATGGAGTGTCGACTATGGACTATTCTAAGAAGAAATATGCTAATACGGCTTATTAATTAGAACTTATCAATGGTATGTTATGTTGTGCAGTAGTGAAGCGTGCACTTATGTATTTGTTAAGCATGCTCCTCGCGCATCGTATGTGATTTCAATACAAGAGTCACTTTATGTAGTTGTATATGTAAATTTAATAAGTAGCAGGCCAAAGAAGTTATAAATAAAAAGTGTTCTTGGCTTTACTTCTGAAGTATGTTATGAAAAAATGATGTTTTATAATGAAAAGAGTTTCAACTATCAGAAAATGCCTATTAATTTAAACAAACAAGGGAATATTGATTGGATATTTATATCCTAACAACATGCCAGTAATGAACAGAAATCAGAGATATTTCCATTTTTTTGTAAGTGTGAGTAGTAGATCACTTATTTCACCAATTTCATTAGAATTTTAATTGATTTCTGTTGCGGAATTTACACACGCAAATAAACGCAAGTGCACGTATCGAACAAGTAATAAAGAGTAAGTATATGAGTATCGTCTCCACAGGGACTTGACTAATATCTACCAATTCCAATTCCTAATTTACTTTTAATTGATTCCAAATTCAAATATAGTTTTGGAGTTTTAACTAAATTAACTAAACTAGTTAACTAATCTAAATACTTGGATTGAGTTCGAATAATGAGAAGAGAAACCTAGGGTTATAATCCACTATGTTATCTATCGATTGCTCAATTAAGATTTTCGTAGTTATTGTGGTGACAAGAGTGCTACCCGAGGATTCAAGTATATTCCTACGTATCTTCCGAATTACATAAGAACCTAATGTATTATACAAATCGATCCTATTCCTAGGTGATTCATAAATAACACAAAGCATTAAACACGAACCTCATGTAACGGGTATAAACGCCTTAAGTATATTCCTATCCTAAGAAACGTTTACTATTCAATTTCCTATCTAATCCTAATCTCCCTTTTCCAAGTTCGAAAAGAATATTAAATCTAACAACTAGGTGATCAGTCAAGTTGCAAGCATAGAGAACGAAATTAAATTAAACACAAGAATTGCCCCTAACTACGAATAATCCAATAAAACTAACCAAAGTAACATAGTTTCATAAAAACCCTAGATCCTAAAGAATTAGTTCATGATAAATATATGAAGAAAAATAATAAAGAAAAACAAATCTGAGTTCATGTGGTTTTATAGACAAAACGATGAATCTGAGATAAAGATCTTCAATATTGCGTTCTTCTTGCTTGGGTGATCTTCAGGACTTCTCTCTTTTCTTCTTCAATCTTTCTCCAAGTAGATCTTTGATGTTGTAGGTGTATTCTATGAGAAAAGTATGTTTAGAGCTGATCAAAGATGTGTAATTTCGTGACCTAGAAGTCCTTATATAGATCTACCAAGTTGAGTCCAAGTAGGAGACTTTGGGCCCAAGAATTCTCTTAAAAGCCCGCTGAAAATCGCGACAGATTTGCGCGACAGTTTTGCACGTGTCATAACTCTCGGCTCCGAACTCCAAATCAAGATCCGTAAAATCTGTGGTGTAACTAACTCATTCCTCTACATCATAGTCGAAATTCAACTTCATTGGAGCTTCCTTGAAAGAGTTATGATCCTCGGAGTGCATAACAACATTTCTGACAGCATTTTCATTCTTCGTTCTTGCACTAGTTGACTTCATTTGATCTTTAATTCGGTGTTCTTCTCTTCCAATCATGTCTTTTGATCCAAAATAGCTTAGGCCTACAAATATGAACACAATATATAAGAAAATATCTCAATTCATGCATAAAACAATTAAAACAATGACTCGAGCGACAAAATACAAAACTAACTAAAACTACCTAAGATTCTACCAAAACTCTAATAAAAGTAATCGAATGAGTAAAGGAAATAGACTTGATAACACTGTTTTCACAGAGTTATCACACCCCCAAACTTAAACTATTGCTCGTCCTCGAGTAATGATAAAAACTTAAACAACGACACGAACATATACAATCATGCATCCCAAGTCAAACTACTAACCAACAATTTCAAAACGTTATGCATTCTATCATGTAGTTCCTGCGTGTGTGTGTGTATGCATAAAACGAGAATGTCGGAATCACTTAGATCACTATAGCTTCGAAATCATTGAGCCTAATTGCATGAATTCCTAAATTGCCATACATATTCTCTATTTTCTTAGGTTATCATACTAATTACTAAGTTCTAGCAAAGCTTTCAATCGAAGTTATGGAATCCTTTAAGTTTGAACTTTCATTTAGCATTTTCTTCATTAATGATCATAACTTAAGTATATTTAGCACCACCCACACTCATAACTCGTTCTAAAGAAGCAGTCAAAATAGAGGAGTGCAGAATAGTATAATAGTTAAGTCGATGCACCCATATATCGTTCATCTTATCGCAGTCAAGTTAGAGGAGTGCAAGTATAAGTCTCAAGCGATGAGGTTTTTCAGGTCTCATACAAGTGAGGTTATTTTCTTTGAATTTAACTTATAGTTTTTCAATTATTTGCTTCATTTGGTTCTTGTTAAAGTTATCCTTCCCCCCAAACTTAGGCAAAACTATCACTTAGATCCTTAGCATTTTAACCCTCAAATCTAGAGATCATGTAGGCAAGAAAGGATTTCTTAAGCTCTATTCTAACTATAATTCTCTAACGTCATCCTAAATTCTCGATTATGTATTCGTGCTTTAAATGTGCAGGAAAAACATTCAAAAACACATAAAATTTCAAAAAATTTAGTCAAAGTCGACCTAGCATGCATGAAGTAAATGCGACCTCACCCCCAAACTTAAAACAAACAGTGTCCTCACTGTGACATAAACATACGAGTTGAAACATGCCAGATTAACCAAACAGGTAAAACGAGAATATGCACATGCAGACAGTAAGACAACCACCAACAAAATAAAACAGAGAATAGTGAAAAGAATACGTCCCTACGAGGCTGTGTCTGGCGGTCTCCTGCATGTCTGTCCATCCTACGCATCATCCTCGGGATCGCTCAACTTCGTGGTGCCATTTTAGGTCATTCCACCAAAACAATCGATTCACAGGTATCACACCGAAACTAAAGTGTAATCAATCCCAACCACTCCTACCAACTAATCACACAATCAAGCAACAATATCGTAACCACCAGAATCGTTCAAGACACCGTTCCTCCACACTTTTCAATTAATCACAAGCAAAATCCAAAAATAGCATAACAAACCCTCCAACTAGCAATCGAAATCAAAATCAAGACTTAGAACGAAGAAAGGCAATAATCAATTTTGTGACCAATGCCCGGCACTTGGGAGAAGGCCAACCGAGATGGAAGAGCTGTGGCGGCACGGTTGATGCAAGGGGCGGCGGATTAGGCTGAATAGGGGGCAGGTCGCGGCGGCTCTGTGGCTGAACACGCGTGGGGGAAGGACGCGGGTTCGTGGTCGCGGCTGGGTGTGTGGTCGCGGCTGGGTAGGCGCGGCGGGTTAGATCTGTGCGGTTGTGGTTGAAGTTTGCGGCTGGTATAGGGTTTCAGCGGGGCAGTCGCGGTTGGGTTGGGGATGGGTGCGGCCGCGTTCGATTTGGTGAGGCGGGTTTGGGAAAGGAAAGGGGGCCGTGGTCGCGACTGATTTGTGACGGAAAAGGGCGCCGCGGATCTGTGGTAGCGGCTGGGTTGCGGTTCGTGGCGGGAGGAGAGAAAGAGGCAGGGCGCGCGGTGGTTTCAGATCTGAGGGGGTGCGGCGGTTATGGTTGAGGAATAGGAAGGCGGTGGTTAGGGTTTGCCTGGGGGGGTGGAAGTCGCGGCTGCTGCGGGTTGAGGCAGGACGCGGCTGGGTGCGGTGCGGTTCGCGATGGGAGGGGAAGCTGGTCGCGGCTGTTGTGCAAGGGACGGCGGCGGCGGAGTTAGGGTTCCGGTGGTGGTGGTTTGTTCAGTTTTTTTGGTAGTGAGAGAGAGAGAGCAGCTTTTTTTTTTATTTTTTTTTTTTTTTCTAACTTTTTTTTTTTCTTTTTTTTTTTTTTTGAGTTGAGGCCATGGCTCGATTCAATTTGAGCCATGGCCTGAAGTTGCTGGAAATTGGCTCTTTTGGGCACTTGAAGTTGAGCCATGGCATGACTAAAGTTGTGCCATGGCTTAAAGCTGCTGGAATTTATGCACTCTTTTTGGTCAAAATTGTGCCATGGCCGACTCAGATTGTGTCATGGCTTGATTATTCTTCCTCTCTAAAACGCTCCAGTTCATGAAATATTCATCTCCTCGTTACCTTGCACCGCAATACGCCTGCAAAACCCGACAAAACACCACAGATCACACTAAAACTAAAACAAAACGAAACAAAAAACGCAAAAAACAAAAACTAATAAAAGCTTGGGTTGCCTCCCAAGAAGCGCTTAGGTTTAAGTCCTTAGCTCGACTTTGATACTTCCCTTTTAAGGTGGCCAATAATCAAATAGGGTTCCATCCGGATCAAGCATAAGTCCGGGCCTTTTTGCTTTCTTTGTTGTCCCGAAATTTGGTCTTTCCCTTGTAAGCTTAATTGGGACAAATTTGAACCTCGTATCGAATCGACAAGCTCTATCCCCAGGTTCAAATCTCTTGTAATCTTTACCAACTCTTATCCAAGTCACGCTTTGAGGATGGGTATGCATATTGTACTTCGTTTTATCATCAACCCTTCCTTTTTGCGTATCTCTCATTAATATCTCATCCATACCAAAATAAGATTCATCGCATTTTGACTCATAAATTGGAGGTATGATAAACTCAATTGTATCCTCCTTTATCTCCATTACCTCAATCTCATCTATCAACGTCATTGACTTGTTGACTTCGATGTATTCCCTGATTTGATCGTCCTCCGGAATGGTTAAGATATTTTCTTCTACATCCGGGATCTCCTCGTTATGACGAACATCGAAACTTGTCCATTTATTGCTATGCGGCTGCTCTATTTCACTCTCAACAATAAGAGAATTTGTCTCGCTCGGCTTAGTATCTGATAACATCGAATTATCCTCTTCATTCAAGAGTGAGCCTTGAGGTAGATTACCCATTCTTAAATTGAATGCGTTAATTTCAGATTCGATATTTTTCAACTTCTCCATACAATCGGTGAATTCCATCATAAATGCAATACTTGGTTCTGTTGATAGTTGAGAATACGCTTGATCAATTTTAGATCTGATCTTTTTCAACTTCTCCATACAATCGGTGAATGCCACCATAAATGCAATACTTGGTTCTGTCGGTGGTAGTTGAGAATACTCTTGGTGGCTTGGAGGTATGAACGAGTTGGTCATCATGAAGTTTGTGTCTTGATTACTACCCAGATCATCGCTCCATGGAACATTTGGGTTAGTCCCCCACCCTGAATTGTAGTTGTTGGGGTGAAGATTCTGACCATACTGACTATCCTGAAATTGATCCACGTAAAACCATGAATTTGAATTCAATGGGCAACGATCGTACGAGTGTTCACCTGCACAATACACACAAGTCGTTCCTTCATTAAGCCAATGATAATTGCTATGATTCATACCAAATGAAGAGAACGAGAAAAATAATAACTAACTAGGAACCAACCAAAAGAAAAATCAAAAATAAAAATTGGCAAATAAATATTGCAAGTCCCCGGCAACGGCGCCAAAAACTTGTTGCGGAATTTACACACGCAAATAAACGCAAGTGCACGTATCGAACAAGTAATAAAGAGTAAGTATATGAGTATCGTCTCCACAGGGACTTGACTAATATCTACCAATTCCAATTCCTAATTTACTTTTAATTGATTCCAAATTCAAATATAGTTTTGGAGTTTTAACTAAATTAACTAAACTAGTTAACTAATCTAAATACTTGGATTGAGTTCGAATAATGAGAAGAGAAACCTAGGGTTATAATCCACTATGTTATCTATCGATTGCTCAATTAAGATTTTCGTAGTTATTGTGGTGACAAGAGTGCTACCCGAGGATTCAAGTATATTCCTACGTATCTTCCGAATTACATAAGAACCTAATGTATTATACAAATCGATCCTATTCCTAGGTGATTCATAAATAACACAAAGCATTAAACACGAACCTCATGTAACGGGTATAAACGCCTTAAGTATATTCCTATCCTAAGAAACGTTTACTATTCAATTTCCTATCTAATCCTAATCTCCCTTTTCCAAGTTCGAAAAGAATATTAAATCTAACAACTAGGTGATCAGTCAAGTTGCAAGCATAGAGAACGAAATTAAATTAAACACAAGAATTGCCCCTAACTACGAATAATCCAATAAAACTAACCAAAGTAACATAGTTTCATAAAAACCCTAGATCCTAAAGAATTAGTTCATGATAAATATATGAAGAAAAATAATAAAGAAAAACAAATCTGAGTTCATGTGGTTTTATAGACAAAACGATGAATCTGAGATAAAGATCTTCAATATTGCGTTCTTCTTGCTTGGGTGATCTTCAGGACTTCTCTCTTTTCTTCTTCAATCTTTCTCCAAGTAGATCTTTGATGTTGTAGGTGTATTCTATGAGAAAAGTATGTTTAGAGCTGATCAAAGATGTGTAATTTCGTGACCTAGAAGTCCTTATATAGATCTACCAAGTTGAGTCCAAGTAGGAGACTTTGGGCCCAAGAATTCTCTTAAAAGCCCGCTGAAAATCGCGACAGATTTGCGCGACAGTTTTGCACGTGTCATAACTCTCGGCTCCGAACTCCAAATCAAGATCCGTAAAATCTGTGGTGTAACTAACTCATTCCTCTACATCATAGTCGAAATTCAACTTCATTGGAGCTTCCTTGAAAGAGTTATGATCCTCGGAGTGCATAACAACATTTCTGACAGCATTTTCATTCTTCGTTCTTGCACTAGTTGACTTCATTTGATCTTTAATTCGGTGTTCTTCTCTTCCAATCATGTCTTTTGATCCAAAATAGCTTAGGCCTACAAATATGAACACAATATATAAGAAAATATCTCAATTCATGCATAAAACAATTAAACCAATGACTCGAGCGACAAAATACAAAACTAACTAAAACTACCTAAGATTCTACCAAAACTCTAATAAAAGTAATCGAATGAGTAAAGGAAATAGACTTGATAACACTGTTTTCACAGAGTTATCAATTTCACATGTTTTAATCGGCTTTATCTTTTTTTACCGATTTCATCAATTTTTTCTCTGACTTCATCGTTCACCTGTTTCATCTATTTCATGCATTTTACCCGGATCTTCATGAATTTCACGTGTATTTACCAATTTCACAAGAACTTTTTCACTGGTTTCATCCATCTTTAATGATATTTAACTTTTTTAGTGTCGTAATTATATTTAAGAGAATTTGATTTTAAATTTTTATTTAAATGATACAAATAACATTTTGTTTACTTAATAACATATTGATGTTAACTTATAATAGTTTATATACATATATATTTCAGGAGCAATTTGAAATAATAGGATGATTTTTTTATTTCTTATATATGTTTCATTTTATGTGTTATAGGAAAAGAAGATTTAAATTATAAAAATTGATGTAAGAGATAATTTCTAAATATTAGGACTTAATGTAGGAGATAAATATAATAAGATTTCATGTTTAATTATACTTCTTTAAGTACTTTTCCATGTTTGCAAAATGTATTTTAGTCCGCACAAAAAATTAAGAAACACACTACCTACTCGTACTTTTATAATAGTAGAGATATGCAAATACATCTCCGAATCGATCAATTATATAAAAAAAAATGGAATGAACCCCTTATTAACTCAAAAGTTTGACTATTTAACCTACTTTTCTTGAAAATATAGCATTAGCTCCCTTATTTACTTAAAAATTTGGCAATACACCCTTTTCGTTCATACTAATAAAAAAAGATTGAATATTTTTTTTTCGTTCGCTGACTTTTGAAGCTCGGCTCGAGCTCGATTCGATAAGCTAAAAACTGAAAAAATACATGTTAAATATCAAGCTACTCGATACTCGGCTCGAGCTCGTTCGATAAAAGCTCGTTTGAGCTCGGCTCGATTGAAAATCAAATCTAGCTCAAACACAAAATTTCAAGCTCGATAAAAATCAAACCAAGCTTGAATAGTGTATCGTTCGATACTACTCGGCTCGATTACAGCCCTACTATCGGGCAAAGATCTAGCAAATCAACCTCCCCCCCCCCCCCCATAAACCCACAAGGAAACTTGTTGGAAAAAATGAGTTAATGGACAATTTGGAACATAATTTTAAGTGGGCCATCTTGGAAAAGTGATGAGTGTTTGTGGAATCATATTCTACTCCGTGATTAGATTAAATTGATATATTATTATGTCCAAATCGAAGTATAGGTGAATGGAATATTTAGACTCAAATTAAAGATCACCATTTGAAATAGAATGAAGGAAATGAAAAAGTTCCTATCCCACATAGGAGTGGTAGCAAACAATTTTGTTGTTTATAAATATGTTTCTCAACCGCAAGGTGTAAATATGTGGTAGCCGAAAGGCTTTCTCTTGCGCTCGAATGTTTGGTGCATATATTGTCAAATTTACACTTTGGACCTTTAAATTTGTGCTACAACATATGCAGTCCTGAAAAGCCCAACTCCTGCGGCCCAAGTTTTGATAATTTTTTCTTCCGACCCAAAAGGAAAATTGTTTCTATTTTCTAAATGATGGTTTTTTTCTCTTCTGTAAATGGGGTATTTAAGAGGCAATATGTAATCACTCTTTACATACTCCAATATTTTGTACATACTTGTTAAACTCCGACAACATCTTGCTGACTTAAGTATCGGAGAACACCCCACCAACACCCCAACGACGTGTAGTCTTTGTTTTATAGGACATAGAATGACGGAGTATCCAATTCTTGAGGCAGAGCATACCAGATTCTAAAATCCGATATCACACATGCATCACATGTGAATCAGTAGAGGTACGCTCGAACTCGATTGAACACCCCACTCAACAAAATATGATAAATAACAAACTTTAGACACAGACAGTATCCGGGGGCATGCCATATATTTGAATAAAATGAAATCACCTCTCATGTGTTTTATTTAATTGACGAAAAAATGTTATTTTACTAGCAATATTTTAATATTTTAACAAGTAAAAGGGATTACCCTCTTCTTGTCGAAACGTGGGAGTATCTTTTATGATTTGTCAAGAAAGTAAAAATTATATCGTCGCATGTTATTTTTTTTACTATTTGGGATAAAATGCAATTCTATTTATAACTTTCATATTAACTTAAAACAATTGGCAATTTATCCCGTAAGTTCACCTAATAATTACATAGCAATAACTCCCTTCTTTACTTAAATTTTGGCAATGCACCCCTATTGACTTATGGAGGTATTTTTGTCTACTTGTTTGTGGTTAACTTTTTAATTTTCAGATGGGCACAATGAATAGGAAAAATGCCCCTACCCACTTGTGCTTTGAAAAATCTGCGCAAAATTCTCTTTGTTGTTTTTATCGCAAGGAATTCTTTATATTTTATCAAATCATGCACACTTTCTCTTTTAAGGATAAATTGTTACCGCAAGGAATCACTTGTGTTTTAATCTTATTTTTATTATGCAAATAACCCACCCTGAATTATGCTTGATTTGTATAGAGCCCTATGAAGCGAAAAAACCCCTCCCCCCCCTCCAACCCCCTTTGTTATCCTTAATTTGCACATAACCCTTGTTTTGTTCGCAGCACACACGCGTAGGGTTCACGCAATCCATTTTACTATAGAAAGGGATTCCTTGCAAGATTTGCTAAAACAAAAGGTAATTCCTTTCAATAAAAATAGTATAGGGGGTTTTTACGCATATTTTCCAAAATACATATGGGTTGGTTGTTTTTCTCCCTACAATGAACTAACAAATGTGAACACACGAGGGCTTTTGCTAATTATAGGTCCTCAAACGCTACCAGTTGTCCCAAAATCAATTGCTGTTAGGAAATACGCATACACTTCCCTTATAGTGCATTCACGTAAGGGCCGATATTCGACTCCCCCACCCTCAGGTTGGGTGCCACTGAACAATTGTTGTCACATGCACACTCAGTTAGAGTGCCCAACAATATCCGCCTCAGCAATTGTTTCTACTAGGAATCGAACATGTGATATTGGCTCTGATACCTCTTGTACGTAGGACCTCAGGCACTATCAGTTGCCCCAAAATTAATTGGTGTTAGGAAATGCGCATTCCCTTCTCTTATAATGCATTGACTCAAGTGCCCACAATATTCGATTTTGACTCCACCTGCACACTCAATTTTGGTGCATCGGGACAATTAATGTCACATGCATACTCAGTTAATGTGCCCAACACTGGTAAAAATATCATAAATATTTTTTTGTCAACTAGTTAAATCACACGTGGTGATTTTGATTTTACTCCATATCTGTCACACACAATTTCTCATTCACATCAATAAATAATTTGTTTTCTACCCCCAAAAAAGTGGCTAATCTAGTTTAAAATTCCAGTCGGAAGAAGTTTCCACAAGCCCCGAAAACAAATCAAATATGAAAGTTCTCATTCATCACAATGGTTTATGGTAGCTGAAACAAGACGTAATTTCAGGGAAAATGCACGATACTGCCTTGGACTATATTAAATTGGCACCAAACTCCCTTATACTTTGAAAAACTCCACATAAAACATAATCCATCTCCCTTTTACTTTGCAAATATCTACAAGGTTTTGATTCTTCGAACTTATAAAAAGAATCATTTTTACTCTTGTCACTTAATCTAAAGAGACTTGCCAACTTTAAAGATCCACCTAAAAATTATTTCATTGATCCAAATTTATAACATTCCCAATAATTAATTCAGTTATGTGTAATTTATTGTTCTAACTTTTCTTTTTTATTATAGAGTATCAAACTCTTTCATTCATGGAAATGGAGTTCCTATCACATATTGGTATCATACTTGTATGTCACATCAATATATAATTGACATGCATTTCTTTATCAGAATTAATTATATACCAAATAATTTCAAACAAATGAATGCTAAAACATGTGCTAATTAAATAAATAAAGACATTTAATTAGACAAGGAAAAAGGTTGATCAAACAATGGAAATGTAATCTTTGCATATTACATGGCAGAAACTATTGCTATTCCTCACTCTTCTTCTAAAAAAATTATGTCTACCTTAGTTTTTCAGAATCTTGAAACGTTGGCGTATTTTAATTGTTTTTCGAAACAAATATTATAAATTTCGTGCAATGAATTAGGAGAATTATGAATTACTTTTGATTTTAGTTTTAATCATAGTTCGAGTTCAAATAAAAAATTCATTATAAGTTTGATTTGTTATATATCAAATTGAATTTTAATAATTATCTTTTGATAGTTCATGTTGTTCGATTCGAGGTTACTTGAATAAGTTAAATGTGAAAATGAGTAACAAATATCAATCTTAATTGCAAAATTATTTTAATTCTTCGATTTCACTTTCAAGGATCCTTTTGAAATTCATAAAAAGCATTTGAAGAATCTCCACTAACATGCAAATGCAAGTATTTTAATGCAAAAGGATGAAGAAAACTATTTTACAAAAAAAAAAAAAAAAAAAAGGGATGAAGGAAATTAGGAGTCAATCAACAATTTTGATAAAATTTTGGTTGAGAAGAATGAGCCATGTTCTACCAACAGGTGATTGGTCTAGTGGAAGGGACTAGTCACTACAAAGTAGCGGACTCATGTTCGAATCCCTGTTGAGAGAGGGTCTCACTTTATGTGCCCGGCGCGCCTCTAAAGAAATTAAACCCTTGGGAAAATAAGAGAAAAAAGAAAAAAGGAATGAGCCATGTTTTCCGGTCTCCACCATAAATAATAGAGATATTGTTTCCCTTTTGTTTTGTTATCTCCTTACTTGTTTAATTTGCAAATCTTTCTTATTTAGTTATATTCAATTTTACATTTTAAAATTTGATGTATGTACTCTGGTATATTATTAATTTTGATAGAGATACATGTGTCAATACATTAGTGTGACATAAAAGTGTGACAACAATGTGTTATAGAAAATCCGATCCCCTTAATTCATATGTCAATATTAAAGCGTATGAAATTGCAAGTGTGAAATCCCCGTACTACCCTTAATAAACAAATCGTCTACTACATAACAATCATATTTGTGAAGTTATGTTCATGTTCTCTCTTATTAATTAACAAAAAAAAAAAAAAAATGCTTTTCTCTAATTTGTTTAGTCATTACAACTCTCATATATATTCCTAATATTCCTTGATCTAAAAATCATTCAAACCTATCTGAAAGGAATCTATACCAGTTGAGAAGGTAGAGACCAGGATCTAATCCTTCTTTATTTACATGAGACTAATATTTTAATAGGGAAAATTGCAAATTTGGTACCATGCATTCAATAAAGCACTTTGTAATATTGATATCACTGGATATATAAATACACATTTTGTATCACAATTTAAATCTTAGTTGTGATGTGCATATCACCGTCAAATAATATGATCGAAATGGATTAAATCGGTCATGTGCACATGTGCACTGTTATCTCATCTTTTGAAGTGAAAATCATCACATGAAAATGTGAGTGAAACATTATAATTTTCCATCCAGAAGACAAGATAACAGCCATGTAATGTGTACGTGGCCAATTTTGTCCATATTCATCCAATTATTTGACGGTGGTATATATGAACATTGCAACCCAGCTTTAAATCATGGTACAAACTGTACATTTTCATATTCAATAGTACCAAATCTGCAAAATTTCCTATTGTATGGTACCAAATATGCAGTTTTCTCATTTGAGAAGCTAGTCTAATCAATATTTCTTTACATGAGAATAAGATTTCTATATAAAGGGACTTCAGTTTACAACCTTCATCAGCACAAAACAACATCAAATCTTTCCCTAATTTTTCAATACTTGTACCTTCCATTTCTTTCATCCACAAAATGACATCAAAAGCAGACTTAGTTAGAATAGGCAAGGAAGGCTTTGCACTTGTCGACGAATACATAGCCATAAAGGGAAGGCCTTCTGCTCCGAGAAAGCCATACGTTTCACGAGAGGCTTATAAACCTTGTCCATATCAATACAAGCCACAACAGACGAATCTCTTGTTGGTGTCTAACCATCTGTGCACTTATATGTTTCACAAAACATAGAATATAGTAAACAATATTCTCTAACAAATAATTTCAGGCATAATTAAAGCATATAAATCATACTTACTTGGTTAAGATTAATTTGTAGAACACTTTAATCAACACGTAAATAGAAAATTAGACTGAGGCTTGCCGAAACAAATTTCCTTAAGACAATATTTCCGGGACTTCCACGGTGCATACAGTTTGATTTCCGGTAGTCTCCCAAGATACAACAGTCTGTTGTTCATTATTTGCAAAAATAATGAACCCACGGCGAACTTGAACAGACAGAAATTTCTGACTAAATTTTTAGAGAAGTAAGAGAAAGAGAGAGTAGTGTTTTTCCTTTTTGTTACTATCAAATTGATTCAGAATTGGCCAGATTCTGTTTCATATTTATAGACACAAAAGTGCCTCTTGAAAAGGGACACAATGGTTCGGTCCAAAGGGTACCTCTTCGGACCGAATCGACACATCTCTTACTTTTATTTATTTCATTCACACAAAACCCCAACAATCCCCCACATGAATGATATTGTTGTTTGGGTTACTTCACATAGACATATCATGTCGAAATTTCTTTAGGAATAATACCGCATCGGGATAGGTGAAATATTTCATCTTGAACCTTCCCTAGTTAAAGCTTATCGGATTTACTTAGCCAATCGGTGAAATATTTCATCTTGAACCGTCGGCTGTTTGTGTAAACCAAGACAATAAACTTAACACAGTACTAAATCGATTTGTTTCAAGTTCTCGGTTGTGTTCGTTTTGGCCCTGAACATTCTTGGTTATGCGAGTGCTTTAGAGAATTCCAGCCTATAAAGAAATTCTCAACGAGCCAACCCAGCTCACACTAACATAGGTGACCGCATCTATCAAGAGTATCCTACCATACTCTACCTGTTTCGACAAGATATAGGCGTCATTAAAAGCATTTGCTTAACCTATAAAATAACGCAGTAGGCTTGCACTTATTGCATCATAAGAATGGAATAGAGTTATACTCTTAAGTGCTTTCTTTTAAGTTAGCCAAGACTGGTTGTCCTATTGAACCTGGTCCGTGGGGATCTCCAGTCGCCAGGTTAGGTTTCCGTACGAGGTATCTTAGTCTAATTTAGGCTTTAAGCCCATTCCCCTCGATGCACATACTACTCTCTAGATAAACCTTTAATATCCGGAATCAGGATTATCTTTTGACTTCATAAAGTCCGTTCTATTTGAAAGTAGATGTCTTGCGGTATTACATCAACGACAATGAATATGTCGTGACTTTACCATTATACATAGAGTTCGTTCAGCTCTGTGTATCACCGCTCGATTATCGCATTTACAGTTTTCAGTCATATTAGAATATCTTCCATGAATTTTGTGAAGCCATTCAAATTCTTTACTAGCTTTATCCAATGCTATGCACTCTAATTTCATAGTGGATTGAGCTATATGCGTTTGCTTGGAAGATTCTCAGGAAATAGCGGTGCCTCAAAAATTAAATACATATCCGCTTATAAACTTTGATTCATCTAAATCAGAAGTTTTATTTGCATTACTATATCTCTCCTGGATCGTTTGAAAGTTTTCCAAATATAATGCACATATATATGTATTCTATCAAGATTCAAGCATTCTCACTAATGCATCCCAACGAATCTTGCTAAGATTGCTCATGTAACTCCTTAGTTTATTAAGTAAAGAGACGATGTCTAGCCTCTTGCATTTTACCATATATATGCATGACATCTAATTTTATGAGCATACTCAAATTGTGATACTCAATTTGTTCTAATGTAGCACACAAGGTATGAATTAAACATAAAAATGAAATCCCTTTTCATAAGTATGAAACTATCTATAACTCATCCACTTAATGTGCTTGGGATAGTTTAATGTCATCACATGACCTCTTAATCATGATTGATTCAACCGAAGTTTTTCATATCATAAGTTAATATTTTCTCAATGGATCTAATACTCACAGTATTAGTCTCAAAGATTGACATACCATTTGCATATAAACAAACTCTGATACTCAATTATCCAGTTAGTTTATATAGACACACTTGTTATGACACTATCACATTTTTCATGTCATTGTTTATAAGTTTGTTAAATGTCAACAAGAAAATACAAAAGTTTTGCAAACTATGTTTTCCTTTTCATTTAACAACTAAACTCTCTTGTTACTCCTTACAAATTTTCTCATTTAATTCACCATTAAGAATGATAATCTCAACGTCCATTATATATATCTATTAGAGCTATTAACATTCAAATGGATGTCATCCTAATCGCTAGTGAATATGAGTCAAAGAAGTAAAATTATTTCTTTTATAAGGCAACTTGGCTACTCGTCGAGCCTAGTTTTTATCGATTGACTTATCAAAGTTGTTAAACTCTTGAACTTAAAAAACCGTCTACATTTAATTGGTTCACTCCTCGAGGTCTACCAATTTTATAAATGTAACTCGCTGTCAATCGCCTCTTTCCAATCCACGATATTGGAATGTGACATAATTTATTTATGTTTGATGTTAATCATTTAACATGTAAGTGATAATATTTGGATCAAATAACTTCGAGCTTTTAGCTCATTTGTCTCTTCAATTCGTCAACAAACTCATGTTGAAATAAACGATTCATATATATATATTCTCGCAGAATATTGTAGTTTATAATTAATTATAATTATAAACTTCACAAAGTTGACCCTCTTGATCAAAATTAGTTAAATATTTTCGCAAAATATTTTATGAAATTTAAAAAATATTATAGTCTAAAAAAGGGTTAAACTATAGTGTTTATTCTCTCAGAATAAACAATTTATAATTAACTCTAATTATAAACTGTAAAAATGTTTATGTAAGTAATATAATAAATAATATTACTTTATTATCGTTTTAATATCATTAAATCAAACTTACTGAAAATAAATCTGAAACAAAAGAAAGAACAATTTTTGAGAAATGATTCTCAAATCCTTCTTGCATTTTCAATGAATGCTACATCACGTGACTCGGTTCACATGATTACAATTATGTCAGATTTAAATACCAAAAATATGAATTACTACTATTTATTGCATATGCTAGTAGTATTTAATATTTTTAAGTTATTTTCTTTTCCGGTGGTGAAAACGAAATCTGACCTAAATACCCCCCACATTTTAAGGTATTTGGTTTTTCTTCCCTTTCCATAACTCATATGGAATGATAATTGACTTTCTTGTATGAAACTCGACTTAGTATGTGCGTAGACATCTAGCGAGCTTTCCCCCACAAGTTGTCAAGTAAACCCGAATTTAAAGATTAACGCTCAACCACATCTTAAAATTCTGTTATTTTAGCAACCAAATTGAATTGAGTTGAGCTAGGTAAATTATTTGACTAATTATTCCCGATTTAACACACTCTTGTGTAAATGAATATATTCGTATTTACCCCCCCAATTTGGATATAAGAGTTTTTCATTTTTCTTATTCCATCATCAGCACAAATACATCTCATTGTATTTCGCAAATACTTTTATTGCCTCTTATTTATTATTCAAAAAATAGCACAATAAATTTTATGTGAGCAAACACATTTTAACCTCCACATGTTAATAATGATTTAAAATCACATAATTAGTCCAAAAGTTTGAACTCTTACACACATGATAATTATTAGCAAACAAATAAAATTATAATTATTTCACAAATAATTTATAATTCTCAATATATTCTCAAATAACATATTGATATAAAAATAAACTATAATTGTTTTACAACAAAATATAATTATTTTCACTATTTTATTATCAATATTTTCTCAAATAAATCATATTTATTTCGCAAATAAATTATACTATTTTCACGCATAAATAATCAATTTCAAATAAAATATTAGTATGAGATTAATACTAATTAATCCCTTATCTCCACATAAAGGGTATTAGTAAATTTATATACTTTTAATATGCCTCGCATATATATAAGTCGAACTGATTGAATAATGTACACGAGCTATATGAATTACATACTCATATATGATGTTCATACTTTAGTGTTCATGTCATAAAACCTATATTTAAATCATTCCTTACATGAAATGTCCCAATAATGCATATATGATTTTCTTCAACCACTACAATAAATTAGTGCACCACTAAAATATTTATATATAAAGTAATTTATGCTAGATTATAGCAAACTGAATGCACCTCTCATTTGAGTAAATTCAGATATTGAATATTCTCTCAATATATGCAAATAGATGATTTTTCTACTTGTTTTATTCGCAATTCATAATAGAAAATAACACACTTAAATAATTATTAATCAACACATTAATCAGTCAAGTTTCAATTAATTACCTTTCCTGTTATGAACCATGGCGACCTTTCACAATAGATCACGTTGCACCACACTTAATTTTAAAGTTTAATTATTACGGTTCAATCTTAAGGAAATTAAGTGCATTAGTTCACAATATTATAAGTGCCGCAATCATAGGATTAACAATCATTCTTATTTCTGTAGATCAAATCTAATAATATGATCCTTAGTCTCCGTTATCAAATATATATTTGGGTATAAAAGTGTTGTGTTATCATTCAATATCATACAGTGAAAAACTCGTTGCATCACACCGTTTCAAAAAAATTATAAAGATATTCTGGAAAATTTAATTTCTGGAACGGTGCGAATCTCATAGTTGGAAATTGGCAACCCAAATTCAAATATTTAATCAGATATACGAAGTTTCATTGTTCATAAGACATTCTAAAAAACTCTCTTGATAAGACATAAAGAATTGAGACACTTCTTCACATGTGACTTCAAAAAGTAATGAAGACATTCTTTCATTCCTCAGTTTTTCAATGAGGATTATGTCCAAAATAGTTTTATGAAACACACATATTTTGACAACCTTGATTAACATACTTCAAATCTCTACAGCCAATTTTTCTAAAAATACTCACTGCATTCTCGATTTACAAGTATAAACAACCGTTAAATGGCACTAATTTGAAAATTTATTTTATAGGGAGAGCACCGTTTCATAAATTCTACAGAGCTTAGTAATTCATCAATTCACAAATGCACATTTCACAAGATTAACGTCTAAATTTCACAAATGCTTCTTTATCAAAATTTCAGAAATTATCTTCTCAAAGATGTCAGAAAATGTTTTGTTTACACTAGTTTATTAATACATAAATGCCGATGCACAGTCAAGTTAAACAAAATGAATATTGTCTTAAGATTATTGGTGTCTAACAATCTATGCACTTATATGTTTCACAAAACATAGAATATAGTAAATAATATTCTAACAAATAATTTCAGGCATAATTAAAGCATATAAATCATACTTACTTGGTTAGGATTAATTTGTAGAACACTTTAATCATCACGTAAATAGGAAATTAGACTGAGGCTTGCCGAAACAAATTTCCTTAAGAAAATATTTTCGGGACTACCACGGTGCATACAGTTTGATTTCCGGTAGTCTCCCAAGATACAACAGTCTGTTGTTCATTATTTGCACAAATAATGAACCCACGGCGAACTTGAACAAAGAGAAATTTCTGACTAAATTTTTAGAGAAGTAAGAGAAAGAGAGTATTAGAGGTGATGCAAGGATTTGAAGAATTGAAGAATTAAAGGAAGTAAAGAAAGGTTCTGCCGATTGAAGTTAGGGCTCGATTGATTTGGGATTAATGTTATTAAATTAATTTTTTGTATATTATTATTTTTGTACGGTTTAGATTAGTTATTAGATGGATGGTTAGGATTAGTTATAAGTTAACCGCCCTATTTGTGTATTTAAGTTCAGGGTTCGAACCCTGTGTATTCATTCTGAATAATATACATTTTATCTTCTTCTTCATTCAGTGTTCTCCAAGATTTGTTCAAACAAACTGCTGCAATTTTATATTCAAGATTCTTTACATATTTTTCCATTTACAGATTGTAACATGGTATCAGTAATTTTTCTATAATCTTTCCGCTGTTCTCTCTTTCCTCTTGATCATTATACTTTCTTCTCTTCTTGTTTCTTCTTGATTTTCTGCCATTTTCTTTCTCCCTCTGTTTCCATGGCTGATTCTGCTGTTTCTACTACCTCCACCACCACTGGATCATCCCGTTCACGCGCACCTTTAGAGGATCCTTCTTCCCCGTTCTTTCTTCATCCATCAAATGGTCCTGGACTTCTTCTTGTCCAGATCAAACTCACCAGCGATAACTATTCCACTTGGGCACGTTCCATGCGTCTGGCCCTGAATGTGAAAAATAAATTTGGTTTTATTAATGGATCCATTCAAAATCCAGGTACTGATAACGCCATGAAAATGTCGTTATTACCTATCTCTTTAAGCCCAAAACATCTTGTTTTGATTTGAGTTTTTGTGTGTCTTCTCGTGTTTTCGTTTCTTTTGTGCTTTTGGCCCCTTTGTTTGGCCTTTGTTCGTCTTTTGTGTTTTTGTTCTCGTATTGATCGTTTTCTCCGTGGTTTGTAGGTATTAACATCATAGAGAGATTCGGAGTTGCGTATCAATGGTACGAGTCGCTCTACCAACCCCGTGAGTCAAGCTTGAGCTTCAAAGGAAATAGAACCCGAAGTAAATCGTACAAGAACGTAGATAGCTGTTCACTAGAACATGCATAAATATTTCATGGATGATCCAAATGAGCTAAATTTTGAATATGTCATAGATGAGTGAGTTAGCTACGCTACAGACTTTACGGATCCGGATTCGGAGTTCGGAATCAAAAGATATGCTACTCAGAAGAAAGTGTGGCGGAGCAGAAAATCTGCAGAGAGCTTACTGCCTGAGCTCGCGGCCGCGAGCTCAGGGCTCGCGGCCGCGAGACCTGCTGCCAGAAAAGCTGCGTGTTTTGAAGGTGTTTTATGTCCTTTGCCTTTTTCCCTCCCACTTGTAATTCCAACTTCTTTTGGGGACTTTTTGGCCTTAGTTGCCTTGTTTTGGAGGGTAACTTAGGCATGGAAAGTTGGTAGTTTGCTAGGTTAGAAGGTTAGGAGGAAATCATTCACAAGATTCTACACTTTTACTTTCCTCTTGCCTCTTTTGAAGAAAAGAGAAGGGTTAGCACTTTGGAAAGAAGAACTCTCACTTGGACTCCCCAAAGAAGATAAAAAGGCATTGAGGGAGAAGTTGTTGAAGACCTCTTCACTAAGCTTACTCTAAACTCTTTTACTTTGTTCATTTATATTGATGTCTTTTAATGTAATGAATGATAGATTATTGTTATGAGTGGCTAATCTCATTTATTCTATGTTTTTATTGATCCTATGTTTGGTTCTTGATTCTTGATTAAATGATGAGTTAATGGTTGTTGCTATGCTTGTATACAAGTGTTTGTTAAACTAGTTTGAGCTTATGTCAACTTGTGGTTTGATCAACCATAGGATGAAATGGATTGATCTTTAATTGCTAGACATAGTTGATTAAAGATTAGATTATGAAACTAGGTTGTGAATTGATTTTAGGATAGAAATATACCTAGGTCATTTCATGTTCTATTAAGGTTTGGAATTAATGCATCACTTAGGCTTAATCCTTTTAGACATAAATTGGATTAGTCTACTTTGGTAGGTTCGTACGCTATTCGGAAGATACGTATGAATATTTTATGAAATCTTGAACAACAAACATGAGCGTGGTTGTCAATTGTTGAGTCGTTTGTCTTGAATTGAACTAGGTGACGTAAAATCGTAGAAGCCTTTACATATATTAAGTCAAGTGTTAGTTTCCTTAGTCGCCTTAATTTGGTTGTAGTATCAAAACCACCATCACCTCACCGAATTCAACTTACGAATCTAAGTCGAAGTAACAAGACGTTAGTTGGTAATTAATTGAACAATTCCTCGTGGGTTCGACACTCCTTACTACTTTATTACTTGTAACGACCGTATACTTGCGTGTTTGCGTATTAGTATTTGGAACGCAACAAGTTTTTGGCGCCGTTGCCGGGGAGTTGTAACGATTGTTTGCCAATTTATATTCTTGTATATCTTAACTTGGATTTGCTATTTACCTTGTGATTTTTGTCTTCCTAGGTACGATGGCCTACAATGATTGCTATCCAAGGTCAACCGAGGGACGATCACTTTGTTATTGTATGCATTGCATGGGGGAGAGCACAATAGCCGGTTGCCCAATGAGTCCAACTCATTTTCAATATGAGAATTCATACATGGGTAATCATTATGAGCCGAGTCCCACTTACAATGACTACAATATCGAATGGGGAGATGGCCCGTATTATCCAAGGAACAATGAGTGGGGAGGTGGATCACACCCGGATATGATGATGACTACTTCATTCATCCAACCGAACTATCATGAATATTCTCAACCTCCGGTAGAAGCAAAATCATCTTTGGAAGAAGCATTCACTATGTTCATGGAGCACACCACCAAATACATGGTTGACAATGATTCTAAGATGGAAGAAATTTCCAAACAATTGCAAGAAGACTCGGGGACATTAAGGGATCTTCAAACACAAATGGAGCAAATCTCACAAGCCTTAAGCATAAGACCCCCGGGAGCTTTGCCGAGTTCAATTGAATCAGTTGCTCCTAATGAAAGCTTTAATGAACCGAGTGAAATGTTAGAAACAAATGAGCTTCCTACTAGAGAGGAAGAACAAGGTGGATCGAAAAAGCTTGCGAGGGAAGAAAAATTCATCATAGATGAAGAGTTTTATCAAAAGGTCATCAAATGTTCTTATGTGGACTTGATTATTCCCAAAGAAGACAAGTGGATCCACCCGAGCAAAGCAACGTGGATAATTATGGGTAAAGATTACAAGAGATTTGAACCGGGAGATAAAAGTTTTCGATTTGATATGTGGTTCAAATCCGTCCCAAAAGGCCGTACAATGGAAAAATTAAGGCGTGGGACAAATTTAAAAGCGAGGAGGCCGGGGCTCATACTTGATCCCGATGGGATCCTATTCGATTATTGGCCACCCTAAAAGAAAAGGAAAGTTTAAAGTCGAGCTACCGACTATAAACAAGCGCTTCTCGGGAGGCAACCCGAGCCTATTGTTTTTTTTTTCCTTTGTTGTTTGTGTTTTTGTGTTTTTGTTGTTCGTTTTTGTTTTCGGTTTGTGTTTTGTGTTGTAGGTTAATGAGCGCGCACGAAAGATCGAGGATTAACAAGCATAATTCGAGTGAGATCGAGCGAATGAACCATGGATGGCGTAAGGTGAGATTATGTTGAATTATTCGATCGAGTGGAAGGGGAAATTTTTCTGCCAACCCTCGTGGCCGCGAGCATCTAGCTCACCGCCGCGAGGATTTGGCAGAAACTTTCTGCCCGACCTCGCGGCCGCGAGCTTCCAGCTCGCCGCCGCGGAGTCTGGGCAGAATGTTTCTGCCCAGGTCTCGCGGCCGCGAGACGTTTATTCAAAAAAAAAAAAAAAAAAAAAAAGAGGAAAAAATTTTTTCGAATAAAAAAGGGGCAAAGACATATACTCCCTCATATTCTCAACTTTCAAACACAACATCCACCTTACCTCCCTCTCTCAATCGACTCTCGCACCATTCCTCTCAAACACTATTAATTCATCTAATATCTCACTCAATCAACCAATTACTCACACAATCACTCCCTTAATCAATCAAAAATCTCAATTCCCCCACTTACACTACACCAAATCCGAATTCAACACTATAGGGTTCGAAAATTGCAATTTTTCGATTCCGATCAAGAGGTAAGTGTGGCTTGACTTAATTGGTATTGGTGTATTGGTGTTGAGTTGATTTGGTATTGAAAATATTTGGGTGGAAGCTATTGTAAACTTTGAAGATAATTAGTGAATTGGAAAGTGCACTCTAAGTGTTCGATGAATTGCTTCTTAGAATACTTTTGCCAATTTTGCTAGTTTTCGATTGTAAGTTGCCGGGGTATTGATTTGTTGATATTGGGTAGTTGCAACATAAGTTTGGGGGAATTTTGCGCATTTGACATAATTGGGAAGAGTGCGGGAAAGCAATGGAGCGTGCTCTCAACGCACGAAACCACTAAAGACGGGAGCAACCGCGGGATGCATACGAAAAGGGACGTTGGATTTAAATTTACGCAGTCCCGTCGGTTTAAATTGAGATTACAATGTTTTATTCTATTCTCGTCTTGTATTGGTTTTGTTACTAAATCTTGTGAGATATTGGCATGTTTACGTGTTTAAATGTATAACGTTTGCTAGTTGGACTTAATTAGAGTCGTGCTCGCTCGTTTATAATTTCATTTCGTTTTGTTTTGTTTTGTTTTGCTTGTGTTTTTGTTGTGTTCTTGTTTTTGTCGTGTCGTACCTTATTCCGTCATTCTCAATTCACACAATGGGGACATTGTGCATTTTAAGTTTGGGGGAGTAAGGTCGCGCTTGTTGCATGCTAGGTCGACCCGCCAAAATTTTTCAAATTCTTATTATTATTTGAACATGCTCTACAAAGTTCAAAGCACATTGGCTAAGGTTAGGTAATATTTAAAGTGTATAACGAACTTTAGCGATAATAGGTTCTAGGACTCCTTTTGCTTAACTTAGAATCCCTCCAATCCATAGCTTGGAATATAAATGTAAAAAGAGCATAAATGGCCTAAGTTTGGGGGAGTAAACCCTTTTCGAGAATGAAAAATCTTTGAACACCTAACTCTTAAAAGAAATGAGTAGAGAAGTTGCTAAAATGTACGCACTTCTATGAGAGAAAAGAAAGGCTAAGCCTTCAATTGATCATTTTTTGTAATTGCTCTATCTCATTGTTTTAGTGCAAAAGTTGTAATAGAAGAAAAGAGTGTGGTGCTAGTAGCCCACAAAAGCAAAATTGCATCAAGTTCGCCATTAGTGCTAATATCGTACTGTAATATTCTTGTAAAGCACAAAGTGCCTTGTTTCATTGTAAAAACAAGTGTGTTGAGAAAAGAGTTAGGAGCTAAAATCGTCAATTAATTCAAGAATAGGGAAAACACTCTTAAATTACCTATAACTTAGTCCCGTGAAGTGATTTGAGCATTAATTTTGTAATCTACGGTAAGGAGAGATTCTTTGTTAAACATTAGAAGTCCATGAAAATAGAACCGATGATTTTGACCTATCGGAAATTATTCACCTAAGATAGAATCTAGCCGAAGCCATCACACACACACGTGGAGCTTGTTTAAAGAATAATTTGAAAGTGTTAAGTTTTAGCATTTCGATCTTAAGTATGTTTGTTTTGTTCTTGTTCTGTTTTCTTTGCTCGAGGACGAGCAAGTGTTTAAGTTTGGGGGTGTTGATAACGCCATGAAAATGTCGTTATTACCTATCTCTTTAAGCCCAAAACATCTTGTTTTGATTTGAGTTTTTGTGTGTCTTCTCGTGTTTTCGTTTCTTTTGTGCTTTTGGCCCCTTTGTTTGGCCTTTGTTCGTCTTTTGTGTTTTTGTTCTCGTATTGATCGTTTTCTCCGTGGTTTGTAGGTATTAACATCATAGAGAGATTCGGAGTTGCGTATCAATGGTACGAGTCGCTCTACCAACCCCGCGAGTCAAGCTTGAGCTTCAAAGGAAATAGAACCCGAAGTAAATCGTACAAGAACGTAGATAGCTGTTCACTAGAACATGCATAAATATTTCATGGATGATCCAAATGAGCTAAATTTTGAATATGTCATAGATGAGTGAGTTAGCTACGCTACAGACTTTACGGATCCGGATTCGGAGTTCGGAATCAAAAGATATGCTACTCAGAAGAAAGTGTGGCGGAGCAGAAAATCTGCAGAGAGCTTACTGCCTGAGCTCGCGGCCGCGAGCTCAGGGCTCGCGGCCGCGAGACCTGCTGCCAGAAAAGCTGCGTGTTTTGAAGGTGTTTTATGTCCTTTGCCTTTTTCCCTCCCACTTGTAATTCCAACTTCTTTTGGGGACTTTTTGGCCTTAGTTGCCTTGTTTTGGAGGGTAACTTAGGCATGGAAAGTTGGTAGTTTGCTAGGTTAGAAGGTTAGGAGGAAATCATTCACAAGATTCTACACTTTTACTTTCCTCTTGCCTCTTTTGAAGAAAAGAGAAGGGTTAGCACTTTGGAAAGAAGAACTCTCACTTGGACTCCCCAAAGAAGATAAAAAGGCATTGAGGGAGAAGTTGTTGAAGACCTCTTCACTAAGCTTACTCTAAACTCTTTTACTTTGTTCATTTATATTGATGTCTTTTAATGTAATGAATGATAGATTATTGTTATGAGTGGCTAATCTCATTTATTCTATGTTTTTATTGATCCTATGTTTGGTTCTTGATTCTTGATTAAATGATGAGTTAATGGTTGTTGCTATGCTTGTATACAAGTGTTTGTTAAACTAGTTTGAGCTTATGTCAACTTGTGGTTTGATCAACCATAGGATGAAATGGATTGATCTTTAATTGCTAGACATAGTTGATTAAAGATTAGATTATGAAACTAGGTTGTGAATTGATTTTAGGATAGAAATATACCTAGGTCATTTCATGTTCTATTAAGGTTTGGAATTAATGCATCACTTAGGCTTAATCCTTTTAGACATAAATTGGATTAGTCTACTTTGGTAGGTTCGTACGCTATTCGGAAGATACGTATGAATATTTTATGAAATCTTGAACAACAAACATGAGCGTGGTTGTCAATTGTTGAGTCGTTTGTCTTGAATTGAACTAGGTGACGTAAAATCGTAGAAGCCTTTACATATATTAAGTCAAGTGTTAGTTTCCTTAGTCGCCTTAATTTGGTTGTAGTATCAAAACCACCATCACCTCACCGAATTCAACTTACGAATCTAAGTCGAAGTAACAAGACGTTAGTTGGTAATTAATTGAACAATTCCTCGTGGGTTCGACACTCCTTACTACTTTATTACTTGTAACGACCGTATACTTGCGTGTTTGCGTATTAGTATTTGGAACGCAACAGGTACTGACAATACACTTTTACATGATGCATGGTCAAGAAACAATGATATTGTTGTTTCTTGGCTTCTTAATTCTGTTTCCCCATCAATTTACTCCAACATCATCTATACCAATAATGCAAAAGAAATTTGGGATGATCTTCAAACAAGATTCCTGCAGAGTAATGGCCCTCGTGTCTACCAATTAAGAAGAGATTTAGCTACTATTTCTCAAGATTCAGACTCTGTCAATGATTATTTTACAAGGTTGAAGTCCCTTTGGGATGAATTTCAAACCTACAGACCAACTATGGATCCATGCAATTGCAGAAATGCACAGAAAGTACATGATAATCACCAAGAAGAATACATCATGACCTTTTTAATGGGTCTAAATTCCTCTTTTGAAACCCTACGTGAACAAATTCTAATCATGGATCCTCTCCCCCCCATTAGTAGAGTTTTCTCTCTTGCCACACAGGCAGAGAGACAAAGGCTTGTAGGCACTAAGAACACTCCTGAAAATTCTTTTTCTTTCACTGCCAGAAACACCAACAGCACTCCATCCAGACCCTATAACCAGTTTAAGTCCCCCTCTTCCAATCCACCTATTATTGCCCAACCTCCCACTTTTAATCCCTCTTTCAAGAAACCAAATAGACCAATATGTTCCCATTGTAAAATCCCAGGACATACTGTTGATAAATGCTTTAAACTCCATGGATATCCCCCAGGATACCAACCCAAACCCAGACAGTCCTCTGCTCAAAATTCAGCTATCAATCAAGTTTTTGATGAAACTACTGCTACACAGATTCAACACCAGCAGTCCTATTCTAATTTTCAATCACAGGACCATCAACAGAATACTGTTTCTGCTCTCAATCCTATGTTGCAGAGTTTTTCTACTGAGTAGTGTCAGTTCCTAATGAACTTATTTTCCAATCAATTGACAAATTCCACCAGCTCCAATACTACTAATTCAGCACACATTTCTTGTGTGTCAGGTATTTGTTCCAATACCTCTACCTTTGATTATGATTTTTTTAAAGACTCTTGGGTCTTAGACTCAGGAGCATCCAAACACATTTGCAACAACAAACTTTTTTTTAAATTTCTTCATTCTGTTCAAAATACTAAAGTAATTATTCCTGATGACTCTTCTTTCATTGTTTCAGAAGTTGGTGATATTTTCCTGTCCCTACCCTGATTCTTAAAAATATTTTTTATATTCCCCAATTTAAGTTTAATCTAATTTCAGTTAGTAACCTTTTAGGATCAAATGATTTAGCTATTGAATTTACTCCTACCTCATTTATAATTCAGAACAAAAACAAGAAGATGATTGGAAAGGGTAGTTTGCTACATGGCTTATATGTTTTGGACTCACATACTACCAGATTCAGCTTACAAGCTTTCTGTAATAAAGTTTCAGCTATCACTTGGCATAGAAGACTAGGACACATTCCTTTTAAGAACATGAGTAGATATAGTTCTATTTCTGATTTAGGTAGCAATAGTAGTTGTAATAATTAACTTTGTTACATTTGTCCTTTAGCTAAACATAAGAGATTGCCTTTTCCTAAATCTGTTTCTACTTCTTCTCAAATTTTTGAACTAGTTTATTGTGATGCTTGGGGACCCTATAAAGTTCCCTCTTCTTCTGGTTGTAAATTTTTTGCCACTATTATTGATGATTTCTCCAGATTTACATGGATTTGTTTTTTTAAATAATAAGTCTGATATGGCTACAGTTCTGCCTAATTTCTTATCTATGGTCAAAAATCAATTTAACTGTTCTATTAAGACATTTAGGAGTGATAATGCTCCAGAATTATGTTTTCCTGACTTATTTGCTAAATTTGGCATTTTACATCAATTCTCTTGTGTTGAAACCCCTCAACAAAACTCAATTGTTGAGAGGAAACATCAACATCTACTTAACATTGCAAGGGCTCTTTATCTGGAGTCTAAGGTTCCTATTAAACTATGGACAGAGTGCATTGCCACTGCTGCCTTTCTTATTAATAGAACACCTTCCAAGGTTTTAAATTTCAAAACTCCTTATGAATTACTTTTTCAAAAACCTGTTGATTATAATCATTTTAAAACATTTGGCTGTTTGGCTTTTGCTTCAACTCTAAAACAAGGAAGAACTAAATTTAATCCTAGGGCAAGGATTTGTGTTTTTATTGGTTATCCTTTTGGTATAAAGGGATACAAGCTTTTTTATATTCATACTCAAGAAATTTTCATTTCCAGAGATGTAATTTTTAATGAAGGAGTTTTTCCTTTTCATTCAATTATACAAAATCAGTCTAATGACAATTTTTTAAACACACCTATATTTCCTTCTAACAAGTATGTTGAAGATTATCCTGCCACAGATTATTTACTAACATTGATAATGCTGACCCTGATTATACTCCACCTCTTTCTACTGTCCCTGATGTTCCTGATACTATCAATACTCCAGGTATGTCTTCTCCTATTCCTCTTAGGAAGTCTAACAGATCACTTAAAAAGCCTTCCTATTTGGAAGATTATCACTGTAATTTTGTTCCACATCAACCCTTTACATCTAAATATCCCATATGTCAGTTTTTACATTATGATAATTTAGATCCTAAATATAAATCTTTTATCTTAAATATTTCCTCAACAACTGAACCAACTTATTATCATCAGGCTGTAAGTGATCCTAGATGGAGGGATGATATGTTTAGTGAAATTAAAGCACTTGAGGATACAAATACTTGGAACATAGTCCCTTTACCTTTAAATAAAAAAAATGTTGGTTGCAGATGGGTTTATAAGATAAAAAGAAATGCTGATGGGAGTGTGGACAGATTTAAGGCAAGGTTAGTTGCCAAGGGATACACTCAATAAGAAGGAATAGACTACAATGAGACTTTTTCTCCTGTTGCTAAGCTAGTTACTGTTAAATTACTTCTAGCTTTAGCTGCTTCTAAAGGTTGGTTTTTATGGCAACTTGTTATAAACAACGCATTTTTATATGGAGATTTAGAAGAGGAATTATATATGGATTTACCTTTAGGTTACCCTAGAACTCAAAATCAGCATTCTTCTAAACTTGTTTGCAAATTGCAAAAATCTCTATATGGCCTAAAACAGGCATCCAGACAATGGAATACCAAATTTACTGACACACTTTTAGCCTTTGGTTTTATTCAGTCTAAATCTGATTACTCTTTATTCACTAAAGGTTCTGGTAATGATTTCATTGTTTTACTATTATATGTGGATGATATAGTAATTTCAGGCCCTAATTTAGGTGTTCTTAACAGTCTGAAATCTTATCTACAATCAAGTTTTAAACTTAAGGATATGGGGAACTTAAAATATTTCTTGGAATTGGAGATTGCTAGTTCATCAAAGGGTATTTGTCTTAATCAAAGACAATATACATTACAAATATTAGAAGAAACAGGTTATCTCAACGCTAAACCTCTGGCCTTACCCATGAATCCTAAAGCCAAACTTAATTCCCAAGATGGAGATCCTCTGCAAGATGTTACTCAATACAGGAGGCTCATTGGGAGATTGCTATACCTCACCATTACTAGACCTGACATCAGCTATGCAGTTCACAAGCTGAGTCAGTTTGTTTCTAAACCAAGGCTGCCACATTTACAGGCACTTCATCATATCCTAAGATATTTGAAGTCCTGTCCATGTAAGGGTTTATTTTATCCCTTACATAACTCTCTAACTCTTAACTCTTTTGCAGATGCAGATTGGGCATCTTGCTTAGACACAAGGAAGTCAACTACTGGCTATTGCATTTTTCTGGGAAATTCCTTAGTGTCATGGAAATCTAAAAAGCAAGTAACAATTTCTAAGTCTTCTGCGGAGGCAGAATATAGAGCACTAGCTACTGTGTCTAGTGAACTCATCTGGATTCAACAAATTCTTAGAGACCTACAGATATCACCACAAATTCCTACTCTCCTATTCTGTGACAACTTATCAGCAATTCATATAGCTACAAATCCTATCTTTCATGAAAGAACGAAACACATAGATATTGACTGTCATTTCATACAAGAGCAAGTCACAAACAAGAAAATAAAGCTAATGCCTATTAATTCAGAAAATCAGCTAGCAGATGTGTTTACAAAGTCCTTACCTCTGCCACGATTTTCTTCTTTATTATCCAAGATGCAGCTCCTGGACATCCATGCGCCTTCATCTTGAGGGGGAGTATTAGAGGTGATGCAAGGATTAGAAGAATTGAAGAATGAAAGGAAGTAAAGAAAGGTTCTGCAGATTGAAGTTAGGGCTCGATTGATTTGGGATTAATGTTATTTAATTAATTTTTTGTATATTATTATTTTTGTACGGTTTAGATTAGTTATTAGATGGATGGCTAGGATTAGTTATAAGTTAACCGCCCTATTTGTGTATTTAAGTTCAGGGTTCGAACCCTGTGTATTCATTCTGAATAATATACATTTTATCTTCTTCTTCATTCAGTTATCTCCAAGATTTGTTCAAACAAACTGCTGCAATTTTATATTCAAAATTCTTTACATATTTTTCCATTTACAGATTGTAACAGAGAGAGTAGTGTTTTTCCTTTTTGTTACTATCAAATTGATTCAGAATTGGCCAGATTCTGTTTCATATTTATAGACACAAAAGTGCCTCTTGAAAAGGGACACAATGGTTCGGTCCAAAGGGTACCTCTTCGGACCGAATCGACACATCTCTTACTTTTATTTATTTCATTCACACAAAAACCCCAACATCTCTATCAAGTTGATGCTCGAGAACTGATGAACACTTACGAGGTTGTGCAGTTTAACGATGGAATGTCGACTATGGACTATTCTAAGAAGAAATATGCTAATACGGCTTATTAATTAGAACTTATCAATGGTATGTTATGTTGTGCAGTAGTGAAGCGTGCACTTATGTATTTGTTAAGCATGCTCCTCGCGCATCGTATGTGATTTCAATACAAGAGTCACTTTATGTAGTTGTATATGTAAATTTAATAAGTAGCAGGCCAAAGAAGCTATAAATAAAAAGTGTTCTTGGCTTTACTTCTGAAGCACGTTATGAAAAAATGATGTTTTATTATGAAAGGAGTTTCTACTATCAGAAAATGCCTATTAATTTAAAACTGATAATTTGGCCCTCAAACAAGGGAATATTGATTGGATATTTATATCCTAAGAACATGCCAGTAATTAACAGAAATCAGAGATATTTCCATTTTATATTTATATATATTTAACAAGTAGGACATTTGTTGTAAGTGTGAGTAGTAGATCAGTTACTTCACTAATTTCACTAGAATTTTAATTGATTTCACATGTTTGAATCGGCTTTACCTTTTTTCACCGATTTTATCCATTTTTTGTATTGATTTCACCCATTTTTTCTTTGACTTCACCTTTCCCCAGTTTCATTTATTTCATGCATTTAACCCAGATCTTCATGGATTTTACATGTATTTACCAATTTCACGAGAACTTTCCCTGGTTTCATCCATCTTTTCACGAATTTTACCAGCGTTAACCAATTTCACCTGTATTTTATTGCTTTCACCAATTATCTTCATCAATTTCATCCCTTTTTTCACTGATTTAATTTTGTGTTCCACGAAAAGATTTCTATGAATATTAGAGGTTATATCTATATGCATCTCTTGGATATTTTCTATGTAATTTTACTTCTCTAGCCAAATAAAAATGATGTACATAGCTATGTCATAAACATTTTTTGGTCTATGATCATTAGTCCGAAGTAATTCTATTTTAACATTTGTTTTTAGTGTCATAATGATATTTAAGAGAATTTAATTTTAAATTTTTATTTAAGGGTGAGTATTTTTTACGTATACTGTACTAAATTTTTAAATAATACAAATAACATTTTGTTACTTAATAACATATTGATTTTAAATCGTAATAGTTTATATACATATATATTTTTGGAGCTATTTGAAATAATAGTATAATTTTTTTATTTCTTATGTATGTTTCATTTTTATGTGTTATAGGAAAAGAAGATCGAAATTATAAAAGTTGATGTAAGTGATAATTTCTAAATATTAGGAGCTAATGTAGTAGATAAATATAATAAGATTTCATGTCTAATTATACTTCTTTAAGTACTTTTCCATACTTGCAACAAAAAATTAAGAAACACACTATCTACTCGTACTTTTATAATAGTAGAGATATGCAATACATCCCCTAATCATTATATAAAAAAAATTGGAATGAACCCCTTATTAACTCAAAAAATTGACAATTTATTCTACTTCTCTTGAAAATATAGCATTAGCTCCCTTATTTACTTAAAAATTTGGCAATACACCCTTTTGACTTATGGAGGCATTTCCCTCTATTCGTCTACAGTCAATTTTTAATTTTGAGATGAGTGCATTGAGCTAATAAAATATGACAACACGTGGGTATTTGCTAATAAAGATAATATAAGGATTTTTGGCGAATTAACTAAAACACAGTGGGTAATTTTGTATTTTGGTTTCAGATTTAGACCCAACATTTTTGTTCCTTGTTATTTATTTATTCTCATTTATGGATTGGCAGTAAAAATAGGACATCTAATTTGAGATAATTTCACTTTTGGTACCATAAGTAACCTTAAGTTGAGATTGGTACCATAAGACCTTACGTTGAGGTTGTGGTAGTTACAAAGCCAACACATGTGGTACCAAAAGTTAACGAGATTCGAAACATTTGGTACTTCCGTAAAAAAATTTATAGAACTTCCAATTTTGGACGGAGAATTGATGGAAAACTTGCGGAATTGGTCTCATAATTAGAGATTGCTGACAAAATTTGTCTAACAAATTTTCTGACAGGCAAATTTACCCTACAATTCACAAGTTTGAAGCATTTCAGCCCGAATTGAAAAAATAATTAATTTATTAATCCTATTTAATAAATTTTATGTATTAATTATTATTAAATCTCTTAAACTAATTAGATTTTATATAATATATATGTATTAAATGATATTTTATATAAAACCTTAAAAGATAAATATCAATTAAACTTATTAGATTTTTTGAATTTCGAAAAAGAACATTTTAAACAAATTAGATTTTATATATAATATATATAAATTAAATAATATTTTATAAAATCTGATTTTACATATAATTATGGGACCAATTCTGTACCTGTCAAAGTAGTTGAATGGGCAGTATAATCTAAGACTTAAGTCAATATGCATCTTCTAGCTAGCCAAGTGTTGCCCTTCATGCTTTATTAAGGGAAATTAGGTAAGTTCTTTGTATCTTCTAAAATTTTGTCAATATGATTCTCCACAATCTTGGGAGAGATTATTTAGTACAATCGCTGCACCAAGTCATCAAGTACATGTGGTGCAGCCCACCAATATACTTGAGATTCAGAAAAAAATAGGAATTCAGAAAGTTGTGTTCACTTTGCCAGAACATGGGTGATGTGGATAATTAATCCACATGTCCCAAGTGTATTGGTGGGCTACACCACGTGTACTTGATGACGTGGTGCAGCGATTGTACTAAATAATTTCTCCAATCTTGGAGTCTCAATTATTTGCTAATATCTACAAGGTTCTGATTCTTCTCCAGCTTAAACAGAGAACTTATAAAAAATCATTTTATTCTTGTCACTAAAATTCGAAGAATATGGCCAACTTTAAGGGAAAAATACAAGATACTCCCTTATGTTATGCGAAACATGCACGAAATTACCCTATAAAATTTATATTGCACCAAACCTTATATTTTCAGAAACCCTGCGTAAAATATTCAATTTGTTAAAAATAAGTCAGTTCTGGATCGACGTATTATAAGGAACCATTTTAAAAATATTTCACCTGAAGTTGTAGAAATCAACATGAAGTGTTACAAATTGAGTGTTTTATGCAAAATTTCTAAAAGTACAAGGAGGTTTGGAGCAATAACAATTTTTTTAGGTAATATCATACAAGTTTATCGTAACATATGATTTTTAGTGTACAATCTGCTATTAAACTTTTTTTAGGATGCAAAGTGCAAAAGAATTCTATTTTCATGGTGCATATATGGTGGGATTAAGCAACAAATAAAAGTAATATAATGGTGTCGAAGTTCACGGAGAAAAAATATTTTCCTATATATCCTTAAAGTATAGCCATTCTTGTTTAAATTTGGGAGTAGATATTTCTAATGTTCAACAATTTATCTTTTTGTGATAAAACAAAAAATATTGTATCACTGTATATTTTTATAAAAGAGTTTCCCTCCCATTTTTTAAGTATCAAAAATTATATTATAATAAAAATTGTCTTCAATAATAATATGGAATTATTGCATTTTTGGTGTCACAATTATAGCTCACTAGCGTTTCTATCCCGTAACTTTTTGGGCTGTCACATTTGGTGCTACAACTTCAACATTAGTGGCAAATTTGGTGCCAAGTGAGGCCCAATTTCAGAATTGACCCGAAATTCTCCCATGTGCGGGCCATGTGACATTGAGGACTTTGACCATTCAACGCCTTTTTTTCATTAAAAAGCATAAAAAATTATTTTCATCCACAAAAAACTAGGCTACTTTGATGTCTTTGTTTGGAAAAGAAGAAGGCGAGTAACAATTTAATTAAAGGAATGTTTAGTGAATTTTATAGGAAAAATTAAGATTTTGAATTTTCGTATATTCTTTTTAGTGAAAAGATGTTGAATGTCAAAATTCCTATTTTTCATGTAACGTGATTCGCACAAGGGGGAAATTTGGGCCAATTTTGAAATTGGACCTCAATTGATATCAGAATTGCCACTGATTTTAAAGTTGTGTAACCAAATATGTTAGCCCGAAAAATTATGAGATAGAAACGCAAGTAGGCTATAATTGTGAGACACAAATGCAATAATCCATTAAGGCTGCGTTCGGTTGCTATTATTAGGCCTGATTATGTCTGATTTGGGCCTTGACTAATTTGGCTGAATCCTTGTATTGGTGTTCGGTTTGGGCAATTAAAAAACGGGCTGCCCGTCCAATTAAGTGTGATATGTGGGCCAGCCCGATGTAATCTCCCGATTGTAATGATACCTATGGAGTCCGGATAGTGAATTAATGGCCCAATTCAAATATTCTATGCCCATTTTGCCACTCTTTATCGGGTTAATTACAAAAAAAACCAAGCACATATTACAAAAATGCCATCCAATTACTTATACACTACACACACCACATTACTCATTTCCAGCTGCTGGAGCTCGCGAACAGGGAGGGAAAAAATTTGCTTTTAGCCGTTCCAATTCTCCAGGTAAGTTTAATCTTTGTTTCAATTTTTTTATACATAAATTAGATCCATGCTTTGGAGTAATGTTGCTTCATTTTTTGGACTTGATTTGTTCCATTTTTAAGCTTCACCATTTTTTAGTTTGAGATATTAGGTTGATTTTTTTTTTCTTTGACAGTGAGGAGCCGAAGATCTACTTGCTCGGAGTAGTCAACATTGTTGGATTTTTCATCAATTCCTCTCTAATTTAATAAAAATTTGTATTGCATATTTTCTAACCTATATCTAACTATTTGAATTTCATGACTTTTAGGACTAACAAATCATATCCTTCGAAACCCTTTTCGGTTTGTTCTTAAGAAGTGTTAAGCAAAGGTATGATTTCGATTATATTAATGTGTGTGTATAAATTTGTGCGTATTTTATAGAGATTGATTATGGACTTTGTAGTCTTTGTAGTCTATTTCCTACTTCATATGGGTTAATTAATATGTATACTTGTATAGTGGACATATATGTATAATAATCTTCTACTTGATATATGAATTATTGTTGGTCTACTTGATATGAGTATAGTTTGGAATTAATGACTTGGTTTAATTTGAAGTAAGATATGTATAATAATCTTCTACTTGATATATGAACAATTTTGGGCCTAATTTATATGAGTATAGTTTGGAATTAATGACTTGGTTTAATTTGAAGTAAGATATGTATAATAATCTTCTACTTGATATATGAACAATTTTGGGCCTAATTTATATGAGTATAGTTTGGAATTAATGACTTGGTTTAATTTGAAGTACGATATGTATACCAATTTACTACTTTATGTAGAGATACATGCGCCTACTTCATTGGGGTATAGTTTGGAATTACTTTGATGGTTTCTTGTATAATTTGGCATCTATGACATAAAAAATACAACAACTTTTTATTTGGTCACATTTTTTGGATGTATAGTTTTGTAGTCTTTATTTAACTTGTGTTATTTATCCATCATAACTTTACTTGAAATACGAAATATATTTTTTTCTAGGCAATACAAATGGATGATCGGAAGAAACAATTGATTGTGTTATTCACACGTTTTTTTTGGACGGGCATTTTTCTTTTATGGGTCCGTGCTAAACTAGTCCGTAGTCAAGATGTGAATCAGCCGGTGCGATATAGCCTAATTCGTAGGCGGCGCAAATGGGCTAAAAATCTAAAAAAAATTACCCGGAAAAATACAATAGTTTGTAAGAATAATATTCGTCTTCATATTAGTTCATTTGATAAGTTTTGTTGTTTCCTACATAACGTCGGGGGTCTAAATGATACTAAGTACGTATCCGTTAGAGAACAAGTTGCGATGTTTTTAACGGTCTTTGCTCATCAAAAAAAGAATCGTGTCGTTGCAACGGATTATAAACGATCCGGTGACACTGTTAGTAAATGTTTTCACCGTGTACTTACATGTTTGATGAAACTCCACCCGATACTACTATCTCAACTTGACCCAATACCGGATGATTATGATGACGATAGATGGAGTTGTTTCTCGGTAAGGATAAAACTTTCCATTCTGTCTACGTTTGGTGTTATTATCATGTTTATTACAATATACAATTTCACGACTGTATAGGGATGCATAGGGGCTCTAGACGGAACATATGTTCATGCTCATGTTCCGTCTAAAGATAGACCCCGTTATAGGAATCGAAAAGGTGATATTACAACCAATTTACTTGCGGCTTGTGATATTAACGGAGTTTTCACATATGCACTCGTCGGTTGGGAGGGGTCTGCTGCGGATGGTCGTGTGTTAAGAGATGCAGTTAATCGGCCGAATGGATTGAGGGTACCCACTGGTAAAAATTAGTTTTATAAAATATACTTCCCAATAATGGATGATACCTAACAACACTCACTATTTCGTATTTAATAATTGTAGGAACGTATTACTTGTGTGACAACGGATATACTAATGGACCAGGGTTTCTTACGCCTTATAGGGGAGTACGATACCATCTTAAGGAGTGGGGAGTTGGTATGGATGCCCCTCAAAATGAAAAAGAATTTTTCAATATGAAACATAGTCAAGCTAGAAACGTGATTGAGCGGACTTTTGGTCAAATAAAAAAGCGTTGGGCAATATTAGCGAGTCCCGCGTTTTATCCGTTACAAACACAAAATAGGATGATGATGGCTTTGATATTGATTCACAACTTCTTGCGTAAGACATCACCCGATGACGTCATGGTGTTGGATCTGATGCGTGATTCAAGTGAGTCGAGTGACGATGAGAATGATGAGGAAGGTGTAGGTTATGTTCAAGGGGTCGAAACGTCACCCGCGTGGAACAATTTTCGTGATAACTTGGCTCGAGAAATGTTCATGAAGTGGAACTCGGATCGCGAATGATATCGTGCCTTAACATAATTGATTGTCTACTTTGATTGATGTACCAATTTGTTTATGGGTGTATTGTGAACATATGTTTCGTTTGTTTGAATTCAACTTTATTGCATTATTATTTGTACCCTATTGTTTGTATTTGAGATATTATGTTTTCATACTTATGTTTGTTTGAGATATTATGTATTTGAGATATTATTGCATTATTATTTGTACCCTACTGTGAACATATGTGAACTTATGTTTTCGTACTATATTAACAACTTGATTGTGTATGCATATTTGAAGTGATTATGACTTCCATTCCACGTTTCGGCGAAACGGATCCTAGCCAATGAAAGACCCAGGCCACCCGAAGGTCGTTGAATGCAATCGAAGAACAAACTTTGATACATTGCTTGAAGGATCTAATTTCGGCTGGGTGGAAATCGGACAATGGCTTTCGTCCAGGGTACTTGAACTCGTTGCTAAAAGCTATGAATGCACGACTGCCTCACTCAAACATAGAACTCAAGCATGTCAACTCGAAGTTGACAGTGTGGAAAAAAACGTATTATCAAGTTTTGGGAATGCAGGGGACAAGTGGGTTTGGATGGAACGAAAGTGGTAAAACAATCACGGTTGATGATGACGTCTGGGCTTTATATGTACAGGTTGCTTTATTTTATAATGGGCTGTTATAGTTGAGAAGGATTGTACGTTATATTTCTATTCTTATATTTACTTGGCTTTTTTTTTGAATCGTAGGCACACCCAGATGTTGCTAATATGCGATATAAGACATATCCATATTACGATGATTGGGTTGAGATATTCGGAAAGGACAGGGCCACTGGAGATTTAGCGGAGGACTTTGTGGAGATAGTGGAAGATTTGGTAAGACGTCGCCCGTCGAAGGAGTCAAATGCGAAGGGAAAGGAACCTATGATGGAAACCACAGGTGATGATAGTATGTGTAGTGGTCCCACAATCGATCTTACGACCGATGCTTCAGATTGCGGGGATTTTATGCCCGAAATTCCACCGTACGACATGGGGTTTGAGAATGTGACTCCAAAGGTATCAAAATTGTCAAAGAAAATAAAAAAGGAAAAAATGGGGAATGAGAAGTACCAGAGGAAAAGGAAGACGCCTACACCTGAATCTGATGCAGGCAATATGGACAAGTTCATAGATACCGCCAAATCTGTTTGGGGTAATCTTAGCCATAGCTTTGCCAAAGAGGAGGATACGTATGATGAAAAAGCCCAAAAGATTATAGATGCACTCGACCGTATCGACTCGCTCACGGATGAGAATAGAATTTTTCTCTCGTTCAAGATTATGGACAATGCGAAACACGTGAGTTTGTTCTTGAAATCGAACGAAAAGAATCGAGAGCACATTGCGCACATGATGCTAAACAACCAAATGCCTTGAGTTAGAATGCCTTTACTTTTTATGGACAAGCATATGCCGTTGCGAATTTCAAGAAACAGCTAATTTCATTCCACTTATGTACTTACCCGGACTTGATTTGTACAATGTAGGGCTTATGTTTATGATGTTATCTAGTTTTTGGACAATTCGGTTATTTTTAAAAATATTGCATGGCTTTATTAATTTTTATTAGCATGATACTAGCTGTCATCGTACAATTATAAGTAGTATTTTCGTCACGTAATTTCTAGTTATAATTAACTTTCAATTTTGATATTGGGTACTCTTATCAATATACTTTCAATTTTGTTCGACTCGTTTGCGTACTTTATAACTAGATATATAGAAGATTGTGTCACGTAATTTAACCAAACACTTGATACGCAAATAGGCTAACTTGCAACAAAGTAGAAATTACATACAACGTAGAACATGATCATAAGGAAATCGAACAATACCATGACACACAAATAAGTTTTACCAAAGCTAATACATTTCAAGAAAGATTGATAGTAATATTACTTATTATTTTTTTTCAACAAAATCCTCGTGTGACGTTCCTTCATCAGGCCAAAGACACTTAGCAACCGTTTTTGACGGTCCGGCCTCGTCGTTTTCAAAGTTTGGTCCTGTGTTATTATATTTCGCCAAATCATTCCAAAAATCATCATTAATTGCCAAAGAGCTCGGTGAGAATGTAATCTGAAGGGGATTGATGGGGTCAGAAATTGGTGTTTCTTGTCCAATAATTGGTGCATCGTTTATCTCGAACCATTGAAGATTGATTGGGGACGCAGGTGGTGGGGCCATAGGGAGTTCGGTTGGATGTCCGAATATTTCACACAGGTCATTCCACTTCGGTTCACCGTTGACTGCATATGCTTCGTAAAACGGAGCTTCCTACAATGAAAAAATGATTATTGCCCTATCTCGTAAATAATAAAATTTACAATGGTGTAATAAATAGGTTACCATGCACAGGTTTTTTACAATTTCCTGTCCGTCTCTCCCGACCGTGTTGGTGATAGGATCCACGAAATAACCGGTAAGGGTCCTTAGGTGAGAAAATAACCCATGTCGGCGTTTTAGCCGGTCGACCTTGGCCATTATTTCTTTTGTTGTAAAAGCAGTACGGAAGAAGATATTAACCTCGTCGCGAGCTCTTCGCAAAACGTGGCTCACCCCGTGTGTGAGAATCCCATTTTCGTAGTAATTTTCAGTTGCTAAAAACTCAATCAAGTATTCATCAATTTCCTTGGTCCATCTATCCGAGTAGAAGAAATGGGACTGCGGACGAGGGACAAAATTGAACATTGTGGTAAGAGTTCGTGTTTATATTTTATTTTGGGAAAGGGCTTCTTTGGGCAAAGTTTGTAAAAAATGATAAGGTATTTATACTACAAAATGGGTGCCTAGTTAATCAATTTAAATCCAACTGAGGACCTATATGCAAAATAAAAACTAGCTTGGCAGTGTGTTATCAAATCAAGTAGAAAAAGCAACTGAAATAGATTCATCAAGTAAGATTTCATTCACCAACTTTGCAAACAAAATCTGAAATTTGGACAGAAACTTTCGGCCAAGGCATTGACTACAACTAGTTTTTTTTTTTTTTTTTTTTTGTTTTTCATGTCTATTGGTTGCATAGGACAAAAATGTACCAAGTAATTTACAGTTGGCTTTTTATCTTTGCAAACAAAAATAGTTTCAGGACCGGGCAGTCCTAATTAACAAACACATGAATTTGGATTTTGTAGAATAGTAATTTGGACTATATAAAACAAGTAATTATTTTAACTTACACAAACAAATAATTAAGAACGTATTATAAATATAATACTACACGATATATAAATTCATAAGTTAAAGCATATAACATTACATGAAAATAAAATAGAGGCCGAATTATGTGATTACATGCACTTACAAATGAAACTGTGCCATGTAATCAAATACAAAATTAGATTCAACATAAATCACCAAACATAACATAAGTCCTTGAAACAAACAAACAAAGCAAGAAATAAACAACCTAATCAACCATCCACAAGGAATTACCAAACAGGCCACCCTCGTTGGAACCACCACCTTCAGCCCATCCACTTGGACCAGCCTCATCTTGTCCACGTTCAGCCACAACAACCTCATTATCAATGTCAAATGGAATAGCAGTCCTTGCATTTGAAGTACCAAGAGGAACAACGGCAAGCTCATCATCGTCCGAGTCACGGACGTGGATGGGCCAACCGGGTGATCCGGTTAGGTCTTTGGGAAAGACACCAACTCCCTTATGGTCATAGATGTACTCAAGCTTAAGATGAAACGGCTCCCCGTTCATCCTGAAATTGCGAAACCATTCATTTTCCTCCTACAAAAGAAATAACACAAAGGATTAGAAATCAGCAGATATTCACATTTGAATTTATAATTTAGACCAATACTTACAGAAGCATTACTTACAGCAGCAGTAATGAAATTCCAGTAGTCATTGTTCACTAGACACTCGCAAGTACAGGCATCGTAACATACCCCCGGGGTCTCCATAAACTTTTTGAGCATTTCATTTCTGTTTCTCAGATATTCCAACTTCTTCTTCATAGCATAAAGAGAGAACCTCCGTCCATACACAGCGGACAAGTCGTCCGAAATACGCTGCAGTGCTCCAGTTAGTATGTCAAGGTTCTTCAAATCATTTTCCTTACGCTCATGGTAAAGCAAGTTGACAAACCGGGCAGTTTGT
Source organism: Penstemon eatonii (assembly GCA_038501285.1). NCBI lineage: Eukaryota > Viridiplantae > Streptophyta > Magnoliopsida > Lamiales > Plantaginaceae > Penstemon > Penstemon eatonii. Next base: position 54,049,062 of record CM076715.1, on the reverse strand, counting down.
TCATGTGACCAGCCATCACTGACTTTTGATTCATCAGCTCTCATTCGGCGTGTTCTCGGCATCTTCAGATTTTTGGCAACCTGTCATATGAAAAATATGAAGATAGGTTAAGTACATGAAGTGATGGCAAATGAAAAATATGATTTAGTGAAGATAGGTTAACTTGGACAGTAATGGGAAATGAAAAACTCACCTGTTATAGTAGACTTGAGGGTTTGAGAAGTATATATAAAAGGGGATGAAATGTTGGCATTATATAGAGGGGTTCATACTCAACCAACTCAATAAATGAAGTGTGGGAATGTGTGCATTTTATGTGATATTTCAAGAGACAAGTAATGCATTCAAAGCATGTAACTTCCAAATAGTCAAGTCAAAACATAAATGAGAGATACAAAATGTCAAGCAAACCATTTAAGGCATATACAATCAGATGTATTGAATTCTGATGTACTTTGTTATTCATTATATATGAATATCAATATATTAATCAAACTTTAAATATTATATAAATAAAGACAAATGGCAAAATTTTACACATATATGCAAAGTAAATCCTAGGGTGGCAGTGTAGTATCTAGTAAAGTAGACAAGGCAACTGAAATTGTATATAAAACAAGATTTGATTCACCAAGCTCCTAATAAATTCTGAAGATTTTGGACATAAACTTTCTGCCATTCAGAACAGTTTCAAAAAATGTTCACTAAAACCAACTTGCACTCAAGTAAAGTTTTCATAAACATGTTTTCAAAAAAATTACATAAAATGAGTTTAAAAAAAAAACACAAATAAATGTTTTAAAAAATACAATATTTAAAAAACAGTTTTAAAAAACAGTTGTAGTTTTTGACTTATATTTACAAAAAATATTCACAATGTTCATGTAGATAACACTACAACCAACTTGAACCCAATGACAGGATGTAATAACATAATTGACATAAAAAAATTCAACCATTCATGATTTAGTTCATGCATGGATGCCAATGGGAGTTTGTACAACATATAAACCCATCAGATAGCTTAAGAAAGAAATCATCACTTGGCCAAATAAATCCATATGAGGACCTATATGCAAATTAAATACTAGCTTCGCAGTGTGTTATGAAATAAAGTAGACAAGGCAACTAAAATTGATTCATAAAACAAGATTTAATTCACCAACTTCCTAATAAATTCTAGACATTGGACAGAAACTTTTGGCCATTGAGTTAACAGTTTCCAAAAATATTCACAAAAACCAAATTTCACTCATCAGTTTTCAAAAACAGTTTACTTAATTTTTTGGATATACATGTGAGTTTGTACAACATATAATACCATCAGATATTCTTAAGAAATCATCACTTGGTCTCATAATTAAGGCTGCGTTCAGTTTCCAAAATTGTTGCATCTAGCATGCTGATATACATGAGTATGTACATGTTTTCTCCAATTAAAATCAAATAAGGGGGTACTTTCATGATAGAGTATACAAAAGAGTATGGCCAAACTCAAAACTGAATACTCAACAGTGCACCAACACCCAGATATGATATAAACATGAGCATATGAACATGTATGCATGCAAGACCATCAGAACATGTTTATTGAAACATCATCTGGTCTACCAATCAACATTTCATGTTTTTTCTAATTACCACATATCATACATCAGCAGACAAGAGCATCCAAATATTTTGGAAAGAAGCAGTGCCCCAATTTTTTGTAACATTATGGCAAATAATAGGCAATTTTGTTAAACCCAAATGAATAGTCCATCATAAGTCTCAAGAGCACCAAAAAAAAATGCCAGACCATCAGAAATTTTAAAAAAAAACATCATTTACCAGATATTCCCTTCAGGGGTACTTTGATGATATAGTACACAACCAACAAGCACTACTTCATGCTCAAGTAATTCAGATGTTGCAATAAGTAAAAGAAGATTTAGATTCTACTCACTGGTGGATTGTGGCATGAATAATTATTGGCACGCAGCAAACATAACTACACATTATAAATGAATGAATTCTGGCAGGTAAGCACAATAATATACAAATTCAGTTCACATGCAAGTATAAATAGTATGTCCAAGTAATATACATCATATACATACCACACACACACAAACTACAAGTAAAACTACATATGTCAGCAAGACCATCAAAACAAGCATGAAAATATAAAACAGCAAAACCATATCATGCACATATATAGAATAAGAACACAAACACAGCACAGATCATCACAAGTTTTTGCTTGCGACGCAATGCCATGTTTTGTGCCTCAAGATCATGCAAATAAGTATCAAGAATTTGCAACTGTGCAGCAAGTTCATGTTCGCGACGTAGTAGACGTGCATTTTCAGACTCGGCAAGATTGACTCGCGTTAGCAAGCCAGGGATAATTACACGGGACCTATCACACATTACGGGATCAATCCATTCAAAATAACCACACCGTTCATCCTACAATGGCCATGAAAATAAAATCATTAGAAATAATTTCAATCAAACATATGACATTTGAAAAAAAGAACACATTAACAAATTTTTTATACCGGCAAACGCTGGCATCGAAAAAATCTCCGACCAGGGTTCAACTTCGTCCAGGAAGTGTATAATCTAACGCGAAGCCCACAGAAACAGTGTGCATTCCCTAAACGGACAGTTGATGAAGATTGCTCGGACATTGCTGGCAGGATAAAAAAATATACAAAAATGTGTCAAAAACTTTTCATATTTTATTATAGCAGCAATCATTACAAAATATTTTTGAAAAATCCATAATATTCGCACAGAGGAAGAAGCCCTAATTTTACGCGAAATAAATACACAAAATAATGAAGAAAACACAATTACCTTGAAATTGTGGACTGAATCGTCCAAACCCTAACCAAATTGAAACCCTAACCACGCAGTCCTTTCAAAAATGTCAGTGAAACGTCAAACCCGTTTCAATTCGGCGTCGGGAATGCAAGATAACCGAAGATGTTAGTTAAGGACGCAACCGGAGCAAGGGTTGGAACGAAATAGTCGAAAGCCTAAACCCAACTGAAACCCTAATCTGGCTTTAAACTAAAATCGGACAGTGAAAACGTATAACAATATTGGATGGGGTGTCGGTAGTGGTTGGAGAAAACAAGAACGGAGGAGTCGTCACCGGACCAAGAAACAAAGGCACACAGATAACATATTAAATCAGGCAGCGCCGTCGTGGGAGAAGAAAACATAGGAGAAGAAAAGAAAGAGTGAATAGTTACAAACCCTAAAATGTTATATACCGAGTTTTCAACGGCCACGATGAATTCCTTTACATCAGACGGTAAGGATTGAATCGCGGAAGCAGGGGCAAAATTGTCCGAAGATTATTAATGGGCCAACCGAACATATGATTGTTTATTGGGCCATTTCGACTGTCCGGGCCACTGTAATATGGCGAACGGATGATTATAATGGACCCGATTAATTTAATGGCCCAGATAAGCCAATTGGGCCGATTAGCCTATTTGGCAAACCGAACGCAGCCTAATAATATTGAGCAGAATGTAGATGGACAAATTTATTACATTTTCCTCTGCGCATTACAAGAATCAAGAGTTTTAGCCATGGCTCATAGCCGTGGCCAATAGTAGTGTTGGGGTGGCCAATAGCTATTGGCCTCGACAAAGCTACGGCCTTTTTTTTCGATTTATTAGAGAGGGTAGCCAATACATTGGCCACGCCTAATGGTCATAGCCAATGTTATGGCCACCCAAAGAACCGTGACTTATACTGCCGTGGCATTAAGTAAGGATGTTAATTTATGAACTTTGGCCACAACTTTTTGGCCGTGGGTTATAGGATTTTTTTTATTTATTATTTTTTAGGAAATTCTATTTATTTGGATCATATCCACCATAGTATGCATACTGAAATAATAAATAATTGCATTTTATAACCCTATTCCAATTCTCTAAATATTTAAACAATATCCCAATTACCAAATGTCCAATTTTCTTCATTCTCCTTCTCAATAACCCAAATATTTTGTGCACAACAAAAATTTTCATCATGTTTAAGATTACCATCATTGCTCAAAATCCAGCAAGTACAAGAGACATAAGTCGTAAAGAAAAAGGAAAACCAAAATTTTCATCATATTCAAAATAACCCGCAAAACTCCTCTTTGCATTGAAGATCTCACTCCTTTGGCAAATTCCTTACACCCAAGAACTCCAACAAGACTTAGAAAAAAAATGTTCACTATCATAAAGGGCAAATTAGAAAAGGTTTGTTTTTCAATCAGAACAAATATGCAAATGAATCATATGAACCAGAAAAGATCTACAATCTTATTATCAAATATCATGGGAGGAAAAACATAAGGATTCAACAATAATATCAGTATAAGCCCCTATACACTCACACAAAGATCCAACAATAATAAGTTGATCAAAATCTTACAATACTGTATTTTTTTCCGCCTAAATGTTTTGCCCGTACATAAAATCAAAACACTTCATCTATATATATTTCCATCACAAACACATAGTTTACATGAGTATGCATCAACTCTTGATCTATAACTATCAAAGCAGTTCAACAAAATCAACAAACAAAAGTCTGGATCAACTTTTAAACTTAAACCAAAAAAATCAAAATCAACAGAGAACTAAAAGGCAACTTAAACTTAGCAACAATGCATCAACTCTTGATCTATAACTATCAAAGAAGTTCAACAAACAGAGCAATCTACCCAGAAAAACACAAAGCTCATATCAGAAAAATAACATTTAAAGTAGAACAAAAAACTTAAATCTGGAACGTGGGGTTGGGCACAGATCACAAAGTCTATACCTTAGTATCACAGAATCATCGAACTGGCCAGATGTGACAGTTTTTTTTAGGGGAAAGTAAAAAAAATCAGAAAATCAGACCCACAACAAAAGCAGAACAACACTCTTCGATTTCATATCTCCCACAAAAGAGTAGAGAGCTTCTATTTTGACTCACCCCTGTTCAGAGTCATGAACGACTCAAGCAGGTGGTGACATGTGTCACTGTACGAACCCAAGAAAAAATTGTGTACGAACCCTATTTAATATGTTTAAATACCGAAATGCCCTTCTACATTTAAAAATAAAAATTGAAACATTTATCTTCCAAAATTATCTTTCTCCCCAAAATTCTAACCCACAAGTGCCCCTTTCCATCATGGCCGGCCGGAAAAACTAGAACAACTACTGGAATTGTTAACAGTTGAAGTATTCTTGGGCATAATTGATATCAAGTTCATTTTTTTAGCTTCTCCAGGAAATTTCCAATCAATTTTTGCGTTAGCCTAAAAAATTGAATCATTGCTACTAATTAAGTATTATATTGATTCCCGAGAGTCCCGCATATAAATAGATGCTCTGTAGTCGAATGTTTAGGAGTAAGAAGAATGGGTGAATCCAAAGTAGTTGAAATGAAGCTATTGATAAATTATCAAACCAAAAAGGTTTTGTTTGCTGAGGCTGGAAATGATTGTGTTGATTTCCTGTTTAACATCCTTTCACTGCCAATGGCTAATTGGTTAATATAAAGAAACCCAAATAAAACAGAACTTGAAATAATTTTCAGATCTGGAAAAAAAAAATATCTTCTCAAACTTGCAGAGATATCAAATCAAATTCTACCATTAGCATTTTTAATTAAGTAGATACTTAAATATATTGAAGATGCAATTCACACAAAGATTCGGTTTATCATGTCCTGCCCTTAAAATTCTACCAATAGTATGAAGACTTTCTTCACCCGTGAAAATCTCATTCACGTGAAGAAGATGAAATCTTTTTTTTTTCTTTTTTTATATATACATATATATGTTCGAATTTGTTGATGGTTGATTTAATTTGGTGCGATATGGGTTAATTTGGCGTAAAGAGTTGGTTTAATATGTGTATTTTATTCCTTCAATGCTATGAGCAAGAACTTGGGTTGGGGAAGATGACATATTCACACATTCAGCCCCCAGGTTCTGTCCTTGGTCTAAGTTGCCCTCAAACTTCAATTTTGCTGAAAATTAAACATCTGGTATAATAAAGTTTAAAATTTAATAGCGTGATTAATTTAGATAGTGTTAGTTTTTATTTTTAAGTCTGAAATTTGAAAAATACGAAATATCTAGTATGAATATAAAAAAAAACGACTTAATTATAATTTCTGGAAAAAAACTTATATAAATCTTAATTAATACACAACACATCTTAAATAAAAAAACATAACTTTGGATAAGGATGAAGATGAAAAGCACTGAAGTCAATTAGTAAAGGGTGGTTTTGATGATTTTCAAAACCTAAGATCAGCTAAGTATGGAAAACTTAGTTGTAATATCCCTTAGAAGAATTTTAACCAATTAAGAAGACTATCAGAAGGGTCAAATATTCAAGGTCAAGAAGACTACTGATCTGCTGAAGGAAAGAAATCAGACTGGTGAAGATCAGCCGACTCAAATCAGATTTGTTCAAGTTTGGGATCAGCACTGTTCATCATCAGACTTGCACTTTCGATCAGCCAAGTGGAAAGGATCAGGAAGTCTACCCAACGGTAATAAATGCTGAAGTACAAGGTTATTAAAGACAAATGATTGAAGAAAGACCTCGTATCAGCTTTGTGCATTTAATGCTGCCTGACAGAAAGGACAGTCTGCAGTACTGTCACTGTGCAGAGAGCCGTTCGCGGATTTTAAGGACCAGAAATCAAGAGATTTGAATTGTGTCTCTCTTCAACGGACATAATTCTAAGAGTGACTATAAATAGCTGAAGAGACGAAGAAAGAAAAGACACACAACTTCTGAGAGATTGAATTCAAAGCCAAAATATTTTCTAAGTCTCAAAAGCTCAAGAACAGCTCACTCGTCTGCTGAACGTCATTTGTTGACAGAAGCCGTTGAAGTTCAAGAAAACATTTTCTGAGTGAATCTGTAAGAGAAAAGAGTTGTGAGGAGTATATATCCATCTTAGTGAGTGATATTACTTCAGAGAATAGGAGTTTATTTGTGATTTCCTATTGCGAACTTGTGGCTGATCATTTGTTGTGAAGCACAAGCAGAGTATATTGTAAATTGTGTGTTTATAGTATAACCCAAGATCTAAGTGACTTGGAAGAGTGGACTAAAGGATTTCAATCCATATAACCACTATAAAAATTCTGGTGTTTATTTCTGCATAAGTTTTTCTGCATATTTTCAGATCTGCATAAAACACTTTATAAAACTGTTTGAAAATTAATTTATAGGAGTTTACAAAACTGGAGACAAAATTTTCAAACTACTAAGTTTACTTGTGAAAAACATTTTGAAAATCCGCTGCAAGTACTATAGTATTGAAACTGATTTTAACAAAAATCAGCTAAGTAATTATCAGATTAGTGGTCAACAAAGCTGTTCAAAGATTTGTTCGAGATCAGTCTTGTAAACTTACTGTTTGGTAACAGCTTAGTCTGTTTAAGTTTGAACAACAGTTTTGAAGTTTAAAATTTGATTAAAAAGTTTCAGAGGTCTATTCACACCCCCCCCCCTCTAGACCTCATCTGACCACTTGGGACCAACAAGTGGTATCAGAGCAGGTGGTTCATTAGAATCAGCTGCCTGATCAACGAGCTTGATCCGAGTGTTTTTCAAAGGTTTTCAAAAAAATTTCAAAAGAGCATATTTTTGAAAAAAAAATTAAATTTTTTGAAAAATGGATTGTATCAGCCATGTCCCCCACATTGCTGGTATGAGCTTTGAAGACTGGAAGATCAGAATGGAGATCTTCTTAGCCGCCTATAATGATAACATGTACACGTGTATCATCAAAGGTCCATTCCAATTCACCAAGACCATCAAAGTTGATGAAGTCGATATAACGGTGGAAAAAGATTTACATGAAATGACAGCTGAAGAAATAAAGTTGTTCAACCTGGACAAAGTTTGGCGTTTTATCATGACCAAGGCCCTTGACAATGACAGATTTGACAAAGTCAAGCACTGCAAGACTGCCAAAGAAATGTGGGATAAGATCCGTGATATGAGCGAAGGAAACGATGCTATCAAAGAGCATCAGCTGAGTGTTGCTCTGGAAAAGCTGGACAACTTCAAGATGAAGTCTGCGGAAACCATTGATCAGATGGATACAAGGTTTACAAGGACGCTGAATGAAGTTTAAAGCTTGGAAAAACCTTCACTGATAAGGAGATAACCGTCAGAGTGCTGAAGGCTCTACCTCCTAAGTTCAACATGAAGGTGATAGCCATGGAAGAGTCAAGAGACTTGGGAAAGATCTCACTCACCGAGCTGTTCTCAGTACTCAAGGCGTATGAGTATAAATTGCCAAGAATGGGTGTTGAAGAAACCTCTACTTCAAGTCCCACAGCTGCCCTGGTTGCTGCTGAAAATCCTAGAAGGCCAGCCTACAAAAGCAAAGACGTGGACTCATCTGATGAAGCCACACTACTCAACAAAAAGGAGTACACTGCTGGAGACGTTGCATTGCTGATGAACAATTTCAAGAAGTTCTACAAACGAAAAATGAAGAACAAATACAACAATGCTTCTACTTCTACCCTACTTCTTCTTCTCAAGATAAAGATTCTTAAATGATGTGCTATAACTACAGGAAATTGGGTCATTTTATCAGAGACTGCCCATATCCTAAAGCTGAAAAGTACACTGAAGAAGAAAAGAGAATCAGAAAAGAAAGAAAGCATTAGAAAGGCAAGGTGCTGGTGGCAGAAGCGTAAAAGCTAGCTGCTCTCTACTCATTAGATTCGGATTTAGACACTTCTGATGAAAAGTCGTCTGATGAAGAGAGACCTGCACTTCTCTGCCTGATGGCTATGGAATCTGATGGCTCTGAGGATGATGAGGTAACTCCTCTTGATAATGAATTATTTAATTCATTTGAACAAATGATGCTTAACAATACAAGTATTGTGGCGTGGAAGCATTTACAAAGCTTAAGGAAGAGATGATATTGCTAAGAGGGCAAAACACTTCACTGAAACTTAAGGCTGAAAAGCCAAAAGAATCAGATGAATATAAACAGCTTGAGCAAGAAAATGAATCTCTGAAAGCTGAATGTGAAGTTCTTAAAGGAAAAATCATGGAACTTGAGAAAACAATCGAGTCTCATGAAAAGTCATCTGTTGCATCCACCCATATGTCCAGTAAACAGAAGACACCTTTAGATCAGGATAAGTTAGAACTGAACCATACTGAAAATTTTATATCAGCTGACAACAGTAAGGTCATTTTGTATGTTCAGACTACTAAATCTGCTTCACCTGAGAAAGTGTTAAAGGAGACGAAAACTCCTAAGGCTAAAAAGAGCAAAGAGCCTCGTGTAGGAAAACAGACTGGTACGTCCAAATAGAAGAGTCCTAGGAAGTCTTCTGATAAGGCTAAAACCAATCAGACTAGTGATAAAACTAAGTCGTCTGTTAATGAGCAAGCATCTAGTAAACCAAAGAAGCATAAAAACAAGAAAAATCAAAATGCTTGGTATGGAAATGAGTCTTATTATGTGCAACCTGCTGCATATCCTCCTATGTATCATGCACCTCAATTTCCAACTTACTATGCACCGTATCCTGCTCATCCAATGGATGCATACCCTGCTTATCATGCATCTTATTCTGCTTATGAACATTATCCTTATCATGCTGATTATCAACAACATGACATATCTGATAAACGTGATAAAGGCAAAACTGTTCATGCTCCTGTTGAAACTCAGAAGCCTAAGACATCAACATCTTGGGTTGTCAAAGGTGGAACTCACTACAAGAAAAGCAGGATTTTCCGACGAAAAATTTTCGATGGAATAGAATCCGTCGGAAATTTCCGATGGATTTTCCGATAAACCAAAATCCGTCGGAAATTTCCGATGGATTTTCCGATGAACCAAAATCCGTAGGAAAATGAATTAAAATTTAATTAAAAATAAAATAATTAATTTTCCGACGGATTAAATCCGAGGGAAAATAATTAAAAATAAATAAAAAATATGTATTATACATTTCCGACGGATTTTATCCGTCGGAAATGAATTAAAATTTAATAAAAAATAAAATAATTAATTTTCCCACGGATTTAATCCGTCGGAAAATTAATAAAATAAATAAAAATATTTATTACATATTTCTGACGGATTTTATACGTGGGAAAATAAAATAAAAATATGTATTATATATTTTTGACGGATTTTATCCATCGGAAATGAATTAAAATTTAATAAAAAATAAAATAATTAATTTTCCCACGGATTTAATCCGTGGGAAAATAAATAAAATTATTTATTGAAAATAATTAAAATTAATTAAAATATATTATATATTTCCGAAAAATAATAGAAAAAATAAACAAAAAAATTAACTATTTTTCGACGGATTATATCCGTTGAAAAATAAATGAAAATTAAAAAAATAATATTTTCCAAATTTTAGGAAATAAAAAAAGAAACCATTCTTGATCGATATAAATTATTTTTGGCTTATTTTTTTTTTCTAATTTAATCGAAATAAACATATCTCACTAATTTAACTCGTATTTTCACATATTTCATCGATTTCAACCCTAAGATTGATTTAACTCGTTATCCACCATGTTTCTAATTTAATCCATTTTTGCTATATTTTGATTAATTTAAACCATTATTGATCGACTTAACTGGTTTTGCACTAACTCTCTTAGACTTAACCCATTTTTCCTCTAATTTTACCGGTATTTTCACAACTTTCATCAACTTAAACCCTTATTGATTAATTTAACTCGTTTTTCACTAACTTTCTTTGACTTATTACACAAATTTCATCAGCATAAACTCTTATTGATTGATTTAACTCATTTCCCACTATTTGTTCTTAAACCACTTTGGTCAATTAGCTTTACAAATTGAGAATCGATCGATCAATTTGCGAATAATATCAATGTACATAACCACATAGTCAATAATCTTGAATCAGTGACTAATTAATTTCTAACCAAATATCGATTTGATTTCGAATAACATCAATGTACATAACCCTCTAAGCCAAAGATTATTGACATTGGTTAATTAACGTTACAAATCGAGTATGGATCGATCTGATTGCGAATAACCTCTATGTACATGATCATATAGTCAATAATTTTGAATTAGTGACTAATTAAATAATTCTGAGTAAAGTATCGGTTTGATTTCTAATAACCTCAATGTACATTACTATAAGGTCAACAATGTTGACTTTGTCAATTAACGTTAGAAATCGAGAATTAATCTATCTGTTTGAAAATAACATCAATATACATAACCATATAGTCAACTATTTAAAGTTAGTGACTAATTAATTAATTTCGAGTCAAACATCGATTTGATTTCGAATAACCTCAATTGAACTCGTTTTTCATTAACAATTCTCCGACTTAACTTGTTATTGATCGATTCAACCATTTTCCTATGTTTTTCATTATTTTTCACCTGTTTTAACCAAATTTAATCGAATTCAAAATTGACATGACCAGAAACGAATAAAAACAATAATATGCTTTTTCTAAAAATTTCATGAACTAATTAATTTTGTAACAAAAATAACAATTTTTTTTAAAATAAAATTTAATTATATACAAGTTATGGTTGTGGTAACCCTAATTTATCACACTCTCTTCTCCCCTTCTCATACCCGCCGCCCCTCCTCCTCAAACCCACTATCCTATCCTCCTCAATCCCACTATCCTCTCCTCTACAATTCTATTGCCGCCCTACTGAACACATCTCCTTGCTCAAACCCACTCCCAACCCGACCCCATCCTACAATTTCCGCAGTAGCCCGCACGTCCATCGTACCGCAGCCATTTGCGCTCAGCCCTAAGATTCGTAAGAATGAAGACAAGGTGGTTGATTTGGTGATCGTCACTAAACTCTCCAAGCCCCTCACTGCTTACTGAAGGTCTTTTTCTTCGCTTTCTTCTCTTTGAATCTGAATTTTGATTTGTTGGTTCAATTTGATTCATTGACTATATGGGTCTCTATGAAATTTATAATTTTATGTGTTTTAAGATGTCATTGGGTGCTATCAGTTCTTAAACACTATTGGGAAGGCAAATTTTGAAATAAAAATACAATTTTTATCGAGTTTTCATCATTTACACTGTTTGAGATTGAGTTGCCTTTTTTGTTAAGATTCGTTGAAGAAAGGAAAGTGAAAAACCCTTAAGTGATGTTGCTGTTGCTACTAAGTATGCAACTTTACCGTGTACGTTTACATGTAGTTTTTTGTTAAGATTCATTAGTCTTTGCACTAGTTTACATGTAGTTTTTGTTGATTGTGCATTTGTATTGATCGATTTCTTTTCTCATAAACATTCCAGGCTTGGTATTTGGGGGAACGAAGGTTGTTATTTAATTAGTGTGAAGAACTGCCCATGCCATGTGAGGTAGGAAGATACTGCGAGGTTGCTTTTGAAGGCAGTTTTGCCTAAATGTGAGTTCAGGGTACATTTCTGTGACTCAATTGAAAATGAAAGTTTAAAGATTGCTGGATAATTCCAGTTCATTTTTTTTAATTGTGATTGAAATTATAATGTTTGCAGTTGTTGATTTGATCATGTAAAGTGTTCAGTGTGAATAATGAGTTAATGATGATTTGATGAAAAAATGAATTAATAATTGCAAATTCTCTGATATAGTTATTTGCTTTTGTTAAACAATTTGTTCTGCATCATTGTATATGCATTTTTTTTCAACTTTATTCATTTATGGAGAATTAGTTAAAAGTATTGTAATTGCTTTGCTATTTCATCAAATTTCCCCTGCGTTCATCTAGTGGGTGTTATCTAATGATCTCCTTTTCTCTTTTTCTACTATTTAGTCAATTCAGTTCTTTTGATTGGAGATAGACATGTCAAAATGAGCAGTTTGAGTTGGATCTCCAATCCCATACACTTTTATTAAAGACATTATATACACTTAAGTTGATTAGCAAAGTTTACCTAATTTATCTAATGGGCAATTTCCTTGTAATCTTTGTCTTTCTTGGGAACTTCTGAACCTACTTGCTTGACAACTGCAGCTTCCAGGGGAGAAAATTTTGGGTTTGGCTAAATTTTTCCTTGGAATTGGAATTCCTGGCAGTGCCAAAGACTTCAATCACCAAATCGATGCATTATCTTGCTTGGAAAACATTAGGCAAGTATTTATATCTGCGTAATTTTCTTCTCTCGATCTTTTTTCATCAATATATTATATTTTTGTACAATTTTGTTAATTCTCTAAATTGATTATTTCTAAAAATACATCATGGTCCCAAAAACTTTTTAAGTTGTGCTGATTTGTTCCCATGTGGAACATTATATAGTTCACAATGATGTTGATTGTTCTTTTTTTTTTCAGGGGCTCCATTCCTCTGATTTCATCGTTCCCTGCAACTGTCCTATTAGTTACCAGGAAAGACCAATTTAAGGTAGGTAAAACTATCAAATCTTGTGTCCTCAATTAATTTATTTTATTACTGGTACTTTATATTCATTAGCTTTAATTTTATTTTGTTCTTTTTGTACTTGAATTCTTGTGTTAGTTTTCTGTTTCAATTACTGTAACATATAATAAAGGATTGATTACTGTAATTCAAAACTCATCACTATCTGCAAGGAATTTTGGTCAATTATAAACATAAGACCAAGTATTGGTGATACTGCAAACATTCTTAGACTAATAAACATTGTGCTTGCAGTATTTAGCTCTACTACTTTGCTTATCATTTTTATGTTTGATGTTTAGATATAAAGACATGGGCTGACCTGGAAATTATAGAAAGCCAACAATATGAATATAACTTGTGAGATATAGGGGATAAATTATAGTTAAAGTTGTTTTAATTGAGAAAATATTATATTTCTTAATGCTACAAGATAAAATACACAATTCCCCTATTAGATTTGTCGTATGTAGCCCTATTCCCATAAAATATTCCCCAATTCTTGTCACTTGTTTGCTTTCTATTTGGTCTTGACATATCTTCATTATTTCTTATTTCTTTGGAAAAGATATAGTTCTTACAAGCGGATTGGTTGTGTGGTTACTTATTCCCCGAGGTCGCTGCAACAAAATGTGTAAGTTTTGTTGCTTTTGATTTCTCCTTCCCGTTATAGGAATAATTTAGCAACACCATTAGTCAAAATGAATATAATACTCCTACTTGAAACAATATGACTCTATATATATACATATAATCTTATGATATTAACATATTACACGTTTTATTTTATAAAAAAAAAAAAATACTCCTATAGTATTAGTTCAAGTATCTTACAATTTGTTTTGTTTTCGTTAAAGGTTGGACAACTACTTAAGCAACAATGGATTCATTGGTGAGAAAGTTAGGTTACAATGACACCATATGTAATAGAACAATTGTAAAAGAGTATTCAACTTACTCGTGCCAAAGCCTACCGGTTTATTATAATTAGTTTTTGTTGTATCTTCAATGTCAATTGTAATTTAAGCACATTATAATTTATTACTGTGAAATAATTTATGATTATGAATTTTAATTTGTGTTTTGATTATGTAAATAATATGTATGTTTTTATTGGGGAAAATAAGAAAAAATTAAAAAGTTTTTTTTTTAATTTTTTTCCATTTCCGACGGAATTAAATCCGTCGGAAAAAATAAAAAAAAATTAATTTTTAAAAAATAATTTCCGACGGATAAAATCCGTCTGAAAAAGTCAAACAAAATGAAAATTCCGACGGATTAGTTTTCCGTCGGAAATATTCCGACGAATTTTCGACAGTTTTGTACGTCGGAAATTTTTCTTTTTCCGACGGAGTTGGCCGTCGGAAAATTCGTCGGAAATTTTCCCACTCCACTTTTTCCGACGGATTTTCCGACGGCCGAAATCCGTCGGAAAATTGATTTTCCCACGGATTTTTGCTAAAAGAAATTCCGTCGGAAAATCCTGTTTTTCTTGTAGTGACTAATCCTTCAGGACCCTCTCAATAAGGGTACCTAAAACAATTTTATTTTGTTTTGTAGGTTAGGATTAGGAGTAGGAGTAAAGTAGAGAAGACATGGTACTTGGACAGTGGCTATTCAAGACACATGTGTGGAAACATACATGAGCTGACTGATGCTGTTGCTGTGGATGGTCCAAATGTGACGTTTGGAGACAACAAGGAAGGCAAGATTGTAGCAAGTGGAAAGCTGATCAAAGACAACATTGAGATTTCTGACGTCTCTTATGTTAAAGGCCTCAAATATAATTTGCTGAGCATAAGTCAATTTTGTGACAAAGGATATCCAGTCATCTTCTCAACAAATAAGTGCTACGTTGAACAGATTGGAACAAAGAATGTCATTTTATCTGGAAGACGACAAGGGAATGTCTACACAGTGGACTGGAATTCTGTTGACAAGAATTCAAGTGGTTGTTTGGTGGCATCAACACCAAGTGAAATCAGTTGGCTGTGGCACAAAAGAATGAATCATGTGAATTTCAAGACCATCAACAGACTTATCAAGAATGATTTTGGTAGAAGGAATTCCAAAGACAGTCATGAGCAAAGATAAGCTTTGTGACGCATGTCAGAAGGGTAAACAAATCAAGTCATCATTAAAAATCAAGAAGCACCAATCATCTGGAAGGATCTTGGAGCAGCTACATATGGACTTGTTTGGACCCATTGATCCAATCAGTAATGGTGGAAAGAAATATTGCCTAGCTGTTGTGGATGATTATTCAAGATACACTTGGGTGATTTTCATGAAGAAGAAAAGTGAAACCAAGGAGCATCTTACAAATCTGATGTAGCAAATTCAGAATAAAAGGAGTATGAAGATACTAAAGATCAGATCAGATAGAGGGACTGAATTTACAAACTCTACTGTTGAAGAGTATTGTAATGCCAGAGGAATCATGATAGAAATAGTGTCCTGCAAGCTAGCTGTATGGCGATCATTTATTGTAATAAATGAGGAAATATTCAATTTTGATTAATAAATGCACTTTATTAAATGGTCAACTTTATCTTATGTAATAATTATCTACGCATAAGGATAGAAGTCCTTAGATTACAGGGCTATGGGACAACCCGTGGACTGATCTCCAAGGCCGTGATCTAGAACATATTCAAGAGTCGTAGAATCCAATCGAGATAGGACATCATTGGATTTGGTTAGACTCTCACTATTGTGTATACTCCGATGAACTGGAGAACGCTGGGGTTCACGAGCGTGACTGGGAAAGTCGATACGCATAAGTGGGTGGCTTGCTGGGATGGCAAGCGCACTGAATACCCCAATTAGGAAATAACTCATCATGGAAGCGGTAGTCGCATATCGGGGTTGAAGTTATTCCAATTTGCAATAGTATACGAGGAACGATCCCTAACTACTTGAGGTGATAGGGTTTATCTGGTGCGAGAACGTCTATGCTTTGATATATGTTCCGACTGACTGTGGATCGCCAGAAAGTCTCTGTGGACTCATATTGGGTATGGAGGAACTCGTATGCAGATTCATATCATCAACAAAGGATCCATTGACCCGACTTGATAGGTTGGGACATTCTCCTATGGATTTTTGTGAGATTTTAATTCTGGTAAAATCCTTGGCCAATGTATCTGACATTTTATGTAAGTAGCTCATAAAGATTAAAGTCAAAGAGAATTTATTTCAAGAACATAGTACATAAGGTCGAGATAAAAGAAAAGGGAATCCGATGAAAGACCATGCCCTTAAGTCTTGAATGGGAGATTGATCAATGGAGAGATTATGTCGTATATGAAAATTGTAAATGATAAAAAGGTTCACTTAATTAATTCACCAGTGATTGAGATCCATGGGCTTGTGGCTGGACATCGACCGTGGAGTGTGGGAGAATTCCCAAATTGGCAGGGGTGCTAATTTTGGAATGATCAATCGACAGAGTGTTCGATTGATTTAGAGTAAGTCTTTCCGTATAATGAAATAATATTTAATTATAACCCACGACCAATTATGTGGTGAACCTACGGGAGCATACACAATACACATGAAGCGAAAGCAAGGAAATAAGAACGACCGAGTCGACTGGGTCGATTATAATGGGTGGGTCGACTGGGTCGACCCAATTGGAACAAATTGGGATCCAATTGGAATTGGATCAGGATCATAAATTAAATTGGAATTTAATTTGTGGATTAATTGATTAAGTTGGATTTAATTAATTGAAGGAATAATTAATTAATAGGATTTAGAGTCAAAATTAATTAAGTGGGAGACTAGTTAATTAATTGGGCTATTTAATTGGGAGACTAAATAAAGCCTGATCAAAATTAATTAACTGGGCGATGAATTAATTAGAGGACTTGGTCTTCTAATTAAAGAGGGACATGACTCTTGTAGGAGAGAAAAGTTCTAGTCCTAATAGGACTAGGTTAGGGAGATAACTATAAGTAGGTAACTTGTAGTTATTTTTCACACAACTCAATAACCAAAATTGAGCAAGAGCAAAATTTTCTCTCCCTCTCCCACATAGCAATAGTCAAACCCATTCTTCCCCGTGGAAGAATTTTTCGGTTTCGACTTTGTTCCAAGATCGTTCCTAAATCCTAGATCATAATATATCTTGTGTTCTAGCTGATCAAGATTTATTATTTTCGTTATATTGTGGTGTATCAACTCGTAGAGGCGCAACACGTGGGGCGCTACTCGAAAGGCCTGGATCGATTTAGCTGGAGCAGAAATCAGAGTTCGTTTTGCTGACTGCCAACTTGGATTTGCAAGGAGATAGGTATAACATGTAAACTTATACTATCGTTTTAATTAATATTTATATATATACACCTAGAGTAGTATCCTGGCAAGATTCCGTAAGAGGTCCCAAAATTTTTTATATTCCGCTGTGCCTAGGGCTGTTTTTCTTACCGAATCCCAACATTGGTATCAGAGCCAACTCTAGGCTTTGTATATATATGAATTTGCAGATTCTGTGTTTTTAAATCATATGTTTGATTTATGTGGTTAGTTCTTTAACTTTGCATGTTTTAGAACGTAGATCTGTTAACTTAGAGTTAATGTATAATTTTAGATTCGAAAATTTTATCATGTTAGTTTTTATTTTGGATTGGGATTTAATTGATCGGATCCATTTTAAATCATGTGAGTAATCGGAACAAAAAAAAAAATTTGAGTTCGACCGCGAGGGCACGCGGCGGTGCGCGGCAGCGCACCGCGTCTAGGCGGCCACCGCGAGCTGCCGCAAGCAGCAGCGCGTAAACAGCGCGCTGTCTGCGCGTGCAGCACACGGCAGTTGCCTACGTGCAGTCTGTCGCGTGCTGGCAACGCGCAGCAGCACGCTGCTGCGTGCTGTTACGCTCGTCGGCAGCCGCTGCGTGCGGCTCACGCGCGGTCTCCGTGGTTGCGTGTGTTGGGATTCGGTAAGATAAACAGCCCTAGGCACAGCGGAATATAAAATTTTTAGGACCTCTTACGGAATCTTGCCAGGATATTCTCTAGTTGTATATATATGAATATAAATAAAAACGATAGTATAAGTTTGCACGTTATACCTATCTCCTTGCAAATCCTCGGCTAGCAAAACGAGCTCTGAATTCTTCTCCAGCAGAAATCGATCCAAGCTTCTCAGGAGCGCCCCACGTGTTGCGCCTCTACGAGTTGATACACCACAATTACACGAAAATAATAAATCTTGATCAGCTAGAACACAAGATATATTATGATCTAGGATATAGGAACGATTTTGGAACAAAGTCGAAAACAAAAATTCTTCCTAAAGGAAGACAGGGTTCGGCTTTTGCAGTGTGGGAGAGGGAGAGAGTATTTTGCTCTTGCTCAATTTTGCTTATGGAGTTGTGTGAAAAATAACTATAAGATAGCTACTTATAGCTTTCTCCCTAACCTAGTCCTATTAGGACTAGGGCTCTTCTCTCCTACATGGGCCATGGCCCTCTTTAATTAGAAGACCAAGTCTCCTAATTAATTCATGGCCCAGTTAATTAATTTGACCAGGGTTTATTTAATCTCCCAATTAAATAGCCCAATTAATTAACTTAATCTCCCATTTAATTAAATCAGACTCTAAGTCCATTTAATTAAAATCCCTTCTAATTAATTAAATCCAACTTAATTAATTAATCCACAAATTAAATTCCAATTTAATTTATGATCCTGATCCAATTCCAATTGGATCCCATTTTGTTCCAATTGGGTCGACCCAGTCGACCCACCCATCATAATCGACCTAGTCGATTATTCACCCAGTCGACCCAGTCGACTCGGTCGTTCTCATTTCCTCGCTTTCGCTTCATGTGTATTGTGTATGCCCCCGTAGGTTCACCACATAATTGGCCGTGGGTTATAATTAAATATTATTTAATTATTCGAGTAAGACTTACTCTAAATCAATCGAACACTCTGTCGATTGATCATTCCAAAATTAGCACCCCTGCCAATTTGGGAATTCTCCCACACTCCACGGTCGATGTCCAGCCACAAGCCCATGGAGCCCAATCACTGGTGAATTAATTCAGTGAACCTTTTATCATTTACAATTTCCATATACGACATAATCTCTCCATCAACCAATCTCCCAGTCGAGACTTAAGGGTATGGTCTTTCATCGGTTTCCCTTTTCTTTTGTCTTGACCTTATGCATTCTGGTCTCGAAATAATTCTCTTTGACTTGACCTTTATGAGCTACTTACATAAAGCCGTCAGATACCTCGGCCGAGGATTTTACCAGAATTAATTTCTCACAGAAATCCATAGGAGAATTTCCCAACCTATCAAGTCGGGTCAATGGATCCTTTGTTGATGATATGAACCTGCATACGAGTTCCTCTATACCCAACATGAATCCACAAAGACTTTCTGGCGATCCCCAGTCAGTCGGAACTCATATCAAAGCATAGACGTTCTCGCACCAGATAAACCCTATCACCTCAAGTAGTTAGGGATCGTTCCTCGTATACTATTGCAATTTGGAATAACTTCAACCCCGATATGCGACTACCGCTTCCATGGTGAGTTATTTCCTAATTGGGGTATTCAGTGCGCTTGCTATCCCAGCAAGCCACCCACTTATGTGTATCGACTATCCCAGTCACGCTCGTGGACCCCAGCGTCCTCCAGTTCATCGGAGTATACACAACAGTGAGAGTCTAACCGAATCCAACGATGTCCTATCTCGATTGGATTCTATGACTCTTGAATATGTTCTAGATCACGGCCTTGGAGATCAGTCCACGGGTTGTCCCATAGCCCTGTGATCTAAGGACTTCTATCCTTATGCGTAGATAATTATTACATAAGATAAAGTTGACCATATATATAAATGCATTTATTAATCCAATCGAATGGTCCTTTCAATTAAATGCAGCCAAAACAGTTGGCTTGCTGGACACTATTCTATCAATCTCCCACTTGTACTAAAGCCAACTTTCCATACTTCTGATTCCCATCTTAGACAGATGTTTTCGGATGCCTTTGAGGCAATGGCTTAGACAGCGGGTCCGTCGTATTATCCCTTGAGGTGACACGTTCCATCTTTATGTCTCCTCTACCAATGATATAAATATCAAATGGTATCGTCTTAGTTCGTGATTGGATTCTGATGAGATCTCGACTCCTTCGCTTGCGAGATGACTCCATTATTATCACAGAAGATAGTAATGGCTCGACAATGCTAGGTACCATATCCAATTCCTGGATGAAGTTTTTCATCCAAACACCTTCCTTTGCTGCTTCACTCGCGGCAATGTATTCTGTTTCGGTGGTTGAATCTGCGGTAGTGTTTTGCTTGGAGCTCTTCCAGCTTACCGCACCACTATTGAGGCAGAACACGTATCCAGATGTCGACTTGAAGTCGTCTACATTACATTGGAAGCTAGAATCAGTATAGCCTTCCAATTTCAATTCTCCTCCACCGTATACCAAGAACAATTCCTTAGTCCTTCTCAGGTACTTCAGAATTGCCTTTACGGCTATCCAGTGCTGCTCACCTGGATCAGACTGGTAGCGACTTGTAACGCTTAGAGCGTACGCCACGTCTGGTCTAGTACACATCATACCATGCATTATGCTTCCTATCGCGGATGCATATGGTATTCGAGACATATTGCTTCTCTCTTCAGGCGTCTTTGGGGCCATAGACTTAGAGAGTGCAATCTCATGTCTCATTGGAAGCAATCCTCTCTTGGATTCTTCTATATTAAATCTTTTCAAGATTTTATCTATGTACTGGGATTGGGAGAGGCCCAGCAGCCCTTTTGATCTATTTCAGTAGATCCTTGTACCTAGTACAAAGGGTGATTCTCCCAAATCCTTCATTGAGAATTGTGTAGATAACCATGCTTTAGTTTCGGACAACACTTTCACATTCCAATGAGAAGAATGTCATCAACTTAAAGCACCAAAAATTCAACTGTACTCCCACTGACCTTCTTGTACACGCATGGTTTGAACACGTTTTTGATGAATCCATAAGTTTTGAAAGTTTTGATTGTTTCATCGAAACGGATGTTCCAACTTCGGGAAACTTGCTTCAGTCCATAAATGGACCTCTGGAGTTTGCACACCTTGTGTTCACCTCCTTTGGATGCATATCCTTTTGGTTGCTCCATGTAGATCTCCTTATCAATGTCCTCATTGAGAAAGGCAGTCTTTACATCCATCTGCCATATCTCGTAGTTATACCACGCAGCTATGGCCAGCAAGATTCGAATGGATTTAGGCATTGCGACGGGCGAGAAGGTCTCCTCAAAGTCGATGCTTGGCCTTTGAGTGTATCCTTTTGCCACTAGTCGCGCCTTGTAGGTTATTACCTCTCCGTTCACTCCAAGCTTTCGCTTATAGATCCACTTGCAACCCACGGGAGCTACTCCTACTGGTGGATCTACCAAGGCTCAGACCTCGTTCGAGTGCATGGAGTCCAATTCGAATTCCATGGCTTTACGCCACTTTCCCGAGTCTATGCCTAGCATAGCCTCTTCGTAAGTCCTTGGGTCGGTTAGAGACTGTCTAGTCTCACGCAGCAGACCGTAGTACCTCTTGGGTTCTACGTTGTCTTTCTGACCTACGAAGTATCGGTGTACTCTCTGATGTACTTTCATGCTCTTGTTCTCCCACTGCCTGTGGTGATGGGTCGGCTTGATTGACCTCTTCGGCCTTTTCAGCTTCAGTGACCTCATCTAGTTCTACGTTGTGTTCCTTCTTGCCTAGCAAGAAATCCTTCTCCAAGAAGTGTGCGTTCCTTGAGACAAACGTAGTTTATCTTGTAGGATCGTAGAACTTGTATCCTATAGAGTTTTCTGGATGCCCCACGAATTGCATAAGATGGATTTTACATCCAACTTATCTCCCACCAGCTTATTCACATAAGCGGGAGACCCCATATGCGCATGAATGCATATGAAGGTACAATACCAAAACTCATATCACGTGATATGTTTTGGATCTGGCTTCAGAGATACTTAGCTCAGTATCTTCGATTTTCTCGATCAAGTTTCATTTGTTTGAATAAGGAATTTCATGTAAGATTTCTTAATGGACATTTACATGTCCAGAATGCTTGACAACAGACAACGTTTCGAGCGGGCCTTACATTTCGAGAATCTAATTCTCTATTAAATAATCAATGGCGTACTGCCAATGCATGTTTGATTTTAAATCGATTCAAATCTCTTACATGCTTTCATTGATTAGGCTCTCTTCTTTATTCCAAAAGTAATTTGGAATTGTACATCACAACGTACTTTTACCCATGAGGGTACTAGAGACGCCTTATCTCCCACTAATGCTTTAGTGTTTCTACACACTTTTAATGGATTAAATCCATTGCAATTGTTTATGCCTCTTGGTTGCCTAGCAACCAACTACTAAATCTAATTTCCATTAAGCAAGATTCGAAAGTCGGTTACTATGTACAGCATCCCAGTCAAGCTCGACCCAGTCGAGCTCAGTCTTTGAATCTTTTAATTCGGAAATATGTTTTAGTATTCGTGTATCGCCTTTCGGTTTTTACAACGACTCAAGTGTGTGAAATCTTGATTATTTATATTTTATTGACTATGCATATTATATTTAGTCGATATATGAGTATCCATACTCATTTGCTTATGTACACCTTTTGCGTATAATTCTTATAGCGCAATCAGTCCCAACCATTATGGAACTATCACATCCCTTAAGACAAGGGATGGTATAAGCAAATTCTAATGATCTAAATAATTCATGGCTTTAGATGCATTGAATGCATCAATGAGTGCTTCATCGGGCATCCAACACCCTTATGCATTACTTTAACCATAAGGTTAAGTTCAATAAAATTCAATCATCCCTTATGGGATGAATAGGTTCAATTCCCTCTTTCCCTTGATCTCAATCCATGGAAGAACCATTTTGATTGACTTTACAACTTATCATCCTTACAGAAAAACCTCTAAGGTTATTTCCCTTCAGAGAGGATTCATTCCTCTTCTTCCATCTCTCGAGCCTTTTGAGGCCTTTTAACAAGATGTTACTTCCCATTTATGGGAGATTTCATGTTTGCCTTCAAGAAAATTGGGCTTGAGAACCATCCTCAACCTCTGGTGAAACTTATCACCTTTCTTAATTGAAGAGTAACTTCAAAAAGGCAGCTTGGTAAAACCTATCACCATTCCAGTCGAAGTGTAACTTCAAAAGGAAAACCAATGAAATCTTTGTAAGGAGATTAGTCCTTTCTTGGACTCAGAGAATAATTTCTCAAGTTTCGAAGTCATTCAAAAATTCATTTGGGTTCAGTCAATTTATTTGATTCAAGTATGATGGTAAAATATTCAAGGATACATAACTTATGATTAAACTATCATAAACATGACGATAAATACGCGGCAGATTAATATCAATGCATAATTTACAAACATGGTTTTCATTTGTAAATTACTCCCACTATTTTTGTCGAATACTTATGCCCCCACATAAGGTTCGGGAAATAAAAATTTCCTAATGGGCTCAAGGCCCAAATGCAATCGCTCAGTACCCACGACTCGTTGGCCATACCAATCGATCCACTTGGTGGGCGATCACGTCGCCGGTTAACCATCCCAGCTAACCCTTGAGTTCATTTAGCCTCGGTTTTCGTTATGGACCCACGACTCGTGAGACATCCATACTTACTCGCGTTAAATCATGTCCAATACTCGTGAAGAGAAATAGTTCAATCCTAGACGCCCCACGACTCGTGAGACAGCGCCTAGAACCTTGCTATCCCCTCCCTTGGCACTAAACTGTGCATCGAGGCAATAGACATATCATCTTCCTATAGCTCGACCCACGACTCGTGAGACATCGAGATATATTTGTACAATATGCCTAAAACCTAGTAGTTGGATAGGCTCGGACCATAGACACCATTCATATGCGCCCGTTAATCGATTTAATATTCTAATTGAGTTTTTAAGTTCAATTGGAGGTTTTGAGTTTTCTTCGTGCGAGTTCTCATCAGATTATGCTTTATCTTGTTTACGTGATCTATTCTAAGCATGCAAGACATACATCAAAGAATAATAGTAAACATATATCACCTAGCATTGCACATATGATTGGTCGATTGCCCATCCTATGCGATCCATCACGAGCCACATGATGGACCAATTGGTCAGTCTAGGGTGGAAATTAAATGTCCTAACTATTACAATTTTCTAACCCATACATCATGGGCCTTCTTGTAATATCCAGCTTGATTGGGCCTCCATGTAATGAATTGGGCTTCCATGTCCTCCAAGGTAATGGGCCTCCATGTGGATCTCCAAGTCTTCATGAGGTCTTCTCGGCTCCAAGCCTAATCTAAGCCTAGCTTATAAAAATAAAGGCCCTATTCTATTACATTTGTTTGCGCAAGCAAGGGCACCAATCAGGCCCATTTAATTACAACCCATAAAATAAATAAACCAAAACTACACAGGGCTTAAGGGCAAAATCGACCAATCCACATATTCACTCAAGAACATGCATAAATTCACATAAGGGCATAAATGTAAATTTACCGGCTCCTTTAATTTTAATTCACAAAAATTATCCAAGTTAATTTAATTTTGAATTAACAATTAATCTCTAAGATTAATTAACTCTTACTTGAGTTCTAAGTAATCTACAACTCTTATCTTGATAAAGTTGGTTAATTAAGATAGTTGCAAATCTTCCAAGATTACTATCTTATCCAAAACTCTAAGTTTCCCAATTTTACAAATCTCTAAGATTCTCAAGATAATCCTATTTTGATTAGATTAGTTAACTAAGGTAGTATCCAAATCCTCCAAGATTTATACCTTATCCAAAACTCCAAGTTTCCTAATTTAGTAAGATCTCTAAGATCTTTAATCTTGGTAACTTACTAGGAGAGATTAATTTTAATTAAATCTCTTATCACAATTGAAACTCTAAGTTTCCTTGTTTAATAAGATCTCTAAGATCTTTTAATCTTGGTAACTTACTAGAAGAGATTAATTTTAATTAAATCTCTTATCATAATTGAAACTCTAAGTTTCCTTGTTAATTCGATCTCTAAGATCAATCCAAGATTCACCAAGATTTCATAACAACCAAATCTCCAAGATTTTCAGATTTATCAAAATAGGCAGAATAAGAGTCCAACCAAAAATCAGCCACTACGTGACCAATCGAGGACTGCCACGTGGCCAATCACACGCGACCACAAAGTCCGCGCGTGGGCTTTCCTTGGCAGCGCGCGGCTGCGCGTGGCAGCGCACAACAGCGAGCGGATGTGCGTGACAGCACGCGACAGACAGCCCGTAGGCTGCTGCCGTGTGCCGCACGCGCAGCCAGCGTGCTGCTCGCATGCTGCCGTGGGCAGCGGTGGGCGCCTACGCCGCGTGCCACCGCGGTTGGATTCCAATTTTTTTTTTTTGTTGTTGTTTCGATTACTATCTGATTTAATTAAAACAGATCCAATTAATTAAATCCAAATCCAAAAATTAAAAATTAACGTGATAAAATTTCGAATCAAAATTTCATTTTAACTCCCAGTTAAAACAGATCTACGTCCTATAACATATACAGTTAAAGAACTAGCCATACATAAATCAAACATATGATTTAAATCACAGAATTTGCAAATTCATATATATACAAAGCCTAGAGTTGGCTCTGATACCACTGTTGGGATTCGGTAAGATAAACAGCCCTAGGCACAGCGGAATATAAAATTTTTAGGACCTCTTACGGAATCTTGCCAGGATATTCTCTAGTTGTATATATATGAATATAAATAAAAACGATAGTATAAGTTTGCACGTTATACCTATCTCCTTGCAAATCCTCGGCTAGCAAAACGAGCTCTGAATTCTTCTCCAGCAGAAATCGATCCAAGCTTCTCAGGAGCGCCCCACGTGTTGCGCCTCTACGAGTTGATACACCACAATTACACGAAAATAATAAATCTTGATCAGCTAGAACACAAGATATATTATGATCTAGGATATAGGAACGATTTTGGAACAAAGTCGAAAACAAAAATTCTTCCTAAAGGAAGACAGGGTTCGGCTTTTGCAGTGTGGGAGAGGGAGAGAGTATTTTGCTCTTGCTCAATTTTGCTTATGGAGTTGTGTGAAAAATAACTATAAGATAGCTACTTATAGCTTTCTCCCTAACCTAGTCCTATTAGGACTAGGGCTCTTCTCTCCTACATGGGCCATGGCCCTCTTTAATTAGAAGACCAAGTCTCCTAATTAATTCATGGCCCAGTTAATTAATTTGACCAGGGTTTATTTAATCTCCCAATTAAATAGCCCAATTAATTAACTTAATCTCCCATTTAATTAAATCAGACTCTAAGTCCATTTAATTAAAATCCCTTCTAATTAATTAAATCCAACTTAATTAATTAATCCACAAATTAAATTTCAATTTAATTTATGATCCTGATCCAATTCCAATTGGATCCCATTTTGTTCCAATTGGGTCGACCCAGTCGACCCACCCATCATAATCGACCTAGTCGATTATTCACCCAGTCGACCCAGTCGACTCGGTCGTTCTCATTTCCTCGCTTTCGCTTCATGTGTATTGTGTATGCCCCTGTAGGTTCACCACATAATTGGCCGTGGGTTATAATTAAATATTATTTAATTATTCGAGTAAGACTTACTCTAAATCAATCGAACACTCTGTCGATTGATCATTCCAAAATTAGCACCCCTGCCAATTTGGGAATTCTCCCACACTCCACGGTCGATGTCCAGCCACAAGCCCATGGAGCCCAATCACTGGTGAATTAATTCAGTGAACCTTTTATCATTTACAATTTCCATATACGACATAATCTCTCCATCAACCAATCTCCCAGTCGAGACTTAAGGGTATGGTCTTTCATCGGTTTCCCTTTTCTTTTGTCTTGACCTTATGCATTCTGGTCTCGAAATAATTCTCTTTGACTTGACCTTTATGAGCTACTTACATAAAGCCGTCAGATACCTCGGCCGAGGATTTTACCAGAATTAATTTCTCACAGAAATCCATAGGAGAATTTCCCAACCTATCAAGTCGGGTCAATGGATCCTTTGTTGATGATATGAACCTGCATACGAGTTCCTCTATACCCAACATGAATCCACAAAGACTTTCTGGCGATCCCCAGTCAGTCGGAACTCATATCAAAGCATAGACGTTCTCGCACCAGATAAACCCTATCACCTCAAGTAGTTAGGGATCGTTCCTCGTATACTATTGCAAATTGGAATAACTTCAACCCCGATATGCGACTACCGCTTCCATGGTGAGTTATTTCCTAATTGGGGTATTCAGTGCGCTTGCTATCCCAGCAAGCCACCCACTTATGTGTATCGACTATCCCAGTCACGCTCGTGGACCCCAGCGTCCTCCAGTTCATCGGAGTATACACAACAGTGAGAGTCTAACCGAATCCAACGATGTCCTATCTCGATTGGATTCTATGACTCTTGAATATGTTCTAGATCACGGCCTTGGAGATCAGTCCACGGGTTGTCCCATAGCCCTGTGATCTAAGGACTTCTATCCTTATGCGTAGATAATTATTACATAAGATAAAGTTGACCATATATATAAATGCATTTATTAATCCAATCGAATGGTCCTTTCAATTAAATGCAGCCAAAACAGTTGGCTTGCTGGACACTATTCTATCAGCGTGTGTGCTGCCACGTGGCGGTGTCCTATTCGTCACTCCGTGACTGAATTTTGGTTGATCTCAAACACGCCTATTTTGGAAGTCCTGAAAATCTTGGAGAATTTTGGAAGATTAGGAAACTTAGTGTTTTTGGATAAGGTAGTTATCTTGTTAGATGTGAAATCTACCTTAATTAAACTAATATAGGGAAAATAGGATTATCTTGAAAATCTTGGAGATGAATATTTGGGAAACTTAGAGTTTTGGATAAGGTAGGAATCTTAGAGATTTGGTCTACCTTAATTAACCAATTGTAATCAAGATAAGTTTTATAGATTACTTAGAACTCAAGTAAGAGTTAAATTAATCTTAGAGGTTAATTGTTAATTCAAAATTAATTAACTTGGATAAATTTTTTGCGAATTAAAATTAATGGAGCCGGTAAATTTACATTTATGCCCTTATGTGAATTTATGCATTTTCTTGAGTGAATATGTAGATTGGTCGATTTTGCTCTTAAGCCTTGTGTAGTTTTTGGTTTATTTATTTTATGGGTTGTAATTAAATGGGTCTGATTGGTGCCCTTGCTTGCGCAAACGAATGTAATAGAATAGGACCATTTTTGATTTATAAGCTAGGCTTAGATTAGGCTTGGAGCCGAGAAGACCTCATGAAGACTTGGAGATCCACATGGAGGCCCATTTACCTTGGAGGACATGGAGGCCCAATTCATTACATGGAGGCCCAATCAAGCTGGATATTACAAGAAGGCCCATGATGTATGGGTTTGAAAATTGTAATAGTTAGGACATTTAGTTTCCACCCTAGACTGACCAATTGATTCATCACTTGGCTCGTGATGAATCGCATAGGATGGGCAATCGATCAATCATATCCTGCTATGTGATGTATGTTTACTAATATTCTTTGATGTATGTCATGCATGCTTAGAATAGATCACGTAAACAAGATAAAGCATAATCTGATGAGACCTCGCACAAGAAAATTTAAAACCTCCAATTGAACTTAAAATTCAATTAGAATATTAAATCGAATAACGGGCGCATAAGAATAGTGTCTATTGTCCGAGCCTATCCAATTACTAGGTCTTAGGCATATTGTACGAATATATCTCGATGTCTCACGAGTCGTGGGTCGAGCTATAGGAAGATGATATGGTCTATTGCCTCGATGCACGAGTTTAGTTCCAAGGGAGGGGATAGCAAGGTTTTAGGCGCTGTCTCACGAGTCGTGGGGCGTCTAGGATTGAACTATTTCTCTCCACGAGTATTGGACATGATTTAACGCTAGTAAATATGGATGTCTCACGAATCATGGGTTCATATCGAAAAACGAGGCTAAATGAACTTAAGGGTTAGCTGCGATGGTTAACCGTCGACGTAATCGACCACCAAGTGAATCAAATAGTATGGCCAACGAGTCATGGGTACTAGGAGATTGCATTTGGGCCTTAAGCCCATTAGGATATTTTAATTTCCCAAAACTTATGTGGGGGCATAAGATTTTGATTAAAATAATGGGAGTAATTTACAAATAAAAGCCATGTTTGTAAATTGTGCATTTTAAATTAATCTTTTGCGTATTTATTTCTTCTCTCGTCATTTTGTAGATATAATGTCTAAGAATCCGATTTCCATCATACTTGAACAGAACAAATTAACTGGACCCAACTTCCATGACTGGGTCAGTAACCTTAAGATCATTCTCGCTTCTGAAAAGCGAGGTTTTGTCCTTGATGGGCCCCCTCTCGAACTTGCTAAGGATGCCGATGATACTGAGAAAGAAGCCGTGGATATGTGGCTTGACGATGACTTGCAGTCACGTTGTCTCATGTTAGCATCCATGTCGATTGAGCTTCAAAAGCAGCACGAGCATATGAAGTCTTCTTTTGAAATCTACACGCACCTGAATGGTTTATTTGGGGTGCAAAGTAGATATGAGCGGTATGAAACTGCTAAGACTTTGCAACAAACGAGGATGGCTGAAGGTGCTGATGTTCGATCTCACTGCATCAAGATGATTGGGCTTATTGAAAAGCTTGTTCACCTTGACGTAAAGATGGACAAGACCTATTGTCAGGATATAATCCTCCAGTCGTTGCCAAGATCATTCGAGCAATTCGTAGTGAACTACAACATGCACAAGATGGATGTTGAACTTCACGAGTTGGCTAATATGCTCGCCACTGCCGAGGCTTCCATGAAAAGAGAGAAGCCAGTGATGGTTGCTACCTCGACCCAATCTAAGTCCAAAAGGACAAAGAAAGGGAAAGGGAAAGGAAATGTTTCTTCAAGCAAAGGCAAAGGACCATCTGGGCTCATAGGGAAGGGAAAGAAGCGTAATGCTTCGTCTGGTGAACAGAAATATTTCTACTGCAAGAAACCTGGACACTGGAAGAGGAACTGCAAAGAGTTCTTGGAGAGCTCGAAAGGTATATTCCTTGTTGAAGTTAATTTATCAATTAACTGTGCATCATGGGTGCTAGACACTGCTTGTGGTTCTCGTCTTTGTAATGATTTACAGGTGATGGGAGCAACAAGGCCACTTAGGCCAGGGGATTGGATCCTAAGATTTGGCAATGGAGCTAGAGTTGCTGCCGAGGCCATTGGCGAAGTGGAGTTAGATTTAGGTGGTAATATATTAGTCCTTAGGAACGTTCTTTATGTACTTGGTTTGGTGAAAAACAATATTTCTATTCCTGTTTTGGATAATGAAAGTTTTAATTTTACTATTAATAAATGTTCCTTTTTCGTTATTCATGAATGATAATATGTTTTTCACTGGTACATTGAAAGATGGACTACATACGATTGAACCACCTAAGTTAGTGATGCATGTACAACAAAACAAAAGGAAGCAAGATAATGAAATATCTGCCCAATTGTGGCACGCTCGACTTGGACATATATCTAAGTCAAGGATTCAAAAGTTAGCATCTTCTTGCGCGATTGAAATCAATCGCATTGATGAAATGCCAACATGTGAACCATGTTTAAAGGGTAAATTGGCTAAGTTGCCATTTAAGGGAAACCCTGAGCGAGCCAAGCAAACATTGGACTTGATACATACTGATGTATGTGGACCACTAAGAAAAAGCGCCCGAGGTAGCTATGACTACTTCATCACTTTCACTGACGACTATAGTCATTATGGTTATGTGTTCTTGTTGAAACACAAGTCTGAAGCCTTTGAGCGATTCAAAGAATTCAAGATGGAAGTAGAGAATAAACTTGGTCATACGATAAAGGCTCTTCGTTCTGACCGAGGTGGAGAATTTCTTAGTAACGAATTTCTAAATTATCTTGTAGAGCATGGAATACTATCGCATTGGACTCCTCCTGCAACACCCCAATTGAATGGAGTTGCAGAGAGAAGGAATCGAACTTTGATGGACATGGTTCGATCCATGATGAGTGCCACTGACCTACCACTTTCATTTTGGGGACATGCCCTTCTCACGGCAACGAAGATACTGAACATGGTACCTTCTAAATCCGTAGAAAAGACACCATACGAATTATGGTTTGGCAAGGTACCCTCATACGCATTCATGCGCATATGGGGATCTCCCGCTTACGTTAAAAAGCTAGTGGGAGATAAATTGGAAACTAAATCCACTTTGTGCAAATTCGTGGGGTATCCAGAAAACTCGATAGGATACGAGTTCTACGATCCTACAAGACAAACTACGTTTGTCTCGAGGAACGCACACTTCTTGGAGAAGGATTTCTTGGTGGACAAGAAAGAAAACAACGTAGAACTTGATGAGGTCACTGAAGCTGAAAAGGCCGAAGAGGTCGATCAATCTGACCCGTCACCACAGGCAGTGGGAGAACAAGAGCATGAAAGTGCACCAGAAAGTACACCAATACTTCATAGGTCAGAAAGACAACGTAGAGAACCCGAGAGGTACTACGGTCTGCTGCATGAGACTGGACAGTCTCTAACCGACCCAAGGACTTACGAAGAGACTATGCTAGACATAGACTCGAAAAAGTGGTGCGAAGCCATGGAATCCGAATTGGACTCCTTGCACTCAAACAAGGTATGGGCCTTGGTAGATCCACCAGTGGGAGTAGCTCCCGTGGGTTGCAAGTGGATCTATAAGCGAAAGCTTGGAGTGAACGGAGAGGTAATAACCTACAAGGCGCGACTAGTGGCAAAAGGATACACTCAAAGACCAGGTATCGACTTTGAGGAGACCTTCTCGCCCGTCGCAATGCCTAAATCCATTCGGAGCTTGCTGGCCATAGCTGCGTGGTATAACTACGAGATATGGCAGATGGATGTAAAGACTGCCTTTCTCAATGGGGACTTTGACAAGGAGATCTACATGGAGCAACCAAAAGGATATGCATCCAAAGGAGCTGAACACAAGGTGTGCAAACTCCAGAGGTCCATTTATGGACTGAAGCAAGCTTCCCGAAGTTGGAACATTCGTTTCGATGAGACAATCCAAACTTTTGGATTCATCAAAAATATGTTCAAACCTTGCGTGTACAAGAAGATCAGTGGGAATACAGTTGAATTTTTGGTGCTTTACGTTGACAACATTCTTCTCATTGGAAACAATGTGAAAGCGTTGTCCGAAACTAAAGCATGGTTATCTACACAATTCTCAATGAAGGATATGGGAGAAGCATCCTTTGTACTAGGTATAAGGATCTACCGAGATAGATCAAAAGGACTGCTGGGCCTCTCCCAATTCCAGTACATAGATAAAATCTTGAAAAGATTTAATATGGAAGAATCCAAGAGAGGATTGCTTCCAATGAGACATGAGATTGCACTCTCTAAGTCTATGGCCCCGAAGACGCCTGAGGAGAGAAGCAATATGTCTCGAGTACCATATGCATCCGCGATAGGAAACATAATGTATGGTATGTTATGTACTAGACCAGACGTAGCATACGCTCTAAGCGTTACAAGTCGCTACCAGTCTGATCCAGGTGAGCAGCACTGGTTAGCCGTAAAGGCAATTCTGAAGTAGCTGAGAAGGACTAAAGAATTGTTCTTGGTATACGGTGGAGGAGAATTGAAATTGGAAGGCTATACAGACTTGAGCTTCCAATGTGATGTAGACGACTTCAAGTCGACATCAGGATACGTGTTCTGCCTCAATGGTGGTGCGGTTAGCTGTAAAAGCTCCAAGCAAGAAACAACCGCGGATTCAACCACCGAAGCAGAATACATTGCCGTGAGTGACGCAACAAAGGAAGGTGTTTGGATAAGGAACTTCATCCAGGAATTGGATGTGATACCTAGCATCAATGAGCCCATTACTATCTTCTGTGATAACAATGGGGCAATAGCGCAAGCAAATGAGCCGAGATCTCATCAGAAATCCAAGCACGTACAAAGACGATACCACATGATAAGAGATATCATTGGTAGAGGAGACATTAAGATGGAACGTGTCGAATCGGAAGATAATACGGCGGACCTGCTAACAAAGCCTCTGCCTCAAAAGGCATTTGAGAAACATCTGCAAAAGATGGGACTCAAGAACATAAAAGACTGGATCTAGGACAAGTGGGAGATTGATAGAAATAGTGTCCTGCAAGCCAGCTGTATGGCGAGCATTTATTGTAATAAATGAGTAACTATTCAATTTTGATTAATAAATGCACTTTATTAAATGGTCAACTTTATGTTATGTAATAATTATCTACGCATAAGGATAGAAGTCCTTAGATCACAGGGCTATGGGACAACCCGTGGACTGATCTTCAAGGCCGCGATCTGGAAAATATTCAAGAGTCGTAGAATCCAATCGAGATAGGATATCACTGGATTTGGTTAGACTCTCACTATTGTGTATACTCCGATGAACTGGAGAACGCTGGGGTCCACGAGCGTGACTGGGATGGTCGATACAAATATGTGGGTGGCTTGCTGGGATGGCAAGCGCACTGAATACCCCAATTAGGAAATAAC
Source organism: Penstemon eatonii (assembly GCA_038501285.1). Taxonomy (NCBI): domain Eukaryota; kingdom Viridiplantae; phylum Streptophyta; class Magnoliopsida; order Lamiales; family Plantaginaceae; genus Penstemon; species Penstemon eatonii. The sequence goes on along the minus strand of CM076715.1, from coordinate 54,014,992 downwards.
TCACCATGGAAGCGGTAGTCGCATATCGGGGTTGAATTTATTCCAATTTGGAATAGTATACGAGGAACGATCCCTAACTACTTGAGGTGATAGGGTTTATCTGGTGCGAGAACATCTATGCTTTGATATAAGTTCCGACTGACTGGGTGTCGCTAGAAAGTCTCTTTGGACTCATATTGGGTATAGAGGAAGTCGTATGCAGATTCATATCATCAACAAAGGATCCATTGACCCGACTTGATAGGTTGGGACATTCTCCTATGGATTTCTGTGAGAAATTAGTTCTGGTAAAATCCTTGGCCAAGGTATCTGACATTTTATGTAAGTAGCTCATAAAGATTAAAGTCAAAGAGAATTTATTTCGAGATCAGAGTACATAAGGTCGAGATAAAAGAAAAGGGAATCCGATGAAAGACCATGCCCTTAAGTCTGGACTGGGAGATTGATCAATGGAGAGATTATGTCGTATATGGAAATTGTAAATGATGAAAAGGTTCACTGAATTAATTCACTAGTGATTGGGCTCCATGGGCTTGTGGCTGGACATCGACCGTGGAGTGTGGGAGAATTCTCAAATTGGCAGGGGTGCTAATTTTGGAATGATCAATCGACAGAGTGTTCGATTGATTTAGAGTAAGTCTTACTCGAATAATTAAATAATATCTAATTATAACCCACGGTCAATTATGTGGTGAACCTACGGGGGCATATACAATACACATGAAGCGAAAGAAAGGAAATAAGAACGACCGAGTCGACTGGGTCGATTATAATGGGTGGGTCGACTGGGTCGACCCAATTGGAACAAATTGGGATCCAATTGGAATTGGATCAGGATCATAAATTAAATTGAAATTTAATTTGTGGATTAATTGATTAAGTTGAATTTAATTAATTGAAGGAATAATTAATTAATTGGACTTAGAGTCAAAATTAATTAATTGGGAGACTAGTTAATTAATTGGGCTATTTAATTGGGAGACTAAATAAAGCCTGGTCAAAATTAATTAACTGGGCCATGAATTAATTAGAGGACTTGGTCTTCTAATTAAATAGGGCCATGGCCTATGTAGGAGAGAAAAGTTCTAGTCCTAATAGGACTAGGTTAGAGAGATAACTATAAGTAGGTAACTTGTAGTTATTTGTCACACAACTCAATAAGCAAAATTGGGCAAGAGCAAAATTTTCTCTCCCTCTCCCACATAGCAATAGCCGAACCCATTCTTCCCTGTGGAAGAATTTTTCGTTTTCGACTTTGTTCCATGATCGTTCCTAAATCCTAGATCATAATATATCTTGTGTTCTAGATGATCAAGATATATTATTTTCGTGATATTGTGGTGTATCAACTCGTAGAGGCGCAACACGTGGGGCGCTATTCGAAAGGCCTGGATCGATTTAGCTGGAGCAGAAATCAGAGTTCGTTTTGCTGACTGCCAACTTGGATTTGCAAGGAGATAGGTATAACGTGTAAACTTATACTATCGTTTTAATTAATATATATATATATATATACACCTAGAGTAGTATCCTGGCAAGATTCCGTAAGAGGTCCCAAAAATTTTTATATTCCGCTGTGCCTAGGGCTGTTTTTCTTACCGAATCGCAACAAATCAGCCATGAGTACTCTGCTGCCAGAACCCCTCAACAGAACGGAGTTGCTGAAAGGAGAAACAGAACTCTGAAAGAAGCTACCAGAAACATGATAGCTGAAGCTAAGCTGCCTCAAAGATTTTGGGCAGATCAACAAATACAGCATGCTTTTACCCAAAACAGATGCATGATCAAAAAGCACCAAAACAAGACTCCATATGAAGTTTGGAACAACAGGAAACCAAACATTCATTACTTTAGAATTTTTAGTTGTAAATGTTTTGTTTTAAATAATGGGAAAAATCACCTTACTGCTTTTGCAGAAAAGGCTGATGAAGCAGTATTTGTAGGATACTCTACTGTTAGTAAAGCTTATAGAGTCTTTAACAAAATAACTTAACTTGTAGAAGAATCCATTCATGTAGTATTTGATGAACCTAGTCAATCTTCTGAAAAGAATTAAAATACTGATCAGAATCTGTCTACTGATTTTCAGAAATTGAGTGTTGAAAAGAATGAAGAATATATTCCAATCATACTACCTGATCTCAACTCAGCTGCTAACTCAAGTGATGTTCAAAATCACAATGCTGATTGTCTAACAGAGGAGTTGCAAACAGCTGACAGACCAGTGAATGTTCAACAGACCAGTGTTGTTCAACAGACTACTACTGGAACTCCAAAAGTAGTGTTGCAAGATCAAAACAGAGGACAACATTATGATTTGCAACCTGATCTTAAATGGCTCAAGAATCATCCACCAGAGCTGGTGATTGGTGATCCTTTGGACAGAGTAAAGACAAGGAGAGCTGCTGCAAGTGAAGCGATGTTTGTCAGCTTCCTATCTCAAATTGAGCCCAAACAGATTTAAGAAGCTCTAAATGATTCAAACTGGATTGAAGCTATGCAAGAAGAGCTAAATCAATTTGAAAGGAATGATGTCTGGTACTTAGTTCCTAGACCAAGTCATCAAAGAGTTATTGGCACTAAATGGGTATTCAGGAACAAAATAAATGAAGATGGTGTTGTCACTAGAAATAAAGCAAGATCAGTTGCCAAAGGCTATTGTCAAGAAGAAGGTATTGACTTTGATGAAACTTTTGTACCAGTAGCAAGATTAGAGGCTATCAGACTCTTTCTTGCCTATGCTGCTCACAAGAATTTCACAGTCTATCAAATGGATGTGAAATCAGCTTTTCTCAATGGAGAATTGCAAGAAAAAGTTCATGTTGAACAACCACTTGGATTTGAAGCATATCAAGAAGAAGACAAGGTGTATCGTCTGAAGAAAGCCCTCTATGGACTGAAACAGGCTCCAAGAGCATGGTATGATACCCTATCTGATATTCTTTTAATTAAAGGATTTCGTAAAGGTAAGGTAGACAAGACCTTGTTCACAATTGAATGGGAAGAACATGTTTTGCTTGTGCAAATATATGTGGACGACATCATTTTTGGTTCAACAAATCAACAGATGTGTGATAAGTTCTCAAAGCTGATGCAGAACAAGTTTGAAATGAGCATGATGGGAGAACTTAATTATTTTCTTGGTTTGCAAGTAAGACAGTTGCCTGATGGAATTTTCATCAGCCAAGCAAAATACACAAAGGATCTGTTCAAGAAATTTTGTATGGAAACTAGCTCTACTGCTAATATTCCAATGTCTACTAGTCTTCGTTTGGATAATGATGATCAAGTACAGAGGAATTATTGGGTCACTGTTGTACTTAACAGCTAGCAGACCTGATATTATGTACTCTGTTGGGGTTTGTGCGAGATATCAATCAAATCCTAAAGAATCTCATCTCCTAGCTGCCAAAAGGATACTCAAATATCTTAAAGGTACTTATGATTTGGTATTGTGGTATCATAGGGAATCTGGATTTGAACTTATTGGATATTCAGATTCTGACCTTGCTGGCTGTAAGATTGACAGGAAAGCACAACAGGTGCCTGTCAGTTCTTAGGTAGTCGTCTGATCTCTTGGATGAGTAAGAAACAGACTTCAGTATCCATATCAACTGCTGAAGCTGAATATATAGCTGCCACTACAAGAAAAACGGTGTTTTTCGACGGATTTTTAGGTAAAATCCGTCGAAAAATCGAGTTTCCGACGGATTTTACCCGTCGAAAAAATGACCGTTGGAAAATTTTTCGATGGAATTTCCAACGGGGTTTTTCCGACTGGTCTGCCAGTCGGAAAGTCTGTCAGAAAATTTTCAGACTGGAAGATTTCCGACGGGTCTCCCATCGGAAACGAATTCGGGCAATTTTCTTTTAATTAAAATTCCGACGGGGTGAATCCGTCGGAATATTTTCCAACGGGTTAGACCCGTCGGAAAATTTAAAAAACTTTTCAAAAAAATAAATAAATTTAAATTTCCGACGGGTTGTTCCCGTCGGAATTTGAGAAAAACAATTTAAAAAAAATAAATTAAAAAAATAAAAAAATCATTTTTTATTTTCCCTGATTTAAACCTATATCAATCCAGGTATTAAAATGCAAGAGTTCATGGGATCAAAAGTGCAAAATAGGAATTAGATTTTAATCAAAGACTACAAAAATAAACAATTTTACAATTGTGTTGCAATTAAGGTGATTCTTCTACTTCTTCGTCGTCTTCTTCTTCTTCTCCTCCTCCTGCTCCTCCGTTATAAAATGCTTTAAGCTTCTGAGTTTATGCTATAAATAATGTGATTATCTATATTAATACGAAATTTACATTAATGCTATAAAATTTACGTATTTCATTGAAGCCATAGAAAGAAGCAAAATGCAAAAGAATTTACACTTTTGATGAAGAACTGGTCCCCACTTCATACATCCTATATATACTTTGGGCTTGGAGCGATGGCGGGCAAGAGTTGCAGCCAGTGCATCCATTTTTCATATTTTTATAGACTAATTAGTTTCAAAACACCAGAATTTCAAAAGGTTTATATAATCTATAAGTCATGATATATGAAAAAGGATAAGACTTATATACCCAAATTCAGATGAACATAATCATCTACTTTGACATAGAATTCAGCATCCCATCTTTTTACTGTAGTGGAAAAGAACGATTTTGTCTTTGCTTATAATTCATGATATCCTTGGACATGTTCCTTTGAGATTGATGATATAGTACAAGTCAGAAATCATGCACAAAATGGGATAAAGTAAGGAGGTAAAAAGTACATTAATTTTATACTTACAAGCCTAAGAAAGTATTTGTGATGGCCATCCCCTGAGTCAATTGCACGATCTAAAATGCTCTTAGATGTAGCAATATATCATCCAGTATAGATATTCATATATCAGGGATCATTTCCTATGGACAAGTAAAGATACAGAGTACTTAAAGAATTTGAATAATCTGTGTCCAATCATGAAATGAACAACAATGCCCTTTTCTTGCTCAAGTTGATGTAGACTTTTACCTGTAAACATTGTATATACAACTCAATTAGTTATAAGAGATCATACTTACATTTATTTATTCAAGAAGAACATAACAAAGGAAAGAATGAGAAAAAAATACCATCAGGGTACATAGCAATGGAATTAGTCAAATTCTTCTCAAAGTTCCCAATTTTAAGGGACTTTTTATTTGATGGAAGCTCCAACCGTAACTTAGCTATAGAAGAGTTCAAAGAACTGAGAGGCCAGAAAAAGATACTCATAACATCAAGAACTTGTTTTTTTGCTAAAAGACTTGGGCAAATTCTTTATTTCAAATAGACCATCTCAATATACTCAGTCTATAATTTCATGAGCTTTACTAAACTCTCCAAGAAAACAGCTTATGTAATTTTAATCAACAAAAACCCATTGCAGTGGAAGTGGAACCACAATGAAATAATAATTTACACAATACATCAAGATTAATTATTACAGAAAGAATGAGAAACTAATACTTGTATCTGTAAAGCATGCCAAGCATAAAGCTGAAAATACATACTATTACAATCCATTTGAATGAAATCTTTCCCCTGTTCTAATATACATAAGATTCATCATGACTTTGACACGTATGTTAAACTACACTATACAAACTAACAACATAAAGATCAACAATGATTCAAAAAGAGAGTACTAATAACACATTGAAACATCAATCCCAAAAATGCAAAAATGTATAGTGCTATCATCATCTAATTCACTCAATAAATCTAGGAAAAATGAACAGAAGGAATTACCTCTACAATCAGAAAAATTTGGGGAGGGGCAGCCCGGGTCGCGCAATTTAGGGCAGGAGCAGGGGCGGGATGGGCTGGACTGCGCTGCGCTGGGCGGGTTGCACGAGTTCAGGCAGGAACAGGCCGGGCTGGGCGGTGTGAGTTCGGGCAGGAGTTACGCGGGTTTGGGCTGCACGGGTTCGGGCAGTGGTGGAAGAGAGAGGTGAGAAATTAATTTGCAAGTTGATGAGAGAGAGGAAGAGGGGAATAGGGATAGAGATAGAGGAAGAGCGGCGGTGGAGGGAGAGAGAGGGAGGAAGAGTGGCGGCGGGAGAAAGAGGGAGTAAGAGAGGCGGTGGTGGGATATTGAGTGAGGAAGAGGAAGTAATTAGGGTTTTATTCATTATGTCCTAAGTAATGAATTTTAATTTATTTTTCATTTTTTTTAAATTATGAATTATTTTTAACTTTTTTAAATTAACTAATCAAATTAGTGCATAAAATTGATGATTTTGAAAAAAAAATGAGGGTTAAGTAAATCAAAAAACAGTTTAAACGAATCAAGTTGGTGAATACGGGTGAATTGAAGTTGAATTGATATTTGGCTCATAATTAGTTAATTAGATCATAATTTAAAATTCTAGATTATTTTTCTACATTAAGGTTATGTACATTGAGGATCGAATATAGATCATTCGATTATTGATTTGTAACTTTAATTAACCAAAGTCAACATTGTTGACCTTAAAGTTATGTACATTGTTGACATTGAGGTTATTCGAAATAAAATTGACACTTGGCTCGGAATTAATTAATTAGTCACTTATTCAAAATTATTGACCTTAAGGTTATGTACATTGATGTTACTCAAAATTAGACCGACCGATTCTCGATTTATAACGTTATTTTGACAAAAGTCAACATTGTTAACCTTAGGGTTATATACATTGATGGTATTCAAAATTAGATTGATCGATTATCAATTTGTATCATTAATTAACCAAATTCAACATTGTTGACTTTAAAGTTATGTACATTGAGGTTATTCGAAATTAGATCGATTGATTCTCGATTTTTAACATTAATTGATAAAAGTCAACATTATTGAGCTTAAGTTTATGTACATTGAGGTTATTCAAAATTAGATCGACAAATTCTCGATTTGTAAATTGATCAAATTTAAAATTATTGACCATAAAAGTTATGTACATTGAGGTTATTCGAAATGAAATCGATATATGGCTCAAAATTAAGTAATCAGTCACTATTTCAAAATTGTTGACAGTATGGTTATGTAAATTGATATTATTTGAATTCATGTCGACTTATTCTCCATTTGTAACGTTAATTGACCAAATTCAAAATTATTGACCATAGGGTTATGTACATTGATGTTATTCGAAATGAAATTGATAATTAGGTTAGAACTAATTAATCAGTCACTAATTCGAAATTACCCAATTATTCATTAATTCAAAAAAATTGTTGAATACATGGTTATGTACATTGAGGTTATTTGAATTCAGATCGTTCAATAGTAATCGACTCAGAATTAATCATCTCTAATTTAAAATAGTTTGCTTTAGGGATTATATACACTGAATTTATTCTAAACAAAATATATATATAGTTCTTCGAAAAATTAATCAGTCAAAATTTAATTTTTAAATAAATTAATTTATTTAAAATGCATTTTCCGACGGGTAACGCCCGTCGGAAATTAAATATTATTTTTATTTTCTAAATGCATTTTTCTACGGCCAATACCCGTCGAAAATTAAATATTTTATTTTTTTAAAAAAATTTATTACCCGTCGGAAATTAATTATTTAATTTTTTAATGTATTTTCTGAAATTAAATATTTTTATGTCATTTTCTACAATTTTTTAATTTTTTAAAAAATATATTTTCTGACGGGTAAGACCCGTCGGAAATTAATTATTTAATTATTTATTTTTTTAAATGCATTTTCCGGAATTAAATATTTTTAAATTTGTTCATGCATTTTTCCGACGGGTAGTACCCGTCGGAAATATTTCTAATTTCTATTTTTTTTTAAAATGTATTTTCCAACGGGTAAGACCCGTAGGAAAATAAATAGATTTTTTTTAATTTTTTTTAATTTTTAAATTATTTTTGATGTATTTTCCGACGGGTATTACCCGTTTGAAAGAAATTAATACTTTTGAAAATTATTTTTAATGTATTTTCCGACGGATTATGCCCGTCGGAATTTTTTTTTTATCCTTTTTCTTGATTTTTAATGGAATTTCCGACGGGGTTCTTCCCCCGTCTGAAAGTCTGTCGGAAATCCTCCTTATTTTCCGACGGATTTGGCCCCGTAGGAAAAATTCCGTCGGAAAAAATTGTTTATTTTGTAGTGTGCTGGAGCTTGCTGTGCACAAATATTATGGTTGAAGCATAAACTAGAAGATTACAACATAAAAATTAGTGGAATACCTATATACTGTGACAATACAAGTGCAATCAGCCTTACTCAGAATACTACAAGTCATTCAAGGACTAAACATATTGAGATCAAACATCATTTCATTAGAGATCATGTGGAAAGGAAATGTCATGATAGAATATGTGTTTACTGAAAATCAGATTGCTGACATCTTCACAAAACCTCTAAGTGAGACAAGGTTTTCAACTCTAAGAGCTGAACTAGGTCTACTAACATTGGATGCATAAGCTGAGGGGGAACTCATCAGAAGACTGAAGTTCAATAGCTTATTCATCATATTATCTTCAAGGATTAACTCTCAACAGACTAGTTAACTTATGAATTCTTAAAGTCAGGGGGAACGTGTAAGACTAGCGGTACTTCTGATTAAAAGATGAAATTTGTTGATGAAAGTTAGTTGAAGTTATGTTTTCATCAGAAGATTAAAGTCTTGAAGATTGAAGATGAATTATCTAGCTGGATTGACAAACAGCCGAGGAAGGTTATCAGCTATTGGTTTTCACTGATAACAGCATTGTCATCAGGACGGTGGTCCCATCAGATAAGTATTTTAATTACCTGTCTGATCAACTGTGTAAAAGCTCACTGTTTAAAAATGTTTTTATTTAAAAATGCGCTTTTACAAGTATGATAAGGCGGTTCGCATTCCCGCCTGTTATTAAATGCTTTTTGAATTTGAAAATGCGTAACTGACGCCGCACGATCAGGACTAACAAGAAACGGATCTAACGGTTGGCTGGTATCACGGAAACCAAAATACCCTAACTCTATAAATCCAGATCTGATCAGACTCGTCGTTCTTTACGCACCTAAAAATACATAGAGCATTTGTGAGAAAATTCCTTGCATCCTATCTTCTGCAAATCTTGTTCTTTCACTAACTTCCACATATTCACTATGAGTTCAAGTCAAGAAGCCAAGGCGGAGGGTATGTATCTTGTCTACGATGCATACTATCAATCTGGTACTGAATTGATGAGGCAACTGTTGGAGAAATTCAAAGCTGCTTCTCTGGTGAATTTCATGGAGCTGCACGAAGGTCTAGTCTGGAATAACCAAGTTTTGGAGTATTACAGGACGGCTGAAGTAGATTTTACAAAAAAGGAGATCAAATCTACTGTTGGGGATAAATCTGTAGTGATAACCCCTGTTCTACTTCACGAAACTTTTGGCTTGCCAAACAGTGGTCGACATGACGTCACCACTCTTGCTGAAGAAAAACTTCAAGAATTCTGGGCAATCTGTGCCAAAGAAGGTGAGATGTTGACTGGCAACATCAAGAAAAGGCAACTGAAGGATGAATATCAGCGTATGGCTGATATGGTTGCGAAGCTGATGGAGAATTGCACATTCTCTTTGGATGCTGTCACTATGAAGAGATATAGCATAATGGTAGCTATCTACTATGCTTTGGAAGTGAACTGGTCAGTTGTCGTCTGGTACATACTGGCTCACTTTCATGAAAAGAAAGGCAACAAGTCTTCTCAACAGACGAATCACAGAATCACCTTAAGCTATCTGCTTCACAACATGGGTTGTGAAATGACAAATGGGAAGGAAATTCAAACTGCTAAGGCAATGGCCAAGTACGTGCCTGTCATGAAAAGGAAAGCTGATGAGGTCGAAGCTGATGAAGATTTAGAGGAACCTAAGGAAGAGGTTCCTGCCAATAGGCAAAGGAAATTGGTGAAAATAGCTCAGCTTGCTGTTGAAAAGAAGAAAGCTGACGAGCGTAAGGAAGTGGCTCAAAAGAAGAAAACCAAGACATATGTTCAAATAGCTCAGCCAGCTGTTGAAGCCAGAACAGACGAGTCTGGTGCAAAGGAGGTAGCTGATGCCATCATAAATCAGCCTACTGCGGAGATAAAGAATATGTCTCCTGCTTCTTCTTCAAGAACTCCATCTGCTGAACATCCTGATGGGACAGTTGCTCACAGGACGAGAAGTCAACTTCGAGATACAGGTGCTTCCAAACCTGTTCCAGGAAGAACAAAGAAAACTGTAAGGAAGAAGATGACTTTCGTTGACTCACCCACTGAGTTAACAGATTTGGTAAGAGAAAGTCCTCATTTAGCAGAGAGGCCTGTTGGTGCTGAGGAAACGTCTGTTGCTGAACAGATTGATGCGCAACAGACTGCTCAAGAAAAACCAACAGCTGAGGTCGCCAAACCTCAAGATGATCCAGATGTGATGATCATCAACCCAATAGCAGCTGCACCCCTTGCTTCTGCTGGTTCTGCTCCTGCCCAAGCTGACAAAGGGAAAAGAAAGATTCTTATCAAAAAGAAGAAAATTTCTGCTGCTGATAAGAAAAAGAGGGAGGAAGCTGAGCAGAGAAAAAGGGACGAACATGAAGAAAAGAGGGTCTTGGAACTTAGCAAGATCCAAGCAGAGAAAGATGAACAGAGGAGAAAGATGTCTGAAGCAGAACGTAAGGCTGCTGAAGACGCTGAACTTGCTGTGGTCATTGAGCTGAGCAAGAAGGATGCTCATGGACCTGTTCATGCTGGTGGGATCAAGATTGGTGAATCTAAAAAAGCTAAGCCAAAGATGCCTGCTGGCACTGTCAAGCCGAAAGGCCAAGTTTGAAGTTAGAAGATCATTTGATATTATTAATTCTGATAAATCTATCTTTAACATGTTTGAGAAGGCCTTAGCTTATTTTGATCAGAAATTGATGCTCAAGACTTTATTCACTCATGAGAAGCCAATGTACATGAAGTGGAGAGACTATAGGATGAATAAGTCTGTTGAAGAGCTTCAGAGTTGGAAGGAGTTGGTTGATGAAGAAAGGTGGGTTCTTCAATGGCTGAAGACTGACTCCATATCACAAGCCTTGGATCCTGACTTCGTTAGAGATTCTATGCATCAGTATGCCAAGGACTTTGCTACTGATGAAGCAAAGATTATTGCCAACACTTTGCCTGGAAAAAGAAGAAAATATGATGATCCTGTTGAAAGGGCCATTCAAATAGCTGTTATGACTGCCTTGAAGAACTGGGCTGCTAAGTCTAGATATCAGCAAGGATCTTCATGTGAGCTGCCCTCGCTGCCAAGTATTCAACAGATCACTTTTGGCAAAGAAGTGAAAGATTACTATGAAATTCCTAAGGTAAAAGCATCTGCTCCAAATCCATGGCCTGTTGTGAGACAAATTCGTCAAACAACAACCTTTACTGATGACGGCAAAATCATAAGTAAAATCGTTGAAGATGTCACTGATCAGCCCAAAGCTGTTAATGAACCCTTAGCAATTGAGTGGAAAGCTAAGGAGTCCAATGCTGATCAAGAGACTGAACTGAAAGATGCCCTTGTCCACCAGGAGAATTAAGATGACCAAGTTGCTGATCCTACGGCTTCATCAGCTGATTTGCATTCATCACTAATAGAAGCTTTCCAATTGTTAATGGAAAATTCAATTAGGGAAATGGAAGAGAGGAACAGTACGCAGTTAAAGAAAATGCAGCAAGAATTAGCAGAATCTAACAGACTACAGCTTGAGCACATGCAATTACTTACTGCAAGAACAATAAAGAATGCAATTGATAATTTTCCTCTGCCTGAGGATCATACTAGGCAGATGACTCAGAGTGTTGTGGAGATGAACATGAATATTGAAGATGTAAAGGCTGATGTAAATCATCTTCATACTGCCTTGAAAAGAGCTGAAAACAACATTGATGATCTCACTGCATCCTTCATCAATGTCGGTGAACAAGAAAAGGCAGTAAATGTAGCACTGTTGCAAGAAGTCACTAAAGCTGGAAATATTATCCATGAAGAACTTGCCACAATGCAAATCAACATTGATTGTCTTAATGATCAGAATGACACCATCAGCACCTCTCTCAATCATCTAACTGTCAGCCATGATGTAGCAAATCAGAACATCAAAGCTTTATGTGCGGCAATGAAGATTCAGTCAGTTGCACTCAATCCTCCTATCAAACCTGCAAGTGTCACCAATTCTGATGATGACAAAAAGGGGGAAGAGAAGAAGGAAGAGCCAACTCTTCAAACTGCTGCTGCTGAAACTAGTCAAGTAGTTGAAGAAAAAGCTGAGGAAGCTGCTACTACTGAACCTAAAGAGACTGATGCTGCTGAAGAGACTGGAAAGGTAGAAGGCAAAGAAGAAGCTGATGAAGAAACCAAGGATAAAGCTAAGGAAAAAGCTGCATCTAAGGATTCTGATGAAGAACAATCAGAGCCCCATACCAAGTACAAAAATGAAGAGAGGATGGAAGCTGCTAAGTCTAATCTACTCTTGGATGATGATGCTGATGAAGTTGAAGAAGAAGATGAAGAAGAATCTTAGTATGAATATGAAGAAGTGCTTGAAGGAGATGATCAAGAAGCTGATAGTTAGTATAGGCAAATCCATTGTAATCAGTTATCTTTATCTTTTTCGGTCATCCTATCTGAACAGAAATTGTAACTTGTAGTCATTATCATATTATCAATAAAAAGTACAAGTTCTGTTTCCAACACATCTTTTCTATCTCAGAAAATTTTGAGGATCAAAACTTTAGTATAGGTAAAACAGGTACTTAGCTGAAGTTTTGTCATCATCAAAAAGGGGGAAATTGTTGGATAAGGATAAAGATGAAAAGCAATGAAGTCAATTAGTAAAGGGTGGTTTTGATGATTTCCAAAATCTAAGATCAGCTAAGTATGGAAAACTTAGTTGTAAAATCCCTTAGAAGAATTTTGACCAATTAAAAGACTATCAGAAGGGTCAAAGATTCAAGGTCCAGAAGACTACTGATTTGCTGAAGGAAAGAAATCAGACTGGTGAAGATCAGCCGACTCAAATCAGATTTGTTCAAGTTTGGGATCAGCTCTGTTCATCATCAGACTCGCACTTTCGATCAGCCAAGTGGAAAGGATCAAGAAGTCTACCCAATGGTAATAAATGCCACTGGAAGTAATAAATGCTGAAGTACAAGGTTATTAAAGACAAATGATTGAAGAAAGACCTCGTATCAGCTTGGTGCATTTAATGCTGCCTGACAGAAAGGACAGTCTGCAGTACTGTCACTGTGAAGAGAGCCGTTCGCGGATTTTAAGGACCAGAAATCAAGAGATTTGAATTGTGTCTCTCTTCAACGGACATAATTCAAAGAGTGACTATAAATAGCTGAAGAGACGAAGAAAGAAAAGACACACAACATCTGAGAGATTGAATTCAAAGCCAAAATATTTTCTAAGTCTCAAAAGCTCAAGAACAGCTCACTCGTCTGCTGAACGTCATTTGTTGACAGAAGCAGTTGAAGTTCAAGAAAACATTTTCTGAGTGAATCTGTAAGAGAAAAGAGTTGTGAGGAGTAGATATCCATCTTAGTAAGTGATATTACTTCTGAGAATAGGAGTTTCTTTGTGATTTCTTATTACGAACTTGTGGCTGATCATTTGTTGTGAAGCACAAGCAGAGTATATTGTAAACTGTGTGTTTATAGAATAATCCAAGATCTAAGTGACTTGGAAGAGTGGACTAAAGGATTTCAATCCATATAACCACTATAAAAATTCTGGTGTTTATTTCTGCATAAGTTTTTCTGCATATTTTCAGATCTGCATAAAACACTTTATAAAACTGTTTGAAAATTAATTTAAAGGAGTTTACAAAACTGGGGACAAAATTTTCAAACTACTAAGTTTACTTGTGAAAACACTTTGAAAATCCGTTGCATGTACCCTAGTATTGAAACTAATTTTAACAAAAATCAGCTAAGTAATTATCAGATTAGTGGTCAACAAAGCTGTTCAAAGATTTGTTCGCGATCAGCCTTGTAAACTTACTGTTCGGTAATAGCTTAGTCTGTTTAAATTTGAACAACAGTTTTGAATTTTAAAATTTGATTAAAAAGTTTCAGAGGTCTATACACCCCCCCTAGACCTCATCTGACCACTTGGGACCAACAGTTAATATAAAGAAACCCAAATAAATAAGAACTTGAAATAATTTTCAGATCTGGAAAAAACAAATATCTTCTCAAACTTGCAGAGATATCAAATCAAATTCTACCATTAGCATTTTTAATTAAGTAGATACTTAAATATATTGAAGATGCAATTCACACAAAGATTCGGTTTATCATGTCCTGCCCTTAAAATTCTACCAATAGTATGAAGACTTTCTTCACATGTGAAAATCTCATTCACGTGAAGAAGATGAATTCTTATTTTTTTCTTTTTTTATATATACATATATATATTCGAATTTGTTGATGGTTGATTTAATTTGGTGCGATATGGGTTAATTTGGCGTAATTAAGAGTTGGTTTTATATGTGTATTTTCAATTCTACGAGCAAGAAGTTGGGTTGGGGAAGATGACATATTCGCACATTCAGCCCCCGGGTTTTGTCCTTGGTCAAAGTTGCCCTCAAACTTTCAATTTTGCTGAAAATTAAAGATTTGTTATAATAAAGTTTAAAATTTAATAGCGTGATTAATTTAGATAGTGTTAGTTTTAATTTTTAAGTCTGAAATTTGAAAAATACAAAATATCTAGTATGAATATAAAAAAAAATGACTTAATTATAATTTCTGGAAAAAAACTTATATAAATCTTAATTAATACACAACACATCTTAAATAAAAAACATAACTTTTTTTTAAGATGGTGAATTAAATTTTAATTCATTTTTTAAATTACAAATCCATTTTATTTGGTTTTTTTAAAATTATTGTTTTTTATTTCCGTTATTTGAAAAAATATTGATAATTTAAAATATTTAATTACTCGGTGATCATTTCGATCAAGCTGTCTTCTAGATGGTTATGTGATACTAACTCCTCCGTAATTTTAAAATATATTGATAATTTTAAAAAAAAATTGATGATTTGATCATAATTTCGATCAAATTATCTACTAGATAGTTATGTAACACTACGTCTTCCATGATTTGAAAATATATCGACAATTTTTAAATAGTTGATGATTCGGGCATTATTCCGATCAAATTGTCTATTATATAGTTAGGTAATACTAAGTTCTCCATAGTTTGAAAATATATCGATAATTTTAAAAAAAAATTAATGACTCGGTCATTATTTCGATCAATTTATCTTTTAGATGGTTATGTAACACTAACTCCTCCGTGATTTGAAAATATATCAATAATTTTTTAAAAAAAAATTGATTATTCGGTCATTATTCCTAAATTCATCAGGTTCTTGCCAGTTGTATTAGATGATTATTTCACACTAAGTCCTATGTAATTTAAAAATATGATAATTTAAAAAAAAATGATGAATTATTTCGATCACTAAGTCCGTCTTGACTAGGATCAAATTCTCTTTTAGATAGTTATGTAACACTAGCTCCTCTTTAATTTGAAAATATATCAATAGTTTTTTAAAAAAACAATGATTCAATCATTATTTCGATCAAATTGTCTATTAGAGGCTATGTAACACTAAGTTCTCCGTAATTTAAAAATATATCGACAATTTTAAAAATATTAATGGCTCGGTCATTATTTCGATCCAATTGTCTTTTAGATGGTTATGTAGCACTAACTCCTCCGTAGTTTAAAAATATATCGATAATTTTAAAAAATTATTATTTCAATCAAATTGTCTATTAAATAGTTATGTAACACTTAATTTGAAAATATATCGATATTCTTTAAAAAATTGATGATTCGGTCAATATTTCAATTTATTATCTATTAAATAGTTATGTAACACTAATACCTCCATAATTTAAAAATATATCGATAATTTTAAAAAAAAAATTTATGACTCGGTTATGTAACACTAAGTCTTCTGTAATTTAAAAATATATTGATCATGTTAAAAGAAATTAATGATTCAATCAGTATCTCGATCAAATTCTCTCTTAGATGGTTTTGTAACAAAACCTCCTTCGTAATTTGAAAATATATCAATAATTTAAAAAAATTATTAATGATTTGTTCATTATTTTGATCAAATTGTCTATTAAATGGTTATGTAATACTATGTCCTCCGTAATTTGATATTGTATCTCAATTTTTTTTTTAAATTTGATGATTCAGTCATTATTTTGATCAAATAGTCTATTAGATGGTTATGTAACACTAAATCCTTCGTAATTTGAAAATATATCGATAGTTTTTAAAAAAATGATGATTTTGTCATTATTTCGATCAAATTGTCTAAGAAAATTGATAATTCGATCATTATTTATATCAAATTGTCTGATAGATGATTATGTAACACCAAGCACTCCGTAATTTGAAAATATATCAATAATTAAAAAAAATTGATGATTCGGTAGTTATTTCGATCAAATTTCTATTAGATGATTGTATACACTATGTCCTTCGTAATTTAAAATTATATCGATAATTTTTAAAAATTTGATGATTCGGACATTATTCGATCAAATTGTTTGTTAAGTGATTATATAACACTAAGTACTCTATAATTGAAAATTTATCGATAATTTAAAAAACTGATGACTCGGTCAATATTCCAATCAAATTGTCTTTTAGATTGTTACGTAGTATTAATTCCTCCGCAAATTGAAAATATTTCAGTAATTTTAAAAATTAATGATTCGGTCATTATTTCAATCAAATTGTCTATTAGATTGTTATGTAACACTATCTCCTCCGTAATTATAAATATATCGATAATTTTTTTTAAAAATGGTGATTCGGTCATTATTTCAATCAAATTGTCTATTAGATGGTTATGTAACACGAGATCCTCCGTAATTTGAAAATATATCAATAATTTAATTTTTTTTATGATTTGGTCATTATTTCGATTAAATTGCTTATTAGAAGGTTATATGACACTATGTCCTCTATAATTTGAAAATATATCGATAATTTTTAAAAATTTGATGATTCGATCATTATTCTGATCAAATTGCTATTAAATGGTTATATAATACTAAGTCCTCCGCAATTTAAAAATATATCGATAATAAAAAGATTGATGATTCAGTCAATATTTCGATCAAATTGTGTATTAGATGGTTATGTAACACTAAATCCTCCGAAATTTGAAAACATATCAATAATTTTAAAAAATTGATGACTCGATCATTATTTTGTTCAAATTATCTTTTATATGGTTATGCAATACTAAAATCTCCATAGTTTAAAACTTTATTAATAATTTTTAAAATTGATAATTTAATCATTTTTTCAAAACAAATACAAGATTATTGAAAAATAATAAAATAATATTTTATCTTTTTTGTTTTTTTTAATATAATTCCAAATAACCCTCCCAGTATAATTATGATACATTTCTTTATAAGTTTTAATATCATATTCATTCTATTTTCTAAAAATGAGTTAAAATAATGCTTATATAATTTTTTTCATTCAAAAAACAAGAATTTAAAAAAAAAAATCAAATGGTCATCTTCTTCTTCGTAAGGAACCAAATATTTAAGCTTCTATGGAAAAGTCATATCGTAAAAATTAAATTGATAACTCAAACCCAAAGAGTGAAAAAAAGTATTGATTGTTGGAAGTGGTGGCCAAGAATCCAAGGTAAACAAGAAAGAGCAGGGATTTAAAACCTTACTAGTTACCATAAGTGAAGCATATATCTTTCACAGATCTGACTTGTATTTGAAATCTAATCATTGAATCTATTCTGTTTTCTAAAACTGAGTTAAAATAATGTTTATATAATATTTTTCTTTCAAAAAACAAGAATTTAAAAAAATGGAAGTTCAAATCATTTCATCTTCTTCGTAAGGAACCCACCAATTAAGATTCCATGGAAAAATCATCTTGTAAAATAAATTGATTATCCAATACCCTAAAGAGTAAAGAAAGGGATTGATGGTAGCGACCAAATCGAACAGGGGCGGCACCCCGCCACCCCTCTGGTGCGACACCAAAACGGCGTCGCCATGTCTCAACAAAATGGCATCAGAGGGAAGGGATGATGCTGTAGGTTAGGGTTTGGG
The DNA here is from genome assembly GCA_038501285.1 of Penstemon eatonii. Taxonomy (NCBI): domain Eukaryota; kingdom Viridiplantae; phylum Streptophyta; class Magnoliopsida; order Lamiales; family Plantaginaceae; genus Penstemon; species Penstemon eatonii. The sequence continues at coordinate 53,996,843 of CM076715.1, read as the reverse complement.
TGGAGATTGAGAATATATTTTGCAGAAGATAGAAAATAAAATGAGGAGATAAAATTGGTAATTAAGGATTCTTATGATGGGTAGAATTGTCAAATTGAAGTGTACGTCCATTTTGGTTGGTCTCGTACCCAAATTACATGGTTCGTACACATCGTACTTGAATGAATGGTTAGGATTAATTCACTTTTCAATCTACTGATTGAGAAAACTTCTGCCATATGACTCACCTACAATTGGTGAGTCAAAATAGAACTCCCCAAAAGAGTACAAGGAAAAGGGCATTTAATGCTTCACAATTTTGAAGTTGAAAAAATCAAATTTTTTGAACCGATGGGTCGCTAATGAAGGCCTTAAAACAGAGCCAAAAGACTCTTTCTTCCATATATTTCTCCCCCCTCATATACTTACAACTCACTATATCTATATAAAATGTATTTCTTGTTTGTGTGTGTTTTAGTAAGAGGAGAATTCCATGCATGGAAGCAAAATACTATGAGAGAGAGAGAAATCAACAGCACGTGTATTAATGAGAGGCGAAATCGTAGCTGCAACAGTAAATAATCAATCCATACATTAGGTCTATTCCCTTGTATGTACCAGCCCTTAGATCTATTCCCTTGTATGAATCATGAGATTACATTAGGATCATAATATCATATGTCATGTTAGGGCAATATGATATGAGAAACAAAAGAAGAGCTAGTTTTCCCTTCATAATCTTTTGAGAGCATATGTCAACAAGTCGTGCAAAGCATAAGAAAGAGAATCGCTAATATAGGTGCACCTCTGTATAACAATCAAACCACAGATCAAGTCATAAAGAAATACCTTGAATTAAAAGTGAACTTCTGCCAATGACTCACTAGCCCATTATGTAAGCGATTTCCATGTTAAATTCAATTCATTATGTCACCACTACAGAGGGAATTTGCCATTCAATCACTGATATTAAGCTTAACTGTCAAATTTGACTATAAAGCTTCAAATATAGGCAAATTAGATATGCTGGTCAATTGCAAAAGCAATCTTATAGCTTTGATTCATGAATGGTAAAGTGACAATAATGTTTGTAGATACATGAAATTTATGCCCAATTAAATAATGACACTTATAAATAATTTATTAGTAATTAATTAATTTTCAATTTTGGGATTTTATTATATTAGATCCCGAAATTAAATAATGATATTAATTGATTTCTAATATTTATTTATTGGCCAATTATATCAAGCCATGTGTTAAAATGATATATGTAAAGCCAATCATATTATACTTTGGCCTTATAAGTAAGTGACCACTCAAAATGCGCCACATGTCAAGATGAGGTGTCTTGGCCAATCAAATAAAGTCTTTCATCTAAAGGAAGTAAGGGCCAATCAGATCATGTCACGTCATCAAGCTGCTGTGAATAAGACTCTTCAAATCTTATATAAATGAGTCTTGTGAATAGATCTAGAACCAACTACATATGCACATATACACTCATATTCTGATCAAGCTCTGAAGTTCTGCGAAGTTCTGCAAGATTAAGTCTTCGACTTTCAAATCTGTGATCCCATCCAGAAATCTTGGAGAAGGTCACACCAAACGATTCAAGAACACGCTCAAAGCCTCTGAATCCATATACTTGACGAATCTGTAAATAAAGGAGGAAGTCACACATACGATTCAAGAATAAGCCTAGTGCCCTTGAATCCATACATCTACCGAAGAGAAAGAATCAGAGGATTTACACATAGAGATTGTAACCAATTTTAATTATATCAAATATATTGTTATTTGTTACTTCGTATCTTATTGTCTATTTAAGCTTTTTGCAAACATTTAAAATTTGTTGTAAACAAATTTCTGGCACGCCCAGTGGGACATCTCTACCTCTAATCTCATCTCTTCAAGAAAACATCAATGGCTCATCCAAGAAAGCATCGACCTTTGACTAACTTGATGGAGGATCCAAACACCAAGATCATCGAAAAGGAAGCACGAGATGATTTTCAAAACAATGAATCTTCATCCCATTCTCATCGTTCAATCGCGATGCATGTTATGACGACAAGTACTATGACTTTGGAAGAACAACATATGACCTTGACCAAGGAAATAGAGCGGCTCACTAAGCATGCACAAGAACAAGATGCAAAGATTGATGAACTACTTAACCAAGGGATCCATGCCAAGGCAAGTCGCTCGATGGAAAAACAACCTGTGGAGTTCAAAGAAGATGAGATATCAACAAAATGATACTCAATGGCGAACGAGGGCCAACCCGAGGATTTTGAGGATGATGACATGCTCTTAGGGTGAAAATTAAATGAGAAGTCTAAGGGCCTTCAAGTCTCATCCGACGGCATGATTCATGTGGATCGACTAGAGGACTTCATCACTGGGACCATCAAGTGCAAGTTGGAGGGAGGTTCGAATTCTTCACTTACTTACGTAAAGCCTTACACTCGTCGCATTGACATGATGAAAATGCCTATTGGATACCAACCACCAAAGTTTCAACAATTCAATGGGAAAGGGAACCCAAAACAACATGTTGCTCACTTCGTGGAGACTTGCAATAATGCTGGAGATCTTCTCGTGAAACAATTCGTTCGCTCGCTTCAAGGAAATGCTTTTGACTGGTACACTGACTTGGAGCCTGGAACCATCAATAGTTGGGAGCAACTTGAACAAGAATTCCTTGATCGATTTTATAGCACAAGAAGGATCGTCAGTATGATCGAACTTACAATCACTCGCCAATGGAATGAAGAGAAAGTGATCGATTATATCAATCAATGGCGAAATCTGAATTTGAACTGCAAGGATCGCTTGTGTGAAACTTCTGCAATAGAAATGTGTATCCAAGGGATGCAATGGGGCTTACGATATATTCTCCAAGGCATAAAAACAAGAACCTTCGAAGAGCTGGCCACACGTGCGCACGACATGGAACTGAGTCTTGCTTCAAGTGAAGGCCAAAACTTCTTCCCAATTCAGGAATCAAAGAAAGAAAAAGTTGGACATTATATCAAGAAAGGGGGCAAGCTTTTTCCCCAAGTTGAAAGCGAAGAATCCATGATCGTCAATGTCTCTCGATCCAAGTCAAAGAAGAACGATGAAATAAAAAACGATTCATCCCAACGAAGCTTTGAAAAGAAGCTGACTTTGAAGGATATGCAAAAGAAGGAATATCCATTCCTTGATTCTGACGTTGCTCCAATGCTTGATGATTTGCTCGAAGCCAAAACTCATTGAGTTGCCCGAAATGAAGCGACCTGAAGAGGCTGGAAGAACAAATGACCGCAATTACTGCAAGTACTACCGCTTGGTTGGGCATCCCATTGAAAAATGCTTCATTTTGAAGGATAAAATCCTGCAACTATCTCGAGAAGGTAAGATTTTGCTTGATGAAGATGATGCAACTGCAAATCTTGTCACAATTTCCTTTCGATGTTTTGACACAATAGATGCGAAACAATTGTCAAATGGGCTTCAGGATGAAGATTCTTATGATGTTGTTTCGTGTAATGCAATACAAGAACAAAACACTTCTATAGGTGAAGTATTCCAATCTTGCATTGAAGCTCGAGAGGATGTCGCATCCTTGTTTCACATTACTCAAGAAAAAATTCATGTTGGCCAGAAAGAAGAAGTGGAGACTACTTCACTGGAAACCGTGGAAGGTGTTAAAACAACCATTGATGGAGTTAATCAAGTCAAATTTGAGATGGGTGACTTAGTCCCCGAAGTGGAGGTTCAAAATTTCTCTTTGAAAAAGGAAACTCATCAAGATAAGCAAACTCAGCTAAAATTTAGATCTGGGTCAATTCCATTCACCAAAGCTGAAATGAACATGTTTATGAAAGTTGACTTCATTCAAGAAGTAGAGATTTCTACATGGTTCTCTAGAATTGTGCCTATACATAAAAGAACTCGTCAAATTCAACTTTATGTCGACTTTGAGAATTCGGATGCTCCCAATGATTTTTCATTACCTGATCTAGAACTCCTGATCGATGGATTCCATAGATATAGTCAGAAATCTGGATGTTTCCGTTGATATCAAAACAATTGCCACTTCTTGATAAGAGTAAACTCTTTGACACGAGTCAAAACTGTCTAAAAATCTTCAAGTTGAAAAACTCCTTGACACGAGTCAAAACTGTCTGCAAATTTGTTAAAGTTCAAGCCAAAGTCTCCAGTAGACGAGACGAAAAGGTCTACAAGTTCAAATCAACTTTTCCTTGATACGAGTCAAAACTGCCTACAAATCTCCAAAGTTCAAGCCAAAGCCTTCAGTAGACGAGACAAAAAAGGTCTACGAAATCTTGAAATCAAAATGCTCCTTGACGCACTCGCTTAAAACTGCATGTTACTCTGGGACCTCATGAGTATAAAAATATGAACGACACTCTTCAAATAAATTTTTATGCTTTGAACTACGTTATGACTTGATTCTCTTTACGAGATACGTAGGCAGCTTGGATGCTAATTCTAAGTTCAGTCATGTAAAAAAAAAAATTCTTAGAGACATTTACAAGTTTTCATAATGTGTGTATTGAAATCTTTATTTAATACTTAGAATAATTTCTTAGTGTTAAATTAAGAAGTGATCTAGAATTTGGTTAAATGCAACAATGGAGAAATTGACTTCAAAAGGGGCAAAGTTATATCAAAATGTGAGGAATAATTGAATTTTATTCATGTCGAAGAATTCGATACAAAAAAAAAAATGCAAGTTCCTATAACTAACGAATTTTCCAATATGTTGCTCGATCTTCAAGTTTTGATTTTGCATCTCTTCTTGCTACTTGCCTCCAAAGTGGCGCTCCAAACTTTCAAATGTGCGTCTCGTATCTTTTCAAGCTACGAACTTATGTTCTCCCAGTTGAAGATTCAAGCATTTTCAAGTTAAAATTTCTCGCCTCCAAGATGTTAATTCGAACGTCAAGTTTTTGCTTCAATCACCAAGTCATGTCTCTTTGTTTTAAAAGCCTCTTCAAACTATGATGTGCACATGAAGAATTGCCCCTTCAGTTGATTATACGTATCTCCAGTGAACTCCCAAGCTCTTAATGGAAACAATTGTCGTCATTTTTAGCTTTAAAAGGTTAGCTACATAACTCAAAGAAGTCAACTCCGAAGTAATTATTTGCCATCTCCATCGACTTTAAGAAGCTCCTTGGCTGATGGGACCACTTCGTCATAGAATGAACCATGAAGGGGAAGCATGCCAAGTGTATGTAGATCCGGCAGAAAAATGGATAGTTCTGCAGCTACCGTGTGGAGAGAGTTGGTGGACAGACTCCATACATCGCAGAATGTGTTGATGATGATCTCGTCGACATCATAGGTGAAGAATGAGGTCCAAATTGAGTCAAAAATTTCAGTTTAAAGAAGACTTTTGTTCCTTGTCGAATAGGCATCTACTCATATGCGATAACCTGCAATGTTGAGAGCTCACCAAAAGTGGGTCTGAAAGGTACAGTGGAATTTCCCATGAAGCCGATGAATGAATAAGATGCAGAAAACTAGACGATGAACCTCCGTTGAATGCACTGGACTGTCAAAAGACACACTTTTCTCATTTCGGTATAGCCGAGGAAAGGACGTTGACATCCTTGAAGCCGTTACGGAAATCTTCGACGAGTATGTCTCCTTGGACGAAATATACTTTGAGGGGAGTTGACCAATTGATAATGGGATACACAACTAAAGTACGTAGTTCCCATTTTTATGTTCGTTTCATCCTTGTTGATCATGTAGAGGCTCGAGTATGAAACTTTGCAATCGATAAACTCTATTGCCGCCATAAAGATATATCTGCAACATGAGTCAACAATGTTAAAAAAAAAATGGGAAAATAAAGTGCAAAATTCGGAACAGAGGCATGGAGAACATGTATCTTGATTCTCTATTTTGGTAGCAAGCATGTCTCATTAATAATTCAAGGTACAACTCTCCGAAGCTTACATTACAAACCAGTCTTAAAAAAAATCCAACTTCGTTCTGAGAAACTACTCGGCTCTTCAAAAAAGATGAAGAGTGCGTGTATTAAAGTTTTCTTTTATAGAGGAAGTGCAAAAATTATGATGGAAAATATTAGATTCTCAAAAGAAATGAATATTGGAACAAATATAAATCTTCTATATTAGATGTGAAGAATTAGGTGATTGCTCTAAAGCTTGATGGTTTTCCCAAAATTCTGAAGATATTGTCGTAAGTCTGTATGATTGAAACTTGGAAATCATCAATTCAAGTCCAATTTGTTTCCTAAAACAGTTGGATTCATATTTTCAAGTCCATGTAAATCTTCTTCTATGCAATAGAAATTTACTTGATCGATAAATACAAGTCTTCGACTTTGTTCCAATATGAAAAGGAAAGAGCTAGAGAAATTTCTATGTTCAACTACCAAAAGATTTACGGAGTATCGCTGCAAATCAAAGATTGGGAAAGAAAAAAGGTCTCTGCTCGTGAGTTCTTGTGGAAGAAAGAAAAGGAATATCTATCTACTACACTTGGTGTACAAAGACCACCACTATCTTGGGCCAAATTGAATGGGCTTAAGTAATGGGTATTTAATTAAATTATGTATCCACTTAAAGTCCACTTCAATTAAATTCATGTTCACGGTTGACCAAATTTCTTTTACCGTGACGCAATATTTTCCAAGTGCATTATTATATCAAAGTCGTGACTTACTCACTTCAAAGCATTATTCGTGAATAAGTCTCGAAGGGACATTTGTAGATACATGAAATTTATGCCCAATTAAATAATGACACTTATAAATAATTTATTAGTAATCAATTAATTTTCTATTTTGGGATTTTATTATATTAGATCCCGAAATTAAATAATGATATTAATTGATTTCTAATATTTATTTATTGGCCAATTATATCAAGCCATGTGTCAAAATGATATATGTAAAGCCAATCATATTATACTTTGGCCTTATAAGTAAGTGACCACTTAAAATGCGCCACATGTCAAGATGAGGTGTCTTGGCCAATCAAATAAAGTATTTCATCTAAAGGAAGTAAGGGCTAATTAGATCATGCCACGTCATCAAGCTTCTGTGAATAAGACTCTTCAAATCTTATATAAATGAGTCTTGTGAATAGATCTAGAACCAACTACATATGCACATATAAACTCATATTCTGATCAAGCTCCGAAATTCTGCGAAGATCTGCAAGATTAAGTCTTCGACTTTCAAATCTGTGATCCCATCCAGAAATCTTGGAGAAGGTCAAACCAAACGATTCAAGAACACGCTCAAAGCCCTTGAATCCATATACTTGACAAATCTGCAAATCAAGGAGGAAGTCACACATACGATTCAAGAATAAGCCTAGTGCCCTTAAATCCAAACATCTACCGAAGAGAAAGAATAAGAGGATTTACACATAGAGATTGTAGCCATTTTTAATTATATCAAATATATTGTTATTTGTTACTTCGTATCTTATTGTCTATTTAAGCTTTTTGCAGACATTTAAAATTTGTTGTAAACAATGTAATAAGTTCAATCAAATAGCTAATTGCCTGTTTTAAAATATAACCGCTGGCGGATCCACATAGGGGCAAGGGGGGGCTATAAATTTTTTTTTTTTTATATATATATATGTGTTGTAATTTTTTTTTAACAAAAAATTTAATATATTAGCCCAATAGCCCAAATATAATTTCAAGTCCAATTAATATATACCCACTTTAACAATAACTTACTCTTTCAGTTGTAAGCCCCAATAATATTGCAATAATTTTCCTTTGTCTTCAATTTACATTTGATGGCGTCGATATTGGGGATCACTAATGACTTGTCTCAAGCTTTACAAAGAAAATATCAAGATATAGTGAATGCTTTGAAATTAGTCAAATTAGCTAAAGATCGTCTTCAAGAGACAAGAGATGATGGATGGTAAACTTTGCTGGAGGATGTTACTTCTTTTTGTTCTAAACATGAAATTGAAGTTCCTTTAATGACTAATGTTTATGTTCCATATGGGAGGCCAAAGCGTAGGATTGAACAAGTGACTATCGAACATCATTACAAAGTTGAGAGATTCAATTTGGTGATAGATAGACAATTGCAAGAGTTGAACAATCGTGTCAATGAAGTAAACACGGAGTTGCTTCTTTGTGTTGCATGTTTAAACCCATCCAATCAATTTGAAGCTTTAGACAAATGAAAACTTGTTCGTCTTGCCGAATTTTATCCAAATGACTTTTCTTTTCTTGAACTCTCGGCTCTTCCCAATCAACATGAAAATTATATTAGGGATGTTCGATCAAGTGGTGATTTTTCTAGTTTGAAAGGGATTGGTGATCTTGCTAAGAATATGGTTGCAACTAAAAGTCAAGTCGCATTCTCGATGATTTACAAACTTGTGACATTGGCGCTTATTCTACTCATTGCAACTGCATCAGTGGAGAGAGCTTTTTCGGCTACGAATATAGTAAAGAAACGAATTTGTAACTCAATGAGCGATCAATGGCTAAATGATAGTTTAGTTGTCTTTATAGAGAGAGACATATTTGATAGAATAATGTCCTGCAAGCCAACTATTTGGCTGCATTTAATTGAAAGGACCATTCAATTGGATTAATAAATGCATTTTATTATTATATGGTCATCTTTATCTTATGTAATAATTATCTACGCATAAGGATAGAAGTCCTTAGATCATAGGGCTATGGGACAACCCGTGGACTGATCTCCAAGGCCGTGATCTAGAACATATTCAAGAGTCGTAGAATCCAATCGAGATAGGACATCGTTGAATTCGGTTAGACTCTCACTATTGTGTATACTCCGATGAACTGGAGAACGCTGAGGTCCACGAGTGTGACTGGGATAGTCGATACACATAAGTGGGTGGCTTGCTGGGATGGCAAGCGCACTGAATACCCCAATTAGGAAATAACTCACCATGGAAGCGGTAGTCGCATATCGGGGTTGAAGTTATTCCAATTTACAATAGTATACGAGGAACGATCCCTAACTACTTGAGATGATAGGGTTTATCTGGTGCGAGAACGTCTATGCTTTGATATGAGTCCCGACTGAATGGAGATCGCCAGAAAGTCTCTGTGGACTCATATTGGGTATAGAGGAACTCATATGCAGATTCATATCATCAACAAAGGATCCATTGACCCGACTTGATAGGTTGGGAAATTCTCCTATGGATTTCTGTGAGAAATTAATTCTGGTAAAATCCTCGGCCGAGGTATCTGACGGCTTTATGTAAGTAGCTCATAAAGGTTAAGTCAAAGAGAATTATTTCGAGACCAGAATGCATAAGGTCAAGACAAAAGAAAAGGGAGACCGATGAAAGACCATACCCTTAAGTCTCGACTGGGAGATTGATCGATGGAGAGATTATGGCGTATACGGAAATTGTAAATGAGTTCAAAGGTTCACTGAATTAATTCACCAGTGATTGGGCTCTATGGGCTTGTGGCTGGACATCGACCGTGGAGTGTGGGAGAATTCCCAAAATTGGCAGGGGTGCTAATTTTGGAATGATCAGTCGACAGAGTGTTCGATTGATTTAGAGTATATATTGCTCGAATAATTAAATAATATTTAATTATAACCCACGGCCAATTATGTGGTGAACCTACGGGGGCATACACAATACACATGAAGCGAAAGCGAGGAAATAAGAACGATCGAGTCGACTGGGTCGACTGGGTGAATAATCGACTGGGTCGATTATTATGGGTGGGTCGACTGGGTCGACCCAATTGGAACAAACTGAGATCCAATTGGAGTTGGATCAGGATCATAAATTAAATTGGAATTTGATTTGTGGATTAATTAATTAAGTTGGATTTAATTAATTAGAAGGGATTTTAATTAAATGGACTTAGAGTCTGATTTAATTAAATGGGAGATTAAGTTATTTAATTGGGAGATTAAATAAAGCCTGGTCAAATTAATTAACTGGGCCATGAATTAATTAGAAGACTTGGTCTTCTAATTAAAGAGGGCCATGACCCATGTAGGAGAGAAAAGTCCTAGTCCTAATAGGACTAGGTTAGGGAGATAACTATAAGTAGCCTTCTTGTAGTTATTTTTCACACAACTCCATAAGCAAAAATTGAGCAAGAGCAAAATTTTCTCTCCCTCTCCCAAGCATAAGTCGACCGAACCCTGTTCTTCCTTTGGAAGAATTTTTCGTTTTTCGATCTTGTTCCAAAATCGTTCCTAAGTCCTAGATCTTAATATATCTTGTGTTCTAGTCGATCAAGATATATTATTTTCGTGTAATTGTGGTGTATCAACCCGTAGAGGCGCAACACGTGGGGCGCTGCTGCAGAGCTTGGATCGATACTTGCTGGAGGAGAAATCAGAGTTCACTTTGCTAGCCAAAGGATTTGCAAGGAGATAGGTATAACGTGTAAACTTATACTATCGTTTTTATTTATATTCATATATATACAACTAGAGAATATCCTGGCAAGATTCCGTAAGAGGTCCTAAAATTTTTATTTTCCGCTGTGCCTAGGGCTGTTTATCTTACCGAATCCCAACAGTGGTATCAGAGCCAACTCTAGACTTTGTATATATATGAATTTGCAAATTCTGTGTTATAAATCATATGTTTGATTTATGTATGGCTAGTTCTTTACCTCTATATGTTTTAGGACGTAGATCTGTTAACTTGGAGTTAATGTAAAATTTTGATTCGAAAATTTTATCGTGTTAATTTTTATTTTGGATTGAATTAATTAAAATTGTTGATTTTAATTAATTAAGGAATCAAACACAAATTAAAACAAAACAAAAGGAAAACAAAGTAATTAGATCGAAACTTTATTCTCTTGGTGAGAATTAATATCGACCTTAGTGCGTATTTTCTTTTGTAATCACAGTTCTCGTGGCATGTGTGTAATAGCATGCATGTTGTTTTAATTTGGAAAAAGTGTTACGTAAGATTTGAAGCCATGTTATGTTTTAAATTGCAATTGAATTTTGTTGATTGCAAAATGTTGGATTCTTGTCAATTTGAAGCCTACGATTTACGGCATGACATGGTGGTTCAAATTTTCGTGGCAGAATTTTGGATACATCCTGAGAATCTTGGAGATTTGGTTGTTATGGAATCTTGGTGAATCTTGGATTGATCTTAGAGATCTAATTAAACAAGGAAACTTAGAGTTTCATTTAATATAAGACATTTAATTAAAATTAATGTCTTGTAATTAATTTATTAATTACCAAGATTAAAGATCTTAGAAATCTTATTAAACAAGGAAACTTAGAGTTTCATTTGTGATAAGACATTTAATTAAAATTAATGTCTTCTAGTAAGTTACCAAGATGAAAGATCTTAGAGATCTTATTAAATTAGGAAACTTGGAGTTTTGGATAAGGTAGAAATCTTGATGGATTTGGACACTACCTTAGTTAACTAATTTAGACAAAATATGATTATCTTGAGAATCTTAGAGATTTGTAAAATTGAAAAACATAGAGTTTTGGATAAGATAGTAATCTTGGAAAATTTGTAACTATCTTAATTAACCAACTTTATCAAGGTAAGAGTTGTAGATTACTTAGAACTCAAGTAAGAGTTAATTAATCTTAGAGATTAATTGTGAATTCAAAATTAAATTAACTTAGATAATTTTTGTGAATTAAAATTTAAGGAGCCGGTAAATTTACATTTATGCCCTTATGTGAATTTATGCATGTTCTTGAGTGAATATGTGGATTCGTCGATTTTGCCCTTAAGCCCTGTGTAGTTTTGGTTTATTTATTTTATGGGTTGTAATTAAATGGGCCTGATTGGTTCCCTTGCTTGCGCAAACGAATGTAATAGAATAGGGCCTTTATTTTTATAAGCTAGGCTTAGATTAGGCTTGGAGCCGAAAAGACCTCATGAAGACTTGGAGATCCACATGGAGGCCCATAACCTTGGAGGACATGGAGGCCCAATTCATTACATGGAGGCCCAATCAAGGTGGATATTACAAGAAGGCCCATGATATAAGGGTTTGAAAATTGTAATAGCTAGGACATTTAATTTCCACCATAGACTGACCAATTGGTCCATCATGTGGCTCGTGATGGATCGCATAGGATGGGCAATCGATCAATCATATGTGCAATGCTAGGTGATATATGTTTACTATTATTCTTTGATGTATGAGATGAATGCTTAGGATAGAAAAACGTAAACAAAATAAAGCATAATCTGATGAGACCTCGCACAAGGAAAACTTAAAACCTCCAATTGAATTTAAAATCAATTAGAATATTAAATCGAATAACGGGCGCATATGAATGGTCTCTATGGTCCGAGCCTATCCAATTACTAGGTCTTAGGCATATTGTACAAATATATCTCGATGTCTCACGAGTCGTGGGTCGAGCTATAGGAAGATGATATGTCTATTGCCTCGATGCACAGTTTAGTGCCAAGGGAGGGGATAGCAAGGTTCTAGGCGCTGTCTCACGAGTCGTGGGGCGCATAGGATTGAACTATTTCTCTTCACGAGTATTGGACATGATTTAACGCGAGTAAGTATGGATGTCTCACGAGTCGTGGGTCCATAACGAAAACCGAGGCTAAATGAACTCAAGGGTTAGCTGGGATGGTTAACCGGCGACGTGATCGCCCACCAAGTGGATCAATTGGTATGGCCAACGAGTCGTGGGTACTGAGCGATTGCATTTGGGCCTTGAGCCCATTAGGAAATTTTTATTTCCCGAACCTTATGTGGGGGCATAAGTATTCAACAAAAATAGTGGGAGTAATTTACAAACGAAAACCATGTTTGTAAATTATGCATTGATATTAATCTGCCGCGTATTTATCGTCATGTTTATGAGAGTTTTTCATAAGTTATGTATCCATGAAAATTTACCATCATACTTGAATCAAATAAATTGACTGAACCCAAATGAATTTTGAATGACTTCTCAAGTCCAAGCAAGGACTAATCTCCTTACAAAGATTTCATTGGTTTTCCTTTCGAAGTTACACTTCGACTGGAATGGTGATAGGTTTGACCAAGCTGCCTTTTTGAAGTTACTCTTCAAATAAGAAAGGTGATAAGTTTCACCAGAGGTTGAGGATGGTTCTCAAGCCTAAATTTTCTTGAAGGCAAACATGAAGTCTCCCATAAATGGGAAGTAACATCTCGTTGAAAAGCTCAAAAGACTTACGAGATGAAATTAGAGGAATGAATCCTCTCTGAAGGGAAATAACCTTGGAGTTTTTTCTGTAAGGATGATAAGTTGAAAAGTCAATCAAAATGGTTCTTCCATGGATTGAGATCAAGGGAAAGAGGGAATTGAACCTATTCATCCCATAAGGGATGATTAAATTTTATTGAACTTAACCTTATGGTTAAAGTAATGCATAAGGGTGTTGGATGCCCGATGAAGCACTCATTGATGCATTCAATGCATCTAAAGCCATGAAATATTTAGATCATTAGAATTTGCTTATACCATCCCTTGTCTTAAGGGATGTGATAGTTCCATAATGGTTGGAACTGATTGCGCTATAAGATTTATACGCAAAAGGTGTACATAAGCAAATGAGTATGGATACTCATATATCGACTAAATATAATATGCATAGTCAATAAATATAAATAATCAAGATTTCACACATTTGAGTCGTTGTAAAAACCGAAAGGCGATAGACGAATACTAAAACATATTTCCGAATTAAAAGATTCAAAGACTGAGCTCGACTGGGTCGAGCTTGACTGGGATGCTATACATAGTAACCGACTTTCGAATCTTGCTTAATGGAAATTAGATTTAGTAGTTGGTTGCTAGGCAACCAAGAGGCATAAATAATTGCAATGGATTTAATCCATTTATAAGTGTGTAGAAACACTAAAGCATTAGTGGGAGATAAGTCGTCTCTAGTATCCTCATGGGTAAAAGTACGTTGTGATGTACAATTCCAAATTACTTTTGGAATAAAGAAGAGAGCCTTATCAATGAAAGCATGTAAGAGATTTGGATCGATTCAAAATCGAACACGCATTGCAAGTACGCCATTGATTATTTAATAGAGAATTAGATTCTCGAAATGTAAGACCCGCTCGAAACGTTGTCTGTTGTCAAGCATTCTGGACATGTAAATGTCCATTAAGAAATCTTACATGAAATTCCTTATTCAAACAAATAAAACTTGATCGAGAAAATCGAAGATACTGAGCTAAGTATCTCTGAAGCCAGTTCCAAAAACATATCACGTGATATGAGTTTTGGTATTGTACCTTCATATGCATTCATGCGCATATGGGGTCTCCCGCTTATGTGAATAAGCTGGTGGGAGATAAGTTGGACGTAAAGTCCATCTTATGCAATTCGTGGGGTATCCATAAAACTCTATAGGATACAAGTTCTACGATCCTACAAAGATAAACTACGTTAGTCTCAAGGAACGCACACTTCTTGGAGAAGGATTTCTTGCTAGGCAAGAAGGAACACAATGTAGAACTAGATGAGGTCACTGAAGCTGAAAGGAACAAAGAGGTCGATCAAGCTGACCCATCACCACAGGCAGTGGGAGAACAAGAGCCTGAAAGTACATCAGAGAGTACACCGATACTTCGTAGGACAGAAAGACAATGTAGAGAACCCGAGAGGTACTACGGTCTGCTGCGTGAGACTAGACAGTCTCTAACCGACCCAAGGACTTACGAAGAGGCTATGCTAGGCATAGACTCGGGAAAGTGGCGTGAAGCCATGGAATTCGAATTGGACTCCATGCACTCGAACAAGGTCTGGGCCTTGGTAGATCCACCAGTGGGAGTAGCTCCCGTGGGTTGCAAGTGGATCTATAAGCGAAAGCTTGGAGTGAACGGAGATAATAACCTACAAGGCGCGACTAGTGGCAAAAGGGTACACTCAAAGGCCAAGCATCGACTTTGAGGAGACCTTCTCGCCCGTCGCAATGCCTAAACCCATTCGAATCTTGCTGGTCATAGCTGCGTGATATAACTACGAGATATGGCAGATGGATGTAAAGACTGCCTTTCTCAATGGGAACATTGACAAGGAGATCTACATGAAGCAACCAAAAGGATATGCATCCAAAGGAGATGAACACTAGGTGTGCAAACTCCAAAGGTCCATTTATGGACTGAAGCAAGCTTCCAGAAGTTGGAACATTCGTTTCGATGAGACAATCCAAACTTTTGGATTCATCAAAAACGTGTTCGAACCTTGCGTGTACAAAAGGATCAGTGGGAGTACAGTTGAATTTTTGGTGCTTTACGTTGACGACATTCTTCCCATTGGAAACAATGTAAAGGTGTTGTCCGAAACTAAAGCATGGTTATCTACACAATTCTCAATGAATGATTTGGGAGAAGCATACTTTGTACTAGGTATAAGAATCTACCGAGATAGATCAGAAGGACTGCTGGGCCTCTCCCAATCCCAGTACATAGATAAAATCTTGAAAAGATTTAACATGGAAGAATCCAAGAGAGGATTGCTTCCTATGAGACATGGAATTGCACTCTCTAAGTCTATGGCCCCGAAGACGCCTGAAGAGAGAAGCAATATGTCTCAAGTACCATATGCATCCGCTATAGGAAGCATAATGTATGGTATGTTATGTACGAGACCAGACGTAGCATACGCTTTAAGCGTTACAAGTCGCTACCAGTCCGATCCAGGTGAGCAGCACTGGATAGCCGTAAAGACAATTCTGAAGTACCTGAGAAGGACTAAGGAATTGTTCTTGGTATATGGTGGAAGAGAATTGAAATTGGAAGGCTATACTGATTCTAGCTTCCAATGTAATGTAGACGACTTCAAGTCGACATCTGGATACGTGTTCTGCCTCAATAGTGGTGCGGTAAGCTGGAAGAGCTCCAAGCAAAACACTACCGCAGATTCAACCACCGAGACAGAATACATTGCCGCGAGTGAAGCAGCAAAGGAAGGTGTTTGGATGAAAAACTTCATCCAGGAATTGGATGTGATACTGATGGGGGCTATTTCGCACCCTACATACTGATCAGATCGAACAGAGATTATAAGACCGGTTCGACCAATTACAAAGGATCGGGATCTTCTTACTGACCCAGCCTGATGCCGCTCGCTCCGAGTAAAGATTACACTCCGGACCCAGGAAGGATAGGTTGGGCCGAGTCCAACTAGGACTATGATTCCTTGTAATACTAGGTTTAGCATAATATAAATACCTAGTTATTCGTTGTATAAGACAACTACGAATTCTCTTAATTCTGAGATTACACAAGAATACATTGATAACAATAGAACTCAATAATATCCATTATTGTTGCAGAACTTTACCTCCATATCATTGCGTTCTTAATTTCGTTAATGGTTTTACTTCTTGCCTTTGATTATTGCTTTTCTTTGTAAACGATCCATCCAGAATAAAGTAACAGAACCCAATATACTGAATAATTCAATATCCAAACCCCCGATATCACAAATTCACTGATATTAAATTAACCCGACGAAAAACGGTTAAATCAGTTGGCGCCCACCGAGGGGCTAGGTTAATTATTCGATCGACATATGGCTCGCCCAAGGAAAAGCGCTCGTATCGGAGCAAGAAGTAACACAACCACCGGTCATGACACATCTGAAGATCCACAGGAGAACGACAATAATAACGTTCCCAACACCGACGAGAATTTACAGAATACCCATCCCCGAGATCATGAACCCCTAGGAGGTCCTCCCGGCACGATACAGGAAGAGCCGGAAGTCCCCGAGATCCCTGCTCCTCTCCCGGGTGCTCAGGAGAAATTACGACAAATAGCGATGCTCTTTAAATCACTCTCCCCGGAAGAATTACTTGTGCTTGATCAAATTCCGCAAAACCCTAGGGCTGCCAGGACAATTCCTGCTCGGAGAACGCCCGGACAAAACGATCATGTATCTCAACAAGCTGATAGCCCACCAAGCGAGCACCGCTCGCTACACAGTCCACAACAGGACAATTCGAAACCCTCCGACAACAATCCTCGAAGGAAACGAGGTCACAGAAAAACCCCGGCGAGGCGTAGTAGATCCAGGGAACGAACAATTATCCCTATTGAGGATGATATAGATGATACAATCCCTGATCGACCACGAACGGCTCGACTGACGGAAAGAGAAATTGAAAGGATGGTGCAGGACCGACTTGAACAACGCTTACGGACTATTCAAAATCCGTGGGCCCGAACCACGGAACTCCAGGAAAGCCTTGCGGCCTGTTCTCCCTTCTGCAGGGAAATAAAAGAGGCACAATCGATCGGACAAGTCCCGGGCAGACTACCTCGCTACGATGGAACCACTGACCCGGATGATTATATTTTTAGCTTTACGAACATTATGAATCTATATGCCCACTCCGCCGAATACACTGCCAAGCTAATGGTGACAACATTCGAAGGACTCGCGTTGGATTGGTTTGCCAAACAGCCGGCAAATTCCATATTCAGTTTCCGAGAATTATGCAATAAACTAACACAGCAATTTGCCAGTCTGAAGAGACAAAAACTGCCGATGAGTTACCTAGGAACAATATACCAACAAGAGGGGGAATCCCTAAGAAATTGGTTGGCAAGATTCAACGTAGAGTTACTCAAAATCGACTCTCCGAATATCGATTACATAATTTCTATCCTCTTCGACCTCACTAAAAACAGGCAGTTTGGAAACGCCCTCAGCCGAAAACAACCAAGAACGTTCGCCGACATCATGAGCCTAGCATCTAAGTATATGACTCAAGAAGAGATGAATTCATTTAAGGATAAAAACAAAAACAAAGTTACGGCTACAGGGTCTAAGCGGCATGATAGGATTCCCGCCCAAAGATCCTTGGATTACGAGCGATCTTCCAAGAGAGGTAACGTTTTCCAGCGACTGGAATACAGCGGAGCCGACCGAGAAAGGCAACCTAATTTCTACCAAAGACCAAGAAACCCTGAACCACCAATCAGAAGCAGAGTGAATCAAGTAGAACACCCAAGATTAAATGCTCCAATCGAAGAAATCTTGGAAGTTCTAGAAAGGAATAATTGGATTCCTGAGGCGAGGAAAATCGCTCAGCCCAGACCAGGGTCTAGAAACTATGATCAATACTGTAAGTACCATAGGGCACATGGGCATCGAACGGAAAATTGTTTTCACCTTAAGAGAGAAGTTGAAAAACTGATCGAGCAAGGAAAACTAGACGAATACATAGAACGAGATAATCGCAAAAGGGAAAGAAGCAGAAGCCCCCGGAACGGAACTCAAAGGAGAAGTTCTCATCGAAGGTCACCAGAACATCGACCTACTCAGGAGTTGAATCACGACCAGATCAATGGAACTATCCACACTATATCCGGGGGGCCTGCGGGTGGAGATAGTCGCAATGCTCGACGAAGAATGGCCAGATCCTTAATTGCAAGTTCTAAATATCCAAATGAAATATGGACGTTAGAAAATAGGCCAACAAATCACGAGCCGATTAGCTTTAACGAAGGCGAAGTACCTAAAAACATTACTTGGGATACGAAAGTAGATAACCCAGATTTCCCTATGGTAGTGTCGTTAGAAATAGCGAATTACAATGTGAAAAGAATCCTAATCGATAATGGAAGCTCAGCAAATATCATCTCCAGGGAGGTTTTAGCACAAATGAACCTCGGACAAATAAACCTACAAAAGGTAGCCACACCGTTAGTAGGCTTTGGAGGGTCCGAGATCATCCCCAGCGGAACAATATCTTTGAGTGTATCGCTCGGAAAGAAGCCACTTCGAACAGTGAAGCTGGTAAAATTCCTAGTGGTAGAAACACCCTTCGCTTATAACGCTATATTAGGGCGACCAGCCCTTAACCTTTTTCGAGCAGTGGTCTCTACCTATCACCAGAAAATAAAATTTCCGACCGATAGCGGCATTGGAGAAATAACGAATGACCACTGTATGGCGTGGGATTGCTACAGCACGTCGCTGACCTTGAGAGAACATCCTAACCCTATTACTCCGAGCAAGAGAAAGATCGAAGACGATCCAATTAGAAATGAGGACGAAATTCCTATTACTGATCGATTAGATAAAAAGGGGAAAGAACCACTAGATTTATCCTTGCAACCCCCAGAACATAAAGATATAATTCTAGTAGAAGGCGACTCGTCCAAAAGGACAAGAATTGGTACAGAATTGAGCAAAGAAGGAGAAGTAATGTTAATCGAATTTCTAAGAAATAACGTGGACGTTTTCGCTTGGAGTGCAAATGACATCGAAGGGATCGATCCTCGAGTAATCAAGCATACCCTAAAAATTGACCCTTCGGCGAAACCCGCCAGACAGAAGAAAAGAAATCATGGACCAGTGAAAGATAAAATCATTAAAGCCGAAGTTGAAAGACTGATGGAAGCAAAACAAATCCGAGAAATACATTTCTCGGAGTGGCTATGTAATGTTGTACTAGTAGCAAAGGGGGATAAAAAGGACAACAAATGGAGGATGTGTAATGATTTCACCGACCTTAACAAGTTATGTCCACGCGACCCTTACCCCCTCCCAAGAATCGACTTATTGGTCGACTCGACTGCTGGCTTTGCGCTGTTCAGCATGATGGACGCCTTCCAAGGCTTTTACCAAATATACATGGACGAGCGCGACCAAGAGAAGACCGCATTCATAACCGAACAGGGAGTATACTGCTTTATAGTAATGCCGTTCGGATTAAGGAACGCTGGGGCTACATACCAAAGATTGGTAAACCTAATGTTCAGGGAGTTAATCGGAGAAATAATGGAGGTCTATGTAGACGACATGTTAGTTAAAAGTATGAATGAAGCAGATCACGTAAAACATCTAGATCGATGTTTCCAAATCTTAAGAAAATATCGTATGAAGTTGAACCCCGCAAAATGCACCTTCGGTGTTAAGTCAGGAAAATTTTTGGGATATTTGGTACACCAGCGAGGAATAGAAGCCAACCCAGAAAAAATTCGAGCCATAACTGAAATGAAACCTCCCAAGACCATCTCTCAAGTGCAAAGCTTGGTTGGGAAAATCGTAGCGTTGAATAGATTTATATCTAAATCGGCGGATAGAAGCTTGCCCTTTTTCCAAACACTTCGAAAAGCGAAAAACTTCGTTTGGACCGAAGAATGTGAACGAGCTTTCGAACAACTCAAAGAATATTTAACATCCCCTCCGATGTTGGCCAAACCGACAGAAGGGGAACCATTGTACTTATACATCTCCATCTCCGATACGGCCGTTAGCTCAGTCCTAATTAAGATAGAGGGTTCAGAGCATAAGCCTGTCTATTATCTCAGCAAGTTATTACAAGGGGCGGAGAAGAATTACTTGGAAATAGAAAAATTCACGCTGGCCTTAGTAGTGGCTGCACGAAAACTCCGACCCTACTTCTTAACCTACAAAATCATCGTTTTGACGAATCAACCGTTAAGACAAATCCTAGCAAAACCAGAAGCCTCCGGACGACTAATCAAATGGGCCATCGAACTCAGCCAGTTCGAGGTAGACTACAAACCGAGGATTGCCATCAAGGCCCAGGTGTTGCCCGATTTTATACTAGAAACACCGACGCAGGCCACTGAATCGTCGAGATGCCACAACAACGATGTTTTGATGATCGAGGATCAAACTTGGTTAATGCATGTCGACGGTGCTTCATACCGAGAAGGGGGAGGCGCCGGAATTAACTTCACTGGACCAAATAAGGAAGATTTGAATTACGCGATAACATTGGACTTCGTCGTAACAAACAATGAAGCCGAATATGAAGCGTTAATCGCAGGAATGGAGATGGCGATAAAAGCCAACATAAAGAGTCTTAAGGTACTAACTGATTCGGAATTAGTACAAAGACAAATAGAAGGCCTATACGAGGCTAAAGAGTTCAATATGATCAAATACCTCGCCAAAGTGAAATCTCTAGCTGGGAAATTTGAAAGCTTCAGTATCCAGAACATCCCACGTTCGGAAAATAAATGGGCCGATCAGCTATCAAAATTCACAGGATCCCATGACGGAAAGACCGAACGGGTGATTAACTGGTTGATATCTAATACACCAGCAATCGATATCGATGAAATACCGATAATCGATATAATGGAAATCGAAGAAGCCGAAGAAAACTGGATGAACCCAATGAAAGACTATCTTCAAGATGGAAAACTACCATCTGATCAGAATGAAGCTCGGAAAATAAAATATCGAGCCCCAAAGTATACACTTATAGAAGGAAAACTCTACAGACGATCAGTATCGGGAATTCTCCTGAGATGCATCCCTGAATCACAAACCATGGATATACTGCGAGAAATACATGAAGGAGACGCAGGAAATCACAGTGGATCGAGGGCATTGGCCTTAAAATGTCTCAGAACAGGTTACTATTGGCCAACCATCAATAAAGATGCCGCTCAATATGTCCAAGAATGTCATCACTGCCAGATTCATGCTAACATATGCCATCGACCAGCAGAAAATATGCACCCTATCCCGATTTGTTGGCCATTCGATCAATGGGGAATGGACATCGTGGGACCTTTCCCAACAGCTAGATCAAAGAAATCCTATGTCCTGGTCGCTGTAGAATACTTTAGCAAATGGATAGAATGCGTCGCCCTCGCACGAATAACCCAATTCCAAGTTATTAACTTCCTCTGGAAATTCATAGTATGTCGATTCGGCATCCCAAGGGTCCTTATCTCCGATAATGGAACTCAATTCGCGGGAAAACAGATAATAGAATGGTGTACAAGACTCGGAATTCAACAAAATTTTACCTCGGTAGGACATCCTCGAGCAAATGGACAAACTGAAGTAGCAAACCGAGAGATAATAAAATCTTTGGAAAAAAGGTTAGGAGCCGCCAAAGGAAAATGGCTCGATGAGCTACCAGGAGTTTTGTGGGCTAATCGAACTACGGTAAGAAATTCAACTGGGGAAACCCCATTCAGCTTGATGTATGGGTCGGAAGCTGTTATCCCTGTGGAAACTTTAATTCCAACTCCAAGAATAGAGATGTTCAATAAAGAAGAAAATGAAAAGGCGAGGGAAAATGACGTTGATTTAACAGAAGCCTTAAGAGATAAAGCTGCTGTACGCCTACAAACCACTAAGGCAAATATGGAGAAAGCATACAATCAAAAAGTACGCGTCCGAACCTTCAAAGAAGGAGACTTGGTTTTGAAAAAGGTAGAAGTATCCAAGCATGTGGGAAAGTTACAACAAAATTGGGATGGACCTTACATCGTCATTGGCGTAGGAAAGAAAGGTTCATACAAAATTGCACACATGGATGGGACAGCCTTACCAAGAACCTGGAACGCAGTCAACCTTAGGAAATACTATGGTAAATAAATTTTAGCAGATTATACTGCATTGTTTTATTTTTACTTTATCAAGTTTTAATCCTTGTAACGAAGGCCCTAGCCTAGAGTTCAAATAGTAAAAATTTTAGCATTTTCTATACATCGATTATTTCGATTAACGCTCTGTGGAATTACACTAGCATATTGATAAATATTAGAACGAAACGAGTCGAGTATACATTGATCCGCTCAATAAACACTCCTCGATCTATATCAACCGCAACAAAGACTTTTTGGTGATAAACCTAAGTCTGAATTATAAATGAGTCGAGTATACATTGATCCGCTCAATAAACACTCCTCATCCCGACGACAAAAACGAGTTGAGTAAACATCGATCCGCTCGATAAAAACTCCTCAACATATATATTTAATGATCAAAAAGACTTTTGGTACGAAAAACCTAAGTCTAAAACAAAATGAGTTGAGTAAACATCGATCCGCTCGATAAAAACTCCTCGATATATCTATAATGATTAAAAGACTTCAGGTATTAAAAACCTAAGTCTGAACAAAACGAGTTGAGTAAACATCGATCCGCTCGATAAAAACTCCTCGATATATCTATAATGATTAAAAGACTTCAGGTATTAAAAACCTAAGTCTGAACAAAACGAGTTGAGTAAACATCGATCCGCTCGATAAAAACTCCTCGATATATCTATAATGATTAAAAGACTTCAGGTATTAAAAACCTAAGTCCGAACAAAACGAGTTGAGTAAACATCGATCCGCTCGATAAAAACTCCTCGATATATCTATGATGATTAAAAGACTTCAGGTATTAAAACCTAAGTCCAAACAAAACGAGTTGAGTAAACATCGATCCGCTCGATAAAAACTCCTCGATATATCTATAATGATTAAAAGACTTCAGGTATTAAAAACCTAAGTCCGAACAAAACGAGTTGAGTAAACATCGATCCGCTCGATAAAAACTCCTCGATATATCTATAATGATTAAAAGACTTCAGGTATTAAAAACCTAAGTCCGAACAAAACGAGTTGAGTAAACATCGATCCGCTCGATAAAAACTCCTCGATATATCTATGATGATTAAAAGACTTCAGGTATTAAAACCTAAGTCCGAACAAAACGAGTTGAGTAAACATCGATCCGCTCGATAAAAACTCCTCGATATATCTATGATGATTAAAAGACTTCAGGTATTAAAACCTAAGTCCAAACAAAACGAGTTGAGTAAACATCGATCCGCTCGATAAAAACTCCTCGATATATCTATAATGATTAAAAGACTTCAGG
Organism: Penstemon eatonii; assembly: GCA_038501285.1. Lineage (NCBI taxonomy): Eukaryota > Viridiplantae > Streptophyta > Magnoliopsida > Lamiales > Plantaginaceae > Penstemon > Penstemon eatonii. Next base: position 53,973,223 of record CM076715.1, on the reverse strand, counting down.
TACTAAAAACCTAAGTCTAAACAAAACGAGTTGAGTAAACATCGATCCGCTCGATAAAAACTCCTCGATATATGTTCAACGATCAAAGAGATTTTTGGGTTAAAAACCTAAGTCTAAACAAAACGAGTTGAGTAAATATTGATCCGCTCAATAAAAACTCCTCGATTAATTACAACGACAAAGAAGGATTTTGTTATGAAATCCTAAGTCTAAATTATAGCAAGATTGAGTACACATTGATACGCTCAATAAAAACTCCTCGATCTACTCCTAACGATCTAAATAAGATCCGCTGATACTCCTAAAGTTTTGAAAGGTAAATCAAGTATGAATTCATCTGCTCGGAAATTACTCCTCGTAAATAAAATTATCAAACGACAAAGAAAATGCAAGAAATAAATAATATTTTATTCATCAAATCAATTACATACAAATATTCTACGTTACAAAAATCTGCTTGCTATCTAAAGATCGTTACAATGATCTAGTTAAATTGATCCTACGGGATCGACTATCTTCACGACAATGTCCACGGAAACACCAATCTCCTCCCTAGTACCTCATCGATCATAATAAACCACCTAAGAAGCATGCTGCTCAGGATGGTCGACTTCTTTGGTTCGATGGCAGGGCTCTGAAGATCGTATGTGATTCCAGATGAAATGAACACTACCAGCCAGATAAGCTAGCAATGCTCACTCACCCAGAAGAAGATACTGCTTTTACTTTATCTATAAAACATTTTACTCTAGAGCAGCATCTCTTCGGGACCGCCGTGAAACGGTAACTTTACCGGCCACCCCGGTGGTCTATCAATCCGGAAGTAACCTCCAAGGACGAGGATGGCCGGCAAGGTACGAACCCTCCATGTGCAGACGGAAACCACGGACCTCTAATGTGATGAAGACTAAGGCAGAGATCTCATGGGATCCGTCGATACAAGGAAGGGCTGACATGGGACCCGTCAATACAAGACTGGGGACAATTTCTTTACTGCGAACGAACAAATCACGATAATGTGACTTCTTGAACATTATGGGATCTGAAGGCAAAATGAAATCTAAGGAAACCGAGATACCCATTGTTATGAATGGAAAATAAGGAAACTGCCTACTTATTTATAGGCGCCCGTGAGAATGATCCTACGGACGATAGGAGTTTAATCAAGGGATGAGAACGCGACCCTTTGACTTCCCGAATTAAATGCAAGTAAGTTGGAACGGCGCCCGTCTGATCGACTCAACTGATCGACGACAAACAAATCTACAGATCGAAGCGATCAACAAAATAATCCAAGAAAACTTAAAGAAGTTCAAAGACCAAAACGATCTGCACGATCATATATGAGGGTCGCCTAATAGAAAATATTAAGAACTCCTCAACGAAGGCATGCAAAGTTGAACCGTTGAAAGAGAATAATTGCCTAAAAACGACCAGAGCCTCCACCATACGGGGGTCGTAACTGCCTCATACATCATTGGGGGACTACTAAGTTGGCCATACAAGAATTCCACTTAGAATCCAAGAAATCTGACATCGAAATCAGGAGAATAGCCCTCCCTATTCGAAACTATAAGGCCGTCACTGCCTAATTTTCCAAAGAATTGCTGAAGGAGGTCTGAACGGGTCAGATCTGGCCAGAATTATTACATTTTCCAATTCCTCCCATATCAAGAGTATGATATACTGGCTAGAGAAAAGTATAGTTAAAAAGTTAATGATGAAAGACATGGATTTATGAAAAGCACGGAGAGGGAAATTTCCCTTTGATGAGAAGAAAAGCGAAGTTCAAACAGGTGGAACAATAACCTCCTTATATAAGAAATATGTCATAAAGGGACAAATTTACAAAGCACGGATCGAACATCGACCAGAATGGAGTATACAAAGTTTGATCGACAAAGGTTGTGATTGGCAAAAGCAAAATCAGTTACTAAAACAGTGATAAAACAAGGACAAGCTATCTTTTCTCTATCTAGAAACGCGAGTATGCTACTCCATAATGATTATTTCATGATGACTATATCCATGCACAAGGGAAGAACGAGCATAACAAAGTATATATACAGGAGACATTTGATCAGGCAAGAATCTGCCTACAAAAGATCATCGTTTTCAAATTTCTACTCCTTCTATTACAAAAATTTCAGCCCAAATAACTGCACAAAAGATTGGGCGATAAAAAAAAAAAAAAAAAAAAAAAAAAAAAAAAATAAAATAAAATAAAATAGACAGTCCAAGGCCTGCCAGGTCAAACTAAAGTCGCTAAGAAGAACGATCAGCAAGTCGACTACCAGAAACAGTCCTCCGAGGAGTTAGGTTACCAGCAAACGCCATCAACTCCTCCTGGCGCTTAAGATAACCGGCATCATAACCATCATCATATGCCTGTTGACGAGATCCCTCTGCCGACGCGGCAGCCTGAACTAGGTCGCCTTTCTCTTTCTCAAGAATAACTTTGTCAGCCTCTAACTTTTGGAGATCATCTTTAGCAAGTTGCAGCTGCAGCTCCAAACCCCTGGTTTTAGCTTTCTCCGACTCCAGCTGACCTTGAAGAGCTCTTCGACTATTCCACAGTTCATCATTTTGCACACCCAGCTGGAGTGCAAAATACTTGCCCTAAAAACAGAAAGAGTAAGAAAAACCACTGTACAACAAAGAATTCAAAACAAAGAACAAAAATGTCTACCTGCTCACATATCTTCACCAAAGATTGAACAAGGCGAACATTGGAAGTACCTTCGAGCTTCCTCAATTCGCCGGGCAAAATAGTACTCATACCTAAGTCCCAAGACAAAGCATCAGGTTCAACAGAACCAGGCAGCTCGCTTGTCAAAGGGACACCGTCGGAACGTGGAGTCTCCGACAAAAGAATGTCATTAACCTGCATAAGCACACAGCGATCATCTAACGGACGAGGGGAATCCCGCTCGTTGGGACTAACAGAGGTCTCTTTGCCGGAAGCAGATATAACGGTCCGACGACCTGACCTCGACCCAGATCGACCCCCAGAAGGTCCCCCAGACTCAAAAGAAGCAGTCGTTACAGTGGTATCATGAAATAGATATTCAGGACCATATTGCGAAATAGACTGCGTTATGGAAGGATTGACAGAAAAACCATCACCGACTTGCCCTTCACTAACTAGCAGGGCAGTAGAAGTAGAAAAAGGAAGGGAACTAACAAAATCCCCTCCATGAGATCCATACTCGTAAGAAGAAAAACCTGAAGAAACAGGTATGTCGTAAACCGGTTCCATGTTGGATGGATCTCCGAAAGCTAATCGACCTGGGGAAGACCTATTACCTCCCGCGGGGGTAGAAGAAGAGTTTGGTTGGAGGAGCGACGAACTAACTTCTGATAAAGGTTGGGACGTGGTAATAGGAGTATCGATCATCGAGCTACTAACTGAGGACGAACGAGGAGGCTCCATCGAAGGCCCTTCTCTTCGAAATTTCTTCGATCTATTATCCCTAGCGCCCTCACGAGAAGGTCGCTTCGAAGTATTACCGAAAAGGTTACTCATGATCGGATTACGGAAAAATATAAATTAATATCGAGGAAGTTTGTCGACTAGCTCAAGAAAGAGTATTATGTTAAGAGAGGAGTATAGCAGTAAAAAAGACAAGTCAAATTTTACCTCTCGTATTTATACTGCACGAAAAGACGCGACTAACCCGAAGAAAGGGCGCGAAACAGGAAAACTGACCTTGGAGCAAACGCTAGAATTTGAAAAGACACATACATAATGATTACGGCAAATTAAATGACTTGTCTGAATCATTACAGCGAATGTGAAAGGACACGACTGTCTGAATAAGAAACGTTTAGTTGTTATGGAATCTTGGTGAATTTTGGATACATCCTGAGAATCTTGGAGATTTGGTTGTTATGGAATCTTGGTGAATCTTGGATTGATCTTAGAGATCTAATTAAACAAGGAAACTTAGAGTTTCATTTAATATAAGACATTTAATTAAAATTAATGTCTTGTAATTAATTTATTAATTACCAAGATTAAAGATCTTAGAAATCTTATTAAACAAGGAAACTTAGAGTTTCATTTGTGATAAGACATTTAATTAAAATTAATGTCTTCTAGTAAGTTACCAAGATGAAAGATCTTAGAGATCTTATTAAATTAGGAAACTTGGAGTTTTGGATAAGGTAGAAATCTTGATGGATTTGGACACTACCTTAGTTAACTAATTTAGACAAAATATGATTATCTTGAGAATCTTAGAGATTTGTAAAATTGAAAAACTTAGAGTTTTGGATAAGATAGTAATCTTGGAAAATTTGTAACTATCTTAATTAACCAACTTTATCAAGGTAAGAGTTGTAGATTACTTAGAACTCAAGTAAGAGTTAATTAATCTTAGAGATTAATTGTGAATTCAAAATTAAATTAACTTAGATAATTTTTGTGAATTAAAATTTAAGGAGCCGGTAAATTTACATTTATGCCCTTATGTGAATTTATGCATGTTCTTGAGTGAATATGTGGATTCGTCGATTTTGCCCTTAAGCCCTGTGTAGTTTTGGTTTATTTATTTTATGGGTTGTAATTAAATGGGCCTGATTGGTTCCCTTGCTTGCGCAAACGAATGTAATAGAATAGGGCCTTTATTTTTATAAGCTAGGCTTAGATTAGGCTTGGAGCCGAAAAGACCTCATGAAGACTTGGAGATCCACATGGAGGCCCATAACCTTGGAGGACATGGAGGCCCAATTCATTACATGGAGGCCCAATCAAGGTGGATATTACAAGAAGGCCCATGATATAAGGGTTTGAAAATTGTAATAGCTAGGACATTTAATTTCCACCATAGACTGACCAATTGGTCCATCATGTGGCTCGTGATGGATCGCATAGGATGGGCAATCGATCAATCATATGTGCAATGCTAGGTGATATATGTTTACTATTATTCTTTGATGTATGAGATGAATGCTTAGGATAGAAAAACGTAAACAAAATAAAGCATAATCTGATGAGACCTCGCACAAGGAAAACTTAAAACCTCCAATTGAATTTAAAATCAATTAGAATATTAAATCGAATAACGGGCGCATATGAATGGTCTCTATGGTCCGAGCCTATCCAATTACTAGGTCTTAGGCATATTGTACAAATATATCTCGATGTCTCACGAGTCGTGGGTCGAGCTATAGGAAGATGATATGTCTATTGCCTCGATGCACAGTTTAGTGCCAAGGGAGGGGATAGCAAGGTTCTAGGCGCTGTCTCACGAGTCGTGGGGCGCATAGGATTGAACTATTTCTCTTCACGAGTATTGGACATGATTTAACGCGAGTAAGTATGGATGTCTCACGAGTCGTGGGTCCATAACGAAAACCGAGGCTAAATGAACTCAAGGGTTAGCTGGGATGGTTAACCGGCGACGTGATCGCCCACCAAGTGGATCAATTGGTATGGCCAACGAGTCGTGGGTACTGAGCGATTGCATTTGGGCCTTGAGCCCATTAGGAAATTTTTATTTCCCGAACCTTATGTGGGGGCATAAGTATTCAACAAAAATAGTGGGAGTAATTTACAAACGAAAACCATGTTTGTAAATTATGCATTGATATTAATCTGCCGCGTATTTATCGTCATGTTTATGAGAGTTTTTCATAAGTTATGTATCCATGAAAATTTACCATCATACTTGAATCAAATAAATTGACTGAACCCAAATGAATTTTGAATGACTTCTCAAGTCCAAGCAAGGACTAATCTCCTTACAAAGATTTCATTGGTTTTCCTTTCGAAGTTACACTTCGACTGGAATGGTGATAGGTTTGACCAAGCTGCCTTTTTGAAGTTACTCTTCAAATAAGAAAGGTGATAAGTTTCACCAGAGGTTGAGGATGGTTCTCAAGCCTAAATTTTCTTGAAGGCAAACATGAAGTCTCCCATAAATGGGAAGTAACATCTCGTTGAAAAGCTCAAAAGACTTACGAGATGAAATTAGAGGAATGAATCCTCTCTGAAGGGAAATAACCTTGGAGTTTTTTCTGTAAGGATGATAAGTTGAAAAGTCAATCAAAATGGTTCTTCCATGGATTGAGATCAAGGGAAAGAGGGAATTGAACCTATTCATCCCATAAGGGATGATTAAATTTTATTGAACTTAACCTTATGGTTAAAGTAATGCATAAGGGTGTTGGATGCCCGATGAAGCACTCATTGATGCATTCAATGCATCTAAAGCCATGAAATATTTAGATCATTAGAATTTGCTTATACCATCCCTTGTCTTAAGGGATGTGATAGTTCCATAATGGTTGGAACTGATTGCGCTATAAGATTTATACGCAAAAGGTGTACATAAGCAAATGAGTATGGATACTCATATATCGACTAAATATAATATGCATAGTCAATAAATATAAATAATCAAGATTTCACACATTTGAGTCGTTGTAAAAACCGAAAGGCGATAGACGAATACTAAAACATATTTCCGAATTAAAAGATTCAAAGACTGAGCTCGACTGGGTCGAGCTTGACTGGGATGCTATACATAGTAACCGACTTTCGAATCTTGCTTAATGGAAATTAGATTTAGTAGTTGGTTGCTAGGCAACCAAGAGGCATAAATAATTGCAATGGATTTAATCCATTTATAAGTGTGTAGAAACACTAAAGCATTAGTGGGAGATAAGTCGTCTCTAGTATCCTCATGGGTAAAAGTACGTTGTGATGTACAATTCCAAATTACTTTTGGAATAAAGAAGAGAGCCTTATCAATGAAAGCATGTAAGAGATTTGGATCGATTCAAAATCGAACACGCATTGCAAGTACGCCATTGATTATTTAATAGAGAATTAGATTCTCGAAATGTAAGACCCGCTCGAAACGTTGTCTGTTGTCAAGCATTCTGGACATGTAAATGTCCATTATGAAATCTTACATGAAATTCCTTATTCAAACAAATAAAACTTGATCGAGAAAATCGAAGATACTGAGCTAAGTATCTCTGAAGCCAGTTCCAAAAACATATCACGTGATATGAGTTTTGGTATTGTACCTTCATATGCATTCATGCGCATATGGGGTCTCCCGCTTATGTGAATAAGCTGGTGGGAGATAAGTTGGACGTAAAGTCCATCTTATGCAATTCGTGGGGTATCCATAAAACTCTATAGGATACAAGTTCTACGATCCTACAAAGATAAACTACGTTAGTCTCAAGGAACGCACACTTCTTGGAGAAGGATTTCTTGCTAGGCAAGAAGGAACACAATGTAGAACTAGATGAGGTCACTGAAGCTGAAAGGACCAAAGAGGTCGATCAAGCTGACCCATCACCACAGGCAGTGGGAGAACAAGAGCCTGAAAGTACATCAGAGAGTACACCGATACTTCGTAGGACAGAAAGACAATGTAGAGAACCCGAGAGGTACTACGGTCTGCTGCGTGAGACTAGACAGTCTCTAACCGACCCAAGGACTTACGAAGAGGCTATGCTAGGCATAGACTCGGGAAAGTGGCGTGAAGCCATGGAATTCGAATTGGACTCCATGCACTCGAACAAGGTCTGGGCCTTGGTAGATCCACCAGTGGGAGTAGCTCCCGTGGGTTGCAAGTGGATCTATAAGCGAAAGCTTGGAGTGAACGGAGATAATAACCTACAAGGCGCGACTAGTGGCAAAAGGGTACACTCAAAGGCCAAGCATCGACTTTGAGGAGACCTTCTCGCCCGTCGCAATGCCTAAACCCATTCGAATCTTGCTGGTCATAGCTGCGTGATATAACTACGAGATATGGCAGATGGATGTAAAGACTGCCTTTCTCAATGGGAACATTGACAAGGAGATCTACATGAAGCAACCAAAAGGATATGCATCCAAAGGAGATGAACACTAGGTGTGCAAACTCCAAAGGTCCATTTATGGACTGAAGCAAGCTTCCAGAAGTTGGAACATTCGTTTCGATGAGACAATCCAAACTTTTGGATTCATCAAAAACGTGTTCGAACCTTGCGTGTACAAAAGGATCAGTGGGAGTACAGTTGAATTTTTGGTGCTTTACGTTGACGACATTCTTCCCATTGGAAACAATGTAAAGGTGTTGTCCGAAACTAAAGCATGGTTATCTACACAATTCTCAATGAATGATTTGGGAGAAGCATACTTTGTACTAGGTATAAGAATCTACCGAGATAGATCAGAAGGACTGCTGGGCCTCTCCCAATCCCAGTACATAGATAAAATCTTGAAAAGATTTAACATGGAAGAATCCAAGAGAGGATTGCTTCCTATGAGACATGGAATTGCACTCTCTAAGTCTATGGCCCCGAAGACGCCTGAAGAGAGAAGCAATATGTCTCAAGTACCATATGCATCCGCTATAGGAAGCATAATGTATGGTATGTTATGTACGAGACCAGACGTAGCATACGCTTTAAGCGTTACAAGTCGCTACCAGTCCGATCCAGGTGAGCAGCACTGGATAGCCGTAAAGACAATTCTGAAGTACCTGAGAAGGACTAAGGAATTGTTCTTGGTATATGGTGGAAGAGAATTGAAATTGGAAGGCTATACTGATTCTAGCTTCCAATGTAATGTAGACGACTTCAAGTCGACATCTGGATACGTGTTCTGCCTCAATAGTGGTGCGGTAAGCTGGAAGAGCTCCAAGCAAAACACTACCGCAGATTCAACCACCGAGACAGAATACATTGCCGCGAGTGAAGCAGCAAAGGAAGGTGTTTGGATGAAAAACTTCATCCAGGAATTGGATGTGATACTGATGGGGGCTATTTCGCACCCTACATACTGATCAGATCGAACAGAGATTATAAGACCGGTTCGACCAATTACAAAGGATCGGGATCTTCTTACTGACCCAGCCTGATGCCGCTCGCTCCGAGTAAAGATTACACTCCGGACCCAGGAAGGATAGGTTGGGCCGAGTCCAACTAGGACTATGATTCCTTGTAATACTAGGTTTAGCATAATATAAATACCTAGTTATTCGTTGTATAAGACAACTACGAATTCTCTTAATTCTGAGATTACACAAGAATACATTGATAACAATAGAACTCAATAATATCCATTATTGTTGCAGAACTTTACCTCCATATCATTGCGTTCTTAATTTCGTTAATGGTTTTACTTCTTGCCTTTGATTATTGCTTTTCTTTGTAAACGATCCATCCAGAATAAAGTAACAGAACCCAATATACTGAATAATTCAATATCCAAACCCCCGATATCACAAATTCACTGATATTAAATTAACCCGACGAAAAACGGTTAAATCAGTTGGCGCCCACCGAGGGGCTAGGTTAATTATTCGATCGACATATGGCTCGCCCAAGGAAAAGCGCTCGTATCGGAGCAAGAAGTAACACAACCACCGGTCATGACACATCTGAAGATCCACAGGAGAACGACAATAATAACGTTCCCAACACCGACGAGAATTTACAGAATACCCATCCCCGAGATCATGAACCCCTAGGAGGTCCTCCCGGCACGATACAGGAAGAGCCGGAAGTCCCCGAGATCCCTGCTCCTCTCCCGGGTGCTCAGGAGAAATTACGACAAATAGCGATGCTCTTTAAATCACTCTCCCCGGAAGAATTACTTGTGCTTGATCAAATTCCGCAAAACCCTAGGGCTGCCAGGACAATTCCTGCTCGGAGAACGCCCGGACAAAACGATCATGTATCTCAACAAGCTGATAGCCCACCAAGCGAGCACCGCTCGCTACACAGTCCACAACAGGACAATTCGAAACCCTCCGACAACAATCCTCGAAGGAAACGAGGTCACAGAAAAACCCCGGCGAGGCGTAGTAGATCCAGGGAACGAACAATTATCCCTATTGAGGATGATATAGATGATACAATCCCTGATCGACCACGAACGGCTCGACTGACGGAAAGAGAAATTGAAAGGATGGTGCAGGACCGACTTGAACAACGCTTACGGACTATTCAAAATCCGTGGGCCCGAACCACGGAACTCCAGGAAAGCCTTGCGGCCTGTTCTCCCTTCTGCAGGGAAATAAAAGAGGCACAATCGATCGGACAAGTCCCGGGCAGACTACCTCGCTACGATGGAACCACTGACCCGGATGATTATATTTTTAGCTTTACGAACATTATGAATCTATATGCCCACTCCGCCGAATACACTGCCAAGCTAATGGTGACAACATTCGAAGGACTCGCGTTGGATTGGTTTGCCAAACAGCCGGCAAATTCCATATTCAGTTTCCGAGAATTATGCAATAAACTAACACAGCAATTTGCCAGTCTGAAGAGACAAAAACTGCCGATGAGTTACCTAGGAACAATATACCAACAAGAGGGGGAATCCCTAAGAAATTGGTTGGCAAGATTCAACGTAGAGTTACTCAAAATCGACTCTCCGAATATCGATTACATAATTTCTATCCTCTTCGACCTCACTAAAAACAGGCAGTTTGGAAACGCCCTCAGCCGAAAACAACCAAGAACGTTCGCCGACATCATGAGCCTAGCATCTAAGTATATGACTCAAGAAGAGATGAATTCATTTAAGGATAAAAACAAAAACAAAGTTACGGCTACAGGGTCTAAGCGGCATGATAGGATTCCCGCCCAAAGATCCTTGGATTACGAGCGATCTTCCAAGAGAGGTAACGTTTTCCAGCGACTGGAATACAGCGGAGCCGACCGAGAAAGGCAACCTAATTTCTACCAAAGACCAAGAAACCCTGAACCACCAATCAGAAGCAGAGTGAATCAAGTAGAACACCCAAGATTAAATGCTCCAATCGAAGAAATCTTGGAAGTTCTAGAAAGGAATAATTGGATTCCTGAGGCGAGGAAAATCGCTCAGCCCAGACCAGGGTCTAGAAACTATGATCAATACTGTAAGTACCATAGGGCACATGGGCATCGAACGGAAAATTGTTTTCACCTTAAGAGAGAAGTTGAAAAACTGATCGAGCAAGGAAAACTAGACGAATACATAGAACGAGATAATCGCAAAAGGGAAAGAAGCAGAAGCCCCCGGAACGGAACTCAAAGGAGAAGTTCTCATCGAAGGTCACCAGAACATCGACCTACTCAGGAGTTGAATCACGACCAGATCAATGGAACTATCCACACTATATCCGGGGGGCCTGCGGGTGGAGATAGTCGCAATGCTCGACGAAGAATGGCCAGATCCTTAATTGCAAGTTCTAAATATCCAAATGAAATATGGACGTTAGAAAATAGGCCAACAAATCACGAGCCGATTAGCTTTAACGAAGGCGAAGTACCTAAAAACATTACTTGGGATACGAAAGTAGATAACCCAGATTTCCCTATGGTAGTGTCGTTAGAAATAGCGAATTACAATGTGAAAAGAATCCTAATCGATAATGGAAGCTCAGCAAATATCATCTCCAGGGAGGTTTTAGCACAAATGAACCTCGGACAAATAAACCTACAAAAGGTAGCCACACCGTTAGTAGGCTTTGGAGGGTCCGAGATCATCCCCAGCGGAACAATATCTTTGAGTGTATCGCTCGGAAAGAAGCCACTTCGAACAGTGAAGCTGGTAAAATTCCTAGTGGTAGAAACACCCTTCGCTTATAACGCTATATTAGGGCGACCAGCCCTTAACCTTTTTCGAGCAGTGGTCTCTACCTATCACCAGAAAATAAAATTTCCGACCGATAGCGGCATTGGAGAAATAACGAATGACCACTGTATGGCGTGGGATTGCTACAGCACGTCGCTGACCTTGAGAGAACATCCTAACCCTATTACTCCGAGCAAGAGAAAGATCGAAGACGATCCAATTAGAAATGAGGACGAAATTCCTATTACTGATCGATTAGATAAAAAGGGGAAAGAACCACTAGATTTATCCTTGCAACCCCCAGAACATAAAGATATAATTCTAGTAGAAGGCGACTCGTCCAAAAGGACAAGAATTGGTACAGAATTGAGCAAAGAAGGAGAAGTAATGTTAATCGAATTTCTAAGAAATAACGTGGACGTTTTCGCTTGGAGTGCAAATGACATCGAAGGGATCGATCCTCAAGTAATCAAGCATACCCTAAAAATTGACCCTTCGGCGAAACCCGCCAGACAGAAGAAAAGAAATCATGGACCAGTGAAAGATAAAATCATTAAAGCCGAAGTTGAAAGACTGATGGAAGCAAAACAAATCCGAGAAATACATTTCTCGGAGTGGCTATGTAATGTTGTACTAGTAGCAAAGGGGGATAAAAAGGACAACAAATGGAGGATGTGTAATGATTTCACCGACCTTAACAAGTTATGTCCACGCGACCCTTACCCCCTCCCAAGAATCGACTTATTGGTCGACTCGACTGCTGGCTTTGCGCTGTTCAGCATGATGGACGCCTTCCAAGGCTTTTACCAAATATACATGGACGAGCGCGACCAAGAGAAGACCGCATTCATAACCGAACAGGGAGTATACTGCTTTATAGTAATGCCGTTCGGATTAAGGAACGCTGGGGCTACATACCAAAGATTGGTAAACCTAATGTTCAGGGAGTTAATCGGAGAAATAATGGAGGTCTATGTAGACGACATGTTAGTTAAAAGTATGAATGAAGCAGATCACGTAAAACATCTAGATCGATGTTTCCAAATCTTAAGAAAATATCGTATGAAGTTGAACCCCGCAAAATGCACCTTCGGTGTTAAGTCAGGAAAATTTTTGGGATATTTGGTACACCAGCGAGGAATAGAAGCCAACCCAGAAAAAATTCGAGCCATAACTGAAATGAAACCTCCCAAGACCATCTCTCAAGTGCAAAGCTTGGTTGGGAAAATCGTAGCGTTGAATAGATTTATATCTAAATCGGCGGATAGAAGCTTGCCCTTTTTCCAAACACTTCGAAAAGCGAAAAACTTCGTTTGGACCGAAGAATGTGAACGAGCTTTCGAACAACTCAAAGAATATTTAACATCCCCTCCGATGTTGGCCAAACCGACAGAAGGGGAACCATTGTACTTATACATCTCCATCTCCGATACGGCCGTTAGCTCAGTCCTAATTAAGATAGAGGGTTCAGAGCATAAGCCTGTCTATTATCTCAGCAAGTTATTACAAGGGGCGGAGAAGAATTACTTGGAAATAGAAAAATTCACGCTGGCCTTAGTAGTGGCTGCACGAAAACTCCGACCCTACTTCTTAACCTACAAAATCATCGTTTTGACGAATCAACCGTTAAGACAAATCCTAGCAAAACCAGAAGCCTCCGGACGACTAATCAAATGGGCCATCGAACTCAGCCAGTTCGAGGTAGACTACAAACCGAGGATTGCCATCAAGGCCCAGGTGTTGGCCGATTTTATACTAGAAACACCGACGCAGGCCACTGAATCGTCGAGATGCCACAACAACGATGTTTTGATGATCGAGGATCAAACTTGGTTAATGCATGTCGACGGTGCTTCATACCGAGAAGGGGGAGGCGCCGGAATTAACTTCACTGGACCAAATAAGGAAGATTTGAATTACGCGATAACATTGGACTTCGTCGTAACAAACAATGAAGCCGAATATGAAGCGTTAATCGCAGGAATGGAGATGGCGATAAAAGCCAACATAAAGAGTCTTAAGGTACTAACTGATTCGGAATTAGTACAAAGACAAATAGAAGGCCTATACGAGGCTAAAGAGTTCAATATGATCAAATACCTCGCCAAAGTGAAATCTCTAGCTGGGAAATTTGAAAGCTTCAGTATCCAGAACATCCCACGTTCGGAAAATAAATGGGCCGATCAGCTATCAAAATTCACAGGATCCCATGACGGAAAGACCGAACGGGTGATTAACTGGTTGATATCTAATACACCAGCAATCGATATCGATGAAATACCGATAATCGATATAATGGAAATCGAAGAAGCCGAAGAAAACTGGATGAACCCAATGAAAGACTATCTTCAAGATGGAAAACTACCATCTGATCAGAATGAAGCTCGGAAAATAAAATATCGAGCCCCAAAGTATACACTTATAGAAGGAAAACTCTACAGACGATCAGTATCGGGAATTCTCCTGAGATGCATCCCTGAATCACAAACCATGGATATACTGCGAGAAATACATGAAGGAGACGCAGGAAATCACAGTGGATCGAGGGCATTGGCCTTAAAATGTCTCAGAACAGGTTACTATTGGCCAACCATCAATAAAGATGCCGCTCAATATGTCCAAGAATGTCATCACTGCCAGATTCATGCTAACATATGCCATCGACCAGCAGAAAATATGCACCCTATCCCGATTTGTTGGCCATTCGATCAATGGGGAATGGACATCGTGGGACCTTTCCCAACAGCTAGATCAAAGAAATCCTATGTCCTGGTCGCTGTAGAATACTTTAGCAAATGGATAGAATGCGTCGCCCTCGCACGAATAACCCAATTCCAAGTTATTAACTTCCTCTGGAAATTCATAGTATGTCGATTCGGCATCCCAAGGGTCCTTATCTCCGATAATGGAACTCAATTCGCGGGAAAACAGATAATAGAATGGTGTACAAGACTCGGAATTCAACAAAATTTTACCTCGGTAGGACATCCTCGAGCAAATGGACAAACTGAAGTAGCAAACCGAGAGATAATAAAATCTTTGGAAAAAAGGTTAGGAGCCGCCAAAGGAAAATGGCTCGATGAGCTACCAGGAGTTTTGTGGGCTAATCGAACTACGGTAAGAAATTCAACTGGGGAAACCCCATTCAGCTTGATGTATGGGTCGGAAGCTGTTATCCCTGTGGAAACTTTAATTCCAACTCCAAGAATAGAGATGTTCAATAAAGAAGAAAATGAAAAGGCGAGGGAAAATGACGTTGATTTAACAGAAGCCTTAAGAGATAAAGCTGCTGTACGCCTACAAACCACTAAGGCAAATATGGAGAAAGCATACAATCAAAAAGTACGCGTCCGAACCTTCAAAGAAGGAGACTTGGTTTTGAAAAAGGTAGAAGTATCCAAGCATGTGGGAAAGTTACAACAAAATTGGGATGGACCTTACATCGTCATTGGCGTAGGAAAGAAAGGTTCATACAAAATTGCACACATGGATGGGACAGCCTTACCAAGAACCTGGAACGCAGTCAACCTTAGGAAATACTATGGTAAATAAATTTTAGCAGATTATACTGCATTGTTTTATTTTTACTTTATCAAGTTTTAATCCTTGTAACGAAGGCCCTAGCCTAGAGTTCAAATAGTAAAAATTTTAGCATTTTCTATACATCGATTATTTCGATTAACGCTCTGTGGAATTACACTAGCATATTGATAAATATTAGAACGAAACGAGTCGAGTATACATTGATCCGCTCAATAAACACTCCTCGATCTATATCAACCGCAACAAAGACTTTTTGGTGATAAACCTAAGTCTGAATTATAAATGAGTCGAGTATACATTGATCCGCTCAATAAACACTCCTCATCCCGACGACAAAAACGAGTTGAGTAAACATCGATCCGCTCGATAAAAACTCCTCAACATATATATTTAATGATCAAAAAGACTTTTGGTACGAAAAACCTAAGTCTAAAACAAAATGAGTTGAGTAAACATCGATCCGCTCGATAAAAACTCCTCGATATATCTATAATGATTAAAAGACTTCAGGTATTAAAAACCTAAGTCTGAACAAAACGAGTTGAGTAAACATCGATCCGCTCGATAAAAACTCCTCGATATATCTATAATGATTAAAAGACTTCAGGTATTAAAAACCTAAGTCTGAACAAAACGAGTTGAGTAAACATCGATCCGCTCGATAAAAACTCCTCGATATATCTATAATGATTAAAAGACTTCAGGTATTAAAAACCTAAGTCTGAACAAAACGAGTTGAGTAAACATCGATCCGCTCGATAAAAACTCCTCGATATATCTATAATGATTAAAAGACTTCAGGTATTAAAAACCTAAGTCCGAACAAAACGAGTTGAGTAAACATCGATCCGCTCGATAAAAACTCCTCGATATATCTATGATGATTAAAAGACTTCAGGTATTAAAACCTAAGTCCAAACAAAACGAGTTGAGTAAACATCGATCCGCTCGATAAAAACTCCTCGATATATCTATAATGATTAAAAGACTTCAGGTATTAAAAACCTAAGTCCGAACAAAACGAGTTGAGTAAACATCGATCCGCTCGATAAAAACTCCTCGATATATCTATAATGATTAAAAGACTTCAGGTATTAAAAACCTAAGTCCGAACAAAACGAGTTGAGTAAACATCGATCCGCTCGATAAAAACTCCTCGATATATCTATGATGATTAAAAGACTTCAGGTATTAAAACCTAAGTCCGAACAAAACGAGTTGAGTAAACATCGATCCGCTCGATAAAAACTCCTCGATATATCTATGATGATTAAAAGACTTCAGGTATTAAAACCTAAGTCCAAACAAAACGAGTTGAGTAAACATCGATCCGCTCGATAAAAACTCCTCGATATATCTATAATGATTAAAAGACTTCAGGTACTAAAAACCTAAGTCTAAACAAAACGAGTTGAGTAAACATCGATCCGCTCGATAAAAACTCCTCGATATATGTTCAACGATCAAAGAGATTTTTGGGTTAAAAACCTAAGTCTAAACAAAACGAGTTGAGTAAATATTGATCCGCTCAATAAAAACTCCTCGATTAATTACAACGACAAAGAAGGATTTTGTTATGAAATCCTAAGTCTAAATTATAGCAAGATTGAGTACACATTGATACGCTCAATAAAAACTCCTCGATCTACTCCTAACGATCTAAATAAGATCCGCTGATACTCCTAAAGTTTTGAAAGGTAAATCAAGTATGAATTCATCTGCTCGGAAATTACTCCTCGTAAATAAAATTATCAAACGACAAAGAAAATGCAAGAAATAAATAATATTTTATTCATCAAATCAATTACATACAAATATTCTACGTTACAAAAATCTGCTTGCTATCTAAAGATCGTTACAATGATCTAGTTAAATTGATCCTACGGGATCGACTATCTTCACGACAATGTCCACGGAAACACCAATCTCCTCCCTAGTACCTCATCGATCATAATAAACCACCTAAGAAGCATGCTGCTCAGGATGGTCGACTTCTTTGGTTCGATGGCAGGGCTCTGAAGATCGTATGTGATTCCAGATGAAATGAACACTACCAGCCAGATAAGCTAGCAATGCTCACTCACCCAGAAGAAGATACTGCTTTTACTTTATCTATAAAACATTTTACTCTAGAGCAGCATCTCTTCGGGACCGCCGTGAAACGGTAACTTTACCGGCCACCCCGGTGGTCTATCAATCCGGAAGTAACCTCCAAGGACGAGGATGGCCGGCAAGGTACGAACCCTCCATGTGCAGACGGAAACCACGGACCTCTAATGTGATGAAGACTAAGGCAGAGATCTCATGGGATCCGTCGATACAAGGAAGGGCTGACATGGGACCCGTCAATACAAGACTGGGGACAATTTCTTTACTGCGAACGAACAAATCACGATAATGTGACTTCTTGAACATTATGGGATCTGAAGGCAAAATGAAATCTAAGGAAACCGAGATACCCATTGTTATGAATGGAAAATAAGGAAACTGCCTACTTATTTATAGGCGCCCGTGAGAATGATCCTACGGACGATAGGAGTTTAATCAAGGGATGAGAACGCGACCCTTTGACTTCCCGAATTAAATGCAAGTAAGTTGGAACGGCGCCCGTCTGATCGACTCAACTGATCGACGACAAACAAATCTACAGATCGAAGCGATCAACAAAATAATCCAAGAAAACTTAAAGAAGTTCAAAGACCAAAACGATCTGCACGATCATATATGAGGGTCGCCTAATAGAAAATATTAAGAACTCCTCAACGAAGGCATGCAAAGTTGAACCGTTGAAAGAGAATAATTGCCTAAAAACGACCAGAGCCTCCACCATACGGGGGTCGTAACTGCCTCATACATCATTGGGGGACTACTAAGTTGGCCATACAAGAATTCCACTTAGAATCCAAGAAATCTGACATCGAAATCAGGAGAATAGCCCTCCCTATTCGAAACTATAAGGCCGTCACTGCCTAATTTTCCAAAGAATTGCTGAAGGAGGTCTGAACGGGTCAGATCTGGCCAGAATTATTACATTTTCCAATTCCTCCCATATCAAGAGTATGATATACTGGCTAGAGAAAAGTATAGTTAAAAAGTTAATGATGAAAGACATGGATTTATGAAAAGCACGGAGAGGGAAATTTCCCTTTGATGAGAAGAAAAGCGAAGTTCAAACAGGTGGAACAATAACCTCCTTATATAAGAAATATGTCATAAAGGGACAAATTTACAAAGCACGGATCGAACATCGACCAGAATGGAGTATACAAAGTTTGATCGACAAAGGTTGTGATTGGCAAAAGCAAAATCAGTTACTAAAACAGTGATAAAACAAGGACAAGCTATCTTTTCTCTATCTAGAAACGCGAGTATGCTACTCCATAATGATTATTTCATGATGACTATATCCATGCACAAGGGAAGAACGAGCATAACAAAGTATATATACAGGAGACATTTGATCAGGCAAGAATCTGCCTACAAAAGATCATCGTTTTCAAATTTCTACTCCTTCTATTACAAAAATTTCAGCCCAAATAACTGCACAAAAGATTGGGCGATAAAAAAAAAAAAAAAAATAAAAAAAAAAAAAAAAAATAAAAAATAAAATAGACAGTCCAAGGCCTGCCAGGTCAAACTAAAGTCGCTAAGAAGAACGATCAGCAAGTCGACTACCAGAAACAGTCCTCCGAGGAGTTAGGTTACCAGCAAACGCCATCAACTCCTCCTGGCGCTTAAGATAACCGGCATCATAACCATCATCATATGCCTGTTGACGAGATCCCTCTGCCGACGCGGCAGCCTGAACTAGGTCGCCTTTCTCTTTCTCAAGAATAACTTTGTCAGCCTCTAACTTTTGGAGATCATCTTTAGCAAGTTGCAGCTGCAGCTCCAAACCCCTGGTTTTAGCTTTCTCCGACTCCAGCTGACCTTGAAGAGCTCTCCGACTATTCCACAGTTCATCATTTTGCACACCCAGCTGGAGTGCAAAATACTTGCCCTAAAAACAGAAAGAGTAAGAAAAACCACTGTACAACAAAGAATTCAAAACAAAGAACAAAAATGTCTACCTGCTCACATATCTTCACCAAAGATTGAACAAGGCGAACATTGGAAGTACCTTCGAGCTTCCTCAATTCGCCGGGCAAAATAGTACTCATACCTAAGTCCCAAGACAAAGCATCAGGTTCAACAGAACCAGGCAGCTCGCTTGTCAAAGGGACACCGTCGGAACGTGGAGTCTCCGACAAAAGAATGTCATTAACCTGCATAAGCACACAGCGATCATCTAACGGACGAGGGGAATCCCGCTCGTTGGGACTAACAGAGGTCTCTTTGCCGGAAGCAGATATAACGGTCCGACGACCTGACCTCGACCCAGATCGACCCCCAGAAGGTCCCCCAGACTCAAAAGAAGCAGTCGTTACAGTGGTATCATGAAATAGATATTCAGGACCATATTGCGAAATAGACTGCGTTATGGAAGGATTGACAGAAAAACCATCACCGACTTGCCCTTCACTAACTAGCAGGGCAGTAGAAGTAGAAAAAGGAAGGGAACTAACAAAATCCCCTCCATGAGATCCATACTCGTAAGAAGAAAAACCTGAAGAAACAGGTATGTCGTAAACCGGTTCCATGTTGGATGGATCTCCGAAAGCTAATCGACCTGGGGAAGACCTATTACCTCCCGCGGGGGTAGAAGAAGAGTTTGGTTGGAGGAGCGACGAACTAACTTCTGATAAAGGTTGGGACGTGGTAATAGGAGTATCGATCATCGAGCTACTAACTGAGGACGAACGAGGAGGCTCCATCGAAGGCCCTTCTCTTCGAAATTTCTTCGATCTATTATCCCTAGCGCCCTCACGAGAAGGTCGCTTCGAAGTATTACCGAAAAGGTTACTCATGATCGGATTACGGAAAAATATAAATTAATATCGAGGAAGTTTGTCGACTAGCTCAAGAAAGAGTATTATGTTAAGAGAGGAGTATAGCAGTAAAAAAGACAAGTCAAATTTTACCTCTCGTATTTATACTGCACGAAAAGACGCGACTAACCCGAAGAAAGGGCGCGAAACAGGAAAACTGACCTTGGAGCAAACGCTAGAATTTGAAAAGACACATACATAATGATTACGGCAAATTAAATGACTTGTCTGAATCATTACAGCGAATGTGAAAGGACACGACTGTCTGAATAAGAAACGTTTAGTGTACAAAGTAGGGAAAGCTAAGCTACAATTTAACCTACAAGCGGATAATTACAAAGATTATTTCAAAAATAAATCACTACTTTAAGAAGCCTGGTCGCTATCCGAAATCTTCTGCTCACTATTGACGACCTCAGTCATGCCTATATCGTCTTCGTCTTCTTCTTCATCTACTGGATCGATGAAAGTATTATCGAGCTCATCGTTAACATCAGAAGGAGGAATCGGCAATGGATTTCCAAATTCCTCGACAAGATGAGCCAGAGGAAAACCTTGATATTCGACATCTGGAACCTCAGAAGAAGAATAAAGCTCGCCATAACGGTTCAACCGGATATGAGCTGCCTTAAAATACTCCTTCCGACGATCCTCGATCATCTCCAAAGCGACCAGTTGATGAATCGATTTTTTAAAGGTATTCTCAAGAAGAGGACCGACCATCCGGTACACCAACGCCATATGAACAGGAGAGTTGAGGAATTCTCGAACTACTTGTTCGTCGGATTTCCTAACATATCGATCTCTTTGCCTAAGTGGGACGTCGTTTTCATAGTCCTCTAAAGAAGCTTCAAGGCTTGACACTTGAGATTCAAGCTCACTAATCCGAGTCGTGCTCTGCAACTGCAATTCTTCTAATTTTCTTGCCATTTGATTGGTTTGTTCCTGAGCGCGAGAAACCTCTATCGCTCTATCTAGCATTTCTTGGTCTTCGGTCCCGGCAGCACGAGTCTCTACGACAGGAATAGAGGAAGATGTTGAGGGACCAACTTCTGAACCAGAAGACTTGTGAAGTAAAGCTTTATACTTCTCTTCAAGGAAATCGCACTGTTGTTTCCAAAGAGAATTTTCATAGGCGTATGATGTCAGACAGGTGTTGACCTGAAATAACGAAAGGGTCAGAAAGAAACAAGTTAGCAAATTGAGAAAATCTTAAAAGATCACTTCATCAAAATAATAGAAAGAAAAAGGATCTCACCTTTTCAGCATAGAGAGAAGCTCGCTGGAATTTCTCCAAAGGATCCTTATGAAGAAGCTTATTAAGATCGCGAGTATGAACGCCAGATAAAAGAATACGGGTCGCCTTATCGACCGCATTCTCGTTATTATCATGAATAAGAGAATCCTTCTCGGAATAACCAGCGGCCCTCCTTCCCTCTAAATGATCCTCGATCATTTCGACCAGAGTAGGATTTGGATGTTTATCCCCGAGTAAAGAAAGGTCGTCACCAGAACGTCCATAGTAACTCCTCTTTCTATCAACTGGATTATTAGTGGGATGAGGCATCGACCAGCTACGACATCCTCGAATACCCAAAGATGTTCTAAGATGAAGCGGAGGATAACCGGATCCCATGCCCTGACGAATAGGGGACTCGCGTGGAGAATCCGGAGATTCCTCTCTATTCTCCTCGGATTCGTGACCCAATTCCAATTTCCTCTTTCGAGACGCCCTCTGCTCGATAGGATTATTCTCCACTGACTTGGAAGATTTCGACAGCACCATTTTTCCCTTCGAAGAGTGTCGGGAGCTTTCTACCATATGAGCTGAGAAAGAAACAAAATAAAGTTAGTTTCTCCATATAAAAAGTATAGTGACAATACTAAAGATCAAATAAAATGCTAACCTAGAGGCTCAGATGATGAACTGATGGGAAAATTATGGACGCTTAACCCCGCTTTACGAAGAAAAGATTCCCCAATCAGAAGAGCGCTTTGATATTTGTTTGTACGCATCTCGGGAATCTCAGTGATAAACTGTACATCGTCAGGAACAAGTTCACCAGTCGGTAAGCGACCTCCGGGAATCCACCTGGAACCATGATCCCACGAGAAAGGCGTGATCGAACCATCCGCCAAACGGAGATTAGGCGGAGGACGAACAAAGAAGAAATGAGATTTCCAAGAAGGATTACTAGAAACCGGAGCATCAAAGATTGCTCGGCTGGGCCGCTGACTAGCGAAGAAGTATCCACGGTTTGAAGAACTAGAAATATTAAAACGAAAAAGTTGCGTAAAATTACGGAAAGAAGGTTTAAATCCCTTTGCAATCATCAGAACGGAAAAACAAACCACAAAAGCAACAGAATTTGGAACCAGTTGTGTCAAGCACACGCTGAAAGTTTTTAGAACTTCCAGAAAAAGGGGAGATAAAGGAAGACGCAGTCCGCTATTAAAGTGAGCCGTGTAAAAGGCTCGACATCCCTCCGGTGGAGAAGTGACCCTATCAGTAGGGGATGGAAGAATCATTTCAGAACCTTCCGGAAAATATTTGGTATAGTTATTCACGACTTCAGGGAACGTTTCCTCTGTATATGCGCAAGCTACATCCTCAATTGGTTCAGAAATCTGAGGAACAGTACCTTTGCCCTTTTTGGCTCGGGCGGCTACATCCGCATCGGAAAGGATTCGTACCTTGTAAGTATCTTCTACAGGGATAACAAGGTCAGATACCGTAGTCTGTTCACCCAGAGGATTAGAATGTAACTCCTCCTCGTTATCGGGGGCAATGATCTCTCTAGGAGAAGAAGAAGATCTTCTAACGGAAGCCATCTATATTCTAGTTCTCGGAAGAAGAAGGTCGATGAAAGGAAAATTTTATACGACGAACGACCAAACTAGAAAATGACTGCGATCTAAAAGCAAATATAAAAGAGAAATGGCAAACTCGAAAGTCACCTATTTATAAGGAAATGAGAAAAGACGTTTCGAACTTATCACAGCTACTCAAATTCCCGCCAAAAACGGAAGGATACAAAAAGCCTCCTGAATAGACGCGTGGCGATCCACGATTAGACAGAAGAAACGACTATCTATGATACGTAGCACTCTTTTCCTTACTTAAGATTTTTTCCCACTGGGTTTTTTCTTAAGTAAGGTTTTTAACGAGGCTCCGTTCATAGAAAAGAAACAGTCGATCAGATTTATCTACTTCTACGAGCTCCTATTATCTATACGCTCGAAGAAGTGAGGGAGTACTGATGGGGGCTATTTCGCACCCTACATACTGATCAGATCGAACAGAGATTATAAGACCGGTTCGACCAATTACAAAGGATCGGGATCTTCTTACTGACCCAGCCTGATGCCGCTCGCTCCGAGTAAAGATTACACCCCGGACCCAGGAAGGATAGGTTGGGCCGAGTCCAACTAGGACTATGATTCCTTGTAATACTAGGTTTAGCATAATATAAATACCTAGTTATTCGTTGTATAAGACAACTACGAATTCTCTTAATTCTGAGATTACACAAGAATACATTGATAACAATAGAACTCAATAATATCCATTATTGTTGCAGAACTTTACCTCCATATCATTGCGTTCTTAATTTCGTTAATGGTTTTACTTCTTGCCTTTGATTATTGCTTTTCTTTGTAAACGATCCATCCAGAATAAAGTAACAGAACCCAATATACTGAATAATTCAATATCCAAACCCCCGATATCACAAATTCACTGATATTAAATTAACCCGACGAAAAACGGTTAAATCAGATACCTAGCATTGTCGAGCCATTACTATCTTCTGTGATAATAATGGAGCTATCTCGCAAGTGAAGGAGTCGAGATCTCATCAGAATCCAGGCACGAACTAAGACGATACCATTTGATATGTTATATCATTGGTAGAGGAGACATAAAGATGGAACGTGTCACCTCAAGTGATAATACGACGGAGGAGACATAAAGATGGAACGTGTCACCTCAAGTGATAATACGACGGACCCGCTGTCTAAGCCATTGCCTTAAAGGCATCCGAAAACATCTGTCTAAGATGGGAATCAGAAGTATGAAAAGTTGGCTTTAGTACAAGTGGGAGATTGATAGAATAGTGTCCTCCTGCAAGCCAACTATTTGGCTGCATTTAATTGAAAGGACCATTCAATTGGATTAATAAATGCATTTTATTATTATATGGTCATCTTTATCTTATGTAATAATTATCTACGCATAAGGATAGAAGTCCTTAGATCACAGGGCTATGGGACAACCCGTGGACTGATCTCCAAGGCCGCGATCTAGAACATATTCAAGAGTCGTAGAATCCAATAGAGATAGGACATCGTTGGATTTGGTTAGACTCTCACTATTGTGTATACTCCGATGAACTGGAGAACGCTGGGGTCCACGAGAGTGACTGGGATAGTCGATACACATAAGTGGGTGGCTTGCTGGGATGGCAAGCGCACTGAATACCCCAATTAGGAAATAACTCACCGTGGAAGCGGTAGTCGCATATCGGGGTTGAAGTTATTCCAATTTACAATAGTATACGAGGAACGA
The DNA here is from genome assembly GCA_038501285.1 of Penstemon eatonii. Classification (NCBI taxonomy): domain Eukaryota; kingdom Viridiplantae; phylum Streptophyta; class Magnoliopsida; order Lamiales; family Plantaginaceae; genus Penstemon; species Penstemon eatonii. The sequence continues at coordinate 53,948,607 of CM076715.1, read as the reverse complement.
TCCCTAACTACTTGAGATGATAGGGTTTATCTGGTGCGAGAACGTCTATGCTTTGATATGAGTCCTGATTGACTGGAGATCGCCAGAAAGTCTCTGTGGACTCATATTGGGTATAGAGGAACTCATATGCAGATTCATATCATCAACAAAGGATCCATTGACCCGACATGATAGGTTGGGAAATTCTCCTATGGATTTCTGTGAGAAATTAATTCTGGTAAAATCCTGGGCCGAGGTATCTGACGGCTTTATGTAAGTAGCTCATAAAGGTTAAGTCAAAGAGAATTATTTCGAGACCAGAATGCATAAGGTCAAGACAAAAGAAAAGGGAGACCGATGAAAGACCATACCCTTAAGTTTCGACTGGGAGATTGATCGATGGAGAGATTATGGCGTATACGGAAATTGTAAATGAGTTAAAAGGTTCACTGAATTAATTCACCAGTGATTGGGCTCCATGGGCTTGTGGCTGGACATCGACTGTGGAGTGTGGGAGAATTCCCAAAATTGGCAGGGGTGCTAATTTTGGAATGATCAGTCGACAGAGTGTTCGATTGATTTAGAGTATATATTGCTCGAATAATTAAATAATATTTAATTATAACCAACGGCCAATTATGTGGTGAACCTACGGGGGCATACACAATACACATGAAGCAAAAGCGAGGAAATAAGAACGATCGAGTCGACTGGGTCGACCCAATTGGAACAAATTGAGATCCAATTGGAATTGGATCAGGATCATAAATTAAATTGGAATTTAATTTGTGGACTAATTAATTAAGTTGGATTTAATTAATTAGAAGAGATTTTAATTAAATGGACTTAGAGTCTGATTTAATTAAATGGGAGATTAAGTTAATTAAATGGGAGATTAAGTTAATTAATTGGGAGATTTAATTGGGAGATTAAATAAAGCCTGGTCAAATTAATTAACTGGGCCATGAATTAATTAGAAGACTTGGTCTTCTAATTAAAGAGGGTCATGGCCCATGTAGGAGAGAAAAGTCCTAGTCCTAATAGGACTAGGTTGGGGAGATAACTATAAGTAGCCTTCTTGTAGTTATTTTTCACACAACTCCATAAGCAAAAATTGAGCAAGAGCAAAATTTTCTCTCCCTCTCCCAAGCATAAGTCGACCGAACCCTGTTCTTCCTTTGGAAGAATTTTTCGTTTTTCGATCTTGTTCCAAAATCGTTCCTAAGTCCTAAATCTTAATATATCTTGTGTTCTAGTCGATCAAGATATATTATTTTCGTGTAATTGTGGTGTATCAACCCGTAGAGGCGCAACACGTGGGGCGCTGCTGCAGAGCTTGGATCGATACTTGCTGGAGGAGAAATCAGAGTTCGCTTTGCTAGCCAAAGGATTTGCAAGGAGATAGGTATAACGTGTAAACTTATACTATCGTTTTTATTTATATTCATATATATACAACTAGAGAATATCCTGGCAAGATTCCGTAAGAGGTCCTAAAATTTTTATTTTCCGCTGTGCCTAGGGCTGTTTATCTTACCGAATCCCAACAATATTTAGTAGTATTTCAAATGATGCTATCATGGACCGGTTTCAAAAGATGAAAAACTGTCGTGGTCAATTATTAAAGTAAATATGTAGATATTTTGGGTTTTTATGTGAATAATATAAACTTTATGTTTAACTGTTTGATTTTTTTTTTGTGTATAAGTTTAGCCCCCCCGACCCAAATTCCTGGATCCGCCCATGAATATAACAGTATTACAAAAGAATGAAAGAGAGAAAGCTGAAACAAAACTAACATAAAATAACTCTTTGAATTCATATATGAATATGGAAGAAACGCCCAGGCAGACATCGAACACACTTATTTTTGAATCCTACATACACTATGAACATGCACGTAAGAAAACAAATGTTAATTCAAATACAAATAGAAGGAGATATTATTTCTAGTGTTAGTCCTAATCATGTTACTTACATACTTATCCCATTGTGCAAAGATCATATATAGTTTGTCAACTTGTCATTATTTAACTTTTTTGATTTTATAAAGTAAAAACTATTTCCTCAAAACATCAGCAGTCACTTCCCATCTCCTCTGCATGCAGTTATGTTTTATAGAAAAATATACAGACTTACAACTTGGTGGCTGTTCGCTATAAATTTTGCATCGGACAATACATGGCATCAAGGAACATTTGGCATCGAGTCCCACTGGGCATCGAGTCCCACTGGGCGTGCCAAAATATTGTTTGCTATAAATTTTGCACAGAGGTACACCTCGACGTCGAGCGACCCTTGGCATCGAGAAGTGCCAAAATATTGTTTGCGTTAAAGTGGACGTCGAGGGATATTTGGCATCAAGGGGTTGACATCGAGGGATATTTGGAATCAATGGATTGACATCAAGGTATACTTGGCATCAGGGCGTGCCAAAATATTGTTTGTTGTAAACCTGTCAGCGAATACCTCAACAAGCCAATAGCTCGACGTAAAATACCTCGATATGATGTAAGGGATTGACATCGAGGTATGCTTGGCATCAAGGTGTGCCAAAATATTGTTTGTTGTAAACCTGTCAGTGAATCCCTCGACGAGCCAATAGCTCGACGTAAAATGCCTCGATATGATGTAAAATAGATGCGGGCGTGCCAATGTTTGTGCGTGCAAACATAACGATTCAAAAATAGACATGTTGGTATCAGTATAATAATAATACGAGTGTCCTGGTGAAGACATATTGATATCGAAATTAGTTGTCCTGATAAGGCTGACTTCTAAACGATTGTGACAGAGTAGGCAAACACTACCCCTAGTTCTTTTCTATGCCTGCCTGGCCGCAGGACTTAAACAATTTATGAAAATCTCTCTTAAATGCCATATTTTTATAGCCAATTGATGGCCTGCTCAACATATCAACGGATTTGTAAATCAGCAAATAGGTTGACGATCAATCAATTTAAACGAACACCTTGACAGAAAACATAAGCTCGACAGAAACAGCATATCAAAAGAAAATCCATCGACGTAAAGCATACTTAAGTAAATAAATCACGAAATACGAACTAAATTACTTCCATTAATAATAGAAGAAAATCAGTACGTTTCCCGATGTACAAATACTACAGAAACATGTCCGTCGATAAAGTTCTCCTGTTTTGACATAATCTGCCAAATGAGCTGATGAGTCTATTAAGTGCTGAAAATTAACTACTTAATCGGCAGGGAACCCGCCGATGAGCTGATAAAGTATTACGTACAGTCCGTTGACAGAAAGTAACACTGACGACGGAAGACCTCCGTCAGTGGTTCGCCCAACCTTGATGGGTGGCCATCAATCGGGCTCCTGATTAGCGGGTGGCCACTGACCAAGGCATCGATTGAGCAGATGGCTACTCAACCGATAGCCATCAAGCAGATGGCTACTTGACGACGAGCTCATAAGGCAGATGGCTACTTGATGAGTTTGTCATATAAATACGTGGGCACTTACATGACGGTTATCAGCTTGCTACTTGGTTGATATGAGTGGTTTCGCTCGAGACAGTGTCAGCTGACGGCGGAAGCAGCGGCGGCGGCTTATCTTGGGCGGCGGCGACAGCGGCGGCGGCTTATTTTGGGCGGCGGCGGCAAGACTTCAGGCGGTCAGGGATCACTGGTGGCTGAGGAGGGACAGACTGATATCAACGAGTTGGCAGGCTGATAACTTTGACATAAACAGCTTGTAATCTACTTGCTATCAAGGGGTTTTCGCTCGAGACAGCGTCCTGACGGCGGAAGCAGCGGCGGCGATGGCTTAGTATCGGTGGCGACGACGGCTTACTGTCGGCGATGGCGGCGGCGGCGACAAGACTTCAGGCGGTCAGGGGTGGCTGGTGGCTGAGGAGGGACGGTTGATATCAAGGGATTAACATATGTTTGCTGACGAGAGAAGCAGCGGTGCGCTGGACTTCCGGTGAGGCGTTGAGCCGATCAGTGTTAGACTGAGAATTTGTTGATTGAGTTGTGTGTGTGTCCTGCGCGAATGGCTGTCCTACAATATTTATAGCTGCTGATTGATGGGCTGATGGCTGGAAAAAACTGCTTCCTTGATAGCCACTCTCCCACTTCCTCCACTACCTTGAATCTCTTCCACTACCTCCACTATTCCACTACTTTTAGAGGTGGTTTCCTTCTTTATTTTGCTGAAAATTGATGCTAATGGAAGTTGTAGGAGAAGAAAACGTGTCTTCTAATTTGAATTTTAATTGATGATAACCAACTAGAGATAATTAAGGAAATTGTTATTAAAACCAACTAATATGGCTTATCCTTATCTCCTACTAATTATCTCCAATAAATATAATTAATCAACAATTAAAATCAAATTGGGCTGAAAATCAAGAGCTGGCCGGTTTTTGGGACTGGGCTCGGGTGGTTCGAACAGGTCGGGCCGCGGTCAGCTGCTGGTCGATGGGCCAGGTCGGACCATAGTTGGTCTTGGGCCGAGCCATGTTGGTTTTGCTTAATAATTACCCAATTAATTAATTAATGGCCTTATCTATTAAGTGGGCCAATTAGTTAGACTTGGCCCAATTAATTAATTAACTTAATTAATTAATCCATAATAGCTAAAATAATCTATTGGGCTCATTTGTGTTTAACCATAATTTGACCTTAATCATTAATTAATTGAACTTGGCCCATAAATTAATTAACTTTATCAATTAATTAATTTATATTTGGGCCAAACATTAATTAATCGTGAAAATTTGGGTCGAGTTTCAAATCGGGCTCGTGGCTAAACCATTGGCTCGGTCGGATCAATTTCGGATTAAAATTAGATCAGATTCGATCCGACCCGTTTGGTTCCATTGAGTCCGGTTCTCTTGCCATTTTTGGCTTATCGTCGAGCCGCTACTCCTCGATTAATCGAGGGTGATTTTTTCGGTACAAACAATGCCCCCAGTAAGTCGTATTCGATGTAATTAATTTAAAAATTAATTTAATCGAATTAGACTTAGATTAAAGTTTTTCTCTCTCTTTTAAAGATGAAAAATTGGGACAATGCTTCAATTAATAAACAACTATCAGCTTTATAAAACCGAAACTATTTGTACAAAATAGACCAATTTACAATGGCCTTGATGATGGCGGATCTCTCGATATCAGATCAATGTGGATTTCTCGATATCAAGACATCTCTTGATATCAGGACACCTATTGATACTAGCTCGTCGATATCAGTTGGCCTCTCGATAGCAGTCAGCCAAAATTTTGACAGCTAACCAAATTCACTTCTTCAAGTGACTGGTCTGATGGACAAGGCCTTATTTTATTTTTTGTTGCTTTGCTTGATGCAATGGCCTGATGGCCAAAGACTCCTTTTATTTTCTGCTGCTTCGATTGGTAAAATGGCCTGATGGCCACAAACTAGTTTTCCTTTTCCTTAGTAGAATTTGTTTTGGCTTGGTTTATCTTGTGCTTTTCTCCAAAATCGAAACCAAATATAACCAAGTACCAAACATCGAAGCCATTGATTTTGGCAACTCAACAAACAAATTTACAAAGAGATCGGCGCATTGAAGTACTATTGACGCCGTTCGATTTCCAGCTCCAAAGCTCATTGATGTTCTAGACACATTGATTCCCAAAGGGTGGGCCTGAACTTTTTCAAATATCTTCCATTGATGGGGTCTCGACAGAGATTTCCATCTGGCTTTTTCAAAATGTAGCCCCCACCTCAGGTTATCGAGTAGATTTCATATGGTCCTTGCCACGTCGCGCTCCATTTACCATACTTTTTCTCGCGCTGATGAAGTGGCAAAACAGTCCTCCAAACCATGTCCCCGACGTCAACCTGTTTCCTGCGTATCTTTTTAACGTAGCATCGGGCGACTAGCCTCTTTTGTGCTTCGATTTTATCTAACGCGGCAACCCCGACCACGTCGAGCTCATCGAGCTATTGGAGCATACTTTCAGTATACTCTTCGGGCGTCAACTCATTTTGCTGCATCACCCGAAGTGATCGGACGTTGATTTCCATCGGTAGAACGGCATCCTGTCCGTAAGTCAGTTTGTACGGAGTGGTGCCAGTGCTTGTCCGTTTGCTGGTCCGATAAGCCCATAATGCCTCTGACAGCGTCAAGTGCCAAACCCTTGGGTTTTCCTCAATCATTTTCGAGATAATGTCCTTGAGGACTCGATTAGAAGCTTCTTCTTGGCCATTCCCTTGTGCATAATACGGTGTTGAATGGACCAACTCGAAACCCATCGATCTGGCAAACTCCTTGATCTCTTGACCGACGAACATCAGTCCCCTGTCAGTGACAATGGTCTGTGGCAGGCCAAACCTACGAATGATTAAGTCCTTGATGAACTTCATCACTTCGGCCTGATTAGCCTGTTTGAATGGTTTGGCCTCTACCCACTTAGTAATATAATCTGTGGCCACAATAATGTATCGGTAATGCTTGGAAGACGATGGGTGGATCTCCCCGATGATATCGATGGCCCAGCATCTGAAAGGCCATGGCTTGATTATCATGTTCATCTCCTCGAAGGGCATCCTCTGGACCACCCCAAACCGTTGGCACTTCTCACAACCTTTTGCCAACCGTACACAATCTCTGACCATTTTTTGCCAGTAATAACCATGTCGGCGAAGCAGCCATGCTAACTTGTGGCCAATTTGATGGGCTCCACAAATTCCCTCATGAGCTTCCATCATAATTCTCATGGCTTCCTGTTGATCGACGCATAACAGGAGCACGCCGTCGTGGCTTTTTTCTGTACAGCTGATCTCCCATCAAGACATAGTTGACTGCCCTGAGTCTCGTCTGTCGAGAGGTTCGGTCCGACGGATCAGCCAGATATTTTCTGATCGGCTCTCTCCAGTCATCAGGGTCCTGAAACACACTCAAAACAGTCAGGATATTGTCTCGATACATAAACGACGGACAGTGTCGTCTCCTGACGACGTAGTGAGACTCCTCGACGTCATCGGGGAGATCGATACCAGTCGCCAATTGGGCCAAGCTGTTGGCCTCGCTGTTATTTCCTCTCGTTACATGATAACATGTAACATCAACAAACTCCGACAACAAAGACATCGTAGTTAAATAGTATTTGTCAAGTGTTGGGTTTCGGCATTTATAAGTACCTTGTATCTGCCTGATAACCAACTACGAGTCCCGACGATGACGACAGATTTACTGTCGAGCTCCCTGAGCATTTCTAGTCCGATTATCAAGGCTTCGTATTCGGCCTGGTTGTTAGTACACTCAAAATCAAATTGAATCGATAGCTTAGTTTTTACATTTGATGGAGAAATCAAAACGATACCTGCTCCACACAGCCTGTCGGTTCTCGACCCATCGAAGGCCAGTGCCCATGGCCTGATCTCTACTGTCATCGAGTCCAGTTCCTTGAGAACGGCTTGATCAATATCGAGACATGGATGGTCAACCAGAAAATCAGCCAATACTTGGCCTTTAACTGCTTTTTGCGGTACGTATTGCAACTGATATTCCATCAATTGGATGGCCCATCGACCGATCCGTCCCCTCATCACAGGCTTAGCTATCATATACTTTATCACATCAATACCAGAAATAACTAACACTTTCACAGACAACATATAATGACGTAATTTCTTGCAAGAGAAAAACAGCGCAAGGCATACCTTTTCTATCGGCGAGTACCTTTGCTCCGTTTCTGTCAAGTGCCTGCTCAAGTAGTAGATTGCTCGTTCGAACCCATCCTCGTCGTCTTGTGCCAGAAATCCGCCGACGGTGTCATCTGTGGCAGATATGTATAATTTCAAGGGTTTCCCCTTGACAGGCGGCATCATTACAGGCGGTGTTGTCAGCTTATCCTTGATTTCCGGAAACGCCTACTCGTGCTCCGTTTGCCAGCAAAATTCTTCTCTGTCCTTCAATTTCAACAAAGGCGAGAAGACCTTCGTTTTTCCAGCCAAGTTAGAAATGAACCTCCTTAAAAAGTTAACTTTCCATTGTTGTAATTCCTTCTTCGTCGACGGAGGTCTGGCCGTCAAGATAGCTTTGGACTTATTTTTGTCAATCTCAATCCCCTTGCGATGCACTAAGAAGCCAAGAAAATTGGCTGACGCAATGAAGATGCAGTTCATGGCTCGTTGATAAGTTGCTCCGGCATTTTTGAGTCCGAATGGCATCACTTTCCATTGGAAGGCGCCTATTCCGCGGGACATTGAAAAGCCAGTTTTGGTACATCGTCAACAGCCACAAAAATCTGATTATAACCTGCACTTCCGTCGACGGCTGTCAGGAACATATTGCCAGCGGCGGCATCGATTAACATGTCCGCCATTGGCATCGGGTATTCGTCTTTGGGAGATGCAAGATTTAGGTCCCTGAAATCAATGCATATCCTGATCTTTCCGTTTTTCTTCATCACGGGTACAACATTCGCTACCCACTCCGGATATCGGGCCACCTCGATGAAACTGGCCTTCAACAGCTTCTCGATTTCTTCCCTGATCAGTCTGCAGACCTCGACAGACATTCTTCGCAGGGACTGTTTCCGTGGTAAATATCCTTCAAGTATCGGAATATGGTGTTCTACCAACTCTCTGCTCAACCCTGGCATCTCGTCGTAATTCCAGGCAAAACAATCCTTGTATTCCTTCAACACTTGTATCAATCGATCCTTCTGGCCATCATCAAGCAATGCGCTGATGTAAGTTGGCCTGTGATCATCTTCGCTGCCTAACTCAACCTCGATGACAGGGTCCTGTACTTGGATCTTGATGTCGTCGAGCTTGGCTGGCGCCGTTGCTAGTTCATCTAACTGAATTTCATCGCCGATCGATGGTGGCATTTTCTCCTCGAAAATGAGATCGCCTGTATAACATTCGGCCACGTAGGCCCGAAACTTTCGAATCAATCGGCGCATGCTTCTTGCTGTGGCCCGATAACAACGATCTCATCAATCTCCAATATGTCGGCCTTATAGGCTGATGGTCCTTCGTCATCAGGACAGTTCATCAGGACTGACAGTGTTGTTCATGCGGCCCTGACTCCTTGACGTTGCAATGCCGACTTAGTTCCTTGGCTAAACAAGTCATTTCAAGTTGCGTCAACTTCTTGCTCGAAGTGACTTCCTTTGGTCGTCCGTACTTATCATGTCCAATGAATCTGTAAGGACCCACGTCATCTCGATAATACGCTGCCTCGACAGCGTTGATCTTGGCGGTGAATGGCCTGTTGTCGGCCATAATGATTTCGGGTTCGGGGGCGTCTCCCCAAACTAATAAGCACTGATACAGGGAGGACGGTACACAAAGGGCTGAGTGAATCCAGTCCCTTCCCAACAAGGCATTGTAGGATGTGGCAGCATCTACCACAAAGAAGGCAATCTTCAAGCTGGTTTTTCCGATCTTTACTTCGACGGGTAAGATTCCTAATGTATCAGCCTTTCCCCCTGTGAAGTTGTTGACGATCACTTTCGTCTCCATCAGGTCCTCGCTGGCCTTCCCCAGCTTGTACATCGTCGATGCAGGCATCACGTTGACGGCTGCCCCATTGTTGACCAGCATTCTGTCGATGGGTTTTCCGTCGATATGGCCTGATACATAAAGTGGCCTGATGTGTCGAGCCATAAATGATGGTGGCTTTTGGAAAATATATTCAACTCTTTTATCCCAATCGGTCTTTTTCTCGTCGTCGATCGATAACGGCTCTAAGTCCTCTGCCATTTGTACTACTGGCATACTGTCGTCCCAAAAGCCATCAGTGGCATACTCCAGCTCCTCGTTGACGAATTCAACAAGTTCAGAATCGATGGCGTTGCATTCCATCACTGTCGAGCCGTTCGTCGGCTGATTGGTGGCGGCATCCTCCACTGTTTTTGTTTCCACTTCATCGATGGGTTGTTTTTCAACCCCCTGTTTCTCGATTTCTGGGCTAGATTTGGCCTTGACAGTTTGGCCAGGTTTGGTCTCGTTTTCTTTATTGGCTTTGTCGTCGTAGATCTCGGCAAATTTTGCCTCGAGATCATTCCCATCTTCTTTGTCGGACAATAAATCATCCTCTGCCATTATCTTTTCTAAGTCGATTGTGCCAAATTGGGCTTTCCCCGGAGTCCACTTGGAAGTGTCGATTTGCATCGAGGTTTTGGCCTCGATATTGACCCCTTGGCCAGATCTGGCCTCTCTCGCCCCTTGATTCAGTTTCTGCTCGGCTGACGGAGGTGCCTTTGCTGATTCCTTCATCGGGGTCTTCCCCTTAGCAATTTCCATCTCCTTTCGTTGGCGTAGGTAACGCCTATACTGCGTCCGGGTCATCTGATCGACCCTTCGATCTCCAGGAAATTTCGGATGCCTGACGGGAACCCATCGATCCACCTGTGTATCGGCGGGAGTATGAACAGTCCGCGGCCTTGATGAGCCTGGCGGTGTAATTTTTGGCGACGGACCATGTGTCCTGTCTCTGTGACTGGCGGTCGATCTGACCTGCCTGATTGGTGCTTTATCAGGGGATCTCTCCCTGATTCTGCTGCTACGGCTAGTACCCTCTTGATGTTGTCGAGGCACTCTGGCCTTATCCCGTTCTCGGCCTTGCTCCATTGTTGCCAATGCATGTTCTGTGTACTCCATCGGAAACGGAATTGGGCATGGCCCCATTGGTCGAGGTGGCGGTGGTGGTGGTGTCGCCTGTGGTTGCGGCATGGTTTGGGGCGTTGCCTGCGGTAGCGGCATCATTTGATATGAATACCCTGTCGGCATTGCATTTAGCCAAGGCATGTATGGGCTATATAATGCTGAATTGAGGAATAATGGAATTGTTGCCAACTCATTTTGGCATCTTACACATAAACCCATTTCCCTGATTGCCGGCGAGCGTTCTGGCTCCACGTCAACGTATAATTTTTTGCCTGTTGACGGATCTGTGACCATTATCACATTCACCCCTACCTCGTTTTGTTGGAAAGGATTGGTGTCAACCGTCATTGGCTTTGTGATTTTCCAATCCGGGGCGAACCTTAAGATGCCCTTGTCGAGGTGGTCCTGCACCATCCACCTGAATACTAGGCATTCATTGGTGGAGTGAGTCCACACATCATGATACTTACAATATGTTTTTCCTGATTTTTTCATTGATGGTGGAATCACGTGGTCTCTCCTTTGAGGCGAAGGATCTTATCGACCAACAACTGATCGAATATGGACTCTGTTTTCGAGACGTCGAAAGAATATCGTCTTTCCCTGTCGGTTTTATATTCAGCGTCTCAACGCACCAAATTATTTGGCACCTTGATAGTAGGTTGAGGTTCTTTCGGCTTGGCGAGAGCTGGACAGACAGTGCTCTTGGGGAAACCACTTTCGCCAATCCGATTTCGATACCTTGTTGCTCAATCGGTCGACTTACCTGATTGATTTGTTCCTCACTAGAGTCGGCCATACCCACTTGATAATAATTTCCTCTGGGCTGTCGGCCGTTCTCGTCTCTCAATACTCGTTCATAACGGACCGCGTGATCGGTCAACTCGAACAAGTCCTCGTGGTATTGTGCCATCATGATCTTTCGTAATTCGAAATGCATGCCATGGATGGCAATTTTGATGCATTCCTTTTCTGGCAACGGGATGGCGCAGAACCCTCTGGCCCTGATGAACTTCTTCATGTATTCCTCGACAGTCTGTCCTGTCAACTGTCTCATATTCGATAGCTCGATGACAGATACCTCGAGCGGGGCCTGATAGTGGTTCATCACAAAAACTTTTTCCATGGATGGCCAATCGGGGACCGATCCAGGCTTCAAGTTGGCGTACCAGTGGAACGACATTCCCGTTAGGGAGTTGGGAAACAGTTTCAATTTCAACTCGTTTGTCATGTTGCCACATTCTAAAGAGAATCGAGCCAGATGCTCTGTGGCAGACTGTGATCCTTCGCCTGAAAATAATGTAAAATTCGGCAGTCTGTAGTTCAATGGGAACGGGATCTGATCGATGTATTCCGGATGAGGCTTATTATACCTTGCTGCCCTGTTTCCCTGTCTCCTGACGAACATTTCCTCAGCTTGGTTCACCGTCAAGAGGTCTTCTGGACCCTCTACAGCTCGATGAGCAGTCCTGTCATAAGCCATTGAGTTGGCCTGATATCCTTCCTGGCCGTATCTGACGGCGTCTGATCGGTCCTCTTCGGACCTGCCCCCCGAGTCTAAGCGGTTGTTCCTAGCTTTGGAAGTGTTTCCTCTCATGTCCGGGACATTGGTTTGTCCGTTGCCTTGTTTGCAAGGCGCTTCCTCCCTTGATGAACTTCCCCCGATCTGGATCGCAGGGCCTTTGCCTTTGTCGACGGCAGTCCTCTGCGGCCCAGTCCAGGCCTGCGCTTGTATGCCGTTGGCAAGAGTGTTGATGCTCTCAGTCAATGATGTCATCTTTACTTCTAAGTGCATCAGGGAGTTATTCATAATATTGCTGGCTTCTGCAGTGGCCTGACTAGCAACAGTGGCCGAGCCTAGCATGTGTTCAAACTTGCTGACAATGTTGGACCATTCCTCCTGTTTGGTCTCAAGGTTCCTGGTGAAGTTACGAACCTCTGCTGTCAGCTCCTCGATTCTGTCGGTCCCTTCCATAGTTAGTGGAACCGTTGATAGATTTTCCAGATTATGCGTTAGGTCAGAACGTGTCCTCGTCAAGGTAGATCAAGTCTTTCGCGTTATCTGTGGTATTATCTCGACAACAGCAAAAGATTAATTGTTTAGCATCAACTGATTGACTGTTTGGCAGAAAGATTATCAAGTGTCAACTTGCCAAAGTTGGCTGATAATCGTTTCATGGCAACTTAATTAAAACATAGAATCATTTTCTTGCCCCCCGAGCCATAAAATTGTGTGGCTGGTGGGGTTTTTGACAAAAAGATTTTCAGGTCCCACTGGGCGTGCCAAAATATTGTTTGCTATAAATTTTGCATCGGACAATACATGGCATCAAGGAACATTTGGCATCGAATCCCACTGGGCGTGCCAAAATATTGTTTGCTATAAATTTTGCACAGAGGTACACCTCGACGTCGAGCGACCCTTGGCATCGAGAAGTGCCAAAATATTGTTTGCGTTAAAGTGGACGTCGAGGGATATTTGGCATCAAGGGGTTGACATCGAGGGATATTTGGCATCAAGGGATAGACATCAAGGTATACTTGGCATCAGGGCATGCCAAAATATTGTTTGTTGTAAACCTGTCAGCGAATACCTCGACAAGCCAATAGCTCGACGTAAAATACCTCGATATGATGTAAGGGATTGACATCGAGGTATGCTTGGCATCAAGGTGTGCCAAAATATTGTTTGTTGTAAACCTGTCAGTGAATCCCTCGACGAGCCAATAGCTCGACGTAAAATGCCTCGATATGATGTAAAATAGATGCGGGCGTGCCAATGTTTGTGCGTGCAAACATAACGATTCAAAAAAAGACATGTTGATATCAGTATAATAATAATAATACGAGTGTCCTGGTGAAGACATATTGATATAGAAATTAGTTGTCCTGATAAGGCTGACATCTAAACGATTGTGACAGAGTAGGCAAACACTACCCCTAGTTCTTTTCTATGCCTGCCTGGCCGCAGGACTTAAACAATTTATGAAAATCTCTCTTAAATGCCATATTTTTATAGCCAATCGATGGCTTGCTCAACATATCAACGGATTTGTAAATCAGCAAATAGGTTGACGATCAATCAATTTAAACGAACACCTTGACAGAAAACATAAGCTCGACAGAAACAGCATATCAAAAGAAAATCCATCGACGTAAAGCATACTTAAGTAAATAAATCACGAAATACGAACTAAATTACTTCCATTATTAATAGAAGAAAATCAGTACGTTTCCCGATGTACAAATATTACAGAAACATGCCCGTCGATAAAGTTCTCCTGTTTTGGCATAATCTGCCAAATGAGCTGATGAGTCTATTAAGTGCTGAAAATTAACTCCTTGATCGGCAGGGAACCCGCCGATGAGCTGATAAAGTATTACGTACAGTCCGTTGACAGAAAGTAACACTGACGACGGAAGACCTCCGTCAGTGGTTCGCCCAACCTTGATGGGTGGCCATCAATCGGGCTCCTGATCAGCGGGTGGCCACTGACCAAGGCATCGATTGAGCAGATGGCTACTCAACCGATAGCCGTCATGCAGATGGCTACTTGATGAGTTTGTCATATAAATACGTGGGCACTTACATGACGGTTATCAGCTTGCTACTTGGTTGATATGAGTGGTTTCGCTCGAGACAGTGTCAGCTGACGGCGGAAGCAGCGGCAGCGGCTTATCTTGGGCGGCGGCGGTAGCGGCGGCAGCTTATTTTTGGCGGCGGCGGCAAGACTTCAAGCGGTCAGGGATCACTGGTGGCTGAGGAGGGACAGACTGATATCAACGAGTTGGCAAGCTGATAACTTTGATCGAAACAGCTTGTTATCTGCTTGCTATCAAGGGGTTTCGCTCGAGACAGCGTCCTGACGGCGGAAGCAGCGGCGGCGGATTTTGGGCGGCGGCGGCGGCAAGACTTCAGGCGGTCAGGGGTGGCTGGTGGCTGAGGAGGGACGGTTGATATCAAGGGATTAACATATGTTTGCTGACGAGAGAAGCAGCGGTGCGCTGGACTTCCGGTGAGGCGTTGAGCCGATCAGTGTTAGACTGAGAATTTGTTGATTGAGTTATGAGTGTGTCCTGCGCGAATGGCTGTCCTACAGTATTTATAGCTGCTGATTGATGGGCTGATGGCTGGAAAAAACTGCTTCCTTGATAGCCACTCTCCCACTTCCTCCACTACCTTGAATCTCTTCCACTACCTCCACTATTCCACTACTTTTAGAGGTGGTTTCCTTCTTTGTTTTGCTGAAAATTGATGCTAATGGAAGTTGTAGGAGAAGAAAGCGTGTCTTCTAATTTGAATTTTAATTGATGATATCCAACTAGAGATAATTAGGGAAGTTGTTATTAAAACCAACTAATATGGCTTATCCTTATCTCCTACTAATTATCTCCAATTAATATAATTAATCAACAATTAAAATCAAATTGGGCTAAAAATCAAGAGCTGGCCGGTTTTTGGGACTTGGCCCGGGTGGTTCGAATAGGTCGGGCCGCGGTCAGCTGCTGGTTGATGGGCCAGGTCGGACCATAGTTGGTCTTGGGCCGAGCCATGTTGGTTTTGCTTAATAATTACCCAATTAATTAATTAATGGCCTTATCTATTAAGTGGGCCAATTAATTAGACTTGGCCCAATTAATTAATTAACTTAATTAATTAATCCATAATAGCCAAAATAATCTATTGGGCTTATTTGTGTTTAACCATAATTTGGCCTTAATCATTAATTAATTGAACTTGGCCCATAAATTAATTAACTTTATCAATTAATTAATTTATATTTGGGCCAAACATTAATTAATCGTGAAAATTTGGGTCGAGTTTCAAATCGGGCTCGTGGCTAAACCATTGGCTCAGTCGGATCAATTTCAGATTAAAATTAGGTCAGATCCGATCCGACCCGTTTGGTTCCATTGAGTCCGGTTCTCTTGCCATTTTTGGCTTATCGTCGAGCCGCTACTCCTCGATTAATCGAGGGTGATTTTTTCGGTACAAACAGTGGCATTTATATTTATCCATGTTAGCATGTTCACTGAAGAATCTCAAGAGCAAGTACACCTATTTTCAAATGAAGCAACAGAACTTTCTCAACATTACATATCACTGGATTGATAATTTGCAGCAATAAAGCCATGGCATCTACCAGAAAATGATAATGCTTAAAAGCGTACCAGTTCAGTCAAGAATGCGCTTGTTTGTTAAGCCAAGCCCATAAAGCTGAAATACTATTACCTTGAGGGAGAATACGATTATGAACTGGAATTGAGAGCCAATTCTAGACTGAAATTGAGTTTATTCGAACTGAAATTGAGCCGATTGTCAATCGAAATTGAGCATTGTCAACTGAAATTGAGCCGATTATGAAAGATGAACTTCGATTTTGTTCGTGATGAAATGAGGAAAACGGGGAAGAGAAATAAACATGTTATGCGTAAATGTGAATAAGAATGAAATATGAAGTCTGGAAAAATTGGGGAAAGAAGGAAAAAGAAAAAGGAAAGGAAAAGTGGGCCGTGGCATTTGTTACTATATCTTATAAGGTGGCCGTGGCATTTCTCTACTGATTTGTTACTCTACTGATTTGTTACTATAATGTATTGGGTAAGTTGAACTTTTTTGTATACGGCCCGTAACCGATTTCAATATTAACTGGCCACGGTTTTTTTAGCTATATCTAATAAGGTGTGGCTAAAACTAATATTTTCATGCGTATCAGCGCTCGCAATGGGTATTATCATCTTCCTCCAGAATTCATTATCCAATATTTTATTTTATATGTGTATAAATCAGTAAATTCGTAATTAGTCTTCTTACGCTATATTTTTACCTCGGCATTCAATCTCGTGCAGTTGACTTACACTCTCCGATCAAAAGACTTAAAATAATCACTTAAATTTTGAGCTAATGTCAATTTACCCCATGTGATATCATAATATTCAATTTCCATGTGATTTAAAAAAGAGCATTTACCTCCTTTAATTAGAGAGTAACTCCGTTACTGAAACTGAGAATGGACATGAAAAGTTTTGTAATATAAAGGGGTGAAATTCTACATTCTTCACAAAACAAAGAGGTAAAGTACAACAAGTAAGAGGGATGGTTTTATCAGTTCATATATTTTCAAGTTAAAAATATCAATAAAGTAACGTGAAACTTTTATAAAATTATAAAAATAAAATAAAAGTAATTTTTTTTCAAAGAAAAAAAAAATAAAAATTATACATATCACATTGCTAAATTGCCATTAACTCCTCAAAAGCATTACAATGGTTAATATGTATATTTTTAATATGACAATGGATAAATTGAACAATTTTAGTTTTAGAGTGAACTTTTTCTTAGGACAGAAAGGTTGAACATTTTAACATAGTGTAAATTAGGAGAAATTATTTAGTGTAATCGTTGCACCACGTGATGCAATCTACCAATATAATTGGGAAACGTGGAGTATAATTCACATCATCCATGTTTTAGCAATGTGAACACAATTTTTTAGAACACTATTTTTTGGGAACATGACCAGAATATGGGGTGATGTGGATTATTATTCCACATGTCTCAAGTGTATTGATGAGCTGCACCATGTGTACTTGATGGTGCAGCGATTGTACTAAATAATCTCTCGTTAATAAGAGATGGTCCTTAAATTTTCATTAATATTCTTGATAATTTTGTAAATTGTTACCTCTTGAATCGCACTAGTTGTACATCTTTTTCATTTTTTCTAGTCTAAACTTCTAATACACAAATTCCTTTTTCTTTGGAGTTTCCATCTTGAAAGCGGTGAAGTTTATTAAAATTTTAATAAATTCTCTTGACGAAATTGCCGAGAAAGATGAGGACGACCATTGAACTGATACGCAGAAAAACAGGTAATAAATTGGGTAAAATGCAAAATACTTCCTTATATTATGCTAAATATATAAATAATTATCCTGCAAATTTTTTAATTTGTCAAACTTTCTTGTACTTTAAAAACCCTGCAAAAGAATTCAATTTATAAAAATAGGTTGTTTTGGATCAACATATTTCTTGAAATTATTTTAAATATATTTTACGTGAAGTTATACGGACCAACTTGAAGTATTTTGAAAATGATTTCTTGAAGTATTTCGGGTTGGCACATTTGGTGCCATAACTTCAACATTAGTGGCAATTTTGATGTTAATTGAGGTCCAATTTCAAAATTGACCCGAAATTCTCCCATATGCGGGCCATGTGACATGAAAATTGAGGACTTTGACCATTCAACGCCTTTAATCATTAAAAAGCATAAAAATTTATTTTCATCCACCAAGAAATGGGCTACTTGGATGTTTTTATTTGGAAAAGAAGAAGAAGGCGGGTAACAATTTAATTAAGGGAATGTTTAGTGAATTTTATAGAAAAAGTTAAGATTTTGAATTTTGGTATTTTCTTTTTAATGAAAAAGACGCTGAATAGTCAAAATCTCTATTTATGTCACATGGGGGAATTTCTGGTTAATTTTGATATTGAGCCTCAATTGACATTAGAATTGTCACTGATGTTAAAGTTGTGGTACTGTTGCGTTCCAAATACTAATACGCAAACACGCAAGTATACGGTCGTTACAAGTAATAAAGTGATAAATGAGTGTCGAACCCACGAGGAATTGTTCAATTAATTACCAACTAACGTCTTGTTACTTCGACTTAGATTTGTAAGTTGAGTTTGGTGAGGTGATGGTGGTTTTGATACTACAACTCAATTAAGGTGACTAAGGAAACTAACACTTGACTTAACAAATATGTAAAGGCTTCTAGGCTTTTACGTCACCTAGTTCAATTCAAGACAAACGACTCAACGATTGGCAACCACACTTATGTTTGTTGTTCAAGATTTCATAAAATATTCATACGTATCTTTCGATATCGTACGAACCTACCAAAGTAGACTAATCCAATTTATGTCTAAGAGGATTAAGCCTAAGTGATGCTTTAATTCTCAAACCTTATAAGAACATGAAATGACCTAGGTATAATTCTATCCTAAAATCAAATCACAACCTAGTTTTACAATCTTATCTTTAATCCACTATACCTAGCAATTAAAGATCAATTCATTTCATCCTATGGTTGATCAAACCACAAGTTGACAAAAGCTCAAACTAGTTTAACAAACACTTGTATACAAGCATAGCAACAACCATTAACTCATCATTTAATCAAGAATCAAGAACCAAACATAGGATCAATAAAAACATAGAATAAAGGAGATTAGCTACTCATAACATTAAATAAATCATTCATTACATTAATGAAATCCATAAATGTAAATGAACAAAACAAGAAAGATAGAGTTAGAGCAAGCTTAGGTGATGAGGTCTTCAACAACTTCTCCCTCAATGCCTTTTTATCTTCTTTAGGAGTCCAAGTGAGAGTTCTTCTTTTCAAAGTGCCAACCAAAGCTTTTTCTCCAAAAAGGAGGCAAGATGTCAAGTGAAGTATGAAGTTGTGATGAATTTCACCTCCTAATATCTAACCTAGCAAACTACCAACTTTCCATGCCTAAGTTACCCTCCAATCTATGGCAACTAAGGCCAAAAAGTCCCCAAAAGGGGTTGAAATTACAAGTGGGAGGGGAAAGGCAAAGTACAAAAAACACCCTCTAAACACGCAGCTTTTGGCAGCAGGTCTCGCGGCCGCGAGCCCTGAGCTCGCGGCCGCGAGCTCAGGCAGTAAGCTCTCTGCAAATTTCCTGCTCTGCCGCACTTTCTTCCGAGCAGCATATCTTTTGATTCCGAACTCCGAATCCGGATCCGTAAAGTCCGTAGCGTAGCTAACTCACTCATCTATGACATATCCAAAATTCAGCTCATTTGGATCATCCATGAAATATTTATGCATGTTCTAGTGAGCTGCTATATACGTTCTTATACAATTTGCTTCGGGGTCGATTTCCTTTGAAGCTCAAGCTTGACTCGTGGGGTTGGTAGAGCGACTCGTATCATTGATACGCAACTCCGAATCTCTCTAAGATGTCAATACCTACAAACCACGGAGAAAACGATCAAAACACGAACAAAAAGACAAAAAGCGAACAAAAGCCGAACAAAGGGCCAAAAGCACGAAAGACACGAAAACACGCAAACACACACAAAAACTCGAATCAAAACAAGATGTTTTGAGCTTAAAGAGATAGGTAATAACGACGTTCTCACGGCGTTATCAACACCCCCAAACTTAAACACTTGCTCGTCCTCGAGCAAAGAAAACAAAACAAGAACAAAACAAGCATACTTAAGATCGAAATGCTAAAACTTAACACTTTCAAATTATTATTTAAACAAGCTCCATGTGTGTGTGAGATGGCTTCGGCTAGATTCTATTTTAGGTGAATACGTCCCAATAGGTCAAAATCATCGGTTCTATTTGCAAGGACTTCTAATGTTTGACAAAGAATCTCTCCTCACCGTAGATTACAAACTTAATGCTCAAATCACTTCACGGGACTAAGTTATAGGTAATTTAAGAGTGTTGTCCCTATTCTTGAGTTAATTGACGATTTTAGCTCCTAACTCTTTTCTCACCATACTTGTTTTTACAATGAAACAAGGCACTTTGTGCTTTACAAGAATATTACAGTACGATATTAGCACTAATGGCGAACTTGATGCAATTTTGCTTTTGTGGGCTACTAGCACCACACTCTTTTCTTCTATTACAACTTTTGCACTAAAACAATGAGATAGAGCAATTACCAAAAATGATCAATGAGTATTATCAATTGAAGGCTTAGCCTTTCTTTTCTCTCATAGAAGTGCGTACATTTTAGCAACTTCTCTACTCATTTCTTTTAAGAGTTAGGTGTTCAAAGGTTTTTCATTCTCGAAAAGGGTTTACTCCCCCAAACTTAGGCCATTTATGCTCTTTTTACATTTAGATTCCAAGCTATGGATTGGAGGGATTCTAAGTTAAGCAAAAAGAGTCCTAGAAACTATTATCGCTAAAGTTCGTTATCCACTTTAAATATTACCTAACCTTAGCCAATGTGCTTTGAAC
This sequence comes from Penstemon eatonii, assembly GCA_038501285.1. Classification (NCBI taxonomy): domain Eukaryota; kingdom Viridiplantae; phylum Streptophyta; class Magnoliopsida; order Lamiales; family Plantaginaceae; genus Penstemon; species Penstemon eatonii. Next base: position 53,927,984 of record CM076715.1, on the reverse strand, counting down.
TTTGTAGAGCATGTTCAAATAATAATAAGAATTTGAAAAATTTTTGGCGGGTCGACCTAGCATGCATGCAACTACTTGCGACCTCTCCCCCCAAACTTAAAACGCACAATGTCCCCATTGTGTGAATTTAGAAAAACGGAGTGAGGTTGACACGACAAAACAACGCACACAAGCACAACAACAACAAAACAAAAGAAAAGAAAACGGCAAATGAAAGAGCACGGTTCTTATATAATAATAAAGCAATGAAATACAATCATCGTCGAGTGGTATCATAGTCTTCCTCCTCGATCATGGGTTCCTTCCCTTTCGAGCTTCTAGTTTGACGTGAACTCCTACCTCTAGTTCTCGGCATTGACATGAATTTTTCAAAATCCACCAAACTATGCAACAATCAATTCACAATCGCTAACAAACAACCCTCAAACAAAATCTCGATAGAATTCACACTAACAACCAAAACATCACACTTAGGCAATTCGTCGAACACCTAGTGTGCAATCCCCAACTTACTCCTTTTCAAGAATATTTTCTAAAATTGCCACCCAAAAACATCAAAACCAAGAAATCAATACCATCAATGCAATATCATCCATGAGTTTAGCCATACTTACCTTTTGGATGCCCAAAATTGGTTGAAATCAAAAGACATCTAATTTTTTTGAATTTTTGGGATTAATTCGGTTTTGGTGTGAATGTGGGGAAATTGATGGTTTTTGGAGTGAATTGGTGGCTTGTTTGTGGGAATTGGGTGATTATGTGAGTGAGGAGGGATTGAGGAGGAAATTTTGAGAATTAGGGAGCTTGAGAGAAGAGAGAGTTTGATACGTATTAGAAGTTTTGAAATTGAGAAGGAAATTTTGAATTTATGTTAACTGTAAGCACAAGCCGCGGTGTATTATCTATACACCGCGGTGTGTGAATGATTGCACCGCGGTGTATAAAATACACACCGCGGTGTATAGAAGGCAGAATGTTAACCAAAGTTTCTGGAAATTTTGCACCGCGGTGTATTTGAAATTGCACCGCGGTGTATTATTTCCAGTAAGTTTTTCAGGATTTTTGAATACAGACTAAAAAAAAGTATGTGTTCAAAAATCTTTAACACTCAAAACAACAAAATTTAAAAACTTACCTCCATTCTTGGTTGGCTCAATTTCACAATTCTCCATTTGTATTTCCAAGCTCGATTTCGCTATGTTGCCGTGCACAATCATTACCTACAACAAAACACACAAGAACAGGCAACAAAAAGACACGACACAAAAACAACACAAAGAACAAAACAACGAAAAGGAAAACAAAAGGCTTGGGTTGCCTCCCAAGAAGCGCTTGTTTATAGTCGGTAGCTCGACTTTAAACTTCTCTTTTCTTTTAGGGTGGCCAATAATCGAATAGGATCCCATCGGGATCAAGTATGAGCCCCGGCCTTTTTGCTTTTGAATTCGTCCCACGCCTTAATATTTTCATTGTACGGTCTTTTGGGACGGATTTGAACCACATATCAAATCGAAATCTTTTGTCTCCCGGTTCAAATCTCTTATAATCTTTACCCATAATTATCCATGTCGCTTTGCTCGGGTGGATCCACTTGTCTTCTTTGGGAATAATCAAGTCCACATAAGAACATTTGATGACCTTTTGATCAAACTCTTCATCCATGATGAATTTTTCTTCCCTCGCAAGCTCTTTCGATCCACCTTGATCTTCATTTCTAGTAGGAAGCCCATTTGTTTCTAACATTTCACTCGGTTCATTAAAGCTTTCATTAGGAGCAACTGATTCAATTTTACTCGGCAAAGCTCCCGGGGGTCTTATGCTTAAAGCTTGTGAGATTTTCTCCATTTGTGTTTGAAGATCCCTTAATGTCCCCGAGTCTTCTTGCAACTGTATGGAAACCTCTTCCAACTGTTTGGAAACATCTTCCAACTTAGAATCATTGTCAACCATGTATTTGGTGGTGTGCTCCATGAACATAGTGAATGCTTCTTCCAAAGATGATTTTGCTTCTACCGGAGGTTGAGAGTTTTCATGATAGTTCGGTTGGATGAATGAAGTAGTCATCATCATATCCGGGTGTGGTCCACCTCCCCACTCATTGTTCCTTGGATAATACGGGCCATCTCCCCATTCAATATTGTAGCTATTGTAAGTGGGACTCGGCTCATAATGATTACCCACGTATGAATTCTCATATTGAAAATGAGTTGGACTCATTGGGCAACCGGCTATGGTGCTCTCCCCCATGCAATGCATACAATAACAAAGTGATCGTCCCTCGGTTGACCTTGAATAACAATCATTGTAGGCCATCGTACCTAGGAAGACAAAGATCACAACGTAAATAGCAAATCCAAGTTAAGATATACAAGAATATAAATTGGCAAGCAATCGTTACAATTCCCCGGCAACGGCGCCAAAAACTTGTTGCGTTCCAAATACTAATACGCAAACACGCAAGTATACGGTCGTTACAAGTAATAAAGTGATAAATGAGTGTCGAACCCACGAGGAATTGTTCAATTAATTACCAACTAACGTCTTGTTACTTCGACTTAGATTTGTAAGTTGAGTTTGGTGAGGTGATGGTGGTTTTGATACTACAACTCAATTAAGGTGACTAAGGAAACTAACACTTGACTTAACAAATATGTAAAGGCTTCTAGGCTTTTACGTCACCTAGTTCAATTCAAGACAAACGACTCAACGATTGGCAACCACACTTATGTTTGTTGTTCAAGATTTCATAAAATATTCATACGTATCTTTCGATATCGTACGAACCTACCAAAGTAGACTAATCCAATTTATGTCTAAGAGGATTAAGCCTAAGTGATGCTTTAATTCTCAAACCTTATAAGAACATGAAATGACCTAGGTATAATTCTATCCTAAAATCAAATCACAACCTAGTTTTACAATCTTATCTTTAATCCACTATACCTAGCAATTAAAGATCAATTCATTTCATCCTATGGTTGATCAAACCACAAGTTGACAAAAGCTCAAACTAGTTTAACAAACACTTGTATACAAGCATAGCAACAACCATTAACTCATCATTTAATCAAGAATCAAGAACCAAACATAGGATCAATAAAAACATAGAATAAAGGAGATTAGCTACTCATAACATTAAATAAATCATTCATTACATTAATGAAATCCATAAATGTAAATGAACAAAACAAGAAAGATAGAGTTAGAGCAAGCTTAGGTGATGAGGTCTTCAACAACTTCTCCCTCAATGCCTTTTTATCTTCTTTAGGAGTCCAAGTGAGAGTTCTTCTTTTCAAAGTGCCAACCAAAGCTTTTTCTCCAAAAAGGAGGCAAGATGTCAAGTGAAGTATGAAGTTGTGATGAATTTCACCTCCTAATATCTAACCTAGCAAACTACCAACTTTCCATGCCTAAGTTACCCTCCAATCTATGGCAACTAAGGCCAAAAAGTCCCCAAAAGGGGTTGAAATTACAAGTGGGAGGGGAAAGGCAAAGTACAAAAAACACCCTCTAAACACGCAGCTTTTGGCAGCAGGTCTCGCGGCCGCGAGCCCTGAGCTCGCGGCCGCGAGCTCAGGCAGTAAGCTCTCTGCAAATTTCCTGCTCTGCCGCACTTTCTTCCGAGCAGCATATCTTTTGATTCCGAACTCCGAATCCGGATCCGTAAAGTCCGTAGCGTAGCTAACTCACTCATCTATGACATATCCAAAATTCAGCTCATTTGGATCATCCATGAAATATTTATGCATGTTCTAGTGAGCTGCTATATACGTTCTTATACAATTTGCTTCGGGGTCGATTTCCTTTGAAGCTCAAGCTTGACTCGTGGGGTTGGTAGAGCGACTCGTATCATTGATACGCAACTCCGAATCTCTCTAAGATGTCAATACCTACAAACCACGGAGAAAACGATCAAAACACGAACAAAAAGACAAAAAGCGAACAAAAGCCGAACAAAGGGCCAAAAGCACGAAAGACACGAAAACACGCAAACACACACAAAAACTCGAATCAAAACAAGATGTTTTGAGCTTAAAGAGATAGGTAATAACGACGTTCTCACGGCGTTATCAGGTACCAAATGCGTCAGCCCGAAAAATCACGAGGTAGAAACGCCAATAAACTATAGTTGTGACACAAAAATGCAATAATCCATTAATAATATTGAGCAGAATATAGATGGACAAATTTATTACATTTTCCTCTGCGATCAGCCCGCGCAATGGGCATTATCATCTTCCTCGAGAATAGGGCTGAGCACGGTTCGATTTGCCGACTGAACTTAACCGGAACCGAAATTTCGGTCCGGACCATTTACCGAACCAAAATTTCGGTTCGGTAAAGGGTTTTTGTCCAAAAACCGATCTAGGTTAGCTATCGGTTTTCAGTATTACCGATCGATATACCGAACCAAACAGATAGAACCGAAACTTTTTTTTTTTTTTTATCCGGATAACTCATAAACCTAGTTTACAATTTACACACTACATTCAATACCCAATTTGTAAAATGCCTCTCACTCCTTTCTCGGACTTTCAGATCTAAATTCCCAATTTGTACAACCCTAGCCACCTATACGCCGCAACCGCCGCCCCTCCTCCGTTTGTCCCTCAGGCTTCCTCACAGCCGCATCTCTCTATCCCCCTCCCTCTCGGCCTCTCCAAATCTCAAAGTACTTTTTTTTGAATTAAGAATTCAATGTAATTGTTTTTTTTCTTTGGCCTTTGAGTAAAGTTTGATTTTTGCGAATGGTTTTGCTTAATCGCGATGGAAAGACAGAAGGAATGAAGAATGATGGAGTTTTGGAAGAGATTTGTAATGGTTGAGGAAAGGAATAAAGAAGCGACTTTTGAAAAAATAGAAACTGGAAAGAAGATTAGGATTGTTTGTCTGTTGAATTGAATTAGAAAAGGAGAAAAGAAAAGAGTTGAAATTATCTGACCACATGGCTAAATCTGAATCTGGTGCATACACATGTTGAAGTTACAACTATTGGATTAAATTTTCGGTTTTTATTGGATCGAACCGGAACCGAACCGAACTGAAAAATTCGGTTCGGCAAACGGTTCGGGGTGGAAAAATACCCAACCGGTAGAATACCGAAATTCGGTCCGATCCGTTTGCTCAAGCCTACTCGAGAATTCCTTATCCAATGTTTTATTTTATTTGTGCATAAATCAGTAAATTCGTAATTTAGTCTTCTTACGCAATATTTCTACCTCGGCATTCAATCTCGTGCAGTTCAATTACACTCTCCGATTAAAAGACTTAAAATAATCACTTAAACTTTGAGCTAATGTTAATTTACCCGTGATATCGTAATATTAAATTCTCATGTAATTTAACAAAGAGCATTTACCTCCTTTAATCAGAGAGCAGGTGCTGAAATTAAGAATGGACATGAAAAGTAATTTTATAATATAAAGGGGTAAAGTTCTACATTCATCACAAAACAAGAGATAAAGTACATGTAATAGGAATAATTTTATTCGTTCATATTTTTTGAAGTTAAAAATATCACGAAAGTAATGTAAAGCTTTTATAAAATTATAAAAAAATCAAAGTGATTTTTTCACAGTAAAAAAAAAATAAAAATTATACATATCACACTTATAAATTGCCATTAACTCCTCAAAAGCATTACGTGGTTAATATGTATATTTTTAATATGACAATGGATAAATTGAACAATTTTTTTTAGAATGAACTTTTTTCTTAGGATAGGTTGAACATTTTAAAATAGTGTAAATGATATTCTTGATAATTTGGTAAATTGTTACCCCTTGAATAGAGCTGTAATCTAGCCGAGTAGTATTGAACGACACACTGTTCAAGCTTGATTTGATTTTTATCGAGTTTGAAATTTTGTGTTTGAGCTTGGTTTGATTTTCAATCGAGCCGAGCTCAAACGAGCTCGAGCCAAGTATCGAGTAGCTTGATATTTTACATGTATTTTTTCAACTTTTAGCTTATCGAGTCGAGCTGGAGCCGAGCTTCAAAGTTATCGGATGAAAAAAGATGTTCAAGCTTGTTTGATTAATGTGACGAACAGAACTCAAACGAGCTCGAATCGAGTATCGAATAACTTGGTTTGATTTTCAGCCCTACTCTTGAATCGCACTAGTTGTACGTCTTTTTCATTTTTTTTTTTCTAAACTTCTAATAAACAAATTCCTTTTTCTTTGGAGTTTCTATCTTGAAAGCGGTGAAGTTTATTAAAATTTTAATAAATTCTCTTCACGAAATTGCCGAGAAAGATGATGACGACCATTGAACTGATATACGCATAAAAACAGGTAATAAATTGGGTAAATGCAAAACACTCCTCTATGTTATGTTAAATCTGTAAAAAAAAAAAAAAAAATTTATCAAACTTTCTTGTACTTTCAAAAACCCTGCAAAAAATAACCAATTTATAAAAATAGGTTGTTTTGGATCGACATACTTCAAGAAATAATTTTAAAAATATTTTACGTGAAGTTATAGGGACCAACTTGAAGTATTTTGAAAATGATTTTTTGAAATATGTCGATTCAAAACGATCTTTTTTTTTTTTTTTTTTTTTTTTTTTTTTTTTTTTTTAAATTTGGGGGCTTTTTAGGATTTTTGAAAGTACTATAAAATTTGGCACAATAAAAATTACATAGGATAATTTTTTATAGGTTTAATATAATATAGGGGAGTATCTTGCATTTTTTCCTAATAACTTTGCCCATATATTTTTCTACTCAATATTTCAAATTGTTTGTGAAAAGAATAGATACTTTTCGAGCAAACCCATATTGGATTTTAGTGGTATAAAAGAGGTGGAAAATTGACGGCAAAACTTAAAATGCCAACTTAACAGGAATATGAGAGGCAAGTGTTGAATTTCGTTCGAAAATTGACAGAAAAATTAAATGTGGCAAATTAGGTGTGAAATATGGTATGAAATGCATTTTTTCGAAAAAAAATGTATTTTTTGAATTAAAGTTTGATATTAATGTGTCTTTTCCTCTTTATTAATATTCAACTTAAAATACAATTTCAAACTCAATAATTTTCAATAATACACCCTTCAACTTATACCAATCACAAAAATTATAACATTTACTTCTCTGCTAAACTTCCATAAAATGTTAAGAGAGCAATCATAAACAACACAATTCAAAATTGAATCCATATGAAAATCTTCTACTTTATTTATCTACTTCAATATTTCACAAACTCCAGATAGCAGCTCACATGACAAACAATTGACCTGCATAGATGATGAAAAAAAAGAAGGAAATGTATGAACTAAGAAGATTATTCATACCAAAACAAAAATAAATTGGATGACAATATACTCCCCCTTTTTAACTCCATTAGCTACAATACTCAGGTTAAATTTTTCAATCTTTTAAGTGACTTATCATGTTAAATTATTCACATTTGAGGTGTATTAAATATTTTAAATGAGGGAAAAACACTTTTGGTCCCAAACTTTACCCCAAAAAACACTTTTGGTACCATAATTCGCAGAAAAACAGATTTGGTACCACAATTTAGAGAGTCTTAACACATTTAGTCATTCCGTTAAATTTTGGACGGAAATTTCGCGCGTGACCGTTACGCGCCCGTTAAGTTCACGAGTTTTGCACGTGACAAATCGGTCAAAACACTTTTGGTCCCAAACTTTACCCCAGAAAACACATTTGGTACCATGCTTTGCAGAAAAACAGATTTGGTACCACAATTTACATACTCTTGACACATTTAGTGTCCCCGTTAAATTGATAAAAATCACATATAATGAACAGACAATAATTTCTCTAAAAGATTTGATAAAAAGCTCAAAGTGTACTTAAATCTTTGAAAATATTCTTAACAAAAGTACCTTGGATACCTGACTTGGTGCACTTTGACTTGCACTTGTATCCATGGATCAAAAATTCATTTCGAATGTATGTTTCGGAGAGCCAAATATTGAAAACTTTTCGAGACTATTCGGAAATATTTCTGAAACACTAAGGAAAATTTGTAAAAAAAGTTACTAAATTTAGGAAAATAATTGAGTTTAAGGGAAATAAATAGTTTCGGAATTACATCTTGTTTTCGTTTCGCCAGATTCAAAAATGGAAACTTTTCGATGTTTTCGATGGAAAAGATGGAACTTTTGATTAGTGCTTGTATCAACATTGGAATACAAGTGCAAGTCAAAGGGCACCAATTCAGGTATCCAAGGTACTTTTATTAAGAATATTAATTTTTAATGATTTAAGTATATTTTGTGATTTTTATCAAAATTTTTAGAGAAACTGTTGTCTGTTCATTATATGTGATTTTTATCAATTTAACAAGGACACTAAATGTGTCAAGAGTATGTAAATTGTGGTACCAAATCTGTTTTTCTGCAAAGCATGGTACCAAATGTGTTTTCTGGGGTAAAATTTGGGACCAAAAGTGTTTTAATCGAATTTCTCATGTTTAAAACTCGTGACCAATTTGAACTTGACGCGAGCGTGACGGTCACGCGCAAAATTTCCGTCCAAAATTTAACGGAATGACTAAATGTGTCAAGACTCTCTAAATTGTGTTACCAAATCTGTTTTTCTGCGAATTAGGGTACCAAAAGTGTTTTTTGGGGTAAAGTTTGGGACCAAAAGTGTTTTTAATATATTATCAACTTATTAGTGAAATATATTAATTAAATTATTTATTATACTTTTAATAAATTTAGTCAAGTTGACTGATCATCTGTACCAAGAAAAAAAAGAAAAATAGGACAGATGAAGTATTTTCCAAAATTACTACAATTTCTAGATTTTATTGATTGATTTAGGGGGAAATTGCATTTTTTGGTAAAATAGGATAGGCCTACTTGCAACTTTGGTATCATTGATTACGAAAATGCAAATATGGTATCACATAATAGGTTTTCATTGGAACTTAGGTACCAAACCCATTTTTCTCCAAAGTTAATGGTAAATTACCCCTTACGAAATACAAAATGTTCAATTTATCCCCCCTATAATTTGAAAATATATCAGTTAACCCTCTGTAAAAAAAATTAAAAGCAATTTACCCTTTCAGCTGGAGAGTGTAACCTACTTGTCGAAATTGAGAGTAGACATGAAAATATTTTGTAATATAGGGGGATAAATTGTCACATTTATCATAACACAGGGGGTAAATGCCAAATGTCACCTATAAAAATGTCAGAGAGGTATGAAACTTTTATAAATCTACATGTTATAAAGTGCAATTTTTCAAATCACAAGGGAGTAAATTGAACATTATGCATTTCATAGGGGGTAAACTATCATTAACGTTTGAGACAAATTGGGTTTGGTATCAAAGTTACAATGAAAACATATCATGTGGTACCAAATTTGCATTTTCGTATCCAATAGTACCAAAGTTGCAAGTTGACCTATCATATTGTGCCAAAAAAAACAAATTTTCCATTGATTTAGGCACTATAATCAAGAGGTCCTAGGATCATCTCCCAAATTTGATCGAGCCGAATAATGTCGAGCGACACACTGTTCAAGCTTTGATTGATTTTTATCGAGCTTGAAATTTTGTGTTTGATCTTGCTTTGATTTTAAATCGAGCCAAGCTCAAACGAGCTTTTATCGAACGAGCTCGAGCCGATTACCAAGTAGTTTGATATATGTAGTTTTTCAATTTTTAGCTTATTGAGTCGAGCTCGAGCCGAACTTCAAAAGTAATCGAACGAAATATGATGTTCAAGCTTTTTTGATTAGTGTGACAATCCGAGCTCAAACGAGTTTTCATCGAACGAGTTTGAGTCGAGTATCGAATAGCTTGATTTGATTTCCAGCCCTAAGTTCCGGTGATTTGGTCATTGATTTAGAAAATGTTTGCTTTAGACAATGTTGTTACGATGTATATAGAGAAATAGGAATTTTGTCAGAATTTAATGTTTGTCGATATAGCATATATATATATATATATATATATATATATATATATATATATATATATATACTTACTGAAATCATACTTACAGTTTAGAACATGCTAATTGCTAGGAAACACACTTGTGCTTGAAGTTGTTTCAAAACCTGCATTAACAAAATGAAAAAGGGAAATTATGAGGACCAATAAGACAGACTGAAAATAAATAAAGATTGCACCTTTAATTGTGGTATCACTAAATTACAATCTTTATTGATTATTTTGATGACATGGTATATGAGAGATCTTGGGCCACTCAGAATCTGTTAATTGTGGATTGCACCTATCACTTAACAAAGGACATCGGTAAATAAATAAAGATTGTAATTTAGTGAGGCGTAGCATGACTTCTTTAGAGGGAAAATGTTTTAAATTTTCACATAACATAAGCCTTAATTCTTGTAGAGAAGATAGGTTCCCCAACCAATCAGGCAAAGCTTCAGTTCCGAAACTTTCCAACTCCAATTGCGTAAGAGAAGTGAGATTCTGAATTTGATACGGCAGAGGAGAGTCCGATCGATTCGACCCAACCAGTTTCAATTTTTGAAGAGAGTGATGCAGTCCATCTAGGGGCTCATCCATGACTTCTTCTGTAATGGGGCCAAATTCTAATTCCGTCAATCGGCCGAGTCCAATCCCCTTTGGCAAACTCCTTATTTTGGGACAGTCAGAAATTTCCATGAAGGAGAGAGAAACCATTCTTTCTACTGAAAAAGGGGACAATTCTCTACAACTTGTCACAGTTAAACTCTTGAGTGAAATACAACTATCTGTCATTTCACATGGCAAGCTGGTAAGACTATCGCACCGATGAATGCGCATAACTTTAAGAGAAGTGAGGCCGTTTGGAAATGAAATTGAACTAAGGCTTCCGCATACCCTTATGAATAATGTCTCGAGGCATTTACTATGTGGAAGTTTCAAGGAGATCAATCCAGCACAAGCTTCTAGCCTCAGGTCTCTGAGGCATTTACCATGTGGAAATGGAAAATGATCGAGATACGGATTTGTAATACCAAATCCTAAAAACCTTTCGAGAGAAGCTAACTCCCCATTTAATGGCGAACCACTGTTCATGATTTCCGCCACTTTGAGAGATGGAAAACCATGGCTTGGACCAGCCCGAAGTAAAGGACAATATAAAACTGAAATATATTCAAGGACGGGGAAAGAAATTGCGTGCATCTCATTTGGTCCAACCCAGCCTACCAGAGAAGGCATGTCCATCAGCCTCAATTTTTTAAGTGCTGGAAAAAATGATCTTTGGTTGTTGCTGCTACTACCGTTAGGAGGAATATTATGATAGAATGAAGATTCTATCGATCGTAAGCTTTTCATTCCCGTCAACCATAGGATCTCAAGTAGTGGTAAGGTACCGAGTGTCGGGATTTCTCTGCATCTGTTACAGTTTAACAACCTAATCTTGGACAAATTTTCGAGTCGTAGCTGATCACACATGACACTCATCTTCAACGTCCATGAAGGAAAGTGATCCCCCATAAAGTTTTCTATGTTTAAGGATTTTATGTTTTGATGAGGTTGAAGACCGTCCAAGACTTGCTCATGATTGTTGTCTTCATCACTTGATGATCCCCATATAAGCTCTAACCTTTTTAGATTTGGTTTTTCAATCAAGCTTGCTCTTCCAGCTTCTTCTCTATCATTCACTAGATCAAGATTGCATATTCTGAGTTCTCCCATTAAATTTTTTAAACCTCCCAATTCTTCAATTCTAAAGCCCTTCTCGGCCCCCACTTTAAAGAATCTTAATGTTCGAAGAGAAGTTAACTTTCCAATATTAATTGGCATTCTTTGTATCTTCTCTGCATTTACATGTAAATGTCTCAGATTAATTAACTGTTCGAGTTTGTCAGGAAATGCATGTAGATACGAACAATGATTTGCCCTTAAAGTTTGCAAATGGAATAGCTTACAAACAGAAACTGGTAAAGCTTTAATATATGTAGAAGACACATCAAGAAGTCTCAGATGTATGAGCTTGCCAATTGAATTATTCAAGTCTTCTATATTTTTTCCATGTAAAACTAGAATATGCAAGCCTTGGAAATTTTGGAACATTAGGTCTAGCACGTTGCCTTTCAAAAATAGTGTTCGCAAATAAATTGCTTCATCTTGAATAACATTGTATGCTTCTTCACCAAGTGAATCCATCAACAGATATCTACATCGAGAACTTTTATGTTCAATATGATTTCCAACTTTCAAACTTTTCCGATTTGAAACCAAACATGCTAACTCATGCATTAGATCATGCATCTTGCAATACCTCGTAATTCCAGTTTCATCTTTTACTGCCTCTTGAAAAAACGAGTGTTACAATAAAATTTCAAATACTTTGTTACCTTGTCTTTCCATATCTTTTTCATTGTCTCGAAGAAACCCTTCTGCCATCCATAGTTGGATCAATAGCTCTGTATTGATTTTCTCATCCTTGTAGAAAATGGAACAATATGAAAAACATTTTTGAAGTAACAAAGATGGCAAACGATTAAAGCTTACCTTCAATACTTGCATCACCCTACTTTCTTTCTCATTGGAATCAGAAATCTCATTGGAATCTAAAAACGCATCGTCCAATATTGAAATCCAATCATCTCTTCCCTTACCTTGTAAAGTTCCTCCAATCATGTTTGCGGCTAATGGATGACCTCGACATCTATGAGCAATTTTCTTTCCAATGATCTTCAATTCTTCAGGCACTTCTCCTCCAGAGAAAGCTTTTCTTTCTATTATGGACCAACACGAATCATCTGACAGATCATCCAATTCATAATGCATGCATGGTCGACTCACAGTCGATGCCACATAGCTACTTCGAGTAGTCACTAGAATAAAATTTCCTGTATTAGAGGTGACCCCACTAAGAGACTTTCGAAAATCATCCCAACGATCTCTATCATCATTCCACAAATCATCAAGAACCAATAAATATTTTTTATCCTTCAATATCTCTTGAAGCGACTTTAAAATTGCTTGTCTACTCTCTAATCGATGATCTTCCCTTAATGATTCTAGGATAGATCCAAAAATCTTAGTGGAGTCAAAATTTTCCGAGACACAAACCCAAACCATGTCATCAAAATAATCAATAATTTGCTGGTCGTTAAAGATTCTCCGAGCTAAAGTGGTCTTTCCCAATCCACCCATACCAACAATTGGAATGACTGAAATGACTTCATTGACCGGAGTCATGAGCATGTCTATTACTTTTGACTTATCACCTTCTCTACCAACAAAAATTGGATCACGACTTATGGAGTCGGTTTCTTCAACACAAGGCAAAAAAGAACCAGAACTTGCATTAATTACGCTAGCAAGGCCGTAGCTATTTGCCTTGTCCTCAATTTTTTTCAACTTCTCATTCACTTCATTGATTTTATGAGCCATTTTCCAACGAAATGCTAAAGAGTTAGAGAAGGAAAAGTAAAAGCATACCTTTCTCTTCATTTGATTATCGATCGCCACCTTTCGATGAATATTTTCATATTCAAGCTCATCAAACAAGTTTTCTGCCTCAAAAGCAACATCTTCAAGTTTCTTTAGCCACAGCCTAATTGTTTCTTCTTCGACTTGCCGTTTCGCCGCATCTTGTAAAAAAGCTTTAATCATGCCCAATGATTCTTTTAGGTTATTGAGTTCACTCTTGAAACCAGATATAATATTCAACTCTTGAGTAGCAATTTCAATTAGCTTTTCCACCGCAAATTGCATTGTAGCATCAATCACAATTTCTGCCATTTTTTTCTTTTTTTCTTTTTTTTTTAGTAAAAGACAGAGAATTAAAGACAGTGTGTGTTTACTTGGGGAGAAGTTGATAATGTAGCGTGTGTGATTAGATCGAGCAATTTGTTCTCACATATTGAGTTTGACTGAATAATTCAAATTATTGTCATATTTTATTCTTCAATTTAATTAATTAATTATGTATTAGGTAGTGGTCATTGTGGTAGATAATTGTCAATATCGACATTAATATTGGGAGGACAACAGCATTCTGATGAGTATGGCACGTAATTGATTAGGATAAAATTTGTCACGTTATGATGCAGAAACAGTTATATGATAATTTAATGAATATATGTGTAATTTTTGTCTTGTAATTAATGGTGAGACATTATTTAAAAAAAATATTAAATTACAAAAAATTTAGTGAGATAATATAGTTTGGAACGAAAACCTAAAACCGCTAATTAAATTAGACGTTTTCTCAATTTTACTAAAATGTAAGCTTTAGCCTCTAGATATATACATTTCTTTTTATAATGGATTTAGATATATAATACACTACTAAAAGTTACATATAATAAATATTGTGCTATGGTAAAGTAGCTTGTAGGAGAATCTGTTATCCGAACTCCGAAAATGTGTCGGCAATTTGTTGGGCCAAATGCGATTCAAGTCGCTTTTGGCAGGTTTAGCTGGCTCAATACTTTGGGAAAAAATCTCCGAAAATTATCCCAAACATGCCCTTAGTTTTTACGTCATTGTATTTCTACAGTAATAGCTTTGCAATCCCCGTCAAGGATAATGCTTATCCAACTTTGTCAATATCGAATTCCAAGCCTTGAATTGCGAGAAATTATTTAGTGTAGTCGCTGCACAACGGCATCAAGTATACGTGGTGCAACTTATCAATATACTTGGGACATGTAGAGTAATAATCCACATCACCCATGTTCTGACAATGTGAACACAATTTTTTGAATCCCTATTTTTTGGAAACATGGCTAAAATATGGGGTGATGTGAATTATCACTCCACATATCTCAAGTGTATTGATAGGTTGCATTACGTTTACTTAATGACGTGGTGCAGTGATTGTACTAAATAATATCTCCTGGATTGCTGCCACAACTCATGCTGATTCGGGTTCACAATAATATTCAAATTTCTTCACACTACAATCAAGAACATTTCTAGTATTGTTTCTAGCAATAAGACTGATTCCAAAGTTATCAGTGTCAACATATACCGATGCGTCTACGTTGATTTTGACAAACATGTAGGTGGAGGTATCCAAGCTGAATTATTTTACACCGAAATCGAGTTAGAAAAAGAAGTAAATGAATCCTTATACTCGATGTAGAAGTTTCGGGCTGTAAACAATTTTAATAGGAGCAATGTCTTCATTTTCCCATGTATGTTTATTCCGGCTATACCATATCCACCACAACTATGTCAATGCGAATTCGAGGTCAAAACAATGTGTTTTTTAGCTAAGTGAAGCAAACCAATCAGTAATCTCATAATTACTTGAATAATGTGAAACACTCAACCCGAAGAGGGCCCAACCTTGCTTAAAATAGTGACCATAAAGTAGGAAGTTGTCGGTCCCAAGTAGGGTGGCATACGGGCAGGTCGGGTTGGGTCTGAGTCGGGTCGGAACGGGTCGGATCATTAATGGGTCTGTGGTGATGGGTCTTAAATAGTTGGGTCGTCCCTTTAGTCTTTATCTTCTTCTTTTTTTCTTAAAAATAAATCAACAAAAAAATCATTGTAACATGGATTGAAAATTAGGAGTAATTGATGCCGAGATTTGAAAGAATAAACTTAACATACAAATTAGGAGACATTAAATACATGTTTTGAAAATATAATTTTTGTCATTCTCTTATATCTAAGAAATATATTGCGTAAAATTAAATATAAAAACCCTTTCGAGGGTTGATACCAATATTTTGTTAGTCAAAAGTGGCCATAAAATTGGTATAGAAAGATAGGAATGATTTTAAGATATTTTAATAATTTAATTTTTTTTCTCTAAAACAATGGGTTAGTAATTACAAAATAAGAAAAGTCGGTTCTTGGCCTTCAATTCTATAATAGCAAACAAGACATGATAGCGAGCTTTTCTGTCATACAAGCTATCCCCTCTTACTTGATGAGCTGTTTTAAACTTCCGGCTTATCTTATTTCAGAGATCAATTCTATGATAGCGAGCTTTTGGTGGTCTGATAAGGATGCGAAGAAAATTCAATGGATTAAATGGGATTCTTTATGTTCGAGTAAAGAAGCGGGTGGTTTGGGCTTTCTTGATCTTGGTTCTTTTAATATGGCGTTGTTGGCGAAACAAGCATGGCGTATCTTAGTCACTCCGTACAATTTGCTTAGTCAAATTCTTAAAGCACGATACTTTCATCGTACTCACTTGTTGGGGGCTAGCTCCTCTAGGTACTAATCCGTCCTTGACATGGAGCGGTATTTGGGAATCAATTAAGTTCGTCGCGGCTGGCACATCGATGGAGGTAGGGAATGGGCATAAACGGGAAGATGGGTGGTTACCTAGACCACACTCTTTCGAAGTTACATCTTTACCTTGTATCCTCGCATGACAGTACAGTCAATGCTCTCTTCGATTTATCTTACAAATCCTGGAATAGAACATTGATTGAGGAAATATTTTCCGAGGAAGAAGCGAGAATAACTTTATCCATCCCACTTGAGAATCAAACCGGAGATGATCATCTTATCTGGCACTTTGAAAAATCGGGTTATAGATTGATTCTTGACTTAAAATGTATTGATGTTGAATCTGTATTTGGGGGTACAAGTTTGGATATGTCGCAAGATCAAGGCTGAATATGGAGTCTGGCAACACCTCCAAAGGTCCGTCTTTTTCATTTAGAGCTGTTGTTCGGGTGCTATTCTAGTACGCTAAAAATCTAAAACAAAGAAAAATTCCAGTAGAGAACTTATGTCCACGTAATTTTCATTCAGAATCTATTTTACATTGTCTATTATATTCCACCTTTGCAACATATGTTTGGGCCCTTTTGAAACTACCCCCCTCCCCATGCCAAGGCCAACGGCAGACTCCGATGACATGGGTTCTTCGATCCCAGGCCGCGAAGAACCCAAGCCGCCGTAGCCTGGGATCGAAGATCCTAGGCCGGCGGTGGCCTGGGAATTGGGGTTGGGGGAAGGGAGGCGAGGGGGTGGGTGGGTGGGGTTGGGAATTTTTTTTTTTAAATTATAATTATTTATTATTTTAATAATAAATATTAAATAATTTTTAATTAAACAATTTATTATTTTAATAAATATTATTAATAATAATACTATTATATAAATCTTATTTTAAAAAGAATATGTTTTATTAATTTTGGTTATATTTATGTTAAATGATTATTTAATTTATTAATATTATTTATAAATCAAATTAGTTATTTAAATAAAATAAGTCAAATATTCAAATTGTATGCATGGTCTTATTCGGGTCAATTTTGAAATTTGGCAACAATGTGAACTAGAATCATCATTAAATTTAGAGATGTGGTGCTTTTTGATACTGAAATATTATGGAGTAAAATTAGACTTAACTGCCACGTCACCACTTACGGTAATTTTTAACGGTTGTATCAAATGTGTCACAATTTGTTAAAGCTCTGTACCAAATGTCTTGGACCCATAAATCTGAATAACAAAAGTAAAAATTGACAGATAGCTCTATATCAAAAATGCAATTTTGTCTATAAATATCCTTAGATGGAATTGTCTAGGGTCACATATGACTGGAATTATCTACGGACAAGTATAAAAGTTTTCCAAGAGATCATGGAACAGATAACAATGTGACACTTTTCACAAATGTCCCAAAATCTCTAATAAGTGTCCGAAGATATGCTATCTTAGGATACTTTTCCTGTATCTTGAAACATGAATTTTGTTGTAATGATAAATGGAAATTAAATAGGTGAAATCAGTTAAAAAATTGTAAAATATATGAAAAATGAGTTCATTGATTCAATCGGTGAAAAATAAAAAACTAAAGTTTGTGAAAATATATTAAATCGTGAAATTGATCAAGAAATATATGAAATCAGTGAAAAATTAATCCTCAAATCCCTCCCCCTAGTGTGTTTCAATTTTCGTAAGTGTGAGTTATCTCCATTGTTTTTTTTTTTGGAAATTGACAATTATACATCAATATGTTATTCTTCGTTTAGAATGATATGCAAATACATCACCATTCAATTATATAAAATAAATTCCCATGAACCCCTTAGGCTGTGTTTGGATGGGTTTTGGCCCGGTCTCGTGGGTTTCGTGAGACCGAGCCAAAACCCTTTTAAATGAGTTTTCGCCAAACCCATAAAACCATCAAAAACCTATTCAGAAACCCACACTCAAACTCTTCAAACCTACAAAACATTGATTTGACACCTACCACCTACTTTTTCCCCCAATTCTCACTAAAAAAAACATTGATTTGACACTTATCACCTATTTTTTCCCCTAAACCCCAACATCCAAACTCAATCCAAGTGGGGTTTCAACTTATTCAAACCATAAACCCAAGAGCCAAAATCCATCCAAATGAAGTCTCAAAGGTTTCATCGAAACAACCCAAATCAATTTTTTTAAATCGAGACAAGCGAAACCAAGCCAAAACCCATCCAAATAGACCCTTATTAATTTAAAATTTTGACATTTTATCCTATATCTTGCTTCTCTTATAAATACGGCAGTATCTCCCTTATTTACTTAAAAAATTGGCAATCCACCCTTTTGACTTACAGAGGCATTCCATCCATTCGTCTACAGTCAATTGTTAATTTTCGGATAAGTGCATTGAGCTAATAAAATATGAACACGTTAGGATTTTAGGCCAATTAACTAAAACACGGTGGGTAATTTCGTATTTTGATCTCACATTTAGGGCCCGTTTGGCCTCACGATCCAGTTGCCAAATTTCACGGTTGAAGCCCAATCGTCAAAATCACCCTGTTTGGCCGCTCAAATCACAATTGCTTTTGCTTCTTCTCACCGTAAAAAACCTACGATCTGCAAAAGTTGGTAATTTGGTGCTTTTCATCACTGCAAGAATACAATTCCAGCAAATATCTTTTATGCCCCTGCTCCAATTATATAATTAGGAAAACCATTAAACTCCCGCAAAAAATTAGTCGAAGAACAGCAGCTCCCGCCACCAATTCTTCACGGAGAAATTCTGGTACAATTAGGTTAGACAATTTGATCCTTGTTTCTTTCCAGGTTTTTATTCTTGAATTTCATGATTGTTTAAGGATGAGAGATAATTTTGATATGAACTATTGTGTATTTGTTTGGTACTTGTACTATCTCTGTTGGAATTCATATTCCATAATCGGTATGCACCAGTTGTAATGTACTGACATAAATTCTTATTATGATAACACAGTTTTTTATTTTTGGTCATTGTCGGTTTTGGATGTGTTCAGAACTTCAAATGGATGAAGTCAAGGAAAACTCATTAAGGGTCTGTCAAATTAGACTGAATCTGTCTTGAGCCTAAGTAATTTCTAGTGACCATACTTGGGTGTTTGAAAGCAACACGTACTAATGGTACTACTAGTACTACTACACATATATATATATATATAATGGTTTCCTCCTCCTAGTATTACATATATGTTGATAAATGATCATTCCACAGAGTTTGAGTGGTTGTATCTAATCAAATAATCATCACCATTTAGCTACTTAGCTTCTGCTGCCTGTCTATTTAGCTAATAGTAAAGTAAATATATCTATACAAAATACTACTATAATATTGCTGATGTAGATTTTTTTTATTTCATTTGAGTTGGATTGTTTAAATTGTTTATGGTTCTGTCAATTAAGATATGTTTTTAATAAAGGTGGACTACATCTTCTTCTTGATAAATGATCATTACTTTGACTGGAGAAGAAACTAAAAGAATCAAATAGCAGGGTAAATAAAGTTATACCTTTAATTTTGGTTTAATTTGACAAGAATTTATAAATTTATGAAAGAGTCTTTTAAATCTTGTGAATATTTCTAATGAGCTCTTTCAGTTTGTAGTTTATGGGGACTTTCTTGTATTGATGCATCTCATTTATGATATAATTGTTCAAAAGTAGGATTAACATAACTTCTAATTCAGATCTTGAAAGTACCTTGCTTGTGTTGTTGACAAATGATGAATTGAGTTGTTTCAACGAGCAGATTTTTATAAAGAAAAACTAGACACTCCAACTATACTTCCTTGATGATATCAAATTCATGAAATATTAACTTACGTAGTCATTTGAATCAACTTCTTAGCTTGTTTTGAGATATTCATGGACCGTGTAGTTTAAGTATAATTACTTAGAACCAGAGGTTTCCTAAGTAAGTTGTATACTATATTTTTTTTGTAGTGTTCATTTCAAATATATGGATACAAACGAGGTAGTTACATGTAATGAAACTCAGAAACTAAGTAAGCCCGAGAAAATATAACAAAAGAAAAAAAATAGTGCTAAACCAAAAGTTGTTTGGGATGCTCGATCCAATGAGATCTTTGTTAATTTGTGTGTTGTTGAGAAAATAGCTGGCAATCGACCGAACATGTGCTTCACTAAGATTGGTTGGAAAAATATAATAGAAAAATTCACACAAGAAACTGGAAAGCACTATGATAAAAGCCAACTGAAAAACCGATATGATGTTCTAAAGAAGGAGTGGAATTTACTTGTTGGACATGAGACGGGACTTGGTTGGGATCATAAAAAGCAAACAGTAACTGCAAGTGACCAATGGTGGGAGAAAAAAATTCAGGTGAAATATCTATTGTTAACTTTAAATTCTTTCTTTTTGTATATGTTTATCATTATACTTATATTACTAATATACTTCATTAATTTATATTTACAGAAGAATGAAGAATTAGCTAAGTTTCGGGTGAGAGGTTTAGATCATTGCTTTTTATTGGATGAATTATTTCTGGATGTAGCTGCTAATGGAGCTAGAGCTTACGCTCCAAACTCTGGAGTAATGCCACCAATCTATTCTCAACCTAAAAATGGAGAGAGTGTTGGAGACATTTCAGAATCAAGCAGTGTTGAGAAAAGTGATAACAATGGTAAGAATGTTGTTGATATGAAGAAAAGGAAAATCGATGAGAATAATATTGTAAAACAGAGTGGAAAGAAAGGAACTGCTAAAAAGTTGTTAAAACAGCTTGACCGCATTATTGAAGTTGTAGAAAGTAAGAACAAACGAGGAGGTCTCACAACAAGTCCCACCAAAGTTCATCTATCTAACACATCTGGATGTACTATCGAAGCTGCAATGACTATGTTGGAAGAAATTCCAGAAGTTAGCAAATGTGATGACTTGTATATGCTTGGAACTCGTTTGTTCATGAATGCTGAAAACAGAGAAATGTTCAGAGTACTTGGTGATCCTATGACACGATACACTTGGCTAAAGCAAGAAGAACGCCGAGAATATGCGACATTTAGCAACAATAGCTCAGAGGCTATATGGATTTCCTAAAGTTTAATCTACTTCATTTAGTTGAACTTATTTAGGATGGTAGTAGTTTGAGTAATTTTTTATTTGAGGTTTTTTCAGTTTTTCCAGAACTAATTACAATGTTAAAGACGTGAATTTGCATTTTCGATATGTGTTTATTCATTTTTTTAGTACAAATGTGTGATGAATTGGTTTATTTTTTAACAAATATGTGATAGTGTTTTTTTCTTTCTTTTTATCTCTTTTATTGCAGTCTTTGATGGATGACATAGCAATTATCCGAGAAGATGATGGATTTGATGAACTTGTTGTGGCTGCTTTAACAAGTATAGTGACTTATTATGTCAACTATATTCATAAGGAACCATGCAGGAAATCAGAGCAGACAGGTCACAAATTTGTGGTGGAAGTTCTAAATGGACATTGGAAACGATGTCAACAAAAATTTAGGATCGAAAAAGAGGTTTTTATGGACTTATGTCATGATCTGAGAAGCAAGTATAATTTAAAAGCGAGTAGGCATGTCACAATCGAAGAAAAAGTGGCAATGATTTTAATGATTTTGGGTCATAGTGTTAGTAATCGAATGTTGCAAGAAAGATTTCAACACTCTGAAGAAACTATCAGCAGACACTTTCATGATACTCTTAGAGCATTAATTGCTATGTCAATTGATATTATTAAGCCACCAGATTCATTCGACATAGTGCCTCGACATAGTGCCTCAACCTGCCTTCTGTATTATTGCATAGGTTAATGCTAAATTTAATTTTTTTTATTACTTTTTAAACGTTAGGATTGTATTGGAGCAATTGATGGAACACACATTAAGGCAGTTTTCCTACAAATAAACAAATTCCTTATATTGGGAGGAAATGTTATGCTACCCAAAATATTATGGATGTTTGTGACTTTGACATGTGTTTTACATTTGTTTGGCCGGGATGGGAAGGAAGTGCTCATGATTCAGGTATATTTCATCAGGCCATTCGAAATCAAGAACTGAAATTCCCACATCCTCCAAAAGGTACTTTGTGAATATATGCTTGCATGATTCTATATGCCTAGTTATAAAAGAATAACTAATATAATGTGTAAGTCATGTTTTCAAAAAAATACTACTTGGTTGATGCTGGGTATTCAAATACGACAGGCTATCTTGCACCTTACAAAGGAGAAATATATCATTTACCCGATTTTCGAAGAGGAGCCCAACCAAAAAATACGAGAGAAATATTTAATAGAGCTCATTCATCATTGAGAGGCACGATTGAGCGAACGTTTGGGGTTTGGAAGTCAAGGTGGTGAATATTAGAGAAGATGCATTCATTTGACTTTGATGTTCAAGTTGCAATAGTTTGTGCATCGATGGCCCTACATAATTATATTAGAAAAAAGGCCAAAATTGATCGCAAGTTCAAGAAATATGAAAAGGAAAGTGTTTTTGATAATCGTCAAGATCTTTGCGAAGTTCATAGTAATAATGGAAAAGAAGCACGAGATGACAAAGAAATGGATAGTTTTCGTAATCAGCTAGCTGCTCAAATTGCTTCATCTAATAATAATTATAGCTAATTATTGACTTTTGGTGATTTTTAACATTTTAGATTTTGAATTTCTGACATTTTTCGAATTTGATTTTCTTAAATTGATATATGATTCATTTTACTTGTTTTCTACTGTTTTGTTATTATTATTTATCAATCTTATGGAAAAAAAATTGATTTATGTAAGTAATAATAATCATGATGGTTAAATAATATAATTGGATAGTATTATTAAACATACATATGAGGGTAGTTTTGTAAATTAGATAAAAGACTACATTTATATAATCAATCTTGAAAACTTGAAACCAAACGGTAAATCAATTATTGTAAAAGCAATTATCTCAAAAGCAATTATGATATAATCAATTATTGTAAAAGTAATTATTCAATCGTGGGGCCAACTCACCCTTAGGGCCCGTTTGGCCTCACGATCCAGTTGCCAAATTTCACAGTTGAAGCCCAATCGTCAAAATCACCCTGTTTGGCCGCTCAAATCACAATTGCTTTTGTTTCTTCTCACCGCAAAAAACCTACGATCTGCAAAAGTTGGTAATTTGGTGCTTTTCATCACCGCAAGAATACAATTCCAGCATATATCTTTTATGCCCCTGCTCCAATTATATAATTAGGGAAACCCTTAAACTCCCGCAAAAAATTAGTCGAAGAACAGCAGCTCCTGCCACCAATTCTTCACGGAGAAATTCTGGTACAATTAGGTTAGACAATTTGATCCTTGTTTCTTTCCATGTTTTTATTCTTGAATTTCATGATTGTTTAAGGATGAGAGATAATTTTGATATGAACTATTTGTTTGGTACTTGTACTATCTCTGTTGGAATTCATATTCCATAATCGGTATGCACCAGTTGTAATGTACTGACATAAATTCTTATTATGATAACATAGTTTTTTATTTTTGGTCATTGTCGGTTTTGGATGTGTTCAGAACATCAAATGGATGAAGTCAAGGAAAACTCATTAAGGGTCTGTCAAATTGGACTGAATCTGTCTTGAGCCTAAGTAATTTCTAGTGACCATACTTGAGTGTTTAAAAGCAACACGTACTAATGGTACTACTAGTACTACTACCAACATATATAATGGATTCCTCCTCCTAGTATTACATATATGTTGATAAATGATCATTCCACAGAGTTTGAGTGGTTGTATCTAATCAAATAATCATCACCATTTAGCTACTTAGCTTCTGCTGCCTGTCTGTTGAGCTAATAGTAAAGTAAATATATCTATACAAAATACTACTATAATATTGCTGATGTAGATTTTTTTTATTTCATTTGAGTTGGATTGATTAAATTGTTTATGGTTCTGTCAATTAAGATATGTTTTTAATAAAGGTGGACTACATCTTCTTCTTGATAAATGATCATTACTTTGACTGGAGAAGAAACTAAAAGAATCAAATAGCAGGGTAAATAAAGTTATACCTTTAATTTTGGTTTAATTTGACAAGAATTTATAAATTTATGAAAGAGTCTTTTAAATCTTGTGAATATTTCTAATGAGCTCTTTCAGTTTGTAGTTTATGGGGACTTTCTTGTATTGATGCATCTCATTTATGATATAATTGTTCAAAAGTAGGATTAACACAACTTCTAATTCAGATCTTGAAAGTACCTTGCTTGTGTTGTTGACAAATGATGAATTGAGTTGTTTCAACGAGCAGATTTTTATAAATAAAAACTAGATACTCCAACTATACTTCCTTGATGATATCAAATTAATGAAATATTACCTTACGTAGTCATTTGAATCAACTTCTTAGCTTGTTTTGAGATATTCATGGACCGTGTAGTTGAAGTATAATTACTTAGAACCAGAAGTTTCCTAAGTAAGTTGTATACTGTATTTTTTTTTGTAGTGTTCATTTCAAATAGATGGATACAAACGAGGTAGTTACATGTAATGAAACTCAGAAACTAAGTAAGCCCGAGAAAAAATACCAAAAGAAAAAAAATAGTGCTAAACCAAAAGCTGTTTGGGATGCTCGATCCAATGAGATCTTTGTTAATTTGTGTGTTGTTGAGAAAATAGCTGGCAATTGACCGAACATGTGCTTCACTAAGATTGCTTGGAAAAATATAATAGAAAAATTCACACAAGAAACTGGAAAGCACTATGATAAAAGCCAACTGAAAAACCGATATGATGTTCTAAAGAAGGAGTGGAATTTATGGGATTTACTTGTTGGACATGAGCCGGGACTTGGTTGGGATCATGAAAAGCAAACAGTAACTGCAAGTGACCAATGGTGGGAGAAAAAAATTCAGGTGAAATATCTATTGTTAACTTTAAATTCTTTTTTTTTTTTGTATATGTTTATCATTATACTTATATTACTAATATACTTCGTTAATTTATATTTACAGAAGAATGAAGAATTAGCTAAGTTTCGGGTGAGAGGTTTAGATCATTGCTTTTTATTGGATGAATTATTTCTGGATGTAGCTGCTAATGGAGCTAGAGCTTATGCTCGAAACTCTGGAGTAATGCCACCAATCTATTCTCAATCTAAAAATGGAGAGAGTGTTGAAGATATTTCCGAATCAAGTAGTGTTGAGAAAAGTGATAACAATGGTAAGAATGTTGTTGATATGAAGAAAAGGAAAATCGATGAGAATAATATTGTAAAACAGAGAGGAAAGAAAGGAACTGCTAAAAAGTTGTTAAAACAGCTTGACCACATTATTGAAGTTGTAGAATGTAAGAACAAACGAGGAGGTCTCACAACAAGTCCCACCAAAGTTCATCTATCTAACACATCTGGATGTACTATCTAAGCTGCAATGACTATGTTGGAAGAAATTTTAGAAGTTAGCAAATGTGATGACTTTTATATGCTTGGAACTCGTTTGTTCATGAATGCTGAAAATAGAGAAATGTTCAGAGTACATGGTGATCCTATGACACGATACACTTGGCTAAAGCAAGAAGAACGCCGAGAATATGCGACATTTAGCAACAGCTCAGAGGCTATATGGATTTCCTAAAATTTAATCTACTTCTTTTAGTTGAACTTATTTAGGATGGTAGTAGTTTGAGTAATTTTTTATTTGAGGTTTTTTCAGTTTTTCCAGAACTAATTACAATGTTAAAGATGTGAATTTGCATTTTCGATATGTGTTTATTCATTTTTTTAGTACAAATGTGTGATGAATTGGTTTATTTTTTAACAAATATGTGATAGTATTTTTTTCTTTCTTTTTATTGCAATCCTTGATGGATGAAATAGAAATTATCCGAGAAGATGATGGATTTGATGAACTTGTTGTGGTTGCTTTAACAAGTATAGTGACTTATTATGTCAACTATATTCATAAGGAACCATGCAGGACATCAGAGCAGACATGTCACAAATTTGTGGTGGAAGTTCTAAATGGACATTGGAAACGATGTCAACAACAATTTAGGATGGAAAAAAAAGTTTTTATGGACTTATGTCATGATCTGAGGAGCAAGTATAATTTAAAAGCGAGTAGGAATGTCACAATCGAAGAAAAAGTGGCAATGTTTTTAATGACTTTGGGTCATAGTGTTAGTAATCGAATGTTGCAAGAAAGATTTCAACACTCTGGAGAAACTATCAGCTGACACTTTCATGATACTCTTAGAGAATTAGTTGCTATGTCAATTGATATTATTAAGCCACCAGATTCATTCGACATAGTGCCTCAACATATTCGCCAAAATCCTAAATATTGGCCATATTTCAAGGTAAATAAGTTAACTACCTACCTTCTGTATTATTGCATAGGTTAATGCTATATTTGATTTTTTTTTATTACTTTTTAAACGTTAGGATTGTATTGGAGCAATTGATGGAACACACATTAAGGCAGTTCTTTCTACAAATAAACAAATTCCTTATATTTGGAGGAAAGGTTATGCTACCTAAAATATTATGGCTGTTTGTGACTTTGACATGTGTTTTACATTTGTTTGGCCGGGATGGGAAGGAATTGCTCATGATTCACGTATATTTCATCAGGCCATTCGAAATCAAGAACTGAAATTCCCACATCCTCCAAAAGGTACTTTGTGAATATATGCTTGCATGATTCTATATGCCTAGTTATAAAAGAATAACTAATATAATGTGTAAGTCATGTTGGGATAGTGGTTGGGATGCCTCGATTGTCAGAACAACGACAGTGCGGAATTTAAAATTTCTCGAAGCACCCAAGGTCCCATATTGATTCTCCATATTAATTATACGTAAGCAAGAACAAAAACACACATAGTAATTAAACAAAGGGGATTTTTGCGATATACCTCACCACAGGCAAGGTGGTGGAAACCTTCAGTTCTGGATCTGACTTGGATCTGGTTCACAAAAGTGATCAAAGCGTCTCACCTCCAAAGTTAGTCCACACCAATCGGATTCTGGCAACACCTAAAGATTTTAGGCTCAGAACTGGATTCAGGAGGTTTGTCGAAGCAGGATTGTGTAGATTCTCTTGACAGGTCAAGATCTAACACTGAGGAACAAAGGGAGAGGGGTGGCGGCACCAGAGCAGCCCACGACAGCAGGTGGCGGCGTCTCTAGGTGGCGACGGCGGCTTGGGATTCTAGTACAAGGGGGCGGCGGCTAGGGTTGAGAGGAGAGGCTAGGGTTTTCTTCTTAGGGTGTTAGCTTTTGGAGCTCAAGTAGAACCCCTTTTATAGACTCCCTCTTGACCTAGGTTTTGCAAGACTTCTTATGGGCTTTTAATTAAAGGCCCATGTCTTGCAAGCCTTTTCATTTAATTAATTACTTAATTAAATGCCCAGTCCAATTAAATCATTATTTCTTTTATATAATTAATTAGCAACTCAATTAAGTATTTAATTAATCAGGTTAGCCAATTAATTAATCTCCCACTTGAATTAAATACTTTTAATTCATTTAATTGATTTAATTACCTTTAAATCAATTAATTCCTTTTCAACAGTCACTGTCCAATTGTATTGTGTGTGACCCTCTGGGTTCACCATCAATTGGCAGCAGGCCCACGAATTCCTCGTGATTTAATTTATGAACAATAAATTGCTCCGGTCAATTAAACAACCTTTAATTGACCACTCCTAGAATCAATTCTTCTATTAACTCAGGAGTACCTACACTTCATGGTCGATGTCTAGCCACAAGCCCATGAAGCCCAACTTCAGGTGAATTGATACTTGTGAACCTCGTCTCATATAATTACCATGTAAATACGGTCCTTCTATCGACTAATATTCCCGATCAAGACTTAGGGTGTGTGAATTGATCGGCACCTCTAAATTTGTCTCTATAACTATACTTTCTAATTCAGGATAATATTCCATTGTGACCTTCTAAATTTGGAAACCCCCTTTCCAAATCCGTCACCGACTGCGGCCGCAGATTCCTTGGATATATTATCTAAGAATCGTATAGGAAATTCTCTCACCCATTACAGTGAGTCAATAGATTCCATATCGGTACTAACCATTTGCGTACATGTCCATACGCACCCAACCTAGGCATGTTATGACCAAGCTACGTGGCCTATACCTAGATCTAAGTACGCACTTCCATGCACCGAATTCGCCCTAGTACCTCAAGTCAAAGGACTAAATCGTACACTATTATAATCCTTGAGAAACATCCCATCACCGATATGCGTCATGCGCTTCCACAATGGGTTTCTCTGTTCGGGTCGTTCGATGCATTCAATCCTCCATTGAACCACCTACTCGTATGCACTGGCCTCAAATGCCTTGCTCATGAAACGCTACAAATTCACTCCATGTGAATCATGCATACTTGTACAAGTCTTGGTGATTCCTACGATACCCCGTCTCGTTCGGAATCTATGACTTGGAACAGTTTTAAGATTACGACCTTTGAGACTGTTTCATGATTGCACTCAGTACTGAAGTGAATCGTCCCATAGTCAAATGTAATCTAAGGGTTTCATACAATCGCTTAAATGTATTCGCGAGAGATGATGTTGGCCATTGTTTATCCTTATACTCATATAAATAAACGCGCGTATTATTATAAAATCAAAAGATTGTTTCTTACAGAATAGACCTATTACAAGCTAATTGAACTGGCTTGCTGGACACTATTCTATCAATCTCCCACTTGCCCTAAAGCCATTCACATATGGTTCTAAGACCCATCTTCTCTAGATGACTATCGAACGCCTTTTGTGAAAGTGGCTTAGTTAGTGTGTCAGCTACGTTGTCTTCCGATTTGACGTATTCCATGTGCATGTCACCTCTACCAATGATCTCCCTGATCACGTGGTATTTCCTCTGTACGTGTTTGGATTGATGGTGTGATCTCGGCTCCTTTGCTTGAGCTAACGCCCCGTTGTTGTCACTGAAGACGACTACAGGTTCAGCAATGCTAGGAACGACATCCAATTCTTGGATGAAGTTTTTCATCCATACACTTTCTTTTGCCGCATCTGATGCTGCGATATATTCTGCTTCTGTGGTTGAGTCGGCAGTGGTAGACTGTTTACAGCTTTTCCAACTGACCGCTCCTCCATTGATGCGGAATATGTATCCAGAGTTGGATTTGAAGTCATCCACGTCAGAATGGAAACTCGAATCAGTGAATCCTTCAAGTTTCAGTTCTCCACTACCACCGTAGACCAAAAACATATCCTTAGTCCTTCGCAGGTACTTTAGGATTGCTTTTACGGCAGTCCAGTGCTCTTCGCCTGGATTTGACTGATAGCGGCTCGTTACACTTAGAGCGTGTGCGATGTCTGGTCGAGTACACAACATCGCATACATTATACTCCCTATAGCAGAGGCATAAGGTATGAGAGACATTCTCGTCTTTTCTTCGTCAGTTGTAGGGCACATAGACTTAGAAAGAGAGATACCATGTCTCATTGGAAGCAATCCTCTCTTGGATTCTTCCATTTTGAATCTCTTCAAAATGGTGTTGATGTACTGAGATTGGGAGAGTCCTATCATCTTCTTCGGTCTATCCCTATAGATACGTATTCCCAATATGTAAGATGCGTCTCCCATATCTTTCATGGAAAACTGCGCGGATAACCATGCTTTAGTCTGCGCTAACATCTTGATATCGTCTCCGATTAACAAAATGTCATCGACGTACAAAACAATGAATTGTATCGAGCTCCCACTATTCTTCTTGTACACACAAGGTTCATATACGTTTTTGATGAAGCCAAATGCTTTGACTGTCTCATCAAATCGTATGTTCCAGGTTCGGGATGCCTGTTTGAGTCCATAGATTGACCTTTGAAGTTTACACAATTTGTGCTCACTTCTTTTGGACGCAAAACCTTCAAGTTGTTGCATAAAGATCTCCTTGTCAATGTCTCCATTGAGAAAGGCGGTCTTTACGTCCATTTGCCATATTTCGTAGTCATGCCACGCGGCTATGGCAAGTATTATCTGAATGGATTTCGACATCGCCACGGGAGAGAAGGTTTCCTCATAGTCTATTCCAGGCCTTTGAGAATACCCTTTCGCCACTAAGCGAGCTTTATGAGTTAATACCTCTCCATTCATTCCAAGCTTGCGCTTGAAGATCCATTTGCATCCTACAGGGATAGTTCCCTCAGGTGGATCGACCAAGGTCCAAACCTTGTTGGAATGCATGGAATCCTTTTCGGATTGCATGGCTTCGAGCCACGCACCCGAGTCTATGTCTAACATCGCTTCTTGATAGGTCCTTGGATCATTATCACCTTTTTCGTTTTCGTGAATGAAACCAAATCGCTCTGGCTCCTTATGAATTCGATCAGACCTTCGAAGAGTAGGTGTACTAGTAGGTTCAATAAATTCTGGTTCAGCTCCCACTGTTTGTGGGGATGGGTCCGATTCTTGGACTTCATCAAGTTCTATGATTGTCCCATTTCGGTTGGTGAGGAAATCCTCTTCCAAAAAGTGGGCGTTCCTAGATACGAACGTATTACGTTCTTTAGGATCGAAGAACAGGTATCCAATGGATTCCTTTGGATACCCCACAAATTTGCACAAACTAGATCTACTATCTAGCTTATCTCCCTTTTTGTTCTTTACATACGCTGGAGATCCCCATACTCGTAGATACGAATACACGGGTGCTTTATCATACCCTACTTGGTGCGGTGTTGTTGGCACTGACTTCGAAGGTACTATGTTTAGTATCTTCGATGCAGTTAATAGGGCTAAGCCCCAAAACGAAAAGGGAAGGTCAGCGAAGCTCATCATGGAACGAACCATGTCTAACAATGTTCGGTTCCTCCGCTCGGACACTCCATTGAGTTGGGGCGTCCTAGGGGGAGTTCGCTGGGCGAGAATTCCATTCTCTTTTAGATAATCAAGGAATTCTTGGCTTAAGTACTCACCACCTCTATCAGAACGAAGTGCTTTAATACTATGTCCAAGTTGATTCTCAACTTCCATTCGAAACTCTTTGAATTTCTCAAAAGTTTCGGATTTGTGTTTCATAAGATACACATATCCATAACGACTAAAATCGTCGGTGAATGTTACGAAGTAAGAGAATCCTCCTCTCGCATTGACACTCAATGGTCCACAAACGTCAGTATGGATTAAATCCAATGTTTGCTTGGTTCGCTCAGGATTCCCGGTGAAGGGTGATTTGGTCATCTTTCCTTTGAGACAAGACTCGCAAGTTGGGAGTTCATCCAAGTTCTTTATTTCAAGAGCCTTAGAGGAAACCAGCTTTTGAATCCTACTCTTGGAAATATGTCCAAGTCTAGCGTGCCAAAGTTGTGGAGTTTGATTATCATATTTTCTTTTTCTAGATTGAATGTGCATGACGTCGGAATTTGTAGGTTCTAGGGAATACAGACCATCTATCAAAGTACCACGAGCATACATTAAACCACCTTTAAATATGCAAAAAGCTCCATTTTCAATGGAAAAATTAAAACCATCAATATCCAACACAGGTATAGAAATGATGTTCTTAATAATGTTTGGTACGTACAGACAATCCCTTAAAATTAAAGTAAAATTTCCTAAAACCAATTCGACGTCCCCAATAGCCTCAGCGGCGATCCTAGCTCCGTTTCCAAAACACAGGATTCTATCCCCGGGCTTCAGGTATCTTACTGCTCCCATCACCTGCAAATCATTGCAGATATGAGAACCTGCCGCGGTGTCTAACACCCACGATGCACAGTTAATAGAAATATTAACTTCAACCAAGAAAATACCTTTGGCTACCAATTTCATCTTTAGGTAGTCTGGGCAGTTCCTTTTCCAGTGCCCTGCTTTCTTGCAGTGGAAACATTCGTCTTCCGGGCTCTTGCGCTTCTTTTCAACCACCTTTGTGACTGCCTTCGAAGAAAATACCTTCTTCTTCTTCCTACCTCTCTTGGGCTTTGCAACCTTCGATTGGTGTGCAATCATTACGGCTTCTCTTTCTTGAGAGTCGATTCTGCCGTTACCAACAAATTGGTCAGTTTGTGAAGAGCGAGGGTTCTATCCTCCATGTTGAAGTTCAACACGAACTGGTCAAAAGAACGAGGCAGCGTATGGAGAAGTAGGTCAGTGCTAAGATTAGCGTGCAAATCCACGTCCAATCGCCCCAGTTTTTCAACCAGGTTGATGAAACGCAGACAGTGATCCTTGACACTGCTTCCCTCAGCCATCTTGAGATGAAACAACTCCTTAGTGGTCGCGAACCTTTCGGTACGAGACCTCTCTCCAAACATCTGCTGGAGGTGGAGAAGTATCTCTCTAGCAAGCGGCATAGCAGCATGCTGTTTCTGCAGTTCATTCGACATCGAGGCTAGCATGAGACATCGAACCTGAAGATCATCATCAACCCTTTTAGCATGGGCGGTTCGTTGTTCCTCACTAGCTCGTGCTGCGGGTGCAGCAGGCATGGGTGTGTCGAGCACATAGCTTCGTCGCTCGGAGTCGAGGACAATTCTGAGATTTCTCAGCCAGTCAATGAAGTTTGAGCCATTCAACTTGTTTGCGTCGAGGATAACAGATAATGGATTCTTAGACATTGTACTTAATATCTACAAATGGAAAGAAGACAACATTTAGCTAACTGATCTTATGTCTAATACTTATAATTATCGAATTTTGGACTTGTTTTCGAAAAAGTTCTCCCACTATTTTATCGAAACAATCACCCCTTTGATTGCTCGGGAAATTTAATCCCTAGTAGGTCTTGTCGTCCCAGCAGCAATTAATTGCACCCACGACTCGTGGCCATACAACCAATTCTCCAGGTAGGTATACTTTTTACCAATTGTGTTACTCCACAACCTTCAAGTTATTTTGCCTCGGTTTTCGCACTTATCCAGCACTGCTACATCATAAGTGTTACTAATCGTTAAGTCTAACCCATCAATCATGATGAGCAACGGGCCCGGTCGTGAGTTCTCCGTAACTAGTTATCGGTCGATCCTCACATCCCGACCAGTCCTCACCCTTGTCGTGTTTAGTTAAAAACAGGAGTCAAGGAATTTCACGTATTGTCCCTTTCTTCGACTCGGGTGCCAGACTCTGGATCACCTCTATCGATAAGTAGACAACATACGCTAGTCCCTATTGATGGAAGGCTTGGATTTATACAAATACTTCATTTTATTTTAATCCAATATGACTTAATATTTAATTCGAGAGGGGAATTTCTGGTTTTGAAAGTTATACTAACTCTCCTCGAGATCTCACCGATTCAGTTATGCTTTATCTTTTATTACGATCTAGATTCTAGCGCGCATCTCATACAAGCTAAATATAAATCGACAAAATAAATAAAAGCCATACAAGCCTAGCATGCATATTACCACAATATGTTCTCGATCGGGAGCCTCCTATGTGGGCCATCATCGAGCCAATAATGTTGGCCCTATTGGTCAATCTAAAGGGTTTGTAAATGGGCCTATGCTATTACACAATGTACCATGCATGCATGGCCTTCATACGTTCTTGGGTTCCCACCTTGCTTGTAAACGGGCCTCCATCCTAAACTAGGAAAGCAGTAAAGCCCTATTCTATTACAAAGGCTCAAAATGGCCCAAAAACATAATAGGCTCGCAGGCCCAATAAAAAACAAACAATAAATTAAACCAATCACATCTAACCTAAGGTCAAGGCTCGGCTCGATCGAAAACCACGTAAACAATTCACATAGAGCAAGAAACAAGCAAACATCCTTTACCTATTTCTTTCTTAATTTTAAAACTACCTTTTAAAACTAACTTTCTATGATTCTTACTTTTTAGTCACTACTAATTAAGAAAAAATGAATATTCGGGTAAACAAAAATAAATTTTCTGCTCAAATTTAGATTCTGTTTTTCAACTTTTGAAATTTGCATTTCGCCCCTCAACTTTCAAAAATTGCACTTTGACCCCAAAACTTTTAAAAAAAGTTACAAAAACACCCCTAGGCAGATACCGGAAAATAATATTTTGAATTCTGAAAATTTTTGATTTTTTTTAAATTGACCCCTCAAGTTTCGGTAATTGCAAAACAGCCCCAAAGTTTTTGAAAATTACAAATTGACCCCAAAACCCGTGCGACCAGATTTGCAAAAACAGTCCATGATTTTGAAATTTCCAGATTCCAAAAATTCGAATTTTTCAGCCAACAAAAACCCTAATCTCGATTTTTTGCATAAAAGTCCTGAAGTTTCAAAAAACTATAAAAACGGCACAGATCTAAAAAAGCAGTTTTACCCAATCATAGATCCAGTCATAACAAGTAAGAATCAACTTACAGAACATAATTATCACGTGTTTACATATACATAATTAAACATATATGGTGAAAACACATTATGTTCAGGTTTTTCGTATAGTAATATTGGAGTTGGCTTTGATACCACTGTTGGGATAGTGGTTGGGATGCCTCGATTGTCAGAACAATGACAGTGCAGAATTTAAAATTTCTCGAAGCACCAAAGGTCCCATATTGATTCTCCATATTAATTATACGTAAGCAAGAACAAAAACACACATAGTAATTAAACAAAGGGGGGTTTTGCAATATACCTCACCACAGGCAAGGTGGTGGAAACCTTCAGTTCTGGATCTGACTTGGATCTGGTTCACAGAAGTGATCCAAGCGTCTCACCTCCAAAGTTAGTCCACACCAATCGGATTCTGGCAACACCTCAAGATCTTAGGCTCAGAATTGGATTCAGGAGGTTTGTCGAAGCAGGATTGTGTAGATTCTCTAGACAGGTCAAGATCTAACACAGAGGAACAAAGGGAGAGGGGTGGCGGCACTAGAGCAGCCCACGGCAGCAGGTGGCGGCGGCGGCTAGGGTTTCTAGCACAAGGGGGCGGCGGCTAGGGTTGAGAGGAGAGGCTAGGGTTTTCTTCTTAGGGTGTTAGCTTTTGGAGCTCAAGTAGAACCCCTTTTATAGACTCCCTCTTGACCTAGGTTTTGCAAGACTTCTTATGGGCTTTTAATTAAAGGCCCATGTCTTGCAAGCCTTTTCATTTAATTAATTACTTAATTAAATGCCCAGTTCAATTAAATCATTATTTCTTTTATATAATTAATTAGCAACTTAATTAAGTATTTAATTAATCAAGTTAGCCAATTAATTAATCTCCCACTTGAATTAAATACTTTTAATTCATTTAATTGATTTAATTACCTTTAAATCAATTAATTCCTTTTCAACAGTCACCGTCCAATTGTATTGTGTGTGACCCTCTGGGTTCACCATCAATTGGCAGCAGGCCCACGAATTCCTCGTGATTTAATTTATGAACAATAAATTGCTCCGGTCAATTAAACAACCTTTAATTGACCACTCCTAGAATCAATTCTTCTATTAACTCAGGAGTACCTACACTTCATGGTCGATGTCTAGCCACAAGCCCATGAAGCCCAACTTCAGGTGAATTGATACTTGTGAACCTCGTCTCATATAATTACCATGTACATACGGTCCGTCTATCGACTAATATTCCCGATCAAGACTTAGGGTGTGTGAATTGATCGGCACCTCTAAATTTGTCTCGATAAATATACTTTCTATTCAGGATAATATTCCATTGTGACTTTCTAAATTTGGAAACCCCCTTTCCAAATCCGTCACCGACTGCGGCCGCAGATTCCTTGGATATATTATCTAAGAATCGTATAGGAAATTCTCTCACCCATTACAGTGAGTCAATAGATTCCATATCGGTACTAACCATTTGCGTACATGTCCATACGCACCCAACCTAGGCATGTTATGACCAAGCTACGTGGCCTATACCTAGATCTAAGTACGCACTTCCATGCACCGAATTCGCCCTAGTACCTCAAGTCAAAGGACTAAATCGTACACTATTATAATCCTTGAGAAACATCCCATCACCGATATGCGTCATGCGCTTCCACAATGGGTTTCTCTCTTCGGGTCGTTCGATGCATTCAATCCTCCATTGAACCACCTACTCGTATGCACTGGCCTCAAATGCCTTGCTCATGAAACGCTACAAATTCACTCCATGTGAATCATGCATACTTGTACAAGTCTTGGCGATTCCTACGATACCCCGTCTCGCTCGGAATCTATGACTTGGAACAGTTTTAAGATTACGACCTTTGAGACTATTTCATGATTGCACTCAGTACTGAAGTGAATCGTCCCATAGTCAAATGTAATCTAAGGGTTTCATCCAATCGCTTAAATGTATTCGCGAGAGATGAAGTTGGCCATTGTTTATCCTTATACTCATATAAATAAACGCGCGTATTATTATAAAATCAAAAGATTGTTTCTTACAGAATAGACCTATTACAAGCTAATTGAACTGGCTTGCTGGGCACTATTCTATCAAGTCATGTTTTCAGAAAAATACTACTTGGTTGATGCTGGGTATTCAAATACGACAGGCTATCTTGCACCTTACAAAGTAGAAAGATATCAATTACCCGATTTTCGAAGAGGAGCCCAACCAAAAAATACGAGAGAAATATTTAATAGAGCTCATTCATCATTGAGAGGCACGATTGAGCGAACGTTTGGGGTTTGGAAGTCAAGGTGGCGAATATTAGAGAAGATGCATTCATTTGACGTTCAAGTTGCAATAGTTTGTGCATCGATGGCCCTACATAATTATATTAGAAAAAAGGCCAAAATTGATCGCAAGTTCAAGAAATATGAAAAGAAAAGTGTTTTTGATAATCGTCAAGATCTTGGCGAAGTTCATAGTAATAATGGAAAAGAAGCACGAGATGACAAAGAAATGGATAGTTTTCGTAATCAGCTAGCTGCTCAAATTGCTTCATCTAATAACAATTATGGCTAATTATTGACTTTTGGTGATTTTTAACATTTTAGATTTTGAATTTCTGAAATTTTTCGAATTTTATTTTCTTAAATTGATATATGATTCATTTTACTTGTTTTCTACTGTTTTGTTATTATTATTTATCAATCTTATGGAAAAAAAAATTGATTTATGTAAGTAATAATAATCATGATGGTTAAATAATATAATTGGATAGTATTATTAAACATACATATGAGGGCAGTTTTGTAAATTAGATAAAAGACTACATTTCTATAATCAATTTTGAAAACTTGAAACAAAACGGTAAATCAATTATTGTAAAAGCAATTATCTCAAAAGCAATTATGATATAATCAATTATTGTAAAAGTAATTATTCAATCGTGGGGCCAAACTCACCCTTAGGGCCCGTTTGGCCTCACGATCCAGTTGCCAAATTTCACGGTTGAAGCCCAATCATCAAAATCATCCTGTTTCGCCGCTCAAATCACAATTGCTTTTGCTTCTTCTCACCGTAAAAAACCTACGATCTGCAAAAGTTGGTAATTTGGTGCTTTTCATCACCGCAAGAATACAATTCCAGCAAATATCTTTTATGCCCCTGCTCCAATTATATAATTAGGGAGACCCTTAAACTCTCGCAAAAAATTAGTCGAAGAACAGCAGCTCCCGCCACCAATTCTTCATGGAGAAATTCTGGTACAATTAGGTTAGACAATTTGATCCTTGTTTCTTTCCATGTTTTTATTCTTGAATTTCATGATTGTTTAAGGATGAGAGATAATTTTGATATGAACTATTGTGTATTTGTTTGGTACTTGTACTATCTCTGTTGGAATTCATCTTCCATAATCGGTATGCACCAGTTGTAATGTACTGACATAAATTCTTATTATGATAACACAGTTTTTTAGTTTTGGTCATTGTCGGTTTTGGATGTGTTCAGAACTTCAAATGGATGAAGTCAAGGAAAACTCATTAAGGGTCTGTCAAATTGGACTGAATCTGTCTTGAGCCTAAGTAATTTCTAGTGACCATACTTGAGTGTTTAAAAGCAACACGTACTAATGGTACTACTAGTACTACTACCACATATATAATGGATTCCTACTCCTAGTATTACATATATGTTGATAAATGATCATTCCACAGAGTTTGAGTGGTTGTATCTAATCAAATAATCATCACCATTTAGCTACTTAGCTTCTGCTGCCTGTCTGTTTAGCTAATAGTAAAGTAAATATATCTATACAAAATACTACTATAATATTGCTGATGTAGATTTTTTTTTATTTCATTTGAGTTGGATTGATTAAATTGTTTATGGTTCTGTCAATTAAGATATGTTTTTAATAAAGGTGGACTACATCTTCTTCTTGATAAATGATCATTACTTTGACTGGAGATGAAACTAAAAGAATCAAATAGCAGGGTAAATAAAGTTATACCTTTAATTTTGGTTTAATTTGACAAGAATTTATAAATTTATGAAAGAGTCTTTTAAATCTTGTGAATATTTCTAATGAGCTCTTTCAGTTTGTAGTTTATGAAGACTTTCTTGTATTGATGCATCTCATTTATGATATAATTGTTCAAAAGTAGAATTAACATAACTTCTAATTCAGATCTTGAAAGTACCTTGCTTGTGTTGTTGACAAATGATGAATTGAGTTGTTTCAACGAGCATATTTTTATAAATAAAAACTAGACACTCCAACTATACTTCCTTGATGATATCAAATTCATGAAATATTACCTTACGTAGTCATTTGAATCAACTTCTTAGCTTGTTTTGAGATATTCATGGACCGTGTAGTTGAAGTATAATTACTTAGAACCAGAGGTTTCCTAAGTAAGTTGTATACTGTATTTTTTTTGTAGTGTTCATTTCAAATAGATGGATACAAACGAGGTAGTTACATGTAATGAAACTCAGAAACTAAGTAAGCCCGAGAAAAAATACCAAAAGAAAAAAAATAGTGCTAAACCAAAAGCTGTTTGGGATGCTCGATCCAATGAGATCTTTGTTAATTTGTGTGTTGTTGAGAAAAGAGCTGGCAATCGACCGAACATGTGCTTCACTAAGATTGGTTCGAAAAATATAATAGAAAAATTCACACAAGAAACTGGAAAGCACTATGATAAAAGTCAACTGAAAAACCGATATGATGTTCTAAAGAAGGAGTGCAATTTATGGGATTTACTTGTTGGACATGCGACGGGACTTGGTTGGGATCATGAAAAGCAAACAGTAACTGCAAGTGACCAATGGTGGGCGAAAAAAATTCAGGTGAAATATCTATTGTTAACTTTAAATTCTTTCTTTTTGTATATGTTTATCATTAAACTTATATTACTAATATACTTCGTTAATTTATATTTACAGAAGAATGAAGAATTAGCTAAGTTTCGGGTGAGAGGTTTAGATCATTGCTTTTTATTGGATGAATTATTTCTGGATGTAGCTGCTAATGGAGCTAGAGCTTACTCTCCAAACTCTGGAGTAATGCCACCAATCTATTCTCAACCTAAAAATGGAGAGAGTGTTGAGTGTTGAAGATATTTCAGAATCAAGCAGTGTTGAGAAAAGTGATAACAATGGTAAGAATGTTGTTGATATGAAGAAAAGGAAAATCGATGAGAATAATATTGTAAAACAGAGTGGAAAGAAAGGAACTGCTAAAAAGTTGTTAAAACAGCTTGACCGCATTATTGAAGTTGTAGAAAGTAAGAACAAATGAGGAGGTCTCACAACAAGTCCCACCAAAGTTCATCTATCTAACACATCTGGATGTACTATCGAAGCTGCAATGACTATGTTGGAAGAAATTCCAGAAGTTAGCAAATGTGATGACTTGTATATGCTTGGAACTCGTTTGTTCATGAATGCTGAAAACAGAGAAATGTTCAGAGTACTTGGTGATCCTATGACACGATACACTTGGCTAAAGCAAGAAGAACGCCGAGAATATGCGACATTTAGCAACAATAGCTCAGAGGCTATATGGATTTCCTAAAATTTAATCTACTTCGTTTAGTTGAACTTATTTAGGATGGTAGTAGTTTGAGTAATTTTTTATTTGAGGTTTTCTCAGTTTTCCAGAACTAATTACAATGTTAAAGACGTGAATTTGCATTTTCGATATGTGTTTATTCATTTTTTTAGTACAAATGTGTGATGAATTGGTTTATTTTTTAACAAATATGTGATAGTGTTTTTTTCTTTCTTTTTATCTCTTTTATTGCAGTCTTTCATGGATGAAATAGAAATTATCCGAGAAGATGATGGATTTGATGAACTTGTTGTGGCTGCTTTAACAAGTATAGTGACTTATTATGTCAACTATATTCATAAGGAACCATGCAGGACATCAGAGCAGACAGGTCACAAATTTGTGGTGGAAGTTCTAAATGGACATTGAAAACGATGTCAACAACAATTTAGGATGAAAAAAGAGGTTTTTATGTACTTATGTCATGATCTGAGGAGCAAGTATAATTTAAAAGCGAGTAGGAATGTCACAATCAAAGAAAAAGTGGCCATGTTTTTAATGACTTTGGGTCATAGTGTTAGTAATCGAATGTTGCAAGAAAGATTTCAACACTCTGGAGAAACTATCAGCAGACACTTTCATGATACTCTTAGAGCATTAGTTGCTATGTTAATTGATATTATTAAGCCACCAGATTCATTCGACATAGTGCCTCAACATATTCGCCAAAATCCTAAATATTGGCCATATTTCAAGGTAAATAAGTTAACTACCTACCTTCTGTATTATTGCATAGGTTAATGCTATATTTGATTTTTTTTTATTACTTTTTAAACTTTAGGATTGTATTGGAGCAATTGATGGAACACACATTAAGGCAGTTCTTCCTACAAATAAACAAATTCCTTATATTGGGAGGAAAGGTTATGCTACCCAAAATATTATGGTTGTTTGTGACTTTGACATGTGTTTTACATTTGTTTGGCCGGGATGAGAAGGAAGTGCTCATGATTCACGTATATTTCATCAGGCCATTCGAAATCCAGAACTGAAATTCCCACATCCTCCAAAAGGTACTTTGTGAATATATGCTTGCATGATTCTATATGCCTAGTTATAAAAGAATAACTAATATAATGTGTAAGTCATGTTTTCAGAAAAATACTACATGGTTGATGCTGGGTATTCAAATACGACATGCTATCTTGCACCTTACAAAGGAGAAAGATATCATTTACCCGATTTTCGAAGAAGAGCCCAACCAAAAAATACGAGAGAAATATTTAATAGAGCTCATTCATCATTGAGAGGCACGATTGAGCCAACGTTTGGGGTTTGGAAGTCAAGGTGGCGAATATTAGAGAAGATGCATTCATTTGACTTTGATGTTCAAGTTGCAATAGTTTGTGCATCGATGGCCCTACATAATTATATTAGAAAAAAGGCCAAAATTGATCGCAAGTTCAAGAAATATGGAAAGGGAAGTGTTTTTGATAATCGTCAAGATCTTGGCGAAGTTCATAGTAATAATGGAAAAGAAGCACGAGATGACAAATAAATGGATAGTTTTCGTAATCAGCTAGCTGCTCAAATTGCTTCATCTAATAACAATTATAGCTAATTATTGACTTTTGGTGATTTTTAACATTTTAGATTTTGAATTTCTGACATTTTTCGAATTTGATTTTCTTAAATTGATATATAATTCATTTTACTTGTTTTCTACTGTTTTATTATTATTATTTATCAATCTTATGGAAAAAAAATTGATTTATGTAAGTAATAATAATCATGATGGTTAAATAATATAATTGGATAGTATTATTAAACATACATATGAGGGTAGTTTTGTAAATTAGATAAAAGACTACATTTCTATAATCAATTTTGAAAACTTGAAAACCAACGGTAAATCAATTATTGTAAAAGCAATTATCTCAAAAGCAATTATGATATAATCAATTATTGTAAAAGTAATTATTCAATCGTGGGGCCAAACTCGCCCTTAGACACAAACCTTCATTTTATTGGCGTTTTTCAAAATTTTGTGTTTGAAAAATGTCAAATAAATACGTTTTCCACTTTCTGAAATAAATTTTTCACCTCTCAATTTTCTCAAACTACTTTCTCAAAAGCCAAACAAACATTAATTTTCGTATCTCTAAACAAAATCTATACAAACTTTACTCAATTTTGACATAAAGTAACATATTACTTTCACAATTTATCTCACATAACAAATATAATTTAACATAAAGTCTTACACATCTTACATATATAACATAATTATTCCAAAAAAACTTACACCTACTTTATTTCTCAATTCACTCTCTCAAAACTCAAAAAAAGCAAATCAAAATTAGTTGTCAAACCTCCACTACTCTCCCAAACTACTTTCCCAAACACTAAACAAATATACCCTAAAATTGTGTGTTCCTTGTTATTTATTTATTCTCGTTTATGGATCTTTGCAGTAAATATAGGACATCTAATTTGTCACACTTGCAAGTACCTAT
Source organism: Penstemon eatonii (assembly GCA_038501285.1). NCBI lineage: Eukaryota > Viridiplantae > Streptophyta > Magnoliopsida > Lamiales > Plantaginaceae > Penstemon > Penstemon eatonii. Next base: position 53,885,481 of record CM076715.1, on the reverse strand, counting down.
CCAAAGTAGTTGAAAGGACATTAGGCCATCTCTAATCGTTAGGGGGAGGGGGATGGGGATTTTGAAGGGGGGAAAAATTGTGGTCTTCAATAGTGGGGGGAAGTGGGGAGGGGAGGGAGAGTGGGAGGGGGAATGAGAGACAAAGGGCAAAAACTTGCCATCCGGCCATCTTCAATGGTAAGGGGGAGGTGGATGGGGATTTTTGGGTTTTTCTAAGATTATGGTCTTCAATGGTGGGGGGAGTGGGAAGGGGGAGGAGAGTGGGAGTGAAAGTGGGAAAGAAAGGGCAAAAGCTTGCCCCTCCTTTACCCCTCGGCTCACACGCTACATTTTTTTTTTTTCATTTTTTGTACATTTGGTGGTTTTTATTTTTATAAATTTTGTGTATGGATTAATAAATTTTATATTTTAAAAAATTAAATCTTTACAGGAATTAGTTTTAATTAGATATTTTAAATTCGTATTTTAATTTGGATAAAATGTACAAATGATTCAAATTATAAATTATTTTTTTATCAAATAAATGAACTTTAATATGATCAAAACTCGAGTATAACTTGATATATATAAGTGATTTCGATTTTTTTATAATAATAATAATAATAATAATAATAATAATAATAATTATAATTATTATTATTATTACTATTATTAATATTAAAATATAATCTTTTATATAAGTACGATTAATTTAACAAAATTATTATCATCGACCATGCCTTTCCCACACATGGGCAATTAAGTCGTCCCGAAGTTTACGATTGGCTACTACCGATCGTATTGCTTGATGGCGCATCATATAATTCTCCATGGATAATTCACCACATCTTGGATTAACCTCTCGCGTTGGTCCTGGATAAATATTAGCACGGGCTCTACGAGATGTGGAAATATTTGTATCATCATCTTCAGACTCGGCATCATCGTATTCATGACGTTCATCCTCCACAATCATATTGTGAAGTACTACACAAGTTTGGTATCACAAGATTATTATTATTATTATTATTATTATTATTATTATTATTATTATTATTATTATTATTATTATTATTATTTATTATTTATTGTTATTATTATTATTATTATTATTTATTTTTATTATTATAAATTTTTTGTATTATTATTAATATTTTTGTATTTTTATTATTATATTATTTTATAATATTAATTTTTGTATTGTTGTTATTATTATTATATAATTATTTTTGTATTATTATTTTTGTTATTTATTATTTTTACTTTTTTGTATTTTTATTATTGTTATTATTATTTTATTATTATTATTCTATGTCCCTAACTGTTGAAGATGATTATGGAGTGGGAGGGGAAAAGGGGGAGGAGACAGTTTTGCCCCAACGATTGGAGATGGCCTTACAATCCAAAGACTTTAAGTCAATATGATAGCCAGCCAAGTGTTACCCTTCAAATTAGGTTGCGTTATTAAGGAAAATTGGGTAAGATTTTTGCATCTTCTAAAAGTCTGTCAAAATGATTCTCCTCAAAGATAAATACAACGCCCAATATTGGAGTCTCAATTATTTGCAAATATCTAGAACGATCACTCAGGTATGGTGAATAGAGCCTTAAATGACTTAAATTTAAATATCATCGATTTTCATGGTTATATGCTTAAACTCGACTAATGTAATTTTACGAATTCTGGATTTATATCGGCCTTGCTAACACTAACAAATTTTACTTGACATATTAATAACTACACATTGTTAAGAACGCATATAAATATAATATTCTTACTTAATGCAAAAGAATATATAAATTTCATATTTGTAAACCATGATATAAAACATTAAATAAATTTGTAAAGTTCCATGACTCTCGATCTATTTGACCATTTATTTTAAATTTTCATATTTTTTTCTTCTGTTGATTATTTCTCGTTTGGCCTGTAAATACCTTAGTTGTAAATTTATAATTAAGATTTGTGTGGGGAGTGGGTTTACATAATTATAATTTATAATTCATAATAGGGTTTCACTCGGGTTGAGTTGTATTAAGCTCAAGCCCAACTAATAAATTGATTGAGTTTAATATAATAGTCAAAACTTGGCCTCAACTCACAATTAATTGGATTCGGGTCAATTTTAATCATGCCAATTGATTCTTCTCCATCTTAAAGAGAACTTATAAAAGAATCATTTTATTCTTGTCACTTAAATTCAAAGAGAATGGCCAAGTTTAAGTAGAAAATGCAAGATGCTTTCCAATATTAAGTGAAATATGTATGAAATTACCTTGTGATATTTTTATTTGCAAACCTTTACCTACTTAATATATTTCATACCACACTTTTTAGAATGACATATTTCATACCAAAATCAATCAACCTTTTTCAATTTTCATACCACCGTTAAATTTTGGACGGAATCGGACACGTGCGCCGCACGTATCCGTTAACTCACCTTAAAAAAAAAAACAAAAAATTTCGGGCAGGGAGGGAGTTATGAATTTCACTTTTCATACCAAACATTTACCTACTTTATACATTGCATACCACACCTCTCAGAATGACACATTTCATACAAAAATCAATCAACCTTTTTCAATTTTCATACCAACGTTAACTCACAAAAAAAAATGCTCGCGGGCAGGGGATTAATTGAATAGGGCAGAAAATTGGGGGGGGGGGGGGGAATCAATTTCCTTTCATTATCCGTTTTTTGCAAATTGGGGGAAAAATCAATTGGGTAAAATTGCAAATATCCCCCTGGATGGAAAATGCATATAACATTGCTAGTACCCCTGTATTATTGTAAATACCCCCTGTAAATTTGCAAATACCCCCCTGTAGTAGCTTCGCGGTGGCCGCCTAGCCGAGGATTTTTTTTTTTGTTTGTTTGATTGATTACTTATTATTTAATTAAAAACAGATCCAGTAATAAAATCCTTATCTGAGGTTTTTTTTTTTTTTGTCACAACCAATACATGGGGTGTATTTTTGTAAGTAGGCCTTTTCTCATCGAGTTATTCGTAATTTACCTTTTCGGAAATAATCTTATCAATTCAAAAAATTTGATTTATTTCGGTTTCTTCAAATTGATAAGACCATATGTGGTAGTACTGTTTCAATTCAAAATCTTCTTATCAATCATAAATTATTAAAATTCATAATTGCCCGTAAATTTATACAGAAAAATTTGGCAGAAAAAGTTCAAATTTACGATTTTATTATGGTTTCCCCAAACTGAGTAGACCATATTTGATTTCAGCTCAAAATCAATGGTCAAAATTGTAACATTTTAGGGGCAATGAATTAATTATAAAAAAAGTGACAAACACGAGGGGTTTTTTTTTGTAAATGAATTATACTTAAAAAATTTGGCAGAAATATTACAAAATTATGATTGAGTATGATTTTCATAGATAGAGAAGTCCGTATTTTATTATATTTTGTACCCTTTCGAAAAAGAAGCAGGAATGTTATCGATCATATGATTTATTACGGTTTCCTCAAATTGAGAAGATCCTATGTGGTACTACTGTTTCAATTCAAAAATCATCATATTCATTAATTGATATAATTTATAATTGCCCATAAATTTAAAAATTATTTCAATTTTTTACATATTTATTAGTACTAATAACACCCACCCAAGGGTAAAATTGGAACATTTTAGGGGGCAAGAGGTTAATTGTAATAATGTGACGAACCTGAGATACTTACTCTTTCAAAAAAGAAACGGGAATGTCATCTATCATATGATTTTTAACAGTTTTCTCAAATTAAGAATAGCATATGTGGTAGTGTGCCCGCGAGTTTTTTTTTTTTGGTGAGTTAACGTCGGTATGAAAATTGAAAAAGGTTGATTGATTTTGGTATGAAATGTGTCATTCTGAAAGGTGTGGTATGCAATGTATAAAGTAGGTAAAAGTTTGGTAGAGAAAAGTGAAATTCATAACTCCTGCCCGAAAAATTTCCTCCCTGCCCGAATATTTTTTATTTTTTTTAAGTGAGTTAACGGACACGTGCGGCGCACGTCTCTGATTCCGTCCAAAATTTAACGGTGTTATGAAAATTGAAAAAGGTTGATTGATTTTGGTATGAAATGTGTCATTCTGAAAGGTGTGGTATGAAATGTATAAAGTAGGTAAAAGTTTGGTATGAAAAGTACAATTCCCTCCATATTTTTACAAATTGAGTATTTTATGTAGGAATTCTGAAAATACATAGAAATTTGGCGCAATAAAAATTTCACTGAGTAATTTCGTTCATCTTTATCATGACACATAGAAGTATGTTGCATTTATCCCCCACATTAAATATTTGCCTGAAAATTGATTCATTAATCCAACTTTAGGACCTAACTCACTTTCAAAGATAATAATAATATAGGTATTTGTTAACTGGACAAATAATAACAATACAAACCTTGTTATCTAGGTGTGTGTTAACATTTATTGGGCCTAGATCCGTAATTCCTGGACCTAACTTATCTCAAAATTGAAGGTAGCCCAGGTAGCCCAAGAAGTACGGATTGTCCAAATCCTTAGCAAGTGAACTTAGTTAGAATGTTAGATGGACAAATTTATTACATGTTCCTCTGCGTTTCAGCGCCGTGGGCATTCTCATCTTCCTCAAGGATTCCTTCTCGAATATTTTATTTTGTATGTGCATAAATGAGTAATTTAGTCTTCTTAGGCAATTATTAATTATTTTTACCTCGGCATTCAACCTCGTGCACAAAAACTACACTTACTGACCGAAAGATTGAAATTTGAAATAATCACTTAAAATTTGAGGTTATGTCAATTTATCCTTTGTGATATTTATAATATTCAATTTATTCCCCTTATATTTGAAAAAAAAATTATCTCATTCAATCAGATAATGTAACTCACTTGTCGAAATTGAATGTTTACATTAAAAATATTTTTGTAATATAATTTTACATTTATCACAACACAATGGGTATCTATATCAAGTGCAACATAAAGGGATAGCTATGTCAATTTATATATTTTAAGTTAAACGGACAATATAAAACTTTTATAAGATTATAGGAAAATAAAAATACTTGTTGGTCCTAAATGGTCAGATGAGGTCTAGAGGGGGGGGGGGGTGAATAGACATCTGAAAATTTTAGACTTAAAAACTTTTCAATCGTCTGTCAGCAGACTAAGCTTATAAAGAACAGTAAGCTGACTGTGCTGATCGTGAACAAATCTTGAACAGCAGAGTGACCACTTTTCTTATAGTAACTTAGCTAATTTCAGCAAAATCAGTTTTACAAGAGTATACTTGCAGCGGATAATTTGTAAGTGTTTTTCACAAGTAGACTAAGTCTATTTAAAGATTTTATCCCCAGTTTAAAAACTCCTTCAAAATCTTTAAAGCAATTCAAAGTGTTTACTTATGCAATTTTGAAATATGCAAGAAAACTTAAATGCAAAAATAACACAAAGAATTTTTATATTGGTTATATGGATAAAAATCCTTTAGTCCACTCTTCCAGATCACTTAGATTCTGTGTTATACTATAAACACTAAGTTTACAATATTTCTCCACTTACACCTAAACAACAAATGAGAAGGCTGTAAGATCACAATAGGAAATCACTCAGAAAACCTATCCTCTGAAGTTAGATCACTCACAAAGATGGATCTAAACTCCGCACAACACTCAGCTAATACAATTTCACTCAGAAAGTATTTTCTATTTGGCTTCAACTTGGTTTTTGTCAACAGATGACTTCACCAGACGAGTGAGCTGTTCTTGAGCTTCTTGAGACTTAGAAAAATTTCTGCTTCGAAAACAAAATCTCAGAATGTTGTTGTGTGTCTCGCTCGTTGAAATCAGCTCTATTTATACTTGGATTTGAAAATATGACTGTTGAAGGAAGTCACAAATCAAATCCATAGCCTTTAGCCCAAATTCAGAACGGCTCCCTGCTACAGTACTTTTTCTGTTGTACTTTCCTGTTGCTAAATTAAATGCACTCTGCTGATCCGAGAATAATCTTCAATCATTTGCCATTACTAACTTTCTATTCCAGCATTTTTTACACCAAGTGCATTTATTACCGTTGGACTAGCTTCTTGATCTCTTATACTCTGCTGATCGAAGCAACCCTGCTGATAGATACTCTGCTGATCAAACTCTGAACTAATCTGATTTGAGTCATCTGATGACCTACCCTTCTGATTGCTGTTTCAGCATGAGATCAGTAGTCTTCTGGGCTTAGAATTTTGGACCCTTCTGTTGTCTTCTTTACTTGGTCAAAATTCTTCTAAAGGACCTAAGCTTTCCATACTTAGCTGATTTTGACGTTTTGGAAATCATCAAAACCTTCCCTTATCTTCTTATCTTCATTGCACTTCATCTTCATCCAACAATTTCCCTCTTTTTGATGATGACAAAACTTCAGCTAAGTACCTGTACCTAAACTAAAGTTTTGATCCTCAAAAATTTCTGAGATAGAAATAATTTATTGGATTCAAACTTGAACTTTTATAGATTTTGAAATGATTACATATTACAAGTTCAATCAGATGAGATGTGCAAAAAGAAAAATTACAAGGATTTCAAGCCTAAGTAATCTAGACTAAACTAGTCTTCTGCTTTATCTTTTTGCTTGTCCACTTCATCTTCTTCAGGTTTGGAAGTCTCAGCTTCTAAATCCTTGAAGAATTTTTGTCTTAGCAGCTCCATCTTCTTTTGCTTAATATCAGGATTAAGCTGTTCTTCAGCTGAGTCCTTAGCAGCAGCAATTTTTTTATCAGTCTTTGCTGTTTCCTTAGGAGTTTCCTCTGCTTCAGTTTCATCAGCTTTCTTTTCTTCTTCTGCAATTGACTGATCTACTGGTCTGCTTGTGCCTTCATTTTCTTCATCAGCTTTTTCATCTTCAGCAGATTCCTCCAGTACTTCAGTGTCTTCAAATTCAGCAGTCTTTTCAAAAGATGTGCCTTCAGGTCTATCTTCTTTTTCACCAAGTACCCTATCTTCCCCCTTTTTGTCATCATCAGCAGGGTTGATTGGATATTGTGGTAAGACTGGTGTAATTTGAAGTGAATCACAGAGAAGTTTGATGTTCTCTTCCATTGCATCAAGTTGAGCTTGCTGTCTGAGTTGATTGGCCTCTAAAGCTTCCATTCTGTTAAGGACAACTTCCCCTTGGTCACCTAGCTGAATCTGAGTTGCCAGAATCATATCAGTAGATGCCTTGAAGTCCTTCATCATATTTTCCAATGTTTCATCCTCAGCTTGAATGGCCATTTCAACTGTCTCTGTAATCTGTCTCCAACCAGCAGCAGTGCTCTGAGTTCTTGCTCTAATCACATCCATATCTTGTCTGATAGTTTCCACATTGTGAGCAGTGTCTTCTATCAGAGAGGTTGGAACAGCAGCAGCTTTCTGGGTTGGTTGACTTAGAGCAGCCAACAGATTTGCAGATACCTTCTCTTCTACTTCCTTCATTGATTTACAGATTTGCAGAAATCATCTGTTGAATTGAATCCAACAGAGATTGCTGTGAGCTCTGAGAAGTAGAAGGATCATAAGTTGGAATAGGAGGTAAGGCAAGGGTTGCTGATTCTGTCATCTGATCTGCTGAACCAGGAGTAGTCTCTTTTTCCTTGGTCTCATCAGCTTGACTAGGAGTGCTTTCCTTTTCCTTAGTCTGATCAGCTGGTTCAGAAATATCTTCTTTTTCTTGTTCTTTGTTCTGATCAGCAAGGTTAGAAGTACCCTCCTTTTCCTTGTTCTCCTCTTTTTCCTTATTCTGATCAGTAGGACCAGAAGTACCTTATGTTTCTTTGTTTTGATCAGCATGATCAGAAGTACCTTCTTTCTCTTTATTCTGATCAGCAGGTGGTGCTTGGATCTTCTTAACATTGGCAATGGTGCGCAATTTACCAGCTTCATCCAAAGCAGTCCTGTGAGTGATTCATGTCAAATCATCAATTGGAACAAAAGGGGAGATTGGATCCTCAGGCAGCTCTTCATATGGCCTAATAGTAGGTCCATAAACAATTTGCTTCAGACTTGGAAGGGGAATCATAGAGCTTGGCTATCCCTTCATCTTCCTAAGCTTTTTGGCCCAAGTTTCCATTGTTTGGGAAACTGCCAGCTTGATTGATCGTTCCTTAAGATCTTCATTTTCAGCATACTCCTCAGGAACAGATTCATACAGCTTCTTTGCTTCAGCCTTTACAACATGACTGATCCTCAGTCTTAGTTTATCCAAGAAAAACTCTGAGTCCAAAGCTTGAGTCAGAGAACCTGTCTCAAGCCACTTCAAAACCCAGACTTCTTTATCAGCAAAGGCCTTCCAATTTGCAATTTGATCCTTACTCTTTGTCAGACGATAGTCCCTCCATCTGTTATATCGAATCTTTTCTTTATTGAACATCATCAGACGAGTAATCTTTCCATTTTCAGCATCCAACCGTGCAATAAACTCATCAAATACAGCAGGATCATCTCTGACAATCTCCAATGCCAGATTTACCTCTGTTCTTCTCTTTGGTTGCACTGCTGGAGTAGGCATAACTGGCTTAGGCTTGGTGGGATCTCTTTGTTCCCCAATCACAATACCACCAGCTTGCCTTGGACCATGAGAGTCCTTATCACTTGCTTCAATGGAAGGAGCCAATTCAGCAGCTTCAATAGCATCTCTTTGTGCTTGAGTCATTTTGCTGGCCTCTTCCTCCAACCTTTTGAGCTCAAGGGCCTTCAAACGATCTTCTTCAGCCTTTTCAGCGGCCTTCCTCTGTCTTTCAGCCTCATCTAATTTCTTCTTTTCAGCCTCAGAGAGATAGGGAATCACAATTTTGCCAGTCCTTAGCTTCTTAGCTTCAGGACTTTCCACAGTAGCAGCAACAGGAGTAGGATGCAGAAGGAGTGCATCCCCTACATTTGTTGTGCTAGTCTGCTGTTCTTCTCTTTCTTCAGCAGACATTCCAACAGATGAGTCTCCAGCAGGCTTAACAGCAGGCTCTTCAATGATAATTGGCCTTTCAGCTGTTGCTGGGACTACCCTGACTGGTTCAGGTGACTCTTCAGAGAAGGTGACCTTTCTCTTGGCCTTAGACTTGGTGATTCTTCTTGAAGGTTTAGGTTTAGGAGGTCCTTTTGCAGAGCTTCTTGTCCTCATTCTTTTTGTAGGTTGAATGGGAACAGCTTCCTCTGATTCAGTCCTTTCAGGAGAAGATCCAGGCTCCATCTTCTCAAGTTCTTCAGTAAAATCATCAATCACCTTTTCAGGAATTACAATCTCAGGATGTGCTGATCCAGCTTCAACAGTAGTACTTACTGTTTGATCAGCAGACCCACTGGTCTGACCAGTCTTTTTGCCTTTCTTTGCAGGGGCTTTAGTAGCCTTGGAAGTAGCCTTCCTCTTAGAAGTACCCACACCTCTAACTGGCTCATACAGTTTAAATTCCTTACCACCATGGATAGGCTTACCACTTCCCAATGGACATCCCAAACTTAAAAACATATGGCTGAGCAGAATGGCATATTTGACCTTCTTATCACTTAGCAGATCAAATACATGAGTAGCCCAGTTGACCTTGAAACCGTAGTAAATACAAATCATTGTATAATACCTTTTCCTGGGTAATCCATCCAAAGAACTTGTACTGCAGTCCAGTACTTTTGCAATTATATCAACAAATCTCTGAAACTCATCTTTCAGTTGAGTTTTCATCAGAGACCCAGTTAATTCCTCTCCCTCCTTGGCGCAAACTAGCAAAAATTCTTCCTCTTTTTGAGACCCTAGGTCTGTTACATCTCCTCCTTCATTTGTCAGCCCGTACACTTCACTTAAACCGCAGCCGATATGCAAATCTTCTTTCCCCCAATAGTAGCAGTCATGGTTGTCTTTTTATCATTGAATTTTCTGGTTTTGTAGAAGTGTTCAACATCGTCCAGATATACTCGTTCCTATTGAGCTTCTAAGATGGGTACCAGTGATGATTCCTTAATTTTCTTCAAAATTTCCCTCATCAGATCAGTACCGGTAGCGAAGAATTTATCATAGCTTAGATATCTTCCCTCAGCAATAGCCATTTTTGAGATTAAGTGATGTAAATCTGTAGAAAACTGAGAGCTAGAAAACAGAGAGCTTAGAGAGTTAGAGAATTTAGGAATTTGGTGTGCGTAAGTCGACTAATCTGTTCAGATCGGATTTAATACGTTTCTTTTGATTTTGGTTATCGTGATAAATGAGAACCGTAAGATTGTTCTGACAGTTTTTAAATCGTGCGGGTGAGAATTGTGGACTTCAAATATATTAAATTAATGTCAGATGGGCGGGAAACTCTATCAGCACTTATCTGTTACTTATAAAAGCGTGTTCAAAAAGAATACGATTTATGACCATGCTTATATAATGTATCAGATGAGTAGAGTTTACTTATCTGACAGACGAGTGATCTGTTATCTGATATTACTAGAGAAAGCCAATAGCTAGTAATCTTCCTCTGCTGTTTGTCAATCCAGCAAGATAATTTGATCTTCAATCTTCAAGAATTAAGAACATATCTTCTGATAACATAACTTCAACTAACTGTCATCAACAAATTTCATCTTTTAATCAGAAGTACCGCTAGTCTTACACGTTCCCCCTGACTTTAAGAATTCATAAGTTAACTAGTCTGTTGAGAGTTGATCCTTGAGTATGAATATGGATGACTGTGCTGATGAACTTCAGTCTTCTGATAAGTTCCCCCTCAGCTTATGCATCCAAATTTAGTAATCCTAGTTCAGCTCTTAGAGTTGAAAATCTTACTTCACTTAGAGGTTTAGTGAAAATGTCAGCTATCTGATTGTCTGTATGAACATACTCAATCATAACATTCCCTTTTACCACATGATCTCTAATGAAATGATGCTTGATCTCAATATGCTTAGTCCTTGAATGACTTGTAGTATTCTGAGTAGGGGATATTGCAATTGTATTGTCACAGTAGATTGGAATTCCACTGATCTTGATATTGTAGTCTTCTAGTTGATGCTTCAACTAAAGTATCTGTGCACAGCAAGCTCCAGCAGCTATATACTCAGCTTCAGCAGTAGATATGGATACTGAAGTTTGTTTCTTACTCATCCATGAGATCAGACGACTACCCAAAAATTGACAGGCACCTGTTGTACTCTTCCTATCTGATGAGTACGTTTTCGTTAGGGTACTTATTCCTTGTCGAACACGACTCGCCAATAAGAGGATCGGCAGGTCAGCTATGCTAGTCCTCGATTTGTATAGGGAATCCTAACCTGAAAACAAAGACAACTACGTCAGGTTAATGCCGGTGGTTACCCGGTGATAACCCTCCGATGCTAAAGTAAGTATCGAGATAAGGGTAGAGATCGGAGTGTAATTGATAGTCGGAGAGTGCATACCTTTTATCTCATTTATGAGGGTTATTTATAGTTTTCCAGGTGCGTCACCGGGTCGAATCACGATTGGACGTTATGGTTCGAATATGGATCCTCAGCAATTGATTCGATCCGATTGTAAGTGGATCAAACATAAGAGGACGTCGGCCACTATGTCGGATAAGTCGAAGAGATCGAGGTCGACGCCGACGTGATGCTTATTTGTTCATAAATGATGTGAATTCGAGGGGGAGGTCCTCGATATTAATCGATTGACCGATGAGTGTTTATCATGACGAAGACTTGGTACATCAAGAGTCCCCCAAGTTCTAGAGTTTGAGGGTAAGTCGAACTCTGGAAATTTGAATTAGTGTTTGTTTGAATTTTTAAATTCTGCTAGTATCATTGGGAGTCCCCCAAGTTCGAGAGTTCGATTGCAAATCGAAGTCTGGGACTTAAAGTATCGTAGTATAATTTCCCGCCATAATATCTATGCTTTCGCGCCTTCGCTGATTTAGGGTTTAATTCGGCGGGCAATATCTATATTAGGGGTGGAAGTTCAAACGTCGCGTCTTTTCAAGGGGTATTGTGCAAATTTGGTGAAGCGGTAGTTTTTGCAGCTATATATAGGTAATACAATATCTATTTCAAGGATACCTCCAGGCTGATCTCGCGCAACAAGAAGTGGAGAAGCTTAAGGCTGAACACGATGTCGCGATAAAAGAACGAGAGCAGCAGCTCGATGAGGCGATTAGACAGCTCAGTATCGCCACCCGAGAAGTCGAACGTGTTCGAGCTGGGTACCCTCCAGAAGCTAGGGTCGTTTCCCCTGACCAACGTTTAGCTATTGTGAAGGAGTTTCTTGCGTCTCCTGTTTATGAGCACCTCGCAGACGCTAGGATGGGAGATTCGCTGGTCGAAATGCATGAGAAGACCATCAAACAATGTCGATATAGAGGTTTTCTTACCGCAGATTTTGATCCTTTAATGATAGGGGCGGCGCTCGATGAGCAATGTCAACCCCCTGTGCTTATTGGTATAGATGAAGAAGTCGAAACCGCACGAGCGCACGAGTTCGGATGTTTGATTCCATCAGATTAGTTGTAGTTTAAGTAGAAGCTTAGGAGCTTTGTAAGCATAGGGTTTTATCAAGAGTATTTTGATCGTATTGACGAAACGTCAACATCTCGTTTTGATCGATAATTATATAACTTTCTATTTGTCTAACATATCTTTTTGATCGATAAATATGTAACTTTCTAGTCACTTTGTTTTTGAGCATTTCTAATCGAATCATCGATTTTGAGTATTGTAAATGGGCTAATATTTGGGCCCGCTATTCGGAAGGAATGTTATTGGGCCGAAATATTTAATCCGTCCTTTTTAGATTGAACCGCCACGTCCATTCAAAATATTTTGCCATTGGGCGCGCTCTTTGGGATTTTTGTCTATATATAGGATGTTAAGAGCTTGACTGTTCACAATTATTGAAAACATTTTGGGAGGATAATCGTCGGAGCCGCGTCGATCAGCGATAGCCTGCCATCTCTTAGTCGGAGTACTCCTTCCCTCTTAGGTATTTCTAACTCTTTTTCTTACTTATGTCTGGTGGGTCTAAGTCTATAGGAAATGAATCTGTCGGGGAAGGGGAAGGTGTGTCGATAGGTTCTGTAAGGCATCCGAAGAAGGAAGTTATGATTCCTTCTAGGTCTAAGTCGGACCGACATCGAACCAAGGAATTATTCAGTGCCATATCGGCGTGTCGTATACGCATGTCGGATGAGTCATTACTGTCGAAATATCAATTCCCATCGGGTTGGGGTATTAGAATGCCGTCCTCGGATGAGAGGATGAACGAGCCTCCGAGTGGTTTTAGAGCTTTTCATATCGATAGTTTGGAAAACGGTCTTCGTTTTCCTTTAGCTAGCGAATTTATCGATATAGTGAATGGTCTCGGGTTGTGCCCTACTCAATTGGTCCCTAATGCTATTGGATACATCATTGCTTTTTGTATAGTGATGAAAGCAATTGGTCAACCTGCGTCTTTTGCTAATTTTTGTGGTCTTTTCGATGTTCGCCCTTCTCCTCAGTCCAACGAAGGTTTTTACTTCGTACGGTCTAAACCCAAAGTTAGGTTTCTTAGTGATCTAAAATCGTCATATGGAAAAGGTTGGAAGAATAGGTTTATTTTCGTTCATGGCCCCGAGAACTACGTATGGAGGACGAGACGTGAATGGAGGTCGGGTGGCATTCTGTTGAGGAATATTCCCGAACCGTCCTGGGGGCCCGACTTTCTTTCTCAGTTGTCGGAGTCGACCTATGACACCAACGCTCTTCTGCGGGAGCCTATTTTGAGTCTAGGAGGAATGTCGATGGCTCCTTTACCTGTCGATTGTCCTACCTTAGGTAGTTTTGATCGTTTTTTGTATTTCTTTAAATAATATATTGATGTATTATCTTAATATATCCATTTGTGCAGAGACAAGCGTAATCCCTATGGCTAATCGTGCTATGAGAGCTATATGGAAGTCTCAAAATATCGTGAAGCCACCTGTGCCCTTGTCTCCGACCACTGCTACCGACAAGGCCCCGAAACCCCTTGGCCACTCGAGCACTGTTCCTTTGCCAACAGGCCATCGAGCGGAGGGAGAAGAAGAAAGGGATAAGGGAAAAAGGCCTGTTTCAGCTGAAGTCGATCAGGCAGAAATTCCTACTCCGAAGAGGGCTAAGCTGGACGATCTACCGACCCCTACGAGCAGTGAGATCCCTCCCCCCGCCGGAGGTAACTTAGAATCTATCCTCGAGGAGCACAAAAGAATGTACGGATCGAGGGCAGCTGGTATCTCGATGATGAATCCTGCAATTTTGGAGTCTTCAATCACCCCACAGGCGTGGCAGAAATTTTTGTCGACAGTGTCCTTTGAGGACCACGCCACGCTGTTGAAAAAAGATGGAGCGGACATCCTACGCTTACAGGCGTCTCTCCTTCTATCGGTATTCGTCTCTCGATATAGATTTACGTTCTATTTTTCTTTATTTCATACTAATAATGCGTAAAAATTTTATTTCACAGTTAGGCCAGACCATCTATTCCTCTGCTGCTCGACAGGATGGTTTGAGGAAGCGTTACGAGAAGAGTAAAGGTTCTAGCTCGCATTTGAAGAAAAAGGTTGGTCATCTGGAGGAGAAGAAGAAGGAGGTCGATGAAAAGTTAGCTATTCTGGAGAAAGAAGCGACGGCTAAAGGTGGTCGTATCGCCGAATTGGAGGCAGAACTCGAACGGAAGGATCAAGAGTCTGCCATGAAGCTAAAGGAAGAGGTTGCCGATAGCTTTGAATTGGGTCGACGAGAAGGATTGAGGAGTCGTAGTGAGGCAACAGCTCCTGAAAGGAAGGCTATCGTTACCGAATTCTTCAACAGCGTTGTCTACGAGGAGTTGGTCGAACACCAATCCGGGACCGACTTGTCCAAGGTCTTTGAGAAGGGTTGGAAACAGTGTAGGGCTCTCGGCTTCTTGAATGATCGTTTTGATGAGACGAAGCTCAGCGCTACTTCTGATGAAAATGGTGTTCCGCTCGACTTGGATTTTTTGATAGATGACCATTCCAAGGGCGCTCCTGAGGACCATGAATTTGGATTCCTACTCGAGTTGCAAGCGGCGAAGCTGAGAGCTGAGAGTGCTGACCAGGGAGGTGAAGTCCCCAAGACGACCTCCTCCGATCATATTGATCGTCTCAATTTCGAGACCCATAATGATTGTTGACGGCATTTGTTTTGGCCTTGAGTTTGAAAAAAAAGAAAAAACTTTTATTTCCTCTAAAACTCGGTTCGTTGGTTATCGAGTCGCGTGTGGGCGGCGTGTTTTGTTGTTTATATATTGTGTTTAAGAAATGTCGAATATTTCCCTTTTTCACTTAATTAATTGCTTTCAATCTATTTATCTTCATTCTGCTCGCAAGTGATAAATTCTGATACGTGTGTGCTAATTGGCTTTTTCGCCATTCGTGTATGTTCGATGAAGGTGGTCTCTTATTTTATCGCATAGTCGGATTATGTTGATTTAATTTCCATCTATTTTAATTTGTTCGACGTCGCTGGTTCGTTTCCTAATTACCAGTCGAACCATTAAATTCACTGGGTAGTTGAGGCGGTTTGCGCATTAAATGGGAACAATCTCAGCCGTTGATCGTGGCGTTTCCTTGACCGTTGGATATAGTCCGCGTCAGTTACCTTGGGTAGCGTAACAGTCGGCTACTTAAATGCGTTCCATCCTGACCGTTGATCCTGATAAATCTGGGCCATTGGATTGGAATGGCTAATCCTATAAATAGGTAAAGGGGTGACCCATATTCTTCACTTCTAAACTATACCAACATGTTCCTTTTTAGGAAATATCCGACGAAAAAATCCCTCGATAGTTCGATCTTTGAGATCAAGTTATCGAAGGGTCCCTTACCCTATTTTGGGACCTTTCATCTTGTTCGACCTCCAGATCGATATAAAAAATGTTGATATTCTTTTCGATTGGGTGGTATCGGTAAAGGGAGTACTTCAATGGGTGGGCCTCGTTGTTCGAATGGGTGGCATCGGTAACGACAACGAGGTCTGCCCGGGGGCATCTCGAAATCCTCATTGGCTCGGCACTCTGCAACATATGCCGGGTCCTTGGTAATTTCGAGGTGCTTCCGTTTTAGTCGGGGGACAGGGGTGAGGTAGAAAGTATGGCAGCCGATCAGATGGTGGAGGACTTAAAGCGCAAAAATTTTGGGCGGCTTTTTCCTCTTCTGTCACTTGGTCGAAGCAGAGAGACCCATCACCCATGGTCGATTTATTGACTGAGATGGTGTGTGTCTGTCTGGTAAGCATGCTGCAATTAAAAGATCCTCCTGTCCTTCGCTGACACCGAGGATGAATCGTCCCTTCAAGGCCCCGATCAATGAGAGGAAAAGCTATAGGCGAAAAACCTCCATATTTAAGCCTATAGCTAATCCGAAGTCGGTCGTCATCAGCAGTCCTCGGTCGCCAAATATGTAGGAAAACTCGGGATTTCCTCAACTTAGTCGATTAGCCAATGTAATAGTCTGTATTAGGTTTCTTTATACATTTGTATCCTCAACTTATTCGATTTCACTTGTACATTTGTATCCATGTCGATATAATGAAATAAAATATTCATTAATACTTCAATTTTGTCGACTTGTTCCTTTTATTTGAATTTTAATTTTTATTTCCGAATGTGTTTGTTGATATGGATTTCATGATCCAAGCCTTTATTATAATCGAGATATATCACTGCTTTGCCGACGTTGCTTTTATAATCGGTGTCTTTACTATTATCAAGATATATTGTATACTTAGCTTATTTATAGCCCTTTGCTCCGCAATTTCGATTTTTCGATGTAGTAGTCGATCTCGATTTTTATCTCATCAAGTTTGTCAATGTAATTTATGATCGATGTATTTACCATAATCGAGATACGTTTATCCTCAGCTTATTTATAGCTTTTTGCAATTTCGATTTTTCGATGTACGTTTGGTGGTTTTGACGATTTGGAGAATTCCTCTCAATGCCTCAACAGCTATCGAGGTACGTTTGGAGATTTCGACGATTTGGAGAATTCCTCTCAATGCCTCAACGGCTATCGAGGTACGTTTGGAGATTTCATCCCGATGCCTCAGCGGCTATCGAGGTACGTTTGGAGATTTCGACGATTTGGAGAATTCCTCTCAATGCCTCAACGGCTATCGAGGTACGTTTGGAGATTTCGACGATTTGGAGAATTCCTCTCAATGCCTCAACGGCTATCGAGGTACGTTTGGAGATTTCATCCTGATGCCTCAGCGGCTATCGAGGGACATTGGCGAATTCATCCCGATGCCTCAGCGGCTATCGAGGGACGTTGGCGATTTCATCCCGATGCCTCAGCGGCTATCGAGGGACATTGGCGAATTCATCCCGATGCCTCAGCGGCTATCGAGGGACGTTGGCGATTTCATCCCGATGCCTCAGCGGCTATCGAGGGACATTGGCGAATTCATCCCGATGCCTCAGCGGCTATTGAGGGACATTGGCGATTTCATCCCGATGCCTCAGCGGCTATCGAGGGACATTGGCGATTTCATCCCGATGCCTCAGCGGCTATCGAGGGACATTGGCGAATTCATCCCGATGCCTCAGCGGCTATCAAGGGACATTGGCGATTTCATCCCGATGCCTCAGCGGCTATCGATCTATATGATAGTATTAGAAAGTAACAAAAGAGCTTTTTATATTGATTCCAAAATAAAAGAAAGATTGTTCTTCTCCAGGAAATTACAAAAACAGCTGGGAATATAGACAAACTAAAGAAAATTTCTTAAGCGTAGAATTTTCTGAGGTTTCTCCCGTTCCAGGTTCTCTTCACGAGTTCTCCTTCCATTGTGCTTAATCGATACGCGCCTTTTCTGCCTGCTTCGATTACCTTGAAAGGCCCTTCCCAATTGCAATCGAGCTTACCCTTTTGCTTGGATACGTCTACTCGTTTTAGGACGAGGTCTCCTACTTGAAAAGATTTTAATCTTACATTTTTATCGTAAGCCCTTGCCATGGTAGTCTTGTATGCTTGGATTCGGGTGGAGGCTCTTTCTCGCTTTGCTTCCGCCTGATCGACTTCGAAATTTCTTTTGTCCGCATTATCCGATTCGTTGTACATATCAGTTCTCGACGATGTGACTTCCAGTTCAGCAGGAGCAACTGCCTCAGAGCCATACACGAGACTAAAAGGAGTTTCCCCAGTTGCAGCTCTTTCCTTTGTTCGATTGGCCCAAATGACCCATGGTAACTCATCGAGCCAAGCACCTCCCGCTTCCGATAATCTTTTCTTTAAAAGCTTTACGATTTCTCGGTTGGTTATCTCAGTTTGTCCGTTTGTTTGCGGGCAACCTACCGAAGTAAAACGCAGATCGATTTTGTGTTTCGAACACCAATCCACTACTCTTTTCCCCACAAATTGGGGTCCATTATCTGAGATGATTACTCTAGGTATGCCAAACCTGCAGAGGATCGACCAATAGAAGTTGATTATTTGGGTCTGAGAGATTTGCTTTAGTGGCACCACTTCTACCCATTTACTGAAATATTCCACTCCTACAAGTAAATAACGTTTCTGTCCTCGTGCCATCGGTAGCGGTCCAACCAAGTCTACACCCCATTGATCGAAAGGCCAAGCAATGGATATTGACTCCATCTTTTGCGCCAGTTGATTCGGCATGGTGGCGTGATATTGGCATTTGGCACACCTTTTAGCATAATCATTGGCGTCTTTGACCAAGGAAGGCCAATAATATCCCAGATGTGATATTCGAACTGCTAACGCTCTGCCTCCCGAATGGCTTCCACAAGATCCTTCATGGACTTCCTTTAGTATTAGGTCGATCTGGGGAGAAGCTACGCATTTGTGCAGCACTCCAGAGACAGATCGTCGATACAATTCGTTTCCAATGACTGCATAGCGGGGTGCCCTATACTTGAGTCTTCTTGCTTCAGTGTTGTTTGTTGGGAGGGTTCCGTTCACTAGATAATCCAGTATTGGAGCTTTCCAACTACTGCGATCGTCATCGAGATAGAGTATATCCGCTCCAGGGGGACTCTTCTTGGTATCGATGGCCGGTTTCTCTGAAATCAACAGTGTTACCTTCCGAGTCTTGATTCCTTCTATTAGATTTCCGAACTTGGAGAGAGCATCGGCCCTCGTATTCTTTGTCCTCCTTATATATTCGAGTTGGAATGCATCGAGTCGCGATACCTGCTTGTTGACCAAAGCTAAATATTTGATCATTGAATCTTCTTTGGTTTCGAAAAGACCCTTAAATTGCTTTTCAACGAGCTGTGAGTCGGTGTAAGCAATTAAGTTTTTTATTCCTGTTTCTACTGCCATTTTCAATCCTGCCAGCAGGGCCTCATATTCTGCTTCGTTGTTGGATACTAGAAAGTCTAATTTTGAAGCAAATTCAAGCTCTTCCCCGTTTGGGCCTTGAAAGTAAATTCCAGCACCACCGTCTGTCGACGTTGAGGATCCATCGACATGCAGCATCCATTGCTCCTCCTTGTCGAACACGACTTACATAATAAATCGGGTTGTTCTCTTTTGCTTCCATCCTGACAAGAGCTGAACTGATCGCTTGTTCGGAAACTGCGATATAGAGGTATAAATCTTCATTATCTTTTGGTTTGGCCAAAAGGGGAGGTGACATAAGATAGGATTTGAGTTCTTCGAATGCCTGGTCGCATTCTTTCGACCACTCGAACCTCTTTGCATTCCTCATTATTTTGAAAAAAGGGAGGCTCTTATCTGCCGAACGAGATATGAATCGATTGAGGGCTGTGATTTTTCCAACTAGCCTTTGTACTTCATTTAAGTTCCGAGGAGCCTTCAAATCGATGACCGCTTGTATCTTTTCTAGGTTTGCTTCAATACCTCTCTCGTTTACCAAGTACCCAAGGAATTTTCCTGACCTAACCCCGAAAGTACATTTGGCTGGGTTGAGCTTCATTCCATATTTCCTCATTATGTCGAAAGCCTCTTTAATGTGTTCCGGATGATCTTTCTCGTTTAGGCTTTTGACCAGCATGTCATCGACATATACTTCCATCGATTTCCCCAACAAGCCATCGAACATCTTATTCACCAGCCTTTGATAAGTGGCTCCTGCATTTCTCAATCCGAAGGGCATTACTTTGAAGAAATATACACCCATTTCGGTAATAAAAGCTGTCTTGTCTCGATCCTCTAGTGCCATAAAAATTTGGTAAAACCCCTGGAATGCATCCATCATACTCAAAATAGCACAGCCAGCAGTGGAGTCGACCAGGGAGTCGATTCTCGGAAGCGGATATGGATCCCTCGGACATAGTTTGTTAAGATCCGTAAAGTCGTTACCCATTCTCCACTTTCCTCATCCCTTGGAAACTAGGACGACATTGCACAGCCACTCCGTGAATTGTATCTCAGCGATGTAGTCAGCATCTAGAAGTTTCTTCACTTCCTCCTTTATAATCCTGTTTCTCTCTGGACCAAAATTTCGTTTATTTTGTCTCGCTGGTCGAGATGACGGATCTATATTGAGTCTATGGACTATAATCTTCGGATCTATTCCTTGGAGGTCAGTGGTTGACCAAGCAAAGACATCCACATTTTCCCTCAAGAATTCGATCAGCTGAGTTTCGAGCCCTTCAGATAGTTGAGTGCCTATCCTCGTTGTTTTCGATGATTCCCCTGGTACCAATTCGATCGATTTATGCCCTTCGGAAGGTTCAATTCTTTCGAATTTTCTCTTTTTGGGATTCATCTCCTTTTGCATCTCGCTTTTTTCAGCAAAACACGTTTTCTTTACCTCGTCCACCTCGACCGGTGCCGATGGACTATTCTGCTGCTCCGCTGGTGACTTTTCGTTACCGAAGAAAGAGTTATTTTTTTATACTGTTTGTCTAAAGATACCGTGTAACAGTCCCAGCCTTCCCTTAGATTTCCTCGAACTTCTCCTATCCCTGGAGTGGTCGGAAATTTCATCTTCTGGTGGTAAGTTGAGATAACGGCCTGGAAACTATTTAAAGCCGGTCTTCCCAATATGACATTGTAGACACAAGGCGCGTCGACAATCAAAAATTTAATCATTCTCGTTCTCGAGTTTCCTTCATCTCCCAAGGAAAGAGACAAAGTGAGTGTACCCTTGGGAATAACTTGAGCGCCTCCAAAACCCACAAGTGGGGTAGCCACTGCGTCGAGGGGAGTCGGGCCGAGATCCATTCGCTCTAAAGCATCTTGGAAGAGGATATTTGCCGAACTGCCTGAATCTATTAAGATTCTCTTAACAGTAGCTCCCGCAATTTGTGCTGTGATCACCATAGGGCAGTCTGGTACATCCTGGTTGTTGAATGGTATGAAATTGGGTTGTAGGTCAGACTCATCGAAACCGATCATTTTGTTCTGCTGGGTTGGTCTTATCGAGAACACTTCCCTTCTTTCATTTTGGGCTCTATCTCTTATAACTCGAGACACTACCCTTCTTAAATTTTTACTATCTCCCCCCGCCGGGCCTCCAGAGATCATATTGACTATTGTTCCAGGTTGTGCTCTTCTCAGCTGGTCTTCTCTATCCTTCGAGCGTTGCTTTCTTCTAGCGGGGGATCTCGAACGTGACCTGTTGTCTTTCTGTCGATTTCTAGGTTGCTCATTCTCTGACGTCTTTACATACCCAGTGAGGTGCCCTTCTGCTATCAATCTTTCAATCTCGTCTCTAAGTTGATAGCAGTCATCAGTATCGTGTCCTCTCTGTCGATGAAATCGACAATACTTTTTTGAGGCTGGGTAGTCCTTAATTGGAGCCGATTTTCTCAGCAGGTTGTGGTCCTGGATAGCGAATAAGATTTCGGATCTTAGCTTTTTGAGGGGAGTGTAATTATCGTAGTATTCTTTGTTCGACCTCCCCAACCCTTGTCTTCCTGGATTGTGATTTCTCTCTTCTCTATATACCTTTCTGTTTCTACCTTCATAAGACCGATTGGGTTGCGGCCCCTCGATTGGTCTATCAGGGATGCCAGACGACTGTCCCTCTTCAGGCTTCGTCAACCCAAAGAAGGTTCCTCTCAATTTATTCATTTCTTCTTCATTCATGTATTGATTTGCCATTTCCATCAATTTTTCATATGTAGCGGGGTTTTCTCTTACTATTGCGCTGGCGAATCCTCGATTTAAAGTGCTTTGGAAAAGAACGGTAATTAAAAAATCAACTCTTGGCATTTCAACCTTAAGGAGCTCATTGTTAAACCTTCCCATGAAACTTCTGAAAGTTTCTCCCGGGTTATGTATGATTGAATATAAATGGTTTGCAGGGGGTCTGACCGCCCTCTTACTACCAAACTGACTCATAAACTTGTCACAGAGTTGGTCATAGTCGAAGATAGATTTTTCCTCCAATCTTCCGAACCAGGATTGAGCCATTCCGGCTAGTGTGGTGGAGAATGCCTTTGTTGCTACATTATCGGAGATGCCGTGAAGCTGCATTTGGAGATTAAATGAGGCCATGTGTTCATCGGGATCTTCCGTTCCGAAGTAACGGGGTAACTGAGTGGGCAATCTCTTGTCGAGAGGCAACCTTTCAAAGAATATTTCATCACAAAATGGTGATTTCCTTAATCGAGAGTTTGATACTGGAGGTTCATTCTTCCTTTCTTGTTTGTCTAACTTTTGGTGCAGCGATCTTACTTCTGAGGCCAATTTGTTGACCTCTCTGACTGATTGCTCCTGCAAGTCTTCTTCCGCGCCATGCCTGACCTGATGTTGATCGGCTCGACTGATTGCTTCATTTGCCTCGAATCCTGTTCGTGCACCAAAGGCGGCAACATGCGGGGGTCGTCGAGTTTGAATGGCGGTTTCTTTAATCTCCGCGAGCCACTCCTTTTTGGCTTCATTGAGAATGGCTTTTAAATCGTCTCTTGTAAGCTGTATTATCGGAGGAGCCGGTGGTCTTGAAGCCCCGGCCTCGACATGAGGTGCTGGATCAGGATCACGAGTTATTAAATTATCTCCTTGACCCTCTCCATTTTGATCGCGATTTCCCTCCTTTTCTCGCGCTTGGACTGTTTTTGATCTTGTAGTCATTTTTTCACGTTTTCAAAGTTATGTTTCCCACAGACGGCGCCAATTGATGAGTACGTTATCGTTAGGGTACTTATTCCTTGTCGAACACGACTCGCCAATAAGAGGATCGGCAGGTCAGCTATGCTAGTCCTCGATTTGTATAGGGAATCCTAACCTGAAAACAAAGACAACTACGTCAGGTTAATGCCGGTGGTTACCCGGCGATAACCCTCCGATGCTAAAGTAAGTATCGAGATAAGGGTAGAGATCGGAGTGTAATTGATAGTCGGAGAGTGCATACCTTTTATCTCATTTATGAGGGTTATTTATAGTTTTCCAGGTGCGTCACCGGGTCGAATCACGATTGGACGTTATGGTTCGAATATGGATCCTCAGCAATTGATTCGATCCGATTGTAAGTGGATCAAACATAAGAGGACGTCGGCCACTATGTCGGATAAGTCGAAGAGATCGAGGTCGACGCCGACGTGATGCTTATTTGTTCATAAACGATGTGAATTACCGATGAGTGTTTATCATGACGAAGACTTGGTACATCACTATCAATTTTGCAGCCAGCAAGATCTGAATCTGAATATCCAATAAGCTCAAATCCAGATTCTCTAGGATACCACAATCCCAATTCTTGAGTGCCCTTAATATATTTCAGTATTCTCTTGGCAGCTAAGAGATGAGATTCCTTAGGATTTGATTGAAATCTCGCACAAACCCCAACAGAGTACATGATATCAGGTCTGCTGGCTGTTAGATATAACAGTGACCCAATGATGCCTCTGTATTTGGTTATGTCCACTGATTTGCCATCTTCATCTTTATCCAAACGAAGACTAGTAGACATTGGAACAGTAGCAGTGGAGCTAGTTTCCATACCAAATTTCTTAAACAGATCTTTTGTGCATTTTGCTTGGTTGATGAATATTCCATCAGGCAACTGTCTAACTTGCAAACCAAGAAAATAATTGAGTTCACCCATCATGCTCATTTCAAACTTATTTTGCATAAGCTTGGAGAACTTGTCACACATCTGTTGGTTAGTTGAACCAAAAATAATATCATCTACATATATTTACACAACTAATATATGATTCTCCCATTCAATTGTGAACAAGGTCTTGTCTACCTTACCTTTACGAAATCCTTTAATTAAAAAAAAATCAGATAGGGTATCATACCATGCTCTTGGAGCCTGTTTCAGTCCATAGAGGGCTTTCTTTAGACGATACACCTTGTCTTCTTGTTGATAAGCTTCAAATCCAGGCGGTTGTTCAACATACACTTCTTCTTGCAATTCTCCATTGAGAAATGTTGACTTCACATCCATCTGATAGACAATGAAGTTCTTGTACGCAGCATAGGCAAGAAACAGTCTGATTGCTTCATGTCTTGCTACTGGTGCAAATGTTTCATCAAAGTCAATTCCTTCTTCTTGACAATAACCCTTGGCCACTAATCTTGCTTTATTTCTGGTGACAACACCATCTTCATTCATTTTATTTCTGAAAACCCATTTAGTGCCAATTACTCTTTGATGACTTGGTCTTGGAACTAAGTACCATACTTCGTTCCTTTCAAATTGATTCAACTCTTCTTGCATAGCTTCAATCCAGAAGGAATCACTGAGAGCTTCTTCAATTTGTTTAGGCTCTATTTGAGATAGAAAACTGACAAACATAGCATCTTGTGCAGCAGCTCTTCTTGTTTTCACTCTATCCAGGGGATCACCAATCACTAACTCTGGTGTGTGATTCCTTAGCCATCTGAGATCAGGTTGCAGATCTGGATGTTGTCCGTGATTTTTCCCATTATTTAATACAAAGCATTTACAACCAAAAATTTTAAAGTAATGAATGTTTGGTTTCCTGTTGTTGCAAACTTCATATGGAGTTTTGTTCTGATTTTTGTTGATCATGCATCTGTTCTGGGTAAAGCAGGTTGTATTTGTTGCTTCTGCCCAAAATCTTTGTGGCAGTGTAGCTTCAGCTATCATAGTTCTGACAGCTTCCTTTAGTGTTCTGTTTCTCCTTTCAGCAACACCATTCTGTTGAGGGGCTCTAGCAGCTGAATACTCATGATGTATTCCTTTGATGTTACAATACTCTTCAACAGTAGAGTTTGTGAACTCTGTCCCTCTATCTGATCTGATCTTCAATATTTTTATGCTTTTCTCATTCTGGATCAGTTCCATCAGATTAGTAAGATGTTCCTTGGTTTCACTCTTCTTCTTCATGAAGATCACCTAAGTATATCTTGAATAGTCATCCACAACAGCTAGGCAGTATTTCTTTCCACCATTTCTGACTGGATCAATGGGTCCAAATAAGTCCATGTGTAGCAGCTCCAAGATTCTTTCAGAAGATTGGTGCTTCTTGCTTTTGAATGATGACTTTATTTGTTTCCCTTTCTGACATGCGTCACAGAGCTTATCTTTGCTCATGACTGTTTTTGGAATCCTTGTACCAGATCATTCTTTATCAATCTGTTTATGGTCTTGAAGTTTAAATGATTCATCCTTTTGTGCCACAGCCTACTTACTTCACTTGGTGTTGATGCTACCAAACAAATGCTTGAATTCTTTTCAGCAGAATTCCAGTCGACTATGTAGACATTTCCTTGTCGTCTTCCAGATAAAATTACCTTCTTTGTACCAATCTGTTCAACATAGCACTTATCTGTTGAGAAGATGACTGAATATCCTTTGTCACAAAATTGACTTTATGCTCAGCAGGTTGTACTTTAGGCCTTTAACATATGAGACGTCAGATATCTCTATGTTTCCTTTGATTAATCTTCCTTTAGCTACAATTCTTTGCTGTCTCCAAAAGTAACCTTTGGACCATCCACAGCAACAGCATCAGTCAACTCATATATGCTTCCACACATGTGCCTTGAACAACCACTGTCCAAGTACCAAATTCTTCTCTACTTTACTCCTACTTCTAATCCTAACCTACAAAACAAAAATAAAATTGTTTTAGGTACCCTTATTGAGAGGGTCCTGAATGATTAGTTCCACCTTTGACAACCCAAGATGTTGATGTCTTAGGCTTCTTAGGCTTCTAAGTTTTGACAGGAGCATGAACAGTTTTATCATTATCATATTCAGCAGATAAGTCAGGTTGATGATCAGTATGATAAGGAAAATGTTCATAAGCAGGGTAAGGTGCATGATAAGCAGGATATGCATGCATTGGATGAGCACGATATGGTGCATAGTAAGTTGGAAATTGAGGTGCATGATACACAGGAGGATATGCAGCAGGTTGCACATAATAGGACTCATTTCCATACCAAGCATTTTGATTTTTCTTATTCTTATGCTTCTTTGGTTTACTAGATGTTTGCTCATTAACAGACGACTGAGTTTTACCACTAGTCTGATTCATTTTAGCTTTATCAGCAGACTTCTTAGGACTCTGTTGTTTGGTCTTACTAGTCTGTTTACCTACACTAGGCTCTTTGCTCTTTTTAGCCTTAGGAGTTTTTGTCTCCTTTAACACTTTCTCAGGTGAAGCAGGTTTAGTAGTTTGAACATACAGAATGACCTTACTATTGTCAGCAGATATAAATTTTTCAGAATGATTCAATTCTAGCTTATCCTGTTCTAAAGGCATCTCCTGTTTACTAGATATATGAGTGGATGCAATATATGATTTCTCATGAGACTCAATAACTTTTTCAAGTTCCATGATTTTTCCTTTATAAACATCACATTCAGCTTTTAGAGATTCATATTCTTGCTCAAGCTTTTTATATTCAGCTGATTCTCTTGGCTTTTCAGCTGTGAGTTTCAGTGAACTGTTTTACTCTTTTAGCAATATCATCTCTTCCTTAAGCTTTTTATATGCTTCAGCAATACCAGTATTGTTAAGCATCATTTGTTCAAATGAATTAAATAATTCATTATCAAGAGGAGTTACCTCATCCTCAGAGTCATCAGATTCCTTGGCCATCAGGCAGAGGAGAGCAGGTTTCTCTTCATCAGAAGATTCTTCATCAGACGTGTCTGACTCTGAATCAGATGAGTAGATAGCAGTCAGCTTTTCTGCTTCAGCTACCATTGCTTTGCCTCTTTGATGCTTTCTTTCTTTTCTGATTCTCTTTTCTTCTTCAGTGTATTTCTCTGCTTTTGGATATGGACAGTCTTTGATGAAGTGTCTCAATTTCCTGCAGTTATAACACATTAGTTTGGCTTTATAATCATCCTTATCTTGAGAAGAAAAGTTAGGTTTAGAAGTAGAAGCATTGTTGTATTTGTTCTTCATTTTTCTTTTGTAGAACTTCTTGAAATTGTTTATCAGCAATGCTACATCTCCAGCTGTGTACTCCTTTTTGTTGAGTAATGTGGCTTCATCAGATGAGTCCACTTCTTTGCTTTTCTGTGCTGGTCTTCTGGGATTTTCAGCAGCGACTAAGGCAGCTGTGGATCCTGAAGTTGAGGTTTCTTCAATTCTCATTCTTGGCAGTTTATACTCATATGCCTTGAGTACTGAGAACAGCTCTGTAAGAGAGATTTTTCCCAAATCTCTTGATTCTTCCATTACTGTCACCTTCATATTGAATTTTGGAGGTAAAGCTTTCAGCACTATGATGGTTATCTCTTTATCCGTGAAGGTTTTTTCAAGCTTTAAAACTTCATTTAGTGTTCTGGTGAACCTAGTATCCATCTGATCAATGGTCTCTCCAGACTTCATTTTGAAGTTATCCAGCTTTTCCAGAGCAACACTCAGCTGATGCTCTTTAATGGCGTCCTTTCCTTCGCTCATGTCTCTGACTTTATCCCACATCTCCTTTGCAGTTTTGCAATGTTTGACTTTATCAAACCGATCATTATCCAGGGCTTTAGTCATGATAAATCTTCCGACTTTGTCAAGATTGAACAACTTTATTTCTTCGGCTGTCATCTCATGCAAGTCTTTCTCCACCACGGTATCAACTTCATTTATCTTTATCGTCTTGGTGAATCTGAATGGACCTTTTATGATACATGTGTACATGTTATCATTATAAGCGGCTAGAAAAATCTCCATCCTGATTTTCCAGTCTTCAAAAGACATACCAGCAATGTGGGGAACATGGCTGCTACAATCCATTTTTCAAAAAGTTTTTATTTTTCAAAAAGATTCTCTTTTGAAAAGTTTTGAAAACCTTTAAAAAACACTTGGATCAAGCTCGTTGATCAGGCAGCTGATTCGAATGAACCATCTGCTCTGTTACCACTTGTTGGTCCCAAGTGGTCAGATGAGGTCTAGAGGGGGGGGGGGAGGATGAATAGACCTCTTAAAATTTTAGACTTAAAAACTTTTCAATCGTCTGTCAGCAGACTAAGCTTATGAAGAACAGTAAGCTGACTGTGCTGATCGTGAACAAATCTTGAACAGCAGAGTGACCACTCTTCTTATAGTAACTTAGATGATTTCAGCAAAATCAGTTTTACAAGAGTATACTTGCAGCGGATAATTTGTAAGTGTTTTTCACAAGTAGACTAAGTCTATTTAAAGATTTTATCCCCAGTTTAAAAACTCCTTCAAAATCTTTAAAGCAATTCAAAGTGTTTACTTATGCAATTTTGAAATATGTAAGAAAACTTAAATGCAAAAATAACACAAAGAATTTTTATAGTGGTTATATGGATAAAAATCCTTTAGTCCACTCTTCCAGATCACTTAGATTCTGGGTTATACTATAAACACTAAGTTTACAATATTTCTCCACTTACACCTAAACAACAAATGAGAAGGCTGTAAGCTCACAATAGGAAATCACTCAGAAAACCTATCCTCTGAAGTTAGATCCCTCACAAAGATGGATCTAAACTCCGCACAACACTCAGCTAATACAATTTCACTCAGAAAGTATTTTCTATTTGGCTTCAACTTGGTTTTTGTCAACAGATGACTTCACCAGACGAGTGAGCTGTTCTTGAGCTTCTTGAGACTTAAAAAATTTCTGCTTCGAAAACAAAATCTTAGAATGTTGTTGTGTGTCTCGCTCGTTGAAATCAGCTCTATTTATACTTGGATTTGAAAATATGACCGTTGAAGGAAGTCACAAATCAAATCCATAGCCTTTAGCCCAAATTCAGAACGGCTCCCTGCTACAGTACTTTTTCTGCTGTACTTTCCTGTAGCTGCATTAAATGCACTCTGCGGATCCGAGAATAATCTTCAATCATTTGCCATTACTACCCTTCTCTTCCAGCATTTATTACACCAAGTGCATTTATTACCGTTGGACTAGCTTCTTGATCTCTTCTACTCAGATGATCGAAGCAACCCTGCTAATAGATACTCTGCTGATCAAACTCTGAACTAATCTGATTTGAGTCAGCTGATGACCTACCCTTCTGATTGCTGTTTCAGCATGAGATCAGTAGTCTTCTGGGCTTAGAATTTTGGACCCTTCTGTTGTCTTCTTTACTTGGTCAAAATTCTTCTAAGGGACCTAAGCTTTCAATACTTAGCTGATTTTGACGTTTTTGAAATCATCAAAACCTTCCCTTATCTTCTTATCTTCATTGCACTTCATCTTCATCTTCATCCAACAATACTCTTTTTCAAACTATAGTAGGAAAAAAAAGAGTAAATAGCATTTTTGGTCCTCCTTATGAATTAACTTTTGTACTTTCGTCCCTCTTAAATTTTTTATATCAAATTCGTTCCTATTATCAATGTAATATAACACATAAGTCCCTTTTAAATAAAAAATATATTCTAAAGTGGACGAAAGTTGATGTATTTTGTATTTAAGAGGGACTAATATGTTACACTACATTGATAAGTGGGATGAATTTGTTTCAAAAAAATTAAGAGGGACGAATGTGTTATAAGAGGGACGAATGTGATACATTATATTAATGAGAGGGACCAATCTGCTATAAAAAATTTAAGAGGGACGAAAATGAAAAATTTAACCCATAAGGAAAGACAAAAAATGATATTCACTCAAAAAAAAAATCATATAAATCACATGGATTAAATTGCCAGTAACTCCTTCAAATTTTTACAGGGGTTTAAATTTTTAATATGACAAATGACAATAGATAAATTGAACATTCTCTTTTAAAAATGAACATTTTTTTTTCCAGAACAGATAAATTGAACATTTTAACATAGTGGAAATGAGAGTTATTAATCCTTAAATGATCATTAATTTGCTTAATAATTTGGGAAATTGTTACCTCTTTGTCATGACCATGGAGTTGATTAATGATGGATTTGTGATGAAAGGGGGAATCTTGAAATTAATTGAAGAGTTGCCTGTACAAATGGGTAAAAATGGAGGCTTTAGGAAACTGGGAATTGCAAAAGTAATTGGGGACTTAGTTGAAGAAACAGGAAGTGGGAAACATTCTCTGGAGTTATAATTTGAAGATTACGTGGCATTATTTGAAGAGTACAATTAGGCTAATGTTAAGAGCCAATATTTTATATTATTTATTTACTTTGTTTCCTAAATTATAATTAGGGTTAATTAAACGCATGTAACACACTATATAAGTGTGATAAGTTGAATCATTGTTTTTTATCCAGAAAAAGTTACTCATTCTTGCCTCCTTCTTTCTTATTTTCTCTGCTATTATTTCTTGTTCACCTCAATTCTCTTTAAGTTCTGCAATTATCATTACAAAATTAGCAACAGTTACAATAAAATTACAAAATTGCATCCTGAGTCCTTACATTTGGTACTCAGAGCAAGGTTCATAATACAAAAAAATCACATTTTTTTTTTCTATGGCGGATGGCACTAGACTTAAGGAGTTACAGGATGCTCAAAAACGGATTGAATCTACACTGCTGGTGGAAAGTGAACGACGTACTGCAGTAGAGGAGAACCTCCAAGAGCAGATTTCTTCTTTCTCTATGGATTTGTCAACCAAACAGGATTCATTAAACAACACTTTAACTGCTCTGCAATTGCAGCTATCTACTATTGCTGAACGTTTAGATGTGTACCACAGAGACAAACCAATAATTGGTACTGCTAATCAGCCAAGTTCAGAACATGTTGGCCAAGAATTTTCTGCCCCACGATTTTCTCCATCACGCAATGAGGGAGGTAATTCTAATTCTTTAAATTTTGGGGGTCACCATATTCCTAGAATTGATTTTCCTCGTTTTGATGGTAGTAGCCCTAGGTTATGGATGCTTAGGTGCCATAATTATTTTCAGTTATACCCTTCTATTCCTGATCATCAGAAGGTTACTTTTGCGTCTTTACATTTTGATGGTAAGGCTGCGGTTTGGTTTCAGAATGTTGCACAAAGAAACGTGCACCTATCTTGGTCTCAGTTTTTGGATTTGGTCTCTGCTAGATTTGAGGAGCTTAGAGAAGCTAAGGTTATTGCTGAGTTCAATAAACTCAGGGTCCAGGGCTCTATTGATGATTACATTGAGAAGTTTGAGGAGTTAAAAGCCATGTTATTAATGTTTAATTCTAGGGATTATGATGATGCTTATTTCATTGCCTGTTTTGTGAGTGGCTTGGGAGATGACTTACAGGCTTTCTTTGCTCTTTTTGAGCCCACTACATTACAACATGCTTATCAACTGATCAGAAACCAGGAGACTGCCATTGAGGCTATTTCCAAAAGATCCAAGGGATCTTTTAGGCATAATCTTGCCAGTGGTTCTAGTTTTCATAAGAAGTTACCTCATGCCCCTACTTCTGATCTACAGGTGAGATCTCTCTCACAGAATCAACAAGTTTCATTCCCTCCTAGGAAATTACTTACGACAGCTGAAATGAAGGCCAGAAAGGATAAGGGTCTCTGTTACAATTGTGATGAGCTATTTACTGTGGGACATCGTTGTAAACAAAGACAACTCTATGTTTTGATGTCTTTGGAGGAGGAAGAAGCTTACACGTTGGCCATCTCAAATAATGAGATTGCTGAGGAAGAATTGATCTCTGAAGATATACATGTTTCTTTAAATGCTCTAGCTGGTAGTATTAGCAACAATACTATTAAGCTTCAGGGGGATGTTGGGAATCATAAACTTCATATATTAATTGATACTGGGAGTACTCATAGTTTTTTGAATGAAGAGTTGGCCTTTGTGTTGGGTTGTAAGGTTCAAGAAACTACTCCTATGCTTATTAGTGTGGCTGATGGTAGTAAGATGATTAGCAAGTATACAGTCCCTGATTTCACTTGGACTGTGCAAAATTATGTTTTCACTTTCCCTGTTCGACTTTTGAAGCTTGGAGGATTCCATATGGTTCTGGGTGGAGATTGGTTGAGGGAGACTAGTCCAGTTACTTTTGACTATAAGAACATGACACTGGGATTAGAATTGGGTGGTGTTGAAATCCAGTTGAAAGCTATGACTAATATTGCTGAGTGTAAACTCATCTCTGCTCAATCTCTATACAAAATGATTTGTGAAGGACCTCAGGGTTCTATT
This sequence comes from Penstemon eatonii, assembly GCA_038501285.1. Classification (NCBI taxonomy): domain Eukaryota; kingdom Viridiplantae; phylum Streptophyta; class Magnoliopsida; order Lamiales; family Plantaginaceae; genus Penstemon; species Penstemon eatonii. Next base: position 53,853,099 of record CM076715.1, on the reverse strand, counting down.
GGTCACCTTTTCTCTATTCAGGATACTACTATCACTGAAGTCTCAAGTCCTGCAGTTGAATCACTTTTATGCAAATATGCTGATGTGTTTAGTGAGCCTGTGGGATTACCACCTATAAGGGGTACTGAACATCAAATCATTCTCAAGCCTGATGCTACTCCTAAATTACAATATCCTTATAGGTACTCTCATGCTTACAAGGGAGAAATTGAGAATATTGTTCATGAGTTACTGGAAAATGGTACTATAAGGCACAGTAAGAGTTCGTTTGCCTCTCCTGTGATCCTTGTAAGGAAGAAAGATAGCTCATGGCGTATGTGTGTGGATTATAGGTATTTGAATAGCCTTACTATTAAGCATGATTATCCTATTCCTGTTATAGATGAGCTTCTAGATGAACTGAGCGGAGCTGAATGGTTTACTAAAATGGATTTGAGATCTGGCTATTTTCAAATTCGAATGAGAGAGGAAGATGTTTATAAGACTGCCTTCAAGACCCACCATGGTCATTTCGAGTTCATGGTGATGCCTTTTGGGCTTTGCAATGCCCCTGCCACTTTTCAATCCTTAATGAATCAGGTTTTTGCTCCATACCTCAGAAAGTTTATTTTGGTTTTTTTTGATGATATTTTGGTATACAGCAAGACTCTTCATGAACATTTTGATCATTTAGAGCTAACTTTGGGATTATTGAGGACTCACACCTTGTTTGCGAAAAAGTCCAAATGCCAATTTGCTCAGTCTCAAATTGAATACTTGGGCCATATCATTAGCAATGATGGCGTGGCTACTGATCCTACCAAAATTTCTGCTATGTTGGATTGGCCTAAGCCCAACAGTATTAAAGGGTTGAGGGGTTTTTTGGGCCTTACCGGTTACTATAGGAAGTTTGTAAGGAATTATGGTTTAATCAGTAAACCTTTGACTGATATGTTGAAGAAGGATTGTTTCTTTTGGGGCCCAGATTCTTTGGCTGCTTTTGATCAATTGAAGGAAGCTATGGCAAGTTCTCCTGTTCTTGCTCTACCTGATTTTACTAAGCCTTTTATAGTGGAAACTGATGCTAGTTCTAAGGGCTTGGGTGCTGTTTTAATGCAAGAATCTAGACCTATTGCTTATATTAGCAAATCTTTGTGCCCCAGAAATCAGGCTCTTTCTATTTATGAGCGAGAGTTTTTAGCTGTTTTATTGGCTATTAAAAAGTGGAAGCACTATCTACAGGGTCAGCACTTTATTATTAGAACTGATCAGCAGAGCTTGAAATATATCTTGGAGCAAAAGGTTGTTTCCGCTCTCCAACAGAGATGGATTACTAAGCTGTTGGGTTTGGATTATGAAATCCAGTATAAAAAAGGCTCAGAGAACAAAGTTGCCGATGCCCTCTCTAGGGTGGGGATGGATTCTGGCCAGTCTTTGGCCATTTCTTGTGTGCAGCCAGTTTGGGTTAAGGAGATTTTAGATAGCTATGATGGGGATGAGGAGATACAGAAAGTTTGTGCTGCTCTGCTTTTGAATAGTACTGACTTTCCAAATCATATTTTAACAAAAGGGATCCTTAGATATAAGGGAAAGATTTGGGTGGGTAAAACCACAACTTTGAGGTCCAAAATAATTGACTCTTGCCATAATTCTGCTATGGGGGGTCACTCGGGTATACAGGGCACTTACCAGAGAATTAGGTCTGTGTTTTATTGGCCTAAATTAAAATCTGATGTTATTACATCAGTTCAGTCTTGTGATGTTTGCAGGAGGGCCAAACATGAAAATAATCCTTACCCTGGTTTACTGGAACCATTGGAGATACCAAATCAGGCTTGGTCTCACATTTCTATGGATTTTATTGAGGGTTTACCTAAGTCTGAAGGGAAGTCTGTTATTTTGGTAGTTGTGGATAGATTCACAAAATTTGCTCACTTTTTGGCTATTTCACACCCTTTTACAGCAGCTTCTATTGCTAAAATCTTTTTGGATAATGTGTTCAAATTACATGGTCAGCCTATCAGTATGGTAACCGACAGAGATAAGATTTTTACAAGTTCATTTTGGAGTGAATTATTCAGGTTACTGGGAACTAAATTGGATATGAGCTCGGCCTATCATCCTCAATCTGATGGACAAACTGAGAGACTCAACCAATGCTTGGAGACATATTTACGGTGTTGTACTAGTGCACATCCGAAGAAGTGGATCCATTGGCTCCCGTTGGCTGAATACTGGTATAACACCAGTTATCACTCTGCTCTCAAGATGAGTCCTTTTCAGGCTCTTTATGGTTATGCCCCTAACCATTTCTCCCTAAATCCTTACTTGGATTCCGACAACCCTCATGTCTTGGACACACTTCAACAGAGAGAACACATGATAGACATCATTAAAAATAATCTCAAACAGGCTCAAGGACGAATGAAATTTTTTGCTGATAAACATAGATCTGAGAGGCATTTCGAGGTGGGAGACGAGGTTTATCTCAAACTACAACCATATCGGCAGAAATCAATTTCTTCCAGGGAGAATAACAAACTAGCAAACAAATATTATGGTCCTTATCAGATTTTGGAAAAGGTGGGGAAAGTTGCTTACAAATTGAACTTACCTGCTACTTCTACCATACATCCAGTGTTTCACGTTTCTCTCTTGAAGAAAAAAATCAGCGCTCGTCATGTTCCTTGCCAGCATCTACCTTTAACTAATTCTGACGGTCATATGGAAGCGACGCCTTTACGTGTTTTGGACAAACGATTGGTCAAGAGAAACAACGCTGCTGTTACTCAATTGTTGATTCAATGGTCAGACTCCGACGAAGCTTCGGCGACTTGGGAGGATTTTTATGAGCTGATTAAGAAGTACCCTAGTTTTGATCCTTGGGGACAAGGATCTGGTTCGATGGGGGGTAATGTCATGACCATGGAGTTGATTAATGATGGATTTGTGATGAAAGGGGGAATCTTGAAATTAATTGAAGAGTTGCCTGTACAAATGGGTAAAAATGGAGGCTTTAGGAAACTGGGAATTGCAAAAGTAATTGGGGACTTAGTTGAAGAAACAGGAAGTGGGAAACATTCTCTGGAGTTATAATTTGAAGATTACGTGGCATTATTTGAAGAGTACAATTAGGCTAATGTTAAGAGCCAATATTTTATATTATTTATTTACTTTGTTTCCTAAATTATAATTAGGGTTAATTAAACGCATGTAACACACTATATAAGTGTGATAAGTTGAATCATTGTTTTTTATCCAGAAAAAGTTACTCATTCTTGCCTCCTTCTTTCTTATTTTCTCTGCTATTATTTCTTGTTCACCTCAATTCTCTTTAAGTTCTGCAATTATCATTACAAAATTAGCAACAGTTACAATAAAATTACAAAATTGCATCCTGAGTCCTTACACTCTTGAATCGCACTAGTGTTACATCTTTTGCATTTTCTTCTAAACTTCTAATAAACAAATTCCCTTTTCTTTGGGGTATCCATCTTGAAAGCTGTGAAGTTTATTAAAATTTTAATAAATCTCTTCACGAAATCGCCGAGAAAGATGAGGACGGCCATTGCACTGATTCGCAGAAGAACAGGTAATAAATTTGCCCATCTATTTTTCTACTCACTACTCAGTATTTCAAATTGTTTGTGAAAAATATAGATACTTTTCGAGCAAACCCAGATTGGATTTGAGTGGTATAAAAGAGATGGAAGATGCTAATTACATGTTTCGTGAAATGCTAAAAATGCGACCTCAGCCCTCTGTTATCGAGTATACTGTTGAATTTGGTGGTCAAGATGAAACAATACTTCCATGCCATCTATATGTTCGACGAAATGTGACCATTGCGATTAATTGCTACTGTCTTGTTAATCGGGTAGATTTTGGGTTTGCAATTTTAGGCAGCTTCTTCAAGCGTGGGTACGAACCAAATACAGCAACCTTTACCACTCTCCTTAAAGGGCTATTCTTAGAAGAGAAGGTGGCCGAGGCAGAAAATTCTTCGAGAAATTGTTAAGGTAGGAGCTCTGTGAGCCTAATGAAGTTATGTTTCTCACTGTGATAAATGGGTTGTGCAAACGGGGGCACACTCTTACAGCCGTTCGTTTGCTTGGAAGTTTAGAAAAAGGAAGCTTCAAACGGATGTCCAAATCTATAGTGCAGTAATTGATAGTCTATGCAAAAATAGAATGGTTGATGATGCTCTCCAACTCTTGTCCAAAATGATTGATATGGGAATTTCGCCTGATGTCATCACTTATAATTCGACTATTCAGGGATTATGTGATTTTGGTAGATATAGTGAAGTTAGAAACTTACTAGTTGACATGGTGGCTCACAAGATCTCCCTTGACGTGTTTACTTTTAGTATATTGATGGATTCATTTTGCAAAGACGGAAGGGTGAAAGAGGCAGAAGATATGTTGGAAATTATGAAGCAAAGAAATATTAATCCTGATATTGTCACATACACTACACTAATAGATGGATATTGTATGCAAGGGGAAATGGAGAAATCAAGAAAAATATTTCATTTGGTTGTGGAGTCGGGCCTTAAGCCTAATATTATCACCTATGGTAGTTTGATTGATGGGTATTGCAAGAAAGGTGACGTGGATGAAGCTTGGAGACTCTTTCTTGAAGCAAGTTGTAAAGGGTTGGAGCACACAGTAGTTACCTATAACTCCATGTTACACGGATTACTTTCTGCTGGTAGAATTGATGCTTGTTGGAAGCTTTTCCATGAGATGAAAGTTCATCAAGTGATTCCTGAATTACCAACTTATAATATTTTGATATGTGGCTTGTGCAAAAATTTGAAAGTTGTTGAGGCATTTTCAGTTTTACACACTATGGAAAAAAATGGGGTTAATCCAGATTTAGTTACATACAGTACCCTCATTGATGGGTTGTGCAAGAATGGAAAACTTGAATATGCAATAAATCTTTTCAATGAACTTCCTTCTAGAGGTTTGCAACCTAATGTTATAACACATAACATCATCATTGGTGCGCTTTGTGAAGAAGGGATGACAGAAAATGCTATAAAATTGCTGATGAAAATGGAAAAAAACGGTTGCTTGCCAAATAATGACACATATAATTATTTTGTGCGGGGTTTTCTTAGAACGAAAAAGATTGACGAGGCAATCCCACTCTTGGAAGAAATGACAAGAAAGGAATTCTCACCTGATTCGGATACTATGTACATGTTACTTGATCATCTGAAAGGTGAAGATCAAGATGGTGTTCTTCTTGATGTGATACGGAAGTTTAAGGCAAAAAAATAAATAAGTTGTTCCTGGAAGGTAAACTGTTTATTGGTTTTGCTACTTGCTTATATTAGTTTGGGATTGCAAAAGAAACATTGTGAATGAATACTTTCATCAACATTTTGAGTTTGGTTCTGGTGACGAGTAGGTGCTTCGTCATACTTTGTATGTTCTACTCCTTAAAAAGTATGAAAATGTTGAAACTTTACGTCGTAATAATACGTTACAATAAAGTGTGAGGAAGTCATTACAAGTCAGTTTGTTCAATAATATCCTAACTTCTTGTAGCAATGTGTTTTCAGAAGTCAATGATTTCTAGGGTCATTGTAATTAGTTCATCAGAATAGCTGTCATAGAATTTTTGAAATACACTTATGAAATGGAGGAAACTGATGGTTATACCTTTTGTAATTTTAATACTGGATAGAGCAAAGGATTAGTAATCAACTATTTATATGATATTTCTCTGTGGAACAGTATAGTTGAGGTTTGGCTGAAATGAAAGTGGTATTTTCTGCACTTTAACTGCATGATTGTTGTACTTTTCATCTTCCAATTACATTTGCTAGAGTCTAGAACATACATAAAAGATTGTTTACATTATGTCATCAGAAATTTGTTACTTTTATCTGCTTATTTGCCCAAACAATTGATGTCAAGTCTTTCTTGAAGGTACAGTATTTGACTTTATTGGCTATCTGTCACAAGATTCACAACTGATGTTGAATAAATTAATTTGAAATTTTCTTCTAAAGAAAGATAATTTTTTTTTTTTTTTTTTTTTTATATAGTATTGGAAGAACTAGTCAGTGAAGGTATGGTTATATGTTGAAAATGCAGATGATAATTATAATAATTGAGATTGATAACAAGAAAGTGAAGACTACTACTTTAGTTGAAGAAAGGCAATTTTGTGGGTACTGAGTTTTGCTGTAACAGGGTTCGAGTTTGGGTTAATGACAATGTCGAGGTTCCTAAGATTGAATGAAATTGACAAGAGATAACAAAACCGATAATCTGAATTTTGGACTTGTCCAAGGCGTATTTGTTCTTTTGATATTCCATGTTTCTTATTAAATTATTTCCGAATTATGGTTTCATGTTGTAGTGGCTATTTGATTTTTCAGATTTTTGGGTTTTTGACACTTTGCACCCTGAAATTATAGGGTTTTGGCACTTTGCATCCTAGTGTGTGTTTTGAAGAAAAAATTAATTGATTGAATAGTATAATAGTTATCTTCGAATATTTTAAGTCGGGGTGAAAAATGCTAATATTTTATAATTTTAGGGTGCAAAATGCCAACATTCTATATTTTAAGGGTGCAAAATTTATATTGCCAAGGTGCAAAGTGAAAATAAAATTGAAAATAACTATTCTACACTTCTATCAATGAATTTTCTCACTAAAACACACATTAGGGTGCAAAGTGTCAAATAAATTATATTTTCAGGGTGCAAAGTGCGAAAACTTTTAAGTCAAAGTGCAAAGTGCCAAAATCCTATAATTTCAGGGTGCAAAATGCCAAAAACCCCAGATTTTCGTTAGATTTAAAATCTCAATTTGGGACTTCCTAATTACAGTATTATTTGTAGCATCTGAAAATGTTATAAACTAGTTTGAAGATTTATAAATAATTTTATCTAATCTTGATGAGGTTGTTGCAGATAGAAGTAGCACTCCTGTTCTTCACAAAATCAAGGTCATATCTTACAATAACAAAGTGTAAAAGCAGAAATATTTCTTATTTTTTTGAGGTGCATGTATATTAGGCTTCTTGAAATGTATACCTTGATCGATCCCTAGTTTTCTCGTTTTTGTATTTTTCTGGGTGGAATTAGAGGCAGAAAAATGTTTTGCACAAAATGTTTTGAATCTTAAATCTATGGGAAGGTAAGGTTTAATGTGACCTTGTAACTAATTCGGTGATTGTGCATCACATTTTCTTGTTTGGTTCAGTTTGTTAATGACTTGAACTCTAATTATACCTCAACAATTATACCCCATAATATTTCTGATTGGCAAAATAACTCCACATCTTCAAATTTACTGACGATTTTAGTCCATATTGTTGTTCAATTTAAAAAATGGATCGAATAAGACACGTGCGGACCAATTTGGAGGATAATTATATCTCATAACATTTTATGTTGTCAAAATAACCCCAGACCTTCAAACTTACTGACGATTTTTGTCCATGTTGTTGCCCAATTTCAAAATTGGCTCGAATAAAACATGAGCGAACCAATTTGGAGATTTTACTTATTATATCTACATATCTATTTAATTCATTTGATTTTTAAATAATATTAATAAATCAAATAATACTTTAATATAAATTCGATAAAAAAATTAAAAATAAATATTTTTTTAAATCTAAAATTTATATAATAGTATTAATATTTTATATTTATTAAAATTATACATTATTAATAAGTATAAAAAAAATTTAAAAAAATAGAAAAGCACCCATCCCTCCCAACCCGTAACCATCCCCTCTCCACAAATCATTGGCTGTCAGCGGCTTGAGATCAAAGGACCCATGCTACCGCGGCCTGGGTTCTGCTACAGATCCCAGGCCGCCGGCAGCCTGGGATGTATGATCCCAGTTTGCTGACGGCCTGGGATTTGGGGAGAAGGGGTTGTTTCTAGTTCGGTGGGTTGGGAGGGATGGGTGGTTTTGGTTTTCTTTTTCAAATTTTAAATATTTATTAATAATATATAACTTTATTATTTAAATATATATATATATATATATATATATATTATATACTGTTATATAAATATAAGAATTTTTTAGTTTTTTTGTTGAATTTATATTAAAGTATTATTTGTTCTATTAATATTGTTTATAAAATCAAATTAGTTAAATAGATATGTAAATATAATTGGTAAAAAAATTTAAATTGGTCTGTATGTGTCTTGCTCGAGCCAATTTTGAAATTGAACAACAATGTGGACTAAAATTGCCAGTAAATTTGAATATGTGGGGTTATTGCCAACCTGAAATGTTATGGGGTAGAATTATCAATCAACATAAGTAATGAAATCCACTTTGCAATAGAGCTTAACTGCCACGTCACCACTTAGCGATCATTTTTAACGGCGGTAAGTAGGGCTGTAATCGAGCTGAGTAGTATTGAACGACTCACTGTTCAAGCTTGGTTTGATTTTTACCGAGCTTGAAATTTTGTGTTAGAGCTTGGTTTGATTTTCAATTGAGCCGAGTTCAAACGAGCTTTTATCGAACGAGCTCGAGCCGAGTACCGAGTAGCTTGATATTTTATATGTATTTTTTCAAGTTTTAGCTTCTCGAGCCGAGCTTCAAAAGTTATCGAACGAAAAAAGATGTTCAAGCTTGTTTGATTAGTGTGACGTACCGAGCTCAAACGAGCTTTATCGGACGAGCTCGAGTCGAGTATCAAGTAGCTTGGTTTGATTTTCAGCCCTAGCGGTAAGTGATTCGATTTCTTAAATGTGCAAATGTGCTACCAAATGTGTCGACCTCAATTTTTGTGGTACCACAGAGAATCAACATATAGTTTGGTACCAAAAAGTGCAATTCTCTCGTTATTTTTGATCAAATCAACGTAGAGTTTATATAGATTTGTTTAGAGATAAGAACATTGTTATTTGTTTGAATTTTGAAAGAATATTTTGATAAAAATTACCGATGACAAATTTATATAGAGAGTAGAAAATTAACATGTTTATTTCATTTTTCTCAAACACAAAATAATTTTTGAAAAAAATCAAACAAACAAGTTCTGAGTCTTACTAGATCGGTAGTTAATTTTCTAGATTTGTATTATTCTTATGAAACGTATAAAATCCGATCTGAACAGAGTAGTCGTCTTACGCACACAAAATTCCTAAAATTCTCTAACTCTCTAAGCTCTTTGTTTTCAAGCTTACAGTTTTCTTACATAATCTCACAAATTAATCTCACAAAATGGCTATTGCTGAGGGAAGATACCTTAGTTACGACAAATTTTACTCCTCTGGCACCGATCTGATGCGAGAAATCATGAAGAAAATCAAAGAAGCATCACTAGTACCAGTTCTGGAAGCACATGAGGATCGGGTGTACCCGGAAGATGTTGTAAAATTCTACAAGAACAGGAAATTCAACACCGACAGAACAACTATGACGGTCACAATTGGAGGGAAGAAGATTTGTATTTCCGCTGCTGTTTTGAGTAAAGTTTACGGGTTAACAAATGAAGGAGAGATGTAACAGACCCAGGGTCTGAGAAAGAGGAAGAATTCTGGAGGATTTGTGCTAAAGAAGGGGAAGAAATGACAGGAACCTTAATGAAGACTCAACTAAAAGATGAGTATCAGAGGTTTGCTGACATTATTGGAAAGGTACTGGACTGCAGTACAAGCTCTATGGATGGGTTACCCAGAAAGAGGTATTACACCATGATCTGCATCCACTACGGGTTGAAAGTTAACTGGGCAGCACATGTTTATGAGTTGCTGAGTGACAAGAAGACAAACTTTGCCATTCTGCTTAGTCATCTGTTCATGACTTTGAGATGCCAAATGGGAAGTGGAAAGACTACCCATCCTAGTAAAGAGTTCAAATTATATGAACCGGTTAGAAGTATGGAAACTTCTAAGAGAAAGGCATCTGCCAAGGCTGTTAAGGCCCCTTCTAAGAAGAGCAAGAAGGATGGTCAGACCAGTAGGTCTGCTGATCAAACAGTGACCACCACTGTTGAAGCTGGATCAGCAAAACCTGAAGTTGTGATCCCTGAGAAAGTAATTGATGACTTTACTAAAGAACTAGAGAATATGGAGACTGGATCATCTCCTGAAAGGACTGAGTCTGAAGAAGTTGTTCCCATTCAACCTGCAAAACGAATGAGGACAAGAAGTTCTGCAAGGGGACCTCCCCAAGCTAAACCTACAGGAAGAGTTGCCAAGTCCAAGGCCAAGAGAAAAGTCACATTTACTGAAGAGTCACCTGAAAAGGTAAGAGAGATTCCAGCCACGGCTGAGAGGCCAATCATTATTGAAGAGCCTGTTGTTAAGCCTGCTGGAGAATCTGTTGTTGATATTGGAGCGTCTACTGAGGAAAGAGTAGAACAGCAGACTAGCACAATAAGTGAGGGAGAAACTCTTATGTTGCACCCCACTCCTGTTGCTGCCACTCCAATTCAAGTTGTGGAAAGTCCAGAAGCAAAAAAGCTGAGGACTGGTAAGACTGTGATTCCTTATGTTTCTGCTGCTGAAAAGAAGAGACAAGATGAGGCTGAAAGACAAAAGAAAGCTGCAGAAAAGGCTGAGGAGGATCGTCTGAAAAGCCTTGAGCTCAAAAGGCTGGAAGAAGAAGCCAGCAAGATAACTCAAGCACAAAGGGATGCTATAGAAGCAGCAGAGTTAGCTGCTGTTATTGAAGCAAGTGCCAAGGACTCTCATGGTCCAAAGCAAGCTGGTGGTATAAGGATTGAAGAACCAAGAGATACCACCAAGCCCAAACGAATCATGCCAACTCCTGTTATTCAACCTAAGAGAAGATCAGAAGTAAAACTGGCATTAGAGATTGTCAGAGATAACCCTGAAGCATTTGATGAGTTCATTGCTAGGTTGGATGCTGAAAATGCAAAGATCACTCGTCTGACGATGTTCAATAAGGAGAAAGTTCGCTATAACTGTTGGTCCCAAGTGGTCAGATGAGGTCTAGAGGGGAGGGGTGAATAGACCTCTGAAAATTTTTGAACTTAAAAACTTTTCAGTCTTCTGTCAGCAGACTAAGCTGATGAAGAACAGTAAGCAGACTAGTCTGATCGTGAACAAATCTAGAACAGACGACTGACCACTCTTCTTACAGTGACTTAGCTGTTTTTCAGCAAAACAGTTTTCCAAGAGTATACTTGCAGCGGATTGTTTGAAAGTGTTTTTCACAAGTAGACTAAGTTCTAAAAAGATTTTATCCCCAGTTTAAAACTCCTTATAAAATCTTTTGATTGATTCACAGTGTTTAAAATGCAAACTTTAAAATATGCAAGAAAACTTTAAATGCAAGATAACACAGAGAATTTTTATAGTGGTTATATGGATAAAAATCCTTTAGTCCACTCTTCCAGATCACACAGATTCTGGGTTATACTATAATCACTTAGATTACAATATTTCTCCACTTACACCAAGACAACAAATGAAATGGCTATAAGCTCACAATAGGAATTCACAAAGAAAACCTATCCTCTAAAGTAGAATCACTCACAAAGATGGATTCTCACTTCGCACAACACTCAGCTATTACAAAATCACTCAGATAATGTTTTTCTGATTTCTTCAACTAGGTTTCTGTCAACAGATGACTTCCACCAGACGAGTGAGCTGTTCGAGCTTTTGAGACTTAGAGAAATTCTGCTTCAAAATTTCGATCTCTGATTGTTGTTGTGTTTTTGCTCGATTGAAATTCAGCTCTATTTATACATGGAGATGAAAATATGACCGTTGAAGGCAAGTCACAAATCAAATCCATTCTTCAGCTCTTTTGAAACGGCTCTCTGCAGCAAACCGTACAGTGTACAGTACTTTTCTGTCCATTGCATTTAATGCTGCATTTAATGCACTCTGCTGATCCGAGGATATCTTCAATCATTTGCCATTACTACCCTTCTCTTCCAGCATTTATTACACTAGGTGCATTTATTACCGTTGGACTAATCTCTTGATCTCTTCCACTCTGCTGATCAAAACGACTCTGCTGATGGATACTCTGCTGATCAAATACTGAACTAATCTGATTTGACTCGGCTGATGATCTACCCTTCTGTTCGCTGTTTCAGCAAGAGATCACTAGTCTTCTGAGCTTTGAAATTTGAGCTCTTCTGATGTCTTCTTAGTTTGTTCAAAGATCTTTCTAAGGGAACTAAGCTTTCCATACTTAGCTGATTATGATGTTTTGGAATCATCAAAACCTTCCCTTAAATTTTGACTTCTTTCATCTTCATCTTCATCTTCATCCAACAATTTCCCCCTTTTTGATGATGACAAAACTCCAGCTAAGTACCTGTACCTAACCTAAAGTTTTGATCCTCAAAAATTTCTGAGATAGAAATAGTATGTTGGATTTAAACTTGCAATTTTATAAATGATTGAACTGATTACATATTACAAGTTTTGAAGAGTAAAAGATGCAAGGTAAAAGATTACAAGGTTTTAAAGATAAAGAAATCTAGTCTAAACTAGTCTTCTTTCTTCTTTTCTTCTGCAGCTTCCTTGTCTTCTTTTTCAGACTCTTCATCAGATGACTTGGAAGACTCAGCTTCCAAATTTTCAAAGAATCTTTTTCTTAGCAGCTCTATCTTTTTATATTTTACATCAAGGTCAAGCTGTTCTTCAGCTGAATCTTTGGCAGCAGCTAGTTCCTTGTCAGACTTGGCTTTTGCTTCAGATTCTTCAAATTCAGCTTGCTCTTCTTCTTCTGTAATTCTCTTATCTGTTGGTCTGCTTGATTCTCCCATGTCTCTTTCAGTCTCACCAGCAGATTCTTCTAACACTTCAGTTTCTTCATCATCTTGATTTCCTTCTTCCCTTTGGAAATCAACCCTTTGCTGTCCAAATATCCTTTCTTCCCCCTTTTTGTCATCATCAGCAGGGACGGGTGGATATTGTGGCACAACTGGTGTAATCAGAAGTGAATCACAGAGAAGCTTGATGTTCTCTTCTATAGCATTAATCTGAGCTTGTTGTTTAAGTTGATTGGCCTTAACAGTTTTGACTTCCTTGAGCAAGTCTTCTCCTTGATCACCCAATTGAATTTGAGTTCCCAAAATTCAATTTGATGAAGCAGTGAAGTCTTTCATCATGTTGCCCATGACTTCATCTTCTGCTTGGAGAGCCAATTCAACAGTTTGTTCAATCTGCTTCCAACCTTCAGTAGTGCTCTGAGTCCGTCTTCTAAGAATATCCATATCCTGACAGATGGATTTAACATTTTGAGCAGTGTCTTCTATCAGATCTGTTGGGACAGCAGCAGCTTTCTGACTTGGTTGTTTAACAGCAGCTATCACTTCTGCAGCTAATTCTTTCTTCATATCCTTCAGAGAATTGGTGATCATTTGTTGGATGGAGTCCAACAGATTTGTCTGAACACCATGAGAGGTTGAAGGCATATCTGAAGTAGCAGCAGGTGTATCTGTCATGAGTTGCTCTGATGGTTGAGTTGTCAATGCAAGAGATTGATCTGCTGATTCATCAGCATGGCTTGGAGTGCTTTCCTTCTCCTTAGCTTGATCATCTCCTTCAGCAGCAACTTCTTTGTCCTTGGTCTGATCTGCTGGAATTTCTACTTCTTTCTTTGAGTCATCAGCAGCATCAAACTTATCACCCTGTGCAGTGTTCTGATCAGATGGGTCTGAAGTACCCTCTCTTTGCTTTGGTTGATCAGAGGACTCTGCTCTTCCTTTATCAGCAGGTGATATAATCTTCTTGACAGTTTCAACTGTCTTCATCAATCCTTCATTGTCCACTGCTGACCTGTTGGAAATCCAAGTAAAATTATCAAGTGGAATAAAAGTGGATGTAGGTTCCTCAGGCAGCTCTTCATAAGGTATGATGTTCGGCCCGTAGACAATATGTTTGATGTTAGGAAGAGGGACCAATGAGCTTGGTTGTCCCCTTAACTTCCTTGATTTCTTTGCCCAAAGCTCCATTGCTTGAGCAACAGCCAGTTTGATAGATCTTTCTTTGAGGTCTACTGAATCATCATAGTCCTCAGCAATAGACTCAAAGATCTTCTTGGCTTCAGCTTTAACTAAGTGACTTATCCTCATTCTCAACCTGTCCAGAAAGAATTTTGAATCAAGTGCTTGAATGAGAGAACCCGTCTCAAGCCACTTCAGTACCCATGCTTCTTCAACAGCAAAGGCTTTCCATTTGGTCATTTCAGCTGGACTCTTTGTCAGTCTGAATTCCCTCCACCTGTTTTATCTGATCTTCTCATTTGTGAACTGTGTCAGGCGGTTGACCCTTTCATTCTCAGCATCAAGCCTTTTTAAGAATTCTTCAAAGATAGCAGGATCTTCCCTGACAATCTCCAAAGACAGTCTAATCTCTTCTCTCCTCTTTGGCTTTGTCTTAGGTGCAGGCATAGCTGGTATTGGTTTGTTTGGATCCCTTGGTTCACCAATAACTATCCCACCTGTATGCTGATGTCCGTAAGCATCCTTGGTGCTTGCTTCAATAGCAGCAGCCACCTCTGCTGCCTCAAGAGCATCCCTCTGCTCTTGGGTCATTTTGCTGGCTTCCTCCTCCAGCCTTTTTAGTTCTAGGCTCTTCAGCCTTTCCTCTTCTGCTTTCTCTGCAGCTCTCCTTTGCTTTTCAGCATCATCCAATCTTTTCTTTTCTGCAGCAGTCAGATAAGTAGCAATTTTGCCAGTCCTTCTTCTCCTTGTTTCAGGACTCTCAATTGCTTGAAGAGGGATTGCAGCAACTGGAGTAGGATGCAACAAAGGTGCATCTTCTTCATGTGTTGTACTAATCTGCTGTGTTCCTTCAACTTCAGCAGATGGTACAGCAGATGAGTCTTCTGTTGACCCTCCAATTTCAGAAACAACTTTAGCTTCAGCAGCAGCAACTTTAGCAGCTTCAACAGCAGGCTCTTTAATTGTCAATGGTCTTTCTGCTTCTGATGTTGTCTCTCTAACAGTTGCAACAGGTTCTTCAGAGAAAGTGACCTTTCTCTTAACCTTTGACTTTGCAATCTTTTTGACAATGGGGTTGGCAGTAGGAGGTCCCCTTGCCTCACTCTTTGTTCTCATCCTCTTCAACCTTTGAAGAGGAATTTCTTCCTCAGATTCTATTCTCTCAGGAGAGGAGTCAGTCTTCATCTGCTCAATATCCTTTGTGAAATCTTCAATTACTTTTTCAGGAACTTCATCCTCAGGAAGTGCTGAAACAGTCTCATCAGCAGACTGTGCTGTTGGCTCAGCAGACTGACTAGTCTGACCTTCCTTCTTGCTCTTCTTAGAAGGGGTCTTTTTAGATTTTGCAGCAGCCTTCCTCTTTGGAGCAGCCACTAACTGTCTCACTGGTTCATAGAGTTTGAACTCTTTGCTACCATGGGTTTGCTTTCCACCTCCCATAGGGCATTGTAGGGATGCAAACAGATTGCTCAATAAGATGGCATGAGAAGGCCTTTTGTCACTCAACAGTTCATACACGTGAGCAGCCCAGTTAACCTTAAACCCATAATAGATACACACCATTGTGTAGTATCTTTTCCTTGGCAACCCATCCAAAGAACCTGTAGCACAATCCAGAACCTTTGCTATGATATCAGCAAATCTCTAGTATTCATCCTTCAGCTGGGTCTTCATCAAAGTCCCAGTCATCTTCTCTCCTTTCTTAGCACAAATGGCCCAGAACTCCTCTTCCTTTTCTGACCCTAACGAGGTCACATCTCCTCCCTTGTCTGTTAGTTTATAGATCTCACTGAGAACAGCAGCTGAGATCGCAATCTTCTTTCCACCTATTTCAGCAGACATGACCGTGTCATTCTTAGAGAATTTCCTGGTTATATAGAAGTGCTCAACATCTTCTAAGTAGACCCTTTCTTCGTGAGCCTCTAAAACAGGAACTAACGAAGCTTCTTCAATCTTTTCCAGTAACGAGCGCATCAGATCAGTGCCCGAGAAATGGAATTTGCTGTAGTTGAAGTACCTTCCTTCGATAATCTTCTCCATTTCTGAAATTTTGAGAGTAGAAATCTACAAAGATGCAGTTAACTTTTTCGCAACAGCAGGGTTTGAGAGTTAGAGAGTTTTGAGAGTATTTGGGTGCGTAAGACGACTGTACTGTTTAGATCGGATTTTATAGGTTTCCTTTTGATTAGGTTTCCGTGATTTATCAGAACCGTTGATCTAATCTGACAGTTTTTAATCGTGCGGATGAGAGTCGCGGATTTCAATTTTATTATTTTAATGTCAGATGGGCGGGAAACTCTATCGACACTAATCTATTACTTATAAAAGCGCGTTTCTAAAGATACGTTTTATGACCATGCTTATATAAGGTATCAGATGAGTAGAGTTTAACTTATCTGACAGACGAGTGATCTGTTATCTGATATTACTAGAGAATGCCAATAGCTAGTAATCTTCCTCTGCTGTTTGTCAATCCAGCAAGATAAAATAATCTTCAATCTTCAAGAATTAAGAACACGTCTTCTTGATAATCTTAACTTCAACTAACTGACATTAACAGATTTCATCTTTTAGAGCAGAAGTACCGCTAGTCTTACACGTTCCCCCTGTCTTTAAGAATTCATAAGTTAACTAGTCTGTTGGAAGTTAATTCTTGAAATAAATAACTGATGACTAAGCTGTTGAACTCCAGTCTTCTGATGAGTTCCCCCTCAGCTTATGCATCCAAATTAAGTAGTCCTAACTCAGCTCTTAGAGTTGAGAACCTTGCTTCACTTAGAGGTTTGGTGAAGATATCAGCAATCTGATTATCAGTATGAACATACTCAATCAAAACATTGCCTTTTTCCACATGATCTCTAATGAAATGATGTTTGATCTCAATGTGCTTAGTCCTTGAATGACTTGTAGTGTTCTGAGTAAGTGAGATTGCACTTGTATTGTCACAGTAGATTGGAATTCCACTGATCTTGATGTTGTAATCTTCTAGTTGATGCTTCAACCAAAGTATCTGTGCACAGCAAGCTCCAGCAGCTATATATTCAGCTTCAGCAGTAGATATAGAAACTGAGGTTTGCTTCTTACTCATCCATGAGATCAGACGACTACCTAAGAACTGACAGGCACCTGTTGTGCTCTTTCTGTCAATCTTGCAGCCAGCAAGGTCTGAATCTGAGTAACCAATAAGTTCAAATCCAGATTCTCTAGGATACCATAATCCCAATTCTTGAGTGCCTTTAACATACTTCAATATCCTCTTGGCAGCTAAGAGATGAGATTCTTTGGGGTTTGATTGAAATCTTGCACAGACTCCAACTGAGTACATTATATCAGGTCTGCTTGCTGTTAGATACAGCAATGAACCAATAATGCCTCTGTAGTTGGTAATGTCTACTGATTTGCCATCTTCATCTTTGTCCAAACGAAGACTTGTAGACATAGGAATTGTAGCAGTTGAGCTAGTTTCCATACCAAATTTCTTGAACAGATCTCTTGTGTACTTTGCTTGGCTGATGAATATCCCATCAGGCAACTGTCTAACTTGCAATCCAAGAAAGTAATTAAGTTCACCCATCATGCTCATTTCAAACTTATTCTGCATCAGCTTGGAGAACTTATCACACATCTGTTGGTTAGTTGAACCAAAAATAATATCGTCCACATATATTTGCACAAGTAATATATGATTTTCCCATTCAATTGTAAACAAGGTTTTATCTACCTTACCTTTACGAAATCCTTTGATTAAAAGAAAATCAGATAGGGTATCATACCATGCTCTTGGAGCCTGTTTCAGTCCATATAAGGCTTTCTTCAGACGATATACTTTGTCCTCTTCTTGATAGACTTCAAATCCAGGAGGTTGTTCAACGTACACTTCTTCTTGCAATTCTCCATTGAGAAAAGCAGACTTCACATCCATCTGATAGACAGTGAAGTTCTTGTAAGCAGCATAGGCTAGAAACAGTCTGATTGCTTAAAGTCTTGCTACTGGTGCAAAAGTTTCATCAAAGTCAATTCCTTCTTCTTGACAATAACCCTTGGCCACTAGTCTTGCTTTGTTTCTGGTGACAACACCATCTTCATTCATCTTATTTCTGAATACCCACTTAGTGCCAATTACTCTTTGATGACTTGGTCTAGGAACTAAGTACCAGACTTCATTCCTTTCAAATTGATTCAACTCTTCTTGCATAGCTTCTATCCAGAAGGAATCATTGAGAGCTTCTTCAATTTGTTTAGGCTCTATTTGAGATAGAAATGTGACAAACATGGCATCCTGTGCAGCAGCTCTTATTGTTTTCACTCTATCTAAAGGATCACCAATGACTAGTTCAGGTGGGTGATTCTTGAGCCATCTGAGATCAGGTTGCAAATCAGAATGTTGTCCTCTGTCTTGATCTTGCAACACTACTGTTGGAGTTCCAGTAGTAGTCTGTTGAACATTTGCAGTCTGTTGAACAGTCTCTGGTCTGTCAGCTGTTTGCAACTCGTCTGTTAGACAATCAGCACTGTGATTTTGAACAGCACTTGAGTTAGCAGCTGAACTTAGATTAGGTAGTATGATGGGAACATATTCTTCATTTCTTCCAATGTCTAACTTCTGTAAATCAGCAGACAGGTCTTGGTTAATACTTTGATTCTTTTCAGAAGATTGACTTGGCTCATCAAATACTACATGGATAGATTCTTCTATTAGTAATGTTCTTTTATTGAAAACTCTATAAGCCTTACTAACAGATGAGTATCCTACAAAGACAGCTTCATCAGCCTTTTCTGCAAATGCAGTAAGGTGATTTTTCCCATTATTCAATACAAAACATTTACAACCAAAAATCTTAAAGTAATGAATGTTTGGTTTTCTGTTGTTCCAAACTTCATATGGAGTCTTGTTCTGATTTTTGTTGATCATACATCTGTTTTGGGTAAAGCATGCTGTGTTTGTTGCTTCTGCCCAAAATCTTTGAGGCAGTTTAGCTTCAGCTATCATGGTTCTGACAGCTTCTTTCAGTGTTCTGTTTCTCCTTTCAGCAACACCATTTTGTTGAGGGGTTCTTGCAGCTGAATACTCATGATGTATTCCTTTGATATTACAATACTCTTCAACAGTAGAGTTTGTAAACTCTGTCCCTCTATCTGATCTGATCTTCAATATTTTGATACTTTTCTCATTCTGGATCAGTTCCATCAGATTGGTAAGATGTTCCTTGGTTTCACTCTTCTTTTTCATGAAAATCACCCAAGTATATCTTGAATAGTCATCCACAACAGCTAGGCAGTATTTCTTTCCACCATTGCTGACTGGATCAATGGGTCCAAATAAGTCCATATGCAACAGGTCCAATATTCTTCCAGAAGATTGGTGCTTCTTTTCTTTGAACGATGACTTGATTTGTTTACCCTTCTGACATGCATCACAGAGCTTGTCTTTGCTCATGACTGCTTTTGGAATCCCTTCTACCAAATCATTCTTGATTAATCTGTTTATGGTCTTGAAGTTTAAATGATTCATTCTCTTGTGCCATATCCAACTGACTTCACTTGGTGCAGATGCCACCAAACAAACACTTGAATTCTTGTCAACAGAATTCCAGTCAACTATGTAGATATTTCCCTGTCGTCTTCCAGATAAAATTACCTTCTTTGTACCAATCTGTTCAACATAGCACTTATCTGTTGAGAAGATGACTGAATATCCCTTGTCACAAAATTGACTTATGCTCAGCAGATTATACTTTAGGCCTTTAACATAGGAGACGTCAGATATCTCTATGTTTCCCTTGATTAATCTTCCTTTAGCTTTAATCTTGCCTTCTTTGCTGTCTCCAAAAGTGACTTTCGGACCATCCACAGCAACTGCATCAGTCAACTCATGTATGTTTCCACACATGTGCCTTGAACATCCACTGTCCAAGTACCAAATCTTCTCTACTTTACTCCTACTCCTAATCCTAACCTACAAAACAAAAATAAAATTGTTTTAGGTACCCTTATTGAGAGGGTCCTGAAGGATTAGTTCCACCTTTGACAACCCAAGATGTTGATGTCTTAGGCTTCTTAGGTTTCTGAGTTTTAGGAGCATGAACAGTTTCATTTTTATCATAGTTATCAGATAAGTCATGTTGATGATCAGTATGATAAGAATAATGTTCATAAGCAGGGTAAGGTGCATGATATGCAGGATATGCATGCATTGGATGAGCAGGGTAAGGTGCATAGTAACTAGGAAATTGAGGTGCATGATACATAGGATGATATGCAGCAGGTTGCACATAATATGACTCATTTCCATACCAAGCATTTTGATTTTTCTTGTTTTTATGCTTCTTTGGTTTACTAGATGCTTGCTCATTTGATTTTGACTTAGTTTTACCACTAGTCTGATTGACTTTAGCTTTATCAGCAGACTTCTTAGGGCTCTGCTGTTTGGTCTTACTAGTCTGATTTCCTACACTAGGCTCTTTGCTCTTTTTAGCCTTAGGAGATTTCTTCTCCTTTACCACTTTCTCAGATGAGGCAGGTTTAGAAGTTTGAACATACAGAATGACCTTACTATTGTCAGCTGATATGAATTTTTCAGTATGATTCAATTCTAATTTATCCTTTTCTAAAGGTGTCTCCTGTTTACTAGATGTATGCATGGATGCAACAGTAGACTTATCATGAGACTCAATGATTTTCTCAAGTTCCATGATTTTTCCTTTATAAACCTCACATTCAGCTTTCAGAGATTCATGCTCTTGCTCAAGCTGTTTATATTCAGCTGATTCCCTTGGCTTTTCAGCTAAGAGTTTCAGTGAACTATTTTGCTCTTTTAGCAGGATCATCTTTTCCTTAAGCTTTTTATATGCTTCAGCAATACCAGTATTGTTAAGCATCATTTGTTCAAATGAATTAAATAATTCATCATTAAGAGGAGTTACCTCATCCTCAGAGTCATCAGAGTCCTTTGCCATCAGGCACAAGAGAGCAGGTTTTTCTTCATCAGAAGATTCTTCATCAGACGAGTCTGAATCTGAATCAGATGAGTAGACAGCAGTCAGCTTTTCTGCTTCAGCCATCATTGCTTTTCTTCTCTGATGCTTTCTTTCTTTTCTCACTTTCTTCTCCTCCTCAGTGTACTTTTCTGCTTTTGGATATGGACAGTCTTTGATGAAGTGTCCCAATTTCCTGCAGTTGTAACACATTAGTTTTGATTTATAATCATCTTTATCTTGAGAAGAAAAGTTAGGTTTAGAAGAAGAAGCATTGTTGTATTTGTTCTTCATTTTTCTTTTGTAGAACTTCTTGAAATTATTCATCAACAGTGCAACATCTCCAGCAGTGTACTCCTTCTTGTTGAGTAGTGATGCTTCATCAGATGAGTCCACATCTTTGCTTTTCTGTGCTGGTCTTCTGGTGTTTTCAGCAGCAACCAATGCAGCTGTGGGTCCTGAAGTTGAGGTTTCTTCAATTCCCATTCTAGGCAGTTTATACTCGAATGCCTTGAGTACAGAAAACAGCTCAGTAAGAGAGATTTTTCCCAAATCCCTTGATTCTTCCATTGCTGTAACTTTCATGTTGAACTTTGGAGGTAGGGCCTTTAGTACTCTGACAGTGATCTCTTTGTCAGTGAAGGTCTTTCCCAGCTTTAAGACTTCATTCAGAGTTCTGGTGAATCTGGTATCCATTTGATCAATGGTTTCTCCAGACTTCATCTTGAAGTTATCCAGCTTCTCCAAGGCAACAGTGAGCTGATGCTCCTTTATAGCATCATTGCCTTCGCTCATATCTCTGACTTTGTCCCACATTTCCTTTGCAGTTTTGCAATGTTTGACCTTGTCAAACCGATCATTATCCAGGGCTTTAGTCATGATGAATCTCCCAACTTTATCTAGATTGTAAAGCTTGATTTCCTCTGGAGTCATCTCGTGAAGGTCTTTTTCCACAACCGTATCTACTTCATTGATTTTTATGGTCTTTGTGAATCTGAATGGACCTTTAATGATACATGTGTACATGTTGTCATTGTAGGCTGCTAGAAAGATTTCCATTCTAATCTTCCAGTCCTCAAAGGACATACCAGCAATGTGGGGAACATGGCTGATAC
This sequence comes from Penstemon eatonii, assembly GCA_038501285.1. NCBI lineage: Eukaryota > Viridiplantae > Streptophyta > Magnoliopsida > Lamiales > Plantaginaceae > Penstemon > Penstemon eatonii. Next base: position 53,831,094 of record CM076715.1, on the reverse strand, counting down.
AATCCATTTTTCAAAAAGTTTTGATTTTTCAAAAAGATGCCCTTTTGAAAAGTTTTGAAAACCTTTGAAAAACACTTGGATCAAGCTCGTTGATCAGGCAGCTGATTCTAATGAACCACCTGCTCTGATACCACTTGTTGGTCCCAAGTGGTCAGATGAGGTCTAGAGGGGGGGGGGGGTGAATAGACCTCTGAAAATTTTTGAACTTAAAAACTTTTCAGTCTTCTGTCAGCAGACTAAGCTGATGAAGAACAGTAAGCAGACTAGTCTGATCGTGAACAAATCTAGAACAGACGACTGACCACTCTTCTTACAGTGACTTAGCTGTTTTTCAGCAAAACAGTTTTCCAAGAGTATACTTGCAGCGGATTGTTTGAAAGTGTTTTTCACAAGTAGACTAAGTTCTAAAAAGATTTTATCCCCAGTTTAAAACTCCTTATAAAATCTTTTGATTGATTCACAGTGTTTAAAATGCAAACTTTAAAATATGCAAGAAAACTTTAAATGCAAGATAACACAGAGAATTTTTATAGTGGTTATATGGATAAAAATCCTTTAGTCCACTCTTCCAGATCACACAGATTCTGGGTTATACTATAATCACTTAGATTACAATATTTCTCCACTTACACCAAGACAACAAATGAAATGGCTATAAACTCACAATAGGAATTCACAAAGAAAACCTATCCTCTAAAGTAGAATCACTCACAAAGATGGATTCTCACTTCGCACAACACTCAGCTATTACAAAATCACTCAGATAATGTTTTTCTGATTTCTTCAACTGGGTTTCTGTCAACAGATGACTTCCACCAGACGAGTGAGCTGTTCGAGCTTTTGAGACTTAGAGAAATTCTGCTTCAAAATTTCGATCTCTGATTGTTGTTGTGTTTTTGCTCGATTGAAATTCAGCTCTATTTATACATGGAGATGAAAATATGACCGTTGAAGGCAAGTCACAAATCAAATCCATTCTTCAGCTCTTTTGAAACGGCTCTCTGCAGCAAACCGTACAGTGTACAGTACTTTTCTGTCCATTGCATTTAATGCTACATTTAATGCACTCTGCTGATCCGAGGATATCTTCAATCATTTGCCATTACTACCCTTCTCTTCCAGCATTTATTACACTAGGTGCATTTATTACCGTTGGACTAATCTCTTGATCTCTTCCACTCTGCTGATCAAAACGACTCTGCTGATAGATACTCTGCTGATCAAATACTGAACTAATCTGATTTGACTCGGCTGATGATCTACCCTTCTGTTCGCTGTTTCAGCAAGAGATCACTAGTCTTCTGAGCTTTAAAATTTGAGCTCTTCTGATGTCTTCTTAGTTTGTTCAAAGATCTTTCTAAGGGAACTAAGCTTTCCATACTTAGCTGATTATGATGTTTTGGAATCATCAAAACATTCCCTTAAATTTTGACTTCTTTCATCTTCATCTTCATCTTCATCCAACAATAACAGATGGAGGGACTATCGTCTGACTAAGAGTAAAGATCAGATTGCAAGTTGGAAAGCATTCGTTGATGAAGAAGCCTGGATGCTGAAGTGGCTTGAGACAGGTTCACTGATCCAAGCATTAGACTCAGAATTCTTTTTAGACAAATTGAGATTGAGAATCTGTCATATTGTGAAAGCTGAGGCAAAGAAGATATATGACTCAGTTCCTGAAGAGTATGCTGATGATGAAGACCTAAAGGAACGGTCAATAAGGTTGGCAGTTTCCCAAACTTTGGAAACATGGGCCAAGAAGACTAGAAAGATGAAGGGACAACCAAGCTCCATGATTCCCCTTCCTAGTCTGAAGCAAATAGTGTATGGACCTGCTATTAGGCCATATGAAGAACTACCTGAGGATCCTGTATCTCCATTTGTTCCCATTGATGACTTAACATGGATCACTCACAGGACTGCTTTGGATGAAGCTGGAAAAGTGCACACTATTACAGAAGTTAAGAAAATCAAAGCACCTCCTGCTAATCAGAATAAAGAGAAAGAAGGCTCTTCTGACCAAGCTGATAAAACCAAAGAAACAGAAGACACTTCTAACCCTGCTGATCAGATCAAAGATAAAGAGGAAAATGAGGAAGAGAAGGCTACTGATCAGGCTGAGGAGAAGGAAAGCACTCCCAGTCAGGCTGATGAGACCAAAGAAAAGGAGACCACTCCTGGTTCAGCAGATCAGATCACTGAAACAGAACCTCTTGCCTTACCTCCAATTCCATCTGAAGTTGCCTCTACTTCTCAAGACTTGCAGTCTTCTATGTTGAATTCAATTTAGCAGATGATCTCAAATCTATGAAGGAGTTAGAAGAAAAGGTGACTGCAAATCTGTTGGCTGCCTTAAGTCAACCAACACAGAAAGCTGCTCCCATTCCTACTGATGTGATTGAAGACACTGCAAATAATGTGAAAGCTATCAGACAGGATATGGATGTGATTCAAGCCAGAACACAAAGCATAGTTGCTGGTTGGAGGGACATTACAGAGACAGTTGAAATGGCTATTCAAGCTGAGGATGAAGCATTAGAAAATATGATGAAGGACTTCAAGGCATCTACTAATATGATTCTGGCAACTCAGATTCAGCTAGGTGACCAAGGAGAAGTTGTTCTCAACATAATGGAAGCTTTTGAGGCCAATCAACTCAGACAGCAAGCTCAACTTGATGCTATCAAGCTTCTTTGTGACACTCTCCAAATCACACCAGTCTTACTGTAACAGCCCGAAACCGGCACCTGCCTGCTATGATATAAATAATTAATAAAATAACATTAATAAATTTTCAATAACCGCGGTTCAGAGCTCTAACTATCTATTACAACAGAATGATTCTTCCAACTAACTTATTTAACTTAAAACTTTTCGTAACAAATCAAACCTTCACCTGACAAATTCTAGAAACTCTATGGTAGACGCCCAATTGAAATCCCTTAGTCTGATGTGGCCCATCCTGCCCTTTGGTGAGATTCTGAAAGAGTAATAATTTGAAAGAGTAAGTTGTAAAAACAACTTAGTGAGGCCTGTGCCAGGGTGCAATTGAATTTTATGCAGAAAACGATTTAGAACTCCATGAACTACCTATTTAAATTATAAAATCAATCCACAATAGTATAACAATTATATTGATATCACAGATGAAATCATGTTCAACTACCCGGCAAAACGGGCTATACAACACCTCCACTTCAAAAGGATACAGTGATCACAGAATGGATCAATAGTTAGTACGCCGGTTAGATAAGGGAGAAGGTGCTACCTTTCCCTTCTCGGTGGCACTGACATGTCTTAGCAGGATAATGTGAGTCACTCCCCAAGGTGCTCTAATCCTTGGTTTGTGAGCCCGGTCAATGGCAGAGCTCTGGTAACCCTGTAGCCCCCAGCTACCCAGAATTATCCAGAGAATACCATCAAACTAGAGCAGATGAGCGCGCAAATAATCATACATATGAAATTGGTACATAGGTGAGATAAAGTACTACACCTTGGTACCATTCATCAATATGAGGTGAGATAAAGTACTACACCCCATTATTCAACAAATATCTTATGATGCGAGAAATGCAAATAAGTATAGAATTATCAGTTCTACTATGAATAAGTAGTACATGCTGCAAGCATTGTAGACTATTATAAACAGAGATATAACAACTGTAATTATTTCAAATGAGAAATACATATATATGATATAATTTTCTTGAAAAGCTCTTTCAGTTTTAAAAACATTTTATTGAGGCGCTCACCTTCGAAATATAATTCGGTAATTCTTTCCACGTCTACTCGATCACCTGACCAATTAATAAAATGATTTAATATCAAATATTCATTGACTCTAATTTAATAATGTAATACAATTACTTATAACAAATCTCCCTCACTAATATATATACTTAGCTTCAAGGTGGTTTCTAACTTTCGGGTTTCCTACTTATACTAAAACTATTAACTTACTTTATTAATTTAATATTAAAGTCTTATATTACTAATTGTATTATTTTATGAAGAGTTCATGACTTGAAACCATACTAGCAGTAAAATTCTTTCAATCTAAAATGAGGGACTAAAATTGATATTAATAACATTCTACTCCAATTTGGAAAATCTTATACTGCCTCAATTATACATAAGACAATACTTACATATTATCTTCCTCTTTCCTTCCTTCTTTACACGTTTCTTTCAATTCTACTTGTCATTAGTTACATTAAGCCATTTTAATTAAAATGGCAGCAACCTTCTAAAACAAAACAGGGCCTTCGGCCCTATTCTTACATAACAACCGAACAGGGCAAAGCCCTGTTCTGCTCTACCACCACCGCTGCTTCACGCGGCGGTTCCCCATTTCTAATCGACGGCAACCTCACTACCAAAATGTTAGGAAAAACCTCAACCAGATTTAATGAAATAGCAAAAATAAAAATTTACGTGGTTCACCCAAAATAGGCTACGTCCACGGGCTGCTGCAGATCTTTCAATAAAGGGAGATAATTACACCGTGTTTACAAACACTCTCAACTCTCGACTCACCTAAAAAAATTACTCACTTAATTTTCACACAATATCTCTCACAGTTTAAGAAATCTCTCTGAAATTTTGCGCTCAAAATTTCTGCCTAAACTACGCTTGAAAGAAATTGTTGAGGAGAGATAAATTTGATGGCTGCTCTCGATTTTCGGTGGTGTTTTTTCAGCTGAATTGAGCAGCCTATTTATAGGCCTTCAAATGGAGACAACATCTGCCAAAACCGTTTTGCCCACTTGCAATTCTTGTTACAATTATGCATGGCTTCTGACAATGGAAAATGACATCAAACAGAATTGCAACTTGTTGCAATTCATTTAATGAGTGGTGGCCCCCACTTGATCGACTTGAATTATTTTCTAACAATCTCCCACTTGAAGACTGATTTCAATCTGTCTTCACACCTGATCAATGCAACAGCCGTCCCCGATCTTGTCAGTTTTGGAGTCCAACTGAAGTTGAGCATAACTTCAGTTTATCAATAGTTACTACTTTTGTTAGCATGTCTGCTGGATTCTTACTCCCTTGGATCTTCTCAAGTGTTAACACGCCATCTTCTAACAAAGATCTGATGAAGTGATAACGAAGCCCAATATGTTTTGTTCTGGAGTGAAATACAGATTTCTTCGCTAAGTGTATTGCACTCTGACTATCACTGTATAGAACATTTTTCTCGTCTTTGAATCCCAGTTCATCTAACAAACCTTGAAGCCATATCATTTCTTTACTGGCTTCTGTCACTGCTACATACTCTGCCTCTGTAGTGGACAATGCAACAATCTTTTGTAACCGTGACATCCAACTGACTGCCGTTGATCCCACAGCGAACACATAACCTGTGGTGCTTCTTCTATGATCAACTTCTCCGGCAAAATCTGCATCTACGTACCCCCGCACTTTGACTTCTCCTCTGCCAAAGTACAAACACTTATCTGAAGTGCTTCGTAGATACCTCAAAATCCATTTGACTGCTTCCCAATGGACCTTACCTGGGTTTGACATAAACCTGCTAACAGCTCCCACTGCATAGCCAATGTCTGGTCTAGTACAGACCATTGCGTATGATGGGGGCTATTTCGCACCCTACATACTAGTCTGATCGAACAAAGATTACAAGATCGATTCGACCAACTCTAACGGATCGAGATCTTCTTACTGACCCAGCCTGATGCCGCTCGCTCCGAGTAAAGATTACACTCCGGACCCAAGAAGGATAGGTTGGGCCGAGTCCAACTAGGACTATGATTCCTTGTAATACTAGGTTTAGCGTAATATAAATACCTAGTTATTCATTTGTATAAGAAAACTACGAATTCTCTTAATTCTGAGATTACACAAGAATACATTGATAACAATAGAACTCAATAATATCCATTATTGTTGCAGAACTTTACCTCCATATCATTGCGTTCTTAATTTCGTTAATGGTTTTACTTCTTGCCTTTGATTATTGCTTTTCTTTGTAAACGATCCATCCAGAATAAAGTAACAGAACCCAATATACTGAATAATTCAATATCCAAACCCCCGATATCACAAATTCACTGATATTAAATTAACCCGACGAAAAACGGTTAAATCAGTTGGCGCCCACCGTGGGGCTAGGTTAATTATTCGATCGACATATGGCTCGCCCAAGGAAAAGCGCCCGTGTCGGAGCAAGAAGTAACACAACCACCGGTCATGACACATCTGAAGATCCACGGGAGAACGACAATAATAACGTTCCCAATACCGACGAGAATTTACAGAATACCCATCCCCGAGATCATGAACCCCTAGGAGGTCCTCCCGGCACGATACAGGAAGAGCCGGAAGTCCCCGAGATCCCTGCTCCTCTCCCGGGTGCTCAGGAGAAATTACGACAAATAGCGATGCTCTTTAAATCACTCTCCCCGGAAGAATTACTTGTGCTTGATCAAATTCCGCAAAACCCTAGGGCTGCCAGGACAATTCCTGCTCGGAGAACGCCCGGACAAAACGATCATGTATCTCAACAAGCTGATAGCCCACCAAGCGAGCACCGCTCGCTACACAGCCCACAACAGGACAATTCGAAACCCTCCGACAACAATCCTCGAAGGAAACGAGCTCACAGAAAAACCCCGGCGAGGCGCAGTAGATCCAGGGAACGAACAATTATCCCTATTGAGGATGATATAGATGATACAATCCCTGATCGACCACGAACGGCTCGACTGACGGAAAGAGAAATTGAAAGGATGGTGCAGGACCGACTTGAACAACGCTTACGGTCTATTCAAAATCCGTGGGCCCGAACCACGGAACTCCAGGAAAGCCTTGCGGCCTGTTCTCCCTTCTGCAGGGAAATAAAAGAGGCACAATCGATCGGACAAGTCCCGGGCAGACTACCTCGCTATGATGGAACCACTGACCCGGATGATTATATTTTTAGCTTTACGAATATAATGAATTTATATGCCCACTCTGCTGAATTCACTGCCAAATTAATGGTAACCACATTCGAAGGACTCGCGTTGGACTGGTTCGCGAAACAACCTGCCAACTCCATATTCAGCTTTAGGGAACTCTGTAACAAATTGACACAGCAGTTCGCCAGCCAGAAGAGACAAAAACTTCCAATGAGCTACCTTGGAACTATATATCAACAAGAAGGAGAATCTCTAAGGGATTGGTTGGCCAGATTCAACGTAGAATTGCTTAAAATCGATTCCCCAAATATCGATTACATAATATCTATCCTCTTCGATCTCACTAAAAACTGGCAGTTCGGAAATGCCCTCAGTCGAAAGCAACCAAGAACGTTCGCCGACATCATGAGCCTAGCATCTAAATATATGACTCAAGAAGAGATGAATTCCTTTAAGGATAAAAACAAAAACAAAGCCACTACCTCAAGCTCAAAACGGCATGACAGGTTTCCTATCCAAAAATCTTTGGATTTCGAGCGATCCTTCAGGAGAGGTAATGTCTTCCAGCAACTGGAATACAACAAAGCCGACCAAGATAGGCAACCCAATTTCTACCAAAGACCAAGAAACCCTGAGCAACCAACCAGAAGCAGGGTGAATCATGTAGAACACCCGAGGTTAAATATTCCAATGGAAGAAATATTGGAAATTCTAGAAAGAAATAACTGGATTCCCGAGGCGAGAAAAGTCGCACAGCCAAGACCAGGATCTCGAAACTACGATCAATACTGTAAGTACCATAGGGCACACGGACATCGAACGGAGAATTGTTTTCACCTTAAGAGAGAAGTTGAGAAACTAATCGAACCACGGTAAGAAACTCAACTGGAGAAACCCCTTTCAGCTTGGTATATGGGTCGGAAGCTGTTATCCCTGTGGAAACTTTAATTCCAACTCCAAGAATAGAGATGTTCAATAAAGAAGAAAATGAAAAGGCGAGGGAAAATGACGTTGATTTAACAGAAGCCTTAAGAGATAAAGCTGCTGTACGCCTACAAGCCACTAAGGCAAATATGGAGAAAGCATACAATCAAAAGGTACGCGTCCGAACCTTCAAAGAAGGGGACTTGGTTTTGAAAAAGGTAGAAGTATCCAAGCATGTGGGAAAGTTACAACAAAATTGGGATGGACCTTACATCGTCATTGGCGTAGGAAAGAAAGGTTCATACAAGATTGCACACATGGATGGGACAGCCTTACCAAGAACCTGGAACGCAGTCAACCTTAGGAAATACTATGGTAAATAAATTTTAGCAGATTATACTGCATCGTTTTATTTTACTTTATCAAGTTTTAATCCTTGTAACAAAGGCCTTAGCCTAGAGTTCAATTAGTAAAAATTTTAGCATTTTCTATACATCGATTATTTCGATTAACGCTCTGTGGAATTACACTAGCATATTGATAAATATTAGAACGAAACGAGTCGAGTATACATTGATCCGCTCAATAAACACTCCTCGATTTATATCAACAGCAAAAAAGGCTTTTTGGTGATAAACCTAAGTCTAAATTATAAATGAGTCGAGTATACATTGATCCGCTCAATAAACACTCCTCATTCCGACGACAAAAACGAGTTGAGTAAACATCGATCCGCTCGATAAAAACTCCTCGACATATATATATTCAACAGTAAAAAAGACTTTTTGGTGATAAACCTAAGTCTAAATTATAAATGAGTCGAGTATACATTGATCCGCTCAATAAACACTCCTCATTCCGACGACAAAAACGAGTTGAGTAAACATCGATCCGCTCGATAAAAACTCCTCGACATATATATATTCAACAGTAAAAAAGACTTTTTGGTGATAAACCTAAGTCTAAATTATAAATGAGTCGAGTATACATTGATCCGCTCAATAAACACTCCTCATTCCGACGACAAAAACGAGTTGAGTAAACATCGATCCGCTCGATAAAAACTCCTCGACATATATATATTCAACAGTAAAAAAGACTTTTTGGTGATAAACCTAAGTCTAAATTATAAATGAGTCGAGTATACATTGATCCGCTCAATAAACACTCCTCATTCCGACGACAAAAACGAGTCGAGTAAACATTGATCCGCTCAATAAAAACTCCTCGATCGAACACAACAAACATAAAGACTTACAGGTATTAAAAACCTAAGTCTGAACAAAACGAGTTGAGTAAACATCGATCCGCTCGATAAAAACTCCTCGATATATCTATGATGATTAAAAGACTTCAGGTATTAAAAACCTAAGTCTGAACAAGACGAGTTGAGTAAACATCGATCCGCTCGATAAAAACTCCTCGATATATCTATGATGATTAAAAGACTTCAGGTATTAAAAACCTAAGTCTGAACAAAACGAGTTGAGTAAACATCGATCCGCTCGATAAAAACTCCTCGATATATCTATGATGATTAAAAGACTTCAGGTATTAAAAACCTAAGTCTGAATAAAACGAGTAGAGTAAACATCGATCCGCTCGATATACACTCCTCGAACTATTTACAACGAGAAAAAGACTTTTGGTACGAAAAACCTAAGTCTAAAACAAAACGAGTTGAGTAAACATCGATCCGCTCGATAAAAACTCCTCGACGTATATATATTTAATGATCAAAAAGACTTCAGGTATAGAAAACCTAAGTCTAAACAAAAGGAGTTGAGTAAAACATCGATCCGCTCGATAAAAACTCCTCGACAAATATATTCAACGATCAAAAAGACTTTCAGGTACTAAAAACCTAAGTCTAAATAAAACAAGTTGAGTAAACATCGACCCGCTCGATAAAAACTCCTCGACATATCTACAGCGATCAGGAAGACTTCAGGTATAGAAAACCTAAGTTTAAACAAAATGAGTTGAGTAAAACATCGATCCGCTCGATAAAAACTCCTCGACATATATATTCAACGATCAAAAAGACTTTCAGGTACTAAAAACCTAAGTCTAAACAAAGAGGGTTGAGTAAACATCGATCCGCTCGATAAAAACTCCTCGACATATATATTCAACGATCAAAAAGACTTTCAGGTACTAAAAACCTAAGTCTAAACAAAGACGAGTTAAGTAAACATCGATCCGCTCGATAAAAACTCCTCGGTATATGTTCAACGAACAAAGAGATTTTTGGGTTAAAAACCTAAGTCTAAACAAAACGAGTTGAGTAAACATTGATCCGCTCAATAAAAACTCCTCGATTAATTACAACGACAAAGAAGGATTTTGTTATGAAATCCTAAGTCTAAATTATAGCAAGATTGAGTACACATTGATAAGCTCAATAAAAACTCCTCGATCTACTCCTAACGATCTAAAAAAGATCCGCTGATACTCCTAAAGTTTTGAAAGATAAATCAAGTATGTATTCATCTGCTCGGAAATTACTCCTCGTAAATAAAATTATCAAACGACAAAGAAGATGCAAGGAATAAAATAACATTTTATTCATCAAATCAATTACATACAAATATCCTACGTTACAAAAATCTGCTTGCTACCTATAGATCGTCACAATGATCCAGTTAAATTGATCCTATGGGATCGACTATCTTCACGACAATGTCCACGGAAACACCAATCTCCTCCCTAGTACCTCATCGATCATAATAAACCACCTAAGAAGCATGCTGCTCAGGATGGTCGACTTCTTTGGTTCGATGGCCAGGCTCTGAAGATCGGTATGTTCCTCCAGGTGAAATGAGCATTACCAGCCAGATAACCAGCAGTACTCAATTCACCCACAAAAGATACTGCTTTTACATTATCTATAAAACATTTTACTCTGAAGCAGCATCTCTTCAGGACCGCCGTGAAACGGTAACTTTACCGGCCACCCCGGTGGTCTATCAATCCGGAAGTAACCTCCAAGGACGAGGATGGCCGGCAAAGTACGAACCCTCCTTGTGCAGATGGAAACCACGGACCTCTAATGTGATGAAGACTAAGGCAGAGATCTCATGGGATCCGTCGATACAAGGAAGGGCTGACATGGGACCCGTCAATACAAGACTGGGGACAATTTCTTTACTGCGAACGAACAAATCACGATAATGTGACTTCTTGAACATTATGGGGTCCGAAGGCAAAATGAAATCTAAAGAAACAGAGATCTTCATTGTTATGAATGGAAAATAAGGAAACTGTCTACTTATTTATAGGCGCCCGTGAGAATGATCCTACGGATAATAGGAGTTTAATCAAGGGACGAAAACGCGACCCTTTGACTTCCCGAAATAAATGCAAGTAAGTTGGAACGGCGCCCCGTCTGATCGACTCAACAGATCGATGACAAACAAATCTACAGATCGAAGCGATCGACAAATAATCCAAGAAAACTTAAAGAAGTTCAAAGACCAAAACGACCTGCACGATCATATATGAGGGTCGCCTAATAGAAAATATTAAGAACTCCTCGACGAAGGCATGCAAAATTAGACCGTTGAAAGAGGATAAATGCTTAAAAACGACCAGAGCCTCCACCATATGGGGATCGTAACTGCCTCATACATCATAGGGGGACTACTAAGTTGGCCATACAAGAATTCCATTTAGAATCCAAGAAATCTGACATCGAAATCAGGAGAATAGCCCTCCCTATTCGAAACTATAAGGCCGTCACTGCCTAATTTTCCAAAGAATTGCTGAAGGAGGTCTGAACGGGTTAGATCTGGCCAGGACTGTTACATTTTCCAATTCCTCCCATATCAAGAGTATGATATACTGGTTAGGGATATGTATAGTTGAAAAGCTAATAATGGAAGACATGGATAGGTGAAAAGCACCTAAAGGAAAATTTCTCTCTGAGGAAAAGAAGAACTGAAATTCAACGGGAGGAACAATAACCTCCTTATATAAGATATATGTCATATAAGGACAAATTTATAAGGCATGAATCGAGCATCGACCAGACAGCTAAGGGTTTACACAACGACGATCGGCTGGATCGATCAACAAAGATTAAATATGCGAAGCAAATATTATACCGTTCAGTTATCTTACAAGCGACCAAAGCAAGATCAAGCTTACTTTCTCCATACTCAAATCTCTCCGCAGAAATAAAAATTCAGATAAGTAAAACTAATCTTTGTCAATTACTACATGATGGTATATTTGTGCGTAGCAATTACATATATGAAAAAGATATATCATTAGAATCAAGGCAAGAATCTGCCTACAGAAGAGATCATAATATTTCCATTTTAGTACTTCTCCCATTACAAAATTTCAGCCCAAACGAATGCACAAATGTTGGGCGACAAAAAAAAAAAAAAAAAAAAAAAAAAAAAAAAAAAAAAAAAAGAGACAGTCCAAGGTCTGCCAGATCGAATAAAAATCATTGAGAAGAATCGCCAGAGGGGCGACCAGCAGAAACAGGCCTCCGAGGAGTTAGGTTACCAGCAAATGCCATCAACTCCTCCTGGCGCTTAAGATAACCGGCATCATAACCATCATCATATGCCTGTTGACGAGATCCCTCTGCCGACGCGGCAGCCTGAACTAGGTCGCCTTTCTCTTTCTCAAGAATAACTTTGTCAGCCTCTAACTTTTGGAGATCATCTTTAGCAAGTTGCAGCTGCAGCTCCAAACCCCTGGTTTTAGCTTTCTCCGACTCCAGCTGAACTTGAAGAGCTCTCCGACTATTCCACAGTTCATCATTTTGCACACCCAGCTGGAGTGCAAAATACTTGCCCTAAAAACAGAAAAGAGTAAGAAAAACCGCCGTACAACAAAGAATTCAAAACAAAGAACAGGAAAAATGTTCGAAATATGTTTACCTGTTCACATATCTTCACCAGAGATTGAACAAGGCGAACATTGGAAGTACCTTCGAGCTTCCTCAATTCACCGGGCAAAATAGTACTCATGCCTAAGTCCCAAGACAAAGCATCAGGTTCAACAGAACCAGGCAGTTCGCTTGTCAAAGGGACACCGTCGGAACGTGGAGTCTCCGACAAAAGAATGTCATTAACCTGCATAAGCACGCAGCGATCATCTAACGGACGAGGGGAGTCCCTCTCGTCGGGACTAACAGAGGTCTCTTTGCCGGAAGCAGATATAATGGTCCGACGACCAGACCTCGACCCAGATCGACCCCCAGAAGGTCCCCCAGACTCAAAAGAAGCAGTCGTTACAGTGGTATCATGAAACAGATATTCAGGACCATATTGCGAAATAGACTGCGTTATGGAAGGATTGACAGAAAAACCATCACCGACTTGCCCTTCACTAACTAGCAGGGCAGTAGAAGTAGAAAAAGGAAGGGAACTAACAAAATCCCCTCCATGAGATCCATACTCGTAAGAAGAAAAACCTGAAGAAACAGGTATGTCGTAAACCTGTTCCATGTTGGATGGGTCTCCGAAAGCTAATCGACCTGGGGAAGATCTATTACCTCCCGCGGGGGTAGAAGAAAAGTTTGGTTGGAGGAGCGACGAACTAACTTCTGACAAAGGTTGGAACGTGGTAATAGGAGTATCGATCATCGAACTACTAACTGAGGACGAACGAGGAGGCTCCATCGAAGGCCCTTCTCTTCGAAATTTCTTCGATCTATTATCCCTAGCGCCCTCACGAGAAGGTCGCTTCGAAGTATTACCGAAAAGGTTACTCATGATCGGATTACGGAAAAATATAAATTAATATCGAGGAAGTTTATCGACTAGCTCAAGAAAGAGTATTATGTTAAGAGAAGAGTATAGCAGTAAAAAAGACAAGTCAAATTTTACCTCTCGTATTTATACTACACGAAAAGACGCGACTGACCCGAAGAAAGGGCGCGAAACAGGAAAACTGACCTTGGAGCAAACGCTAGAATTTGAAAAGACACATACATAATGATTACGGCAAATTAAATGATTTGTCTGAATCATTACAGCGAATGTGAAAGGACACGACTGTCAGAATAAGAAACGTTTAGTGTACAAAGTAGGGAAAGCTAAGCTGCAATTAAACCTACAAGCGGATAATTACAAAGATTATTTTAAAGATAAATCACTATTTCAAGAAGCCTGGTCGCTTTCCGGAATCTTCTGCTCACTATCGACGTCCTCAGTCATGCCTGTATCGTCTTCTTCTTCCTCTTCATCTACTGGATCGATGAAAGTATTATCGAGCTCATCGTTAACATCAGAAGGAGGAATCGGCAATGGATTTCCAAATTCCTCGACAAGATGAGCCAGAGGAAAACCTTGATATTCGACATCTGGAACCTCAGAAGAAGAATAAAGCTCGCCATAACGGTTCAACCGGATATGAGCTGCCTTAAAATACTCCTTCCGACGATCGTCGATCATCTCCAAAGCGACCAGTTGATGAATCGATTTTTTAAAAGTATTCTCAAGAAGAGGGCCGACCATCCGGTACACCAACGCCGTATGAACAGGAGAGTTGAGGAATTCACGAACGACTTGTTCATCAGATTTCCTAACATATCGATCCCTTTGCCTAAGTGGGACGTCATTTTCATACTCCTCTAAAGAAGCTTCAAGGCTTGACACTTGAGATTCAAGCTCACTAATCCGAGTCGTGCTCTGCAACTGCAATTCTTCTAATTTTCTTGCCATTTGATTGGTTTGTTCCTGAGCGCGAGAAACCTCTATCACTCTATCTAGCATTTCTTGATCTTCGGTCCCGGCAGCACGAGTCTCTACGACAGGAACAGAGGAAGATGTCGAGGGACCAACTTCTGAACCGGAAGATTTGTGAAGTAAAACTTTATATTTCTCTTCAAGGAATTCGCACTGTTGTTTCCAAAGAGAATTTTCATAGGCGTATGATGTCAGACAGGTGTTAACCTGAAATAACGAAGGGGTCAGAAAGAAACGAATTAGCGAATTAAGAAAATCTTAAAATATCACTTCATCTGAATAATAAGAAAGAAAAGGATCTCACCTTTTCAGCGTAAAGAGAAGCTCGCTGGAATTTCTCCAAAGGATCCTTATGAAGAAGCTTATTAAGATCGCGAGTATGAACGCCAGATAAAAGAATACGGGTCGCCTTATCGACCGCATTCTCGTTATTATCATGAATAAGAGAATCCTTCTCGGAATAACCAGCGGCCCTCCTTCCCTCTAAATGATCCTCGATCATTTCGACCAGAGTAGGATTTGGATGTTTATCCCCGAGTAAAGAAAGGTCGTCACCAGAACGTCCATAGTAACTCCTCTTTCTATCAACTGGATTATTAGTGGGATGAGGCATCGACCAGCTACGACATCCTCGAATACCCAAAGATGTTCTAAGATGAAGCGGAGGATAACCGGATCCCATGCCCTGACAAATAGGGGACTCACGTGGAGAATCCGGAGATTCCTCTCTATTCTCCTCGGATTCGTGACCCAATTCCAATTTCCTCTTTCGAGACGCCCTCTGCTCGATAGGATTATTCTCCACTGACTTGGAAGATTTCGACAGCACCATTTTTCCCTTCGAAGAGTGTCGGGAGTTTTCTACCATATGAGCTGAAAAAGAAACAAAATAAAGTTAATTTCTCCGTATAAAAAGTATAGCGACAATACTAAAGGTCAAATAAAATGCTAACCAAGAGGTTCAGGTGATGAACTGATGGGGAAATTATGGACACTTAACCCCGCCTTACGAAGAAAAGCTTCCCCAATCAGAAGAGCACTTTGATATTTGTTTGTACGCATCTCGGGAATCTCAGTTATAAATCGTACATCGTCGGGAACAAGTTCGCCAGTTGATGAGCGACCTCCAGGAATCCAACTAGAGCCATGATCCCATGAAAAAGGTATGGTCGAACCATCCACCGAACGGAGATTAGACGGAGGACGAACAAAGAAGAAATGAGATTTCCATGAAGGATTACTAGAAACCGGAGCATCAAAAATTGCTCGGCTAGGTCGCTGACTAGCAAAGAAATATCCACGATTTGAAGAACTAGAAATATTAAAACGGAAAAGTTGCGTAAAATTGCGGAAAGAAGGTTTAAACCCCTTTGCAATCATCAGAACGGAAAAACAAACCACGAAAGCAACAGAATTTGGAACCAGTTGTGTCAATCACACGCTGAAAGTTTTCAGAACTTCCAGGAAAAGGGGAGACAAAGGAAGACGCAGTCCGCTATTAAAATGAGCCGTATAAAAGGCTCGACATCCCTCCGGCGGGGTAGTAACCCTATCAGTAGGTGAAGGGAGAATTATCTCAGAACCCTCCGGAAAATATTTGGTATAGCTATTCACGACTTCGGGGAATGTTTCCTCTGTATATGCGCAAGCTAGATCCTCAATTGGTTCAGAAATCTGAGGAACAGTACCTTTGCCCTTTTTGGCTCGGGCGGCTACGTCCGCATCGGAAAGGATTCGTACCTTGTAAGTATCTTCTACAGGGATAACAAGGTCAGAGACCGTAGTTTGTTCACCCAGAGGATTAGAATGTAACTCCTCCTCGTTATCGGGGGCGATGATCTCTCTAGGAGAAGAAGAAGACCTTCTTACGGAAGCCATCTATATTTTAGTTCTCGGAAGAAGAAGGTCGATGAAAGGAAAATTTTATACGACGAACGACCAAACTAGAAAATGACTGCGATCTAAAAGCAAATATAAAAGAGAAATGGCAAACTCGAAAGTCACCTATTTATAAGGAAATGAGAAAAGACGTTTCGAACTCATCGCAGCTACTCAAATTCCCGCCAAAACGGAAGGATACAAAAAGCCTCCTGAATGGACGCGTGGCGATCCATAATTAGACAGAAGAAACGACTATCTATGATACGTAGCACTCTTTTCCTTACTTAAGATTTTTTCCCACTGGGTTTTTTCTTAAGTAAGGTTTTTAACGAGGCTCCGTTCATAGAAAAGAAACAGTCGACAAGTTTTATCTACTTCTACGAGCTCCTATTATCTATACGCTCGAAGAAGTGAGGGAGTACTGATGGGGGCTATTTCGCACCCTACATACTAGTCTGATCGAACAAAGATTACAAGATCGATTCGACCAACTCTAACGGATCGAGATCTTCTTACTGACCCAGCCTGATGCCGCTCGCTCCGAGTAAAGATTACACTCCGGACCCAAGAAGGATAGGTTGGGCCGAGTCCAACTAGGACTATGATTCCTTGTAATACTAGGTTTAGCGTAATATAAATACCTAGTTATTCATTTGTATAAGAAAACTACGAATTCTCTTAATTCTGAGATTACACAAGAATACATTGATAACAATAGAACTCAATAATATCCATTATTGTTGCAGAACTTTACCTCCATATCATTGCGTTCTTAATTTCGTTAATGGTTTTACTTCTTGCCTTTGATTATTGCTTTTCTTTGTAAACGATCCATCCAGAATAAAGTAACAGAACCCAATATACTGAATAATTCAATATCCAAACCCCCGATATCACAAATTCACTGATATTAAATTAACCCGACGAAAAACGGTTAAATCAGCGTACATCAAACTCCCAATGGCTGAGGCGTAAGGAACCTTGGCCATTAAGTCTCTCTCTTCGTCGGTTATAGGAGACTGATTTTTGGATAGCCGAAAGTGACTAGCCAATGGTGTGTTGACTGGCTTACTACTGCCCATCTTGAACCTTTGCAAAATACGACTGATGTATTCTGCCTGAGATAACTGCAAAACTTCTTTTTGCTTATCTCGAGTGATTTGCATCCCAAGAATCTTCTTTGCTGGACCCAAATCTTTCATGTCAAATTCTTTTGACAATTGCTGCTTCAAACTTTTGATCTCGTTCATATCTGAACCAGCTACTAACATATCGTCAACATAAAGTAGCAAAATAATATAACATGAGTTATACCTCTTGAAGTAGCAACAGTGGTCGGCATTGCACTTCTGGAATCCTTCCTTGTGCATAAAGTTGTCAAACTTTTTGTACCACTGTCTTGGAGCCTGTTTCAAACCATACAAGCTCTTCTTGAGTCTACACACCATATTTTCCTTCTCTGTCTCTGAGAAACCTTCTGGCTGACACATGTAAATCTCTTCATCTAAGTCTCCGTGAAGAAACGCAGTCTTCACATCTAACTGTTCTAGGTAGAGATTTTCAATAGCAACAATACTTAATACAGTTCTGATAGTATTAAGTTTCACAACAGGAGAAAAGATTTCGGTGTAGTCAATTCCTTCTTTTTGCTGGAATCCTTTGACTACTAGCCTGGCTTTGTATCATTTCGAGCCATTCTGCTCTTCTTTCACACGATACACCTATTTATTATGTAAGGCCTTCTTCCCTCTGGGTAACTCAACAAGTTCCCAAGTCTGGTTGGAGATCAAAGACTTCATCTCGTCTTTCATGGCTAGCTCCCACTCGCCGGCATCTCCGATCTGACAAGCCTCATCATAGCTCTCTGGTTCTCCTCCATCTGTCAGCAACACATAGTCCATGTATCTCCTGTTAGGTACATGTGGCCTAGAAGATCTTCTCAATACAGGAGTTGGAGAATGGGGTTGATTTGTATTCTGCTGCTCAACATGTTCCTCTGGCTCGGGATTTTCTAAGGGTTGGTTTGTCACAGGACTGACTGGAACGTCATCCGCTTCTGCATATACTGGCTCAATCTCAGTGGCATTTGTCAAATGCCTATCTTTGTACATAACTCTTTCATTGAAGATTACGTCTCTGCTGCGGATTATCTTTTTGTTTGCATCATCCCAGATGCGATACCCGAACTCATCATCACCATATCCAAGAAAGGTACACTTCTTGGATTTTGGATCAAGCTTATTCCTGCCATGATCACTGATATGCACATATGCAATACAACCAAAAACTTTTAAATGTGATAATTTAACATCTTTACCACTCCATACCTCTTCTGGAATTTTATGCTCCAATGGTACCGATGGACCTCGATTAATCAAATAAGCTACTGTGTTGACTGCTTCTGCCCAGAACATCTTGGGTAGGCCTGACTGCATACGCATTGTTCTGGCTCTCTCAGTCAACGTCCGATTCATGCGTTCTGCTACACCGTTTTGTTGAGGTGTACCTGTCACGGTTCTTTCCATCTTAATCCCGTGCTCATAGCAGAACTTTTTAAATATGGAGGCTTCATATTCTCCACCGTTATCGGTTCTCAGCTTTTTGATTTGGAGACCTGTCTCATTTTCTACCATGGCTTTCCATTTTCTGAATGTGTCAAATACTTCAGATTTATGTCTCAAAAAATAAACCCATACCTTTCGAGAGTAATCATCTATGAAAGTCACGAAGTATTGTTTCCCGCCAATTGATGAGACAGTCGTTGGACCCCAAACATCAGAATGAACAAGCTCCAGCTTTTCCTTCTTTGGGGTTCTGCCACTTGTCTGAAAGCTAACTCTCTTATGCTTTCCAAGTATACAGTCCTCGCACATGTCGATGTCAATCGACTGTAGATTCGGTAGCTTTCCTTTGGAGTGCATAATCTTCGTCCCTTTCTCACTCATGTGACCAAGTCTTTGGTGCCACAAGTTTGGGTTTTGGTTGTTTGCTGCAACTGCAATCGAACAACACCCTTTCGCTGCCATGTAAAGAGTGCCGCTTTTCTTTCCTCGTGCAACTGCCATTGCACCCTTTGAAATCTTCCAGTCATCTCCATGGAAGATTGTAGTATAGCCTTCACTGGCTAAC
Organism: Penstemon eatonii; assembly: GCA_038501285.1. Classification (NCBI taxonomy): domain Eukaryota; kingdom Viridiplantae; phylum Streptophyta; class Magnoliopsida; order Lamiales; family Plantaginaceae; genus Penstemon; species Penstemon eatonii. The sequence continues at coordinate 53,811,527 of CM076715.1, read as the reverse complement.
TGGCCCACAAAAATTAAGTTTTTTCTCAAGTCGGGAATATGCCTGACATCCTTCAGCTTCCACTCAGACCCGTTCAACTTAATTTTCACTGTTCCTTTACCAACAATATCACAAGGTTGGTCATCGCCAAGATATACCTTACCGAGGTTTCCAGACACGTACTCTCCAAAGAGTCTTTTCTGCGAAGTAGCGTGAAATGATGCTCCAGAGTCTAACACCCAAGACTCTTCCTTGCTCTCCAATGAGCATATCAACACATCATCTTGTGTTGATGTTGATGCAACATTAGCTTCGATCTTCGCCATTTGATTCTTCGGTGCACTCTTGCACTGATTTTTGTAGTGTCCGACCTTTCTGCAATTCCAACACTCAACAGTCTTTGAGTTTCCAAAATTGCTGGGATTTCTCGATCTGGATCTCCCATTCTTTGATCTTCCTCGGTGGTTTGATCTTCCACGATTGTTGTTTATCGATCGGCCTCTCGACTCCGTCGACAAAGCAGAGGGGGTCGAAGTTTCGACTTACTCTCTCCGCCGGATCTCTTCGTTTAGAACGAGATCACGTACATCGTCGAATTTTAACTTATTGCTTCCCGACGAGCTACTCACAGCCGTGACTGTAGCATTCCAACTTTCTGGAAGGGAGGACAAAAGTAACAACGCCTGTACTTCATCATCAAACTCAATCTCGACCGAACTCAACTGGGTCGTGATTGTACTGAGCTCATTGAGATGTTGGGCCACCGATGCCCCTTCGGTCATCCGCAAATTAAATAACCGCCTCATTAAATGCACTTTATTTGAGGCCGAAGGTTTCTCGTACATATTTGAGAGTGCCTTCATAAGACCTGCCGTGGTCTTTTCCTTCGCTATGTTAAAAGCGACATTGCGAGATAACGTCAACCGGATAACTCCGAGAGCTTGTCTGTCAAAGAGTTTCCACTCATCCTCCTTCATGGATTCTGGCTTATCTTCCTGGAGAGGCAAGAATAAATTTTTCTGATACAAATAGTCCTCTATTTGCATTTTCCAGAATCCGAAGTCCGCACCATCGAACTTTTCGAGTTTCATTTTCCCTTCATCTGCCGCCATTGCTCCCACTTAAATCTGGTTGGCCCGGAAAAAAAATTCCTGAGCTCTGATACCAGTTGTTAGGAAAAACCACAACCAGATTTAATGAAATAGCAAAAATAATGAACACAAAATTTACGTGGTTCACCCAAAATAGGCTACGTCCACGGGCTGCTGCATATCTTTCAATAAAGGGAGATAATTACACCGTGTTTACAAACACTCTCAACTCTCGACTCACCTAAAAAAATTACTCACTTAATTTTCACACAATATCTCTCACAGTTTAAGAAATCTCTCTGAAATTTTGCGCTCAAAATTTCTGCCTAAACTACGCTTGAAAGAAATTGTTGAGGAGAGATAAATTTGATGGCTGCTCTCGATTTTCGGTGGTGTTCTTTCAGCTGAATTGAGTAGCCTATTTATAGGCCTTCAAATGGAGACAACATCTGTCAAAACCGTTTTGCCCACTTGCAATTCTTGTTACAATTATGCATGGCTTCTGACAATGGAAAATGACATCAAACAGAATTGCAACTTGTTGCAATTCATTTAATGAGTGGTGGCCCCCACTTGATCAACTTGAATTATTTTCCAACACAAAACCTTTAAGTTCGGCACAACCTTCAAATTCTCCTAACATAAACTTAACCCATAATACTATATAACCCATTCTAGAATTTCAACCCATGGCTAATTAAAACATAAACGAAGCACTTAATTATAAATTAAATTTACTCTGCCTTCAAACCCAAGAAGATTGTAGTTGAAACTTTCTCTTGTTATTCTTCTCTAAAACTTCTGGAGTTATCATTATTATTTTGTGATTAAATAACTTAAACTTGCAATGAAGGATAATAATGTGAAAAGTAAGTCGGCCATAATGAGGAGGTTAGCACACCTCCTCCTTAGTCTCGGATTAAACAGCAGGAGGTGGATGGATAATTGTTAGACAACTCAAAATTTTCAGTCTACTCTTCTCTGTTGTTTTTGTAAAGTATATCTATAAGTAAAATTACACCCAAGTCCTAGTAAAGTTCAAGGTTGTAACTTTTAATCCCAAGAACTATATTAAAACAAACTCTTAGCTAATTTAAAAATAACTATAATTATTAACTTGCATTACTAAAGTTATTTAATAAATTGTCGGGTGTTACATACTCCCCCACTTAAAAGAATTTGGTCCCCAAATTCACTCTCACTTATTTGGTTCAATATAATTCATGACTAGATAGAATCAAGAGTAGCAGTAAGGGTAGAAACTGAACCATGGTTCCAACTAATGTGGACTCGATGAGTTATTAGATCAAACGATAGAGTAGTGTAAGTTTAAAGGTTTATGATAATCAAGAAGAAGTCATTATCTAATCACATATGAGCAAGAAGAGAATCACAAGTAAGAGTTGGGGATTAAGATATGGAAAATGTAATTTCCCACGTTTCTAAGAAGGATGACTAGACTGTCTAAAACTAATTGGTGAAGGAATATACAAATGGCAAGGAATTGACATTATGCATGTCAATAGGGTCATGTCGAACTTTATGAATTTCGTATATTAATATGATGCAGAAGACCAGTTTAGTAAAACTGAACCGAACATACTACTAAGAATGATTGAAATAAGTGAGTTGTAAAACTCGAAGTGGTAAAAAAAAAAATGGAGTGAAAGCTCTGAAAATATTCTAGACAAAATTTCACTAAGAGTTTCAATGTCACGCAAACTTTGCACCTATTGCCAAAGATCACACGTGTCGAACCAAAGTATGATCTAACAATGATTGAAAGTTGGTTCTCAATGCAACTATTTGGAAAAATAAGGAACAATACGAAAGGTAGTGACATAGGAAATATGTAAGGACCTGTTAATGAAACATGACTTTATGGATTGAAAGATAGGACGATTTATTCAATTATCTATCAAATTTATAACTTTCGTTTAATTAGAGCACCTTGACTACCCCGATGTTTTCTTGTCACTTTCAGTAGGACACCTAAGCCTTTATCACTCTCGATTCAGAATTTAACAATTTGACTATCCTCAAATTGGTTCGTAGTAAGATAAACACAGTGGATTTACCCATCGAATATTTTAGTCCTACTTAGCTAACAACTTTCATAACGCAATATTATATAAAAACATTTTATGATAGAATTATTTGATGTCCCAAAATTTATAGTTGTCGTTGAAATAAATTGCCAATGACTAGATCGTAATTTGAGAAGTTCGTTTCTCCATGATTACAACTCTATCATTATGCGAAGTTGGCACAAACTTTTGCTTCCATCATCTTCTTCTCATAAATTTGTCGCCGACTCTTATCCTTGTAGACACGAAGATACTCAATCTTTATTTAATGGTTTGATCATCCAACATTGTAATCAAGCATGGCGTCATTCTAGTAATACACATGAGTTGACTAATTGTTCGATTATTCTAGTAGAAACACAAATTATTATGATAGTTTACTATAGTTCGAGGTTAGTATAACTCCTAAGAGTTAATCGAGTCAAACATAGGCTTAAGGATCATTATAATCTAAGTCCATTACAATCAGGTCACTATCTTAGTGTACAAGGAACTTAGAAAAGTTCGGATTTAATTCCGCTCAGGGATTATTAAAAGATGAGTATGGAAAATCAAGATGAAGGCAGTCATTTGGAGCAATGTCAGATGAATCGATAGACATTCGAAAATATCTTACAACTACTTAGTTGTTCTAAATAGAAACCAAGATTTCAACAATCTTGTCGAATAGAGAATGGAAAGATAAAATTCTAACTTGCTTGATTTGTTACAGGTCTAGACCAGTTCCCAGGTTAAACCTTTCTATTACAAACTTACCCCGCCAGGGAAAACCTATCTCAGTACCATAATTGTAATGATTCACATGTTGGTCGCGCGCCCCAATAGTGATTCACGACAATTGGGTACTAAGGGTTCCTATGACTCGATTGAAAATCTTAAGGGTTCTATAGAATTTCTTTGGTATAACCACCCACAGTCAAAGGAACCTATCCTGACATAGCACTAACACAACTTAATGCTCTGATACCACCTGTAACAGCCCGAAACCGGCACCTGCCTTCTATGATATAAATAATTAATAAGATAACATTAATAAATTTTCAATAACCGCGGTTCAGAGCTCTAACTATCTATTACAACAGAATGATTCTTCCAACTAACTTATTTAACTTAAAACTTTTCGTAACAAATCAAACCTTCACTTGACAAATTCTAGAAACTCTATGGTAGACGCCCAATTGAAATCCCTTAGTCTGATGTGGCCCATCCTGTCCTTTGGTGAGATTCTGAAAGAGTAATAATTTGAAAGCGTAAGTTGTAAAAACAACTTAGTGAGGCCTGTGCCAGGGTGCAATTGAATTTTATGCAGAAAACGATTTAGAACTCCATGAACTACCTATTTAAATTATAAAATCAATCCACAATAGTATAACAATTATATTGATATCACAGATGAAATCATGTTCAATTACCCGGCAAAACGGGCTATACAACACCTCCACTTCAAAAGGATACAGTGATCACAGAATGGATCAATAGTTAGTACGCCGGTTAGATAAGGGAGAAGGTGCTACCTTTCCCTTCTCGGTGGCACTGACATGTCTTAGCCGGATAATGTGAGTCACTCCGCAAGGTGCTCTAATCCTTGGTTTGTGAGCCCGGTCAATGGCAGAGCTCTGGTAACCCTGTAGCCCCCAGCTACCCAGAATTATCCAGAGAATACCATCAAACTAGAGCAGATGAACGCGCAAATAATCATACATATGCAATTGGTACATAGGTGAGATAAAGTACTACACCTTGGTACCATTCATCAATATGAGGTGAGATAAAGTACTACACCCCATTATTCAACAAATATCATATGATGCGAGAAATCCAAATAAGTATAGAATTATCAGTTCTACTATGAATAAGTAGTACATGCTGCAAGCATTGCAGACTATTATAAACAGAGATATAACAACTGTAATTATTTCAAATGAGAAATACATATATATGATATAATTTTCTTGAAAAGCTCTTTTAGTTTTAAAAACGTTTTATTGAAGCGCTCACCTTCGAAATATAATTCGTTAATTCTTTCCGCGTCTACTCGATCACCTGACCAATTAATAAAATGATTTAATATCAAATATTCATTGACTCTAATTTAATAATGTAATACAATTACTTATAACAAATCTCCCTCACTAATATATATACTTAGCTTCAAGGTGGTTTCTAACTTTCGGGTTTCCTACTTATACTAAAACTATTAACTTACTTTATTAATTTAATATTAAAGTCTTATATTACTAATTGTATTATTTTATGAAGAGTTCATGACTTGAAACCATACTAGCAGTAAAATTCTTTCAATCTAAAATGAGGGACTAAAATTGATATTAATAACATTCTTCTCCAATTTGGAAAATCTTATACTGCCTCAATTATACATAAGACAATACTTACATATTATCTTCCTCTTTCCTTCCTTCCCTACACGTTTCTTTCAATTCTACTTGTCATTAGTTACATTAAGCCATTTTAATTAAAATGGCAGCAACCTTCTAAAACAAAACAGGGCCTTCGGCCCTGTTATTACATAACAACCGAACAGGGCAAAGCCCTGTTCTGCTCTACCACCACCGCTGCTTCACGCGGCGGTTCCCCATTTCTAATCGACGGCAACCTCACTACCAAAACCTTTAAGTTCGGCACAACCTTCAAATTCTCCTAACATAAACTTAACCCATAATACTATATAACCCATTCTAGAATTTCAACCCATGGCTAATTAAAACATAAACGAAGCACTTAATTATAAATTAAATTTACTCTACCTTCAAACCCAAGAAGATTGTAGTTGAAACTTTCTCTTGTTATTCTTCTCTAAAACTTCTGGAGTTATCATTATTATTTTGTGATTAAATAACTTAAACTTGCAATGAAGGATAATAATGTGAAAAGTAAGTCGGCCATAATGAGGAGGTTAGCACACCTCCTCCTTAGTCTCGGATTAAACAGCAGGAGGTGGATGGATAATTGTTAGACAACTCAAAATTTTCAGTCTACTCTTCTCTGTTGTTTTTGTAAAGTATATCTATAAGTAAAATTACACCCAAGTCCTAGTAAAGTTTAAGGTTGTAACTTTTAATCCCAAGAACTATATTAAAACAAACTCTTAGCTAATTTAAAAATAACTATAATTATTAACTTGCATTACTAAAGTTATTTAATAAATTGTCGGGTGTTACACTTACCCAAGTATCAAGTCAACCCTGCTGATGATGACAAAAAGGGGGAAGATAAGGTACCTGGTGAAGAAGAAGAAAAAGTTAGCCAAAAAGAAGATGAAGCTGAAGATGGTAACTCTTTCTCCAAGACTGCTGAGTTGGATGATACTGAATTACTGGAAGAATCTGCCAAGGAAGAAAGTGAAAATGAAGGAAATAGCAGACCAGTAGTCAGACTGATACAGAAGAAGAAGGTGAAGCTGATGAAACTGAAACTGAAGCAAAAGCTAAGTCTGATAAAGAGATAGCTGCTGCTAAGGACTCAGCTGAAGAACAGCTTGACCCTGATGTCAAATACAAGAAGATGGAGCTGCTTAGACAAAGATTCTTCGAAGAGTTGGAAGCTAAATCTTCCAAACCTGCTGAAGAAGAAAAAGAAAACAAGGAAGCTGAAGAAGACAAGAAAGAAGAAGACAAGCTAGAAGAATAGTCTTGTTTAGATTACTTCTGTTTAATTCCTTGAAATTTTTTTTGCACATCTCATCTGACTGAACTTGTAATATGTAATATTTTGCAAATCTATAAAAAGTTCAAGTGTTTTATCCAATAAACTATTTCTATCTCAGAAATTTTTGAGGATCAAAACTTTAGTTTAGTTACAGGTACTTAGCTGAAGTTTTGTCATCATCAAAAAGGGGGAAATTGTTGGATGAAGATGAAGATGAAGTGCAAAGAAGATAAGAAGATAAGGGAAGGTTTTGATGATTTCCCAAAACGTCAAAATCAGCTAAGTATGGAAAGCTTAGGTCCCTTAGAAGAATTTTGAACAAGTAATGAAGTTATCAGAAGAATTCAAAATTCAAAGCCCAGAAGACTACTGATCTCATGCTGAAACAACAATCAGAAGGGTAGACCATCAGCTGACTTAAATCAGATTAGTTCAGAGTTTGATCAGCAGAGTATCTATCAGCAGAGTTGCCTCGATCAGCAGAGTAGAAGAGATCATGAGATAAGTTCAACGGTAATAAATGCACTTGGCGTAATAAATGCTGCAAGAGAATGGTAGTAATGACAAATGATTGAAGAATATTCTCAGATCTGCATGGTGCATTTAATGCAGCTACAGGAAAGTACAGCAAAAAAGGTACTGTAGCAGGAAGCCGTTCTGAATTTGGGCTAAGGCTATGGATTTGATTTGTGACTTCCTTCAAAGGTCATATTTTCAAATCTAAGTATAAATAGAGCTGATTTCAACGAGCGAGACACACAACAACATTCTGAGATTTTGATTCCGAAGCAGAAATTTCTCTAAGTCTCAAGAAGCTCGATCAACTCACTCGTCTGGTGGAAGTTATCTGTTGACAGAAGCCAAGTTGAAGAAAATAGAAAATACATTCTGAGTGAATTTGTATTAGCTGAGTGTTGTGCGAAGTTTAAATCCGTCTTTGTGAGTGATTTAACTTCAGAGGATAGGTTTTCTGAGTGATTTCCTATTGCGAGCTTATAGCCTTTTCATTTGTTGCCTATGTGTAAGTGGAGAAATATTGTAAACTTTGTGTTTATAGTATAACCCAGAATCTAAGTGATCTGGAAGAGTGGACTAAAGGATTTTTATCCATATAACCACTATAAAATTCTGTGTGTTATTCTTGCATTTAAGTTTTCTTGCATATTTCAAAATTGCATAAGGTTACACTTTGAATTATTAAAAGATTTTAAAGGAGTTTTTGAAACTGGGGATAAAATCTTTTGAAGGACTTAGTCTACTTGTGAAAAACACTTTAAATTTATCCGCTGCAAGTATACTCTTGAAAAACTAATTTTGCTGTAATCAGCTAAGTTGTTATAAGATAAGTGGTCACTCTGCTGTTAATTCACGATCAGCATAGTCAGCTTACTGATCTTCATAAGCTTAGTCTGCTGACAGACAACTGAAAAGTTTTTAAGTCTAAAAAATTTCAGAGGTCTATTCACCCCCCCTCTAGACCTCATCTGACCACTTGGGACCAACAAATATCCTATCGACTCTTTAGGATATCCCACAAATTTGCATAAGGTGGATCGCCTATCCAGCTTATCTCCCACTATGCTCTTAACATAAGTGGGAGACCCCCATACTCGCATGTAGTGATATGAGGATGCTTTGCCAAACCACATCTCATGCAGGGTAGATGGCACTGACTTAGAAGGTACTACATTTAGTATCTTTGAAGCCGTAAGAAGGGCTAGCCCCCAAAATAAAATAGGAAGGTCTGTGAAACTCATCATAGAACGAACCATGTCTAACAAAGTTCGATTCCTTCGCTCAGACACTCCATTTAATTGGGGTGTACCGGGCGGAGTCCACTTTCCATTCTCTCCTAGATAACTAAGAAATTCATCACTTAAGTATTCGCCTCTTCGATCCGATCGAAGAGCTTTAATACTATGACCGATTTGAATTTCTACTTCAGCCCTAAACTCTTTGAACATTTCAAAAGCTTAGGACTTGTGTGTCATAAGATACACATACCCATATCTAGTGAAGTCATCGGTAAAGGTTATAAAGTAGAAGTACCCTCCTCACGCAATAACGCTTAGAGGTCCACACAAATCGGTATGAATTAAATCCAAAACTTGTGTGGCACGCTCCGGATGTCCAACTAATGGGGATTTGGTCATTTTCCCCTTTAAGCAAGATTCACAAGTTGGTAACTCTTCCGAGTTATCTATTTCTAGAGACCCGTTTGAGACCAACTTTTGAATCCTCTTTCTGGAAATATGTCCAAGTCTTGCATGCCATAAGTAAATGGATTCATGGTTATCTAGCTTACTATTCCTTTGTTGAATGTGCATCAAAGATTTAGTTGGTTCAATGGAGTATAATTCATTTGCTAATGTACCGGTAATAATTAAAGAACCATTTTTGAAAATTGAAAACATTTTATTCAAAATTTAGAAGGTAAAACCTTCTCTATCGAGTACAGGAATCGATATTATGTTTAAAAGCAAACATGAACCATTAAAATCTAAAACTACATCCTCTTCAGCTTCTGCAGCAACCTTTGCTCCATTACCAAGGCGAAGGATCTGATCCCATGGCCTAAGGGGCCTTGTTATTCCTATCACCTGTAAATTATTACAAAGATGAGAACCACAAGTGGTGTCCAACACCCAAGATGAACTATTAGTTAAGAAATTAACTTCAACAAAGAGTGTACCTTCTTTTAGGGACTTAAGGTAATCAGGACAATTCCTTTTCCAGTGTCCTTTCTTTTTACAATGGAAGCATTCATAATCAGGTTGGCTTTTAACCTTTCTTTTCTTGATCCCACGTATGGCATGTAATGCTTGGTTATCAGAATAGGAACTCCTTCCTTTCTTTTTCCCTTTCTTTGGCTTTTTGGCCTTAGAGCGGGATGTACTAGCAAACATTATAGGTTTATCCTTTTTAAGGGAAGCCTCTGCCATGGCAAGCATATTAACCAATTCATGAATAGGCACATCTATCTTATGCATCGTGTAATTCATTCTGAATTGTTTGAACAAGTCGTGCATAGATTGAAGAATCATATCACCATATGTTTCATTGTTAAAGACCACGCCAAGATTGGCGAGCTTTTCTATAAGCCCGATCATCTTGAGGCCGTGTTCTCGAACACTTGTGCCCTCGAGCATCCTTGCTCGAAAGAGAGCCTCACTCGTAAGATACCTTTAATTACGATCTTGCACCCCAAAGAGTCCTTTAAGGTGCAAGAGGATCTCGCTTGCTACTTTCATATGCTCATGTTGCCTTTGCAACTCATTTGTCATTGATGCCATAATAATACAACGAGCTTGAATATCATCATCAATATGTTTCTCATATTCAGCCCTTACAGTATCAGTGGCATCATCAGGGATGACAGTGGGAGGAGATTTATCAAGAACATAAGTTCTTTTCTCAGAATCAAGAACAATTTTAAGATTTCTAAGCCAATCATGATAGTTGGGACCAATGCGTTTATTTTGGTCGAGAGTTAAGGTAAGTTGATTCTTTGCCATTTTGAAAACGTTTTTCAAATCTACCAATTGCGAAGAAGAGAATATAAGCATTTGATTGATTAATAATTGAATTATGATTTTGGACTTTAATCATAAAACTACTTCCACTATTTTATCGAATTCCATGCCCCCACATGTAATTCGGGAAATAAATATTTCCTAGTGAGCTTGAGGTCCCGAGTGACTTTGTCCATACCCACGACTCGTGAGACATATGGACAATCCACCTAGGTAGAAAAATGTTTTTCCGATTGCATCAACCATACAAACCTCAAGATATTTTGCCTTGCTTTTCACATGGACCCACGACTCGTGCGACATCCATACTACTCCACGTTAAGTCTAAACCCATCAATCTTGATGAGAAATGACCCGGTCAAGGGCACCCCACGACTCGTGAGACAGCACACAGGACGTGACCATCCCCACCCTTGGTACGATTATCTCGTACAACAAGGAAATGAACATATTGCCTCTCGATACCTCGACCCACGACTCGTGAGACATCGAGATACAAAGAAAACAACTTATGTTTACTCCCTATTGATGGAAAGCAAGGAACTTGGAAACGTTCTTTTCTTTGTTCCTTTATTTGACTTAATATTGTTACACTTGCTTGATTCAAGTGTGGGGTTTTCTTGCAAGATCTCATTAATTTATTTTCTATACAATTTACATTCAATCATCATATGAAAAACCAGAATGTAAATTTACCAACCATGTTTAATTTGTCATTTCATTTCAAAAAATCCAAATGTTAATTTTGTTTTCAAATTAATGGAATCAAAATCAAACCTCATTTCTAAATGAAAATCAAATCAAATAATTCTTTTAGCAATATTATACAACACTTTGAATCGTAAATCCTATCATGTTTATAACAATTATAAACACACATAAATTGATTTATTTATGCATAAGTAGCTCTGATACTACTTGTTGGGAATTGAACATGACCCAACCCGAGCCGCAGCGGAAGCGGGTAAATTTAAAAAATTCGGGTGGTCTTTCGATTCAACCCAAGAATCCATATGCATAATATAAACAAAGTATAAACCAACCTGATTTAACCGGATTTCGTTAGGTTATTCAATTATCAGTGAATTTGTGATATCGGGGGTTTTCGATATTTATATATATTTTTTAGGGCTCTGTTACTTTATTCAGGATGGATCGGTTACAAAGAAAAGCAATATTCAAGAACAAGAAGTAAAACCACAAAACAAAGCTAAGAAACACACCGATATGAAGGTAAAAAGCTCAGTAATAATATTGAATATTATTGAGTTGTGCTGTTGTAAGCAGTGTTAAATCCTGTATTCTTAGAGTTCAGGAATTTCGTAGTTGTTTTCATACAATGATTAACTAGGTATTTATATAATGTTAAACCTAGCGTTACAAGGAAACATAGTCCTAATAGGACTCGGCCCAAATATCCTTTTTGAGTCTGGAGTATAATCTTATATCGAAGCGAGCTGCACTTGGCCGGGTCGGTAAGATGATCCCGATCTGTTTGAATTGGTCGAATCAATCTTATCTTCTTCATTCGATCCGAGTAGTATATAGGTTGCGAAATAGCCCCCATCAGTACTCCCTCACTTCTTCGAGCGTATAGATAATAGAAGCTCGTAGAAGTAGATAAATCTTCACGACTGTTTGTTTTCTATGGATGGAGCCTCGTTAAAAACCTTTCTTAAGAAAAAACCCTGTGGGAAAAAATCTTAAGTAAGGAAAAGAGTGCTTCATATCATAGATAGTCGTTTTCTCTGTCCGATTACGAACCGCCACGCGTCTATTCAGGAGGCTTTTCATATCCTTTCGTTTTTGGCGGGAACATGATTAGCTGCAATGAATTCGAAACGTCTTTTCCCATATTATTATAAATAGGTGACCTTCGAATTCGCCATTTTTCCTTTACACCTCCTTATAACTCATAATCATTTTCCTGACTAGTCGTTCATCTCATAAAATTTTTCTTTTATCGATCTTCATCTTCGGGGAACCAGAACATATGGCTTTTGTAAGAAGATCTTCTTCTTCTTCTAGAGAGATCGTCGCCCCTGATAACGATGAGGAGTTGCATTCTAATCCTTTGGGCGAACAAACTCCAGTATCCGACTTCGTCGTCCCTGTAGAAGATACTTTCAAGGTACGAATCCTTTCTGATGCGGATGTAGCTGCCCGAGCCAAAAAGGGCAAAGGTACTGTTCCTCAGATTTCTGAGCCAATTGAGGAGGTAGCTTGCGCATATACGGCGGAAACATTCCCGGAGGTTGTGAATAATTATACCAAATATTTTCCGGAAGGTTCTGAGATAATTCTTCCTTCCTCCACTGATAGGGTCACATCTCCCCCGGAGGGATGTCGAGCCTTTTATACGGCTCACTTCAATAGCGGACTGCGCCTTCCTTTGTTCCCCTCTTTCTCGAAGTTTTGAAAACTTTCAGTGTGTGCTTGACACAGCTGGTTCCAAATTCCGTTGCTTTTATGGTTTGTTTTTCCGTTTTGATGATTGCGAAGGGGTTTAAACCTTCTTTTCGTAATTTTACGCAACTTTTCCGCTTCAATATTTCCAGTCCTTCAAATCGCGGATATTTCTTCGCTAGTCAGCGGCCTAGTCGAGCAATCTTTGACGCCCCTGTTTCTAGTAATCCTTCATGGAAATCTCATTTCTTCTTTGTTCGTCCTCCGTCTAATATTTGTTTGGCGGATGGTTCGACCATGCCTTTTTCATGGGATCATGGTTCCAGTTGGATTCCTGGAGGTCGCTTACCGACTGGTGAACTTATTCCTGACGATGTACAGTTTATCACTGAGATCCCCGAAATGCGTGCAAACAAATATCAAAGCGCTCTTCTGATCGGGGAGGCTTTCCTTCGTAAGGCGGGGTTAAGTGTTCATAACTTTCTCATCAGTTCATCATCCGATCCTCTTGGTTAGTACTTTATTGTATCTTAGTGCTGTGACTATACTTTTTATACGGAGAAACTAACTTTTATTTTGTTTCTTTTTCAGCCCATATGGTAGAAAACTCTCGACATTCTTCGAAGGGAAAAATGGTGCTGTCGAAATCTTCCAAATCCGCAGAGAATGCCCCCATCGAGCAGAGAGCGTCGCGAAAAAGGAAGCTGGAGTTGGGTCATGAATCTGAGGAGAATAGAGAGGAATCTCCAGATTCTTCTCGTGAGTCCCCTATCCGTCAGGGCACGGGATCTGGTTATCCTCCTCTTTATCTTAGATCCTCTTTGGGTATTCGAGGATGTCGCAGCTGGTCAATGCCTCATCCTACTAATAATCCGGTTGGTAGAAAAAGGAGTTATTATGGACGCTCTGGTGACGACCTTTCTTTACTCGGAGATAAACACCCAAAACCTACTCTGGTCGAAATGATCGAGGATCATTTAGAGGGAAGGAGGGCCGCTGGTTATTCCGAGAAGGATTCTCTTATCCATGATGATAGTGAGAACGCGGTCGATAAGGCGACCCGTGTTCTTTTGTCTGGCGTTTTCACTCGCGATCTTAATAAGCTTCTTCATAAGGATCCTTTGGAGAAATTCCAGCGAGCTTCTCTTTATGCTGAGAAGGTGATATCTTTTTCCTTAAATCATATTGACAGATAATTTTAAGGGTTCTTCTTAATTTACTAAATCCATCTCTTTTTCTTGTTCTCTTTTTTCTTCAGACCAAAACTTGTCTCGCGTCATATGCCTATGAAAATGCACTTTGGAAACAACAGTGCGAGTTTCTGGAAGAGAAGTATAAAGCTTTACTTCATAAATCCTCCGGTTCAGAGGTTGGTCCCTCAACATCTTCTTCCGTTCCCCTCATAGAGACTCGTGCTACCGGGACTGAAGATCAAGAAATGATAGACAGGGTGATGGAGGTTTCTCGTGCTCAAGAGCAGGCCAATCAAATGGCTAGAAAGTTAGAGGAATTGCAGTTACAGAGCACGACTCGAATTAGTGAGCTTGAATCTCAAGTATCAAACCTTGAAACTTCTTTAGAGGAGTACGAAAAGGATGTCCCACTTAGTGGACTTAGGGATCGATACGGTAGGAATCCTGACGAAAGAGTCGTTCGTGAGTTCCTTAATTCTCCCGTTCATACGGCGTTGGTGTATCGGATGGTCGGTCCTCTTCTTGAGAATACTTTTAAGAAGGCGATTCATCAGCTGGTCGCCTTAGAGATGATTGACGACCGTCGAAAGGAGTACTTTAAGGCGGCGCATATTCGATTGAATCGCTATGGCAAACTTTGTTCTTCTTCCGAGGTTCCAGATGTCGTATATCAAGGTTTTCCCCTGGCTCACCTTGTCGAAGAATTTGGAAATCCATTGCCGATTCCTCCTTCTGATGTTAACGATGAGCTCGATGACACTTTTATCGATCCAGAAGATGAAAAAGAAGAAGAAAACGACGTATGCATGACTGAGGACGTCGGTAGCGAACAGAAGATTCCGGATAGCGATCAGGCTTCTTGAAATAGTGATTTATTTTCGAAATAATCTTTGTAATTATTTACTCGTAGGTTTTAATTGTAATTTTAGCTTTCCTTACTCTGTACGCTAAACGTTTCGTATTCAGACAGTCGTGTCTTTTCACATTCGCCGTAATAATTCAGACAAGTCATTTAATTTGCCGTAATCATTATGTGTGTGTCTTTTCAAATTCCAGCATTTGCTCCAAGGTCATTTTTCCCGTTTCGCGCCCTTTCTTTAGGTCTGTCGCGTCCTTTCGTGTAGTATAAATACGAAAGGTAAAAACTTGACTTGTTTTTTACTGCTATACTCCTCACTTAACATAATACTCTTTCTTCAGCTAGTCGATAAACTTTCTCGATATTAATTTGTATTTTTCCATAATCCGATCATGAGTAACCTTTTTGGTAATACTTCGAAGCGACCATCCCGTGAGGGCGCTCGGGATAGTAGATCCAAAAGATCTCGAAGAGATGGGCCGTCGATGGAGCCTCCTCGTTTGTCCCAATCAATTAGGTCGGAGATCGATACTCCTGTTATTGCTTCTGAACCTTTCTCCGTGGTAAATTCGTCGTTTTCAGAACCAATTTTTTCTGCTTCCACTCAGGAAGGAAACATGCCTTCCCCTGGTCGATTACCTTTTGGGGATATGTCCAACGAAGAACCGGCTTATAATATAGCTGTTAGTTCCAATGCTTCTTCCTTTGAGCACGTTTTTCACGGAGGGGATTTTGCTATTTCCCTTCCTTTGTCTGCTTCTACTGCCCTGATTGCCAGTGAAGGGCAAGTTGGCGATGGTTTTTCTGTTAATCCTTCCGTAACGCAATCTATTTTGCAAGATTGTCCTGAATTTTTGTTTCATGATACCACTGTAATGACTACATCCTTTGAATCGGGAGGACCTTCCGGAGGTGGGACCGGTTCCAGGTCTGGTCGTCGAACCGTAATTTCTGCTTCGGGCAAGGAAACCTCAGTTAGCCCCAACGAGAGGGAATCCCCTCGTCCATTAGATGATCGCTGTGTGCTTGTGCAGGTTAATGACATTCTTTTGTCGGAAACTCCACGTTCCGATGGTGTCCCTTTGACTAGTGAACTGCCTGGTTCTATTGAACCTGATGCTTTGTCCTGGGACTTAGGCATGAGTACTATTTTGCCCGGCGAGTTGAGGAAGCTCGAAGGTACCTCCAATGTTCGCCTTGTTCAATCTCTGGTGAAGATATGTGAGCAGGTAAGCATATCTCGAATATTTTTCCTGTTCTTTGTTTTGAATGCCTTGTTGTATGGCGGTTTTTCTTACTCTTTCTGCTTTTTTAGGGCAAGTATTTTGCACTCCAGCTGGGTGTGCAAAATGACGAACTGTGGAATAGTCGGAGAGTTCTTCAAGGTCAGTTGGAGTCAGAAAAGGCTAAAGCCAGGGGTTTGGAGTTGCAGCTGCAACTTGCCAAAGATGATCTCCAAAAATTGGAGGCCGATAAAGTTGTTCTTGAAAAGGAGAAATGTGACTTAGTTCAGGCTGCTGCCCTTGCAGAGGAGTCTCAACGGCGGTCCTATGAGGAAGGATATGACGCCGGTTATTTAAAGCGTCAAGAGGAGTTGATGGCGTTTGCTGGCAACTTGACTCCTCGGCGGACTGTTTCTAGTAGTCGACCTCCTGACCGTTCTTCTCAGTGATCTTTGTTCGACCTGGCAGTCCTTGGACTGTCTATTTTTTTTTTTTTTGACTGCCCAGCTTTTGTGCATTTGTTTGGGCTGAAATTTTTGTAATGGGAGGAGTAGAAATTTGGAAATTATGACTTTTTTGTAGGCAGATCATTGTCCTGATCAATTTTATTCTGTTTGTATCCTTTGGTAAGTATGATTTCCTGTCATACGTAAATATAACATCATGAAATAACCAGTTATAGGTTTGACAAACTTAGCTGATATTGATCCTTCCGTAGTATACCAAGGATGTAGAATAAGGTAGCTTTAAACTTGCACGGTCACTTTTTAAGTAACCTAATGGTATAATGTTTGCTCTGCAAATCGAATCTTTTGTTGATTAATCCCGGCATGACTCCTTGAAGGATGTCTTCTAACATGTTTTTCGTCCATATGTAAACAATTTGCTCAGTCGTATCGATAGTAGTCTTAAGCATTTTGGTCGATGTTCGATCCATTCCTTGTAAATTTGTCCTTTTATGACATATACCTTATATAAGGAGGCTATTGTTCCTCCTGTTGAACTCTCCTTTTTCTTTTCGTTAGCGGAAAAATTTCCTTTTAATGTCTTTCACAAATCCATATATTCCATCATTATCTTCTAACCATTCGTTCTTTTAGCCAGTATATCGTATCCTTGATATGGGAGGAATTGGAAAATGTAGAAGTCTTGGCCAGATCTGGCCTGTTCAGACCTCCTTAAGCAATTCTTTGGTATGTTAGGCAGTGACGTTCTTGCATTTTCAAACAAAGAGAGCTATTCTCCTGATTTCTATGTCAGATATCTTGGACTCCGAAAGAGTTCTGATATGAGGTAGTTAATGGTCGCTCAAATGATGTATGAGGCAGTGACGTCCCTCGTATGGTGAAGGGTTTGGTCTTTTCTCTTTTATCGAGCAACTGTCTTTTTCGTTGCGATCTTAAAGCTTGTATGGCTTCGTTCGTGGATTCTAGGGTTTTAAGCCATCGATCATGAAGTATGATTGTGCCGGAATGTCTAATCCAAAGCTTTTTTAGATTTGATCATATCGATCTATTGCCTCTTTTGTTATCGACTAGTTGGGGCGATTAGATTGTGCCGTTCCAACTTACTTGCATTTATTGCGGGGAGTCAAGGGGTCGCATCTGTGTCCGTTGATCAAATGCTTTTTCAGCCGTTGGATTGTTTGAGTCTATCCCTATAAATAGGGCGGTGGTTTGCATTCTTCCTTTGCAATTTCCCAAAGAGAATGGAGATCTCAACTTCTTTGGATTTCATTCTGCCCTCAGATCCCATAATATTCAAAAAGTCACATTATCGTGATTCACTTTGTAATAACTTGGTGTTCATCTACCTTGTACTGACGGGTCCCATGTCAGCCCTTCCTTGTACTAACGGGTCCCATGAGGCCTCAGCTTTAGTCTTCATCAATTAGAGGTCCGTGGTTTCCGTTTGCACATGGGGGGTTCATACTTGCCAGTCACCCTCGCTCTTGGATGTTACCTCCGGAGTGATAGACCGCCGGGGTGGCTGGTAAACTTACCGTTTCACGACGGTCCCGAAGAGATGCTGCTCGAGAGTAAAATGTTTTATAGATAAAGTAAAAGCAGTATCTTCTTACGGGTGAGTGAGCATTGCTAGTTATCTGGCTGGTAATGTTCATTTCATCTGGAAGAACATTTGATCTTCAGAGCCTGGCCACCCAACTAAAGAAGTCGACCATCGTGAGCAGCATGCTTCTTAGGTCGCATATTATAATCGATGAGGTACTAGGGAGGAGATTGGTGTTTCCGTGGACATTGTCGTGAAGATAGTCGATCCCATAGGATCAATTTAAGTAGATCATTTGTAACGATCTTTAGGTAGCAAGCAGATCTTTGTAACGTAGTATATTTGTATGTAATTGATTTGATGAATAAAATATTACTTTATTTCTTGCATCTTCTTTGTCGTTGATAATTTTATTTACGAGGAGTATTTTCCGAGCAGATGAATTCATACTTGATTTATCTTTCAAAACTTTAGGAGTATCAGCGGATCTTTTTTAGATCGTTAGGAATATATCGAGGAGTTTTTATTGAGCGGATCAATGTATACTCGACTCGTTTGTAATTATACTTAGGTTTTTAACCCAAAAGTCTTTTAATCATTGAAAACATATCGAGGAGTTTTTATCGAGCTTATCGATGTTTACTCAACTCGTTTTATCTAGACTTAGGTTTTTAATACCAAAAAGTCTTTTATTGTTGAATGGATATCGAGGAGTTTTTATCGAGCGGATCGATGTTTACTTTACTCGTTTTATTTAGACTTAGGTTTTTATACCACAAAGTCTTTTTCTCGTTGTAAATAGTTCGAGGAGTGTTTATCGAGCGGATCGATGTTTACTCGACTCGTTTATAATTTAGACTTAGGTTTTAAATACCAAAAAGTCTTTTTCTTGTTGTAAATATGGGCGAGGAGTGTTTATCGAGCGGATCGATGTTTACTCGACTCGTTTATAATTTTAGACTTAGGTTTTTAGTACCAAAAAGTCTTTTTCTCGTTGTAAATAGTTCGAGGAGTGTTTATCGAGCGGATCGATGTTTACTCGACTCGTTTATAATTTAGACTTAGGTTTTTAATACCAAAAAGTCTTTTAATCATTGAAAACATATCGAGGAGTTTTTATCGAGCTTATCGATGTTTACTCAACTCGTTTTATCTAGACTTAGGTTTTTAATACCAAAAAGTCTTTTATTGTTGAATGGATATCGAGGAGTTTTTATCGAGCGGATCGATGTTTACTTTACTCGTTTTATTTAGACTTAGGTTTTAATACCACAAAGTCTTTTTCTCGTTGTAAATAGTTCGAGGAGTGTTTATCGAGCGGATCGATGTTTGCTCGACTCGTTTATAATTTAGACTTAGGTTTTAAATACCAAAAAGTCTTTTTCTTGTTGTAAATATGGGCGAGGAGTGTTTATCGAGCGGATCGATGTTTACTCGACTCGTTTATAATTTTAGACTTAGGTTTTTAGTACCAAAAAGTCTTTTTCTCGTTGTAAATAGTTCGAGGAGTGTTTATCGAGCGGATCGATGTTTACTCGACTCGTTTATAATTTAGACTTAGGTTTTTAATACCAAAAAGTCTTTTTCTCGTTGTAAATAGTTCGAGGAGTGTTTATCGAGCGGATCGATGTTTACTCGACTCGTTTATAATTTAGACTTAGGTTTTTAATACCAAAAAGTCTTTTTCTTGTTGTAAGTATGGGCGAGGAGTTTGTATTGAGCGGATCAATGTATACTCGACTCGTTTTTGAATTTATCGAGGAGTTTTTATCGAGCGGATCGATGTTTACTCGACTCTTTTTAACTAGACTTAGGTTTTTAACCCAAAAAGTCTTTTCGATCGTTGAAGATATATCGAGGAGTGTTTATTGAGCGGATCAATGTATACTCGACTCGGTTCGTTCTCAATTTTCATCAATATGATAGTGTAATTCCGAGGAGCGTTAACCGAAATAATCGATGTATATAGAACGCTAAAACTCTTTACTAATTGAACTTGTAGGCTAAGGCCTTTGTTACAAGGATTAAAACTTGATAAAGTAAAATAAAAGAATGCAGTATAATCTGCTAAAATTTATTTACCATAGTATTTCCTAAGGTTGACCGCATTCCAGGTTCTTGGTAAGGCTGTTCCATCCAAGTGTGCAATTTTGTATGAACCTTTCTTTCCTACGCCAATGACGATGTAAGGTCCATCCCAATTTTGTTGTAACTTTCCCACATGCTTGGATACTTCTACCTTTTTCAAGACCAAGTCTCCTTCTTTGAAAGTTCGGATGCGTACTTTTTGATTGTATGCTTTCTCCATATTTGCTTTAGTGACTTGTAGGCGTACAGCAGCTTTATCTCTTAAAGCTTCTGTTAAATCAATGTCATTTTCTCTCGCCTTTTCATTTTCTTGATCGTCGAACATCTCTATTCTTGGCGTTGGGATTAAGGTTTCAACAGGAATAACAGCCTCCGACCCATACACCAAGCTGAATGGGGTTTCCCCGGTTGAGCTTCTTACTGTAGTTCGATTAGCCCATAGCACTCCTGGAAGTTCATCGAGCCATTTTCCTTTGGCCGAACCTAATCTTTTTTCCAAAGATTTTATTATTTCTCGGTTCGCTACTTCGGTTTGTCCGTTCGCTCTTGGATGTCCGACCGAAGTGAAATTTTGTTGAATTCCCAGTTTCGAACACCATTCTATTACTTGTTTTCCCGCGAATTGGGTTCCATTATCTGAAATTAGGATCCTCGGGATGCCAAATCGGCAAACTATGAACTTCCATAGGAAGTTGATCACTTGGAATTGAGTTATTCGTGCGAGTGCAATGCATTCTATCCATTTGCTGAAATATTCTACAGCGACCAGGACGTAAGCTTTTTTGGATCTGGCCGCTGGGAAAGGCCCCACAATGTCCATTCCCCATTGATCGAAGGGCCAACATACTGGAATTGGATGCATGTTTTCTGCTGGTCGATGACATATGTTAGCATGGATCTGGCAGTGATGACATTCTTGGACATATAGAGTGGCATCTTTATTGATGGTAGGCCAATAGTAACCAGTCCTGAGACATTTTAAGGCCAATGCCCTTGATCCGCTGTGATTTCCTGCGTCTCCTTCATGTATTTCTCGCAGTATATCGGCGGTTTGTGATTCAGGGATGCATTTCAGGAGAATTCCTGATACTGACCTTCGGTAGAGTTTTCCTTCTACAAGCGTATACTTTGGGGCTCGATATTTTATTTTCCGAGCTGCATTCTGATCAGATGGTAGTTTTCCTTCTCGAAGATAGTCTATCATTGGGGTCATCCAATTTTCTTCGACTTCATCTATTTCCATTATATCGACTGCCGGTGTTTCATCGATATCGACTGCCGGTGTAGAAGATATCAACCAATTGATCACCCGTTCGGTCTTTCCGTCGTGGGATGTTCTGTATGTCGAAATTTTCAAACTTCTCAGCTAGTGTTTTTACTTTGGCGAGGTATTTTACCATATTGAATTCCTTAGCTTCGTATAGGCCTCTTATTTGTCTTTGTACTAACTCTGAGTCGGTTAACACTTTAAGCCTTTTTATGTTAGCTTTGATCGCCATTTCCATTCCTGCGATTAACGCTTCATATTCAGCTTCGTTGTTTGTTACAACGAAGTCCAATGTTATCGCGTAATTCAAATCTTCCTTATTCGGTCCGGTGAAGTTGATTCCGGCGCCTCCTCCTTCTCGGCATGAAGCACCATCGACATGCATTAACCAAGTTTGATCTTCTATGATCAAGACATCGTCGTTGAGGCTGCTCGATGATTCAGTAGCCTGTGTTGGTGTTTCTAATATAAAATCGGCCAACACTTGGGCCTTGATGGCAATCCTTGGTTTGTAGTCTACTTCGAACTGGTTGAGTTCGATGGCCCATTTGATCAATCTTCCGGAGGCTTCTGGTTTTGCTAGAACTTGCCTTAGCGGCTGATTCGTCAAAACGATGATTTTGTAAGTTAAGAAGTAGGGTCGGAGTTTTCGTGCGGCCACTACTAAGGCCAGCGTGAATTTTTCTATTTCCAAGTAATTCTTCTCCGCCCCTTGTAATAATTTGCTGAGATAATAGACGGGCTTATGCTCGGAGCCCTCTATCTTAATTAGTACTGAACTAATGGCCGTATCGGAGATGGAGATGTAGATGTACAACGGTTCCCCTTCCGTCGGTTTAGCTAACATCGGAGGCGTTGTCAAATATTCTTTGAGTTGTTCGAAGGCTCGTTCACATTCTTCGGTCCAAGCGAATTTTTTCGCTTTTCGAAGTGTTTGGAAAAAGGGCAAGCTTCTGTCCGCAGATTTTGATATGAATCTATTCAATGCTACGATTTTCCCAACTAAGCTTTGTACTTGAGAGATGGTCTTGGGAGGTTTCATTTCAGTTATGGCTCGAATTTTTTCTGGGTTGGCTTCTATACCTCGCTGGTGTACCAAGTATCCTAAAAATTTTCCTGACTTAACACCGAAGGTGCATTTTGCAGGGTTCAACTTCATACGGTATTTTCTTAAGATTTGGAAACATCGATCTAGATGTTTTATGTGATCTGCTTCATTCATACTTTTGACTAACATGTCGTCTACATAGACTTCCATTATTTCTCCGATTAATTCCCTGAACATTAGGTTTACTAACCTTTGGTAAGTAGCGCCGACATTCCTCAATCCGAATGGCATTACAATAAAACAGTATACTCCCTGTTCGGTTATGAACGCGGTCTTCTCTTGATCCCGCTCGTCCATGTATATTTGGTAAAACCCTTGGAAGGCGTCCATCATGCTGAATATCGCGAAGCCAGCAGTCGAGTCGACCAATAAGTCAATCCTTGGGAGAGGGTATGGGTCGCGTGGACATAACTTGTTAAGGTCGGTGAAATCATTACACATTCTCCATTTGTTGTCCTTTTTATCCCCTTTTGCTACTAGTACAACATTACATAGCCATTCCGAGAAATGTATTTCTCGGATTTGTTTTGCTTCGAGCAGTCTCTCTACTTCGGCTTTGATAATTTTATCTTTTACTGGTCCATGATTTCTTTTCTTCTGTCTGGCGGGTTTCGCCGAAGGGTCGATTTTTAGGGTATGCTTGATTATCCGAGGATCAATTCCTTCAATCTCATTCGCGCTCCAAGCGAAGACGTCAACATTATTTCTTAGGAATTCGATTAACATTATTTCTCCTTCTTTGCTCAATTCTGTACCTATTCTTGTCGTTTTGGACGAGTCGCCTTTTACTAGAATTATATCTTTATGTTCTGGGGGTTTCAAGGATAAGTCTAGCGGTTCTTTCCCCTTTTTATCTAACCGATCAGTAATAGGAATTTCAACCTCGTTTCTAATGAGATCGTCTTCGATCTTTCTCTTGCTCGGAGTAATTGACTTAGGGTGTTCTTTCAAAGTTAACGATGTGCTGTAGCAATTCCATGCCATACAGTGGTCGTTCGTTATTTCTCCGATGCCCATATCGGTCGGAAACTTTATCTTCTGATGATAGGTAGAGACTACAGCTCGGAAAAGGTTAAGGGCTGGTCGCCCTAATATAGCGTTATAAGCGAAGGGTGTTTCCACTACTAGGAATTTTACTAGCTTCACTGTCCTAAGTGGTTTCTTTCCAAGTGACACACTTAAAGATATTGTTCCGCTGGGGATAATCTCGGACCCTCCAAAGCCTACTAACGGCGTAGCTACTTTTTGTAGGTTTATTTGTCCCAAGTTCATTTGGGCTAAAACCTCCCGGGAGATGATATTTGCTGAGCTTCCATTATCGATTAGGATTCTTCTTACATTATAATTCGCTATCTCTAATGATACTACCATAGGAAAATCGGGGTTATCCTCTTTTGTGTCCCAAATGATGTTTTTAGGTACTTCGCCTTCGTTAAAGCTGATCGGCTGGTGATTTGTCGGCCTGTTTTCCAGAGTCCATATTTCTTTTGGATATTTAGAATTTCGAATTATGGATCGGGCTGTCCTTCGCCGTTCGTTACGACTATCTCCACCCGCGGGTCCCCCGGATATTGTATGGATAGTCCCATTGATCTGGTCCTGATTTAACTCCTGAGTAGGTCGACGTTCAGGCGACCTTCGATGAGAACTTCTCCTTCGATTACCGTTCCGAGGGCTTCTACTTCTTTCCCTTTTGCGATTATCTCGGTCTATGTATTCGTCTAGTTTTCCCTGCTCGATCAGTTTTTCGACTTCTCTCTTAAGGTGAAAACAATTTTCCGTTAGATGCCCATGTGCCCTGTGGTACTTACAGTATTGATCATAGTTTCTAGACCCCGGTCTGGGCTGAGCGATTTTCCTTGCCTCGGGAATCCAGTTATTTCTTTCTAGGACTTCCAATATTTCTTCCATTGGAGCATTTAACCTTGGGTGTTCTACTTGATTCACCCTGCTTCTGATTGGTTGCTCAGGGTTTCTTGGTCTTTGGTAGTAATTAGGTTGTCTTTCTTGATCGGCTTTGCTGTATTCCAGTCGCTGGAAAACGTTACCTCTCCTGGAAGATCGCTCATAGTCTAAGGGTCTTTGAGTAGGAATCTTATCATGCCGCTTGGAGCCTGAAGCTGTGAATTTATTTTTGTTTTTATCCTTAAAGGAATTCATCTCTTCTTGGGTCATATACTTAGACGCCAAGCTCATGATGTCGGCGAACGTTCTTGGTTGTTTTCGACTGAGGGCATTTCCGAACTGCCTGTTTTTAGTGAGATCGAAGAGGATAGAAATTATGTAATCAATATTTGGAGAATCGATTTTGAGTAGTTCTACGTTGAATCTGGCCAACCAGTTTCTTAGGGATTCTCCTTCTTGTTGATGTATGGTTCCTAGGTAGCTCATCGGGAGTTTTTGCCTCTTCTGACTGGCAAACTGCTGCGTCAATTTATTGCATAATTCCCGGAAACTGAATATGGAGTTGGCAGGTTGTTTTGCGAACCAATCCAACGCTAGGCCCTCGAATGTGGTCACCATTAACTTGGCGGTGAATTCGGCAGAGTGGGCATATAAATTCATTATGTTAGTGAAGCTAAAAATATAATCATCCGGGTCGGTGGTTCCGTCATATCGGGGTAGTCTACCCGGGACCTGTCCAATGGATTGCGCTTCTTTTATTTCTCTGCAGAAGGGAGAACATGCTGCAAGGCTCTCCTGGAGTTCCGCGGTTCGGGTCCACGGGTTTTGAACAGATCGTAGGCGTTGCTCCAGTCGTTCCTGTACTATTCTCTCGATTTCTCTTTCCGAGAATTGAGTCGCTCGTGGTCGATCTGGGATAGCATCATCTATGTCATCCTCGATAGGGATTATTGTTCGTTCCTTCGATCCGCTGCGATCCGCCTGTGGCCTTCTTCGACCTGGTTTTCTTCGGGGACGGTTATCGGAGGGTTTAGAATTGTCCTGCTGTGGGCTGCGTAACGAGCGTCGCTCACTTGCTGGGCTGTCCGCTTGTTGAGAGGTTTGTTTGTTTGGCCCTGGCATTCCTGGTGCAGGAGTTGTCCTGGGAGCCGTAGCGTTTCGAGGAATTTGGTCTAAAACTAGCAATTCTTCTGGAGAGAGTGATTTGAAGAGCATTGCTATTTGTCTCAGTTTTTCCTGAGCGCCTGGGAGAGGAACGGGTATCTCGGGGACTTCCGGTTCTTCCTGTATTGCACCGGTAAGACCTCCTTGGTGTTCCTGCTGACGAGAACGGGTATCTGGGAGATTTTCATTGGTGTTGGGAATGTTGTTATCGTTGTTGTCTTGTGGATCTTCGGATGTGTTGTGGCCGGTGGTTGTATTACTTCTCGCTCCAATGCGAGCGCTTTTCCTTGGGCGAGCCATGTGTCGATCGAATAATTAACGTAGCCCCACGGTGGGCGCCAACTGATTTAACCGGATTTCGTTAGGTTATTCAATTATCAGTGAATTTGTGATATCGGGGGTTTTCGATATTTATATATATTTTTTAGGGCTCTGTTACTTTATTCAGGATGGATCGGTTACAAAGAAAAGCAATATTCAAGAACAAGAAGTAAAACCACAAAACAAAGCTAAGAAACACACCGATATGAAGGTAAAAAGCTCAGTAATAATATTGAATATTATTGAGTTGTGCTGTTGTAAGCAGTGTTAAATCCTGTATTCTTAGAGTTCAGGAATTTCGTAGTTGTTTTCATACAATGATTAACTAGGTATTTATATAATGTTAAACCTAGCGTTACAAGGAAACATAGTCCTAATAGGACTCGGCCCAAATATCCTTTTTGAGTCTGGAGTATAATCTTATATCGAAGCGAGCTGCACTTGGCCGGGTCGGTAAGATGATCCCGATCTGTTTGAATTGGTCGAATCAATCTTATCTTCTTCATTCGATCCGAGTAGTATATAGGGTGCGAAATAGCCCCCATCACAACCTTAGGGGGTTTAGGATTTTACCTTACTACACTTGGTAGTGGTTGAGGCTTTCCAAGCAAGGCGTGGCCGAACTTCTTTGGCTCTCGGAATCAGGAAATTCCATGTGGTTCTTCGAAAGCTCCTCCAAAGAAAACAACACACAAAGAGTCTTTGAGAAAAGAACTCCTCTAAAGAAATTCCACACTTCACAAGTCTTACAACCTAGAAAGAATATCTTAGGCTGAGAACTTGAAATTCCTTCGTAATCTATTGAAGTTAGATTGGAAGAGAATTACTACTTAATTCTACAAACTTGAAAGGAAGTATAGAGAAGAAGAACTTTTATTGCAATGTCTAAGTGTAAGTAAATGAAAAGCTAGGGCCTCCTATTTATAGAAGGACTTACTTCACCACTAAGCTTTTAACAAAACTTAGTTGAGAAGCTATCCACAAAGCTTCTATGATAAGCTTTGTTCCTAGCATATCTTATCCGATAAGCTTCGTCATCAACCTTATCCGATAAGGTTTGTTCCTAGCATATCTTCTTCGATAAGCTTTGTCATCTAGCTTATCCGATAAGATTTGTCA
Source organism: Penstemon eatonii (assembly GCA_038501285.1). NCBI lineage: Eukaryota > Viridiplantae > Streptophyta > Magnoliopsida > Lamiales > Plantaginaceae > Penstemon > Penstemon eatonii. The sequence goes on along the minus strand of CM076715.1, from coordinate 53,784,508 downwards.
TCAACCTTATCCGATAAGGTTTGTCATTTACTTAGTTGAGAAGTTTTGTACTTTTCTTAGCTAAGAAGTTTCGTACTTTTCTTAGCTAAGAAGTTTTGTACTTTTCTTAGCCGAGAAGTTTCGTACTTCTCTTAGCTGCGAAGTTTCGTACTTCTCTTAGCTGCGAAGTTTCGTACTTTTCTTAGCTAGCTGTGAAGTTTTGTACTTTTCTTAGCTGCGAAGTTTTGTACTTTACTTCTCCTGGAAGCTATCTACTTAGCTTCTCTCAGAAGCTTTGTAGTTAGCTTATCCAATAAGCTTTCTACTTAACTTCTCTCAGAAGCTTTGTAGTTAGCTTCTCCTAGAACCTTCTCTTAATTAATTAGTCCGACTAATTAATCTTATTCTTCCTCTTAATATTTCTTTGATCAATTGTTTAGTTAAGTAAACTCATTTAGTTAACTAATCAAGTCTTAATTAATTAATCTTATTAATTAATTTCTTCCAATCTTTGTTAAACTCTTTTAACAACATCGTTTTACTTTTAAATAATGAATTCAATATTCTGGTTGCATCTTGTGAATATTATGTGTGACCCCTTAGGTTCACCGTTTGCTAGCCGTGGGCTCACAACACTTTGTGATTTAATTAGTGAATAATTACTATAATTATTCCAGTCAATTAAACACATTTAATTGACCACCTTAGAACTAATCTCCATTAGTCCATTGGTAACCACACTCCATAGTCGATGTCTAGCCACAAGCCCATGGAGCCTACTTAATAGGTGAATGTTGTTCGTGTGAACCTTTCCTTTTATGTTTTCCATGTACGCATGATCCTTTCATTGACCAACCTCCCGATCAAGGCCTGGGATATGGTAGTTGATCGGTTTCCCATAATACCTCGATTCTATATCTTATTCATAATTAGATTCCCTTCTGACCATAATTTTGGAAACTCCTTCCCAATTGTCACATACCATGCGCATGGATTTTATCAAGAATCTAATACTTTAGAACACATAGAAGATTCGCTCGACTCATCACATCGAGTCAATGAATCCTATATTGATGTCATCAATCTCCATGTACGACTACCTATACCCAACGTAAATCCACATAGACCCGCTAGTAAGTGGTCGGGAAATACATCAAAGTATAAGCACCCACACATGAGATTACTCTAACCATCTCAAGTCGAAGGACTAATATCTGCACACTAGCATAAATGAGAGAATACTTTGTCACCGATGTGCATTTTATGCCTCCAAGACAAGATTCTCTCGGTGGGGTGTTCGGTGCATTTTTTCTACAACAAACCACCCACTCGTATACACTGGTATCCACATACCGGCATCCATGGAAACACAACGCCTTCCAACTATTGGAACATGTATATTTGTGTGTGTCTATTCGATCCCGTCGATGTCCCGTCTCAATGGGTTCTATGACTCAGAACAATTTTAGATCACGACCTAAGAGGCTTATTCCATGATTGGATCGATGCCATGCCCCATAGTCATTTGGGATCTAAGGACTTCATCTAATTGTTGATTGATTACAATTAATGAATATGGCCAATAAAATATTATTAATCAAAACCAGATTGTTTTTACAAGAGTAGATTACAAGTCATTAATTGGCTTGTTGGACACTACCCTAACATATGGACCCCTAGCTTTGTCAGAAATTAAATTCCATTGCCCTTGTCGACATTCAAAACCCCGCATGTCGGAGACATGATTTTGTCTTCCAAAATCCTATATAAGGGCCTTCATTTCCTCTTTCATATAAGTACGAATTTGTTCTTTCAATATAGTAATCAACATCCTCTCCATAAGGGATGTATCTCTGTTCAGATTGTTGTTCTTATTATCCCCAAATCAAGCAACCATTTTATGTATCATGCCTTTTTGCTAACTACTTGGTATGGGTGGAATTGGAAAATGTAGAACTGCCTCATAGATTCAGCATCCCGAGATCTCTTAATGCACTCTTCTGGAAGATTAGGCAGTGACGAACTCAAATGTCTGTTTGGGAAAACTGTCGCTCTTTATATTTTGGGAGATTTGTCCGAGCCAAGAAGAAAGCTGGATTCTATTTAGGCTCTTTTGCTATAGACGCTCAAAACGATCAACTATTTCGGAGTTTCAGCATTTTTCCTTGTAAATTGTTATAACAAATTGTCTTTCTTTCCATGTGTCTTAGACGTTACCTTTGCTTGATAAAGTATCTCGATCGACCATCTTGGTCATCCAGAATTGATCCTGATATGAGTTGTCATTTTGATCTTATTTTTGATTTGTCGAGGGATATCATCGACCTCGACTGCGGCCGTTCCAACTTACTTGCAATAAATACGGGGAGTTGATAAGTCAAGTTTACTTCCATTGATTTTATCACTTTACATCCGCAGGATTAACCTTGGTAGTCCTATAAAAGGCAACAACTTATTTACCATTTCTACCCACATCGCAAAGATGGGAAATACAATTTCCTCTAAATTTGTTTTGCCAAGCGACCCCAGAAAACCAAATTATTATGATCAATCTTGTCTCGATTGTCTGTCTTTCATCATGCCTAGTGCTGACGAGTCCCATTAATGCCCTACCTAGTACTGACAAGTCCCATGTGGCCTCAGCCTTAGTCTTCAAAGGGTTGGGGTGCGTGGTATTTGATCAGCACCTGGAGGGTTCAGATCTACCTAGCATCCTCATTCTTGGAGGTTATCTCCGGAGTTCCTCCTTGTCGGGGTGTGCTGGTAGATTTTAACTTTCACGATGGTCCGTGCTGGACCTCGCTTTGGAACAACTACAACAAGCTGTCAAGCGTGGTCTCGTTTAGGTCGAATAATCGCTACAAGCTATTAGGCTTTTTAGAGGTTATTTGATTGAAACGGGAATCGATCTTCCGAGCCTGGCCATCTAACCAATAAAGTCGACCATCTTGAGCAGCATGCTTCTTAGGTGGTTGAAGAAGAATGTCGAGGTACTAGGGAGGAGATTGATGTTTCCGTGGACATTGTCGTGAAAACTTCCATCTATTGGATAGGTTTTTCCATTTCTTGTATTGTAAGAATCTGTAAAGTGAAAGATGTATTTGTTTATTTGTAAAGATAATTCTAATAAAAACTTTGGTTTTCTTCATATCCTTTGCATATGATTCTGTTTTGTTGCTTAGCAAGTAACTTAGTACTTTGATTTGACCACCTCATAAGTCGATCTAGTTGAGGTCAATGAGTGTTTACCGACCCAATCTATTTTAATCATTTTGTACTTAGGTTTTTTACCAATTTTTTGGTTTTAACCTTTTGACTCATATTTTGGAGATCGATGAGTGTTTACCGACCCAGTCGATTTTACTCAATTTGTACTTAGATTTTTCATCAATTTTTTGGTTTTAACCCTTTAGCTCGTAATTTGGAGATCGATGAGTGTTTACCAACCCAATCGATTTTACTCAATTTGTACTTTGGTTTTTTTACCAATTTTTTGGTTTTAACCCTTAAGCTTGTAATTTGGAGATCGATGAGTGTTTACCGACCCAATCGGTTTTACTCAATTTGTACTTGGGTTTTTTTACCAATTTTTTGGTTTTAACCCTTGAGCTCGTAATTTGGAGATCGATGAGTGTTTACCGACCAAATCGATTTTACTCAATTTGTAATTAGGTTTTTTACCAATTTTTTGGTTTAACCCATGAGATCGTAATTTGGAGATCGATGAGTGTTTGCCGACCCAATCGGTTTTATTCAATTTGTACTTAGGTTTTTTACCAATTTTTGGTTTTAACCCTTGAGCTCGTAATTTGGAGATCAATGAGTGTTTACCGACCCAATCGATTTTACTCAATTTGTACTTAGGTTTTTTACAAATTTTTTGGTTTTAACCCTTGAGCTCGTAACTTGGAGATGGATGAGTGTTTACCGACCCAATCGGTTTTACTCAATTTGTACTTAGGTTTTTTACCAATTTATTGATTTTAACCAATCTCTTTTTTTTTTAATCTAAGCAATAGCTTTTTTCTTTATTCGTAAAATTTTTTTTTTTGAAGAAATAAGCAAAAGCTTTTATTATATTTAATCCGTAACAAATGGTTAACTAATAATGATAAAAAAGGAATTATTATGCAAGAAAAAAAGAAAATTTGCTAAAAATAATGGTAACAATGAGCCGCGGCTTATCATCGTCCATAGTATCTCCGTAGGTTGACTGGATTCCAAGTTCTTGGTAATGTTGTACCATCCAAGTGTGCAATTATATACGAACACTTTTTCCCTACGCCCACGACGATGTAAGGTCCACCCCAATTTTGTTGTAATTTGCCCACATGTTAAGATACCTCAACCTTTTTTAAGACCAAGTCTCCTTCCTTAAAGGATCGTATTCGTACCCTTTGATTGTAGGCTTTTTCCATGTTGGATTTAGTAACCTGTAATCGTACTGCAACTTTTTCTCTTAATGCCTCAGTTAGATCGATATCGTCCTTCCTTGTCGCTTCATTCTCTTTGCTCTCGTACAACTCAATCCTCGGGCATGGGACCAAAGCTTTGACTGGGATGACGACTTCTGAACCATAAACCAAACTGAAAGGGGTTTCACCGGTCGAGGCTGTAACAGTTGTTCGATTGTCCCAGATTACTCCAGGGAGTTCATCTAACCACTTTCCTTTTGCTACCCCCAGTCTTTTTTCCAGGGACATAATTATTTCACGGTTAGCTACCTCTGTCTGACCATTAGCCCTGGGGTGTCCTACTGAAGTAAAGTTCTGTTGAATCCCAAATTTTGAGCACCAGTCCAACACTTGCTTTCCCGCGAATTGAGTTCCATTATCGGAGATTAGAACTCGAGGGATTCCAAATCAACATACTATAAATTTCCACAAAAAGTTAATAACTTGGAATTGTGTAATTCCAGCTAGAGCAACACATTCAATCCACTTGATAAAATATTCTACCGCAACCAAAACATAACTCTTTTTTTTATCTCGCCATAGGGAAAGGTCTCACAATGTCTATTCCCCATTGATCAAATGGCCAGCAAACAGATATAGGGTGCATCTTCTCAGCTGGTTGATGGTTTATGTTTGCATGAATCTGGCAGTGATGACATTTCTTCACATACTCCGTAGCATCGTGGTTTAGGCTAGGCCAATAATATCCCGTTTGTAGACATTTTAGTGCCAGTGCCCGAGCTCCGTGAATCTCCTTCATGAATCTCCTTGAGTACTTCTAGGATTTGTAGTCCGGAAATCCATTTAAAAGAATTCTGGAGACTGATCTTCTGTAAAGCTTTCCATCTAGGATAGTGTATCTGGGTTCTTGATATTTTACTTTTCGAGCTTCATTCTGGTCTATTGGTAGGGTTCCTTCTGAGAGATAACCCATTATTGGAGTCATCCAATTTTCTTCTGGTAAGTCGATTTCCATCACCTCAGTGACCGGCAGGTTATCTATATCAATTGCTGGGGTGTTTGAGATAACTAAGTGATTACCCTTTCCGTTCGGCCTCCCTTGATCATGTGAATCGAGAAAGCTGGTCTGCCCATTTATTTTCTGATCGTGGGACATTCTGTATTTCGAACTTGTCAAATTTTTCGGCGAGCTCTTTTACCTTAGCGAGGTATTTCACCATGTTGTACTCCTTTGCCTCATACAAACCTTCTATTTGTCTTTGGACCAGTTCTGAGTCATTCAATACTTTCATAGTTTTGATGCATGCTTCAATGGCCATCGCCATTCCTTCAATCAAAGCTTCATATTCGGCCTCATTATTAGTTACCATAAAATCTAAAGTGATTGCGTAGTTTAAATCCTCTTTTTCTGGTCCAGTGAAATTGATTCCGGCTCCTCCTCCTTCCTTATTTGAGGCTCCGTCGACATGCATTAACCAGGTGTGATTTTCGACAACCATCGCGTCATTATCATAGGATGTTGCCTCATTGAGAATCTCATGCGAGGTTGGAGTTTCCTAAAGAAAAGTGGCGAGGACTTGAGCCTTTATTGCAGTTCTTGGTCTATATTCAATCTTGAATTGACCTAATTCAATCGCTCAATTAATCAATCTTCCTGATATTTCTGGTTTTGCTAGGACTTGCCTTAGTGGTTGATTAGTGAGTACAATAATTTTGTATTTCAAAAAGTATGGTCGAAGTTTTCATGCAGCGACTACCAAAGCCAAAGCAAATTTTTCTATTTCTAAGCAATTCTTCTCTGCTCCTTGCAATAACTTGCTTAGATAATATACAGGCTTATGTTATGACCCTTCTATTTTTACCAATACTGAACTTATTGATACCTCCGAGATGGATATGAAGATGTATAAAGGTTATCCCTCGGTTGGTTTGGCTAACAATGGTGAAGAAGTTAGATACTCTTTTAACTGATTAAAAGCCTGATCACAATCCTAGGTCGATCCATAGAAAAGTCTTTGCTTTTCGCAGGGTTTGAAATAATGGCAAGCTTTTATCCACTGACTTGGATATAAATCTATTTAGTGCAACAATCTTTCCGACCAAACTCTGTACTTGGGAGATTGTTCTTGGCGGTTTCATTTCAGTTATGGCTCGAATCTTTTCCGGATTCGCCTCTATTCCCCGTTGATGAACCATGTAACCCAGGAATTTCCAGATTTAACTCCGAAGGTACACTTTGCTGGGTTTAACTTCATGTGGTGTTTTCTTAGAATCGTGAAGCATCGGTCTAGGTGTTTGACGTGGTCGGCCTCTTTCATGCTTTTCACTAGCATGTCATCCACATAGACCTCCATTAATTTTCCTATTAATTCCCTAAACATTAGATTAACCAATCTCTGATATGTTGCCTCCGCATTTCTTAATCCAAAGGGCATCACTATGAAGCTGTATACTCCCTGCTCAGTGATGAAGGCATTTTTTTCTTGATCAAGCTCATTGATGTAGATTTGATAGAAACCTTGGAAGGCATCCATCATGCTAAAAATAGCGAAGCCTGCAGTTGGGTCGACCAGTAGGTCGATTCTTGGGAGTGGGTAAGGATCGCGTGGACACAGCTTGTTGAGGTCGGTAAAATCGTTACACATCCTCCATTTATTGTCTTTTTTGTCTCCCTTTGCCACTAACACCACGTTACATAGCCACTCTGAAAAGTGTATCTCCCTAATTTGTTTAGCCTTTAGCAATCTTTCCACTTCTGCTTAATTATCTTATCTTTCGTAGGGCCATGGTTTCGCTTCTTTTATCTCACTGGATCGATTTTCAGGGAGTGAGTGATAATTCTAGGGTCTATGCCCTCTATATCTTCTGCACTCCATGCGAACACGTCGACATTTTTTTCTGAGGAAGTCTACTAGCATAATTTCTCCTTCCGGATTAAGATCAGTCCCGATCCTGGTTGTTTTCCTGAAGTCGCCTTGTACCAGCATAATGTCCATTTGTTCTGACGGCTTAAGGTTGAGATCGACTGGCTCTTTCCCCTTTCGATCTATCCTATCCATACTTGGGATATCGATCTCAGCTCTCTTGACATCATCCTCGAGTTTTCTTTTTGCTGGGGTAAAAGATTTAGATTTGTTTCCCAATGCCAGGGAGGTATTATAACAATCCCAGGTCATGCACTGATCGTTGACTATTTCCCCGATACCTGAAACCGTAAGAAATTTTATCTTCTGATGGTAGGTCGATACGACTACTCGAAATAGGTTGAGCGCTGGTCGACCTAGTATGGCGTTATATGCGAAAGGTGTTTCTACGACTAGAAACTTGATCATTTTTACGACTCGCTCAGGTCTTTTTCCCAACGAAACACTTAAGTTGACAGTCCCAGAAGGAACTATTTCTGATCCTCCCAATCCTACTAATGGCGTTGCTACCTTTTGTAGCGTTATTTCGCCCAAATTCATCTGTGTTAGAACTTCTCTTGAAATAATGTTAACAGAGCTTCCGTTATCAATCAATATTCTTTTGACTTTGTATCCCAAGTGATATTCCGTGGTACTTCATAATCATTAAACTGATGGGATGTTCTTTTTTAACCTTACTCTCGAGAGTCCATAATTCCCTTGGATTTTCCAAATTTCCCTCTATTGATCTGGTGGTTCTTCGACGGGCGTTGTGACTATCTCCTCCTGCTGGTCCACCAGAAATTGTGTGTATTTCTTTTTCTGGTTCTATTTCTTTTTCTAGTATTTCGTTCGAAGTAGTCATCCAACTTTCCCTCTTTAATCAGCCTCTCAATTTTCTGTTTTAAATGGAAACAGTCTTCAGTGCAATGGCCATGAGAACGATGGTACCGACAATATAAGTTGTAATTTCGGGCTCCTGGATTGGCTTGTGTAATTCTTTTTGGCGGAGGAATTCAATTATTTCTCTCGAGTAGCACTAGGATATCTTCCGTAGGGATATTTAATTTAGTGTACTCCAAGTGATCTACTCGATTCCTCTTAGGTCGTTCCGCTGATCTGGGTCTTGCATAGACATTAGGTCTTTTATCATGATCGTTGCGGTTGTAATCCAACCTTTGAAACACATTTTCTCTTCTGAAGGATCGGTCATTGTCCGTCAGTTTAGGGACGGGTGCTTTATCCTGTCGTTTCATCCCGGATGTTAAGGCTTTACTTTTATTTTTATCTTTAAAGGAGTTCATCTCTTCCTGAGTCATATATTTCGAAGCCAAGGTCATAATATCTGCGAACGTCATTGGTTGTTTCCGACTTAGGGCATTACCAAATTGCCTATTCTTAGTAAGGTCGAACAATATGGAGATTATGTAGTCGATGTTTGGAGAATCGATCTTTAGTAATTCCACGTTGAATCTCCCCAACCAGCTCCTCAAAGATTCTCCTTCTTGTTGATTGATGGTTCCAAGATAACTCATGGGGAGCTTCTGTCTTTTCTGACTGGCGAATTGTTGAGTAAGTTTGTTACATAATTAGCGAAAACTTAAAATGAAATTGGTTGGTTGGTTACCAAACCAATCCAGTGCTAACCCCTCGAACGTTGTAACCATTAATTTGGCGGTATATTCAGCCAAGTGCGGGTACAAATTCATTATATTCGTAAAACTGAATATGTAACCATCTGGATCAGTCGTACCGTCGTAACGAGGTAGACGTCCGTGTATTTGTCCGGACGATTGTGCTTCTTTAATTTCCTTACCAAAAGGGGAAAATGCAGCTATGCTCTCTTGCACTTCTCTACTTCTCGCCCATGGCTGTTGAACAGCTAGCAATCTTTGTTCGACGCGTTCTTGGACCATTTTTTCAATATCTCTCTCCGAGACCCGGACAGTCTTTGGTTGATTAGGTAGTAAGTCGATGATATTATCGTCGATAGGGATAATAGTATTTTCTTTTGACTCTAGATGTACGGGCGAGCAGGGGCTCTTGCCCGATTTGATTTTCTCCGGTCGTGGTTGTCGATCGGATTTCCATTACCATTATGCGGAGTAGTCAAAGATTGCTGATCGGTTCCATGGCTGTCGGCTTGATCTGAGATGTGATCAATCGGTCTTTGAGTTCTCCTATCGGGTTCTGCCGGAATCGTTCTTGGGTTCCTGGGTTCTGGTTCGGGGATGGTCTGGAGCTCCGAATATAGAGAATTTACCAATTGTGCTAACTGTCTGAGTTTTTCTTCCCTATCCGGCAGCGAAACTAGAATTGTTCCGACGATAGGCTCGACAGGGGCTGGATCCGTCATAGGGTTCACTTGTACCTGTGGGATTTGTGCGTCGAAATTGAGGCGTTACTCCTGACCTGCTGGATGGTCGGTTACTCTTTGTTCGTCTATTGGGTCGTTGATTCGTTCACCATCGGTGTTCTCGTTCAAATCATCCGACGCCGCGGGTTGATGTGTAGTGTTAATTCTCGCTTCGTTGCATGCGTTCTTCCTTGGGCGAGCCATATGTCTATCAAATAATTAACTCAGACCTTCGGTGGGCGCCAACTGATTTAACCAAATTTTGTATTGTTCAATTAAATCAATAATAAAGTTATGAGGTTCGGATCAAATATGATTTAGAGGGCTTAGTTACTTTATTCCGGATGGATCGACTCAATGATGAACAGTACGTAACGTAAGAAGAATGTAAAGAACGTTACTTGTATATGAATAAATATAGGAAAAGCTCTTGTATTAGACTAAACCTTAGATTGCAAAGTATGTAGGCGTGAAAGTGATATATGGATTGTGCCCTAATACAATACAAGTGAATCGTATTTATAGGTGTTCTTCCCAAGCTGTACAAGGAAACATAACCATAATAGGACTCAGAATGATGTCCCTCTCGTACTCGGATTGGAACCTGGTCGCTGAGATGCTTCTCGTTAAATCGAGTAGACCATCACTTACGATCAGGGCATTTGCTCGGGCCGATCTATTATTCAGTTCTCCGAATATCTTATGGGGTATAAAATAGCCCCCATCAAATATCTTCAGTATTTTATCTATGTACTTTAACTGGGAGAGATCCAGCAGTCAAAATGATCTATCCATGTAGATCCTTGTACCCAGTACAAAGGATGCTTCTCCCAAATCCTTCATTGAGAATTGTGTAGAAAACCATGCTTTCGTTTCGGATAACAATTTTGCATCATGTCCAATGAGCAGAAACTTATCAACATAAAGCATAAAATTTCAATTGTACTCCCACTAACTTTCTTGTACACTCACTGCTCGAACACATTCTTTACGAAACCAAAGGTTTGGATTATATCTTCAAAACGTATCTTCCAGCTTCGGTAAGCTTGCTTAAGTCCATATATGGACCTTAGGAGTTTGCACACTTTGTGCTCATCTCCCTTGGATGTATATCCTTTTTGGTTGCTCATGTAGATCTCCTTATCAATGTCTCCATTGAAAAATGATCTTTACATCATTCTGCCATATCTCGTAGCTAATACTACGCAGTTATGGACAACAATATCTGAATGGATTTGGGCATCTCTTCATGCAAAACGAATTCCTCAAAGTCAATGCTCGACATTTGACTGTATCATTTAGCGACTAGTCGTGCCTTGTAGGTAATAACCTCTCCGTTCACTACAAGCTTTCTCTTATAGATCTACTTGCAACCCAAGGGAGCTACTCGCACTGGTGGATCCACTAAGGTACAAACCTTGTTAGAGGTCATGGAGTCCATTTTAGATTCCATGGCTTTGTGCCACCTCCCAAATCTCTATCTTGCATAGCTTCTTCGTAGTGATAGGATAGTGCCCTGCAAGCCAGTTCTGTTAGCTTGTAATAGATCTATCCTGTATGAAACGATCTTTGATTTTATAATAATACGCATGTTTATTTATATATGTATAAGGATAAACAATGGCCAACTTCATCTTTCGCGAATACATTTAAGCGATTGGTTGAAACCCTTAGATTACATTTGACTATGGGACGATTCACTTCAGTACTGAGTGCAATCATGAAACAGTCTCAAAGGTCGTAATCTTAAAAGTGTTCCAAGTCATAGATTCCGAACGAGACGGGGTATCGTAGGAATCACCAAGACTTGTACAAGTATGCATGATTCACATGGAGTGAATTTGTAGTGTTTCATGAACAAGGAATTTGAGTCCAGTGCATACGAGTAGGTGGTTCAATGGAGGATTGAACGCATCGAACGACCCGAACAGAAAAACCCATTGTGGAAGCGCATGACGCATATCGGTGATGGGATGTTTCTCAAGGAATATAATAGTGTACGATTTAGTCCTTTGACTTGAGGTACTAGGGCGAATTCGGTGCATGAAAGTGCGTACTTAGATCTAGGTATAGGCCACGTAGCTTGGTCATAACATGCCTAGGTTGGGTGCGTATGGACATGTGCGCGAGTGGTTAGTACCGATATGGAATCTATTGACTCACCGTAATGGGTGAGAGAATTTCTTATACGATTCTTAGATAATATATCCAAGGATTCTGCGGCCGCAGTCGGTGACGGATTTGGAAAGGGGTTTCCAAATTTAGAAGGTCACAAAGGTATATTATCCTGAATTAGAAAGTATAGCTATCGAGACAAATTTAGAGGTGCCGATCAATTCACACACCCTAAGTCTTGATCGGGAATATTAGTCGATAGAAGGACCGTATGTACATGGCAATTATATGAGACGAGGTTCACAAATATCAATTCACCTGAAATTGGGCTTCATGGGCTTGTGGCTAGACATCGACCATGAAGTGTGGGTACTCCTGAATTAATAGAGGATTTAATTCTAGGAGTGGTTAATTAAAGGTTGTTTAATTAACCGGAACAATTTATTGTTCATAAATTAAATCACGAGGGATTCGTGGGCCTGCTGCCAGTTGATGGTGAACCCAGAGGGTCACACACAATACAATTGGACGGTGACTGTTATAAAAGGATATAAAAGGAATTAATTGATTTAAAGGTAATTAAATCAATTAAATGAATTAAAAGTATTTAATTCAAGTGGGAGATTAATTAATTGGCTAACTTAATTAATAATTGAGTTGCTAGTTAATTAAAAGAAATATTGATTTAAATGGACTGGGCATTTAATTAAAGTAGTTTAATTAAATGGAGGATTGCAAGACATGGGCTTCTATTAATTAAAGCCCATAAGGAGTCTTGCAAACCCTAGGTCAGAAGGAGTCTATAAAAGGGGAACTACATGAGCTTAAAAGCTAACACCTAAGAAAGAAAAACCCTAGCCTCCCTCTGCCCTAAAAGCGCCGCCCCCTCTCCAAGCAAACCCTAGCCGCCGCCGCCACCACTAGCCGCCGCCACTGTGCTGCCGTGAGCTCCTTGGTGCCGCCGCCGCCGAGATCTTCTCCTCCATTGTATTAGATCTTGATTTGTCAAGAGATCTCATACAATCCTTCAATAACAAATCTCCTGCATCGAGTTCTGAGCCTAAGATCTTGAGGTGTTGTCAGAATCCAATTGGTGTGGACTATCCCTGGAGGTGAGACAATTGGATCACTCCTGTGAACCGGATCAGAATCAGAATCGAAGACCGGAGGTTTCCACCACCTTGCCTGTGGTGAGGTATATCGCAAAAACCCCCTTTGTTAATTCATTGTGTGCGTTTTTGTTTAAGTTTTTGTATATATAATATGGAGACATCTTTTATGGGACCATTGGATACCTCGAAAAATTTTAAATTCCGCACTTTGTTGTTTGACAAATCGAGCTATATCCCAACAGTGGTATCAAAGCCAGGTTCATTATTATTATACAAAAGCCTGAACATAATTGTGTTCACCGTATATGTTTAATTATATGTATGAGAACACGTGATAATTATGTTCTGTAAGTTGATTCTTGCTTGTTATGACTAGATCTATCAATGGGTAAAACTGCTTTTCAAGATCTGTGCCGTTTTTATAGTTTTTGAAAACTTCAGGACTTTTGGGGTAGAAATCGCAAATCAGGGTTTTTGAGGGCTGAAAATTCGAAATTTTTGAAATCTGAAAATTTGAAAATTCTGGACTGTTTTTGCAATTCTGGTCGCACGGTTTTTGGGGTCGTTTTGCAATTTCTGAAAACTTAGGGGCTGTTTTGCAATTACCGAAACTTGAGGGGTCAATTTGAAAAATTGAAAATTTTCAAAATTCAAAATTTTATTTTCTGGAATCTGCCCGAAACTGCCCAGGGGTGTTTTTGTAACTTTTTAAAAGTTTTGGGGTCAAAGTGCAATTTTCGAAAGTTGAGGGGCCGAAAATGCAATTTTCAAAAGTTGAAAAACAGATTCTGAAATTGAGCAGAAAATTAATTTTTGTTTACCCGGATATTTATTTTGTCATAATTAGTAGTGACTAAAAAGCAAGAATCATAGGAAGTCTGTTTTAAAAGGATGTTTTAAAATTAAGATAGAAGAAAGTAAAAGATGTTTACATGTTTCTTGCTCTACGTGAACTGTTTACGTGGTTTTCGATCGAGACGAGCCTTGACCTTAGGGTAGATGTGATTGGTTTAATTTATTGCTTGGTTTTTATTGGGCCTGCGAGCCTATTATTGTTTTTGGGCCACTTTGAGCCTTTGTAATAGAATAGGGCTTTACTGCTTTCCTAGTTTAGGATGGAGGCCCATTTACAAGCAAGGTGGGAGCCCAAGAAGATAAGAAGGCCATGTATGCATGGTACAATGTGTAATAGCATAGGGCCTGTTTGAGAACCCTTTAGATTGACCAATTGGGCCAACATCATTGGCTCGATGATGGCCCACATAGGAGGCTCCCGATCGAAAACATATTGTGGTAGTATGCATGCTAGGCTTGTATGGCTTTTATTTATTTGTCGATTTATATTTAGCTACGCGCTAGAATCTAGATCGTAATAAAAGATAAAGCATAACTGAATCGGTGAGATCTCGAGGAGAGTTAGCATAACTTTCAAAACCAGAAACCCCCTCTCGAATTAAATATTAAGTCATATTGGATTAAAATAAAATGAAGTATTTATATAAATCCAAGCCTTCCATCAATAGGGACTAACGTATGTTGTCTACTTATCGATAGAGGTGATCCAGAGTCTGGCACCCGAGTCGAAGAAAGGGACAATACGTGAAATTCCTTGACTCATGTTTTTAACTAAACATGACAAGGGTGAGGACTGGTCGGGATGTGAGGATCGACCGATAACTAGTTACGGAGAACTCACGACCGGGCCTGTTGCTTATCACGATTGATGGGTGTTACTTAACGATTAGTAGCATTTATGATGTAGCAGTGCTAGATAAGTGCGAAAGCCGAGGCAAAATAAGCTTGAAGGTTGTGGAGTAACACAATTGGTAAAATGTATACCTACCTGGAGAATTGGTTGTATGGCCACGAGTCGTGGGTGCAATTAATTGCTGCTGGGACGTCAAGACCTACTAGGAATTAAATTTCCCGAGCAATCAAAGGGGTGATTGTTTCGATAAAATAGTGGGAGAACTTTTTCGAAAATAAGTCCAAATTCGATAATTATAAGTATTAGGCATAAGATCAGTTAGCTAAATGTTGTCTTCTTTCCATTTGTAGATATTAAGTACAATGTCTAAGAATCCATTATCTGTTATCCTCGACGCAAACAAATTGAATGGCTCAAACTTTGTTGACTGGCTGAGAAATCTCAGAATCGTCCTCGACTCCGAGCGACGTAGCTATGTGCTCGACACACCCATGCCTGCTGCACCCGCAGCACGAGCTAGTGAGGAACAACGAACCGCCCATGCAAAAAGGGTTGATGATGATCTTCAGGTTCGATGTCTCATGCTAGCCTCGATGTCGAATGAACTGCAGAAACAGCATGCTGCCATGCCGCTTGCTAGAGAGATACTTCTCCACCTCCAGCAAATGTTTGGAGAGAGGTCTCGCACCGAAAGGTTCGCGACCACTAAGGAGTTGTTTCATCTCAAGATGGCTGAGGGAAGCAGTGTCAAGGATCACTGTCTGCGTTTCATCAACCTGGTTGAAAAACTAGGGCGATTGGAAGTAGACTTGCACGCTGATCTTAGCACTGACCTCCTTCTCCATACGCTGCCCCGTTCTTTTGACCAGTTCGTGTTGAACTTCAACATGGAGGATAGAACCCTCGCTCTTCACGAACTGACCAATTTGTTGGTAACGGCAGAATCAACTCTCAAGAAAGAGAAGCCGGTAATGATTGCACACCAATCGAAGGCTGCAAAGCCTAAGAGAGGTAAGAAGAAGAAGAAGGTTGTTTCTTCGAAGGCAATCACCAAGGTGGTTCAAAAGAAGCGCAAAAGCCCAGAAGACGAATGTTTCCACTGCAAGAAAGCAGGGCACTGGAAAAGGAACTGCCCAGACTACCTAAAGATGAAATTGGTAGCCAAAGGTATTTTCTTGGTTGAAGTTAATATTTCTATTAACTGTGCATCGTGGGTGTTAGACACCGCAGCAGGTTCTCATATCTGCAATGATTTGCAGGTGATGGGAGCAGTAAGATACCTGAAGCCCGGGGATAGAATCCTGCGTTTTGGAAACGGAGCTAGGATCGCCGCTGAGGCTATTGGGGACGTCGAATTGGTTTTAGGAAATTTTACTTTGGTTTTAAGGGATTGTCTGTACGTACCAACGATAATTAAGAACATCATTTCTATACCAATGCTAGACATTGATGGTTTTAATTTTTCCATTGAAAATGGAGTTTTTAGCATATTTAAAGGTGGTTTAATGTATGCTTGTGGTACTTTGATAGACGGTCTTTATTCCCTAGAACCTGTTAAATCCGACGTCATGCACATTCAATCTAGAAAAAGAAAATATGATAATCAAACTCCACAACTTTGGCACGCTAGACTTGGACATATTTCCAAGAGTAGGATTCAAAAGTTGGTTTCCTCTAAGGCTCTTGAAATAAAGAACTTGGATGAACTCCCAACTTGCGAATCTTGTCTCAAAGGAAAGATGACCAAATCACCCTTCACAGGGAATCCCGAGCGAACCAAGCAAACATTGGATTTAATCCATACTGACGTTTGTGGACCATTGAGTGTCAATGCGAGAGGAGGATTCTCTTACTTCGTAACATTCACCGACGATTTTAGTCGTTATGGATATGTGTATCTCATGAAACACAAATCCGAAACTTTTGAGAAATTCAAAGAGTTTCGAATGGAAGTTGAGAATCAACTTGGACATAGTATTAAAGCACTTCGTTCTGATAGAGGTGGAGAGTACTTAAGCCAAGAATTCCTTGATTATCTAAAAGAGAATGGAATTCTCGCCCAGCGAACTCCCCCTAGGACGCCCCAACTCAATGGAGTGTCCGAGCGGAGGAACCGAACTTTGTTAGACATGGTTCGTTCCATGATGAGCTTTGCTGACCTTCCCTTTTCGTTTTGGGGCTTGGCCCTATTAACTGCATCGAAGATATTAAACATAGTACCTTCGAAGTCAGTGCCAACAACGCCGCACCAAGTATGGTATGGTAAGGCACCCGTGTATTCGTACTTACGAGTATGGGGATCTCCTGCGTATGTAAAGAACAAAAAGGGAGATAAGCTAGATAGTAGATCTAGTTTGTGCAAATTTGTGGGGTATCCAAAGGAATCCATTGGATACCTGTTCTTCGATCCTAAAGAACGTAATACGTTCGTATCTAGGAACGCCCACTTCTTGGAAGAGGATTTCCTCTCCAACCGAAATGGGACAATCGTAGAACTTGATGAAGTCCAGGAATCGGACCCATCCTCACAAACAGTGGGAGCTGAACCAGAATTTACTGAACCTACTAGTACACCTACTCTTCGAAGGTCTGATCGAATTCGTAAGGAGCCAGAGCGATTTGGTTTCATTCACGAAAACGAAAGAGGTGATAATGATCCAAGGACCTATCAAGAAGCGATGTCAGACATAGACTCGGGTGCGTGGCTCGAAGCCATGCAATCCGAAATGGATTCCATGCATTCCAACAAGGTTTGGACCTTGGTCGATCCACCTGAGGGAACTATCCCTGTAGGATGCAAATGGATCTTCAAGCGTAAGCTTGGAATGAATGGAGAGGTTTTAACTCACAAGGCACGCTTAGTGGCGAAGGGGTATTCTCAAAGGCCTGGAATAGACTATGAGGAAACCTTCTCTCCCGTAGCGATGTCCAAATCCATTCGGATATTGCTTGCCATTGCCGCATGGCATGACTATGAGATATGGCAAATGGACGTAAAGACCGCCTTCCTCAATGGAGACATTGACAAGGAGATCTTTATGCAACAACCTGAAGGTTTTGCGTCCAAAGGAAGTGAACACAAATTATGTAAACTTCAAAGGTCAATATATGGCCTCAAACAGGCATCCCGAACCTGGAACATACGATTTGATGAGACAGTCAAGGCATTTGGCTTCATCAAAAATGTATATGAACCTTGTGTGTACAAGAAGAATAGTGGGAGCGCAGTACAATTCATTGTTTTGTACGTCGATGACATTTTGTTAATCGGAGACGATATCAAGATGTTAGCGCAGACTAAAGCGTGGTTATCCGCGCAGTTCTCTATGAAAGATATGGGAGACGCATCTTACGTATTGGGAATACGTATCTATAGGGATAGATCGAAGAAGATGATAGGACTCTCCCAATCTCAGTACATTAACACAATCTTGAAAAGATTCAAGATGGAAGAATCCAAGAGAGGATTGCTTCCAATGAGACATGGTATCTCTCTTTCTAAGTCTATGTGCCCTACAACTGACGAAGAAAAGACGAGAATGTCTCTCATACCTTATGCCTCTGCTATAGGGAGCATAATGTATGCGATGTTGTGTACTCGACCAGACATAGCACATGCTCTAAGTGTAACGAGCCGCTATCAGTCAAATCCAGGCGAAGAGCACTGGACTGCCGTAAAAGCAATCCTAAAGTACCTGCGAAGGACTAAGGATATGTTTTTGGTCTACGGTGGTAGTGGAGAACTGAAACTTGAAGGATTCACTGATGCAAGTTTCCAGTCTGATGTGGATGACTTCAAATCCAACTCTGGATACATATTCCGCATCAATGGTGGAGCGGTCAGTTGGAAAAGCTGTAAACAGTCTACCACTGCCGACTCAACCACAGAAGCAGAATATATTGCAGCATCAGATGCAGCAAAAGAAAGTGTATGGATGAAAAACTTCATTCAAGAACTGGATGTTGTTCCTAGCATTGCTGAACCTGTAGTCGTCTTCTGTGACAACAACGGGGCGATAGCTCAAGCGAAGGAGCCGAGATCACACCATCAATCCAAACACGTACAGAGGAAATACCACGTGATCAGGGAGATCATGGGTAGAGGTGACATGCACATGGAGTATGTCAAATCGGAAGACAACGTAGCTGACCCACTAACTAAGCCACTTTCACAAAAGGCGTTCGATAGTCATCTAGAGAAGATGGGACTTAGAACCATAGGTGAATGGCTTTAGGGCAAGTGGGAGATTGATAGGATAGTGCCCTGCAAGCCAGTTCTGTTAGCTTGTAATAGATCTATCCTGTATGAAACGATCTTTGATTTTATAATAATACGCATGTTTATTTATATATGTATAAGGATAAACAATGGCCAACTTCATCTTTCGCGAATACATTTAAGCGATTGGTTGAAACCCTTAGATTACATTTGACTATGGGACGATTCACTTCAGTACTGAGTGCAATCATGAAACAGTCTCAAAGGTCGTAATCTTAAAAGTGTTCCAAGTCATAGATTCCGAACGAGACGGGGTATCGTAGGAATCACCAAGACTTGTACAAGTATGCATGATTCACATGGAGTGAATTTGTAGTGTTTCATGAACAAGGAATTTGAGTCCAGTGCATACGAGTAGGTGGTTCAATGGAGGATTGAACGCATCGAACGACCCGAACAGAGAAACCCATTGTGGAAGCGCATGACGCATATCGGTGATGGGATGTTTCTCAAGGAATATAATAGTGTACGATTTAGTCCTTTGACTTGAGGTACTAGGGCGAATTCGGTGCATGAAAGTGCGTACTTAGATCTAGGTATAGGCCACGTAGCTTGGTCATAACATGCCTAGGTTGGGTGCGTATGGACATGTGCGCGAGTGGTTAGTACCGATATGGAATCTATTGACTCACCGTAATGGGTGAGAGAATTTCCTATACGATTCTTAGATAATATATCCAAGGATTCTGCGGCCGCAGTCGGTGACGGATTTGGAAAGGGGTTTCCAAATTTAGAAGGTCACAAAGGTATATTATCCTGAATTAGAAAGTATAGCTATCGAGACAAATTTAGAGGTGCCGATCAATTCACACACCCTAAGTCTTGATCGGGAATATTAGTCGATAGAAGGACCGTATGTACATGGCAATTATATGAGACGAGGTTCACAAATATCAATTCACCTGAAATTGGGCTTCATGGGCTTGTGGCTAGACATCGACCATGAAGTGTGGGTACTCCTGAATTAATAGAGGATTTAATTCTAGGAGTGGTTAATTAAAGGTTGTTTAATTAACCGGAACAATTTATTGTTCATAAATTAAATCACGAGGGATTCGTGGGCCTGCTGCCAGTTGATGGTGAACCCAGAGGGTCACACACAATACAATTGGACGGTGACTGTTATAAAAGGATATAAAAGGAATTAATTGATTTAAAGGTAATTAAATCAATTAAATGAATTAAAAGTATTTAATTCAAGTGGGAGATTAATTAATTGGCTAACTTAATTAATAATTGAGTTGCTAGTTAATTAAAAGAAATATTGATTTAAATGGACTGGGCATTTAATTAAAGTAGTTTAATTAAATGGAGGATTGCAAGACATGGGCTTCTATTAATTAAAGCCCATAAGGAGTCTTGCAAACCCTAGGTCAGAAGGAGTCTATAAAAGGGGAACTACATGAGCTTAAAAGCTAACACCTAAGAAAGAAAAACCCTAGCCTCCCTCTGCCATAAAAGCGCCGCCCCCTCTCCAAGCAAACCCTAGCCGCCGCCGCCACCACTAGCCGCCGCCACTGTGCTGCCGTGAGCTCCTTGGTGCCGCCGCCGCCGAGATCTTCTCCTCCATTGTATTAGATCTTGATTTGTCAAGAGATCTCATAGAATCCTTCAATAACAAATCTCCTGCATCGAGTTCTGAGCCTAAGATCTTGAGGTGTTGCCAGAATCCAATTGGTGTGGACTATCCCTGGAGGTGAGACAATTGGATCACTCCTGTGAACCGGATCAGAATCAGAATCGAAGACCGGAGGTTTCCACCACCTTGCCTGTGGTGAGGTATATCGCAAAAACCCCCTTTGTTAATTCATTGTGTGCGTTTTTGTTTAAGTTTTTGTATATATAATATGGAGACATCTTTTATGGGACCATTGGATACCTCGAAAAATTTTAAATTCCGCACTTTGTTGTTTGACAAATCGAGCTATATCCCAACAGGTCATTGGATCGGTCTCAGACTGTCCAATTTTATGCAGCAGACTGTAGTACATCTCGGGTTCCCTACATTGTCATTCAGACCTTCAAAGTTCATGTGTACTAGTTGGTTCATTTTCATGCTCAGGTTCTCCCACTGCCTGTGGTGATGGGTCGATTTTATGAACTTCATCTTGTTCTATGTTGTTTTCTTTCTTGTCCAACAAGAAATCCTTCTGCAAGAAGTTAGTTTTCCTTGAGACAAAGTTTGTTTGTCTTAGAGAAACATAGAACTCGTATCGTATTGAGATTTTTGATACCCCACAAATTTGTATAAGATGGATTTTGTTTCCAGCTTATCTCCCACTAGCTTATTCACATAAGCGGGAAACCCTCCATATGCGAATGAATGCATATGATGGTTCGTACCTAAACTTATCACTTGATATGTTTTGGAACTGGCTTCATAGATACTTAGCTCAGTATCTTTGATTTTCTCGATCAAGTTTTATTTGATTGAATATGGAATTTCATGTAAGATTTCTTAATGGACATTTGCATGTCCAGAATGCTCGACAACTAACAATGTTTCGAGCGGGTCTTACATTTCGAGAATCTAGTTCTCTATTAATAATCAATGCAATATTTGTCAATGCATGTTCGATTTTGAATCGATCCAAATCTCTTACATGCTTTCAATCATTAGGCTCTCTTATTTATTCCAAAAATAATTTGGAATTGTACAACGTACTTTTACCCATGAGGGAACAATAGACGCCTTATCTCCCACTAATGTTTTAGTGTTTCTACACACTTTTAAATGGATTAAATCCATTCCAATTTTTTATACCTCTTGGTTTCTAAGCAACCAACTACTAAATTTAATTTCCGTTAACCAAGATTCAAAAGTCGGTTACTATTTATAGCATCCCAGTCAAGCTCGACCTAGTCGAGCTCAATCTTTTGAATCTTTAATTTGGAAATTTATATTAGTGCTTGTGTGTCGCCTTTCGGTTATACTACGACTCAAGTGTGTGGAATCTCGATTATTTATATTTTATTGACTATGCATATATTTAGTCGTTATATGAGTATTCATACCCTTTTGCTTGTAAATCTTACAGCGCAAACAGTTCCAACCATTATGGAACTATCACATCCCTTAAGACAAGGGATGGTAAAACAAATTCTAACGATCTACATAATCCATACATTTAGATGCATTCAATGCTTCAATGAGTACTTCATTGGGCGTCCAACACCCTTTTGCATTACTTGACCATAAGGTTAAGTTCAATAAAATTTAATCATCTCTTACGGGATGAGTAGGTTCAATTCCTTCTTTCTCTCTTTCCCTTGATCTCAATCCATGGAAGAATCATTTTGATTGACTTTTCAACTTATCATCCTTACAGAAAAAACCTCTAAGGTTATTTCCATTCTGAGAGGATCCATTCCTGTTCTTCCATCTCGCGAGCCTTTTGAGGCCTTTCAAAATGATGTTACTTCCCAATTAAGGGAGATTTCATGTTTGCCTTCAAGAAAATTTGGGCTTGAGAACCATCCTCAACCCATTGGTGTAGCTTCGAAAAAGGCAGCTTGGTGAAACCTATCACCATTCCAGTTGAAGTGTAAATTCGAAAGGATAACAAATGAAATCTTTTAAGGAGATGAGTCATTGCTTGGACTCGAGAATAATTCTCAAGTTTTGAAGTCATTCAAACTTCATTTGGGTTTAGTCAATTTATTTGATTCAAGTATGATGATAAATATTCTAGGATATATCCTAAATTCTACAATAAAAAGAAATAAATACGCGGCAGATTAATATTAATGCGTAATTTACAAACATGGTTTTCATTTGTAAATTACTCCCAGTATTTTTGTCGAATACTTATGCCCCCACATAAACTTCGGGAAATAAGAATTTCCTAATTGGATCAAGGCCCAAATGCAACCACTCAGTACCCACGACTCGTTGGCCATACCAATTGATCCACTTGGTGGGCAAATATTTCGTCGGTTAACCATCGCAGCTAACCCTTGAGTTCATTTAGCCTCGTTTTTCAATATGGACCCACGACTCGTATGACATCCATACTTACTCGCGTTAAATCATTTCCAATACTCGTGAAGAGAAATAGTTCAATCCTAAATGCCGCACGACTCGTGAGACAGCGCCTAGAACCTTGTTATCTCCTCCCTTGGCACTAAACTGTGTATCGAGGCAATAGACATACCATCTTCCTAACTTGACCCACGACTCGTGAGACATCAAGATATATTCGTACGATATGCTTAGGACCTAGTAATTGGATATGAGTGGACCATAAATACCATTCCATGCGCCCGTTTTACGATTTAATATTATATTTGAATTTTAGGTTCAATTGGAGGTTATATGAAAAGTACAAGTGCGAGGTCTATCCTAAGCATGCATCTCATACATCAAAGAATAATTACGAAAAAATGAACATTCATCTCCTAGCATTGCACATACGATTGATCGATTACCCATACTATGCAATCCATCACGAGCCAACTGATGGACCAATTGGTCAGTCTAGAGTGAAAATAAATGACCTAATCTATTACA
This sequence comes from Penstemon eatonii, assembly GCA_038501285.1. Lineage (NCBI taxonomy): Eukaryota > Viridiplantae > Streptophyta > Magnoliopsida > Lamiales > Plantaginaceae > Penstemon > Penstemon eatonii. The sequence goes on along the minus strand of CM076715.1, from coordinate 53,761,131 downwards.
TAATAAATCCCATGACCACATGGGCCTTCACTTGTAACGTCCACCATCTTTCAGAATTGGGCCTCCATATCCTCCAAGGTAATGGGCCTCCATGTTGATCTCCAAAGTCTTCATGAGGTCTTTCAGGCTCCAAGCCTAATCTAAGTCTAACTTAGGACCCTATTCTATTACATACATTTGAATTCAACAAAGAAGAGACACCAATCAGGCCCATTTAATTACAACCCATAATGAAAAACCAGTAATAAACTACACAGGGCTTAAGGGTAATTCGATCAATCCACATATTCAAGCAAGAACATGCATAAATTCGCATAAAGGATGTAAATTTACCGGATTTTTTAAATTTTAATTCGAAATACTATCCATATAATTAATTTTGAATTGTCAATATTAAAAGGACTATTATGCTATTGCTTGAGCATCAAGGAATCTAATCTTGCAAGTTAATTAAAGATAGAAATAAAATATAATTTAGTTATATATCATTATCTTGAAACTCTAAGTTTCCTTGTTTAATAAGATATCTACGATCTATAATCATGGTAACTTACTAGAAGACATTAATTTTAATTAAATGTCTTATCACAAATGAAACTCTAAGTTTTCTTGTTTAATAAGATCTCTATGATCGTTAATCTTGGTAAGTAACTAGAAGACATTAATTTCAATTAAATGTCTTATCACAAATGAAACTCTAGGTTTCTTTGTTTAATAAGATCTCTAAGATCATTAATCTTGTAATTAACTAGAAGACAATGATTTTAATTAAATGTCTTATCTTAAATGAAACTCTAAGTTTCCTAGTTAATTAGATCTCTAAGATCAATTCAAGATTCCATAACAACCAAATCTCCAAGATTTTGTCCAAGATTATAAAAAATGAAAATTCCCGAAACCCTAATTTTCAATTATCGCGAGAGTGCACTTTACGTGCAACTGCCGGGCAGCCGCCGTGCAGCTGTTGTGCAGTCGATGTGCGCCTGTCATGCAACTGTTTTGCAGCCATCGTGCGTCTGCCGTGCAATCGTCGTGCATCTGCCGTGCTATCGCTATGCAACCGTCGTGCAACTGCTGTGCAATTTCTAGATTTCGATTCCCAATTTTATATAATAATTTTTTATTCCATAATTAATTAAAATCAACAGTTTTAATTAATTTAATCCAAAATTAAATATATGATAACAATAACGAATCTAAAATTACAGCTTTAACAAACCAGTTAATAACTACAGATCTAACATGCATGTTAATCTAATCAACAACAAAATAAAACATATGATTTTAATTCACAGAGTTTGCTCATTAGTTTAAATATAGAGTCGGATTTGGCTCTTATTCCCCTGTTGGGATTCTTACGGGAAAACGAGCCTCAGGCAGCGGAAATATAAAACTTTTAGGCTCCCCTTGGGAATCTTACTAGGATATAATTCGTTATATATTTAAACTAATATTAAACAAATATAATAATCGCTAGATTAAGTTATATCTGCTTCTTAGAACTTTCAAGCCAAACTCTACTTTGTGGGAAATCCCCAGAGACGCAAACTCGACCTCTTTCAATTTTCACTTTCAGTCCCAAGCTTTTGCTTATTGCCCCACATGTTGTGCCTCTACAGTTCAGTACACCACATACACACGAAATCCTTGAGATCACTGATCGGCTAGAACACAGAAGAAATCAAGATACGAAACTCTAGAAGAAAAGACGGAAGTCGATCAGCTTCTGTCAGGGTAGGGACGGCGACTAGGGCTTAGGGAAGAGAGAGAGTGTTTTTCTTTTTCTTGCTTTTGAAGAGTTATACAAAGTGTGTACTTAGTATTGTGTCTTGTATTTTCTCGAAGACTTAATGGGGCTTATTTATAGATCTTGTAATCCTTGCCCAACTCGGATTCCTAACTAGAACTGGGCTAAGCCTTTTAACTAATGCAAGACTTCATTGATTAAATGGTCTTGTCTTTTAGTAATTAGTCTTGGGCCCATCTAAATCTTCAAGGTTAATTGGCCCACTAATTAAAAATCTATTTATCCTAATTAATTAAATTGGACTCCTAGCCTAATTAATTAATTCCCATTAATTTTTATTTAATTAAATCAAATTTCAAGTTTAATTAATTAAATATTCCCTCTCCTCAATTAATTAAATCTAATTTAATTAATTATTCTTATCAATTAAAAACCCATTTAATTTGACATTTTGATCCAACCCAATTGGATCGGATTCTCGCACCCAAATGGATCAACCCAGTCGAGTCCAACTCTCTTCGTTTCCTGTTTTCACTCGATGTGTTTGTGTATGTCCCCGTAGATTCACCATATAATTGGCCGCGGGTTATAACCAAATGTGCATTTGATTATTCGAGTAAACATATACTCTAAGTCAATCGAACACTCTGTCGATTGACCATTCCAAAATTAGCAGTCCTGCTAATGTGGGAATTCTCCCACACTCCACAGTAGATGTCTGGCCACCCGTGGAGCCCAATCCTTGGTTATTCAGTAAACCTTTAACCTTCACAATTACCATGTACGACTTAATCCTTCCATTAGTTGGTCTCCCAATCAAGACTAAGGTTATGGATTTTCATCAGTTTCCTTACTTGTCTCGACTATATGTATTCTGGTCTCGAAACTATTCTCTTTGACTCAATCATTATGAGCTACTTTCATTAAGCCGTCAGATACCTTTGCCAAGGATTTACCGGAATACCTTTCTCACAAAGATTCATAGAAGAAGTTTCCAACCTACCAAGTAATAAGGATTGTACCTCGTACACTATTGTAAATAGGAATAACTTCATCCCCGATATGTGACTACCGCTTCCATGGTGAGTTATTTCGTAGGCGGGGTATTCAGTCGCTTGCCATCCCAGCAAGCCGCCCACTCGTGTGTATCGACTATCACAGTCACGCTCGTGGACCCCAACGTCCTCCAGTTTTTCGGAGTATACATACTCGTGAGGGTCTAACCGAATCCATTGATGTCCCATCTCAAATCTACGACCCTTGAATTAATTTTAGATCACAGCCTTAGAGATCAGTCCACGGGTTGCCCCAAGGCCCTGTGATCTAAGGACTTCCATCTTTATGTTAGATAATCTTTTATAGGATGAAGGTGACCATGTAAATAAATGCATATATTAATCGAATCGAATAGTCCATTTATTTGTAAGAAATTAAATGCAGTCAAACCAGTTGACTTGCAGGACACTATTCTATTAATCCGGACCCGAACCCTACGCAAACCTAATTAATACTTTATTTAAAGTAAAATTACTAGACCTGGAACTGGACCCAATGCAGACCCAACCATGTGACTATAATTGGACTCTGACCCGACCCTTCGAACCCGAAACTGAAACTTCTTTTTTCTTGGCTCTTCCTACATATTCCATAGTATTTTGAGGAAAATCAAAATATTTTGTCCTGTTAATTGAAAGTAAGTTACTTTCTTTTCAGTTAAATTTATCGGAATTCACATAGAAAAATTCAAAAATCCGAAATCACCACAAAATACTCTTATTCCCCTAAAAAAAGTTTTGATAACAATCCCTCAATTACTACATAAATTGACAATAATCTATTATTCAAATAAACTTTAAATCATGGCTTAATAAACAAGGATATGGGTTATACAAAATCAAGTTTCTCCATACTACTCCATTTCAAAATTTGCATTAAGAAACTAATAAACAAAGAAACCGAGCTACTTCATTTCAATACTTATACATAACAAACAAAGAATCTTATGTTGTACTTTTGTAGTAGATCAGAATTAAAATTATCATGTCAAATGTCTAATTATTATGATCAGAAATAAAAATTAATCCATGTTTTTAGAATTCCCTTGTTTTCCGATTTCTAGGTATAGAAAAGTCTACCTATTTAATATGAGAGAATTTTTTGTGAGAAAAACAGCGACTGTGTTAGAAATATTTTTCGTTTTATATCTCAACCTTATATGTATTAGAAGATATAAAAATAATTGATTGGGGTATGGGTCGTGTCCAGGTCTGGATCCGACCTGGCCCGCTCGTTCGGGTCTAATATATAAAAAAAAATCGACTCAGCTTCGGGTCGCGTCTAGGTTCATGTATTGACCAAACGTGGAACCATTTTCTTGGGTAAAAAGCCTGGTTCTAATAAAAAAAATTGATTTGGATCCAGGTCGGGTACGGGTCGTGTCCAAGTCCAGGCCTGGACCCATTCGTTTGGGTGAAAAAGTCCGGTTCAAAATGTCCGATCCTAATAATTGGTATTCAAGTTGGGCCCAGGTACGGGCCCGACCTTTGATAGGTTACATGAATTACATTTCAAATCCATTTAAGTCACTACAACAATACATGAGCAAAAATCCAGAAGCATGCTTTAGTGAACATCATGACATTATCCAAATGGAATAAAACATCATGAATCATAGATACAAAATTCCAATCCATAAAGTTATTCAATTCTTCATCTCACGGAATGAAAAGATAGCACATAGCATGAATTTGAAATCAAGTAATTGAATTTCTAGAAGCCAAAAAGCTAACCGCGAATCTTAATAAATTGAAGCACAATTCCTAATTTCATACAAAAGCTATCATAATTGCGGAATAAATTTCATATGGAAATACAAAAGCATGAACAATATAGATACTCAAACTTATGAAAATTAACCGAAAATGCACAAGAAATCGAGCAAAACCTGCCTCTGATGACACATGATGAATGAAAATCAGATATAACATGATTCTTACTCCCTTCGAGTTTTTTATTTGTCGCTTTTTGGCAAAATTTTCTTGTATACTTTTATTTGTCGCTTTAGGATTTCAATATAAAATTAATGTTATTTTACCAGTTTTACCCTTTTTACCAATACTCATCATTAATGCTAAGCTTATTTAATTAAAAGGGTATTTTGGATTTTTCTCCAAAAAAGTGATTAATTATAAAAAAAATTATTTCATGTACAATCATTCAAAGCTGGCAATTAAAAAAAAAAGGGCGGGAGTACAACTTAAGGCCATTAAGGTTCATCTTTCTGTCAATCATGATTCTTACACCTTAAAAGAAATTTTTCATTTTGATAATTTTTTTCTGTTTGAATAAGTGGACTGTTAATTTTGAGGTTGTCTTTTTTAATGTTAATATTAAATTCAATTGTGTGAATGTTTTAGGATTGTTATTAAGTTAAAATGTGTTTCACTTTGTTTTTTTCATAAAACGGTAAAATATCTTGATTTTATATTGGGAAATTTACATAGGCACCCTCTGACTATTACCCTAATTACAGAATTTTACCTATTTGTTTCAAATATTACAAAGATACCCCTCTCGACTAAAACTATATTACAAAGACAACCACAATTGTTTATTTTCCAAAATTAAGTCGGGGCTTTTGTTACGTTCGTAGACACCGACCTTGTCAAATTTCATCGAGTAATTTGGGCGAAATGACGATCGAGTTTGTAATTTCTTGATCTAGGGTTCTTCGCGAACCAAACATTGAACAATGATTTCTCTCAAATTACTTGATAAAATTTTATAAGTTTGTTGTATATGAACTCATCTTGATGACACTGAAAAAGGCCAAAAAAGCCCAACTTAGTATTGATAAATAGAAGCCAGAAAATAGCGACCGAGTTTGAAAATTTGGATACAGAGTTCTTAAATATTAAATTTTTAACAACGATTTTTCCCAAATTAATTGATGAAATTTGACAAGGTTGATATTTGTGCACTCGCCTTGATGAGAGAAAAAAAAGATACCAACCTTATCAAATTTCATCAAGTAATTTGAGAGAAATTGTTGTTCAAAATTTGGTTCGCGAATAACCCTACATCTGAAATTTCAAACTTGGTCATCATTTCTTCCAAATTACTAAATGAAATTTGACAAGGTTGGTATCTATGAACACATCTTCATGAGAGGAATAAAATCCACAAATTAATTTTGGAAAATAGACAATTGTAATTTTTGAGGGGGTAGCAGAGGTGTCCTTGTAAAATAGTTTTGGTCGAGAAGGGTGTCTTTGTAATATTAAAATAAGTGAGTAAATTCTGTAATTATGATAATAGTCAGGGAGTAAATTTTCCTTTTATATATAATAAGATTAGTGCTATTATTTGGGGGTTTGTTGAAGTGCTGCTATTTATGATTAGGTAATATTATACCAATACATATTCTATGATGTTAGTTAAACCCACTTTTATGTTTGTTCTTTAAATTGGAAGTTGATTCTTGAATTCTGATCATTTATAGAGAGCTGAATTATTGATTTTTTTTTAGGGAGTAAAACTGAATTATTAATTTGGATGCTCTAATATGTAATGTGTATGTTGTTTGCTGAGCAACATTTAGATGAGCATAAATAAGCTTCAAATTATTTTTTTAAGGGGAAAGATCCATCAAGATAGCTTGCTACCAGGATTTTTACGTATCACCCATGTATTGCACTATTGCACAGGCCTGGCGCACCCCACCTATCCAATTTAAATTTTTGATAGCAATTTATATTAAGGAGTTGAAAGGCCTAACACATATATTTGAATTTCAGTTAGATAAATTTATCACAATTTACTTGTCTTTTCCTTTTATACTTCTTAATTAGAGATCGCCAATGAATACCGGACTTGTGTTATTACAATTTAAGAAATTGAATCACTTTTTTGGTACCGCCATTAAAAATCACAGTGGATTGACGTGGTTACAAAATTGATATCATTAATTATGTTGATTGATAATTCTACCCCATAACATCTCAGATTGGCAAAATAACCCACCATCTTTAAATGTACTGACGATTTTTTAATCCACATTGTTGCTCTATTTCAAAATTTGCTCGAATAAAACACACGTAGACCAATTTGGAAATTTTACTTATTATATTTACATATCTATTTAACTAATTTTGTTTTATAAATAATATTAATAGATCAAATAATATTTTAATATAAATCCGACAAAAAGTAAAAAAAAAATTAAAAACAAATTTGATATAATAGTATTAATATACTCCTATTTAATATTTAATAATATTATAAAGTTGTATATTATTTAGTAAATATTTACTAGAAGTACTTATTTTGAGATTAAATATAACATATAGGATAGTGACAATTACGAAATAAATACAATACACTTATTTTTTGAGTGAAGACAAGACAATATTTGGGCAAAATATTCACTCCTACCTCCCACACTCCTACCACTCATTCACAAATTCACAAGTTGAAAATGGGTTGAGCTAAGTTGAATAAATTATTCAAACTGATTTGAACTTTTTATAAGATTTAAATCACTCACAGGTTCAATCAACGATTCAAAACTAATTTGAAAAACATAATCAAAGAATTATCATTAATTGATACAAAAAGGCTGTAAATGAATATTTGACTAAAATCAAGCAAGATATAGTTCGAATTAGGGGTGGGCATTTGGGTCGGGTATTTTGGGACCCGTCCCGATCCGTTTGGGTATTTCCCGATTGGGACAAAAAAATGGGTATTTTGACATTCGGGTTCGGGTACCCGTACCCAAAATATATTTTCGGGTTGGGTATTGGGTATTAATTTCACACCCGAACGGGTATTCGGGTACCCGTTCGGGTATTTAAAAAAAAAAAAATTTTGGCCCAATTAAGTAGTGGACAGCCCAAAAAGGAAAAAAAAATATCTAAACTGCCTAACTCTAAGACCTAAGTCTCTTCTAACTCCTTTGACGACCTCTCCCCAATTCACACACAGTTTCACACTCTCAAAGTCTCACAACAGCAGCCGACATTTGAACAATTGAACTCCCAAATCTGAAAATTAATTTTAGTGTTCATACTACTCAATCAATTAGACATTTATATTGTTTTGTTTTGAAGTTATTGTGTACAATTATTGTTTGAATTCATTAATTTACAATTTTACGTACATATATGTTGAAAAAAAACTCTTGGAAAAAAAAAGTGTGAAATTTCGGGTACCCAATACCTAATACCCGAAATACCCGAAAATTTCGGGTACCTGAACTTCGGGTACCCGCCAAATCGGGTAGGGTTTCGGGTATGAAAATTCACTACCCGCCAAGTCGGGTACCCGACCCGAAATACCCAATACCCGAAATACCCTACCCGCGCCCACCCCTAGTTCGAATTAACGTAAGTTTTTTCACAAAATCTGAGATTGTAATTGAACTCAAATTGGTTTTTAAAGTCATGAAGGAGAATTTATTTTATTTTATCAGTATGAAAAATATTATTCAAACTTAATTAATTAATACCACAAACTAGACTAACTATCAAAAAAAAAAAAAAAAACTAAAAGCTAGACTCAAACTCAAGCAATGACGACTGAACCTAAGACAATATAACTATATAAGATCCTCTAAAAAAAGACGAATATAAGACAATTTAATTTAATTTTCTTAGAAACTACGTATATAAAAGAAGAAAAAGTGAGATTCTTGGCATGTCCCACAATTCACTAAATTTTAAATATTCCCACCTTTCTTAATATTCTCCTCTATCATTCCCCAATCCTCTAGATATTGTGATAATTTTCTCTACAAAAATGAGAAAGATGTAATAATTCCTCCAAATTAAAGACGAAATGAAGCCCACGTGCAACTATACATGGTCAATTTCGTCCATTTTCGTCAAATTATTTGACAACGGTATGAACTTTGCAGCTAATAAATTATGGCTAAATATGCATTTACATATCTAATGATACCCAATTTATAAAGTGCTCTACTGTATGGTACCAATTATGCAAATTTCCCATTATTTAAGTACAGTATCATGAATCAAATTTTTTGAAATTTAAGTAAGCAGTCATTAAAATAAGTTATAAGACGAGAAGATATAAAAATAACTCACTTGTGTAACTTATCACATATTATTCATTAAAATACGATATACTACGCAATAATTTAAAAGATCATATTTCATATTAATTAGATAGTCTTACATATTTTTTCCATTTCGGCTAAATTAAAACTTCAGAAGAAAACTGAGCTATTATTATACATTAAATTAAATGCATGACCCATCAATTTCCAACATTCAAGCATCCACATCTGAAATACTATTTTGGTAAGCTACTTTATTTATTCCAATTTGCCAACTATAGAATATTTAATTTATGAACAACAAAAGACAAACTTTTTACATATGTTTCCAAATTCCTACATTATAAATTGTGTTGGCTTCACCTATAAATAGGGACATATTTGCTCTTAGTTCATGCATTAGCAATTTTCTATACAATCTTGTCTCTACTTCTTTTTAGCTAAGAAATTTATCATGGGTGTGGTAACTTATGATCATGATATTACCCTATCAATTCCACCACAGGAAGTGTTCAAGGCATATGTCCTTGACGCAGACAACCTCCTCCCTAAGATCTTGCCTCAAGCTATAAAAAGTGTCAAAATTCTTAAGGGAGATGGTGGAGCTGGAACTCTTAAACTAGTTACTTTTGGAGAAGGTAAACATTAATTAATATGTATATATATATATATATATATATATATATATTTTCCTATCAACTCTAAAATTATTATATATACAACTGCTCGAAACACGAAAATAAAATCGTATTTTTTTTCTTGTGAAAACTAGTCAATTTCAATATTATTATTAGTAAGGTAGAGTTTTTAAAGTTATTTATTTTGGACTGGGTTGTGGAGACTTCTATAATGTCAAACTAAAGCAGTTGTAATCTTAATAGTTTTCTAATTTTGAGTGATAAATCTATTGTTCTACATAACCTTAGGGATACTAAGACAATTATTCATTTTTTTAATATGTTCCATATTCAAATTTTGGTAGTCGTATGTAAGAGTTGATAGTATAAAATATTTTAAAATTTGTAATATATACAAAATGAACTTATTTGAAACCATAGTATGATAATTTATCAGGAATATTTAAAAGTGCATGTATGTTGTACGTCTCTAGTTTCTAGTTTTAATTTCATGGATATTTTCGTAAATTAATAAAATTAGCTCCTTTTATGACATAAAATATCATATATTTATTACTTATGTTCAAATTAATTTTAATGAAATATCTTTTTATTTCCAATACATCAATTTTATAAGTTGTGCCACTTATTGAACATGGAAATTTTCAAAATTAATTGTTCAAATTGTAACGCAGCGAGCCCATACAAGAGTGCAACAAATCGTGTTGACGAAATAGATGAGGCCAATTACACTTACAAATTCAGTTTGGTCAAAGGTGATGGTTTGGGTGATGCTCTTGATTCCATCTCTTACGTTATCAAAATTGAAGCTGCCCCGAACGGAGGATCTGTGGTCAAAACCACTAGTACATACCATACCAAAGGAAATAATCAACGCATTATAGAAGACAAAGTCAAGGAAGGAAATGAAATAACAAAGGGAACATTCAAGGCCATTGAGGCTTATCTTCTTGCCAATCATGCTTCGTATAACTAAAGAAAGTATGTCAATCTAATAATAATAGTTTTCCTAAATAAGTGCAGTGTCAACTTTGAGGCTGTCTTTTGTATTTTGTTAGTCTGAATAAGTGAATGCAGTGTCAACTTTGATGCTGTCTTTTGTATGTATTTTGTTCGTCTAAATAAATGCAGTTACAAACTTTGAAGTTGTCTTTGTATATAGTATTATTGCTATAATAGTATGGAGTATCGTGAAAGTTCATATGTTTTATTAGAATTGGGTATTTATACAAGTGGAGAATCAATAAAATATTTAGACAACAATAAGTATATAATACAAGGTAAACTGAACCAATAAAATATGAAAGATTTATCAAGCAAGATACTTTTATTTGTTTCTTTAACAGAAAAAGAAAAAAAAATAGACATGTTTATTTTTATATGTCGCTTTAGCAGTTCAATGAAAAATTAATTTTTTTCTATCAATTTTAGTTGTTAATGGTTGTGATTATTTGATTAAAAAAATGTTTTGGAATCTATTGTACGTCAATTTTTTTGGCCTACGGCCTGTTTAGATCTGTCTTGACCTTAGAGAATGGCTACTACATGAAAAGTGGGATTGTTACGATATCAAAGGAGGTTCGTGAGTCCATTTTAATTCACCTGGATATAATGTTATGACTCTTCGTGGGCTTCGCCCAATAATGTTTTCGTTTGTCACAAAAGACGTGATAGGTCTCACGTAAATGGATGGCCAATTTTTTTTTTTTTTTAAAATTAATCTCAAAATGGATTGTGAATTTGCGAAATTGGTCTTTACTTGAAACACAAATATAATTTTGAATTGTTGTCTGAAATTATGTTTAGAATTTAATAAAAATTGTTTGGTTTGGAAAAATAGCACAATTTATAACAATTTATAAGTATATTTCATATCATATGTTGTTAAAAACAAGGACTTCGAGCGAAACGTATTCTCGAGTTTTTAAGGAAGAACAATTAATTATGTTCTCGTGTATTCAGGTGAAGACCTGAACCTTCTAGGATAACTGAAGTCAACTTTTGAATCAATATTCAATCTTGATGGTGTAGTTGTTGTTTGAAAATTTTCAAACTCCTCAAAACTATATGACCATTGAAAACAAATAGTAGCTTGTGATACCATTGAATAAGAAAAAGAAAATTTGATACCACAGTTTCATTGCAATATTTATACGAAGTTCCATTTTTTGGACGGAGATGGGAAAAGCGTTACGTGCCGCTTTTCTGTCCGTCTCCATCCAAAAAAGGGGGTTTGGTATGAAAGTTTTAATGCAAACTTAAACTCTGATATCTTGCATTTTCATATCTAATGGTACCAAAGTTGCAAGGTTCGTGGTCTATCATGTATAAAAAAAACAAAATTTCCTAGTTTAATACTAATCTTTATAATTAGGTCATGAGTTAAACTTTCACTATTGTGGGTATTTCTCTAGTTTAATACTAGTCTTTATAATTAGTTTGTTTTTTATTTTATTACCAATAACTGGATGTAGCGATTATTGTAACGATGTATTCACCGTCCAAAAAAATGATATATTGGAGTTGAAACTATATAAAAATATTTTTAAAATGATATTATATTCAAACTGAAATTGTTCACCCTTATTATTATGTTATATCAGGACTTACACTAATACCATGACCACTTTTATTTTTTATTTTTTTTATAAATTTGATGGGGGCTATTTTCCACCCCTTATAATGTTCGAATCGACTAAGGAATATAAGATCGGTTCGACCAGACGAACCCGTTCGGAATCATCTATCGACCCAGTTGAAGACGACTCCCCTCAGCGAGAAGGTTATAATCCGGACTCATGAAGGACGATTGGGCCAAGTCCTATTAGAATTAATTCTCCTTGTAAAGCTAGGTTAATTGTGATATAAATACCTAGTTAATCATTGTATTACAGACCCTTGGCATACTAAGCTTACGCCTCCATGCTAAAATAATCTAAGATTATTGAATAGAAAAGCTTTTGCTATACTTTTTATTCATTGATTGTCTTAATTACTGATTGTTCCATATAATTGTTCTTCCTTGAGATCGATCCATCCTGAATAAAGTAACAGAGCCCATTAATTCATATTGATTGAGAACTCCTTAATACACTCCTTACTGATTTAATCTTACCCGACGAAATTCGGCTTAATCAGTTGGCGCCCACCGAGGGGCTAGGTTAATTATTCGATCGACATATGGCTCGCCCGAGGAAGAGCGCTCGTATTGGGGCAAGAAGTAACACAACAACCAACCTAATACGTCTGAGGATCCGCAGGGCAATACTAATAATAACGTCCCTGAGAACAACGACGATTTGCAGGGACCTCTTCAGAATCAGCAGGAACCGTAAGGGATCCCTACTGGTGCGATACCGGAAGAACCTGTAGCTCCAGCGATCCCTGTTCCCCTCTCAGACGCTCAGGAGAAATTGCGACAGATTGCTATACTTTTAAAATCACTCAGTCCAGAAGAACTACTCGTACTCGAATAGGTTCCTCGAAACCCTAGAAATACTAGGGCAAATCCAATTCACAGGACGTCGAGGCAGAATGATCAAATCTCTCAACAGGCTGATAGCCCGGTAAGAGAGCAGCACTCATTACACAGTCCGCAAAAGGGGAACTCTAAAACCTCCGATAACATTCCACGAAGGAATCCGGGTCAAAGGAAACCGCAGCCGGGACGCAGCGGGTCCATGGAACTTACCATAATCCCCATCGAGGATGACGTAGGAGATGCAATCCCAGATCGACCACGAACTATGTGGTTCTCGAAAAGAGAGATCGAAAAGATGGTACATGAACGACTTGAGCAACGCTTACGATCTGTTCAAAACCAATGGGCTGGAACCACGGAACTCCAGGAGAGCTTAGCGGCCTGCTCTCCCTTATGCAGAGAAATAAAAGAGGCACAGTCGACCGGACAGGTTCCAGGTAGACTACCCAGATACGACGGAACCACTGATCCAGATGACTATATTTTTAGCTTCACAAACATAATGAACTTATATGCTCACTCGGCGGAATTCACCGCTAAGTTAATGGTGACCACGTTAGAAGGACTTGCTTTGGACTGGTTCGCCAAACAACCGGCCAACTCCATATTCAGTTTTCGGGAATTATACAACAAGCTGACACGGCAGTTCGCCAGTCAGAGGAGACAAAAACTTCCAATGAGCTATTTAGGAACCATTTATCAACAAGAGGGCGAATCCCTAAGGAACTGGTTGGCAAGATTTAATGTGGAATTACTCAAAATCGATTCCCCAAATATCGATTACATAATCTCCATTCTCTTCGACCTCACAAAGAATAGGCAGTTCGAAAATGCCCTCAGCCGAAAGCAAACCAAGAACGTTCACTGACATCATGAGCTTGGCATCTAAATATATGACCCAGGAAGAGATGAATTCTTTTAAAGATAAGAACAAAAATAAAGCTACGGCCTTAGGCTCCAAACGGCAAGATATAATTCCTGCCCAAAGATCCATGGACTATGAACGATCTTTTAGAAAAGGCAACATCTTCCAGCGATTAGAATACAATAAAAACGACCAGGGCAGACGACCTAATACCTATCAAAGACCTAGAACCGCCGAGCCGGCAATCCGGAGCAGGGTCAATCAAGTAGAACACCCAAGGCTAATTGTTCCGATAGAAGAAATCTTGGCTGTACTAGAAAGGAATAATTGGATCCCGGAAGCAAAGAGAATCGCTCAGCCCAGACCAGGTGGACGAAACTATGAGTTATACTGCAAATATCACCGGGCACATGGGCATCGCACTGAAGATTGTTTTCACCTTAAAAGAGAGATTGAAAGACTAATCCAACAAGGAAAACTAGATGACAATTTGGAGCGGGATAACCGCAAGCGAGGAAGAAGTAGCAGTCCTTGGTATAACAATCGAAAAAGGAATTCCCGTCGAAGGTCCCCTAAGGATGGTCCCCCACAGGAGTTGAACAATGACCAGATTAACGGTACCATCCATACAATTTCAGGAGGACCCGCTGGCGGGGACAGTCGTAATGCTCGACGAAAGACCGCCAGATCCATAATCGGAGGTTTAGAATACCCGAAAGAAGTATGGACTCTAGAAAGCAAATCAACAAACAACCAGCTGATCAGTTTTAACAAGGGCGAGGTACCCAAAAACCTTGTTTGGGACACAAAAGAGAATAGCCCCGACTTCCCGATGGTGGTATCGCTCGAAATAGCAAATTACAACGTCAAGAGGATCCTAATCGACAATGGAAGTTCAGCAAATATCATCTCTAAAGAGGTCTTAGCCCAGATGAACTTGGGACAAATAACTTTCCAAAGGGTAGCTACGCCTTTAGTAGGATTTGGAGGATCCGAGATTGTCCCCAGTGGCACAATACCTTTAAGTGTCTTACTCGGGAGGAAACCGCATCGGACAGTCAAGCTAGTAAAATTTTTAGTAGTAGAAACTCCCTTTGCCTACAATGCGATCTTAGGGCGACCTGCCCTCAATCTATTCCGAGCTGTTGTTTCAACTTACCATCAGAAGATAAAATTTCCGACTGACACAGGAATCGGAGAAATAGTGAATGATCATTGCATGGCATGGGATTGCTAAAACACATCACTAACTTTGAAAAATCGCCATGAATCAATTACCCCAAGCAAGAGAAAGCTAGACGTTGACGCTGACAAAATTGAAGTCGAAATTCCTAGCACCGACCGAATAGATAAGAAGGGAAAGGAACCGGTAGACCTGGCTTTGAAACCACCGGAACACAAAGATGTCCTACTAGTGCAGGGGGACCAAACCAAAACAACAAGAATTGGAACTGAATTAAGCAAAAAGGGGGAAGTAATGCTGATCAACCTTTTCAGAAACAATGCAGATATCTTCGCCTGGAGTGAGAACGACATAGAAGGGATTGACCCCCGAATAATCAGTCACTCGATAAAAATTGACCCCATGGCAAAACCTGCTAGACAAAAGAAGAGGAATCACGGGCCGATAAAGGATAAAATAATAAGGCAGAAGTAGAAAGGCTACTCAAAGCAAAGCAAATTCGAGAAATACACTTCTCAGAATGGCTTTGTAATGTTGTATTAGTTGCAAAAGGGGATAAAAAGGATAACAAATGGAGAATTTGCAATGATTTCACCGACCTTAATAAATTATGTCCGCGCGATCCATATCCCCTCCCAAGGATCGACTTATTATTCGACTCAACCGCTGGTTTCGCAATTTTCAGCATGATGGATGCTTTCCAAGGTTTCTATCAGATATACATGGATGAGCCAGACCAAGAAAAAACTGCTTTCGTAACAGAGCAGGGAGTGTATTGCTTCATAGTTATGCCATTTGGATTGAGGAACGCCGGGGCCACTTACCAAAGAAGGTAAATATGATGTTCAAAGAATTAATCGGAGAAATGATGGAAGTTTACGTAGACGATATGCTGGTCAAGAGCATGAATGAAGCAGATCACTTAAGGCATCTCGATCGATGTTTCCAAATACTGAGAAAGTACAGAATGAAGCTAAATCCTGCAAAATGCACTTTTGGTGTTAAGTCAGGAAAATTTTTGGGATATTTGGTACATCAACGAGGAATCGAGGCCAATCCAGAAAAAATTAGAGCAATAATCGAAATGAAACCTCCTAAAACGATCTCCCAAGTGCAGAGCTTAGTAGGAAAAATCGTGGCGCTAAATAGATTCATATCCAAATCGGCTGACAGAAGTTTGCCTTTCTTCCAAACTCTTCGAAAAGCAAAAAACTTTGTTTGGACCGAAGAATGTGATCAGGCATTTGATCAGCTATTGGCCAAACCAACCGAAGGAGAACCATTATATGCCTACATATCGATCTCCGACGTGGCCATCAGTTCGGTTTTAGTTAAGGTGGATGGCTTAGAACATAAGCCTGTTTATTACTTAAGCAAATTACTACAGGGGGCCGAGAAGAACTACTTGGAAATAGAGAAATTTGCTTTGGCCTTAGTGGTAGCAGCACGAAAACTCCGACCCTATTTTCTAACTTACAAAATTGTGGTCTTGACGAACCAACCACTAAGACAGGTCCTCGCGAAGCCAGAAGCCTCTGGAAGATTGATCAAGTGGGCTATCGAACTCGTCCAGTTCGAAATCAAGTACAAACCAAGAGTTGCGATAAAAGCCCAAGTCTTAGCCGACTTCCTGTTAGAAACTCCAACCCAGGAAACCGAACACACCGAATCAACTAGTCATAACAACGATATCTTGATCGTAGAAAATCAAACCTGGTTAATGCACGTCGACGGTGCTTCATGCCGAGAGGGAGGAGGTGCCGGAATCAACTTTACCGGACCTAATAAGGAGGATATAAATTATGCGATAAAATTGGACTTCATCGTAATAAAAAACGAAGCAGAATATGAAGCGCTGATCGCCGGAATGGAAATGGCGATTAAGGCCAACATAAAAAGCCTTAAGGTATTAACCGATTCAGAGTTAGTACAGAGACAGATAGAAGGTCTATACGAGGCTAAGGAATTTAATATGGTCAAATACCTTGCCAAAGTGAAAAAATTGGCTAAATTTTTTGAAAGTTTCGGTATACAGAACATTCCACGCTTGGAAAATAAATGGGTCGATCAACTGTCTAGGTTCACAGGATCCCACGACGGGAAAACTGAAAGGGTGATCCACTGGTTAATCTCCAATGCACCGGCAATCGATATCGATGAGACAACGGTCGCCGAAATGATGGAAGTCGAAGAAGTTAGAGAAAACTGGACGACTCCAATGATAAACTATCTTTGAGAAGGAAAATTGCCTTCTGACCAAAACGAAGCTCGGAAAATAAAATATCGGGCTCCAACATATACGTTGATAGAAGGAAAACTTTACCGAAGATCAGTATCAGGAATTCTCCTAAAATGCGTCTCCAAATCTCAAACCAACGATACCCTCCGAGAGGTACACGAGGCAGATGCAGGGATCACAGCGGAGCAAGGGCCTTGGCTTTAAAGTGCCTTCGAACAGGTTATTATTGGCCTACCATCAACAATGATGCCGTCCAATATGTCTAAAAATGTCATCATTGCCAAGTCCATGCTAATATATGTCATCAACCAGCCGAAAACATGCACCCAATACCAGTATGTTGGCCGTTCGATCAATGGGGGATGGACATAGTGGGACCTTTCCCAGCGGCTAGATCCAAGAAAGCATATGTTTTGGTCGCTATTGAATACTTCAGCAAATGGATAGAATGCATCGCCCTTGCCCGGACAACTCAATTCCAAGTGATCAATTTCTAATGGAAATTCATAGTATGTCGATTTGGCATCCCGAGAATTCTGATCTCAGATAATGGAACCCAATTTGCGGGAAAACAGGTAAGGCAATGGTGTACAAAGATAGGAATTCAGCAAAATTTCACTTCAGTTGGGCATCCTAGAGCAAACGGACAGACTGAGGTAGCGAACCGAGAAATAATAAAATCTCTGGAGAAAAGATTAGGGGCAGCCAAAGGAAAATGGCTAGATGAACTCCCAGGGGTACTATGGGCTAATCGAACCACGGTCAGAACCTCAACCGGGGAGACCCCATTCAGTCTAGTATATGGCTCGGAAGCTGTTATTCCAGTCGAAACTCTAATTCCGACACCAAGAATTGAAATGTACGACGACCAGGAAAATGGGAAGACAAGGGAAAATGATATTGATTTATCAGAAGCGTTAAGAGAAAAAGCAGCCGTACGTTTGCAAGTCACTAAATCAAATATGGAAAGGGCCTACAATCAAAAGGTACGCGTCTGAACCTTCAAAGAAGGAGACCTGGTCTTGAAAAAGGTAGAGGTATCCTAGCACGTGGGAAAGTTTCAACAGAATTGGGATAGACCATACATTGTCATCGATGTAGGAAAGAAAGGTTCATACAAGATTGCACACTTGGACGGAACAGCCCTACCAAGAAAATGGAATGCAGTCAACCTTAGAAAATACTATGGTAAATAAATCACAATAGATTATGCTGCTTTTTATTTTCTTTTTAGAAAGTTTTATTCTTTGTAATAAAGGCCTTGGCCTATGGTTCGATTTTTAAAAGATTTTAGCAAGTTTAAATATCAAAGCAAAGCTTGATTAGAGAAAAATATCAAAACGAGTTGAATACAAATCGATTGATTCGGTAAATGCTCCTTGGAATTCTACAATCATCTTGATGAAGATCCAATAAAGATATGACGAGTTGAGTATAAATTGATCCGCTCAATAAACGCTCATCGATCTAACAATACAAAGAGTTGAGTATAAATTGATCCGCTCAATAAACGCTCCTCGATCTAACAATACAAAGAGTTGAGTATAAATTGATCCGCTCAATAAACGCTCCTCAGTCCATTTTTAACGATTAGACAGGCTTTGGTATAAAAACCTAAGTCTAAATAGAAAAGAGTTGAGTATAAATTGATCCGCTCAATAAACGCTCCTCGATCAAACAATACAAAAAGTTGAGTATAAATTGATCCACTCAATAAACGCTCCTCAGTCCACTTTTAACGATTAGACAGGCTTTGGTATAAAAACCTAAGTCTAAATAGAAAAGAGTTGAGTATAAATTGATCCGCTCAATAAACGCTCCTCGATCTAACAATACAAAGAGTTGAGTATAAATTGATCCGCTCAATAAACGCTCCTCAGTCAACTTTTAACGATTAGACAGACTTTGGTATAAAAACCTAAGTCTAAATAAAAAAGAGTTGAGTATAAATTGATCTGCTCAATAGAAGCTCCTCGATCTAACAATACAAAGAGTTGAGTATAAATTGATCCGCTCAATAAACGCTCCTCGATCTATTTTCAACGATTAAAAAGGCTTTGGTATAAAAACATAAGTCCTAAAACGAGTCGAGTATAAATTGATCCGCTCAATAAACGCTCCTCGACCTATATCTAACGATCAAAAAGATTTAAAAAAAAAATACCTAAGTCCTAAAACGAGTCGAGTATAAATTGATCCGCTCAATAAACACTCCTCGACCGACAAAAATGGTTTTTGATATAAAAACCTAGATATTAAAACGAGTCGAGTATAAATTGATCCGCTCAATAAACGCTCCTCGATCTTTATCTTACGATCAAAAAGATTTGAAAAAAAATAACTAAGTACTAAATCGAGTCGAGTATAAATTGATCCGCTCAATAAACACTCCTCGACCGACAAAAATGGTTTTTGATATAAAAACCTAGATATTAAAAAGAGTTGAGTATAAATTGATCCGCTCAATAAAGGTTCCTCGATCTATGCAATAAAAGTAAGTTACAATTAGAGAGAAATCAACAACAAGAAATATGAGAATAATAACATTAAAAGTATTATTCATCTGAAGTTCTGAGAACAGATCTCGAGTTACATACGAAGAATACAAATAACTTTGTACGATCTACATATCATCACAACTGTTTAGAAAAAATAATCTTATTCTATAGATCTGCGGTCTCCACGACAATGTCCATGGAAACATCAATCTCCCCCCTGGTACCTCGACGATCGGAATTAACCACCTAAGAAGCATGCTGCTCAGGATGGTCGACTTCTTTGGTTCGATGGTCAGGATTAGAAGATCAAATGTTCTTCCAGACGAAATGACCATTACCAGCCAGATGCCCGGTAACAGCCACTCACCCAGAAGGAGATACTGCTGGTATGATGGGGTTGAATTTTACTCTAAAGCAGCATCTCTTTAGGACCGTCGCAGGAGAAGAAATTTACCAGCACACCCCGGTGGTCTATCAATCCGGAGGTAACATCCAAACGCGGCAGTGCCTGGTAAATATGAACCCTCCATGTGCAAACAGAAACCACAGACCTCAAACCCGTGAAGACAAAGGTTGAGGCCTCATGGGACCCGTCAGTACAAGGTAGGGCTTCCATGGGACCCGTCAGTACAAGACAGAAGAAATTTAAGATACTATGATAGAAATCACGATAATGTGACTTTTTGAACATTATGGGATCAGAAGGCAAAATGAAATTTAAGGAAACTGAGACCTCCATCCTTTTCGAGAGTTACAATTAAAATATGGAAACCACATCCCCATTTATAGGGATAGATCTGATTAATCCTACGGCTGGATGGTGATTAAATCAAGGGACGGAAATGCGACCTTTTGACTTCCCGTAATTAATGCGAGTAAGTTGGAACGACACCTCTCTGATCGACTCAACGAATCGATGACTAAAGAAAATCCGGATCGAAGCGATCAATGCACAATAAAAGCAGATCTAAAAGAGCTCCAGAATAAAAAAGTTTGCACGCTCACATATGCTAGTCGCTCGATAAATAGCTTGAGATCCTCAACAAAGGCATGCAAGTTTACACCATTATGAAACGTTACTGGTTCGCTTAGAAGTGTAAGACCTAACCCTCCAGCATATGAGGGTCGTCACTGCCTCATATAATATATGGCAAATTAATAATTGGCTATACAAGAACTCAACTGGAGTCCAAGAAGCCTGACACCGATATTAAGGCAATAATTACCATCGTTCCAGAGTGCACTATCGCCACTGCCTAACATACCAAAGAATTGCTGAAAGAGGTCTGAACAGACTAGATCTTACTAATAAGTCTACATTTTCCAATTCCTCCCATAACAAATATTTTTTTTTTTTGACATATTTGATATACTGGTTACTTTATTTGAGGAACATGGAACTCACAATCAGTACAGAGAAACATGGATTTTAAGAAGATACCTAGAACGATATCTTTTCACAAGGTTCAGCGAACTTAAACCTATGATAAAAGCAGAGTTCAACAGTGGAAATAACAGCGTCCTTAAATAAGATACCCTTAGCAAAAGGACAAATTTACAAGGGACTGGTTGAACAGCGATGACAACGCTGAGCGTTCCATAACAAGTATTCAATCAACTATCTACATGGATGGCCTACTGTCCACATTTTTATGTCTAACACGACTTCGGGACAAACATAAGGGATCATGCTTGGTTGATCATCATTCTTATACTTGATTTAAAAAGTTTGATTTGCAGAACAAACGTTATATCATTCAGTTACTTAAAAAACTGATCGAGCCAGACTAAGCTACTCTTTCGAACAAAGCATATTCTCCCAGAAGATCAATATCAGATAAGTATGCTAATCTATACTGATTATTTCGAGAAGTTATACTTATTCATAACAACAAAATATGCATAACGAAAGATATCTACTAACTAAAATTAATCAAGGAATAAATCTAGTCATAAAAGATTAGTTCATTCTCCCAATACAAAAATTCAGCCCAAACAACCACACAAAAGGTTAGGACGCTACCAAAAAAAAAAAATAGAGAAATGCCAGATAATAGCTGGGTCGAAACAGATCATTGAGAAGGGTTACTACCACCAGGCCGTCTAGCAGAAGCACTCCTCAGAGGAGTCAAGTTACCTGCAAACGCCATCAATTCCTCCTGACGCTTCAGATAACCGGCATCATAACCTTCTTCATAGGCCTGCCGACGAGACTCCTCTGCTAGGGCAGCAGCCTGAACCAAGTCACTTTTCTCCTTCTCCAAGACAAACTTCTCTTCTTGTAATTTTTTGAGGTCATCATTGGCATGCTGCAGCTGGAGGGTCTGCCCTGCGGCCTTCGCCGTCTCTGACTCCAAACGACGTTGATAGGCATCCTTACCGATCCACATATCATCATTTTGCACACCCAGCTGGAGTGCAAAATATTTGGCCTGGAAAAGAAAAGAAAAAGAAAGCCCTTACATAACAAGGCAATCAAAATAAAAGCGGGAAAAGTAATCAAAAATATGTTTACCTGCTCACATATCTTCACCAGCGACTGAACAAGGCGAATATTGGAGGTACCCTCGAGCTTCCTCAACTCGCCAGGCAAAATAGTGCTCATGCCCAGATCCCAGGACAAAGCATCAGGCTCAACAGAGCCAGGCAGTTCACTACCAAAAGGAACACCATCAGGACGTGGAGTCACCGACTGCATAATATCCTTAACTTGCTCGAGAATGCAGCGATCATCTAACATACGAGGGGATGGCCTCTCGTTAGGACGCACTGAGGTCTCCTTACCCGAAGCTGAGATAACGGTCCGCCGACCGGACCTTGATCCGGTCCGACCTCTAGAAGGCCCGCCAGATTCAAAAGAAGTAGTCATCACAGTAGTATCATTAAACATGTAATCAGGGAAATCTTGAGAAATAGGTTGTGTTGCGGAGGGATTTACAAAGGAACCCTCATTAATCACCTCCGAGACAACACCAACTTGGCCTCAGCTGACAACCGGGGCAGCAGAAGTAGAAAAATGAAGGGAATTAACAGGAACATGTTCATATGTGCCATATTCGAAAGAAGAAGTGCCTGAAGGAAAGGGTACATCGAAAGCTTGCTCCATAAATGACGAATTGCCAAAGGCCTCCCGACCAGGAGAAGGCTTCCTTCCTGCCTCACCAGAAGAGAAAAAGTTTTGTTGTGTGAAAGACGAACTAACTACGGAAAAAGGTTCATAAGGAACAACAAGAGTATCGATCGCCAACCTACTAATGGAAGATGAACGAGGAGGTTCTATCGAGGGCCCCTCTGTTCGAGACTTTTTTGGTCTAGTATTCCTAGCACTCTCACGGGAAGGACGCTTTGATGTGTTACCGAAAAGATTGCTCATGATCGGAATTTAAAAAAGAAAATTAATTATCGAGAAAGCTTATCGACCTGCTAACGAAAGAGTATTCTGTTGAGAAATGAGTAAAAGCGGTAAATAGCGAGTAAAGTTTTACCTTTCGTATTTATACTATACAAAAAGACGCAAGAGACTCAAGGAATGGGCGCGTAACACAGAAAAAAGCCTAGGAATTGATGCAAGAATTCGAAAAGACATACGCATAATGATTACGGCAAAGTTAATAACTAGTCTAGATTATTACAGAGAAGACGAAAGGACGTAACTGTCAGAAATATTAAAACGTCAATTTTACAAAGGGATAGAAGAGTAATATTACAATTCAACCTACGATAACAGTTACAAAGGTTATCTCACAGATCAATATATCATACAACTTGGTCGCCATCAGGAATTTCCTTTTCGCCAGCGGTCTCTCCTTCATTCGTTGATTCAATATTCTCCTCCTTTTCCTCCGGATTGATAAAATTATTGTCGACCTCATCATTGATATCTGAAGGAGGAATCGGCAATGGCTTACCTAACTCTTTCACAAGGTGAGCCAAAGGAAATTTTTGATAAATGACATCTGGTAGCTCGGAAGGAGAGTATACTTCGTCATAACGGTTCAACCGAATGTGCGCCGCTTTAAAATATTCCTTTCGACGATCATCTATCAGTTCAAAAGCGACCAACTGATGAATCACCTTCTTGAATGTACTCTCCAGGAGAGGACCAACCATTTGATATACCAACGCTGTATGAACAGGAGAGCTAAGGAATTCACGAATAACTTTTTCATCATAATTCCGGCCGTAAAGATCCCTGAGTCCACTAAGAGGAATGTCCCTCTCATACTCCTCTAAAGAAGCCTGAAGACTCGATACTTGAGATTCCAACTCGCTAATTCGAGCAGTACTCTGAAATTGATACTCTTCCAACTTTTTACCCAATTGATTGGCTTGTTCTTGAGCACGAGAAGTCTCCAGAACCCTACCTATGATCTCCGGGTCATCAGTCCCCATAGCCCGAGCCTCTACGACCGGAAGAGAAGAAGTCATTGAGGGACCAAGCCCTGAACCAGAAGACTTATGAAGTAAAGCTTTATATTTCTCATCCAGAAATTCACATTGTTGTTTCCAGAGAGCAACATCATAGGCATATGATGCCAAACAAGTCTTAGTCTGAAAGAGGGAAAGATAAAGGAAATAAATTAGCAAGCTAAAGTATTCATTGAGGAAAATTACCCTACGAGCACACATAAAAGGAGGACACCTTTTCAGCATAAAGAGAAGCTCGCTGAAATTTCTCTAAAGGATCTTTCCGAAGAAGCTTATTCATGTCACGAGTAAAAACGCTGGACAGAAGAACGCGAGTTGCCTTATCTACTCTCGTCATGAACTAAAGAATCATTCTCGGGATAGCCAGTGGCTCTTTTTCCCTCTAAATGATCCTCGATCATCTCGACCAAAGTGGGTTTCGGATGATTCTCGCCAAGTACAGAAAGATCGTTACCAGAACGACCATAATAACTCTTTTTTCTCTCCACCGGATTGTCGTTAGGATGAGGCATTGAGACCAACTACGGCATCTTCGAATGCCTATGGAAGTTCGAAGTTGAAAAGGAGGATAACCAGATCCTGTCCCCAGACGAACAGGAGATTCTTGGGAGGAATCTGGAGATTCCTCTCTATTCTCTTCAGAATCATTACCCAATTCTAATTTTCTCTTCCGAGACGCCCTTTGTTCGATAGGAACGTTCTCTATGGTTTTGGTGGATTTAGATACTACCATTTTCCCCTTTGAAGAACGTCGGGAGTTTTCTACCATAAGGGCTGATAAGGAAACAAAATCGAAATTAGGCTTAGTGCTAAAAGAGTATCACGTAAAAATAAATACTTACCCAATGATTTGGAAGAAGAAGAAATCGGAAAGACATGAGTACTCAATCCCGCCTTGCGAATAAATACCTCGCCAATAAGAAGAGCACTCTATTACTTGTTGGCACGCATAGCCTGGATCTCACCAAGGAACTGGGGGTCGTCAGGAATAAGGTCCTCTGTCTGTAGGCGAATGATTTAACCGAATTTCGTCGGGTAAGATTATATCAGTAATTAGGTGATATTAGGGATTCTCCATTAATACGAATTAAAAGGCTCTGTTACTTTATTCCGGATGGATCAAACTCAAGGAAGAACAATTAGATGGAACAATAAGCCGTCGGACCAATCAATGAATATAATATAATATAATAATGAAGCGAAAGCTGTTCTATTGAATAATCTTAGATTATGTAATTCTGCAGGCGTAAGCTTAGAATCTTGAATGTGTGCAATACAATGATTAACTAGGTATTTATATCACAATTTAACCTAGCGTTACAAAGAAACATAATTCTAGTAGGACTCGGCCCATTTGTCCTTCTTGAGTCCGGATTTGTAGCCTGCTCGCTGAAGAAGGTCGTATCTCACCGGATCGACGGATGCTCCTGAATGGGTTTGTCTGGTCGAACCGAATCCATAATCCTTAGTCGATCCGGACACTATAAGGGCTGCGAAATAGCCCCCATCAGTACTCCCTCACTTCTTCTAGCGTGTATGTAGTAGAAGCTCGTAGAAGTAGAAAATAAATTTCGACTGTAATTTCTATGAATTGTGCCTCGTTAAAAAC
Source organism: Penstemon eatonii (assembly GCA_038501285.1). Lineage (NCBI taxonomy): Eukaryota > Viridiplantae > Streptophyta > Magnoliopsida > Lamiales > Plantaginaceae > Penstemon > Penstemon eatonii. Next base: position 53,735,365 of record CM076715.1, on the reverse strand, counting down.
CTTACTTAAGAAAAAACCCGGTGGGAAAAAATCTTAAGCAAGGAAAAGAGTACTACGCCTCATAGATAGTCGTTTTCTTGTTCCAATCATGAACCGCTACGTGTCCCTTTGGGGAAGCGTTTCACTTTTTCCCATTTGGCGGGAATGCGATCAGCCATGAGAAGTTCGAAACGTCTTTTCACATTCCCCTATAAATAGGTGACTGTAATATTAGTCATTTTTTACTTTATGCTTCCTTTAATCTTGCAGTCATTTTCTTGATTGGTCGTTTTTCTTTTCAAAACTCCTTATATCGATTCATATCTTTCGAGAATCCCAAGAATGTCTTCTATGAGAAAATTTTCCTCGTCTTTGAGTGAGAGAGTCGCTCCTACTATCGAGGAGATGCTATATTCTAATCCTTCGAGTGAACAGGTTGGGGTGTCTGAATTCATTATTCCTACTGAGGATACTTTTAAGGTACAAATTCTATCTAATTCAGACGTCGCTGCCAGAGCTAAAAAAGGCAAAGGCACAGCTCCTCAAATTTCTGAACCGATCGAGGACCTAGCTTGTGCTTACACTACGGATACTTTCTTCGAGGTTGTGAACAATTATGCCAAATATTTCCCGGAGGGTTCCGAGATAGTTCTCCCTTCTCCTTCTGATAGGGTTACATTACCGCCGGAAGGATGTCGAGCCTTTTACACGGCTCATTTTAATAGTGGTCTGCGTCTTCCGTTGTCTGCTCTTTTTCTTGATATCCTAAAAATATTCAGTGTGTCTTTGACTCAATTAGTCCCTAATTCTGTGGCCTTTGTGGTTTGTTTCTCTGTTTTCATGATAGCGAAAGGATTCCATCCCTCCTTTCGTAATTTTACGCAATTGTTTCGCTTTAACATTTCTAGTTCCTCCAACCGCGGATATTTCTTCGCTAGCCAGAAGCCTAGTCGCGCAATCTTTGACTCCCCAGTTTCTAGCAACCCTTCTTGGAAATCTCATTTTTTCTTTGTTCGTCCTCCAACTGATCTTCATATGGCAGATGGCTCGACTACGCCCTTTTCGTGGGATCACGACTCCAAGTGGGTTTATGGAGGTCGTCAGCCGACTGGTGAACTTATTCCTGACGATCCTCAGTTTATTGGTGAAATCCAGGATATGCGTGCCAATAAATATCAGAGTGCTCTTCTTATTGGAGAAGTTTTCCTTCGCAAAGCGGGATTGAGTACTCATGTTTTTCCAATTACTTCGTCATCTGAATCACTTGGTAAGCATATATTTCAGCATAACGTGGTGATGATCTCTTTTCTGCAGAGGGTCTGACTTTGACCCTGTTTCTTTTTTTCAGCTCATATGGTAGAAAATTCCCGACATTCTTCGAAAGGAAAAATGGTGTTGTCTAAATCCACCAAAATCATAGAGAATGTTCCTATCGAGCAGAGAGCGTCTCGGAAGAGAAAATTGGAGTTGGGTCATGATTCTGAGGAGAACAGAGAAGAATCTCCAGATTCTTCCCAAGAATCTCCTATTCGTCAGGGGACGTGACCCGGTTATCCCCCTTTCCAACTTAGGACCTCTTTGGGTATACGTGGATGTCGCAGCTGGTCGATGCCTCATCCCAATGACAATCCGATGGGGAGAAAGAAGAGTTACTACGGTCGTTCTGGTAACGATCTTTCTTTACTCGGCGATAATCATCCAAAACCTACCTTGGTTGAAATGATCGAGGATCATTTAGAGGGAAAAAGAGCCGCTGGCTATCCTGAGAACGATTCTTTGGTTCACGATGAGAGCGAAAATGCAGTGGATAAGGCTACTCGTGTTCTTTGGTCCGGCGTTTTTACTCGTGACATGAATAAGCTTCTTCGGAAAGATACCCTGGAGAAATTTCAGCGAGCTTCTCTTTATGCTGAAAAGGTGATCTCTTTTATTATTGTGCTTATAAGGTAATTTTCTTTGAGGATTACTTTATTTCGCTAATTCATTTCTTTTTATCCCTTTTCTTCTTTCAGACTAAGACTTGTTTGACATCATATGCCTATGAAACTGCTCTCTGGAAACAACAGTGTGAGTTTCTGGATGAGAAATATAAAACTTTACTTCATAAGTCTTCTGATTCGGAGGTTGGTCCCTCAATGACTTCTTTCTTTCCGGTCGTAGAGACTCGAGTTATAGGGATTGATGACCAGCAGATTATAGATAGAGTTCTGGAGACTTCCCGCGCTCAAGAACAAGCCAATCAATTGGCTAAAAAGTTAGAAGAGTTCTAGCTTCAGAGTACTGCTCGAATTAGTGAGTTGGAATCTCAAGTATCAAGTCTCCAGGCTTCTTTAGAGGAGTATGAGAGGGACATCCCTCTTAGTGGACTCAGGGATCGTTATGGCCGTAATCATTATGCGTATGTCGCTTCAAATTCTAGTGTTTATTCCAAAGCATATTTCTGTATTTCGCGCCCTTTCTTTGGGTCTATCGCGTCTTTTCGTATAGTATAAATATAAAAGGTAAAAACTTTACTCGCTATTTACCGCTTCACTTATTGCTATAACAGAATAGTCTTTCTTCAGCAGGTCGATAAGCTTTCTCGATACTTAATTTTACTTTTTGAATTCCGATCATGAGTAATTTTTTTGGTAACACATCAAAGCGTCCTTCCCGCGAGAGCGCTAGGAATACTAGACAGAAAAAGTCCCGAACAGAGGGTCCCTCGATGGAACCTCCTCGCTCGTCCTCCGTTAGTAGGTCGATGACCGATACTCCTGTCATCCCTTCTGAACCTTTTTCTGTAGTTAGTTCATCTTTTGTACAACCAAACTTTTCTTCTTCTGGTGAAGTAGGAAGTAGGCCTTCCCCTGGTAGGGTTGCCTTTGGTGACTCATCATTTATGGAGCAAGCCTTTGACGTATCCTTTTCTTCAGGCACTTCTTCTTTCGAACATGGCACATATGAACATGTTCCTGTTAATTCTCTTCCTTTTTCTACCTCTGTTACCCCGGTTGTCAGCGGAGGCCAAGTTGGTGTTGTTTCGGAGGTGATTAATCAGGGTTCCTTTGTAAATCCCTCCGCAACACAACCTATTTCTCAAAATTTCCCTGATTATTTGTTTAATGATACAACTGTTGTTACTACTTCGTTCGAATCCGGCAGACCTTCTGGAGGTCGGACCGGATCAAGGTCCGGTCGTCGAACCGTTATTTCTGCTTCGGGTAAGGAGACCTCGGTTAGTCCCAATGAGAGGGAATCCTCCCGTCCGTTAGATGACCAATGCGTTCTTGAGCAAGTTAAGGATATTATGCAGTCGGTGACTCCACGTCCTGATGGTGTTCCTTTTGACAGTGAACTGCCTGGCTCTGTTGAGCCCGATGCTTTGTCCTGGGACCTGGGCATGAGCACTGTTTTGCCTGGCGAGTTGAAGAAACTCGAGGGTACCTCCAATATTCGCCTTGTTCAGTCGCTGGTGAAGATAGGTGAGCAGGTAAATATATTTTGATCCTTTTTTCCGCTTTTATTTGGATTGCCTTGTTATGTAAGCACTTTTTCTTTTTCAGGCTAAGTATTTTGCACTTCAGCTGGGTGTGCAAAATGACGATCTGTGGATCGGTAAAAATGCCTATCAACACGTTTGGAGTCGGAGACAGCGAAGGCCGCAGGGCTGACCCTGCAACTGCAGCTTGCCAAAGATGATCTTCAAAAATTAGAGGAAGAGAAAGTTGTCCTTGAGAAGGAGAAAAATGATTTGGTTCAGGCTGCTGCATTGGCGGAGGAGTCTCGTCGGCAGGCCTATGAATAAGGTTATGAAGCCGGTTATCTAAAGCGTCAGGAGGAATTGATGGCGTTTGCAGGTAAACTTGACTCCTCTGAGGAGTGCTTCTGCTAGGCGGCCTGGTGATAGCAATCCTTCTCAATGATCTGTTTCCGACCTGGTTGTTATTCGGAATTTCTCTCTCTCTTTTTTTTTTTTTTTTTTTTTTTTGTGCCCGACTTTCTGTGTGGCTTTTTGTACGGGCAGAATGAATTTAATGAAGATGATAATCTTTTGTTACGCACATTTTGTCACTATGAATCAGTATACGTTCTCGACATAATCAGGAGGGATTAGCTTACTTATCTGATATTGATCTTCTGGGAGAATATCCAATCTTAAAAAATGTAGCTTAATCTTGCTTGATCAGTGTTTAAGTAACTGAATGATATAACTTTGTTATGTACATCAAACTGTTTAAATTAAGAATGATGATCGACCGAGTATGGCCCCTTGGGTTATTTCCATAGTCACGTTTAGGCATTAAAATGTGGACAATAGGCCGCTCGTGTCGATAATTGATTGAATCACTGTTTAAGGAACGCTCAGCGTTCTAGTCGACGTTCGATCAACACCTTCTAAATTTGTCCTTTTGTTATGTATATCTTATATAAGGAGGGTATTATTCCTTCTGTTGAACTCTGCTTTTCTTGTCATAGGTTTAAGTTTGCGGAGAAGATATCATTCTATGTATCTTCTTAGAAATCCATGTTTTTTTTTGTAGTGACCGTGTGTTCCTCGTTCTTCGAATAAAGCACCCAGTGTATCGATATATCATTTTGTCGACGTTTGATATGGGAGGAATTGGAAATTATAGAATTATTAGCCAGATCTAGCTTGTTCAGACCCCCTTCAGCAATTCTTTGGAATGTTAGGCAGTGACTTTATTGTAATCTTGAGTAATGAGGACTATTCTCCTGATTTCCATGTCAGATTTCTTGGATTCCAACTGAGGTCTAAACATGGTTAGGTAATAATTATTTGTATAATATATGAGGCAAAGACGACCCTTCTATGCTGTAGGGTTAGGTCTTATGCCTCTAGGCTATCCAGTATCTTTTATAATGGTGTAAAGTTTGCATGCTTTTGTTGAGGATTTTAAGCTCTTACCGAGCGACTAGCATATATGAGTGTATAAAACTTTCCTGGTCTGAAGTTCTTTTAGATCTGCTTTATTGTGCATTGATCGCTTCGATCTTGTTCCTCTTTTATCATCAATTTGTTGAGTCGATCAGGGAGGCGCCGTTCCAACTTACTTGCATTTATTACGGGAAGTCAAAAGATCGCATTTCTGTCCTTTGATCTCCATCCAGCCGTAGAATTAAATAGATCTATCCCTATAAATAAGGAGGCGGTTTCCATATTTCAATTGTAACTCTCAAAAGGAATGGAGGTATCATTTTTCTTGAACTTTACTTTGCCTTATGATCCCATAATATTCAAAAAGTCACATTATCGTGATTCATATTAGAATAAATTAAATTTCATCTGCCTTGTACTGACGGGTCCCATGGCAACCCTACTTTGTACTAACGGGTCCCATGAGGCCTCGAACTTTGTATATACGGGTTTGAGGTCCATGGTTTCTGTTTGCACATGGAGGGTTCATACTTACCAGGCACCGCCGTGTTTGGATGTTACCTCCAGATTGATAGAGCATCAGGGTGTGCTGGTAAATTTTTTCTTCTTCCACGGTCCTGAAGAGATGCTGCTTTAGAGTAAATGTCAACTCTAATGTAAAAGCAGTATCTCTGTTGTGGGTGAATGAGTATTGCTGGTTATCTGGCTGGTAATGCTCATTTCATCTGGAAGAACATCTGATCTTCAGAGCCCGGCCATCGAACCAAAGAAGTCGACCATCCTTAGCAGCATGCATCTTAGGTGGTCAGTTACAACTATCGAGGCTCTAGGGAGGAGATTGATGTTTCCGTGGACATTGTCGTGAAGATCACCGATCTATAGTATAGGATCGTTTTATCTAAACAAATGTAATGATGTGTAAATCGTATATAGACTTTTGTAATTTGATCTTCAGCTGTTGCCTGTAATTTTTTACGTATTCATAGATGAATAAAGTTTTATTTTTACTCCTTGCCTTCTTCCTGTTGTTGAATTCGGCTTAATCTTATTTATGATTGTCATCGAGGAGCATTTATCGAACAGATTAATTTATACTCAACTCTTTTCTTTTAGACTTAGGTTTTTAATACCAGAAGCCTTTTTAATTGTTGAAGACTTAATCGAGGAGTGTTTATTGAGCGGATCAATGTTTACTCAACTCCTTTCATTTAGACTTAGGGTTTTTTTTAATACCAGAAGTCTATTTAATCGTTGAAAACTTAATCGAGGAGTGTTTATTGAGCGGATCAATGTATACTCAAGTCTTTTCTTTTAGACTTAGGTTTTTAATACCAGAAGCCTTTTTAATTGTTGAAGACTTAATCGAGGAGTTTTTATTGAGCGGATCAATGTTTACTCAACTCCTTTCATTTAGACTTAGGGTTTTTTTAATACCAGAAGTCTATTTAATCGTTGAAAACTTAATCGAGGAGTGTTTATTGAGCGGATCAATGTATACTCAACTCTTTTAATTTAGACTTAGGGTTTTTAATACCAGAAGTCTATTTATCGTTGAAAACTTAATCGATTTATTGAGCGGATCAATGTATACTCAACTCTTTTTTGTTTAGACTTAGGTTTTTAATACCAGAAGTCTATTAATCGTTGAAAACTTGATCGAGGAGTGTTTATTGAGCGGATCAAAGTTTACTCTACTCTTTTTTGTTTAGACTTAGGTTTTTATACCAGAAGTCTATTTAATCGTTGAAAACTTAACCGAGGAGTGTTTATTGAGCGGATCAATGTATACTCAACTCTTTTCATTTATACTTAGGGTTTTTAATACCAGAAGTCTATTTAATCGTTGAAAACTTAACCGAGGAGTGTTTATTGAGCGGATCAATGTATACTCAACTCTTTTTTGTTTAGACTTAGGTTTTTAATACCAGAAGTCTATTAATTGTTGAAGACTTGATCGAGGAGTGTTTATTGAGCGGATCAATGTTTACTCTACTCTTTTTTGTTTAGACTTAGGTTTTTAATACCAGAAGTCTATTAATCGTTGAAGACTTGATCGAGGAGTGTTTATTGAGCGGATCAATGTTTACTCTACTCTTTTTTGTTTAGACTTAGGTTTTTATACCAGAAGTCTATTTAATCGTTGAAAACTTAACCGATGAGTGTTTATTGAGCGGATCAATGTATACTCAACTCGTTTCATTGAGACTTAGGTTTTTATACCAGAAGTCTTTTTAGTCGTTAAAAAACTAATCGAGGAGTGTTTATTGAGCGGATCAATGTATACTCAACTCGTTTCATTGGGACTTAGGTTTTTATATCAAAAGTCTTTTTAGTCGTCGAAAAATAATCGAGGAGTGTTTATTGAGCGGATCAATGTATACTCAACTCGTTGCATTTCATGACTACTATGTTGATTTAAACAAAGTTGATTGTAGAATTCTGACGAGCGTCCATTAAATTTGATCGATTCTTGCTCAACTCTTCGTTAATGCTTTTACTCAAATAAATTTCTTGTTTTATATTAGAATTCTTTTGATAATAATTTCATGGCCAAAGCTAGGATTCATTTCCCCTAGTATTTGCGGAGGTTGACCGCATTCCAAGTCCTCGGTAGGGGTGTTCCATCCAAGTGTGCAACCTTGTATGAACCTTTCTTCCCGACATCGATGACAATGTAAGGTCCTTCCCAGTTCTGTTGTAATTTTCCAACATGCTTGGATGCTTCTACCTTTTTCAGAACCAGTTCTCCTTCTTTGAAGGTTCGTATGCGTACCTTTTGATTGTAAGCCTTTTCCATACTTGATTTGGTGGCTTGCAAACGTACGGCCGCTTTTTCTCTTAGAGCTTCTGTTAAATCAATATCATTTTCTCTTATCTTTCCATTTTCCTGGTCGTCATACATTTCAACCCTTGGTGTTGGAATTAACGTTTCAACAGGAATAACAGCTTCCGAGCCATATACTAGACTGAATGGTGTTTCCCCGGTTGAAGTTCTGACCGTAGTCCGATTAGCCCATAGTACCCCTGTGAGTTCATCTAGCCATTTTCCTTTGGCTGCCCCCAATCTTTTCTCCAAGGATTTTATTATTTCTCGGTTAGCTACCTCAGTCTGTCCGTTCGCTCTAGGATGTCCGACCGAAGTGAAATTTTGCTGAATTTCTAGTTTTGAACACCATTCTATTATCTGTTTTCCCGCAAATTGGGTTCCATTATCAGAAATTAGAATTCTCGGGATGCCAAATCGACATACTATGAATTTCCACAGGAAGTTGATCACTTGGAACTGAGTGATCCGTGCAAGGGCGATGCATTCTATCCATTTGCTGAAGTATTCCACCACGACTAGAACATATGCCTTCTTGGACCTAGCTGCTGGGAAAGGTCCCACAATGTCCATTCCCCATTGATCGAACGGCCAACATACCGGTATTGGGTGCATGTTTTCTGCTAGTTGATGACATATATTAGCATGGACCTGGCAGTGATGACATTTTTGGACATACTGAATGGCATCATTGTTGACGGTAGGCCAATAATATCCTATTCGGAGGCATTTTAAAGCTAATGCTCTTGCTCCGCTGTGATTCCCTGCGTCTCCTTCATGTACCTCTCGGAGGATATCGAAGGTTTGTGATTCGGAGACACATTTCAGAAGAATTCCTGATATTGATCTTCGGTAAAGTTTTCCTTCTACCAATGTATATTTTGGAGCCCGATATTTTATTTTTCGAGCTTCATTTTGGTCAAGCGGCAATTTTCCTTCTCGAAGATAGTCTATCATTGGAGTCATCCAGTTTTCTTTAGCTTCTTCGATTTCCATTATTTCGACGACTGGTGTCTCATCGATATCGATTGCTGGTGCGTTGGAGATTAACCAGTTGATCACCCTTTCGGTTTTTCCATCATGGGATCCAGTGAACCTAGACAGTTGATCGGCCCATTTATTTTTCGAGCGTGGAATGTTCTGTATACCGAAACTTTCAAATTTTTTTAGCCAACTTCTTCACTTTGGCAAGGTATTTGACCATATTAAATTCCTTAGCCTCATATAGGCCTTCTATTTGTCTTTGCACTAACTCTGAATCGGTTAATACTTTAAGGCTTTTAATGTCGGCCTTGATCGCCATTTCCATTCCTGCGATCAGCGCTTCATATTCTGCTTCATTGTTTGTTACAACGAAGTCCAATGTTATCGCATAATTTATCCTTTTTATTTGGTCCGGTGAAGTTGATTCCGGCACCTCCTCCTTCTTGGCACGAAGCACCATCAACATGCATTAACCAGGTCTGATTTTCTATGATCAAGATATCGTCGTTAAGGCTGTTCGTTAGTTCTGTCGCTTGTGTCGGAGTTTCTAGTAGGAAGTCAGCTAATACTTGGGCTTTAATTGCAATTCTTGGTTTGTACTCGATTTCGAATTGACCGAGTTCGATTGCCCATTTGATTAGTCTTCCGGAGGCTTCTGGTTTCGCTAAGACCTGCCTTAGCGGTTGGTTTGTTAAAACCACGATTTTGTAGGTCAAAAAGTAAGGTCGGAGTTTTCGTGCTGCCACTACTAAGGCCAAAGCGAATTTTTCAATCTCCAAGTAGTTCTTCTCTGCCCCTTGTAATAGTTTGCTTAAGTAATAGATAGGCTTATGTTCTAAACCTTCTATTTTGACCAGAACTGAACTAACGGCCGCATCGGAGATCGAGATGTAGATATATAATGGTTCCCCTTCGGTCGGTTTGGCCAACAACGGGGATGTTGTCAGATATTCTTTTAGCTGGTCGAAAGCCCGATCGCATTCTTCGGTCCAAACAAAGTTTTTTGCCTTTCGAAGGGTTTGGAAGAAAGGCAAACTTCTGTCTGCCGATTTGGATATGAATCTGTTCAACGCTACGATCTTCCCTACCAAGCTTTGTACTTGGGAGATGGTTTTGGGAGGCTTCATTTCAGTTATTGCTCGAATTTTTTCTGGGTTGGCCTCAATTCCTCGTTGATGTACCAAATAGCCCAAGAATTTTTCCGATTTAACACCGAAGGTGCACTTTGCGGGATTTAGCTTCATGCAGTATTTCCTCAATATTTGGAAGCATCGATCAAGATGTCTTATGTGATCCGCTTCATTCATGCTTTTGACTAGCATGTCGTCCACGTAGACTTCCATTATTTCTCCAATTAATTCTTTGAACATTAGATTTACTAACCTTTGGTAAGTGGCCCCGGCGTTCCTTAACCCAAATGGCATAACTATGAAGCAATATACTCCTTGCTCGGTTACGAATGCAGTTTTCTCTTGGTCTTGCTCATTCATGTATATTTGATAAAAACCATGGAAAGCGTCCATCATGCTGAAGATTGCAAAGCCAGCGGTTGAGTCGACTAATAAGTCGATCCTTGGGAGCGGATACGGATCGCGCGGACATAATTTGTTAAGGTCGGTAAAATCGTTGCACATTCTCCACTTGTTATCTTTTTTATCCCCCTTTTGCTACTAGAACAACATTACATAGCCATTCCGAGAAGTGTATTTCTCGAATTTGTTTTGCTTTGAGTAGCCTTTCTACTTCTGCTTTGATGATTTTATCTTTTACTGGCCCATGATTTCTCTTATTTTGTCTAGCTGGTTTTGCTAAAGGGTCGATTTTTAGCGAGTGGTTGATTACTCGAGGGTCAATCCCTTCAATGTCGTTCGCACTCCAAGCGAAGACATCCATATTATTTTTGAGAAAGTTGATCAACATTACTTCCCCTTCCTTGCTTAATTCAGTACCTATTCTTGTTGTTTTTTATGAGTCCCCTTGTACCAGTATGACATCCTTATGTTCTGGTGGTTTTAAGGCTAAATCCACCGGCTCCTTTCCCTTTTTATCTATTCGGTCAGTGCTAGGGATTTCAACCTCGTTTCTACCAACATCATCTTCGAGTTTTCTTTTGCTCGGGGTAATTGCTTCAGGGGGTTTTTTTAAAGTTAATGATGTGTTGTAGCAATCCCATGCCATACAATGGTCATTCACTATTTCCCCGATACCTGTGTCGGTCGGAAATTTTATCTTCTGATGGTAAGTTAAGACAACAGCTCGGAACAGGTTGAGGGCAGGTCGCCCTAAAATTGCATTGTAGGCGAATGGAGTTTCTACTACTAAAAATTTTACCAGCTTCACTGTTCGATATGGTTTCTTTCCGAGTGAGACACTCAAAGTTATTGTTCCACTAGGGACAATTTCGGATCCTCCAAATCCCACCAACGGTGTAGCTACCTTTTGGAATATTATTTGCCCCAAGTTCATCTGGGCTAGGACCTCCCTAGAGATGATATTCGTTGAGCTTCCATTATCGATCAGGATCCTTTTGACGTTGTAGTTCGCTATTTCTAGCGACACCACCATCGGGAAATCGGGGTGATCTTCTTTTGTGTCCCAAACTAGATTTTTGGGTACTTCGCCCTCGTTAAAACCGATCAGCTGGTTGTTCATTGACTTACTTTCTAGAGTCCATACTTCCCTTTGGTATTTTAAGCCCCCGATTATGGATCTAGCAGTCCTTCGTCGAGCGTTACGACTATCCCCGCCGGCGGGTCCTCCGGAAATTGTATGGATGGTACCATTGATCTGGTCATGGTTTAACTCCTGTGCAGGGCCATCCTCGGGTGACTTTCGACGGGAATTCCTCCTTTGATTATTATTCCGAGGGCTCCTACTTCTTCCTCTTTTGTGGTTATCCCGTTCTAAATAGTCATCTAGTTTTCCTTGTTCAATTAGTTTTTCAATTTCTCTCCTAAGGTGAAAACAATCTTCAGTGCGGTGTCCATGTGCCCTGTGATATTTGCAGTACAACTCATAGTTTTGGGCGCCAGGTCTGGGTTGAGCGATTTGCTTCGCTTCCGGGATCCAATTATTCCTTTCTAGTACGGGCAGGATTTCTTCTATCGGAACAGTTAATCTTGGGTGTTCTACTTGATTAACCCTGCTCCTGATTGCTGGTTCTGCGGTTCTAGGTCTTTGATAGATGTTAGGTCGTCTGTCCTGATCGTTTTTATTGTAGTTCAACCGCTGAAAAACGTTGCCTTTTCCTAACGTCCTTTCATAGTCTATGGATCTTTGGGTAGGAATTCTATCTTGCCGTTTGGAGCCTGAGGTCGTAACTTTAATTTTGTTCTTATCTTTAAAGGAATTCATCTCTTCTTGGGTCATATAATTAGACGCCAAGCTCATGATGTCGGCGAGCGTTCTTGGTTGTTTTCCGCTGAGGGCGCTTCCGAACTGCCTATTCTTCGTGAGGTCGAAGAGAATAGAGATTATGTAATCGATATTTGGGGAATCGATTTTGAGCAATTCTACATTAAATCTCGCCAACCAGTTTCTCAGGGATTCTCCCTCTTGTTGATGGATAGTTCCCAAGTAGCTCATGGGAAGTTTTTGCCTCTTCTAACTGGCAAACTGCTGTGTCAATTTGTTGCATAATTCCCGAAAACTGAATATGGAGTTGGCTGGTTGCTTGGCGAACCAGTCCAAAGCGAGACCTTCCAACGTGGTCACCATTAATTTAGCGGTAAATTCCGTCGAGTGAGCATATAAGTTCATTATGTTTGTGAAGCTAAAAATATAGTCGTCCGGATCAGTGGTTCCATCGTATCTGGGCAGTCTACCTGGAACCTATCCGGTCGACTGTGCCTCTTTTATTTCTCTGCAGAAGGGAGAGCACACTGCTAGGCTCTCCTGGAGTTCTGTGGTTCTGGTCCACGGGTTTTGAGCGGATCGTAAGCGTTGCTCGAGTCGTTCATGTACCATCTTTTCGATTTCTATTTTCGAGAATCGCATTGTTCTTGGTCAATTTGGGATCGCCTCGCCTGCGTCATCCTCGATGGGGATTATGGTGTGTTCCTTTGATTCGTTGCGTTGTGGTCTCCTTCGATCAGCTTTTCTTCGGACGTTGTCATCGGAGGGTTTTGAATTGCCCTGCTGTAGACTGTGTAGTGAGCGTCGCTCGCTTGCCGGGCTATCAGCTTGTTGAGAGATTTGATCGTTTTGCCTCGGCGTTCTTGAGTGGGATTTGCCCTAGTAGTTCTAACGTTTCGAGGGACTTATTCGAGTACGAGTAATTCCTCTGGGGAGAGTGATTTAAGGAGCATAGCGATCTGTCGTAATTTCTCCTGAGCATCTGACAGGGGGACCGGGATCGTTGGAGCCGCATGTTTTTCCGGTACTGTGCCAGTAGGGATCCCTTGTGGTTCCACCTGATTCTGATGATGCTCATTCTGTTGCTGGCTGTCGTTGGATATAGGGGCATTATTATCGGTATTGCCCTGTGGATCCTCAGACGCATTATGCTGGTTGGTCGTGTTACTTCTTGCTCCGTTACGAGCGCTCTTCCTTGGGCGAGCCATATGTCGATCGAATAATTAACCTAGCCCCTCGGTGGGCGCCAACTGATTTAATCGAATTTCGTCGGGTAAGATTATATCAGTAATTAGGTGATATTAGGGATTCTCCATTAATACGAATTAAAAGGCTCTGTTACTTTATTCCGGATGGATCAAACTCAAGGAAGAACAATTAGATGGAACAATAAGCCGTCGGACCAATCAATGAATATAATATAATATAATAATGAAGTGAAAGCTGTTCTATTGAATAATCTTAGATTATGTAATTCTGCAGGCGTAAGCTTAGAATCTTGAATGTGTGCAATACAATGATTAACTAGGTATTTATATCACAATTTAACCTAGCATTACAAAGAAACATAATTCTAGTAGGACTCGGCCCATTTGTCCTTCTTGAGTCCGGATTTGTAGCTTGCTCGCTGAAGAAGGTCGTATCCCACCGGATCGACGGATGCTTCTGAATGGGTTTGTCTGGTCGAACCGAATCCATAATCCTTAGTCGATCCAGACACTATAAGGGCTGCGAAATAGCCCCCATCAGCGACCACCATAAATCCATTTGGAGTCGTGGTCCCATGACAAGAGGTCACTCGAGCCATCCGCCAAACGGATATGAGAGGAGGGCGAATGAAGGAAAAATGAGACTTCCAGGAAGGATTGCTAGAAACCGGGGAATCAAAGATTGAGCGACTAGTCTTTTGGCTAGCAAAAAAGTAACCGCGATTAGAAGAACTAGAAATGTTGAAACGAAACAATTGTATAAAATTGCGAAAAGAGGGTTGGAATCCTTTCGCTATCATCAAAACGGAAAAATAGACCACAAAGGCCACTGAATTTGGGACCAATTGAGTCAAAGATACACTAAATATCCTCAGAATATCAAGAAACAGAGCGGACAATGGAAGCCGAAGGCCGTAATTAAAGTGGGCTGTATAAAAAGCTCGGCAACCCTCCGGTGGAGAAGTAACCCTATCTGAGGAGAAGGAAGAATGATCTGAAAATCGTCCGGAAAATATTTCGCATAATTATCCACGACCTCGTGAAAAGTTTCCTCGTTGTAAGCACAAGCGAGATCCTCAATTGGTTCAGAGATTTGAGGAACAGTACTCTTGCCTTTCTTGGCCCGAGCAGCAACATTCGTATCGGATATGATTTGCACCTTAAAAGTGTCCTCAGTCGGAATGATAAATTCAGACGCTCCGGTCTGCTCATTCGAAGGACTTAGGGGAATCACCTCCTCGACAATAGGAGTGATTCTTTCCCTTGAAGACGAGGAAGACTTTCTTGGAATCGAAGCCATTTTGTTGAAATCTCCAAGAATACGAATCGATAAAGACAACTTGAGAATGAAAATCGAGTAAGAAAACGACTGCAGAAATGGGGGAAGTAGAAAGTAGAAATTGACTAAAGGAACAATGACCTATTTATAAAGAGAAAGGAAAAGAAACGTTTCGAATTTCTTACGACAGATCGTATTCCCGCCAAAACAATAAAGAAACGAAACGCTTCCCGAAGAGCCACGTAGCGAATCAGGTCGGAGAAACATGAAATGACTATCTATGAGGAGTTGCACTCTTTTCCTTATTTAGGATTTTTTCCCACAAGGTTTTTTCCTAGATAAGATTTTTAACGAGGCACAACTCATAGAAAATACAGTCGTAATTAACCATCTACTTCTACGAGCTTTTATTACATAAACGCTAAAAGAAGTGAGGGAGTACTGATGGGGGCTTTTTTGCACCCCTTATAGTGTTCGGATCGACTAAGGAATATAAGATCGGTTCGACCAGACGAACCCGTTCGTAATCATCTATCGACCCAGTTGAAGACGACTCCCCTCAGCGAGCAGGTTATAATCCGGACTCAAGAAGGACGATTGGGCCGAGTCCTATTAGAATTATGTCTCCTTGTAAAGCTAGGTTAATTGTGATATAAATACCTAGTTAATCATTGTATTACAGACCCTTGGCATACTAAGCTTACGCCTCCATACTAAAATAATCTAAGATTATTGAATAGAAAAAATTTTGCTATACTTTTTATTCATTGATTGTCTTAATTACTGATTGTTCCATATAATTGTTCTTCCTTGAGATCGATCCATCCTGAATAAAGTAACAGAGCCCACTAATTCATATTGATTGAGAACTCCTTAATACACTCTTTACTGATTTAATCTTACCCGACGAAATTCGGCTTAATCAAAATTACATTGTTATATTTAAAGTTGGCCCAGGCGGAGGATTCGTGAGAAAAACCACCTGCGTGTACCATACCAGAGAAGAATATCACCACATTACAGAATACAAATTCAAAGAAGGAAAGGAAAGGAAAAGACTTAATATGTCCGACACACCTCGAAAGATATTAAATTCTTGGGAAAAAAAAGTGTTTGTTCAGACCATTAAGGCGCATCATCATGTCAATCATGATTCTTACAACTTTAAAAATCTGTCATTTTGATAAGATTTAGACCCCTGAGGTTTTTTGTAAATAATTTTATAAGTTGTAGGCGGTATCCAAGCAAGACTTGTTGAACCACATGGGGTTACTTTGTAATTTCTGAAACGTCAGGAAATTCCTTGTAATATGACTAGACCTCAGGAGATCTGAGTCCAAATCACCCTTTTGATAATTTTGTGTCTGAATAAGTGGACGGTCAATTTTCATGTCGCCTTTTGTAGTGTTATTATTGAATTTAGTTGTTTGTATGTTATTCTCTTTCATGTTTTAGGATTGTTAATGAGTTAAAGTGTCCTTTTTTTTCTGATAAATAAATTTCACTCCACACTATGGTAGTTAGTATCGCACAATTCATGCTATGATACATGCTATACGATTCGATGCTGGACCAAAATGATACGACTCGGATGGCGCATCGTTTTCAGTCATGTATCGTTACAATACGATATAGTATCGCATTTATCGCGAGTCAAAAGCGATACACATGATACAATTTTATAACTAGGTTGCACCCTGAACCGAGTCGGGTCGGTGCGACTTGGCACGGTCCGAATAAATAAAAAATTATGCTGCTAAAAGCCATGAAAAACAGCCAAAAACATACGATTCTCTTCTTTCCTTTCAAATCCTTGCTATATAATGTCAATTTCATCTCTTTTTATTTCCACAATCTCTACCAAAACCTCAAATTAATAACTAAATCAACCAAGAATTTCAGTTTAATTGGGATTTGGAAGCAAAAAATATGCGGTTCTTGTGCGATTTTAGGAGACTAGTCTTGGTTATTAGATGTTGAAGATGAAATAGTTAAAGAAGATAAGAATTGGATAGTCTTGACATTGAAAGATTTTTGAAGAAACCCTACGTTTCAGCGGGTATGTTGTCATGTACTTGAAGATGGTGGAATTGAAAAATGGACTTAAGTTGAAGAAACAAAATTTGAGAGAGGAAAAGAAGAAAAATTGGTTGTAGAGAAAGTTTGGGCTTGCTGGAGAAGATGAAGTGAATGGAAGACATGAAGGGTTAGTTAAGTAATTGTCTTTTGTTCATGTATCACATGATACATGATACGTATCTCAATATGATTCAATACGAGAGGAACACGATAAGATACACGGTTTGATAACCATGCTCCACACTAATAAAATGATAAAATGTCTTTGATTTTATAATAAGAAGATGAGTGCTATTATTTAAGGGATTATTGAAGTGCTATTATTTAGGATTAGCTAACGTTATACCTATACCTATTTTATGATGTTAGTTCAACCCATTTTTATGTTTGTTCTTTGAATTGGAAGTTGGTTCTTCAATTTTGATCATTTATAGAGAATTGAATTATTGAATTATTGGCTAAGATCAAGTGTAGTATTTGTTCTTATCAGTTTAATATCTGATATGTGGATTATTGATCCACACGATATTAAATTACTTTTTTATGGGGGAAAACTCAACAAAATAGCTTGCTATCTGGGTCTTCACGTGTCGCTCGTGTGTTGCACTATTGCACGGGCAGGGACACCACCCACCAATCCAAGTTAAAAAAATGGCTTTTAACAATTTATTTTTAGAAAATTAGATATAGATGTATTTGCCAAATTTAAAAAAATAGTTCTTGACCATCCATTAAGTAAGAATTTATTTTTAGAAAATTAGATATATATCAAATCTAAAAATAGTTCTTCACCATCCATTAAAAATAAAATGAAAATTCTGGAGATGGTTTATTAAGCTATTGCAAACATATGGCTTAAGAGCCGGGAAAAAATCCAAATTCCTACCAAGAGAAATTTTATCAAAAACCGGGTTTGACTGAAATCAAGACATTTACGTGACAAGTACAACATACTTGTTTTGAGATTGAATGTAACTATAGGATAGTGACAATTATAAAACAAATACAACACACTTATCTTGTGGTTGAATAAATATGAACAAACTAGATTTGGGCAAAATATTCACTCTTACCTCCCATACACCTACATTCATTCAGAAACTCACAAGTTGGAAATGGGTTAAGCTAAGTTGAATACATTATTCAAATTGATTTGAAATTTCTATTAGATTTAAATCACTCCTAGGTTCAATCAACGATTCAAAACTAACTTGAAAAATATAATCAAAGAATTGTCATTGATACAAAAAGGCTGTAAATGAATATTTGACTACAATCAAGTAATATATTGTAAGTTTTTCACCGAATTTGAGATTGTAAATGAACACAAATTGGAAATTAAAGACATGAATAAGATGTTTTTTTTTTTTTTTTTTTTTGTCAATATGAGGAATTTTATTCAAACTTGATTAATCAATACTAGAAACTAGACTCGAACTCAAACAAGTTTTTAACAATCGAAGTTAAGACAAATATAAGATAATTTAATTTAATTTTTATAGACACTACGTAAATAAAAGAAGAAAAAGGAGAGTCTCTTGGCATATCCCACAATGCACTAACTTTTAAATATTCCCTCCTTATGTACATATGCATGCCATATATTGATTATCGATTCATTTTCTCCAGAAAGCACCTTCTTAATATTCTCCTCTATCATTTCCCAATCCTACAGATAATGTGATAATTTTTCCTCCGAAATTGAGGAAAATGTGATAATTTTTTCTCCAACTTAAATGCGAGATGAAGGCCATGTGCAATCACACATGGCTAATTTCGGCAATTTCCGTCAAATTATTTGACAATGGTATGAACATTGCAGCTAATATTTAAATTATGATACTAAATATGCATTGACATATCTAATGGTACCTAATTTACAAAGTGCTCTATTGTATGGTACTAATTATGCAAATTTTCCATTATTTAAGTACAATATCATGCATCAAATTTTTTGAAATTCAAGTAAGTAGTCATTAAAATAAGTAATAAGATAACAAGGTATAAAATTTGTGTAACTTATAACATAATAATCATTGAAAATGCGATATACTACACAATAATTTAAAATGTCATATTTCCTACTAGGTAGATGAAAAATTCTAAGGTGACGTCACATCACATGACGTAAGTTATAACCAATAGAATTATGACACATCATTCATAAATTACTTATTTAACAGGTTAATAACAAGTCATAATAATAATACCTTATGCAGTTGTACAATATTATTATTTGACCAAATTCATTGTAATATTTAACCACATCAATAGTAAATTACAAACTAATAAATTACTATAATAATAAATAAATAATTGTGTGAAATAATATTTCTAATAAACGATATTTAATATTTCGTGTTGAATAATTAATAGTAACATTTGAAAAAATTCATTACATTGTTCGTGCACTAGATAAACTCTATCACCTCAAGTAATAAGGATCCTTCCCCGCACACTATTGTAAATAGGAATATTCATCCCCGATATGCTACTGCCGCTTCCATGGTAAGTTATTTCCTAGGTGGGATATTGAGTGCGCTTGCCATCCAAGCAAGCCACCCACTCGTGTGTATCGACTATCACAGTCACGCTCGTGGACCCCAACGTCCTCCAGTTCATCAGAGTATACACATCCGTGAGGGTCTAACCGAATCCATTGATGTCCCATCTCAAATGGATTCTATGACCCTTGAATTAATTTTTTGATCACGGGCTTGGAGATCAATCCACGGGTTGTCCCAAGGCCTTGTGATCTAAGGACTTCCATCCTTATGTTAGATAGTTTTTCATAAGATGAAGGTGACCATGTAAATAAATCCATTTATTAATCGAATCGAATAGTCCATTTATTTGTAACAAAATAAATGCAGCCAAAACAGTTGGCTTGCAGGATACTATTCTATCAGTCCGGAGCCGAACTCGACGAAAACCCAATTAATACTTTATTTAAAGTAATATTACTAGACCTGGAACTGGACCCAATGCAGACCCAACCATGTGACTATGATTGGACTCCGACCTGACCCGTTCAAACCCGAAACTGGGATCTCTTTTTTCTTGGCTCTTCCTACATATTCCATAGTATTTTGAGGAAAATCAAATTATTTTGTCCTGTTAATTGAAAGTAGGTTACTATCTTTTCAGTTAAACTAACCGGAATTCACATAGAAAATTCAAAAATCCGAAATCACCACAAAATACTCTTATTCCCCTAAAAAAAGTTTCGATAACAATCCCCCTATTACTATTTAAATTGACAATAATCTATTATTAAAATAAACTTTAAATCATGGCTTAATAAACAAAGATATGGGTTATACAGAATCAAGTTTCTCCATACTACTCCATTTCAAAATTAAGAAAATAATAAATAAAGAAACCGAGCTACTTCATTTCATTACTTATATATAATAGTACAAAGAATCTCATGGTGTACTTTTGTATTAGATCAGAATTAAAATTATCATGTCAAATGTTATTATGATCAGATATAAAAATAAATCCATGTTTTTAGAATTCCATTGTTTTTCTATTTCTAGGTATAGAAAAGTCTGCCTATTTAATATGAGATAATTTTTTGTGAAAAAAATAGCGACCGTGTTATAAATATTTTTTGTTTTATAACTCAACCTATATGTATTAGAAGATATAAAAAAATTGATTGGGGTATGGGTCGTGTCCAGGTCTGGATCCAACCTGGCCCGCTCGTTCGGGTCTAATATATAAAAAAATTATATGACTCAGCTTCGGGTCGCATCTAGGTTCAGGTATGGATCCAACGTGGAACCATTTTCTTGGGTTAAAAAGCCCGGTTCTAATAAAAAAAAAAATTTGATTCGGATCCAGGTCAGGTACGGGTCGTTTCCAAGTCCAGGCCTGGACCCATTCGTTTGGTTAAAAAAGTCCGGGTCGACATGTCCGATCCTAATAATTAGTATTCAAGTTGGGCCGAGGTATGGACCCGGCATTTGACAGGTTACATGAACTACATTTAAACGGAGACCTTTGACAGGTTACATGAATTACATTTCAAGTCCATTTAAGTCACTACAGCAATACATGAGCAAAAATCCTGAAGCATGCTTTAGTGAACATCATGACATTATCCAAATGGAATAAAACATCATGAATCATAGATACAAAATTCCAATCCTTAAAATTATTCTTCATCTCACGGAATTAAAAGATAGCACATAGCATGAATTTGAAATCAAGTAATTGAATTTCTAGAAGCCAAAAAGCTAACCACGAATCTTAATAAATTGAAGCACAATTAATCGTAATTTCATACAGAAGCTATCATAATTGCGGAATAAATTTCATATAGAAATACAAAAGCATGAACAGTATAGATTCTCAAACTTATGAAAATTAACCGAAAATCCTCAAGAAATCGAGCAAAACCTGCCTCTGATGACACTTGATGAATGAAAATCAGATATAACTTGATTCTTACTCCTTTCGAGTTTTTTATTTGTCGCTTTGGCAAAATTTTCTTGTTTACTTTTGTTTGTCGTTTTAGGACTTCAATATAAAATTAATGTTATTTCACCAGTTTTACCCTTTTTACCAATATTTATCATTAATGCTAAGCTTATTTGATTAAAAGGGCATTTTGGATTTTACGCCAAAAAAGTGATTAATTATAAAATATCATAATTAATGTACAATTATTCAAAGCTGACAAATAAAAAAAAAAAAAAAAGGGCGGGAGTACAACTTAAGGCCATTAAGGTTCATCTTTCTGTCAATCATGATTCTTACACCTTAAAAGAAAATTGACATTTTGATAATTTTTTTCTGTTTGAATAAGTGGACTGCTAATTTTGAGGTTGTTTTTTTAATGTTAATCTTAAATTCAGTTGTGTGAATGTTTTAGGATTGTTATTAAGTTAAAATGTGTTTCGCTTTGTTTTTTTCATAAAACGGTGAAATACCTTGATTTTATATTG
The DNA here is from genome assembly GCA_038501285.1 of Penstemon eatonii. Classification (NCBI taxonomy): domain Eukaryota; kingdom Viridiplantae; phylum Streptophyta; class Magnoliopsida; order Lamiales; family Plantaginaceae; genus Penstemon; species Penstemon eatonii. Next base: position 53,713,824 of record CM076715.1, on the reverse strand, counting down.
GAAAATTTACATAGACACCCCCTGACTATTACCTTAATTATAGAATTTTATCCACTTGTTTTAAATATTACAATGATACCGCCTCGACAAAAACTATATTACAAAGACACCCCTTGCTACCCCCTCAAAAATTACAATTGTTTATTTTCCGAAATTATGTCGGGGCTTTTGTTACGTTCATAGACACCGACCTTGTCAAATTTCATCGAGTAATTTGGGCGAAATGACGACCGAGTTTGTAATTTCTTGATCTAGGGTTCTTCGCGAACCAAACTTTGAACAATGATTTCTCTCCAATTACTTGATAAAAGTTTATAAGTTTGTTGTATATGAACTCGTCTTGATGACACGAAAAAAGGCCAAAAAAGCCCCAACTTAGTATTGATAAATAGCAGTTAAAAAATGGCGACCGAGTTTGAAATTTTGGATACAGAGTTCTTAAATATTAAATTTTGAACAACGATTTTTCCCAAATTACTTGATGAAATTTGACAAGGTTGATATCTGTGCACTCGCCTTGATGAGAGAAAAAAAAGATACCAACCTTATCAAATTTCATCAAGTAATTTGAGAGAAATTGTTGTTCAAAATTTGGTTCGCGTTAACCCTACATCTGAAATTTCAAATTTAGTCGTCATTTCTCCCAAATTACTCGATGAAATTCGACAATGTTGATATCTATAAACCCATCTTGATGAGAAGAATAAAATTCCCAAATTAATTTCGGAAAATAGACAATTGTAATTTTTGAGGGGGTAGCAGAGGGTGTCCTTGTAATATAGTTTTGGTCGATAAGGGTGTCTTTTTAATATTAAAATAAGTGAGTAAATTCTGTAATTATGATAATAGTCAGGGAGTGTCTATGAAAATTTTTCTTTTATATATAATAAGATGAGTGCTATTATTTGTGGCTTTATTGAAGTGCTGCTATTTATGATTAGGTAATATTATACCAATACCTATTCTATGATGTTAGTTAAACCCACTTTTATGTTTGTTCTTTAAATTGGAAGTTGATTCTTGAATTCTGATCATTTATAGAGAGCTAAATTATTGATTTTTTTTCGGAGTAAAACTGAATTATTAATTTGGATGCTCTAATATGTAGTGTGTATGTTGTTTGCTTAGCAACATTTAGATAAGCATAAATAAGCTTTATTTGTGATTTAATATCCCACATGTGGTGTACATTAAATATGAAGAAAGAGTAGTTGATATAATTTGGACCTTTCATTCATAGAAATCTCATACATTTCTCGGCCTTTTGGCTAAGATCGAGTGTAGTATATGTTCTTAAGTTTAATATCTGAAATGTGGTCCATTGGACCACACGATATTAAATTATTTTTTTAAGGGGAAAGGTCCATCAAGATAGCTTACTACCAGGATTTTTACGTATCACCCATGCATTGCACCATTGCACGGGTCTGGCGCACCCTACCAATCCTATTTAAATTTTTGATAGCAATTTATATCAAGGAGTTCAAAGGCCAACACATATATTTGAAATTCAGTTAGATAAATTTATAATAATTTACATGTCTTTTCCTTTAGACTTCTTAATTAGAGATCACCAATGAATACCGGACTTGTGGTATTATAATTTAAGAAATTGAATCAATTTTTTGGTGCCGCTGTTAAAAATCACAGTGGATTAACGTGGTTACAAAATTGATATCATTAATTATGTTGATTGATAATTCTATCCCATAACATCTCAGGTTGGCAAAATAACCCACCTTCTTAAAATGTACTGACGATTTTTTAATCCACATTGTTGCCCTATTTTAAAATTGGCTCGAATAAAACTCACGTAGACCAATTTGGAAATTTTACTTATTATATTTACATATCTACTTAACTAATTTTGTTTTATAAATAATATTAATAGATCAAATAATACTTTAATATAAATACGACAAAAAGTAAAAAAAAAAAAAATTAAAACCAAATTTGATATAATAGTATTAATATATTTAATATTTAATAATATTATAAAGTTGTATATTATTTAATAAATATTTACTAGAAGTACTTATTTAGATATTGAATAACATATAGGATAGTGACAATTACGAATCAAATACAATACACTTATTTTTTGATTGAATAAATATTACAAGACAAGATTTGGGCAAAATATTCACTCCTACCTCCCACACTCCTACACTCATTCACAAATTCACATGCGTTGAGCTATGTTGAATAAACTATTCAAACTGATTTTAAGTTTCTATAAGATTTAAAACACTCATAGGTTCAATCAACGATTCAAAACTAATTTGAAAAACATAATCAAAGAATTATCATTAATTGATACAAAAAGGCTGTAAATGAATATTTGACTAAAATCAAGCAAGATATAGTTCGAATTAACGTAAGTCTTTTCACAGAATCTGAGATTGTAATTGAACTCAAATTGGTTTTTAAAGTCATGAACGAGAATTTTATTTTATTTTATCAGTATGAAAAATATTATTCAAACTTAATTAATCAATACTACAAACTAGACTAACTATAAAAAAAAATACTAAAAGCTAGACTCAAACTCAAGCAATGACGACTGAACCTAAGACAATATAACTATATAAGATCCTCTAAAAAAAAGACGAATATAAGACAATTTAATTTAATTTTCTTAGAAACTACGTATATAAAAGAAGAAAAAGTGAGATTCTTGGCATGTCCCACAATTCTCTAAAGTTTAAATATTCCCACCTTTCTTAATATTCTACTCTATCATTCACCAATCCTCTAGATAATGTGATAATTTTCTCTACAAAAATGAGAAAGATGTAATAATTCCTCCAAATTAAAGACGAGATGAAGCCCACGTGCAACCATACATGGTCAATTTCGTCCATTTTCGTCAAATTATTTGACAAGTATGAACTTTGCAGCTAATATTTAAATTATGGCTAAATATGCATTTACATATCTAATGATACCCAATTTACAAAGTGCTCTACTATATGGTACCAATTATGCAAATTTCCCATTATTTAAGTACAATGTCCTGAAACAAATTTTTTGAAATTCAAGTAAGCAGTCATTAAAATAAGTTATAAGACGAGGAGATATAAAAATAACTCACTTGTGTAACTTTATCACATATTAATCATTAAAATACGATATACTACACAATAATTTAAAAGATCATATTTCATATTAATTAGATAGTCTTACACATTTTTTCCATTTTGGCTAAATTAAAACTTCAAAAGAAAATTGAGCTATTATTATACATTAAATTAAATGCATGACCAATCAATTTCCAACATTCAAGCATCCATATCTGAAATACTATTTTGGTAAGCTACTTTATTAATTCCAATTTGCCAACTATAGAATATTTAATTTATGAACAACAAAAGACAAACTTTTTACATATGTTTAAAAATTCCTACATTATAAAGTGTGTTGGCTTCACCTATAAATAGGGACATATTTGCTCTTAGTTCATGCATTAGCAATTTTCTATACAATCTTGTCTCTACTTCTTTTTAGCTAAGAAATTTATCATGGGTGTGGTAACTTATAAGCACGATATTACCCTATCAATCCCACCACAGGAAGTGTTCAAGGCATATGTCCTTGACGCAGACAACCTCCTCCCTAAGATCTTGCCTCAAGCTATAAAAAGTGTCAAAATTCTTAAGGGAGATGGTGGAGCTGGAACTCTTAAACTAGTTACTTTTGGAGAAGGTAAACATTAATTAATATGTATATATATATATATATATTTTCCTATCAACTCTAAAATTATTATATATACAACTGCTCGAAACAACGAAAATAAAATCGTATTTTTTTTCTTGTGAAAACTAGTCAATTTCAATATTATTATTAGTAAGGTAGAGTTTTTAAAGTTATTTATTTTGGACTGGGTTGTGGAGACCTCTATAATGTCAAACTAAAGCAGTCGTAATCTTAATAGTTTTCTAATTTTGAGTGATAAATCTATTGTTCTACATAACCTTAGGGATACTAAGACAATTATTCATTTTTTAATATGTTCCATATTCAAATTTTGGTAGTCGTATGTAAGAGTTGATACTATAAAATATTTTAAAATTTGTAATATATACAAACTGAACTTATTTGAACCCTTAGTATGATAATTTATCAGGAATATTTAAAAGTGCATGTATGTTGTACGTCTCTAGTTTCTAGTTTTAATTTCATGGATATTTTCGTAAATTAATAAAATTAGCTCTTTTTATGACATAAAATATCATATATTTATGACTTATGTTCAAATTAATTTTAATGAAATATCTTTTTATTGCCAATACGTCAATTTTATAAGTTGTGCCACTTATTGAACATTGAAATTTTCAAAATTAATTGTTGAAATTGTAACGCAGCGAGCCCATACAAGAGTGCAACAAATCGTGTTGACGAAATAGATGAGGCCAATTACACTTACAAATTCAGTTTGGTCAAAGGTGATGGTTTGGGTGATGCTCTTGATTCCATCTCTTACGTTATCAAAATTGAAGCTGCCCCGAACGGAGGATCTGTGGTCAAAACCACCAGTACATACCATACCAAAGGAAATGACCAACGCATTATAGAAGACAAAGTCAAGGAAGGAAATGAAATAACAAAGGGAACGTTCAAGGCCATTGAGGCTTATCTTCGTGCCAATCATGCTTCGTATAACTAGAGAAAGTATGTCAATCTAATAATAATAGTTTTCCTAAATAAGTGCAGTGTCAACTTTGAGGCTGTCTTTTGTATTTTGTTAGTCTGAATAAGTGAATGCAGTGTCAACTTTGATGCTGTCTTTTTTATGTATTTTGTTCGTCTAAATAAATGCAGTTACGAACTTTGAAGTTGTCGTTGTATATAGTATTATTGCTATAATAGTATGGAGTATCGTGAAAGTTCATATGTTTTATTAGAATTGGGTATTTATACATGTGGAGAATCAATAAAATATTTAGACAACAATAAGTATATAATACAAGGTAAACTGAACCAATAAAATATGAAAGATTTATCAAGCAAGATACTTTTATTTGTTTCTTTAACACAAAAAGAAAAAAAAAATAGACTTGTTTATTTTTATATGTCGCTTTAGCAGTTCAATGAAAAATTAATTTTTTTCTATCAATTTTAGTTGTTAATGTTTGTGATTATTTGATTAAAAAAATGTTTTGGAATCTATTGTACGCCAATTTTTTTGGCCTACGGCCTGTTTAGATCTGTCTTGACCTTAGAGAATGGCTACTACATGAAAAGTGGGATTGTTACGATATCAAAGGAGGTTCGTGAGTCCATTATAATTCACATGGATATAATGTTATGACTCTTCGTGGGCTTTGTCCAATAATGTTTTCGTTTGTCACTAAAGACGTGATAGGTCTCACGTAAATGGATGGCCAATTTTTTTTTTTTTTTAAATTAATCTCAAAATGGATTGTGAATTTGCGAAATTGGTCTTTACTTGAAACACAAATATAATTTAGAATTGTTGTCTGAAATTAAGTTTAGAATTTAATAAAAATTGTTTGGTTTGGAAAAATAGCACAATTTATAACAATTTATAAGTATATTTCATATCATATGTCGTTAAAAACAAGGACTTCGAGCGAAACGTATTCTCGAGTTTTTAAGGAAGAACAATTAATTATGTGCTCGTGTATTCAGGTGAAGACCTGAACCTTCTAGGATAACTGAAGTCAACTTTTGAATCAATATTCAATCTTGATGGTGTAGTTGTTGTTTGAAAATTTTCAAACAAGTCAAAACTATATGACCATTGAAACCAAATAGCAGCTTGTGATACCATTGAATAAGAAAAAGAAAATTTGATACCACAATTTTCATTGCAATATTTATACAAAGTTCAATTTTTTGGACGGATATGGGAACAGCGTTACGTGCCGCTTTTTTGTCCATCTCCATCCAAAAAATGGGGTTTGGTATGAAAGTTTTAATGTAAACTTAAACTCTGATATCAAATTTGCATTTTCATATCTAATGGTACCAAAGTTGCAAGGTTCGTGGTCTATCATGTATAAAAAAAACAAAATTTCCTAGTTTAATACTAATCTTTATAATTAGGTCATGAGTTAAACTTTCACTATTGTGGGTATTTCTCTAGTTTAATACTGGTCTTTATAATTAGTTTGTTTTTTATTTTATTACCAATAACTGGATGTAGCGATTATTGTAACGATGTATTCACTGTCCAAAAAAATGATATATTGAAGTTGAATCTATATAAAAATATTTTTAAAATGATATTATATTCAAACTGAAATTGTTCACCCTTATTATTATGTTATATCAGAACTTACACTAATACCATGACCACTTTTTTTTTTTATAAATTACATTGTTATATTTAAAGTTGGCCCAGGCAGAGGATTCGTTAGCAAAACCACCTGCGTGTACCATACCAAAGAAGAATATCAACACATTACAGAATACAAATTCAAAGAAGGAAAGGAAAGGAAAGGAAAAGACTTAATATGTCCGACACACCTCGAAAGATATTAAATTCTTGGGAAAAAAAAAAAGCGTTTGTTCAGACCATTAAGGCGCATCATCATGTCAGTCATGATTCTTACAACTTTAAAAAATTGTCATTTTGATAAGATTTAGACCCCTGAGGTTTTTTGTAAATAATTTTATAAGTTGTAGGCGATATCCAAGCAAGACTTGTTGAACCACATGGGGTTACTTTGTAATTTCTGAAACGTCAGCAAATTCCTTGTAATATGACTAGACCTCAGGAGATCTGAGTTCAAATCACCCTTTTGATAATGTTTGTGTCTGAATAAGTGGACGGTCAATTTTCATGTCGCCTTTTGTAGTGTTATTATTGAATTTAGTTGTTTGTATGTTTTTCTCTTTCATGTTTTAAGATTGTTAATGAGTTAAAATGTCTTTTTTTTTTTCTGATAAATAAATTTCACTCCACACTATGGTAGTTAGTATCGCACAATTCATGCTATGATACATGCTATACGATTCGATGCTGGACCAAAATGATACGACTCGGATGGCGCATCGTTTTCAGTCATGTATCGTTACAATACGATATAGTATCGCATTTATCGCGAGTCAAAAGCGATACACATGATACAATTTTATAACTGGGTTGCACCCTGAACCGGGTCGGGTCAGTGCGACTTGGCACGGTCCGAATAAATAAAAAATTATGCTGCTAAAAGCCATGAAAAACAGCTAAAAACATACGATTCTCTTCTTTCCTTTCAAATCCTTGCTATATAATGTCAATTTCTTCTTTTTTTTTTTTCACAATCTCTACCAAAACCTCAAATTAATAACTAAATCAACCAAGAATTTCAGTTTAATTGGGATTTGGAAGCAAAAAATATGCGGTTCTTGTGCGATTTTAGGCGACTAATCTTGGTTATTAGATGTTGAAGATGAAATAGTTAAAGAAGATAAGAATTGGATAGTCTTGACATTGAAAGATTTTTGAAGAAACCCTACGTTTCAGCGGGTATGTTGTCATGTACTTGAAGATGGAGGAATTGAAAAATGGACTTAAGTTGAAGAAACAAAATTTGAGAGAGGAAAAGAAGAAAAATTGGTTATAGAGAAAGTTTGGGCTTACTGGAGATGATGAAGTGAATGGAAGACATGAAGGGTTAGTTAAGTAATTGTCTTTTGTTCATGTATCACATGATACACGATATGTATCTCAATATGATTCAATACGAGAGGAACATGATAAGATACACGGTTTGATAACCATGCTCCACACTAATAAAATGATAAAATGTCTTTGATTTTATAATAAGAAGATGAGTGCTATTATTTAAGGGATTATTGAAGTGCTATTATTTGGGATTAGCTAACCTTATACCTATACCTATTTTATGATGTTAGTTCAACCCATTTTTATGTTTGTTCTTTGAATTGGAAGTTGGTTCTTCAATTTTGATCATTTATAAAGAATTGAATTATTGAATTATTGGCTAAGATCAAGTGTAATATATGTTCTTATCAGTTTAATATCTGATATGTGGATTATTGATCCACACGATATTAAATTACCTTTTTATGGAGGAAGACTCAACAAAATAGCTTGCAATCTGGGTCTTCATGTGTCGCTCGTGTGTTGCACTATTGCACGGGCAGGCACACCACCCACCAGTCCAAGTTAAAAAAAATGGCTTTTAACAATTTCTTTTTAGAAAATTAGATATAGATGTATTTGCCAAATCTAAAAAAATAGTTCTTGACCATCCATTAAGTAACAATTTATTTTTAGAAAATTAGATATATATCAAATCTAAAAATAGTTCTTCACCATCCATTAAAAATAAAATGAAAATTCTGGAGATGGTTTATTAAGCTATTGCAAACATATGGCTTAAGAGCCGGGAAAAAAACCAAATTCCTACCAAGAGAAATTTTATCACAAACCAGGTTTGACTGAAATCAAGACATTTACGTGACAAGTACAACATACTTGTTTTTAGATTGAATGTAACTATAGGATAGTGACAATTATAAAACAAATACAACACACACTTATCTTGTAATTGAATAAATATGAACAGACTAGATTTGGGCAAAATATTCACTCTTACCTCTCATACACCTACATTCATTCAGAAACTCACAAGTTGGAAATGGGTTAAGCTAAGTTGAATACATTATTCAAATTGATTTGAAATTTCTATTAGATTTAAACACTCCTAGGTTTAATCAACGATTCAAAAGTAACTTGAAAAATATAATCAAAGAATTGTCATTGATATAAAAAGGCTGTAAATGAATATTTGACTACAATCAAGTAATATATTGTAAGTTTTTCACCGAATTTGAGATTGTAAATGAACACAAATTGGAAATTAAAGACATGAATAAGATTTTTTTTTTTTTTTTGTCAATATGAGGAATTTTATTCAAACTTGATTAATCAATACTAGAAACTAGACTCGAACTCAAACAAGTTTTTAACAATCGAACTTAAGACAAATATAAGATAATTTAATTTAATTTTTATAGACACTACGTACATAAAAGAAGAAAAAGGAGAGTCTCTTGGCATATCCCACAATGCACTAACTTTTAAATATTCCCTCCTTATGTACATATGCATGCCATATATTGATTATCGATTCATTCTCTCCAGAAAGCACCTTCTTAATATTCTCCTCTATCATTTCCCAATCCTACAGATAATGTGATAATTTTTCCTCCGAAATTGAGGAAAATGTGATAATTTTTTCTCCAACTTAAAGGCGAGATGAAGGCCACGTGCAATCACACATGGCTAATTTCGGCAATTTCCGTCAAATTATTTGACAATGGTATGAACTTTGCAGCTAATATTTAAATTATGATACTAAATATGCATTGACATATCTAATGGTACCTAATTTACAAAGTGCTCTATTGTATGGTACTAATTATGCAAATTTTCCATTATTTAAGTACAATATCAATTTTTTGAAATTCAAGTAAGTAGTCATTAAAATAAGTAATAAGATAACAAGGTATAAAATTTGTGTAACTTATAACATAATAATCATTGAAAATGCGATATACTACACAATAATTTAAAATGTCATATTTCCTACTAGTTAGATGAAAAATTCTAAGGTGACGTCACATCACATGACGTAAGTTATAACCAATAGAATTATGACACATCATTAATAAATTACTTATTTAACAGGTTAATAACAAGTCAGAATAATAATACCATATGCAGTTGTACAATATTATTATTTGACCAAATTCATTGTAATATTTAATCACATCAATAGTAAATTACAAACTAATAAATTACTATAATAATAAATAAATAATTGTGTGAAATAATATTTTCTAATAAACGATATATAATATTTCGTGTTGAATAATTAATAGTAACATTTGAAAAAAATCATAATATTGTTCGTGCACTAGATAAACTCTATCACCTCAAGTAATAAGGATCATTCCCCGTACACTATTGTAAATAGGAATATTCATCCCCGATATGCTACTACCGCTTCCATGGTAAGTTGTTTCCTAGGTGGGATATTTAGTGCGCTTGTGTTGCGGATTTTACACACGCAAATAAACGCAAGTGCACGTATCAAACAAGTAATAAAGAGTAAGTATAAGAGTATCGTCTCCACAGGGACTTGACTAATATCTACCAATTCCAATTCCTAATTTACTTTTAATTGATTACAAATTCAAATATATTTTCAGGTTCAATTAAACTAGATTAACTAAATGAATTAACTAACCTAAGTACTTGGATTGAGTTTTGAATAATGAGAAGAGAAACCTAGGGTTATAATCCACTATGTTATCTATCGATTGCTCAATTGAGATTTTCGTAGTTATTGTGGTGACAAGAGTGCTACCCGAGGATTCAAGTATATTCCTATGTATCTTCCGAATTACATAAGAACCTAATGTATTATACAAATCGATCCTATTCCTAGGTGATTCATAAATAACACAGAGCATTAAACACGAACCTCATGTAACGGGTATAAACGCCTTAAGTATATTCCTATCCTAAGAGTCGTTTACTATTCAATTTCCTATCTCATCCTAATCTCCCTTTTCCAAGTTCGAAAAGAATATTAAATCTAACAACTAGGTGATCAGTCAAGTTGCAAGCATAGGGAACGAAATTAAATCAAACACAAGAATTGCCCCTAACTACGAATAATCTATTGAAAATAATCAAAGTAACATAGGTTCATAAAAACCCTAGATCCTAAAGAATTAGTTCATGATAAATATAAGAAGAAAATAATAAAAGAAAACAAATCTGAGTTCATGTGGTTTTATAGACAAAACGATGAATCCAAGATAAAGATCTTCAATATTGTGTTCTTCTTGCTTGGGTGATCTTCAGGACTTCTCTCTTTTCTTCTTCAATCTTTCTCCAAGTAGATCTTTGATGTTGTAGGTGTATTTTATGAGAAAAGTATGTTTAGATCTGATCAAAGATGTGTAATTTCGTGACCTAGAAGTCCTTAAATAGATCTACCAAGTTGAGTCCACGTAGGAGACTTTGGGCCCAAGAATTCTCTTAAAAGCCCGCTGAAAATCGCGACAGATTTGCGCGACAGTTTTGCACGTGTCATAACTCTCAGCTCCGAACTCCAAATCAAGATCCGTAAAATCTGTGGTGTAGCTAACTCATTCCACTACATCATAGTCGAAATTCAACTTCATTGGAGCTTCCTTGAATGAGTTATGGTCCTCGGAGTGCACAACAACATTTCTGACAGCTTCTTCGTTCTTGCACTACTTGACTTCATTTGATCTTTAATTCGGTGTTCTTCGCTTCCAATCATGTTCTTTGATCCAAAATAGCTTAGGCCTACAAATATGAACACAAAATATAAGAAAATATCTCAATTCATGCATAAAACAATCAAACCAATGACTCGAGCGACAAAATACAAAACTAACTAAAATTGCCTAAGATTCTATCAAAACTCTAATAAGAATAATCGAATGAGTTAAGGAAATAGACTTGATAACACTGTTTTCACAGAGTTATCACACCCCCAAACTTAAACTATTGCTCGTCCTAGAGTAATGACAAAAACTTAAACAACGACACGATCATTTACAATCATGCATCCCAAGTCAAACTACTAACCTACAATTTCAAAACGTTATGCATTCTATCATGTAGTTCCTGCGTGTGTGTGTGTGTATACATAAAACGAGAATGTCGGAATCACCTAGATCCATATAGCTTCGAAATCATTGAGCCTAATTGCATGAATTCCTAAATTGCCAAACATATTCTCTATTTTCTTAGGTTATCATACTAATTACTAAGTTCTAGCAAAGCTTTCAGTCGAAGTTATGGAATCTTTTAAGTTTGAACTTTCACTTAGCATTTTCTTAATTAATTAGCATAACTTAAGTATATTTAGCACCACTCACACTCATAACTCGTTCTAAAGAAGCAGTCAAAATAGAGGAGTGCAGAATATTAGAATAGTTAAGTCGATGCACCCATATATCGTTCATCTTATCGCAGTCAAGTTAGAGGAGTGCAAGTATAAGTCTCAAGCGATGAGGTTTTTCAGGTCTCATACAAGTGAGGTTATTTTCTTTGAATTTAACTTATAGTTTTTCAATTATTTGCTTCATTTGGTTCTTGTTAAAGTTATCCTTCCCCCCAAACTTAGGCAAAACTATCACTTAGACCCTTAGCATTTTAACCCTCGAATCTAGAGATCGGGTAGGCAAGAAAGGATTTCTTAAGCTCTATTCTAACTATAATTCTCTAACGTCATCCTAAATTCTCAATTATGTATTCGTGCTTAAAATGTGCAGGAAAAACAGTCAAAAAGACATAAAATTTGAAAAAAAAAATAGTCAACGTCGACCTAGCATGCACGAAGTAAATGCGACCTCACCCCCAAACTTAAACTATGCAGTGTCCTCACTGTGACATAAACACACGAGTTGAAACATGCCAGATTAACCAAACAGGATAGACGAGAATATGCACATGCAGTCAGTAATAAAACCACCAACAAAATATAACTGAGATCAGTAAAAAGAATACGTCCCTACGAGGCTGTGTCTGGCGATCTCCTGCATGTCTGTCCCTCCTACGCATCATCCACGGGACCGCTCGACTTCGTGGTGCCATTTGGTTCACTCCACCAAAACAAGCAATTCCCAAGTAGCACATCGAAACCGAAAATGTAATCAATCTCAACCATTCCTACCAACTAATCACACAATCAAGCAATAATATCGTAACCACAAGAACCGTTCAAAACACCGTTCCTCCATACTTCTCAATTAATCACAAGAAAAAATCCAAAAATAGCGCAACAACCCCTCTAACTATTATTCCAAATCAAAGTTAGGAATCAAACCAAGAAAGGCAAAAATCAATGTTGGTACTGATGCCCGGCACTTAAGAGAGGGCCAACGGGGGTGGAGGAGCTGCGGTGGTGCTGGGGTTTCGGTGGGGCGGCGTGGTTGATGCAAGGGGCGGCGGTTTCAATGGGGTAGTCGCGGTTGGGGTTAGGGGTTTCGGCCGCATCGGATGTGGTGGATCTGGGTCGCGACTGATTTGGTGGATCTGGGTGGGTGCGGCGTGGTCGCGGCTGGGTGCGACTGTTTGGGCTGGGTGCGACTGGTGTTCGTGCGGCGGCAGATCTGAGGGAGAGAGACAGGTCGCGGCGGTGTGGGGAGATCTGCGCGGCTGGGTTAGGCGCGGCGGGCTGGGTGCGGTTTCGGCGGTGGGGCAGATCTGAGGGAGAGAGGCAAATCTGGGTGCGGCTGGTTCGCGCGGCGGTGTGTGCTGGTCGGCGACGGGGTTGGGCGGATGTGTGATGGGCAGCAGCTCGGTGCTAGGTGTTTTGGGGAAGAAGGGTGTGTTTGTTTGTGAAATTGGATGTAGGGAAGAGAAGGCAGCCCCTTTTTTCTGAATTTTTTTTTTTTTTTTTTTGGGGCCATGGCTCGATCCAATTTGAGCCATGGCCTTCCGGTTCTGGAAATTTATGGCTTTTGGTCACTTGAAGTTGAGCCATGGCATGACTAAAGTTGTGCCATGGCTTAAGGCTGCTGGACTTTTTGATTCAAATTGAGCCACGGCTGGGCTCTAATTGTGTCATGACTTGATTATTCTTCTTCTTCAAAACGCCCCAGTCCATGAAATATTCATCTCCTCGTTACCTTGCACCGCAATACACCTGCAAAACCCGACAAAACCCCACAGATCACACTAAAACTAAAACAGAACGAAACAAAAAACGCAAAAACAAAAACAAATAAAAGCTTGGGTTGCCTCCCAAGAAGCGCTTAGGTTTAAGTCATTAGCTCGACTTTGATACTTCCCTTTTAAGGTGGCCAATAATCAAATAGGGTTCCATCCGGATCAAGCATAAGTCCGGGCCTTTTTGCTTTCTTTGTTGTCCCGAAATTTGGTCTTTCCCTTGTAAGCTCAATTGGGACAAATTTGAACCCCGTGTCGAATCGACAAGCTCTATCCCCAGGTTCAAATCTCTTGTAATCTTTACCAACTCTTATCCAAGTCACGCTTTGAGGATGGGTATGCATATTGTACTTGGTTTTATCATCAACCCTTCCTTTTTGCGTATCTCTCATTAATATCTCATCCACACCAAAATAAGATTCATCGCCTTCTGACTCATAAATTGGAGGTATGATAAACTCAATTGTATCCTCATCTATCTCCATTACCTCAATCACATCTATCAACGTCACTGAATTTTCGAGTTCGGTATCTCCCTTGATGTCTTCGTCCTTCGAAATGATTAAGATCTTTTTTTCTGCATCCGGGATCTCCTCGTTATGACGAACATCGAAACTTGTCCATTTATTGCTATGCGGCTGCTCTATTTCACTTTCAACAATAAGAGAATTTGTCTCGCTCGGCTTAGTATATGATAACATCGAATTATCCTCTTCATTCAAGAGTGAGTCTTGAGGTCTATGCTGCCTATCTTGAGTTAATTGAGCCATTTGGGTTTCTAGGTTTCGAATAGATGCATTCGTTGCATTTGTTTGGGTTTCTAAGTCCCGAATAGATGCATTTGTCTGGTTGAAGAATGCAGATGTATGGTTTATGAACTGCTTCAGTGTTTCTTCTAGCGATGGTTTGTTATCCACTATTGGTTGTTTTTGTTGACTTTGAGAGCCTAGTGGATTTTGCTGTTGCTGAGTTGTGGCATTGTTTGATCCCTGTCCAACGTGCTGATTATTGCTCCATGAAAAGTTAGGATAGTTTCGCCACCCAGGATTATAGCTGTTAGAATAGGGGTTATAACCTTGGTTGTTTCGATTGTTTCCCACATAGCATGTTGATTCTGAATTTGAAGGGCAGTTTTCATACGGATGCTCTCCCCCACAAATGATACAGTAAATCTCTGGGTTATGGATCACATTCACTGGTTGAGCTTGAAATGAGTTAGCTCCAGGTTTACTCATAATTAAATTTCTTGCCTCCATTTCAGATCCGATCTTTTTCATCTCCTCCATACAATCGGTGAATGTTATCATAAATGCAATACTTGGTTCTGTTGATGATGGCTGAGAATACTCTTGATGGCTTGGAGGTATGAACGAGTTGGTCATCATGAAGTTTGTGTATTGATTACTACCCAGATCATCGCTCCATGGAACATTTGGGTTAGTCCCCCACCCTGAATTGTAGTTGTTTGGGTGAAGATTCTGACCATACTGACTATCCTGAAATTGATCCATGTATAACCATGAATTTGAATTCAGTGGGCAACGATCATACGAGTGTTCACCTGCACAATACACACAAGTCGTTCCTTCATTAAGCCAATGATAACTGCTATGATTCATACCAAATGAAGAGAACGAGAAAAAGAATAATTAACTAGGAACCAACCAAAAGAAAAATCAAAAATAAAAATTGGCAAATAAATGTTGCAAGTCCCCGGCAACGGCGCCAAAAACTTGTTGCGGATTTTACACACGCAAATAAACGCAAGTGCACGTATCAAACAAGTAATAAAGAGTAAGTATAAGAGTATCGTCTCCACAGGGACTTGACTAATATCTACCAATTCCAATTCCTAATTTACTTTTAATTGATTACAAATTCAAATATATTTTCAGGTTCAATTAAACTAGATTAACTAAATGAATTAACTAACCTAAGTACTTGGATTGAGTTTTGAATAATGAGAAGAGAAACCTAGGGTTATAATCCACTATGTTATCTATCGATTGCTCAATTGAGATTTTCGTAGTTATTGTGGTGACAAGAGTGCTACCCGAGGATTCAAGTATATTCCTATGTATCTTCCGAATTACATAAGAACCTAATGTATTATACAAATCGATCCTATTCCTAGGTGATTCATAAATAACACAGAGCATTAAACACGAACCTCATGTAACGGGTATAAACGCCTTAAGTATATTCCTATCCTAAGAGTCGTTTACTATTCAATTTCCTATCTCATCCTAATCTCCCTTTTCCAAGTTCGAAAAGAATATTAAATCTAACAACTAGGTGATCAGTCAAGTTGCAAGCATAGGGAACGAAATTAAATCAAACACAAGAATTGCCCCTAACTACGAATAATCTATTGAAAATAATCAAAGTAACATAGGTTCATAAAAACCCTAGATCCTAAAGAATTAGTTCATGATAAATATAAGAAGAAAATAATAAAAGAAAACAAATCTGAGTTCATGTGGTTTTATAGACAAAACGATGAATCCAAGATAAAGATCTTCAATATTGTGTTCTTCTTGCTTGGGTGATCTTCAGGACTTCTCTCTTTTCTTCTTCAATCTTTCTCCAAGTAGATCTTTGATGTTGTAGGTGTATTTTATGAGAAAAGTATGTTTAGATCTGATCAAAGATGTGTAATTTCGTGACCTAGAAGTCCTTAAATAGATCTACCAAGTTGAGTCCACGTAGGAGACTTTGGGCCCAAGAATTCTCTTAAAAGCCCGCTGAAAATCGCGACAGATTTGCGCGACAGTTTTGCACGTGTCATAACTCTCAGCTCCGAACTCCAAATCAAGATCCGTAAAATCTGTGGTGTAGCTAACTCATTCCACTACATCATAGTCGAAATTCAACTTCATTGGAGCTTCCTTGAATGAGTTATGGTCCTCGGAGTGCACAACAACATTTCTGACAGCTTCTTCGTTCTTGCACTACTTGACTTCATTTGATCTTTAATTCGGTGTTCTTCGCTTCCAATCATGTTCTTTGATCCAAAATAGCTTAGGCCTACAAATATGAACACAAAATATAAGAAAATATCTCAATTCATGCATAAAACAATCAAACCAATGACTCGAGCGACAAAATACAAAACTAACTAAAATTGCCTAAGATTCTATCAAAACTCTAATAAGAATAATCGAATGAGTTAAGGAAATAGACTTGATAACACTGTTTTCACAGAGTTATCAGCTTGCCATCCAAGCAAGCAACCCACTCGTGTGTATCGACTATCACAGTCACGTTCGTGGACCCCAACGTCCTCCAGTTCATCAGAGTATTGATAATGTCGTGAAAACATCATTATTACCGGCACTTTCAAGCTCAAAAGTATTGATTGTCCTTAAGCTTTCATGTGTTCTTGGGTGTTTTCCTTTCTTTTGTGTTTCTTTGTGTCGTTGTTCATTGTTTCATGTTTTTGTTGTTGTTGTCATTGATTTTCGTGGTTTTCGTGGCTTTCATAGGAGCCTTTGAATAAGAGCTTCAAGGAATGAACATTCCGGAGTAAATAATGCAAAGACGTAGATAGCTGCTCACTCCAACAAGTATAACTCTTTCATGTGTTATCCAATGAAGCTTAATTTTTTAGTATGATGTAGAGGGGGAAGTTAGCTACGCTACGGATTTTACGGATCTGCATTTGAAGGTCGGACGAGGGAGAAGCATCTATTTGAAGCTGCCTTGCCAGAATAGCCGAGAGTCAGAGTCGCGACTTCAGAATCCAGAGTTGCGACCCCGGTAGAAGAGAAGAAAACCTGCAATTCAGAGGCGCGACTTCAGAATCCAGAGTCGCGACTCCTGCTAGCAAAAAAATGCATGCTTTGAAAGAAAAATTGGAATTTCAGCAAGATAAGTGGAGGGATTTTCCGGCATTTTGCAAGACTTATTTGGGGTTGATATAAATGCTTAATCAAAACCCTATTTTCACACCTTTTGACACTACACTTTACATTTTCACTTTAATTGGAGAGATTTGGAGGAGGCAATTGGGGAATTTTTGAAGATCTTGAGACTAAGCATTTTCTATCTCTAATTTCATCTTTTTATCTTTAGAATATGGATATGATTATGAGGATGATATTGGATGATTTTATTGATATCATGAGTAGCTAGATCTCCAATTCCTAGGGTTTTATGAATCCTATGTTTGATCTATGATTGAATGATGAATTAATTGTTGATTACATGCTTGTATGTGATTACTTATCTAATTTTGTGCTTATTGTCATCTAATTGCTTGATCACCAATTGGGTGTTATCTATTGGTCTTTAAAGTGCTTGACAAAGTAAATTGGAGATTAGAATTGGAAATTAGATTGTGATTTGATCCTAGGATAGAAATATACCTAGTTCATTTCATATCCTAATAGGTTCAAGCTTAATACATCAACTAGATTAAATCCTTTTAGACATAAATTGGGTTAATTTATCTTGATAGGTTCATATGCAACTCGAAAGATACATGTGAATATATTTAAATCCTAGGATAGTAATCACTAGCATGGGTCATCAATTGATTTAGCTAATTGGTCATAGATTAGACTAGGTGACATAGAACTCTAGGAGCTTTTTATCATTATACCCACCAAGTGTTTGATAATTTGCCTGAGTTACTTTTATTTGCTTTTTCTTAGTGTTAATTGCTAAAACAACCGTCCAAACATATTTGAACCATGAATCTAAGTAGAGTAGCTTTAGTCCTAGTTGGTAGATAGTTGTTCAATTCTCCGTGGGTTCGACACTCGACTTATCTCTTTATTACTTGGAACGATACGTATACTTGCGTGCTTTGCGTGTTAGTTTATATCGCGAACAAGTTTTTGGCGCCGTTGCCGGGGAATTGTAACGATTGTTTGCCAATTAAGATTTTTGTTTGCTTTAGTTTGGATTTATTACTCACTTTGTGATCTTTGTTTCCATTAGGTATATTTCTCTCGGTATATGCGAAGACCCACCAGAAAATCAGTTATACCAATTGATCCCGAGATAGAGAGAACCTTTAGGAGACTAAGGAAAACGAGGAAGAAAAAGAGTAACACAAACAAAATGGGTGACCAAGGGCAAAATGTAGGACATGGAGGCCAACAAATAGCCATTCCGGCTCCAAACAATAGGAACCGTCCTATCAATTCATATGGAGCACCACAATTGGATAACATCACTCCGTGTATTGTGCCACCTACCATCACAGCACCTCACTTCGAACTCAAACTGGTTATGTTCCATAAGTTGCAAGCCAATAGCCAAGTTGGAGGATTCCCATCTGAGGACCCTCATGCACATTTGAAACAATTCGTTGGAGTGAGTAACACATTTCATATAGCAGGGGTGACACCCGCGGCTTTGAGACTTATTCTATTTCCCTATTCATTGAGAGATGGAGCAAAGGCATGGTTAGACTCTCTACCACCAAACTCAATCACTACATGGGATGATCTAGCGGAAAAATTCTTGAGGAAGTATTTCCCTCCCACAAAAAGTAACAAATTGAGGAATGAAATACTTTCCTTTCATCAAATGGATCAAGAATCATGGTGTGAAGCGTGGGGAAGATTCAAGGATCTAGTAAGTAGATGTCCAAACCATGGCCTACCCGAGTGGGCTCAAATGGAAAATTTTTACAATGGGTTGTATGGGCCAAGTAGAGCTATACTTGATGCGGCTGCGGGTGGAACATTTTTGTCATAGACTTATGATGAAGCTTCCGAGTTTCTTGAAAGGCTCACTTACAACAACTACTCATGGCCATCCGAGAGGGCAATCTCCTTAAAGCAAACTCCCGGGAAAATTAAATTGGATGCTATCACGGCATTGAGTGCACAATTAGCGGCTTTGAGCAACAAGGTGGATAGACTCAATCACAAACCGGGGGTGGTCCAAAATGTGCATGCCATTCAACCGAGTTGTGTGTCTTGTGGTGAAGGACATGTGTATGATATGTGTCCCGAAAATCCCGAATCGGTGAACTATGTTGGGAACAATTATAGGAATAATCAAGGGTACAATCAATATCACAACAATTACACTCCACATTGGCAAAAGCATCCGAATTTCTCTTGGAGCAACCCGGGAAATAGTCAACAACCAAATCATGGAGCCGCTCAAGCTTCCATTCCCTTCAAATTCCAAGGGAATCCAAGGCAACCACCGGTAGATGCCAAACCATCTTGGGAAGACGCATTTACTAAATTGATCGAGCATACCACCAAAATGCAACAAACCAACGATGCAAGACATCAAGAGCATTCGGTCCTATTGAGAAACCTAGAAATTCAAATGGGACAAGTCTCCCACGCTTTGAGCATTAGGCCTCAAGGGGCACTGCCAAGTACAACTGAGGCACCAAATCAAGGGGTGAATGAGCATTGCAAAGCTATCACATTGAGAAATGGAAAAGCATATGAGGGGCCGACAACACCTAATGAAAGTTCAAAGGAACTCGAGGAGACTCGACAAGAGGCCGAAATTCCTATAACCATTGATGATGTAGAGAAAAATGAGGAGTTGAAAAAGAATGGAATGCCTTCGGCACCAACTCCGGTGAGTAAACCACAACCTCCTTTTCCACAAAGGTTTCAAAAAAGGAAAGATGATAAACACTTTGAGAAATTCTTGAGCATTTTAAAACAATTGCACATCAACATCCCTTTGGTTGAGGCATTCGAGCAAATGCCCAAATATGTCAAATTTATGAAAGATGTGCTATCCAAGAAAAGAAGATTGGGGGAATTTGAGACGGTAGCTTTAACCGAGGAATGTAGTGCTATCTTGCAAAATAAGCTACCGCCAAAACTAAAAGATCCAGGGAGTTTTACCATCCCATGCACTATAGGGGAACATTACTTTGGGAAAGCTCTTTGCGATTTAGGAGCTAGCATCAACCTTATGCCTAAATCCATCTTTCAAAAGCTAGGAATTGGGGAAGCACGACCTACTACGGTCACTTTACAACTTGCCGATCGCTCCATCACATATCCGGAAGGTAAAATCGAGGATGTCTTGGTAAGGGTTGATAAATTCATTTTTCCCGTTGATTTTATTGTTCTTGACTATGAAGCGGATGTCAATGTGCCTATTATTCTTGGGAGACCATTTTTGGCAACCGGTAGAGCTTTAATTGATGTACAAAAAGGTGAGCTTACTATGAGAGTGCATGATGAGGAGGTGAAATTTAATGTCTTTAATGCTATGAAATACCCGGATGATGAAGAAGATTGTTTTTCTATTTGCATGATTGATAATTTGGTGTCTAACACATTTGAGGAAGGTCACTATGAGGATTTACTTGAAGCGGCTATTTTGAACAAGGTTGATGAAGAGGATGAGAGTATGGCGCATGTTGTGGCAAGTTTGAAGGCTAATTCGGTCGAGGGACGATATCACAAGAAATTTGAAACATTGGAATTGCCCTTGTCTAGTTTTATACCCCCAAAACCGTCTATTGAAGAGCCACCTACTTTGGAATTGAAACCTCTTCCACCTCACTTGAAGTATGCTTACTTGGGTAGTTCTTCTACCTTGCCGGTTATCGTGGCGGCGAATTTGACGGAAATTCAACTTGAGAAGTTATTAAGGGTTCTTCGGAGTTGCAAGAAAGCGATTGGATGGTCTATTGCCGATATCAAGGGAATTAGTCCCTCATTTTGCATGCATAAGATCAACTTGGAGGACAACTTCAAAGGATCCATTGAACACCAAAGAAGGTTGAACCCGATAATGAAAGAAGTCGTCAAGAAAGAAATTATAAAGTGGCTGGATGCCGGAATCATTTTCCCCATTTTCGATAGCAAGTGGGTAAGCCCGGTGCAATGCGTTCCAAAGAAAGGGGGGATGACGGTGATAACCAATAAAAATAAGGAGTTGATCCCATCTAGAACGATTACCGGGTGGCGAGTATGCATGGATTACCGGAAGTTGAACCTAAATACAAGAAAGATCATTTCCCATTACCATTTATTGACCAAATGTTGGATAGGTTGTCGGGAAGAGCTTTCTATTGCTTTTTGGATGGATTTTCGGGCTTCAATCAAATTGCCATTGCTCCGGTGGATCAAGAAAAGACCACTTTCACATGCCCATATGGAACTTTTGCATTCCGAAGGATGCCTTTCGGTTTATGCAATGCTCCCGCCACTTTCCAAAGGTGCATGATGGCCATTTTCACTGACATGATTGAAAAATTCGTGGAAGTTTTTATGGATGATTTTTCTATTTTTGGAGACTCATTTGATGATTGTTTGAGCAACTTGGAAAAAGTCCTCCAAAGATGTGAAGAAACTAACTTGGTATTGAATTGGGAGAAGTGTCACTTTATGGTAAAGGAGGGCATTGTTTTGGGGCATAAAGTTTCGGGAGATGAGATCGAGGTAGATCGAGCTAAAATCGAGACAATCGAGAAACTACCTCCACCCATATCCGTGAAAGGTGTTCGGAGTTTCTTAGGGCATGCCGGATTTTATAGGAGGTTTATTGAGAATTTCTCTCAAATTACAAAACCTTTGTGTAGCTTATTGGAAAAGGACACTCCATTCGTCTTCACGGATGAGTGTATGCAAGCCTTTATGATCTTGAAGCAAAAATTGATATCCGCACCTATTATAGTTGCACCGGACTGGGACTTACCTTTTGAGGTCATGTGTGATGCAAGTGATATAGCGATTGGAGCAGTTTTGGGCCAAAGGAAAAGAAAAATCTTTCACTCTATCTACTATGCTAGTAAGACCTTGACCGGAGCACAGGTGAACTATACCGTGACCGAAAAAGAGATTTTAGCCGTGGTGTTTGCATTTGATAAATTTCGAGCTTATTTGGTTGGTACTAAGGTGATAGTCTATACGGACCACTCGGCTATCAAATATTTGATGACTAAGAAGGATGCAAAGCCTCGTTTAATTCAATGGGTGTTGTTATTACAAGAGTTTGATTTGGAGATAAAGATCGAAAGGGAACCGAGAATCAAGTAGCGGACCACTTGTCAAGGCTTGAGGGAGTAATCACGGAGAACGAGCATGTACCTATTAATGAAGTATTCCCGGATGAGCAACTTTTCTCCATTGAGAAACCTCCAATTCCGTGGTACGCCGATTACGTAAATTTTTTGGTATGTGGTCTTTCACCTCCCGACTTTACTTATCAACAAAAGAAAAGGTTTTTGCACTACGTTAAAAATTTTATATGGGATGAGCCATTTCGTTTTAAGATTTGTAAAGATAGGGTCATTAGAAGGTGTATTCCGGAGGAAGGGACTCGTGATATTTTGAAAGAATGTCATTCGGCTCCATATGGGGGTCACTTCAAAGGGGATCGTACGGCGGCGAAAGTTCTCCAATCGGGATTTTATTGGCCAAACTTGTTCAAAGACGCGCACATGTTTGTGGCTCAATGTGATAGATGCCAAAGGGTTGGAAATCTCACCCAAAGAAATGAAATGCCGCTCACCAACATTCTTGAAGTTAAATTATTTGATGTGTGGGGGGATAGATTTTATGGGACCGTTTGTTCCATCACGTGGAAATCAATACATTTTGGTTGCGGTTGATTATGTATCTAAATGGGTTGAAGCTGGAGCTTTTCCAACTGATGATTCTAAGGTGGTCATGAACTTCATAAAGAAACACGTTTTCACCCGTTTTGGCACTCCTAGAGCAATCATTAGTGATGGAGGAAAACACTTTTGCAACCGATGGTTGGATGCTTTGTTGGCAAAATATGGAGTGAAGCACAAGGTAACCACCGCATACCATCCTCAAGCGAATGGGCAAGCCGAGATATCCAACCGTGAGATTAAAAAAATTTTAGAGAAGACGGTATCTCCTACTCGGAAGGATTGGTCAATGAGACTAGATGATGCTTTGTGGGCATACCGAACCGCCTACAAAGCTCCAATCGGAATGTGGCCTTATATGCTAGTGTTTGGGAAATCTTGTCATTTACCTTTAGAATTGGAACACAAAGCCTATTGGGCGATTAAGTCACTAAATTTGGATATGAGTTTGGCGGGTGAGAAACGGTTGCTTCAACTTAATGAATTGGATGAGTTTCGGTTTGATGCATATGAGAATGCAAAGCTTTACAAGGAAAGAACAAAGAAGTGGCATGACCAACGAATCATGGAAAAGAAATTTGAACCGGGTCAACAAGTGTTACTATTCAACTCGAGGCTCAAATTGTTTCCCGGGAAGCTCAAGTCTCGTTGGTCCGGCCCTTTCAAAGTTAGTGAAGCATTTCCAAATGGTGCGGTTGAAATTATTGATCCAACAACCGGGGACCAATTCAAAGTTAATGGTCAACGCCTTAAGAACTATTGGGGTGAAAAAATTGAAAGGCAAAAGACCTCCGTGGTCTTGCATTGAAGTAAATGAAATGTATCAAGTCGAGCTACCGACTCTAAATAAAGCGCTTCTTGGGAGGCAACCCAAGTTTCTTTCTTTGTCTTTGTGTCTTTTGTGTTTGTTTTGTGTTCGTGTTAGTGCGTGTTTTGATTTTGTGTTTTTGGTGTGTTTTGATTGTGTGTAGGTACAAGGAAATGAAGCAAGAAGGAAACGAGGTGAATTTCAATGAATATGAAAATTAAGAACCAAAGGCACCGTGGGATTGCAAGGGACGAGCTCTCTTAGGGACGTATTTTAATTTCCTTGTTTTTCCCATAGACTACTTTATTTGACCTATTCGATATGGTTGTACTTTGATTCCTTTTCTCGCTTACTTGCATTCTTAGATTTGGATGAATTTACCTCTACACTTTTAGAGCTCCCTTTTGTGTTTGTGTTTTGTTTCGTGTTTTTGTTTGTGCTTGTTTGTGCGTTTTGTGGTGTTGTCGTGTCAACCTCCCTCTGTTTTTCTCTTTTTCTTGTCGCAGTGGGGACACTGCTTTGTTTTAAGTTTGGGGGGGAGGTCCCAAGTACGTGTACTTGCTCGTTCGACCCGTCAAATTTTTTGAAATTCACATAATTTTTGAAATTTTTCCCTATAAAAATTGCGCACAACGGCTAAAGTTAGATTGAATTCGGGGAGTTGATGG
Source organism: Penstemon eatonii (assembly GCA_038501285.1). Classification (NCBI taxonomy): domain Eukaryota; kingdom Viridiplantae; phylum Streptophyta; class Magnoliopsida; order Lamiales; family Plantaginaceae; genus Penstemon; species Penstemon eatonii. The sequence continues at coordinate 53,689,081 of CM076715.1, read as the reverse complement.
AATAGTGCCCGGCAAGCCAATGTTAATTAGCTTGTTGAAGTACTGTTTTCTTATGGTTTATAATTAATACGCCGTTCATTCATAGTATGTGAAACTGAACAATGGCCAACTTCATCTCTCGCGAACCTATCTAAGCGATTGGATGAAATCCTAAGGTCACAATAGACTATGGGACGATTCACTTCAGTACTGAGTGCAATCATGAAACAGTCTCAAAGGTCGTGATCTTAAAACCGTTCCAAGTCATAGATTCCAAACGAGACGGGGTATCGTAGGAATCGCCAAGACTTGTACAAATATGCATGATTCAGATGGAGTGAATTTGTAGAGTTTCATGAGCAAGGAATTTGAGTCCAGTGCATATGAGTAGGTGATTCAATGGAGGATTGAACGCATCGAACGACCCGAACAGAGAAACCCATTGTGGAAGCGCATGACGCATATCGGTGATGGGATGTTTCTCAAGGCTTATAATAGTGTACGATTTAGTCCTTAGACTTGAGGTACTAGGGCGAATTCGGTACATGGATGTGCGTACTTAGATTTAGGTACTGGTCACGTAGCTTGGCCACAAAGTGCCTAAGTTGGGTGCGTACAAAAGTGTACGCGAGTGGTTAGTACTAAGAGAGGATCTAACACCTCATCCTGATAAGATGAGAGCATTTCCTGTACGTTCTTCGATAATATGTTCCTAGAAACCCATGGCCATGGTTGGTGACGAATTTGGAAGGTATTTCCAAATTAGGCAGTCACACCGGAATTATTATCCAGAATTAGAAAGTACAGAATCGAGATAATTAGAGGTGCCGATCAATTCACACACCCTAGGTCTCGATCGGGAAATCAGTTGTAGAAGGACCGTATGTACATGGCAATTATAAGAGGTGAGGTTCACAATAAATCAATTCACCTTTAATTGGGCTTCATGGGCTTGTGGCTAGACATCGACCATGAAGTGTGGGTACTCCGGAATTAATAGAGGATTTAATTCTAGGAGTGGTCAATTAAAAGTAGTTTAAATGATCGGAGCATTTAATTGCTCGTTAATTAAATCACGAAAGTCGTGGGCCTGCTGCCAGTTGATGGTGAAACCAGAGGGTCACACACAATACAATTGGACTGTGACTGTCTAAAAGGAAAGCAAGTGATTTAAAGTTGTTAAATCAAGATGATTGAATTATGGTATTAATTCAATCGAAGATTATTGATTAGATGACTAATTGATTAATTGATAATTAATTAATTAGAGTTATCTGATTAATTATGGAATTAATTAAAGTAGTTAATTAATTGGAAGAATAAATAATTAACCAATTTGAGTATTGGATAGTTATGGGTTGATTTTGGAATTATCTAAAATTAGGGGCTAGGGGCGATTTCTAGTAGTTGAAAGGAAAAGGAGTTTTTGTTTCTTGAAAAGCAAGTTTGAAGAGATTTATCAAATCTCACATTCCTAAGTTGATAAGGAATGAAGATTTGATAAACAAGGGAAGGAGATCTTTTTAGAGAAGGACTCTTCTCCTATAAATACTCCTTCTCTTCTCTTCATTAAATATATAAGTTTTTGCACAAAGTTTTAAAAAACCCAAAAAGCTTTTGAGAGAAAAATATTTTGCTGAAAATTGAGTGAGAAAAATCGAGTAAGATTATTTTTCAAACAAGAAGTTTTAATTACAAAATCGCCCCCATAGTTTCCGCCCCAAAACCCTAGTCGCCCAATTAGCCTTGGCCGAACCCAAATCGGACCAGATCTGAACCTGGCCGAACCCTGCTCGACCACACAAGCTCTGTGAGTCGATTCTTCCATTGTTATCTCCCGTTCCTTTGCTGACAAACCTGCGAGATCCAGTTCGTAGCCTAAGACTTGTAGGTGTCACTACAATCCGATTGGTGTGGACTAGCTTTGGAGGTGAGACATATGGATCACTCTATCTGTGGATCAAACCAAACACCTGGAGGACACAACCACGACTTGGTGGTCAGGTAATTTGCGATTAACCCCCTTGTGTTTTTATTGATGTTTGATTCATGCTTTTCGTATAATAAACTGTGGAGAAAGATTTATGGGACATATAGGGACCTCGAAAAATTTTAAATTCCGCACTTTGTTGTATTGACAATCGAGCCCCTAGATAGAATATCCCAACAGTGGTATCAGAGCCAACTCCATACGTTTTTATACGAAAAAGGCCTGAACATAATGTGTTTTCACTATATATGCTTGATTGTATGTATGAGAACGCATGTTAATTATGTTCTAGTGATTGATTCTTGCTTGTTATGACTGGATCTATGATTGGGTAAAACTGCTTTTTTAGATCTGTGGCGAATTTATAGTTTTTCGAAAAATCAGGGCTTTTATGCAAAATCGCAAAACATGATAATTAGGGCTGAAAATTTAATTTTCTGTTTCTGGAAATTTTTTGAAAAATCTGGGTGTTTTCTGAAAATCTGATCGCACACTATTTTGGACCATTTTGCAATTTTCGAAAATTCAAGGACTGTTTTGTAATTTCCGAAACTTCAGGGGTCTGTTTGCAAATTCGAAAATTTTCTGGATTTCAAAATTTTAATTTTCTGCTCATTCTGTCCGAAAACTGTCTTGGGGGTATTTTGTAATTTTCCAAAAGTTTTGGGGTCAAAAGTGCAATTTCCGAAAGTATAGGGGCCGAACTGCAATTTTCAAAAGTTGAAAAATCAGAATCTGAAATTAAGGCAGAAAAGTTGTTTTGTTTATCCGAGAATTTATTTTGTCATAATTAGTAGTGACTAAAAAGCAAGAATCATAGGAAGTTAGTTTTAAAAGGTGTTTTAAAATTAAGATAGAAGAAAGTAAAAGATGTTTACATGTTTCTTTGCTCTACGTGAACTGTTTACGTGGTTTTCGATCGCGACGAGCCTTGCCCTTAGGTTAGATGTGATTGGTTTAATTTAATGCATGGTTTTTTATTCGGCCTGCGAGCCTGTTATTATTTTTGGGCCACTTTGAGCCTTTGTAATAGAATAGGGCTTTACTGCTTTCCTAGTTTAGGATGGAGGCCCATTTACAAGCAAGGAGGGAGCCCAAGAAGAATTGAAGGCCATGTATGCGTGGTACATTGTGTAATAGCATAGGTTCTTTGAGAACCCTTTAGATTGACCAATTGGGCCAACATCATTGGCTCGATGATGGCCCGCATAGGAGGCTCCCGATCGAAATCATATTGTGGTAGTATGCATGCTAGGTTTGTATGGCTTTTATTTATTAGTCGATTTATGATTGCTTGTGTGTTTGCGCGCTAGAATCTAGATCGTAAATAAAAGATAAAGCATAATTGAAGCGGTGAGATTTCGAGGAGAGTTTCTTGAAACTTTCAAAAAACGAAAATTTCCCTTTCGAATAAATATTAAGTCATATTGGGTTAAATTATAAAATGAGGTTTTATAAAATCCAAGCCTTCCATTAATAGGGACTAGTGTATGTTGTTTACTTATCGATAGAGGTGATCCAGAGTCTGGCACCCGAGTCGAAGAAAGGGGCAATGCACGAAATTCCTTGATTCTAGTTTTCTTAAAACTTGACAAGGGTAGGGACTGGTCGGGACGTGAAAATCGACCGATAACTAGTTACGGAGAATTCATGACCGGGCTCGTTGCTTATCATGATTAATGGGTTAAACTTAACGCGTAGTAACATTTATGATGTAGCAGTGCTAGATAAATGCGAAAAACGAGGCAAAATAACTTGAAGGTTGTGTCGTAGACACAATTGGTAATATGTATACCTACCTAGGGAATTAATTGTATGGCCACGAGTCGTGGGTGCAACTAATTGCTGCTGGGACGTCAAGACCTACTAGGAAATAGACTTTTCCCGAAACTAAAAGGGGTTATTGTTTCGATAAAATAGTGGGAGAACTTTTTCGATAAAAAGTCCAAATTTCGTTAATTATAAGTATTAATATTAAACCTGTCTGCTTATAGTTGTCTGTTTTTAAATGTTAGCCATTTACCATCCACTATCCGATCCTCGATGCGTTTAAGAACCGAACCAACTTTGAAAAAGGTGATGTGCAATTTCCTCTACGAAACCGACATGGCTAAGTTTGACAATGTTAGGGAATATTGTTCTTACTTAAGCAAGACATTCGAGCTGATCAAAGGGTTTGGAGCCCAATTGACTCTCGAAGATGAGATAACGATAACCCTTCAAGGATTATCTGAGACCTTCACTCATTTTATGCAACATTGCGTTATTCCGCCTGATGGAATACAAACAAAGCAATTGCATGAGTTGTTAGACAAATATGAAGAAGCTCATCAACGTGGTTTTGGTCTGTATGATTGGAATTGCCCTCTGTGTAAGTACGAAGAGAAAATAAGGAAGCTTGTTGAAAAGGATTTCCTGGAAAGACTTGACTACGGTATGACTTTTTAAGTTATACACTTGTTGAATCTTTTTGATGTAAGACATCTGATTAAAATTTTCATTTCTGTAAAAGCATTTACAGGCGATGATAGTCTTCCCGCTCAACCTAAAAGGAGGAAAATCCTTGAAAGGGATATGCAAGTAGTGCAGAGCGAGATGAGGAAACTGGAATTCCGGGACTGGGTCAAGGAAGAATTGTACCTAGACATTCCTTTTTAGCAAAGAAGTTTTTCTTAGTTTTTTCGTATTAGCATGAGTTTTAAGTTTTAGTTTACTTTGAGTATTATTTCACATTTTGTACGAGACGTTATTGCTTTACCATTGAGAAATGGAATTTATTTAATTAGAGCAATTTAACTTTGTACAAATGTCGATGTTTTGAAACATAGAAATAAACAATGATAAACAAATCAAAAACTTTGAAAAACTATGTGCTAAATCGAAAACAAGCAAAACAAACGAGATAATCGTTTACGCTTGAAATGTTCATTCTGGACATTCTTCCTAAAGAGAGATGCGAAAGGGAAGTTTTATTTACTGTTCCTGAGATAATGAACTTGAGTAAAATCGGAACTTTCAAATCTTGAAGGAATGATAACCGAAGAGAAGGATTGCTAAGGCATTCCAAAACATTTCAATCGACATGAACTAAAAGCACTAGTTCAAAAGAAATCTACTTCACATATACTTACGATTTCAATCGTTAAAATATATGTGTACTTGGCTGAAGTGCAATTCTGAAACTATTGAAGTAATTCAATAGACGTTTTGGAAATGAAGTAACTAGATGCATTATGTCGAAAGCAATTTGATTTAATCAAACCTGCTGAAACATAAGCAACTTAACACCTCGATTATCTAAGACGAGAATAGAATTCTCATGAAGCAAATCAAAGAAGAAATCGAACTTTGTTTGATTCACGACTCTGATCTTGCTCAGTTTCCTTTATCCAAATTAGGGGATACCTTCCATTGACTCTTCAAAGGTACTTGGTATAGTATATTTCGAAGTAAGTCCTTACATCGCCATGTCTTTTAAGACATAGCAGAACACCCTTATATGAGAAATTAGATGGTAGATCTAGTTCATATAAAGTTTATGGGGGTATTCAACAAAATCCATTGAATACCTTTTCCACGACAACGAGAAACAAAAAGTATCTCGTAAGTAGCTTGTTCCTCTGTTGACAAGACCTTGTCAAAGGAAATAAGGAACGTCGTAGAACTTGATGAAGTCCAAGGATTGGACCTGTCCCCATGAACAGTGGGAGTAAACACTGAAAACTGCTGAATCAATCTATGCACAAAGAAATCGTAATCTGATCAAATTCGTAAGGAACTCAAAATTCCATTTTACGAAATTGAGAAATTGGATTCAAATCCAAGATTACAAAGAGATTATGTTAAACATGATCTAAGGGATATGGCACATAGCCATAAGATTCGAAGTTGAAAACTTTGACTCACTTAATGGCAATAGGTCATTATTCAAAAGTCCTTTTAGGATTGATGAAAATACCTTATATCCATTAGCAAGTCAAAATTCATTTCGAAACTATTGGATATGAATCCTGCATCTCACAATTGAAAATTGATGAGAAGATCTCTATTCTAATCCAAAGGTCAATCTATGACTTTTTCCCAAATTTGGAACATGCAACTTGATAGTTGATCAAGAATGTTGAATTTGTCAAAAGGCATATGGATTCCAATTGTGCAAAAGAATCAGTGGGAGTGTAGTTGAGTTCGAAACGCAACAAGATGATGAACAGTACATCAAGCAAGATATAAGAATATCAGAAAAGCACAGACGAAAGCGTGTTCTTCACGCAATTCTCCATGATAAGATTTGGAATTACATCTCGCGTACTGGCAATGCGTATCTATGGTAGATAGAAGGAAGAAGATGTAGTGATTTACCAAATCAAAGTACAAAGACTATATTGATTGAATTCAATATGGAAGAATCCAAGTAAGGATTAGTTCCAAAGAGACAAAGTTTCTCTTACTTATTTAATGAGCCCTAAATTAATGAGTGAAGAAGTAATTGTCTCAAGAAACCTAATGCTTTGGCATTTGGATTGCATGTAGCATGCAAAGTCTTGTACTAGACCCGACCCGTCAAAATGCTTTGAACGAGCTAATGATAGTCAAACACCAGTAAAGGACACTGGTCTACCATAAAAGCAAATCCTCGAAGATAATTAAAGGATGCAACGCCGGTCTATGGTAGTAGTGGAGAATTGAAACTCAAAGGATTTTTGAAATTCGAGATTTCCAGTCTGAAGTGGATTATTTATTCTGTTTCGATAGAGCAAGGTAAATTGGAAAGAATTCCAATAATATACCATTGCCGATTCAAACAAGAATAAAAAGGGCACCATTATGATGCTGCACAAAAGAAAGTGTTTAGATGAGAAATTTTCATCCAACGACTGGATGAAATACCTAGCATGACATTTGCCCATCATAATCTTAGCCGATTTAGATGAGGCAATTGCTCAATGAAAGGAAATTGAGATCTCACCTATAATCTGAACGCAATTGGGATTATAATCTGAACGCAACACCGTATGATTGAACAAGTCAAAGGTGGTTGAGACGAGTAGAAGTATTACTTCATCTCGACAAAGACAACTTAGCAGATCCACTAATTAAGCTCTCTCACAAATGGTTCGAGGGACATCTTGGTATAGATGGGTCTTAGAAATGTTGTGATTGGCTTTAGGGCAAGTGGGAGTGTTGGGATTCGGTAAGAAAAACAGCCCTAGGCACAGCGGAATATAAAAATTTCTAGGGCCTCTTAAAGAATCTTGCCAGGATATTCTCTAGTTGTATATATATAAATATAATTAAACGACAGTATAAGTTTTCTCGTTTATACCTGTCTCCTTGCAAATCCTCGGCTAGCAATATGAGCTCTGAATTCTGACCCCGGTAAGATCGACCCACACCTTTTGTAGCGCCCCACGTGTTGCGCCTCTACGAGTTGATACACCACAATATCACGAAAATTAATATACCTAATCGACTAGAACATAGGCTATATTAATATCTAGGTTTTGGGAACGATTTGGGAACAAAACGAAGACGAAAAAATTCTTCCACAGGGAAGAACTGGTTCGGCCGATCTGGTAGGGAGAGGGAGAGAGATTTTTGCTTTGCTCAATTTTTGCTTAAGGAGTTATGTGAAAAATAACTAGAAGAAAGCTATTTATAGTTTTCTTTCTATCCTAGTCCTATTAGGACTAGGTCTTCTCTCTCCTACATGGGCCATGGCCTTCTTTAATTAGAAGACTAAGTCTTCTAATTAATTCATGGCCCATATTAATTAATCTTTCAGGGCTTTATTTAATCTTCCAATTAAATAGCCCAATTAATTAAATCATCTCCCAATTAATTAATTAAACTCCAAGTCTAATTAAATTAATTATTCCATTAATTAATTAAATCCTAATTAATTAATTTACTCATAAATTAAATTCCAATTTAATTTATAATCTTGATCCACTTCCAATTGGATCCATTTTCGTTCTATATGGGTCGACCCAGTCGACCCACCCATTTAATCGACCCAGTCGATTTTGACCCAGTCGACCCAGTCGACTGGTTCGTTCCTGTTTCCTCGCTTTCGCTACTTGTGTATTGTGTATGCCCCCGTAGGTTCACCACATAATTGGCCGTGGGTTGTAATTAAATATTATTTAATTACTTGAGCAATTAATGCTCTAAATTAATCGAACACTCTGTCGATTAATCATTCCAAAATTAGCACCCCTGCTAATTTGGGAATTCTCCCACACTCCACGGTCGATGTCCAGTCACAAGCCCATGGAGCCCAATCACTGGTGAATTAATTCAGTGAACCTTTTATCATTTACAATTTCCATATACGACACAATCTCTCCATCGATCAATCTCCCAGTCGAGACTTAAGGGTATGGTCTTTCATCGGATTCCCTTATCTTTTGTCTTGACCTTATGTTCTCTGATCTCGAAATAAATTCTCTCTGACTTGTTCTTTATGAGCTACTTACATAAAGTCGTCAGTTACCTTGGCCAAGGATTTCATCAGAATTAATTTCTCACAGAAATCCATAGGAGAATTTCTCGACCTATCAAGTCGAGTCAATGGATCCTTTGTTGATGATATGAATCTGCATACGAGTTCCTCTATACCCAACATGAGTCCACAGAGACTTTCTGGCGATCCCCAGTCAGTCGGAACTCATATCAAAGTATAGACGTTCTCGTACCAGATAAACCCTATCATCTCAACTTGTTAGGGATCGTTCCTCGTATACTATTGTAAATTGGAATAACTTCAACCCCGATATGCGACTACCGCTTCCATGGTGAGTTATTTCCTAATTGGGGTATTCAGTGCGCTTGCCATCCCAGCAAGCCACCCACTTGTGTGTATCGACTATCCCAGTCACGCTCGTGGACCCCAGCGTCCTCCAGTTCATCGGAGTATACACAATAGTGAGAGTCTAACCGAATCCAACGATGTCCTATCTCGATTGGATTCTACGACTCTTGAATATATTCTAGATCACGGCCTTAGAGATCAGTCCACGGGTTGTCCCATAGCCCTGTGATCTAAGGACTTCTATCCTTATGCGTAGACAAATATTACATAAGATAAAGTTGACCATTTAATAAAAGTGCATTTATTAATCTAAATTGAATAGTTCCTCATTAATTACAATTAATGCTAGCCATACAGCTGGCTTCCAGGACACTATTTCTATCAATCTCCCACTTGTCCTAAAGCCAGTCTTTTATTTTCTTGAGTCCCATCTTATGCAGATGTTTCTCAAATGCCTTTTGAGGCAGAGGCTTCGTTAGTGGGTCCGCCGTATTATCTTCTGAGTCGACACGTTCCATCTTAATGTCTCCTCTACCAATGATATCTCTTATCACATGGTATCGTCTTTGTACGTGCTTGGATTTCTGATGAGATCTCGGCTCCTTTGCTTGCGCTATTGCCCCATTATTATCGCAGAAGATAGTAACGGGCTCAGCAATGCTAGGTATCACATCCAATTCCTGGATGAAGTTCCTCATCCAAACACCTTCCTTTGCTGCGTCACTCGCGGCAATGTATTCTGCTTCAGTGGTTGAATCCGCGGTTGTTTCCTGCTTGGAGCTCTTCCAGCTAACCGCACCACCATTGAGGCAGAAAACATATCCTGATGTCGACTTGAAGTCGTCTACATCACATTGGAAGCTCGAGTCTGTATAGCCTTCCAATTTCAATTCTCCTCCGCCGTATACCAAGAACAATTCCTTAGTCCTTCTCAGGTACTTCAGAATTGCCTTTACGGCTATCCAGTGCTGCTCACCTGGATCAGACTGGTAGCGACTTGTAACGCTTAGAGCGTACGCTACGTCTGGTCTCGTACACAGCATACCATACATTATGCTTCCTATCGCGGATGCATACGGTACTCGAGACATATTGCTTCTCTCCTCTGGCGTCTTTGGGGCCATAGACTTGGAGAGTGCAATTCCATGTCTCATTGGAAGCAATCCTCTCTTGGATTCTTCCATACTAAATCTTTTCAAGATTTTGTCTATGTACTGGGATTGGGAGAGGCCCAGCAGTCCTTTTGATCTATCTCGGTAGATCCTTATACCTAGTACAAAGGATGCTTCTCCCATATCCTTCATTGAGAATTGTGTAGACAACCATGCTTTAGTTTCAGACAATGCTTTTACATTGTTTCCAATGAGAAGAATGTCGTCAACGTAAAGCACCAAAAATTCAACTGTACTCCCACTGATCTTCTTGTACACGCAAGGTTCGAACATGTTCTTGATGAATCCAAAAGTTTGGATTGTCTCATCAAAACGAATGTTCCAACTTCGGGAAGCTTGCTTCAGTCCATAAATGGACCTCTGGAGTTTGCACACCTTGTGTTCATCTCCTTTGGATGCATATCCTTTTGGTTGCTCCATGTAGATCTCCTTATCAATGTCTCCATTGAGAAAAGCAGTCTTTACATCCATCTGCCATATCTCGTAGTTATACCACGCAGCTATGGCCAGCAAGATCCGAATGGATTTGGGCATTGCGACTGGCGAGAAGGTCTCCTCAAAGTCGATACCTGGTCTTTGAGTGTATCCTTTTGCCACTAGTCGCGCCTTGTAGGTAATCACCTCTCCGTTCACTCCAAGCTTTCGCTTATAGATCCACTTGCAACCCACGGGAGCCACTCCCACTGGTGGATCTACCAAGGCCCAGACCTTGTTTGAGTGCATGGAGTCCAGTTCGGATTCCATGGCTTCGCGCCACTTTCCCGAGTCTATGTCTAGCATAGCCTCTTCGTAAGTCCTTGGGTCGGTTAGAGACTGTCCAGTCTCATGCAGCAGACCGTAGTACCTCTCGGGTTCTCTACGTTGTCTTTCTGACCTACGAAGTATCGGTGTACTTTCTGGTGCACTTTCATGCTCCTGTTCTCCCACTGCCTGTGGTGACGGGTCAGCTTGATCGACCTCTAAGGTCTTCTCAGCTTCAGTGACCTCATCTAGTTCTACGTTATTTTCCTTCTTGTCAACCAAGAAATCCTTCTCCAAGAAGTGAGCGTTCCTCGAGACAAACGTTGTTTGTCTTGTAGGATCGTAGAACTCGTATCCTATTGAGTTTTCTGGATACCCCACGAATTTGCACAAAGTGGATTTAGTTTCCAATTTATCTCCCACTAGCTTTTTAACGTAAGCGGGAGATCCCCATATGCGCATGAATGCGTATGAGGGTGCCTTGCCAAACCATAGTTCGTATGGTGTCTTTTCTACGGATTTCAAAGGTACCATATTCAGTATCTTCGTTGCCGTGAGGAGGGCATGTCCCCAAAATGAAAGAGGAAGGTCAGTGGCACTCATCATGGATCGAACCATGTCCATCAAGGTTCGATTCCTTCTCTCTGCTACTCCATTTAATTGGGGTGTTGCAGGAGGAGTCCACTGCGATAATATTCCATGCTCTACAAGATAATTCAGAAATTCGTTACTAAGAAATTCTCCACCTCGGTCAGAACGAAGAGCCTTTATCGTATGACCAAGTTGATTCTCTACTTCCATCTTGAATTCTTTGAATCGTTCAAAGGCTTCAGACTTGTGTTTCAACAAGAACACATATCCATAACGACTAAAGTCGTCAGTGAAAGTGATGAAGTAGTCATAGCCACCTCGGGCGCTTTTTCTTAGTGGTCCACATACGTCAGTATGTATTAAGTCCAATGTTTGCTTGGCTCGCTCAGGGTTTCCCTTAAATGGCAACTTAGCCATTTTACCCTTTAAACATGGTTCACATGTTGGCATTTCATCAATGCGATTGATTTCAATCCCGCCAGATGATGCTAACTTTTGAATCCTTGACTTAGAAATATGTCCAAGTCTAGCGTGCCATAATTGGGCAGATGTTTCATTATCTTGTTTCCTTTTGTTTTGTTGTACGTGCATGACTAACTTAGGTGGTTTCATAATGTAAAGTCAATAATTTAATGTACCAAATGAAAAACAAAAACAGGAGCTTTTATTAAAATCAACATTATTCAATAACATGAATAAAAAAAAGTTTTTCATTAAAAACTAGGTACATAAATGAAAGTTTTCCTAATGACTTTATCAAACCACCTAAATCTACTTTTGCCTACGGCCTTGGTAGCAGCTCCAGCTCCATTGCCTTTATTCAAGGATCCAATCCTCAGGCTCCAGTTTCCTTAATGCTCCCATCACGTACAAGGATGAGAACTCCAGTCAGTGTCTAACACCAAAAATGCACAGTTAATTGTAAAATTAACTTCAACAAGGAATATACCTGTTCGAACTCTCCATAGGTTCGAATTTAATCCTTTCCCTTGACCTTGTGCAGTAAGGAGCTCTGGTTTCCATTTGCTTTGGTTTTGAACGCCGCCCAGTCCTTTCGCCAACCCTTGCTTTCTTTCCAAAAGAAGCTTCGTGTTCCTCGAGCATTTGTCGCAGGACATGCACAGTGATCTCTCGCCTCTGGAGATTCAAGTCCGCGATAAATCGGTCATATGATCTAGGAAGAGATTGTAGAATAATATCCACTCGGAAATCATTGTCCATCACGACACCCATATCATCGAGTTCAGATAGAAGTCGAATCATCTTGTGTACGTGGATTCCGACAGGAGTTTCCCTTCTCTTTCTTGCTTGCAAGAGTTCCCTCGTGATCGCGAATCTGCGACGACCATCTCTAATCCCATAAAGGAATTTGAGATTCGAGAGAACCTCTTTCGCGGATGCCATATGCTCATGTTGCAAACGCAGATCAAGTGACATATATTCCAACATGTATTCACGAGCTAAGCCATCATCCAGTTTCCACTTGGTGATGCTTTTACGGAGCTCATCAGGAACGTCATGTGAAATAGTAATGGGTGGTGGCACAGACAAAACATAGGATATGTTTTCAGCTTCAAATAATCCATTCAAATGATGCGTCCAGAAATGCAAGTTGGGTCCAGTTAAAATATTACGTTCAAGTGATGAGATGGACAAATCTCTAAGTGCTCTAAGCTCTTTTGACATCATATCTATAAAATGACGATAGAAGAAATAAATACGCGAAAGATTAATTTAAAATGCACAATTCACAAACATGGATTTTATTTGCAAATTACCCCCACTATTTTAATCAAAATCTTATGCCCCCACATAAGTTTCGGGAATTTAAAATATCCTAGCGGGCTTAAGGCCCAAATGCAATCTCCTAGTACCCACGACTCGTTGGCCATACTATTTGATCCACTTGGTGGTCGACTATGTCAACGGTTAACCATCGCAGCTAACCCTTAAGTTCATTTAGCCTCGTTTTTCGATATGGACCCACGACTCGTGAGACATCCATACTTACTAGCGTTAAATCATGTCCAATACTCGTGAAGAGAAATAGTTCAATCCTAGACGCCCCACGACTCGTGAGACAGCGCCTAAAACCTTGCTATCCCCTCCCTTGGCACTAAACTCGTGCATCGAGGCAATAGACATATTATCTTCCTATAGCTCGACCCACGACTCGTGAGACATCGAGATATATTCGTACAATATGCCCAAGACCTAGTAATTGGATAGGCTCGGACCATAGATACTATTCATATGCGCCCGTTATTCGATTTAATATTCTAATTGAATTTTAAGTTCAATTGGAGGTTTCTAAGTGTGCGAGGTCTCATCAGATTATGCTTATCTTGTTTACGTTTTCTATCCTAAGCATGCATCTCATACATCAAAGAATAATTTGCGAAAAAGTAAACATTCATCACCTAGCAAGATATGATTGGTCGATTGCCCATCCTATGCGATCCATCACGAGCCACGTGATGAATCAATTGGTCAGTCTAGGGTGAAAATTAAATGTCCTAACTATTACAATTTTTAAACCCATACATCATGGGCCTTCTTGTAATATCCAGCTTGATTGGGCTTCCATGTAATGAATTGGGCCTCCATGTCCTCCAAGGTAAATGGGCCTCCATGTGGATCTCCAAGTCTTCATGAGGTCTTCTCGGCTCCTAGCCTAATCTAAGCCTAGCTTACATAATTTAAATGGTCCTATTCTATTACATTTGTTTGCGCAAGCAAGGGCACCAATCAGGCCCATTTAATTACAACCCAAAAATAAATAAACCAAAAACAACACAGGGCTTAAAGGGCAAAATCGACCAATCCACATATTCACTCAAGAACATGCATAAATTCACATAAGGGCAATAATGTAAATTTACCGGCTTCATTAATTTTAATTCGCAAAAATTCATCCAAGTTAATTAATTTTGAATTAACAATTAACCTCTAAGATTAATTAGCTCTTACTTGAGCTCTAAGTAATCTACAATTCTTATCTTGATTAAATTGGTTAATTAAGGTAATCTAAATCTCTAAGATTCTTACCTTATCCAAAACTCTAAGTTTCCCAAAATTTCAAATCTCCAAGATTTTCAAGATAATCCTATTTTGACTAGATTAGTTAATTAAGGTAGTGTTTAAGTCTAACAAAATAACTACCTTATCCAAAAACTCTAAGTTTCCTAATCTTCCAAAATTCTCCAAGATTTTCAGGACTTTCAAAATAGGCAGAATTAGAGTCCAACCCAAAAACGACTAGTCGAGACCAATCAGGACTGCCACGTAGGACAGCCCACGCGCGACCACCAAGGCGGCGCGTGAGCTGCCTGTGGCAGCAGCCGCTGCACGCGGCTGCGTGCGGCAGCGAGCAGCCGCGCACAGCAGCGCGTAAACAGCAGCCCGAAGGCTGCTGCTGCGCGCAGCGTGTGCGGCCAGCACGCTGCCGTTGGCAGCGGCTTGCGGTGGCCGCCCAGCCGCGGTGCGCTGCCGCGCACCGCCGCGTGCCACCGCGAGTCGGATCTAATAAAAATTTTTTTTTTTTTATTTCTTCGATTACTTATGATTTAATTAAACAAAAACCAGTCAATTAAATCCCAATCCAAAATTAAAAACAACATGATAAAATTTTTCGAATCCAAAATTAAACATTAACTCCAAGTTAATTAAACATACGTCCTATAACATGCAAAGTTAAAGAACTAGCCACATAAATCAAACATATGATTTAATAAACACAGAATTCGCAAATTCATATATATACAAAGCCTAGAGTTGGCTCTGATACCACTGTTGGGATTCGGTAAGAAAAACAGCCCTAGGCACAGCGGAATATAAAAATTTCTAGGGCCTCTTAAAGAATCTTGCCAGGATATTCTCTAGTTGTATATATATAAATATAATTAAACGACAGTATAAGTTTTCTCGTTTATACCTGTCTCCTTGCAAATCATCGGCTAGCAATATGAGCTCTGAATTCTGACCCCGGTAAGATCGACCCACACCTTTTGTAGCGCCCCACGTGTTGCGCCTCTACGAGTTGATACACCACAATATCACGAAAATTAATATACCTAATCGACTAGAACATAGGCTATATTAATATCTAGGTTTTAGGAACGATTTGGGAACAAAACGAAGACGAAAAAATTCTTCCACAGGGAAGAACTGGTTCGGCCGATCTGGTAGGGAGAGGGAGAGAGATTTTTGCTTTGCTCAATTTTTGCTTAAGGAGTTATGTGAAAAATAACTAGAAGAAAGCTATTTATAGTTTTCTTTCTATCCTAGTCCTATTAGGACTAGGTCTTCTCTCTCCTACATGGGCCATGGCCTTCTTTAATTAGAAGACTAAGTCTTCTAATTAATTCATGGCCCATATTAATTAATCTTTCAGGGCTTTATTTAATCTTCCAATTAAATAGCCCAATTAATTAAATCATCTCCCAATTAATTAATTAAACTCCAAGTCTAATTAAATTAATTATTCCATTAATTAATTAAATCCTAATTAATTAATTTACTCATAAATTAAATTCCAAATTAATTTATAATCTTGATCCACTTCCAATTGGATCCATTTTCGTTCTATATGGGTCGACCCAGTCGACCCACCCATTTAATCGACCCAGTCGATTTTGACCCAGTCGACCCAGTCGACTGGTTCGTTCCTGTTTCCTCGCTTTCGCTACTTGTGTATTGTGTATGCCCCCGTAGGTTCACCACATAATTGGCCGTGGGTTGTAATTAAATATTATTTAATTACTTGAGCAATTAATGCTCTAAATTAATCGAACACTCTGTCGATTAATCATTCCAAAATTAGCACCCCTGCTAATTTGGGAATTCTCCCACACTCCACGGTCGATGTCCAGTCACAAGCCCATGGAGCCCAATCACTGGTGAATTAATTCAGTGAACCTTTTATCATTTACAATTTCCATATACGACACAATCTCTCCATCGATCAATCTCCCAGTCGAGACTTAAGGGTATGGTCTTTCATCGGATTCCCTTATCTTTTGTCTTGACCTTATGTTCTCTGATCTCGAAATAAATTCTCTCTGACTTGTTCTTTATGAGCTACTTACATAAAGTCGTCAGTTACCTTGGCCAAGGATTTCATCAGAATTAATTTCTCACAGAAATCCATAGGAGAATTTCTCGACCTATCAAGTCGAGTCAATGGATCCTTTGTTGATGATATGAATCTGCATACGAGTTCCTCTATACCCAACATGAGTCCACAGAGACTTTCTGGCGATCCCCAGTCAGTCGGAACTCATATCAAAGTATAGACGTTCTCGTACCAGATAAACCCTATCATCTCAACTTGTTAGGGATCGTTCCTCGTATACTATTGTAAATTGGAATAACTTCAACCCCGATATGCGACTACCGCTTCCATGGTGAGTTATTTCCTAATTGGGGTATTCAGTGCGCTTGCCATCCCAGCAAGCCACCCACTTGTGTGTATCGACTATCCCAGTCACGCTCGTGGACCCCAGCGTCCTCCAGTTCATCGGAGTATACACAATAGTGAGAGTCTAACCGAATCCAACGATGTCCTATCTCGATTGGATTCTACGACTCTTGAATATATTCTAGATCACGGCCTTAGAGATCAGTCCACGGGTTGTCCCATAGCCATGTGATCTAAGGACTTCTATCCTTATGCGTAGACAAATATTACATAAGATAAAGTTGACCATTTAATAAAAGTGCATTTATTAATCTAAATTGAATAGTTCCTCATTAATTACAATTAATGCTAGCCATACAGCTGGCTTGCAGGACACTATTTCTATCAGGGAGATTGATGGAATAGTGCCCAGCAAGCCAATGTTAATTAGCTTGTTGAAGTACTGTTTTCTTATGGTTTATAATTAATACGCCGTTCATTCATAGTATGTGAAACTGAACAATGGCCAACTTCATCTCTCGCGAACCTATCTAAGCGATTGGATGAAATCCTAAGGTCACAATAGACTATGGGACGATTCACTTCAGTACTGAGTGCAATCATGAAACAGTCTCAAAGGTCGTGATCTTAAAACCGTTCCAAGTCATAGATTCCAAACGAGACGGGGTATCGTAGGAATCGCCAAGACTTGTACAAATATGCATGATTCAGATGGAGTGAATTTGTAGAGTTTCATGAGCAAGGAATTTGAGTCCAGTGCATATGAGTAGGTGATTCAATGGAGGATTGAACGCATCGAACGACCCGAACAGAGAAACCCATTGTGGAAGCGCATGACGCATATCGGTGATGGGATGTTTCTCAAGGCTTATAATAGTGTACGATTTAGTCCTTAGACTTGAGGTACTAGGGCGAATTCGGTACATGGATGTGCGTACTTAGATTTAGGTACTGGTCACGTAGCTTGGCCACAAAGTGCCTAAGTTGGGTGCGTACAAAAGTGTACGCGAGTGGTTAGTACTAAGAGAGGATCTAACACCTCATCCTGATAAGATGAGAGCATTTCCTGTACGTTCTTCGATAATATGTTCCTAGAAACCCATGGCCATGGTTGGTGACGAATTTGGAAGGTATTTCCAAATTAGGCAGTCACACCGGAATTATTATCCAGAATTAGAAAGTACAGAATCGAGATAATTAGAGGTGCCGATCAATTCACACACCCTAGGTCTCGATCGGGAAATCAGTTGTAGAAGGACCGTATGTACATGGCAATTATAAGAGGTGAGGTTCACAATAAATCAATTCACCTTTAATTGGGCTTCATGGGCTTGTGGCTAGACATTGACCATGAAGTGTGGGTACTCCGGAATTAATAGAGGATTTAATTCTAGGAGTGGTCAATTAAAAGTAGTTTAAATGATCGGAGCATTTAATTGCTCGTTAATTAAATCACGAAAGTCGTGGGCCTGCTGCCAGTTGATGGTGAACCCAGAGGGTCACACACAATACAATTGGACTGTGACTGTCTAAAAGGAAAGCAAGTGATTTAAAGTTGTTAAATCAAGATGATTGAATTATGGTATTAATTCAATTGGAGATTATTGATTAGATGACTAATTGATTAATTGATAATTAATTAATTAGAGTTATCTGATTAATTATGGAATTAATTAAAGTAGTTAATTAATTGGAAGAATAAATAATTAACCAATTTGAGTATTGGATAGTTATGGGTTGATTTTGGAATTATCTAAAATTAGGGGTTAGGGGCGATTTCTAGTAGTTGAAAGGAAAAGGAGTTTTTGTTTCTTGAAAAGCAAGTTTGAAGAGATTTATCAAATCTCACATTCCTAAGTTGATAAGGAATGAAGATTTGATAAACAAGGGAAGGAGATCTTTTTAGAGAAGGACTCTTCTCCTATAAATACTCCTTCTCTTCTCTTCATTAAATATATAAGTTTTTGCACAAAGTTTTAAAAAACCCAAAAAGCTTTTGAGAGAAAAATATTTTGCTGAAAATTGAGTGAGAAAAATCGAGTAAGATTATTTTTCAAACAAGAAGTTTTAATTACAAAATCGCCCCCATAGTTTCCGCCCCAAAACCCTAGTCGCCCAATTAGCCTTGGCCGAACCCAAATCGGACCAGATCTGAACCTGGCCGAACCCTGCTCGACCACACAAGCTCTGTGAGTCGATTCTTCCATTGTTATCTCCCGTTCCTTTGCTGACAAACCTGCGAGATCCAGTTCGTAGCCTAAGACTTGTAGGTGTCACTACAATCCGATTGGTGTGGACTAGCTTTGGAGGTGAGACATATGGATCACTCTATCTGTGGATCAAACCAAACACCTGGAGGACACAACCACGACTTGGTGGTCAGGTAATTTGCGATTAACCCCCTTGTGTTTTTATTGATGTTTGATTCATGCTTTTCGTATAATAAACTGTGGAGAAAGATTTATGGGACATATAGGGACCTCGAAAAATTTTAAATTCCGCACTTTGTTGTATTGACAATCGAGCCCCTAGATAGAATATCCCAACAGGTGTGTGACAAACGGTGGAAAAAGTAGAACTTAGAACTCCCAATGAGTAGCTTAGGTATTTTTCTGAAACTAGATAAAAAAATCGAAAGTAAAGAGATCGAAGTGACCTAAGTTTGGGGGAGTGAACCCTTTCTACGAATGAAAAAGCTTTTGAATGCCTAACTTTTAAAAGAAACGAGTAGAGAGGTTGCTAAAATGTATGCACCTCTAGAGTGAAAAGAAAGGCTAAGCCTTCAATGATGAAATTCATGAGACATTTTTTTAATCTCTTCTATGCATTAGTGCAAGAATTGTAAAGCTCAAATTACATGTAAAGCACCAAAACAAGGAGCTAGTAGCCCTTGGAATCAATAAGTGCGAGTTGCACAAACACTCACTATTGGTGCTAGTTCTCATTGCAAAATCTTATGTAAAGCACACAATGTGCTAGTTTTGAATTGTAATATCTCTTGTAAACGCATTGTATCAAGTGAGAAAGAGTTAGGAACTAAAAATGCCAAATTAGTTCAATGTTAGGGACAACTCTTAAATTTCCTACACTTAGTCTCATGGCTGTGATCGGAACAATTAGTTTTTTTTATTCTAAGTTGATGAAAAATACCTTAGTTAACTTGAGGAGTCCATGCAAATAGGTTCAATGATCTTGATTCACCGGGACTCATTTAGAATGATACCTAGCCGATGCCGACACACACACATGTACGGACTTGTTGAGAAAATTATGTGAAAGTCCTAAGATTTGACGTTTTGATCTTGAATGTACCTTTGTACTTGTTTTTGTTTTCTTTGCTCGAGGACGAGCAATAGTTTAAGTTTGGGGGGGTGATAATGTCGTGAAAACATCATTATTACCTGCACTTTCAAGCTCAAAAGTATTGATTGTCCTTAAGCTTTCATGTGTTCTTGGGTGTTTTCCTTTCTTTTGTGTTTCTTTGTGTCGTTGTTCATTGTTTCATGTTTTTGTTGTTGTTGTCATTGATTTTCGTGGTTTTCGTGGCTTTCATAGGAGCCTTTGAATAAGAGCTTCAAGGAAAGAACATTCCGGAGTAAATAATGCAAAGACGTAGATAGCTGCTCACTCCAACAAGTATAACTCTTTCATGGGTTATCCAATGAAGCTTAATTTTTTAGTATGATGTAGAGGGGGAAGTTAGCTACGCTACGGATTTTACGGATCTGCATTTGAAGGTCGGACGAGGGAGAAGCATCTATTTGAAGCTGCCTTGCCAGAATAGCCGAGAGTCAGAGTCGCGACTTCAGAATCCAGAGTTGCGGCCCCGGTAGAAGAGAAGAAAACCTGCAATTCAGAGGCGCGACTTCAGAATCCAGAGTCGCGACTCCTGCTTGCAAAAAAATGCACGCTTTGAAAGAAAAATTGGAATTTCAGCAAGATAAGTGGAGGGCTTTTCCGGCATTTTGCAAGACTTATTTGGGGTTGATATAAATGCTTAAGCAAAACCCTATTTTCACACCTTTTGACACTACACTTTACATTTTCACTTTAATTGGAGAGATTTGGAGGAGGCAATTGGGGAATTTTTGAAGATCTTGAGACTAAGCATTTTCTATCTCTAATTTCATCTTTTTATCTTTAGAATATGGATATGATTATGAGGATGATATTGGATGATTTTATTGATATCATGAGTAGCTAGATCTCCAATTCCTAGGGTTTTATGAATCCTATGTTTGATCTATGATTGAATGATGAATTAATTGTTGATTACATGCTTGTATGTGATTACTTATCTAATTTTGTGCTTATTGTCATCTAATTGCTTGATCACCAATTGGGTGTTATCTATTGGTCTTTAAAGTGCTTGACAAAGTAAATTGGAGATTAGAATTGGAAATTAGATTGTGATTTGATCCTAGGATAGAAATATACCTAGTTCATTTCATATCCTAATAGGTTCAAGCTTAATACATCAACTAGATTAAATCCTTTTAGACATAAATTGGGTTAATTTATCTTGATAGGTTCATATGCAACTCGAAAGATACATGTGAATATATTTAAATCCTAGGATAGTAATCACTAGCATGGGTCATCAATTGATTTAGCTAATTGGTCATAGATTAGACTAGGTGACATAGAACTCTAGGAGCTTTTTATCATTATACCCACCAAGTGTTTGATAATTTGCCCGAGTTACTTTTATTTGCTTTTTCTTAGTGTTAATTGCTAAAACAACCGTCCAAACATATTTGAACCATGAATCTAAGTAGAGTAGCTTTAGTCCTAGTTGGTAGATAGTTGTTAAATTCTCCGTGGGTTCGACACTCGACTTATCTCTTTATTACTTGGGACGATACGTATACTTGCGTGCTTTGCGTGTTAGTTTATATCGCGAACAAGTATACACATCCGTGAGGGTCTAACCGAATCCATTGATGTCCCATCTCAAATGGATTCTATGACCCTTGAATTAATTTTTTGATCACGGCCTTGGAGATCAGTCCACGGGTTGTCCCAAGGCCCTGTGATCTAAGGACTTCCATCCTTATGTTAGATAGTTTTTCATAAGATGAAGGTGACCATGTAAATAAATGCATTTATTAATCGAATCGAATAGTCCATTTATTTGTAACAAAATAAATGCAGCCAAATGAGTTGGCTTGCAGGATACTATTCTATCAGTCCGAAGCCGAACCCGACGAAAACCCAATTAATACTTTATTTAAAGTAATATTACTAGACCTGGAACTGGACCCAATGCAGACTCAACCATGTGACTATGATTGGACTCCGACCTGACCCGTTCAAACCCGAAACTGGGATGTCTTTTTTCTTGGCTTTTCCTACATATTCCATAGTATTTTGAGGAAAATCAAATTATTTTGTCCTGTTAATTGAAAGTAGGTTACTTTCTTTTCAGTTAAATTAATCGGAATTCACATAGAAAATTCAAAAATCCGAAATCACCACAAAATACTCTTATTCCCCAAAAAAAAGTTTTGATAACAATCCCCCTATTACTACTTAAATTGACAATAATCTATTATTAAAATAAACTTTAAATCATGGCTTAATAAACAAAGATATGGGTTATACAGAATCAAGTTTCTCCATACTACTCCATTTCAAAATTCGCATTAAGAAAATAATAAATAAAGAAACCGAGCTACATCATTTCATTACTTATATATAATAGTACAAAGAATCTCATGGTGTACTTTTGTATAAGATCAGAATTAAAAATATCATGTCAAATGTTATTATGATCAGATATAAAAATAAATCCATGTTTTAGAATTCCCTTGTTTTTCTATTTCTAGGTATAGAAAAGTCTGCCTATTTAATATGAGAGAATTTTTTGTGAGAAAAACAGCGACCGTGTTATAAATATTTTTTGTTTTATAACTCAACCTTATTTGTATTAAAAGATATAAAAATTGATTGGGGTATGGGTCGTGTCCAGGTCTGGATCCGACCTGGCCCGCTCGTTCGGGTCTAATATATAAAAAAAAAAAATCGACTCAGCTTCGGGTCGCATCTAGGTCCAGGTATGGACCCAACGTGGAACCGTTTTCTTGGGTTAAAAAGCCAGGTTCTAATAAAAAAAAATTGAATCGGATCCAGGTCAGGTACGGGTCGTTTCCAAGTCCAGGCCTGGACCCATTCGTTTGGTTAAAAAAGTCCGGATCGACATGTCCGATCCTAATAATTAGTATTCAAGTTGGGCCGAGGTATGGACCCGGCATTTGACAGGTTACATGAACTACATTTCAAACGGAGACCTTTGACAGGTTACATGAATTACATTTCAAGTCCATTTAAGTCACTACAGCAATACATGAGCAAAAATCCTGAAGCATGCTTTAGTGAACATCATGACATTATCCAAATGGAATAAAACATCATGAATCATAGATGCAAAATTCCAATCCTTAAAATTATTCTTCATCTCACGGAATGAAAAGATAGCACATAGCATGAATTTGAAATCAAGTAATTGAATTTCTAGAAGCCAAAAAGCTGACCACGAATCTTAATAAATTGAAGCACAATTCGCAATTTCATACGGAAGGGGTTTTTTGCAAGTTAAATCCCTGTGATATGTCTAATGGGCGATATACCTCCCTGTGAAATAAAAATAGGCAAATTAACTCCCTGTGAAATGAATAATGAGCAATTTACCTCCTTGTGATATAAAAATAGGCAATTTACCTCCCTGTGAAATGAAATAATGAGCAATTTACCTCCCTGTGATATGAATAAATGAGCAATTTAGAGGGAGGCAATGTGCTTCTTTTATAAAAACACAGGGAGGCATTTTGTCCTTTTTCTTATCACAGGGAGTTAAATTGCCTATTTAGGATATCACAAGGAGGTATTTTACCCTTTTATTTATCACAGGGAGTTAAATTGCCTATTTTGAATAACACAGGGACTTAATTTGCTATTCACTCCATACAGAAGCTATCATAATTGCGGAATAAATTTCATATAGAAATACAAAAGCATGAACAGTATAGATTCTCAAACTTATGAAAATTAACCGAAAATCCTCAAGAAATCGAGCAAAACCATCCTCTGATGACACTTGATGAATGAAAATCAGATATAACTTGATTCTTACTCCTTTCGAGTTTTTTATTTGTTGCTTTGGCAAAATTTTCTTGTTTACTTTTGTTTGTCGCTTTAGGACTTTAATATAAAATTAATATTATTTCACCAGTTTTACCCTTTTTAGCAATATTCATCATTAATGCTAAGCTTATTTGATTAAAATGGCATTTTGGATTTTACTCCAAAAAAGTGATTAATTATAAAATTTCATAATTAATGTACAATTATTAAAAGCTGACAAATAAAAAAAAAAAAAGGGCGGGAGTACAACTTAAGGCCACTAAGGTTCATCTTTCTGTCAATCATGATTCTTACACCTTAAAAGAAAATTGTCATTTTGATAATTTTTTTCTGTTTGAATAAGTGGACTGTTAATTTTGAGGTTTTTTTTTTTTAATGTTAATATTAAATTCAGTTGTATGAATGTTTTAGGATTGTTATTAAGTTAAAATGTGTTTCACTTTGTTTTTTTCATAAAACGGTGAAATACCTTGATTTTATATTGGAAAATTTACATAGGCACCCCCTGACTATTATCTTAATTATAGAATTTTATCCACTTATTTCAAATATTACAAAGATACCCCCTCGACTAAAACTATATTACAAAGACACCCCTTGTTACCCCCTCAAAAATTACAATTGTTTATTTTCCGAAATTATGTCGGGGCTTTTGTTAAGTTCATAGACACCGACCTTGTCAAATTTCATCGAGTAATTTGGGCGAAATGACGACCGAGTTTGTAATTTTTTGATCTAGGGTTCTTCGCAAACCAAACTTTGAACAATGATTTCTCTCCAATTACTTGATAAAATTTTATAAGTTTGTTGTATATGAACTCGTCTTCATGACACGGAAAAAGGCCAAAAAAGCCCCAACATAGTATTGATAAATAGCAGCCAAAAAATGGCGACCGAGTTTCAAATTTTGGATACAGATTTCTTAAATATTAAATTTTGAACAACAATTATTCCCAAATTACTTGATGAAATTTGACAAGGTTGATATCTGTGCACTCGCCTTGATGAGAGAAAAAAAAAAAACCAACCTTATCAAATTTCATCAAGTAATTTGAGAGAAATTGTTGTTCAAAATTTGGTTCGCGTATAACCCTACATCTGAAATTTCAAACTTAGTCGTCATTTCTCCCAAATTACTCGATGAAATTCGACAATGTTGGTATCTATGAACACATCATGATTAGAAGAATAAAATTCCCAAATTAATTTCGGAAAATAGACAATTATAATTTTTGAGGGGGTGGCAAAGGGTGTCCTTGTAATATAGTTTTGGTCGATAAGGGTGTCTTTGTAATATTAAAATAAGTGAGTAGATTCTGTAATTATGATAATAGTCAGGGAGTGTCTATGAAAATTTTCCTTTTATATATAATAAGATGAGTGCTATTATTTGTGGCTTTATTGAAGTGGTGCTATTTATGATTAGGTAATATTATACCAATACCTATTCTATGATGTTAGTTAAACCCACTTTTATGTTTGTTCTTTAAATTGGAAGTTGATTCTTGAATTCTGATCATTTATAGAGAGCTAAATTATTGATTTTTTTTTGGGAGCATAAATAAGCTTTATTTGTGATTTAATATCCCACATGTGGTGTACATTAAATATGAAGAAAGAGTAGTTGATATAATTTGGACCTTTCATTCACTAGAAATCTCATACATTTCTCGGCCTTTTGGCTAAGATCGAGTGTAGTATATGTTCTTAAGTTTAATATCTGAAATGTGGTCCATTGGACAACACGATATTAAATTATTTTTTTAGGGGGAAAGGTCCATAAAGATAGCTTACTACCAGGATTTTTACGTATCACCCATGCATTGCACTATTGCACGGGTCTGGCGCACCCTACCAATTCAATTTAAATTTTTGATAGCAATTTATATCAAGGAGTTGAAAGGCCAAGACATATATTTGAAATTCAGTTAGATAAATTTATAATAATTTACATGTCTTTTCCTTTAGACTTCTTAATTAGAGATCGCCAATGAATACTGGACTTGTGGTATTATAATTTAAGAAATTGAATCAATTTTTTGGTACCGCTGTTAAAAATCACAGTGGATTAACGTGGTTACAAAATTGATATCATTAATTATGTTGATTGATAATTCTACCCCATAACATCTCAGGTTGGCAAAATAACCCATCATCTTAAAATGTACTGACGATTTTTTAATCCACATTGTTGCCCTATTTCAAAATTGGCTCGAATAAAACACACGTAGACCAATTTGGAAATTTTACTTATTATATTTACATATCTACTTAACTAATTTTGTTTTATAAATAATATTAATAGATCAAATAATACTTTAATATAAATCCGACAAAAAGTAAAAAAAAAATTAAAACCAAATTTGATATAATAGTATTAATATATTTAATATTTAATAATATTATAAAGTTGTATATTATTTAATAAATATTTACTAGAAGTACTTATTTTGAGATTGAATAACATATAGGATAGTGACAATTACGAATCAAATACAATACACTTATTTTTTGATTGAATAAATATTACAAGACAAGATTTGGGCAAAATATTCACTACTACCTCCCACACTCCTACACTCTTTCACAAATTCACATGGGTTGAGCTATGTTGAATAAACTATTCAAACTGATTTTAAGTTTCTATAAGATTTAAAACACTCATAGGTTCAATCAACGATTCAAAACTAATTTGAAAAACATAATCAAAGAATTATCATTAATTGATACAAAAAGGCTGTAAATGAATATTTGACTAAAATCAAGCAAGATATAGTTCGAATTAACGTAAGTCTTTTCACAGAATCTGAGATTGTAATTGAACTCAAATTGGTTTTTAAAGTCATGAACGAGAATTTTATTTTATTTTATCAGTATGAAAAATATTATTCAAACTTAATTAATCAATACTACAAACTAGACTAACTATAAAAAAAAAAAAAAAAATACTAAAAGCTAGACTCAAACTCAAGCAATGACGACTGAACCTAAGACAATATAACTATATAAGATCCTCTAAAAAAAAGACGAATATAAGACAATTTAATTTAATTTTCTTAGAAACTACGTATATAAAAGAAGAAAAAGTGAGATTCTTGGCATGTCCCACAATTCTCTAAATTTTAAATATTCCCACATTTCTTAATATTCTACTCTATCATTCACCAATCCTCTAGATAATGTGATAATTTTCTCTACAAAAATGAGAAAGATGTAATAATTCCTCCAAATTAAAGACGAGATGAAGCCCACGTGCAACCATACATGGTCAATTTCGTCCATTTTCGTCAAATTATTTGACAAGTATGAACTTTGCAGCTAATATTTAAATTATGGCTAAATATGCATTTACATATCTAATGATACCCAATTTACAAAGTGCTCTACTGTATGGTACCAATTATGCAAATTTCCCATTATTTAAGTACAATGTCCTGAAACAAATTTTTTGAAATTCAAGTAAGCAGTCATTAAAATAAGTTATAAGACGAGAAGATATAAAAATAACTCACTTGTGTAACTTTATCACATATTAATCATTAAAATACGATATACTACACAATAATTTAAAAGATCATATTTCATATTAATTAGATAGTCTTACACATTTTTTCCATTTTGGCTAAATTAAAACTTCAAAAGAAAATTGAGCTATTATTATACATTAAATTAAATGCATGACCAATCAATTTCCAACATTCAAGCATCCATATCTGAAATACTATTTTGGTAAGCTACTTTATTTATTCCAATTTGCCAACTATAGAATATTTAATATATGAACAACAAAAGACAAACTTTTTACATATGTTTAAAAATTCCTACATTATAAAGTGTGTTGGCTTCACCTATAAATAGGGACATATTTGCTCTTAGTTCATGCATTAGCAATTTTCTATACAATCTTGTCTCTACTTCTTTTTAGCTAAGAAATTTATCATGGGTGTGGTAACTTATAAGCACGATATTACCCTATCAATCCCACCACAGGAAGTGTTCAAGGCATATGTCCTTGACGCAGACAACCTCCTCCCTAAGATCTTGCCTCAAGCTATAAAAAGTGTCAAAATTCTTAAGGGAGATGGTGGAGCTGGAACTCTTAAACTAGTTACTTTTGGAGAAGGTAAACATTAATTAATATGTATATATATATATATATATATATATATATATATATATATATATATATATATATATATTTTCCTATCAACTCTAAAATTATTATATATACAACTGCTCGAAACAACGAAAATAAAATCGTATTTTTTTTCTTGTGAAAACTAGTCAATTTCAATATTATTATTAGTAAGGTAGAGTTTTTAAAGTTATTTATTTTGGACTGGGTTGTGGAGACTTCTATAATGTCAAACTAAAGCAGTCGTAATCTTAATAGTTTTCAAATTTTGAGTGATAAATCTATTGTTCTACATAACCTTAGGGATACTAAGACAATTATTCATTTTTTAATATGTTCCATATTCAAATTTTGGTAGTCGTATCTTTAGAGTTGATACTATAAAATATTTTAAAATTTGTAATATATACAAACTGAACTTATTTGAACCCTTAGTATGATAATTTATCAGGAATATTTAAAAGTGCATGTATGTTGTACGTCTCTAGTTTCTAGTTTTAATTTCATGGATATTTACGTAAATTAATAAAATTAGCTCTTTTTATGACATAAAATATCATATATTTATGACTTATGTTCAAATTAATTTTAATGAAATATCTTTTTATTGCCATACATCAATTTTATAAGTTGTGCCACTTATTGAACATTGAAATTTTCAAAATTAATTGTTGAAATTGTAACGCAGCGAGCCCATACAAGAGTGCAACAAATCGTGTTGACGAAATAGATGAGGCCAATTACACTTACAAATTCAGTTTGGTCAAAGGTGATGGTTTGGGTGATGCTCTTGATTCCATCTCATACGTTATCAAAATTGAAGCTGCCCCGAACGGAGGATCTGTGGTCAAAACCACCAGTACATACCATACCAAAGGAAATGACCAACGCATTATAGAAGACAAAGTCAAGGAAGGAAATGAAATAACAAAGGGAACGTTCAAGGCCATTGAGGCTTATCTTCGTGCCAATCATGCTTCGTATAACTAGAGAAAGTATGTCAATCTAATAATAATAGTTTTCCTAAATAAGTGCAGTGTCAACTTTGAGGCTGTCTTTTGTATTTTGTTAGTCTGAATAAGTGAATGCAGTGTCAACTTTGATGCTGTCTTTTTTATGTATTTTGTTCGTCTAAATAAATGCAGTTACGAACTTTGAAGTTGTCGTTGTATATAGTATTATTGCTATAATAGTATGGAGTATCGTGAAAGTTCATATGTTTTATTAGAATTGGGTATTTATACAAGTGGAGAATCAATAAAATATTTAGACAACAATAAGTATATAATACAAGGTAAACTGAACCAATAAAATATGAAAGATTTATCAAGCAAGATACTTTTATTTGTTTCTTTAACACAAAAAGAAAAAAAAAATAGACATGTTTATTTTTATATGTCGCTTTAGCAGTTCAATGAAAAATTAATTTTTTTCTATCAATTTTAGTTGTTAATGTTTGTGATTATTTGATTAAAAAAATGTTTTGGAATCTATTGTACGCCAATTTTTTTGGCCTACGGCCTGTTTAGATCTGTCTTGACCTTAGAGAATGGCTACTACATGAAAAGTGGGATTGTTACGATATCAAAGGAGGTTTGTGAGTCCATTATAATTCACCTGGATATAATGTTATGACTCTTCGTGGGCTTTGTCCAATAATGTTTTCGTTTGTCACTAAAGACGTGATAGGTCTCACGTAAATGGATGGCCAATTTTTTTTTTTTTTAAATTAATCTCAAAATGGATTGTGAATTTGCGAAATTGGTCTTTACTTGAAACACAAATATAATTTAGAATTGTTGTCTGAAATTAAGTTTAGAATTTAATAAAAATTGTTTGGTTTGGAAAAATAGCACAATTTATAACAATTTATAAGTATATTTCATATCATATGTCGTTAAAAACAAGGACTTCGAGCGAAACGTATTCTCGAGTTTTTAAGGAAGAACAATTAATTATGTGCTCGTGTATTCAGGTGAAGACCTGAACCTTCTAGGATAACTGAAGTCAACTTTTGAATCAATATTCAATCTTGATGGTGTAGTTGTTGTTTGAAAATTTTCAAACAAGTCAAAACTATATGACCATTGAAACCAAATAGCAGCTTGTGATACCATTGAATAAGAAAAAGAAAATTTGATACCACATTTTTCGTTGCAATATTTATACAAAGTTCAATTTTTTGGACGGATATGGGAAAAGCGTTATGTGCCGCTTTTTTATCCATCTCCATCCAAAAAATGGGGTTTGTTATGAAAGTTTTAATGTAAACTTAAACTCTGATATCAAATTTGCATTTTCATATCTAATGGTACCAAAGTTGCAAGGTTAGTGGTCTATCATGTATAAAAAAAACAAAATTTCCTAGTTTAATACTAATCTTTATAATTAGGTCATGAGTTAAACTTTCACTATTGTGGGTATTTCTCTAGTTTAATACTGGTCTTTATAATTAGTTTGTTTTTTATTTTATTACCAATAACTGGATGTAGCGATTATTGTAACGATGTATTCACTATCCAAAAAAATGATATATTGGAGTTGAAACTATATAAAAATATTTTTAAAATGATATTATATTCAAACTGAAATTGTTCACCCTTATTATTATGTTATATCAGAACTTACACTAATACCATGACCACTTTTTTTTTTTTTTTTTTTTATAAATTACATTGTTATATTTAAAGTTGGCCCAGGCGGAGGATTCGTTAGCAAAACCAACTGCGTGTACCATACCAAAGAAGAATATCAACACATTACAGAATACAAATTCAAAGAAGGAAAGGAAAGGAAATGAAAAGACTTAATATGTCCGACACACCTCGAAAGATATTAAATTCTTGGGAAAAAAAAAAGCGTTTGTTCAGACCATTAAGGCGCATCATCATGTCAATCATGATTCTTACAACTTTAAAAAATTGTCATTTTGATAAGATTTAGACCCCTGAGGTTTTTTGTAAATAATTTTATAAGTTGTAGGCGATATCCAAGCAAGACTTGTTGAACCACATGGGGTTACTTTGTAATTTCTGAAACGTCAGCAAATTCCTTGTAATATGACTAGACCTCAGAAGATCTGAGTTCAAATCACCCTTTTGATAATTTTTGTGTCTGAATAAGTGGACGGTCAATTTTCATGATGTCGCCTTTTGTAGTGTTATTATTGAATTTAGTTGTTTGTATGTTTTTCTCTTTCATGTTTTAGGATTGTTAATGAGTTAAAATGTCTATTTTTTTTCTTCTGATAAATAAATTTCACTCCACACTATGGTAGTTAGTATCGCACAATTCATGCTATGATACATGCTATACGATTCGATGTTGGACCAAAATGATACGACTAGGATGGCGCATCGTTTTCAGTCATGTATCGTTACAATACGATATAGTATCACATTTATCGCGAGTCAAAAGCGATACACATGATACAATTTTATAACTGGGTTGCACCCTGAACCGGGTCGGGTTGGTGCGACTTGGCACGGTCCGAATAAATAAAAAATTATGCTGCTAAAAGCCATGAAAAACAGCTAAAAACATATGATTCTCTTCTTTCCTTTCAAATCCTTGCTATATAATGTCAATTTCTTCTTTTTTTTTTTTCACAATCTCTACCAAAACCTCAAATTAATAACTAAATCAACCAAGAATTTCAGTTTAATTGGGATTTGGAAGCAAAAAATATGCTGTTCTTGTGCGATTTTAGGCGACTAATCTTGGTTATTAGATGTTGAAGATGAAATAGTTAAAGAAGATAAGAATTGGATAGTCTTGACATTGAAAGATTTTTGAAGAAACCCTACGTTTCAGCGGGTATGTTGTCATGTACTTGAAGATGGTGGAATTGAAAAATGGACTTAAGTTGAAACAAAATTTGAGAGAGGAAAAGAAGAAAAATTGGTTGTAGAGAAAGTTTGGGCTTACTGGAGATGATGAAGTGAATGGAAGACATGAAGGGTTAGTTAAGTAATTGTCTTTTGTTCATGTATCACATGATACACGATACGTATCTCAATATGATTCAATACGAGAGGAACACGATAAGATACACGGTTTGATAACCATGCTCCACACTAATAAAATGATAAAATGTCTTTGATTTTATAATAAGAAGATGAGTGCTATTATTTAAGGGATTATTGAAGTGCTATTATTTGGGATTAGCTAACCTTATACCTATACCTATTTTATGATGTTAGTTCAACCCATTTTTATGTTTGTTCTTTGAATTGGAAGTTGGTTCTTCAATTTTGATCATTTATAGAGAATTGAATTATTGAATTATTGGCTAAGATCAAGTGTAGTATTTGTTCTTATCAGTTTAATATCTGATATGTGGATTATTGATCCACACGATATTAAATTACTTTTTTATGGAGGAAGACTCAACAAAATAGCTTGCTATCTGGGTCTTCATGTGTCGTTCGTGTGTTGCACTATTGCACGGGCAGGCACACCACCCACCAGTCCAAGTTAAAAAAATGGCTTTTAACAATTTATTTTTAGAAAATTAGATATATATCAAATCTAAAAATAGTTCTTCACCATCCATTAAAAATAAAATGAAAATTCTGGAGATGGTTTATTAAGCTATTGCAAACATATGGCTTAAGAGCCCGGGAAAAAACCAAATTCCTACCAAGAGAAATTTTATCACAAACCAGGTTTGACTGAAATCAAGACATTTACGTGACAAGTACAACATACTTGTTTTGAGATTGAATGTAACTATAGGATAGTGACAATTATAAAACAAATACAACACACACTTATCTTGTAATTGAATAAATATGAACAGACTAGATTTGGGCAAAATATTCACTCTTACCTCCCATACACCTACATTCATTCAGAAACTCACAAGTTGGAAATGGGTTAAGCTAAGTTGAATACATTATTCAAATTGATTTGAAATTTCTATTAGATTTAAACACTCCTAGGTTCAATCAACGATTCAAAACTAACTTGAAAAATATAATCAAAGAATTGTCATTGATACAAAAAGGCTGTAAATGAATATTTGACTACAATCAAGTAATATATTGTAAGTTTTTCACCGAATTTGAGATTGTAAATGAACACAAATTGGAAATTAAAGACATGAATAAGATTTTTTTTTTTTTTTTGTCAATATGAGGAATTTTATTCAAACTTGATTAATCAATACTAGAAACTAGACTCGAACTCAAACAAGTTTTTAACAATCGAACTTAAGACAAATATAAGGTAATTTAATTTAATTTTTATAGACACTACGTACATAAAAGAAGAAAAAGGAGAGTCTCTTGGCATATCCCACAATGCACTAACTTTTAAATATTCCCTCCTTATGTACATATGCATGCCATATATTGATTATCGATTCATTCTCTCCAGAAAGCACCTTCTTAATATTCTCCTCTATCATTTCCCAATCCTACAGATAATGTGATAATTTTTCCTCCGAAATTGAGGAAAATGTGATAATTTTTTCTCCAACTTAAAGGCGAGATGAAGGCCACGTGCAATCACACATGGCTAATTTCGGCAATTTCCGTCAAATTATTTGACAATGGTATGAACTTTGCAGCTAATATTTAAATTATGATACTAAATATGCATTGACATATCTAATGGTACCTAATTTACAAAGTGCTCTATTGTATGGTACTAATTATGCAAATTTTCCATTATTTAAGTACAATATCAATTTTTTGAAATTCAAGTAAGTAGTCATTAAAATAAGTAATAAGATAACAAGGTATAAAATTTGTGTAACTTATAACATAATAATCATTGAAAATGCGATATACTACACAATAATTTAAAATGTCATATTTCCTACTAGTTAGATGAAAAATTCTAAGGTGACGTCACATCACATGACGTAAGTTATAACCAATAGAATTATGACACATCATTAATAAATTACTTATTTAACAGGTTAATAACAAGTCAGAATAATAATACCATATGCAGTTGTACAATATTATTATTTGACCAAATTCATTGTAATATTTAACCACATCAATAGTAAATTACAAACTAACAAATTACTATAATAATAAATAAATAAATAATTGTGTGAAATAATATTTTCTAATAAACGATATATAATATTTCGTGTTGAATAATTAATAGTAACATTTGAAAAAAATCATAATATTGTTCGTGCACTAGATAAACTCTATCACCTCAAGTAATTAGGATCATTCCCCGTACACTATTGTAAATAGGAATATTCATCCCCGATATGCTACTACCGCTTCCATGGTAAGTTGTTTCCTAGGTGGGATATTTAGTGCGCTTGCCATCCAAGCAAGCCACCCACTCGTGTGTATCGACTATCACAGTCACGCTCGTGGACCCCAACGTCCTCCAGTTCATCAGAGTATACACATCCGTGAGGGTCTAACCGAATCCATTGATGTCCCATCTCAAATGGATTCTATGACCCTTGAATTAATTTTTTGATCACGGCCTTGGAGATCAGTCCACGGGTTGTCCCAAGGCCCTGTGATCTAAGGACTTCCATCCTTATGTTAGATAGTTTTTCATAAGATGAAGGTGACCATGTAAATAAATGCATTTATTAATCGAATCGAATAGTCCATTTATTTGTAACAAAATAAATGCAGCCAAATGAGTTGGCTTGCAGGATACTATTCTATCAGTCCGAAGCCGAACCCGACGAAAACCCAATTAATACTTTATTTAAAGTAATATTACTAGGCCTGGAACTGGACCCAATGCAGACTCAACCATGTGACTATGATTGGACTCCGACCTGACCCGTTCAAACCCGAAACTAGGATCTCTTTTTTCTTGGCTTTTCCTACATATTCCATAGTATTTTGAGGAAAATCAAATTATTTTGTCTTGTTAATTGAAAGTACGTTACTTACTTTTCCGTTAAATTAATCGGAATTCACATAGAAAATTCAAAAATCCGAAATCACCACAAAATATTCTTATTCCCCTAAAAAAAGTTTTGATTACAATCCCCCTATTACTACTTAAATTGACAATAATCTATTATTAAAATAAACTTTAAATCATGGCTTAATAAACAAAGATATGGGTTATACAGAATCAAGTTTCTCCATACTACTCCATTTCAAAATTCGCATTAAGAAAATAATAAATAAAGAAACCGAGCTACATCATTTCATTACTTATATATAATAGTACAAAGAATCTCATGGTGTACTTTTGTATAAGATCAGAATTAAAAATATCATGTCAAATGTTATTATGATCAGATATAAAAATAAATCCATCTTTTAGAATTCCCTTGTTTTTCTATTTCTAGGTATAGAAAAGTCTGCCTATTTAATATGAGAGAATTTTTTGTGAGAAAAACAGCGACCGTGTTATAAATATTTTTTGTTTTATAACTCAACCTTATTTGTATTAGAAGATATAAAAAAATTGATTGGGGTATGGGTCGTGTCCAGGTCTGGATCCGACCTGGCCCGCTCGTTCGGGTCTAATATATAAAAAAAATAAATCGACTCAGCTTCGGGTCGCATCTAGGTCCAGGTATGGACCCAACGTGGAACCGTTTTCTTGGGTTAAAAAGCCAGGTTCTAATAAAAAAAAATTGATTCGGATCCAGGTCAGGTACGGGTCGTTTCCAAGTCCAGGCCTGGACCCATTCGTTTGGTTAAAAAAGTCCGGATCGACATGTCCGATCCTAATAATTAGTATTCAAGTTGGGCCGAGGTATGGACCCGGCATTTGACAGGTTACATGAACTACATATCAAACGGAGACCTTTGACAGGTTACATGAATTACATTTCAAGTCCATTTAAGTCACTACAGCAATACATGAGCAAAAATCCTGAAGCATGCTTTAGTGAACATCATGACATTATCCAAATGGAATAAAACATCATGAATCATAGATACAAAATTCCAATCCTTAAAATTATTCTTCATCTCACGGAATGAAAAGATAGCACATAGCATGAATTTGAAATCAAGTAATTGAATTTCTAGAAGCCAAAAAGCTGACCACGAATCTTAATAAATTGAAGCACAATTCGCAATTTCATACGGAAGGGGTTTTTTGCAAGTTAACTCCCTTTGATATGTCTAATGGGCGATATACCTCGCTGTGAAATAAAAATAGGCAAATTAACTCCCTGTGAAATGAATAATGAGCAATTTACCTCCTTATGATATAAAAATAGGCAATTTACCTCCCTGTGAAATGAAATAATGAGCAATTTACTTCCTTGTGATATGAATAAATGAGCAATTTAGAGGGAGGCAATGTGCTTCTTTTATAAAAACACAGGGAGGCATTTTGTCATTTTTCTTATCATAGGGAGTTAAATTGCCTATTTAGGATATCACAAGGAGGTATTTTGCCCTTTTATTTATCACAGGGAGTTAAATTGCCTATTTTGAATAACACAGGGACTTAATTTGCTATTCACTCCATACAGAAGCTATCATAATTGCGGAATAAATTTCATATAGAAATACAAAAGCATGAACAGTATAGATTCTCAAACTTATGAAAATTAACTGAAAATCCTCAAGAAATCGAGCAAAACCTGCCTCTGATGACACTTGATGAATGAAAATCAGATATAACTTGATTCTTACTCCTTTCGAGTTTTTTATTTGTTGCTTTGGCAAAATTTTCTTGTTTACTTTTGTTTGTCGCTTTAGGACTTTAATATAAAATTAATATGATTTCACCAGTTTTACCCTTTTTAGCAATATTCATCATTAATGCTAAGCTTATTTGATTAAAATGGCATTTTGGATTTTACTCCAAAAAAGTGATTAATTATAAAATTTCATAATTAATGTACAATTATTAAAAGCTGACAAATAAAAAAAAAAAAAAGGGCGGGAGTACAACTTAAGGCCATTAAGGTTCATCTTTCTGTCAATCATGATTCTTACACCTTAAAAGAAAATTGTCATTTTGATAATTTTTTTCTGTTTGAATAAGTGGACTGTTAATTTTGAGGTTGTTTTTTTTAATGTTAATATTAAATTCAGTTGTATGAATGTTTTAGGATTGTTATTAAGTTAAAATGTGTTTCACTTTGTTTTTTTCATAAAACGGTGAAATACCTTGATTTTATATTGAAAAATTTACATAGGCACCCCCTGACTATTATCTTAATTATAGAATTTTATCCACTTGTTTCAAATATTACAAAGATACCCCCTCGACTAAAATTATATTACAAAGACACCCCTTGCTACCCCCTCAAAAATTACAATTGTTTATTTTCCGAAATTATGTCGGGGCTTTTGTTAAGTTCATAGACACCAACCTTGTCAAATTTCATCGAGTAATTTGGGCGAAATGACGACCGAGTTTGTAATTTCTTGATCTAGGGTTCTTCGCAAACCAAACTTTGAACAATGATTTCTCTCCAATTACTTGATAAAATTTTATAAGTTTGTTGTATATGAACTCGTCTTGATGACACGGAAAAAGGCCAAAAAAGCCCCAACTTAGTATTGATAAATAGCAGCCAAAAAATGGCGACCGAGTTTGAAATTTTGGATACAGATTTCTTAAATATTAAATTTTGAACAACAATTATTCCCAAATTACTTGATGAAATTTGACAAGGTTGATATCTGTGCACTCGCCTTGATGAGAGAAAAAAAAGACACCAACCTTATCAAATTTCATCAAGTAATTTGAGAGAAATTGTTGTTCAAAATTTGGTTCGCGTATAACCCTACATCTGAAATTTCAAACTTAGTCGTCATTTCTCCCAAATTACTCGATGAAATTCGACAATGTTGGTATCTATGAACACATCATGATGAGAAGAATAAAATTCCCAAATTAATTTCGGAAAATAGACAATTGTAATTTTTGAGGGGGTAGCAAAGGGTGTCCTTGTAATATAGTTTTGGTCGATAAGGGTGTC
The DNA here is from genome assembly GCA_038501285.1 of Penstemon eatonii. NCBI lineage: Eukaryota > Viridiplantae > Streptophyta > Magnoliopsida > Lamiales > Plantaginaceae > Penstemon > Penstemon eatonii. The sequence continues at coordinate 53,651,202 of CM076715.1, read as the reverse complement.
TTTGTAATATTAAAATAAGTGAGTAAATTCTGTAATTATGATAATAGTCAGAGAGTGTCTATGAAAATTTTCCTTTTATATATAATAAGATGAGTACTATTATTAGTGGCTTTATTGAAGTGGTGCTATTTATGATTAGGTAATATTATACCAATACCTATTCTATGATGTTAGTTAAACCCACTTTTATGTTTGTTCTTTAAATTGGAAGTTGATTCTTGAATTCTGATCATTTATAGAGAGCTAAATTATTGAATTTTTTTTTTTGGGAGCATAAATAAGCTTTATTTGTGATTTAATATCCCACATGTGGTGTACATTAAATATGAAGAAAGAGTAGTTGATATAATTTGGACCTTTCATTCACTAGAAATCTCATACATTTCTCGGCCTTTTGGCTAAGATCGAGTGTAGTATATGTTCTTAAGTTTAATATCTGAAATGTGGTCCATTGGACAACACGATATTAAATTATTTTTTTAGGGGGAAAGGTCCATAAAGATAGCTTACTACCAGGATTTTTACGTATCACCCATGCATTGCACTATTGCACGGGTCTGGCGCACCCTACCACTCCAATTTAAATTTTTGATAGCAATTTATATCAAGGAGTTGAAAGGCCAAGACATATATTTGAAATTCAGTTAGATAAATTTATAATAATTTACATGTCTTTTCCTTTAGACTTCTTAATTAGAGATCGCCAATGAATACCGGACTTGTGGTATTATAATTTAAGAAATTGAATCAATTTTTTGGTACCGCTGTTAAAAATCACAGTGGATTAACGTGGTTACAAAATTGATATCATTAATTATGTTGATTGATAATTCTACCCCATAACATCTCAGGTTGGCAAAATAACCCATCATCTTAAAATGTACTGACGATTTTTTAATCCACATTGTTGCCCTATTTCAAAATTGGCTCGAATAAAACACACGTAGACCAATTTGGAAATTTTACTTATTATATTTACATATCTTCTTAACTAATTTTGTTTTATAAATAATATTAATAGATCAAATAATACTTTAATATAAATCCGACAAAAAGTAAAAAAAAATTAAAACCAAATTTGATATAATAGTATTAATATATTTAATATTTAATAATATTATAAAGTTGTATATTATTTAATAAATATTTACTAGAAGTACTTATTTTGAGATTGAATAACATATAGGATAGTGACAATTACGAATCAAATACAATACACTTATTTTTTGATTGAATAAATATTACAAGACAAGATTTGGGCAAAATATTCACTCCTACCTCCCACACTCCTACACTCATTCACAAATTCACATGGGTTGAGCTATGTTGAATAAACTATTCAAACTGATTTTAAGTTTCTATAAGATTTAAAACACTCATAGGTTCAATCAACGATTCAAAACTAATTTGAAAAACATAATCAAAGAATTATCATTAATTGATACAAAAAAGCTGTAAATGAATATTTGACTAAAATCAAGCAAGATATAGTTCGAATTAACGTAAGTCTTTTCACAGAATCTGAGATTGTAATTGAACTCAAATTGGTTTTTAAAGTCATGAACGAGAATTTTATTTTATTTTATCAGTATGAAAAATATTATTCAAACTTAATTAATCAATACTACAAACTAGACTAACTATAAAAAAAAAATACTAAAAGCTAGACTCAAATTCAAGCAATGACGACTGAACCTAAGACAATATAACTATATAAGATCCTCTAAAAAAAAGATGAATATAAGACAATTTAATTTAATTTTCTTAGAAACTACGTATATAAAAGAAGAAAAAGTTAGATTCTTGGCATGTCCCACAATTCTCTAAATTTTAAATATTCCCACCTTTCTTAATATTCTACTCTATCATTCACCAATCCTCTAGATAATGTGATAATTTTCTCTACAAAAATGAGAAAGATGTAATAATTCCTCCAAATTAAAGACGAGATGAAGCCCACGTGCAACCATACATGGTCAATTTCGTCCATTTTCGTCAAATTATTTGACAAGTATGAACTTTGCAGCTAATATTTAAATTATGGCTAAATATGCATTTACATATCTAATGATACCCAATTTACAAAGTGCTCTACTGTATGGTACCAATTATGCAAATTTTCCATTATTTAAGTACAATATCCTGAAACAAATTTTTTGAAATTCAAGTAAGCAGTCATTAAAATAAGTTATAAGACGAGAAGATATAAAAATAACTCACTTGTGTAACTTTATCACATATTAATCATTAAAATACGATATACTACACAATAATTTAAAAGATCATATTTCATATTAATTAGATAGTCTTACACATTTTTTCCATTTTGGCTAAATTAAAACTTCAAAAGAAAATTGAGCTATTATTATACATTAAATTAAATGCATGACCAATCAATTTCCAACATTCAAGCATCCATATCTGAAATACTATTTTGGTAAGCTACTTTATTTATTCCAATTTGCCAACTATAGAATATTTAATTTATGAACAACAAAAGACAAACTTTCTACATATGTTTAAAAATTCCTACATTATAAAGTGTGTTGGCTTCACCTATAAATAGGGACATATTTGCTCTTAGTTCATGCATTAGCAATTTTCTATACAATCTTGTCTCTACTTCTTTTTAGCTAAGAAATTTATCATGGGTGTGGTAACTTATGAGCACGATATCACCCTATCAATCCCACCACAGGAAGTGTTCAAGGCATATGTCCTTGACGCAGACAACCTCCTCCCTAAGATCTTGCCTCAAGCTATAAAAAGTGTCAAAATTCTTAAGGGAGATGGTGGAGCTGGAACTCTTAAACTAGTTACTTTTGGAGAAGGTAAACATTAATTAATATGTATATATATATATATATATATATAGTGGAGCTGGAACTCTTAAACTAGTTACTTTTGGAGAAGGTAAACATTAATTAATATGTATATATATATATATATATATATATATATATATATATATATATATATATATATATATATATTTTCCTATCAACTCTAAAATTATTATATATACAACTGCTCGAAACAACGAAAATAAAATCGTATTTTTTTTCTTGTGAAAACTAGTCAATTTCAATATTATTATTAGTAAGGTAGAGTTTTTAAAGTTATTTATTTTGGACTGGGTTGTGGAGACTTCTATAATGTCAAACTAAAGCAGTCGTAATCTTAATAGTTTTCTAATTTTGACTGATAAATCTATTGTTCTACATAACCTTAGGGATACTAAGACAATTATTCATTTTTTAATATGTTCCATATTCAAATTTTGGTAGTCGTATGTAAGAGTTGATACTATAAAATATTTTAAAATTTGTAATATATACAAACTGAACTTATTTGAACCATTAGTATGATAATTTATCAGGAATATTTAAAAGTGCATGTATGTTGTACGTCTCTAGTTTCTAGTTTTAATTTCATGGATATTTTCGTAAATTAATAAAATTAGCTCTTTTTATGACATAAAATATCATATATTTATGACTTATGTTCAAGTTAATTTTAATGAAATATCTTTTTATTGCCAATACATCAATTTTATAAGTTGTGCCACTTATTGAACATTGAAATTTTCAAAATTAATTGTTGAAATTGTAACGCAGCGAGCCCATACAAGAGTGCAACAAATCGTGTTGACGAAATAGATGAGGCCAATTACACTTACAAATTCAGTTTGGTCAAAGGTGATGGTTTGGGTGATGCTCTTGATTCCATCTCTTACGTTATCAAAATTGAAGCTGCCCCGAACGGAGGATCTGTGGTCAAAACCACCAGTACATACCATACCAAAGGAAATGACCAACGCATTATAGAAGACAAAGTCAAGGAAGGAAATGAAATAACAAAGGGAACGTTCAAGGCCATTGAGGCTTATCTTCGTGCCAATCATGCTTCGTATAACTAGAGAAAGTATGTCAATCTAATAATAATAGTTTTCCTAAATAAGTGCAGTGTCAACTTTGAGGCTGTCTTTTGTATTTTGTTAGTCTGAATAAGTGAATGCAGTGTCAACTTTGATGCTGTCTTTTGTATGTATTTTGTTCGTCTAAATAAATGCAGTTACGAACTTTGAAGTTGTCGTTGTATATAGTATTATTGCTATAATAGTATGGAGTATCGTGAAAGTTCATATGTTTTATTAGAATTGGGTATTTATACAAGTGGAGAATCAATAAAATATTTAGACAACAATAAATATATAATACAAGATAAACTGAACCAATAAAATATGAAAGATTTATCAAGCAAGATACTTTTATTTATTTCTTTAACACAAAAAGAAAAAAAAATAGACATGTTTATTTTTATATATCGCTTTAGCAGTTCAATGAAAAATTAATTTTTTTCTATCAATTTTAGTTGTTAATGGTTGTGATTATTTGATTAAAAAAATGTTTTGGAATCTATTGTACGCCAATTTTTTTGGCCTACGGCCTGTTTAGATCTGTCTTGACCTTAGAGAATGGCTACTACATGAAAAGTGGGATTGTTACGATATCAAAGGAGGTTCGTGAGTCTATTTTAATTCACCTGGATATAATGTTATGACTCTTATAATGTTTTCGTTTGTCACTAAAGACATGATAGGTCTCACGTAAATGGATGGCCAATTTTTTTTTTTTTAAAAATTAATCTCAAAATGGATTGTGAATTTACGAAATTGGTCTTTACTTGAAACACAAATATAATTTAGAATTGTTGTCTGAAATTAAGTTTAGAATTTAATAAAAATTGTTTGGTTTGGAAAAATAGCACAATTTATAACAATTTATAAGTATATTTCATATCATATGTCGTTAAAAACAAGGACTTCGAGCGAAACGTATTCTCGAGTTTTTAAGGAAGAACAATTAATTATGTGCTCGTGTATTCAGGTGAAGACCTGAACCTTCTAGGATAACTGAAGTCAACTTTTGAATCAATATTCAATCTTGATGGTGTAGTTGTTGTTTGAAAATTTTCAAACAACTCAAAACTATATGACCATTGAAACCAAATAGCAGCTTGTGATACCATTGAATAAGAAAAAGAAAATTTGATACCACAGTTTTCATTGCAATATTTATACAAAGTTCAATTTTTTGGACGGAGATGGGAAAAGCGTTACGTGCCGCTTTTTTGTCCGTCTCCATCCAAAGAATGGGGTTTGGTATGAAAGTTTTAATGTAAACTTAAACTCTGATATCAAATTTGCATTTTCATATCTAATGGTACCAAAGTTGCAAGGTTCGTGGTCTATCATGTATAAAAAAAACAAAATTTCCTAGTTTAATACTAATCTTTATAATTAGGTCATGAGTTAAACTTTCACTATTGTGGGTATTTCTCTAGTTTAATACTGGTCTTTATAATTAGTTTGTTTTTTATTTTATTACCAATAACTGGATGTAGCGATTATTGTAACGATGTATTCACCGTCCAAAAAAATGATATATTGGAGTTGAAACTATATAAAATTATTTTTAAAATGATATTATATTCAAACTGAAATTGTTCACCCTTATTATTATGTTATATCAGAACTTACACTAATACCATGACCACTTTTTTTTTTTTTTTTTATAAATTACATTGTTATATTTAAAGTTGCCCCAGGCGGAGGATTCGTTAGCAAAACCACCTGCGTGTACCATACCAAAGAAGAATATCACCACATTACAGAATACAAATTCAAAGAAGGAATGGAAAGGAAAGGAAAAGACTTAATATGTCCGACACATCTCGAAAGATATTAAATTCTTGGGAAAAAAAAAAGCGTTTGTTCAGACCATTAAGGCGCATCATCATGTCAATCATGATTCTTACAACTTTAAAAAATTGTCATTTTGATAAGATTTAGACCCCTGAGGTTTTTTGTAAATAATTTTATAAGTTGTAGGCGGTATCCAAGCAAGACTTGTTGAACCACATGGGGTTACTTTGTAATTTCTGAAACGTCAGCAAATTCCTTGTAATATGACTAGACCTCAGGAGATCTGAGTTCAAATCACCCTTTTGATAATTTTTGTGTCTGAATAAGTGGACGGTCAATTTTCATGATGTCGCCTTTTGTAGTGTTATTATTGAATTTAGTTGTTTGTATGTTTTTCTCTTTCATGTTTTAGGATTGTTAATGAGTTAAAATGTCTTTTTTTTTTTTTTTTTTTTTTTTCTGATAAATAAATTTCACTCCACACTATGGTAGTTAGTATCGCACAATTCATGCTATGATACATGCTATACGATTCGATGCTGGACCAAAATGATACGACTCGGATGGCGCATCGTTTTCAGTCATGTATCGTTACAATACGATATATTATCGCATTTATCGCGAGTCAAAAGCGATACACATGATACAATTTTATAACTGGGTTGCACCCTGAACCGGGTCGGATCGGGTCGGTGCGACTTGGCACGGTCCGAATAAATAAAAAATTATGCTGCTAAAAGCCATGAAAAACAGCCAAAAACATACGATTCTATTCTTTCCTTTCAAATCCTTGCTATATAATGTCAATTTCTTTTTTTTTTTTTTTTTCACAATCTCTACCAAAACCTCAAATTAATAACTAAATCAACCAAGAATTTCAGTTTAATTGGGATTTGGAAGCAAAAAATATGCGGTTCTTGTGCGATTTTAGGCGACGAATCTTGGTTATTAGATGTTGAAGTTGAAATAGATGAAGATGAAATAGTGATGAGGGGTATTTTGAGCACCACATTGGGAAGCCCGAGCAAGATCGAAATGTGTAGAATCCGACCATGCTCATCTAAAACTGAGCCCAGATCGCGGCCTATTCAGTCCGATCACCTAGGGAATGCTCGTGATCAGAATTTACTGTTGGGCCGATCATAGGCCCAAGCCCTTGGGCCAGAGAAATATATCCTTGTGGATGGAGTAGCTAGCTCATCATTTTTCACTATAAATACCAGTTGCATTTATGACGCCAGACACGCTTCCCCAGGTGCACACTACTCGAAGCTGCTGCTCGGACAGATTAATCCGATCGCTTTTATATGTATTTCGCCCTCTAGCTTGTACGGCATCCTATAATGCTCGGATAGGACCCCAAATATTTGTAACTTGTACATCAACGTTCGGAAGACTTATACACATTGATCTTTTACTTGTTCCCTAGCGTTTATAATATTATTTTATTAATATCTATCATACTACGAATTTGCGTATGATCAATTGGCGGCCACCGTGTGGCCTTATTTGGGTGTTAGATCGAAAAGTGCCTACTACGAGAAGGAATACATATAACAGAGGAGAACCATCCCTCGCTGCGGGGGTTCAAAACTCAGTCAACAATGAGCTTGACAATCTATCCAGGGCGGCTCAACAACCAGAAGTTCCGCCAATTCCCCCTCAGGATAACGCTCTAATACACACAACCATTGCCGACCTGAGGTCCATCATAGGCACAATGTGCAGGGAATTTTTAAATAGTGGAAGGGCTGACCAATCTCCCGTGGACCAGCCACCTGCCTATGGGGGACCAGAAATCCGTTCTTCGAACGTCCAGAAGGAAAATAGTATGTTACGAGCTACTTCGAATGCTCCCGCACCGAACTTGCCCCGAGCAGCTCCCATGAAATCTAATCTCCCTCGAAAAATCCGGTGCAATCTGTACAAAATCTGGAGGACTCTATGGTAGGGGAAAGCCACCCAATGGATATGTCAGGAAAGAAAAAATCAGCCTATAAAAGAATTACAGAATCCGAGCTCGAAAGAATAGTGCAAGAACGAGTTGCAAAGAAGTTAGACCAGGAGGAGGCGGTGATAGAGATTCGTCATGCCACTACCGCCGCTAGGGGCACCGAGATGAACCAAAATAGGGAAATTGTACCAGGGAACATCCGAGATAGAGAGATCGGCAATAGTATCATGCGATGTTCGCCATTCTGCAAAGAAATACGTGAAGCCAGGAATACAGAGACAGTACCAACAAGGTTACCACGGTATAACGGGACTACCGACCCCGGGGAACATGTCAACAGTTTCATTAATGTGATGAACTTATATGGACATTCGGAAGATTTCTGCTGCAAGATTATGGTCACAACCTTTGAAGGAATTGCCCTTGATTGGTTCGGAAAATTACCGCCGAATTCAATATTCTCTTTCGATAAATTTTGTGACAAATTTAAGCATCAATTTGCGAGCCAGAGAAAACCTAAGTTGCAGGCAAATCATTTGGGAACAGTAAAACAATGGGAATGAGAGACCTTGAGGCAATGGCTATCTAGATTTAGTATCGAGCTATTGAAAGTCGATACCCCTCAAATCGAATACTTATCTTCTCTGATGTTCGAATTAACTAGGAGCGTTGAATTTGGAAATGCGTTATGTAGGAAGCAACCAAAGTCTTTTGAACGAATAATGGAGATTTCTGAGAAGTATATGATTCAGGAGGAGATGAATAGAGTAAAAAATGCACATAGCCCAAAGCTCCCTCCAAACAAAAAGCAAGATCGAGCCCCCATACCAAAACCAAACGACTATGGAGGGACGAATAGAGGATCGATATGGCAGCGACTCAACGCATATAAGCCGCAGGTACCAGTACAAAGGCCGAATGCCTACTGCCCACCTTATGATCAAAACCGACCACCTCGACTTGAAAAGATTCAATTCACAAAGTTGAATATCCCAAAAGAGGAAATTTTAACGGTATTGGAAGAAGGAAATTTAATCCCGGAAGCCCAGCGGATTACCCAGGCAAGACCAGGGGCAATGGGATATGACCAATACTGCAGGTACCATAGAGCTCGGGGGCACAGTACTGAGAATTGTTATCAGCTAAAGGTTGAGATCGAGAAGTTAATTGCACAAGGAAAACTCAAGGAGTTTGTCAAAGGAAATAACTACAAAGGCCAATATAGATCTAGAAGTCCACGGAAATTTAACAATCAGCGAAAGGAGGTTCGGAACCAGGGAGAAGAGCAATTGAACGGAGTGATAAACCTGATTGCGGGCGGACCAGCCGGAGGAGATAGCAAGAACGCTAGGAAAAGGACAATGAGGTCGATAAAATCATCCGTTTCGACCAAAAGGGAAATATTTTCTTTGGAATTCCCATCAATGAAAAATCAAGTCATAAGTTTTAGCGATGCCGATCGACCTTCCGATGTAACCTGGGATACAAATGAGGATGATCCAGATATTTCTATGGTGTTAACGTTGAAAATAGCTAATTTTGAAGTTAAAAGGATTTTGGTTGACAATGGAAGTTCAGCGAACATTATCTCCTCAGAGGCCCTCACTCGAATGAATCTTCAGCATCCTCATCTCGACCGAGTAGCCACTCTTTTAGTCGGGTTCGAAGGGTCAGAGATTGTCCCATTAGGAACCATTCTATTAAGCACAACCCTAGGAAGAAAACCTAAAAGCGTAACAAGGATGATAAAATTTCTGGTGGTCGAAACGCCTTTTGCCTACAATGCTATATTGGGAAGACCTGCTCTAAATACCTTCAAGGCAGTAGTGTCTACTTACCATCAAAAGGTGAAATTCCCAACAGACGGAGGAGTAGGGGAGGTACGAAACGATCAATACATGGCTTGGGAATGTTACAACTCATCTTTAAGCATAAAAAAGAAAGTGGAGCCCGAAACCCCAGCAAAACAAAAATTGGTTGATTTGGAATCAGGCCCGGCCTCTAATTTACCAATTCCCAAAACTAAAAAGCTGCAAGGAAAGAAAGGAAAGAATGTAGACATGAGCATACAAGCACCTGATCATAAAAAGGTGATATTAGTCCCAGGATGTCCGGAGAAAGTCACCAGAATTGGAACAGAACTAAGGTCATAAAAAGGTGATATTAGGGGAGGTACGAAACGATCAATACATGGCTTGGGAATGTTACAACTCATCTTTAAGCATAAAAAAGAAAGTGGAGCCCGAAACCCCAGCAAAACGAAAATTGGTTGATTTGGAATCAGGCCCGGCCTCTTTACCAATTCCCGAAACTGAAAAGCTGCAAGGAAAGAAAGGAAAGAATGTAGACATGAGCATACAAGCACCTGATCATAAAAAGGTGATATTAGTCCCAGGATGTCCGGAGAAAGTCACCAGAATTGGAACAGAACTAAGTGAAGAAATGAAGTCTATGCTTTTGGAATTCTTACAAGAAAATGTAGACGTGTTTGCTTGGAGCTTGGACGATATTGTGGGAATCGACCCCCGCGTAATCACCCACTCTTTAAACATCGATCCTAAAGCTAAGCCAGTGAGACAGAAGAAACGTAACCACGGACGAGAGAAGGATAAGATAATTAAGGCAGAAGTTGAAAGGTTATTGGCTGCTGGACAAATCAAAGAAATGAAATTCACCGAGTGGTTATGTAATGTGGTACTGGTCTCCAAGGGAGACAAGGCAGAGAATAAGTGGAGGATGTGTAACGATTTTACTGATTTAAACAAATTGTGCCCGAGGGATCCCTACCCGCTACCCATGATCGATATGTTGGTAGACTCCACTGCAGGATTTGTGTTTTTTAGCATGATGGATGCTTTCCAGGGATTTTACCAAATTTTCATGAATGTAAAGGATCAGGACAAAACCGCATTCATCACAGAGCAAGGAGTCTATTGCTTCGTAGTTATGCCGTTCGGTCTAAGAAACGCGGGCACAACCTATCAAAGGCTGGTGAATATGATGTTTAAAGAGTTAATTGGAGAAATCACGGAAGTTTATGTCGACGATATGCTTGTAAAGAGCATGACAGAAGAAGACCACATTAAGCATCTCCGCAGATGCTTTGACATATTGAGAAAATATGGAATGAAATTAAACTCGGCTAAATGCACTTTCGGGGTGCGATCGGGAAAATTTCTTGGATATCTTGTCCACGAAAGGGGGATCGAAGCTAACCCAGAGAAGATCCGAGCAGTGACCAATCTTCAACCACCAAAGAAACTTTCAGACGTTCAGAGTTTGGTCGGAAAAATTATCTCATTGAACAGATTTATCTCTCGATCTGCCGACAAGAGTTTGCCGTTTTTCAAGCTATTGCGTAAGTCAAAGTATTTCAAGTGGGATGCTGAATGTGACAAGGCTTTCGAAGACCTAAAAACCTACTTAACTTCACCTCCGATGCTGGCCAAGCTACGGATGGAAAGCCTTTGTACCTCTACATAGTCGTTTCAAACGAGGTTGTTAGTTCGGTACTGGTAAAGTTAGAAGAGTCCGTTCAAAAACCGGTCTATTACTTGAGCAAATTGTTGCAAGGTGCAGAGAAGAATTATATGGAAATTGAAAAATTCGCACTTGCCTTGGTAGTTGCTGTGCGAAGACTAAAACCCTATTTCAAACTTATAAGGTTATTGTCTTAACAAACCAATCTTTGAGGCAGGTCTTATCTATGCCGGAAGCATCCGGTCGATTAATTAAATGGGCAATTGAATTGGGGCAATTCGAGATTGAGTACCTGCCGCGAACAGCAGTAAAGGCACAAGTGCTAGCCGACTTCCTGGTGGAATCCACTAGTATGAAAAGCATAGAGAATGGAGAAAACTCCGAAATAAACATGCTAACAGAGGTTGAAGACCCAACATGGTTAATGCACGTGGATGGCTCTTCGACCAGGGAAGGAGGCGGAGCAGGAATTCATTTTCAAGGACCCAACGGAGAAGATTTGAGTTATGCAATCACTTTAGATTTTGTAGTTACAAACAATGAAGCGGAATACGAAGCCCTGATTGCAGGACTGGAGATGGCCTTGAAGGCTAAGGTAAGATCAATTAATGTGCTTACAGATTCTGAACTTGTCCACAGGCAGGTGAAGGGAATTTACGAAGCGAAGGAGTTCAACATGATAAAATATTTAAACAAGGCAAAAAGTCTGATATCACAATTTGAAAAGTTTGACATTCAGCCTGTTCCTAGAGAAGAAAATTTGTGGGCTGACCTGTTGTCAAAATTCACTGGTATAGCGGACGGATAGAAGGAAAGGAATATTACATGGCTATTGTCGAACACATCTGCTATCGATCTGGATGTCATTCCTGGCATCGACATCATGGAAATCGACGAACAAAAGATCTCTTGGATCGACCCCTTCATCGATTATCTAAAGAAAGGAGAACTGCCAGAAGATGCTAACGAAGCCAGAAGGGTTAAGTATCGATCCCCGTCTTTTACCCTGATTGATGATAAACTCTACAAACGATCCTCCTCTGGAATTCTATTAAAATGTATCTCGGAAAATCAATATGATATGATTCTAAGGGAAGTTCACGAGGGAGAAGCAGGAAATCATGGCGGAGCTCGAGCATTAGCCCTAAAATGTTCGAGAACTGGATATTATTGGCCAACCCTCTTTTACGATGCGGTGGATTATGTGAAGAAGTGTCATCATTGTCAAATTCATTCGAATTTGATCCATCAGCCAGCCGAGCAGATGCACTCCATCCCAATCTGTTGGCCGTTCGATAAATGGGGTATCGATATTGTCGGTCCTTTCCCGACCGCCAGGTCAAGGAAAAATTATGTATTGGTCACGGTCGAATATTTCAGTAAATGGGTCGAATGTGTAGCTCTGACCAAGATCACGCAATTTCAAGTTATAAATTTTCTATGGAAAAATATTGTTTGTCGATTCGGAATTCCCAGAGTCCTAATATCCGACAATGGAACGCAATTTGTTGGCAAAAAGGTCACAGATTGGTGTGAGAAGTTCGGGATACAGCAAAATTTTGCATCAGTAGGGCACCCTCAGGCCAATGGACAAACAGAGGTTGTAAATAGAGAGATCGTTCGATCTCTAGAAAGAGGTTATTTGACGTAAAGGGAAAGTGGCTCGATGAACTCCCAGGAGTTTTATGGGCTTATAGAACCACCGTAAAAGCATCTACAGGGAAACTCCTTTCAGCTTAGTGTACGGATCAGAAGCGGTTATTCCAGTCGAGAATTTGATATCTTCTCCTAGAATCGAATTCTACGATTTCGAACAAAATAAATCCTTGAGGGAAATGGAAGTCGATCATGCAGATGGCAAAAGGGATCGAGCTAAGCTGAAAATTCAGGCCACAAAATCCAACATGGAAAAGGCATACAATCAAAAGGTTAGAATCCGAACCTTTAAGGTCGGAGATCTAGTACTGAAAAAAGCAGAAGTCTCAAAACATGTCGGAAAGCTTCAGCCCAACTGGGATGGTCCTTATCTAGTAGTCGAAGTAGGGAAGAAAGGTTCTTACAAGATTGCTCATCCAAATGGGGAAGTCTTACCTCGATCTTGGAATGCCATAAATTTAAGAAGATATTATGGAAGATGAAGATTATTTAGCAAATTCTGGCCTATCTATTATTTTATTGTATCGTTGTGTTCTTTACCCCTCATGTTCTCAAGGCTTATCCTATCACCGAAAAGTTTTATTCGCAGAATTATTATCTGTTCACTATGCTCGAAAAGTTATTATTGCCGATTTCTATGCATATTACTCAATTCAAATAAGGGTGAAAGCTATTGCTATGCCCCTTGAATCAACAAATTGGGTGACGACCCTAAAAAAACGACTAAGGGTGAAAGTCGTTGCTATGCCCCTTAGATCGAACTAAATTAAAAGGGTGAAAGTCGTTGCTATGCCCCTTAGATCGAACTAAATTAAAAGGGTGAAAGCAGTTGCTAAGACCCTCAAGTGAAAGCTGTTGCTATGACCCATCAAAACGACTAAGGGTGAAAGCCGTTGCTATGCCCCTTAGATCGAAATAAATTAAAAGGGTGAAAGTTGTTGCTATGACCGATCAAAACGACTAAGGGTGAAAGCCGTTGTTATGCCCCTTAGATCGAACTAAATTAAAAGGGTGAAAGTTGTTGCTAAGACCCTCAGGTGAAAGTTGTTGCTATGACCGATCAAAACGACTAAGGGTGAAAGCCGTTGCTATGCCCCTTAGATCGAAATAAATTAAAAGGGTGAAAGCTGTTGCTAAGACGCTCTGGTGAAAGTTGTTGCTATGACCGATCAAAACAACTAAGGGTGAAAGTCGTTGCTATGCCCCTTAGATCGAAATAAATTAAAATGGTGAAAGTTGTCGCTAAGACCCCAAGTTCGAATTATTAATATCCAAAATCCCGACAAAATCCTGTTCCGAGCTACGAGAGTCGGGATCTACTAAGTGTTGGTCTAACTTAAACCTTCGATCACTCCATCAACGAACAAGATCATCAGAAAACATCAATCTTTGTTTATATTTGACCACAGAGAATGGAAGATTCTAGTATTTTATTCAAAGAACAATTGCATAGTTGGTATTCAATTGTTAAAGCTATCAGTATTATCCTATGAGTTATTGTCTGCAAAGAATAACACTTGTTGATCAAAGCGAAGGAATTGATGATCGGTTGCTATTTACAGAACCGAATTTATAAGATTAACAAGCAAATACAATAAAGAAAAATAAATGTTTCATTCATACGTCTTCAAATAGTTACTAGAGAATTCTCAATTACAATAAGGAAGATCGAGCTAAAATTTAAAAGGGTACATTCAATACTATTCTACTACCAATGACGTACTCTATGCTAGGGATCTTCGTTCGATCGGCGGGGCTAAGCAGAGCTGATTCTACATCTACCCTTCATCCAAGAATACAGGGGACGGATTAGGAGCACTTTTTCCAGCATTCTTGCTACCACTCCCCTGCTGGTTGGTTGGTATATTCACCCAGGTCGAAGCAGCAGAAAGCAATCCCTAGAGAAATTATTCCACGCAATCTCGAAGGCAACATTCTTCAAGAAAAATCTTGAAGAAGTGGAGATCGAGTGCCGGAAAACTCCTCCAGCAGTTGACCCACTATCCCGACTGGGTGGACGACATGATACAGGGATTCGAGCCTGCCCTAAGGACTTGAAATCAGAGAGAGCAGGTCGTCTACCGGTATCCTAGTCGCAATCTTTTTTGTCTACCGATATCCTAGTCGAAGTTAAATCTTATTTGGAAATAGGGAAATCGAGAAAAAGAGTTCGAATACGGATCTCGAACGTAATTATTGGGGATTGAATTCGAATATGGGACGTCAATACTAGATAAAAACAATCGATCATTAAAAAGAAGAAGTCACCCGAGCGCAAGCTTCGAACGAGTTTTTACAGAAGAGTAAAAGTATAATGGTAAAAAGAAGAACCATTCTAGAGTATTTATAGGAGAAGGAAATATACGTTGACGGCTAAGATTTACCATAAGGAACGGTCGCGATACGAGCGATAAATGCGCCGACCGTTCCGCTTCCCGAAAAATAAGGGACTGATTGGTTAGAACAAATTATTTCAAACTCAAGAATAGGGGAGCTATAATATCAAAGAATTATTGCTCGGAGATAAAATATATGTACGACGACGGTAATCCAGTAACGTTCTAACTGCAAGGATCAAACTTTGACAATAGCAAAAATTTAAACAAGAAGACAAGCATCACAGAAGGGCATAACAATTTCAAAAGGCACAAGGCCAAATACATCATCCGAATTCGAAGATAAAGAGCAGAAACAAAGAAAATTATTCAGAATGCAACACAACCAAGGAAAGTAAAATAAGGTTACAACAACACTGTTCTGAAAAAAGTTACACAAAGTTATGATCTTGAAGAGCCTTTCGAAGCTCAGCACCACGAGCTGCATAACCACAATCATAAGCCTCTTTTTCGCGAAGGGCAGAGTCCTTCTTCTCCTGCTCGTAGAGCCCTTTGAGCATCTCAAGCTCCTTGTTCATTTGCTGAAAGAGTTCTTCTCCATGTACCTAATCAGCCTTCTCTTTCTCTAAAGCCATTTTTTCCTCGAGAACACGGCTCAACTCACCGTTCTTCTTCTCCAGCTCGAGGCTGATAACAGCACACTGACTCAACTCCCGCTCAGCCAACACCTTCAATTCAAGGAAGTCTTCCCTAGCCTATAGTTGAAAATGTTAGTTCTCTCAAAAAAAAAAAAAAAAAAAAAAAAAAAAAAAAAGAGAGAGTAGAAAGGAGAACCTGAGACAAAAAATTTGATCCAGACTGAAACAACTCCGAGGGACTTTTTCCTTTAGACGCTTCGGCTTCAGCAATAGGAGGATCGGCCTTCGATGGATTCTCAACAGAATTCTCGAGCTCCACTTCTCGAGCAGACTCATCTTTCGACTCTCGAGGAGGAGATCCAAAAGTATAAGGGTCAGAAGAATTTAAAATCTTCAAAGGCTCAGTTTCAAGCTTTGAAGGCTCGACAGATGCTCCAGAAGCTAAAGGGCCACCTCCAGTAGGGTCCAGTTTAGGTTTCTTACCCAGACCTCCCGTTGGGAACCTTCATTCCCAGCAACAAGGTCCTGCAGGGTCCCGGTAGGGTTGATTATGTCAGAATAAGGCCTTTATTCGGAAGAAAGAGATAATGCCTTTTGCCTGGCAACGGCCCGACGCGAAGTGTCAAAACTTTTCGGTGAAGAGACCTCGAGCTCCTCATCAAGCTCCTCGTCCAAAATCGATTGGCTAACTTTGGAATGTTTTGCTAGAACCTGTTTCTCCTTTTTAGTCTCCCCACCCTTGGAAGTCTTGGGGGAAGTCGCAGTTGTTTTTGGTGAAGCCTTGGAAAGCTTATTTTCTTTTGTTGATTTCTGGTCTTTAGATGAACCTTTGCTCTTGGTGCCGCCCAACAACAATTTGGGATTGATAGGCTTACCCAATATCTGATCCATTGCAAGCGAAAAAGTAAATTTGAAAGCTCGAAGATTGATATTAAGCGTAAGAGCTCCGATCTCAGTAATTAAGAATGATAGATGAATGATTTGGAACGGCCAAGATATTTATAGAAGCGACATCTTATTTCGGCAATGATTGAACCATCGCGACTTTTAAGAAACCCAAGAAAAGGGGATGATAAAATTCGATCGTAAACAACAAAATTCATTCAAATATTAGTCTCTACAAGTTAAGAAAGATATACAGGTTATAAAAGAAATCGCTGAAAGATGACACTACGATAGAAATATTATCCCTATTACATAACTGTTATAAACGTTAGACCTCTAGTTTTCGAACAATGAATTGATTCCCTTCGAAGAAGCAGATCTATTGCCTGAATCAATGCGGAAGGCCGTACTCAACTACAAGAACGATAGTTAGGATCACCATTCGACTCGCCTCCTAAGGAAGGTTCAGGGTCATCATCGGACAACTCAAGATCATCAGGGTTCGGCATCGGAAAACCAAACTCCTCGACGAAGGGGGCAAAATGGTGGTCCTGCCAATTAGTATTTGCCTTTGGCAAGGAAGAAGCTTTATAATCCTCCCCTCTTGCATTCTTATAAGGGTTCATGTATTGAAGATATTCGTACATTTTTTTCGGGATCCTCTTGGCCGAAATTAGCTGTTGAACCCCCTTATAGAAAATCGTTTGAAGAAACCCGCCCATCCTTTTCTGAATCAAGGGGTCCAGCACAGGGGACTGCAAGAATTCTCGGATAGCTGGAATTATGGCCTCTTCCCGGCCTTGCGCATATGCTCGCTCGGAATCGTGCTTAGCTTGCTCAAGTTCGATCTTCACCCTCTTGAGTTCTTCCTCGACGGCACTTTTCTCCTTAACAGTGGACAACAAGTCCTCCTCCACGGATATGGTATGTTTCTTATTGGCGACCTCCAACTGCTCCTTCACCTTCGACAATTCTCGACGATTAGCAGATAATTTGCTTGTGACGTCCCCCAATTGGGCTCGAAGAGTTCTATTTTCGGACGATGCCTGTGCGAGCGCGTTATGAGGTTCTTGCGACTCTTGTTCTAACAAAGATAAACGATATGACTGAAGCGCAAAGTAATCCCCGGCCTAAGAATAAAAGTGGTATTAGTTTTTCAACTAACAAGTCAAATGGGCAATTCAGATCTAGTAACAATTTTTACCTCCTGGTATGATCGAGAAAAGTTACTTAGGACTTCAAAGTCGTTTTTAACAGTATGATCAAGAAGATCTCGTCTAAAACGTCCGGCCATAAAAATCCGAGTGGCCTTGTCAAACTCATTCTCACCATCTTGACCAAGGTCGGATGAAACAGACCCTTCCTCTGGATAACCATCAGCTCTACATCCGCGGAAATGGTCATTCATAAAGTCAGCCACGTCCGGCTCCGATCTGCCTGGTCGACAAGGAACTGAATCTGAATTACTTCCGAATGGTTTTTCTCTTCTCGAAGGACCCGGGTCTTTGGAGTACTGTATCTAATTCATACGTCTCTCGTGTTCTTGTTTGCCCAGAATTCGGGTCCAGGAATATTGACTATAACCAGCAGAGGAGGGATTAGAGGTATCGATCGAGAATACACTACGCAGAGGACCAGCTACTGCTGGATTTACGGAGCTCGAGCTCCCAACCCCTCTCAAAGCTGGATATACGTTAAGGTTATCAATTGAATTAATGATCAGACTATCTGCTCCTGTTGCTCGTTCTGTCTTACTCCTCTTCGGTGGAGGTAGGAACTGGCCTCGTTTGTCTTTGGGGCAAGTGGTCCCAATCGACATAACGACGGACACTCGGAACTCCTCGATGAGTTGACCTGTAAGGAAAAGGACGATATGTTCATAACTTCGGGCAAATACGTATACAATCCACAACGAAATTAAGCAAAAAACTTATTAATAGCTTACTTAAAGGAGGCAAAGCATGGGATGAAGCGGCTGACTCGGTCATATGTCTGGATGATTGAATACTCCCACCAGCAGGTTGAATGGACAAGGGAGGAGAGAATGCGAGTGCCGGTGCAGGATAGTTACATTGGCTTAGTCCGGCTAATCTTAGAATCCTTTCTTGTACGAGGAGCATAGTTTGAAAAGGATAGGATCGGAGTTGTTTCAAAAATTCGTCAGAAAATTGTGGATGGACCTTTTCCTTGATCTTACGATGACCATACACCCAAGGTCCTTCTCCATCCCATCGATATGGTCTATTCTTCGAACTGTCGGTGGAACGAACATCGGGACCTTTTACACAGAAGAACCTCCTTTTCCAACATTTGGTCTTGTCCAAAGCTACGGTCGAAAGGACAGGCCGGTTCGACCCTTGTGAAAAAGAAACGAATCCTGCATTGGAACCTTTAGACATGCTCATTTGAAATACCTGCCAGAAGTTTCGAAAAGAGGCCTCCTCCCCTTTGGCCTTCATGAGGACGCTGAACGCAACGATATAGGCTATAGAATTCAGAAGAATTTGGGCGAGGGTGAGAGAGAAAAAAGATAGGATATTTCTTAATAGAGGGATAAAAGGAATGCACAGCCCGTGTAAAAATTGTTTATCATAAAAAGCTTGACATCCAGGTGGGGGAGCAGTTGCACGATCACGATAAGAAGGGACTACGATCGAAAACCCCTCCGGAAGAAATTTTCCGAACTCTTCCTCCAAACTAGCACGGTCTTCCTGAACAAAAAATACAAGAAGTTAGTTCTGCACCAACTTCAGCACGGTTATGACCAACTGGTCCGGAAGGGACTTCAGGTCTGTATGTCCTGACGAAAACATCATCGCCGATATTGTGCTTGTCTACCTCATTCTCTTCGAGATCCTCAACTTGATTAGCATCTTCGCTCTCGGGATGGAATTCCCCCTCTTCAAAATCATCCATAAGCTTAAAGTCAGGATCAGATTCGGTATCCTCTCCGACTATGCCCTTGCCCCTAGAATTTCTCGAACTAGACATTATAAATAAGTATAATTGAATGAAAAGAAGGGTGCGCGATCTCAATGCTCCAATCTCAAGTAAAAATGATCCTGAAAGTAATTTTCTACAAAGTAACATATATATATAAAAGGTAAAAAGAAGACTGAATTACAAATCGGTCCCCGAGTGGTCACGACGCTTGAGCTTCCTGAGAGTAAAATAAAAACACCTTCCAAATATTCACATTTTAGGTCCATATACCTATGTTATTTGCGAATATCACGGCGGACGATGCGAAAAGACGTCTTGAATAAGGATTCATTTCAAGCACTAGGCAAGAAACTTTAAACGATGAAATCTATGTCAAGGCAAGTTCATCATGTGGTTTCCACGATATGCACTCTTTTTCCCTCATTCGGTTTTTATCCCTATGGGTTTTTCCGAATAAGGTTTTTAACGAGGCATATCCATAAAACGTTAGAATGATTTGCTCATCAATGACATTTGAAATAAACTTCTTCGAGCTTGAGCTTCGCTTTGCGCTCGAGAAGTGGGGGAGTATTGATGAGGGGTATTTTGAGCACCACATTGGGAAGCCCGAGCAAGATCGAAATGAGTAGAATCTGACCATGCTCATCTAAAACCGAGCCCAGATCGCATCCTATTCAGTCCGATCGCCTAGGGAATGCTCGTGATCAGAATTTACTGTTGGGCCGATCATAGGCCCAAGCCTTTGGGCTAGAGAAATATATCCCTGTGGATGGAGTAGCTAGCTCATCATTTTTCACTATAAATACCACTCGCATTTATGACGCCAGACACGCTTTCCCAGGTGCACACTACTCGAAGCTGCTGCTCGGACATATTAATTTGATCGCTTTTATACGTATTTCGCCTCTAGCTTGTACGGCATCCTATAATGCTCGGATAGGACCCCAAATATTTGTAACTTGTACATCAACGTTCGGAACACTTATACACATTGATCTTTTACTTGTTCCCTAGCGTTTATAATATTATTTTATTAATATCGATCATACTACGAATTTGCGTAAGATCAAATAGTTAAAGAAGATAAGAATTGGATAGTCTTGACATTGAAAGATTTTTGAAGAAACCCTACGTTTCAGCGGGTATGTTGTCATGTACTTGAAGATGGTGGAATTGAAAAATGGACTTAAGTTGAAGAAACAAAATTTGAGAGAGGAAAAGAAGAAAAATTGGTTGTTGATGGGGGCTATTTCGCACCCCTTATAATGTTCGGATCGACTAAGGGATATAAGATCGGTTCGACCAGATGAGCCTGTTCGGGATCATCCATCGACCCGACAGAATACGACTCTCCTCAACAAGCAGACTACAATCCAGACTCAAGAAGGACGATTGGGCCGAGTCCTATTAGAATTATGTTTCCTTGTAAAGCTAGGTTAATTGTGATATAAATACCTAGTTAATCATTGTATTACGCATGCTTTACAGACTCAACTTACGCCTGCATAATCGACATATGGCTCGCCCAAGGAAGAGCGCTCGTAATGGAGCAAGAAGTAACACAACCAACCCGCCTAACACGTCTGAGGATCCGCAGGGCAATACCGATAATAAGGCCCCTATAACCAACGACAATCAGCAACAGAACGAGCATCATCAGAACTAGATATGGCAAGTGTATCTATATGCGAAAGCTTGGAGTGAACGGAGAGGTAATAACCTACAAGGCGCGACTAGTGGCAAAAGGATACACTCAAAGACCAGGTATTGACTTTGAGGAAACCTTCTTGCCCGTCGCAATGCCTAAATCCATTCGGATCTTGTTGGCCATAGCTGCGTGGTATAATTACGAGATATGGCAGATGGATGTAAAGACTGCCTTTCTCAATGGGGACATTGACAAGGAGATCTACATGGAGCAACCAAAAGGATATGCATCCAAAGGAGATGAGCACAAGGTGTGCAAACTCCAGAGGTCCATTTATGGACTGAAGCAAGCTTCCCGAAGTTGGAACATTCGTTTCGATGAGACAATCCAAACTTTTGGAATCATCAAAAACATGTTCGAACCTTGCGTGTACAAGAAGATCAGTGGGAGTACAGTTGAATTTTTGGTGCTTTACGTTGACGACATTCTTTTCATTGGAAACAATGTGAAAGCGTTGTCCGAAACTAAAGCAAGGTTATCTACATAATTCTCAATGAAGGATATGGGAGAAGCATCCTTTGTACTAGGTATAAGGATCTACTGAGATAGATCAAAAGGACTGCTGGGCCTCTCCCAATCCCAGTACATAGATAAAATCTTGAAAAGATTTAATATGGAAGAATCCAAGAGAGGATTGCTTCCAATGAGACATGGGATTGCACACTCTAAGTCTATGGCCCCAAAGACTCCTGAAGAGAGAAGCAATATGTCTCGAGTACCATATACATCCGCGATAGGAAGCATAATGTATGGTATGTTATGTAATAGACCAGACGTAGCGTATGCTCTAAGCGTAACAAGCCGCTACCAGTCGTAAAGGCAATTCTGAAGTACCTGAGAAGGACTAAGGAATGTTCTTGGTATACGGTAGTGGAGAATTGAAATTGGAAGGCTATATGACTCGAGCTTCCAATGTGATGTAGACGACTTCAAGTCGACATCAGGATACGTGTTCTGCGTCAATGGTGGTGCGGTTAGCTGGAAAAGCTCCAAGCAAGAAACAACCGCGGATTCAACCACCGAAGCAGAATACATTGCCGCGAGTGACGCAGCAAAGGAAGGTGTTGGGATGAGGAACTTCATCCAGGAATTGGATGTGATACCTAGCATCGCTGAGCCCATTACTATCTTCTGTGATAACAATAGGGCAATAGCGCAAGCAAAGGAGCCGAGATCTCATCAGAAATCCAAGCACGTACAAAGACGATACCACGTGATAAGAGATATCATTGGTAGAGGAGACATTAAGATGGAACGTGTCAACTCAGAAGATAATACAGTACCCGCTAATGAAGCCTCTGCCTCAAAAGGCATTTGAGAAACATCTGCCTAAGATGGGACTCAAGAACATAAAAGACTGGCTTTAGGACAAGTGGGAGATTGATAGAAATAGTGTCTTGCAAGCCAGCTATATGGCTAGCATTTATTGTAATAAATAAGGAACTATTCAATTTTGATTAATAAATGCACTTTGTTAAATGGTCATCTTTGTCTTATGTAATAATTATCTACGCATAAGGATATAAGTCCTTAGATCACAGGGCTATGGGACAACCCGTGGACTGAACTCCAAGGCCGTGATCTAGAACATATTCAAGAGTCGTAGAATCCAATCGAGATAGGACATCGTTGGATTCGATTAGACTCTCACTATTGTGTATACTCCGATGAACTGGAGAACGCTGGGGTCCACGAGCGTGACTGGGATAGTCGATACACATAAGTGGGTGGCTTGCTGGGATGACAAGCGCACTGAATACCCCAATTAGGAAATAACTCACCATGGAAGCGGTAGTCGCATATCGGGGTTGAAGTTATTCCAATTTGCAAAAGTATACGAGGAACGATCCCTAACTACTTGAGGTGATAGGGTTTATCTGGTGCGAGAACGTCTATACTTTGATATGAGTTCCGACTGACTGGAGTTCGCCAGAAAGTCTCCGTGGACTCATATTGGGTATAGAGGAACTCGTATGCAGATTCATATCATCAACAAATGATCCATTGACCCGACTTGATAGGTTGGGAAATTCTCCTATGGATTGAGATATTAATTCTGGTAAAATCCTTGGCCAAGGTATCTGACACTTTATGTAAGTAGCTCATAAAGATTAAGTCAAAGAGAATTTATTTCAAGATCAGAGTACATAAGGTCAAGACGAAATAAAAGGGAATCCGATGAAAGACCATACCCTTACGTCTCGACTAGGAGATTGTTCGATGGAGAGATTATGTCGTATATGGAAATTGTAAATGATATAAGGTTCACTGAATTAATTCACCAGTGATTGGACTCCACGGGCTTGTGGCTGGACATCGACCGTGGAGTGTGGGAGCATTCCCAAATTGGCAGGGGTGCTAATTTTGGAATGATCAATCGACAGAGTGTTCGATTGATTTAGAGTAAGTCTTACTCGAATAATTAAATAATATTTAATTATAACCCATGGCCAATTATGTGGTGAACCTACGGGGGCATACACAATACACATGAAGCGAAAGCGAGGAAATAAGAACGACCAAGTCGACTGGGTGAATAATCGACTGGGTCGATTATAATGGATGGGTCGACTGGGTCGACCCAGTTGGAACAAAGAAGGCTCCAATTGGAATTGGATCAGGATCATAAATTAAATTGGAGTTTAATTTGTGAGTTAATTAATTAAGTTGGATTTAATTAATTAAAGGAATAATTAATTAATTGGACTTAAAGTCAAAATTAATTAATTGGGAGACTAGTTAATTAATTGGGCTATTTAATTGGGAGACTAAATAAAGCCTGGTCAAAATTAATTAACTGGGCCATGAATTAATTAGAAGACTTGGTCTTCTAATTAGAGAGGGCCATGGCCAATGTAGGAGAATGGAATCCTAGTCCTAATAGGACTAGGTTAAGAGCTTACTTGTAGTTATTTTTCACATAACTCAATAACCAAAAATTGAGCAGAGCAAAAATTCTCTCCCCTTTCCCTGTGTAATCGTCCGAACCACCTCCTCCCTGAGGAAGAATTTTTCGTTTTCGATTTTGTTCCAAGATCGTTCCTAATTCCTAGATTATAATATATCTTGTGTTCTAGCTGATCAAGATTTATTATTTTTCGTGTAATTGTGGTGTATCAACCGGTAGAGGCGCAACACGTGGGGCGCTACTGCAGAGCTTGGGTCGATTTGTTGAGGAGAAATTCAAAGTCCATTTTACTAGCTAAGGATTTGCAAGGAAATAGGTATAACTGCAACTGTTTATACTATCGTTTTATTTATGTTCATATATATACAACTAGAGTAGTATCCTGGCAAGATTCCGTAAGAGGTCCTAAATTTTTTATATTCCGCTATGCTTAGGGCTGTTTATCTTACCGAATCCCAACACAAGCAAAGACAAAAAACAAGCACAAACAAAAACACGAAACAAAACACATACACAAAAGGGAGCTCTAAAATAGTAGAGGTACATTCATCCAAATCTAAGAATGCGAGTAAGCGAGAAAAGGAATCAAAGTACAACCATATCGAATAGGTCAAATAAAGTAGTCTATGGGAAAAACAAGGAAATTAAAATACGTCCCTAAGAGAGCTCGTCCCTTGCAATCCCACGGCTGCCTTTGGTTCTCAATTTTCATATTCATTGAAATTCACCTCGTTTCCTTCTTGCTTCATTTCCTTGTACCTACACACAATCAAAACACACCAAAAACACAAAATCAAAACATGCACGAACACGAACACAAAACAAACACAAAAGACATAAAGACAAAGAAAGAAACTTGGGTTGCCTCCCAAGAAGCGCTTTATTTAGAGTCGGTAGCTTGACTTGATACATTTCATTTACTTCAATGCAAGACCACAGAGGTCTTTTGCCTTTCAATTTTTTCACCCCAATAGTGCTTAAGGCGTTGACCATTAACTTTGAATTGGTCCCCGGTTGTTGGATCGATAATTTCAATCGCACCATTTGGAAATGCTTCACTAAATTTGAAAGGGCCGGACGAATGAGACTTGAGCTTCCCGGGAAACAATTTGAGCCTTGAGTTGAATAGTAACACTTGATGACCCGGTTCAAATTTCTTTTCCATGATTCGTTGGTCATGCCACTTCTTTGTTCTTTCCTTGTAAAGCTTTGCATTCTCATATGCATCAAACCGAAACTCATCCAATTCATTAAGTTGAAGCAACCGTTTCTCACCCGCCAAACTCATATCCAAATTTAGTGACTTAATCGCCCAATAGGCTTTGTGTTCCAATTATAAAGGCAAATGACAAGATTTCCCAAACACTAGCATATAAAGCGACATTCCAATTGGAGTTTTGTAGGCGGTTCGGTATGCCCACAAAGCATCATCTAGTCTCATTGACCAATCCTTCCGAGTAGGAGATACCGTCTTCTCTAAAATGCTTTTAATCTCACGATTGGATATCTCGGCTTGCCCATTCGCTTGAGGATGGTATGCGGTGGTTACCTTGTGTTTCACTCAATATTTTGCCAACAAAGCATCCAACCATCAGTTGCAAAAGTGTTTTCCTCCATCACTAATGATTGCTCTAGGAGTGCCAAAACGGGTGAAAACGTGTTTCTTTATGATGTTCATGACCACCTTAGAATCATCAATTGGAAAAGCTCCCGCTTCAACCCATTTAGATACATAATCAACCGCAACCAAAATGTATTGATTTCCACGTGATGTCACAAACGGTACCATAAAATCTATCCCCCACACATCAAATAATTCAACTTCGAGAATGTTGGTAAGCGGCATTTCATTTCTTTAGGTGAGATTTCCAACCCTTTGGCATCAATCACATTGAGCCACAAACATGTGCGCGTCTTTGAACAAGTTTGGCCAATAAAATCCCGATTGGAGAACTTTCACCGCCGTACGATCCCCTTTGAAGTGACGCCCATATGGAGCCGAATGACATTCTTTCAAAATATCACGAGTCTCTTTCTCCGGAATACACCTTCTAATGACCCTATCTTTACAAATCTTAAAAAGAAACGGCTCATCCCATATAAAATTTTTAACGTAGTGCAAAAACATTTTCTTTTGTTGATAAGTAAAGTCGGGAGGTGAAAGACCACATACCAAAAAATTTACGTTATCGGCGTACCACGGAATTGGAGGTTTCTCAATGGAGAAAAGTTGCTCATCCGGGAATACTTCATTAATAGGTACATGCTCGTTCTCCGTGATTACTCCCTCAAGCCTTGACAAGTGGTCCGCTACTTGATTCTCGGTTCTCTTTCGATCTTTAATCTCCAAATCAAACTCCTGTAATAACAAGACCCATCGAATCAAACGAGGCTTTGCATCCTTCTTAGTCATCAAATATTTGATAGCCGAGTGGTTCGTATAGACTATCACCTTAGTACCAACCAAATAAGCTCGAAATTTATCAAATGCAAACACCACGGCTAAAAACTCTTTTTCTGTCACGGTATAGTTCACCTGTGCTCCAGTCAAGGTCTTACTAGCATAGTAGATAGAGTGAAAGATATTTCTTTTCCTTTGGCCCAAAACTTCTCCAATCGCTATATCACATGCATCACACATGACCTCAAAAGGTAAGTCCCAGTCCGGTGCAACTATAATAGGTGCGGATATCAATTTTGCTTCAAGATCGTAAAGGCTTGCATACACTCATCCGTGAAGACGAATGGAGTGTCCTTTTCCAATAAACTACACAAAGGTTTTGTAATTTGAGAGAAATTCTCAATAAAACTCCTATAAAATCCGGCATGCCCTAAGAAACTCCGAACATCTTTCACGGATATGGGTGGAGGTAGTTTCTCGATTGTCTCGATTTTAGCTCGATTTACCTCGATCCCATCTCCCGAAACTTTATGCCCCAAAAAAATGCCCTCTTTTACCATAAAGTGACACTTCTCCCAATTCAATACCAAGCTAGTTTCTTCACATCTTTGGAGGACTTTTTCCAAGTTGCTCAAACAATCATCAAATGAGTCTCCAAAAATAGAAAAATCATCCATAAAAACTTCCACGAATTTTTCAATCATGTCAGTGAAAATGGCCATCATGCACCTTTGGAAAGTGGCGGGAGCATTGCATAAACCGAAAGGCATCCTTCGGAATGCAAAAGTTCTATATGGGCATGTGAAAGTGGTCTTTTCTTGATCTACCGGAGCAATGGCAATTTGATTGAAGCCCGAAAATCCATCCAAAAAGCAATAGAAAGCTCTTCCCGACAACCTATCCAACATTTGGTCAATAAATGGTAATGGGAAATGATCTTTCCTTGTATTTAGGTTCAACTTCCGGTAATCCATGCATACTCGCCACCCGGTAACCGTTCTTAATGGGATCAACTCATTGTTTTTATTGGTTATCACTGTCATCCCCCCTTTCTTTGGAACGCATTGCACCGGGCTTACCCACTTGCTATCGGAAATGGGGAAAATGATTCCGGCATCCAGCCACTTTATAATTTCTTTCTTGACGACCTCTTTCATTATCGGGTTCAACTTTCTTTGGTGTTCAATGGATCCTTTGAAGTTGTCCTCCAAGTTGATCTTATGCATGCAAAATGAGGGACTAATTCCCTTGATATCGGCAATAGACCATCCAATCGCTTTCTTGTAACTCCGAAGAACCCTTAATAACTTCTCAAGTTGAATTTCCGTCAAATTCGCCGCCACGATAACCGGCAAGGTAGAAGAACTACCCAAGTAAGCATACTTCAAGTGAGGTGGAAGAGGTTTCCAAAGTAGGTGGCTCTTCAATAGACGGTTTTGGGGGTTTAAAACTAGACAAGGGCAATTCCAATGTTTCAAATTTCTTGTGATATCGTCCCTCGAACGAATTAGCCTTCAAACTTGCCACAACATGCGCCATACTCTCATCATCTTCAACAACCTTGTTCAAAATAGCCGCTTCAAGTAAATCCTCATAGTGACCTTCCTCAAATGTGTTAGAAACCAAATTATCAATCATGCAAATAGAAAAACAATCTTCCTCATCATCCGGGTATTTCATAGCATTAAAGACATTAAATTTCACCTCCTCATCATGCCCTCTCATAGTAAGCTCACATTTTTGTACATCAATTAAAGCTCTACCGGTTGCCAAAAACGGTCTCCCAAGAATAATAGGCACATTGGCATCCGCTTCATAGTCAAGAACAATAAAATCAATGGGAAAAACGAATTTATCAACTCTTACCAAGACATCCTCGATTTTACCTTCCGGATATGTGATGGAGCGATCGGCAAGTTGTAAAGTGAGGCATAAGGTTGATGCTAGCTCCTAAATCGCAAAGAGCTTTCCCAAAGTAATGTTCCCCTATAGTGCATGGGATGGTAAAACTCCCTGGATCTTTTAGTTTTGGCGGTAGCTTATTTTGCAAGATAGCACTACATTCCTCGGTTAAAGCTACCGTCTCAAACTCCCCCAACCTTCTTTTCTTGGATAGCACATCTTTCATAAATTTGACATATTTGAGCATTTGCTCGAATGCCTCAACCAAAGGGATGTTGATGTGCAATTGTTTCAAAATGCTCAAGAATTTCTCATAGTGTTTATCATCTTTCCTTTTTTGAAACCTTTGTGAAAAAGGAGGTTGTGGTTTACTCACCGGAGTTGGTGCCGAAGGCATTCCATTCTTTTTCAGCTCCTCATTTTTCTCTACATCATCAATGGTTATAGGAATTTTGGCCTCTTGTCGAGTCTCCTCGAGTTCCTTTGAACTTTCATTAGGTGTTGTCGGCCCCTCATAAGCTTTTCCATTTCTCAATGTGATAGCTTTGCAATGCTCATTCACCCATTTGGTGCCTCAGTAGTACTTGGCAGTGCCCCTTGAGGCCTAATGCTCAAAGCGTGGGAGACTTGTCCCATTTGAATTTCTAGGTTCCTCAATAGGACCGAATGCTCTTGATGTCTTGCATCGTTGGTTTGTTGCATTTTGGTAGTATGCTCGATCAATTTAGTAAATGCGTCTTCCCAAGATGGTTTGGCATCTACCGGTGGTTGCCTTGGATTCTCTTGGAATTTGGAGGGAATGGAAGCTTGAGCGGCTCCATGATTTGGTTGTTGACTATTTCCCGGGTTGCTCCAAGAGAAATTTGGATGCTTTTGCCAATGTGGAGTGTAATTGTTGTGATATTGATTGTACCCTTGATTATTCCTATAATTGTTCCCAACATAGTTCACCGATTCGGGATTTTCGGGGCACATATCATACACATGTCCTTCACCACAAGACACACAACTCGGTTGAATGGCATGCACATTTTGGACCACCCCCGGTTTTTGATTGAGTCTATCCACCTTGTTGCTCAAAGCCGCTAATTGTGCACTCAATGCCGTGATAGCATCCAATTCAATTTTTCCAGGAGTTTGCTTTGAGGGGATTGCCCTCTCGGATGGCCATGAGTAGTTGCTGTAGGCCAGTCTCTCAAGAAACTCGAAAGCTTCATCATAAGTCTTTGATAAAAATGTTCCACCCGCAGCCGCATCAAGTATAGCTCTACTTGGCCCATACAACCCATTGTAAAAATTTTCCATTTGAGCCCACTCGGGTAGGCCATGGTTTGGAAATCTACTTACTAGATCCTTGAATCTTCCCCACGCATCACACCATGATTCTTGATCCATTTGATGAAAGGAAAGTATTTCATTCCTCAATTTGTTACTTTTTGTGGGAGGGAAATACTTCCTCAAGAATTTTTCCGCTAGATCATCCCATGTATTGATCGAGTTTGGTGGTAGAGAGTCTAACCATGCCTTTGCTCCATCTCTCAATGAATAGGGAAATAGAATAAGTCTCAAAGCCGCGGGTGTCACCCCTGCAATATGAAATGTGTTACTCATCCCACGAATTGTTTCAAATGTGCATGAGGGTCCTCGGATGGGAATCCTCCAAATTGGCTATTGGCTTGCAACATATGGAACATAACCGGTTTGAGTTCGAAGTGAGGTGCTGTGATGGTAGGTGGCACAATACACGGGGTGATGTTATCCAATTGTGGTGCTCCATATGAATTGATAGGACGGTTCCTATTGTTTGGAGCTGGAATGGCTATTTGTTGGCCTCCATGTCCTATATTTTCCCCTTGGTCACCCATTTTTTTTGTGTTACTCTTTTTCTTCCTCGTTTTCCATAGTCTCCTAAAGGTTCTCTCTATCTCGGGATCAATTGGAATAACTGATTTTCGGGTGGGTCTTCACATATACCGAGAGAAATATACCTAATGGAAACAATGATCACAAAGTGAGTAATAAATCCAAGCTAAAGTAAACAAAAATCCTAAATAGCAAACAATCATTACAATTCCCCGGCAACGGCGCCAAAAACTTGTTCGCGATATAAACTAACACGCAAAACACGCAAGTATACGTATCGTTCCAAATAATAAAGAGATAAGTCGAGTGTTGAACCCACGGAGAATTGAACAACTATCTACCAACTAGGACTAAAGCTACTCTACTTAGATTAATGGTTCAAATATGTTTGGATGGTTGTTTTAGCAATTAACACTAAGGAAAAGCAAATAAAAGTAACTCAAGCAAATTATCAAACACTTGGTGGGTATAATGATAAAAAGCTCCTAGAGTTCTATGTCACCTAGTCTAATCTATGACCAATTAGCTAAATCAATTGATGACCCATGCTGGAGATTACTATCCTAGGATTCAAATATATTCACATGTATATTTCGAGTTGCATATGAACCTATCAAGATAAATTAACCCAATTTATGTCTAAAAGGATTTAATCTAGTTGATGTAGTAAGCTTGAACCTATTAGGTTATGAAATGAACTAGGTATATTTCTATCCTAGGATCAAATCACAATCTAATTTCCAATTCTAATCTCCAATTTACTTTGTCAAGCACTTTAAAGACCAATAGATAACATCCAATTGGTGATCAAGCAATTAGATGACAATAAGCACAAAATTAGATAAGCAATCACATACAAGCATGTAATCAACAATTAATTCATCATTCAATCATATATCAAACATAGGATTCATAAAACCCTAGGAATTGGGTATCTAGCTACTCATGATATCAATAAAATCATCCAATATCATCCTCATAATCATATCCATATTCTAAAGATAAAAAGATGAAATTAGAGATAGAAAATGCTTAGTATCAAGATCTTCACAAAATTCCCCAATTGACTCCTCCAAATCTCTCAAATTAAAGTAAAATGTAAAGTGTAGTGTCAAAAGGTCTTAAAATAGGGTTTTGATTAAGCATTTATATCAACCCCAAATAAGTCTTGCAAAATGCCGGAAAAGCCTCCACTTATCTTGCTGAAATTCCAATTTCTCTTTCAAAGCATGCATTTATTTCTGCTAGCCGGAGTCGCGACTCAGGATTATGAAGTCCCGTCTCTGAATTGCAGTTTTTCTTCTCTTCTACCGGGGTCGCAACTCTGGATTCTGAAGTCGCGACTCTGACTCTCGGCTATTCTGGCAAGGCAGTTTCAAATAGATGTCTCTCCCTCGTCCGACCTTCAAATGCAGATCCGTAAAAACCGTAGCGTAGATAACTTCCCCCTCTACATCATACTAAAAATTAAGCTTCATTGGATAACCCATGAAATAGTTATACTTGTTGGAGTGAGCAGTCATCTACATCTTTGCATTATTTACTCTGGAATGTTCTTTCCTTGAAGCTCTTATTCAAAGGCTCCTATGAAAGCTACAAAAACCCCAAAATCAACGACACAACAACGAAAACACGAAACAACGAACAAACAACACAAAGAAACATAAAAGAAGGAAAAAACACCCAAGAACACATGAAAGCTCAAGGACAATCAATACTTTTGAGCTTGAGTGCCGATAATAATGACGTTGTCACGACATTATCACAAGGTTTTGATTCTTCGAACTTATGAAAAGAATAATTTTTACTCTTGTCACTTAATTTAAAGAGACTTGCCAACTTTAAAGATCCACCTAAAAATTATTTCAATGATCCAAATTTATAACATTCCCAATAATTAATTCAGTTATGTATAATTTATTGTTCTAACTTTTCTTTTTTATTATAGAGTTATCAAACTCTCTTATTCATGGAAACGAAGGGTCTATTTGGAAGGGTTTTGGCTCGGTTTCGCAGGTCTCGGTTTAAAAAAACTGGTTTGGGTTGTTTCGATGAAACTTTTGAGACTTCATTTGGATGGGTTTTGGCTCTTGGATTTTGTGGTTTGAATAAGTTGAAACCCCACTTGGATTGGGTTTGAATGTTGGGGTTTAGGAAAAAAAAAGTAGGTGATAGGTATTAAATCAATGTCTTTTTTAGTGAGATTTGGGGGAAAAAGTAGGTGATAGTTGTCAAATTAATGTTTTATAGGTTTGAAGAGTTTGAGTGTGAGTTTCTGAATACGTTTTTTATGGTTTTATGTGTTTGGCGAAGACTCATTTGAAAGGGTTTTGACTCGGTCTCGCGAAACCCGCGAGACCGGGCCAAAACCCATCCACATACACCCGAAGTTCCTATCAAATATATTAGTATCACACTTTTATGTCACACTGATATATAATTGACACATATCTTTCTATCAAAATTAATTATATACCAAATAATTTCACACAAATGAATGCTAAAACATGTGCTAATTAAATAAAAAAAGACATTAATTAAACAAGGAAAAAGGTTGATCAAACAATGGAAATGTAATCATTTCATATTACATGGCAGAAACTATGGCTATTCCTCACTCTTCTTCTAAAAATTTATGTCCACCTTAGTTTTTCAGTATCTTGGAACGTTGGCGTATTTCAATTATTTTTCAAAACAAACATTGTAAATTTTGTACAATGAATTAGGAGACTTATGAATTACTTTTGATTTTAATTTTAATCATAGTTCGAGTTCAATAAAAAATTCATTCTAAGCTTGATTTGTTATATATCAAATTGAATTTTAATAATTATCTTTTGATAGTTTATGTTGCTCGATTCGAGGTTACTTGAATAAGTTAAATGTGAAAATGAGTAACAAAATATCAATCTAAATGGCAAAATGGTTTTGATTCTTCGGTTCCACTTTCATGGACCCTTTTGAAATTCATAGAAAGTAGGGCTGAGAATTCGGTCCGAACCGGACCGAAACGAACCGAAGTTCGGTTCTGGCCCGGTTCGGTCCCAGAAAAATACGGACCATTTACCGGACCGAAGTAGTCAGTCCTGTTCGGTCCAAATACCGACCGGTTCGGTTCGGTACCGGTTCAGTCCAAATATATACGTATTTTTTTTTTTAAAGAAAACTGAAAAAGGAAAAGAAAAAAAGAAAAGAAAAGTGGTAGCTGGAGTCCAGAGGTCCAGGCCCGCTGCTTCTTTCTTCATTTTCTTCTTCTTCTTTCTTTCTTCTTCTTCTTCTTTCTTCCATTTTCTTCTTTCTTCTTCTTTCTTCTTCTTTCTTCTTCACTTCTAAAAACCAACAAAACAAGAAAATAAATCTACATCAAAACAAACCAATTTCGTATCAGAAAAAAATCACAAAATCGTAGATCTAAAATTTGTTGCTAAAATTCCGACCTTGAAAGAAAGGCAGTGTATTGCAAAACCTTAAGCTCGTAGAAGCAAGAGGCATGGAGATTGATCAATGGAGACTGCTCGGGGTTGAAATTGGTACTAGTCTCGAGCTTGCAACGAACAGAGGTGTGGATATGGAAGAGGTCGGCGGCTGGAGCTTTTGATAAAAGTGAAAGTGGATTTTGATTTTTGAAAGTGAAAGAGGTCCGAATTAGATTTAGGGCAAAATCTATATGGGTTTGGTTCGGTTAATATCCAAGTGAAAGAGGACCGGGTTCGGGTAATTTACTAATAGCATAATAAGGGAAAAAAAATATCCAAGTGGGTTCGGGTCGGGAAACCGACGGTTTTTACCGAAAACCGAATATATGATGGTTCGGTTCTCACGCTAGAACCGATTACCGAACCAGTTGGCCGGTTCGGTAATCGGTCCGGTCCGGTTCGGTCGGTTTACCGAACCGGACTCAGCCCTAATAGAAAGCATTTGAAGAATCTCCACTAAAATGCAAATGCAAGTATTTTAAAGTAAAAGGATGAAGAAAACTATTTTACGAAGAAAAAAAAATAAAGGATGAAGGAAATTAGGAGTCAATCAACAATTTTGATAAAATTTTGGTTGAGAAGAATGAGCCAAGTTCTACCAATAGGTAATTGGTCTAGTGGAAGGGACTAGTCACTACAAAGTAGCGGACTCAGGTTCGAATCCCTGTTGGGAACTTTATGTGTCCGACGCGTATCAAAAGGAATTAAACCCTTGGGAAAATAAGAGGAAAAAAAAAATGAGCCATTTTCTCTGGTCTCCACCATAAATAATAGAGATATTGTTTCCCTTTTGTGTTGTTATCTCCTTACTTACTTGTTTAGTTTGCAAATCTTTGTTATTTAGTTACATTCAATTTTACATTTTAAAATTTGATGTATGTACTCTGGTATATTATTAATTTTGATAGAGAGACACGTGTCAATACATCAGTGTGACATAAAAGTGTGACAACAATGTGTGATAGAAAATCCGATCCCCTTATTCATATGTCAATATTAAAGCAACTGAAATAGCAAGTGTGAAATCCTCATACTACCCTTAATAAACAAATCATATTTGTAAAAGTTATGTTCATGATTCTCTCTTATTAATTAACAAAAAAAAATGATTCTCTCTAATTTATTTAGTCATTACAACTCTCATATATATTCCTAATATTCCTTGATCTAAAAATCATTCAAACCTATCTGAAAGGAATCTATGCCAGTTGAGAAGGTAGAGATCAGGATCTAATCCTTCTTTATTTACATGAGACAAATATTTTAATAGGGAAAATTGCAAATTTGGTACCATGCATTCAATAAAGCACTTTAATATTGATATCACTGGATACATAAATATACATTTCGTACCACAATTTAAATATTAGGTGTAATGTGCATCTCACCGTCAAATAATATGATCGAAATGGATTAAATCGCTCATGTGCACTGCACGTGATTGTTATCTCGTCTTTTGGAGTGAAAATCATCACATGAAAATGTGAGTGAAACATTATAATTTTCCATCCAGAAGACGACATAATAGCCATGTGATGTGTATGTGGCCAATTTCGTTTATATTCATCCAATTATTTGACGGTGGTATATATGAACATTGCAACCAAGCTTTAAATCGTTGTACTAAATGTGCATTTACGTATTCTGTGGTACCAAATATGCCATATTTCCATTTGAGAAGCTAGAAACCTAGAATCTAATCTTTATTTCCTTACATGAGAATAAGATTTCTATATAAAGGGACTTCAGTTTACAAACTTCATCATCTCAAAACAACACAAATCTTTCCCTAATTTTTCTATACTTGCACCTTTCATTTCTTTCATCCACAAAATGACATCAAAAGCAGACCTAGTTAGAATAGGCAAGGAAGGCTTTGCACTCGTCGACGAATACCTAGCCATAAAGGGAAGGCCTTCTGCTCCGAGAAAGCCATACGTTTCACGAGAGACTTATAAACCTTGTCTATATCAATACAAGCCACAACAGACGAATCTCTATCAAGTTGATGCTCGAGCACTGATGAACACTTACGAGGTTGTGCAGTTTAACGATGGAGTGTCGACTATGAACTATTCTAAGAAGAAATCTGCCAATACGGCTTATTAATTAGAACTTATCAATGGTATGTATATGTTGTGCAGTAGTGAAGCGTGCACTTATGTATTTGTTAAGCATGCTCCTCGCGCATCGTATGTGATTTCGATACAAGAGTTGCTTTATGTAGTTGTATATGTAAATTGAATAAGTAGCAGGCAAAAGAAGCTATAAAAAAAAAGTGTTCTTGGCTTTACTTCGGAAGTATGTTATGAAAAAAATGATGTTTTATAATGAAAGGAGTTTCTTCTCTATCATAAAATGCCTATTAATTTAAAACTGATTATTTAGCCCTCAAACAAGGGAATATTGATTGGATATTAATATACTAACAGCATGCCAGTAATTAACAGAAATCAGAGATATATCCATTTTATCTATTTAACAAGTAGGACATTTGTTGTAAGTGTGAGTAGTAGATCACTTATTTCACCAATTTCATTAGAATTTTATTTTATTTTACATGTTTTAATCGGCTTTACTTTTTTTCACCGATTTTATCCATTTTTTATATTGATTTCACTCATTTTTTCTCTGACTTCACCGTTCACCTGTTTCTTCTATTTCATGCATTATTTCACCCAGATCTTCATGGATTTCACATGTATTTACCAATTTCACGAGAACTTTTTCATTAGTTTCATCCATTTTTTCACCAATTTTACCGGCGTTCACCAAATTCACTTGAAGCTTTCACCAATTATCTTCATCAATTTCATCATTTTTTTCACTGATTTAATACGTATTTCATGAAAAGAGTTCTATGAATATAAATTCGAAGTTATATCTATATGCATGTCCTGGAAATTCTTTATATAATTTTGCTTTTTTGGTCTAATATCATTAGTCAGATGTAATTCTAATTTAACTTTTTTTAGTGTTATAATGATATTTAAGAGAATTTGATTTTAAAATTTTATTTAAGGGTGAGTATTTTTTACTTATATTATACAAAAATTTTAAATGATACAAATAACATTTTGTTTACTTAATAACATATTGATGTTAACTTATAATAGTTTATATACATATATATATTTTAGGAGCTATTTGAAGTAATAGGATGATTTTTTTATTTTTTATATATGTTTCATTTTATGTGTTACAGGAAAAGAAGATTGAAATTATAAAAGTTGATGTAAGTGATAATTTCTAAATATTAGGAGCTAATGTAGTAGATAAATATAATAAGATTTCATGTTTAATTATACTTTTTCAAGTACTTTTACATGCTTGCAACAAAAAATTAAGAAAATAAGACTTCATGTTTAATTATACTTCTTCAAGTACTTTTACATGCTTGCAACAAAAAATTAAGAAACACACTACTTACTCGTACTTTTTTATAATAGTAGAGATATGCAAATACATCCCCTAATCAATTATATAAAAAAGTTGGAATTTAACTCAAAAATTTGACAATTTAACCTACTTCTCTTGAAAATATAGCATTAGCTCCCTTATTTACTTAAAAATTTGGCAATACACCGTTTTCGTTCACACTAATCAAACAAGCTTGAACATCTTTTTTCGTTCGATAACTTTTGAAGCTCGGCTCAAGCCTGATTCAATAAGATAAAAATTGAAAAAATACTCGATACTCGGCTCGAGCTCGTTCGATAAAAGCTCATTTGAGCTCGGCTCGATTGAAAATCAAACCAAGCTCAAACACAAAATTTCAAGCTCGATAAAAATCAAACTAAGTTTGAACAGTGTATCGTTCGATACTACTCGACTCGATTACAGCCCTACCTATCCGGCAAAGATCTAGCAAATCAACCTCCCCCCCCATAAACCCACAAGGAAACTTGTTGGAAAAGTGGGCCATCTTGGAAAAGTGATGGGTGTTTGTGGAATCATATTCTACTTCGTGATTAGATTAAATTGATATATTGTTATGTTCAAATCGAAGTATGGGTGAATGGAATATTGAGACTCAAATTAAAGATCACCATTTGAAATAGAATAAACGAAAGGAAAAAGTCCCTATCCCACCTAGGAATGGTAGCTAACAATTTTGTTGTTTATATATATGGTTTCTCAACCTTAAGGTGTAAATATGTGGTAGTCAAAAGGTTTTCTCTTGCGCTCGCATGGGTGGTGCAAATAATGTCAAATTTACACTTTGGACCTTTAAATTTGTGTGACCTGCGAATACATATGCAGTTTTGAAAAGTCCAACTCGTGCGGCCCAAGTTTTGATAATTTTTTCTTCCGACCCAAAAGGAAAATTGTTTCTATTTTTCAACTGATGGTTTTTTTTCTTCTGTAACTGGGGTATTTAAGAGGCAATATGCAATTGATGATTCTCCAATAAATGTCATTGGTTTTTATTTTCTGACCATTGTATCCTGAGAGATAGTCGCAGGGAACCTCAATCACCAACCACGGGTGGTGAGGGAGAGAATCAATCATAAGGACACTGTGTTTTCATAGAAGTTTCGGTTTATTCGAGTTTTCAGCTGGTTATGTTTATAAGTTAATTTTCAATTCGGTTTTCCTATACACTAACAGAACTCTCATACATGTACGGAAAGATCCCCCAAAAAATGGGATACACATATCAAAATTAACATTATTCGCCAGTTTAAATACTTCAAGGTATGACTAAAATAAAATAATCACTCTTTACATATTCCAATACTTTATGCATATTTGTTAAACTTCGACAACATCTTGCTGACTTAAGTATCAAAGGACACCCCGCCAGCACCCCACCAGCGTGACTTAAGAATCAGGACTATCCAATTCTTGAGGCAGAGCTTACCAGATTCGGAAATCAGTAGAGGTACGCTCGAACTAACGAATAAAAATAATTCCTAGCAAGATTTGGTAAAACACAAGGTAATTATTTTCAATAAAAATAATATAAGGGATTTTTATGCAGATTTTTCAAGACACAAGTGAGTTGGGTGTTTTTCTTCCTACAATGAACTAACGAATGTGAACACATTTTTCTCCCCCCAATAAAGTTGCAAACCTAGTTTAAATTCCAGTTGGAAGAAGTTCTCACGAGCCTCGAAAAGAATCAAATCAAATTTGAAACTTCTCATTCATCACAATGGATTATGGTAGCTAAAAGACGTAATCTTAGGAGATACTGCATCATACTTGTGTTATGCGAAACTTGCACCAAACTCTCTTGTACATTCAAAAACCTTGCATAAAACACTTAATCCTCCTTTCGTCCATTTATTGACAATGTGTGATTTTTGTTAATTTTTGCATACTTTTTCAAGATAAACTTCCTTTGTACTTTTGAATGTTTGCACAAAATTATTGTTGAACGTTTGTACAAATCCTCTCGTACTGAACTTATATCTAGGGTTAATTTAGGTATGTTAATTAAAAATTAACCGTGTTAGTAACTAATGGAGATTAAGTATTTTATACAGGGTTTATGAAAGTACAAGGGAGTTTTATTAAAAAAAAAAATTCAAGATAGTTTTCTGCAGGTTTTGCATAACACAAAGTAGTAATGTGCATTAAAGGAGTTAATAGCAAATTAACTCCCTGTTTAAATAGCCAATTTAATTCCCTGCAATAAATAAAAGGGCAAAATGACTCCCTGTGATATCCTAAATAGGCAATTTAACTCCCCGTGATTAAAAAAAAAAAGGCAAAATTCCTCCTTGTGTTTTTATAAAAGAAGCACATTGTCTACTTCTAACTTGCTTATTAACTCATATCATA
The DNA here is from genome assembly GCA_038501285.1 of Penstemon eatonii. Classification (NCBI taxonomy): domain Eukaryota; kingdom Viridiplantae; phylum Streptophyta; class Magnoliopsida; order Lamiales; family Plantaginaceae; genus Penstemon; species Penstemon eatonii. The sequence continues at coordinate 53,611,555 of CM076715.1, read as the reverse complement.
CGGAGTTAAATTACTCATTATTTAATTTCACAGGGAGGTAAATTGTCCATTTTTATATCACAAGGAGGTAAATTTCTCATTATTTCATTTCATATGGAGTTAAATTGCCTATTTTTATTTCACAGGAAAATAAATTGTCCATTAAACATATGTTAACTTGAAAAAATCCTGCATTTTAGTAATATCACATTTCCACAAACCTTAATTAATTCTTCTCGTTTATGGATCCTAGCTGCAGTAAGAATTATGATTTATGACCTCTAATTCGTAACATAAAATGCAATTACCTGTCCAAATTAGTTGAATGGACAGAATAATCTTATCTAAGACTTTCAGTCAATATTGCATCTTCTAGCCAAGTGTTGTCATTTCAAATTAGGTTACTTTATCAAAGGAAAATTCAGTTAATTAGGTAATTAAGTTCTTTGCACCGCCAATCTTGGAGTCCCATTTATTTGCAAATATCTAGAAGGTTGTGATTCTTCGAACTTGTAAGGCTTAATTTCACTTTGTACCCTATAAATAGGAACATTTTTCATGTTGTATCCAATAAAAAAATTTATTCCACTTTACACTCTAAAAATCACTATTTCATTTCAGATTGCACTCTCAACCATTTTCAGTCCATTTAAGTCGCCTGGGTAAGGGTAAATCCGCCCATTCACATTATTAACCACCCTATTTCCCTTAAAAAATAACATATGGGCAAAATTGACATCTCACCATAATAACTTTAAAAAAAAGGCCAAAAAATAGAAAACAAGTTTTATGGGTATCATATTCTCAATTTCTCCTCTTTCTTCTTCAAATTCAGTCCGGTGCCGTCTTTTTCTTTTTCATGTTTGAAGTAAAATGTATTGGGTGCTGAGAAAAGAGAATGAATTGTGTTTACCATATTCTCAATTTCTCATCTTATTTACGTATTGATTCTCATTTACGTTAACAACTTTATTACAATTGTCATTAAAATTACTAATTAGGAATAACTACATGTACATCCTATCACAAGACAATCATATTTAATTTGTGAACTTGTGTTCATGATAGATCTCTTATTAATTAACAAAAAAGAAAAGAAAAATGGTTCTCTCTAATTTATTAATTAGTCATTACAACTCTCATATTCCTAATATTCCTTCATCTAAAAATCATTCAGTACCTATCTGAAACGAATCTATACCAATTGAGAAGAGAGCAGGATCTAATCTTTCTTTATTTAGACTAATATTTTTATAGAGAAAATTGTAAATTTGGTACCATGCATCATGGATCAAAATTTCCATCTTTTCTTTCGAAAACATCGAAAAGTTTCCGTTTTTTAATCAAGCAAAACGAAAATAAGATGTAACTCGAAACTATTTGTTTGCCTTAAACTCTATTATTTATCTAAATTTAGTAACTTTTATTACCATTTTTCCTTAGTGTTTCCGAAACATTTTCAAAATGTCTCGTAATATATTCAATATTTGGCTGACCAAAACATAAACTCGAAACGAAATTTTGATCCTTTCAATGCATACAGTAAAGCACTTTGCATTATTAATATTACTATATACATAAATACACATTTAGTACCACAATTTAAATATCGGTTGCAATAATATTCATACCACCATCAAATACATTGACCAAAATGGATGAAATCGGTCACGAGAACCGCACGTGAGTATTAATTCGTCTTAATTTGGAGTGAAAAATCATCACATGAAAATGTGACTGAAACATATAATTTTTCATCCAAAAGACGAGATAACGATTATTTGACGGTAATATATATGAACATTGCAATCAAGCATTAAATCGTTGAACTAAATGTGCATTTATGTATTCTGTGGTACCAAATTTGCAAATTGTTGTAATGTATGGTACCAAATATGCCATATTTCCATTTGAGAAGCTAGAATTCCAGAATCTAATCTTTATTTCTTTACATGAGAATAAGATTTCTATATAAAGGGACTTCAGTTTACAAACTTCATCAACACAAAACAACACCAAATCTTTCCCTAATTTTTCTATACTTGTACCTTTCATTTCTTTCATCCACAAAATGACATCAAAAGCAGACTTAGTTAGAATAGGCAAGGCTTTGCACTTGTCGACGAATACATAGCCATAAAGGGAAGGCCGTCTGCTCCGAGAAAGCCATACGTTTCACGAGAGGCTTATAAACCTTGTCTATATCAATACAAGCCACAACAGACGAATCTCTATCAAGTTGATGCTCGAGAACTGATGAACACTTACGAGGTTGTGCAGTTTAACGATGGAGTGTCGACTATGAGCTATTCTAAGAAGAAATCTGCAAATACGGCTTATTAATTAGAACTTATCAATGGGATGTTATGTTGTGCAGTAGTGAAGCGTGCACTTATGTATTTGTAAAGCATGCTCCTCGCGCATCGTATGTGATTTCAATACAAGAGTTACTTTACGTAGTTGTATATGTAAATTGAATAAGTAGCAGGCAAAAGAAGCTATAAATAAAAAGTGTTATTGGCTCTACTTCTGAAGTGTGTTATGAAAAAATGATGTTTTATAATGAAAGGAGTTTCTACTATCAGAAAATGCCTATTAATTTAAAACTGATTATTTAGCACTCAAACAAGGGAATATTGATTGGATATTTATATCCTAACAACATGCCAGTAGTTAACAGAAATCAGAGATATTTCCATTTTATCTATTTAACAAGGAGGACATTTGTTGTAAGTGTGAGTAGTAGATCACTCATTTCACCAATTTCATTAGAATTTTAATTGATTTCACATGTTTTAATCGGCTTTACTTTTTTTCACCAGTTTTATCCATTTTTTGTATTGATTTCACCCATTTTTTCTCTGACTTCACCGTTCACCTGTTTAATCTATTTCATGCATTTCACGCGGATTTTCATGGATTTCACATGTATTTACCAATTTCACGAGAACTTTTTCACTGGTTTCATCCATCTTTTCATTAATTTTACCAGCGTTCACCAATTTCACCTGAATTTTATTGCTTTCACCAATTATCTTCATCAATTTCATCCCTTTTTTCACTGATTTAATACGTGTTCCACGAAAAGAGTTCTATGAATATTAGAGGTTATATCTATATGCATGTCTTGGATATTCTTTATATAATTTTGTTTTTTTAGCCAAATAAAAATGAAGTACATAGCTATGTCATAAACATTTTTTGGTCTATGATCATTAGTCCGAAGTAATTATTTTTTTAGTGTCATATTGATATTTAAAAGAATTTGATTTTAAATTTTTATTTAAGGGTGAGTATTTCTTACGTATATTGTACTAAATTTTTAAATAACACAAATAACATTTTGTTTACTTAATAACATATTGATGTTAAATCATAATAGTTTATATATATATATATATATATATATATATATATATATATATATATATATATATATATATATATATATATATATGTATATATATGTTAGGAGCTATTTGAAATAATAGTATAATTTTTTTTATTTCTTATATGTGTTTCATTTTTATGAGTTATAGGAAAAGAAGATCGAAATTATAAAAGTTGATATAATTGATAATTTCAAAATATTAGGAGTTAATATATATAGTAGATAAATATAATAAGACTTTATGTCTAATTATACTTCTTTAAGTAGTTTTCCATGCTTGCAACAAAAAATTAAGAAACACACTACCTACTCGTACTTTTATAATATTAGAGATATGCAAATACATCCCCTTATCAAATATATAAAAAAAAAAATTGGAATGAACCCCTTATTAACTCAAAAATTTGACAATTTAAACTACTTCTCTTGAAAATATAGCATTAGCTCCTGGCCTTATTTACTTAAAAATTTGGCAATATAACTTATGGAGGCATTTCCGTCGATTCGTGTATCAATTTTTAATTTTGAGATGAATGCATTGAGCTAATAAAATATGACATGGGTATTTGCTAATAAAGATAATATAAGGATTTTTGGCGAATTAACTAAAACACGGTGGGTAATTTTGTATTTTGGTTTCAGATTGAGACACAAACCTTTTTGTTCCTTGTTATTTATATATTCTCATTTATGGATTGGCAGTAAAATAGGAAATCTAATTTGAGATAATTTCATTTTTGGTATCATAAGTGACCTTACTTTGAGGTTGTGGTAGTTACAAAGCCAATACATGTGGTACCAAAATTTAACGAGACTCGACACATTTGGTACTTCCGTAAAAAAATTTATAGAACTTCCAATTTTGGACGGAGAATTAATGGAAAACTTGCGGAATTGGTCTCATAATTAAAGATTGCTGACAAAATTTGGCCCACAAATTTCCTGACAAGCAAATATACCACACAATTCAATAGTTTGAAGCATTTCAACCCCAATTGCAAAAATAGTTAATTTATTAATCCTATTTAATAAATTTTATGTATTAATTATTATTAAATCTCTTAAACTAATTAGATTTTATATAATATATATATATATATATATGTATTAAATGATATTTTATATAAAACCTTAAAAGATAAATATCAATTAAATTTATTAGATTTTTTGAATTTCGAAAAAAAATTTAAACAAATTAGATTTTATATATAATATATATAAATTAAATAATATTTTATATAAAATCTGATTTTACATATAATTATGGGACCAATTATGTACCTGTCAAAGTAGTTGAATGGGCAGTATAATCTAAGACTTAAGTCAATATGCATCTTCTAGCTAGCCAAGTGTTGCCCTTCATGCTTTATTAAGAGAAATTAGGTAAGTTCTTTGTATCTTCTAAAATTTTGTCAATATGATTCTCCACAATCTTGGAGTCTCAATTATTTACTACAAGGTTCTGATTCTTCTCCAGCTTAAACAGAGAACTTATAAAAAAATCATTTTATTCTTGTCACTAAAATTCGAAGAGAATGGCCAACTTTAAGGGAAAAATACAAGATAACCCCCTATGTTATGTGAAACATGCACGAAATTACCCTATAAAATTTATATTGCACCAAATCTTCTTATACTTTCAAAAACCCTGCGTAAAACATCCAATTTGTTAAAAATAAGTCAGTTTTGGATGACGTATTATAAGAAACCATTTTAAAAATATTTCACCTGAACTTGAAGATCAACATGAAGTGTTATAAAAATAATTTCTTCAAATATGTTGATCCAAAACATTATGTTTAAATTGAGTGTTTTATGCAAGATTTTTTGAAAGTACAAGGTGATTTGACGCAGTAAAAATTTTATTGGATAATTTCATACAAGTTTATCGTAACATATGATTTTTAGGGTACAATCTGCTATTAACCTTTTTTAAGGATGCAAAGTGCAAAAGAATTCTATTTTCATGGTGCATGTATGGTGGGATTAAGCAACAAATAAAAGTAATATAATGTTGTCGAAGTTCACGGAGAAAAAATATTTTCCTATATATCCTTAAGTATTGCCATTCTTGTTTAAATTTGGGAGTAGATGACAATTTATTTCCCTATATTTCTAATGTTCAACAATTTATCTTTTTGTGATAAAACAAAAAAAATTGTATCACTGTATATTTTTATAAAAGAGTTTCATTGTCTCCCTCCCGTTTTTTAAGTATCAAAAATTATATTATAATAAAAATTGTCTTCATTAATAATATGGGATTATTGCATTTTTGGTGTCACAATTATAGTTTACTAGCGTTTCTATCCCGTAACTTTTCGGGCTGGCACATTTGGTGTCATAACTTCAACATTAGTGGCAATTTTGATGTCAATTGAGGCCCAATTTCAAAATTGACCCGAAATTCTCCCATGTGCGGGCCATGTCACATGAAAATTGAGGACTTTGACCATTCAACGCCTTTAATCATTAAAAACCATAAAAATTTATTTTCATCCACCAAGAACTGGGCTACTTGGATGTTTTTATTTGGGAAAGAAGAAGAAGGCGGGTAACAATTTAATTAAGGGAATGTTTAGTGAATTTTATAGGAAAGTTAAGATTTTGAATTTTGGTATTTTCTTGTTAATGAAAAAGACGCTGAATATATAGTCAAAATCTCTATTTATGTCACATGGGAGAATTTCTGGTTAATTTTGAAATCGAGCCTCAATTGACATTAGAATTGTCACTGATGTTAAAGTTGTGGTACCAAATGTGTCAGCCCAAAAAATCACGAGGTAGAAACGCCAATAGACTATAGTTCTGACACAAAAATGCAATAATCCATTAATAATATTGAGCAGAATATAGATGGACAAATTTATTACATTTTCATCTGCGATCAGCGCGCGCAATGGTATTATCATCTTCCTCGAGAATAGGGCTGAGCACGGTTCGATTTACCGACCAAACTGAACCGGAACCGAAATTTCTGTCCGGACCGTTTACCGAACCGAAAGTAAACGGTTTTTGCCCAAAAACCGATCTAGGTTAGCTATCGATTTTCGGTATTACCGATCGGTATACCTAACCGAACCGATAGAAACGAAACCTTTTTTTTTTTATCCGGATAACTCCTAAACCTAGTTTACAATTTACACACTACATTCAATACCCAATTTGTAAAACGCCTCTCACTCCTTTCTCGGACTTTCAGATCTAAATTCCCAATTTGTCCAGTATTTTGAAAATCGGACCGGACCGGCCGGTTAGCCCGGTTTACCCCTAAAAACCAGAACCGGTAAAACCAGCTCCAAAACTGGTAAAACCAGTGAACCAGTGGTTCACTTAAATTTTTTTTCTTCTAAATTTAGAGATTTTTTGTTATTATTATTTATTTGAACTCTTGTTAAACGTTTAATAGGATTACATTTTTATATATTTTAATTGGAATAACATTCATTATTTTAGTGTTTTAACAATCAATGCAATATTACACTTTTTTTTTACATAAAGAAGTACATAGCCATTTTCTAATCATTGTGAATAATATTATTTTTTGTATGAAATTATGCAAATCAATTACCATATAAACATCAACTTACAACAATAGAATTCATATGAACAATCCAAAATTTTGAAAATGAGATGAACTTCTAATTTGTTCTTGTTTTGAATGTATGTATCTTTGAGGGATACTTGAGATTTATATTTTTGACATTGATCTTAATTTTTAAGATATTTTGATTATTTGCATGAAACAAAAAAAAATATATTGACAAAGAATGATAATTTTTTTGAATTATAATTATATTTCAGATAATCTAAAAATATTTATATAAATATTTTATAATAATAAATCACTCAGGTTATACCGATCGAACCAGTGGTCGACCCGATCTAACCGATCGAACCAGTAACCAGTAGAGCTTCCGGTTCAATGATCGGTCCGGTTTTAAAAACACTGGCTACAACCCTAGCCACCTGTACCCCGCAACCGCCGCTCCTCCTTCGTCTGTCCCTCAGGCTTCCTCTCAGCCGCATCTCTCTCTCCCCCTCCCTCTCGGCCTTTCCAAATCTCAGGTACCTTTTTTCGAATTATGTGTTAACTCTACAAAATAGAGTTAGTTTCTATGTATTTTTGCGGGGAATGATATTACTTTCTAGAGTTCTTAGATCGTTTTCATTTGGTTTAGCTTGGTTTATCTCGTTGGTGAGTCACGTACTCATTTTGGTATTTTCTTGTGAATTTTTCAGATTTTTTCTCTTGATTTTTGGATGTGCAAACAGAAGCCTCTTCGTTGGGGCGGAAAATATCTCCGCTGGAGCGAAATCACAAAGCAGACCTCCGCTGGGGCGAAACTAATTTTCCGCGAATTTCACTACTAGTGCCCTAATTTCACTTGGAAACTTATATTTAAGTGGAGGAAGAGAAAAGACATCTTGGAACACTTTTTGACAAGAGGGAGGCCAAGAACAAAAAAAGATCATTCAAGAGCATGAAAAACATCGGAGAACTGAATTCTTGAAGATTGAAGAAATATATCTACTTCTCTTTTCTCATCCTTTGCAATTTTCTTTTCTCTTTTGTATTCTTATACTCATGACTTTGATTATTCTTAAGTTTATTTCCGTTTTAGCTAGGAACTAAATTTTTTTTCTAGGATTACAATGGAATTCTTTGTTCAAATTGATTGTTGTTTATTTTTCCTTATTTTATTTTATTGAGATCTATTGTTTACCCATTCTTGTGCTTAAATTTCAATAGCCTGATCAACTATTGTTTCACAAATATAATTGAATCGGGAGAGGAAGTTAGGTTTTAGGCTAAAGATTGGGTAACCTTTGTACGAATTGCACCCACATCGAATTGAGTAATTTGTTTAGCAATTAAGATAGGAATGTACTTAATTGCCTTAGGTAGTCACAATTAGGGCTTGTTTTTGATTCAATTTGGCCTATCTTCATTGGCATATGAATATAGCTCTTTGATTAGGTTAGATTAGTTTTACAATATTCTGGAAAGAAATTGTAAAAGTTAAGTGCCCTAGACTAGCAAAATCCTAATTGAAATAGAATTATTGGGAAAAAAAAAGCGATTAGTTTAACATGGAAGGAAGTTGTAATCATAGGCTTTAATCATCACAGTTAATCTTGTCAGTTTAGAATTTAGTTTAACTTTTATTGTTGCTTAGTTATAATAATCAAAAATCAAAGATTCGTTTAATTTGGATAAGAAAAAGAGTGATCCTTTAGTAATTAGTATTAGTTTAGCTCATTAATTCCCTGTGGAGATGATACTCTACTTATCATTATATTACTTGTTGCGATTGCGTATACTTGCGTTTATAAATCCTGCATCAAGTTTTTGGCGCCGTTGCCGGGGAATTATTAGCGCTATTTTGCTAATATTAATATCAATCATTCTTTTCTTAGATCAAATTTTTATTTATTGTCTCTTTCTTATTTTCAGGACATTTATTCTTTGCATGCGCAGCGATCGAAATAAGGAACTTAATCCATTAGATCTTGAAATCAAGCGCACAATTCGAAGATTAAAAAGACTGAAAATAAATTCTAAGTCTCAAGGTCAGACTATGGGCGAACAAGTCAATGGAGAAGCAGCAGCTGCTGCGAATCGCTCTATCAGAGATTATGCATTCCCTCATGTTGATGGACTAAGATCGAGTATTGCTAGGCCAACTGTCGAGGCCAATAATTTTGAGATCAAGCCAGCAGTCATACATATGCTTGAGTCGAAACAATTCTTCGGGCATGCTCATGAGGATCCGAACAAACACTTGAAACTATTTTTGAGGATGTGTGATACATTCAAATTCAATGTAGTATCATCAGATGCTGTCAGACTGAGATTGTTCCCATTCTCTTTGACTGGGAAGGCTGCATATTGGTTAGAAGCTCTGCCATATGAGTCTATTACAACGTGGAATCAGTTAGTGGATAAATTTTTAGCTAAGTTTTTTCCACCTGCAAAAACTGCTCGGATGAGGAATGACATCACTGACTTTCTGCAATATAAAGATGAAACTTTGGATGAAGCCTGGGAGAGGTTTAAGGATATGCTAAAAAGGTGTCCTCACCATCAGATTCCAGATTGGTTACAAATTCAATCTTTTTATAATGGGCTTACAGATAACATAAAAGGAAACATCGATGCTGCAGCAAATGGTGCTCTTGTGGGAAAATCTACTGATGAAGCTAGACATATTATTGAGAAAATGGCATCAAATATTCAACAGTGGTCATCAAGACGCACGGAGCAGAACAAGATAATCGGAGTTATAGATGTTGACGCTATTGCTTCTCTAACATCTCAATTTGCAGCTCTCACAAAGAAACTTGATGAGAACTGTAGTAGAAACAATGTTCAAAGAATCTATGCCACTTGTAACATTTGTGGAGATAATCATTCGGTTGCACATTGCCCTGAGAATTCAAAATCGGTTAATTTTGTTGGAAATTCGAATAGTCTGAGAAACAATCCTTATTCCAACACATATAATCCGGGATGGAGAAATCACCCTAATTTCTCATGGGGTGGTAATCAATCACACATTCAAGCTCAAGGACTAATTACACCTCTGGGTTTTCAACAAGCTCATGCACCAACACAAGTACAAAAACCCTCTAAAGAAGAATTGTTGCTCCAATACATGCAAAAGAAAGATGTCATAATGCAAAACCAGAATGCTTCTATCCGTGCTTTGGAGACGCAAATTGGCCAACTGGCCAATAATCTTAATGCCCGATCTCATGGAGCTTTGCCGGCAGATACTGAAATCAACCCAAGAAATGATAATATGCAGCACTGTAAAGCTATAACTCTCAGAAGTGGAAAGGATATTGAGGGTAATACCAGAAAGCTTGAGAAAGAAGAAGTGAAGCCACCGAGTGAATCAATAGAGAATGAACAAAATAATGGAGATGATGTGGAAAAGAAATCCAAGGAATATGAAGAAAAACAGGAGAAATCGAAAGTTCAAGAATATCCACCACCTTCATTCCCCCAGAGATTACAAAAATAAAAGTTGGATAAACAGTTTCAAAAATTTCTTGATATCATCAAGAAGTTATCCTCAACATTCCCTTTGTTGAAGGCCTTGAGCAGATGCCCAATTATGTAAAATTCATGAAAGACATATTATCGAGGAAAAGCAGGTTGGGAGACTATGAAACTGTAGCACTTACTGAGGAGTGCAGAGCCCTTATTCAGAGAAAGCTTCCACCGAAATTGAAAGATCCTGGCAGTTTCACTATTCCGTGCACGATTGGAAATCAGTTGATCAATAAGGCATTATACGATTTAGGTGCAAGTGTAAATTTGATGCCATTGTCGATCTTTAGAAAGCTTGGTTTGGGGAAGCAAAGCCCACTTCTGTTACATTGCAAATGGCTGATCGAACTCTTAGTTATCCGAGAGGAATAATAGAAGACATCTTGGTTAAAGTGGACAAATTTATATTCCCGGCAGACTTCATAGTTCTGGATATGGAGGAAGATCGAGATATGTCAATCATACTTGGAAGGCCTTTTCTGGCTACCGGTCGAGCCTTGATTGATGTTGAAAAAGGAGAACTCAAGATGAGAGTTCAAGATCAAGAAGTAACCTTCAATATTTATTCCTCGTTGAAGCACCATCAGAAAAAGGAAGATTGTTTCTCAATCAATGTGGTAGAAGATATTATTTCTGATACATTTCTACATAATCATCCTCATGATTTGTTTGAAACTCCATTGATTTCAAAAGAGGATGAGAAAGGTGACAAGTTGGTCCATTTTTTAAAACTCTTGATCTTACTATCTACCAAACCAACCTTGAACAATGAGATGACGAAGAGGCCGTTAAAGTCTACAAATGCTAAGATGTCGTTAATTGAAGAACCCCCAGATTTAGAGCTCAAACAGTTTGGGGAAGTGAAAAATGAAAGAATCTTACGTCACAATCATCTGTGGCCTTATGGTGATAATTTCAATGAAGAGAGAACTCATGCAAAAAGAGTTGACAATAAGTCTAGAGGACTTGAAAAACAACGTTTACATGTCAATGAACTGGAAGAAATTAGGCCGCCAGAAAATGAAAGTGTCATGCTTTACAAGAAGAAAATTAAGAAGATACACGATGAAAAGATCATCTGTCGAGAATTTGAGCCTGGACAATGGGTGTTATTGTATAACCCTCGCCTTAAATTATTTCCGGGAAATCTCAAATCAAGGTGGTCTGGCCCTTTTCTTGTTACGGAGGTTTTTCCCTATGGAGCTGTGGAAGTACAAGATAAACAAAGTGGGAGAACTTTCAAGTTTAATGGACAAAGACTAAAGAATTATTTAGGGGGCAACATTGATCGTCAAATCGCCACCATCACTGGGTGATCCAAAATAAGATGGACAAAGTCAAGCCATGACTATAAATAAGGCGCTTGTTGGGAGGCAACCCAAGTATTAAAAAAAATGAGAGAGAGAAGTGGACAGAACATGATCTGCCCCCGCGGAAAGAATTTATCGCCCCAGCGAAAATTGATCGGAATTTTGAACTAATTTTCAGAACACACTTCGCTGGGGCGGAGAAGTAGTACCGCCCCCGCAAAGTTCCCACTGGAATCTATAGCTAATTTTCAGAACTCACTTCGTCCCAGCAAAAGTCTCAAACCATAATTTCATAAAATGCCAAACACCTCTCCTCTTCAAACACTTTCCCTTACTTTTCCTTTCGCGCTGTCGTGCCGCCGCTACATCAACCGCCGTTGCTGCTCCATTCGCCACCATGAGGAGATACATGATGAAGAATGAAATCAAGATGAAATCAAGGACGTCTTTTTGTTACTTTATTTCATTTTTGTCTTCAGATTTATTCTTTTATCTCTTATTTTCATTAGTTTCATCATTGAGAACAATGCCTTTCTTAAGTTTGGGGGTGATAGCATTTACGTTGTGCATGCTAGGTTGATTTTTGATCAAATTTTCAAAATTTTATGTGTTGTTGATTGTTTTTCCTACAAAAATTCGAAGCATGAATGCATAATCGAGGATTTAGGATGAAGTTAATGAATTATAGTCTAGAATAGAGCTTAAGAAATTTTATCTTGCCTACCTCATCTCTAGATTCGAGGATTAGAAAACTTAGAATCTAAGTGATAGTTTTGCCTAAGTCTGGGGATAAGGATGACTTTAATAAGAACCAAATGAAGCAAATTACTGAAAAGCTTTAAGTTAAATTCAAAGAAAATAACCTCACTTGTATGAGACCTGAAAAATCTCATCGCTTGAGACTTATACTTGTACTCCTCTAACTTGACTACGATAAGATGAACGACATATGGGTGCATTGACTTAATTAATCTGCACTCCTCTATGTTGACTGCTTCTTTAGAACAGGTTATGAGTGCGAGTGGTGCTAAATATACTTGAGTTATGCTAAATAATGAATAAAAAATCTAAGTGAAAGTTCAAACTTAAAGGATTCCATAACTTCGACTGAAAGCATTGTTAGAACTTAGTGATGAGTTTAATGACCTGAGAAAATAGAGAATAGGCTTGGCAATTTTAGAATTCATCCAATTAGTGTCAATGATTTTGAAGCTATAGTGATCTGGGTGATTCCGACATTCTCATATTATGTATACACACACACGCGCAGGAGTAACATGATACAATGCATAACGTTTTGAAAGTGATGGTTACTAGTCTGACTTGGAATGCATGATTGTAAATGTTTGAGTTGTTGTCCTTTGTTTTGGTCGTGTCAAATTCTTGTAGTCATTTTTTTTTTGTCTTTTGCTCGGGACTAGCAAAATAGTAAGTTTGGGGGTGTTTTAACTCTACAAAATAGAGTTAGTTTCTATGTATTTTTGCGAGAAATGGTATTACTTTCTAGAGTTCTTAGATCGTTTTCATTCGGTTTAGCTTGGTTTATCTCGTTGGTGAGTCACGTACTCATTTTGGTATTTTCTTGTGAATTTTTCAAATTTTTTCTCTTGATTTTTGGATGTGCAAACAGAAGCCTCTTCGCTGGGGCGGAAAATATCTCCGCTGGAGCGAAATCACAAAGCAGACCTCCGCTGGGGCGAAACAAATTTTCCGCGAATTTCACTAGTAGTGCCCTAATTTCACTTGGAAACTTATATTTAAGTGGAGGAAGAGAGAGAAAAGACATCTTGGAACACTTTTTGACAAGAGGGAGGCCAAGAACAAAAAAAGATCATTCAAGAGCATCAAAAACATCGGACAACTGAATTCTTGAAGATTGAAGAAACATATCTACTTCTCTTTTCTCATCCTTTGCAATTTTCTTTTCTATTTTGTATTCTTATACTCATGACTTTGATTATTCTTAAGTTTATTTCCGTTTTAGCTAGGAACTAAATTTACTTTTCTAGGATTACAATGGAATTCTTTGTTTAAATTGATTGTGTAATAAAACTAAGCTAAAATGAACAACAAATATAAATAATTAGTGGAATGTAAAGAGCAATATAGAATAGAGGGAGAGAATATCATATCATATCATTCATTCTTGTTTATTTTGGTGTATACAATACATGATAATGTCATCTATTTATAGGACTAAAGAAATATGCAATAGGACTAGAGTTACAATACTATTAAATGGTCCTATTATGACATTCAATACAAACGTTACAAAACCTTTCAAATGTGGTCTTTATGATATTCTTCAATAGGAGGTTACAAAACTAGGACAAAATATTTCATGGACATCCACTAATATTATATATTTTATAACACTCCCCCTTGGATGTCCATTGCTTATATGTAATATGCCTCGTTAAAAACCTTGCCAGAAAAACCCTGTGGGAAAAATCTGAAAAAGAAAAAAAGAGTACACATTCATATAGGGCTAATAAGCATGTTAAATTGCCTCATTAAAACCTTGTCAAGAAAACCCATTGGGACAAAAACTTGGACAAAGGAAAAATAGTACAATGTGTAGTTTGTTATTAATGACACGCTCCCCCTGATGTCAACACGAGATCCACAATGTGACAAGTTCAAATTTTGTGGATCATCCTTCTAAATGATGTAGTCGATAATGTTTTAGCCAAAAATATTATTGTTTGACTTAATTTAATGAACATCAATATCACCATTAGTTTGAAGCTTGTGGGTGAAGAGTACTTCGGTGATATTTGTTTATGTCATCTTCGATATAAGTCAACATTATCTTCATATAATAATAATTGATGCATTCCTTGTTGAAGGCAACTTGATGCCCGACTTCGCCAAATATGATGGAACTGGAGACCCCACTCGCTTTATAGTGTCTGAATGCGAAGCAGATGGAATGATAGATCGAAGGCAAGCATGCATGAGAGCTCGATTCCTAGAATATATTAAACTGTATATCTCAGCCATAAATATTCACGACTTGCTTCGTGGAATGCTAAAATTTTGAAATGGTAGGAATAAGTGAATGCTAAAATTAATTACATGTATCATCATGATATTGTAGCACCACCACAAGTAAATACATATACACTTTGAGATCTACTTTTATTCGGACAAGAAAAATAACCTGCGTATGAATTACCAACCACTTGTGGATTGGAACCTTTAGAGTTAATCAATCCCATGTCAATTATTCCACGAAAATGGTACTGTAATATATCTTCAACATCATTATAATGTCTTCTTGATAATGCAAAGATATACCTTTGCAAGCAAATTAACCGATAATGCTATGTCATGCCTTGTACAATTAACAAGATATATTAAGACTCCAATTGCACTTAGATAAGGTACTTCAAGACCAGTTAGTTTTTAATGGTTCTCTAGAGGATGAAAATAATTTATCTTCATATCTAAAGATCGAACAATCATGGGACTGCTCAATTGATGAGCTTAATCAATATAAAATGTCAATTGATGGACAAAGATTCCATCTAATAAATGCTCGATCTGCAGGTCGAGATAAAATATTATTTTTCCGAGATTTTCCATCTCAAACTCTTTCATCGAATGATTTACATTCATTGTGAGTCTTTCAAGAGTCCCCATGAGATTTAACTCATCCACGTGTATCGTAATGATAGAAAACATATTTTCAAATTGTTTTTGTTAAAATACATGAAAAAATTGGAGTATCCATGAGTCATTTATTTACAAGGTAATCATTGAGCCGATTATATCACATCCGGTCAGACTGTTTTAACCTGTACAAGGAATACTGTAGTTTAATAGAATATAACCCATGAGACATTTGATTATGTGCTACATGAATCTTAAACCCCTCATGAATTTTCATGTAAATATCACTATCAAGTGATACATACAAATATGCGGTAACTACATCCAATAGACGCATGTATAGTCTTTCAGAGACTACAAAGATAATTAAATACCGCGACGTGATTACGTCGATCACGGGGGAATATGTCTCAACATAATAATAACAAGTCTTTGTGAGAAACCTTGTGCAACAAGTCTTACATTGTCACCCACAATTTTGTTTTCGTACAAGTACCCATTTGTACTCAATCGATTTTCACGACTTCAGGCGTGTGGACTACTATTCCAATTACTATATAGTTTCAAAATGATCAATTTTCAGGACTTCTAGTCCACAGCGATCTGGTATCACATCTTTCTATATTGGCCAATTATTTTATGTCGACATTCATTCAACCGATCAAGGTTCAGGATCCTGATTTACAATAATTTTTTTTATTGCGACCTTATGAACAAAAATATTCTCTATAAAAGCTTTATTTCTATCCCAGTTTTCTAGAGTTTTCAAAGAACTCAAATAGATTGTTCTGTTTCATGTGCCTCTTCATGGGCATCTTGATTAGGACTGATCAGTCATATCTATAGCGTTTTGTTTTGAAACAGTTTCCTCTTCCAGAGGAATATGTGCTTTTAGTACCATTTTCTCTTATCTTTTGCACCATCGTAAATCTTCTCTTTAAATGCAGTTATAATGTGCTAGCATATTATCCTTCAAGGATTTCAATCCATGTTGGTGCAATTTTTCAAATCTTGCTCGTATAATTTTGTGCTTGGGTCAAAATGAGACAAATTTTGTACAATTCTTGTACTAATTTTATACAATTTTACGCCGTTGAAACATGAACTGTCTCCCCCTAACGGCGGAAAAACTGTCTCATCAAAATAATTCTCAAAATATCTTGATTTAACTGTATCGCCTCGTCAGGCGCTCAAGATATATGATTACAGACGGGGAATGAAAATCAACCAACACATCTTTATGAACCCATATTTTTTCTAGTGGTGGAATAACTAGAATGTTTTTCGCACAATCATAAAATTTAATTAAAAAATATTAGGCCTTCTGTCCGACACAAATTGCAACGTTGCCATAAATTTTATAATTTGAGCAAGAACTTCAGCAAAAGCCATACGCGTTGACAGTAGGCATACATTAGACCATTTAAAAAAATGCGTCTAACATGACCAAAATGGTCCATTAAGTGGATCTATAAGTCCACATGTATCCCATT
This sequence comes from Penstemon eatonii, assembly GCA_038501285.1. Classification (NCBI taxonomy): domain Eukaryota; kingdom Viridiplantae; phylum Streptophyta; class Magnoliopsida; order Lamiales; family Plantaginaceae; genus Penstemon; species Penstemon eatonii. Next base: position 53,594,707 of record CM076715.1, on the reverse strand, counting down.
AATACTATCGTAAAAAAAAAATTGAACTCATGACCAATCTTCACATGAGATGGTCTAACAATTTAATTTCATTGTGAGCAATCAACACACATAATCATAGGTAAAGAATCATATAGTTCTTCAAAAGATGCCCGTAATCATTCGGCGCACCGTAATTATTTCTGGATAGTCAACTTCATCATACCAGTTAAATCAATGAACTTCTAGTTCAATACAAATTTTGGTGCTATATTGTTATGGTCACATATTTCAATTTTGATGAGAAAACTGGGATATATTAATCAATATTTTATGGCATGGTATACTGGATGTAGTACACGTATATTCATATTCCCCTTGTTTACAATTTTCATATTAAAACTTGACAATATGTTCATCAAGACGTATGCCGTTGAAATTCAATAAATCTATTTTGAATTTTAAAGAGCACAAAACCACTTTCATACAAAATATTTGTTCATCCAGACAATATTTATCCGCTCTTCTGAAGCTTTTATAGTATCTTGTGGTACTAATATTTGCTTTTGCTAATCTGAAGTTTGAGAATATTTTCTATCTCAAATAATCGTGTGTGTTGACCCACTGTCAACCAAATAAATATTTCCACCATTCATCTACGATGCTCACATTTTTCATGCATCTTCGGGATACTCACATAATTTTATGCATCTATTATCGTGCATCTTCATGATGCTCATATCAATGCTATTATCCACTATATAAAACAAAGTGAATAAGGTTAGGAAATAAGTTTTAACAAAATTTTCTTTATTTCAACTTAAATCAACCTCCTAAGACTTGACATTACGATACGTCAAATAAATAATTGGAAGCATTTAGATATTCAAGTAAGTTCAAAATGTAATGTAACATAAACTTACCATCAAATCTATAATCATTGTTTTTTTTTCCTTCTCAATATTAGTTTCACTTGTCTTAATAAAATAAATCACCTATATTGTATTAATAATTTCAAGTGATTTAATTTTAACACCAAAAATATATTTGGCATCGATGAATTAACATCATTTCCTTTACATAGTTTATATCCTTTACCATTGTCATTTACTCCACACCTTCATAAGTGTTATCAATTAATACACACTTGTTTTTCTTTTGCTTACCACAGTAATCGTTTCACTTCGAGTGGTAATCACGCAATCATTCTACGAAATCCATAATATCAATTTTGACTATGACTAAAATATGTCAGGTATATTGTTAATCACATTCTCTTCTGGGAATTAATTATTTTCATTTACTTCTGGAAATGAATAATTTATATCAACATTGCATTCACTTCAGGTAATGCTTATCAGTTAGTGAGGTGTGAATTGTGATTTTAGAGTTCATTGTTCAACAACAAAATAGATCATTGAGAAATTGATAGTATTCTTAAAACCTCTCTTTTGATATTGCTTCTTCAAGAGCATTTTAGAATCATAAAATATGATACTTAATCTCCATATATCTCAGTTGAGATTTAATTTTATTAAAAAAAACGTGGAGTATTTAAAATATTTTAACTTCGGGTGCAAATATTCATAGTGAACAATTTGCGAGTATTACTCACATTTAGTGATTGGGTTGCTCTTTCGAAATATGATGCAACTTCAAGTTTCACCACTCATGAAGTATCAAATCTTTTGTTAATTATATTGTTCTTCCAAAATATCTAGGACAGTTGGTACTCTTAAACCAATAAATTAGGATTTCAATTCTTCATGGAGTAATGAAAAACATTGTCATCACTTTATCTTTCGTTTGGCCAATTTTTCATTTCATGACAATATTTTCAAGGCCTTATTTGTCATTCAAATGGATTTCAACATCAATAATCCATTTCATATCATTTTTCAAATATGTCAAAAGCAATTCAAGCTTGGTGATATTTGTTATATTTCTAAAGCACAAATAAACATAGTACTTTAGACTCAAATCTTCGGGATTGAGATGATCACCTAGGCCTCTTTTTTTTAAAGCCGAAAATAAGCTTGTTAAAATACACTCAAATCTTCGGGTTTGAGTTGATCACATATATTTCAAGTCTAACATGAAATGGTACTCGAATCTTCTAGTTTGAGTTTCCAAAACATGTACTCAAATCTTCAAGTTTGAGATTATCACGTAGGCTTCGGGCCTAACATAATATTCTTGTTTTATGAACTTCAATTTATTTTTGATGTGATAAAATAAAATAATTTATTACTTATCTAAACACATGATCTTACAAAAAACTATTTCTTATAGGATAACCAACCGTTAAAGGTGGAACTCATTTCATCACAATGACTGATGAGTTTTTCATGAAGATCAAAATATAAATATAAAACAAATTCATTTCTCCATTTAATAATAGAATGATTTTTGAATTGTATATGTAATATATATATATATATATATATATATATATATATATATATATATATATATATATATATATATATATATATATTACTTACTCTTGTATTGTTTTGACACGTAATAGTGCAAGAATTCTTATAAATGGGGGATAAATTTACATACACTAGAAAATTGGATTTAGATCTTTACCGTCAATAATAAATTTAGTATGGTAGATTAATTTGGTCACAAGTGTAAACCAAACTTCAATTTACTTTATAGGACTAAATTGTAATGTCCATTTTGTGAGACTGACATTCTAAAAAGAACGTTAGTATAAGAAGAATAACAAGACAACAACATCCACTAATTAAATGGCGGTAATACTCTTTCATATTCAAAATAAAGGCTGAAAATAAGTAGACTATATTCAATGTAGAAGAAAAGTAGATATTCTTACCACTTACCGATTTGTTGATTTTGATCTTACAAGTTTGAAGGGAAAAATCAGAACTTCTTTGTTAATCCGATTAGCTAGTTTGGATTTGAAACATAAAGCAAAATCGTGTTGATAACATGTTATAAAACTAAGCTAAAATGAACAACAAATATAAATAATTAGTGGAATGTAAAGAGCAATATAGAATAGAGGGTGAGAATATCATATCATATCAATCATTCTTGTTTATTTTGGTGTATACAATACATGATAATGTCCTCTATTTATAGGACTAAAGAAATATGCAATAGGACTAGAGTTACAATACTATTAAATGGACGTTACAAAACCTTTCAAATGTAGTCTTTATGATATTCTTCAATAGGAGGTTACAAAACTAGGACAAAATATTTCATGGACATCCACTAATATTATATATTTTATAACAGATTGTTGTTTATTTTTCCTTATTCTATTTTATTGAGATCTATTGTTTACCCATTCTTGTGCTTAAATTTCAATAGCCTAATCAACTATTGTTTCACAAATCTAATTGAATCGGGAGAGAAAATTAGGTTTTAGGTTAAAGATTTGGTAACCTTTGTACGAATTGCACCCACATCGAATTGGGTAATTTGTTTAGCAATTAAGATAGGAATATACTTAATTGCCTTAGGTAGTCACAATTAGGGCTTGTTCTTGATTCAATTTGGCCTAACTTCATTGGCATATGAATATAGCTCTTTGATTAGGTTAGATTAGTTTTACAATATTCTGGAAAGAAATTGTAAAAACTTAAGTGCCCTAGACTAGCAATAAATCCTAATTGAAATAGAGTTATTGGGAAAATAAAAGCAATTAGTTTAACATGGAAGGAAGTTGTAATCCTAGCTTTAATCATCATAGTTAATCTTGTCAGTTTAGAATTTAGTTTAACTTTTATTGTTGCTTAGTTATAATAATCAAAAATCAAAGATTCGTTTAATTTGGATAAGAAAAAGAGTGATCCTTTAGTAATTAGTTAGTTTAGCTCATTAATTCCCTATGGAGACGATACTCTACTTATCATTATATTACTTGTTGCGATTGCGTATACTTGCGTTTATAAATCCTGCATCAAGAATTCAATGTAATTGTTTTATTTTTTTGGCCTTTGAGTAAAGTTTGATTTTTGCGAATGGTTTTGCTTAATCGCGATGGAAAGACAGAAGAAATGAAGAAAGATGGAGTTTTGGAAGAGATTTGCAATGGTTGAAGAAAGGTATAAAGAAGCGACTTTTGGAAAAATAGAAATTGGAAAGAAGATTAGGATTGTTTGTCTGTTAAATTAGAAATGGAGAAAAGAAAAGAGTTGAAATTATCTGACCACATGGCTAAATCTGAATCTGGTGCATACACATGTTGAAGTTATAACCATTGGATTAAATTTTCGGTTTTTATTGTACCGAACCGGAACCGAACTGAACCGTTCAGTTTTTACCGAATCGAACTGAAAAATTCGGTTCGACAAACGGTCCGGGGTCGAAAAAATACCGAACCGGTAGAATACCAAAATTCGATCCGGTTCGGTTCGGCCCGGTCCGATCCATTTGCTAAGCCCTATTCGAGAATTCCTTATCCAATGTTTTATTTTATTTGTGCATAAATCAGTAAATTCGTAATTTAGTCTTCTTACACAATATTTTTAGCTCCGCATTCAATTTCGTGCAGTTCAATTACACTCTCCGATCAAAATACTTAAAATAATCACTTAAACTTTGAGCTAATGTTAATTTACCCGTGATATCATAATATTCAATTCTCATGTAATTTAACAAAGAGCATTTACCTCCTTTAATCAGAGAATAACTCATTGCTGAAATTGAGAATGTACATGAAAAGTAATTTTATAATATAGAAGGATAAAGTTCTACATTCATCACAAAACAAAACAAGAGGTAAAGTACAGGACGTAAAAGGAATAGTTTTATCCGTTCATATATTTTTTGAAGTTAAAAATATCACGAAAGTAATGTAAAGCTTTTATAAAATTATAAAAAAAATAAAAGTGATTTTTTCAAAGTAAAAAAAAATTAAAAATTATACATGCTGGTAAATTGCCATTAACTCCTCAAAAGCATTACGTGGTTTATTTTTAATATGACAATGGATAAATTGAACAATTTTTAATTTAGAATGAACTTTTGTTGAACAGTTTAACATAGTGTAAATGATATTTTTGATAATTTGGTAAATTGTTACCTCTTGATTCTTGAATCGCACTAGTTGTACATCTTTTTCATTTTTTTTCTAAACTTCTAATAAACAAATTCCTTTTTCTTTGGAGTTTCTATCTTGAAAGCGGAGAAGTTTATTATAATTTTAATAAATTCTCTTCACGAAATTGCCGAGAAAGATGAGGACGACCATTGAACTGATATACGCAGAAAAACAGGTAATAAATAGGGTAAATGCAAAATACTCCTCTATGTTTTGCTAAATCTATAAAAAATTATCCTGTAAATTTTTTAATTTATCAAACTTTCTTGTATTTTCAAAAACCCTGCGAAAAATAACCAATTTGTAAAAATAGGTTGTTTTGGATCAACATACTTCAAGAAATAATTTTAAAAATATTTTACGTGAAGTTATAGGGACCAACTTGAAGTATTTTGAAAATGGTTTCTTGATATATGTCGATCCAAAACGAACTATTTTTTATTTTTTATTTTATAAATTTGGGGCTTTTTTAGGATTTTTGAAAGTATAATAAAATTTGACACAATAAAAATTACATAGGGTAATTTTTTATAGGTTTAATATAATATAGGGGAATATCTTGCATTTTTTCCCAATAAATTTGCCCATATATTTTTCTACTCAATATTTCAAATTGTTTGTGAAAAGAATAGATACTTTTCGAGCAAACCCATATTGGATTTTAGTGGTATAAAAGGGGTGAAGATCTTCTGTACCATAATTTGTGTATCACAAATAAGTAATTGACACATGTACACAAATTGCGGTACAGAGGATCTTGAGCCGTATAAAAGAGGTGGAAAATCGACGGGAAAACTTAAAATGCCAACTTAACGGGAATGTGAGATGCAAGTGTTGAATTTCGTTCGAAAATTGACAGCAAAATTAAATGTGACAAATTAAGTGTAAAACATGGTATGAAACGCATTTTTTCGAAAAACTTGATATCAAATGTATTTTTTGAATTAAAGTTTGATATTAATGTGTCTTTTCCTCTTTATTAATAGAATTCAACTTAAAATACAATTTCAAACTCAATAAATTTCAATAATACACCCTTCAACTTATACCAATCACAAAAATTATAACATTTACTTCTCTGCTAAACTTCCATAAAATGTTAAGAGAGCAATCATAAACAACACAATTCAAAATTGAATCCATATGAAAATCTTCTCCTTTATTTATCTACTTCAATATTTCACATACTCCAGATAGCAGCTCACATGACAAACTATTGACCTGCATAGATGATGAAAAAAAAGAAGGAAATGTATGAACTACGAAGATTATTCATACCAAAACAAAAATAAATTGGATGACAATATACTCCCTTTTTTAACTCCATTAGCTACAATAGTCGGTTAAATTTTTTAATTTTTTAAGTGACTTATCATGTTAAATTATTCACATTTGAGGTGTATCAAATATTTTAAATATTAATATATAAGGTGCCTTATATTATTATCAACTTATTAGTGAAATATATTAATTAAATTATTTATTATACTTTTAATAAATTTAGTCAAGTTGACTGGTCATTTGTATCAAGAAAAAAAGAAAAATAGGACGGATGAAGTTTTTCCAAAATTACTACAATTTCTAGATTTTATTTGATTGATTTAGGGGAAATTTGCATTTATGGTACCATAGGATAGGCCTACTTGCAACTTTGATATCATTGAATACGAAAATGCAAATGTGGTATCACATGATAGGTTTTCATTGCAACTTTTGTACCAAACCCATTTTTCTCCAAAGTTAATGGTAATTTACCACTTACAAAATACAAAATGTTCAATTTATCCCCCCTATAATTTGAAAAAATATCAGTTAACCCTCTGTAAAAAAAATTAAAAGCGATTTACCCTTTCAGCTAGAGAGTGTAACCCACTTGCCGAAATTGAGAGTAGACATGAAAAATATTTTGTAATATGGGGGGATAAATTGTCACATTTATCATAACACAGGGGTAAATGCCAAAATGTCACCTATAAAAATGTTAGAGAGGTTGTATGAAACTTTTATAAAACTACAGGTTATAAAGTGCACTTTTTCCAATCACAAGGGGGTAAATTGAACATTATGCATTTCTTAGGGGGTAAACTATCATTAACGTTTGAGAAAAATTGGGTTTGGTATCAAAGTTACAATGAAAACATATAATGTGATACCAAATTTGCATTTTCGTATCCAATAGTACCAAAGTTGCAAGTTGACCTATCATATTGTGCCAAAAGAACAAAATTTCCATTGATTTAGGCACTATAATCAAGAGGTCCTAGGATCATCTCCCAAATTTGATCGAGCCGAATAGTGTCGAACGACACACTGTTCAAGCTTAATTGGTTTGATTTTTATCGAGCTTGAAATTTTGTGTTTGAGCTTGGATTGATTTTAAATCGAGCCAAGCTCAAACGAGCTTTTATCGAACGAGCTCGAGCCGAGTACCAAGTAGTTTGATACATGTAGTTTTTCAATTTTTAGCTTATTGAGTCGAACTTCAAAAGTAATCGAACGAAATATGATGTTCAAGCTTGTTTAGTGTGACAAACCAAGCTCAAATGAGCTTTCATCGAACGAATTTGAGTCAAGTATCGAATAGTTTGATTTGATTTCCAGTCCTAAGTACCGGTGATTTGGTCATTGATTTAGAAAATGTTTGCTTTAGACAATATTGTTATGATGTATATAGAGAAATAGGAATTTTGTCAGAATTTAATGTTTGTCGATATAGCACATATATTTATATATATATATATATATATATATATATATATATATATATATATATATATATATATATATACTGAAATCATACTTACAGTTGGAAAATTCTTGTATAGACCTGGTCTATGAGATTTTCATAGACCTTGTGGTGATAAATAAGCCACATCATACATATTGATGATGTCATGCTCTCAAAATGTATGATGTGACTTATTTACAACCATAAGGTCTATAAAAATCTCATAAACCAGGTCTATGCAAGAATATTCCCTTACAGTTTAGAACATGCTAGGAAACACACTTGTGCTCGAAGTTGTTTCAAAACCTGCATTAAGAAAAGGAAAAAAGGAAATTATGAGGACCAATAAGACAGACTGAAGATGAACAACTAAAAATGATACTAATACTTACACATTCCCATGTGGTATATGAGAGATCTTGGGCCACTCAGAATCTGTTAATTGTGGATTGCACCTCTCACTTAACAAAGGACACCGGTAAATAAATAAAGATTGTAATTTAGTGAGGCATAGCATGACTTCTTTAGAGGGAAAATGTTTCAAATTTTCACATAACATGAGCCTTAATTCTTGTAGAGAAGATAGGTTCCCCAACCAATCAGGCAAAGCTTCAATTCCGAAACTTTCCAATGTTGTTAAATAAAACAATCTGTGTATATAAAATATTATAGAATATTTTATATTTCTAAGTACTATAGTAAATTATAAAATATTATAAAATACTTTATATTATAAAACTATAGTAAATTATTCCAACAGAATAATTATTTATAATTAACTCTAATTATAAATCTTAGTATAGTTTATTCTCGCAGAACAAACAAGATCAGAATTTAATAACAGTGTACTTACTGAAATAATTCTGAACCGTAAAATCGAACGAGGCTTGCAAATGCAATATCCTTAAGACAATATTTCTGGGTTGTCAAAGGTGCAACAGTTCGTCCCAGTGGTCTCCCAAGATACAGCGGTCGGATACTTGTTTCTTTGCACTAAGAACAAGTCCACAGCGAACTTTAACAAATAAAATATTTGAGTACTTGAGAAGAGAAGAAGAAGAAAAGAATATAGAAAGAGGAGGATAGAATTCTGCTTTAGGTTGCTAGAAAACGGGATGAAAGAATTGGCCAGATTCTCCTCCTATTTATAGCAGCAGAAGAGGTATTTCTGGAGGGACATGACCATTCGGATTAAACCAGTAGAGATGGTTCGGTCCGAATGGGTGCGAATCGGTTCGATTCAAACCGAACCTTTGCCACAATTCAAAATAAGCGCGCGGATTTTTTCGCGGATCTTTTCAGTGACGGGTCAACTACGCGGATCTTGTTCGGGTCAACCGGATCTGATTTTTATATGGATTTAGAAATTGGGCCTATTAATTATGGAAATTAATTAAATTTTGTCCAAAAAGAATAATGTTATGTTGAGGCCCAAGCCCAATCTCAATCCAAATCCAAATCCGAACCGTGCCGTGCCGAGCCGAGCCGGCCGGTCAGACGGACGGCGGCAGCGGCGGCGCGCGCGTGTGGAAAACCATTGTCATCCACGTCCTCTCCCCTCATAAAACTTGGTACCCCCAAGGGGCCCTCCCCTTATACAATTTTTTGCATTATAAATGACAAAAGATTTCTCAATTTCCTCCATGTTGGATGAAGGCATTTTTCCTTCTCTAAGCTTCATTCATTTCTTATTTTATGGGCTTAATTCCAATTGGGCTCAATCCAATTGGGTTAATACCCATAAAAACCCAACATCCAACTCCAATTGTGTAAGAGAAGTGAGATTCTGAATTCGATACGTCAGAGGAGAGTCCGATCGATTCGACCCAACCAGTTTCAATTTTTGAAGAGAGTGATGCAGTCCATCTAGAGGCTCATACATGACTTCTTTTGTAATGGGGCCAAATTCTAATTCCGTCAATCGGCCGAGTCCAATCCCCTTTGGCAAACTCCTTATTTTGGGACAGTCAGAAATTTCCATGAGAGAGAAACCATTCTTTCTACTGAAAAAGGGGACAATTCTTTACAACTTGTCACAGTTAAACTCTTGAGTGAAATACAACTATCTGTCATTTCACATGGCAAGCTGGTAAGATTATCGCACCGATGAATGCGTATAACGTTAAGAGAAGTGAGGCCGTTTGGAAATGAAATTGAATTAAGGCTTCCTCATACCCTTATGAATAATGTCTCGAGGCATTTACTATGTGGAAGTTTCAAGGAGATCAATCCAGCACAAGCTTCTAGCCTCAGGTCTATGAGGCATTTACCATGTGGAAATGGAAAATGACCGAGATACGGATTTGTAATACCAAATCCTAAAAACCTTTCGAGAGAAGCTAACTCCCCATTTAATGGAGAACCACTGTTCATGATTTCCGCCACTTTGAGAGATGGAAAACCATGGCTTGGACCAGCCCGAAGTAAAGGGCAATATAAAACTGAAATATATTCAAGGACCGGGAAAGAAATTGCGTGCATCTCGTCTGGTCCAACCCAACCTACCAGAGAAGGCATGTCCATCAGCCTCAATTTTTTAAGTGCTGGAAAAAATGATCTTTGGTTGTTGCTGCTACTACCATTAGGAGGAATATTATGATAGAATGAAGATTCTATCGATCGTAAGCTTTTCATTCCCGTCATCCATAGGATCTCAAGTAGTGGTAAGGTACCGAGTGTTGGGATTTCTCTACATCTGTTACAGTTTATCAACCTAATCTCGAACAAATTTTCGAGTCGTAGCTGATCACACATGACACTCATCTTCATCGTCCATGAAGGAAAGTTATTCCCCATAAAGTTTTCTATGTTTAAGGATTTTATGTTTTGATGAGGTTGAAGACCATCCAAGACTTGCTCATGATTGTTGTCTTCATCACTTGAGGATCCCCATATAAGCTCTAACCTTTTTAGATTTGGTTTTTCAATCAAGCTTGCTCTTCCAGCTTCTTCTCTATCATTCACTAGATCAAGATTATATATTCTGAGTTCTCCCATTAAACTTTTTAAACCTCCCAATTCTTCAATTCTAAAGCCCTTCTCGACCCCCACTTTAAAAAATCTTAATGTTCGAAGAGAAGTTAACTTTCCAATATTAATTGGCATTCTTTGTATCTTCTTTGCATTTACATGTAAATGTCTCAGGTTAATTAACTGTTCGAGTTTGTCAGGAAATGCATGTAGATACGAACAATGATTTGCCCTTAAAGTTGCAAATGGAATAGCTTACAAACAAAAACTAGTAAAGCTTTAATATATGTAGAAGACACATCAAGAAGTCTCAGATGTATGAGCTTGCCAATTGAATTATTCAATTCTTCTATATTTTTTCCATGTAAAACTAGAATATGTAAGCCTTGGAAATTTTGGAACTTTAGGTCTAGCAAGTTGCCTTTCAAAAATAGTGTTCACAAATAAATTGCTTCATCTTGAATAACATTGTATGCTTCTTCACCAAGTGAATCGATCAACAGATATCTACACCGAGAACTTTTATGTTCAATATGATTTCCAACTTTCAAGCTTTTCCTATTTGAAACCAAACATGCTAACTCATGCATTAGATCATGCATCTTGTAATACCTCGTAATTCGAGTCTCATCTTTTACTGCCTCTTGAAAAAACGAGTGTTGCAATAAAATTTCAAATACTTTGTTACCTTGGCTTTCCATATCCTTTTCATTGTCTCGAAAAAACCCTTCTGCCATCCATAGTTGGATCAATAGCTCTGTATTGATTTTCTCATCCTTGGAGAAAATGGAACAATATGAAAAACATTTTTGAAGTAACAAAGATGGCAAACGATTGAAGCTTACCTTCAATACTTGCATCACCCTAGTTTCTTTCTCATTGGAATCAGAAATCTCATTGGAATCTAAAAACGCATCGTCCAATATCGAAATCCAATCATCTCTTCCCTTACCTTGTAAAGTTCCTCCAATCATGTTTCCGGCTAATGGATGACCTCGACATCTATGAGCAATTTTCTTTCCAATGATCTTCAATTCTTCAGGCACTTCTCCTCCAGAGAAAGCTTTTCTTTCTATTATGGACCAACACGAATCATCTGACAGATCATCCAATTCATAATGCATGCATGGTCGACTCACAATCGATGCCACATAGCTACTTCGAGTAGTAACTAGAATAAAATTTCCTGTATTAGAGGTGACCCCACTAAGAGACTTTCGAAAATCATCCCAACGATCTCTATCATCATTCCACAAATCATCAAGAACCAATAAATATTTTTTATCCTTCAATATCTCTTGAAGCGACTTTAAAATTGCTTGTCTACTCTCTAATCGATGATCTTCCCTTAATGATTCTAGGATAGATCCAAAAATCTTAGTGGAGTCAAAATTTTCCGAGACACAAACCCAAACCATTTTATCAAAATAATCAATAATTTGCTGGTCGTTAAAGATTCTCCGAGCTAAAGTGGTCTTTCCCAATCCACCCATACCAACAATTGGAATGACTGAAATGACTTCATTGACCGGAGTCATAAGCATGTCTATTACTTTTGACTTATCACCTTCTCTACCAACAAAAATTGGATCACGACTTATGGAGTCGGTTTCTTCAACACAAGGCAAAAAAGAACCAGAACTTGCATTAATTACGCTAGCAAGGCCGTAGCTATTTTCCTTGTCCTCGATTTTTTTCAACTTCTCATTCACTTCATTGATTTTATGAGCCATTTTCCAACGAAATGCTAAAGAGTTAGAGAAGGAAAAGTAAAAGCATACCTTTCGCTTCATTTGATTATCGATCGCCACCTTTCGCCGAATATTTTCATATTCAAGCTCATCAAACAAGTTTTCTGCCTCAAAAGCAACATCTTCAAGTTTCTTTAGCCACAGCCTAATTGTTTCTTCTTCGACTTGCCGTTTTGCCGCATCTTGTAAAAAAGCTTTAATCATGCCCAATGATTCTTTTAGGTTATTGAGTTCACTCTTGAAACCAGATATAATATTCAACTCTTGAGTAGCAATTTCAATTAGCTTTTCCACTGCAAATTGCATTGTAGCATCAATCACAATTTCTGCCATTTTTTTCTTTTTTCTTTTTTTTTTAATAAAAGACAGAATTAAAGACAGTATGTGTTTACTTGGGGAGAAGTTGATAATGTAGTGTGTGTGATTAGATCGAGCAATTTGTTCTCACATATTGAGTTTGACTGAATAATTCAAATTATTGTCATTTTGTATTCTTCAATGTAATTAATTAATTATTTATTAGGTAGTGGTCATTGTGGTAGATAGTTGTCAATATCGACATTAATATTAGGAGGACAACAGCATTCTAATGAATATGGCACGTAATTGATCAGGATAAAATTTGTCACGTCATGATGCATAAACAGTCATAAGATAATTTAATGAATATATGCGTAATTTTTGTCTTATAATTAATGGTGAGACGGTATTTGAAAAAAATATTAAATTATGAGAAATTTAGTGAGATAATATTGTTTGGAACGAAAACCTAAAATCGCTAATTAAATTAGACGTTTTCTCAATTTTACCAAAATGTAAGCTTTAGCCTTCAGATATATATACATTTCTTTTTACTAGAAAAGTGCACGTATGTTGTACGTGTCTAGTTTTAATTTCAAAGTTTTTTTCTTCATAAATTAGTGTAAAATTAGCCATTTTTATGTCATATAATATCTTATATTTATGACTGGTCAATTTATTTTTATTAATTATTATTTGTTTATATACAAAATGATGGCTTTAAATAGTTGTAATAAAATATATGATATAAATTAATTCAATCAATTATTATAATATTTTCAGATTTAGTCAATAACCATAATAAAGGATAAGTATTATGAGACAAAAAGAGTAATATATATATATATATATATATATATATATATATATATATATATATATATATATATATATATATATATATATATATATATATATATTAATTCTGTAATTATTTTATTATTTATAATCTAAATAAACATTAGATTAATTAATTAAAGGATGTATTTTTTTTTTTGATAACCAGGTGTACAAGTTTACACTAGACTAATCCTGGACCCTCAGAGAGCAAAATTTGTTCTAAACTAAGATCATAAAATTAAATATTATTTAGTGCATTCCATAATAGTAGTTTTTATGTCAAGTTTATCCGTTATTCACCGATGACAAAGGTTTCATCATTTTCTTCATAAATTTTAACGATTTCACAGCATTTTTTCTTACTTGTTTCACCAGTTTTTTCACCAACTTCACCATTGTTTAACAATTTCACCCGAAGTTTCACCTATTCATATGTTTTCACTGTTTAATTTTGTTATTTAGTTTTCCTCTTTTAATCGATTATAACATTTTTCACTGTTTTTTCATATTTCTCGATCTTTTTTCCAATTTAAACCATTTTCTTCCGATTTCACATTGTTTTTATTGGAAAAAATTTAACTCGTTTTCACCTATTTCACTAATTTCACATGCTATTCACCTTGTTGGATAAGGATGAAGATGAAGGAACTGAAGACTATTGGTTAAGGGAGGTTTTGAAGGATTCCAAAACTTCAAGATTGGCTAAGTATGGGTTAACTTAGCTGATGATCCCTTTGAAGAAATTTTGACTAAGTAATGAAGACATCAGAAGAGTCAAATTTCAAGGTCCAAGACTTCTGATCTGCTGAAAGAAAGACATCAGACTGATGAAGATCAGCCGACTCAAATCAGATTTGTTCAAGTTTGAGATCAGCCTAGTTCGGCATCAGACTTGCACTTTCGTCAGCCAAGTGGAAAAGATCATAAAGTCTTCCCAACGGTAATAAATGCCCCTTGGAGTAATAAATGCTGAAGTACAAGGTTATTAAAGACAATTGATTGAAGAAACGCTTCGCATCAACCGGGTGCATTTAATGCTGCATTTAATCCTGCCTGCAGAATAGTACTGTTAACAGTACGGACAGACTGCAAAAGAGCCGTTCGCGGATTTTAAGGACCAGTACTCGAGGAATTTGAATCTTGTCTCTCTTCAACGGACATTTTTCAAACCTCAAGTATAAATAGCTGGAAGAGACGAAGAGAAGATAAGCAACACACTTTCTGAGAGAATTTTTCGAAGCAGAACTCTTAAATCTCAAGAACAGCTCACTCATCTGCTTAGTCATTTGTTGACGAAAAGCGAAGTTGAAGAACAAAGCTATACACATCTTCTGAGTGAATTTGTAAAATAGAGTGTTGTGAGAAGTAGATATCCATCTAAGTGAGTGATATTACTTCAGAGAGTAGGATTTCTTTGTGATTTCTTACTGCGCACTTACGGCCTGTTCATTTGTTGATCGGCGTAAGCAGAGTGTACTGGTTACTTTGTGTTTCTAGTATAACCCAAGATCTTTGTGACTTGGACGAGTGGATTAAAGGATATTCAAATCCATATAACCACTATAAAAATTACTTGTGTTTTTACTCGCACTTTTACTTGCATATTTCAAAATTGCATAAAACACATTAGTTAACTGTTTGAAAAAGAATTTAAAGGAGTTTATAAAACTGGGGAAACATTTTTCAAACTACTAGGAATACTTGTGAAAAACACTTTGAAAATCCGCTGCAAGTACTCTAAGTATTCAAACTGATTTTAACAAAATCAGCTAAGTAATTATCAGACGAGTGGTCATCAAACCTGTTCAAAGATTTGTTCGCGAACAGACTTGTAACTTACTACTCTGATCAGCGTAGTCTGTTCACAGTTAGAGAAAAGTTTTAAAGTTAAAATTCGAAGAAAATTTTAAAGAGGTTTATTCACACCCCCCCCCCCCTCTAAACCTCTTCTGACCACTTGGGACCAACAAGTGGTATCAGAGCAGGTGGTTCATTTGAATCAGCTGCCTGATCAACGAGCTTGATCCAAGTGTTTTTCAAAGGTTTTAAAACTTTTTCAAAAGAGCATCTTTTTCAAAAACATAAACTTTTTGGAAAATGGACTGTATCAGCCATGTTCCCCACATTGCTGGTATGTCTTTTGAAGATTGGAAAATCAGAATGGAGATTTTCCTTGCTGCCTATAATGATAACATGTACACATGTATCATCAAAGGTCCATTCAAATTCACCAGGACCGTTATAGTTGATGAAGCTGAACTAGTGGTGGAAAAAGATCTGACAGAGATGACAGCCGAAGAAATAAAACTGTTCAATCTGGATAAAGTTGGCCGTTTCATCATGACCAAAGCCCTGGACAATGATCGGTTTGACAAAGTCAAACATTGCAAAACTGCAAAGGAGATGTGGGATAAGGTTCGTGACATGAGCGAAGGAAACGACGCCATCAAAGAGCATCAGCTCAGTGTTGCCATGGAAAAGCTGGATAACTTCAAGATGAAATCTGGAGAAACCATTGATCAGATGGATACCAGGTTTACCAGAACATTGAATGAAGTTCTAAAGCTGGGAAAGACCTTCACTGACAAGGAAATCACCGTCAGAGTTCTGAAGGCCCTGCCTCCCAAGTTCAACATGAAGGTGACAGCAATGGAAGAATCAAGAGATCTGGGGAAGATTTCTCTTACAGAGCTGTTCTCCGTACTCAAGGCGTATGAGTATAAACTGCCAAGAATGGGTGTTGAAGAAACCTCAACTTCAAGTCCCACAGCTGCACTGGTTGCTGCTGAAAATCCAAGAAGGCCAGCTCACAAAAGCAAAGATGTGGACTCATCTGATGAAGCCACACTACTCAACAAAAAGGAGTACACTGCAGGAGACGTTGCATTGATGATGAACAATTTCAAAAAGTTCTACAGACGGAAAATGAAGAACAAATATAACAATGCTTCTACTTCTAATTCTACTTCTTCTTCTCAGGATAAGGATTCTTATAAATCCAAAATGATGTGTTATAATTGCAGGAAACTGGGTCATTTCATCAGAGACTGCCCATATCCTAAAGCTGAGAAGTATACGGAAGAAGAAAAGAAAATCAGAAAAGAAAGAAAGCATCAGAAAGCAAAGGCGATGGTAGCAGAAGCAGAAAAGCCAGCTGCCGTCTACTCATCTGATTCAGATTCAGACACTTCTGATGAAGAGTCTTCTGATGAAGAGAGCCCTGCTCTTCTCTGTCTGATGGCTAAGGAATCTGATGACTCTGAGGATAGTGAGGTAACCCCTCTTGAAAATGAACTATTTAGTTCATTTGAACAAATGATACTTAACAATACTACTATTGCTGAAGCATTTAAAAAGCTTAAGGAAGAGATGATACTGCTAAAAGAGCAAAACAGTTCACTGAAACTCACAGCTGAAAAGCCAAGAGAATCAGCTGAATATAAAAAGCTTGAGCAAGAACATGAATCTCAGAAAGCTGAATGTGAAGTTTATAAAGGAAAAATCATGGAACTTGAAAAAGTTATTGAGTCTCATGAGAAATCATCTGTTGCATCCACGCATACATCTAGTAAACAAAAGATACCTTTAGAACAGGATAAGCAAGAATTGAATCATAGTGAGAAATTTATATCTGCTGACAATAGTAAGGTCATCCTGTATGTTCAAACTGCTAGACCTGCTTCACCTGAGAAAGTATTAAAGGAGACGAAAACTCCTAAGGCTAAAAAGGGCAAAGAGTCTAGTGTAGGAAAACAGACTAGTAAGCCTAAACAGAAGAGTCCTAGGAAGTCATATGACAAGGCTAAAACTAATCAGACTAGTGATAAAACTAAGTCGTCTGTTAATGAGCAAGCAAGTAGTAAGCCAAAGAAGCATAAAAACAAGAAAAATCAAAATGCTTGGTAGGGAGATGAGTCTTATTATGTGTAACCTGCTGCATATCATCCTATGTATCATGCACCTCAATTTCCAACTTACTATACACCTTACCCTGCTCATCCAATGCATGCATATCATCCTTATCATGCATCTTACTCTGCATATGAACATTATCCTTATCATGCTGATCATCAACAATATGACAAATCTGATGAACGTGGTAAAAGCAAAGCTGTTCATACTCCTGTTGAAACTCAGAAACCTAAGAAGCCTAAGACTTCATCATCTTGGGTTGTCAAAGGTGGAACTAATCCTTCAGGACCCTCTCAATAAGGGTACCTAAAACAATTTTATTTTGTTTTGTAGGTTAGGATTAGGAGTAGGAGTAAAGTAGAGAGAATTTGGTACTTGGACAGTGGCTGTTCAAGACACATGTGTGGAAACATACATGAGCTGACTGATGCAGTTGCTGTGGATGGTCCAAAGGTTACTTTTGGGGACAGCAAAGAAGGCAAGATTAAAGCTAAAGGAAAATTGATCAGAGGAAACATAGAGATATCTGACGTCTCATATGTTAAAGGCCTCAAATATAATCTGCTGAGCATAAGTCAATTTTGTGACAAAGGATATTCAGTTATCTTCTCAACAGATAAGTGCTATGTTGAACAGATTGGTACAAAGAAGGTAATCTTATCCTGAAGACAACAAGGAAATATCTACATAGTCGACTGGAATTCTACTGACAAGAATTCAAATGTTTGTTTGGTGGCATCGACACCAAGTGAAGTTAGTTGGCTGTGGCACAAAAGAATAAATCATTTAAACTTCAAGACCATCAACAGATTGATAAAGAATGATCTGGCAGAAGGGATTCCTAAAACAGTCATGAGCAAAGATAAGCTTTGTGACGCCTGTCAGAAGGGTAAACAAATCAAGTCATCGTTCAAAAACAAGAAGCATCAATCTTCTGGAAGAATATTGGAGCTGCTACTCATGGACTTATTTGGACCCATTGATCCAGTCAGCAATGGTGGAAAGAAATACTGCCTAGCTGTTGTGGATGACTATTCAAGATATACTTGGGTGATATTCATGAAAAAGAAGAAGACAAGGTGTATCGTCTATCAGATGGATGTGAAATCAGCTTTTCTCAATGGAGAATTGCAAGAAGAAGTTTACGTTGAACAATCACCTGGCTTTGAAGTCTATCAAGAAGAAGACAAGGTGTATCGTCTGAAGAAAGCCCTCTATGGACTGAAACAGGCTCCAAGAGCATGGTATGATACCTTATCTGATTTTCTTTTAATTAAAGGATTTCGCAAAGGTAAAGTTGACAAGACCCTGTTCACTATTGAATGGGAAGAACATATTTTGCTTGTGCAAATTTATGTGGACGATATTATTTTTGGTTCAACTAACCAACAGATGTGTGATAAGTTCTCAAAGCTGATGCAGAACAAGTTTGAAATGAGCATGATGGGAGAACTTAATTATTTTCTTGGTTTGCAAGTTAGACAGTTGCCTGATGGAATTTTCATCAGCCAAGCAAAATACACAAAAGATCTGTTCAAGAAATTTGGTATGGAAACTAGCTCTACTGCTACTATTCCAATGTCTACAAGTCGTCGTTTGGATAAAGATGAAGATGGCAAATCAGTGGACATAACCAAATACAGAGGCATTATTGGGTCACTGTTATATCTAACAGCTAGCAGACCTGATATCATGTACTCTGTTGGGGTTTGTGCGAGATTTCAATCAAATCCCAAGGAATCTCATCTCTTAGCTGTCAAGAGAATATTGAAATATATTAAGGGCACTCAAGAATTGGGGTTGTGGTACCCTAGGGAGTCTGGATTTGAACTTATTGGATATTCAGATTCTGACCTTGCTGGCTACAAAATTGATAGAAAAAGCACAACAGGTGCCTGTCAATTTTTAGGTAGTCGTCTGATCTCATGGATTAGTAAGAAACAGACTTCAGTATTCATATCAACTGCTGAAGCTGAGTACATAGCTGCTGGAGCTTGATGTGCACAAATCTTATGGTTGAAGCATCAACTAGAAGACTACAATATCAAAATCAGTGGAATACCAATCTACTATGACAATACAAGTGCAATCTCACTTACTCAGAATACTACAAGTCACTCAAGGACTAAGCATATTGAGATAAAACATCACTTCATTAGAGATCATGTGGAGAAAGGAAATGTCATGATAGAATATGTGTTTACTGAAAATCAGATTGCTGACATCTTCACAAAACCTCTAAGTGAGACAAGGTTTTCAACTCTAAGAGCTGAACTAGGTTTATTAAAATTGGATGCATAAGCTGAGGGGGAACTCTTCAGAAGACTAGAGTTCAACAGCTTACTCATCTTATTTATCTTCAAGGATTAACTTTCAATAGACTAGTTAACTTATGAATTCTTAAAGTCAGGGGGAACGTGTAAGACTAGTTGTACTTCTGATTAAAAGATAAAATCTGTTAATGTCAGTTAGTTGAAGTTATGTTTTCAACAGAAGATTAAAGTCTTGAAGAATGAAGATTTATAATCTAGCTGGATTGACAAACAGCTGAGGAAGGTTATCAGCTATTGGCTTTCACTGATAACAACTGTGTCATCAGGACATTAGTCCATCAGATAAGTATTTATTTTACTCATCTGATCGCTTATGTAAAAGCTGACTGTTTAAAACGTTTTATTTTAAAATGCGCTTTTACAAGTGACAGAAGGGCGGTACAAATTCCCGCTCCTCATTTAATGCGATTTGAATTTGAAAGGTCGTAACTAACGCCGCACGATCAGCACTGACAAGAAACGGATCTAACGGTTAGCTGGTATCACGGAAACCGAAATACCCTAACTCTATAAATCCAGATTTGATCAGCCGTGTAGTTCTTTACGCACCCTAAATATTCAAAGCATACTTGAGAGAAAAATTACTTGCAATTTTCTGCAAATTTCTACCTGTTTCTATAATTTTCAACAGATTAAGATGGCCGCTGAAGGTATGTTCTTAGTTTATGAATCCTACTACCAATCTGGTACGGATTTGATGAAGGAACTGTTGGAAAAGTTCAAATCTGCACAGTTGGTGAATTTCATGGAGTACAACGAAGGTGTAATCTGGACTGACCAGGTTATGGAGTACTACAAGACTGCAGTTGCTGACTATAACTATATGGAAATCAAGGCTACAGTTGGAGACAAATCTGTGGTCATTACACCCGCTGTTCTTCACGAGACGTTTGGTCTTCCAAACAGAGGACGACACGATGTTACAGTACTGACTGAAGAAAAGCACCAACAATTTTGGGCGATCTGCGCCAAGGAAGGAGAAATGTTGACTGGCAACATAAGGAAGAAACAGCTGAGAGATGAATATCAGCGGATGGCTGATATGGTTTCGAAGCTGATAGAAAACTGTACTTTTTCTCTGGATGCTGTTACCATGAAAAGGTTTAGCATCATGGCTGCTATCTACTATGGACTGGAAGTCAACTGGTCCATCATAGTTTGGTACATCTTCGCTGATTTCCTTGAAGTGAAGAAAGGCAAAGGCCCCTACACCAATCACAGGATCACGCTCAGTTACCTACTGTTCAAACTGGGGTGTCCTATGCTGAATGGTAAGGAGATTCACAAGTCTAAGGCAATGGCCAAGTACTTGCCTGTTCAGAAGAGGAAGGCTGGTGAGCCTGAAGAAGCTGAAGATGAGGAACCAAAGGAGGTTCCTGCCAAGAGACCTAAGAGACTAGTCAAAACAGCTACCCTTGCTGTTGAGACAAAGAAAAGGAAGGCTGCTGATGAGCCTAAGAAAACAGATTCAAAGAAGATGGAGACAGTGACTTCTGCTGCTGAAGCCACTATTGTTATTGATCAAGTAACTGCTGATGTCAGGACTGGATCCCCTGCATCATCTTCAAGAACTCCATCAGCTGAAAGGTCTGCTGATGGTATTTCTCACAAAACAAGAAGTCAGCAAAAAGATACAGCTGCTTCAAATTACTGTGAAGGGAGAACTAAGAAAACTGCTAGAAAGCAGATGACTTTCATTGAAGAACCTACAGAATTAGAAAATGTGGTTAGAGAAAATCCTGAAGCTGCTGAAAGACCTGCTGTAACAGATGAGGCTGTTGCTGCTATCAAAGCTGATGAGCAACAGTTGAGTCAAGTTACACCAACAGCTAAGGTCGCCAAACCTCAAGATGATCCGGATGTCATGATCATACATCCCATTGCTGCCAATCCTATTTCATCTGTTGGCCCAGCTGACAAAGGCAAGAGAAAAATAGTGCTTAAGAGAAAGAAAATCTCTAAAGCAGAAAAGAAGAAAAGAGAAGAAGCTGAACAGAGGAAACCAGATGAATTGGAGGAGAAGAAAGCAATTGAGCTAAGCAAGGCTCAGGCTGCTAAGGATGAAGCCAGGAGGAAGATGTCTGAGGCAGAGAGAAAAGCTGCTGAAGATGCTGAACTGGCTATGGTCATTGAAATGAGCAAAATTGATGCCTATGGACATGTCCATGGAGGTGGCATCAAGATTAATGAGGCTGAAGAAGGACAAGAACCCCCAAAACTGAAAATGCCTGCTGGGGAAGTAAAACCTAAGGAAAAGTTTGAAGTCCGAAGGGCGTTCAACATTGTATATGAAGACAAAGAACTTTTCCAGAAGTTTGAAAAATCTTTAGCCTACTACAATCAGAAGTTGATGTTAAAGACTATGTTCACTCAAGAAAAGCCAAGGTATATCAGATGGAGAGACAATAGGCTGAACAGGTCAATAACAGAACTTCAGAATCTGATGGATTTAGCTACTGAAGAAGAATGGGTCTTAAAGTGGCTAAAGACAGATTCAATTCAAAAGGCCTTGGATCCTCACTATGTAAGAGATGCTATGCATCACTATGCCAGGGAATATGCCCTAGAGGAGGACAAGCTGATCCAGAGCACCCTACCTGCCAAAAAGAAGAAAACTGATATTGTTGAAGAAAGGGCTGTTAAGATTGCTGTTATCACTGCACTGAAGAAATGGGCAGAAAAGTCCAAATATCAGCAGGGACATTCAAGTGAACTCCCTCAACTGCCAAGTATTCAACAGATAATCTTTGGCAAGGAAATGAAGGATTTTAGTGAAGTGCCCAAGGGTAACAATGCCTTTGTCAATCCTTGGATCATTGTGAGGAAGATCCGTCAGACAACCGGCTTCAATGATGATGGCACTATTACTAATCTGGTGTATGAAGATGTCACTGATGAACAGAAGAAAGCTGATAAGTCCTTAGCTATTGAGTGGCAAGCTAAGACTTCTGAAGATCATCAGGAGACTGTTATGGAAGATGTCCCTGTTCAACAGGAGACTGAAGAAAAGGAAGCTGCTGCTTCTGCTTCATCAGCTGATCAACACTCATCACTGATGGAAGCTTTCCAAATGCTTATAGAGAATTCAGTAAAGGAACTGGAAGAGAAGCATAGCCAGCAGCTGATGAAGGTGAAAGAGGAGCTGAAGAATGAACTAAAAGCAGAGTTGGCAGAATCCAACAAACTTCAGCTGGAAACTGTACAAAAATCAACAGCAGTGATCATCAAAAAGGAGATTGATAGTTTCCCAGTGCCTCAGGATTATTCAAAGCAGTTAGTGCAGAGCTTAAATGAGATGAACAGAAACATTGAGGATGTGAAGGCTGATGTAAATCACCTTCATACTGCACTGCAAAGGGCTGAGCACAAGATTGCTGACTTAACTGCTACCTTCATCAAGGTCAGTGACGAAGAGAAGTCTATCAATGTTGGACTGTTGCAAGAACTTCACAAAGCTGGAGATGTCATTCTTACAGAACTCTCAACTATGCAACTCAATATTGACTGCGTCAATGATCAAACTGACAACATCAGCACCACTCTGACTCACCTGACTGCAAGTCATGACGTAGTTAATCAGAATCTGAAAGCTTTATGTGCGGGGATGAAGATTCCTACAGTTGCTCTCAACCCTGCTGCTGAACCTTCTAATGTCATCAAATCTGATGATGACAAAAAGGGGAAAGATAAAAGGGAAGAAACAGCTAAGGAAAATGCTGCTGCTACTAATGAAGCTAAAGAGACTGAAGACACTACTGACAAGACTGAAAAACTTGGAAAGGTAGAAGAAGAAGAAAAGACTGAAGAAGAAACTACCAAGTACAAGAATACTGAATCAGCCAGGAAGGCAATGGAGCTAATCAAAGAACAACAACTTAAAGAGAAGATGGAGGCTGCCGAAGCAAACATAAACCTGGATGATGAAGCTGGTGAAGAAGAAGAAGAAAAAGACGATGATGAGTCTTCTTATGAATATGAAGAAGTGCTTGAAGGATCAGATGAAGAAGCTGATAGTTAAAATTTATAAAATCTTTGTAATCAGTTTACTTTTATCTATCTTTCAGACATCTCATCTGAAGAACTTGTACTTGTAATACGTTTCTTATCAATGAAAGTCAAGTTTTTCCAACATATCATTTTCTATCTCAGAAAATTTTTGAGGATTTCAATCTTTCGTTTAGGTATTAACAGGTACTTAGCTGAAGTTTTGTCATCATCAAAAAGGGGAAAATTGTTGGATAAGGATGAAGATGAAGGCACTAAAGACAATTGGTTAAGGGAGGTTTTGAAGGATTCCAAAACTTCGAGATTGGCTAAGTATGGGTTAACTTAGCTGATGATCCCTTTGAAGAAATTTTGACTAAGTAATGAAGACATCAGAAGAGTCAAATTTCAAGGTCCAAGACTTCTGATCTGCTAAAAGAAAGACATCAGACTGATGAAGATCAGCCGACTCAAATCAGATTTGTTCAAGTTTGAGATCAGCCTAGTTCGCCATCAGAATTGCACTTTCGTCAGCCAAGTGGAAAAGATCATAAAGTCTTCCCAACGGTAATAAATGCCCCTTGGAGTAATAATTGCTGAAGTACAAGGTTATTAAAGACAAATGATTGAAGAAACGCTTCGCATCAGCTGGGTGCATTTAATGCTGTATTTAATGCTGCCTGCAGAATAGTACTGTTAACAGTACGGACAGACTGCAAAAGAGCCGTTCGCGGATTTTAAGGACCAGTACTCGAGGAATTTGAATCTTGTCTCTCTTCAACGGACATTTTTCAAACCTCAAGTATAAATAGCTGGAAGAGACGAAGAGAAGATAAGCAACACACTTTCTGAGAGAATTTTTCGAAGCAGAACTATTAAGTCTCAAGAACAGCTCACTCATCTGCTTAGTCATTTGTTGACGAAAAGCGAAGTTGAAGAACAAAGCTATACACATCTTCTGAGTGAATTTGTAAAATAAAGTGTTGTGAGAAGTAGATATCCATCTAAGTGAGTGATATTACTTCAGAGAGTAGGATTTCTTTGTGATTTCTTACTGCGCACTTACGGCCTGTTCATTTGTTGATCGGCGTAAGCAGAGTGTACTGGTTACTTTGTGTTTCTAGTATAACCCAAGATCTTTGTGACTTAGACGAGTGGATTAAGGATATTCAAATCCATATAACCACTATAAAAATTACTTGTGTTTTTACTCGCACTTTTACTTGCATATTTCAAAATTGCATAAAACACATTAGTTAACTGTTTGAAAAAGAATTTAAAGGAGTTTATAAAACTGGGGAAACATTTTTCAAACTACTAGGAATACTTGTGAAAAACACTTTGAAAATCCGCTGCAAGTACTCTATGTATTAAAACTGATTTTAACAAAATCAGCTAAATAATTATCAGACGAGTGGTCATCAAACCTGTTCAAAGATTTGTTCGCGAACAGACTTGTAACTTACTACTCTGATCAGCTTAGTCTGTTCACAGTTAGAGAAAAGTTTTAAAGTTAAAATTCGAAGAAAATTTTAAAGAGGTTTATTCACACCCCCCCCCCCCCTCTAAACCTCTTCTGACCGCTTGGGACCAACACACCTAAATTTTTCATTGATTAAACATATTATCACCGACTTCAAGCTTTTTTGACCGATTTTGTTCGTTTCTTTACAAATTTCACCTAAACTTTCATCGATTCTTATGTTCTCACCGTCTAAATTTTGTTTACGAGGTTTATTTTTTTTAGCGATTTATCCTTTTTTTTAATCGGTTATAACATTTTACATTGTTTTCTCATTTTTTGTCGATTTCTTTGGCTTTTTTCTTCAAATTAAACCAATTTTTCATCGATTTCACCAGTTAAACTCTTTTTTAATTGATTTCACTCGTTTTTACCATTTTAACCAGTTTTTATCTATTTTTCATGTTTTTTCCACTAATTTCACATGTTATTCACCTGAATTTTTCATTGATTAAATATGTTCTTACCAACCTAACGTTTTGACCGATTTTATCCTTTTTTAACTAGCCTTACCCAATTTTATTGGATTTCACTGGCTTCATCATTTTTCTTAGAAATTTCATTCTTTCCATCGATTTCACATATTTTAACCAACTTTGCCTCTATTTTAACCGATTTTACCCGTCTCAAATGTATTTAAGATTTCACGTTCATTTTTTTCACCGGTTTAAAGTGTACATACATTGTAAGTGTCTATTTAATTTATGTAGTATTATGTTGTAAATTAGAGTAAAATTAACTTCTTTATGTCATAAAATAGCACATATTAATGTCTACTATTCAATATATTAACTTCACCATGGGTACTTTCATCGATTTCTTTAGTTTTTTTCGGTTCAAACTATTTTTCTAACGGGTTAACATTGTTTTTGTTGGTTGAACTTTTTTCTTACCAGTTTAATCAATTTTCACATGTTTTCACCAACTTTAGCCTTTTTCACCGATTTTACCCAGTTTTCACATATTTCATCATTTTTTATGTAATTTCATCGTTTCACCGATCTCATCCATTTTTTTCGCGAATTTCATTTGAATTTTCATGGATTTTGCCGAATTTTCAACTCAAATAGTATTTCACATATTTTAACATTTTTACAATGATTTAACCCATTCTTCATATATTTCACCCATTATTCATTGATTTCACCAATTTGTTTCCCATTTATACAGAAATGTCACCCGAATTTTCATCGATTTCACATATATTTATCTATTAAACCGGCACTTTTTATTACCGATTTCACCCATTTTTTCACCTTCTTCACCAGCGTTCATAAATTTTATCTAGATCAATTTCACATGTTTTCATCAATTACATAAAATTATTAGATCGACTTCATCAATTTTCATTGATTTTCATCCATTTTTTAATTTATTTCACACGTTTTTCTCAAAAAGATTTTCACGAATATTTGAGGTAATGTTTCTCATGTCAAATAAAGATTACTTAGTGTACTAAGTCATAAACATTTTTGTTCATTCATAGGTAGATGCGATTCTACTTTAACATTTAAGATAATTTTATTTTTTTAAGAAGTGACATATTGTACTAAACCTTTAAATGAAACAAATAATTTTTTTACAACTGTTCAAAATAATAGTCTTTAATTTTAGTTTTATGTGTTATAGGAGGACAATAATGAAATTGTAAAAGTAATTTAGGAGTTAATTTCTTAATTATTGAATTTAATGTAAGAAATAACCATTATAAGACTTGATATCTAATTTGAATATACTTCTATTTTTCTTCCATATTCATGGTGTTTGATTATAAGGAGGCAAGGAAGTTACAAACTTTCTTAAAATATTTTCCTACCAATGTTTTGATGAGAAAATTTAAGGAAAATTAATATCTAATTATATTTTATTAATATATTTTACAACTTGAATAAGGGCATTTTTGCCTTAAAAAAATTTAAATTATTCATACTTTTAGTAGTAGTATAGATTAACTTGCATACATGATATGGGCAGTACAACTTTACATATTGGAAGTTTTTTTAATTGCATGCGTTATAATAATTTCATAATTTGGGTCTATATAATTAAGTTTGTCATTGGTTTTGCAAAGAATGCTTTATATTTGGATTCATTGCAAGATTTTGATTTGATGTCCTACAAAAGAAGTTATTTAGACTCACAAATTCACTACTTTTTTAATTGAAAGTTTTTAAGGTTATTTACTAAAAATATTGGTATTATCTAATTTCCATATTATTTCCTGGCGTAAATAGTTTCATAACTAATTATTGTTAATAATTGACATTTAAGTAATATTTATGTGTAACGATTCAGTTGATTATATTGTTGTTTCGTCCCAATTTATTTATTAGACCTATAACTACAGTAGAATTTATCTAGGGCAGCAATTGTAGCACATGATACGGGGTCAACCTTAAATTGTTATTGTTGGACAAAAGGAAAAATACTTGCTACTTGGATTAAAGGTTTTTTTCTTTTAGAGCAAACCCGGATTAAAGGTTAACAAAAAAAGTCGATTAATTAAATTTTGTTATTTTTTGTAAAGTTTTCGAAAATAACAAAAGAAAAAATTTGTAAAGAAATTGTTAAATTTAGAAAAAAATAATAAAGTATGCAAACAAAGAGTTTTGACTCCACTTAATATCTTTTCCATGGATTCAAAAACTGATTTTTTTTTAATTTTTTTTAATTTTTTTTATGTTTTCGACGGATAAGGTTAAAATTTTGATCCATGACTATATACATATGCATAAGAATAGCCTTTCTACATTCTTAAATAGGGTAAACACCACTAATGATCCTTATTATTATATATTTTAATCGGACTTGGTTTCAATAATCTAATTCAGATTTTCAAATTATATATATAAAAGAATAGAGTGTTAATAAGACAAATATAATTTACCTGGTTTTGAATTCAAAATTTGATGCATAATCATTTTAGAATTGTTCCAATAACCAAACTAAAACTCCATGTACCCCTCGAAGTTGTACTTCTTGTTCTATTAAATTTGAATAGAGATTGAACGTGTAAAAATATTTGTCATTAATAAACAAAAGTAGTGATGGATTTTAGGGCTAATGAATAGAGATTGAACTTTTGAAAATTCTTGTCATTAATAAACGAAAATTGTGTTGGAATTACGTAATGGAAATAAACAAAAACTGATTTTTTTTTATTTTTTATTTTTTTATGTTTTCGACTGATAAGGTTAAAATTTTGATCCATGACTATATACATATGCATAAGAATAGCCTTTCTACATTCTTCTTAAATAGGGTAAACACCACTAATGATCCTTATTATTATATATTTTAATCGGACTTGGTTTCAATAATCTAATTCAGATTTTCAAATTATATATATAAAAGAATAGAGTGTTAATAAGACAAATATAATTACCTGGTTTTGAATTCAAAATTTGAGGCATAACCATTTTAGAATTGTTTCAATAACCAAACTAAAACTCTATGTACCCCTCGAAGTTGTCCTTCTTGTTGTATTAAATTTGAATAGAGATTGAACGTGTAAAAATATTTGTCATTAATAAACAAAAGTAGTGATGGATTTTAGGGCTAATGAATAGAGATTGAACTTTTGAAAATTCTTGTCACTAATAAACGAAAGTTGTGTTGGAATTACATAATGGAAATAAACAAATTTAGACATTTTCCTTATATTTGTAGTTTAGAAAATATTTTCCTACCAATTTGATATAAAATTAATGTCCAATTATATTTATTAATTTCATGGAAAGAGGGCATTTTTGTCTTCACAAAAAAAGAAAAAAACTTAAAATATTCGTACTTTTAGTAGTAGTATATAATATATATATATATATATAATATATATAGATATAGACATAGAGTATAGATATAGATATAGATATAGATAATGGATTTAGATATATAATACACTACTAAATAGACAGCTGCTACATTAATTAAGTTACATATAATAAAATATTGTGCAATGGTAAAGTAGCTTGTGAGAGAAGGTGTTGTCTGAAAATGTGTCGGCAATTTGTTGAGCCAAATGCGATTCAAGTCGCTTTTGGCAGGTTTAGCTGGCCCAATACTTTGGAAAAAAATCTCCGAAAATTATTCCAAACATGCCCTTAGTTTTTACGTCATTGTATTTCGGGTTTTTTGCACTTTGCACCTCCGAAACATGGAAAATAGACATTTTGCATCCCCAAAACATAGATTTAGCATTTTGCACCCTCGAAATATGAAAAATGCAGCACTTTACACCCTGGTTTATTTTCATGCAAAAATTCAAGGGCAAAATAGGTAATTGAATAGTATTGGCACTTTGCACCCTCCCAAAATAAAATTAGCACTTAACACCCTATAATTAAGAACAAATCAACAACTTCCACCTCGAAACACAATAAATGGGCACTTTGCACCCCAAAATACAGAATTAGCACTTAACACCCTCAAATTTAAAAAACTCAAACCCCTCGTTTTTTTCATCAAAGTTGACTATCGGAGTGTAAAAAATATAAGGCAAAATAGGTAATTCATTTTTTTTACTTAAATTTACAATTAGAAATAGACGAATACTCATTTCTCTCTCCATCTTTTTTCAACAATATAACCATACATAACTAAATAAAGTACAAGTAAACTTCTCGAAGACCCATTTTTCTACTTCAACATATCAAAGACCCATAAATAATTATCTATTTTGCCTTAAAAAAATTCACTTTAATGGTCAATTTTGCCGGAAAAAATGAGGGATTTGAGTTTTTGTTTTTTAATTTGAGGGTGTTAAGTGTTAATTTTGTATTTTGGGGTGCAAAGTGTCTATTTATTGTGTTTCGGGGGTGCAAGTTGTTAATTTGTTCTTAATTAAGGAGTGTTAAGTGCTAATTTTATTTTGGGGGGGCAAAGTGCCAAAGATTTATAATAGAATTACTTATTTTGCCCTTGAGTTTTTTCTTGAAAATAAAAGAGGGTGCAAAGTACTGCATTTTTCATAATTCGAGAGTGCAAAGTGCTAAATCTAAGTTTCGGGGGTGCAAAGTGCCTATTTCCCATGTTTTGGGGGTGCAAAATGCAAAAAACCCTTGTATTTCTACAATAATGCCTTTGCAATCCCCATCAAGGATAATGCTTATCCAACTTTGTCAATACCGAATTCCAGGCCCTGGATTGTTGCCACAACTTATGCTGATTCGGGTTCACAATGGTATTCAAATTTCTGAACACCACAATAAAGAACGTCTTGAGAATGGTTCCAAGCAATAAGACTGATTCCAAAGTTACCAGTGTAAACATATACCGGTGCGTCTACGTTGATTTTGACAAACCATGTAGGCGGAGGCAGGGCATATGGAGAGAGGGACAAGAGGGGTCTATAGCCCCAACTCAATCTTTTTTTTTTTTAGTATAGTTCTAGTTTAAAAAAGAAAATAATAGTCCCAAAAGATTAGCACAATAAGCAATTTCTAGCTCAAGTAATAAATTAATCCAACTAAGAAATTAGTCCAATATATTCAACCCAAGATTAATCCACCCTAATATTATCACACCGAAATCGAGTAAGAAAAAGACGTAAATGAATCCTTATACTCGATGTAGAAGTTTCGGGCTGCAGAAACAAGTTTAATAGGAGCAATATCTTCATTTTCCCATGTAAGTTTATTCCGGCTATACCATATCCACCACAACTATGTCAATGCGAATTCGAGGTCAAAACAATGTGTTTTTTAGCTGAGTGAAGCAAACCAATCAGTAATCTCATAATTACTTGAATAATGTGAAACACTCAACCCGGAGAGGGCCCAACCTTGCTTAACATAGTGACGATAAAGTAGGCAGTTGTCGGTCCCAAGTAGGGGTGGCATACGGACGGGTCGGGTTGGGTCTGAGTCGGGTCGGAACGGGTCGGATCATTAATGGATCTGTGGTGATGGGTCTTAAATAGTCAGGTTGTCCCTTTAGTCTTTATCTTCTTCTTTTTTTTCTTAAAAATAAATCCACAAAAAATCGTTGTAACATGGGTTGAAAAATAGGAGTAATTGATGCCGAGATTTGAAAGAATAAAGTTAACATACAAATTAGAAGACATTAATTACATGTTTTGAAAATAAAACTTTTGTCATTCTCTTATATCTAAGAAATATATTGCGTAAAATTAAATATAAAAACCCTTTCAAGGGTTGATACCAATATTTTATTAGTCAAAAGTAGCCATAAAATTGTTATAGAAAGAAACGAATGATTTTAAGATATTTTAATTATTTAATTTTTTTTCCTCTAAAATAATGGGTTAGTAATTACAAAATAAGAAAAGTCGGTTCTAGGCCTTCAATTTTATAATAACAAACAAGACATGATAGCGAGCTTTTCTGTCATACAAGCTATCCTCTCTTACTTGATGAGTTGTTTTAAACTTCCGGCTTATCTTGTATCGGAGATCAATTCTATGACAGCGAGCTTTTGGTGGTGTGATAAGGATGCGAAGAAAATTCAATGGATTAAATGGGATTCTTTATGTTCGAGTAAAGAAGCGGGTGGTTTGGGCTTTCGTGATCTTGGTTCTTTTCATATGGCGTTGTTGGCAAAACAAGCATGGCGTATCTTAGTCACTCCGTACAACTTGCTTAGGTCATCTCCAATCGTTGGGGCAAAAATGCCCCCTCCCCCTCTCCCTCCCACTCCCACTCCATAATCGTCTTCAACAGTTAGGGACATAGAATAATAATAATAAAATAATAATAACAATAAGAAAAATACAAAAAAGTAAAAAATAATAAATAACAAAAATAATTACATAATAATAATAATAATAATACAAAAATTATCATTATAAAATAATATAATAAAAAAACAAAAATATTAATAATAATACAAAAATAATTATAATAATAAAAATAAAAATACAAAAAAATAATAATAAATAATAATAATAATAATAATAATAATACAAAAATTATCATTATAAAATGATATAATAATAAAAAATACAAAAATATTAATAATAATAATACAAAAATAATTATAATAATAAAAATACAAATACAAAAAAGTAAATAATAATAATAATAATAATAATAATGTGAAAGATAATGATAATAATAATAGTAACAATAATAAGAATAAGAATAAGAATAATAAATAATAATAATAATAATAATAATAATAATAATAATAATAATAATAATAATAATAATAATAATAATAATAATAATAATAATAATGATAAAATAATAATAAATAAGAATAATAATAATAATAATAATAATAGTAGTAGTAGTAATAATAATAAATAATAATAATAATAATAATAATAATAATAATAATAATAATAATAATAATAATAATAAAAGTACAAGAGATAAAGTGCTATTTTTTAAATCACAAGGAGATAAATTGAATATTATGCATTTCATAGGGGGTGAATTATCATTAACTTTAGAGAAAAATTGAGTTTCGTACCAAAGTTGCAATAAAAATATATCATGTGATACCAAATTTGCATTTTTGTAACCAATGGTACCAAAGTTGCAAGTTGGCACATCCTATGGTACTCAAAAAGCAAATGTCCCTTAATAATAATAAGATAGAGTTACCATTGACAATAAAAAAAAACTTAATTTAAAGAAAATTACACAATCATACCAATACTAATATAAGAAAGACTTAACAACGATTTTTACAATCATACCAAAATGGGGCATGTTAATTCAATCCATCAGGCGACCGCGTACCCCTCTAGAACAACTATTCTCAAAATTGCAAGAATCTTATCGCAAGGATGTTGAACGAGCTTTCGGAATTCTGCAAGCTCGTTTCGCCATAGTCAGTCAGCCAGGAGAGGATGGCATACGGAGGACTTAAGCGATATTATGCTTACTTGTGTAGTACTTCACAATATGATTGTGGAGGACGAGCGTCATGAATACGATGATGCCGAGTCTGAAGATGATGATACAAATATTTCCACATCTCGTAGAGCCCGTGCTAATATTTATCCAGGACCAACGCGAGAGGTTAATCCAAGATGTGGTGAATTATCCATGGAGAATTATATGATGCGCCATCAAGCAATACGATCGATAGTAGCCAATCGTAAACTTCGGGACGACTTAATTGTCCATGTGTGGGAAAGGCACGATCGATGATTTTTAGTATGTATTCTTATTTGTTTAAATATTATAAGTGTTCTATTATGAAGTTTAACTTTTTTAATATGTAATTTTCTTAAATTAAATCGTACTTATATGAAATATTATATTTTAATATTAATAAGAGTAATAATAATATTAGTAATAGTAATAGCAATAATAATTATAAAATAATAATAATAATAATAATTATTATTATTATTAATAATAATAATAACAATAATAATTATTATTATTATTATAAAAAAATCGCAATCACTTATATATATCAAGTTATACTCGAGTTTTAATCATATTAAAGTTCATTTATTTGATAAAAAAATAATTTATAATTTGAATCATTTGTACATTTTATCCAAATTAAAATACAAATTTAAAATATCTAATTAAAACTAATTCCTGTAAATATTTAATTTTTTATAATATAAAATTTATTAATCCATACACAAAATTTATTAAAATAAAAACCACCAAATGTACAAAAAACGAAAAAAAAAAAAGGAAGCGTGTGAGCCGAGGGGTAAAGGAGGGACAAGCTTTTGCCCTTTCTTTCCCACTCCCACTCCCACTCTCCTCCCCCTCCCCCCTCCCCCCCACCATTGAAGACCGTAATTTTAGAAAAACCTAAAAATCTCCATCCCCCTCCCCCTAACCATTGAAGATGGTCGGAGGACAAGTTTTTGCCCTTTGTCTCTCATTCCCCCTCCTACTCTCCCTACCCTCCTCACTTCCCCCCACTATTGAAGACCATAATTCTTTCCCCCTCAAAATCCCCCTCCCCCTCCCCCTAACGATTAGTGATGGCCTTAGTCAAATTCTTAAAGCGCGATACTTTCCTCGTACTCACTTGTTGGGGGCTAGCTCCTCTAGGTACTAATCCGTCCTTGAAATGGAGCGGTATTTGGGAATCAATTAAGTTCATCGCGGCTGGCACTTCGATGGAGGTAGGGAATGGGCATAAACGGGAAGATAGGTGGTTACCTAGACCACACTCTTTGGAAGTTACATCTTTACCTTGTATCCTTGCATAATAGTACATTCAATGCTCTCTTCGATTTATCTTACAAATCCTGGAATAGAACGTGGATTGAGGAGATATTTTCTGATGAAGAAGCGAGACTAATTTTATCCATCCCACTTGGGAATCAAACCGGAGATGATCATCTTATCTGGCACTTTGAAAAGTCGGGTCTATTTTCATTTAAATTGGCTTATAGATTGATTCTTGACTTCAAATGTATTGATGTTGAATCTATATTTGGGGGTACAAGTTTGGATGTGTCGCAAGATCAAGGCTGGATATGGAGTCTGGCAGCACCTCCAAAGGTGCGTCTTTCCGTTTGGAGCTGTTGTTCGGGTGCTATTCCGGTACGCAAAAGACTAAAACAAAGAAAAATTCCAGTAGAGAACTTATGTCCACGTTGTAATTTTCATTCAGAATCTATTTTACATTGTCTATTATATTGCACCTTTGCAAGATAGGTTTGGGCCCTTTTGAAACTACCCCCCGATGCCAAGGCCAACGGTGGACTCCGATGACCTGGGTTCTTCGATCCCAGGCCGCGAAGAACCCAAGCCGCCGCGGCCTGGGAATTGGGGGAAGGGGGAAGGGGAGGTGAGGGGGTGGGAATTTTTTTTTTAAATTATAATTATTTATTATTTTAATAAATATTAAATAATTTTTAATTAAACAATTTATTATTTTAATAAATATTAAATTTATTAATACTATTATATAAATCTTATATTTAAAAAGAATATGTTTTATTAATTTTGGTGATATTTTTGTTAAATTATTATTTAATATTATTTATAAATCAAATTAATTATTTAAATAAAATAAGTCAAATATTCAAATTGTACGCATGGTCTTATTCGGGTCAATTTTGAAATTTTGCAACAATGTGGACTAAAATCATCACTAAATTTAGAGATGTGAGGCTTTTTTGATACTGAAATATTATGGGGTAAAATTGTCAGTCAACATAATTAATGGCATCAACTTTGCAATTAGACTTAACTGTCATGTCGTCACTTACGGTAATTTTTAACGATTGTATCAAATGTGTCACAATTTGTTAAAGCTATGTACCAAATGTCTTGGACCCATAAATCTGAGTACCAAAAGTGAAAATTGATCCATAGCTCAATACCAAAAATGCCATTCTGTCTATAAATATCCTTAGATGGAATTGTCTAGGGTCACATATGTCTGGAATTATCTACGGACAAGTATAAAAGTTTTCCAAGAGATCACGGAACAGACAACCATGTGACACTTTTCACAAATGTCCCAATATCTCTAATAAGTGTCCGAAGATATGCTATCTTAGGATACTTTCCTGTATCTCGAAACATGAATTTTGTTGTAATGATAAATGGAAATCAAATAGGTGAAATCAGTTAAAAAATGGTGAAATATATGAAAAATGGGTTCAATGATTCAATCGGTGAAAAATAAAAAACTAAAGTTTGTGAAAATATATTAAATCGTGAAATTGATCAAAAAATATATGAAATCAGTGAAAAATTAATCCTCAAATCCCTCCCCCTAGTGTGTTTCAATTTTTGTAAGTTTGAGTTATCTCCATTGTTTTTTTTGGAAATTGACAATTATACATCAATATGTTATTTTTTGTTTAGAATGATATGCAAATACATCACTATTCAATTATATATAACATAAATTCCCCTGAACCCCTTATTAATTTAAAATTTTGACATTTTATCCTATATCTTGCTTCTCTTATAAATATGGCAGTAGCTCCCTTATTTTCTTAAAAATTTGGCAATCCACCCTTTTGACTTACATAGGCATTTCCATCTATTCGTCTATAGTCAATTGTTAATTTTCGGATAAGTGCATTGAGCTAATAAAATATGAACACATAAGGATTTTAGGCCAATTAACTAAAACACGGTGGGTAATTTCGTATTTTGATTTCACATTTAGACACAAACCTTCAGGGTGTGTTCGACTGTTCGTTTGGCCTTTTTCAAAATTATTTTGTGTTTGGAAAATATCAAACAAACACGATTTTCACTTTCTGAAATAAATTTTTTCAATCCTCAATTTTTTCAAATTATTTTCTCAAAAGCCAAACAAACAATAATTTTCGTATCTCTAAACAAAATCTATACAAACTCTACTCCATTTTGACATAAAGTAACATATCACTTTTACAATTTATCTCACATAAAATTGATAGAAGAAGCACAACAGGTGCCTGTCAATTTTTAGGTAGTCGTCTGATCTCATGGATGAGTAAGAAACAGACTTCAGTATTCATATCAACTGCTGAAGCTGAGTACATAGCTGCTGGAGCTTGATGTGCACAAATCTTATGGTTGAAGCATCAACTAGAAGACTACAATATCAAAATCAGTGGAATACTGTTGGTCCCAAGTGGTCAGATGAGGTCTAGAGGGGGGGGGGGGGGGGTGAATAGACCTCTGAAAATTTTGAACTTAAAAACTTTTCAGTCTTCTGTCAGCAGACTAAGCTGATGAAGAACAGTAAGCAGACTAAGCTGATCGTGAACAAATCTTGAACAGTAGACTGACCACTCTTCTTACAATGACTTAGCTGTTTTTCAGCAAAACAGTTTTCAAAGAGTATACTTGCAGCGGATTATTTGAAAGTGTTTTTCACAAGTAAACTAAGTTCTAAAAGATTTTATCCCCAGTTAGAAACTCCTTATAAAATCTTTTGATTGATTCAAAGTGTTTAAAATGCAAACTTTTTAAAATATGCAAGAAAACTTTAAATGCAAGATAACACAAAGAATTTTTATAGTGGTTATATGGATAAAAATCCTTTAGTCCACTCTTCCAGATCACTTAGATTCTGGGTTATACTATAATCACACAGATTACAATATTTCTCCACTTACACCAAGACAACAAATGAAAAGGCTGTAAGCTCACTATAGGAAATCACAAAGAAGACCTATTCTCCGAAGTAATATCACTCACAAAGACGGATATCTACTCCTCACAACACTCAGCTATTACAAAATCACTCAGATAATGTTTTTCTGATTTCTTCAACTGGGTTTCTGTCAACAGATGACTTCCACCAGACGAGTGAGCTGTTCGAGCTTTTGAGACTTAGAAAAATTCTGCTTCAAAATCGAAATCTCTGATTGTTGTTGTATTCTTGCTCGATTGAAATTCAGCTCTATTTATACATGGAGATGAAAATATGACCGTTGAAGGCAAATCACAATTCACATCCATCCTTCAGCTCTTTTGAAACGGCTCCCTGCAGCAATCCGTACAGTGTACAGTACTTTCTGTCCATCACATTTAATGCTGCATTAAATGCACTCTGCTGATACGAGGATATCTTCAATCATTTGCCATTACTACCCTTCTCTTTCAGCATTTATTACACCAAGTGCATTTATTACCGTTGAACTGATCTCATGATCTCTTCCACTCTGCTGATCGAAGCAACCCTTCTGATAGGTACTCTGCTGATCAAATACTGAACTAATCTGATTTGACTCGGCTGATGACCTACCCTTCTGTTTGCTGTTTCAGCAGGAGATCACTAGTCTTCTGGTCTTTGAACTCTTCTGATATCTTCTTTACTTGTTCAAAGATCCTTCTAAGGGAACTAAGCTTTCCATACTTAGCTGATTATGATGTTTTGGAAATCATCAAAACCTTCCCTTAAATTCTGACTTCTTTCATCTTCATCTTCATCCAACAATTTCCCCCTTTTTGATGATGACAAAACTCCAGCTAAGTACCTGTACCTGAACTAAAGTTTTGATCCTCAAAAATTTCTGAGATAGAAATAGTATGTTGGATTCAAACTTGCAATTTTATAGATGATTAAACTGATTACAGATTACAAGTTTTGAAGAATGAAAAGTGCAAAGTACTTTTAAAAAGATTACAAGGATTTTAAGATAAAAAGGAAATCTAACCTAAACTAGTCTTCTTCCTTCTTCTCTTCTTCTGAAGTTTTCTTCTCTTCTTCAGCATTTT
The DNA here is from genome assembly GCA_038501285.1 of Penstemon eatonii. Classification (NCBI taxonomy): domain Eukaryota; kingdom Viridiplantae; phylum Streptophyta; class Magnoliopsida; order Lamiales; family Plantaginaceae; genus Penstemon; species Penstemon eatonii. The sequence goes on along the minus strand of CM076715.1, from coordinate 53,556,208 downwards.
CTTTCTTTTCTTCTTCAGCTTCCTTGTCCTCTTTTTCAGATTCTTCATCAGATAACTTAGAAGTCTCAGCTTCCAGCTCTTCAAAGAACCTTTTTCTTAGCAGCTCTATCTTTTTATATTTTACATCAGGGTCAAGCTGTTCTTCAGCTGAATCTTTGGCAGCAGCTAGTTCCTTATTAGACTTGGCTTTTGCTTCAGATTCTTCAAATTCAGCTTGCTCTTCTTCTGTAATTCTCTCATCTGTTGGTCTGCTTGATTCTTCCATATTTCTTTCAGTGTCACCAGCAGATTCTTCCAACACTTCAGTTGCTTCAGCTTGGTTATCTTCTTCCTTTTCAAGAGAAGGACCAACTTTCTTCTGTCCAAATACCCTTTCTTCCCCCTTTTTGTCATCATCAGCAGGGTTGATTGGATATTGTGGCACAACTGGTGTAATTAGAAGTGAATCACAGAGAAGCTTGATGTTCTCTTCCATAGCATTGATCTGAGCTTGCTGTCTGAGTTGATTGGCCTTGAAATCTCTCACTTCCTTGAGCAGATCTTCTCCTTGATCACCTAATTGAATTTGAGTTCCCAAAATCCAATTTGATGAAGCAGTGAAGTCTTTCATCATATTTTCCATGACTTCATCTTCTGCTCGGAGGGCCGTTTCAACTGTTTGTTCAATCTGTCTCCAACCTTCAGTAGTGCTCTGAGTCCGTCTTCTAAGTATATCCATATCTTGACAGATGGATTTAACATTCTGAGCAGTGTCTTCTATCAGATCGGTTGGGACAGCAGCAGCTTTCTAATTTGGTTGTTTGACAGCAACTAACACTTCTGCAGCTAATTCTTCCTTCATATCCTTCAAAGATTTGGTGATCATTTGTTGGATGGAGTCCAACAGATTTGTCTGAGCACTTTGAGAAGTTGAAGGCATATTTGTTGTAGCAGGAAGTGTTTCTTTGATAAGTTGCTCTGTTGGTTGAGTTATTAATGCAAGAGACTGATCTGCTGGACTACCAGCATGGCTTGGAGTGCTTTCCTTCTCCTTAGCTTGATCATCTCCTTTAGCAGCAACTTCTTTGTCCTTGATCTGATCTGCTGGAATTGCTTCTTCTTTCTTTGAATCATCAGCAGCAACAGACTTATCACCCTGTGCTTTGTTCTGATCAGATGGGTCTGATGTACCCTCTTTTTGCTCTGGTTGATCAGAAGACTCTGCTTTTTCTTTATCAGCAGGGGATATAATCTTCTTGACAGTCTCAACTGTCTTCATCATTCCTTCATTGTCCACAGCTGACCTGTTGGAAATCCAAGTAAAATTATCAAGAGGAATAAAAGTGGATGAAGGTTCCTCAGGCAGCTCTTCATAAGGTTTGATATTTGGCCCGTAGACAATGTGTTTGATGTTTGGAAGAGGGACCATTGAGCTTGGTTGTCCCCTTAACTTCCTTGATTTCTTTGCCCAAAGCTCCATTGCTTGAGCAATAGCCAACTTTATAGATCTTTCCTTGAGGTCTTCAGATTCCTCATAGTCTTCAGGAATTGATTGGAAGATCTTCTTGGCTTCAGCCTTTACTATGTGACTTATCTTTAGCCTCAACTTGTCCATAAAGAATTCTGAATCAAGTGCTTGAATTAGAGAACCTGTCTCAAGCCACTTCAGTACCCATGCTTCTTCAGCATTAAAGGCTTTCCATTTTGTCATTTCAGCTGGACTCTTTGTCAGTCTGAATTCCCTCCACCTGTTGTATCTGATCTTTTCAGCATTGAACTGTGTCAGGCGGTTTATCCTTTCATTTTCAGCATCAAGCCTTCTGAGAAATTCTTCAAAAATTGCAGGATCATCCCTGACAATTTCAAGAGATAGTCTGACTTCTTCTCTTCTCTTTGGCTTTATTTTTGGTGCAGGCATAGCTGGTATTGGTTTGTTTGGATCTCTTTGTCCACCAATAACTATCCCACCACTATGCTGATGACCATGAGCATCTTTGGTGCTTGCTTCAATGGCAGCAGCCAACTCTGCTGCCTCAACAGCATCCCTCTGCTCTTGAGTCATTTTGCTGGCTTCTTCCTCCAGCCTCTTAAGCTCTAAGCTTTTCTGCCTTTCTTCTTCTGCTTTCTCAGCAGCTATCCTCTGCTTTTCAGCAGCTATCCTCTGCTTTTCAGCAGCTATCCTCTGCTTTTCAGCAGCATCTTGTCTTTTCTTTTCTGCAGCAGTTAAGTAAGTGGCAATCTTGCCAGTCCTCTTTCTTCTGGATTCAGGACTCTCAACTGCTTGAATAGGGGTTGCAGCAACTGGAGTAGGGTGCAGCAACAGTGTAGCTCCTTCTTGTGTTGTACTAGTCTGCTGTGCTTCTTCAACTTCAGCAGATAGTGCAGCAGACGAGTCTTCTGTTGACATTCCAACTTCAGAAACAACTTCAGCTTTAGCAGCATCAATCTTAGCAGCTTGGACAACAGGTTCTTCAATTGTTACAGGTCTTTCTGCTTCTGCTGTTGTTTCTCTAACAGTTGCAACAGGCTCTTCAGAGAAGGAGACCTTTCTCTTAGCCTTTGACTTTGCAATCCTTTTGGCAGAGGGGTTGGCAGTAGGAGGTCCCCTTGCCTCACTCTTTGTTCTCATCCTCTTCAACCTTTGAAGAGGAATTTCTTCCTCAGACTCTGTCCTTTCAGGAGAAGAGTCAGTCCTCATCTGCTCAATCTCCTTAGTAAAATCTTCAATTTCTTAGTCTGGAACTTCATCCTCAGGAAGTGCTGAATCAGCCTCAACAGCAGACTGTGCTGTTGGCTCAGCAACTTGGCTTGTCTGTCCCTCCTTTTTGCTCTTCTTAGAGGGGCCCTTCTTGGATTTGGCAGGGGCTTTTCTTTTAGGTTCTTCCACTATTCTTCTCACTGGTTCGTAAAGTTTGAACTCTTTGCTACCATGAGTAGTCTTCCCTGGTCCTAAGGGGCATTGCAGAGATGCAAACAGATTACTGAGTAAAATGGCATGAGAAAACCTCTTATCACTCAGTAGCTCATAAACATGAGCAGCCCAGTTAACCTTTAAACCGTAGTAGATACACACCATTGTGTAGTATCTTCTCCTTAGAAGCCCATCCAAAGAACTTGTGCTGCAGTCCAGCACCTTGGCTATAATATCAGCAAATCTCTGATATTCATCCTTCAGCTGGGTCTTCATCAAAGTCCCAGTCATCTTTTCTCCTTTCTTAGCACAAATAGCCCAGAACTCCTCTTCCTTTTCAGACCCAAGGTCTGTCACATCCCCTCCTTTGTTCGTCAATTTGTAGATCTCACTAAGAACGGCAGACGAGGTAGCAATCTTCCTTCCACCAATTTCAGCAGACATAACAGTGTCATTTTTGGAGAATTTCCTGGTCTGATAGAAGTGTTCAACATCCTCCATGTAAACCATGTCTTCATGAGCCTCTAAAACAGGAACCAACGATGCCTCTTTGATCTTTTCCAGTAACGAGCGCATCAGATCAGTGCCAGAGAAATGGAATTTGCTGTAGTTAAAGTATCTTCCTTCGATAATCTTCTCCATTTCTGAATTTTAGAGAGTATAGATCTACAAAAAGCAGTTAACTTTCGCAACAGAAGGGTTTGAGAGTTAGAGAGTTTGAGAATATTTAGGTGCGTAAGACGACTATACTGTTTCAGATCGGATTTTATAGGTTTCCTTTTGGTTAGGTTTTCGTGATTTATCAGAACCGTTGATCTAATCTGACAGTTTTTAATCGTGTGGATAAGAAAAGCGGATTTCAATTTTATTATTTTAATGTCAGATGGGCGGGAAACTCTATCGACACTAATCTGTTACTTATAAAAGCGCGTTTCTAATAATACGTTTTATGATCATGCTTATATAAGGTATCAGATGAGTAGAGTTAAACTTATCTGACAGACGAGTGATCTGTTATCTGATATTACTAGAGAATGCCAATAGCTAGTAATCTTCCTCTGCTGTTTGTCAATCCAGCAAGATAAAATAATCTTCAATCTTCAAGAATTAAGAATACATCTTCATGATAACTTAACTTCAACTAACTGTCATTAACAGATTTCATCTTTCAGAACAGAAGTACCGCTAGTCTTACACGTTCCCCCTGACTTTAAGAATTCATAAGTTAACTAGTCTGTTGAAGGTTAATCCTTGAATAAAATAGTGAATGACTAAGTTGTTGAACTTCAGTCTTCTTATGAGTTCCCCCTCAGCTTATGCATCCAAATTAAGTAGTCCTAACTCAGCTCTTAGAGTTGAGAACCTTGCTTCACTTAGAGGTTTAGTGAAGATATCAGCAATCTGATTATCAGTATGAACATACTCAATCACAACATTGCCTTTTTCCACATGATCTCTAATGAAATGATGTTTGATCTCAATATGTTTAGTCCTTGAATGACTTGTAGTGTTCTGAGTAAGTGAAATTGCACTTGTATTATCACAGTAGATTGGAATTCCACTGATCTTGATGTTGTAGTCTTCTAGTTGATGTTTCAACCAAAGTATCTGTGCACAGCAAGCTCCAGCAGCTATATATTCAGCTTCAGCAGTAGATATAGAAACTGAGGTCTGTTTCTTACTCATCCATGAGATCAGACGACTACCTAAGAACTGACAGGCACCTGTTGTGCTCTTTCTGTCAATCTTGCAGCCAGCAAGGTCTGAATCTGAATAACCAATAAGCTCAAATCCAGATTCTCTAGGATACCACAATCCCAATTCTTGAGTGCCTTTAACATATTTCAATATCCTCTTGGCAGCTAAGAGATGAGATTCTTTGGGGTTTGATTGAAATCTTGCACAGACTCCAACTGAGTACATTATGTCAGGTCTGCTTGCTGTTAGATACAACAATGAACCAATAATGCCTCTATATTTGGTTATGTCCACTGATTTGCCATCTTCATCTTTATCCAATCGAAGACTTATAGACATAGGAATTGTAGCAGTAGAGCTAGTTTCCATACCAAACTTCTTGAACAGATCTCTTGTGTATTTTGCTTGGCTGATGAATATTCCATCAGGCAACTGTCTAACTTGCAATCCAAGAAAATAATTAAGTTCGCCCATCATGCTCATTTCAAACTTATTCTGCATCAGCTTGGAGAACTTATCACACATCTGTTGATTAGTTGAACCAAAAATAATATCGACCACATATATTTGCACAAGTAATATATGATTTTCCCATTCAATTGTGAACAAGGTTTTATCTACCTTACCTTTTCGAAATCCTTTAATTAAAAGAAAATCAGATAGGGTATCATACCATGCTCTTGGAGCCTGTTTCAGTCCATGGAGGGCTTTCTTCAGACGATATACTTTGTCCTCTTCTTGATAGACTTCAAATCCAGGAGGTTGCTCAACATACACTTCTTCTTGCAGTTCTCCATTGAGAAAAGCAGACTTCACATCCATCTGATAGACAGTGAAGTTCTTGTAAGCAGCATAGGCAAGAAACAGTCTGATTGCTTCAAGTCTTGCTACTGGTGCAAATGTCTCATCAAAGTCAATTCCTTCTTCTTGACAATAACCTTTGGCCACTAGTCTTGCTTTGTTTCTGGTGACAACACCATCTTCATTCATCTTATTTCTGAATACCCACTTAGTGCCAATTACTCTTTGATGACTTGGTCTAGGAACTAAGTAGCAGACTTCATTCCTTTCAAATTGATTCAACTCTTCTTGCATAGCTTCTATCCAGAAGGAATCATTGAGAGCTTCTTCAATTTGCTTAGGCTCTATTTGAGATAGAAATGTGACAAACATGGCATCTTGTCTAGCAGCTCTTCTTGTTTTCACTATATCTAAAGGATCACCAATGACTAATTCAGGTGGGTGATTCTTGAGCCATCTGAGATCAGGTTGTAGATCAGGATGTTGTCCTCTGTCTTGATCTTGCAACACTACTGTTGGAGTTCCAGTAGTAGTCTGTTGAACATTTGCAGTCTGTTGAACAGTCTCTGGTCTGTCAGCTGTTTGCAACTCGTCTGTTAGACAATCAGCACTTTGATTTTGAACAGCACTTGAGTTAGCAGCTGAACCAAGATTAGGTAGTATGATGGGAACATATTCTTCATTTCTTCCAATGTCTAACTTCTGTAAATCAGTAGACAGATCTTGATTAACACTTTGATTCTTTTCAGAAGATTGACTTGGCTCATCAAATACTACATGGATAGATTCTTCTATTAGTAATGTTCTTTTGTTAAAAACTCTGTAAGCCTTACTAACAGATGAGTATCCTACAAAGACAGCTTCATCAGCCTTTTCTGCAAATGCAGTAAGGTGATTTTTCCCATTATTCAATACAAAACATTTACAACCAAAAATCTTAAAGTAATGAATGTTTGGTTTTCTGTTGTTCCAAACTTCATATGGAGTCTTGTTCTGATTTTTGTTGATCATACATCTGTTTTGGGTAAAGCATGCTGTGTTTGTTGCTTCTGCCCAAAATCTTTGTGGCAGCTTAGCTTCAGCTATCATGGTCCTGACAGCTTCTTTTAGTGTTCTGTTTCTCCTTTCAGCAACACCATTCTGTTGAGGGGTTCTAGCAGCTGAATATTCATGATGTATTCCTTTGATATTACAATACTCTTCAACAGTAGAGTTTGTAAACTCTGTCCCTCTATCTGATCTGATCTTTAATATTTTGATACTCTTCTCATTCTGGATCAGTTCCATCAGATTTGTAAGATGTTCCTTGGTTTCACTTTTCTTCTTCATGAAAATCACCCAAGTATATCTTGAATAATCATCCACCACAGCTAGGCAGTATTTCTTTCCACCATTGCTGACTGGATCAATGGGTCCAAATAAGTCCATATGTAGCAGCTCCAATATTCTTCCAGAAGATTGGTGCTTCTTGCCTTTAAATGATGACTTGATTTGTTTACCCTTCTGACATGCGTCACATAGCTTGTCCTTGCTCATGACAGCTTTTGGAATCCCTTCTACCAAATCATTCTTGATTAATCTGTTTATGGTCTTGAAGTTTAAATGATTCATTCTCTTGTGCCATAGCCAACTCACTTCACTTGGTGCAGATGCCACCAAACAAATACTTGAATTCTTATCAGCAGAATTCCAGTCGACTATGTAGATATTTCCCTGTCTTCTTCCAGATAAAATTACCTTCTTTGTACCAATCTGTTCAACATAACACTTATCTGTTGAGAAGATGACTGAATATCCTTTGTCACAAAATTGACTTATGCTCAGCAGATTATATTTGAGGCCTTTAACATATGAGACGTCAGATATCTCAATGTTTCCTCTGATCAGTTTCCCTTTAGCTTTAATCTTGCCTTCTTTGCTGTGTCCAAAAGTTACTTTTGGACCATCCACAGCAATTGCATCAGTCAGCTCATGTATGTTTCCACACATGTGTCTTGAACATCCACTGTCCAAGTACCAGATCTTCTCTACTTTACTCCTACTCTTAATCCTAACCTACAAAACAAAATAAAAATTGTTTAAGGTACCCTTATTGAGAGGGTCCTGAAGGATTAGTTTCACCTTTGACAACCCAAGATGTTGATGTCTTAGGCTTCTTAGGCTTCTGAGTTTTGACAGGAGCATGAACAACTTCATTTTTATCATAGTTATCAGATAAGTCATGTTGATGATCAGTATGATAAGGAAAGTGTTCATAAGCAGGGTAAGGTGCATGATAAGCAGGGTATGCATGCATTGGATGAGCAGGGTAAGGTGCATAGTAACCTGGAAATTGAGGTGCATGATACATAGGATGATATGCAGCAGGTTGCACATAATATGACTCATTTCCATACCAAGCATTTTGATTTTTCTTGTTTTTATGCTTCTTTGGCTTACTAGATGCTTGCTCAGTTTGTTTTGACTTAGTTTTACCAACAGATTGATTCAATTTAGCTTTATCAGCAGACTTCTTAGGACTCTGCTGTTTGGTCTTACTAGTCTGATTTCCTACACTAGGCTCTTTGCTCTTTTTAGCCTTAGGAGATTTCTTCTCCTTTAATTCTTTCTCAGGTGAAGCAGGTTTAGTTGTCTGAACATAAAGAATGACCTTACTATTGTCAGCTGATATAAATTTTTCAGTATGTTTAAGTTCAATCTTATCCTGTTCTAAAGGTATCTTCTGTTTACTAGATGTATGCGTGGATGCAACAGATGATTTCTCATGAGACTCGATAATCTTCTCAAGTTCCATGATTTTTCCTTTATAGACTTCACATTCAGCTTTCAGAGATTCATGTTCTTGCTCAAGCTGTTTATATTCAGCTGATTCCCTTGGCTTTTCATCTAAGAGTTTCAGTGAACTATTTTGCTCTTTTAGCAGGATCATCTCTTCCTTAAGCTTTTTATATGCTTCAGCAATACCAGTATTGTTAAGCATCATTTGTTCAAATGAATTAAATAATTCATCATTAAGAGGAGTTACCTCATCCTCAGAGTCATCAGAGTCCTTTGCCATCAGGCACAGGAGAGCAGGTTTTTCTTCATCAGAAGATTCTTCATCAGACGAGTCTGAATCTGAATCAGATGAGTAGACAGCAGTCAGCTTTTCTGCTTCAGCCATCATTGCTTTTCCTCTCTGATGCTTTCTTTCTTTTCTCACTTTCTTCTCCTCTTCAGTGTACTTTTCTGCTTTTGGATATGGGCAGTCTTTGATGAAGTGTCCCAATTTCCTGCAGTTGTAACACATTAGTTTTGATTTATAATCATCTTTATCTTGAGAAGAAAAGTTAGGTTTAGAAGTAGAAGCATTGTTGTATTTGTTCTTCATTTTTCTTTTGTAGAACTTCTTGAAATTATTCATCAACAGTGCAACATCTCCAGCTGTGTACTCCTTTTTGTTGAGTAGAGTGGCTTCATCAGATGAGTCCACTTCTTTGCTTTTTTGTGCTGGTCTTCTAGTGTTTTCAGCAGCAACCAGTGCAGCTGTGGGTCCTGAAGTTGAGGTTTCTTCAATTCCCATTCTAGGCAGTTTATACTCGAATGCCTTGAGTACAGAAAACAGCTCAGTAAGAGAGATTTTTCCCAAATCCCTTGATTCTTCCATTGCTGTAACTTTCATGTTGAACTTTGGGGGTAGGGCCTTTAGTACTCTGACAGTGATCTCTTTGTCAGTGAAGGTCTTTCCCAACTTTAAAACTTCATTCAGAGTCCTGGTGAATCTGGTATCCATCTGATCAATGGTTTCTCCAGACTTCATCTTGAAGTTGTCAAGTTTCTCCAAGGCAACAGTGAGCTGATGCTCTTTAATAGCATCATTGCCTTCGCTCATATCTCTGACTTTGTCCCACATCTCCTTTGCAGTTTTGCAATGTTTGACCTTGTCAAACCGATCATTATCCAGGGCTTTAGTCATGATGAATCTCCCAACTTTATCTAGATTGTAAAGCTTTATTTCCTCTGGAGTCATCTCATGAAGGTCTTTTTCCACAACCGTATCCACTTCATTGATCTTTATGGTCTTTGTGAATCTGAATGGACCTTTAATGATACATGTGTACATGTTATCATTATAAGCAGCAAGGAAAATCTCCATTCTGATTTTCCAGTCCTCAAAGGACATACCAGCAATGTGGGGAACATGGCTGATACAATCCATTTTTCAAAAAGTTTTGATTTTTCAAAAAGATGCTCTTTTGAAAAGTTTTGAAAACCTTTGAAAAACACTTGGATCAAGCTCGTTGATCAGGCAGCTGATTCTAATGAACCACCTGCTCTGATACCACTTGTTGGTCCCAAGTGGTCAGATGAGGTCTAGAGGGGGGGGGGGGTGAATAGACCTCTGAAAATTTTTGAACTTAAAAACTTTTCAGTCTTCTGTCAGCAGACTAAGCTGATGAAGAACAGTAAGCAGACTAAGCTGATCGTGAACAAATCTTGAACATCAGACTGACCACTCTTCTTACAATGACTTAGCTGTTTTTCAGCAAAACAGTTTTCAAAGAGTATACTTGCAGCGGATTATTTGAAAGTGTTTTTCACAAGTAAACTAAGTTCTAAAAGATTTTATCCCCAGTTAGAAACTCCTTATAAAATCTTTTGATTGATTCAAAGTGTTTAAAATGCAAACTTTTTAAAATATGCAAGAAAACTTTAAATGCAAGATAACACAAAGAATTTTTATAGTGGTTATATGGATAAAAATCCTTTAGTCCACTCTTCCAGATCACTTAGATTCTGGGTTATACTATAATCACACAGATTACAATATTTCTCCACTTACACCAAGACAACAAATGAAAAGGCTGTAAGCTCACAATAGGAAATCACAAAGAAGACCTATTCTCCGAAGTAATATCACTCACAAAGACGGATATCTACTCCTCACAACACTCAGCTATTACAAAATCACTCAGATAATGTTTTTCTGATTTCTTCAACTGGGTTTCTGTCAACAGATGACTTCCACCAGACGAGTGAGCTGTTCGAGCTTTTGAGACTTAGAAAAATTCTGCTTCAAAATCGAAATCTCTGATTGTTGTTGTATTCTTGCTCGATTGAAATTCAGCTCTATTTATACATGGAGATGAAAATATGACCGTTGAAGGCAAATCACAATTCACATCCATCCTTCAGCTCTTTTGAAACGGCTCCCTGCAGCAATCCGTACAGTGTACAGTACTTTCTGTCCATCACATTTAATGCTGCATTAAATGCACTCTGCTGATACGAGGATATCTTCAATCATTTGCCATTACTACCCTTCTCTTTCAGCATTTATTACACCAAGTGCATTTATTACCGTTGAACTGATCTCATGATCTCTCACTACAAGAAAAAACAGTGTTTTCCGACGGAATTTCTGGCAAAATCCGTCGGAAAACCGGTTTTCCGATGGATTTTGACCGTCGGAAATTGCGTCGGAAAAACGGCCGTAGGAAATTTTTCTTACGGATTTTCCGACGGAGGTCTCCGACGGGCCTAACCGTCGGTACATCTGTCGGAAATTTTTCCGACGGGAACTATTTCCGACGGGTAATCCGACAGAAGTTCCGTCACAACCAATTCCTTTTTTTTTCTTTTTTTTTTTTTGAAAAAAATTTTCCGACGGGAAGTACCGTCGGAACTTTATTTTTTTTTATGTTTTAATTCTCCGACGGTAAGACCCGTCGGAAATTTTATTTCTTTTTTTATTTTTTTTTAATTTCCGACGGCCACGCCCGTCGGAAATTTAATTTCTTTTCTATTTTTTATTTCCGATGGCCTTACCCGTCGGAACTTTAATTTCTTTTTGATTTACTTTTTTATTTTTCCGACGGTATCACCCGTCGGAAATTTATTTTCTTTTCTATATTTGAATTTCCGACGGCCTTGCCCGTCGGAAATTTAATTTCTTTTTTTTTGAAAATAATCAATTAAATATTTTTTTTTATATTCCCTAATTTATAAATATATCAATTTAATCATCAAATATCATACAAAAATTAATAATTCAATAAGTGCATGAAAAATCATAAAATATCTTATAAAATCAAATTAGTCGCAATCAACAAATGTTTATAATAAAATAAGTATCAAAATATCTCGAAATATGAAATTAAGTTTTAGTCATCTTGGGGCGGATTTTGTGGTAATTTGTTAGATGACATGGAGTTAAACATACGTTGCATCTGCTCCATATTTCTTCGGCTTTCCTCCAACATTGCTCTATGTTCTTCTTTCTCTCGTTCCCGTTCTTGTCTCTCTCGTTCCCGTTCTTGTCTCACTCGTTCCTGTTCGTCCCTATTACGTTGACGTTCCTGCTCCAACATTGCTTGAAGTTCTTCTCTCTCGCGTTGACGTTCCGCATCAGATTGTTGCAATCTTTCTTCGAGAGTTAGAACTCTTGTCACGAGCATCGGGTCGGATGAACCATAAATTTGTGAGGTCCTCGAGGAACTAGGTTTAACCTGAGCAACCTTACCAGCCAGACCATAAACCGTCCCCTTTTTTCCGATGCCTACAGTGTCTACCCATGCCTAAATAACAAACAAAAACATTAATTAGATTATAAATATATATAAGTACATAATAGTTTAATTAAACATGATAATTATATGTTACCTGTAGTTGAACTTCTTCCGAGATTGGTTCTGTCTCACCCGTTTCGGATACTTGCGAAGCAGGAAGTTTTTCTAAAAATGCAGTCTAAAAGACACGAATTTTAGAACATAATTTTTAAACATAACATTTATTTATCAACTAAGTTGTACGATTGTAAAACTTACATATGTATCCTTTGAACGAGTATCGACCCACTTTCGTCTTTCTCCATTTTCGTCTAATTGTGAGTGGGTATACAAGAACAGTTCTCCTTGCGTGGGTATTACTCCATCACTGGCTTTGGTCTGCAACACAATTAAATATTGATTGTGTTATATCACTATATAATATATGAAAAAAGAAAAATAAACATTTTACAAACTTACTAGTCTTCGTTCGTGCTCCGAATGTGTAATACTCCCACCTGTGTGCCTTGGAGCTCCTTGGCCACCACAGTCGGATTCTCGATTTCTCTTGTTCTTCCGACTTTTTTCTTTAAACTCATCTGAATCCCAGTATGCAAGTAACTCGGCCCAATGAGATTCGAGTATATGTTTTGGCTTTTTGTTCTTGTTACGATATTCTTCTAACTTCATTCTAACCGAAGTTGCGACTCTATGATCAAATATATCTCTGATCATCGCATCATAACGAGGTTCCCAGCGAAATATTTTCTGCAAGTAATTACATAGTATTTAATGTAAATAACAGAGTAATAAATTATTTATGAAATTGTTTAAATCAATACCTTAAAATTAGCAAACCATAGGTTCCTCTGCCTATCACTGGCATCCGTGTAAGAGCGCCACGCGTCTTCCCAAATTGTTTTGGTACATTTTCCAGCCTCTCGAACAATAAAACCATGGTCAGAACCCTCAAATCTACATCAAATCACAAAAATAATCTAATTACATATACGAAATTAACGCACACAATAAATTTGAAATTAATAAAATTAAGTACATACTCGTCTTTATATCTGAAACTTGGAGCAATTACTTTCCGCGTATCACGAATGTCCTCAATAGGACCATCACTCGAACTAGCACCACGAGCACTCGAACTAGCACCCACAGCACTCGATATACCATCTAATCCGCGTGAACTGTTACGAGGACTAGGAGTTGGAGATGGACTGGAGCTACGAGTAGGATGCATAGGTGTAGGCGTATGGCTCAAAGTGGGAGTGGGAGTGGCTCTCGAAGTGGGAGTGGGAGTGGGAGTGGCTCTCGAAGTGGGAGTGGGAGTGGGAGTGGGAATGGCTCTCGAAGTGGGAGTGGGAGTGGGAGTGGCTCTTGAAGTGGGAGTGGGAGTCGCTCTCGAAGTGGAAGTGTTAGTAATTTTAGCACTTGGCAAATAAGATAAAAGTCCAGATGAAACTGGTGTGGGTACGCTCTTAGACTTTTTAGAATTTCCCATCTGCAAAAAAAAATGAAAAGAAAAAAAAATATACAATATAATACAACAATTTGAAATAATTACAATTATAACACAAAAAACAAATTAATTAGTTTCATAATATTTCAACAACGGTAGAAAACGAAAACAAACAACACAAACTCTAAAAGAAACAGTGATAATAACTAAATTATAAACTAAACCAACAAACAAGAGTAAAAACAAGGAATTAAAAGAAGATTTGACATATAAAAAGAAGATATCAATATTCTTCGTTTTCGTCCTCGTCCTCGTCCTCGTCCTCCTCCTCCTCCTCCTCCTCCTCCTCCTCATCCTCATCCTCATCCTCATCCTCCTCGTTTTCTTCCTCTCCGTGTTCTTCTTCTTCTTCAACAATTGAATTTAACATGGTAGGTGGTTCTTGCAAAGCTTCTTCTTGTATATTATAACTTTGATCCACTCTACTTCTTGGTCTTGTATTTATTACAATGCGCCAATTTTTTTGATCTCTTTTTTTTCCCGGGTAAGGTACAAAGTATACTTGAGATGCATGTTGAGCAAGTATGAACGGGTCAAATTTAGGATATTTTTCTTTTACGTTGATCTCAACAATTTCATATTGTGGGTGTATCTTAATTCCTCTCGAAGAAACCGAGTCATACCACTTACATTTAAATAGTAGAATATTCGTATCATCAACCCCCGGATACTGTAATTCTACTATGTCTTCGAGTATCCCATAGAACTTTGTTGACCCATCACCCTTCACACATATACCCGCGTTATATGTTTTTCTAAACTTCGCCTTTTTTTCAGTATGAAATGTATATCCATTCACAACACATTGTTGCCACGTTCGTACAATTATATTTGGACTCCAAGATATGGTCTTTAGATGTTCATTTAAGACATTGTTATCAGGCCAATGTACCTATACATCAATCATTAAGTACTAAGTAATTAGCGTTGGATATATATTAATGAATACATTTATATTAATATTTGACTTCTTTTACTTACAAATTCGTGGAACCATTTTATGAAGTGGTCTTCAATTGATTGTTCAACATCCGCATCTGGACAATTTGCTTGAACCAACCACGAAAAATGCCTAAATAATATTTTAAATTATCGTAATTAAACCAAATTTCATTTTTAAAAATTTTAAAAAAGGTTGAGTGCACAATTTAATAAAACTTACTCTAAAAATGGCACCACTTCTTCGCAATTTCTAAGGACATGAAGGCGAGCTGCTTTTAATTATTCCTCCGTTAATGTATTTGACAAACACTTGCCAATAGGACACGCATGTTGATTAAAAATCGAAAGAGAGTGTGGATTTCCGTCGACTTGTTCACCACATTCATTTCGTTTCATCCTCCTACTCCTTGTTTCAATGTGTTTTTCGAAGTAGAACGAAGTAAAATATTGTGCTTCTTGGATTATGTATCCTTCGCAAATCGAACCCTCGACTCTTGCTTTGTTCTTAACCATTCCCTTTAGGTCGTGTAAAAACCTATTTGAAAGGCATCGGAATTAGTTTATTCTTTGTTGATGATAATTATATTTTTAACAAATAATTATTACACTGAATACTTAATTAGTACCTCTCAAAAGGATACATCCATCTATATTGAACGGGGCCGCACATGATGGCTTCATATGGTAAATGAATTGGCAAGTGCTCCATAGAATCAAAGAATCCACATGGAAAAATTCGCTCGAGCTTGCAGATAATGAGAGGAATATCTTTCTCCATTTGTTGCAACTTCTCCATACGTAATTCAGTTGAACACAATTCCCTAAAGAACAGACCAAGTTCTGTTAATGGCTTCCACACATGGTCTGGGAGCATACTGAATCCACTTGACATCAATCGTTGCATAAACACGTGACAATCATGACTCTTCAAACCATGCAACTTCAAATTAGTGTTATCCACGCATCTAGCCAAATTTGAAGCATAACCATCGGGCATTCTTAAGTCCTCGACCCACTTGCAAAAATCTTGTTTTTCACCCTTAGATAAAGTAAAACAAGCTTTCGGTTTGTACATATTTCCATCATCTCCCTCAAAGAGATGTAATTCCGGTCGACTACAATATTCCTCCAAATCCTTTCTTGCTTTGTCGTTGTCCTTTGTCTTACCATTAACGTCCAGGACCGTGTTAAGCACATTGTCAAAAACATTCTTCTCAATGTGCATAACATCAAGATTGTGACGAACTAGATTGTCTTTCCAATAAGGCAACTCCCAAAATATACTTTGTTTGGTCCAGTGATGCGTTTTTCCATAGCCTGGTGAGTTAGCATGCTTTGGAGGCAAGTCGGCTATTTTCGGAAGATCCCGCACTCTCTCCCACTCTTCATATCCAGTTAATCTTGAAGGTGGAAGTGACCTCTCAACCTTACCTTTGTTGAAAAAATTTCGACTTCTCCTAAATGGGTGATTCTCTGGCAAATGCCGACGATGACAATCAAACCACGACACCTTTCCACCATGCTTGAGACTGAAGGCTTTTGTGTTTTCCATACATATAGGACATGCTAATTTGCCTGAAGTACTCCAACCTGATAGCATACCATAAGCAGGAAAGTCGTTGATAGTCCACATAAGCGCAGCTCTTAACTTGAAGTTTTGTTTCATCGATATATCATATGTTTCAACTCCTACTCCCCATAGTTCATTCAATTCATCGATCAAGGGCTTCAGGTACACATCAATTCTGGCCTTAGGATTATGTGGTCCGGGAATTAGGCAAGTTAGAAACATATATGGCCGAGTCATACACATTTCAGGAGGTAAGTTATAAGGCGTCACAATAACTGGCCAACAAGAATATGGTTGGGCGTTATTACTGAACGGGTTAAACCCATCTGTACATAACCCAAGTCTAACATTTCTTGGTTCTGCAGCAAACTCCGGATGAGCATTGTCAAAATTCTTCCAAGCTAGCCCGTCAGATGGATGAATCAAAACTCCTTCCTCTCTTCTATTTTCTGAGTGCCACCTCATGTGGGAAGCTGATTGCGGAGAGGCAAATAATCGTTTAAGTCTAGGAATTAAGGGTAAGTAGTGCATTCTTTTGTGAGGAATTGGTTTTGTACTTCTCGCGTTGCGACCCGACCTAGTACTCTTGAAACGTTCAAAGTGACAAAATTTGCATTCAGTCAGGTGAACATCTTCCTTGTAATATATCATACACCCATTTTTACAACAATCGATTTTTTGGGATGTTAATCCAAGCTTTGCCACCAACTTCTTTGCTTTGTAGAAATTATTAGGAACTAAATTCTCTTCAGGCAACAATGACTTAATTATCGAACAATTTCGATCAAAAGCTGATTGTGCAATGTTGTAGTCGGATTTTAATGACATTAGTTGAAGAGCCAATGACAACTCCGATTGACTGTTACAACCTTCGAACACGGGTCGTTGAGCACTGTCTAACACTTCGTAGAATTCTTGAGCTTCTTCGTTTGGAGGGCTATTTGCATAGACAGTATCCCCGATGTTGCAGTTGAAGGCACCACCTCTCATGGCATCATATACAATATCTTCATATCTGTTATCCTCCTCGTCATGGATATATTGATCACTACCCGAAGGTCCAACATTAATATTAGGTTGTGTCGTTGGCTCAACCTCTCCATGACTTACCCAATACCAATAATCAGCCACAAACCCATATTTATATAAATGTACTTGGACTTGCGCATCGGACGCGTATTGCATAATTCCACATTTTCGACAAGGACATCGAAGTACTCCATTTCCTATATATTCTGGTTGCGATCTTGCATAATCAAGGAATTGGTTAACCCCATATAACCACTCTGGGTTGAAGTCATTTCCGACTTTCCGATTGTACATCCAACTACGTTGAATCTGAATATTCATCTAGCTTCTACATTTTTTGTACAATTCAATAAATTAGTTAATTCATCGCATTTTTATATATAGCAGCATTTTAACGCATTTATGTAACATATAACTTTTACATTTATTAATTAAAATTTTATTAGTATTAGTTTATAGCTTTTAATTGCATACAATTGTGAAATAATTAGCAAGCAAAGACAAAATTTTTATAACATATGTACAAAACTACTACGTACAATAAATATAGCCATTTACAATTAGTAAAGTTCATCGTCTCATTGACTTCAATTTACCAAATCAAAACATACACACACATCAAATCCAAACTAACATATCTCCTCTTTAAAATTTCAAACTTTATGTCTCCAGTATCAAACTTTAAAATCCAAGCTAACACAACAAATTCAAGCTAACATACACACACATCAAACCCAAGTTTATATCAAACTTTATGTCTCAAGTATGGAAGACAATGCATAAACCAACAGAGTCAACATTGAAGAAAATCAAGCCACTATATTTATTCCATTAATTGCAAACAATTCATCACTATGCATAAGAACTAATCCAATTTTACAATCTCAAAACATAAATCTACTTTCACTTTGCATAAACCAACAGAGGCAACATTGAAGAAAATCAATATTTATTCCATTAATTGCAAACAATTCATCACTATGCATAAGAACTAATCCAATTTTACAATCTCAAAACATAAATCTACTTTCACTTTGCACATTGTATAAATTTTTTACAAGAAAATAGGGGTATTATGCCACAAAAATTAATCAACTATGGTAAATCTACTTTCACTTTGCACATTGCACTCTCAATTAGACCTTCAAATTGTCCAATTACCCATCAACACTAATGAAATTAATAGACAATAACTAATAACAATTTAATCAACTATGGTTAACATAATTAAAATTAAAACAAACTAATTAGCATACGTACGGCTCCGAGCAGGCGGTGGTTATGTACGGGTTGTGGGCTGCGGGATGCGGGCTATGGGCTGCGGGATGCGGGCTGTGGGTTGTGGGCAGTGAGCGTGGGAGGGTGGGAGAGAGAGCCCGCGCGGCAGGCGGCGTACGAACTCGGTGGCAGGCGGGCAGGCGGCGTACAAACTCAGGCAGGCGGGCAGGCGGCGTACGAACTCGGAATCGGTGGTTTCAGGCAGGCTGCGTACGGAGTCGGTGGCAGGCAGTGCGGTGTGGGAGAGAGAGGCAGCGCGGTGGTTTCACGCAGGCGGGCAGGCGGCGTACGAACTCGGAATCGGTGGGTTTCAGGCAGGCGACGTACGGAAACGGTGGCAGGCAGTGCGGTGGTTGGGTGGGAGATAGAGGCCGCGCGGAGGGTGGGAGAGAGAGAGACGGAGGTGGTAGCGGCGGATTTGTGTTTTGGGAGGGGGAAAGAAAAGAATGGGAGGGAAAGCTGCGCGGCTAGGGTTTTAGCCGCGCGGCTTTCCGACGGTAATTTCCGACGGGATGACGCCCGTCGGAAATTTCAAAAAAAATTAATTTTTTTGATTTAATTTTTTTCCCAAATTAATTGTAATTTGCATATTAAATTTTTTAATTGTAATTTACACGTTGAAATTGATAACACTTTATATTTTTTAATTGCATATTTTTAGCAGAGTTATGTAATTTGAAAATATTTTTTAATTTGAAGGTCTAATTGACCAAAGTCAACACTATTGACCTCGAGATTATGTACAGTGAGGTTATTCGTAACTAAATCGATCGATTCTCGAATTGAAGGTCTAACTGACCAAAGTCAACACTATTGACCTCGGGTTATGTACAGTGAGGTTATTCGTAACTAAATCGATCGATTCTCGAATTGAAGGTCTAATTGACCAAAGTCAACACTATTGACCTCGGGTTATGTACAGTGAGGTTATTCGTAACTAAATCGATCGATTCTCAAATTGAAGGTCTAATTGACCAAAGTCAACACTATTGACCTTGGGGCAATGTACAGTAAGGTTATTCGTAACTAAATCGATCGATTCTCGAATTGATGGTCTAATTGATCAAAGTTTACGGAAAATTATTTCGAAATTTCATCAATCGAAGATCCAAACGGGAGACTAACTTGTACATGATCACTAACCCCTCCGTAAATCAAAGTTTAGGGGAAATTTCATCAATCGAAGATCCAAACGGGAGACTAACTTGTACAGGACCACTAACCCCTCCGTAAATCAAAGTTTATGGGAAATTATTTCGAAATTTCATCAATCGAATATCCAAACGGGAGACTAACTTGTACATGACCACTAACCCCTCCGTAAATCAAAGTTTAGGGGAAATTAACATTAATTGATCAAAATTAACATACAATGTTGACTATATGGTTATGACATTGATGTTATTTGAAATAAAATCGATACTTGACTCGGAATTAATTAATTAGTTGCTAAATAAAATTGCTGACTATATGGAAATTATTCGAAATCAAATTGATCATTACTAATTGGCTTAGAATTAATCAATCACTAATTCAAAATTGTTTACCTTAGGAGTTATTAACAATGAGTTTATTCGAAAAGAAGTAAATATATAGTTCGTCGATTTTTTTTAAATGTAATTTTTTTCCTTTTTTCTTTCAATGATTTTTTCTTTTTTTAAAAAAAATAAATTTCCGACGGTAAATACCCCGTCGGAAATATAAACGATTATTTTTTCATATTCTTTTTAAGATTTTCCGACGGGTATGTACCGTCGGAAAATGAATAAATCTTTTCCTTTTTTTAAAAATTCAGTTTCCGACGGGGCTTTCCGTCGGAAACTGGATATATTTTTTTTTTCCTTTTTTTAACGATTAAATTTCCGACGGGTTACACCCGTCGGAAAATGAAATAAAATTTTCTTTTTTTAAAACATTTTCCGACGGGTGTTACCCGTAGGAAAGGTTAATAATTATTTTTTCTTTTCTTTTTAAATCTTTTCCGACGGGAGGTAGCCGTCGGAAATTGAATATATTTTTTTTTCTTTTTTTAACGATTAAATTTCCGACGGGTTACACCCGTCGGAAAATGAAATAAAATTTTCTTTTTTTAAAAAATTTTCCGACGGGTGTTACCCGTAGGAACGGCTAATAATTATTTTTTCTTTTCTTTTTAAATCTTTTCCGACGGGAAGTCGCCGTCGGAAAGTAAATATTTTTTTTTTATTTTTTAAAAATTAAATATCCGACGGGAACACCCGTCGGAGATTTGATAATTACATTTTTTTATTTTTTTAAATATATTTTCCGACGGATTATGACCGTCGGAAATAAGTTTTCTATTATTTATTTAATTTTAACAAAATTTCCGACGAATGTTAGCCTCCGTTGGAAAATCCGTCGGAAATCACTCTTAATTTCCTACGGGTTTTAACCCGTCGGAAAAATTCCGTAGGAAAACACTGTTATTCTTGTAGTGTCTTCCACTCTGCTGATCGAAGCAACCCTTCTGATAGGTACTCTGCTGATCAAATACTGAACTAATCTGATTTGACTCGGCTGATGACCTACCCTTCTGTTTGCTGTTTCAGCAGGAGATCACTAGTCTTCTGGTCTTTGAACTCTTCTGATATCTTCTTTACTTGTTCAAAGATCCTTCTAAGGGAACTAAGCTTTCCATACTTAGCTGATTATGATGTTTTGGAAATCATCAAAACCTTCCCTTAAATTCTGACTTCTTTCATCTTCATCTTCATCCAACAAATACCAATCTACTGTGACAATACAAGTGCAATCTCACTTACTCAGAATACTACAAGTCACTCAAGGACTAAGCATATTGAGATCAAGCATCACTTCATTAGAGATCATGTGGAGAAAGGAAATGTCATGATAGAATATGTGTTTACTGAAAATCAGATTGCTGACATCTTCACAAAACCTCTAAGTGAGACAAGGTTTTCAACTCTAAGAGCTGAACTAGGTTTATTAAAATTGGATGCATAAGCTGAGGGGAAACTCTTCAGAAGACTAGAGTTCAACAGCTTCAACAACTTACTAATCTTATTTATCTTCAAGGATTAACTTTCAATAGACTAGTTAACTTATGAATTCTTAAAGTCAGGGGGAACGTGTAAGACTAGCGGTACTTCTGATTAAAAGATGAAATCTGTTAATGTCAGTTAGTTGAAGTTATGTTTTCAACAGAAGATTAAAGTCTTGAAGAATGAATATTTATTATCTAGCTGGATTGACAAACAGCTGAGGAAGGTTATCAGCTATTGGCTTTCACTGATAACAACTGTGTCATCAGGACATTAGTCCATCAGATAAGTATTTATTTTACTCATCTGATCGCTTATGTAAAAGCTGACTGTTTAAAACGTTTTATTTTAAAATGCGCTTTTACAAGTGACAGAAGGGCGGTACAAATTCCCGCTCCTCATTTAATGCGATTTGAATTTGAAAGGTCGTAACTGACGCCGCACGATCAGCACTGACAAGAAACGGATCTAACGGTTAGCTGGTATCACGGAAACCGAAATAACTCTATAAATCCAGATCTGATCAGCCGTGTAGTTCTTTACGCACCCTAAATATTCAAAGCATACTTGAGAGAAAAATTACTTGCAATTTTCTGCAAATTTCTTCCTGTTTCTATAATTTTCAACAGATTAAGATGGCCGCTGAAGGTATGTTCTTAGTTTATGAATCCTACTACCAATCTGGTACGGATTTGATGAAGGAACTGTTGGAAAAGTTGAAATCTGCACAGTTGGTGAATTTCATGGAGTACAACGAAGGTGTAATCTGGACTGACCAGGTTATGGAGTACTACAAGACTGCAGTTGCTGACTATAACTCTATGGAAATCAAGGCTACAGTTGGAGACAAATCTGTGGTCATTACACCCGCTGTTCTTCACGAGACGTTTGGTCTTCCAAACAGAGGACGACACGATGTTACAGTACTGACTGAAGAAAAGCACCAACAATTCTGGGCGATCTGCGCCAAGGAAGGAGAAATGTTGACTGGCAACATAAGGAAGAAACAGCTGAGAGATGAATATCAGCGGATGGCTGATATGGTTTCGAAGCTGATAGAAAACTGTACTTTTTCTCTGGATGCTGTTACCATGAAAAGGTTTAGCATCATGGCTGCTATCTACTATGGACTGGAAGTCAACTGGTCCATCATAGTTTGGTACATCTTCGCTGATTTCCTTGAAGTGAAGAAAGGCAAAGGCCCCTACACCAATCACAGGATCACGCTCAGTTACCTACTGTTCAAACTGGGGTGTCCTATGCTGAATGGTAAGGAGATTCACAAGTCTAAGGCAATGGCCAAGTACTTGCCTGTTCAGAAGAGGAAGGCTGGTGAGCCTGAAGAAGCTGAAGATGAGGAACCAAAGGAGGTTCCTGCCAAGAGACCTAAGAGACTAGTCAAAACAGCTACCCTTGCTGTTGAGACAAAGAAAAGGAAGGCTGCTGATGAGCCTAAGAAAATAGATTCAAAGAAGATGGAGACAGTGACTTCTGCTGCTGAAGCCACTATTGTTATTGATCAAGTAACTGCTGATGTCAGGATTGGATCCCCTGCATCATCTTCAAGAACTCCATCAGCTGAAAGGCCTGCTGAGGGTATTTCTCACAGAACAAGAAGTCAGCAAAAAGATACAGCTGCTTCAAATTACCGTGAAGGGAGAACTAAGAAAACTGCTAGAAAGCAGATGACTTTCATTGAAGAACCTACAGAATTAGAAAATGTGGTTAGAGAAAATCATGAAGCTGCTGAAAGGCCTGCTGTAACAGATGAGGCTGTTGCTGCTATCAAAGCTGATGAGCAACAGTTGAGTCAAGTTACACCAACAGCTGAGGTCGCCAAACCTCAAGATGATCCGGATGTCATGATCATACATCCCATTTATGCCAATCCTATTTCATCTCTTGGCCCAGCTGACAAAGGCAAGAGAAAAATAGTGCTTAAGAGAAAGAAAATCTCTAAAGCAGAAAAGAAGAAAAGAGAAGAAGCTGAACAGAGGAAACCAGATGAATTGGAGGAGAAGAAAGCAATTGAGCTAAGCAAGGCTCAGGCTGCTAAGGATGAAGCCAGGAGGAAGATGTCTGAGGCAGAGAGAAAAGCTGCTTAAGATGCTGAACTGGCTATGGTCATTGAAATGAGCAAAACTGATACCTATGGACCTGTCCATGGAGGTGGCATCAAGATTAATGAGGCTGAAGAAGGACAAGAACCCCTAAAACTGAAAATGCCTGCTGGGGAAGTAAAACCTAAGGAAAAGTTTGAAGTCCGAAGGGCGTTCAACATTGTATATGAAGACAAAGAACTTTTCCAGAAGTTTGAAAAATCTTTAGCCTACTACAATCAGAAGTTGATGTTAAAGACTATGTTCACTCAAGAAAAGTCAAGGTATATCAGATGGAGAGACAATAGGCTGAACAGGTCAATAACAGAACTTCAGAATCTGAAGGACTTAGCTACTGAAGAAGAATGGGGCTTAAAGTGGCTAAAGACAGATTCAATTCAAAAGGCCTTGGATCCTCACTATGTAAGAGATGCTATGCATCACTATGCCAGGGAATATGCCCTAGAGGAGGCCAAGCTGATCCAGAGCACCCTACCTGCCAAAAAGAAGAAAACTGATATTGTTGAAGAAAGGGCTGTCATCACTGCACTGAAGAAATGGGCAGAAAAGTCCAGATATCAGCAGGGACATTCAAGTGAACTCCCTCAACTGCCAACTATTCAACAGATAATCTTTGGCAAGGAAATGAAGGATTTTAGTGAAGTGCCCAAGGGTAACAATGCATTTGTCAATCCTTGGATCATTGTGAGGCAGATCCGTCAGACAACCTGCTTCAATGATGATGGCACTATTACTAATCTGGTGTATGAAGATGTCACTGATGAACAGAAGAAAGCTGATAAGTCCTTAGCTATTGAGTGGCAAGCTAAGACTTCTGAAGATCATCAGGAGACTGTTATGGAAGATGTCCCTGTTCAACAGGAGACTGAAGAAAAGGAAGCTGCTGCTTCTGCTTCATCAGCTGATCAACACTCATCACTGATGGAAGCTTTCCAAATGCTTATGGAGAATTCAGTAAAGGAACTGGAAGAGAAGCATAGCCAGCAGCTGATGAAGGTGAAAGAGGAGCTGAAGAATGAACTAAAAGCAGAGTTGGCATAATCCAACAAACTTCAGCTGGAAACTGTACAAAAATCAACAGCAGTGATCATAAAAAAGGAGATTGATAGTTTCCCAGTGCCTCAGGATTATTCAAAGCAGTTAGTGCAGAGCTTAAATGAGATGAACAGAAACATTGAGGATGTGAAGGCTGATGTAAATCACGTTCATACTGCACTGCAAAGGGCTGAGCACAAGATTGCTGACTTAACTGCTACCTTCATCAAGGTCAGTGACGAAGAGAAGTCTATCAATGTTGGACTGTTGCAAGAACTTCACAAAGCTGGAGATGTCATTCTTACAGAACTCTCAACTATGCAACTCAATATTGACTGCGTCAATGATCAAACTGACAACATCAGCACCACTCTGACTCACCTGACTGCAAGTCATGACGTAGTTAATCAGAATCTGAAAGCTTTATGTGCGGGGATGAAGATTCCTACAGTTGCTCTCAACCCTGCTGCTGAACCTTCTAATGTCATCAAATCTGATGATGACAAAAAGGGGTAAGATAAAAGGGAAGAAACAGCTAAGGAAAATGCTGCTGCTACTAATGAAGCTAAAGAGACTGAAGACACTACTGACAAGACTGAAAAACTTGGAAAGGTAGAAGAAGAAGAAAAGACTGAAGAAGAAACTACCAAGTACAAGAATACTGAATCAGCCAGGAAGGCAATGGAGCTAATCAAAGAACAACAACTTAAAGAGAAGATGGAGGCTGCCAAAGCAAACATAAACCTGGATGATGAAGCTGGTGAAGAAGAAGAAGAAGAAGACGATGATGAGTCTTCTTATTAATATGAAGAAGTGCTTGAAGGATCAGATGAAGAAGCTGATAGTTAAAATTTATAAAATCTTTGTAATCAGTTTACTTTTATCTATCTTTCAGACATCTCATCTGAAGAACTTGTACTTGTAATACTTTTCTTATCAATGAAAGTCAAGTTTTTCCAACATATCATTTTCTATCTCAGAAAATTTTTGAGGATTTTAATCTTTCGTTTAGGTATTAACAGGTACTTAGCTGAAGTTTTGTCATCATCAAAAAGGGGGAAATTGTTGGATAAGGATGAAGATGAAGGCACTGAAGACAATTGGTTAAGGGAGGTTTTGAAGGATTCCAAAACTTCAAGATTGGCTAAGTATGGGTTAACTTAGCTGATGATCCCTTTGAAGAAATTTTTACTAAGTAATGAAGACATCAGAAGAGTCAAATTTCAAGGTCCAAGACTTCTGATCTGCTGAAAGAAAGACATCAGACTGATGAAGATCAGCTGACTCAAATCAGATTTGTTCAAGTTTGAGATCAGCCTAGTTCGCCATCAGAATTGCACTTTCGTCAGCCAAGTGGAAAAGATCATAAAGTCTTCCCAACGGTAATAAATGCCCCTTGGAGTAATAATTGCTGAAGTACAAGGTTATTAAAGACAAATGATTGAAGAAACGCTTCGCATCAGCTGGGTGCATTTAATGCTGCATTTAATGCTGCCTGCAGAATAGTACTGTTAATAGTACGGACAGACTGCAAAAGAGCCGTTCGCGGATTTTAAGGACCAGTACTCGAGGAATTTGAATCTTGTCTCTCTTCAACGGACATTTTTCAAACCTCAAGTATAAATAGCTGGAAGAGACGAAGAGAAGATAAGCAACACACTTTCTGAGAGAATTTTTCGAAGCAGAACTATTAAGTCTCAAGAACAGCTCACTCATCTGCTTAGTCATTTGTTGACGAAAAGCGAAGTTGAAGAACAAAGCTACACAAATCTTCTGAGTGAATTTGTAAAATAAAGTGTTGTGAGAAGTAGATATCCATCTAAGTGAGTGATATTACTTCAGAGAGTAGGATTTCTTTGTGATTTCTTACTGCGCACTTACGGCCTGTTCATTTGTTGATCGGCGTAAGCAGAGTGTACTGGTTACTTTGTGTTTCTAGTATAACCTAAGATCTTTGTGACTTAGACGAGTGGATTAAGGATATTCAAATCCATATAACCACTATAAAAATTACTTGTGTTTTTACTCGCACTTTTACTTGTATATTTCAAAATTGCATAAAACACATTAGTTAACTGTTTGAAAAAGAATTTAAAGGAGTTTATAAAACTGGGGAAACATTTTTCAAACTACTAGGAATACTTGTGAAAAACACTTTGAAAATCCGCTGCAAGTACTCTAAGTATTAAAACTGATTTTAACAAAATCAGCTAAATAATTATCAGACGAGTGGTCATCAAACCTGTTCAAAGATTTGTTCGCGAACAGACTTGTAACTTACTACTCTGATCAGCTTAGTCTGTTCACAGTTAGAGAAAAGTTTTAAAGTTAAAATTCGAAGAAAATTTTAAAGAGGTTTATTCACCCCTCTAAACCTCTTCTGACCACTTGGGACCAACACACCTAAATTTTTCATTGATTAAACATATTATCACCGACTTCAAGCTTTTTTGACCGATTTTGTTCGTTTCTTTACAAATTTCACCTAAACTTTCATCGATTCTTATGTTCTCACCGTCTAAATTTTGTTTACCCGGTTTATTTTTTTTAGCGATTTATCCTTTTTTTTAATCGGTTATAACATTTTACATTGTTTTCTCATTTTTTGTCGATTTCTTTGGCTTTTTTCTTCAAATTAAACCAATTTTTCATCGATTTCACCAGTTAAACTCTTTTTTAATTGATTTCACTCGTTTTTACCATTTTAACCAGTTTTTATCTATTTTTCATGTGTTTTCCACTAATTTCACATGTTATTCACCTGAATTTTTCATTGATTAAATATGTTCTTACCAACCTAACGTTTTGACCGATTTTATCCTTTTTTAACTAGCCTTACCCAATTTTATTGGATTTCACTGGCTTCATCATTTTTCTTAGAAATTTCATTCTTTCCATCGATTTCACATATTTTAACCAACTTTGCCTCTATTTTAACCGATTTTACCCGTCTCAAATGTATTTAAGATTTCACGTTCATTTTTTTCACCGATTTAAAGTGTACATACATTGTAAGTGTCTATTTAATTTATGTAGTATTATGTTGTAAATTAGAGTAAAATTAACTTCTTTTTGTCATAAAATAGCACATATTAATGTCTACTATTCAATATATTAACTTCACCATGGGTACTTTCATCGATTTCTTTAGTTTTTTTTCGGTTCAAACTATTTTTCTAACGGGTTAACATTGTTTTTGTTGGTTGAACTTTTTTCTTACCAGTTTAATCAATTTTCACATGTTTTCACCAACTTTAGCATTTTTCACCGATTTTACCCAGTTTTCACATATTTCATCATTTTTTATGTAATTTCATCGTTTCACCGATCTCATCCATTTTTTTCGCGAATTTCATTTGAATATTCATGGATTTTGCCGAATTTTCAACTCAAATAGTATTTCACATATTTTAACATTTTTACAATGATTTAACCCATTCTTCATATATTTCACCCATTATTCATTGATTTCACCAATTTGTTTCCCATTTATTCAGAAATGTCACCCGAATTTTCATCGATTTCACATATATTTATCTATTAAACCGGTTTATTACCGATTTCACCCATTTTTTCACCTTCTTCACCAGCGTTCATAAATTTTATCTAGATCAATTTCACATGTTTTCATCAATTACATAAAATTATTAGATCGACTTCATCAATTTTCATTGATTTTCATCCATTTTTTAATTTATTTCACACGTTTTTCTCAAAAAGATTTTCACGAATATTTGAGGTAATGTTTCTCATGTCAAATAAAGATTACTTAGTGTACTAAGTCATAAACATTTTTGTTCATTCATAGGTAGATGCGATTCTACTTTAACATTTAAGATAATTTTATTTTTTTAAGAAGTGACATATTGTACTAAACCTTTAAATGAAACAAATAATTTTTTTACAACTGTTCAAAATAATAGTCTTTAATTTTAGTTTTATGTGTTATAGGAGGACAATAATGAAATTGTAAAAGTAATTTAGGAGTTAATTTCTTAATTATTGAATTTAATGTAAGAAATAACCATTATAAGACTTGATATCTAATTTGAATATACTTCTATTTTTCTTCCATATTCATGGTGCTTGATTATAAGGAGGCAAGGAAGTTACCAACTTTCTTAAAATATTTTCCTACCAATGTTTTGATGAGAAAATTTAAGGAAAATTAATGTCTAATTATATTTTATTAATATATTTTACAACTTGAATAAGGGCATTTTTGCCTTAAAAAAATTTAAATTATTCATACTTTTAGTAGTAGTATAGATTAACTTGCATACATGATATGGGCAGTACAACTTTACATATTGGAAGTTTTTTTAATTGCATGCGTTATATTAATTTCATAATTTGGGTCTATATAATTAAGTTTGTCATTGGTTTTGCAAAGAATGCTTTATATTTGGATTCATTGCAAGATTTTGATTTGATGTCCTACAAAAGAAGTTATTTAGACTCACAAATTCACTACTTTTTTAATTGAAAGTTTTTAAGGTTATTTACTAAAAATATTGGTATTATCTAATTTCCATATTATTTCCTGGCGTAAATAGTTTCATAACTAATTATTGTTAATAATTGACATTTAAGTAATATTTATGTGTAACGATTCAGTTGATTATATTGTTGTTTCGTCCCAATTTATTTATTAGACCTATAACTACAGTAGAATTTATCTAGGGCAGCAATTGTAGCACATGATACGGGGTCAACCTTAAATTGTTATTGTTGGACAAAAGGAAAAATACTTGCTACTTGGATTAAAGGTTTTTTCTTTTAGAGCAAACCCGGATTAAAGGTTAACAAAAAAAGTCGATTAATTAAATTTTGTTATTTTTTGTAAAGTTTTCGAAAATAACAAAAGAAAAAATTTGTAAAGAAATTGTTAAATTTAGAAAAAAATAATAAAGTCTGCAAACAAAGAGTTTTGACTCCACTTAATATCTTTTCCATGGATTCAAAAACTTTTTTTTTTTTTTTTTTTTTTTTTTTTTTTTTTTTTTTTTTATGTTATAATGTTAAAATTTTGATCCATGACTATATACATATGCATAAGAATAGCCTTTCTACATTCTTAAATAGGGTAAACACCACTAATGATCCTTATTATTATATATTTTAATCGGACTTGGTTTCAATAATCTAATTCAGATTTTCAAATTATATATATAAAAGAATAGAGTGTTAATAAGACAAATATAATTTACCTGGTTTTGAATTCAAAATTTGATGCATAATCATTTTAGAATTGTTCCAATAACCAAACTAAAACTCCATGTACCCCTCGAAGTTGTACTTCTTGTTGTATTAAATTTGAATAGAGATTGAACGTGTAAAAATATTTGTCATTAATAAACAAAAGTAGTGATGGATTTTAGGGCTAATGAATAGAGATTGAACTTTTGAAAATTCTTGTCATTAATAAACGAAAATTGTGTTGGAATTACATAATGGAAATAAACAAAAACTGATTTTTTTTTTTTATTTTTTTTATTTTATGTTTTCGACTGATAAGGTTAAAATTTTGATCCATTACTATATACATATGCATAAGAATAGCCTTTCTACATTCTTCTTAAATAGGGTAAACACCACTAATGATCCTTATTATTATATATTTTAATCGGACTTGGTTTCAATAATCTAATTCAGATTTTCAAATTATATATATAAAAGAATAGAGTGTTAATAAGACAAATATAATTACCTGGTTTTGAATTCAAAATTTGAGGCATAACCATTTTAGAATTGTTTCAATAACCAAACTAAAACTCTATGTACCCCTCGAAGTTGTACTTCTTGTTGTATTAAATTTGAATAGAGATTGAACGTGTAAAAATATTTGTCATTAATAAACAAAAGTAGTGATGGATTTTAGGGCTAATGAATAGAGATTGAACTTTTGAAAATTCTTGTCACTAATAAACGAAAGTTGTGTTGGAATTACATAATGGAAATAAACAAATTTAGACATTTTCCTTATATTTGTAATTTAGAAAATATTTTCCTACCAATTTGATATAAAATTAATGTCCAATTATATTTATTAATTTCATGGGAAGAGGGCATTTTTGTCTTCACAAAAAAAGAAAAAAACTTAAAATATTCGTATTTTTAGTAGTAATAAAGATAATGGATTTAGATATATAATACACTACTAAATAGACAGCTGCTACATTAATTAAGTTACATATAATAAAATATTGTGCAATGGTAAAGTAGCTTGTGAGAGAAGGTGTTGTCTGAAAATGTGTCGGCAATTTGTTGAGCCAAATGCGATTCAAGTCGCTTTTGGCAGGTTTAGCTGGCCCAATACTTTGGAAAAAAATCTCCGAAAATTATTCCAAACATGCCCTTAGTTTTTACGTCATTGTATTTCGGGTTTTTTGCACTTTGCACCTCCGAAACATGAAAAATAGACATTTTGCATCCCCGAAACTTAGATTTAGCATTTTGTACCCTCGAAATATGAAAAATGCAGCACTTTGCACCCTGGTTTATTTTCATGCAAAAATTCAAGGGCAAAATAGGTAATTGAATAGTATTGGCACTTTGCACCCTCCCAAAATAAAATTAGCACTTAACACCCTATAATTAAGAACAAATCAACAACTTCCACCTCGAAAAACAATAAATGGGCACTTTGCACCCCAAAATACAGAATTAACACTTAACACCCTCAAATTTAAAAAACTCAAACCCCTCGTTTTTTTCGTCAAAGTTGACTATCGGAGTGAAAAAAATATAAGGCAAAATAGGTAATTCATTTTTTTACTTAAATTTACAATTAGAAATAGACGAATACTCATTTCTCTCTCCATATTTTTTCAACAATATAACCATAAATAACTAAATAAAGTACAAGTAAACTTCTCGAAGACCCATTTTTCTACTTCAACATATCAAAGACCCATAAATAATTATCTATTTTGCCTTAAAAAAAAATTCACTTTAATGGTCAATTTTGCCGGAAAAAATGAGGGATTTGAGTTTTTGTTTTTTAATTTGAGGGTTAAGTGTTAATTTTGTATTTTGGGGTGCAAAGTGTCTATTTATTGTGTTTCGGGGGTGCAAGTTGTTAATTTGTTCTTAATTAAGGAGTGTTAAGTGCTAATTTTATTTTGGGGGGGCAAAGTGCCAAAGATTTATAATAGAATTACTTATTTTGCCCTTGAGTTTTTTCTTGAAAATAAAAGAGGGTGCAAAGTACTGCATTTTTCATAATTCGAGGGTGCAAAGTGCTAAATCTAAATTTCGGGGGTACAAAGTGCCTATTTCCCATGTTTCGGGGGTGCAAAGTGCAAAAAATCCTTGTATTTCTACAATAATGCCTTTGCAATCCCCATCAAGGATAATGCTTATCCAACTTTGTCAATACCGAATTCCAGGCCCTGGAATGTTGCCACAACTTATGCTGATTCGGGTTCACAATGGTATTCAAATTTCTGAACACCACAATAAAGAACGTCTTGAGAATGGTTCCAAGCAATAAGACTGATTCCAAAGTTACCAGTGTAAACATATACCGGTGCGTCTACGTTGATTTTGACAAACCATGTAGGCGGAGGCAGGGCATATGGAGAGAGGGACAAGAGGGGTCTATAGGCCCAACTCAATCTTTTTTTTTTTTAGTATAGTTCTAGTTTAAAAAAGAAAATAATAGTCCCAAAAGATTAGCACAATAAGCAATTTCTAGCTAAAGTAATAAATTAATCCAACTAAGAAATTAGTCCAATTAATTCAACCCAAGATTAATCCACCCTAATATTATCTAACTCTACCCAAGTCCCAATTAAAGCTCAAATTTTTTCCTAACTTCCAACATCTTCAATCCAAACAACTTCTCTTTTTTCGAGTTTTCGGCCCATCCCAATCAACTTGAAAATTATATTAGGAATATTCGATTAAGTGATGAAATTTCTAGCTTGAAATAGACTGATGATCTTTCTAAGGAGATGGTTGCAACTAAAAGGTATGTTACAATATTCTCGTTTGTTTTACAAACTTGTGACATTAACGCTTATTCTACCTGTTGCAACTGCATAAGTAAAGAGAGTTTTTCGGCTATGAAGATAGTAAATAATCAACTTAGTAACCGAATGAGCATATTTAGTTGTATTTTAAACTATGTTATAATGTACCAATTTAAAAAAAATGAGAAATCGTCATGGTCAATTATTAATGTAAATATGTAGGTTTAGGACTATAACGGGATAATATGTGTAATTAAAGTATCTCGTAGGGGTTATTCTTGCAAACCCAACCTCCCCATTTTTGTATTGCGTGTATATTTTCTCGTGCATAATATATGCTTTAAGTTTGACTTATTTTTTTGTACTATTTAGTTCCCCGACCGAAAATCCTGGATCCGCCCCTGGACGAAGGTATCCAAACTGAATTATTTCACACCGAAATCGAGTAAGAAAAAGACGTAAATGAATCCTTATACTCGATGTAGAAGTTTCGGGCTGCAGAAACAAGTTTAATAGGAGCAATGTCTTCATTTTCCCACGTAAGTTTATTCCGGCTATACCATATCCACCACAACTATGTCAATGCGAATTCGAGGTCAAAACAATGTGTTTTTTAGCTGAGTGAAGCAAACCAATCAGTAATCTCATAATTACTTGAATAATGTGAAGCACTCAACCCGTAGAGGGCCCAACCTTGCTTAACATAGTGACGATAAAGTAGGCAGTTGTCGGTCCCAAGTAGGGGTGGCATATGGACGGGTCGGGTTGGGTCTGAGTCGGGTCGGAACGGAACGGGTCGGATCATTAATGGGTCTGTGGTGATGGGTCTTAAATAGTCAGGTTGTCCCTTTAGTCTTTATCTTCTTCTTTTTTTTCTTAAAAATAAATCCACAAAAAATCGTTGTAACATGGGTTGAAAAATAGGAGTAATTGATGCCGAGATTTGAAATAATAAAGTTAACATACAAATTAGAAGACATTAATTACATGTTTTGAAAATAAAACTTTTGTCATTCTCTTATATCTAAGAAATATATTGCGTAAAATTAAATAAATAAACCCTTTCAAGGGTTGATACCAATATTTTATTAGTCAAAAGTAGCCATAAAATTGGTATAGAAAGAAACGAATGATTTTAAGATATTTTAATTATTTAATTTTTTTCCTCTAAAATAATGGGTTAGTAATTACAAAATAAGAAAAGTCGGTTCTAGGCCTTCAATTTTATAATAACAAACAAGACATGATAGCGAGCTTTTCTGTCATACAAGCTATCCCCTCTTACTTGATGAGTTGTTTTAAACTTCCGGCTTATCTTGTATCGGAGATCAATTCTATGACAGCGAGCTTTTGGTGGTGTGATAAGGATGCGAAGAAAATTCAATGGATTAAATGGGATTCTTTATGTTCGAGTAAAGAAGCGGGTGGTTTGGGCTTTCGTGATCTTGGTTCTTTTCATATGGCGTTGTTGGCAAAACAAGCATGGCGTATCTTAGTCACTCCGTACAACTTGCTTAGGTCATCTCCAATCGTTGGGGCAAAAATGCCCCCTCCCCCTCTCCCTCCCACTCCCACTCCATAATCGTCTTCAACAGTTAGGGACATAGAATAATAATAATAAAATAATAATAACAATAAGAAAAATACAAAAAAGTAAAAAATAATAAATAACAAAAATAATTATATAATAATAATAATAATAATATAAAAATTATCATTATAAAATAATATAATAAAAAAACAAAAATATTAATAATAATACAAAAATAATTATAATAATAAAAATAAAAATACAAAAAAATAATAATAATAATAATAATAATAATAATAATAATAATAATAATAATACAAAAATTATCATTATAAAATGATATAATAATAAATTTAGCCTAATGACAGGCTAAATACTCTTTAATCATGTGTTGAACCATATATTGCTATGTATCAGAAACCCCATGTGTTTAAAGTATTATTTTGAACATGGGTCATGAATAATATAAGAAAATAGGATTTTGGTTAAGATTATATTTCTGGCAAGAATAATCTTATGAATTCATCAGTAAATATCCTTGCCCCTCTCCAGCCGTGTAATGGCGCTTTCTTGGGCTTTTTGATATTGAACATGAATTTATCAAGATTATTATTTGACGGATTTATATTTTTGTAAAACTTATTCCAATTTAATCCTAAGTCTTATATTATGATTGTACCTGGGTCCAGAATGGTATCAGAGCCATGGAGGTAGAAGATATATAGTGATTATATGGGTTAACACATGATTAAAATTTCTGTGAAAAATGAATATTTTCCGTAAGAATGATAGTATTAAGAATAGTTTGAATCAGGAATATGATATTCCTCAGAATTTAGATCTACTTAATAAGTGGACTATTCCTAGAATTGAACCTAGAACCATTTATAAAATGGGTACTTTTGAAAAAATAGGACTTAAACAAATTGTTAAAACTACGGAAGAGTCTATATCTCTGGATAATGATGAACTAACCATAAGGTTATTAAATGAGCGTGATATTTTGCCTTATAGGTATACTCATAAATTTATCCATATAGGATTAGTTCAAATTGCTTTTAAGCCTTTAACGTTGGTAGGATTACCAGAAAGTTTTGTTGCTGCTCTACGAGATGGTAGAAATCTTAATTGGAAAAAATCTCTGATGGGAATAATACAATCTAGTCTGGCACATGGACCAGTTTATTTTAATGTTTATCCTAATTTACAGTTATCCTTAACTGATGTTAATTTGCTTGATGCTTTAACTTTAAATGTTAAAACTCATGGTTATGACTATGAACATGGAACAGAAGTTATGTGTGTCTGTTATAGAGTTTATTTTAAACCTCTTTATACTTTAAATCCTAATTGTAGGATAATGGATAAGAAAATGAATGAAACTGTCATAATTGAAACCAATCTTGGAAAATCTAATATAACCACTAGAAGAACAATTAAGTGGGATGAAATTCCATTTCCTGATACTTGGAAAATTACAAATGCGGTTAAACCGAAACCACAAATATGTAATGATTTTTCTACTATATTCCAATCTCAAACAGGAGATATTTCTATAAAAATGATAGAAAATAGTACTAGAAATAATATTTCTAGGAGCACTTCAGTTAGATCTTATATATCGCCTTTAGATGATTTAGTCATACCTACAAGAACCTCAACTTCTTATGATTATGAGAAATTTCCTGCTAGAAATTCTACATCTCAATTTAGAGAATACTCTGATAAAGTTGAAAAAATTCTTCTCAACAAAGATAATATAGGAAAAGGTATTTATAAAAATACTGAAGAGGATAATTCTACAGCTTCGGTTAGAAATATAGGAGAGGCAGATATAACTCCCTCAGAAGCCAACTTTGATGATATTTAATGGATAGTACACCAAAGATAGATTTTAGTCCTGGTTCCCAGGCAAGACAATTAATTAAGAAAGAATTTAATCTTCCAAAATGGAAATTATTTAGAGAATGGTTTTTTAAAAACATTTCTATTGAAGACCAAACTTATTTTCAAAATGAATTTTATAAATTCACTACTTTACAAAACAAAATTATTCATTTTGTTCTTTGGTTTGTTATGACATATCTTGAAAATCATATTTCAGTTTTAGAAAGAACTTATAAATTATTAAATGGAGATGTTTTAAGGAGTGTTTTCCCTCCACAAAGTTCTTTTACTGTTGGTAATGACCACAAAACTTTAAACTTTACAGCTTTTTCTAAATTATTAGAAAATGATGCTTTACAAGTTACAACCAGTAATATAAATAACATATTACAACAAAAAAATTATACAAACCTCTATCTAAATATTTTAGGAGATCAAATTAAAGATTTACATAACAGAGTAGAAGAAATCTTCTCGGTAATAAAAAATGTTAAACCGATGATAGATTTGGATGATAAGCCCATTAATGGAATCGTTTCTACTTCTCATTTGCAACCGCCACCTGAAATAACAGATTTTAAATTAAAATCGCATAAAGAGTTAGAAAAATTCCTAGAAGAAAAATTTAAAGGACTAAAATTAAATACTTTAAATTATGAGTTTACGGAAGGAATGAGTAGAGATAACTACAAAGAAAAAATTAATGATGAGATAAATAAAATAGAGAAATTTGCTGATAGGCCTACTCAACGATTATATTACTACAGGAGACCTTCCCCTATGGATACGTTGCATGAAGAACAAGAATATACTGTTAATAATAGTTATAATGGAAAAAATATTTATGAATGGAATTTAGACGGTTATACTGAAAAACAGATCTATACTTTAGCCCATAGGATGCTTATGTATAGTACTATTTGTAAAAGTAATAATAATAGTGATAGCACTGTTGCTAAAATGATTGTTGCAGGATTTACTGGCCAATTAAAAGGCTGGTGGGATAACTATTTATCTGAAACTAGTAAATTAGATATTTACAGAACTGTTAAACAGGAAAATGGTCAAAATGTTGAGAATGCTGTTTATACACTTATAGTGACTATTTTAGAACACTTTACTGGAAGAATTTCCGATAATAGTGAAAATATAAGAACTATGTTACAGAATTTAAGATGTAAGACTCTTACAGATTTTAGATGGTATAAGGATACTTTCCTTAGTAGAGTCATGGAATTACCTGAGTGTAATAACTCTCACTGGAAATCTAAATTTATAGATGGATTGCCTAACCTATTTGCTGAAAGAGTTAGGAAGAATCTAAGAAAAGATAGGATTAATATACCCTATGAAGATTATACTTATGGTAAGTTAATAGGTACTTGTATTCAAGAAGGATTAGCTTTATGTAATGAGATTAAATTAAATCAACAGGTTAAGAGACAGAACCTAAATGAAAAAGGTCAATTAGGACAATTTTGTAATCAATTTGGTATGGATATTCCTACTACTTCTAGAAAAGGGAAGACCCATAAGTATAATTCAGGAACTGATAATGTTCCTCATCATAAGAAAAGGAGGCATCTCTCTAAAAAGAAAATAGAACAAAAGAATAAAAAGAAAGAGGAAAGAGCTTCTAATAAGAAGAAAATTGTTTGTTATAAATGTGGTAGAATAGGTCATTACGCTAATAGGTGTAAAATGAAGAAAAAGATAAATGAATTAAAGATTGATGAATCTATGAAAGAAAATTTAGAAAAATTGCTGATAAATTCTGAGTCGGAACCTGAAGATTTTCAGGACAGTGATAATAATTCTAGCAGTAATTCTTCTGAAGATATTGATGTATTAGAAGACGAAGAAATAGCTTCTCAGGACTCTAGTTATTGTTGTGATTCTTGTGCACAAGGAGGAACTTGTGAAATTCATGGGGAGAGAGAGGATTATTATAAAGTCTTGTCTCAATTTAGAAATATGAATCTAAATGTTTTAACTTCAGGAAATATGTTAGAATTCCTAAAGCAGATAAAAGATCCAGAATTAAGAATGAAATTAATAGATCAGATGCAAATAGAAGATATTCCTTCAACTAGTAAAGATTCTGATAGGATACAACCTACTATACCTATTAGTTCTACTGAACCTTATAGTATGAATAAAGTGTATCAACTTTTGAAAGAAAGACAGAACATAGAAATACCTACTTCTGTTAATGATCTCAATAAAGAGATAAAGAATTTAAAAATAGAGATTTCAAATTTGAAAACTACTAATCAACAGTTAGAAGAGAGAATGACTCGTCTAGAAATGGTTAAACATATTAGTACTCATGTGGAATATGGTCATAATGAGTTTGATGAAAATATTTTTCAAGATAATTTCTTGTCTAACCTTAATATGGTGATTTCACAAAAATGGTTTATAAAAATTACATTACTTATAGATAATCATTTTAGAAAAGAAATTGTAGCTCTTGTGGATAGTGGAGCTGATATGAATGTTATACAAGAAGGAATTATTCCTACTAGATATTTTCATAAAACTACTAATTCTCTTAGTCATGCTGGAGGAGAAAAATTAGATATAAAATTTAAAATTCCTTTAGCTTATATTTGCAAAGATAAGGTTTGTATTCCTACGAGTTTTTTACTTGTTAAAAATATTACTAACCAAGTTATACTTGGAACCCCTTTTATTGATCAGATTTATCCTTTGACTAGAGTTGATAATTCAGGGATTACAGGGACTTTTGAAGGAAAAGAAATAACTTTTAAATTTATTACTAGGCCACTCCCGAAACTTTTACATGAATTAAAAGATTTATTAGATCATAAGGTTTCTCATTTGAACTATTTAAAACAAGAAGTTAGTATTTTTACTATTGAAGAGAAACTTCAAAGTCATACTTTGCAAGAAAAAATAAAATTAATTTATAATAAATTATCTTTAGAAATTTGCAATGATCATCCTAATGCTTTTTGGGAAAGAAAAAGACATATAGTTGAGCTTCCTTATGAGGAAGATTTTGATGAAAGGAAAATTCCTACTAAGGCTAGACCTTGTCAGATGAATTCTGAATACTTGGAATTATGCAAAAAAGAGATAGAATCCCTTTTGCAAAAAGGTTTAATAAAATCTTCTAATTCACCTTGGTCATGTACAGCCTTCTATGTTAATAAACATAGTGAACAAGAGAGAGGAGCCCCTAGGCTAGTTATAAATTATAAATCTTTAAATAAAGTTTTAAAATGGATTAGGCATCATATTCCTAATAAGAAAGATCTTTTAGATAGGTTATATGATGCTATCATATTTTCGAAATTTGATTTAAAATCAGGATATTGGCAAATCCAAATTAGTGAAAAAGACCAATATAAAACTGCTTTTAATGTTCCTTTTGGACATTATGAATGGAAAGTTATGCCATTTGGTTTGAAAAATGCCCCTTCTGAATTTCAGAAAATTATGAATGATATTTTCATACATTATAGTGATTTTATAATTGTTTATATTGATGATATCTTAGTATTTTCAAAAACTATTGAAAATCATTTTAAACATTTAGAAATATTTAAAAAAGTTGTTATTCAACATGGTTTGGTTATTTCTAAACCGAAAATGTCTATTTTTCAAACTAATATTAGATTTCTTGGTCACAATATTGAAAAAGGAAAAATTATTCCTATTAATAGAAGTATAGAATTTGCTTCTAAATTTCCTGATGTTATTACTGATAAAACTCAACTTCAAAGATTTCTTGGAAGTTTAAATTATATTTCGTCTTATTATAAAGATTTAGCTACTGATGCAGCTGTTTTATATGATAGACTTAAAAAGTCTCCTACTCCTTGGACAGATGTCCATACTAATGCAGTAAAGTTAATTAAAAGTAAAGTGAAATTACTTCCCTGTTTAATGCTTGCAAATCCCACTTGGAAAAAATTATTGAAACTGATGCTTCTGACATAGGTTTTGGAGGAGTTTTAAAGCAAATATGCCCTACAACTAAACAAATATTTTTAGTAAGATTTCATTCTGGAAAATGGAATAATAGCCAGAAAAATTATGCTACTATTGCTAAAGAAATTCTTGCTATTCTTAAGTGTGTTTTGAAATTTCAAGATGATCTATATAATCAAAAGTTTAAAATTTTTACTGATTGCAAATCTGCTAAATATATGTTTAATAAAGATTTTAAACATGATGTTTCCAAACAAATGTTTGCTAGATGGCAGGCTCATTTAGCCCCTTTTGATTTTGAAATTCATTATAAAAAGGGAGAAGATAATCATCTTCCTGATTTTTTAACTCGTGAATATTTACAGGAAGTTTAATGACAGAACCAGAAGATGAAGAGGTCATGGACCTTATTGTTGATGGATTAAAAGATGAATATTGCCTTACTGATAGTAGTGAACCAGTTTATCTAAGAGATGGTCTTATTGGTCAAGGACATCCTTGTTTGAATACTCTTAATAAGAGTAATTTTATATCTAATAAAAGAAATATTAGAGATATTAAAAATGCTATAGAAAGATTTGAGGAGAATATTCGTGAAGCCAAAGAAAATAGCAGGGTTTCAGAGGAAAATAAAGCTCAATTAATATTATTTTATAGAAACCTTATATGGTATTGTCAGCATAAATTGCTGAAGCTTCAAGGATTTTATAAATGAATGATCCCCATTTAAGTAAGTCTGAAAAGATTTCATTAAAAAGGAATATTTCCTATCTTAGAAATAAGATTGATATTTGTAAAGATAATATATCCTTTATTGATAAATTCCCTCATTTATTTTGTGGTAATCATCTTGCTAAAGAAAAATATAAAAATGATATTATTGAATATCAACATAGATTATTAAGAATTAATAATTTTTATAAATAACTTTTCAGGTAATGATACCTCGTGATTTTAGAGGCAGGCCTCCAAATTATAGAGGTCGAGGAGGAAGGGGGAATATAATCTCCCAAATTCATGGAAAAAGACTAGTAGCAGAAAATATTTCTGGAGTGGGTGAATCATCCACATCATCTTCATCAAAAGGAAATTCTCAAACATTTGCAAATATTTTGCAAGATAACGAATATGATGATAGCATAAATTATGCTGAAAATAATAAAAAAGAAGTTATACTTCATTTAGAACATTCTGATCTAAAATGGAAGGAGGACCCATGGTTCCTAATGAACAGGTATCTTGATAATACTCAATTTACTGCTACGTCATACAAGCAGAGAAATTTTTATGAAAATTTGCTCAAAGCAACAGAGAGCTGTGAAATTACTCACTTTGCTTCTAATGACCAGAAAAGTTATACTTTTAGCAAAATTATTGTAAAAAGGATTTTGTCATACCAAGAATGGGGGTTATCTACCTTCAAATAAAAAGATTATATCTTTTCTGAGAAAAATGTTTCTATTAAATTTAATTATTGGGATTATATCTCAGCATTTGATAAAGTTTTATATTATCAGAATATTAAGAAAAAACATACTTGGTTTATTAAAATATGTGGAGAAGTTTATAAATCTCCTATTCCAAATTGGTTTATAAATTGGTGGTCATACCATGGTCCTACATATCAAATTCTTTCAGAATCATGGAAAAAGTTATATTTAGAATGGATAGATTCGTCCCCCCAAATGACTCAGCTAATAGCTATACAGAAAGTTGATGAGCTTATAGCCTCCATGCACTTCTTTATAGAATTTTCTATTCCTTGGATTTCCAAATGGATCCCAGTTGTAAGTTATACAGAATACAACACACCATGTTTATATAGAATTTCATTCTCAAAATTCTGGGAAAAAATGAACAAGATAGACCCAAATTCGGGAAAATCACATGGAGCTGAGACTGAAGAATTAATTCAGTCTAGAATATTGACTTATAAGTCAAGAGACACAGAAGAAATTTCTAATCCCTTCCAAGTAATATCTGGAAAACTGAAAATGAAAAAACAAGATTTGTCGAAAGCCGAAATTATTAAGGCATATATGGAAGCCATGAAAAAGGATATACAAAAGAATTTCAAAGAATTCACGGAAGAAGATTCAAAATCTGACACAACAATGGCTTCGGGTGATATAGCTGGAGAAGCTCAGGACCCCTATGAGGACTATGATGCTGAGGACTTAGAAAAAGCATATGAGCTGGAAACATTTTTTGATAATATCAAAAAAGGAAAACAGTAAGTGTCGGCAGATGAAGACAATGGGAAATTATTCAAGATTCCTAAATAGTGTCACTTTTAATAAAGCAAGAGACATAACTTTTGGAAAAGAAGATATAGCTTTAATTTGGAAAAGAAGATCACGGGTGATTCAGTGCTCTAAATAGTAAAATATCATATTGAAGAAAATTTTCAAGTCCGGAATAGCCAGACTCTATATAAGGCAGAGATTAGCTGCTAAGGAGATCATCTTTCCACTACCGCTCTACTACTACTACTACTTTTGTAATACAATCAGTTTTTATTTCAGTTTTTAAATTTCAGTTTGTAAAAAATCTTGTAATATATTGAAGAATTAAATAAAAGCTTTGGTTTGAAGTCCCCTTATTGAGGTAATCGTTTACTTTTCTGTTTTTAATTTTTATATATGTTTCATATTTAGCCTAATGACAGGCTAAATACTCTTTAATCATGTGTTGAACCATATATTGCTATGTATCAGAAACCCCATGTGTTTAAAGTATTATTTTGAACATGGGTCATGAATAATATAAGAAAATAGGATTTTGGTTAAGATTATATTTCTGGCAAGAATAATCTTATGAATTCATCAGTAAATATCCTTGCCCCTCTCCAGCCGTGTAATGGCGCTTTCTTGGGCTTTTTGATATTGAACATGAATTTATCAAGATTATTATTTGACGGATTTATATTTTTGTAAAACTTATTCCAATTTAATCCTAAGTCTTATATTATGATTGTACCTGGGTCCAGAATGGTATCAGAGCCATGGAGGTAGAAGATATATAGTGATTATATGGGTTAACACATGATTAAAATTTCTGTGAAAAATGAATATTTTCCGTAAGAATGATAGTA
This sequence comes from Penstemon eatonii, assembly GCA_038501285.1. Classification (NCBI taxonomy): domain Eukaryota; kingdom Viridiplantae; phylum Streptophyta; class Magnoliopsida; order Lamiales; family Plantaginaceae; genus Penstemon; species Penstemon eatonii. The sequence goes on along the minus strand of CM076715.1, from coordinate 53,513,316 downwards.
TTAAGAATAGTTTGAATCAGGAATATGATAAGTCCACTCCACTTATTAAGTAGATCTAAATTCTGAGGAATATCATATTCCTGATTCAAACTATTCTTAATACTATCATTCTTACGGAAAATATTCATTTTTCACAGAAATTTTAATCATGTGTTAACCCATATAATCACTATATATCTTCTACCTCCATGGCTCTGATACCATTCTGGACCCAGGTACAATCATAATATAAGACTTAGGATTAAATTGGAATAAGTTTTACAAAAATATAAATCCGTCAAATAATAATCTTGATAAATTCATGTTCAATATCAAAAAGCCCAAGAAAGCGCCATTACACGGCTGGAGAGGGGCAAGGATATTTACTGATGAATTCATAAGATTATTCTTGCCAGAAATATAATCTTAACCAAAATCCTATTTTCTTATATTATTCATGACCCATGTTCAAAATAATACTTTAAACACATGGGGTTTCTGATACATAGCAATATATGGTTCAACACATGATTAAAGAGTATTTAGCCTGTCATTAGGCTAAATATGAAACATATATAAAAATTAAAAACAGAAAAGTAAACGATTACCTCAATAAGGGGACTTCAAACCAAAGCTTTTATTTAATTCTTCAATATATTACAAGATTTTTTACAAACTGAAATTTAAAAACTGAAATAAAAACTGATTGTATTACAAAAGTAGTAGTAGTAGTAGAGCGGTAGTGGAAAGATGATCTCCTTAGCAGCTAATCTCTGCCTTATATAGAGTCTGGCTATTCCGGACTTGAAAATTTTCTTCAATATGATATTTTACTATTTAGAGCACTGAATCACCCGTGATCTTCTTTTCCAAATTAAAGCTATATCTTCTTTTCCAAAAGTTATGTCTCTTGCTTTATTAAAAGTGACACTATTTAGGAATCTTGAATAATTTCCCATTGTCTTCATCTGCCGACACTTACTGTTTTCCTTTTTTGATATTATCAAAAAATGTTTCCAGCTCATATGCTTTTTCTAAGTCCTCAGCATCATAGTCCTCATAGGGGTCCTGAGCTTCTCCAGCTATATCACCCGAAGCCATTGTTGTGTCAGATTTTGAATCTTCTTCCGTGAATTCTTTGAAATTCTTTTGTATATCCTTTTTCATGGCTTCCATATATGCCTTAATAATTTCGGCTTTCGACAAATCTTGTTTTTTCATTTTCAGTTTTCCAGATATTACTTGGAAGGGATTAGAAATTTCTTCTGTGTCTCTTGACTTATAAGTCAATATTCTAGACTGAATTAATTCTTCAGTCTCAGCTCCATGTGATTTTCCCGAATTTGGGTCTATCTTGTTCATTTTTTCCCAGAATTTTGAGAATGAAATTCTATATAAACATGGTGTGTTGTATTCTGTATAACTTACAACTGGGATCCATTTGGAAATCCAAGGAATAGAAAATTCTATAAAGAAGTGCATGGAGGCTATAAGCTCATCAACTTTCTGTATAGCTATTAGCTGAGTCATTTGGGGGGACGAATCTATCCATTCTAAATATAACTTTTTCCATGATTCTGGAAGAATTTGATATGTAGGACCATGGTATGACCACCAATTTATAAACCAATTTGGAATAGGAGATTTATAAACTTCTCCACATATTTTAATAAACCAAGTATGTTTTTTCTTAATATTCTGATAATATAAAACTTTATCAAATGCTGAGATATAATCCCAATAATTAAATTTAATAGAAACATTTTTCTCAGAAAAGATATAATCTTTTTCTTTGAAGGTAGATAACCCCCATTCTTGGTATGACAAAATCCTTTTTACAATAATTTTGCTAAAAGTATAACTTTTCTGGTCATTAGAAGCAAAGTGAGTAATTTCACAGCTCTCTGTTGCTTTGAGCAAATTTTCATAAAAATTTCTCTGCTTGTATGACGTAGCAGTAAATTGAGTATTATCAAGATACCTGTTCATTAGGAACCATGGGTCCTCCTTCCATTTTAGATCAGAATGTTCTAAATGAAGTATAACTTCTTTTTTATTATTTTCAGCATAATTTATGCTATCATCATATTCGTTATCTTGCAAAATATTTGCAAATGTTTGAGAATTTCCTTTTGATGAAGATGATGTGGATGATTCACCCACTCCAGAAATATTTTCTGCTACTAGTCTTTTTCCATGAATTTGGGAGATTATATTCCCCCTTCCTCCTCGACCTCTATAATTTGGAGGCCTGCCTCTAAAATCACGAGGTATCATTACCTGAAAAGTTATTTATAAAAATTATTAATTCTTAATAATCTATGTTGATATTCAATAATATCATTTTTATATTTTTCTTTAGCAGCAAGATGATTACCACAAAATAAATGAGGGAATTTATCAATAAAGGATATATTATCTTTACAAATATCAATCTTATTTCTAAGATAGGAAATATTCCTTTTTAATGAAATCTTTTCAGACTTACTTAAATGGGGATCATTCATTTATAAAATCCTTGAAGCTTCAGCAATTTATGCTGACAATACCATATAAGGTTTCTATAAAATAATATTAATTGAGCTTTATTTTCCTCTGAAACCCTGCTATTTTCTTTGGCTTCACGAATATTCTCCTCAAATCTTTCTATAGCATTTTTAATATCTCTAATATTTCTTTTATTAGATATAAAATTACTCTTATTAAGAGTATTCAAACAAGGATGTCCTTGACCAATAAGACCATCTCTTAGATAAACTGGTTCACTACTATCAGTAAGGCAATATTCATCTTTTAATCCATCTACAATAAGGTCCATGACCTCTTCATCTTCTGGTTCTGTCATTAAACTTCCTGTAAATATTCACGAGTTAAAAAATCAGGAAGATGATTATCTTCTCCCTTTTTATAATGAATTTCAAAATCAAAAGGGGCTAAATGAGCCTGCCATCTAGCAAACATTTGTTTGGAAACATCATGTTTAAAATCTTTATTAAACATATATTTAGCAGATTTGCAATCAGTAAAAATTTTAAACTTTTGATTATATAGATCATCTTGAAATTTCAAAACACACTTAAGAATAGCAAGAATTTCTTTAGCAATAGTAGCATAATTTTTCTGGCTATTATTCCATTTTCCAGAATGAAATCTTACTAAAAATATTTGTTTAGTTGTAGGGCATATTTGCTTTAAAACTCCTCCAAAACCTATGTCAGAAGCATCAGTTTCAATAATTTTTTCCCAAGTGGGATTTGCAAGCATTAAACAAGGAAGTGATTTCACTTTACTTTTAATTAACTTTACAGCATTAGTATGGACATCTGTCCAAGGAGTAGGAGACTTTTTAAGTCTATCATATAAAACAGCTGCATCAGTAGCTAAATCTTTATAATAAGACGAAATATAATTTAAACTTCCAAGAAATCTTTGAAGTTGAGTTTTATCAGTAATAACATCAGGAAATTTAGAAGCAAATTCTATACTTCTATTAATAGGAATAATTTTTCCTTTTTCAATATTGTGACCAAGAAATCTAATATTAGTTTGAAAAATAGACATTTTCGGTTTAGAAATAACCAAACCATGTTGAATAACAACTTTTTTAAATATTTCTAAATGTTTAAAATGATTTTCAATAGTTTTTGAAAATACTAAGATATCATCAATATAAACAATTATAAAATCACTATAATGTATGAAAATATCATTCATAATTTTCTGAAATTCAGAAGGGGCATTTTTCAAACCAAATGGCATAACTTTCCATTCATAATGTCCAAAAGGAACATTAAAAGCAGTTTTATATTGGTCTTTTTCACTAATTTGGATTTGCCAATATCCTGATTTTAAATCAAATTTCGAAAATATGATAGCATCATATAACCTATCTAAAAGATCTTTCTTATTAGGAATAGGATGCCTAATCCATTTTAAAACTTTATTTAAAGATTTATAATTTATAACTAGCCTAGGGGCTCCTCTCTCTTGTTCACTATGTTTATTAACATAGAAGGCTGTACATGACCAAGGTGAATTAGAAGATTTTATTAAACCTTTTTGCAAAAGGGATTCTATCTCTTTTTTGCATAATTCCAAGTATTCAGAATTCATCTGACAAGGTCTAGCCTTAGTAGGAATTTTCCTTTCATCAAAATCTTCCTCATAAGGAAGCTCAACTATATGTCTTTTTCTTTCCCAAAAAGCATTAGGATGATCATTGCAAATTTCTAAAGATAATTTATTATAAATTAATTTTATTTTTTCTTGCAAAGTATGACTTTGAAGTTTCTCTTCAATAGTAAAAATACTAACTTCTTGTTTTAAATAGTTCAAATGAGAAACCTTATGATCTAATAAATCTTTTAATTCATGTAAAAGTTTCGGGAGTGGCCTAGTAATAAATTTAAAAGTTATTTCTTTTCCTTCAAAAGTCCCTGTAATCCCTGAATTATCAACTCTAGTCAAAGGATAAATCTGATCAATAAAAGGGGTTCCAAGTATAACTTGGTTAGTAATATTTTTAACAAGTAAAAAACTCGTAGGAATACAAAACTTATCTTTGCAAATATAAGCTAAAGGAATTTTAAATTTTATATCTAATTTTTCTCCTCCAGCATGACTAAGAGAATTAGTAGTTTTATGAAAATATCTAGTAGGAATAATTCCTTCTTGTATAACATTCATATCAGCTCCACTATCCACAAGAGCTACAATTTCTTTTCTAAAATGATTATCTATAAGTAATGTAATTTTTATAAACCATTTTTGTGAAATCACCATATTAAGGTTAGACAAGAAATTATCTTGAAAAATATTTTCATCAAACTCATTATGACCATATTCCACATGAGTACTAATATGTTTAACCATTTCTAGACGAGTCATTCTCTCTTCTAACTGTTGATTAGTAGTTTTCAAATTTGAAATCTCTATTTTTAAATTCTTTATCTCTTTATTGAGATCATTAACAGAAGTAGGTATTTCTATGTTCTGTCTTTCTTTCAAAAGTTGATACACTTTATTCATACTATAAGGTTCAGTAGAACTAATAGGTATAGTAGGTTGTATCCTATCAGAATCTTTACTAGTTGAAGGAATATCTTCTATTTGCATCTGATCTATTAATTTCATTCTTAATTCTGGATCTTTTATCTGCTTTAGGAATTCTAACATATTTCCTGAAGTTAAAACATTTAGATTCATATTTCTAAATTGAGACAAGACTTTATAATAATCCTCTCTCTCCCCATGAATTTCACAAGTTCCTCCTTGTGCACAAGAATCACAACAATAACTAGAGTCCTGAGAAGCTATTTCTTCGTCTTCTAATACATCAATATCTTCAGAAGAATTACTGCTAGAATTATTATCACTGTCCTGAAAATCTTCAGGTTCCGACTCAGAATTTATCAGCAATTTTTCTAAATTTTCTTTCATAGATTCATCAATCTTTAATTCATTTATCTTTTTCTTCATTTTACACCTATTAGCGTAATGACCTATTCTACCACATTTATAACAAACAATTTTCTTCTTATTAGAAGCTCTTTCCTCTTTCTTTTTATTCTTTTGTTCTATTTTCTTTTTAGAGAGATGCCTCCTTTTCTTATGATGAGGAACATTATCAGTTCCTGAATTATACTTATGGGTCTTCCCTTTTCTAGAAGTAGTAGGAATATCCATACCAAATTGATTACAAAATTGTCCTAATTGACCTTTTTCATTTAGGTTCTGTCTCTTAACCTGTTGATTTAATTTAATCTCATTACATAAAGCTAATCCTTCTTGAATACAAGTACCTATTAACTTACCATAAGTATAATCTTCATAGGGTATATTAATCCTATCTTTTCTTAGATTCTTCCTAACTCTTTCAGCAAATAGGTTAGGCAATCCATCTATAAATTTAGATTTCCAGTGAGAGTTATTACACTCAGGTAATTCCATGACTCTACTAAGGAAAGTATCCTTATACCATCTAAAATCTGTAAGAGTCTTACATCTTAAATTCTGTAACATAGTTCTTATATTTTCACTATTATCGGAAATTCTTCCAGTAAAGTGTTCTAAAATAGTCACTATAAGTGTATAAACAGCATTCTCAACATTTTGACCATTTTCCTGTTTAACAGTTCTGTAAATATCTAATTTACTAGTTTCAGATAAATAGTTATCCCACCAGCCTTTTAATTGGCCAGTAAATCCTGCAACAATCATTTTAGCAACAGTGCTATCACTATTATTATTACTTTTACAAATAGTACTATACATAAGCATCCTATGGGCTAAAGTATAGATCTGTTTTTCAGTATAACCGTCTAAATTCCATTCATAAATATTTTTTCCATTATAACTATTATTAACAGTATATTCTTGTTCTTCATGCAACGTATCCATAGGGGAAGGTCTCCTGTAGTAATATAATCGTTGAGTAGGCCTATCAGCAAATTTCTCTATTTTATTTATCTCATCATTAATTTTTTCTTTGTAGTTATCTCTACTCATTCCTTCCGTAAACTCATAATTTAAAGTATTTAATTTTAGTCCTTTAAATTTTTCTTCTAGGAATTTTTCTAACTCTTTATGCGATTTTAATTTAAAATCTGTTATTTCAGGTGGCGGTTGCAAATGAGAAGTAGAAACGATTCCATTAATGGGCTTATCATCCAAATCTATCATCGGTTTAACATTTTTTATTACCGAGAAGATTTCTTCTACTCTGTTATGTAAATCTTTAATTTGATCTCCTAAAATATTTAGATAGAGGTTTGTATAATTGTTTTGTTGTAATATGTTATTTATATTACTGGTTGTAACTTGTAAAGCATCATTTTCTAATAATTTAGAAAAAGCTGTAAAGTTTAAAGTTTTGTGGTCATTACCAACAGTAAAAGAACTTTGTGGAGGGAAAACACTCCTTAAAACATCTCCATTTGATAATTTATAAGTTCTTTCTAAAACTGAAATATGATTTTCAAGATATGTCATAACAAACCAAGGAACAAAATGAATAATTTTGTTTTGTAAAGTAGTGAATTTATAAAATTCATTTTGAAAATAAGTTTGGTCTTCAATAGAAATGTTTTTAAAAAACCATTCTCTAAATAATTTCCATTTTGGAAGATTAAATTCTTTCTTAATTAATTGTCTTGCCTGGGAACCAGGACTAAAATCTATCTTTGGTGTACTATCCATTAAATATCATCAAAGTTGGCTTCTGAGGGAGTTATATCTGCCTCTCCTATATTTCTAACCGAAGCTGTAGAATTATCCTCTTCAGTATTTTTATAAATACCTTTTCCTATATTATCTTTGTTGAGAAGAATTTTTTCAACTTTATCAGAGTATTCTCTAAATTGAGATGTAGAATTTCTAGCAGGAAATTTCTCATAATCATAAGAAGTTGAGGTTCTTGTAGGTATGACTAAATCATCTAAAGGCGATATATAAGATCTAACTGAAGTGCTCCTAGAAATATTATTTCTAGTACTATTTTCTATCATTTTTATAGAAATATCTCCTGTTTGAGATTGGAATATAGTAGAAAAATCATTACATATTTGTGGTTTCGGTTTAACAGCATTTGTAATTTTCCAAGTATCAGGAAATGGAATTTCATCCCACTTAATTGTTCTTCTAGTGGTTATATTAGATTTTCCAAGATTGGTTTCAATTATGACAGTTTCATTCATTTTCTTATCCATTATCCTACAATTAGGATTTAAAGTATAAAGAGGTTTAAAATAAACTCTATAACAGACACACATAACTTCTGTTCCATGTTCATAGTCATAACCATGAGTTTTAACATTTAAAGTTAAAGCATCAAGCAAATTAACATCAGTTAAGGATAACTGTAAATTAGGATAAACATTAAAATAAACTGGTCCATGTGCCAGACTAGATTGTATTATTCCCATCAGAGATTTTTTCCAATTAAGATTTCTACCATCTCGTAGAGCAGCAACAAAACTTTCTGGTAATCCTACCAACGTTAAAGGCTTAAAAGCAATTTGAACTAATCCTATATGGATAAATTTATGAGTATACCTATAAGGCAAAATATCACGCTCATTTAATAACCTTATGGTTAGTTCATCATTATCCAGAGATATAGACTCTTCCGTAGTTTTAACAATTTGTTTAAGTCCTATTTTTTCAAAAGTACCCATTTTATAAATGGTTCTAGGTTCAATTCTAGGAATAGTCCACTTATTAAGTAGATCTAAATTCTGAGGAATATCATATTCCTGATTCAAACTATTCTTAATACTATCATTCTTACGGAAAATATTCATTTTTCACAGAAATTTTAATCATGTGTTAACCCATATAATCACTATAAGAATAAGAATAATAAATAATAATAATAATAATAATAATAATAATAATAATAATAATAATAATAATAATAATAATGATAAAATAATAATAAATAAGAATAATAATAATAATAATAGTAGTAGTAGTAGTAATAATAATAAATAATAATAATAATAATAATAATAATAATAATAATAATAAAAGTACAAGAGATAAAGTGCTATTTTTTAAATCACAAGGAGATAAATTGAATATTATGCATTTCATAGGGGGTGAATTATCATTAACTTTAGAGAAAAATTGAGTTTCGTACCAAAGTTGCAATAAAAATATATCATGTGATACCAAATTTGCATTTTTGTAACCAATGGTACCAAAGTTGCAAGTTGGCACATCCTATGGTACTCAAAAAGCAAATGTCCCTTAATAATAATAAAATAGAGTTACCATTGACAATAAAAAAAAACTTAATTTAAAGAAAATTACACAATCATACCAATACTAATATAAGAAAGACTTAACAACGATTTTTACAATCATACCAAAATGGGGCACGTTAATTCAATCCATCAGGCGACCGCGTACCCCTCTAGAACAACTATTCTCAAAATTGCAAGAATCTTATCGCAAGGATGTTGAACGAGCTTTCGGAATTCTGCAAGCTCGTTTCGCCATAGTCAGTCAGCCAGGAAGAGGATGGCATACGGAGGACTTAAGCGATATTATGCTTACTTGTGTAGTACTTCACAATATGATTGTGGAGGACGAGCGTCATGAATACGATGATGCCGAGTCTGAAGATGATGATACAAATATTTCCACATCTCGTAGAGCCCGTGCTAATATTTATCCAGGACCAACGCGAGAGGTTAATCCAAGATGTGGTGAATTATCCATGGAGAATTATATGATGCGCCATCAAGCAATACGATCGATAGTAGCCAATCGTAAACTTCGGGACGACTTAATTGTCCATGTGTGGGAAAGGCACGGTCGATGATTTTTAGTATGTATTCTTATTTGTTTAAATATTATAAGTGTTCTATTATGAAGTTTAACTTTTTTAATATGTAATTTTCTTAAATTAAATCGTACTTATATGAAAGATTATATTTTAATATTAATAAGAGTAATAATAATATTAGTAATAGTAATAGCAATAATAATTATAAAATAATAATAATAATAATAATAATAATAATAATAATAATAATAATAATTAATAATAATAATAATAATAATAATTATTATTATTATTATTATAAAAAAATCGCAATCACTTATATATATCAAGTTATACTCGAGTTTTAATCATATTAAAGTTCATTTATTTGATAAAAAAATAATTTATAATTTGAATCATTTGTACATTTTATCCAAATTAAAATACAAATTTAAAATATCTAATTAAAACTAATTCCTGTAAAGATTTAATTTTTTATAATATAAAATTTATTAATCCATACACAAAATTTATTAAAATAAAAACCACCAAATGTACAAAAAACGAAAAAAAAAATGTAGCGTGTGAGCCGAGGGAATGTAGCGTGTGAGCCGAGGGGTAAAGGAGGGACAAGCTTTTGCCCTTTCTTTCCCACTCCCACTCCCACTCTCCTCCCCCTCCCCCCTCCCCCCCACCATTGAAGACCGTAATTTTAGAAAAACCTAAAAATCTCCATCCCCCTCCCCCTAACCATTGAAGATGGTCGGAGGGCAAGTTTTTGCCCTTTGTCTCTCATTCCCCCTCCTACTCTCCCTACCCTCCTCACTTCCCCCCACTATTGAAGACCATAATTCTTTCCCCCTCAAAATCCCCCTCCCCCTCCCCCTAACGATTAGAGATGGCCTTAGTCAAATTCTTAAAGCGCGATACTTTCCTCGTACTCACTTGTTGGGGGCTAGCTCCTCTAGGTACTAATCCGTCCTTGAAATGGAGCGGTATTTGGGAATCAATTAAGTTCGTCGCGGCTGGCACTTCGATGGAGGTAGGGAATGGGCATAAACGGGACGATAGGTGGTTACCTAGACCACACTCTTTGGAAGTTACATCTTTACCTTGTATCCTTGCATAATAGTACAGTCAATGCTCTCTTCGATTTATCTTACAAATCCTGGAATAGAACATGGATTGAGGAGATCTTTTCTGATGAAGAAGCGAGACTAATTTTATCCATCCCACTTGGGAATCAAACCGGAGATGATCATCTTATCTGGCACTTTGAAAAGTCGGGTCTATTTTCAGTTAAATTGGCTTATAGATTGATTCTTGACTTCAAATGTATTGATGTTGAATCTATATTTGGGGGTACAAGTTTGGATGTGTCGCAAGATCAAGGCTGGATATGGAGTCTGGCAGCACCTCCAAAGGTGCGTCTTTCCGTTTGGAGCTGTTGTTCGGGTGCTATTCCGGTACGCAAAAGACTAAAACAAAGAAAAATTCCAGTAGAGAACTTATGTCCACGTTGTAATTTTCATTCAGAATCTATTTTACATTGTCTATTATATTGCACCTTTGCAAGATAGGTTTGGGCCCTTTTGAAACTACCCCCCGATGCCAAGGCCAACGGTGGACTCCGATGACCTGGGTTCTTCGATCCCAGGCCGCGAAGAACCCAAGCCGCCGCGGCCTGGGAATTGGGGGAAGGGGGAAGGGGAGGTGAGTGGGTGGAAATTTTTTTTTTAAATTATAATTATTTATTATTTTAATAAATATTAAATAATTTTTAATTAAACAATTTATTATTTTAATAAATATTAAATTTATTAATACTATTATAATAATCTTATATTTAAAAAGAATATGTTTTATTAATTTTGGTGATATTTTTGTTAAATTATTATTTAATATTATTTATAAATCAAATTAATTATTTAAATAAAATAAGTCAAATATTCAAATTACGCATGGTCTTATTCGGGTCAATTTTGAAATTTTGCAACAATGTGGACTAAAATCATCACTAAATTTAGAGATGTGAGGCTTTTTTGATACTGAAATATTATGGGGTAAAATTGTCAGTCAACATAATTAATGGCATCAACTTTGCAATTAGACTTAACTGTCATGTCGTCACTTACGGTAATTTTTAACGATTGTATCAAATGTGTCACAATTTGTTAAAGCTATGTACCAAATGTCTTGGACCCATAAATCTGAGTACCAAAAGTGAAAATTGATCCATAGCTCAATACCAAAAATGTCATTCTGTCTATAAATATCCTTAGATGGAATTGTCTAGGGTCACATATGTCTGGAATTATCTACGGACAAGTATAAAAGTTTTCCAAGAGATCACGGAACAGACAACCATGTGACACTTTTCACAAATGTCCCAATATCTCTAATAAGTGTCCGAAGATATGCTATCTTAGGATACTTTCCTGTATCTCGAAACATGAATTTTGTTGTAATGATAAATGGAAATCAAATAGGTGAAATCAGTTAAAAAATGGTGAAATATATGAAAAATGGGTTCAATGATTCAATCGGTGAAAAATAAAAAACTAAAGTTTGTGAAAATATATTAAATCGTGAAATTGATCAAAAAATATATGAAATCAGTGAAAAATTAATCCTCAAATCCCTCCCCCTAGTGTGTTTCAATTTTTGTAAGTTTGAGTTATCTCCATTGTTTTTTTTGGAAATTGACAATTATACATCAATATGTTATTTTTTGTTTAGAATGATATGCAAATACATCACTATTCAATTATATATAACATAAATTCCCCTGAACCCCTTATTAATTTAAAATTTTGACATTTTATCCTATATCTTGCTTCTCTTATAAATATGGCAGTAGCTCCCTTATTTTCTTAAAAATTTGGCAATCCACCCTTTTGACTTACATAGGCATTTCCATCTATTCGTCTATAGTCAATTGTTAATTTTCGGATAAGTGCATTGAGCTAATAAAATATGAACACATAAGGATTTTAGGCCAATTAACTAAAACACGGTGGGTAATTTCGTATTTTGATTTCACATTTAGACACAAACCTTCAGGGTGTGTTCGACTGTTCGTTTGGCCTTTTTCAAAATTATTTTGTGTTTGGAAAATATCAAACAAACACGATTTTCACTTTCTGAAATAAATTTTTTCAATCCTCAATTTTTTCAAATTATTTTCTCAAAAGCCAAATAAACAATAATTTTCGTATCTCTAAACAAAATCTATACAAACTCTACTCCATTTTGACATAAAGTAACATATCACTTTTACAATTTATCTCACATAACAAATATGATTTAATATAAAGTCTTACACATCTTACATATACAACATAATTATTCCAAAAAAACTTACACCTACTTTATTTCTCAAACCACTCTCTCAAAACTCAAACAAACAACATTAAGCAAATCGAAATTATTTGTCAAACCTCTATTACTCTCCCAAACTACTTTCCCAAATACAAAAAAACAGACCCTAAAATTGTGTGTTCCTTGTTATTTATTTATTTATTCTCGTTTATGGATCTTTGCAGTAAATATAGGACATCTAATTTAACCCTAATTTGTAACACTTGCAATTGTACCTATCCAAAGTAGTTAAAAGGACATTACAATCCAAGACTTAAGTCAATATGCATCTTCTAGCCAGCCAAGTGTTACCCTTCAAATTAGATTGCTTTATAAGGGAAATTAGGTAAGATCTTTGCATCTTCTAAAAGTCTGTCAATATGATTATCCTCAAAGACACATGCAACGCCCAATCTTGGAGTCTCAATTATTTGCAAATATCTAGGACGATCAATCAGGTTTTCTGAGTAGAGCCTTAAATGACTTAAACTTAAATATCATCGATTTATATGGTTATATGTTTAAACTCGACTAATGTAATTTTACGAATTTCGGGTTTATATCGGCCTTGCTAACATTAACAAATTTTACTTGACAAATTAATAACTACAAGTTGTTAAGAACGCATATAAATATAATATTCTTACTTAATGCAAAAGAATGTATAAATTTCATATTTATAAACCATGATATAAAACATTAAATAAATTTGTAAAGTTCCATCACTCTCGATCTATTTGACCATTTATTTTAAATTTTCATATTTTTTTCTTTTGTTGATTATTTTCTCGTTTGGCATGTAAATACCTTAGTTGTAAATTTATAATTAAGATTTGTGTGGGGAGTGGGTATACATACTTATAATTTATATATTTAGTGAGTTATTTATAAAGTTTTAGTAAATTATAACTTTAATACCAATAATTAGAGTTGTAGTATCAAAAATAATTTTATAATAGGGTTTCGCTCGGGTTGAGTTGTATTAGGTTCAAGTCCAATTCATAAATTAATTGAGTTTAATGTAATAGACAAAACTTGGCCCCAACTCACAACTAATTGGATTCGGGTCAATTTTAATCAGGCCAATTGATTCTTCTCCATCTTAAAGAGAACTTATAAAAGAATCATTTTATTCTTGTCACTAAAATTCAAAGAGAATGGCCAACTTTAAGTAGAAAATGCAAGATGCTCTCCAATATTAAGTGAAATATGTATGAAATTACCTTATGATGTTTTTATTGCATCAAATCTTCTTATACTTTCAGAAACTCTGCTTAAAATAACATGTGAAAACTGATTTGTTTTGGATTGACATATTATAAGAAATCATTTTTAAAATATTTCACGTGAAGTCATAGGGACCAATATGAAGTATTATAAATAAAAATTTCTTAAAATATGTCTATCCAAAAGGACATATTTTTACAAATTGAGTATTTTATGTAGAAATTCTGAAATTACATAAAAATTTGGCGCAATAAAAATTTCACTCATGAGTAATTTTGGGCAGCTTTATCATGACACAGGGGAGTATTTTGCATTTACCCCCCACATTAAAGATTTGCCTGAAAATTGATTCATTAATCCAACTTTAGGACATTCCTCTTAAATTTTATATGAATTGGGCTAATGTTCATAAAATTTGGACCTAATTCACCTTAAAAGATAATAATAATATAGGTATTTATTTACTGGACAAATAATGACAATACAGACCTCGTTATCAGTGGCGGAGCCACATACAAGCTAGGGGGTGCATGGACCCCCCTAAAGTTTTTATCTTTAGGTTATATTATATGCATAATTTTGTGTTTTATTAAAGAATATATACAACTTTGAAGTATAATTTATAATTTTCTTCTAGTGGGCCCCTCTAATAAAAATTAAAATCTTATAAGAAAGGGGTCCATCCGTCCATATATATGTTGGGATTCGGTAAGATAAACTGCCCTAGGCACAGCGGAATATAAAAATTTTAGGACCTCTTACGGAATCTTGCCAGGATACTACTCTAGGTGTATATATATAAATATTAATTAAAACGATAGTATAAGTTCACACGTTATACCTATCTCCTTGCAAATCCTCGACTAGCAAAAACGAACTCTGATTTCTCCTCCAGCAAGATCGACCCAGGCTTTTCAAGGAGCGCCCCACGTGTTGCGCCTCTACGGGTTGATACACCACAATTACACGAAAATAACAAATCTTGATCAGCTATAACACAAGATATATCATGATCTAGGATTTAGGAACGATTTTGGAACAAAGTCGAAAACGTAAAATTCTTCCTAAAGGAAGACTGGGTTCGGCTATTGCAGTGTGGGAGAGGGAGAGAGTATTTTGCTCTTGCTCAATTTTGCATATGGAGTTGTGTGAAAAATAACTACAAGATAGCTACTTATAGTTATCTCCCTAACCTAGTCCTAATAGGACTAGGTTTCCTCTCTCCTACATGGGACATGGCCCTCTTTAATTAGAAGACCAAGTCTTCTAATTAATTCATGGCCCAGTTAATTAATTTGACCAGGCTTTATTTAATCTTCCAATTAAATAGCCCAATTAATTAACTTAATCTCCCATTTAATTAAATCAACCTCTAAGCCCATTTAATTAAAATCCCTTCTAATTAATTAAATCCAACTTAATAAATTAATCAACAAATTAAATTCTAATTTAATTTATGATCCTGATCCAATTCCAATTGGATCCCATTTTGTTCCAATTAGGTCGACCCAGTCGACCCACTCATAATAATCGACCCAGTCGATTATTCACCCAGTCGACCCAGTCGACTCGGTTGTTCTTATTTCCTCGCTTTCGCTTCATGTGTATTGTGTATGCCCCCGTAGGTTCACCACATAATTGGCTGTGGGTTATAATTAAGTATTATTTAATTATTCGAGTAAGAATTACTCTAAATCAATCGAACACTCTGTCGATTGATCATTCCAAAATTAGCACCCCTGCCAATTTGGGAATTCTCCCACACTCCATGGTCGATGTCCAGCCACAAGCCCATGGAGCCCAATCACTGGTGAATTAATTCAGTGAACCTTTTACCATTTATAATTTCCATATACGACATAATCTCTCCATCGATCAATCTCCCAGTCGAGACTTAAGGGTATGGTCTTTCATCGGATTCCCTTTTCTTTTGTCTTGACCTTATGTACTCTGATCTCGAAATAAATTCTCTTTGACTTAATCTTTATGAGCTACTTACATAAAGTCGTCAGATACCTTGGCCAATGATTTTACCAGAATTAATTTCTTACAGAAATCCATAGGAGAATTTCCTAACCTATCAAGTCGGGTCAATGGATCATTTGTTGATGATATGAATCTGCATATGAGTTCCTCTATACCCAATATGAGTCCACAGAGACTTTCTGGCGATCCCCAGTCAGTCGGAACTCATATCAAAGCATAGACGTTCTCGCACCAGATAAACCCTATCACCTCAAGTAGTTAGGGATTGTTCCTCGTATACTATTATAAATTTGGAATAACTTCAACCCCGATATGCGACTACCGCTTCCATGGTGAGTTATTTCCTAATTGGGGTATTCAGTGCACTGGCCATCCCAGCAAGCCACCCACTTATGTGTATCGACCATCCCGGTCACGCTCGTGGACCCCAGCGTTCTCCAGTTCATCGGAGTATACACAATAATGAGAGTCTAACCGAATCCAACGATGTCCTATCTCGATTGGATTCTACGACTCTTGAATATGTTATAGATCACGGCCTTGGAGATCAGTCCACGGGTTGTCCCATAGCCCTGTGATGTAAGGACTTCTATCCTTATGCGTAGATAATTATTACATAAGATAAAGATGACCATTTAATAAAGTGCATTTATTAATCGAAATTGAATAGTTCCGCATTTATTACAATAAATACTAGCCATACAGCTGGCTTGCAGGACACTATTTCTATCAATCTCCCACTTGTCCTAAAGCCAGTCTTTTATGTTCTTGAGTCCCATCTTTAGCAGATGTTTCTCAAATGCCTTTTGAGGCAGAGACTTCGTTAGTGGGTCCGCCGTATTATCTTCTGAGTCGACACGTTCCATCTTAATGTCTCCTCTACCAATGATATCTCGTATCATGTGGTATCGTCTTTGTATGTGCTTGGATTTCTGATGAGATCTCGGCTCCTTTGCTTGCGTTATTGCCCCATTGTTATCACAGAAGATAGTAATGGTCTCAGCGATGCTAGGTATCACATCCAGTTCCTGGATGAAGTTCCTCATCCAAACACCTTCCTTTGCTGCATCACTCACTCGCAGCAATGTATTCTGCTTCGGTGGTTGAATCCGCAGTTGTTTCTTGCTTGGTGCTCTTCCAGCTAACCGCACCACCATTGAGGCAGAATACGTATCCTGATGTCGACTTGAAGTCGTCTACATCACATTGGAAGCTCGAGTCTGTATAGCCTTCCAATTTCAATTCTCCTCCACCGTATACCAAGAACAATTCCTTAGTCCTTCTCAGGTACTTCAGAATTGCCTTTACGGCTATCCAGTGCTGCTCACCTGGATCAGACTGGTAGCGACTTGTAACGCTTAAAGCGTACGCTACGTCTGGTCTCGTACATAACATACCATACATTATGCTTCCTATCGCGGATGCATATGGTACTCGAGACATTGCTTCTCTCTTCTGGCGTCTTTGGGGCCATAGACTTAGAGAGCGCAATCCCATGTCTCATTGGAAGCAATCCTCTCTTGGATTCTTCCATACTAAATCTTTTCAAGATTTTATCTATGTACTGGGATTGGAAGAGGCCCAGCAGTCCTTTTGATCTATCTCGGTAAATCCTTATACCTAGTACAAAGGATGCTTCTCCCATATCCTTCATTGAGAATTGTGTAGATAACCATGCTTTAGTTTCGGACAACGCTTTCACATTGTTTCCAATAAGCGCCAAAAATTCAACTGTACTTCCACTGATCTTCTTTTACACGCAAGGTTCGAACATGTTTTTGATGATTCCAAAAGTTTGGATTGTCTCATCGAAACGAATGTTCCAACTTCGGGAAGCTTGCTTCAGTCCATAAATGGACCTCTGGAGTTTGCACACCTTGTGCTCATCTCCTTTGGATGCATATCCTTTTGGTTGCTCCATGTAGATCTCCTTGTCAATGTCCCCATTGAGAAAGGCAGTATTTACATCCATCTGCCATATCTCGTAGTTATACCACGCAGCTATGGCCAGCAAGATTCGAATGGATTTAGGCATTGCGACGGGCGAGAAGGTCTCCTCAAAGTCAATTCCAGGTCTTTGAGTATATCCTTTTGCCACTAATCGCGCCTTGTAGGTTATTACCTCTCCGTTCACTCCAAGCTTTCGCTTATAGATCCACTTGCATCCCACGGGAGCCACTCCCACTGGTGGATCTACCAAGGCCCAGACCTTGTTTGAGTGCTTGGAGTCCAATTCGGATTCCATGGCTTAGCGCCACTTTCCCGAGTCTATGTCTAGCATAGCCTCTTCGTAAGTCCTTGGATCGGTTAGAGACTGTCCAGTCTCATGCAGCAGACCATAGTGCCTCTCGGGTTCTCTACGTTGTCTTTCTGACCTACGAAGAATCGGTGTACTTTTTGGTGCACTTTCATGCTCATGTTCTCCCACTGCCTGTGGCGACGGGTCAGCTTGATTGACCTCTTCGGCCTTTTCAGCTTCAGTGACCTCATCCAGTTCTACGTTATTTTCCTTCTTGTCAACCAAGAAATCCTTCTCCAAGAAGTGAGCGTTCCTCGAGACAAATGCATACTCCACGAATTTGCACAAAGTGGATTTAGTTTCCAATTTATCTCCCACTAGCTTTTTAACGTAAGCGGGTGTTGGTCCCAAGTAGTCAGAAGAGGTTTAGAGGGGGGGGGGGTGAATAAACCTCTTCAAAAATTTTCTTGGAATTTTAACTCTAAAACTTTCACTCAACTGAACAGACTAAGCTGATCAGATTAGTTAGTTACAATTCTGTTCGCGAACAAATCTTTGAACAGTCTTGTTGACCACTCGTCTGATTATTACTTAGCTGATTTTGTTAAAATCAGTTTTAACACTTAGAGTACTTGCAGCAGATTTTCAAAGTGTTTTTCACAAGTAATCTTAGCAGTTTGAAAAATGTTTCCCCAGTTTTGTAAACTCCTTTGAATTCTTTTTCAAACAGTTAATTTAATGTGTTTTTAAGTAATCAGCAAATATGCAAGTTTGAAAAGCAATGTAAAAACACAAGTAATTTTTATAGTGGTTATATGGATAAAAATCCTTTAGTCCACTCTTCCAGATCACTTAGATTCTGGGTTATACTATAATCACAAAGTTTACAGTATACTCTGCTTGCGTCGAACAACAAATGAAACGACCACAAGTTCGCAATAGGAAATCACACAGAAAACCTATTCTCTGAAGTTTGATCACTCACAAAGATGGATCACAACTCCGCACAACACTCTTGTTTACAAAATCACTCAGAAGATGTATTTTTCTTGATTCTTCAACTCTGCTTTTCGTCAACAAATGACTCAGCTGATGAGTGAGCTGTTCTTGAGACTTAAAGAATTTTGCTTCGAAAATTTCTCAGAGATTGTGTTGCTTGTTTCTTCTTCGTCTCTTTCAGCTATTTATACTTGAGGATTGAAAAGTGTCCGTTGAAGAGAGACAGGATTCAAATTCCTCGAGTACTGGTCCTTAATTTCCGCGAACGGCTCTTTTGCAGTCTGTCCGTACTGTAAACAGTACTATTCTGCAGGCAGCATTAAATGCAGCATTAAATGCACTCGGCTGATGCTAAGCAATTCTTCAATCATTTGTCTTTAATAACCTTGTACTTCAGCATTTATTACACCAAGGGGCATTTATTACCGTTGGGAAGACTTTATGATCCTTTCCACTTGGCTGACGAAAATACACGTCTGATGGTGAACTCGGCTGATCTCAAACTTGAACAAATCTGATTTGAGTCGGCTAATCTTCATCAGTCTGATATTTTTTTTTTCTTCAGCAGATCAGAAGTCTTGGACCTTGAAACTTTGACTCTTCTGATGTCTTCTTTACTTAGTCAAAATTCCTTCCAAAGGGATCATCAGCTAAGTTACTCCATACTTAGCCAATCTTGAAGTTTTGGAATGCATCAAAACCTCCCTTCTAAATTTGTCTTCAGTGCCTTCATCTTCATCCTTATCCAACAATTTCCCCCTTTTTGATGATGACAAAACTTCAGCTAAGTACCTGTCAAATACCTATGCTAAAGATTGTAATCCTCAAAATTTTCTGAGATAGAAAAAGTATATTGGATTGAACTTGACTTTTTATTAATTTTGAAAAAGAATTACATGTACAAGTTCATCAGATGAGATTTCTGAAGAATAGATAAAAGTAAACTGATTACAAAGATTTTACAAATTCTAACTATCAGCTTCTTCATCTGATCCTTCAAGCACTTCCTCATACTCATAAGATGACTCTTCGTAATCTTCTTCATCATCAGCTTCCTCTTCCAAGATTGCTTTGGCAGCTTCCATCTTCTCTTTAAGTTGTTGTTCTCTAATAAGCTCCATTGCTTTCCTGGCAGATTCAGTGTTCTTGTACTTGGTAGTTTCTTTTTCAATATTTCCTTCTTCTTCTACCTTTCCAAGCTTTTCAGTCTTGTCAGCTGTTTCTTCAGTTTCCTTGGCTTCAGTTGTTGCAGCAGCAGTTTCCTTAGCTGGTTCTTCAGCAGCAGATTCCTTAGCTGGTTCCTCAGCTGGTTCTTCCCTTTTATCTTCCCCCTTTTTGTCATCATCAACTCTGATGACATTGGAAGGTACAACAGCAGGGTTGAGAGCAACTGTTGGAATCTTCACTCCAGCACACAAAGCCTTTAGGTTCTGATTAACAACGTCATGACTTGCTGTTAGATGATGAATATCAGTGCTGATGACGTCAGTCTTGTCATTGAAGTAGTCAATGTTAAGGTTGATAGTTGCAATTTCATTCTGAACTTCCTGTGAAGCCTTTGCCACTTCTTGCAACATCCCTAGATTGATTTCCTTCTCTTCTTTACTGACTTGAATGAAGGTTGCAGTTAGATCAGCAATCTTGTGCTCAGCTGTTTTTAAAGCAGTATGAAGATGATTCACATCACCCTTCACATCTTCAACATTTTGGTTCAGATCTCTCAGGCTGTGCACTAACAGCAATGAATTGTCTTGAGGAATTGGAATACTGTTAATTTCTTTCTTGATGATCTCTTCTGTTGATCCTTGAACAGTTTCCAGCTGAAGTCTGTTGGTTTCTGCCAACTCTGCTTTAAGTTCAACCTCCAGCTCCTCCTTAACCTTCATTAGCTGTTGCTTGTGCTTATCTTCCAGTTCCTTTAGTTGATTTTCCATAAGCATCTGGATTGCTTCCATCAGTGATGAATGTTGATCAGCTGATGAAGCAGAAGCATCAGCATCAGCTTCCTTTTCTTCAGTCGCCTGTTGAACAGGGACTTCTTCCATATCCGTCATCTGATGATCTTCAGAAGTCTTAGCTTGCAGCTCAATAGCTAAGGACTTATCAGTTTCCTTGTGTTCATCAGTGACATCATCGTAAAATAAGTTAGTGATGGTGCCATCATCATTGAAGTAAGTTGTTTGTCTGATTTGCCTCACAATGATCCAGGGGTTAACAGGAGCATTGTTGCCCTTTGGCACTTCACTGAACTCTTTAACTTCCTTGCCAAAAATTATCTGCTGAATGCTTGGCAGTAGTGGTAATTCACTTGAACAGCCTTGCTGGTATTTTGACCTTTTTACCCATCTTTTCAGGGAGGTCATAACAGCAAACTTAATTGCCCTTTCTTCAGCATCTTCAGACTTTTTCTTCTTATCAGGCAGGGTGCTTTTAATCTTCTTGGCCTCCTCCAATGCAAAGCCTTTTGCATAACTATGCATGACATCTCTTACATAGCTGGGATCAAGGGCCTTTTGAATGGAGTTTGTTTTCAGCCAAGTTAGAACCCATTGTTCTTCATCAGCTAACTTCTTCATACTTTGAAGTTCTGTTATTGACTTGTTCAGCCTGTTGTCCCTCCAACTGATATACCTTGGCTTTTCTTGGTTGAACATAGTCTTCAACATAATCTTTTGATCATAGTATGCCAAGGACTTCTCAAACTTCTTGAACAGCTCCTTATCAGCATACACTATTTCAAAGGCTCTTCGAACTTCAAACTTTTCCTTTGACTTGGTTTTGGGGGCAGGCAGAAGTATCTTTTTCTTGTCTTCTCCATCTTTGCCTTCTCCAATCTTGATGCCACCTCCATGGACAGGTCCATAGGCATCAACTTTGCTCAATTCCAAAACCATTTCCATTTCAGCATCCTCAGCAGCTTTCCTTTCTGCTTCAGACATGCGCTTTCTGGCTTCATCCTTTGCTTCTTGAGCTTTGCTTAGCTCAAGTGCCTTCTTTTCCTCAGCTTCATCTTGCTTCCTTTGTTCAGCTTCCTCTCTTGCCTTTTTGTCTGCTTTAGAGATTTTCTTTCTCTTAAGCACTATCTTCCTCTTTCCTTTATCAATAGGAGCAGGAGCTGGACCAGCAGATGATAGGGGAGCAGCAGCAATAGGATAAATGATTTGGACATCTGGATCTTCTTGAGGTTGAACAACCTCAGCTGTTGGTGTGACTTGACTTGGCTGTTGCTCATCAGCTTTGTCAGTCGCAACAGTCTTAACTGTTTCAGCAGGCCTTTCAGCAGCTTCAGGGTCTTCCCTAGCTACATTTTCCAAGATTGTTGGTTCTTCTATAAAGGTCATCTGCTTTCTAGCAGACTTCTTGGTTCTCCCTTCACGGTAAGTAGTTGTAGCTGTATCTCTCTGTTGACTTCTTGTTCGTTGAGAGATACCTTCAGCAGGCCTCTCTGCTGATAGAGTTCTTGATGGTGATGCAGGGGATCCAGTCCTTACATCAGCAATTATGTTTTCAACAATTTTAGTGGCTTCAGCAGCAGAAGTCACTTTCTCCATCTGCTTAGTTTCTTTCTTCTTAGGCTCATCAGCAGCCTTCTTCATTTTAGTCTCAACAGCTAAGCTGGCTGTTTTGACTAACCTCCTTTGCCTTTTGGCAGGAACCTCTTTTGGTTCCTCAACATCAGCTTCTGCAGGCTCTCCAGCCTTCCTCTTTTGAACAGGCATGTACTTGGACAATGCCTTGGATTTGTGGATCTCTTTTCCATTCTTTGTGTCACAGCCCAGTTTTGACAGCAGATAACTGAGTGTGATTCTGTGGTTGGTGGAGGGGCCTTTTCCTTTCTTCTCATCAAGGAAATCAGCCAAGATGTACCAAACTATGATTGACCAGTTGACCTCCAGTCCATAGTAGATGGCAGCCATGATGCTGAACCTCTTCATGGTAACAGCATCCAGTGAGAAGGTGCAGTTCTCAATCAGCTTTGCCACCATATCAGCCATCCGCTGATATTCATCTCTCAGTTGTCTCTTCCTTATGTTTCCAGACATTACTTCTTCTTCTTTGGCGCAGATCGCCCAAAATTGTTGGTGCTTATCTTCCGTCAGTACAGTGACGTTATGTCGTCCACTGTTAGGAAGCCCAAACGTCTCGTGCAAAACAGCAGGAGTAATAGTGATAGATTTACCTCCCACTGTAGCCTTAATCTCCAGTGCGTTGTAGTCAGCTTTCGCTGTGTTGTAGTACTCCATCACTTGATCAGTCCAGATCACTCCCTCATTATATTCCATAAAATTCACCAAGTTCGCAGATTTGAACTTCTCCAGAAGTTCTTTCATCAGTGTCGTACCAGATTGGTAGTAGGAATCATATACGAGAAACATACCTTCAGCGGCCATTGTTAATCTGTTGAAGGTTAGGAAAACAGAGAGAAATTTGCAGAGAATTGCAGGTAATTTTCTCACAAGTACTTTTGAATGTTTGGAGTGCGTAAAGAACTACACGACTGATCAGATGGGGATTTATAGAATTGGGGTATCTTGAATTCCGTGATATCCGCCAACCGTTAGATCCGTTTTTCTGTCAGTGCTGATCGTGCGGCGTCAGTTACGACTTTTCGAATTCAAAAGATATTTAATGAAGAGCGGGAATATGTACCGCCCAACAGTTACTTATAAAAGCGTATTTTGAATAAAACGTTTTAAATAGATTCGCTTTTATTAAAGTAATCAGATGAGTAACATAAATACTTATCTGATGGACTACTGTCCTGATGACATAGTTGTTATCAGAGAATGCCAATAGCTGATAACCTTCCTCAGCTGTTTGTCAATCCAGCTAGATAAAATAACTTTAATCTTCGATAGTTGAATCTTCTGATGAAAACATAACTTCAACTAACTATCATTAACAAATTTCATCTTCAATTCAGAAGTACCGCTAGTCTTACACGTTCCCCCTGAGTTTAAGAATTCATAAGTTAACTAGTCTGTTGCGAGTTAATCCTTGAAGATAATAACGAACAACTAAGCTGTTGAACTTCAGTCTTCTGATGAGTTCCCCCTCAGCTTATGCTTCCAAATTTAGTAGTCCTAACTCAGCTCTTAGAGTTGAGAACCTTACTTCACTTAAAGGTTTAGTGAAAATATCAGCAATCTGATTGTCTGTATGAACATACTCAATCATTACATTGCCTTTTTCCACATGATCTCTAATGAGGTGATGCTTGATCTCAATATGCTTAGTCCTTGAATGACTTGTAGTATTCTGAGTAAGAGAGATTGCACTTGTATTATCACAGTAGATTGGAATTCCACTGATCTTGATGTTGTAGTCTTCTAGTTTATGTTTCAACCAAAGTATTTGTGCACAGCAAGCTCCAGCAGCTATATATTCAGCTTCAGCAGTAGATATAGAGACTGAAGTCTGTTTCTTACTCATCCATGAGATCAGACGACTACCTAAGAACTGACAGGCACCTGTTGTGCTCTTTCTGTCAATCTTGCAGCCAGCAAGGTCTGAATCTGAATAACCAATAAGTTCAAATCCAGATTCTCTAGGATACCACAATCCCAATTCTTGAGTGCCTTTAATGTATTTCAATATCCTCTTGGCAGCTAAGAGATGAGATTCTTTGGGGTTTGATTGAAATCTTGCACAGACTCCAACTGAGTACATTATATCAGGTCTAATTGCTGTTAGATACAACAATGAACCAATAATGCCTCTATATTTGGTTATGTCCACTGATTTGCCATCTTCATCTTTATCCAAACGAAGACTTGTAGACATAGGAATTGTAGCAGTAGAGCTAGTTTCCATACCAAACTTCTTAAACAGATCTCTTGTGTATTTTGCTTGGCTGATGAATATTCCATCAGGCAACTGTCTAACTTGCAATCCAAGAAAATAATTAAGTTCACCCATCATGCTCATTTCAAACTTATTCTGCATCAGCTTGGAGAACTTATCACACATCTGTTGGTTAGTTGAACCAAAAATAATATCGTCCACATATATTTGCACAAGTAATATATGATTTTCCCATTCAATTGTGAACAAGGTTTTATCTACCTTACCTTTTCGAAATCCTTTAATTAAAAGAAAATCAGATAGGGTATCATACCATGCTCTTGGAGCCTGTTTCAGTCCATATAAGGCTTTCTTCAGACGATATACTTTGTCCTCTTCTTGATAGACTTCAAATCCAGGAGGTTGTTCAACATATACCTCTTCTTGCAATTCTCCATTGAGAAAAGCAGACTTCACATCCATCTGATAGACAGTGAAGTTCTTGTAAGCAGCATAGGCTAGAAACAGTCTAATTGCTTCAAGTCTTGCTACTGGTGCAAAAGTTTCATCAAAGTCAATTCCTTCTTCTTGACAATAACCCTTGGCCACAAATCTTGCTTTGTTTCTGGTAACAATACCATCTTCATTCATCTTATTTCTGAATACCCACTTAGTGCCAATTACTCTTTGATGACTTGGTCTAGGAACTAAGTACCAGACTTCATTCCTTTCAAATTGATTCAACTCTTCTTCGAAGCTTCTATCCAGAAGGAATCACTGAGAGCTTCTTCAATTTGCTTAGGCTCTATTTGAGATAGAAATGTGACAAACATAGCATCTTGTGCAGCAGCTCTTCTTGTTTTCACTCTATCTAATGGATCACCAATAACTAATTCAGGTGGGTGATTTCTGAGCCATCTAAGATCAGGTTGTAGATCAGGATGTTGTCCTCTATCTTGATCTTGCAACACTACTGTTGGAGTTCCAGTAGTAGTCTGTTGAACATTTGCAGTCTGTTGAACAGTCTCTGGTCTGTCAGCTGTTTGCAACTCGTCTGTTAGACAATCAGCACTGTGATTTTGAACAGCACTTGAGTTATCAGCTGAGTTTAGATTGGTTAGTATGATGGGAACATATTCTTCATTTCTTCCAATGTCTAGCTTCTGTAAATCAGTAGACAGATCTTGATTAACATTTTAATTCTTTTCAGAAGATTGACTTGGCTCATCAAATACTACATGAATAGATTCTTCTATTAGTAATGTTCTTTTGTTAAAAACTCTGTAAGCCTTACTAACAGATGAGTATCCTACAAAGACAGCTTCATCAGCCTTTTCTGCAAATGCAGTAAGGTGATTTTTCCCATTATTCAATACAAAACATTTACAACCAAAAATCTTAAAGTAATGAATGTTTGGTTTTCTGTTGTTCCAAACTTCATATGGAGTCTTGTTCTGATTTTTGTTGATCATACATCTGTTTTGGGTAAAGCATGTTGTGTTTGTTGCTTCTGCCCAAAATCTTTGAGGCAGCTTAGCTTCAGCTATTATGGTTCTGACAGCTTCCTTTAGTGTTCTGTTTCTCCTTTCAGCAACACCATTCTGTTGAGGGGTTCTAGCAGCTGAATACTCATGATGTATTCCTTTGATATTACAATACTCTTCAACAGTAGAGTTTGTAAACTCTGTCCCTCTATCTGATCTGATCTTCAATATTTTGATGATCTTCTCATTCTGGATCAGTTCTATCAGATTTGTAAGATGTTCCTTGGTTTCACTTTTCTTCTTCATGAAAATCACCCAAGTATATCTTGAATAGTCATCCACAACAGCTAGGCAATATTTCTTTCCACCATTGCTGACTGGATCAATGGGTCCAAATAAGTCCATATGTAGTAGCTCCAATATTCTTTCAGAAGATTGATGCTTTTTGCTTTTGAAAGATGACTTGATTTGTTTACCCTTCTGACATGCGTCACAGAGCTTGTCTTTGCTCATGACTGCTTTTGGAATCCCTTCTACCAAATCATTCTTGATTAATCTGTTTATGGTCTTGAAGTTTAAGTGATTCATTCTCTTGTGCCATAGCCAACTGACTTCACTTGGTGCAGATGCCACCAAACAAACACTTGAATTCTTGTCAACAGAATCCCAGTCGACTATGTAGATATTTCCTTGTCGTCTTCCAGATAAAATTACCTTCTTTGTACCAATATGTTCAACGTAGCACTTATCTGTTGAGAAGATGACTGAATATCCTTTGTCACAAAATTGACTTATGCTCAGCAGATTATACTTTAGGCCTTTAACATATGAGACGTCAGATATCTCTATGTTTCCCTTGATTACTCTTCCTTTAGCTTTAATCTTGCCTTCTTTGCTGTCTCCAAATGTAACACTTGGGCCATCCACAGCAACTGCATCAGTCAACTCATGTATGTTTCCACACATGTGTCTTGAACATCCACTGTCCAAGTACCAGATCTTCTCTACTTTACTCCTACTCCTAATCCTAACCTACAAAACAAAAATAAAATTTTTTAGGTACCCTTATTGAGAGGGTCCTGAAGGATTAGTTCCACCTTTGACAACCCAAGATGTTGATGTCTTAGGCTTCTTAGGCTTCTGAGTTTTGACAGGAGCATGAACAGTTTTATTTTCATCATAGTTATCAGATAAGTCACGTTGATGATCAGTATGATAAGAATAATGTTCATAAGCAGGGTAAGGTGCATGATATGCAGGATATGCATGCATTGGATGAGCAGGGTAAGGTGCATAGTAACTAGGAAATTGAGGTGCATGATACATAGGATGATATGCAGCAGGTTGCACATAATATGACTCATTTCCATATCAAGCATTTTGATTTTTCTTGTTTTTATGCTTCTTTGGTTTACTAGATGCTTGCTCTTTAATAGATGACTTAGCTTTATCACTAGTCTGATTAGTTTTAGCCTTATCAGATGACTTCCTAGGACTCTTCTGTTTAGGCTTACTAGTCTGTTTTCCTTCACTAGGCTCTTTTCTCTTTTTAGCCTTAGGAGATTTCTTCTCCTTTACCACTTTCTCAGATGAGGTAGGTTTAGAAGTTTGAACATACAGAATGACCTTACTATTGTCAGCTGATATGAATTTTTCAGTATGATTCAATTCTAGTTTATCCTTTTCTAAAGGTGTCTCCTGTTTACTAGATGTATGCATGGATGCAACAGTTGACTTATCATGAGACTCAATGATTTTCTCAAGTTCCATGATTTTTCCTTTATAGACCTCACATTCAGCTTTCAGATATTCATGCTCTTGCTCAAGCTGTTTGTATTCAGCTGATTCCCTTGGCTTTTCAGCTAAGAGTTTCAGTGAACTATTTTGCTCTTTTAGCAGGATCATCTCTTCCTTAAGCTTTTTATATGCTTCAGCAATACCAGTATTGTTAAGCATCATTTGTTCAAATGAATTAAATAATTCATCATTAAGAGGAGTTACCTCATCCTCAGAGTCATCAGAGTCCTTTGCCATCAGGCACAGGAGAGCAGGTTTTTCTTCATCAGAAGATTCTTCATCAGACGAGTCTGAATCTGAATCAGATGAGTAGACAGCAGTCAGCTTTTCTGCTTCAGCCATCATTGCTTTTCCTCTCTGATGCTTTCTTTCTTTTCTCACTTTCTTCTCCTCTTCAGTGTACTTTTCTGCTTTTGGATAAGGGCAGTCTTTGATGAAGTGTCCCAATTTCCTGCAGTTGTAACACATTAGTTTTGATTTATAATCATCTTTATCTTGAGAAGAAAAGTTAGGTTTAGAAGAAGAAGCATTGTTGTATTTGTTCTTCATTTTTCTTTTGTAGAACTTCTTGAAATTATTCATCAACAGTGCAACATCTCCAGCAGTGTACTCCTTCTTGTTGAGTAGTGATGCTTCATCAGATGAGTCCACATCTTTGCTTTTCTGTGCTGGTCTTCTTTGATTTTCAGCAGCAACCAATGCAGCTGTGGGTCCTGAAGTTGAGGTTTCTTCAATTCCCATTCTAGGCAGTTTATACTCGAATGCCTTGAGTACAGAAAACAGCTCAGTAAGAGAGATTTTTCCCAAATCCCTTGATTCTTCCATTGCTGTAACTTTCATGTTGAACTTTGGAGGTAGGGCCTTTAGTACTCTGACAGTGATCTCTTTGTCAGTGAAGGTCTTTCCCAACTTTAAAACTTCATTCAGAGTCCTGGTGAATCTGGTATCCATCTGATCAATGGTTTCTCCAGACTTCATCTTGAAGTTGTCAAGTTTCTCCAATGCAACAGTGAGCTGATGCTCTTTAATAGCATCATTGCCTTCGCTCATATCTCTGACTTTGTCCCACATCTCCTTTGCAGTTTTGCAATGTTTGACCTTGTCAAACCGATCATTATCCAGGGCTTTAGTCATGATGAATCTCCCAACTTTGTCTAGATTGTAAAGCTTTATTTCTTCTGGAGTCATCTCATGAAGGTCTTTTTCCACAACCGTATCTACTTCATTGATCTTTATGGTCTTTGTGAATCTGAATGGACCTTTAATGATACATGTGTACATGTTGTCATTGTAGGCTGCTAGAAAGATTTCCATTCTAATCTTCCAGTCCTCAAAGGACATACCAGCAATGTGGGGAACATGGCTGATACAATCCATTTTTCAAAAGGTTTTGATTTTTCAAAAAGATGATCTTTTGAAAAGTTTTGAAAACCTTTGAAAAACACTTGGATCAAGCTCGTTGATCAGGCAGCTGATTCAAATGAACCACCTGCTCTGATACCACTTGTTGGTCCCAAGTGGTCAGAAGAGGTTTAGAGGGGGGGGTGAATAAACCTCTTCAAAAATTTTCTTGGAATTTTAACTCTAAAACTTTCACTCAACTGAACAGACTAAGCTGATCAGATTAGTTAGTTACAATTCTGTTCGCGAACAAATCTTTGAACAGTCTTGTTGACCACTCGTCTGATTATTACTTAGCTGATTTTGTTAAAATCAGTTTTAACACTTAGAGTACTTGCAGCGGATTTTCAAAGTGTTTTTCACAAGTAATCTTAGCAGTTTGAAAAATGTTTCCCCAGTTTTGTAAACTCCTTTGAATTCTTTTTCAAACAGTTAATTTAATGTGTTTTTAAGTAATCAGCAAATATGCAAGTTTGAAAAGCAATGTAAAAACACAAGTAATTTTTATAGTGGTTATATGGATAAAAATCCTTTAGTCCACTCTTCCAGATCACTTAGATTCTGGGTTATACTATAATCACAAAGTTTACAGTATACTCTGCTTGCGTCGAACAACAAATGAAACGACCACAAGTTCGCAATAGGAAATCACACAGAAAACCTATTCTCTGAAGTTTGATCACTCACAAAGATGGATCACAACTCCGCACAACACTCTTGTTTACAAAATCACTCAGAAGATGTATTTTTCTTGATTCTTCAACTCTGCTTTTCGTCAACAAATGACTCAGCTGATGAGTGAGCTGTTCTTGAGACTTAAAGAATTTTGCTTCGAAAATTTCTCAGAGATTGTGTTGCTTGTTTCTTCTTCGTCTCTTTCAGCTATTTATACTTGAGGATTGAAAAGTGTCCGTTGAAGAGAGACAGGATTCAAATTCCTCGAGTACTGGTCCTTAATTTCCACGAACGGCTCTTTTGCAGTCTGTCCGTACTGTAAAAAGTACTATTCTGCAGGCAGCATTAAATGCACTCGGCTGATGCTAAGCAATTCTTCAATCATTTGTCTTTAATAACCTTGTACTTCAGCATTTATTACACCAAGGGGCATTTATTACCGTTGGGAAGACTTTATGATCCTTTCCACTTGGCTGACGAAAATACACGTCTGATGGTGAACTCGGCTGATCTCAAACTTGAACAAATCTGATTTGAGTCGGCTGATCTTCATCAGCCTGGTATTTTTTTTTTCTTCAGCAGATCAGAAGTCTTGGACCTTGAAACTTTGACTCTTCTGATGTCTTCTTTACTTAGTCAAAATTCCTTCCAAAGGGATCATCAGCTAAGTTACTCCATACTTAGCCAATCTTGAAGTTTTGGAATGCATCAAAACCTCCCTTCTAAATTTGTCTTCAGTGCCTTCATCTTCATCCTTATCCAACAGCGGGAGATCCCCATATGCGCATGAATGTGTATGAGGGTGCCTTGCTAAACCATAATTCGTATGGTGTCTTTTCTACGGATTTAGAAGGTACCATGTACAGTATCTTCGTTCCCGTGAGGAGGGCATGTCCCCAAAATGAAAGAGGTAAGTCATTGGCACTCATCATGGATCGAACCATGTCCATCAAGGTTCGATTCCTTCTCTCTGCTACTCCATTTAGTTGGGGTGTTGCAGGAGGAGTCCACTGCGATAATATTCCATGCTCTACAAGATAATTTAGAAATTCGTTACTAAGAAATTCTCCACCTCGGTCAGAACGAAGAGCCTTTATCGTATGACCAAGTTGATTCTCTACTTCCATCTTGAATTCTTTGAATCGCTCAAAGGCTTCAGACTTGTGTTTCAACAAGAACACATAACCATAACGACTAAAGTCGTCAGTGAAAGTGATGAAGTAGTCATAGCCACCTCGGGCGCTTTTTCTTAGTGGTCCACATACGTCAGTATGTATTAAGTCCAATGTTTGCTTGGCTCGCTCAGGGTTTCCCTTGAATGGCAACTTAGCCATTTTACCCTTTAGACATGGTTCACATGTTGGCATTTCATCAATGCGATTGATTTCAATCGCGCCAGATGATGCTAACTTTTGAATCCTTGACTTAGATATATGTCCAAGTCGAGCGTGCCATAATTAGGCAGATATTTCATTATCTTGTTTCCTTTTCTTTTGTTGTACGTGCATGACTAACTTAGGCGGTTTTATGATGTAAAGTCAATAATTCAATGTACCAAATGAAAAACTAAAACAGGAGCTTTTATTAAAATCAACATTATTCATTAACATGAATAAAAGTTTTTCATTAATAACTAGGTACATAAATGAAAGTTTCCTAATGACTTTATCAAACCACCTAAATCTACTTTTGCCTACGGCCTCGGTAGCAGCTCCAGCTCCATTGCCTTATTCTAGGATCCAATCCTCAGGCTCCAGTTTCCTTAATGCTCCCATCACCTACAAGGATGAGAACTCCAGTCAGTGTCCAACACCAAAAATGCACAGTTAATTGTAAAATTAACTTCAACAAGGAATATACCTGTTCGAACTCTCCATAGGTTCGAATTTAATCCTTTCCCTTGACCTTGTGCAGTAAGGAGCTCTGGTTTCCATTTGCTTTGGTTTTGAACGCCGCCCAGTCCTTTCGCCAACCCTCGCTTTCTTTCCAAAGGAAGCTTCGTGTTCCTCGAGCATCTGTCGCAGGACATGCACAGTGATCTCTCGCCTCTGGAGATTCAAGTCCGCGATAAATCGGTCATATGATCTAGGAAGAGATTGTAGAATAAGATCTACTCGGAAATCATTGTCCATCACGACACCCATATCATCGAGTTCAGACAGAAGTCGAATCATCTTGTGTACGTGGATTCCGACAGGAGTTTCCCTTCTCTTTCTTGCTTGCAAGAGTTCTCTCGTGATCGCGAATCTACGACGACCATCTCTAATCCCATAAAGGAATTTGAGATTCGAGAGAATCTCTTTCGCAGATGCCATATGCTCATGTTGCAAACGCAGATCAAGTGACATATATTCCAACATGTATTCACGAGCTAAGCCATCATCCAGTTTCCATTTGGTGATGCTTTTACGGAGCTCATCAGGAACGTCATGTGAAATAGTAATGGGTGGTGGCACAGACAAAACATAGGATATGTTTTCAGCTTCAAATAATCCATTCAAATGATGCGTCCAGAAATGCAAGTTGGGTCCAGTTAAAATATTACGTTCTAGTGATGAGATGGACAAATCTCTAAGTGCTCTAAGCTGTTTTGCCATCATATCTATAAAATGACGAGAGAAGAAATAAATACGCGAAAGATTAATTTAAAATGCATAATTTACAAACATGGTTTTTATTTGTAAATTACTCCCACTATTTTAATCAAAATCTTATGCCCCCACATAAGTTTCAGGAAATTAAAATATCCTAGCGGGCTTTAAGGCCCAAATGCAATCTCCTAGTACCCACGACTCGTTGGCCATACTATTTGATTCACTTGGTGGTCGATTACGTCGACGGTTAACCATCGCAGCTAACCCTTAAGTTCATTTAGCCTCGCTTTTCGATATGGACCCACGACTCGTGAGACATCCATACTTACTAACGTTAAATCATGTCCAATACTCGTGGAGAGAAATAGTTCAATCCTAGACACCCCACGACTCGTGAGACAGCGCCTAAAACCTTGCTATCCTCTCCCTTGGCACAAAACTCGTGCATCGAGGCAATAGACATATCATCTTCCTATAGCTCGACCCACGACTCGTGAGACATCGAGATATATTCGTACAATATGCCTAAGACCTAGTAATTGGATAGGCTCGGACCATAGAGACTATTCATATGCGCCCGTTATTCGATTTAATATTCTAATTGAATTTTAAGTTCAATTGGAGGTTTTAAGTTTTCTTGTGCGAGGTCTCATCAGATTATGCTTTATCTTGTTTACGTGATCTATACTAAGCATGCATAACATACATCAAAGAATATAAGTAAACATACATCACCTAGCAGGATATGATTGATCGATTGTCCATCCAATGCGATTCATCACGAGCCAAGTGATGAATCAATTGGTCAGTCTAGGGTGGAAATTAAATGTCCTAACTATTACAATTTTCAAACCCATACATCATGGGCCTTCTTGTAATATCCAGCTTGATTGGGCCTCCATGTAATGAATTTGGGCCTCCATGTCCTCCAAGGTAAATGGGCCTCCATGCGGATCTCCAAGTCTTCATGAGGTCTTCTCGGCTCCAAGCCTAATCTAAGCCTAGCTTATAAATTAAAATGGTCATATTCTATTACGTTTGTTTGCGCAAGCAAGGGCACCAATCAGGCCCATTTAATTACAACCCAAAAATAAATAAACCAAAACTACACAGGGCTTAAGGGCAAAATCGATTAATCCACATATTCACTCAAGAACATGCATAAATTCACATAAGGGCATAAATGTAAATTTACCGGCTCCATTAATTTTAATTCTCAAAAATTCATCCAAGTTAATTAATCTTGAATTAATAATCAACCTCTAAGATTAATTTGGCTCTTACTTGAGCTCTAAGTAATCTACATACTTATCTTGATTAAATTGGTTAATTAAGGTAATCTAAATCTCTAAGATTCTTACCTTATCCAAAACTCTAAGTTTTCCAAATATTCCCAATCTCCAAGATTTTCAAGATAATCCTATTTTGTTTAGATTAGTTTAATTAAGGTAGTGTTTAGGTCTAACAAAATAACTACCTTATCCAAAAACTCCAAGTTTCCTAATCTTCCAAAATTCTAAAATTTCCAGAATTTTCAAAATAAGCAGAATTAGAGTCCAACCCAAACATGACCAGTCGAGACCAATCATGGGCTGCCACGTGGACAACCCACGCGCGACCACCAGGTGCGCTTGGGCTGCGTGCGGCAGCAGGCTGCCGCGCACAGCTGCGCGCAGACAGAGCCGGTGGGCTGCTTCTGTGAGCAGCGTGCGCGGACAGCGTGTTGTTCGCACGCTGCCGCAGGCCGCGGCTCGCGGTGGCCGCCCAGCCGTGGTGTGCTGCAGCGCACCGCCGCGTGCCACCGCGGGTTGGATCCAATAAATATATATATATATATATATATATATATATATATATATATATATATATATATATATATATATATATATATATATATATATATATATATATATTTTGTTTCTTCGATTACTTACAGATTTAATTTAACAAACCCAGTTAATTAAATCCCAATCCAAAATATCATCAACATGATAAAAAATTTCGAATCTAAAATTATTCATTAACTCCAAGTTAAATAACAAACGTCCTAAAACATGCAAAGTTAAAGAACTAGCCACACATAAATTAAACATATGATTTATAACACAGAATTTGCAAATTTGTATATATACAAAGCCTAGAGTTGGCTCTGATACCACTGTTGGGATTCGGTAAGATAAACAGCCTTAGGCACAGCGGAATATAAAAAATTTTGGGACCTCTTACGGAATCTTGCCAGGATACTACT
This sequence comes from Penstemon eatonii, assembly GCA_038501285.1. NCBI lineage: Eukaryota > Viridiplantae > Streptophyta > Magnoliopsida > Lamiales > Plantaginaceae > Penstemon > Penstemon eatonii. The sequence goes on along the minus strand of CM076715.1, from coordinate 53,478,275 downwards.
CTAGGTGTATATATATAAATATTAATTAAAACGATAGTATAAGTTCACACGTTATACCTATCTCCTTGCAAATCCTCGGCTAGCAAAAACGAACTCTGATTTCTCCTCCAGCAAGATCGACCCAGGCTTTTCAAGGAGCGCCCCTCGTGTTGCGCCTCTACGGGTTGATACACCACAATTACACGAAAATAATAAATCTTGATTAGCTAGAACACAAGATATATTATGATCTAGGATTTAGGAACGATTTTGGAACAAAGTCGAAAACGTAAAATTCTTCCTAAAGGAAGACTGGGTTCGGCTATTGCAGTGTGGGAGAGGGAGAGAGTATTCTGCTCTTGCTCAATTTTGCATATGGAGTTGTGTGAAAAATAACTACAAGATAACTACTTATAGTTATCTCCCTAACCTAGTCCTAATAGGACCAGGTTTCCTCTCTCCTACATGGGCCATGGCCCTCTTTAATTAGAAGACCAAGTCTTCTAATTAATTCATGGCCCAGTTAATTAATTTGACCAGGCTTTATTTAATCTTCCAATTAAATAGCCCAATTAATTAACTTAATCTCCCATTTAATTAAATCAGACTCTAAGTCCATTTAGTTAAAATCCCTTCTAATTAATTAAATCCAACTTAATTAATTAATCCACAAATTAAATTCCAATTTAATTTATGATCCTGATCCAATTCCAATTGGATTCCATTTTGTTCCAATTGGGTCGACTGGCCCACTCATAATAATTGACCCAGTCGATTATTCACCCAGTCGACCCAGTCGACTCTGTTGTTCTTATTTCCTCGCTTTCGCTTCATGTGTATTGTGTATGCCCCCGTAGGTTCACCACATAATTGGCCGTGGGTTATAATTAAGTATTATTTAATTATTCGAGTAAGACTTACTCTAAATCAATTGAACACTCTGTCGATTGATCATTCCAAAATTAGCACCCCTGCCAATTTGGGAATTCTCCCACACTCCACGGTCGATGTCCAGCCACAAGTCCATGGAGCCCAATCACTGGTGAATTAATTCAGTGAACCTTTTACATTTATAATTTTCATATACGACATAATCTCTCCATCGATCAATCTCCCAGCCGAGACTTAAGGGGATGGTCTTTCATCGGATTCCCTTTTCTTTTGTCTTGACCTTATGTACTCTGATCTCGAAATAAATTCTCTTTGACTTAATCTTTATGAGCTACTTACATAAAGTCGTCAGATACCTTGGCCAAGGATTTTACCAGAATTAATTTCTTACAGAAATCCATAGGAGAATTTCCTAACCTATCAAGTCGGGTCAATGGATCATTTGTTGATGATATGAATCTGCATATGAGTTCCTCTATACCCAATATGAGTCCACAGAGACTTTCTGGCGATCCCCAGTCAGTCGGAACTCATATCAAAGCATAGACGTTCTCGCACCAGATAAACCCTATCACCTCAAGTAGTTAGGGATTGTTCCTCGTATACTATTATAAATTTGGAATAACTTCAACCCCGATATGCGACTACCGCTTCCATGGTGAGTTATTTCCTAATTGGGGTATTCAGTGCACTTGCCATCCCAGCAAGCCACCCACTTATGTGTATCGACCATCCCGGTCACGCTCGTGGACCCCAGCGTTCTCCAGTTCATCGGAGTATACACAATAGTGAGAGTCTAACCGAATCCAACGATGTCCTATCTCGATTGGATTCTACGACTCTTGAATATGTTCTAGATCACGGCCTTGGAGATCAGTCCACGGGTTGTCCCATAGCCCTGTGATCTAAGGACTTCTATCCTTATGCGTAGATAATTATTACATAAGATAAAGATGACCATTTAATAAAGTGCATTTATTAATCGAAATTGAATAGTTCCGCATTTATTACAATAAATACTAGCCATACAGCTGGCTTGCAGGACACTATTTCTATAATATATTATTACCGTGTCATGAAATTAATAGTCATGGTAAAGAAGTGAACTAATTCAATTCAAACTCTTAACATATATAGTCCTCTTTATTTTGTAATTTTAATCATACAAAGACAAACAATATGTTTAGAAATGGAAGACACTTTCTAAATATCTAATTTCATACTAATATATTTCTCATCTGATCTATCTCTACTCAAATGAGGTTACACATAAAAGTAATTTTTTTATTCAACAAACATATAGATTTAGCTTTCTCAACAAAAGGGGGAAAAACCAAATATAGTACTCCTACTTACTTTTAAATGTGATTTTATTACTGGTGGTATTTTTTTTAATTTAGTATTTTGATACAATTGTATTATCAAGATCGATTAGAGTTTTATTCAAATAAAATTGTTTCGTGTGATTATGAGGTTAAATTAATTGTTGTTGTAGAATTTGTTTTTGAGTAATTAATTTATTTTTATTTTTATTTTAATTAATAAGTATAGTTCAATTTTATAATGGACCCCGGTGAAAAAAGTTTCTGGCTCCGCCACTGTTTGTTAACTAGATATGTGTTAACATATATTGGGCCTAGGTCCGTAATTCCTGGACCTAACATACCTCAAAACTAAAGGTAGCCCAGGTAGCCCAAGAAGTGCGAATTGGCCAAATCATTAGCAAGTGAACTTAGTTAGATGGACAAATTTATTACATGTTCCTCTGCGTATCAGCGCCGTGGGCATTCTCATCTTCCTCAAGGATTCCTTCTCGAATTTATTATAGGAAAGTAAAAATACTCCTTTTCAAACTATAGTAGAAAAAAAGAGAGTAAATAGTGCTTTTGGTCCTCCTTGATTAACTTTTGTACTTTCGTGCTTCTTAAATTTTTTGTAGCAGATTGGTCCCTCTTATCCATGTAGTATATCACATTCGTCCCTCTTAAATTTTTTATATCAATTTCGTCCCTATTATCAATGCAGTTGATGTATTTTGTATTTAAGAGAGACTAATATATTACACTACATTGATAAGAGGGACAAATTTGCTTCAAAAAAATTAAGAGGGACGAATGTGTTATAAGAGGGACGAATGTGATACATTATATTAATGAGAGTGATCAATCTGCTACAAAAAATTTAAGAGGGACGAAAATGAAAAACTTGACCCATAAGGAGGACAAAAAATGCTATTCACTCAAAAAAAAGAAAAAGATATACATATCACATGGATTAAATTGCCAGTAAACCAACCAACAGGTGATTGATCTAGTTGAAGGGACTAGTCACTACAAAGTAGCGGACTCAGATTCGAATCCCTGTTAGAAGAGGTTTCCACATTATGTGTCCGACGCCCCTCGAAAGGGATTAAACCCTTGGGAAACAAAAAAAAAAAAAAAATTGCCAGTAACTCCTTCAAATTACAGGGGTTAATATGTAAATTTAATATGACGAATGACAATAGATAAATTGAACATTCTCTTTTAAAAATTAAAATTTTTTTTAGAACAGATAAATTGAACATTTTAACAAAGTGGAAATGAGAATTATTAATCCTTAAATGATCATTAATTTGCTTAATAATTTGGTAAATTGTTACCTCTTGAATCGCATTAGTGGTACATCTTTTCCATTTTCTTCTTAACTTCTAATAAACAAACTCCCTTTTCTTTGGGGTTTCCATCTTGAAAGCTGTGAAGTTTATTGAAATTTTAATAAATCTCTTCAAGAAATCGCCGATAAAGATGAGGACAGCCATTGCACTGATACGCAGAAGAACAGGTAATAAATTTGCTCATCTATTTTTCTACTCAATATTTCAAATTGTTTGTGAAAAAAATAGATACTTTTCGAGCAAACCCAGATTGGATTTGAGTGGTATAAAAGAGGTGGAAGATGCTAATTACTTGTTTCGTGATATGCTAAAAATGCGACCTCAGCCCTCTGTTATCGAGTACACCAAACTGTTGAATTTGGTGGTCTAGATGAAACAATACTCCCATGCCATCTATATGTTCGACGAAATGTGTGAACTGGGTTTATCTGTCAATGAATACACCTTGACCATTGCGATTAATTGCTATTGTCTTGTTAATCGGGTAGATTTTGGGTTTGCAATTTTAGGCAGCTTCTTCAAGCGTGGCTACGAACCAAATACAGCAACCTTCACCACTCTCCTTAAAGGGCTATTCTTAGAGGAGAAGGTGGCCGAGGCAGAAAAATTGTTCAAGAAATTGTTAAGGCAGGAGCTCTGTGAGCCTAATGAAGTTATGTTTCTCACTGTGATAAATGGGTTGTACAAAGGGGGGTGTGCACACTCTTACAGCCGTTCGTTTGCTTGGAAGTTTAGAAAAAGGAAGCTTCAAATCGGATGTCCAAATCTATAGTGCAGTAATTGATAGTCTATGCAAAAATAGAATGGTTGATGATGCTCTCCAACTCTTGTGCAAAATGATTGATATGGGAATTTCGCCGGATGTCATCACTTATAATTCGACTATTCAGGGATTATGCGATTTTGGTAGATATAGTGAAGTTAGAAACTTACTAGTTGACATGGTGGCTCACAAGATCTCTCCTGACGTGTTTACTTTTAGTATATTGATGGATTCATTTTGCAAAGATGGAAGGGTGAAAGAGGCAGAAGATATGTTGGAAATTATGAAGCAAGGAAATATTGATCCTGATATTGTCACATACACTACACTAATAGATGGATATTGTATGCAAGGGGAAATGGAGAAATCAAGAAAAATATTTCATTTGGTTGTGGAGTCGGGCCTTAAGCCTAATATTATCACCTATGGTAGTTTGATTGATGGGTATTGCAAGAAAGGTGACGTGGATGAAGCTTGGAGACTCTTTCTTGAAGCAAGTTGTAAAGGGTTGGAGGACACAGTAGTTACCTATAACTCCATGTTACACGGATTACTTTTTGCTGGTAGAATTGATGCGTGTTGGAAGCTTTTCCATGAGATGAAAATTCATCAAGTGATTCCTGAATTACCAACTTATAATATCTTGATATGTGGCATGTGCAAAAATTGGAAAGTTGTTGAGGCATTTTCAGTTCTACACACTATGGAAAAAAATGGGGTTAATCCAGATTTAGTTACATACAGTACCCTCGTTGATGGGTTGTGCAAGAATGAAAAACTTGAATGTGCAATAAATCTTTTCAATGAACTTCCTTCTAGAGGTTTGCAACCTAATGTTATAACACATAACATCATCATTGGTGCGCTTTATGAAGAAGGGATGACAGAAAATGCTATAAAATTGCTGATGAAAATGGAAAAAAACGGTTGCTTGCCAAATAATGACACATGTAATTATTTTGTGCGGGGTTTTCTTAGAACGAAAAAGATTGACGAGGCAATCCCACTCTTGGAAGAAATGACAAGAAAGGAATTCTCACCTGATTCGGATACTATGTACATGTTACTTGATCATCTGAAAGGTGAAGATCAAGATGGTGGTCTTCTTGATGTGATATGGAAGTTTAAGGCAAAAAAATAAATAAGTTGTTTTCTGGAAGGTAAACTGTTTATTGGTTTTGCTACTTGCTTATATTAGTTTGGGATTGCAAAAGAAACATTGTGAATGAATACTTTCATCAATATTTTGAGTTTGGTTCTGGTGATGAGTAGGTGCTTTGTCATACTTTGTATGTTCTACTCCTTAAAAAAGTATGAAAGTGTTGAAACTTTACGTCGTAATAATACGTTACAATAAAGTGTGAGGAAGTCATTACAAGTCGTTTGTTCAATATACTAACTTCTTGTAGCAATGTGTCTTAGAAGTCAATGATTTCTAGGGTCATTGTAATTAGTTCATCAGAATAGCTGTCATAGAATTTTTGAAATACACTTATGAAATGGAGGAAACTGATGGTTATACCTTTTGTAATTTTAATACTGGATAGAGCAAAGGATTAGTAATCAACTATATTTATGATATTTCTCTGTGGAACAGTATAGTTGAGGTTTGGCTGAAATGAAAGTGGTATTTTCTGCACTTTAACTGCATGATTGTTGTACTTTTCATCTTCCAATTACATTTGCTAGAGTCTAGAACATACATAAAAGATTGTTTACATTATGTCATCAGAAATTAGTTACTTTTATCTGCTTCTTTGCCTAAATAATTGATGTCAAGTCTTTCTTGAAGGTACAGTATATGATTTTATTGGCTATCTGTCACAAGACTCACAACTGATGTTGAATAAATTAATTTGAAATTTTTTTATAAAGAAAGATAATTTTTTTTTTATATAGTATTGTAAGAACTAGTCAGTGAAGGTATGGTTATATGTTAGTTTATGAAGACACATTAGAATTAGGAACAAACAGGAGCAGAGACATTATGTGTATAGAATTCGGGCAAAATAGCAATTTATGTCCCTTAACTTTCACTGGTCCGCAGAATTAGGACATTTCAGCAAGCAATTTACGTTCCTTAACTTTCACTGATCCGCATAATCAGGACACTTAATTTTTCAGCAAGCATTTTACATCCCTTAACTTTCATTGGTCCTCAAAATCAGGACACTTAATTTTTCAGCAAGCATTTTATGCCCCTTAACTTTCATTGGTCCGAAATCGATAACTTTTTAATACCCGCAATTTTAGTCCACAACTAGCCGAAAATTTCATAATTGCCAACTGGACAATTAATTTGGGGATTTGAATTAATATTGATGTTGTTAAATAGTTGTAGACAATTTGTTAAGTGATTGTCAAGTGAGTGTTTGTTTTGTCAAGTGAAATTTTATGTCATGTAGCCAAAATGTGTCAAATAGGACTTATTTTGCATAGTTCTCTATAAATAAAAACCTACCTAAGTCGAGCATAATGGATGTAAAGTTATAGGACGTCCGAAAAATTTATTGGACTGAATGCGATCAAGTGAACTAAAATTGGGGGTATTGAAATGTTATAGAACGTATTTAGCTTGTCGAAAAATTAAGTGTCCTGATTCCACGGACTAGTGAAAGTTAAGGGACATAAGTTGATTGCTGAAAAATTAAATGTCCTTATTCTGCGGACCAATGAAAATTAAAGGACGTAAAATGCTTGCTAGAAAATTAAGTGCTCTGATTCTGCAGACCAGCGAAAGTTAAGAGATGTAAATTACTATTTTGCCATAGAATCCGCGTGCTAGCAATTACAACATATTACAAGAAAATGCAGATAATAATTATAATAATTGAGATTGATAACAAGAAAGTGAAGACTACTACTTTAGTTGAAGAAAGGCAATTTTGTGGGTACTGAGTTTTGCTGTAACAAGGTTCGAGTTTGGGTTAACGACAATGACGAGGTTCCTAAGGCCATCTCCAGCAGTGGTACGCGGGCTCGGGGCGGGGAGGAAAACTGCTAGAGACGGCGCGGGCTGGCGGGGCGACTGGGGCTGGGCAGCGGGCTCGGGGCGGCTCGTACGGCGGCCTGGGCGCGAGTCGCGGCTGTTTTTTTTTTTTGTTGAAGATGAGGGGCGCGTGTTTACACGCGCCCCTCTTTAAAACAGGTGCCGCCAAGTGGCGGCACCTGATTGGACCGATTTCTTTTTTTTTTCTTTTCTTTTGTTGTGTATATATTTGTGTATTTATTTGTGTATTTATGTATATTGTTGTGTATTTAAACCTAATTAATATTGTGTATTTTTGTAATTAATGTGTTATTTTAATTAATATGTTGTTTTAATTAATGTGTTGTTTAATTAATGTGTTATTTTAATTAATATGTTGTTTTAATTAATGTGTGTATGGTTTATTTAATGTGTGTATGATTTTGTATAATTAATGTGTTGTATGTAATTTTAATTAATGTGTTGTATTTTAATTAGTGTTTTATTTTAATTAATGTGTTATTGTAATTAATGTGATTTTATTTAATGTGTTATTTTAATTAATGTGTTATGTTAATTAATGTGTTATTTCAATTAGTCCATTTAATTTAACACTCATACAAATAATTTTTTTTTAAATACGAAATTAGTTAAAAATACAAAATAAACACGTCATAAGCATAAAATTTAGATTAATACTTAATCTAAATTAAAAATTTAAATACATACTAAAATAGACAAGAAAATTAAATTTAAACACTCATTTTTAACCATATTTTGCATAAACATGTTCTATTAAGTCTTTTTGGAGTCTACGGTTGGTAATCTTGGAATGAATTGCTTCATGACGCAGCATATAATTATCCAACGTTTGTCTTCTTGGTGCAACATCTTGAAATTGTACTCCGCGACGGTCATAAATTCTAGCGCGTGCTCTACGAGACGTGCTAACGTCAGTATCATCATCGTCCGAGTCATCGTCTTTGTATTCGTCACGTTCATCCTCCACAATCATGTTGTGGAGTATGATACAAGTTAACATGATATTGCTAAGATCTTGCGTATGCCACCCCCTGCCAGGTTGATTAACGATTGCGAACCGAGCTTGGAGAATTCCGAACGCTCGTTCAACATCTTTGCGGAACGATTCTTGATATCGCGAGAATACTTGTTCAGGATGTGTTCTCGGATTTCTCACCGACTGTATTAGCGTTCCCCACTTCGGATATATACCATCCGCAAGATAGTAAGGCATGCGGTAAGTATTTCCGTTCACTTCATACTGAACCTCGGAAACGTTACCAGAAATGAGGTTATCGAATAGAGGTGAACGACCAAGTACTGTAATGTCGTTCAATGCTCCCGGCACGCCAAAAAAGGCGTGCCATATCCACGTATCATGTGATGCAACAGCTTCAAGAACAATCGTGGGTTTCTTCGACCTTCCAGAATAACTTCCTTGCCATGCGGTTGGGCAATTTTTCCACGTCCAATGCATACAGTCGATCGAGCCAATCATCCCCGGAAATCCACGTCGTTCCGATTTCTTAAGTAGACGGTCCAAATCGTCTGCGGTTGGGGCACGAAGGTACTCGTCTTTATATAAACACAAAATTGCTTGACAAAATTCACGGACAATCTCGCATGTGGTACTCTCCGCAACACGAAAATTTTCATCTTGAGCATCGTGGGGAGTTGAGTATGCCAACGTCCGCATGGCAATTGTTGCCTTCAGAATTGGTGAAAACCCTGCTCGATTGGCGGCATTGTATCTTTGACGAAAATATTTATTTTCACGCTCGCAATCCGCAAGGATACGGAGGAAAAGAGGACGCTTCATACGGAAACGGCGCCTGAACGTTTCATCAGAGTACAACGGTCTTTCGATGAAATAATCGTTCATCAGTTGTATGTGTTGTGCTTGGTGGTTCCTGTCTAAACTTTTACGACCAGGAACAGAACCACCATGAACATGCACAATTTCTGTTGGAGAACTGAAAAGTTCATCATCAATTTCTTCTTGTCTTCGTTCATCTTCATTTTCTTCTTCTGCAATCATGTCGTTATAATCTTCCCAAAATTGGTTTTGGGAAGAAGATGATACGTCATAAACACCATAACCGCCAAAATCATAGTTCGGATTCATCTTGAGAAAGTAAATATTTTATGTAGATTGAATATTTTATGTAGAGTGAATATTTTATGTTTCAGATATTTTTTAAGAATGAATGTGTTCACTACAATGTGAGATTGGATTATTAAATAGGCAAAATGTATCAAATCTCAACCGTTCATTTTCTGCACCAATCTCAACCCTTCTTTTTCTGCACCAATCTCAACCCTTCTTTATTTTGTACCGATAAAATCTCAACCCTTCTTTTTCTGCACCAATCTCAACCCTTCTTTATTTTGTACCAATAAAATCTCAACCCTTCTTTTTCTGCACCAATCTCAACCCTTCTTTATTTTGTACAGATCAGATCTCAACCCTTCTTTTTCTGCACCAATCTCAACCTTTCAATTTTTAGAAAGTTACATAATACACCCTATAGCTTTTCCTATTTAAAGGGAGTTGTATTCACTTTTGAAATCACACCTCTCAATATCTTTCACTCTAACTAAAAAAGAAAGCAAAAATTTTTAAGGCAATGTCAACTAAAAAGTGGACTCCCGCTGAAGATGTAGCCTTGACAAAGGCTTACATCGAGATATCGGAGGAGAACATCGTAGGGGCAGACCAGGCTTCGGGCAATTTCTGGGATAAAGTCATCTTTTTAATGTATGTCCTTCTTGAAAGTACTGGAGTTCCATACGAACGCAGGACAAAAGAGTCACTCGCTAGCAGATGGAAAAAACACATCTGCGCCAAGATGCAAAAATGGAACGAAGCACTTGAAAGAGCCAGAAGGGAGGTGGGAAGTGGCGGCCAAATAATGGAAGAGGTAAATATTACATTAATTATATGCTAAGTAATTATTAATAGGTTATATTAACAATTTTTTGTAATTTTTAGCATGATTTGGCATTGCGTTTGTATAAGTCCGATATGAAGCAAAATTGGTGCTTCCAGCACACATGGGAAGTTGCATCAGAGTGGATCATGTTCAGATCAACAGGTGGAACGTCTCAAACACCTCCGGTTAACCGATCTATGCCAACGGAAGATTGTTATATTCCAACCCCACTAGAAACTCAATTTGAATCGGAAACAACTCCACTAGGCGACGAAGCAAATCCCGAGACTCCCCACTCGAGTTCAAGATCTGAAAGACCTATTGGTAACAAAAAAGCCAAGAAGGGAAAAGGGAAGGCTTCGTCGAGTTCGCATCTTTCTGAATTTGAGAGCAAAAAATTGACAGCCATGGAGCTGTCCAGACAAACTCAACTTGAAATCGAGGCTGGACGAGAGAGAATGCATGCGGAGAATCTTCAACGTCAACGGGAAGAAGAAGCAACGAGAGTGGCAATCACAGAAAAGTTACAAGAGGAACGGATTATGGCGATGGACTGCTCATCATACACTCCAGTTACAAAGGCGTATTGGAGTAAAAAAAGAAGAGAAATAGCAAGAAAAATCTTCCAACGAACTTATTTGGAGATGCATCGAATGAAGGACCCGACTGGTTTTAGGGGGGAAATCAGTAAAATGTAATATTTTTATGTGTTTCCTTTCTTGTATTTCCCGTATTTTTGATTTCTTGTATTTCCATTGTTGTTTGTTGTATTTCCTTTGTTGTTTGTTGTATTTCATTTCTTATATTTTCTTCCGTGTTATAAAAATATTTGTTTGCGTATTATGTATTAATTCTTAAGTTACTTTAATTAAATATTCTATTTAATATTAATATTTTAATATAATTAATAATTAAATTACGAGTACTAATATAATTATTATTATTAATATTAATATTAGAAAAATATAAATCTATAATATTAATAGGTGAGAGTGGGCAAAGGAAAAAAATGAAAGTAATTCCCCCACGGAGTCCCAACTGCTGGAGACGACCAGCAGGGCCCCGGGCTGGCCCTGGGCTAGCCCGGGCTCCAGAGCCCGGGGCTAGCCCTCAACTGCTGGAGATGGCCTAAGATTGGATGAAAGTGACAAAGAGATAACAAAACCTATAATCTGAATTTTGGACTAGTCCAAGGCGTATTTGTTCTTTGATATTCCATGTTTCTTATTAAATTATTTCTGAATTATGGTTTCATGTTGTAGTGGCTATTTGATTTTTCAGATTTTTGGGCTTTTGGCACTTTGCACCATGAAATTATAGGATTTTGGTACTTTGCACCCTAATGTGTGTTTTGAAGAAAAAATTACTGATTGAATAGTATAATAGTTATTTTCGAATATTTTTGGCACTTTAAATCTTAAAAGTATAGATTTTGACACTTTGCACTCTGAAAGATAGAATAGTGGCACTTTACACCAAAAAAATATAATTTCTGGCATTTTCAACCTCGACTTAATATGATAATCTAAATTATGTAAATAATATGCAATATAATAATATGTTAGATATGTAAATGTCTATTTTAGATATAAGTGTCTTTTTTTTAATCTAAATTTTACAGAGAGAAAATGTTGAAATAAGTTAATATAAAGTAAAATAAATTTAGAATAACAAGTTTATGATTGTTGTGCATAGAAATGACCATTTTATCTCTACATCGCCGCCATTCATGAGTCTGTTTTTTTAAAGAAAAATAAGTTAATATAAAGTCAAATAAATTTAGAATAACAAGTTTATGATTTTTGTGCATAGAAATGACCATTTTATCTCTACATCACCACCATTAATGAGTCTGTTTTTTTTTAAGAAAAATATATTGAGGTGCAAAATGTCATATATTTTTAGGGTGCAGAGTGCCCAAAAATTTAAGTTGGGTTAAAAAATGCTAATATTTTATAAACATTCTATATTTTAAGAGTGTAAACCAAGGTGCAAAGTGAAAATAAAATTGAAAATAACTATTCTACACTTCTATCAATGAATTTTCTCGCTAAAACACACATTAGGGTGTAAAGTGCCAAATAAATTATATTTTCAGGGGTGCAAAGTGCCAAAACACTATAATTTCAGGGTGCAAAATGTCAAAAACCCCAGATTTTCGTTAGATATAAAATCTCAATTTGGGACTTCCTAATTACAGTATTATTTGTAGCATCTGAAAATGTTATAAACTAGTTTGAAGAGTTATAAATACTTTTATTTGATGAGGTTGTTGTAGTTATAGATAGAAGTAGCATTCCTGTTCTTGACAAAATCAAGGTCATATCTTACAATAACAAAGGGTAAAGAGCAGAAATATTTCTGATTTTTTGGAGGTGCATGTAGATTAGGCTTCTTGAAATGTATACCTTGATCGATCCCTTTTCTGGTTTTTATATTTTTCTGGGTGGAATTAGAGGCAGAAAAATGTTTAGCACAAAGTGAGAAACACAGCAGTGAGAAGGCAGAATTTGAATCTGAAATATATGGGAAGGTAAGGTTTAATGTGACCTTGTAACTAATTCGGTGGCTAGTGCATCACATTTTCTTGTTTGGTTCAGTTTGTTAATGACTTGAACTCTAATTATACCTCAACAATTATACCCCATAATATTTTTGATTGGCAAAATAACCCCACATCTTCAAATTTATTGACGATTTTAGTCCATATTGTTACCCAATTTAAAAATGGATCGAATAAGACACGTGCAGACCAATTTGAAGGATAATTATACCTCATAACATTTTATGTTGGCAAAATAACTATAGACCTTCAAATTTACTGACGATTTTAGTCCATATTATTGCATAATTTCAAAATTAGCTCGAATAAAACATGTGCGGACCAATTTGGAGTTTTTACTTATTATCTATTTAATTAATTTGATTTTATAAACAATATTAATAAATCAAATAATACTTTAATATAAATCGGCTAAAAAAATTAAAAATAAATATGTTTTAAAATCTAAAATTTATATAATAGTATTAATATTTTATATTTATTAAAATTATACATTATTAGTAAGTATTAAAAATTACGAAAACACCCATCCCTCCCAACCCGTAATCACCCCTTCCCCACAAATCCTAGGCCGTCGGCGGCCTGGGATCAAAGAACCTAGGCTACTGCGATCTGGGTTCTGCTACAGATCCCAGGTCGCCGACGGCCTGGGATTCGGGTAGAAGGGGTTGTTTCTGGTTAGGTGGGTTGGGAGGGATGGGTGGTTTTGGTTTTCTTTTTCAAATTTTAAATATTTATTAATAATATATAACTTTATTATGTAAATATATATATATATATATATATATATATATATATATATATATATATATGCTGTTATATAAATACAAGATTTTTTTAGTTTTTTGTTGAATTTATATTAAAGTATTATTTGTTCTATTGATATTGTTTATAAAATCAAATTAGTTAAATAGATATGTTAATATAATTGGTAAAATTTTTAAATTGGTCTGTATGTGTCTTACTTGAGCCAATTTTGAAATTGGGCAACAATGTGGATTAAAATCGTCAGTAAATTTGAATATGTGGGGTTATTTTGTCAACCTGAAATGTTGTGGGGTAGAATTATCAATCAACATAAGTAATGAAATCCATCTTGCAATAAGACTTAACTGCCACGTCACCACTTACGATCATTTTTAACGGCGGTAAGTGATATATGGTACCAATCTATATGTTGATTCTCTGTGGTACCATAAAAATTGAGGTCGACACATTTGGTAGCATCTCGTTATTTTATTTCAAATCAAAGTAGAGTTTATATAGATTTTTTTAGAGATAAGAAAATTATTGTTTGTTTGACATTTGGAAGAGTATTTTGATAAAAATTACCGATGATAAATTATATAGAAAGTAGAAAATTAACATGTTTGTTTTGTTTGTTTCAAACACAAAATAATTTTTGAAAAAAATCAGACAAACAAGTTCTGAGTCTTACTAGTTCTGTAGTTATTTTTCTAGTTTCGTATTATTCTTTATTAAGTGTTAACTCATGTGTTGTAAAAGTCTTTAACTAAAAATAATTACAAATTTCGTCGCACTATTACTTTCATCACAACTGGGACTGTTAATGGGTCGGACTCGAATTGGATCAGGGCTATTTGGATTCAAAATCGATTTTCAATTCTTCTATTCGGATCCGCTCGGATTTGGAATATTAACAACCTGATTCGAATCCGGTGGATATCCTGGATCCGGATAAATTATCCGGATCCGTTTCGCATAATTAACAAACAAACAAAACTCGTTTTCCTCCAAATCATTTGTAGATTCCACCATCATGAATTAAAAATGTAAAATTTTACTTATTTCATCGAAACTATTGCCTGAAAATTGTAGAAGATGAATATGGTGGGGGCAAATATAAACATTAAAAATTAGAACAAATAAATAAACAAAAATATAAGTAAAAAAAATATAAACTGGAGCAAATAAGAAGAAAACTCAATATTGAGAAATGGAAGCGGAAGGCAAAAAATGAAGGATGAATGGTTAAAGCTTGATTTTTCTTATTAAATAGTATGAATTAATGTTAGTCCCAAGTGGTCAGATAAGGTCTAGAGGGAGGGGGGAGGGGGGGTAAATAGACCTCTAAACTTTTTAATTCAATTTATAACTTTAAAACTTTTGTTCTAACTTAAACAGACTAAGCTGTTACCGAACAGTAAGTTACTTGGCAGATCGCGAACAAATCTTTGAACAACTTCGTTGACCACTAATCTGATAATTACTTAGCTGATTTTGTTAAAATCAGTTTCAATACTTAGAGTACTTGCAGCGGATTTGTAAAGTGTTTTTCTCAAGTAAACTCAGTAGTTTGAAAGTTTGTTCCCCAGTTTTATAAAACTCCTTTTCTTGTGAACTTTTTAAACAGTTCAGTCAAAGTGTTTTTATGCAATTGAAAGTATGCAAGTAAAAATCCAAGTAAAAACACAAGTAATTTTTATAGTGGTTATATGGATTTAAATCCTTTAGTTCACTCTTCCAAGTCACACAGATCTTGGGTTATACTATAAACACACAGTTTACAATATCTCCACTTATGCCAAAACAACAAATGAATATGGCCGTAAGCTCGCAATAGGAAATCACAAAGAAACTCCTATCCTCTGAAGTTAGATCACTCACTAAGACGGATGTACACTTCGCACAATACTCGTGTTTACAAAATCACTCAGAAGATGTAATTTTTCGTTGTTCTTCAACTCTGCTTTTGTCAACAAATGACTAAGCTGATGAGTGAGCTGTTCTTGAGACTTAAAGAATTCTGCTTCGAAAATTTATCAGAGATTGTGTTGTATTTCTCTTCGTCTCTCTCAGCTATTTATACTTGAGGCTTGAAAAATGTACGTTGAAGAGAGACAAGATTCAAATTCCTCGAGTACTGGTCCTTAATTTCCGCGAACGGCTCTTTGCAGTATGTCCGTACTGTTAACAATACTTTTCTGTAGGCAGCATTAAATGCACCCAGCTGATGCGAAGCATTTCTTCAATCATTTGTCTTTAATAGCCTTGTACTTCAGCATTTATTACTTCCAGGGGCATTTATTACCGTTGGGAAGACTTTATGATCCTTTCCACTTGCTGACGAAAGTGCAAGTCTGATGACGAACTAAGCTGATCCCAAACTTGAACAAATCTGATTTGAGTCGGCTGATCTTCACCAGTCTGATTTCTTTCCTTCAGCAGATCAGTAGTCTTGGACCTTGAATTTTGACTCTTTTGATATCTTCTTTACTTAGTCAAAAATTCTTCAAAGGGACATCAGCTAAGTTAATCCATACTTAGCAGATTTTGAAGTTTTGGAATTCATCAAAACATCCCTTTACAAATTGTCTTCAGTGCCTTCATCTTCATCCTTATCCAACAATTAATATGTTGTAGACTCCATTAGTTATCAGGCCAGTCCACCAACATCTCTCTTGCATTTTTTCTAAAGATTATTTATAATATAGTAAAAGATTTTAGTGGAATATAGATAGTTTTGTTTTGATTTTGGTTTAAATACATAATATATAAACAACATATAATAATATATATCGGATACGGATATGTAACGGATCGGATGAGTCTAGATCCATATTCGCTCCTTAGAGTTCGGATTACAGATTTTCTTAATCGGATCAGGTTCATTGAATCACTAATCGGTATTCTAATAAATCGAACTGGATTCGAATCGGATCTGAATTGAAATCAGCCACATTGACAGCCCTAATCACAATCACACAAAAAAATTCATTACAATCAAGGGGAGTGGGGGATTCTAGGGTGCTGTTGCGTTAGGTATCGCTAATATACCACATTAGGTGGTATTATCAGACAATGTGTAACACATTGTATGGTATAACTCACATGTGACAGTACATACTCACATTACATAGTATTAACCCCATATATTTAGCATGACCCCCACATCATGTAGTATTTATTCCAAATTAGGTGATATCTATATTAGGTGATTTAAGCAATTTTTCCAAAGTTAATATTAATTATTCAAAAAAAATTACATGTTATTTATTTTAAAATATTATTGTAACATTCAATTATTTATTTTCATAATAATTTATTAGAAAATAATTTACTATTTGATGTTACTAAAAATATAGTATAATATCATTTGTTGTAGTATAGTACCACTTATTATAGTAATATCATTATGACATGTTGATAACATGTTTAACAAATTACTAATTAATGACAAATCTTTTTTTTTTTTGATTATAACTAGTGACATCTAACCTAACGTAGCGACACCCTACAATTTTCCCACAATCAATTTTAATATCACAACTATTATGACTTCCATATTACATATTTTCACTATTTTTAACACCTGATACGAAATTCAAGGTTCATTTTTTCGGTTGAATAGTGTAATCATTAAAAGTGCGGCTTTGTGGACTAATTTAATTTTGAAATTTTGAAGCTAATTTTTTTCTACTTTTTTCATAATTGTAAATTATTGATGAAACTAGCCTACAAATTATTTTTGTTCATACATCACCAACATGTGATTGGTCTAATGGAAGAGACTAATCATTATAAAATAGCGATTCATGTTCGTATTCTCATTGAGAAATGTTCCCATATTATATATCCGACACGCGTTCAAATGAATTAAAACCTTGAAAAAAAAATTGTTCCTACACCAACTATATAACAGAAATTCCATTTTCTATGTGAATAAGATTCAAGTATAAAAATATCATAGAATGGATTTTAAATCCATATATATTCGAATTAATTAAGAATCTTTCGCGCGCCACATTGCACCTAAAGAAATAAAGATCAAGAATCAATCTTTTCGTAATAATGAATTAAAAGTGTTTGTAATATAGAGGTAAAATTGTCACATTTATCATAACACATGGAGGTAAATTGTCACATTATCATAATATAAGGTGGTAAAATGTCACACATAAAATATTAGGTTAGTATGGAACTTTTATAAGATTACATGGGATAAAGTGCTCTTTTTCAAATCACGGGAAAATAAATTGAACATTATGAATATCGTGATGGAAAAATTGCCATTAACTCTATATATTGCATAGTCATATATCAATTAAGATATAATATTAATTTGGATAAGTTAAGATCAGAACTAAGTTCTTTATAATCTTGGTTTTTTTAGGGCCCTTTATAGGATATTCTTGATTTTTGTTATTTATTAAAAGAAATGACAGATATTATGTCCACTTATTTACATCCGAAAGTAGAGGGACTGTTTGTTTGGTGTTTCTTAAAACAATTTCGTGTTTGAGAAATGCCAAACAAACATGTTTTTTATTTTCTGAAATAAACTTTTCATCTCTCAGTTTTCTCAAACTACTCTCTCAAATCCAAACAAACAACAATTTTTTTATCTCTAAACAAAATCTATATAAACTCTACTCTAATTTGACATAAAGTAACATATCTCTTGCACAATTTATCTCACAACAAACATGATTTGACATAAAGTCTTACACATCTTACACCTACAACCTAACTCTTCCAGCTCATCTAGTTCTTCTTCCTCCTACTTTTCCGGCATCAAGATTAATATACTCTGGGGCTCTTTTAGAAAAGAAACATGGCTCTGATACCATGAGGTGCCGGGAGCCCTGCATTCCCTTAAAGAAAGAACAAAATCAATGAAATGGATGTATTATCTCACAAATTATATATATGATAAGCCAATTGCCCTAATGGTACTCCTGACCTCAGCGGGACTTACAGGCAATCTCAGATATATAATCTATGTAAATAAAATAACCATTCGTTAACTTGTTCAAAATTCAAGGAATACAGGGACCGTAGCTTAATTCATGGACCATTCCATAGTCTTAACAATTTTCTGATGTACAGGATCCTCGTAAGAGGCAAGTACAGAGCATAATTATTGAAAATGTTAGAGTATATTAATCAATAACCTTTGAGAGAGTTCCGAAGAACTAGAAAGAGAGTTTTAGCTAGACATAATGTTTAAACACAAGGGATAATGTTTATTGATTTCTGAATGAATACAACTGATACAAAGGTCCTCTATATATAGAGGACGGACTCCAAACAATATACAATACAACTTAATGTTACAACAAATTCAGACCACAAGAAGAAAAACAAACATGACCCATAACTATTATAAAGCTACATTAATAAAGCTACTGGGGACCATAGCTTTTGACTAATACAACCAAACTATTAAAGCTGCTGGGACCCTTACTTTATTATACACTTACTAAGTGGTTGGGGATCATAACTTATAGTCACGGGCTGTTGTCTGGAGTGTCTTGGATAATATCTCCTTCAGAAGTATGCATAACCCTTGGATCAAATATATCTGTCATAACCTTTGGATCAGAGTCTTCTATATTCAGAGGTCCATAATCCCATGGATCTTGAGCATCTTCAAACTTTTCTGGGTTTTCTTCCATAACAGTATCTCCTTGCTTATCTTGGACTATAGGCATAAAATCTTTCATAGAATAGCTAGGACCTGTGATAGGGTATAGTGGTATCACCATGGTCGAAGTACAATCTACATATTCAACCAAACTGATAGGGACCTCGTTCATTATACAAAGATGCCCGTGCAACCTTCTAAGTTCTTCTGCTTGATTTCCTATACCACAATCAGTAGTGGTAAAAACATATCCATAAGCTTGAGGAACCAACTTGTTTTCCCATACTGAATAATAAGGCCTCTTCAAAATGATTACTGTGTAAGGATTTTGCACGTGAGAGACATCCTTAATAGTATCTTTTAGAACCTTAAGAACTTGGTGATTCGTGGCTCTAGACTTCTTTTGCGAATTGCCTTTAAAAGGAAAATGGGTTTGACTTCAATAGCAAAATAACTGATCATTCCCAGGCACCAGAAATACCAATATCCTTCACTTGGTAAAGTAATTTTCGTGTGAAATGTGAAGATTGGGAGAAAAGGGTGATCTGGATAGAATTTTCCTTGTTCCAGAGGAATGTTCATTAGCAATAGAAATTTGGACAGATAGTAGAAAAGATGATTTTTAGCAAAACTTTTGAGACGTCCTGGACTATCTAGAGGAAGAGTAGTCTCTGGGAATTCTGGTAACTCATTAGGTTCGGGACGAGATGATGACGCCATTAGGATCAAAGGAATAGATTTTGTGAAAGTTGTAGAAGATGGAATATGGTGGGGGCAAATATAAACATTAAAAATTAGAACAAATAAATAAACAAAAATATAAGTAAAAAAAATATAAACTGGAGCAAATAAGAAGAAAACTCAATATTGAGAAATGGAAGCGGAAGGCAAAAAATGAAGGATGAATGGTTAAAGCTTGATTTTTCTTATTAAATAGTATAAATTAATAATTGGTCCCAAGTGGTCAGATAAGGTCTAGAGGGAGGGGGTGAATAGACCTCTAAACATTTTAATTCAATTTATAACTTTAAAACTTTTGTTCTAATTTAAACAGACTAAGCTGTTACCTAACAGTAAGTTACTTGGCTGATCGCGAACAAATCTTTGAACAACTTCGTTGACCACTAATCTGATAATTACTTAGCTGATTTTGTTAAAATCAGTTTCAATACTTAGAGTACTTGCAGCGGATTTGTAAGTGTTTTTCTCAAGTAAACTCAGTAGTTTGAAAGTTTGTTCCCCAGTTTTATAAAACTCCTTTTCTTGTGAACTTTTCAAACAGTTAAGTCAAAGTGTTTTTATGCAATTGAAAGTATGCAAGTAAAAATGCAAGTAAAACACAAGTAATTTTTATAGTGGTTATATGGATTTAAATCCTTTAGTCCACTCTTTCAAGTCACACAGATCTTGGGTTATACTATAAACACATATTTTACAATATCTCCACTTACGCCAAAACAACAAATGAATATGGCCGTAAGCTCGCAATAGGAAATCACAAAGAAACTCCTATCCTCTGAAGTTAGATCACTCACTGAGACGGATCTACACTTCGCACAACACTCGTGTTTACAAAATCACTTAGAAGATGTAATTTTTCGTTGTTCTTCAACTTTGCTTTTGTTAACAAATGACTAAGCTGATGAGTGAGCTGTTCTTGAGACTTAAAGAATTCTGCTTCGAAAATTTCTCAGAGATTGTGTTGTATTTCTCTTCGTCTCTCTCAGCTATTTATACTTGAGGCTTGAAAAATGTCCGTTGAAGAGAGACAAGATTCAAATTCCTCGAGTACTGGTCCTTAATTTCCGCGAACGGCTCTTTGCAGTCTGTCCGTACTGTCAACAGTACTTTTCTGCAGGCAGCATTAAATGCACCCAGCTGATGCGAAGCATTTCTTCAATCATTTGTCTTTAATAGCCTTGTACTTCAGCATTTATTACTTCCAGGGGCATTTATTACCGTTGGGAAGACTTTATGATCCTTTCCACTTGGCTGACGAAAGTGCAAGTCTGATGACGAACTAAGCTGATCCCAAACTTGAACAAATCTGATTTGAGTCGGCTGATCTTCACCAGTCTGATTTCTTTCCTTCAGCAGATCAGTAGTCTTGGACCTTGAATTTTGACTCTTCTGATATCTTCTCTACTTAGTCAAAAATTCTTCAAAGGGACATCAGCTAAGTTAATCCATACTTAGCAGATTTTGATGTTTTGGAATTCATCAAAACCTCCCTTTACAAATTGTCTTCATTGCCTTCATCTTCATCCTTATCCAACAATTTCCCCCTTTTTGATGATGACAAAACTACAGCTAAGTACCTGTTAATACCTAAACTAAAGATTGTAATCCTCAAAATTTTCTGAGATAGAAAAGATATGTTGGAGTAAACTTGACTTTTTATTGATAATGAAAATATTACAATTACAAGTTTATCAGATGAGATGTCTGAAAGATAGATAAAGTAAACTGATTACAAGTGGATTTGTCTTTCCTAACTATCAGCTTCTTCATAAGATCCTTCTAACACTTCTTCATATTCATAAGATGATTCTTCATCATCCTCTTCTTCCTCTTCATCAGCTTCTTCATCCTGAAGGATATTTGCTTTGGCAGCTTCCATTTTTTCTTTGAGTTGCTGCTCCTTCAGTTTCTCCATTGCTATCCTGGCTGATTCAGTATTTTTGTACTTGGTAAAGTGGCTCTGTTTGATCTTCAGCAGAGTCCTTGGTTTCAGCCATTTCTTCATCAGATTTGGCTTTGGCCTTAGTCTCTTCTTCAGACTTCTCTTTGCCTTCTACCTTTCCTCTTCAGCAGCCTTAGTCTCTTTAGCAGCTTCATCAGTTTTCTTGGCTTCAGCAGCAGTAGTTTCCTCAGTTGGTTCTTCTCTTTTATCTTCCCCCTTTTTGTCATCATCAGACTTGGTGACAGGTTCAGGTTCAGCAGTAGGGTTGAGGGCAACAGTAGGAGTCTTCATTGCAGCACACAAAGCTTTCAAGTTCTGATTGACTACGTCATGACTTGCAGTTAAATGATGAAGAGCAGTGTTGATGGTGTCAGTTTTATCATTACAGCAATCAATGTTAATCTGCATAGTAGTAAGTTCATTCTGTATAATCGTTCCAGCTTTGGATACTTCTTGCAACAATCCAACATTGACAACTTTCTCTTCTTCACTGACTCTGATGAAGTTAGCAGTGAGATCAACTATGTTGTGTTCAGCTCTTTTTAAAGCATCATGAAGGTGATTTACATCAGCCTTCACATCTTCAACGTTTGTGTTCATCTCAACAAAGCTTTGCAGCAACTGCTTTGAATGATCTTCTGGTAAGGGTAAACTATCTATGGATTTCTTGATAGTTTCTGCAGTTAAGATATGTGAGCTTTCCAGCTGTTGCCTGTTGGTCTCAGCCAATTCTTGATGCAACTTCTTCAGCTGTAAGCTGTTGGACTCTGCCAACTCTTCCTTCAGCTTCTTCAACTGCAGGCTGTTCTTCTCTTCCAACTCCTTTATTTGATTTTCCATTAATAACTGGAAGGCTTCCATCAGTGATGAATGTTGATCACTTGATGAAGCAGAAGTATCAGCTTCCCTTTCTTCAGTCTCCTGGTGGACAGGGACATCTTTCAGCTTAGTCTCCTGATCAGCTTTAGTCGCCTTAGCATTCCACTCAAGTGCTAAGGGTTTATCAGCAGTCTTGTTCTCATCAGTGACATCATCATAAATCAGACTTGTGATAGTGCCATCATCATTGAAGGAAGTTGTTTGACGTATTTGTCTAACAATAATCCATGGATTAGTGAAAGCGTTGTTTCCCTTGGGCACTTCACAGTACTCCTTAACTTCTTTGCCAAATATGATTTGCTCAATGCTTGGCAGTTGAGGCAATTCACTTGAACAGCCTTGCTGATATCTTGACCTTTCTGCCCATCTCTTCAAGGCGGTCATAACAGCTATGTTAATTGCCCTTTCTTCAGCATTATCAGGTTTTCTTCTCTTGGCTGGCAAAGTGTTTTGGATGATCTTGGCTTCCTCTAGGGAAAAATCCCTTGCATACTGATGCATAGCATCCCTGACATAGTGAGGATCCAAAGCTTTCTGAATGGAGTCTGTCTTGAGCCAATTTAGAACCCATTGTTCTTCATCAGCTAACCCCTTCAAACTTTGAAGTTCTGCTATAGATCTGTTCAGCCTGTTATCTCTCCATTTGATGTATCTAGGCTTTTCATGGGTGAACAGTGTCTTTAGCATAAGCTTCTAGTCATAGTAAGCCAAGGTCTTCTCAAATCTTTTGAAGAGCTCCTTATCAGCATAGACAATGTCAAATGCTCTTCTTACTTCAAATTTAGCCTTGGCTTAACCTCTCCAGCAGGTATCATAGGCTTTTTGGGTTTGTCTTCATCATCAGCCTCATTAATTTTTATGCCTTCGCCATGAACAGGTCCATGATCATCAGTCTTGCTGATCTCAATGACCATAGCAAGTTCTGCATCTTCAGCTGCTTTTCTCTCAGCTGCAGACATTTTTCTGCGTTCCTCATCTTTAGCTTCTTGAATCTTGCTGAGTTCAAGAGCTTTCTTTTCTTCATCCTCATCCCTTTTTCTCTGTTCAGCTTCCTCCCTTTTCTTTTTGTCAGCTGCAGAGACTTTCTTCTTTTTGATGATGAATTTTGTCCTTCCTTTATCACCTGGGGCAGGAGCTGGACCAGCAGATGCTAGAGGTGCAGCAGCAATAGGTTGGATGATCATTACGTCAGGATCATCCTGAGGTTTAGCAACCTCAGCTGTTGGTTTAGCTTGAGTACTCTGATGTGCATGAGTCTATTCAGCAACAGAAGCCTCATCAGCTCCAATAGGTCTTTCAGCAGATTGAGGGCTTTGTCTTACTAAGTTCTCCAACTTAGTAGGCTCTTCAACAAATGTCATCTGCTTCCTTGTTGTTTTCTTTGACCTTCCTTGAACAGGTCTGGAAGCAGCAGTATCCCTTAACTGACTCCTTGTCCTGTGAGCGACAGTCTCATAAGGCACTTGAGCAGTTGGTGTCCTTGAAGATGATGCAGGAGATGTATTCCTGACATCAGCAGTGGTTAGATCGATGATCTTGGTAGCTTCAGCATCATCCACTTTCTTCACTTTCTTAGGATTTTTCTCCTTAGGCTTATCAGCAGCCTTCTTCTTTTGAGTCTCAACAGCTAACTCAGCTGTTTTGACCAATCTCCTGGGCCTTTTGGCAGGAATCTCCTTTGATTCCTCAACTTCTTCCTCATCAGCCTCGTCGGCTTTTCTCTTCAGAACGGGCAAATACTTCACCATTGCCTTGGATTTATGGATTTCCTTTCCATTTGTCATTGCACATCCCAGTTTGAACAACAGATAACTGAGTGTGATTCTGTGATTGGTCTGAGGAGTCTTGCCTTTCTTCACCTTGTGGAAGTTTGCCAAAATGTACTAATGACAACAGACCAGTTGACTTCCAGTCCGTAGTAAATGGCGGCCATGATGCTGAACCTCTTCATGGTAACATCATCTAGAGAAAAAGTGCAGTTTTCAATCAGCTTAGAGACCATATCAGCCATCCGTTGATATTCATCCTTCAGCTGTCTCTTCTTGATGTTGCCGGACAACATCTCTCCTTCCTTGGCGCAGATCGCCCAAAACTGTTGGTGCTTCTCCTCCGTCAGCACAGTGACATCATGTCATCCTCTGTTTTGAAGCCCAAAAGTTTCGTGAAGAACAGCGGGGGTAATGACGATAGATTTACCTCCAACTGTAGCCTTGATTTCCATGGTGCTGAAATCAACAATAGCTGTCTTGTAGTATTCCAGAACTTGGTCAGTCCAGATTACTCCTTCATTGTACTCCATGAAATTTATCGATGAGGCCGTTTTGAACTTTTCCAGCAGTTCCTTCATCAGATCGGTACCGGATTGATAATATGAGTCGTAAACAAGGTATATACCTTCAGCGGCCATTGCGAATCTGTTGGGAGTAGAGAAACAAGAAGAAATTTCGCAAAAAATTGCAAGTATTTTCTCAAAAGTGCTCTTTGAATGTTTTGGGTGCGTAAAGAGCTACACGGCTGATCATATTGGGATTTATAGAGTTAGGGTATTTCGGTTTCCGTGATACCAGCTAACCGTTAGATCCGTTTCTTGTCAGTGCTGATCGTGCGGCGTCAGTTATGACCTTTCAAATTCAAATCGCATTAAATGAGGAGCGGAAATATGTACCGCTCTTTTATCACTTGTAAAAGCGTGTTTTTAAATATAACGTTTTAAACAGATAAGCTTTTACACAAGCGATCAGATTAGTAAAATAAATACTTATCTGATGGACTACTGTCCTGATGACAAAGCTGTTATCAGTGAAAGCCAATAACAGATAACCTTCCTCGGCTGTTTGTCAATCCAGCTAGATAATAAATCTTCAATCTTCAAGACTTTAATCTTCTTTTGAACACATAACTTCAACTAACTGTCATCAACAAATTTCATCTTTTAATCAGAAGTACCGCTAGTCTTACACGTTCCCCCTGACTTTACGAATTCATAAGTTAACTAGTCTGTTGAGAGTTAATCCTTGAACATAATTGAGATGAGTAAGCTGTTGAACTCCAGTCTTCTGTTGAGTTTCCCCTCAGCTTATGCATCCAATTTTAATAAACCCAGTTCAGCTCTTAGAGTTGAAAACCTTGTCTCACTTAGAGGTTTTGTGAAGATGTCAGCAATCTGATTTTCAGTAAATACATATTCTATCATGACATTTCCTTTCTCCACATGATCTCTAATAAAATGATGCTTGATCTCAATATGCTTAGTCCTTGAATGACTTGTAGTATTCTGAGTAAGGCTGATTGCACTTGTATTGTCACAGTAGATAGGGATTCCACTGATATTTATGTTGAAATCTTCAAGTTGATGCTTCAACCATAATATTTGTGCACAGCAAGCTCCAGCAGCTATGTATTCAGCTTCAGCAGTTGATATGGATAATGAAGTCTGTTTCTTACTCATCCATGAGATCAGACGACTACCTAAGAACTGACAGGCACCTGTTGTGCTCTTTCTGTCAATCTTACAGCCAGCAAGGTCAGAATCTGAATATCCAATTAGTTCAAATCCAGATTCCCTAGGATACCACAATCCCAAATCTTCAGTACCTTTAAGATACTTGAGTATCCTTTTGGCAGCTAAGAGGTGAGATTCCTTAGGATTTGATTGAAATCTCGCACAAACCTCAACATAGTACATAATATCAGGTCTGCTAGCTGTTAAGTATAATAGTGACCCAATAATTCCTCTGTACTTGGTTATGTCCACTGATTTTCCATCTTCATCTTTATCCAAACGAAGACTAGTAGACATTGGAATGTTAGCAGTAGAGCTAGTTTCCATACCAAATTTCTTGAACAAATCCTTTGTGTATTTTGATTGGCTGATGAAAATTCCATCAGGCAACTGTCTTACTTGCAAACCAAGAAAATAGTTAAGTTCTCCCATGATGCTCATTTCAAACTTGTTCTGCATCAGTTTTGAGAACTTATCACACATCTGTTGGTTAGTTGAACCGAAAATAATATCGTCCACATAAATTTGCACAAGCAAAATATGTTCTTCCCATTCAATAGTGAACAAGGTCTTGTCTACCTTACCTTTACGAAATTCTTTAATTAAAAGGAAATCAGATAGGGTATCATACCATGCTCTTGGAGCCTGTTTCAGTCCATAGAGGGCTTTCTTTAGACGATACACCTTGTCTTCTCCTTGATAGACTTCAAATCCAGGTGGTTGTTCAACATGAACTTCTTCTTGCAATTCTCCATTGAGAAAAGCCGATTTCACATCCATTTGATAGACTATGAAATTCTTGTGAGCAGCATAGGCAAGAAAGTCTGATAGCCTCTAATCTTGCTACTGGTGCAAAAGTTTCATCAAAGTCAATGCCTTCTTCTTGGCAATAACCCTTGGCCACTAATCTTGCTTTATTTCTGGTGACTTCACCATCTTCATTCATTTTATTTTTGAATACCCATTTAGTGTCAATGACTCTTTGATGACTTGGTCTGGGAACTAAGTACCAGACTTCATTCCTTTCAAATTGATTTAGCTCTTCTTGCATAGCTTCAATCCAGTTTGAATCACTAAGAGCTTCTTCAATCTGTTTGGGCTCAATTTGAGATAGGAAGCTGACAAACATTGCTTCATTTGCAGCAGCTCTCCTTGTCTTCACTTTATCGAAAGGATCACCAATCACCAGCTCTGGAGGGTGATTCTTGAGCCATCTAAGATCAGGTTGCAAATCATAATGTTGACCTTTGCTTTGATCTTGTAACACTACTGTTGGAGTTCCAGTAGTAGTCTGTTGAACATTTGTTGTTTGTTGAACAGTCTCTGGTCTGTCAGCTGTTTGCAACTCGTCTGTTAGACAATCAGCATTGTGATTTTGAACAGCACTTGAGTTATCAGCTAGGTTGAGATCAGGTAGTATGATGGGAATATATTCTTCATTCTTTCCAACATTCAACTTCTGTAAATCAGTAGACAGATCTTTATTAGTACTTTGATTCTTTTCAGAAGATTGACTTGGTTCATCAAATACTACATGAATGGATTCCTCTATAAGTAAAGTTCTTTTGTTAAAGACTCTATAAGCTTTACTAACAGTAGAGTATCCTACAAAAACAACTTCATCAGCCTTTTCTGCAAATGCAGTAAGGTGATTTTTCCCGTTATTTAAAACAAAGCATTTACAACCAAATATCTTAAAATAATGAATGTTTGGCTTCCTGTTGTTCCAAACTTCATATGGAGTCTTGTTTTGGTGCTTATTGATCATGCATCTGTTTTGGGTAAAGCATGCTGTATTTGTTGCTTTTGCCCAAAATCTTTGAGGCAGTTTAGCTTCAGCTATCATTGTCCTGGTAGCTTCTTTAAGAGTTCTGTTTCTCCTTTCTGCAACTCCATTCTGTTGAGGGGTTCTGGCAGCAGAGTACTCATGATTGATTCCTCTGACATTACAATACTCTTCAACAGTAGAGTTTGTAAACTCAGTCCCTCTATCTGATCTGATCTTCAGTATTTTCATACTTTTCTCATTCTGAATCTTTTCCATCAGATTTGTAAGATGCTCCTTGGTTTCACTTTTCTTCTTCATGAAAATCACCCAAGTGTATCTTGAATAATTATCCACAACAGCTAGGCAGTATTTCTTTCCACCATTGCTGACAGGATCAATGGGTCCAAATAAGTCCATGTGTAGCAGTTCCAATATTCTTCCAGAAGATTGATGCTTCTTGCTTTTGAACGATGACTTGATTTGTTTACCCTTCTCACAGGCGTCACAAAGCTTATCTTTGCTCATGACTGTCTTGGGAATTCCTTCTACCAGGTTGTTCTTGATATGTCTGTTGATGGTCTTGAAATTCACATGATTCATTCTTTTGTACCACAGCCAACTGACTTCACTTGGTGTTGATGCCACCAAACAAATACTTGAATTCTTGTCAGCAGAATTCCAGTCCACTGTGTAAACATTTCCTTGTCGCCTTCAAGATAAGATGACCATCTTTGTACCAATCTGGTCAACGTAACACTTATCTGTTGAGAAGATCACTGAATATCCTTTGTCACAAAATTGACTTATGCTCAGCAAATTGTATTTGAGGCCTTTAACATAAGAGACGTTAGATATCTCAATGTTGCCTTTGATCAGCTTTCCACTTGCTACAATCCAAAAGTAACTTTAGGACCATCCACAGCAACAACATCAGTCAGCTCATGTATGTTTCCACACATGTGTCTTGAACATCCACTGTCCAAGTACCAGATTTTCTCTACTTTACTCCTACTCCTAATCCTAATCTACAAAACAAAATGAAATTGTTTTAGGTACCCTTATTTAGAGGGTCCTGAAGGATTAGTTCCACCTTTGACAACCCAAGATGATGAAGTCTTATGCTTCTTAGGTTTCTGTTGTTTGGCAGGAGCATGAACAGTTTCATCTTCATCATGTTTATCAGATTTGCTATGTTGATGATAATCAGCATGATAAGGATAATGCTCATAAGTAGAATAAGATGCATGATAAGGAGGATATGCATGCATTGGATTAGCAGGGTATGGTGCATAGTAAGTTGGAAACTGAGGTGCATGATACATAGGAGGATATGCAGCAGGTTGCACACAATATGACTCATTTCCATACCAAGCATTTTGATTTTTCTTGTTTTTATGCTTCTTTGGCTTACTAGATGCTTGCTCATTAACAGACGACTTAGACTTATCACTAGTCTGATTGGTTTTGACCTTATCAGAAGACTTCCTAGGACTCTTCTGTTTGGACTTACCAGTCTGTTTTCCGATACTAGGCTCTTTGCTCATTTTAGCCTTAGGAGTTTTCGTCTCCTTTAATACTTTCTCAGGTGAATATACTTTCTCAGGTGAATATACAGTCTGTTTTGACATAAAGTCTTACACATCTTACACCTACAACCTAACTCTTCCAGCTCATCTAGTTCTTCTTACTCCTACTCTTCCGGCATCAAGATTAATATACTATGGGGCTCTTTTAGAAAAGAAACATGGCTCTGATACCATGAGGTGCTGGGAGCCCTGCAATCCCTTAAAGAAAGAACAAAATCAATGAAATGGATGTATTATCTCACAAATTATATATATGATAAGCCAATTGCCCTAACGGTACTCCTGACCTCAGCGGGACTTACAGGCAATCTCAGATATATAATCTATGTAAATAAAACAACCATTAGTTAACTTGTTCAAAATTCAAGGAATACAGGGACCGTAGCTTAATTCATGGACTATTCCATAGTCTTAACAATTTTCTGATGTACAGGATCCTCGCAAGAGGCAAGTACAGAGCATACTTATTGAAAATGTTAGAGTATATTAATCAAGAACCTTTGAGAGGGTTCCGAAGAACTAGAAAGAGAGTTTTAGCTAGACATAATGTTTAAACACAAGGGATAATGTTTATTGATTTCTGAATGAATACAACTGATACAAAGGTCCTCTATATATAGAGGACGGACTCCAAACAATATACAATACAACTTAATGTTACAACAAATGCAGACCACAAGAAGAAAAACAAACATGACCCACAACTATAATAAAACTACATTAATAAAGCTACTGGGGTTTGACTAATACAACCAAACTATTAAAGCTGCTGGGACCCTTACTTTATTATACACTTACTAAGTGGTTGGGGATCATAAGTTATAGTCACGGGCTGTTGTCTGGAGTGTCTTGGATAATATCTCCTTCAGAAGTATGCATAACCCTTGGATCAAATGTATCTGTCATAACCTTTGGATCAGAGTCTTCTATATTCAGAGGTCCATAATCCCATGGATCTTGAGCATCTTCAAACTTTTCTGGGTTTTCTTCCATAACAATATCTCCTTGCTTATCTTGGACTATAGGCATAAAATCTTTCATAGAATATCTAGGACCTGTGATAGGGTATAGTGGTATCACCATGGTCGAAGTACAATCTACATCTTCAACCAAACTGATAGGGACCTCGTTCATTATACAAAGATGCCTGTGCAACCTTCTAAGTTATTGTGCTTGATTTCCTATACCACCATCAGTAGTGGTATAAAATATCTATAAGCTTGAGGAACCAACTTGTTTTCCCATACTGAATAATAAGGCCTCTTCAAAATGATTACTGTGTAAGGATTTTTCATGTGAGAGACATCCTTAATAGTATCTTTTCGAACCTTTGTCCAGTCTTTTCTGGACCAATATCCATAGAAGAACTTGGTGATTCGTGGCTCTAGACTTCTTTTGCGAATTGCCTTTAAAAGGAAAATGGGTTTGACTTCAATAGCAAAATAACTGATCATTCCCAGGCACCAGAAATACCAATATCCTTCACTTGGTAAAGTAATTTCCGTGTGAAATGTGAAGATTGGGAGAAAAGGGTGATCTGGATAGAATTTTCCTTGTTCCAGAGGAATGTTCATTAGCAATAGAAATTTGGCCAGATAGTAGAAAAGATGATTTTTAGCAAAACTTTTGAGACGTCCTGGACTATCTAGAGGAAGAGTAGTCTCTGGGAATTCTGGTAACTCATTAGGTTCGGGACGAGATGATGACGCCATTAGGATCAAAGGAATAGATTTTGTGAAAGAGATTAAATGGACTTGTTTTGGCCTTGATAACAAATCTGGGATGAGATTTCGATCCCCTTTTATATGCTGAACTTCGAACTGATATTTGGAGAACCAGTCTTTTAACCTCAATAATTGAGGCTCCGGAATGCCTTTATTTTTGAATTCAAATATCTTCGGGAAAGACGAGTTGTCCATTTGAACAGTGAAGTGATGTCCTATCAGATGAAATTCAAATTTCTTGATTCCATTTTTAAGGCCAAGATCTCTTTGTAAACAGTATGATAATGCTTTTCAGCATCTTTAAACTGTCCACTAGCGTGTCCACAGTAATACTTTTTCCCATCTATTTCTTCAATAAGAATAGCTCCCCAGAACTCATCACTGGCATCGGTCTGAAGGATGCGTTTACCTTTGTCAGGAATCTTCAAAGGTGGAGGCTTTTGGCAAAGCTGCTTCAGCTGCTTTACAGCTGTGGTTTGGTTGTTTCCCCATGGAGGGGCTCCTTTCCTAAGCATTTTAGAAATCTGACTCGTGTATTTTGAACTGTGAGGGATAAAATCCTTCATATAATTAACTATACCAAGGAATTGTTGAAATTCCTTAGTAGTTAAGTTTTCATCTGGAAATTTGAGCAGTTCTTGAGCAATATGTGGGCCTGGCTGGTATTGTCCTTCATAAAAATTCATTCCAAGGAATTCAATTTCTTTTTGACCAAGGACTCTTTTTTTCTCAGATAGCATGATACCATATTGTTGGACTATTTCGAGAAACTGCTGTAGTAGCTCTTCGTGGGCCTGTCTATCATTTGAGAATAATAAGATGTCATCAATATAGACCAGGGCACTGTGTAATATGGGCTCAAAAATACGAGTCATAGCTTTTTGAAATAGTGATGGGGCGACTTTAAGCCCAAAAGGCATGACCGTCCATTGGAACTGGGCTGTAGGTATACATAATGCTGTTTTGTACCTATCTTTTGGATCAATACCCAACTGCCAAAATCCAGCCTTCAGATCGAACTTTGAGAATACATGGGCTTGGGTTAACTGAGAGAACAACATTTGGGTCCTTGGTAAAGGAAATTTGTCATATGTGAGGAAATGATTTAATGGCTTATAATCGATGACAAGCCTCTTTTTCCCTCTGACCTGTTCAGCCCTTTTATTGACATAGAAGGCTTGGCAAGCCCAGTTGGATTTTGTTGGTTCGATAAGCCCAAGTTCTTGAAGCTGTTGGTATTCTTTCTTGGCTAATGCCAAATCATCAGGTGTCATACCTGGATGAGTAGCCTTAGTAGGATTGACATCCTCGTTCATTTTAAATGGAAGTTGGATGAAGAATTCTGAGTTCTTCCATAGAGGATGAGGATGATAGAACTCTGCATGATATTCAGCACAACATTCCTGTGGCTTTGTAGCTATATTATAGAATTCTTTTGAAGCATTTGCCAGAGCATAGATCTTCTGAATAGTAGTACAAGGTTGGAATTGCCTCTTATACTTTATTCAATTAGGGAGGACCATAAGTTTCTGAGCTTTATGATAAAGATCAAAACCAATGAGAAGATCTTTTCCATGGAGTTTACTTCCAATTACTTTCATCCATACTATGCAATCAGGGAAGAATTGAATCCCAATTGGATGTTTAGTAATGAGAGAAGTTTTGAATCTTTGTCCATCTGCTGCTTGGAAGTATTCATAATGGGCAGTCCATGCTTCTTTGGGAAGAATATCTTGGTTCATCATTGACTTAGCAGCTCCAGTATCCATGAATCCAATTACTTTGATTGGCCTTTCGTACTTTGAATGAAGGACATGGATTTGTATTTGAGGTGATGGAACAGTCTCTTGAGTGATTGTTACAGATTGGAGTATAGGAAGATATTCATCTTCCTGTTCTGATTCTTCAGAGATAGTGGATTCTTCAAGATCTTTAAGAGCAAAGACACTTTCTTCTGTTTGCTCCTCTTGCTCAGAGAACAGGGATTCAACATCAGTATCATCAAGAGTTGCATCAGTATATTGCTGGATATGTGTTATCATTCGAGCTGATTTTTCTCTGTTTTGAGGACAATTTTTTGCAAAATGTCCTTTCTTTTTGCATATGTAACACCTATCCGTTCTCTTGTTTCTGTATGATTTTATTTTTAAGAATCTGAGACTCCCTTTATTTTTAGGTTTCTCCTTATCACCTTTGGATTTCTTTTTCTTAATGTGACACGTACATCCGTCCTTGGAATTACATTTTATTTCCAAATGGGATTTCTTGCAGGCTTGCTTCAAAGCAATTTTGTTCTGGACTAGGGACTTGAACATGGTTTGTTGTTCACAGAGCTTTTCAACTGTTGCAATTGCCATCTGGTGAATCTCTCCAAGAGTGAGATTATTTATTTCTTTCCTGGCAGCAGTGATAAGACGATTAAGCTCTGGATGGATTTAATTAGGTAGAGATGCCACATATACATGTTTGAGGTTGGGATCATTGCTTCCATTCAATGTATAGTATAGCTCAGACATTCTCTTGAAATGGAAATCCAAATCTTTCTTCTGCAAAGAACAACACTTCATTGCAAAGTAATTTTATTGGGCTAGTTTATCATAGATAGAACTATCCCCCAGAAATTCTTGGTGGATAGCCCTTAGTGCCTGTGATGCAGTGGCTTGGAAGAATTGTATTTGTCTGTATTCTCCAAGAGCTAGGAACCATTCTCTTAAAGTTCCAGTGAACCTGGATGCAAATTCTCTAAGGATAACAGGAAAGTTCTGTTCCTTGGTTTTCTGTAGATCTATCCAGGCAGCGAAGGATTGCAACCTTTCTCTTCTCTTTTCAACTGGTATATCGTCGAAAGTAAACCATGGCCCATTTGTTGGTTTTGCTGATGAAGTTTCTGCATTTCCAGCTGGAAGAGGATCTTCCATCATGGTTTCTTCTTCTGATTCATCAGGTTGATTTTCCTGTGTAGATGGATCAGCCATAAGTATTTGGGAAATGTCTGCCATCTTCTGATCCATTTCAGAATATTGGCTGGAAGACTCTAGTGAACTTGAAGAATCTTCAGAAGATTGATTTCCATCTATTTGCATATCAGGAAATTCTTGAATCATAAGAGCCTTTTAAGGATCCTCCACTTTCATTTTCAGTTTTTCACCTTTAGATGCAAGGGATTTTTTCTTCTGTTTAAGTGGTGGTTGCTCAAATGGTATATCTGAAGCCATGAAGAAGCATTTGGAATAATCAGGCGAAGAGGTTGATATATCAAACAAAGAGGAAGACGGAGGTGTCTGGAGAAAAGGGAGACTAGGGATAAATCTCCTTTTCCTGTCTTCTTCCATAAGATGGAGATCTTTCTTGAGCTTCCTGATTTCTGCTTCTTTTTGATCAAATTCGGGACCCATTTTGTGTTAGGAAATTAGTTGCCTGAGCTCTTTATCAAGGAGGTCTATTCTTTTAACAATCCGATTATAGATTCCTTCAAGTTCTAAAGCCATGGAATCAACTTTTTGTGTGTTGGCTTGAACTTGAGACAAAACTTTATCTACTTTTGAATCAATTTGAACCAAAGTTTTGTTTTGAGCTCTGGAATTGGTTGTCTGCCAATTCATGACTTCTTCTGCTTGAGTAAGATAAGAAGTCTTTCTTCTGCCATCGGAATCAACTATGGTGGTTACGATGTACGGCCTTGTTGTAACTGATCCAGATGTGTTTCTTTCCAAAGGAGGAAACTCTGTTTCATAATTTTGAAACATCATGCAAGGTTGGATCAGAGGAACAGAAGAAACGACTGGGGGTATTGATTGTCTGCATTTCTTCTTTTGTTCTTGTTGAAGGATTTTTAAGGCTTTATCATAACATGGCAGTGGTTGAGCACAAACAGGTGGATCAAGATCAGGGTCGTCAGATCTATCATTTCTGCAGGAAAGGCGTTGTTTCCTTGCTTTTCTTCTTCTTATTCTTCGACTTGCTTCACTATCATCATCATCAGACTCTGAGTCTGATTGTTCATCACAAGAACAGTCTGGATCACACATGGATGGATCAACATCCCATAGAAAATGGCCTTCAATTTTATCTGTATATACATGGGAGCCATCTGACTTAAACCATGCTATGGGGATTGGTATCCTTGTGCCATACCATATAGTCATTTCTCTTGTATCTTCTACTGGTTGGATCATCATCTGCTTGAAAATGGTTTTTGATGAAGAAGGTTCTTCATCTTGAGGCATTTTGAAGATGGTTTTAGTCTTTCCATCCTTCATTTTTTGGAACTCATAAGTGGTAGATCTGATTGGCTCATGAGTTTGCTGGAGGGACTCATAGTTGGTGATCCATTCAGTAGGCATGAGTAGTTATAGATCATGACGAGGAATCTGTCGTGGGATCTGAACTATTGTTGGTGTGTTAGATCCAGACTCAGCAAGGATCATCAAAGCATCTGGGGATCTAGATCCTTGGAGATCTAAACCATGGTCTTGTAGACGGTAGACCAATTGATGGTGGAGAGTTGCAGTAATGGCTGATGCCACTTGTTCCGCACCAGATATTTGTACTTGAACCTTCAAGGCAGTAGGGAGGTTGGAGTCGTTGAGAGACATGGCAAAGTTGGGGAAGTAGGTGAGAACTGCACTTCCATTATTGAGAGTGGTGACCACTGTTCCGATGACGGCATGTTCGTAGCAAGTGAAACGAGTATCCAAGAGAGCAAGTCTGGCGGTGACAGGAAGACCTTTTCTTCCTTGGTAAGATAATACTAGGCGGACTGCACCAAAGTGTAGGTGAGTATAGCCTTCTCTTTGCCAGGAGCTGATATATTCTGGAGGAATAGCAAGAGTGATGTATTGTTCCTTTTTAGAGTAAGGAATATCACACTTGTCATGTTTTGAAGTCTGAACATACTCTTTGGTTAAAGGTCTGTTCGAAGATATGAGTGAACGAATTCCCCTAAGGGATCCTTTTTTCCTGTATATATTGTAAGGACTTATAACTGGGGGTACATAGGTTTCAATTACTGCGGAATCTGGAATGGTGGAGTATTCTACAAGGTTTTCAATTTTGTTGGTAGAATGTCGTGGTAAAGACAAAAATGATGAGACTGAAATCAATTGATATGGAGATGTCATGTTTTGTAAGCTCATTTATTTCTTCTTCCTCCTACTCTTCCGGCATCAAGATTAATATACTCTGGGGCTCTTTTAGAAAAGAAACATGGCTCTGATAACATGAGGTGCCGGGAGCCCTGCACTTTAATTCTCAAACCACTCTCTCAAAACCCAAACAAACAACATTACGCAAATCGAAATTATTTCACAAACCTCCACTACTCTCACAAACTACTTTCCCAAACACCAAACAAACAGGCCCAAAAAATTTGTTCCTCAGGATTTAGTAGAATCCAACATGCATACACAATACAAATATACAATGTCAAATATACTCGAAATAACTTCCCTCCTAAACTTAAGAGGAATAAATTCTTTTCCTCCAATTTTGGTGCATAAAATCTAAAGTTCAAATTAATCCATATCTTACATAATTATTAATTTTTCAATTTTTTCACCAGATAACATTATTAACAAAAATAATAGATTCTTACTAAATCACTCATGTGATTTTTTTTTTCTCACCGGTCAAGAGCCTTCTTTATCGTGTTTAAGTTATGCAGGGCTAGGGTGTAAATTAATGAGCCAAGTAAAAGGAAATATTGTTTCAAGTTTGATTTGAACTTTTTATCGAGTTTGAAAATGTTTGAGTTTGGTTTGATTTAAAAAAAAAATCAAGCTCGTCAGGCCAAGTATCCAATAGTTTTATATTTTTTTACGCGTATTTTATCAATATTCAGCTTATTGAATCGAGCTCGAATTGAGCTCCCAAAACTATCAAATAAAAAATATTATTCTGAAACTTGTTTAATATGAATAAAGAACCAAGCTCGAATCGAATATGAAATTCAGACATTGGCACAACCACATCAGTTTTTTATTTTAATGGACTATTTACCTTTCTAATCACATGAGGAAATAAATTTATTTTCAAGGAGATAAATTTTCCTATTTCTAACATCATACTGCAAAAAGGTAAATTGCTAAAAGAAGCCACATGTACATGACATCTCTTTAATTAGGACATAAAGTCATAATTTATGTCATATTGATCCACAATTATATTCACTTCTACCACTTTGAAAATTCTTTTCTTATGGCTTGTTGTTTGCCACTTACATAATTATATTCACTACCTAATTAAGATGCTTAAAACTTATCCTAAAGGAATCATCAAAATTATAGAGCCAAATGGTATATAGTAACATAGACTTGACCTCACACTATATAAAGCATTACACCACATAACATTTCATCAACAAAATTAAAGTTCCTCATAATTTCTCACTTACATCTTCACAAAATGATTGGCCAGGAAGGATTCGCGATAGTTGATGAGTACTTTGGGAAAACGGGTGGAAAATCGTACGTTCAAGAAAAACCTCGCGCTCCTCAGATTCATGCTCCATATGCACCGAGGAACGCTGTTGCAAAAAAGTCTCAACCGAACAATAAAGCTTTTAAGGCACACGAATCTCATGTTCATGGTCATAATACCGTGTCCGAAACAGTAATTACAGTCATAAGATGTAATATTTAAGGATTTTTCGAGGAGATCAAGGTCTATGCGCATTGTTTAATTACCGGTCGAGCGCTTTCGTTTTAGATAATGTAAATTATGTGTGTGACACGTTTAGTATGCCAATGTTGTGCTGAAGCACTTGTACTTCTAGACTTTGGTCTGCAGCTCTTTATGCTATCTATCTTAATAATATTACTAGTCTATTTATGAAGTTTTCATTTTAGCAAAACAACTGGAAATTGTGCTATGCTTCTACTCATTGTCTGTCCACTTGAAACCTATTTAGGTAGCCATTGCTAAATAAACACTAGATTTATTTTGATTCTTTCTTTGATTCTTTCTTTTTGTTTGTCAACATTTTTGGATGTGTTTATTTTGCTGGATTAAACTCTTCTCCTGCTGACCTCTGGATCAAGAGATTATACACATAATGGTATTAAGGAAAAATTGGCCTCTTCAGCAAGCCCTCCTTCTATTGGGGATGGTTCAAGGGTGGGTTTTATTCAATTTAACTTATATTTATATTAATTATTTTATTTAATTTTGTAATACTCATTGAATATGAATTGAACTGACTAATATTAGTTGGTTGAATATTTTAAGGACATGTGTAATATATAATAATTTTATATTGATACAAACAAGTGATTGGTTTAGTGGAAGAGACTAGACATCTTAAAGTGGTGAATCCAAGTTTGAATTCCTATTGAGAGAGATTTTCATATAATATGTCCGACTCAAAATGAATTAAACCATTAGAAAACTAAAAAAAATAAAAAAGATAATAAATAGATTGATGACAAGAAAGTGAAAGATTACTATTTAGGGGAAAATGCATGCTTAAACCCTTAGGAAACTAAAGCAAAAAAAGAGTGACTAGCATTTTTGTCAAATTTTGCATTTTCATCTTTCTTAAATTTTTTATAGCAGGTTAATCCCTCTTATCAATGTAATGTATCATATTCGTCCCTCTTAAATTTTTTGTAACAAGGTACTTTTGATTCCTCTTGCAAAAACCTTTACATGTATATTCCTATACAACTGTGTTGGTCATTGACCTTATTTCTGAAAATATTTTGGCCAAAATGACCCAATATATCATTCACACTTTTAAGAGAGGTAATTCGGGTACTTAAATTCTCAACAAATGTAGTCAATGCCCCTTATTCACATATAAAATAAAGTGATGTTTTTCAAATGAATATAAATTGTACATTATAAATATCACAAAGGATAAATTGTCATTAACTCTATTAGAATAAGTCAAATTACAATCTCATTAGAAATATTGGAGAATATATAATTGAAAATGGAAAGATATTATATGTCGAAGGTAAAATTAAATCTTCAAACTCCAAGGAAGAGGTCGTCAAACTTTGAGTGTACGTTTGTTTGGTGTTTGGGATAACAGTGGAGATTTATGAAATAATTTTGATTTACGTAATGTTTTTTGTTTGAATTTTGAGAGAGTAGTTTGAAAGATGAAGTTGGTGTAGAATTATTTGGAAGAGTTAAGTTGTAGGTTTAAGATATAAAAGACTTTGTCAAATCATGTTTTTTATGCAAAATAAGGTGTGTAAAAGATGAGAAGAGTTAAGTTGTATGTGTAAGATGTATAAGACTTTGTTAAATCATGTTTTTTATGCAAGATAAGTTGCGTAAAAGATGGGTTATTTATGAGAGAATTGCACTTGTGGTACCAA
Organism: Penstemon eatonii; assembly: GCA_038501285.1. Taxonomy (NCBI): domain Eukaryota; kingdom Viridiplantae; phylum Streptophyta; class Magnoliopsida; order Lamiales; family Plantaginaceae; genus Penstemon; species Penstemon eatonii. The sequence goes on along the minus strand of CM076715.1, from coordinate 53,438,647 downwards.
AGTTATATATCAATTCTTACTCGTGGTATAAAAATTGAGGTCGACACATTTGATATCAAAATGTATGAAATCGAATCACTTTTGGTAACACACTAAAAAATGGCCATTAAGTGATGACGTGACAATTAAGTCATATTACAAAATTGATGTCATTACTTATGTCAACTGACAATTATACCCCATAAAATTTCAGTTGGCAACCACATCTTTAAATTTACTGACGATTTTAGTCCATATTGTTGCCCAATTTCAAATATAGATCGAATAAGACACGTGTAGACAAATTTGGAGGATAAATATACCTCATAACATTTTATGTTCGAAAAATAACCCCATACCTTCAAATTTACTGACGATTTTAGTTCACATTGTCGCCCAATTTAAAAATTGGCTCAAATAAAACATGTGCATACCAATTTAAAACATGTGCATACCAATTGGAAGCGCATGACGCATATCGGTGATGTGACGTTTCTCAAGACTTATAATAGTGTACGATTTAGTCCTTAGACTTGAGGTGCTAGTTCGGTACATGAGTGTGCGTACTTAGATCTAGGTATAGATCACGTAGCCTGATCATGACATGCCTAGGTTGCGTGCGTGTAGTTAGTACACGAGTGGTTAGTACCAATATGGAATTTACCGACTCATCGTATGGATGAGGGAATTTCCTATACTATTCTTAGATAATATATCCAAGGAATATGCGGCCGCAGTCGGTGACGGATTTGGAAAGGGTTTTCCAAATTTAGCAGTCTCACTGGAATATCATCCCGAATTAGAAAGTATTGTTATCGAGACAATTTAGAGGTGCCGATCAATTCACACACCCTAAGTCTTGATCGGTAAATTAAGTCGATAGAAGGACCGTATGTACATGGCATTTATAAGAGGTGAGGTTCACAAATATCAATTCACCTGAAGTTGGGCTTCATGGTCTTGTGGCTAGACGTCGACCATGAAGTGTGGGTACTCCTGAGTTGATAAGGGAGATTGATTCTAGGAGTTGTCAATTAAAGGGGTTTAATTGATCGGAGCAACTAACTGCTCGTAAATTAAATTACGAGTAATTTGTGGGCCTGCTGCCAATTGATGGTGAACCTAGAGGGTAACACACAATACAGTTGGACAGTGACAGTTATAAAAAGGAAATAATTTATTTAAAAGGTAATTAAATCAATATTTGAATTAAAGTGTTAATTCAAGTGGGAGACTAATTAATTAGTTGATCTAATTAATTAAATAATTAATTAAAGTGTTAATTAATTAATTAATTAAGAGAGATATTAATTTATTAATTAATATGGACTAATTTAATTAATGGGTTAATTAAAAGAACTTGTAATACATGGGTCTTTAATTAAAAGCCCAGAAGAAGTCTTGCAAGACTGGGTTATGTGGGAGGCTATAAAAGGAGTCTGAGCAGGACTCTAAAAACCTAATCACTCTCTTGCACTCTAAAACCCTAGTCGCCCCCTTAGTCCTGCGCCGCCCCCTGGTGTGCCGCCCCTCTCTCTTGTTCTTCCAGTGCTCGATCTTGCTCTGCAAGTAGATCCAGATATCCTTTTACTGACAGCCTTCAAGATCCAGTTCATAGCTTAAGACTTGGAGGTGTCATTACAATCCAAATGGTGTGGATCAACTCTGGAGGTGAGACAATTGGATCACTGACTGTGAATCAGAAACAAAATCGGAGGTTGGCACCACCTTGCCTGTGGTGAGGTAAAAATCGCTACTGTTTTTGTTTTGATTCAACCTTTTCGCATATATAAGATGGATCTAGGAATTATGGGGCTGATGGGTATGTCGAAAATTTTTTAATTTTCGCACTTTTGTTGATCTGTCAACCGAGATATCCCAACATTGTTTTCTTCTGTAACTGGGGTATTTAAGAGGCAATATCTAATTGATGATTCTCCAATTAATGTCGTTAGTTTTTATTTTCTGACTATTGTATCCTGAGAGATAGTCGTTGAAGGGAACCTCAATCACCAACCAATGACGGTGAGGGAGAGAATTAATCTTAAGGACATTATGTTTTCATAGAAGTCTCGGTTTATTCGAGTTTTCAGCCGGTTATGTTTATAAGTTAGTTTTCAATTCGATTTTCCTATACATATACTAACAGAACTCTCATACACGTACAGAAAGATCCCCCTAAAAATGGGATACACATATAAAAATTAACCTTATTCTCAGATATAAATACTTCAAGGTATGACTAAATAACATCATCACTCTTTACATACTCCAATACTTTATGCATACTTGTTAAACTCCGACAACATCTTGCTGACTTAAGTATCGGAGGATACCCCGCCAGCACCCCACCGACGTGTAGTCCTTGTTTTACAGGACATGAAATCACGGAGTATCCAATTCTTGAGGTAAAGCTTACCAGATTCGGAAATCCGATACCACACATGCATCACATGTGAATCAGCAAAGGTACGCTCGAACTCGATTGAACACCCCACTCAACGAAATATGATAAATAACAAACTTTAGACACAGACGGTAATCGGGGGCATACCATATCTTTGAATAAAATGAAAATACCTCTCATGTGTTTTATTTAATTGACGAAAAAATGTTATTTTTATTAGCAATATTTTAATATTTTAACAAGTAAAAGGGATTACCCTCTTCTTGTCGGAACGTTGGAGGGAAAATTCTTACCCAGATCAGGTTTAGTCGAACCCAAAGTAACTACATGACAAGTATAATACGCTTGCTTTGAGATTGGATGTAACTCCCAAGAAAGTGACCAATCACAAAGCAAGTGCAATACACTTGCTTGGTAGTTGAATGGATTTGGCCAAGTCGGGCTTGGACAAGAATGTTCCACGTGGGAGTATCTTTTACGATTTGTGAAGAAAGTAAAACTTGATGGGATTCGGTAAGATAAGCAGCCCTAGGCACAACAGAATTTAAAATTTTATAGGACCTCTTACGGAATCTTGCCAGGATACATCTCTAGTTGTATATATATGAATATATTAACGACAAGAATAATTAGATCCAAATTATACCTGTCTCCTTGCAAATCCAAGTAGCTCAGCAAAGTTGCGTTTTTCCCTCAGGTAGGTCGATCCAAAGCCTCCTTGTGGCGCCCCACGTGTTGCGCCTCTACGAGTTGATACACCACAATATCACGAAAATTAATATATCCTAATCGATTAGAACATAGGGTATATTAATATCTAGGATTTGAGAACGACTTAGGAGCTAAAATCGAAAATGAAAAATTCTTCCAAATGGGAAGAGGGTTTGGCCGATTTTGTGCAGGGAGAGGGAGAGAGAATTTTTCTTTGCTTGGTTTTTGCTCTTAGAGTTATGTCTATGATATAACTATAAGTTACCTATTTATAGTTATCTCATTAACCTAGTCCTCTTAGGATTAGGACTTTAATTCTCCTACATGGGCCATGACCCTCTTTAATTAGAAGACTAAGTCTTACAATTAATCTATGGCCCACTTAATTAATTTAATTAGACTTTATTTAATTTCTCAATTAAATAACCCAATTAATTAATTACTCTCCCAACTAATTAAATTAGATTCTAAGTCTATTTAATTAATTCTTCCTTTAATTAATTAAATTCAACTTAATTAATTAACTCACAAATTAAATTCCAATTTAATTTATGATTCTTGATCCAATTCCAATCGGATCCATTTAGCTCCAATTGGGTCGACCCAGTCACTTCAATCGACCCAGTCAATTTATTTGACCCAGTCGACCCAATCTTTGACTTAATCTTTATGAGCTACTTACATAAAGTCGTCATTTACCTTGGCCAAGGATTTTTACCAGAATTAATTTCTCACAGAATTCCATAGGAGAATTTCCCAACCTATCAAGTCGGATCAATGGATTCTTTGTTGATGATATGAATCTGCATACGAGTTCCTCTATACCCAACACGAGTCCACAAAGACTTTCTGGTAATCTCCAGTCAGTCGGAACTCACATCAAAGCATAGACGTTCTCGCACCAGATAAACCCTATCACCTCAAGTAGTTAGGGATCGTTCCTCGTATACTATTGCAAATTGGAATAACTTCAACCCCGATATGCGACTACCACTTCCATGGTGAGTTATTTCCTAATTGGGGTATTCAGTGCGCTTGCTATCCCAGCAAGCCACCCATTTATGTGTATCGACTATCCCAGTCACGCTCGTGGACCCCAGCGTTCTCCTGTTCATCGGAGTATACACAACAGTGAGAGTCTAACCGAATCAACCGATGTCCTATCTCGATTGGATTCTACGATATTGGTCCCAAGTGGTCAGATGAGGTCTAGAGGGGGGTGAATAGACCTCTGAAAATTTTAAACGAATTTTAACTTTAAAACTTTTGCTTAACTATAAGCAGACTAAGCTATTACAGAACAGTAAGCTTATAGGGCTGATCGCGAACAAATCTTTGAACAGCTTTGTTGACCACTAGTCTGATAGTCACTTAGCTGAATTTAGTCAAAATCAGTTTTAATACCAGAATACTTGCAGCGGATGATTTAAGTGTTTTTCACAAGTATACTTAGTAGTTTGAAAGATTTTATCCCCAGTTTTGTAAAACTCCTTTAAATCTTTTTCAAACAGTTTTATGAAGTGTTTTATGTAGTCTGAAAATATGCAAGTAAAATGCAATGTAAAACACAAGAATTTTTATAGTGGTTATATGGATGTTAATATCCTTTAGTCCACTCTTCCAAGTCACCAAGATCTTGGGTTATACACAGTAATTAGTACACTCCACTTACGCCAAAACAACAAATGAATCTGGCCGTAATCTCGCAATAGGAAATCACAAAGAAGTCCTATTCTACAGAGACTTATCACTCACAAAGATGGATAAGTACTCCTCACAACACTCTAATAGATTTCACTCAGAAAAATGTATCTATATTTGATCTTCAGCTTCAGCTTGAGTCAACGAATGACAAGGCTGATGAGTGAGTTGTTCTTGAGCTTTTAAGACTTAGAAAATATTTTTCTTTGAATTCAATCTCTCAGTTGTTGTGTGTGTTGTAGCTAGTTTTCTCTTCGTCTCTTCAGCTATTTATACTCACTCATTTGAATTATATCCGTTGATGAGAGACACAATTCAAATTTCTCGATTTCTGGTCCTTAATTTCCGCGAACGGCTCTCTGCACAGTGACAGTACTGCAGACTGTACTTTCTGTCCGGCAGCATTAAATGCACCGACCTGATACTTGGTATTTCTTCAATCATTTGTCATTAATAGCCTCAGACTTCAGCACTTATTACTTCAGTGGCATTTATTACCGTTGGGACGACTTCTTGATCCTTTCCACTTGGCTGATCAGAGTACAAGTCTGATGATGAACAAAGCTGATCTCAAACTTGAACAAATCTGATTTGAGTCGGCTGATATACACCAGTCTGATTTCATCTCTTCAGCAGATCAGTAGTCTTCTGGACCTTGAATATTTGACCCTCTGATTTGTCTTCATACTTGGTCAAAATTCTTCTAAGGGATATAAACTAAGTTTTCCTTACTTAGCTGATCTTGATGAGTTTTGGAAATCATCAAAACCTCCCTTAATTTCTCTAACTTTAGTGCACTCTTATCTTCATCTTTATCCAACAATTTCCCCCTTTTTGATGATGACAAAACTTCAGCTAAGTACCTGTTACCTAAACTAAAGTTTTAATCCTCAAAATTTCTGAGATAGAAATGTATGTTGGAATAAAAACTTGAACTTTTATATATTGAAAGTGATTACAAGTTACAAGTTTTTCATCAGATGAGATAACTTAGGAAAATAAAGAAAACTAATTACAATAAATAGTCTGATCAAATCATCAGTTTCTTCACTTTCTTCTTCAACCTCCTCATAATACTCATAAGAGGATTCTTCGTCATCATCTTCTTCTTCATCAGCAGCATCATCTATGACTAGATTGGACTTGACAGCTTCCATTTTCTGTTTGATTTCTTGTTCTCTTTTCAGCTCTTTTTCTACCTCCTCCATCTTTTTCTTTATCCTCTCTTCATCCTTGTACTTGGTAAATGACTCTGATTGTTCTTCAGTAGTTTCCTTGGATGCAGTCATTTCTTTATCAGGCTTGGCTTGTTCCTTGGGTTCTTCGTCAGACTTTTCTTTGTCATCAGCCTTTCCAATTTCTTCAGCAGCAGCCTTTTCATCTACCTTATCATCAGTCTCCTTATCTTTGGCAGCATCAGTTTCCTCAGCCTTTTCTTGAAGTGCTTGATTTTCAGTAGCAGCAGCTTGAATGGTTGTCTCTTCCACTTTATCTTACCCCTTTTTGTCATCATCAGGGTTGATAGGAAGGTTGAGGGCAACAGGTTGGATCCTGACAGCAGCAAATAATCATTTGATGTTCTGATTGATTAGGTCATGGCTTGCAGTGCGATGATTGAGAGTGGTAGAGATTTGATTAGCTTGATCATTGATGCAGTCGATGTTAAGTTGGAGAGTGGAGATTTCTTCATCAATTCTGTTGGCAGCTTTATGAACTTCTTCCACCAACAAACAATTTCCTGTAGTCTCCTCCTCAGCCACTTTGAGGAATGTGTCTGTGAGATGAGCAATTTGATCTTCACTCCTCTTTCAATATTCATGTTCATATCTAAGACACTATGTGTCATCCTTAGAGTATTATCCTCCGGCAGAGGGAAGTTGTCAATGGCATCCTTCACCATTATTTCAGTATTTTTCTGCATTTGTTCCAACTGCAGCTGGTTCTTTTCTTCTATGTCTTTCTGCATTTTCTCCAGTAGCAGCTTGTTCCTCTCTCTTCCATTTCTCTTAAGGAACTCTCCAGCATTATTTGGAAGGCTTCCATCAGTGATGAGTGCATATCAGCTGTTGGAATTTGAGGTGATGCAGTTTGATCTTCTTTCTGTTGAACAAGATTGTCTCTCAGATCAGCTTCATCCTTAGCATTTTCTTTATCAGTCCTCTCAATGGCTAAAGGCTCTTTAGCAGCAGCAGGCTGATCTGTGATATCTTCAAAGATCTTGTTAATAATCTTGCCATCATCACTGAAGACTGTTGTTTGACGAATCATTCTCACAACAGGCAGACGATTTGGAGCAGGTTTCTGCACTTTAGGCAATTCTTGATAACTTTTTACTTCTTTGCCAAATGTAATCTGCTGGACACCAGGCATAGCAGGCAGATCACTTGGAGAACCTTGTTCATATCTTGACTTGTCAGCCCAATTCTTCAAGGCTGTCAGAACAGCAATTTGCACAGCTCTTTCTGTTGGATCATCCTGCTTCCGTTTCTTGGCTGGCAAAGATTTAGAAATAATCTTTACTTCTTCAGTAGCAAAGTCTTGTGCATACTTATGCATTCTATCTCTAACGAAGTCTGGATCCAGTGCTCTGGTGATGGAAGTAGTCTTTAGCCAATCGAGGACCCACTTTTCCTCATTAGCAAGTTCTTCCCAGCTCTGGATCTCTTCATAGATCTGTTCACCCTAAACTCTCTCCATTTCATGTATCTTTTCTTTTCGTGAGTGAACAAGGTCTTAAGCATCAGCTTCTTGTCAAAGTAAGCTAGTGCTTTTTCGAACATGTTGAAAACAGAAGAGTCATAATTCACAATTTCAAAAGCTCTTCTTACTTCAAACTTTTTCTTTGTTTGAGCCACGCCAGCAGGCATCTTATTTTTAGCATTTAAAGATTCACCAATCTTTATGCCTCCAGCAATGTTAGGACCATGAGCATCCTTTTTGCTAAGCTCAAGAACAAGTGCTATCTCAGCATCCTCAACAGCTTTGCGTTCTGCCTCAGACATCTTCCGTTTCTGTTCTTCTTTTTCAGTTTCTTTTGCTGAGCTCAAGGACCCTTTGTTCTTCTTGGTCATCCCTTTTTCTCTGCTCTGCCTCTTCCCTCTTTTTCTTGTCAGCAGCTGATACTTTCTTTCTTTTGATAAGTATCTTCCTCTTTCCTTTCTTTTTATCAGCTGTCTGGTCTTCTTGAGTATTGGCAGGTGCAGGGCCAGTAGATGCAAGTGGTGCAGCTGCTATTGGATTGATGATCTGCACTTCGGGATCATCATGAGGTTGAGCAACCTCAGTTGTTAGTTATGTTGAAGTAATATGTGGGGCGGTTTGACCATCAGCTTGCTTTTCCTTAGCAGATTCTTCATCAGCTCCAGCAGGCCTCTCTGCTGATGGAGGAATTTCTCTGACTAAGTCAGACAGTTCAGTAGGAGAATCAATGAAGGTCATTCTCTTCCTGACTGTTTTCCTTGAACAGGTTGGGAAGCTCATGTATCCCTAAGTTGACTTCTTGTCCTGCGAGCAACATGCTCATCAGGATGTTCAGCAGATATTGTCCTTGAAGGTGAGGCAGGAGACATGTTCCTTATCTCAGCAGTTGTCTGATTGATGATATTATCAGCAACATCCTTCGCAACAGGCTCATCTACTCTAGCTTGAACAGCTAGCTCAGCTGTTTGAGCAGATGCCTTCTTCAATTTCTTGGGAGCCACTTCTTTTGGCTCATTAGCCTTCTTCTTTTTCTCAGCCTTTGCCTGAGCAGTAGGCAGGGCTGTTTTGGTACCTTTCTTCTGCTTCTTGGTAGGAACCTTTTCCTTAGGTTCCTCCTCTTCTTCTTTTTCCTCTTCTTCTTTTTCCTCTTCTTCATTCTTTCTTTTCTTTCATCCTCTCACAGCCTGGTAACTGGACATTGCTTTGGAAATGTGGATTTCCTTCCCATCGGTCATTCCACAACCCAAATTGTAAAATAGGTAACTCAAGATTATCCTGTGATTTGATTGCTTCTTCAGGTGGAAGTTGGCCAAGATGTACCAGATCACCACCGACCAATTTATTTCAATGCCATAATAAACAACAACCATTATACAGTACCTCTTCATGGTGATTGCATCCAGAGAGAAAGTGCAGTTCTCTATCAGTTTTGACACAATGTCAGCCATGCGCTGAAACTCGTCCTTCAACTGTTTCTTTTTCAGGTTTCCAATCATTACTTCATTATCCTTGGCACAGATTGCCCAGAACTCAAGGATTTTATCCTCTGCCAGAGTGGTAACATCTATTCTTCCTTGATTTGAAAGTCCAAACTGCTCGTGCAACAGAGCAGGAGTGTTGAAAATTGAAGTTCCGTTAATGGTTGCCTTGATATCCTTCGTGTCAAAATCAACAGCCTTATCAGTGTTCTAGTACTCAATCACCTGGTCCTTCCAAACCATCTCAGCATGCGATTCCATGAATTTAATCAGTGTAGCAGCTTTGAATTTTTCCAGGATCTCCTACATGACGGGGGTGCCGGACTGATGATAAGCATCATACACAAGGTACATGCCTTCAGCCTTGGCTTCTTGTTGAGGATTCATCTTTGATTCTATGAAGAGTTAGTGAAAAAAAACAGAGAGTTTGCAGAGATTGAAAGCAGAAAAATTCTCACAAGTGCGTTTGAAACTATTTGGGTGCGTAAAGAGCCACAAGTTTGATCAGATATGGATTTATAGAGTTAGGGTATTTCGTTTTTCGTGATACCTGCCAACCGTTAGATTCGTTTCTGTCAGTTCTAATCGTGGGGCGACAGTTACGCGATTTGAATTTCAGAGCACATTAAATGATGGGCGGGAATATGAACCGCCTAAGTTTTTGATAGGATAGTGCCCTGCAAGCCAGTTCTGTTAGCTTGTAATAGATCTATCCTGTATGAAACGATCTTTGATTTTATAATAATACGCATGTTTATTTATATATGTATAAGGATAAACAATGGCCAACTTCATCTTTCGCAAATACATTTAAGCGATTGGTTGAAACCCTTAGATTACATTTGACTATGGGACGATTCACTTCAGTACTGAGTGCAATCATGAAACAGTCTCAAAGGTCGTAATCTTAAATCTGTTCCAAGTCATAGATTCCGAACGAGACGGGGTATCGTAGGAATCGCCAAGACTTGTACAAGTATGCATGATTCACATGGAGTGAATTTGTAGTGTTTCATGAGCAAGGAATTTGAGTCCAGTGCATACGAGTAGGTGGTTCAATGGAGGATTGAACGCATCGAACGACCAGAACAGAGAAACCCATTGTGGAAGCGCATGACGCATATCGGTGATGGGATGTTTCTCAAGGAATATAATAGTGTACGATTTAGTCCTTTGACTTGAGGTACTAGGGCGAATTCGGTGCATGAAAATGCGTACTTAGATCTAGGTATAGGCCACGTAGCTTGGTCATAACATGCCTAGGTTGGGTGCGTATAGACATGTGCGCGAGTGGTTAGTACCGATATGGAATCTATTGACTCACTGTAATGGGTGAGAGAATTTCCTATACGATTCTTAGATAATATATCCAAGGATTCTGCGGCCGCAGTCGGTGACGGATTTGGAAAGGGGTTTCCAAATTTAGAAGGTCACAAAGGTATATTATCCTGAATTAGAAAGTATAGTTATCGAGACAAATTTAGAGGTGCCGATCAATTCACACACCCTAAGTCTTGATCGGGAATATTAGTCGATAGAAGGACCGTATGTACATGGCAATTATATGAGACGAGGTTCACAAATATCAATTCACCTGAAATTGGGCTTCATGGGCTTGTGGCTAGACATCGACCATGAAGTGTGGGTACTCCTGAATTAATAGAGGATTTAATTCTAGGAGTGGTTAATTAAAGGTTGTTTAATTAACCGGAACAATTTATTGTTCATAAATTAAATCACGAAGGATTCGTGGGCCTGCTGCCAGTTGATGGTGAACCCAGAGGGTCACACACAATACAATTGGACGGTGACTGTTATAAAAGGACATGAAAGGAATTAATTGATTTAAAGGTAATTAAATCAATTAAATGAATTAAAAGTATTTAATTCAAGTGGGAGATTAATTAATTGGCTAACTTAATTGATAATTGTGATTTAACCGTTTTTCGTCGGGTTAATTTAATATCAGTGAATTTGTGATATCGGGGGTTTGGATATCGAATTATTCAGTATATTGGGTTCTGTTACTTTATTCTGGATGGATCGTTTACAAAGAAAAGCAATAATCAAAGGCAAGAAGTAAAACCATTAACGAAATTAAGAACGCAATGATATGGAGGTAAAGTTCTGCAATAATAATGGATATTATTGAGTTCTATTGTTATCAATGTATTCTTGTGTAATCTCAGAATTAAGAGAATTCATCGGTCTCTTATACAATGAATAACTAGGTATTTATATTACGCTAAACCTAGTATTACAAGGAATCATAGTCCTAGTTGGACTCGGCCCAACCTATCCTTCTTGGGTCCGGAGTGTAATCTTTACTCGGAGCGAGCGGCATCAGGCTGGGTCAGTAAGAAGATCTCGATCCGTTAGAGTTGGTCGAATCGATCTTGTAATCTTTGTTCGATCAGACTAGTATGTAGGGTGCGAAATAGCCCCCATCAGTACTCCCTCACTTCTTCGAGCGTATAGATAATAGGAGCTCGTAGAAGTAGATAAAACTTGTCGACTGTTTCTTTTCTATGAACGGAGCCTCGTTAAAAACCTTACTTAAGAAAAAACCCAGTGGGAAAAAATCTTAAGTAAGGAAAAGAGTGCTACGTATCATAGATAGTCGTTTCTTCTGTCTAATTATGGATCGCCACGCGTCCATTCAGGAGGCTTTTTGTATCCTTCCGTTGAATTTCAGTTCTTCTTTTCCTCAGAGAGAAATTTTCCTTTAGGTGCTTTTCACCTATCCATGTCTTCCATTATTAGCTTTTCAACTGTACATATCCCTAGCCAGTATATCATACTCTTGATATGGGAGGAATTGGAAAATGTAACAGTCCTGGCCAGATCTGACCCGTTCAGACCTCCTTCAGCAATTCTTTGGAAAATTAGGCAGTGACGGTCTTATAGTTTCGAATAGGGAGGGCTATTCTCCTGATTTCGATGTCAGATTTCTTGGATTCTAAATGGAATTCTTGTATAGCCAACTTAGTAGTCCCCCTATGATGTATGAGGCAGTTACGACCCCCATATGGTGGAGGCTCTGGTTGTATCGAGGAGTTTTTATCGAGCGGATCGATGTTTACTCAACTCGTTTTGTTCAGACTTAGGTTTTTAATACCTGAAGTCTTTTAATCATTATAGATATATCGAGGAGTTTTTATCGAGCGGATCGATGTTTACTCAACTCATTTTGTTTAGACTTAGGTTTTTCGCACCTGAAGTCTTTTAATCATTATAGATATATCGAGGAGTTTTTATCGAGCGGATCGATGTTTACTCAACTCGTTTTGTTTGGACTTAGGTTTTAATACCTGAAGTCTTTTAATCATCATAGATATATCGAGGAGTTTTTATCGAGCGGATCGATGTTTACTCGACTCGTTTTTGTCGTCGGAATGAGGAGTGTTTATTGAGCGGATCAATGTATACTCGACTCATTTATAATTTAGACTTAGGTTTATCACCAAAAAGTCTTTTTTACTGTTGAATATATATATGTCGAGGAGTTTTTATCGAGCGGATCGATGTTTACTCAACTCGTTTTTGTCGTCGGAATGAGGAGTGTTTATTGAGCGGATCAATGTATACTCGACTCATTTATAATTTAGACTTAGGTTTATCACCAAAAAGTCTTTTTTACTGTTGAATATATATATGTCGAGGAGTTTTTATCGAGCGGATCGATGTTTACTCAACTCGTTTTTGTCGTCGGAATGAGGAGTGTTTATTGAGCGGATCAATGTATACTCGACTCATTTATAATTTAGACTTAGGTTTATCACCAAAAAGTCTTTTTTACTGTTGAATATATATATGTCGAGGAGTTTTTATCGAGCGGATCGATGTTTACTCAACTCGTTTTTGTCGTCGGAATGAGGAGTGTTTATTGAGCGGATCAATGTATACTCGACTCATTTATAATTTAGACTTAGGTTTATCACCAAAAAGCCTTTTTTGCTGTTGATATAAATCGAGGAGTGTTTATTGAGCGGATCAATGTATACTCGACTCGTTTCGTTCTAATATTTATCAATATGCTAGTGTAATTCCACAGAGCGTTAATCGAAATAATCGATGTATAGAAAATGCTAAAATTTTTACTAATTGAACTCTAGGCTAAGGCCTTTGTTACAAGGATTAAAACTTGATAAAGTAAAATAAAACGATGCAGTATAATCTGCTAAAATTTATTTACCATAGTATTTCCTAAGGTTGACTGCGTTCCAGGTTCTTGGTAAGGCTGTCCCATCCATGTGTGCAATCTTGTATGAACCTTTCTTTCCTACGCCAATGACGATGTAAGGTCCATCCCAATTTTGTTGTAACTTTCCCACATGCTTGGATACTTCTACCTTTTTCAAAACCAAGTCCCCTTCTTTGAAGGTTCGGACGCGTACCTTTTGATTGTATGCTTTCTCCATATCTGCCTTAGTGGCTTGTAGGCGTACAGCAGCTTTATCTCTTAAGGCTTCTGTTAAATCAACGTCATTTTCCCTCGCCTTTTCATTTTCTTCTTTATTGAACATCTCTATTCTTGGAGTTGGAATTAAAGTTTCCACAGGGATAACAGCTTCCGACCCATATACCAAGCTGAAAGGGGTTTCTCCAGTTGAGTTTCTTACCGTGGTTCGATTAGTTTCTCAACTTCTCTCTTAAGGTGAAAACAATTCTCCGTTCGATGTCCGTGTGCCCTATGGTACTTACAGTATTGATCGTAGTTTCGAGATCCTGGTCTTGGCTGTGCGATTTTTCTCGCCTCGGGAATCCAGTTATTTCTTTCTAGAATTTCCAATATTTCTTCCATTGGAATATTTAACCTCGGGTGTTCTACATGATTCACCCTGCTTCTGGTTGGTTGCTCAGGGTTTCTTGGTCTTTGGTAGAAATTGGGTTGCCTATCTTGGTCGGCTTTGTTGTATTCCAGTTGCTGGAAGACATTACCTCTCCTGAAGGATCGCTCGAAATCCAAAGATTTTTGGATAGGAAACCTGTCATGCCGTTTTGAGCTTGAGGTAGTGGCTTTGTTTTTGTTTTTATCCTTAAAGGAATTCATCTCTTCTTGAGTCATATATTTAGATGCTAGGCTCATGATGTCGGCGAACGTTCTTGGTTGCTTTCGACTGAGGGCATTTCCGAACTGCCAGTTTTTAGTGAGATCGAAGAGGATAGATATTATGTAATCGATATTTGGGGAATCGATTTTAAGCAATTCTACGTTGAATCTGGCCAACCAATCCCTTAGAGATTCTCCTTCTTGTTGATATATAGTTCCAAGGTAGCTCATTGGAAGTTTTTGTCTCTTCTGGCTGGCGAACTGCTATGTCAATTTGTTACAGAGTTCCCTAAAGCTGAATATGGAGTTGGCAGGTTGTTTCGCGAACCAGTCCAACGCGAGTCCTTCGAATGTGGTTACCATTAATTTGGCAGTGAATTCAGCAGAGTGGGCATATAAATTCATTATATTCGTAAAGCTAAAAATATAATCATCCGGGTCAGTGGTTCCATCATAGCGAGGTAGTCTGCCCGGGACTTGTCCGATCGATTGTGCCTCTTTTATTTCCCTGCAGAAGGGAGAACAGGCCGCAAGGCTTTCCTGGAGTTCCGTGGTTCGGGCCCACGGATTTTGAATAGACCGTAAGCGTTGTTCAAGTCGGTCCTGCACCATCCTTTCAATTTCTCTTTCCGTCAGTCGAGCCGTTCGTGGTCGATCAGGGATTGTATCATCTATATCATCCTCAATAGGGATAATTGTTCGTTCCCTGGATCTACTGCGCCTCGCCGGGGTTTTTCTGTGAGCTCGTTTCCTTCGAGGATTGTTGTCGGAGGGTTTCGAATTGTCCTGTTGTGGGCTGTGTAGCGAGCGGTGCTCGCTTGGTGGGCTATCAGCTTGTTGAGATACATGATCGTTTTGTCCGGGCGTTCTCCGAGCAGGAATTGTCCTGGCAGCCCTAGGGTTTTGCGGAATTTGATCAAGCACAAGTAATTCTTCCGGGGAGAGTGATTTAAAGAGCATCGCTATTTGTCGTAATTTCTCCTGAGCACCCGGGAGAGGAGCAGGGATCTCGGGGACTTCCGGCTCTTCCTGTATCGTGCCGGGAGGACCTCCTAGGGGTTCATGATCTCGGGGATGGGTATTCTGTAAATTCTCGTCGGTATTGGGAACGTTATTATTGTCGTTCTCCCGTGGATCTTCAGATGTGTCATGACCGGTGGTTGTGTTACTTCTTGCTCCGACACGGGCGCTTTTCCTTGGGCGAGCCATATGTCGATCGAATAATTAACCTAGCCCCTCGGTGGGCGCCAACTGATTTAACCGTTTTTCGTCGGGTTAATTTAATATCAGTGAATTTGTGATATCGGGGGTTTGGATATCGAATTATTCAGTATATTGGGTTCTGTTACTTTATTCTGGATGGATCGTTTACAAAGAAAAGCAATAATCAAAGGCAAGAAGTAAAACCATTAACGAAATTAAGAACGCAATGATATGGAGGTAAAGTTCTGCAATAATAATGGATATTATTGAGTTCTATTGTTATCAATGTATTCTTGTGTAATCTCAGAATTAAGAGAATTCATCGGTCTCTTATACAATGAATAACTAGGTATTTATATTACGCTAAACCTAGTATTACAAGGAATCATAGTCCTAGTTGGACTCGGCCCAACCTATCCTTCTTGGGTCCGGAGTGTAATCTTTACTCGGAGCGAGCGGCATCAGGCTGGGTCAGTAAGAAGATCTCGATCCGTTAGAGTTGGTCGAATCGATCTTGTAATCTTTGTTCGATCAGACTAGTATGTAGGGTGCGAAATAGCCCCCATCAAATTGAGTTGCTAGTTAATTAAAAGAAATATTGATTTAATTGGACTGGTCATTTAATTAAAGTGGTTAATTAAATGGAGGATTGCAAGACATGGGCTTCTATTAATTAAAGCCCATAAGGAGTCTTGCAAACCCTAGGTCAGAAGGAGTCTATAAAAGGGGAACTACATGAGCTTAAAAGCTAACACCCTGAAAAGAAAACCCTAGCCTCCCTCTGCCCTAAGTAGTCGCCCCCTCTCCAAGCTAACCCTAGCTAGCCGCCGCCGCCACCTTAAGCCGCCGCCACCTGCTGCCGTGGACTGCTTGGTGCCGCCGCCGTCATCTCCCCTGTTCCATTGTGTTAGATCTTGATCTGTCAAGAGATCTAATACAATCCTGCAATAACAAATCTCCTGAATCCAGTTCTGAGCCTAAGATCTTGAGGTGTTGCCAGAATCCAATTGGTGTGGACTATCCCTGGAGGTGAGACACTTGGATCACTCCTGTGAACCAGATCAGATTCAGAAACGAAGCCGGAGGTTTCCACCACCTTGCCTGTGGTGAGGTATATCGCAAAAACCCCCTTTGTTAATTCATTGTGTGCGTTTTTGTTCTTGCTTTTGTATACATAATATGGAGACATCTTTTATGGGACCATTGGATACCTCGAAAAATTTTAAATTCCGCACTTTGTTGTCTGACAAATCGAGCTATATCCCAACAGTGGTATCAGAGCCAACTCCATTATTATTATACAAAAGCCTGAACATAATTATGTTCACCGTATATGTTTAATTATATGTATGAGAACACATGATAATTATGTTCTGTAAGTTGATTCTTGTTTGTTATGACTAGATCTATCAATGGGTAAAACTGCTTTTCAAGATCTGTGACGTTTTTATAGTTTTTGAAAACTTCAGGACTTTTGGGGTAGAAATCGCAAATCAGGGTTTTTGAGGGCTGAAAATTCGAAATTTTTGAAATCTGAAAATCTGAAAATTCTGGACTATTTTTGCAATTCTGGTCGCACGGTTTTTGGGGTCATTTTGCAAATTCTGAAAACTTAGGGGCTGTTTTGCAATTACCGAAACTTGAGGGGTCAATTTGAAAAATCGAAAATTTTCAAAATTCAAAATTTTATTTTCTGGAATCTGCCCAAATCTGCCCAAGGGAGTTTTTGTAACTTTTTAAAAGTTTTGGGGTCAAAGTGCAATTTTCGAAAGTTGAGGGGCCGAAAATGCAATTTTCAAAAGTTGAAAAACAGATTCTGAAATTGAGCAGAAAATTAATTTTTTGTTTACCCGGATATTTATTTTGTCATAATTAGTAGTGACTAAAAAGCAAGAATCATAGGAAGTTAGTTTTAAAAGGATGTTTTAAAATTAAGATAGAAGAAAGTAAAAGATGTTTACATGTTTCTTGCTCTACGTGAACTGTTTACGTGGTTTTCGATCGAGACGAGCCTTGACCTTAGGGTAGATGTGATTGGTTTAATTTATTGCTTGGTTTTTATTGGGCCTGCGAGCCTATTATTATTTTTGGGCCACTTTGAGCCTTTGTAATAGAATAGGGCTTTACTGCTTTCCTAGTTTAGGATGGAGGCCCATTTACAAGCAAGGTGGGAGCCCAAGAAGATAAGAAGGCCATGTATGCATGGTACAATGTGTAATAGCATAGGGCCTATTTGAGAACCTTTTAGATTGACCAATTGGGCCAACATCATTGGCTCGATGATGGCCCACATAGGAGGCTCCCGATCGAAAACATATTGTGGTAGTATGCATGCTAGGCTTGTATGGCTTTTATTTATTTGTCGATTTATATTTAGCTGCGCGCTAGAATCTAGATCGTAATAAAAGATAAAGCATAACTGAATCGGTGAGATCTCGAGGAGAGTTAGCATAACTTTCAAAACCAGAAAACCCCCTCTCGAATTAAATATTAAGTCATATTGGATTAAAATAAAATGAAGTATTTATATAAATCCAAGCCTTCCATCAATAGGGACTAACGTATGTTGTCTACTTATCGATAGAGGTGATCCAGAGTCTGGCACCCGAGTCGAAGAAAGGGACAATACGTGAAATTCCTTGACTCCTGTTTTTAACTAAACATGACAAGGGTAAGGACTGGTCAGGATGTGAGGATCGACCGATAACTAGTTACGGAGAACTCACGACCGGGCCCGTTGCTTATCACGATTGATGGGTTAGACTTAACGATTAGTAACACTTATGATGTAGCAGTGCTAGATAAGTGCGAAAGCCGAGGCAAAATAAGCTTGAAGGTTGTGGAGTAACACAATTGGTAAAATGTATACCTACCTGGAGAATTGGTTGTATGGCCACGAGTCGTGGGTGCAATTAATTGCTGCTGGGACGTCAAGACCTACTAGAAATTAAATTTCCTGAGCAATCAAAGGGGTGATTGTTTCGATAAAATAGTGGGAGAACTTTTTCGAAAACAAGTCCAAATTCGATAATTATAAGTATTAGGCATAAGATCAGTTAGCTAAATGTTGTCTTCTTTCCAATTGTAGATATTAAGTACAATGTCTAAGAATCCATTATCTGTTATCCTCGACGCAAACAAATTGAATGGCTCAAACTTTGTTGACTGGCTGAGAAATCTCAGAATCGTCCTCGACTCCGAGCGACGTAGCTATGTGCTCGACACACCCATGCCTGCTGCACCCGCAGCACGAGCTACTGAGGAACAACGAACCGCCCATGCTAAAAGGGTTGATGATGATCTTCAGGTTCGATGTCTCATGCGAGCCTCGATGTCGAATGAACTGCAGAAACAGCATGCTGCTATGCCGCTTGCTAGAGAGATACTTCTCCACCTCCAGCAGATGTTTGGAGAGAGGTCTCGTACCGAAAGGTTCGCGACCACTAAGGAGTTGTTTCATCTCAAGATGGCTGAGGGAAGCAGTGTCAAGGATCACTGTCTGCGTTTCATCAACCTGGTTGAAAAACTGGGGCGATTGGACGTGGATTTACACGCTGATCTTAGCACTGACCTCCTTCTCCATACGCTGCCCCGTTCTTTTGACCAGTTCGTGTTGAACTTCAACATGGAGGATAGAACCCTCTCTCTTCACGAACTGACCAATTTGTTGGTAACGGCAGAATCGACTCTCAAGAAAGAGAAGCCGGTGATGATTGCACACCAATCGAAGGCTGCAAAGCCTAAGAGAGGTAGGAAGAAGAAGAAGGTTGTTTCTTCGAAGGCAATCACCAAGGTGGTTGAAAAGAAGCGCAAAAGCCCAGAAGACGAATGTTTCCACTGCAAGAAAGCAGGGCACTGGAAAAGGAACTGCCCAGACTACCTAAAGATGAAACTGGTAGCCAAAGGTATTTTCTTGGTTGAAGTTAATATTTCTATTAACTGTGCATCGTGGGTGTTAGACACCGCAGCAGGTTCTCATATCTGCAATGATTTGCAGGTGATGGGAGCAGTAAGATACCTGAAGCCCGGGGATAGAATCCTGCGTTTTGGAAACGGAGCTAGGATCGCCGCTGAGGCTATTGGGGACGTCGAATTGGTTTTAGGAAATTTTACTTTGGTTTTAAGGGATTGTCTGTACGTACCAACGATAATTAAGAACATCATTTCTATACCAATGCTAGACATTGATGGTTTTAATTTTTCCATTGAAAATGGAGTTTTTAGCATATTTAAAGGTGGTTTAATGTATGCTTGTGGTACTTTGATAGATGGTCTTTATTCCCTAGAACCTGTTAAATCCGACGTCATGCACATTCAATCTAGAAAAAGAAAATATGATAATCAAACTCCACAACTTTGGCACGCTAGACTTGGACATATTTCCAAGAGTAGTATTCAAAAGTTGGTTTCCTCTAAGGCTCTTGAAATAAAGAACTTGGATGAACTCCCAACTTGCGAATCTTGTCTCAAAGGAAAGATGACCAAATCACCCTTCACAGGGAATCCCGAGCGAACCAAACAAACATTGGATTTAATCCATACTGACGTATGTGGACCATTGAGTGTCAATGCGAGAGGAGGATTCTCTTACTTCGTAACATTCACCGACGATTTTAGTCGTTATGGATATGTGTATTTCATGAAACACAAATCCGAAACTTTTGAGAAATTCAAAGAGTTTCGAATGGAAGTTGAGAATCAACTTGGACATAGTATTAAAGCACTTCGTTCTGATAGAGGTGGAGAGTACTTAAGCCAAGAATTCCTTGATTATCTAAAAGAGAATGGAATTCTCGCCCAGCGAACTCCCCCTAGGACGCCCCAACTCAATGGAGTGTCCGAGCGGAGGAACCGAACTTTGTTAGACATGGTTCGTTCCATGATGAGCTTCGCTGACCTCCCCTTTTCGTTTTGGGGCTTGGCCCTATTAACTGCATCGAAGATACTAAACATAGTACCTTCGAAGTCAGTGCCGACAACACCGCACCAAGTATGGTATGGTAAGGCACCCGTGTATTCGTACTTACGAGTATGGGGATCTCCTGCGTATGTAAAGAACAAGAAGGGAGATAAGCTAGATAGTAGATCTAGTTTGTGCAAATTTGTGGGGTATCCAAAGGAATCCATTGGATACCTGTTCTTCGATCCTAAAGAACGTAATACGTTCGTATCTAGGAACGCCCAATTCTTGGAAGAGGATTTCCTCTCCAACCGAAATGGGACAATCGTAGAACTTGATGAAGTCCAGGAATCGGACCCATCCTCACAAACAGTGGGAGCTGAACCAGAATTTACTGAACCTACTAGTACACCTACTCTTCGAAGGTCTGATCGAATTCGTAAGGAGCCAGAGCGATTTGGTTTCATTCACGAAAACGAAAGAGGTGATAATGATACAAGGACCTATCGAGAAGCGATGTCAGACATAGACTCGGGTGCATGGCTCGAAGCTATGCAATCCGAAATGGATTCCATGCATTCCAACAAGGTTTGGACCTTGGTCGATCCACCTGAGGGAACTATCCCTGTAGGATGCAAATGGATCTTCAAGCGTAAGCTTGGAATGAATGGAGAGGTTTTAACTCACAAGGCACGCTTAGTGGCGAAGGGGTATTCTCAAAGGCCTAGAATAGACTATGAGGAAACCTTCTCTCCCGTAGCGATGTCCAAATCCATTCGGATATTGCTTGCCATTGCCGCATGTCATGACTATGAGATATGGCAAATGGACGTAAAGACCGCCTTCCTCAATGGAGACATTGACAAGGAGATCTTTATGCAACAACCTGAAGGTTTTGCGTCCAAAGGAAGTGAACACAAATTATGTAAACTTCAAAGGTCGATATATGGCCTCAAACAGGCATCCCGAACCTGGAACATACGATTTGATGAGACAGTCAAGGCATTTGGCTTCATCAAAAATGTATATGAACCTTGTGTGTACAAGAAGAATAGTGGGAGCGCAGTACAATTCATTGTTTTGTACGTCGATGACATTTTGTTGATCGGAGACGATATCAAGATGTTAGCGCAGACTAAAGCGTGGTTATCCGCGCAGTTCTCTATGAAAGATATGGGAGACGCATCTTACGTATTTGGAATACGTATCTATAGGGATAGATCGAAGAAGATGATTGGACTCTCCCAATCTCAGTACATTAACACAATCTTGAAAAGATTCAAGATGGAAGAATCCAAGAGAGGATTGCTTCCAATGAGACATGGTATCTCTCTTTCTAAGTCTATGTGCCCTACAACTGACGAAGAAAAGACGAGAATGTCTCTCATACCTTATGCCTCTGCTATAGGGAGCATAATGTATGCGATGTTGTATACTCGACCAGACATAGCACACGCTCTAAGTGTAACGAGCCGCTATCAGTCAAATCCAGGCGAAGAGCACTGGACTGCCGTAAAAGCAATCCTAAAGTACCTGCGAAGGACTAAGGATATGTTTTTGGTCTACGGTGGTAGTGGAGAACTGAAACTTGAAGGATTCACTGATGCAAGTTTCCAGTCTGATGTGGATGACTTCAAATCCAACTCTGGATACATATTCCGCATCAATGGTGGAGCAGTTAGTTGGAAGAGCTGTAAACAGTCTACCACTGCTGATTCAACCACAGAAGCAGAATATATTGCAGCATCAGATGCAGCAAAAGAAAGTGTATGGATGAAAAACTTCATCCAAGAACTGGATGTTGTTCCTAGCATTGCTGAACCTGTAGTCGTCTTCTGTGACAACAACGGGGCGATAGCTCAAGCGAAGGAGCCGAGATCACACCATCAATCCAAACACGTACAGAGGAAATACCACGTGATCAGGGAGATCATGGGTAGAGGTGACATGCACATGGAGTATGTCAAATCAGAAGACAACGTAGCTGACCCACTAACTAAGCCACTTTCACAAAAGGCGTTCGTCAGTCATCTAGAGCAGATGGGTCTTAGAACCATAGGTGAATGGCTTTAGGGCAAGTGGGAGATTGATAGGATAGTGCCCTGCAAGCCAGTTCTGTTAGCTTGTAATAGATCTATCCTGTATGAAACGATCTTTGATTTTATAATAATACGCATGTTTATTTATATATGTATAAGGATAAACAATGGCCAACTTCATCTTTCGCAAATACATTTAAGCGATTGGTTGAAACCCTTAGATTACATTTGACTATGGGACGATTCACTTCAGTACTGAGTGCAATCATGAAACAGTCTCAAAGGTCGTAATCTTAAATCTGTTCCAAGTCATAGATTCCGAACGAGACGGGGTATCGTAGGAATCGCCAAGACTTGTACAAGTATGCATGATTCACATGGAGTGAATTTGTAGTGTTTCATGAGCAAGGAATTTGAGTCCAGTGCATACGAGTAGGTGGTTCAATGGAGGATTGAACGCATCGAACGACCCGAACAGAGAAACCCATTGTGGAAGCGCATGACGCATATCGGTGATGGGATGTTTCTCAAGGAATATAATAGTGTACGATTTAGTCCTTTGACTTGAGGTACTAGGGCGAATTCGGTGCATGAAAATGCGTACTTAGATCTAGGTATAGGCCACGTAGCTTGGTCATAACATGCCTAGGTTGGGTGCGTATAGACATGTGCGCGAGTGGTTAGTACCGATATGGAATCTATTGACTCACTGTAATGGGTGAGAGAATTTCCTATACGATTCTTAGATAATATATCCAAGGATTCTGCGGCCGCAGTCGCTGACGGATTTGGAAAGGGGTTTCCAAATTTAGAAGGTCACAAAGGTATATTATCCTGAACTAGAAAGTATAGTTATCGAGACAAATTTAGAGGTGCCGATCAATTCACACACCCTAAGTCTTGATCGGGAATATTAGTCGATAGAAGGACCGTATGTACATGGCAATTATATGAGACGAGGTTCACAAATATCAATTCACCTGAAATTGGGCTTCATGGGCTTGTGGCTAGACATCGACCATGAAGTGTGGGTACTCCTGAATTAATAGAGGATTTAATTCTAGGAGTGGTTAATTAAAGGTTGTTTAATTAACCGGAACAATTTATTGTTCATAAATTAAATCACGAAGGATTCGTGGGCCTGCTGCCAGTTGATGGTGAACCCAGAGGGTCACACACAATACAATTGGACGGTGACTGTTATAAAAGGACATGAAAGGAATTAATTGATTTAAAGGTAATTAAATCAATTAAATGAATTAAAAGTATTTAATTCAAGTGGGAGATTAATTAATTGGCTAACTTAATTGATAATTGAGTTGCTAGTTAATTAAAAGAAATATTGATTTAATTGGACTGGGCATTTAATTAAAGTGGTTAATTAAATGGAGGATTGCAAGACATGGGCTTCTATTAATTAAAGCCCATAAGGAGTCTTGCAAACCCTAGGTCAGAAGGAGTCTATAAAAGGGGAACTACATGAGCTTAAAAGCTAACACCCTGAAAAGAAAACCCTAGCCTCCCTCTGCCCTAAGTAGTCGCCCCCTCTCCAAGCTAACCCTAGCTAGCCGCCGCCGCCACCTTAAGCCGCCGCCACCTGCTGCCGTGGACTGCTTGGTGCCGCCGCCATCATCTCCCCTGTTCCATTATGTTAGATCTTGATCTGTCAAGAGATCTAATACAATCCTGCAATAACAAATCTCCTGAATCCAGTTCTGAGCCTAAGATCTTGAGGTGTTGCCAGAATCCAATTGGTGTGGACTATCCCTGGAGGTGAGACACTTGGATCACTCCTGTGAACCAGATCAGATTCAGAAACGAAGCCGGAGGTTTCCACCACCTTGCCTGTGGTGAGGTATATCGCAAAAACCCCCTTTGTTAATTCATTGTGTGCGTTTTTGTTCTTGCTTTTGTATACATAATATGGAGACATCTTTTATGGGACCATTGGATACCTCGAAAAATTTTAAATTCCGCACTTTGTTGTCTGACAAATCGAGCTATATCCCAACAGTTTTATTTGTAAAAGCGTATTTTATATAAAACGTTTTTAAATAGAAGGCTTTTACACAACTAAAGTACTTATCTGATGGACTAGTGTCCTGATGACAGGCTGTTATCAGTGAAGGCCAATAACTGATAACCTTCATCGGCAGTTTGTCAATCCAGCTAGGTTAATATTCTTTAATATTCAAACGTCGATCTTCTGATGAAAACATAAATTCAACTAACTTTCATCAACAAATTTCATCTTTTAATCAGAAGTACCGCTAGTCTTACACGTTCCCCCTGACTTTAAGAATCCATAAGTTAACTAGTCTATTGAGAGTTAACCTTTGAAGATAATAAGGTGTGTAAGCTGATGAACTTCAGTCTTCTGTTGAGTTCCCCCTCAGCTTATGCATCCAGCTTTAGTAGACCCAGTTCAGCTCTTAGAGTTGAAAACCTTGTCTCACTTAGAGGTTTTGTGAAGATGTCAGCGAACTGATTTTCAATAAAAACATATTCTATTATGACATTTCCTTTCTCCACATGATCTCTAATGAAGTGATGTTTGATCTCAATATGTTTAGTCCTTGAATGACCTGTAGTATTATGAGTAAGTGAGATTGCACTTGTATTGTCACAGTAGATAGGTATCCCACTGATTTTAATGTTGTAATCTTCTAGTTGATGTTTCAACCATAATATCTGTGCACAACAAGCTTCAGCAGCTATGTATTCAGCTTCAGTAGTAGATATGGATACTGAAGTCTGTTCCTTACTCATCCAAGAGATCAGGCGACTACTGGTGGGATAGTGCCCTGCAAGCCAATACATTTAGCTTGTACTGGAACTATCATTATCTTTCTTTAGTATATATGACTTAATACGCATGTTTATTTATATGTGTATAAGGATAAACAATGGACAACTTCATCTCTCGCGAATACATTTAAGCGATTGGATGAAACCCTTGGATTACATTAGACTATGGGACGATTCACTTCAGTACTGAGTGCAATCATGAAACAGTCTCAAAGGTCGTAATCTTAAAACTGTTCCAAGTCATAGATTCCGAACGAGACGGGGTATCATAGGAATCGCCAAGACTTGTAAAAGTATGCATGATTCACATGGAGTGAATTTATAGCATTTCATGAGCAAGGCATTTGAGGCCAGTGCATATGAGTAGGTGGTTCAATGGAGGATTGAACGCATCGAACGACCCGAACAGAGAAACCCATTGTGGAAGCGCATGACGCATATCGGTGATGGGATGTTTCTCAAGGATTATAATAGTGTACGATTTAGTCCTTTGACTTGAGGTACTAGGGCGAATTCGGTGCATGAAAGTGCGTACTTAGATCTAGGTATAGGCCACGTAGCTTGGTCATAACATGCCTAGGTTGGGTGCGTATGGACATGTACGCGAGTGGTTAGTACCGATATGGAATCTATTGACTCACTGTAATGAGTGAGAGAATTTCCTATACGATTCTTAGATAATATATCCAAGGAATCTACGGCCGTAGTCGGTGACGGATTTGGAAAGGGGTTTCCAAATTTAGGAGTCACAATGGAATATTATCCTGAATTAGAAAGTATAGTTATCGAGACAAATTTAGAGGTGCCGATCAATTCACACACCCTAAGTCTTGATCGGGAATATTAGTCGATAGAAGGACCGTATGTACATGGTAATTATATGAGACGAGGTTCACAAGTATCAATTCACCTGAAGTTGGGCTTCATGGGCTTGTGGCTAGATATCGACCATGAAGTGTAGGTACTCCTGAGTTAATAGAGGATTTGATTCTAGGAGTGGTCAATTAAAGGTTGTTTAATTGACCGGAGCAATTTATTGTTCATAAATTAAATCACGAGGAATTCGTGGGCCTGCTGCCAATTGATGGTGAACCCAGAGGGTCACACACAATACAATTGGACGGTGACTGTTGAAAAGGATACAAAAAGAATTAATTGATTTAAAAGTAATTAAATCAATTAAATGAATTAAAAGTATTTAATTCAAGTGGGAGATTAATTAATTGGCTGACTTAATTAATTAAATACTTAATTGAGTTGCTAATTAATTATATATAAAAGAGAAATATTGATTTAATTGGATTGGGCATTTAATTAAGTAATTAATTAAATGAAAGGCTTGCAAGACATGGGCCTTTAATTAAAAGCCCATAAGAAGTCTTGCAAAACCTAGGTCAAGAGGGAGTCTATAAAAGGGGTTATACTTGAGCTCAAAAAGCTAACATCCTAGAAGAAAACCCCAGCCTCTCCTCTCAACCCTACCCGCCCCCTCTCCTTTGCGCCGCCAACCTAGAGCCGCCGCCACCTGCTGCCGTGAGCTGCCCTAGAAACGCCGCCGCCGCCTCTCCCTTGTTCCACAGTGTTAGATCTTGCACTGGCAAGTAGATCTGCACAGTTCTGCTTCGACAAATCTCCTAGATCCAGTTCTGAGCCTAAGACTAGGAGGTGTTACCAGAATCCAATTGGTGTGGACTAACTTTGGAGGTGAGACGCTTGGATCACTACTGTGAACCAGATCCAGATCCAGATCCAGTTTCAGAACCAGAACTGAAGGTTGCTACCACCTTGCCTGTGGTGAGGTATATCGCAAAATCCCCCTTGTTTAATTACTATGTGCGTTTTTGTTTCTTGCTTGCGTATAATTAATATGGAGAATCTAATATGGAACCTTGGGTGCTTCGAAAAATTTTAAATTTCGCACTGTCGTTGTTCTGACAATCGAGGCATCCCAACCACTATCCCAACAGTGGTATCAGAGCCAACTCCATCATTATTATACGAAAAGCCTGAACATAATGTGTTTTCACCGTATATGTTTAATTATGTATATGTAAACACGTGATAAATATGTTATGTAAGTTGATTCTTACTTGTTATGACTGGATCTATGATTAGGTAAAACTGCTTTTTTAGATCTGTGCCGTTTTTATAGTTTTTGAAAACTCCAGGACTTTTTGAACTAAAAATCGCATATAGGGTTTTTGTGGGCTGAAAAATTGAATTTTTAAAATCTGGAAATTTCAAAATTCTGGACTGTTTTTGCAAATCTGGTCGCACAGGTTTTGGGGTCAATTTGTAATTTCCAAAAACTTTGGGGCTGTTTTGCAATTATCGAAACTTGAGGGGTCGAGGGGTCAATTTGAAAAATCAAAAAATTTCAGAATTCAAAATATTATTTTCTGGTAGCTGCCCAAATCTGCCCAGGTGTGTTTTTGTAACTTTTTAAAAGTTTTTGGGGTCAAAGTGCAATTTTTGAAAGTTGAGGGGCGAAATTGCAATTTTCAAAAGTTGAAAAACAGAATCTGAATTTGAGCAGAAAATTTTATTTTTGTTTACCCGAATATTCATTTGTCATAATTAGTAGTGACTAAAAAGTAAGAATCATAGGGAGTTAGTTTTAAAAGGTAGTTTTAAAATTAAGAAATAAATAGGTAAAGGATGTTTGCTTGTTTCTTGCTCTATGTGAATTGTTTACGTGGTTTTCGATCGAGCCGAGCCTTGACCTTAGGTTAGATGTGATTGGTTTAATTTATTGTTTGGTTTTTATTGGGCCTGCGAGCCTATTATGTTTTTAGGCCACTTTGAGCCTTTGTAATAGAATATGGCCTTACTGCTTTCCTAGTTTAGGTTGGAGGCCCGTCTACAAGCAAGGTGGGAACCCAAGAAGATATGAAGGCCATGTATGCATGGTACATTGTGTAATAGCATAGGCCCATTTACAAACCCTTTAGATTGACCAATAGGGCCAACATCATTGGCTCGATGATGGCCCACATAGGAGGCTCCCGATCGAAAACATATTGTGGTAGTATGCATGCTAGGCTTGTATGGCTTTTATTTATTTGTCGATTTATATTTAGCTTGTATGGCATTACGCGCTAGAATATTAGATCGTAATAAAAGATAAAGCATAATTGATTAGGTGAGATCTCAAGGAGAGTTAGTATAACTTTCAAACCAGAAATTCCCCTCTCGAATTAAATATTAAGTCATATTGGATTAAAATAAAATGAAGTATTTATATAAATCCAAGCCTTCCATCAATAGGGACTAGCGTATGTTGTCTACTTATCGATAGAGGTGATCCAGAGTCTGGAACCCGAGTCGAAGAAAGGGACAATACGTGAAATTCCTTGGCTCCTGTTTTTAACTAAACACGACAAGGGTGAGGACTGGTCGGGATGTGAGGATCGACCGATAACTAGTTACGGAGAACTCACGACCGGGCCCGTTGCTCATCATGATTGATGGGTTAGACTTAACGATTAGTAACACTTATGATGTAGCAGTGCTAGATAAGTGCGAAAACCGAGGTAAAATAGCTTGAAGGTTGTGGAGTGACACAATTGGCAATAAGTATGCCTACCTGGGGAATTGGTTGTATGGCCACGAGTCGTGGGTGCAATTAATTGCCGCTGGGACGTCAAGACCTACTAGGAAATAGAATTTCCCGAACAATTGAAGGGGTAATTGTTTCGATAAAATAGTGGGAGAACTTCTACGATAGAGAGTCCAACCTTAGTAGATTATAA
Source organism: Penstemon eatonii (assembly GCA_038501285.1). Taxonomy (NCBI): domain Eukaryota; kingdom Viridiplantae; phylum Streptophyta; class Magnoliopsida; order Lamiales; family Plantaginaceae; genus Penstemon; species Penstemon eatonii. The sequence goes on along the minus strand of CM076715.1, from coordinate 53,409,916 downwards.
GTATTATTCATTAACTAGTCCACTAAATGTTTGTCTTCTCTTTAGATACTGAGATATCTGTAATTATCCATTTTTATTTATCCTCGACTAATAAAATAACTGGATCAAAATATCGACTAGGCAAGAAACTTGAGAATTGTCTTAAATTACAGAAGTGGGAATGATGTTCTTAAACGACGAGCCAATGCCTTATGCGCTTCCGAGATAAGTCAATATATAAAAAACGAATCACCCGTAGAGTATGGGAATATTAATGATCGTTTCCTCATATAAAGATGAATCTCAAAAGTGAAACGAATCACCTATGAAGTATGGGAATCTTAATGATCGTTTCCTCAAATAAGCATCAAGATTGAACGAGCTATGGAAGCAACATGAGGAGCATGTCTGAAGCTTCCATCTCAAAAGGCCCGTTTTGAGGACCAGTCTTCTGAAACAAACCTTCACCTCAAAAGGCTTGTTTTGAGGAGTAGTTTTGAATCAATATGATTCGAGACTTCTAAGGATTTGTTTCAAAATTCGAGAATAATTGAAGGAACTAGTGTCAAAGATCACTGTCTTTGTTTTTTCAAACTGGTTGAAAACTGGATCGATTAAACGTAAGCCTGCAAGTGATCTTAACATTAACTTCCTCCTAAATTCTCCTCCCGCTCATTCAAATGACTCTTGAAATACACTGATCTTATTTGATAAGTCGATCACATTTCATGAATCAACCAAAGTACTGGTTAAAGGCAAATAGGATAAACCTGTCATGATCGTTTACACTTCATGGATTGCGAAGTCAAAGAAGAGTAAAATGAAGAAGAATTTATTCTCTTCTAAATACGACCATAAAGGTTGTCAAAAGAACGCAAGTAGCCTAAAAGTCGAATTATCCCACTGCATCTAAGAAAGGCACTGATATGTTTAATTGATTAGATGATCTAATTAATTAAGCAACGTTTCAATTAAAGGGTTAATTGAAAAGGAAAAAGGAAGCAATTAAAGAAGTTAATTGAAAGGAAGTAAATTAATTGAATTGAACCATTGACTCAATCTTATTGAATTAATGTGTGAAATTCAATTAATACAAAGATAATAATCCATAACTTTGGTACGCTAGACTTGGACACATCTCCAAGAGTAGGATTCAAAAGTTGGTTTCACCTAAGCTTCTTGAAAAATAGAACTTGGATGAACTTCCAACCTGCGAATCATGTCTCAAAGGAGAGATGACCAGATCTCCCGTCACAGGGAATCCAGAGCGAGCCAAACCAAATCTGGATTTAATCCATGAATATGGATCACTAAAAGTTACTGTGAGAGGAGATTACTCATACTTCGTACTTTTTGCTAATGACCTTGGTCGATAGTGAAAAATGAATCTAGTGAGATGCAAATCCGAAAAACCAAGAAAGGTATTTCAGTGCGAAGTAGAGAATCAACAAAGACATAGTATTATTCGATCTAATCGAGATAGCAAATACTTGTCAAGGATTCCTCAATTATCTCATTGAGAATGGGGTTCTCATACAATAAACTCCTCCTAAGACACCTCAACTTATTTAAGTGTCTAAAGAGATGGAATCTAACATTGTTTAACATTGTTCGATCCATATTGAGTTTTGTTAAGCTTCCTTATGCATTCTAGGAGTTAGTCCTCCTGACTGCATCGAAGATACTGAGCAAAGTACCTTCAAAGTTCGTGCCTACAAAGCTTTACCAAGAAAGGTATGGCAAAATACCTCTATGCTCTTACCTCTGAGTATGGAGATCTCCTGCCGATGGTAGAAACGAGAAAGGAGATAAATTGGCTGGTAGATCCAATTTGTATATAATTGTGGGGTATCCAACGAAATCCATTGGATACCTGTTCCACGACAATGAGAAACAATCGTTTCTTCTGAATACCCGTTCCTCTGTTGATGAATTTCTCGTCAAAGGAAATGGAAACGTCATGGAACTTGATAAAGTCCAAGATTTGGACCCGTCCCCGCAAACAGTGGGAGTTAATCCAGAATTTACTTAACCTACCAGTACACCTACTCTTCAAAGGTCTGATCAAATTCGTAAGGAGCCAGAACCATTTGGTTTCATTCACGAAAATGAGAAAGTGGAAAGTGATCCAATGACCAATCAAGAAGCGATGTCAGACATATATTCGGATGCGTGGCTCGAAGCCATGCAACTCGAAATGGATCCCATCCATTCCAACAAGGTATAAACCTTGATTGATCCACCCGAGGGATTCATCCCTATAAGTAGGTTATAAGTTATAAATGGATCTTCAAACTTGGAATGAATGGAGAGGTGTTGCCTCTAAGAATTGACTAGTGGTAAAAAGGCTATTCACAATGTTCTGGAACAGACTTTGATGAAACCTTTTCTCCATTAGCAATGTCTGAATCCATTTAGATTCACATTTGTTCTGATGAGATAGTCAAGACATTTGACTTCATCAAAACGAGTATGCACCGTGAGTGTACAAAAGGATTAGTGGGAGCGCGATGAAGCTCATATTTTATATATCGATAATGTTCTGATATCTAGTACTGATATCGGAATGTTAGCACAGACAAAAGCATGGTTGTCCATGCAATTCTCCATGAATGATTTAGGAGAAGCATCTTGCGTATTGGGATACGTATCTATAGAATAGATCGGAAAGAGATGCCGACACTCTCTAAATCTAAGTACATAGAATTAATACTGAAAATATTCAGTATGGAGAATCCAAGAAAGGATTGCTTCAAGTGAGACATTGTATCCCTTGTTCCAAAATTGATGTGCCCTACATCAAATGAGAATAAAGGAGAATGTCTCAAATACCTTATGTTTCAAACAAAAGGTTGCATGTGGCATGCTTTGCTATGTACTAGACCAGACGTAGAACTTGCTCAAGTATCGCGAGCAGTTGCTAGTCAAAAATCCAGTGAAGAAGTACTGGACCACTGTAAAAGATATCCTTAAGCTCTTGACAAAGACTAAGGATTTGTTCTTGGTCTATGGTGGTAGTGGAGAATTAAAATTCGAAGGATTCACTGATTCGAATTTTCAGTCTGATGTGGATGAATTACATATATCCATTTTTGGATACATATCCTGCATCAATAGGGTAACGGTAAATTTGAAAGGGTTCCAAGCAAATCACCGTAACCATCTAAACCACTGAAGCAAGATATATTGCAGCATTAAGTGTAGCATTAAATGCGGCTCAAGAGAGTGTTTGGATATAAAACTTCATCCTTCGGTTGGATGTAGTGCCTAGCATTGCGAAGCTCATGATTATCTTCTATGATAACATTGGAGCTATTGCTAAAGCAAAGCATTCGAGATCTTACCAGAAATCTAAACACAATTGAAAGAAAGGTACCATTTGATTAGAAAAATCATTGGTAGAGTTAACGCGCGTAATGGATCGCGTCGACTCAGAAGACAACATAGCGGATCCACTAAAAGGAGGCTATATCATGAAATGAGTTCGAAGAACATCTTTGAAAAGATGGGTCCTAGAAACGTTTGTGATTGGCTTTAGGGGAAGTGGGAGATTGATGGGATAGTGCCCTGCAAGCCAATACATTTAGCTTGTACTGGAACTATCATTATCTTTCTTTAGTATATATGACTTAATACGCACGTTTATTTATATGTGTATAAGGATAAACAATGGCCAACTTCATCTCTCGCGAATACATTTAAGCTATTGGATGAAACCCTTGGATTACATTAGACTATGGGACGATTCACTTCAGTACTGAGTGCAATCATGAAACAGTCTCAAAGGTCGTAATCTTAAAACTGTTCCAAGTCATAGATTCCGAACGAGACGGGGTATCATAGGAATCGCCAAGACTTGTACAAGTATGCATGATTCACATGGAGTGAATTTGTAGCGTTTCATGAGCAAGGCATTTGAGGCCAGTGCATATGAGTAGGTGGTTCAATGGAGGATTGAACGCATCGAACGACCCGAACAGAGAAACCCATTGTGGAAGCGCATGACGCATATCGGTGATGGGATGTTTCTCAAGGATTATAATAGTGTACAATTTAGTCCTTTGACTTGAGGTACTAGGGCGAATTCGGTGCATGAAAGTGCGTACTTAGATCTAGGTATAGGCCACGTAGCTTGGTCATAACATGCCTAGGTTGGGTGCGTATGGACATGTACGCGAGTGGTTAGTACCGATATGGAATCTATTGACTCACTGTAATGAGTGAGATAATTTCCTATACGATTCTTAGATAATATATCAAAGGAATCTACGGCCGTAGTCGGTGACGGATTTGGAAAGGGGTTTCCAAATTTAGGAGTCACAATGGAATATTATCCTGAATTAGAAAGTATAGTTATCGAGACAAATTTAGAGGTGCCGATCAATTCACACACCCTAAGTCTTGATCGGGAATATTAGTCGATAGAAGGACCGTATGTACATGGTAATTATATGAGACGAGGTTCACAAGTATCAATTCACCTGAAGTTGGGCTTCATGGGCTTGTGGCTAGACATCGACCATGAAGTGTAGGTACTCCTGAGTTAATAGAGGATTTGATTCATGGAGTGGTCAATTAAAGGTTGTTTAATTGACCGGAGCAATTTATTGTTCATAAATTAAATCACGAGGAATTCGTGGGCCTGCTGCCAATTGATGGTGAACCCAGAGGGTCACACACAATACAATTGGACGGTGACTGTTGAAAAGGATACAAAAGGAATTAATTGATTTAAAGGTAATTAAATCAATTAAATGAATTAAAAGTATTTAATTCAAGTGGGAGATTAATTAATTGGCTGACTTAATTAATTAAATACTTAATTGAGTTGCTAATTAATTATATATAAAAGAGAAATATTGATTTAATTGGATTGGGCATTTAATTAAGTAATTAATTAAATGAAAGGCTTGCAAGACATGGGCCTTTAATTAAAAGCCCATAAGAAGTCTTGCAAAACCTAGGTCAAGAGGGAGTCTATAAAAGGGGTTCTACTTGAGCTCAAAAAGCTAACACCCTAGAAGAAAACCCTAGCCTCTCCTCTCAACCCTAGCCGCCCCCTCTCCTTTGCGCCGCCAACCTAGAGCCGCCGCCACCTGCTGCCGTGAGCTGCCCTAGCAACGCCGCCGCCGCCTCTCCCTTGTTCCACAGTGTTAGATCTTGCATTGGCAAGTAGATCTGCACAGTCCTGCTTCGACAAATCTCCTAGATCCAGTTCTGAGCCTAAGACTAGGAAGTGTTGCCAGAATCCAATTGGTGTGGACTAACTTTGGAGGTGAGACGCTTGGATCACTACTGTGAACCAGATCCAGATCCAGATCCAGTTTCAGAACCAGAACTGAAGGTTGCCACCACCTTGCCTGTGGTGAGGTATATCGCAAAAACCCCCTTGTTTAATTACTATGTGCGTTTTTGTTTCTTGCTTGCGTATAATTAATATGGAGAATCTAATATGGGACCTTGGGTGCTTCGAAATTTTTTAAATTCCGCACGGTCGTTGTTCTGACAATCGAGGCATCCCAACCACTATCCCAACAACTACCTAAGAATTGACAGGCACCTGTGGTGTTTTTCCTATCAATCTCGCAGCCAGCAAGGTCAGAATCTGAATATCCAATAAGCTCAAATCCAGATTCTCTAGGGTACCACAATCCCAATTCTTCAGTGCATTTAAGATATTTGAGTATTCTTTTGGCTGCTAAGAGATGAGATTCCTTAGGATTTGATTGATATCTCGCACAAACCCCAACATAGTACATGATATCAGGTCTGCTAGCTGTTAAGTACAACAGTGACCCAATAATTCCTCTGTACTTGGTTATGTCCACTGATTTGCCATCTTCATCTTTATCCAAACGAAGACTGGTAGACATTGGAACATTAGCAGTAGAGCTAGTTTCCATACCAAATTTCTTGAACATATCATTTGTGTATTTTGCTTGGTTGATGAATATTCCATCAGGTAATTGTCTTACTTGCAAGCCAAGAAAATAATTAAGTTCTCCCATCATGCTCATTTCAAACTTGTTCTGCATCAGCTTTGAGAACTTAACACACATCTGTTGATTTGTTGAACCAAAAATAATATCGTACACATATATTTGCACAAGCAATATATGATTTTCCCATTCAGTAGTGAACAAGGTCTAGTCTGCCTTACCTTTACGAAATCCTTTGGTTAAAAGAAAATCAGATAGGGTATCATACCATGCTCTAGGAGCCTGTTTCAGTCCATAGAGGGCTTTCTTCAGACGATACACCTTGTCTCCTTCATTATAAACTTCAAATCCAGGAGGTTGTTCAACATACACTTCTTCTTGCAATTCTCCATTGAGAAAAGCTGATTTCACGTCCATTTGATAGACTGTGAAATTCTTGTGGGCAGCATAGGCGAGAAAAAATCTGATTGCCTCTAGTCTTGCTACTGGTGCAAAAGTTTCATCAAAGTCAATACCTTCTTCTTGGCAATAACCCTTGGCAACTAATCTTGCTTTATTTCTGGTGACAACACCATCTTCATTCATTTTATTCCTGAATACACACTTAGTGCCAATTACCCTTTGATGACTTGGTCTAGGAACTAAGTACCAGACTTCATTCCTTTCAAATTGATTCAGCTCTTCTTTCATAGATTCAATCCAGTTTGAATCATTAAGAGCTTCTTCAATCTGTTTAGGCTCTATTTCGGATATGAAGCTGACGAACATTGCATCACTTGTAGCAGCTCTCCTTGTCCTTACTCTATCCAAAGGATCACCGATCACCAACTCTGGTGGGTGATTCTTGAGCCATCTAAGATCAGGTTGCAAATCTGAATGTTGTCCTCTGTTTTGATCTTGCAACACTACTGTGGAGATCCAGTAGTAGTCTGTTAAACAGCAGTTGTCTGTTGAACATTCTCTGGTCTGTCAGCTGTTTGCAACCCTTCTGTTTGACGATCAACAGTGTGATCTTGAACAGCACTTGAGTTGGCAGCTGAGTTGAGATAAGGTAGTATGATGGGTATGTATTCTTCAGTTCTTTCAACACTCAATTTCTGAAAATCAGTAGACATATTCTGATCAGTACTTTGATTCTTTTCAGAAGATTGATTAGGTTCATCAAATACTACATGAATGGATTCTTCTACAAGTAAAGTTCTTTTGTTAAAGACTATATAAGCTTTACTAACAGTAGAATATCCTACAAATACTGCTTCATCAGCCTTTTCTGCAAAAAATAGTAAGGTTATTTTTCCCATTATTTAAAACAAAGCATATACAACTAAAAATTCTAAAGTAATGAATGTTTGGCTTCCTGTTATTCCAAACTTCATATGGAGTCTTGTTTTGGTGTTTGTTGATCATGCATCTGTTTTGGGTAAACCATGTTGTATTTGTTGCTTCTGCCCAAAATCTTTGAGGCAGCTTTGCTTCAACTATCATCGTTCTGGTAGCTTCTTTCAGAGTTCTGTTTCTCCTTTCAGCAACTCCGTTCTGTTGAGGGGTTCTGGCAGCAGAGTACTCATGGTTGATTCCTCTGGCATTACAATACCCTTCAACAGTAGAGTTTGTAAATTTAGTCCCTCTGTCTGATCTGATCTTTAGTATTTTCATGCTCTTTTTGTTCTGAATTAGCTCCATCAGATTTGTAAGATGCTCATTGGTTTCACTTTTCTTCTTCATGAAAATCACCCAAGTGTATCTCGAATAGTCATCCACGACAGCTAGGCAGTACTTCTTTCCACCATTACTGATTGGATCAATGGGTCCAAATAAGTCCATATGTAGCAGCTCCAATATTCTTCCAGAAGATTGGTGCTTCTTGCTCTTGAATGATGACATGATTTGTTTACCCTTCTCACAGGCGTCACAGAGCTTATCTTTGCTCATGACTGTCTTTGAAATTCCTTCTACCAGATCGTTCTTGATGAGTCTGTTTATGGTCTTGAAATTCACATGATTCATTCTTTTGTGCCACTGTCAACTGACATCACTTGGTGTTGATGCCACCAAGCAAACACTTGAATTCTGGTCAACAGAACTCCAGTCCACTGTGTAGACATTCCCTTGTCGTCTTCCAGGTAAAATGACATTCTTTGTACCAATCTGTTCAACGTAGCACTTATCTGTTGAGAAGATGACTGAATATCCTTTGTCACAAAATTGACTTATGCTCAGCAAATTGTATTGGAGGCCTTTTACATAAGAGACGTCAGATATCTCAATGTTGCCTTTGATCAGTTTTCCACTTGCTACAATTTTGCCTTCCTTGCTGTCTCCAAAAGTGACTTTCGGACCATCTACAGCAACAACATTAGTCAGCTCATGTATGTTTCCACACATGTGTCTTGAACAGCCACTGTCCAAGTACCAAATCTTCTCTACTTTACTCCTACTCCTACTCCTAACCAACAAAACAAAATAAAAATTGTTTTAGGTACCCTTATTTAGAGGGTCCTGAAGGATTAGTTCCACCTTTGACAACCCAAGATGTTGAAGTCTTCGGCTTCTGATTTTTAGCAGGAGCATGAACAGTATTGTCTTTATCACGTTCTTAAGATTTGCTATGTTGTTGATGATCAGTATGATAAGGATAATGTTCATATGCAAAATAAGATGCATGACAAGCAGGATATGCATGCATTGGATGAGCAGGATATGGTGCATAGTAAGTTGGAAATTGAGGTGCATGATACATGGGAGGATATGCAGCAGGTTGCACATAATAAGACTCATTTCCATACCAAGCATTTTGATTTCTCTTATTTTTATGCTTCTTTGGTTTACTAGATGCTTGCTCATTAAAAGACTTAGTTTTACTAGTCTGAATGGTTTTAGCCTTATCAGAAGACTTTCTAGGACTCTTCTGTTTGGACTTACCAGTCTGTTTACCTACACTAGGCTTTTTGTTGTTTTTAGCCTTAGGAGTTTTCGTCTCCTTTAACGCTTTCTCAGGTGAAGCAGGTTAGTAGTTTGAACATACAAAATGACCTTACTGTTGTCAGCTGATACAAATTTTTCAAGATGGTTTAGTTCTAACTTATCCTGTTCTAAAGATGTCTTCTGTTTACTAGAGATAAGAGTGGATGCAACATAAGACTTTTCATGAGACTCAATTAACTTTTCAAGTTCCATGATTTTTCCTTTATGGACTTCACATTCAGCTTTCAGAGATTCATTCTCTTGCTCAAGCAGTTTATATTCAGCTGATTCTTTTGGCTTTTCAGCTTTAAGTCTCAGTGAACTGTTTTGCTCTCTTAGCAATATCATCTCTTCCTTAAGCTTACTAAATGCTTCAGCAATAGTAGTATTGTTAAGCATCATTTGCTCAAATGAATTAAATAATTCATTATCAAGAGGAGTTACCTCATCATCCTCAGAATCATCAGATTCCTTGTCCATCAGGCAGAGGAGTGCAGGACTCTCTTCTTCAAAAGACTCATCATCAGAAGTGTCTGAATCCGAATCTGATGAGTAGATAGCAGCTAGCTTTTCAGCTTCTGCTAACAGCACCTTGCATTTCTGATGCTTTCTTTCTTTTCTGATTCTCTTTTCTTCTTCTGTGTACTTCTCAGCTTTAGGATATGGGCAGTCTCTGATGAAATGACCCAATTTCCTGCAATTATAACACATCATTTTGGATTTATAAGACTCCTTATCTTGAGAAGAAGAAGTAGGGTTAGAAGTAGAAGCATTGTTGTATTTGTTCTTCATTTTTCTTTTGTAGAACTTCTTGAAGTTGTTCATTAGCAATGCAACGTCTCCAGCTATGTACACCTTTTTTTTTAGTATTGTGGCTTTATCAGATGAATCCACATCTTTGCTTTTGTAGGCTGGTCTTCTGGGATTTTCAGCAGCAACCAGGGCAGCTGTGGGATTTGAAGTTGAGGTTTCTTCAATACCCATTCTTGGCAGTTTATACTCATACGCCTTGAGTACTTTCCCAAATCTCTTGACTCTTCCATGGCTGTCACCTTCATGTTGAACTTTGGAGGTAGAGCCTTCAGCACTCTGACGGTTATCTCCTTGTCTGTGAAGGTTTTTCCAAGCTTTAGAACTTCATTCAGTGTCCTTGTAAACCTTGTATCCATCTGGTCAATGGTTTCCGAAGACTTCATCTTGAAGTTATCCAGCTGTTCCAGAGCAACACTCAGCTGATGCTCTTTGATGGCGTCGTTTCCTTCGCTCATATCACGAACCTTATCCCACATTTCTTTGGCGGTCTTGCAATGCTTGACTTTGTCAAATCTGTCATTGTCTAGGGCCTTGGTCATGATGAAATGGCCAACTTTGTCCAAGTTGAACAACTTTATTTCTTCAGCTGTCATCTCGTGTAAATCTTTCTCCACCACTATATCAACTTCATCAACCTTGATAGTCTTGGTGAATTTGAACGGACCTTTGATGATACATGTGTACATGTTATCATTATATTCAGCTAAGAAGATCTCCATTATGATCTTCCAATCCTCGAAACTCATACCAGCAATGTGGGGAACATGGCTGATACAGTCCATTTTCAAAAAGTTTTTATTTATCAAAAATATGCTCTTTTGAAAAAATGTTGAAACCCTTTGAAAAACACTCGGATCAAGCACGTTGATCAGGCAGCTGATTCTAATGAACCACTCGCTCTGATACCACTTGTTGGTCCCAAGTGGTCAGATGAGGTCTAGAGGGGGGGGGGGGTGAATAGACCTCTGAAAATTTTAAACAAATTTTAACTTTGAAACTTTTGCCTAACTGTAAGCAGACTAAGCTGTTACAGAACAGTAAGCTTACAAGGCTGATCGCGAACAAATCTTTGAACAGCTTTGTTGACCACTAGTCTGATAGTCACTTAGCCGATTTTAGTCAAAATCAGTTTTAATACCAGAATACTTGCGGCGGATGTTTTAAGTGTTTTTCACAAGTATACTTAGTTGTTTGAAAGATTTTGTCCCCAGTTTTGTAAAACTCCTTTAAATCTTTTTCAAACAGTTTTATGAAGTGTTTTATGCAGTCTGAAAATATGCAAGTAAAATGCAATGTAAAACACAAGAATTTTTATAGTGGTTATATGGATGTTAATATCCTTTAGTCCACTCTTCCAAGTCACCAAGATCTTGGGGTTATACTAAGAACACACAGTAATTAGTATACTCCACTTACGCCAAAACAGCAAATGAATCTGGCCGTAATCTCGCAATAGGAAATCACAAAGAAGTCCTATTCTACAGAGATTTATCACTCACAAAGATAGATAAGTACTCCTCACAACACTCTAACAGATATCACTCAGAAAAATGTATCTATCTTTGATCTTCAGCTTCAGCTTGAGTCAACGAATGACAAGGCTGATGAGTGAGCTGTTCTTGAGCTTTTGAGACTTAGAAAATATTTTGCTTTGAATTCAATCTCTCAGTTGTTGTGTGTGTTGTAGCTAGTTTTCTCTTCGTCTCTTCAACTATTTATACTCATTCATTTGAATTATGTCCGTTGAAGAGAGACACAATTCAAATTTCTCGATTTTTGGTCTTTAATTTCCGCGAACGGCTCTTTGCACAGTGACAGTACTGCAAACTGTACTTTCTATCAGGCAGCATTAAATGCACCGAGCTGATACGAGGTATTTCTTCAATCATTTGTCATTAATAGCCTCGGACTTCAGCATTTATTACTTCAGTGGCATTTATTACCGTTGGGACGACTTCTTGATCCTTTTCACTTGGCTGATGAGAGTACAAGTCTGATGATGAACAAAGCTGATCTCAAACTTGAACAAATCTGATTTGAGTCGGCTGATTTACACCAGTCTGATTTTTTCTCTTCAGCAGATCAGTAGTCTTCTGGACCTTGAATATTTGACCCTCTGATTTGTCTTCATACTTGGTCAAAATTCTTCTAAGGGATATAAACTAAGTTTTCCTTACTTAGCTGATCTTGATGAGTTTTGGAAATCGTCAAAACCTCCCTTAATTTCTCTAACTTTAGTGCACTCTTATCTTCATCTTTATCCAACATACGACTCTTGAATGTGTTCTAGATCACGGCCTTAGAGATCAGTCCACGGGTTGTCGCATAGCCTTGTGATCTAAGGACTTCTATCCTTATTCGTAGATAATTATTACATAAGATAAAGATGACCATTTAATAAAGTGCTTTTATTAATCAAAAATTGAATAGTTCCTCATTTATTACAATAAATGCTAGCCATACAGCTGGCTTGCAGGACACTATTTATATCAATCTCCCACTTGTCCTAAAGCCAGTCTTTTATGTTCTTGAGTCCCATCTTAAGCAGATGTTTCTCAAATGACTTTTGAGGCAGATGCTTCATTAGCGGGTCCGTGGTATTATCTTCTGAGTCGACACGTTCCATCTTAATGTCTCCTCTACCAATGATATCTCTTATCACGTGGAATCGTCTTTGTACGTGCTTGGATTTCTGATGAGATCTTGGCTTCTTTGCTTGCGCTATTGCCCCATTATTATCGCAAAAGATAGTAATGGGCTCAGCGATTCTAGGTATCACATCCAATTCCTGGATGAAATTCCTCATCCAAACACCTTCCTTTGCTGCATCATACGCTGCAATGTATTCTGCATCGGTGGTTGAATCTGCGGTAGTGTCTTGCTTGGAGCTCTTCCAGCTAACCGCACCACCATTGAGGCAGAATACGTATCCAGATGTCGACTTGAAGTCGTCTACATCACATTGGAAGCTCGAGTCTGTACAGTCTTCCAATTTCAATTCTCCTCCACCGTATACCAAGAACAATTCCTTAGTCCTTCTCAGGTACTTCAGAATTGCATTTTCGGCTATCCAGTGCTGCTCACTTGGATCAGACTGGTAGTGACTTGGAATGCTTATAGCGTATGCTACGTCCGGTCTAGTACATAACATACCATACATCATGCTTCCTATTGCGGATGCATATGGTACTCGAGACATATTGCTTCTCTCTTCAGGCGTCCTTGGGGCCATAGACTTAGAGAGTGTTGGGATTCGGTAAGATAAACAGCCCTAGGCACAGCGGAATATAAAAATTTTAGGACCTCTTACAGAATCTTGCCAGGATACTACTCTAGTTGTATATATATATAAATATTAATTAAAACGATAGGGTAAGTTTACACGTTATACCTATCTCCTTGCAAATCCAAGTTGGCAGTCAGCAAAACGAACTCTGATTTCTCCACCAGTAAAATCGATCCAAGCTCTGCAGCAGCGCCCCACGTGTTGCGCCCCTACGGGTTGATACACCACAATTACACGAAAATAATAAATCTTGATCAGCTAGAACACAAGATATATTATGATCTAGGATTTAGGAACAATCTTGGAACAAAGTCGAAAACGAAAAATTCTTCCACAGGGAAGAATGGGTTCGGCTATTGCTATGTGGGAGAGGGAGAGAAAATTTTGCTCTTGCTCAATTTTTGCTTATGGAGTTATGTGAAAAATAACTACAAGTAAGCTACTTATAGTTATCTCCCTAATCTAGTCCTATTAGGACTAGGACTTTTCTCTCCTACATGGGCCATGGCCCTCTTTAATTAGAAGACCAAGTCTTCTAAATAATTCATGGCCCAGTTAATTAATTTGACCAGGATTTATTTAATCTGCCAATTAAATAGCCCAATTAATTAACCAGTCTCCCAATTAATTAAATCAGACTCTAAGTCTGTTTAATTAATTAAATCCAACTTAATTAATTAACTCACAAATTAAATTCCAATTTAATTTATGATCCTTATCCAATTCCAATTGGATCTCATTTTGTTCCAATTGGGTCGACCCAGTCGACCCACCCATTATAATCGACCCAGTCGATTATTCACCCAGTCGACCCAGTCGACTCGGTCGTTCTTATTTCCTCGCTTTCGCTTCATGTGTATTGTGTATGCCCCCATAGGTTCACCACATAATTGGCCGTGGGTTATAATTAAATATTATTTAATTATTCGAGTAAGACTTACTCTAAATCAATTGAACACTCTGTCGATTGATCATTCCAAAATTAGCACCCCTGCCAATTTGGGAATTCTCTCACACTCCACGGTCGATGTCCAGCCACAAGCCCATGGAGCCCAATCACTGGTGAATTAATTCAGTGAACCTTTTATCATTTATAATTTCCATATATAACATAATCTCTCCATTGATCAATCTCCCAGTCGAGACTTAAGGGTATGGTCTTTCATCGGATTCCCTTTTAATTTTGTCTTGACCTTATGTATTCTGGTCTCGAAATAAATTCTCTTTGACTTAATCCTTATGAGCTACTTACATAAAGTGTCAGATACCTTGGCCAATGATTTTATCAGAATTAATTTTTCACAGAAATCCATAGGAGAATTTCCCAACCTATCAAGTCGGGTCAATGGATCATTTGTTGATGATATGAATCTGCATACGAGTTCCTTCATACCCAACATGAGTTCAGAGAGACCTTCTGGTGATCTCCAGTCAGTCGGAACTCATATCAAAGCATGAACGTTCTCGTACCAGATAAACATATCACCTCAAGTAGTTAGGGAACGTTCCTCATATACTATTGCAAATTGGAATAACTTCAACCCCGATATGCGACTACCGCTTCCATGGTGAGTTATTTCCTAATTGGGGTATTCAATGCGCTTGCCATCCCAGCAAGCCACCCACTTATGTGTATCGACTATCCCAGTCATGCTCGTGGACCCCAGCGTTCTCCAGTTCATCGGAGTATACACAATAGTGAGAGTCTAACCGAATCCAACGATGTCCTATCACGATTGAATTCTACGACTCTTGAATATGTTCTAGATCACGACCTTGGAGATCAGTCCACGGGTTGTCCCATAGCCCTGTGATCTAAGGACTTCTATCCTTATGCGTAGATAATTATTACATAAGATAAAGATGGCCATTTAATAAAGTGCATTTATTAATCGAAATTGAATAGTTCCTTATTTATTACAATAAATGCTAGCCATACAGCTGGCTTGCAGGACACTATTTCTATCAATCTCCCACTTGTCCTAAAGCCAGTCTTTTATGTTCTTGAGTCCCATCTTATGCAGATGTTTCTCAAATGCCTTTTGAGGCAGAGGCTTCGTTAGTGGGTCCGCAGTATTATCTTTTGAGTCGACACGTTCCATCTTAATGTCTCCTCTACCAATGTTATCTCTTATCACGTGGTATCGTCTTTGTACGTGCTTGGATTTCTGATGAGATCTCGGCTCCTTTGCTTGCGCTATTGCCCCATTATTATCACAGAAGATAGTAATGGGCTCAGCGATGCTAGGTATCACATCCAATTCCTGGATGAAGTTCCTCATCCAAACACCTTCCTTTGCTGCATCACACGCGGCAATGTATTCTGCTTCGGTGGTTGAATCGGCGGTAGTGTCTTGCTTGGAGCTCTTCCAGCTAATCGCACCACCATTGAGGCAGAACACGTATCCAGATGTCGACTTGAAGTCATCTACATCACATTGGAAGCTCGAGTCTGTGTAGCCTTTCAATTTCAATTCTCCACCACCGTATACCAAGAACAATTCCTTAGTCCTTCTCCGGTACTTCAGAATTGCCTTTACGGCTATCCAGTGCTGCTCACCTGGATCAGACTAGTAACGACTTGTAACGCTCAAAGCGTACTCTTCGTCTGGTCTAGTACATATCATACCATACATTATGTTTCCTATTGCGGATGCATATGGTACTCGAGACATATTGCTTCTCTCTTCAGGCGTCTTTGGGACCATAGACTTTGAGAGTGCAATTTCATGTCTCATTGGAAGCAATCCTCTCTTGGATTCTTCCATGCTAAATCTCTTCAAGATTTTATCTATGTACTGGGATTGGGAGAGGCCCAGCAGTCCTTTTGATCTATCTCGGTAGATCCTTATACCTAGTACAAAGGATGTTTCTCCCAAATCCTTCATTGAGAATTGTGTAGATAACCATGCTTTAGTTTCGGACAACACCTTTACATTGTTTCCAATGAGAAGAATGTCTTCAACGTAAAGCACAAAAAATTCAACTGTACTCCCACTGATCTTCTTGTACACGCAAGGTTCGAACACGTTTTTGATAAATCCAAAAGTTTGGATTGTTTCATCGAAACGGATGTTCCAACTTCGGGAAGCTTGCTTCAGTCCATAAATGGACCTCTGGAGTTTACACACCTTGTGTTCATCTCCTTTGGATTCATATCCTATTGGTTGCTCCATATAGATCTCCTTATCAATGTCGCCATTGAGAAAGGCAGTATTCACATCCATCTGCCATATCTCGTAGTTATACCACGCAGCTATGGCCAGCAAGATCCGAATGGATTTAGACATTGCGACGGGCGAGAAGGTCTCCTCAAAGTCAATTCCAGGTCTTTGAGTGTATCCTTTTGCCACTAGTCGCGCCTTGTAGGTAATTACCTCTCCGTTCAGTCCAAGCTTTCGCTTATAGATCCACTTGCAACCTACGGGAGCTACTCCCACTAGTGGATCTACCAAGGCCCAGACCTTGTTTGAGTGCATGGAGTCCAATTCGGATTCCATGGCTTCGCGCCACTTTCCCGAGTCTATGTCTAGCATAGCCTCTTCGTAAGTCCTTGGGTCGGTCAGAGACTGTCCAGTCTAATGCAGCAGACCGTAGTACCTTTCGGGTTCTCTACGTTGTCTTTCTGACCTACGAAGTATCGGTGTACTTTCTGGTGCACTTTCATGCTCATGTTCTCCCACTGCCTGTGGCGATGGGTCAGCTTGATCGACCTCTTCAGCCTTTTCAGCTTCAGTGGCCTCATCCAGTTCTACGTTGTTTTCTTTCTTGTCAACCAAGAAATCCTTCTCTAAGAAGTGAGCGTTCCTTGAGACAAACGTGGTTTGTCTTGTAGGATCGTAGAACTAGTATCCTATTGAGTTTTCTGGATACCCCACGAATTTTGCACAAAGTTGATTTAGTTTCCAATTTATCTCCCACTAGCTTTTTAACGTAAGCGGGAGATCCCCATATGCGCATGAATGCGTATGAGGGTGCCTTGCCAATCCATAATTCGTATGGTGTCTTTTCTACGGATTTAGAAGGTACCATGTTCAGTATCTTCGTTGCCGTGAGGAGGGCATGTCCCCAAAATGAAAGAGGAAGGTCAGTGGCACTCATCATGGATCGAACCATGTCCATCAAGGTTCGATTCCTTCTCTCTGCTACTCCATTCAATTGGGGTGTTGCAGGAGGAGTCCACTGCGATAGTATTCCATGCTCTACAAGATAATTTAGAAATTCGTTGCTAAGAAATTCTCCACCTCGGTCAGAACGAAGAGCCTTTATCGTATGGCCAAGTTGATTCTCTACTTCCATCTTGAATTCTTTGAATTGCTCAAAAGGCTTCAGACTTGTGTTTCAACAAGAACACATATCCTTAATGACTATAGTCGTCAGTGAAAGTAATGAAGTAGTCATAGACACTTCGGGCGCTTTTTCTTAGTGGTCCACATACGTCAGTATATGTTTTGAGTCCAATGTTTGCTTGGCTCGCTCAGGGTTTCCCTTAAATGACAACTTAGCCATTTTACCCTTTAGGCATGGTTCACATGTTGGCATTTCATCAATGCGATTGATTTCAATCGCGCCAGAAGATGCTAACTTTTGAATCCTTGACTTAGATACATGTCCAAGTCGAGTGTGCCATAATTGGGCAGATATTTCATTATCTTTTTTTTTTTGTTTTGTTGTATATGCATCACTAACTTAGGTGGTTCAATGGTATATAGTCCATCTTTTAATGTACCAGTGAAAAACATATTATCATTCATGAATAACGAAAAGGAACCTTTATTAAAAGTAAAATTAAAACTTTCATTATCCAAAACAGGAATAGAAATAATGTTTTTCATTAAACCAGGTACATAAAGAACGTTCCTAAGGACTAATTTATTACCACTTAAATCTAACTCCACTTCGCCTATGGTCTCGACAGCAGCACTAGCTCCATTGCCAAATCTTAGGATCCAATCCCCTGGCCTAAGTGGCCTTGCTGCTCCCATCACCTGTAAATCATTACAAAGATGAGAACCACAAGCAGTATCTAGCACCCATGATGCACAGTTAATTGATAAATTAACTTCAACAAGGAATATACCTTTCGAGCTCTCCAAGAACTCTTTGCAGTTCCTCTTCTAGTGTCCAGGTTTTTTGCAGTAGAAATATTTCTGTTCACCAGACAAAGCTTTACGCTTCTTTCCTTTCCTATGGGCTCAGATGGTCCATTACCGTTGCTTGAAGAAGGATTTCCTTTTCCCTTCCCTTTCTTTGTCCTTTTGGACTTAGATAGGGTCGAGGTAGCAACCATCACTGGCTTCTCTCTTTTCATGGAAGCCTCGGCAGTGGCGAGCATATTAGCCAACTCGTGAAGTTCAACATCCATCTTGTGCATGTTGTAGTTCACTACGAATTGGTCGAATGATCTTGGCAAGGACTGGAGGATTATATCCTGGCAGTAGGTTTTTTCCATCTTTACGTCAAGGTGACCAAGCTTTTCAATAAGCCCAATCATCTTGATGCAGTGAGATCGAACATCAGCACCTTCAGCCATCCTCGTTTGTTGCAAAGTCTTAGCAGTTTCATACCGCTCATATCTACTTTGCACCCCAAATAGACCATTCAGGTGCGTGTAGATTTCAAAAGAAGACTTCATATGCTCGTGCTGCTTTTGAAGCTCATTCTTCATGGATGCCAACATGAGACAACGTGACTGTAAGTCATCGTCAAGCCACATATCCACGACTTCTTTCTCAGTATCATCGGCATCCTTAGCAATTTCGGGAGGGGGCCCATAAAGGACAAAAGCTCGCTATTCAGAAGCGAGAATGATCTTAAGGTTTCTGACCCAGTCATGGAAGTTGGGTCCAGTCAATTTTTTTTGTTCAAGTATTGAGATGGACAAATATCTAAGTGCTCTAAGCTCTTTTGACATCATATCTATAAAATGACGAGAAAAGAAATAAATACGCGAAAGATTAATTCAATATGCACAAATTTACAAACATGGTTTTTATTTGTAAATTACTCCCACTATTTTAATCAAAATCTCATGACCCCACATAAGTTTCGGGAAATTAAAATATCCTTAGCGGGCTTAAGGCCTAAATGCAATCTCCTAGTACCCACGACTCGTTGGCCATACTAATTGATTCACTTGGTGGTCGACTACGTCAACGGTTAACCATCGCAGCTAACCCTTAAGTTCATTTAGCCTCGTTTTTCGATATGGACCCACGACTCGTGAGACATCCATACTTACTAGCGTTAAATTATGTCCAATACTCGTGGAGAGAAATAGTTCAATCCTAGATGCCTCACGACTTGTGAGACAGCGCCTAAAACCTTGCTAACCCCTCCCTTGGCACTATCTCGTGCATCGAGGCAATAGACATATCATCTTTCTATAGCTTGACCCACGACTCGTGAGACATCGAGATATATTCGTACAATATGCCTAAGACCTAGTAATTGGATAGGCTCGGACCATAGAGACTATTCATATGCGCCCGTTATTCGATTTAATATTCTAATTGAATTTTAAGTGATAGAATAGTGTCCTGCAAGCCAACTATTTTGGCTGCGTTTAATTGAAAGGACCATTCAATTGGATTAATAAATGCATTTTATTATATGGTCATCTTTATCTTATGTAATACTCCCTCCGTCCCAATAATCTTGCTCCCTTTATGTTTGGCACGGAGTTTTAGACAATTTGTTAAAAAAGTAAACTTTTGACTTTTTTGTGAGAGAAAGGGAGTCATGTTTTGGGACGTCCCAAAATAGAAATAGGAGCAAGAAAAATGGGACGGAGGGAGTAATTATCTACGCATAAGGATAGAAGTCCTTAGATCACAGGGCTATGGGACAACCCGTGGACTGATCTCCAAGGCCGTGATCTAGAACATATTCAAGAGTCGTAGAATCCAATCGAGATAGGACATCGTTGGATTCGGTTAGACTCTCACTATTGTGTATACTCTGATGAACTGGAGAACGCTGGGGTCCACGAGCGTGACTGGGATAGTCGATACACATAAGTGGGTGGCTTGCTGGGATGGCAAGTGAACTGAATACCCCAATTAGGAAATAACTCACCATGGAAGCGGTAGTCGCATATCGGGGGTGAAGTTATTCCAATTTACAATAGTATACGAGGAACGATCCCTAACTACTTGAGATGATAGGATTTATCTGGTGCGAGAACGTCTATGCTTTGATATGAGTCCCGACTGACTGGAGATCGCCAGAAAGTCTCTGTGGACTCATATTGGGTATAGAGGAACTCGTATGCAGATTCATATCATCAACAAAGGATCCATTGACCCAACTTGATAGGTTGGGAAATTCTCCTATGGATTTCTGTGAGAAATTAGTTCTGGTAAAATCCTCGGCCGAGGTATCTGACGGCTTTATGTAAGTAGCTCATAAAGGTTAAGTCAAAGAGAATTATTGCGAGACCAGAATGCATAAGGTCAAGACAAAAGAAAAGGGAAACCGATGAAAGACCATACCCTTAAGTCTCGACTGGGAGATTAGGCTCCATGGGCTTGTGGCTGGACATCGACCGTGGAGTGTGGGAGAATTCCCAAAATTGGCAGGGGTGCTAATTTTGGAATGATCAGTCGACAGAGTGTTCGATTGATTTAGAGTATATGTTGCTCGAATAATTAAATAATATTTAATTATAACCCACGACCAATTATTTGGTGAACCTACGGGGGCATACACAATACACATGAAGCGAAAGCGAGGAAATAAGAACGACCGAGTCGACTGGGTCGACTGGGTGAATAATCGACTGGGTCGATTATAATGGGTGGGTCGACTGGGTCGACCCAATTGGAACAAAATGGGATCCAATTGGAATTGGATCAGGATCATAAATTAAATTGAAATTTAATTTGTGAGTTAATTAATTAAGTTGGATTTAATTAATTAAATGAATAATTAATTAATTGGACTTGGTGTCTAATTTAATTAATTGGGAGACTGGTTAAATAATTGGGCTATTTAATTGGGAGATTAAATAAAGCCTGGTCAAATTAATTAACTGGGCCATGAATTAATTGGAAGACTTGGTCTTCTAATTAAAGAGGGCCATGGCCCATGTAGGAGAGAAAAGTCCTAGTCCTAATAGGACTAGGTTAGGGAGATAACTATAAGTAGCTTACTTGTAGTTATTTTTCACACAACTCCATAAGCAAAAAATTGAGAAAGAGCAAAATTCTCTCTCCCTCTCCCTGTGCAATAGGCCGAACCACTTCTTCCCTGTGGAAGAGTTTTTCGTTTTCGATTATGTTCCAAGATCGTTCCTAAATCCTAGATCATAATATATCTTGTGTTCTAGCTGATCAAGATTTATTATTTTCGTGTTATTGTGGTGAATCAACCCGTAGAGGCGCAACACGTGGGGCGCTCCTGCAGAGCTTGGATCGATTTTGCTGAAGAGAAAATCAGAGTTCATTTTGCTGACTGCCAACTTGGATTTGCAAGGAGATAGGTATAACGTATAAACTTATCCTATCGTTTTAATTAATATTTATATATATACACCTAGGGTAGTATTCTGGCAAGATTCCGTAAGAGGTCCTAAAATTTTTATATTCCGCTGCGCCTAGGGCTGTTTATCTTACTGAATCCCAACAGTGGTATCAGAGCCAACTCTAGGCTTTGTATATATATGAATTTGCAAATTCTGTGATTTAAATCATATGTTTGATTTATTTATGGCTAGTTCTATGACTGTATATGTTTTAGGACGTGGATCTGTTAACTTAGAGTTAATGTAAAAATTCTTATTCGAAATTTTATCGTGTTAATTTTTATTTTGGATTGGGATTTAATTAATTGGATCTGTTTAATTAAATCAAAAGTAATCGAACAAGAAAAATTATATATTTTTGGGATCAACCGCGACGGTGCGCAGCAGCGCACCGCGGCTAGGCAGCCACCGCGTGCTGCCGAACGCGGTAGCGCTTGAACAGCGTGCTGTCTGCGCTTGCAGCACATGGGAGCTGCCCTCGGGCAGTTTGCCGCGTGCTGGCAACGCGCAGCAGCACGCTGCTACACGCTGTCACGCGTGGCAACAACTACTGAGTGGGGCTCACGCGCGGCTTCCGTGGCCATGTGTGTGCTGCCACGTGGTAGCGTTCAATTCATCACTTCGTGGCTGAATTTTGGTTGATCTCAAACTCAGCTATTTTGGAAGTCCTGAAAATCTTGGAGATTTGGTTGTTATGGAATCTTGGATTGATCTTAGAGATCTAATTAACAAGGAAACTTAGAGTTTCAATTATGATAAGAGACTTAATTAAAATTAATCTCTTCTAGTAAGTTACCAAGATTAAAGATCTTAGAGATCTTATTAAACAAGGAAACTTAGAGTTTCAATTGAGATAAGAGATTTAATTAAAGTTAATCTCTTCTAGTAAGTTACCAAGATTAAAGATCTTAGAGATCTTATTAAATTAGAAAACTTGGAGTTTTGGATAAGGTAGAAATCTTGATGGATTTGGACACTACCGTAGTTAACTTATCTAGTCGAAATAGGATTATCTTGAGAATCTTAGAGATTTGTAAAATTGGAAAACTTAGAGTTTTGGATAAGATAGTAAATCTTGGAAGATTTGTAACTATCTTAATTAACCAACTTTATCAAGATAAGAGTTGTAGATTACTTAGAACTCAAGTAAGAGTTAATTAATCTTAGAGATTAATTGTTAATTCAAAATTAAATTAACTTGGATAATTTTTGTGAATTAAAATTAAAGGAGCCGGTAAATTTACATTTATGCCCTTATGTGAATTTATGCATGTTCTTGAGTGAATATGTGGATTGGTCGATTTTGCCCTTAAGCCCTGTGTAGTTTTGGTTTATTTATTTTATGGGTTGTAATTAAATGGGCCTGATTGGTGCCCTTGCTTGCGCAAACAAATTTAATAGAATAGGGCCTTTATTTTTATAAGCTAGGCTTAGATTAGGCTTGGAGCCGAGAAGACCTCATGAAGACTTGGAGATCCACATGGAGGCCCATTACCTTGGAGGACATGGAGGCCCAATTCATTACATGGAGGCCCAATCAAGGTGGATATTACAAGAAGACCCATGATGTATGGGTTTGAAAATTGTAATAGTTAGGACATTTAATTTTCACCCTAGACTGACCAATTGGTCCATCATGTGGCTCGTGATGGATCGCATAGGATGGGCAATCGATCAATCGTATGTGCAATGCTAGGTGATGAATGTTTACTTTTTCGTAATTATTCTTTGATGTATGAGATGCATGCTTAGGATAGAAAAATGTAAACAAGATAATTGATAATCTGATGAGACCTCGAACTTGAACATTTCCTGAAACCTCCAATTGAACTTAAAATTCAATTATAATATTAAATCGTAAAATGGGCGCATAGAATGGTATTTATGGTCCGAGCCTATCCAATTACTAGGTCTTAGGCATATCGTACGAATATATCTCGATGTCTCACGAGTCGTGGGTCGAGCTGTAGGAAGATGATATGTCTATTGCCTCGATGCACAGTTTAGTGCCAAGGGAGGGGATAGCAAGGTTCTAGGCGCTGTCTCACGAGTCGTGGGGCGTCTAGGATTGAACTATTTCTCTCCACGAGTATTGGACATGATTTAACGCTAGTAAGTATGGATGTCTCACGAGTCGTGGGTCCATAACGAAAAACGAGGCTAAATGAACTCAAGGGTTAGCTGGGATGGTTAACCGGCGACATGATCGTCCACCAAGTGAATCAATTGGTATGGCCACCGAATCGTGGGTACTGAGCGATTGCATTTGGGCCTTGAGCCCATTAGGAAATTTTTATTTCCCGAACCTTATGTGGGGGCATAAGTATTTGACAAGAATAGTGGGAGTAATTTATAAACGAAAACCATGTTTGTAAATTATGCATTGATATTAATTTGCCGCGTATTTATCGTCATGTTTATGATAGTTTTTCATAAGTTATGTATCCATGAATATTTACCATAATACTTGAATCAAATAAATTGACTGAACCTAAATGATTTTTGAATGACTTCAAAACTTGAGAAATTATTCTCGAGTCCAAGCAAGGACTAATCTCCTTACAAAGATTTCATTGTTTTTCTTTTCAAAGTTACACTTCGACTGGAATGGTGATAGGTTTTCACCAAGCTGCCTTTTTCGAAGTTATTCTTCAAATAAGAAGGTGATAAGTTTCACCAGAGGGTTGAGGATGGTTCTCAAGCCCAAATTTTCTTGAAGGCAAACATGAAGTCTCCCATAAATGGGGAGTAACATCTCGTTGAAAAGCTCAAAAGACTTACGAGATGAAAGAAGAGGAATGAATCCTCTCTGAAGGGAAATAACCTTAGAGGTTTTTCTGTAAGGATGATAAGTTGTAAAGTCAATCAAAATGGTTCTTCCATGGATTAAGATCAAGGGAAAGAAGGAATTGAACCTAGTCTTTCCGTAAGGGATGATTACATTTTATTGAACTTAACCTTATGGTTAAAGTAATGCATAAGGGTGTTGGAGGCCCGATGAAGTACTCATTGATGCATTCATTGCATCTAAAGCCATGAATTATTTAGATCATTAGAATTTGCTTATACCATCCCTTGTCTTAAGGGATGTGAGTTCCATAATGGTTGGAACTGATTGCGCTATAAGATTTATACGCAAAAGGTGTACATAAGCAAATAAGTATGAATACACATATAACGACTAAATATAATATGCATAGTCAATAAAATATAAATAATCAAGATTCCACACACTTGAGTCGTTGTAAAAACCGAAAGGCGATACACGAGCACTAAAACATATTTTCGAATTAAAGATTCAAAGAATGAGCTCGACTATGTCAAGCTTGACTGGGATGCTATACATAGTAACCGACTTTCGAATCTTGCTTAACGGAAATTAAAATTAGTAGTTGGTTGCTAGGCAACCAAGAGGCATGAACAATTGCAATGGATTCAATCCATTTAAAAGTGTGGATAAACACTAAAGCATTAGTGGGAGATAAGGCGTCTCTTGTACCCTCATGGGTAAAAGTACGTTGTGATGTACAATTCCAAATTATTTTCGGAATAAAGAAGAGAGCCTAATCAATGAAAGCATGTAAGAGATTAGGACCAATTCAAAATTGAACATGCACGCAATTGATTATTTAAATAGAGAATTAGATTCTTGAAATGTAAGACTCGCTCAAAACATTGTCAGTTGTTGAGCATTTTGGACATGTACATGTCCATTAAGAATCTTACATGAAATTCCTTATTCAATCAAATAAAAACTTGATCGAGAAAATCGAAGATACTGGGCTAAGTATCTCTGAGGCCAGTTCCAAAACATATCAAGAGATATGAGTTTTGGTATTGTACCTTCATATGCATTCATGCGCATATGGGGTCTCCCGCTTATGTGAATAAGCTAGTAGGAGATAAGCTGGACGTAAAGTCCATCTTATACAAAATCGTGGGGTATCCAGAAAAATCAATAGGATACGAGTTCTACGATCCTACAAGACAAACTACGTTTGTCTCAAGGAACGCACACTTCTTGGAGAAGGATTTCTTGGTCAACAAGAAGGAACACAACGTAGAACTAGATGAGGTCACTGAAGCTGAAAAGGCCGAAGAGGTCGATCAAGATGACCCATCACCACAGGCAGTGGGAGAACAAGAGCATGAAAAGTGCACCAGAAAGTACACCGATACTTCGTAGGTCAGAAAGACAACGTAGAGAACCCGAGAGGTACTACGGTCTGCTGCGTGAGACTGGACAGTCTCTAACTGACCCAAGGACTTACGAAGAGGCTATGCTAGACATAGACTCGGGAAAGTGGCGCGAAGCCATGGAATCCGAATTGGACTCCATGCACTCAAACAAGGTTTGGGCCTTGGTAGATCCACCAGTGGGAGTAGCTCCCGTGGGTTGCAAGTGGATCTATAAGCGAAAGCTTGGAGTGAACGGAGACGTAATAACCTACAAGGCGCGACTAGTGGCAAAAGGATACACTCAAAGGCCAAGCATCGACTTTGAGGAGACCTTCTCGCCCGTCGCAATGCCTAAATCCATTCGAATCTTGCTGGCCATAGCTGCGTGGTATAACTACGAGATATGGCAGATGGATGTGAAGACTGCCTTTCTCAATGGGGACATTGACGAGGAGATCTACATGGTGCAACCAAAAGTATATGCATCCAAAGGAGATGAACACAAGGTGTGCAAACTCCAGAGGTCCATTTATGGACTGAAGCAAGCTTCCCGAAGTTGGAACATCCGTTTCGATGAAACAATCCAAACTTATGGATTCATCAAAAAAAAAAAAAAACGTGTTCGAATCTTGTGTGTACAAGAAAAACAGTGGGAGTACAGTTGAATTTTTGGTGATTTACGTTGATGACATTCTTCTCATTGGAAACAATGTAAAAGTGTTGTCCGAAACTAAAGAATGGTTATCTACACAATTCTCAATGAAGGATTTGGGAGAAGCATCCTTTATACTAGGTATAAGGATCTACTGATATAGATCAAAAGGACTGCTGGGCCTCTCCCAATCCCAGTACATAGATAAAATCTTGAAAAGATTTAGCATGGAAGAATCCAAGAGAGGATTGCTTCCAATGAGACATGAAATTGCACTCTCTAAGTCTATGACCCGAAAGACGCCTAAAGAGAGAAGCAATATGTCTCAAGTACCATATGCATCCGCAATAGGAAGCATAATGTATGGTATGCTATGTACGAGACCAGACGTAGCATACGCTTTAAGCATTACAAGTCGCTACCAGTCTGATTCAGGTGAGCAGCACTGGATAGCCGTAAAGGCAATTCTGAAGTACCTGAGAAGGACTAAGGAATTGTTCTTGGTATACGGTGAAAGAGAATTGAAATTGGAAGGCTATACTGATTCTAGCTTCCAATGTAATGTGGACGACTTCAAGTCGACATCTGGATACGTGTTCTGCCTCAATAGTGGTGCGGTAAGCTGGAAGAGCTCCAAGCAAAACACTACCGCAGATTCAACCACCGAGACAGAATACATTGCCGCGAGTGAAGCAGCAAAGGAAGGTGTTTGGATGAAAAACATCATCCAGGAATTGGACGTGATACCTAGCATTGTCGAGCCATTACTATCTTCTGTGATAATAATGGAGCTATCTCGCAAGCGAAGGATAGAGATCTCATCAGAATCCAAGCACGAACTAAGACGATACCATTTGATATGTTATATCATTGGTAGAGGAGACATAAAGATGGAATGTGTCACCTCAAGGGATAATACGACGGACCCACTGTCTAAGCCATTGCCTCAAAGGCATCCGAAAGACATCTGTCTAAGATGGGAATCAGAAGTATGAAAAGTTGGCTTTAGTACAAGTGGGAGATTGATAGAATAGTGTCCTGCAAGCCAACTATTTTGGCTGCATTTAATTGAAAGGACCATTCAATTGGATTAATAAATGCATTTTATTATATGGTCATCTTTATCTTATGTAATAATTATCTACGCATAAGGATAGAAGTCCTTAGATCACAGGCTATGGGACAACCCGTGGACTGATCTCCAAGGCCGTGATCTAGAACATATTCAAGAGTCGTAGAATCCAATCGAGATAGGACATCGTTGGATTCGGTTAGACTCTCACTATTGTGTATACTCCGATGAACTGGAGAACGCTAGGGTCCACGAGCGTGACTGGGATAGTCGATACACATAAGTGGGTGGCTTGCTGGGATGGCAAGTGCACTGAATACCCCAATTAGGAAATAACTCATCATGGAAGGTGTAGTCGCATATCGGGGGTGAAGTTATTCCAATTTACAATAGTATACGAGGAACGATCCCTAATTACTTGAGATGATAGGGTTTATCTGGTGCGAGAACGTCTATGCTTTGATATGAGTCCCGATTGACTGGAGATCGCCAGAAAGTCTCTGTGGACTCATATTGGGTATAGAGGAACTCGTATGCAGATTCATATCATCAACAAATGATCCATTGACCCAACTTGATAGGTTGAGAAATTCTCCTATGGATTTCTGTGAGAAATTAATTCTGGTAAAATCCTCGGCCGAGGTATCTGACGGCTTTATGTAAGTAGATCATAAAGGTTAAGTCAAAGAGAATTATTTCGAGACCAGAATGCATAAGGTCAAGACAAAAGAAAAGAGAAATCAATGAAAGACCATACCCGTAAGTCTCGACTGGGAGATTGATCGATGGAGAGATTATGACCGAGTCGAATGGGTCGACTGGGTGAATAATCGACTGGGTCGATTATATTGGGTGGGTCGATTGGGTCGACCCAATTGGAACAAAATGGGATCCAATTGAAATTGGATCAGGATCATAAATTAAATTGGAATTTAATTTGTGAGTTAATTAATTAAAGGAATAATTAATTAATTGGACTTGGAGTCTAATTTAATTAATTGGGAGACTGGTTAATTAATTGGGCTATTTAATTGGGAGATTAAATAAAGCCTGGTCAAATTAATTAACTGGGCCATGAATTAATTGGAAGACTTGGTCTTCTAATTAAAGAGGGCCATGGCCCTTGTAGGAGAGAAAAGTCCTAGTCCTAATAGGACTAGGTTAGGGAGATAACTATAAGTAACTTACTTGTAGTTATTTTTCACACAACTCCATAAGCAAAAAATTGAGAAAGAGCAAAATTCTCTCTCCCTCTCCCTGTGCAATAGGCCGAACCACTTCTTCCCTGTGGAAGAGTTTTTCGTTTGCGATTCTGTTCCAAGATCTTTCCAAAATCCTAGATCATAATATATCTTGTGTTCTAGCTGATCAAGATTTATTATTTTCGTGTAATTGTGGTGTATCAACCCGTAGAGGCGCAACACGTGGGGCGCTCCTGCAGAGCTTGGATCGATTTTGCTGAAAAGAAAATCAGAGTTCGTTTTGCTGACTGCCAACTTGGATTTGCAAGGAGATAGGTATAACGTGTAAACTTATCCTATCGTTTTAATTAATATTTATATATATATAAACCTAGAGTAGTATCCTGGCAAGATTCCGTAAGAGGTCCTAAAATTTTTATATTCCGCTGTGCCTAGGGCTGTTTATCTTACCGAATCCCAACATTAAGTTCAATTGGAGGTTTTAAGTTTTCTTGTGCGAGGTCTCATCAGATAGTGATGTATCTTGTTTACGTGATCTATTCTAAGCATGCAAGACATACATCAAAGAATATAAGTAAACATACATCACCTAGCAGGATATGATTGCTCGATTGCCCATCCTATGTGATCCATCAAGAGACATGTGATGGATCAATTGGTCAGTCTATGGTGGAAATTAAATGTCCTAACTATTACAAAATTTCAAACCCATACATCATAGGCCTTCTTGTAATATCCAGCTTGATTGGGCCTCCATGTAATGAATTAGGCCTCCATGTCCTCCAAGGTAATGGGCCTCCATGCGGATCTCCAAGTCTTCATGAGATCTTCTCGGCTCCAAGCCTAATCGAAGCCTAGCTTACAAATTTAAATGGTCATAATCTATTACATTTGTTTGGGCAAGCAAGGGCACCAATCAGGCCCATTTAATTACAACCCATAAAATAAATAAACCAAAACTACACAGGGCTTAAGGGCAAAATCGACCAATCCACATATTCACTCAAGAACATGCATAAATTCACCTAAGGGCATAAATGTAAATTTATCGGCTCCATTAATTTTAATTCTCAAAATTTATCCAAGTTAATTAATTTTGAATTAACAATTAACCTCTAAGATTAATTAGCTCTTACATGAGCTCTAAGCAATCTACAAACTTATCTTGATAATAATTGGTTAATTAAGGTAGACTAAATCTCTAAGATTCCTACCTTTTCCAAAACTCTAAGTTTCCCAAATATTCCCAAATCTCCAAGATTTTTAAGATAATCCTATTTTGTCTAGATTAATTTAATTAAGGTAGTGTTCAAATCTAACAAGATAATTACCTTATCCAAAAACTCCAAGTTTTCTAATCTCCCAAAATTCTAAATTTTCAAAATTTCCAAAATAGGCAGAATTAGAGTCCAACCCAAACACGACCAGTCGAGACCAATCAGGACTGCAACGTGGATAGCCCACGCACGACCACCAGGTCGGCGCGTGAGCTGCCCGTGGCAGCAACCACCACGCGCGGCAGCAAGCAGCCGCCCGCAGCATCGCATGGACAGCAGCCCGTAGGGTCCTGCCGCGTGCTGCGTGCTGCGTGCGCGGCCAGCGTGCCGCACGCAGCGGCTCGCGGTGGACGCCTAGCCGCGGTGCGCTGCTGCGCACCGTCGCGTGCCACCGCGGGTTGGATCCAATAATTTTTTTTTTGTTTGTTCGATTACTTATGATTTAATTAAACAGATCCAGTCAATTAAATCCCAATCCAAAAATAAAATCAACATTATAAAATTTTTCGATTCCAAAATTAAACATTAACTCTAAGTTAACAGATCTACGTTCTAAAACATGCAATAACTAGCCACATAAATCAAACATATGATTTAATTCACAGAATTTGCAAATTCATATATATACAAAGCCTAGAGCTGGCTCTGATACCCATGTTGGGATTCGGTAAGATAAACAGCCCTAGGCACAGCGGAATATAAAAATTTTAGGACCTTTTACGGAATCTTTCCAGGATACTACTCTAGTTGTATATATATAAATATTAATTAAAACGATAGGATAAGTTTACATGTTATACCTATCTCCTTGCAAATCCAAGTTGGCACTCAGCAAAACGAACTCTGATTTCTCCACCAGTAAAATCGATCCAAGCTCTGCAGCAGCGCCCCACGTGTTGCGCCTCTACGGGTTGATACACCACAATTACACGAAAATAATAAATCTTGATCAGCTAGAACACAAGATATATTATGATCTAGGATTTAGGAACGATCTTGGAACAAAGTCGAAAACGAAAAATTCTTCCACATGGAAGAATAGGTTCGGCTATTGCTATGTGGGAGAGGGAGAGAAAATTTTGCTCCTGCTCAATTTTTGCTTATGGAGTTATGTGAAAAATAACTACAAGTAAGCTACTTATAGTTATCTCCCTAATCTAGTCCTATTAGGACTAGGACTTTTCTCTCCTACATGGGCCATGGCCCTCTTTAATTAGAAGACCAAGTCTTCTAATTAATTCATGGCCCAGTTAATTAATTTGACAAGGCTTTATTTAATCTCCCAATTAAATAGCCCAATTAATTAACTAGTCTCCCAATTAATTAAAACAGACTCTAAGTCTATTTAATTAATTATTCCTTTAATTAATTAAATCCAATTTAATTAATTAACTCACAAATTAAATTTCAATTTAATTTATGATCCTGATTCAATTCCAATTGGATCTCATTTTGTTCCAATTGGTCGACCCAGTCGACCCACCCATTATAATCGACCCAGTCGATTATTCACCCAGTTGACCCAGTCAACTCGGTCGTTCTTATTTTCTCGCTTTCGCTTCATGTGTATTGTGTATGCCCCCGTAGGTTCACCACATAATTGGCTGTGGGTTATAATTAAATATTATTTAATTATTCGAGTCAGACTTACTCTAAATCAATTGAACACTCTATCGATTGATCATTCCAAAATTAGCACCCCTGTCAATTTCGGAATTCTCGCACACTCCATGGTCGATGTCCAGCCACAAGCCCATGGAGCCCAATCACTGGTGAATTAATTCAGTGAACCTTTTATCATTTACAATTTTCATATACGACATAATCTCTCCATTGATCAATCTCCCAGTCGAGACTTAAGGGTATGGTCTTTCATCGGATTCCCTTTTAATTTTGTCTTGACCTTATGTATTCTGGTCTCGAAATAAATTCTCTTAGACTTAATCTTTATGAGCTACTTACATAAAGTGTCAGATACCTTGGCCAAGGATTTTACTAGAATTAATTGGCTTAATTTCACTTTGCACCCTACAAATAGGAGCATTTTCCACTTTGCACCCTACAAAAAAATTTATCCCACTTTGCACCCTACAAATCACAATGTTGCTTCAAAATGCACCCTCAATTAATTTCAGGCCATTTTAATTGTCGGAATAAGGGCAAATTCATCCAGTCACATTAATAAACATCCCAATTTATTTTTCGTAATTTTCTTTCCCCTTAGAAAAATAATTAATAAAAGTAAAATAGAAATAAAAATTATTTTATTACAACATAAATAAAACATTTCAAATACTGAAAAAGCAATGAATAAAATACTATATAATAATGGAGCAAGCAAAAAATTAATAGAAAATATAGAATAATGAACAAATATATATATATATATATATATATATTGTAGATTGATTAAAAAAAGAAAATGCAAGAAAAAGTAACACGTGAATTTCATGACACATACATAAAATTATGTTGCAAAATTTCAAAATTTCAAAATAAATCAATCAAAAAAAAAAGGGGGAAAATTAACCAACACAGTAACAGTACGGCCATCCGGATCTGGATGAAGAGTGGAGTAACATACATTTTTAATTTGCAAATGTCTTGGGTATATTATGACATTAACTATATCTAATTTTGACCTTTTATTGGTTTTAGAGGAAAATTGGGATGGTTATTAATGTGATTGGACGAATTTATCCTTATTCCAGTGACTAAAATGGCCTGAAATTACTCGAGGGTGCAATATGAAGTGAAATTGTAGTTTGTAGGGTGCAAAGTGGGATAAAAGAAATTGTAGGGTGCAAAGTGAAAAACACTCCTATTTGTAGGGTGCAAAGTGGAATTAAGCCAGAATTAATTTCTCACAGAAATCCATAGGAGAATTTCCCAACCTATCAAGTCGGGTCAATGGATCCTTTGTTGATGATATGAATCTGCATACGAGTTCCTTCATACCCAACATGAGTTCACAGAGACCTTCTGGTGATCACTAGTCAGTCGGAACTCATATCAAAGCATGAACGTTCTCGTAACAGATAAACCCTATGATCTCAAGTAGTTAGGGATCGTTCCTCGTATACTATTGCAAATTGGAATAACTTCAACCCCGATATGAGACTACCGCTTCCATGGTGAGTTATTTCCTAATTGGGGTATTCAGTGCGCTTGCCATCCCAGCAAGCCACCCACTTATGTGTATCGACTATCCCAGTCATGCTCGTGGACCCCAGCGTTCTCCCGTTCATCGGAGTATACACAATAGTGAGAGTCTAACCGAATCCAACGATGTCCTATCTCGATTGGATTCTACGACTCTTGAATATGTTCTAGATCACGGCGTTGGAGATCAGTCCACGGGTTATCCCATAGCCCTGTGATCTAAGGACTTCTATCCTTATGCGTAGATAATTATTACATAAGATAAAGATGACCATTTAATAAAGTGCATTTATTAATCGAAATTGAATAGTTCCTTATTTATTACAATAAATGCTAGCCATACAGCTGGCTTGCAGGAACTATTTCTATCAGAGAGTGCAATTCCATGTCTCATTTGAAGCAATCCTCTCTTGGATTCTTCCATATTAATTTTCAAGATTTTATCTATGTACTGAGACTGGGAGAGGCCCAGCAGTCCTTTTGATCTATCTCGGTAGATCCTTATACCTAGTACAAAGGATGCTTCTCCCAAATCCTTCATTGAGAATTGTGTAGATAACCATGCTTTAGTTTCGGACAACACTTTCACATTGTTTCCAATGAGAAGAATGTCATCAACGTAAAGCACAAAAAATTCAACTGTACTCCCACTGATCTTCTTGTACACGCAAGGTTCGAACACGTTTTTGATAAATCCCAAAGTTTGGATTGTTTCATCAAAACGGATGTTCCAACTTCGGGAAGCTTGCTTCAGTCCATAAATGGACCTTTGGAGTTTGCACACCTTGTGTTCATCTCCTTTGGATGCATATCCTTTTGGTTGCTCCATGTAGATCTCCTTGTCAATGTCCCCATTGAGAAAGGCAGTCTTAACATCCATCTGCCATATCTCGTAGTTATACCACGCAGCTATAGCCAGCAAGATTCGAATGGATTTAGGCATTGCGACGGGCGAGAAGGTCTCCTCAAAGTCGATGCCTGGCCTTTGAGTGTATCCTTTTGCCACTAGTCGCGCCTTGTAGGTTATTACCTCTCCGTTCACTCCAAGCTTTCGCTTATAGATCCACTTGCAACCCACGGGAGTCACTCCCACTGGTGGATCTACCAAGGCCCAGACCTTGTTTGAGTGCATGGAGTCCAATTCAGATTCCATAGCTTCGCGCCATTTTTCCGAGTCTATGACTAGGATAGCCTCCTCGTAAGTCCTTAGGTTGGTCAGAGACTGACCAATCTCATGCAGCAGACCGTAGTACCTTTCGGGTTCTCTACGTTGTCTTTCTGACCTACGAAATATTGGTGTACTTTCTGGTGTACTTTCATGCTCTTGTTCTCCCACTGCCTGTGGCGATGGGTCAGCTTGATCGATCTTTTTGGCCTTTTCAGCTTCAGTGACCTCATCCAGTTCTACGTTGTGTTCCTTCTTGTCCACCAAGAAATCCTTCTCTAAGAAGTGTGCGTTCCTCGAGACAAACGTAGTTTGTCTTGTAGGATCGTAGAACTCGTATCCTATTGAGTTTTTCGGATACCCCACGAACTAGCACAAAGTGGATTTAGCTTCCAATTTATCTCCCACTAGCTTTTTAACCTAAGCGGGAGATCCCCATATGCGCATGAATGCGTATGAAGGTGCCTTGCCAAACCATAATTCATATTGTGTCTTTTCTACGGATTTAGAAGGTACCATGTTCAGTATCTTCGTTGCCATGAGGAGGGCATGTCCCCAAAATGAAAGAGGAAGGTCAGTAGCACTCATCATGGATCGAACCATGTCCATCAAGGTTCAATTCCTTCTCTTTGTTACTCCATTTAGTTGGGGTGTTGCAGGAGGAGTTCACTGCGATAGTATTACATGCTCTACAAGATAATTCAGAAATTCGTTACTAAGAAATTCTCCACCTCGGTCAGAACGAAGAGCCTTTATCGTATGACCAAGTTGATTATCTACTTCCATCTTGAATTCTTTGAATCGTTCAAAAGCTTCAGACTTGTGTTTCAACAAGAACACATATCCATAACGACTATAGTCGTCAGTGAAAGTGATGAAGTAATCATAGTCACCTCGGGCGCTTTATCTTAGTGGTTCACACACGTCAGTATGTATTAGGTCTAATGTTTGTTTGGCTCGCTCAGGGTTTCCCTTAAATGGCAACTTAGCCATTTTACCCTTTAAACATGGTTCACATGTTGGCATTTCATCAATGCGATTGATTTCAAGCGCGCCAGATGATGCTAACTTTTGAATCCTTGACTTGGATATATGTCCAAGTCAAGCGTGCCATAATTGGGCAGATATTTCATTATCTTGTTTCCTTTTGTTTTGTTGTACGTGCATAACTAACTTAGGTGGTTCAATGGTATATAGTCCATCTTTTAATGTACCAGTGAAAAATAAATTATCATTCATGAATAACGAAAATGAACCTTTATTAATTGTAAAATTAAAACCTTCATTATCCAAAACAGGAATAGAAATAATGTTTTTCACCAAACCAAGTACATAAAGAACGTTCCTAAGGAAAAATTTATTACCACCTAAATCTAACTCCACTTCGCCTATGGCCTTGGCAGTAGTTCTAGCTCCATTGCCAAATCTCAGGATCCAATCCCCTGGCCTATGTGGCCTTGTTGCTCCCATCACCTGTAAATCATTACAAAGATGAGAACCACAAGCAGTGTCTAACACCCAAGATGTACAGTTAATTGATAAATTAACTTCAACAAGGAATATACCTTTCGAGCTCTCCAAGAACTCTTTGCAGTTCCAGTTCCTCTTCCAGTGTCCAGGTTTCTTGCAGTAGAAACATTTTTGTTCACCAGCAGAAGCTTTACGCTTCTTTCCCTTCCCTATGGGCCCAGATGGTCCTTTGCCTTTACTTGAAGAAGCATTTCCCTTTCCCTTCCCTTTCTTCGTCCTTTTGGACTTGGATTGGGTCGAGGTAGTAACCATCACTGACTTCCCTCTTTTCATGGAAGCCTCTGCAGTGGCGAGCATATTAGTCAACTCGTGAAGTTCAACATCCATCTTGTGCATGTTGTAGTTCACTACAAATTGCTCGAATGATCTTGGCAACGATTGGAGGATTATATCCTGGCAGTAGGTCTTGTCCATCTTTACGTCAAGATGACCAAGTTTTTCAATAAGCCCAATCATCTTGATGCAGTGAGAACGAACATCAGTACCTTCTGCCATCCTCGTTTGTTGCAGAGTCTTGGCGGTTTCATACCGCTCGTATCTACTTTGGACCCCAAACAGACCATTCAGGTGCGTGTAGATCTCAAAGGCAGACTTCATATGCTCGTGCTGCTTTTGAAGCTCATTCGACATGGATGCCAACATGAGACAACGTGACTGCAAGTCATCGTCGAGCCACATATCAACGGCTTCTTTCTCAGTATCATCGACATCCTTAGCAATTCTTATGCATCTATTTTTACCTCGGCATTCAATCT
The DNA here is from genome assembly GCA_038501285.1 of Penstemon eatonii. Classification (NCBI taxonomy): domain Eukaryota; kingdom Viridiplantae; phylum Streptophyta; class Magnoliopsida; order Lamiales; family Plantaginaceae; genus Penstemon; species Penstemon eatonii. The sequence goes on along the minus strand of CM076715.1, from coordinate 53,373,417 downwards.
CGTGCAGTTGAATTACACTCTCCAATTAAAAAACTTAAAATAATCACTTAAACTTTGAGCTAATGTCAATTTACCCATGCGATATCATAATATTCAATTTCCATGTGATTTAAAAAAGAGCATTTACCTCTTTTAATAAGAGAGTAACTCAGTTGCTGAAACTGAGAATGGACATGAAAAGTGATTTTGTAATATAGATGGGTAATGTTCTATATTCGTCACAAAACAAGAGGTAAAGTACAACATGTAAGAGAGATAGTTTTATCAGTTCAAAATTTTTATGTTAAAAATATCACGAAAGTAATATGAAACTTTTATAAAATTATAAAAAATAAAAGTGATTTTTTTCAAAGTATAAAAAATAAAAGTTATACATATCACATTGGTAAATTGCCATTAACTCCTCAAAAGCATTACGTGGTTAATATGTATATTTTTAATATGACAATGGATAAATTTAACAATTTTTTTTTTAGAATGAACTTTTTCTTAGGACAGATAAATTGAACATTTTAACATAGTGTAAATGAGAGTTAGTCCTTAAATTTTCATTCATATTCTCGATAATTTGGTAAATTGTTTCCTCTTGAATCGCACTAGTTGTACATCTTTTTCATTTTTTCTAAACTTCTAATAAACAAATTCCTTTTTCTTTGGAGTTTCCATCTTGAAAGCGGTGAAGTTTATTAAAGTTTTAAGGGTAAACACCAATTTTGGTCCCTCTTATCATTAATTTTTTACATATTGATCCCTCTTATATTTTTTCCCACTTTAGTCCCTACTATGAATTATTTGTTACACTTTAGTCCTTTTTAAGTGGTCCAAGGCAATTCCGATAACATGTGATATGCTCATGAGGGCAATTTTGTCATTTCAAGTAAACTAACAGGGATATTTTCGTCTTTCTAATTATCAAAAAAAAAAAAACTAAATATATACTCTCTTCCAAACTAGGCTTTCATTCCAATCCAACTCAATCGTACATTTCGTTCCAAACTAAAGTTTTTTCCTAAAATCTTTTTCAAACACCAAAATTGCTCACAAATTAAACAATATATCAAATAGTCTCAATAGTGAACGGATGAAAATGCCCTAAAAAATATTCATATGCATGTCACGTGTTATCGGAACCACCTAATAAGGCCTAAAGTGAAACACATAATTCATAGTAGGGACTAAAGTGAAACAAATAATTCATAGTAGGAACTAAAGTGGAAAAAAAAATACAAGAGGGATCACTCTGTAAAAAGTTAATGATAAGAGGGACCAAAAGTGGTATTTACCCAAGTTTTAATAAATTCTCTTCACGAAATTGCCGAGAAAGATGAGGACGACCATTGAACAGATAAGCAGAAAAACAGGTAATAAATTGTGTAAATGCAAAATACTCCCCCGTGTTATGTTAAATCTGCAAAAAACTATCCTGTAAATTTTTTATTGTGTCAAACTTTTTTGTACTTTCAAAAACTCTGCAAAAAATACCCAATTTGTAAAAATAGGTTGTTTTGGATCAACGTACTTCAAGAAATAATTTTAAAAATATTTTACGTGAAGTTATAGGGACCAGCTTGAAGTATTTTGAAAATGATTACTTGAAATATGTCGATCCGAAATGACTTATTTTTTTACAAATTTGGGTCTTTTGCATGATTTTTGAAAGTACAAGGAAGTTTGGCACAATAGAAATTGTACAAGATAATTTTTTTCAGGTTTAACATAACATATATAGGGGAGTACCTTGCATTTTTTCCTAATAAATTTGCCAATATATTTTTCTACTCAATATTTCAAACTGTTGGTGAAAAGAATAGATACTTTTCGAGCAAACCCATATTGGATTTTAGTGTTATAAAAGAGGTGGAAAATTGACGGCAAAACTTAAAATATTAACTTAATGGGAATGTGAGAGGCAAGTGCTGAATATTCGAAAATTGACCGCAAAATTAAATGTGGTAAAGGTGTGGAACATGGTATAAAATGCATTTTTTTAAAAACTTGATATCAATGTATTTTTTGAATTAGAATTTGATATTAAAGTGTTTTTTCCTCTTTGTTAATAGAAGTCAACTTAAAATACAATTTCAAACTCAATAGAATAGTCCAATAAAATCTCAACATTGTCCGACTCGACTTTACCAATGAATTTCAATAATACACCCTTCAACTTAAACAAATCACAAACATTATAACATTTACTTCTCTGCTAAACTCCCATAAAATGTTGCAAGAGCAATCATAAACAACACAATTCAACATTGAATCCATATGAAAATCTTCTCCTTTATTTATCTACTTCAATATTTCACAAACTCGAAAATGGATATCATCTAAATAAAAAGAATAAAAACCGAAACTGACCAGAAATATGACTCCAGATAGCAGCTCACATGACGAACAATTGACCTGCATAGATGATGAAAAAAAAGAAGGAAATGTATGAAGATTTTTCAGACCAAGACAAAAATAAATTGGATTAAAATGATTATACTTACACATAATGTACTAGGTTCGTCCTCCATTAGCTACAATGCTCGGTCAAACTTTTTAATCTTTTAAGTGACTTATCATATTAAATTATTCACATTTGTGTTATATTAAACATTTCAAATATTAATATATATGGTGATTTATGATATTAACAACTTATTAGTGAAATATATTAATTCAATTGTTTATATAATTCTAATAAATTTAGTCAAGTTGAGTTGACTGGTCAACTATAAAAAAAATAAAGAAAAATAGGACGGAGAAAGTATTTACCAAAATTACTACAATTTTTAAATTTGATTGTTTGATTTAGGCATTATAATCAAGAGGTCCTAGGTTGACCTCCCAATTCTTGTTTAGTACTAGTGATTTGGTGATTGATTTAGAAAATATTTGTTTTAGACAATGTTGTTGTGATATATATATATATATATATATATATATATATATATATATATAGAAATAGGAATTTATATATTAATACTGAAAGCATACTTACAGTTTAGAACAAGCTAGGATGGCTGAGTTAGCAAAATTAGAAACACACGTGTGCTTGTGCATGAAGTTGTTTCAAACAGCTGGCCTGCATTAAGAAAAGGAAAAAGGAAAATTGTGAGGACCATTAAGACACAGACTGAAAATGAATAACTAAGAGCAAAAGACAAAAGCATCCTATATGTTTTTCTAACTCTCAAAATATCTTTTGTATTATTTTAATTCTAAAATTTTTCCCTGTGTTTGATTTTAAATACCACACTCAACTCGTGTATAATTTTACTTTTGACTTTTGGTGGTATGACAAGATTACCCTTATGTGTTTTCTAAATTTATTTATTCTTTTTGAAAATTTAAGTATATACTATTTGGGTCGAGTGTGGTATTTAAAATCAAACACATGAAGGGTTTTGGGAATTTAAAATGACACATTGAGAGTTTTTTGGAAGTTAGATAAAGTATAGAGGATGTTTTTGTCTTTCGATGTTAGGGGTAAAATTATCATATCAAAAGCAAAATGTGAACAAATACTTGTAATTTTGGCTTTTGAGACACACTCTCTTTTTTGGGGGTGTATTTAGCACTTACATGAGATCACGGGGAGATTTTTTGGGAGTTAAAATAACACATGAATTTTTCGAGAGTTAGACAAAGAATAAGAGGTGTTTTTGTCTCTCGCGCAATCAACTAAAAATGATACTAATACTTACACATTCACATGTGGTATATGAGAGATCTTGGGCCACTCAGAATCAGTTAATTGTGGATTGCACCTCTCACTTAACAAAGGACACCGGTAAATTAGTAAAGATTGTAATTTACTGAGGTGTAGCATGATTTCTTTAGAGGGAAAATGTTTCAACTTTTCACAGAACATAAGCCTTAATTCTCGTAGAGAAGATAGGTTCCCCAACCAATCAGGCAAAGCTTCAATTCCGAAACTTTCCAAATCCAATCGCTTAAGAGAAGTGAGATGCTGAATTTGATAAGGCAGAGGAGAGTCCGATTGATGCGACCCGACCAGTTTCAATTTCTGAAGAGAGTGTTGCAGTCCATCTAGAGGCTCCTCCATGACTTCTTCTATAATGGGGCCAAATTCTAATTCCGTCAATCGGCCGAATCCAATCCCCTTTGGCAAACTCCTAATGTTGGGACAATCAGAAATTTCCATGAATGAGAGACAAACCATTCTTTCTACTGAAAAGGGGGACAATTCTCTACAATTTGTCACAATTAAACTTTTGAGTGAAATACAACTATCTGTCATTTCACATGGCAAGCAGGTAAGACTATCGCACGAAGCAATGCGCATACTTTTAAGAGAAGTGAGGCCATTTGGAAATGAAATTGAACTAAGGCTTCCACATCCCCTTATAACTAATGTCTCGAGACATTTACTATGTGGAAATTTCAAGGAGATCAGTCCAGCACAATCTTCTAGACTTAGATCTTTTAGGCATTGACTGTGTGGAATTGAAAAATGATCGAGATACGGATTTGTAATACCAAATCCTGTAAATCTTTCGAGAGAAGCTAATTCCCCGTTTAATGGTGAACCACTGTTTATGATTTCCACCTCTTTGAGAGACGGAAAACCATGGCTTGGAGCAGCCAAAAGTAAAGGGCAATATAAAACTTCAAAATATTCAAGGACGGGGAAAGCAATTGCGTGCATCTCGTCTGGTCCAACCCAACTTACCAGAGAAGGCATGTCCATCAGCCTCAATTTTTTAAGTGCTGGAAAAAATGATCTTTGGTTGTTGTGGCTGCTACCATTAGGAGGAATATTATGATAGAATGAAGATTCTATCGATCGTAAGCTGTCCATTCCCGTCAACCATAGGATCTCAAGTAGTGGTAAGGTACCGAGTGTTGGGATTTCTCTGCATTTGTTACAGTTTATCAATCTAATCTCGGACAAATTTTCGAGTCTTACCTGATCACACTTGACACTCATCTTCATTGTCCATGAAGGAAAGTGATCCCCCATAAAGTTTTCTATGTTTATGGATTTTATGTTTTGATGAGGTTGAAGACCGTCCAAGACTTGCTCATGATTGTTGTCTCCATCACTTGATGAACTCCATATAAGCTCTAACCTTTTTAGATTTGGCTTTTCGATCAAGTTTGCTCTTCCAGCTTCTTCTCTATCATTCACTAGATCAAGATTGTATATTCTCAGTTCTCCCGTTAAATTTTTTAAACCTCCCAATTCTTCAATTCTTAAGCCCTTCTTGACCCCCACTTTAAAGAATCTTAATGTTCGAAGAGAAGTTAACTTTCCAATATTAATTGGCATTCTTCGTATCTTCTCTGCATTTACATGTAAATGTCTCAGATTAATTAACTGCTCAAGTTTGTCCGGAAATGCATGTAGATACGAACAATTATTCGCCCTTAAAGTCTGCAAATGGAATAGCTTACAAACAGAAATTGGTAAAGCTTTAACATATGTAGAAGACACATCAAGAAGTCTCAGATGTATGAGCTTGCCAATTGAAGTATTCAACGCTTCTATATTTTTTCCATGTAAAACAAGAATATGCAAGCCTTGGAAATCTTGGAACATTTGGTCTAACACGTTGCCTTTCAAAAATAGTGTCCGCAAATAAATTGCTTCATCTTGATTAACATTGTATGCTTCTTCCCCAAGTGAATCCATCAACAGATATCTACATCGAGAACTTTTATGTTCAACACGATTTCCTACCTTCAAATTTTTCATATCTGAAACCAAACATGCTAGCTCATGCACTAGATCATGCATCTTACAATACCTCGTAATTCTAGTCTCGTCTTTTATTGTCTCTTGAAAGAACGAGTGTTGCAATAAAATTTCAAAAACTTTGTTGCCTTGGCTTTCCATATCTTTTTCATTGTCTCTAAAAAACCCTTCTGCCATCCATAGTTGGATCAATAGCTCTATATTGATTTTCTCATCCTTGGAGAAAATGGAAATATATGAAAAACATTTTTGAAGTAACAAAGATGGCAAACGATTGAAGCTTACCTTCAATACTCGCATCACTCTAGTTTCTTTCTCATTGGAATCATAAATCTCATTGGAATCTAAAAACGCACCCTCCAATATCGAAATCCAATCATCTCTTCCCTTACATTGTAAAGTTCCTCCAATCATGTTTGCAGCTAATGGATGACCTCGACATCTATGAGCAATTTTCTTTCCAATGATCATCAATTCTTCAGGCACTTCTCCTCCAGAGAAAGCTTTTCTTTCTATTATGGACCAACACGAATCATCTGACAGATCATCCAATTCATAATGCATGCATGGTCGACTCACAATCGATGCCACATAGTTATTTCGAGTAGTCACAAGAATAAAATTTCCTGTATTAGAGTTGACTCCACTTAGTGACTTTCGAAAATCATCCCAACGATCTCTATCATCATTCCACAAATCATCAAGAACCAATAAATATTTTTTATCCTTCAGTATTTCTTGAAGTGACTTTAAAATTGCTTGTCTACTCTCTAACCGATGATTTTCCCTTAATGATTCTAGGATAGATCCAAAAATCTTAGTGGAGTCAAAATTTTCCGAGACACAAACCCAAATCGTTTTATCAAAATAGTCAATAATTTGTTGGTCGTTAAAGATTCTCCGAGCTAAAGTGGTCTTACCCAGTCCACCCATACCAACAATTGGAACGACTGAAATGACTTCATTGATCGGAGTCATAAGCATGTCTATTACTTTTGACTTATCACTTTCTCTACCAACAAAAATTGGATCTCGACTTATGGAGTCGGTTTCTTCAACAGAAGGCAAAAAAGAACCAGATCTTGCATTAATTACACTAGCAAGGCCGTAGTTATTTGCCTTGTCCTCGATTTTTTTCAACTTTTCGTTCACTTCATTGATTTTATGAGCCATTTTCCAACGAAATGCTAAAGGATTAGATAAGGAAAAGTAGAAGCATACCTTTCGCTTCATTCGATTATTGATCACTACCTTTTGACGAATCTTTTCATATTCAAGCTCATCAAACAAGTTTTCTGCCTCATAAGCAACATCTTCAAGTTTCTTTAGCCACAGCCTAATTGTTTCTTCTTCCAATTGCCGTCTTGCCGCATCTTGTAAAAAAGCTTTAATCATGCCCAATGATTCTTTTAGGTTACTGAGTTCACTCTTGAAACCATATATAAGATTCAACTCTTGAGTAGCAATTTCAATTAGCTTTTCCACCGCAAATTGCACTGTGGCATCAATCACAATTTCTGCCATTTTTTTTTCTTTTTCTGTAATAAAACACAGAGAATTAAAGACACTGTGTGCTTACTTAGGGAGAAGTTGATAATGTATTGTGTGTGTCTGTGTGTTTAGATCGAGCAATTTGTTCTCACATTTGAGTTTGAATGATTAATTCAAATTATTGTCATTTTTTATTCTTTAATTAATTTAATTAATTAATTATGTAGTAGGTAATGGTCATTGTGGAAGATAGTTGTCAATATCGTAGATTATTGAAAGAACATTCTCCCACTATGACACAAGCAATATTCTAATGAGTATGACACGTAATTGATCATTTTAAAATTTATCATGTCATGACACGTAATTAATTATGTGATAATTTAACAGATACATACGCAATATATTTTTGTCTCATAATTAACGGTGGGACGATATTTCAAAAAAATATGTAATTATGGGACGAAATTTGATAAGGTGATATAATTAAAAACAAAAACCCAAAATCACTAATTAGTTTGAAACGTTTTCCACAATTTTATCTTAATCTAAAGCTTTAGTCTTAGATATATATACATTTTCTTTTTATAATGGATTCAGATATATAATACACTAGTACTAAATAGACAGCTGCTACATTAATTAAGTTACATATAATAAAATATTGTGTAATGGTAAAGTAGCTTGTAAGAGAAAGTGTTGTCTGAAAATGTGTCGGAACTTTGTTCGTAATTAGATCGTTCGATATATTCTCGAATTGAAGGTCTAATTGACCAAAGTCAACACTATTAACCTCGGAGTCATGTACACTGAGGTTATTCGTAACTAGACGATCGATTCTCAAATTGAAGGTCTAACTGACCAAAGTCAACACTGTTGACCTCGGGGTTATGTACACTGAGGTTATTCGTAACTAGATCGACCGATTCTCGAATTGAAAGTCTAATTGACCAAAGTCAACACTATTGACCTCAGAGTCATGTACACTGAGGTTATTCGTAACTAGACGATCGATTCTCGAATTAAAGGTCTAATTGACCAAAGTCAACACTATTGACCTCGGGGTTATGTACAGTGAGGTTATTCGTAACTAGATCATTGATTTGTAAATTGATAAAAAAAAATTAAATTATTGATCATAGGGTTATGTACATTGTAAAAGATAATTTTTAACTAGTCAATTTTATTTTTGTTTAAATATAATTTCTGAAGCATATATGTAGGTAAAATTTTTTTTTTTAAAATGTGAAATTTCCGACGGTTGGTACCCGTCAGAAATAGCGAATTAATTTTCTTTTTTTAAAAATTTGGTTTCCGACGGGCTTATCCGTCGGAAAACATTAAAGGCTTTTTTTAAAAAAAAATTATTTTCGACGGTTGTTGCCCGTCGGAAATATCAGAGTAATTTTTTTTTTAAAATTCGATTTCCGACGGGTGTTTACCGTTAGAAATATCAAATTAATTTTCTTTTTTTTACATTTGATTTCCGAATCGGAAATATCAAATTATAAATTTTTTACATTTTATTTCTGACGAGTGTCGCTCCGTCGGAAATATCAAATTAGTTTTCTTTTTTTTTTTACATTTGTTTTCCGACGGGTGTGACCCGTCGGTTTATGTCAATTATTTTCTCCTTTTTTATTAAATTTGATTTCCGATGGGTATTACCCGTCGGAAACCGAGAGACAATTTATTCGGATTTTTAAATATATTTTCCGACGGGAGAACCCGTCGAAAAAAAAATTAACCCATTTTGTTTTTATTTTTTATCCCGTTTCCGACGGTTAATACCCGTTGGAAACTAAGATCGAATTTTTATTTTATTTTTAATACTGTTTCAGACAGGATTTGTGTTCCGTCGGAGAATCGGTCGAAAATTTGTGTTATTTTCCTACGGATTCTGTCCCGTCGGAAAAAAGCCGTAGGAAAAAACTTTATTTCTTGTAGTGTAATACACTCTACTTGCGCTTTTACAACAAATGATAAACCCACAACCTCACTATAGGAAATCACTAAGAAAACCTACACTACGAAGTAATATCACTCACAAGACGGATATTAACTTCTCACAACCCTCAAGTTTACATAAATCACTCAAATTTTGTGTTTAGCTAGTTTTTTCAACCCAACTTTGTCGACAGATGACTTAGCTGATGGTGATCTGTTCTTGAGTTTTTTAGACTTAAAAAATTTGCTCATTTGAATTCTCTCTCAGTTGTTGTGTTTCTCCAACTCTTGAATTTAGATCTATTTATACTCGCAGTTTCGAATTCTGCCACTACAAGAAAAGCGGCTTTTTCCGACGAAATTTTTTGAGAAATTAAGTGGAATTTCCGACGGCATTTTGATGGAAAACCAAATCCATCGAAAAAAGTAATTTTTTAAAAAAATTAATAGAAAATTATATAACGAATTGCAGAAGGATTACTATTGGGAGCCAAAGCATGATGGCGAAATTAAAAGGATAGCTGAGTATAAAGCCTCATTATCACTTAGTCATGCATTTGACGAGTTAAGGAATAGAAATTTACCTAGGCCAAACTGGATAAATGAAACTTGCTGGAAAGAATACAAAGAATATTGGGCTAGTTAGTAGCGATAAGTCAAAGAAACAAACAAAATCGAGCTTCCAACTGAGATGGTCAGGGAGCCCCAAGCCACACGGGTGGTAGTATAACACATTCGGAGCACGAGCCTAGACTATTAAGTCACTCAAATTTCTTATTGACCTTTGTTTCATATATCTGTTGTGGTATAACACAACCAATATATAATATTGTTGTAGAAACAAAAAGGAGAGGACGTGTCCCAAGCAGGTCGATTTATGTATACGCATTCGAAGTATGATGAAAATGGAGAGAAAACCATATGGGTCAATGAACATTCGAAGAATACATATGTAAGTCAAATAAATTCATTACTTAATTGATTAGTAATACGTTTTATGTTTGATTAAATGTATACTAATGTTCTTGTCTTCTAGAATGCCTTTAAGGAAAAATTCCCTTCTCCTCAAATATCTGAAATTGGTGAATCACAACTAATCCCGGAAAATGTTGAGTTGTAGGTACATAAATGCAATAAATAATTTATGATATTAAATAAAATATATTTATTTATAATTTAATTATTGTTTTCATTTGTTATTCAGACGTGGGTGGAGACTGTAGGCATCGGGAAAAAAGGTACGATTTATGGTTTGAAGTGTAAGGCGCATCGGGTGAGACCTAAGTCATCGATCGAGATCACATTATTCCGTAGCTACTTCTCCGGACCCGGAGCTTGTGACGAGACTTCAAACTTTCGAAGAACAGGTATTGCAGAGTCAAGTAGTGATGGAGGAATGCACCAATATGAAACAAGAGCTTTCGGATAATCGACGAGAGATGGAGGCAAATCGTCGAGGGATGGAGGAATTCCGACGTATGATTAGCCAGTTGCCTACCAATATGATGCATAAAAAACCCCAGAACCCACAACAATCTAACGACTCTGACTCCGACTCTGATGATTGATAATCTTTATTTTCCTACTATGATGATTGATACTGTTTATTTTCCTACATATTTGAACTCCCCGGGTGATGGTTGAGATTAATTTATGATTATTAGATTTTTAATTTAAATTTGTTGAATGGTGTATTATTATGAAGATGATTGAGATTATTATGACTATGATTGAGATTAATTTCTGAATTGTTGGTCCCAAGTGGTCAGATGAGGTCTAGAGGGGGGGGGGGGTGAATAGACCTCTGAAAATTTTTAGACTTAAAAACTTTTCAGTCGTCTATCAGCAGACTAAGCTTATAGAGAACAGTAAGCTGACTAAGCTGATCGTGAACAAATCTTGAATAGCAGAGTGACCACTCTTCTTATAGTAACTTAGCTAATTTCAGCAGAAATAGTTTTACGAGAGTATACTTGCAGCGGATAATTTGTAAGTGTTTTTCACAAGTAGACTAAGTCTTTTAAAGATTTTATCCCCAGTTTTAAAACTCCTTCAAAATCTTTAAACAAATGTTTCAAAGTGTTAACTTATGCAACTTTAAAATATGCAAGAAAACTTATGCAAAAATAACACAAAGAATTTTTATAGTGGTTATATGGATAAAAATCCTTTAGTCCACTCTTCCAGATCACACAGATTCTGGGTTATACTATAAACACAAAGTTTACAATATTTCTCCACTTACACCAAAACAACAAATGAGAAGGCTGTAAGCTCACAATAGGAAATCACTAAGAAGACCTATCCTCTGAAGTTAGATCACTCACAAAGATGGATCTACACTCCGCACAACACTCAACTAATACAAATTCACTCAGAAAATGTTTTCTTTTTGGCTTCAACTTGGTTTCTGTCAACAAATGACTCCACCAGACGAGTGAGCTGTTCTTGAGCTTCTTGAGACATAGAGAAAATTCTTGATGGGGGCTATTTCGCACCCTACTTACTACTCGAATCGAACGAAGAAGATAAGATCGATTCGACCAATCCTAACAGATCGGGATCATCTTGCAGACCCGGCCAAGTGCAGCTCGCTTCGATAGAAGATTGTACTCCGGACCCAAGAAGGATATTTGGGCCGAGTCCTTTTAGGACTATGTTTCCTTGTAACGCTAGGTTAAACATTATATAAATACCTAGTTAATCATTGTATTAAACAACTACGAAATTCCTGAACTCTAAGAATACAGGATTTAACACTGCTTACAACAGCACAACTTAATAATATTCAATATTATTACTGAGCTTTTTACCTTCATATCGGTGTGTTTCTTAGCTTTGTTTTGTGGTTTTACTTCTTGTTCTTGAATATTGCTTTTCTTTGTAACCGATCCATCCGGAATAAAGTAACAGAGCCCTAAATAATATATATAAATATCGAAAACCCCCGATATCACAAATTCACTGATAATTGAATAACCTAACGAAATCCGGTTAAATCAGTTGGCGCCCACCGTGGGGCTACGTTAATTATTCGATCGACACATGGCTCGCCCAAGGAAAAGCGCTCGCATTGGAGCGAGAAGTAATACAACCACCGGCCACAACACATCCGAAGATCCACAAGACAACAACGATAACAACATTCCCAACACCAATGAAAATCTCCCAGATACCCGATCTCGTCAGCAGGAACTCCAAGGAGGTCTTATCGGTGCAATACAGGAAGAACCGGAAGTCCCCGAAATACCCGTTCCTCTCCCAGGCGCTCAGGAAAAACTGAGACAAATAGCAATGCTCTTCAAATCACTCTCTCCAGAAGAATTGCTAGTTTTAGACCAAATTCCTCGAAACGCTACGGCTCCCAGGACAACTCCTGCACCAGGAATGCCAGGGCCAAACAAACAAACCTCTCAACAAGCGGACAGCCCAGCAAGTGAGCGACGCTCGTTACGCAGCCCACAACAGGACAATTCTAAACCCTGCGATAACCGTCCCCGAAGAAAACCAGGTCGAAGAAGGCCACAGGCGGATCGCAGCGGATCGAAGGAACGAACAATAATCCCTATCGAGGATGACATAGATGATGCTATCCCAGATCGACCACGAGCGACTCGATTCTCGGAAAGAGAAATCGAGAGAATAGTGCAGGAACGACTGGAGCAACGCCTACGATCTGTTCAAAACCCGTGGACCCGAACCGCGGAACTCCAGGAGAGCCTTGCAGCATGTTCTCCCTTCTGCAGAGAAATAAAAGAAGCGCAATCCATTGGACAGGTCCCGGGTAGACTACCCCGATATGACGGAACCACCGACCCGGATGATTATATTTTTAGCTTCACTAACATAATGAATTTATATGCCCACTCTGCCGAATTCACCGCCAAGTTAATGGTGACCACATTCGAGGGCCTAGCGTTGGATTGGTTCGCAAAACAACCTGCCAACTCCATATTCAGTTTCCGGGAATTATGCAATAAATTGACGCAGCAGTTTGCCAGTCAGAAGAGGCAAAAACTCCCGATGAGCTACCTAGGAACCATACATCAACAAGAAGGAGAATCCCTAAGAAACTGGTTGGCCAGATTCAACGTAGAACTACTCAAAATCGATTCTCCAAATATTGATTACATAATTTCTATCCTCTTCGATCTCACTAAAAACAGGCAGTTCGGAAATGCCCTCAGTCGAAAACAACCAAGAACGTTCGCCGACATCATGAGCTTGGCGTCTAAGTATATGACCCAAGAAGAGATGAATTCCTTTAAGGATAAAAACAAAAATAAATTCACAGCTTCAGGCTCCAAGCGGCATGATAAGATTCCTACTCAAAGACCCTTAGACTATGAGCGATCTTCCAGGAGAGGTAACGTTTTCCAGCGACTGGAATACAGCAAAGCCGATCAAGAAAGACAACCTAATTACTACCAAAGACCAAGAAACCCTGAGCAACCAATCAGAAGCAGGGTGAATCAAGTAGAACACCCAAGGTTAAATGCTCCAATGGAAGAAATATTGGAAGTCCTAGAAAGAAATAACTGGATTCCCGAGGCAAGGAAAATCGCTCAGCCCAGACCGGGGTCTAGAAACTATGATCAATACTGTAAGTACCACAGGGCACATGGGCATCTAACGGAAAATTGTTTTCACCTTAAGAGAGAAGTCGAAAAACTGATCGAGCAGGGAAAACTAGACGAATACATTGACCGAGATAATCGCAAAAGGGAAAGAAGTAGAAGCCCTCGGAACGGTAATCGAAGGAGAAGTTCTCATCGAAGGTCGCCTGAACGTCGACCTACTCAGGAGTTAAATCAGGACCAGATCAATGGGACTATCCATACAATATCCGGGGGACCCGCGGGTGGAGATAGTCGTAACGCACGACGAAGGACAGCCCGATCCATAATTCGAAATTCTAAATATCCAAAAGAAATATGGACTCTGGAAAACAGGCCGACAAATCACCAGCCGATCAGCTTTAACGAAGGCGAAGTACCTAAAAACATCATTTGGGACACAAAAGAGGATAACCCCGATTTTCCTATGGTAGTATCATTAGAGATAGCGAATTATAATGCAAGAAGAATCCTAATCGATAATGGAAGCTCAGCAAATATCATCTCCCGGGAGGTTTTAGCCCAAATGAACTTGGGACAAATAAACCTACAAAAAGTAGCTACGCCGTTAGTAGGCTTTGGAGGGTCCGAGATTATCCCCAGCGGAACAATATCTTTAAGTGTGTCACTTGGAAAGAAACCACTTAGGACAGTGAAGTTAGTAAAATTCCTAGTAGTGGAAACACCCTTCGCTTATAACGCTATATTGGGGCGACCAGCCCTTAACCTTTTCCGAGCTGTAGTCTCTACCTATCATCAGAAGATAAAGTGTCCGACCGATATGGGTATCGGAGAAATAACGAACGACCACTGTATGGCGTGGAATTGCTACAGCACATCGTTAACTTTGAAAGAACACCCTAAGTCAATTACTCCGAGCAAGAGAAAGATCGAAGACGATCTCATTAGAAATGAGGTTGAAATTCCTATTACTGATCGGTTAGATAAAAAGGGGAAAGAACCGCTAGACTTATCCTTGAAACCCCCAGAACATAAAGATATAATTCTAGTAAAAGGCGACTCGTCCAAAACGACAAGAATAGGTACAGAATTGAGCAAAGAAGGAGAAATAATGTTAATCGAATTCCTAAGAAATAATGTTGACGTCTTCGCCTGGAGCGCGAATGAGATTGAAGGAATTGATCCTCGGATAATCAAGCATACCCTAAAAATCGACCCTTCGGCGAAACCCGCCAGACAGAAGAAAAGAAATCATGGACCAGTAAAAGATAAAATTATCAAAGCCGAAGTAGAGAGACTGCTTGAAGCAAAACAAATCCGAGAAATACATTTCTCGGAATGGCTATGTAATGTTGTACTAGTAGCAAAAGGGGATAAAAAGGACAACAAATGGAGAATGTGTAATGATTTCACCGACCTTAACAAGTTATGTCCACGCGACCCATACCCTCTCCCAAGGATTGACTTATTGGTCGACTCGACTGCTGGCTTCGCGATATTCAGCATGATGGACGCCTTCCAAGGGTTTTACCAAATATACATGGACGAGCGGGATCAAGAGAAGACCGCGTTCATAACCGAACAGGGAGTATAATGTTTTATTGTAATGCCATTCGGATTGAGGAATGCCGGCGCTACTTACCAAAGGTTAGTAAACCTAATGTTCAGGGAATTAATCGGAGAAATAATGGAAGTCTATGTAGACGACATGTTAGTCAAAAGTACGAATGAAGCAGATCACATAAAACATCTAGATCGATGTTTCCAAATCTTAAGAAAATACCGTATGAAATTGAACCCTGCAAAATGCACCTTCGGTGTTAAGTCAGGAAAATTTTTAGGATACTTGGTACACCAGCGAGGTATAGAAGCCAACCCAGAAAAAATTCGAGCCATAACTGAAATGAAACCTCCCAAGACCATCTCTCAAGTACAAAGCTTAGTTGGGAAAATCGTAGCATTGAATAGATTCATATCAAAATCTGCGGACAGAAGCTGGCCCTTTTTCCAAACGCTTCGAAAAGCGAAAATATTCGCTTGGACCGAAGAATGTGAACGAGCCTTCGAACAACTCAAAGAATATTTGACAACGCCTCCGATGTTAGCTAAACCGACGGAAGGGGAACCGTTGTACATCTACATCTCCATCTCCGATACGGCCATTAGTTCAGTACTAATTAAGATAGAGGGCTCCGAGCATAAGCCCGTCTATTATCTCAGCAAATTATTACAAGGGGCGGAGAAGAATTACTTGGAAATAGAAAAATTCACGCTGGCCTTAGTAGTGGCCGCACGAAAACTCCGACCCTACTTCTTAACTTACAAAATCATCGTTTTGACGAATCAGCCGCTAAGGCAAGTTCTAGCAAAACCAGAAGCCTCCGGAAGATTGATCAAATGGGCCATCGAACTCAGCCAGTTCGAAGTAGACTACAAACCAAGGATTGCCATCAAGGCCCAAGTGTTGGCCGATTTTATATTAGAAACACCAACACAGGCTACTGAATCATCGAGCAGCCTCAACGACGATGTCTTGATCATAGAAGATCAAACTTGGTTAATGCATGTCGATGGTGCTTCATGCCGAGAAGGAGGAGGCGCCGGAATCAACTTCACCGGACCGAATAAGGAAGATTTGAATTACGCGATAACATTGGACTTCGTTGTAACAAACAACGAAGCTGAATATGAAGCGTTAATCGCAGGAATGGAAATGGCGATCAAAGCTAACATAAAAAGGCTTAAAGTGTTAACCGACTCAGAGTTAATACAAAGACAAATAAGAGGCCTATACGAAGCTAAGGAATTCAATATGGTAAAATACCTCGCCAAAGTAAAAACACTAGCTGAGAAGTTTGAAAATTTCGACATACAGAACATCCCACGTTCGGAAAACAAATGGGCCGATCAACTATCTAAGTTCACAGGATCCCACGACGGAAAGACCGAACGGGTGATCAATTGGTTGATATCTTCTACACCGGCAGTCGATATCGATGAAACACCGGCAGTCGATATAATGGAAATAGATGAAGTCGAAGAAAATTGGATGACCCCAATGATAGACTATCTTCGAGAAGGAAAACTACCATCTGATCAGAATGCAGCTCGGAAAATAAAATATCGAGCCCCAAAGTATACGCTTGTAGAAGGAAAACTCTACCGAAGGTCAGTATCAGGAATTCTCCTGAAATGCATCCCTGAATCACAAACCGCCGATATACTGCGAGAAATACATGAAGGAGACGCAGGAAATCACAGCGGATCAAGGGCATTGGCCTTAAAATGTCTCAGGACTGGTTACTATTGGCCTACCATCAATAAAGATGCCACTCTATATGTCCAAGAATGTCATCACTGCCAGATCCATGCTAACATATGTCATCGACCAGCAGAAATCATGCATCCAATTCCAGTATGTTGGCCCTTCGATCAATGGGGAATGGACATTGTGGGGCCTTTCCCAGCGGCCAGATCCAAAAAAGCTTACGTCCTGGTCGCTGTAGAATATTTCAGCAAATGGATAGAATGCATTGCGCTCGCACGAATAACTCAATTCCAAGTGATCAACTTCCTATGGAAGTTCATAGTTTGCCGATTTGGCATCCCGAGGATCCTAATTTCAGATAATGGAACCCAATTCGCGGGAAAACAAGTAATAGAATGGTGTTCGAAACTGGGAATTCAACAAAATTTCACTTCGGTCGGACATCCAAGAGCGAACGGACAAACCGAAGTAGCGAACCGAGAAATAATAAAATCTTTGGAAAAAAGATTAGGTTCGGCCAAAGGAAAATGGCTCGATGAACTTCCAGGAGTGCTATGGGCTAATCGAACTACAGTAAGAAGCTCAACCGGGGAAACCCCATTCAGCTTGGTGTATGGGTCGGAGGCTGTTATTCCTGATTCCCAACGCCAAGAATAGAGATGTTCGACGATCAAGAAAATGAAAAGGCGAGAGAAAATGACATTGATTTAACAGAAGCTTTAAGAGATAAAGCTGCTGTACGCCTACAAGTCACTAAAGCAAATATGGAGAAAGCATACAATCAAAAAGTACGCATCCGAACTTTCAAAGAAGGAGACTTGGTCTTGAAGAAGGTAGAAGTATCCAAGCATGTGGGAAAGTCACAACAAAATTGGGATGGACCTTACATCGTCATTGGCGTAGGAAAGAAAGGTTCATACAAAATTGCACACTTGGATGGAAAAGCCTTACCAAGAACCTGGAATGCGGTCAACCTTAGGAAATACTATGGTAAATAAATTTTAGCAGATTATACTGCATTCTTTTATTTTACTTTATCAAGTTTTAATCCTTGTAACAAAGGCCTTAGCCTACAAGTTCAATTAGTAAAGAATTTTAGCGTTCTATATACATCGATTATTTCGGTTAACGCTCCTCGGAATTACACTATCATATTGATGAAAATTGAGAACGAACCGAGTCGAGTATACATTGATCCGCTCAATAAACACTCCTCGATATATCTTCAACGATCGAAAAGACTTTTTGGGTTAAAAACCTAAGTTTAATTAAAAAGAGTCGAGTAAACATCGATCCGCTCGATAAAAACTCCTCGATAAATTCAAAAACGAGTCGAGTATACATTGATCCGCTCAATACAAACTCCTCGCCCATACTTACAACAAGAAAAAGACTTTTTGGTATTAAAAACCTAAGTCTAAATTATAAACGAGTCGAGTAAACATCGATCCGCTCGATAAACACTCCTCGAACTATTTACAACGAGAAAAAGACTTTTTGGTACTAAAAACCTAAGTCTAAATTATAAACGAGTCGAGTAAACATCGATCCGCTCGATAAACACTCCTCGAACTATTTACAACGAGAAAAAGACTTTGTGGTATTAAAACCTAAGTCTAAATTATAAACGTGTCGAGTAAACATCGATCCGCTCGATAAACACTCCTCGAACTATTTACAACGAGAAAAAGACTTTGTGGTATTAAAACCTAAGTCTAAATAAAACGAGTAAAGTAAACATCAATCCGCTCGATAAAAACTCCTCGAACTATTTACAACGAGAAAAAGACTTTGTGGTATTAAAACCTAAGTCTAAATTATAAACGTGTCGAGTAAACATCGATCCGCTCGATAAACACTCCTCGAACTATTTACAACGAGAAAAAGACTTTGTGGTATTAAAACCTAAGTCTAAATAAAACGAGTAAAGTAAACATCGATCCGCTCGATAAAAACTCCTCGATATGTTTTCAATGATTAAAAGACTTTTGGGTTAAAAACCTAAGTATAATTACAAACGAGTCGAGTATACATTGATCCGCTCAATAAAAACTCCTCGATATATTCCTAACGATCTAAAAAGGATCCGCTGATACTCCTAAAGTTTTGAAAGATAAATCAAGTATGAATTCATTTGCTCGGAAAATACTCCTCGTAAATAAAATTATCAACGACAAAGAAGATGCAAGAAATAAAGTAATATTTTATTCATCAAATCAATTACATACAAATATACTACGTTACAAAGATCTGCTTGCTACCTAAAGATCGTTACAATGATCTACCTAAATTGATCCTATGGGATCGACTATCTTCACGACAATGTCCACGGAAACACCAATCTCCTCCCTAGTACCTCATCGATTATAATATGCGACCTAAGAAGCATGCTGCTCACGATGGTCGACTTCTTTAGTTCGGTGGCCAGGCTCTGAAGATCAAATGTTCTTCCAGATGAAATGAACATTACCAGCCAGATAACTAGCAATGCTCACTCACCCGTAAGAAGATACTGCTTTTACTTTATCTATAAAACATTTTACTCTCGAGCAGCATCTCTTCGGGACCGTCGTGAAACGGTAAGTTTACCAGCCACCCCGGCGGTCTATCACTCCGGAAGTCACATCCAAGAGCGAGGGTGACTGGTAAGTATGAACCCCCCATGTGCAAACGGAAACCACGGACCTCTAATTGATGAAGACTAAAACTGAGGCCTCATGGGACCCGTTAGTACAAGGAAGGGCTGACATGGGACCCGTCAGTACAAGGTAGATGAACACCAAGTTATTACAGAGTGAATCACGATAATGTGACTTTTTGAATATTATGGGATCTGAGGGCAGAATGAAATCCAAAGAAGTTGAGATCTCCATTCTCTTTGGGAAATTGCAAAGGAAGAATGCAAACCACCACCCTATTTATAGGGATAGACTCAAACAATCCAACGGCTGAAAAAGCATTTGATCAACGGACGCAGATGCGACCCCTTGACTCCCCGCAATAAATGCAAGTAAGTTGGAACGGCACAATCTAATCGCCCCAACTAGTCGATAACAAAAGAGGCAATAGATCGATATGATCAAATCTAAAAAAGCTTTGGATTAGACATTCCGGCACAATCATACTTCATGATCGATGGCTTAAAACCCTAGAATCCACGAACGAAGCCATACAAGCTTTAAGATCGCAACGAAAAAGACAGTTGCTCGATAAAAGAGAAAAGACCAAACCCTTCACAATACGAGGGACGTCACTGCCTCATACATTATTTGAGCGACCATTAACTACCTCATATCAGAACTCTTTCGGAGTCCAAGATATCTGACATAGAAATCAGGAGAATAGCTCTCTTTGTTTGAAAATGCAAGGACGTCACTGCCTAACATACCAAAGAATTGCTTAAGGAGGTCTGAACAGGCCAGATCTGGCCAAGACTTCTACATTTTCCAATTCCTCCCATATCAAGGATACGATATACTGGCTAAAAGAACGAATGGTTAGAAGATAATGATGGAATATATGGATTTGTGAAAGACATTAAAAGGAAAATTTTTCTCTAACGAAAAGAAAAAGCAGAGTTCAACAGGAGGAACAATAGCCTCCTTATATAAGGTATATGTCATAAAAGGACAAATTTACAAGGAATGGATCGAACATCGACCAAAATGCTTAAGACTACTATCGATACGACTGAGCCAATTGTTTACATATGGACGAAAAACATGTTAGGAGACATCCTTCAAGGAATCATGCCGGGATTAATCAACAAAAGATTCGATTTGCAGAGCAAACATTATACCATTAGGTTACTTAAAAAGTGACCGTGCAAGTTTAAAGCTACCTTATTCTACATCCTTGGTATACTACGGAAGGATCAATATCAGCTAAGTTTGTCAAACCTATAACTGGTTATCTCATGATGTTATATTTACGTATGACAGGAAATCATACTTACCAAAGGATAGAAACAGAATAAAATTGATCAGGACAATGATCTGCCTACAAAAAAGTCATAATTTCCAAATTTCTACTCCTCCCATTACAAAAATTTCAGCCCAAACAAATGCACAAAAGCTGGGCAGTTAAAAAAAAAAAAAAAAAAAAATAGACATTCCAAGGACTGCCAGGTCGAACAAAGATCACTGAGAAGAACGGTCAGGAGGTCGACTACTAGAAACGGTCCGCCGAGGAGTCAAGTTGCCAGCAAACGCCATCAACTCCTCTTGACGCTTTAAATAACCGGCGTCATATCCTTCCTCATAGGACCGCCGTTGAGACTCCTCTGCAAGGGCAGCAGCCTGAACTAAGTCACCTTTCTCCTTTTCAAGAACAACTTTATCGGCCTCCAATTTTTGGAGATCATCTTTGGCAAGTTGCAGCTGCAACTCCAAACCCCTGGCTTTAGCCTTTTCTGACTCCAACTGACCTTGAAGAACTCTCCGACTATTCCACAGTTCGTCATTTTGCACACCCAGCTGGAGTGCAAAATACTTGCCCTAAAAAAGCAGAAAGAGTAAGAAAAACCGCCATACAACAAGGCATTCAAAACAAAGAACAGGAAAAATATTCGAGATATGCTTACCTGCTCACATATCTTCACCAGAGATTGAACAAGGCGAACATTGGAGGTACCTTCGAGCTTCCTCAACTCGCGGGGCAAAATAGTACTCATGCCTAAGTCCCAGGACAAAGCATCAGGTTCAACAGAACCAGGCAGTTCACTAGTCAAAGTGACACCATCGGAACGTGGAGTTTCCGACAAAAGAATGTCATTAACCTGCACAAGCACACAGCGATCATCTAATGGACGAGGGGATTCCCTCTCGTTGGGGCTAACTGAGGTTTCCTTGCCCGAAGCAGAAATTACGGTTCGACGACCAGACCTGGAACCGGTCCCACCTCCGGAAGGTCCTCCCGATTCAAAGGATGTAGTCATTACAGTGGTATCATGAAACAAAAAATCAGGACAATCTTGCAAAATAGATTGCGTTACGGAAGGATTAACAGAAAAACCATCGCCAACTTGCCCTTCACTGGCAATCAGGGCAGTAGAAGCAGACAAAGGAAGGGAAATAGCAAAATCCCCTCCGTGAAAAACGTGCTCAAAGGAAGAAGCATTGGAACTAACAGCTATATTATAAGCCGGTTCTTCGTTGGACATATC
Organism: Penstemon eatonii; assembly: GCA_038501285.1. Classification (NCBI taxonomy): domain Eukaryota; kingdom Viridiplantae; phylum Streptophyta; class Magnoliopsida; order Lamiales; family Plantaginaceae; genus Penstemon; species Penstemon eatonii. Next base: position 53,351,263 of record CM076715.1, on the reverse strand, counting down.
CCCAAAAGGTAATCGACCGGGGGAAGGCATGTTTCCTTCCTGAGTGGAAGCAGAAAAAATTGGTTCTGAAAACGACGAATTTACCACGGAGAAAGGTTCAGAAGCAATAACAGGAGTATCGATCTCCGACCTAATTGATTGGGACAAACGAGGAGGCTCCATCGACGGCCCATCTCTTCGAGATCTTTTGGATCTACTATCCCGAGCGCCCTCACGGGATGGTCGCTTCGAAGTATTACCAAAAAGGTTACTCATGATCGGATTATGGAAAAATACAAATTAATATCGAGAAAGTTTATCGACTAGCTGAAGAAAGAGTATTCTGTTAAGTGAGGAGTATAGCAGTAAAAAAACAAGTCAAGTTTTTACCTTTCGTATTTATACTACACGAAAGGACGCGACAGACCTAAAGAAAGGGCGCGAAACGGGAAAAATGACCTTGGAGCAAATGCTGGAATTTGAAAAGACACACACATAATGATTACGGCAAATTAAATGACTTGTCTGAATTATTACGGCGAATGTGAAAAGACACGACTGTCTGAATACGAAACGTTTAGCGTACAGAGTAAGGAAAGCTAAAATTACAATTAAAACCTACGAGTAAATAATTACAAAGATTATTTCGAAAATAAATCACTATTTCAAGAAGCCTGATCGCTATCCGGAATCTTCTGTTCGCTACCGACGTCCTCAGTCATGCATACGTCGTTTTTTTCTTCTTCTTCATCTTCTGGATCGATAAAAGTGTCATCGAGCTCATCGTTAACATCAGAAGGAGGAATCGGCAATGGATTTCCAAATTCTTCGACAAGGTGAGCCAGGGGAAAACCTTGATATACGACATCTGGAACCTCGGAAGAAGAATAAAGTTTGCCATAGCGATTCAATCGAATATGCGCCGCCTTAAAGTACTCCTTTCGACGGTCGTCAATCATCTCTAAGGCGACCAGCTGATGAATCGCCTTCTTAAAAGTATTCTCAAGAAGAGGACCGACCATCCGATACACCAACGCCGTATGAACGGGAGAATTAAGGAACTCACGAACGACTCTTTCGTCAGGATTCCTACCGTATCGATCCCTAAGTCCACTAAGTGGGACATCCTTTTCGTACTCCTCTAAAGAAGTTTCAAGGTTTGATACTTGAGATTCAAGCTCACTAATTCGAGTCGTGCTCTGTAACTGCAATTCCTCTAACTTTCTAGCCATTTGATTGGCCTGCTCTTGAGCACGAGAAACCTCCATCACCCTGTCTATCATTTCTTGATCTTCAGTCCCGGTAGCACGAGTCTCTATGAGGGGAACGGAAGAAGATGTTGAGGGACCAACCTCTGAACCGGAGGATTTATGAAGTAAAGCTTTATACTTCTCTTCCAGAAACTCGCACTGTTGTTTCCAAAGTGCATTTTCATAGGCGTATGACGCGAGACAAGTTTTGGTCTGAAGAACAAAGAGAACAAGAAAAAGAGATGGATTTAGTAAATTAAGAAGAACCTTTAAAATTATCTATTAATATGATTAAAGTAAAAAGATGTCACCTTCTCGGCATAAAGAGAAGCTCGCTGGAATTTCTCCAGAGGATCCTTATGAAGAAGCTTATTGAGATCACGAGTAAAAACACCAGACAAAAGAACACGGGTTGCCTTATCGACTGCGTTCTCACTATCATCATGAATAAGAGAATCCTTCTCGGAGTAACCAGCGGCCCTCCTTCCCTCTAAATGATCCTCGATCATTTCGACCAGGGTAGGTTTTGGATGTTTATCTCCGAGTAAAGAAAGGTCGTCACCAGAACGTCCATAGTAACTCCTTTTTCTATCAACTGGATTATTAGTAGGATGACGCATCGACCAGCTACGACATCCTCGAATACCCAAAGATGTTCTAAGATGAAGAGGATGATAACCAGATCCCGTGCCCTGACGAATAGGGGACTCACGAGAAGAATCTGGAGATTCCTCTCTATTATCCTCGGACTCGTGACCCAACTCCAGCTTCCTTTTTCGTGAAGCTCTCTGCTCGATGGGGGTGTTCTCTACGGATTTTGAAGATTTCGACAGCACCATTTTTCCCTTCGAAGAATGCCGAGAGTTTTCTACCATATAGGCTGAAAAAGAAACAAAATAAAAGTTAGTTTCTCCGTATAAGAGGTATAGTTACAGCAATAAGATAAAATAAAGTACTAACCAAGAGGATCAGATGATGAACTGATGGGAAAGTTATGAACACTTAACCCCGCCTTACGAAGGAAAGCCTCCCCGATCAGAAGAGCGCTTTGATATTTGTTTGCACGCATTTCGGGGATTTCAGTGATAAACTGTACATCGTCAGGAACAAGTTCACCGGTCGGTAAGCGACCTCCAGGAATCCAATTGGAACCATGATCCCATGAAAAAGGCATGGTCGAACCATCCGCAAAACAAATATTAGACGGAGGACGAACAAAGAAGAAATGAGATTTCCATGAAGGATTACTAGAAACAGGGGCGTCAAAGATTGCTCGACTAGGCCGCTGACTAGCGAAGAAATATCCACGATTTGAAGAACTAGAAATATTAAAGCGAAAAAGCTGCGTAAAATTACGAAAAGAAGGTTTAAACCCCTTCGCAATCATCAAAACGGAAAAAACAAACCACAAAAGCAACGGAATTTGGAACCAGCTGTGTCAAGCACACACTGAAAGTTTTCAAAACTTCGAGAAAAAGGGGAGACAAAGGAAGACGCAGTCCACTATTGAAGTGAGCCGTATAAAAGGCTCGACATCCCTCCGGGGGAGATGTGACTCTATCAGTAGAGGAAGGAAGAATTATCTCACTATTTGGCATAATTATTCACAACATCCGGGAATGTTTCCGCCGTATATGCGCAAGCTACCTCCTCAATTGGCTCAGAAATTTGAGGAACAGTACCTTTGCCCTTTTTGGCTCGGGCAGCTACACCCGCATCAGAAAGGATTCGTACCTTGAAAGTATCTTCTACAGGGACGACGAAGTCAGATACTGTAGTTTGCTCGCTCAAAGGATTAGAATGCAACTCCTCATCGTTATCAGGAGCGACGATCTCTCTAGAAGAAGAAAAAGATTTTCTTACAAAAGCCATATATTCTGGTTTCCCGAAGATGAAGATCGACAAAAGAGAAAATTTTATGAGATGAACGACCAGGCAGGAAAATGAGTACAGGTTATAAGGAAGTATAAAAGAGAAATGGCGAACTCGAAAGTCACCTATTTATAACAAAATGAGAAAAGACGTTTCAAACTTATTGCAGCTACTCATATTCCCGCCAAAAACGGAAGGATACGAAGAGCCTCCTGAATAGACGCGTGGCGATCCGTAATTCGACAGAGAAAACGACTATCTATGATATGTAGCACTCTTTTCCTTATTTAAGATTTTTTCCCACAGGGTTTTTTCTTAAGTAAGGTTTTTAACGAGGCTCCATTCATAGAAAAGAAACAGTCGTAAAGATTTATCTACTTCTACGAGCTTCTATTATCTATACGCTCGAAGAAGTGAGGGAGTACTGATGGGGGCTATTTCGCACCCTACTTACTACTCGAATCGAACGAAGAAGATAAGATCGATTCGACCAATCCTAACAGATCGGGATCATCTTGCAGACCCGGCCAAGTGCAGCTCGCTTCGATAGAAGATTGTACTCCGGACCCAAGAAGGATATTTGGGCCGAGTCCTTTTAGGACTATGTTTCCTTGTAACTCTAGGTTAAACATTATATAAATACCTAGTTAATCATTGTATTAAACAACTACGAAATTCCTGAACTCTAAGAATACAGGATTTAACACTGCTTACAACAGCACAACTTAATAATATTCAATATTATTACTGAGCTTTATACCTTCATATCGGTGTGTTTCTTAGCTTTGTTTTGTGGTTTTACTTCTTGTTCTTGAATATTGCTTTTCTTTGTAACCGATCCATCCGGAATAAAGTAACAGAGCCCTAAATAATATATATAAATATCGAAAACCCCCGATATCACAAATTCACTGATAATTGAATAACCTAACGAAATCCGGTTAAATCAATTCTGCTTCGGAAATAAAATCTCAGAGTGTTGGTGTTGATCTTTGCTCTTTGAAATCAGCTCTATTTATACTTAGATTTGAAAATGTGACCGTTGAAGGAAATCACACATCAAATCTATAGCCTTAGCCCAATTTTCAGAACGGCTCCCTGCTACAGTACTTTCTGCTGTACTTTCCTGTAGCTGTATTAAATGCACCCTGCTGATCCGAGAATAATCTTCAATCATTTGCCATTACTATCCTTCTTTTACAGCATTTATTACACCAAGTGCATTTATTACCGTTGGACTAACTTCTTGATCTCTTCTACTCTACTGATCAAAACAACCCTTCTGATAGATACCCTCCTGATCAAACTCTGAACCCATCTGATTTGAGTCAGCTGATGGTCTACCCTTCTGGTTGCTGTTTCAGCATAAGATCAGTAGTCTTCTGGGCTTAGAATTTTAGACCCTTCTGATGTCTTCTTTAATTGGTCAAAATTCTTCTAGGGGACCTAAGCTTTCCACACTTAGCTGATTTTGACGTTTCGGAAATCATCAAAACTTTCCCTTATCTTTTTATCTTCATTGCACTTCATCTTCATCTTCATCCAACTATTTCCCCCTTTTTGATGATGACAAAACTTCAGCTACGTACCTGTACCTAAACTAAAGTTTTGATCCTCAAAAATTTCTGAGATAGAAATAGTTTATTGGATTTAAACTTGTACTTTTATAGATTTCAGAAAAGATTACAGATTACAAGTTTAGTAGATGAAATGTGCATAAAGAAAATTTACAAAGATTTCAAGCATAAGTAAATTAGCCTAAGTAATTTAGACTAGTCTTCTCCTTTGTCTTCTTGCTTGTCCTCTTCATCTTCTTCAGGTTTGGAAGTTTCAGCTTCTAACTCCTTGAAGAATTTTTGCCTTAAAAGCTCCATCTTTTTATGCTTGACATCAGGATTAAGCTGTTCTTCAGCTGAGTCCTTAGCAGCAGCAATTTCTTTATCAGTCTTTGCTGTTTTCTTAGGATTTCCTTCAGCTTCATCAGCTTCCTCTTCTTCTTCTGTAATTGACTGATCTACTGGTCTGCTTGTGCCTTCATTTTCACTTTCATCTTTGGCAGATTCATCCAGTACTTCAGTTCCTTCCAATTCAGCGGTCTTTGAGAAAGAATTGTCATCTTGTCTATCTTCTTCTTGTCTATCTTCCTCTTCACTAGGTACCCTATCTTCCCCCTTTTTGTCATCATCAGCAGGGTTGATTGGAGATTGTGGTAAGACTGGTGTGACTTGGAGTGTATCACAGAGAAGTCTGATGTTTGCTTCCATTGCAGTAATTTGAGCTTCTTGTCTGAGTTGATTGGCCTCAAATGTATCTATTCTGTTAAGCACAACTTCTCCTTGGTCACCTAGCTGAATCTGAGTTGCTAGTAACAAATCAGCAGATGCCTTGAAGTCCTTCATCATATTTTCCAAGGTTTCATCCTGTGCTGTCATGGCCATTTCAACATTCTCAGTAATTTGTCTCCAACCAGCAGCAGTGCTTTGAGTCCTTGCTCTAATTACATCCATGTCTTGTCTGATAGTTTCTACAGTATGAGCAGTGTCTTCTATCAGAGAAGTAGGAATAGCAGCAACTCTTTGGGTTGGTTGACTTATAGCAGCCAGCAGATTGGCAGTTAACCTTTCCTCTAATTCCTTCATTGAATTTGAAATCATCTGTTGAATTGAGTTCAACACAGATGGTTGAATGCTTTGGGAAGTAGAAGCAACCTCTGTTTGAACAGAAGGTAAGGCAAGGCTTGCTTTTTCTGGGATCTGATCTGCTGGATCAGAAGTAGTCTCTTTATCCTTGGTCTAATCATCTTGACTAGGAGTGCTTTCCTTCTCCTTAGTTTGATCAGCTGGTTCAGAAGTGCTGTCCTTCTCCTTGGTCTGATCAGCTTGACTGGGAGTGCTTTCCTTCTCCTTAGTCTTATCAGCTGATGGTGCTTGGACCATTCTAGTATCTGCAGTAGTAATCACTTTACCATCATTATTTAAAATAGATCTATGAGTAATCCAGGTCATGTTATCTATTGGAATGAATGGAGAAATTGGATCCTCTGGAAGTTCCTCATAGGGTTTGATGGTAGGTCCATAGACAATCTGTTTCAAACTTGGATGAGGGAGCAGTGAACTTGGTTGTCCCTTCATCTTCCTAGTTCTTTTGGCCCAAGTTTCCATGGTTGTGGAAACTGCCAGCTTGATTGCACGTTCCTTCAGATCTTCATCTTCAGCATACTCTTCTGGAACGGAATCATACATCTTTTTGGCCTCAGCTTTTACCAGATGACTGATCCTCAGTCTTATCTTGTCTAGAAAGAACTCTGAGTCCAATGCTTGAGTTATAGAATTTGTTTCAAGCCACTTCATGACCCAGGCTTCTTCACTTGTAAAAGCCTTCCAGTTGGCAATCTGATTTTGACTCTTCAACGGATGATACTCTCTCCATCTGTTATATCTAACTTTTTCTTTGATAAAAATCGTCTGACGAGTAATTTTGTCATTTTCAGATTCCAGGCGTGCAATGAACTCATCAAAAACAGCAGGATCATCTCTAACAATTTCCAATGCTAGTTTCAATTCTGCTCTTCTCTTAGGTTGCACTGCTGGTGTAGGCATGACTTGTTTAGGCTTTGTTGGATCTCTTTGATCTCCAATAACAATGCCACCAGCTTGCCTTGGACCATGAGAGTCCTTAGTGCTGGCTTCTATGGCAGCAGCCAACTCTGCAACTTCAATGGCATCTCTTTGTTCTTGAGTCATCTTACTGGCTTCCTCTTCCAGTCTTTTGAGCTCAAGAGCCTTCTGACGATCCTCTTCAGCCTTTTCAGCAGCTTTCCTTTGTCTCTCAGCTTCATCCAACTTCTTCTTTTCAGCAACAGAAAGATAAGGGATTACAGCTTTGCCAGTCCTTAATTTCTTGGCTTCAGGACTTTCCACGGTCTGTAGTGGAGTGGCAACAACAGGAGCATGATGCAGAAGGAGTGCATCTCCTTCATTTGTTGTGCCAGTCTGCTGTTCTTCTCTAACATCAGCAGACACTCCAACAGTTGAGTCACCAGCAGGCTCATCAGCAGGTTCTTCAATAATGATTGGTCTTTCTGCTGTTGCTGGTATCTCCCTCGCTGTTTCAGGTGACTCTTCAGAGAATGTGACCTTCCTTTTTGCTTTTGACTTGGTCATCTTTCCTGAAGGTTGAGGTTGAGGAAGTCTTTTCACAGAACTTCTTGTCCTCATTCTTTTTGTAACTTGAGGAACAACTTCATCTGATTCTGTTCTTTCAGGAGATGATCCAGTCTCCATTTCATCAAGCTCTTTAGCAAATTCACTGACTACGTTGTCAGGAATTTTAATCTCAGGATGAGCTGATCCAACTTCAACAGTTGTACTCACTGTTTGATTAGCAGACCCACTGGTCTGACCAGCCTTTTTGCTTTTCTTGGCAGGGGCCATAGCAGTCTTGGCAGGAGCCTTTCTTTTAGAAGTACCTCCACTTCTAACTGGCTCATACAACTTAAATTCTTTGCTAAGATGGATAGGTTTTCCATTTACCACTTGACAATTCAGTCTTAAGAACAAATGACTGAGCAAAATGCCATACTTGGTCTTCTTATCACTTAGCAGTTCAAATACATGAGCAGCCCAGTTAACCTTTAAACCATAGAAAATGCAAATCATTGTGTAATACCTCTTTCTAGGTAAACCGTCCAGAGAACTAGTGCTGCAGTCCAACACTTTCGCAATTATATCAGCGAACCTCTGATACTCATCCTTTAGCTGAGTCTTCATCAGAGCCCCTGACATTTCCTCTCCCTCCTTGGCACAAATTTGCCAGAATTCCTCCTCTTTAGCAGATCCTAGATCTGTTACATTTCCTCCTTCATTTTTCAGCCCATACACTTCACTTAACACGGCAGCAGATATGTAAATCTTCTTTCCACCAATTTTAGCAATCATAGATGTCTCGTCATCGTTGAATTTTCTGGTTCGGTAGAAGTCAGCAACATCATCCAGATATATATGTTCCTCATGAGCCTCTAGAACAGGTACCAGAGATGATTCCTTGATTTTCTTCATGATTTCCCTCATTTGATCAGTACCAGTCGCGAAGAATTTGTCATAGCTTAGAAATCCTCCTTCAGCGATAGTCATTTTCGTGATTGAGTGATGTAAATCTGTAAAAGATTGAGAGCTAAAGAAACAGAGAGCTTAGAGAGTTAGCGAATTTTGGGAATTTTGAGTGCGTAGGTCGACTAATCTGTTCAGATCGGAATTTATACGTTTATTTTGTTTTGGTTACCGTGATTAATATGAACCGTAAGATTGATCTGACAGGTTTTAAATCGTATGGGTGAGAATTGCGGATTTCAAATTTATTAAATTAATGTCAGATGGGCGGAAAACTCAATCGGCACTTATCTGTTACTTATAAAAGCGTGTTTCCAAAAATGCGTTTTATGACCATGCTTATATAATGTATCAGATGAGTAGAGTTTAACTTATCTGACAGATGATTGATCTTTTATCTGATATTACTAGAGAAAGTCAATAGCTAGTAATCTTCCTCTGCTGTTTGTCAATCCAGCAAGATAATTTGATCTTCAGTCTTCAAGAATGAATATATCTTTTAGCAGCATAACTTCAACTAAATGTCATTAGATGATTTCATCTCTAGAACAAGAGTACCGCTAGTCTTACACGTTCCCCCTGAATATGAGAATTCATAAGTTAACTAGTCTGTTGAGAGTTAACCTTGAAGACAATAATGGATGACTATGCTGATGAACTTCAGTCTTCTGATACGTTCCCCCTCAGCTTATGCATCCAAATTCAGTAGTCCTAGTTCAGCTCTTAGAGTTGAAAACCTTACTTCACTTAGAGGTTTGGTGAAAATGTCAGCTATCTGATTGTCTGTATGGACATACTCAATAATAACATTTCCTTTTTCAACATGATCTCTAATGAAGTGATGCTTAATCTCAATATGTTTAGTCCTTGAATGACCTGTAGTATTCTGAGTAAGAGAGATTGCACTTGTATTGTCACAGTAGATTGGAATTCCACTGATTTTGATATTGTAATCTTCTAGTTGATGTTTCAACCATAGTATATGTGCACAGCATGCTCCAGCAGCTATATACTCAGCTTCAGCAGTAGATATGGACACTGAAGTCTGTTTTTTACTCATCCATGAGATCAAACGACTACCCAAAAATTGACAAGCACCCGTTGTGCTCTTCCTATCAATTTTCCAGCCAGCAAGGTCTGAATCTGAATATCCAATAAGCTCAAATCCAGATTCTCTAGGATACCACAATCCCAATTCTTGAGTGCCCTTAACATATTTCAGTATTCTCTTGGCAACTAAGAGATGAGATTCCTTAGGATTTGATTGAAATCTCGCACAAACCCCAACAGAGTACATAATATCAGGTCTGCTAGTTGTTAAGTACAACATTGGAACAGTAGCAGTGGAGCTAGTTTCCATACCAAATTTCTTGAACAGATCCCTTGTGTATTTTGCTAGGTTGATGAATATTCCATCAGGCAACTGTCTAACTTGCAAACCAAGAAAATAATTCAGTTCACCCATCATAGTCATTTCAAACTTGTTCTGCATCAGCTTGGAGAACTTGTCACACATCTGTTGGTTAGTTGAACCAAAAATAATATCGTCTACATATATTTGCACAAGTAATATATGTTCTTCCCATTCAATAGTGAACAAGGTCTTATCTACCTTACCTTTACGAAATCCTTTAATCAAAAGAAAATCAGATAGGGTATCATACCATGCTCTTGGAGCCTGTTTCAGTCCATAGAGGGCTTTCTTCAGACGATACACCTTGTCTTCTTGTTGATAGGCTTCAAATCCAGGTGGTTGTTCAACATACACTTCTTCTTGCAATTCTCCATTGAGAAATGGTGACTTCACATCCATCTGATAGACAGTGAAGTTCTTTTAAGCAGCATAGGCAAGAAACAGTCTGATTGCTTCAAGTCTTGCTACTGGTGCAAATGTTTCATCAAAGTCAATTCCTTCTTCTTGACAATAACCCTTGGCCACTAATCTTGCTTTATTTCTGGTGACAATACCATCTTCATTCATTTTATTCCTGAAAACCCATTTAGTGCCAATTACTCTTTGATGACTTGGTCTTGGAATTAAGTACCAGACTTCATTCCTTTCAAATTGATTTAACTCTTCTTGCATAGAATCTTGTGCAGCAGCTCTTCTTGTCTTCACTCTATCTAAATGATCACCAATCACTAACTCTGGTGGGTGATTCTTGAGCCATCTGAGATCAGGTTGCAGGTCTGAATGTTGTCTCTGTTTTGATCTTGCAACACTACTGTTGGATTTCCAGTAGTAGTCTGTTGAACATTTGTCGTTTGTTGAACAGTCTCTGGTCTGTCAGCTGTTTGCAACTCGTCTGTTAGACAATCAGCCCTGTGATTTTGAACAGCATTTGAGTTAGCAGCTGAATTGAGATCAGGTAGTATGATGGGAACATATTCTTCATTCTTTCCAACATTCAATTTCTGTAAATCAGTAGACAGATCTTGATTAGTATTTTGATTCTTTTCAGAAGATTGACTTGGCTCATCCAATACTACATGAATGGATTCTTCTACTAGTAATGTTCTTTTGTTAAAAACTCTATAAGCCTTACTGATAGTAGAGTATCCTGCAAAAACAGCTTCATCAGCCTTCTCTGCAAAGGCAGTAAGGTGATTTTTCCCATTACTTAACACAAAGCATTTACAACCAAAAATTTAAAGTAATGAATGTTTGGTTTCCTGTTGTTCCAAACTTCATATGGAGTCTTGTTCTGATTTTTGTTGATCATGCATCTGTTCTGGGTAAAGCAGGCTGTGTTTGTGGCTTCTGCCCAAAATATTTGATTCAGCTTAGCTTCAGCTATCATTGTTCTGACAGCTTCCTTCAGTGTTCTGTTTCTCCTTTCAGCAACACCATTCTGTTGAGGGGTTCTAGCAGCTGAATACTCATGATGTATTCCTTTGATGTTACAATACTCTTCAAAAGTAGAGTTTGTGAACTCTGTCCCTCTATCTCATTCTGGATCAGTTCCATCAGATTAGTAAGATGTTCCTTGGTTTCACTTTTCTTCTTCATGAATATCACCCAAGTATATCTTGAATAGTCATCCACAACAGCTAGGCAGTATTTCTTTCCACCATTGCTGACTGGATCAATGGGTCCAAATAAGTCCATGTGTAGCAGCTCCAAGATTCTATCAGAAGATTGGTGCTTCTTGCTTTTGAATGATGACTTGATTTGTTTCCCATTCTGACATGCGTCACAGAGCTTATCTTTGCTCATGACTGTTTTTGGAATCCCTTCTACCAGATCATTCATTATCAATTTGTTTATGGTCTTGAAGTTTAAATGATTCATCCTTTTGTGCCACAGCCAACTGACTTCACTTGGTGTTGATGCCACCAAACAAATACTTGAATTCTTGTCAGCAGAATTCCAGTCGACTATGTAGACATTTTCTTGTCGTCTTCCAGATAAAATTACCTTCTTTGTACCAATCTGTTCAACGTAGCACTTATCTGTTGAGAAGATGACTGAATATCCTTTGTCACTAAATTGACTTATGCTCAGCAGGTTGTACTTTAGGCCTTTAACATATGAGACGTCAGATATCTCTATGTTTCCTTTGATTAATCTTCCTTTAGCTACAATCTTGTCTTCTTTGCTGTCTCCAAAAGTGACCTTTGGACCATTCACAGCAATAGCATCAGTCAGCTCATGTATGCTTCCACACATGTGTCTTGAACAACCACTATCCAAGTATCATATCTTCTCTACTTTACTCCTACTCCTAATCCTAACCTACAAAACAAAAATAAATTTGTTTTAGGTACCCTTATTGAGAGGGTCATGAAGGATTAGTTCCACCTTTGACAACCCAAGATGTTGATGTCTTAGGCTTCTTAGGCTTCTGAGTTTTGACAGGAGCATGAACAGTTTTATCATAGTCAGCAGATAAGTCAGGTTGATGATCAGTATGATAAGGAAAATGTTCATAAGCAGGATAAGATGCATGATAAGCAGGGTATGCATGCATTGGATGAGCAGGATATGGTGCATAGTAAGTAGAAAATTGAGTTGCATGATACATAGGAGGATATGCAGCAGGTTGCACATAATATGACTTATTTCCATCCCAAGCATTTTGATTTTTCTTGTTTTTATGCTTCTTTGGTTAACTAGATGCTTGCTCATTAACAGACGACTTAGTTTTACCACTAGTCTGATTCAATTTAGCTTTATCAGCAGACTTCTTAGGACTCTGCTGTTTGGTCTTACTAGTCTGTTTTCCTACACTAGGCTCTTTGCTGTTTTTAGCCTTAGGAGATTTCTTCTCCTTTAACACTTTCTCAGGTGAAGCAGGTTTAGTAGTCTGAACATACAAAATGACCTTACTATTGTCAGCAGATATAAATTTTTCAGTATGATTCAGTTCTAACTTATCCTGTTCTAAAGGTATCGTCTGTTTACTAGACATATGAGTGGATGCAACAGATGATTTATCATGAGACTCAATAACCTTTTCAAGTTCCATGATTTTTCCTTTACAAACTTCACATTCAACTTTCAGAGATTCATATTCTTGCTCAAGCTTTTTATATTCAGCTGATTCTCTTGGCTTTTCAGCTGTGAGTTTCAGTGAACTATTTTGCTCTTTTAGCAATATAATCTCTTCCTTAAGCTTTTTATATGCTTCAGCAATACCAGTATTGTTAAGCATCATTTGTTCAAATGAATTAAATAATTCATTATCAGGAGGAGTTACCTCATCCTCAGAGTCATCAGATTCCTTGGCCATCAGGCACATGAGAGCAGGGTTATCTTCATCAGAAGTGTCTGAGTCTGAATCAGATGAGTAGATAGCAGTTAGCTTTTCTGCTTCAGCTACCATTGCCTTGCCTCTCTTGTAACAGCCCGACTCCGCGGGTCCATCGGATAACGATCGAAAAGTTATTATTATTTTAAAAAAGAGTTAAAATATCGAAACATTTTAAAAGAAACGATAAATTAAAATCGAGAATTAAAAGTTTTAAGCTGAAGCGGTTTAAAACGAAATAAAAACAATTTCGGTTACTAAGTTTAAAGCGAAAGTAATTAAAACAGATTTTAACGGATGACATGACAGGGTGAAACAACTTGTGGGACCTAATAGAAATACAAGAAGATTAAGATTAACATTATATAAAATTTAAAAATCATTTTCGAAAGATATTCCCATTTTACAAAATTAGCTAAAATACCAAGATATTTAGCAAGATATAATAAAAAAATGAACTTAGACATAATAGAAGATTTAAAACATGAGTTCAAACGAAAATCTTTAAATCAAATAAGAATTTAAACAAAAGTTTAATTACTCTCTGGAACTAGGGTGGGACCGCAACCGTGATGACCTAACCGCAACATGAACTATCGTTTACCCCAAATACCTGTAGCTGAAAAGATTGAAACACGGAATGCATAAGTTGATCGTCCAACTTAGTGAGGCTGTAGTGCACATGTGCGTGGATGCAACATAATTTACATGAGCATATACAACAGACAGTAATGAACTTATGCTATAACAATTTAAGCACGTTAAACAAGTAACCAACATTTGTTGATGCCGTCCTCCTCTTACCCTCCAATCCACAGTCAGGAAAACCACCACCGAACACTCCAAGTAAGGTGCGACCTTACATAACAGTGCTCATTGACGTCAAATGCCAGGAGTTTGACATTCACTCCCCAAGTGTAACCACCACACTTGATTCGTGAAGCGGGTCTACAGTGGATCGAGGTAACCCTCCGGCCCTTACCTTCCGGGTTAACAACGATTCCGCACACCAAAATAGGGGCCCACACAGTAACAGTAAACAGTATAGTACAGTAACAGTTCAGTAACAGGAAATCGGTAAACAACTCAATAACAGTTCAACATGCAATATCAATGACTCATAAGCACATAGACATAAACAATACTTCAACGTGTAACTTGTCCTAGCAGTCGAGTTCTTCATGTTATCATACATCACATGCTTGTTCGTTTAGTAAATAAGTTACAGTTATGACTCGACCTACTAGCACATTTAGACTTACACACAAGTAACACATAGCACTCACCTGAGGAGCTTATTACGGCGACCAAAATTCCACAGTGAAGTGTATTCGAAAACCTGAGCAGATACGTATACGACTAATAAATATCTTATAATCTTACTTAAATATAATTAAAGAAAATCCTATCACAAGGATTTCCTAAATTAACACATAACACAAAAGTGCTTAGAACTTATGACATCAACTTCAATTAAGAGATATTATTTTCAAAACTCAAAATACTAATTTCATAAAACAATGCAAAAACAGCAAAAATTTCACCTTCAATTTCCAGATTTACAAAACAGTCCCTAAACTTTTAAAAATATCCATTTTTGCAAAAATTTGCAATAAACTTTAAATCAAAAGATTTTTAACTATACTCATATCGAAAATCAAATAAAAGTATTAAGTATCTTGTTACTTCGAAATTCAAATCTTTAAATTTCCCACAAGTTTAAAACTTTTCAAAAACACCCTCATAGTTTTGAAAACTTAGTAAAACTAATTTTCTTGAAAATTAATTCAAGATCCACGCATTTAAGCAATATTTGAAAATAATCAATCATAATTTCAATATAAAACTGAGATTTAACAAGAAGTTTTAATAACTTTTCACAAACTAACAATGAGAAACAAAAGTTCTTTCATTATAAATTTTCTTAGGAAATTTTCAAATTTTCAATCTTAAAACACAAGTTATCAAAGCACTACTTCAAATCAATTTATCAAAAGTTTATAAAAGTAACCATGTAAAAACAGCGACCAAACAACACATTTACCCCCTTATTTTCAGATTTATAAAAATAACCCCAAATATTTTAAAAACTCCAATTTTTACAAAATATCGAAACAAACTTTAAAACAATTACTTTTCAAGTAAACCTAACCAAATATAAACAAAAAAAATAGATTTTTCAGTCCATTAGACTCTCAAAATTTTTGCATCCTTAACCCTTGAACTTTTAAAATCTTTCAAAAATACCCCCCAAAGTTTCAAAAATTATAAACAATAACTTTCTTGCAAAAGTAAATCAAGATCCAAATATCTAATAAACATTTATTTAAACCAAGCAAAACTACACCATCCTTATAGCTAAAATCGAGTTAATCGAGATTCATGCATAACATAGTACGAACTCAAACTAAACTCTAAAGCCTAAAATTAACCACAATGTAATTAATGCACAATAACATGTAGGCTCAATGAACTATTTAACGAACTCAAATCGAGAAATGAAGATAAAAAATGGAATACCCATTCCGAGACGAAGTCGCTGACAAGAGCAGGCACCGTTGACCGTGTTGACCGACGTTGACCACCTATGACCGATCGTTGACCGACACTGGAAAATGAGCCGAACCCACCATTCTGCTCTACTCTAAGCCTAGAACACCGTGGTGAAGCTCGATTGTCGAAGAAATTACCGGAAAAGGGACATGCAAGGAAACCCACTTAAAACCGCCACTTTCTCCTCTAATTTCCGCCGGAAAACACCTTATATTCCTTCAATTACCACCACCATTATGTTCCTCTCGTCGAGTAGATCAATTTTGACTACTCATTTACTTGATTTGGTTAACAAATGAGAAAGTTATGACCAAATTAAATAAGGGGGTTTTGTGTGTGTTTTAGTGTATGTAATTGTAGAAGAAGAAGATAATGAGGAAAAATGGTTGACTTCTCTTCATAATTAATGGGTGTTTTGCAATTTACACCCTCAAACTTTGAGTTTTTTTCCTTTTTAGTCCTCAAAGTCTTGGGATAATTCAAGAAGTCCCCCTTTTATTTTACTTTTGCATTTCAATCCTCAAAATAACACAAGAGTGAGCTCTTTGTAATACGTAATTTGCACACCAATAATAATTCAAGTGAATATCAATTTAAATCACGTAAAATTTGAAAATATGCTCACTCGGTGAAATTTTTAACAACATAGATATGAATTTTAATTTCAATTATTAAATCCACATAATTAAAATTATCAATTTCAAGTAAATTAAATTTATAGGAAAGAAATTCGGGGTTTTACATCTCTGATGCTTTCTTTCCTTTCTGATTCTCTTTTCTTCTTCAGTGTATTTCTCTGCTTTTGGATATGGACAGTCTCTGATGAAGTGTCCCAATTTCCTGCAGTTATAACACATTAGTTTGGATTTGTAATCATCCTTATCTTTAGAAGAAGAGTTAGGTTTAGAAGTAGAAGCATTGTTATATTTGTTCTTCATTTTTCTTTTATAGAACTTCTTGAAATTATTCATCAGCAATGCTACATCTCCAGCTGTGTACTCCTTTTTGTTGAGTAGTGTGGCTTCATCAGATGAGTCCACTTCTTTACTTCTTTGTGCTGGTCTTCTAGGATTTTCAGCAGCAACTAAGGCAGTTGTGGGTCCTGAAGTTGAGGTTTCTTCAATTCCCATTCTTGGCATCTTAAACTCAAACGCCTTGAGTACGGAGAACAGCTCTGTAAGGGAGATCTTTCCCAAATCTCTTGATTCTTCCATCGCTGTCACCTTCATGTTGAACTTAGGAGGTAAGGCCTTTAGTACTCTGACTGTGATTTCTTTGTCAGTAAAGGTTTTTCCCAACTTTAGAACTTCATTGAGTGTTCTGGTGAACCTGGTATCCATCTGATCAATGGTCTCTTCAGACTTCATTTTGAAGTTATCCAGTTTCTCCAAAGCAACAGTAAGCTGATGCTCTTTTATAGCATCATTGCCTTCGCTCGTATCACGAACTTTTTCCCACATCTCTTTTGCAGTTTTGCAATGTTTGATCTTGTCAAACTGATCATTATCCAGGGCTTTAGTCATGATGAACCGGCCAACCTTGTCTAGATTGAACAACTTTATTTCTTCGGCTGTCATCTCATGCAAGTCTTTATCCACAACTGTATCAACTTCATTGATCTTTATAGTCTTTATGAATTTGATCCAGTCTTCAAAAGACATACCAGCAATGTGGGGAACATGGATGATACAATCCATTTTTCAAAAAGTTTTTTATTTTTCAAAAATATGCTCTTTTGAAAAGTTTTGAAAACCTTTGAAAAATACTTGGATCAAGCTCGTTGATCAGGCAGCTGATTCTAATGAACCACCTGCTCTGATACCACTTGTTGGTCCCAAGTGGTCAGATGAGGTCTAGAGGGGGGGGGGGGTGAATAGACCTCTGAAAATTTTTAGACTTTAAAACTTTTCAGTCGTCTATCAGCAGACTAAGCTTATAGAGAACAGTAAGCTGACTAAGCTGGTCGTGAACAAATCTTGAACAACAGAGTGACCACTCTTCTTATAGTAACTTAGCTGATTTCAGCAGAAATAGTTTTACAAGAGTATACTTGCAGCGGATAATTTGTAAGAGTTTTTCACAAGTAGACTAAGTCTTTTAATGATTTTATCCCCAGTTTTAAAACTCCTTCAAAATCTTTAAACAAATGTTTCAAAGTGTTAACTTATGTAACTTTAAAATATGCAAGAAAACTTATGCAAAAATAACTCAAAGAATTTTTATAGTGGTTATATGAATAAAAATCCTTAAGTCCACTCTTCCAGATCACACAGATTCTGGGTTATACTATAAACACAAAGTTTACAATATTTCTCCACTTACACCAAAACAACAAATGAGAAGGTTGTAAGCTCACAATAGGAAATCACTAAGAAGACCTATCCTCTGAAGTTAGATCACTCACAAAGATGGATCTACACTTCGCACAACACTCAACTAATACAAATTCACTCAGAAAATGTTTTCTTTTTGGCTTCAACTTGGTTTCTGTCAACAAATGACTCCACCAGACGAGTGAGCTGTTCTTGAGCTTCTTGAGACTTAGAGAAAATCTGCTTCGGAAATAAAATCTCAGAGTGTTGGTGTTGATCTTTGCTCTTTGAAGTCAGCTCTATTTATACTTAGATTTTAAAATGTGACCGTTGAAGGAAATCACACATCAAATCCATAGCTTTAGCCCAATTTTCAGAAAGGCTCCCTGCTACAGTACTTTCTGCTGTACTTTCCTGTAGCTGCATTAAATGCACCCTGCTGATCCGAGAATAATCTTCAATCATTTGCCATTACTACCCTTTTCTTACAGCATTTATTACACCAAGTGCATTTATTATCGTTGGACTAACTTCTTGATCTCTTCTACTCTGCTGATCAAAACAACCCTTCTGATAGATACCCTGCTGATCAAACTCTGAACCCATCTGATTTGAGTCAGCTGATGGTCTATTCTGATTGCTGTTTCAGCATAAGATCAGTAGTCTTCTGGGCTTATAATTTTAGACCCTTCTGATGTCTTCTTTACTTGGTCAAAATTCTTCTAGGGGACCTAAGCTTTCCACACCTAGCTGATTTTGACGTTTTGGAAATCATCAAAAGTTTCCCTTATCTTCTTATCTTCATTGCACTTCATCTTCATCTTCATCCAACATGACTATTAGTTTTCAATTTAATTTGATGAATGGTGTACTGAATATATAAACAGGATAATTTTTTTTAATTAATTAAATAATTTTAATATATTAATTTTTTTTTTTAATAAAAATAATTAATTTCCAGTGGAATATTCCGTCGAAAATTAATACATAAAAATTGTTTTTTAAATAATAATAACTAATTTCTGACGTAACGTTCCGTCGGAAAGTAATAAATAAAATTATTTTTATAATAATAATAATTAATTTCCGATGCCACATCCTGTCGGAAATTAAGGTCAAACAATTGACCCAGCAATATTTTCCAAAGGAACTATCCGTCGAAAATCCCGTCGGAAAATTTTCGACAAACTTTTGACGAACCTGGCCCCCCGAAAATATCCCGTCGGAAAGTCCGTCGGAAAATCTCCGACGAACATATTTCCGACAGATTTTCCAACGGGCATTTTCCGTCAGAAAATGACGATTTCCGATGGAATTTCCGAAAATTCCATTGGAAATTCTCGTTATTCTTGAAAAGTGGGGGCAACAGGAATGAATGGTTGGATTTAATATTTGTTTGGCCTTCGTCTGTGGTATTTCTCTTTTCTCTTCTTGATATTAATTAGGGGTAATTTTATATATAATTAAGAAAAGACAACATTATATATACTCTCTATAATGAACAGGTTGCTTTGGATGAAGAAGAAAATTGATACAAATTGACTAGTTGGAGCATGAATTCTTGAGCTTTAATGGTTGAATATGAAAATATTAGTAGTTAATTTTGCTTTTGTTTTCTAGATATCGTGCAAGTAAATTATGTTTGTCTTTTACTGGTTTCCAAGAACATGGTAATGTAGTTTCGTTGACATGGAAATTTTCTATGGCATTAGAATACTGTTAAAGATATTTTGTACATTTTTGAGATATTGGAATTATTTTAAAGAATTGATTATTTGCGTTAGATTGGTTACTTTATATATATAATAATGGATACAGTAAAACTGTAAAAGTGAATTAGAATAAATGGTTTAGGACACTTTTTCTAGTGTTCTATGAAATTGCACATGGGATATTTATAAGTGTTATATGATACAACTTTATGACACTTTTTAGTATTGAAACAGATATTAGAAAAGACATTTATAAATGTCTCATTGATATTTAGAAACACAAATAATTGTCTCAAGATTGAGAATTACACATGTAACTTATCTCGAGAAATTTGCTTGTGTCTTCAAAATGTTCTTCTGGGAAACATATAAATATCCTTAGATGGAATTATCTAAGGCCACATATGTCTGGAATTATCTAGGGATACGTATAAAAGTTTTCTAAGAGATCATAGTATATACACAAACATGTGACGCTTTTCACAAATGTCCCAAAATCTCTAAGTGTCCCAAGATATACTTCTTAGGACACTTTCCTGTTTCTCGAAATATGAATTTTATTGTAATGATAAATGGAAATCAAATAGGTGAAATTAGTTAAAAATGTGTGAAATATATGAAAATGGGTTCAATGATTCAATCGGTGAAAAATAAAAAGCTAAAGTTTGTGATAATATGCTAAATCGATGAAAACTCCGGTGAAATTGATCAAGAAATATATGAAAACAGTGAAAAATAAGTTAAATTGATAAGTCAAAAAAATTTAATCCTCTAACACCCCCCGCACCCTTAGTGTGGTTCAATTGTTGTAAGAGTGAGTAATCTCCATTATTTTTTTGAAATTGACAATTATACATCAATATGTTATTTTTTGTTTAGTGATGGGGGCTATTTCGCACCCTACTTACTACTCGAATCGAACGAAGAAGATAAGATCGATTCGACCAATCCTAACAGATCGGGATCATCTTGCAGACCCGGCCAAGTGCAGCTCGCTTCGATAGAAGATTGTACTCCGGACCCAAGAAGGATATTTGGGCCGAGTCCTTTTAGGACTATGTTTCCTTGTAACGCTAGGTTAAACATTATATAAATACCTAGTTAATCATTGTATTAAACAACTACGAAATTCCTGAACTCTAAGAATACAGGATTTAACACTGCTTACAACAGCACAACTTAATAATATTCAATATTATTACTGAGCTTTTTACCTTCATATCGGTGTGTTTCTTAGCTTTGTTTTGTGGTTTTACTTCTTGTTCTTGAATATTGCTTTTCTTTGTAACCGATCCATCCGGAATAAAGTAACAGAGCCCTAAATAATATATATAAATATCGAAAACCCCCGATATCACAAATTCACTGATAATTGAATAACCTAACGAAATCCGGTTAAATCAGTTGGCGCCCACCGAGGGGCTACGTTAATTATTCGATCGACACATGGCTCGCCCAAGGAAAAGCGCTCGCATTGGAGCGAGAAGTAATACAACCACCGGCCACAACACATCCGAAGATCCACAAGACAACAACGATAACAACATTCCCAACACCAATGAAAATCTCCCAGATACCCGATCTCGTCAGCAGGAACTCCAAGGAGGTCTTACCGGTGCAATACAGGAAGAACCGGAAGTCCCCGAAATACCCGTTCCTCTCCCAGGCGCTCAGGAAAAACTGAGACAAATAGCAATGCTCTTCAAATCACTCTCTCCAGAAGAATTGCTAGTTTTAGACCAAATTCCTCGAAACGCTACGGCTCCCAGGACAACTCCTGCACCAGGAATGCCAGGGCCAAACAAACAAACCTCTCAACAAGCGGACATCCCAGCAAGTGAGCGACGCTCGTTACGCAGCCCACAACAGGACAATTCTAAACCCTCCGATAACCGTCCCCGAAGAAAACCAGGTCGAAGAAGGCCACAGGCGGATCGCAGCGGATCGAAAGAACGAACAATAATCCCTATCGAGGATGACATAGATGATGCTATCCCAGATCGACCACGAGCGACTCGATTCTCGGAAAGAGAAATCGAGAGAATAGTACAGGAACGACTGGAGCAACGCCTACGATCTGTTCAAAACCCGTGGACCCGAACCGCGGAACTCCAGGAGAGCCTTGCAGCATGTTCTCCCTTCTGCAGAGAAATAAAAGAAGCGCAATCCATTGGACAGTTCCCGGGTAGACTACCCCGATATGACGGAACCACCGACCCGGATGATTATATTTTTAGCTTCACTAACATAATGAATTTATATGCCCACTCTGCCGAATTCACCGCCAAGTTAATGGTGACCACATTCGAGGGCCTAGCGTTGGATTGGTTCGCAAAACAACCTGCCAACTCCATATTCAGTTTCCGGGAATTATGCAATAAATTGACGCAGCAGTTTGCCAGTCAGAAGAGGCAAAAACTCCCGATGAGCTACCTAGGAACCATACATCAACAAGAAGGAGAATCCCTAAGAAACTGGTTGGCCAGATTCAACATAGAACTACTCAAAATCGATTCTCCAAATATTGATTACATAATTTCTATCCTCTTCGATCTCACTAAAAACAGGCAGTTCGGAAATGCCCTCAGTCGAAAACAACCAAGAACGTTCGCCGACATCATGAGCTTGGCGTCTAAGTATATGACCCAAGAAGAGATGAATTCCTTTAAGGATAAAAACAAAAATAAATTCACAGCTTCAGGCTCCAAGCGGCATGATAAGATTCCTACTCAAAGACCCTTAGACTATGAGCGATCTTCCAGGAGAGGTAACGTTTTCCAGCGACTGGAATACAGCAAAGCCGATCAAGAAAGACAACCTAATTACTACCAAAGACCAAGAAACCCTGAGCAACCAATCAGAAGCAGGGTGAATCAAGTAGAACACCCAAGGTTAAATGCTCCAATGGAAGAAATATTGGAAGTCCTAGAAAGAAATAACTGGATTCCCGAGGCAAGGAAAATCGCTCAGCCCAGACCGGGGTCTAGAAACTATGATCAATACTGTAAGTACCACAGGGCACATGGGCATCTAACGGAAAATTGTTTTCACCTTAAGAGAGAAGTCGAAAAACTGATCGAGCAGGGAAAACTAGACGAATACATTGACCGAGATAATCGCAAAAGGGAAAGAAGTAGAAGCCCTCGGAACGGTAATCGAAGGAGAAGTTCTCATCGAAGGTCGCCTGAACGTCGACCTACTCAGGAGTTAAATCAGGACCAGATCAATGGGACTATCCATACAATATCCGGGGGACCCGCGGGTGGAGATAGTCGTAACGCACGACGAAGGACAGCCCGATCCATAATTCGAAATTCTAAATATCCAAAAGAAATATGGACTCTGGAAAACAGGCCGACAAATCACCAGCCGATCAGCTTTAACGAAGGCGAAGTACCTAAAAACATCATTTGGGACACAAAAGAGGATAACCCCGATTTTCCTATGGTAGTATCATTAGAGATAGCGAATTATAATGTAAGAAGAATCCTAATCGATAATGGAAGCTCATCAAATATCATCTCCCGGGAGGTTTTAGCCCAAATGAACTTGGGACAAATAAACCTACAAAAAGTAGCTACGCCGTTAGTAGGCTTTGGAGGGTCCGAGATTATCCCCAGCGGAACAATATCTTTAAGTGTGTCACTTGGAAAGAAACCACTTAGGACAGTGAAGTTAGTAAAATTCCTAGTAGTGGAAACACCCTTCGCTTATAACGCTATATTGGGGCGACCAGCCCTTAACCTTTTCCGAGCTGTAGTCTCTACCTATCATCAAAAGATAAAGTTTCCGACCGATATGGGTATCGGAGAAATAACGAACGACCACTGTATGGCGTGGAATTGCTACAGCACATCGTTAACTTTGAAAGAACACCCTAAGTCAATTACTCCGAGCAAGAGAAAGATCGAAGACGATCTCATTAGAAATGAGGTTGAAATTCCTATTACTGATCGGTTAGATAAAAAGGGGAAAGAACCGCTAGACTTATCCTTGAAACCCCCAGAACATAAAGATATAATTCTAGTAAAAGGCGACTCGTCCAAAACGACAAGAATAGGTACAGAATTGAGCAAAGAAGGAGAAATAATGTTAATCGAATTCCTAAGAAATAATGTTGACGTCTTCGCCTGGAGCGCGAATGAGATTGAAGGAATTGATCCTCGGATAATCAAGCATACCCTAAAAATCGACCCTTCGGCGAAACCCGCCAGACAGAAGAAAAGAAATCATGGACCAGTAAAAGATAAAATTATCAAAGCCGAAGTAGAGAGACTGCTTGAAGCAAAACAAATCCGAGAAATACATTTCTCGGAATGGCTATGTAATGTTGTACTAGTAGCAAAAGGGGATAAAAAGGACAACAAATGGAGAATGTGTAATGATTTCACCGACCTTAACAAGTTATGTCCACGCGACCCATACCCTCTCCCAAGGATTGACTTATTGGTCGACTCGACTGCTGGCTTCGCGATATTCAGCATGATGGACGCCTTCCAAGGGTTTTACCAAATATACATGGACGAGCGGGATCAAGAGAAGACCGCGTTCATAACCGAACAGGGAGTATACTGTTTTATTGTAATGCCATTCGGATTGAGGAATGCCGGCGCTACTTACCAAAGGTTAGTAAACCTAATGTTCAGGGAATTAATCGGAGAAATAATGGAAGTCTATGTAGACGACATGTTAGTCAAAAGTACGAATGAAGCAGATCACATAAAACATCTAGATCGATGTTTCCAAATCTTAAGAAAATACCGTATGAAATTGAACCCTGCAAAATGCACCTTCGGTGTTATGTCAGGAAAATTTTTAGGATACTTGGTACACCAGCGAGGTATAGAAGCCAACCCAGAAAAAATTCGAGCCATAACTGAAATGAAACCTCCCAAGACCATCTCTCAAGTACAAAGCTTAGTTGGGAAAATCGTAGCATTGAATAGATTCATATCAAAATCTGCGGACAGAAGCTGGCCCTTTTTCCAAACGCTTCGAAAAGCGAAAATATTCGCTTGGACCGAAGAATGTGAACGAGCCTTCGAACAACTCAAAGAATATTTGACAACGCCTCCGATGTTAGCTAAACCGACGGAAGGGGAACCGTTGTACATCTACATCTCCATCTCCGATACGGCCATTAGTTCAGTACTAATTAAGATAGAGGGCTCCGAGCATAAGCCCGTCTATTATCTCAGCAAATTATTACAAGGGGCGGAGAAGAATTACTTGGAAATAGAAAAATTCACGCTGGCCTTAGTAGTGGCCGCACGAAAACTCCGACCCTACTTCTTAACTTACAAAATCATCGTTTTGACGAATCAGCCGCTAAGGCAAGTTCTAGCAAAACCAGAAGCCTCCGGAAGATTGATCAAATGGGCCATCGAACTCAGCCAGTTCGAAGTAGACTACAAACCAAGGATTGCCATCAAGGCCCAAGTGTTGGCCGATTTTATATTAGAAACACCAACACAGGCTACTGAATCATCGAGCAGCCTCAACGACGATGTCTTGATCATAGAAGATCAAACTTGGTTAATGCATGTCGATGGTGCTTCATGCCGAGAAGGAGGAGGCGCCGGAATCAACTTCACCGGACCGAATAAGGAAGATTTGAATTACGCGATAACATTGGACTTCGTTGTAACAAACAACGAAGCTGAATATGAAGCGTTAATCGCAGGAATGGAAATGGCGATCAAAGCTAACATAAAAAGGCTTAAAGTGTTAACCGACTCAGAGTTAATACAAAGACAAATAAGAGGCCTATACGAAGCTAAGGAATTCAATATGGTAAAATACCTCGCCAAAGTAAAAACACTAGCTGAGAAGTTTGAAAATTTCGACATACAGAACATCCCACGTTCGGAAAACAAATGGGCCGATCAACTATCTAAGTTCACAGGATCCCACGACGGAAAGACCGAACGGGTGATCAATTGGTTGATATCTTCTACACCGGCAGTCGATATCGATGAAACACCGGCAGTCGATATAATGGAAATAGATGAAGTCGAAGAAAATTGGATGACCCCAATGATAGACTATCTTCGAGAAGGAAAACTACCATCTGATCAGAATGCAGCTCGGAAAATAAAATATCGAGCCCCAAAGTATACGCTTGTAGAAGGAAAACTCTACCGAAGGTCAGTATCAGGAATTCTCCTGAAATGCATCCCTGAATCACAAACCGCCGATATACTGCGAGAAATACATGAAGGAGACGCAGGAAATCACAGCGGATCAAGGGCATTGGCCTTAAAATGTCTCAGGACTGGTTACTATTGGCCTACCATCAATAAAGATGCCACTCTATATGTCCAAGAATGTCATCACTGCCAGATCCATGCTAACATATGTCATCGACCAGCAGAAATCATGCATCCAATTCCAGTATGTTGGCCCTTCGATCAATGGGGAATGGACATTGTGGGGCCTTTCCCAGCGGCCAGATCCAAAAAAGCTCACGTCCTGGTCGCTGTAGAATATTTCAGCAAATGGATAGAATGCATTGCGCTCGCACGAATAACTCAATTCCAAGTGATCAACTTCCTATGGAAGTTCATAGTTTGCCGATTTGGCATCCCGAGGATCCTAATTTCAGATAATGGAACCCAATTCGCGGGAAAACAAGTAATAGAATGGTGTTCGAAACTGGGAATTCAACAAAATTTCACTTCGGTCGGACATCCAAGAGCGAACGGACAAACCGAAGTAGCGAACCGAGAAATAATAAAATCTTTGGAAAAAAGATTAGGTTCGGCCAAAGGAAAATGGCTCGATGAACTTCCAGGAGTGCTATGGGCTAATCGAACTACAGTAAGAAGCTCAACCGGGGAAACCCCATTCAGCTTGGTGTATGGGTCGGAGGCTGTTATTCCTGATTCCCAACGCCAAGAATAGAGATGTTCGACGATCAAGAAAATGAAAAGGCGAGAGAAAATGACATTGATTTAACAGAAGCTTTAAGAGATAAAGCTGCTGTACGCCTACAAGTCACTAAAGCAAATATGGAGAAAGCATACAATCAAAAAGTACGCATCCGAACTTTCAAAGAAGGAGACTTGGTCTTGAAGAAGGTAGAAGTATCCAAGCATGTGGGAAAGTTACAACAAAATTGGGATGGACCTTACATCGTCATTGGCGTAGGAAAGAAAGGTTCATACAAAATTGCACACTTGGATGGAACAGCCTTACCAAGAACCTGGAATGCGGTCAACCTTAGGAAATACTATGGTAAATAAATTTTAGCAGATTATACTGCATTCTTTTATTTTACTTTATCAAGTTTTAATCCTTGTAACAAAGGCCTTAGCCTACAAGTTCAATTAGTAAAGAATTTTAGCGTTCTATATACATCGATTATTTCGGTTAACGCTCCTCGGAATTACACTATCATATTGATGAAAATTGAGAACGAACCGAGTCGAGTATACATTGATCCGCTCAATAAACACTCCTCGATATATCTTCAACGATCGAAAAGACTTTTTGGGTTAAAAACCTAAGTCTAATTAAAAAGAGTCGAGTAAACATCGATCCGCTCGATAAAAACTCCTCGATAAATTCAAAAACGAGTCGAGTATACATTGATCCGCTCAATACAAACTCCTCGCCCATACTTACAACAAGAAAAAGACTTTTTGGTATTAAAAACCTAAGTCTAAATTATAAACGAGTCGAGTAAACATCGATCCGCTCGATAAACACTCCTCGAACTATTTACAACGAGAAAAAGACTTTTTGGTACTAAAAACCTAAGTCTAAATTATAAACGAGTCGAGTAAACATCGATCCGCTCGATAAACACTCCTCGAACTATTTACAACGAGAAAAAGACTTTTTGGTACTAAAAACCTAAGTCTAAATTATAAACGAGTCGAGTAAACATCAATCCGCTCGATAAACACTCCTCGAACTATTTACAACGAGAAAAAGACTTTGTGGTATTAAAACCTAAGTCTAAATTATAAACGAGTCGAGTAAACATCGATCCGCTCGATAAACACTCCTCGAACTATTTACAACGAGAAAAAGACTTTGTGGTATTAAAACCTAAGTCTAAATTATAAACGTGTCGAGTAAACATCGATCCGCTCGATAAACACTCCTCGAACTATTTACAACGAGAAAAAGACTTTGTGGTATTAAAACCTAAGTCTAAATAAAACGAGTAAAGTAAACATCGATCCGCTCGATAAAAACTCCTCGATATGTTTTCAATGATTAAAAGACTTTTGGGTTAAAAACCTAAGTATAATTACAAACGAGTCGAGTATACATTGATCCGCTCAATAAAAACTCCTCGATATATTCCTAACGATCTAAAAAGGATCCGCTGATACTCCTAAAGTTTTGAAAGATAAATCAAGTATGAATTCATTTGCTCGGAAAATACTCCTCGTAAATAAAATTATCAACGACAAAGAAGATGCAAGAAATAAAGTAATATTTTATTCATCAAATCAATTACATACAAATATACTACGTTACAAAGATCTGCTTGCTACCTAAAGATCGTTACAATGATCTACCTAAATTGATCCTATGGGATCGACTATCTTCACGACAATGTCCACGGAAACACCAATCTCCTCCCTAGTACCTCATCGATTATAATATGCGACCTAAGAAGCATGCTGCTCACGATGGTCGACTTCTTTAGTTCGGTGGCCAGGCTCTGAAGATCAAATGTTCTTCCAGATGAAATGAACATTACCAGCCAGATAACTAGCAATGCTCACTCACCCGTAAGAAGATACTGCTTTTACTTTATCTATAAAACATTTTACTCTCGAGCAGCATCTCTTCGGGACCGTCGTGAAACGGTAAGTTTACCAGCCACCCCGGCGGTCTATCACTCCGGAAGTCACATCCAAGAGCGAGGGTGACTGGTAAGTATGAACCCCCCATGTGCAAACGGAAACCACGGACCTCTAATTGATGAAGACTAAAACTGAGGCCTCATGGGACCCGTTAGTACAAGGAAGGGCTGACATGGGACCCGTCAGTACAAGGTAGATGAACACCAAGTTATTACAGAGTGAATCACGATAATGTGACTTTTTGAATATTATGGGATCTGAGGGCAGAATGAAATCCAAAGAAGTTGAGATCTCCATTCTCTTTGGGAAATTGCAAAGGAAGAATGCAAACCACCACCCTATTTATAGGGATAGACTCAAACAATCCAACGGCTGAAAAAGCATTTGATCAACGGACGCAGATGCGACCCCTTGACTCCCCGCAATAAATGCAAGTAAGTTGGAACGGCACAATCTAATCGCCCCAACTAGTCGATAACAAAAGAGGCAATAGATCGATATGATCAAATCTAAAAAAGCTTTGGATTAGACATTCCGGCACAATCATACTTCATGATCGATGGCTTAAAACCCTAGAATCCACGAACGAAGCCATACAAGCTTTAAGATCGCAACGAAAAAGACAGTTGCTCGATAAAAGAGAAAAGACCAAACCCTTCACAATACGAGGGACGTCACTGCCTCATACATTATTTGAGCGACCATTAACTACCTCATATCAGAACTCTTTCGGAGTCCAAGATATCTGACATAGAAATCAGGAGAATAGCTCTCTTTGTTTGAAAATGCAAGGACGTCACTGCCTAACATACCAAAGAATTGCTTAAGGAGGTCTGAACAGGCCAGATCTGGCCAAGACTTCTACATTTTCCAATTCCTCCCATATCAAGGATACGATATACTGGCTAAAAGAACGAATGGTTAGAAGATAATGATGGAATATATGGATTTGTGAAAGACATTAAAAGGAAATTTTTCCTCTAACGAAAAGAAAAAGCAGAGTTCAACAGGAGGAACAATAGCCTCCTTATATAAGGTATATGTCATAAAAGGACAAATTTACAAGGAATGGATCGAACATCGACCAAAATGCTTAAGACTACTATCGATACGACTGAGCCAATTGTTTACATATGGACGAAAAACATGTTAGGAGACATCCTTCAAGGAATCATGCCGGGATTAATCAACAAAAGATTCGATTTGCAGAGCAAACATTATACCATTAGGTTACTTAAAAAGTGACCGTGCAAGTTTAAAGCTACCTTATTCTACATCCTTGGTATACTACGGAAGGATCAATATCAGCTAAGTTTGTCAAACCTATAACTGGTTATCTCATGATGTTATATTTACGTATGACAGGAAATCATACTTACCAAAGGATAGAAACAGAATAAAATTGATCAGGACAATGATCTGCCTACAAAAAAGTCATAATTTCCAAATTTCTACTCCTCCCATTACAAAAATTTCAGCCCAAACAAATGCACAAAAGCTGGGCAGTTAAAAAAAAAAATAAAAAAAAAATAGACAGTCCAAGGACTGCCAGGTCGAACAAAGATCACTGAGAAGAACGTTCAGGAGGTCGACTACTAGAAACGGTCCGCCGAGGAGTCAAGTTGCCAGCAAACGCCATCAACTCCTCTTGACGCTTTAAATAACCGGCGTCATATCCTTCCTCATAGGACCGCCGTTGAGACTCCTCTGCAAGGGCAGCAGCCTGAACTAAGTCACCTTTCTCCTTTTCAAGAACAACTTTATCGGCCTCCAATTTTTGGAGATCATCTTTGGCAAGTTGCAGCTGCAACTCCAAACCCCTGGCTTTAGCCTTTTCTGACTCCAACTGACCTTGAAGAACTCTCCGACTATTCCACAGTTCGTCATTTTGCACACCCAGCTGGAGTGCAAAATACTTGCCCTAAAAAAGCAGAAAGAGTAAGAAAAACCGCCATACAACAAGGCATTCAAAACAAAGAACAGGAAAAATATTCGAGATATGCTTACCTGCTCACATATCTTCACCAGAGATTGAACAAGGCGAACATTGGAGGTACCTTCGAGCTTCCTCAACTCGCCGGGCAAAATAGTACTCATGCCTAAGTCCCAGGACAAAGCATCAGGTTCAACAGAACCAGGCAGTTCACTAGTCAAAGTGACACCATCGGAACGTGGAGTTTCCGACAAAAGAATGTCATTAACCTGCACAAGCACACAGCGATCATCTAATGGACGAGGGGATTCCCTCTCGTTGGGGCTAACTGAGGTTTCCTTGCCCGAAGCAGAAATTACGGTTCGACGACCAGACCTGGAACCGGTCCCACCTCCGGAAGGTCCTCCCGATTCAAAGGATGTAGTCATTACAGTGGTATCATGAAACAAAAAATCAGGACAATCTTGCAAAATAGATTGCGTTACGGAAGGATTAACAGAAAAACCATCGCCAACTTGCCCTTCACTGGCAATCAGGGCAGTAGAAGCAGACAAAGGAAGGGAAATAGCAAAATCCCCTCCGTGAAAAACGTGCTCAAAGGAAGAAGCATTGGAACTAACAGCTATATTATAAGCCGGTTCTTCGTTGGACATATCCCCAAAAGGTAATCGACCGGGGGAAGGCATGTTTCCTTCCTGAGTGGAAGCAGAAAAAATTGGTTCTGAAAACGACGAATTTACCACGGAGAAAGGTTCAGAAGCAATAACAGGAGTATCGATCTCCGACCTAATTGATTGGGACAAACGAGGAGGCTCCATCGACGGCCCATCTCTTCGAGATCTTTTGGATCTACTATCCCGAGCGCCCTCACGGGATGGTCGCTTCGAAGTATTACCAAAAAGGTTACTCATGATCGGATTATGGAAAAATACAAATTAATATCGAGAAAGTTTATCGACTAGCTGAAGAAAGAGTATTCTGTTAAGTGAGGAGTATAGCAGTAAAAAAACAAGTCAAGTTTTTACCTTTCGTATTTATACTACACGAAAGGACGCGACAGACCTAAAGAAAGGGCGCAAAACGGGAAAAATGACCTTGGAGCAAATGCTGGAATTTGAAAAGACACACACATAATGATTACGGCAAATTAAATGACTTGTCTGAATTATTACGGCGAATGTGAAAAGACACGACTGTCTGAATACGAAACGTTTAGCGTACAGAGTAAGGAAAGCTAAAATTACAATTAAAACCTACGAGTAAATAATTACAAAGATTATTTCGAAAATAAATCACTATTTCAAGAAGCCTGATCGCTATCCGGAATCTTCTGTTCGCTACCGACGTCCTCAGTCATGCATACGTCGTTTTTTTCTTCTTCTTCATCTTCTGGATCGATAAAAGTGTCATCGAGCTCATCGTTAACATCAGAAGGAGGAATCGGCAATGGATTTCCAAATTCTTCGACAAGGTGAGCCAGGGGAAAACCTTGATATACGACATCTGGAACCTCGGAAGAAGAATAAAGTTTGCCATAGCGATTCAATCGAATATGCGCCGCCTTAAAGTACTCCTTTCGACGGTCGTCAATCATCTCTAAGGCGACCAGCTGATGAATCGCCTTCTTAAAAGTATTCTCAAGAAGAGGACCGACCATCCGATACACCAACGCCGTATGAACGGGAGAATTAAGGAACTCACGAACGACTCTTTCGTCAGGATTCCTACCGTATCGATCCCTAAGTCCACTAAGTGGGACATCCTTTTCGTACTCCTCTAAAGAAGTTTCAAGGTTTGATACTTGAGATTCAAGCTCACTAATTCGAGTCGTGCTCTGTAACTGCAATTCCTCTAACTTTCTAGCCATTTGATTGGCCTGCTCTTGAGCACGAGAAACCTCCATCACCCTGTCTATCATTTCTTGATCTTCAGTCCCGGTAGCACGAGTCTCTATGAGGGGAACGGAAGAAGATGTTGAGGGACCAACCTCTGAACCGGAGGATTTATGAAGTAAAGCTTTATACTTCTCTTCCAGAAACTCGCACTGTTGTTTCCAAAGTGCATTTTCATAGGCGTATGACGCGAGACAAGTTTTGGTCTGAAGAACAAAGAGAACAAGAAAAAGAGATGGATTTAGTAAATTAAGAAGAACCTTTAAAATTATCTATTAATATGATTAAAGTAAAAAGATGTCACCTTCTCGGCATAAAGAGAAGCTCGCTGGAATTTCTCCAGAGGATCCTTATGAAGAAGCTTATTGAGATCACGAGTAAAAACACCAGACAAAAGAACACGGGTTGCCTTATCGACTGCGTTCTCACTATCATCATGAATAAGAGAATCCTTCTCGGAGTAACCAGCGGCCCTCCTTCCCTCTAAATGATCCTCGATCATTTCGACCAGGGTAGGTTTTGGATGTTTATCTCCGAGTAAAGAAAGGTCGTCACCAGAACGTCCATAGTAACTCCTTTTTCTATCAACTGGATTATTAGTAGGATGAGGCATCGACCAGCTACGACATCCTCGAATACCCAAAGATGTTCTAAGATGAAGAGGAGGATAACCAGATCCCGTGCCCTGACGAATAGGGGACTCACGAGAAGAATCTGGAGATTCCTCTCTATTATCCTCGGACTCGTGACCCAACTCCAGCTTCCTTTTTCGTGAAGCTCTCTGCTCGATGGGGGTGTTCTCTACGGATTTTGAAGATTTCGACAGCACCATTTTTCCCTTCGAAGAATGCCGAGAGTTTTCTACCATATAGGCTGAAAAAGAAACAAAATAAAAGTTAGTTTCTCCGTATAAGAGGTATAGTTACAGCAATAAGATAAAATAAAGTACTAACCAAGAGGATCAGATGATGAACTGATGGGAAAGTTATGAACACTTAACCCCGCCTTACGAAGGAAAGCCTCCCCGATCAGAAGAGCGCTTTGATATTTATTTGCACGCATTTCGGGGATTTCAGTGATAAACTGTACATCGTCAGGAACAAGTTCACCGGTCGGTAAGCGACCTCCAGGAATCCAATTGGAACCATGATCCCATGAAAAAGGCATGGTCGAACCATCCGCAAAACAAATATTAGACGGAGGACGAACAAAGAAGAAATGAGATTTCCATGAAGGATTACTAGAAACAGGGGCGTCAAAGATTGCTCGACTAGGCCGCTGACTAGCGAAGAAATATCCACGATTTGAAGAACTAGAAATATTAAAGCGAAAAAGCTGCGTAAAATTACGAAAAGAAGGTTTAAACCCCTTCGCAATCATCAAAACGGAAAAACAAACCACAAAAGCAACGGAATTTGGAACCAGCTGTGTCAAGCACACACTGAAAGTTTTCAAAACTTCGAGAAAAAGGGGAGACAAAGGAAGACGCAGTCCACTATTGAAGTGAGCCGTATAAAAGGCTCGACATCCCTCCGGGGGAGATGTGACTCTATCAGTAGAGGAAGGAAGAATTATCTCACTATTTGGCATAATTATTCACAACATCCGGGAATGTTTCCGCCGTATATGCGCAAGCTACCTCCTCAATTGGCTCAGAAATTTGAGGAACAGTACCTTTGCCCTTTTTGGCTCGGGCAGCTACATCCGCATCAGAAAGGATTCGTACCTTGAAAGTATCTTCTACAGGGACGACGAAGTCAGATACTGTAGTTTGCTCGCTCAAAGGATTAGAATGCAACTCCTCATCGTTATCAGGAGCGACGATCTCTCTAGAAGAAGAAGAAGATTTTCTTACAAAAGCCATATATTCTGGTTTCCCGAAGATGAAGATCGACAAAAGAGAAAATTTTATGAGATGAACGACCAGGCAGGAAAATGAGTACAGGTTATAAGGAAGTATAAAAGAGAAATGGGGAACTCGAAAGTCACCTATTTATAACAAAATGAGAAAAGACGTTTCAAACTTATTGCAGCTACTCATATTCCCGCCAAAAACGGAAGGATACGAAGAGCCTCCTGAATAGACGCGTGGCGATCCGTAATTCGACAGAGAAAACGACTATCTATGATATGTAGCACTCTTTTCCTTATTTAAGATTTTTTCCCACAGGGTTTTTTCTTAAGTAAGGTTTTTAACGAGGCTCCATTCATAGAAAAGAAACAGTCGTAAAGATTTATCTACTTCTACGAGCTTCTATTATCTATACGCTCGAAGAAGTGAGGGAGTACTGATGGGGGCTATTTCGCACCCTACTTACTACTCGAATCGAACGAAGAAGATAAGATCGATTCGACCAATCCTAACAGATCGGGATCATCTTGCAGACCCGGCCAAGTGCAGCTCGCTTCGATAGAAGATTGTACTCCGGACCCAAGAAGGATATTTGGGCCGAGTCCTTTTAGGACTATGTTTCCTTGTAACTCTAGGTTAAACATTATATAAATACCTAGTTAATCATTGTATTAAACAACTACGAAATTCCTGAACTCTAAGAATACAGGATTTAACACTGCTTACAACAGCACAACTTAATAATATTCAATATTATTACTGAGCTTTATACCTTCATATCGGTGTGTTTCTTAGCTTTGTTTTGTGGTTTTACTTCTTGTTCTTGAATATTGCTTTTCTTTGTAACCGATCCATCCGGAATAAAGTAACAGAGCCCTAAATAATATATATAAATATCGAAAACCCCCGATATCACAAATTCACTGATAATTGAATAACCTAACGAAATCCGGTTAAATCAATTCTGCTTCGGAAATAAAATCTCAGAGTGTTGGTGTTGATCTTTGCTCTTTGAAATCAGCTCTATTTATACTTAGATTTGAAAATGTGACCGTTGAAGGAAATCACACATCAAATCTATAGCCTTAGCCCAATTTTCAGAACGGCTCCCTGCTACAGTACTTTCTGCTGTACTTTCCTGTAGCTGTATTAAATGCACCCTGCTGATCCGAGAATAATCTTCAATCATTTGCCATTACTATCCTTCTTTTACAGCATTTATTACACCAAGTGCATTTATTACCGTTGGACTAACTTCTTGATCTCTTCTACTCTACTGATCAAAACAACCCTTCTGATAGATACCCTCCTGATCAAACTCTGAACCCATCTGATTTGAGTCAGCTGATGGTCTACCCTTCTGGTTGCTGTTTCAGCATAAGATCAGTAGTCTTCTGGGCTTAGAATTTTAGACCCTTCTGATGTCTTCTTTAATTGGTCAAAATTCTTCTAGGGGACCTAAGCTTTCCACACTTAGCTGATTTTGACGTTTCGGAAATCATCAAAACTTTCCCTTATCTTTTTATCTTCATTGCACTTCATCTTCATCTTCATCCAACTATTTCCCCCTTTTTGATGATGACAAAACTTCAGCTACGTACCTGTACCTAAACTAAAGTTTTGATCCTCAAAAATTTCTGAGATAGAAATAGTTTATTGGATTTAAACTTGTACTTTTATAGATTTCAGAAAAGATTACAGATTACAAGTTTAGTAGATGAAATGTGCATAAAGAAAATTTACAAAGATTTCAAGCATAAGTAAATTAGCCTAAGTAATTTAGACTAGTCTTCTCCTTTGTCTTCTTGCTTGTCCTCTTCATCTTCTTCAGGTTTGGAAGTTTCAGCTTCTAACTCCTTGAAGAATTTTTGCCTTAAAAGCTCCATCTTTTTATGCTTGACATCAGGATTAAGCTGTTCTTCAGCTGAGTCCTTAGCAGCAGCAATTTCTTTATCAGTCTTTGCTGTTTTCTTAGGATTTCCTTCAGCTTCATCAGCTTCCTCTTCTTCTTCTGTAATTGACTGATCTACTGGTCTGCTTGTGCCTTCATTTTCACTTTCATCTTTGGCAGATTCATCCAGTACTTCAGTTCCTTCCAATTCAGCGGTCTTTGAGAAAGAATTGTCATCTTGTCTATCTTCTTCTTGTCTATCTTCCTCTTCACTAGGTACCCTATCTTCCCCCTTTTTGTCATCATCAGCAGGGTTGATTGGAGATTGTGGTAAGACTGGTGTGACTTGGAGTGTATCACAGAGAAGTCTGATGTTTGCTTCCATTGCAGTAATTTGAGCTTCTTGTCTGAGTTGATTGGCCTCAAATGTATCTATTCTGTTAAGCACAACTTCTCCTTGGTCACCTAGCTGAATCTGAGTTGCTAGTAACAAATCAGCAGATGCCTTGAAGTCCTTCATCATATTTTCCAAGGTTTCATCCTGTGCTGTCATGGCCATTTCAACATTCTCAGTAATTTGTCTCCAACCAGCAGCAGTGCTTTGAGTCCTTGCTCTAATTACATCCATGTCTTGTCTGATAGTTTCTACAGTATGAGCAGTGTCTTCTATCAGAGAAGTAGGAATAGCAGCAACTCTTTGGGTTGGTTGACTTATAGCAGCCAGCAGATTGGCAGTTAACCTTTCCTCTAATTCCTTCATTGAATTTGAAATCATCTGTTGAATTGAGTTCAACACAGATGGTTGAATGCTTTGGGAAGTAGAAGCAACCTCTGTTTGAACAGAAGGTAAGGCAAGGCTTGCTTTTTCTGGGATCTGATCTGCTGGATCAGAAGTAGTCTCTTTATCCTTGGTCTAATCATCTTGACTAGGAGTGCTTTCCTTCTCCTTAGTTTGATCAGCTGGTTCAGAAGTGCTTTCCTTCTCCTTGGTCTGATCAGCTTGACTGGGAGTGCTTTCCTTCTCCTTAGTCTTATCAGCTGATGGTGCTTGGACCATTCTAGTATCTGCAGTAGTAATCACTTTACCATCATTATTTAAAATAGATCTATGAGTAATCCAGGTCATGTTATCTATTGGAATGAATGGAGAAATTGGATCCTCTGGAAGTTCCTCATAGGGTTTGATGGTAGGTCCATAGACAATCTGTTTCAAACTTGGATGAGGGAGCAGTGAACTTGGTTGTCCCTTCATCTTCCTAGTTCTTTTGGCCCAAGTTTCCATGGTTGTGGAAACTGCCAGCTTGATTGCACGTTCCTTCAGATCTTCATCTTCAGCATACTCTTCTGGAACGGAATCATACATCTTTTTGGCCTCAGCTTTTACCAGATGACTGATCCTCAATCTTATCTTGTCTAGAAAGAACTCTGAGTCCAATGCTTGAGTTATAGAATTTGTTTCAAGCCACTTCATGACCCAGGCTTCTTCACTTGTAAAAGCCTTCCAGTTGGCAATCTGATTTTGACTCTTCAACGGATGATACTCTCTCCATCTGTTATATCTAACTTTTTCTTTGATAAAAATCGTCTGACGAGTAATTTTGTCATTTTCAGATTCCAGGCGTGCAATGAACTCATCAAAAACAGCAGGATCATCTCTAACAATTTCCAATGCTAGTTTCAATTCTGCTCTTCTCTTAGGTTGCACTGCTGGTGTAGGCATGACTTGTTTAGGCTTTGTTGGATCTCTTTGATCTCCAATAACAATGCCACCAGCTTGCCTTGGACCATGAGAGTCCTTAGTACTGGCTTCTATGGCAGCAGCCAACTCTGCAACTTCAATGGCATCTCTTTGTTCTTGAGTCATCTTACTGGCTTCCTCTTCCAGTCTTTTGAGCTCAAGAGCCTTCTGACGATCCTCTTCAGCCTTTTCAGCAGCTTTCCTTTGTCTCTCAGCTTCATCCAACTTCTTCTTTTCAGCAACAGAAAGATAAGGGATTACAGCTTTGCCAGTCCTTAATTTCTTGGCTTCAGGACTTTCCACGGTCTGTAGTGGAGTGGCAACAACAGGAGCATGATGCAGAAGGAGTGCATCTCCTTCATTTGTTGTGCCAGTCTGCTGTTCTTCTCTAACATCAGCAGACACTCCAACAGTTGAGTCACCAGCAGGCTCATCAGCAGGTTCTTCAATAATGATTGGTCTTTCTGCTGTTGCTGGTATCTCCCTCGCTGTTTCAGGTGACTCTTCAGAGAATGTGACCTTCCTTTTTGCTTTTGACTTGGTCATCTTTCCTGAAGGTTGAGGTTGAGGAAGTCTTTTCACAGAACTTCTTGTCCTCATTCTTTTTGTAACTTGAGGAACAACTTCATCTGATTCTGTTCTTTCAGGAGATGATCCAGTCTCCATTTCATCAAGCTCTTTAGCAAATTCACTGACTACGTTGTCAGGAATTTTAATCTCAGGATGAGCTGATCCAACTTCAACAGTTGTACTCACTGTTTGATTAGCAGACCCACTGGTCTGACCAGCCTTTTTGCTTTTCTTGGCAGGGGCCATAGCAGTCTTGGCAGGAGCCTTTCTTTTAGAAGTACCTCCACTTCTAACTGGCTCATACAACTTAAATTCTTTGCTAAGATGGATAGGTTTTCCATTTACCACTTGACAATTCAGTCTTAAGAACAAATGACTGAGCAAAATGCCATACTTGGTCTTCTTATCACTTAGCAGTTCAAATACATGAGCAGCCCAGTTAACCTTTAAACCATAGAAAATGCAAATCATTGTGTAATACCTCTTTCTAGGTAAACCGTCCAGAGAACTAGTGCTGCAGTCCAACACTTTCGCAATTATATCAGCGAACCTCTGATACTCATCCTTTAGCTGAGTCTTCATCAGAGCCCCTGACATTTCCTCTCCCTCCTTGGCACAAATTTGCCAGAATTCCTCCTCTTTAGCAGATCCTAGATCTGTTACATTTCCTCCTTCATTTTTCAGCCCATACACTTCACTTAACACGGCAGCAGATATGTAAATCTTCTTTCCACCAATTTTAGCAATCATAGATGTCTCGTCATCGTTGAATTTTCTGGTTCGGTAGAAGTCAGCAACATCATCCAGATATATATGTTCCTCATGAGCCTCTAGAACAGGTACCAGAGATGATTCCTTGATTTTCTTCATGATTTCCCTCATTTGATCAGTACCAGTCGCGAAGAATTTGTCATAGCTTAGAAATCCTCCTTCAGCGATAGTCATTTTCGTGATTGAGTGATGTAAATCTGTAAAAGATTGAGAGCTAAAGAAACAGAGAGCTTAGAGAGTTAGCGAATTTTGGGAATTTTGAGTGCGTAGGTCGACTAATCTGTTCAGATCGGAATTTATACGTTTATTTTGTTTTGGTTACCGTGATTAATATGAACCGTAAGATTGATCTGACAGGTTTTAAATCGTATGGGTGAGAATTGCGGATTTCAAATTTATTAAATTAATGTCAGATGGGCGGAAAACTCAATCGGCACTTATCTGTTACTTATAAAAGCGTGTTTCCAAAAATGCGTTTTATGACCATGCTTATATAATGTATCAGATGAGTAGAGTTTAACTTATCTGACAGATGATTGATCTTTTATCTGATATTACTAGAGAAAGTCAATAGCTAGTAATCTTCCTCTGCTGTTTGTCAATCCAGCAAGATAATTTGATCTTCAGTCTTCAAGAATGAATATATCTTTTAGCAGCATAACTTCAACTAAATGTCATTAGATGATTTCATCTCTAGAACAAGAGTACCGCTAGTCTTACACCTTCCCCCTGAATATGAGAATTCATAAGTTAACTAGTCTGTTGAGAGTTAACCTTGAAGACAATAATGGATGACTATGCTGATGAACTTCAGTCTTCTGATACGTTCCCCCTCAGCTTATGCATCCAAATTCAGTAGTCCTAGTTCAGCTCTTAGAGTTGAAAACCTTACTTCACTTAGAGGTTTGGTGAAAATGTCAGCTATCTGATTGTCTGTATGGACATACTCAATAATAACATTTCCTTTTTCAACATGATCTCTAATGAAGTGATGCTTAATCTCAATATGTTTAGTCCTTGAATGACCTGTAGTATTCTGAGTAAGAGAGATTGCACTTGTATTGTCACAATAGATTGGAATTCCACTGATTTTGATATTGTAATCTTCTAGTTGATGTTTCAACCATAGTATATGTGCACAGCATGCTCCAGCAGCTATATACTCAGCTTCAGCAGTAGATATGGACACTGAAGTCTGTTTTTTACTCATCCATGAGATCAAACGACTACCCAAAAATTGACAAGCACCCGTTGTGCTCTTCCTATCAATTTTCCAGCCAGCAAGGTCTGAATCTGAATATCCAATAAGCTCAAATCCAGATTCTCTAGGATACCACAATCCCAATTCTTGAGTGCCCTTAACATATTTCAGTATTCTCTTGGCAACTAAGAGATGAGATTCCTTAGGATTTGATTGAAATCTCGCACAAACCCCAACAGAGTACATAATATCAGGTCTGCTAGTTGTTAAGTACAACATTGGAACAGTAGCAGTGGAGCTAGTTTCCATACCAAATTTCTTGAACAGATCCCTTGTGTATTTTGCTAGGTTGATGAATATTCCATCAGGCAACTGTCTAACTTGCAAACCAAGAAAATAATTCAGTTCACCCATCATAGTCATTTCAAACTTGTTCTGCATCAGCTTGGAGAACTTGTCACACATCTGTTGGTTAGTTGAACCAAAAATAATATCGTCTACATATATTTGCACAAGTAATATATGTTCTTCCCATTCAATAGTGAACAAGGTCTTATCTACCTTACCTTTACGAAATCCTTTAATCAAAAGAAAATCAGATAGGGTATCATACCATGCTCTTGGAGCCTGTTTCAGTCCATAGAGGGCTTTCTTCAGACGATACACCTTGTCTTCTTGTTGATAGGCTTCAAATCCAGGTGGTTGTTCAACATACACTTCTTCTTGCAATTCTCCATTGAGAAATGGTGACTTCACATCCATCTGATAGACAGTGAAGTTCTTTTAAGCAGCATAGGCAAGAAACAGTCTGATTGCTTCAAGTCTTGCTACTGGTGCACATGTTTCATCAAAGTCAATTCCTTCTTCTTGACAATAACCCTTGGCCACTAATCTTGCTTTATTTCTGGTGACAATACCATCTTCATTCATTTTATTCCTGAAAACCCATTTAGTGCCAATTACTCTTTGATGACTTGGTCTTGGAATTAAGTACCAGACTTCATTCCTTTCAAATTGATTTAACTCTTCTTGCATAGAATCTTGTGCAGCAGCTCTTCTTGTCTTCACTCTATCTAAATGATCACCAATCACTAACTCTGGTGGGTGATTCTTGAGCCATCTGAGATCAGGTTGCAGGTCTGAATGTTGTCTCTGTTTTGATCTTGCAACACTACTGTTGGATTTCCAGTAGTAGTCTGTTGAACATTTGTCGTTTGTTGAACAGTCTCTGGTCTGTCAGCTGTTTGCAACTCGTCTGTTAGACAATCAGCCCTGTGATTTTGAACAGCATTTGAGTTAGCAGCTGAATTGAGATCAGGTAGTATGATGGGAACATATTCTTCATTCTTTCCAACATTCAATTTCTGTAAATCAGTAGACAGATCTTGATTAGTATTTTGATTCTTTTCAGAAGATTGACTTGGCTCATCCAATACTACATGAATGGATTCTTCTACTAGTAATGTTCTTTTGTTAAAAACTCTATAAGCCTTACTGATAGTAGAGTATCCTGCAAAAACAGCTTCATCAGCCTTCTCTGCAAAGGCAGTAAGGTGATTTTTCCCATTACTTAACACAAAGCATTTACAACCAAAAATTTAAAGTAATGAATGTTTGGTTTCCTGTTGTTCCAAACTTCATATGGAGTCTTGTTCTGATTTTTGTTGATCATGCATCTGTTCTGGGTAAAGCAGGCTGTGTTTGTGGCTTCTGCCCAAAATATTTGATTCAGCTTAGCTTCAGCTATCATTGTTCTGACAGCTTCCTTCAGTGTTCTGTTTCTCCTTTCAGCAACACCATTCTGTTGAGGGGTTCTAGCAGCTGAATACTCATGATGTATTCCTTTGATGTTACAATACTCTTCAAAAGTAGAGTTTGTGAACTCTGTCCCTCTATCTCATTCTGGATCAGTTCCATCAGATTAGTAAGATGTTCCTTGGTTTCACTTTTCTTCTTCATGAATATCACCCAAGTATATCTTGAATAGTCATCCACAACAGCTAGGCAGTATTTCTTTCCACCATTGCTGACTGGATCAATGGGTCCAAATAAGTCCATGTGTAGCAGCTCCAAGATTCTATCAGAAGATTGGTGCTTCTTGCTTTTGAATGATGACTTGATTTGTTTCCCATTCTGACATGCGTCACAGAGCTTATCTTTGCTCATGACTGTTTTTGGAATCCCTTCTACCAGATCATTCATTATCAATTTGTTTATGGTCTTGAAGTTTAAATGATTCATCCTTTTGTGCCACAGCCAA
This sequence comes from Penstemon eatonii, assembly GCA_038501285.1. NCBI lineage: Eukaryota > Viridiplantae > Streptophyta > Magnoliopsida > Lamiales > Plantaginaceae > Penstemon > Penstemon eatonii. Next base: position 53,308,793 of record CM076715.1, on the reverse strand, counting down.
CTGACTTCACTTGGTGTTGATGCCACCAAACAAATACTTGAATTCTTGTCAGCAGAATTCCAGTCGACTATGTAGACATTTTCTTGTCGTCTTCCAGATAAAATTACCTTCTTTGTACCAATCTGTTCAACGTAGCACTTATCTGTTGAGAAGATGACTGAATATCCTTTGTCACTAAATTGACTTATGCTCAGCAGGTTGTACTTTAGGCCTTTAACATATGAGACGTCAGATATCTCTATGTTTCCTTTGATTAATCTTCCTTTAGCTAAAATCTTGTCTTCTTTGCTGTCTCCAAAAGTGACCTTTGGACCATTCACAGCAATAGCATCAGTCAGCTCATGTATGCTTCCACACATGTGTCTTGAACAACCACTATCCAAGTATCATATCTTCTCTACTTTACTCCTACTCCTAATCCTAACCTACAAAACAAAAATAAATTTGTTTTAGGTACCCTTATTGAGAGGGTCATGAAGGATTAGTTCCACCTTTGACAACCCAAGATGTTGATGTCTTAGGCTTCTTAGGCTTCTGAGTTTTGACAGGAGCATGAACAGTTTTATCATAGTCAGCAGATAAGTCAGGTTGATGATCAGTATGATAAGGAAAATGTTCATAAGCAGGATAAGATGCATGATAAGCAGGGTATGCATGCATTGGATGAGCAGGATATGGTGCATAGTAAGTAGAAAATTGAGTTGCATGATACATAGGAGGATATGCAGCAGGTTGCACATAATATGACTTATTTCCATCCCAAGCATTTTGATTTTTCTTGTTTTTATGCTTCTTTGGTTAACTAGATGCTTGCTCATTAACAGACGACTTAGTTTTACCACTAGTCTGATTCAATTTAGCTTTATCAGCAGACTTCTTAGGACTCTGCTGTTTGGTCTTACTAGTCTGTTTTCCTACACTAGGCTCTTTGCTGTTTTTAGCCTTAGGAGATTTCTTCTCCTTTAACACTTTCTCAGGTGAAGCAGGTTTAGTAGTCTGAACATACAAAATGACCTTACTATTGTCAGCAGATATAAATTTTTCAGTATGATTCAGTTCTAACTTATCCTGTTCTAAAGGTATCGTCTGTTTACTAGACATATGAGTGGATGCAACAGATGATTTATCATGAGACTCAATAACCTTTTCAAGTTCCATGATTTTTCCTTTACAAACTTCACATTCAACTTTCAGAGATTCATATTCTTGCTCAAGCTTTTTATATTCAGCTGATTCTCTTGGCTTTTCAGCTGTGAGTTTCAGTGAACTATTTTGCTCTTTTAGCAATATAATCTCTTCCTTAAGCTTTTTATATGCTTCAGCAATACCAGTATTGTTAAGCATCATTTGTTCAAATGAATTAAATAATTCATTATCAGGAGGAGTTACCTCATCCTCAGAGTCATCAGATTCCTTGGCCATCAGGCACATGAGAGCAGGGTTATCTTCATCAGAAGTGTCTGAGTCTGAATCAGATGAGTAGATAGCAGTTAGCTTTTCTGCTTCAGCTACCATTGCCTTGCCTCTCTTGTAACAGCCCGACTCCGCGGGTCCATCGGATAATGATCGAAAAGTTATTATTATTTTAAAAAAGAGTTAAAATATCGAAACATTTTAAAAGAAACGATAAATTAAAATCGAGAATTAAAAGTTTTAAGCTGAAGCGGTTTAAAACGAAATAAAAACAATTTCGGTTACTAAGTTTAAAGCGAAAGTAATTAAAACAGATTTTAACGGATGACATGACAGGGTGAAACAACTTGTGGGACCTAATAGAAATACAAGAAGATTAAGATTAACATTATATAAAATTTAAAAATCATTTTCGAAAGATATTCCCATTTTACAAAATTAGCTAAAATACCAAGATATTTAGCAAGATATAATAAAAAAATGAACTTAGACATAATAGAAGATTTAAAACATGAGTTCAAACGAAAATCTTTAAATCAAATAAGAATTTAAACAAAAGTTTAATTACTCTCTGGAACTAGGGTGGGACCGCAACCGTGATGACCTAACCGCAACATGAACTATCGTTTACCCCAAATACCTGTAGCTGAAAAGATTGAAACACGGAATGCATAAGTTGATCGTCCAACTTAGTGAGGCTGTAGTGCACATGTGCGTGGATGCAACATAATTTACATGAGCATATACAACAGACAGTAATGAACTTATGCTATAACAATTTAAGCACGTTAAACAAGTAACCAACATTTGTTGATGCCGTCCTCCTCTTACCCTCCAATCCACAGTCAGGAAAACCACCACCGAACACTCCAAGTAAGGTGCGACCTTACATAACAGTGCGCATTGACGTCAAATGCCAGGAGTTTGACATTCACTCCCCAAGTGTAACCACCACACTTGATTCGTGAAGCGGGTCTACAGTGGATCGAGGTAACCCTCCGGCCCTTACCTTCCGGGTTAACAACGATTCCGCACACCAAAATAGGGGCCCACACAGTAACAGTAAACAGTATAGTACAGTAACAGTTCAGTAACAGGAAATCGGTAAACAACTCAATAACAGTTCAACATGCAATATCAATGACTCATAAGCACATAGACATAAACAATACTTCAACGTGTAACTTGTCCTAGCAGTCGAGTTCTTCATGTTATCATACATCACATGCTTGTTCGTTTAGTAAATAAGTTACAGTTATGACTCGACCTACTAGCACATTTAGACTTACACACAAGTAACACATAGCACTCACCTGAGGAGCTTATTACGGCGACCAAAATTCCACAGTGAAGTGTATTCGAAAACCTGAGCAGATACGTATACGACTAATAAATATCTTATAATCTTACTTAAATATAATTAAAGAAAATCCTATCACAAGGATTTCCTAAATTAACACATAACACAAAAGTGCTTAGAACTTATGACATCAACTTCAATTAAGAGATATTATTTTCAAAACTCAAAATACTAATTTCATAAAACAATGCAAAAACAGCAAAAATTTCACCTTCAATTTCCAGATTTACAAAACAGTCCCTAAACTTTTAAAAATATCCATTTTTGCAAAAATTTGCAATAAACTTTAAATCAAAAGATTTTTAACTATACTCATATCGAAAATCAAATAAAAGTATTAAGTATCTTGTTACTTCGAAATTCAAATCTTTAAATTTCCCACAAGTTTAAAACTTTTCAAAAACACCCTCATAGTTTTGAAAACTTAGTAAAACTAATTTTCTTGAAAATTAATTCAAGATCCACGCATTTAAGCAATATTTGAAAATAATCAATCATAATTTCAATATAAAACTGAGATTTAACAAGAAGTTTTAATAACTTTTCACAAACTAACAATGAGAAACAAAAGTTCTTTCATTATAAATTTTCTTAGGAAATTTTCAAATTTTCAATCTTAAAACACAAGTTATCAAAGCACTACTTCAAATCAATTTATCAAAAGTTTATAAAAGTAACCATGTAAAAACAGCGACCAAACAACACATTTACCCCCTTATTTTCAGATTTATAAAAATAACCCCAAATATTTTAAAAACTCCAATTTTTACAAAATATCGAAACAAACTTTAAAACAATTACTTTTCAAGTAAACCTAACCAAATATAAACAAAAAAAATAGATTTTTCAGTCCATTAGACTCTCAAAATTTTTGCATCCTTAACCCTTGAACTTTTAAAATCTTTCAAAAATACCCCCCAAAGTTTCAAAAATTATAAACAATAACTTTCTTGCAAAAGTAAATCAAGATCCAAATATCTAATAAACATTTATTTAAACCAAGCAAAACTACACCATCCTTATAGCTAAAATCGAGTTAATCGAGATTCATGCATAACATAGTACGAACTCAAACTAAACTCTAAAGCCTAAAATTAACCACAATGTAATTAATGCACAATAACATGTAGGCTCAATGAACTATTTAACGAACTCAAATCGAGAAATGAAGATAAAAAATGGAATACCCATTCCAAGACGAAGTCGCTGACAAGAGCAGGCACCGTTGACCGTGTTGACCGACGTTGACCACCTATGACCGATCGTTGACCGACACTGGAAAATGAGCCGAACCCACCATTCTGCTCTACTCTAAGCCTAGAACACCGTGGTGAAGCTCGATTGTAGAAGAAATTACCGGAAAAGGGACATGCAAGGAAACCCACTTAAAACCGCCACTTTCTCCTCTAATTTCCGCCGGAAAACACCTTATATTCCTTCAATTACCACCACCATTATGTTCCTCTCGTCGAGTAGATCAATTTTGACTACTCATTTACTTGATTTGGTTAACAAATGAGAAAGTTATGACCAAATTAAATAAGGGGGTTTTGTGTGTGTTTTAGTGTATGTAATTGTAGAAGAAGAAGATAATGAGGAAAAATGGTTGACTTCTCTTCATAATTAATGGGTGTTTTGCAATTTACACCCTCAAACTTTGAGTTTTTTTCCTTTTTAGTCCTCAAAGTCTTGGGATAATTCAAGAAGTCCCCCTTTTATTTTACTTTTGCATTTCAATCCTCAAAATAACACAAGAGTGAGCTCTTTGTAATACGTAATTTGCACACCAATAATAATTCAAGTGAATATCAATTTAAATCACGTAAAATTTGAAAATATGCTCACTCGGTGAAATTTTTAACAACATAGATATGAATTTTAATTTCAATTATTAAATCCACATAATTAAAATTATCAATTTCAAGTAAATTAAATTTATAGGAAAGAAATTCGGGGTTTTACATCTCTGATGCTTTCTTTCCTTTCTGATTCTCTTTTCTTCTTCAGTGTATTTCTCTGCTTTTGGATATGGACAGTCTCTGATGAAGTGTCCCAATTTCCTGCAGTTATAACACATTAGTTTGGATTTGTAATCATCCTTATCTTTAGAAGAAGAGTTAGGTTTAGAAGTAGAAGCATTGTTATATTTGTTCTTCATTTTTCTTTTATAGAACTTCTTGAAATTATTCATCAGCAATGCTACATCTCCAGCTGTGTACTCCTTTTTGTTGAGTAGTGTGGCTTCATCAGATGAGTCCACTTCTTTACTTCTTTGTGCTGGTCTTCTAGGATTTTCAGCAGCAACTAAGGCAGTTGTGGGTCCTGAAGTTGAGGTTTCTTCAATTCCCATTCTTGGCATCTTAAACTCAAACGCCTTGAGTACGGAGAACAGCTCTGTAAGGGAGATCTTTCCCAAATCTCTTGATTCTTCCATCGCTGTCACCTTCATGTTGAACTTAGGAGGTAAGGCCTTTAGTACTCTGACTGTGATTTCTTTGTCAGTAAAGGTTTTTCCCAACTTTAGAACTTCATTGAGTGTTCTGGTGAACCTGGTATCCATCTGATCAATGGTCTCTTCAGACTTCATTTTGAAGTTATCCAGTTTCTCCAAAGCAACAGTAAGCTGATGCTCTTTTATAGCATCATTGCCTTCGCTCGTATCACGAACTTTTTCCCACATCTCTTTTGCAGTTTTGCAATGTTTGATCTTGTCAAACTGATCATTATCCAGGGCTTTAGTCATGATGAACCGGCCAACCTTGTCTAGATTGAACAACTTTATTTCTTCGGCTGTCATCTCATGCAAGTCTTTATCCACAACTGTATCAACTTCATTGATCTTTATAGTCTTTATGAATTTGATCCAGTCTTCAAAAGACATACCAGCAATGTGGGGAACATGGATGATACAATCCATTTTTCAAAAAGTTTTTTATTTTTCAAAAATATGCTCTTTTGAAAAGTTTTGAAAACCTTTGAAAAATACTTGGATCAAGCTCGTTGATCAGGCAGCTGATTCTAATGAACCACCTGCTCTGATACCACTTGTTGGTCCCAAGTGGTCAGATGAGGTCTAGAGGGGGGGGGGTGAATAGACCTCTGAAAATTTTTAGACTTTAAAACTTTTCAGTCGTCTATCAGCAGACTAAGCTTATAGAGAACAGTAAGCTGACTAAGCTGGTCGTGAACAAATCTTGAACAACAGAGTGACCACTCTTCTTATAGTAACTTAGCTGATTTCAGCAGAAATAGTTTTACAAGAGTATACTTGCAGCGGATAATTTGTAAGAGTTTTTCACAAGTAGACTAAGTCTTTTAATGATTTTATCCCCAGTTTTAAAACTCCTTCAAAATCTTTAAACAAATGTTTCAAAGTGTTAACTTATGTAACTTTAAAATATGCAAGAAAACTTATGCAAAAATAACTCAAAGAATTTTTATAGTGGTTATATGAATAAAAATCCTTTAGTCCACTCTTCCAGATCACACAGATTCTGGGTTATACTATAAACACAAAGTTTACAATATTTCTCCACTTACACCAAAACAACAAATGAGAAGGTTGTAAGCTCACAATAGGAAATCACTAAGAAGACCTATCCTCTGAAGTTAGATCACTCACAAAGATGGATCTACACTTCGCACAACACTCAACTAATACAAATTCACTCAGAAAATGTTTTCTTTTTGGCTTCAACTTGGTTTCTGTCAACAAATGACTCCACCAGACGAGTGAGCTGTTCTTGAGCTTTTTGAGACTTAGAGAAAATCTGCTTCGGAAATAAAATCTCAGAGTGTTGGTGTTGATCTTTGCTCTTTGAAGTCAGCTCTATTTATACTTAGATTTTAAAATGTGACCGTTGAAGGAAATCACACATCAAATCCATAGCTTTAGCCCAATTTTCAGAAAGGCTCCCTGCTACAGTACTTTCTGCTGTACTTTCCTGTAGCTGCATTAAATGCACCCTGCTGATCCGAGAATAATCTTCAATCATTTGCCATTACTACCCTTTTCTTACAGCATTTATTACACCAAGTGCATTTATTATCGTTGGACTAACTTCTTGATCTCTTCTACTCTGCTGATCAAAACAACCCTTCTGATAGATACCCTGCTGATCAAACTCTGAACCCATCTGATTTGAGTCAGCTGATGGTCTATTCTGATTGCTGTTTCAGCATAAGATCAGTAGTCTTCTGGGCTTATAATTTTAGACCCTTCTGATGTCTTCTTTACTTGGTCAAAATTCTTCTAGGGGACCTAAGCTTTCCACACCTAGCTGATTTTGACGTTTTGAAATCATCAAAAGTTTCCCTTATCTTCTTATCTTCATTGCACTTCATCTTCATCTTCATCCAACATGACTATTAGTTTTCAATTTAATTTGATGAATGGTGTACTGAATATATAAACAGGATAATTTTTTTTAATTAATTAAATAATTTTAATATATTAAATTTTTTTTAATAAAAATAATTAATTTCCAGTGGAATATTCCGTCGAAAATTAATACATAAAAATTGTTTTTTAAATAATAATAACTAATTTCTGACGTAACGTTCCGTCGGAAAGTAATAAATAAAATTATTTTTATAATAATAATAATTAATTTCCGATGCCACATCCTGTCGGAAATTAAGGTCAAACAATTGACCCAGCAATATTTTCCAAAGGAACTATCCGTCGAAAATCCCGTCGGAAAATTTTCGACAAACTTTTGACGAACCTGGCCCCCCGAAAATATCCCGTCGGAAAGTCCGTCGGAAAATCTCCGACGAACATATTTCCGACAGATTTTCCAACGGGCATTTTTCGTCAGAAAATGACGATTTCCGATGGAATTTCCGAAAATTCCATTGGAAATTCTCGTTATTCTTGAAAAGTGGGGGCAACAGGAATGAATGGTTGGATTTAATATTTGTTTGGCCTTCGTCTGTGGTATTTCTCTTTTCTCTTCTTGATATTAATTAGGGGTAATTTTATATATAATTAAGAAAAGACAATGATTTAACCGTTTTTCGTCGGGTTAATTTAATATCAGTGAATTTGTGATATCGGGGGTTTGGATATTGAATTATTCAGTATATTGGGTTCTGTTACTTTATTCTGGATGGATCGTTTACAAAGAAAAGCAATAATCAAAGGCAAGAAGTAAAACCATTAACGAAATTAAGAACGCAATGATATGGAGGTAAAGTTCTGCAACAATAATGGATATTATTGAGTTCTATTGTTATCAATGTATTCTTGTGTAATCTCAGAATTAAGAGAATTCGTCGTTGTCTTATACAACGAATAACTAGGTATTTATATTATGCTAAACCTAGTATTACAAGGAATCATAGTCCTAGTTGGACTCGGCCCAACCTATCCTTCCTGGGTCCGGAGTGTAATCTTTACTCGGAGCGAGCGGCATCAGGCTGGGTCAGTAAGAAGATCCCGATCCTTTGTAATTGGTCGAACCGGTCTTATAATCTCTGTTCGATCTGATCAGTATGTAGGGTGCGAAATAGCCCCCATCAGTACTCCCTCACTTCTTCGAGCGTATAGATAATAGGAGCTCGTAGAAGTAGATAAATCTGATCGACTGTTTCTTTTCTATGAACGGAGCCTCGTTAAAAACCTTACTTAAGAAAAAACCCAGTGGGAAAAAATCTTAAGTAAGGAAAAGAGTGCTACGTATCATAGATAGTCGTTTCTTCTGTCTAATCGTGGATCGCCACGCGTCTATTCAGGAGGCTTTTTGTATCCTTCCGTTTTTGGCGGGAATTTGAGTAGCTGTGATAAGTTCGAAACGTCTTTTCTCATTTCCTTATAAATAGGTGACTTTCGAGTTTGCCATTTCTCTTTTATATTTGCTTTTTGATCGCAGTCATTTTCTAGTTTGGTCGTTCGTCGTATAAAATTTTCCTTTCATCGACCTTCTTCTTCCGAGAACTAGAATATAGATGGCTTCCGTTAGAAGATCTTCTTCTTCTCCTAGAGAGATCATTGCCCCCGATAACGAGGAGGAGTTACATTCTAATCCTCTGGGTGAACAGACTACGGTATCTGACCTTGTTATCCCTGTAGAAGATACTTACAAGGTACGAATCCTTTCCGATGCGGATGTAGCCGCCCGAGCCAAAAAGGGCAAAGGTACTGTTCCTCAGATTTCTGAACCAATTGAGGATGTAGCTTGCGCATATACAGAGGAAACGTTCCCTGAAGTCGTGAATAACTATACCAAATATTTTCCGGAAGGTTCTGAAATGATTCTTCCATCCCCTACTGATAGGGTCACTTCTCCACCGGAGGGATGTCGAGCCTTTTACACGGCTCACTTTAATAGCGGACTGCGTCTTCCTTTATCTCCCCTTTTTCTGGAAGTTCTAAAAACTTTCAGCGTGTGCTTGACACAACTGGTTCCAAATTCTGTTGCTTTTGTGGTTTGTTTTTCCGTTCTGATGATTGCAAAGGGATTTAAACCTTCTTTCCGTAATTTTACGCAACTTTTTCGTTTTAATATTTCTAGTTCTTCAAACCGTGGATACTTCTTCGCTAGTCAGCGGCCCAGCCGAGCAATCTTTGATGCTCCGGTTTCTAGTAATCCTTCTTGGAAATCTCATTTCTTCTTTGTTCGTCCTCCGCCTAATCTCCGTTTGGCGGATGGTTCGATCACGCCTTTCTCGTGGGATCATGGTTCCAGGTGGATTCCCGGAGGTCGCTTACCGACTGGTGAACTTGTTCCTGACGATGTACAGTTTATCACTGAGATTCCCGAGATGCGTACAAACAAATATCAAAGCGCTCTTCTGATTGGGGAATCTTTTCTTCGTAAAGCGGGGTTAAGCGTCCATAATTTTCCCATCAGTTCATCATCTGAGCCTCTAGGTTAGCATTTTATTTGATCTTTAGTATTGTCACTATACTTTTTATATGGAGAAACTAACTTTATTTTGTTTCTTTCTCAGCTCATATGGTAGAAAGCTCCCGACACTCTTCGAAGGGAAAAATGGTGCTGTCGAAATCTTCCAAGTCAGTGGAGAATAATCCTATCGAGCAGAGGGCGTCTCGAAAGAGGAAATTGGAATTGGATCACGAATCCGAGGAGAATAGAGAGGAATCTCCGGATTCTCCACGCGAGTCCCCTATTCGTCAGGGCATGGGATCCGGTTATCCTCCGCTTCATCTTAGAACATCTTTGGGTATTCGAGGATGTCGTAGCTGGTCGATGCCTCATCCCACTAATAATCCAGTTGATAGAAAGAGGAGTTACTATGGACGTTCTGGTGACGACCTTTCTTTACTCGGGGATAAACATCCAAATCCTACTCTGGTCGAAATGATCGAGGATCATTTAGAGGGAAGGAGGGCCGCTGGTTATTCCGAGAAGGATTCTCTTATTCATGATAATAACGAGAATGCGGTCGATAAGGCGACCCGTATTCTTTTATCTGGCGTTCATACTCGCGATCTTAATAAGCTTCTTCATAAGGATCCTTTGGAGAAATTCCAGCGAGCTTCTCTCTATGCTGAAAAGGTGAGATCCTTTTTCTTTCTATTATTTTGATGAAGTGATCTTTTAAGATTTTCTCAATTTGCTAACTTGTTTCTTTCTGACCCTTTCGTTATTTCAGGTCAACACCTGTCTGACATCATACGCCTATGAAAATTCTCTTTGGAAACAACAGTGCGATTTCCTTGAAGAGAAGTATAAAGCTTTACTTCACAAGTCTTCTGGTTCAGAAGTTGGTCCCTCAACATCTTCCTCTATTCCTGTCGTAGAGACTCGTGCTGCCGGGACCGAAGACCAAGAAATGCTAGATAGAGCGATAGAGGTTTCTCGCGCTCAGGAACAAACCAATCAAATGGCAAGAAAATTAGAAGAATTGCAGTTGCAGAGCACGACTCGGATTAGTGAGCTTGAATCTCAAGTGTCAAGCCTTGAAGCTTCTTTAGAGGACTATGAAAACGACGTCCCACTTAGGCAAAGAGATCGATATGTTAGGAAATCCGACGAACAAGTAGTTCGAGAATTCCTCAACTCTCCTGTTCATATGGCGTTGGTGTACCGGATGGTCGGTCCTCTTCTTGAGAATACCTTTAAAAAATCGATTCATCAACTGGTCGCTTTGGAGATGATCGAGGATCGTCGGAAGGAGTATTTTAAGGCAGCTCATATCCGGTTGAACCGTTATGGCGAGCTTTATTCTTCTTCTGAGGTTCCAGATGTCGAATATCAAGGTTTTCCTCTGGCTCATCTTGTCGAGGAATTTGGAAATCCATTGCCGATTCCTCCTTCTGATGTTAACGATGAGCTCGATAATACTTTCATCGATCCAGTAGATGAAGAAGAAGACGAAGACGATATAGGCATGACTGAGGTCGTCAATAGTGAGCAGAAGATTTCGGATAGCGACCAGGCTTCTTAAAGTAGTGATTTATTTTTGAAATAATCTTTGTAATTATCCGCTTGTAGGTTAAATTGTAGCTTAGCTTTCCCTACTTTGTACACTAAACGTTTCTTATTCAGACAGTCGTGTCCTTTCACATTCGCTGTAATGATTCAGACAAGTCATTTAATTTGCCGTAATCATTATGTATGTGTCTTTTCAAATTCTAGCGTTTGCTCCAAGGTCAGTTTTCCTGTTTCGCGCCCTTTCTTCGGGTTAGTCGCGTCTTTTCGTGCAGTATAAATACGAGAGGTAAAATTTGACTTGTCTTTTTTACTGCTATACTCCTCTCTTAACATAATACTCTTTCTTGAGCTAGTCGACAAACTTCCTCGATATTAATTTATATTTTTCCGTAATCCGATCATGAGTAACCTTTTCGGTAATACTTCGAAGCGACCTTCTCGTGAGGGCGCTAGGGATAATAGATCGAAGAAATTTCGAAGAGAAGGGCCTTCGATGGAGCCTCCTCGTTCGTCCTCAGTTAGTAGCTCGATGATCGATACTCCTATTACCACGTCCCAACCTTTATCAGAAGTTAGTTCGTCGCTCCTCCAACCAAACTTTTCTTCTACCCCCGCGGGAGGTAATAGGTCTTCCCCAGGTCGATTAGCTTTCGGAGATCCATCCAACATGGAACCGGTTTACGACATACCTGTTTCTTCAGGTTTTTCTTCTTACGAGTATGGATCTCATGGAGGGGATTTTGTTAGTTCCCTTCCTTTTTCTACTTCTACTGCCCTGCTAGTTAGTGAAGGGCAAGTCGGTGATGGTTTTTCTGTCAATCCTTCCATAACGCAGTCTATTTCGCAATATGGTCCTGAATATCTATTTCATGATACCACTGTAACGACTGCTTCTTTTGAGTCTGGGGGACCTTCTGGGGGTCGATCTGGGTCGAGGTCAGGTCGTCGGACCGTTATATCTGCTTCCGGCAAAGAGACCTCTGTTAGTCCCAACGAGCGGGATTCCCCTCGTCCGTTAGATGATCGCTGTGTGCTTATGCAGGTTAATGACATTCTTTTGTCGGAGACTCCACGTTCCGACGGTGTCCCTTTGACAAGCGAGCTGCCTGGTTCTGTTGAACCTGATGCTTTGTCTTGGGACTTAGGTATGAGTACTATTTTGCCCGGCGAATTGAGGAAGCTCGAAGGTACTTCCAATGTTCGCCTTGTTCAATCTTTGGTGAAGATATGTGAGCAGGTAGACATTTTTGTTCTTTGTTTTGAATTCTTTGTTGTACAGTGGTTTTTCTTACTCTTTCTGTTTTTAGGGCAAGTATTTTGCACTCCAGCTGGGTGTGCAAAATGATGAACTGTGGAATAGTCGGAGAGCTCTTCAAGGTCAGCTGGAGTCGGAGAAAGCTAAAACCAGGGGTTTGGAGCTGCAGCTGCAACTTGCTAAAGATGATCTCCAAAAGTTAGAGGCTGACAAAGTTATTCTTGAGAAAGAGAAAGGCGACCTAGTTCAGGCTGCCGCGTCGGCAGAGGGATCTCGTCAACAGGCATATGATGATGGTTATGATGCCGGTTATCTTAAGCGCCAGGAGGAGTTGATGGCGTTTGCTGGTAACCTAACTCCTCGGAGGCCTGTTTCTGGTAGTCGACTTGCTGATCGTTCTTCTTAGCGACTTTAGTTTGACCTGGCAGGCCTTGGACTGTCTATTTTTTTTTTTTTTTTTTTTTTTTTTTTTTTTTTTTTTTTTTTTTTTTTTTATCGCCCAATCTTTTGTGCAGTTATTTGGGCTGAAATTTTTGTAATAGAAGGAGTAGAAATTTGAAAACGATGATCTTTTGTAGGCAGATTCTTGCCTGATCAAATGTCTCCTGTATATATACTTTGTTATGCTCGTTCTTCCCTTGTGCATGGATATAGTCATCATGAAATAATCATTATGGAGTAGCATACTCGCGTTTCTAGATAGAGAAAAGATAGCTTGTCCTTGTTTTAGTAACTGATTTTGCTTTTGCCAATCACAACCTTTGTCGATCAAACTTTGTATACTCCATTCTGGTCGATGTTCGATCCGTGCTTTGTAAATTTGTCCCTTTATGACATATTTCTTATATAAGGAGGTTATTGTTCCACCTGTTTGAACTTCGCTTTTCTTCTCATCAAAGGGAAATTTCCCTCTCCGTGCTTTTCATAAATCCATGTCTTTCATCATTAACTTTTTAACTATACTTTTCTCTAGCCAGTATATCATACTCTTGATATGGGAGGAATTGGAAAATGTAATAATTCTGGCCAGATCTGACCCGTTCAGACCTCCTTCAGCAATTCTTTGGAAAATTAGGCAGTGACGGCCTTATAGTTTCGAATAGGGAGGGCTATTCTCCTGATTTCGATGTCAGATTTCTTGGATTCTAAGTGGAATTCTTGTATGGCCAACTTAGTAGTCCCCCAATGATGTATGAGGCAGTTACGACCCCCGTATGGTGGAGGCTCTGGTCGTTTTTAGGCAATTATTCTCTTTCAACGGTTCAACTTTGCATGCCTTCGTTGAGGAGTTCTTAATATTTTCTATTAGGCGACCCTCATATATGATCGTGCAGATCGTTTTGGTCTTTGAACTTCTTTAAGTTTTCTTGGATTATTTTGTTGATCGCTTCGATCTGTAGATTTGTTTGTCGTCGATCAGTTGAGTCGATCAGACGGGCGCCGTTCCAACTTACTTGCATTTAATTCGGGAAGTCAAAGGGTCGCGTTCTCATCCCTTGATTAAACTCCTATCGTCCGTAGGATCATTCTCACGGGCGCCTATAAATAAGTAGGCAGTTTCCTTATTTTCCATTCATAACAATGGGTATCTCGGTTTCCTTAGATTTCATTTTGCCTTCAGATCCCATAATGTTCAAGAAGTCACATTATCGTGATTTGTTCGTTCGCAGTAAAGAAATTGTCCCCAGTCTTGTATTGACGGGTCCCATGTCAGCCCTTCCTTGTATCGACGGATCCCATGAGATCTCTGCCTTAGTCTTCATCACATTAGAGGTCCGTGGTTTCCGTCTGCACATGGAGGGTTCGTACCTTGCCGGCCATCCTCGTCCTTGGAGGTTACTTCCGGATTGATAGACCACCGGGGTGGCCGGTAAAGTTACCGTTTCACGGCGGTCCCGAAGAGATGCTGCTCTAGAGTAAAATGTTTTATAGATAAAGTAAAAGCAGTATCTTCTTCTGGGTGAGTGAGCATTGCTAGCTTATCTGGCTGGTAGTGTTCATTTCATCTGGAATCACATACGATCTTCAGAGCCCTGCCATCGAACCAAAGAAGTCGACCATCCTGAGCAGCATGCTTCTTAGGTGGTTTATTATGATCGATGAGGTACTAGGGAGGAGATTGGTGTTTCCGTGGACATTGTCGTGAAGATAGTCGATCCCGTAGGATCAATTTAACTAGATCATTGTAACGATCTTTAGATAGCAAGCAGATTTTTGTAACGTAGAATATTTGTATGTAATTGATTTGATGAATAAAATATTATTTATTTCTTGCATTTTCTTTGTCGTTTGATAATTTTATTTACGAGGAGTAATTTCCGAGCAGATGAATTCATACTTGATTTACCTTTCAAAACTTTAGGAGTATCAGCGGATCTTATTTAGATCGTTAGGAGTAGATCGAGGAGTTTTTATTGAGCGTATCAATTTGTACTCAATCTTGCTATAATTTAGACTTAGGATTTCATAACAAAATCCTTCTTTGTCGTTGTAATTAATCGAGGAGTTTTTATTGAGCGGATCAATATTTACTCAACTCGTTTTGTTTAGACTTAGGTTTTTAACCCAAAAATCTCTTTGATCGTTGAACATATATCGAGGAGTTTTTATCGAGCGGATCGATGTTTACTCAACTCGTTTTGTTTAGACTTAGGTTTTTAGTACCTGAAGTCTTTTAATCATTATAGATATATCGAGGAGTTTTTATCGAGCGGATCGATGTTTACTCAACTCGTTTTGTTTGGACTTAGGTTTTAATACCTGAAGTCTTTTAATCATCATAGATATATCGAGGAGTTTTTATCGAGCGGATCGATGTTTACTCAACTCGTTTTGTTCGGACTTAGGTTTTAATACCTGAAGTCTTTTAATCATCATAGATATATCGAGGAGTTTTTATCGAGCGGATCGATGTTTACTCAACTCGTTTTGTTCGGACTTAGGTTTTTAATACCTGAAGTCTTTTAATCATTATAGATATATCGAGGAGTTTTTATCGAGCGGATCGATGTTTACTCAACTCGTTTTGTTCGGACTTAGGTTTTTAATACCTGAAGTCTTTTAATCATTATAGATATATCGAGGAGTTTTTATCGAGCGGATCGATGTTTACTCAACTCGTTTTGTTTGGACTTAGGTTTTAATACCTGAAGTCTTTTAATCATCATAGATATATCGAGGAGTTTTTATCGAGCGGATCGATGTTTACTCAACTCGTTTTGTTCGGACTTAGGTTTTTAATACCTGAAGTCTTTTAATCATTATAGATATATCGAGGAGTTTTTATCGAGCGGATCGATGTTTACTCAACTCGTTTTGTTCAGACTTAGGTTTTTAATACCTGAAGTCTTTTAATCATTATAGATATATCGAGGAGTTTTTATCGAGCGGATCGATGTTTACTCAACTCGTTTTGTTCAGACTTAGGTTTTTAATACCTGAAGTCTTTTAATCATTATAGATATATCGAGGAGTTTTTATCGAGCGGATCGATGTTTACTCAACTCATTTTGTTTTAGACTTAGGTTTTTCGTACCAAAAGTCTTTTTGATCATTAAATATATATGTTGAGGAGTTTTTATCGAGCGGATCGATGTTTACTCAACTCGTTTTTGTCGTCGGGATGAGGAGTGTTTATTGAGCGGATCAATGTATACTCGACTCATTTATAATTCAGACTTAGGTTTATCACCAAAAAGTCTTTGTTGCGGTTGATATAGATCGAGGAGTGTTTATTGAGCGGATCAATGTATACTCGACTCGTTTCGTTCTAATATTTATCAATATGCTAGTGTAATTCCACAGAGCGTTAATCGAAATAATCGATGTATAGAAAATGCTAAAATTTTTACTATTTGAACTCTAGGCTAGGGCCTTCGTTACAAGGATTAAAACTTGATAAAGTAAAAATAAAACAATGCAGTATAATCTGCTAAAATTTATTTACCATAGTATTTCCTAAGGTTGACTGCGTTCCAGGTTCTTGGTAAGGCTGTCCCATCCATGTGTGCAATTTTGTATGAACCTTTCTTTCCTACGCCAATGACGATGTAAGGTCCATCCCAATTTTGTTGTAACTTTCCCACATGCTTGGATACTTCTACCTTTTTCAAAACCAAGTCTCCTTCTTTGAAGGTTCGGACGCGTACTTTTTGATTGTATGCTTTCTCCATATTTGCCTTAGTGGTTTGTAGGCGTACAGCAGCTTTATCTCTTAAGGCTTCTGTTAAATCAACGTCATTTTCCCTCGCCTTTTCATTTTCTTCTTTATTGAACATCTCTATTCTTGGAGTTGGAATTAAAGTTTCCACAGGGATAACAGCTTCCGACCCATACATCAAGCTGAATGGGGTTTCCCCAGTTGAATTTCTTACCGTAGTTCGATTAGCCCACAAAACTCCTGGTAGCTCATCGAGCCATTTTCCTTTGGCGGCTCCTAACCTTTTTTCCAAAGATTTTATTATCTCTCGGTTTGCTACTTCAGTTTGTCCATTTGCTCGAGGATGTCCTACCGAGGTAAAATTTTGTTGAATTCCGAGTCTTGTACACCATTCTATTATCTGTTTTCCCGCGAATTGAGTTCCATTATCGGAGATAAGGACCCTTGGGATGCCGAATCGACATACTATGAATTTCCAGAGGAAGTTAATAACTTGGAATTGGGTTATTCGTGCGAGGGCGACGCATTCTATCCATTTGCTAAAGTATTCTACAGCGACCAGGACATAGGATTTCTTTGATCTAGCTGTTGGGAAAGGTCCCACGATGTCCATTCCCCATTGATCGAATGGCCAACAAATCGGGATAGGGTGCATATTTTCTGCTGGTCGATGGCATATGTTAGCATGAATCTGGCAGTGATGACATTCTTGGACATATTGAGCGGCATCTTTATTGATGGTTGGCCAATAGTAACCTGTTCTGAGACATTTTAAGGCCAATGCCCTCGATCCACTGTGATTTCCTGCGTCTCCTTCATGTATTTCTCGCAGTATATCCATGGTTTGTGATTCAGGGATGCATCTCAGGAGAATTCCCGATACTGATCGTCTGTAGAGTTTTCCTTCTATAAGTGTATACTTTGGGGCTCGATATTTTATTTTCCGAGCTTCATTCTGATCAGATGGTAGTTTTCCATCTTGAAGATAGTCTTTCATTGGGTTCATCCAGTTTTCTTCGGCTTCTTCGATTTCCATTATATCGATTATCGGTATTTCATCGATATCGATTGCTGGTGTATTAGATATCAACCAGTTAATCACCCGTTCGGTCTTTCCGTCATGGGATCCTGTGAATTTTGATAGCTGATCGGCCCATTTATTTTCCGAACGTGGGATGTTCTGGATACTGAAGCTTTCAAATTTCCCAGCTAGAGATTTCACTTTGGCGAGGTATTTGATCATATTGAACTCTTTAGCCTCGTATAGGCCTTCTATTTGTCTTTGTACTAATTCCGAATCAGTTAGTACCTTAAGACTCTTTATGTTGGCTTTTATCGCCATCTCCATTCCTGCGATTAACGCTTCATATTCGGCTTCATTGTTTGTTACGACGAAGTCCAATGTTATCGCGTAATTCAAATCTTCCTTATTTGGTCCAGTGAAGTTAATTCCGGCGCCTCCCCCTTCTCGGTATGAAGCACCGTCGACATGCATTAACCAAGTTTGATCCTCGATCATCAAAACATCGTTGTTGTGGCATCTCGACGATTCAGTGGCCTGCGTCGGTGTTTCTAGTATAAAATCGGCCAACACCTGGGCCTTGATGGCAATCCTCGGTTTGTAGTCTACCTCGAACTGGCTGAGTTCGATGGCCCATTTGATTAGTCGTCCGGAGGCTTCTGGTTTTGCTAGGATTTGTCTTAACGGTTGATTCGTCAAAACGATGATTTTGTAGGTTAAGAAGTAGGGTCGGAGTTTTCGTGCAGCCACTACTAAGGCCAGCGTGAATTTTTCTATTTCCAAGTAATTCTTCTCCGCCCCTTGTAATAACTTGCTGAGATAATAGACAGGCTTATGCTCTGAACCCTCTATCTTAATTAGGACTGAGCTAACGGCCGTATCGGAGATGGAGATGTATAAGTACAATGGTTCCCCTTCTGTCGGTTTGGCCAACATCGGAGGGGATGTTAAATATTCTTTGAGTTGTTCGAAAGCTCGTTCACATTCTTCGGTCCAAACGAAGTTTTTCGCTTTTCGAAGTGTTTGGAAAAAGGGCAAGCTTCTATCCGCCGATTTAGATATAAATCTATTCAACGCTACGATTTTCCCAACCAAGCTTTGCACTTGAGAGATGGTCTTGGGAGGTTTCATTTCAGTTATGGCTCGAATTTTTTCTGGGTTGGCTTCTATTCCTCGCTGGTGTACCAAATATCCCAAAAATTTTCCTGACTTAACACCGAAGGTGCATTTTGCGGGGTTCAACTTCATACGATATTTTCTTAAGATTTGGAAACATCGATCTAGATGTTTTACGTGATCTGCTTCATTCATACTTTTAACTAACATGTCGTCTACATAGACCTCCATTATTTCTCCGATTAACTCCCTGAACATTAGGTTTACCAATCTTTGGTATGTAGCCCCAGCGTTCCTTAATCCGAACGGCATTACTATAAAGCAGTATACTCCCTGTTCGGTTATGAATGCGGTCTTCTCTTGGTCGCGCTCGTCCATGTATATTTGGTAAAAGCCTTGGAAGGCGTCCATCATGCTGAACAGCGCAAAGCCAGCAGTCGAGTCGACCAATAAGTCGATTCTTGGGAGGGGGTAAGGGTCGCGTGGACATAACTTGTTAAGGTCGGTGAAATCATTACACATCCTCCATTTGTTGTCCTTTTTATCCCCCTTTGCTACTAGTACAACATTACATAGCCACTCCGAGAAATGTATTTCTCGGATTTGTTTTGCTTCCATCAGTCTTTCAACTTCGGCTTTAATGATTTTATCTTTCACTGGTCCATGATTTCTTTTCTTCTGTCTGGCGGGTTTCGCCGAAGGGTCAATTTTTAGGGTATGCTTGATTACTCGAGGATCGATCCCTTCGATGTCATTTGCACTCCAAGCGAAAACGTCCACGTTATTTCTTAGAAATTCGATTAACATTACTTCTCCTTCTTTGCTCAATTCTGTACCAATTCTTGTCCTTTTGGACGAGTCGCCTTCTACTAGAATTATATCTTTATGTTCTGGGGGTTGCAAGGATAAATCTAGTGGTTCTTTCCCCTTTTTATCTAATCGATCAGTAATAGGAATTTCGTCCTCATTTCTAATTGGATCGTCTTCGATCTTTCTCTTGCTCGGAGTAATAGGGTTAGGATGTTCTCTCAAGGTCAGCGACGTGCTGTAGCAATCCCACGCCATACAGTGGTCATTCGTTATTTCTCCAATGCCGCTATCGGTCGGAAATTTTATTTTCTGGTGATAGGTAGAGACCACTGCTCGAAAAAGGTTAAGGGCTGGTCGCCCTAATATAGCGTTATAAGCGAAGGGTGTTTCTACCACTAGGAATTTTACCAGCTTCACTGTTCGAAGTGGCTTCTTTCCGAGCGATACACTCAAAGATATTGTTCCGCTGGGGATGATCTCGGACCCTCCAAAGCCTACTAACGGTGTGGCTACCTTTTGTAGGTTTATTTGTCCGAGGTTCATTTGTGCTAAAACCTCCCTGGAGATGATATTTGCTGAGCTTCCATTATCGATTAGGATTCTTTTCACATTGTAATTCGCTATTTCTAACGACACTACCATAGGGAAATCTGGGTTATCTACTTTCGTATCCCAAGTAATGTTTTTAGGTACTTCGCCTTCGTTAAAGCTAATCGGCTCGTGATTTGTTGGCCTATTTTCTAACGTCCATATTTCATTTGGATATTTAGAACTTGCAATTAAGGATCTGGCCATTCTTCGTCGAGCATTGCGACTATCTCCACCCGCAGGCCCCCCGGATATAGTGTGGATAGTTCCATTGATCTGGTCGTGATTCAACTCCTGAGTAGGTCGATGTTCTGGTGACCTTCGATGAGAACTTCTCCTTTGAGTTCCGTTCCGGGGGCTTCTGCTTCTTTCCCTTTTGCGATTATCTCGTTCTATGTATTCGTCTAGTTTTCCTTGCTCGATCAGTTTTTCAACTTCTCTCTTAAGGTGAAAACAATTTTCCGTTCGATGCCCATGTGCCCTATGGTACTTACAGTATTGATCATAGTTTCTAGACCCTGGTCTGGGCTGAGCGATTTTCCTCGCCTCAGGAATCCAATTATTCCTTTCTAGAACTTCCAAGATTTCTTCGATTGGAGCATTTAATCTTGGGTGTTCTACTTGATTCACTCTGCTTCTGATTGGTGGTTCAGGGTTTCTTGGTCTTTGGTAGAAATTAGGTTGCCTTTCTCGGTCGGCTCCGCTGTATTCCAGTCGCTGGAAAACGTTACCTCTCTTGGAAGATCGCTCGTAATCCAAGGATCTTTGGGCGGGAATCCTATCATGCCGCTTAGACCCTGTAGCCGTAACTTTGTTTTTGTTTTTA
Source organism: Penstemon eatonii (assembly GCA_038501285.1). Taxonomy (NCBI): domain Eukaryota; kingdom Viridiplantae; phylum Streptophyta; class Magnoliopsida; order Lamiales; family Plantaginaceae; genus Penstemon; species Penstemon eatonii. Next base: position 53,287,843 of record CM076715.1, on the reverse strand, counting down.
TCCTTAAAGGAATTCATCTCTTCTTGAGTCATATACTTAGATGCTAGGCTCATGATGTCGGCGAACGTTCTTGGTTGTTTTCGGCTGAGGGCGTTTCCAAACTGCCTGTTTTTAGTGAGGTCGAAGAGGATAGAAATTATGTAATCGATATTCGGAGAGTCGATTTTGAGTAACTCTACGTTGAATCTTGCCAACCAATTTCTTAGGGATTCCCCCTCTTGTTGGTATATTGTTCCTAGGTAACTCATCGGCAGTTTTTGTCTCTTCAGACTGGCAAATTGCTGTGTTAGTTTATTGCATAATTCTCGGAAACTGAATATGGAATTTGCCGGCTGTTTGGCAAACCAATCCAACGCGAGTCCTTCGAATGTTGTCACCATTAGCTTGGCAGTGTATTCGGCGGAGTGGGCATATAGATTCATAATGTTCGTAAAGCTAAAAATATAATCATCCGGGTCAGTGGTTCCATCGTAGCGAGGTAGTCTGCCCGGGACTTGTCCGATCGATTGTGCCTCTTTTATTTCCCTGCAGAAGGGAGAACAGGCCGCAAGGCTTTCCTGGAGTTCCGTGGTTCGGGCCCACGGATTTTGAATAGTCCGTAAGCGTTGTTCAAGTCGGTCCTGCACCATCCTTTCAATTTCTCTTTCCGTCAGTCGAGCCGTTCGTGGTCGATCAGGGATTGTATCATCTATATCATCCTCAATAGGGATAATTGTTCGTTCCCTGGATCTACTACGCCTCGCCGGGGTTTTTCTGTGACCTCGTTTCCTTCGAGGATTGTTGTCGGAGGGTTTCGAATTGTCCTGTTGTGGACTGTGTAGCGAGCGGTGCTCGCTTGGTGGGCTATCAGCTTGTTGAGATACATGATCGTTTTGTCCGGGCGTTCTCCGAGCAGGAATTGTCCTGGCAGCCCTAGGGTTTTGCGGAATTTGATCAAGCACAAGTAATTCTTCCGGGGAGAGTGATTTAAAGAGCATCGCTATTTGTCGTAATTTCTCCTGAGCACCCGGGAGAGGAGCAGGGATCTCGGGGACTTCCGGCTCTTCCTGTATCGTGCCGGGAGGACCTCCTAGGGGTTCATGATCTCGGGGATGGGTATTCTGTAAATTCTCGTCGGTGTTGGGAACGTTATTATTGTCGTTCTCCTGTGGATCTTCAGATGTGTCATGACCGGTGGTTGTGTTACTTCTTGCTCCGATACGAGCGCTTTTCCTTGGGCGAGCCATATGTCGATCGAATAATTAACCTAGCCCCTCGGTGGGCGCCAACTGATTTAACCGTTTTTCGTCGGGTTAATTTAATATCAGTGAATTTGTGATATCGGGGGTTTGGATATTGAATTATTCAGTATATTGGGTTCTGTTACTTTATTCTGGATGGATCGTTTACAAAGAAAAGCAATAATCAAAGGCAAGAAGTAAAACCATTAACGAAATTAAGAACGCAATGATATGGAGGTAAAGTTCTGCAACAATAATGGATATTATTGAGTTCTATTGTTATCAATGTATTCTTGTGTAATCTCAGAATTAAGAGAATTCGTCGTTGTCTTATACAACGAATAACTAGGTATTTATATTATGCTAAACCTAGTATTACAAGGAATCATAGTCCTAGTTGGACTCGGCCCAACCTATCCTTCCTGGGTCCGGAGTGTAATCTTTACTCGGAGCGAGCGGCATCAGGCTGGGTCAGTAAGAAGATCCCGATCCTTTGTAATTGGTCGAACCGGTCTTATAATCTCTGTTCGATCTGATCAGTATGTAGGGTGCGAAATAGCCCCCATCAGACAACATTATATATACTCTCTATAATGAACAGGTTGCTTTGGATGAAGAAGAAAATTGATACAAATTGACTAGTTGGAGCATGAATTCTTGAGCTTTAATGGTTGAATATGAAAATATTAGTAGTTAATTTTGCTTTTGTTTTCTAGATATCGTGCAAGTAAATTATGTTTGTCTTTTACTGGTTTCCAAGAACATGGTAATGTAGTTTCGTTGACATGGAAATTTTCTATGGCATTAGAATACTGTTAAAGATATTTTGTACATTTTTGAGATATTGGAATTATTTTAAAGAATTGATTATTTGCGTTAGATTGGTTACTTTATATATATAATAATGGATACAGTAAAACTGTAAAAGTGAATTAGAATAAATGGTTTAGGACACTTTTTCTAGTGTTCTATGAAATTGCACATGGGATATTTATAAGTGTTATATGATACAACTTTATGACACTTTTTAGTATTGAAACAGATATTAGAAAAGACATTTATAAATGTCTCATTGATATTTAGAAACACAAATAATTGTCTCAAGATTGAGAATTACACATGTAACTTATCTCGAGAAATTTGCTTGTGTCTTCAAAATGTTCTTCTGGGAAACATATAAATATCCTTAGATGGAATTATCTAAGGACACATATGTCTGGAATTATCTAGGGATACGTATAAAAGTTTTCTAAGAGATCATAGTATATACACAAACATGTGACGCTTTTCACAAATGTCCCAAAATCTCTAAGTGTCCCAAGATATACTTCTTAGGACACTTTCCTGTTTCTCGAAATATGAATTTTATTGTAATGATAAATGGAAATCAAATAGGTGAAATTAGTTAAAAATGTGTGAAATATATGAAAATGGGTTCAATGATTCAATCGGTGAAAAATAAAAAGCTAAAGTTTGTGATAATATGCTAAATCGATGAAAACTCCGGTGAAATTGATCAAGAAATATATGAAAACAGTGAAAAATAAGTTAAATTGATAAGTCAAAAAAATTTAATCCTCTAACACCCCCCGCACCCTTAGTGTGGTTCAATTGTTGTAAGAGTGAGTAATCTCCATTATTTTTTTGAAATTGACAATTATACATCAATATGTTATTTTTTGTTTAGTGATGGGGGCTATTTCGCACCCTACTTACTACTCGAATCGAACGAAGAAGATAAGATCGATTCGACCAATCCTAACAGATCGGGATCATCTTGCAGACCCGGCCAAGTGCAGCTCGCTTCGATAGAAGATTGTACTCCGGACCCAAGAAGGATATTTGGGCCGAGTCCTTTTAGGACTATGTTTCCTTGTAACGCTAGGTTAAACATTATATAAATACCTAGTTAATCATTGTATTAAACAACTACGAAATTCCTGAACTCTAAGAATACAGGATTTAACACTGCTTACAACAGCACAACTTAATAATATTCAATATTATTACTGAGCTTTTTACCTTCATATCGGTGTGTTTCTTAGCTTTGTTTTGTGGTTTTACTTCTTGTTCTTGAATATTGCTTTTCTTTGTAACCGATCCATCCGGAATAAAGTAACAGAGCCCTAAATAATATATATAAATATCGAAAACCCCCGATATCACAAATTCACTGATAATTGAATAACCTAACGAAATCCGGTTAAATCAGTTGGCGCCCACCGAGGGGCTACGTTAATTATTCGATCGACACATGGCTCGCCCAAGGAAAAGCGCTCGCATTGGAGCGAGAAGTAATACAACCACCGGCCACAACACATCCGAAGATCCACAAGACAACAACGATAACAACATTCCCAACACCAATGAAAATCTCCCAGATACCCGATCTCGTCAGCAGGAACTCCAAGGAGGTCTTACCGGTGCAATACAGGAAGAACCGGAAGTCCCCGAAATACCCGTTCCTCTCCCAGGCGCTCAGGAAAAACTGAGACAAATAGCAATGCTCTTCAAATCACTCTCTCCAGAAGAATTGCTAGTTTTAGACCAAATTCCTCGAAACGCTACGGCTCCCAGGACAACTCCTGCACCAGGAATGCCATGGCCAAACAAACAAACCTCTCAACAAGCGGACAGCCCAGCAAGTGAGCGACGCTCGTTACGCAGCCCACAACAGGACAATTCTAAACCCTCCGATAACCGTCCCCGAAGAAAACCAGGTCGAAGAAGGCCACAGGCGGATCGCAGCGGATCGAAAGAACGAACAATAATCCCTATCGAGGATGACATAGATGATGCTATCCCAGATCGACCACGAGCGACTCGATTCTCGGAAAGAGAAATCGAGAGAATAGTACAGGAACGACTGGAGCAACGCCTACGATCTGTTCAAAACCCGTGGACCCGAACCGCGGAACTCCAGGAGAGCCTTGCAGCATGTTCTCCCTTCTGCAGAGAAATAAAAGAAGCGCAATCCATTGGACAGGTCCCGGGTAGACTACCCCGATATGACGGAACCACCGACCCGGATGATTATATTTTTAGCTTCACTAACATAATGAATTTATATGCCCACTCTGCCGAATTCACCGCCAAGTTAATGGTGACCACATTCGAGGGCCTAGCGTTGGATTGGTTCGCAAAACAACCTGCCAACTCCATATTCAGTTTCCGGGAATTATGCAATAAATTGACGCAGCAGTTTGCCAGTCAGAAGAGGCAAAAACTCCCGATGAGCTACCTAGGAACCATACATCAACAAGAAGGAGAATCCCTAAGAAACTGGTTGGCCAGATTCAACATAGAACTACTCAAAATCGATTCTCCAAATATTGATTACATAATTTCTATCCTCTTCGATCTCACTAAAAACAGGCAGTTCGGAAATGCCCTCAGTCGAAAACAACCAAGAACGTTCGCCGACATCATGAGCTTGGCGTCTAAGTATATGACCCAAGAAGAGATGAATTCCTTTAAGGATAAAAACAAAAATAAATTCACAGCTTCAGGCTCCAAGCGGCATGATAAGATTCCTACTCAAAGACCCTTAGACTATGAGCGATCTTTCAGGAGAGGTAACGTTTTCCAGCGACTGGAATACAGCAAAGCCGATCAAGAAAGACAACCTAATTACTACCAAAGACCAAGAAACCCTGAGCAACCAATCAGAAGCAGGGTGAATCAAGTAGAACACCCAAGGTTAAATGCTCCAATGGAAGAAATATTGGAAGTCCTAGAAAGAAATAACTGGATTCCCGAGGCAAGGAAAATCGCTCAGCCCAGACCGGGGTCTAGAAACTATGATCAATACTGTAAGTACCACAGGGCACATGGGCATCTAACGGAAAATTGTTTTCACCTTAAGAGAGAAGTCGAAAAACTGATCGAGCAGGGAAAACTAGACGAATACATTGACCGAGATAATCGCAAAAGGGAAAGAAGTAGAAGCCCTCGGAACGGTAATCGAAGGAGAAGTTCTCATCGAAGGTCGCCTGAACGTCGACCTACTCAGGAGTTAAATCAGGACCAGATCAATGGGACTATCCATACAATATCCGGGGGACCCGCGGGTGGAGATAGTCGTAACGCACGACGAAGGACAGCCCGATCCATAATTCGAAATTCTAAATATCCAAAAGAAATATGGACTCTGGAAAACAGGCCGACAAATCACCAGCCGATCAGCTTTAACGAAGGCGAAGTACCTAAAAACATCATTTGGGACACAAAAGAGGATAACCCCGATTTTCCTATGGTAATATCATTAGAGATAGCGAATTATAATGTAAGAAGAATCCTAATCGATAATGGAAGCTCAGCAAATATCATCTCCCGGGAGGTTTTAGCCCAAATGAACTTGGGACAAATAAACCTACAAAAAGTAGCTACGCCGTTAGTAGGCTTTGGAGGGTCCGAGATTATCCCCAGCGGAACAATATCTTTAAGTGTGTCACTTGGAAAGAAACCACTTAGGACAGTGAAGTTAGTAAAATTCCTAGTAGTGGAAACACCCTTCGCTTATAACGCTATATTGGGGCGACCAGCCCTTAACCTTTTCCGAGCTGTAGTCTCTACCTATCATCAAAAGATAAAGTTTCCGACCGATATGGGTATCGGAGAAATAACGAACGACCACTGTATGGCGTGGAATTGCTACAGCACATCGTTAACTTTGAAAGAACACCCTAAGTCAATTACTCCGAGCAAGAGAAAGATCGAAGACGATCTCATTAGAAATGAGGTTGAAATTCCTATTACTGATCGGTTAGATAAAAAGGGGAAAGAACCGCTAGACTTATCCTTGAAACCCCCAGAACATAAAGATATAATTCTAGTAAAAGGCGACTCGTCCAAAACGACAAGAATAGGTACAGAATTGAGCAAAGAAGGAGAAATAATGTTAATCGAATTCCTAAGAAATAATGTTGACGTCTTCGCCTGGAGCGCGAATGAGATTGAAGGAATTGATCCTCGGATAATCAAGCATACCCTAAAAATCGACCCTTCGGCGAAACCCGCCAGACAGAAGAAAAGAAATCATGGACCAGTAAAAGATAAAATTATCAAAGCCGAAGTAGAGAGACTGCTTGAAGCAAAACAAATCCGAGAAATACATTTCTCGGAATGGCTATGTAATGTTGTACTAGTAGCAAAAGGGGATAAAAAGGACAACAAATGGAGAATGTGTAATGATTTCACCGACCTTAACAAGTTATGTCCACGCGACCCATACCCTCTCCCAAGGATTGACTTATTGGTCGACTCGACTGCTGGCTTCGCGATATTCAGCATGATGGACGCCTTCCAAGGGTTTTACCAAATATACATGGACGAGCGGGATCAAGAGAAGACCGCGTTCATAACCGAACAGGGAGTATACTGTTTTATTGTAATGCCATTCGGATTGAGGAATGCCGGCGCTACTTACCAAAGGTTAGTAAACCTAATGTTCAGGGAATTAATCGGAGAAATAATGGAAGTCTATGTAGACGACATGTTAGTCAAAAGTACGAATGAAGCAGATCACATAAAACATCTAGATCGATGTTTCCAAATCTTAAGAAAATACCGTATGAAATTGAACCCTGCAAAATGCACCTTCGGTGTTAAGTCAGGAAAATTTTTAGGATACTTGGTACACCAGCGAGGTATAGAAGCCAACCCAGAAAAAATTCGAGCCATAACTGAAATGAAACCTCCCAAGACCATCTCTCAAGTACAAAGCTTAGTTGGGAAAATCGTAGCATTGAATAGATTCATATCAAAATCTGCGGACAGAAGCTGGCCCTTTTTCCAAACGCTTCGAAAAGCGAAAATATTCGCTTGGACCGAAGAATGTGAACGAGCCTTCGAACAACTCAAAGAATATTTGACAACGCCTCCGATGTTAGCTAAACCGACGGAAGGGGAACCGTTGTACATCTACATCTCCATCTCCGATACGGCCATTAGTTCAGTACTAATTAAGATAGAGGGCTCCGAGCATAAGCCCGTCTATTATCTCAGCAAATTATTACAAGGGGCGGAGAAGAATTACTTGGAAATAGAAAAATTCACGCTGGCCTTAGTAGTGGCCGCACGAAAACTCCGACCCTACTTCTTAACTTACAAAATCATCGTTTTGACGAATCAGCCGCTAAGGCAAGTTCTAGCAAAACCAGAAGCCTCCGGAAGATTGATCAAATGGGCCATCGAACTCAGCCAGTTCGAAGTAGACTACAAACCAAGGATTGCCATCAAGGCCCAAGTGTTGGCCGATTTTATATTAGAAACACCAACACAGGCTACTGAATCATCGAGCAGCCTCAACGACGATGTCTTGATCATAGAAGATCAAACTTGGTTAATGCATGTCGATGGTGCTTCATGCCGAGAAGGAGGAGGCGCCGGAATCAACTTCACCGGACCGAATAAGGAAGATTTGAATTACGCGATAACATTGGACTTCGTTGTAACAAACAACGAAGCTGAATATGAAGCGTTAATCGCAGGAATGGAAATGGCGATCAAAGCTAACATAAAAAGGCTTAAAGTGTTAACCGACTCAGAGTTAATACAAAGACAAATAAGAGGCCTATACGAAGCTAAGGAATTCAATATGGTAAAATACCTCGCCAAAGTAAAAACACTAGCTGAGAAGTTTGAAAATTTCGACATACAGAACATCCCACGTTCGGAAAACAAATGGGCCGATCAACTATCTAAGTTCACAGGATCCCACGACGGAAAGACCGAACGGGTGATCAATTGGTTGATATCTTCTACACCGGCAGTCGATATCGATGAAACACCGGCAGTCGATATAATGGAAATAGATGAAGTCGAAGAAAATTGGATGACCCCAATGATAGACTATCTTCGAGAAGGAAAACTACCATCTGATCAGAATGCAGCTCGGAAAATAAAATATCGAGCCCCAAAGTATACGCTTGTAGAAGGAAAACTCTACCGAAGGTCAGTATCAGGAATTCTCCTGAAATGCATCCCTGAATCACAAACCGCCGATATACTGCGAGAAATACATGAAGGAGACGCAGGAAATCACAGCGGATCAAGGGCATTGGCCTTAAAATGTCTCAGGACTGGTTACTATTGGCCTACCATCAATAAAGATGCCACTCTATATGTCCAAGAATGTCATCACTGCCAGATCCATGCTAACATATGTCATCGACCAGCAGAAATCATGCATCCAATTCCAGTATGTTGGCCCTTCGATCAATGGGGAATGGACATTGTGGGGCCTTTCCCAGCGGCCAGATCCAAAAAAGCTTACGTCCTGGTCGCTGTAGAATATTTCAGCAATTGGATAGAATGCATTGCGCTCGCACGAATAACTCAATTCCAAGTGATCAACTTCCTATGGAAGTTCATAGTTTGCCGATTTGGCATCCCGAGGATCCTAATTTCAGATAATGGAACCCAATTCGCGGGAAAACAAGTAATAGAATGGTGTTCGAAACTGGGAATTCAACAAAATTTCACTTCGGTCGGACATCCAAGAGTGAACGGACAAACCGAAGTAGCGAACCGAGAAATAATAAAATCTTTGGAAAAAAGATTAGGTTCGGCCAAAGGAAAATGGCTCGATGAACTTCCAGGAGTGCTATGGGCTAATCGAACTACAGTAAGAAGCTCAACCGGGGAAACCCCATTCAGCTTGGTGTATGGGTCGGAGGCTGTTATTCCTGTTGAAACCTTAATCCCAACGCCAAGAATAGAGATGTTCGACGATCAAGAAAATGAAAAGGCGAGAGAAAATGACATTGATTTAACAGAAGCTTTAAGAGATAAAGCTGCTGTACGCCTACAAGTCACTAAAGCAAATATGGAGAAAGCATACAATCAAAAAGTACGCATCCGAACTTTCAAAGAAGGAGACTTGGTCTTGAAGAAGGTAGAAGTATCCAAGCATGTGGGAAAGTTACAACAAAATTGGGATGGACCTTACATCGTCATTGGCGTAGGAAAGAAAGGTTCATACAAAATTGCACACTTGGATGGAACAGCCTTACCAAGAACCTGGAATGCGGTCAACCTTAGGAAATACTATGGTAAATAAATTTTAGCAGATTATACTGCATTCTTTTATTTTACTTTATCAAGTTTTAATCCTTGTAACAAAGGCCTTAGCCTACAAGTTCAATTAGTAAAGAATTTTAGCGTTCTATATACATCGATTATTTCGGTTAACGCTCCTCGGAATTACACTATCATATTGATGAAAATTGAGAACGAACCGAGTCGAGTATACATTGATCCGCTCAATAAACACTCCTCGATATATCTTCAACGATCGAAAAGACTTTTTGGGTTAAAAACCTAAGTCTAATTAAAAAGAGTCGAGTAAACATCGATCCGCTCGATAAAAACTCCTCGATAAATTCAAAAACGAGTCGAGTATACATTGATCCGCTCAATACAAACTCCTCGCCCATACTTACAACAAGAAAAAGACTTTTTGGTATTAAAAACCTAAGTCTAAATTATAAACGAGTCGAGTAAACATCGATCCGCTCGATAAACACTCCTCGAACTATTTACAACGAGAAAAAGACTTTTTGGTACTAAAAACCTAAGTCTAAATTATAAACGAGTCGAGTAAACATCGATCCGCTCGATAAACACTCCTCGAACTATTTACAACGAGAAAAAGACTTTTTGGTACTAAAAACCTTAAGTCTAAATTATAAACGAGTCGAGTAAACATCAATCCGCTCGATAAACACTCCTCGAACTATTTACAACGAGAAAAAGACTTTTTGGTACTAAAAACCTAAGTCTAAATTATAAACGAGTCGAGTAAACATCGATCCGCTCGATAAACACTCCTCGAACTATTTACAACGAGAAAAAGACTTTGTGGTATTAAAACCTAAGTCTAAATTATAAACGAGTCGAGTAAACATCGATCCGCTCGATAAACACTCCTCGAACTATTTACAACGAGAAAAAGACTTTGTGGTATTAAAACCTAAGTCTAAATAAAACGAGTAAAGTAAACATCGATCCGCTCGATAAAAACTCCTCGATATGTTTTCAATGATTAAAAGACTTTTGGGTTAAAAACCTAAGTATAATTACAAACGAGTCGAGTATACATTGATCCGCTCAATAAAAACTCCTCGATATATTCCTAACGATCTAAAAAGGATCCGCTGATACTCCTAAAGTTTTGAAAGATAAATCAAGTATGAATTCATCTGCTCGGAAAATACTCCTCGTAAATAAAATTATCAACGACAAAGAAGATGCAAGAAATAAAGTAATATTTTATTCATCAAATCAATTACATACAAATATACTACGTTACAAAGATCTGCTTGCTACCTAAAGATCGTTACAATGATCTACCTAAATTGATCCTATGGGATCGACTATCTTCACGACAATGTCCACGGAAACACCAATCTCCTCCCGAGTCGAGTATACATTGATCCGCTCAATAAACACTCCTCGATATATCTTCAACGATCGAAAAGACTTTTTGGGTTAAAAACCTAAGTCTAATTAAAAAGAGTCGAGTAAACATCGATCCGCTCGATAAAAACTCCTCGATAAATTCAAAAACGAGTCGAGTATACATTGATCCGCTCAATACAAACTCCTCGCCCATACTTACAACAAGAAAAAGACTTTTTGGTATTAAAAACCTAAGTCTAAATTATAAACGAGTCGAGTAAACATCGATCCGCTCGATAAACACTCCTCGAACTATTTACAACGAGAAAAAGACTTTTTGGTACTAAAAACCTAAGTCTAAATTATAAACGAGTCGAGTAAACATCGATCCGCTCGATAAACACTCCTCGAACTATTTACAACGAGAAAAAGACTTTTTGGTACTAAAAACCTAAGTCTAAATTATAAACGAGTCGAGTAAACATCGATCCGCTCGATAAACACTCCTCGAACTATTTACAACGAGAAAAAGACTTTTTGGTACTAAAAACCTAAGTCTAAATTATAAACGAGTCGAGTAAACATCGATCCGCTCGATAAACACTCCTCGAACTATTTACAACGAGAAAAAGACTTTTTGGTACTAAAAACCTAAGTCTAAATTATAAACGAGTCGAGTAAACATCGATCCGCTCGATAAACACTCCTCGAACTATTTACAACGAGAAAAAGACTTTTTGGTACTAAAAACCTAAGTCTAAATTATAAACGAGTCGAGTAAACATCGATCCGCTCGATAAACACTCCTCGAACTATTTACAACGAGAAAAAGACTTTGTGGTATTAAAACCTAAGTCTAAATTATAAACGACTCGAGTAAACATCGATCCGCTCGATAAACACTCCTCGAACTATTTACAACGAGAAAAAGACTTTGTGGTATTAAAACCTAAGTCTAAATAAAACGAGTAAAGTAAACATCGATCCGCTCGATAAAAACTCCTCGATATGTTTTCAATGATTAAAAGACTTTTGGGTTAAAAACCTAAGTATAATTACAAACGAGTCGAGTATACATTGATCCGCTCAATAAAAACTCCTCGATATATTCCTAACGATCTAAAAAGGATCCGCTGATACTCCTAAAGTTTTGAAAGATAAATCAAGTATGAATTCATCTGCTCGGAAAATACTCCTCGTAAATAAAATTATCAACGACAAAGAAGATGCAAGAAATAAAGTAATATTTTATTCATCAAATCAATTACATACAAATATACTACGTTACAAAGATCTGCTTGCTACCTAAAGATCGTTACAATGATCTACCTAAATTGATCCTATGGGATCGACTATCTTCACGACAATGTCCACGGAAACACCAATCTCCTCCCTAGTACCTCATCGATTATAATATGCGACCTAAGAAGCATGCTGCTCACGATGGTCGACTTCTTTAGTTCGGTGGCCAGGCTCTGAAGATCAAATGTTCTTCCAGATGAAATGAACATTACCAGCCAGATAACTAGCAATGCTCACTCACCCGTAAGAAGATACTGCTTTTACTTTATCTATAAAACATTTTACTCTCGAGCAGCATCTCTTTGGGACCGTCGTGAAACGGTAAGTTTACCAGCCACCCCGGCGGTCTATCACTCCGGAAGTCACATCCAAGAGCGAGGGTGACTGGTAAGTATGAACCCCCCATGTGCAAACGGAAACCACGGACCTCTAATTGATGAAGACTAAAACTGAGGCCTCATGGGACCCGTTAGTACAAGGAAGGGCTGACATGGGACCCGTCAGTACAAGGTAGATGAACACCAAGTTATTACAGAGTGAATCACGATAATGTGACTTTTTGAATATTATGGGATCTGAGGGCAGAATGAAATCCAAAGAAGTTGAGATCTCCATTCTCTTTGGGAAATTGCAAAGGAAGAATGCAAACCACCACCCTATTTATAGGGATAGACTCAAACAATCCAACGGCTGAAAAAGCATTTGATCAACGGACGCAGATGCGACCCCTTGACTCCCCGCAATAAATGCAAGTAAGTTGGAACGGCACAATCTAATCGCCCCAACTAGTCGATAACAAAAGAGGCAATAGATCGATATGATCAAATCTAAAAAAGCTTTGGATTAGACATTCCGGCACAATCATACTTCATGATCGATGGCTTAAAACCCTAGAATCCACGAACGAAGCCATACAAGCTTTAAGATCGCAACGAAAAAGACAGTTGCTCGATAAAAGAGAAAAGACCAAACCCTTCACAATACGAGGGACGTCACTGCCTCATACATTATTTGAGCGACCATTAACTACCTCATATCAGAACTCTTTCGGAGTCCAAGATATCTGACATAGAAATCAGGAGAATAGCTCTCTTTGTTTGAAAATGCAAGGACGTCACTGCCTAACATACCAAAGAATTGCTTAAGGAGGTCTGAACAGGCCAGATCTGGCCAAGACTTCTACATTTTCCAATTCCTCCCATATCAAGGATACGATATACTGGCTAAAAGAACGAATGGTTAGAAGATAATGATGGAATATATGGATTTGTGAAAGACATTAAAAGGAAATTTTTCCTCTAACGAAAAGAAAAAGCAGAGTTCAACAGGAGGAACAATAGCCTCCTTATATAAGGTATATGTCATAAAAGGACAAATTTACAAGGAATGGATCGAACATCGACCAAAATGCTTAAGACTACTATCGATACGACTGAGCCAATTGTTTACATATGGACGAAAAACATGTTAGGAGACATCCTTCAAGGAATCATGCCGGGATTAATCAACAAAAGATTCGATTTGCAGAGCAAACATTATACCATTAGGTTACTTAAAAAGTGACCGTGCAAGTTTAAAGCTACCTTATTCTACATCCTTGGTATACTACGGAAGGATCAATATCAGCTAAGTTTGTCAAACCTATAACTGGTTATCTCATGATGTTATATTTACGTATGACAGGAAATCATACTTACCAAAGGATAGAAATAGAATAAAATTGATCAGGACAATGATCTGCCTACAAAAAAGTCATAATTTCCAAATTTCTACTCCTCCCATTACAAAAATTTCAGCCCAAACAAATGCACAAAAGCTGGGCAGTTAAAAAAAAAAAAAAAAAAAAAAAAATAGACAGTCCAAGGACTGCCAGGTCGAACAAAGATCACTGAGAAGAACGGTCAGGAGGTCGACTACTAGAAACGGTCCGCCGAGGAGTCAAGTTGCCAGCAAACGCCATCAACTCCTCTTGACGCTTTAAATAACCGGCGTCATATCCTTCCTCATAGGACCGCCGTTGAGACTCCTCTGCAAGGGCAGCAGCCTGAACTAAGTCACCTTTCTCCTTTTCAAGAACAACTTTATCGGCCTCCAATTTTTGGAGATCATCTTTGGCAAGTTGCAGCTGCAACTCCAAACCCCTGGCTTTAGCCTTTTCTGACTCCAACTGACCTTGAAGAACTCTCCGACTATTCCACAGTTCGTCATTTTGCACACCCAGCTGGAGTGCAAAATACTTGCCCTAAAAAAGCAGAAAGAGTAAGAAAAACCGCCATACAACAAGGCATTCAAAACAAAGAACAGGAAAAATATTCGAGATATGCTTACCTGCTCACATATCTTCACCAGAGATTGAACAAGGCGAACATTGGAGGTACCTTCGAGCTTCCTCAACTCGCCGGGCAAAATAGTACTCATGCCTAAGTCCCAGGACAAAGCATCAGGTTCAACAGAACCAGGCAGTTCACTAGTCAAAGGGACACCATCGGAACGGGGAGTTTCCGACAAAAGAATGTCATTAACCTGCACAAGCACACAGCGATCATCTAATGGACGAGGGGATTCCCTCTCGTTGGGGCTAACTGAGGTTTCCTTGCCCGAAGCAGAAATTACGGTTCGACGACCAGACCTGGAACCGGTCCCACCTCCGGAAGGTCCTCCCGATTCAAAGGATGTAGTCATTACAGTGGTATCATGAAACAAAAATTCAGGACAATCTTGCAAAATAGATTGCGTTACGGAAGGATTAACAGAAAAACCATCGCCAACTTGCCCTTCACTGGCAATCAGGGCAGTAGAAGCAGACAAAGGAAGGGAAATAGCAAAATCCCCTCCGTGAAAAACGTGCTCAAAGGAAGAAGCATTGGAACTAACAGCTATATTATAAGCCGGTTCTTCGTTGGACATATCCCCAAAAGGTAATCGACCGGGGGAAGGCATGTTTCCTTCCTGAGTGGAAGCAGAAAAAATTGGTTCTGAAAACGACGAATTTACCACGGAGAAAGGTTCAGAAGCAATAACAGGAGTATCGATCTCCGACCTAATTGATTGGGACAAACGAGGAGGCTCCATCGACGGCCCATCTCTTCGAGATCTTTTGGATCTACTATCCCGAGCGCCCTCACGGGATGGTCGCTTCGAAGTATTACCAAAAAGGTTACTCATGATCGGATTATGGAAAAATACAAATTAATATCGAGAAAGTTTATCGACTAGCTGAAGAAAGAGTATTCTGTTAAGTGAGGAGTATAGCAGTAAAAAAACAAGTCAAGTTTTTACCTTTCGTATTTATACTACACGAAAGGACGCGACAGACCTAAAGAAAGGGCGCGAAACGGGAAAAATGACCTTGGAGCAAATGCTGGAATTTGAAAAGACACACACATAATGATTACGGCAAATTAAATGACTTGTCTGAATTATTACGGCGAATGTGAAAAGACGCGACTGTCTGAATACGAAACGTTTAGCGTACAGAGTAAGGAAAGCTAAAATTACAATTAAAACCTACGAGTAAATAATTACAAAGATTATTTCGAAAATAAATCACTATTTCAAGAAGCCTGATCGCTATCCGGAATCTTCTGTTCACTACCGACGTCCTCAGTCATGCATACGTCGTTTTCTTCTTCTTCTTCATCTTCTGGATCGATAAAAGTGTCATCGAGCTCATCGTTAACATCAGAAGGAGGAATTGGCAATGGATTTCCAAATTCTTCGACAAGGTGAGCCAGGGGAAAACCTTGATATACGACATCTGGAACCTCGGAAGAAGAATAAAGTTTGCCATAGCGATTCAATCGAATATGCGCCGCCTTAAAGTACTCCTTTCGACGGTCGTCAATCATCTCTAAGGCGACCAGCTGATGAATCGCCTTCTTAAAAGTATTCTCAAGAAGAGGACCGACCATCCGATACACCAACGCCGTATGAACGGGAGAATTAAGGAACTCACGAACGACTCTTTCGTCAGGATTCCTACCGTATCGATCCCTAAGTCCACTAAGTGGGACATCCTTTTCGTACTCCTCTAAAGAAGTTTCAAGGTTTGATACTTGAGATTCAAGCTCACTAATTCGAGTCGTGCTCTGTAACTGCAATTCCTCTAACTTTCTAGCCATTTGATTGGCCTGCTCTTGAGCACGAGAAACCTCCATCACCCTGTCTATCATTTCTTGATCTTCAGTCCCGGTAGCACGAGTCTCTATGAGGGGAACGGAAGAAGATGTTGAGGGACCAACCTCTGAACCGGAGGATTTATGAAGTAAAGCTTTATACTTCTCTTCCAGAAACTCGCACTGTTGTTTCCAAAGTGCATTTTCATAGGCGTATGACGCGAGACAAGTTTTGGTCTGAAGAACAAAGAGAACAAGAAAAAGAGATGGATTTAGTAAATTAAGAAGAACCTTTCAAATTATCTATTAATATGATTAAAGTAAAAAGATGTCACCTTCTCGGCATAAAGAGAAGCTCGCTGGAATTTCTCCAGAGGATCCTTATGAAGAAGCTTATTGAGATCACGAGTAAAAACACCAGACAAAAGAACACGGGTTGCCTTATCGACTGCGTTCTCACTATCATCATGAATAAGAGAATCCTTCTCGGAGTAACCAGCGGCCCTCCTTCCCTCTAAATGATCCTCGATCATTTCGACCAGGGTAGGTTTTGGATGTTTATCTCCGAGTAAAGAAAGGTCGTCACCAGAACGTCCATAGTAACTCCTTTTTCTATCAACTGGATTATTAGTAGGATGAGGCATCGACCAGCTACGACATCCTCGAATACCCAAAGATGTTCTAAGATGAAGAGGAGGATAACCAGATCCCGTGCCCTGACGAATAGGGGACTCACGAGAAGAATCTGGAGATTCCTCTCTATTATCCTCGGACTCGTGACCCAACTCCAGCTTCCTTTTTCGTGAAGCTCTCTGCTCGATGGGGGTGTTCTCTACGGATTTTGAAGATTTCGACAGCACCATTTTTCCCTTCGAAGAATGCCGAGAGTTTTCTACCATATGGGCTGAAAAAGAAACAAAATAAAAGTTAGTTTCTCCGTATAAGAGGTATAGTTACAGCAATAAGATAAAATAAAGTACTAACCAAGAGGATCAGATGATGAACTGATGGGAAAGTTATGAACACTTAACCCCGCCTTACGAAGGAAAGCCTCCCCGATCAGAAGAGCGCTTTGATATTTGTTTGCACGCATTTCGGGGATTTCAGTGATAAACTGTACATCGTCAGGAACAAGTTCACCGGTCGGTAAGCGACCTCCAGGAATCCAATTGGAACCATGATCCCATGAAAAAGGCATGGTCGAACCATCCGCAAAACAAATATTAGACGGAGGACGAACAAAGAAGAAATGAGATTTCCATGAAGGATTACTAGAAACAGGGGCGTCAAAGATTGCTCGACTAGGCCGCTGACTAGCGAAGAAATATCCACGATTTGAAGAACTAGAAATATTAAAGCGAAAAAGCTGCGTAAAATTACGAAAAGAAGGTTTAAACCCCTTCGCAATCATCAAAACGGAAAAACAAACCACAAAAGCAACGGAATTTGGAACCAGCTGTGTCAAGCACACACTGAAAGTTTTCAAAACTTCGAGAAAAAGGGGAGACAAAGGAAGACGCAGTCCACTATTGAAGTGAGCCGTATAAAAGGCTCGACATCCCTCCGGGGGAGATGTGACTCTATCAGTAGAGGAAGGAAGAATTATCTCAGAACCTTCCGGAAAATATTTGGCATAATTATTCACAACATCCGGGAATGTTTCCGCCGTATATGCGCAAGCTACCTCCTCAATTGGCTCAGAAATCTGAGGAACAGTACCTTTGCCCTTTTTGGCTCGGGCAGCTACATCCGCATCAGAAAGGATTCGTACCTTGAAAGTATCTTCTACAGGGACGACGAAGTCAGATACTGTAGTTTGCTCGCTCAAAGGATTAGAATGCAACTCCTCATCGTTATCAGGAGCGACGATCTCTCTAGAAGAAGAAGAAGATTTTCTTACAAAAGCCATATATTCTGGTTTCCCGAAGATGAAGATCGACAAAAGAGAAAATTTTATGAGATGAACGACCAGGCAGGAAAATGAGTACAGGTTATAAGGAAGTATAAAAGAGAAATGGCGAACTCGAAAGTCACCTATTTATAACAAAATGAGAAAAGACGTTTCAAACTTATTGCAGCTACTCATATTCCCGCCAAAAACGGAAGGATACGAAGAGCCTCCTGAATAGACGCGTGGCGATCCGTAATTCGACAGAGAAAACGACTATCTATGATATGTAGCACTCTTTTCCTTATTTAAGATTTTTTCCCACAGGGTTTTTTCTTAAGTAAGGTTTTTAACGAGGCTCCATTCATAGAAAAGAAACAGTCGTAAAGATTTATCTACTTCTACGAGCTTCTATTATATATACGCTCGAAGAAGTGAGGGAGTACTGATGGGGGCTATTTCGCACCCTACTTACTACTCGAATCGAACGAAGAAGATAAGATCGATTCGACCAATCCTAACAGATCGGGATCATCTTGCAGACCCGGCCAAGTGCAGCTCGCTTCGATAGAAGATTGTACTCCGGACCCAAGAAGGATATTTGGGCCGAGTCCTTTTAGGACTATGTTTCCTTGTAACGCTAGGTTAAACATTATATAAATACCTAGTTAATCATTTTATTAAACAACTACGAAATTCCTGAACTCTAAGAATACAGGATTTAACACTGCTTACAACAGCACAACTTAATAATATTCAATATTATTACTGAGCT
Organism: Penstemon eatonii; assembly: GCA_038501285.1. Taxonomy (NCBI): domain Eukaryota; kingdom Viridiplantae; phylum Streptophyta; class Magnoliopsida; order Lamiales; family Plantaginaceae; genus Penstemon; species Penstemon eatonii. Next base: position 53,269,141 of record CM076715.1, on the reverse strand, counting down.
TTTTACCTTCATATCGGTGTGTTTCTTAGCTTTGTTTTGTGGTTTTACTTCTTGTTCTTGAATATTGCTTTTCTTTGTAACCGATCCATCCGGAATAAAGTAACAGAGCCCTAAATAATATATATAAATATCGAAAACCCCCGATATCACAAATTCACTGATAATTGAATAACCTAACGAAATCCGGTTAAATCATTTAGAATTATATGCAAATACATCCCTATTCAATTATATAAAATAAATTCCAATGAACCCCTTATTAATTTAAAATTTTAACAATTTATCCTACATCTTGCTTCTCTTAAAAATATGGCAATAGCTCCCTTATTTACTTAAAAATTTGGCAATTCACCCTTTTGACTTACAATTACAGAGGCATTTCCATTTATTGAAATTTTCGTGGCTACCCTCTAATGTAGCCACCATCTGCCATGTTAGGGGGTTTTAGGGACATATTTTATGCAAAAGTGACCTAACATGACAGATGATCTGGATAGCCACGAATATTCCCCATCTATTCGTCTACGGTCAATTGTTGATTTTCAGATAAGTGCATTGACGTAATAAAATATGAACACATAAGGATTTTAGGCCAATTAACTAAAACACGATGGGTAATTTCGTATTTTGATTTCACATTTAGACACAAACCTTGAGGGCTTGTTTGTTTGGCGTTTCTCAAAATTATTTTGTGTTTGAAAAATGTCAAACAAACATGTTTACCACTTTCTGAAATAAATTTTTCACCTCTCAATTTTCTCAAACTACTTTCTCAAAAGCCAAAAAAACAACAATTTTCGTCTCTCTAAATATTTTTTTTTTTGGTTTCCCAAGGGTTTAATCCCTTTCGAGGCGCGTCGGGCACATAATGTGGGAACCTCTCCCAACAGGGATTCGAACCTGAGTCCGCTACTTTGTAGTGACTAGTCCCTTCCACTAGACCAATCACCTGTAAATAAAATCTATACAAACTCTACTCTGATTTGACATAAAGTAACGTATCACTTGCACAATTTATCTCACATAACAAATACGATTTAACATAAAGTCTTACACATCTTACATCTACAATATAATTATTCCAAAAAAAAAAAAAACTTACACCTACTTTATTTCTCAAACCACTCTCTCAAAACTCAAACAAACAATATTAAACAAATCGAAATTATTTGACAAATCTCCACTACTCTCCTAAACTATCTTCCCAAACACCAAACAAACATGCCCTAAACTTGTGTATTCCTTGTTATTTATTTATTCTCGTTCATGGATCTTTGCAGTAAATATAGAGTATTTCGTTGAAATGATATGTTTAAAAGTTATATTTACAAAAATAATATAATTCTTTCTTATTGCAATGTACTCATATCAACCTTATTTTCAAAAGAAGCCCCTTTAGAAAAGAAAAAGAATTTTAAAGACCAATAATTAATTAAATAATGGGAATAACTGAAGAAGTGGCAGAATTAAAAAATCAATTAATTATACTAAATAAAATATTACAAAAAGAAGAGATTATTAAAGATAGTCATCAGAATTATCTAGAAAAAATAGAACATAGATTTCTATATAATGAAATTTGGACAGAACAATATTTGCAAGGAACACATTTACCAGAAGAATCCTATAATTTAATAAAAGAAGAACATAAATGTCCTCATGGATATAATTTTCCTCATTTATATCATACATTAGACCCACAATTAAATAATATTACTGACATATTAATGCATTTAATAAATTACACTATAAAACAAAAAGATATTCATGAAAACATAGTTATTATACGAGGACAGTTGGAACATTTAGTTAAAGAAATAGAAATAATTAAAAAATGTAAACTAGAAATACCTGATAAACAAATTCAACAAATTTCACCTCCAAGAAAATTTACCTAAATAATGGAAGAACAAGTAGAAGAAATTAGAAATATGATTGACCAATTAAATATAGTTGAAGAAGAGCAAGGGAAAAAACAAACGAATTTTACAAATAATAATGAAGTAATTTACGGGTATGAGTCAGATGATTCTATCCCTGCATATATGGAAAAAGGAGAAGGTAGTCAAGTAAAAGAGGAACAAGAAGATGATGAAAATAATAAAAAGACGAAAGTCTAGCAGGTTTGAATGGGTCAATGTTGATCCAGAAAATCTTAGAGAAAGAAGTGGTTTTTACCAAAGAAAACAAGGAGGATTCCGAAAACTACCAGATGAATATACACCCCGTTTACAACAAATAAAACAAGGAATTTTAGATGTAGATTGTACCATAAATGCAGAAGGATTAATACAAGAATGGGCAAACCAGGTAAACTTAATTCTACAAACAGATGACATATTTAAAAATGCTTCAATGGATAATGTGTGGAATTATATGGTTTTCAAAACAAAAGGAAGTGTGTTTCAATATTTAAGCGTGTTGGTCCCAAGTGGTCAGATGAGGTCTAGAGGAGGGGGGGTGGGTGAATAGACCTCTAAAACTTTTCTTCAAATTTTAAACTTCAAAACTGTTGTTCAAACTTAAACAGACTAAGCTGTTACCGAACAGTAATTTTACAAGGCTGATCGCGAAAAAATCCTTGAACAGCTTTGTTGACCACTAATCTGATAATCACTTAGCTGATTTTTGTTAAAATCAGTTTTAATACTAGAGTACTTGCAGCGGATTTTCAAAGTGTTTTTCACAAGTATACTTGGCAGTCTGAAAATTGTTTCCCCAGTTTTGTAAACTCCTTTAATTTAATTTTCAAACAGTTTATAGAGTGTTTTATGCATATCTGAAAATATGCAGAAAGACTTATGCAAAAATAAACACCAGAATTTTTATAGTGGTTATATGGATTCAAATCCTTTAGTTCACTCTTCCAAGTCACTTAGATCTTGGGTTATACTATAAACACACAGTTTACAATATACTCCACTTACACCAAAACAACAAATGAATCTGGCCGTAAGCTCGCAATAGGAAATCACAAAGAAGACCTATTCTACAGAGACTTATCACTCACAAAGATGGATAAGAACTCCTCACAACTCTTTTCTCTCACAGATTCACTCTGAAAATGTTTTCTTGAACTTCAACGGCTTCTGTCAACAAATGACTTTCAGCAGACGAGTGAGCTATTCTTGAGCTTTTGAGACTTAGAAAATATTTGCTTCGAATTCAAACTCTCAGAAGTTGTATATTTTCCTTTCTTCGTCTCTTCAGCTATTTATAGTCACTCTTTGAATTATGTCCGTTGAAGAGAGACAAAATTCAAATCTCTTGATTTCTGGTCCTTAATTTCCGCAAACGGCTCTCTGCACGGCGACAGTACTGCGAACTGTACTTTCTGTCAGGCAGCATTAAATGCACCACGCTGATACGAAGTCTTTCTTCAATCATTTGTCTTTAATAACCTTGTACTTCAGCATTTATTACTTCCAGGGGCATTTATTACCGTTGGGACGACTTCTTGATCCTTTCCACTTGGCTGATCGAAAGTGCAAGTCTGATGGCGAACAGAGCTGATCCCAAACTTGAACAAATCTGATTTGAGTCGGCTGATCTTCATCAGTCTGATTTCTTTCATTCAGCAGATCAGTAGTCTTCTGGACCTTGAATTTTTGACTCATCTGATGTCTTCTTACTTGGTCAAAATTCTTCTAAGGGATATCAGCTAAGTTAACTTTTACTTAGCAGATTTGAAGTTTTGTATATCATCAAAACCTCCCTTTACTAATTGTCTTCAGTGCTTTTTATCTTCATCCTTATCCAACAATTTTCCCCTTTTGATGATGACAAAACTTCAGCTAGGTACCTGTTATGCCTATACTAAAGTTTTGATCCTCAAAATTTTCTGAGATAGAAAAAGTGTGTTGGAAACAGAACTTGTACTTTTTATTGATAATATGATAAGGATTACAAGTTACAATTTCTGTTCAGATAGGATGACTGAAAGAGAAATAAAGATAACTGATTACAAAAGATTTGCCTATACTTGTCATCAGCTTCTTCGTCATCTCCTTCAAGCACTTCTTCATACTCATAAGAAGATTCTTTATCATCTTCTTCTTCCTCATCTTCATCAACATCTTCATCCACAAATAGATTGGACTTAACAACTTCCATTTTAGATTTGATCTCTTCTTCACTTGCTATTTAGTCCAACTTCCTCTTGATCCTCTTAATAATGCCGTGAAAATGTCGTTATTACCTATCTCTTTAAGCCCAAAACATCTTGTTTTGATTTGAGTTTTTGTGTGTCTTCTCGTGTTTTCGTTTCTTTTGTGCTTTTGGCCCCTTTGTTTGGCCTTTGTTCGTCTTTTGTGTTTTGGTTCTCGTATTGATCGTTTTCTCCTTGGTTTGTAGGTATTAACATCATAGAGAGATTTGGAGTTGCGTATCAATGATACGAGTCGCTCTACCAACCCCGCGAGTCAAGCTTGAGCTTCAAAGGAAATAGAACCCGAAGTAAATCGTACAAGAACGTAGATAGCTTCTCACTAGAACATTCATAAATATTTCATGGATTATCGAAATGAGCTGAATTTTGGATATGTCATAGATGAGTGAGTTAGCTACGCTACGGACTTTACGGATCTGGATTTGGAGTTTGGAATCAAAAGATATGCTGCTCAGAAGAAAGTGTGGCGGAGCAGAAAATCTGCAGAGAGCTTACTGCCTGAGCTCGCGGCCGCGAGCTCAGGCCTCGCGGCCGCGAGACCTGCTGCCAGAAAAGCTGCGTGTTTTGAAGGTGTTTTATGTCCTTTGCCTTTTTCCCTCCCACTTGTAATTCCAACTTCTTTTGGGGACTTTTTGGCCTTAGTTGCCTTGTTTTGGAGGGTAACTTAGGCATGGAAAGTTGGTAGTTTTGCTAGGTTAGATATTAGGAGGTGAAATTCATCAAAACAATTCTACACTTCATCACTTTACATTTTCTCTCTTGCCTCCCTTTTGAAGAAAAGAGAAGAACTCTCACTTGGACTCCCCAAAGAAGATAAAAAGGCATTGAGGGAGAAGTTGTTGAAGACCTCTTCACTAAGCTTACTCTAAACTCTTTTACTTTGTTCATTTATATTGATGTCTTTTAATGTAATGAATGATATATTATTGTTATGAGTGGCTAATCTCATTTATTCTATGTTTTTATTGATCCTATGTTTGGTTCTTGATTCTTGATTAAATAATGAGTTAATGGTTGTTGCTATGCTTGTATACAAGTGTTTGTTAAACTAGTTTGAGCTTTTGTCAACTTGTGGTTAGGCCAACCATAGGATGAAATGAATTGATCTTTAATTGCTAGGTATAGTGGATTAAAGATTAGATTGTAAAACTAGGTTGTGATTTGATTTTAGGATAGGAATATACCTAGGTCATTTCATGTTCTAATAAGGTTTGGGAATTAAAGCATCACTTAGGCTTAATCCTTTTAGACATAAATTGGATTAGTCTACTTTGGTAGGTTCGTACGATATCGAAAGATACGTATGAATATTTTATGAAATCTTGAACAATAAACATAAGTGTAGTTGTCAATTGTTGAGTCGTTTGTCTTGAATCGAACTAGGTGACGTAAAATCGTAGAAGCCTTTACATATATTAAGTCAAGTGTTAGTTTCCGTAATTACTTAATTGAGTTGTAGTATCAAAACCACCATCACCTCACCGTACTCAACTTACGAATCTAAGTCGAAGTAACAAGACGTTAGTTGGTAATTAATTGAACAATTCCTCGTGGGTTCGACACTCCTTATCACTTTATTACTTGTAACGACCGTATACTTGCGTGTTTGCGTATTAGTATTTGGAGCGCAACAAGTTTTTGGCGCCGTTGCCGGGGAATTGTAACGATTGTTTGCCAATTTTTATTCTTGTACATCTTAGCTTGGATTTGTTATTTACGTTGTGATCTTTGTCTTCCTAGGTACGATGGCCTACAATGATTGCTATCGAAGGTCAACCGAGGGACGATCACTTTGTTATTGTATACATTGCATGGGGGAGAGCACAATCGCCGGTTGCCCAATGAGTCCAACTCATTTTCAATATGAGAATTCATACATGTGTAATCATTATGAGCCGAGTCCCACTTACAATGTCTACAATATCGAATGGGGAGATAACCCGTATTATCCAAGGAACAACGAATGGGGAGGTGGACCACACCCGGATATGATGATGACTACTTCATTCATCCAACCGAACTATCATGAATATTCTCAACCTCCGGTAGAAGCAAAATCATCTTTGGAAGAAGCATTCACTATGTTCATGGAGCACACCACCAAATACATGGTTGACAATGATTCTAAATTGGAAGAAATTTCCAAACAATTGCAAGAAGACTCGGGGACATTAAGGGATCTTCAAACACAAATGGAGAAAATCTCACAATTTTTAAGCATAAGACCCCCTGGAGCTTTGCCGAGTTCAATTGAATCAGTTGCTCCTAATGAAAGCTTTAATGAACCGAGTGAAATGTTAGAAACAAATGAGCTTCCTACTAGAGAGGAAGAACAAGGTGGATCGAAAAAGCTTGCGAGGGAAGAAAAATTCATCATAGATGAAGAGTCGGATCAAAAGGTCATCAAATGTTCTTATGTGGACTTGATTATTCCCAAAGAAGACAAGTGGATCCACCCGAGCAAAGCAACGTGGATAATTATGGGTAAAGATTACAAGAGATTTGAACCGGGAGATAAAAGTTTTCGATTTGATATGTGGTTCAAATCCGTCCCAAAAGGCCCTACAACGGAAAAGTTAAGGCGTGGGACGAATTTAAAAGCGAGGAGGCCGGGGCTCATACTTGATCCCGATGGGATCCTATTCGATTATTGGCCACCCTAAAAGAAAAGGAAAGTTTAAAGTTGAGCTACCAACTATAAACAAGCGCTTCTCGGGAGGCAACCCGAGCCTATTGTTTTGTGTTTTTGTGTTTTTGTGTTTTTGTTTTTGTTTTCGTTTTGCGTTTTGTGTTGTAGGTAAATGAGCGCGCACGAAAGATCGAGGATTAACAAGAATAATTCGAGTGAGATCGAGCGAACGAACCATGGATTGCGAACGGCGTAGGGTGAGTTTATGTTGAATTATTCGATCGAGTGGAAGGGGAAATTTTTCTGCCAACCCTCGCGGCCGCGAGTATCCAGCTCGCCGCCGCGAGGATTTGGCAGAAACATTCTGCCCAGACTCCGCGTCGGCGAGCTTCGCGAGACGTAATTTAAAAAAAAAATGGTTTTCCGAATTAAACTCTCTTACTCCCTTATACTCTCTCACTTCTCATTTCAAATACACTCTCATTCCCTCCTCTCTCAAAAGGCTCTCACTATCCCTCTCATAAAACTCCCTCAATTCTTCCCAACTCACACAATCATTCAACCCTCCTTTACTCTCAATCATCCAAATCACCCCATCAATCCAAAAAGAGCAAAAACTTCACCCACATAGCACCAAATCCGGAAATTCACCCTAGGGGTTCGAAAATTGCAAGTTCTTCGATTCCAATCCGAAGGTAAGTGTGGCTAAACTCATGGTATTGCTTGATTGATATTGTGCGTATTGGTGTTACATTGTTTGGTATTGAAAATTTTTGGGTTGAAGCTCTTGTAAATTTTGAAGAAAAGTAGTAATTTTGGGTGTGCACGGAAGGTGTTCGATGAATTGCTTCTTAGAATACTTTTGCCAATTTTGCTAGTTTTCGTTTGTAAGTTGCCGGGGTATTGATTTGTTGATATTGGGTAGTTGCAACATAAGTTTGGGGGAATTTTGCGCATTTGACATAATTGGGAAGAGTGCGGGAAAGCAATGGAGCTTGCTCTCAACGCACGAAACCACTAAAGACGGGAGCAACCGCGGGATGCATACGAAAAGGGACGTTGGATTTAAATTTACACAGTCCCGTCGGTTTAAATTGAGCTTACAATGTTTTAATTATATTCTCGTCTTGTGTTGGTTTTGTTATTAAATCTTGTGAGATATTGGCATGTTTAGTGTTTAAATGTATAACGTTTGCTCGTTGGACTTAATTAGAACCGTGCTCGCTCATTTATCGTTTTGTTTTGTTTTGTTTTGTTTTGTTTTGCTTGTGTTTTTGTTGTGTTCTTGTTTTTGTCGTGTCGTACCTTATTCTGTCATTCTCAATTCACACAATGGGGAAATTGTGCATTTTAAGTTTGGGGGAGTAAGGTCGCGCTTGTTGCATGCTAGGTCGACCCGCCAAAATTTTTCAAATTCTTATTATTATTTGAACATGCTCTACAAAGTTCAAAGCACATTGGCTAAGGTTAGGTAATATTTAAAGTGGATAACGAACTTTAGCGATAATAGGTTCTAGGACTCCTTTTGCTTAACTTAGAATCCCTCCAATCCATAGCTTGGAATCTAAATGTAAAAAGAGCATAAATGGCCTAAGTTTGGGGGAGTAAACCCTTTTCGAGAATGAAAAACCTTTGAACACCTAACTCTTAAAAGAAATGAGTAGAGAAGTTGCTAAAATGTACGCACTTCTATGAGAGAAAAGAAAGGCTAAGCCTTCAATTGATAATACTCATTGATCATTTTTGGTAATTGCTCTATCTCATTGTTTTAGTGCAAAAGTTGTAATGGAAGAAAAGAGTGTGGTGCTAGTAGCCCACAAAAGCAAAATTGCATCAAGTTCGCCATTAGTGCTAATATCGTACTGTAATATTCTTGTAAAGCACAAAGTGCCTTGTTTCATTGTAAAAACAAGTGTGGTGAGAAAAGAGTTAGGAGCTAAAATCGTCAATTAATTCAAGAATAGGGAAAACACTCTTAAATTACCTATAACTTAGTCCCGTGAAGTGATTTGAGCATTAAGTTTGTAATCTACGGTAAGGAGAGATTCTTTGTTAAACATTAGAAGTCCATGAAAATAGAACCGATGATTTTGACCTATCGAAAATTATTCACCTAAGATAGAATCTAGCCGAAGCCATCACACACACACGTGGAGCTTGTTTATAGAATAATTCGAAAGTGTTAAGTTTGAGCATTTCGATCTTAAGTATGTTTGTTTTGTTCTTGTTCTGTTTTCTTTGCTCGAGGACGAGCAAGTGTTTAAGTTTGGGGGTGTTGATAATGCCGTGAAAATGTCGTTATTACCTATCTCTTTAAGCCCAAAACATCTTGTTTTGATTTGAGTGTCTTCTCGTGTTTTCGTTTCTTTTGTGCTTTTGGCCCCTTTGTTTGGCCTTTGTTCGTCTTTTGTGTTTTGGTTCTCGTATTGATCGTTTTCTCCGTGGTTTGTAGGTATTAACATCATAGATAGATTCGGAGTTGCGTATCAATGATACGAGTCGCTCTACCAACCCCGCGAGTCAAGCTTGAGCTTCAAAGGAGATAGAACCCGAAGTAAATCGTACAAGAACGTAGATAGCTTCTCACTAGAACATTCATAAATATTTCATGGATGATCCAAATGAGCTGAATTTTGGATATGTCATAGATGAGTGAGTTAGCTACGCTACGGACTTTACGGATCTGGATTTGGAGTTCGGAATCAAAAGATATGCTGCTCAGAAGAAAGTGTGGCGGAGCAGAAAATCTGCAGAGAGCTTACTGCCTGAGCTCGCGGCCGCGAGCTCAGGGCTCGCGGCCGCGAGACCTGCTGCCAGAAAAGCTGCGTGTTTTGAAGGTGTTTTATGTCCTTTGCCTTTTTCCCTCCCACATGTAATTCCAACTTATTTTGGGGACTTTTTGGCCTTAGTTGCCTTGTTTTGGAGGGTAACTTAGGCATGAAAAGTTGGTAGTTTTGCTAGGTTAGATATTAGGAGGTGAAATTCATCAAAAAAATTCTACACTTCATCACTTTACATTTTCTCTCTTGCCTCCCTTTTGAAGAAAAGAGAAGAACTCTCACTTGGACTCCCCAAAGAAGATAAAAAGGCATTGAGGGAGAAGTTGTTGAAGACCTCTTCACTAAGCTTACTCTAAACTCTTTTACTTTGTTCATTTATATTGATGTCTTTTAATGTAATGAATGATATATTATTGTTATGAGTGGCTAATCTCATTTATTCTATGTTTTTATTGATCCTATGTTTGGTTCTTGATTCTTGATTAAATAATGAGTTAATGGTTGTTGCTATGCTTGTATACAAGTGTTTGTTAAACTAGTTTGAGCTTTTGTCAACTTGTGGTTAGGCCAACCATAGGATGAAATGAATTGATCTTTAATTGCTAGGTATAGTGGATTAAAGATTAGATTGTAAAGCTAGGTTGTGATTTGATTTTAGGATAGGAATATACCTAGCTCATTTCATGTTCTAATAAGGTTTGGGAATTAAAGCATCACTTAGGCTTAATCCTTTTAGACATAAATTGGATTAGTCTACTTTGGTAGGTTCGTACGATATCGAAAGATACGTATGAATATTTTATGAAATCTTGAACAATAAACATAAGTGTAGTTGTCAATTGTTGAGTCGTTTGTCTTGAATCGAACTAGGTGACGTAAAATCGTAGAAGCCTTTACATATATTAAGTCAAGTGTTAGTTTCCGTAATTACTTAATTGAGTTGTAGTATCAAAACCACCATCACCTCACCGTACTCAACTTACGAATCTAAGTCGAAGTAACAAGACGTTAGTTGGTAATTAATTGAATAATTCCTCGTGGGTTCGACACTCCTTATCACTTTATTACTTGTAACGATCGTATACTTGCGTGTTTGCGTATTAGTATTTGGAGCGCAACACCTCTCTTCATCCTTAAATTTGGTAAAGGGCTCTGATTTATCTCCATCAGAATCCTTGGATGCAACTGTTTCCTTAGCTTTATCCTTGGTTTCTTCAGCAGCTTCGTCTTTGCCTTCTACTTTTTCAGACTCTTCAGCAGCAGCTTCAGTCTTGTTAGCTTCAATAGCAGCAACTTCCTCAGCTTTTTCTTCAAGTTTCTGACTTTCATCAGCAGCCTGAGGAGTTGACTTTTCCTTCTTCTCTTCCCTTTTTTTGTCATCATCAGAATTGACGACACTGTCAGGTCTGATAGGAGGGTTGAGTGCAGCAGACTGAATTTTCATAGCAGCACATAGAGCCTTCAAGTTCTGATTGACCACATCATGACTGGAAGTAAGATGATTGAGAGTGGTGCTGATGGTGTAAGTCTGATCATTAAAACAATCAATGTTAAGTTGCAGAGTGGCAAGTTCGTTGTGTATTAATAGTTCCAGCTTGATGAACTTCCTGCAACAAACCAAGATTGACTGTTTTTTCTTCTTCACTAACTCTGATGAAAGAAACAGTGAGATCAGCTATGTTGTTTTCAGCTCTCTTTAAAGAAGTATGAAGATGGTTGACATCAGCCTTCACATCTTCAATGTTTCTATTCATTTCTACAACACTTTGAGTCATTTGCCTGGTGTGATCCTCAGGCAGAGGAAAATTGCCAATTGCATTCTTGATCGTCCTTGCAGTAAGTAGTTGCATGCTCTCAAGTTGTAATCTGTTGGATTCTGCCAATTCTTGATGCAACTTCTTCAACTGCGTGTTGTTCCTCTCTTCCATTTCCTTCATAGAATTTTCCATTAACAGCTGGAAGGCTTCTATCAGTGATGAATGCAAATCAGCTGATGAAGCAGAATGAGCAGCAGCTTGACCATTTTCACTCTCCTGGTGGACAGGAGCATCCTTTAGGTCAGTTTCCTGATCAGCTTTGGACTCCTTAGCTGTCCACTCAAGTGCTAAGGGTTCTTCAGCAGCTTTGGGCTGATCAGTAACGTCTTCAAAGATCTTACTTATGATTTTGCCGTCATCAGTAAAGGTTGTTGTTTGACGGATTTGTCTTACAACAGGCCATAGCTTTGGAGCAGATGGCTTTACCTTAGACTTTTCATAGTAATCTCTTACTTCTCTGCCAAATGTGATATGTTGAATGCTTGGCAGCGAGGGCAGCTCACTTGATGAACCTTGCTGATATCTTGACTTAGCAGCCAATCTCTTCAAGGCAGTCATAACAGCAATCTGAATTGCCCTTTCAACAACATCATCAGATTTTCTTTTCTTTGCAGGCAAAGTGTTTTCGATTATTTTGGCCTCCCCTGTAGCAAACTCCTTTGCATAATGATGCATAGCATCCCTTACATAATCAGGATCCAAAGCCTGTTGAATGGAGTCAGTCTTCAGCCAATTAAGAACCCACCTTTCTTCATCAGCTAACTCCTTCCAACTCTGAAACTCTTCAATAAACTTGTTCAGTCTATAGTCCCTCCACTTTATGTATCTAGGCTTCTCATGGGTGAACAGAGTCTTCAACATCAGTTTTTGATCATAGTAAGCCAAGGCCTTTTCAAATCTGTTGAAGATAAGCCAAGGCCTTTTCAAATCTGTTGAAGATAGCTTTATCAGAGTTGACAATATCAAACGATCTTCTAACTTCAAACTTTGCCTTGGGCTTGACAGCACCAGCAGGCATCTTTGGCTTATCTTCTTTAGATTCACCAATTTTGATTCCACCAGTGTGAACAGGTCCATGAGCATCTGTCTTGCTCAGCTCAATGACCACAACAAGTTCAGCATCTTCAGCAGCCTTACGTTATGCTTCAGACATCTTCCTTCTCTGTTCGTCCTTATTGACTTGAATCTTTCAAAGTTCAAGGAACTTTTTCTCTTCTTGTTGGTCCCTATTTCTTTGTTCAGCTTCATCCCTTTTTCTTTTATCAGCAGCAGAAATTTTCTTTCTCTTGATAAGAATTTTTCTCTTCCCTTTATCAGCTGGGGCAGGAGCGGGACCAGCAGATGCAAGAGGTGCAGCAGCTATGGGATTTATGATCATCACGTCTGGATCATCTTGAGGTTTGGAAACCTCAGCTGTTGGTTTTTCTTGAACAGTTTGATGTACATTAGTCTGTTCAGCAGTAGACGTTTCTTCAGCTCCAACAGGCCTCTCTGCTGTTTGAGGGCTTTCTCTCACCAAATCTGTTAACTCAGTGGGTGAGTCAACAAATGTCATTCTTTTTCTCACAGTCCTTCTTGCCCTTCCCTGAGCAGGCATAGAAGCTCCTGTGTCCCGAACTTGACTTCTTGTCCTGTGAGCAACATTCTCATCAGGACGTTCAGCAGATGGAGTTCTTGAAGATGATGCAGGAGACATGTTCCTGACATCAGCAGTGGTCTGATTTATGATCTCATCAGCTTTAGCATCAGACACTTTCTTCATCTTCTTAGGAGCCTTCTCCTTAAGCTCATCAGCCTTTTGCTTTTTGGTTTCAACAGCCGGCTGAACTGTTTTAACCAGTCTCCTTTGCCTTTTGGCAGGAACCTCCTTTGGTTCCTCAGCTTCTTCTTCCACATCAGCTTCATCAGCTTTCCTCTTCAGAACTGGCACATACTTGTTCATTCCCTTACCAGCATGAATCTCCTTCCCATTTGTCACATCACATCCTATATGAAAGAGCAGATAGCTCAAAGTGATTCTGTGATTTGTCTGGGGAGCCTTTTGGTTCTTCTTCTCGTGGAAGTTGGCCAGAATATACCAAATAACCACGGACCAGTTGAACTCTAATCCATAGTAGATGGCCGCCATGATGCTGAATCTCTTCATTGTAATAGCATCCAAAGAGAATGTGCAATTCTCTATCAGCTTCGCAACCATATCAGCCATACGCTGATATTCATCCTTTAATTGCCTTTTCTTGATGTTGCCAGTCAACATCTCACCCTCCTTGGCACAGATGGCCCATAAATCTTGATGTCTGTCCTCAGCAAGGGTAGTGACGTCATGCCTTCCTTTGTTTGGCAGACCAAACTTTTCGTGAAGAACAGTAGGGATGATGACGATGGATTTTCCTCCAATGGTTGCCTTAATCTCCATTTTTGTGAAATCCACTTCAGCCGTACTGTAATACTCCATAACTTGATCCTTCCAGATTAGTCCTTCGTGTAACTCCATGAAGTTTATCAGAGAAGCAGACTTAAACTTTTCCAGCAACTCCATCAAATCAGTACCAGACTGATGATATACATCGTACATCAAGTACATACCCTCAACTTTTGCTTCAACACCAAAACTCATCTTGAATCTATAGAAGTTAGTGAAATAGCAGAATTGCAGAAGGTAGAGTGCCGGGAATTTTCTCAAAAATGCTCTAAGTGTATTTGGGTGCGTAAAGAAAGACAAGTCTGATCAGACCTGGATTTATAGAGTTAGGGTATTTCAGTTTCCGTGATACCCGCTAACCGTTAGATCCGATTCTTGTCAGTCCTGATCGTGCGGTATCTGTTACGCCGTTTCAAATTCAAAAAGCATTAAATGAGAGGCGGGAATGCGAACCACCTTACTGTACTTATAAAAGCGTGTTTTAGATAAAACGTTTTTAATACACTTAGCTTTTATACAGTTGATCAGACAGGTAAATAAAATACTTATCTGATGGGACTACTGTCTTGATGACAAAGCTGTTATCAGTGAAAGCCAATAGCTGATAACCTTCCTCGGCTATTTGTCAATCCAGCTAGGTAATTCATCTTCGATCTTCAAGACTTTAATCTTCTAATGAAAACATAACTTCAACTAACTGTCATCAACGAATTTCATCTTTTAATCAGAAGTACCGCTAGTCTTACACGTTTTCCCTGACTTTAAGAATTCATAAGTTAACTAGTCTGTTGAGAGTTAATCCTTGAATATAATATGATGAGTAAGCTGTTGAACTTCAGTCTTCTGATGACTTCCCCCTCAGCTTATGCATCAAATTTTAGTAGACCTAGTTCAGCTCTTAGAGTTGAAAACCTTGTCTCACTTAGAGGTTTAGTGAAGATGTCAGCAATCTGATTTTTACTAAACACATATTCTACCATGACATTTCCTTTCTCCACATGATCTCTAATGAAATGATGTTTGATCTCAATATGCTTAGTCCTTGAATGAATTATAGTATTCTGAGTAAGGCTGATTGCACTTGTATTGTCACAGTAGATAGGGATTCCACTGATTTTTATGTCGTAATCTTCTAGTTGATGCTTCAACCATAATATTTGTGCACAGCAAGCTCCAGCAGCTATATATTCAGCTTCAGCAGTTGATATGGATACTGAAGTCTGTTTCTTACTCATCCAAGAGATCAGACAACTACCTAAGAACGGACAGGCACCTGTTGTGCTTTTCCGGTCAATCTTGCAGCCAGCAAGGTCAGAATCTGAATATCCAATAAGTTCAAATCCAGATTCCCTAGGATACCACAATCCCAAATCTTCAGTACTTTTAAGATATTTAAGTGTCCTTTTGGCAGCTAGGAGATGAGATTCCTTAGGATTTGATTGATACCTCGCACAAACCCCAACAGAGTACATAATGTCAGGTCTGCTAGCTGTTAAGTATAACAGTGACCCAATAATTCCTCTGTACTTGGTTATGTCCACTCATTTTCCATCTTCATCTTTATCCAGGCGAAGACTAGTAGACATTGGAATATTAGCAGTAGAGCTAGTTTCCATACCAAATTTCTTGAACAGATCCTTTGTGTATTTTGCTTGGCTGATGAAAATTCCATCAGGCAACTGTCTTACTTGCGAACCAAGAAAATAATTAAGTTCTCCCATCATGCTCATTTCAAACTTGTTCTGCATCAGCTTTGAAAACTTATCACACATCTGTTGATTTGTTGAACAAAAAATGATGTCGTCCACATATATTTGCACAAGCAAAATATGTTCTTCCTATTCAATAGTGAACAGGGTCTTGTCTACCTTGCCTTTACGAAATCCTTTAATTAAAAGAAAACCAGATAGGGTATCATACCATGCTCTTGGAGCCTGTTTCAGTCCATAGAGGGCTTTCTTCAGACGATACACCTTGACTTCTTCTTGATAAGCTTCAAATTCAGGTGGTTGTTCAACATAAACTTCTTGTGAGCAGCATAGGCAAGAAAGAGTCTGATTGCCTCTAATCTTGCTACTGGTGCAAAAGTTTCCTCAAAGTCAATACCTTCTTCTTGACAATAGTCTTTGGCAACTAATCTTGCTTTATTTCTGGTGACAACACCATCCTCATTCATTTTATTCCCGAATACCCATTTAGTTCCAAATTGATTTAGCTCTTCTTGCATAGCTTCTATCCTGTTTGTATCATTTAGAGCTTCTTCAATTTGTTTGGGCTCAATTTGAGATAGGAAGCTGACAAACATTGTTTCATTTGCAGTAGCTCTCCTTGTCTTTACTCTATCCAAAGGATCACCAATCACCAGCTCTGGTGGGTGATTCTTGAGCCATCTAAGATCAGGTTGCAAATCATAATGTTGTCCTCTGTTGTGATCTTGCAACACTACTGTTGGAGTTCCAGTAGTAGTCTGTTGAACAGCAGTTGTCTGTTGAACATTCTCTGGTCTGTCAGCTGTTTGCAACTTCTCAGTTAGACAATCAACACTGTGATCTTGAACAGCACTTGAGTTAGCAGCTGAGTTGAGATCAGGTAGTATAATGGGAATATATTCTTCATTCTTTTCAACACTCAATTTCTGAAAATCAGTGGACAGATTCTGATCAGTATTTTGATTCTTTTCAGAAGATTGACTAGGTTCATCAAATACTACATGAATGGATTCTTCTACAAGTAAAGTTCTTTTGTTAAAGACTCTATAAGCTTTACTAACAGTAGAGTATCCTACAAATACTGCTTCATCACCCTTCTCTGCAAAAGCAGTAAGGTGATTTTTCCCATTATTTAAAACAAAGCATTTACAACCAAAAATTCTAAAATAATGAATGTTTGGCTTCTTGTTGTTCCAAACTTCATATGGAGTCTTGTTTTGGTGCCTGTTGATCATGCATCTGTTTTGGGTAAAGCATGTGTATTTGTTGCTTCTGCCCAAAATCTTTGAGGCAGCTTAGCTTCAGCTATCATTGTCCTGGTAGCTTCCTTCAGAGTTCGGTTTCTCCTTTCAGCAACTCCGTTCTGTTGAGGGGTTCTGGCAGCAGAGTACTCATGGCTGATTCCTCTGGCATTACAATACTCTTCAACAGTAAAGTTTGTAAATTATGTCCCTCTATCTGATTTGATCTTTAGTATTTTCCTACTCTTCTTATTCTGAATCTTTTCCATCAGATTTGTAAGATGCTCCTTGGTCTCACTTTTCTTCTTCATGAAAATCACCCTAGTGTATCTTGAATAGTCATCCACAACAGCTAGGCAGTATTTCTTTCCACCGTTGCTGACTGGATCAATGGGTCCAATTAAGTCCATATGTAGCAGCTCCAAGATCCTTCCAGATGATTGGTGCTTCTTGCTTCTGAATGATGACTTGATTTGCTTACCCTTCTGACATGCGTCACAAAGCTTATCTTTGCTCATGACTGTCTTTGGAATTCCTTCTACCAGATCATTCTTGATAAGTCTGTTGATGGTCTTGAAATTCACATGATTCATTCTTTTGTGCCACAGCCAACTGACTTCACTTGGTGTTGATACCACCAAACAAACACTTGAATTCTTGTCAACAGAATTCCAGTCCACTGTGTAGACATTCCTTTGTCGTTTTCCCGATAAAATGACCTTCTTTGTTCCAATTTGTTCAACGTAGCACTTATCTGTTGAGAAGATGACTGAATATCCTTTGTCAGAAAATTGACTTATGCTCAGCAAATTGTATTTGAGGCCTTTAACATAAGAGACGTCAGATATCTCAATGTTGCCTTTGATCATCTTTCCACTTGCTACAATCTTGCCTTCCTTGCAGTCTCCAAACGTCACATTTGGACCATCCACAGAAACAGCATCAGTCAGCACATGTATGTTTCCACACGTGTCTTGAACAGCCACTGTCCAAGTACCAGGTCTTTTCTACTTTACTCCTACTCCTAATCCTAACCTACAAAACAAAATAAAATTGTTTTAGGTACCCTTATTGAGAGGGTCCTGAAGGATTAGTTCAACCTTTGATAACCCAATATGTTGATGTCTTAGGCTTCTTAGGTTACTGAGTTTCAGCAGGAGCATGAACAGTTTTACCTTTATCACGTTTATCAGATATGTCATGTTATGGATAATCAGCATGATAAGGATATTGTTCATAAGCAGAGTAAGATGCATGATAAGCAGGATATGCATGCATTGGATGAGCAGGATATGGTGCATAGTAAGTTGCAAATTGAGGTGCATGATACATAGTAGGATATGCAACAGGTTGCACATAATAAGACTCATTTCCATACCAATAATTTTGATTTTTCTTGTTTCTATGCTTCTTTGGTTTACTAGATGCTTGCTCATTAACAGACGACTTAGTGTTATCACTAGTCTGATTGGTTTTAGCTTTATCAGAAGACTTCCTAGGACTCTTCTGTTTGGACTTACCAGTCTGTTTTCCTATACTAGGCTCTTTGCACTTTTTAGCCTTTGGAGTTTTCGTCTCCTTTAACACTTTCTCAGGTGAAGTAGGTTTAGTAGTCTAAACATACAAAATGACCTTACTGTTGTTAGCTGATATAAATTTTTCAGTATGTTTCAGTTCTAACTTATCCTGATCTAAAGGTGTCTTCTGTTTACTAGATATGTGAGTGGATGCAACAGATGACTTTTCATGAGACTCAATTGTTTTCTCAAGTTCCATGATTTTTCCTTTAAGAACTTCACATTCAGCTTTCAGAGATTCATTTTCTTGTTTGAGCTGTTTATATTCATCTGATTCTTTTGACTTTTCAGCCTTGAGTTTCAGTGAACTGTTTTGCTCTCTTAGCAATATCATCTCTTCCTTAAGCTTTGTAAATGCTTCAGCACTTACCTGTATTGTTAAGCATCATTTGCTCAAATGAATTAAATAATTCATTATCAAGAGTTACCTCATCATCCTCAGAGCCATCAGATTCTTTAGCCATCAGGCAGAGAAGAGCAGGTCTCTCTTCATCAGAAGACTCTTCATCAGAAGTACCTGAGTCCGAATCTGATGAGTAGATAGCAACTAGCTTTTCCGCTTCTGCCACCAGCACCTTGCCTTTCTGATGCTTTCTTTCCTTTCTGATTCTCTTTTCTTCTTCAGTGTACTTCTCAGCTTTAGGATATGGGCAGTCTCTGATGAAATGACCCAATTTCCTGCAGTTATAGCACATCATTTTAGATTTATAAGAATCTTTATCTTAAGAAGAAGAAGTAGGGTTAGAAGTAGAGGCATTGTTGTATTTGTTCTTCATTTTTCGCTTGTAGAACTTCTTGAAATTATTCATCAGCAATGCTACGTCTCCAGCAGTGTACTCCTTTTTGTTGAGTAGTGTGGCTTCATCAGATGAGTCCACATCTTTGCTTTTGTAAGCTGGCCTTCTAGGATTTTCAGCAGCAACCGGGGCAGCTGTGGGACTTGAAGTAGAGGTTTCTTCAACAACCATTCTTGACAATTTATACTCATACGCCTTGAGTACTGAGAACAGCTCGGTGAGTGAGACCTTTCCCAAGTCTCTTGACTCTTCCATGGCTGTCACCTTCATGTTGAACTTCAGAGGTAGAGCCTTCAACACTCTGAAGGTTATCTCCTTATCAGTGAAGGTTTTTCCAAGCTTTAACACTTCATTCAGCGTCCTTGTAAACCTTGTATCCATCTGATCAATGGTTTCCGCAGACTTCATCTTGAAGTTGCCAGCTTTTCCAGAGCAACACTCAGCTGATGCTCTTTGATAGCGTCGTTTCCTTCGCTCATATCACGGACCTTATCCCACATTTCTTTGGCAGTCTTGCAGTGCTTGACTTTGTCAAATCTGTCATTGTCAAGGGCCTTGGTCATGATAAAACGCCCAACTTTGTCTAGGTTGAACAGAATTATTTCTTCGGCTGTCATCTCTGTTAAATCTTTCTCCACCACTATATCGACTTCATCAACCTTAATAGTCTTGGTGAATTTGAATGGACCTGTGATGATACATGTGTACATGTTATCATTGTAGGCTGCTAAGAAGATCTCCATTCTGATCTTCCAGTCTTCAAAGCTCATACCAGCTATGTGGAGAACATGGCTGAAACAATACATTTTTCAAAAATTTTAATTTTTCAAAAAGATGCTCTTTTGAAAAGTTTGAAAACCTTTGAAAAACACTCGGATCAAGCTCGTTGATCAGGCAGCTGATTCTAATGAACCACCTGCTCTGATACCACTTGTTGGTCCCAAGTGGTCAGATGAGGTCTAGAGGGTGGGGTGAATAGACCTCTAAAACTTTTCTTCAAATTTTAAACTTCAAAATTGTTGTTCAAACTTAAACAGACTAAGTTGTTACCGAACAGTAATTTTACAAGGCTGATCGCGAACAAATCTTTGAACAGCTTTGTTGATCACTAATATGATAATCACTTAGCTGATTTTTGTTAAAATCAGTTTTAATACTAGAGTACTTGAAGCGGATTTTCAAAGTGTTTTTCACAAGTAAACTTGGCAGTCTGAAAATTGTTTCCCCAGTTTTGTAAACTCCTTTAATTTAATTTTCAAACAGTATATAGAGTGTTTCATGCAAATCTGAAAATATGCAGAAAGACTTCTGCAAAAATAAACACCAGAATTTTTATAGTGGTTATATGGATTCAAATCTTTAGTCCACTCTTCCAAGTCACTTAGATCTTGGGTTATACTATAAACACACAGTTTACAATATACTCCACTTACGCCAAAACAACAAATGAATCTGGCCGTAAGCTCGCAATAGGAAATCACAAAAAAGACCTATTCTACATAGACTTATCACTCACAAAGATGGATAAGAACTTCTCACAACTCTTTTCTCTCACAGATTCACTCTGAAAATATTTTCTTCAACTTCAACGGCTTCTGTCAACAAATGACTTTCAGCAGACGAGTGAGCTGTTCTTGAGCTTTTGAGACTTAGAAAATATTTGCTTCGAATTCGATCTCTCAGAAGTTGTATATTTTTCTTTCTTCGTCTCTTCAGCTATTTATAGTCACTCTTTGAATTATGTCCGTTGAAGAGAGACAAAATTCAAATCTCTTGATTTCTGGTCCTTAATTTTCGCGAACGGCTCTCTACACGGTGACAGTACTGCGAACTGTACTTTCTGTCAGGCAGCATTAAATGCACCAAGCTGATACGAAGTCTTTCTTCAATCATTTGTCTTTAATAACCTTGTACTTCAGCATTTATTACTTCCAGGGGCATTTATTACCGTTGGGACGACTTCTTGATCCTTTCCACTTGGCTGATCGAAAGTGCAAGTCTGATGGCGAACAGAGCTGACCCCAAACTTGAACAAATCTGATTTGAGTCGGCTGATCTTCATCAGTCTGATTTCTTTCATTCAGCAGATCAGTAGTCTTCTGGACATTGAATTTTTGACTCGTCTGATGTCTTCTTACTTGGTCAAAATTCTTCTAAGGGATATCAGCTAAGTTAACTTTTACTTAGCAGATTTGAAGTTTTGGAAATCATCAAAACATCCCTTTACTAATTGTCTTCAGTGCTTTTCATCTTCATCCTTATCCAACAAAGCGATTACAAATATATTGACAAACTAAAAGAAGCAAGTCAAAATAACGTAGAAAATTTTACTGGTCAGTAATAGCACTTATATGGAGAGAATTTGTAGGCCAAGATCAAATAAATTATGCAGAAAAAGTTACAGAAAAACAAAATGAAATAGCAACCTGGCATATAAATAGTATGACTATCTGTGATATGTGTTACTTCGAGAATTATGTTTGTGAGTTTTCAAAAAGTTTTTATAGATTAAAGAAAGAAAATCAGGTACATATGCAAAAATTATTACTAATAAAACTACCATACCCAATAAATAAAATTTGTTTGAACAGATTTAATGAAGGAGTAAAAAACGGAACTATAGCAGATAGTATAGGAGGAGCAGTTCTCGTAGGACGAGAGTATATAATAGAAAAACGTATACAACAGAACGAAACAAAACTAGTAAAACAAGTTAGCAAAGTTTGCTGTGAAGGTAATCCAGGAATACCACAACAATACGGTTGTAAAGAAAATAAAGAAATTAAAAATAAAAAGAAATATCATAAAAAGAAATATTATAATAAAAATATAAATGGAAGAAACGACCTTTTCGAAGATATAAAGAAGAATTTTATAAAAAAACCAGAACGATTTTTTAGACGAAAACAAAATAAAAAATATTGTCCAGAAGGAAAAAAGAAATGTAAATGTTGGTTATGTAAAGAAGAATGACACTATGCAAACGAATGTCCAAAAAGGAAAAACAAAGAACAAAAAGAAATTCTAAAAGTTGCAGAATTAAGAAGTCTAGAATAAATTGAGTCTGATATATCAGATATTGAAGATATATATATATTTTATTAACTGATTCAGATTACGAAACAAAAGATGAAGCAGAATCGTCTGCAGAATCAGAATAGAAGAAACCCAAATTTTACGTTCATAAAAATAGAAATAAAAGGTTATTATTATTCAGCTTATATTGATACGGGAGCAAGTATTAGTTTTGCTTCCAAAAATATAAAAGGATTAGTCTGGAGAGAAACAGAAAGACCAGTAAGAATTATGATAGTAGATGGAAGTACACATAAAATAGAATTATCGAGTTATTTTAATAAAATAAAAATTTTAGACAAAACAAAGACTCCTTATATATTTATGGTACCATCACTATATAGACAAAAATCAGGATTTGATATTATTTTAGGAAATAATTTTCTTAGATTATACCATCCTTTTATACAATGGTTAGAATGCATAGAGTTAAAGGCACCAATAGGAAAGATGATAAAAATTCCAATCATAGACAACTTCGAACGAACAAGGTTAAAAATATTATATATCCTTAACGAAACATTATTTTATATAAAAGAAAACGGTAAGACAAGTATTGAGCAAAAAACAGAAAATCTTTTAGAAGAAACTTGCTCATAAGATCCTCTAGATGTAAAAATAAATATTAATGAAGAACAAATTGTTATAGAATTTAAAGATCCAAAACAAGAAGTAAATGTTCCAAATAGGATACCCTATTCAAAAAGAGATATAGAATTTACAAGGGATTGTAGAGAATTGTTAGAAAAAAAGTTAATAAGAGAAATCAAAAGTAGACATGCTGCTCCAGCATTTTATGTAGAAAATCATAACGAAATAAAACGAGGAAAAAGAAGAATGGTAATAAATTACAAAAAATTGAATGATGCTACTATAGGAGACGCACATAAATTGCCCCGAAGAGATTCAATAATGGAAAAAATAAAATGAATGACTTGGTTTAGCTCTCTAGACGCTAAATCTGGGTATTATCAATTAAGGTTACATGAAAATACAAAACCATTAACCGCATTTACTTGTCCCCCAGAAAAACATTATGAATGGAATGTATTACCATTCGGGTTAAAACAAGCACCCGGAATTTTTCAGAGATATATGAGTAAAATTTTGGAAGGATTAGAAGAAATATGTCTTGTATACATAGATGATATTTTGATCTTTAGCAATAGTTCTAAAGAAGACCATTTAATAGATGATATTTTGATCTTTAGCAATAGTTCTAAAGAAGACCATTTAAGGAAAGTAGCAATTGTACTTGAAAGATGTAAACAAAAAGGTTTAGTCCTAAGTAGAAAGAAAGCACAAATTGCAAAACAAGAAATTGAGTTTTTAGGAACAATAATAAAGTCAAATGGAGAAATAGAATTATAAAAACATGTTTTAGAAAAATTACACTTATTTCCAAATAAAATAGAAGATAGAAAACAATTACAAAGGCTTCTTGGATGCCTAAATTACATATCTGAGTTAGGATATTTAAAAGGGTGTGCTAAGGAAAAGAAGAAATTGCAAGAAAAAATAAGTACTAAAAGACAATGGTTTTGGGAAAATGAAGATAGTAGAATAGTTGAAAAAATAAAGCATATCTCAAAAAAATTACCAAAAGTATATAATCCAACCTCTAATGACTATTTATTTATCGAGACTGATGCATCCGACGAAGTATGGTCAGGATGTATGAAATGTATACAAGGTAAAGCACAAAAAGGTGAAGAAATTAAAGGAGCAGAAGTACGCAACTTAAACAATGAAACCAGCTCTATGAGCAAAAGTATACATGATACTGATAGACTATTCATAGAAAAAGCAACAAATAAAAATCCCGAAATATTATGCAGGTATATATCCGGAACGTTTTCCGAAACAGAAAAAAGGTATCCAATCCATGAAAAAGAAACATTAGCATGTTTAAGAACATTCAAGAAGTGGAGAATTGATCTGTTACCCAAGGAATTTGAACTTAGAACAGATTCAACATATTTAACAGGATTCATTAGATACAAGTTGCAGGCCAACTATAACCAAGGACAGTTAATAAGATGGCAACTTGAATTAAGCAAATACCCAGCCAAAATAAAATATATAAAAAACAGTAATAATATTATTGCGGATACATTAACAAGAGAGTTTGCAACAGGAAACAACAACTAATGGAAGGAGCAATAGCAACATTAAAGAACCAAGCTAAACAAATAAAAGGAAACATTGAAGCAAAAATTCGTGAATTACAAGAATTGGAAAAGGCTATACAATCTTTGGACGCAACATACAAACCATCAGAGTTTAGCATGCTAAGCGTGGTGGATGAACAAAAAATAAAAGTAGAACTTCCCACAGATATTAAAATTCAGGAAACATCTTCATCACAAAAAAAGTATTATGTCATCTTCAACGGACCAGCCAACGGAGCAATTT
Source organism: Penstemon eatonii (assembly GCA_038501285.1). Classification (NCBI taxonomy): domain Eukaryota; kingdom Viridiplantae; phylum Streptophyta; class Magnoliopsida; order Lamiales; family Plantaginaceae; genus Penstemon; species Penstemon eatonii. The sequence continues at coordinate 53,244,511 of CM076715.1, read as the reverse complement.
TTGATGAATGGCATAAAACATCATTGTATATTAACGGCCAAAAAGGAATTATTCACAAGGCGTACAAAAATTTGGCAGAAGCAAAACTCGCAGTCGAAGAAAGCAAGGCGATCTCAGAAGGAGAAGTTAAAGCTCAACCATTCAAATCGGCATTAGTCAAACCAAAAACAACAATGCCAGATCAACCATCCCCTTCAATGAAGATACTTGGTAAAATAACAAGGCTAACACAGGTACCTACAAGGCAGAAACATATTCAATTTAAGCAACTAAGTAAAAAAGATTTTCAGGAACATTTAGAAATACTATACAAATGGAAAGATGAAGACATGACAAAAATTTTCTATCCAACAGAAAAAAGAATAACAGGACCCAAAACAGTTATTATTAGTGGAACAAGTCCATTAATGACATACAAATTCTTTCAATATGGATTAATTGATAATATACATCGACGAAAGCAACACAATACTTCAAGAATTCAGTCAAGGGATTCAACAAACATTAAAAAATTATCGAAGGTATTTCGGTAAGGATAGAGAAGTATATTTAAAAATATACAGCTCATATCCCTTGTTGGTCCTAAGTGGTCAGATGAGGTCTAGGGGGGGGTGAATAGACCTCTGAAAATTTTAATCAAATTTCAACTTTAAAATTTTTACTTAACTGTAAGCAGACTATGCAGTTACAAAGCAGTAAGCAGACGAAGCTGATCGCGAACAAATCTTTGAACAGAGTAGACTTAGTAGTTTGAAAAGTTTTATCCTCAAATTTATAAGGAATCTTTTAGGATTTTTTTCAAACAGTTTTATCAAAGTATTTTTATGCAAACTGAAAATGCAAGTTAAAAATGCAAGGTAAAAACACAAGGATTTTTATAGTGGTTATATTGATGTAAATATCCTTTAGTCCACTCTTCCAAGTCACACAGATCTTGGGTTATACTAAAAACACACAGTAATCAGTATACTCCACTCACGCCAAAACAACAAATGAATCTGGCCGTAAGCTCGCAATAGGAACTCAAAAAGAAGTCCTATTCTACAGAGACTTATCACTCACAAAGACGGATAAGTACTCCTCACAACACTCTCTTTACAGATTAACTCAGAAAATGTATTATCTTTGAACTTCAACAAGCTTCTGTCAACAAATGATTTCAGCAGGCGAGTGAGCTATTCTTGAGCTTCTTGAGACTTAGAAAATATTTTGCTTCAAAATCAATCTCTCAGTTGTTGTGTGTGTAGCTCGTTTCCTCTTCGTCTCTTCAACTATTTATACTCACAGATTCAAAAAGTGTCCGTTGAAGAGAGACACCGTTTGAATTTCTCGATTTGTGGTCCTTAATTTCCGCGAACGACTCTCTGCACAGTGACAGTACTGCAGACTGTACTTTCTGTCAGGAAGCATTTAATGCACCGAGCTGATACGAGGTATTTCTTCAATCATTTGCCATTAATATCCTCGGACTTCAGCATTTATTACTCCAGGGGCATTTATTACCGTTGGGACGACTTCTTGATCCTTTCCACTTGGCTGATGAGAGTACAAATCTGATGGTGAGCAGAGCTGATCTCAAACTTGAACAAATCTGATTTGAGTCGGCTGATTTTCACCAGTCTGATTTCTTCTCTTCAGCGGATCAGTAGTCTTCTGGACCTTGAATAATTGACCCTTCTGATTTGTCTTCTAACTTGGTCAAAATTCTTCTAAGGGCTTTAAACTAAGTTTTCCATACATAGCTGATCTTGATGAGTTTTGGAAATCATCAAAACCTCCCTTAACTAATCTAACTTCAGTACACTCTATCTTCATCTTCATCCAACAATTTTCCCCTTTTTGATGATGACAAAACTTCAGCTAAGTACCTGTTTACCTATACTAAAGTTTTGATCCTCAAATTTTCTGAGATAGAAAAATATGTTGGAAAAGAACTTGAACTTTTATATATTTGAAAATTGTTACAAAGTACAAGTCTTTCAGATGAGATAACTGAAAGGAAAAATAAAGTAAACTGATTACAATGATTAGATAATCTGTTTTTAATCATCAGCTTCTTCACTTCCTCATATTCATACTCTGATTCATCATCATCATCTTCTTCATCAATTACATCATCAGCAAGCAGATTTGCTTTGGCAGCTTCCATTTTCTGCTTCATTTCTTTTTCACGCATATGTTCCTGTTCTGCTTCAGCAACTCTTCTCTTCAGGCATTCTACATTCTTGTACTTGGTGAATGGATCCAGTTGCTCTTCAGGAGTCTCTTTAGATGCAACAAATTCTTTATCAAACTTGACTGGTTCCTTGGGTTCTTCTTCAGAACTTTCACCATCAACCTTTGTCGGGATTCGGTAAGATAAATAGCCCTAGGCACAGCGGAATATAAAATTTTTAGGACCTCTTACGGAATCTTGCCAGGATACTAGTCTAGGTGTATATATATGAATATTAATAAAACGAAAGTATAAGTTTACACGTTATACCAATCTCCTTGCAAATCCTTAGTCAGCAAAACGAATTCTGATTTCTCCTCCAGCAAGTATCGATCCAAGCTCTGTAGCAGCGCCCCACGTGTTGCGCTTCTAAGGGTTGATACACCACAATTACACGAAAATAATATATCTTGGTCGACTAGAACACAAGATATATTAAGATCTAGGACTTAGGAACGATTTTGGAACAAGATCGAAAAATGAAAAATTCTTCCACAGGGAAGAAGGGGTTCGGCCGATCACACTGGGAGAGGGGAGAGAATTTTTGCTCTGCTCAATTTTTGCTTGTTGAGTTGTGTGAAAAATAACTACAAGAAAGGTACTTATAGTTATCTCCCTAACCTAGTCCTATTAGGACTAGGGTTCTTCTCTCCTACATGGGTCATGGCCCTCTTTAATTTAGAAGACTAAGTCTTCTAATTAATTCATGGCCCAGTTAATTAATTTTGACCAGGCTTTATTTAATCTCCCAATTAAATAGCCCAATTAATTAACCAGTCTCCCAATTAATTAATTTTGACTCTAAGTCTAATTAATTAATTATTCCTTTAATTAATTAAATCCAACTTAATTAATTAACTCACAAATTAAATTCTAATTTAATTCATGATCCTGATCCAATTCCAATTGGATCCGATTTTGTTCCAATTGGGTCGACCCAGTCGACCCATCCATAATAATCGACCCAGTCAATTATTCACCCAGTCGACCCAGTCGACTCGATCATTCTTATTTCCTCGCTTTCGCTTCATGTGTATTGTGTATGCCCCCGTAGGTTCACCACATAATTGGCCGTGGGTTATAACAAAATATTATTTAATTATTCGAGTAAGACTTACTCTAAATCAATCGAACACTCTGTCGATTGATCATTCCAAAATTAGCACCCTGCCAATTTTGGAATTCTCCCACACTCCACGGTCGATGTCCAGCCACAAGCCCATGGAGCCCAATCACTGGTGAATTAATTCAGTGAACCTTTTATCATTTATAATTTCCATATACGACATAATCTCTCCATCGATCAATCTCCCAGTCGAGAATCAAGGGTATGGTCTTTCATCGATTTCCCTTTTATTTTATCTCGACCTTATGTATTCTGATCTCGAAATAAATTCTTTTTGACTTAATCTTTATAAGCTACTTACATAAAGTCGTCAGATACCTTGGCCAAGGATTTTACCAGAATTAATTTCTCACAGAAATCCATAGGAGAATTTCCCAACCTATCAAGTCGGGTCAATGGATCCTTTGTTGATGATATGAATCTGCATACGAGTTCCTCTATACCCAATATGAGTCCACAGAGACTTTCTGGCGATCCCCAGTCAGTCGGAACTCATATCAAAGCATAGACGTTCTCGCACCAGATAAACCCTATCACCTCAAGTAGTTAGGGATCGTTCCTCGTATACTATTATAAATTTGGAATAACTTCAACCCTGATATGCGACTACCGCTTCCATGGTGAGTTATTTCCTAATTGGGGTATTCAGTGCGCTTGCCATCCCAGCAAGCCACCCACTTATGTGTATCGACCATCCCAGTCATGCTCGTGGACCCCAGCGTCCTCCAGTTCATCGGAGTATACACAACAGTGAGAGTCTAACCGAATCCAACGATGTCCTATCTCGATTAGATTCTACGACTCTTGAATATGTTTTAGATCACGGCCTTGGAGATCAGTCCACGGGTTGTCCCATAGCCCTGTGATCTAAGGACTTCTATCCTTATGCGTAGATAATTATTACATAAGATAAAGATGACAATTTAATAAAGTGCATTTATTAATCGAAAATGAATAGTTCCTCATTTATTACAATAAATGCTAGCCATACAGCTGGCTTGCAGGACACTATTTCTATCAATCTCCCACTTGTCCTAAAGCCAGTCTTTTATGTTCTTGAGTCCCATCTTATGCAGATGTTTCTCAAATGCCTTTTGAGGCAGAGGCTTCGTTAGCGGGTCCGCAGTATTATCTTCTGAGTCGACACGTTCCATCTTAATGTCTCATTTACCAATGATATCTCTTATCACGTGGTATCGTCTTTGTACGTGCTTGGATTTCTGATGAGATCTCGACTCCTTTGCTAGCGCTATTGCCCCATTGTTATCACAGAAGATAGTAATGGGCTCAGCGATGCTAGGTATCACATCCAATTCCTGGATGAAGTTCCTCATCCAAACACCTTCCTTTGCTGCGTCACTCGCGACAATGTACTCTGCTTCGGTGGTTGAATCTGCGGTTGTTTCTTGCATGGAGCTTTTCCAGCTAACCGCACCACCATTGAGGCAGAACACGTATCCTGATGTCAACTTGAAGTCGTCTACATCACATTGGAAGCTCGAGTCTGTATAGTCTTCCAATTTCAATTCTCTTCCACCGTATACCAAGAACAATTCTTTAGTCCTTCTCAGGTACTTCAGAATTGCCTTTACGGCTATCCAGTTCTGCTCACCTGGATCAGACTGGTAGCGACTTGTAACGCTTAGAGCGTACGCTACGTCTGGTCTAGTACATAACATACCATACATAATGCTTCCAATCGCGGATGCATATGTTACTCGAGACATATTGCTTCTCTCTTCATGCGTCTTTGGGGCCATAGACTTAGAGAGTGCAATCCCATGTCTCATTGGAAGCAATCCTCTCTTGAATTCTTCCATATTAAATCTTTTCAAGATTTTATCTATGTATTGGGATTGGGAGAGGCCCAGCAGTCCTTTTGATCTATCTCGGTAGATCCTTATACCTAGTACAAAGGATGCTTCTCCCATATCCTTCATTGAGAATTGTGTAAATAACCATGCTTTAGTTTCGGACAACGCTTTCACATTGTTTCCAATGAGAAGAATGTCGTCAACGTAAAGCACCAAAAATTCAACTGTACTCCCACTGATCTTCTTGTACATGCAAGGTTCGAACATGTTTTTGATGAATCCAAAAGTTTGGATTGTCTCATCAAAACGAATGTTCCAACTTCGGGAAGCTTGCTTCAGTCCATAAATGGACCTCTGGAGTTCGCACACCTTGTGTTCATCTCCTATGGATGCATATCCTTTTGGTTGCTCCATGTAGATCTCCTTATCAATGTCCCCATTGAGAAAGGCAGTCTTTACATCCATCTGCCATATCTCGTAGTTATACCAGCTATGGCCAGAAAGATTCGAATGGATTTAGGCATTGCGACGGGCGAGAAGGTCTCCTCAAAGTCGATACCTGGTCTTTGAGTGTATCATTTTGCCACTAGTCGCGCCTTGTAGGTTATTACCTCTCCATTCACTCCAAGCTTTCGCTTATAGATCCACTTGCAACCCACAGGATCTACTCCCACTGGTGGATCTACCAAGGACCAGACCTTGTTTGAGTGCATGGAGTCCAATTCGGATTCCATGGCTTCGCACCACTTTCCCGAGTCTATGTCTAGCTTAGCCTCTTCGTAAGTCCTTGGGTCGGTTATAGACTGTCCAGTCTCATGCAGCAGACCGTAGTACCTCTCGGGTTCTCTACGTTGTCTTTCTGACCTACGAAGTATCGGTGTACTTTGCACTTTCATGCTCATGTTCTCCCACTACCTGTGGCGATGGGTCAGCTTGATCGACCTCTTCGGCCTTTTCAGCTTCAGTGACCTCATCCAGTTCTACGTTATTTTCCTTCTTGTCAACCAATAAATCCTTCTCCAAGAAGTGAGCGTTCCTTGAGACAAACATAGTTTGTCTTGCAGGATCGTGGAACTCGTATCCTATCGAGTTTTCTGGATACCCCACGAATTTGCACAAAGTGGATTTAGTTTCCAATTTATCTCCCACTAGCTTTTACTCGTAAGCGGGAGATCCCCATATGCGCATGAATGCGTATGAGGGTGCCTTGCCAAACCATAATTCGTATGGTGTCTTTTCTACGGATTTAGAAGGTACCATGTTCAGTATCTTTGTTGCCGTGAGGAGGGCATGTCCCCAAAATGAAAGAGGTAGGTCAGTGGCACTCATCATGGATCAAACCATGTCCATCAAGGTTCGATTCCTTCTCTCTGCTACTCCATTTAGTTATGCAGGAGGAGTCCACTGCGATAATATTCCATGCTCTACAAGATAATTCAGAAATTCGTTACTAAGAAATTCTCCACCTCGGTCAGAACGAAGAGCCTTTATCGTATGACCAAGTTGATTATCTACTTCCATCTTGAATTCTTTGAATCGCTCAAAGGCTTCAGACTTGTGTTTCAACAAGAACACATATCCATAACGACTATAGTCGTCAGTGAAAGTGATGAAGTAGTCATAGCCACCTCGGGCGTTTTTTCTTAGTGGCCCACATACGTCAGTATGTATTATGTCCAATGTTTGCTTGGCTCGCTCAGGGTTTCCCTTAAATGGCAACTTAGCCATTTTACCCTTTAGACATGGTTCACATGTTGGCATTTCATCAATGCGATTGATTTCAATCGCACCAGAAGATGCTAAGTTTTGAATCCTTGACTTAGATATATGTCAAAGTCGAGCGTGTCATAATTGGGCAGATATTTCATTATCTTGTTTCCTTTTGTTTTGTTGTACGTGCATGACTAACTTAGGCGGTTTTATGATGTAATGTCAAGAATTCAATGTAACAAATGAAAAACAAAAACAGGAGCTTTTATTAAAATCAACATTATTCATTAACATGAATAAAAGTTTTTCATTAATAACTAGGTACATAAATGAAAGTTTCCTAATAACTTTATCAAACCACCTAAATCTACTTTTGCCTACGGCCTTGGTAGCAGCTCCAACTCCATTGCCTTTTTCAAGGATCCAATCCTCAGGCTCCAGTTTCCTTGATGCTCCCATCACCTACAAGGATGAGAACTCCAGTCAGTGTCTAACACCAAAAATGCACAGTTAATTTGTAAAATTAACTTCAACAAGGAATATACCTGTTCGAACTCTCCATAGGATCGAATTTAATCCTTTCCCTTGACCTTGTGCACTAAGGAGCTCTGGTTTCCATTTGCTTTGGTTTTGAACGCCGCCCAGTCCTTTCGCCAACCCTCGCTCTTTCCAAAAGAAGCTTCGTGTTCCTCGAGCATTTGTTGCAGGACATGTACAGTGATCTCTCGCCTCTGGAGATTCAAGTCCGCGATAAATCGGTCATATGATCTACGAAGAGATTGTAGAATAAGATCTACTCAGAAATCATTGTCCATCACGACACCTGATAACGCCGTGAAAACATCGTTATTACCTATCTCTTTAAGCCCAAAACATCTTGTTTTGATCCGAGTTATTGTGTGTCTTTGCGTGTTTTCGTGTTTTTTGTGTTTTTGGCCCCTTTGTTTGGCCTTTGTTCGTTTTTGTGTTTTTGTTCTCGTTTTGATCGTTTTCTCCGTGGTTTGTAGGTATTGACATCTTAGAGAGATTCAGAGTTGCGTATCAATGATGCGAGTCGCTCTACCCACCCCGCGAGTCAAGCTTGAGCTTCAAAGCAATTAGAACCCGGAGCAAATTGTACAAGAATGTAGATAGCTGCTCACTATAACATGCATAAATATTTCATAGATGATCCAAATGAGCTGAATTTTGGATATATCATAGATGAGTGAGTTAGATACGCTACGGACTTTACGGATCCGCAATCAGAGTTCGGAATCAAAAGATATGCTGCTCGGAAGGAAGTGCGGCAGAGCATAAAATTGCAGGAAACCTACGGCCTAAAGCTCGCCGCGGCGAGGTCCCTGCTACCAGTAGATTTCTGCTGCGGGAAAGGCAGGGGGTTTCTTGTATTTTCCCCCTTTGATCCCACTTGTATTTTTAGGCATCATGGGGGACTTTTTGGCCTTAGTTGTCATTGTTTGGAGGGTAACTTAGGCATTAGGACTTGTTTCTCTAGGTTAGAAGGTTAGGATTGAAATCATATATAACTTCAACTTCACTTCACTTTACATATCAAGCTTCCTTATTGAAGAACACAACTTTCATCTTGCCTCCCTTTGGAAAAAGGTTTGGCTTGCACTTTGGAAGGAAGAACAACAAAAGGCTTGAAGGAGAAGTTGCCATAGATTTCATCACCTAAGATTACTCTATCTTTCTTACTTTGTTCATTTACACTTATGACTTTGTTTAATGTAATGAATATTGTGTTGATTAATATGAGTAGCTAATCTCCTTAATTCTATGCTTTTATTGATCCTATGTTTGGTTCTTGATTCTTGATTAAATGATGAGTTAATGGTTGTTGCTATGCTTGTATACAAGTGTTTGTTAAACTAGTTTGAGCTTTTGTCAACTTGTGGTTAGGCCAACCATAGGATGAAATGAATTGATCATTAATTGCTAGGTATAGTGGATTAAAGATTAGATTGTAAAACTAGGTTGTGATTTTATTTTAGGATAGGAATATACCTAGGTCATTTCATGTTCTAATAAGGTTTGGGAATTAATGCATCACTTAGGCTTAATCCTTTTAGACATAAATTGGATTGGTCTACTTTGGTAGGTTCGTACGCTATCGGAGGATACGTATGAATATTTGATGAAATCTTGAACAACAAACATGAGTGTGGTTGTCAATTGTTGAGTCGTTTGTCTTGAATCGAACTAGGTGACGTAAAATCGTAGAAGCCTTTTACATATTGTTAAGTCAAGTGTTAGTTTCCATAGTCACCTTAATTAGTTTTAATATCAAAATCACCATCACCTCACCAAACTCAACTTACAAATCTAAGTCAAAGTAACAAGACGTTAGTTGGTAATTAATTGAACAATTCCTAGTGGGTTCGACACTACTTATCACTTTATTACTTGTAACGACCGTATACTTGCGTGTTTGCGTACTAATATTTGGAGCGTAACAAGTTTTTGGCGCCGTTGCCGGGGAATTGTAACGATTGTTTGCCAATTTATATTCTTGTATATCTTAGCTTGGATTTGCTATTTACGTTGTGATCTTTGTCTTCCTAGGTACGATGGCCTACAATAATTGCTATCCAAGGTCAACCGAGGGACGATCACTTTGTTATTGTATACATTGCATGGGGGAGAGCACAACCGCCGGTTGCCCAATGAGTACAACTCATTTTCAATATGAGAATTCATACATGGGTAATCATTATGAGCCGAGTCCCACTTACAATGGCTACAATATCGAATGGGGAGATAACCCGTATTATCCAAGGAACAATGAATGGGGAGGTGGACCACACCCGGATATGATGATGACTACTTCATTCATCCAACCGAACTATCATGAATATTCTCAACCTCCGGTAGAAGCAAAATCATCTTTGGAAGAACCATTCACTATGTTCATGGAGCACAGCACCAAATACATGGTTGACAATGATTCTAAATTGGAAGAAATTTCCAAACAATTGCAAGAAGACTCGGGGACATTAAGGGATCTTCAAACACAAATGGAGAAAATCTCACAATTTTTAAGCATTAGACCCCCGGGAGCTTTGCCGAGTACAATTGAATCAGTTGCTCCTAATGAAAGCTTTAATGAACCGAGTGAAATGTTAGAAACAAATGATCTTCCTACTAGAGAGGAAGAACAAGGTGGATGGACAGAGCTTGCAAAGGACGATAAGTTCATCATGGATGAAGAGTTTGATCAAAAGGTCATCAAATATTCTTATGTGGACTTGGTTATTCCCGAAGAAGACAAGTGGATCCACCCGAGCAAAGCAACATGGATAATTATGGGTAAAGATTACAAGAGATTTGAACCGGGAGATAAAAGTCTTCGATTTGATATGAGGTTCAAATCCGTCCCAAAATATCGTACAATGGAAAAACTAAAGCGTGGGACGAATTTAAAAGCAAAGAGGCCGGGGCTTATACTTGATCCCGATGGGACCCTATTCGATTATTGGCCACCCTAAAAGAAAAGGAAAGTTTCAAGTCGAGCTCACGACTATAAACAAGCGCTTCTCGGGAGGCAACCCGAGCCTATTGCTTTTTCCTTTGTTGTTGTGTGTTTGTGTTTGTGTTTGTGTTTTGTGTCGTTTTTGTTTTTGTATTCGTGTCTTGTGTTGTAGGTAAACGAGCACGGGTGAAAGATCGAAGATCGACAAGCACAAATCGAGTGAGGTCAAGCGAATGAACTATGGGTCGCGAACGTCGTAAGGTGAGTGGTTTATATAAAAAAAAGGGGGGGAAATAACCTCGCCGCCGCGAGCTGGAACCTCACCGCGGCGAGGCTGAGGCCGTAAGCTATGGCACAAACCTCACCGCGGCGAAGTTCTGTCATTAGCTTATGGCACAAACCTCGCCGCGGCGAGGCATGCCCAAAAAATTTTTTTTTTTTTTATAAACTCCCACAACCCGAAACTTGTTCATTATACACACTCCTCTCTAAAAAAAAACGGCTCTCTCCCGCTCGACTCTCACTCTCACTCTCATAAAACTCTCAATCTTTAATCCACTCACACTAAACCTCACTCAAACACCCACACACCAATCATCTCTCCTATAAATCAACCACATCATCCTCAAATCTCCCCATTACACCAAATCCGAATTCAACACTATAGGGTTCAAAAATTGCAATTCTCCGATTCCGATAAAGAGGTAAGTGTGGCTTGACTTAATTGTTATTGCTCTATTGGTATTGCATTGTTTGGTGTTGAAAAATTTTGGGTGGAAGTTCTGGTAAAAGTAGTAGAAAAGTAGTGATTTTGGGTGTGCACTCAAGGTGTTCGATAAATTGCTTGTGAGAGTAGTTTTGCCAACTTTGCTAGTTTTCGATTGTGGAGTTGCCGGGGTATTGGTTTATTGAGGTTGTGTAGTTGCAACATAAGTTTGGGGGAATTTTGCGCATTTGGAATAAAAGGGAAGAGTACGGGAAAGAAATGGAGCGTGCCCTCAATGCACGAAACCACTGAAGACAGGAGCAACCACGGGATGCATACGAAAAGGGACGTTGGATTTAAATTTACGCAGTCCCGTCGGTTTAAATTGAGCTTACAATGTTTTAATTATTTTCTCGTCTTGTGTTGGTTTTGTTATTAACTCTTGAGAGATATTGGCATGTTTACTCGTTTCAATTTATAACGTTTGCTTGTTGGAATTAATTAGAGCCGTGCTCGCTCATTTATTATTTTGTTTTGTTTTGTTTTGTTTTGTTTTGTTTTGCTTGTGTTTTTGTTATGTTCTTGTTTTTGTCGTGTCGTACCTTATTCCGTCACTCTCAATTCACACAATGGGGACATTGTGCATTTTAAGTTTGGGGGAGTAAGGTCACTTGTTGCGTACTAAGTCGACCCGCCAAATTTTTTTCAAATTCTTATTATTATTTGTACATTCTCTACAAAGTTCAAAGCACATTGGCAATGGCTACGATTATATTTAAAGTGGATAACGAACTTTAGCGATAATAGGATCTAGGACTCATTTTGCTTAACTTAGAATCACTCCAGTCTTTAGCTTGGATTCTAAATGTAAAAAGAGCATAAATGACCTAAGTTTGGGGGAGTAAACCCTTTTCGAGAATGAAAAACCTTTGAACACCTAACTCTTAAAAGAAATGAGTAGAGAAGTTGCTAAAATGTACGCATTTCTATGAGAGAAAAGAAAGGTTAAGCCTTCAATTGATAATATTCGTTGATCATTTTTGGTAATTACTCTATCTCATTGTTTTAGTGCAAAAGTTGTAAAAGAAGAAAAGAGAGTGGTGCTAGTAGCCCACAAAAGCAAAATTGCACAAAGTTCGCCATTAGTGCTAGTATTGTATTGCAATATTATTGTAAAGCACAAAGTGCTATGTTATCATTGTAAATCAAAAGAAAAGCAAAGAATGGTGAGAAAAGAGTTAGGAGCTAAAATCGTCAATTAATTCAAGAATAGGGACAACACTCTTAATTACCTATAACTTAGTTTCGTGAAGTGATTTGAGCATTAAGTTTGTAATATACGGTGAGGAGAGACTCTTTGTCAAATATTAGACGACCTTGCAAATAGAACCGATGATTTTGACCTATCGGGACGTATTCACCTGAGATAGAATCTAGCCGAAGCCATCTCACACACACATGGAGCTTGTTTAAATAATAATTTGAAAGTGTTAAGTTTTTAGCATTTCGATCTTAAGTATGCTTGTTTTGTTCTTGTTTTGTTTTCTTTGCTCGAGGACGAGCAAGTGTTTAAGTTTGGGGGTGTTGATAACGCCGTGAAAACGTCGTTATTACCTATCTCTTTAAGCCCAAAACATCTTGTTTTGAAACGAGTTATTGTGTGTCTTTGAGTGTTTTCGTGTCTTTTGTGTTTTTGGCCCCTTTGTTTGGCCTTTGTTCGTTTTTGTGTTTTTGTTCTCGTTTTGATCGTTTTCTCCGTAGTTTATAGGTATTGATATCTTAGAGAGATTCAGAGTTGCGTATCAATGATGCGAGTCGCTCTACCCACCCCGCGAGTCAAGCTTGAGCTTCAAAGCAATTAGAACCCGGAGCAAATTGTACAAGAATATAGATAGCTGCTCACTAGAACATGCATAAATATTTCATAGATGATCCAAATGAGCTGAATTTTGGATATATCATAGATGAGTGAGTTAGCTACGCTACGGACTTTACGGATCCGCAATCAGAGTTCAGAATCAAAATATATGCTGCTCGGAAGGAAGCGCGGCAGAGCATAAAATTGCAGGAAACCTACGGCCTAAAGCTCGCCGCGGCGAGGTCCCTGCTACCAGCTGATTTCTGCAGCGAGAAAGGCAGGGGGTTTCTTGTATTTTCCCCATTTGATCCCACTTGTATTTTTAGGCATCATGGGGGACTTTTTGGCCTTAGTTGCCAATGTTTGGAGGGTAACTTAGGCATTAGGACTTGTTGTTTCTCTAGGTTAGAAGGTTAGGATTGAAATCATATATAACTTTAACTTCACTTCACTTTACATATCAAGCCTCCTTTTTGAAGAACACAACTTTCATCTTGCCTCCCTTTGGAAAAAGGTTTGGCTTGCACTTTGGATAGAAGAACAACAAAAGGCTTGAAGGAGAAGTTGCCATAGATTTCATCACCTAAGCTTACTCTATCTTTCTTACTTTGTTCATTTACACTTATGACTTTGTTTAATGTAATGAATATTGTGTTGATTAATATGAGTAGCTAATCTCCTTTATTCTATGCTTTTATTGATCCTATGTTTGGTTCTTGATTCTTGATTAAATGATGAGTTAATGGTTGTTGCTATGCTTGTATACAAGTGTTTGTTAAACTAGTTTGAGCTTTTGTCAACTTGTGGTTAGGCCAACCATAGGATGAAATGAATTGATCATTAATTGCTAGGTATAGTGGATTAAAGATTAGATTGTAAAACTAGGTTGTGATTTGATTTTAGGATAGGAATATACCTAGGTCATTTCATGTTCTAATAAGGTTTGGGAATTAATGCATCACTTAGGCTTAATCCTTTTAGACATAAATTGGATTGGTCTACTTTGGTAGGTTCGTACGCTATCGGAGGATACGTATGAATATTTGATGAAATCTTGAACAACAAACATGAGTGTGGTTGTCAATTGTTGAGTCGTTTGTCTTGAATCGAACTAGGTGACGTAAAATCGTAGAAGCCTTTTACATATTGTTAAGTCAAGTGTTAGTTTCCATAGTCACCTTAATTAGTTTTAATATCAAAACCACCATCACCTCACCAAACTCAACTTACAAATCTAAGTCGAAGTAATAAGACGTTAGTTGGTAATTAATTGAACAATTCCTCGTGGGTTCGACACTACTAATCACTTTATTACTTGTAACGACCGTATACTTGCGTGTTTGCGTACTAGTATTTGGAACGTAACAACACCCATATCATCGAGTTCAGACAGAAGTCGAATCATCTTGTGTACGTGGATTCCGACAGGAGTTTCCCTTCTCTTTCTTGCTTGCAAGAGTTCCCTCGTGATCGCGAATCTGCGACGACCATCTCTAATCCCATAAAGGAATTTGAGATTCGAGAGAATCTCTTTCGCGGATGCCATATGCTCATGTTGCAAACGCAGATCAAGTAACATATATTCCAACATGTATTCACGAGCTAAGCCATCATCCAGTTTCCATTTGGTGATGCTTTTACGGAGCTCATTAGGAACGTCATGTGAAATAATAATGGGTGGTGGCACAGACAAAACATAGGATATGTTTTCAGCTTCAAATAATCCATTCAAATGATGCGTCCAGAAATGCAAGTTGGGTCCAGTTAAAATATTACGTTCAAGTGATGAGATGGACAAATCTCTAAGTACTCTAAGCTCTTTTGACATCATATCTATAAAATGACGATAGAAGAAATAAATACGCGAAAGATCAATTTAAAATGCACAATTTACAAACATGGTTTTTATTTGTAAATTACTCCCACTATTTTAATCAAAATCTTATGCCCCCACATAAGTTTAGGGAAATTAAAATATCCTAGTGGGCTTAAGGCCCAAATGCAATCTCCTAGTACCCACGACTCGTTGGCCATACTATTTGATTCACTTGGTGGACGATTACGTCGACGGTTAACCATCGCAGCTAACCCTTAAGTTCATTTAGCCTCATTTTTCGATATGGACCCATGACTCGTGAGACATCCATATTTACTAGCGTTAAATCATGTCAAATACTCGTGGAGAGAAATAGTTCAATCCTAGACGCCCCACGACTCGTGAGACAGCGCCTAAAACCTTGCTATCCCCTCCCTTGGCACTATC
Organism: Penstemon eatonii; assembly: GCA_038501285.1. Taxonomy (NCBI): domain Eukaryota; kingdom Viridiplantae; phylum Streptophyta; class Magnoliopsida; order Lamiales; family Plantaginaceae; genus Penstemon; species Penstemon eatonii. The sequence continues at coordinate 53,229,344 of CM076715.1, read as the reverse complement.
TCGTGCATCGAGGCAATAGACATATCATCTTCCTATAGCTCGACCCACGACTCGTGAGACATCGAGATATATTCGTACAATATGCCTAAGACCTAGTAATTGGATAGGCTCGGACCATAGATACTATTCTTATGCGCCCGTTATTCGATTTAATATTCTAATTGAATTTTAATGTTCAATTGGAGGTTTTTAAGTTTTCTTGTGCGAGGTCTCATCAGATTATGCTTTATCTTGTTTACGTGATCTATTCTAAGCATGCATGACATACATCAAAGAATATAAGTAAACATACAACACCTAGCAGGATATGATTGATCGATTGCCCATCCTATGCGATTCATCACGAGCCAAGTGATGAATCAATTGGTCAGTCTAGGGTGGAAATTAAATGTCCTAACTATTACAATTTTCAAACCCATACATCATGGGCCTTCTTGTAATATCCAGCTTGATTGGGCCTCCATGTAATGAATTGGGCCTCCATGTCCTCCAAGGAAATGGGCCTCCATGCGTATCTCCAAGTCTTCATGAGGTCTTCTCGGCTCCAAGCCTAATCTAAGCCTATCTAACAAATTAAAAAATGGTCCTATTCTATTACATTTGTTTGCGCAAGCAAGGGCACCAATCAGGCCAATTTAATTACAACCCATAAATTAAATAAACCAAAACTACACAGGGCTTAAGGGCAAAATCGACCAATCCACATATTCACTCAAGAACATGCATAAATTCACATAAAGGCAAAAATGTAAATTTACCGGCTCCATTAATTTTAATTCGCAAAAATTTATTCAAGTTAATTAATTTTGAATTAACAATTAACCTCTAAGATTAATTAGCTCTTACTTGAGCTCTAAGTAATCTACAAATCTTATCTTGATTAAATTGGTTAATTAAGGTAATCTAAATCTCTAAGATTCTTACCTTATCCAAAACTCTAAGGTTCCCAAAATTTCCAAATCTCCAAGATTCTCAAGATAATTCTATTTTGTCTAGATTAGTTTAATTAAGGTAGTGTTCAAATCTAACAAGATAACTACCTTATCCAAAAACTCCAAGTTTCCTAATCTTCCAAAATTCTAAATTTTTAGAATTTTCAAAATAGGCAGAATTAGAGTCCAACCAGAAATCAACAAGTCGAAGACAATCGAAGACTGCCACGTGGATAACACACGCGCGGACACGAAGTCCGCGTGTGGCTTTCCGCGGCAGCTGCTGCTGCTCGTGACAGCGTGCGGCAGAGCGCGGCTGCGCGTGACAGCACACGGATGGCAGCCCGTAGGCTGCTGCCGTAGGCTGCTGCCGTGGGCTGCTCGCACGGCCTGCGTGCTGTTCGCACGCTGCCGTGGGCAGCAGCACGTGGTGGCCGCCCAGCCGCGGTGCGCTGCTGCGCACCGCCGCGTGCCACCGCGGTTGGATCCAATTAAAAAAAAAAAAATTGTTTTGATTACTCGTTGATTTAATTAAACAGATCCAGTCAATTAAATCCCAATCCAAAATAAAAACTAACATGATAAAAAATTTCGAATCTAAAATTATACATTAACTCTAAGTTAACAGATCTACGTTATAAAACATGCAAAGTTAAAGAACTAGCCACATAAATCAAACATATGATTTAATAAACACAGAATTTGCAAATTCATATATATATATACAAAGCCTAGAGTTGGCTCTGATACCACTGTTGGGATTCAGTAAGATAAACAGCCCTAGGCACAGCGGAATATAAAATTTTTAGGACCTCTTATGGAATCTTGCCAGGATACTACTCTAGGTGTATATATATGAATATTAATAAAACGATAGTATAAGTTTACACGTTATACCTATCTCCTTGCAAATCCTTAGTCAGCAAAACGAACTCTGATTTCTCCTCCAGCAAGTATAGATCCAAGCTCTGCAGCAGCGCCCCACGTGTTGCGCCTCTACGGGTTGATACACCACAATTACACGAAAATAATATATCTTGATCGACTAGAACACAAGGTATATTAAGATCTAGGACTTAGAAACGATTTTGGAACTACATCGAAAAACAAAAAATTCTTCCACAGGGAAGAAGGGGTTCGGCCGATCACACTGGGAGAGGGGAGAGAATTTTTGCTCTGCTCAATTTTTGCTTGTTGAGTTGTGTGAAAAATAACTACAAGAAAGCTACTTATAGTTATCTCCCTAACCTAGTCCTATTTGGACTAGGATTCTTCTCTCCTATATGGGCCATGGCCCTCTTTAATTTAGAAGACTAAGTCTTCTAATTAATTCATGGCACAGTTAATTAATTTTGACCATGCTTTATTTCCCAATTAAATAGCCCAATTAGTTAACCAGTCTCCCAATTAATTAATTTTGACTCTAAGTCTAATTAATTAATTATTCCTTTAATTAATTAAATCCAACTTAATTAATTAACTCACAAATTAAATTCCAATTTAATTCATGATCCTGATCCAATTCCAATTAGATCCCATTTTGTTCCAATTGAGTCGACCCAGTCGACCCACCCATAATAATCGACCCAGTCGATTATTCACCAAGTCGACCCAGTCGACTCGATCGTTCTTATTTCCTCGCTTTCGCTTCATGTGTATTGTGTATGCCCCCGTAGGTTCACCACATAATTGGCCGTGGGTTATAATTAAATATTATTTAATTATTCGAGTAAGACTTACTCTAAATCAATCGAACACTCTGTCGATTGATCATTCCAAAATTAGCACCCCTGCCAATTTGGGAATTCTCCCACACTCCACGGTCGATATCCAGCCACAAGCCCATGGAGCCCAATCACTGGTGAATTAATTCAGTAAACCTTTTATCATTTATAATTTCCATATACGACATAATCTCTCCATCGATCAATCTCCCAGTCGAGAATCAAGGGTATGGTCTTTCATCGATTTCCCTTTTATTTTATCTCGACCTTATGTATTCTGATCTCGAAATAAATTCTCTTTGACTTAATCTTTATGAGCTACTTACATAAAGTCGTCAAATACCTTGGCCAAGGATTTTACCAGAATTAATTTCTCACAGAAATCCATAGGAGAATTTCTCAACCTATCAAGTCGGGTCAATGGATCCTTTGTTGATGATATGAATCTGCATACGAGTTCCTCTATACCCAATATGAGTCCTCAGAGAATTTCTGGCGATCCCCAGTCAGTCGAAACTCATATCAAAGCATAGACGTTCTCACACCAGATAAACCCTATCACCTCAAGTAGTTAGGGATCGTTCCTCGTATAATATTATAAATTTGGAATAACTTAAACCCTGATATGCGACTACCACTTCCATGCTGAGTTATTTCCTAATTGGGGTATTCAGTGCGCTTGCCATCCCATCAAGCCACCCACTTATGTGTATCGACCATCCCAGTCACGCTCGTGAACCCCAGCGTCCTCCAGTTAATCGGAGTATACACAACAGTGAGAGTCTAACCGAATCCAACGATGTCCTATCTCGATTGGATTCTATGACTCTTGAATATGTTTTAGATCACGGCCTTGGAGATCAGTCCACGGGTTGTCCCATAGCCCTGTGATCTAAGGACTTCTATCCTTATGCGTAGATAATTATTACATAAGATAAAGATGACCATTTAATAAAATGCATTTATTAATCGAAATTGAATAGTTCCTCATTTATTACAATAAATGCTTGTTGGGATTTCGTGGGTATAATTGTCAACTACAACGGTGCGGAATTTAAAATTTTTATATCCACATCCCAGCATCTTATTAGTACATATGAATAAGGTTGAATTTATTTAAGCATACAAATACAAAAATAAATACAGTGGTAAAATTGCGATTTTACCTCACCACAGGCAAGGTGGTGGTTTCTCCGGTCTTCTTGTCGGATCACTAGAGCACCCCAAGTGTTGTGCCTCTAGAGAATAGTCCACACCAGCTGGATCTGCAATCACTTTAATCCTCAGGCTCAGAACTAGGAGAAAAGCAGCTCAGATTCAAGAGTTGGATTTAGATCCAACTCTAGATGTAGAACGGAAGAGGGAGAGAGGTGCTCGTCCCTTCTCCACAACCACGGCGGCGGCGGCTTGGTTGTAGAAGGTGGCGGCGGCTAGGGCTAGTGAGGGAGAGGGGGCGGCGGCTTGTAGAGAGTAGATTAGGGTTTAGTGTTTTTGCTAGGTTAGGATTTTGATTCTCCAAGACTCCTTTTTATAGGAGAGTTCAAACCCTATCCCTAATCTTATCTCTTAGCTTATGGGCCATCAGATAAGTCTGGCCCAACCCCTCTATTTAATTAGTCCTTTTAATTAAATAGCCCAAGTCATTTAATTAACCACTTTAATTAAATGGCCCATTTATTTAATTAATACTTTAATTAAATAATCCAATAAATCTAATTAAAGATTTAATTTAATTAATCAGATAAAATCTTATTAATTTTCTCTCTCCAGGAATTAACCCTTTAATTCCTTATCTTGATTTAACTTCTTTAAATCGTTCCGTTCTACAACTGACTATCACAGTTCCAGCTTTTGTGTGTGACCCTCTAGGTTCACCATCAATTGGCCGCAGGCTCACATTTCTGTGATTTAATTAATGAGCAATTAATTATTTAATTAATTGCTCCGATCAATTAAACTACTTTCAATTGACCACTCCAGAATTAATCTACCATCAATTCAGGAGTACCCACACCCCATGGTCGATGTCTAGCCACAAGCCCATGAGGCCCAACTTCAGGTGAATTGATTTCAGTGAACCTTAAACCTCTTATAAGTACTATGTACATACGGTCCCTCTAACGACTAATTTCCCGATCGAGACCTAGGGTGTGTGAATTGGTCGGCACATCTAATCATCTCGATTCTGTACTTTCTAATTCAGGATAATACTTCCAGTGTGACTGCTAAATCTGGAAACCCCTTTCCAAATCCGTCACTGACCATGGCCATGGATTTCTCGGAATGCATCATCTAAGAATGTACAGGAAATTCCCTCATCCATTACGATGAGTCGGTAGATCCTATATTGATGCTAACCATCCGCGCATATGACTATACGTACCCAACGTAGGCGCACAATGGACAAGCTAAGTGCCCGGCTCCTAAATCAAAGTACGCACACCCGTATACCGAATACGCCCTAGCATCTCAAGTCTAAGGACTAAATCGTACACTGTTATAAGTCTTGAGAGACATCCCACCACCGATATGCTTTTTAAGCACTTCCACAATGGGTCTCTCTGTTCGGGTCGTTCGATGCGTCCGATCTCCTATCGAACCACCTAGTCATATGCACTGACATTAACAATGTCTTGTTCATGAAACAACAACAAATTCACTTTAAGTGAATCATGCATAATCGTATAAGTCTTGACGATTCATTCGATACCCCGTCTCGATATGAATCTATGACTTGGAACAATTTTGAGATCACGACCTTTGATACTGTTTCATGATTAATTGCACCCAATATTGAAGTGAATAGTCCCGTAGTCATGAGTGATCTCAGGGTTTCAACCAATCGCTTAAAATGTGTTCGCGAAAGATGAAGATGGCCATTTGTTTATATTATGAATTCTCAATAAAATAAACAGTTCGTATTAATTGATAAATCAAAGATTCTGTCAAGATAAAATAATGTTCCTATTACAAGCTCTTTTGTTGGCTTGTAGGGCACTATCCTATCAATCTCCCACTTGCCCTAAAGCCAATCACAAACGTTTCTAAGACCCATCCTTGCCAGATGCTCTTCGAACACCTTTTGCGATAATGGCTTAGTTAGTGGATCAGCTACGTTATCCTTTGAGTCGACATGCTCCATTTGAATGTCTCCTCTACCTATGATCTCCCTGGTCACATGGTATTTCCTCAATACGTGTTTGGATTTGTGGTGTGATCTCGGCTCCTTCGCTTGAGCAATTGCCCCATTGTTGTCACAGTAGACTACAATGGGATTTGCAATGCTAGGTACCACATCCAGCTCTTGGATGAAGTTTCTCATCCAAACACTTTCCTTCGCTGCATCTGATGCGGCGATATATTCTGCTTCAGTGGTTGAGTCTGCAGTGGTCGACTGTTTGGAGCTCTTCCAACTCACCGCTGCGCCGTTGAGGCAAAATATATATCCAGAATTGGATTTAAAATCATCCACGTCAGACTGAAAACTCGAATCAGTGAATCCTTCGAGTTTCAATTCTCCACTCCCACCGTAGACCAAGAACATATCCTTAGTCCTTCTCAGGTACTTTAGGATAGCCTTTACGGCGGTCCAGTGTTCCTCCCCTGGATTCGACTGGTAGCGGCTCGTTACACTGAGAGCGTGAGCTACGTCAGGTCTAGTACATAACATTGCATACATTATGCTGCCAATGGCAGATGCATAAGGTATGAGAGACATTCTCTTTCTTTCTTCATCACTCGTAGGGCACATTGATTTAGAAAGATAGATTCCATGTCTCATTGGAAGCAATCCTTTCTTGGATTCTTCCATACTGAATCTTTTCAGTATAGTGTTAATGTACTGGGATTGGGAGAGACCTAACATCTTCTTCGATCTATCTCTGTAGATACGTATGCCTAGTACGTAAGATGCGTCTCCCATATCCTTCATGGAGAATTGTGTGGATAACCACGCTTTCGTCTGCGTCAACGTTCTGATATCGTCTCCGATCAACAGAATGTCATCGACATATAACACAATAAATTGTACCGAACTCCCATCGAATTTCTTGTACACACATGACTCATAAACGTTCTTGATGAAGCCATACCCCTTGACTGTCTCATCAAAACGTATGTTCCAGGTTCGGGACGCCTGTTTTAGGCCATAGATTGACCTTTGAAGTTTGCAAACCTTATGCTCACTTCCTTTAGATGTAAAGCCTTTTGGCTGTTGCATATAAATTTCCTTATCAATGTCGCCATTGAGAAAAGCGGTCTTTACATCCATTTGCCATATCTCGTAGTCATGCCACGCGGCTATGGCTAATAGTATCCGAATGGATTTAGACATCGCTACTGGCGAGAAGGTTTCCTCATAGTCTATTCCAGGTCTTTGAGAATAACCTTTTGCCACAAGGCGAGCCTTATGAGTTAATACCTCTCCATTCATTCCTAGCTTGCGCTTGAAGATCCACTTGCAGCCTACAGGGATGGTTCCCTCAGGTGGATCAACCAAAGTCCATACTTTGTTGGAATGCATGGAATCCATTTCGGATTGCATGGCTTCCTGGCACGCACCCGAATCTATGTCTGACATAGCTTCTTCGTATGTCCTTGGATCAGTGTCCAATTGATCGTTTTCGTGAATAAAGTCATATCTTTCAGGCTCTCTACGAACTCGATCGGACCTACGAAGTACTGGTGTACTAGATGGTTCAACGGGTTCAGGATCAACTCCCACTGCTTGTGGGGATGGGTCCAATTCCTGGACTTCATCAAGTTCTACGGATATCCCGCTTCTTTTAGTGAGGAAGTCATCCTCCAAGAAGTGGGCGTTCCTGGACACAAACATCTTTTGTTCCTTAGGTTCGTAGAACAGGTATCCAATGGATTCCTTTGGATACCCCACAAATTTGCACAAACTAGATCTACTATCTAGTTTATCTCCTTTCTTGTTTCTTACATAGGCAGGAGATCCCCATACTCGTAGATATGAGTATATGGGTGCTTTACCAAACCACTCTTGGTATGGCGTCGTCGGCACCGACTTTGAAGGTACAATGCTAAGTATCTTCGAAGCAGTTAATAGGGCTTGGCCCCAAAACGAAAAAGGAAGGTCAGCGAAACTCATCATGGAACGAACCATGTCTAACAAAGTTCTGTTCCTTCTCTCAGACACACCATTCAACTGCGGTGTTCTAGGAGGAGTTCGCTGAGAGAGAATTCCATTCTCTACAAGATAATCGAGGAATTCTTGACTTAAGTATTCACCACCTCGATCCGACCGAAGTGCCTTGATACTATGTCCAAGTTGATTCTCAACTTCCATTCGAAACTCTTTGAATTTATCAAAAGCTTCGGACTTATACTTCATCAGGTATACATACCCATAACGACTGAAGTCGTCTGTGAAGGTTATGAAGTATGAGAATCCTCCTCTCGCACTGATACTCAGTGGTCCACAAACATCAGTATGGATTAAATCCAAGGTTCGTTTGGTTCGCTCCGGTTTCCCAGTAAATGGCGCCTTGGTCATTTTTCCCTTGAGACAGGATTCGCAAGTTGGGAGATCATCTAGGTTCTTTATTTCAAGAGCCCTAGAGGAGACCAACTTTTGAATTCTACTCTTGAAAATATGTCCAAGCCTAGCGTGCCAAAGTTGTGGATTGTTTTCATCTTGCTTTCTTTTCTTTGATTGAATGTGCATGACATTAGAATTAGCAGGTTCTAAGGAATAAAGACCATCTATCAAAGTACCACAAGCATAAGTAAAACCACATTTTATTATGCTAAAACTTCCATTAGAAATGGAAAAACAAAAACCATCATTGTCCAATAAAGGAATAGAAATAATGTTCTTGATAATCGTTGGTACGTACAAACAGTCTTTCAAAACCAAAGAAAAATTTCCTAGGACTAATTCAACGTCTCCTATGGCCTCTGCCGCAACCCTAGCTCCGTTTCCAAAGCGCAGGATTCTATCCCCAGGTTTAAGAGGCCTTACTGCTCCCATTACCTGCAAATCATTGCAGATATGAGAACCGGCTGCGGTGTCTAACACCCATGATGCACAGTTAATAGAAATATTAACTTCAATAAAGAAAATACCTTTGACCACCTCTTTCAGGTAGTCTGGGCAGTTCCTTTTCAAGTGCCCTGCTTTCTTGCAGTGGAAACATTCATCTTCTGGGCTTTTTCTTTTCTTCTCGACAACCTTCTTGGTTGTTTTAGAAGAGATTACTTTCTTCTTCTTTTTCTTGCCCTTCTTAGGCTTTGCAGCCTTGGGTTGCTCAGCAATCATGACAGACTTCTCCCTTTTCAAGGTTGATTCTGCCGTGACCAATAAATTGTTCAGTTCGTGTAGAGCGAGCTCTCTATCTTCCATATTGAAGTTCAGCACGAACTGATCAAATGAGCGCGGCAGAGTATGGAGGAGGAGGTCATTGCGAAGGTCAGCATGCAGGTCTACGTCCAAATTCTCCAGTTTTTCAACCAGATTAATGAAGCGCAAACAGTGATCCTTCACACTTGAACCCTCAGCCATTCTCAGATTGAATAATTCTTTTGTAGTCTTGAACCTTTCGGTCCTAGACTTCTCTCCAAACAACTCTCGGAGATGAAGAATTATGTCAGCAGCATGCAACATCCTTGCATGCTGTTTCTGCAGCTCATTGGTCATTGATGCCAGCATGAGGCAACGAACCTGAATGTCATCATCGACCCACCTTTGATGGGTAGCTCGTTCCTCTTCCGAAACCCCTTCCGGAAGCGCACCAGGCATGGGTGCATCGAGAATGTAACTCCTTTTCTCGGAGTCGAGGACTATCCTCAGATTTCTAAGCCAGTCGACAAAATTTGATCCGTTCAGTTTGTTAGTGTCAAGGATGATAGCTAATGGATTCTTAGACATTTTTGCAGAATTGATCTACAAAAGTAAATGATAACGTTTAGCTGACTGATCTATATTAATACTTATAATTAATGATGTTGGACTTGTTATCGAAAAAGTTCTCCCACTATTTTCTCGAAACAATTACCCCTTCAATTGTTCGGGAAATCTAATCTCCTAGTAGGTCTTGACGTCCCAGCAGACATTAATTGCACCCACGACTCGCGGTCATACAATTAACTCCCCAGGTAGGTATACTTTTACCAATTGTGTTCCTCCACAACCTTCAAGCTATTTTGCCTCGGTCTTCGCACTTATCTAGCACTGCTACATCATAAGTGTTACTAATCGTTAAGTCTAACCCATCAATCTTGATGAGTAACTGGCCCGGTCGTGAAGTCCCCGTAACTAGTTATCGGTCGATAATCACATCCCGACCAGTCCTCACCCTTGTCGAGTTTAGTTAAAAACAGGAATCAAGGAATTTCGTGTATTGTCCCTTTCTTCGCCTAGGGTGCCAGACTCTGGATCACCTTCAACGATAAGTAGACAACTTACACTAGTCCCTATTGATGGAAGGCTTGGATCTTTAAAACATCATTTTAAATGTACCCAATGTGACTTAATATTATTTTCAAGAGGGGTTTTTCGGGTTTAAGAGTTTGAGGTAACTCTTCTCGAGATCTCACCGTTCCAGTTATGCATTATCTTTTATTTACGATCTAAATATAACTAGCGCGCATCACCATACAAGCTCAGATATAAATACGTAAATAAATACATACACACCTAGCATGCATGCTACCACAGTATGTTTTCGATCGGGAGCCTCCTATGCGGACCACCATCGAGCCAAAGACGATGGTCCTATTGGTCAATCTATTAGGTTTCAAGGAGACCTACTCTATTACACATTTTACCATGCATACATGGCCTTTAGTCTTCTTGGGCTCCCACCTTGCTTGTAACGGGCCTCCATTCTAAACTAATAAAACAGTAAAGCCCTATCTATTACAATGGCTCAAAGTGGCCCAAAACTTAAGGCTCGCAGGCCCAATAAAACCAATAAGATGATTAATAACCAATCACATCTACCCTAAGGGTCAAGGCTCGGCGCGATCGAAAACCACGTAAACAATTTCACGTAGAGCAAGAAACAAGTAAAATCTAATTTCCTATTTCTTATCCCATTTTAAAACAGCCCCTTTTAAAAACCTAAAGATTCTAGTTTTAAAACCCCTTCTAAAACAATCTCTAACATCATTTTAAATCTCCTTTAAAATGACCCTTTGATTCTCACTTTAAGTCCCTACTAATTATGATAAAATTGACTTTCCGGATTTACTAAACCCTTTTAGTGCACAAAACAGTTTCTGTTTTTCAAGTTTGAAAAATTGCATTTCGGCCCCTGAATTTTCAAAAATTATACTTTGACCCCTCAACTTTTGGAAATTACAAATTAGCCCCAAAATTTCCAGAATATGCAAATTGGACCAAAAAGCAGAAAATTAATAAAATTTCCAGAAACTTTTGTTTATTTCAAAACAGACCCCAGATTTACGGAAAATAGCTAAAACACCCCTAACCTTTCGTAAATTGCAAAATGGTCCAGATTTTGAAAAATTCCAGAATTTACAATTTGGTCCAGAATTGCAGAAAAACAAAATTTTAATTTCTGTCCAGATTTATAAAAAATCGTAATTTGCAAATAAGCCCTCCAATTTTTGGAAATTACATTTTAGGCCCAAAAACCGAAAAGTGCATAAATCCGAACACTCAATTTATCATAACAAGTAAGAATCAAATATCAGAACACAACAAATACATATAATCACATAATTTGATGCATTCATGCCTTTTTCATATGTACATAATAAGTTAGGCTCTGATACCACTGTTGAGATTTCGTGGGTATAATTGTCAACTACAACGGTGCGGAATTTAAAATTTTTATATCCACATCCCAGGCATCTTATTAGTACATATGAATAAGGTTGAATTTATTTAAGCATACAAATACAAAAATAAATACTGTGGTAAAATTGCGATTTTACCTCACCACAGGCAAGGTGGTGGTTTCTCCGGTCTTCTTGTCGGATCACTAGAGCACCCCAAGTGTTGTGCCTCTAGAGAATAGTCCACACCAGCTGGATCTGCAATCACTTTAATCCTCAGGCTCAGAACTAGGAGAAAAGCAGCTCAGATTCAAGAGTTGGATTTAGATCCAACTCTAGATGTAGAACGGAAGAGGGAGAGAGGTGCTCGTCCCTTCTCCACAACCACGGCGGCGGCGGCTTGGTTGTAGAAGGTGGCGGCGGCTAGGGCTAGTGAGGGAGAGGGGGCGGCGGCTTGTAGAGAGTAGATTAGGGTTTAGTGTTTTTGCTAGGTTAGGATTTTGATTCTCCAAGACTCCTTTTTATAGGAGAGTTCAAACCCTATCCCTAATCTTATCTCTTAGCTTATGGGCCATCAGATAAGTCTGGCCCAACCCCTCTATTTAATTAGTCCTTTTAATTAAATAGTCCAAGTCATTTAATTAACCACTTTAATTAAATGACCCATTTATTTAATTAATACTTTAATTAAATAATCCAATAAATCTAATTAAAGATTTAATTTAATTAATCAGATAAAATCTAATTAATTTTCTCTCTCCAGGAATTAACCCTTTAATTCCTTATCTTGATTTAACTTCTTTAAATCGTTCCGTTCTACAACTGACTATCACAGTTCCAGCTTTTGTGTGTGACCCTCTAGGTTCACCATCAATTGGCCGCAGGCTCACATTTCTGCGATTTAATTAATGAGCAATTAATTATTTAATTAATTGCTCCAATCAATTAAACTACTTTCAATTGACCACTCCAGAATTAATCTACCATCAATTCAAGAGTACCCACACCCCATGGTCGATGTCTAGCCACAAGCCCATGAGGCCCAACTTCAGGTGAATTGATTTCAGTGAACCTTAAACCTCTTATAAGTACCATGTACATACGGTCCCTCTAACGACTAATTTCCCGATCGAGACCTAGGGTGTGTGAATTGGTCGGCACCTCTAATCATATCGATTCTGTACTTTCTAATTCAGGATAATACTTCCAGTGTGACTGCTAAATCTGGAAACCCTTTTCCAAATCCGTCACTGACCATGGCCATGGATTTCTCGGAATGCATCATCTAAGAATGTACAGGAAATTCCCTCATCCATTACGATGAGTCGGTAGATCCTATATTGATGCTAACCATCCGCGCATATGACTATACGTACCCAACGTAGGCGCACAATGGACAAGCTAATTGCCCGGCTCCTAAATCAAAGTACGCACACCCGTATACCGAATTCGCCCTAGCATCTCAAGTCTAAGGACTAAATCGTACACTGTTATAAGTCTTGAGAGACATCCCACCACCGATATGCTTTTTACGCACTTCCACAATGGGTCTCTCTGTTCGGGTCGTTCGATGCGTCCGATCCCCTATCGAACCACCTAGTCATATGCACTGACATTAACAATGTCTTGTTCATGAAACAACAACAAATTCACTTTAAGTGAATCATGCATAATCGTACAAGTCTTGACGATTCATTCGATACCCCGTCTCGATATGAATCTATGACTTGGAACAATTTTGAGATCACGACCTTTGAGACTGTTTCATGATTAATCGCACCCAATACTGAAGTGAATAGTCCCGTAGTCATGAGTGATCTCAGGGTTTCAACCAATCGCTTAAATGTGTTCGCGAAAGATGAAGATGGCCATTTGTTTATATTATGAATTCTCAATAAAATAAACAGTTCGTATTAATTGATAAATCAAAGATTCTGTCAAGATAAAATAATGTTCCTATTACAAGCTCTTTTGTTGGCTTGCAGGGCACTATCCTATCAATGCTAGCCATACAGCTGGCTTGCAGGACACTATTTCTATCAACATTTCCATCTTCTTCAGCAGCATCAGTATCCTTGTTTTCAGCTTCTCCATTTCCTTCAGCCATTTCTTCAAGTGCTTGGTTCTCTGGCTCTTCTGGTTTCTCTTGAGCAGCAGCAGAGTCTACTTCAGTAGCTTGAACAGTTGTCTCTTCCCTTTTCTCTTCCCCCTTTTTGTCATCATCAGGGTTAACATGAGGGTTAAGTGCAACAGTTTGGATTTGGGCAGCATCACACAAGTTCTTGACATTCTGATTTATTAATTCTTGGATTGAGCTGAGATGATTAAGAGCAGTGGTGATGTAGTCAGCTTGATCATTGATGCAGTCAATGATGAGTTGTAATGTGGAGATTTCCTCATCAATCTTGGTGGCAGTTTTGTGAAATTCTTCTACCAACAAATAATTCTTAGTCGTCTCCTCATCAGCAACTTTGATGAATGTGTTTGTCAGATGAGCAATACTATCTTCATTTCTCTTCAAGGCAGCATGAAGATGATCAACATCAGCTTTGACATCTTCAATACTTCTTTTCATGTTCAAGATACTATGCATCATCCTCAGAGTATTATCTTCAGGCAGTGGGAAGTTATCAATGGCATCCTTAACCATTTTTGCATTTTCTTTCTGCATTTGCTCCAGCTGCAGTCTGTTCCTCTCTTCCATTTGCTTCAAGGAGTTTTCAAGCATCAATTGGAAGGCTTCCATCAATGATGAGTGCATATCAGCTGTTGGAATAGGAGTTGATGCAGTTTGATCTTCTTCCTGTTGAACAGGAATGTCTTTCAGATCAGCTTTATCTTCAGGCTTTCCCTTATCAGTCCACTCAATGGCTAAGGGCTCTTTTGCAGCATCAGTCTGATTTGTGACATCTTCAAAGATCTTGTTAACAATTTTGCCATCATCAGTGAAAACAGTTGTCTGACGGATCGTCCAACAGGCAGACGATTTGGAGCAGATGTCTTCACCTTAGGCAACTCTTGATAACTTTTCATTTCCTTGCCAAATGTGATCTGCTGTACGCTGGGTAAACAGGCAGATCACTTGGAGATCCTTGTTCATATTTTGAACGCTGAGCCCATTTCTCCAAGGAAGTATGAACAGCAACTTGCACAACCCTGTGTATAGGATCTTCTTGCTTTCTCCTTTTGGCAGGCAAAGAGTCAGAGATGGTCTTTGCTTCTGCAGCAGCAGCTTCTTGAGCATATTTGTGCATCACATCTCTAACATAGGCAGGATCCAGTGCTTTGGTGATGGAATTTGTTTGCAACCAGCTGAGAACCCACTTCTCCTCAGCAACAAACTCTTTCCAGCTCTGGACTTCTTCAACAGACTTATTCATCCTAAAGTCTCTCCATCTGATGTATCTTTCCTTTTCTTAGATGAACAATGTTTTACGCTGCAGCTTCTCATCAATATGAGTCAAGGCAGCTGCAAATCTATTGAAAATAGCAGGGTCAGTATTAACAATCTGAAAAGCTTTTCTCACTTCAAATCTTTTCTTTTCGGGAATCACACTAGCAGGCATTTTCTTCTTGGCATTCATTGATTCTCCAATCTTAATGCCACCAGCTGTGTTTGGTCCGTGAGAGTCTTTCTTGCTGAGCTCAAGAACAAGTTCTAACTCTGCATTTTCAGCCTCAGTCATTTTACTTTTTTGTTCTTCTTTCTCAGCTTCAATTTTACTGAGCTCTAGGACCCTTTGTTCTTCTTGTTCATCCCTCTTCCTCTGCTCTGCTTCTTCTCTTTTTCTTTTGTTAGCAGCAGACACTTTCTTCCTTTTGATGACAATTTTTTTCTTCCCTTTCTTCTTGTCGTCTGTCTGTGCTTCTTGGGTAGCAGAAGGTTCGGGAGCAGCAGATGCAAGTGGTGCAACTGCAGCATAAATGATGATCTGCACTTCAGGATCATCATGAGGTTGAGCAACCTCAGCTGTTGGTGCGGTTGAAGTAGTCTGTGGGACAGTTTGATTTTCAGCTTGCTTCTCAGCAGCAGACTTTTCTTCAGCTCCAGCATGCCTCTCTGCTGATTGAGGGCTTTGTCTGACTAAGTCTGAGGGCTTGGCAGGAGATGGTTCAAAAACCACTTTCCTCTTAGCCGACTTCTTTGTAGCAGGCTTTTCTTTGACAGGTTTAGAAGCAGCAGTGTCTATCAATTGGCTTCTAGTCCTCTTTGCTACTTTGTTAGCATTTACTTCTTTTGACACTGTTCTTGATGGAGATCCAGCAGATATCTCCAATACTTCATCAACTCTTTTTATGGCAGCGTCAGTAGCAGTTTGCTTTCTTTTGTCTGTTCTGGCTTGAACAACAGACTTTGCAGTTTTAACAGACTTCTTTTGCCTTTTTGCAGGAACATTGTCCTTAGGCTCCTCCACTTATTCTTCTTCATCATTTTTCCTCCTAGAGCCTCCCTTAACAGCTTGCTAGTGAACCATAGCCTTGGCATTGTAAATGACTTTTCCATTAGTCAAATCACAATCCAGCAACACGAACAGATGACTAAGAGTGATCCTATGATTTGTCTGCTTCTTCTTGTGGAAATTTGCAAGGATATACCATACAATTTCGGCCCAGTTCACTTCAAACCCATAGTGAACAGCTATCATCATAGCATACATCTTCATAGTCACACTATCTAAAGAGAAAGTGCAGTTCTCAATTATCTTTGCCACCATATCAGCCATACGCTGATATTTATCCTTCAACTGCCTTTTCTTTATATTCTAGATAGTATTTCTCCTTCGTGAGCACAGATGCTCCAGAATTCTTGTTCCTTCTCCTCAGCCATTGTTGTCAAGTATGTTCTTCCTTGGTTGGACAGACCGTACTTCTCATGAAGCAGAGTGGGGGTGATTACAATATCTTTTCCGCCAAATGTTGCCTTGATCTCAAGTTTATTGAAATCAACAGCATCCTTTGCTCCGTAAAATTCCAACACCTGGTCCTCATAGACCATTTCGTCATGTCCTTCCATGAATTTTACAAGGGTTGCAGCTTTGAATTTTTCCAGAATAGTCTTCATTACAGCGGTTCCAGATTTGTGATATGTATCATAGACAAGATACATACCCTCAGCTCTTTCTTTTTGTTGAGGAGTCATTTTGATTATGTAGAAGATTAGAGAAAGCACAAGAAACTTTGCAGAATTGAAAGCAGAATTTCTCACAAATGCCTTTGAATATTTTTGGGTGCGTAAAGAGTTACAAGGCTGATCAGATTTGATTTTATAGAGTTAGGGTATTTCGATTTTCGTGATACACGCTAACCGTTAGATACGTTTTATGTCAGTTCTGATCGTGCGGGCGTCAGTTACGCGATTCAAAATTCAAAAAGCATTAAATGTCAGGCAGGAATGCGAACCGCCTTAGTATACTTGTAAAAGCGTGTTTTGAATTAAACGTTTTTAACATACAAAGCTTTTACATAGCTGATCAGACGAGTAAACTTAAATACTTATCTGATGAGACCAGTGTCCTGATGACATATTGTTATCAGTGAAAGCCAATAACTGATAACCTTCCTCAGCTATTTTTCAATCCAGCTAGATGATTAATCTTCAATCTTCAAGAAATAAGATCTTCTCTTGAGAGCATAACTTCAACTAACTTTCATTAACAGATTTCATCTTTTAATCAGAAGTACCACTAGTCTTACACGTTCCCCCTGACTTTAAGATTCCATAAGTTAACTAGTCTGTTGAGAGTTAACCTTGAAGATAAATAAGATGAGTAAGCTGATGAACTTCAGTCTTCTGATGAATTCCCCCTCAGCTTATGCATCCAAATTTAGTAGACCTAGTTCAGCTCTTAAAGTCAAAAACCTTGCATCACTTAGAGGTTTTATGAAGATGTCAGCGATCTGATTTTCAGTAGGAACTTTTTATATGATGACATTTTCTTTTTCCACATGATCTCTTATGAAGTGATGTTTGATCTCTATGTGTTTAGTCCTTGAATGACTTGTAGTATTTTGAGTAAGAGAAATTGCACTTGTATTATCACAGTAGATGGGTATTCCACTGATTCTGATGTTGTAATCTTCTAGTTGATGCTTCAACCAAAGTATTGTGCACAGCAAGCTCCAGCAGCTATGTACTCAGCTTCAGTAGTAGATATGGATACTGAAGTCTGTTTCTTACTCATCCATGAGATCAGGCGACTACCTAAAAATTGACAGTACCTGTTGTACTTTTCCTATCAATTTTGCAGCCTGCAAGGTCAGAATCTGAATAGCCAATTAGTTCAAATCCAGATTCTCTAGAGTACCATAATCCCAAATCTTGAGTGCCTTTGAGATATTTGAGTATCCTCTTGGCAGCTAGGAGATGAGATTCCTTAGGGTTTGATTGATATCTCGCACAAACCCCAACAGAGTACATGATATCAGGTCTGCTAGCTGTTAAGTATAACAGTGACCCAATAATTCCTCTGTATTTGGTAATGTCCACTGATTTGCCATCTTCATCATTATCCAAACGAAGTCCAATAGACATTGGAATATTAACAGATGAGCTAGTTTCCATACCAAATTTCTTAAACAAATCTTTTGTATATTTAGCTTGGTTGATGAATATTCCATCTGGCAACTGTCTTACATGCAAACCAAGAAAATAATTAAGTTCTTCCATCATGCTCATTTCAAACTTGTTCTGCATCTGCTTTGAGAACTTATCACACATCTGTTGATTTGTTGAACCGAAAATAATATCGTCCACATATATTTGCACAAACAATATACGATTTTCCCATTCAATAGTGAATAAGGTCTTATCTACCTTACCTTTACGAAATCCTTTAATTAAAAGAAAATCAGATAGGGTATCATACCATGCTCTTGGAGCCTGTTTCAGTCCATATAGGGCTTTCTTCAGATGATACACCTTGTCTTCTTCTTGATAAACTTCAAAACCAGGTGGTTGTTCAACATATACTTATTCTTGCAATTATCCATTGAGAAAAGCTGATTTCACATCCATTTGATAGACTGTGAAAATTTTGTGAGCAGCATAGGCGAGAAACAATCTGATTGCCTCCAATCTTGCTACTGGTGCAAATGTTTCATCAAAGTCAATACCTTCTTCTTGGCAATAACCCTTGGCAACTAATCTTGCTTTGTTTCTGGTGACAACACCATCTTCATTCATTTTATTCCTGAACACCCATTTAGTGCCAATTACCCTTTGATGACTTGGTCTAGGAACTAAGTACCAGACTTCATTCCTTTCAAATTGATTCAGCTCTTCTTGCATAGCATCAATCCAGTTTGAATCATTAAGAGCTTCTTCAATCTGTTTAGGCTCTATTTGAGATAGGAAGCTGACAAACATGGCATCATTTGCAACAACTCTCCTTGTCTTTACTCTATCCAAAGTATCACCAATCACCAGCTCTGGTGGCTGATTCTTGAGCCATCTAAGATCAGGTTGCAAATCTGAATGTTGTCCTCTGTTTTGATCTTGCAACACTACTGTTGGAAATCCAGTAGTAGTCTGTTGAACAGCAGTTGTTTGTTGAACATCCTCTGATCTGTCAGCTGTTTGCAACTCTTCTGTTAGACAATCAGCAGTGTGATTTTGAACAACACTCGAGTTAGCAGCTGAGTTGAGATCAGGTAGTATGATGGGTATATACTCTTCATTTCTTTCAACACTCAATTTCTGAAAATCAGTAGACATGTTTTGATCAGTACTTTGATTCTTTTCAAAAGATTGATTTGGTTCATCAAATACTACGTGAATGGATTCTTCTATAAGGCCATCTCCAACCCGTAGGGCTATTTACAGCCCTGGGGTGTCAATCTCCACCCGGGGAATCTGCACCCCCCTGAGCATCATCTCCAACCGGTAGGGCTATCTCTTCCAATTAATTAAAAAAAAAAAAAGTCTTCCCCACTCTCACCTATATTATCTATAATAATAATAATAATAATAATAATAATAATAATAATAATAATAATAATAATAATAATAATAATAGTACCAATAATAATAATAATAATAATAATAATAATATTAATATTAATAATAATAATTTTAAAAATAAGTAATATTAATTTAAATATGAAAATGCATAATAATTAATTTTAGAGACAATGATAATAAAATAATAATATTACATTCGGGACAAGAAAAACAACAAGGATTACACGAAAATAACAACGAAATTGCAACGATGAAGACAACATTGAAAATGCAAAAATACAACATAAGTAAACAAAAACAAAAATGCAACGATGGAAACAACAATCATTAGGCGTTGGGAAAATAATCAAAAGGGTTGTTTCCTGGATTCGACGACCCTCATCCAAACAAATTTTTCGCAAGTTGTTTTTGTTGTATCTGTTTCCTTTTAAGCTTAAATATAGATTTTGTGTCTGGAGTGAAGGTAGATGTATCCATCGTCAAAATTTTCAAATCATTCTCCTCCTCTTTCATCGCCATTAGCTCGGTGTGCCTTCGGACACGTCCTTCTTCCAGCATGCGATTCATTTCGTTAGTTTCTCGAATGCTTTGGGAATATAATTCTAAAGAGGCAGAATTAGCAGAGGCCTTGGCCTTGCCCTTTTTGGCCTTTTTAGTTCCCATTGGTCTCCCTGATGTATTTTCTTCACTTGGAGTCCCCAGGCTAGAAGGTGTTTCAAATTGAGCCTCCTCAGGTGTAAAGTCAATATGCGGAGTATAACCTGGTGGTGGGGACTCCATTTGTTGGGAGGAAATGTGCGATGATTGCGTTTGGAATCGATCCGGCCCAGTTTGCCTTTGAGTTGGAGCAGCGTTGCTTAGATTAGTATAAGTAATACGATGTTGCAAAATTGCCCAGCAGTGGTGCAAAGTAAAAGTCGAGCCATGTTGGTTCTTATATATTGCGTGTACCATACCTTGCTAGAAATATAAATTGAGAGTTAATATATATCACATAATTGAGTATGAAGTTCTAAAGTCCGAAAAATTATCTCGTCTTGAAGGTTGGTTCCACTTGCATAAGCTCTTTGTGCTTCAGTGAGTGCGGAATACCATTTGTTGCAATCTTTATAAATGACCTTCTTCCATCGGCACATTATTGCTTCTTTCGATCGATGTTCAACTTGGATGCCTTGAGACACGATTGCTTCATACATTGAGCTGATGATATCATCCCACATAAGCAGGCCTTTTTTTTATTTCCGCGGATTGGATCATCAGAATGTTGGACGAATGCTCTGCAAAGAGCTTCATCTTCGTATGTGTGCCAATTTTTCTTAGGAGCCATAGAGAGATGATGATAATTTTCTTAGAAGAGATGATAATTTAGTTGGAAGAGATGAAGATAGTTGTGAATAAATTTTGCCGTCGACCATCTCTATTTAAGGACCGTTCAGTATGCACTGTACACTATTCACTATGCACTATTCACTATGCATTATGCACTATGCACTATTCACTAATAATAACGTTTGGCAGAGTCACGGGTTTTTGCATTGTACAAAGTCACGGGTGTATGCACTGTACAAAGTCACGGGTCTTAAATTGGCTGATATTTTTGCTGTCAATTTGGGCAGAGTCACGGGATTTCAATTTAAAGTATGGGGTTTTTGCTGTCAATTTGACAGAGTCACGGGAATTCAAATTAAAGCCTGTTATTTTTGCTGTCAATTTGACAGAGTCACGGGATTTTAAATTAAAGCCTGAGTTTAATTTGCTGTCAATTGGGCAGAGTCACGGGATTTCAAATTAAAGCTTGGGATTTTTACTGTCAATTTGACAGAGTCACGGGATTTCAAATTAAAGCCTGGGATTTTTGCTGTCAATTTGGCAGAGTCACGGGATTTCAAATTAAAGCCTGAGTTTAATTTGCTGTCAATTAGGCAGAGTCACGGGACTTCCATTACTTCCATTATAAATATCCACACCAATGCCTTGTTTATTACTTTCATAACTCTCATCAACTGTCAAAACTTACAAGATTTTTACTACCATTTAAAAAAAGGCCACAAATACCGAACGAATTACTTCCATTATAACAAAAATGAGTTCACCCTTTGGTGATTTTGGTTCGAGTTCCAGTAATAACAATTTTTATGATCAATATTTACAAGAGCTTCAAGAACAGGAAGATACAGCTCAGGTCGAATTTCATAACCAAATTGAAACGGGGAAGCGTTTCATTGATGAACATGCACTCGAATTTCTACAAGAACAACCTGTACATGGTGGCTCTGTTCCTGGGCGTTTGTATAAATCTCGGGATAGAAAAGCTAAGTACTTAGCCTCCATGAAAGATTACTTCGTTGAGAGGTCGGTTTATACAGATCAAGACTTTCGACGTCGGTTACGGATGAAAAAACCCCTATTCTATCGGGTGCTTGCTGATTGCGAGCGAGAAAATCCATATTTTCGGAAAAGGAATGATAATTGTGGACGACCGGGGTTTGAACCTATCGTCAAAGTTGATTGTGCTATACGTATGTTGGCTTATGCAACCCCAGCTGACTGCATGGATGATAAACATGCTATTGGCGAGACGACAGCAATCGATACAATGCGCGAGTTTTGCAAAACTATTTTGCGGGTACACAAAGAAAATTACCTTCGTGCACCGAATGCTAACGATCTTGAAAGGCTTCTTCGCAAGGTGGAACGACGTGGTTTTCCAGGAATGATCGGGTCATTAGATTGCATGCATTGGACGTGGAAAAATTTTCCAACTGCATGGCAAGGGAGCTTTTCAGGTAAAACCCAAAAACCAACAATCGTTCTGGAAGCAGTGGCGTCGTTCGACACTTGGATATGGCATGCCTTTTTTGGCGTACCCGGGGCTCAAAATGATATCACCGTCCTTGGTCGTTCACCCTTGTTCGACAATCTTGCTCAAGGAATTGCTCCATAAGTTTGTTACAAGGTAAATGATAGGGATCACTACATGACGTATTATCTCGCCGATGGGATATATCCAAAATGGGGGACGTTAATCCAAGTCATTAGACAACCGCGGAGAAACAAAGAGGCTCTATTTACTAAGCTACAAGAATCATACCGAAAGGATGTTGAACGAGCCTTTGGAATTCTTCAAAGTCGTTTTGCCATTGTAAAGCAACCGGGAAGGGGTTGGCATGTCGAGGACCTACGTGACATTATGTTGACGTGTATCATACTTCACAATATGATCGTGGAGGACGAAAGAGATGAATACAACGATTCTGACTCGGATGACGATGACACAGACATAACCAGATCTCGCGGGGCCCGTGCTACATTTTATCATGGACCTGAAAGAGATTACCAACCAAGAACAAGTCCTGGTATATCCCTCGAAGAGTATATGTGGCGTCGTCACACAATACGATCATTAGAAGTCAACAAACAACTTCAAAAGGACTTAGTCGCTCATGCGTGGGCCTTTCATCGTGGTTAAGATTTAAATTATTAGAATGTTTTTATTAGTTCTTATAAGTTAGTATCTACTTAATATGTTATTTTATTTATCTATATAAGTTGTTATTTGTATCCACGTATGTGTACAAGTATTTGGAGTAATTTAATGCAAAATTGTATTTCTACATTTTGTCTCAATTATACATTGAATATTAATGCTATATTAGAGTTTAAATAAAATTAAAATATTTCAAATCAAATTTTAAATGTGTCTAAATAAATTATTGTTTCATAGACAAATATATATAATTTTAAAATTAATAATGGATAAGAATTTTTTTATACTATAATTTTTTTGAATTTTACTTTCATGTTGCAATTTTTATATCTAATAATGTTACATCTTTAATTTAAATTAAATTGTTATTAAACCTAAAACAATTTTTATAATTAAATGTAACTTTAATTTTTAGTTAATTAAACTAAATAAGGTATTGTTAAAATTTGTAGTTAATTTTTAAAATATTTTTAACTATTTTTATTATTAGAATAAATTTTGCCGTCGACCATCTCTATTTAAGGACCGTTCACTATGCATTGTACACTATTCACTATGCACTATTCACTATGCATTATGCACTATGCACTATTCACTAATAATAACGTTTGGCAGAGTCACGGGTTTTTGCATTGTACAAAGTCACGGGTGTATGCACTGTACAAAGTCACGGGTCTTAAATTGGCTGATATTTTTGCTGTCAATTTGGGCAGAGTCACGGGATTTCAATTTAAAGTATGGGGTTTTTGCTGTCAATTTGACAGAGTCACGGGAATTCAAATTAAAGCCTGTTATTTTTGCTGTCAATTTGACAGACTCACGGGATTTTAAATTAAAGCCTGAGTTTAATTTGCTATCAATTGGGCAGAGTCACGGGATTTCAAATTAAAGCCTGGGATTTTTACTGTCAATTTGACAGAGTCACGGGATTTCAAATTAAAGCCTGGGATCTTTGCTGTCAATTTGGCAGAGTCACGGGATTTCAAATTAAAGCATGAATTTAATTTGATGTCAATTGGGCAGAGTCACGGGACTTCCATTACTTCCATTATAAATATCCACACCAATGCCTTGTTTATTACTTTCATAACTCTCATCAACTGTCAAAACTTACAAGATTTTTACTACCATTAAAAAAAAGGCCACAAATACCGAACGAATTACTTCCATTATAACAAAAATGAGTTCACCCTTTGGTGATTTTGGTTCGAGTTCCAGTAATAACAATTTTTATGATCAATATTTACAAGAGCTTCAAGAACAGGAAGATACAGCTCAGGTCGAATTTCATAACCAAATTGAAACGGGGAAGCGTTTCATTGATGAACATGCACTCGAATTTCTACAAGAACAACCTGTACATGGTGGCTCTGTTCCTGGGCGTTTGTATAAACCTCGGGATAGAAAAGCTAAGTACTTAGCCTTCATGAAAGATTACTTCGTCGAGAGGTCGGTTTATACAGAACAAGACTTTCGACGTCGGTTACGGATGAAAAAACCCCTATTCTATCGGGTGCTTGCTGATTACGAGCGAGAAAATCCATATTTTCGGAAAAGGAATGATAATTGTGGACGACCGGGGTTTGAACCTATCGTCAAAGTTGATTGTGCTATACGTATGTTGGCTTATGCAACCCCAGCTGACTGCATGGATGATAGACATGCTATTGGCGAGACGACAGCAATCGATACAATGCGCGAGTTTTGCAAAACTATTTTGCGGGTACACAAAGAAAATTACCTTCGTGCACCGAATGCTAACGATCTTGAAAGGCTTCTTCGCAAGGCGGAACGACGTGGTTTTCCAGGAATGATCGGGTCATTAGATTGCATGCATTGTACGTGGAAAAATTGTCCAACTGCATGGCAAGGGAGCTTTTCCGGTAGAACCCAAAAACCAACAATCGTTCTGGAAGCAGTGGCGTCGTTCGACACTTGGATATGGCATGCCTTTTTTGGCGTACCCGGGGCTCAAAATGATATCACCGTCCTTGGTCGTTCACCCTTGTTCGACAATCTTGCTCAAGGAATTGCTCCAAAAGTTTGTTACAAGGTAAATGATAGGGATCACTTCATGACGTATTATCTCGCCGATGGGATATATCCAAAATGGGGGACGTTAATCCAAGTCATTAGACAACCGCGGGGAAACAAAGAGGCTCTATTTACTAAGCTACAAGAATCATACCGAAAGGATGTTGAACGAGCCTTTGGAATTCTTCAAAGTCGTTTTGCCATTGTAAAGCAACCGGGAAGGGGTTGGCATGTCGAGGACCTACGTGACATTATGTTGACATGTATCATACTTCACAATATGATCGTGGAGGACGAAAGAGATGAATACAACGATTCTGACTCTGATGACGATGACACAGACATAACCAGATCTCGCAGGGCCCGTGCTACATTTTATCATGGACCTGAAAGAGATTACCAACCAAGAACAAGTCCTGATATATCCCTCGAAGAGTATATGTTGCGTCGTCACACAATACGATCATTAGAAGTCAACAACCAACTTCAAAAGGACTTAGTCGCTCATGCGTGGGCCTTTCATCGTGGTTAAGATTTAAATTATTAGAATGTTTTTATAAGTTCTTATAAGTTAGTATCTACTTAATATGTTATTTTATTTATCTATATAAGTTGTTATTTGTATCCACGTATGTGTACAAGTATTTGGAGTAATTTAATGCAAAAATGTATTTCTACATTTTGTCTCAATTATACATTGAATATTAATGCTATATTAGAGTTTAAATAAAATTAAAATATTTCAAATCAAATTTTAAATGTGTCTAAATAAATTATTGTTTCATAGACAAATATATATAATTTTAAAATTAATAATGGATAAGAATTTTTTTTATACTATAATTTTTTTGAATTTTACTTTCATGTTGCAATTTTTATATCTAATAATGTTACATCTTTAATTTAAATTAAATTGTTATTAAACCTACAACAATTTTTATAATTAAATGTAACTTTTATTTTTAGTTAATTAAACTAAATAAGGTATTGTTAAAATTTGTACTTAATTTTTAAAATATTTTTAACTATTTTTATTATTAGAATAAATTTTGCCGTCGACCATCTCTATTTAAGGACCGTTCACTATGCACTGTACACTATTCACTATGCACTATTCACTATGCATTATGCACTATGCACTATTCACTAATAATAACGTTTGGCAGAGTCACGAGTTTTTGCATTGTACAAAGTCACGGGTGTATGCACTGTACAAAGTCACGGGTCTTAAATTGGCTGATATTTTTGCTGTCAATTTGGGCAGAGTCACGGGATTTCAATTTAAAGTATGGGGTTTTTGCTGTCAATTTGACAGAGTCACGGGAATTCAAATTAAAGCCTGTTATTTTTGCTGTCAATTTGACAGAGTCACGGGATTTTAAATTAAAGCCTGAGTTTAATTTGCTATCAATTGGGCAGAGTCACGGGATTTCAAATTAAAGCCTGGGATTTTTACTGTCAATTTGACAGAGTCACGGGATTTCAAATTAAAGCCTGGGATCTTTGCTGTCAATTTGGCAGAGTCACGGGATTTCAAATTAAAGTCTGAGTTTAATTTGCTGTCAATTGGGCAGAGTCATGGGACTTCCATTACTTCCATTATAAATATCCACACCAATGCCTTGTTTATTACTTTCATAACTCTCATCAACTGTCAAAACTTACAAGATTTTTACTACCATTAAAAAAAAGGCCACAAATACCGAACGAATTACTTCCATTATAACAAAAATGAGTTCACCCTTTGGTGATTTTGGTTCGAGTTCCAGTAATAACAATTTTTATGATCAATATTTACAAGAGCTTCAAGAACAGGAAGATACAGCTCAGGTCGAATTTCATAACCAAATTGAAATGGGGAAGCGTTTCATTGATGAACATGCACTCGAATTTCTACAAGAACAACCTGTACATGGTGGCTCTGTTCCTGGGCGTTTGTATAAACCTCGGGATAGAAAAGCTAAGTACTTAGCCTTCATGAAAGATTACTTCGTCGAGGGGTCGGTTTATACAGATCAAGACTTTCGACGTCGGTTCCGGATGAAAAAACCCCTATTCTATCGGGTGCTTGCTGATTGCGAGCGAGAAAATCCATATTTTCGGAAAAGGAATGATAATTGTGGACGACCGGGGTTTGAACCTATCGTCAAAGTTGATTGTGCTATACGTATGTTGGCTTATGCAACCCCAGCTGACTGCATGGATGATAGACATGCTATTGGCGAGACGACAGCAATCGATACAATGCGCGAGTTTTGCAAAACTATTTTGCGGGTACACAAAGAAAATTACCTTCGTGCACCGAATGCTAACGATCTTGAAAGGCTTCTTCGCAAGGCGGAACGACGTGGTTTTCCAGGAATGATCGGGTCATTAGATTGCATGCATTGGACGTGGAAAAATTGTCCAACTGCATGGCAAGGGAGCTTTTCCGGTAGAACCCAAAAACCAACAATCGTTCTGGAAGCAGTGGCGTCGTTCGACACTTGGATATGGTATGCCTTTTTTGGCGTACCCGGGGCTCAAAATGATATCACCGTCCTTGGTCGTTCACCCTTGTTCGACAATCTTGCTCAAGGAATTGCTCCAAAAGTTTGTTACAAGGTAAATGATAGGGATCACTACATGACGTATTATCTCGCCGATGGGATATATCCAAAATGGGGGACGTTAATCCAAGTCATTAGACAACCGCGGGGAAACAAAGAGGCTCTATTTACTAAGCTACAAGAATCATACCGAAAGGATGTTGAACGAGCCTTTGGAATTCTTCAAAGTCGTTTTGCCATTGTAAAGCAACCGGGAAGGGGTTGGCATGTCGAGGACCTACGTGACATTATGTTGACGTGTATCATACTTCACAATATTATCGTGGAGGACGAAAGAGATGAATACAACGATTCTGACTCTGATGACGATGACACAGACATAACCAGATCTCGCAGGGCCCGTGCTACATTTTATCATGGACCTGAAAGAGATTACCAACCAAGAACAAGTCCTGATTTATCCCTCGAAGAGTATATGTTGCGTCGTCACACAATACGATCATTAGAAGTCAACAAACAACTTCAAAAGGACTTAGTCGCTCATGCGTGGGCCTTTCATCGTGGTTAAGATTTAAATTATTAGAATGTTTTTATAAGTTCTTATAAGTTAGTATCTACTTAATATGTTATTTTATTTATCTATATAAGTTGTTATTTGTATCCACGTATGTGTACAAGTATTTGGAGTAATTTAATGCAAAATTGTATTTCTACATTTTGTCTCAATTATACATTGAATATTAATGCTATATTAGAGTTTAAATAAAATTAAAATATTTCAAATCAAATTTTAAATGTGTCTAAATAAATTATTGTTTCATAGACAAATATATATAATTTTAAAATTAATAATGGATAAGAATTTTTTTATACTATAAATTTTTTGAATTTTACTTTCATGTTGCAATTTTTATATCTAATAATGTTACATCTTTAATTTAAATTAAATTGTTATTAAACCTACAACAATTTTTATAATTAAATGTAACTTTTATTTTTAGTTAATTAAACTAAATAAGGTATTTTTAAAATTTGTACTTAATTTTTAAAATATTTTTAACTATTTTTATTATTAATTTATTTATTAATATTAATTTAAAATTTAATAAAAAATAAATAAAAGAAATCCATCAGGTGGCGCCAAGTGGCGCCACCTGATGGCTTGTCTGCTGGGACGCGCTAACAGCGCGTCCCAGCAGATGGGCTGTGGGCTGGGCGATTAATCGCCCAGCCCACAGCCCAGGGCGGTCCAAATGGATCGCCCTTTCTCTTCTCCAACCCGGGAGAGTGGGCTTAGGCCCATCTCTACCCACCCCCCTCCCGGGTTGGAGATCGCCTAAGTAAAGTCCTTTTGTTAAAGACTCCATAAGCTTTTCTGACAGTAAAGTATCCTACAAATACTGCTTCATCAGCCTTCTCTGCAAAAGCAGTAAGGTAATTTTTCCCATTGTTTAAAACAAAACATTTACAACCAAAAATTCTAAAGTAATGAGTGTTTGGCTTCCTGGTGTTCCAAACTTCATATGGAGTCTTGTTTTGGTGCTTGTTGATCATGCATCTGTTTTGGGTAAAGCATGCTGTATTTGTTGCTTCTGCCCAAAATCCTTGAGGCAGTTTCGCTTCAGCTATCATGGTTCTGGTAGCTTCTTTCAGAGTTCTGTTTCTCCTTTCAGCAACTTCGTTCTGTTGAGGGGTTCTGGCAGCAGAGTACTCATGGCTGATTCCTCTGACATTACAATACTCTTCAACAGTAGACTTTGTAAATTCAGTCCCTCTGTCTGATCTGATCTTCGGTATCTTCATACTCTTTTTGTTATGAATTAGCTCCATCAGATTTGTAAGATACTCCTTGGTTTCACTTTTCTTCTTCATAAAAATCACTCAAATGTATCTTGAATAATCATCCACAACAGCTAGGCAGTATTTCTTTCCACCATTGTTGATTGGATCAATGGGTCCAAATAAGTCCATATGTAGCAGCTCCAAAATCCTTCCAGGTGATTGGTGCTTCTTGCTTTTGAATGATGACTTGATTTGTTTACCCTTCTGACATTCGTCACAGAGCTTATCTTTGCTCATGACTGTCTTTGGAATTCCTTCTACCAGGTCATTCTTGATAAGTCTGTTGATGGTCTTGAAATTCACATGATTCATTCTTTTGTGCCACAGCCAACTGACTTCACTTGGTGTTGATGCCACCAAACAAATACTTGAACTCTTGTCAACAGAATTCCAGTCCACTGTGTAGACATTCCCTTGTCGTCTTCCAGATAAAATAACATTCTTTCTACCAATATGTTCAACGTAGCACTTATCTGTTGAGAAGATGACTGAATATCCTTTGTCACAAAATTGACTTATGCTCAGCAAATTGTATTTGAGGCCTTTAACATAAGAGACGTCATATATCTCAATGTTGCCTTTGATCAGCATTCCATTTGCTACAATCTTGCCTTCCTTGCTGTCTCCAAAAGTAACTTTAGGACCATCCATAGCAACAGCATCAGTCAGCTCATGTATGTTTCCACACATGTGTCTTGAACAGCCAATGTCCAAGTACCAAGTCTTCTCTACTTTGCTCCTACTCCTAATCCTAACCTTCAAAACAAAATAAGATTGTTTTAGGTACCCTTATTGAGAGGATTAGTTCCACCTTTGACAACCCAAGATGTTGAAGTTTTAGGCTTAGCTTTTGATTTTTGGCAGGAGCATGAACAGTTTTGCCTTCATCACGTTCATCAGATTTGCTATGTTGTTGATGATCAGCATGATAAGGATAATGTTCATAAGAAGAATAAGATGCATGATAAGCAGGATATGCATGCATTGGATGAGCAAGATATGGTGCATAGTAAGTTGGAAATTGAGGTCCATGATACATAAGAGGATATGCAGCAGGTTGCACAAAATAAGACTCGTTTCCGTACCAAGCATTTTGATTTTTCTTATTCTTATGCTTCTTTGGTTTACTAGATGCTTGCTCATTAACAGACGACTTAGTTTTACTAGTCTGATTGGTTTTAGCCTTATCAGAAGACTTCCTAGGACTCTTCTGTTTGGTTTTACCAGTTTGTTTGCCTACACTAGGCTCTTTGCTGTTTTTAGCCTTAGGAGTTTTCGTCTCCTTTAACACTTTCTCTGGTGAAGCAGGTTTAGTAGTCTGAACATACAAAATGACCTTGCTGTTGTCAGCTGATACAAATTTTTCAGTATGGTTCAGTTCTAACTTATCCTGTTCTAAATGTATCTTCTGTTTACTAGAGATAAGAGTGGATGCAACAGATGACTTTTCATGAGACTCAATTAACTTTTCAAGTACCATGATTTTACCCTTATGTACTTCACATTCAGCTTTCAGAGATTCATTCTCTTGCTCAAGTAGTTTATACTCAGCTGATTCATTTGGCTTTTCAGCTTTAAGTTTCAGTGAACTGTTTTGCTCTCTTAGCAATATCATCTCTTCCTTAAGCTTACTAAATGCTTCAGCAATAGTAGTATTGTTAAGCATCATTTGTTCAAATAAATTAAACAATTCATTATCAAGAGGAGTTACCCCATCATCCTCAGAGTTATCAGATTTCTTGGCCATCAGGCAGAGAGGTGCTGGACTCTCTTCTTCAGAAGATTCTTCATCAGAAGTGTCTGAGTCTGAATCTGATGAGTAGATAGCAGCCATCTTTTCTTCTTCTGCTAACAGCACCTTGCCTTTCTGATGCTTTCTTTCTTTTCTGATTCTCTTTTCCTCTTTTGTATACTTCTCAGCTTTAGGATATGGGCAGACTCTGATGAAATGACCCAATTTCCTGCAATTATAACACATCATTTTGGATTTATAAGAATCCTTATCTTGAGAAGAAGTAGGGTTAGAAGTAGAAGCATTGTTGTATTTGTTCTTCATTTTTCTTTTGTAGAACTCCTTGAAATTGTTCATCAGCAATGCAACGTCTCCAGTAGTGTACTCCTTTTTGTTGAGTATTGTGGCTTCATCAGATGAGTCCACATCTTTGCTTTTGTAGGCTGGTATTCTGGGATTTTCAGCAGCAACTAGGGCAGCTGTGGGACTTGAAGTTGAAGTTTCTTCAACACCCATTGTCACCTTCATGTTGAACTTTGTTGGTCCCAAGTGATCAGATGAGGCCTAGAGAGGGGGGGTGAATAGACCTCTGAAAATTTTAATCAAATTTCAACTTTAAAACTTTTACTTAACTGTAAGCAGACTAAGCTGTTACAGAGCAGTAAGCAGACGAAGTTGATCGCGAACAAATCATTGAACAGCTTGGTTGACCACTAGTCTAATAGTCACTTAGCTGATTTAGTCAAAATCAGTTTTAATACCAGAATACTTACAGCGGATTTTTAAAGTGTTTTTCACAAGTAGACTAGGTAGTTTGAAAAGTTTTATCCTCAAATTTATAAGGAATCTTTTAGGATCTTTTTCAAACAGTTTTATCAAAGTGTTTTTATGCAAACTGAAAATGCAAGTTAAAAATGCAAGGTAAAAGCACAAGGATTTTTATAGTGGTTATATGGATGTAAATATCCTTTAGTCCACTCTTCCAAGTCACACAGATCTTGGGTTATACTAAAACCACACAGTAATCAGTATTTACGCCAAAACAACAAATGAATCTGTCCATAAGCTCGCAATAGGAAATCACAAAGAAGTCCTGTTCTACAGAGACTTATCACTCACAAAGACGGATAAGTACTCCTCACAACACACTCTTTACAGATTCACTCAGAAAATGTATTATCTTTGAACTTCAACAAGCTTCTGTCAACAAATGACTTCAGCAGGCGAGTGAGCTATTCTTGAGCTTCTTGAGACTTAGAAAATATTTTGCTTCGAAATCAATCTCTCAGTTGTTGTGTGTGTAGCTCGTTTTCTCTTCGTCTCTTAAGCTATTTATACTCACAGATTCAAAAGTGTCCATTGAAGAGAGACACGGTTTGAATTTCTCGATTTGTGGTCCTTAATTTCCGCGAACGGCTCTCTGCACAATGACAGTACTGCAGGTTGTATTTTCTGTCAGGCAGCATTTAATGCACCGAGCTGATACGAGGTATTTCTTCAATCATTTGCCATTAATATCCTCGAACTTCAGCATTTATTACTCCAGGGACATTTATTACCGTTGGGACGACCTCTTGATCCTTTTCACTTGGCTGATGAGAGTACAAGTCTGATGGTGAGCAGAGCTGATCTCAAACTTGAACAAATCTGATTTGAGTCGGCTGATTTTCTCCAGTCTGATTTCTTCTCTTCAGCGGATCAGTAGTCTTCTGGACCTTGAATAATTGACCCTTCTGATTTGTCTTCTAACTTGGTCAAAATTCTTCTAAAGGCTTTAAACTAAGTTTTCCATACTTAGCTGATCTTGATGAGTTTTGGAAATCATCAAAACCTCCCTTAACTAATCTAACTTCAGTACACTCTATCTTCATCTTCATCCAACATCCCTATTTTAATGAACAAGATGAAGTACAAGTGCCAGAATATTCACTTATTTACATGGGAGTATCTAACGGAACGTATCCAATTCGTGACCAACCAGTTAAGGAAGATAAAGGAAGTCATCAAATTAGAAATGCCGGATTAGTCCATGGAGTTATTTCTATGCTGCAACGATTAACCGAAGAATCAACAATAAAGATAAATTACAAGAATGAAAACACAATGATATATTCAAATTTTAAAGATAAAATTAGAAGCGATGAATTCAAAACATTTATGGACTTTGAAGATGATGTGATGAAAATCCAGGGAGTATTCAAAAATTATCTGAGGAAGAAAAGCTCTAATTATGTGAAACATTGAAGGTTTTCAAAGCACACAAATGTGACCATTGCATGGACCAGTCCAGTGAGGAAGAAACTGAAGAAGAAGACAAAAGAAGAATAATTGAAGATTAGAAATTAGCAGAAGAAAATAAGAGAAGAAAACAAAAGAAGAATAATCGAAGATTAGAAACTAGCAGGAGAAAAGAAGACAAAGGATAAAGTGTCGGCAAAGAAAATAAGTGGAAATAATTATGTAACATTTTACTTTGATAGGCAGAAATGGGATCTAGTCTAAGCCATTATGTAACACCATTATGTAATTATACTATTCTGTAGGGCCTAAAATAAATCCTTATCACTTCATGTGATCTGGATGAGTGGTGGAAGATATATTCCCCCTCCTATAAATAATGTAATCTACTTCAGTTATAAGGTGTGCGAAAATTAATATAAGAACTTTGTTTTGAAATTTCTTCTCAGTATTCAAAAAATCTTGAAGTTTTAAACTTCTGAATAGGATTTTAATTATAAAGATATCAACTATATTACTACCAAGGAATTCAGAAATCACCAGCAGGAAACTCCAAGGTTAAGATCAACCAAGACATAACAGGTATGTATGATTTAAATTTAATTGAGAATCCATTTCTACAGTATCATGTATTAGGAGTTTTAAATAGAGCAAAAATTGTTTCAGTACTTATAGATACAGGAGCATCTATATCACATGTTCATCCAAAATATGCAGTAGCTAGATCTGAAGCACCACCAGTTATTGTAGAAACTGTAAAAGGTGAAAAAATATATAATGAAAAAACTACTATAGAACTTTTCTTTCATGAAGAATTAAAATTTAATCTTACCATATACATAGATGAATGCGATGTAGGAGCTGATATACTATTAGGAATTGATTTTTTAGAAAA
Source organism: Penstemon eatonii (assembly GCA_038501285.1). Classification (NCBI taxonomy): domain Eukaryota; kingdom Viridiplantae; phylum Streptophyta; class Magnoliopsida; order Lamiales; family Plantaginaceae; genus Penstemon; species Penstemon eatonii. The sequence continues at coordinate 53,195,185 of CM076715.1, read as the reverse complement.
ATTAGACTATGAAATTCATTCACAACATATACAGTTACAAGGAGTAAAAATTCCCAGAATAAAGTTACCTAGCTACGAAATGAATTTGCCAATATGAATTCATCAGTAGAAGAATTCGATAGGCATATACAATTATTAGAACAAGAAGAAACTTTTGGATTATTTTCAGCACAATCAATCATTGAACATAAGATAGAAAAAACTAAAAAAGCAAAACTAGATCTTAAGGAAGGACAACACTTTAATACATCAATATTTGAAAAATTAAAGCGAAAAAATGTCGTTTATCACGATTTATTCTCTCAAGAAGTACCAATAGATATAAAAAGCACTAGAGGAACTATTGTGATCCCAATAATTGATAGTTAACAAATAGCAGCCAGAATAGAAAAAATTAAAAATAAAGAAGAAAGAAATAAAATAGGATATATTCAAATTGCTACCATACAAGTATTAATAAAATCAACTTTCAAGGAAGGTATTGATTCGCCAATAGCATTAATAGCTTACGATCGAAGAATAAAAGACATTCAAGATTCAGTTTTAGGTTTAACAATGGAAAATCTAGCATACAAGACATTGAAATTTAATTTAGGAATTAAATATGCTATTCCTCTATCTACAAAAAATTTAGATAACAGTATTTGCTTAGGATATAAATTTGCAAGAGAAGAATTAATGGAAGAAGGAGATCAACCATTTAGTCTAACATATATGGTAGAATATGCTCTAACAAATAGCCATCATAGTATAAATTTTCTTGATCAAGAATCTATTTATTTAGACTAATTATTTGAAGGAATAGTAGAAATTAAAAAGTTACCAATGAAGGATATAACAATGGAAGGAACTAGTGATCAAATTAAATGTTCGATATCATTTAGGCCTTCTTAGGTAAAACAACTACCTCTAGAACAGCCAAAAAATCTTATAAAACCTGAAAATGAGGAAGAAAATGGATATAAGAAGTTAGATAAGAAAATTTCAGATTTAACTAAATATTTAGAAGAAAAATTATGAATAATAAACAAGAAAGAAGTTGCGAGGAAATATCAAATTTAATTAAACATTACGAAGAAAGGTTAAATTATTTAAGAACTACATCTCTTAGTACCAAAATGTATAAAATAAACGAAGAAATTATAAGAAAAAAGATTAAAGTAGCCGAAGATTCATGCACAGTATGTAATTATTATTCACAACAAAAAATTTCTAATACAAATCAAACATCCGCTGCCTCTGACCAATTTTTGGTATCAGAGCCGAGTAACGAAACTGGAGAAAATAGAAAAAATACAAGAGAAATTACAATGAATTAACAAAGAAATTGAACATAATAAATCTATTTTAGCCTATGCACAATTTCTAAGGCTTCAATCTTATGCCCCAGATATAATAGAATTTAAAATAAATATATTAGAAAGATGAAAAACTGATTTTGAATAGGAATTGCATAAAAAAAAATTAATATATCATATAGAAAACAAATAACAAAACTTAAAGGATACTAAAATGAAAAATAAGAAAACAGAAGGCATTATTGCAAATACCACTCCTACAGTAAAAGGCCCCTGGATATCATTCTTGTAAATTCAACTTTTGTTTGTATCAATTTTAAAAAGCACTCAGTAAATATAGGACATCTAATTTGGAACACTTGCTAGTACCTATCCAAAGTAGTTGAATATGCATCTTCTAGCCAGCCAAGTGTTACCCTTCAAATTAGGTTGCTTTATTAAGGGAAATTAGGTAAGATCTTTGCATCTTCTAAAAGTCTGTCAATATGATTCTCCTCAAAGATACTTGCAACGCCCAATCTTGGAGTCTCAATTATTTGCAAATATCTAGTATTGTCAATCAGGTCTTATGAGTAGAGCCTTAAATGACTTAAACTTAAATATCATTGATTTTCATGGTTATAGGCTCAAACTCGATTTATATAATTTTACGAATTTTGAGTTTATATTAACCTTGCTAACACTAACAAATTTTACTTGACAAATTAGTAACTACACATTGTTAAAACGCATATAAATATAATATTCTTACTTAGTGCAAAAGAATATATAATTTTCATATCTGTAAACCATGATATAAAACATTAAATAAATTTGTAAAGTTCCAAGAGTACTCTCGATCGATTTGACCATTTATTTTAACTTTTCATATTTTTTTCTTTTGTTGATTATTTTCTCGTTTGGCCTGTAAATACCTTAGATGTAAATTTATAATTAAGATATGTGTGGGGAGTGGGTTTACATAATTATAATTAATATATTTAGTGAGTTATTTATAAAGTTTTAGTAAATTATAACTTTAATACCAATAATTAGAGTTGTAGTATAAAAAATAATTCCATAATAGGGTTTCGCTCGGGTTGAGCTGTATTAAGCTCAAGCCCAACTCATAAATTGATTGAGTTTAATGTAATAGCCAAAATTTGGCCCCGACTCACAATTAATTGGATTTGGGTCAATTTTAATCAGGCCAATTGATTCTTCTCCATCTTAAAAAGAACTTATAAAAGAATCATTTTATTCTTGTCACTAAAATTCAAAGAGAATGGCCAACTTTAAGTAGAAAATGCAAGATGAATGGCCAACTTTAAGTAGAAAAGATGCTCTCTAATATTAAGTGAAATATGTATGAAATTAACCTATTATATTTTTATTGCATCAAATCTTCTTATACTTTCAAAAACTCGGCCTAAAAAACTCCGTGAAAACTGAGTTCGTTCTGGATTGACATATTATAAGAAACCATTTTTACAATATTTCACGTGAAGTTATAGGGACCAACATGAAGTATTATAAAAATAATTTCTTGAAATATGTCTATCCAAAATGACATATTTTCACAAATTGAGTATTTTATGCAGAAATTCTGGAAATACAAATAAGGTTGGCAATAAAAATTTCACAAATTGAGTGTTTTATGCGGAAATTCAGAAAATACAAAGAAATTTGGCGCATGATCTTACGTGGTTTCGTTAATTCGATCAAGGGTGGGATTTAACATGATGATAATAATGTTAAAAGGAAAATATAGACCAAATGTAATTGTATTCGAGTTAATTGAGTACAAGCACAAATATTTAGGGTCCTATTCGAGCATTATTGGATGCCGTACAAGCTAGAGGGTGAAACATGTATAAGAAAGCCTACACTATATCAGTAAACCCGAGTAGCAGTCTCAAGTTTAGTGCGCCTAGGAAGTTGTGTTCAGTATAATAAATGCATGGAGTATTTATAGCCAAATTGGAGGGCTTGGGCCTGGGCTTGGCCCAACAGTGTCCTTCGATCTATGGTTCTCTAATGTGCTCGAAACAATCATCTTCATGCTTTGGTTCGGCTTTTGGTCCCTGGCGACAGGGTTCGGTGCTATTCGAACCGCATTGAGGCTAGAAAAACAGGGGATCCGAATTACCCCTCATCAATACTCCCCCGCTTCTCGAGTGTGAGGCGAAGCAAGCGCTCGAAGAAGTACAAAATACGTTCCATGCTACAATGAGACGAGCCATTCAGAATGTCTTTAGGATATGCCTCGTTAAAAACCTAACTCGGAAAAACCCACTGGGATAAAAACCGAGCTAGGGAAAAAGAGTGCATATATAAGAAGACATACATTGGCGTGTTCCGAAGTTACCCTTATTAGAGGACGTTAAAGTAATAATATCCTTTCCGGTTCCAAAATGCATTGTTCGATCCCTAGATGGATGCTTTTCAGAGTTTTCCGGTCATAACAAGAAGGGTCTCCGAGATCCTTAGGGATATAACGCAAGGACAAATTCCGCAGTTCTAGAAAAAAGAAGGATCAAAAAGGCTATTCTGAGGGGAATAACCCAAAGTTTTTACCCTTGGTAAGTTCAACCGTCGCGGTTACTCGGGGACCTCTTTGCAATTTACCTTTTTAACCCCGTATATATATGTTGACCCGTTGAAAAATTACTTCCATGTTATATTTTCTCTTGAGCTCGAAGTGTTTTAATCGAAAAGGTAGTTACTTTAGTATATTCATCTCCGAATTCATAATGTCAAGTTCTAGAAGTTCAAAGGGCAAGAATAAGGTCGAAGAGAGTCAAGAATCTGATCCCTTGTTTAAGCTTGTAGATGACTTCGAAGATGGGGAATTTCATCAAGACGGCGAAGACGACGATCCGAGCGAGGATCTCGAAGAGAATGAGGTCGACAAACGTAGTATCGGCGAAGGTGCTTTTGTCAGGATCTTTAAACATACGCAAGCCTCACAAGTCGTAATCTCGGGTAAGTCAGAGCTTCCCGCTAGTGAAACTTCCTGTTGTTTTTCGAAAAAGGATCACGCTCGCCTCGAGGCGGATTTTGGGAAATTTCTTCCCAAAGGTTTTTCGATTGTCGTTCCTTCTTACACCGAGCGTGCCACTGAGCCCCCCGCTGGATGTCAAGCCTTTTACGAGGGACAATTTTCCTGTGGCTTGCGTATCCCGTTCGTTCCTCTTATCAGAAACATCCTGAATTTCTTTTCGCTTTCCCCGGCTCAGCTTCTCCCACACTCCATTGCATACATACTTGCGTTTTGCGTTCTTATGGAGACAAAGGGGGAAGAGGCTTCCTTTAGTAACTTTTGGCAGATTTTTCGAATGGACCCATGCAAGGGTTCGAACATGGGGTTTGTCTCCGTCCTTCCGCGGTCTAAACGGCCTTTTCTCACAAAGATAACAACAAAGAAGAGTATAGGTTGGAAAAGAAGATTCTTCTTCGTGAAGGGCCCTGATGTTCCTATCTCAGAGGGTGGCTCGAAAACAAGACCTTATCGATGGGATGGCGCAAATACTTGGACATACGGTTCTCGCAGGATTAAAGAAAAACTCAGCCATCGTCTTTCTGATGAAGTCTTGGGGCAACTGCAGTCTAACCCTTACCAGACTAGATTCCTGATCCAAGAAGGCGTTTTGCGATTGGCTGGGTTGAGCCAATGTAACTACCTAGCTCCGGCGATTAGATACCCTAACCAGTCCTCCGAAGGGCCTCTTAAGCGAACCGATGTCCTGCCAACCTCCAGTGCTTCGAACACTGTTCCTCTTTCTTTGAGTATGCTTCTTATCTTTAACTTACTTTTGTGTCTTATTAAACAATTTTCCTTGTTTGAGCTCGTGCCCGATTCGTATTATCCTCTCAGGTCAAATTGTTGAGAAATTTCGAGTATCCTCTGCCGGCTTGGTCGGAGATAAACAATTTTATTTCGACCCGTTACCTTACGCTTCCGAAAGAAGAACAGAGGCAAGTAACCTAGGTGGGAATCCAGTTGTCATACCGTCTTTGATTCCTGGTTTAAGAGGGGTTGGCACAATGAGTTCCCTGAATTCTGCCACGTCCGGACCTCTTCGATCGCTATTCTCTCCTGATACTTCCGCTCTTTCGTCGGTCGGCTACAGTCGACATTCTTGGAATCGGATTCAGGGTATCCAGGAATACGAGAAGCTTTTGGGCCAGAAAAGAAATGCCGAACACCCAGGGCCTTCGAGGAGGATAAAACCCTTTGGCGCGAGTTCTGCTTCTGTCCCATGTCGAGAAGGTAGGTCGGAGCCTGATGTGGCAGACTTTATGGACGAGCATCTTCGTAGTAGCAGAACTGCTGGATATCCTGAGGATGGTACCATTATGACCGATCTGGATATGAATGGGGAGAACGAATTCGACAAAGCCACTAGAATCTTTATGGCCAGTCGGTTTAAACGGGATATCCTGCTTCATTCCATCAAAGGAGATTTTGAGGTTTTGAGTGATTTCTCCAGAACGTATCACGAGGTAAATACTCGTCTTTTAACTGCGTTCTTTCTTTAGGATTCCTAGCTTTACTGATGCTCGAAAATGTCTTGTAGGTCGGAGATTTATTTGCCCTTCAATCCTATCGTTTGGCGTTACTAGAGCAGGAATCGCAGGACGCTCATGATGCTTATGCCCAGATTTTTGCTGATAACCAGGCCCTTCGATCTCAGCTGGCGGAGAGTCAGCGGAAATTGTCCCAAGTAAAGAAGGAGCTTGAGAAATCGAATACGAAACATTCTTCCTCAGTAGAAGAGGACTTGCTTGCGTCCGTCAAAGAGAGGAGTGCCCTCGAGGAAGAGCTGAAGAAAGTAAAGATAGAACTCGAATTGGCAAAGCAAGATTCCGAGCGTGCGTATGCCCAGGGCCGGGAAGAAGCCGAGATTCCGGCCATACGAGAATTCTTGGAATCCCCTGTCTTAGATCCTTTAGTTCAAAGGAAAACGGGAGAAATTCTTCAGACGATTTTTTATAAAGGGGTTCAACAATTAGTCGCGGCCGAGAAAATTCCGGATGACATGGAGGAATATTTCAAGTATATGGATCCTTTCAAGAATGCTGAAGGGAAGGATTATAAAGCTTCCTCTCTTCCCAAGGAGAATACTAACTGGCAGGGACATCGCTTTGCCCCCTTAGTCGAGGAGTATGGCATTCCAATGCCTAACCCTGATGTGCTCGAGTACTCCTGCGACGATCCTTCTAATGTGTCCGGGGAGGAAGATAAAGATGTCAATATAGGCAATGCCCCGGATAAGGGAGACGGTCGATCTTTCGACCAAGCTGGGTAATTATCCAGCTTCAAATATGCATATATCGTCTGATCTTCAGTTTAGCGAGTTACTGGGGTTGAGTAAGCCGGAGGGGGCGATTCAAGGTTCTCTAGTTAGGAAATCAATTGTATTTACTCATGTAACCCTATTTTGTAAACGAGTTGACTTTATATTTCTTGATCTGATTCGTGTAACTTGTGAATTCTAACTTTATAAATATCGATGATTTTTCACACTTTCTGATCGAACTTTGTTTATCCGAGTGGGATTTTTCTCCATGGTCATGGAGAGAATCCAGTGTAGGATTAATTTGTAATAGGGTTACATTAAATGTAAAGTTTTTGCTTGACTTTTCTTATCATTGTAATTTCGAACTCTTTTGTAACTGTTTGTAATGTCATGAATGAGATATTTATTTCTCTTATCATCCTTACTTGTTATCTTATAGAATTGCTTTTGTATACTGTTGTCGAGCATCCATCTCTCTGTCTCAAGAATACGAATAAGAGCTATTCTTTAAAAACTTTGACAAATATTCAGACGATGGATGACAACCGACATTCCTCGATTTTGAATATAACCTGTAGGAGACCTTTGTATCCCCGTCAAATACATAATAATTAAGAGATCGAATAGAAGAATCCCGAAATGATCCTTGAGTAACAAATTTAATCCGAGGGGCCAAATTCCCTAGTCGGACAAATAATCGCGAAGTAATAATCGAAAAAGGGTTTTGACCGATCTTGAATAATAATTTTGATATAAGCGTCACGATGATGGCTGTTAGCCTTAGACGAATGAATAATTATGGAGAGAAAAGAATAGAAAATGCTGGTTGATCTTGATTGATCGAGGAAAATAATTTCGATCTAAGGGGCGTAGCAACGGCTTTCACCCTTAATCTTTTCAGAACATTTTTAGTCCTCGGGTCGTAGCAGAGGCTTTCACCCATTCAATAATTTCGATCTAAGGGGCATAGCAGAGGCTTTCACCCTTAGTCGTTTTCAGAGCATTTCCAGCCCTTGGGTCATAGCAGAGGCTTTCACCCATTAACAATTTCGATCTAAGGGGCATAGCAGAGGCTTTTACCCTTAGTCGTTTTCAGAACATTTTCAGCCCTTGGGTCATAGCAGAGGCTTTCACCCATTAACAATTTCGATCTAAGGGGCATAGCAGAGGCATTCACCCTTAGTCGTTTTCAGAACATTTTTAGTCCTCGGGTCGTAGCAGAGGCTTTCACCCATTCAATAATTTCGATCTAAGGGGCATAGCAGAGGCTTTCACCCTTAGTCGTTTTCAGAGCATTTTCAGCCATTGGGTCATAGCAGAGGCTTTCACCCATTAACAATTTCGATCTAAGGGGCATAGCAGAGGCTTTCACCCTTAGTCGTTTTCAGAACATTTTTAGTCCTCGGGTCGTAGCAGAGGCTTTCACCCATTCAATAATTTCGATCTAAGGGGCATAGCAGAGGCTTTCACCCTTAGTCGTTTTCAGAGCATTTTTAGCCCTTGGGTCATAGCAGAGGCTTTCACCCTTTAACAATAATTTCGATCTAAGGGGCATAGCAGAGGCTTTCACCCTTAGTCGTTTTCAGAGCATTTTCAGCCCTTGGGTCATAGTAGAGGCTTTCACCCATTCAATAATTTCGATCTAAGGGGCATAGCAGAGGCTTTCACCCTTAGTCGTTTTCAGAGCATTTTTAGCCCTTGGGTCATAGCAGAGGCTTTCACCCTTTAACAATTTCGATCTAAGGGGCATAGCAGAGGCTTTCACCCTTTAACAATTTCGAAAATAATTGAGATCGATATTAGATGAATGCTGATCTTGAATACCAGAATAATTGCTGAATAGAGATTGACCATATTAGCACCCGACGAGCAGGTGGGCATACTTAGGAAATAAATTTCCAATAAACATGATTTCGATCGAAATACTCCTAAGGAAATGATAGTCTGCCGCGGTTGAAATAATAGATGGGAAACCGGTAGATGAACGATAGATCACAAATAGGTCCAAGACTTAATGAGTAATCCTTCCGTCTTAATAGAAAATGTTCTTCGCGAACTAGTTCGAACTAATACCCTTTACTGTTTCGAATGTTTCCAATTCTTTAATAAGCGTTGATCTTTTCCAAACGGTCCCTCTTTTATCGGGAAACGCAACAGTTCTTAGATCTGGTTCCTTCATTACGCGAAATCTCTGCCGTTAGATTCCACTTATTTTTTTCTATAAAAAGCTGTCATTCCTTAGAAGCCATTTTATTCATTGTGTTGGCATCTCTTCCGTCCCCTCATGGCGACTAAGATTATTATTTCAATAATTCGCTTATTCGAGGTCAGATTTCGAACGATTTTTAAGTGGAGGAATATCCGAGCAGAGAGAATATCATTTCAACCTTCGCTTAGAGTATCGGCAGGCAAATATAATCTCCATCTTGAAGGCCAATAAGCCAGATTTATGGAGCTTGTAGGTTATGGCATAGGTTTTCGATTAGGGACCTATTGCCACAATGCATTTAGGAAGACGTACAGGGGTGGGAGTTCTGCAGAGCTCGTTTACTCGATGAATCGCACCCTCGAGTCTTCATCTTTGGAGAATCGTAAATAAAGTTAAGAGCCTGCGGGTCCGAAGGAGATTCCATGGTCGGAGCTAAGTTACCCCTAATAGACGGTAGGAGAAGAGACCGAAAATTTCATAGGATTGTAGGGAGTAATAGTGTTCTTGATGTAATATGAATGTTTGATCTATGCTCGATATGTATTTCCCAGCTTTTGTATTTTCCAAGATAATATAAATACACTTCCTCTTTGTTTTGTTGATAACATCAAATATAAATAGAATAAAGTTTATCTTTCGTAACTCCATTTTGATCTTCTAATATCGATAGAGAAATAATCGAATATCAGTTGCCTGATTGGATAATAGATAAATATTTTAGCGGCCCTGAAATTGATAAGGGAAATGATGCCATAAATCCTTATCACCGCTGAATTTCCATAATTGTATAACTCCCAGGTCGAGAATTCTGTTCGACTAAACCGATTATATTTCTTCTCAGTTGGCAGTGTAAAAGCATAACAATAAATACTTGAGTGTAAAAACATCTAAATAAACCGAATACGAATCCGACATGCCATCCTTCAATATAATGTTACGAACACGTCGTGACTGTTCGATATTTAGAATGTCGTAATTCTTCTATACTCCCCACTGAATTATGTGTCCTTTGTTACCAAACAGGGCCCTATTTCTCGGGAAACGTAACGGTCCTTCCATTTATTACGGACATCAAACCGTTCGTAGCCTGTTATCTGGGCCGTTGATTAAAAATCCTTCACCACTATAAATAGGTCCCTTCGTGTATACAGCACTTCTTGCTTTTTTCCTTATGCTCCCTCCGATCACCATGGGTCGAGTTTCAGATTTGATTCGTATTTTCTCCCAGATAAAAGAGTTTGAGATTAGAGTTCGAACTTTGTTTTTCGATCTTGTTTCCTTTTGTAAAAGCTTTTCGCTTAGAATATCGACAGGCAAAAGAAATTGCGCCTAGAATACCGGCAGGCAACCTGTTTTCCCAGACATATCTTGTCTGTGACGGGTTTGAATTCCGGTCTTCTGGCGCAGTACCTGATCGGGCAGTAGGTTACTCCGAGTGGAGTTCTTTAAGTCTAAGGCACCAGCTTCCTCGAGGGCTTTCTTACGAGATAGTTCCTTCGAGTTCCCTTGGAGCGCCTCTGCTGGGATAACCCTTTGCTGCTCCGGTTCGGATTATCCTGTAAACAATGATCGCGCGTTTCAATCATTGTTTACTGATGATGATCTAAGGTCGGTCTGGTGCCCCGGAGAGGAGTTCCAATCCGGCTTTTATCCCGTTCGAAGACGGATGTGCGACACGTGGCTAGTGATTGCCAATAAGAATCACTGCTGAGTTCTGCATCTGGGGCGACCTTGGGGAACGAAGATCGAGTATATTACCTCATGAAATTTGTAATAGAGTAGGAGTGATTGTATTGCATTTCTTGAGCTCGAATTATATTCGAAGCTTTACTTTGTAACTTGTTTGAAGATTTTTAATGATAAAGCTTCATTTCTGATTGAATTTTATTACTCGAATTCCGTTATTGGTCGAAATGATAGCCAATATTCCGTCCATTAGCTCGAGAATTTATCCAATCGGTTGCAGATATTCAATCAATCAACTTATCCCGATTAACCTTTGAGAAAAACACCACAGTCGATAAATAGTATATAGAGATTTCGTAAATGGTCTTCTAAATAACCGATTCGAAAGAACTTGTCATTGAAGTTAATAAACGCGAAGATCGGAAAAATAAATTCCGATCGTCAATAACAAACTGCAATTTTATAGATCTTCTAAGCCTTCGATGATACCTGCTGAACTTCTTAATCGCTCCTAAAAATAAATTCGTTGAAGAAATAAAAGAGTTGTGCGATCATAGGCTTGACCATTATCCTTAAGCTTTTTGCTGGCATACATTTTTCTCCTCGTATTAGGCATATTTCGATCTAATACTCGAATAAGGGCCCCACGGTGGGCGCCAATTGATCTTACGTGGTTTCGTTAATTCGATCAAGGGTGGGATTTAACATGATGATAATAATGTTAAAAGGAAAATATAGACCAAATGTAATTGTATTCGAGTTAATTGAGTACAAGCACAAATATTTAGGGTCCTATTCGAGCATTATTGGATGCCGTACAAGCTAGAGGGTGAAACATGTATAAGAAAGCCTACACTATATCAGTAAACCCGAGTAGCAGTCTCAAGTTTAGTGCGCCTAGGAAGTTGTGTTCAGTATAATAAATGCATGGAGTATTTATAGCCAAATTGGAGGGCTTGGGCCTGGGCTTGGCCCAACAGTGTCCTTCGATCTATGGTTCTCTAATGTGCTCGAAACAATCATCTTCATGCTTTGGTTCGGCTTTTGGTCCCTGGCGACAGGGTTCGGTGCTATTCGAACCGCATTGAGGCTAGAAAAACAGGGGATCCGAATTACCCCTCATCAGCGCAATAAAAATTTCACTGAGTAATTTCGTGCAGCTTTATCATGACATAAGGGAGTATTTTGCATTTAAACCCCCCCAACCCCAACATTAAAGATTTGCCTGAAAATTGATTCTTTAATCCAACTTTAGGACATTCCTCTTAAATTTTATATGAATTGCTGAATTGGGCTTATGTTCATAAAATTTGGACCTAACTCACCTTAAAAGATAATAATAATACAAACCTTGTTATCTAGGTGTGTGTTAACATTTATTGGGCCTAGGTCCATAATCCTTGGACCTAACTTACCTCAAAATTAAAGATAGCCCAACAAGTGTGAATTGTCCAAATCCTTAGAAATTGAACTTAGTTAGATGGACAAATTTATTACATGTTCCTCTGCGTATCAGCGCAGTGGGCATTCTCATCTTTCTCAAGGTTTTCTTCTCGAAAATTTTATTTTATATGTGCAGAAATGAGTAATTTAGTCTTCTTAGGCTATGTTCACTTTGCACAGATGTTAATGGCCCAGATTGGGTTTTCGGTCCAATTAATAATCCGCCTAATTGTTTTAATGGCCCGTTCGGCTGATTATAGTGGCCCGATTAATAATTTAGACAGTCGATAAAATGATCTGTTCAGTTGGCCCAATTAATAATCATGGACAATTTTGCCCTTGGGCCGAGATTAGATCTTGAACGTTCATTTGATTTAATCTTAGCCGTTGATTTTGGGGTATAATTATGCTTTAAGGTTCACTATTCTCCAGTTCATTTCTTCTATCCTCATCTCTCTCTTTCGATCGCGACGACGCTAGGGTTTGCTTCTTCATCGTCTCCTCCCTCAATCCCGACGGCTCTCCTGTGAAATTTTAATAAAAATGAAAAATTTATATGAAGCTCAACTTTTTCATAAAATAGAACAATTGAAGCACAACTTTTTCATAAAAATTTTAAAAATTGAAGCTCAACCGTGAATTTAAAAAAAAAAACATTATACTACGCAATGAAAAATTAAAGCTCAACTTTTTCATAAAATTGAAAATTTGGTAAAATAGGAGAAAATATAAGGTTCATTGATGCTATTTACAGCTTAATTTCAAAGAAAAATTTCCTACTCACCTGGGCAAATGGCGTCGGCAATGAAGAATGCAAGATAGATCTACTGTGCACAAATGGGGGGGGGGGGCGACCAGCTGGGAATTTTGGGAAATGGGGGGAAAATTATATTTTTTGTTTTTTTGTCTTTGGGTTTTTTGTAATTAAACCGAAATCAAAGGGCAATTTGGTCTGAATATTATTAATCTGGGCCATTAAATCTCAATTGGACCTATGGAGACTGAATTATAATTGGGCAGGTTACGGAGCCTGGCCCACATATCGGGCAAAAAAGAACGGGCAGCCCGTGAATTAGTAGGCCCATCTGAACAAGTTATTAGCCCTCAATTTAAATTAATTGCTGCCCAATTGAGGGCCAATTGGGTAATGTGAACACAGCCTTAGGCAATTATTTTTACCTCGGCATTCAACCTCGTGCACAAAAACTACGGGCCTGTTTGTTTGGCGTTTTTCAAAAAAATTTTGTGTTTGGAAAATGCCAAACAAACATTTTCTTATTTTCTGAAATAAATTTTTTATCTCTCAATTTTACTTTCTCAAAACCCAAACAAACAACAATTTTCTTTATCTCTAAACAAAATCTATACAAACTCTACTCTGATTTGACATAAAATAACATCTCTTACATAATTTATCTCACAACAAACATGATTTGCCATAAAGTCTTACAAATCTTACACCTACAACCTAACTCTTCCAAAAAAAACCAACACCAACTTTATTTCTTATACCACTCTCTCAAAACCCAAACAAACAACATTACGCAAATCGAAATTATTTCACAAACCTCCACTACTCTCCCAAACTACTTTCTCAAACACCAAACAAATAGACCCTACACTTTCTGACCGAAAGATTTAAAATAATCACTTAAAATTTGAGGTTATGTCAATTTATCCTTTGTGATATTCATAATATTCAATTTATCTTCCTTATATTTGAAAAAAATAATTATCTCATTCAATCAGATAATGTAACTCACTTGTCGAAACTGAAAATTTACATGAAAAATATTTTTATAATATAGTTCTACATTCATCACAATACAATGGGTAAATACATCAAGTGCAACATAGAGAGGTAGTTTTGTTAATTTGTATATTTTAAGTTAAAAATATCACGAAGACAGTATGAAACTTTTATAAGATTGTAGGAGGATAAAAATGCTCTTTTTTAAACTACAGAAAAAAAATTAAAAATCATACATATCACATAGATTAAATTGCCACTAACTCCTTCAAATTTTTACAGGGGTTAATATGTAAATTTTTAATATGACAAATGACAATAGATAAATTGAACATTCTCATTTAAAAATGAACATTTTTTTTAGAACAGATAAATTGATCATTTTAACATAGTGTAAATGAGAGTTAGTCCTTAAATGATCATTAATTTGCTTAATAATTTGGTAAATTGTTAGGACATCTCTAATCGTTAGGGGGAGGGGGGGATTTTGAGGGGGAAAAGAATTGTAGTCTTCAATAGTGGGGGGAAGTGGGGAGGGGAGGGAGAGTGGGAGGGGGAATGAGAGACAAAGGGCAAAAACTTGCCCTCCGGCCATCTTCAATGGTAAGGGGGAGGGTGAGGGGGATGTGGATTTTTGGGTTTTTCTATAATTATGGTCTTCAATGGGGGGGGGGGGGGAGGGAGAGTGGGGAGAGGGAGGAGAGTGGGAGTGGGAGTGGGAAAGAAAGGGCAAAAGCTTGCCCCTCCTTTACCCATCGGCTCTCACACGCTACATTTTTTTTTTCGTTTTTTGTACATTTGGTGGTTTTTATTTTTATAAATTTTGTGTATGGATTAATAAATTTTATATTTTAAAAAATTAAATCTTTACATGAATTAGTTTTAATTAGATATTTTAAATTTATATTTTAATTTAGATAAAATGTACAAATGAATCAAATTATAATTTTTTTTTATCAAATAAATGAACTTTAATATGATTAAAACTCGAGTATAACTTGACATATATAAGTGATTGCGATTTTTATTATTATTATTATTATTATTACTACTATTACTAATATTATTATTACTATTATTAAAATTAAAATATAATCTTTTATATAAGTACGATTTAATTTAACAAAATTACATATTAAAAAAAGTTAAACTTCATAACAGAACACTTAAAATATTTAAACAAATAAGAATACATACTAAAAATCATCGACCGTGCCTTTCCCACACATGGACAATTAAGTCATCCCGAAGTTTACGATTGGCTACTACCGATCGTATTGCTTGATGGCGCATCATATAATTCTCCACGGATAATTCATCACATCTTGGATTAACCTCTCGCATTGGTCCTGGATAAATATTAGCACGGGCTCTACGAGATGTGGAAATGTTTGTATCATCTTCTTCAGACTCGGCATCATCATATTCATGACGTTTGTCCTCCACAATCATATTGTGAAGTACTACACAAGTAAGCATAATATCGCTTAAGTCCTCCGTATGCCATCCTCTTCCTGGCTGACTGACTATGGCGAAACGAGCTTGCAGAATTTCGAAAGCTCGTTCAACATCCTTGCGATAAGATTCTTGCAATTTTGAGAATAGTTGTTCTGGACGGGTACGCGGTCGTCTGATGGATTGAATTAACGTGCCCCATTTTGGATAAATACCATCGGCAAAATAGTACGGCATTGTGTAGACGTTACCATTCACCTTATAGCTCACTTCTGGGACTTTTCCATGAGTGAGGTCATCGAACAAGGGTGAACGACCAAGAACTGTCAGGTCATTTTGTGCAGCGGGTATGCCAAAAAAGGCATGTCATATCCAAGTGTCTGATAAAGCTACAATTATTATTATTATTATTATTATTATTATTATTATTATTATTATTATTATTATTATTATTATTGTTATTATTATTATTATTGTTATTATTATTATTACTGTGCCATATCCAACTGTCTGATGAAGCTACAAAAAAGACAGTCAGGTTATATCCCTTGATAATGATGAGTTAACCATCAGATTATTAAATGAAAAGGATATTTTACCTTATAAATATACTCATAAATTTATTCATATAGGATTAGTACAAATTGCTTTCAAGCCATTAACTCTGGTAGGATTACCAGAAAGTTTTATTGCAGCACTACGAGATGGTAGGAATCTAAATTGGAAAAAAATCATTGATGGGAATAATTCAATCTAGTTTGGCACATGGACCAGTTTATTTTAATGTCTATCCTAATTTGCAGTAATCCTTAACTGATGTTAATTTGTTAGATGCTTTAACTTTAAATGTTAAAACCCATGGTTATGACTATGAGCATGGAACAGAAGTTATGTGTGTCTGTTATAGAGTTTATTTTAAACCTCTCTATAATTTAAATTCAAATTGTGGATAAGAGATAAAAAAATGAATGAAACTGTGATAATTGAGACCAATCTTGGTAAATCAAATATAACCACTAGAAGAACAATTAAGTGGGATGAAATTCCATTTCCTGATACTTGGAAAATAACAAATGTTGTTAAACCTAAACCTCAAATATGTAACGATTTTTCTACTATATTTCAATCCCAAACAGGGGATATCTCTATAAATATGATAGAGAATAAAAACAGAAATAATATTTCTAGGTCTTCATCAGTTAGATCTTTTATATCACCTTTTGATATAATACCCCCAAGAATTTCAACCTCTTATGATTATGAAAGATTTCCTTCTAGAAATTCTACATCCCAAATAAGGGAAAATTCTGATTATAATAAAGTTGAAAAAATTCTTCTCAACAAAGATAATATAGGAAAAGGTATTTATAAGAATACTGAAGAAATTAATGAAAATAATACGGAAGCATCGGTCCGAAACATAGGAGAGGCGGATATTACTCCCTCTGAAGCAGATTTTGATATTTAATGGATAGTACACCAAATATTGATTTTAGTCCTGGTTCTCAGGCAAGACAGATAATTAAAACAGAATTTAACCTTCCAAAATGGAAACTTTTTAAAGAATGGTTTTTAAAGAATATTTCAAGAGAAGACCAAAATTATTTTCAAAATGAATTTTATAAATTCACTTCCCTGCAAAATAAGATTATCCATTTTGTTCCTTGGTTTGTTATAACATATCTAGAAAATTATATTTCAGTTTTAGAAAGAACTTATAAATTATCTAATGGAGATGTTTTAAGCAGTGTTTTTCCTCCCCAAAGTTCTTTTACGGTTGGTAATGATCATAAAACAATAAATTTTACAGCTTTTTCTAAATTATTAGAAAATGATGCTTTGCAGATAACAACTAGTAATATAAATAGTATATTACAACAAAATAATTACACAAATCTTTATCTGAATATCCTAGGAGATCAAATTAAAGAATTACATAATAGAGTAGAAGAGATCTTCTCCGTAATAAAAAATATAAGACCTATGATAGATTTGGAAGAGAAGCCCATAAATGGAATTGTTTCTACTTCTCATCTTCACCCACCACCTGAAATAACAGATTTTAAATTAAAATCACACAAAGAATTAGAAAATTTTCTAGAAGAAATTTAAAGGATTAAAATTAAATACTCTAAATCATGAGTTTTCTGAAGAAATTAGTAGAAATAATTACAAAGAAAAAATAAACGATGAATTAAACAAAATTGAAAAATTTGCTGATAGGCCTACCCAAAGATTATATTACTATAGGAGACCTTCACCTATGGATACTTTACATGAAGAACAAGAATATACTGTTAATAACAGTTACAATGGAAAAAATATTTATGAATGGAATCTAGATGGTTATACTGAAAAACAAATCTATACTTTAGCTCATAGGATGCTCATGTATAGCACTATTTGTAAATGTAATAATAACAGTGATAGTACTGTTGCTAAAATGATAGGTGCTGGATTTACTGGCCAATTAAAAGGCTGGTGGGATAATTATTTAACAGAAAGAAGTAAAATAGATATTTACAGGACTGTAAAACAAGAAGATGGTCAGAATGTTGAAAATATTGTTTATACACTTATTGTTACATTTTTAGAACACTTTACTAGAAGAATTTCTGATAATAGTGAAAATATAAGGACTATGTTACAAAATCTAAGATGTAAAACTCTTACAGATTTTAGATGGTATAAGGATACTTTCTTAAGTAGAGTGATGGAATTGCCAGAGTGTAATAACTCTCACTGGAAATCAAAATTTGTCGATGGATTGCCTAACTTATTTGCTGAAAGGGTTAGGAAAAATCTTAGAAAAGATAGGATTAACATACCCTATGAAGATTATACTTATGGTAAATTAATTGGTACTTGTATTCAAGAAGGATTAGCTTTATGTAATGAGATAAAAAATTAAATCAACAGATTAAAAGACAAAACTTAAATGAAAAAAGTCAATTAGGACAGTTTTGTAATCAATTTGGTATGGATATTCCAACCACTTCGAGAAAAGGAAAGAATTATAAGTCTAATTCAGGAACAGGAACAGATAATGTTTCTTACCATAAGAAAAGAAGACATTTTTCTAAAAAGAAATCAGAACAAAAGAATAAAAAGAAAGAAGAAAGAACTTCAAATAAAAAGAAGATTGTTTGCTATAAGTGTGGTAGAATAGGCCATTACGCTAATAGGTGTAAAATGAAGAAAAAGATTAATGAATTAAAAATTGATGAATCTATAAAAGAAAATCTAGAAAAATTACTTATAAATTCTGACTCAGAACCAGAAGAATCTCAAGATAGTGATAATAATTCTAGTATAATTCTTCAGAAGAGATTGATATGTTAGAAGAAGAAGAGATAGCTTCTCAAGATTCTAACTATTGTTGTGATTCTTGTGCTCAAGGAGGCACTTGTGAGATACATGGAGAAAAAGAGAATTATTATAAAATATGCATTTAAATGTTTTAACTTCAGGAAATATGTTAGAATTCCTAAAACAAATTAAAGATCCAGAGTTAAGATTAAAACTAATAGATCAGATGCAAATAGAAGACATTCCTTCGAGTAGCAAAGATTCTGATAGAATCCAAACATCTATACCTATAAGTTCCTCAGAACCTTATACTATGAACAAAGTTTATCAACTTTTTAAAGAAAGAAAGAATATTGAAATACCTACTTCTGTTAATGATCTAAATAAAGAAATAAAGAATTTAAAAACAGAGATTTCAAATTTGAAGAATACGAACCAACAGATAGAAGAAAGAATTACTCGTCTAGAGATGGTTAAACAAATAAGTACACATGTGGAATATGGACATAATGAGTTTGATGAAAATATTATCCAATAAAATTTCTTGTCTAATCTTAATATGGTTATTTCGCAAAAATGGTTTATAAAAATCACGTTACTTATAGATAATCATTTTAGAAAAGAAATTATAGCTCTTGTTGATAGTGGAGCAGATATGAATGTTATACAAGAAGGGATAATTCCTACGAGATATTTTCATAAAACTACAAATTCTCTTAGTCATGCTGGAGGAGAGAAATTAGATATAAAATTCAAAATTCCTTTGGCTTATATTTGCAAAGATACGGTTTCCATTCCTACATGTTTTTTACTTGTTAAAAATATTACTAATCAAGTTATTCTTGGTACACCTTTTATTGATCAGATTTATCCTCTAACTAGAGTTGTTTTCAAACTAATATTAGATTTCTTGGTCATAATATTGAAAAGGGAAAAATAATTCCTATAAATAGAAGTATAGAATTTGCGTCAAAATTCCCTGATGTAATAACAGATAAAACTCAACTTCAAAGATTTCTTGGAAGCCTAAATTATATTTCACCTTATTATAAGGATTTAGCTACTGATGCAGCTGTTTTATATGATAGACTTAAAAAGTCTCCTACCCCGTGGACTTAAATACACACTAATGCTGTAAAGTTAATTAAGAGTAAAGTGAAATTACTTCCCTGTTTAATGCTAGCCAATCCCACATGGGAAAAAATTATTGAAACTGATGCCTCTGACATAGGCCTTGGAGGAATTTTAAAACAAATTTTCCCTACTACAAAACAAATATTTTTAGTAAGATTCCATTCGGGAAAATGGAATAATAGCCAGAAAAATTATGCTACAATTGCCAAAGAAATTCTTGATATACTTAAATGTGTTTTAAAATTCCAAGATGATTTATATAATCAAAAGTTTAAAATATTAACTGATTGCAAATCTGCTAAATACATGTTTAATAAAGATTCTAAACATGATATTTCTAAACAAATGTTTGCTAGATGGCAGGCTCATTTAGCCCCTTTTGATTTTGAAATACATTATAAAAAGGGAGAAGACAATCATCTTCCTGATTTTCTAACCCGTGAATTTTTACAAGGATCAACACAAATTGTTGAGATTTAATAATTTTTATAAAGAATTATGCAGGTGATGATGCCTCGTGATTACTCATTCAGAGGAAGACCTCAAAATTATAGAGGTCGAGGTGGCAGAGGGAATATAATCTCTCAAATACATGGTAAAAAATTAGTTGCGGAAAATATTTCCGGCATGGGTGAATCATCCACACCTCCAAAAGGGAATTCCCAAACTTTTGCAAATATTTTGCAAGACAATGAATATGATGACAACATATTTTATGCTAAAAACCATGAAAAAGAAGTTATACTTCATTTAGAATATTCTGATCTGAAATGGCAAGATGATCCATGGTTTCTTATGAACCGATATGTTGATAATACTCAATTTACTGCTACATCATATAAGCAGAGAAATTTTTATGAGAATTTGCTTAAAGCAACGGAAAGCTGTGAAATTACTCACTTTACTTCAAATGATCAAAAAAGTTATACTTTTAGCAAGATCATTGTGAAAAAGATTTTTTCATGTCAGGAATGGGGATTATCCACATTCAAAGAAAAAGATTATATCTTTTCTGAGAAAAGTATTTCTATTAAATTCAATTATTGGGATTATATCTCAGCTTTTGATAAGGTATTATATTACCGAAATAATAAGAAAAAACATACTTGGTTCATAAAAATTTGTGGAGAAGTATATAAATCTCCAATACCAAATTGGTTTGTTAATTGATGGTCATACCATGGTCCTTCATATGAAATACTTCCTGAAAAATGGAAAACCTTATACTCAGAATGGATAGATTTATCCCCACAGATATCTAAGTTAATAACTTCTCATACAGCAGATGAGCTTATAGCCTCTATGCACTTTTTTATTGAGTTTTCTATCCCATGGATATCAAAATGGATCCCTATGGTAGGATATACTGAACACCAGACCCCTTGTCTTTATAGGACCTCTTTCTCAAAATTTTGGGAAAAAATGAACAAGAATGATCCAGCCTCGAAAAAATTATTCGGAGCAGAAACTGAAGAATTAATTCAGTCTAAACTACTAACATACAAAAGTAAATATCAGGAAGATACTCCTAGTCCATTCCAAGTCATATCTGGAAAACTAAAAATGAAGAGACAAGATTTGTCCAAAGCTGAAATTATTAGAGCTTATATGGAAGAAATGAAAAAAGATTTGAAGAAGAATTTCAAAGAATTCTTAGATGATGATTCAAAATCTGACACATCTATGGCATCGACAACAAAAGGTGAATTACCAGGGGAATCCCAAGATCCCTATGAGGATGATGAAGATTTGCTTAATACATATGATCTGGAAACCATATTTGAGAATATCAAATCAGGAAAATAAAGGTTGTCAGCACACAAGACAAAAAAGAAAACATATCACTGTTAATAAACAGTAAAAGCCAAAAGTGATACTTTCTTCAAGATGTCACGGGCAAGCTACTTTCTTCAAGATGTCACGGGTAGGCAAGCAAGCAAACAAACAAAAAAAAAAAGTAACAAAATAAATTGAAGACTCATTTCAAGTCCGGACATCCGCCTATAAATAGCTGGAATCCCAGTATTGTAACTACTATTAAGTTTGTAAAATATTTGTAATATATCTGAAGAATCAAATAAAAGTTTGGTTTAAAGGTTCCATTGAGGTACTCTTCTTTACTTTTCTGTTTTGTTTTAAATATTTATATATCTGTGTGTTATATTTAGCCTAATGACAGGCTAATCAACCTTAATCATGTGTTGAACCATATATAGCTATGTATTAGAAACCCCATGGGTTTTAGTATTATTTTGAACATGGGTATTAGGATTATGGTTGAGAAATACTTCAGGCAAAAATAATCTTATTAATTCATCAGTAAATATCTTTGCCCCCTCTTTGCCGTGTTAAGGCGTTTTCTTGGGCTTTTTGATATTGAACATGAGTTTATTAAAATTATTATTTGACAGATTTATCTCCTTGTAAAACTTCGTCCAAATCTAATCCTAAGTCTTATATTATGACTGTATCTGAGTCCAGAATGGTATCATTATTATTATTACTATAATTGTTATTATTATTATAATTTTTTTTGTATTTTTATTTTTATTATTATTATAATTATTTTTGTATTATTATTAATATTTTTGTATTTTTATTATTATATTATTCTATAATGATAATTTTTGTATTATTATTACTATTATTATTGTATTATTATTTTATATAATAATAATTATTTTTGTGATATTATTTGTGTTATTTATTATTTTTATTTTTTGTATTTTTATTATTGTTATTATTATTATTATTCTATGTCCCTAACTTTGAAGACGATGGAAAGGAGGAGGAGGGGGGGATATTTTTGCCCCAACCGTTGGAGATGGACTTACCTGTTGAATCGCACTGGTGGCACATATTTTACATTTTCTTCTAAACTTTTAATAAACAAATTCCCTTTTCTCTGGGGTTTCCATCTTGAAAGCTGTGAAGTTTATTGAAAGCTGTGAAGTTTATTAAAATTTTAATAAATCTCTTCACGAAATCGCCGAGAAAGATGAGGACGGCCATTGCACTGATACGCAGAAGAACAGGTAATAAATTTGCCCATCTATTTTTCTACTCAGTATTTCAAATTGTTTGTGAAAAATATAGATACTTTTCGAGCAAACCCAGATTGGATTTGAGTGGTATAAAAGAGATGGAAGATGCTAATTACATGTTTCGTGTTTCGTGAAATACTAAAAATGCGACCTCAGCCCTCTGTTATCGAGTATACTGTTGAATTTGGTGGTCTAGATGAAACAATACTTCCATGCCATCTATATGTTCGACGAAATGTGTGAACTGGGTGTTACCTGTCAATGAATACACCTTGACCATTGCGATTAATTGCTACTGTCTTGTTAATCGGGTAGATTTCGGGTTTGCAATTTTAGGCAGCTTCTTCAAGCGTGGCTACGAACCAAATACAGCAACCTTCACCACTCTCCTTAAAGGGCTATTCTTAGAAGAGAAGGTGGCCGAGGCAGAAAAATTGTTCGAGAAATTGTTAAGGCAGGAGCTCTGTGAGCCTAATGAAGTTATGTTTCTCATTGTGATAAATGGGTTGTGCAAAGGGGGGCACACTCTTACTGCCGTTCGTTTGCTTGGAAGTTTAGAAAAAAGAAGCTTCAAACCGGATGTCCAAATCTATAGTGCAGTCATTGATAGTCTATGCAAAAATAGAATGGTTGATGATGTTCTCCAACTCTTGTCCAAAATGATTGATATGGGAATTTCGCCTGATGTCATCACTTATAATTCGACTATTCAGGGATTATGCGATTTTGGTAGATATAGTGAAGTTAGAAACTTACTAGTTGACATGGTGGCTCACAAGATCTCTCTTGACGTGTTTACTTTTAGTATATTGATGGATTCATTTTGCAAAGACGGAAGGGTGAAAGAGGCAGAAGATATGTTGGAAATTATGAAGCAAAGAAATATTAATCCTGATATTGTCACATACACTACACTAATAGATGGATATTGTATGCGAGGGGAAATGGAGAAATCAAGAAAAATATTTCATTTTGTTGTGGAGTCGGGCCTTAAGCCTAATATTATCACCTATGGTAGTTTGATTGATGGGTATTGCAAGAAAGGTGACGTGGATGAAGCTTGGAGACTCTTTCTTGAAGCAAGTTGTAAAGGGTTGGAGCACACAGTAGTTACCTATAACTCCATGTTACACGGATTACTTTCTGCTGGTAGAATTGATGCTTGTTGGAAGCTTTTCCATGAGATGAAAGTTCATCAAGTGATTCCTGAATTACCAACTTATAATATTTTGATATGTGGCTTGTGCAAAAATTTGAAAGTTGTTGAGGCATTTTCAGTTCTACACACTATGGAAAAAAAATGGGGTTAATCCAGATTTA
The DNA here is from genome assembly GCA_038501285.1 of Penstemon eatonii. Taxonomy (NCBI): domain Eukaryota; kingdom Viridiplantae; phylum Streptophyta; class Magnoliopsida; order Lamiales; family Plantaginaceae; genus Penstemon; species Penstemon eatonii. Next base: position 53,171,255 of record CM076715.1, on the reverse strand, counting down.
GTTACATACAGTACCCTCATTGATGGGTTGTGCAAGAATGGAAAACTTGAATATGCAATAAATCTTTTCAATGAACTTCCTTCTAGAGGTTTGCAACCTAATGTTATAACACATAACATCATCATTGGTGCGCTTTGTGAAGAAGGGATGACAGAAAATGCTATAAAATTGCTGATGAAAATGGAAAAAAACGGTTGCTTGCCAAATAATGACACATATAATTATTTTGTGCGGGGTTTTCTTAGAACGAAAAAGATTGACGAGGCAATCCCACTCTTGGAAGAAATGACAAGAAAGGAATTCTCACCTGATTCGGATACTATGTACATGTTACTTGATCATCTGAAAGGTGAAGATCAAGATGGTATTCTTCTTGATGTGATACGGAAGTTTAAGGCAAAAAAATAAATAAGTTGTTCCTGGAAGGTAAACTGTTTATTGGTTTTGCTACTTGCTTATATTAGTTTGGGATTGCAAAAGAAACATTCTGAATGAATACTTTCATCAACATTTTGAGTTTGGTTCTGGTGACGAGTAGGTGCTTCGTCATACTTTGTATGTTCTACTCCTTAAAAAGTATGAAAATGTTGAAACTTTACGTCGTAATAATACGTTACAATAAAGTGTGAGGAAGTCATTACAAGTCAGTTTGTTTAATATCCTAACTTCTTGTAGCAATGTGTTTTCAGAAGTCAATGATTTCTAGGGTCATTGTATTTAGTTCATCAGAATAGCTGTCATAGAATTTTTGAAATACACTTATGAAATGGAGGAAACTGATGGTTATACCTTTTGTAATTTTAATCCTGGATAGAGCAAAGGATTAGTAATCAACTATATATATGATATTTCTCTGTGGAACAGTATAGTTGAGGTTTGGCTGAAATGAAAGTGGTATTTTCTGCACTTTAACTGCATGATTGTTGTACTTTTCATCTTCCAATTACATTTGCTAGAGTCTAGAACATACATAAAAGATTGTTTACATTATGTCATCAGAAATTTGTTACTTTTATCTGCTTATTTGCCCAAACAATTGATGTCAAGTCTTTCTTGAAGGTACAGTATTTGACTTTATTGGCTATCTGTCACAAGATTCACAACTGATGTTGAATAAATTAATTTGAAATTTTCTTCTAAAGAAAGATAATTTTTTTTTTTTTATATAGTATTGGAAGAACTAGTCAGTGAAGGTATGGTTATATGTTGAAAATGCAGATAATAATTATAATAATTGAGATTGATAACAAGAAAGTGAAGACTACTACTTTAGTTGAAGAAAGGCAATTTTGTGGGTACTGAGTTTTGCTGTAACAGGGTTCGAGTTTGGGTTAATGACAATGTCGAGGTTCCTAAGATTGGATGAAATTGACAAGAGATAACAAAACCGATAATCTGAATTTTGGACTTGTCCAAGGCGTATTTGTTCTTTTGATATTCCATGTTTCTTATTAAATTATTTCCGAATTATGGTTTCATGTTGTACTGGCTATTTGATTTTTCAGATTTTTGGGTTTTTGACACTTTGCACCCTGAAATTATAGGGTTTTGGCACTTTGCATCCTAGTGTGTGTTTTGAAGAAAAAATTAATTGATTGAATAGTATAATAGTTATCTTCGAATATTTTAAGTCGGGGTGAAAAATGCTAATATTTTATAATTTTAGGGTGCAAAATGCCAACATTCTATATTTTAAGGGTGCAAAATTTATATTGCCAAGGTGCAAAGTGAAAATAAAATTGAAAATAACTATTCTACACTTCTATCAATGAATTTTCTCACTAAAACACACATTAGGGTGCAAAGTGTCAAATAAATTATATTTTCAGGGTGCAAAGTGCGAAAACTTTTAAGTCAAGGTGCAAAGTGCCAAAATCCTATAATTTCAGGGTGCAAAATGCCAAAAACCCCAGATTTTCGTTAGATTTAAAATCTCAATTTGGGACTTCCTAATTACAGTATTATTTGTAGCATCTGAAAATGTTATAAACTAGTTTGAAGATTTATAAATAATTTTATCTAATCTTGATAAGGTTGTTGCAGATGGAAGTAGCACTCCTGTTCTTCACAAAATCAAGGTCATATCTTACAATAACAAAGTGTAAAAAGCAGAAATATTTCTTATTTTTTTGAGGTGCATGTATATTAGGCTTCTTGAAATGTATACCTTGATCGATCCCTAGTTTTCTCGTTTTTGTATTTTTCTGGGTGGAATTAGAGGCAGAATAATGTTTTGCACAAAATGTTTTGAATCTGAAATCTATGGGAAGGTAAGGTTTAATGTGACCTTGTAACTAATTCGGTGATTGTGCATCACATTTTCTTGTTTGGTTCAGTTTGTTAATGACTTGAACTCTAATTATACCTCAACAATTATACCCCATAATATTTTTGATTGGCAAAATAATTCCACATCTTCAAATTTACTGACGATTTTAGTCCATATTATTGTCCAATTTAAAAAATGGATCGAATAAGACACGTGCGGACCAATTTGGAGGATAATTATACCTCATAACATTTTATGTTGTCAAAATAACCCCAGACCTTCAAACTTACTGACGATTTTTGTCCATGTTGTTACCCAATTTCAAAATTGGCTCGAATAAAACATGAGCGAACCAATTTGGAGATTTTACTTATTATATCTACATATCTATTTAATTCATGATTTATAAATAATATTAATAAATCAAATAATACTTTAATATAAATTCGATAAAAAAATTAAAAATAAATATTTTTTTAAATCTAAAATTTATATAATAGTATTAATATTTTATATTTATCAAAATTATACATTATTAATAAGTATTAAAAAAATTTAAAAAAATAGAAAAGCACCCATCCCTCCCAACCCGTAACCACCCCCTCTCCACAAATCATTGGCTGTCAGCGGCTTGAGATCAAAGGACCCAAGCTACCGCGGCCTGGGTTCTGCTACAGATCCCAGGCTGCCGGCAGCCTGGGATGTACGATCCCAGTTTGCTAACGGCCTGGGATTTGGGGAGAAGGGGTTGTTTCTGGTTGGGTGGGTTGGGAGGGATCGGTGGTTTTGGTTTTCTTTTTCAAATTTTAAATATTTATTAATGATATATAACTTTATTATTTAAATAAATATTATATATATATATATATATATATATATATATATATATATATATATACTGTTATATAAATATAAGAATTTTTTAGTTTTTTTGTTGAATTTATATTAAAGTATTATTTGTTCTATTAATATTGTTTATAAAATCAAATTAGTTAAATAGATATGTAAATATAATTGGTAAAAAAATTTAAATTGGTCTGTATGTGTCTTGCTCGAGCCAATTTTGAAATTGAACAACAATGTGGACTAAAATTGCCAGTAAATTTGAATATGTGGGGTTATTGCCGACCTGAAATGTTATGGGGTAGAATTATCAATCAATATAAGTAATGAAATCCACTTTGCAATTAGGCTTAACTGCCACATCACCACTTAGCGATCATTTTTAACGGCGGAAAGTAGGGCTGTAATCGAGCCGAGTAGTATCGAACGACTCATTGTTCAAGCTTGGTTTGATTTTTATCGAGCTTGAAATTTTGTGTTTGAGCTTGGTTTGATTTTCAATTGAGCCGAGTTCAAACGAGCTTTTACCGAACGAGCTCGAGCCGAGTACCGAGTAGCTTGATATTTTATATATATTTTTTCAATTTTTAGCTTCTCGAGCCGAGCTTCAAAAGTTATCGAACGAAAAAAGATGTTCAAGCTTGTTTGATTAGTGTGACGTACCGAGCTCAAACGAGCTTTTATCGGACGAGCTCGAGTCGAGTATCAAGTAGCTTGGTTTGATTTTCAGCCCTAGCGGTAAGTGATTCGATTTCTTAAATGTGCAAATGTGCTACCAAATGTGTCGACCTCAATTTTTATGGTACCACAGAGAATCAACATATAGTTTGGTACCAAAAAGTGCAATTCTCTCGTTATTTTTTATCAAATCAACGTAGAGTTTATATAGATTTGTTTAGAGATAAGAACATTGTTATTTGTTTGACTTTTGAAAGAATATTTTGATAAAAATTACCGATGATAAATTTATGTAGAGAGTAGAAAATTAACATGTTTATTTCATTTTTCTCAAACACAATATAATTTTTGAAAAAAATAAAACAAACAAGTTCTGAGTCTTACTAGATCGGTAGTTATTTTTCTAGTTTTGTATTATTCTTTATTGTTGAGTGTTAACTAATGTGTTGTAAAAGTCTTCAACTACAAAGAAAATGTTTCTCTACTCACAAAAGTCGTATCACAAGTCACAACAGGTTCTTGTGATAATTACAAATTTCGTCGCACTATTACTTTCATCACGAATAGGGCTGTCAATGGGTCGGACTCGGATCGGATCAGGGCCGATTCGAATCCGAGTCCGATTTTCAATTCTTCTATCCGGATCCGCTCGGATTTGGAATATTAGCCACTGGATCTACTCAGATTTTGAATATTAGCAATCGGATCTGAATCCGATGGATATCCCGAATCAGGATAAATTATCTGGATCTGTTTAACATGTTTAACAAACAAAAAAAAATTTATTTTTCCTCCAAATTATTTGTAGATTCCACTATCATGAATTAAAAATACTTATTTCATCGAAATTATTGCCTGAAAATTGTAGAAGATGGAATATGATATGGGCAAATATAAACATTAAAAATTAGAACTAATTAATAAACAAAAATATAAGTAAAAAAAATATAAACTGGAGCAAATAAGAAGAAAACTCAATATTGAGAACTGAAAGAGAAGGCAAAAACTGAAGGATGGATGTTTAGAGCTTGATTTTTCTTATTAATAGTAGGAGTAAAAATTAATATGTTGTAGACTCCATTAGTTATCAGGACAGTCCACCAACATCTCTCATGCATTTTTTTAAAGATTATTTTTAATTTAATAAAAGATTTTAGTGAAATATAGATAGTTTTATTTTAATTTTAATTTAAATATATAATATAATAATATATAAACAACATATAATAGTATATATCAAATACGAATATGTAACGGATTGGATCATTCTAGATCCATATTCCCTCCATGTTACATGTTACATATTTTCACTATTTTTAACACCTGATAAGAAATTCGAGGTTCATTTTTCGGTTGAATAGTGTAATCATTAAAAGTGCGGCTTTGTGGACTACTTTAATTTTGAAATTTCGAAGCTAATTTTTTTTTTCTTTTCTCATAATTGTAAATTATTGGTGTAACTTGTCTACAAATTAATCACTAATTTGTTCTTACATCATCAATAATTAATTGGTCTAGTGGAAGACACTACAAAATAACAAATTCATGTTCGAATCTCATTGAAATATATTCTCACATTATATATCAAAAGCGACTCAAAAGGAATTAAAACCTTGAAAAACCAAAAAAATAAAAAAAATTGTTCCTACACCAACTATATAACAGAAATTCCATTTTCTATGTGAATAAGATTCAAGTATAAAAATATCATAGAATGGATTTTGAATCCATATATATTCGAATTAATTAAGAATCTTTCGCGCGCCACATTGCACCTAAAGAAATAAAGATCAAGAATCAATCTTTTCGTAATGATCAATTTATCTTTTATGATTTGAAAAATAACACTTTATCCTTTTGTGAAAATTTTAAAAAACAATTTATCTCCATCAGTTGGAGAGTGTAACCCTTTGTCGCAATTGAGAGTGAATAGTTATTAAAAATGTTTTATAATATAAGGGTTAAACTATCACATTTATTATAATATAGGGGGTAAATTGTCATATTATCACAACACATAGTGATAAAGTACCACATATTAAAATATTAGGAAAACAAAACTTTTATAAGATTAAAGGGTAAATTGCCATTAACTCTATATTGCAGTCATATACCAATTAAGATATAATATTATTTGGATAAGTAAAGATGAGAACTGAGTTCTTTATAATCTTGGTTCTTTTAAGGCCTCTTTATAGGATATTCTTGATTTCTGTTATTTAAAAGAAATGACCGATATTATGTCCACTTGTTTACAACCGAAAGTAGAAAATTCGATCCTCAGGATTAAAAATAGAATCCAACGTGCATACACAATACAAATATACAATGTCGAATATACTCGAAATAACTTCCCTCCTAAACTTACATGGAATAAATTATTTTCCTCCAATTTGGGGGAAAATAATCTAAAGTTCAAATTAATCCATATCTTACCTAATTATTAATTTTTCATTTTTTTTTCACCTGATAACATTATTAACAAAAATAATAAATTCTTACTACATCACTCATGTGATTTTTTTTCCTGACCGGTCAAGGGCCTTCTTTATCATGTTTAAGTTATGCACGGCTAGGGTGTAAATTAATGAGCCAAGTAAAAGGAAACACTGTTCGAGTTTAATTTGAACTTTTTATTGAGTTTGAAAATGTGTTTGAGTTTGATTTGATTTTAAAAAAATCAAGCTCGTCAGGCCGAGTATCCAATAGTTTTATAATTTTTTTACATGTATTTTGTCAATATTCCGCTTATTGAGTCGAGCTCAAATTGAGCTCCCGAAACTAGCAAATAAAAAATATTATTCTGAAACTTGTGATATGTATATAGAACCAAGCTTGAATCGAATATGAAATTTAGACATATGCACAACCACGTCAGTTTTTTATTTACCTTTCTAATCACATGAGGATTTTTCTTTCTTTTTTTTAGCAATTTATTGTATGATATGTCTAATTGGATATCTTCCATTATTAAAAATACCCTTGTGAAATCATATAGGAGGTGGGTTTTAATATTCTACAGGGTATTTTAGTTTTAAAGAAAAAAAAAGGCTAATAGTTGAATGAATTTTTTTTTTTGGAGCCAACAATGTTTGACAATGTTTGAATGACTAAGGAAAACTATGAATCTCTCTTTTAAGATGAAGATGTTTTTAGCTATATCTATTTTCAAGGAGATAAATTTTCCTATTTCTAACATCATAATGCAAAAAGGTAAATTGCTAAAAGAAGCCACATGTACATGACATCTCTTTAATTAGGACATAAAGTCATAATTTATGTCATATTGATCCACAATTATATTCACTTCTACCACTTTGAAAATTCTTTCTTATGGCTTGTTGTTTGCGCCTACATAATTATTATCATGACCACTTTCTTTCCTTTTTACTTAAGATGCTTAAAACTTATCCTAAAGGAATCATCAAAATTATAGAGCCAAATGGTATATAGTAATATAGACTTGACCTCACACTATATAAAGCATTACACCCCATAACATTTCATCAACAAAATAAAACTTCCTCATAATTTCTCACTTACATCTTCACAAAAATGGCACATAAGGCCGACTTGCTCGAGATTGGCAAGGAAGGATTCGCGATAGTTGACAAGTACTTTGGGAAAACGGGTGGAAAATCGTACGTTCAAGAAAAACCTCGCGCTCCTCACAATCATGCTCCATATGCACCGACGAATGCTGTTGCAAAAGGGCCTCAACTGAACAATAATGCTTTTAAGGCATACGGATCTCATGTTTATGTTCATAAGACAGTGCCTGAAAAAGAAACTACAGTCATAAGATGTAATGATGCAGCTATGTTGCACGATGGCGTTCTGTTTAAGGATTTTTCGAGGAGATCAAGGTCTATGCGCATTGTTTAATTACCGGTCGAACGCTTTTGTTTTACATAATGTAAATTATGTGTGACACTTTTAGTATGCCAATGTTGTGCTTAAGCACATGTACTTCTAGACTTTGGTCTAGGTCTGCACCTCTTTATGCTATCTTAATAACATTACTAGTTTATTAGATAAGGTTTTGTCAATGTTTTCAAAACCGGACCGGACAGTAAACCGTGAGCCGACTGGTTAGTGGTTTTACTGGTCGAACCGGGTGATGTCATAATAATGTAATAAATATATTTAATTTTAAAGTATATGTAATATGCATAAAATTTAAATATTATCATACAATTGATTAAAAATATAAAAAAATTTATAATATTCTAAAATTAAATCATATAATATTTATCTAACTTATATCATAACGGTAATATGGTACTAATTTGTATGCTCATATAAATATAATATGATTATATTTCTTTTTAAAAATTTAAAAGTGTAAGTTAAAAATACAACAAACTAAGATATTCATAAATTTTAAAATATGGTTATGTATAAAAGTCTAATATTCAAAGTCAAACTTGCATATTATATCGATTTGACTCTTTATCCTAAAAATAATATTGAAAAGCATATTTTATAGAATAAATTTTAATAAAAAACTAATATTTGAGTATTAATTTTCATTCATAATGTGTGAAATATTTATTTAAGTTAATTATCTAATTTATAAATAAATTTGGCTATAAGTTTCTATAATTTATAAATTTTAATTTGTACTAAAATTTCAAAAAAAATGGTGTAGCTTAAATGGTAAGAAAGTTATGTTTCATCCTAGAGGTTAGGTGTTCAAATCCCACCTTGTACAAGAATTTTTAGTTTATTTTTAATATTAAAAAAAAAAAAAAAAAAAAAAAAGGAAAATCAGAACAAGGTTGAACCGGTCCATACCGGTTCGCCGGTTCACCGATTTCGGACCGGTTCAACCCGGTCCAAACTGGTTTTTGGAGTTACTGGTTTTAAGGGGTAAACCAGACCGGACCGACATCCGGTTCGCGGTCGAACCGGCCGGTCCGGTCCGGTTTTAATAACATTGGGTTTTGTAGTGTTTTCTTTGCGAAGGTTCATTTTCCGTCATGTAAAATTGCATAGAATTATGGGAAAGTGCAAGATACTTCCCTGTGTTATGTTAAACGATCAAGAAACTACCCTGTAAAATTTTTAGAAGGAATTGCACTTGTGGTACCCTAAAAATCGAGTCCAATTCATTTGGTACCATAATTTAAGAAATCGAATCAGTTTTGGTACCACCGTTTAAAGTGGACGTTAACTGATGACGTGACAATTAAGTGTTATTGTAAAAATAATATCATTACTTATATTGACTGACAATTCTACCCATAACATTTTAGATTGTCAAAATAACCCCACATCTTCGAATTTATCGACAATTTTAGTCAACATTGTTGCCCAATTTCAAAAATCCGACAAAATATTAAAAATAAAAGACCGGACCGACATCCGGTTCGCGGTCGAACCGGCCGGTCCGGTCCGGTTTTAATAACATTGGGTTTTGTAGTGTTTTCTTTGTGAAGGTTCATTTTCCGTCATGTAAAATTGCATAGAATTATGGGAAAGTGCAAGATACTTCCCTGTGTTATGTTAAACGATCAAGAAACTACCCTGTAAAATTTTTAGAAGGAATTGCACTTGTGGTACCCTAAAAATCGAGTCCAATACATTTGGTACCATAATTTAAGAAATCGAATCAGTTTTGGTACCACCGTTTAAAGTGGACGTTAACTGATGACGTGACAATTAAGTGTTATTGTAAAAATAATATCATTACTTATATTGACTGACAATTCTACCCATAACATTTTAGATTGTCAAAATAACCCCACATCTTCGAATTTACCGACAATTTTAGTCAACATTGTTGCCCAATTTCAAAAATCCGACAAAATATTAAAAATAAAAAATTTAATATCACAACCCATAATATAAAATTGCAAAAAAAAAAAAAAAAAAAAAAAAAAAAAAAAACTCAAAACTAATCATTAAATAAAAATAAACACTAAACCCTAAACCCTAAACCCTAAATTAAACATTATGTCCTAAAATATCCTTATTCTTTATTTTATTTCACCATTAACTATTTACACTTTACATTCTCTCTCTCTTACTTTCTCTCTCTATCTATTAGATGCATTAAATAAGGGAAAAATAGGAAAATATGTATTTAATAGTGCATTGAAATTCTAAAGTAACAAAAATTTGGGACAAAAAATTTCTCTAAAAAGACAGATAAATTGAGACAGAGGGAGTAGTAGGTAACACAAATAACTTCGAAAACATAAAAAGTGAATTGTACAAAGGGCTGTGAATTTTGAGGCTGAGATATAATAATTTTCCTATGTTAAAACGAGTAATTTTGTCTTCTTACGCAAATATTTCCCCTCCTACGCTCTCAGACCGAAAGATTTGAAATAATCACTTGAATTTGAGTCTTTGGTTTGAATAACCTTTCCAAAAAACATAATTCTGAAATTGAAATGACCTTTCCCATTTTTTTAATTTTTTGAAGAGAAGGTGGCATTCCCACTTTAGTATTGAGAAGTCGAGTGTGGTATTTAGCAAAAATACTTAACCGATTATTCAGATTTTTCCGCTGAGACAAAAAGAAATTTTTTATAAGTATTTGGGGCTTTCGTTGGTGGTTGGACAATCAAAGAGAGAGGTTTTTTCTTTTATCAAAGAACGAGTTTGGAAGAAATTGCAGGGGTGGAATGATGCAGGAGCATCCTAGACAATCTATCTTTTTATTAGTTAGTTATTTAGTTTCCTTATTTTTTTGTGATTTAGTTTCTATAGGAGTCTAGGAATTATTTAGTTTGCTTAAGAGTTTTATTTCCTTTCATGGGTGCCTACTTCTCGAGTTCTTTTAGCAAATTTATCCGTTCATGGGGCGTCTTTTTCATTGGCTTTAATGGCTGGTGGCGGCAGAGGTCGTGGTCAGCGATGGCACGTTCTGAAGGAGGCTCAAGACCACGGTAATTGCGCCTCGTACGAGATGATTGTGGAATTACAGAAACAAATAGCAAATTTGAACCAGCGCTTGGCAGCGTCCGAAATTGGTGATCTTGAGGAATCCGATCATAATTCCAAAGCCACGTACCTGAATCCTTATCATTAAAGTATCACACACATAGGACAATACAATCGAGAAGAAAGTGAGAAAGATTTGGGATTTGGAGTAGATCTATCAGAATTTGATGGTACGTTACATGCCTTGTCGACTGGTTTAACGAAGTGGAGAGTACATTTGAGCATAAGGATGTCTCTAATCAAATAAAGGTTAAGTTAGTTGCAGTCAAACTCAAGGGTAGGGCTTCTGCTTGGTGGGAGCAGTAACGCCATTCTCGTGAACGACAAGGCAAGGCTATAATCACGGATTGGGAGAAGATGAAGAAGGAGATGAAAGGAAACATTATTCCCTTTGGATACACGGAAACCTTATTTCAGCGACTCCACATGTTGAGACAAGGTCAACAATCTGTTGATGAGTCAGTTGGAGAGGATTCTCATTTTCTTTATGAAGGGCCGCCAATATTTGATGAATCTGATGGTGAAGACGATGTTTCGTCTTTTGATGAAGACTATTTTGACAAAATAGCTACTTGCTATGAATCAAAAGAAGAAAATAACTATATTACATTTATGGCTTTGTCGAGTCAAATTGATGAAAATAAGATAATTGCAATCTTGGAGGATTTTGTTCTTGAAGATGACAAAGATTCCCAAAATGTCATCGACTTCATTATTGGTACATTTCGGAATGTTACCATGATAATTGGGCTAAGTACATTACGTCTATATCATACCCAATTCTAGATTTCGGCAGTTCAAGATTAAACTTTCTTTTTACATTGATGAAGAAGCTTACAAAAGTTCGAGGAAGAATCCTCTCCTACTCTGATTCGTTCTCTATTCGAACTCGAGGGCGAGTTCTTTCCAAACGGGGGAGAATGATGCAGGAGAATATTAGGATAATATCGAAGTTCAAATCTTGTAGATTAATTTACTAATTTAAGTTATTTTGTTTACTTAGAAGTCTATTAGATATTTTTCTTTTAGTTATTTCATTTCCATTGAAGTTTTAGTAATTATCTTCTTTCCTTTAGAAGTTTATTTATTTTCAGTGGTTATTTTATTTTAGCTATAAATGTCCGGCTTGTGGACAATTTTGAGGAATTGAATATTGACAATGAAAAAAATTGAGAGTTTATCTCTAGAGGTTTCTTTTCTTGCTTCAATTTCTGGTAATTTTTGCGTATCAATTTAGCCGATAGATTAATTATTAATCCATCTCGGCTCCATGGAAGGAGAAAATTTTGTCTAATGCTGGGAAAGAGATTCTTTCAAAAGTAGTAATACATGCGATACCATTATATCTTATGAGTTGCTTTCGATTACCGACTTATCTGTTTAAAGAGATTGAATCTCTTATTGTGATTTTTTGGTGGAATGATAAAGAAGAAAATAAACTTCACTGAATTAATTGGAGGTCGATGTGTGTTAGTAAAAGAGATGGCGGACTTGGTTTTCGGGATCTTGAAGCCTTCAATTTATCCCTTTTAGCAAAACAGGTTTGGAGAATTTACTCTAATTCTGATAGCCTTTTGAGTCGAGATTTGAAGGCGAGGTATTTTTCGAATTGTTCTATTCTAGATGCTCCTTTGGGTTGTAATCTTTCTCTCACTTGGATGGGGATATGGAGTGCTAAATCTATTGTCCAAGATGGCTTAAGATGGGAGAGATTATTTAGTACAATCGCTGCACCACGGCATCAAGTACGTGTGGTGCAACCCAACAATACACTCGGGACATGTGGAGTGATAATCCACTTCACCCCATATTCTGGCCATGTTCCTAAAAAATAGGGTTTCAAAAATTGTGTTCACATTGCCAAAACATGGGTGATGTGGATTATTACTCCACATGTCCCAAGTGTATTGTTGGGTTGCACCACGTGTACTTGATGACGTGGTGCAGCGGTTACAATAAAATATTTCTCTTAAGATAGAAGGCTGGAAATGGACTTAATATTAGTATGTAAAATGAAGGACCTTATAAATGTTGAAGTGAATGGAAGGGGTACGAGTGCGACTTTGGATAAAGTTTGGGACTGAATTTTGAAGATTGATGCTCTGCTGAAGGTAAAAAAAATTTCATGGACAGAGTGTTCTACTTCTCTCCCAGTTAAATAGGCTCTTAAACAATGCCGAGCAACTGATGATTGTACTCGGTGTTTGGGTTAGTCTGAAGATTCATTGCATTGCTTTCTGAAATTTTCTTTTGCAAGATTGGTGTGGGATGTTTCTTCTTTTCCCTGTTTTACATATGAAGCTTTTGGGCAAAATGTTTGTGGGTGGCTTGATGAAGTTAGGAAAAAATGTGGTCGCAAAGAGTTTGGGCTTTTTATTACTACTTGTTGGTTTATCTTGTTTGCTAGAAATCAACTGATGTGGGAGTCGAATGATTGGGACCTTATGGAGGTGCGAGATTTGAGCTTCATAGTTCTTTGATCGTCACGTTCATTGTTTCACTCGTAGTTTTAATCTAATTTCTCAGCAACCAAATCGAAATTCGTCACTTTGGCAGCCGCTTGAAGAACAGTTTATCATAGTCAACGTAGATGCTGCTCTTGATATACAGGGAAAAAGGTGCGGCACTGGCATATTGACACAAGATTCTCATGGGCAATGTGTGGCTTGGATAATTCATAGTATTGTGATTCCGTAGTTACCTGAGACACACAACGGAAGCAATCGCGGCAACAAGGGGTGAAATTTGGTATTCAACACGTCTGGAGTAGTTTAATCTTTGAAGGGGATTGTAAATCTGTCATGAAGGTATCCGCTCTTCACAGTATTCCAATAGTAGAGTTTTTTTTGCCTATATAGCATTTTACACAAATTTATTTCCCAATATGACTCAAACCTCAAACTGAAAAGTATTTACCTAAATGTACCTTTTAGGTAAAATCGCTATTGGCAACATCGATTTTAAGGTAAAATCGAGACAACCAATACCGATTTATCAGTCATCTTCGATAATTAAAAAATATTAAATTTAATAAAAATCGATATTTTAGTAACATCAATTCTTAATAATTAGCCACTAATTAATCATGTATAAGAATCGATATTGCTAACATCGATTTTTCAGAAGAGTCGCTATTAGCAGTAGCGATTATGTGCCCTAAGTTAAAAACCCTTCCGCACAAAAAATTTCATTTCAGTTTCATTTCAGCCGTTTCACTCAAGAGAAAAAAATCACTCGATTTTCTTCTCTTTCAGCAACTATCACAAAGTCTCCATCAATAATTGTTACAAAAATTTGTCAATTGCTCAATTCTTTCCCTTGAAGCCCTAACAATATTCTTCATATTCAAGAGGTATGTATTATTTTATTTTATTTTCACTTTTTGTTCTCTTTATATTATACTTATTACATTTAGTTTAGAGATTGTTGGAATATATTACTCAATAATATGATTAGCCATTTTATATCTTAATGATCTTACGTGGATAAATAAATGCGACAGTTCACTAAAATTGTTCAAAAGATAATTTAATTTTTTTTTTAAAATTATCTTAAGTTTGTAATGGATAGCTTACCGATTACGTTTTTGTGCTATTGGGGAGGAAATATATTAAACCCGTCTAATGGATGTGAGTATGATATTCCACCAAAACGACCCTTAGGGCGAATAACAGATGGAGTTATCAGAAGTTACTAACAAAGTTGTACAAAGTTACCGGACTAAACTAGGACTTTAGGTTGGGAGTGATATGCAGATATCCTATTTCATTTGACCGTGTCACTACTAATTATATTGCACTTCCCGTTAATGATAATAGTGGTGTTGAAGCTATGTTTGATGTCTTTACTCATTTTCCGAGGATATGAAGTTTACAGTTATACTTGGAGATAAATTCGATAGATAGTCAAGGGTCTTCTAATGACACAAAAGTTGGAGGTCCTTGTGTTGGTGATACAAAAGTTGGAGGTCATTACGTTGGTGACACATATATTGGAGGTCACTACGTTGGTGACACAGTTGACACACATGTGGACGAAGGTAACCTAAATTACTCAACTTCTTACCATGATTTGGGTAATCCGGTTCCGTTAACTTTTCAGTCAATCGCTGGTACAACTACACAAATAGCACAAACAACTGTTAGTCCTCCTAGGCCTCAAAATGTAAGTAGATCAAACGAAGATTTGGAGACTGATTCTGAAGATGATGAAGAAAGGTTTGAACACAGACTAACGCATGAGGACAATGGAAGTAGCAGTACTAGCAGTGACAATGAGGGAACTGATATTGGGGATAACATTATGGATGTCAATGGTTGCCAATTAGGGGTGCACATGGTTTTCAAAATCGTACCGGACCGTCCCGTACCGTACCGAACCGTACCGAATGTTAGGTTTTTTTTCTCAAAACCGAAGGTCTTGGTATGAATGAAAACCGTACCGAGTATTTTGGTATGGTTTTGGTTTTAAACTTCTCATACCGTAAAAAACCGTACCGTACCAAAATTAAAAAGAAACATGAATTAACTATTCTTTTTATTAAATTTACAATAAATTTTATAAATTTATAATTCAAATATTATTGAATACTATATTATTTATAAATTATATTATAGTTCATCATAGTTTATAATTATTACATTGCTATCGTTCAATTAAAAAAAGATATGCTCAAATTTAGCACAAATTAAACTTGTTATATGTTGAAAACTTAAAATGCAAAAATTCTAGACAACAAATACCAAATAATAAGTTTCTTCACATAGTAGAAACAATGATCAAATAATTAAGCAATTAAATTTATTCAATTAGGTCGAATATAGCGTCAAATTTGTGAACATTTTCTTTTCCAATGCCTTATTTAATGTAAAAAAATAGTTTATAAGATATTACATTATTAATTTCTTATATAATTGTCAACTATGTGATCAATTATATATGAAAAATTGCATGAAAAAGTTGTTCGAAAAAATCGCAAAACCGTACCGTACCGTACCGGAACCGCACAAAACCGAATTTGTTGGTATGGTTCACAAAACTCTAGTTTGGTTTTGAGTTTTTAAAAACCGCACTAATTGGTACGGTACAAATTTTGTTAAAAATACCGCAGAACCGTACCATATGCACCCCTATTGCCAATTTTATAGGGAAATTGGTGAAGGATCGTATGTCACATATATTCGTGCAAGTCAAGTTCAATTGTCTGAGAGTGACGAACTAGGTAAAGGCTTGCTCTTTAAGTCGAAAAATTCTATGCAGTGTGCTGTGAAGAAATATCATATAACAAAGAATTGGCGGTAGAAGGTACATAAGAGCACTGATAAAACATGGGTAGTATGTTGTTATAAAAAAGAGTATCCGTGCAACTTTCTATCACCGTGCTAGTTTATCGATCAAGAAGAATGGATTGTGGGAAGTGACACATTATTTGGGATCGCATACTTGTTTATCTGCAGGATTAGGACAAGATCATTTTCATCTGGACTCTAAGTTAATTGCTTGAGATATCCTAAATCTTGTTGAGGTAGATCCAGATTTGAAAATTCATGTCATTGTTGAATATGTGAAGAATAGCTTTACTAAATAAATATCATATAAAAAAGCATTTTGTGGGAAAGAGAAAGCTATTGCACTATCTATAGAGACTGGGATGAATCTTATCAAAAGTTGCCAAAAGTACTTGCAACTATCAAACAATATAATCCTGAGACAATTGTTGAGTACTATAGACCTCCACCACCCGATCAAATGGATAAATTTCGCCGTGTATTTTGGGCATTCGGGCCTTGTATTGAAGCGTTCACGCACTGTCGTCCAGTTGTTAGCATTGATGGTACTTTTCTTTACAAAAATACAAGGGAGTTTTACTAATTGCGATGGGATGTGATGCAAATGATAGTATATTGCCACTTGCTTTTGCTATTGTTAAAAACGAGTCCTTTAAAACTTGGGATTGGTTCTTGAACCTTGTGCAAGAACATGTTGTGAAGGGTCGTAATATTTGTTTAATTTCTGATCGTCATAAAGGTATATTGTCAACAATCCGAGTAGTGGAACATCGGTATTGTTTGAGGCATGTGCGTTATAATTTTTGCAAAATTCGTACGGTTGATAATTTCAAAAAGGCTAGTGTGGAAGGCAGGTTGCTCACACCAGGATCGCAAGTTTCAAACTGTGTTGGATCAAATTGAACTATTAAGTCGTGATGCTCGAAAGTGGTTGGATAAACTCCCGGAAAAAAAATTGACGATTGCACATGTTGGTGGTTATAGATATGGCCTAATGACAACGAACATTTCAGAAGTTTTCAATGGCTTGATGAAAGGTGCTCGTGGTATGCCTATTACAGCAATAATTGAGTCTTCATTTTATCGTTGTGTTTATTACTTTCAATCTAGACTTGGTATGGCTGAACTTGCTTGTCAAAATATTGGCCTATCAAACACCGAACTCCAAAATAGATTTAGCCCCAAGGTTTACCAAATGCTCCTCCACAACACCTCAAAGGTTGGGGGTATGCATGTAACAATCTTCAACAATTCTATACGTGGGGGCGGTGGGATTTATTCTGTAATCACATGTCATCGCATAACGAAGGGAGGTAATGTTCAAACTGTGCGCATTGGCGAAATGACATGCACCTGTGTTAAGTGGGTAGCCTATCATGTACCTTGTTCCCATATTCTTGCTTGTTGTAGTAACCAAAATGTTGATCATTTATGTTTTTTATCATCATTTTATTCCGTTGAGAATTATTCGAGGACATGGGGAGAAAGTTGAGGACATGATCTAATTGGTCAAGTAGGTACCACTCACAAAAGACAAACCAAGGTTCGTCGAGAAGCGAAGGAAGAGGTCCTCTCGCGGCGAAGTAGCTAAGCGCAAAAATTAATTGAAGGAAGAGCTTCTGGCTATCGAGAAAGCCCTGCTTGAAGAAAAGGCAACTTCCTACTGCCCTACCACCAAGATATGAGATAAAATGCTACTTATAATTGCAATTTTTTATTTGCTAGTACTTGATGTACTCTCACGTTATATGCATGGGTTTATGTATATTAAAGTCCAAAGAAAGTTCACGATGTTTGAAGTATATTGCACACAATTTTAAAGTGAACGAGAAAATTAAAGTAAAATATAATATAATCTATATTATGGACAAGTGAAATTATTGATAAATATGTCTTCTAGCCTCTTTGGTTAAGTTATTGATCAATAAGTTGAGTGGTTCAGGATCGACCCCTTTTGGCATCAAAATTTGTTTTAATTATCAAAAAAAGAGAAGTCTCGAATTCGAACTCCGGTCCGCATAGAAATCTTCCAACTTGAGCGAAGGAGGACCTATTGCCATGATGTTAACCGTTATTTTAATATACAAAATATTAGAGTGGGGGCTATAGGCCCCACTAGTCCCTACCTAGGTCCGCCCCTACTCGTAGATTTGAACCATTGGATAATGAGGCTTATTAGAACGAGTATTATGGTTCGGTGTTCAAACCAGACTACACGCTTGAACGAGAAAAAGGTCGACCAAAATCAAGATGCATTTGCAATGAAATGAATTTTCAAACCAACAAACGGGTGATTCATTGTTCTACTTGTGGGAAGGAAGGACATACGCGTCTCAAATGCACGAATAATAGGACATAGTTTCATAGATGTTATTGTAACTGAGATAATATTGTTGAGACATTTTTATATATTGAACTTGTTTAAGTTTACATTGTGATGGTGAATTGATTATGTTTATTGGTTGTTCTTGATTGTTTTAGATAATATGTTGATTGTTTTGTATAATATGTTGATTGTTTTGCATTTTGGTTGTGATGGTGTGCTGAATTCTTAGTGTAATATTTGTTGTTTGAGTTAATCAAATCGAGGTTGATTCACATCTGATAAGATAGAGGTTGCTTCACTTTTTTTTTTTCAAAAAAAAAATTTATAGTATAAATCGCCGTTGCTAATGTCGATTTTAAAATCAACATTAGCAAAAACGATTTTATACTATAATTTTTTTTTTGAAAAAGAAAATGTGAAGCAACCGGTTTTCTTAACTAAAACAATACCAAAACGCAAAACAATCAACTCAATAAGAGACGAGAATCAAGAACAACCAAAAAACACAATCAATTTACCATCACAACATATATATAAAAATAAGCCAATATCTTCCAAATAAGTCAAGTTAAATAACAATTAGTAATAAAATGATAATACGACGAGCCTCATATAGTTAAAATTACAACTTAAATTAAAGTCATTGGGATGGTGTATATCAATTTGGCGCTCTCCTCTCCCGTTGAGTCAACTTCCTTTGACGATTGGAGGGCTAAATCTGAGAACAACTCGTCATACCAACCTGAGTAACGCACTCAACTTGGGTAGGTGTAGAATACCATGGTGGTGGAACGAACCCAGTGTTATGAGGTAGAGGTACAGATGATGAAGCTGAAGCATCTGAAGTAGCTGGAGGAGATGCATGAGCTGGGCCCCGTGGAACTGCCCTTCGTTAGTCATACCAAATCCTCTCCCATACCCAAATCTATTTATAGTTACCAAAATGAGTATATATATACAAAATATATTGTAATTAATATATTACTTAACTGTATTTGTTGTACCTGTAATAACGTCAAAGACCCACCAATCTGATTATTATTTGGGTTTGACATAGTTCACGATACAAGTATTCTAGAGCCGCACTACCCCAACTGAAGCTGTCAATCATGTGCAAATTTTGTAGAAAGGGAATATCAAATCTACCTTATTCCCAGACAAGTTAGGTAGGTCAATACCGCCAATCATTGCTAGAATAAGCGCTCTAGCATAATATTGCACTGATACATCAGTAGCATTATGGGGTAGTGATTGAAATTATTCCATTAACTATTTTAAATTCAACATTCTACCAACAAAAGTACTCGAGAGGTGCACTACACCAAACAAAACTGTTGAAAGATTTCATGAAAAGAGTTTGTTAAAACTGGGGACAAATCTTTCAAACTGTTTAGAGTTTACCTGTGAAAAATACTTTATAAAAATCCGCTGCAAGTACTCTGCTTTTAAAAGTTGACTTTGCTGAAATCAGCTAAGTAGTTTAAAGAGAAATGGTTAACTGTGCTGTTCAAAGATCTGTTCAGTGATCAGCCTAGTCAGCTTGCTGATCTCAACAGCTTAGTCTGCTGACAGTCAAGTGAAATTTTTAAAGTATAAAAATTTTAAGAGGTCTATTCACCCCCCCCCCCCTCTATAGACCTCATCTGACCATTTGGGACCAACAAGTGGTATCAGAGCGGATGGTTCATTAGAATCAGCTGCCTGACCAACGAGCTTGATCCGAGTATTTTTCTAAGGTTTTCAAACTTTTTCAAAAGAGCATATTTTTGAAAAATCAAAACTTTTTGAAAATTGATTGTACCAGTCATGTTCCCAACATAGCTGGTATGAGCTTCGAAGACTGGAAGATCAGAATGGAGATCTTCTTAGCTGCTTACACTGATAACATGTACACAAGTATCATAAAAGGTCCATTCAAATTCACCAAGACTATAAAGGTTGATGAAGTAGACATAGTGGTGGAGAAAGATCTAAATGAAATGACAACTGAAGAAATTAAGCTGTACAATCTGGACAAAGTTGGCCGTTTCATCATGATCAAAACCCTGGACAATGATAGATTTGATAAATTCAAGCATTGCAAGACTGCCAAGGAAATGTGGGATAAGTTTCGTGACATGAGCGAAGGAAACAACGCAATCAAAGAGCATCAGCTGAGTGTTGCTCTGGAAAAGCTGGACAACTTCAAGATGAAGTCTGCGGAAACCATTGACCAGATGGATACAAGGTTTCCTAGGACACTTAATGAAGTTCTCAAGTTTGGAAAAACCTTCACAGACAAGGAGATAACTGCCAGAGTATTGAAGGCTCTACCTCCAAAGTTCAACATGAAGGTAACATCCATGGAGGAGTCAAGAGACTTGGGAAAGATCTCTCTCACCGAGCTGTTCTCAGTACTCAAGGCATATGAGTATAAACTGCCTAGAATGGGTGTTGAAGAAACCTCAACTTCAAGTCCCACAGCTGCCCTAGTCGCTGCTGAAAATCCGAGAAGACCAGCATACAAAAGCAAAGATGTGGACTAATCTTATGAAGCCACAATACTCAACAAAAAGGAGTACACAGCTGGAGACGTTGCATTGCTGATAAACAACTTCAAGAAGTTCTACAAAAGAAAATTGAAGAACAAATACAACAATGCTTCTACTTCTAACCCTACCTCTCCTTCTCTAGATAAGGATTCTTATAAATCCAGACTAATGTGCTATAATTGCAAGAAATTGGGCCATTTCATCAAAGACTGCCCATATCCTAAGGCTGAGAAGTATACAGAGGAAGAAAAGGGAATCAGAAAGGAAAAAAAACATCAGAAAAGCAAGGTGCTATTAGCAGAAGCGGAGAAGCTAGCTGCTATTTACTTATCTGATTCAGATTCAGACACTTCTGATGAAGAGTCTTCTGAAGAAGAGAGTCCTACACTCATCTGCCTGATGGCCAAGGAATCTGATAACTCTGAGGATGATGAGGTAACTCCTCTTGAAAATGAATTATTCAATTCATTTGAGCAAATGGTAGTTAATAATACAAGTATTGTTGATATATTTGCTAAGCTTGAGGAAGAGATGATATTGCTAAGAGAGCAAAACAGTTCACTGAAACTTAAGGCTGAAAAGCCAAAAGAATCAGCTGAATATAAACTGCTTGAGCAAGAGAATGAATCTCTGAAAGTTGAATGTGAAGTATATAGGGGTAAAATCATGGAACTTGAAAAGATAATTAAGTCTCATGAAAAATCATCTGTTGCATCAACTCATATCTCTAGTAAACAGAATATACTTTTAGAACAGGATAAGTTAGAATTGAACCATACTGAAAAATTTGTATCTGCTGACAACCGTAAGATCATTCTGTATGTTTAGACTACTAAACCTGCTTCACCTGAGAAAGAATTAAAGGAGAAGAAAGCTCCTAAGGCTAAAAAGAGCAAAGAGCCTAGTGTAGGAAAACAGACTGGTAAAACCAGACAGCAGAGTCCAAAGAAGTCTGCTGATAAGGCTAAAACCAATCAGACTAGTGATAAAACTAAGTCGTCTGTTAATGATCAAGCACCTAGTAAGCCAAAGAAGCATAAGAACAAGAAAAATCAAAATCCTTGGTATGAAAATGAGTCATATTATGTGCAACCTGCTGCATATCCTCCTATGTATCATGCACCACAATTTCCAACTTACTATTCACCATATCTTGCTCATCCAGTGCATGCATGCCCTACTTATCATGCATCTTATTCTGCTTATGAGCATCATCCTTATCATACTGATTATCAACATAATAAATCTGATGGATATGATGAAGATAAATCTGCTCATGCTCCTGTTAAAACTCAGAAGCCTAAGAAGCCTAAGACTTCAACATCTTGGGTTGTCAAAGGTGGAACTAATCCTTCAGGACCCTCTCAATAAAGGTACCTAAAACAATTTTTATTTTGTTTTGTAGGTTAGGATTAGGAGTAGGAGTAAAGTAGAGAAAATCTGGTACTTGGACAGTGGCTGTTCAAGACACATGTGTGGAAGCATACATGAGCTGACTGATGCTATTGTTGTGGATGGTCCTAAAGTTACTTTTGGAGACAACAAGGGAGGCAAGATTGTAGCAAGTGGAAGATTAATCAAAGGCAACATTGAGATATCTGACGTCTCTTATGTTAAAGACCTCAAATACAATTTGCTGAGCATAAGTCAATTTTGTGACAAGGGATTTTCAGTCATCTTCTCATCAGATAAGTGCTATGTTGAACAGATTGGTACAAAGAAGGTAATTTTATCTGGAAGATGACAAGGAAATTTCGACAAAGTGGACTGGAATTCTGTTGACAAGAGTTCTAATATTTGTTTGGTGGCATCAACACCAAGTGAAGTCATTTGGTTGTGGCACAAAAGAATGAATCATGTGAATTTCAAGACTATAAACAGACTTATCAAGAACGATTTGGTAGAAGGAATTCAAAAAACAGTCATGTACAAAGATAAGCTTTGTGACGCCTGTCAGAAGAGTAAACAAATCAAGTCATCTTTCAAGAGCAAGAAGCACCAATCATCTGGAAGAATCTTGGAGCTGCTACATATGGACTTATTTGGACCCATTGATCCAATAAGCAATAGTGGAAAGAAGTACTGCATATCTGTTGTGGATGATTATTCAAGATACACTTGGGTGATTTTCATGAAGAAGAAAAGTGAAACCAAGGAGCATCTTACAAATCTGATGGAGCTGATCCACAATGAAAAGAGCATGAAGATATTAAATATCAGATCAGATAGAGGGACTGAATTTACAAACTCAACTGTTGAAGAGTATTGTAATATCAGAGGAATCAGCCATGAGTACTCTGCTGCCAGAACCCCTCAACAAAATGGAGTTGCTGAAAGGAGAAACAGAACTCTAAAAAGAAGCTACCAGGACTATGATAGCTGAAGCAAAGCTGTCCCAAAGATTCTGGGCAGAAGCCACAAATACAGCATGCTTTACCCAAAACAGATGCATGATCAACTAGCACCAAAACAAGACCCTATATGAAGTTTGGAACAACATGAAGCCAAACATTCATTACTTTAGAATATTTGGATGTAAATGCTTTGTTTTAAATAATGGGGAAAATCACCTTACTGCCTTTGCAGAAAAGGCTGATGAAGTTGTTTTTGTTGGATACTCTACAGTCAGTAAAGCTTATAGAGTCTTTAACAAAAGA
This sequence comes from Penstemon eatonii, assembly GCA_038501285.1. Classification (NCBI taxonomy): domain Eukaryota; kingdom Viridiplantae; phylum Streptophyta; class Magnoliopsida; order Lamiales; family Plantaginaceae; genus Penstemon; species Penstemon eatonii. The sequence continues at coordinate 53,147,709 of CM076715.1, read as the reverse complement.
ACTTTACTTGTAGAAGAATCTATTCATGTAGTATTTGATGAACCAAATCAATCTTCTGAAAAGAATCAAAATACTGATCAAAATTTGTCTACTGATTTTCAGAAATTGAGTGTTGAAAGAAATGAAGAGTATATACCCATCATACTACCTGATCTCAACTCAGTTGCTAACTCAAGTGCTGTTCAAAATCACACTGCTGATTGTCTAACCTGATCTTAGATGGCTCAAGAATCACCCACCAGAGCTGATGATTGGTGATCATTTGGATAGAGTAAAGACAAGGAGAGCTGCTGCAAATGATGCCATGTTTGTCAGCTTCCTATCTCAAATAGAGCCTAAACAAATTGAAAAAGCTCTTAGTGATTCTAATTGGATTGAAGCTATGCAAGAAGAGTTGAATCAATTTGAAAGAAATGAAGTCTGATACCTAGTTCCTAGACCAAGTCATCAAAGGGTAATTGACACTAAATGGGTATTCAGAAATAAAATGAATGAAGATGGTATTGTCACCAGAAATAAAGCAAGATTAGTGGCCAAGGGTTACTGCCAAGAAGAAGGCATTTACTTTGATGAAACTTTTGCACCAGTGGCAAGATTAGAGGCAATCAGATTGTTTCTCGCCTATGCTGCGCATAAAAATTTCACAGTCTATCAAATGGATGTGAAATCAGCTTTACTCAATGGATAATTGCAAGAAGAAGTTTATGTTGAACAACCATCTGGATTTGAAGCTTACAAGGAAGAAGACAAGGTGTATCGTCTGATTAAAGCCCTCTATTGACTGAAACAGGCTCCAAGAGCATGGTATGATACCCTATCTGATTTTCTTTTAATTAAAGGATTTCGTAAAGGTAAGGTGGATAAGACCTTGTTCACTGTTGAATGGGAGGATCATATATTGCTTGTGCAAATATATGTGGACGATATTATTTTTGGTTCAACAAATCAACAGATGTGTGACAAGTTCTCCAAGCTGATGCAAAACAAGTTTGAAATGAGCATGATGGGTGAACTAAATTATTTTCTTGGTTTGCAAGTAAGACAGTTGTCTGATGGAACATTCATTAACCAAGCAAAATACACAAAAGATCTATTCAAGAAATTTGGTATGGAAACTAGCTCTACTGTTAGTGTTCCAATGTCTACTGGACATCGTTTGGATAAAGATGAAGATGACAAATTAGTGGATATAACCAAATACAGAGGAATTATTGGGTCACTGTTATACTTAACAGCTAGCAGACCTGATATAACGTACTCTGTTGGGGTTTGTGCGAGATATCAATCAAATCCTAAGGAATATCATCTTCTAGCTGCGAAAAAGATACTTAGATATCTCAAAGGCACTCAAGAATTGGGATTGTGGTACCCTAGAGAATCTAATTTTGAACTCATTGGATATTCAGATTCTGACTTTGCTGGCTGCAAAATTGATAGGAAGAGCACAACATGTGCCTGTCAATTTTTAGGTAGTCGTCTGATCTCATGGATGAGTAAGAAACAGACTTCAATATCCATATCTACTGCTGAAGCTGAGTACATAGCTGCTGGAGCTTGATTTGCACAAATACTTTGGTTGAAGCATCAACTAGAAGATTACAACATCAAAATCAATGGAATACCTATCTACTATGACAATACAAGTGCAATCTCTCTTACTCAAAATACTACAAGTCATTCAAGGACTAAGCATATTGAGATCAAACATCACTTCATAAGAGATCATGTGGAAAAAGGAAATGTTATAATAGAGTATTTTCATACTGACAATCAAATCATGACATTTTCACTAAACCTTTAAGTGATGCAAGGTTTTCAACTTTAAGAGCTGAACTAGGTCTGCTGAATTTAGATGCATAAGCTGAGGAGGAACTCAACAGAAGACTGGAGTCTATCAGCTTACTCATCTTATTATCTTCAAGATTAACTCTCAACAGACTAGTTAAATTATGGATTCTTAAATTCAGGGGAAACGTGTAAGACTAGCGGTACTTCTGATTAAAAGATGAAATTTGTTAATGAAAGTTAGTAGAAGTTTTGTTCTCAAGAGAAGATCTTAATTCTTGAAGAACTAAAGATTAATTATCTAGCTGGATTGACAAACAGCCGAGGAAGATTACTAGTTATTAGCTTTCACTAGTAATAATCTGTCATCAGGACACTAGTCTCATCAGAAAAGTATTTAAATTTACTCGTCTGATCGCTTATGTAAAAGCCTTGGTACTTAAAAACGTTTTATCTAAAAACCCGCTTTTACTAAGTCGACTAAGGCGGTTCATATTCCCGCCTAACACTAAATGCTTTTTGAATTTTGAAAATGCGTAACTGATGCCGCACGATCAATGCTGACTCAAAACAGATCAAACGGTTAGCGTGTAACACGGAAACCGGCACCTAAACCTTTTAAAACTAGATCTGATCAGCTCACTATCCCTTTACGCACCCAAATATTTTCAAAAGCACTCTGTGAATTTCTGCGTTTATTTTCTGCAAACTTTTCTTGTTTCTCTCTAACCCTTTTCAGAATCATCATGACTTCCCAACAAGAAGCTAAGGCAGAGGGTATGTATCTCGTTTACGATACATATCACAAGACTGGTACTGACGTGATGAAGGCGATCCTTGAGAAATTCAAAGCTGCAACTCTAGTGAAGTTCATGGAAGCTCACAATGAGATGGTGTATAAGGATCAAATTCTGGAGTATTACAATGCCAAGGATGATGTTGATTTCAACAAGCTTGAGATCAAGGCTACTGTCGGAGGACAAGACATCGTTATTACGCCTGCTCTGCTCCATGAGAAATATGGTCTGTCCAACCAAGGAAGAACAGACCTGACAAACATGGCTGAGGAGAAGGAACAGGAGTTTTGGAGCATCTGTGCTCACGAAGGGAAAATACTATCAGATTCGAAGCTGCCCTGGCCTGCATTGATAAAAAGCTACAGCGTCAAACCCTATTTATCCAAGAAAAGGAGAGATATATCTAAATCTGTTGAAGAGCTCCAGAGTTGGAAGGAGTTTGCAAGTGAGGAGAAATGGGTCCTCAGCTGGTTGCAGACTACCTCAGTCAACAAAGCCTTGGATGTTGATTATGTAAGAGATGTTATGCATGCTTATGCACGAGAATTTGCTGCTTCAGAAGCCAAAATCATCTCTGATGCATTGCCAGCCAAGAGAAGAAAACAAGATGATCCAAGAGGGCTGTGCAAATTGCTGTTTACACTGCCTTGGAGAAATGGGCTGAACGTTCAAGATATGAACAAGGATCTCCAAGTGATCTGCCTACTCTACCTAGTGTACAACAGATTACTTTTGGCTCTGAAATGAAAAAGTACCAACAGTTACCTGAAGTGACAAGGAATTGGCTGCAACTAAGGACACACCTGAAGAGCAACTTGATCCATTTGTCAAGTACAAAAATATAGAACGCATCAAAAAGAGGATTGAGGATGCTGAAGCTAAAGCAGAAAGAGAAGCAAAGATGAAAGCTGCTAAGACAAATCTGCTTACTGATGATGTAAATGATGAAGATGATGAATCTGAATATGAGTATGAGGAAGTTGAAGAAGTTAGTGAAGAAGCTGATAATTAGTATAGACTGCTGTATCAGTTCACTTTACTTTTTCAGTTATCTCATCTGATAAAAGCTTGTAACTTGTAATCACTTTCAATCATTAATAAAAGTTCAAGTTTTTATTCCAACATACAATTTCTATCTCAGGAATTTTGAGGATTAAAACTTTAGTATAGAAAACAGCTACTTAGCTGAAGTTTTGTCATCATCAAAAAGGGGAAAATTGTTGGATGAAGATGAAGATAGATTGTATTGAAGACAAAGAAATTAAGGGAGGTTTTGATGATTTCCAAAGCATCAAGATCAGCTAAGTATGGAACACTTAGTTAAAACTCTTAGAAGAATTTTGACCAACTAAGAAGACAAATCAAAAGGGTCAAAGATTCAAGGTCCAGAAGACTACTGATCTGCTGAAGGAAGAAATCAGATTGGTGAAGATCAGTCGACCTAAATCAGATTTGTTCAAGTTTGGGATCAGCACCGTTCATCATCAGACTTGTGTTCTCATCAGCCAAGTAGAAGGATCAGAAAGTCTGTCCAACGGTAATAAATGCACTTGGAGTAATAAATGCTGAAAATCGAGGGTATTAATGACAAATGATTGAAGGAATACCTCGTATCAGCTTGGTGCATTAAATGCTGCCTGACAGAAAGTACAGTCTGCAGTACTGTCACTGTGCAGAGAGCCGTTCGTAGAAATTAAGGACCAGTACCCGAGGAATTTGAACTGTGTCTTTCTTCAACGGACATTTTTCAAATCCTTGAGTATAAATAGTTCATGAGACGAAGAGAAGAACAACAACACATCTCTGAGAAAAATTCCGAAGCAGAATTCTTTAAGTCTCAAGAACAGCTAACTCGTCTGTCGAAGTCGTTTGTTGACAAAAGCCAGTTGAAGCAAAACGAAAACACTTTCTGAGTGAATATGTGTTAAAAGAGTGTTGTGAGGAGTGTTTATCCCTCTTTGTGAGTGATAAAACTCTGTAGAATAGGTCTTCTCTGTGATTTCCTATTGCGCACTTGTGGTCGTTTCATTTGTTGTTCGACGCAAGCATTGTATACTGATTACTTTGTGTTTTCTAGTATAACCCAAGATCTAAGTGACTTGAAAGAGTGGACTAAAGGATTTAAATCCATATAACCACTATAAAAATTCTGCGTGTTTTGCTTTGCATTTTTCCTTGCATATTTTCAGATTGCATAAAACACTTTAACAAAACTGTTGAAAGATTTCATGAAATGAGTTTGTTAAAACTGGGGACAAATCTTTCAAACTGTTTAGAGTTTACTTGTGAAAAACACTTTATAAAAATCCGCTGCAAGTACTCTGCTTTTAAAAGTTGACTTTGCTGAAATCGGCTAAGTAGTTTAAAGAGAAGTGGTTAACTGTGTTGTTCAAAGATCTGTTCACTGATCAGCCTAGTCAGCTTGCTGATCTCAACAGCTTAGTCTGCTGACAGTCGAGTGAAATTTTTAAAGTATACAAATTTTCAGAGGTCTATTCACCCTCCCCCCCCCTCTAGACCTCATCTGACCACTTGGGACCAACAATGACCAAATTTGTTTTAATTGAAAAAGAGAAGCACACTAACTAGACTTGTAGTGTATATGTAATATCAGCAGCATGTTATATGTGATAAAGATCATATTCCAAGACAGTGTACCTCGTATCACTAGAAAATCATAAATTCATCAATGTACCTCCTGTCAAAGAGACTAAAAGATTGATAAGAGGATAAAACAAACAAAACCAATCCGATGTAACTAGACCAGCCATTATTTGTTTGCAATTCAACAACGTATTGAGATGTTCTGCATTGAGCCCACAAGTCCAACATTTATTGCCATATCTCATTCAAGTAGGAAATTGTGTTATAAATCGAAAGATTATGCAATTAATCAGTCGTGATTACTAAGTAATTGTAGTAATCACGAGAGGGAGATCTGAAATCAGAATCAAGAAAAGGTACTAAATGAAGAAAAACTAATCTTCACTCCACCTTCGTCAAAACTAAAAAAAAAAAAAGGAATTGGAGGTGCAATTACACAGCTCTTCACAACTAGCACCAAACCAAACTCCCAACCACCTCTAACCCAACTCAAATCCTTCACAATCTGTAAATTTATTCAATTTCTTCGTTTGATTTTCATGAAAAATGAAGAAATTTAGGAAGTACCATCTACAATTAAAACATCCACAACACAAACAATGGAAAGAAAATGGATCTTCCCACTAGCAATAGGTTCCATAGTTTCACTATTCTTTTTATTTTTAATCACTGCTAGAAATTAACATCATAAATCTAGAAACCAAATTTCCTTTCCTGTTACTCTTAGCAAAGAAATTATGCTATATTCTGTCTTGTTTCACTAATTACCGAGCCTATTTAGTTTTCGTTTTGCTTATACGAGCTTAATATGAAAAAATAATATATTCCCTTTTTGTTGCTCATAATCTCATATTGGATTGAGGAATCTGAAACCATGATAATAAATTCATCGCACTTTCTTATGGCTTTCAAACCTACTTCTTAACCTATCAAAAGTAATTTTTCAAATGAGTCATCTACTTTGAATCAAACAAGTTAATACTCCAAATAATCAAACAAATTAGTACTAATTACCTGATGGCGGACGACGGACGGAAACGGCAGAGGCGCTGCTGCAGAGGGTTGAATGTGTGTTATTTTGGACTGAATGGGAATTGGTAATCAATTAGTAATTAGGGCATATAAACAATATTGCTAATATCGATTCTTCTAAAGAATCGTTATTGGCGATAGCGATTCTTTACTTGGATTAATTAGTGACTAATTAATTTAATTAATACGATATTATTAATATCAATTTTTATTAAATTTAATTTTTTGTTTAATTATCGAAGTTGACTGATAAATCAATATTGACTGTCTCGATTTTACTTTAAAATCGATGTTGTCAATAACGATTTTACCTAAAAGGTACATTTAGGGAAATACTTTTCAGTTTGAGTCATATTGGGAAATAAATTTGTGTAAAAGGCTATATAGGGAAAAAAAATTCCCAATAGTACATTCGGTCCTATTCCAGAGGATATATAACGTTTGGCCACAAGTTTTGTGTCATTCTCTTGTTCTCACATGTTAAGGGATAGTAATTCAGTAGCTCATGCCTTAGCTAGAATAGCACTTAATATTTCTTCCTATTTATTAAAAATTCCTGAGTTTTTATTGATTTTGTACTTGACGACATTGATCAACAATGCAGTCTTTACCCGATTTGAGTATTTTTTTTTTTTAAAGTCTATAAATTAATCACTAATTTGTTTCCGACATTAACTATGTAACATAAATTCCATTTTCTATGTGGATCAGATTCAGGTATAAAAATCTCTAAGAATAGCTTTTGAATTAGTGGTAGCTTCCACAGATATCCTAATTAATTAAAAATCTGTCACACGCCACGTTGCACCGAAGATGTAAAGATAAAGAATCAATCTTGCAAGGCTCATTGTATATATTGCGAACTAATGTTCAATTTGTCCCCTATAATTTAAAAATAGGATTTTATCTTTTGTAAAAAATTTAAAGAAGTAATTTATTTTTTCAACGTGAGAGTATAACTTAATTACTTCCCAAAAATAAGAATAAACACGAAAATATTTTGTAATGTAGGGGGTAAATTATCACAATTACCATAATACAAGGGAGTAAACTGCCACCTTATTATAACACAGAGTGATAAAGTGCCACATATAAAAATGGTAGGAAGCAGCGTGAAACTTTTAAGAAATTACTGGGAACAAATTACTCTTTCTCAAATCATAATTGAATATTATAAATATCACGGTAAATTACCATAATCTATACATTAAAGAGTCATATATAATTTGATCAATTAAGATATAATATTTATTTATTTTGGTAAGTAAAGATGAGAACTCAGTTCTTAATATCCTTGGTATTAAGGCCTCTTTATAGGATATTCATGATTTCTATTATTTGCATAAAAGGTTAATGAAAAGAATATTCTGTCCACTTATTTACAACCGAAAGTAGAAAAATATGTTCCTCGGGATTAAATAGAATCTAACATACGTACACAATACAATGTGGAATATACTCGAAATAACTTCCCTTCTGAACTTATGTGGAATAAATTCTTTTCCTCTAATTTTGGTGCATAAAATCTGCAGTAAAGTTCAAATAAATCAATATCTTACTTAATTATTGGTTATTTTAGGCAGAAATGATCGTTTTTCGCTTGATTATGCACGGCTAGGGTGTAAACGAGCCGAGTAAAATGAATCATTGTTCGAGTTTGATTTGAATTTTTGTGTTGAGTTTGAAATTGTGTTTCAGTTTGATTTATTTAATAAAGAAATCGAGCTCGTCAAGCCGAGTATCCTATAGTTTTATATTTTTTATATATATTTCATCAATTTTCAGCTTATTGAGTCGAGCTTGATTTGAGCTCCCAAAGTTATCAAATAATTTTTTTTCTTTCTGTAACGTATTTTATATGAATAAAGAATAGAGCTCGAGTCGAGTATGAAATTCAGACATATGCACAACTACATGAGGTTTTTTTTTAGGAATTAACTCTCGGAAATGTCCAATGGGATATTTACCTTTCTAAATCACATGAGGACTTTTTTAGCCATTTATGTGAAATATGTGTACTGGGATTCAAACTTTTGAAAAAATACCCTTGTGAAATCTTATAAGGCCATCTCCAACCGAAGGCGTTGCCCAATTGTCCAATTGCCTGCTTGCCGGGTTGCCTGCCCCGAACCCCCTGCCCGCCCTGCCCCCTTGCCCGCTCAGTTGCCATCATCTATATCCAACCGAACTGAGCCAGCAACCCCTCCCCCCTCATGCCCGGTTGCCGGCTCAGTTGGAGATGGCCTAAGAGATGAGTTTTAATAATATACAGGAGTATTATAGTTTTAACGAAAAAAAAATGTTAATGTTTGAATGACCTATTTTTTAGCCAACAATGTTTGAATGACTTAAGAAAAAATGTGAACCTCTTTATTTTCAAGGAGATAAATTTGCCTAAAACTAATATCATACTGCAAAAAGATAAATTGCTAAAAGAAGCCACACGTACATGACATCTCTTTAATTATGACATAAAGTCATAATTTATGTCATATTGATCCACAATTATATTCACTTCTACCACTTTGAAAATTCTTTTCTTATGGCTTGTTAATTGTTTGCACCTACATAATTATTATCAATTTATCATGACCACATTTTTTTTATTTTTTATTTTTTATTTTTTAATGTATAGATATACATTTTGACTAAATCATGATAATACCAAAGATTCTTAAAACTTATCCTAAAGGAATCATCAAATTTTTAGAGCCAAATGGTACATAGTGACATAGACTTGACCTCACACTATATAAAGCATTACACTACATAACACTTCATCAACATAATAAAACCTCCTCATAATTTCTCACTTACATCTTCACAAAAATGGCACATAAGGCCGAATTGGTCGAGAGTGGCAATGAAGGATTCACCATAATTGGCCAGTTATATGGAAAAACGGATGGAAAATCGCACGTTCAAGAAACCTCGCGCTCCTCGGAATCATGCTCCATATGCATCGAGGAACGCTGTTGCAAAAGGGCCTCAACCGAACAATTATGATTTTAAGGCACACGAACAAAATGGTCATAAGACAGTGCCTGAAATAGAAACTACAGTCATAAGATGTAATGATGCAGCTATGTTGCACGACGGCGTTATGTTTAAGGATTTTTCGAGGAGATCATGCTAAGGGCCTTGTTTAATTACCGGTCGAGCGCTTTTGTTTTACATAATGTAAATTATGTGTGACACTTTTAGTATGCCAATGTTGTGCTATAGCAATTGTACATGTACTTCTAGACTTTGGTCTGTAGCTCTTTATGCTATCTAACTTAATAATATAACTACTAGTCTATTAGATAAAGTTTTGTAGTGTTTAATTTCTTTGTGAAACTTCATTTGCTGTTATGTAAAATTGCGTAGAATTAGCTAATAATGTCCAAATGTTTAACCAATCACAAAACAAGAGACTTTAACAAGGGGTTAATTGCAATTTACCCTCTTAATTTCATAATATTCAATTTATCCCTATGATTTGAAAAATAGCAATTTAACCCCTGTAAAAAATTTAAAGAAGCAATTTATCCCCTTCAGCCGAATAGTGTAACTTACTTCGAAATTGAGAGTGGTATGAAAACTGTTTTGTAAGAGCATCTCCAATCCATTGGGCTTTTTACAGTCCAAAGGTATCAATCTGCACCAGGGTGAATTTGCACCCCCGGAGAATTGTCTCCAACTGTCAGGGCTAACTCCTCTAATTAATTAAAAAAAAATTCCCCAATCTCACCTATATTATCTAGAATAATAATAATAATAATAAGTTCTTATAAGTTAGTATATACATAATATTTAATTTTATTTATTTATATAAGTTTTTATATGTATCAACGTACGTGTACCAATATTTGGCGTAATTTTATGCAAATATCATATTTCTACATCTTGTTCCAATTGTACATTTAACATTTATATTATATTAGAGATTAAATAAACTCTAAATATTTCAAATCAAATTTTAAATATTGTTAAATAAATTTTACTTTTATAGATACAAATATAAATTCAAAATTAAAACTAATAATTTTACATCATTAATTTAAAACAAATTGTTATTAAACCTTACACAATTTTAATAATTAAATTTATCTTTCATCTCTAGTTAATTAAATTAAACAAGGTGTTGTTAATCGTAGTTAATTTTCTCAATATTAATTTTTTTTATTAATAATTATTTTTAATTTATAAAAGAGAATAAGAGAAATATAAAGGCATATGTGGCACCAAGTGACACCATTTGGTGTCATGTTGGTAAGGGATCTGCTAACTATAATCGGGGTTGTGCCCTGGATTTTTAAAGGCCCAGGGCACAGCCCTGGGCTGTCCATTTACACCCCCTGGATGGTTGGAGACCATTCAGGTGTGGCCTTAGGGCCATTCATGGATTAAAATTTTCATCTTTTCCTTCGAAAAAATTGAAAAAATTTTGTTTTTTAATCAAGCGAAACGAAAATAAGATGTAATTCCAAAACTATTTGTTTGCTTTAAACTCTGTTATTTATCTAAATTTAGTAACTTTTATTACAATTTTTCCTTAGTGTTTCCGAAACATTTTCGAAAAGTCTCGAAAACTTTTCAATATTTGGATGACCGAAACATACACTCGAAACGAAATTTTGATCCATGGGGCCATCTCCACTCACCCCATGGATATGTTGGAGATGGCCTAATATAAAGGATAAATTGCTACATTTATTATAACACATAAGGTAAATTGTCATATTGGTAAAGTGCCACATATAAAAATATCAGGAAGGCGAAGTGAAACTTTTATAAAATTACAGAAAAATAAATCGAATATTATGAATATTATAGGGGTAAATTGCCATTAACTCGTTTAACAAGTGCCCTTTAATTGATACATAATGACTCTTCGAAAGTCATTTGTTTTAGTGCTCATCACTCACCAAAAAGTAAATGAAAGGTAAATATTTTGGGGAAGTTTGTTACATTTCGTCTCCATGAAATCCCCTGAAAATAATGCTATAAAATAGCCAGAAGATTATTTTTTACTTACTTTCTTTAAATAGTTAGGTACATGTCCATGGTCAATTTCATGACTAAAATGAGAGGCAACAAATTTTGTCAAATGGAAGGTAGTTAAACTCCATATAATAAGGAACCTAAAACAAGTTAATTATCAATGTCCTCATATATTGCATGTTGCTCGATTTTTCTTGTTAACAAAAAGGCTAAAAAAGCCAGAAGAACATTCAAAGATAGCTCTTACCCTTTTTACTAGCTAATAAGAACAAGGGTAGGAGCACATAAAATTTTTTATAAAAAAAATAAAATAAAAATACAAAATTTGTATAGCCTAGTTTGAAAATGGCGAGCAACGGCAGCACATTTGCGGTCCTCGTCTTGTTTTCACTTCTAGTCTCAAGCAATGCAACAGGTCTCCAACCTGCAATCGGAACAACGTTTAACGTTTTGAACTACGGTGCAAAACCCGGTGGTAGAATAGAGAGCACTCAGGTAATTAGTACGTTATTCGATCAACATGTGATCGTTGTCACGATATTTATGAAGTCGTGTTTCTGTCCGATAAAGTAGGAAAAAATGTAGTGTAGCTAGCCCCATAGGACTAGACAATCAGCAATTTTAGATGTGACACACTTTCAAAAATAACATTATTAGTCTCTATACTCTATTTGAGGCTACAAGTCCAAATACTGGGAGTGTTCTATGGAATCAAAAGTGCAAATATTGAATTGAAAGGGAGAAACGACGTAATGTGCCGAAAAGATTGAAAGTTGGGGGCCAAAAGTGCTATTCTTGAAAACATGGTTCGAAAATGATGAGTGTCCAGTCATGTACATGGATCAAAATTTCCATATCTTCTATCTAAAATATTGAAAAGTTTCTGTTTTTAAATCAATCGAAACGAAAATAAGGTGTGTTTTCGAAACTCTATATTTGACTTGAAACTTTCTCTTTTTCTAAATTTAGTAATTTTTTCATCATTTTATTCCTAGTTTTTCCAAAACTTTTTGAAAAGCTTCCTATATTTAGAACATCGAAACATACATCGAGAACGAAACTTTGATCCATGGTCATGTAGGACTCTTATCACATCTTTTTTACTCAAGTTTGGCTAGCTCTTACCCCCTCATTGGTTTCACTTGCATAAGATTCTGCCTAACAATATTTGCAATCGAAGTGAGCCGAGTGGGCATTAATTACGTTTGTTCTCGTTCTTCGCTTTAGGGCTTGAAATGCAATTTTATCAAAAAATTGTCATTTAAAATTTTAAAAATTATAAATTTGAGATAAGAAAATATTGTCTCAAAACATTGCGTAAGTCCAATTTTTCTTGAATATATTTTGATTTTTTCGTTCGTGTAGGCTTTCGTTCGGGCATGGGCCGAGGCTTGCAATTTTCCAGGCAAAGCCAGGCTCTTAATCCCACCCGGGATTTACAAGCTAGGTGAGACAATATTCCAAGGACCATGCAAAAGCCGAATTCCTATCACTATTTTACTTCAAGGAACACTCCAAGCAGTTTCCGATGCTTCTTCTTACACCGATAAGGGTTGGATTTCGCTCGACGAGGTTAATGGCGTAATTTTAACAGGCGGAGGTACCATTGATGCACTAGGCCAAAATCTATGGCAATATAATGATTGCAAGACGAATCCTGATTGCGTCCACCTCCCGGCTGTAAGTTAACCATTATTAGGACTCTAAATGGATGGGTTTTTTTTGCAAGTTAACTCCCTGTATGTCTAATGGGCAAATTACCTCCTTGTGAACTCAAAATAGACAATTTAACTCCCCGTGAAATGAAATAATGAGCAATTTACCTCATTTCGATATAAAAATAGGTAATTTACCTCCTCGTAAAATGAAATAATGAGCAATTTAACTCCATGTAATATGAATTAATGAGCAATTTAGAGGGAGACAATATGCTTCTATTATAAAAACATATGGAGGTATTTTGCACTTTTTTCTTATCACAAGGAGTTAAATTACCTATTTAGGATATCATAGGGAAGTATTTTGTCCTTTTATTTATTACATGGAGTTAAATTGTCTATTTAGAATAACATATGGAGTTAATTTACTATTCACTCCTAAATGGATCTGTGGTCCGGTTTTCGTAATTGTCGTTCAAAAAATTAATTTCGATATTCCACACATTTGTATTCATATATTCTGTAATTTTAGTTTTATCGCGCTCCTTCCATTTAATTTGGGATGAAAACCGCAAACAAGATGCAATATTATTGAAATCAAAAGTGAAAAACATTGTGAAAAAGTTCAGACCTTAAGATCAATCATGTATTCTCCTTAATTTTCGATAAGTTTCGTTCTTGATTTGAAATCGAAATGATCTTATGTTACTTGTTTCTTGCAGACTATATACATGACAAAAGTGACAAATGCGAAGATTAAGTCCATCAAATTGGTAAATAGTATGGGATTCCATATGCACATTACTCGTAGCTATTTGATTACTATACATAGCCTGAGTATAACTGCACCAGCTGAGAGTCCAAATACAGATGGGATGCATATAAGTCAATCTAATGGGGTTAAAGTAGCAAGAACTGTTATCAAAACAGGCGATGATTGTATCTCAGTAGGCCAAGGATCCACTAATGTTACACTCAACCAAATTACTTGTGGCCCGGGCCATGGCATTAGGTATGAGAATTTGAGTTTTTCATTTCTGTTTCCACTAAACATAAGGGTGATGATATTGGATTCAAATTTCTTCTGTCACAATTTAGTGTCACGTTTTGGTGTCTAATGAGAGATTCACCGGTGTATGTGTGGATTTACACAAAATCAAAAAAGTACATTTGCCAATAGATGTATTCATGTGACACCAACGTGTGACATCAAAATGTGACAGATGATCCTCGTCCTAAATTTGAGTTAAGATGTATAAGGGTGAAAATTATTAGAACGGGTAAAAAGTGGATCAAGTAAATATAAAAATACTCGGTAAATTAGATTAGCATTCAATGATCCAAGGACCCAAGTCGAATGTACTGCACCGTTTCTACCCAACTTATAGGCCGTATTTCGAAAGATTTTGGTTGGTTTCACGGGTCTTGGTTTCAGAATATTGATCTAGATGATTCCGGTGAAACATTTGAAATCCCATCTAGATTTCAGATGTTGAGTTTTGTGGTTTTGAAAAAATAGAGATCCGGCTTGGATTGAGTTTCAATGTTAGCGCTTGAAAAAAAAATAGGTGATAGGTGTCAAATCAATGTCTTTTTTATTGAGTTTGGGAAAAAAACATGTGTTAGGTGTCAAGTCAATGTTTTATAAATTTAAAAATAGGTTTGTGATGAGTTTCTTGAATTGTTTCAAACTCCATTTAAAAGAGTTCTGCTACTCATTTTCGCAAAGGACCAAAACTCTTCTAAACAGACCCTTAAACCCTTAGTGGCTCTGTTTAGACACAGATAACAATTTTTTTTCTTTTTCTTGTCAATTTAATAAAATTCCAGTCATGATTGAATGTATCTTATCTCACAATACGTGTAGATTATAAAAAAAAAAAAAAAAGAAAGAAAGAAAAAAACTCTCAAAAGACGTATGTAGCTATTTAATTATTTTTGGTAATTGTAAACAACCTTGGAGTTTTGCCATTAAAAGTTTTTTTTTTTCTGTTTATCTAAATAATGAATATTTGAAACCATGCTATAGTGCACTCATTCGAATCTCTAATTAGATAAAAACACGAAATGGGTAGATAATAGGTCCGATTCAATCCGAATCCAACCCATTTCCAATTGAACTCATTTTCTGAGAAATTCAATTTTCCAACCCGCAAAAATTGACTTATATTTACTCTATTCGCCCTATTGTCACTCTTAGTTATATTACTGACGTGTTGCCATATATATATTCTACTGGAGACACCACATTGGGGATGACTTATACCTTTTGCACTATTCGGTCCAAGCTGTATACACACAGTCCAGTAGATAAAAAAAAAAGTATAATCCTAATTTTTTTGTTTGTTGATGTTGCAATTATTAGTGTTGGAAGTCTTGGAAAACGACCAAATGAAGGGGATGTAGCAGGACTCATAGTATCAAACTGCACCTTAGTTGGTACAACAAATGGGATTAGAATCAAGACATATGCAGCATCGGATCCTAGTAGAGCTTCGGGAATGCTTTTCAAGGATATTATCATGAATAACGTCAAGAACCCTATTATCATTGATCAAAATTATGGATCCAACACACAAAAGGTAATTTATTTTGCAATTATAATTTAATTATTCCAATACATTATTAACTAATTGTCTTTCGACCTCTAAATGGACACTTCGAAATGCAGACTAAACTAATATTATTATATGTCAGACAAAAGAATTTTGTTGGAATTATTATGAGAGAAATGCATTACTTTTGCAATCTTGAATAACATTTTTCGTGCTAATTATGCCGCATTTCTTGACTAGCCAATTTAGTGGTCTAGTCTTGGGTTAATTCGTGGTTATCCTCTGAGTAGCCATCATCTGTCATGTTAGGTCACATTCAGAGAAACTTTTGCATAAAAAGTGTCCCTAAAACCCTCTTAAGCGCGAATGGTGGCTAACTTTTTCTTTTTCTTTGGGTGTTTGTGACTACAGAACTTCATATTTATACTAAAACTAGAACAATCTAGAAAATGAGTACTCTAGGCATGCATGTGTCTAAATTATTTTTATTCTTTTTATATTGCATTTGGTTTATGATATTCTTTCTTATTTTAACTCTTTGCCACTTTTCGATGGGTAAAATTTTAGCCAGAATTTGGTTTGACCACATTTATCTAATCACATAATTAGTGTAATACACTTAACTTGTGATTGGATAGATGTGATCAAATTCAATTTGAGTAAGAATTTACCACTTTCAATTTTCATTTATTTATTTAATTTTGAGTGTTGTTGCACACTTGAACGTGTTTTAATTTGTTGGATTAACTTTTCTTCTTGATCCAACCTCCATCTTCATGATTGTTGGAATTTTTTTCTTTTTTAAAAGCACTCAAATCTCCATTGATACCACTTCTAGCATTTTCTTTATTTTCTTGGAATTTTACTCTATATTCTTCAATTTTGGGGAGAAATCATTCCACTTGTTAAACATGAACAAATAAAATACCATCTAATTATTTTTTTCTAACATTTTAATCTTAATAACATTTATCTCTAATTTCAATATTTGTAGCCATCTCAAGTGAAAATTAGTGATGTCATTTACCAAAACATTAGAGGAACAACCTCATCACCAGTTGCTGTCGATTTGAGTTGCAGCTCAACGGTTCCTTGCCAAAATGTTCGACTCCACAACATTAATTTACAATTCATTGGAAATGAGAAAATTACATCAACATGTACTAATGCAAAAGTAGGGTATAGTGGTTTACAAATTCCACCACCTTGTTAATATTTCTTTTATGAACATAAAAGAAATAATTAACAAGAGGAAAACGAGGTGAAGGGGAAAAGGTAGTTGCAAAATGGAAATTATTACAAAGAGGTGTAGTTTTGTTGACATTTTTGCAGTGAAGATATAGATTATTAAAGATTAGGTATTTTGAGAACAAATGTATAATGTAATAGATCAATTTTCTTCTATTTTATATCAAATTCCTTTCCTATACAATGTAGGGAGAATTATTGCAAAATTAGTTTTGTGACTATTTGCTGATGCTTTATTCTTTTAAAGAGTCGGGACATTAAATCACGTCATGTAATTAATTTTGCTTTACTTAATTAATTCTATTTCAAACCGAAATTCGTAATTTCAAAATTATCATGTGATACGATCGCAAGGTACTGAAATATTGAGATTCTTGCTCGGGGCGCAAGTAAGCCACAAACTGAAATAATTCTTATTAATCAAAAAAGCGTTCCCCCACTCTAATAAAAGAAAAGCAATCCTAACATTAAGAGTCCTACTTATTTATTAGTCCTAACTAACTACGAATTCTAAAACAAGTGAAATAGCATAACTAAAGGAACAATTATTTAATCCATGTACTTAGGATTCGGGTGTTGGTGTCTTTGGCTGCGCCTGGGCCTATCAATCGCCCCCCCCCCCCCTCGAGATCTACCTTGTCCTCAAGGCTGAAGGTAGGAAACTGTTGTTCTAGCATTGACACCGGCTCCAGTGGCGGAGCCAGAAAGTTTTTTTACCGGGGTCCTTATAAATTTATGAGTATTATTTAAAATATAAAAAAAAAATTAAAATACGACCAAACTAATTCAAACTCAAAATAAATTATATGGAATGAAAACTACATCTTTACAAATGTACACGTCGATTTGTCATAACCTGAAATCGTTGCATGATTGAATCATCTGTAACGATATTAAATACATCTTTCTCTATGTAAGTAATCATAGAGTCATTTAACCATTCATTTTCCATCCGATTCCTCA
The DNA here is from genome assembly GCA_038501285.1 of Penstemon eatonii. Classification (NCBI taxonomy): domain Eukaryota; kingdom Viridiplantae; phylum Streptophyta; class Magnoliopsida; order Lamiales; family Plantaginaceae; genus Penstemon; species Penstemon eatonii. The sequence continues at coordinate 53,130,081 of CM076715.1, read as the reverse complement.
GTCGGTTTTTTATATACTTCATAGCAGAAGACGCTCTCTCCACAGACGCTGTAGCAACTGGCAAAATCAATGTCAATTTTAAAAGTAAAAATACAAGAGGATACACGGTGTTCCTCTTTGTTTCAACTAATTTTCTAGCAAGATCACCAATTCCTGTTAATTTTGAGAACTCTTCATCTAACTGCATGTCGACAATGTAATTTTCAAGTTGCACGTTTTTTTTTAAAATAGGTTCTTTTGTGAGAATGGAGAAGAAGATGAAAGAAAGACTAATATGAAATTAGAGAGACTCTTGATATTCCTAAAAAATATCAATCCCTAAAAAGTGTGAGATCCTAAAAAGTATTATTAGTGTTATAGTATGATTCAAATTACAAAATAAAAATAAAATATTAGAGTTTGAGTTAATGTCCACTTTATAACTCTTAAATTTATCAAACTCTAATAAACATGAACCCCTTTTATTTAAGAATTTAATTTTAAATTAAAAGAAAATTATAAATTATGTTATAGTTGAACATAAATAAATTAATATAGTAATATAGCATATATAGATGCACTTGGGACGAAAATTTCAGGGGGGGTCCATGCACCCCCCTGTCCAAAGCGTGGCTCCGCCACTGACCGGCTCCCAAGTAGCATCTTCATCAAGTAAGGTATTCCACTGAACCAAAGCTTCACGCACACGACAAACTCCTGATCCCACCCAACGATAAGCCAACACTCGTGAGGGTACAATCATGGGCTAACCATCTTCATGATAAGGCGGTAAGGTTGGATGTGCACCTGCAACATTCCCCACTTTCTTACGAAGCAAAGACACATGAAAAACAGGGTGGATTTTGGCAGTAGCAGGGAGTTGAAGCTTATAAGCTACTGGCCCAACTTTGGCTATTACCGGAAATGGACCATAGAACTTGCTGGCCAACTTCTGATATACTCGTTTGAGGACTGAATGCTGACGATATGGCTGCAGTTTAAGGTACACCAAATCACCTATTTCAAAGTTCACTTCCCGTCGACGTTTGTCAGCATTTTGTTTCATTCGACTCCGAGCTGCAACCAAATTCTCCCTTAATTCTTTCAGAATATCGTCTCTTGACCGCAGAGCCTTATCCACCTCCTGTACCACAGTTGAGTTGGGATCATAGAATGTGAGAATTGGAGGTGGTCGACCGTAAACTGCTTCAAATGGTGACATCCCAATAGAACTATGAAATGTTGTGTTGTACCAAAACTCCGCCCACACTAGATATTTTTCCCACTGTCGGGGCTGATCACTCGTCAAACAACGCAAATATTGTTCTAAACAATTATTGACCACCTCGGTTTGGCCGTCTGTTTCGGGGTGATAAGCAGAGCTAGTGCGCAACTGACTGCCTTGCAATTTAAATAGCTCTCGCCAAAAGTTACTTAGAAAAATCCGATCACGATCAGAAACTATAGATTCAGGTATCCCATGCAATCGAACAACCCCGCGAACAAACACTTCAGCTACCTCTCTTGCAGAATATGGGTGAGCAAGAGCCATAAAATGGGCATACTTTGTCAAACGATCCACAACGACCAATATAGAGTCTTTACTTGATGATTTTGGTAAACCATTCACAAAGTCCATGGAGACGTCTGCCCACACTCGAGATGGGATCGGAAGCAGTTCTAGCAACCCAGCAGGTACTTGTGTGTCAGATTTATTACGTTGGCATACATCGCAACTTCGAACATAAGTTGTTACATCAGACTTCATACCCGGCCATGTAAATACCTGAGAAATGCGTTTGTATGTCCGAAATATTCCAGAATGGCCTCCACTAACTGAATCATGAAATTCTCGCAATATTTTATTACGAAGCTCACCACTTGCGGGTACTACTACTCTTGAACCATTCCACAAACACCCATTTCTCAACTGGTAAGGAGTGTTACCATGAGGATCTGACCGCACAGTGTTTACAATGTTAGCTAAAGTAGTGTCATTCTCGATTTCGCGAGCAATCTCAGTCCAACTCTCCCATTCCGGAATAGTGACAACCATCACTTGCTCACTGTTTTTGAGTCGCGAGAGCGCATCTGCAGCGCTGTTCTCTCTTCCTGGTTTGTATATTATCTCATAATCAAAGCCAAGTAATTTGGCAATCCACCTTTGTTGTTCCGGAGTTGTGATTCGTTGTTCCAATAAATACCGTAAACTTCGCTGGTCTGTGCATATTTTAAACCTCTTGCCAAGTAAATAAGGGCGCCATAAGAAAACAGCCTCCAAAATAGCTTGCATTTCTTTTTCATAAATCGACCATGCTCGTTTCGTGGGGCTTAATCCTTTGCTTAAATAAGCTATGGGTCGACCCTTTTGAGATAACACTGCCCCTACACCATAACCTGATGCATTTGTTTCAATAACGAACTCTATGGTGAAATCGGGAAGTGCCAAAACGGGGGTGGTTGTCATGGCTTGCTTCAGCTTTTCAAAGGCTTGGTCAGCCTCGTGTCCCCAATTGAATTGCCCCTTCTTTAGGAGCTGTGTAAGTGGACGAGCAATCTCTCCATATTGCTTAACAAATTTCCGATAATACCCTGTCAATCCTAAGAATCCCCGAAGTTCAGTAACTGATTTAGGCTTAGGCCATGCGACCATTGCTGCAATCTTTTCCGGGTCCATCCTCACTCCATCTCTAGAAATAAAGTGTCCAAGATATTCGACTTCGGTACAACCAAATGAACATTTAGATGGTTTGAGATAAAACTGATGTTTGCGTAATACCCCCATTGTCGTGCGCAAGTGGTTTAAATGAGCTGGCCAAGTCGGACTGTAGATGAGAATATCATCAAAAAATACTAAAACAAAGCGACGCAAATATGGCTGAAAGATCGAATTCATGGCTGCTTGGAAAGTTGAGGGTGCGTTGCACAAACCGAATGGCATCACTAGATATTCATAGTGACCATTGTGGGAACGAAATGCTGTCTTATGAATATCCTCGGGGTGAATGCGAATTTGATGGTACCCGGATCTCAAATCTAGTTTACTGAAGAACATGGACCCATTTAACTCATCAAGCATATCATCAACAGTCGGTATAGGAAATCGGTCCTTTACAGTTGCCTCGTTCAGCGCCCTATAATCGTTACAAAACCGCCATGTGCCGTCTTTTTTCTTTACTAGTAGTATCGGCGATGAGAACGGGCTAGAGCTTTTGCGAATTAACCCCGTCTCTAACATCTCATTGATTTGTCTTTCAATTTCATTCTTTTGAAAGTGGGCATATCTGTATGGAGCAACATTTACTGCTTGAGTTTCGTCAACTAGTCGAATTTTGTGGTCGAACTCTCTACTTGGCGGCAGTTTTTTAGGTGGTTTCATAACATCTTCAAACTCCTCTAGTAGCTTTAGGACTTCTGCCTCATCTACTTGGTCACATTTATGCTCTTCTGGAATTATTTTTGTCATCATTATGCCAAATAATTGAGCTCCATGTTGCCATTCATTGACAATCTCATTAAGTCCTGTAGACTCAGCTATTTTTCGTGGTATGCCGTGCAACAAACATTCCATATCTTCCCTTTGAAATTGCATTGTTAATTTCCCATGGTCAACGACAATCGGACCCAATTCTTCTAACCACAGTATACCAAGGACAACGTCTAGTCCAGGAAGTGGTAAAGCAAATAGAGTAACACTAAATGAACACCCTTGAACAACAATTCGAACATGATCATATTTTTCTGAGCACTTGAGTCGTTCCCCATTGGCCACTTTAATTGTAAATGGCTCACACTTCGTCAAAGGCAGGCGTAAACGACAAGCGATTGATGTGTTAATAAAGTTAAGACTTGGCCCGCTGTCTACGAGGATATGTACAACATGTTGTTCGACCTTACCTTGGAGTCGCATAGCTTGACCACCAATTTCCCCAGCTAAAGCGTTGATGGAAATTTGGGGGTCATCAATATGTGACGCTGATTCGTCATCATAATTCTCCATAAATTGGCCTTCAAATTCGATCATCATTATCCCCTTATTCTTGCAACGGTGGCCCGGCGTGAATCGTTCGTCGCAATTAAAGCATAAGTTCTTTTCTCTACGCTGTCTCATCTCTTCCCAAGTCATCCGTTTTGGTGCGCTTGAGCTTTCTTTATTTTGAGGGCTTGGTGATGTCGTAGATGGAGTCAGCCGCTGATTCGTCCTTGGAACAGATTTTCGAAAGCCTTGCAACTGTTCATCCTTGCGTTTTGCCAATTCTATTGCTGATTGGAGATCCTTTGGATTAAAAAGCCTTATTTCTCCAGCTATTTCTTCATGCAATCCAGCCATGAACGCTCCTTGCAGCGCTTGATGGCTCCAATTTGGTAAACAGTTCATAAGTCGCTCGAATTCACTTAGAAATTCCTTAAATGTTCCTGTTTGTCGAAGTTTGCAGATCGATTCATTAGGGTTCTCATAGCTCCCCTGTCCAAATCTTAACAACAACCCTTTTTCAAATTTTTTCCACTTTAGTCGTTGATCCCGATTAATTTTTGAGAACCATTGCCACCATTGATTTGCATCCCCCTCTAAATAAAATGATGCAATGGAAACCTTCTCATATCCGTGGATATTGTGCAATAAGAAATATTGCTTAGCTCTATCCAACCATACATGTTGTTCTTCCCCAAAAAATCGAGGAAAATCCATACGGACTGAAGTCTTGCGAGATGTTTTTCTCCCTGTTTCATTGTGTCGAGATGAACACCTGCTGTACACTGAAGCCGCAGAACTCGAGTCACTGCTCTCGCTGTGGGATCTTTTTTTCTCCGATGAGGAAGAAGATGACTTAGGTTGACGATCACGTCTTCTAGATTTCTTTTCTTGGTTTTGTGCATGTAGCGCATAAAGCCGATCTATTGACTCCTTAACCTCCAACATAGAACCCTCTAAACCATCTAATCGCTCCCTGTTAGTAGCCATCTGATCAAGCTGGGTATTGATATGATCTCAACCTCGCTCTAGATACCAATTGATACGATCGCAAGGTACTGAAATATTGAGATTCTTGCTCGGGGCGCAAGTAAGCCACAAACTGAAATAATTCTTATTAATCAAAAAAGCGTTCCCCCACTCTAATAAAAGAAAAGCAATCCTAACATTAAGAGTCCTACTTATTTATTAGTCCTAACTAACTACGAAGTCTAAAACAAGTGAAATAGCATAACTAAAGGAACAATTATTTAATCCATGTACTTAGGATTCGGGTGTTGGTGTCTTTGGCTACGTCTGGGCCTATCATCATATCACGTGTTAGTCATATGACCCTTCAATTTGGGGATTTGGGACAACGATATTGACTAATGGAGACAATTTACATGAGAAATTCAATGACTAGACTTATTAAAAAAATAAGGCAATCACAATAATATCATATATGAACAAATGGGGAATATTGTTAACTTAAAAATTAATAGTTGGTTGTTATTAATCTAATTATTATAATATAATTAAGTATCATAAAATAATTTTTTTTAAAAAGAGAATAGTCCTCAGTAGAACCCTACTCAGTAACATTGAAGTGTTTACACATGACTAATTTTTTAGGGAGATGGGTCGGGCTGAAATAGAGCCATGAAGGGCTTGATCGGTATTGGGTCATTAGGTATGAGTATTGCCATATTGGAATAGAACGATGCAATCTTAAACTCGTCTCGCAATCTCGCTTGATATCATGATAGTTTTTAAAATTCGGGTACTTGAACACAAAAAACTCGTGTCATTCGAATTTTTGAAAAAATTAGATTGCAGTATGAGTTTGGCTTATCCTTTGTCCCTACAATGCTTCAATTTTGCCCTTGGAAGAATAATATCATTGTTTTGAAAAATAAATTATACTACTGTTGGGGCATTATTACTAAGAATGTGGATTAAACCCCCATGTTATTTTAACAATATATTTTGGGCTTAAAGAGATAAATAATAACGACGTTTTCACGGTATTATCGATCATCATCTTAAAAAACTTAAGTGCTAATATTTACCATGTAGAAATAAACATTACCAGGATCTGCTCGCTAAGGATGCATCTGTTGTTTCTGAATACCTGTATAGTTACTACAATGAGGTTTTGTCCAATATCTCTCAGTATTACACTTAAAGTAGTTTATGAGGAATTTGTTATTTTAGGTCTTTCATCATGAAAAAATTTTGTTCGATTTGATCTCTTTCCATTCCAATAAGATAACTGTCCATTGTTTGTTGTTTTATTTCAGCTCTTCCGTTTGTCTTATTAAACTATATTTCGTCTTTTTTTTTCTCTTTCCGTTTTTCATGCAATATGAAAAACTTTTGACATCTGCTAACTATGTGACTAGAAGGCAATCTTTGAAGACCAGTTCTTCTGTAAGCTGGCGTGTATTTATTATATCATCTCTTGTATCATATTAACAATTTAATTTGGTGAACTTTAGCTTCTAACCGATTTTCTTTTGGAATCTCCAAATTCTAATAAAATGAAACGCTACATTGCAGATGTTAATATTGTAAATATTTTTCATCTTTGAGCAAAATTTACTGCCATTGAAGAAATATCAAGAGACACAAAAAAGGAACACACGTGCGGCGACAAATATTATATTTCTTTTCATTATGCTCCTATTCACACTTTCATCTATGGTTTCGTCCATGACATTTGATAATTTTGAACTCGAAAACGACTCCATAATTTTATTAGGGGAAGCCCAAATATGTAATGGAGTTTTGAATTTATCGAGACAAGATTCGGTTACGGCTATCTTTAGGGACCCAATGCGTTTTGACGAGACAAAATCATTTTCCACAATTTTTATTTTTGCGGTTACCAACGATAACCCTTTATTTTTTGGGGACAGATTCATATTTTTCTGTCCCCAAACAACCACACATTGGGGAGCAAGAGTTATTTAGGGTTAGTCAATTCGTTGGATCTGACGAGTAATCGATTTGTTGCAATTGAGTTTGTTACAAAGACGAGTCTTTCTTTTTTCTCCCCCATGTTGCCACACGAAAAACAACAAAGGGAGCAAATTGTCATGGACTTAGACTTTCCCAAAGCATCCCGTGCAGCACTTAGCCACCAAACGCCCCCAACGATCATTTCCGCCCCTCTGTCGGAATCGGCTAAGTCAACCTCACTCTCGCCCCGAAGAAGGTATTATGAAGAAGGTTAGTTAAGGAGATAAATTAGCACACAAGAGTTAGAAAAATACTTATATTCTTACATGGATGGATTACAACCCCTATATCTAAACTTGGGATCTCCCCTTGGTTGGTTGATACAAATGAATGCCTACCCCTATTTATACTTCAAGCTTTCAAGCCTTTCCTAATGGACAGCCAAGATTTATTCTAATCTAACGACTAGGAATGATCCTCTAGATCATTCTACAAAATCCTACTACATCTACTTTATTCTAGAACATTCTATAATGTTCTACTACCTACTACAACGATATAGTTCTATAACTTTCTACGAGGTTCTACCACTTTTCGCCAATTTCCTTAACCTTCTAGAATATTTTGGACCCTTCCGGAACCTTGTGGCACATTCCGGACCTCTCCAGAATCTTGTAGAACATTTCGGACCCTTCCGGAACCTTGTAGAACATTGCGGTTCCTTCCGGAATGTGGTAGAACTTTTCGCACGCCGGACCCCTCTGGAACCTTGTGGAATACTCCGGACCCCTCCAGAGTTCTCTTGAATGTCCCGGGCTTGTGTAGAATCCTCTAGAATCCTCTGGAACCCTCCAAGACTTGGTTCGGCACTTCCAAACTCGGTGCCACTCGATGGCCTTCCTTGCCCACGTGCCTCGTATCACGCCCGGCTAGGCCTCTCACTTTGCCGGCTGTCCCGTGGCGCACGACTATCATGCCTGCCTCGTCTCGGGACCAGACATGCCACTTGCTTGGCTGCCCGTCCCTGTTGCTTGGCTAGCCCGGCCCCCTGCTTGGCTACCAAGGTCCTCTCTCGGGCCATCAATGCTCCCCCTGAGCGGTGTCCCGTTCGTGCGAAACCTCACACTTGGTTCCTTAATCCCGCAATTCATTCGACAAGGCAGGTGTGTCGCCGTCCCCGGCTCCCCCAGAGCCGCGCTCCCGTCCATCGGGCCTCCGTGTCGCGCCATTTTGCGCCCAGCAAAATGTCAGGGCGTGACAAAATGCTTGGTCTCTTCTGGGAACACATGCCGCTACAATGAGGTTTTGCCCAATCTCTCTCAGTGCAGCATATCAAGAGACCTTGATAAGCTCATCCTACGGCCCGGTCACCTTGTCGGGCCGAACTTTGAACCCAGGGAAGAGTTGAAACCATCTATATTATTTTTACTTTCATTGTGTCATTTTCACAAACATGTTATGTGCATTGTCGTTGCGATCTATTCCTCGTTTCCACCTTGTATATTAGTGGATTTATCTTTTATTTTAGTAATTTATGCTTAAATTTCACTAACATTTGATGCGCAATTAAAAAAATTTATTTTAAAGTTTATGATGATTTATAAAAATCCAAATGTGTAGCTGAGAGAGGACATCTGAAAATATGTTAAATTTCTGGTGGTGGGGGCAAGTGGGCTGGGCTGCGAATTGCTGAAGGACTTAGCTTTGACTGGGTTTAAAAACATCGACGTAATTGATATGGTTCGTATTAAAGTCACCAACCTTAATCGACAGTTCTTTTTCAGGTACATATGAATTTGATGCTGATTATTGTTTGCAAGTTCCTGTAGTGTTATTATAGACTGGACATGTCATTTGAATTTCAAGGTTTGTGTCATTTGAGTTCCAGGGGTGTATTTATGTTTAATATACATATTTATTAATTAAGGGTCAGATCGGACCAGATGCACCTCCGATTAGCGGTTAAATCGGTCTAACCGGGCGGTTCCGCTTTAAAAGATTGTGTGTCACTCTCTTATTACATTTTGACATATAAGGCGGTAATGGTGTAGTGTACAAGTTCTTTGATTCAAGGTTCAACAAGTTTGGGAGTGTGGTGTGCGATATGGTCTCGATTGTGTGAGAGATCTTATCAACACAACTTTGGACATATGTGGCAAAGTTTGGAAAATTTTGCAGCATCCACAATTTTCTCCTTGCTTGAATTCATATTAAGCATCCGTCACTTATTCACACTTTTTACCATTTCAGAAATTTAATTTTCAATACCAATCAACATTATCCTAACGATCTCATCACAAGTTTGACTTGCTAAGGAGCCAAATCCTAGTTTTATAAATTAAACTTTCCATAAGGTCATATATTCAAATGACTCTTTTAGAAATTGCTGCTATTTGTGATGAATCAAGTAATTTGTTGATTTCGACTAGCTTCGAAAGTGACATTCTTGTTTCAAAATTTTTTTATCATAGCCATGAATTATAAGAATATATCAATTTAATTGGCTGTTAAGTCAGTTTCGTTAATCATATTAACAACAAATTTAAGTCAGTTTCATTAATTATATTAACAACAAATTTAATTGGCAGTTAAGTCAGTTTCATTGCCCAATACATAGTCAATACCGCTTCATAAAATCATTGGTGTCATTAGCAAGTCTTACTCTTACTTGGAACAATTTTTTCAAGGAAACTAGTTATTTTGGCTTGGCAAGGTTTTTACTCTAATAAAAAATCAATGTTTTCAGAACTGGACCGGACACTGAACCGGTGAGCCAACTGGCCACTGGTTTTACCGGTCAGACCGGTCGAACCGCTGGTCGGACCGGATGACGTCATAATGATATATTATTAATTTTTAATAACTTATTATGTATAACATATTTCAACATAAAATAATAGACAGAAATAAACACTTAGTCAATGAATAAATTTTGTCCAATGCATAATTAAAATTGAAAATAAAAGCATAAGAGTTATAACTTACAACATAACAAGTTTAAACTTCAACAGAAGTAAAATCACACATAGATCCTAAATAAAAGAATAGCCCAATTAAAACAACATAAGTTCAAAATAAACAATCAAACATCCAATCATGATCTCAAAACACATAAAACATACAACAATGTCTCAAAAACTACAATCAAGATAAAAATCATTAATCTTCATCATTGTCATCAAAGTAACATTTCTTTGTTGTCTTAGGAGAAGGGAGATATCACCATCACTCGAGCTTGCGGTCAAATTGCCAAACGTCGACAAATCAATTGGATCATCTATAATATTCATATCATCCACTTCATTACCTTCATAATAATTTTAAATAAAATGTAAGTTCCTCATTTATTTTGGTGTGTTCTTTTAAATAGAGTAGATAAAGAGTTTGATATATACCTCTAGATGAATGTAAGTTTTCATCATTAGCTGACTCTTCCTCAAGCATTTCTTCCAATTCATCATAATCAAGCTCTCCACTCGGCTCCTCTTCGACTATCCAAAACTCCACTTTGTCAATGCATTCATAATCAATTGGATCATATGGCCTTTTTGGTTCTTTACCACTACAAATATTATCAAGTAATTATGTACTAAAGTAGAGAAAAAATGGATTAAACACTAATACAATGTTACAATAAATAATGACCATACCGGTTTCGCAAGCGCAAATTATAATGAACAAATACTAGATCATTTAGCCTTTGATGCTCCAATCGGTTTTGCTTTTTAGTATGGATGAGCTCAAACACACTCCAATTACGCTCACATCCGGATGAAGATGCGGTTTGACTCAAAATCTTAATAGCAAGTGCTTGTAAGTTCGGAGCATCGGAACCGAATAATCTCCACCATTCATCTAATAAACAAAAACAGGATAATAATAGTATCAATATACAAAATAATAAATTTGAGATCATTAACTTGAGTTAAGGAAATATAAATACACACATTATAAATGTTTTTGCATTTTTTTTAGCTAAAGTCCGCCCAAAACTGTTTCTACCTTCCCGAAACATACTAACTTCATCCATTATATCATCAACATCGGGTAAAAGCTTCTCTATGACATCAAGTATACCAGTCATTGCTTCAACCTTTTTACAAGGACTTTCGGGATCATACTGAAATGCAAGATTCAACCAAAATGCAGCTGCATGGAGACGTTTGCGTAACATTTTATCCCACCTCATATCAATAATATTAGTGTAGGTGTGGTATAAATGTTGCTTGTTCTTAAATATCTTCTTTATGCCATTAATTGATCTCCACATTCCCTCGTATACATAGCCTATTGAAGGCTTACAGTCAGAATCACACATGCGCAATAACCTCATAATAGGCGACATAATATTTGTAACGATCAAACAATTATTCCAAAAAGCACCATCTAGAATAATTTGTTTCACATCTCTTTCTTTATCAATCTTCAAAAACTTCTTAAATCCCGGACTTACTACCATGGCTTCCAAATATCCTTTACGATCGTAAAGACTCTTCAACCCTATGAATGTAGTGCCAAAACGAGTGTCTCCTGGGCGGATAATTTCAGTCCAACCGGCTTTGTTCTTCAACCACGCACGAGCCCACTTATGGTTATACACGAAAACTGTTATCCTTGAAGCAAGGGTTGCCAAACCTTTTACTAAAGGCAATTCCCCATATCTTTCATGATCAAATTAATGCAATGAGCAGCACATGGCGACCAATAAATGGTTGGATATCTTTCAGTCAACAACTCACCTGCTTTCTTATAATTACTTGCATTGTCAGTGACCAAATGAACGATATTCTTAGCACCAACCATTTCAACTATCTCAGAGAAAAGATTGCATAAACTCTCAGAATTTGTCTCAATATCAAGAACATTAACAGACTTTATAAATGAAATACCATCAGGACAATATACCAAAAAATTAATCAATGGTCTATGACTCTGATCCTGCCAACCATCACTCATAATAGTGCAACCAGTATCAACCTATTTACTTCGAAAAGCATCAATAGTCAATTGAACTTGAATTTTAGCTTCTTTAAGTAATGGGACTCTTAATGCATGATAAGAAGGTCCGGTGTATCCATGACCCATTGTTGCTATCCTACTTATTGCTGCCTGAAAATATGGAGAGTTCACAGCATTCATCGGAATACAAGCATCATACATCCTTAAAGCAAATGCCATATCAGTGTCATGCCATCTTTCTTTGCTTTGCATTTTTACTTGTATACTAGGTTGAGATGAATCAATCCCTGTTTTTACCTTTCACGTAAGTCCCTATATGCATCGTTTTTGACCTCTTACTACTACCACCTACATTATCCATCAGGGTTAGGAATTTCTACAACATCATCTCCCACAACTGGAGATGTAGTATCCTCATCTATCATATCCATCTTAACTTGTTCTTTGTTCTTCTTACTTTGGGCAGTCTCTAATATAGACCCTTTCATTTCAAAACGAACCTCAGGAGGAACTTTAGGACAAGATTTTACATTACCTGTTATGCCAGCAAGATGTTGCTTCACGCGATTGATTCCCCCACCATTAATTATTTGCTGACAAAACATACATTGAAGTGCCCGAGCCCTACCCGTCGCCGATGTCACCTCTTGACAATACCTCCAAGTCTTGTCATCCTTTCGACGAGGATTTTGAGAAAAACCACCAGACGAGTGTTCAGTTGGTTGAGAATCTGTAGATGGAGTGGTAGAAGTTGCGTCCATATCCTACATTTTCATGTATCAAATTAATAGTGCTCGAAACATACATTTATAACACATTTGTATTACTCCTGCCTAACTAACATTATTTTAATGCTCATAACATAATTATGCTAACTTTATAACAAAAATAAATTAACTAATGCTTGCTAACATGACAAAACACTTAAATGAATCAAATTAAGTAATTTTTTGCTTCTTTTTTTGGGATGGGTAAAGTGTAAATATAGAAAAAAATTTAACATCTTAAAGCCAAAAAAGAATAACTTATCTATTTACCTAAATTTGAAGACAAATTTGAAGACAATCTAACCTTCCCGTAAGCCCTATATAAAAATAGATCAATCAAACCCCTCACCCCCTCCATCTACGGCTATTTATAATATGGCTATATATATATATATATATATATATATATACTATAACATATATGTATCTATGGCTATAGAGGTGAGAAATTTATAAAATTAGATACGTATATGTTGGAAGAGATCTCTAATTAGATATTCACAAACAAAAATTGAAGAAAAATGAAAAGTTCTTACCAGAATTTGAGGTATGCGCCGCTGCTTCTCTTTCAATTGGAATTGGGATGTTTTTGTGTTCCGTCTCTGTCCTTCCCGTAAGCCCTAAATCAGGTTTTAAAAAAAAAAAATTAAGTGAACCGCGGTCCAAACCGGTTCGCCGGTTTTGGACCCGTTCAACCCGGTTTCAAGTGGTTTTTTATTTAATTGGTTTTGCAGGGTTGACCGGACTGGATAGGCCTCCGATTCGCGGTCGAACCGGTCGGACCGACCTGTCCGGTCCGGTTTTAACAACATTGTAAAAAATAGCATATAGGGTAGGGGCGGTAATTAAAATAACATGAGGGTTTAATACACATTCTTAGTAATAATGCCCCAACAGTAGTATAATTTATTTTCCAAAACAATGATATTATTCTTCCAAGGGCAAAATTGAAGCATTGTAGGGACATAGGGTAAGCCAATCTCGTACTCGCCTCGGGTTAGCATATTAATCTGGAGAAATCCAGTGTGGTATTTACAAAAAACACCCCGGAGTTATTGTTAATTCAATTTTGTCTTATTTTCCAATAAAGAGATAAATAAAGCATGATAGATATTTGGGTCTCCCCTTGGTGGTTGGCAAATCAAAGAGGGAGGTTCTTAATTACATTTCGGAAAGAGTTTGGAATAGAGTTCAAAGTTTACGAGTTAAATCCTTATCTAAAGCTAGAAAGGAAGTTCTTATCAAATCTGTCATACAAGCTATCCCCTCTTACTTGATGAGTTGTTTTAAACTTCCGGCTTATCTTGTTTCGGAGATCAATCTATGATAGCAAGCTTTTGGTGGGATGATAAGGATGCGAAGAAAATTCACTGGATTAATTGGGATTCTTTATGTTCGAGTAGAAAAACGGCTGGTTTGGGCTTTCGTGATCTTGGTTCTTTTAATATGGCGTTGTTAGCAAAACAAGCATGGCATATCTTAGTCACTCCGTACAACTTGCTTAGTCAAATTCTTATAGCGCGATACTTTCCTCATACTCACTTGTTGGGGGCTTCTCTAGGTACTAATCCGTCCTTGACATGGAGGACTATTTGGGAATCAATTAAGTTCGTCGCGGCTGGCCTTTGATGGAGGATAGGGAATGGGTATAAAGTTCGTACTTGGGAAGATCGGTGGTTACCTAGACCGCACTCTTTTAAAGTTACATCTTTACCTTGTATTCTCCCGCATGACAGTGCAATCAATGCTCTCTTAGATTTATCTTACAAATCTTGGAATAGAAAATTAATTGAGGAGATCTTTCCCGACAAAGAAGCGAGAATAATTTTATCCATCCCACTTGGGAATCAAACTGGAGATGATCATCTTATCTGGCACTTCGAAAGATCGGGTCTATTTTCAGTTAAATCGGCTTATAGATTGATTCGTGACTTGAAACGTATTGATGCTGAATATGTCTTCGGGTACAAGTTCGAGTATGTCGCAAGATCAAGGCTGGATATGGAGTCTGGCAGCACCTCCTAAGGTACGTCTTTTTGTTTGGAGCTGTTGTTCGAGTGCTATTCCAGTACGCGAAAGACTAAAACAAAGAAAAATTCCAGTAGAGAACTTTTGTCCACGTAATTTTCATTCAGAATCTATTTTACATTGTCTTTTATATTGCACTTTGCAAGACAGGTTTGGGCCCTTTAGAATCTACCTTACGTAGCTACTGGTATGATGGTAATGAGGTGGAGACGGGCTGTTACAAATTAAATCAAAAACTAATGCTAAAGATTTTGGTTGGGCATCAACACTAATGTGGTGGATTTGGTTTGGAAGAAATAAATTGTTTTGGGAAAACGAAGACCTCCAACCTCTTGATTTGATAACTCTTGCTCGGGACTTCGTTAACAGGTTTCTAACTGCCTCTGTTCATACCCGGATCACTCTAGCTAACCGTACTTCAGCAAAATGGCAGCCGCCTCCCTGTCCCTTTGTCAAAATCAATTTGGATGCGGCCTTCTCCGGGGATGGTGAGCTGGTTGGGTTTGGTATGATCGCAAGAAATGGGAAAGGAATGTGTATGGGCTGGAATACTTTGACATTTAATCTTCCTCTTAGTCCCGAAGCTGCCAAAGCTACAGCTGCCCTTCGTGCGATTGAATTTGGTCTTGCCTCGGGTTGGAAATACTTGGTTCTTGAAGGAGATTGTCTTACGGTCATGAAGGGAATTTCGAACCCATCTGTTTCAAATGGTGTTCTTGGCCATATTTTTGAAGATATTTCGAACTTGGCTTCACGATTGGAATCTTTTCGAGCTTTACACGTAGTGCGTGAATGCAAGATGGCAGCTCATCATCTTGCCAAACTGGTTGTCTCCGATTTTTCTTTTTCTTTTGATCTTCCGTCTGTTATTCATAACATTGTAATCTCTGATCTTTCATGAGTGTTATCCTTGCCTAAAAAAAATCAATAAATAAAAAATAAGAACGAGTCATGAGCTCTAGATTCAGATTGGTTTATGAGAGTTACATAAACTTTGTGATTGAAAATTCACGATTTCACCAATTTTGCAATAATTTTTGTTGTTGTTTGGAACAACCCATACTTTTCATTTTTCGGCCTAGACTCTAATGTAGAGTTCTGAGCCGTACAACCCATTTGCCCAAAAGTTGTAGACCACTTGCACAACTACCTCATAAAAATCATGCTTTCTCAATTTCAAATTAATTGACACATTTGTTAAATATTTATGATTCAAATTAAATGGCACATTTGATTTTTCAATGCAATTTATTTTCAATTTTTTCGTTTATTGAGAAGCTCAAGGGTCACCAATAAGAAAATAAAAAGGTAGAAGAAAATATATGAAGTAGTTCATGAAAAAAGTGAAAACAATCATTAAATAGAGTATTTTTGACATTTTACCATAGAAAATTGATCAATTATGAGGTTTTTTAATTTGTGTGAAAAGTATGAATGTGTCAATTAATTTGAAACAGAGGGTGTACCATTTAATTATATTTCTAATTATAAATTAAAATATTAACTTTTCAATCATTATATAATGCAGTAATAATTAATTCAATTTGAAAAGACATGACTTAACATCTACCAACTAACTTTCATCCCTAAACTCGAACGTCCAAAATACATTTAAAGCATAAGTCACGATTTTCAACCCACTACTCATTTAATTAATATTATTTTATGTACAAAATATTACAACCAAAATACATCTAACTTTATTTTCAATTGTTTCGCAAAAAATTTTCAGAAAATCTCCAAAATTACCAAAATATTTTTAACCTAAAGTGTATGGAAATTGATCAAAAATACATTAAAAGAGGGCCTAAAATTTGCAAAATGATTTTGGCCAGCCACTAACTTTAGGGCAACTCTATCGAAGCCGGCAATAGGTGGAGGGGAGGAGGGGGAGACGCGGCGCTCTCCAACCGAACGAGGGCAAGCATGCAGGGGGGAGGGGTGGGGGGTTGGACCGGGCGGGGTGTTGATGGGAAAGCAGGTGGTGGATGCTTGCTTGCCTGCTTGCCTTTGGGCAACTCGCCATTGGACAGGCGACTGTCACTTGGCGATCACATGTTGGCTATTTTCTATTTAAGATACAATATTTTTTGGACAACCTTGCTCTAAGCTTTAATTTCATTATGTGATTGAGCAGTTTCGAATATATTAACATTGATTATCAGTTATAGGGTTTTCTTTAATTAAGATTAATCATTGTTGCTTTTCTTGTAATTTGTTGTTTTCCGTGCTATATATAATATTAATCGTTATTATTTTTTGTTATTTAGTTGTTTTTCAATTTTCTTATTATTATTAGCCTCTTAAATATTTTTATTGTGTACCTAATAAAAATTATTATTATTATTATAATTATTATTTTCAAGTGAAAGTGGATAAATTTGTGAAATATAGAATTAAATGGAAAGGCTTGCCCTTCGGTTGGAAATGAGAGGCAAATGAGGGCATGAAGGGGGTGAAGAACACAAGGGCATGTGAGCATGATGGGGTGAAGAAGGCATTCAGTTGGAGATGACATTTACAAATTGCACAGATTAAGATTACAAGTTTCAAGTGTTGTTCAATTCTTGAAAGATCAAGATTACAAGTTTCAAGTGTTGTTCAATTCTTGAAATCTCCGGGTTCTCCAACTCATCCCACTATGGAAATTCAATTAATATCTGATGAATCAAATTTCAAAATATGATTAATTGTGAAATTAGAATTAATGAAACTATAATCAATTTATAATAGCTAGTAAACTTGTCTTCGGACCACGCACTTATAGATTATAAGTGAGTGATGTGAAGACACCATTTATCTTACATCTTATATAAAAACTTATATGTTACATTATTAATTTCTGTTCTTTTCATAATTGCTTAGAAAAAGTCATACAAAATTTTATTCGTGAAACAATTTTCACAAAATTCAAACAAAAACTCGAATCATTTAGAAAATCTCAATTTATTTCGGAAACTAATCTTAAAAATACGAGATAAATATAATCAAATACTCGAAATAAAATACTCAAAATTGAAAACTACAAATAATTTACATTTTGGGTTGAATCCCCAAACTACCCTTCTACAACTCTCCATATTACTCCCTGCCTGCCATGAATCATCTTCTCCATCATCTCATTTATTAATTTGTGTACAATAATAAAAAAATGCTTCCACTTAGCACCCACAGCGTACATTAGCACAAGGCCTTTCCTCTTTTTTTTTTTTTTTTTTGTTTCGTTTTCTCCTTTTCATCAGATCCCCTTTTCAATTGTTCTTCATTTTTCCTTAAAAAAAGAAACAAATAGAATTATGAATTCGAAGAACAAAACAGGTTCGATCAATGCCTTCGATTTCGATCTGGGCCTTGGTTCGGGCCGCTCGAAACCTATGAACAATCAGAAGAACCAGGGTTCCTCGTATCAATCAACGGCACAACAAAAGCCAAATACGACGTCGCCGTGGACGCAACAACCCAACAAACCCGCGTGGGCCCATCAGCCAGCCGGATCTTTACCCGGACCGACATCCATGGTTGGGGATATTTTCGGAAAGAGCTGGAATTCTTCATCCAGTTCGACTTCCGGTGTATCGGGCGTAGGGATTGTGAACAGTAAGAACCCTAATTTGTTCGGTGATTTGCTCGGATCAGCAATTGGCCAGAACAAGAGTAATAGCAACGTGCCATTGAAAAATGTAGGCCAGAACTCGTTTTCCATGGGGAGTGTGGCTGATTCGTTGCCAAAAACAGGTAATTCTGCTATTAATACTGGTGGAAATGTGAATTTTGGTGGTAATTTTAGCAAAAGTTCGAGTGTTGGTGGTGGGAATGCGAATAATAATACTAGAAATTTGAATCTTGGTGGTCCATGGATAAAAAGCATGGCCGGAATCGGAGCTGTAGGTGGTGGGATGGGTTCGAATAAAGATCCTTTTGGATCTTTGGTCGATTTTAGCTCTAAACCACAAGGTAGTATGAATTCAACTAATAAACCAAGTGATGCTAGTAATTTTGGGAATGATTCATTTGGTGAATTCCAAAAGGGCGCTTCAAAGACAAGTGGTTCTACCTTTTCATCAACTAAGATTGATCCAATGAATGATTTTGGGTTTTCTAACACTCAAAGTCAGACTCAAAATCAGCCCCCTGTGCAATCAACAGGTGCAAATGATTTTGATGCATTATTTTCTTCATCATCTGGTGGTGGAACAAGGGGAAGTGAAGCTTTTACGAGCCAAAAATTTACAGGGAACGATGATTGGGGAATGGAATCGGAGTTTGGAGGAGGGAAAGATACAGGAGGAACGACGACTGAACTTGAAGGCCTTCCTCCACCACCGTCTGGTGTTAGTGCTCCTTCTGCTAAGAATAAGGGTATGGATAATTACAAACAGGGCCAATTCGCTGATGCTATTAAATGGCTTTCTTGGGCTGTGGTGCTTTTTGAGAAGGGTGGTGATGGTGATGGGGCTATGGAGGTTTTGACTTGTAGGGCTTCGTGTTACAAGGAAGTTGGCGAGTACAAGAAGGCTGTGGCTGATTGTACGAAGGTATGTAATTCTTATTTACATTGTGGTATGAGATATGGTGATCCTATTAAATGCTGGGAACTTGTTGTATATGTTATTCTTAATTTTTGTTTAATCTGTTACTGAAAAGAACTGAAGCATAATAGTGATACAGTGGTACAATACCTGAATAGAGTTAAGTTTCGGAGTGTAATTAACAGTCTATGTTATTTTTGTACGCAGACCGGAAAGGTTTTCGGTATAGAAAAAAAAAATTCATTAAGAATAGTTTGGTTCACCATTGGGTTGTCCTAGTTTTCCATTTCGTCCAAGCAGAATCAGATGTATCAACCTTATTAGATAGAATGCATTCCATTGTCGGTTAGCAACCCACCATGAGTACTGATTTGGACTCTTCGCAAAGAAAGAATTACTTCTACCAATCATTAGGGCACGTGTGGTTTTTCATATTAGATAAGGTTGGATAAATTTTGGTGTGTACAATGTAGTTAAAATTAAATAAGAAAAATTATAACTTGCAAAATTTGGTTTTGGTTACTCGATATGACAATTTGATTGAGTTAAAAGACAAGAAGCCCCCACTTCTTACAAATCAATTTCATCTTAATTTTCACCTTCTCATGGATGATAGTGGTGTGAATTTTGGTACAAAAGAGGTCAAATGGAAACTATAGGGTCTATTTGGATAAGTTTTGGCTCGGTTTCACTTGGTTTGGTTTTTCAAAAAAATGGTTTCGATGGTTTTAGTGAAACCTTTGAAACACCTTTTGGTTGAGTTTTGATGTTGGGTTTAGTAATTTTAAAAAGTTGAGATATGATTTGGATTGAGTTTGAATGTTGGGGTTTGATCGGGAAAAGTAATTAGTAGGTGACAAATCAACATTTTTATAGAAAAGAAGTAGGTGGTAGGTGTCAAATCCATGTATTTTATAGGTTTTGAAGTTAATTAAGTTTGAATATATAAGTTGAAACCTAAGTTTCTCGAAACCCATGCTCAAACTTCATTTGGAATTAGTTTGGCCTAGTTTCGCTAAACCGAGCCAAAACCTAACCATATGGAGCCATAATGTTCAACTGAAAATGAGATAACTAATCTGGGGGTTAAATATGATTGTAACTGAGGTTGAATAGTGGAAGTTCTTCAGTCGTGTTTTGTTGCAGGCCTCATAGAAATTGAATATGGAAAACCAAAAGTCTCATAAACTCAGATAAATAACCTACTATGAATTGAGCAACCAATCATATATTGATCTGGGTTGTTCAATCATTTGATAACCAGGGTCATTCTTTGGCTTATAAATAGGGGCGGTGTATTAGTCTTTTATGATGATTACTCTTGTGTGACAAACTTCCCATGAACTTGTGTGTTCCAGATTGTTTAGATTCTTCACGGTAATTGCTTTTGGTAGTAAGAATTAGGGCATCTAATACGTAATATAATGTCAAATGTATCAACTTACTCACTACGAAATGAAAATATAAAATCCATTGAACTAGATCCAAATCAATGGTTCCAATGTAAAACCAATCTTGAAAGTTTCTATTATCTTGTGCAGGTGTTGGAACATGACGACCAAAACGTGTCCGTGATAGTGCAACGAGCTCTTCTTTACGAGAGTATGGAGAAATACAAACTTGGGGCTGAAGATCTCAGAACTGTCATGAAACTCGACCCTACTAATAGGCTTGCAAGAAGTACCATTCACCGCTTGCAAAAGATGGCTGAATAGACACGAGTTTTGCTTCGTAATTTTTCTCTTTACTCTTATATATATGCTCCTAAAAGAACTTCATTTTCCTCTTATTTCAGTGTGTTGAGAATTATATTATGATTTTTCCTGCAAAAGTTGTATCTTGATGGTTTTAATTGATGTTGAGATTCTTGAAAGTGTATCAATTGGTTGAGACATGATTCTTATTACTCATTATTTTCTTTTGGACTACTAGATTAGTTAGAGTTTGTATTTTCCTGTGGACTCAGATTTGTTAAGTTGTTAATAGCTAGGATCCATCAAGTCTTTAATTCAAATAGAATTCGATTTTAAAAATTGAGTAATATATTCAATTGACAGGAGACTGGAAATCAACTCAAGCTACTCGGTACTCGATTCGAGTTTATTGGATAAAAGCTCGTATGAACTAAGTTTGTCACACCAATCAAACAAGTTTGAACATCATTTTCATTCAATAACTTTTAAAGCTTGGTTCGAGTTCGACTCGATAAGCTAAAAATTGGCATAATACATGTAAAATATCAAGTTACTTGATACTTGACTCGAACTCACAATAAAAGTTCGTTTGAAATCGACTTGTTTAATAATTAAATCAAGTTCAAATACAACAAGCTTGATAACATTCGAACAAAGTGATGAGCGTGTTTTCGGTCAATTGACTTGTTTTGGTGTCGAGTGTAGAGTATCAGAGTATGGATGTCGATTCTAACACAGCTCGTCAATGTGAGGATCGGTAGGTCAGACAAGCCTTTCCTCGATTTGTATGTTTAGATCCTAACCTGTAATCAAAGAGAACTACGTCAGGTTAATGCTGGTGGTGACCCGGCGATAACCCTCCGATGCTTAAGTAAGTGTCGAGTCGAGGTGAGAGATCGATATGGGTACATTAGGCTTAGAGAGTGCGTACCTTTCACCGTATTAATGAGGGCTATTTATAGATTTCGTCCAGATCAATGGGTCGGATCATGACAAGACATCTCGAACACCGGGTCGGGTCATGACAAGACTTCTCAAACACCGGGTTGGATCATGATAAGACACTCATAATTTGGTATGGGTCTCAGTTATTCTGTTAATCGACAATAGCGGACGTCGATGAGCATGTCGGTCCATGCAGGATGTTTGAGCATGTCGGTCGTGGATGTCGACGAGTATGTCGATCTTTGCATGATATTGACGAGCATGTCGAGCTATACAGGATGATCGAGCATGTCGGTCGTGGATGTCGACAAGCATGTCGATTTATGCATGATATTGACGAGCATGTCGAGCTATACAGGATGATCGAGCATGTCGATCTATGCATGATATTGACGAGCATGTCGATTTTAATGATCGATAGCTTTATATCAATACTTCAAGTGCCACGTCAGGTGACGAAGACTTGGTACACCAAGAGTCCCCCAAGTTCTAGAGTTCGAGTGAAGGTCGAAGTCTGGAAGTTTAATTGATTTTTCATCCTTTTCGTGTCAGTCTTATTCGTGAGTTGGGGGCGATTTTCCTTTAACTAGATTCTTTCTCAATCGCTGACGTACTGATATCAAGTTTTATGTTAGTTTAATTCTCAATTCTCCAGGTTGTTGATTCAATGATTTTAACCTTTTTATTTGTTTGATCATTGAAAATGGAAGATATGTCGATTTTATTGTTTGCTTGAGATCCCTTTAAATCAATATAATTTTTCATTTTTAATTGATTTTATCTCGATGTTTTTGCGGAGAACAACGATCTTTGTAGTTTAAAATTTATTTTTCTTTCTTAATCGATTTTCATCTCGATGCCTCTTCAGCATTCGAGGAATATGTAGAGTAAGCTTATTAATAGCTTTCTCTTTGATTGTCGATTTCATCTCGATACCTCTTCGGCTGTCGAGGAATGTGTTGAGTTAAGCTTATTAATAGCTCACTTTGTTTGTCGATTTCGTCTCGATGCCCGCGGCTTTCGAAGGATTTCTAGAGTAAGCTTACAAATAGCTTTCCTCTTCTTCTCTGTCGATTTCATCTCTAGATGTCGACGAACATGTCGGGAAGCTTTACTAATAGCTTTCCTCTTCTTCTATGTCGATTTCAGCTCGAGATGTCGACAAACATGTCGGGGAGCTTTACTAATAGCTTTCCTCTTATTCTCTGTCGATTTCATCTCTAGATGTCGACAAACATGTCGGGAAGCTTACAAATAGCCTTCTTCTTCTGTCGATTTCATCTCGAGATGTCGACAAACATGTCGGGAAGCTTACAAATAGCTTTCGAAGGATTTCTAGAGTAAGCTTACTAATAGCTCTCTTCTTCTCTGTCGATTCATCTCGAGATGTCGATGAACATGTCGGGAAGCTTATTAATAGCTTTCGTTCTTTGATTTGTCGATTTCATCTCGATGCCTCTTCGGCTGTCGATGAATTTCTTATGTCGATTTCATCTCGATGTCATCAGCATTCGAGGAATTTCTTCTGTCGATTTCATCTCGACGCCTCTTCGGCTGTCGAGGAATTTCTTCTGTCGTTTTTCATCTCGATGCCTCTTCAAGTACTCAAGGTTTAGGTATAAACAATTTCTACCCCTTTTTGGTGTTTTTATTTGTTAGTTGTTTTAAGAAATAAATTTAATGTAGATAAATCTTTGTTCACCATTTTAAAACTTCTTGAATCCTAGATCTAGAGTTTCAATTTTTAAGTTCTAAAGTTTTGATTTTTATATGTGAAAAATTTTAGTTTTATGATTTTACTAAAGATCTAGGTTTGAGTTTGAAGGTTTTGTTTAAAAATTCACATTTTGTAAAATGTTATGAAAGTTTAATTTTTTTTTTAGTTGTGAATGATGATTTGAGATTGTTCTTAAAATTATTGTGATGCATATTGTTGGGTTATGAAGCAAAGAGACTTTTATTTAAGTTTTAAAGAGTTTTATGGTTAAAATGAAGATTTCTAAATATTGGGGATTTTATTGAAATAAAGATTTTTTTAAGCTATTCTTCAACACTTAAAGTAGAATTTTGGAGAAATTTTTTGTTGAATCCTATTTTGTAAGTTTGATTTGTAAATTAATTAACCAAAATTTTGATTGTTTATTTTATGGGTATAAAATATAAAAATTATATAGTAGAGGGGGGAGAGGTGCAATTTCCGGTGAGATGGCCGGAGCCATCCCACCGTCGGCCGAAAGTTGGCCGGCTCATTGCCGGCCAATCATTATTGCTGCTGTGTGCAGCAAGCTTGCTGCAGCAGCAGGCTACTGGGCCTATTGCTTTTGCAATAGGCCCAGGTTTGTAATTGGAACCCAGTGGATTGGCCTTTGGGCCAGTCCACATTAAAAAAAAAAAATTTAAAATATAAAAATTTAATAAAATAAAATTATTAATAAAATTTAAAAATAGAAAATACGGAAAAACTAGTAAACATAAATTTGTTAAGTTTTATCAATATAATTTTAAAATATTAAAGTAAATAAATAATTTGTCTTAAAGAAAAATAATTGTTTTATAACTTTTTAATATTAAATTTCTAAAATGGTGATTTAATTAAATTCAAGAATAAAATAAAACTTTTGAAATTAATAATTTTATAAAATAATATAAATAAATTATGATAACTCTAAATAGAGCAAATGCTTAAATTTTTAGGAGTCAATAAAAAGTAATTTATAATAAAGAGATCTAAATGAAAATAATTATTTTAGAAAATAAAATTAAATAATTATATTTCCGAATAATAAAATATTTAATAAATATGCTCCAATAATAAATATTTTACTTAAAATAATTTTGAAAAAAAAATAGAATGTTAAATAAAATATAAGAATTTTCCGAATAAGAAATCTAATTAATTTTTGAAAAAGAAAATATGGTTAAATAATAATAAATTATTTTTCGAATAAGATCATGATTAAATAATATATTTGAAAAGATAATAATTTCAAGGGTACATTAATAATTAATTAAATAAATTAAAATAATTCATAATTTTGGAAAATAAAATAAAATAATTTTGAAAATATTTCTTCAGAAAATAAAAAATTTAAAAATAAAATAAAATATTTTGATTAAATAGTTTTCTGAATTTAATAAATTCGAAAATAAAATTTTTATATAATTTTAATTAATCTTGAATATTAATTTCCATAAAGAAAATTAGTAAATAATCTGATTAATACTTTCTCGAAATAAATGATTTCAAAAATAAATTAAAATAATTTTGGATAATTATTTTTCTGAATTAAGTAATTTCAAAACTAAATTCTAATTATTCCGAATAATAATTTTTCTGAATTTAAATTATTTTTAAAATAAGGATAAAAAATACATAATCAAGGAAAAGGAATTTAATTATTTATTAAAAAAAATGATAAAAAATAATCAATTATTTTTCAAATAAAATTGGTAAAGAATTAATATTTTTGAAGGTAATAACTTAACTTTAAATCTTTAATTAAATATTTTAAAGCTCTATTAGAATAGTTTTGTTCTAGTTAACTTTCTCGTGGCTATGTTTACCACGCTTTACCAATCGACTATAGAACCTTTAGATCGGATGTAAATGTCCAACTTTCTATCGTAGTTTCGATATTGAACAAACCACGATTCAATTGTTTGCTCGACTAAAGCATTGCTTTAGTCAATCTAGAATCATTGTGCAGTAATTAGATTCTAAGATCATTATATAAACGTGTACAGGAACCGAAGAAGCTACTTTTCCGCATTTCTTCGAGAATCGTAAGCTACACAGGTGAGTGTTGTGTGTTACTTGTGTGTCAGTCTGAATATGCTAGTAGGTCGAGTCATATCTGCAACTTAGTCCCTAAACGAACGAGCATGCCATGTATGATACAATAAAAAAACTCGACTGTTAGGACAAACTATACACCTTGAATTATTATGATAATGCCTATGTACTTGCTAGTCCTTGCTATCATATATTGAACCGATTTAATGATTGTTATTGAGTTGGTTGCTGATTCATGTTACTCGATTGTTATTGTACTGTATTGTTACTGGATTGTTACTGTACTGTATTGTTTGTTATTATTATGTGGGCCCTATTTTGGTGTGCGGAATCGTGGATAACCCGGAATGTTAGGGCCGAAGGGTTACCTCGATCGACGGTAGACCCGCTTCATGAGCCAAGTGTGGAGGTTACACTTGGGGAGTGAATGTCAAACTCCTGGCATGAGACGTCTATGCGCACAATTAGTAAGGTAGCTCCTTACTTGGAGTGTTCGGTGGGGGCGTCATAATATGGACTGGAGGGTAAGAGGAGGACGGCATCAGCAACTGTTGGTTACTTGTTTAATGTGCCTGAATTGTTATCGCATGTGTTTATTTACTGTAATGTTATATATGTTCATGTACAATATGTTGCATCCATGCATCACACGCACATGTGCACTACAGTCTCACTAAGTTGGACGATCAACTTACGCATTCGTGTTTACTTCCTTTTCTAATACAGGTATCCTATGGTCTGATGTCTAGCTTTGTGTTGTCCGTCTCCGATATCCTGTCTGTCAATCGTCGAGGGTCATCTTCGTTGTTATTTTTTG
Source organism: Penstemon eatonii (assembly GCA_038501285.1). Lineage (NCBI taxonomy): Eukaryota > Viridiplantae > Streptophyta > Magnoliopsida > Lamiales > Plantaginaceae > Penstemon > Penstemon eatonii. The sequence goes on along the minus strand of CM076715.1, from coordinate 53,103,654 downwards.
CTTTTATTATGTTGTTATGTTTTATATCGTTTATGTAACTGACATGATTAATATTTAAGAGTGTTTATTGTGGAAACTTGTTACTGCGCGGTTTGCGCTAGTTTTGAATATTTTGCCCGCTCCTGCACATAGCAGTGTTTCGGGTTTTTATGCTCTCGTGTTTGAACTATGATTCGAATTAATGTGAATTATTATAATGTTTACAACAAAAAAAAAATTCACTCAAAATTTGGTTGTGTTCACCGAATACGGACCCGAGGGCTCGGACCGTCACAATTAACGGATATTAGGGAATAAAATGTCATGAAAAACATAGCGAGGACCAAATTATTAAAAAAATTACATAAACATGACCAAAAGTATTATTCACCCGGCTTAAATTTAGTAGTCTTGAAGAAAGGAAACCATGTTGGTTATTAAAGCAAGTGTAGGTAAGGCTCACATTTTTCTAAGGGATAAAGATTGAGATGACATGGGAAATTTGGATTGATCTTCATGGGGTTTATAAGATGTTGAGAAGTATATAGCAACTGAAAGCAACTTTTTACAAAAATAAATAAATTAAATGGCCTCATTTTCCTGCTTTTTAAAGCCATTTTCCTGCTTCAGTTTCACGTGCGATGGATGACACATTATGTCATCAGATTGTCCTGTTGCTATTCTCTTGGGGCTCTTTCTCAACTGAATGTCATCATTTTTTTTTTCAAACTTTGTTGTTTTTATAATAATATCGGTCGTACTACATATGATTGTGGATGTAAAAAGAGCCGTCTAATTGTTTTATTGATTTTGAGAATGTTATTAAATTATTTTTAGAATAATTTTTAATTTTACTCCCTTCAAATAAGTGAATGCATACTATAACATATTAGTATTGTCTTAATTTATTATCAATGTAGAGATTTTTTCCTTATCAAATAAGAAGATTAACCCCATACATAAATGAAAATTCATAGAAAATGAATTATTTATAAACGAAGCAAAATGATGCAATTGATAATGTAGGGGCAAAGTGGAATATATATTCCCTTTTTTATACAATTCAAATATGTGTGAGCTTTAAGGGTTTTTTGCACTTTGCACCCTCGAAATATGGAAAATAGACACTTTGCACCTCGGAAACTTAGATTTAGCACTTTGCGCCCTCTTTTATTTTCAAGCAAAAAGGGCAAAATAGGTAATTCAATAGTATTGGCACTTTGCACCCTCAAAACTTGAGAATTTCGCACTTTGTACCTCCAAAATAGAATTAGCACTTAACACCCTCTAATTAAGAACAAATTAGCAACTTCCACCCCCGAAACACAATAAATGGGCAATTTGCACCCCAAAATATAAAATTAACACTTAACACCCTCAAATTAAAAAAACTCAAACCCCTCATTTTTTTCGGTCAAAGTTGACTATTGGAGTGAAAAAAAATCTAGCAAAATAGGCAATTCATTTTTTTCCTTAAATTTTACAAAATACAATTATAAATACTCAAATACTCATTTCTCTCTCCATCTTTCTTTTCAACAATATAACCATAAATAACTAAATAAAGTACAAGTAAACTTCTCGAAGACTCATTGTCTACTTCAAAATATCAAAGACCCATAAATTATTACCTATTTTGCCTTAAATTTTTTTCACCTTAATGGTCACCTTTGCCGGAAAAAACGAGGGGTTTGGGTTTTTTTTTTTTTTTTTTTTTTTTTAAGTTGAGGGTGTTAAGTGTTAATTTTGTGTTTTGGGGTGCAAAGTGTTCATTTATTGTATTTCAGTGGTGCAAGTTATTGATTTGTTCTTAATTAGGGAGTCTTAAGTGCTAATTTTATTTTGGGGGTGCAAAGTGCCAAAGATTTACATTAGAATTATCTATTTTGCCCTTGAGTTTTTGCTTGAAAATAAAAGAGGGTGCAAAGTGCCGCATTTTTCATATTTTGAGGGTGCAAAGTGCTTCTAAGTTTCGGGGGTGTAAAATGCCTATTTTCCATGTTTCGAGGGTGCAAAGTAAAAAAACCCGAGCTTTAATTTAACCCCAGAAAAGAGTAATGTTTGAGTATATTCATATTTATACATGTTATTTGACATCTTACTTGGTACGAGTATATGAAGCTATTTTTTTTTTTATGTTTTTTGAGAGAAGAGTATTGAAGCTATTTAAAACATTAAACATCAGGTGTGGTTCTCATTATGATTAACTTTATAAGACATATCTCTTGTACTTTTTCTCACATTAGTCCACAATACGGGTTATTTGTTTCACTCTAGACTATTTTTAGGAGGTCAATGACCGTGTTGAGGTCCTTTGATGTCACGTGCATATTTTTAAAGGCATTTTTGTCCCTTCAGTATAATAGTATTACTCTTGAGTCTCCCATAAAATCTATTTGTATCAGTTTAGTCCATATGTTTTATGAAAAATAATAGAAATTACAAAAAAAATCATTTAAAAAATAATCTTTATGAACTGAAAATCGTTTAAAACTTCTTTGCAGATAGAAAACATCAAAAAGTCTTGTTTAATAGACCAGATATTACAAAATGTAGAAAAATTCTAGAAAAAATGCCAAACAAAAATATGTAACTCTTTAAAGGTATCTTTTATTGTTTGGGAAAATATATTACTTAGGGTCTATTTGGATGGGTTTTGGCTCGGTTTCGCGAGTCTCGGTTTAAAAAAATTGGTTTGGGTGGTTTTGATGAAACCTTTGAGACTTCATTTGGATGGGTTTTGACTCTTGGATTTTGTGGTTTGAATAAGTTGAAACCCCACTTGGATTGGGTTTGGATGTTGGGGTTTAGAGGAAAAAGTAGGTGATATGTGTCAAATCAATATTTTTTTTAGTGAGATTTGAGAGAAAAAATAGGTGGTAGGTGTCAAATCAATGTTTTATAGGTTTGAAGAGTTTGAGTGTGAGTTTTTGAATAGGTTTTTTATGGTTTTATGAGTTTGGCGAAAACTCATTTGGAAGGGTTTTGGGAGACCGGGCCAAAACCCATCCACACACACCCTTAGTTTCTTTGGCTATCAATCTTTCATCTCAAAATTCAAAGTATATTAAACTTGTTCTTGCATTGGACTTAATTTTCTCTTAACTGCCTTAGTCGCGAGCAAATATTAACTTCACCAAATTATTAATAAAACTTATACATGTAGACATAAACAAGCTCATTAATATACAATATTTTATTTTTCCTTAGTTTAAGGTAGCTTGTTGTCTCAGGGGTAATTTGTGCAGTAAATTTTCACCCTTGTGCTACCCAATTTCCCAATAGCAAGCCTTCAATGCTTGGGCTGAATCAACATTCGCCTCCCAACACTAGTGTTTCCCATTTAGCACCCTTTAACCCAAGAATTTCACAAATGTCAACACTTAATCACACAATGCAGAGGAATAATAAATAATGCACACAATAAAATGTGTTTCACACCTAACTTGCACTCTTTATTGCTCAAGCTAATACAAAATACAATAAAATAACCTACGGTGCACACAAACACTCAAAATCGCCTACCACAATTTGTTTTAAGGGAGTTTGAGCCATTATGGAACATATGTAATCGATTAAAAGACTCAATTAACACCCCTAGTGTATAGGATAGACGTATGACTAGCATGTTATTTCATTGACTAAGTAAATATGCATACACACCCAAGTGTTTGCTCAAATGCCTCCTACTAGTGTAGTATTACTACTAGTAACCGCCTCTAAGAAAATTTCCCACAGATCGAAGGAACTTTCTTGCAATGTCCAGCTAATTTGTCGCAAAAATAACACTTGCTCACACTTTTGGGCGCCAAAAGTTAAATTTCAAACCTATCCTTGTGCGTTTTATGTCAAGTCATGCTTGCCATCATGCCATTTTGATTGTTTTGTGGATGAATATTTTTCCAACTCTCAGCCAATAGATCTCACTTTCTTCCTTCGTGCTTGAACTTCACTTGGTTTCGTGCCCATTCGTTCACTCATGCTTGTGCCAGCAAATGTGCAACTGTCGTGTTAGCTTCTAAGACATACTCACAAACTTCTGTGACGTTTCCGCAACAATTGTCAAGTCGAATGTGTGCCATCTGCCATGTGATTCTTGCACAAGCTGTTGAGATATCACTACTAGAAAAAACAAAATTGCAATAGAAATTGCAACTGAAAATGGGTAAAAATCGGTTGGAAACTTGAATTTCCAATCGATTTTGCAACCGAAGATATCAGTTAGAAAAAATTCCATTGAAATTGAGTTTGCAACCGAAATTCCAACCGAATATTTTTGCAACCGAATTTCCAACCGACTTCAAAATCGGCTGGAAAATATTCCAACCGAAAACTTTCGTATTCCAGCCGATTATTTCCGATTGGAAATTTTCCAACTGACTTTTCCGGTTGCAAATTCAGTTGCAAAATTTCCAACAGAAAATCCAACAACTCAAAATCAGTTGGAATTTTTTTTCATTTTTGCAAGTTATAAACACAATCTAAAATCAATAAATACATTTCAATTTCCATAAACACAATCCAAAATTCATTTACACGTTTCAATTTTAATAAACACAATTCAAAATCAATAATCACATTTCAGTTTTCATAAAAACAATCAAAAAACATAATTCATAATCCAAAAACTACACAACTAAATCATGCCCAATCAATAACTAAACCACTAAAGCTAAAGTGGAATAATCCACAATCTATACTCCAAAAACACCTAAGTATTTAAATTACAATTCAATCATCATTTTGGTTCTCCAATTGATTCTCTTGAGACTGTTCATGATTTGGATGTTGCGGGGGCCTAGGTCTAGATTTGGCAAATTATAGTACAGAGGAACATTGTTCGGCTGAGACATACCCATAAAATTGTGATTTGAAATACCTTGGGATGTCTGGCTCACGATGTGCAAAATTCCTCCGAGAGACATTCCAGTCGGTTGCGAATATATCCCCGGCTGAGTAGACTGGGAGGATTGAGACGTGCCGACATTAAGGTTTATACCCGTTTGTTCGAGCCTAGGTAATACAACATTGAATAAGCTTTGAAATTGTGCTAACTGGTCAGAAAGTATGTTTATCTGAGATAAATAATAGTCCGCTCGTTGTGCTAGGGCGTACACGAACTTCGTCACCACCAAGACCGTATACAGTGACCTTCTTTGATACACCTTGAATCTGCGTCCACACCTGTAAAAACAAAAAATACCAAAAAAAAAAAAAAAGACCAACTCGTTTGAGAAAAAATAAAGAGTAAATAGAAACTACTTGCTAAAATGGATCAAATTTCATACCTGCATCTGAACTTCTTTGGGTGGCGGTTGCATATCCTCACCATCTTCTTTTTCAACTTCACTTGCGATTCTTCCCATGTAATCATTCTACAAAAAAAGAATACAATTTCTGAATCCGTTAAAGTTTCAAAAATTAAGTTAATTATTAATTCTTCTACTTACGTATACATTTTCTGAACGGCCACACCCCTACTCTCGTTCCCCATTCTCCAATTTTCGTGGATTCATTATATCGAAAATTTCATCGAGTTCTGGGTCACGACCATATTTTTCATTCTGCACTACATATCATAATGAAAATAATAATATTCTATGGGTCTAAAATATAGATTACAAATATTACTTACAAATTCTTTGGAATATATCGCACGTGACTTGCTCCCACCAAGGTTTATTAGGTAACCCCTTTCGTCGCAATCTGATGCACTATTAGCTTTATTTCTTGAGCTTTTAGCAATCCACTCGGCACTATTTCATGTATTATTCACTGCATTATAACCATTCACCCCATCCATTGCGCTCTTTCTTTTTTCTTCCTCCGAATATGAGACATTTTGTACTTATAGGATTTTGCGACTTTTTGTTCAAAAACATTCCTAACAAGTTTCTCGTCCTCATTCCATCGAAACTTATCCTGGAATTCATAAATATCTCATTTAAGAAAATACAAAACAAGTTTTTAATTAAATCGTTGGCAACTTATACAACATGATACTTTAAATGCATAAAGAGAAAATCTCTTGTTTCCATTGAGAGCTTTGTCCAACTCACGGCGATATCTTTACACCTATTCATTATGATTGCGCCGATTTCTTTAATGCACTCTTTTTGATGATCATGAAACCTATATAAATCAAAAAACACCTTCTTAGTGAAATGAATAAACAAAATAATTCAATAATCACCATATTTAATAAATTCGAAAGTTCATACTCTTTGGTCTACTCAGGAATAATGAAAAACCTCCAATCAACCATTGCATTCTCAACCGGCACCGAACTAGGTCCAACGTTGGACTCTCGTCCCACAGAGACGGGACTGTGACGAGAACGAGAACAAGAACGAGAACGAGAATTGGAGCCCGGGTCGATCGTATCGAGATGAGGACTAGAAATAGGCACGGATGAAGAACTGGGATTACCATTCCCATATGGTGGCATAAGTGACTCTCTGCACCTGTCACGGCTACCCGCCATCTGCATTTTAAAAATTGAAAGAAAATATGACTAAAATAAAGCTTACATTATTTAGATAGCGCACAATTCACATTTAAGAAGAAAATAAAATATATTTAAAATGCTTAGTCCGTTAAGAAATTAATAGAAAATGAAAAAACAACATTCAATAATAGTCCTAAACATATTCTTCGTCTTCTTTTTCTTCTTATACATATGTGTGTGTGTGTGTGTATACTCAAAAAAATGTGGACAAATCATCTTGAATCTTTTGTTTTTGAGCGAGCAAATCATCTTCAATTTAATTGAAAAAGGGAAGATACTTAGTAACAAACTTAAGATTTGATAAAAGTACAAATAATGCTTAAAAGTCCAGAGTGAACATAATCTGACCCAACCCCACCTTCATTTGATCAAAACTGTATCCGCTTATATGGCACCAGCTCCATTTAGTTTACCTTGACCATATTTGATTTGATCTTGACCTGGTCCATAGGAAATGCCACATTTATACTTGCACAAATATTTATTAAGGAGATAAATCATTTTATAAGGGTATATATATATATATATATAATTCAAAAAGTAAGAATTGTCCGAAACCATTAGATTACATAAACTTAAACATAAACATAAACATAACAACGGACAAGCATAAACTTAAAGCTAGGAATTAGACATAACAACATAAACTTAAACATAAACATAACAACAGACAAGCATTACTTAAACTTAACAACATAAATTTTAATTTCCTTTCTTGTTTCCTTTCTTCTTCTCCTTCACCTCAGACTTGGGGGTTTTTCCTTTCTTCTCCTCAAAATCTGGGCTAGTCTCCACGGTCACCGAGGGTGGCGGCCCATAGATTTCCTTGCTTTCATCCCTTGTGGCGAACTAGACTGATAATTGTGTATATAAAGAAAGACATAGTCTTCCCATTTTTCAAAAAGAAGAGTCACGTCCTTTAAAAGCCCCTATTCGACGATAACTTAAGCCTTGATATCTTTGGTCTTTTTCCCATGCTTTCCGTTGGTCAACAACAACATATATATATATATATATATATATATATATATACATATATGTATGTATGTATAGGTATAGGTGTTGATATGTATATGTATATATATAAGAAGAAGAAGAAGAAGACGACGAAGAATATGTTTAGGACTATTATTGAATGTTGTTTTTTCATTTTCTATTAATTATTCAACGGACTAAGCATTTTAAATATATTTTATTTTCTTCTTAAATGTGAATTGTGCGCTATCTTAATAATGTAAGCTTTATTTTCGTCATATTTTCTTTCAATTTTTAAAATGCAGATGGCGGGTAGCCGTGACAGGGGCAGATAGTCACTTATGCCACCATATGGGAATGGTAATCCCAGTTCTTCATATCCTTCAAACTTGTCGTGTTCAACGTCCAACTCTTCAATGCTTTGAAGATATTGAACTTCATCGAATATTTGATGACCATTTAATATAGGAGGTGCAAGTGACGTTTCTTTTCTTCCAACGGTGAAGTTGTCACGAGGTTTCCTGAATGGGTGATCCAGTGGTAAGAATCGACGGTGGCAATCAAACCAGAATATTTTCTTACCGTACTTGAGATAGAAAGCCTTTATGTGCTCCATACTGATTGGACAACCTAATCGCCATGCCGTCATCCAACCCAATAACATGCCATAAGCAGGAAAGTCATTTATGGTCCACATAAGCGCGGCTCTCAACTGAAAGTTTTCTTTCTTGGAAGTGTCCCATGTTTCAACACCATGTTCCCATAACTCATTCAATTCATCAATCAGAGGCCTCAGGTACACGTCAATTCTGCTCTTTGGCTTCTTTGGTCCAGGTATTATGCAAGTCAGAAACATATATGGAGTTATCATACACATTTCTGGAGGCAGATTGTATGGAGTCACAATAACTGGCCAACAAGAATATGGCTCAAAAGATTTAAATGGGTTGAACCCATCTGAACATAAGCCAAGTCTAATGGTCCTTGGCCCTGCTGCGAAATTAAGATGAGCAATATCAAAATTCTTCCACGCTAGGCCATCAGATGGGTGACACAAAACACCTTGTCTTTTGTTCTCAAAATGCCATCGCATATGAGGAGCTGACTTCATAGATGTGGTCGTTTCAGTCTTGGAATTAACGTAAATTGTGCATTATTTGTTGAGGTACGAGTTTGTTCTTGCCTCATCGAGCCGAATTAGTTTTTTTTGTAGCAATCCTCATGACAGAATTTACATTCAGTCAAATCAACATCTTCCTTGTAATACAACATACACCAATTTTTACAACAATCTATTTTAACTGAACTTAAACCTAGCTTTGGCACCATTTTCTTAGTCTCGTAGAAACTATTAAGAACACAATTTTCTTGAGAAGCCATTGTTTTCATCATATTGCCATTCTTGAGGAGCCATTGTTTTCTTAGAGTCATCATTTGTAGTGCTGCTAATAACTTGGTTTGAGTGTCACAACCTTCCCACAAAGGTCGTTGTGCAGCAGCCAACATATTGTAGAAATGTTGAGCCTCCGTGTTTAGTAGGTCGTCTACAACCACATTATCTACTTCGTCCTCCCAATTATGTACAACTTCTTCGTATAGATTGTAATCCTCACTCTGCCTAATTTGAGCACTAATTGAAGTTCCGATATTAAAGATAGGATTAGGTGGTTTAATCTCTCCATGTGAAGTCCAATATCAATAATCAGAAATAAATCCTTGGTTAAATAAATGAACTATTACAGTATCTGGTGCATAGTGATTTGGTTTTTACATTTCCATCAAGGGCAATTCCTTATCTAATGCGAATTGGGGTTGTGATGTAGCATATTCAATAAACTCGTATACTCCTCTTTTGAAACCAGGTTTCAGGGAATGATTACTCAAATCAAGTCTATCATACATCCAACTACGTTGAATGCGAATATCCATATTCTACAATGAAAATTCAATTGAGATACCCACAACTACTTTAATTTCTTGATGAATATTATAAGATTAAATCAAAAGGCCTAAAATGTAATTCAAACAAGGCCTATAAATGTAATCGAAACAAGGCCTAATGCACATTAGCATGCATTTCATGGAAATATAAAAGAATTATATAGTGACAAATTTTTTACACCACCTCGACCATATTGGACCAACAAATTGTTCAAAACAAGTTAATGTAATGTAATGTACACATATATTTAGTATTAACTAGTACATATCGGTTAAATTGATCATATTATATGTAGGCAGTGTTCGGTTTCCGCAACTAGCCCACAATAAGGTGTAATTTGGGCCACTAAATGAAATATAATCGGTCCAAGTCTTGTTCGGTTGGGCTCACAAAAATCCGGGCAGCCCGTCCTAATCTGTCGAAATGTGGGCCAGCCCATGTTAATCTTGTGGATTGTAATTTGGCACTCGCCCCTCCAATTATTAATTGGGAGCCCAATTCGATTTTACTATACCCAAAATGCCCCAAAAGTTCATAGTTATTACAATTAAACCTGCTATGTTATACCAATAATACCCTCGAATTTCATGATAATTACAAACAAACCTGGGCACTTTAATAAAACATGAAAAAATTTCATTTCCCACCCATATTTCCCTCTTTCCCGAACCCAGGTCCGCGACATGGAGCTCCCATTTCTTCTTCTCCATTCGGCCATTGTTGCCTAAGCTTAGAACTTGTTTAATTTTTTTTTTTTTTTTTTGAAGTTTTATGCTTGAAATTAGTAACATTGCTCCTTCTATTTTGTAGTGTTTGAAGATAATTGAAGAGAAGGGTCGACTAAGGCTAAAAGGTAAAAATATTGGGTTTTTGTTCTTGAGCCTCCAATATTGGAACAAATGAGAGATGGGCTAGGATATTTTCCAATGTTTTGGGTCTATATACTCCATTTGGATTTTTCAAGGGTAGAAAATGTTTTTTGCTATTTACGGCTATATGTAAATTTTTGTGTACATTTTGTTAAATTTTGGAACAAATAAGATAGTTGTTGGGATATTTACGAAATTTTGGGACGATATACTCGAATTTGAAGATTATTTGGGCAAAAATTGTATGTTCCTATGTTCGGGTATTTTGAAAAATGGTATGTAAATTTGTTAAGTTTTGGGTTTCTATATATTTTGTTCAATTTCTACAATATTATTGATGAGTAAAATATTTGGGAATTATTTGCATAATTTGTGTTTGTAGATACTTTGTTCAATTTTACAATGCCCTTAGCTCAATTTATGTATACTTTGATAACTTTCGAAAATTGGTATTTACACCTACTTGTTAGTTTGGTTTCAATTTTTATATAATGTATTCACATAAATTTTGGTTATAATCACCTACTTATTATTTATTGAATCTTGCAAAATTGGAAAGTTTTAATATTTGGTAGTGGAGTGATTATCAATTTTTTTTACTTATGCCTACTTGTTGATGGATTATTCCAAATTTGATCCCAAACATTTTTAGTTGCTTGAATTGTTTAATCAATTTTTAAATAAACATCATATTTTATTAGTGCTTTTTATGTCTTCATTATAGTTAACTACGCAAATGGATCAACGAAGGAAACACCTATTTATGTTGATCTTCCACCAATTCTTTTGGTCGGGTGTTTTCTTAATTGCACTAAGAATTATTGCACACCACGCAAAGAACCGACCTATTCGATATAGCCTAATAACTAGGAAGCGGAAGCAAGCGGAAAATTTTCATTACGTGTTTTATGAAGATTCCATAAGATGTCGAGACAACATACGTCTTAACACGAGTGTGTATGATAAGTTTTGTTGTTTGCTACATAACGTGGGGGGGGGGAGAGGTTAAGGGATACCAAATACGTTCCGATGAAAGAACAAGTTGCTATGTTCTTATCGGTTCTTTCTCATCACAAAAAGATTCGAGTTGTCCGGACTGACTTTCGTCGTTCGGGAGACACCGTGAGCAAGTGTTTCTATCGTGTACTTAATTGTGTGCTAAAGCTCCATCCAATTTTGCTCTCTCAACCTGATCCAATCACAAATGAATGCGACGACCCTAGATGGAGTTGTTTTCCGGTAAGTGGGTTTCATTTATATTTGAATAATGGATTTGTACAAACAAAATAATTTTTGTAAATTGTTTTTGCAATTTGGATATTCTTGATTGTGTAGGGATGTATTGGAGCATTGGATGGAAGCTATGTTCCAGTCTTGGTTCCATCCGTCGATAAGCCGCGTTATAGATCACGCAAGGGTGTTATTTCCACTAATATGCTTGCCGCATGTGATATTAGTGGGGCATTCACGTATGCCTTGATAGGTTGGGAGGGATCTGCGGCGGATGGCCGAGTTCTAAGGGATGCCATAAATCGACCTAACGGGTTAAAAGTGCCCACATGTATGCAACTACATTGTCCAAAGATTTTTTGAAAAATCAAATTAGTGGGATTTAAATATGGGTTAATTAATTTTGTTTTTTCGTAGGGACTTACTACCTTTGCGACAATGGGTATACTAATGGAGAGGGTTTTCTCGCGCCTTATAGAAGAGTGCGCTACCATTTGAAAGAGTGGGGAGTTGGCATGGATGCCCCCCAGAATGCTCATGAATATTTCAACATGAAACATTCTCAAGCTAGGAACATAATAGAGCGCAGCTTCGGGATAGTTAAGAAAAAATGGGTCATTCTTAGAAGCAATACTTTCTATCCCTTAAAGACGCAAAATAGAATGATAATGGCTTTATTGTTGATTCAAAACTTCATGCGGAAAACACAATCTGATGAACCTTGGCCAGTTAATCCGATGTATGCTTACTCAAGTGACTCAAGCGACTCCAGTAACTCAAGCGAGTCGAGTGACGACGAGGATGATCCTCGAGTCGAAGAATACATTGACCACGTTGAGGCGTCTCATGGATGGAACCAGTTTCGTGAACAAATGGCGAATGACATGTTCATGAAATGGAATGCAGAGCGCAATTAAGTTGTTAAATATGTGTTTGAATCCGGAGTCCTCTTACACGAGGACTTTATTCGAAGTTTATCTTATATTTGTGTACCTTATTTATGTCATTGGATTTGGTGTGCACTTGTGAAATTTGTTTTACTATGTGACTATTGTTTTGAGTAATTATTATATATGTTTTTATGATTTCCGATGTTCATCAATTTGGGTACATAATTATGATGATTTGTAGTGTAGTGTATAAAATATATTGTGGTGATGACCCGTATGTTTGTTTTTTCAGGTTAAGACTTATTTTGAAATGTCATCCATTCCACGATATGGCGATTCGGTTCCCATGTCGAAGAAAACACAGGGACAACATAGAACTTGGAACCCGCTCGAAGAGAGTGAACTTATTCACCTCTTGAAGGAAATGATCACAAGTGGATGGAAGGCCGATAATTCCTTTAGGCCGGGTTATTTGCAAACATTGGAGGCCGCACTAAAAGCACGACTGCCTTCGTCGAAGATTTCAACGAAGCATATAAATTCAAAATTGACCGTGTGGAAGAAGACATATTATCAATTGGTAGGTATGCAAGGGACAAGTGGGTTCGGGTGGAACGATAGTGGGAGGACTATCGAGGTAGATGATGAAGTTTGGGCCCTATATGTGAGGGTATGTTTATTATTTGTCGTTTTTCATTAATATCATGCATAATTAGCATTATAGATCATTAGATTGATATTATGTACCATGTATAATTGCATGTGTAATTACATACATTGCTTGAATATATTCTTGACATTGTTCCACTTGAATTCATGCAATTAAAACACCCCCTGTATTATAGATCATTCAAATAACCCCCTGGAATTTATATTTGCAAAAAGCCCCCTGGATTTTTTTTTGCACAAAAACCCCCTGGAAATTATTTGCAAAATATGCCCCCTGTTTTTATTGTTGCAAAAAACCCCCTGGAAATTATTTGCAAAATATGCCCCCTGTTTTTATTGTTGCAAAAAACCCCTGGAATTTTTTTGCAAAATTTGCCCCCTGTTTTTATTGTTGCAAAAAACCCCCTGGAAATTTTTTGCAAAATCTGCCCCCTGTTATTATTGTTGCCCCATGTTTTTATTGTTGCAAAAAACCCCCTGGAATTTTTTTGCAAAATCTGCCCCCTGTTATTATTTTTGCAAAAAACCCCCTGGAAATTTTTTGCAAAATCTGCCCCCTGTTTTTATTGTTGCAAAAAAACCCCTGGAAATTTTTATAATGATATTTAATCTTATGTAGGCACATCCCGATGTTTCGAACATGAGGTTCAAGTCCTATATTTACTTTGACGATTGGGTAGACATTTTTGGGAAAGATAGGGCAACCGGAGATGATGTCGAGGATTTCGTTGACGTTGTTGAAGATTTATTAAAGACCAATCCCGCGAAGAACGCTAATCCGAAGGGGAAAGAGCCCGTGAATGACCCAAATCCCGATGACATGATGTATAGCAGCCCTATGGTTGATTTAACAACGGATTTCTCGGACGGGCTAGAGTATGGAGAGGAGAACCCACCTTATAACATGGGTTTGTTTACCAATGGACCTACGAAGACGAAGTTGACAAAGAAGGGTAGGGTAGAAAAGATTAAGAAGGAAGCAAACGAGGAAGCGCAAAACACCGGAATCGTATGGGTCCGCACATTTAAAACCGGACATGGAGGAGTTAATGCGGGCGGCTAAGTCCACATGGGCGGACCTTAGCTCAAAATTTGGGAAGGATGAGGACACGTGCGATGACAAGGCAAAGAAGATAATTGAGGCACTTGATAACATTAGCTCATTGACGGACGAGAATCGAAACTACTTGTCTTTCAAGATAATGGATAATTCCAAGCACGTTAGTTTGTTTTTGAATTCGTCGGAGCGCAACCGTGAGATGCAGGCACACATGATGCTTGATGGTAAGATGTCGTGAGTATCATCATATTTGTTGAAGTTGGACTTTGATTGCATGCATGTATAGCTTTTGTTGGCTACTTTGGTTAAAATCCACACTTATTTTTTGCTCCTAAGTGTGTTGATTCCCTGGATACTTTTTGATTATTATGTAGTTAGGCTTGAAACAAAAATTAATAGTTTTTTGTAATTTGCCTAACTATGTACTAATGGGTTGATTACTTCTTCGTATTTGTTGGTATGTATGTAAATTGAAGTTGGCCACTGATGCAAATTTCTATGATTTGATTTAGAGGTGTTTATCATTATTTAAATATGTTTACATGTAAATCAAATCATGGTTATCAATTTATATGCAATATTCGGCATATGTAAATTTTTTTAGCATGTTAAAATAAAATTTGCTCTATTTTAGAGACTTGGCCAAGTAAAAATTAACATTAACTTAGATACGCGACTTCACGGTTATTATCGTACAACATATCGTTTGAAACCACTAAAATAACACAAACACAAACACGCGCATAGAATTAGAATAACATAAACACAAACACGGTAGTCGAAGATTGATGTCAATATACTACTTTTTTCCGATACCCGAAATCTCAGAGGGTCCTTCACTTGGCCATAGGCATTTAACCACCGGATTATAATTTTCAGTTTCATCGTTTTCAGTATTTGGAACGGTGTTGTTAAAATTTGCCAAATCATCCCAAAAATCTAAATTAGTACACGGGGAGAACCTAATCCGCGGTTCATTAATGGGAAGTGGTACAGGTGTTTCATGGCCAATAGCCGGTCCATCGTCTCGTTCAAACCACTGAAGGTCTATGGGTGAGGTGGGTGGCTCAATAAAAGGATCAATATTTTTTCGCCCGAAGATTTGACACAGTTCATCCCACATTGGTTCTCCATGAATAGCGTAAGCCTCGTAGAACGGGGTTTCCTTTGAAATAAACTCAAAATCTTAAAACTTTAATCCAATGAGATAAAAAAGATAAATTGTGAATTTAAAATAATGCAATTTATTCATACCCGGCATAGATGTGCAATAATTTCTTGGCCGTTTTGCCCAACATTGTTCATATCTTCGATCAAGCGATAACCGGAAACTGAAAGCAAATAACCAAATGTAGCATGTCTATGTTTAATCTTTTCGAATCTTGTCATAATTTCCTTTAAGGTGAACTTCCGGTTGAAATAAAGATTCAACTCATTCCGAACAACCTTAAGTATGTCGACTAAAGTATTTTTCTCAATTGTATTTTCATAGTAACCATCAATTGATAAGAACTCGATGAAGTATTTATCAATTTCTTTTGGCCATTTTTCGGTGTAAAAGAAGTTCGATTGAGGGCGAGGGTTGAATGTAGCCATTTCAAATTTGGCACAATAAAGTTTAAGGATTTTTTTGCAAGAGTTTTTTTATATGCATTTGCATTGCATTTGAGTGGGTTTTATAGTAAAGGGGTACATGTCCTAATGAGTAATTATTATTAAATTGAGGGGGCTACATGTAATTATTTTATTTGTATTATTACCTATGAATTGATATGATGAAGATGTTGAGTTATATGAGATACGAATATATTGTTCAAAGATTTGATTAGATGGATTCACATTCACAATTGCAAAAGTCACCCCTACTTTTGCAAGCTAATGTATGTTTGTATTATTTGATGTCAATATAAACATGAGATTACTTAGGTAAATTGCACATAACACCCTCTTGGACCTACCATATCACTTGGGATAGATTTATGCAAGATTTCATTTTTGTTTGCTTTTAAGTGATGTGCGAATTAAGTCACTTTTTGCAGAGAATAATATGTCAATTTTTGGCTGTGTTTTTACTTTCACATTTGTTAAGGCAAACATGTGATCTGGACATAAAACAAAAGATAAACTTGAACTAAAATTAAAAGAAACAACACCCTTTTTCATTCATACTTAGGCAGAAATACATAAATATATTACAATCCAAAAAGCCATTTTACCCTGCATTACATCAGTACAAGCAAGGTTATCATCTTCCTATTCAGCATAACAAACATAAATATCCATAGGAGGGGGGTACAATATCCGGTGGAACATCTTCATAAGCCACAAAACCAAACTAAAACAGCAAACATTACAAAACCAAACAGTGACACATTCATACCAAATAAACCATAAAATCTAAAAACAACAAATACAAGGGTGCTATTTAAAAACAGAAGCATGTTCAATCAACATTACTTAAAGTAGAAGCAGAGTCAAACATCATAATAGGAAGGGCAGGGACAGAAGAACCACTTTCGTCAAACGGGACAACCGCCATGTCATCATCAGAGTCGTCACGAATGTGGATTGGCCGTTCGGGACTTCCAGTCATATCATTTGGGAGTGTGGCAACTTCGTGTTCATCAAATATGGATGCAAGCTTCGCATGGTAGGGGTTTCCATTTAGCCTAAACTCCCGAAACAACGGGGTCTCCACCTTGAAAAAAAAAACATAAAAATTAGTTATTTTTTGCAAATAAGATAAATGTAACATTGCTTACAAAGTATGCATTAAGGCAGTTACCTTATGGTCAACAAACCTCCAATAGAAGGAATTGACAAAACCCTCACATTTTTCCTTGTCAAACCATACTCCAGGGGTATGCAAGAACTTGTCAAAAGCCTTATTCCTGTGCCTTAACCATTCAATCTTCTTCTTCACAGCAGGGAGGCTGAAACGACGAGGGAAGTGTGAGTTCATTGCAGCCTGGATACGGTGGCATGCTGCAGTCAAGGTTGCAACGGTGTTGCAATTTCCAGCATTGGCTTCTTCTAGCAGCAGGTCAATGAACCTTGTATTCTCTTCGTATGACCATCCGTCATTGATCTTGTTTGCTTCACTTCGCATGCGTCTAGTTCTCGACATATTGGGACTTAAACCTGATCACAAGAAAAACAAAAGAAGAAGATGTAACAACATATTTGGATGACTCTTTCTATTAAATTATAACATAAATTTAAGAAATATGTAAAAAGGAAAACATTTTATGGGTACTTACAGATTCTTTTTGTTGTCATGTGTGATGAATGTGACTGTCCACATTTGAATATATAGAAGGTTAGGGGGGAGGGGGGGGCTGTTGGAATGCCCCAATTAATGAGGGTAGATATGCATTAATTAACACATTTTGGTCAATTCAATCAAATAACTTGTGTTGCTAAGCAAATGAATAGTTTTTCAACTACCAAGAATTATAAGACATACATTTAATACCACCAATGCGGCTAGTCAAACATCACCAAAATATAATGAACCACATTCATTTATTAATGACACAGATTTGGCAGTAAAAAATCCCTCAAAATATCCGCATGTAAGGACATCCCATATACACAAATCCAGACTTCATTAAAAGAGGTCATGAAGGGTGAGGGTATGCAAGAATACAAATTAAAGATTAGGGTATATAAACATGAAAATAGAGGCCTGTAGGCCTGTAGTTGCAATTCAAATAATCATAGAGATATTTTAATAACATAAAAATTTTGGGGCCATTGAAAAACACAAATTAGAAGGGGTATTAGCTGAAAAAAACATAATTAAGTCACTTTTTGCAGAGAATAATATGTCAAAATTTGTTTGTTTTTACTTTCACATTAGTTAAGGCAAACATGTGATCTGGACATCAAACAAGTATGTAACTAAAGATAAACTTGCACTAAAATTAAAAGAACAACACCCTTTTTCATTAAATACTTAGGCTGAAATACAGAACATGTTACAATCCAAACAGCCTTTTTACCATGCATTACATCACTACAAGCAGGGTTATCAACTTCCTATTCAGCAACAAAAAATAAATATCCATAGTAGGGGGGTACATTATCAGGTGGAACAACTTCATAAGCCACAAAACCAACTAAACAAGCAAAACATAACTAAACCAAACAGTCACACATTCATACCAAATAAAACATAAAAACTAAAAACAGCAAATACAAGGGTGCTATTTAAAAACAGAAGCATGTTCAATCAACATCACTTAAAGTAGAAGCACAGTCAAATATCAACAAAGCATTGCATCTTCTTTATTTCAATTGTTTCATTAAAAAAAACCATCATATTAAACTAACAGAAGCTTCATGAACAATAACAAACTAAAAAAACATGATACTTCATTTGTAAAACAGACCCTCACTTTCAACATAACATTGCCCCTTCAGGATTATTTGCAAACAATGAACTCCAGTCCACATTAAACCAACACAAGCAACATGTGCTCAATACATAAGACATATTAAGCATAAACAAGTATAATGAATGAAAAAGACAAAACTCATATAAACCATGAGGAACAGAGCACAGATCATCGCACGTTGTTGCCTACGACGCAGTGATATTTCCTCAGCCAAAACACTGCCTAAATGAACACATATAACATATAACATAACCTTGGCCATTCAGGGTAATTTTTCCAACAAAGAACTCCAAATATTTATTCCTAAAACAGAGAAAGTGAAATGAATAAGCATACCAGAAAATTGGACAATAAAACCTAATAGATGAACAAACTAAAAAATTAACTCATAACATAACCTTGCCCGTATGTTTTGTTTCAATTCCGAACTCCACTCCATTAATTCATCCTAAATCATAATTTAACAAGGGTTAAAACAACAAAAAACAGAATTAGGAATCTAATATTCAAATAAACATAAATGAAAACATAACATAACTTTTTTCGTTTCAGGGTGTTTTGGCAACGACCTAAGACCAGCCCATGTAGTATCAAAGTGGTGAAGAAGGGTACATTAAAACATAAATTGAAAAAATAAGGGTTTTTTCGTATAATTGAGTTGGGGGAAAATTGAAAATTTTCGATCAAAATTGTAATAAAAATTGGACGGAGAGATGGAGATTTACATCAAAAACAGCGTAACTATCAAATTAATGGAGATTTGCAGCGTGAATAGATAAGAATATTACAAAACCACAAACCCTAGTCGTCGTTCGAAGTGAGAGAGTGAGGCGAGAGAACAAGATTGAAAACCAGCAAGTTCTAACATGAAAATGGAGATTTGCAGCATGAAGAGAGAACAATGCTTACAAACCCACAAACCCTAAGCGCCGTTCGAAGAGAGAGAGTGAGGCAAGAGAAGTGACTAGAGATTAGGGTTTGTTGTTTGAATAATATACCACAATTTGAACGGCTAGGATTCAATAGATTGAACGGTCAGATCGTCGCTTGACTTGTCAACGGATCAAGGGCAAATTGGTCATTTCATAATTAATTGGGCCAACCGATCAGCTTGTACGCGTTCTTTATCGCGCTCCAACTAATATACCTGATGAGGGGTATCTTGGATTCGGCATTTCTACAGTCCAGCAAGGTCGAAAGTCACGGATCTCGATCTCAGAGGCATAAATTCGAGCCCAAAGCTCAAGAGTCCTATGCCGATTCTACAAAGGAAGCTTAGGGTCCAAAATCACTGTTGGGCCGAGCTCAGGCCCAAGCCTGTGGGCCGAGAAATGCACATCTGTGGGTGGATCACCTAGCTCCAGATCTCAGCTATAAATACCCCAAGCATTTATGACTATGACACAACTTCCTAGGTGCTCTTCCTCCGAGGCTGCTGCTCGGAACTAGTTAGGAAGAATAGCATAGGCTGTTTTATATGTATTTCACCCTCTAGCTTGTACGGCATCCTATAATGCTCGGATAGGACTCTCCATACTTGTAATTTGTACTCAAACTTCCCGAATACAAATATTATTGATCTTTTTCTTCTATTTACAAGCATTTGTACGGCACTTCATACCACCTAGATCGAACAAACGAAAACACGTAAGATCAATACCGGACACCAAATTAATTATTGTCCAGATTCATATTAAGCCCAATTATTTCAAAATTTTATAATCTGCCAATTTTTAATGGGCCAATCCGAACGCAACCTTATTCTACTAATTCAACATAAAATGAAGTAAATCTTTTTATATAACTAAATCATGGTCAAATCTAATTTTCATGGTTGAATTAAGTAGTTACATAGTTAATAATTGTTGAATTAACAACTAGTATAAACCTTTACCATTTTAGAGGTGTTTGAAAACCAAAATGTATTAAAAGGAAAAATATCTAGTGGCATGTTGAAACTAAAACTGGAATCCTAAGGGTTGTCCAAATGCAAAAAAAATAGAATTTATTCTTACATAAATTTTACTAAAACCAATTCAAGTAAAATTAGGACCATTGGGCCAAACTCAACCTAAAGCAACAATAACATTTAACCAATTTTGACTCCATTAATCGGGAGAATACTTCTTTCATGTTACAAACTAAGGACAATAAGTACCAACAAAAAAATAAAAATAAAATCCAACTTCCTACCCTCCGAGCAGTCAAACCAAACTCTAGAATTATAATCGACTCCAACAAATAACCGAGATCCCTTGTGCGACAGAAAAGCTTAGCCACGCCACATGAGTAAAAAAGATTATTAATTAATTGAAGTTAAAGAACATAATTGGTTATACGAAGTCCACAAGCATGATGAACTAAAGGCAGAAACCATAATACAAAACTTAGAATAAACAAATATTAGTCAAATTAAGAAAATAATAGAGAGGAGTCCCACATTTATAGCTCCCTTTTGGTTTTGCGTGGAGTTGAAAAGGTGAAGTTTTCAGGTAGGGCTGAGAATCAGTGGTTTCACATAATTACTTTAAGTGCAACGATAATATGAGAAAATAAATTCTATTTTAGAAAAGGGAACCTTGTTTAGAACAATGCAAAAAGTTGGGACAGGGATATGTGGAGACTAGCAAACAAAATCCAGTTTTGTGTGCTTTCATATCGTAGATATGTTGGAAATAAAAATCATGACATTTAGCTTTGACCATGATTTGTAGATTTGTATATAAAATGGAAAACATGGTATATCTATACTGCTGCTTAATATATACTCCCTCCGTTCCAAAGTTTTATATCCCTTTAGTTTTGGCACGGAGTTTTAGACAATTTGTTAAAAAAGTAAACTTTTGAAATTTTTTGAGAGAGAAAGGGAGTCATATTTTGGGACGTCCCAAAATAGAAATGGGAGCAAGAAAAATGGGACGGAGGGAGTATATTTATATATATAACTGAACATGAACTTAATCTTTTTAATATATTTAACACGTTCAAAAGACGAGTAAGAACATTAATTGCTGGATTCACTTCAAGAAAACAAGAGTTATAAGAACCAAACAAAAAAGAAAAATACAGCGTATATGCACATAGAAAAACCATTCATTTTCTTGAAAATTTATCTCATAAATAAAGGAAAAAATATATATTAATAATGCTTATTCATGAAATAATATAAAATCAATTTGTTCAATAAAGCTCTATTCTCCAATGAATATTACAAAGGTTGAAATTCAAAATCATGTGAAGAATGTAGACATAAATCATGTGTTCAATCATTTGAAAATAACTCATTTCAATTAAACCCTAAATCTTTAAACCCTAATTAATCAAATACTAAATTAATTAACTATGTTCTAGCAAATACATACCTCTAAATTTGAAGAAGACAGCGCGGTGGTGGTGCGGTGGTGGTGGAAGTGGTGCGGCCAGCGCAGCGCAGGGTGTTGGGCTGACTCACTGATGGTGCTGAGGTGATGGCGCGTGGTGTGTTGCGGTGGTGGTGCGCGCTGGGTATTTCGGTGTGGTGAGCTCACGCCGGTGGTAATGCACAGTGGTGGGAAGGAATTGAATAAAGGAACACTTTTTTTGTTCTTTGGTAGAAAAGAACCGCTGCTGCCTCAATTTGATAAAATTGCAACTAGTGTATAATTGGTTGCTTTTCTTACCCTAATTGCAAAATTGCAACCGAAGTTTAATTCTTTGCAATTTCACCCAAAAATTACAATCGATCTGAATTCGGTTGCAAAAATTATGCACATGTTGCAATTTCAACCCCAATTCCAATCGAAATTATATAACCGATTTATTTTTGGTTGCAAACATTCAGTTGCAATTCCAAGTTTTTCTAGTAGTGTATGTGGATCCAAGCTTCTTTGCCATGCTTGTGCTATCTATTGTGACAACAACCATGCCTAAATATGGTCAAGCTTCCCGTATGCCTACTTTAATATGCATTCGTGCCAAGTTCTCTCGCAACACCTAGCATTTTGGTCCACCTAACCAAGTGTCCAATGTCTTGGTCAATCTTGTGGTAACTTCTCGTCTTCGTTCATTGCTCTGCAACATTCTGTGACATGCCATGTCATGTCGTATTTTTAAGGGGATAGCACTTGAAAATGTAAAGGAACATGAGAGAAGTAGAATAAATTTTATGAAATCCTTTAGTTACTAAAATCCATATCGATCGAAAGTAATTGGGTGACGGTAAATTTTGGTTGATAACCGTACAATGTCCAAAGGTTCATATCAAAACAAGACCACGAACATTCACGTCATGACCGTTGTAACGGTCCGAGTCCCCAGGTTTGGATCCCGAAGTGGGTCAATCCTGAGTCTGGACACATGAACGGTACAATAAGAAATTTTAAAACTAGAACCCAAAATATGAAAATCAGATTTACAACACATGCTGCGACAAGCAGTGACGACCAAACGATAATTGATAATAAATATATAAGTTATAGGATATATACAAAAAATTGTTCATAGTTTAGTTCAAAGTATCCTAGATATATACATATAATAAAAGACTTCAATACAAATAGTATCCAAGATTGAGCAAAATTTGAGGTGATCTAATCATTACATGTACTACCGACTCTTGTGAAACCTGTAACTGAAAATTTCGAACATAGAACACGTAAGTCGATTGATCAACTTAGTGAGGCTGGGAGCTTAATACATATAACGAATAATGCAAACAAATTTAAAGTTTACACATATAATATAACCAATTAAATTTAGATATTAATAGAGTAAACGACATAATCATTTATAATAATTGCATGTACCAGGTTTACTGAATGTCGACTCCTCTTACCCTCCACGCAGATAAATCAAACACACCAGTAAGGAGCGACCTTACACAGACAGTTGCATTGACAGTGTCTTTGCTCAGAAATTTGACTTCAAGAACCAAGTATATCTCCATACTTGGGTCGTGAGTCGGGTTGCAGGTAAGATCAGGGCAACCTCGTAGACCTCGTCTACCAAGATTGTCGCTGATCTACCCTCAACCAATTAATTGGGCCCATAGAAAAATATATATGACAAACAAAATAATAATTTCTATAAACACGCACGGTAGTATGCATTCATTTCGACCTTAAATGCATGAATTCTTCTCCTATTCAAACTCACAACATATTTATGATAAAAAAATTATTCTAGTGAACCAACTTAATTCGCAATATGCAATATATAAATACAACCGACTCGGACGACAAAGTTCACGTTCCAGCACTCACCTGTTTTGTCTTAATTAAGTTTCAAAAAGTCGGAATAATGGCCACCTCCAAAACCTGTTCAAATACACGTATGCAAACTTAGAAAAATAAGCACCATTAACTTGAAACTTGAACCATAAAGTTCTCACGAACACAAACATTTACCATCACTCAAGTTATAATTTATTTCTCATATATATATAAAAAAAAAGATATTTAGTTTTTTAAAGGTGTTAAACACATAAATGTTTTTGTCAAAATAACGAAAGGGGATGAAAACCTCAACTAACCCAAAGTTTTGGGCCAATCAAGAATATCCCTTGACCCAAAGGGGCCATATTGCTGCTTATGTGCAGCGGAGCAGGGTCAGCTACACGCGCAGTGAGTCCTGCCTAAAAGTTAATTTTTTTTTGTCATAAGAAAGAGAAAAATCCTCAATTTCATAAGTTTTAAACACAATCCTCACTTTCTTTAACAAAATTTTTGAGATATCTATAAGTTCATATAAACAAAACAAATTTCAAACCCATTCCAAGGATTTTAAAACAAAAGAGGGATTAATGTTTTTGTATGTTAAACTAAACCATATGAATCCCAAGTTTTTCTTCAACTTCCAATAATTATCACAACTTAAGGAAATGTTTTTATAAAAATTAACCCACAAATCTGAACTAAGTAAGAAATTTAAGCAAATACATAACATATAACCTAAGATTGAGACAAAAATCTTAACATTTTAAAAAATTAAGTCTTTTAGGAGAGTTTTACCTAACAACTTGAAAATCAAAAGAGATAAGCTTCTCACAACCCTTCCTACACAAATCTCTTCCTGACCCGTGGTGGTGACAGTGGTGGCGCAGCGACGGCAAAGTGGTGGTGGTGTTGTCACTTCCTCTCACTAAAACCCTATGTTTCTTCAATCTCAGATTTTTTTTTGTGTGTGTTTAATTGAAATTAGTTGTGTTATACAAGATTTAAGTAAAAATAAAATGGGTTGGTCAAAACCCAATCTCTTCTCCCTTCTTGCATGACCTTCAGGTGGAGGAGAAATCTCCCCAACTACGGCCATTTGGATAATGGCGTAGAACCTGTTGATCTATTATAGGTTAAATTGCACAATAACATCATTTGTTATGTTATGTATATATATATATATATATATATATATATATATATATATATATATATATATATATATATATATATACACACACCTATGAAGCACGGATACTTCAAAAAATAGCAAGATATAGAGTCGGACTCTCCGGGGACTCGGATACTCATGCGACACGACTAGGACACGCGTCGAACTCGCCACGTGGCGAGTCCAAGAAAATAAAAAAAAATCGGATACTTGAATCCGACTTGATCAACTGCTGAGTCGACACGGTCAATGATTTGACGGGGGCTTTCTGCAATTTTTGACAAAATATTGGGTTGAAACTGCAAATTCCAAACCTAAATATTAAAAAATTGAAATGCAACTAAATGCAACTACAATTTCCTAATTTCCTTCTCTACTTCCCTTCTTCGCATTACATCCAAATCCAATACGCAGACGGCCACCATGACTAATAAATTCTGCAATCTAAATAAATTACTCATTTCATTTACTCCCACCACGCTCTAAAAGTATGTAATTCTGAATCTACACACCTCAAATTAAAGATCGATCCCCAATTTAACATGAAGCTTAGGTCATAGTTCAAAAATTTCTCTCTTCCAAATACCAATTCAAAGGTAAGTTCTTCTCTTTCTCTCTACATTTTTGTTCTATTATGTTTTATTTTATCGAAATTTCAGTTCGATTTTGAACTTTTGATTCAAGAATGAAATTTGTCTATTTTTGTTCCTTTAATTTTATATGCAAGTGGCAGAGAATAATGTATATCCCCTCAATTCTATTTCTAACTTTTATAAATAACTTCTTAGCTCTCACTCACCAGTCACGTTTCTATGCTTTTCTTTTTATTTAACAAGAAATTCTAGATGAAAAGTAACATCACTATTTTATATTAAGTGCATGTTTAATTTGAATTTCTTGACAAAATAGCAGGAGACAGAATTTCGAAAATCGTAAAGGAGTAGTTTTAATTTTCAAAATTTTCGAAAATGGTTAAGGATGCATCTTAATATCATATTTGTCGAAGTATATATAATGTTTGGTAATCTATGTTATATTTATGATTCCATGAATATACTGAATTAATCAACATGAAGTTAGACAAATACTACAATCTAGCATTAATTTTGTTTATGTTGCTATTAAGGATAGCCACTGGCCAGTTTTATTAAATGTCTATTTGTATTTGTATCCAAATACAATGCTATAGTTTCCTTTTCTAGCATTAATTTTATCTATGTTGTTATTAAGGATGGCCACATGCTAGTTTTCTCTAATTTCTTACTTTAGTTACCAAAAAGATTGTTATTTTTAAGAATATGGTTTGGAATTGTGATAAAACATAGAATGACACATTATATTATTTTGTTGATTTTCAGATTCTTGGAATGTCTACTAGTGCAAGTAATGTGGCTTCTGATACTCCTATGCCTACTCTAAGTCCAACTATATATAGATCCGAATCGAACATTGTAGCAATATGTTACAAAGCAAGATAAAACTAATGCGGGAGGTGGGAATCAAAATTTCATGTGCAATTTTTTCAAAAGAATATTCACAGGTTCATACTCGAGAGTTAAAGCATATTTGCTAAAGATTACAGGACAAGGGATAAGAGCATGTTCAAAACTAACGGTTGGACAAGTCGCTGAAATGAAAAACTTAGAAGATGATGCTCTACAAAGAATAGAAAATAGTAAGAAGAAGATAATTCCCTTGCCTCAATATAACTCTAGTCAAGCTTCTTCGTGTTCAATTTCAATGGATTCTATAGGTCATACTTCTTTTAGGCAAGAGAGTTATGAGCCAAAGAAAAGAAAGACATCTGGGAACACCCCTCTAGAAAAAGCTTTTAACTTGAAAGTTAAAGAGCAATTAGATAGTGAGGTAGGAAGAATGTTTTATTCTGGTGGAATTCCTTTTAACTTTGTAAGGAATCCCTACTTCATTAGATGTATTCAATCAATTGCAAAGGCAAATCTTCCAAGTTATACACCGCCCCAGGCTATAATGCTTTGAGGACAAAAGTGTTGGAAAAAGAAAAAGTTAATTGATGGTTTGCTTGAGAGTGCTAGATCAACATGGAAGGTCAAAGGCATGAGTATAGTATCTGATGGTTGGTCAGACCCCCAAAAAAGGCCTCTTATTAACTTCATGGCTATTAATGAGCGTGGGCCAATTTTTATTTGTGCAGTTAATTATCAAAGGAATTATAAAGACAAACATTTCATTTTCAATTTGATAAAAGAGGTGATAATGGAGGTTGGAGTTACTAAAGTAGTTCAAGTTATTACGGACGATGCCCACGTTTGTAAAGCAGCTGGATTGTTGATTGAACAAACGTATCCTCATATCTTTTGGACTCTATGTGTTGTGCATACTCTCAATCTTGCCTTCAAAAATATTTGTGCTGCAAAGAATACAGAGACAAATGGAGAAACGTATTATGAATGTCGTTGGACCAGTGAGCTTATTGGATCAGCTATTATGATTCGCAACTTTATTGTGAATCATTCCATGAGGCTTGCCATGTACAATGAGTTCTCAAAACTCAAACTACTTTATGTTGCTGATACACATTTTGCTTCTATGATTGTTATGCTAAGAAGATTCAAAGTTGTTAAGCAACAATTGC
Source organism: Penstemon eatonii (assembly GCA_038501285.1). Classification (NCBI taxonomy): domain Eukaryota; kingdom Viridiplantae; phylum Streptophyta; class Magnoliopsida; order Lamiales; family Plantaginaceae; genus Penstemon; species Penstemon eatonii. The sequence goes on along the minus strand of CM076715.1, from coordinate 53,076,155 downwards.
AAGCATTGGTCATTAGTGATCAGTGGTCTTGCTATCGTGAGGATGATACTACTAGAGCAAAACTTGTGAAAGACAAATTACTAGATGATACATGGTGGGGTGATGTTGATTATATTCTTACTTTCAAGGAGCCTATGTATTCTATGCTTAGACTTTGTGATTCGGACCAACCTTGCCTCCATTTAGTTTATGAAATGTGGGATTCTACGATACGCGATGTAAAGAAGATTATATATGCCCATGAGATGAAAAGTGAAGGCCAAGAATCAAGCTTTTGGAATGTTGTGCGCATAATTTTGGAGGAGAGATGGAGTAAAAGTAATAATCTCTTAGATTGTTTGGTTCATTCTTTAAATCCAAGGTGATGAAGCTTTTAGTTTTTCAAAATGATATTATATTACTCTAGTTATACATGCTTGGATATTTTCAAAAGTCTTATATTTTTTTGTATCTATTAATCTCTTTTATAGGTGCTATAAAAAATCAACATCCTCATGTTGCTTCACCTCGAAGTGATCCAGAAATTTCTAGGATGAGAAAAATTTGTTTGAAACGTCTTTTTCCTAGTGAATAAACTCGATAAGAGGCAAATGTGGAGCTAGCCGAATTTCTTGGGTTCCTTGGTGAGTTTGGTGATGAGGATTCCATTAAGGATAGATCAAGGATAACTCCATTGCAATGGTGGTTAATTCACGGTCCAGCGGCCCCTAACCTCCAATCAATTTGCATTAAACTACTTGGTCAAGTTTGTTCTTCTTCTTGTTGTGAGAGAAATTGGAGCACTTATGCATTCATACACTCAACAAAGAGGAATAAAATCACTCCACAGCGTGCTGAAGATTTGGTATTCGTACATAGTAATCTTCGTCTATTGTCAAGAAAGACTCCACAATATGCGGAAGGGGAAACTAGGATGTGGGATGTGGGTGGGGATACCCACGAGCCTTTAGATAATGTTGGGACTCTAGCGGTTGCAAATCTCTCGCTTCATGAACCGGAGTTGGAAGCAATGTTATTTGTTGATAAAGTTAATGAAGATCCCAATGATGATCTTGTTGTGTAATTGACTAATAATTATGTATTTGGAGTGATTATTTTGCTTATGAGATTTGTTTTGATGTTTTTTGCATATGAGACTTATTTTGAATCATTTACCATGTATTTGGAGTGAATTTAGACATCTTTCTTGATCTTTTCTTTTGATTTTGTGTTATGAATATTAGAATGAGTGTTTATTCAATGACTTTGATGCTAATATATTTTTTTATATATAACTATATAAATTTATTTTATTAAAATATACGTATCCATGCCGTATCGTATCTTAAATTTTTTTTCCGAAAACGAGTCGCCGAATCCGAATCGTGTCGGTCCTAGTCGCTGAGTCCGTATCCGTGCAACGTAGATATACACCATATATTAGTATAATATTCCAATTAAAGTTTTGGACTAAAATTTGCAATGTAAGGATATAATATATGCTATGTAATTGCCAATTTCATAAAATTTTAAATATAAGCAATATTTTAATTACACAAAAATCACCTATTTACACAAAATTAGATCGACATTCTTCAGGGTTTCACAACCGTAATGGCCGCAATTGATCTAAAGCATTGTAGTTGGGTTTGGAATGCACGAATTGATATGATTTATTTAACTTTTTATATAAATTTACAAATATACCCTTCAAAATGTCATTTTTTGGGAACATGGTATCAACCGCGCACAATTTTTGTGAAAAATTGTTAGTGAATTTATCCGAGAAACTACCAAGACAAATATGTATATGGGGAAGGGAGTGGCAAAGTGCCAAATATGGAATATAAAAGGTATGATTTATGTGATTCACTCAGTTAAATTTAGAGCTCAAATTTCAATCCCATAAATCAGTGATGAGATTTTCAAGCACATTTAACAAACCATAGGATTTCATATTAAAAATTATTCTACGTCTCACCTGTTTTTTTACATTTTCAAGTGTTATCCCATAAATGATGACATGGCATGTCCCAGAGTGGTGCAGAGTGATGAACGATATTCGAGAAGTTACCAGAAGATTGGCCAAGACATTGGACAAAAGTTGGTTGGGTGGACCAAAATGCTAGGTGTTGCGAGAGAACTTGGCACGAAGGCATATAAAAGTGGGCATATACAGGAGAACAAATGTGGGTGAGTAGTTAATGAATGAAGACTTACACTTGTTAGAAGTGGCACATGAGCTTGACCCGATAGAGACGTGGTTGTTGTCACGAAAGCTAGCACAAGCATGGTGTTGGTCCCAAGTGGTCATTTGAAGTCTAGAAGGGGGGAGGGGTGAATAGACCTCTGAAAATTTTAGATTTTAAAAACTTTTCAGTCGTCTGTCAGCAGACTAAGCTGATCAGTGATTGTAGTAGACTTGGTTGATCGTGCACAATGCTTGAACAGCAGAGTTGACCACTCCTCTGATGATTACTTAGCTGATTTCAGTAAAATCAATTTTCAGTCAGAATACTTGCAGCGAATTTAAATCAGTGTTTTTCACAAGTAATATTATAAAGAATTTTATCCCCAGTTTTGGAAACTCCTTTTGAAAAATTCTTTCTGACATTTTTCTAAGTATTTTCTTTTTATGCAGTTTTAAGATATGCAAGTAAATAATGCAAGACTAAAACACAGAGAATTTTTATAGTGGTTATATGAATTTAAATCCTTAAGTCCATTCTTCCAAGTCACTTAGATCTTGTGTTATACTATAATTACACATAATACACTATACAATGCTTGCGCCAAACAACAAATGAAATGTCCACAAGTTCGCAGCAGGAAATCACAAAGACATCCTCTGAAGTAATATCACTCACTTAGATGGATATCTACTTCTCACAACGCTCTTCTATTACAGATTCACTCAGAAAATATTTTGCTTCAACTTAGCCTTTGTCAACAAATGACTTCAGCAGACGAGTGAGCTGTTCTAGAGCTTTTGAGACTTAAGTGATTTTGCTTCGCGAAAGATCTCAGTTGTTGTGTTCTCTCTAACTCTTGAATACTTGGATTTGAAAATGTATCCGTTGAAGAAAGATAGATTTCAAATCGTGAAGTACAGGTCCCCCAAAATCTGGAACGGCTCCCTGCAACTGTTGCACTGTACACTGCTGTACTTTTCTGTCAGTCGCATTTAATGCACCCTGCTGATCCGAGGATATATTCAATCATTTGCCATTAATACCCTTCTTTTGCAGCATTTATTACTCCAAGTGCATTTATTACCGTTGGGCAAACTCCTTGATCTCTTCCACTCTGCTGATCGAAATGACCCGTCTGATAGATACTCTGCTGATCAAAACTTGAACTCATCAGATTTGAGTCAGCTGATAACCTACCCTTCTGGTTTCAAATTCAGCATAAGATCAGTAGTCTTCTGGACCTTGAATTTTGATCCTTCTGATCTTCTTCTTACTTGATTAAAATTCTTCTAAGGGTTCTAAGCATTCCTTACTTAGCTGATTGGAAATCATCAAAACCTCCCTTATCTTCCTAACTTCATTGCACTCATCTTCATCTTCATCCAACACATGGCATAGAAGCTTGGATCCACATAGCTCAACAACTTGTGCAAGAATCACATGGCAGATGATACACATTCGACTTGACGATTGTTGTGGGAATGTCACAGAAGTTTGTAAGTATATCTTTTCAGCTAACACGATAGTTGCACATTTGTTGGAACAAGCCACTACTACAAAAACAAATTGTTGGGACGCTAGAAAGTGTCATAAGTAGGGGGATTTTGTGACAGTTTACCTGTTGGGATGGTAGACCAAAGTGTCACGTAGGTGGCTGTCCTAATATGTTATTATGACGCACAACGTGCTGTCCCAATATCCTCTGGAGTTATGACGCTTCCGTGCGTCACAAAAATTGATATTTGTGACGCCTCCAGCTGTCACGTTAATGCTTCTTGACTACTAAAATGCTAGTATATTATGACACTCTTAGTGTCATCAAAGTTATTTTATTGTGACATATCTTGATGTCACATAAATGAAACCCGCCAATTTTAACAACCTTTATTTATGACACCTTTGTGCGTCCTAAAATGTAAGATATTTTTTTTAATAAATTAATTGTCTTTAAAACTAATTATTCAGATAATTTTAGGAACATAAGGACCAAGTCTCAACTTATTGAATACAAAAGACCATCACTTTTTATATGAAGCCAGTCAAACACATGCACAAAGATATAAATCAGCATCAATTTCATTGTATCAAAAATAAAGTCAACATAGAGAAACATAAATATGTCATAGCTCTAGTCACATCTCTTAACAAAATAAGTCAAAATATCATTCTAAAAGTGTTCAAGCGACCCACACTATCACTAGTGTCTCAACATACCAAGAAAAACCCTGTAAAGCATTCTAAAAGTCTTCAAGAACTCACACACATTTTGACTTAAAAGCTAAATGCCATCAACTCCAGGAACCTCTATTCCCACACTTCTTCATCCATGGTAACCTATTAAAGCAACAAAATATCAAGTTACTTTAATTGAAGAGATTCTTAAATAATTGGATCATGATATTAAAATATAAAAGACTATTACCAAAATTTGTGGCCAAATAATAGCTTCACCAATAGCATCACCAATAGTTCTTGAATGTGAAATGGGTCGAATTAACTCTTCATCAAACTCAATTCCAACATTAATAATAACTTCACACCAATTTTTTCCCAATTGTGCTTGCCCAATATATTTTAGTGGATCTAAGCTTACAAGAAAACCAACTGCTACACATTTTGCTAAATCAAAGATACTTCTCAAATAAACTTTTGCTCCAACCTATATTAAATATTTAATTAAAGCTAATTAACATAACTCCCCAATTATTTATGAAGTAATTAGTAAAAAACACCAAAAAATTAATATGTCGTCATACACAAAGCAATAAGAAAAACAACTAAACTACTTTAGATAATAGTCAACTTACCCGTAAAGGCATCTGGCTTGAGGTTGAGATTGTGGTTGAGGGACGACGATAGACTGAGCGGTGGTGAGATGATGATGAAGGAACTCTAGTCACTTCTGGTGGAGAAGATTGTCCAACAATTTGCTTGTTCATTCTTATAAGCTCTTGTATTTGCCTACTTTGCTCCATTATAAGTTGATCTTGTTTATCAGCCCTTTCTTTCAGTGCATCTATTTGATTCTTGTAGGCTATGTTCATATGAGAAGACTTGCCTCGCTTGGGCATATCACCATACACATCTGAGGCAGTGACACCAGGTCCATACATCTTTATATAGCCCCTTTTATCATTTCCAACTACTTGGGAAAATATGTCATTCGGGCCAATGTCTATTGCACCACTAGGAAGTTTACTAACCAAATCTTTCATCTTACGCTGCGTATAAAATAATAAAAGCAATAAAGCATTGCATTATTAAATTTAATCTCAAATTTAGTAAGAATAAATATGATCAAAACTTACCAAAGAATCTGCCACAATAGGATTAGATGACTCCCCATTCCGTGAATAACATTTTGCAAAAAGATCCGACCTGCTTGGTTCACTTGTAGGTCCATTTATTTTAGGGTTATCGTCTGTTTCATCTTCATTACCTTCACTATCGCCTTCTTCATCATCAACCGATACATCTTTTGATTTTTCCATCTCCTTCTATAAAATGACAAAATTAGTTGGCCAAGTACATCAAAAAAAAATTTATAATACTATGGTGATATAGGGATAGATAAAAACCTTCATTTGATCTTTAACTTGAGCAAAACTTTTTTCCCTGTAATATGATGCATGTTCTTTTTTGCTCTATTTTCTTTATTTTTAGCACTTAACATCTAAATTGGGAAAAAAAGATAACATATATGAATCAATAATAACAAGATATATTAATCTAATTAATATTGTAAAGGGGTTGTATTGCATTATATTCAATCAAAAAATTACAAAGTTAACATTTTACCCGTGCCTATCACTGCTCCAACGAATCACTGCTTTCTCCCACTGATCGGGCTTGATCCTTTCGTCAATCAAATGAGGTCTCTTGCGCTTGTTTTCATCCAATGATAAGTTTGGGTCGAAATAATCAGTCTTTATTCTATTTTTTCAGCTCCTCCAACTTTTTGCAAAAATCAGTAATGTGCCATATTCAAAGCCAGGTGGAACGTTGAACTTTTCCTACATTATTAAAAAATACATGATTAGATGGTCATACGAATTAGATGTTGCACTTACATAAAGATGAGGATATCTTAATATTACCTTAACCAACTCCAACAATTCATTTTTTGTACAATCTGACACTGTATGCCAATCTGGGGTGTCAATAGGTAGATACGCACCATTTCTGACTAATGTACCAACGTACTCAACATATTCACTTTTATTTTGACCTATAGGATGCCCAAGCTCATCAAACTCAACTTCTTTACGATTTTTCCTTGCCCAAACACGTGCCATATTAGTAGGCCCTCTACCTGTTTTTCCACGATCATCTTCCGAAAAGAAAAATGTTATTGAAAAACTAACATTTCAAGCTACTAAAACCCTAAATGCATAAATTAATAATATGTTCAAGTGTACCTGTACTGTCATGAATTGCATTATCAATACCATTTGAATGTGACTCCAATGGATGGTTGCCATTCTCAATTCTAATGCGCTTACCACGTCGAATGCTTTCTATTACGATATAACAATTTCATAAAAATATTAATAATAATTAATTATGCACTTTCCAAGTAAGTTGCACCATTTGTGAGAAATAAACAAGTTCAACATTTTTACACATGTAGAGAGAGAGAGAGAGAGAGAGAGAGAGTAAGATAACCTACATGTAGTATCTTCATGTGGCTGTTCATTGAGCATCCTAGTAGAAACTGACTTATTCGGTCGATTGTTGTTTTTGGCATGCTTAGTTCTTGCCATCACTCTGAAAAACAGCCATTAGTTATGATAATTTATAATTTCAAATCTCAAAATGCACAAGTACAATTATATAGCTTCTGAAAATCTTGTTGAATACATACATCATAAGATGAAATGTAGCATAGAAAATTATAATGAATATAAATTTCTTAAACATTTTTCAAATGCTAGTGTTCTATTTATACACATCCTCAAATTTCTTCCAAACTATCCACTGGAATCTCAGAAACCCCTTCGCGAACCCAAACAACAGGTTCATCTTCAATAATTGGACGATCATTGCATGGTTTACTTTGCAAAATAATGTCAACACCATCATTAGATCATTGTTTCTCGTCATCAAACTTGTCCCTAGCTTTTGTTTTTATGACAACATGCCAACCTTTTTCAATGGGATCCTCAACATAAAACACTTGCTCAACTTGAGATGCAAGAATGAAAGGCTCATTTTGACGCCTTATATTTGTGAAATTTGCTAAAATGAATCCATCTTCATACTCTTTTTGTCTTTTGCCCTTTGATACCCAATCACAATCAAACAACACAATCTTTTTACCACCAGTGTAATCTAACTCAATAATTGCTTTCAAGATCCCAAAATACATCATCCCTTGTAAGATAGGCCTCTTATCTTTCTTACTAGCAAAACTCGTTGTCGTTGCGTTAACCATCACTCCACTATTTTGAGTTTTTCTTTTCCTCTCGGTTTCTTTAGTATGAAACCGAAAACCGTATACTTTAAAACCTTTATATTTTATTCCAACAGGTACAGGCCCCCTCGCAAGACGTTTTATGTCACTTAGCTTGGGATCATCTTCACTTGAGTGTAACTCTTGAATCTGTCAAAATATATTAATGCTTAGGAAGCTAAAAACAGTATTTGCAAAGTAACTTCGTGCATTATGTTTGGAAACAAAAATCAAATGTACCCGACTATGGAACCAAGAAGCAAATGAATTGCTATGAATGCGTTTGATTTCATGTTCACTAGAACAGCGTTTCTTTCGCCTAATTTGACTTTCGTGTTCCCTTCATAAATCATTAAAAAATGTGCATATCATAATTTAAAATATCACAACTGTATAAATATTTTAGTATTTAGTTAACTTACTCTCTATACGATATAATCTCATCGCAATTGAATAACACATGTCGATGAGCTTTTGTTAATGTGTTGTTATCCAAAACAATTGGCTTTCCCTTCCGTAATGGTGAACCGGACATCGAAAAAATATCCAAACCTAATGTGCTTTTGCAAACTTCAACATTATTTCAACTAACTCGATTGCGTCTTGTTTCAACATTGTCATCGAAGTATAAAGAACAAAAAGCTAAACATTCTTCACCTAAGTATCCTTCAGCAATTGAGCCTTCTGGACGACCTCTATTGTGTACATAAGATTTTAGAAAACATAAGTACCTAAAAAATAATCAATATTAAACATTCAATATTATACAAAAATAAAACAAATCAAATTTACAAAAGACACTATTAAAAATTTACCTTTCAATGGCATACATCCAACGATAATGTACTGGCCCGGCTAGCTTTGCCTCAGTAACCAAATGCACGGTCAAATGTACCATGATATCAAAAAATGCTGGAGTAAATATCTTTTCAAGTTGGCAAAGTATAACAACAATCTCTTTTTCCATTCGAGTCAAATCACTATGACAAAGTGTTTTAGAGCACAAATCTCTAAAATAACGACTAAAATGAATCAAAGGTGAACGTACAGACTTTGGCAAAAGTTTACGCAATGAAATCGGTAGCAGCTGCTGCATTAATATGTGACTATCGTGACTCTTTAGACCAAAAAATCTTAGTTGGTTTGAAATGTACACACCTTGAAATATTTGCAGCATAACCATCAGGCACTTTGATATTTTTCAATACCTTACAAAATCTTTCCTTCTCAATTTTATCTAATGTGAAGGATGATGTTGGTATCCACTCTTTCCCAAACTCATCAACGAAATGATGGAGTCCAGCCTTTATACCCATTTTTCGCAAATCCAATCGTGCTTTGTAATTATCCTTTGACTTATCAGAATCGATGTGTGTATACAAGACTTTGTCACACACATTTTTCTCAATGTGCATAACATCAAGATTATGACGCACCAAATTTTTTTCCCAATATGGCAAATCAAACAAAATGCTTTTTTTTCTTCCAACTGTAAGGTAAATTTAAATCACCAACATTTTTTCCAAACTTGTTATCAACATTCTTTATGTCATCTAGTACCGTAGATCCCCTCAAATATGGAGGAGCCTTTCTAAGCTCCTTTGTGCCATCAAATGAAGCTTTCTCATTTCGATAAGGATGATCCTCGGGTAAGAAAATGCGATGACACATGTAACAATACTTATGAGAGTTGTCCAGCCATCTTGAGTTGGTAAACTTATAACACACAGGACAAGCATATTCTCCTTTCGTACTCCAACCTGATATAGCTGCAAGGCCTGGAAAGTCACTAATAGTCCATAATAAAGCTGCATGCATTTGAAAATTCTCTTTAGATGAAGCATCGTAGGTAGTTACTCCAATCTCAAACAATTCCTTCAACTCAGCAATTAATGGCTGCAAATATACATCAATATTGTTTCCAGGTTCATTAGGACCGGGTATAAGTGTTGACAACATAAAGTATGACTTCTTCATACAATCCCCAAGTGGCAAATTGTAAGGTATAATGATTACGGGCCATGTACTGTGGGCAACATTCATGGTCTTAAAAGGATTAAAGCCATCACATGCCAAACCCAACCTTACATTGCGAGAGTCTTTAGCAAATTCTGGATGATGATAGTCAAAAGTTTGCCATGCTGGAGAATCCGCTGGGTGTCTCATGACACCATCCTTGGTCCGTTCTTCATCGTGCCACTTCATAAGAGCTGCAGTTTTTGAATTCATAAATAAACTTTGCAACCTTGGCTTCAATGGGAAATGCCAAATAACCTTTTTGGGAACCTTCTTATCTTTATTAGATTTTTTCGTATAATGATCATGCTCATCTGGATTAGGTTCATGAGTTATCCACCTTGGCTCATCACAAGTGTCACACTTGGTCTTAGTTTCATTCACACCCAATACAACATACAGTCATTCTTGCATGCGTCAATCTTATTATAGTTCAAACCCAAATCTTTCATTATCTTCTTGGTTTCATAATAATTTTTAGGCAATTCAACACCCTCTGGAAATGATTCTTTTAATAAATTAAGCAGCAAGGTAAAAGACTTGTCACTCCAATTACCAAGGCACTTGATTTGGAGCAACCGTATGATGAAAAAAAGTTTGGAAAACTTCTGACATCCGGGGTAAAGTTCCTTTTTAGCATCTTGCAAAAGCTTATAAAATCTCTCTGCATCTTTGCAAGGTCTTTCTGCTTCCTCAACTCTTGGAGTTATTTCTATATTATTAATATCATCTTGCAAACCAAATGCATCATGTAGCATTTCTTGCATATTATCATATACATTTAAGCCAACATGATTATGGGATTTGTTGATCATAAGGTAACTCGTATTTGAATCAATTAATTATTATTGTTTTATTTTATAAACATAAAATGATAAGTCATCTGAATTTTTTGTTTTTTTAAGATGGAGTCCCCGCTGTTTCGGGAGTTTAGGCTGAATGGTGAACCATTCCATCTGAAGCTGTCATATATATTTGATGATTCAGGTGTGGCCACTTTCCTGAAAGATCTAACCGGAAGTCCTGAATGGTCAATACACATTCGAGATCTCCGAGTGTATTTAGACAACATTTAGTGAGTCTCGAATGTGTATTGGCCATTCAGGACTTCCGATTAGATCTATAGGGAAAATGGCCACACCTGAATCAACAAATATATATGACAGCTTCAGATGGAATGGTTCACCATTCAGCCTAAACTCCCGAAACAGCGGGGACTCCATCTTAAAAAAAACAGAAAATTCAGATGAGTTATCATTTTATGTTTATAAATAAAATCTATAATAATTAACTAATTCAAATACGAGTTACCTTATGATCAATAAATCTCCAGTAGAATACATTCACATGAGACTCATAGTTTTGTGTGTCATACCACACGCAGGGAGTATGCAAAATTTTGTTGAAAGTTTTGTTCCTGTGCCGCAACCATTCCACCTTCTTCTTGACAGAGAACAGGTTGAATCGACGATTAAACTGTGAATTCATTGCAGCAGAGATACACTGGCATGCTCCAGTGAGAGTTGCAATGTCCTTCCAATTTCCAGACTTGGCCTCTTGTAACAGAATGTTAATGAAGGGCATGTTTTCATCAAATGACCATCCATCATTGATCTTATTGGCTTCACTTCGCATACACCTAGTTCTCGATATTTTGCAAGTTAAACCTGATGAAAAGAAGAATACAATTCAGTTCTATGTTAGATGACTTTATAAATCAAAGAAAATATAAAAAATCAGAAAGATGCACACGGAAAAAATAGAATGACTTACAGATTCTCAAACTTGTTGAGTGTACTCAATGTGTTTGTGTTTATATAGAAGGGTGGGGGTGAACTTTTGAAATACCCCAATTAATGCACATTTTATTGAGGGTCGATATGCATTAATGAATACAATTTGGTCAAGTTAATATCAGATGTAACTTGTTTGCTAAAAAAGATGAATAGTTTTTCATCTACCAAGAATGATAAGGCATGCATTTAATGCCATAAAGGCAACTGGTCAAACTTTTCCAAAATATCAATGTCATTTATAATTTATAAGAACCAGCTACCTGGTTTTGAAGTTAATAAAACCACAATATTAACATCCCAGATACCACAAAATATAAACAAGTGTACTAACTTTATTATTAAAAAACATGTGCACAAGTATTCTAATAGTAGTCAATACTAGGTTGTGTGTCATATAGCATTCAACCACCAGAATTCAGCCTTCATTAACTTCTATTAATTACCACTATGACACAAATGTTCCAATCACTGCCAGACACATAAATCTAAAATGAGCCCCTTTCCAGTGCCATTTATAAATAGAGACATTATGACATATTAAAGGGAAGATAGCAATTTATGTCACATAAAGCATTCAACCACCAAAGCTCAGCCTAATATCACTTCTTGTACATTCAGATATGACACACATTCATATATCAACCACAACATATCCAAAATTTGAACAAGTCAATACCAACCCCTTCATATGAGCAATATGACACAAATGTATATTTATACTGCCCCACAAATATCACAAAATAAACCAACTTCCATTGCCATTTATACATAGACATTATGACACATAAAAGGGAAGGAATCAATTTCAGAAGAAGAAAAAAAAAACATAACTCCAAATTAAAAACAGTTTATGCAAACAAGTACAAATTTACTCAAAACATACAACAACTAACAATAAAGTAGTATTTAATAACATTGATCATACCAATCTAATACATAACTAAAAAAATCCACAAAGTTTTGAGCAGAGTATCATGGCACCATAATCAAGTAGAATTTAATAAAATGGCAGGTACCAATCTTGAACATATAAAAAAAATCAACAAAGTTTTAACCCAAAATCATAGCACCATAATCACAACCGCATTCCTCAAGCCACCATAAACAAATTATGTAAGCTAAAGCAATAATTTAACTAAGCACGAGAAATATTGCATAGATCATCGCATGCTTTTGCCTACGACGCAGTGATATGTTCTCAGCATACGTAGGATCCATCCACTCAAAATAATTGAAATGAAAAATAACCAGTATTTGCTGCCTACATAAATAACATCAAATCCAGGGGGTAGTTGCAAAAACATAATGCAGGGGGTATTTGCAAAAACACAATCCAGAGGGGGGTATTTGCAATTAAAAAACAAAGGGGTGTAGTAATTAGAATAATTCAGGGGGGGTAATTGCAGCCTACATAAATAACATAAAATCCAGGGGGTAGTTGCAAAAAACTTAATCCAGGGGGATATTTGCAAAAACACAACAATCCAGTTTGCAACTAAAAAACAAAGGGGTGTAGTTGAATTTAGAACAATTTAGGGGTGTAATTGCTGCCTACATAAATAACATAAAATCCAGGGGGTAGTTGGAAAAACAAAATCCAGGGGGTATTTGCGAAAACACAATCCAGGGGGGGTATTTGCAATTCAAAACAAAGGGGTGTAGTTGCAATTAGAGAAATCCAGGGGGGTATTTGCAATTCAAAAAAGGGATGTATTTGCAATTATACAAATCCAGGGGGTAATTGCTGCCTACATAAATAACATCAAATTCTGGGGGGGTAATTGCAATTCAAAATAAAGGGATGTATTTGCAATTAGACAAATCCAGGGGGTATTTGAAAAAAACACAATCCAGGAGGGTAGTTGCAAAAACATAATCCAGGGGGTATTTGCAAAAATAGAATCCAGGGGGTATTTGCAATTCAAAACAAATCGGTCTAGTTGCAATTAGACAAATCCCAAAATTATACTGCCTTATATCCCAAAATAAACCTATCAAGCAGAATTTAAGAACATGGATCATACCAATTTAATACATAACTAAAAAAGTCCACAAAGTTTTTAGCAGAACATCATAGCACCATAATCAAGCAGAATTTAATAAAATGGCAAGTACCAATCTTGTACATATCAAAAAAAATCCACAAAGTATTAACCCAAAATCATAGCACCATAATTACAACTGCATTTCTCAAGCCACCATAAACAAATTATGTAAGCTAAAGCAATTTAACTAAGCATGAAAAATATTGCACAGATCATCGCTGGCTTTTGCCTACGACGCAGTGATATGTTCTCAGCATACGTAGGGTCCATCCACTCAAAATAATTGAAATAAAAAATAATGAATGATTTGAATCCATAAGTAACCGCTGAACCAGGACTCAATGGTATGGTAAAAATAGTGTTTTGAGCAGAGGTGGAACCAGAATAGGAATTATGCTCGAACCCAGGATCTGAAAAAAAGAGGAATAAATATTACATCCATAAAAACCCTAAATCTAAGAAATTAACAAAAATCGAAATATAGATAGATTGAGGAATGAATTCAGAGATTACCTGAGGTTGGAGTTTCAATCCACCTGGAAAATAGCCGCGGATAAGGGTTTATTTGTTATCATATTAGGGTTTATTGTGCTATCATATACAATCATATACCACTACTCGAAGAACACTGGAGTCCATACCTACAAAGTGGAAGAACAAAAAAGATTCAATCCGATTTAGTGGATACGTAAAAGAAACCCTAACGTATTCAAATACATTTGAAATGGACAAAATAAAAAGAAACATACCGTCTTCTTCGTGATGATAGCAAAGAACAAGCCATAATCTCACTTCTCACCCTATACTGGAGGAAATTTAGTGGATAAATGAACAAGTAGCTTCGAAATAGCAGAAATGAACGAGCTAGGGTTTTCAATCGCGGGAGGTAAAGAGAGAAAAGAGAGAAGGAAAATGTAATTAGGGTTTTTTTTCTCATCATATATACAAGGAAATAAACGGCTCAGATTAAATCGGATTTATGAACGGTTGAGATGAAGATGTCTCAAATTTGATCAAGGGCAAAATTGACATTATACATTTTTCACACCTAATTGGGCCAACCGAAGTGGGTATTATTTTCAGAGACCCAATATTAATCCGTCCATTACCTATTTGCCAAACGCTGAATAAAGTCCAAGATTAGATTAAATATTGGCCCAAAGTATAATTAGACCCAACTAATTATGGCCCAAACCGAACGTTGCCTAAGAGTTTCACTCAAACGTTTTAGTCAATTAATAATATTTTGTAAACATAAAATAGTTTTACCTCTTTCAAAATTCTTATAAGTCCTTTAAAATTAAGCTAACATATGACTAGCTAGTATGTTCTTATGAAATGCAAGAGCAGAAATTTAAGAACACATAATTTACAGTGGTTCAAGGGTGGTATAATCTTTTTAATTCACTCTTCTTCCATAACACGTTGAAAGACAAACGCACTAAACATAATGTGATCAAGATGAATTTTGATGAAGCTGTAAATTATGCAGACGGAGTTTGTAGTTTGGGGGTTATAGCGCGTAATGCTTCTGGTGAGTGTGTTGGATGGTCATCGTTTTGTTGCCATCAACCTTTGGATCCTACTTCGACGGGAGCAAGAGCAGCTCTGTTTGCCACCAAGTTTGCTCACGACCAAGATTGGCAGAACATTATTTTGGAGGGGGATTCTAGTTTGATTATAGCAACTATTAATGGATACTCGGGCGCTCGGGCGGACTATGGAAATCTCATCTCAGATCTACCCACTATAACCTCTAGTTTTTAACATTTTTGGGAAAAACACATTGGCAGAGACGGGAACAAAGCGGCTCATGAAGTGGCTCGACTTTCTTCTAAGGAATCTTATGCGTTCAATGTTTTATCTTTATCCATTCTTATTGTAAAATCTGAGTTTCCTAGCTAATTGTTATCTACAAATGTTCACGGGATAAAACTATTTTTCAAAAGAATTAGGGCTAAGATGAAAATGTTGTGTCTCATCTATCATCCACATCTAAGATTTTTCAGAAGTACCTGAATTGCACACAAACGGTTGAAACCATCTGATGCTCAAGCAATGGGAGTGTTTAGAGAGCTCAAATAAATAAGTGTTGTAATGTAAATAAGCGTACTTACGTCCGATCTGAATAATTACATATTTATAGTACATGGCCGAACCCAAATGATTTTATGCAATAATGAAGACCGTAAATGATAAACCTAATAATGTAGAGTAGTACATGAATTGCTCATGGACACAAATTTACAGAGATCAGAATTATGAAAATCCTAACATTTAATTAGTGTATTGTACTAGACTATTATCAACGAGTGTTTAGGGGTGTAAACGAGCCGAGTAGTATCGAACGATACGTTATTCAAGTTTGATTTGAATTTTATCGAGCTTGAGATTTTGTGTTTGATGTTGGTTTGATTTCTTAACGAATCAAGCTCAAACGAGCTTTTATCGAACGAGCTCGAGTAGCTTGATATTTTGCATGCGTTTTTTTAATTTTTAGCTTATCGAGTCAAGCTCGAGCCAAACTTCAAAAGTTATAAAACGAGAAATCTTGTTCAAACTTGTTTAATTTGTTTGACGAATCAAGCTCAAACGAGCTTTTATCGAATGAGCTCGATCCGAGTATCAAATATTTTGGTTTGATTTTCAGCCCTGCGACTTTTTGATCTAATGGAATAGAGTAGTTTTTACGTTGTGGCGAACTCAAATTCGAATCCTCGCTAAGAAAATTACGCTTAAATAGGTCCTAAATTTCCTCTACACATAACTTGAATTCAAACTCAAAATCAAATTACTCAAATACTCAACTTAAACTTATTCCACCAAAAACAAATCATTAAAATTCGACTCAAACACAATTTAAGTTCCATGAAAAATTAGAATCAAACTTAAACATACATTACCCGTAGACACATAACGTAACGTGTTGTACCAAAAACTACAATGCATTATTTTTGCTTACAACACTCTTTCTACCAACTTGTAGAGAGATGGGGGCCAAAGCCAATAGATCCAAAATCCTCAATATCAAATCCAACCATCAATTCAGCTACTTCACTCTCCGCCGTCGGATCACAAAAGCCCCCAAAAGAATCAAATTTGCTAGTAAAACTTGTCTTTTTATTCATCAGTTGTAACCGTCGCCCCCACCCCCACCCCCACCCCCACCCCCTCCCCCTCTATAAATAAAGAAAATTAATTTCTCACTCATCCTCTCTATCTCTCTCTAACCTATGCATACAGTTTTCTGTATCTCTCTCTTTCTTGAAGATTTTAAACACTCAAAATGTGCGGAGGCGCAATAATTTCCGATGACCCAATCATCAAAAAAAGGGGAAAATTAACAACGCAGGAGCTATGGGCCGAGATTGATACCATCTCTCACCTATGGGGCTTCGATAAGCCCGAAGAGTCTCACAACAAGCCCAGTCCGCCCAACAGAGGTGTGTGTACTGTGTGTTTTTATTCTATTTATATATCTATATATTCTTGGAATAATTAAATAATTTTGTTATGTGAATTAAATAATCAAATGACATAAGTTCTAATCTATGATGTATGTGAAGGAAATTGTTAATTCAAATTCGATTTAGAAATAACAAATTTTCATAAAAAGGTAATCTAAAAGGGTAATGATTGTTGGGTCAAGAATAAAGTTTTATTTGCATTTGTGAAAATGAGTTAAATCGGTCCAAAGCAGAGAGAAGGGTCGGATATGTTTGATCGAATTGGTGAGACCTTATTTGATTTTACCCTATTAAATGATTTTTTTGTCCAACAAAAATTCAAATAATATTAATTACGACGTATATATGTGTGCATTTTTCTAGTAAATTAATGATAATTTATTTCATGTGATATTTATAATGTTTAATTTATCCACCGTAATTTAAAAAAATAATTTATACCCTTCAGCTGGAGAGTGTAACTCAGTTGTCAATATTGGGAGTGGATAAAAAAGTATTTTGTAACATATGGAATAAATTGTCATATTTATCAAGCATAAAGAGGGTAAATTGATACATTATCATAAATAGGGGGTAAAGTGTCACTTTTAAAAATATGATAAAGACTGTGAAATATTTTTTAAATTACTATGGGTTAAAGTACTATTTTTCAAACTATAAGAAGATAAATTGAATATTATGAATGAATATAAAGAGAAATTGTCATTAACTCTTTTCCTAATATATTGTATATATCTATATTATGAAAAAAATTAGGCGCCGGCCTCTTTATGGGTAACTCGAGTCACAATAAAAATAGTTTTCAAATTTTCATAATACTCAATTATTTTATAAATATATGAATACATTAGTTTTTACTCGCTATATCTTAATTGCCTCAAATAATTTGCCACTTTAAAATTTCAATACACTATTAATTACATATTTTAGGTATGTAAGAGAAAAAATAAGAGAGAGAGTAAAACTTGAATAATGTGTAAATAATTAGTGGTGAAATAAATAAAGAATAAGGGTATATATTTTAGGTGTATAATTTATTATTTTTCTAAAATTGAGGCTATTTAATAGGCATCTTAATATGTGTGAAAACATATAAAATGATAAATAATTTAGGACAGAGGGAGTAATTAATTATTCTAAATAAAATATTTATTTATCTATTATTACGAATTTTGTGTTCTTCTTTTGTAGCATAGAATAGGATTACTAAAAATTCAACCATAAAGTAGCATACTATTAATAATTAAGTATTCGTCATTGAAAAATACTCAAACTATTGCTTATCTAAAAAAATGATTAACAAATTTTACAATTGACTTTGTCACATAATTAAAATTTATCATTTAAATATAGAAATAAGATATTTAAGATAAATAAAAAATTTACGTATGAGACTTAGGACCCACTTTTAAATATCTCATAGTACCTTCAAAAGCGTAGGACCAAACATGTTAATATGTATTTTTGCATATCCTTGTTCATTTGGGTAACGTAAAGTAATGATTGACGTTCAGAATCTTTGTTCATCATACATATGAGGAAGTATTTGGATTAGATACCCGCCAGCGTAGTTAGTCGGTGAAGTAAGGGAGTGCGGTGTATTTTATCCGAGTTTGAATTTATTTGTTGATATTTTTAGGTCGAACTCATCACACTTTGTTTGTTTAATATAATTTGTATTTTTCATGTGGTTTGCGACTTATTATATGAGGATGGAGTTTATTTTGTGCACTTCCATAGCTATGAGTTCTCTCGTACTTCGCACTACAACAAATATGATTTATAGTGGCACCATGCTTGATAACATTTTAAAGAAAATGTCACAAATTATTAATATAGTCACATTTTTTAAAAATGCCACAAAGTATAAGTGTTAATTTTACTGATTAGTGACATTTTTATACTATAGTGATATTTTATAATGTTACTTTTAACTATAATTGTGACATTGATACATTTAGCCACACCGCTACAAGTGGTACTTTGCTAGTGACATTTTATATATAACGACATTTTTCAAACTGCCACTTGTAGCGGTGTGGCTAAAAGTTAAATGTCATATCAAAACAAGATGTAACATTATAAAATGTCATAATATATAAAAATGTCACTAAATAGTATATTTAACATTTATAATTCCTGGCATTTTTAAAAAATGTAACTGTATTAATTTTTTCTCACATTTTTTTCAAAATGCCATCAAAGATCATTTTTGTTGTAGTGTTCCTTTGTCTCAAATTATTTATCATTTTATATGTTTTCACACATATTAAAGTATCTATTAATAATCTCAGTTTTAGGGAAAAAATAAATTATATATCTAAAATATTGTTATTCTTTATTTATTTCACCATTAGCTATCTTCAAATTATTTAAGTTTTACACAACTATTTCGCTTACGTACATAAAATATGTAAATAATAATGCATTAAAATTCTAAAATGATAAATAATTTTAAATAATTTTTTTTCTCTAAAATGACAGATAATTTGAAACTGGGAGTTAAAAAAAATATTAAGATTAGGATGATTAAATACGCGTGTAAAGTGTTATATTGGGATGAAGAATGAATAATTGCGTGATGGACCAAATTTTAATATTTGTGGGGACACCTCTCGACCTGTCACTATATGTGTGACTCTGCATGATTAGGTAAGCGGCTTGCCATTTCTACGTGTCTTCTTCTTCAACCGTAAAATGAAAAACAATATAAGTACTATTATTCATTAACACAAAAAAAAAAACCAAAACATCTATAATTGAAATTTAATTTTTTATATGTATTTTAAAATTTATATATTGATGTTATTTTCTTAGTGCCAGAAGATAGTTTGGAAAAAAATGAGTATTCAAAAGTGGTAAAAATTGCATATTTGGTACCGTACAGCGTCGCACTTTGTAATTATGGTACCACTGAATACATAAATGCACATTTAGTATCACAATTTAAATATTGATTGCAATGTTCATGTCACCAGCAAATGATTGGACTAAGTTGCCTACGTGCTCTGTACATGGCCGTTATTTCGTCTTTTGAGGAAAATGTTATCCATTTTTCTTTGAAAGATAAAATAACGTGATAATTTTATCCCTAAAAGAGAGAGAAACGTGATAATTTTTCCTCGAAAAGATAAGATAATAGCCATGTGCGCCATTTTCGTCCAATTATTTGACAGTAATATTATTATTTCAATCAATGTTTAAATTGTGGTACTAAATGTGCATTTACGTATCCAGATGTATCAAGGTTGCAGAGTGTCCTATTATATGGTAGCAAATATGTAATTTTCCATTTAAGAAGATACTTTATTTTGGCATGGTAAATTTGTCATAAATTAAAGATATGGAAAAAAATGCCTTTTGTTTATAATGATTTTCCATGTGATTTTCATTTCTATACATAAAATTATCATTTTATTTATTCCATGTAAATAATGTAGGGAAAAAAGAAAACAAGATAATGAAAAGCAATGAAAAGCGGCCTAGGAAAAACATGTATAGAGGAATAAGGCAAAGGCCATGGGGAAAATGGGCAGCTGAAATTCGTGACCCGAAAAAAGGTAGTCGAGTCTGGCTCGGAACTTTTAACTCGCCCGAGGAAGCTGCTCGAGCCTACGATCAAGCCGCCAAGCGCATACGCGGAGACAAAGCCAAGCTCAACTTCCCCAATGACAAGCCACCAACGCCACCTCAGCAGCCACCGGCCAAGAGGCAATGCGTTGTCCCCGAGCCACCCCTTCAATGCCCAAGCCCATACGAGCTGATTATAAAGGATGAGCTTTCGAGCTTGGAATCTTTCTTACTTGAGCCGGTTCCTGAGTCGTCGACTCAGTTTGGAATCGAGGAGCCTGTGGTCGACCCGGTTGACCTTTGGATGATGGAGGAATTTGCTGATTCTGATCAGCAGAGCTTGTTCTTCTAGAAGGAAAAAAAGAATATACTATATGATTATGTTATGTATGGAGTATGGAGTATGAAGTATGGAGTTATATATATGTTATGTTTTTGCAGTGTTTAATGTTTAGACATATATAATTATTAGTTATGGGATGGTATTTTGATATTTTGATATTGCATTGCAATACTGCACATATGATAATAATAATAATTTGCATGCAAATCATTGATATTGTTATTTTCTTATCTCCGTCCCATTAATTTTGGTCCCTTTAGGTTGGGCACGGAGTTTTAGGCACTTTGTTAAAAAAGTAAATTTTTTTAATTTTTGAGAGAGAAAGGGAGCCATGTTTTGGGACGTCCCAAAATAGAAATAGGAGTAAGAAAAGTGGGACTGAGGGAGTATGTTGTTATTTTGGGCAGATTTATGAAAAATCCGTCGAAATTCTGCTGCTCTCTTGTAGTGTTTACACTTGTAGTTTGGGGGCCTTGGCCCCCCAATAATTTTTTTTTTCTTTAATTTTTATGTCTTTTCTTTATATACATTATGCATTGTACAGGCTTAGTTTAATTAATTTGTTAATAATCAATTTAAAAAATTATACAAAATTTTGCAATACAAAAAGTATGCTTGTCAATTGTATTACGCAAGTATATAATAAATTTGCAATATGTACCATTTAATTTTTTTTCACCAAATCTTTACATAAAATATTAAAAAGACCACACTATCTTTTTCTTGTGTGAAATAACTAATTTGTTAAATTGATTGTACCCATTCTCTAAAAATATCTCACATATGCTCAATTTCGAATTGCATCTTTCATATAATTTTGTTATCTCTAATTTCATTTAAATGTACGTTAATTAATTTAATAACGTATTAAAAAGTATTAATAATTTAACTCGACCCCATCAACTCTATAATCCTGGATCCGCCCCTGGTTGTTACGATTAATTTTGGTCATGGTATATTATTGCATTAATGTTAGCTGGTCCATGTATTTTATTAAAGTTATCTGCTTGTTGATTTGTTGAAAGATGAGTTGGTGTTGAAACATCATATCTAATGCATTTTGCGGTTTATATGTAGATCCATATCAAGTGTGGTAGCATTAAATAAACATAGTATTTGAATTTCAATATTCAAATTCATAAAGTTAAGGCACGTGAACATGTGATATGTTTACATGTAAATGGATTACAAATTGAGTTGCACACTAAAATAATTAGATATTACATCTTTCGTTTAAATTATATGTCGTTTAAGGTTGTTGTACAATGATTGAGAAAGCTATTAATTACCTAAATTTTAGTAGAATAATAGTCTTATGATGATACTCTTGAAAAGAAATAAAAAAAAATTCTATGTCCCTAAATTTTTACTACTATTTCTTTTTTTGTGATGCCCTAACTAACCCTCTGTTCCTTTAAATGAAACTATTTTTTCCAACAATATCCTCTCACATGAAGTAGTGATTTGACACCACTAACTCTCAACCACTACTTTTAAGGGCATATATGTAAAAATACCTAAAATTTTTGCCTATTTATCTTTTACCTAAAACTCCGTGTAAAATGTGAAAGGATAAAAAAAGTAGGGACAAGGAAGTATGTAACTTCCCATATTGTCATTAATGAGAAAGGGTAGTTTGAAATTCCAAAACGACATGTATTTTAAAATATTTTCTTTTTACTTAAACGACATGAATTTTAAATCAGAGGAGTATTCAGTTTGATGAAAACAAGGACCGAAGTTATAGGAAATTTAATGACTTGATTTGATTCTCAGCTTAATGATAAATACTTATAAGTAAGATTAGTGGTAAAATTGCTTAGGTGTATGAGATAAATATATAGAAGACACATTTAACTCTTTATTAAAGAGGAGTACTTTAGTTTTGCTTAGGTTTCAATCGATTATGGAACTTTTATATGTCAATTGTAATATATTTGTCTCGTGATTCTGTAACATTTACAAAATTCTGCTTTAATAAATGTGTCTAAGTGAGTATGAATTAGAATTTATAGAATTTACACAATATATTTCATAAGTGGGTTCAATTATTGAGCAAAGGACATAAAAACTTATAATGCCCAAGTACTGCAGAAATTGATGCATCATACATTATTTAACCTAGTACAAACTTTTTTTTTTCGAGAGACAACCTAGTACAAACTTTAAGGTGACGAATATCTTATGCAACAGTTTTTCTAAGCAATGAATTTGGGAAGATTCTTCCCCGGAACATGTGGTCCAGGATTTTTCTTCTTTTCTATTTATTTTTTCTTTTCTCTTCTTCTTTTCTTTTTCCTTTTCTTCATTAATAATTCAAATTGTCTAATACAATACAATTAAAAAATATTGACATATTTTGTGTTGTAAATTTATAATACGATGTTTGTTTCTATCAAAATTACTATTTGCATTTTCCAAGCATTATGTTTTCTTTAAAAATATTTAATGTTTAATTAATTCTATTAAAAAAATTCAGTCTTAATTATTTCATAAATTATAACACAATGACACAATGAATTTGCAAATTCACATATTTGGAAATAAATAAAAATATAGCTACAACAACATTGAACGATTACATAAAATACATAATATATATAAAAAAACTAACACTTCAAGAAAAATAAAATTTAGTGAGAAAATATTATGTAACATTGTTGAAATTGTCAGTTTTTGCATATATTTTGTGACAAAAATGTTAATTTTGTCACAATAACCATAGTGATAAAATATATTTTAAAATTGTCACTAATAGTTGTTTGTGACAAGTGTATGAAACTTAAGTTATCATTATTGACAATTAGTGATACCCTTTCAGAAACACACTACAAGAAAAATGAATTTTAGTGACAAAATATGAAGTGGCATTGTTGAAATTATCACTTTCTGCATATATTTAGTGACAAAAATATTAGTTTTGTCACAATAAAAATATTGACAAGTGCAATAGTGACAAAATATATTTTTAAGTTATCACTAATGGCGATTAGTGACAAATGTGTGGACTTAAATTGTCACTATTGACAATTAGTGACACCCTTTCAGTGATAACCTAGAGACAATAAATATTGTCACTATAATTTAGTGACAACTTTTTAGTTGTCACTTTTGGGGTAACATTAAATGTCAATAGTGACAACTTTTTTACAACTCTCACCACTAGTGTATCTATAAATATCATTTTAGTGACAATAATTAAATTTTTGTCACTTTGTCTTTTATTATTTTGTCACTAAAATTTAAATTTTTTTGTAGTGACAACTTAGTAACAACAAATATTGTCACTATAATTTAGTGTTAGTTGTCATTTTTGGGACGTCACTAAATGTCAATAGTGACAATATTTTTATATTTCTTGTCAATAATGTGTCTATGTACATCATTTTAGTGACAATATTTAAATTTTTGTCACTTAGTCATTTAATATTTTGTTACTAAAATTTAAAATTTTTGTACAATATTATTTTGATAGGAACAATATATTACTATAAGTTTGCAACACAAACTATATAAATGTGTTTGATTTGTGTAAAAGAGTATTAGTTATAAGAAAGAAAAAATAAAGAAAGAATGAAAAAGAAAAAAAGAAAGGAGGAAGAAAAAAAAAAAAAAAGAAATTTGTAGACCACGTGGTGACCTGGTATGTAGAAGAATCTCCCATGAATTTGAGCTCAATTAGACAAAGGAATTAATCACTATCTACTTTTTCGGTGGGATAAGTCAAAATCAACATATTTTCAAGACAATGACACCCGCAGACATAAAATGACTCCATTCATGCACCCCGGTAAGAAAAGAAAAAAAGGAAAAAGGAAAAAGGAAAAAGGGAAAAAAAAAAAAAAAGGAACCCTAAATATAGGGATAATTACATAAAGATTTCACATCCCGGGGTGAAATAACATGTAAATATTTTAGGAAGTTCCATATTTGAGATACGAATTACAAATAAAATTACAGAAGAGAAAAAAAGCATTTCTCTCCCTAAACTTGAGTGTTTTTGCACTTTCTCCCCTAACATTTTTGAGTTAGCGCGCACTAATCCCCTCTCACCTTAATATTGCATATTACCACCTTTGCACGGCTTACGATCAAATTTGGGAAATTTTCTGTTGAATTTTCATCGTTTGGGTTTATTTAAGAACAATATGATATTTTAAGTACATTCATGATGAAATTTATAACTTTTACGTTTGAATACTCAATGGTCGTCGTTAATTAATATTGATATTTATCATCATTTTAGTAACCGAGTGTAATTTATAATTTTTAGCCCTTAATTATGCTCATGTAGTGCAGAAGAATTCGGGAAAGTTGACCATAACCTAAGCAAATTTGGCAATCTGTGATATTTACAATTTTACAGTAAGTTAGGGAAGTAAGTGGTAACTAAGAAAGGTTAAGGGAGAACTGCAAAAACACTCAACATTTAATATGAAGTTTTTTTTTTTTTTTTCACATAAATATATAGTATTCCCTTCGTTTCATATTACTTGGCACATTTATACTTTTCAAACAGATTAAGAAACTTCATAATGATGACTACTTTTTAATTTTTAATTAGTTAGTGGTGATCATTGAATTTTTCAACTCTAATGGAAAAAATGACAAAATTAAAAAAAAATGATTTAAAAATTTAAACATGCCAATTAATTTAAAATAATTTTTATTTACTTATTATCTTAATTTCAAAAGTTGAATACTTCCCCATTTAATTCCATTTGTCACATCTTCTACCCTATTCCAATTGCATATGTTCTAACACGAGTATAAATGGTAAGAAAACCGAATCAAATATTTGACTTCAACTACTTAGATTACATTGCTCATCACTTTCACATGTCTAGTAAATCATGGAATTTAGGACGGCCAACACCTTTCAAATATGCCCAAATTTAGGCATCTTTTGAAAATAAAATCAAATCTCCTCAAAGACGAAACATTGATTAGCTTTAATTAAAAAAAACATCGATCAATGTAAAATAACGAAGTACTAAAGCTCAACTCATATTTTGTTAGATTAAAACTCATTCAAAATATTGGAATAAGACAACATAGTCAACTAAATGATGAAAACTTTTCAAAAACATTAAAAAAAATTATAAAAAAAATGTTACTAAATTAAAATGAAAAAAAAACAAAGCTTAAAGTAAAATAATAGTTTTAGAATTACACCTTATTTTTGTTTTCATTAATACAAACTTTTCAATATTTAAAAAAAAAATGAAAATTTTGATCTTTCATTTCAAGCTCTTTACATTTCAGACCAATCTTAGTAAATTAATACTATTAAACTTGAAATTGAAGTCAAGCAAAACCTGAACAAGGTATTAATTACTCAACTCAAATCGAATCCTTAAGTAAAAACATTTATATAATAATTACTGGTTGGTGCTTGTCTTCTAGGCTAATAAATATTTAAATACAATAATGTGTCTAATAAGGGGGGAAATGCATGAACCCTGAAATGGTGTGTTGAGTGCCTAATCTAAGTGGGGCCTTATGCAGGAAACCTCTAGGTAACTAAATTCGCGCACCTGATGTGTCGACGCGCCCCAAATTCACTAATCGGAGCGAATTTGTAAATTGCGAAAAAAAAAAAAATACGAATTATAATATTTGGAGCGCAGATTTATTATATATAGAGTGCTATTTTAATTTTGATAAAGCGTGTATTGTCTTTATAAAAAAACTTGCACTAGAAAATTTAAATTCACGAATTTTAAAAAAAAATGAAATTATTATAATAGATTTTGTAAAGTTTATTGGTTTATTTTATAATGTATAAATACATGTAACTTGGAAGCATTACAATTTACAACCGTACAAAAAAATAATAGAAATAATACTTGTAACTTTATTTTGTAAAGTAAAGTTTACGGGCTTATTTTATAATTTACAAATAATTGTACCACAAATAGTACTTGTAACTTTATTTTGTAAACTTTATGGGTTTGTTTTCTAATGAATATGTAAATTAACAAAAATAATACTTCCTTCGTCCTTAAATTTTTATCCTCTAGAATTTTTGTTTTGGTATATCACTTAACTAAATTCTATTTTTTTTAAATGAGATTATTAATTTAAAATCACTTTCTCATAAAGTAATGCTTCGACATTACTATATCGTTTCAGTCACTATTTTTAAGGACATAAATGTGTAAGTAATTAATTTTAATTTTTTTAACCTCTTATCTAACCAAATTATTAACTCTAACTTGTAGTATTTTTTATTGTATGATTTGGATGAAGGTGGGGCTTGTAGGTGTGGTAATTTAATTTATATAATGAAGGGTATGGTACAAAAACAATAGCATTGAGTACAATATTTTCAACAATGGGGCATAGTTGTGGAGCTTGCATTGAGCTTAAATGAGTGGATGATTAAAAGTGGTGCCTCAACAATTCATTTGTGATCACGACTATCAATTATATTTCCGCCCTCCAAACAATCCCTTATCGAGCAATGACGATGGGTGGATCAATCTCTATCTCTCAACCCGTCTTCCAACAAATTGTCAAATATGAAGTTAGAATTGTAGAAAATATGTAATTTCAATAATATATGTATACCTAAGTATTTTTTGATTTTTTTTTAACTCCTTATCAACCCTACTCTCACATGCACAGTATGCACACACCAACTAACAACATGTGTATTTTTAACCAGCATAAATGCAAATTTTTCTTAAATATGTAATTCATGTTTTTCTTAAATAAGTAATTCCTTAAAATATCATTGATGAAAATGGCTAAGAAAATGAAATTAACTTATACTTATTAGTTGAATGACATACATTTTGCTCTTAATTCTTTTAAAAATGTAGTTTTAACTTATCTCTTTATTAATACTATGAATTAATTATTTTAATAGACGCTCTCATTTTTTAAAATTTTAATCTATCATGATCTAATTGAAGAAGGTAAATGACTTATTTAAATTTTTTATAGGAGAGTAAATGTACTATTTTTTAAGTCATAGATGGGTAAATTAAACATTAAGCATTTCAAGAGGGATAAATTGACATTAGCTCAACAGTTAATTTATAAAACAAAAAGAATCTGGCCCAAGGCATTTTCAATAATTTCTTTTATATCCTAGATACATTTTCTTAATTTTATTTGTGGCCTCTATTTTTTAACTTTGAGCCAACTTAGCTCTTCTTACATCTACTTAGTATGTTCCTTGAGAAAAGCGACCAATGAGATCCATTTCCTTCACAAAATTGAATTCATGCTATTGTCAAGGTAAACATTTTGTTAACAAATTTTCACCCTATAACTCTTGAAAAACTAACCTGATTATTCGTTTCTACTTGTTTTATAAGAAGGGTGAAATTAGTATGGGGTGGCATCACTTATCCCCTAAAGTGTCAATTGTAATACTTATTCCTTATGTTATAGTATTAAATATTTTATTTTAAAAATACCCCTGTTTCTTTTGAAACAAATACATTATTTCTTTATTAATTTATCAAAAAATATTTATGTTAATTATGAATTCATCCATCCACCAAATAATATTATATTTTAATTTCTTCATTTCTTCGATTTCCTTCGGTTTTATGGTCTCAAAATTTTTCTTTATTTTCGTCTCATTTTTTTCTTGATTTATGTTTCAATTTGTTTTCTTTATTTTATGTTTCAAATTTTTATATTTCTATCTCAATTTTTTTCTTTATATTTTCTATGTTTTTATTTGGTGATAATTATTTCATTTATTTTCAGTACGAATTATTATTAAAAATATTGAGTAATTCTCCTTCGAATTCTTTTCGCAAAATTCATGGTTGACACCAAGCAATATTATGTTTTAATTTCCTTATTTCTTCATCAATTTTTTTATTAATTATGAATACATCCATTTACCAAACAATATTAAATTTCAATTTCTCCATTTATTTTGCTTCTTTTGGTTATAAAAAAATGAGATGAAAATGAAGAAGAAATTTGAGATTGAAAAAAGTATGGTAAAAAAATGAAGAAATTAAAACATAATGTTGTTTAGTGGATGAATGGATTCATAATTAATAAAGAGACATTTTTATTTTTATAAATTAATAAAGATATTTTTATTTATGAAAGAGGCGGGGGCATTTTTGGAATAAAACTACAAAACTATAACAGATGGGGGTAAGTGTTACAATTGATACTTTAGGGGGGTAACTAATACCACCCCCATACTTTAAGGGGGAAACTGTATTTCACTCTATAAGAATAAATAATAAGAATAACAATTAGGTGGGCACAAAATATTGGGAAAAACTATGGGCCTGTTTGTTTGGTGTTTGGAAAAGTAATTTGGGAGAGTAGTGAAACTTTGTGAAATAATCTCGATTTGCATAATATTGTTTGTTTGGATTTTGAGAGAGTGGTTTGAGAAATAAAATTGGTATAAGTTTTTTTTGGAAGAGTTGGATTGTAGGTGTAAGATGTGTAAGACTTTATATCAAATCATGTTTATTGTCATATAAATTGTGTAAAAGATAGGTTACTTTATGTCAAATCAGAGTAGAGTTTGTATATGTTCTATTTAGAGATAAAAAAATTATTGTTTGTTCGAGTATTGAGATAGTAGTTTGAGAAATTGAGAAATGAAAATTTTATTTCAAAAAATAAAAAACAATATGTTTGTTTGATATTTCACAAACATGAAATTTTTTAGAAAACGCCAAACAAACAGACCCTATTTCATTGTATGGGCATGTTTTGCCTTTGACATTCAAGCCCTTACAGAATATCAGAACCACAGAAGTTAGCTGTATATATATCTAGCCCATTATGAATTCTTTTAAAGCCCAATTGACAGATAAGTCCAGGTGCATTGGGAACAGCCCATTATGAAATCTTTTAAAGCCCAATTGACAGATAAGTCCAGCTGAATTGGAAACAGCCACTTGCACTCTACAATCTACATTGGGGCCGTTTGGTAGGATGTATAGAATTAAGGTAGATTAAATTGGAGTCAGATTGAAGGTCATATTAAAAACATATTTGGTAGATTTGATTGAATGTTTCCATGTTTATTGTAAATTAATATAGATTTTGATTTGTGATTTATTTATGTATAATTTTTTTCTATTTTAAGATATTTGAGAAGAATTTATGATATTTAATGATATGTTAAAAATGAAATATGTAAATTTGAGGTTATTAGTGATATTTACCTAATTCATATTTATCTGGATTAACTAATCCATCCATGCCTGGGTGGATTATAATCTAGTCTTAATACCGGGTCGTAAGGATTTAATCCATTTGACCCGATATTAGAGCAATGCCACCAAACGTTGTATTAGCCCATATTAAATCATATCATATGACCTAATACCCCCTATTAGGTCCTACCAAACGACCCCATTATATATTCAAAACTTAAGAGAACACCCCCTGTTAGGTCCTACCAAACGGCCCCATTATATATTCAAAACTTAAGAGAACCATATAAGTAGGTACGAAATCAAACCAAGCTAATCAAACAAGCTTGAACGACATTTCTCGAATGATAACTTTTGAAGCTCGGTTTATCAAGCTACTTGATACTCGGTTCGAGCTAGTTCATGAAAGCTCATTCGAGCTCAGTTCGTTTAACAATCAACTAAAGCTCAACCACAATTTCAAACTCATAAAAAATTCAAACCAAGTTTGAAGAATGCATCATTGGATGCTACTCAGCTCATTTACACAATTATATAACTATAGAAGACTAATATGAAAAACTACCTCTACATGAACTGATGAGCCATAAACCTATCAGCAGATAAAAATTTGTACCTTTTTCATGCATTTAGAAGAAAAATTCTTTCGTGCATCCACTGCATGGATGACATGGTGCAACAAACTATTTAGATTACAGTGTTTCTAGGGGAAATGTGTATTGTCAAAGAAACGGATTAGCTGCACCACGGCATATGCAACCATACACGAAATAATCTTTGACATGGGTTTAAGCAATTGGAATTGATGGGAAAAAAAATTGGACATGTATAAAAAATATGCACCTCTAATTCAATTGCAGATAATATGATATGAAAGGTTCCTCACATACACACCTTCACATTAAACTAGGGGAAATTCATCTAAACTTTTCAGCCATGTATGAGCTTCTTTACTTAACATTATTTGCAACCACTAACCATTAACAAGCACATAGCAAAATAAATGAACACAAACATCTAAAAATTCCCATAAATAATCGAATTGTATATACAAAAGAAAATGTCATAATCTATAGTCGAGCCCCAAACGCATCAATATAAACATAATTATTTACATTAATTTACCAATCTAAGAACGAAAGGAGCCCCTAACTTATGATTAAACATTATTCAGGGAAGAAATTTCAATACCATTCAGCAAACTGGAGTCAATCCCATTTGAACCTTTTCTCGATCACCAAATCCGTCAGCAGCAAACCTCACCACTTTCTTATAAGCAAAATGCAAGCAATTCGACATCGCTATCCAGCACAAAACCTCATAAACTACATCGAAAGCAGGATCAGGTATCGAATCATCCGGAAACTCTTCCCAATTCGACCCTCCGTACCCACCGAAATTCCACCCCTTACCCCCACCTCCGCTCCCAAAATATCCATCACCATTACTAAAACCCCCTCCATCATTAAAAGTAAAGAATCTATTGTCTACACCGTCATCATCAGTTATAATTTTCCGTTTCACACGGCGGGTTTTCCGGAGGCGTGGCCTGGTTATGGTTCTCGTGGAAGGCGTCGAAGCGGCGGATACGTGGAAAGGCGGCGATGGTTGATCTGATGACGCGTCGGAAAGAGAAAGAACGTTGTGTGGGCGTTTGAGGAGGAAATTTGAGAAGCCTAAGGATTGTGCAGAGCATGCGATTGAAGATATTGTATCGGATATTACTGCGATCTCCATTGAAATTTGGGGAATTTTGAGAATTAGGGTTAGGGATCGCAGAAGGTTTTGGAAATTGGAGATCTTTTTTAAATACGACGAAAATAGGTTTGAACTTTGAAATTGTGGAAGGAAACGTCTTTGGTATTCTTTAGGTTTTCCCGAGTAAAGTGGGTTTCGAATCGGGTCGAGTTTGGGTAGCCCACGGCCCACCAAACGCGATTAGAATTTATGCTAAAAGTCAAATTTATGTTGCCCGTAAGATTCAATTTGGAAAAAAAAAAAAAAAAAAACCCTTTTTTTGTTTTCTTTTTAAGGAATAATTTAAGGGTCTTTCTAAAATAAGATTTTATAGAACATAAGTGTATATAAGATACCCCATCTCAGCCATTAAAAAAAGTCAACAACAAATCTGAACCACAAATTTTGGTCAAAATGTCCAATGATGCGTGTCATCGGACATTTAGAAAAAATAAACAAATGTTAAATTACATACTAACCCTTTAATTAATATGTTTAAAAAAATCTCCCTAATCTCTAATTAATATCAAATATCTTTCCAAAACAAAAACAAAAATCGAGAAAATTGCACTTTTCATACGAAATTTCTGCCTACTTTATATATTTCATACCAAACTTTTCAAAAAGACACATTTCGTACAAAAGTTGGATACCTTTTTTTTATATTTCATTTGGCCGCTAGTTTTCGGATGAAAAATATCACGTGCCAAATATGTGTCTGTTAACTCACCATTTTTATCTCTTAAGGGAACATTTACAATTGAACACAAAATAAACTAAATTCTTGAAGGGGATAATTGCAATTATTGCAACCCCGCCCAATTCCTCTTCATTCACCTCCGAGACCACA
Organism: Penstemon eatonii; assembly: GCA_038501285.1. Taxonomy (NCBI): domain Eukaryota; kingdom Viridiplantae; phylum Streptophyta; class Magnoliopsida; order Lamiales; family Plantaginaceae; genus Penstemon; species Penstemon eatonii. The sequence continues at coordinate 53,043,550 of CM076715.1, read as the reverse complement.
ACACCGCCCAGCCCTAATTCCTCGTACCCACACAACCCCACTTTCATTTTATGATTAGGATTTTCTTTTTTAGCAATCTCAATTAGTTCTAATTTTTTAACACAAATCAAATCATTTTAATATTTTTTGTATTATAATACATATTTTGAATTTTACCACCTAAAATATAAAATAAGTACGTATGAGATCCGTTGCATTTTTCCCCCTTAATGATTTATGCCAATTTCGATCGCCGAAAAACTCATATATGCGCCTCACATGTATTTTAAGGGTAAAATTAGTCAAAACATGACGTGCATTTTTTACTTTCTCTTTACAAATAAAATATTTTTCTACTTAACTTCGGATTTCCGGTTCTTTAATTACACGAGCGAAGTATTTGGACTTGTAAGAAGTGTTGTGACTAAAGGGGCACAATATTTTCCGCCGAACAAAAATTAAATAAAATTATTTTAGGCGGTAATTAAGTGATTATTTTGTACATGTGGGTGGTATATTGCAACAATATGTAACTTTGGGGGATAAGATTTTTGTCAAATTTTTAAAGTGAACTTCATAAATCATTTGAAAGTTTTTATCAAATTTTTTTTTTTAAATAACAGGGGTTTATTGCAAAAATTTAATGTTGTCAGGCGTTATTGATAATATTTTAATTTAAGGGGATGTTTTTTCATCATTTGATGGGGTAAAATTGTCATTTCGACTTGAGAGGGATATATTTTGCCAATAATTAAAAAAAGTACAGGGTTCTTTTTCTAATAAAAATAACATATGTTTTTTTAATTAGAAAAAACACAAGGGGTGTTGTTGAAATTTACTCATAAAAAAGGGTAAATTTGTCTTTGAGAAAATAAATTATTTTAACTTAAATTTTAAGGGGACATGTGTCACCAAGATAACTGCTATCTTATGTGCTCTCCATCCCTCGAAATCTCATTTTAAACGGACCCATGATTTAAGATTCAATTTAAGCTTGAAAAAAAATGGAGCATTCAGCATTGCACCACAACACCACCTTGCTTTTTGAACATTATTCCTTGAGAATTGAAATTTTGACATATTATAGCCTCGATTGACATAATCATGGGTAAAATTTTCCGAAAATTTGGTGAAATTCGTGTTCAATTCTCTCTAAGAATCATAATTAAAATGATTTTCCATGAAATTTCAAAAACCTTATAAAATCCTAGCGAATACTAACGGAGTTGGACGAAATCGATGAAATGACGCAATTGACCTCATCAATTTAACAAAAAAAACCAAAAAACCGTGTAAAATATCAGAACCCAATATTGACCAATTTGCCCCTGCCTTTTCATAACCCCGCTCTCAATCCAACCCCTCCCGTACAATTACAATCAAATCCTCTATTTTTTTTCAAACCCTTCTTCTTCCCCACCATCTTCAACCTCCATTGTTGCTCCACATCAAAATTTTGCAAACCCACCTTACGAAATCACAAGACCCGTACCACCAACAAACCCCAATACCCATTGTCTTACGTTTTCTGTGAAGCAAGACCACAAAAATCGAAGGTAAAATCAAAATTTTCTTTCAATTTTTTTTGGATTTTGTTCTTTTTTTTTGGTTTGCAGCAACACCCATTCGGTTTTTTTATATCCATTGCTAAACATACAAGTGAGCAATTGATAAATAAATTGGATTAAAAAATAAATCATATTTTTGTTAATGGTAGTTGATAATTCGTGAGTTTGATGTGATGTAAAAGAGCATGAAAACACACTTAAACTTGCATTATATTCAACTAGTTATTATGAAATAAATATGTTTTGAAGTACTTATTAAAAGGCGATGTTAATTATAAAATATTTTAGCAATTTATGTAATAGTAATTTATGCATTTTTATAAGGATTTCATTTTGCAAAAGAAATTGGTGAAAGTAATTATGTGTTACTAAATTGGGCATTTCTAATATGAGATACTTTGATTCAAGCATTCCTTGAGATAACTTGTCAGAAAATGACACGTGGCTTAATTTAATTTTATTTTTAATAGTTTAATATGTGAATTACAAGTTGATAGAATAGTGTCCTGCAAGCCAACTGTTTTGGCTGCATTTAATTGAAAGGACCATTCGATTGGATTAATAAATGCATTTATATATATGGTCAACTTTATCTTATGTAATAATTATCTACGCATAAGGATAGAAGTCCTTAGATCACAGGGCTATGGGACAACCCGTGGACTGATCTCCAAGGCCGTGATCTAAAACATATTCAAGAGTCATAGAATCCAATCGAGATAGGACATCGTTGGATTCGGTTAGACTCTCACTGTTGTGTATACTCCGATGAACTGGAGGACGCTGGGGTCCACGAGCGTGACTGGGATAGTCGATACACATAAGTGGGTGGTTTGCTGGGATGGCAAGCGCACTGAATACCCCAACTAGGAAATAACTCACCATGGAAGCGGTAGTCGCATATCGGGGTTCCAATTTACAAAAGTATACGAGGAACGATCCCTAACTACTTGAGATGATAGGGTTTATCTGGTGCGAGAACGTCTATGCTTTGATATGAGTCCCGACTGACTGGAGATCGCCAGAAAGTCTCTGTGGACTCATATTGGGTATAGAGGAAATCGTATGCAGATTCATATCATCAACAAAGGATCCATTGACCCGACTTGATAGGTTGGGAAATTCTCCTATGGATTTCTGTGAGAAATTAATTCTGGTAAAATCCTCGGCCGAGGTATCTGACGGCTTTATGTAAGTAGCTCATAAAGGTTAAGTCAAAGAGAATTATTTCGAGACCAGAATGCATAAGGTCAAGACAAAAGAAAAGGGAAACCGATGAAAGACCATACCCTTAAGTCTCGACAGGGAGATTGGTTGATGGAGAGATTATGTCGTATATGGAAATTGTAAATGATAAAAGGTTCACTGAATTAATTCACCAGTGATTGGGCTCCATGGGCTTGTGGCTGGACATCGACCGTGGAGTGTGGGAGAATTCCCAAATTGGCAGGGGTGCTAATTTTGGAATGATCAATCGACAGAGTGTTCGATTGATTTAGAGTAAGTCTTACTCGAATAATTAAATAATATTTAATTATAACCCACGGCCAATTATGTGGTGAACCTACGGGGGCATACACAATACACATGAAGCGAAAGCGAGGAAATGAGAACGACCGAGTCGACTGGGTCGACTGGGTGAATAATCGACTAGGTCGATTATGATGGGTGGGTCGACTGGGTCGACCCAATTGGAACAAAATGGGATCCAATTGGAATTGGATCAGGATCATAAATTAAATTCGAATTTAATTTGTGGATTAATTAATTAAGTTGGATTTAATTAATTAAAAGGGATTTTAATTAAATGGACTTAGAGTCTGATTTAATTAAATGGGAGATTAAGTTAATTAATTGGGCTATTTAACTGGAAGATTAAATAAAGCCTGGTCAAATTAATTAACTGGGCCATGAATTAATTAGAAGACTTGGTCTTCTAATTAAAGAGGGCCATGGCCCATGTAGGAGAGAGGAAACCTAGTCCTATTAGGACTAGGTTAGGGAGATAACTATAAGTAGCCTTCTTGTAGTTATTTTTCACACAACTCAACAAGCAAAATTTGAGCAAGAGCAAAATTTTCTCTCCCTCTCCCAAGCATAAAGTCGACCGAACCCTGTTCTTCCTTTGGAAGAATTTTTTCGTTTTCGACTTTGTTCCAAGATCGTTCCTAAATCCTAGATCATAATATATCTTGTGTTCTAGCTGATCAAGATTTATTATTTTCGTGTAATTGTGGTGTATCAACCCGTAGAGGCGCAACACGTGGGGCGCTGCTGCAGAGCTTGGATCGATACTTGCTGGAGGAGAAATCAGAGTTCGTTTTACTAGCCAAAGGATTTGCAAGGAGATAGGTATAACGTGTAAACTTATACTATCGTTTTTATTTATATTCATATATATACAACTAGAGAATATCCTGGCAAGATTCCGTAAGAGGTCCTAAAATTTTATATTCCGCTGTGCCTAGGGCTGTTTATCTTACCGAATCCCAACAGTGGTATCAGAGCCAACTCTAGGCTTTGTATATATATGAATTTGCAAATTCTGTGATTTAAATCATATGTTTGATTTATGTGGCTAGTTCTTTAACTTTGCATGTTTTAGAACATAGATCTGTTAACTTAGAGTTAATATAAAATTTTGATTCGAAAATTTTATCGTGTTAATTTTTATTTTGGATTGAATTAATTAAAACTGTTGATTTTAATTAATCAAGTAATCAAACACAAATTAAAACATAACAAAAGGAAAACAAAGTAATTAAGTCGACCTGGTATGCGGTACAAATTCTTGGTTTTCTTTTGTAAACACAGTTCACGTGACATGTGTGTAAAAGCATGCATGTTGTTTTAATTTGGCATGGGCTACGTAAATTTTGAAGCAATATCATGTATTGCAATTTGATTTGGTAAATTGCAAAATGTTGATTTTTAGTCAACTTGAAACCGTACGTACCACGGACATGATTTGGTGATTCAAAAATTTTCGTGGCAGAATTTTGGATAATCTTGAACAAAATCTTGGAGATTTGGTTGTTATGGAATTTTGGTGAATCTTGGATTGATCTTAGAGATCTAATTAAACAAGGAAACTTATAGTTTCATTTAATATAAGACATTTAATTAAAATTAATGTCTTGTAATTAATTACCAAGATTAAAGATCTTAGAGATCTTATTAAACAAGGAAACTTAGAGTTTCAATTGTAAGAAGAGATTTAATTAAAATTAATCTCTTCTAGTAAGTTACCAAGATTAAAGATCTTAGATATCTTATTAAATTAGGAAACTTGGAGTTTTGGATAAGGTAGAAATCTTGGTGGATTTGGACACTACCTTAGTTAACTGATCTATTCAAAATAGGATTATCTTGAAAATCTTGGAGATTTGTAAAATTGGGAAACTTAAAGTTTTGGATAAGATAGTAATCTTGGAAGATTTGTAACTATCTTAATTAACCAACTTTATCAAGATAAGGTTTGTAGATTACTTAGAGCTCAAGTAAGAGCTAATTAATCTTAGAGGTTAATTGTTAATTCAAAATTAATTAACTTGGATAATTTTTGTGAATTAAAATTAAACGAGCCGGTAAATTTACATTTATGCCTTTATGTGAATTTATGCATGTTCTTGAGTGAATATGTGGATTGGTTGATTTTGCCCTTAAGCCCTGTGTAGTTTTGGTTTATTTATATTATGGGTTGTAATTAAATGGGCCTGATTGGTGTCCTTGCTTGCGCAAACGAATGTAATAGAATAGGGCCATTTAAATTTGTAAGCTAGGCTTAGATTAGGCTTGGAGCCGAGAAGACCTCATGAAGACTTGGAGATCCACATGGAGGCCCATAACCTTGGAGGACATGGAGGCCCAATTCATTACATGGAGGCCCAATCAAGCTGGATATTACAAGAAGGCCCATGATGTATGGGTTAGAAAATTGTAATAGTTAGGACATTTAATTTCCACCCTAGACTGACCAATTGGTCCATCATGTGGCTCGTGATGGATCGCATAGGATGGGCAATCGACCAATCATATGTGCAATGCTAGGTGATATATGTTTACTATTATTCTTTGATGTATGTCTTGCATGCTTAGAATAGATCACGTAAACAAGATAAAGCATAATCTGATGAGACCTCGCACGAAGAAAACTTAAAACCTCCAATTGAACTTAAAAATTCAATTAGAATATTAAATCGAATAACGGGCGCATATGAATGGTGTCTATGGTCCGAGCCTATCCAATTACTAGGTCTTAGGCATATTGTACAAATATATCTCGATGTCTCACGAGTCGTGGGTCGAGCTATAGGAAGATGATATGTCTATTGCCTCGATGCACAATTTAGTGCCAAGGGAGGGGATAGCAAGGTTCTAGGCGCTGTCTCACGAGTCGTGGGGCGTCTAGGATTGAACTATTTCTCTTCACGAGTATTGGACATGATTTAACGCGAGTAAGTATGGATGTCTCACGAGTCGTGGGTCCATAACGAAAATCGAGGCTGAATGAAATCAAGGGTTAGCTGGGATGGTTAACCGGCGACGTGATCGCCCACCAAGTGGATCAATTGGTATGGCCAACGAGTCGTGGGTACTGAGCGATTGCATTTGGGCCTTGAGCCCATTAGGAAATTTTTATTTCCCGAACCTTATGTGGGGGCATAAGTATTCGATAAAAAATAGTGGGAGTAATTTACAAACGAAAAACCATGTTTGTAAATTATGCATTGATATTAATCTGCCGCGTATTTATCGTCATGTTTATGAGAGTTTTTCATAAGTTATGTATCCATGAATATTTACCATCATACTTGAATCAAATAAATTGACTGAACCCAAATGAATTTTGAATGACTTCAAAACTTGAGAAATTATTCTCGAGTCCAAGCCAGGACTAATCTCCTTACAAAGATTTCATTGGTTTTCCTTTCGAAGTTACACTTCGACTGGAATGGTGATAGGTTTCACCAAGCTGCCTTTTTGAAGTTACTCTTGAAATAAGAAAGGTGATAAGTTTCACCAGAGGTTGAGGATGGTTCTCAAGCCCAAATTTTCTTGAAGGCAAACATGAAGTCTCCCATGAATGGGAAGTAACATCTCGTTGAAAAGCTCAAAAGACTTATGAGATGGTAGAAGAGGAATGAATCCTCTCTGAAGGGAAATAACCTTGGAGGTTTTTCTGTAAGGATGATAAGTTGAAAAGTCAATCAAAATTGTTCTTCCATGGATTAAGATCAAGGGAAAGAGGGAATTGAACCTATTCATCCCATAAGGGATGATCAAATTTTATTGAACTTAACCTTATGGTTAAAGTAATGCATAAGGGTGTTGGATGCCCGATGAAGTACTCATTGATGCATTCAATGCATCTAAAGCCATGAATTATTTAGATCATTAGAATTTGCTTATACCATCCCTTGTCTTAAGGGATGTGATAGTTCCATAATGGTTGGAACTGATTGCGCTATAAGATTTATACGCAAAAGGTGTACATAAGCAAATGAGTATGGATACTCATATATCGACTAAATATAATATGCATAGTCAATAAAATATAAATAATCAAGATTTCACACACTTGAGTCGTTGTAAAAACCGAAAGGCGATACACGAATACTAAAATATATTTCCGAATTAAAAGATTCAAAGACTGAGCTCGACTGGGTCGAGCTTGACTGGGATGCTGTACATAGTAACCGACTTTCGAATCTTGCTTGATGGAAATTAGATTTAGTAGTTGGTTGCTAGGCAACCAAGAGGCATAAACAATTGCAATGGATTTAATCCATTTATAAGTGTGTGGAAACACTAAAGCATTAGTGGGAGATAAGGCGTCTCTAGTACCCTCATGGGTAAAAGTACGTTGTGATGTACAAATCCAAATTACTTTTGGAATAAAAGAAGAGAGCCTAATCAATGAAAGCATGTAAAAGATTTGGATCGATTCAAAATCAAACATGCATAGGCAGTACGCCATTGATTATTTGATAGATAATTAGATTCTCGAAATGTAAGACCCGCTCGAAACGTTGTCTGTTGTCAAGCATTCTGGACATGTAAATGTCCATTAAGAAATCTTACATGAAATTCTTTATTCAAAGAAATGAAACTTGATCGAGAAAATCGAAGATACTGAGCTAAGTATCTCTGAAGCCAGATCCAAAGCATATCACGTGATATGAGTTTTGGTATTGTACCTTCATATGCATTCATGCGCATATGGGGTCTCCCGCTTATGTGAATAAGCTGGTGGGAGATAAGTTGGATGTAAAGTCCATCTTATGCAATTCGTGGGGTATCCAGAAAACTCTATAGGATACAAGTTCTACGATCCTACAAGATAAACTAAGTTTGTCTCAAGGAACGCACACTTCTTGGAGAAGGATTTCTTGCTAGGCAAGAAGGAACACAACGTAGAACTAGATGAGGTCACTGAAGCTGAAAGGACCAACGAGGTCAATCAAGCCGACCCATCACCACAGGCAGTGGGAGAACATGAGCATGAAAGTGCACCAGAAAGTACACCGGTACTTCGTAAGTCAGAAAGACAACATAGAGAACCCGAGAGGTACTACGGTCTGCTGCGTGAGACTAGACAGTCTCTAACTGACCCAAGGACTTACGAAGAGGCTATGCTAGGCATAGACTCTGGAAAGTGGCGTGAAGCCATGGAATTCGAATTGGACTCCATGCACTCGAACAAGGTCTGGGCCTTGGTAGATCCACCAGTGGGAGTAGCTCCCGTGGGTTGCAAGTGGATCTATAAGCGAAAGCTTGGAGTGAACGGAGAGGTAATAACCTACAAGGCGCGACTAGTGGCAAAAGGATACACTCAAAGACCTGGAATTGACTTTGAGGAGACCTTCTCGCCCGTCGCAATGCCTAAATCCATTCGAATCTTGCTGGCCATAGCTGCGTGGTATAACTACGAGATATGGCAGATGGATGTAAAGACTGCCTTTCTCAATGGGGACATTGATAAGGAGATCTACATGGAGCAACCAAAAGGATATACATCCAAAGGAGATGAACACAAGGTGTGCAAACTCCAGAGGTCCATTTATGGACTGAAGCAAGCTTCCCGAAGTTGGAACATTCGTTTCGATGAGACAATCCAAACTTTTGGATTCATCAAAAACATGTTCGAACCTTGCGTGTACAAGAAGGTCAGTGGGAGTACAGTTGAATTTTTGTGCTTTATGTTGATGACATTCTTCTCATTGGGAACAAATGTGAAAGTGTTGTCCGAAACTAAAGCATGGTTATCTACACAATTCTCGATGAAGGATTTGGGAGAAGCATCCTTTGTACTAGGTACAAGGATCTACCGAGATAGATCAAAAGGACTGCTGGGCCTCTCCCAATCCCAGTACATAGATAAAATCTTGAAAAGATTTAGCATGGAAGAATCCAAGAGAGGATTGTTTCCAATGAGACATGGAATTGCACTCTCTAAGTCTATGGCCCCAAAGACCCCTGAAGAGAGAAGCAATATGTCTCAAGTACCATATGCATCCGCAATAGGAAGCATAATGTATGGTACGTTATGTACGAGACCAGACGTAGCATACGCTTTAAGCGTTACAAGTCGCTACCAGTCTGATCCAGGTGAGCAGCACTGGATAGCCGTAAATGCAATTCTGAAGTACCTGAGAAGGACTAATGAATTGTTCTTGGTATACGGTGGAGGAGAATTGAAATTGGAAGGCTATACTGATTCTAGCTTCCAATGTAATGTGGACGACTTCAAGTCGACATCTGGATACGTGTTCTGCCTCAATAGTGGTGCGGTAAGCTGGAAGAGCTCCAAGCAAAACACTACCGCAGATTCAACCACCGAGACATAATACATTGCCGCGAGTGAAGCAGCAAAGGAAGGTGTTTGGATGAAAAACTTCATCCAGGAATTGGATGTGATACCTAGCATTGTCGAGCCATTACTATCTTCTGTGATAATAATGGAGCCATCTCGCAAGCGAAGGAGTCGAGATCTCATCAGAATCCAAGCACGAACTAAGATGATACCATTTGATATTTATATCATTGGTAGAGGAGACATAAAGATGGAACGTGTCACCTCAAGGGATAATACGACGGACCCGCTGTCTAAGCCATTGCCTCAAAGGCATCCGAAAACATCTGTCTAAGATGGGAATCAGAAGTATGAAAAGTTGGCTTTAGTACAAGTGGGAGATTGATAGAATAGTGTCCTGCAAGCCAACTGTTTTGGCTGCATTTAATTGAAAGGACCATTCGATTGGATTAATAAATGCATTTATATATATGGTCAACTTTATCTTATGTAATAATTATCTACGCATAAGGATAGAAGTCCTTAGATCACAGGGCTATGGGACAACCCGTGGACTGATCTCCAAGGCCGTGATCTAGAACATATTCAAGAGTCATAGAATCCAATCGAGATAGGACATCGTTGGATTCGGTTAGACTCTCACTGTTGTGTATACTCCGATGAACTGGAGGACGCTGGGGTCCACGAGCGTGACTGGGATAGTCGATACACATAAGTGGGTGGTTTGCTGGGATGGCAAGCGCACTGAATACCCCAACTAGGAAATAACTCACCATGGAAGCGGTAGTCGCATATCGGGGTTCCAATTTACAAAAGTATACGAGGAACGATCCCTAACTACTTGAGATGATAGGGTTTATCTGGTGCGAGAACGTCTATGCTTTGATATGAGTCCCGACTGACTGGAGATCGCCAGAAAGTCTCTGTGGACTCATATTGGGTATAGAGGAAATCGTATGCAGATTCATATCATCAACAAAGGATCCATTGACCCGACTTGATAGGTTGGGAAATTCTCCTATGGATTTCTGTGAGAAATTAATTCTGGTAAAATCCTCGGCCGAGGTATCTGACGGCTTTATGTAAGTAGCTCATAAAGGTTAAGTCAAAGAGAATTATTTCGAGACCAGAATGCATAAGGTCAAGACAAAAGAAAAGGGAAACCGATGAAAGACCATACCCTTAAGTCTCGACAGGGAGATTGGTTGATGGAGAGATTATGTCGTATATGGAAATTGTAAATGATAAAAGGTTCACTGAATTAATTCACCAGTGATTGGGCTCCATGGGCTTGTGGCTGGACATCGACCGTGGAGTGTGGGAGAATTCCCAAATTGGCAGGGGTGCTAATTTTGGAATGATCAATCGACAGAGTGTTCGATTGATTTAGAGTAAGTCTTACTCGAATAATTAAATAATATTTAATTATAACCCACGGCCAATTATGTGGTGAACCTACGGGGGCATACACAATACACATGAAGCGAAAGCGAGGAAATGAGAACGACCGAGTCGACTGGGTCGACTGGGTGAATAATCGACTAGGTCGATTATGATGGGTGGGTCGACTGGGTCGACCCAATTGGAACAAAATGGGATCCAATTGGAATTGGATCAGGATCATAAATTAAATTGGAATTTAATTTGTGGATTAATTAATTAAGTTGGATTTAATTAATTAAAAGGGATTTTAATTAAATGGACTTAGAGTCTGATTTAATTAAATGGGAGATTAAGTTAATTAATTGGGCTATTTAACTGGAAGATTAAATAAAGCCTGGTCAAATTAATTAACTGGGCCATGAATTAATTAGAAGACTTGGTCTTCTAATTAAAGAGGGCCATGGCCCATGTAGGAGAGAGGAAACCTAGTCCTATTAGGACTAGGTTAGGGAGATAACTATAAGTAGCCTTCTTGTAGTTATTTTTCACACAACTCAACAAGCAAAATTTGAGCAAGAGCAAAATTTTCTCTCCCTCTCCCAAGCATAAAGTTGACTGAACCCTGTTCTTCCTTTGGAAGAATTTTTTCGTTTTCGACTTTGTTCCAAGATCGTTCCTAAATCCTAGATCATAATATATCTTGTGTTCTAGCTGATCAAGATTTATTATTTTCGTGTAATTGTGGTGTATCAACCCGTAGAGGCGCAACACGTGGGGCGCTGCTGCAGAGCTTGGATCGATACTTGCTGGAGGAGAAATCAGAGTTCGTTTTACTAGCCAAAGGATTTGCAAGGAGATAGGTATAACGTGTAAACTTATACTATCGTTTTTATTTATATTCATATATATACAACTAGAGAATATCCTGGCAAGATTCCGTAAGAGGTCCTAAAATTTTATATTCCGCTGTGCCTAGGGCTGTTTATCTTACCGAATCCCAACACAAGTTACCCTTATTAATAAACAAATATATCTAGTTTTAATTCATATAGCTCCCACGATTAGTTCTCAACTCTCTCTCTCTCTACTGATACTGAAAATTGACTAACCGAGAGTTTTTGTGCTAAAATTAAACGCGCCGCCGCGCCGGAGTAAGATCTGCCGAAGACAAAAAGAATTGGCCATTTTATTATGCAATTGATTGGCATAAGAGTGGGTGATTGATCTCTTTTGAAGGATTCGGGTGGTTGGGAGAAAAAAATTGTGGAGAGGAACAAGAGATTGTTTTGAAGAAAAATTAGTTTTACGCTAATATTTTTTTCTTTTATATAAGGGTATTATCGTCATTGTGACTGTACAACATTTTATTGTACATGTGCAAAATTCTCATGATTATTTGTACAGTTGCACAAATATTAACGGTCTAGATCTACTTTTTTTAAATTTAAAGGTTCAGATTGACATATCTCAAGAAAGGTCACCTATCATGGAATCTTATTTTAGAATTGGGGTACTAAATTTGATAAAAGTAATATAAGTTCAATGCCAGTTTACAACATTTAGGTCCATTCATTAACATAAATATCACAATGAACTCTCTCATGCACAAATATAACCAATGGTATATAACTGTCCATAAAATTGTTTAAGTGTGGGTAAAATGGGATATTCAATAAAATTAGGGTGCTGAAATCAGCAAAACCTGACGGTTCACCAATGGATGTAGTGTTTTTGAGATCTCCTGATGTCGTTATAATTATGATTCTTGAAGGAAATTTAAAGCGAAATTCATCAAACTTAGGAGGTCTCTGTAATTATTCCAAAACAATATGCATTTTGCATTCCAATAAAATGCATCTTACCAAGGAATAAACAATTTGAAAGTGAAATGTGTCAATGTTTTTAATTCTAATATTCGAAGTGGGATGTTTGGTTGTATAGAGATCTAGTTTGTCTTGGTTTGGTTTCATTCAAATCGGGTCAAACCCAATCAAGCAAAGAGATTGAAGAGTTCTCAGACGAAACTTCAAGTTTCAGACAAATCGGAACCTACACAAATCTACTTAAGACCTCTAGGGCCTGTTTAGATCGATTTTGGGCCCAAATGTTTCGCTCACGAAACGGGCCAAAATTGATCACTTTTAAGTTTGGGCCACAATTCAGCGAAACACAGTTTCACTAGTCAGCCCATACATCCTGAAACAAGCTATAAAGCTAGGGACTATTGTGCAGATTGCAGAGGTCTCATTTGTCAGCTTTGTACCATCAGAGCAAAGGTATAGTATGGAGAGAGAAAGATTGGGCTTTGTACGCTCTCTCTTCTCTCCGCACCATTTTCCTTTTTTACTAATATAAAATAAAGAAATCATTTTTCAGATTATTATATATATAAATTAATTTTTATGTTAATTATTGTTATTACTAATATTATAGGAGTACATAAAAAGTTAAGGTTTTTCTATACTGTCTTGTATAATAATTATTAATTATATATAAATTCAAAATTTCATAATTACTATATTATTTTTTGAGTAACATGTAATAAACAAAATATATATACACTAATCAATTATACACCAACATAAGATCATTATTAATATTCTAAATCAATATTACAATAATATTACTTTCATCACCTTAATTATAAAAATATTATTATAATCACAATCTCAATCAATACATTATATTATATTATATCATAATTCTATAAAGTCTTTGATTTGACATCTGTCATAAACTTTTCACCCCCAAACACCAACATCCAAAACCATGGTTTGCCATATCTCAACTTTTCAAAACCCATTATCTATTATTTTACTAATATTTTATTATCTCAATATTCCAACCAAAATCAATTCAAATCGTGTTTCACTTGTTTCGCCAAAACCATCCAAACATTTTTGAAACATCGAAACATGACGAAACAGAGCCAAAACCGATCCAAACGGGGCCCTAAAGTCATTGATTTAATTAACATCTGTCATCTATTTTTTACTTATAAAGTTATTGATTTGATATTTACCACCTACATTTCTCCTCCAAACCCCAACAATTAAACCTCAATCCAAGTCATATTTCAAAGTTTCAAAATCCTCTAACTATTATTTAATAATATTTTACAACCATTATCCAAATCGAGTTTCAAAGGTTTCGCCGAAACATCTAAAATCAATTATTGAGACCAAACCGAGACCAAACCCAATCAAACTACTTCCATATTAACCGTTAATGATCGGTCCGGCTTGTTGCGGCCCATCAAACGTGTTTAGAATTTTATGCTAAAAGTCAAATTACATTTTATTGAAGAGATTCAATAGTGTATGTTGCATGGATACATATACGGGGATACAGATATGGTGATACGAATTTTTGAAATTTATTGAATACCATACAGCATGGATACGGATGTGAAAATATAATGTAAATTTATGCATAAGCAAGTGGATCTTTCAATTCAAGCCTTAGAAGAAAAGATAATCCAATTTAACATAAACAAAAGTTATATAACTATAAAATCAAACATAATTCATTCTTAACATATCACAACAATGAAAATAAATTCATATTTGAGATTTCATGACCTAAGAGATAGACTTGAATAAGAGACTGAGTAGTGGTACTATTAGTTTATGTTTAATCCTAGAGACTTTATCATTTTATTATAATTTAAATTTGGCCCATAATATTACATAAAAAGCCCCCGGAGTGTCCTGATGTCCAACTAGTATATCCGATACATATCTATTTTAATTTTAATTTATTTTTATTATCGATAAGCCAAATGGCGTATCGGATACGTACCCAACACGTATCCTACGCGTTTCCGTATTTCCCATGTATCCGATACATTACTTTGTATTTTTTTGGAGTATCTATCATAGGATTCAATCATAGGTAACTTCTTAGAAGTGTCCATGCATCCTATTGGGTAGAATTCATAATTTGAAGGGCAATAGACATAAACACCTTTTATACTTTGTCTAACTCTCAAAAAAATATTTGTGTTATTTTAATTCCCAAAAAGTTATTTGTGCTCTCAAGTCAGTGTCAAATATACTCCCCAGAAAGGAGAGTGTGTTTCAAACATGGAAATTGCAAGTACTTGTTCATATTTTCTCTTTGATTTAACAATTTTATCCTTGACACTTAGTTATACGAGCGAAAGACAAAAACACCCTTTATGCTTTGTCTAACTCCCAAATATTTCACCCGTGTTATTTTAAACCCCAAAATCCCTATATGATCGGTTTTAATTACCACACTCAACTCAAATATATACTTGAGTTTTCAAAAGAAGCTCCATATGCTGCTCGCAAACTTCGAATCCGGCAATGAATGCACCGAAATCTCCATGCACGTCAGCCACCACTACCACTCTTTTTTTTTTTTAGGAAAAACCTTGTCACTGAAATTTGATTTTTTTAGATATTGTATAGCTAAACTCGTGTAAAATTATATGTACAACCCTATTTCTAAAGATTATTCATCATCATAAATTACTTCCATAAAAAATATTTGTGCAATTGTAAAATAACTTAATTATTTTTCATATTTTACGAAAATTTTCACGAAAGATGGTCCATATGTAACGATCTTTCTTTTTCTTAAGTAACAAACAAATTATTTTGTTACCAAAAGATGACACATCTGTAAAGATTTTTTTCTTTAGTAACAAAGAAGTTTCTTTGTTATAAAAAAATAGATGTTTTGTAACATTTGTGATTTAGTAATGTCATAATTTATTCGGTAAAATCAGTTAGCGTCTACCGAGGGGTTAGGTCAATTGCTCGAACGAAATATGGTCAGCACAAGGAATTAACCAAAGAAAGGTACGAGGACATCGGGGAGAAATTAATCCTCCCAGGCTCGACCATACCTGGGCCCGCTAATTCGAAAAAGTTCGACCGAAATATTTGTGCCCGCTAATTCGACCGGAAACAGCAGTAACAACCTAGGCGAGCAGTTTGTTATAGTCTGGACTCTGGACCTCCATAGTACCTTTGAAAAACATTTCCTTTCTTGAAGGAAAGATCGTAGTCGGATACTCTCGGCATCGGAGCTTTGTCAGGTTTTTTCGGATCCTAACGTTGAGATTTTTACCTTGTTCTGGTCCTTAAATAAATTAATTTCCTCCTGTGTCATATTTGGAAGCTAATGTCATTATCTCTGCAAAAGTTTGCGGCTGTTTTCGAAATAGAGCATTTCCAAACTGTCTGTTCTTTTTTAGGTCGAATAAGATTGAGATGATGTTATCTATATTCGTGGAATCGATCTTTAACAATTTCACATTGGAACTCCCCAACCAATTTCTCAAGGAGTCTCCTTCGTGTTGGCAGATTGTCCCCAAATAGCTCATAGGAAGTTTTTGTCTTTTCTAGCTGGCAAACTGTTGCTCTAATTTGTTGCAGAGTTCCCTGAAGCTAAGTATGGAATTCGGAGGTTGTTTTCCAAACTAATCCAACACTAAACCTTCGAAGGTGGTCACCATGAACTTTGCATTGTATTTTGCCGAGTGGTCATATAAGTTCATTATATTCAAAAAGTTAAATACATAATCGTTCGGATCCCCGGTGCCATTTTATCTGGGTAAGTGGGTTGGCAGAAGACCGGAAGCTTGTGTTTCTTTCATTTCCTTGCAGAAAGGCGAGGATGCGGTTATATTATTTTGCACTTCTCGAGATTGAGAAGAGCAAAAGCTCTTGACCGAGCATTTCCCTGCTCTGGTGGAACATTAGCTCTTCGTTGTCTAGGACCACCAGCTTGCCCCAAGACGCGAGTTCTTTGACCGTCGACAGGGGGTATCCGCTTGATCGGATCTCTGATAGGGTTGTTGTTGCGACCTCCCATTGACATCAGTCCTTTGGAGAGGTTGATGAGGATTCAATTCGGGATCGACCGGGTTCTGCGTCGACTTTTGCAATACTTGGTGGCAGAACATGCTTATTAGTTGAACCATCTGTTTGAACTGCTTGTTCCGTGAGGGCAAAGGTGGTGGGATATTTTTGTTATAAGAGAAAAGATGTAGGGAGAAAGTATGAAGTTGTTATTAATAATGAATCCAGGAAGGGGTATTTATACAAAGAGATAAGACTCCATAAATACCAAAATACCCAACCTAAACCTAATACTCCTAACACGCTAGAGTTATGCTCTAACTCTAACTCTAACACTCCCCCTCAAGCTAGAGCTAGTAGCTCTATGTTTGTTACAAATACGATAATCACTCGATAACAACTAAACATAAAACACCATAAATAAGAATAACTAAGTAAAGGTTGTAGCAATAGTTGACAATTGATGATGAACTTGATAACGAACTGCATTGAATTGGAGAACTCTTGGTAAACAATTTTAACGTCGAAACTAACACCTGCGAACACCGCGGTGACAACGATTGGCAAACCACCAATCAAAACATAACAAATGGATCACTTGATCCACATAAGCGACAATCTTGGGGATCAATGCCGACGCCGGGGATAACATCCGCTAACACTCTGTAGCTTCCTCGACCGTAATTTGATTCCAACCAAATGTCTAACAAATAGTGCGCGACGACCGCACTACCGAAAATTACCAAGCAACAATTCAGTTGCAACAACGTCCATCAACAACAACAATATCCAAAACCCAACAAACCAAACAACAAAAAATACCTAGAAAGCAAAAAATAATTATTACTCACTACTCCCCCTGAGCAACTAATCATAGAGTTGCTCAACACATCAATCCAAAAATATAACCACCAGAAGTCCAGAACAACTACTCATCTTTGCACTACTCTGGGTAAAAAAAATGGATTTGTTTAAGAAGATGGTAAATTTTTTTTTTCTTTTAATGATGGTGGGACAATAACGAAAAGACAGCGGCTTACTTGGAATGGCCAGCCGCCGCGGCGACCATCTAACTCAATTGTTGGGCTGTCCACTCATTGTGGGGCCCAACCCATTCAACTAATAAAGAAAAAAAATAAAAGGGTTTAGTAGTTGCTGCGTAACAGCAACTTGGTAATTAGAAAAAAGGCATTAAGCCCTCTACTACTCTCACTATTGCAAGTGGTAAGAAACAGAATTCACTCTACCTGATGCAAGCACAACTATCGAATGGAGAAGTGAATGTAGTTGGCAAGGATTCCTCCATTGATTTGTGGCACAAAAGACTTGGACACATGAGTCATAATGGTTTGCAGCTTCTGGCCAAGCAGAAACTCCTCCCTGATGTGACAGGTACTCCCTTACAGACTTGTGTTGATTGTTCGGCTGAAAAACAACACAAGTTTACTATTCAGAATACATCCACCAGTAGAAAATCTTATCCGCTAGATTTGGTGCATACAAATTTATGTTGGATGAAAGATAGAACATTTGGTGGTGCTTTATATTTTATTTCTTTCATTGATGATTTCTCGAGAAAAGTTTGGTGTTTTGCCTTGAAATCTAAAAATCAGGCACTTGAGGTTTTTAAGGTTTTTCAAGCAAAAGTTGAAAGAGAAATAGGAAGGAAATTGAAATGTATTCGTGCAGATAATGGTGATGATTATCGGGGTCCATTTGAGCAGTATTGCAATGATCATGGTATCAAGTTTGAGAAGAATTTTTCTCAACACAATGGTGTGTCTGAGAGAATGAATGTGACAATTTGCGAGCGAACAAGGTGTATGCTTTCACACTCGAAATTGTCTAAATCCTTTTGGGGTGAAGCAATGAGAACTGCAGTTGATTTAATTAACCTTTCTCCGTCAGTTCCTTTGGGTGGCGACATTCCAGACAGAGTTTGGACATGGAAAGAAGTTTCGTATGAGCATTTAAGAGTATTTGGTTGCAGAGCTTGTGTTCACATTCCAAAAGATGAAATATCCAAGCTTGATGATAAGAGTAAACTATGTATTTTCTTGGGATATGACCATGAAGAGTTTGGTTATAGGCTATGGGATCCGGTAAATAGAAATGTTGTCAGAAGCAAGGATGTTGTATTCCTTGAAGATCAGATTGTTGTTGATTCAGAGCAAAGTCAAAGATCAGAATTCAGTCAAGAAATTCCTGTCAACTTTCCAGTTCCTACACCGGCAGTTCAGGATTACGGGGGAGATGTACGAGACGTACATGATGACTATGTGATGCCTTCTGATGGGGGAGATCCCGAAAGTTCTATACAAGCAATATCAAAAGAGCAACTTGAAGCTTTCACTCATAGTGTAGGCTTGGTTGAACCCCACGCATGAGCTGGAGGGGGAGAATTGTCCACTCATTGTGGGGCCCAACCCATTCAACTAATAAAGAAAAAAATAAAAGGGTTTAGTAGTTGCTGCGTAACAGCAACTTGGTAATTAGAAAAAAGGCATTAAGCCCTCTACTACATTGGCAGCCGCAATAGTCACGCAAAAGAGAGAAGAGTGGAACTATTGGAATTAATTTTCGTTTGTGAAAGAGATCGAGGTACTATAAGTAATTGGTTTCGTCTCGGATTCAGTCAGAGATTCTTCACAAAGTGCTCAATCGTCCAGTTGGTTCGGGTTTTTATTCTTGCTCTTTAGTTTGGTGATTTATTTGTTCTCTGTGTTATTCAAGTTAGTGACTTGAGGTTTTTCATCTTGTTGGTGAGATTATTAATATTGTGATCCAAGAGTGTTCTCTTGAGAATTTGGTTAGCCCCTAGTGGTTTTAGGGAGGATTTTGTAAACCCATTATCATTATAGTGGTTGAGTTAGATCGGTTTTCGATCTCGTGGTTTTTTTCCGGTTTGGATTTCCACGTAAAATTGTCCTGTGCATATTTACTTTTCTCGCACCTTAATTCTTGTTTAGTTTAGTTAATTAGTGCTTGGGTTTAATGTGATCTTGTTATTCTCAATTTCAATCCGTGGATATTTGTGGGAAAGAACGAATTGCTTCCGTTGTGATATTAGTTGTTACTAATCTGATATTCTTTCCCTAACAATTTTGACTTGGAGAATTCCGTGGAAGGTTCGGATCAGGGATTTGATGACTTAAGGAGCCCTGTCTACCAACCGCTTCTTGATTAACGCGAGCTTTGGTGTGATTTGATCTCCGTTGTTCCTATTACATTAACCCCTTCTAAATAAACTAGAAAAGTGCACATACGTTGTACGTGTCTAGCTTTAATTTCATGTGTATTTTTCATAAATTAGAGTAAAATTAGCTATTTTTATGTCATAGAATATCATATATTTATGAATGATCAATTTATTTTTTAAGAAATTTTTTTTTATTAATTATTATTGGTTTACTAAAAATATGATAGCTTTGAATAGTTGTAATAAAATATAAAATAAGGACTGATTTAGTCATTAAATCTTATAAAATTGGTTCTCAAATAAGATCATAAGAACATTATTTAGTTCATTCCATCATAGTAGTTTTCAGGTCAAGTTTATCTGTTATTCATCGATGTCACATGTTTCATCCGTTTCTTCATAAATTTCATTCGAACTTTCATCTGTTTCACGAACATTTTTTCTTACTGGTTTCACCAGTTTTTTAACTAACTTAACCATTGTTTACCAATTTCTCCCGAATATTCATCGATTCATATGTTTTCACTGTTTAATTTTTTTTATCGATTTTTTCACTTTTTAATCAATTATAATATTTTTCATTGTTTTTCCATTTTTCGTTGATCTTTTTTTCAATTTAAACCATTTTCTTCCTATTTCACATTGTTTTTGTCGGTTAAAGTTTAACTCGTTTTCACCTATTTCACTGATTTCAGATGTTATTCACCTAAATTTTTCATTGATTAAACATGTTTTCACTGACTTCAAGCTTTTTTAACTGATTTTATCCGTTTCTTCATAAATTTCACCCAAACTTTCACCGATTCATATGTACTCACTGCTTAAACTTTTTTTACCGATTTATTTTATTTAGCAATTTTTTCTTTTTTTTATCGGTTATAATTTTTTTCATTGTTTTCTCGTTTTTGGTCGATTTCTTTTGTTTTTTTCTTCAGTTTAAACTATTTTTCTACCGATTTCATCAATTAAACTTTTTTTTTAACCGATTTCACTCGTTTTTACCATTTTAACCCATTTTACCTATTTTTCATGTTTTTAAACTAATTTCACATGTTATTCACCTGAATTTTTCATTGATTAAATATGTTCTTACCAACTTTCCGGTTTTTACCGATTTTACCCTTTTTTTTTACCGGCATTACCCAATTTTACTAAATTTCACTGGTTTCATTATTTTTCTTAGAAATTTCCTTCAAATTAATTTTCATCGATTTCACATATTTTGACCCATTTATTTTAACCGATTTTATCCGTTTTCATCTATTTTTCACAAATTTTACCCGATTTTTTTTATCGATTTCAGATGTATTTAAGATTTCACATGCATTTTTTCACCTGTTTAAAGTGTACATATATTGTACGTGTTTATTTAATTTCAGTGGTATTTTATTGTAAATCAGAGTAAAATTAATTCCATTATGTCATAAAATATCACATTAATGAATATTATTTAATTTATTGACTTCATCATGTGTATTTTCATCCATTTCTTTAGTTTTTTTGGGTTTAAACCATTTTTCTAATGGTTTGACTTTGTTTTTGTTGGTTGAACTATTTCATTTTATTGATTTCACTCATATTAACAAATTTTCACATGTTTTCACTCATTGATTTTACCTTTATTTACCGAATTTTCAACTCAAATAATTACACATCTTCAATTACTTTTAAGTATATCTCAAATTATTTCACTTACCTTATCATTTGGTCTTAATGCCTATGTCTGTCTCGTGATGATACTCCGTTATTTGTCCGTCAAATGTCATATAGTTGGTGATGAGGATGTTATTAATTGTAACTTGAGTGACTATATTTTTTATTCCTGAAAGTTGAGTGACCATTGTGTGTTTAGAGTTAAACTTGGCTGACTAAATATGCATTTTTCCCTCTAATTTGAATATACTTTTGTTTTTCTCCATATTCATGGTGCTTGGTTAGGAAGAAAGGAAGTCACAAATTTTCTTAAAATATTTTCTTACCAAATTTTTGATGAAAAATTTAAGGAAAATTCATGTCTAATTACATTTTATTAATATACTTAACAACTTGAATAAGGGCATTTTTGTCTTCACAAAAAAAAAAAAAAAAAAAAAAAACTTAAATTATTCACACTTTTAGTAGTAGAATAGATAATCTTTCAATTATACCTTGAGCATAATTTCATCCGTAATATAATGTACATATTAAGTGGGATTTAAAAAAAAAAATCAATATGTGATTGATCTAGTTGGAAGACGCTATTACCCTCAATGCCACGATTCAAGTTCTAATCCATGTTAAAAAACTCGAACTCGATCTACGAGGCCGTGACCATCCTCCCCACAGTCCTTAAAGAGTGGAATCGTAACACATTTGGGAACATTTTCGAAAAAAAACGTATCCTTCTTGCTAGAATTAATGGAATTCAAAAAAGCTTGTGTCGGGGCGAAGACGATTTCTTGAGCAACTTGGAGAACGAGTTGGTTGCGGAATATAATGATGTTATAACTCAAGAAGAACTACTTTGGTTCCAAAAATCAAGGATTCAATGGCTTGAATTTGGGGACAGAAACACCAAGTTCTATCATGTTACGACACTAAATCGTCATCGCAAAAATAGAGTTACGGCTCTCAAAATTAATGGAGTGTGGCAGTATGAGGACGAGTTATTGAAACTCCATGTCTTTGAGTATTTTTCAAGCTTATTCCGACAAGCTAATGACGAAGGGAATTGGGTGCTTCCGGTTAGCAAGCTTCAAGTGAAACTTAGTGGCGAGGACTGCTGGGATTTGTCTAAATCGGTCACGTACAAAGAAGTGAAACATGTGGTCCAAAGTCTCAATCCGCACAAGGCACCGGGTCCGGATGGATTCCAAGCTTTTTTCTACCAAAAATATTGGAAAGATGTGGGGGTTTCGGTATTCGAGTTAGTCTAGAATGCTTTCACCCATGGTCATTTCAATGAAGCACTTGGTGAATCCTTCATTTGTCTTATACCAAAAGAAACTAGCCCGGAAACAATCTCTAAATTCCGTTCAATTGCTTTGTGCAATGTACTCTACAAGGTCATTACAAAAACCATTGCACAACGCCTTAAACCACTCATGCCTAAACTCATTGGGCCTCTTCAAAGTAGCTTTATTCCGGGGAGGGGTACGCATGATAATATATTGATGATCCAAGAACTACTTCATAGCTTAATGAAAAGGAAAAAGAACAAGATTGGGAGTATGATTGTGAAACTTGATCTTGAAAAGGCTTATGATCGAGTGAGTTGGAGATTCTTAGAAGAAACCCTCCACTTCTTTGGATTTCCGGATATAGTGATTCGTCTAATTCTCAAGTGTGTGAAGTGTGCGAAACCTCGTATTCTTTGGAATGGGGAACCGTTAGATGCTATTCAACCTACTTGTGGGCTTCGACACTGTAACGGCCCGACTCTGCGGGTCCGTCGGATAACGGTCGAAAATTTATTATTATTTTAAAAAAGAGTCAAAATATCGAAACCTTTAAAAGAACGATAAATTAAAATCGAGAATTAACGATTTTAAGCGGAAGCGGTTTAAAACGATATAAGAACAATTTTGATTTCTAAGTTTAAAGCGGAAGTAATTAAAACAAATTTTAGCGGATGACATGACATGGTGAAACAACTTCTGGGACTCAAAAGAATTACAAGAAGATTAAGATTAATATTTGAAAAAATTAAAATCATTTTCTATAGATATTCCCATTTTACAAAATTAACTAAAATACCAAGATATTTAGCAAGATATAATAAAAATGAACTTAGACATTATAGGAGGTTTAAAATATGAGTTCAAACGAAAATCATAAAACCAAATAAGAATTTAAAAAAAAGTTCAACTACTCTCTGGAACTAGGGTGGGATCGCAACCGTGATGACCTAACCGCAACATGAACTATCATTTACCCCAAACACCTATAGCTGAAAAGATTGAAACACAGAATGCATAAGTTGATCGTCCAACTTAGTGAGGCTGTAGTGCACTTGTGCGTGATGCAACATAATATACGTGAGCATATACAATAGTACAGTAATGAACATATGCTATAACAATTTAAGCACGTTAAACAAGTAACCAACATTTGTTGATGTCGTCCTCCTCTTACCCTCCAACCCACAGTCAGGAAAACCACCACCGAACACTCCAAGTAAGGTGCGACCTTACATAACAGTGCGCATTGACGTCAAATGCCAGGAGTTTGACATTCACTTCCCAAGTGTAACCTCCACACTTGGTTCTTGAAGCGGATCTACGGTGGATCGAGGTAACCCTCCGGCCCTTACCTTCCGGGTTAACAACGATTCCGCACACCAAAATAGGGTCCCACACAGTAATAGTAAACAGTACAGTAACAATAACAGTTCAGTAACAGGAAATCGGTAAACAACTTAATAACAGTTATGACTCGACCTACTAGTACATTTAGACTTACACACAAGTAACACATAGCACTCACCCGAGGAGCTTATTACGGCGATCAAAATTCCACAATGAAGTGTATACGAAACATGAGCAAATACTTATACGACTAAGAATGTATCTAACAACCTTATTAAAACGTAACTAATGAAAATCCTACACAAGGATTTCCTAAACTAAACTATCACACAAAAGTGTTTAAAACTTATGACATCAACTTCAATTAAGAGATATTATTTTCAAAACTCAAAATCCTAATTAAATAACACAACTCCAAAACAGCAAATTTTTGCCTTCATTTTCCAGATTTTTAAAACAGCCCCTAAACTTTTAAGAATATCCATTTTTGCAAAATTTTGCAACAAACATTAAATCAAAAGACTTTTAGCAAAACTCACGAAAATCAAATAAAAGTATTAAAGTAACTTGTTACTTTAAAATTCAAATCTATGAAAATCCCACAAGTTTAAAACTTTCAAAAATACCCTCATAGTTTTGAAAACTTAATAAAACCAATTTTCTTGAAAATTAATTCAAGATCCACGCATTTAAGTGATATTTAAAAATAATCAATCATAATTTCAATATAAAACTGAGATTTAACAATAAGTTTTAATAACTTTTCACAAACTAACAATGAGAAACAAAATTTCTTTGATCATAAATTTTCTTCAGTAAAATTTACAAATTTCAATCTTAAAACAATAGTGAACAAATCACTACATTAATTTAATAAATCAAAAGTTTGTAAAAATAGCGACCAAACAACACCTTTACCCCCTTATTTTCAGATTTATAAAAATAATCCCAAATATTTCCAAAACTCCCATTTTTGCAAGATATCGAAACAAACTTTAAAGCAAATGCTTTTCAAGTAAACCTAACCAATTATCAAACGAAATAGATATTTTCAGTCCATTATACTCTTAAAATTTTGCAATCATAGTCCTTGAACTTTTAAAATTTTTCAAAAATAGCCCCCAAAGTTTCAATAATTATAAACAATAACTTTCTTACAAAAATAAATCAAATCCAAATATCTAATAAATATTTATTTAAACCAAGCAAACCATCCTTATAGCTAAAATCGAGTTAATCGAGATACATGCATAACATAGTACGAACTCAAACTAAATTCTAAAGTAAAAAATTAACCACAATGTAAATAATGCACAATAACATTTAGGCTCAAGGAACTATCTAACGAACTCAAATCGAAAAATGAAGACCGAAAATGGAATACCCATTTCGAGACGAAGTCGCTGACCAGAGCAGGCACCGTTGACCGGCGTTGACAACCGTTGACCACCGTTGACCGACACCGGAAAATGAGCCGAACCCACTTCCACTCTCTTCTAAGCCTAGAACACCGTGGTGAAGCCCAATTGTCGAAGATATGACCGGAAAAGGGACATGCATGGAAACCCACTTAAAACCGCCACTTCCTCCTCTAATTTCCGCCGGAAAACACCTTCTATTCCTTCAATTACCACCACCATTGTGTTCCTCTCGTCGAGTAGATCAATTTTGACTACTCATTTACTTGATTTGGTTAAGAAATGAAGAAGTTACACACAAAATAAGGAAGTGGAGTTTTGTGTGTGAAAACACACGTTTTAGTGTGTGTAAATGTAGGAGAAGAAGTGAATGAGGGAAATGGGCTGGTTTTAATTCATATTTAATGGGTGTTTTGCATTTAACACCCTAAAAAAGATGGGTAATACATTTTAGTTCTCAAAGTCTTGGGACAATATATCAATCCCTCTTTTTATTTTATTCTTGCATTTAAATCCTTAAAATAACACAAGAGTGAGTAGTTATAATTCATAATTTGCACAACAATAATAGTTTAAGTGATATTAATTTAAATCACTTCAAATTAAAAAAATATGCTCACTCGTTGAATTTTTTAACAACATAGATATGAATTTTAATTTCAATTGTTAAATCTACATAATTAAAATTATAAATTTCAAGTAAATTAAAATTATAGGAAGGAAAATTCATAAATGAATTTTTCGGGGTTTACAGTCAAGGGGATCCGTTATCGCCATACTTATTTGTGCTCTGTATTGAGCGACTCTCATACTTAATCGGAGAGACATTGGTGAGGAAGCATTGGCAGCCCTTAAGTCCGTGCAGAGGTGGGCCGAAGCTATCCCATCTTTTCTTCGCGGATGACCTTTTACTCATGGCTAAGGCTACAACTAAGAATGCAACATATATTCGGAAGGTGCTTGACACCTTTTGTGGAGCTTCGGGGCTGAAGGTTAGCTATCAAAAATCCAAGGTCTTCTTCGCTAAAGGGGGTGAAGGAAGGGTGAAGAGAGAAATCACTTCCATCTTGAGCATTGGGCATACAAACAACCTTGGTCGATACTTGGGGGTACCGATAAATTCATGAAAGGATCACTTTAGAGAGCTTATTGATCGAGTGACAAATAGACTTGCTTCGTGGAAAGCTAAATTGCTATCCCTTGCCGGTAGGGCGACCCTCATTAAATCTGTAACTTCAGCAATTCCTAACCATGTTATGAAAACAACATGGTTGCCAACCACCACATGTAACCAACTAGATAAGTTGAATCGCAGTTTCTTGTTGTCCTCAGACATAGCGCAACGGAAGCTTCACCTTGTTGGATGGTCCAAAGTCACTAAGAAAAAGAAACATGGTGGTTTGGGAATCAAGCAAGCAAGAAAAATGAATATCGCTTTGCTTGCTAAGATTGGTTGGAAGACGATGAACGGGGAGAACCAACTTTGGGGAGATACGTTCAGGGCTAAATATCTTAGGGGCAGTGGGCCCTTAAACTATGTGATTAAGAATGGGGACTCCGCTAATTGGAAGGGTGTGATCCGTAGCTTGAAGGAGGTGAAGAATTGTATTGGCTGGAGGTTGGGAAATGGACAGAATATCTCCATTTGGAGGGACAGATGGGTTGGAACTGGTCCACTAATTGAAAGAATGGAAGGGATTATTCGAGATGAGGAGAAAAACTGGAAAGTCGCGGAGCTGATTGATTATAGCTTGTGTTGGAATAGGAGAAAAATACATACTAGAATGCCAGAAAATATTTGGAGTGAAATATTGTCGGTTCTCATCCCTCTCACACTCGATCAAGACGATAAGATGTTGTGGATAGGTGCTGCTAATGGAAAATTCTCTTGTCGATCGGCTTATTCTTGTCTTGACCAAGAGGTGGATACGGAAGTAGAGAATGGGGGCTGTGATTGGAGTTGGTTATGGAAGTGCAAGTGTTCGGAAAGAATTCGACATTTCTTTTGGATTTGTCTCCTTAATAGCCTCATTAACAACTCTCTTAGGTTTGAAAGGAGAATCGCCTCGTCAAGCACTTGCTCCTGATGCTATAGTCATTCAGAAACCATGGTTCACGCCCTTAGAGATTGTCGGTGGGCAAAGGAGGTCTGGGAATTTATTATAGCTCCTACTCAATGGTTGAATTTTCTGCATATGGATCCCGGGAGGTGGATCAAGGATAACATAACTCTAAAAAAGTTTGACAATATTATTCTTCCCTCCCTCCCTTGGGTTACGATTTTTGTGGCAACAACATGGTGTATTTGGAAGGCAAGAAACAAGTTTATCTTTCAAAACGCTAGAGAGTCTAAAGAGCAAACGATATTTATTGCCAAACGATTGGCGAAAGATCTCTCTAGAATTTCCAGCCCAAGAAATCAAAAAGAAAAAGGCATTGGTGGGTCAATCAAGTGGAGGAAACCGGACAAAGGTTGGCATAAAATGAATACGGATGGGAGTGTTTTGACCACTAGAAGAAGTGCGGCTGCCGGAGGTCTTCTAAGAAATGAGTCTAGCGATTGGATTGGTGGTTTTGCTTACAGACTTGGAGATGTGTCCATCACTATGGCGGAATTAATCGCAGCCAGAGAAGGCTGAAATTGGCTTGGGAAAGATGGGTCCCGAAACTCGAGCTTGAGATTGACTCGTAAGTGGTAGTAAAGTTGATAAAGAGCGCGGACACGAGTTGCAATCCCATTGGGGAGAATTATTGAAGATTGTCGAGTGCTTCTTAGGATGCTGTGGGAAAACCGGATAGTGCATACTAAAAGAAGTGGTAACGGTTGTGCTGATGCACTTGCAAAATTAGGACATGAGCTGGAGGACACCAAGTACTTTTGGGAGGAGGCTCCTCAAGAGTTGTTGCTGTTGTTAGAAGAAGATTTGATTTAATTTCTTACTGTTTCTTGTTTGTACCAAAAAAAAATGTTAAAATAGTTCTCATATATATTATAATATGTTCGACACGTTTTGAAAGAGATTAGACTATGCGAAAAAAATATAATGGAGTATTTTGTGGGAAGGGAACCCTCAAATTCAATGGAACTAAAACTTGACTGCTTTGTTGAAATATATTGATATTAACAATTTTGCCTAGCGGTTTAAGAATTGAGTTTGAAAAGGTTAATTCTTGTATAATTGATTTTCAAAAATTGATTATATGAGTATTCAAATCGTGTTAATTCAAATTGAAAATTTATCAAATAAAAGAAATAATCTAAATTTGGTTTAATGTGTATAATGAAGTGAACTTAAGTAAAAGTATAATGAATCGAGTTCTAATGAATTTAAATTAAAATTTGAGTAACTTGATATTTATTTTGGTCATAATACAATAAAATCAAAAATAATTCTCCCATTTTATTTCTTACAGTTTTTTAAGTTAGGATATTTTATGTAAAATGATTTTTTTATCACCACAAGAGAAAAGTTTAATCCTACTGACAAAATGTTTTTTTATCAATGTTAAACTTGTCTTTAACATAAAAAAGGTAAATGTTAAACTTGTCATTAAGAGAATTATGTGACATGTCAATTAATTTTCATTTTTTTGAATTTTATTTATAAAATATTATAATAAAATTCTTTTAATTATTTTATCTCACTAACGAATTCTCTCAAATGAC
The DNA here is from genome assembly GCA_038501285.1 of Penstemon eatonii. NCBI lineage: Eukaryota > Viridiplantae > Streptophyta > Magnoliopsida > Lamiales > Plantaginaceae > Penstemon > Penstemon eatonii. The sequence goes on along the minus strand of CM076715.1, from coordinate 53,014,400 downwards.
ATATTAAATATCAAATGAATTACGCAATATCTTTAAAATATTAACCTAATAGTTATTACACAATATCAAAATTAATCCACGTACGGAAATAACATATTAAGTTGTCTTCATTTTGTCTAGTATAATAAAAATTAAAGGCAATTTTACAATTAATGTCAGTAATTCCACGAAGGTGGGAATGAACCTCATTTGTTATCCGATCAATCATGACTATTATTCCCTCGACGTCGGGCCAATCGCCTCCGAGTCAACAACGCTGCACGCTCCAAATTGTCAACGGGACCAATATGTGATGAAGCATCACTAATGGAATAATCAGGCATCGAATTTTGATGTATGGTTCGCGCATTGTTGGAATATGTAGTATGGCTCGAGATGTCATGAATTATTCCTCCTGGCGGGATACGACGATGAAGAGCAGGAGGATCCGAGTTCAAACTTTCAGAGAGCTCTATGACGACTGTGTCATCATACTCAGTACCACCAAAGGCATTTTTCATCATTTCATAGTGGTCCTCGGAAGAGCCAAAATGACGCTCACATCTAGAAATATCCTGCAAATAAATACACAAGTTAGATACATACCGATATATTATAATAGTAACATTATAATTACGAAAATATTTTGGCTATTGTTACTTACCGTGGCAGCAGATAAGCGAATAGGATAGGGGACAATGACCATTTCATGCCCACCCATTTCTATGATGCCTTCATAGTTTCACAACTTTGTAAATATGTTAAAACGATTCACAAGGTCATAAAAACATGTTCGTACAGACGACTTGAGTCACTACTAGAAAAACTGTTTTTAGCGACGGAATTTAGAGGCGAAAATGAAATCCGTCGCTAAATTGCACTAAAATAGCGACGGAAACTCTATTCCGTCGCTACATTCAGTCGCTAAAATAATCCGTCGCTAATTCCGTCGCTAAATCGGACCAAAATAGCGACGGGTCATTTATTCATCGCTAAATTCCGTCGCTAAAATATCAGTTCCTAGATCCGTCACTATTTCCGTCGCTAAGAAACTATTTATTTTTAAAAAAAAAAAAAGAATTCAGCGACGGAAATACATTTCCGTCGCTAAAAGATATCTGCCAGCGACGGAAATATATTGTGGCGGCCCGGCTCCGCGGGTCCGTCAAATAACGGTCGAAAAATTATTATTATTTTGAAAGTGTTAAAATACCGAAATTTTTTTTCCCTTTCTTTTTTTTTTTAAACGAAACGATGAATTAAAAGTTTTAAAGCGGAAGCGGTTTATAACAAAATAATAACAATTTAAATTACTACGTTTTTGACAAAAAAATAAAACCTATTTTCATAGGAGAGGTTTAAAGCAGAAGCATATAATCATAACATATAAAAATAATTGAACAAAATCAATCGAGAGAGATTAATAAGTAATTTATGAATATCTTGTCTTTTTTGCGAAAATATAAATCAATTTTAACGATTCAAATATTGTAGGCAACGTTTTAAACAAATTTGAAAAATGGCATAACTCGATAGCAAAGTATTACTACTCTCCTGAATACTAGGGTGGGACAGCAACCGTGACGACCTAACCACAATCCGACTATTAATTCCAGAACACCTGAAACTGAAAAGAATGAAACACGGAACGCATAAGTTGGTTGTCCAACTTAGTGAGGCTATGTGCGAATTTGCACGGTGATGCGAGGATGCAACATATTATATAACGTGAACATGTTATCAAGCAAATTAAGCATATATTCAAGACGGAAGAAAGATGGAATTCACATAACCAAGAATTTTTGATGCCGTCCTCCACTTACCCTCCATCCTCAGTCTGATGTCCATCCAAACACACCGAGTAAGGAGCGACCTTACTATTTGAAATGCATCGACATGTCTTTGCCGGAGTTCGTCCTTACTCCCCAAGTGTTCCTCCCCACTTGGGTTGTAAGGTCAGGCCTACGGGTAACCGTGACAATCCTGCCGGCCCTTGCCGGCCAGGTTGGCATCGGGTCCATATACCAATCAAAAGGGGCCCACACAAAATCGGAAACAAATGGAAACATATAGTCGGAAACAAACGGAACATAACATATCAAACATATTTAACATATTATCAACATTTAATAGCTTATAATGTGCAATTTTAGGTGTCGTGATAGTTTAGTAAAATGTATTTGCATCTAGTAGATTCGGATGTAGCATGTATTGGATTATCATGTTGATATACTTAGGATTTCAAGCGAGTAATGTCTACATAACAAGTCCAATCTTATCGTGACAACATGCAAGAGAAATTATAATATAAGACATTCTTTGATTATTAAAAGCATTAGTAAATATTTGACTCGATCTACAAGCACATCGGACCGACATACAAATTAAACACACATCGCTCACCTTTGTCGCTTAGTATAGCGACTAAAACTCCACAATGATGTGTATCCGAAACCTGAGCAAGTACGTATACGACTTAGAATGTATTTAACAACCTTACTTAAACATAACCGATGAAAATCCTACACAAGGATTTCCTAAACTAACACATCGCACACAAGAACTTAGAACTTTCGACATCAAACTCCAACTAAAAGTTATTATTTTCAAAACTCGAAATTCTAATTACAAAAACAGCCCCAAAATAGCAAAATTTTCCCTTCATTTTTCAGATTTACAAAACAGCCCCTAAACTTTGAAAAACATCCATTTTTTTCGAAAATTTGCAGCAAACTTTAAATCAAAAGATTTTTAACTAAACTCAAATCGAAAATCAAATAAAAGTATTAAGTATCTTGTTGCTTCATAAACCAAATCTTTAAAATTCCCACAAGTTTAAAACTTTTCGAAAATACCCTCATAGTTTTAAAAACATAGAAAAATCAACTTTCTTGAAAAAATAATTCAAGATTCAAGCATTTAAGCAATATTTTAAAAATAATCAAGCATAATTTCAATATAAAACTAAGATTAACAATAAGTTTTAATAATTTTTTTTTTCACAAACTAACATTGAGAAACAAAAGTTCTTTAATTATAAATTTTCTACGGAAAAATTTACAAATTTTCAATCTTATAACTAAAATGAATAAAACACTACTTCAAATCAATTAATCAAGAGTTTATAAAAGAACCATGTAAAAACAGCAACTTTAAGCCCTTATTTTCAGATTTACAAAAATAACCCCAAATGTTTCAAAAACTCCCATTTTTGCAAAATATCGGAACAAACTTTAAAACAAATGCTTTTCAAGTAAACCTAACCAAATATCAAACAAAAACTTATATTTTCAGTCCCTTTTTAATCCCAACAAGAATCGCAACCTAAGCCCATCAACTTTTAAAACCTTTCAAAAATACCCCCCAAAGTTTCGGAAATTATGAACAATAACTTTTTTACGAAAATAAATCAAGATCCAAACATATAAGCAATATTTAAACAAAACCAAAGCAAGTCACATTAAATATCTAATATTAAACATGAACTCAACAACTTATCACAATAGCCACAAGGATAACTAAACTTCTTCAATATATACTTTGAAGAAAAGAATGTAAAATCACAAATATTAAAGATGGATCTTCACCCAAAGCAACGAAGGGGGTGAAACTCTCTTCATTTCCAGACCTCCGAAGGTGGTGGTTGTAGCTCCGGTGGCAGTGGTGGCGGCTCCGGTGGTGGTTCATAACAAAAGCCCTCAAATCCTTACTTTTCCCCAACTTCTAATGACTGCCGATTCACTTTGGGAGATTCAATCGACGATTTCAACGGTCAATATGTAGCCCCATGTGTGTAGGACCTTCAGGAAAAATTTGGGCACGATCCAACGGTGGACGAAGGCGAAATGGTCGAAAAATCGAGACTGTGCTGAGTATACCCGAAAACTATCTTTCTAAATGTGTTTCCTCTTGCATCTCTCTCTCTCTTACCCACTTAGATTTTTACTTCAAGAAGGTAAATGGTGTAGGGGAGACAAAAATCTGATTTAGGGAGCTAATAGAGAGGGTAGTGAAGTGTTTGAATGGAGAAATGGGTGGAGTGTTTGAATGGAGAAAGGGGTATGGTGAATGGACAAAGGGGTATGGTCTATTCCCTATGCCATGGCTAATTTCTTGGCTTACCAAGGAGAAGAAATCATTGCATGCTTAGCCAATGGATGAGAAGGGGTGTTTTTGCACTTTTGACCCCCAAAATTTCAAAAAGTGCAAAATGACCCCTAAATCAAAAAAATTTCGCACACTTTGATCCAAACCAATTAAAAAATGACCCCAATGTTTTTAAAATGCAATAGACATGTTTTCTAAATTATTTCTAAGTCCAATATTCCATAAGGAATAATTAATTCACACAAAGCACAAAAGAGAGTTCAATTTTTTGTGCTCAAAAATTTTAATTGTACGTTTAGGTTTAAAGAAATACTATGTTTATTAAAAATAAAATACGCCACACAAAATCGAGTTACTAATTCAATAACTTTATTTTAAAATATTTTAAATTTACGGGATGTTACATATATTTCCGTCACTGAGTTTATATAGATTTAGCGACGGAAATTAAATTTCCGTCGCTGGGTTAGGATTTTCAGAGACGGAATTTGTTTTCCGTCGCTGAATTGCCAAGAGCTATCCGTCTCTAAGATAAATCATTTTTTTTTGTTTAAATTTTAAAAAATTATTTTTGTTTGCTTCTAATATAATTGCGAAAACCTCAATATATATATATCCAATATATAAGCAACAATTTTAGTGCATATTTTGTCAACAATTTTGAATTTTCGAGCCAAAATAGTTTTCCGTTTGAATCTTCGATTGATAAAATTTTGAAATAATTTTTCCAAAACTCTGATTTACAGATGGGTTAGTGGTCATGTACAAGTTAGTCTCTCGTTTATATATCAATTAATTATAACCACTACAAGAAAAATGACCTTTTGCTACTAAATTTTTTATTACTATTAGAAAACCGTAACAAATGACAGTATTTATTACGAAATTTTGACTTAATAAAAAAAATCTAAATCTTACGTTTTTTTCTAGTTATTTGTTACTAAATCTTAATAGCGTAATAAAAACTATTTGGCTAAATTTCTTTTGGCTCCATATCAATACTTTCCCTCCCTCTGGCTACATAATATTTCTAGTTATGGCTTTTTATAAAATTCTCTCTCTACTCTCTACTATGTGCGATTTCACACAGCTGTAGACACTCATCCAGTTCATCTTCCTCATCCCGTTCATCTTCTCCGGCTATGACTCTGTCATTTGTGGTTAGTTTTTTCAAATTTTGTGCTCGTTGTGCTCGTCTATAACTCACGCATCTCACTGAATATACTTGTTTGGCCGTCCCAATTTCAAGTTTAATCTTTTTATTGAATCACATTTTGCAGAATGAGGAATTTAGGTTTTGCGATCCCCAATTGCGGATTTTTGATTTCTACGAATTTCTGTGATTTTCTTCGTGTTTCTCCACTGTAATCACGTTGCTCAGCATATTCCGAACTTTAATTTCACGGAAATTTCATTAATTGCTTCCAATATAAGTGGTAGAAGTTTGGGTGTTCTTCCCCTATTTTTACGAATTTGTTTTTGTCGATTTGTGTTGATTTTGTGGTTATTTTGGTTCTAAAGGGTTTATTTCACCTGGTATTTGATTCAATTTGGTTTGGTTTGCTTGAATTTTGGTTGATTGGAAGTTGGGTTTGATTACTTTCTTCTTCTACAGTTGCTGTACGTGAAGAATCATTGGACAAGATGAGTAAATTGCATAAGCAGCCCACAGAATTTGCCCCTGTTCAAAATCACCCCTGTACTTTTATTGATTTACCATTATTTATTTTTTTAAAGTAATTAGCATCTTTTACCGTTGTTGATTGTGATTGTGTTCTAATATTACTTTGGTTTATCAGATTTTGAGATATTGACATTTTTGTGCAGTCAATTCTCGTATATAAAGTCGAAATCAAGCTAAGAAGCAGAACAATTTGCCTGCAAAAGATTCAAAGTTGATTGTTGTTTCTTACAAAAGGTATATTATGAAAATTTCATTGGGTTATTAATATAAGGATTTTCATCATATTTTCTTGTTGCAAATATTTAGCAATGTGTATGTTGAGGTCTACTAATTATAGCTTATGTTGCTTGTTAGCCATGCTTTGTTTTATTTCTTTGTTAAATACAACGTATAAATCCATTTCATTGATGAACTTCTCATTCCGAAAAATATCTTTGCATTTAATTTAGACATATTGGGCATGGAACGATGTTACATATTAACCAAGAGTCATATAAATAAGTGTAATTAATAAAGCTTGATTGAGTTATGGAAAAAATGAAGTCTTTAAATACAAATATGTCTCGTTGAAATCATGTTATATGTATTACATAAAAGGTGAGCTTTCTGAATTTGTTTGGTGTAGAGAGTTATTGTTATTATATGAGTTTGTATAGTATAAGTAATTGATTATTATGTTTTAAATCAATGGTGCAATTCTTTAAAATTCTTCATTCTATGGCATAATTTAGTTCAGTAAATCCACTATTTTCACATTGTTGTAGATGGCAAATGTTATTATGTTCTTATTGGAACATTCTTACATGTTTTGAACTAATATAATTTGCAACCGTCTTTGGCACATGATCCTTTGTCAAATCAGCTGAATGCGTAATTGCCTCATCATATGATCACCTTGTGCAAGTATTTGTGTGTTCAAATCTCATACTGCCATTCCTTATTTAAATGTGGGTGGCTACTCTACTTCAATGATTGTTGATAGTTTCGAATCTATTGTTTAGGAGCATCACAAGTGTAAATAATAATTAAGCTTTAATTTGACATTATTTTGTCATTAGAAAATTTTATGACATAAGATATATTAAGTTACAGTACAAGAGTTAAAAGTTGGTGAATTATGTTTCTACGCTATGGTCAACAAAGTTTTCTTGCTAATACTTTCTCTGGTTATTGTCTTCTAGAAGTAGTTGTTGGCATCTTGAAGAACTATGAGATACTCAAGATAACATCAAACCTAGTGCAGAAAATGGAACGTGGAAACCATTGATAACCCATCTTGTTGAAGGTAATAATAAAAACTTTATGTTGAATCACTATAGTTTTCTTATTCCTTGCTTAGAAATGAATGAGAACCGCAAATTGACACCGTAAACTGGTGTTCTGTGTCAGTTTATTGTTTTGTATTCATTTTATTCTAGTTTCTTCGTTTTCCTTTATGTACTCAAATATCAAACGTTTTGCATTCATGATTGTGCTTAGGCCTTTAATTTTGGTATCAGAAAGATATTTTGTTTCGTTGAATTTCAGTTAGATGGCATGGTTCTACTCTCCCATATATATTGTGTAAATGTTATTAGATTCTTAACCACTTTAATCTGGAAGGGTTTTATTTCCTGGATTGGTACTTGATGTTGAATGGATGGAGTTACATGAAAATTTAAGTTTTTTACCCATTCAAGTATCAATTTTATAGAAGATAGAATTTTGTAAATTGTTTTAAAATCCAATCATTTTACTAGCTCAATGGAGTAAAGCAAGAACGAATGTAAAGCAATCGTAAAGAAATGAGGATGGACATGACAAACTAACTCGCCGAACTAGTTTGTTGATTCAATATTTTAGTATTTTTTATTTATAGTTGGTACTTTTTCTCAGGTTTGTTGTTACTTTTTCTCAGGTTTGTTGTTACTTGTGGACAGGCTCTAGTGCTGGTTTGTGGGTTTCTTATTGGCTTGATTTGTTGCGTGCACTGTTGGTTCGGCTAAGGCTTTTTTTGTGCTGAATGGTGCTGATTGTGAAGGTGTTAGGTATTGTTCGAAAGCTTTTTTTTGCTGTTTTGATTTGATTAGGGAGGTTAATTGCAAGTTGCGCTCGTTGGTAGATTTTGTGAGTTTATTTCTTAACATTTGTGTACCTTTGCTTATAGTTCTTTTGTAATATTGTGTAACACTCATTGGAGGTAAGGGTATATCCTCCTCCTTGTAAGCGATTATTTCGATCAATATATCTTCATTTTGAAATAGCATTTGTGTATGTGTTTTATATTGAAATACAATAGTTTTTGTTTTAGTGAAATGGCTAAAAAAATGCAAGTATTTATTATGATATTGTAGGCCGAATTATTACCTGCAAACACAAAATTATATTTTGTTACTAAAATGTAGCCGTAACAAATACAAAAATATTGTAACAAAAAATATGCTTTTCTTTACGCCTTACACTACCGTAACAAAATGTTGGCATTTCTCTAACTATTTATTACGGAAATTCAACCGTAATAAATTGTGCAAAATTCGTAATAAATACCTTTTGTTACGATATTAAGACCGTAACAAAGCATTTGCTACGCCAGTATAGATTACGGCAGAAAATTCGTAACAAACCCGTAATAAAAAGGTTTTTATTACGAAAATTGGCTTTTTATTACGGTTTTACTTTGGTAATAAAAGGCTAATTTTTTTGTAGTGAACCAAATAATTAAAGGACTGTTCATTTATTAATTAAAAACATTCTTTTCTTTTGACACATTAATTAATTGGATTATTTGAACTGATCATCAATATTTGTCACTGACATACAGTGATTATATAGAGTTTCAAATTAGGATTAATTAAAGTAGTATAGATATCGAATAAATTAAAATTAGCTGGATATCATGTTTAAGACTAAATTGCAATTTCTATAATAACTCTAACTCCACTGATACCCAATTTTTACATAACTAATTTGCTCACTTAATATTTTTTTTGGTAGAAAAATTCACTCAATATATATATATATATATATATATATATACATGCTATTTGAAAATCTATAAAAATTATTAAAAAAAAATGAACTGCACTAATGAACTTTGCTTCCATTGCCACGTACCTAGATGTCACTTTTGGGGTATCGAACACTAAATGTCAATAGTGACAACTTTTTCACATTTCTTGTCACTATTATATCTATATACATCATTTTAGTGACAATATTTAAATTCTTGTCACTTTGTCATTTACTATTTTGTCACTAAAATTAAATTTTTTTGTAGTGGTATGAAACTGTTCTTATCAATTACTAATTTCAAGCACATAAATGTAAAAATAATCAGAAATTTCACCTTTTCCAATTTTATTATCCCACAAAAATAAATCAAAAGTAAATAATTAAAGGGGCTGTAATTTCTTCTTTCCCCCTCCCGCTCAAAATGAAAAATTAAGTTGATCAAAAGCCCTAAATTTTAGTCAAAATCAAAATTCCTTCTCATTCTCCTGCATATCTTCTCCCGCCGCCGCCAACCTCTTCTTCTTTCTCCCACCCGCGCCTCCACCCCGGCCAGACAAGACCGCGCCGCCCCTGCCCTACCGCACCCAAGGTCGAACATCTCATAATTTCTTTTATTGAAGAGAAAAAAAGAAAACCCATTGTCGTCTTTGCTGCCCAGTCCGCCTTTGCCCAGCCCGTCGCCGCCAAGCTCCGCTACCCCGTCGCGGTCTTTGCTGCCCAGTCCCCATTTTAAAGGTTAGTTTGATGGTTATGCAATTTTTTTAAAGGAGGTGAAAATTTAAGGAAACATGGGATTGGATCTATGAATTGATGAAATTGAATGGTTTCTATCTTTCTTTCTGTGATAGTGTTGATACTTTGTTGAAGTTTAATAGATAATATGATATTGCAATGATACTGTAAATAGTTAATGGAAATAAATAATATTAATTAATGAGCATTTTTATCCTTTGTAACATTGCTTAATGACAACCTTATATATATAAAAATATTAAAGGAGGCAGTTAAGTTTTGATATAAGTATAGGGGTGTAAACGAGCCGAGTAGTATCGAACGACACGTTGTTCAAGCTTGGTTTGAATTTTATCGAGCTTGAAATTTTGTGTTTGAGCTTGGTTTGATTTCTTAACGAACCGAGCTCAAACGAGCTTTTATCGAACGAGCTCGAGCCGAGTATCGAGTAGCTTGGTATTTTACATGTATTTTTTCAATTTTTTGCTTATCGAGTCGAGTTCGAGCCGAGCTTCAAAAGTTATCGAACGAGAAATCTTGTTCAAGCTTGTTTGATTTATTTGACGAACCGAGCTCAAACGAGCTTTCATCGAACGAGCTCGAGCCGAGTATCGAGTAGCTTGGTTTGATTTTCAGCCCTATATAAGTATAACATATGAGAGTTGTTTGCTATTAGCTATTTTTTTTATTTGATAAATATAACAAAGCATCTTGAATAGTGTATCTTTACCTTTCTTTTAGTACATAGAATGTATAACAAATGATATTCTATTACGTACATAGAATGTATAACAAATGATATTCTATTGTGTTGTGCAGAGGAGACTTGTAACTTATATATATACTATATAATATTAGTATATATTTTTTATGTCTCTCTATATATATATATATATATATATATATATATAGATGTATTCTCCCTTTATCATTAATATCATCAATGTCAAAGTAAATTATCCCAAATATGAGCCGTTTGTACTTGCTCAACATGTATAAATTATCTTGGAGTTTACTAAAACTTAAATAACTAATTAATTATTTATTTTTGTAGAAGATGGATAATATTCAAATTCAACGCGGTTGGATGTATAACAGAATTTTACCCAATAAAAATTTAACAACAAAGTTTTATCGTGGGGTTAAAAGTTTTATTCAGCATGCAAAATCTCAACCTCGATATTTAGAAGATAAAGAAATTAGGTGTCCTTGCAATATACAAAAAAATGGTAAATATATGGATCCTGAACTTGTGGAACTAGATTTGTTAAGGAAAGGATTTATGCCTAATTATTGGTATTGGACATCACATGGAGAGATTGAGCCACATAATCCGTGTAATGACCGATACGAAAATGCTGGAGCTTCGAGCAGTAATACTCAATTTTGGCACGACGAGGGATACAATCGATACGAAAATGTTGTCGTTGATGCTATGAGGGGATGTCTATATGGTACTGAAGATACTGAAAATGAAGGGGATGATGTCAACTTAGAGAACCGTCCGAATGTAGAAGCTCAACACTTCGACAATGCACAGGATGCTGCTCAACGACCTTTATGGGAGGGTTGTGAAACTCAAACCGAGTTATCATTGGCTTTACAGATGATGTCATTGAAATCTGACTACAACTTGTCACAAGGGTGTTTTAACCGTATGTGTGATATGCTTAAAACATCAGTTCCTCAAGAAAATTGTGTTCCTGAAAGTTTCTATGAAGCAAAGAAGTTGGTGTCGAAGTTGGGTTTAACTTCAATTAAAATTGATTGTTGTAAAAAGGGTTGCATGCTGTATTACAAAGAATATGAAGGGTTAACCAACTGTAGATTTTGTGGTGAATCACGCTACAAGCCAAATAAGGGAAAAAGAAAGAAGAAGAATGTTCCTTATAAAAGGATGCATTACTTGCCCATTATTCCAAGATTAAAAAGGTTGTATGCGTCGATGAGATCAGCTCCTCACATGAGGTGGCACTCTGAAAGTAGAAGACAAGAAGGTTGTTTGACTCATCCATCTGATGGGCTCGCATGGAAGAAATTTGACACCACTCATCCAGATTTTGCAGCAGAGCCAAGAAATGTCAAACTTGCCTTGTGTTCAGATGGGTTTAACCCGTTCAGTCATTCTGCTAAACCTTATTCGTGTTGGCCAGTTATTTTAAGTCCCTATAACTTGCCTCCTGAAATGTGTATGACGACTCCATACATGTTTCTTACTTGCATAATTCCTGGACCACACAATCCGAAGAGCAGAATTGATGTGTACTTGAGGCCTTTGATTGATGAACTAAAAGAGTTGTGGGGACCAGGTGTGGAAACATATGACACTTCTAAGAAAGAGAACTTTCGGATGAGAGCTGCACTTATGTGGACCATCAATGATTTTCCTGCCTATGGTATGTTGTCGGGTTGGATGACGGCGGGAAAATTAGCTTGTCCAGTTTGTATGGAGCATTCAAAAGCTTTTTGGCTGAAGTACGGTAAAAAAATGTCGTGGTTTGACTGTCATCGTCAATTCTTGCCTTCTGATCACCATTTTCGGAATAATCGAGATTCATTTTACAAGGGAAAGTTGGAGAGGTCAAATGCACCTCCAAGATTGACTGGCCTTCAAGAGTGGGAAAGAGTGCGGTATCTTCCAAAGATAACCGACTTGTCAAAAGATCATGGCAAATTACCAGGATATGGCACGTTACATAATTGGACTAAACAAAGTATATTCTGAGAGTTACCTTATTGGAAAGACAATTTAGTCCGGCACAACTTAGACGTTATGCACATTGAAAAGAATGTTTTTGATAATGTGCTTAACACAGTGATGGACATCAAGGGAAAGACAAAGGACAATGAAAATGCGAGGTTGGATCTGGCTCAACATTGTAAAAGATCCGAGCTACATATGAAAGAATCGCCGAATAATGAAAAAATGGTCAAATCGAAAGCTTGTTTTGCTTTATCTAGCAATGAAAAACGGGAGTTCTGCCAATGGCTCGAGGATTTGAAAATGCCAGATGGATATGCTTCTAATTTGTCGAGATGCGTTGATGACAACTTAAACTTGAAATTGCATGGATTGAAGAGCCATGATTGTCACGTGTTTATGCAACGATTGTTGCCAAGCGGTTTCAGTTTGCTTCCAAAAAATGTTTGGAATCCATTAACAGAATTAAGTTTGTTCTTTAGGGACTTGTGCTCAATTGAATTACGTACAGAGAAGTTGCATGAACTGGAGAAAAATATCCCCCTCATTCTTTGCAAACTAGAAAGAATATTTCCTTGTGCTTTCTTTGATTCAATGGAGCATTTGCCAGTGCACTTACCATATGAAGCACTTATGTACGGGCCCGTTCAATATAGATGGATGTATCCTTTTGAAAGGTAACCATTTGTTTGATTCTCATAATTCCATAATTCATAAGATTGTGTAGAATCTAACTCCTAAATTTTAAATTAGGTTTTTGCATGACTTAAAAGCAATGGTAAAAAATACATCAAAAGTCGAGGGCTCAATCTGTCAAGCATACCTTGCCCAAGAAGCATCATATTTTGCTTCTTACTATTTTGAATCTCACATTCAAAAAAAGAGTACATGGAGTAGGCGAAATAAAGTTGAGGGACATCACAATCAATCTCCACACACTTTATCGATTTTTAATCAATCAGGGCATCATAGTGGTAAGTGTACTCGGACGTATTTGGAAGGTGAAGAGTTTGAAGCTGCTAAACTCCATGTTCTAATGAATTGCGATGAGGTGTTACCGTTTCTAGAGTATGTGATCAAATTCTGTACTGCTAAGCTTTTTTTATTTAGTTTAAATAAAAATGGGACTGAAATATAAATTGCTCAGGATGTTTAAAACATCGGTTCGACGGGACCGGCCTAACTTCACTGAGGACGATGTCGAATCTTGTGTTGAAGCAAACTTCGTAAAATGGTTTCAAAAATATGTGAGTATAAGTAAGTTCACATATTAATTCACTGATTTTTCCGTCTATACAACTACGTTACTATTGCATGACCGATTATTGGTATAGTTAAACCATCATTCGGAAAATATACATATTCAACGTCTTAAGGATTTAGCGCAAGGTCCCCTGAGACGAGTCAATACATGGGAAAATTATTTTGTTAATGGATATGTATTCCATAAAGAAGAATTGGCGAAGCATCGTAAAATCTATAACGCAGGTGTGTGTGTAAAGGGTCAAGATTCTTCAGAGTTCTATGGGATACTTAAGCGAGTAATTGAACTACAATATCCAGGTGATGACTCAAATAAAGTTGTACTATTTGACTGTAAGTGGTATAACTCATTGTCTACTCGAGGAATGAAGAAACATCCGCAATATGGAATTGTTGAGATCAATGTCAAAGTAAATTATCCCAAATATGAGCCGTTTGTACTTGCTCAACATGCATCTCAAGTCTACTTTCTCCCATACCCAGGAAAGAAAAAAGATCGGATTAATTGGCGTATTATAATAAATACAAGACCACGAAGTAGAGTGGATCAAACTTGTAATGTGGAAGAAGTTTTGCAAGAACCGAGGACTACCATGCAAGATTTAGTTGTTGATACCACCGAACCCGTTGGAGATTTGGCTGATGGAGATTTTGAAGAAGTCAACATTACAAATTTAGCAACAATACGTGCATATGAGGTTGTCGAAGAAGAAGAAGAAGAAGATGAAGAAGAAGAAGAAGAAGAAGAAGATGATGATGATGATGAAGATGAAGATGAAGATGAAGACGAAGATGAAGATAAAGATGAAGATGAAGATGAAGAATAATATATTATATGTATTATCTTCTTTTATTATTATGAGATATATATTTAACTTTAATTAGTGACACAAACGTTCTATTTTATTATCACTAATTACTTTAATATTTTATCTTCCAATTTATCATGTCTAATTAACTAACATTATTTCTGTAATTGTCAATGCTTATATTAATCTTTCAATGCATATTACTTAATTTTCTTGCAGATGTCTAGTAGCGGAGGTGGTAGACGATCGAGAGCAGCACCTACTACGGACCCATACATTCCTTCTATAAATATGCTTCCTAGTTCTTCACTTAGTCCTTGAGCTCAGAGTTCTATTCCCTCAGATGATAGGGCATCTAGTCGTGTTCCCTGTACTCCTAGTACACCAGAGGGACCTTCAGTCGTTCCGAGTTCACCGGATACGCGGATCTACATAGAACCTCGAGGCGACGAGTATGAAATTTTAATTTTCTTTAATAATTTATAAATAATCAACATTTATAGTATTTATTATGCTAGCTAATGTTTTACATTTTGGTTCTATTATAGATTCTACCCTAACTCATCTACAGTCGTCAAGTTTTTAATAGATAAAATATGTGAAAGATATGAGGGCGCATGGATTTGTTATTCCGAAGTCCCTCAAGATGTGAAAGAGATGTGGTTCAACAAATTCAAGGTATACTTTTTGATTTCACTCTAATAGGTTTTTATTTTATGGAGTTTCTTATAATGACTTGCAGGACGAATATCGTTGGAACAAAGAGAATGAGCGAGCTATTTGGCGTATTTATAAGAAGAAAGCTGGAAAGGAACTATCTGATAGGTTATATAAACAACGGGAAAAAAAATTTCAGAGACCTAACTGGATTGGGGTAGGTTATTGGGATATCATGGTTCATAGATGGAAGACCGACCCTAAATTTATTGTTAGTAGTCAAAAAAATAAGCAAAATCGGGCATCGGACTGTGATGGTATGGGCTTCCCACTTTATGCTGGTGGGAGTAAATCACAATTATGTCACTCGGATGATATCGTAAGTTCTTCACATATTTTATATCTTTATTTTTCATGTGTATGTTTTATAATAATTATTTTTTTCACAGGAAAAAAAAATGGAGTTAAACCATCCCGAGCTGATGTATTTATGATTACTCATTCAAAAGTAGTCAATGGCCAACGTGAATGGGTCGACGAACGTTCTGAGTTTGTACACGTTAGTTGCTTTGTACTTGTATTTTTTTTTTTATTATGTTGTGACATTTAGTTATGTATTAATTAATAAACTTGTCTTGTAGGAAAATTTTGTGGATATCATTTCGAGTCAAGATTCCACAGAACTTGGCGTAGTCAATCCACAAACTGAGTTGGAGGTAATATGAATATGACTTATAGTTTATTATTTTACTTAGATTACGTAATTATTATTTATAGTTAAATATTAATAAATTGTTATATTGTTTCATATGTAGACGTGGATAGACGTCGTTGGGCCACCGAACAAGAAGGGAATGTGTTATGGTTTGGCTGCTGAGGCCAAGTTTGTGAAAGGTGGTTCATCAAGAGGACTTTCACAAAGTCAACAACCCCCGATTGAGGTAATTAACGAGATTTCCAGTCTAAAATCACAGTGTCAAACTTATGCGGAGGAAATAGGAAAATTAAAAGAAGCCTCAGATATGCAATTGAAGGCCTATGATATGCGGGAGAAGGCCTATGAGGAGAAAATGGCAAACATGGATAGGATGATGCAACAATGGCAAATGATGATGGCACGGGGTAACATGTTTCAGCAACAACCCGTGGCCCCATTTAATCCATCTCTAACAGGCACATTTCAGACATCAGTTGCCGGTTCTCAATCTTCATATTATATGTCATCCCCAATGTTTGGGTATATGGGAAATATGGCACCCCTTCCACATCAATCCACCCATACTCCGGCACATGCCCAATCTTCGCCTCATGCTCAATCTTCACCTCATGCCCAATCTCAGCCACAAGATGTTACCCGACCCCTTTCTCAGGAGCCAAATGATCAAAATTCGATATGAATGTTTACATTGTTTAGGACTAATTTTACTTTAGTTTTCTATGTGAATGTAGTTTGGGAACAATCTTACTTTAGTTTTATGATAATTTTGAACTGAATCTTTAGGTTTTTATTGAGTACTAATTAATTTATGTATTTTATGCATGTGATTGTGGTATTGAATTCTTGAATTAATTGTGTAGTATTGAATTTTCGGAATGTTTGTAGTAGTGAATTGTTGGATTAATTGAGTTAAAACAATTTATTAATGAAAAAAAATAATATAAAAATTAAAAAAAATAATTATTAAAAAATAAAATTAATCTGCGACGGATTGAAAATCCGTCGCTAAACATACAACCAGCGACGGATTGAAAATCCGTCGCTGACATTACTAACAGAGACGGAATATTTCTGTCGCTAAAGTCAACCCTAGAGACGGAATTCATTTTCGTCGCTGCTAGAATGATCAGCGACGGAAACAATATCCGTCGCTGTTCATATGTTTTTGCGACGGATTTTATTTTCCGTCGCTAAATATTCGGCGATGGAGCAAAATCCGTCGCTATTTTAGCAGATTTTTGTAGTGAGTATTGGTCTTTCGTCAAAAGATCCCATAAACATGAAGACACATTCGATAATTTTATCGTGTGCCGCTCACGTCATCGGTTGGCCAGCCACAATATACTCTCGAAGCGCGAAACTCATGGCGAATAGCCCTTGGTTCATTGACGAATACTCCGGGGATTCTCTGCCTTGGTGCCATTTCTGTAAGAATAATTTATGATTTTAAAGATAAATAAATTTAAAATATATGTAATATTTAATTTTTATAATTTACGACATAATCTCCATAAAGTATATTACGCAAAATTAATCAATTGAAATTAAAGTGCTTGTTCAACTAATTACCATAATTAAAAATAGAGTGATACATTCAAAATTTAAAATAGGTGACCTTTGGCTGCGGTAGGGGGACATGAACCATCGAAAATTTGTATAGCAAGAATCCAAGAGATAATACTTGCCTGTAAATATTGATATATGATGTTGTAATAGTTTAGAACATATCGCATATATATACATACTTTTATATTAAATTTAATATTTTTTTTTTAATTTGTGTAAATGACCTGGTGGTAGAACAGGAAATTTTGGATCATTTTGAACAACATCTAACAAAACACGTGCATCATTTGCACTGCCCTCCCAACCAGGATAGACATACGTGAAACAACAATCGAAATCACTTAAGGCCATCACATTTTGAGATAGGTAGCCCTTCCTACTGTAGTACCGTAATTGATCCTCAAAATGAACATTTGCAGATATATATGTGCCATCAATTGCACCGACACAATCCTAACAAATTTTAAGTTTAATGAAAATAATTTGTTGAAAATTAATAAATAATGCAAAATAGATTAAGTTAAGTTATTTGCCTGAAAGTATGGATAGAACTTGTCATTATCCATAATTTGTGTTGGAATCAATTCCATATTTCGAGGGCAAATTATTTCTGGTGCAAGGTGATTTATGGCATTGAATACACGATGAAACTGATTAAAAATTGTTTTCGAAGAGTGTTGCAAATGCTCACAAGAGTCTCGATACCTATTGTCGAGTCCAACAATGTGAAGAAATAGTCTCAATGCTTCTTGTGATCCAACACGAGTCTGATCATGATCATCTAATAAACCCATAGTAGATAGTTCATAATGAAGACGAAGAAAACAATCCTTGTCCATTCGAAAAGCATCATAGAATCGATCATCATGTGCATGTGTCATCTCGTCAAACCAACCAGCACCTTGTTGTCGGGAATTGTGACGCGGAATAGGTGGGCAAAAATATTTTTTAAATATTTCCATCATAGCAGTTATGGATGCCATTCCATCGTCAGTAGAATTGGAATCCGACTCATCTCCTTTTCCGTTAACTCGAGGGTTGGCATGTACATTGCGTCGAGGATTGATCGGTACATTGCGTCGAGGATTTGATGTTTGACCCCATCTAGACATATTTCTTTTGAGAAATAAAATATAATTAATTTAAGAATATGAAATATATATAATATACTTAATATTTATTGAAAAAATAATAAAATGACATATAGTCAATCATGCAAATACTAAAAAAAGTTAATTAAAAATAATAATCTCGTATAGACATAGGTAGAAAAATGCAAAATATCAAGTACATACCCAAATACAAATTAAAATAAATGGAATAATAAGGTGTTCAGTCATAGGATAAATCTAAAATACAGTAGCCGTAGTACGTAGCTACAAACTCCAAGTACTCAAAGAATACCCATGACCCATGCCAGTTTCTCAAGATCGGTCATCTTGAGAAAAAAAAATCGAATTTCAAGGGTCATCCTGACGGATGCCTCTTTCCAGCTTTACAAAACCAAATTCAGCACCATTAAGGATGAATGAATATGTTACGGAAAGTAATACACTTCATAACAAGATCAACAAAATGTGTTTCAAATAATAACCGGATCATTACTGTTCTTAAGAACTCCCACCATGAAATGAGCAACCTAACAGTCGGTACTTATCCAATCAAATAGCATAATTTTCAACACTAAGCGTACTTAATGTGTTAATTCAACAAACTTTTAAGCTAGGTGATAATAGTAATTAATTGAAATTTTATTTATGTCATGTAAGACAATTTAGTTAATCGGGCTAGTTTATAGGTGTAACTTTCATACATGGAAATAATATAATGACGACATTAATTTCCCTATTTGTTGAATGAGATTGATTATAGCTAGGGAACATTGATACTATATGTTTATAGATGTAATTTCCATACATGGAAACAATATAAAGACGACACGAATTTCCCTATTTGTTGAAAGAGATTGATTATATGGACCATTGATTCTATATGTTTACATATTAATTAAAGATTTAATGATAATTTGGAATTTAAAATGTAAACGTGATCATCCTTTATTATTCTTTGATACCAAAATATTTGTAAAGTCTAACAAAATAAAAATCTGGTAATTTTAAATTAATTACTAATTAGGTTATAAATTGAACCCTAATTTAGATTTCAGATTAATGCAAACAAAATAAAGGAATTTGATATATTTTTTATTAATAAATATATGGAATTCTAGCTATTTAATTATTGGAGCAATTTAATGACCTTAATTGGGACGTTTTCTATCGTACTGATGATGATTGTTAACAAATTTTGGATTTTACTATTTTATGGAGCAAGTGAAATTACCTTAATTTGGTAGTTTCCATTCATTTATCCAGGGTATTGAATATGATATTAATATTATATTAGTATTTAAAAAGTTCTATGTTCACTCACTTACATAATTAATATATGTAGATATACTATACCTCTGGGTTAATTCTTTATTTCATAGTTAATTTTAAGTATAATTCAAGATAGCATGAGATAACATATAAAAATATAGGGCCTGTTTGTTTGGCCTTTGGGAGAGTGGTATGGGAAAGTGGTAGAGGTTTGAGAAATAATCTCGATTTGCGTAATGTTGTTTGTTTGGGTTATGGGAGAGTTGTTTGGGAGAAAATGTAGGTGTAGGTTTTTTTGGTAGGTTTGAGTTAGTTAATTAGGTGTAAGCTAGTGTAAGATTTTATATCAAATCGGTTAGTTATATATAATTAATTTATTGGTGTATATATTATATGTAATATATGTAGTAAAAAATATTTTATATTTAGTTATTTGTGCTTTCTAAAAGAATAAAAAATAAAGTAGATTAATTTTAATGTTTTCGAATTTTTTTATAAAATAATATAATAAAATTCTTTTAATTATTTTACCTCACCAACGAATTCATTCAAATGACATATTAAATATCAAAGGAACTACGCAATATCTTTAAAATTTTAACCTAATAGTTATTACACAATATCCAGATTAATCTTCGTACGGAAATAACATATTAAGTTGTCTTCATATTGTCTACCATAATAAAAATTAACGGCAATTTTACAATTTTTGTCTGTAATTCCACGAAGGTGGGAATGAACCCCATCTGTTATCCGACCAATCATGACAATTATTCCCTCCACGTCGGGCCAACCGCCTCTGAGTCAACAACGCTGCACGATCTCAGTTGTCAACGGGACCAATATGTGATGAAGCATCACTAATGGAATAACCAAGCATCGAATTTTGATGTATGATTCGCTCATTGTTGGAATATGTAGTCTGGCTAGAGATGTCAGGAATTATTGCTCCTGGCGGGATACGACGATGAGGAGCTGGAGGATCCGAGTTCAAACTTTCAGAGAGCTCTATGACGACAGTGTCATCATACTCTGTACCACCAAAGGCATTTTTCATCCTTTCATAGTGGTCCTCAGAAGAGCCAAAATGACGCTCACATCTAGAAATATCCTGCAAATAAATACACAAGTTAGATACATACCGACATACTATAATAGTAACATTATAATTACGAAAATATTTTGGCTATTGTTACTTTCCGCGGCAGCAGATGAGCGAATATGATAGGGGACAATGACCATTTCATGCCCACCCATTTCTATGATGCCTTCATAGTTTCACAACTTTGTAAATATGTTAAAACGATTCACAAGGTCATCAAACATGTTCGTACAGACGACTTGAGTATTGGTCTTCCGTCAAAAGTTCCCATAAACATGAAGACACATTCGATAATTTTATCATGTGCCGCTCGCGTCATCCGTTGGTTCAGTCACAATATACTCTCGAAGCGCGAAATTCATGGCGAATAGTCCATGGGTCATTGACGAATGCTCCGGTGATTCTCTGCCTTGGTGCCATTTCTGTAAGAATAATTTATGATTTTAAAGATAAATAAATTTAAAGTATATGTAATTTTTAATTCTTATAATTTACGACATAATCTCCATAAAGTATATTACGCAAAATTAATCAATTGAAATTAAAGTGCTTGTTCGACAGATTACCATAATTCAAAAGAAAATGATACATTCAAAATTTAAAATAGACAAAATGATCAGTCCAAATAAATTTAAGAGTTATAATCATTCCACATAGCTTCCGCCATTGCATCTCTTATATCACCCATTAGTTGTATTTCATCATTAGTCGGATTTAACCGACTTTCTCCGGTTAACCTCATTTCTAATTCAAGATCATGGTCATGATAACAGAAAAGCTCATCATCCACGGTAAATTTGCGAATAAAGTTGTGGATTGCACAACATGCAATTACAATGTTGATTTGCCTAGTCATAGAAAATTGTTGCATTGGACCGCGCAATATTGGAAATCTCATTTTCAGTATACCAAAGCTCCGTTCAGTTGCATTATGAAGTTTGGCATGCATCTGGTTAAACAATTCTTGTTCTCCATTAGGTTCGCGATTACGAAATTCTTCCAAGTGGTACCTTTGGCTGCGGTAGGGGGACATGAACCATCGAAAATTTGTATAGCAAGAATCCAAGAGATAATACTTGCCTGTAAATATTGGTATATGATGTTGTAATAGTTTAGAACATATCGCATATATATGCATACTTTTATATTTAATTTAATATTTTTTTTAATTTGTGTAAATGACTTGGTGGTAGAACGGGAAATTTTGGATCATTTTGAACAGCATCTAACAAAACACGTGCATCGTTTGCACTGCCCTCCCAACCAGGATAAACATACGTGAAACAACAATCGAAATCACATATGGCCTACACATTTTGTGATAGGTGGTCCTTCCTGCTGTAGTACCGTAATTGATCCTCAAAAGGAACATTTGCGGATATATATGTGCCATCAATTGCACCGACACAATCCTAACAAATTTTAAGTTTAAAAGAAAATAATTTGTTGAAAATTAATAAATATTGCAAAATAGAATAAGTTAAGTTATTTGCTTGAAAGTATGGATATAACTTGTTATTCTCCATAATTTGTGTTGGAATCAATTCCATATTCCGAGGGCAAATTATTTCTGGTGCAAGGTGATTTATGGCATTGAATACACGATAAAACTGATTAGAAATTGTTTTCGAAGAGTGTTACAAATGCTCACAAGAGTCTCGATACCTATTGTCGAGTCCAACAATGCGAAGAAATATAATAGTCTCAATGCTTCTTGTGATCCAACACGAGTCTGATCATGATCATCTACTAAACCCATAGTAGATAGTTCAGAATGAAGACGAAGAAAACAATGCTTGTCCATTCGAAAAGCATCATAGAATCGATCATCATGTGCATGTGTCATCTCATCAAACCAACCATGAACTCGTTGTTGGGAATTGTGACGCGGAATAGGTGGTCGAAAATATTTTTGAAATATTTCCATCATAGCAGTTATGGATGCCATTCCATCGTCAGAAGAATTGGAATCCGACTCATCTCCCTGTCCGTTAACTCGAGGGTTGACATGTACATTGCGTCGAGGATTGACTGGTAGATTGCGTCGAGGATTTGATGTTTGACCCCATCTAGACATATTTATTTTGAGAAAGCGAAAATAATTAATTTAACAATATGAAATATATATAATATACTTCATATTTATTGAAAAAAATAATAAAATGACATATAGTCAATCATGCAAATACTAAAAAAAGTTAATTAAACATAATAATCTCGAACAGACATAGGTAGAAAAATGCAAAATATCAAGTACATACCCAAATACAAATTAAAATA
Organism: Penstemon eatonii; assembly: GCA_038501285.1. NCBI lineage: Eukaryota > Viridiplantae > Streptophyta > Magnoliopsida > Lamiales > Plantaginaceae > Penstemon > Penstemon eatonii. Next base: position 52,991,430 of record CM076715.1, on the reverse strand, counting down.
AACAAAATAATAAGGTGTTCAGTCATAGGATAAATCTAAAATATAGTAGCTGTAGTATCTACAAACTCTAAGTACTCAAATAATACCCATGACCCTTCCCAGTTTCTCAGGATCGGTCATCTTGAGAAAAAAAATCGCATTACAAGGGTCATCCTGACGGATGCCTCTTTCCGGCTTTACAAAACCAAATTCAGCACCATTAAGGACGAATGAATATGTTACGGAAAGTAATACACTTCATAACAAGATCAACAAAATGTGTGTCAAATAATAACCGGATCATTACTGCTCTTAAGAACTCCCACCATGAAATGAGCCAACTAACAGTCGGTACTTATCCAATTATATAGCATAATTTTCAACACTAAGCGTACTTAATGTCTTAATTCAACAAACTTTTAAGCTAGGTGATAATAGTAATTAATTGAAATTTTATTTGTGTCATGTAAGACAATTTAGTTAATCGGGCTAAGTTTATAGGTATAATTTTCATACATGGAAATAATATAATGACTGAAAGAGATTGATTATAGCTATGGAACATTGATACTATATGTTTATAGATGTAAATTCCATACATGGAAACAATATAATGATGACACTAATTTCCCTATTTGTTGAAAGAGACTGATTACATGGACCATTGATTCTATATGTTTACATATTAATTAAAGATTTAATGATAATTTAGAATGTAAAATGTAAACGTGATCATCATTTATTATTCTTTGATACCAAAATATTTGTAAATTCTAACAAAATAAAAATCTGGTAATCTTAAATTAATAACTAATTAGATTATAACTTGAGCCCTAATTTAGATTTCAGATTAATGCAAACAAAATTAAGGAATTTGATCTACTTTTTATTAATAAATTTAATGGAATTCTAGCTATTTAATTATTGTAGCAATTTAATGACCTTAATTGGGGCGTTTTCTATCGTACTGATGCTGATTGTTAACAAATTTTGGATTTTACTATTTTATGGAGCAAGTGAAATTACCTTAATTTTGTCTTTTCCATTCATTTATCCAGGGTAGTGAATATAACATTGATATTATATTAGTATTTAAAAAGTTCTATGTTCACTCACTTAGATAATTAATATATGTCGATATACTATACCTCTGGGTTAATTCTTTATTTCATAGTTAATTTTAAGTATAATTCAAGAGAGCATGAGATAACATATAAAAATATAGGCCCTGTTTGTTTGGCTTTTGGGAGAGTGGTATGGGAAAATGGTAGATGTTTGAGAAATAATCTCGATTTGCGTAATGTTGTTTGTTTGGGTTATGGGAGAGTTGTTTGGGAGAAAAAGTAGGAGTAGGTTTTTTTGGTAGGTTTGAGTTAGTTAATTAGGTGTAAGATAGTGTAAGATTTTATGTCACATCGGTTAGTTATATATAATTAATTTATTGCTGTATATATTATATGTAATATATGTAGTAAATAATATTTTATATTTAGTTATTTGTGCTTTCTAAAAGAATACAAAATAACGTAGATTAATTTTCATTTTTTCGAATTTTTTTATAAAATAATATAATAAAATTCATTTAATTATTTTATCTCACCAACGAATTCATTCAAATGACATATTAAATCTCAAAGGAACTATGCAATATCTTTAAAATATTAACCTAATAGTTATTACACAATATCCAGATTAATCTTTGTACAGAAATAACATATTAAGTTGTCTTCATATTGTCTACCATAATAAAAATTAACGGCAAATACAATTAATGTCAGTAATTCCACGAAGGTGGGAATGAACCCCATCTGTTATCCGACCAATCATGACTAATATTCCCTCCACGTCGGGTCAACCGCCTCCGAGTCTTCGACGTTGCACGATCCTAGTTGTCAACGGGACCAATATGTGATGAAGCATCACTAATGGAATAATTAGGTATCGAATTTTGATGTATGGTTTGCGCATCGTTGGAATATGATGTCTGGCTAGAGATGTCGTGAATTATTGCTACTTGCGGGATACGACGATGAAGAGCAGAAGGATCCGAGTTCAAACTTTCAGAGAGCTCTATGACGATAGTGTCATCATACTCAGTACCAACAAAGGCATTTTTCATCCTTTCATAGTGGTCATCAGAAGATCTAAAATAACGCTCACATCTAGGAATATCCTGCAAATAAATACACAAGTTAGATACATACGGACATATTATAATAGTAACATTATAATTACGAAAATATTTTGGCTATTGGTACTTACCGCGGCAGTAGATGAGTGAATATGATAGGGCACAAAGACCATTTCATGCCCATCCATTTGTATGATACCTTCGTAGTTTCGCAACTTTGTAAATATGTTAAAACGATTCACAAGGTCATCAAAACATGTTCGTACAGACGACTTGAGTATTGGTCCTCCGTCAAAAGTTCCCATAAACATGAAGGCACATTCGATAATTTCATCGTGTGCCGCTCGCATCATCGGTAGGCCAGCTGCAATATACTCTCGAAGCGCGAAAAACACGCGAAACTCATGGCGAATAGTCCATGGTTCATTGACGAATGCTCCGGGGATTTTCTGCCTTGGTGACATTTATGTAAGAATAATTTATGATTTTAAAGATAAATAAATTTAAAGTATATGTAATATTTAATTCATATAATTTACGATATATCTCCATAAAGTATATTACACAAAATTAATCAATTGAAATTAAAGTGCGTGTTCGACAGATTACAATAATTCAAAATAAAATGGTACAATCAAAATTTAAAATAGAAAAAATGATTCGTCCAAATAAATCTAAGCATTATAATCATTCCACATAGCTTCCGCCATTGCATCTCTTATATCACCCATTAGTTGTATTTCATCATTAGTCGCATCAAACCGACTTTCTCCAGTTAACCTCATTTCTAATTCAAGATCATCGTCATGATAACAGAAAAGTTCATCATCCACTGCAAATTTGCGAATAAAGTTGTAGATCGCACAACACGCAATTACAATGTTGATTTGCCTAGTCATAGAAAATTGTGGCATTGGACCGCGCAATATTGGAAATCTCATTTTCAGTATATCAAAGTTTCGTTCAGTTGCATTACGAAGTTTGACATGCATCTGGGTAAACAATTCTTGTTCTCCATTTGGTTCGCGATTACGAAATTCTTCCAAGTGGTACCTTTGGCTACGGTAGGGGGACATGAACAATTGAAAATTTGTATAGCAAGAATCCAAGAGATAATACTTGCCTGTAAATATTGATATATGATGTTGTAATAGTTTAGAACATATCGCATATATATACTTACTTTTATATTTAATTTGATATTTTTTTAATTTGTATAAATCACCTGGTGGTAGAACGGAAAATTTTGGATCATTTTGAACAGCATCTAACGAAACACGTGCATCATTTGCACTGCCCTTCCAACCAGGATAGACATACGTGAAACAACAATCGAAATCACTTAAGGCCATCACATTTTGAGATAGGTAGCCCTTCCTACTGTAGTACCGTAATTGATCCTCAAAATGAACATTTGCAGATATATATGTGCCATCAATTGCACCGACACAATCCTAACAAATTTTAAGTGTAATGAAAATAATTTGTTGAAAATTAATAAATAATGCAAAATAGATTAAGTTAAGTTATTTGCCTGAAAGTATGGATATAACTTGTCATTCTCCATAATTTGTGTTGGAATCAATTCCATATTCCGAGGGCAAATTATTTCTGGTGCGAGGTGATTTATGGCATTCCGCACACGATGAAACTGATTAGAAATTGTTTTCGAAGAGTATTGCAAACGCTAACAAGAGTCTCGATACCTTTTGTCGAGTCCAACAATTTGAAGAAATAGTCCCAATGCTTCTTGTGATCCAACACGAGTCTGATCATGATCATCTACTAGACCCATAGTAGATAGCTCAGAATGAAGATTGAAAAAACAATCCTTGCCCATTCGAAAAGCATCATAGAATCGATCATCATGTGCATGGGTCATCTCGGCAAACCAACTAGCACCTTGCTGTCGGGAATTGTGACGCGGAATAGGTGGGCGAAAATATATTGGAAATATTTTCGTCATAGCAATTATGGATGACATTCCATCATCAATAGAATTGAAATCCGACTCATCTCCCTGTCCGTTAACTCGAGGGTTGACATGTACATTGCGTCGAGGATTGACCGTTACACTGCGTCGAGGATTTGACTTTTGACCCCATCTAGACATATTTCGTTTGAGAAAGCGAAAATAATTTATTTAAGAATATGAAATGTATATAATATAATTAATATTGATGGAAAAAAATAATAAAATGACATATAGTCAATCATGGAAGTACTAAAATAAGTTAATTAAACATAATAATCTCGTATAGACATAGGTAGAAAAATGCAAAATATCAAGTACATACCCGAATACAAAATAAAATAAACAGAATAATAAGGTGTTCAATCATAGGATAAATCTAAAATACAGTAGCCGTTGTAGCTACGAACTCCAAGTACTGAAAGAATACCCATGGCCCATGCCAGTTTCTCAGGATCGGTTATCTTGAGAAAAAAATATTGCATTTTATGGGTCTGGAGGGAATTGATTGCAGCAGTAAAATGGGTCATCGGAACACCAAAGGCCTTCAAGGCATCATACACCTGATCAATCTCAGTATTAGTCATTGTACGGTGCTGTGATATCTCTGAGTTAGCTTATGTGAAGGAGTCCACCATCTCATCAAGCTTCTCAGTGCGTCCGCTAGACCTACCACTCATTCGAGATGTCATTGACCTGTGGATCGAAGTTGATCAAGATGGTCCGGCAGCCTCACAAGTTGGGGCAAGCACACTGGGAGAACCTCCATCCTCGCGATTAGATGACTCCAAGGAAGTTTCTCTCGGCAATTGTGTTGAGGGTCTTGCATTGGCTCCGGTAGCGACTCTTGTGGCCCACATTTCAGTCAACATGTCCATATTGGCCAATTTAACATCCTTGCAACTGAAACCTTCGGGGTCTTCCTGTAATTTAATTCATTTTGGTAAATGAATTTAACTACATAAAATTGTTTAAAAGAAATTATTGGCAAATGATGGTAAGTTATATACCAAAGCCAATCGATCCCATTTCTCCTGCTCAGCTAGCAATTTCCACAAGCCGCGTCATAGCCAAATCCAGTTTTCTTCCTCAGCTTTACAAGCTTGAGCCAAATCAACTCCATACACCCCATTTTGCCCTTGCATTGATCAATGGTATACGTCATACCATGTTGTCTTCCATTCAAGGCAAGACATATGTCAGCCCAAATACTTGGACTAAATGTTGTTCCAAGTAATTGGCCATCTACAAACTCCCCATACATCAGACTCACAAATATCTTCTCAATCTCGTATGGCCAGAATGTGCAGTGTTCCCTAGTGCGTTTGTTAATCTTAGTGTTCGAACTCATCTGAATTTGTATTAATATATTAGTGGAAAAATTAGATATGAGGAACTTAATAGCTAGAAAATTATATTAATGGGATCAAAGTTTAAGATAGAATTTATTATTTATTAAGATTATAAAAGTTTGTTTAAATTACGAAAAAATAGGTAATATATTTTTTATATATTTACACCGATCGAGAATTTTTGTCTATTGAAGTAACATTATACCCGAAAGATTTTTTTATTTGATTATATCAGAACATAGAAGATGTGAAGGCAGATGTGAACCATGTGCATGATGTTCTTCAGAGACATGAGTCTCATTTGGCAGGAGTAGCCAAGGTCTTCAAAGAAGTTAGTGATGCTGAGGTTGAAAAGACTAGGGCTGTAATCGAGCCGAGTAGTACCGAATGACACACTGTTCAAGCTTGGTTTGATTTTTATCAAGCTTGAAATTTTGTGTTTGAGCTTTATTTGATTTTCAATCGAGCCGAGCTCAAACGAGCTTTTATCGAACGAGCTCGAGCCGAGTATCTAGTAGTTTAATATTTTCTATGTATTTTTTTAATTTTTAGCTTACCGAGTCGAGCTCGAGCCGAGATTCAAAAGTTATCGAACGAAAAAAGATGTTCAAGCTTGTTTGATTAGTGTAACAAACCGAGTTCAAACGAGCTTTTATCGAACGAGCTCGAGTCGAGTATCGAGTAGCTTGGTTTGATTTTCAATCCTGGAAAAGACTGCAAGCATAATGCAGGAGTTTACTGTCATCACTGACAAAGTGCATAATGAGATATCAACACTTCAGTTGAATGTTGATTACATGAATGACCAAGCTGGTGCACTAAAGAATTCTCAACAACATCAATCTGCTCAACTTCAAGTGATGGAGCAAAACATCAGGAAGTTCTGTGCTACTGTCAACATCTCTGTTGGTCAACTCAACCCTGCTGATGATGACAAAAAGGGTCGGGGAAGATGTATCAGCTACGTGTTACCATTGCAGCTGTTCCAGTTACAAAGCAAGGTTATGTGAAGAAGACTATTGAAGAATATACAAGCAGACCTGCAGATGAAGTAGCTGAAGATGATAAAGAAGCTGGTGAAGAAGAGCCGAAGGATTTAGCTAAGTCTAACAAACAATTAACTGCCTCCAAGGACACTGCTGAAGAACAACAAGATCCATTCAGGAAAACAAGCAAGCTGAAGAAGATCGGAAGAAAAGTTGAAACTGCCAATAGAAATCTGACCCCTGCTGATGTGTTTTCCAGTGGAGAAGATGAGGAAGATGAAGTTGAAGAAGAAGAAATGGAAGAAGATGAAGAAGCTGATGACTAGACTATAAATTCTAGGCTAGGTTACTAATATGAAAATCTATATAATCAATTTACTTCAATGTATCAGTTTTTATCTTTGTAAACTTGTACATTGTAATCATCAGAATATATCAATAAAAGTTCAAGTTTCTTCCAACAAATTAATTCTATCAAATAAATTTTTGTGGACTTAACTTTAGTTTAGGTACATGTACTTAGTTGAAATTTTGTCATCATCAAAAGGGGAAAATTGTTCGATGAAGATGAAGACAAAGACAAAAGATTGAAGGGAGGTTTTGATGATTTTCAAAACATGATCATCAGCTAAGTAATAGAAGCTTAGCCAACCTCTAAATATTTTGACCAAGGAAGAAATCAGATCAGAAGGGTCAAATCTTATGTTCCAGAAGACTACTGATAAGTTGCTGAAATCGAAATCAGACTGGTGGTTTTCTCAGCTGACTCAAATCAGATGGGTTCGACTTGAGATCAACAAAGTGTTCATCAGAGAGGAGTTTCGATAAGCAGAGTGAAAGTGATCAGGAAGTCAACCCAATAAATGCTCTGATGGAATTAAATGCTGAAGGAGAAGGATATTTATGGCAAATTATTGAAGAAATACTCGTATCAGCTATAAGTACATTTAATATGGCTGACAGAAAGTACATGAGAGTGTATAATGCGAACAGTGCAGAGAGTTGTTCCTGAAATTGGGGGACCAGTACCTCGAGAATCAGATTATGTCTCTCTTTAACGGGCAGAATTCAAATCTCAAGTATAAACAGAGAGTGTTTCAAGAGTTAGAGACAAGCAACACAACTGAGAGCAAGATTTCGAAGCAGAATTTTTCGAAGTCTCAAAACTCAAGAACAGAGCACTCATCAGCCTAGTCATTTGTTGACAAAAGTTGAAGTTGAAGATCATATACACATAAAAATCTGAGTGACTTTGTTAGAGGAGTGTCGTGATAAGCTGTTATCCATCACTGTAAAGTGATAAAGCTTTGTAGTATAGGACTTCTTTGTGATTTACTGTAACGAACTCGTGGCCTTTTCATTTGTTGATTGGCGCAAGAAGAGTATACTGCAAACTGTGTGTTTTTTAGTAGAACCCTAGATATAAGTGACTTGGAAGAGTGGACTAAATGATTTATATCAATATAACCACTATAAAAATTAATTGTGTTTAAGTTTGCATTTTTACTTGCATGTTTTTCTGAAAGCATTCAAACACTTTAAGTTAACTGTTGAAAGATTCTAAAAAGGAATTTTGCATAAACTGGAGATAAAATCTTTTTGAGTTAAAGAAAACTACTTGTGAAAAACACTTGATAAATCCGCTGCAAGTAAATTATTTTTAACTCTGATTTTCTCAAAATCAGCTAAGTCATATCAGAAGAGTGGTCTGCTCTGCTGTTCAAAGCTTTGTGCGAGATCAACTTAGTCTACATACGAATCTTGATCAGCTTAGTCTGCTCATAGAAAAAATTAGAGAATTTTTAAGTTAAAATTTTCAGAGGTCTATTCATCCCCTCCCCCCCCCCCTCCTCCCCCCTCGTCTAGAGCTCATCTGACCACTTAGGACCAACAAATACCAAACAAACATGTTTTCTATTTTCTGAAATAAAATTTTCACCTCTCAATTTTCTCAAACTACTCTCTCAAAAGCTAAACGAACAATAATTTTCTTATCACGAAACAAAACATATATAAATTCTACTATGATTTGACATAAAATAACATATATGTTACACAATTTATCTTACATAACAAACATTACTTGGCATAAAGTCTTACACATCTTACACATATAACCTAACTCTTCTAAAAAATCATACACCTACTTTATTTATCGAATCACTCTCTCAAAACTCAAACAAACAACATTATGCAAATATAGATTATTTCACAAACCTCCACTGCTTTTTCAAACACCAAACAAACGGGCCCGTCATATTTTATTATGATTAATGATATTTATCTCATTATATAGAACTAATTATATATTTAGTGATAGATACATAACTATCAACTTGATTATATATATTTTCCCTAAAAAAAAAAAGAAAAACTTGATTATATATATAATTTATATCATTAAATTAAATTATGTTTGTCTACTAAATTGTGGAACATAGTCCGGACTAATTAACCCATTTGGTACATGTCCTATCCCTGTGGTGACTCCATTAATATTCGAATTTGTGGTTCGACTATAGGGTTGCAAGCCGCTACTAATTGATCCATATAAATATAACTAATTTTTCACTAAAATCCCGCCCCCTTGTCCAAATTTCTGGCTTCACCCTTGACACTAGTAGGGGCGGAGCAAGAAATTTTAGTCGCGGGGGCAAGATTAAAATGGAAAGTATATAATTAAATTATTTAAAAAACTATATCAAAAATTATTTTTAATATGCCGATAATTCTTATGATACTTGATATTGATAACATAATTTTGCTTTTCCTTATTAAAAGAGAACTATATTAAGTGTTAAAGAAAATTTTCCTTATTAAATTCTACTTATACTAGGTAACTCTATTAGTGGGGCTTTATTCCCTATGATCCTGAGTACATATTTAATTAAAGTAGACAAAGAGTTTTGATCTAGGTTTCACGGATACTCCGAAATTGTATACCATGCAGTATCGTATGCGTATTGGATACTCGGATGCTCAGATACTCGTACGATACTTGTGAAACATTCCACCATGGCGTTTTCAATAATAAAAAGAAATACCATATTGGATACACAGGAAGGCGTATCGGAAACATCCAAAATACTTAAGAGCGTGTATTTTTACAAATAATTTCTAGATTATTGTATATTATCAAAGTGATCTACATAAAACACTTGAAATTTTGTAAAGGGCCAAAGTTTTTGCATATGATATTAATACTAGGCAAAATTGCAAAAATCGTCTCAAACTAATCACTGATTTTAGATTTTCGTCCCAAACTATTTAATTTGGCGAATTTCGTCCCGTAACTTAATATTTTTTTGGAATATCATCCCACCATAATTATAAGACGGAATTGCGCATTTGCCGATGAATTATCACATGACTGCTTAAGTGTCATGATATGGTAAATTTTAACATGAATAATTATATAATATTGAAGAGTTCGTCCCAAATTAATTACAAGATTGAACGTCATTTTCATTAAATTAAAAATTTAATATTGGGACTAAATTCATACAAAATGGTAAATTATGGGACGAAATTTGGCGAGTTGATATAGTTTGGGACGACAAAATAGTAATTAATTTGGGACGATATTCCAAAATAATATTAAATTACGGGACGAAATTCGCCAAGTTAAATAGTTCGGGACGAAAATCCAAAATCAGTAATTAGTTTGGGACGTTTTCTGCAATTTTACCTTAATACTATTGTTTTACTTGAACACTTATATAAGAAGGAGATAACATTGTTCATTTTAAAATAGAAAAATAAGTTAACTAAATATATATTACATAATTTTTATTATACATTTTTAAACAATGGTTTCTTATTATGATATATTTTTAAATATATATATATATACGTATTTTAGCCGTATCGTATTCTATAAATTTTAAAAATCCGTATTGTCGTATTCGTTTGTATCGTCGTATTCGTATCCGTGCAACATAGGTTTTGATTCACACGGATTCTTTTCTTTAGGAATTTAGAGGTACTAACAAGAATACATAAGGTACTACTATAATAATAATAATAGATATGTGCTACTAATTTTTTTTTTCTGGGCCACCCGCACCCCCTATATCTTCGCCCCTGGACACTAGGGATATTGATAAATATAATTTATCTACGTGGGATCCGTACATAAATTACCTAAAATTTTGGAGTTTGTTTGATTATACAATGACTCAAATGAAAAATCAGTAAAAAATGAGGAAAACACCACCCAAATTTGTTTTTGGGCGCTGTGGATGTTACTGTTATATATTATCATTAACGTAATAAGATTGGATATAAAATTAATTATAATTTATGAAAGCTGCCATACAAAATATAAAGATTGATAAAAGGACCTAATCTCATTTAATCTTTGTTGTTAAACGAATAATATCATCTAATCTTGGCTACCAAACGAGTTCTAAGTTCTAACAGTAACTTAATGTACTTGCAGAGGAGCCAAAGCGAAAAAGTGAATTATATGAGGAACGATCATTTGTGTTTTTGGTCTATGCTGGACTCTAGAACTGTCCTATTATAATCTAGTATTTATTGTTCGGCTATGAAGAAATCCATCTGGCAAATAATCATTAAATATACATTATCATTGGGTTTTTTAAAAGTTATTATCTATGATATGTTTTCCTGTCTCTCCTCATGAAGATGTTGCCCACAGACTATAGAATGTGATTGAGAGTACTTATTTTTTATGTAAAAAATGATAAATTTTAATTTTAATTATTCATTGATAAAATATAATCTCCATTTAATATTGTCTAATGGACGGACATTTTACCCCATGTGATATTGTCTCATGAATTTTTTATTTTTTTTTGATAACCCAGGTATACAAGCTTACACTAGACTAATCCTGGACCCTCATGAATATTTTACCGTTATGTGATATTGTTTAATAGACACTTTACCCCTTGTAAAATGCAAAATCAAAATGGAAACATTGTGCTTCTTTTACTGAAGTTGATTATGCCCAAATTTGTCGAAACAAAGCGATCGATGTAGAATAGATTGGGCGGTCGTATCCACGAGGAGATGACTAATGTTGGGCACTCAAACTAAGTGTGCGGGTGACAGCAATTGTCCTGTGACATCCAAACTGAGTGTGCGGATGGAGACCCAAACTAAGTGTGCGGGTGGAGCCACAATCGAATATCGTGGGCGCTTGCGTGAATGCACTATAAGGGAAGGGTATGCGCATTCCCTAACACCAATTGGTTTTGGGGCAAGTGGTAGCGCCTGAGGTCCTACAAGTGGTATCAGAGCCAAGGTCACGTGTTCGATTCCCAGCAGGAGCAATTGCTGAGGGGGAGATTGTTGGGCACCCAAACTAAGTGTGCGGGTGACAGCAATTGTCCTGTGGCATCCAAACTGAGTGTGCGGATGGAAACCCAAACTAAGTGTGCGGGTGGAGCCACAATCGAATATCGTGGGCGCTTGCGTGAATGCACTATAAGGGAAGGGTACGCGCATTCCCTAACACCAATTGGTTTTGGGGGCAAGTGGTAGCGCCTGAGGTCCTACAACTAAAATAAGCTAAAACCGTTAGTAGAGAAAGTAGCTTTAGAGATAAATAAACAAACTAAATTAACGAAGCGATTTGAGTTTAAGAAAACTTAAAGAAAAGTGAATTTTTGGTTGTTGGAAAATACGATAATTAATACGGTAAGATATCAAGAATACCTTATATGCATCGTTTACTTATTTGGATTGATTCATAAAATTACTCAATTGAAAGTTTCACATCCCAAACAATCAATTGGAAGATAAAGAATTGAAAAACACATGATTTTTAATGTATTTGAGTAAATAATTTTCTTACTTTTAGAATTAGCGCAAAATATCATTTCATGAGAAATCATAAACATACTATATACCAAGGCATATTGCATTAAAAGACTACCCATTAAACGAAAGACTTATATCAATATAATTATATCATAAATATTTTCACATAAAAGGGCTTGACTAGATTTATATGAAAACTAATAAAACAATTGTATTAACATATGAGTTGATGAAAATAGATGAAGAAGAATAAATTACTCAAAATTATTAAACTTACAAAACCTTGAAGAATTGAATCCAAATAAGATCACTACGCATATAAGTTCATCTCTAACCTCATCAAAGAACTCTTAGCCTAATTTGCTAATCATTATCACAAGTTCTAGAGAGAAAATATGATAATGATTTAAGAGAGAATTGTAACTAAGACTAAGAATTGTGTGTTCCAAGATGTGTGATTCTAGGACTATATATAGGTGCTAAAGAGCCCTAATCCAAGTAGGAGAATGCTTAGGAGGTAGACATTGAGTAGGAAGATGTTTAGGAGGCACAATCCTCGTATGGAAAGGATTTATGCAAGTTTCCTAATTACTTTAGTACAAAAATCGCGTTTCCCGCGTAGTAGATTCTGCTCTGCGCGACATATTTGAAATGTATATATCTTTTGTTGGGATTCAGTAAGATAAACAGCCCTAGGCATAGCGGGATTTAAAATTTTATAGGACCTATTACAGAATCTTGTCAGGATACTACCCTAGGTGTATATATATGAATATTAAAACGACAAGAATAATTAGATCCAAATTATACCTGTCTCCTTGCAAATCCAAGTAGCTCAGCAAAGTTGCGTTTTCTCCCTCAGGTGTGTCGATCCAAAGTCCTGCTACTAGCGCCCCACGTGTTGCGCCTCTACGAGTTAATACACCACAATATCACGAAAATTAATATATCCTAATCGACTAGAACATAGGGTATATTAATATCTAGGATTTAAGAACAACTTTGGAACTAAAATCGAAAACGAAAAATTCTTCCTAGAAGAAAAGAGGTTCGGCCGATTTGTGCAGGGAGAGGGAAAGAGAATTTTTGCTCTTTCTCAATTTTGCTTAGTGTTGTGTGTGAAAAATAACTACAAGTTACCTACTTATAGTTATTCCCTAACCTAGTCCTATTAGGACTAGGACTTTATTCTCCTACATGGGCCATGGCCCTCTTTAATTAGAAGACTAAGTCTTCCAATTAATTCATGGCCCAGTTAATTAATTTGACCAGGCTTTGTTTAGTTTCCCAATTAAATAGCCCAATTAATTAACTACTCTCCCAATTAATTAAATCAGACTCTAAGTCTATTTAATTAAATCTTCTCTATAATTAATTAAATCCAACTTAATTAATTAATTCACAAATTAAATTCCAATTTAATTTATGATCCTGATTCAATTCCAATTAGGACTGTCAACTGAGCCGGGCCTACCCGTAGCCCAATGGCTCAGCCCGATTAAATATGACCCGAACCCGAATAATTGTGAGCCGGGCCGATTTTGAGCCATTATATTAAACTCGATCAATTTATGAGCCGAGTTTGAGCCTAATAAGGCTCAGCCCGAATAAAGCCCGACCGAATACTACTATTAATTATTTATATCAAAATTATTATGTACCAAATATCAAAATCAATTACATACAATTGTACAAGCCAAATGGAAAACATAAAGGAAAAAAAAAAGGAAAAAGATAAAAGAAAGTGATCAAGATTGGGAATTTGGAAGTTTTGGAACACTAAAATTCTACTTACCTGGAGTAAGAAAAAACACATATCAATAATTCTATTTTTAGGAAGAAGAAAAGTTTTTATCTAATACAGTAATACAATTTAATCAATCATCAGAAAACTTTTCATTAAAAGATATTACTTTTTATGTAATATGGGTACTTGTCGAAAAAAATAGATTTTGATGAGTATATTATAACATCTGACTTGATCTTTAATTTTAAATTTTATTTAATGTTTAATATTATGAAGAACAAGTGTGGAATTTACATATTCTTGTCTCGTGTGTATAAAGTAAGAGTGGTTTATTCATATTAGTGCATAATTTTTTTATTTATGGTGTAACATTTGCTAGTATTAATAAACCCGACATAAGCCCGATATAAACCCGAAGCCCGAAACGTTACATGAGCTGAGTTTGAGCCGAAACAATTAAAAAATTTATGAGCCGAGCTTGAGCCTATAACTATGAAGCCCGATGGTATTTGAGTTTGAGCTATTTAAAGCTCGGCTCACAAGACCCGATTGATAGTCCTAATTCCAATAGGATCCTATTTTGTTCCAATTGGGTCGACTACTCATTGTAATCGACCTAGTCGATTATATACCCAGTCGACCCAGTCGACTCGGTCGCTCTCATTTCCTCGCTTTCGCTTCATGTGTATTGTGTATGCCCCCATAGGTTCACCACATAATTGGTCGTGGGTTATAATTAAATATTATTTAATTATTCGAATAGCATATACTCTAAATCAATTGAACACTCTGTCGACTGATCATTCCAAAATTAGCACCGCTGTCAATTTGGGAATTCTCCCACACTCCACGGTCGATGTCCAGCCACAAGCCCATCTTAATGTCTCCTCTACCAATTTGGGAATTCTCCCACACAACAGTGAGAGTCTAACAGATTCCAACGATGTCCTATCTCGATTGGATTCTACGACTCTTGAATATGTTCTAGATCACGGCCTTGGAGATCAGTCCACGGGTTGTCCCATAGCCCTGTGATCTAAGGACTTCTATCCTTATGCGTAGATAATTATTACATAAGATAAAGATGACCATTTAATAAACTGCATTTATTAATCGAAATTGAATAGTTCCTTATTTATTACAATAAATGTTAGCCATACAGCTGGCTTGCAGGATATTATTTTGTTGGGATTCGATAAGAAAAACAGCCCTAGGCACAGCGGAATATAAAAATTTTCTAGGGCCTCTTAAAGAATCTTGCCAGGATATTCTCTAGTTGCATATATATGAATATAAATAAATGACAGTATAAGTTTTCTCGTTTATACCTGTCTCCTTGCAAATCCTCGGCTAGCAATATGAGCTCTGAATTCTGACCCCGGTTGATCGACCAACACCTTTTGGTAGCGCCCCACGTGTTGCGCCTCTACGAGTTGATACACCACAATATCACGAAAATTAATATATCCTAATCAACTGGAACATAGGGTATATTAATATCTAGGTTTTAGAACAACTTTGGAACGAAAAATCTAAGTCGAAAAATTCTTCCTAACACTGGAAGGGTTCGGCCGATTTGGTGGGAGAGGGAGAGAGAATTTTTGCTCTTGCAATTTTTCTTGTGGAGTTGTTTTTGAGATATGAGACCTAGTCTCTTATTTATAGATATCTCCCATATCCTAATCCTATTAGGTTTAGGATACTAACTGTTGGTCCCAAGTGGTCAGATGAGGTCTAGAGGGGGGGGGTGAATAGACCTCTGAAAATTTTTGAACTTAAAAAGTTTTCAGTCTTCTGTCAGCAGACTAAGCTGATGAAGAACAGTAAGCAGACTAGTCTGATCGTGAACAAATCTTGAACAGACGACTGACCACTCTTCTTACAATGACTTAGCTGTTTTTCAGCAAACAGTTTTTCAAGAGTATACTTGCAGCGGATTGTTTAAAAGTGTTTTTCACAAGTAAACTAAGTTCTAAAAAGATTTTATCCCCAGTTTTCAAACTCCTTATAAAATCTTTTTGATTGATTCAAAGTGTTTAAAATGCAAACTTTAAAATATGCAAGAAAACTTTAAATGCAAGATAACACAAAGAATTTTTATAGTGGTTATATGGATAAAAATCCTTTAGTCCACTCTTCCAGATCACACAGATTCTGGGTTATACTATAATCACAAAGATTACAATATTTCTCCACTTACACCTAAACAACTAATGAGAAGGCTGTAAGCTCGCAATAGGAATTCACAAAGAAAACCTATCCTCTAAAGTAGAATCACTCACACAGATGGATTCTCACTTCGCACAACACTCAGCTATTACAAAATCACTCAGATAATGTTTTTCTGATTTCTTCAACTGGGTTTCTGTCAACAGATGACTTCCACCAGACGAGTGAGCTGTTCGAGCTTTTGAGACTTAGAGAAATTCTGCTTCAAAATTTCGATCTCTGATTGTTGTTGTGTTCTTGCTCGATTTGAAATTCAGCTCTATTTATACATGGAGATGAAATTATGACCGTTGAAGGCAAGTCACAATTCAAATCCATCCTTCAGCTCTTTTTGAAACGGCTCCCTGCAGCATTCCGTACTGTGTACAGTACCTTTCTGTCCATCGCATTTAATGCTGCATTTAATGCACTCTGCTGATCCGAGGATATCTTCAATCATTTGCCATTACTACCCTTCTCTTACAGCATTTATTACACTTAGGTGCATTTATTACCGTTGGACTAATCTCATGACCTCTTCTACTCTGCTGATCAAAACGACTCTGCTGATAGATACTCTGCTGATCAAATACTGAACTCATCTGATTTGACTCGGCTGATGATCTACCCTTCTGTTCGCTGATTCAGCAAGAGATCACTAGTCTTCTGAGCTTTGAACTTTGAACTCTTCTGATGTCTTCTTTTACCAGTTCAATATTCTTCTAAGGGAACTAAGCTTTCCATACTTAGCTGATTATGACGTTTTGGAAATCATCAAAACCTTCCCTTAATTACTTGTCTTCTTTCATCTTCATCTTCATCCAACAATTTCCCCCTTTTTGATGATGACAAAACTCCAGCTAAGTACCTGTACCTAAACTAAAGTTTTGATCCTCAAAAATTTCTGAGATAGAAATGATATGTTGGAGTCAAACTTGCAATTTTATAAATATAGAACTGATTACATTTTACAAGTTGAAAGATGAGAAGTACAAAATACTTTAAAAGATTACAAGAATTTTTAAAGAAAATCTAGCTAAGCTAGTCTTCTGTCTTCTTTTTTTCTTCAGCAGACTTGGAGGTTCCAACTTCCAATTTCTGCATCAACAGCTCTAGCTTCTTCTTTTTAACATCAGGATCAAGCTGTTCTTCAACTGAATCTTTGGCAGCAGCTAGTTCTTTGTCTGACTTGGCTTTTGCTTCAGATTCTTCCTCATCAGCTTGGTCTTCTTCTTCTGTGATCTTCTCATCTGCTAATCTGCTTGTGTCTTCATTTGCTGCTTCATTCCTATTATTAGCAGACTCTTCAGATTCTTCTAACACTTCTGTTTCTTCAGCATTTTGATTTCCTTCCCTTTGGAAATCAACCCTTTGCTGTCCAAATATCCTTTCTTCCCCCTTTTTGTCATCATCAGCAGGGACAGATGGATATTGTGGCACAACTGGTGTGATTAGAAGTGAATCACATAGAAGCTTGATGTTTTCTTCCATAGCATTGATCTGAGCTTGCTGTTTAAGTTGATTGGCTTTAACAGTCTTGACTTCCTTGAGCAAGTCTTCTCCTTGATCACCCAACTGGATTTGAGTTCCCAGAATCCAATTTGATGAAGCAGTGAAGTCTTTCATCATGTTGCCCATGACTTCATCTTCTGCTTGGAGGGCCAATTCAACAGTCTGTTCAATCTGCTTCCAACCTTCAGTGGTGCTTTGTGTCCTTCTCCTGAGTATATCCATATCCTGACATATAGATTGTACATTCTGAGCAGTATCTTTCATTAAGTCAGTAGGAACAGCAGCAGCAACCTTCTGAATAGGTTGATGAACAGCAGCTAACACTTCTGCTTTTAACTCTTCTTTCATCTCCTTCATGGATTTGGTAAACATTAGATGAATAGAGTCCAACAGATTTGAAGTTGAAGGTATATCTGTTGTTGCAGCAGGTGTTTCTTTGATGAGTTGCTCTGATGATTGAGTTGTTAGGGCAAGAGACTGATCAGCTGATTTATCAACAAGGCTTGGAGTGCTTTCCATCTCCTTAGCCTGATCATCTCCATCAGCAGCAACTTCTTTCTCCTTTGACTGATCTGCTGGAATTTCTTCTTCCTTCTTTGATTTATCAGCAGCCTCAGACTTGTCTCCCTGTTTTCTCTTCTGATCAGATGGGTCTGAAGTACCCTCTTTTTGCTCTGGTTGATCAGATGACTTTTCTTTCTCTCCATCAGCAGGGGCTATAATCTTCTTGACAGCTTCAACTGTCCTCATCAAACCTTCATTGTCAACAGCAGACCTGTTACAAATCCAAGTAAAGTTGTCAAGAGGAATAAAGGTAGTTGATGATTCCTCTGGCAGCTCCTCATAGGGTTTGATGTTTGGTCCATAGACAATATGCTTGATGTTTGGAAGTGGGACCATTGAGCTTGGCTGTCCCCTTAACTTCCTTGCTTTCTTGGCCCAAAGCTCCATTGCTTGAGCAATAGCCAACTTGATAGATCTTTCTTTCAGATCTACAGAGTCATCAAAATCCTCAGGAATGGATGCAAAGATCTTCTTGGCTTCTTCTTTGACCACATGACAAATCCTCATCCTTAACCTGTCCAGAAAGAATTCTGAATCAAGTGCTTGAATGAGTGAATTTGTTTCAAGCCATTTCAATACCCAGTCTTCTGTAGCCTTGAATTCTTTCCACTTGGCCATTTCAGCAGGACTCTTGGTTAATCTGAATTCTCTCCATCTATTGTATTTGATCTTTTCAGAGTGGAAGAGTGTCAGACGATTGACTCTTTCATTTTCAGCATCAAGTCTTCTGAGAAATTCTTCAAAGATCTCAGGATCTTCCCTGACAATCTCTAAAGATAATCTTATTTCTTCTCTCCTCTTTTCCTTGATCTTAGGTGCAGGCATAGCTGGGATTGGTTTGTTTGGATCCCTTGATTCACCAATCACTATCCCACCACCTTGCTGATGACCATGAGCATCCGTCATACTTGCTTCAATGACAGCAGCCAACTCTGCTGCCTCAAAAGCATCTCTCTGTTCTTGGGTCATTTTGCTGGCCTCTTCTTCCAGCCTTTTTAATTCTAGGCTTTTCAGCCTATCTTCTTCTGCTTTCTCAGCAGCCATCCTTTGCTTTTCAGCATCATCCAGTTTCTTCTTCTCTGCAGCAGTTATACAAGTTGAAGCTTTGCCCTTAATGGCTCTTTTTCTTTTAGCTTCAGGACTTTCAACTATTTGAATAGGTGTTGCAGCAACTGGAGTAGGATGCAGCAACAGAATTTCTCCCTCTTGTGGTGTACTAATCTGCTGTTCCTTTTCTACATCAGCAGATAGTGCAGCAGTAGAGTCTTCTGTTGTCCCTTCAACTGTAGGAACACTTTCTGGTTCAGCAGTAGCAGCCTTTGCAGTTTCAACAACTGGTTCTTCAATATGCAATGGCCTTTCTGCCTCAGTTGTTGTTTTCCTCACAGTTACAGCAGGCTCTTCAGGGAAAGTGACCTTTCTCTTGGCCTTTGACTTAGGAATCTTCTTGATAGCAGGGGGGTTGGCAGTAGGAGGTCCCCTTGCCTCACTCCTAGTCCTTAGTCTCTTCAGTCTTTGAAGTGGAATTTCCTCTTCAGACTCAGTTCCTTCAGAGGATGACCCTGTCTTCATGTTTTCAATTTCAACAGTGAAGTCATCTACCACCTTCTTAGAGACTTCAATTTCAGGCTCTGCTGATCCAGCTACAACAGCAGACTGTGCTGTTGGCTCAGCAGACTGACTAGTCTGACCTTCCTTCTTGCTCTTCTTAGAAGGAGTCTTCTTAGCCTGTTTGGGTGCTTTTCTCTTTGGTTTTTCCACCAGTTGCCTTACTGGTTCGTAAAGTTTGAACTCTTTGCTTCCATGGGTTTGCTTTCCTCCACCCATAGGGCATTGTAGAGAGGCAAACAAGTTACTCAGCAGAATGGCATGAGAATGCCTTTTATCACTTATCAGCTCATAAACATGAGCAGCCCAGTTCACTTTCATCCCATAGTAGATGCAAATCATAGTGTGAAGCCTTCTTCTAGGTAAACCATCCAGAGAACCCGTAGCACAATCCAAAACCTTTGCTATGATATCAGCAAATCTTTGGTATTCATCCTTCAGCTGGGTCTTCATTAAAGTCCCAGTCATCTCCTCTCCCTTCTTAGCACAAATTCCCCAAAATTCCTCTTCTTTTTCTGACCCTAACGCGGTCACATCTCCTCCCTTGTCTGTCAGCTTATAAAGTTCATGTAAAACAGCAGCAGATACAGCAATTTTCTTACCACCTATGACAGCAGTCATAACGGTGTCATCATCGTTGAACTCCCTGGAAGTATAGAAGTGGTATACATCTTCAAGATAAACCCTATCTTCGTGTGCTTCCAAGACTGGGACCAAAGATGCTTCCTTGATCTTTTCCAGTAAAGCGCGCATCAAATCGGTGCCAGAGAAATGGAATTTGTTGTAGTTGAAGTATCTTCCTTCAATAACTTTGTCCATTTCTGAGATTTGTGAGTAAATTCTGCAAAATAATGAACTTTCGCAACAAGAGGGTTTGAGAGATAGAGAGTTTGAGAATTTTTGAGTGCGTAAGACGACTATGCTGTTCAGATCGGATTTTATAGGTTTCCTTTTGATTCGGTTTTCGTGATTTATCTAAACCGTTGATCTAATCTGACAGATTTTAATCGTGCGGATGAGAGTCGCGGATTTCAATTTTATTATTTTAATGTCAGATGGGCGGGAAACTCTATCGACACTAATCTGTTTACTTATAAAAGCGTGTTACTAATAATGCGTTTTATGACCATGCTCATATAAGGTATCAGATGAGTAGAGTTAAACTTATCTGACAGACGAGTGATCTGTTATCTGATATTACTAGAGAATGCCAATAGCTAGTAATCTTCCTCTGCTGTTTGTCAATCCAGCAAGATAAAATAATCTTCACTCTTCAAGAATTAAGAACACATCTTCTTGGTAACATAACTTCAACTAACTGTCATTAACAGATTTCATCTTTAGAACAGAAGTACCGCTAGTCTTACACGTTCCCCCTGTCTTTAAGAATTCATAAGTTAACTAGTCTGTTGAGAGTTAATTCTTGAAATAAATGACTGATGACTAAGCTGTTGAACTCCAGTCTTCTGATGAGTTCCCCCTCAGCTTATGCATCCAGGTTAAGTAATCCTAACTCAGCTCTTAGAGTTGAGAACCTTGCTTCACTTAGAGGTTTGGTGAAGATATCAGCAATCTGATTATCAGTATGAACATACTCAATCAAAACATTGCCTTTTTCCACATGATCTCTAATGAAATGATGTTTAATCTCAATATGTTTAGTCCTTGAATGACTTGTAGTGTTCTGAGTAAGTGAAATTGCACTTGTATTGTCACAGTAGATTGGTATTCCACTGATCTTGATGTTGTAGTCTTCTAGTTGGTGCTTCAACCAAAGTATCTGTGCACAACAGGCTCCAGCAGCTATATATTCAGCTTCAGCAGTAGATATAGAAACTGAGGTTTGCTTCTTACTCATCCATGAGATCAGACGACTGCCTAAGAACTGACAGGCACCTGTTGTGCTCTTTCTGTCAATCTTGCAGCCAGCAAGGTCTGAATCTGAATAACCAATAAGCTCAAATCCAGATTCTCTAGGATACCACAATCCCAATTCTTGAGTGCCTTTAACATACTTCAATATTCTCTTGGCAGCTAAGAGATGAGATTCTTTGGGGTTTGATTGAAATCTTGCACAGACTCCAACTGAGTACATTATGTCAGGTCTGCTTGCTGTTAGATACAACAATGAGCCAATAATGCCTCTATATTTGGTTATGTCCACTGATTTGCCATCTTCATCTTTATCCAAACGAAGACTTGTAGACATAGGAATGTTAGCTGTTGAGCTAGTTTCCATACCAAATTTCTTGAACAGATCTCTTGTGTACTTTGCTTGGCTAATGAATATTCCATCAGGCAACTGTCTAACTTGCAATCCAAGAAAGTAATTAAGTTCACCCATCATGCTCATTTCAAACTTATTCTGCATCAGCTTGGAGAACTTATCACACATCTGTTGGTTAGTTGAACCAAAAATAATATCGTCCACATATATTTGCACAAGTAATATATGATTTTCCCATTCAATTGTGAACAAGGTTTTATCTACCTTACCTTTACGAAATCCTTTAATTAAAAGAAAATCAGATAGGGTATCATACCATGCTCTTGGAGCTTGTTTCAGTCCATAAAGGGCTTTCTTCAGACGATATACTTTGTCCTCTTCTTGATAGACTTCAAATCCTGGAGGTTGTTCAACATAAACTTCTTCTTGCAATTCTCCATTGAGAAAAGCAGACTTCACATCCATCTGATAGACAGTGAAGTTCTTGTGAGCAGCATAGGCAAGAAACAGTCTGATTGCTTCAAGTCTTGCTACTGGTGCAAAAGTTTCATCAAAGTCAATTCCTTCTTCTTGACAATAACCCTTGGCCACTAGTCTTGCTTTGTTTCTGGTGACAACACCATCTTCATTCATTTTATTTCTGAATACCCACTTAGTGCCAATTACTCTTTGATGACTTGGTCTAGGAACTAAGTACCAGACTTCATTCCTTTCAAATTGATTCAACTCTTCTTGCATAGCTTCTATCCAGAAGGAGTCATTGAGAGCTTCTTCAATTTGTTTAGGCTCTATTTGAGATAGAAATGTGACAAACATAGCATCTTGTGCAGCAGCTCTTCTTGTTTTCACTCTATCTAAAGGATCACCAATAACCAATTCAGGAGGGTGATTCTTGAGCCATCTGAGATCAGGTTGCAGATCAGGATGTTGTCCTCTGTTATGATCTTGCAACACTACTGTTGGAGTTCCAGTAGTAGTCTGTTGAACATTTGCCGTCTGTTGAACAGTCTCTGGTCTGTCAGCTGTTAGCAACTCGTCTGTTAGACAATCAGCACTGTGATTATGAACAGCACTTGAGTTAGCAGCTGAACTTAGATTAGGTAGTATGATGGGAACATATTCTTCATTTCTTCCAACGTCCAACTTCTGTAACTCAGCAGACAGATCTTGATTTATACTTTGATTCTTTTCAGAAGATTGACTTGGCTCATCAAATACTACATGGATAGATTCTTCTATTAGCAATGTTCTTTTATTGAAAACTCTATAAGCCTTACTAACAGATGAGTATCCTACAAAAACAGCTTCATCAGCCTTTTCTGCAAAAGCAGTAAGGTGATTTTTCCCATTATTCAATACAAAACATTTACAACCAAAAATCTTAAAGTAATGAATGTTTGGCTTTCTGTTGTTCCAAACTTCATATGGAGTCTTGTTCTGATTTTTGTTGATCATACATCTGTTTTGGGTAAAACATGCTGTATTTGTTGCTTCTGCCCAAAATCTTTGTGGCAGCTTAGCTTCAGCTATCATGGTTCTGACAGCTTCTTTCAGTGTTCTGTTTCTCCTTTCAGCAACACCATTCTGTTGAGGGGTTCTAGCAGCAGAATACTCATGATGTATTCCTTTGATATTACAATACTCTTCAACAGTAGAGTTTGTAAACTCTGTCCCTCTATCTGATCTGATCTTCAATATCTTGATACTCTTCTCATTCTGGATCAGTTCCATCAGATTGGTAAGATGTTCCTTGGTTTCACTTTTCTTCTTCATGAAAATCACCCAAGTATATCTTGAATAATCATCCACAACAGCTAGGCAGTATTTCTTTCCACCATTGCTGACTGGATCAATGGGTCCAAATAAGTCCATATGCAACAGCTCCAATATTCTTCCAGAAGATTGGTGCTTCTTTTCTTTGAAAGATGACTTGATTTGTTTACCCTTCTGACAGGCGTCACAGAGCTTGTCTTTGCTCATGACTGCTTTTGGAATCCCTTCTACCAAATCATTCTTGATTAATCTGTTTATGGTCTTGAAGTTTAAGTGATTCATCCTCTTGTGCCATAGCCAACTGACTTCACTTGGTGCAGATGCCACCAAACAAATACTTGAATTCTTGTCAACAGAATTCCAGTCAACTATGTAGATATTTCCTTGTCGTCTTCCAGATAAAATTACCTTCTTTGTACCAATCTGTTCAACGTAGCACTTATCTGTTGAGAAGATGACTGAATATCCCTTGTCACAAAATTGACTTATGCTCAGCAGATTATATTTTAGGCCTTTAACATAGGAGACGTCAGATATCTCTATGTTTCCCTTGATTAATCTTCCTTTAGCTTTAATCTTGCCTTCTTTGCTGTCTCCAAAAGTGACTTTTGGACCATCCACAGCAACTGCATCAGTCAACTCATGTATGTTTCCACACATGTGCCTTGAACATCCACTGTCCAAGTACCAAATCTTCTCTACTTTACTCCTACTCCTAATCCTAACCTACAAAACAAAAATAAAATTGTTTTAGGTACCCTTATTGAGAGGGTCCTGAAGGATTAGTTCCACCCTTGACAACCCAAGATGTTGAAGTCTTAGGCTTCTTAGGTTTCTGAGTTTTAGGAGCATGAACAGTTTCATTTTTATCATAGTTATCAGATAAGTCATGTTGATGATCAGTATGATATGAATAGTGTTCATAAGCAGGGTAAGGTGCATGATATGCAGGATATGCATGCATTGGATGAGCAGGGTAAGGTGCATAGTAATTAGGAAACTGAGGTGCATGATACATAGGATGATATGCAGCAGGTTGCACATAATATGACTCATTTCCATACCAAGCATTTTGATTTTTCTTATTCTTATGCTTCTTTGGTTTACTAGATGCTTGCTCATTTGATTTTGACTTAGTTTTGCCAACAGATTGATTCAATTTAGCTTTATCAGCAGACTTCTTAGGACTCTGCTGTTTGGTCTTACTAGTCTGATTTCCTACACTAGGCTCTTTGCTCTTTTTAGCCTTAGGAGATTTCTTCTCCTTTACCACTTTCTCAGTTGAGGTAGGTCTAGAGGTTTGAACATACAGAATGACCTTACTATTGTCAGCTGATACAAATTTTTCAGTATGGTTCAACTCTAATTTTTCCTTTTCTAAAGGTGTCTCCTGTTTACTAGATGTATGCATGGATGCAACAGTAGACTTATCATGAGACTCAATGATTTTCTCAAGTTCCATGATTTTTCCTTTATAAACCTCACATTCAGCTTTCAGAGATTCATGCTCTTGCTCAAGCTGTTTATATTCAGCTGATTCTTTTGGCTTTTCAGCTAAAAGTTTCAGTGAACTATTTTGCTCTTTTAGCAAGTTCATCTCTTCCTTAAGCTTAACAAACTCTCCAGCAATAGTAGTATTATTCAACATCATTTGCTCTAGAGAATTAAACAGTTCATTTTCTTGAGGAGTTACCTCATCCTCAGAGTCATCAGATTCCTTTGCCATCAGGCACAGGAGAGCAGGTTTTTCTTCATCAGACGATTCTTCATCAGACGAGTCTGAGTCTGAATCAGATGAGTAGACGGCAGCTGGCTTTTCTGCTTCAGCCATCATTGCCTTGGCTCTCTGATGCTTTCTTTCTTTTCTCATTTTCTTCTCTTCCTCAGTGTACTTCTCTGCTTTTGGATATGGGCAGTCTCTTATGAAGTGTCCCAATTTCCTGCAGTTGTAACACATTAGTTTTGATTTATAATCTTCTTTTTCCTGAGAAGAAAAATTAGGTTTAGAAGTAGAAGCAGCATGATTGTATTTGTTTTTCATCTTTCTCTTATAGAACTTCTTGAAGTTGTTCATCAATAATGCTACATCTCCAGCAGTGTACTCCTTTTTGTTGAGTAGAGTGGCTTCATCAGATGAGTCCACTTCTTTGCTTTTCTGTGCTGGTCTTCTGGTGTTTTCAGCAGCAACAAGTGCAGCTGTGGGTCCTGAAGTTGAGGTTTCTTCAATTCCCATCCTTGGCAGTTTATACTCATAAGCCTTGAGTACGGAGAACAGCTCTGTAAGAGAAATCTTGCCCAGATCTCTTGATTCTTCCATTGCTGTCACCTTCATGTTGAACTTGGAAGGTAGGGCCTTCAGTACTTTGACAGTGATTTCTTTATCAGTGAAAGTCTTTCCCAGCTTCAAAACTTCATTCAGAGTTCTGGTGAATCTGGTATCCATCTGATCAATGGTTTCTCCAGACTTCATCTTGAAGTTGTCCAGCTTCTCCAAGGCAACACTGAGCTGATGCTCTTTAATAGCATCATTGCCTTCGCTCATGTCACGAACCTTATCCCACATCTCCTTTGCAGTTTTGCAATGTTTGACTTTGTCAAACCGATCATTATCCAGGGCTTTAGTCATGATGAATCTCCCAACTTTATCTAGATTGTAAAGCTTTATTTCTTCTGGAGTCATCTCATGAAGGTCTTTCTCCACAACCGTATCTACTTCATTTATCTTTATGGTCTTTGTGAATCTGAATGGACCTTTAATGATACATGTGTGCATGTTGTCATTATAGGCAGCAAGGAAAATCTCCATTCTGATTTTCCAATCCTCAAAGGACATACCAGCAATGTGGGGAACATGACTGATACAATCCATTTTTCAAAAAGTTTCTGTTTTTCAAAAAGATGCTCTTTTGAAAAGTTTTGAAAACCTTTGAAAAACACTCGGATCAAGCTCGTTGATCAGGCAGCTGATTCTAATGAACCACCTGCTCTGATACCACTTGTTGGTCCCAAGTGGTCAGATGAGGTCTAGAGGGGGGGGGTGAATAGACCTCTGAAAATTTTTGAACTTAAAAAGTTTTCAGTCTTCTGTCAGCAGACTAAGCTGATGAAGAACAGTAAGCAGACTAGTCTGATCGTGAACAAATCTTGAACAGACGACTGACCACTCTTCTTACAATGACTTAGCTGTTTTTCAGCAAACAGTTTTTCAAGAGTATACTTGCAGCGGATTGTTTAAAAGTGTTTTTCACAAGTAAACTAAGTTCTAAAAAGATTTTATCCCCAGTTTTCAAACTCCTTATAAAATCTTTTTGATTGATTCAAAGTGTTTAAAATGCAAACTTTAAAATATGCAAGAAAACTTTAAATGCAAGATAACACAAAGAATTTTTATAGTGGTTATATGGATAAAAATCCTTTAGTCCACTCTTCCAGATCACACAGATTCTGGGTTATACTATAATCACAAAGATTACAATATTTCTCCACTTACACCTAAACAACTAATGAGAAGGCTGTAAGCTCGCAATAGGAATTCACAAAGAAAACCTATCCTCTAAAGTAGAATCACTCACACAGATGGATTCTCACTTCGCACAACACTCAGCTATTACAAAATCACTCAGATAATGTTTTTCTGATTTCTTCAACTGGGTTTCTGTCAACAGATGACTTCCACCAGACGAGTGAGCTGTTCGAGCTTTTGAGACTTAGAGAAATTCTGCTTCAAAATTTCGATCTCTGATTGTTGTTGTGTTCTTGCTCGATTTGAAATTCAGCTCTATTTATACATGGAGATGAAATTATGACCGTTGAAGGCAAGTCACAATTCAAATCCATCCTTCAGCTCTTTTTGAAACGGCTCCCTGCAGCATTCCGTACTGTGTACAGTACCTTTCTGTCCATCGCATTTAATGCTGCATTTAATGCACTCTGCTGATCCGAGGATATCTTCAATCATTTGCCATTACTACCCTTCTCTTACAGCATTTATTACACTTAGGTGCATTTATTACCGTTGGACTAATCTCATGACCTCTTCTACTCTGCTGATCAAAACGACTCTGCTGATAGATACTCTGCTGATCAAATACTGAACTCATCTGATTTGACTCGGCTGATGATCTACCCTTCTGTTCGCTGATTCAGCAAGAGATCACTAGTCTTCTGAGCTTTGAACTTTGAACTCTTCTGATGTCTTCTTTTACCAGTTCAATATTCTTCTAAGGGAACTAAGCTTTCCATACTTAGCTGATTATGACGTTTTGGAAATCATCAAAACCTTCCCTTAATTACTTGTCTTCTTTCATCTTCATCTTCATCCAACACTAACTCTCCTACATGGGCCATGGCCCTCTTTAATTAGAAGACTAAGTCTTCTAATTAATTCATGGCCCATATTAATTAATCTTTCAGGGCTTTATTTAATTTCTCAATTAAATAGCCCAATTAATTAAATCATCTCCCAATTAATTAATTAAACTCCAAGTCTAATTAAATTAATTATTCTATTAATTAATTAAATCATAATTAATTAATTTACTCATAAATTAAATTCCAATTTAATTTATAATCTTGATCCAATTCCAATTGGATCCATTTTCGTTCCATATGGGTCGACCCAGTCGACCCACCCATTTAATCGACCCAGTCGATTTTGACCCAGTCGACAGGTTCGTTCTTGTTTCCTTGCTTTCGCTTCATGTGTATTGTGTATGCCCCCGTAGGTTCACCACATAATTGGCCGCGGGTTGTAATTAAATATTATTTAATTACTCGAGCAATTAATACTCTAAATTAATCGAACACTCTGTCGATCAATCATTCCAAAATTAGCACCCCTGCTAATTTGGGAATTCTCCCACACTCCACGGTCGATGTCCAGTCGCAAGCCCATGGAGCCCAATCACTGGTGAATTAATTCAGTGAACCTTTTATCATTTACAATTTCCATACACGACACAATCTCTCCATCGATCAATCTCCCAGTCGAGACTTAAGGGTATGGTCTTTCATCGGATTCCCTTATCTTTTGTCTTGACCTTATGTTCTCTGATCTCGAAATAAATTCTTTCTGACTTGTTCTTTATGAGCTACTTACATAAAGTCGTCAGTTACCTTGGCCAAGGATTTCATCAGAATTAATTTCTCACAGAAATCCATAGGAGAATTTCTCGACCTATCAAGTCGAGTCAATGGATCCTTTGTTGATGATATGAATCTGCATACGAGTTCCTCTATACCCAACATGAGTCCACAGAGACTTTCTGGTGATCCCCAGTCAGTCGGAACTCATATCAAAGTATAGACGTTCTCGTACCAGATAAACCCTATCATCTCAAGTTGTTAGGGATCGTTCCTCGTATACTATTGTAAATTGGAATAACTTCAACCCCGATATGCGACTACCGCTTCCATGGTGAGTTATTTCCTTATTGGGGTATTCAGTGCGCTTGCCATCCCAGCAAGCCACCCACTTATGTGTATCGACTATCCCAGTCACGCTCGTGGACCCCAGCGTCCTCCAGTTCATCGGAGTATACACAATAGTGAGAGTCTAACCGAATCCAACGATGTCCTATCTCGATTGGATTCTACGACTCTTGAATATATTCTAGATCACGGCCTTAGAGATCAGTCCACGGGTTGTCCCATAGCCCTGTGATCTAAGGACTTCTATCCTTATGCGTAGACAAATATTACATAAGATAAAGTTGACCATTTAATAAAAGTGCATTTATTAATCTAAATTGAATAGTTCCTCATTAATTACAATTAATGCTAGCCATACAGCTGGCTTGCAGGACACTATTTCTATCAATCTCCCACTTGTCCTAAAGCCAGTCTTTTATGTTCTTGAGTCCCATCTTATGCAGATGTTTCTCAAATGCCTTTTGAGGCAGAGGCTTCGATGGCGGGTCCGCCGTATTATCTTCCGAGTCGACACGTTCCATCTTAATGTCTCCTCTACCAATGATATCCCTTATCACATGGTATCGTCTCTGTACGTGCTTGGATTTCTGATGAGATCTCGGCTCCTTTGCTTGCGCTATTGCCCCATTATTATCGC
Source organism: Penstemon eatonii (assembly GCA_038501285.1). Lineage (NCBI taxonomy): Eukaryota > Viridiplantae > Streptophyta > Magnoliopsida > Lamiales > Plantaginaceae > Penstemon > Penstemon eatonii. Next base: position 52,961,514 of record CM076715.1, on the reverse strand, counting down.
AGAAGATAGTAATGGGCTCAGCAATGCTAGGTATCACATCCAATTCCTGGATGAAGTTCCTCATCCAAACACCTTCCTTTGCTGCGTCACTCGCGGCAATGTATTCTGCTTCAGTGGTTGAATCCGCGGTTGTTTCCTGCTTGGAGCTCTTCCAGCTAACCGCACCACCATTGAGGCAGAAAACATATCCTGATGTCGACTTGAAGTCGTCTACATCACATTGGAAGCTTGAGTCTGTATAGCCTTCCAATTTCAATTCTCCTCCACCGTATACCAAGAACAATTCCTTAGTCCTTCTCAGGTACTTTAGAATTGCCTTTACGGCTATCCAGTGCTGCTCACCTGGATCAGACTGGTAGCGACTTGTAACGCTTAGAGCGTATGCTACGTCTGGTCTCGTACACAGCATACCATACATTATGCTTCCTATCGCGGATGCATACGGTATTCGAGACATATTGCTTCTCTCCTCTGGCGTCTTTGGGGCCATAGACTTGGAGAGTGCAATTCCATGTCTCATTGGAAGCAATCCTCTCTTGGATTCTTCCATACTAAATCTTTTCAAGATTTTGTCTATGTACTGGGATTGGGAGAGGCCCAGCAGTCCTTTTGATCTATCTCGGTAGATCCTTATACCTAGTACAAAGGATGCTTCTCCCATATCCTTCATTGAGAATTGTGTAGACAACCATGCTTTAGTTTCAGACAATGCTTTTACATTGTTTCCAATGAGAAGAATGTCGTCAACGTAAAGCACCAAAAATTCAACTGTACTCCCACTGATCTTTTTGTACACGCAAGGTTCGAACATGTTCTTGATGAATCCAAAAGTTTGGATTGTCTCATCAAAACGAATGTTCCAACTTCGGGAAGCTTGCTTCAGTCCATAAATGGACCTCTGGAGTTTGCACACCTTGTGTTCATCTCCTTTGGATGCATATCCTTTTGGTTGCTCCATGTAGATCTCCTTATCAATGTCTCCATTGAGAAAGGCAGTCTTTACATCCATCTGCCATATCTCGTAGTTATACCACGCAGCTATGGCCAGCAAGATCCGAATGGATTTGGGCATTGCGACGGGCGAGAAGGTCTCCTCAAAGTCGATACCTGGTCTTTGAGTGTATCCTTTTGCCACTAGTCGCGCCTTGTAGGTAATCACCTCTCCGTTCACTCCAAGCTTTCGCTTATAGATCCACTTGCAACCCACGGGAGCCACTCCCACTGGTGGATCTACCAAGGCCCAGACCTTGTTTGAGTGCATGGAGTCCAGTTCGGATTCCATGGCTTCGCGCCACTTTCCCGAGTCTATGTCTAGCATAGCCTCTTCGTAAGTCCTTGGGTCGGTTAGAGACTGTCCAGTCTCATGCAGCAGACCGTAGTACCTTTCGGGTTCTCTACGTTGTCTTTCTGACCTACGAAGTATCGGTGTACTTTCTGGTGCACCTTCATGCTCTTGTTCTCCCACTGCCTGTGGTGACGGGTCAGCTCGATCGACCTCTAAGGTCTTTTCAGCTTCAGTGACCTCATCTAGTTCAACGTTATTTTCTTTCTTGTCCACCAAGTAATCCTTCTCCAAGAAGTGAGCGTTCCTTGAGACAAACGTTGTTTGTCTTGTAGGATCGTAGAACTCGTATCCTATTGAGTTTTCCGGATACCCCACGAATTTGCACAAAGTGGATTTAGTTTCCAATTTATCTCCCACTAGCTTTTTAACGTAAGCGGGAGATCCCCATATGCGCATGAATGCGTATGAGGGTGCCTTGCCAAACCATAGTTCGTATGGTGTCTTTTCTACGGATTTCGAAGGTACCATATTCAGTATCTTCGTTGCCGTGAGGAGGGCATGTCCCCAAAATGAAAGAGGTAAGTCAGTGGCACTCATCATGGATCGAACCATGTCCATCAAGGTTCGATTCCTTCTCTCTGCTACTCCATTTAACTGGGGTGTTGCAGGAGGAGTCCACTGCGATAGTATTCCATGCTCTACAAGATAATTCAGAAATTCGTTACTAAGAAATTCTCCACCTCGGTCAGAACGAAGAGCCTTTATCGTATGACCAAGTTGATTCTCTACTTCCATCTTGAAATCTTTGAATCGCTCAAAGGCTTCAGACTTGTGTTTCAACAAGAACACATATCCATAACGACTAAAGTCGTCAGTGAAAGTGATGAAGTAGTCATAGCCTCCTCGGGCGCTTTTTCTTAGTGGTCCACATACGTCAGTATGTATCAAGTCCAATGTTTGCTTGGCTCGCTCAGGGTTTCCCTTAAACGGCAACTTAGCCATTTTACCCTTTAAACATGGTTCACATGTTGGCATTTCATCAATGCGATTGATTTCAATCGCGCCAGATGATGCTAACTTTTGAATCCTTGACTTAGATATATGTCCAAGTCTAGCGTGCCATAATTGGGCAGATATTTCATTATCTTGTTTCCTTTTGTTTTGTTGTACGTGCATGACTAACTTAGGCGGTTTTATGATGTAAAGTCAATAATTCAGTGTACCAAATGAAAAACTAAAACAGGAGCTTTTATTAAAAATCAATACTATTCATTAACATGAATAAAAAAGTTTTTCATCAAAAACTAGGTACATAAATGAAAGTTTCCTAATGACTTTATCAAACCACCTAAATCTACTTTTGCCTACGGCCTTGGTAGCAGCTCCAGCTCCATTGCCATTATTCAAGGATCCAATCCTCAGGCTCCAGTTTCCTTAATGCTCCCATCACCTACAAGGATGAGAACTCCAGTCAGTGTCTAACACCAAAATGCACAGTTAATTGTAAAATTAACTTTAACAAGGAATATACCTGTTCGAACTCTCCATAGGTTCGAATTTAATCCTTTCCTTTGACCTTGTGCAGTAAGGAGCTCTGGTTTCCATTTGTCTTGGTTTTGAACGCCGCCCAGTCTTTTCGCCAACCCTTGCTTTCTTTCCAAAAGAAGCTTCGTGTTCCTCGAGCATTTGTCGCAGGACATGTACAGTGATCTCTCGCCTCTGGAGATTCAAGTCCGCGATAAATCGGTCATATGATCTAGGAAGAGATTGTAGAATAATATCCACCCGGAAATCATTGTCCATCACGACACCCATATCATCGAGTTCAGATAGAAGTCGAATCATCTTGTGTACGTGGATTCCGACAGGAGTTTCCCTTCTCTTTCTTGCTTGCAAGAGTTCCCTCGTAATCGCGAATCTGCGACGACCATCTCTAATCCCATAAAGGAATTTGAGATTCGAGAGAACCTCTTTCGCGGATGCCATATGCTCATGTTGCAAACGCAGATCAAGTGACATATATTCCAACATGTATTCACGAGCTAAGCCATCATCCAGTTTCCACTTGGTGATGCTTTTACGGAGCTCATCAGGAACGTCATGTGAAATAGTAATGGGTGGTGGCACAGACAAAACATAAGATATGTTTTCAGCTTCAAATAATCCATTCAAATGATGCGTCCAGAAATGCAGGTTGGGTCCAGTTAAAATATTACGTTCAAGTGATGAGATGGACAAATCTCTAAGTGCTCTAAGCTCTTTTGACATCATATCTATAAAATGACGATAGAAGAAATAAATACGCGAAAGATTAATTTAAAATGCACAATTCACAAACATGGATTTCATTTGCAAATTACTCCCACTATTTTAATCAAAATCTTATGCCCCCACATAAGTTTCGGGAATTTAAAATATCCTAGCGGGCTTAAGGCCCAAATGCAATCTCCTAGTACCCACGACTCGTTGGCCATACTATTTGATCCACTTGGTGGTCGACTATGTCAACGGTTAACCATCGCAGCTAACCCTTAAGTTCATTTAGCCTCGTTTTTCGATATGGACCCACGACTCGTGAGACATCCATACTTACTAGCGTTAAATCATGTCTAATACTCGTGAAGAGAAATAGTTCAATCCTAGACACCCCACGACTCGTGAGACAGCGCCTAAAACCTTGCTATCCCCTCCCTTGGCACTAAACTCGTGCATCGAGGCAATAGACATATTATCTTCCTATAGCTCGACCCACGACTCGTGAGACATCGAGATATATTTGTACAATATGCCTAAGACCTAGTAATTGGATAGGCTCGGACCATAGAGACTATTCATATGCGCCCGTTGTTCGATTTAATATTCTAATTGAATTTTAAGTTCAATTGGAGGTTTCTAAGTGTGCGAGGTCTCATCAGATTATGCTTATCTTGTTTACGTTTTCTATCCTAAGCATGCATCTCATACATCAAAGAATAATTTGTGAAAAAGTAAACATTCATCACCTAGCACGATATGATTGGTCGATTGCCCATCCTATGCGATCCATCTCGAGCCACGTGATGAATCAATTGGTCAGTCTAGGGTGAAAATTAAATGTCCTAACTATTACAATTTTTAAACCCATACATCATGGGCCTTCTTGTAATATCCAGCTTGATTGGGCCTCCATGTAATGAATTTGGGCCTCCATGTCCTCCAAGGTAAATGGGCCTCCATGTGGATCTCCAAGTCTTCATGAGGTCTTCTTGGCTCCAAGCCTAATCTAAGCCTAGCTTACATAATATAAATGGTCCTATTCTATTACATTTGTTTGCGCAAGCAAGGGCACCAATCAGGCCCATTTAATTACAACCCAAAATTAAATAAACCAAAAACAACACAGGGCTTAAGGGCAAAATCGACCAATCCACATATTCACTCAAGAACATGCATAAATTCACATAAGGGCAAAAATGTAAATTTACCGGCTCCTTTAATTTTAATTCATAAAATTTATCCAAGTTAATTAATTTTGAATTAACAATTAACCTCTAAGATTAATTAGCTCTTACTTGAGCTTCAAGTAATCTACAAATCCTATCTTGACTAAGATTGGTTAATTAAGGTAATCTAAATCTCTAAGATTCTTACCTTATCCAAAACTCTAAGTTTCCCAATATTCCCAAATCTCCAAGATTCTCAAGATAATCCTATTTTGTTTAGATTAGTTTAATTAAGGTAGTGTTTAATTCTAACAAGATAACTACCTTATCCCAAAACTCCAAGTTTCCTAATCTTCCCAAAATTCTAAATTTCCAGAATTTTCAAAATAGGCAGAATTAGAGTCCAACCCAAACATGACCAGTCGAAGCTAATCAGGAGCTGCCACGCGGACAACCCACGCGCGATCCCGCAGGGGCGCGTGAGCTGCCACGGGCAGCAGCCGCGGCGCGTGACAGCGCGCGGCAGCAGGCTGCCGCGCACAGCCACGCGCAGACAACAGCCAGTGGGCTGCTGCTGTGCGCAGCGTGCGCGGACAGCATGCTGTCCGCATGCTGCCGCATGCCGCGGCTTGCGGTGGCCGCCCAGCCGCGGTGCGCTGCCGCGCACCGCCGCGTGCCACCGCAGGGTTGGATCTAAAAATATAATTTTTTTTTTTTTTGATTACTTTTATGATTTAATCAAAACAGTCCCAATTAAATCTCAATCCAAAATTAAAATAACATGATAAAAAATACGAATCTAAAATTTCCCAATAACTCTAAGTTAACAATAAAGTCCTAAAACATTCATAGTTAAAGAACTAGCCACATAAATCAAACATATGATTTAATAAACACAGAATTTGCAAATTCATATATATACAAAGCCTAGAGTTGGCTCTGATACCACTGTTGGGATTCGGTAAGAAAAACAGCCCTAGGCACAGCGGAATATAAAAATTTTCTAGGGCCTCTTAAAGAATCTTGCCAGGATATTCTCTAGTTGCATATATATGAATATAAATAAATGACAGTATAAGTTTTCTCGTTTATACCTGTCTCCTTGCAAATCCTCGGCTAGCAATATGAGCTCTGAATTCTGACCCCGGTTGATCGACCAACACCTTTTGGTAGCGCCCCACGTGTTGCGCCTCTACGAGTTGATACACCACAATATCACGAAAATTAATATATCCTAATCAACTGGAACATAGGGTATATTAATATCTAGGTTTTAGAACAACTTTGGAACGAAAAATCGAAGTCGAAAAATTCTTCCTAACACTGGAAGGGTTCGGCCGATTTGGTGGGAGAGGGAGAGAGAATTTTTGCTCTTGCAATTTTTCTTGTGGAGTTGTTTTTGAGATATGAGACCTAGTCTCTTATTTATAGATATCTCCCATATCCTAATCCTATTAGGTTTAGGATACTAACTCTCCTACATGGGCCATGGCCCTCTTTAATTAGAAGACTAAGTCTTCTAATTAATTCATGGCCCATATTAATTAATCTTTCAGGGCTTTATTTAATTTCTCAATTAAATAGCCCAATTAATTAAATCATCTCCCAATTAATTAATTAAACTCCAAGTCTAATTAAATTAATTATTCTATTAATTAATTAAATCATAATTAATTAATTTACTCATAAATTAAATTCCAATTTAATTTATAATCTTGATCCAATTCCAATTGGATCCATTTTCGTTCCATATGGGTCGACCCAGTCGACCCACCCATTTAATCGACCTAGTCGATTTTGACCCAGTCGACAGGTTCGTTCTTGTTTCCTTGCTTTCGCTTCATGTGTATTGTGTATGCCCCCGTAGGTTCACCACATAATTGGCCGCGGGTTGTAATTAAATATTATTTAATTACTCGAGCAATTAATACTCTAAATTAATCGAACACTCTGTCGATCAATCATTCCAAAATTAGCACCCCTGCTAATTTGGGAATTCTCCCACACTCCACGGTCGATGTCCAGTCGCAAGCCCATGGAGCCCAATCACTGGTGAATTAATTCAGTGAACCTTTTATCATTTACAATTTCCATACACGACACAATCTCTCCATCGATCAATCTCCCAGTCGAGACTTAAGGGTATGGTCTTTCATCGGATTCCCTTATCTTTTGTCTTGACCTTATGTTCTCTGATCTCGAAATAAATTCTTTCTGACTTGTTCTTTATGAGCTACTTACATAAAGTCGTCAGTTACCTTGGCCAAGGATTTCATCAGAATTAATTTCTCACAGAAATCCATAGGAGAATTTCTCGACCTATCAAGTCGAGTCAATGGATCCTTTGTTGATGATATGAATCTGCATACGAGTTCCTCTATACCCAACATGAGTCCACAGAGACTTTCTGGTGATCCCCAGTCAGTCGGAACTCATATCAAAGTATAGACGTTCTCGTACCAGATAAACCCTATCATCTCAAGTTGTTAGGGATCGTTCCTCGTATACTATTGTAAATTGGAATAACTTCAACCCCGATATGCGACTACCGCTTCCATGGTGAGTTATTTCCTTATTGGGGTATTCAGTGCGCTTGCCATCCCAGCAAGCCACCCACTTATGTGTATCGACTATCCCAGTCACGCTCGTGGACCCCAGCGTCCTCCAGTTCATCGGAGTATACACAATAGTGAGAGTCTAACCGAATCCAACGATGTCCTATCTCGATTGGATTCTACGACTCTTGAATATATTCTAGATCACGGCCTTAGAGATCAGTCCACGGGTTGTCCCATAGCCCTGTGATCTAAGGACTTCTATCCTTATGCGTAGACAAATATTACATAAGATAAAGTTGACCATTTAATAAAAGTGCATTTATTAATCTAAATTGAATAGTTCCTCATTAATTACAATTAATGCTAGCCATACAGCTGGCTTGCAGGACACTATTTCTATCAATCTCCCACTTGTCCTAAAGCCAGTCTTTTATGTTCTTGAGTCCCATCTTATGCAGATGTTTCTCAAATGCCTTTTGAGGCAGAGGCTTCGATGGCGGGTCAGCCGTATTATCTTCCGAGTCGACACGTTCCATCTTAATGTCTCCTCTACCAATGATATCCCTTATCACATGGTATCGTCTCTGTACGTGCTTGGATTTCTGATGAGATCTCGGCTCCTTTGCTTGCGCTATTGCCCCATTATTATCGCAGAAGATAGTAATGGGCTCAGCAATGCTAGGTATCACATCCAATTCCTGGATGAAGTTCCTCATCCAAACACCTTCCTTTGCTGCGTCACTCGCGGCAATGTATTCTGCTTCAGTGGTTGAATCCGCGGTTGTTTCCTGCTTGGAGCTCTTCCAGCTAACCGCACCACCATTGAGGCAGAAAACATATCCTGATGTCGACTTGAAGTCGTCTACATCACATTGGAAGCTTGAGTCTGTATAGCCTTCCAATTTCAATTCTCCTCCACCGTATACCAAGAACAATTCTTTAGTCCTTCTCAGGTACTTCAGAATTGCCTTTACGGCTATCCAGTGCTGCTCACCTGGATCAGACTGGTAGCGACTTGTAACGCTTAGAGCGTATGCTACGTCTGGTCTCGTACACAGCATACCATACATTATGCTTCCTATCGCGGATGCATACGGTATTCGAGACATATTGCTTCTCTCCTCTGGCGTCTTTGGGGCCATAGACTTGGAGAGTGCAATTTCATGTCTCATTGGAAGCAATCCTCTCTTGGATTCTTCCATACTAAATCTTTTCAAGATTTTGTCTATGTACTGGGATTGGGAGAGGCCCAGCAGTCCTTTTGATCTATCTCGGTAGATCCTTATACCTAGTACAAAGGATGCTTCTCCCATATCCTTCATTGAGAATTGTGTAGACAACCATGCTTTAGTTTCAGACAATGCTTTTACATTGTTTCCAATGAGAAGAATGTCGTCAACGTAAAGCACCAAAAATTCAACTGTACTCCCACTGATCTTTTTGTACACGCAAGGTTCGAACATGTTCTTGATGAATCCAAAAGTTTGGATTGTCTCATCAAAACGAATGTTCCAACTTCGGGAAGCTTGCTTCAGTCCATAAATGGACCTCTGGAGTTTGCACACCTTGTGTTCATCTCCTTTGGATGCATATCCTTTTGGTTGCTCCATGTAGATCTCCTTATCAATGTCTCCATTGAGAAAGGCAGTCTTTACATCCATCTGCCATATCTCGTAGTTATACCACGCAGCTATGGCCAGCAAGATCCGAATGGATTTGGGCATTGCGACGGGCGAGAAGGTCTCCTCAAAGTCGATACCTGGTCTTTGAGTGTATCCTTTTGCCACTAGTCGCGCCTTGTAGGTAATCACCTCTCCGTTCACTCCAAGCTTTCGCTTATAGATCCACTTGCAACCCACGGGAGCCACTCCCACTGGTGGATCTACCAAGGCCCAGACCTTGTTTGAGTGCATGGAGTCCAGTTCGGATTCCATGGCTTCGCGCCACTTTCCCGAGTCTATGTCTAGCATAGCCTCTTCGTAAGTCCTTGGGTCGGTTAGAGACTGTCCAGTCTCATGCAGCAGACCGTAGTACCTTTCGGGTTCTCTACGTTGTCTTTCTGACCTACGAAGTATCGGTGTACTTTCTGGTGCACCTTCATGCTCTTGTTCTCCCACTGCCTGTGGTGACGGGTCAGCTCGATCGACCTCTAAGGTCTTTTCTGCTTCAGTGACCTCATCTAGTTCAACGTTATTTTCTTTCTTGTCCACCAAGTAATCCTTCTCCAAGAAGTGAGCGTTCCTTGAGACAAACGTTGTTTGTCTTGTAGGATCGTAGAACTCGTATCCTATTGAGTTTTCCGGATACCCCACGAATTTGCACAAAGTGGATTTAGTTTCCAATTTATCTCCCACTAGCTTTTTAACGTAAGCGGGAGATCCCCATATGCGCATGAATGCGTATGAGGGTGCCTTGCCAAACCATAGTTCGTATGGTGTCTTTTCTACGGATTTCGAAGGTACCATATTCAGTATCTTCGTTGCCGTGAGGAGGGCATGTCCCCAAAATGAAAGAGGTAAGTCAGTGGCACTCATCATGGATCGAACCATGTCCATCAAGGTTCGATTCCTTCTCTCTGCTACTCCATTTAACTGGGGTGTTGCAGGAGGAGTCCACTGCGATAGTATTCCATGCTCTACAAGATAATTCAGAAATTCGTTACTAAGAAATTCTCCACCTCGGTCAGAACGAAGAGCCTTTATCGTATGACCAAGTTGATTCTCTACTTCCATCTTGAAATCTTTGAATCGCTCAAAGGCTTCAGACTTGTGTTTCAACAAGAACACATATCCATAACGACTAAAGTCGTCAGTGAAAGTGATGAAGTAGTCATAGCCTCCTCGGGCGCTTTTTCTTAGTGGTCCACATACGTCAGTATGTATCAAGTCCAATGTTTGCTTGGCTCGCTCAGGGTTTCCCTTAAACGGCAACTTAGCCATTTTACCCTTTAAACATGGTTCACATGTTGGCATTTCATCAATGCGATTGATTTCAATCGCGCCAGATGATGCTAACTTTTGAATCCTTGACTTAGATATATGTCCAAGTCTAGCGTGCCATAATTGGGCAGATATTTCATTATCTTGTTTCCTTTTGTTTTGTTGTACGTGCATGACTAACTTAGGCGGTTTTATGATGTAAAGTCAATAATTCAGTGTACCAAATGAAAAACTAAAACAGGAGCTTTTATTAAAAATCAATACTATTCATTAACATGAATAAAAAAGTTTTTCATCAAAAACTAGGTACATAAATGAAAGTTTCCTAATGACTTTATCAAACCACCTAAATCTACTTTTGCCTACGGCCTTGGTAGCAGCTCCAGCTCCATTGCCATTATTCAAGGATCCAATCCTCAGGCTCCAGTTTCCTTAATGCTCCCATCACCTACAAGGATGAGAACTCCAGTCAGTGTCTAACACCAAAATGCACAGTTAATTGTAAAATTAACTTTAACAAGGAATATACCTGTTCGAACTCTCCATAGGTTCGAATTTAATCCTTTCCTTTGACCTTGTGCAGTAAGGAGCTCTGGTTTCCATTTGTCTTGGTTTTGAACGCCGCCCAGTCTTTTCGCCAACCCTTGCTTTCTTTCCAAAAGAAGCTTCGTGTTCCTCGAGCATTTGTCGCAGGACATGTACAGTGATCTCTCGCCTCTGGAGATTCAAGTCCGCGATAAATCGGTCATATGATCTAGGAAGAGATTGTAGAATAATATCCACCCGGAAATCATTGTCCATCACGACACCCATATCATCGAGTCCAGATAGAAGTCGAATCATCTTGTGTACGTGGATTCCGACAGGAGTTTCCCTTCTCTTTCTTGCTTGCAAGAGTTCCCTCGTAATCGCGAATCTGCGACGACCATCTCTAATCCCATAAAGGAATTTGAGATTCGAGAGAACCTCTTTCGCGGATGCCATATGCTCATGTTGCAAACGCAGATCAAGTGACATATATTCCAACATGTATTCACGAGCTAAGCCATCATCCAGTTTCCACTTGGTGATGCTTTTACGGAGCTCATCAGGAACGTCATGTGAAATAGTAATGGGTGGTGGCACAGACAAAACATAAGATATGTTTTCAGCTTCAAATAATCCATTCAAATGATGCGTCCAGAAATGCAGGTTGGGTCCAGTTAAAATATTACGTTCAAGTGATGAGATGGACAAATCTCTAAGTGCTCTAAGCTCTTTTGACATCATATCTATAAAATGACGATAGAAGAAATAAATACGCGAAAGATTAATTTAAAATGCACAATTCACAAACATGGATTTCATTTGCAAATTACTCCCACTATTTTAATCAAAATCTTATGCCCCCACATAAGTTTCGGGAATTTAAAATATCCTAGCGGGCTTAAGGCCCAAATGCAATCTCCTAGTACCCACGACTCGTTGGCCATACTATTTGATCCACTTGGTGGTCGACTATGTCAACGGTTAACCATCGCAGCTAACCCTTAAGTTCATTTAGCCTCGTTTTTCGATATGGACCCACGACTCGTGAGACATCCATACTTACTAGCGTTAAATCATGTCTAATACTCGTGAAGAGAAATAGTTCAATCCTAGACGCCCCACGACTCGTGAGACAGCGCCTAAAACCTTGCTATCCCCTCCCTTGGCACTAAACTCGTGCATCGAGGCAATAGACATATTATCTTCCTATAGCTCGACCCACGACTCGTGAGACATCGAGATATATTTGTACAATATGCCTAAGACCTAGTAATTGGATAGGCTCGGACCATAGAGACTATTCATATGCGCCCGTTGTTCGATTTAATATTCTAATTGAATTTTAAGTTCAATTGGAGGTTTCTAAGTGTGCGAGGTCTCATCAGATTATGCTTATCTTGTTTACGTTTTCTATCCTAAGCATGCATCTCATACATCAAAGAATAATTTGTGAAAAAGTAAACATTCATCACCTAGCACGATATGATTGGTCGATTGCCCATCCTATGCGATCCATCACGAGCCACGTGATGAATCAATTGGTCAGTCTAGGGTGAAAATTAAATGTCCTAACTATTACAATTTTTAAACCCATACATCATGGGCCTTCTTGTAATATCCAGCTTGATTGGGCCTCCATGTAATGAATTTGGGCCTCCATGTCCTCCAAGGTAAATGGGCCTCCATGTGGATCTCCAAGTCTTCATGAGGTCTTCTTGGCTCCAAGCCTAATCTAAGCCTAGCTTACATAATATAAATGGTCCTATTCTATTACATTTGTTTGCGCAAGCAAGGGCACCAATCAGGCCCATTTAATTACAACCCAAAATTAAATAAACCAAAAACAACACAGGGCTTAAGGGCAAAATCGACCAATCCACATATTCACTCAAGAACATGCATAAATTCACATAAGGGCAAAAATGTAAATTTACCGGCTCCTTTAATTTTAATTCATAAAATTTATCCAAGTTAATTAATTTTGAATTAACAATTAACCTCTAAGATTAATTAGCTCTTACTTGAGCTTCAAGTAATCTACAAATCCTATCTTGATTAAGATTGGTTAATTAAGGTAATCTAAATCTCTAAGATTCTTACCTTATCCAAAACTCTAAGTTTCCCAATATTCCCAAATCTCCAAGATTCTCAAGATAATCCTATTTTGTTTAGATTAGTTTAATTAAGGTAGTGTTTAATTCTAACAAGATAACTACCTTATCCCAAAACTCCAAGTTTCCTAATCTTCCCAAAATTCTAAATTTCCAGAATTTTCAAAATAGGCAGAATTAGAGTCCAACCCAAACATGACCAGTCGAAGCTAATCAGGAGCTGCCACGCGGACAACCCACGCGCGATCCCGCAGGGGCGCGTGAGCTGCCACGGGCAGCAGCCGCGGCGCGTGACAGCGCGCGGCAGCAGGCTGCCGCGCACAGCCACGCGCAGACAACAGCCAGTGGGCTGCTGCTGTGCGCAGCGTGCGCGGACAGCATGCTGTCCGCATGCTGCCGCATGCCGCGGCTTGCGGTGGCCGCCCAGCCGCGGTGCGCTGCCGCGCACCGCCGCGTGCCACCGCAGGGTTGGATCTAAAAATATAATTTTTTTTTTTTTGATTACTTTTATGATTTAATCAAAACAGTCCCAATTAAATCTCAATCCAAAATTAAAATAACATGATAAAAAATACGAATCTAAAATTTCCCAATAACTCTAAGTTAACAATAAAGTCCTAAAACATTCATAGTTAAAGAACTAGCCACATAAATCAAACATATGATTTAATAAACACAGAATTTGCAAATTCATATATATACAAAGCCTAGAGTTGGCTCTGATACCACTGTTGGGATTCGGTAAGAAAAACAGCCCTAGGCACAGCGGAATATAAAAATTTTCTAGGGCCTCTTAAAGAATCTTGCCAGGATATTCTCTAGTTGCATATATATGAATATAAATTAATGACAGTATAAGTTTTCTCGTTTATACCTGTCTCCTTGCAAATCCTCGGCTAGCAATATGAGCTCTGAATTCTGACCCCGGTTGATCGACCAACACCTTTTGGTAGCGCCCCACGTGTTGCGCCTCTACGAGTTGATACACCACAATATCACGAAAATTAATATATCCTAATCAACTGGAACATAGGGTATATTAATATCTAGGTTTTAGAACAACTTTGGAACGAAAAATCGAAGTCGAAAAATTCTTCCTAACACTGGAAGGGTTCGGCCGATTTGGTGGGAGAGGGAGAGAGAATTTTTGCTCTTGCAATTTTTCTTGTGGAGTTGTTTTTGAGATATGAGACCTAGTCTCTTATTTATAGATATCTCCCATATCCTAATCCTATTAGGTTTAGGATACTAACTCTCCTACATGGGCCATGGCCCTCTTTAATTAGAAGACTAAGTCTTCTAATTAATTCATGGCCCATATTAATTAATCTTTCAGGGCTTTATTTAATTTCTCAATTAAATAGCCCAATTAATTAAATCATCTCCCAATTAATTAATTAAACTCCAAGTCTAATTAAATTAATTATTCTATTAATTAATTAAATCATAATTAATTAATTTACTCATAAATTAAATTCCAATTTAATTTATAATCTTGATCCAATTCCAATTGGATCCATTTTCGTTCCATATGGGTCGACCCAGTCGACCCACCCATTTAATCGACCCAGTCGATTTTGACCCAGTCGACAGGTTCGTTCTTGTTTCCTTGCTTTCGCTTCATGTGTATTGTGTATGCCCCCGTAGGTTCACCACATAATTGGCCGCGGGTTGTAATTAAATATTATTTAATTACTCGAGCAATTAATACTCTAAATTAATCGAACACTCTGTCGATCAATCATTCCAAAATTAGCACCCCTGCTAATTTGGGAATTCTCCCACACTCCACGGTCGATGTCCAGTCGCAAGCCCATGGAGCCCAATCACTGGTGAATTAATTCAGTGAACCTTTTATCATTTACAATTTCCATACACGACACAATCTCTCCATCGATCAATCTCCCAGTCGAGACTTAAGGGTATGGTCTTTCATCGGATTCCCTTATCTTTTGTCTTGACCTTATGTTCTCTGATCTCGAAATAAATTCTTTCTGACTTGTTCTTTATGAGCTACTTACATAAAGTCGTCAGTTACCTTGGCCAAGGATTTCATCAGAATTAATTTCTCACAGAAATCCATAGGAGAATTTCTCGACCTATCAAGTCGAGTCAATGGATCCTTTGTTGATGATATGAATCTGCATACGAGTTCCTCTATACCCAACATGAGTCCACAGAGACTTTCTGGTGATCCCCAGTCAGTCGGAACTCATATCAAAGTATAGACGTTCTCGTACCAGATAAACCCTATCATCTCAAGTTGTTAGGGATCGTTCCTCGTATACTATTGTAAATTGGAATAACTTCAACCCCGATATGCGACTACCGCTTCCATGGTGAGTTATTTCCTTATTGGGGTATTCAGTGCGCTTGCCATCCCAGCAAGCCACCCACTTATGTGTATCGACTATCCCAGTCATGCTCGTGGACCCCAGCGTCCTCCAGTTCATCGGAGTATACACAATAGTGAGAGTCTAACCGAATCCAACGATGTCCTATCTCGATTGGATTCTACGACTCTTGAATATATTCTAGATCACGGCCTTAGAGATCAGTCCACGGGTTGTCCCATAGCCCTGTGATCTAAGGACTTCTATCCTTATGCGTAGACAAATATTACATAAGATAAAGTTGACCATTTAATAAAAGTGCATTTATTAATCTAAATTGAATAGTTCCTCATTAATTACAATTAATGCTAGCCATACAGCTGGCTTGCAGGACACTATTTCTATCATATTTCTATCAATCTCCCACTTGTCCTAAAGCCAGTCTTTTATGTTCTTGAGTCCCATCTTATGCAGATGTTTCTCAAATGTCTTTTGAGGCAGAAGCTTCGTTAGCGGGTCCGCGGTATTATCTTCTGAGTCGACACGTTCCATCTTAATGTCTCCTCTACCAATGATATTATCACGTGGTATCGTCTTTGTACATGTTTGGATTTCTGATGAGATCTCGGCTCCTTTGCTTGCGCTATTGCCCCATTACTATCACAGAAGATAGTAATGGGCTCAGCGATGCTAGGTATCACATCCAATTCCTGGATGAAGTTTCTCATCCAAACACTTTCCTTTGCATCATCACACGCGGCAATGTATTCTGCTTCGGTGGTTGAATCCGCGGTAGTGTCTTGCTTGGAGCTCTTCCAGCTAACCGCACCACCATTGAGGCAGAACACGTATCCAGATGTCGACTTGAAGTCGTCTACATCACATTGGATGCTCGAGTCTGTATAGCCTTCCAATTTCGATTCTCCACCACCGTATACCAAGAACAACTCCTTAGTCCTTCTCGGGTACTTCAGAATTGCCTTTACGGCTATCCAGTGCTGCTCACCTGGATCAGACTGGTAGCGACTTGAAACGCTTAAAGCGTACGCTACGTCTGGTCTAGTACATAACATACCATACATTATGCTTCCTATTGAGGATGCATATGGTACTCGAGACATATTGTCTCTCTTTTCAGGTGTCTTTGGGGTCATAGACTTAGAGAGTGCAATTCCATGTCTCATTGGAAGCAATACTCTCTTGGATTCTTCCATGCTAAATCTCTTCAAGATTTTATCTATGTACTGGGATTGGGAGAGGCCCAACAGTCCTTTTGATCTATCTCGGTAGATCCTTATACCTAGTACAAAGGATGCTTCTCCAAAATCCTTCATTGAGAATTGTGTAGATAACCATGCTTTAGTTTCGGACAACACCTTTACATTGTTTCCAATGAGAAGAATGTCGTCAACGTAAAGCACCAAAAATTCAACTGTACTCCCACTGATCTTCTTGTACACGCAAGGTTCGAACACGTTTTTTATGAATCCAAAAGTTTGGATTGTATCATCAAAACGGATGTTCCAACTTCGGGAAGCTTGCTTCAGTCCATAAATGGACCTCTGGAGTTTGCACACCTTGTGTTCATCTCCTTTGGATGCATATCCTTTTGGTTGCTCCATGTAGATCTCCTTGTCAATGTCCCCATTGAGAAAGGCAGTGTTTACATCCATCTGCCATATCTCGTAGTTATACCATGCAGCTATGGCCAGCAAGATTCGAATGGATTTAGGCATTGCGACGGGCGAGAAGGTCTCCTCAAAGTCTATACCTGGCCTTTGAGTGTATCATTTTGCCACTAGTCGCGCCTTGTAGGTTATTAGCTCTCCGTTCACTCCAAGCTTTCGCTTATAGATCCACTTGCAACTCACGGGAGTCACTCCCACTGGTGGATCTACCAAGGCCCAGACCTTGTTTGAGTGCATGGAGTCCAATTCGGATTCCATGGCTTCGCGCCACTTTTCCGAGTCTATGTCTAGCATATCCTCTTCGTAAGTCCTTGGGTCGGTTAGAGATTGTCCAGTCTCATGCAGCAGACCGTAGTACCTCTCGGGTTCTCTACGTTATCTTTCTGACCTACGAAGTATCGGTGTACTCTCTGGTGCACTTTCATGCTCTTGTTCTCCCACTGCCTGTGGCGAATGGGTCAGCTTGTTCGACCTCTTCGGCCTTTTCAGCTTCTGTGACCTCATCCAGTTCTACGTTGTTTTCCTTCTTGTCCACCAAGAAATCCTTCTCTAAGAAGTGAGCGTTCATCGAGACAAACGTTGTTTGTCTTGTAGGATCGTAGAACTCGTATCCTATTGAGTTTTCCGGATACCCCACGAATTTGCACAAAGTGGATTTAGTTTCCAATTTATCTCCCACTAGCTTTTTAACGTAAGCGGGAGATCCCAATATGCGCATGAATGCGTATGAGGGTGCCTTGCCAAACCATAATTCGTATGGTGTCTTTTCTACGGATTTAGAAGGTACCATGTTTAGTATCTTCGTTGCCATGAGGAGGGCATGTCCCCAAAATGAAAGAGGAAGGTCAGTGGCACTCATCATGGATCGAACCATGTCCATCAAGGTTCGATTCCTTCTCTCTGCTACTCCATTTAATTGGGGTGTTGCAGAAGGAGTTCACTGCGATAGTATTCCATGCTCTACAAGATAATTTAGAAATTCGTTACTAAGAAATTCTCCACCTCGGTCAGAACGAAGAGCCTTTATCGTATGACCAAGTTGATTCTCTACTTCCATCTTGAATTCTTTAAATCGCTCAAAGGCTTCAGACTTGTGATTCAACAAGAACACATATCCATAACGACTATAGTCGTCAGTGAAAGTGATGAAGTAATCATAGCCACCTCGGGCACTTTTTCTTAGTGGTCCACATACATCAGTATGTATTAAGTCCAATGTTTGCTTGGCTCGCTCAAGGTTTCCCTTAAATGGCAACTTAGCCATTTTACCCTTTAGACATGGTTCACGTGTTTGCATTTCATCAATGTGATTGATTTCAATCGC
Organism: Penstemon eatonii; assembly: GCA_038501285.1. Lineage (NCBI taxonomy): Eukaryota > Viridiplantae > Streptophyta > Magnoliopsida > Lamiales > Plantaginaceae > Penstemon > Penstemon eatonii. Next base: position 52,943,326 of record CM076715.1, on the reverse strand, counting down.
TCCAGAAGATGCTAACTTTTGAATCATTGACTTAGATATATGTCCAAGTCGAGCCACAATTGGGCAAATATTTCATTATCTTGTTTTCTTTTATTTTGTTGTACGTGCATTACTAACTTAGGTGGTTTTATGATATAAAGTTAATATTTCAATGTACTAAATGAAAAACGAAAAACATGAGCTTTTATTAAAAATTTCATTATCCAAAAACATGAATAAAAGTTTTTCACTAAAACCAGGTACATAAAAGAAAATTTCTTAATGACTTTTATCAAACCACCTAAATCTACTTTTGCCTACGGCCTTGGTAGCAGCTCCAGCTCCATTGCCTTATTCAAGGATCCAATCCTCAGGCTCCAGTTTCCTTGATGTTCCCATCACCTAAAAAGATGAGAACTCCAGTCAGTGCCTAACACCAATGATGCATAGTTAATTGACAAATTAACTTCAACAAGGAATATACCTGTTCGAACTTTCCATAGGTTCGAGCTTAATCCTTTCCCTTGACCTTGTGCAGTAAGGAGCTTTGGTTTCCATTTACTTTGGCTTTGAACGCCGCCCAGTCCTTTCGCCAACCCTCGCTTTCTTTCCAAAAGAAGCCTCGTGTTCCTCGAGCATTTGTCGCAGGACATGCACAATGATCTCTCGCCTCTGGAGATTCAAGTCCGCGATAACTCTGTCATATGATCTAGGAAGAGATTGTAGAATAAGATCCACTCGGAAATCATTGTCCATCACGACACTCATATCATCGAGTTCAGACAGAAGTCGAATCATCTTGTGTACGTGGATTCCGACAGGAGTTTCCCTTCTCTTTCTTGCTTACAAGAGTTCCCTCGTGATCGCGAATCTGCGACGACCATCTCTAATCCCATAAAGGAATTTGAGATTAGAGAGAATCTCTTTTGCGGATGCCATATGCTTATGTTGCAAACGCAAATCAAGTGACATATATTCCAACATGTATTCACGAGCTAAGCCATCATCCAGTTTCCATTTGGTGATGCTTTCACGGAGCTCATCAGGAACATCATGTGAAATAGTAATGGGTGGTGGCATAGACAAAACATATGATATGTTTACAGCTTCAAATAATCCATTCAAATGATGCATCCAGAAATGCAAGTTGGGTCTAGTTAAAATATTACGTTCAAGTGATGAGATGGACAAATCTCTAAGTGCTCTAAGCTCTTTTGACATCATATCTATAAAATGACGAGAGAAGAAATAAATACGCGAAAGATTAATTTAAAATGCACAATTTACAAACATGATTTTTATTTGTAAATTACTCCCACTATTTTAATCAAAATCTTATGCCCCCACATAAGTTTCGGGAATTTAAAATATCCTAGTGGGCTTAAGGCCCAAATGCAATCTCCTAGTACCACGACTCGTTGGCCATACTATTTGATTCACTTGGTGGTCGACTATGTCATCGGTTAACCATCCCAGCTAACCCTTAAGTTCATTTAGCCTCATTTTTCGATATGGACCCACGACTCGTGAGACATCCATACTTACTAGCGTTAAATCATGTCCAATACTCGTGGAGAGAAATAGTTCAATCCTAGACGTCCCACGACTCGTGAGACAGCGCCTAAAACCTTGCTATCCCCTCCCTTGGCACTAACTCGTGCATCGAGACAATAGACATATCATTTTCCTATAGCTCAACCCACGACTCGTGAGACATCGAGATATATTCGTACAATATGCCTAAGACCTAGTAATTGGATAGGCTTGGACCATAGACACTATTCATATGCGCCCATTATTCGATTTAATATTCTAATTCAATTTTAAGTTCAATTTGAGGTTTTAAGTTTTCTTGTGCGAGGTCTCATCAGATTATGCTTTATCTTGTTTACGTGATCTATTCTAAGCATGCAAGACATACATCAAAGAATATAAGTAAACATACATCACCTAGCAGGATATGATTGATCGATTGCCCATCCTATGCGATTCATCACGAGACATGTGATGAATCAATTGGTCAGTCTAGGGTGGAAATTAAATGTCCTAACTATTACAATTTTTCAAAACCCATACATCATGGGCCTTCTTGTAATATCCAGCTTGATTCGGCCTCCATGTCCTTCAAGGTAATGGGCCTTCTGATAGGATAGTGCCCTGCAAGCCAACGAAATAGCTTGTAATAGGATCATTATCTTGTCTTGAAAGAATCTTTGATTTATCAATTAATACGAACTGCTTATTTTATTGAGAATTCATAATATAAACAAATGGCCATCTTCATCTCTCGCGAACACATTTAAGCGATTGGTTGAAACCCTGAGATCACTCATGACTACGGGATTATTCACTTCAGTATTGGGTGCGATTAATCATGAAACAGTCTCAAAGGTCGTGATCTAAAAAATGTTCCAAGTCATAGATTCATATCGAGACGGGGTATCGAATGAATCGTCAAGACTTGTAGGATTATGCATGATTCACTAAGAGTGAATTTGTTGTCGTTTCATGAACAAGACATTATTAATGTCAGTGCATATGACTAGGTGGTTCGATAGGGGATCGGACGCATCGAACGACCCGAACAGAGAGACCCATTGTGGAAGTGCTTAAAAAGCATATCGGTAGTGGGATGTCTCTCAAGACTTATAACAGTGTACGATTTAGTCCTTAGACTTGAGGTGCTAGGGCGAATTCGGTATACGGGTATGCGTACTTTGATTTAGGAGCCGGGCACGTAGCTTGTCCATTGTGCGCCTACGTTGGGTGCGTGTAGTCGTATGCGCGGATGGTTAGCATCAATATAGGATCTACCGACTCATTGTAATGGATGAGGGAATTTCCTGTACATTCTTCGATTATACATTCCGAGAAATCCATGGCCATGGTCAGTGACGGATTTGGAAAGGGGTTTCCAAATTTAGCAGTCACACTGGAAGTATTATCCTGAATTAGAAAGTACAGAATCGAGATGATTAGAGGTGCCGACCAATTCACACACCCTAGGTCTCGATCGGGAAATTAGTCGTTAGAGGGACCGTATGTACATGGTACTTATAAGAGATTTAAGGTTCACTAAAGTCAATTCACCTGAAGTTGGGCCTCATGGGCTTGTGGCTAGACATCGACCATGGGGTGTGGGTACTCCCGAATTAATAGTGGATTAATTATGGAGTGGTCAATTAAAAGTAGTTTAATTGATCGGAGCAATTAATTAAATAATTAATTGCTCACTAATTAAATCACAGAAATGTGAGCCTGCGGCCAATTGATGGTGAACCTAGAGGGTCACACACAAAAGCTGGAACTGTGATAGTCAGTGGCAGAACGAAATGATTTAAAGTGGTTAAATCAAGATAAGGAATTAAAGGAATAATTCCTGGAGAGAAATTAATTAGATTTATCTAATTAATTAAATTAAATCTTTAATTAGATTTTATTGGATTATTTAATTAAAGTGTTAATTAAATATATGGGCCATTGGTTAATTAAATGACTTGGGCTATTTAATTAAAGGACTAATTAAATAGAGAGGGATTGGGCCAGACTTATCTGATAGCCCATTAGCTAGGAGATAAGATTAGGGATAGGGTTGAACTCTCCTATAAAAAGGAGTCTTCAAGATTCAAAACCCTAACCCAAGCAAAAAGAAAACCCTAATCTTCTCTCCCTCACTAGCCGCCGCCCCCTCCCCAAGAAACCCTAGCCGCCGCCGCCTAGCAACCATAGCCGCCGCCGCCCCTTGGTTGTAGATCGGCCGTGTAGCTTCTTCTCTCCCTCTTCCGTTCTGCATCTAGAGTTGGATCTAAGTCCAACTCTCGAATCTGAGCTGCTTTTCTCCTAGTTCTGAGCCTGAGGATTAAGGTGATTGCAGATCCAGCTGGTGTGGACTAATCTCTAGAGGCACAACATTTGGGGTGCTCTAGTGACCCAAAAGAAGACCGGAGAAACCACCACCTTTGCCTGTGGTGAGGTAAAACTTTATTTTACCAGCTATTCGTTTTAGTATTTGTGCTAAAATGATTCATACTTATTTATATGTGCTAATAAGAACCCTGGGTTGTGGTGTATAAAAATTTTAAATTCCGCACCGTTGTAGTTGACAATTATACCCACAAAAACCCAACAGTGGTATCAGAGCCTAACTTATTATGCGCATATAAATAAGGCATGAACGCATCAATTTATGTGTTTAATATATGATTGTTGTGTTCTGGTTTTTGATTCTTGCTTGTTGTGATAAGTTGAGTGTTCGGATTTTTGCACTTTTCGGTTTTTGGGCCTAATATGTAATTTCTGAAAATTGGAGGGCTTGTTTGCAAATTATGATTTTTATAAAATCTGGACAGAAATTGAAATTTTGTTTTTCTGCAATTCTGGACCAAATTGTAAATTCTGAAATTTTTCAAATTTTGGGTCATTTTGCAATTTACGAAAGGTTAGGGGTCTTTTTGCTATTTTCCGTAAAACTGGGGTCTGTTTTGCAATAAACAAAAGTTTCTGGAAATTTTATTAATTTTCTGCTTTCTGGTCCAATTTGCGTATTCTGGAAATTTTGGGGCTGATTTGTAATTTCCAAAAGTTGAGGGGTCAAAGTGTAATTTTCGAAAATTCAGGGGCCGAACTGCAATTTTTCAAACTTGAAAAACAGAAACTGTTTTGTGCACTAAAGGAGTTTAGTAAATCCGGAAAGTCAATTTTATCATAATTAGTAGGGACTTAAAGTGAGAATCAAAGGGTCATTTTAAAGGGGTTTAAAATGATGTTAGGGATTGTTTTAGAAGGGGTTTTAAAACTAGAATCTAAATGTTTTATAGGCTGTTTTAAAACATTATTAGAAATAAGAAAAAAGGGGTTTTTGCTTGTTTCTTGCTCTACGTGAAATTGTTTACGTGGTTTTCGATCGCGCCGAGCCTTGACCCTTAGGGTAGATGTGATTGGTTATTTTAATCTTGTTGGTTTTATTGGGCCTGCGAGCCTTAAAGTTTTGGGCCATTTTGAGCCATTGTAATAGATAGGGCTTTACTGTTTTATTAGTTTAGAATGGAGGCCCGTTACAAGCAAGGTGGGAGCCCAAGAAGACTAAAGGCCATGTATGCATGGTAAAATGTGTAATAGTGTAGGTCTCTTTGAAACCTAATAGATTGACCAATAGGACCATCGTCTTTGGCTCGATGGTGGTCCGCATAGGAGGCTCCCGATCGAAAACATACTGTGGTAGCATGCATGCTAGGTGTGTATGTATTTATTTACGTATTTATATCTGAGCTTGTATGGTGATGCGCGCTAGTTATATTTAGATCGTAAATAAAAGATAATGCATAACTGGAACGGTGAGATCTCGAGGAGAGTTACCTCAAACTCTTAAACCCGAAAAACCCCTCTTGAAAATAATATTAAGTCATATTGGGTACATTTAAAATGATGTTTTAAGGATCCAAGCCTTCCATCAATAGGGACTAGTGTATGTTGTCTACTTATCGTTGAAGGTGATCCAGAGTCTGGCACCCTAGGCGAAGAAAGGGACAATACACGAAATTCCTTGATTCTTGTTTTTAACTAAACTAGACAAGGGTGGGGACTGGTCGGGATGTGATTATCGACCGATAACTAGTTACGGGGACTTCACGACCGGGCCAGTTGCTCATCATGATTGATGGGTTAGACTTAACGATTAGTAACACTTATGATGTAGCAGTGCTAGATAAGTGCGAAGACCGAGGCAAAATAGCTTGAAGGTTGTGGAGGAACACAATTGGTAAAAGTATACCTACCTGGGGAGTTAATTGTATGGCCACGAGTCGTGGGTGCAATTAATGTCTGCTGGGACGTCAAGACCTACTAGGAGATTAGATTTCCCGAACAATTGAAGGGGTAATTGTTTCGAGAAAATAGTGGGAGAACTTTTTCGATAACAAGTCCAACATTGTTAATTATAAGTATTAATATAGATCAGTCAGCTAAACGTTATCATTTACTTTTGTAGATCATTCTGCAAAAATGTCTAAGAATCCATTAGCTATCATCCTTGACACTAACAAACTGAACGGATCAAATTTTATCGACTGGCTTAGAAATCTAAGGATAGTCCTCGACTCCGAGAAAAGGAGTTACATTCTCGATGCACCCATGCCTGGTGCACTTCCGGAAGGGGTTTCGGAAGAGGAACGAGCTACCCATCAAAGGTGGGTCGATGATGATATTCAGGTTCGTTGCCTCATGCTGGCATCAATGACCAATGAGCTGCAGAAACAGCATGCAAGGATGTTGCATGCTGCTGACATAATTCTTCATCTCCGAGAGTTGTTTGGAGAGAAGTCTAGGACCGAAAGGTTCAAGACTACAAAAGAATTATTCAATCTGAGAATGGCTGAGGGTTCAAGTGTGAAGGATCACTGTTTACGCTTCATCAATCTGGTTGAAAAACTGGAGAACTTGGACGTAGACTTGCATGCTGACCTTCGCAATGACCTCCTCTTGCATACTCTGCCGCGCTCATTTGATCAGTTCGTGTTAAACTTCAATATGGAAGATAGAGAACTCGCTCTACACGAACTGACCAATTTATTGGTCACGGCAGAATCAACCCTGAAAAGGGAGAAGTCTGTCATGATTGCTGAGCAACCCAAGGCTGCAAAGCCTAAGAAGGGCAAGAAAAAGAAGAAGAGAGTAATCTCTTCTAAAACAACCAAGAAGGTTGTCGAGAAGAAGAGGAAAGGCCCAGAAGATGAATGTTTCCACTGCAAGAAAGCAGGGCACTGGAAAAGGAACTGCCCAGACTACCTGAAAGAGGTGGTCAAAGGTATTTTCTTTATTGAAGTTAATATTTCTATTAACTGTGCATCATGGGTGTTAGACACCGCAGCCGGTTCTCATATCTGCAATGATTTGCAGGTGATGGGAGCAGTAAGGCCTCTTAAACCTGGGGATAGAATCCTGCGCTTTGGAAACGGAGCTAGGGTTGCGGCAGAGGCCATAGGAGACGTTGAATTAGTCCTAGGAAATTTTTTTGGTTTTGAAAGACTGTTTGTACGTACCAACGATTATCAAAAACATTATTTCTATTCCTCTTTTAGACAATGATGGTTTTTGTTTTTCCATTTCTAATGGAAATTTTAGCATAATGAAAGGTGGTTTTACTTATGCTTGTGGTACTTTGATAGATGGTCTTTATTCCTTAGAACCTGCTAATTCTAATGTCATGCACATTCAATCAAAGAAAAGAAAACAAGATGAAAACAATCCACAACTTTGGCACGCTAGGCTTGGACATATTTCCAAGAGTAGAATTCAAAAGTTGGTCTCCTCTAGGGCTCTTGAAATAAAGAACCTAGATGATCTCCCAACTTGCGAATCCTGTCTCAAGGGAAAAATGACCAAAGCGCCTTTTACTGGGAAACCGGAGCGAACCAAACAAACCTTGGATCTAATCCATACTGATGTTTGTGGACCACTGAGTATCAGTGCGAGAGGAGGATTCTCATACTTCATAACCTTCACAGACGACTTCAGTCGTTATGGGTATGTATACCTGATGAAGTATAAGTCCGAAGCTTTTGATAAATTCAAAGAGTTTCGAATGGAAGTTGAGAATCAACTTGGACATAGTATCAAGACACTTCGGTCGGATCGAGGTGGTGAATACTTAAGTCAAGAATTCCTCGATTATCTTGTAGAGAATGGAATTCTCTCTCAGCGAACTCCTCCTAGAACACCGCAGTTGAATGGTGTGTCTGAGAGAAGGAACAGAACTTTGTTAGACATGGTTCGTTCCATGATGAGTTTCGCTGACCTTCCTTTTTCGTTTTGGGGCCAAGCCCTATTAACTGCTTCGAAGATACTTAACATTGTACCTTCAAAGTCGGTGCCGACGACGCCATACCAAGAGTGGTTTGGTAAAGCACCCATATACTCATATCTACGAGTATGGGGATCTCCTGCCTATGTAAGAAACAAGAAAGGAGATAAACTAGAGAGTAGATCTAGTTTGTGCAAATTTGTGGGGTATCCAAAGGAATCCATTGGATACCTGTTCTACGAACCTAAGGAACAAAAGATGTTTGTGTCTAGGAACGCCCACTTCTTAGAGGATAACTTCCTCACTAAAAGAAGCGGGATATCCGTAGAACTTGATGAAGTCCAGGAAGTGGACCCATCCCCACAAACAGTGGGAGTTGATCCTGAACCCGTTGAACCATCTAGTACACCAGTACTTCGTAGGTCCGATCGAGTTCGTAGAGAGCCTGAAAGGTATGGCTTTATTCACGAAAACGATCAATTGGACACTGATCCAAGGACATACGAGGAAGCTATGTCAGACATAGATTCGGGTGCGTGGCAGGAGGCCATGCAATCCGAAATGGATTCCATGCATTCCAACAAAGTATGGACTTTGGTCGATCCACCTGAGGGAACCATCCCTGTAGGCTGCAAATGGATCTTCAAGCGCAAGCTAGGAATGAATGGAGAGGTTTTAACTCATAAGGCTCGCCTCGTGGCAAAAGGTTATTCTCAAAGGCCTGGAATAGACTATGAGGAAACCTTTTCGCCAGTAGCGATGTCTAAATCCATTCGGATACTATTAGCCATAGCCGCGTGGCATGACTACGAGATATGGCAAATGGATGTAAAGACCGCCTTTCTCAATGGCGACATTGATAAGGAAATTTATATGCAACAGCCAAAAGGCTTTACATCTAAAGGAAGTGAGCATAAGGTTTGCAAACTTCAAAGGTCAATCTATGGCCTAAAACAGGCGTCCCGAACCTGGAACATACGTTTTGATGAGACAGTCAAAGGGTATGGCTTCATCAAGAACGTTTATGAGTCATGTGTGTACAAGAAATTCGATGGGAGTTCGGTACAATTTATTGTGTTATATGTCGATGACATTCTGTTGATCGGAGACGATATCAGAACGTTGACGCAGACAAAAGCGTGGTTGTCCACGCAATTCTCCATGAAGGATATGGGAGACGCATCTTACGTACTAGGCATACGTATCTATAGAGATAGATCGAAGAAGATGTTAGGTCTCTCCCAATCCCAGTACATTAACACTATACTGAAGAGATTCAGTATGGAAGAATCCAAGAAAGGATTGCTTCCAATGAGACATGGAATCTATCTTTCTAAATCAATGTGCCCTACGAGTGATGAAGAAAGAAAGAAAATGTCTCTCATACCTTATGCATCTGCCATTGGCAGCATAATGTATGCAATGTTATGTACTAGACCTGACGTAGCTCACGCTCTCAGTGTAACGAGCCGCTACCAGTCAAATCCAGGGGAGGAACACTGGACCGCCGTAAAGGCTATCCTAAAGTACCTGAGAAGGACTAAGGATATGTTCTTGGTCTACGGTGGGAGTGGAGAATTGAAACTCGAGGGATTCACTGATTCGAGTTTCCAGTCTGACGTGGATGATTTTAAATCCAATTCTGGATATATATTTTGCCTCAACGGCGCAGCGGTGAGTTGGAAGAGCTCCAAACAGTCGACCACTGCAGACTCAACCGCTGAAGCAGAATATATCGCCGCATCAGATGCAGCGAAGGAAAGTGTTTGGATGAGAAACTTCATCCAAGAGCTGGATGTGGTACCTAGCATTGCAAATCCCATAGTTGTCTACAGCGACAGCAATGGGGCAATTGCTCAAGCGAAGGAGCCGAGATCACACCACAAATCCAAACACGTATTGAGGAAATACCATGTGATCAGGGAGATCATAGGTAGAGGAGACATTCAAATGGAGCGTGTCGACTCAAAGGATAACGTAGCTGATCCACTAACTAAGCCATTATCGCAAAAGGTGTTCGAAGAGCATCTAGGAAGGATGGGTCTTAGAAACGTTTGTGATTGGCTTTAGGGCAAGTGGGAGATTGATAGGATAGTGCCCTGCAAGCCAACGAAATAGCTTGTAATAGGATCATTATCTTGTCTTGAAAGAATCTTTGATTTATCAATTAATACGAACTGTTTATTTTATTGAGAATTCATAATATAAACAAATGGCCATCTTCATCTCTCGCGAACACATTTAAGCGATTGGTTGAAACCCTGAGATCACTCATGACTACGGGATTATTCACTTCAGTATTGGGTGCGATTAATCATGAAACAGTCTCAAAGGTCGTGATCTAAAAAATGTTCCAAGTCATAGATTCATATCGAGACGGGGTATCGAATGAATCGTCAAGACTTGTAGGATTATGCATGATTCACTAAGAGTGAATTTGTTGTCGTTTCATGAACAAGACATTATTAATGTCAGTGCATATGACTAGGTGGTTCGATAGGGGATCGGACGCATCGAACGACCCGAACAGAGAGACCCATTGTGGAAGTGCTTAAAAAGCATATCGGTAGTGGGATGTCTCTCAAGACTTATAACAGTGTACGATTTAGTCCTTAGACTTGAGGTGCTAGGGCGAATTCGGTATACGGGTATGCGTACTTTGATTTAGGAGCCGGGCACGTAGCTTGTCCATTGTGCGCCTACGTTGGGTGCGTGTAGTCGTATGCGCGGATGGTTAGCATCAATATAGGATCTACCGACTCATTGTAATGGATGAGGGAATTTCCTGTACATTCTTCGATTATACATTCCGAGAAATCCATGGCCATGGTCAGTGACGGATTTGGAAAGGGGTTTCCAAATTTAGCAGTCACACTGGAAGTATTATCCTGAATTAGAAAGTACAGAATCGAGATGATTAGAGGTGCCGACCAATTCACACACCCTAGGTCTCGATCGGGAAATTAGTCGTTAGAGGGACCGTATGTACATGGTACTTATAAGAGATTTAAGGTTCACTAAAGTCAATTCACCTGAAGTTGGGCCTCATGGGCTTGTGGCTAGACATCGACCATGGGGTGTGGGTACTCCCGAATTAATAGTGGATTAATTATGGAGTGGTCAATTAAAAGTAGTTTAATTGATCGGAGCAATTAATTAAATAATTAATTGCTCACTAATTAAATCACAGAAATGTGAGCCTGCGGCCAATTGATGGTGAACCTAGAGGGTCACACACAAAAGCTGGAACTGTGATAGTCAGTGGCAGAACGAAATGATTTAAAGTGGTTAAATCAAGATAAGGAATTAAAGGAATAATTCCTGGAGAGAAATTAATTAGATTTATCTAATTAATTAAATTAAATCTTTAATTAGATTTTATTGGATTATTTAATTAAAGTGTTAATTAAATATATGGGCCATTGGTTAATTAAATGACTTGGGCTATTTAATTAAAGGACTAATTAAATAGAGAGGGATTGGGCCAGACTTATCTGATAGCCCATTAGCTAGGAGATAAGATTAGGGATAGGGTTGAACTCTCCTATAAAAAGGAGTCTTCAAGATTCAAAACCCTAACCCAAGCAAAAAGAAAAACCCTAATCTTCTCTCCCTCACTAGCCGCCGCCCCCTCCCCAAGAAACCCTAGCCGCCGCCGCCTAGCAACCATAGCCGCCGCCGCCCCTTGGTTGTAGATCGGCCGTGTAGCTTCTTCTCTCCCTCTTCCGTTCTGCATCTAGAGTTGGATCTAAGTCCAACTCTCGAATCTGAGCTGCTTTTCTCCTAGTTCTGAGCCTGAGGATTAAGGTGATTGCAGATCCAGCTGGTGTGGACTAATCTCTAGAGGCACAACATTTGGGGTGCTCTAGTGACCCAAAAGAAGACCGGAGAAACCACCACCTTTGCCTGTGGTGAGGTAAAACTTTATTTTACCAGCTATTCGTTTTAGTATTTGTGCTAAAATGATTCATACTTATTTATATGTGCTAATAAGAACCCTGGGTTGTGGTGTATAAAAATTTTAAATTCCGCACCGTTGTAGTTGACAATTATACCCACAAAAACCCAACACCTTCATGCGGATCTTCAAGTCTTCATGAGGTCTTCTTGGCTCCAAGCCTATTCTAAGCCTAACTTACAAATTTAAATGGTCCTATTCTATTACATTCGTTTGCGCAAGCAAGGGCACCAATCAGGCCCATTTAATTACAACACATAAAATAAATAAACTAAAATCTACACAGGGCTTAAGGGCAAAATCGACCAATCCACACATTCACTCAAGAACATGCATAAATTCACATAAGGGCATAAATGTAAATTTACCGGCTCCTTTAATTTTAATTCAAAAAATTTATCCAAGTTAATTAATTTTGAATTAACAATTAACCTCTAAGATTAATTAGCTCTTACTTGAGCTCTAAGTAATCTACAAACATTATCTTGATTAAATTGGTTAATTAAGGTAGACAAAATCTCTAAGATTTCTACCTTATCCAAATGTCTAAGTTTCCCAAGTATTCCCAAATCTCCAAGATTCTTCAAGATAATCCTATTTTGACTAGATTAGTTAATTAAGGTAGTGTTTAAGTCCAACAAGATAACTACCTTATCCAAAAACTCCAAGTTTCCTAATCTTTCAAAATTCTAAATTCTCAGAATTTCCAAAATAGGCAGAATTAGAGTCCAACCAAAAATCAACCAGTCGAGGCCAATCACAGACTGCCACGTGGACAGCCCACGCGCGGCCATGAAGTCCGCGCGTGTGCTGCCCGCGGCAGCAGCAGGCAGCTACGCACAGCAGCGCACGGACAGCAGCCCGTAGGCTGCTGCCGCGTGCTACATGTGCGGCCAGCGTGCTGCTCGCACGCTGCCGTAGGCAGCGGCTTGCGGTGTCCGCCTAGCCGCGGTGCGTGCCGCGCACCGTCGCGGGTCGTATCTAATAAATTTTTTTTTTGTTGTTCGATTACCCATGATTTAATTAAGCAGATCTAGTCAATTAAATCAAAATCCAAAATAAAAACTAACATGATAAAATTTTCGAATCTAAAATTATCCATTAACTCCAAGTTAAACTATACAGTCCTAAAACATTCAAAGTTAAAGAACTAGCCACATAAATCAAACATATGATTTATAACACAGAATTTGCAAATTCATATATATACAAAGCCTAGAGTTGGCTCTGATACCACTGTTGGGATTTAGTAAGATAAACAGCCCTAGGCACAGCGGAATTTAAAATTTTATAGGACCTCTTACAGAATCTTGTCAGGATACTACCCTAGGTGTATATATATGAATATTAAAACGACAAGAATAATTAGATCCAAATTATACCTGTCTCCTTGCAAATCCAAGTAGCTCAGCAAAGTTGCGTTTTCTCCCTCAGGTGTGTCGATCCAAAGTCCTGCTACTAGCGCCCCACGTGTTGCGCCTCTACGAGTTAATGCACCACAATATCACGAAAATTAATATATCCTAATCGACTAGAACATAGGGTATATTAATATCTAGGATTTAAGAACAACTTTGGAACTAAAATCGAAAACAAAAAATTCTTCCTAGAAGAAAAGAGGTTCGGCCGATTTGTGCAGGGAGAGGGAAAGAGAATTTTTGCTCTTTCTCAATTTTGCTTAGTGTTGTGTGTGAAAAATAACTACAAGTTACCTACTTATAGTTATTCCCTAACCTAGTCCTATTATGACTAGGACTTTATTCTCTTACATGGGCCATGACCCTCTTTAATTAGAAGACTAAGTCTTCCAATTAATTCATGGCCCAGTTAATTAATTTGATCAGGCTTTGTTTAATCTCTCAATTAAATGGCCCAATTAATTAACTACTCTCCCAATTAATTAAATCAGACTCTAAGTCTATTTAATTAAATCTTCTCTATAATTAATTAAATCCAACTTAATTAATTAATTCACAAATTAAATTCCAATTTAATTTATGATCCTGATCCAATTCCAATTGGATCCTATTTTGTTCCAATTAGGTCGACCCAGTCGACCCACTCATTGTAATCGACCCAGTCGATTATATACCCAGTCGACCCAGTCGACTCGGTCGTTCTCATTTCCTTACTTTTGCTTCATGTGTATTGTGTATGCCCCCGTAGGTTCACCACATAATTGGCCGTGGGTTATAATTAAATATTATTTAATTATTCGAGTAACATATTCTCTAAATCAGTCGAACACTCTATCGACTGATCATTCCAAAATTAGCAATCCTGCCAATTTGGAAATTCTCCCACACTCCATGGTCGATGTCCAGCCACAAGCCCATGGAGCCCAATCACTGGTGAATTAATTCAGTGAACCTATTATCTCATTTACAATTTCCATATACGACATAATCTCTCCATCGATCAATCTCCCAGTCGAGACTTAAGGGTATGGTCTTTCATCGGATTCCCTTTTCTTTTGTCTTGACCTTATGTATTCTAGTCTCGAAATAAATTCTCTTTGACTTAATCTTTATGAGCTACTTACATAAAGTCGTCAGATACCTTGACCAAGGATTTTATCAGAATTAATTTCTCACAGAAATCCATAGGAGAATTTCCCAACCTATCAAGTCGGGTCAATGGATCCTTTGTTGATGATATGAATCTGCATACGAGTTCCTCCATACCCAACATAAGTTCACAGAGATTTTCTGGTGATCTCCAGTCAGTCGGAACTCACATCAAAGCAAGAACGTTCTCGCACCAGATAAACTCTATCACCTCAAGTAGTTAGGGATCGTTCCTCGTATACTATTGCAAATTGGAATAACTTCAACCCCGATATGCGACTACCGCTTCCATGGTGAGTTATTTTCTAATTGGGGTATTCAGTGCGCTTGCCATCCCAGCAAGCCACCCACTTATGTGTATCGACTATCCCAGTCACGCTCGTGGACCCCAGCGTTCTCCAGTTCATCGGAGTATACACAACAGTGAAAGTCTAACTGATTCCAACGATGTCCTATCTCGATTGGATTCTACGACTCTTGAATATGTTCTAGATCACGACCTTGGAGATCAGTCCATGGGTCGTCCCATAGCCCTGTGATCTAAGGACTTCCATCCTTATGCGTAGATAATTATTACATAAGATAAAGATGACCATTTAATAAAGTGCATTTATTAATCGAAATTGAATAGTTCCTTATTTATTACAATAAATGCTAGCCATACAGCTGGCTTGCAGGACACTATTTCTATCATCTTTTTGCTCCGAACTCCAAATCCAGATCCGTAAAGCCCGTAACGTAGCTAACTCATTCCTCTACAACAAATCTGAAATTCATCTTAATAGGAGTTTCCTAACGAGAGTTATCGTCCTTGGAAGGAGCAGCAATATTTCTGGCAGATTCATTATTTGTTGTTCTTTCACTAATTGACTTCCTTGAATCTTTCCTTGTTTCAAGACATGTCTTTGATACTTGTACAATTTGGGAAAGCTAAATATTCCGGGGTCCATATTTTATTTTCCTACAAAAACAAATCAAAACTCAATATTTTCTAATCACATAAATTTCTATTAATTTCATGAAAATATCAAATTAACACTTTATTTAGTTAGAAAATAAGAACAATTTAAGTGCATTTTCAAGCACTAATCAGAAGTATAATGATATTTTGTCTTTTTATTTATCACATGAGAATTAACTGTATTTTAACAAGGGTGATCTATACTCAGATCCCTGAGATTTAGTTATATTACAAGGAACCCTTTGTAGTTCAAAAATTACAAGAACACCCCTTGTAGTTTAATAATAAGTCTTACAAGGACACCCCTACAACTTGTAAAAATATGTATAAAAAACACCCTGCAAGGAATGTTCTTGTTATTTTTAAAACTACAGGGAGTTCCTTATGATATGACTAAATCGGGGTCTGAGTGTAAATTATACTTTTAACCATAAAACAATGAGGTAATTTACTATTAACTCCACTATCATACTTTTGTTATGTTGCACGAAAAATAAATTTTCATTGATTTCATCTCTCCCAAAATGAACAAACATTCATTCTCATAATATTGGATATATATTATGTTGTATGTTTCTAAGTGTTAAGTGTTTCATCTCAAATTTTGATAAATTACATGTAAAGTTTAACTTCTAGAAAGTCAAAATTTTCATATTATAAAAATAGTTAGGTGAGTTTTCATGAAATTGGATTTGGACTTGGACGAATAACTATCCCCCCGTAGAACATGATCCACTTTGGACATTTCGTATAAAAGTCAGATTTGAGTATATACAACGTGTCTGTTAAGTATTCTGTACTACTTTTCATAAAGTTTTTTATTTTTTTATTTTATTTTATTACTTGTAGGATGGTTGAAACTCGTAGGATATGTTTGTTCCGAATTTTTGAAAAAAAAAAATCGTTTGAAAAAAGCTATGAAAACATTTTTTTTTTTTACTTTCTAAAATAAATTTATCATCTTTCAATTTTTTCAAATTAATCACTCAAAAGTCAAACAGACAACAATTTTATATCTTTTACATAAACTGTATATTTAACATAAAGTCTTACACATCGCTCTCCCAAATACCAAACAAACATGCCCATATACTTAATAAAACAAATTTTCTAAAATTACTTATCTCTTGTAAAAATATTGATGTGATATTCTTAATTTTTAAAATTACTTTTAATAATTTCACAATTTCTTACTTATTTAAAACTCCAGGAAAATCAAAAAGAAATAATAGAATACTTCGTATGTTTTTACGAGTAGAGAAGCAAATCCTCCTTGAAAAAATTATTTAAAACATTAGTTTAATGGGTGTTTTAATTAAGCTCAACTTTTGATATTCGATTAGCTAACCAACCCAAATTATTCGCAATTCTAATATGGTAAAAATGAAGTATTTTTGCTTTTATTGTTATTATTATTGATAGATCAAATCATCAAATGTATATGATTAAGGCAATCCACACTAATGATTAGTTACTCGCTCGCAAAAACGGAATATCAGATACGAAGAACATAATTTATCACATGCACCTGGTCTGTTTGTTTGACTTTTTTTTTAAATTTATTTTGTGTTTAAAAAAACTAGAACAAATATGTTTTCTATTTTCTAAAATTAATTTACAATCTCTTATTTTTCTGAAATTACTCTCCCGAAAATTAAATAAATAACAATTTTATTATATCTAAAAGAAAACTATACAAACTTTATATTGATTTGCTAAAGTAACACATCTACTACATAACTTATCTTACAAAATAAACACAATTTGACATAAAGTCTTACATTTCTTACACGTATACGTATAACTGAACTCTTCCAAAATATTTTATACCTATTTTATTTTTTAAATTACTCCCTCAAAACTCAAACAAACATTACGTAAATTAAAATTATTTCACAAACAAACAGGCTTTTACACATCTTACAACTACAATCTAACTCTTCCAAAAAATCATACACCTACTTTATTTTTCAAATCACTTTCTAAAAAGTTAAACAAACAATATTAGACATATTATTTCATAAATTTTCGATAATCTCCCAAATACCAAACAAACAAGCGTACTTGATTTGAGAAAATTTTCAATTAATTTTTATATAATTTTAATATCAAGTATTCAAGTATTTCCTTTTCTGAACTATTTAACGATAAAAATCGAAAACACAGATTTGAAAACAAATGGTCCGTTTCTCATCTTCTAATACTTTCTTGTTATCTGCAAACAAACTCCATTATTAGATCTAAAACACCAACACAGTTTAAATTTTTTGATTAATTATTTATTAAGATATGGCGTCGACGGAGCAATTGATGGGCGGCGGTCCGAAGTACGTGCAAATGCAAACGGAGGCATCGCCGCCGCCGGACTCGCCGACGATGACGCCATCGTTCATCTCGTTCCATCATCAGAACACTGAGTTGACTCGGATTTTCGATGAGTTGCCGAAGGCTGCTATCGTTCAGGTCTCGCGACCCGACCCCGGTGATATAAGCCCCATGCTACTCGCTTATACGATCGAGTTCCAATACAAACAGGTTATAGTCTGAATATTTCTGGTGTGTGAAGGATTTTATGGAATTTTAGCTGATTATTAAGATTTTAGGGGAATGGATTTCTTTAAGTATTGAATTTCGGTGTATATTGGTGTGGTTTGTAGTTAGTTGTGAAAATTTGTGTTTATTATTTTAGATTTAGTATTTATAGGAGATCTAGTTGATTTAGTAGGTTTGAAAGCTTAAAATTGATTTTGAATCAATGGAATGTGGTCTAATTTGACTTTTATATCAACCTAACTTATCAGAATTTGAGTTGTGTAAGCGTATTTATTTATGAAAAATTGTTTGGTTGAGTTTTAGGTTTTAAAGGAAGATGAAATGGAATTAGTAAGTTGAGGTTTAAACTTTGACTTCATGGAATTGAGTTGAAGAAATGTAATAGCTTTGTGCTAAGTGATGCGATTTATTTTGTACAGATGAACGGTATAACTGTGCCTTTTATTATCAACCTACCTATGTTTATGAGAATATGAGTACGCTAGTGATTTGGGTGAGTACTAGTGATGTTTTCTTGAAACTTCTTGACTAGTCATAAATGCTCTTATTTGGATATTTGGTAAAGGATAACGAGAGGTATGGAAAACTGGAGTTCTTTAGGATAATAATAATCTAATTTTGAGGACCTTTTGGCTGTACTCGAGTACTTGTGAAAACCAACTCAGTTGGAATAAAATTATCGTCATCCGTTACTATATTTGTAGAAAAGTATTCTTCTTGTTTTCCTTTAGATCCAAAAGACAAAATAAACATTCCTTCTATAGTTTCCTTTACCAAATCCTATGTTCAATTTTGCACAAGGCTATCCTCTGATTTTGAATAGGAAGAAAGGTAAAGGAAAAGTAGAAATACTGTAGTCTAAATTCGCATTGTCCGTTGAGGCGTAATGTGTAACAACCCGAATTTTTTTATGAATATCACAAGACAAGTGAAACAGACGTACTAGTCAATAACCTATTCTACCTATATCCATCTGTATTTGTACAAACATTCCTTCGAAATTTCATTCACAACGAAAGGAAGGACAATATTTTTTGGTGGGTTTTCCACCTAAAATTGAAGGAGAAAACATAGTTATGGTCTTCCCTTTTGGGTGTTCTTAGAAAATAAGAAGGTATAAGGTATATTGAGTCTTCAGTTACTCCTAGAAGATCACGTTTGTGTGCGTATTCCAGTGCGAGCAAGCTCTTTTGGGGGTGCTGTGCTCACGTTATATAGGTTGCATGCAGCCTTGCATGAGATCAGAGCTTTTTGAAAAAACAACTTCAACTATCACAGCAGACTGAAATTGGTTATTTAAGATGAATTCCAGATTCTGAATCTAGATTCAAATCCAGTTCATTTACGAAAATGATTTATCTTTGCTTTTAATGACCCTTTTGTCAGGGAAGATTCATTTCATACTTGTGACTTGTGAGCTTCTAGTGACTAGTGAGAGTGTCAGTAACAGGCAATGCATTAGAAACATGGAGTTTTAATTTTCAGATACGTAATTATTTCAGTTCTATCAATATCTTTGGGTTTCAATGGAATAGGAGATTGTTCAATAACCAAAGGTGAGGGTTCTCCAGATTTCGTTAGGATGTGTTGGATAATTAGGTATATAACTGTTTTGTTTCCGTTTTATCTACTTTTAGGATCGGTAATCTATTTTCTGAAATGCTGATTGTTACACTTTTTTTTTCTTAGTTTAAGTGGCAGCTAGTGAAGAAAGCTTCACAAGTTTTTTATTTACACTTTGCTCTGAAGAAGCGAAAGTTTATTGAGGAGATACATGAGAAGCAAGAACAGGTATATTTTTTATTTACATCACTTATGATTGTTCACTTCATTTACATAAAATCATTGGTTTTGGTATATTATTTTCAATGGACAGTTACATCTACACCCCTTGAGGTATGGTGAAATTAAAGAACCGCCCCTGAGGTTTCATTAATTTTTTTAAAACATTCCCCTTGTCCTATCCTTAAACTTACTATTAAGGAAAATATTTTTTTTAAAATGGCAAAAATATTTGTTTCAAAATTATTCTTTGCAGAGTATGTTTAGATAATGTAGTTCCTAATAAAAACAGTATGTTTAAAGTTGATTTTTTTTTTCTTTTCTAATTTTGAGTTACAAACACATCCTTTAAGGTTTACTATAATTTACGAACACACTTTCTCACCCCAGGTAGGTCATACTTCAAGTCAGGGGGGTATTTTGACCAAAAAAATTGGTCAATCTTAAGGTCAAATTTGACCATAATTCTTTGGGATATAAAAGGCATTTATTCAGAAAACTAATTGCAGAGTTTATTAATAAGATGAAACTTAAAGTGGAGGAGATGTTTATTATTAGAGCACCCTCAGGGGGTGTAAATATAGTTTCATCAGACATTAGGGGTTGTCAACGTAAATTTTCCTATTTCCGATCCTGTGGAGTTGTAGATTACATAGAAGTTGCTTGTGTATATCGGTTGAGTTCCTTTAATGTTCCTAATTTTCTTTTGGTCTTTTGCTTAGTACAAAGAGAATATCTGAAATTGGTTACCGCAAACTCAATAACACACACACATATATGTTACATCTTATGTATTCGGTGTTTGTCGTTCATTAATTTACTCCTTGACTCCAACTTTTCAAAGGTTATAGAATGGCTTCAAAATTTAGGAATAGGAGACCATGCAACTGTTATGCAAGTCGATGAGGAGCAAGATGATGAGGCTGTTCCTTCACGCTTTGATGATAGTGCTAGAAACAGGTGCTTCTTAATCAAGCTTGACTTGTTAGATCTTTTAAAAAAATGTAATACATTGATTCCTGTTGTAATAGTTATATATCTTACAGGTGGTTTTTTGTTCAGAGATGTTCCGTCCCGTGCTGCTCTTCCAATTATCCGGCCAGCACTTGGAAGACAAAATTCCATGTCAGACCTAGCAAAAAGAGCGATGCAGGGATACCTTAACCACTTTCTCAGCAATATAGATATCGTGAACTCCCGAGAGGTAAAAATGACTTCTGCTTAAGATTTGTACATCTTTATATGTACTGATTTGCATATTTCAGATTATATTCATATCAAGATTCCTGCTGTCAGTAGTCGAGCTAGGAAATTTAGTTTCTTACATTTTTTTGGTTTGGGGCTGGGGAAGTGGGGGTTTATGTTCAGAACTAGAATGTATAGTGGGAAGAGTGTGTCATGTGAGGGGACTGTCAACCTCCTTAGCTCTGCCCGTTCGCCTTACTAATATCTAGTGGTTTGTAGCTAGCAAAGGGTTCTCCAGTATGTGCAAGTAAATAACTATATGGAGGGGGTATAATTTGGATGAGCAAGTCATCGAGTTCCACCTTTGTATTCCCAATAATTTAACTACTTTTGTCTTATAGTGCTATTAATATTAGTAACAGTTTCAGCTGTTTGTTGCTCCTAACATGACTCAAATGTAGATGATAAATTTTCTCGAATTGTACTGATTGTTCTTGTAAAGTGGTGAAATTTCTTCTTCATTTACTTTGGCAAAACTTCGTACTGTACTTTGTAGGTGTGCAGGTTCTTGGAAGTTTCCAAATTATCTTTCTCACCAGAGTATGGTCCTAAGCTAAAGGAAGATTACATCATGGTGAAACATTTGCCAAAAATTTTGGGCATCGACGATGACAAAAAATGTTGTTCATGTCCATGGTTCAGTTGTTGCAGAGATAATTGGCAGAAGGTACTGTTGATCTTTGTTTTGGGACCTCTACATCTGTTAATATGATTAGTTTCATGACTTTGTTAGTTTGCTAAATGTTTCAGCCAGCATGAATCCTCATGAATATCTTTTCTTTCTGGCCTTGCTTGGAGTTTTACTTCCAAGTTTATTTGTGTTTACTTTTTCATTTTTTTTTTCCAGTTTAGCGTCCCCTTCACATGCCAAAAAAAAGACATTTTTCACAGACATGGACATAGTTGTGAGATCTTTATTACCTAATTTGTCTATCCTTTCATCAATGCAGCTATAGTAATCCAGCTAAAATTGATGTTGGTTGTCAGAAATATAATGTTGAAATAGTCATGGTTGATGGTAATTTTTAATTGGGTATATTAATTTATTAACAAAATTATCCTGTTGCCTTGATTCTAGTTGGAGTCAGACACTACATATGTAATCAGTGAATGGGAGTAATCTATTTCTTTGTGGGGAGTTAAGAACCAAGATTTGTACATGGACGCATCTTTATTCCTTATTGTCTGTATTTGTAAAATATAATGTTTCATATACTCTACATATTCAACTTTCTGAATTTGTTTTTTTTCTGCATTTGATCCTCAAGTAGGTGTTGTCAGCCTATTTGAATATTTGATGAAGTATACTGAACTTGATTATCCTGATTAGGGTTTTCTATATCTATAGTATTTACTATTTTAGCTTTTTGTTCAGGTACGGCATCACGAGCCAAGTTAAAATGTTTTGCCATTCATTTAATCATGCAAACTTATAGCTAAAAATCTCCACTAGTAGATATATATTTCTGATATGTAAGTTGAAATTTAGGAAGATGTTCCTTTATAAGTCACAAATATGCCTCATCATTCATCCAACTTGAATCCAAGTTGCTAATTTTCATTAGCTTGTGGCTGCTGATTCACTGAATATTTCAATATTCTTTCTGAATATATGCCTGTCTGGTATGTATTCTTTTGATCTGTTTGTCTTTTGATCTGTATGTCTAATAGAATGCTAATGATTTTTCACTTAATACATCTATATTATATATATGTATCATCACTTTTATTGTGTTTGACATTTCAATGTCAAAACTGGCCCTATCATGCAATTGTTACCTTTTAAGTGTCTTTATGCCTCTTAGTATAAGAACATTAGTAAATTATGGCCACCCAGATCTCCAAAATCAACCCTCTGTTATGTTAAAAAAATTAGGCAAGATAAAAATTGAATTAAAACCATTTTAATTAAATTACGTGTGAACTGTAAAGAAGGAAAATGGCTAAGCAATCTTTTTCCATCAAACAAAGATCCCAGTGACAAAATCGGTTTAGTTTCCATCTTATATTGAAGGGCCCAAGAGGTACTTAAATGATAAATATTTTCAATCTCAAAGTATAGGGCAAACAATCTGGACTATTAAGCTAAACATCCTTGGACAAATTAAACTAGAATACTAAACATTCTTTGTGGGCAGAGGGATACTTAATCACTAGAAAGCTACTTAATCATCATGGTGAAGACAAAGTTAATGAAAGTTTCTTAGAGTTGAGTGATTACCCATTTCCTTGTGTCATTATATTATTATGAAAAAGCTTGATAAATTATACTTGGTGTACAAACTTTTTTTTTTGTTTCAATATGCCTGACTACTCTAATCTCATTTCATGTGCTCTATTCTTTCTCTTTCAGTTTAATGTTCAAAAGCAGTATAACTATCTACTCCATATTATACAAATATTCAATGTTAGATATTTAATTTAAACTTGAACTTTCTGCAGGTTTGGGCTGTCCTGAAACCTGGATTCTTGGCTTTTCTTAAGGATCCTTTTGACCCCAAGCCTTTAGACATTGTTGTTTTCGATGTTCTACCAACCTCAGATGGTAATGGAGAGGGCAGAGTTTCCTTGGCAAAAGAAGTGAATGATCACAATCCTCTACGCCATTATTTCAGGGTAAGTCATTTATAAACAATTAATATTGGGAAGCAATCTTCTAATTTGGTGCCCATTTTCAACAACAGCTAAGTGGAGTGGTAATTTTACTGTAAGAAGTAACATTCTCTAGAGGTCACACGGCATGCTGCTTCACTTTTCTCTTCTCTCTCTGTCTCTCACATACACACACAATCGCACACGTACACACACACACACTCGCACACATACGCACACACACTCTCTCTCTTTGTGTGTATGCGTATGTGTATATATAATCACAAGTGGAGCACATTTTGAAGTTCAGGTCAAACTCGAGTGCTGTTTTCTGAGTTGCATAA
This sequence comes from Penstemon eatonii, assembly GCA_038501285.1. NCBI lineage: Eukaryota > Viridiplantae > Streptophyta > Magnoliopsida > Lamiales > Plantaginaceae > Penstemon > Penstemon eatonii. Next base: position 52,919,547 of record CM076715.1, on the reverse strand, counting down.
GTAGAGATCAGATTTAAGTGGTCATATCTAGTATAACTAACGACTCAAATATTAAGCAGGAACTTGCTAGCTTACAACAATTTTATAACCCAATTCTGAGTGTGTTTTATGAGTTACCAGAGCTGTGTCAATTACTTTCTAGTTAAGAAACTATTATTTTAGGAAGTTATGGAACTCTGTGTAGGTGACTTGTGGCACACGGAGCATAAAGCTTAGAACCAAAAGCAATGCCAAAGTTAAAGATTGGGTTGCTGCCATCAATGATGCAGGTCTTCGGCCACCTGAAGGCTGGTGTCATCCTCATCGCTTTGGCTCTTTTGCTCCTCCTAGGGGTTTGACTGATGATGGCAGTCAGGCTCAATGGTTTGTTGATGGTCGTGCCACATTTGAAGCAATTGCTTTGGCCATTGAGGAAGCAAAATCAGAGGTATGTTTCCCTAGCATTTTCCTTGTGAGTACTTGTATTATACAATGCATTTATTGTTTAATGATTGGACATTTAATGCAGATATTCATATGTGGGTGGTGGCTGTGCCCAGAACTATACTTGCGGCGTCCATTTCATGCCCATGCATCCTCTCGGCTTGATTCTTTACTGGAATCTAAAGCCAAACAAGGTGTTCAGGTAGTTGAAATCAATGTAAATAGTCTTGTATATTCCTCTGCTTTACATTGTCTGAAATCTCAATGGCCAGGGATACACGCAACACTTGCCGACAATTTCCTTAGCTGTCATTGTATAATATTAATAATTAAGAAAAGTTGGGTGTGTTGAAATGTGCCAATAAGGACAAAAGATGCATATGAGATGCATGCATCAACATTTGATTGCAGGCATCGCGTTTCTGGTAAATACAGAAAAAAGTAAACCAATATTTTTGCGAGGGCACTGTTTAGACCTCAATTAAATCTGTGAACAGTTCCGATGTGCTGTACTCTAGGAAAACGAGGGTCTGCTATTGGGCTTGTGCCGTTGAGAATTATTGGCCTTTTAAGTGGGAAACCATCCCGAAGTAGAATGTGAGTGTAGTAGTATAAAAGAATATTAGCAAAAAAACTTAGAAAGAAGCACATAAGATGATGAATAATAAAACAGACAGTGTTTTACCCAGGCAAGGATGAAGCAATTCTTCGCGAAAACACAATATTAATTCTCAATAATAAAAGTTTATTAATTGTATGTAGACCTTGTAAACTATAAGAAACGACAACTTTATTTCTAGATGACTAATCTGCCAAATCATGATACCTTCATGCCTAATGGCATAAATCTATTCTGAAAGTGCATAGAAACTATGACACTGAATCTTCCTAAGCTAATAAGATAAGTTCATTATTGAATGACCAACTCATCCAAAAGCTTAAGCTGTTAGAGAGAGGAATCATTTAATATATATCACTTAACACGCCCCCTTACGTGTAGGCGGTATTCTTTTACTCAAGCATTAACACGTGGAATTTAGAATGGGTGGCGGAGGGATTCGAACACAGGACCTCTTTTGGCCTGAGCTCTGATACCATATTAGAATTCACCACATGGATTGGGCTAAGTCCTCATACTTGGCTTGGGCCTAACTCAACCTCAAAAGCTAGCTTGTAAGGTGAGGATTGCCCAAATCCTTATAAGGTGGACTTAACTATTGTTTTCAACCAATGTGGGACATTTAGTCTCAATATTCATTAATCTATAGATTACTTCACGATCCATTTGTCTAGTAGCCAATAAATTGCATGTATTGACCATTTATCTTCATACATGTACCTTTAAAAATTCATGGATAACCCTTTGTCTTCATGCATGTATTTTCTAGATCAGTTGAACCTATTCATGTGGGGTTGTCCATGATTAGCCTATAAATACAACATTCCCCATTATCTTATGGTATTTAAGATAATAATAAGAAAGTTTATTTGTGAGTAATGATTCTTCCTAAGTTATCATGGTGGATTCTATTGACTGGCGAGTTGAGTGAAATCATAAATGATCTTCTCCATCTCTTTGGTGGATTCCATTGAGTGACGAGTTTGTTATCATTGAGATGTTCGCTTGTGTTATCTCTTCTAGTTTTCCCTTAATTCCATATCAAACTAGTACATGAACACCATTTGAGTTGAGGACTGTTTTGGTCATTAGAGAAGATCTTTATTCCTTCTGTTAAGCTGGCAATAAATTAAGTTGCTTTAAATTTAATTTTTGTTGAATCTTTTGTTGCCCAAGTCAAAACTTTCCTGATTTATTATTCTTTCTATTTGTTTCATTTCTGATTGGCTTGAATGCTTGGTGGTTTTGACTTATCTTATTATCTAGGTTTACATTCTTTTGTACAAAGAGGTTGCTCTAGCTCTCAAAATCAACAGTGTATATAGCAAGAAAAAACTTCTGGACATTCATGAAAATGTTAAAGTACTTCGATATCCTGACCATTTTTCCTCAGGCGTCTATCTATGGTATGCTTTCAAATTATTTTAGTTCTGGTTTAGCTTTTATTATTCAAAATTGTTCTGGTTTAGCTTTTGTTATTTAAAACTGATCTTTGTGGACACTGATTTTACTACATCTCCAATGTAGGTCCCACCATGAAAAAATTGTTATAGTGGATAACCATATATGTTTTGTTGGAGGACTTGATTTATGCTTTGGCCGTTATGACTCTGGTGATCATAATGTGAGTGATAACCCCTCTCTAATATGGCCTGGCAAGGATTATTACAACCCAAGGTATACTCTAACTTGTACTGGTACATTAAAATATTATCACTATTTACTTTTGTATGCCAATAATTCAGTGTGATAGAGAATCAAACCTAAATAAACTCTAGGGACACCAACATCTCTACCAGATGATCCTTATCAACCTTTCATCAGCTGGATTGTGACTTCTTACTGACTTTGATTTATGATTGGATATGATGTTTTGTAAACTTGACTCTAGTTGATGACTATATTTCTTAGACACTTCAGATATTTTGAACAATCTCCATTACTCATTGGTACAAAATCTTTTAAAATGTTCAGGAAACTTGATAGCTAATTTTTGTCATATTTTCATTGTACCACAGTGATAGTCTTGGGACTCTTTATCTATTGATAGGCAACTAGGATTTACTTCTTTGCCTTTTAATATTTACTTTTTCCAGATTTCAATTGCTTTCAAACTATGCAAAATGCATGACATGATGCTGAATTTCAGGGAATCTGAACCGAATTCCTGGGAAGACACAATGAAGGATGAATTAGATCGAGTAAAATATCCACGCATGCCATGGCATGATGTTCACTGTGCCCTTTGGGGTCCCCCTTGCCGTGATATAGCTCGGCATTTTGTACAGAGATGGAACTATGCAAAGGTTGGTTGAACTTTTTTGGAGAATGTCATGATTTAGTTTTTTATAGAATTTCTTTTGATTCACTATTCCCTTCCTGTCTGCCAGAGAAACAAAGCTCCAAATGAACAAGCAATTCCGTTGCTTTTGCCTCAACAGCACATGGTGATTCCTCATTACATGGGAATAAATAAAGACATACAGCTTAGTGATGAGAATATCAACAGAAATCATAAAGATATCAACAGAAATATGTCCTTTTCCTCTCCATCATCATTTCAAGATATACCTTTGCTTATGCCTCAAGAGGCTGATGGACTAGATGCTGTGAATGATGAAATAAAATTAAATGGGTTTAACATGACTCATGATCAGCCAAGCAGACCTACCAGAAGTTCTTTCTGTTTCCGTAAACCAAGAATTGAACCAATAAACCCAGATACGCCGATGAGGGGTTTTGTGGATGATCTCGACACCTCAGATCGCCAGAGCAAGTTGTCTTCCCATGTGATGCAGACTGGCTCAGAAATTTCTGAAAAAGAATGGTGGGAAACACAGGAACGAGGTGATCAAGTTGTTTCTGCTGATGAAATTGGACAAGTTGGGCCTCGTGTTTCATGTCGCTGTCAGGTGAGATTCAGCTCCTGAGTTACCTTAGAAGTTAAAATCCTTTTCACAATCATTTTCTGAACAGCCAGTCATCTTATATTTGTATATCTAGTTCTTTTTTACCAATAATATTACAGGATCTAGCCACACACACACACACACATATATATATATATATATATACATATTATACATACGTCTGTAGTATATATACGTTTATATTCAAGTATTTCCTGGACATGTAACTTTGGTTTTCTCCGTTTTTCACATCATAGTTAGTGGCTTTTTTCATTTCCTGATTAAGAATTAGATTTTTCGAAATAATTCTTTCACTTATCAGTAAATAGAAAAAGAAGGGACTAATTTTTAATGTTTTGTATATGTGTTGGTCATGAGATCAAGTCACTTCCTCCCATTTTTGTGACAAAATGCTTTTGAACCCGCTTCTTTCCTGCTGTCCCCACATAAATATTACTGTCAACTTGGGATTTTCATATTAACTGTATTATTAGGAAAAGAGAAGAGTTAATGATTCTTGTCTGGTGATTACTGTTCAATTGCTTTAGGAAGGTTGAGATAATGTTTTAATTTTCTCTGTTTGAGAAATTGGAAATCCTATCTTGTAATCGTCAGGATGCCTGTGGTTGTCAGGTTATTAGAAGTGTCAGTCAGTGGTCAGCTGGTACAAGCCAGAATGAAGACAGTATTCACAATGCTTACTGTTCACTTATTGAAAGAGCAGAACATTATATCTATATAGAGGTATGTAGTTGATCTTACATCTAAATTCGAATTCTTTGATTTATCATTTTGTTGGTATTCTAAGGGAAGTTTTGGGGAAGTTCGAAGTGTAGAGTTTATTAGATTCACAAAAATTGTCCATGCACATAGAAAATTCATGCTGTACAAACTCCTAGTATAGGAAACTCTAGCAGAATACAACGCGTATATAGCATAATTGGGATTAATTGGAATGTCCTTTCTTGTCAATTGACTGGCTTGTCATAGACAAATTCTTAATTTGCAGCCTGCTTTGCTTTGACCATTTAATCTTTTTCAGCCACTACAGTTATCATGCCTGTGAACATTTGCTAGTCTGATACTTGGGCAATCATGTAGATTCAGTGTGCTTATCCAACCATTTTCAAATCGTCCAACAAATAATAATGTGCCGAAAGTCTTTGGAAAACAGGAGCTATTTGTTAAATTGCTTTTATATGGTTTTGTTGTAGAGAATTATTTTGAAGTATGATTGTTTGGTTCATAATTTTTCACCCAAATAAATTTAATCAAACTTATCCAAGTACGTGACTTTTTCTCCATCATTGTGGATCTATTTCTTTAAAATAATGTTTACTCTAAATCTCAAGAATGCTCGTGGAAATGATGCATTGTGCTTCTGCATGATTGGAGAATATTGACCTGGCTGGTTATCCTAGTATGATAAGTTTGTCGATCTTTGCGAGATTAACAAAATAAAGGGAAAAACACAACATGATGCCTTATTCAATAAGGTTGAAAAAGTGTAATGCTTTGACAGCAAAGAGCAACAAGGTGGGATTGAATTCGTTTACTTTCTTTTGGTCAAACAGAAAAATATCAATTGTTTGAGATCCTTACAGAAAGTAGATTAAGAAAAGTTGCAGGATAAGATGGTTTAGTTAACGAGTCCATTGAATGTAACCAAAACCACATGATAGGATGAAACTTTGCATGGGAGAAGCACGAAATATGTATCCGAGTGTCCTTATCATTTTCCATTAGATGCTCCTCAAGCATTGAAAGGTTATTTTTCTTGACATGCTATTGTTGAAATTTGTTGTTCCAGAATCAATTCTTCATCTCTGGCCTATCTGGTGATGAAATTATTCGGAATCGTGTTTTAGAAGCATTATACAGGCGTATTATGCGAGCCCACAATGAGAAGAGGTGTTTCAGGGTTATTATTGTCATACCTCTTCTACCAGGTTTCCAGGTACTAACATTTCATTATGTCCATATATAATTTCGGGTTGGGATTTTTGTTTTATGTTTTTTACCATGGTAAATTTTGATAGGGTGGTGTGGATGATTCTGGTGCTGCATCTGTGAGAGCCATTATGCATTGGCAATATCGAACAATATGCCGGGGAAATAAATCAATACTGCATAATCTTTATAATCTTATTGGCCCTAAAATGCATGATTATTTATCTTTTTATGGTCTGAGAGCTTATGGCAGACTTTTTGATGGTGGTCCTGTCGCCTCTAGTCAGGTACATACACATTTTGCACTACCTATAATGTGTTCTTTTTCCTTATCCTTGAAGTCCAGTTCCTAAATCGTAGCCCTTGTTTAGTAATGCCTAACTGGTTGCTTCTCTTGATGAAACACTTAGTTTCTTTATATCAGTCTTAGCAGCCTCTACCATTAGAACATCGGCGTAATATCCTTACGAAAAAATGTTCATTTCTTGTATTACTCTAATTTCAACTTAAGAACAGTATCTTTAGTAAATGCATCTTGGATAATGGTTTTTACCGGATCATTTTTTTTTTATATTTATATAATTCAAAAAGATGGTCCTTGAACCTGTGGATATTATGAAAAGAAAATTGAATAAAAATCTCACATTTATTATGTAAAGCTTGCTGAGTCAAAACATGTAGGTGTTAATGGTATCAGTACTTTCTGACTTTCTTTAAGACTGAATCTTTTGTACAAATTTTTTTGCTCGAGTTTTTTGCCCACTGAGCAGCTCAAAAAGTTTGCATACCAATATCCCCCCCCCCTTCCCGGGCCAGAAAAAGAAAGAGAAAAAATGGAGTACAAAAAAATTGAATGAGTTTTATTGACGCTAAATTATTTCCTCAGGTCTATGTTCATAGCAAAATCATGATCATTGATGACCATACTACATTGGTTGGTTCTGCTAATATCAATGATAGAAGTTTGCTTGGATCTAGAGATTCTGAGGTACGATGGACTTTTTTTTCTTTTGTGAAACTCTTAATATTTTTTGTTTCCGTTGGGGCTATTTCATGTTGCGTAGTGGGCTGAGGCTCCTTTTTCCATATGAATTGTCTGCACTAAATGAATCACTTTCTTGTGCATAGCTATATAGAGATCCTTGTTAGAAATTGTTGCATAGGAATTGATGCCCAATGTACCAGTATTGGAAAGATACTGTGCTTGCACGGCAGATCTCATACCCTGTGCATTTATTCTGCAGCCAGTTTTTACAATCCCCCAAAGCTCAAGTGGCAAGCAAGCCTGTCTTTTACAGGATGTTTTGAAGGGCACTTAGCTTAGGGTATAGTTGGAAATACTAAATGGAGGTGCTTGTAAATGCAAACCTTATGGAGAATCTATAATTTCCCTTTCGAAATTATATTGCAATGAACGTGTTTGAGCTTGTCTGATCTGATGGTTAGATTTGATTGAGACTAGTTAAAAGCAAGTTGGACTCGACTTACTATCTTTTATCTTATGAAGTAATTGTCTTGTGTTTATTATATTTTTAGTTCTGTGTTTGTTAGTCTTTTAAAGTTGCAATAGCACTTGGAGGCTAATTATGCGTACATATTGTGATTTTCTTTCTTATCGGATCCTACTTGATTTTTTTTAGGCTAACTTTTCTGTGATCGTAAGACTTGAGTTACGTTAATGTTGTCCTCTCTGCATAAATAAAATCACTGTGTCGACCAGCCAGGTATTTATTTTTTCTGATTAAGACTGTATTTCACTTTTCCAGATTGCAGTATTAATTGAGGACAAAGAATATGTTGATTCGCGGATGGGCGGCCAGCCTTGGAAAGCTGGAAAATTTGCATCTAGTCTTCGCATTTCACTTTGGTCTGAGCACCTTGGTCTTCATACTGGAGAGGTTGTCATTTTCATCATTAAACAAACATATAATATAGTTGGGGGTGTAAACGAGTCTAGTAGTATCGAACGACACGCTGTTCAAGTTTGGTTTGAATTTTATCGAGCTTGAAATTTTATGTTTGAGCTTGGTTTGATTTTCAGTCCTAAATATAGTGATCACAATTACTCAAACGACCTCTGAGGTTTAGTGTAATTACACCGATTACCCTTTATATTTGGGAAATTACTCGAATTACCCCTGAGGTATTGGATTCATTACAGTTATACTCTTACGACATTAATTTATTCAAAAAAAGTTTGAATTCCATAAATACCCCTGGGTACTATCTAAGAAATCTCAGAGTTCAAAGGGTGGCAAACTGATTTCACCCTTTTTTTGACAAATTTCACTCGTTTTTCACCAATTAAACCCAATAATACCTTCTTTTTTTCACCAATTTCCACCTCTTTTTTCACATCAAAAGTTTTTCTGATGGCATCAACATGTGCTGTTACAACTTAACGTCGTAAAGGGGGTAATTGTTATGAATCTAATGCCTTAGGGGTAGTTTGCTACTTTGCGTGGTCATTGTAATTACGCTAAACCTCAGGGGTAGTTTGAGTAATTATCTCTTAAAATTAAATCCAGCTGATGCAAGAATTGAAGAATTTTTTTTGATAAATTGAAGAACTTTAGGAAGTGCTAAAGAAAATTAAATTGAAATACAAATTATTTATCATGCTCAAATACAGGTTTCTTACCATTTCAGGTTACTCAAATAAGAGATCCAGTGATTGATTCAACCTACAAGGATATATGGATGGCAACTGCAAAGGTAAGGACCCTATAACATGCAACTACACTTTAACTTTCTATCGCTTTAGGTAGCTTGAAAAATAAAATCCTATTTTGATTCTCCTTTCCCCTCGATGTTCCAACGATATTATTGAATGATGTTCGCCCCCATCTTTGTTTGTGTGAGTTAGAAATGGGGTGAGTCGTCCATCAATAATTTTGTTGTTGTTCTCTGTCTTGGATGATATGCCCCCCCCCCCCCCCCTCATTTCTATCTATTTGCAATGTTTAGGTTATAATTATAATTACTTTATATTGAACCCAGGTTATAATAAGTACTTTATATTGAACCCTTTTGTGTTTAAATGGCCAAAATTACATTTTTAGCTCCACTAGACTGGTTACTCAATATTTGGCACCTTAACAAAATTGCATATCTGGTTCCAATTTTTAAAACGTTTTGCAATTGTTTTGTTCCCTCACTTTACAAAGCTGCACCTTGATCCCAATTTAAATGTTTTACACGTTTTGTCCCGTAGAATAAAATTGCAAAATATTTTAAAAATTGGAACCAAACGTTCAATTTTATAAATTGTGGCCCTGTGGACAGGGGCCACAAATATTGAGGGTATAGTCCTGTAGGACCAAAAATACAATTGTTTAAATGCAGCGAGGATACTACTTTTACCATCAGAGTCTGAATTTGATCTTTTTGTTATCAACAGACTAATACAATGATCTACCAAGATGTATTTTCTTGTATACCAAACGATCTCATACAAACGAGGTATGATTGAGCATCCATCTTCACTTTTTTTTTTTTTTCCAATTCAAGTTTCTATTGCTCAAACTCATGAAGTTTCATATAGGGTCTCACTCCGACAATGCATGGCCTTTTGGAGGGAGAAAATCGGCCACACCACCATTGATTTAGGAATAGCCCCAAACAAGCTAGAATCCTACCAAGATGGAGATGTTATGGGCACAGATCCTATGGAAAGATTGAAATCCGTGAAAGGACATCTCGTTTCTTATCCTTTGGACTTTATGTGCAAAGAAGATTTAAGGCCTGTGTTCAACGAAAGCGAATACTACGCATCACCTCAGGTTTTTCATTAAGGTTTATTCATCGACTGAGATAGATGGATGATATGCTCATGAAGAGATGATATATACTCTCTATACAACTTTAATGTACTCTGGACATTGTCTATTTATTGGTGTACTCTTGTCATTGGAAGTTTTCTATTCAATGCACGAGGTTTATTGTAGATCAACGAATATAGCATGTGAACCGTAGTTACGGTTCAAAGATCACTCCACGGCAACATATGACTCTTATGGTCATGCCCAAGAGGGTTGATAACCTTGGTTGTCTCTCCCCTTGCCTTATTCATTATTGTTTGTACAGTAATGATCTCATTGTATAAGACATCATGAAATTGTATTCTATGTTTGAATTTATGGCCCTTGATGTTTCTTTGAAGTTACTATTTGAATAGTTCAAGCATGAAGTTTAACAAATATGTCATGTAATCCCTTCGTTTTATATTATTTGTCTTCTAGAAGAACAAGGCCAAATTAATTTTTTATCTTTTCAAATTTACCTTTTTGTATTAATTGTTCTAGCTTCTCATTAAGAGTAGAGAGAAAAAAGTTATTATTACTCAGTAAGGGTATTTAAGAATTTTTATTTTATAATGGTTGTTGTAAAATACTTATTTGATTAAGTGATTATGTGAAGAAATTGATGAACAATGGTGATAATTGTAAAGAGAGAGATAACAACAGAGAGAAAAACAAACGTGTATAAAATTGGGGGATTTGATTTGGGGAGGGGATAGATATCATTAAATAACATATCAGTTACATGGGGAGTTACAAATCCCACAAAGCATGGGTTGTGGGATAATGGATATCTATTACAAAGTAAGCCCCTAGATTATACAAATATTAAATAGGAATACCCACTAAAATATATTATTTACAACACTCTCCCTTGGGGATTCCTATTGAGCCATTATTATGCTTTTTCATGTTGCCTCGTTAAAACCTTCCGAGTAACAAAAACCCAGTGGGAAAAAAAGAATCTCGGTTAGGAAAAAGAGTACAATGCATAATCTTTTCGACCAACAAATGTTGCCTCATTAAAACCTTGGCAGGCAACAAAAACCCTATGGGAAAAATAAACCCCGCTCGAAGGAAAAAGAGTACAACAGGGCACCCGGGTATCTTCTGGATACGGAATACCTGCACAGTACTCCCCCTCAAGTTAACTCCACTGAAACCTATAATGGAGTAAAGCTCAGATAACCTGCGCAAGCCAATAGCTTTAACATGTTTCTCAAAAGTGATTTTCGGTAATGACTTAGTAAATAAGTCGTCCCGACTTCTGATTTGTTGGATCACTATTTGCTTGAGCTCTTGTTGTTGCTGATTGAAGAAAAATTACGGAGCTATGTGCTTGGTGTTGTCGCCTTTAATAAAATCCATTTTCATCTGCTCGATACAGGCTGCATTATCCTCAAATATAACCGTAGGATCTTCTGTGGTAGCCAATTCACAGGAACCTCGAACATGCCCAATCACGGCCCTAAGCCATGTGCATTCACGCATTGCCTCGTGAAGTGCTAAAATCTTGGCATGATTCGATAAAGTGGCAACTAAAGTCTGTTTTGTAGACCTCCAAGACACAGTTGTGTTCCCAATCATAACCCAGTCTGGGAACGAGCTTTGTGCGGGTCCGATAGATAACCAGCATCGGCATACCCCACAAGTTTTGCGTTCTTTTAGTGACGCATAGGGGTAGAACAAACCCATGTCAGTCGTACCACGAAGGTATCGAGATATGTCCTTTATGACATTCCAGTGGCGGCGTGTCGGTGCTGAGCTAAACCTAGCTAGTAGATTTACCGCAAACGCGATATCAGGTCTAGTACATTGAGTTAAGTACAATAATGCACCTATTGCATTTAGGTATGACACCTCAGGTGCTAACACTTCCTCTCCATCCTCCACGGGACGAAATGGATCATTTGACCTATCCAATGATCGGACTACCATTGGCGTGCTTGATGGCTTCGCTTTATCCTAATTAAAGCGTCTTAACATCTTCTGGATGTAATTCTATTGATGGACCAAAATCCCATCAGCACGGTGTACTATCTCAAGCCCGAGACAAAAATTAGTACGTCCGAGATCCTTCATCTCAAATTCAGATTTCAGGAGCTGTGCTGTCTCCCTAACCTCTTCAGGTGTCCCAATCAAGTTCATGTCATCGATATAAACAACAACAATAGCAAACCCAAAACCTGTCCTCTTAATGAACACGCAAGGACAAATATCGTTGTTCACGTATCCCCTTTAAGCAAGTACTCACTTAGGCGTTTATACCATATCCTCCCGGATTGTTTCAAGCCATAAAGTGAACGCCTCAACCTTACAGAGAGCGTGTTCCGTGGTCTAGAACTACTTGTCTTAGGTACCATAAGTCCCTCCGGTCTTTCATATATATAATCGTATCTAGATCCCCATAAAGATACGTTGTGACCACATCCATTAGCTGCATAGTCAGTTCCTCGGATACTACTAAACTGACTAAGTATCTGAACGTAATAACGTCCATCACAGGAGAGTATGTCTCCTCAAAGTCAATCCCAGGTCGCTGAGAAAATCCTTGTGCAACAAGACGAGCCTTGTACCTCACAAGCTCATTTTTCTCATTTCTTTTCCTTGAAAATACCCATTTGTATCCCATGGGTAGAACTCTGGGAGGTGTAGGAGCAATTTGTCCAAACACTCATCTTTTCGATAATGAATCAAACTCAACCTGGATTGGTTTTTCCCATTTCGGCCAATCATCCCTTTGTTTCACTCGTCCATTGATCGAGACTCAATACCATCACTTGATATAATTTCAGTATACTGTGTGAGCAAACACATCATTGATGATGATTATTTAATCCCGATGCCACACCTCATTCATGCATGAATAGCCAACCGAGATTTCCCTATTCTCGGGGATGGTTACCGATGTCGAGGCGTCCCCCGACGTCGTCTCCAAGACAGATCCATAGTCCGAAACTATTTCATGAGATGGATCGGGTGGGATCCCATTGTTACTAGTACTAACCATATTCAACTGTTGTGCATTTGCCCACTTTCGGGGATGCAAATCCTTTGATCCTATTGGTCTCCCTCTCTTATGAGCCGGGAGATACGACTGGTTAGCTGGGATTGATGGTCTTCCCATATTTTGTCCCTCTTGGACATCTATTATTACAGACACATTTGCAGCTGGTATATGAGATTTCGTCACTTTAGCCAAATCAGAGAATGAGTCTGGCATATTATTGGCTACTTTCTAAAGTTCGATTATTATACATACTTCAGATTCTCTGATTGCTATAAGGGGATCGTAATGAGACACAGTGGGGTCGTTCCACACGACTTCACGCCGTTCATCCTGAACATTAGTGTGAACATTATTTCCTCCCCCTAACGGCGGGAAGACAGTCTCATCAAAGTGACAGTCCGCAAATTGTGCGGTAAAGAGATCGTCTATCAAGGATTTCAAATACCGAATAAAAGATGGCGATACAAACCCCGTATATATGCACAATCGACGTTGAGGTCCCATTTTAGTCCGCTGTGGCGGATCAATCGGCACATATACTGCGCTCCCAAATGTGCATATATGAGAAATGTTTGATGTATACCGGAACACCAATTAAGAGGTTGGGTCGCAATGGGCTTCAAACGTACTAACATGTGCTACCAGATGTTTTACATCAATACCCAGGGACATGCAATAGTCGTTAAAAGATCGTGATGTAAACTCTGCGGCATTATCCAGTCTAATAGACTTAGTAGGATAATCCGGATAATGCATGTGCTTTCAACCGTATAATCTGAGTCAGGAGTTTAGCATATGAAGCATTTCTCGTAGACATTCCACATATGTCCCATTAGATACGCTCCAAGAAAACGAGGGAATCCTTACTCGTTTGTGCATAAGCTGGCAGATGATTCAATTTCCAATAAAACATGGTACACACAAGTAATCACTGTGTACTAGATCCTTATTATTCGTTAGTGGATGCCCAATAGAGGTATTAATAATATGGCGCATCACATTTTTGACTCGGCTGTCCTGGCCAGTCATGCCATAGAAAATACATGCTCGATTCACTTGGCTTCGAGCAATTGACAAGGTGTGCATCGAGCACTCGTATTGTGGTCCTATATAACTCAGTCGATCGTCCCTCTAATTTCTTCCAAGTACCCTTTTGGTCGTACAAATTAGAGGTAATGCACAAATACTATATTCCCTTTTCCTCAGTGGTTTCAATGTGGTAACCATTAGCTCGATATCTTTAAACTTAACAACGTTCCCCTTGAACGTGGAGCATACATAGCCTCTTTAATGGCTAAAATTATGCCATTTGACAATATAAGGTGGGCATTTCCAAAGCCATCTATCAAACCATATGTGCCATATATTGTTGTCATAGAGGTCTTACTAGGCATTAATATTAATGATATATCCCTTAGGATAGTGTGCGTAGTTGCACTATTAGCCAGACATTATTCTCCACATGTCATGCCTAGGAACCAAATATATTCCAATTTAAACATTTACTTGAAAAAGTAAATCGAGTTAATACCAATAAATACCTTAGTAATCGAATTAAAATAAAGCCACCCAAAATGTGGTCCAAAATAAACCTAACATAGTTCAAATTTAAATGTGGTTCAAAATATGACCACCCATAATATAAACATCTCAAAAACCAACAACTGAATGTCTAAAAATTTATACAGATTACATAAAACCTTTTGATGATCCTGAATTGATGAGTAGTCCAACCTAATGACCTCATTCAAGTGTTTCCTGATCAGAACTATAACATCAACCTTTTTAATTGAACCCCTTTAAATATATGTATCTTAATTGTCAACGCTCTATTTTTTTTACAGGCATATAGCCTCCATAATTAATTTAATTGAACTCCTTTAAATATATGTATCTTACGGGCCTATAGCCTCCATAAATAATTATAATTGAACCCCTTTGGTTTTATTTATTAATTTATAATGAACTATGTTATTTTAATCCGAGGGAACTCCAGTCCCAATATCCATGAACCCCAAGTTCATTCACATTTATTTATCATGCAGTTATATGTAATCATTCATCATATGCATGAGATTAAACAGAAAAGCAAAGAATAAATGAGAGTTCATATGCATGTCTCACATATAAATTCCAGGAATAATTATTTCACACATAAATAATAGCTAAATATCAATATAAGTATATGCCATAGCCCAGAGATGTAATAGAACTATGAATTCATCACTCTTCTACATAGTCTCATACAATACTGCATTTTAACAAATCGTTCAGTACTTCAACAAGTGAACTAGTGATGACATTTACGTAGCCTTTTTAATCATATATATAGTTGAATTGCTAGGATTCAGACACAAAAAATTTAAGGTCTTCAAATTATATATGGTAATAGAAAACAAACATGATCAAAGTTCACTAGACAATAAACTCACAAAGTCCACGAAAATTATGAGGTTTCGGCCACACTAAAATAAATTTAAAACCTTCAAGTAATCAAACCACAGTACTTCCCAAATATTATACGAAGCACATAAGCATGTCATAATGATAATTTTGGAACATTAATATCTAATACTAAGCATGCTAAAGTGCACAATTAATGGCCAAACAAGAACACTACATGTGAATAGATCAATAGTGATTTCACTGACCTTAACCAATTTAGATATATAAAATTAAATTGAAGTTTGAAATTCATAACATAGCATTAACTTAAACTCAAAACAATAGTTGTTGAATTGAATATAAGCACACCATCTATATATAAAACCACATGTACACATATACAATCAAATAAGGATACACATTTCTTTTTTTTTTTTTTTTTTTAGGATTAGTCCTAATCGGGACAAAATTAGTTTAGGACCAAGTTAAACAAAAAATGATCCAACTTAAACCAAAATTCGAACAAAGAATCGAGTCGGGTTTGAAACCAAATAACCCGAACCGAACCGGGTCGTATTCCAAAACCGTATCACCCGAACTGAATCCCAACCAGTTCGGGTATAATTGTATCCCCATGATCCGGTTGACCGGATCGGAAATCTCAAAATTTGGGTCTGATCCAAAAGACCTAGAAATTCATCTTCTTGACCCGGTTTATGAAGAAATCGCAAATTTGCCGAAAATAATTGATTTGCACGGTTTCTTTGTCAGAATTGATAGGCCCTAACACAACAATAATCAACACCATCAAGTTCTTCAACGATCAAACACAAAACATGAAGAAACTGAAAATAAATTTTAGAGTGGGCTTGTGTATTATGCTTGTATTGCCTTTTAAACAATTTCCAGATATTCAAGTAATTTACAGAGACTTAAGGCTCAAATAACTTATTAATTACTTATCCAAAAAATAATCTGGGCACATGGTTAGAAAGCTATTTTCAAGACGATTCTAAGCATATACAACAAGTTACATAATTCCAAATACTTAAACGGGAAATCGCATATTAGTTTTCAAAGAAAATAATTTTTTCAGAACAAATTACATATCCAACAAATCTGAACAAATTCAGGCAGTTACAATATCATACGAGCATACTTCAATAAAAGTTTCAGGTCAATCGGACTAGAATAACATGCTCTGAAAATTACGACTTCCATATAAACATATTTTCGAAAATTTTAAAAATCATATCATACAAGAATTTCCATGTAAATTCTGAATTTAGTTAAAAATTCTCATGCTTACATTATCATAATATTCATGCTAATAAAGACAAAGTTGAAGCCAAAATTTTGATCACAAAGAGTATGTAAATCAAACCAAAATTTTTGTTTACATGAATCGGTTCAAGCCAAATATTACATGGATTTAATAGAATAATCATAATTATTAAATTATGCAATTCATGTATTCCAAAACCCAAAAATATGAATCTAAAGGTAAGCATAAATTTTAGATCACATAATTAGAGTACCGAATGAAGTAACATAACCTAACAAATATGCCGAATAGATAGACAACTTCAATTTTTTTGCAACAATAATTAAATTTAAACCCTAGAACATGCTTTAGATTCATAACTTTTTCAGATTTAAGGCATATAATTAATAAGGTTAAAGTTGTTTGTTAATTTGATCATACCAGAGAGAGGTTAAGGTTACTTCCTTCAAATTTTCCATAAACTTCTGATGGCTGCCGTTTCATTTTCAGACGCTGGAATGACGATCCGAACGGTCAAAAGTATGATCCTTGCGTGATGAACCTTCGGTTCAAATTTGAAAACGATCCAACGGTGGATAAGGCCGTAATCATTGAAAAACCGATGCTGCTGTGTGCAAAACCGAAAATCTACCTCTCAAAGTATTTTTCTCTTTTCTCTCTTGTTTTGTGATATATTGTATATCATTGAAATCGAGTTATAGAGCAAACTCGTGCTGATAACGTGTTGTAAAATACTTATTTGATTAAGTGATTATGTGAGAAATTGATGAACAACGGTGATAATTGTAAAGAGAGAGATAACAACAAAGAGAAAAACAAACGTGTATAAAATTGGGGGATCTGATTTGGAGAGGGGATAGATATCATTAAATAACAAATCAGTTACATGGGGAGTTACAAATCCCACAAAGCATGGGTTGTGGGATAATGGATATCTATTACAAAGTAAGCCCCTAGACTATACAAATATTAAATAGGAATACCCACTAAAATATATTATTTACAACAATGGTAGTTATGTAAAAGCTTTTTTAATCGATGTGTCACTGTCCAAAACCACAAATAATATAAATTGGAGAGAGTACGACTTAATGGTTTATCTTGGAATAAACGGGTACATAAGACTATCTTACTTTTAGAGAATTTAATGCCAAAAATCTAATTATTGGCATTAGTTGCAATTTAAATAAAATCCCCATACGCACTATATATTATCAACATCAGGGTAAAAGTTCTGCCTTTGACACTAGGGTCAGGGGTGGAACTAGGAACATTTTCTTTTGGAGGCAAGTTTTTTCTTTCCAACTACACAACATTCTCTTAGCGTATTGATAAAGTGTCAAAAATAAGTCATAAAAAGTAGGGAGTGTCTGATTGCAGTTCACCTTGTGGAAAACTGCCGATAGTTTTTCACAAAAATGAACAACAATATATTTTAATAATATAATATTGACATGTACTCCTGGTTAGCTTTAGCAGGTCACATATGTTTTAATTAACATATGTTTTAATTAATTTTTTGTCCTCACCTTAATAATATATATTAATAACACAAAATTATTAATTGTTAATTATTTGGTTAATTAATTGTTAATAACACAACAGGCAGCTTCATTCTCCATTACAAGTCGAATGAAAATAAGAACAGAGCAACCTCAAATATGTTTAGATTCAATCAATTAACACAATAGCAATGTTAAGTGAGTGAAAACTGGTCGTAATCACAAGCTAAAACAGAAAATCCATCGCATAAATTCTGGAAAAGAAAGCAGAATTGATCACGCATAAGTGAGGCGCGAATTGCTAACTCTCAAATTCATCAATATAACCAGAAATTGATCATTTACCCAATCATATAAGCAATTTCGAACTAGAATGCCAAAGGAATTGGAAAAATTCTGCCTCAATCAAGCCAATTCACCGAACAAAGCCATCACGCATACATATATGAGGCCCGAAGTCAAGCCCGAATTCATAACTCCCAAATTCATCAATCTAACATGAAATTGATCAGTTACCCAATCATTAGAAGCAATTTCGAACTGGAATGCAAAAAGAATTGGAAAAATTCCTCCTCAATCGAGCCAATTCACCGAACAAAGCTCTCAATGAGTGAAAACGTGAAAAATTCAATCCCCACTTTGGCAGCGTTTAAATCCAAATTTTGAGCTGAAAACACAAAATTGAAGCTGGCCAATGCGTTTAAACAGCTCCAGAAATAGAAACCCGAAAGGAAACGCAACGAAACGTGAAGAAAGCAACGGCCCGAATATGTTCTTTGTGGCCCGAATCTTCAAATCCACTAATTCCGAGCCGGTAACACAAAATTGAAGCTGGCCAATGCGTTTAAACAACTCTAGAAATCGAAAGGAAACGCAACGAAACGTGAAGAATGAAGAAATCATAAACTAAGTGTTTTTTGGTTTTTTATAGATATGAAAATTAACAACGAAAACAAGGAGAAACAAAAAATTGGAACCACCAACGTAATCCTGATGAAGAGACGAAGAGAATGAGACTTATCTTGCAAAAATCCCTTGAGAAATGAAAAAAAAAAATCAGTAGTAGTAGTGCAGAAAAATGGTATTTGGGAGTGAAGAAATAAGGGTATTTAGGACATTTCCAAAGTCCTAATAGTATAATTGCACAACTGGTTATTAGTCAACTTGTTGCCACATGGCAACAAGTGATTGGAAAACTATGGGCAGTTTAGTCAAGGCTGAACTGCCCATAGCAAATCCGTAAAAAGTAATAGAACGTCATCCAACAAATGTTGAAATATAAATATTTTACAAATATAAAATTATTTATATGTAATCTAACATGTTTGATTAAGTATAAATTGTCCAACAAACGTTAAAATATAATAATATAAAATATTTATATGTAATCGATCATGTTTTATTAAGCATAAATTGTATAAGATTAAGCGTTTTTAAAATATTCAACAAAATATTATTCAAAAAAAAAATATAAAAGCATGTAATCTGAAAAACGCTCATTTTCAATTAAGTTTGAAATAAACTTTTAATGAGAAATATAACATAAAATATTTATTTTTGTTGTAAATTATTTATTATATCTCTTAGGTTTAATGATTATATGTGAAGAGATTGGTGAACAATAATAATAATAACTGTAACGAGAGATATGTTAATACAAAGAAAATAAATGTAGAGAGAATTGAGAAATATTATTTGGGGAGGGGAGATATCTTATTAATAACCAAGTCTGTTACATAGAGATGTTACAAATTCCACATAATCTGGGATGTGGGATAGTGGATAACTATTACAAAATAACTTCCTAAATTATATAAATATTTAATAAGAATACCCACTAATATATATTATTTACAACACTCCCCCTTGGGGATTACTATTAAGCCATTATTATGTTTTTCATGTTGCCTACTTAAAACCTTCCTTGTAATAAAAATTCACTGGGAAAAATTAACCTCGGTTAGAAAAAAGAGTACAACGCATAATTTTTTCACCCAACAAATGATGCGTATTTAAAACCTTAGGGGAAAAATAAACCTCGCCCGAAGTTAACACTGAAACCTATAATGGAGCGAACCCAGATAACCTGCTCAAGCCAATAGCTTTAACATGTTTCTCAAAAGTGGTTTTCGATAATGACTTAGTAAATAAGTCAGCGTAGTTGTCCTGAATTCTGTTATGTTGGATCACTGTTTGCTTGAGCTCTCGTTGTTGCTGATTGAAGAAAATTTTTGGAGCTATGTGATGTGCATTCACGCACTGCCTCGTGAAGCGCTAAAATCTCGGCATGATTCGACGAAGTGGCAACTAATGTATATTTCGTAGACCTCCAAAACACAAATGTGTTCCAAATCGTAAAGACATACTCAGAATAAAACCAGCATCAACATACCGCATAAACTTCGCGTCCTTTAGTGACCTAAGGGATAGAACAAAACCATGTCCGTCATACCATGAAGGTATCGAAATATGTCCTTTATGCCATTCTAACGGCGGGGTGTCGGTGTTGAGCTAAATCTAGCCAGTAGATTTACCGAAAAAAGTAAAATCAGGTGGAGTACATTGAGCTAAGTACAATAATGCGCCTATTGGACTTAGATATGACACCTTGGGTGCTAACATTTCCTCGCCCTCCTCCACTGGATGAAATGGATCCTTCGACCTATCCAATGATCGGACTACCATTGACATGCTTGATGTATTCGCATTATGCTCATTAAAGCGTCTTAACATCTTTTGGATGTAATTCGATTGAAGGATCAAAATCTCATCAGCACGGTGTACTATCTAAAGCCCGAGACATAAATTAGTTCGTCTAGGATCCTTCATCTCAAATTCGGATTTCAGGAGTTGGGTTGTCTCCCTAACCTCTTAGGATGTCCCGATAAAGTTCATGTCATCGACACAAACGATAAGAATAGCAAACCATAACCTTTCCTATTAGCGAATACACAATGACAAATATCATTGTTTACGTATCCCTTTTTGAGCAAGTACTCACTTAGGCGATTATACCACATCCTCCCGGATTGTTTCAAGTAGATACCGTGTAAGCAAACACATCATTGATGAGTATTTCATCCCGATGCCACACCTCATTCATGCATGAATAACCAACAGAGATTTCTCTATTCTAGGGGATGGATTCTGATGTCGAGGCATCCCCCGATGTCATGTCCAAGACGGATCCAAAGTCTAAAAGTATTTCATGAGATGGATCGGGTGGGATCCCATTTTTACCGGTGCTAACCAAATTTAATAGTTATGCATTCGCTCACTTCCAGGGATGCAGATCATTTGATCCAATTGGTCTCCTCATCTTTATGGGTTGGGAGATATGATTGGTTAACTGGAATTCATGGTTTTCCCATATTTTATCCCTCTTGGACATCTATCAGTGCAGGCATATTTGTAGCTGTTATATACTTTCCGAAGTTCGATTATGCTACCCTTCATATTCTTCGACTGCTCTAGTAGGTTCGTGATGAGACACGGTGGGGTCGTTCCACAGAACTATACGCCGTTCATCCTAAACGTTAGTGTGAACTTCTTTCCCCCCGCCCCTCCCCTCTCATGACGGCGGGAACACAGTCTCATCAAAGTGACATTACGCAAATTGTGCAGTAAAGAGATCGCCTGTCAAGGGTTCCAAATACCATATAATAGATGGCGATACACATCCACATATATGACCAATCTACGTTGATGGCCCATTTTAGTCCGTTGTGGCAGAACAATTGGCACATATATTGTGCACTCAAATGTGCGTAAATAACGCAGAGTTAGGTTGGGTCGCAGTGGGCCTCCAACGTACCAACATCTTTGCTTACAATATTGCATAGCACCAAGTAGAGCTCGAGAGTTTGATGAGCATAACCAAAGTCTGAGCTATTCTCTGTAAGTTCTTAATAAGTGCCTCCGCTAAGCCATTTTTTGGTATGTACATGTGTTATCGGATGTGCCTCGGACACTCGTATTGTGGTCTTATATAATTCAGTCGAGAGTCCCTCTAGTTTCTCCAAAATACGTATCTGGCCGTACAAATTAGAGGTAATGAACATATATTCGATTCATTTTTTCTCAATGGTTTCAACGTGATACCATTATCTCGGATATCTTTAAAACTTAACAACATTCTCCTTGGATGTGGAGCTGTTTAACCGGGTATGTTGATACTTCGCTTTCTTGTCTACTATGAGTCTTTCTATACGCAATTCGCGTGGCTTTTGACAGAACTTAAGAGTTGATAACTTTCTCGTTCTTCCTTCATTCTCACTCCCATTAACAATAATGTCGTCCACATAAAAAACTAAAATGATCACACCTGAAGTCTGCTGACGAGCGCCCGCCTGGTCTCGCGGAAGTCCCCCCGGGGGGATTGAGGAATGCTTGCTGTCAGCAGTTAAGGGACAAAGTAAAGGGCCTCTAGAATGGCTAAAATTGTGCCATTTGACAACATAAGGTAGATATTATCTATCAAATCACATGTGCCAGATATTATTATCATAGAAGTCTTACTAGACATTATATTAATAAAGTATTATTTATGGATAGTGTGCGTATTTGTACTATTAGTCAGACATTATTCCCCACATGTCATACCTAGAAACCAAATATATTTCAGTATTTAATATTTACTTGAAAAACTAAATTGAGCTAATACTCCTAAATATCATAATAATCGGATTAAAAATAAAGACATCCAAGATATGGTTCAAAACTAATCAAACATAGTTCAAATATCAATATTGCTCAAAATATGAAAATAAAAATGTCTGAAGAACCAACAACTGAATGTCCATAATTTTCTACAGATTACATAAAGTCTTTTGATGATCCTGGATTGATGAGTAGTCCAACATAAGGGTCTCATCCAAGTGTTTCTGATCAAAACCATAACCTCAACCTTTTGGGCATCAATTAGCAAACTATCCCCGACAATTGCCATGTTCGGCTTCTTACGGACATATAGCCTCCATAAGTAATTTCATTGAACCCATTTAAGTATATGTATATTACAGGCCTATAGCCTCCATGAGAAAATTGAACCACTTTGGTTTCATTTCATAATACATAATGAACTATGTGGTTTTAATCCGAGGGAACTCCAGACTAAATATTCGTAAACCCCAAGTTCACTCACATTCATTTATCATGCAATCATTTATATCATTCATCACATGCATAAGATAAAACATCAAAGCCGATAAAACATACAATTTAGAAACTTATTCCCAAAAAATAAAATAGGATAAATAAATGAAACAACCAAAATTAAATTTCAAATTATAATTCTGGGACTGAAAATTCATAGGATCAAAACGTTATTCAATATTAGTTACTCACGTTTAAAGTAAACCCATACTTTTCACTTCAAACTAAGTAATCAAATAAGTAATTCACAAATTGATATTCATAAAATACAAACAGGAAGATGAATTGTCTCAATGGGTTTTCAAAATTCATATCTAGAAGCACTAAACACTATGTTTATATTATGTCACGATGAAATCATAAGGTAGAAAATATTAAATCTGAATCAATATTCATTAATGAGCTTAGAACATTACACATGATCCTATCAATAATAATTTCACTAACATCAACTAACTTTTTTCAAATAAGGTCTTTCAATTGATCATTTTAACACGCAATGTATAACCATGATTCCAATTTAAATATCAAATCAATAGTTGTTGAAATTGAACATATAAGCACACCATTTATATATACACACACGTGTACACATACAATGAAACAAGGATACGCATATTTTTGGATCATTTCTAAACAGAACAAGATTAGTTCAGGAGGCCAGGTTAAACAAAATATGATACTTAAACTAAGATCCGAACAAAGAACCGGGTCGGGTTTGAAACCAAATAACCCGAACTCAAATTGGGTCTTATACCAAAATCGTATGACCGAATCGAATCCCAACAGGTTCGAGTCTGACTGTATCCGTATGATCCGTATAGGATTCGGTTTGACCGGAACGAAAGTCTCAAACTCCGGTTGGATCAAATGACCCGAGCTTCATTTCCTTGACCCGGTTTCACAACATGGCCAAAAAATAATCGATTTGGACGGTTTCTTTGTCGGAATTTAGAGACCCAAACACAATAATAATTACCAACATCAAGTTCTCCAATGATTAAACATGAAACATGAAGAAACCGAAAACAAATATGAGAGTGGATATATGTATTATGCTTGTATTGTCTTTTAAATAATTATTCAAGTAATTTACAAAAGCTTAAAACTCAAATAACTTATTAATATCTCAAAAATAATTTGGGCACATGGTTAGAGAGATATTCTCAAGACGATTCTGAGCATATACAACATAATTCCAAATATTCTAACGGGATATCGCATATTAGTTTTCGGAGAAAACAATATTTTCAGAAATTATTACATTTCCACATATTTTCTAAATTATCTGGAATAATTCAAGCAGTTACAATATCATACAAGCATACTTCAATAAAAGTTTCAGGTCAATCGGGCTCGCATAACATGCTTTACGAACTTCATATAAGCATTTTCTTTTCATGCATAAAAGTATTTCAGTAAAACCAACGACCCAAACGATATTATAAGACCGCATAATCAAAACCATATGCATAAACTATTTTGATACAATTTCCAGTCAACAGAATGAATGCACCAAATTAAGTGTCCTTTTATAATTTACATGACACCAAAACTTAATTATATGCTTTAGAACCATATAATTTACATAATCTAAGGATCAATATAATATAATATTTATAATTAGAACAAATTATTTTCACAAATCGTTACACATAAATTAATAATTTAACTATCATGCATCTCGTATAAGGAAGTATGAAATATAACCCATCAATTTTGCCAAAAACATAAACAATTTCAATTTTCAACAATTAGCAACAATAATTAAACTTAAATCATTGAACATGTTTTAAAAACATAATATTCTCATATTTAAGCATATAATTGATAACGCCGTGAAAATATCGTTATTATGTGCTTTATTAAACTCAAAATATTTGTTTTAATCCAAGTTTTATTTGATTTTGCTTATTTTCGTGTCTTTTGCATCTTTGGTCCCTTTGTTTGGCTTTCGTTCGTTTGTTGTATTATGATTGTGATAATCCGTACTTCGCAGGAAACGACATCTTGAAGCAAATTTGGGGAGTGCAAATCATTTTCAACCAAGTGGGCTCAACGGAAAAGGAAAGCATAAATTAGGTCCACCATTTTGGAAGTCTCACCGCGGTGAAACATGTTCAGCTGCATTGCTGTTTTTTGCGCAGATTGAAGAGCTCTTTTCTTCTAATTTCAGGCTCTTTCCAGGAGGATTCACTTTGGAAAATTCGTAGCTGAGGTTAAATTCAGGGATGCTCCTGCAGATTACACACCTGCAATATGTGCTGAGTTACATAAAGAAAAAAAATTATTGTTCAATCTTGGTTTCTTGTGTTTTATTGACCAAATCAAGCTAGCCATTTCCATTGATTAATTGATAACTTGCATTAGCAGGATAGGGAAGCTTTAATGAAATTATTAACATTTCAAAGTGTTGAAGAAGTGATAAAGAAAAGGGTTGAAAGAAAGCGATGATATTCGGACAGGATGTGGATCTCAATGAAAATGACAACGATGGCAAGTACAAGGTTAATCCATCAGTAGTGGGCAAATTGCAATGTACGTCCCTTGACTTTCACTGATCCGCAGAATCAAAACACTTAACTTTTAAGGACACTTAATTTTCAAGCAAGCATTTTATGTCCCTTAACTTTCACTGGTCCGCAGAATCAGGACACTTAATTTTTCATCAACATTTTACGTCCCTTAACTTACATTGGTCCACATAATCAGGACACTTAATTTTCCAGCAAGCATTTTACATCCTTTAACTTTCACTGGTTCGCCGAATCGAGACACTTAATTTTTCGGCAAGCAAAATGTGTCTTATAACTTTTCTATACCTGCAAATTCAGTCCAACAAACTTTCCGGACGTCCTATAACTTTACATCCATTATGCTCGGCTTAGGTAGGTTCTATTTATAGAGCACTATGCAAAATAAGCCATGATTGACACATTTTGGCTGAAGGACATTAAATTCCACTTGACAAAACAAACACCCACTTGACAATCACTTAACAAACTGTCTATATCTATTTAACAACATCAATACTAATTCAAATCCCCAAACTAATTGTCCAGATGACAATTATGAAATTTTTGGCGAATTGTGGACTGAAATTGCGGTCAAGTGGACTAAAATTGTGGGTATAAAAAAGTTATAGATTTCGCGGACCAGTGAAAGTTTAGTAAAATGCTTGCTGGAAAATTAAGAGATAACTTAATAATTATTAAGGGACCAGTAAAATTGTTATTCAAATCCTAATGAAACACTTAAGTTGATGGTCCCAGATAGAACGATTTCCGATCCTCCAAATCCGACCAAGGGTGTCGCCACCCTTTGGAGTGTTATTTCCCCTAAATTCATTTGTGTCAACACCTCTCTCGAAATAATGTTGGCAGAACTTCCATTATCAATCAGTATTCTTTTGACATTGTAGTTTGCTATTTCAAGTGAGACTACCATGGGGAAGTCGGAGATATCCTCCTTGGTATCCCAGGTGATATTTCGGGGTACTTCGTCTTCGTTGAAACTGATGGATTGTTCTTTAGGAACCTTGTTCTCGAGTGTCCATACTTCTTTTGGTGTTTCCAACCTTTCTTCGATTGATCTAGTGGTTCGTCGGCGAGCGTTACGACTGTCCTCTCATGTTGGTCCACCAGAAATAGTGTGTATCATTTCGTTCACATGGTCGTTATCCATATCTTGAGGTGGATCATTGTGTGGGGTTCTCCTCAGTGGGTGTTGGTCCCAAGTGGTCAGAAGAGGTTTAGAGGGGGGGGGGTGAATAAACCTCTTTAAAATTTTCTTTCAAATTTAACTTTAAAACTTTACTCTAACTGAACAGACTAAGCTGATCAGATTAGTAAGTTACAAATCTGTTCGCGAACAAATCTTTGAACAGTCTTGTTGACCACTCGTCTGATAGTTACTTAGCTGATTTTGCAGAAATCAGTTTTAATACTTAGAGTACTTGCAGCGGATTTTCAAAGTGTTTTTCACAAGTATTCTTAGCAGTTTGGAAAATGCTTCCCCAGTTTTATAAACTCCTTTTTGTCCTTTTTCAAACAGTTAACTTAATGTGTTTTTATGCAAACAGAAGATATGCAGTTTTGAAACAATGTAAAAACACAAGTAATTTTTATAGTGGTTATATGGATTTAAATATCCTTTAGTCCACTCTTCCAAGTCACTCAGATCTTGGGTTATACTATAATCACAAAGTTTACAGTATACTCTGCTTGCGTCGAACAACAAATGAAACGACCACAAGTTCGCAATAGGAAATCACACAGAAAACCTATCCTCTGAAGTTTGATCACTCACAAAGATGGATCACAACTCCGCACAACACTCTTGTTTACAAAATCACTCAGAAGATGTATTTTTCTTGATTCTTCAACTCTGCTTTCGTCAACAAATGACTCAGCTGATGAGTGAGCTGTTCTTGAGACTTAAAGAATTTTGCTTCGGAAATTTCTCTCAGAAAGTGTGTTGCTTGTTTCTTCTTCGTCTCTTGCAGCTATTTATACTTGAGGATTGAAAAATGTCCGTTGAAGAGAGACAGGATTCAAATTCCTCGAGTACTGGTCCTTAAAATCCGCGAACGGCTCTTTTGCAGTCTGTCCGTACTGTAAACAGTACTATTCTGCAGGCAGCATTAAATGCACTCGGCTGATGCGAAG
Source organism: Penstemon eatonii (assembly GCA_038501285.1). NCBI lineage: Eukaryota > Viridiplantae > Streptophyta > Magnoliopsida > Lamiales > Plantaginaceae > Penstemon > Penstemon eatonii. The sequence continues at coordinate 52,891,843 of CM076715.1, read as the reverse complement.
CTTTTCTTCAATCATTTGTCTTAAATATCCTCGTACTTCAGCATTTATTACACCAAGGGGCATTTATTACCGTTGGGAACACTTCATGATCTTCTTCACTTGGCTGACAGAAGTATACGTCTGATGGTGAACTCGGCTGATCTCAAACTTGAACAAATCTGATTTGAGTCGGCTGATCTTCACTAATCTGATAACTTTGCTTCAGCAGATCAGAAGTCTTGGACCTTGAAACTTTGACTCTTCTGATGTCTTCATTACTTAGTCAAAATTCCTTGATAAGCTTATCAGCTAAGTCACTCCATACTTAGCCAATTTTACGAAGTTTTGGAATGCATCAAAACCTCCCTTATCAAACTTTCTTCAGTGCCTTCATCTTCATCTTCATCCAACAATTTCCCCCTTTTTGATGATGACAAAACTTCAGCTTAGTACCTGTTGAATACCTAAACTAAAGATTGTAATCCTCAAAATTTTCTGAGATAGAAAAAGTTTATTGGATTGAACTTGAACATTTTATTGATATAGAAAGTGAATTACATGTACAAATTCATCAGATGAGATTTCTGAAAAAGTAAACTGATTACAATTGATTTTTCAATTTCTAACTATCAGCTTCTTCATCAGATTCGAGCACTTCTTCATATTCATATGATGATTCTTCATCATCATCTTCTTCATCAACTTCTTCTTCCAGAATTGCTTTGGCAGCTTCCATCTTCTCCTTAAGTTCTTGCTCTTGTAGAGCTTTCAAGGCTTCCATGGCTTTCCTGGCAGATTCAGTGTTTTTGTACTTGGTATCTTCTTCTTCTATCTTTTCTTCTTCTTCTACCTTTCCAAGCACTTCAGCTTTGTCAGTAGTGTCTTCAGTTTCCTTGGCTTGAATGGTTGCAGCAGCAGTTTCTTCCTTAGTTGATTCTTCAGCAGCAGATTCCTTTGCTGGTTCTTCAGCAGCAGTTTCCTTAGCTGGTTCTTCCCTTTTATCTTCCCCCTTTTTGTCATCATCAACTCTGATGACATTAGAAGGTTCAACAGTAGGGTTGAGAGCAACTGTTGGAATCTTCACTCCAGCACACAAAGCCTTTAGATTCTGATTAACCACGTCATGACTAGCTGTCAGATGATGAAGGTCAGTGCTGATGACATCAGTCTTATCATTGAAGTAGTCAATGTTGAGATTGATAGTTGTAATTTCATTTTGAACTTCCTGTGCAGCCTTTGCAACTTCTTGCAACATTCCCAGATTGATTTCCTTCTCTTCATGACTGACTTTAATGAAGGTTGCAGTTAAGTCAGCAATCTTGTGCTCAGCTGATTTTAAAGCAGTGTGAAGATGATTCACATCACCCTTCACATCTTCCACGTTCTGGTTCAGCTCTCTCAAACTGTGCACTAACTGCAATGAATGATCTTGAGGAATTGGAATACTGTTGATCTCCTTTTTGATGATTTCTTCTGTTGATCCTTGAACAGTTTCCAGCTGAATTCTGTTGGTTTCTGCCAACTCTGCTTTCAGCTCCTCCTTAACCTTTAATAGCTGTTGCTTGTGCTTGTCTTCCAGTTCCTTAAGTTGGTTTTCCATCAGCATCTGGATTGCTTCCATCAGTGATGAGTGCTTATCACCTGATGAAGCAGAAGCAGCAGCTACATCCCTTTCATCAATTTCCTGGTGGACAGGAATATCTTCCATCTTTTCGTCTTGATGATTTCCAGAGTCCGTAGCCTTCCACTCAATGGCCAGGGGATCATCAGCAGCCTTTTCAGCAGACTTGTCTTCAGTCTGATCAGCAGACTTATCAGCAATTTGATCAGCAGGCTTGTCAGCAGTTTTAGGCTCATCAGTAACATCATCATAGACTAAGTTGGTGATAGTGCCATCGTCATTGAAGCAAGTGGTTTGTCTGATTTGCCTCACAATGATCCAGGGGTTAACAAAAGCATTATTCCCCTTTGGCATTTCATAATAAGGTTGTACTTCCTTGCCAAAAATGATTTGCTGGATACTTGGCAGTAGTGGCAAATCACTTGAACAGCCTTGCTGATACTTTGACTTTTTAGCCCATCTCTTCAGGGCAGTCATAACAGCAAACTTAATTGCTCTTTCCTCAGCATCTTCAGATTTCTTCTTCTTTTCAGGCAAGGTGCTCTTGATTTTCTTGGCTTCCTCCAATGCAAAGCCTTTTGCATAACTATGCATGATATCTCTCACATAGCTTGGATCAAGAGCCTTTTGAATGGAGCTTGTCTTCAGCCAACTTAGAACCCATCGTTCTTCATCAGCTAACTCCTTCATATCTTGAAGTTCAGTAATTGACTTGTTCAGCCTGTTGTCCCTCCAACTGATATATCTTGGCTTTTCTTGGTTGAACAGAGTCTTCAGCATCAACTTCTGATCATAGTATGCTAATGACTTCTCAAATTTCTTGAACAATTCCTTATCAGCATAGACTATCTCAAAAGCTTTTCTGACTTCAAACTTGTCTTTGGACTTGGCTTTGGGAGCAGGCAGTAGTATCTTCTTTTTGTCTTCTTCAGTCTGCCCTTCACCAATCTTGATGCCACCTCCATGGACAGGTCCATAGGCATCAACCTTGCTCAGTTCAATCACCATAGCCATTTCAGCATCCTCAGCAGCTTTTCTTTCTGCTGCAGACATGCGTCTTCTGGCTTCATCCTTTGCTTCTTGAGCTTTGCTTAACTCAAGAGCCTTCTTCTCTTCAAGCTCATCCTGCTTCCTCTGTTCAGCTTCTTCCCTTGCTTTCTTATCAGCTTTGGAGACTTTCTTTCTCCTTAGCACTATTTTTCTCTTGCCTTTATCAGCAGGTGCTGGTCCAGCAGATGATATGGGAGCAGCAGCTATAGGATGGATGATTTGAACATCTGGATCTTCTTGAGGTTGAACAACCTCAGCTGTTGGTGCTTCCTGACTTGGCTGTTGCTTATCAGCTTTGTCAGTCACAACAGTCTCAACTGATTCAATAGGCCTTTGAGTAGCTTCAGGGTCTTCCCTAGCTACATTTTCCAGATCAGTAGGTTTTTCAATGAATGTCATCTGCTTTCTAGCAGACTTCTTTGTTCTACCTTCACGGTAAGTGGTAGCAGCTGTACTTCTCAGTTGACTTCTTGTCCTTTGAGAAATGTCCTCAGCAGGCCTCTCTGCTGATGGAGTTCTTGACGGTGATGCAGGGGATCCAGTCCTTACATCAGCTATTATGTTCTCAACAATTTTAGTGGCTTCAGCAGAAGTCACTCTCTCCAACTGCTTTGATTCTTTCTTCTTGGGCTCATCAGCAGCCCTCTTCCTTTTAGTCTCAGCAGCCAAACTTGCTGTTTTGACTAACCTCTTTTGCCTTTTGGCAGGAACCTCCTTTGGTTCCTCAATATCAGCTTCCTCAGGCTCACCAGCCTTCCTCTTTTGAACAGGCATGTATTTGGACAATGCCTTAGATTTGTGAATTTCCTTTCCATTCTTCATATCACAGCCCAGCTTTGACAGCAGATAGCTGAGTGTGATCCTGTGGTTGGTAGTGGGGCCTTTTCCTTTCTTATCATCAAGAAAGTCAGCTAATATGTACCATACTATGATGGACCAGTTGATATCCATTCCATAGTATATGGCAGCCATGATGCTGAACCTCTTCATGGTAACAGCATCCAGTGAGAATGTGCAGTTCTCAACCAGCTTGCACACCATATCAGCCATCCGCTGATATTCATCCTTCAGTTGTTTCTTCCTGATATTTCCAGACAATGTTTCTCCTTCTTTGGCGCAGATCGCCCAGAACTGTTGGTGCTTATCCTCCGTCAGAACAGTGACGTCATGTCGTCCTCTGTTAGGAAGCCCAAACGTCTCGTGAAGAACAGCAGGAGTGATAGTGATAGATTTGCCTCCCACTGAAGCCTTAATCTCCAGTTTGTTGTAGTCAGCTTTTGCAGAGTTGTAGTACTCCATCACTTGGTCAGTCCAGATAATTCCTTCGTGGTATTCCATGAAGTTTACCAGCGAAGCAGCTTTGAACTTTTCGAGCAGTTCTTTCATCAGATTCGTACCAGATTGGTAGTAGGAATCATAAACGAGAAACATACCTTCGGCGGCCATTGTAGATCTGTTGAAGGTTAGAAAAACAAAGGAAAGTATGCAGAGAATTTGCAGAAATTTTCTCACAAGTACTTTTGAAAGTTTAGGGTGCGTAAAGAGCTACTCGACTGATCAGATGAGGATTTATAGAGTTGGGGTTTTTCGATTTCCGTGATATCTGCCAACCGTTAGATCCGTTTTTCTGTCAGTGCTGATCGTGCGGCGTCAGTTACGACCTTTCAAATTCAAAAGATATTTTAGTGAGGAGCGGGAATATGTACCGCCCGACAGTTTACTTGTAAAAGCGTGTTTTGGATAAAACGTTTTTAAATAGTTCGCTTTTATTTAAGTAATCAGATGAGTATAATAAACACTTATCTGATGGACTACTGTCCTGATGACAATGCTGTTATCAGAGAATGCCAATAGCTGATAACCTTCCTCAGCTGTTTGTCAATCCAGCTAGATAAAATAACTTCAATCTTCAATAGTTGAGTCTTCTGATGAAAACATAACTTCAACTAACTGTCATTAACAAATTTCATCTTTAAATCAGAAGTACCGCTAGTCTTACACGTTCCCCCTGAGTTTAAGAGTTCATAAGTTAACTAGTCTGTTGAGAGTTAATCCTTGAAGATAATGACGAATTACTAAGCTGTTGAACTCCAGTCTTCTGATGAGTTCCCCCTCAGCTTATGCTTCCAAATTAAGTAATCCTAACTCAGCTCTTAGAGTTGAGAACCTTACTTCACTTAGAGGTTTGGTGAAGATGTCAGCAATCTGATTATCAGTATGAACATACTCAATCATTACATTGCCTTTTTCCACATGATCTCTAATGAAATGATGCTTGATCTCAATATGCTTAGTCCTTGAATGACTTGTAGTGTTCTGAGTAAGAGAGATTGCACTTGTATTGTCACAGTAGATTGGAATTCCACTGATCTTGATGTTGTAGTCTTCTAGTTGATGCTTCAACCAAAGTATCTGTGCACAGCAGGCTCCAGCAGCTATATATTCAGCTTCAGCAGTAGATATAGAAACTGAGGTTTGCTTCTTACTCATCCATGAGATCAGACGACTGCCCAAGAACTGACAGGCACCTGTTGTGCTCTTTCTGTCAATCTTGCAGCCTGCAAGGTCTGAATCTGAATAACCAATGAGTTCAAATCCAGATTCTCTAGGATACCACAATCCCAATTCTTGAGTGCCTTTAACATACTTCAATATCCTCTTGGCAGCTAAGAGATGAGATTCTTTGGGGTTTGATTGAAATCTTGCACAGACTCCAACTGAGTACATTATATCAGGTCTGCTTGCTGTTAGATACAACAATGAACCAATAATGCCTCTATATTTGGTTATGTCCACTGATTTGCCATCTTCATCTTTATCCAAACGAAGACTTGTAGACATAGGAATGGTAGCTGTTGAGCTAGTTTCCATACCAAATTTCTTGAACAGATCTCTTGTGTACTTTGCTTGGCTGATGAATATTCCATCAGGCAACTGTCTAACTTGCAATCCAAGAAAGTAGTTAAGTTCACCCATCATGCTCATTTCAAACTTATTCTGCATTAGCTTGGAGAACTTATCACACATCTGTTGATTAGTTGAACCGAAAATAATATCGTCCACATATATTTGCACAAGTAATATATGATTTTCCCATTCAATTGTGAACAAGGTTTTATCTACCTTACCTTTACGAAATCCTTTAATTAAAAGAAAATCAGATAGGGTATCATACCATGCTCTTGGAGCTTGTTTTAGTCCATAAAGGGCTTTCTTCAGACGATATACTTTGTCCTCTTCTTGATAGACTTCAAATCCTGGAGGTTGCTCAACATACACTTCTTCTTGCAATTCTCCATTGAGAAAAGCAGACTTCACATCCATCTGATAGACAGTGAAGTTCTTGTGAGCAGCATAGGCAAGAAACAGTCTGATTGCTTCAAGTCTTGCTACTGGTGCAAAAGTTTCATCAAAATCAATTCCTTCTTCTTGACAATAACCCTTGGCCACTAGTCTTGCTTTGTTTCTGGTGACAACACCATCTTCATTCATTTTATTTCTGAATACCCACTTAGTGCCAATTACTCTTTGATGACTTGGTCTAGGAACTAAGTACCAGACTTCATTCCTTTCAAATTGATTCAACTCTTCTTGCATAGCTTCTATCCAGAAGGAGTCATTGAGAGCTTCTTCAATTTGTTTGGGCTCTATTTGAGATAGAAATGTGACAAACATAGCATCTTGTGCAACAGCTCTTCTTGTTTTCACTCTATCTAAAGGATCACCAATAACCAATTCAGGAGGGTGATTCTTGAGCCATCTGAGATCAGGTTGCAAATCAGGATGTTGTCCTCTGTTATGATCTTGCAACACTACTGTTGGAGTTCCAGTAGTAGTCTGTTGAACATTTGTGGTCTGTTGAACAGTCTCTGGTCTGTCAGCTGTTAGCAACTCGTCTGTTAGACAATCAGCACTGTGATTTTGAACAGCACTTGAGTTAGCAGCTGAACTTAGATTAGGTAGTATGATGGGAACATATTCTTCATTTCTTCCAACGTCTAACTTCTGTAAATCAGCAGACAGATCTTGATTTACACTTTGATTCTTTTCAGAAGATTGACTTGGCTCATCAAATACTACATGGATAGATTCTTCTATTAGCAATGTTCTTTTATTGAAAACTCTATAAGCCTTACTAACAGATGAGTATCCTACAAAGACAGCTTCATCAGCCTTTTCTGCAAATGCAGTAAGGTGATTTTTCCCATTATTCAACACAAAACATTTACAACCAAAAATCTTAAAGTAATGAATGTTTGGCTTTCTGTTGTTCCAAACTTCATATGGAGTCTTGTTCTGATTTTTGTTGATCATACATCTGTTCTGGGTAAAGCATGCTGTATTTGTTGCTTCTGCCCAAAATCTTTGTGGCAGCTTAGCTTCAGCTATCATGGTTCTGACAGCTTCTTTTAGTGTTCTGTTTCTCCTTTCAGCAACACCATTCTGTTGAGGGGTTCTTGCAGCAGAATACTCATGATGTATTCCCTTCATGTTACAATATTCTTCAACAGTAGAGTTTGTAAACTCTGTCCCTCTATCTGATCTGATCTTCAATATCTTGATACTCTTTTCATTCTGGATCAGTTCCATCAGATTGGTAAGATGTTCCTTGGTTTCACTTTTCTTCTTCATGAAAATCACCCAAGTATATCTTGAATAATCATCCACAACAGCTAGGCAGTATTTCTTTCCACCATTGCTGACTGGATCAATGGGTCCAAATAAGTCCATGTGCAGCAGCTCCAATATTCTTCCAGAAGATTGGTGCTTCTTTTCTTTAAATGATGACTTGATTTGTTTACCCTTCTGACAGGCGTCACAGAGCTTATCTTTGCTCATGACTGCTTTTGGAATCCCTTCTACCAAATCATTCTTGATTAATCTGTTTATGGTCTTGAAGTTTAAATGATTCATCCTCTTGTGCCATAGCCAACTGACTTCACTTGGTGCAGATGCCACCAAACAAACACTTGAATTCTTGTCAACAGAATTCCAGTCAACTATGTAGACATTCCCTTGTCGTCTTCCAGATAAAATTACCTTCTTTGTACCAATCTGTTCAACGTAGCACTTATCTGTTGAGAAGATGACTGAATATCCCTTGTCACAAAATTGACTTATGCTTAGCAGATTATATTTTAGGCCTTTAACATAGGAGACGTCAGATATCTCTATGTTTCCCTTGATTAATCTTCCTTTAGCTTTAATCTTGCCTTCTTTGCTGTCCCCAAAAGTGACTTTTGGACCATCCACAGCAACTGCATCAGTCAACTCATGTATGTTTCCACACATGTGCCTTGAACATCCACTGTCCAAGTACCAAATCTTCTCTACTTTACTCCTACTCCTAATTCTAACCTACAAAACAAAAATAAAATTGTTTTAGGTACCCTTATTGAGAGGGTCCTGAAGGATTAGTTCCACCCTTGACAACCCAAGATGTTGAAGTCTTAGGCTTCTTAGGTTTCTGAGTTTTAGGAGCATGAACAGTTTCATTTTTATCATAGTTATCAGATAAGTCATGTTGATGATCAGTATGATATGAATAATGTTCATAAGCAGGGTAGGGTGCATGATATGCAGGATATGCATGCATTGGATGAGCAGGGTAAGGTGCATAGTAACTAGGAAACTGAGGTGCATGATACATAGGATGATATGCAGCAGGTTGCACATAATATGACTCATTTCCATACCAAGCATTTTGATTTTTCTTGTTCTTATGCTTCTTTGGTTTACTAGATGCTTGCTCATTTGATTTTGACTTAGTTTTACCACTAGTCTGATTGACTTTAGCTTTATCAGCAGACTTCTTAGGACTCTGCTGTTTGGTCTTACTAGTCTGATTTCCTACACTAGGCTCTTTGCTCTTTTTAGCCTTAGGAGATTTCTTCTCCTTTACCACTTTCTCAGATGAGGTAGGTTTAGAAGTTTGAACATACAGAATGACCTTACTATTGTCAGCTGATATGAATTTTTCAGTATGGTTCAACTCTAGTTTATCCTTTTCTAAAGGTGTCTCCTGTTTCTTAGGTGTATGCATGGATGCAACAGTAGACTTATCATGAGACTCAATGATTTTCTCAAGTTCCATGATTTTTCCTTTATATACCTCACATTCAGCTTTCAGAGATTCATGCTCTTGCTCAAGCTGTTTATATTCAGCTGATTCTTTTGGCTTTTCAGCTAAAAGTTTCAGTGAACTATTTTGCTCTTTTAGCAAGTTCATCTCTTCCTTAAGCTTAACAAACTCTCCAGCAATAGTAGTATTATTCAACATCATTTGCTCTAGAGAATTAAACAGTTCATTTTCTTGAGGAGTTACCTCATCCTCAGAGTCATCAGATTCCTTTGCCATCAGGCACAGGAGAGCAGGTTTTTCTTCATCAGACGATTCTTCATCAGACGAGTCTGAGTCTGAATCAGATGAGTAGACAGCAGCTGGCTTTTCTGCTTCAGCCATCATTGCCTTGGCTCTCTGATGCTTTCTTTCTTTTCTCATTTTCTTCTCTTCCTCAGTGTACTTCTCTGCTTTTGGATATGGACAGTCTCTTATGAAGTGTCCCAATTTCCTGCAGTTGTAACACATTAGTTTTGATTTATAATCCTCTTTATCCTGAGAAGAAAAGTTAGGTTTAGAAGTAGAAGCAGCATGATTGTATTTGTTTTTCATCTTTCTCTTATAGAACTTCTTGAAGTTGTTCATCAATAATGCTACATCTCCAGCAGTGTACTCCTTTTTGTTGAGTAGAGTGGCTTCATCAGATGAGTCCACTTCTTTGCTTTTCTGTGCTGGTCTTCTGGTGTTTTCAGCAGCAACAAGTGCAGCTGTGGGTCCTGAAGTTGAGGTTTCTTCAATTCCCATCCTTGGCAGTTTATACTCATAAGCCTTGAGTGCGGAGAACAGCTCTGTTAGAGAAATCTTGCCCAGATCTCTTGATTCTTCCATTGCTGTCACCTTCATGTTGAACTTGGGAGGTAGAGCCTTCAGTACTCTGACAGAAATCTCTTTGTCAGTGAAAGTCTTTCCCAGCTTCAAAACTTCGTTCAGAGTTCTGGTGAATCTGATGTCCATCTGATCAATGGTTTCTCCAGACTTCATCTTGAAGTTGTCCAGCTTCTCCAAGGCAACACTGAGCTGATGCTCTTTAATAGCATCATTGCCTTCACTCATGTCACGAACCTTATCCCACATCTCCTTTGCAGTTTTGCAATGCTTGACTTTGTCAAACCGATCATTATCCAGGGCTTTGGTCATGATGAATCTTCCGACTTTGTCCAGGTTGAACAGCTTTATTTCCTCTGCTGTCATTTCTGTTAAGTCTTTTTCCACCACTATTTGAGCTTCATCTACGATGATGGTCTTGGTGAATTTGAATGGACCTTTAATGATACATGTATGCATGTTGTCATTATAGGCAGCAAGGAAAATCTCCATTCTGATTTTCCAGTCCTCAAAGGACATACCAGCAATGTGGGGAACATGACTGATACAATCCATTTTTCAAAAAGTTTTTGTTTTTCAAAAAGATGCTCTTTTGAAAAGTTTTGAAAACCTTTGAAAAACACTCGGATCAAGCTCGTTGATCAGGCAGCTGATTCTAATGAACCACCTGCTCTGATACCACTTGTTGGTCCCAAGTGGTCAGAAGAGGTTTAGAGGGGGGGGGGGGTGAATAAACCTCTTTAAAATTTTCTTTCAAATTTAACTTTAAAACTTTACTCTAACTGAACAGACTAAGCTGATCAGATTAGTAAGTTACAAATCTGTTCGCGAACAAATCTTTGAACAGTCTTGTTGACCACTCGTCTGATAGTTACTTAGCTGATTTTGCAGAAATCAGTTTTAATACTTAGAGTACTTGCAGCGGATTTTCAAAGTGTTTTTCACAAGTATTCTTAGCAGTTTGGAAAATGCTTCCCCAGTTTTATAAACTCCTTTTTGTCCTTTTTCAAACAGTTAACTTAATGTGTTTTTATGCAAACAGAAGATATGCAGTTTTGAAACAATGTAAAAACACAAGTAATTTTTATAGTGGTTATATGGATTTAAATATCCTTTAGTCCACTCTTCCAAGTCACTCAGATCTTGGGTTATACTATAATCACAAAGTTTACAGTATACTCTGCTTGCGTCGAACAACAAATGAAACGACCACAAGTTCGCAATAGGAAATCACACAGAAAACCTATCCTCTGAAGTTTGATCACTCACAAAGATGGATCACAACTCCGCACAACACTCTTGTTTACAAAATCACTCAGAAGATGTATTTTTCTTGATTCTTCAACTCTGCTTTCGTCAACAAATGACTCAGCTGATGAGTGAGCTGTTCTTGAGACTTAAAGAATTTTGCTTCGGAAATTTCTCTCAGAAAGTGTGTTGCTTGTTTCTTCTTCGTCTCTTGCAGCTATTTATACTTGAGGATTGAAAAATGTCCGTTGAAGAGAGACAGGATTCAAATTCCTCGAGTACTGGTCCTTAAAATCCGCGAACGGCTCTTTTGCAGTCTGTCCGTACTGTAAACAGTACTATTCTGCAGGCAGCATTAAATGCAGCATTAAATGCACTCGGCTGATGCGAAGCTTTTCTTCAATCATTTGTCTTAAATATCCTCGTACTTCAGCATTTATTACACCAAGGGGCATTTATTACCGTTGGGAACACTTCATGATCTTCTTCACTTGGCTGACAGAAGTATACGTCTGATGGTGAACTCGGCTGATCTCAAACTTGAACAAATCTGATTTGAGTCGGCTGATCTTCACTAATCTGATAACTTTGCTTCAGCAGATCAGAAGTCTTGGACCTTGAAACTTTGACTCTTCTGATGTCTTCATTACTTAGTCAAAATTCCTTGATAAGCTTATCAGCTAAGTCACTCCATACTTAGCCAATTTTACGAAGTTTTGGAATGCATCAAAACCTCCCTTATCAAACTTTCTTCAGTGCCTTCATCTTCATCTTCATCCAACAGTGGGGTTCTTGTTCGATTATGATTTCGAGGGCTTCTCGTTCTATTCCTCTTTCTACTATTTCATTCGACATATTCGTCCAACTTTCCTTCCTGAATTAGCCTCTCGATTTCTTGTTTCAGATGAAAACAATCTTCGGTCTGATGGCCATGAGCGCGATGGTACCGGCAATACAAGTTGTAATTTCTGGCTCCGAACTTAGCTTGCGTAATTCTCTTAGCCGGAGGAATCCAATTGTTCCTCTCGAGAAGCACTAGGATTTCTTCCCGAGGAACATTCAATTTGGTATACTCCAGATGATCTACCCGATTCCTTTGTGGTTACTCCCCTGATCGTGGTCTGGTATAGACATTAGATCTTTTATCCTGATCATTGCGGTTGTAATCCAACCTCTGAAACACATTTCCTCGTCGGAGGGATCGGTCATAATCTGTTATTTTTTGTATTGGAGCTTTATCCTGTCGCTTCATCCCCGTCGTGGAAGCTTTACTCCTATTTTTATCTTTAAGGAGTTCATCTCTTCTTGAGTCATATATTTCGATGCTAAAGTCATTATCCCCGCGAATATTCTTGGTTGTTTTCGACTTAGGGCATTACCAAATTGCCTATTCTTAGTAAGATAGAATAATATGGAGATTATGTAGTCGGTGTTAGGAGAATCGATCTTTAGTAGCTCCAAATTGAACCTTCCCAACCAACTCCTCAAAGATTCTCCTTCTAGTTGATTAATGGTTCCGAGATAACTCATAGGGAGTATCTGTCTTTTCTGACTAGCAAATTATTGAGTGAGTTTATTACATAATTCTCGGAAGCTAAAAATAGAATTGTCGGTTGCTTGCCAAACCAATCCAATGCTAACCCTTCAAACGTCGTAACCATCAGCTTAGCAGTATATTCAGCCGAGTGAACGTATAAATTCATTATGTTTGTAAAGCTGAATATGTAATCGTCAGGATCAGTGGTACCATCGTAACGAGGCAGACGTCCTGGCACTTGTCCAGACGATTGTGCTTCCTTAATTTCTCTACAAAAAGGGGAGCATGCAGCAATGCTTTCGATCTTGAACTTCTCTACTTCTTGCTAAGGTTTGTTGAGTAGCTAGCAACCTTTGTTCTACGCGTTCTTGTACCATCTTTTCGATTTCTCTTTCCGAAACCCGCACTGTTTTCGGCTGACTAGGTACTGGATCAACCATATCATCATCGATAGGGATACTAGTATTTTCTTTCGACTCTCGCTGTATGGGACGAGCAGTAGCTCTTGCCCGATTGGATCTTCTTCGAATATGATTATCGATCGGTCTTCCATTACTCTGTGTGGAGCAGCCAAAGATTGTCGATCGGTCCCCGGGCTATCGGCCTGATCTGAGATGTGATCGATCGGCCTCTGAGTTCTCCTAACAGGTTGTGCCTGAGCTGTTCTCGGATTTCTAGGCTCTTGTTCGGGAATTGTTAGGAGTTCGGGATATAAAGAATTCATCAACTGCGCTAATTGTCTGAGCTTTTCTTCCCTCTCCGGTAATGGAAGGGGAATCGTTCTTACTATAGGTTCTGCTGGGACTGGATTCGCCGGCGGATTCTGTGGTTCCGCAGGGACCTGCACGTTGGAGTTAGGGTGATCTTCTTGAGTCGCACGATGGTCGAGTTTCTGTTGTTGATCGACGTCCAGCGGGTTGTTGATGCCTTCACCATCGGTGTTTTCGTGTAACCTATCCGTTGGTGGGGGTGGGTGCGTAGTGTTGCTTCTTCCGTCGTTGTGTGCGTTCTTCCTCTGGCGAGCCATATGTCTATCGAATAATTAACTGAGCCCCTCGGTGGGCGCCAACTGATTTTATCGAATTTCTTTAAGTTCAGTAATATCAATAATAATATGATAAAAGCTACTTTGAATATAATTTACGGGCTTAGTTAATTTACTCAGGATGGATCAACTCAAAGATGAACAATATGCAACGTAAGAACATAAGAAGTACGTAATATGTGTGGCAAAGGCTCTCTTACTGAATTAATCAAGTATTACAAAGTGTGTAGGCGTAAGTATGATATTATGCGTTGTGTCATAATACAATGCAGGTAGTGGATTTATTTAGATCTTCGTCCCTAACTATACAAGAAAACATAACCATAACTGGACTCAGATTAATGTCCCTAAGGACATCGGACTCTGGAGCTAGATCGCTGAGATGCTCATATTAGGTCGAGCCGACCTTCATAGTCGATCCGCACTTGGGCTGCGTGTCTAGTCTGGCCGACCTTATTCTTCTCGATTTCTAGACTATCCTTTAGGGTGTAAAATAGCCCCCGTCACCTATGTTAATCTATATGACCATATTAATGTGTACAAGTGTATATGTTGATCCATATAATCATATTTTTAATATAGAAAGAAAAAAAAGTCTTAGAACATTTAACTGAAAGAAAATTTTCTTATCAATTACCGAAGTATAAAGACACGAACGTCATGAAGAAGTTGGTTTAATTTGATGAATTAGATCCAAATTAACGCCTAACCTTTAATTTTCCCTTTTCCTTTGTCCACTTCTTGTTAGGTGACTTTTTTTTTTATCTACTTAATAATGAAATGGGATTTATGTTACTTGTTAAGATTGATAATGACATTAAGATTGATAATGACATTATTGACAGGGCGGAACTAGAGGTTTTGGTTGGGGAGCAAGATTCTTTCTAATAACAAACTCGATATATTTTGTATATTGTGATATAATGACAAATAGACGAGGATAAATTAACATTGTATTTTTATCCAATAAAAGGTGAAGAAAAAACAAGTTAAAAAAATTTAAGAGTCTCTTGCAACAAATGGTTCAAGATATTAAGAAATTATAAAACATAAAAACATTAGTACAACATTTTACTATTCTTAATATTCTTGAATACATTTACGAAACTAAAATAACAAAGACAATAGTAAATTATTAAGGGTGAAATACAGTTTTCCCCTTAAAGTATAGGTGGGTATCAGTTACCTCCATTTAAAGTATCAGTTGTAACACTTAACCTCCCTTTGTTATAGTTTTGAAGTTTTTATTCTAAAAATACCCTCGTTCCCTTACATAAATAATAATAAAAAATTATTAGAATAAATTTGCCTCTTATTAATTATGAATCCATTCATCCATCAATTGTAAAGATATAGGGTAGAAATGCCAATGAGCTATATTTGTGATACAAAAAATACAATAATCCCTACACATATAAACTTATATGGTAAAAACTAATTATATGAACGCAAATATTTTTATATTAATATTTGCAATAATCCATTCATCCATCGAGGGTAATTTTGGTGCCAGCTGAGGCCCAATTTTAATATTGACCCAAAATCCCCCACGTGCAAGCCACGTGAAATGAAAATTGGCCCGCACTTGGATGATTTCGTGCCAAATTTGGAATTGAGCCTCAATTGGCAATAAAATTGCCACCGATGTTGAAGTTGTGGCACCAAATATGTCAATCTGAAAAGATATGAAATAAAATTACAATGAGCTATAATTATGAAACCAAAAATACAATTTTCCCAAAAAAAATTACATCTCATTTATTTCGTAAGGAAATTACTCTCTTTCTTATTCATAATTAAAATTTCCAAAAAAAGAAAAAGAAAAAAAGCACAACTGATAAATTCTTTATTTGATATCTATAAAACGGTAAAACCTAACATTTTACATGTCACGGTCAAACTCATTCATAGTATTTAATGCATATTGCACTTATATATTTATTTAAATCAAATGTATCCATCCTATATATGTTTTTCAAGGTCGACAGTGTTTGTTACAAGTATAAATTGATCTATAACAATAATCGGTATATATGCAACAAAAAACGGGGCAAGGAGGTATATAGACTGGGCAAGGATTATTTTCACCCTGGTAACATAAAGGGGTTTCTGGATTTAAATGACTACTTAATTCAGTCACGTTGTCTTCCCTTTTTAAGCCATTGCAACCAATGTCACTTCCTGTAATCATATGAAAATTCAAAAAACATTTAATTAGAGATGGATTCAAAGATATGTACACAAGTACGACTTTTTTAACAAATTCTTGAAACCTATATTTTCAATATTTGAAAAAATAAATGTTTTAATCAAAACAAAAATTCAACAATAAACACATCAAATTCTAATTCATATCTTGCTCCACTCGACCACCATTCATTCATAAGATAAGTCTTTTTTGAAAACCAGAGTCAAGTCAGATATGTAATTCTTTTTTTTCTGTATCATACTTTTTCCGTCTCATTTTGTTTTGCTTCTTTGGTATAGTTGATCACCAATTTGACTAAATTTATAAAAATTATAATAAATAATTTATTAATATATTTCACTAATAAGTTGATAATATCATATGACGGCATATATAATAATATTTAATATATAAAAAATGTAAATAACTTAACATGATAAGTCACTTAAAAAGACTGAAAATTTTGATCAAATACTACAAGACCAAATCCCATTGGACCATTTGACCACAAAAGTATGTGAATGTTCATAAATACACTTACCTCCATGAAGAATGAAGAGCGTAATAACAGTCAGGCAAAAGAAAGTGAGATGCACACTTTTGTACGAAGCCATGTTGATAAATTTGATATAATGAATTATACTATTAACATGTGTCTATAAAGTATTTGAAGCATGGCTACTCTTTTAGGATTCTTTTTGGCCGATTTGTGTAATCTTGAATAATTGACTTCTATTGTTTACGGGTTGGAAGATTAAGACGAATGTAATTGTTAATTAATTGACTTATTTAAAACAAAGTGCAATGAATATTTACCAAATTAGTAATGACAAAAAATGTTTATGAAATAATTACTTGACATCTTTGGTCCCATGGTCATATTTTTATTTTAGTGATTAATAAATTTTCCTTGACCCATTTATTATGATTCACCTATAATGAGTAAAAAAATTCCATATTAAGTAATCCTTCCATTTTAAAATACAGGTCATTTTAGTAAAAAGAAATATTTCAAAATACATGCCGTTTTATAATTACAAGTGAGATTTAAATTATCTTCTGATATTTTTATCCTTTCTTTCGTTTTTTTTTTCTCAAAGGTAGTTTTGCACTTTAAGACTTTTAATCTCGTCAAGTTTAGGTAATTATTAGTTCCCTTAATCTTTATGTGATTTCCTTAAATTATATGTAATTTGAAATGGGGGGAATTTTTATTTATGATTCACCTATAATCAGTCATTATTGATGGGATTATACTAGTGACATTATATAGTATATGATGCAAGACTACTAATTTTGGTTAAAATGCACAAAGATGTATACACAAATTACGACTTTTTCAACAAATTATTGAAACCTATATTTTGAATATTTAAAAAAATAAATGTTCTAATCAAAACAAAAATTTATATCTTGAAGACATCAAATTCTAATTCAGATCTTGCTCCACTCGACCACCATTCATATAAGTCTTTTTTAAAAACAATTTCATTGGTCATTCTCTTATGTGTAACTCAATCACATGTGTAGTGTAAATTAACTTTCCCATATGAAAAAAAAAAAAAAATGAGTCAGATAGGTCGTTCTAGCTAAGAGAAACTTTTAATTTGGACTCGGCTTGATTGAGTTTATTTTAATATCAAAGCAGTGAATTGTATTTGTATTTCTAAAAATTCGGATAGGGTCAAGTAAGATATGTGTTTTATTTTCTAAATCCTACTTACAATGTCCCATTTATTTTGTTCTCTTGGCACAGTTGACCACCAACTTGATTAAATTTAAAAAAATTATAATAAATAATTTAATCAATATATTTCATTAGTAAGCTGATAATATCATGTTACGCCATATATATCATAATTTAATATGATAAGTCACTTAAATAATTTAATATGATAAGTCACTCCAATGTGAAGTATTTAAAAAAAATTTAACTTCGGGTGCAAATATTTGTAGTGAACAATTTGCGAGTATTATTCACATTTAGTGGTTGGGTTGCTCTTTTGAAATATGATGCAACTTCAAGTTTCACCACTCATATATTTAAATACAAGATCTTCCTATAAATCACACTTTTCATTTAGTAAATTACATAAACACAATATAAAAATCTTGAAGCTAGATCATGAGTACTAATCTGGTAAAAGCATTTTTTATTTTCCCTTATAAGTATTTGTATTCGCTTTTTTAACCATAATACAAGCACCTAATTAGCGACTAAAGAAATGCTTTAGTCGAACATGCATATGAATCGTGATTGCAATCGAAGTCACGATTAAAACTTGAACATTTAGGTCCGATTTAATGGTTTCAGGTTTGTTCGAGTTGCGTGGTAACATAGCCACGAAAGTTAACTTGAACTTAGTCATTTAAGGTGAATTTAAAATTTATTTATAATTTTAGCTTAAGTTATCTCTTTCAAGAAAATTTACCTAATAAGTTATATTTGGAAATCATTTTATTATTAATATTTTAAAATTAAATTTTACTCGACAATTTGTAACTCTTTTATTATAACTTAAAATTGCGTGGACTGGCCATCATGGATGTAAAATACTTGCTGGAAAAGTTGCGTGGTAACATAGCCACGAAAGTTAACTTGAACTTAGTCATTTAAGGTGAATTTAAAATTTATTTATAATTTTAGCTTAAGTTATCTCTTTCAAGAAAATTTACGTAATAAGTTATATTTGGAAATCTTTTTATTATTAATATTTTAAAATTAAACTTTACTCGACAATTTGTAACTCTTTTATTATAACTTAAAATTGCGTGGACTGGCCATCATGGATGTAAAATGCTTGCTGGAAAATTAACTGTCCTGATTCTGCGGATCAGTGAAAATTAAGGGACGTAAAATGCTTGCTGAAAAATTAAGTGTCCTGATTCTGCGGACCAGTGAAAGTTAAATGACGTAAATTGCTATTTTGCCATCAATAGTGTCTCAATTGTATGGAGAGTGGGTGATGCCTTTAACTAAATTTGTTCAAATTGAGTACCTTTTACGTCGTCTGGATTAAACTCTTTTCCTCCATTGTTAAATTGATGTAGTTTCATGATTATACTTGCCTCATAAAATGGTAAATTGCTTGGTTGGTGGTGATGAATGTCCACACTTGATTCCCAACTTTAATTTGTGGTTAGTCTATTTAAATTTGTTCGAAAATATGCATATTTTTTTATTGTTGTTCAAAATATTTTGTGAAGTTCTTCACAGAATGAAAATGTATGTTTCTGGTGTTACCTTGAAAGTGCAAAAAAAGGAAAAATATACTATTTTTTAGTATGAAAGTGTAAACAAAAGACAGAAATTAATCATTCCAGAGGATGATTTCATTATTGACATTAGAATGCAGATTATGGTTGTGTAGTTGGTGCAGAGTTGGCACTTATACTTGTTTTTTTGGGAGTATTAGCTATGGATTATGATGCAAATATATACAGTATATTATATATTTATATGTTCAGGCATTTTTTTTTCTCTGAGTTAAGTTTAGGCGTATTTAATTATATGGTCTCAAGTGCAGTTGTGGAGCTAGGAACAATTCTTTTGGGGGGAGGGGGATTTTCTTTTTGTCAAATACTTTCTTAATATCTTGTATTTTTTCTTAAAATTTTGATACGAATAATATAACGATATTCCACAAATGTTGAAAATATAAATATTTTTAAGAATCATAATCATTTAAATTGTAATTGACAATCTTTTAATAAATATAGATCATCTATTATCAAGTTTGTTTTAAAAGAGTCAACATTTTCTTTTGAAAAAGTATAATGTATAAGTATGTAATAAAAAAAAAAAAAAACTCTTTTCAACATGAAATGTTTGTTCTATGAATATTCTTAAAAAACTAGAAGAAACAGTTTGTGAGAAAGGCATAAAATGAGATATGTTAATCTATATTAATTAGCTCGAATAAAAAGTATATGTCTCAAACACGAAACAACATGGTGAAAGCTTATCTTTTTTTTGTTTTTTTGGTTTCCCAAGGGTTTAATCCCTTTCGAGGCGCGTGGGCACATAAAATGGGAATCTCTCCCAACAAGAATTCGAATCTGAGTCCGTTACCTTGTAGTGATTAGTTCCTTCCACTAGACCAATAACCTGTTGGTAGGTGAAAGCTTATCACCTCAACCAGATGCACCAACCAGTGTGTTTTAGTCAAGTAAAGTAATAACTACTGCAGACTCTCGAGTGTATTTTAATTTTTTCGATGTACTTTTTCTTTTTAAATTCAATACTTAAAAAAGAAGAATAGCTAAAATTTACATTTTTGCACACATTGTGTTTATCTCTATAACAACAACTATCGACGTCGATATAAATTTATGTAATCTCACCTAACTCATGAAGTATGGATATAGTTATTTTTTATTTTAAGTTTAAAATTTGGTGTTTAGAAAATATTTAAGACAATGATTAGTCTCACGTGATGGATCGTACAAATGTATACGACCCACATTAATTTCAAATTCAAAATTCAAACACTTATCAATAACCTCCTGTTAACCTTAAAAATTAATAATAATTCTTAACTTTGAAGATTGATATAACTTTGGTGACTAAAAAATATAAAATAGCGTCAAATAAATTTATAATAAAGTTAATATAATGAAAACGTGATTATTCATACAATATTTATCAACAAAGAAAATACAATTCATAATCAAATAAAAATATTTATCAAAAATGTTATGTTCCTAAACTTTCTTAATAACCAAATAATTGTAAGAAAATAGTTTTCCTAACAACTAAACATATATAGAGAAAAATTACTTTCTTTTCATCGATATTTCTAATGGAAGATACCTTGATTCTAGCCTTCCTTGAGATAGCTTGCCACAAAACAACATGTGGCTTAATTTAGTTTTATTTTTAATAGTTTAATTTGTGAATTACAAGTTTACCCTTATTAGTAAAAAAATGTATCTAGTTTTAATTAATTCATATGATTAGTTAGTTCCCTTCACGATCTCAAGTTCTCAACTCTCTCTATCAACTGATACTAGAGTGAAAAAGTGCCTACACCGAGAGTTAAACACCACCATTAGTACTAAAATTAAACGTGCCGACGTGTCGGAGTAACATCTGCCTGAGAAAAAAATGTGTGTGGACGAACATGAGATTATTTTGGAAGAAAATTTAATTTCACGCTAATATATTTTTATATATATAAGGGTATTATGGTCATTGTGAATGTGCAAAATTATCATGATTATTTGTACAGTTACACAAATATTTACAATTTAGATCTATTTTTTAAAATTTAAAGACTCAGATTGATGTATCTCAATAAAGACCACCTATTATGGAATCTTATTTTAGAATAGGGTTTTTTTCATTTTTCTTTCCTTTCTTTTTCTTTTACAATTTTTCATAACTTCCCTGAAAACCAAACAAGGCATAAGAAAATTTGTCTCGGTAAGAACGATTTGTCCATTTCCCTCACTCGGAGTGTGACTCTGTGATAGTGAAAGAGAAAGAAATATTTGAGAAAAGGTTCAATCTTCTACGCACAGATTTAATTGAAGTAAGTTTTTGCTTCAAAACATGTTATTTGGTGTGGAAATTGTGCAATTGCCCGATTTTACTTTGTCCAGGGTTAATGTTCTATGTAGTTGCTGGTACAACTGAAGGGACTATTTTCTATGTATTTTTTCTTTTGGGTTTCTGTCAGGAAAAATTATATAGAACCCAAATGCATGTCATCTGCTTACTTGTTTATGCGTTGGAACAAACACATTTGCATGTGAATGGTTTTATGTGATCTTTTGTTTTTTGTTATATGTTGGTATTTGGGTTTTCGGTTCTTTAGTTTCTCTCTTTTCAGGGTTGAGTTTATTGTAAAGCAAAACCAAATTGTGTACTGAATATTACTTTTTAGGGCTCAAACACTCAAGAAATTTCTAATTTTGGAAGATGATGATTTCTAATTTGGAAGATGATGTTGTTGCTATTAGGCATCATGAATGAGGATGATTCTGTCTAAATAGGGATTATTAGTTGTTAAGCTTAAATTCTGTGAAGAAATCTCAAAAGAAATATTTTCCTTGGAATAGTTGGCAAGTAGGAAATTCAAGGACCCCCCTGTCCCCCTTGTTGCTTCTCTGACGGCGGTAAGAGGGTATTAGATTTTAGTTGATTGGTTGTTTTGCGTTTACGTTGGTAAAAGGGCGTAACGTTACATTGTTACCCGAAAATGAATATTATGTTTCCTATCAGGCCATGCTTATTTAATTTTATTTTTACTCTTATACAGATGGTTGATTGGGATTTTCTGGAAGAAGCGGGACCTAGTAGCGCTAAAGAAAAGTTTTCTAATGGTTCCACCAGAATGGACATTGACAGAATGGACATAGACGATGACATAGACTTCGACTCTAGTGATTCTGATGAGGAACTCGATGACTCCAGAGCTTTTAGAGAATCTTTGAAAACTTTTTGTCCACAGGCTGCAACACAATTTTTTGAGCATTATGGTCTAATAAGTCACCAGATCAATTCATATAACGAGTTTACAAAGAATGGGATTCAACAACTGTTCGACTCGATTGGTGAGGTCATTGTTGAGCCAAGTTATGATCCGTCAAGGAAGGGAGATGATGAGAATTGGAGACGCGCGTCTGTCAAATTTGGGAAGGTTACCCTTGATGATCCACAACTTTGGACTGGTGAAAGCTTCTTATCAGTTAACGTTGGCAAAGATTATATAAACATGTTACCCCGGCATGCACGTCTTCAGAACATGACCTATTCATCCAAGATAAACGTTGAGGTCCATCTTGAGGTTGTAGACTAGCTCTCTGCTCATGTTTCTTTGCTGTATTCTTTTTATAGGCTGATTTTGTTGAGCAATTTAAAATGTTTACATATGTTTCTTCTTCAAAATTTCCAGGTATACACCATTAGCCGCTCCAAAAGTGACAAGTTCAAAACTGGTGTTGAAGATTTTGTTGAAAAGAAAACATTGAAAGAATATCATGACAATGTAAACTTTGGGAAACTTCCAGTCATGGTGCAGTCGGACCTGTGCTGGATGAAAAAGCTTGAGAAAAAGGATTGTGAATTCGATCACGGAGGATACTTCATCATCAAGGGTGCTGAGAAGGTGAGGTCAAATGCCATGGTTTTCTTTAGTATATTGTTTGAATAGTGGAACTTTAGAATTAAAATACCCAATCTATGGCATTCGGTATAGTGTTTACTTCTGAAAATAATATAACAATTCACACTGCAAATCTTTTCGTATTTTCCTTTAATGAAAATATGATTTTCGGCTTTATTTTTTTCTTTTGCTTGACCATCTTTTCTTTTTGAACTTTGTTCTGCTTCATAGTAAAGGCAATTTTTTTGAATAATCATTTATTAGTTTCACATTTTCTTCGTTGCCACTTCATATTAAGGACTAGAAATAATTTGGGTGGCTAAGCTATTACATGAACCTGTTGTGCTTTGCACAATCTAGTAGAGCGAAGATAAGCTTTAATTCAACTTCACTGAATTACCTGTTGTAAATATAGTGGGTTTTCTTGTTGATGTCCTTAGTATTTAAACGGTAGTTTTGTTTTGTGACAATGCAGTTATCTAGAATTGATTGGTTCATTGCCTTGAACTTGTGTCTGCAGACATTCATTGCACAGGAGCAAATATGCGTTAAAAGACTATGGGTGAGCAAAGATCCTTCTTGGACAATTGCATACCGGTCAAGATCAAAAATGGAAAGAGTTTACGTAAAGTTAGTTCCTAAGGTGGAGCACATAACTGGAGGGGAAAAGATCCTGACAGTCTACTTTTCAGCGACTGAAGTTCCTATCTGGATTCTATTCTTTGCCTTGGGAACTCCAAATGACAGAGAGGTGGTAAAGTTGATTAATCTGGTCGCCGAAGACTGCAGTATTACAAATATACTTCTCGCATCAATTTACGATGCTGATAAAAAATGTGAAGGTTTTCGTAAGGGAGAAAAGGCAACCAAACACATCGAAGAACTCATGAAAGGCTGCAGATTCCCACCTTCAGAATCGGTGGAAGAATGCATCAAGAAGTACCTCTTTCCCAGTCTCAAAAGCACAAGCCAGAAGGCTCAATTCCTTGCTTATATGGTCAAATGTCTCTTGGAGGCTTACAGAGGTCGCCGCAAAGTTGACAACAGGGATGATTTTAGGAACAAGAGGTTGGAGTTGGCGGGCGAGTTACTCGAACGAGAGCTTAGAGTTCATGTGAAACATATGGAGAGGCGCATGACTAAGCTTTTGCAAAAGGATATTTACAGAGAAGTACAGTCACTTGATCATTACTTGGATGCCTCTATTATTACAAATGGTCTTTCTAGAGCCTTCTCAACTGGAGCTTGGTCGCATCCTTATAAGAGGATGGAGAGAGTTTCTGGTATAGTTGCTACACTAAGGCGAACAAATCCATTGCAGGCAATAGCTGATATGAGGAAAACAAAGCAGCATGTTTCTTACACAGGGAGGGTTGGTGATGCCAGATACCCGTAAGTTGTCTGGAGTCTTATTCTTTTGTTTTTAGAATATGATTCTATAACGTAATCTTTTGCACCCACACTTTGTTGGTTCGACTTCTTTCATGTGATTGAATTGGGTAGGTCTTTGACATTTCAGCTGATATCATATCCAGCTTGAATTTCTTAGAAGAGTGGCAAATTATTGAACTTTTCAAACAATAAATTTAGAGCACTTTTTTTCATTAAAGTTGCATTTCACTCATAAATTCATTAGCTTTCTTATTTGAAGCTTTTATATTTTCAATCAAACTATTTTTCTTAAATCTGAGCAAATATATCTAAATCCTAATGGTTTTTGGTATTGATGATACAGACACCCTTCTCACTGGGGTAAGATTTGTTTTCTCTCGACGCCGGATGGAGAAAACTGTGGACTGGTTAAGAATCTAGCGAGTTTGGGTCTTATCAGTACTGCTATTACTGTTCTGGAACAGGAAAGTCTTCTTGGAGAACTTTATCAATGTGGGATGGAAAAATTGGTTGATAATACTTCAG
This sequence comes from Penstemon eatonii, assembly GCA_038501285.1. NCBI lineage: Eukaryota > Viridiplantae > Streptophyta > Magnoliopsida > Lamiales > Plantaginaceae > Penstemon > Penstemon eatonii. The sequence goes on along the minus strand of CM076715.1, from coordinate 52,867,203 downwards.
ATTTGCTGGACGGAAAGCACAAAATTTTTCTGGATGGTGACTGGGTAGGATTGTGTAGAGATTCCGCATCTTTTGTTGCTGAGCTAAGAAGTAAACGTCGCAATATGGAAATTCCTCATCAGGTTGGTTATCTTTATTGCAATAATTCGATCTTATGTTATTGCACTTGGAAGCCAGATGGAGAGACTTTATTATATTGCAATAACATGTCATGAGATGGTAATAAATTTTCCTATATTCTGAAGGCGAGCTCCCAAAAGTATTGCAGTAAACAAATATAAATTTTGAACATAATTATTTATATTTTTCGTTCCATAGCATAATGCTTTGAGCTCAAAATAATCTCAGGCTTCTTTTTTCCTTTACATTATAGATTGTGTTCTGGATTTTGTTCCTTTTTAGGTTGAAATCAAAAGAGACGAGGACCATGCAGAAGCGCGTATATTTGCTGATGCTGGAAGAATACTCCGCCCCCTTTTAGTAGTTCAGAATATAAAGAAGATTCAAGATTTGAAAGGAGAGTTTTTATTTGAAGATCTTCTAAAAAAGGGGATCGTTGAGCTGATAGGAGCTGAAGAAGAAGAAGATTGTATTACTGCATGGGGATGGAAATACCTTTTCTCAGCCAAAAAAGAATCACCTGTAAAAGGGAATCCACCGGTGAAGAAGAAAAAGTACACACACTGTGAACTTGACAGTTCATTCTTACTTGGCTTAAGCTGCGGTATCATTCCCTTTGCGAATCACGATCATGCAAAGAGAGTTCTCTACCAGTCTGAGAAACACTCTCAGCAAGCCATTGGGTTCCCAACTACAAATGCGAAAATCAGAGCAGATACAAATACTCATTCATTGTTTTACCCTCAAAGGCCACTTTTCCGAACCATGCTTTCAGATAACCTTGGGAAATTAGACTATATTGAACAAAAGAAAAAGATGCTACCACACCCTGAGTTCTTCAACGGCCAGTGTGCTATCGTGGCTGTCAATGTCCATCTTGGGTACAACCAAGAAGACTCTTTGGTGATGAATCGTGCCTCATTGGAACGTGGTATGTTCCGATCTGAACATATAAGGAGTTACAAATCTGAGGTCGACAATTCAGAAGCACCAGGAAAAAAGCTAAAGCCTGATGACTTGGTCAGTTTTGGGAAGATGCAGAGCAAGATTGGACGTGTGGATAGCCTTGATGATGATGGCTTTCCCTATGTTGGAGCAAACCTCCAAACGGGCGACATTGTAATTGGAAAGCAAGCTGCATCTGGGGTCGATCACAGTATCAAGCTAAAGCACACTGAGAGAGGAATGGTTCAAAGGGTAATTCTTTCTGCAAATGATGAAGGAAAGAATTATGGTGTCGTACAATTGAGACAGGTGAGAATTTACTAAACTACCCTTTTCACCATTTTCATGTTAGAAATTGATGTAGTGATGGTTATTTATGCTTGTATATTTGTGGCTGTCCAGGTTCGTTCTCCGTGCCTTGGAGATAAGTTTTCGAGCATGCATGGACAGAAGGGTGTTCTGGGGTTTCTTGAGTCTCAAGAAAACTTCCCTTTCACCAAGGAAGGAATAGTTCCGGACATCGTTATTAACCCTCATGCATTTCCTTCTCGCCAAACACCCGGTCAACTTTTAGAGGCTGCTTTGGGCAAAGGGATTGCCCTTGGTGGTGGACTCAGATACGCTACCCCGTTTTCCACCCCATCGGTTGATGACATAACGGCTCAACTTCACAGGTCCTATTTAGTTTCAGTAATCATAAATATTTTTTTTGTTTACTATATTCTCTGTATAATCCAAGTTGTTTCGACTGGCAGTTGCAAGTTTTCAAAATGGGGACATGAGAGAGTGTACGATGGCCGGACTGGTGAGAAGGTCGAATCCCTAATCTTTGTGGGCCCAACATTCTACCAGCGCCTCACACACATGGCTGAGGACAAAGTCAAATTTAGGAATACTGGGCCAGTTCACCCTCTTACTCGCCAGCCTGTGGCAGACAGGAAACGGTTTGGTGGAATCAAGTTTGGTGAGATGGAGCGAGACTGCCTCATTGCCCATGGTGCTGCAGCCAATCTACACGAGCGACTTTTCACCCTCAGTGACTCATCTCAAATGCACATATGTAGGAGATGTAAAAACATGGCTAACGTGATTCAACGACCAGTGGCTGGTGGTCGGAAGATTCGTGGACCCTACTGTCGCTTGTGCGAGTCTGTGGAAGACGTGGTAAGGGTGAATGTGCCGTATGGGGCCAAGCTGCTATGTCAGGAACTTTTTAGCATGGGGATAGCTCTAAAATTTGATACCGAGATGTGTTGAGGAGTCTATGCTGTATGTAATGCTAGATATGGATGATGAATTTATATTTACATTTACTAGTGTCTAACTTTGGTTTGTAGCTGCTGCATGGAATGAACTCGTATCTTCGTTATCATCGATATTACTACTATTCTGTTGGTTTTCGTGAAGTAATTTCTCTTGATTAGTTCCGACATGTCGTGCAGCTTGATAGTTATGTGACAGTGAGGTCATGTTGATCAGGATTTTTAACGACCTTGATCGTCTATAATGTCATGGTCTAGTGGTATTGTAATTAGTAGGTACTTCCTCCGATTCAAATTTGTTGTTCCTTTTATATTTGATATGAAATTTTAGGTAAAAGTTGAAAAAACTAATATTTTTGGGTATTCTTATATTTTTGCACTTAGACGTGGTATTTGAAATTTAGTGGCGTCAATTTTCATCTTTTAATAGTAATTATTATTAAAGCGTTCTTTGGGTGTCTAAATATTGTCCTTAAATACCATATGGTGTCTGTCCTCCAGACAAATAAAATCAAAATTTATAAAATTTTGGAAAATTGGGTATGTTTCATTTGGGTCAATTAAGAGATTAATGCTGGAGAATCCACAGTAATCTATTTTTTTTAATTAATTTTCTTTAGTAACTAGGTTTCCCTTTTGATATTTCGTTTCTATAGGATTTTAGGAGTTATTCTTTTTCCTTTTCATTTCTATTACTTTGTGTCATAGTCTTAAAAGTAGTGGTTGAGAGTTAATGATAAACGTTTGATGCAAACAATTCACTATTGCAATTAAAAGTAGTGGTTGAGAGTTAATGATAAACGTTTGATGCAAACAACTCACTATTTCATTGCAAGAGATACTTTCCTTCCGTCTATACAATGAAACAAATCACTGTAGCAGCTGCTTTAGGAGAAGGGCGTGGCAAGGCAGAGTTTCAAGGGAAAGGTTGGGAGCGGCAAGAAGCAACATAATCAAGGCCATCAACATCACCTCATGTACTTCAAAAAAAAGAACGAACTCCACTAAATGGAATACAAGCATTAAATTCTCTTATCCTTCGCCACAATTTAGCTCTCGACCCCAGAATAGAGCTTCCTTCGGCCACAACGTCTTTAACAGCTGCTGCCAAGTGATTCAAATGCATTGGTGCAAATTCCAAGTCAGCAATGGGGGGCTGTCTTTTCATACAAACACTACCGCAAGGAGGATCAATCCGATGACCAGGCATTGTCAGCCTTGGTAACATAGGCACTGGACATTGACCCTAAACAACCCAGAATAACAAATTTTGTACAGTTAATTTGTTAGTCAGAACTCAATTAGTATCAATGATAATATACAGATACATTAATACAGAGCGAGCAACATAAGTCAGATTACTTTCAATCAGTGGCGGAGCTAGACGACTTTGTTTGTGGGGGCGAAAACGTTTAGTAGCAAACTTGATATTATTTCTATGTTAATTTTATCTAATTTTGGTACTTATTATAGCATTTTTTTTCACAGATTTGAAAAAAAAATGCTATAATAAGTACCAAAATTAATACTAAAACTATTTTATATGTTAATTCTTATGTCTATATTAATATTTATATGTTATAATTTAAAATAAATCACATATTATATAAAAAAGTATTAGTTTTGCACCAACGGGCTTTGAATTAGGCTAAATGATATATATCTACTGGAATTGATAAATAGTTTTAATAATAGAAAGACATATTTTTCTTGGGGGGGCGGTCGTCCCCCAGTCCCAACATAGCTCCGCCACTGCTTTCAATGCATATATAGTCTGACAAATTGCATTGAGAATTAGCTAGACCAACTTTCCATGCAGAAGTTGTCGGGGACCAACGTTTCAATTAAAAGTTAAATGACCGATACAACACATATCCTACTTTGGTTTGCAAAACATCCCGAACTGCAGTGAGTGAGCTATCGCGAGCGCAAACTAGCATACACATGAAATCATTTATGGCATGTTACTGAATTTTGTTATTTCCAATTAATCACATGTAGGAAACTAAGCAGTACCCTTCTTATTACTCAAAATACTTATAAGTGAAAAGTACTAACCTGAATTGAACATCCATCATTGAATTCAACAGCAAACATATGTGGCTCCTCAGCAAATCGGACAAAAGCACTAACGGAAGATAGATGACGGACAATGACAGCCTACGAGCATTCAAATGATATATGCCCACAAATAACAAAGAACCAGCCTCTTCATCACAGAAGCTACTCTTAATATTGAATTAATTATGTTGTACATGAAAAATTAAACAATAATTTGAATAAGGGTATATAATTTTTATTGCTAGTGCTACATACTTGAAGTCTTGAACAATTAATTTTCTTAATGATACTACAAAACTCATATTAATTTCAAAATTTACGTGTGAAATTTAAGACATCATTGAAATTAAAGAACAAATCAAATAACATGTCAAAGTAGCCTACAATTTTTTTACAGAAACGACATTCATACAAGAACTCAAACAATCAGAAACAAGAACTCAAATATAAAAACAACCACATAAACTCTAAGTTACAAATATAAACAATTGAAATGATCAAATTTGCACAACTCACTAATTCAAACCCAAAATTTTACAATAACACATTAGCAATTAAAAAGGCGAAATTGAGGAATTAAAATTATATGTTTGAAGAAGAGTACTTGTGGTGGTGTAGGGCCGCGGCGGAGCTGGAGCTGCTGCCGGAGCACGGATCTCGAGCCGGATCCACGTACGAAAAAGAGAGACGGAGACGGCGGCGGAGATGGAGCTATTGTCGGATTTCTGGATATAGAGTCGGAGACACGTATGAGAGTGAGATTCTTGGGGCTAGGCGGAGACTGCAGCGTAGGAGAGGGAGAAGCTTGGGAGCTAGGCGGAGACCGCGGTGGTTCTAGCTTCTTGGAGATGAGAGGGAGAATTCAATTTTGGGTAAACACCACTTTTGGTCCCTCTTATCATAAACTTTTTACAGAGTGGTCCCTCTTATATTTTTTTTGCCACTTTAGTCCCTACTATGAATTATTTGTTTCACTTTAGTCCTTTTCAAGTGGTCCAAGGCGATTCCGAAAACATGTGATATGCTAATGAGGCAATTTTAACATTTCAAGTGAACTAACAGGGATATTTTTGTCTTTCTAATTATTTAAAAAAAAACTAAATATATAATCTCTTCCAAACTAGGCTTTCATTCCCATCCAATTTAATCCTACGTTTCGTTCCAAACTAAAGTTTTTTCCTAAAATCTTTTTCAAACACCAAAATTGCTCACCAATTAAACAATATCTCAAATAGTCTCAATAGTGAACGGACGAAAATGCCCTAAAATATATTCATATGCATGTCACGTGTTATCGGAACCACCTGATAAGGACTAAAGTGAAACACATAATTCATAGTAGGGACTAAAGTGAAAAAAATAATTCATAGTAGGGACTAAAGTGGGAAAAAAACATAAGAGGGACCACTCTGTAAAAAGTTAATGATAAGAGGGACCAAAAATGGTATTTACCCTTCAATTTTTTTGAAACTGTAGAATGAGCTGCAAATGACGTAAAAAATTTAGACGGAAAATCAAATCGGTCGAAATTAATTAATATTCAACGGATTTTGATATTCCATTCAAAATTTCTTTTTTTAATTTTATTTAAATTTTTTTCTTTATCACATTTCGACTTTCAATATTTCGACGGATTTTAATTTCCGTCGAAATTGTTTTTTTTTCTTTTTTTTGTTTTATTTCTTCGCAAAAATATTATATTTCGACAGAAACAAAATCCGTCGAAAATTTAAAAATTTCGACGATTGTTTCTTTTCGTTTTGTTTTTTATCTTATTTTCGACTGAAAATAGTTCGGTTGAAATTATTTTCGACGGAAAAATTTTCCATCGAAAAATTAATTAAATTTCAACGGATTTATTTCCGTCGAAATTTTCCTGTTTTCTAGTAGTGGCCGGCCGCCCTCCCCAGCCCTCCCCAGCCTCTTAGATGGTCCGCCCCTGAGTCTAGGGTTATAGCGTCTCACCACAACATTGTGCAACCTCGATGTTCACACATACTGGATTTGGCAGCTTTACCTAGCTCAGAACTAACACCATGAGAAGTAACCTTCTCTGATATTAAATATTAATTGTTAGGACTTTATGAAAACTTTACATCAAGAATTGTGAACCCAAAATAAATACGCGAGTGATCATAACATTATCATGATGAATTTTCATTAGATACAATCCAAATCCAAAATTTGATATACTTCAAATTAGGGGTGGTAGATAAATAGTTGGTTTGAAGATGTCAAATTAGAAATGAATCATGTCAAGTCATTTATTCGAGGGTTTCTTAAAGTATTTTATTTAATTGATCCATTATTTTCCTTTATTAAATATTATACTCTTCCTGGATCACAAAGTCAATTTTTTTTAATTTTTTAAGTGACTTATCAAGTCTTTTATTTTATTTACAATATTTTAAATCTTTTAAAAATTAATATATATATAGTGTTATATAATATTATTGAATTATTGCTAAAATAAATAAATTATACTAAATTATTTATTATAATTTTCTAAAATTTGATCAAATTAACTGATCAAATGTACCAAGAAAGTGAATATTATAGGACAGGGAGTGTAAAAAAAAATTATGATCAGGTTTTGATTGATCCATCAATTATGACTATGCTAAAGTTCAAATATGTCTTGTGAATTGTACTAAAAATGTCTAAAAATGACCGCTTGATGACAACCCAAGTGATGAGGAGGGGAGTTTTCACGAATAAAAAAAATTATATATATATATATATATATATATATATATATATATATATATATATATATATATATATATATATTAATACTAATATGATCATAAGGCTATTTGAACAGTGGGCTCCATTTTTCTTCTCTCTTTTTTCTTAAACTTTGGCCCCCTAAAATGACGTTGTTTTGGGTATTTTCTTGCCAACTTAGGGCATCTCCAATGGAGATCCTATATGGGCCATCAAACCCATCAACTTTCAATTTGGGGACTTGAATCAAAAAAGTTGAGCTCCAATAGAGGCCCTAGTTGAACCATCAAAATTATATCAACAAGCTCTTGCCATAAAAAATAGGGCCAATTTTTCTTGACCCCAAATTTTGGTAGAAAAATTTCACACTCCCAACGGCTACTAATGACTGAAAACGATAATATTTTTTTTGAAAAAGAGCCGTTGTAAATTTTGTGTACAAATTAAACATCACTTTCAATACAAAATTACACTTGCAACAGATCTAGATAAAAAAAATTACAGAAAATTAAAATCAAAGGAAAAAAAATTACAAAGATTCGTATCTTAGATCGAAAAGAGAGGCAGAAGAAGAAAAGGTAAAAAATTATATGTTTAGGTCACCGGATAATTGGAGAGGGAGGGCGGCGGCGGCGGTGGAGAGGAAGGTGGAAGAGGAGTTCCTTTTTATTTAATTTTTCTTTTTAGGGGAGGGGGAGGGTTGTATAGCAGTGGTCGGAGGTGGAGGCAGCAACCGAAGTGGAGGTGTGGGTGGGGGTGTGGCAGCGTGAGAATGGTGAAGGAGAATGGGTGAAATTTTAATGAAAGCTGGGAGAAAATTTAATGAAAGCTGGGAGAAATTTTAAGTGTGTTTAGGTTTAGGTTTATGTTAAGTTAATTGGGCTATAATATTTAATTGGGTCATTTGGTTTTGGGCTTGCCGATTTTTATTTTATTTTTGGTTACATATGAGTTTAATTTAATTTAGTTTGAGTTTTGGGATTAAATTTTATGATTAAATTTTATTTTTACTTAGGTTTATATTCACTATTCTAATTTTTACTTAGATTAAATCACATTAATGATACAACAAAGATCGCGCTGAAATTAAAAATTACATTAACGAAAATAAAAAAAGCACATATTGAAAATACTTATAAGTAAAAAGTACTAACCTGAATTGGACATCCATCATTGAATTCAACAGCAAACATATGTGGCTCCTCAGCAAATCAGACAAAAGCACTAACAGAAGATAGAGGACGGACAATGACAGCCTACAAGCATTCAAATGATATATGCCCACAAATAAAAAAGAACCAGCCTCTTCATCACAGAAGCTACACTGAATATTGAATTAATTATGTTGTACATGAAAAATTAAACAATAATTTGAATAAGGGTATTTAATTTTTATTGCTAGTGCTACATACTTGAAGTCTTGAACAATTAATTTTCTTAATGATACTACAAAACTCATATCAATTTCAAAATTTACGTGTTAAATTTAAGATATCATTGAAATTATAGAACAAACCAAATAACATATCAAAGCAGCCTACAATTTTTTTACAGAAACATTCGTACAATAACTCAAACAATCACACACAAGAACTCAAATATAAACAATTACATAAACTCTAATTTTAAATACAAACAATTGAAATGATCAAATTCCCCACCTCACTAATTCAAATCCAAAATTTTACAATACCACATTAGCAATTAAGAAGGCAAAATTGAGGAATTAAAATTATATGTTTGAAGAAGAGTACTTGTGGTGGTGGTGGTGGTGTACGGCCGCGGCGGAGGAGGTGCCGTAGCGGAGCTGGAGCTGCTGCCGGAGCACGGATCTCGAGCCGGATCCACGTACGAAAAAGAGAGACGGAGACGGCGGCGGAGGTGGAGCTGTTGTCGGATTTCTGGATATAGAGTCGGAGACACGTATGAGAGGGAGATTCTTGGGGCTAGGCGGAGACTGCGGCGTAGGAGAGGGAGAAGCTTGGGAGCTAGGCGGAGACGGCGGTGGTTCTAGCTTCTTGGAGATGAGAGGAAGAATTCAATTTTTTTGAACTAGCAAATGCCGTAAAAAATTTCGAGGAAAATCAAATCCGTCGAAATTTCCAATATTTCAACGGATTTTGATATTCCGTCAAAATTTCTTTATTTAATTTTATTTAAATTTTTTTCTTTATCACATTTCGACCGAATAAAATCCGTCGAAATTTCCAATATTTCGATGGATTTTAATTTCCGTCGAAATTGTTTTTTTTCTTTTCTTGTTTTATTTCTTCGCAAAAATATTACATTTCGACAGAAACAAAATCCGCTGAAAATTTAAAAATTTCGACGATTGTTTCTTTCCGTTGAATATTTCTTTTTCTTTTTGTTTTTTATCTTATTTTCGACAGATTATTTCGACAGAAAATAATTCGGTTGAAATTATTTTCGACGGAAAATTTTTCCGTCGAAAAATTAATTAAATTTCAACGGATTTATTTCCGTCGAAATTTTCCTATTTTCTAGTAGTGGCCGACCGCCCTCCCCAGCCTCTTAGATGGTCCGCCCCTGAGTCTAGGGTTATAGCGTCTCACCACAACATTGTGCAACCTCGATGTTCACACATACTGAATTTGGCAGCTTTACCTAGCTAAGAACTAACACCATGAGAAGTAACCTTCTCTGATATTAGATATTAATTGTTAGGACTTTATGAAAACTTTACATCAAGAATTGGGTATTAAATTGAGAAACTCAAAGGTCATATGAACCCAAAATAAATACGCGAGTAATCATAACATTTTCATGATGAATTTTCATTAGATACAATCCAAATCCAAAATTTGATATACTTCAAATTAGGGGTGGTAGATAAATAATTGGTTTGAAGATGTCAAATTAGAAATGAATCATGTCAAGTCATTTATTCGAGGGTTTCTTAAAGTATTTTATTTACTTGATCCATTATTTTCCTTTATTAAATATTATACTCTTCCTGGATCACAAAGTTAATTTTTTTTTTAATCTTTTAAGTGACTTATCAAGTTTTTTATTTTATTTACAATATTTTAAATCTTTTAAATATTAATATATATAGTGTTATATAATATTATTGAATTATTGCTGAAATAATAAAGTATACTAAATTATTTATTATAATTTTTTAAAATTTGGTCAAATTAACTGATCAAATGTACCCAGAAAGTGAATATTATAGGACAGAGGGAGTTAAAAAAAATTTATGATCATGTTTGATTGATCCATCAATTATGACTATGCTAAAGTTCAAATATGTCTTGCGAATTGTGGCTAAAATTGACCCTTGATGACAACCCAAGTGATGAGGAGAGGAGTTTTCACGAATAAAAAAAATTATATATATATATATATATACTAGTAAAATTGCACCACGCAAATGCTTGGTGTTCGTTGCCCCATTTTTGAGAGATAATTTAAACAACACAAGGAGGTAGTAGAAAAAAGAAATTATTTTAACTGGTTATTTTTTTTTCCAGTTAATTTTATTAGTTATTATTGACATATACTGTATTAATCAAGCAACCTATTTGCACGAGAATTTACAAGCACAAAAACAGAATAAAACTGTTTTGTCTACAATAAAAATAGACCATTCACTACAAACAAAATTTTATCTAATTGCATTTAAGTATTCAAATGGCCATCCACTGCAAACATAATTTTATCACATTGAATTTATTTCTTTTAGTATATAGACACCTTTGCCAGCCTCATAAGTGAAATTAGAGGTATCAAAGGCAGTTCACCAAGTTAATACAAATAAGTGCTAACATACAAATTGCAAACCAGAAAAGAGTTAAAACTACTAACATGATATCTAGTATAATCTTTTGATCCTGAAACAAATTCAAGAAGGTATGTAAATATTCCATGGCAAATAAAATATGCTCTCTGTGTGTTAAAAATGCTTGACTGTATAGATCATATCCATCGACAATGTCACCAAGTCGTGGATATCGGCTCCTCTACTTTGCACCCCATATGACCTCAAGTCCTCATGGCCAAAACCCATTGAGATCAACTAAAAGGATTGCTCTGACTTCTTGAAAAACATATGATCCCGCACCACTTAAGTCCCATTTCATGATGAGTATCCTCACCCTTAATACAATAGACGATCATACATACAATATTACCGTGTAGAGGTATGTTTAAAATGTCGTTCCCATGGACATGTAGTGTTTTTGGGTCTCAATTAATATCTGTTTTACAAGACCAGCTGGAAGAATTACTCTGCACCTTCCATCTTGGGATCTTATTCTTCTTTTTAAACTTGATACATTATCATAATAAAACGGATGTAAATATTTCATGGTAATTAAAATAAGTGAATTTGAATCTGGTATGACAGTGAAAATAAGATTGGGTGGAAAAAAAGCTAAAAATCTAAATTAGCACAAATCGACTTTACACTACAAAAAACATATAGATCAGCCTAACTTCAATTTGACATGTTATCAAATAAAAAGTACAGTGGTGTTATCTTCAATGCCCTATTATATCATAATATTATGCAAATGGTTATCAAAATGTCATAAGAATCCCGATAAAATTTCTACATATTATTATACTTACAGAGCCAAGTTATGTTGCATTTAAACTCATTATGATCATATGAATGAAAGAGCATTAAGTAGTCCAGAAAGATCACAACATAGTTCATCTAAGAAACTCTAAAAAGCATGACACAAAGCAAAAGTTTTATAGAGATGATGGAAATATTATCATAATAAGGTAAAATGTATGTTCAAAAAGACACACAAGCACATGTATACAGAGATGATGTTACCATATGGATTACAATACTGTGTTCCTTAGCAACATCTCTAGTTTGATTATAATATACCTTAACACCCTATTATAATATACCTTAACACAAACCATATTATGATTCGTCATCACACACCGAACACTATCATCTTGCTTCCCATCTTGATTATGCTCAAATGCAGCTAGTGAAAATTATAAGAGACTTAATCACATACCAATAAAGAAATGAACATCAAATTTGTTTATGGGAAAAGAAGAATGGAATAAGATTCAAATATTCAAGAATCAAGGTTAAATAACAAGATCACAAAATAAAATTAAAATCCAAAAGTAAAAAATAGAAAGATTGAAAGAACAACTTTGATATAGATATATATTCCAAAGAGACATGGAGAGGAGCTTTAAAGGACCAATGGACATATTCTTATTATGGAAGCCAGTAAGCCAGTTCATAAAGTGACAACAAGGAGGTTGATAAACACAAAAAACTAAACTCAACCAATTGAAGAGTTATAAAAGAGAAGAAATTCTTTTACCTTGATAAAGGTTTCAAGAGTCTTTAGTAGTTCTTATACCTGAGAATAAAAATGCTTTAATCCATTTATCTAAACCTGAAATAGTGAAGACTCTGTCAAATCAAAAGGAAAAATAAACAGGTATAAACAAAACTTTATCAAAGTTAGTAAATCAACCAATGAAGTAGTTACATATTAAAAGTGAAAAATATACAAGCCCTCTCCCTAATTAGGTAGATATAGAAAGAAAAAGACTAATCTCGGATATATACCTCACTTTGGTAGCCTGTGGAGAAGACGACTATGACTTTCAGCCATAACCTGAAATTAAAGACACCCAGAAGAGTTAATAACCAAAAGGGGAATAGAAGATAATAAACCTGCTTAGCACACATAATTCTAAGAATAAACTCTATACTAAAATACAATTAGGGAAAACAGGGGGCCATTCATGGAAGTATCTCTGCACATGAAGAAAAGTTATGAATGAAATTAAAATAGCTTTTCCACTGTAATACCTAGATCGGCAGACTGCAAAACTACACCTATAAGAATAACAAAAAAAGTATTAAAATGTCATGAAATAAGAAGTATCCAAGAAACACATACAAATATTCAAATAAAAACTTCAAAGAAATCAATGTCATAGCAAGCAAAATGATCAAACAATACATAAATCAGCCGAAAACAGAATTACACCTTTAAGAATGATTCAAAAAAGTGCTAATATATCAGAGATATTAAGTTGGGGAAAACGCAAGCATAACCCATGACAAGAAATAACTGAAAGCCATCACATAGGGAAAAAAAGGGGCAAAACATTACCTTGATCACAACCAAGAAGAAGTTAAACTATAAGAACGAAACCGTTAAAACACAAGGAATAAACAAGATCAAAAGGTTACAAAAACACAAATTTGGAAAAAACCCTGAAGAAAACGAGAGCAAAAGACACGCAAAAGATCATGGAATTAAAGAACAGAACCGTATATATTGATCACACCGTACCCATGAAGCAGCTGCGTAAGAATGAAAATCATTACAATCTACACCACATCAAACTCAGACCGCACATTGAAATAGCACTCGATTAAGCATAAAAACCTGTGAAAAAATATCAGGGAACCCATGTGGCACGGACGAATAGGAAAGAAGACACCGCCCAAATTATCCTAATAAGCAGCTTCAACACCCAGAAATTCCACAAGAAAACTCAACCAAACAAAAAATACGCCGGAAAGCAACGTGGACGCGCGAAATCCACAAACCCATGAAGGAAAATTGAATTTCCTACCAAAAGCAGGACAAAATCGAATTGAGAGAGGGAGAATTCGAAAATAAAACCAAACAGACCCTTAAGATATACCTTTCACGAGAGGAAGGAGCTGCTACTGTTCACTGTATTCAATTGCGAACAAAATTACGGACCAAGGGCCCCACAAAATATAGTCGTACCGGTAATTGAAGGAGAAAAGAAAACGATAAAGAAAAAAATTTGTGAAGGGAATTTTCCCATATATCGTTAAACTACGTCGTTTAACCATTTAAAGGGAATTAAGAAAAGGGAAAATAAAACAATATTGACAACTCTGTACTGTACATAAGGTCGATCCCCTTTTATAGTTTCTTAATAATATATATATATATATATATATATATATATATATATATATATATATATATATATATGGGTATTTTCTTGTCAACTTATGCTTGAGATGAATTTCTTTTCCAATTAATTTTCACATGTATTGACCATGTTCCTCTCAGCCTGTGGGTCCCACTTTTATTTTTCATTTTCATTTTGCGGCTTCTCCCTTTCTTCAGTTTGAATTGCCCTAACAGTCTTTGATTCTTATTCAAAGAAACTCCTATGCCTCATCATTTGATTCAGTGGCAATTGACCTGTTCTAACAGAAATTCCCTTCTTTATCAGACATCTTCTCCGTCTCATCATTACATTCTGCCTTATCTTCTGATCCTCAAATTTTATAGGGCTAAATACAGTTTGCCCGCCTAAAATATGGGAGTGTATCAATTACCCCCTAAAATATAAATTATATCACTTACCCCCCTTCATCTCATTTTTAACACTTAAATATGTAACGGTGTTAATTTTTTTTATGAACTTCCCATAATACCCTTGAGCTCTTTAGTTTAGTTTATGGCTTTAATTATTTTTTCCTTTTAAACAGTTTTAAATTGAGTTACATTAATTAGATTTTTTTATACCTCAAGAATTACAATTCATAGATATATCCATTATTATTTGAGTAATTGTTATCTTTCTCCATTATTTCACCGGTTTGTGGGCATGGAAAATAAATCTTGTTCACTTGAGCAGTTTGAATAATTAAATTGGAAGCACCTTTCAAAACTCTATTCAACACACTATTAACTCATAGGACTATCAATTGAGCCGGGCCTACCCGAAGCCCGATGGCTCGAACCGACTAAAATGGGCTCGAATCCGAATATTCGTGAGCGAGGCCGAGTTTGAGCCATTTTATTAGACCCAATCAATTTATGAGCTGAGCTTGAGTCTAATACGGCTCAACCCGAATAAAACCCGAATTGTTTTAAATATTATGATTAATTATTTATATTGTGGTTATAATATTAACTACTGACTTTATTATGAAACATGAAAACTTTGTGAATTTATAGTGTAAACCACATATATGTTAGTATATTAATTACGTACTGAAGGCCACAACTTAAAGGAAAAAAGTTTAACAAAAAAATAAAAAAAAAATAAAAAAAAAAAAAGCAAAAGTTAATACAAAGGTCAATAAATCGAAGTATTTGGACTTTAAAACTCTAGTGTTTGTTCATATAGATCAAATGTATCTTAAAAAATGTGGCAAATGACTCGATCTTTCAATCTAATCATTATTTAATGTTTTATATTATAAAGTAACTGTATGAAATTTATATATAGTCATGTATTAAGTAATACTCCCTCCGTCCCAAAGTTTTTTATCCTTTTACTTTTGGCACGGAGTTTTAGACAGTTTGTTAAAAAAGTTAACTTTTGAAATTTTTTGAGAGAGAAAGGGAGTCATATTTTGGGACGTCCCAAAATAGAAATGAGAGCAAGAAAAGTGGGACGGAGGGAGTATTAGTTTTGATGGGGGCTATTTCGCACCCTACATACTGATCAGATCGAACAAAGATTATAAGATCGATTCGACCAATTATAAAGGATCGGGATCTTCTTACAGACCCTGCCAAATGCCGCTCGCTCCGAGTAAAGATTATACTCCGGACCCAAGAAGGATAGTTGGGCCGAGTCCAAGCAGGACTATGATTCCTTGTAATACTAGGTTTAGCGTAATATATATACCTAGTTATTCATTGTATGAGAGAACTACGAATTCTCTTAATTCTGAGATTACACAAGAATACATTAATAGAACTCAATAATATCCATTATTATTGCAGAATTCTACATTCATATTGGAGTATTCTTAATTTTGTTAATGGTTTTACTTCTTGCCTTTGATTATTGCTTTTCTTTGTAAACGATCCATCCAGAATAAAGTAACAGAGCCCAATATACTGAATAATTCAATATCCAAACCCCCGATATCACAAATTCACTGATATTAAATTAACCTGACGAAAAACGGTTAAATCAGTTGGCGCCCACCGAGGGGCTAGGTTAATTATTCGATCGACATATGGCTCGCCCAAGGAAAAGCGCCCGTGTCGGAGCAAGAAGTAACACAACCACCGGTCATAACACATCTGAAGATCCACAGGAGAACGACAATAATAACGTTCCCAACACCGACGAGAATTTGCAGAATACCCATCCCCGACATCAGGAACCCCTAGAAGGTCCTCCCGGTACGATACAGGAAGAGCCGGAAGTCCCCGAGATCCCCGTTCCTCTCCCGGGTGCTCAGGAGAAATTACGACAAATAGCGATGCTCGTTAAATCGCTCTCCCCAGAAGAATTACTTGTGCTTGATCAAATTCCGCGAAACCCTAGGGCTGCCAGGACAATTCCTGCTCGGAGAACGCCCGGACAAAACGATCAAGTATCTCAACAAGCTGATAGCCCACCAAGCGAGCACCGCTCACTACACAGTCCACAACAGGACAATTCAAAACCCTCCGACAATAATCCTCGAAGAAAACCAGGTCACAGAAAAACCCAGGCGAAGCGCAGTGGATCCAGGGAACGTACAATTATCCCAATTGATGATGACATAGATGATACAATCCCTGATCGACCACGAACGGCTCGACTGACGGAAAGAGAAATTGAAAGGATGGTGCAGGACCGACTCGAACAACGCTTACGATCTATTCAAAATCCGTGGGCCCGAACCACGGAACTCCAGGAGAGCCTCGCGGCCTGTTCTCCCTTCTGCAGGGAAATAAAAGAGGCACAATCGATCGGACAAGTCCCGGGTAGACTACCTCGCTATGATGGAACCACTGACCCGGATGATTATGTTTTTAGCTTTACGAATATAATGAATTTATATGCCCACTCTGCCGAATTCACTGCCAAATTAATGGTAACTACATTCGAAGGACTCGCATTGGACTGGTTCGCGAAACAACCTGCCAACTCCATATTCAGCTTTAGGGAACTCTGTAACAAATTGACGCAGCAGTTTGCCAGTCAGAAGAGACAAAAACTTCCGATGAGCTACCTTGGAACTATATATCAACAAGAAGGAGAATCCCTAAGGAATTGGTTGGCCAGATTCAACGTAGAATTACTTAAAATCGATTCCCCAAATATCGATTACATAATATCTATCCTCTTCGATCTCACTAAAAACAGGCAGTTCGGAAATGCCCTCAGTCGAAAACAACCAAGAACGTTCGCCGACATCATGAGCCTGGCGTCTAAGTATATGACCCAAGAAGAGATGAATTCCTTCAAGGACAAGAACAAAAACAAAGTCGCGGCTACAGGGTCTAAGCGGCATGACAAGATTCCCGCCCAAAGATCCTTGGATTACGAGCGATCTTCCAGGAGAGGTAACGTTTTCCAGCGACTGGAATACAGCAGAGCCGACCAAGAAAGGCAACCTAATTTCTACCAAAGACCAAGAAACCCTGAACAACCAATCAGAAGCAGAGTGAATCAAGTAGAATACCCAAGATTAAATGCTCCAATGGAAGAAATCTTGGAAGTTCTAGAAAGGAATAATTGGATTCCCGAGGCGAGGAAAATCGCTCAGCCCAGACCAGGGTCTAGAAACTATGATCAATACTGTAAGTACCATAGGGCACATGGGCATCGAACGGAAAATTGTTTTCACCTTAAGAGAGAAGTTGAAAAACTGATCGAGCAAGGAAAACTAGACGAATACATAGAACGAGATAATCACAAAAGGGAAAGAAGCAGAAGCCCCCGGAACGGAACTCAAAGGAGAAGTTCTCATCGAAGATCACCTGAACGTCGGCCTACTCAGGAATTGAATCACGACCAGGTCAATGGGACTATCCACACTATATCCGGGGGGCCTGCGGGTGGAGATAGTCGTAATGCTAGACGAAGAACGACCAGATCCATAATTGCAAATTCTAAATATCCAAAAGAAATATGGACATTAGAAAACAGGCCAACAAATCACCAGCCGATCAGCTTTGACGAAGGTGAAGTACCTAAAAACATCACTTGGGATACAAAAGAGGATAACCCAGATTTCCCTATGGTAGTGTCGTTAGAAATAGCAAATTATAATGTGAGAAGAATCCTAATCGATAATGGAAGCTCAGCAAACATCATCTCCAGAGAGGTCTTAGCACAAATGAACCTCGGACAAATAAACCTACAAAGGGTAGCAACGCCGTTAGTAGGCTTTGGAGGCTCCGAGATCATCCCCAGCGGAACGATATCTTTAAGTGTATCGCTCGGAAAGAAACCACTTCGGACCGTGAAGTTGGTAAAATTCCTAGTGGTAGATACACCCTTCGCTTATAACGCTATATTAGGGCGACCAGCCCTTAACCTTTTTCGAGCTGTAGTCTCTACCTATCATCAGAAAATAAAATTTCCAACCGACAGCGGCATTGGAGAAATAACGAACGACCACTGTATGGCATGGGACTGCTACAGCACATCATTAACGTTGAAAGAACACCCCAAGTCAATTACTCCGAGCAAGAGAAAGATCGTAGACGATCTCACTAGAAACGAGGTCGAAATTCCTATTACTGATCGATTAGATAAAAAGGGGAAAGAACCACTAGACTTATCCTTGCAACCCCCAGAACATAAAGATATAATTCTGGTAGAAGGCGACTCGTCCAAAATGACAAGAATTGGTACAGAATTGAGCAAAGAAGGAGAAGTAATGTTAATCGAATTTCTAAGAAATAACGTGGACGTCTTCGCCTGGAGTGCAAATGACATCGAAGGGATCGATCCTCGGGTAATCAAGCATACCCTAAAAATTGACCCTTCAGCGAAACCCGCCAGACAGAAGAAAAGAAATCATGGACCAGTAAAAGATAAAATTATCAAAGCCGAGGTTGAAAGACTGCTGGAAGCAAAACAAATCCGAGAAATACATTTCTCGGAATGGCTATGTAATGTTGTACTAGTAGCAAAAGGGGATAAAAAGGACAACAAATGGAGGATGTGTAATGATTTCACCGACCTTAACAAGTTATGTCCACGCGACCCTTACCCCCTCCCAAGAATTGATTTATTGGTCGACTCGACCGCTGGCTTCGCGCTGTTCAGCATGATGGACGCCTTCCAAGGTTTTTACCAAATATACATGGACGAGCGGGATCAAGAGAAGACCGCATTCATAACCGAACAGGGAGTATACTGCTTTATAGTAATGCCGTTCGGATTAAGGAACGCCGGGGCTACATACCAAAGATTGGTAAACCTAATGTTCAGGGAGTTAATCGGAGAAATAATGGAGGTCTATGTAGACGACATGTTAGTAAAAAGTATGAATGAAGCGGATCACGTAAGACATCTAGATCGATGTTTCCGAATCCTAAGAAAATACCGTATGAAGTTGAACCCTGCAAAATGCACCTTCGGTGTTAAGTCAGGAAAATTTTTGGGATATTTGGTACACCAGCGAGGAATAGAAGCCAACCCAGAAAAAATTCGAGCCATAACTGAAATGAAATCTCCCAAGACCATCTCTCAAGTGCAAAGCTTGGTTGGGAAGGTCGTAGCATTGAATAGATTCATATCTAAATCTGCGGACAGAAGCTTGCCCTTTTTCCAAACGCTTCGAAAAGCGAAAAACTTCGTTTGGACCGAAGAATGTGAACGAGCCTTCGAACAACTCAAAGAATATTTCACATCCCCTCCGATGTTGGCCAAACCAACAGAAGGGGAACCATTGTACATATACATCTCCATCTCCGATACGGCCATTAGCTCAGTACTAATTAAGATAGAGGGTTCAGAGCATAAGCCTGTCTATTATCTCAGCAAGTTATTACAAGGGGCGGAGAAGAATTACTTGGAAATAGAAAAATTCACGCTGGCCTTAGTAGTGGCTGCTCGAAAACTCCGACCCTACTTCTTAACCTACAAAATCATCGTTTTGACGAACCAACCGCTTAGGCAGATCCTAGCAAAACCAGAAGCCTCCGGAAGACTAATCAAATGGGCCATCGAACTCAGCCAATTCGATATCGACTACAAACCAAGGGTCGCCATCAAGGCCCAAGTATTGGCTGATTTTTTATTGGAAACACCAACACAATCATCAAACGCCCTCCATGAGGATATATTGATCATAGAAGATCAAACCTGGTTAATGCATGTAGATGGTGCTTCAAGCCGGGAAGGAGGAGGCGCCGGAATCAACTTCACCGGACCTAATAAAGAAGATTTGAATTATGCTATTACATTGGACTTTGTCGTAACAAATAACGAAGCAGAGTATGAGGCGTTAATCGCAGGAATGGAAATGGCAATCAAAGCCAACATAAAGAAGCTAAAAGTATTAACCGACTCAGAGTTAGTACAAAGGCAAATAGAAGGCTTATACGAGGCTAAGGAATTCAACATGATCAAATACCTCGCCAAAGTAAAAGCACTGGCCGAGAAGTTTGAAGATTTCGACATACAAAACATTCCACGTTCGGAAAATAAATGGGCCGATCAACTATCTAAGTTTACAGGATCCCAAGACGGAAAGACCGAACGAGTGATCAACTGGCTGATCTCTTCTACACCGGCTGTCGACATCGATGAGACACCGATAGTCGATATAATGGAAATCGAAGAAGTCGAAGATAATTGGATGACACCAATGATAGACTATCTTCGTGAAGGAAAACTACCATCTGATCAGAATGAAGCTCGGAAAATAAAATATCGAGCCCCAAAATATACACTCGTAGAAGGAAAACTCTACCGAAGGTCAGTATCAGGAATTCTCCTGAGATGCGTCTCTGAATCCCAAACCGCTGAAATACTGCGAGAAATACATGAAGGAGACGCGGGAAATCACAGCGGATCGAGGGCATTGGCTTTAAAATGCCTCAGAACAGGTTACTATTGGCCTACTGTCAATAAGGACGCCGCAAATTACGTCCGAGAATGTCATCATTGCCAAGTACATGCCAACGTATGTCATCAACCAGCAGGAAATATGCACCCGATTCCAATTTGTTGGCCTTTCGATCAATGGGGAATGGACATCGTGGGGCCTTTCCCAGCGGCCAGATCAAAGAAAGCTTACGTCCTGGTCGCTGTAGAGTATTTCAGCAAATGGATAGAGTGCATCGCCTTAGCGCGAATAACTCAATTCCAAGTGATCAACTTCCTTTGGAAGTTCATAGTCTGTCGATTTGGCATCCCTAGGATCCTAATTTCCGATAATGGAACCCAATTCGCTGGAAAACAAGTGATAGAATGGTGTTCGAAACTGGGAATTCAACAAAATTTCACTTCAGTCGGGCATCCAAGAGCGAACGGACAAACCGAAGTAGCAAACCGAGAGATAATAAAATCTTTGGAAAAAAGATTAGGATCAGCCAAAGGAAAATGGCTCGATGAACTACCAGGAGTATTGTGGGCTAATCGAACCACGGTAAGAAACTCAACTGGGGAAACCCCATTCAGCTTGGTATATGGGTCGGAAGCTGTTATTCCTGTGGAAACTTTAATTCCAACGCCAAGAATAGAGATGTTTGATGAACAAGAAAATGAAAAGGCAAGAGAAAATGACGTCGATCTAACAGAAGCCTTAAGGGATAAAGCTGCCGTACGCCTACAAGCCACTAAGGCAAATATGGAGAAAGCATACAATCAAAAAGTACGCGTCCGAACCTTCAAAGAAGGAGACTTGGTTTTGAAAAAGGTAGAAGTATCCAAGCATGTGGGAAAGTTACAACAAAATTGGGATGGACCTTACATCGTCATTGGCGTAGGAAAGAAAGGTTCATACAAAATTGCACACATGGATGGGACAGCCTTACCAAGAACCTGGAACGCAGTCAACCTTAGGAAATACTATGGTAAATAAATTTTAGCAGATTATACTGCATTGTTTTATTTTACTTTACTTTATCAAGTTTTAATCCTTGTAACAAAGGCCTCAGCCTAGAGTTCAATTAGTAAAAATTTTAGCATTTTCTATACATCGATTATTTCGATTAACGCTCTGTGGAATTACACTAGCATATTGATAAATATCAGAACGAAGCGAGTCGAGTATACATTGATCCGCTCAATAAACACTCCTCGATTTATGTCAACGGCAAAAAGGACTTTTTGGTGACAAACCTAAGTCTAAATTATAATGAGTCGAGTATACATTGATCCGCTCAATAAACACTCCTCATTCCGACCACAAAAACAAAACGAGTCGAGTAAACATTGATCCGCTCAATAAAAACTCCTCGATCGAACACAACAAACATAAAGACTTATTGGTGCGAAAAACCTAAGTCCAAACGAAACGAGTTGAGTAAACATCGATCCGCTCGATAAAAACTCCTCGATATATATTCAACGATCAAAAAGACTTTCAGGTACTAAAAACCTAAGTCTAAACAAAACGAGTTGAGTAAACATCGATCCGCTCGATAAAAACTCCTCGATATATCTACAATGATTGAAAGACTTCAGGTACTAAAAATCTAAGTCTAAACAAAACGAGTTGAGTAAACATCGATCCACTCGATAAAAACTCCTCGATATATATTCAACGATCAAAAAGACTTTCAGGTACTAAAAACCTAAGTCTAAACAAAACGAGTTGAGTAAACATCGATCCGCTCGATAAAAACTCCTCGATATATCTACAATGATTGAAAGACTTCAGGTACTAAAAACCTAAGTCTAAACAAAACGAGTTGAGTAAACATCGATCCGCTCGATAAAAACTCCTCAACATATATATTCAACGATCAAAAAGACTTTTGGTATTAAAAACCTAAGTCTAAATAAAACGAGTAGAGTAAACATGGATCCGCTCGATATACATTCCTCGAACTATTTACAACGAGAAAAAGACTTTTTGGTATTAAAACCTAAGTCTAGATAAAACGAGTTGAGTAAACATCGATCCGCTCGATAAAAACTCCTCGATATGTTTTCAATGATTAAAAGACTTTTGGGTTAAAAACCTAAGTATAATTACAAACGAGTCGAGTATACATTGATCCGCTCAATAAACACTCCTCGATCTACTCCTAACGATCTAAAAAAGATCCGCTGATACTCCTAAAGTTTTGAAAGATAAATCAAGTATGAATTCATCTGCTCGGAAATTACTCCTCGTAAATAAAATTATCAAACGACAAAGAAGATGCAAGAAATAAAATAATATTTTATTCATCAAATCAATTACATACAAATATCCTACGTTACAAAAATCTGCTTGCTACCTAAAGATCGTTACAATGATCTAGTTAAATTGATCCTATGGGATCGACTATCTTCACGACAATGTCCACGGAAACACCAATCTCCTCCCTAGTACTTCATCGATCATAATAAACCACCTAAGAAGCATGCTGCTCAGGATGGTCGACTTCTTTGGTCCGATGGCCAGGCTCTGAAGATCAAATGTTGTTCCAGATGAAATGAACACTACCAGCCAGATAAGCTAGCAATGCTCACTCACCCAGAAGAAGATACTGCTTTTACTTTATCTATAAAACATTTTACTCTCGAGCAGCATCTCTTCAGGACCGTCGTGAAACGGTAAGTTTACCAGCCACCCCGATGGTCTATCACTCCGGAGGTAACATCGAAGAGCGGAGGCGGCTGGCAAGTATGAACCCCCCATGTGCAGACGGAAACCACGGACCTCTAAGGTGATGAAGACTAAAGCAGAGATCTCATGGGATCCGTCGATACAAGGAAGGGCTGACATGGGACCCGTCAATACAAGACTGGGGACAATTCCTTTACTGCGAACGAACAAATCACGATAATGTGACTTCTTGAACATTATGGGGTCCGAAGGCAAAATGAAATCTAAGGAAACAGAGATCTTCATTGTTATGAATGGAAAATAAGGAAACTACCTACTTATTTATAGGCGCCCGTGAGAATGATCCTACGGATAATAGGAGTTTAATCAAGGGACGAAAACGCGACCCTTTGACTTCCCGAATTAAATGCAAGTAAGTTGGAACGGCGCCCGTCTGATCGACTCAACTGATCGATGACAAACAAATCTACAGATCGAAGCGATCAACAAAATAATCCAAGAAAACTTAAAGAAGTTCAAAGACCAAAACGATCTGCACGATCATATATGAGGGTCGCCTAATAGAAAATATTAAGAACTCCTCAACGAAGGCATGCAAAGTTGAACCGTTGAAAGAGGATAATTGCTTAAAAACGACCAGAGCCTCCACCATACGGGGGTCGTAACTGCCTCATACATCATTGGGGGACTACTAAGTTGGCCATACAAGAATTCCATTTAGAATCCAAGAAATCTGACATCGAAATCAGGAGAATAGCCCTCCCTATTCGAAACTATAAGGCCGTCACTGCCTAATTTTCCAAAGAATTGCTGAAGGAGGTCTGAACGGGTCAGATCTGGCCAGGACTGTTACATTTTCCAATTCCTCCCATATCAAGAGTATGATATACTGGCTAGAGAAATGTATAATTGAAAAGCTAATGATGGAAGACATGGATAGGTGAAAAGCACCTAAAGGAAAATTTCCCTTTAAGGAATAGAAAAACTGAAATTCAACAGGAGGAACAATAACCTCCTTATATAAGATATATGTCATATAAGGACAAATTTATAAGGCATGAATCGAGCATCGACCAGACAGCTAAGGGTTTACACAACGACGATCGGCTGGATTGATCAACAAAGATTAAATATGCGAAGCAAATATTATACCGTTCAGTTATCTTACAAGCGACCAAAGCAAGATCAAGCTTACTTTCTCCGTACTTAAATCTCTCCGCAGAAATAAAATTCAGATAAGTAAACTAATCTTTGTCAATTACTACATGATGGTATATTTGTGCGTAGCAATAACATATATGAACAAGATATATCATTAGAATCAAGGCAAGAATCTGCCTACAGAAGAGATCATAATTTCCAATCTAATCTCCCAATACAAAAACCTCTGCCCGGACAACTACACAAAAGCTGGGCATCATCATCAAAAAAAAAAAAAAAAAAGAGACAGTCCAAGGTCTGCCAGATTGAATAAAGATCATTGGGAAGAATCGCCAGAGGGGCGACCAGCAGAAACAGGCCTCCGAGGAGTTAGGTTACCAGCAAACGCCATCAACTCCTCCTGACGCTTAAGATAACCGGCATCATAACCATCATCATATGCCTGTTGACGAGATCCCTCTGCCGACGCGGCAGCCTGAACTAGGTCGCCTTTCTCTTTCTCAAGAATAACTTGGTCAGCCTCTAACTTTTGGAGATCATCTTTAGCAAGTTGCAGCTGCAGCTCCAAACCCCTGGTTTTAGCTTTCTCCGACTCCAGCTGACCTTGAAGAGCTCTCCGACTATTCCACAGTTCATCATTTTGCACACCCAGCTGGAGTGCAAAATACTTGCCCTAAAAACAGAAAGAGTAAGAAAAACCGTCGTACAACAAAGAATTCAAAACAAAGAACAGGAAAAATGTTCGAAATATGTTTACCTGTTCACATATCTTCACCAGAGATTGAACAAGGCGAACATTGGAAGTACCTTCGAGCTTCCTCAATTCGCCGGGCAAAATAGTACTCATGCCTAAGTCCCAAGACAAAGCATCAGGTTCAACAGAACCAGGCAGTTCGCTTGTCAAAGGGACACCGTCGGAACGTGGAGTCTCCGACAAAAGAATGTCATTAACCTGCATAAGCACACAACGATCATCTAACGGACGAGGGGAGTCCCTCTCGTCGGGACTAACAGAGGTCTCTTTGCCGGAAGCAGATATAACGGTCCGACGACCAGACCTCGACCCAGATCGACCCCCAGAAGGTCCCCCAGACTCAAAAGAAGCAGTCGTTACAGTGGTATCATGAAACAGATATTCAGGACCATATTGCGAAATAGACTGCGTTATGGAAGGATTGACAGAAAAACCATCACCGACTTGCCCTTCACTAACTAGCAGGGCAGTAGAAGTAGAAAAAGGAAGGGAACTAACAAAATCCCCTCCATGAGATCCATACTCGTAAGAAGAAAAACCTGAAGAAACAGGTATGTCGTAAACCAGTTCCATGTTGGATGGATCTCCGAAAGCTAATCGACCTGGGGAAGACCTATTACCTCCCGCGGGGGTAGAAGAAAAGTTTGGTTGGAGGAGCGACGAACTAACTTCTGATAATGGTTGGAACGTGGTAATAGGAGTATCGATCATCGAACTACTAACTGAGGACGAACGAGGAGGCTCCATCGAAGGCCCTTCTCTTCGAAATTTCTTCGATCTATTATCCCTAGCGCCCTCACGAGAAGGTCGCTTCGAAGTATTACCGAAAAGGTTACTCATGATCGGATTACGGAAAAATATAAATTAATATCGAGGAAGTTTATCGACTAGCTCAAGAAAGAGTATTATGTTAAGAGAAGAGTATAGCAGTAAAAAAGACAAGTCAAATTTTACCTCTCGTATTTATACTACACGAAAAGACGCGACTGACCCGAAGAAAGGGCGCAAAACAGGAAAACTGACCTTGGAGCAAACGCTAGAATTTGAAAAGACACATACATAATGATTACGGCAAATTAAATGACTTGTCTGAATCATTACAGCGAATATGAAAGGACACGACTGTCAGAATAAGAAACGTTTAGTGTACAAAGTAGGGAAAGCTAAGCTACAATTAAACCTACAAGCGGATAATTACAAAGATTATTTCAAAAATAAATCACTATTTCAAGAAGCCTGGTCGCTTTCCGGAATCTTCTGCTCACTATTGACGACCTCAGTCATGCCTATATCGCCTTCTTCTTCCTCTTCATCTACTGGATCGATGAAAGTATTATCGAGCTCATCGTTAACATCAGAAGGAGGAATCGGCAATGGATTTCCAAATTCCTCGACAAGATTAGCCAGAGGAAAACCTTGATATTCGACATCTGGAACCTCGGAAGAAGAATAAAGCTCGCCATAACGGTTCAACCGGATATGAGCTGCCTTAAAATACTCCTTCCGACCATCGTCGATCATCTCCAAAGCGACCAGTTGATGAATCGATTTTTTAAAAGTATTCTCAAGAAGAGGGCCGACCATCCGGTACACCAACGCCGTATGAACAGGAGAGTTGAGGAATTCACGAACAACTTGTTCGTCAGATTTCCTAACATATCGATCTCTTTGCCTAAGTGGGACATCATTTTCATACTCCTCTAAAGAAGCTTCAAGGCGTGATACTTGAGATTCAAGCTCACTAATGCGAGTCGTGCTTTTTAACTGCAATTCTTCTAATTTTCTAGCCATTTGATTGGCTTGTTCTTGAACACGAGAAACCTCTATCACCCTATCTATCATTTCTTGATCTTCGATCCCGGCAGCACGAGTCTCTACGACAGGAACAGAGGAAGATGTCGAGGGACCAACTTCTGAACCGGAAGATTTGTGAAGTAAAGCTTTATACTTCTCTTCAAGGAAATCGCACTGTTGTTTCCAGAGAGAATTTTCATAGGCGTACGATGTCAGACAGGTGTTAACCTGAAATAACGAAGGGGTCAGAAAGAAACGAATTAGCGAATTAAGAAAATCCTAAAAGATCACTTCATCAGAATAATAGAAAGAAAAAGATCTCACCTTTTCAGCGTAAAGAGAAGCTCGCTGGAATTTCTCCAAAGGATCCTTATGAAGAAGCTTATTAAGATCGCGAGTAAGAACGCCAGACAAAAGAATACGGGTCGCCTTATCGACCGCATTCTCGTTATTATCATGAATAAGAGAATCCTTCTCGGAATAACCAGCGGCCCTCCTTCCCTCTAAATGATCCTCGATCATTTCGACCAGGGTAGGATTTGGATGTTTATCCCCGAGTAAAGAAAGGTCGTCACCAGAACGTCCATAGTAGCTCCTCTTCCTGTCAGCTGGATTATTAGATGGATGAGGCATTGACCAGCTGCGACATCCTCGAATACCCAAAGAGGTTCTAAGATGAAGCGGAGGGTAACCGGGTCCCATGCCCTGACGAATAGGGGACTCACGTGAAGAATCCGGAGATTCCTCTCTATTCTCCTCGGATTCGTGACCCAACTCCAATTTCCTTTTTCGAGACGCCCTCTGCTCGATAGGATTATTCTCCACTGACTTGGAAGATTTCGACAGCACCATTTTTCCCTTCGAAGAATGTCGGGAGTTTTCTACCATATGAGCTGAAAAAGAAACAAAATAAAGTTAATTTCTCCATATAAAAAGTATAGTGACAATACTAAAGATCAAATAAAATGCTAACCTAGAGGTTCAGATGATGAACTGATGGGAAAATTATGGACACTTAACCCCGCCTTACGAAGAAAAGATTCCCCAATCAGAAGAGCGCTTTGATATTTGTTTCTACGCATCTCGGGAATCTCAGTGATAAACTGTACATCGTCAGGAACAAGTTCACCAGTCGGTGAGCGACCTCCAGGAATCCAACTGGAACCATGATCCCACGAGAAAGGCGTGGTCGAACCATCCGCCAAACGGAGATTAGACGGAGGACGAACAAAGAAGAAATGAGATTTCCATGAGGGATTACTAGAAACCGGAGCATCAAAGATTGCTCGGCTAGGCCGCTGACTAGCGAAGAAATATCCACGGTTTGAAGAACTAGAAATATTAAAACGAAAAAGTTGCGTAAAGTTACGGAAAGAAGGTTTAAATCCCTTTGCAATCATCAGAACGGAAAAACAAACCACGAAAGCAACAGAATTTGGAACCAGTTGTGTCAAGCACACGCTGAAAGTTTTTAGAACTTCCAGAAAAAGGGGAGACAAAGGAAGACGCAGTCCGCTATTAAAGTGAGCCGTATAAAAGGCTCGACATCCCTCCGGTGGAGAAGTGACTCTATCAGTAGGGGAAGGAAGAATTATTTCAGAACCTTCCGGAAAATATTTGGTATAGTTATTCACGACTTCAGGGAATGTTTCCTCTGTATATGCGCAAGCTACATCCTCAATTGGTTCAGAAATCTGAGGAACAGTACCTTTGCCCTTTTTGGCTCGGGCAGCTACATCCGCATCGGAAAGGATTCATACCTTGTAAGTATCTTCTACAGGGATAACAAGGTCAGATACCGTAGTTTGTTCACCCAGAGGATTAGAATGTAACTCCTCCTCGTTATCAGGGGCGATGATCTCTCTAGGAGAAGAAGAAGATCTTCTTATGGAAGCCATCTATATTCTAGTTCTCGGAAGAAGAAGGTCGATGAAAGGAAAATTTTATACGACGAACGACCAAACTAGAAAATGACTGCGATCTAAAAGCAAATATAAAAGAGAAATGGCAAACTCGAAAGTCACCTATTTATAAGGAAATGAGAAAAGACGTTTCGAACTCATCGCAGCTACTCAAATTCCCGCCAAAAACGGAAGGATACAAAAAGCCTCCTGAATAGACGCGTGGCGATCCATAATTAGACAGAAGAAACGACTATCTATGATACGTAGCACTCTTTTCCTTACTTAAGATTTTTTCCCACTGGGTTTTTTCTTAAGTAAGGTTTTTAACGAGGCTCCGTTCATAGAAAAGAAACAGTCGACCAGATTTATCTACTTCTACGAGCTCCTATTATCTATACGCTCGAAGAAGTGAGGGAGTACTGATGGGGGCTATTTCGCACCCTACATACTGATCAGATCGAACAAAGATTATAAGATCGATTCGACCAATTATAAAGGATCGGGATCTTCTTACAGACCCTGCCAAATGCCGCTCGCTCCGAGTAAAGATTATACTCCGGACCCAAGAAGGATAGTTGGGCCGAGTCCAAGCAGGACTATGATTCCTTGTAATACTAGGTTTAGCGTAATATATATACCTAGTTATTCATTGTATGAGAGAACTACGAATTCTCTTAATTCTGAGATTACACAAGAATACATTAATAGAACTCAATAATATCCATTATTATTGCAGAATTCTACATTCATATTGGAGTATTCTTAATTTTGTTAATGGTTTTACTTCTTGCCTTTGATTATTGCTTTTCTTTGTAAACGATCCATCCAGAATAAAGTAACAGAGCCCAATATACTGAATAATTCAATATCCAAACCCCCGATATCACAAATTCACTGATATTAAATTAACCTGACGAAAAACGGTTAAATCAAGTTTATTCATATGTGTTTCGGTAATCTTAACTTCTTATATGTCAAGCTAAATTTGCTTACATTAACAAACCCGATATGAGCCCAATATAGGCCCGGAACCCGAAAAGTTACATGGACCGAATTTGAGCCAAAGAAATCAGAAAATTTATGAGCCGAATGTGAGCCTATAGCTATGAAGCCCGACAGTATTTGAGTTCAAGTCATTTAAAGCTCGGCTCACAAGGCCCGATTGACAGTCCCTAATAACTCATAACCGACACAAAACTAGCCATCATGCAACATCACGTCATTTAAACATGTCTGAATACAATAAATTTTAAAAAATAACAAATTTTAGCGATATGTTTCAATGTACCAAAATAAATACTTCTCTAACAAAAGTTTAATGCCAAATCAATTAATAATCACTGTATAGCCTATTCTTGTCTCCAATCAGCAAACTCATACTCTTCATTTCCATATCTAGTTATTGCAGAATTGTTGCAAGAGGGTTGATTAGAGAAGAGTACATCCCCAAACCTACTTGGTTGTCTCTGAACAAACAATACAATATTTACAAATTATTAATAGTTTGTGAGGTAATTAACTTGCAACTTCTACAATTTGATGAAGCTTATACCTGAACATGTGAATTTTGAAGTGGAGTTTCTGTTCTTGGAGAAGAAATTTGAACATGTGAAGGGCCTGTGTATGGGGTCCACTGCAATAAAATAGCCACAAATCAATAAAAAAATATGGTAGGATTATTTCACTACATCAAAGCATAATGAAAAATATTTCAAATTACCATTCTTCTTGTTGTGGGTGCACTACTACTACCAGATTGTCCACTTGGTCCCTGTAACTAATAATGAACTTTATAAGTGTGATTAAAAATGAAAAATAATTACCTAAAAAAAAAAAATTAGTACTTAGTCTGAGTGTATACCGCAGTTGACGGCCTATCCCATTCCACATTCTGGACCATTTTTTACCCCTCTCCCTCTCCCTCTCCCTGTTCCTCCCCCTCTTCCTTTGCCTCCTCTTCCCCGTATAACAACTTTTGGTGCATTATTGGATACACTTCCTATATTTGCATCTCCAACTACTGTTGCTCCAGCAGCTGCTAATCCATCACTCATCCCTCTGTCCCTTGAACCTACCTCTGTTATTTGTACCCCGTCTAGTGTTTCTACCTCTACCTCTTCCACCAGACTCATCTCCAACAATCACGGAAGGTTCAATTGTCTGTTCAACAGCTTGAGCTACATTAGGTTGAGCAGTTTGTACATCATGAGTTTGAGAAGTTTGAGCATCATCATCTTGAGCAGCCTATGAGAAAGGACAAAATGTCAACATATATTATTCAATTTCAGTAAAGAAGGTGAATAAATTAATATACACAATAGCTCTGCCTTAGGTTTCTTAGGTGGCATTTCTCTTGGTGGCCTCTTGCATCTTCTTTTATTGTGTGTAGTATCTCGACAATTTGAACAAGACATCACACTTCCTATTTTGTTTACTCTGGATCCATTATTGATCTCATCAGGTCCTCTTCTTCTAGCCTTTTTCGGCCTCCCAGGCTGCCTTTTGTATGGAGGAGGCTTCACATTACCAGTTTCATTAATTTCCCACAAGTTAGGATCCCCAATTGGATTGATAATACCACTATAAGCAATTTTATACTTGGAGACCAAATAATAAGAGCTGACATACTCTTCCGTATGTTTCCTGTCTATAATAAGAGCACATGTTGCATGAATACATGGTATCCCAGTTAAGTCCCATTCTCTACATGAACATCTATGATGCTCCAAGTCAACTACGAATGAGCTAGAACCTGTTACTATCTCCCAAATGCCACCCCCAGCCTTGAATGCTTCAAAGTCCAGTGCTTTTAATTTGTTTTGTTCAATCTTAACTTGGATTCTAAGGCATATGACTCCATCATATTTCTCAATCCACTCAGTCTTTTGTTGAAACCTACACATGAATTGTCTTCTAAGTGTTTCAAGCAAAGTCAATATTGGTTGTTCTCTAGCCTCTTTGATATAGTTGTTAAATGATTTGCAAAGATTGTTGCTAAGCATATCACATTTGGGGTATGGTGACATTCTAAACTTGCACCACATTTCTGGGGCGATCTTTTTCAGCCACAAATAGGCTGCTGGAGATTTCTCTCTGATTACATTCATGTTTTTTGTGTATCCTTCCTCTTGTAATGACCTAGCTGCTGCCCACATCAAATCCTTCAGTGAACTATCAAGGGAAGGCCCTTTAAAATTATCATATAAATGCCTAACACAAGATCTATGCTCAACATCTGGCATGATTTGTTTGAAAGTTTCCATCAATCCTTTTTGCCTATCTGAGATGAAAGTGAGCTTTCTTTCATCAGTGTCAATTGAATTTACAAGAATCTGTAGGAACCAAGTCCAACTATCTTTTCATTCACTCCCAGTAACTGCCACTGCAATTGGAAACATTTGGTTGTTTCCGTCCCTTCCAGCTGACATTAACTGACCACCATACGGGCCCTTTAGAAAACAAGCATCAAGTCCTATTATAGGCCTACAACCCTCCAAAAAGCCAATCTTTGTGAATTATACATCACAAACACCCTCTGAAATGTTGGAAATAAAAAGGTTGGAGGGCCGTCAACCTTAACAATAGCAATGGAGCCAGGATTCGATTCCAGAATCTTCGAACTATATTTTCTAATTTTGCCGTACTGATATTTCACATTGCCTTGAATTTTTTCCAAAGCCTTCACCTTAGCTCTATACAATTGTTGTTTACTAGCATATATCATGACCTCCATTCTCACCATTTTCTTGAAAGTTCTAAGTGACATTGTAGGATCATCCACAAAGTGTTGCAAATATTTGTTTGCTAGATACGTGGAATTCACAGTGACACTCCTAAACTTTCTTGGACAGACATGTGGTTCACCTCTAAGTGATTTGACTTGAAAAGCAGTTGATATCCTAGCCAAGCTCCCATGAATCCTCCAGTTACAATTGGCTTCTTTACACACTGCTGTCACCCTATTCTTTTCGTTCTTTACAAACTCAAGCTCAAACCCTGACCTAACAGCATACTCTCTAATAGCTTTTCTGAACACCTTCACATTCATAAAAAGAAGTCCAACTTCCATTTTTGGGCTGGTCATATGTATTTCTTCATCAAATTGAGGAAATCTAAGCTCCACACCCTCATCATCAGAGTTATGAGGGGTTAATAAAATTTCAAGCTCACTTTGATTTTCACTCTCATACCATTCAAAATTCATAGAATTAACTTCCTATGGATTAGGCATATTTCTTTGTTCAACTTCATCATCACCTATTGGATCACAAGTGTGTCACTTAGCCTGTCACACTCAGCAAAATATTCAAAGTTAGACACCACATCACTTTCACTCTCACTCTCAGTATCAGCCATATAAGTCTCATCACTTTCTTCCTCGACGTTACTTCCAAGTACTGGTCTTGCAGAATCATTAGCAATGATTTCAGAATCAGTTTGTGATCTTGCAGGTTCATTTTGAGGTTGAATTGGTGTATTGTCAATGATTTCAGAGTTGGATTGATGTATTTATTCAAGATGTGGACCAGTCGGTGGTTCAAAAATTGGCTGTGTTTGTTCAAGAGATGGAGAAATTGGTACATCCATGTTAATCTCTCTATTTTGCACAAATATTTCAATTTCATGCAAATGAATATCACTATAGACCTTGAACATGTCTAGAACCATTTTATCATTGCTAAGCATCACAAGTCCATCTACCATAGACATATTAGGCAATTTATACAAAACAACAACTGTAACAGGATAGCCAAGTTGTTTAATTAAATCCAGTATCTCAAAGAATGACATTCTATCAGAGTCCACATCCACAATACCAGACACTTCACCCCCCACATAAGAAAATGTGCCACGACTTCTTAAAATTTCACCCCCATGATAAATTTTAAAAGTGAAGAAAGTATTTGTCATGTTTCCGTCCCTGTGACCAAATTAATAAACAAATAATTAGTAATGCAAAAATATTGGTAACCACTTAGGAATTAATTAATGACATAAACCATAAAGGACCACAATGCAAAACAAATAAACAATAGAACTAATTCAATCAAGAGGTGGCCCAACAAGTCAAAAAAGTAGATCAGAAAAACAAAGCATGGCCTTAAAAAACATGTGCTTTGAATTGAAGTACCAAAGAACCATTATTTACTCAAAACAAACATGTTCATAAACAATAAGACAACACAAAATTTTGTTGAAAATTATGTTTTAATTCAAAATTGATATGCCATGTCAAACAAGAAAACTATATTTTCTTCTACGTTATATTGCAATTTTTCTGAGGTGTAAAAATATCTAATTAATGCAACTGTTTAAAAGGGAAAAAATTAAAGCCCTAAACTAAACTAAAGAGCACAAGGGTATTATGGGAACTTCAGAAAAATAATTAACACCGTTACATATTTAAGTGTTAAATATGAGATGGAGGGGGGTAAGTGTTACAATTCATACTTTAGGGGGGTAATTGATACACCCCCCATACTTTAGGGGGGCAAACTGTATTTAGCCCTTTAATTTTTATACAACATTTTAAAAGAATTTTAGGGGTATTATTTTACTGAAGAGTCCTCTTCTTTTTCAAGCAAACTCCTCGCATCAACATTGCTTTCTGATATGCTTTCACTGTGCTAACAGAAATTCAGAGCACATGGGTGTAGCTTTACATAAATCCTATTAATTTTTCTTCTTCGACTCACTTCCTCCCTTTTTCTATCTCGGAATTTTCATAAATAATTCCACAATAATTTGATTTGTGTATCTTTGTATTTGATGTTTGATTTGATTTCGTTTTTTCTGCTTCAGGATTTCAGGATTCAGATTTCAGATAGGTATACATGAAGATATTTTAGGATTCAAAAATCTTTGCTTCTTTTCCGAAAAGGTATTGATCTTTGTTTTTTTTCTAATCATGTACGAATGTCTCCTTGTAATTGATCTGCATCCCCGTCTAACTGGGTCTCTCTTCACGATTCCCACCATCAGGTAGTGTTAATTCCATGTTTTAGAGTTTCATTAGTCTGTTCTTTGTGACCTGTTATTCCTTTTTTTTATCGTATCTTTGTGTGTTCTTCAACTTATTGCATTACAAAGAAGTTTTTTCTTTTAAGATTGATATGTTGTATTCGTGCTGCAAATAAAAAAAATTTCTTTCCTCTTTCTTTCTTGTTTAAAAAACTTCAATTCATAGCAAGCTATATATGACTTTTCGGTTGTAGTGTTGAATCGGTGAAAAATGAGCTAGATTGATAAAAAAAAATTGGGTCATTTTGATAAATATTGGGTTAAATATTGAGACTAATTGTCCCACATTGGTTGAAAATAATAGTTAAGTCCACCTTATAAGGCATTGGACAATCCTCACCTTACAAGCTAGCTTTTGAGGTTGAGTTAGGCCCAAGCCAAGTAAGTGGACTAAGCCCAATCCATGTGGTGAATTCTAATATTAAAAGGGGTTAAAACGATAAAGTTTTTGAAAAAATCGAAGAAATCAATAAAAAAAACGAGTTAAGTTGTCTTTTGAGAAAGTAGGGGGCACATTTTGGGTTGAAAAGGAGAATTTGATCATTGTTGAATGTTTTCTATTATTAAAACTTAATACTTTGAATATAAGTGTTTAGGAAATACTTTTTTACTACTTTATCAATCTAAGAATCTGGAGATTCATAAGAAAGTAATAAAGTTAATGTAGAGATTCTGGTTGTCACTTAAAAATGCACAAGTGGCTTATTTTATTGCAATATTGTGAAAAAAGTGTTTGTTGCATCCTAATGTGGTAGCATTTGAAGAATGAAACACATGGTTTATGACTCTAAACAAGTACTTAGATTATTGTGACCGTATGTGATTTATATTAGTGAATATTCTCTTAATTGATATCACATTTATGTTGACTCTACAAACTGCTATCATTGAAAAATGCACTTTGAGCTTTGCCTATCCTTGTAAATATGAACATATACTGTTGCTGCTTTTTTTTAAGTGTCATTAAAGTTTTGCTGATACTTTTGAGATGTCGAGTTAGTTATCATCTTCTAATGCGTTGTCATTTGAAAAGTGGTCATGTAACTGTTTGATTGATTAATATGCTTCTGTGATTTTATCTGTCAGACTTATTCACTTCATCTGTTCTAAGTTGGTTTTAATTTAATTTTTCGCCAATTCCATATCTTCTCTCTTAGTTATTATTTTATTGCATTTTATCTCAATAATGTTTTCTTTTCTTTTCAGCTAGCTATTTTAACCAACAACCCATCTGCCTTAGGGAGACCATATTTAGGTATGGTTTATTGTCTTCAGCAAATTATAAGAAAATAATTCAATTCTGTAACGATATAACCCAAATTATCACACGAGCCTATTCGTATTTTTCGGAAAATGTCTCACACAGTCATATGACTATGATTTAAGCTTGTAATTGAAACGGTTTTCAGTAATAGATTGTGATTTTCGGTTTTGGGCTTTCGGATTCTATTTTTTGAGTTCGATTTTATTGATTTGGTTCCTTTTCTTGGTGGTTTTTGCCCATCTTATACTGTTTCTGCGTTTTCACAGCAGTGTGGCCTTCTGGTTCTTGTTTTGATTATGGAATTTATCGTTTTGGATGTTGTCTATATATGCACTTTCTATGGTTTCTTTGCCCCATGTTGTCTGTTGTTTTTGTTTTCACGAAGATTTATTTGGTCAAAAGATAGATTAAGACAATCTACATTAGTATACGGTGGTGAAAAGTTGTTTTTATTTTTTTTAACCAGCAACAATATAACAATTAAGACTGTGTGTGAGATACTGGCGAATCAGTTTTCTTCCAATGTTTTTATTAGCCATTAAAGTTCAAAATGTGATATTGGTGAATATATAACTGTGTGAGACATTTTCTGGAAAGTACTAATGGGATTGAATCTCTGGATTATGATTTTTACAATTTAGTTTTACACACAATGTAACTTAAATGATGTTTGATTAACTAAAAGTCTTTAAACTAACTTTCTGTTTGTTGCTTGTTCAAAATGTGATACTTGGTGAATATATAACTGTGTGTGAGACGTTTTCCAGATAGTACAAATGGGATTGAATCTCGTGGTAATTTCACATGTCAAAATATCTTCTTATTCACAGGCTTCCAATTAATTAATAGATGTTACTTTTAACTAGCATGGGAATTTCCCATTTTTATTAAAAATAGAGGGACTGTTATTATACTGGCGTTGTGGAACAATGTGCCGGAGTCAGAGGGCCCAATCATAGACAACCAACACGAAATCTTGCCTTTGCTAAGAGCAACTGGGTTAACAGTTTCTCCACATTATGGTATTAACCTATGTGTATATTTTTATAGTTATTTAGTGAGACTCTTTCAAGAATATATAACGATTTAATTGGATGATTGATTAATTGTTTTTGAACTTCAGGTGAATTTTTGGGATCCACATCTTCAACTGTCATAGTTTTGGATCCCCGGATTCGAGAGGTAGAAGCTCTCAAAGCCTGGTACTTGTTATCGCAATTGTAATGTTTTTAACTAAATAAATGAAATATAAGAACTTTGGTTTTTCTTACAGGCGTAATGACAATCTATCGGGCATCCTTAGTCAGTATCAACAAGAAAAAAATGTGTTCGTTCTAGAGATTTAGCCATACCGCCAAATATTAATATCAGTGCGGTTGCACGTGTACTATCACATAATCAAGTTCATATTTTTCTTCAAGTTAATTTTATATAATCATGTTGATTGTTGCTATCTTATTCAATCATATTTGCCTAAAAGATTCGATAATAACTTAAGCTTCTACGTTTTAGGCTGATAAATTTATCGTGCAAGTGCAAGCAATGGTGATAGATGTTACTCAAAAAATTTTCTACATGGGTTGTGCACTGTTTTGCACTGGCATCAATGCTTACTACGGATTTGTCTACACATTCTTTACTTGCAACAAAATAGGCCAAGGTTTTATCTACGCCCATTATGTATTTGAGTTTGATTAGTTCTAAAGTCGATGTAACTAATCAATGTCCTATTTCTTTTCACGATTAAGGGAAACAATGGTCCACACCCTCTTTGACGCCTCTGGTTTTTTAGATGCAATTGTTTTCGGTAGCCAGGCTTACCACATTACTGGCATCAATTGCATCAACTCCATGGAACTGCAAAATAAGGTATTTTTATTTTACTGAATTTACTTTATTAACTACAAAGTATACAATAGAGGCAGCAATATTGACGATTTAATATTGTGTTTTAGGGATTCCGTTTCCAACCTATGAGATCAACCAAAAACTGGACGGAAAAACTTTCCGGATGAAATTAAAGAAAAAAAAAGCGCCTTGTGAACCAAACAAACAAGTACCAGCACATTGTGGAAAAGATTTACATGAAAAAAAGTAACAATGCTGGTATAATTACCAGGCCCCTGCAAGTGCAGCCTCTAGGGGAGCAGCAAATTTCAATGGCTGGTTGGGTAACTGTAACTGTAAGCAACATGTGAAAGTCTACGAACAAACTCTGTGTTTTGATCAGAATGAAATATCAACGCACTCCCCGTCGACTTATTTTGACACCAACATATTAAGCTTAGTTTGTTTTTGTATGAAGTTGTTTTTGTCTGTCTTTTTCGAATATTAGTAGTTATTTTTGGATGTTGTCTATATATGCACTTTCTATGGTTTCTTTGCCCCTTTCATAGAGGTTGTCTGTTTGTTTTTTATTTCACGTTGGTCAAAAGGTAGATTAAGGCAATCTACATTAGTACTACGGTGGTGCAAAGTTGTTTTTGTTTTTTTTAACTAACAGCAATATAACAATTAAGACTATGTGTGGGATACTGGCGAATCAATTTTCTCCAATGTTTTTATTCGCCATTAAAGTTCAAATGTGATATTGGTGAATATATAACTGTGTGAGACATTTTCTGGAAAGTACTAATGGGATTGAATCTCTGGATTATGATTTTTACAATTTAGTTTTACACACAATGTAACTTAAATGATGTTTGATTAACTAAAACATCTTTAAACTAACTTTCTGTTTGTTGCTTGTTCAAAATGTGATACTTGGTGAATATATAACTGTATGTGAGACATTTTCCGGAAAGTACGAATGGGATTGAATCTCGTGGTAATTTTGCATGTCAAAATATCTTCTTATTCACAGGCTTCCAATTAATTAATAGATGTTACTTTTAACTAGCTTGGAAATTTCCCATTTTTATTAAAAATAGGGGGGTCTTTGTTATACTAGCGTTATGGAACAATGTGCCGGAGTCAGAGGGCCCAATCATAAACAACCACCACAAAATCTTGCCTTTGCTAAGAGCAACTAGGTTAACAGTTTCTCCACACTATGCTATTAACCTATGTGTATATTTTTATAGTTATTTAGTGAGACTCTTTCAAGAATATATAATGAATAAAAAAGGATGATGGATTAATTATTTTTGTACTTCGGGTGGATCTTTGGGATCCACATCTTCAACTGTCATAATTTTGGATCCTCGGATTCCAGAGGCAGAAGCTCTCAAAGCCTGGTAATTGTTTATCGCAATTGTAATGTTATTAACCAAATGAATGAAAATAAGAAATTTGGTTTTTCTTTACATACGTAATGATAATCTATTGAGCATCCTTAGTGCAGTATCAACAAGAAGAAAATGTGTTCGTTCTAGAAATTTAGCAATACCGCCAAATAACAATATCAATGTGGTTGCGCGTGTACTATCAGATAATCAGGTTCATATCTTTCCTCAAGTTAATTTTATATAATCCTGTTGATTGTTGCTATCTTATTCAATCATATTTGCCTAAAAGATTCGATGATAACTTAAGCTTCTTCGTTTTAGGCTGATAAATTTATCGTGCAAGTGCAAGCAATGGTGATAGATGTTACTCAAAAATTCTTCTACATGGGTTGTGCACTGTTTTACAGTGACATCAATGCTGACTACGGATTAGTCTACACATGCTCTACTTGCAAAAAAAAAAAACTCAGGGTAGGCCAAGGATTTGTCTACACCCATTATGCATTTTAGTTTGAATAGTTCTACAGTCGATGTAACTAACCAATGTCCTATTTCTTTTCACGATTGAAGGAAACAATGGTCCTCACCCTCTTTGACACCTCTGGTTTTTTTGATGCAACTGTTTTTAGTAGCCAGGCTTACCATATTACTGGCATCAATTGCATGAACTACATGGAAATGCAAAACAAGGTATTTTTATTTTACTGAATTTACTTTACTAACTACAATATAGGCAGCAATATTGACGATTTAATATTATATTTTAGGGATTCCGTTTCCAACCTATGAGATCAACCAATAACTGGATGGAAAAACTTTCGTGATGAAATCAAAGAAAAAAAAAACGCCTTGTGAACCAAACAATCATAAGCACATTGTGGAAAAGTTTTACATGAAAAAAAGTAACAATGCTTGTATGATTACTAGGCCCCTGCAAGTGCAACCTCTAGGGGAGCAGCAAATTTCAATGGCCGGTGGGTAACTGTATCTGTGTTTTGATCGGAATGAAATATCAATGCACTCCCCGTCGACTTATTTTGACACCAACATATTAAGCTTAGTTTGTTTTTGTATGAAGTTGTTTTTGTCTGTCTTTTTCGAATATTAGTAGTTATTTTTGGATGTTGTCTATATATGCACTTTCTATGGTTTCTTTGCCCCTTTTATAGATGTTGTCTGTTTGTTTTTGTTTTCACGAAGATTTATTTGGTCAAAGGTAGATTAAAGCAATCTACATTAGTACTACGGTGGTGAAAAGTTGTTTTTGTTTTTTTAACTAACATCAATATAACAATTAAGACTGTGTGTGGGATACAGGCGAATCAGTTTTCTTCCAGTGTTTTTATTTGCCATTAAAGTTCAAATGTGATATTGGTGAATATATAACTGTGTGAGACATTTTCCGGAAAGTACTAATGGGATTGAATCTCTGGATTATGATTTTTACAATTTAGTTTTACACACAATGTAAGTTAAATGAAGTTTGATTAACTAAAAAGTCTTTAAACTAACTTTCTATTAGTTGCTTGTTCAAAATGTGATACTTGGTGAATATATAACTGTATCTGAGACATTTTCCGAAAAGTACGAATGGGATTGAATCTCGTGGTAATTTTGCAAGTCAAAATATCTTCTTATTCACAGGCTTCCAATTAATTAATAGATGTTACTTTTAACTAGCTCGGAAATTTCCCATTTTTATTAAAAATAGGGGGTCGTTGTTATACTGGCGAACAATGTGCCGGAGTTAGAGGGCCCAATCATAAACAACTACCACAAAATCTTGCCTTTGCTAAGAGCAACTGGGTTAACAGTTTCTCCACACTATGCTATTAACCTATGTGTATATTTTTATAGTTATTTAGTGAGACTCTTTCAAGAATATATAATGAATTAAAAAGGATGATTGATTAATTATTTTTGTACTTCGGGTGGATCTTTGGGATCCACATCTTCAACTGTCATAGTTTTGGATCCTCGGATTCCAGAGGCAGAAGCTCTCAAAGCCTGGTAATTGTTTATCGCAATTGTAATGTTATTAACCAAATGAATAAAAATAAGAAATTTAGTTTTTCTTTACAGGCGTAATGATAATCTATCGGGCATCCTTAGTGCAGTATCAACAAGAAAAAAATGTGTTCGTTCTAGAGATTTAGCCATACCGCCAAATAACAATATCAGTGTGGTTGCGCGTGTACTATCACATAATCAGGTTCATATTTTTCCTCAAATTAATTTTATATAATCTTGTTGATTGTTGCTATCCTATTCAATCATATTAACTTAAAAGATTCGATGATAACTTAAGCTTCTTCGTTTTAGGCTGACAAATTTACCGTGCAAGTGCAAGCAATGGTGATAGATGTTACTCAAAAATTCTTCTACATGGGTTGTGCACTGTTTTGCAGTGGCATCAATGCTGGCTACGGATTAGTCTACACATGCTCTACATGCAAAAAAAAAAAAAAAAACTCAGGCTAGGCTAAGGATTTGTCTACGCCCATTATGCATTTGAGTTTGAATAGTTCTACAGTCGATGTAACTAACAATGTCCTATTTCTTTTCACGATTGAAGGAAACAATGGTCCTCACCCTCTTTGACGCCTCTGGTTTTTTAGATGCAACTGTTTTTAGTAGCTAGGCTTACCACA
The DNA here is from genome assembly GCA_038501285.1 of Penstemon eatonii. Lineage (NCBI taxonomy): Eukaryota > Viridiplantae > Streptophyta > Magnoliopsida > Lamiales > Plantaginaceae > Penstemon > Penstemon eatonii. The sequence goes on along the minus strand of CM076715.1, from coordinate 52,824,829 downwards.
TTACTGGCATCAATTGCATCAACTACATGGAAATGCAAAACAAGGTATTTTTATTTTACTGAATTTACTTTACTAACTACAATATAGGCAGCAATATTGATGATTTAATAGTGTCTTTTAGGGATTCCGTTTCCATCCTATGAGATCAACCAAAAAACTGGATGGAAAAACTTTCCTGATGAAATTAAAGAAAAAAAAGCGCCTTGTGAACCAAACAATCAAGTAGCAGCACATTTTGGAAAAGTTTTACATGAAAAAAAGTAATAATGCTGGTATTATTATTAGGCCCTGCAAGTACAACCTCTAGGGGGGCAACAAATTTCAATGGCTGGTGGGTAACTGTAACTATAAGCAACATGTGAAAGTCTTCGAAACAAACTCTGTGTTTTGATCGGAATGAAATATCAACGCACTCCCTGTCGACTTATTTTGACACCAACATATTAAGCTTAGTTTGTTTTTGTATGAAGTTGTTTTTGTCTGTCTTTTTCGAATATTAGTAGTTATAATAAACCCACTGGTTCAGTGTATGTTTCTAGGGATACCTTTTTGTACAAGTCCTTCAATTTGAAACAGTTGAAACAGAGAAGGGCTTTTAAGGGTTGTTTATGTTTTAGGGATACCTTTTTATATAAATCCTTCGTTTTTTAACAGTTGTATCAGAGAAGGGCTTTTATTTTTTTTTTTTTTTGGTTTTTCAAGGGTTTAATCCCTTTCGAGGCGCGTCGGGCACATAAAGTGGGAACCTCTCCCAACAGGGATTCGAACCTGAGTCCGCTACTTTGTAGTGACTAGTCCCTTCCACTAGACCAATCACCTGTTGGTGAGAAGGGCTTTTATGGATAGATAATAAATGCTCTGCTTGGTGTAACATATCTTCTACATAATTTCACACTCCACATCTTTTCAAGTTGAATATCAAATTCCACATACATCAAGTTTTATTTCTCCTGCATTTCAAATATTCATTACTCCTACGAATCAATTTTCCTACAAGAAAATGATATTCGTTGGCCTTCTTTCCTATAATAATTCTTTAGCATCTAAAGGTTTTTCTTCATAACTAAACATTTCGATTCTGCTAGAAAAATAGTAACTCCTATTGGTTTGCCAAATTTATTTCAATGAAAAAATGGACAACAATCACCACCTCCAATAGTAAAAAAAAAAAAAAAAAAAGAGAGTGAGATTAATGTATCGAATTAATAAAAAAATAGAAATTACCATAGGCTTCTGAATTCATTCTAATGTACGTAAAGCTTAGTGTTATGGACTGTTTTTTTATTCAATTGTTACTTTAAAAATCCTATTGACTTTTATGTAAAGAGAAGTCTAAATTCTTTTGTGTAAAATATCGACTAGGCTTGTCATATTAATTAAACATAATTAAAAAATTTGGTTGAATGAGTTTTGAAACTCGATTCAAATTTTATTTTATAATTTTAGAAATTAAAAAGTAAAGTATGTCACTACTCCAATTTGCGAGGATAAAAATTATTTCTGGCAATCCGACCATTTTAAACCTTTTTTTTTATGAACTTCAAAATTTTATGAAAGAGTAAGAAATCATGTAGCATATATATCTAGGAATATTTAGTATTATGGAATTACTATAGGTCTAATTTATTTCATCAATATAAATAAACACTTATTCTTTTGGATGCTCTAGGGAAAAAATGCACCTCAACATATTCGATGGAAGCGGATCGCTCGACGTAACTGTGTTTGGTAATCATGCTACCAAGTTAACTGAAATGGCTACTTCTAGGTGCATAGAATTGAACAATGAGGTTCCGTTTATTTTCCATAATTTCTCTGCCCACAAACCCACACATCCAGCTATAATTCTTTTGTATATTGCAGGGCGCTCCACTTCCCCGCGAAACAATAAACCAATCCCTCTCTGGTAAATCATTCATTATGAAAATTAGAAAGAGGGGAAGGTCCATTGGAGATTCAATGCAATACCAATATGTCGTGCTCAACATGCTTGAGCGTAAAGCAGAAGACGATATTGATTGCAGCAGTAGTACCATGAATTCCAAATCACCTGAAGGTTCGCATTATAATTACCTAAACTCGACTTAATTAATATCTTTTCTAATTAACCTGTTGGATAAAGATGAAGATGAAGAAGCACTGAAGACAATAAGTAAAGGGAGGTTTTGATGAATTCCAAAACTTCAAATCTGCTAAGTATAAATTAACTTAGCTGATATCCCGTTGAAGAATTTTTGACTAAGTAAAGAAGATATCAGAAGAGTCAAAATTCAAGGTCCAAGGCTACTGATCTGCTGAAGGAAAGAAATCAGACTGGTGAAGATCAGCCGACTCAAAACAAATTTGTTCAAGTTTGAGATCAGCTTAGTTCGCCATCAGACTAGTACTTTCGTCAGCCAAGTGGAAAAGATCAAGAAGCCATCCCAACGGTAATAAATGCCCCTGAAAGTAATAAATGCTGAAGTACAAGGCTATTAAAGACAAATGATTGAAGAAATACTTCGCATCAGCTGGATGCATTTAATGCTGCCTGCAGAAAAGTACTGTTGACAGTACGGACAGACTGCAGAGAGCCGTTCGCGGAAATTAAGGACCAGTACTCGAGGTTTTTAAATCTTGTCTCTCTAACGAACATTTTTCAAACCTCAAGTATAAATAGCTGTAGAGACGAAGAGAAAAATAACAACACAATCTCTGAGAAGAATTTCAAAGCAAAATCTCTTAAGTCTCAAGAACAGCTCACTCATCAGCTCTGTCATTTATTGACTGAAGCCGACGTTGAAGATCAAAGTTAAACACATTTTTCTGAGTGAAATCTGTTAGAGTGTTGTGAGGAGTAGATATCCATCTTTGTGAGTGATATTACTTTGGAGAATAGGAGTTTCTTTGTGATTTCCTGCTGCGAACTTGTGGCTTATCATTTGTTGTAAAGCAAAAGCAGAGTGTACTAATTACTTTGTGTTCTTAGTATAACCCAAGATCTGTGTGAGTTGGAAGAGTGGATTAAAGGATATTTACATCCATTTAACCACTATAAAAATCTGTGTGTTTTTACTTGCATTTTTACTTGCATATTTTTAGTTGCATAAAAACACTTTGGTTTAACTGTTTGAAAAGTTTTAAAAGGAAAGAAGTTTTATAAAACTGGGGATCAAACTTTCAAACTACTAAGTTTACTTGTGAAAAACACTTTACAAATCCGCTGCAGGTACTCTAAGTATTGAAACTATATTTAGCAAAATCAGCTAAGAAATTATCAGACTAGCGGTCAACGAAGCTGTTCAAAGATTTATTTGAGATTAGTCAAGTAACTTACTGTTCGGTAACAGCTTAGTCTATTTAAGTTAGAACAAAAATTTTAAAGTTATAAATTGTCACAAAGTTTAGAGGTCTATTCACCCCCCCCCTAGACCTCATCTGACCAATTGGGACCAACAAGTGGTATCAGAGCGGGTGGTTCATTAGAATCAGCTGCCTGATCAACTAGCTTGATCCGAGTGTTTTTCAAAGGTTTTTCAAACTTTTCAAAAGAGCATATTTTGAAAAATTAAAATTTTTGAAAAATGAATTGTATCAGCCATGTTCCCCACATTGCTGGTATGAGCTTTGAAGACTGGAAAATCAGAATGGAGATTTTCCTGGCTGCTTACAATGATAACATGTACACATGTATCATCAAAGGTCCATTCAAATTCACCAAGACTATCACGGTTGATGAAGCTGAAATAGTGGTGGAAAAAGATCTAACAGAAATGACAATCGAAGAAATAAAGCTGTTCAATCTGGATAAAGTTGGCCGTTTCATCATGAAATCGATTTGACAAAGTCAAGCACTGCAAGACTGCCAAAGAGATGTGGGATAAGGTTCGTGACATGAGCGAAGGAAACGACGCCATCAAAGAGCATCAGCTGAGTGTTGCTCTGGAAAAGCTGTACAACTTCAAGATGAAGTCTGCGGAAACCATTGATCAGATGGATACAAGGTTTACAAGGACGCTGAATAAAGTTTTGAAGCTTGGAAAAACCTTCACTGATAAGGAGATAACCGTCAGAGTGCTGAAGGCTCTACCTCCAAAGTTCAACATGAAGGTGATAGCCATGGAAGAGTCAAGAGATCTGGGAAAGATTTCACTCACCCAGCTGTTCTCAGTACTCAAGGCGTACGAGTATAAACTGCCAAGAATGGGTGTTGAAGAAACCTCTACTTCAAGTCCCACAGCTGCACTTGTTGCTGCTGAAAATCCTAGAAGGCCAGCCTACAAAAGCAAAGATGTGGACTCATCTGATGAAGCCACAATACTCAACAAAAAGGAGTACACTGCTGGAGACGTTGCATTGCTGATGAACAACTTCAAAAAGTTCTACAGACGAAAAATGAAGAACAAATATAACAATGCCTCTACTTCTAACCCTACTTCTTCTTCTCAAGATAAGGATTCTTATAAATCCAAAATGATGTGCTATAACTGCAGGAAACTGGGTCATTTCATCAGAGACTGCCCATATCCTAAAGCTGAGAAGTATACAGAAGAGGAAAAGAGAATTAGAAAGGAAAGAAAGCATCAGAAAGGCAAGGTGCTGGTAGCAGAAGCAAAAAAGCTAGCTGCTGTCTACTCATCTGATTCTGATTCAGATACAGACACTTCTGATGAAGAATCTTCTGATGAAGAGAGTTCTGCTCTTCTCTGCCTGATGGCTAAGGAATCTGATAACTCCGAGAATGATGAGGTAACTCCTCTTGATAATGAATTATTTAATTCATTTGAACAAATGATGCTCAACAATACAAGTATTGCTGATGCATTCAAAAAGCTTAAGGAAGAGATGATATTGCTGAAAGAGCAAAACAGTTCACTGAAACTTTAAGCTGAAAAGCCAAGAGAATCAGCTGAATACAAACTGCTTGAGCAAGAGAATGAATCTCTGAAAGCTTAATGTGAAGTTTATAAGGGTAAAATCATTGAGCTTGAGAAAGTCATTGAGTCTCATGATAAGTCATCTGTTGCATCCACTCACATGTCTAGTAAACAGAAGACACATTTAGATCAGGATAAGTTAGAATTGAACCATACTGAAAAGTTTATATCAGCTGACAATAGTAAGGTCATTTTGTATGTTCAGACTACTAAACCTACTTCACCTGAGAAAGTATTAAAGGAGACGAAAACTCCTAAGGCTAAAAAGAGCAAAGAGCCTAGTGTAGGAAAACAGACTGGTAAGTCCAAACAGAAGAGTCCTAGGAAGTCTTTTGATAAGACCAAAACCAATCAGACTAGTGATAAGACTAAGTCGTCTGTTAATGAGCAAGCATCTAGTAAACCAAAGAAGCATAAAAACAAGAAAAATCAAAATGCTTGGTATGGAAATGAGTCATATTATGTGCAACCTGCTGCATATCCTCCTATGTATCATGCACCTCAATTTCCAACTTACTATGCACCATATCATGCTCATTCAATGCATGCATATCCTCCTTATCATGCATCTTATTCTACTTATGAACATTATCCTTATCATGCTGATTATCATCAACATAGCAAATCTGATAAACATGAAACTGTTCATGCTCCTGCCAAACAACAGAAACCTAAGAAGCCTAAGAATTCATCATCTTGGGTTATCAAAGGTTGAACTAATCCTTCAGGACCCTCTCAATAAAGGGTACCTAAAACAATTTTATTTTGTTTTGTAGGTTAGGACTAGGAGTAGGAGTAAAGTAGAGAAAATCTGGTACTTGGACAGTGGGTGTTCAAGACACATGTGTGGAAACATACATGAGCTGACTGATGCTGTTGCTGTGGATGGTCCTAAAGTTACTTTTGGGGACAACAAAGAAGACAATATTGTAGCAAGTGGAAAGCTGATCAAAGGCAACATTGAGATATCTGACGTCTCTTATGTTAAAGGCTTCAAATACAATTTGCTGAGCATAAGTCAATTTTGTGACAAAGGATATTCGGTCATCTTCTCAACAGATAAGTGCTACGTTGAACAGATAGGTACAAAGAAGGTCATTTTATCTGGAAGACGACAAGGAAATATCTACACAGTGAACTGGAATTCTGCTGAAAAGAATTCAACTGTTTGTTTGGTGGCATCAACACCAAGTGAAATCAGTTGGCTGTGGCACAAAAAAATGAACCATGTGAATTTCAAGACCATCAACAGACTAATCAAGAACAATCTGGTAGAAGGAATTCCAAAGACAGTCATGAGCAAAGACAAGCTTTGTGACGCCTGTCAGAAGGGTAAACAAATCAAGCCATCTTTCAAAAGCAAGAAGCATCAATCTTCTGGAAGAATATTGGAGCTGCTACAAACTCTACTGTTGAAGAGTATTGTAATGCCAGAGGGATCAGTCATGAGTACTCTGCTGCCAGAACCCCTCAAAAGAACGGAGTTGCTGAAAGGAGAAACAGAACTCTTAAAGAAGCTACCAGGACAATGATAGCTGAAGCTAAATTGTCTCAAAGATTTTGGGCAGAAGCAACAAATACAGCATGCTTTACCCAAAACATATGCATGATCAACAAGCACCAAAACAAGACTCCATATGAAGTTTGGAACAACAGGAAGCCAAACATTCATTACTTTAAAATATTTGGTTGTAAATGCTTTGTTTTAAATAATGGGAAAAATCACCTTACTGCTTTTGCAGAGAAGGCTGATGAAGCAGTATTTGTAGGATACTCTACTGTTAGTAAAGCTTATAGAGTCTTTAACAAAAGAACTTTACTTATCGAGGAATCCATTCACGTAGTATTTGATGAACCAAATCAATCTTCTGAAAAGAATCAAAGTACTAATCAAGATCAGTCTACTGATTTACAGAAATTGAATGTTGGAAAGAATGAAGAATATGTTCCCATCATACTACCTGATCTCAACCAACTGATAACTCAAGTGCTGTTCAAAATCACAATGATGATTGTCTAACAGACGAGTTTCAAACAGCTGACAGACCAGAGACTGTTCAACAGACAACAAATGTTCAACAGACTACTACTGGAACTCCAACAGTAGTGTTGCAAGATGAAAACAAAGGACAACATTATGATTTGCATCCCGATCTTAGATGGCTCAAGAATCATCCACCAGAACTGGTGATTGGTGATCATTTGGATAAAGTAAAGACAAGGAGAGTTGCTGCAAGTGAAGCAATGTTTGTCAGCTTCCTATCTCAAATTGAGCCCAAACAGATTGAAGAAGCTCTTAGTGATTCAAACTGGATTGAAGCTATGCAAGAAGAGCTAAATCAATTTGAAAGGAATGAAGTATGGTACTTAGTTCCTAGACCAAGTCATCAAAGAGTCATTGGCACTAAATGGGTATTCAGGAACAAAATGAATGAAGATGGTGTTGTCATCAGAATTAAAGCTAGATTAGTGGACAAGGGTTATTGCCAAGAAGAAGGCATTGACTTTGAGGAGACCTTTGCACCAGTAGCAAGATTAGAGGCTATCAGACTCTTTCTTGCCTATGCTGCTCACAAGAATTTCACAGTCTATCAGACGGATGTGAAATCAGCTTTTCTCAATGGAGAATTGCAAGAAGAAGTCTATGTTGAACAACCACCTGGATTTGAAGCCTATCAAGAAGAAGACAAGGTGTATCGTCTGAAGAAAGCCCTCTATGGACTGAAACAGGCTCCAAGAGCAGGGTATGATACCTTATCTGATTTCCTTTTAATTAAAGGATTTCGTAAAGGTAAGGTTGACAAGACCTTGTTCACTATTGAATGGGAAGAACATATTTTGCTTGTGCAAATTTATGTGGACGATATTATTTTTTGTTCAACTAATCAACATATTTGTGATAAGTTCTCAAAGCTGATGTAGAACAATTTTGAAATGAGCATGATGGGAGAACTTAACTATTTTCTTGGTTTGCAAGTAAGACAGTTGACTGATGGAATCTTCATCAGCCAAGAAAAATACACAAAGGATCTGTTCAAGAAATTTGGTATGGAAACTAGCTCTACTGCTAACATTCCAATGTCTGCTAGTCTTCGTTTGGATAAAGATGAAGATGGCAAATCAGTGGACATAACCAAGGAATCTGGATATTAACAGCTAGCAGACCTGATATTATGTACTTTGTTGGGGTTTGTGCGAGGTATCAATCAAATCCTAAGGAATCTCACCTCTTAGCTGCCAAAAGGATACTCAAGTATCTTAAAGGTACTGAAGATTTGGGATTGTGGTATCCTAGGGAATCTGGATTTGAACCCATTGGATATTCAGATTCTGACCTTGCTGGCTGCAAGATTGACAGAAAAAGCACAACAGGCGCCTGTCAGTTCTTAGGTAGTCGTCTGATCTCATGGATGAGTAAGAAACAGACTTCAGTATCCATATCAACTGCTGAAGCTGAATATATAGCTGCTGGAGCTTGTTGTGCACAAATATTATGGTTGAAGCATCAACTAGAAGATTACAACATAAAAATCAGTGGAATCCCTATCTACTGTGACAATACAAGTGCAATCAGCCTTACTCAGAATACTACAAGTCATTCAAGGACTAAGCATATTGAGATCAAGCATCATTTTATTAGAGATCATGTGAAGAAAGAAAATGTCATGATAGAATATGTATTTACTGAAAATCAGATTGCTGACATCTTCACAAAACTTCTAAGTGAGACAAGGTTTTCAACTCTAAGAGCTTAACTAGGTTTATTAAAATTGGATGCATAAGCTGAGGGGGAACTCATCAGAAGACTGAAGTTTAACAGCTTACTCATCAAGTTTATCTTCAAGGATTAACTCTCAACAGACTAGTTAACTTATGAATTCTTAAAGTCAGGGGGAACGTGTAAGACTAGCGGTACTTCTGATTAAAAGATGAAATTTGTTGATGACAGTTAGTTGAAGTTATGTTTTCAACAGAAGATTCAAATCTTGAAGATTGAAGATTTATTATCTAGCTGGATTGACAAACAGCCGAGGAAGGTTATCAGCTATTGGCTTTCACTGATAACAGCTTTGTCATCAAGACAGTAGTCCATCAGATAAGTATTTATTTTACTCGTCTGATCACCTACGTAAAAGCTTACTGCCTAAAACGTTTTATTTTAAAACACGCTTTTACAAGTGATAAAAGAGCGGTACATTTTCCCGCTCCTCATTTAATGCGATTTGAATTTGAAAGGTCGTAACTGACACCGCACGATCAGAACTGACAAGAAACGGATCTAACGGTTAGCTGGTATCACGGAAACCGAAATACCCTAACTCTGTAAATCCCTATCTGATCAGCTCAGTAGATCTTTACGCACCCAAATATTCAAAGAGCACTTGTGAGCAAAAATCTTTGCAACTTTCTGCAAAAATTCTTCTTTTTCACTAACTTTCAACAGAATTGAGATGGCATCCAGTCAAGATTCAAAGGCTGAAGGGATGTACCTTGTGTACGATTCCTATTACCAATCTGGTACCACGTTGATGAAAGAACTGCTGGAGAAATTCAAATCGGCCTCCCTGGTAAATTTCATGGAATACCATGAGGGTTTGGTGTGGACTGATCAAGTCCTGGAATACTACCGCACTGCAACTGTGGATTCCACCAAGTTGGAGATCAAAGCCACTGTCGGAGGTAAATCCATAACCATTACTCCTCAGTTGCTTCATGAGACGTTTGGACTATCCATCAGCGGACGTCATGACGTCACTGCTCTGACCAAGGAGAAACATCAACTATTCTGGGCAATCTGTGCCAAAAAGGGTGAGATGTTGACTGGCAACATCAAGAAGAAGCAGCTAACAGACGAGTATCAGAGGATGGCTGATATAGTCTGCAAGCTGATTGAAAACTGCACCTTCTCCCAGGATGTTGTGACTATGAAGGGGTTCAGTATAATGACTGCTATTTACTATGGATTGGAGGTGAACTGGTCCACAGTAATCTGGTATATCTTTGCAAATTTCTTGGACAAGAAAAGCAAGAGCAAGGCCCCTCAAACCAATCACAGAATCACTCTCAGCTATCTGCTGTTCAAGATGGGCTGTGAGGTGACAAATGGAAAGGAAATTCATTCTGGCAAGGCAATGTCAAAGTATTTGCCTGTTCTCAAAAGAAAGGCTGACGAAGCTGAAGCAGAAGAAGAAACAGAGGAACCAAATGAGGCTCCTGCCAAAAGGCCAAGGGGATTAGTCAAAACAGCTCAGCTAGCTGTTGAGACTTAAAAGAAAAAGGCTGCTGACGAGCCTAAGGAGAAAGCTCCAAAGAAGTTGAAGAAAGTGGTTGATGTTGAAGTTGAAAAGATCATAGATCAGACCACTGCTGATGTCAGGAACATGTCCCCTGCATCATCTTCTAGAACTCCATCTGCTGAAGTGCCTGATGAGAATGTCTCTCACAGGACCAGAAGTCAAATAAGGGATACTGCTGCTTCCAGACTTGCTCAAGGAAGACCAAAGAAGACAGCAAGAAAACAAATGACTTTTGTGGAAGAGCCCACTAAGCTGGTGGACTTAGTAAGATAAAGTCCTCAAACAGCAGAGAGGCCTGTTGGAGCTGAAGAAGCTTCTGTTGCTGAACAGTTGAGGTTGCTAAACCTCAGGATGATCCTGATGTGATGATCATCCATCCCATTGCAGCTGCACCTCTTGCATGTGCTGCTCCTCAACCTGCCCCAGCTGACAAGGGAAAGAAAAAGTTTGTGATCAAGAAGAAAAATATCTCTGCAGCTGATAAGAAGAAAAGGGAGGAAGCTGAGCAGAGGAAAAGAGATGAGTTGGAAGAAAAGAAGGCATTAGAACTGAGCAAGATTCAGGAAGCTAAGGATGCTGAAAGAAGAAAAATGTCTGAAGCTGAAAGAAAGGCAGCTGAAGACGATGAGCTTGCTATGGTCATTGAGATCAGTAAAACTGATGCTCATGGACCAGTTCATGCTGGAGGCATCAAAATTGATGAAGGCAAAGATGAAGACAAAAAGAAGCCTAAGATGCCTGCTGGAGAGGTCAATCCAAAGGAGAAGTATGAAGTAAGAAGAGCTTTTGACATTATCCATGCTGATAAAGCTCTCTTCAAAAGGTTTGAAAAGACCATGGCTTATTATGACCAGAAGCTGATGCTGAAGACTCTATCCACCCACGAAAAGCCTAGATACATGAAATGGAGAGATTATAGGCTGAACAGATCTGCTGCAGAGCTAGCTAATGAAGAAAAATGGGTTCTAAATTGGCTAAGGACTGACTCTATTCAAAAAGCCTTGGATCCTCACTTTGTAAGGGATGCTATGCATCAATATGCTAAGGATTATGCTATGGAGGAAGCCAAGATCATTAAAAACACTTTGCCTGCAAAGAGAAGAAAATATGATTATGTTGTTGAGAGAGCAATCAACATAGCTGTTATGACCGCCTTGAAGAGATGGGCAGAAAGGTCAAAATATCAGCAAGGATGTTCAAGCGAATTGCCTCAGCTGCCAAGCATTCAACAAATCATATTTGGCAAGGAAGTCAAAGACTACTCTGAAGTGCCTAAGGGAAACGGAGCTTTTCAAAATCCATGGATCATTGTGCGACAAATCCGTCAAACAACATCCTTTAATGATGATGGCACAATCACTAGTTTATTCTATAACGATGTCACTGATGAGCACAAAGCTGCTGATGAAACCTTAGCAATTGAGTGGAATGCTAAGGAATCAAAAGCTGATCAGGAGACAGAACTGAAAGATGCCCCTGTCCACCAGGAAAATGAAGGAAGGGAAGCTGCTGATTCTGCTTCATCAAGTGATCTGCATTCATCACTGATGGAAGTCTTCCAGATGCTGATGGAGAATCAAATGAAAGAACTAGAAGAGAAGAACAGCATGCAGCTGAAGAAGTTGCAACAAGAGTTGGCAGAGTCCAACAGCTCACAGCTGAAGAAGTTGCAACAAGAGTTGGCAGAGTCCAACAGCTCACAGCTGAAGAAGTTGCACCAAGAGTTGGCAGAGTCCAACAGATTACAGCTTGAAAGCATGCAACTCCTTACTGCAAGAACTATCAGGAATGCCATTGATAGTTTTCCCATGCCTGAAGATTATTCCAAGCAGATGATGCAAAGCTTTGTTGAAATGAACAGAAATGTTGAAGATGTGAAGGCTGATGTCAACCATCTTCATGCTGCTTTAAAGAGAGCTGAAAACAACATAGCTGATCTCACTACAAACTTCATCAAGATCAGTGAAGAAGAGAAGGCAATTAATGTTGGGTTGTTGCAGGAACTTAACAAAGCTGGAGATGTTATCCATGAAGAACTTTCCACTATGCAAATCAACATTGACTGCTTCAATGATCAAAATGACAACATCAGCACCACTCTCACTCATCTAACTGCAAGTCATGATGTAGTTAATCAGAATTTGAAGGCTTTATGTGCTGCTATGAAGATTCCTACTGTTGCACTTAACCCAGCTGCTGAACCTGATAATGTCACCAAGTCTGATGATGACAAAAAGGGGGAAGATAAAAGGGAAGATCCAACTAAGGAAACTGCTGCTGCTGCTGCTGCTGATGCTGAAGCTAAGAAGACTGAAGAAGATGCTGAAGAGACTAAAGCTGCTGAAGAGGTTGGAAAGGTAGAAGGCAAAGAAAAGTCTAAAGAAGAGACCAAGGAAAAAGCCAAACCTGATGAGGAAATGGCTGTAACCAAGGAATCTGCTGAAGAACAAACAGAGCCACTTACCAAGTACAAGAACACTGAATCAGCTAAGAAAGCAATGGAAGAGCTGAAGGAGCAGCAACTGAAAGAGAAGATGGAAGCTGCGAGGTCAATTCTTCTTTTGGATGAGGATGCTGATGAAGATGAAGAGGAAGAAGAAGATGATGAAGAATCATCTTATGAATATGAAGAAGTGCTGGAAGGATCTGATGAATAAGCTGATAGTTAGCATAGACAAATCTGTTTGTAATCAGTTTACTTTATCTATCTTTCAGACATCTCATCTGATCAGAAACTGTAACTTGTACTCACTTATAAGATTATCAATAAAAAGTTCAAGTTTCTGTTTCCAACATATATTTTCTATCTCAGAAAATTTTGAAGGTAACAAACTTTAGCATAGGTAAAACAGGTACTTAGCTAAAGTTTTGTCATCATCAAAAAGGGGGAAATTGTTGGATAAGGATGAAGATGAAAAAGCACTGAAGACAATAAGTAAAGGGAGGTTTTGATTAATTCCAAAACTTCAAATCTGCTAAGTATACATTAACTTAGCTGATATCCCTTTGAAGAATTTTTGACTAAGTAAAGAAGATATCAGAAGAGTCAAAATTCAAGGTCCAAGGCTACTGATCTGCTGAAGGAAAGAAATCAGACTGGTGAAGATCAGCCGACTCAAAACAGATTTGTTCAAGTTTGAGATCAGCTTAGTTCGCCATCAGACTAGTACTTTCGTCAGCCAAGTGGAAAAGATCAAGAAGCCATCCCAACAGTAATAAATGCCCCTGAAAGTAATAAATGCTGAAGTACAAGGCTATTAAAGACAAATGATTGAAGAAATGCTTCGCATCAGCTGGGTGCATTTAATGCTGCCTGCAGAAAAGTATTGTTGACAGTACGGACAGACTGCAGAGTGCCGTTCGCGGAAATTAAAGACCAGTACTCGAGGTTTTTGAATCTTGTCTCTCTAACGAACATTTTTCAAACCTCAAGTATAAATAGCTGTAGAGACGAAGAGAAAAATAACAACACAATCTCTGAGAAGAATTTCAAAGTAAAATCTCTTAAGTCTCAAGAATAGCTCACTCATCAGCTCTGTCATTTGTTGACTGAAGCCGACGTTGAAGATCAAAGTTAAACACATTTTTCTGAGTGAAATATGTTAGAGTGTTGTGAGGAGTAGATATCCATCTTTGTGAGTGATATTACTTCGGAGAGTATGAGTTTCTTTGTGATTTCCTGCTGCGAACTTGTGGCTTATCATTTGTTGTAAAGCATAAGCAGAGTGTACAAATTACTTTGTGTTCTTAGTATAACCCAAGATCTGTGTGAGTTGGAAGAGTGGATTAAAGGATATTTACATCCATATAACCACTATAAAAATCTGTGTGTTTTTACTTGCATTTTTACTTGCATATTTTCAGTTGCATAAAAACACTTTGGTTTAACTGTTTGAAAAGTTTTAAAAGGAAAGAAGTTTTTTAAAACTGGGGATCAAACTTTCAAACTACTAAGTTTACTTGTGAAAAACACTTTACAAATCCGCTGCATGTACTCTAAATATTGAAACTAATTTTAGCAAAATCAGCTAAGAAATTATCAGACTAGTGGTCAACGAAGCTGTTCAAAGATTTGTTTGAGATCAGCCAAGTAACTTACTGTTCGGTAACAGCTTAGTTTGTTTAAGTTAGAACAAAAGTTTTAAAGTTAAAAATTGTCAAAAAGTTTAGAGGTCTATTCACCCACCCCCCCCCCTAGACCTCATCTGACCACTTGGGACCAACATAACCTATTTATGTTTATTTGCCCACAGAGCCTATTACTGAATCCGAGTCCAACGTGTCCACGGCAGATAACCCCAAATCTGCTGAAGATGTCATTACAACTTCTCAAGGATGCTAAATATTGTTCCTACTGCATCAACTTTCCTTTTTAATTTTTATTTTCTATTATTTATGTCTTTGAATTCTAAGGTTGTAATTTTAATGTAAATTACTTTTCCTCACTTGGAACATTATTAAAACCCATCTTTTGTTTTTTATACAGCCTTTATATTTCCGATTTTGTAATGTCCCATTATTTTTATGAACATGTATTATCTATTTATATTTTAATTATCTTCGAAGATAATTAAAATATAAAATAGATCTTCCAATTCCTTCCGATATAAAAAATTATGCAAAACATCTCAAATTAATCTGGGCGCGGTGCATTGCCCTAGTATGTATATATATATATATATATATATATATATATATATATATATTTGATAATTAAGCAAAAATATATTGAAGTCGTGTGTTTAACCCCAGTCAATTATTCTAAATAACTTTCAATTTTTTTTTGAGTTGGATTGCCTATGAGATGAACTCAATTGGCTTGTCGGCATAAAATATACTACTTCTTCTTTTTACTCTTTCGAACATGACGAACCAATTTAAAATTGTTTTGAAATCATATCGACTAAGTATTGGAACCAAAAATTATTGAAAAGATATGTTTATTAAATAACATAAGTTCTTTTGTCTTATCCATAAACCAGTGTCTAATCCATGATAATATTAAGAAGTGTAATCAACTACTCAACCTAAGATCGACTTTACTCTAAACCACAAAGATATTTTATTAAATACTAGCCATATTATAATAATCATAAAATCATAAAAGTAGAAGGCACTTTGTAGTTTCCACCTATCAAAACCAAAGAACAAACGTCACTTTTCATCTTGTTGTTAATCATTTGATAGTTACATTTAATTTGTTTAAATTATGTTGGAGAAATACTAGGTTATTATTAATCTAGTATCTAAATCTAACATTTGTATTTACCTAAACAAAATTCTAACATTTGCGTCGACATCTATACTTCAAATCTTCAATATTCCAACTTTAGCTTAACATTATAAATTTATAATTAAGTAGTCAGTTGGTTAAAGTTGACTGACTATGAATTCAATTTTATTTATCTAGTTTAAAACTAATCTAAATTTTCTGATATAGTATGTAATGATATATTAATTGTCTAAAAATATTATGCTATTAAAAAGAAAAGTCATGTCATTTTATTACTCTTAATATTTAGAGTTGTCTAACAATGGAACTTTTGAATTTCTATACTTCTCCCACTAAATTCATCAATAAAACTAATTTTTTTGATCAAATTCTTGAAAAAAATCTTTATTTTTTATGCTTAAAAAAAAGATATGCACGCGAAAACACATGTTGACTCGTATCCTACAACGAGTTTCAGTTATATCCTTTGTATTTGAAATATTGAAGTACATATCAGAAAACCACTTAAATATACGATTGGATTCATGAATTGCGTAAAAGAATTACTTTTAATTCGACTCAAATTTTGAACACATATATAACCATAAAGTTCGATTTGTTTACAATTATATCAAATATAATCTAACCCAAGCTCAAAATAAATTCTCAATAAAATATGCATTATATATACAATTGGAACAAATTAAAATTAATATAATCCTAATTATTAAAGCTTCAAATATTAAACACCACGCAATGTTTCCATAAAAAAAAAAAAAATCTTTAACTCTAGAGACGAACAACATAGACCGACCGACATAGGAAAATCTAACAAAAATTGACTTTCTTTTAGCCACAAGAAACCATATAATCTTTAAATATGTGGGGATGTGGCCTGTGGGCTTAATTCTATAAGTGAACTGTGACATGAGGAAAAAAATAAAAAAATATAAAAGAAGCCCTGTATTATTTCTATGGCAAAATTACAAAAATTGTCCTAAACTAATCACAGATTTTGGATTTTTATCCCGTAATTTAATATTTTTTTGGAATATCGTCTTACCGTTAATTATAAGACGGAAATTGCGCATTTGCCGTTAAATTATCACATGGCTGCTTACGTGTCATGACGTGGTAAATTTTAACATGAATAATTATATAATATTACAGAATTCGTCCCAAACTAATTACAAGATTGAACCCTCATTTCCATTAAATTAAAATTTTAATATTGGGACTAAATTCATACAAAATGGTAAATTATGGGACTAAATTCGACGAGTTGATATAGTTTGGGACGAAAAATCAAAATTAGTAATTAACTTGGGATGATATTTTAAACAAATATTAAATTATGGGACAAAATTCGGTAAGGTAATATAGTTTGAAACGAAAATCCAAAATCACTAATTAATTTGGGACGTTTTCTGTAATTTTACCTATTCCTAATTAGCAGAAATCACATATTATTAATATTATAGCAAAAAGTTATATGTATAAACAAGTGTCAAAGACACATATCCCTTTGAGAGTATAATCTATTTTACTCGGGACGTGTAAGTATTCTTCATGATTTGCTGGAAAAATGACAAGTATATTCATATATATATATATTTTTCTTTGAAATGAAATATGAAAATTTGGTTATTCATTCTAAAAAATTGACGTCCTATAAGCTTAAAAAATGGACAATAACCCCCTTCTAGTCAACTTATAACATCAAATAGTGAGCTAATATAATTATAATACTAATAAAAAATATGAGCCTGTTTGTCTCGCTTTTCCGAAAAAAAATTCGGTTTTCGGAAAGGCCAAACAAACAATCCAACCACTTTCCCAATTAATTAGCTACAGTAATTTTTTTCTCAAACCACTCTCCGAAAGGCCAAACAAACATGCCACTTTTCTACTCTATTTCTATTTCTCTCTATATTAGAAAAGTCAAAAATTGCGGCTACTTTCCCAAACAACTCTCCCAAAACCCAAACAAACAACATTACGCAAATCGAGATTATTTCTCAAACCTCTACCACTTTCCCAAACCACTCTCCGAAAGGCGAGACAAACAGGCCCATTAAAACCACAAGTTGTTTGCTACAAAAATAAAACCGGGGGTTTATTTTCAATTAAAAAGAAAACAGGGGGTACTTTTGCATTCTCCTCTCATTTAATGTATTTAAAGACTTCTAAACAATACATGAAACGTAGAACATAAATTCTACTTAATCCCTATAAATGGTGAAGAGCGAAAATGATATCTAGGCTATCTGCAGCATCTCCACCTTTGTATCTCAGTCTAAACCGCCAGCTCTTCACAGCAAATCGGCCGGAAAGTGGAATATTCCGGTGGGTTGCCGGAGTTTCAGAATTATCATAAACTTCTCCAAACAAATATCAAGCAAAAACAGAAAGGTACTTTCTTGTTTGGACCTTTCTCAAGAATATATTTAACTCAATTTACATGCCACTATATGTTTTTGTTTAATTTATGAAGTAACATAGTTACATAGGTAGTTATTTTAGATTGTAATGGTAACTTTTCTAGTTATGTTCTTGTTTGTTGTTTAATCGGTTTAAAGAAGCAAATTTCAGTTCAAATTCTAAATTCTACATGTGTTTTTTTTTTTTTTTTTTAATAAGGTTTCAATAATTTGAGTTACTCAAGAATTGATCTTAGTATGCTACTTTACTCACATACTTCTTAGTTATCATCATTAGATGGTAATGATTTAAATCACATAAATCTGTGTAAATTAGCTCTAACAAATCATTTGGATATAAATATAAAGAGAAAAAAGAGAATACTTTCCAAATTATTGTCACAGATTTCATAATTGGCCAGATTCCGTCTTCTATTCGGTTATGTTCATTTGAGACAATACTTAAGTTTTGTGATAACCAATCCTCAACGTGCGTTTTAGCGTGCATAAAATGTTTTCAGCACAAAAATTAAGGACTCTTATTTGGGGTTTGATCCAAAAAACAAAAAAAAGTAAAAGATATATCTTGATGGGTATTCTTGGGCGAAGTACAGAAGTTAAAAAGTTACGTAATTAGACAACTTTATTAAGGGTGAAATAAGAAAATCAAAAAAATGGTGTAAGTTGACATGACTTCTCTTTATATAATCAAGTGCTACAATTTGCAGATCCGAGCCTAATCAAGAAGATGGTGCAATTCTCCAACTTTTGCAGTTCATTATCGACAAATATCTCAAATAAGACAGTGAAAAAAAGTAGGCTTAGTGCTGGAAGGGAAACTGCTAGGGAATTTGTGAAAGAAGCAAAGAGGAACGAACTAATGCTAACTTCTTCGGGTTTTGTTAATGCCGATAAGTCTAAAAGTTCTGCTGCTGGTTATTCTAAAAAAGGGAAGAAAGGGATCAATCAAGATTGCTTCATCGTGTGGGAGGTATGAAAATATTGCACTTCAGCTGTGTTTTTGTTCTTGGATTTTACCAAGGAAAATGACAAATAAAATGAAAATGAAGTAAAATTTGATGCAAGAAAAACATTTTTTAAGTATTTTACTCACCGAAATCCAAGAACCAGATATAGCCTTATTAGTTATTATGTACTATAAATTTATCCTCAACTATAATTTTTTTGATCTCAGGAGTTTGGATTTCAAGAAGACATAATATTTTGTGGCGTTTTTGATGGACATGGTCCATGGGGACATCTTGTGGCCAAACGAGTCAGAGAATTGATGCCGTCTTCTTTGCTATGTAATTGGCAAGAAGCTGTTGCCCTAAGTTCACTCGATTTTGATAACATCATCACGAACCAATTCCAATTTGATATATGGAAGCAATCTTACATCAAGACTTGTGCTTCTGTTGATCTTGAACTCGAACAGCATTCAGGATATGACTCGTTTTACAGTGGTAGCACGGCCCTAACAATTATTAAACAGGTACTTATGCACTTAAATCGAGATTACTAATTATTTGCGTGTTTTTTGAGATAGTGATACTTTTGTATGGCATTTTCAGGGTGATCTGATGGTAGTTGCAAATGTTGGAGACTCGAGGGCTGTTTTAGCAACGACGCTAGACGATGGTAACTTATTAGCAACTCAGCTCACAGTCGACCTTAAACCCAATTTACCCGGTTAGCTTTCTTTCATTGCTCATATCTTACATTCATCTTTTACTTATGTTTCATTTGGATTTTGGAAGAAAGATTTAATATGACTCCAATCAACTTGATTTCAAATCCACCAATTTGGCTAAAAAATAGCACAAAATGCCATTTATTTTCGGTTTTCTAAGGGTAATTAATCCCGTTCGAGGTACAAAATGACACTAAAATAATTTGTTTGGTTTATGTTTTGTTGTGTGATAGATGAGAGCAAACGAATAGCGCAATCGAGAGGAAGGGTATACTCTTGCCCTGATGAACCCGGGGTACACAGAGTTTGGAAGCCGAAACTAGATGGTCCAGGTTTAGCTCTTTCACGAGCCTTTGGGGACTACTTTATAAAAGACTTTGGCCTTATTTCCGAGCCACAAGTAACACAAAGAACGATATGTAACCGAGATCAATTCGTGATTTTGGCAACTGATGGGGTATGTATCTATACCTTTAATCATTTAATGTGGTACCAACATAAACATATGATCAAATTGCATCTCGTGTTTGGAATTTACACAAACCGTCCCATAGTATGCAACTTAATCCATTTGCAACTCTACTGCATGAGAAAATTTTGTTACATGGGCATTTGAATTTACAACATTGGGTCAAAATCTGAAATGTGGAATAAGGGTATTTTTTGGAAATTCAAGTTATTTCTTTGATGACGTCATGAATCTTCGGTAGGATGGGATTTAACATCGTGGGGCTGTAAATGCAGTGAGTTGCATACTTTAGGGGTGGTTTGTGTAGTATCCCAAACGTTAATTTGACCATACCCGAGGTAGTTGTCAAATTTACCCCGTATATTCTTTGTCAAGAACGCCAAGTTTATATATGTATCAAGCTGGTAACTACAATCTTGAATTCAGCTATAAGTTGAAGGATTGATCTTGTGTTGGTGAAAAAGATCGAAAAACGAATGATATTTATTTGCTTTTGTTAAGGTATGGGATGTCATATCTAACCAAGAAGCGGTGGAGATTGTTGCTTTGTCAGGAGAAAGAACACAATCTGCGAAAAGACTCGTTGAATGTGCAGTTAAAGCATGGAAACATAAAGGAAGAGCTGCTAAAATGGATGACATTTCGGTTGTTTGTCTCTTCTTTCATGATGATTTGAGTGATCCTCAACCAGTACACAACACGAAGCTAAACAAATTGTTTATGTAAGCTATACTTATACGTGCAAGTGAGACATCTATGTTTAGAGCGTGAATTTTATGTATGTAAACTGGTTTAGAGTTAAGATTAAAGGCATGAATACCGGCTTGTACGTGCAAGTGAGACGTCAATGTTTGGAGGGTGAATTTTATGTATATATACTCGTTTAGAGTTGAAATTAGAGACATGAATACCGTATTATACGTACAAGTGAAGTGCGTATGATGAATGTTGTTTCTTTTAGTATGACCTTCGATTTCGATTTATGGATCCGGATGAATAACTAGTTGAATTTTAGTGCTTGAGGTTGTAGTTATGAATAGTCATGACTTCTTACTTGGAAAACATTAATATACATAGTAATAATCAAGAATTTTCATTTTTAACATTACATAAGTTCGAAAAATGCCACACTTTCATGTACTCTGCAAAACTTGCATGAAACTCTCTTTTAAAATATTTATTGCATAGAATCACCCGATACTATCACCAAAACCTCCCTCAGTACAAAATAGACTATTAAATTTTGTATGGACCGCGGTTTCTTGCTGAATATTAATATTGAAGGAGGATTCTATACAATAAACATTTTTATGGGAAATTTTGTTAGATATTTGATAGTACAAAAAAATTCTATGCAATACGAAATCTCATAAGATTATTTCGTGCAAGTTTCATGTAACACGGAGGAATGTTTTGCATTTCACTCCCATATATTCCTATCAACTATATGACAGTTACATATACTAGGACCGTGAATCGGTTCATAAGACCCAAACTTTTAACTAGGACTGTGAATCGGGTCTTATGAACCGAGATTTTATCTGCTCAAACTTAAATACCATCGAACTTCATGGTTATTAAACTTAGATGTAATCGAGCTTCACATCTATAGGTTCAAACTCGGCTCACGTAACTTTTCAGGTTTTGGATTTATATAGGGCTTACTCACACTAGTAAATTTTACTTGACAAATTGAAAAACTATGTATTGTTAAAATGCCTATACATAGACTAATATTACATAATGCACAATAATATATAAATTTCGAATCTATAATCTACAAAATAAAACACTTTTAATAAAGTTTGTAAAGTCTCATGACTCCCAATTTATTTAACCATTTGTTTTAAACTTTTTTTTCTTCTAATTATTTCTCTCATTGATCTGCAATTACGTTAGTTACAATTAATATATAGTGTTTGTGGGTCAACGAAATGAGTCATTTGTAAAGTTTTTCCTTGTTTTAATTAAATATAGTAATTAGTACATTATTAGTTTAATATCAATAATTGATAGCACGTAGTATTTGGAATAATTATAAGAACAATGAATGGAGAACTGGAATGGAAACTAAATCCATTGAACTATTGAAAGATTACAAAGTATATATCTATATCTATATCTATATATATATAATTTAAGTTTTTTTCTTTTTTTTTAAGACAAAAATGCCCTTATTCAAATTGTTAAGTATATTAATAAAATGTAATTAAACATGAATATTCCTTAAATTTTTTCATCAAAATTGGTAAGAAAATATTTTAAGAAAATTTGTGACTTTCTTTCTTTCTAACCAAGCACCATGAATATGGAAGAAAAAAAAAGTATATTCAAATTAGAGGGAAAAATGCATATTTAGTCACCCAAGTTTAACTCTAAACACACAATGGTCACTCAACTTTCAGGAATAATATATATAGTCACTCAAGTTACAATCAATAACATCACTCATCACCAACTCTATGACATTTGACGGACAAATAACGGAGTATCATCACGAGACAGGCACAAACATTAAAACCAAATGATAAGGTAAGAATTTGATATATACTTAAAAGTAATTGAAGATGTATAATTATTTGAGTTGAAAATTCGGTAAATACAAGTGAAATCATTGAGTGAAAACATGTGAAAATTGGGTGAAAACATGTGAAAATTGGTTAAAATGAGTGAAATCAATAAAATGAGAAAAGTTCAACCAACAAAAACAATGTCAAACCATTAGAAAAATGGTTTAAATCGAAAAAACTAAAGAAATCGATGAAAATACACATGATGAAGTCAATAAATTGAATAACATTCATTAATGTGATATTTTATGACATAATGGAATTAATTTTACTTTGATTTACAACAAAATACAACTGAAATTAAATAAACACGTATAATGTATGTACACTTTAAACCGGTGAAAAAAATGCATGTGAAATCTTAAATACATTTGAAATCGATAAAAAAAGTCGGATAAAATATATGAAAAATAGATGAAAACGGGTAAAATCGGATAAAATAAACGGGTCAAAAAATGTGATATCGATGAAAATTAATTCGAATGAAATTTCTAAGAAAAATGATGAAACCAGTGAAATCCAGTCAAATTGGGTAAAGCCGATGAAAAAAGGGTAAAATCGGTCAAAACGGAAAGTTGGTAAGAACATATTTAATCAATGAAAAATTCAGGTGAATAACATGTGGAATTAATTTAAAAACATGAGAAATAGGTAAAACGGGCTAAAATGGTTAAAACGAGTGAAATCGGTTAAAAAAAAGAATTTAATTGGTGAAATCGGTAGAAAAAACGAAAGAAATCGACCAAAAACGAGAAAACAATGAAAAATATTATAACCGATAAAAAAAGGGAAAAGTTTATAAAATAAAATAAATCGGTAAAAAAGGTTTAAGCAGTGAGAACATATGAATCGATGAAAGTTTGGGTGAAATTTGTGAAGAAACGGATAAAATCAGTCAAAAAAGCTTGAAGTCAGTAAAAATATATTTAACCAATGAAAAATTTAGGTGAATACCATGTGAAATCAGTGAAATAAGTGGAAACGAGTTAAACTTTAACCGACAAAAACAAGGTGAAATGGGAAGAAAATAGTTTAAATTGAAAAAATGATCGACGAAAAATGGAAAGACAATGAAAAATGTTATAATCGATTAAAAAGTGAAAAAATTGATAAAAAAAAATTAAACAGTGAAAACATATGAATCAATGAAAATTCGAGAGAAATTGGTTAAAACTGGTGAAACCAGTAAGAACTAATGTTCGTGAAATAGATGAAAGTTAGGGTGAAATTTATGAAGAAACGGATGAAACATGTGACATCGGTGAATAATGGATAAACTTGACATGAAAACTACTATGATGGAATGAACTAAATAATGTTCTTACAATCTTATTTTAGAACCAATTTTATAAGATTTAATGACTAAATCAGTCTTTATTTTATATTTTATTACAATCTTTTTTTTATATACCAATAATAATTAGTAAAAATAAATTTCTTAAAAAATAAACTGATCATTCATAAATATATGATATTCTATGACATAAAAATAACTAATTTTACTCTAATTTATGAAAAATACACATGAAATTAAAACTAAACACGTACAACGTACGTGCACTTTTTTAGTATCAAGAAGAATGGTAAGAATTCATTAATTCTTCACCTAAAATAAAGAGTTTTCTAATCTAACTAACAAGGTGAATTACATAATACAATTTGGAATTAACTAAGCACAAGCTTGGAATATATATAAAAAAAAGGTACTAACTCAGAAGATAAAACTTAAGAGTAAAAATAATAAACTGCATATAAACAACAAATAGACTAAAAATTGGAATATATTCTAATAATAGTAATATATTCGGGTTCTATTCAGGTTGAGCCTTACTAGACTCAAGTTCAGCTTAAAAATTGACCGGGTATAAAATTACGGCTCAAACTCAGCCCGACTCATAATTATTCGGGTTTGAGTCAAATTTAATTGGGCCAAACTGTGGGGCTTCGGGTAGGCCTGACTCAATTGACAGTTCTTGTAACGCCCCGGCTAAAAATTACATAACCAATATTTAATATAAACTTAGTAAATTTACACAAGTGGATATTTTACAAAATATAGGTTACTAGTAGCTAATTTACATATTTATGAGCTTCAAAATTCTAGTTTTCTGACGACGAAAATCCTCATGGCTCCTATGCTATCCGAAAATCTGAAAAATCAATGAAACACATTGCGTAAGTTGACATGCAGCTTAGTGAGGTGGGTGTGCGTGATTCGAATAATTTCTAAGAAAAGAGCAACAAATACCAATTAAAGCAAATAAAACAAATATTTCTACACAGTATAAAAGGATACGTCTCGGTGTCTGTAGTCTTCCAAAGCTTGCTTTCCAAACATGCCTCATAATTTCCTCCAATCATACCTCTTGATATTTCCCCACACACACACCTTATGCATGACTAGTCAATGCATCAAAAACGACTACGTATATCCAAAGACCCGGTCTCTTGAATATACGAGCCAGGCCAGGGGCTCATGATCGAGTTAATAGCCCGTGCTATTCAACTTAATCACATAACCGCGCAAGCCAAGTGGGCCCAAAACAAGAACACATAATTATTCCAATAACAATCAAATAATTTATCCGGATGAGATAAAGTACTACACCCGGATAAATATCAAGTCAACATAGAATTATTCCAATAGCAATCAAATAATTCACCCGGATGAGATAAAGTACTACACCCAGATAATTATCAAATCAACATAGGATTATTCTAATAGCAATCAACAAATAACTTATCATCACATTCCAAACTTAAATTTGCAAAATCAGCCCCTTTTAAATCACACATCAATTATCATGCATAAAATCACCAAAACTTACACGTAATGGCAATTTACTACCAAGCTTTTTAAAGTTACGAAATTATCAACTACTTGATTAAAAGTTTATCAAAGGAGAATATAACTAAACTTTAACGCATTTAAATAACGACGAGTCGAGATTAACTCCTCGTTATTTAAATTACCACGCTCACCTTTTTCTTTTTCTTGGAAATTTTCGAAAATTCACCAAGCACTCTCAAGTTCACCCCAACTTCCAGGGGCTAGCTTTTCCTTTCTAGTTACGATATTGATGATCCGAACGGTGGAAACGTACACCTAGGTGTTTAGAACCTTCAGTTAAAATTTTAGGATGATCCAACGGTTGATGGTCTCGAAACAACAGAAAAACCGAGGTTGCTGGGTAGGGGGCCGAAAATTGTGTTATTTGGAGAAGGGAAGTTTAAACTAATTTTCTTTCCTCAATTAGAAGCTATAAATAGTGTTCCACATCCACTTGAATTTACCCATATAAGTGACACTAATGTGCTCTAATTTGTTGCCAACTCATGGGGACTTGTCACCCTTAGGTTTACCCACATAAGTGACACTAATGCACCCTAACTTGTTGCCAACTCAATTAGGCATGGAGACTTGTTACCTTTAGATTTACCCACATAAGTGACACTAATGCACCCTAACTTGTTGCCAACTCATGGAGACTTGTCACTCTTAGGCTAAGAAACTTGTCACCCTTAAGCTATTTTCACAATTTGACCCCAATATTTTCATAAAGTGTATTAATAGGTCTCCAAATGAAAACTCATTAACTAACTTAAATCCTCAATAATTTTCTTAATTTAAATTTCAATTTCAATATTAGAAATTTCAAAATGTGTTGGAATTTTGGGGTTTTTACAATCTCCCCCCCCCCCCTTAATTGAATTTGGTCCCCAAATTCTTACCTGAATTTACGAATAGCTCCGGGTAATGTCTACGCATCTCCTCTTCTAGCTCCCATGTAGCTTCCTCTATAGCATGACTTTTCCATAATATTTTTACTAAAGGTATATTTCGATTTCGAAGTTCTTGAAATTTTCGATCTAGCACACGTACGGGTCTTTCTTCATAGGCCAAATTTTCATGAAGTTGTAACTGACGATAATCTAGTACATGAGACGGATCAGGATGGTATTTCTTCAGGAGAGATACGTAACATCATGAACTCTTCCCAAGTTTGGAGGTAGGTCAAGTTTGTAGGCAACAACCCCAACCCTTTTCAGGATTTCAAATGGTCCGACATATCGTGGACTAAGTTTTCCTCCTTTTCCATGTTTTATTAATCCTTTCTTTGGCGAGACTTTAAGGAAAACTTCATCTCCGACCTCAAACTCCAGCATTTTTCTTCGACGATCTGCGTAGCTCTTTTGTCTACTCTGGGCGGCTAGCATTCGTTTTCTGACGGTCTGAATAACTTCCTCTACTTCTTGGAGTAGATCTAAATTGCCTTGAGTGGTCTCATATGATCATACTTGGCGTTCACCTAGGTCCCAGTGAATCGGTGATCTACATTTTCTCCCGTATAAAGCTTCAAATGGGGCCATCTGAATAGATGCTTGATAGCTGTTGTTATATGCGAATTCCACCATGGGTAGATGTCTGTCCCAACTGCCCTTGAAGTCTAGGACGCAAGCACGAAGCATATCTTCAAGCGTCTGGATGGTTCGTTCAGACTGGCCATCAGTTTGAGGGTGAGAGGTAGTGCTGAATTGCAACTGAGTTCCAAGGGCTTCCTGAAGTTTTCTCCATAAACGTGATAGAAACCTCGGATCTCGATCAGATGTGATATCTTTTGGTATACCGTGCAAGCGGATAATCTCGTCTTTATATAGTTCTGCCAGCTTATCCACTGGAAAATTGATGCTGATAGGTAAGAAATGAGCCACTTTAGTTAGTCGATCGATGATGACCCAAACTGCATCGTGTTTGAGTTGACTCCGCGGTAGGCTGGTGACGAAATCCATGGTTATTGATTCCCACTTCCATTGTGGTATCGACAAAGGTTGAAGCAAACCTGATGGTCTTTGATGTTCAGCTTTTATTTGTTGGCATACTAGGCATCGTGAGATGTACTCAGCGATTTCTCGTTTCATATTAGGCCACCAAAAGTGTTGTTTTAGATCTTGATACATTTTAGTACCTCCAAGATGGATGCTGTATCGTGATCGGTGAGCTTCTCCGAGGATGCGTTCTTCTAATTTGGGGTTCCTGGGAACACATAACCTTGTCTTGAATCTTAGTGTTCCACTAGTATCCGTATGAAATGGTGAACCCGGTTTTTCAAGTGACGTCTGCTTTAACTTCTGAATTTCTTCATCGTCATGTTGAGGTGCAAGGATCTCTTGAAAAATGTCAGGCTGGATTTGTAATCCATTAAAAAGTATGCCCATGCGTACTTCCTCGGGTCTCCATTCGCATGCTTCTTCCAACATTTCCCATTCTTTTGACATAAGATGTGATACTTTAACTTTGCGGCTTAAAGCGTCAGCAACTACGTTTGCCTTTCCAGGGTGATATTGTATTGTGCAGTCATAATCGTCCAGGAATTCCATCCATCTTCTTTGGCGCATGTTTGGTTCTTTTTGGGAGAACAAGTATTTCAGGCTTTTGTGATCGGTGAAGATCACAAACGATACCCCGTAGAGATAGTGTCTCCATTTTCCTAATGCGAAGATCACTGCTGCTAATTCAAGATCATGCGTGGGGTAATTCTTTTCGTATGGTTTCAATTTACGAGAAGCATAAGCGATGACCTTCCCATGCTGCATTAGTACACATCCCAAGCCTTTTTTTGATGCATCGGTGTACACCATGAAGTTCTCTGTCCCTTTGGGTAAGGCTAACACCGGTGCTGTCGTTAATCTTTTCTTGAGTTCTTTAAAACTGCTATCACACTTTTCGTTCCATATGAAGGGAGTCTTCTTTTGCGTGAGTCTTGTCAATGGTGTCGCAATCTTTGAGAAGTCCTTAATGAATCTACGGTAGTATCCTGCTAAGCCCAAAAAGCTGCGTACTTCGGTCACCGTTTCGGGTTTCAGTAATAGCTTCCACTTTTGATGGATCCACCGCTACGACTTCTCCTGATATAATATATCCAAGGAAAGAGACGCGGTCCAACCAAAACTCGCACTTGCTGAACTTAGCGTATAGCTTATTTTCCCGAAGTACTTGTAAAACTTTTTGTAGGTGTTCCATGTGTTCTTCTTCCGATTTTGAGTAGATTAGAATATCATCGATAAATACTACCACAAATTTGTCCAGGAATGATTTGAACACTCGATGCATTAAATCCATAAAAGCAGCTGGCGCATTGGTCAGTCCAAAGGGCATGACCACGAATTCGAAATGCCCATACCTGGAGTTGAGTGCTGTCTTGGGTATATCTTCCTCTTTGATTTTTAACTGGTAATATCCTTGTCTTAAATCGAGTTTGGAGAAAACTCGGGAGCCTTGGAGTTGGTCAAATAATTCTTCAATAAGTGGCAACGGATATTTGTTCTTGATAGTCATGTTGTTCAATCCTCTTTAATCGATGCACATTCTCATCGTACCATCTTTCTTTTTTACAAATAAGACTAGAGCTCCCCAGGGTGACGTGCTTGGCCTGATGAACCCTTGCTCCAATAACTCTTGTAGTTGCGTCTTAAGTTCCTTAAGTTCCGCTGGCGCCATTCGGTAAGGTGTTTTGGCAATAGGCATCGCTCCAGGAATAAGATCGATTGTGAATTCCAATTCACGGTCTGGTGGCAGGGTAGTTAATGCTTCTGGGAAAACATCAACGTATTCGGACACGATGGGTACCTCATTTAGCTCCTGTTTCTCTTTTGGCTTGTTAATTAGGTAAGCCAAAAATCCTTGCCCTCCCTGGTGCAATATCCGTCGAGCCTGTGCCGCGGATAGTAGAGGCCCCTTCAAAAGTTTTCGATTACCCCAGAAACATACTTCAGGTTGACCGGGAATGGGCATTGTTACTGTTTTAAGGCGACAATCTATTTTCGCAGAGTAAGTAGAAAGCCAATCCATCCCAAGGATTACGTCAAAACCTTGGATGGGTAATGCGATTAAATTCGCAGGAAAATCGTTATTTTCAATATGGACGCTACAATTTTTGAACACTGATCCCGTAACACATGAAATTCCCATTGGTGTGCTGACTTCTAAGTCGAAAGGCAAAGATTCCGATTTAATTCCCAAATTCGACCCACACTCTGGTGTTACAAAAGAATGGGATGCGCCAGAGTCGAATAGAACTTTGCAAGGATAGTGGGAAATTAAAATTGTACCTTCTACTACTCAGTGGGTTTGGGTTCAGTGATGATTTCTCCCTCAACTGCAAAGGCTCGCCCGGGTACTTTTGGTTTTCCCACTTGAGACTGGTCGTTATGCGATTTCTTATTTTCCATTGGTGTTGGTGGATTCGATATCAAAGGACATTTGTTAATAAAATGCTGACTACTCCCGCATCGAAAGCACTTCTTTGTCTTCTTCCAGCATCGATCTTCGGTATGTCCTTGTAAGTTACAATAAGTACATGTATGTTCTTGATAGGATCTTTCCTTTTTTCCCTTAACTTGCCTTGGTTGTACTTCATTCGGGCCCTGATTTCCTTTGAATGGTGACATCATTTTTGTACCTCCTCCCGGTTGTTTGTTTTGTTGCCAGCTAGGGAGTTGAGGGTAGTTTTTCTTTGTAGTCATAGATTGATAGCTCATTTCTGCTAAATCGCGTTCGATTCGCAAAGCTCTTTCTACTGCTTTCGTGTACCTTTCAATATGATGCGACATTAGCCCTTGGCGTATTTCTGGACGAAGTCCCCTAATGAATTTTCGTGTTCGCCTTGGTTCGTCATTGTTCAAATGTGGAGCATACTTCACTAGCCGACAGAATTGCGGATCATACTGAGCGACCGTATTATTTCCTTGGCACAAAGCATT
The DNA here is from genome assembly GCA_038501285.1 of Penstemon eatonii. Classification (NCBI taxonomy): domain Eukaryota; kingdom Viridiplantae; phylum Streptophyta; class Magnoliopsida; order Lamiales; family Plantaginaceae; genus Penstemon; species Penstemon eatonii. Next base: position 52,794,491 of record CM076715.1, on the reverse strand, counting down.
ACATTCGTCTTCTCGTAGTTCTCTTACTCGTGGTGGAATGTATTTATCATTAAATTCTTTGACAAAATTCGTCCACGTCTTTTCCACGCCGTTTTGATCCCAGTTGCGACGGATAGATCTCCACCAGTCCCGAGCTGCTCCTTCGAACCGAAATACTGCAAGAGAAACTTTTTGCTCCTCTGTATAGTCTAAAACTTCAAAGATATTTTCAATTTCTTCCAACCAGTTTTCTGCTTTCCGATCATCAGGATCCCCCTTAAATTTTGGTGGCTGAAAGTGAAGAAATCGATCAAGTAGTCGGTCTGAAGTTGCCGGGTTTTCTAGGATGGGAACAGGGTTAGGAGCGGGATTTATTTCAGGAGCTGGATTTAGTTGGGAGGAACTTGCCGGAACTGAAGTGGTTTGTATGGCCTGAGTTAACATTCCTATGGCCGTAAGCATTTGATCTATCTTTTCATGGAGGGATATGTTCTCAGGACTATTGTTCGGATCCATATTACAGCAATTAGGTTAGCTTGCTGCATTAAAAACCAAGACTTAGATTATACCGTAAGTCCTAATATTTTTAACCTAATATATTTTCATACATCGAAACTCAAACCAAAAAAAATTTGAGATTATAACATAACACATAAACTACTTCTGCTAAAGTATTTACACATAGTAGCATCTACATACTAGTATTTATACACATCAGCATATGCACATATTCAGAAACAAAACAAGGTTCGATATGCTAACTTAGGACTAAGACCCGTAACAGATCCTGCTTAGTTTTCTCCAAGCTAACGACACTAAGTTCCACGGGGTGTCCTAAAATGTCATCGTATGCTCTTATACTGATTATGATACCAATTTATTTGTTCACAGACTCCGGTATACTATTGTTAAATTTTTTTTTTTTTTTAATTGATTAAGATACTTAAGTGATGTTACGAAAGTCCTAGGTTAATTTCCATCTTCTCATATTTCAAATTCTTATGTTTATTATGCTTTACAAACTATATCCTATGCCGAGGACCCTTTCCTGACTCGGAGCCTAAGCTCTGATACCATCTGTAACGCCCCGGCTAAAAATTACATAACCAATATTTAATATAAACTTAGTAAATTTACACAAGTGGATATTTTACAAAATATAGGTTACTAGTAGCTAATTTACATATTTATGAGCTTCAAAATTCTAGTTTTCTGACGACGAAAATCCTCATGGCTCCTATGCTATCCGAAAATCTGAAAAATCAATGAAACACATTGCGTAAGTTGACATGCAGCTTAGTGAGGTGGGTGTGCGTGATTCGAATAATTTCTAAGAAAAGAGCAACAAATACCAATTAAAGCAAATAAAACAAATATTTCTACACAGTATAAAAGGATACGTCTCGGTGTCTGTAGTCTTCCAAAGCTTGCTTTCCAAACACGCCTCATAATTTCCTCCAATCACACCTCTTGATATTCCCCCACACACACACCTTATGCATGACTAGTCAATGCATCAAAAACGACTACGTATATCCAAAGACCCCATCTCTTGAATATACGAGCCAGGCCAGGGGCTCATGATCGAGTTAATAGCCCGTGCTATTCAACTTAATAACATAACCGCGCAAGCCAAGTGGGCCCAAAACAAGAACACGTAATTATTCCAATAGCAATCAAATAATTTATCCGGATGAGATAAAGTACTACACCCGGATAAATATCAAGTCAACATAGAATTATTCCAATAGCAATCAAATAATTCACCCGGATGAGATAAAGTACTACACCCGGATAATTATCAAATCAACATAGGATTATTTCAATAGCAATCAACAAATAACTTATCATCACATTCCAAACTTAAATTTGCAAAATCAGCCCCTTTTAAATCACACGTCAATTATCATGCATAAAATCACCAAAACTTACACGTAATGGCAATTTACTACCAAGCTTTTTAAAGTTACGAAATTATCAACTACTTGATTAAAAGTTTATCAAAGGAGAATATAACTAAACTTTAACGCATTTAAATAACGACGAGTCGAGATTAACTCCTCGTTATTTAAACTCCCACGCTCACCTTTTTCTTTTTCTTGGAAATTTTCGAAAATTCACCAAGCACTCTCAAGTTCACCCCAACTTCCAGGGGCTAGCTTTTCCTTTCTAGTTACGATATTGATGATCCGAACGGTGGAAACGTACACCTAGGTGTTTAGAACCTTCAGTTAAAATTTTAGGATGATCCAACGGTTGATGGTCTCGAAACAACAGAAAAACCGAGGCTGCTGGGTAGGGGGCCGAAAATTGTGTTATTTGGAGAAGGGAAGTTTAAACTAATTTTCTTTCCTCAATTAGAAGCTATAAATAGTGTTCCACATCCACTTGAATTTACCCATATAAGTGACACTAATGTGCTCTAATTTGTTGCCAACTCATGGGGACTTGTCACCCTTAGGTTTACCCACATAAGTGACACTAATGCACCCTAACTTGTTGCCAACTCAATTAGGCATGGAGACTTGTCACCTTTAGATTTACCCACATAAGTGACACTAATGCACCCTAACTTGTTGCCAACTCATGGAGACTTGTCACTCTTAGGCTAAGAAACTTGTCACACTTAAGCTATTTTCACAATTTGACCCCAATATTTTCATAAAGTGTATTAATAGGTCTCCAAATGAAAACTCATTAACTAACTTAAATCCTCAATAATTTTCTTAATTTAAATTTCAATTTCAATATTAGAAATTTCAAAATTTTCAAAATGTGTTGGAATTTTGGGGTTTTTACAGTTCTTCTACATAATCTCATGGATAGTTAGATAATTATTCATTTCTTAATACAGTGGAGTAACAATATTTCTTGAGTAAAATTTTGAACATATAATTTTTCAAACATAATTGAAATGAACTTTTGGACATGAGTCACATGGAGTTTTTTTCCTATATAGGCTATTATACAAAAAGTATTTCCCAAAATGACCTAAACTGAAAAGTATTTCCCTGAATGTACCTCTTTCTTAAAATCGCTATTGGTAGTGTCGATTTACCAATAGCGATTTTACCTAAAATTGATGTTGTAAATAGCGATTTATCAGTCATCTCCGAAAATTAAAAAAAAAAAGTTAAAATCGATACTAGCAATATCGATTTTTCTAATTATATAAATTACCAACTAATTAATCCACTAATTAATCTTGGGTAAAAATCGATACTGGCAGAAAACAATAGAAAGAGAGAGAACAAAAGAAAAAGTGAGTGCAACTCCTAATTCCAAATAGATAAAATAGATATCAAATAATAAACCATAAATCCACCTACTTGTGAACAGTCCTCCTTAAACTTTTCTTCGTCCAGGAACTGTAAGATCAGGAACACGAGTTCTCTACTGAGCGAAGACATTCCCAAAAACTCCAGTTCAACTGAGCCAGAGGAACAATTCAAAAGCTTATGTAGCAGCAGATCTGTGGATAAACCACAAGATGCAATTAAGTAATAAACCAACTAGAAATATAAGAAATGAAATGGTCATTTACATTAACAACTAGGCTATAGCATTTTAATTCTCAGAAATATACCTCCAATTAATTATTGCTCGACGCAAATTACAACAAAATACTACTATAATAGAAAAAAAATTGGAAAATCAACACAAACCTAGATCACAGAAACTGCAAGATTAACTCAAGGGTTTGAGAATGCACCGACAAGCTAATGAGCTTAAAAAGTTGAAAAAATAATTAAAAAAAGCTCGAAATAGAGGAATCAGAGGAAATGAAAGCAACTTTAAATGGATCCCTAGATGCAACGAAAGGAAAAAAAAGCAGCTCCAAAAGCAAAAGTCTATTACTATCACTACTCACTCGCAAAATAAACAAAACATAATAAAGAAATTAAACCAGAGATAGATGAAATAGTTTACTTTCCAGTCCAGAGAGAACAATTAATTAGGAGTTAGCACTCACTTTTTCTTTTTTCCTCTCTTTCTATTGTTTTCTTCGGTAAAATCGATACTGGTGGATTAATTAATTGATAATTAATATAATTAGAAAAATCGATATTGCTAGTATCGATTTTAACTGATTTTTTTTTTTTTAATTTTCGGAGATGATTGATAAATCGATTTTAGGTAACATCGACACTACCAATAGCGATTTTAAGAAAGAGGTACATTCAGGGAAATACTTTTCAGTTTAGGTCATTTTGGGAAATACTTTTGTATAATAGCCTATATAGGAAAAAAACTCACATGTAAACGCAAGTAGCCAATACAAGAGTGTAACATACCGTGTCAACGAGATAGACGAGACCAATTACACGTAAATTTAGTGTGGTCGATGACGATGCTTTGGCCGGAGTTATCGACCGGAACTCTTACGTTGTTAAAATTGAAACTGGCTCAGACAAAGGATATGTTTGCAAAACAACCAGCGCGTACCATACCAAAGTAGAAAGACCACCACTTTACAGAAGACAAAAAAAGACAAAGGCATTGTTCAGATATTGAGGCTCATTTTCATGCCAATCATAATTTGTACAACTAAAGAAAAGTTTGTCAGTTTATTGATTTTTGTTTGTATGAATAATAGCAGTGTCAATTTTGAGGCTGTCTTTTGTTTGCATTGTCTTTTTTATGTGGGTTGTTGTTAACTTGAAATTCCTTTGATTTTATAATAAGAAGATGAGTGTTATGTGTTGTGCGTATGTTTGATTTGTATCCCACATTGGATGTACAGTACATATGAAGAGAGACTAGTTAATATAAATTGGGCCTCTAATTCTCATTAAAGCTCATACCTTTCTCGGCCTTTTGGCTAAGATCAAGTGTAGTATCTGTTCTTATCAGTTTAATATCTGATATGTGGGCCATTGGTCCACACGATATTAAATTAATTTTTTAAGGGGGAAGATCCATTAAGGTAGCTTGCTATCTGGGTCTTCATGTGTCGCTCATGCGTTGCACTATTGCACGAGCCAGGCATGCCCCACCAATTTAAGTTAAAATTAGGTGAGCCAATGAAGTTGTTGCAACCAAGGTTGTTTTTTTTGCAATTTATGTTTTGATTTTTTTTTGAATAATTCATGTAAATTTGTAATAAATTATAAAAAAATCACTAAATTAAGAAAAAAATATAGTTTCTTGATTATTTAAAAATCAGAATCTTTTTTATATTTTCGAAGGAAATTTGGATCCATAGTTGCAGTGGTTCGGGAGCCCATTATGATTTGATTACACCCTTGAGTGAAATTAAGTAACAAAAGTCCCTCATGTTGTGATTCTTTTATGCAAAAATACGAAGTAATATTAAAAACCTGGAATTGGGACTTTAATATGAATATTAACTGAATAAAGGAAATTAACAGCAGACTTTTTAAAATATGACACTTTCATGTAGTAAGCAAAACTTGCACGAAACTACTTTTTAAAATATTTATTGCATAGAATCATCGAATACAACCACTAAATCCCCCCTCGGGACAAAATTAGACTGTCAAATTTTGTATGGACCACGGTTTCTTGCCGGATATTAATATTATAGAAGGATTCTATGCAATAAACATTTTTATGAGGAATTTTTGTTAAATATTTGATAATACAGGAAGATTCTATGCAATACAAAATCTCATATGATGATTTCGAGCAAGTTTCACACAAGGAGTATTTTGCATTTAGTCCCAAACAAATAGGAATGTATATTCCTATCAACTATGTGATAGTTGTTGGTGTCTAACAATTTGTGCACTTTATTTCACAAAACTTAGAATATAGCAAATAATATTCTAACAAACAAATCCATGCATTATTAAAGCATGTAAATCATACTTACCTTTTCGTAGAACACTTTAATCAACATGTAAACAGGAAATAAGACTGAGGCTTGTCGAAACAAATTTCCTTAAGACAACATTTTCGGGGCTTTCACGGTGCATACAGGTTGATTCTCGGTAGTCTCCCAAGTAGGGGTGGCAAATGGACCACCCAGATCAGATCTGGATCAGATCCTTGTGGATCGGATCTCAAATGGATCGGATCCTAAATGGATCCATCAAACCCGATCCGAGTGAATTATTTTTGGATCTAATATGGATCCATTGTGGATCCATCATGGATCCATGGTTGTGGATCACCCATAGAATCAAAATTCTTACTCAAAGAGTGAAAGTGTACTAGTGCAACTAAGATAGGAAGAAAACTAAAACTTATAAATTGTGGATTCATCACGGATTCATGATTGTGGATCAAGGGATCTCATGGAGAAAATTCAAAAATTCTTACTGAAAGATTGAAAGTGTACTAGTGCAACTAAAATATGAAGAAATATAAAGCATAAAATGCAGTATAACATATAAATAAAAAATCACACCGTCAAAAATTCAATTTAATTATTTTTGACATAAAAAACTCTAAAATTGATTTAAAAAACTTCTACAAGCAATCAAACCAACTTAAAAATCCAATTTAATTATTTACTATTTCTTTGGTTTTTGCTACACTTTTATTGACCTGTTGATTTTGATTTGTGGTTTTTTATTTTTTAATACATTACTTATTTGGTTTGTCATAAGTTAGGATAGGATCATAGAAGAATATACCAATAAATTGAAATTGAATATGGGAGTGTAAATTATATAACTTTTTTTGTTTATAAATAACTGAGGTTTATGTTGATTCATTTTCTTGAAATATATTCTATAGTTGTAGAGGTTGAATTTCACGCCGTAGAATTAATCAAAATGACAAATTGATAATGGAAGGACAATTACTCTATTGACAAAAGTTAAGGCCCTAAGATTAATAGTTTATAGCACGTAGATTCAAATCTCACATTTCGGTATTTCTCTAATTAATATACTTAATGTATTCTCCATTAATTAACTAAAAATGATAAATGGCCGGAGAACAATTCTTTTTGTGGAGAAACTGGACTTCCAATGTTATCAGTGGCCAACATGCAATTATATAAATTGCATGAACCGGTAAAAAACATAAAATAAGAGCCAAAGACAAAAATACCCCCTATGCTTTGTCTAACTTCTAAAAACCCCCTGTATTATTTTAACTCTAAAAAATCCCATATAATTTCAAATAAGTGCCAAATACACCCCCAAACGAGAGTGTGTTTCAAACGTCAAAATTGCAAGTATTTGTTCACAATTTGCTTTTGATATGATAATTTTACCTTTGACATCGAAAGACAAAAACACCCGTATATTTTAAATTCCCAAAACCCCTCTATATTTGATTTTATATACCACACTCGACCCAAGTAGTATATACTTATTTTTTTAAAAAGAATAAATAAATTAAAAAAAAAAACAAACACATAAGGTAATCTTGTCATTCCACCAAAAGTTAAAAATAAAATTATAAGTATATAGTACTTGAGTCGAGTATGGTATTTAAAATCAAACACGGGGAATTTTTTGATAGTTAAAATAACACAGGGAAATTTTTGGGAGTTAGGCAGATCATAATGGGTGTTTTTGTCTTTTACTCCATAGAATAACTATGTTATAACTTGGCCTAGCGATTCGAAAATCAATTATAGGAGAATTAATTTTACTAAAATGGATTTTGGCAATAATTGATAATGATAAAATTCAATTATAAAATAATTACTTTTGGATAATAGCTTTTGCAAAAGTAACACTTTAGTTACTTCTAAAATAGAGAGAATTTCACTTTTGATACTATAACTCAACCTACTTTAGGGATTTGATACCACAACTTTGTCTTCCGACACATTTGATACCATAACTCAAATCAACTCGACACATTTGATACTTCCGTCAAATTGGAAACTAAATTGTCACGTGATTGTCACGTGGCCGTTAAAACTTTGCACATTTGATACTATAACTTATGTTGACTGATATTTTTACCCCATAACATTTTAGGTTACCAAAAAAGCCCCACATCTCCAAATTTAGTGCCGATTTTAGTCCACATTGTTGCAAAATTTCCAAATTGACTCGAATAAGACCACGTGCTGACCAATTTAGAACTTTACACATTTGATACCATTACTTATGTTGACTGATAATTTTACCCCATAACATTTCAGGTTACCAAAAAAGCCCCACATCTCCAAATTTAGTGACGATTTTAGTCCACATTGTAGTCAAATTTCCAAATTGACTCGAATAAGACCACGTGCTGACCAATTTATAAAATTTTACTTATTTTATTTAAATAATTAATTTAATTTATAAACAGTATTAATAAATTAAATAATACATTAACTTAACTATCACCAAAATTAAGAAAACATATTCTTTTTAAAAATAAAATTTATATAATAAAATTAATCTATTTAATGTTTATTAAAATAATAAATTATATAATTAAAAATTATTTAATATTTATTAAAATATTAAATAATAAATAATTATAATTTAATAAAAAAAATCCCCACCCCACCCACCCAACCCAACCCACCCCTCCCCCAACCACCAGATTCCCAGGCCGCCGGCGGCCTGGGTCTTCTGTCTGAAGACCCAGGCCACCACCGGCCTGGGACCGAAGATCCCAGGCTGGTAGTGGCCAGGGATCGAAGAACCCAGGCCGACGGTGGCCTGAGACAGAAGACCCAGGCCGCCGCCGGCCTGGGAATCGGGGGGTAGGGGGAAGGGTGGGGTGGGGATATTTTTTTTTAAATTAAAATTATTTATTATTTATTATTTTAATAAATATTAAATAGTTTTAAATTATATAATTTATTATTTTAATAAATATTAAATACATTAATTCTATTATATAAATTTTATATTTAAAATATTTTCTTAATTTTGCTGATATTTATGTTAATGTATTATTTAATTTATTAATATTGTTTATAAATTAAATTAGTTATTTAAATAAAATAAGTAAAATTTTCTAAATTGGTCAGCACGTGGTCTTATTCAAGTCAATTTGGAAATTTGGCAACAATGTGGACTAAAATCGTCACTAAATTTGGAGATGTGGGGCTTTTTTGATAACCTGAAATATTATGGGGTAAAATTATCAGTCAACATAAGTAATGGTATCAAATGTGTAAAGTTCTAAATTGGTCAGCACGTGGTCTTATTTGAGTCAATTTGGAAATTTTGCAACAATGTGGACTAAAATCGTCATTAAATTTGGAGATGTGGGGCTTTTTTGGTAACCTGAAATGTTATGGGGTAAAATTATCAGTCAACATAAGTTATGGTATCAAATGTGCAAAGTTTTAACGGCCACGTGACAATCACGTGACAATTCCGTTTCCAATTTGACGGAAGTATCAAATGTGTCGAGTTGATTTGAGTTATGGTATCAAATGTGTCGGGAGAAAAAATTGTGGTATCAAATCCCTAAAGTAGGTTGAGTTATGGTATCGAAAGTGAAATTCTCTCTTCTAAAATAAGTTGATTTTTAGCTTCTGAAGATCCCAAAAGTGGTTATAATAGTGAGGGCCAAACACCATTAAAATCACGATTGACTAAAAGTAATTTCTATAATCGGGGCCAAACACTTCAAAAATCACAATGAATGTCTAGAAGTGTTTTTAAGAGCTCCCATCGCTGGGCCAAACTCACCCTAAGTCAAGCAGAAGAAAGTGACAGAAGAACTTTTAGTATTAATAAATTAATAATTCTTAATTAATACTATGAAATAAGTTTTTTGGGTAAATATGAAATAATGATTCATCTAAAAATAAGTTTTTTTTTGGTAAGTGCCAAGTGGATCCGAGGGATCCATTAGTAGATCTAGAGGATCCATCACAATCCATCACTTGTATGTGTGGATCCAATATGGATCCAGATTTTATAAGATTCGATTCAGATCCGATCCGAGTGAAAATTTAATGGATCTTTATGGATCGGATTTGGATTGAATCCACGGATCTGATCCATATTGCCACCCCTACTTTCAAGATACAACAGTCTATTGTTCATTATTTGCACAAATATGAACCCACGGAAAACTTGAACAAACAGAAATTTTGATCTAAATCTTGGCGAAAGTAAGAGAAAGAGAGAGTAGTATTTTTTCTTTTAATTACTATATATGTTTTTTTTTCCAGAATTGGTCAGATTCTGTTTCATATCAATAAACACAATGTTTCGGTTCAAAGGGTACCTCTTCAAACCGAATAAACATATCTTTTTCTTTTATTTATTCAATTTATTCAATTTTTGAAAACAGAGATAGAATCGGTCTTTTTTTCCCTAATAAAACTAGTCATTTTTTTTACTCAAGAAACGTTTATTTCATTTACATGTATCTTTTTTTTTTACTCAAGAAAATAGATATATCTTTTTCTTTTAAATATTTCATTTACATGTACGATTTTTGAAAACAGAGATAGAATCGGTCTTTTTTTCCCTAATAAAACTAGTCATTTTTTTTACTCAAGAAACTAGTCAAATTTTACGTTATTATTTGGCTGGTAGATGTGTCAAACTAAAGTAGGGATAATTTTAATAATTGAGGGATAAACAGTGCTTGTACTACATAACCTCGAAATTATTATTTTTAAGAGAAAATCCCACTTTAGCCCCTAATCTTTGAACGTTTTTCACTTTATTCTCTAACATTTGTGAGTTTTCACTTAACCACCATAGCTATTGAAAATGTTTCAAATCACTACCTTTGGATGTTTGCCAGTGGAAACTATTCAAAAGTTGGGTGCAAAGTGGAAAAAGTTTAAATGTTGAGTGGCAAGATGGGAAAACGTTCAAAGCCACATTATTAAAGCTGAACGGAATATTATGTTAGATTTTAGTTTTTTATATCTTAAGGGGTTGCCTTAGATATAGTTAATTGTTGAGAGGGTTAAATGAGAACTCACACAAATGTTAGGGAACAAAATAAAAAATTATTCAAAGATTAAGGTGGCAAAGTGGAATTTTCCCTTTTTTTTCTCTTATTACCATTCATATTCAAATTTTGCTAGTCATATATTCAAAATCGAGCCAATTTTGTGGTACTTAATGAACATATACTTTTTCAAACGGAGGATTTGTGCGCAAACAACCATCGCGTAACAAAGGCATTGTTCAAGTCCATTGAGGCTCACCTTCATGACAATCATCGTTTGTACAACTAAAGAAAACTTGTCAGTGAATTAATTTTTGTTTTTTTAGTGAATAAATTTTTGTTTGCAAGAATTGCTTTTTTGGTATAGGATTGCTAACTTGCACTTTTGGTATTATTGGATACAAAAATGCACATTTGGCACCATATGAAAGGTTTTCATTGACCAAATCGAATTTTTCTACAAATTTAATGACAAATTACTCCATATGAAATGCATAATGTTCAATTTAACCCTCAATAATTTGGAAAAAAAATCAAGTTACCCTTTATAAAAATTTTAATGAAATAATTTACCCTCTTCAGCCGAAGAATGACTCACTTGCCGAAATTGAGAGTAAACATGTAAACTATTTTATAACATATGGGTATAAATTGTCACATTAATCATAACATAGGGGATAAAATGCCGCATTATTATAACAAAAGTGGATAAAGTGCCGCCTATAAAAATATTAAGTAGGCGATGTGAAACTTTTACAAAATTTCAGGGGATAAAATGTTTTTTTTAAACCACGAGAGGGTAATTATGCAATTCATAGAGGTTAAATTATCATTAACTTTAGGGAAAATTTGGGTTTAGTGCTAAAGTTGCAATGAAAACCTATCATCTGATATCAAATTTGCATTTTTATATCAAATGATACCATAATTACAAGTAGGTTTATTCTATGGTACCAAAAGAGCACTTTTCCATTTTTGTTTTTACTAGGAAAGTGCACGTACGATGTACGTGTCTAGATAAATTCATCGGTATTTTTTGTAAATTAGAATAGTAGAGTAAAATCAATTTTATAAAATAGAGCAAATCACCCATTTTTCGCCTATTTAATTTATTAGTTTAATTCATTTTTCACCGGTTTAAACTGATTTTTAGCCGCTTCTATTTATTTTACCAGTTTAATATTTTTTTAACTGTTTTACCCATCTTTTTTTTTTATCGATTAACTTATTTTCACAATTTTTTCCTTATATTTTTGTCCGTTTTAAACCATTTTTCTACCTATTTCACCTTATTTTGTTGGTTAAACTTTTTTTTTACTGATTTCACACGTTCTTATCATATTAACTCATTTTTAAACGTTTTTATCAAATTAACTCGTTTTCACCTATTTCACACATTTCTTTCACCGATTTCACATGTTTTTTTCAGCAATTTCACCTGAATTTTTCTTTGATTTGAAACGTTTTCGCCGACTTTATTCATATTTTCATAGATTTCACTTTTTTTTATGTTGTTGTTTCACTGGTTTCATCATTTTTCCACACCATAATTTTCATCGATTTCAGGGACACTTTATTAGTGATCTTACCCAAATTTTCACCTATTTTGTCATTGTTCACCAATTTCACACGAATTTTCATCAATTTCATATGTTTTCAATGATTTCATAGTTTTTTTATTGATTGCACAAAATTTCATCGATTTTTCACATATTTCACCCGTTTTTCACGAAAATAATTTCATGAAATTTTGAGATTATGCATGTCATGAATGTCTTGATATTAGTTGAATATTTTTTATATTTTTTTTAATCTAGCCAAAGTAAAATTACGTAATTAGCTAAGTCATAAGTATTTTAATTCTTTCATAGTAAGATATGATTCAGTTTTTTTGTTTTTCTGTAACTTAATGATATTTAAGAGAATTTCATTTTAAATTTTTATATTTAGAGTGTTTATGGCTTATATTGTACTAAATCTTTAAATTAACATTTTCTTACTTAAATAAATATTGATGTAACAATTTTATATATGTTTTAAGGGTTATTTAAAATAATAGTATTTTTAATGGTACGTTTTTATCTATTATTAGGGAAGAAGATAAAAATTACAAAAATTGATGTAAGAGATAATTTATAAATTTTAGGAGTTTATGTAGGAGATAAATTAATATAATAAGACTTCATGTCTAATTATACCTCTTCAATTACTTTACATATTTATCATTGAATTAAATATTATTTTACAATTTAAATTAAATAAGGATATTTTAGTCCGCACAAAAAAATTAAGAAATATTCATGCTTTTATAATAGTAGAGATAGAGATAGAGATAGAGAAGAGATAGAGATAGAGATAGAGATAGAGATGAATAAGATCAGTGTCAATTTTGAGGCTGTCTTTTTTATGTTGGTTGTTGTTAACTTGAAATTCCTTTGAATTTAAGATGAGTGCTATGTGTAGTGCGTATGTTAATTGTATTCCACATTGTTTGTACAGTAAATATAAAGAGAGACTAGTTAATATAAATTGGGCCTTTAATTCTCCTTAAAGCTAATACCTTTCTCGGCCTTTTGGCTAAGATCAAGTGTAGTATCTGTTCTTATCAGTTTAATATCTGATATGTGGGCCATCGGTCCACACGATATTAAATTAATTTTTTGAGGGGGAAGATTCATTAAGGTAGCTTGCTATCTGAATCTTCATGTGTCGCTCATGCGTTGCACTATTGCACTAGCCAGGCACGCCCCACCAATTTTAGTTAAAATTTTGGTGAGCTATTTTAGTTGTGTAGTCATGGATCAAAGTTTTGTTATTATGTTTTGATCTTTTTGAAGAGTATACGTAAATATTTTGAAAAAAATAGGAAAAGTTATAAAAAACATGTTCAAATATTGAGTTTCAGTAGTATATCTTATTTTCGTTTTGATTGTTTCAAAAGAATTAATTTTATTTTTGATATTTTTGATGGAAAAGATGAAAATTTTGATCCATAATTGATGTTCCGGAGCCCATTATAATTTGATTACACCCTTGAGTGAAATTTGGTGTAAAACATCCCTCATGTTGTGATTCTTTTAATACTAATCATATGAAATATTAAAAGGTGGATATTACTTTCATAATATATCGCTACTTTAATATGAATTAACTTAATAAAGGAAATTAACACCAGACCTTTTTTTATTTATTTTATTTAGGTGAAGCAAATCATATTTTATAAGTTAGTCGCAACACTTCTTTAGATCAATTAACTATAAAAAAAGTACCAGATGAAATTTCAAGTAATGAATAGTCATCGACTTTCTTCTTGGAAAAGGAAGACAAATGGAACATATTATGGGATATACAATGCATTTCCTACTCGGATCCAGCCCATTTTGTGAAAAAAATTTAAGTACTACTATTACATAAATATCACAAACTATCGAGTCAATTCTAATAAGAAATCAAATTAATCCTTGTGTTTTTTTTGCTAAATTGCCAATTACACCTTAGAATAGTATAAAAGAAAGGATTATCCATAATTTTTTTACTATGTGTATGACTGAAGAGTACATGAAGTTTATTGTGTAACTTTTAATTGATCATTTTATTTGTTTGTTATGAGAGAACGTGTAAAATTCGATTTTATTCTGTCCAAGATGGATGTCAGGAATATATACCATCCTGATATATCCAATATTCAACTTATGACGTGGTAGTTTAAAATATGTATTATAAAGGAAATTATGATCAAATCTAATTTCATTCGACCAAATTAAGTCTTGTACTGATTCGACCAAAATGGAATTATTCATGTATATATTCGACCTAAATGTTCGACCTCAAGTGGACTAGCTCGAATTCAACCTACATGTTTGACCTACAATCTATATATTGGCAAATTGTGTAAATTAACATACCAATCTTGGTCGAAATGGAAATCTACTAGTCTGTATGATTGATCCTATTGACAAAATAAAATCAATTCTCTCTCTCTTCTTTGGTCTCTCATTTGTTAGTTAATCGAATAAACGTTCGAATAAACTTATCTTCAATGAATGGTTGGAAAATTAGATCGAATCATGGATAGTTTGACCCAAATAAAATAACCCGAACCGTAAGATCCGATCCGAATGATCCATTAAAAAAATCTATAAATAGAGGGCATTTATTGCATTTAAAAGGGACTCTCAACCATAATAAACAACAAAGCACTATTCAACATCATCACCTATTAGCTTTATCTGACTAAGTCCTTTGAATACAGGGATAGGTTCCTCAAATTAGAATCCAATTCAATAGGAGCGTCTTGGATTCGATACTGTGAAGTAAAGCTTAAGGAATATCTGGGACGTTGATCTTATATAACTAAAATTTACTTCATCAGTTGGCGCCGTCTGTGGGAACCACTAACCAGTGTTCGAGTAGGAATGACGACCAGATCAAAAGCAGCAATAGCAGCAATGGCAGAAACCGCGGCACGTGAACGTGAGCAGCAAGGAGACAATATAGGAGGTGATCAAGTTAGCGTGCAGGAGGAAGAGGAAGTAAATGTTGGACCTTCACGACCAGCTGAAGAGGTTTTCAAATTTACTCGAGAACAGTTACAGGAACTTATCACTACTGCGCACAAAGAATGGGTGAGCAGATCAAAACTTCAAGAAGCCGAAGGACAAAAAAACAAATCCCCAGAGCATCGTGGAGGAAAAGCAAGGGAAAGCCAAGTAGTCTCAGAAGAAGTAAATAGTAGACCAAAGGAGCTTACCAATCGACCCGTAGAGAGAAACAAAGGCGGGCCTATGGAGTATTCAGTTGAAGTAAATAAACTCGCATCACAATTGAAATGTCTGACAAAGAGGTTGGAGGATAAAGAAAGAAGATTAGAAACTCCCGTTCATCGAACAAGCAAGAGATCACCATTTTGTGACGAAATATACTTTGAGAGATTACATTCAACGCAGAAAATGCCCACGGGGCTGCTCAGATATTTCTTTGGCATTAACAAGGGATCCGACCATCAAGCACAGCAAGACAATGCCGAGAGACCTTTTGATCGAAGTTTCAGAACAAATGACAGAAAATTCGATCAAATAAATCTTCGAAGAGCTAGATCACCGGTTAAAAGATCGAACATGTTGAATGGACCGAATCAATTCACTCCATTACGGAACAGCCAGACTCAAATTCTGATGGCTATACAGGATCGAAATATACTAAGGAGACCACATCCACACAGAGAGCAGTCACATTCAAATAAATATTGTCTATTTCACAAACAAAGAGGACATGCCACCAATGATTGCAGTCAGTTAAGGGATGAGATCGAAAGGTTAATATCTGAAGGACTTTTAACCGATTACGTAAGAAGAGAAGGAGTTGAATCTCCTGCTATGAAAAATCCGAACTTCAAAGATGATCGACAAAGATCAAGATCCCCAGCAGAAAAAATCAAACTTTGAAGGGCTCAGAAGGACAAAACAATCAAGGTCAACCTGCGCGTGTAGTAATAAATATGATATGGGGCGGACCAGCAGGAGGAGATAGTAAAAATTCGAGAAAGAAAGTATCAAGATCTTTAAAAGCTAGACGAACAGAGAACACATTTTATTCGACCAATTCAGTGAACAATAAGATAACTTTTGATGATTCCGACCTACACAGTGATTACACTTTACATGACGATCATGATGTACCAGACTGGCCCATGGTCATAAAGTCAGAAATTGGCAATTGCACTGTTAAAAGAATCCTAGTTGATTCGGGTAGTTCAGCCAATATATTATTCCTGGACGCACTCACACAAATGGAGCTAGGAGTAAGTTCTCTACAAACGGTCAACACGCCTTTGTCGGGGTTCGGAGGAGCAGAGATTATGCCATTAGGCACCTTGACTTTGTCAACAACTTTGGGAGATGAACATAACAGCAAAACAAGAATGGTCAAATATCTAGTAGTAGATTTACCGTGCGCGTATAATGTAATTATAGGAAGACCAGCTATGAACGCTTTTCAAGCTGTTCTCTCTACTTACCATCAAAAAATGAAGTTCCCAACTAGATTTGGCATTGGAGAAGTAATAGGAGACTCAAAAGAGGCTTGGAATTGTTACACTATTTCCGTCGATAAAAAGAAATCAGTACTTCATCGAGTAATATCTATCGAAGAAGCAGAGGACCTTCATCTTGCAAAAAAGGGAAAAAAGGGAACTGAAGATGTGATTTCATCTCCAGTCGAAGAAGCTAATTCGAGAAAATGAAAGTTTGAGACTCCTAGGGTCGAACCTGGTGAAGGTTTCAAGGAAATCGAGCTTGTCCCTGGAGAGACAAGCAAAACAACTAGAATATGAAGTCAATTGAGCGAAGGATTGGAAGTTCTACTGATAGAGTTTCTTCGAAAAAATGTCGATGTGTTTGCTAGGTCGACCAGTGACTTACAGGGCATTGATCCCAGTGTGATTGTTCATAGACTGAACATAGATCCATCTGCTCGACCAGCCAGACAGAAAAACGAAATTTTGGTCCAGAGAGAAACAAAATAATAGAAGAAGAGGTAGACAAACTTTTAAAAGCTGGATATGTCGTTGAAATACAATTTACCGATTGGTTGTGCAATGTGGTTTTAGTCCCAAAGAAGGAAGGAAAGTGGAGAATGTGCAACGATTTCACCGACCTAAACAAACTTTGCCCTAAAGATCCATATCCTCTCCCCAGAATTGATACTTTAGTTGATTCAACAGCAGGATGTGCGATATTAAGTATGATGGACGCATTTCAAGGTGTTTATCAAATATTTATGGCACTTGAAGATCAAGAAAAGACAGCTTTTGTTACGGAAAAGGGAGTCTATTGCTTTAAGTAATGCCATTTGGTCTGAAAAATGCAGGAGCCACATACCAGAGATTAGTTAACAAATTGTTTGAACCACTGATCGGAAAATCAATGGAGGTTTATGTGGATAATATGTTGGTAAAAAGCTTGAAAGAATCCGATCATTTAGTCCATATCGAGCAAGCATTCAACATAATGAGGAAGTATGGGATGAAATTAAACCCATCAAAATGTACATTTGGCATTCGAGCCGGAAGATTCCTGGGTTATCTAGTCAACGAAAGAGGAATTGAAGCCAATCCCGAAAAAATTCAAGCTGTTCTAGAAATGAAGCCACCAAGGACTATAAAAGAAGTGCAAATCTTGGTAGGGAGAATCACAGCTTTAAATCGATTCATTTCAAGATCAGCCGACAAGAGTCTACCATTTTTTAAAATACTCAAGAATGCTAAAAAATTTAGTTGGACCGA
This sequence comes from Penstemon eatonii, assembly GCA_038501285.1. Classification (NCBI taxonomy): domain Eukaryota; kingdom Viridiplantae; phylum Streptophyta; class Magnoliopsida; order Lamiales; family Plantaginaceae; genus Penstemon; species Penstemon eatonii. The sequence goes on along the minus strand of CM076715.1, from coordinate 52,776,436 downwards.
TGAATGTGACCTTGCATTCGATCAATTAAAATCTTACTTAACTTCTTCACCCCTGCTTGCAAAACCTATTGGAAACGAAGTTCTATATTTGTACATAGCAGTATCTGACCAAGTGATAAGCTCGGTGTTGGTAAGATCAGAAGGGAAGGATCACAAACCAATCTATTATGTGAGTAGAGTGCTACAAGGAGCTGAAAGAAACTACCTGGAAATTGATAAATTCGCACTCGCCTGATGGCAACGGCACGAAAACTCAGACCATATTTCCAATCTCACAAAGTGATTATATTAACAAGCCAACCATTAAGGCAAGTTCTTTCTAAACCAAACGCTTCGGGAAGATTGGTCAAATGGGATGTAGAGTTAGGCGAGTACGATATTGAATTTCAACCAAAAACTGCAATAAGAGCTCAAGTGCTAGCAGATTTTCTTCTAGAAACTACGCCAACTGACCAATTGCCTCCAACTGCAACTTGGATGCTCCACATCGATGGATCATCAACATCAACAGGAGGAGGAGCGGGAATTTACTTCCAAGGACCAGAGGACGTTTAATTAGAATTCGCTCTAAAACTTGATTTCCCGATAACCAATAATGAAGCTGAGTATGAAGCACTGATATCTGGATTAAAGATGGCCTTCGAGACAGGAATTCAGAAATTGATTGTTTATCCTGATTCACAACTAGTCGAAAGACAGTTCAAAGGTCTGTTTGAAGCAAAGGAAAAATCGATGATTCAATACTTAACTTCAGCTCATGAGCATGGTTCAAAGATGGCCTTCGAAACAGGAATTCAGAAATTGATTATTTATACTGATTCACAACTAGTCGAAAGACAGTTCAAAAGTCTGTTTGAAGCAAAGGAAAAATCGATGATTCAATACAAGGAGGAGCATGGTTGGATGAATTACCATGGGTATTATGGGCAAATCGAACGAAGGAAAAAACGGCCACTGGAGAAACCCCGTTCAGTCTAGTATATAGTTCTGATGCCGTAGTCCCGGCTGAAATACAAGTCCCAACAACAAGAATCGAATTATATGAAGAAACAACCAATGAAGAACGAAGAGGCTATGAGGTCGACCAAGCCGAAGCAAGAAGAGAAAAAGCTTTAGCAAAAATTCAAGCTTATAAAACTACGATGGCCAAAGCTTACAACAAGGATGTACGTTTGAAAACATTTTAAGTAGGAGATCTGGTGTTAAAGAAAATTGAGGCATCTAAAGACACTGAAAAACTAGATCCGAAGTGGGAAGGACCCTACAAAGTCGTCGAGATGGGAAGAAAGGGAGCATATAAGTTAGAATATCTGAACGGAAAATCTATCCCAAGAACTTGGAATGGAAAAAACTTAAGAAAATTCTATACCTAGAATATCGAGGAAAGACTTGAATATCGAGGAAACAGAGGAAAGCTGGAAGACTGAAATTGTGAAGTATCTGACAGACGGTACATTACCACAAAACATAAACGCAGCAAGACGAATGAAGTATCGCGCTCCTCGTTATGTGCTTATGAACGGCGACTTATACAGAAGAACAACTGCTGGTCCTTTGGTAAAATGTTTGGCCCCTACGCAAGCAAAATTAGTATTAAAGGAAATTCACGAAGGATCTTGCGGTAATCATTCAGGTGGCCGCTCTTTGGCTCTAAAAGTTTCAAGGCAAGGTTATTACTGGCCTAGATTGGTCGAAGAGGCAAACGAATACGCTCCAAAGTGTGCAAAATGTCAAATTCATTCCTCGTCAACCGGCTCAAAAAATGGAACCAATTTCGGTTGCATGGCCCATTGACCAATGGGGGCTAGACCTCGTGGGACCACTTCCAGTAGCTAAAGGACAAATCAAGTATTTACTCGTAGGGATTGAATACTTCAGTAAATGGATCGAAGTTGAAGCCCTTGCTACTATCTCTCAGACACAAATCATCAATTTTTACTGGAAGAACATTGTAACTCGATTTGGTTTCCCAAGAGTTATTATATCTGATAATGGAGCTCAATTTGTTGGGGCTAGGGTAAAAGCATGGTGTGATAAACATGGAATACATCAACGGTTTACATCGGTAGGATGTCCCCAAACCAACGGACAAACAGAAGTGACAAACAGAGAAATCATCTCGCTTCTAAAGAAAAGACTCGAAAGAGCTAGTGGAGCATGGTTGGATGAATTACCATGGGTATTATGGGCAAATCGAACGAAGGAAAAAACGGCCACTGGAGAAACCCCGTTCAGTCTAGTATATGGTTCTGATGCCGTAGTCCCGGCTGAAATACAAATCCCAACAACAAGAATCAAATTATATGAAGAAACAACCAATGAAGAACGAAGAGGCTATGAGGTCGACCAAGCCGAAGCAAGAAGAGAAAAAGCTTTAGCAAAAATTCAAGCTTATAAAACTACGATGGCCAAAGCTTACAACAAGGATGTACGTCTGAAAACATTTTAAGTAGGAGATCTGGTGTTAAAGAAAATTGAGGCATCTAAAGACACTTGAAAACTAGATCCGAAGTGGGAAGGACCCTACAAAGTCGTCGAGGTGGGAAGAAAGGGAGCATATCTGTCCCAAGAACTTGGAATGGAAGAAACTTAAGAAAATTCTATACCTAGAGATTTTCTTATCAGGATGATCATGTGTGGTCATTTTTTGTAAATGTGAGTTCTTAAAACATCACATCTTTTTGTGTTTTTATTAGTTTGTATTGAAACAACTGCATATTAATGGAACTGAATTACCTTTTCTGCTAAATTATTTGTGTTGTTACTTGTTTATCAAAATCCTTACACTGCAAAGTGATAAGTTGATTGATTGATTGCTTCAAAGCATCAACCTCTTCGATAGCTTCAAAGCATCGAAATCCTTACACGGCAAAGTGTTAAGTTGATCGATTGATTGCTTCAAAGCATCAACCTCTTCGATAGCTTCAAAGCATCGAAATCCTTACACTGCAAAGTGTTAAGTTGACCGATTGATTACTTCAAAGCATCAACCTCTTCGATAGCTTCAAAGCATCGAAATCCTTATGCTGCAAAGTGATACGTTGACCGATTGATTGGTCCAAAGCATCAACCTCTTCGAAAGCTTCAAAGTATCGACAACCTTACAAATACAAAGTGATTGATCGCTTCAAAGCATCAAACTCCTCGACCAAAGTATTGCTTACTTTAAAATTCGACCAAAGTATTGCTTACTTTAAATTCAACGAAAATGTTGTTTACTTTAAAATTCGATCAAAGTATTGCTTACATTAAATTCAACGAAAATGTTGTTTACTTTAAAATTCAACCAAAGTATTGCTTAATTTAAATTCAACGAAAGTGTTGCTTACTTTAAATTAAACCAAAAAGCTGCTTGCTTTAAATTCAACGAAAATGTTGCTTTAAATTCAACGAAAGTGTAGCTTTCTTTAAATTTGACCAAAGTGTTGCTTAAATTAACTTCAACGAAAGTGTTGCTTACTTTGAATTAAACCAAAAAGTTGCTTGCTATAAATTCAACAAAAGTGTTGCTTAATTTAACTTCAACGAAAGTTTAGCTTTCTTTAAATTCAACCAAAATGTTGTTTTCTTTAAATTTGACCAAAGGGTTGCTTAATTTAACTTCAACAAAAGTGTTGATTTCTTTTAATTCAACCAAAATGTTGTTTTCTTTAAATTTGACCAGTGTTCTTTCTTAAAAATTCGATCAGGTTATTATATAATCTTCGACCTAAGCTTTGCTTTCTTCTATAAAAAGATCTTCAATTAAAATTACTTCGACAAAATATTTCGATCAAAACTTCATTCAGGAAAGTTATACCATTTCTTCAATATAAGATTAATAGGGAACTAGTGCAAATACCATGCTTTCTTGAATTAACATTCGAACAAAGATGTCTAAAAAAGCGATACGATAAAACAAAGAAAACAACTACTGTCAAAAGATGAAAATAACAGTCACGCGCTAGTACAAAAGTTTAAGCATCAAGTATAGATGCAGGAAGCTGACCAATGAGACACTACTTCAAAATATCTAGCCACTCCCTCAAAAAAGCGCGACATCAATCTTGGTTCTGAGGATCATCACCAACAATATTAGTAACATCAATATGATCAAAACCCTCAATGCTCTGATATTCCTCAACATTTTGATTAATTAGAGTATCAATTTGCTCTCGTGTTAAAACCTGATGTTGTTCGATGTGTGGCTGTTCGGGCACAATAACCGGCTCTTTGACCACGACCTCAGAGGCACCAGAATCCATTGCTTCGAGATAGATAGGATAATACTCGTTTGCTTCAAGGTTAGGACCCTCATCAGTGTTCTCGGTTATTGGAAAAGGCTCGCAATCATAGTTTTTCATTAAATCCAAAGCATTCTCATCGAAGCGCTCGTTTAGGAAGCCCAATTTCCTACACTGTTTCCATCCTTTATCAAACACAGCAAACAGTTCGTCCGCAACCTTCATGTCGACAATACATCGTATACAGGGGATCGATAGAACTCTCGAGCAATAGCAAGTTTTTGCTCACGACTTGGCAGATTCGAAAGAGATATACCTTCAGCTCGACCTTCAGCTCTACCTTTCTCATAACTCTCGAGCCTCAGACGCTCGAAATCAGCATTCATCTCCGCTATTTTCTTCTGTAAATCTTCGACCAAACCCTCTTGAGAGTTTAATTTTCCAATAACATCGACCAGCTGCTCATCTTTCTTTCGAAACTCGTCTTCAGCCTCTTTTTTCTTCTTTTCAGCGTCTTTAGCAGCAGCAGCAAAGGACCTTGCCAAGTCATGTTGTTCTTTAAGTTTCTTCTTCGACTTGTCAATATCCTTGAAGGCTCGTTCAGCGAGCACGTAGCCTTGGTACAAAATGTTGTTAACCTACATAAAGTAAATAATAAAACTAAAATTCGAGAATATAGCTTTAAGTAAGTATAAAAACTTTATGTCAAAACAACAAATAGGACTTACAGAAATAAGTTCACAGGATGCTTTCTTTAAGTTCTCTTTCAACTTCTTCTTTCCAAGCTTGGACTGATCACTTTTATAAATAGTAGCCTGATAAACTTTCCAAGCTTTTGCTTCGTCCCCAGGATTAAGAACAGAAGAATCAAATGGAAAGCCTCCAGCTCGAGGATATTCAGAGTTCATAATTTTTTCAATGTCCTCATCAGACGACACATCAACAACATGCTATTTACCTGAACGACGAATGATGACGTCAGATTCCTCTCGCGGCCTTTTGTTTGAACGATCAGACTCAGGATTCGAGGAACCAATTTCTCTCGAACGATGACCCCTCTGCGATCGAACTGGGCTCGTAGTTCGATCATGAGTTGGGGGAGCTGTTATACTTCGACTAGGTTGATTGTTTGTTGTTACTAATGCCCGAGTTGGGTTATTCGACCCATCACTTTGGTTTTGAGAAGGCTGGAGACGGGGAGTTGGAATCAAACCCGAAGGTCTTGCACTCCTTCGAGAGTTTCCCATTATCTTCAAAGCTCTAGCAGACATTATAGCTTGTTCTGCAAAATTTTACATCAAAGATCAATATATATCGAATAAAAAGAATAAAAAGTTTGGACTTGATGAAAACCGTTCAAAATTCGATAGACATCCTACCTAAGGTAGGATCACTTCTTCGAGCCTTTGACTTCGATATTTCACCTACTCGAAGGACCTATTCTCTCAGGTCATTTATAAAATGAGGACCCCAACTTGGATTAGGTATTCGACCTAATCTTATAGGTCCGGTGCGCCATCCACTCCGGATATTCAACACATAGCCTTCAGGGGGACGAACATATACGAACCGATGTTTCCACTCTTTCCCATACCCAGACGGAGTTTGTGTCAAGAAGGTTTTCTTAGTCCTCGCTTTGACGTAATAAAATCCGACATTTGATTTAGGTGATTCATTTACAGCGAAGAGATTATAAAAATTGACGAATGAAGGTATTTGACCTAGGGCTTTGATTATCAGACATAAAGCAACGATAAAAGCCATCCCATTCGGAACTACTTGAATAGGAGAAAGTGAAAGTCGATTTAAAATTTCGGCCACTTCATCGGCAATAGGAAATCGAAGACCTAATTCAAGGTGATGAACGTTAATAGCTCTACAATTATTACTACAATTATTAGGAGGGGCATGCATTCGGTCACTTTATGAGGGTTCTATAATTGACCACCCGGTAGGAAACCAATAAGATTCTGCTATCGATTCTGCTGAGTCCCTATCCCTATAATAGCCTGGACATATCTGATCGAATCGATCGAGCGTTCTGTGTATATCAGAGGGACCCTCACCTTCGACCTCACCTCCCTCACCCTCATCTTCGACCTCAATTCCCTCACCCTCACCTTCGACCTCTTTTCCCTCTTCTCCCCCTAAATCGACATTTTCATCCAACAAAGATTGAACCCTAATGCTATCAATATCATGATCACTAGTAATGACAATTAAATCAGATGAAGATGAAGAAACCATGGCAGAATCATTCGAATCAAATTTCGAACTACTAGAAGTATTACCGGAATTTAAGGACATGATGTATATTGGATTCTATGGAGAAAAAGGAAGAAGAATTACCCGGAAAGAGGAGAAGATTCGGAGAAGATTCGACTAACACCCATGTTCTTCGATCGAAATTCGTCGAAACCCTTGATTGGAAATTCTCCTTGTCATTGATTCGACTAACACCCCTGTTCTTCGATCGAAATTCGTCGAAACCCTTGATTGGAAATTCTCCTTCTCCTACGATTTATCTTCGAGCGGGTAGGAGAAAAGTAATTTTTCAGATCTGGAAAAAAGTAAAAATCGGCCCCTTTATATAGAAGGTGAAAACGAAAATTACACATTAGGTCCTTCGTTTAAAGAGGCGGTTCTTTTACTGCGGCCCTTACTTTTCGAAAACCCACGAATTTTACCTTCATTCTCTCAGAAATTAGAAATTAGACCCAAATTACATGTTAAAAATTGCATCTCACATCGAATTTAATGTGTGCATAAATAAACTTATAAACTTCAAATACTTCAATTTTTACAAATCGAAGCACTTGAACTTGGGGGACTTTTGATATATCCAATATTCAATTTATGACGTGGTACATTAAAATACGTATTATAAAGGAAATTATGATCAAATCTAATTTCATTCGACCAAATTAAGTCTTGTACTGATTCGACCAAAATGGAATTATTCATGTATATATATTCGACCTACATATTCAACCTCAAGTGGACTAGCTCAAATTCGACCTACATGTTCGATCTACAATCTATATATTGGCAAATTGTGTAAATTAACATACCAATCTTGGTCGAAATGGAAACCTACTAGTCTGTATGATTGATCTTATTGACAAAATAAAATCAATTATCTCTCTCTTCTTTGGTATCTCATTTGTTAGTTAATCGAATAAACGTTCGAATAAACTTATCTTCAACGAATGGTTGGAAAATTAGATCGAATCATGGATAGTTCGACCCAAATAAAATAACCCAACCTGTAAGATCCGATCCGAATGATCCATTAAGAAAATCTATAAATAGAGGGCATTTATTTCATTTAAAAGAGTGACCAAGTTTTTGAAAAACTTAATCTTACGAGGATTTTAGAAATAGCTTTAATTTACAAATATGAAAATTAAATTTACTCACTAATTAATAACCGGAAAAGAAATGAGATGTAGAAGACTGAGGTTGCGAATGCAATTTCCTTCAGACAATACTTCCGAGGCTGCCTACGGTGCGATCAGTATTCCTCGGTAGTCTCCCAGGATACAACAGTCTATCCTTGTTGTTTTGCACGAACAAAAAGGACACGGGCGAGTTGGAACAAATAGAACTTTGACTAAAAATATTTAACTTGAAAAGTAGAGAATAATTTATACTTAATTGCTGAAATAAATGGTGTAAGGAATTGGCCAGATTCCTCTCCTATTTATAGCAATTGAAAGAACTTGTTGCAGGGTCACAATGGTTCGAATTTGAACCAAGTGATGGTTTGGTCCGAATGGGTGCCACCCATTCGGTTCAAAAACCAATCAAACACACCCTTTTATTCAAATTCGGGCGAGCAAACCAAATCCTTCTAGAAGGTCGCGCGGATCCTGATTTGGATCACATGCGGATCCTAATTGGATCACACGCGGATCCTAATCGGATCATTCACGGATCTTTGTAAAATTTTGAACTAATTATTATTATTGGGCCCAGATATTACTCTAGGCCCATTCCCACAAAGCCTTTCCACTATGAAAGCTATATGCCCCTTTTTATAACTCTTTTGTAGCTCCACTTTCTCCTTCTTTTCCATGTGGGATAGTGAGACTCATCATTCTCTTCTCACTTCATTCATTAAGGTGCAATCATAATTAACTTGGCTAATTAATTTAATTTAATTAGCTAATATTAATTTAATTACTCCAACAAAAACTACTATGATTGAATGAACTAAATAATGTTCTTACAATCTTATTTTAGAACCAATTTTATAAGATTTAATCACTAAATCAGTCTTTATTTTATATTTTATTACAACTATTCAAAGCTTATAAACCAATAATAATTAATAAAAATAAATTTCTTAAAAAAGAAACTGATCATTCATAAATATATGATATTCTATGACATAAAAATAACTAATTTTACTCTAATTTATGAAAAATACACATGAAATTAAAACTAGAACTTTTTTAGTATCAAGAATAATGGTAAGAATTCGTTAATTCTTCACCTAAAATAAAGAGTTTTCTAATCTAACTAACAAGGTGAATTACATAATACAATTTGGAATTAACTAAGCACAAGCTTGGAATATATATAAAAAAAAAGGTACTAACTCAGAAGATAAAACTTAGAGTAAAAATAATAAACTGCATATAAACAACAAATAGACTAAAAATTGGAATATATTCTAATAATAGTAATATATTCGGGTTCTATTCGGGTTGAGCCTTACTAGACTCAAGTTCAGCTGAAAAATTGATCGGGTATAAAATTACGGCTCAAACTCAGCCCGACTCATAATTATTCGGGTTTGGGTCAAATTTAATTGGGCCAAGCCGTGGGGCTTCGGGTAGGCCTGACTCAATTGACAGTTCTTCTACATAATCTCATGGATAGTTAGATAATTATTCATTTTTTAATACAGTGGAGTAACAATATTTCTTGAGTAAAATTTTGAACATATAATTTTTCAAACATAATTGAAATGAACTTTTGGAAATGTAAACGCAAGTAGCCAATACAAGAGTGTAACATACCGTGTCAACGAGATAGACGAGACCAATTACACATAAATATAGTATGGTCGATAACGATGCTTTGGCCGGAGTTATCGACTGGAGCTCTTACGTTGTTAAAATTGAAACTGGCTCAGACAAAGGATATATGTGCAAAACAACCAGCGCTTACCATACCAAAGTAGAAAGACCACCACTTTACAGAAGACAAAAAAAGACAAAGGCATTGTTCAGACATTGAGGCTCATTTTCATGCCAATCATAATTTGTACAACTAAAGAAAAATTTGTTAGTTTATTGATTTTTGTTTGTATGAATAATAGCAGTGTCAATTTTGAGGCTGTCTTTTGTTTGCATTGTCTTTTTTATGTGGGTTGTTGTTAACTTGAAATTCCTTTGATTTTATAATAAGAAGATGAGTGCTATGTGTTTTGCGTATGTTTGATTTGTATCCCACATTGGATGTACAGTACATATGAAGAGAGATTAGTTAATATAAATTGGGCCTCTAATTCTCATTAAAGCTCATACCTTTCTCGGCCTTTTGGCTAAGATCAAGTGTAGTATCTGTTCTTATCAGTTTAATATCTGATATGTGGGCCATTGGTCCACACGATATTAAATTAATTTTTTAAGGGGGAAGCTTGCTATCTGGGTCTTCATGTGTCGCTCATGCGTTGCACTATTGCACGAGCCAGGCATGCCCCACCAATTTAAGTTAAAATTAGGTGAGCTAATGAAGTTGTTGCAACCAAGGTTTTTTTTTTTGCAATTTATGTTTTGATTTTTTTTGAATAATTCATGTAAATTTGTAAAAAATTATAAAAAATCACTAAATTAAGAAAAATATATAGTTTCTTGATTGTTTAAAAATCAGAATCTTTTTGATATTTTCGAAGGAAATTTGGATCCATAGTTGCAGTGGTTCGGGAGCCCATTATGATTTGATTACACCCTTGAGTGAAATTAAGTAGCAAAAAGTCCCTCATGTTGTGATTCTAATATGCAAAAATACGAAGTAATATTAAAAACCTGGAATTGAGACTTTAATATGAATTAACTGAATAAAGGAAATTAACAGCAGACTTTTTAAAATATGACACTTTCATGTAGTAAGCAAAACTTGCACGAAACTACTTTTTAAAATATTTATTGCATAGAATCATCGAATACAACCACTAAATCCCCCCTCGGGACAAAATTAGACTGTCAAATTTTGTATGGACCACGGTTTCTTGCCGGATATTAATATTATAGAAGGATTCTATGCAATAAACATTTTTATGAGGAATTTTTGTTAAATATTTGATAATACAGGAAGATTCTATGCAATACAAAATCTCATATGATGATTTCGAGCAAGTTTCACACAAGGAGTATTTTGCATTTAGTCCCAAATAGGAATGTATATTCCTATCAACTATGTGATAGTTGTTGGTGTCTAACAATTTGTGCACTTTATTTCACAAAACTTAGAATATAGCAAATAATATTCTAACAAACAAATCCATGCATTATTAAAGCATGTAAATTATACTTACCTTTTCGTAGAACACTTTAATCAACATGTAAACAGGAAATAAGACTGAGGCTTGTCGAAACAAATTTCCTTAAGACAACATTTTCGGGGCTTTCACGGTGCATACAGGTTGATTCTCGGTAGTCTCCCAAGTAGGGGTGGCAAATGGACCACCCAGATCAGATCTGGATCGGATCCTTGTGGATCGGATCTCAAATGGATCGGATCCTAAATGGATCCATCAAACCCGATCCGAGTGAATTATTTTTGGATCTAATATGGATCCATTGTGGATCCATCATGGATCCATGGTTGTGGATCACCCATAGAATCAAAATTCTTACTCAAAGAGTGAAAGTGTACTAGTGCAACTAAGATAGGAAGAAAACTAAAACTTATAAATTGTGGATTCATCACGGATTCATGATTGTGGATCAAGGGATCTCATGGAGAAAATTCAAAAATTCTTACTGAAAGATTGAAAGTGTACTAGTGCAACTAAAATATGAAGAAATATAAAGCATAAAATGCAGTATAACATATAAATAAAAAATCACACCGTCAAAAATTCAATTTAATTATTTTTGACATAAAAAACTCTAAAATTGATTTAAAAAACTTCTACAAGCAATCAAACCAACTTAAAAATCCAATTTAATTATTTACTATTTCTTTGGTTTTTGCTACACTTTTATTGACCTGTTGATTTTGATTTGTGGTTTTTATTTTTTAATACATTACTTATTTGGTTTGTCATAAGTTAGGATAGGATCATAGAAGAATATACCAATAAATTGAAATTGAATATGGGAGTGTAAATTATATAACTTTTTTTGTTTATAAATAACTGAGGTTTATGTTGATTCATTTTCTTGAAATATATTCTATAGTTGTAGAGGTTGAATTTCACGCCGTAGAATTAATCAAAATGACAAATTGATAATGGAAGGACAATTACTCTATTGACAAAAGTTAAGGCCCTAAGATTAATAGTTTATAGCACGTAGATTCAAATCTCACATTTCGGTATTTCTCTAATTAATATACTTAATGTATTCTCCATTAATTAACTAAAAATGATAAATGGCCGGAGAACAATTCTTTTTGTGGAGAAACTGGACTTCCAATGTTATCAGTGGCCAACATGCAATTATATAAATTGCATGAACCGGTAAAAAACATAAAATAAGAGCCAAAGACAAAAATACCCCCTATGCTTTGTCTAACTTCTAAAAACCCCCTGTATTATTTTAACTCTAAAAAATCCCATATAATTTCAAATAAGTGCCAAATACACCCCCAAACGAGAGTGTGTTTCAAACGTCAAAATTGCAAGTATTTTTGACGATTGACTAAAAGTAATTTCTATAATCGGGGCCAAACACTTCAAAAATCACAATGAATGTCTAGAAGTGTTTTTAAGAGCTCCCATCGCTGGGCCAAACTCACCCTAAGTCAAGCAGAAGAAAGTGACAGAAGAACTTTTAGTATTAATAAATTAATAATTCTTAATTAATACTATGAAATAAGTTTTTTGGGTAAATATGAAATAATGATTCATCTAAAAATAAGTTTTTTTTTGGTAAGTGCCAAGTGGATCCGAGGGATCCATTAGTAGATCTAGAGGATCCATCACAATCCATCACTTGTATGTGTGGATCCAATATGGATCCAGATTTTATAAGTGATAGTGGCGATTTATGATCTAGGGACATTTTGGTAATTATGATCTAGGGGTGTTTCAGTAATTCGGTAATAATAAATTTGATAATAAATAATTCAGTCAAAATGACTATTTTACCCCTATTTATTTCATTTGACATTTATGGAGAAAAACCCTTCACCTCCCAAAAACCTCTTCACCTCCCAAAATTTCTCCTATAAATAGCATCTCATTTTCAAACAAGAAGGCAAATCATTCTAGAGAGAAAAAACTGAAATTATAAAGTTCTTAGCAAGTTCGTCCCGTGCAAATTAGCATTCGTGAAGAGATCAAGAAGATAGATCGTAGAAGTCCTTTTATCCTTTTTTGACAACATCATTTTGGCGCCGTCTGTGGGAATAAGTTTGATTTGCACGTTGAGATGGCGGACGAGTATGAAGAGAACCAGTGGGATAATCTTGAAGGGCCAGGTGATCCACCGGTAGGAGGAGCCCCTGGCAACGACCTACTTGGTGCTGGAAGCATTGGACAAGACCACCCTGGTGGAGGAGGCGCTGGAAACGACCTGCCTGGTGGAGGAGGCGCTGGAAACGACCTGCCTGGTGGAGGAGGCGTGGAACAAGGCCCACTCGATGGAGTAGACCCCCAAACTTTAATGCCTGATCGAGATGTGCCTCCGAATGTACCGTCTCCAGTGCCAACCATCCAAATGACCCAAGAAATGCTTGATGCAATGGCAGCAACAGTAGCAGCTCGAGCGGTTGCACAATATGTAGCGGAACAACAAAGAATACGAAATTCAAGCCAGTCCCTGCACGCAATCCCGGATGCATCCACAAGACCTGAAAGAGGTGGTCAGAGACAGCGAGAACAACCACACATAAGGCAACCAGTTAACGAAGAAGAAGTCAACAGTAGAACTCCAAGACCAGAAGAGTTGCGAAGACAACCTCGTTTAATGATGGAGAGAGGCGGCGGGAGAGAACAAGGAGGACAAAATTATGCACAGCAAGGACTAGAAGAGAGGGTGGAACATTTACCGCCCATGGTACCATTAAGAAGAAGCCCATTCTCTCATGCAGTTTTATCAGAACCATTGCCACCTGGCTTTAGGATCCCAAGCCTGTCTGAATATGATGGAATGGGTGATCCTCAGGAACATTTGGATAAGTTTATTGCCAAAGCTGATTTATATGCAATAAGTGATGCGACTACTTGTAAAATATTCCGTACTACTCTATCCAAGATCGCACTTACTTGGTTCAATCAGCTCCCTTCAAGCACAATCACTAATTTTGAGCAGATGAGTCAGCGATTCCTCCATCACTTCTCTATGAATAGAAAGTCTCAAAAGACGGCTGCATACCTATTCACCGTAAGACAAAGAGCAGGAGAGCCTTTAAGAGAATATATACAAAGATTTACTAATGCGGTTTTAGAGGTCCCGCAAGTCGATCCTGAACTATTGGCTAGCATTCTCCAACAAACTTTGATAGATGAACGTCTTAAGGAATCTTTTGCCGGAAAACCTCCAACAACTCTGGATGCACTTCTAGCTAGATCGGAAAAGTTCATAAGAATTGAAGAAGCAATGGAGCCAAAGTCAGAAAAAGGAAGTAAAAGAAAGAGCAGAGAAGATGATAGAAATGATATCCCGAGGCAAAAAGAGAATCCAGAAGAAGAAAGGAAGGTAGGATACAATCAAAAGTATGCTCACTATACTCCTCTCAATGCTACTCGAGAAGAGGTATTTGTAGCTGCTTTAGCACAGGGGTTACCTCAGTGGCCAGCACCATTGAAAGACAATCCGGACAGGTATAAGTCTAACAAATATTGTCGATACCATCGTGCTCAAGGACATAACACAGAAGACTGCTATCATTTAAAAGATGAGATAGAAAGGTTGATACAAAGAGGCAATCTACAGAACTTCGTAAGAAGGAAGAGAGAAGTAGCCCCAGCGAATTCACAAACCGGACGAAATTCTAACCAAAGGAGAAATCAACCGCAAGAGAGAAGTGGAGGACAGAGACCTAACAGAGATAGCTCAGTACAAGCAAGGCAGGATGAGAACTTACCAAATGCCGGCGTTATTAACATGATATCAGGAGGACCAGTCGGTGGAGATTCTGTTAGGTCGAGAAATGAGTGATGCTTCAGAGGCTAAAAAAAAAAAAAAAACCAGATGATTTGTGCATAGAGGCAAGCTTGAAAAAATATTATAAGTAGTTTTATAATGTATTCTTCAATAACATTTGTACGTCAAAACTTTGAGTTTGATGTAATGATCAATAAAGCTTCAATAAAACTCAATGGAGAATCTCTTGCATCTATGAGAAGTTTTAGATATAATTCGACCAAGGAAAAATCCGACAAGTCAACATTTCAAGAATCATGTATTATTAAAGGATATTATATGCCTTTAATTATCAAAACGAAAACGCAAATAAATTTGCACCATAACAAAAATATAGTGGACATATCCACGAATATTCATAACAAATTCAAACTACGATATAAAGCGAAAAGCAAATGTTCAAGAACATTTAAATAAAATAAACGATGGCAAGACCATCAACCTACTGCATAAAAATAAAGTTAACTACTTTTTCCCTTTTGAGGACTTTGGAGCATGATCTTCCTCAACCTCATCAACTACTTCATCAGGAATTACAGTCCCCTCATCTTCGTCAGCTTCATCATCTACCTCAGGATCAATAAAATGGAAGTCTTCACCAGGAAAACGGTCAGAGTCTCTAAGGGTTTTGCGAATAGCCCGAACTGTTCGGTCGTAAACCAAAATAGATTCCTTCAGAAGATCTTCTCTATACGCATCAGACTTCTGATAGTTACTCACAAGCTCCTTCTCTATCGTGCTTTGATACTTGGACACAAGTTCTTTCTCCAGTTCCCTGTAATAATCCTTACCCTGCTCGGACTTCCTAAACTTCTCACCAGTTTGAATCTCATGTTTCAGATCCTTCGACAACTTCGTGTTTTCTAGTTTCAGCTCCTGGAGTTGTCCAGCCATGCGCACCAACTTCTCTTCGGCCATCTTCGTTTCCTCCTCGCAGCGTTTGGCACGCTGAGTGAGCAAATGAGACAGAAGGGGTATCTGTAAAAATGCAAACAAACAAACAAAGGTACATATTCTCTAAGTCAAAGGAAGAACATAAAAATATATCAAATATATAGAAAATGGTAATTACCCGAGCGACATCTGCACATAAAATTTTATCCAAGTTTTCAGAAGGAAGTTGGTCAAACCGATTAGCATCATGAGCAGTAATCAACTGCCTAGTCTTATCGTAGCCAAGTTCCAGATCAGCGGAATCCCAAAAAGAACAGACACCTTTTTCTTTGTTAATGCCAAAAGTGAATAGACCTTTTCCCATTCCAGGACGAGGGGGAACTTCCTCTCGAGGACGTTTTGGGGGAGGCAATGATTGTCGATTCCGCTCACCTGGCGCAATCGTTCCAAAAGTCTCATTAGGAGCACCACGCGAAGCTTGAGATGCACTTCTAACGAAACTCCCTCTGGGATTTCCAGATTGAGTTCCCTTATGCGAGGGGGGAGGAGGACGACGAGAATCACGATCTGCTTGTGAAGCATGACCTACTTGTGAAGCCCCTTTTCCAGCACGAATCTCGCTAATGGACATACCCTTGCCTGTAAAATACAAAAGTTAATACACAAGTCAGAATGATAAACATGCATAAATATATATATACATATACATAAAATGTTCATATGATATGTACCATTGACAAATAAAGGAGCAACATTAAAAGGTTCTCTAAATAAACCAGCATTCTCAAACTTCTCAAGAACATCACTCGAATCATAAGAAGGATCGTAAGGGGAAGAACTACTATTCCACTCTATGGGAAAATCCCAGCCATCATTCCTTACGTAAAAATACTTTGATTTCCATGGTCCCCTAGAACCTTTTGCAGAAGTACAACCCTCTAAAAATTTGCATTTGTTTTGAGGAAAAAAGTGAAAATATAACTGATTGGGAACTCTTCTCAAGATAAATAAACTCCTAAAAGACTCCAAAGTTGGAGGAATATTCACTTGGTTGGAGCAACGCAAGAAACCTTCATAATACATGAAAGAGTTGGGAGTCAACTGACTGATACATATATTGAAACTACGAACAATTTCTACAAGGAGAGGGTCTGGAGGAATCGAAAAGCCACAAAGAAAAAATTTTTTGTACACGGTGAAAAACCCTGATGGTGGGGTCCTAATTCTCTGGCCATCAGAAGGAAGCAAAAATTCGTGACATGAGGATAAATTAATCTTATCCTTAAGCATATTCATCTCCTTCAAGGACATCTCGCTATTAGCTATCTCAATATCTACCGCACGACTTTTACGCTTTGAGCCCTCAGAAGATGGAGCCTTTCCCCCCTCATCCTCATACTCATACTCATTCTCATCCATCACCCAGCTAGATGCATCTTCTGGCCTATTTCCTAAAGGAATTTGACGAGAAGTATCAGAGTTAGATTCATCATCAAAAATCAAAAAATCTGAAAATTCAGATTCACATGGAGGTAGTTCACGAATAGCTTTTGCAACTTCTTCCTCAAACGGAAACTCAATCCCTGAATCAAAACTTAAAAAAATCAACCTAAGAAGAAACACCTATAACAAAAGAACTCGTCCAACGCATAATTAAACCGAAACAAATTAAAACAGCAGAATCTCGCTCAGCCGAGATAGATTCACCTCGGCCAAGCACAGCCGAGGCAAATATACCTCGGCTAGACTTGGCTGAGGCAGATAAGCCTCGGCTAAGTTTGGCCGAGGCAGATATGCCTCGGCGAGATTGGCCGAGGCAGATAAGCCTCGGCAGAACCTGGCCGAGGCATATTACCTCGGCTGGGTTCTAGCCGAGGCATGCTGCCTCGGCTGAGTACTGGCCGAGGCATATTGCCTCGGCATGGTACTGGCCGAGGCATGCTGCCTCGGCTGGAAGCTGCTGAGGCAAATCGCCTCGGCAGAACATAGCCGAGGCATGCTGCCTCGGCTGGGTAGCCGGGGCAGATTGCCTCGGCAAAACCTGGCCGAGGCATGCTGCCTCGGCTGGGTACTGCCGAGGCATATGCCTCGGCAGCACCCAGCCGAGGCACACATTGCTTCGGCTAGGTAATCATGGGTAATTATCCGTTTGGCTAAGAAAAAAAAAAAAAAAAAAAAAAAATTTACCTCGTGACGACATTCTCCTAGCGGATTCCCTCGAGAAAGAAGCTTAAATTTTAAGTTTGAAAGGTGTAATTAAAAAAGTGAAGACGAAAATTATAAATAGACTATAAAAACTTATAATTTTGGAAGTACAATATTCTCAAAGAATAAAATCCTCCTATATTTGATCCTAGCATAATTAGGACATTATTTTGCAAGATTGTATATATCTTCTAAGTAAGGAAAATATTCTAATATAAATATATATATCTTACTTATTCTAATCTATATATATATATATATATATATATATATATATATATATATATATATATTCTTAAAGTACATATGTATTTTAAATTCCGCAATTAAAAAAAATTTTCATTCCCGGAATTGGGGGGACATCATGATAGTGGCGATTTATGATCTAGGGACATTTTGGTAATTATGATCTAGGGGTGTTTCAGTAATTCGGTAATTAATAAATTTGATAATAAATAATTCAGTCAAAATGACTATTTTACCCCTATTTATTTCATTTGACATTTATGGAGAAAAACCCTTCACCTCCCAAAAACCTCTTCACCTCCCAAAATTTCTCCTATAAATAGCATCTCATTTTCAAACAAGAAGGCAAATCATTCTAGAGAGAAAAAACTGAAATTATAAAGTTCTTAGCAAGTTCGTCCCGTGCAAATTAGCATTCGTGAAGAGATCAAGAAGATAGATCGTAGAAGTCCTTTGATCATTTTTTGACAACATCAATAAGATTCGATTCAGATCCGATCCGAGTGAAAATTTAATGGATCTTTATGGATCGGATTTGGATTGAATCCACGGATCTGATCCATATTGCCACCCCTACTTTCAAGATACAACAGTCTATTGTTCATTATTTGCACAAATATGAACCCACGGAAAACTTGAACAAACAGAAATTTTGATCTAAATCTTGACGAAAGTAAGAGAAAGAGAGAGTAGTATTTTTTCTTTTAATTACTATATATGTTTTTTTTTCCAGAATTGGTCAGATTCTGTTTCATATCAATAAACACAATGTTTCGGTTCAAAGGGTACCTCTTCAAACCGAATAGACATATCTTTTTCTTTTATTTATTCAATTTATTCAATTTTTGAAAACAGAGATAGAATCGGTCTTTTTTTCCCTAATAAACTAGTCATTTTTTTTACTCAAGAAACGTTTATTTCATTTACATGTATCTTTTTTTTTTACTCAAGAAAATAGATATATCTTTTTCTTTTAAATATTTCATTTACATGTACGATTTTTGAAAACAGAGATAGAATCGGTCTTTTTTTCCCTAATAAAACTAGTCTTTTTTTTTACTCAAGAAACTAGTCAAATTTTACGTTATTATTTGGCTGGTAGATGTGTCAAACTAAAGTAGGGATAATTTTAATAATTGAGGGATAAACAGTGCTTGTACTACATAACCTCGAAATTATTATTTTTAAGAGAAAATCCCACTTTAGCCCCTAATCTTTGAACGTTTTTCACTTTATTCTCTAACATTTGTGAGTTTTCACTTAACCACCATAGCTATTGAAAATGTTTCAAATCACTACCTTTGGATGTTTGCCAGTGGAAACTATTCAAAAGTTGGGTGCAAAGTGGAAAAAGTTTAAATGTTGAGTGGCAAGATGGGAAAACGTTCAAAGCCACATTATTAAAGCTGAACGGAATATTATGTTAGATTTTAGTTTTTTATATCTTAAGGGGTTGCCTTAGATATAGTTAATTGTTGAGAGGGTTAAATGAAAACTCACACAAATGTTAGGGAACAAAATAAAAAATTATTCAAAGATTAAGGGGGCAAAGTGAAATTTTCCCTTTTTTTCTCTTATTACCATTCATATTCAAATTTTGCTAGTCATATATTCAAAATCGAGCCAATTTTGTGGTACTTAATGAACATATACTTTTTCAAACGGAGGATTTGTGCGCAAACAACCATCGCGTAACAAAGGCATTGTTCAAGTCCATTGAGGCTCACCTTCATGACAATCATCGTTTGTACAACTAAAGAAAACTTGTCAGTGAATTAATTTTTGTTTTTTTAGTGAATAAATTTTTGTTTGCAAGAATTGCTTTTTTGGTATAGGATTGCTAACTTGCACTTTTGGTATTATTGGATACAAAAATGCACATTTGGCACCATATGAAAGGTTTTCATTGACCAAATCGAATTTTTCTACAAATTTAATGACAAATTACTCCATATGAAATGCATAATGTTCAATTTAACCCTCAATAATTTGGAAAAAAAATCAAGTTACCCTTTATAAAATTTTTAATGAAATAATTTACCCTCTTCAGCCGAAGAATGACTCACTTGCCGAAATTGAGAGTAAACATGTAAACTATTTTATAACATATGGGTATAAATTTTCACATTAATCATAACATAGGGGATAAAATGCCGCATTATTATAACAAAAGTGGATAAAGTGCCGCCTATAAAAATATTAAGTAGGCGATGTGAAACTTTTACAAAATTTCAGGGGATAAAATGTTTTTTTTAAACCACGAGAGGGTAATTATGCAATTCATAGAGGTTAAATTATCATTAACTTTAGGGAAAATTTGGGTTTAGTACTAAAGTTGCAATGAAAACCTATCATCTGATATCAAATTTGCATTTTTATATCAAATGATACCATAATTACAAGTAGGTTTATTCTATGGTACCAAAAGAGCACTTTTCCATTTTTGTTTTTACTAGGAAAGTGCACGTACGATGTACGTGTCTAGATAAATTCATCGGTATTTTTTGTAAATTAGAATAGTAGAGTAAAATCAATTTTATAAAATAGAGCAAATCACCCATTTTTCGCCTATTTAATTTATTAGTTTAATTCATTTTTCACCGGTTTAAACTGATTTTTAGCCGCTTCTATTTATTTTACCAGTTTAATATTTTTTTAACTGTTTTACCCATCTTTTTTTTTATCGATTAACTTATTTTCACAATTTTGTCCTTATATTTTTGTCCGTTTTAAACCATTTTTCTACCTATTTCACCTTATTTTGTTGGTTAAACTTTTTTGTTACTGATTTCACACGTTCTTATCATATTAACTCATTTTTAAACGTTTTTATCAAATTAACTCGTTTTCACCTATTTCACACATTTCTTTCACCGATTTCACATGTTTTTTTCAGCAATTTCACCTGAATTTTTCTTTGATTTGAAACGTTTTCGCCGACTTTATTCATGTTTTCATAGATTTCACTTTTTTTATGTTGTTGTTTCACTGGTTTCATCATTTTTCCACACCATAATTTTCATCGATATCAGGGACACTTTATTAGTGATCTTACCCAAATTTTCACCTATTTTGTCATTGTTCACCAATTTCACACGAATTTTCATCAATTTCATATGTTTTCAATGATTTCATAGTTTTTTTATTGATTGCACAAAATTTCATCGATTTTTCACATATTTCACCCGTTTTTCACGAAAATAATTTCATGAAATTTTGAGATTATGCATGTCATGAATGTCTTGATATTAGTTGAATATTTTTTATATTTTTTTTAATCTAGCCAAAGTAAAATTACGTAATTAGCTAAGTCATAAGTATTTTAATTCTTTCATAGTAAGATATGATTCAGTTTTTTTGTTTTTCTGTAACTTAATGATATTTAAGAGAATTTCATTTTAAATTTTTATATTTAGAGTGTTTATGGCTTATATTGTACTAAATCTTTAAATTAACATTTTCTTACTTAAATAAATATTGATGTAACAATTTTATATATGTTTTAAGGGTTATTTAAAATAATAGTATTTTTAATGGTACGTTTTTATCTATTATTAGGGAAGAAGATAAAAATTACAAAAATTGATGTAAGAGATAATTTATAAATTTTAGGCGTTTATGTAGGAGATAAATTAATATAATAAGACTTCATGTCTAATTATACCACTTCAATTACTTTACATATTTATCATTGAATTAAATATTATTTTACAATTTAAATTAAATAAGGATATTTTAGTCCGCACAAAAAAATTAAGAAATATTCATGCTTTTATAATAGTAGAGATAGAGATAGAGATAGAGATAGAGATAGAGAAGAGATAGAGATAGAGATAGAGATAGAGATGAATAAGATCAGTGTCAATTTTGAGGCTGTCTTTTTTATGTTGGTTGTTGTTAACTTGAAATTCCTTTGAATTTAAGATGAGTGCTATGTGTAGTGCGTATGTTAATTGTATCCCACATTGTTTGTACAGTAAATAAAAAGAGAGACTAGTTAATATAAATTGGGCCTTTAATTCTCTTAAAGCTCATACCTTTCTCGGCCTTTTGGCTAAGATCAAGTGTAGTATCTGTTCTTATCAGTTTAATATCTGATATGTGGGCCATCGGTTCACACGATATTAAATTAATTTTTTGAGGGGGGAATATTCATTAAGGTAGCTTGCTATCTGAATCTTCATGTGTCGCTCATGCGTTGCACTATTGCACGAGCCAGGCACGCCCCACCAATTTTAGTTAAAATTTTGGTGAGCTATTTTAGTTGTGTAGTCATGGATCAAAGTTTTGTTATTATGTTTTGATCTTTTTGAAGAGTATACGTAAATTTTTGAAAAAAATAGGAAAAGTTATAAAAAACATGTTCAAATATTGAGTTTCAGTAGTATATCTTATTTTCGTTTTGATTGTTTCAAAAGAATTAATTTTATTTTTGATATTTTTTATGGAAAAGATGAAAATTTTGATCCATAATTGATGTTCCGGAGCCCATTATAATTTGATTACACCCTTGAGTGAAATTTGGTGTAAAACATCCCTCATGTTGTGATTCTTTTAATACTAATCATATGAAATATTAAAAGGTGGATATTACTTTCATAATATATCGCTACTTTAATATGAATTAACTTAATAAAGGAAATTAACACCAGACCTTTTTTTATTTATTTTATTTAGGTGAAGCAAATCATATTTTATAAGTTAGTCGCAACACTTCTTTAGATCAATTAACTATAAAAAAAGTACCAGATGAAATTTCAAGTAATGAATAGTCATCGACTTTCTTCTTGGAAAAGGAAGACAAATGGAACATATTATGGGATATACAATGCATTTCCTACTCGGATCCAGCCCATTTTGTGAAAAAAATTTAAGTACTACTATTACATAAATATCACAAACTATCGAGTCAATTCTAATAAGAAATCAAATTAATCCTTGTGTTTTTTTTGCTAAATTGCCAATTACACCTTAGAATAGTATAAAAGAAAGGATTATCCATAATTTTTTTACTATGTGTATGACTGAAGAGTACATGAAGTTTATTGTGTAACTTTTAATTGATCATTTTATTTGTTTGTTATGAGAGAACGTGTAAAATTCGATTTTATTCTGTCCAAGATGGATGTCAGGAATATATACCATCCTGATATATCCAATATTCAACTTATGACGTGGTAGATTAAAATATGTATTATAAAGGAAATTATGATCAAATCTAATTTCATTCGACCAAATTAAGTCTTGTACTGATTCGACCAAAATGGAATTATTCATGTATATATTCGACCTAAATGTTCGACCTCAAGTGGACTAGCTCGAATTCAACCTACATGTTTGACCTACAATCTATATATTGGCAAATTGTGTAAATTAACATACCAATCTTGGTCGAAATGGAAATCTACTAGTCTGTATGATTGATCCTATTGACAAAATAAAATCAATTCTCTCTCTCTTCTTTGGTCTCTCATTTGTTAGTTAATCGAATAAACGTTCGAATAAACTTATCTTTAATGAATGGTTGGAAAATTAGATCGAATCATGGATAGTTTGACCCAAATAAAATAACCCGAACCGTAAGATCCGATCCGAATGATCCATTAAAAAAATCTATAAATAGAGGGCATTTATTGCATTTAAAAGGGACTCTCAACCATAATAAACAACAAAGCACTATTCAACATCATCACCTATTAGCTTTATCTGACTAAGTCCTTTGAATACAGGGATAGGTTCCTCAAATTAGAATCCAATTCAATCAGAGCGTCTTGGATTCGATACTGTGAAGTAAAGCTTAAGGAATATCTGGGACGTTGATCTTATATAACTAAAATTTACTTCATCAGTTGGGGCCGTCTGTGGGAACCACTAACCAGTGTTCGAGTAGGAATGACGACCAGATCAAAAGCAGCAATAGCAGCAATGGCAGAAACCGCGGCACGTGAACGTGAGCAGCAAGGAGACAATATAGGAGGTGATCAAGTTAGCGTGCAGGAGGAAGAGGAAGTAAATGTTGGACCTTCACGACCAGCTGAAGAGGTTTTCAAATTTACTCGAGAACAGTTACAGGAACTTATCACTACTGCGCACAAAGAATGGGTGAGCAGATCAAAACTTCAAGAAGCCGAAGGACAAAAAAACAAATCCCCAGAGCATCGTGGAGGAAAAGCAAGGGAAAGCCAAGTAGTCTCAGAAGAAGTAAATAGTAGACCAAAGGAGCTTACCAATCGACCCGTAGAGAGAAACAAAGGCGGGCCTATGGAGTATTCAGTTGAAGTAAATAAACTCGCATCACAATTGAAATGTCTGACAAAGAGGTTGGAGGATAAAGAAAGAAGATTAGAAACTCCCGTTCATCGAACAAGCAAGAGATCACCATTTTGTGACGAAATATACTTTGAGAGATTACATTCAACGCAGAAAATGCCCACGGGGCTGCTCAGATATGATGGAAATGGCGACCCCGAGGAACACATTGTACAATTTACACATATTGTGCAGTTACATGACCTTTCAGACAACTTGGCAGCAAAGTTATTTACTATGACTTTATCAGACGTGGCTCAAAGATGGTTTGGTCGGTTAGAAGCAGGATCAATCGAATCAATTGATCAGCTTTTTGACAAGTTTATTCATCAATTTGCAAGTGGAAAAACGATTAAACCACCAGCAAATCACTTATATTCGATTGTTCAGCTAGCGGGAGAAACTTTCAGAAAATTTATGCAAAGATTTAACGCAAAATTATTAAAAGTTGAGATACCAATGATCGATTTTCTCATAACTGTCCTTTTTCAAAATGCAAAAAATAGGAATTTCGCCAACACGATCGTTAGGGAGAATCCTGAGACTTACGAAAGGTTAATGGACATTGCGAGTCAATACATGACGCAAGAAGAAATGAACATCATGCGAGGAAATTTCTTTGGCATTAACAAGGGATCCGACCATCAAGCACAGCAAGACAATGCCGAGAGACCTTTTGATCGAAGTTTCAGAACAAATGACAGAAAATTCGATCAAAGAAATCTTCGAAGAGCTAGATCACCGGTTAAAAGATCGAACATGTTGAATGGACCGAATCAATTCACTCCATTACGGAACAGCCAGACTCAAATTCTGATGGCTATACAGGATCGAAATATACTAAGGAGACCACATCCACACAGAGAGCAGTCACATTCAAATAAATATTGTCTATTTCACAAACAAAGAGGACATGACACCAATGATTGCAGTCAGTTAAGGGATGAGATCGAAAGGTTAATATCTGAAGGACTTTTAACCGATTACGTAAGAAAAGAAGGAGTTGAATCTCCTGCTATGAAAAATCCGAACTTCAAAGATGATCGACAAAGATCAAGATCCCCCAGCAGAAAAAATCAAACTTTGAAGGGCTCAGAAGGACAAAACAATCAAGGTCAACCTGCGCGTGTAGTAATAAATATGATATGGGGCGGACCAGCAGGAGGAGATAATAAAAATTCGAGAAAGAAAGTATCAAGATCTTTAAAAGCTAGACGAACAGAGAACACATTTTATTCGACCAATTCAGTGAACAATAAGATAACTTTTGATGATTCCGACCTACACAGTGATTACACTTTACATGACGATCATGATGTACCAGACTGGCCCATGGTCATAAAGTCAGAAATTGGCAATTGCACTGTTAAAAGAATCCTAGTTGATTCGGGTAGTTCAGCCAATATATTATTCCTGGACGCACTCACACAAATGGAGCTAGGAGTAAGTTCTCTACAAACGGTCAACACGCCTTTGTCGGGGTTCGGAGGAGCAGAGATTATGCCATTAGGCACCTTGACTTTGTCAACCACTTTGGGAGATGAACATAACAGCAAAACAAGAATGGTCAAATATCTAGTAGTAGATTCACCGTGCGCGTATAATGTAATTATAGGAAGACCAGCTATGAACGCTTTTCAAGCTGTTCTCTCTACTTACCATCAAAAAATGAAGTTCCCAACTAGATTTAGCATTGGAGAAGTAATAGGAGACTCAAAAGAGGCTTGGAATTGTTACACTATTTCCGTCGATAAAAAGAAATCAGTACTTCATTGAGTAATATCTATCGAAGAAGCAGAGGACCTTCATCTTGCAAAAAAGGGAAAAAAGGGAACTGAAGATGTGATTTCATCTCCAGTCGAAGAAGCTAATTCGAGAAAACGAAAGTTTGAGACTCCTAGGGCCGAACCTGGTGAATGTTTCAAGGAAATCGAGCTTGTCCCTGGAGAGACAAGCAAAACAACTAGAATATGAAGTCAATTGAGCGAAGGATTGGAAGTTCTACTGATAGAGTTTCTTCGAAAAAATGTCGATGTGTTTGCTAGGTCGACCAGTGACTTACAGGGCATTGATCCCAGTGTGATTGTTCATAGACTGAACATAGATCCATCTGCTCGACCAGCCAGACAGAAAAAACGAAATTTTGGTCCAGAGAGAAACAAAATAATAGAAGAAGAGGTAGACAAACTTTTAAAAGCTGGATATGTCGTTGAAATACAATTTACCGATTGGTTGTGCAATGTGGTTTTAGTCCCAAAGAAGGAAGGAAAGTGGAGAATGTGCAACGATTTCACCGACCTAAACAAACTTTGCCCTAAAGATCCATATCCTCTCCCCAGAATTGATACTTTAGTTGATTCAACAGCAGGATGTGCGATATTAAGTATGATGGACGCATTTCAAGGTGTTTATCAAATATTTATGGCACTTGAAGATCAAGAAAAGACAGCTTTTGTTACGGAAAAGGGAGTCTATTGCTTTAAGTAATGCCATTTGGTCTGAAAAATGCAGGAGCCACATACCAGAGATTAGTTAACAAATTGTTTGAACCACTGATCGGAAAATCAATAGAGGTTTATGTGGATAATATGTTGGTAAAAATCTTGAAAGAATCCGATCATTTAGTCCATATCGAGCAAGCATTCAACATAATGAGGAAGTATGGGATGAAATTAAACCCATCAAAATGTACATTTGGCATTCGAGCCGAAAGATTCCTGGGTTATCTAGTCAACGAAAGAGGAATTGAAGCCAATCCCGAGAAAATTCAAGCTGTTCTAGAAATGAAGCCACCAAGGACTATAAAAGAAGTGCAAATCTTGGTAGGGAGAATCACAGCTTTAAATCGATTCATTTCAAGATCAGCCGACAAGAGTCTACCATTTTTTAAAATACTCAAGAATGCTAAAAAATTTAGTTGGACCGATGAATGTGACCTTGCATTCGATCAATTAAAATCTTACTTAACTTCTTCACCCCTGCTTGCAAAACCTATTGGAAACGAAGTTCTATATTTGTACATAGCAGTATCTGACCAAGCGATAAGCTCGGTGTTGGTAAGATCAGAAGGGAAGGATCACAAACCAATCTATTATGTGAGTAGAGTGCTACAAGGAGCTGAAAGAAACTACCTGGAAATTGAGAAATTCGCACTCGCCTGATGGCAACGGCACGAAAACTCAGACCATATTTCCAATCTCACAAAGTGATTATATTAACAAGCCAACCATTAAGGCAAGTTCTTTCTAAACCAAACGCTTCGGGAAGATTGGTCAAATGGGCTGTAGAGTTAGGCGAGTACGATATTGAATTTCAACCAAAAACTGCAATAAGAGCTCAAGTGCTAGCAGATTTTCTTCTAGAAACTACGCCAACTGACCAATTGCCTCCAACTGCAACTTGGATGCTCCACATCGATGGATCATCAACATCAACAGGAGGAGGAGCGGGAATTTACTTCCAAGGACCAGAGGACGTTGAATTAGAATTCGCTCTAAAACTTGATTTCCCGATAACCAATAATGAAGCTGAGTATGAAGCACTGATATCTGGATTAAAGATGGCCTTCGAGACAGGAATTCAGAAATTGATTGTTTATCCTGATTCACAACTAGTCGAAAGACAGTTCAAAGGTCTGTTTGAAGCAAAGGAAAAATCGATGATTCAATACTTAACTTCAGCTCATGAGCATGGTTCAAAG
Organism: Penstemon eatonii; assembly: GCA_038501285.1. Classification (NCBI taxonomy): domain Eukaryota; kingdom Viridiplantae; phylum Streptophyta; class Magnoliopsida; order Lamiales; family Plantaginaceae; genus Penstemon; species Penstemon eatonii. The sequence continues at coordinate 52,748,534 of CM076715.1, read as the reverse complement.
ATGGCCTTCGAAACAGGAATTCAGAAATTGATTATTTATACTGATTCACAACTAGTCGAAAGACAGTTCAAAGGTCTGTTTGAAGCAAAGGAAAAATCGATGATTCAATACAAGGAGGAGCATGGTTGGATGAATTACCATGGTTATTATGGGCAAATCGAACGAAGGAAAAAACGGCCACTGGAGAAACCCCGTTCAGTCTAGTATATGGTTCTGATGCCGTAGTCCCGGCTGAAATACAAGTCCCAACAACAAGAATCGAATTATATGAAGAAACAACCAATGAAGAACGAAGAGGCTATCAGGTCGACCAAGCCGAAACAAGAAGAGAAAAAGCTTTAGCAAAAATTCAAGCTTATAAAACTACGATGGCCAAAGCTTACAACAAGGATGTACGTTTGAAAACATTTTAAGTAGGAGATCTGGTGTTAAAGAAAATTGAGGCATCTAAAGACACTGAAAAACTAGATCCGAAGTGGGAAGGACCCTACAAAGTCGTCGAGATGGGAAGAAAGGGAGCATATAAGTTAGAATATCTGAACGGAAAATCTGTCCCAAGAACTTGGAATGGAAAAAACTTAAGAAAATTCTATACCTAGAATATCGAGGAAAGTCTTGAATATCGAGGAAACAGAGGAAAGCTGGAAGACTGAAATTGTGAAGTATCTGACAGACGGTACATTACCACAAAACATAAACGCAGCAAGACGAATGAAGTATCGCGCTCCTCGTTATGTGCTTATGAACGGCGACTTATACAGAAGAACAACTGATGGTCCTTTGGTAAAATGTTTGGCCCCTACGCAAGCAAAATTAGTATTAAAGGAAATTCACGAAGGATCTTGCGGTAATCATTCAGGTGGCCGCTCTTTGGCTCTAAAAGTTTCAAGGCAAGGTTATTACTGGCCTAGATTGGTCGAAGAGGCAAACGAATACGCTCCAAAGTGTGCAAAATGTCAAATTCATTCCTCATCAACCGGCTCAAAAAATGGAACCAATTTTGGTTGCATGGCCCATTGACCAATGGGGGCTAGACCTCGTGGAACCACTTCCAGTAGCTAAAGGACAAATCAAGTATTTACTCGTAGGGATTGAATACTTCAGTAAATGGATCGAAGTTGAAGCCCTTGCTACTATCTCTTAGACATAAATCATCAATTTTTACTGGAAGAACATTGTAACTCGATTTGGTTTCCCAAGAGTTATTATATCTGATAATGGAGCTCAATTTGTTGGGGCTAGGGTAAAAGCATGGTGTGATAAACATGGAATACATCAACGGTTTACATCGGTAGGATGTCCCCAAACCAACGGACAAACAGAAGTGACAAACAGAGAAATCATCTCGCTTCTAAAGAAAAGACTCGAAAGAGCTAGTGGAGCATGGTTGGATGAATTACCATGGGTATTATGGGCAAATCGAACGAAGGAAAAAACGGCCACTGGAGAAACCCCGTTCAGTCTAGTATATGGTTCTGATGCCGTAGTCCCGGCTGAAATACAAATCCCAACAACAAGAATCAAATTATATGAAGAAACAACCAATGAAGAACGAAGAGGCTATGAGGTCGACCAAGCCGAAGCAAGAAGAGAAAAAGCTTTAGCAAAAATTCAAGCTTATAAAACTACGATGGCCAAAGCTTACAACAAGGATGTACGTCTGAAAACATTTTAAGTAGTAGATCTGGTGTTAAAGAAAATTGAGGCATCTAAAGACACTTGAAAACTAGATCCGAAGTGGGAAGGACCCTACAAAGTCATCGAGGTGGGAAGAAAGGGAGCATATCTGTCCCAACAACTTGGAATGGAAGAAACTTAAGAAAATTCTATACCTAGAGATTTTCTTATCAGGATGATCATGTGTGGTCATTTTTTGTAAATGTGAGTTCTTAAAACATCACATCTTTTTGTGTTTTTATTAGTTTGTATTGAAACAACTGCATATTAATGGAACTGAATTACCTTTTCTGCTAAATTATTTGTGTTGTTACTTGTTTATCAAAATCCTTACACTGCAAAGTGATAAGTTGATTGATTGATTGCTTCAAAGCATCAACCTCTTCGATAGCTTCAAAGCATCGAAATCCTTACACGGCAAAGTGTTAAGTTGATCGATTGATTGCTTCAAAGCATCAACCTCTTCGATAGCTTCAAAGCATCGAAATCCTTACACTGCAAAGTGTTAAGTTGACCGATTGATTACTTCAAAGCATCAACCTCTTCGATAGCTTCAAAGCATCGAAATCCTTATGCTGCAAAGTGATACGTTGACCGATTGATTGGTCCAAAGCATCAACCTCTTCGAAAGCTTCAAAGTATCGACAACCTTACAAATACAAAGTGATTGATCGCTTCAAAGCATCAAACTCCTCGACCAAAGTATTGCTTACTTTAAAATTCGACCAAAGTATTGCTTACTTTAAATTCAACGAAAATGTTGTTTACTTTAAAATTCGATCAAAGTATTGCTTACATTAAATTCAACGAAAATGTTGTTTACTTTAAAATTCAACCAAAGTATTGCTTAATTTAAATTCAACGAAAGTGTTGCTTACTTTAAATTAAACCAAAAAGCTGCTTGCTTTAAATTCAACGAAAATGTTGCTTTAAATTCAACGAAAGTGTAGCTTTCTTTAAATTTGACCAAAGTGTTGCTTAAATTAACTTCAACGAAAGTGTTGCTTACTTTGAATTAAACCAAAAAGTTGCTTGCTATAAATTCAACAAAAGTGTTGCTTAATTTAACTTCAACAAAAGTTTAGCTTTCTTTAAATTCAACCAAAATGTTGTTTTCTTTAAATTTGACCAAAGGGTTGCTTAATTTAACTTCAACAAAAGTGTTGATTTCTTTTAATTCAACCAAAATGTTGTTTTCTTTAAATTTGACCAGTGTTCTTTCTTAAAAATTCGATCAGGTTATTATATAATCTTCGACCTAAGCTTTGCTTTCTTCTATAAAATGATCTTCAATTAAAATTACTTCGACAAAATATTTCGATCAAAACTTCATTCAGGAAAGTTATACCATTTCTTCAATATAAGATTAATAGGGAACTAGTGCAAATACCATGCTTTCTTGAATTAACATTCGAACAAAGATGTCTAAAAAAGCGATACGATAAAACAAAGAAAACAACTACTGTCAAAAGATGAAAATAACAGTCACGCGCTAGTACAAAAGTTTAAGCATCAAGTATAGATGCAGGAAGCTGACCAATGAGACACTACTTCAAAATATCTAGCCACTCCCTCAAAAAAGCGCGACATCAATCTTGGTTCTGAGGATCATCACCAACAATATTAGTAACATCAATATGATCAAAACCCTCAATGCTCTGATATTCCTCAACATTTTGATTAATTAGAGTATCAATTTGCTCTCGTGTTAAAACCTGATGTTGTTCGATGTGTGGCTGTTCGGGCACAATAACCGGCTCTTTGACCACGACCTCAGAGGCACCATCCATTGCTTCGAGATAGATAGGATAATACTCGTTTGCTTCAAGGTTAGGACCCTCATCAGTGTTCTCGGTTATTGGAAAAGGCTCGCAATCATCGTTTTTCATTGGATCCAAAGCATTCTCATCGAAGCGCTCGTTTAGGAAGCCCAATTTCCTACACTGTTTCCATCCTTTATCAAACACAGCAAACAGTTCGTCCGCAACCTTCATGTCGACAATACATCGTATACAGGGGATCGATAGAACTCTCGAGCAATAGCAAGTTTTTGCTCACGACTTGGCAGATTCGAAAGAGATATACCTTCAGCTCGACCTTCAGCTCTACCTTTCTCATAACTCTCGAGCCTCAGACGCTCGAAATCAGCATTCATCTCCGCTATTTTCTTCTGTAAATCTTCGACCAAACCCTCTTGAGAGTTTAATTTTCCAATAACATCGACCAGCTGCTCATCTTTCTTTCGAAACTCATCTTCAGCCTCTTTTTTCTTCTTTTCAGCGTCTTTAGCAGCAGCAGCAAAGGACCTTGCCAAGTCATGTTGTTCTTTAAGTTTCTTCTTCGACTTGTCAATATCCTTGAAGGCTCGTTCAGCGAGCACGTAGCCTTGGTACAAAATGTTGTTAACCTACATAAAGTAAATAATAAAACTAAAATTCGAGAATATAGCTTTAAGTAAGTATAAAAACTTTATGTCAAAACAACAAATAGGACTTACAGAAATAAGTTCACAGGATGCTTTCTTTAAGTTCTCTTTCAACTTCTTCTTTCCAAGCTTGGACTGATCACTTTTATAAATAGTAGCCTGATAAACTTTCCAAGCTTTTGCTTCGTCCCCAGGATTAAGAACAGAAGAATCAAATGGAAAGCCTCCAGCTCGAGGATATTCAGAGTTCATAATTTTTTCAATGTCCTCATCAGACGACACATCAACAACATGCTATTTACCTGAACGACGAATGATGACGTCAGATTCCTCTCGCGGCCTTTTGTTTGAACGATCAGACTCAGGATTCGAGGAACCAATTTCTCTCGAACGATGACCCCTCTGCGATCGAACTGGGCTCGTAGTTCGATCATGAGTTGGGGGAGTTGTTATACTTCGACTAGGTTGATTGTTTGTTGTTACTAATGCCCGAGTTGGGTTATTCGACCCATCACTTTGGTTTTGAGAAGGCTGGAGACGGGGAGTTGGAATCAAACCCGAAGGTCTTGCACTCCTTCGAGAGTTTCCCATTATCTTCAAAGCTCTAGCAGACATTATAGCTTGTTCTGCAAAATTTTCCATCAAAGATCAATATATATCGAATAAAAAGAATAAAAAGTTTGGACTTGATGAAAACCGTTCAAAATTCGATAGACATCCTACCTAAGGTAGGATCACTTCTTCGAGCCTTTGACTTCGATATTTCACCTACTCGAAGGACCTATTCTCTCAGGTCATTTATAAAATGAGGACCCCAATTTGGATTAGGTATTCGACCTAATCTTATAGGTCCGGTGCGCCATCCACTCCGGATATTCAACACATAGCCTTCAGGGGGACGAACATATACGAACCGATGTTTCCACTCTTTCCCATACCAAGACGGAGTTTGTGTCAAGATGGTTTTCTTAGTCCTCGCTTTGACGTAATAAAATCCGACATTTGATTTAGGTGATTCATTTACAGCGAAGAGATTATAAAAATTGGCGAATGAAGGTATTTGAAGGTATTTGACCTAGGGCTTTGATTATCAGACATAAAGCAACGATAAAAGCCATCCCATTCGGAACTACTTGAATAGGAGAAAGTGAAAGTCGATTTAAAATTTCGGCCACTTCATCGGCAATAGGAAATCGAAGACCTAATTCAAGGTGATGAACGTTAATAGCTCTACAATTATTACTACAATTATTAGGAGGGGCATGCATTCGATCACTTTATGAGGGTTCTATAATTGACCACCCGGTAGGTAACCAATAAGATTCTGCTATCGATTCTGCTGAGTCCCTATCCCTATAATAGCCTGGACATATCTGATCGAATCGATCGAGCGTTCTGTGTATATCAGAGGGACCCTCACCTTCGACCTCACCTCCCTCACCCTCATCTTCGACCTCAATTCCCTCACCCTCACCTTCGACCTCTTTTCCCTCTTCTCCCCCTAAATCGACATTTTCATCCAACAAAGACTGAACCCTAATGCTATCAATATCATGATCACCAGTAATGACAATTAAATCAGATGAAGATGAAGAAACCATGGCAGAATCATTCGAATCAAATTTTGAACTACTAGAAGTATTACCGGAATTTAAGGACATGATGTATATTGGATTCTATGGAGAAAAAGGAAGAAGAATTACCCGGAAAGAGGAGAAGATTCGGAGAAGATTCGACTAACACCCATGTTCTTCGATCGAAATTCGTCGAAACCCTTGATTGGAAATTCTCCTTGTCATTGATTCGACTAACACCTCTGTTCTTCGATCGAAATTCGTCGAAACCCTTGATTGGAAATTCTCCTTCTCCTACGATTTATCTTCGAGCGGGTAGGAGAAAAGTAATTTTTCAGATCTGGAAAAAAGTAAAAATCGGCCCCTTTATATAGAAGGTGAAAACGAAAATTACACATTAGGTCCTTCGTTTAAAGAGGCGGTTCTTTTACTGCGGCCCTTACTTTTCGAAAACCCACGAATTTTACCTTCATTCTCTCAGAAATTAGAAATTAGACCCAAATTACATGTTAAAAATTGCATCTCACATCGAATTTAATGTGTGCATAAATAAACTTATAAACTTCAAATACTTCGATTTTTACAAATCGAAGCACTTGAACTTGGGGGACTTTTGATATATCCAATATTCAATTTATGACGTGGTACATTAAAATACGTATTATAAAGGAAATTATGATCAAATCTAATTTCATTCGACCAAATTAAGTCTTGTACTGATTCGACCAAAATGGAATTATTCATGTATATATATTCGACCTACATGTTCGACCTCAAGTGGACTAGCTCGAATTCGACCTACATGTTCGATCTACAATCTATATATTGGCAAATTGTGTAAATTAACATACCAATCTTGGTCGAAATGGAAACCTACTAGTCTGTATGATTGATCCTATTGACAAAATAAAATCAATTATCTCTCTCTTCTTTGGTCTCTCATTTGTTAGTTAATCGAATAAACGTTCGAATAAACTTATCTTCAACGAATGGTTGGAAAATTAGATCGAATCATGGATAGTTCGACCCAAATAAAATAACCCAACCTGTAAGATCCGATCCGAATGATCCATTAAGAAAATATATAAATAGAGGGCATTTATTGCATTTAAAAGAGTGACCAAGTTTTTGAAAAACTTAATCTTACGAGGATTTTAGAAATAGCTTTAATTTACAAATATGAAAATTAAATTTACTCACTAATTAATAACCGGAAAAGAAATGAGATGTAGAAGACTGAGGTTGCGAATGCAATTTCCTTCAGACAATACTTCCGAGGCTGCCTACGGTGCGATCAGTATTCCTCGGTAGTCTCCCAGGATACAACAGTCTATCCTTGTTGTTTTGCACGAACAAAAAGGACACGGGCGAGTTGGAACAAATAGAACTTTGACTAAAAATATTTAACTTGAAAAGTAGAGAATAATTTATACTTAATTGCTGAAATAAATGGTGTAAGGAATTGGCCAGATTCCTCTCCTATTTATAGCAATTGAAAGAACTTGTTGCAGGGTCACAATGGTTCGAATTTGAACCAAGTGATGGTTTGGTCCGAATGGGTGCCACCCATTCGGTTCAAAAACCAATCAAACACACCCTTTTATTCAAATTCGGGCGGGCAAACCAAATCCTTCTAGAAGGTCTCGCGGATCCTGATTTGGATCACATGCGGATCCTAATTGGATCACACACAGATCCTAATCGGATCATTCACGGATCTTTGTAAAATTTTGGACTAATTATTATTATTGGGCCCAGATATTACTCTAGGCCCATTCCCACAAAGCCTTTCCACTATGAAAGCTATATGCCCCTTTTTATAACTCTTTTGTAGCTCCACTTTCTCCTTCTTTTCCATGTGGGATAGTGAGACTCATCATTCTCTTCTCACTTCATTCATTAAGGTGCAATCATAATTAACTTGGCTAATTAATTTAATTTAATTAGCTAATATTAATTTAATTACACCAACAAAAACTACTATGATTGAATGAACTAAATAATGTTCTTACAATCTTATTTTAGAACCAATTTTATAAGATTTAATCACTAAATCAGTCTTTATTTTATATTTTATTACAACTATTCAAAGCTTATAAACCAATAATAATTAATAAAAATAAATTTCTTAAAAAAGAAACTGATCATTCATAAATATATGATATTCTATGACATAAAAATAACTAATTTTACTCTAATTTATGAAAAATACACATGAAATTAAAACTAGAACTTTTTTAGTATCAAGAATAATGGTAAGAATTCGTTAATTCTTCACCTAAAATAAAGAGTTTTCTAATCTAACTAACAAGGTGAATTACATAATACAATTTGGAATTAACTAAGCACAAGCTTGGAATATATATAAAAAAAAAAAGGTACTAACTCAGAAGATAAAACTTAAGTAAAAATAATAAACTGCATATAAACAACAAATAGACTAAAAATTGGAATATATTCTAATAATAGTAATATATTCGGGTTCTATTCGGGTTGAGCCTTACTAGACTCAAGTTCAGCTGAAAAATTGATCGGGTATAAAATTACGGCTCAAACTCAGCCCGACTCATAATTATTCGGGTTTGGGTCAAATTTAATTGGGCCAAGCCGTGGGGCTTCGGGTAGGCCTGACTCAATTGACAATTCTTCTACATATTCTCATGGATAGTTAGATAATTATTCATTTTTTAATACAGTGGAGTAACAATATTTCTTGAGTAAAATTTTGAACATATAATTTTTCAAACATAATTGAAATGAACTTTTGGACATGTAAACGCAAGTAGCCAATACAAGAGTGTAACATACCGTGTCAACGAGATAGACGAGACCAATTACACATAAATATAGTATGGTCGATAACGATGCTTTGGCCGGAGTTATCGACTGGAGCTCTTACGTTGTTAAAATTGAAACTGGCTCAGGCAAAGGATATGTGTGCAAAACAACCAGCGCTTACCATACCAAAGTAGAAAGACCACCACTTTACAGAAGACAAAAAAAGACAAAGGCATTGTTCAGACATTGAGGCTCATTTTCATGCCAATCATAATTTGTACAACTAAAGAAAAATTTGTTAGTTTATTTATTTTTGTTTGTATGAATAATAGCAGTGTCAATTTTGAGGCTGTCTTTTGTTTGCATTGTCTTTTTTTATGTGGGTTGTTGTTAACTTGAAATTCCTTTGATTTTATAATAAGAAGATGAGTGCTATGTGTTTTGCGTATGTTTGATTTGTATCCCACATTGGATGTACAGTACATATGAAGAGAGATTAGTTAATATAAATTGGGCCTCTAATTCTCATTAAAGCTCATACCTTTCTCGGCCTTTTGGCTAAGATCAAGTGTAGTATCTGTTCTTATCAGTTTAATATCTGATATGTGGGCCATTGGTTCACACGATATTAAATTAATTTTTTAAGGGGGAAGATCCATTAAGGTAGCTTGCTATCTGGGTCTTCATGTGTCGCTCATGCGTTGCACTATTGCACGAGCCAGGCATGCCCCACCAATTTAAGTTAAAATTAGGTGAGCTAATGAAGTTGTTGCAACCAAGGTTGTTTTTTTTGCAATTTATGTTTTGATTTTTTTTGAATAATTCATGTAAATTTGTAAAAAATTATAAAAAATCACTAAATTAAGAAAAAGATATAGTTTCTTGATTGTTTAAAAATCAGAATCTTTTTGATATTTTCGAAGGAAATTTGGATCCATAGTTGCAGTGGTTCGGGAGCCCATTATGATTTGATTACACCCTTGAGTGAAATTAAGTAGCAAAAAGTCCCTCATGTTGTGATTCTAATATGCAAAAATACGAAGTAATATTAAAAACCTGGAATTGAGACTTTAATATGAATTAACTGAATAAAGGAAATTAGCAGCAGACTTTTTAAAATATGACACTTTCATGTAGTAAGCAAAACTTGCACGAAACTACTTTTTAAAATATTTATTGCATAGAATCATCGAATACAACCACTAAATCCCCCCTCGGGACAAAATTAGACTGTCAAATTTTGTATGGACCACGGTTTCTTGCCGGATATTAATATTATAGAAGGATTCTATGCAATAAACATTTTTATGAGGAATTTTTGTTAAATATTTGATAATACAGGAAGATTCTATGCAAAACAAAATCTCATATGATGATTTCGAGCAAGTTTCACACAAGGAGTATTTTGCATTTAGTCCCAAATAGGAATGTATATTCCTATCAACTATGTGATAGTTGTTGGTGTCTAACAATTTGTGCACTTTATTTCACAAAACTTAGAATATAGCAAATAATATTCTAACAAACAAATCCATGCATTATTAAAGCATGTAAATTATACTTACCTTTTCGTAGAACACTTTAATCAACATGTAAACAGGAAATAAGACTGAGGCTTGTCGAAACAAATTTCCTTAAGACAACATTTTCGGGGCTTTCACGGTGCATACAGGTTGATTCTCGGTAGTCTCCCAAGTAGGGGTGGCAAATGGACCACCCAGATCAGATCTGGATCGGATCCTTGTGGATCGGATCTCAAATGGATCGGATCCTAAATGGATCCATCAAACCCGATCCGAGTGAATTATTTTTGGATCTAATATGGATCCATTGTGGATCCATCATGGATCCATGGTTGTGGATCACCCATAGAATCAAAATTCTTACTCAAAGAGTGAAAGTGTACTAGTGCAACTAAGATAGGAAGAAAACTAAAACTTATAAATTGTGGATTCATCACGGATTCATGATTGTGGATCAAGGGATCTCATGGAGAAAATTCAAAAATTCTTACTGAAAGATTGAAAGTGTACTAGTGCAACTAAAATATGAAGAAATATAAAGCATAAAATGCAGTATAACATATAAATAAAAAATCACACCGTCAAAAATTCAATTTAATTATTTTTGACATAAAAAACTCTAAAATTGATTTAAAAAACTTCTACAAGCAATCAAACCAACTTAAAAATCCAATTTAATTATTTACTATTTCTTTGGTTTTTGCTACACTTTTATTGACCTGTTGATTTTGATTTGTGGTTTTTATTTTTTAATACATTACTTATTTGGTTTGTCATAAGTTAGGATAGGATCATAGAAGAATATACCAATAAATTGAAATTGAATATGGGAGTGTAAATTATATAACTTTTTTTGTTTATAAATAACTGAGGTTTATGTTGATTCATTTTCTTGAAATATATTCTATAGTTGTAGAGGTTGAATTTCACGCCGTAGAATTAATCAAAATGACAAATTGATAATGGAAGGACAATTACTCTATTGACAAAAGTTAAGGCCCTAAGATTAATAGTTTATAGCACGAAGATTCAAATCTCACATTTCGGTATTTCTCTAATTAATATACTTAATGTATTCTCCATTAATTAACTAAAAATGATAAATGGCCGGAGAACAATTCTTTTTGTGGAGAAACTGGACTTCCAATGTTATCAGTGGCCAACATGCAATTATATAAATTGCATGAACCAGTAAAAAACATAAAATAAGAGCCAAAGACAAAAATACCCCCTATGCTTTGTCTAACTTCTAAAAACCCCCTGTATTATTTTAACTCTAAAAAATCCCATATAATTTCAAATAAGTGCCAAATACACCCCCAAACGAGAGTGTGTTTCAAACGTCAAAATTGCAAGTATTTGTTCACAATTTGCTTTTGATATGACAATTTTACCTTTGACATCGAAAGACAAAAACACCTGTATATTTTAAATTCCCAAAACCCCTCTATATTTGATTTTATATACCACACTCGACCCAAGTAGTATATACTTATTTTTTTAAAAAGAATAAATAAATTAAAAAAAAAACAAACACATAAGGTAATCTTGTCATTCCACCAAAAGTTAAAAATAAAATTATAAGTATATAGTACTTGAGTCGAGTATGGTATTTAAAATCAAACACGGGGAATTTTTTGATAGTTAAAATAACACAGGGAAATTTTTGGGAGTTAGGCAGAGCATAATGGGTGTTTTTGTCTTTTACTCCATAGAATAACTATGTTATAACTTGGCCTAGCGATTCGAAAATCAATTATAGGAGAATTAATTTTACTAAAATGGATTTTGGCAATAATTGATAATGATAAAATTCAATTATAAAATAATTACTTTTGGATAATAGCTTTTGCAAAAGTAACACTTTAGTTACTTCTAAAATAAGTTGATTTTTAGCTTCTGTAGATCCCAAAAGTGGTTATAATAGTGAGGGCCAAACACCATTAAAATCACGATTGACTAAAAGTAATTTCTATAATCGGGGCCAAACACTTCAAAAATCACAATGAATGTCTAGAAGTGTTTTTAAGAGCTCCCATCGCTGGGCCAAACTCACCCTAAGTCAAGCAGAAGAAAGTGACAGAAGAACTTTTAGTATAAATAAATTAATAATTCTTAATTAATACTATGAAATAAGTTTTTTGGGTAAATATGAAATAATGATTCATCTAAAAATAAGTTTTTTTTTGGTAAGTGCCAAGTGGATCCGAGGGATCCATTAGTAGATCTAGAGGATTCATCACAATCCATCACTTGTATGTGTGGATCCAATATGGATCCAGATTTTATAAGATTCGATTCAGATCCGATCCGAGTGAAAATTTAATGGATCTTTATGGATCGGATTTGGATTGAATCCACGGATCTGATCCATATTGCCACCCCTACTTTCAAGATACAACAGTCTATTGTTCATTATTTGCACAAATATGAACCCACGGAAAACTTGAACAAACAGAAATTTTGATCTAAATCTTGACGAAAGTAAGAGAAAGAGAGAGTAGTATTTTTTCTTTTAATTACTATATATGTTTTTTTTTCCAGAATTGGTCAGATTCTGTTTCATATCAATAAACACAATGTTTCGGTTCAAAGGGTACCTCTTCAAACCGAATAGACATATCTTTTTCTTTTATTTATTCAATTTATTCAATTTTTGAAAACAGAGATAGAATCGGTCTTTTTTTCCCTAATAAAACTAGTCATTTTTTTTACTCAAGAAACGTTTATTTCATTTACATGTATCTTTTTTTTTTACTCAAGAAAATAGATATATCTTTTTCTTTTAAATATTTCATTTACATGTACGATTTTTGAAAACAGAGATAGAATCGGTCTTTTTTTCCCTAATAAAACTAGTCATTTTTTTTACTCAAGAAACTAGTCAAATTTTACGTTATTATTTGGCTGGTAGATGTGTCAAACTAAAGTAGGGATAATTTTAATAATTGAGGGATAAACAGTGCTTGTACTACATAACCTCGAAATTATTATTTTTAAGAGAAAATCCCACTTTAGCCCCTAATCTTTGAACGTTTTTCACTTTATTCTCTAACATTTGTGAGTTTTCACTTAACCACCATAGCTATTGAAAATGTTTCAAATCACTACCTTTGGATGTTTGCCAGTGGAAACTATTCAAAAGTTGGGTGCAAAGTGGAAAAAGTTTAAATGTTGAGTGGCAAGATGGGAAAACGTTCAAAGCCACATTATTAAAGCTGAACGGAATATTATGTTAGATTTTAGTTTTTTATATCTTAAGGGGTTGCCTTAGATATAGTTAATTGTTGAGAGGGTTAAATGAGAACTCACACAAATGTTAGGGAACAAAATAAAAAATTATTCAAAGATTAAGGTGGCAAAGTGGAATTTTCCCTTTTTTTCTCTTATTACCATTCATATTCAAATTTTGCTAGTCATATATTCAAAATCGAGCCATATGAAAGGTTTTAATTGACCAAACTCAATTTTTCTATAAATTTAATGACAAATTACTCCATATGAAATGCATAATGTTCAATTTAACCCTCAATAATTTGGAAAAAAAATCAAGTTACCCTTTATAAAAATTTTAATGAAATAATTTACCCTCTTCAGCCGAAGAATGACTCACTTGCCGAAATTGAGAGTAAACATGTAAACTATTTTATAACATATGGGTATAAATTGTCACATTAATCATAACATAGGGGATAAAATGCCGCATTATTATAACAAAAGTGGATAAAGTGCCGCCTATAAAAATATTAAGTAGGCGATGTGAAACTTTTACAAAATTTCAGGGGATAAAATGTTTTTTTTAAACCACGAGAGGGTAATTATGCAATTCATAGAGGTTAAATTATCATTAACTTTAGGGAAAATTTGGGTTTAGTACTAAAGTTGCAATGAAAACCTATCATCTGATATCAAATTTGCATTTTTATATCAAATGATACCATAATTACAAGTAGGTTTATTCTATGGTACCAAAAGAGCACTTTTCCATTTTTGTTTTTACTAGGAAAGTGCACGTACGATGTACGTGTCTAGATAAATTCATCGGTATTTTTTGTAAATTAGAATAGTAGAGTAAAATCAATTTTATAAAATAGAGCAAATCACCCATTTTTCGCATATTTAATTTATTAGTTTAATTCATTTTTCACCGGTTTAAACTGATTTTTAGCCGCTTCTATTTATTTTACCAGTTTAATATTTTTTTAAATGTTTTACCCATCTTTTTTTTTTATCGATTAACTTATTTTCACAATTTTGTCCTTATATTTTTGTCCGTTTTAAACCATTTTTCTACCTATTTCACCTTATTTTGTTGGTTAAACTTTTTTGTTACTGATTTCACACGTTCTTATCATATTAACTCATTTTTAAACGTTTTTATCAACTTAACTCGTTTTCACCTATTTCACACATTTCTTTCACCGATTTCACATGTTTTTTTCAGCAATTTCACCTGAATTTTTCTTTGATTTGAAACGTTTTCGTCGACTTTATCCATGTTTTCATAGATTTCACTTTTTTGTATGTTGTTGTTTCACTGGTTTCATCATTTTTCCACGAATTACACCATAATTTTCATCGATTTCAGGGACACTTTATTAGTGATCTTACCCAAATTTTCACCTATTTTGTCATTGTTCACCAATTTCACACGAATTTTCATCAATTTCACATGTTTTCAATGATTTCATAGTTTTTTTATTGATTGCACAAAATTTCATCGATTTTTCACATATTTCACCCGTTTTTCACGAAAATAATTTCACGAAATTTTGAGATTATGCATGTCATGAATGTCTTGATATTAGTTGAATATTTTTTAAATTTTTTTTAATCTAGCCAAAGTAAAATTACGTAATTAGCTAAGTCATAAGTATTTTAATTCTTTCATAGTAAGATATGATTCAGTTTTTTTGTTTTTCTGTAACTTAATGATTTTTAAGAGAATTTCATTTTAAATTTTTATATTTAGAGTGTTTATGGCTTATATTGTACTAAATCTTTAAATTAACATTTTCTTACTTAAATAAATATTGATGTAACAATTTTATATATGTTTTAAGGGTTATTTAAAATAATAGTATTTTTAATGGTACGTTTTTATCTATTATTAGGGAAGAAGATAAAAATTACAAAAATTGATGTAAGAGATAATTTATAAATTTTAGGAGTTTATGAAGGAGATAAATTAATATAATAAGACTTCATGTCTAATTATACCTCTTCAATTACTTTACATATTTATCATTGAATTAAATATTATTTTACAATTTAAATTAAATAAGGATATTTTAGTCCGCACAAAAAAATTAAGAAATATTCATGCTTTTATAATAGTAGAGATAGAGATAGAGATAGAGAAGAGATAGAGATAGAGATAGAGATAAAGATGAATAAGATCAGTGTCAATTTTGAGGCTGTCTTTTTTATGTTGGTTGTTGTTAACTTGAAATTCCTTTGAATTTAAGATGAGTGCTATGTGTAGTGCGTATGTTAATTGTATCCCACATTGTTTGTACAGTAAATATAAAGAGAGACTAGTTAATATAAATTGGGCCTTTAATTCTCCTTAAAGATCATACCTTTCTCGGCCTTTTGGCTAAGATCAAGTGTAGTATCTGTTCTTATCAGTTTAATATCTGATATGTGGGCCATCGGTCCACACGATATTAAATTAATTTTTTGAGGGGGAAGACTCATTAAGGTAGCTTGCTATCTGAATTTTCATGTGTCGCTCATGTGTTGCACTATTGCACGAGCCAGGCACGCCCCACCAATTTTAGTTAAAATTTTGGTGAGCTATTTTAGTTGTGTAGTCATGGATCAAAGTTTTGTTATTATGTTTTGATCTTTTTGAAGAGTATACGTAAATATTTTGAAAAAAATAGGAAAAGTTATAAAAAACATGTTCAAATATTGAGTTTCAGTAGTATATCTTATTTTCGTTTTGATTGTTTCAAAAGAATTAATTTTATTTTTGATATTTTTGATGGAAAAGATGAAAATTTTGATCCATAATTGATGTTCCGGAGCCCATTATAATTTGATTACACCCTTGAGTGAAATTTGGTGTAAAACATCCCTCATGTTGTGATTCTTTTAATACTAATCATATGAAATATTAAAAGTGGATATTACTTTCATAATATATCGCTACTTTAATATGAATTAACTTAATAAAGGAAATTAACACCAGACCTTTTTTTATTTATTTTATTTAGGTGAAGCAAATCATATTTTATAAGTTAGTCGCAACACTTCTTTAGATCAATTAACTATAAAAAAAGTACCAGATGAAATTTCAAGTAATGAATAGTCATCGACTTTCTTCTTGGAAAAGGAAGACAAATGGAACATATTATGGGATATACAATGCATTTCCTACTCGGATCCAGCCCATTTTGTGAAAAAAATTTAAGTACTACTATTACATAAATATCACAAACTATCGAGTCAATTCTAATAAGAAATCAAATTAATCCTTGTGTTTTTTTTGCTAAATTTCCAATTACACCTTAGAATAGTATAAAAGAAAGGATTATCCATAATTTTTTTACTATGTGTATGACTGAAGAGTACATGAAGTTTATTGTGTAACTTTTAATTGATCTTTTTATTTGTTTGTTATGAGAGAACGTGTAAAATTCGATTTTATTATGTCCAAGATGGATGTCAGGAATATATACCATCCTGATATATCCAATATTCAACTTATGACGTGGTAGATTAAAATATGTATTATAAAGGAAATTATGATCAAATCTAATTTCATTCGACCAAATTAAGTCTTGTACTGATTCGACCAAAATGGAATTATTCATGTATATATTCGACCTAAATGTTCGACCTCAAGTGGACTAGCTCGAATTCAACCTACATGTTCGACCTACAATCTATATATTGGCAAATTGTGTAAATTAACATACCAATCTTGGTCGAAATGGAAATCTACTAGTCTGTATGATTGATCCTATTGACAAAATAAAATCAATTCTCTCTCTCTTCTTTGGTCTCTCATTTGTTAGTTAATCGAATAAACGTTCGAATAAACTTATCTTCAATGAATGGTTGGAAAATTAGATCGAATCATGGATAGTTTGACCCAAATAAAATAACCCGAACCGTAAGATCCGATCCGAATGATCCATTAAAAAAATCTATAAATAGAGGGCATTTATTGCATTTAAAAGGGACTCTCAACCCTCTCTTGAGAGTTTAATTTTCCAATAACATCGACCAGCTGCTCATCTTTCTTTCGAAACTCATCTTCAGCCTCTTTTTTCTTCTTTTCAGCGTCTTTAGCAGCAGCAGCAAAGGACCTTGCCAAGTCATGTTGTTCTTTAAGTTTCTTCTTCGACTTGTCAATATCCTTGAAGGCTCGTTTAGCGAGCATGTAGCCTTGGTACAAAATGTTGTTAACCTACATAAAGTAAATAATAAAAATAAAATTCGAGAATATAGCTTTAAGTAAGTATAAAAACTTTATGTCAAAACAACAAATAGGACTTACAGAAATAAGTTCACAGGATGCTTTCTTTAAGTTCTCTTTCAACTTCTTCTTTCCAAGCTTGGACTGATCACTTTTATAAATAGTAGCCTGATAAACTTTCCAAGCTTTTGCTTCGTCCCCAGGATTAAGAACAGAAGAATCAAATGGAAAGCCTCCAGCTCGAGGATATTCAGAGTTCATAATTTTTTCAATGTCCTCATCAGACGACACATCAACAACATGCTATTTACCTGAACGACGAATGATGACGTCAGATTCCTCTCGCGGCCTTTTGTTTGAACGATCAGACTCAGGATTCGAGGAACCAATTTCTCTCGAACGATGACCCCTCTGCGATCGAACTGGGCTCGTAGTTCGATCATGAGTTGGGGGAGATGTTATACTTCGACTAGGTTGATTGTTTGTTGTTACTAATGCCCGAGTTGGGTTATTCGACCCATCACTTTGGTTTTGAGAAGGCTGGAGACGCGGAGTTGGAATCAAACCCGAAGGTCTTGCACTCCTTCGAGAGTTTCCCATTATCTTCAAAGCTCTAGCAGACATTATAGCTTGTTCTGCAAAATTTTACATCAAAGATCAATATATATCGAATAAAAAGAATAAAATGTTTGGACTTGATGAAAACCGTTCAAAATTCGATAGACATCCTACCTAAGGTAGGATCACTTCTTCGAGCCTTTGACTTCGATATTCCACCTACTCGAAGGACCTGTTCTTGAAGAACTCTCTTAGTGTTATAATTATATTCTCTCAAGTCATTTATAAAATGAGGACCCCAACTTGGATTAGGTATTCGACCTAATCTTATAGGTCCGGTGCGCCATCCACTCCGGATATTCAACACATAGCCTTCAGGGGGACGAACATATACGAACCGATGTTTCCACTCTTTCCCATACCCAGACGGAGTTTGTGTCAAGAAGGTTTTCTTAGTCCTCGCTTTGACGTAATAAAATCCGACATTTGATTTAGGTGATTCATTTACAGCGAAGAGATTATAAAAATTGGCGAATGAAGGTATTTGAAGGTATTTGACCTAGGGCTTTGATTATCAGACATAAAGCAACGATAAAAGCCATCCCATTCGGAACTACTTGAATAGGAGAAAGTGAAAGTCGATTTAAAATTTCGGCCACTTCATCAACAATAGGAAATCGAAGACCTAATTCAAGGTGATGAACGTTAATAGCTTTACAATTATTACTACAATTATTAGGAGGGGCATGCATTCGATCACTTTATGAGGGTTCTATAATTGACCACCCGGTAGGAAACCAATAAGATTCTGCTATCGATTCTGATGAGTCCCTATCCCTATAATAGCCTGGACATATCTGATCGAATCGATCGAGCGGTCTGTGTGTATCATAGGGACCCTCACCTTCGACCTCACCTCCCTCACCCTCATCTTCGACCTCAATTCCCTCACCCTCACCTTCGACCTCTTTTCCCTCTTCTCCCCCTAAATCGACATTTTCATCCAACAAAGACTGAACCCTAATGCTATCAATATCATGATCACCAGTAATGACAATTAAATCAGATGAAGATGAAGAAACCATGGCAGAATCATTCGAATCAAATTTTGAACTACTAGAAGTATTACCGGAATTTAAGGACATGATGTCTATTGGATTCTATGGAGAAAAAGGAAGAAGAATTACCCGGAAAGAGGAGAAGATTCGGGGAAGATTCGACTAACACCCATGTTCTTCGATCGAAATTCGTCGAAACCCTTGATTGGAAATTCTCCTTGTCATTGATTCGACTAACACCCCTGTTCTTCGATCGAAATTCGTCGAAACCCTTGATTGGAAATTCTCCTTCTCCTATGATTTATCTTCGAGCGGGTAGGAGAAAAGTAATTTTTCAGATCTGGAAAAAAGTAAAAATTGGCCCCTTTATATAGAAGGTGAAAACGAAAATTACACATTAGGTCCTTCGTTTAAAGAGGCGGTTCTTTTACTGCGCCCCTTACTTTTCGAAAACCCACGAATTTTACCTTCATTCTCTCATAAATTAGAAATTAGACCCAAATTACATGTTAAAAATTGCATCTCACATCGAATTTAATGTGTGCATAAATAAACTTATAAACTTCAAATACTTCGATTTTTACAAATCGAAGCACTTGAACTTGGGGGACTTTTGATATATCCAATATTCAATTTATGACGTGGTACATTAAAATACGTATTATAAAGGAAATTATGATCAAATCTAATTTCATTCGACCAAATTAAGTCTTGTACTGATTCGACCAAAATGGAATTATTCATGTATATATATTCGACCTACATGTTCGACCTCAAGTGGACTAGCTCGAATTCGACCTACATGTTCGATCTACAATATATATATTGGCAAATTGTGTAAATTAACATACCAATCTTGGTCGAAATGGAAACCTACTAGTCTGTATGATTGATCCTATTGACAAAATAAAATCAATTATCTCTCTCTTCTTTGGTCTCTCATTTGTTAGTTAATCGAATAAACGTTCGAATAAACTCATCTTCAACGAATGGTTGGAAAATTAGATCGAATCATGGATAGTTCGACCCAAATAAAATAACCCAACCTGTAAGATCCGATCCGAATGATCCATTAAGAAAATCTATAAATAGAGGGTATTTATTGCATTTAAAAGGGACTCTCAAGTCTCAACCATAATAAACAACAAAGCACTATTCAACATCATCACCTATTAGCTTTATCAGACTAAGTCCTTTGAATACAGGGTTAGGTTCCTCAAATTAGAATCCAATTCAATCAGAGCGTCTTGGATTCGATACTGTGAAGTAAAGCTTAAGGAATATCTGGGACATTGATCTTATATAACTAAAATTTACTTCATCACATCCATCTTGCGGGGGTATCAACAGAAATTGAAGAAGAATTTACTAATTCTGAATAAAAAGAGAAAGGATAACTTTTAACCTAGGTTTGTTGGATGCTAGGGTGCAGTGCACTAATCTGCACCCTCTGATGATTGACAAGTGTTAGTTGTGTTATTTATTTGTTTTTTTTTTTTATCTTATTTTTCTCTCCTTCATGGAACACTTATCAACCATCAGAGGTTGCACAGACCAATACACTGCACCCTAGGATTCAATAAAGCATTCAATAAACCTTTAACCTAAATTCCCAATTCAATTTGGGAATATGACCGTTGATTCAATTGTTAGGGCATCTCCTATGTAGGAGTGGGAAGCTGGATTTGAATTTAAAGGGGTGGATTCATCAACTCAAATGAATAAAATGGATAAAAAGGCAATTATGCCTTGATCTATTTACCCACCGCCTGAAGCAGTTGCCTCACCGATTCAGGTGGATCACTCGCTGGGCGGCGAGGGCGTTGTTGCACTCGCCCGCCCAGCAGCAGGTGGCCGCCTATTGATCCCATTTTCTTTTTGTCTTTTTTTTTTAATTTTTGTTTTTATTTATTTTATTTAATAAAAACACTTTTAATTAAAAAAAATCTTTAAAATACCTTATTAAATAAAATGTAACTCTTATTTAATCTTAGTTTTATTTAATTTGTGTACTATATTTAAAAAGTTAATTTTAGTATAAAAATGTAACTCTTATTTAATAAACTTAAATTTAATTTATTTTGTTTTTAAAAAAAATCCTTAAATTTGTGTATTATTTTGGAAAAGTTAATGTCAATATTAAATTATTTTTATTATTCCCAAATCATGTCAATCATATATTTAATTGTTGTATTATTGTGTACCAATTTTAAAATCATTTTGAAAAGTTAATTATTAGAAACTCATATTTAATTTAATTAATAAAAACGAAACCTTAAAAGAACTTAATGAAGCTTACATATGATTCGTTAAATTAAAAACGATATAACATTATATAGTGAAACACTTGGGTGAATAGTTAGACATCTAAAATAAATACGAGTACATATGATCGCCATTTGGAATTTTTATTGTTTAATTTTTATTATTATTGCTATTAGAAATCTGAGGGGAAGCTGGACTGAGTGAGGAAAAACTGGATTTGA
This sequence comes from Penstemon eatonii, assembly GCA_038501285.1. Classification (NCBI taxonomy): domain Eukaryota; kingdom Viridiplantae; phylum Streptophyta; class Magnoliopsida; order Lamiales; family Plantaginaceae; genus Penstemon; species Penstemon eatonii. Next base: position 52,727,026 of record CM076715.1, on the reverse strand, counting down.
ACTGAGGAAGGACAGTAGTGAAGTCGCATTTCACTTAAGATCGTGTTGTATTTTTTCTGTTTTTATTTGTTTGTGTTTTGTCCTTTTTACACCTGTTGTTATGTGAGTTGTATATAAGGAGGTTGTTGATTAGGTTTTAGATATAGCTTTTCATTCTTTACAATTTGTAATCGGCACTTTTCAATATAAAAAATGAATCTATTCTTTTAGTCATCTTCTCCAAGTTTCACATAGTTACACACACTGATCATTGAACAAATATCTGTTTACATGATGATCTATTCTTATGTAAACAAAATATATCTAATTTCATGGTCAATTAATTTCAGTGATGGTTAAACTCCCCCTAGAATCGGCCTAAGTGATGGGCAACTTTGTCCCGTGCCTAGGGGGCACAAAATTTATATCTAGGTCAATATGAAAATGTAAAAATTAAATATATAGTTTTAATAATTTTATGAGAGAATCTCACTTTTTATACCATAAATAACCCTACTTTAAGGTTACGGTACATAACTTTAAAAACATACACATTTGGTACCACATGTTAACTGTCCTCAACACATTTGGTACTTTCGTCAATTTTTGGACGGAAAATTCAATTTCGGACGGAAAGTTGATGGGAAATTTGCATAATTAGTCATGTAGTTATAGATTGCTGCCAAAGTTTGTCTCACATATTTCCTGTCCGATAAATTTACCCCAAAGTTCGCATTATATGATAACATTAATAAATTTTCCATAACTGCAGTTCAGAGCTCTAACTATCTATTACAATACATTAATTTTTCCCAACTAACTTATTACTTTAAAACCTTTCATTACTAACCAAACCTTCACCTGATAGATTCTAGAAACTTTATGGTAGACGCGCCAACTGAAATCCCTTAGTCTGATGTGATACATCATGCCCTTTGGTGAGATCTGAAAGAGTAATAATTTGAAAGCGTAAGTTGTAAAAACAACTTAGTGAGGCCAGTGCAGGTGTGAAATTGAGTTTTATGCAGAAAACAATTTAGAAATCCATGTACTGCCTATTAACTTACAAAGTATTTGATATTTAAGACTAGTATAGCAGATACGTTAATATCACAGATGATATCACAATCAATTACTCGTCAATACGGGATAAACAACTCATCCACCTCAAAAAGGATACAGAAAGATCAGGATGTGATCAATAGTTAGCACGCCGGTTAGATAAGGGCTGAGGCGCTACCCGTCTCTTTTAAAGTGGCCTTGACATGTCTTTGGCGAATAAGTTGAGTCACTCCCCAAGGGGCTTTAATCCTTGGTTTTGTGAGTCCGGTCAATGGCAGAGCTCTGGTAGTCCTGTAGCCCCCAACTACCCAGAATTATCCAGAAAATACCATCAATCGAGAGCAGATGAGCGCGCAAATAATCATGCACAAGCAATTGGTACTTAGGTGAGATAAAGTACTACACCTTCGTACCATTCATCAATATGAGGTGAGATAAAGTACTACACCCCATTATTCAACAATTATCACATACTACGAGAAATACATACAAATATAGAGTTATCAATTTTACTATGAAGAAGTAGTACATGCAGCAGTCATCGCAGGCAAATATAGGGCTATCAGTTCCATTTAGAATAGGCAGCACATAATGCGAGCATTGCAAATGGTTATAAACATAGATATAACAACTATAGTTATTTCAAATGAGAAATACATATATATGATATAATTTTCTTGAAAAGCTCTTTCAGTTTTAAAAACGTTTTATTGAGGCGCTCACCGTTCTCAGGCTAAAGATGTTACTCAACAGTAGATAGTTGCCTCAAGTCCCGCTATTCGATTAAAACCTTTTAGCATGACTTGTAGAAGAAAGACCTCGATCCCATTGATTTCGCATCTTGGTTCAATAGTCGAATAGTCATACCGACTATTCTCAAGTTACCTACAACCAACGTCCCAAATTCTATAAATAACGATTCCGAGATTGGTAACTCTTCAAACTCCATACATTGCTCTATTCTTATTTATTGTCTCGCCTTTTATATAAAATGTCGATTGAGAGTGATTTAATTAAGTTCGATTAAATAAGACGATCACGACATTGATTGATTACTTAAATATATATTAACAACCTTTTATAGTCAGTTCTAGAATTAAAGTAATTAACTTTGATTTTGAACTCATCAAGTAGTCCTCTAACGAACATATATACAAAAGCATATAAATACATATTAAACTAATTACATTTAGAAAAGTTAATGTTTATATTTTACTACTAGTTTAATGATTAAAAGTCCAAACCATTGAATCATCTATAATTTTCAATGTCAGATCTCTTTGAAATAAATTGAACTCGGCTAACTCAAGTAACCATAGCCTAATCTAATTCTAATCATCTTCCTATGTCTCCAGCTCAACCTGAGTTCAATTAATTATGTTGAACCTTTAATTTCAATTATATCATGGAGTAGCCAAATTCCAAACACAAATAATTAATTTAGCCCAGGATGATAAAACCCAAACCTATTATCAAATAATTGAAACCATGAAACAAGTAAAATATTTTAACTAACTCCTTAGTTTAATATAATGTTCAATGGAAGGTTACTACTCATATAAACTTTTGTTTACCTCTTAAATGTTTAAGCTAAACAACTTAATAACTAAATTTAAAAGGTTAAGTAATTTACTCCCACTATTGATAGACCATGATGAATATTATGAAATTTCAATTCAATAAGTCTTTAATCATAACCCAAATAAGTATTCTTAGTTTAATTTCTTTATACTTAACTAGACAACAGACCATAAAAATGGTTACCATCATCCGTTCCATTCTTTATAAAGTGATTACACATTAAAATTAACCAACTACAATTGAACAATGCAAAATTAGATTTAATTCAAGTGGTGAATTATTCATGTAATTTTAATTAGTAGATAAACTAAAATAATTCCTAATCATATTTTAAGTGCAGTTTTAACTAAATTAGCTAATAGCGGTCCAACTTACTAATCCATATTTAAATAGTCAAGCTAGTAAAGTTAATTGGACTATGATCAAACAATTCCTAATTTGCTGGTACTGTAATGTATTTTCATATATATTAAGTTCTTAGTAATAATAAACCCATTTTATGCTGATCAACAATGCTAATTTATAATTAGTTGAATGTTTATCCTTCTTAAATCTGTCAACATATATACTCACCGCACTAAACAATTTACCATACAAATCCATCTATGTCCATTCATCCTTAGAGATTAAATAATTTAACTAATCAAAGATAATCATACTTAGTCCCTCAACCTACCTGATTGGTATTGTTGCTTTGCCAGAACCGCAAGCCCCATCCTAATGCTCACTATCTTATTATTTATTTCACGTTTTCTTTTCCTTTGTGTATGAATATCTTAAGAGTGTTTATATAAATACTTCATGTTGATATGATAAGAGTATATAATTAATTAGTAGTCGATCTTAAGGTGAGTAATTGAACATGGGATTTACACGTTTCAAGGCTATATAATAGCTTTGCATACCTGGAACTCAATCACCTATGCTTAGTCATCCATGTTGCTGCGTGGGTGAAGAATAGGAATTGGATAAAATGAATTGTTGCATGAGTCATGGTGTGGAGATAACTTAATACCCAATTTAGCATATTTCATATCTAATCATGAACTTTAATAATATTGTATATGAGTCCTATATTTTCTAAACTTTAACAATAAGATATCTCAAGCTATGAAAACATAACACTTAGTCCTAGGCTTCTCGATAGGTTGACATTAACTCCACTATTTCAATTACGTGATTTATTATGTCCATAATGAATTTAGTTGATTTCCTTAACTTTTAAACATGATCCTTAAAGTCCTCTACAATTATTAAAACATTTATTGTAGTCCTATGCTATGACTAGGCACTTCAATTCATTTCTAATGTTCAATTGAGTACCACTTGCAATAATAAATATATTTTCTTCTATTTCTTAATCAAATTAAATCAATTTGAATTCATTTTACGTTATTTTAAAAATACGGGATATTACAAATTAGATTTAGTGTGTTTTGTTATTTTAATTAAATAAATTTAAAAATTAGAATTATTAATATTTATATAATTTTTAAAGATTTTTTTTCAGTTTTTATAATAAATATTAACTAATTTGTATATATTATTATCAAATTACTTTAAAAGAATTTTTTCAATTTTAAAAATTACTAAGTTTAATTGATATTTATTTTTCCAATTTTTTTTGAAAATATTATTTAATTTATATGTGTTAAATGTAAAATCTTATTAGTTTAAAAGATTTTTTTTCCAGAAATTTAAAAAATCTAAATAATCTAAGAGTTAATAATTATAACATAAAAATTTAAATAGGATTTATAATTAATTATATTTGCAATTGGAACTGAATTCTTCAAATTTTGGGAAAAATTTGTCTGCCATAAAATATGTGGGGAAAATATTAGAAACTATATATATTTATAAGACCAATTCTGTGAATTTTCCATCAATTTTCAGTCTAAAATTGAATTTTTCGTACAAAAATTAACAGAAGTACTAAATGTGTCGAGGGCAGTTAAATTATGATACTAAATGTGTATATTTTTTAAGTTATGGTACCGCAACCTTAAAATAAGGTTACTTGTAGTACCAAAAGTGAAATTCTCTCTTAATTTTATGTACATAACATATATCTTGGTTTACATGGTTAGACTTTCTCTTTATGAGTCGGAGGTAAAGTGCTCAAATCTCATAGTGTCTTCTTTTCTTTTATTTGATTCTTCTTTTAACTTTTTTCTTTTTCAATAATTGTTCACCTTTTTTTTTTCTTTGATTGTAATTATTCTTTTTGTCAATTTTATTTATTAACAAGTACTTTTTTATTTCTTAATAATTATATAAATAATACTATTTTTCTCTTATTAATTTCTTTACTCTAGTGCATTGCCAAAAAAAAAAAAAAGAAAAAAAAAGAAAAAGAAAAAAAACAATTATCGCCTAGCTCCATCCCTATTTATATATATGTGAGTATTTTTTTATACAATATAATATATAATTAATAGAGTTAAGAATGTAACGGGATTAAGTAAAGTCAAGCAACCAATTATAAAATTTGTAAAATTATGAAATAAAACTATGGATGTACATATACTTGTAAAAGTTACTTCGACTAAAATATTTACGAAATTAAAATTAAAAAAAAATTCATGATTGAATCTTTTAAAAATTAAGTGAATTTCTTATTTACTTATCTATCTAAAAAATAACACGATAGAAAAAATAATATGTCAATACATAATTTGTATTTTTACATTTAAAAAATAAATTTATTATATTTTTTTTTATAATAAATGGGCCCCAAAATTGTAATTCGCCTAGGACTCTCGAATGTCTAGGGCCGGCTCTGCTTCCCCCACCCCCGACTCTCCGATCTTGGATTAGTCCCTCCGTATACATTTTTTTTCTTTTTATAATTTTTCATGATATCTTTATTAAAGATCAAAATAAAAATAAAAAATTGATCCTTAAAGCATTCCTGAATTGCTAACTTTATATCAACTGTTTGCAGGCTGTGATGGCTAGTGACTTTGCTTTGCACAATTTCGGTTTCTTGAGAGGCTTCTTGTCGTTCACGGGCATTAGTGTTATAAAAGAATAGCTCAAATGGTAATCATTAAGAGTTTAACTTGGCATTATTTTATTTCATGTGATTGAAATTGTGGGATGAAGATTAAGATAGAAGTACAATGAATTTAAAAGTTAAAGGGAGGTTTTGATGATTTCCAAAATATCAAGATCAGCTAAGTAAGGAATACTTAGTGAAATTCCTTAGAAGAATTTTGACCAACTTAAAGACAAATCAGACAAGTCAAAATTCCATCTGGTCCAAAAGACTACTGATCTGCTGAAGGAAGTAATCAGTTTGGTGAAAATTAGCTGACTCAAATCATATGGGTTCTAGTTGAGATCAGCTCAGTACATCATCAGACGAGAGAACTTAATCAGCCAAGTGAAGAAGATCAGGAAGTCTCCTCAACGGTAATAAATGCACTTGGAGATATAAATGCTGAAGAAGGAGGGTATTTATGGCAAATGATTGAAGAAATCCTCGTATCAGCTTGGTGCATTAAATGCTGCTGACAGAAAGTACAGCAGACTGTACTGTAGCAATCGCAGAGAGCCGTTTTCAGAAAATAGGGACCAGTACTCGAGGATTTGAATCTTGTCTTTCTTCAACGGACATTTTTCAAGCTGAGAGTATAAATAGTTCAAGAGTTTGAGAGAAGAAGAACACACAACAACACATTTTCTGAGAGAAACTTTCGAAGCAGAATTCTTCTAAGCCTCAAGAAATCACAAACAGCTCAATCATCAGCTTAGTCATTTGTTGACAAAGCCGAAGTTGAAGATCAAAGAAAAGCCTACAAATCTGAGTGATTTCTGTTAGAGAGTGTTGTGAGGAATTTTATCGATCTTTGTGAGTGATAAGATTCTGTAGATTAGGATATCTTTGTGATTTCCTAGTGTGAACTTGTGGTCATTTCATTTGTTGATTGGCGCAAGCAGTGTATACTGTTAAACTTTGTGTTTTCTAGTATAATCCAAGATCTAAGTGACTTGGAAGAGTGGACTAAAGGATTTAAATCCATATAACCACTATAAAAATTCTTGTGTTCATCTTTGCATAAGTTTTCTAGCATATTTAAAAAATTGCATAAGTTTACACTTGAACTAAACTGTTAAAGATTTTAAAGGAGTTTTTAAACTGGGAATAAAATCTTTAAAAGAATAAATTTAGTTTTGAAAAACACTTGAAAATATTCACTGCAAGTAATCTGATTTAAAACTGTTTTTGCTGAAATCAGCTAAGTATTTATCTGAAGAGTGGTCAACTCTGCTGCTCGAACTTTGTGTGCGATCAGCTTAGGCAGCTTACTGTTCACGATCAGCTTAGTCTGCTAACAGATAACTTAAAAGTTTTTAAGCCCAAAATTTTCCGAGGTCTGTTCACCCCCCCCCCCCCCCAGACCTCATCTGACCACTTGGGACCAACAAGTGGTATCAGAGCAGGTGGTTCATTAGAATCAGCTGCCTGATCAACGAGCTTGATCCGAATGTTTTTCAAAGGTTTTCTAACTTTTTCAAAAGAGCATATTTTTTAAAAATCAAAACTTTTTGAAAATGGACTGCATCAGCCATGTTCCCCACATTGGTTGTATGAGTTTTGAAGAATGGAAGATCAGAATGGACATCTTCCTAGGTGACTACAACGATAACATGTTTACATGTATCACTAAGGGTCCATTCAAATTCACCAAGACAATCAATGTCGATGAAGTAGATATCGTGGTGGATAAAGATCTTCAAGAGATGACAGCTGAAGAAATCAAGCTGTTCAACCTTGACAAAGTTGGCCGTTTCATCATGACCAAAGCCCTGGACAATGACAGGTTTGACAAAGTCAAGCATTGCAAAACTACAAAGGAAATGTGGGACAAGGTTTGTGACATGAGTGAGGGAAACGACGCCATAAAGAAGCACCAGCTGAGTGTTGCTCTAGAAAAGTTTGACAACTTCAAGATGAAGTCTATGGAAACCATTGATCAGATGGATACAAGGTTTACAGGGACGCTGAATGAAGTTCTTAAGCTAGGAAAGACCTTCACTGACAAAGAGATCACTGTCAGAGTACTGAAGACTCTGCCTCCAAAGTTCAACATGAAGGTGACAGCCATGGAAGAATCAAGAGATTTGGGAAAGATCTCTCCTACCGAGCTGTTCTCCGTACTCAAGGCATACGAGTATAAACTGCCAAGAATGGGTATTGAAGAAACCTCAACTTCAGGCCCCACAACTGCACTAGTTGCTGCTGAAAACCCAAGAAGAATAGCACACAAAAGAAAAGAAGTGGACTCATCTGATGAAGCCACATTACTCAACAAAAAGGAGTACACTGCTGGAGATGTTGCATTGCTGATGAACAACTTCAAGAAGTTCTATAAAAGAAAAATGAAGAACAAATACAACAATGCTTCTACTTCTAACCCTACTTCTTCTTCTCATGATAAGGATGCTTATAAATCCAAACTAATGTGTTACAACTGCAGAAAATTAGGACATTTAAACAGAGACTGCCCATATCCTAAAGCTGAAAAGTACACAGAGGAAGAGAAGAAAATCAGAAAGGAAAGAAAACATCAGAAAGGAAGGTACTGATGGCTGAAGCAGAAAAGCTTGCTGCTATCTACTCGTCTGATTCAGACTCAGATACTTCTGAAGAAGGGTCTACTGAAGATGAGAACCCTGCTTTTATCTGCCTGATGGCTAAGGAATCTGATGACTTTGAGGAAGAGGTAACTCTTCTTGAAAATGAATTATTTAACTCATTTGAGCAAATGGTAGTCAATAATACAAGTATTGCTGATGCATTTGCAAAGCTTAAGGAAGAGATGACATTGCTAAGAGAGTAAAATAGTTCACTAAAACTTAAGGTTGAAAAACCAAAAGAATCAGTTGAATACAAACTGCTTGAGCAAGAAAATGAATCTCTGAAAGCTGAATGTGAAGTATTTAAGAGTAAAATCATGTAACTTGAAAAAGTCATTGAGTCTCATGATAAATCATCTGTTGTATTCACTCATATGTCTAGTAAACAGAAGATACATTTAGAACAGGATAATCTAGAACTGAACCATACTGAAAAGTTTATATCTGCTGACAATAGTAAGGTCATTTTGTATGTTCAGACTACTAAACCTGCTTCGCCTGAGAAATAATTAAAGGAGAAGAAAGCTCCTAGGGCTAAAAAGAGCAAAGAGCCAAAATTAGAAAAACAGACTGGTAAAACTAAACAGCAGAGTCCTAGGAAATCTGCTGATAAGAGTAAAATCAATCAGACTAGTAATAAAACTAAGTTGTCTGTTAATGAGCAAGCATCTAGTAAACCAAAGAAGCATAAGAATAAGAAAAATCAGAATGCTTGGTATGGAAATGAGTCATCATATTATGTGCAACCTGCTGCATATCCACCTATATATCATGCACCTCAATTTTCAGCTTACTATGCACCTTACCCTGCTCATCCAATGCATGCATATCCTGCTTATCATGCATCTTATTCTGCTTATGAATATCATCCTTATCATACTGATTATCAACATAACATATCTGCTGAATATGATGAAGTTAAACATGTTCATGCTCCTGTCAAATCTCAGAAGCCTAAGAAGCCTAAGACTTCAACATCTTGGGTTGTCAAGGGTAGAACTAATCCTCCAGGACCCTCTCAATAAAGGGTACCTAAAACAAAATTATTTTGTTTTGTAGGTTAGGATTAGGAGTAGGAGTAAAGTAGAGAAAATCTGGTACTTGGACAGTGGATGTTCAAGACACATGTGTGGAAACATAAATGAGCTGACTGATGATGTTGCTGTGGACGGCCCTAATGTAACATTTGGAGACAGCAAAGAAGGCAAGATTGTGGCGTGTGGAAAGATAATCAAAGGCAACATTGAGATATCTGACGTCTCTTATGTTAAAGGCTTCAAATACAATTTGCTGAGCATAAGTCAATTTTGTGACAAGGGATTTTCAGTTATCTTCTCATCAGATAAGTGCTATGTTGAACAGATTGGTACAAAGAAGGTCATCTTATTTGGAGGACGACAAGGAAATGTCTACATAGTCGACTGGAATTCTGTGGACAAGAATTCAAATGTTTGTTTGGTGGCATCTACAACAAGTGAAGTTAGTTGGCTGTGGCACAAAAGAATGAATTATGTGAATTTCAAGACCATAAACAGACTAATCAAGAATGATCTGGTAGAAGGAATTCCAAAAACAGTCATGAGCAAGGATAAGCTCTGTGACGCCTGTCAGAAGGGTAAACAAATCAAGTCATCTTTCAAGAGCAAGAAGCACCAATCTTCTACAAGGATTTTGGAGCAGCTACATATGGACTTATTTGGACCTATTGATCCAATCAGCAATGGTGGAAAGAAGTACTGCCTAGCTGTTGTGGATGATTATTCAAGATATACTTGGGTGATTTTCATGAAGAAGAAAAGTGAAACCAAGGAGCATCTTACTGATTTGATGGAGCTGATCCAGAATGAGAAAAGCATGAAAATATTAAATATCAGATCAGATAGAGGGACTGAGTTCACAAACTCAATTGTTGAAGAGTATTGTAACATAAGAGGCATCAGTCATGAGTACTCTGCTGCCAGGACCCCTCAACAAAATCGAGTTGCTGAAAGGAGAAACAGAACACTAAAGGAAGCTACCAGAACTATGATAGCTGAAGCAAAGCTGCCCAAAAGATTCTGGGCAGAAGCCACAAATACAACTTGCTTTACCCAGAACAGATGCATGATCAACAAAAATCAAAACAAGACTCCATATGAAGCTTGGAACAACAGGAAGCCAAACATTCATTACTTTAATTTTTTTGGTTGTAAATGCTTTGTGTTAAATAATGAAAAAAATCACCTGACTGCTTTTACAGAAAAGGCCGATGAATCTGTTTTTGTAGGATACTCTACTATTAGTAAAGCTTACAGAGTCTTTAACAAAAGAACTTTACTTGTAGAAGAATCTATTGATGTAGTATTTGATGAACCAAACCAATCTTCTGAAAAGAATCAAAGTGCCAATCCAAATCTGTCTACTGATTTTCAGAAATTCAATGTTGAAAGAAATGAAGAATATGTTCCCATCATACTACCTGATCTCAACTCAGCTGCAAACTCAAATGTTGTTCAAAATCAGCTTGCTGATTGTCAAACAGACGAGTTGCAAATAGCTGAGGACCAGAGACTGTTCAACAGACTACTACTGGAACTCCAACAGTGATGTTGCAAGATCAATTTAGAGGACAACATCCAGATTTGCAACCTGATCTCAGATGGCTCAAGAATCACCCACCTGAATTAGTAATTGATGATCCTTTAGATAGAGTAAAGACAAGAAAAACTGCTGCAAATGATGTAATGTTTGTCAGCTTCCTATCCCAAATAGAGCCCAAACAGATTAAAGAAGCTCTTATTGATTCCAACTGGATTGAAGTTATGCAAGAAGAGTTGAATCAATTTGAAAGGAATGAAGTCTGGTATTTAGTTCCTAGACCAAGTCAACAAAGAGTAATCGGTACTATGTGGGTATTCGGGAACAAAATGAATGAAGATGGTGTTGTCACCAGAAACAAAGCAAGACTAGTGGCCAAGGGTTACTGCCAAGAAGAAGGCACTGACTTTGATGAAACTTTTGCACCAGTAGCAAGACTAGAAGCAATCAGACTGTTTCTTGCCTATGCTGGAACTTCACTGTCTATCAGATGGATGTGAAGTCTGCCTTTCTCAATGGAGAATTGCAAGAAGAAGTATATGTTGAACAACCACCTGAATTTGAATCATACAAAGAAGAAGACAAGGTGTATCATCTGAAGAAAGCTCTCTATGGACTGAAACAGGCTCCAAGAGCATGGTTTGATACTTTATCTGATTTTCTTTTTATCAAAGGATTTCAAAAAGGTAAAGTAGATAAAACCTTATTTACTGTTGAATGGGAGGATCATATATTACTTGTGCAAATATATGTAGACGATATTATTTTTGGTTCAACTAACCAACAGATGTGTGACAAGTTCTCCAAGTTGATGCAGAATAAACTTGAAATGAGCATGATGGGTGAACTAAATTATTTTCTTGGTTTGCAAGTTAGACAGTTGCATGATGGAATAATCATCAACCAAGCTAAATACATAAAAGATTTGTTCAAGAAATTTGGTATGGAAACTAGCTCTACTGTTAATGTTCCTATGTCTACTGGACTTCGCTTGGATAAAGATGAAGATGGCAAATCAGTGGATATAACCAAGTACAGAGGCATAATTGGGTCACTAGTATATCTAACAGCTAACAGACCTGATATTATGTATTATGTTGGGGTTTGTGCGAGATATCAATCAAATCCTAAGGAATCTCATCTCCTAGCTGCCAAGAGGATACTCAGATATCTTAAAGGCACTCAAGAATTGGGATTATGGTACCCTAGATAATTTGAATTTGAACTCATAGGATATTTTGATTCTGACCTTGATGGCTGCAAGATTGATAAGAAAAGTACTACTGGCGCCTGTCAATTTTTAGGTACTCGTCTAATCTCATGGATGAGTAGGAAACAGACTTCAGTATCTATCTCTACTGCTGAAGCTGAGTACATTGCTGCTGGAGCATGCTGTGCACAGATACTCTGGTTGAAGCATCAACTAGAAGATTACAACATAAAGATCAGTGGAATTCCAATCTACTGTGATAATACAAGTGCCATCTCTCTTACTCAGTATACTACAAGTCATTCAAGGACTAAGCATATTGAGATCAAGTATCATTTCATCAGAGATCATGTGGAAAAGGAAAATGTTATAATTGAGTATGTTCATACTGATAATCAGATCGCTGACATCTTCACCAAACCACTAAGTGATGCAAGATTTTCAACTCTAAGAGCTGAACTAGGACTACTAAATTTGGATGCATAAGATGAGGGGGAACTCATTAGAAGACTTGAGTTTTTCAGCTTACTCATCTTATTATCTTCAAGGTTAACTCTCAACAGACTAGTTAACTTATGGATTCTTAAAGTCAGGGGAAACGTGTAAGACTAGCGGTACTTCTGATTAAAAGATGAAATTTGTTGATGACAGTTAGTTGAAGTTATGTGTTCGTCATAAAAGTTCTTAATTCTTGAAGATTAATTTATCTTGCTGGATTGACAAACAACAGAGGAAAATTAATAGCTATTGGCTTTCACTAGTAATATCTGTTTTCAGAACACTCGTCTGTCAGATAAGTAGTAGTTTACTCGTCTGATAATATGTATAAGTGTTGCTCTTAAAACGTTATTTTAAAGATACGCTTCTACAAATAAGACTAGTGCGGTTCATATTCCCGCCAGTCATTTAATGCTTTTTGAAATTTGAAACCCGCGTATCTCGCCCCACGATTAAGACTGACAGATAACTGATCTAACGATTCGCATGAAGCACTAAAACCGACGCGCCTTCACCTCTTTAAATTCACATCTGATCAGCTTACTGGTCTTTTACGCATCCTCAAAATTCAAGAACATTCCGAGAGAATTTTTGCTTTCAGTTTTTCTGCAAATCTACTCTTTTCACTTAATCTTTTCAGAAATCTCACAATGGCCAAAGAAGAAGGACGATATCTCATCTACTCAACCTTCCACTCCACTGGAACTCCATTAATGAAGGAAATTCTGAAGAAATTTCAAGCTGCTAATCTGGTAAATTTCATGGAGGCCCATGAGGATAGAGTTTACATTGATCAAATTCTAGAGTATTACGACTCATCTGGCAAGCCTAATTTTGAGAAGAAATAGATAAAGGCCAGAGTTGGGGGAGTTGATATTTGTATCGCCTCTGCTCTATTGAATGAGAAGTACGGTCTGCCCATGGAAGGTAGAACAAACATCACAACTATGGTTGAGCTTAAGGAAGCTGAGTTCTGGAACATTTGTGCAAGGGAAGGAGAAATCCTTGCTGGAAATATTAAGAAGAATCAGCTGAGGGATGAATATCAGCGGATGGCTGATATGTTCGCCAAAATCATTGAGAATTGCACATTCTCACTTGATAGCGTGCCAATGAAGAGATTCCATGCGATGATAGCTGTTCACTACGGGATGACAGTGAACTGGGCCACTTATGTTTGGTACATTTTGGCTGATCACATCAAGAAGGGGAATACCTACCATAGGATATTCCTCAGTCATATGTTCACGAGTCTTCAGTGTGGAATGACCAATGGAATGGTCATTCACCAGGAAAAAGCTATGCACGCTTATCTTGTTGTGAAGGAGCAGCCTAAGAGGAAAGCAGCTGAAGCACCAAAGAAGGCAGCTTCTGAAAAGAAAAGAAAAGTAATTGTTTCTAAGTCTTCTGTTCAAACAGCTGACCCAGTTGTTAAAGCCAGAACAGAAGAGGATGCAGAGAAACATGATGATGATGCTATCATAGCTCAGACAACAAAAGAGATTGAAGATGCTACTTATGGTTCTCCATCCAGAACCATTTCTGCTGAAAGACCCCTGGAGAATGTTGCTGCCAGGACCAGGAGTCAACTTAAAGACTCAGCAACATCAAAGCCATTCCAAGGAAAAGTGGTCCACACCAAAGCCACTGTTAGAAAAAGGATGGCAAAGTCCTCCATCAGCATAGAGGCCTGCTGGAGCTGAACAAGAGTCTGCTGCCAAAGAGTCAGCTGATGCAACAGCTACTCAACAGATTGTCCAAGTCATTCCAACAGCTGAGGTTAGTCAACCTTAAGATGATCCTGAAGTGCAGATCATCGAACCAATCACAGTTGCACCAATTTCAACTGCTGCACCTGAACCTGCTGCTGCTGCACCAGCTCAGACATCTGCTAAACCAAAGAGAAAAATGATTGTAAGGAGAAAAGTGTCTGCTGCTGAAAAGAAGAGAAGGGAGGAAGCAGAGCAACAGAAGAAGGATGCTGAAGACTTCCGCAGAGCAGTAGAGTTGAGTAAACTTGAAGCTGAGAAGGCTGCTCAAAGGAAGAAGTTAACTGAAGCTGAACTTAAAGCACAGGAGGATGCTGATATGGCTAAGGCTATAGAACTTAGCAAACAAGATGCACATGGTCCACGCAGAGCTGGAGGCATCAAGATTGGAGAGACCATGAATGCAAGACAGATCTTACCTCCTAGTCAAACGGTTCAAAAAAGGCCATTTGCTGTAATATGGCCTTAGATATTGTTAAATCTAACCCTATTGCTTTTGACAGATTTGAGGCAGCTCTTCCAGATTTTGACAAACAGCTGCAACAAAGGACTCTATTTCTCCAAGAGAAAATCATATACATCAAGTGGAGAACTTACAGAGTCATCAAATCTGTTGAAGAGATCCAGTCTTGGGAGGAGTTTGCTGATGAAGAGAAATGGGTACTCAGCTGGATGCAAACATCTTCCATCACCAAAGCATTGTATCCAGATCATGTTCGGGATGTCTTCCACGACTATACAAGGGGAATTGTGGCCAAGGAAGCTGAAAGAATCAGAAATGCACTGCCAGCTAAGAGGAGAAGAAGGGATGACCCTGTTCAGAGAGCTGTGCAGATTGCCATTTACACTGCCTTAGAGAAGTGGGCCGAAAGAGCAAGATACTTTCAAGGATCTCCCAGTTATCTCCCCACTTTACTAGGTGTTCAACAGATAACATTTGGTCCTGAGGTCAGTATGTTTCAGGAAAAGCCAAAAGTAAAGGCACCTGCCCAAGGAACAATGCCTCCTACTACAAGAGTAATCCATCAGACAACAGTCATATCAGCAGATGGAGAAATAGTTAAGGTGGAAGAACAGACAGTTGTTCAAAATGTTGTTCTAGAAGATGTTCCTGTCCACCATGAAGATCCACCAGCCTCATCTTCCATTCCAACAGCTGACAAGCACTCATCCTTAATGGAATCCTTCCAGATGTTGTTAGAACATTCTCTTAGGAAGATGGAAGAGAGAAACAGGCTGATGATGAGACAGATGCAAGAAGAGAATGCAAGATTAATCAGAGATGCTATTGAAAACTTCCTACTGCCACCTGACAACTCCTTGATGCTGACTCAAAACCTGATCAGCTTGAACAAGAACATTGAATATGTGAAGGCTGATGTAATTCATCTTCACACAACTCTTCAAAGGAATGAAGGAGACATTGCTGATCTGATAGGCTTATTCACAAAGGTTTCAAATGCAGAAACAAAAAAGAATATTTTGTTGGTTAAGGAAATGAACTCCACTGCCAACAGAGTTCATGATGAATTCTCTACCCTGCAACTGAATATGGATTATCTAAATGATCAGGCTGGCACACTCAAATCCACTTTGACTCATCATACTGCTAAACTTGATACTGTGGATCAAAACATCAGAAGACTCTGCACTGCTGTCAACATATCAGTTGTTGAACTCAACCACACTGATGATGACAAAAAGGGGGAAGAGAAATCAGCTACAATAACTGCTCAAGTACCTGAACAAAAGGACTCTGTTGCTGATCAAGAAAAACCTGCTGAAGAATCAGAGAGACCTGTACTTGAAAAGGAAGCTGAAGTTGAAGAAAAGAAAGCTGAAGTTGAAGAAAATGCTAAAAAGGCTGATATGCAAGAAGCTGCTGAGAAAGAAGTCAAGGAAACAGCAAAATCTGACAAAGAGATTGCTGCTACCAAGGATACACCAGAATAGCAACTTGATACATGTGTTAAGCACAAAAATTTGGAACATCTCAAGAGAAAGATTGAGGAAGCAGATCGTCAATTAAAGATGGAAGCTGCTAAAAAAATCTGGCTCCTGATGATGTTAATGATGAAGAAGAGGAGAGCCTTGATAAAGATGAAGAGGAAGAGTATGAAGAAGTGGAAGAAGAAGTCACTGATGAATCAGATTATTAGACTTATCTGTTCTTGTATCAGTTTACTTTATTTCCTGTAATCTCATCTGTTTTTGAAAAACTTGTAACTTGTACTAAAATTCTCATTATATATAAAAGTTCAAGTTTTATTCCAACATAATATTTCTATCTCAGAAATTTTTTAGGATTAAACTTTAGTCTAGGTACAAGTATTTAGCTGAAGTTTTGTCATCATCAAAAAGAGGGAAATTGTTGGATGAAGATGAAGATAGAAGTACAAGGAATTTAAAAGTTAAAGGGAGGTTTTGATGATTTCCAAAACATCAAGATCAGCTAAGTAAGGATTACTTAGTGAAATCCCTTAGAAGAATTTTGACCAACTTAAAGACAAATCAAATAAGTCAAAATTCCATCTGGTCCAAAAGACTACTGATCTGCTGAAGGAAATAATCAGTTTGGTGAAAATGAGCCGACTAAAATCAGATGGGTTCTAGTTGAGATCAGCTCAGTACATCATCAGACGAGAGAACTTAATCAGCCAAGTGAAGAAGATCAGGAAGTCTCCTCAACGGTAATAAATGCACTTGGAGTAATAAATACTGAAGAATGAGGGTATTTATGGCAAATGATTGAAGAAATCCTCGTATCAGCTTGGTGAATTAAATGTAGCTGACAGAAAGTACAGCAGACTATACTGTAGCAATCGCAGAGAGCCGTATTCAGAAAACAGGAGCCAGTACTCGGATATTTGAATCTTGTCTTTCTTCAACAGACATTTTTCAAGCTGAGAGTATAAATAGTTCAGGAGTTTGAGAGAAGAAGAACACACAACAACACATTTTCTGAGAGAAACTTTCGAAACAGAATTCTTCTAATTCTCAAGAACTCACGAACAGCTCACTCATCAGCTTAGTCATTTGTTGACAAAAGCCGAAGTTGAAGATCCAAGAAAAACCTACAAATTTGAGTGATTTTTGTTAGAGAGTGTTGTGAGGAATTTTATCCATCTTTGTGAGTGATAAGATTCTGTAGATTAGGATATCTTTGTGATTTCCTAGTGTGAACTTGTGACGTTTTTATTTGTTGATTGGCGCAAGCAGTTTATACTGTTAAACTTTGTGTTTTCTAGTATAACCCGAGATCTAAGTAACTTGGAAGAGTGGACTAAAGGATTTAAATCCACATAACCACTATAAAAATTCTTGTGCTCAACTTTGCATAGTTTTCTAGCATATTTAAAAAATTGCATAAGTTTACACTTGAACTAAACTGTTAAAGATTTTAAAGGAGTTTTTAAACGGGGGATAAAATCTTTAAAAGAATAAGTTTACTTGTGAAAAACACTTGAAAATATCCGCTCCAAGTAATCTGATTTAAAACTTTTTTTGCTGAAATCAGCTAAGTATTTATCTGAAGAGTGGTCAACTCTGCTGCTCGAACTTTGTGTGCGATCAGCTTAGTCTGCTAACAGACAACTTAAAAGTTTTTAAGTCCATAATTTTCAGAGGTCTATTCACCCCCCCCCCCCCCTCTAGACCTCATCTGACCACTTGGGACCAACAAAAATACTAAATCTTGAACTGTAATTTTCTGCATGTAGATATGTTCAATGTTGTTCTCACTTCATTGCCTGACATTTCGCTTGGAGTTTTTGAACAAGACGTAGATTTGAAGTAAGCTTGCAGGTTAATAGTCTATGGTGCCTTCTAGACTTTCACATGTATATGTACACAGGGGCGGACCTAGACCCATTTTGGTAGGAGGGGGCATAATTTTTTAGATTGTGTATTCGATTTTTTCGAAACGACTTGATAAAATAATAAAATAATAAATCAAGATAAAATAATATTAATTTGCACACAAAAGTTGAATATACACACATTTACAAAAATACAATCATTTCAATTGTGACCGACGATTTTTTTTTGCATAGAAAGCATCAAAAATAGAATATGTTCTCAAAGATTCGGCAAATCTCTCTTTCAATATATAGAATCATGCAATCTCCAAGAAACTCATCTTCCATTTTGCTCTGAAGTCTAGTTTTATTAGGCTTCATAGCGGAAAATGCTCGTTATGTATTAGCCGTTGAAACCGGAAGAAGCAAAATGAGACGAATCAACCTATCAACCAAGTGATATGTTTGAGATTTGTTCGTCTTTGCTAATGTTTCACATAATGCTACAATAGTGGACAACTCACGAAAATCTGGATTCCGGATCACGTCAACATAATAATGTTCCAACTGTAACTTCAGAACAATTCTTTCTTGATTTGTGAAATATTTAGGGTAGTATTTTCGGCAAGAGTGCAAACGTAATCTATATTAAAAGACTGGTACAAATTCCTCGGGTCCAAAGCGGTGCACAAAGTTAAGAGTTCCACTGCTTGTTCATTAAATCTGAAATTCAACTCTTGCAACTGAGTATCTATTACCTTCACGAAGATATCATAACGAAAATGATGCCCAATAGTAATGTTAATTTCCCATGGCTGATGAATTGATTTTCCTCGACCCATTCGAGCTACATTATAAGCGAAATTCATATAAGAAATTTCAATTCCCATACTCTCGCAAAATGATGTAATATATATTAGCAAATTATCCTAAACATGATCTCTTAATTGTTAAATGAGTTGTTTGGTCGTTGAGACTAAATGCATAACATTTATGATGTCTTGAGACTTTTGTTGCAAAGCTTGACAAAGTATCTTAGTAGTCCCCATTAGCCCATTCATCAATAGTTAGATGAATACAAACTCAAAAGATACTATGTACTTGTAAGCAGTATGAGCTTGACCACGTTGAGAATTATTGGCTCCCTCTTCCGTAATACCTTTGAGTACAGTCCCAGTGGCATTATATATGGTGATTAATCTACAAACTGAAGAAAAATGAGAACTCCAACGAGTACTTCCAGCACGTTGCAATCTTCCAATTTGATTGGCTCTCGTCCCAGTCTCAAGTTCGTTAATGAATATCAAATGAGAAATTTTAGCTTCTTGTGCATTAACTAACTACTCATTTCTCTAACATGAAGCGCCCACAATATTGACAATGTAATCTAGTTGTTCGAAAAACTCAAAAATAGGCTTCTCATCTTTGGAGGATGCAACTAAAGTTAGTTGAAATCGATGCGCAAAAAATGAACATAATATGCTTATGGACAATCATTTTAAAATAATGCTTTTAATCCATTCCATTCACCACGCATATTGCTAGCACCATCATACCTTTGACCTCGTAGGTTGCCTACATTCAAACTATGTCGAGAAAAGATAGTCATAAGCTCTTCTTTTAGAGTCAGTGAAGTAGTATTTTCAATGCTTATAATATCAAAAAGACGTTCTTGGAGAATAGAACTCTTATCGACATACCTCAAAATAAGAGTCATTTGTTCTTTCTTAGATTCGTCTCGTGCTTCATCAACAAGAATACTGAATTTTGAATCACCAATATCTTAACGAGTTTTGTGTCTCACTTTCGAAGCAATAATACTCAAATCTCCTTTTGAATTTTTTGACATGTGTATTTAGCAAAAGAAGGAGCACTATCTATTTGCTTTTATTTTCTCATTACCAATCGCCATAAGGTTCACTAACTGAAGAAAATTCCCCCGATTACGTGATGTTGGCCCTTCACCATGACGACGAAATGGACATGATTTTGCAAGACATCGAACACATTTAATCCATGTTTTGAGTCTCAAAAGATTATTCAATATTTGTTCTTCTGATCGGGTTTTCATGACATTGTCAATATCCCGGGATTTACTCATTAGATCCTCACATGATCTTAAAGCTAGTGAATGTAGGGAAGAATGATCTCCCATATGACTTTAAAAGGCACATCTCTTTCCATTACTTACCTTCTTCCAAGTTTGAAGTCCTTCTACTCGCCCCAAACTTCAGATTAACTTTACTAGCAAAAAGATAACATGGTAAACAATAAGCGGCATCCTTAGTAGGTGAACATTCTAACCAAGAAGAGAATTGGGCAAACCAACAATGTTGAAATCGTTGATGATGTTTTTCAGTGTTTGAAAAAGGATATTGAGCTAAACAAATCTGATCTGGTCCCAATCCGATGTAAGCACGATGAATTTCATCACGTTGATCAACCCGGATATTGCCATATTTGAATATGTTTCCTTGGATCACGTTCAAAAAAATTACTATAGAATTATTTATTAGGCATAACTCTTACTCCGAAAGTAGAAAGTCCATTAGAACCACCCTCATCAACATGAGAAGTATCAACATTAGATGTTGATGGCGCTTCACGATCACTCTTGAAAAATCCATCAATAGTAGTAGTTTTTGATCGCTTGGATTGATGCGTCGACATTAGGACAATAATTCCTACAATATGAGACAAATTTAACAAGCAAGTTAAAACATTTCCCACCCTTATTGATTTCCATATTAAGAATAATTTTAAATTTTCAAATATTACATACCCAAACACTAAAATGATCCCATGTTTTCAATAATTTAACTACAATCCGAATAACTCAACACTAATAACTATTTTATTAATTTTCCAATTTATTTTCCAACCAACTTAATAGCCCATTAACTAAAGAAATCACACCCACCTTCACATACACACTATCCACACAAAACTATATACCCATTGACTAAAGAAACCCCACGCACCTTCACAAACAGACTTTCATATACCCATTTTACAATTAATCATATACACCCCATTAAATCACATATATCATATATGATATATCTAAATCCTAATAGTAATATCACGTAAATGATAAATCCTTTCACCCAGTCAATCATAATTTCAAGTTATCCCATTTATCACAATTTATATCTAACTCATATTTTATACCTAATTTCACAAATTATATCTAATTCCACAAAGAGTTGTGAGGTGGAGCAGTTCTCTGTTGGGCGTGAGACAAAGAGTGATGAGATGAAGAGTGGACTATGGCCACCGACTGCCTGCCGAAAATTGCACCGCCGCTACAAAATTCTGGAAGTTGGAGCTACTCATGGAGGTGGAGTGCAATTAATTAGGTTTTTTTTTTATCTCGAAGATTTTCCAATTGAATCTATTCTCTCTCCCCGATAAATGAATGATTAATTGTATCTCTCTCTCCTTGACCTTGTGTCAGTATCTTTTAAATTGTGAAATACTTTTTTTTTTTATAATAAAAATTATCAAATACTTAAAGTAGAGTCGTTGAATTGAACTTTTAATAACAACGTTAGTATAAGATATATAGATTTTTTTTGATATTTTCTGAGGGGACCATGCCCCCCTCCCCCAGTCCCCAAGAGTGTCCGCCCTTGGCTCCAATATTTCCCAGTTTTCGACCAACTCTTCGTAGGCTTTAGGCATACAATTATTTATCGTGTCTATATCCTCGGGTGTCCTAATTCCAGCAACGACATCTTCTCCCTATATAGAGACGTGGATAAGCCTATGCTTACACCTTAAATTGGTTGTAAAAGTGCAGTTTTGTAAATAAAAAAGGATTGTTTTCGCTTTTCTCTTTATTTTTGTTGCTTTCGTTATTATGAACTAATTTCCTTTAGTCTAAGATTCTTACGGATACATGTTTAGCGAAAAATGTTTTCTTTTCTTTTCTAGTTTTAATTTGGTGATTTTTTATTCACATATATCGATATTCGTTTATCTAATTTTGCGCTAATTATTATCAAATTGATTGATCACCTATTTGATTGTTTACTTTTATTGATTGAACCTGAGAAGGGAATGTTTAGGCAATAGGTTGTTCTTTAGGATAGGAATATACCCGACGCTTCAATATTCATATTAGGGTATATGATTTGAGGGAAAAATACTTTTCACACCAAATTTATATCAACTCGACACTTTTCATACCAAGCTTTTTTCGAAAAATACATTTCATACCACAATTTCATAACTCTGGACACTTTGGCATTTTTCGTTAAAAATTGGACCGAACAACAAGTGTGTGTTAATTTCATAACGAAAATGATGCCCAATAGTAATGTTAATTTCCCGTGGATGATGAATTGATTTTCCTCGACCCATTCGAGCTACATTATAAGAGAAATTCATATAAAAAATTTCAATTCCCTTACTCTCGCAAGATGATGTAACATATATTAGAAAATTATCCCAACCATGTTCTCTTAATTGTTGAAGGAGTTGTTTGGTCGTTGAGACTAAATTCATAACATTAAAGATGTCGTGAGACTTTTGTTGCAAAGCTTGACAAAGTATCTTAGTAATCCCCATTAGCTCATTCATCAATAGTTAGATGAAAACAAACTCAAAAGATACTATGTATTTGTAAGCAGTATGAGCTTGACCACGTTGAGAATTATTGGCTCCCTCTTCCGTAATACCTTCGAGTACAGTCCCAGTGGCATTATATGTGGTGATTAATCTACAAATTGAAGAAAAATGAGAACTCCAATGAGTACTTCCAGCACTTTGCAAACTTCCAATCTGATTGGCTCTCGTCCCAGTCTCAAGTTTGTTAATGGATATCAAATGAGAAATTTCAGCTTCTTGTGCATTAATTAACTGCTCATTTCTCTTACATGAAGCTCCCACAATATTGACAATGTAATCTAGTTGTTCGAAAAACTCAAAAATAGGCTTCTCATCTTTGGATGATGCAACTAAAGTTAGTTGAAGTCGATGCGCAAAAAAATGAACATAATATGCTTATGGACAATCATTTTAAAATCATGCTTTTAATCCATTCCATTCCCACGCATATTGCTAGCATCATCATACCTTTGACCTCGAAGGTTGCCGACATTCAAAGTATGTCGAGAAAAGATAGTCATAAGCTCTTCTTTTAGAGTCAATGAAGTAGTATTTTCAACGCTTATAATATCAAAAAAACGTTCTAGGAGAACAGAACTCTTATCGAAATACCTCAAAATAAGAGTCATTTGTTCTTTTTTAGATTAGTCTCGTGATTCATCAACAAGATACTGAATTTTGAATCACCAATATCTTGACGAATTTTGTGTCTCACTTTCGAAGCAATAATACTCAAATCACCTTTTGAATTTTGGACATGTGTATTTAGCAAAAGAATGAGCACTATCTATTTGCTTTTATTTTCTCATTACCAATCGCCATATGGTTCACCAACTGAAGAAAATTCCCTCGATTACGTGATGTTGGCCCTTCATCATGACCACGAAATGGACATGATTATGCAAGCCATCGAACACATTCAATCGATGTTTTGAGTCTCAAAAGATTATTCAACATTTTTTCTTCTGATTGGGTTTTCATGACATTGTCAATATATCGGGATTGACTCATTAGATCCTCACATGATCTTAAAGCGAGTGAATGTAGGGAAGAATGATCTCCCATGTGACTTAAAAAGGCACATCTCATTCCATTACTTACCTTCTTCCAAGTTTGAAGTCCTTCTACTCGTCCCAAAATTCAGATTAACCTTACTAGCAAAAAGATAACATGGTAAACAATAAGCGGCATCCTTAGTAGGTGAATATTCTAACCAAGAAGAGAATTGAGCAAATCAACAATATTGAAATCGTTGATGATGTTTTTCAGTGTTTGAAAAAGGATATTGAGCGAAAAAAATCCGATATGGTCCCAATCCGATGTAAGCACGTCGAATTTCATCACGTTGAGCAACGGGATATTACCAAATTGGAATATGTTTCCCTGGATCACGTTCAAAAAAATTACTATAGAATTCTTGATTTGGCATAACTCTTACTTCGAAAGTAGAAAGTCCATTAGAACCACGCGCATCAACATTAGATGTTGATGGCGTTTCACGATCACTCTTGAAAAATCCATCAATAGTAGTAATTTTTTATCGCTTGGATTGATGCGTTGACATTAGGACAATAATTTCTACAATAGGAGACAAATTTAACAAGAAAATTAAAACATTTATCACCCTTATTTATTTCCATATTAAGAATAATTTTAAATTTTCAAATATTACCTACCCAAAACACTAAAATAGATCCTATGTTTTCAATAATTTAAATACAATCCGCATAACTCAAGACTAATAACTATTTTATTAATTTTTCTATTTATTTTCCAACCAACTTAATACCCATTAACTAAAGAAATCACACCCATTGACTAAAAAAACCCTACCCACCTTCACAAACAGACTTTCATATACCCATTTTACAATTAATCATATACACCCATTAATCAAATATATCATATATGATATACCTAAATAGCCCATTAAAGCCCATTAACTAAAGAAATCACACCCATTGACTAAAAAAACCCCACGCACCTTCACAAACAGATTTTCATCCCATTTTACAATTAATCATATACACCCCATTAATCACATATATCATATATGATATTCCTAACTCCTAATAGTAATATCACATAAATGATAAATCCTTTCACCCAGTCAATCATAATTTCAAATTATCCCATTTATCACAATTTATATCTAACTCATAATTTATACCTAATTTCACAAATTATATCTAATTCCACAAAGAGTTGTGAGGTGGAGCCGTTCTCTATTGGGTGTGAGACAAATAGTGATGTGATGAAGAGCAGACTATTGCCACCGACTGCCTGCCAAAAATTGCACCATTGCTATAGAATTCTGGAAGTTGCAGCTGCTAATGGAGGTGGAGTGCAATTAATTAGGTTTTTTTTATCTCTAAGATTTTCCAATTGGATCTATTCTCTCTCCCCGATAAATGAGTGATTAATTGTATCTCTCTCTCCTTGACCTTGTGTCAGTGTCTTTTAAATTATGAAATACTTTTTTTTTATAATTCAAATTGTCAAATACTTAAACTAGAGTCGTGAATTGAACTTTTAAAAACAATGTTAGTATAAGATATATAGATTTTTTTTAATATTTTCTGGGGGGACCATGCCCCCTCCCCCCAGTCACCAAAAGCGTCCGCCCTTGGCTCCAATATTTCTCAGTTTTCGACCAACTCTTCTTAAGCTTTAGGCATACAATTTTTCATCGTGTCTATATCATCGGGTGTCCTAATTCCAGCAACGACATCTTCTCCCTATATAGAGACGTGGATAAGCCTATGCTTACACCTTAAATTGGTTGTAAAAGTGCAGTTTTGTAAATAAAAAAGGATTGTTTTCGCTTTTCTCTTTATTTTTGTTGCTTTCGTTATTATGAACTAATTTCCTTTAGTCTAGGGTTTTTACGGATACATGTTTAGCGAAATTTTTTTTCTTTTCTTCTCTAGTTTTAATTTAGTGATTTTTTATTCTCATATATCGATATTCGTTTATCTAATTTTGCGCTAATTTTTTATCAAATTGATTGATCAACTATTTGATTGTTTACTTTTATTGAATGAACCTGAGAAGGGAATGTTTAGAAAAGAAGAAAAAAATAGGCAATAGGTTGTTCGTTAGGATAGGAATATACCCGACGCTTCCATATTCATATTAGGGTATATAATTTGAGGGAAAAATACTTTTCATACCAAATTTATATCAACTCGACACTTTTCATACCAAGCTTTTTTTGAAAAATACATTTCATACCACAATTTCAGAACTTTGGACACTTTTGCATTTTTCGTTAAAAATTGGACCTAACAACAAGTGTGTGCAACACGCGCCCGTTAACTTCTGAAATGAGGAAAAAATACTTTTCATACCAAACTTTTATTAACTCGACACTTTTCATACTAAGCTTTATAAAAAGCATATTTCATACCACAATTTTAGAACTTTGTACACTTTTGCATTTTCCATTAAAAATTGGACGGAATAATGCGCATGATCATAAACAGAGGTAGAAAATCCATGTTGAGCACGTGTGAATTTCGGGCAGAGAGGTAATTGCATTTGGACAGGGAAGACCTAATTTCCCCGTCTTCTAATACACCATTTCTCTCCAGTTTATCTTCTTCTTATAAGCCATTCCTCCATTATAATGTCCTCTTTCTTTCTTTCTAACAAACCTCCATTAATTTCCTTTATCTTTCCATCAACCAAACCATACAACATATTGAGACTAAATGCTCCACATTGGTTGAAAATCATAGTTAAATCCACTTTATAAGGTCTTGGGCAACCGTCATTTTGCAAGCTAGCTTTTGAGGTTGAGTTAGGTCCAAACTATGTGAGTGAACTTAGCCCGAACCATGTGGTGAATTTTAATTTGAGCCCCAAGTTGAAGTGGGCAACCTTCTTCCGTGATGGGCTCCTTCTTATTCGCATGATAGGATTACTCCTCACCCACACACTTCGCCCAGATAACAAAGGCTTGGGCAACCGTCATTTTGCAAGCTAGCTTTTGAGGTTGAGTTAGGTCCAAACTATGTGAGTGAACTTAGCCCGAACCATGTGGTGAATTTTAATTTGAGCCCCAAGTTGAAGTGGGCAACCTTCTTCCGTGATGGGCTCCTTCTTATTCGCATGATAGGATTACTCCTCACCCACACACTTCGCCCAGATAACAAAGGCTTAGGTTGTCATTCTTTGTCTAGCTAACAAAAGGCATGGATAGTCATTATTTGTGTGTTGGGGTCCACTTATTGTAATCCGCAAGGTTGGACTTTAATATATCACATGTTGGGCTTGTTTCACCTACATATTCAGTATGTCCACACGTGAAGACTAAATGACTCACATTGGTGCAAAGCATAGTTAATTCCACTTTATAAGGTCTTGGACAACCCTCACGTTACAAGCTAGCTTTTGAGGTTGGGTTCGGTCCAAGCCATGTAAGTGAACTGTTGGTCCCAAGTGGTCAGAAGAGGTTTAGAGGGGGGGGTGAATAAACCTCTTTAAAAATTTCTTCTAATTTTAACTTTAAAACTTTTACTTTAAACTGGACAGACTAAGCTGATCAGATTAGTGAGTTACAATTCTGTTCGCGAACAAATCTTTGAACAGGTCTGTTGACCACTCGTCTGATAGTTACTTAGCTGATTTGTTAAAATCAGTTTTAATACTTAGAGTACTTGCAGCGGATTTTCAAAGTGTTTTTCACAAGTAATCTTAGCAGTTTGAAAAATGCTTCCCCAGTTTTATAAACTCCTTTTTATCTCTTTTTCAAACAGTTAACTTAATGTGTTTTTGTGCAAACAGAAGATATGCAGATTTAAAATAATGTAAAAACACAAGTAATTTTTATAGTGGTTATATGGATTTGAATATCCTTTAGTCCACTCTTCCAAGTCACACAGATCTTGGGTTATACTATAATCACAAAGTTTACAGTATACTCTGCTTGCGTCGAACAACAAATGAAACGACCACAAGTTCGCAATAGGAAATCACACAGAAGACCTATTCTCTGAAGTTTGATCACTCACAAAGATGGATCACAACTCCGCACAACACTCTTGTTTACAAAATCACTCAGAAGATGTATTTTTCTTGATTCTTCAACTCTGCTTTCGTCAACAAATGACTCAGCTGATGAGTGAGCTGTTCTTGAGACTTAAAGAATTTTGCTTCGAAAATTTCTCAGAGATTGTGTTGCTTTTTTTTCTTCTTCGTCTCTTTCAGCTATTTATACTTGAGGATTGAAAAGTGTCCGTTGAAGAAAGACAGGATTCAAATTCCTCGAGTACTGGTCCTTGAAATCCGCGAACGGCTCTTTTGCAGTCTGTCCGTACTATGAACAGTACTATTCTGCAGGCAGCATTAAATGCAGCATTAAATGCACTCGGCTGATGCGAAGCTTTTCTTCAATCATTTGTCTTAAATATCCTCGTACTTCAGCATTTATTACACCAAGGGGCATTTATTACCGTTGGGAACACTTCATGATCTTCTTCACTTGGCTGACGAAAGTATAAGTCTGATGGTGAACTCGGCTGATCTCAAACTTGAACAAATCTGATTTGAGTCGGCTGATCTTCACTAGTCTGATAACTTTACTTCAGCAGATCAGAAGTCTTGGACCTTGAAACTTTGACTCTTCTGATGTCTTCATTACTTAGTCAAAATTCCTTGATAAGTTTATCAGCTAAGTTACTCCATACTTAGCCAATCTTTGAAGTTTTGGAATGCATCAAAACCTCCCTTATCAAACTTCCTTTAGTGCCTTCATCTTCATCCTTATCCAACAATTTCCCCCTTTTTGATGATGACAAAACTTCAGCTAAGTACCTGTCAAATACCTAAGCTAAAGAATGTAATCCTCAAAATTTTCTGAGATAGAAAATAATATTGGATTGAACTTGACTTTATATTGATGTTTGAAAGTTGTTACAGTGCAAGTTCATCAGATGAGATTTCTGAAGAAATAGATAAAGTAAACTGATTACATTAAATTTATAATTTCTAACTATCAGCTTCTTCATCTGATCCTTCAAGCACTTCTTCATATTCATAAGATGATTCCTCATCATCTTCTTCATCATCAGCTTCTTCTTCCAAGATTGCTTTGGCAGCTTCCATCTTCTCCTTAAGTTGTTGTTCTCTGATTAGCTCCATTGCTTTCCTGGCAGATTCAGTATTCTTGTACTTGGTATTTTCTTTTTCAACCTTTTCTGGTTCTTCTACCTTTCCAAGTTTTTCAGTCTTGTCAGCTATTTCTTCAGTTTCCTTGGCTTCAATAGTTGCAGCAGTAGTTTCGTCCTTAGTTGATTCTTCAGCAGCAGACTCTTTTGCTGGTTCTTCAGCAACAGTTTCTTTAGCTGGTTCTTCCCTTTTATCTTCCCCCTTTTTGTCATCATCAACTCTGATGACATTAGAAGGTTCAACAGCAGGGTTGAGAGCAACTGTTGGAATCTTTACTCCAGCGCATAAAGCCTTTAGATTCTGATTAACAACATCATGACTTGCTGTTAGATGATGAATATCAGTGCTGATGACGTCAGTTTTGTCATTGAAGTAGTCAATGTTAAGGTTGATAGTTGCAAGTTCATTCTGAACTTCTTGTGAGGCCTTTGCCACTTCTTGCAACATCCCCAGATTGATTTCCTTCTCTTCCTTACTGACTTGAATGAAGGTTGCAGTCAGATCAACAATCTTGTGCTCAGCTGATTTTAAAGCAGTATGAAGATGATTCACATCACCCTTCACATCTTCAACATTTTGGTTCAGATCTCTCAGGCTGTGCACTAACTGCAATGAATTGTCTTGAGGAATTGGAATACTGTTGATCTCTTTCTTGATGATCTCTTCTGTTGATCCTTGAACAGTTTCTAGCTGAAGTCTGTTGGTTTCTGCCAACTCTGCTTTAAGTTCATCCTTCAGCTCCTCCTTAACTTTCAATAGATGTGGCTTGTGCTTGTCTTCCAGTTCCTTTAGTTGATTTTCCATCAGCATCTGGATTGCTTCCATCAGTGATGAATGTTGATCAGCTGATGAAGCAGAAGCAGTAGCATCAGCTTCCTTCTCTTCAGTCGCCTGTTGAACAGGGACTTCTTCCATATCCGTCATCTGATGATCTTCAGAAGTCTTAGCTTGGCATTCAATAGCTAAGGACTTGTCAGCAGACTTGTGCTCATCAGTGACATCATCGTAGAACAGATTAGTAACGGTTCCATCATCATTGAAGCATGTTGTCTGTCTAATCTGCCTTACAATAATCCAAGGGTTGACAAAGGCATTGTTTCCCTTAGGGACTTCATAGTACGGTTGTACTTCCTTGCCAAAAATGATTTGTTGAATACTTGGCAACAGTGGCAAGTCACTTGAACATCCTTGCTGATACTTTGACTTCTTTGCCCATCTCTTCAAGGCGGTCATGACAGCAAACTTAATTGCTCTTTCTTCAGCGTCTTCAGACTTTTTCTTCTTATCAGACAAGGTGCTTTGAATCTTCTTGGCCTCCTCCAATGCAAAACCTTTTGCATAACTATGCATGGTGTCTCTTACATAGCTGGGATCAAGGGCCTTTTGAATGGAGTTTGTTTTCAGCCAAGTCAGAACCCATCGTTCTTCATCAGCTAACTCCTTCATGCTTTGAAGTTCGGTTATTGACTTGTTCAGCCTGTTGTCTCTCCAACTGATATATCTTGGCTTCTCTTGGTTGAACAGAGTCTTCAACATAAGCTTCTGATCATAGTAAGCTAGAGACTTCTCAAACTTCTTGAAAAGCTCCTTATCAGCATATACTATTTCAAAGGCTTTTCTCACTTCAAATTTGTCCTTTGACTTGACTTTGGGGGCAGGCAGTAATATCTTTTTCTTGTCTTCTTCAGCATCTTTGCCTTCTCCAATTTTGATGCCACCTCCATGGACAGGTCCATAGGCATCAACTTTGCTCATTTCCAAAACCATTGCAAATTCAGCATCTTCAGCAGCTTTCCTCTCTGCTTCAGACATGTGCCTCCTTGCTTCATCCTTAGCTTCTTGAGCTTTGCATAGCTCAAGTGCCTTCTTTTCCTCAGCTTCATCCTGCTTTCTCTGTTCAGCTTCTTCTCTTGCCTTCTTGTCAGCTTTAGAGATTTTCTTTCTCTTAAGCACTATCTTCCTCTTCCCTTTATCAATGGGGGCAGGAGCTGGACCAGCAGATGACAGGGAAGCAGCAGCAATGGGATAGATGATTTGGATTTCTGGATCTTCTTGAGATTGAGCAACCTCAGCTGTTGATGTGACTTGACTTGGCTGTTGCTCATCAGCTTTGTCAATCACAACAGTCTCAACTGTTTCAGCAGGCCTTTCAGCAGCTTCAGGGTCTTCCCTTGCTACATTTTCCAAGTCCGTTGGTTCTTCTATGAATGTCATCTGCTTTCTAGCAGACTTCTTGGTTCTCCCTTCACGGTAAATGGTTGTAGCAGTATCTCTCTGTTGACTTCTTGTTCGTTGAGAGATACCTTCAGCAGGCCTCTCTGCTGATGGAGTTCTTGATGGTGATGCAGGGGATCCAGTCCTTACATCAGCAATTATGTTTTCAACAATCTTAGTGGCTTCAGCAGCAGAAGTCACTTTCTCCATCTGCTTAGGAATCTTTTCCTTAGGCTTGTCAGCAGCCTTCTTCTTTTTGGTCTCAACAGCTAAGTCAGCAGTCTTGACCAGTTTCCTTTGCCTTTTGGCAGGAACCTCTTTTGGTTCCTCAACATCAGCTTCCTCAGGCTCACCAGCCTTCCTCTTTTGAACAGGCATGTACTTGGACAATGCCTTGGATTTGTGGATCTCTTTTCCATTCTTTGTTTCACAGCCCAGTTTTGACAGCAGATAACTGAGTGTGATTCTGTGGTTGGTGGAGGGGCCTTTTCCTTTCTTGTCATCAAGAAAATCAGCCAATATGTACCAGACTATGATTGATCAGTTGACCTCTAGTCCATAGTATATGGCAGCCATGATGCTGAACCTCTTCATGGTGACAGCATCCAGTGAGAAGGTGCAGTTCTCAATCAGCTTTGCTACCATATCAGCCATCCGCTGATATTCATCCCTCAGTTGTCTTTTCCTTATGTTTCCAGACATCACTTCTCCCTCCTTGGCGCAGATCGCCCAGAATTGTTGGTGCTTTTCTTCCGTCAGTACAGTGACGTCATGTCGTCCACTGTTAGGAAGTCCAAACGTTTCGTGCAGAACAGCAGGAGTAATAGTGATAGATTTACCTCCCACTGTAGCCTTAATCTCCAGTGTGTTGTAGTCAGCTTTCGCTGTGTTGTAGTACTCCATCACTTGATCAGTCCAGATCACTCCTCCATTATATTCCATAAAATTTACCAAGTTCGCAGACTTGAACTTCTCCAGAAGTTCTTTCATCAGTGTTGTGCCAGATTGGTAGTAGGAATCATAGACGAGAAACATACCTTCAGCAGCCATTGTTAATCTGTTGAAGGTTAGGAAAACAGAGAGAGATTTGCAGAGAAATGCAGATAATTTTCTCACAAGTACTTTTGAATGCTTAGAGTGCGTAAAGAACTACACGACTGATCAGATGGGGATTTATAGAGTTGGGGTTTTTCGGTTTCCGTGATATCCGCCAACCGTTAGATCCGTTTTTCTGTCAGTGCTGATCGTGCGGCGTCAGTTACGACTTTTCGAATTCAAAAGATATTTAATGAAGAGCGGGAATGTGTACCGCCCAACAGTTACTTATAAAAGCGTATTTTGAATAAAACGTTTTAAATAGTTCCGCTTTTATTAAAGTAATCAGATGAGTAACATAAATACTTATCTGATGGACTACTGTCCTGATGACATAGTTGTTATCAGAGAATGCCAATAGCTGATAACCTTCCTCAGCTGTTTGTCAATCCAGCTAGATAAAATAACTTTAATCTTCGATAGTTGAGTCTTCTGATGAAAACATAACTTCAACTAACTGTCATTAACAAATTTCATCTTTAATTCAGAAGTACCGCTAGTCTTACACGTTCCCCCTGAGTTTAAGAATTCATAAGTTAACTAGTCTGTTGAGAGTTAATCCTTGAAGATAATAACGAGTAACTAAGCTGTTGAACTTCAGTCTTCTGATGAGTTCCCCGTCAGCTTATGCTTCCAAATTAAGTAGTCCTAGCTCAGCTCTTAGAGTTGAAAACCTTACTTCACTTAGAGGTTTAGTGAAGATATCAGCAATCTGATTATCAGTGTGAACATACTCAATCATTACATTGCCTTTTTCCACATGATCTCTAATGAAATGATGTTTGATCTCAATATGCTTAGTCCTTGAATGACTTGTAGTGTTTTGAGTGAGAGAGATTGCACTTGTATTGTCACAGTAGATTGGAATTCCATTGATCTTGATGTTGTAATCTTCTAGTTGATGCTTCAACCAAAGTATCTGTGCACAGCAAGCTCCAGCAGCTATATATTCAGCTTCAGCAGTAGATATAGAGACTGAGGTTTGTTTCTTACTCATCCATGAGATCAGACGACTACCTAAAAACTGACAGGCACCTGTTGTGCTTTTTCTGTCAATCTTGCAGCCAGCAAGGTCTGAATCTGAATAACCAATGAGTTCAAATCCAGATTCTCTAGGATACCACAATCCCAATTCTTGAGTGCCTTTAACATATTTCAATATCCTCTTGGCAGCTAAGAGATGAGATTCTTTGGGGTTTGATTGAAATCTTGCACAGACTCCAACTGAGTACATTATATCAGGTCTGCTTGCTGTTAGATACAACAATGAACCAATAATGCCTCTATATTTGGTTATGTCCACTGATTTGCCATCTTCATCTTTATCCAAACGAAGACTTGTAGACATAGGAATTGTAGCAGTAGAGCTAGTTTCCATACCAAATTTCTTGAATAGATCTCTTGTGTACTTTGCTTGGCTGATGAATATTCCATCAGGCAACTGTCTAACTTGCAATCCAAGAAAATAATTAAGTTCACCCATCATGCTCATTTCAAACTTATTCTGCATCAGCTTGGAGAACTTATCACACATCTGTTGATTAGTTGAACCAAAAATAATATCGTCCACATATATTTGCACAAGTAATATATGATTTTCCCATTCAATTGTGAACAAGGTTTTATCTACCTTACCTTTTCGAAATCCTTTAATTAAAAGAAAATCAGATAGGGTATCATACCATGCTCTTGGAGCCTGTTTCAGTCCATATAGGGCTTTCTTCAGACGATATACTTTGTCCTCTTCTTGATGGACTTCAAATCCAGGAGGTTGTTCAACATATACCTCTTCTTGCAATTCTCCATTGAGAAAAGCAGACTTCACATCCATCTGATAGACAGTGAAGTTCTTGTAAGCAGCATAGG
Organism: Penstemon eatonii; assembly: GCA_038501285.1. NCBI lineage: Eukaryota > Viridiplantae > Streptophyta > Magnoliopsida > Lamiales > Plantaginaceae > Penstemon > Penstemon eatonii. The sequence continues at coordinate 52,692,950 of CM076715.1, read as the reverse complement.
CTAGAAACAGTCTGATTGCTTCAAGTCTTGCTACTGGTGCAAAAGTTTCATCAAAGTCAATTCCTTCTTCTTGACAATAACCCTTGGCCACTAGTCTTGCTTTGTTTCTGGTGACAACACCATCTTCATTCATCTTATTTCTGAATACCCACTTAGTGCCAATTACTCTTTGATGACTTGGTCTAGGAACTAAGTACCAGACTTCATTCCTTTCAAATTGATTCAACTCTTCTTGCATAGCTTCTATCCAGAAGGAATCATTGAGAGCTTCTTCAATTTGTTTAGGCTCTATTTGAGATAGAAATGTGACAAACATGGCATCTTGTGCAGCAGCTCTTCTTGTTTTCACTCTATCTAAAGGATCACCAATGACTAATTCAGGTGGGTGATTCTTGAGCCATCTGAGATCAGGTTGTAGATCAGGATGTTGTCCTCTGTCTTGATCTTGCAACACTACTGTTGGAGTTCCAGTAATAGTCTGTTGAACATTCGTAGTCTGTTGAACAGTCTCTGGTCTGTCAGCTGTTTGCAACTCGTCTGTTAGACAATCAGCACTGTGATTTTGAACAGCACTTGAGTTAGCAGCTGAACTTAGATTAGGTAGTATGATGGGAACATATTCTTCATTTCTTCCAATGTCTAGCTTCTGTAAATCAGTAGACAGATCTTGATTAATACTTTGATTCTTTTCAGAAGATTGACTTGGCTCATCAAATACTACATGGATAGATTCTTCTATTAGTAATGTTCTTTTATTGAAAACTCTATAAGCATTACTAACAGATGAGTATCCTACAAAGACAGCTTCATCAGCCTTTTCTGCAAATGCAGTAAGGTGATTTTTCCCATTATTCAATACAAAACATTTACAACCAAAAATCTTAAAGTAATGAATGTTTGGTTTTCTACTGTTCCAAACTTCATATGGAGTCTTGTTCTGATTTTTGTTGATCATACATCTGTTTTGGGTAAAGCATGCTGTGTTTGTTGCTTCTGCCCAAAATCTTTGAGGCAGTTTAGCTTCAGCTATCATGGTTCTGACAGCTTCCTTTAGTGTTCTGTTTCTCCTTTCAGCAACACCATTCTGTTGAGGGGTTCTAGCGGCTGAATACTCATGATGTATTCCTTTCATGTTACAATACTCTTCAACAGTAGAGTTTGTAAACTCTGTCCCTCTATCTGATCTGATCTTCAATATTTTGATACTCTTCTAATTCTGGATCAGTTCCATCAGATTTGTAAGATGTTCCTTGGTTTCACTTTTCTTCTTCATGAAAATCACCCAAGTATATCTTGAATAATCATCCACAACAGCTAGGCAGTATTTCTTTCCACCATTGCTGACTGGATCAATGGGTCCAAATAAGTCCATATGTAGTAGCTCCAATATTCTTTCAGACGATTGATGCTTCTTGCTTTTGAAAGATGACTTGATTTGTTTACCCTTCTGACACGCGTCACAGAGCTTGTCTTTGCTCATGACTGTCTTTGGAATCCCTTCTACCAAATCATTCTTGATTAATCTGTTAATGGTCTTGAAGTTTAAATGATTCATTCTCTTGTGCCATAGCCAACTGACTTCACTTGGTGCAGATGCCACCAAACAAACACTTGAATTCTTGTCAACAGAATTCCAGTCAACTATGTAGATATTTCCTTGTCGTCTTCCAGATAAAATTACCTTCTTTGTACCAATCTGTTCAACGTAGCACTTATCTGTTGAGAAGATGACTGAATATCCTTTGTCACAAAATTGACTTATGCTCAGCAGATTATACTTTAGGCCTTTAACATACGAGACGTCAGATATCTCTATGTTTCCCTTGATTAATCTTCCTTTAGCTTTAATCTTGCCTTCTTTGCTGTCTCCAAATGTAACACTTGGACCATCCACAGCAACTGCATCAGTCAACTCATGTATGTTTCCACACATGTGCCTTGAACATCCACTGTCCAAGTACCAAATCTTCTCTACTTTACTCCTACTCCTAATCCTAACCTACAAAACAAAAATAAAATTGTTTTAGGTACCCTTATTGAGAGGGTCCTGAAGGATTAGTTCCACCTTTGACAACCCAAGATGTTGATGTCTTAGGCTTCTTAGGCTTCTGAGTTTTGACAGGAGCATGAACAGCTTTATTTTCATCATAGTTATCAGATAAGTCATGTTGATGATCAGTATGATAAGAATAATGTTCATAAGCAGGGTACGGTGCATGATATGCAGGATATGCATGCATTGGATGAGCAGGATAAGGTGCATAGTAACTAGGAAATTGAGGTGCATGATACATAGGATGATATGCAGCAGGTTGCACATAATATGACTCATTTCCATACCAAGCATTTTGATTTTTCTTGTTTTTATGCTTCTTTGGTTTACTAGATGCTTGCTCTTTAACAGACGACTTAGTTTTCTCACTAGTCTGATTAGTTTTAACCTTATCAGAAGACTTCCTAGGACTCTTCTGTTTGGGTTTACTAGTCTGTTTTTCTACACTAGGCTCTTTGCTCTTTTTAGCTTTAGGAGATTTCTTCTCCTTTACCACTTTCTCAGATGAGGTAGGTTTAGAAGTTTGAACATACAGAATGACCTTACTATTGTCAGCTGATATGAATTTTTCAGTATGATTCAATTCTAGTTTATCCTTTTCTAAAGGTGTCTCCTGTTTACTAGATGTATGCATGGATGCAACAGTTGACTTATCATGAGACTCAATGATTTTCTCAAGTTCCATGATTTTTCCTTTATAAACCTCACATTCAGCTTTCAGAGATTCATGCTCTTGCTCAAGCTGTTTATATTCAGCTGATTCCCTTGGCTTTTCAGCTAAGAGTTTCAGTGAACTATTTTGCTCTTTTAGCAGGATCATCTCTTCCTTAAGCTTTTTATATGCTTCAGCAATACCAGTATTGTTAAGCATCATTTGTTCAAATGAATTAAATAATTCATCATTAAGAGGAGTTACCTCATCCTCAGAGTCATCAGAGTCCTTTGCCATCAGGCACAGGAGAGCAGGTTTTTCTTCATCAGAAGATTCTTCATCAGACGAGTCTGAATCTGAATCAGATGAGTAGACATCAGTCAGCTTTTCTGCTTCAGCCATCATTGCTTTTCCTCTCTGATGCTTTCTTTCTTTTCTCACTTTCTTCTCCTCTTCAGTGTACTTTTCTGCTTTTGGATATGGGCAGTATTTGATGAAGTGTCCCAATTTCCTGCAGTTGTAACACATTAGTTTTGATTTATAGTCATCTTTATTTTGAGAAGAAAAGTTAGGTTTAGAAGAAGAAGCATTGTTGTATTTGTTCTTCATTTTTCTTTTGTAGAACTTCTTGAAATTATTCATCAACAGTGCAACATCTCCAGCAGTGTACTCCTTTTTGTTGAGTAGTGATGCTTCATCAGATGAGTCCACATCTTTGCTTTTCTGTGCTGGTCTCCTGGTGTTTTCAGCAGCAACCAGTGCAGCTGTGGGTCCTGAAGTTGAGGTTTCTTCAATTCCCATTCTAGGCAGTTTATACTCGAATGCCTTGAGTACAGAAAACAGCTCAGTAAGAGAGATTTTTTCCAAATCCCTTGATTCTTCCATTGCTGTAACTTTCATGTTGAATTTTGGAGGTAGGGCCTTTAGCACTCTGACAGTGATCTCTTTGTCAGTGAAGGTCTTTCCCAACTTTAAAACTTCATTCAGAGTCCTGGTGAATCTGGTATCCATCTGATCAATGGTTTCTCCAGACTTCATCTTGAAGTTGTCAAGTTTCTCCAAGGCAACAGTGAGCTGATGCTCTTTAATAGCATCATTGCCTTCGCTCATATCTCTGACTTTGTCCCACATCTCCTTTGCAGTTTTGCAATGTTTGACCTTGTCAAATCGGTCATTATCCAGGGCTTTAGTCATGATGAATCTCCCAACCTTATCTAGATTGTAAAGCTTTATTTCCTCTGGAGTCATCTCATGAAGGTCTTTCTCCACAACCGTGTCAACTTCATTTATTTTTATGGTCTTTGTGAATCTGAATGGACCTTTAATGATACATGTGTACATGTTATCATTGTAGGCTGCTAGAAAGATTTCCATTCTAATCTTCCAGTCTTCAAAAGACATACCAGCAATGTGGGGAACATGGCTGATACAATCCATTTTTCAAAAAGTTTTGATTTTTCAAAAAGATGCTCTTTTGAAAAGTTTTGTAAACCTTTGAAAAACACTTGGATCAAGCTCGTTGATCAGGCAGCTGATTCAAATGAACCACCCGCTCTGATACCACTTGTTGGTCCCAAGTGGTCAGAAGAGGTTTAGAGGGGAGGGGTGAATAAACCTCTTTAAAAATTTCTTCTAATTTTAACTTTAAAACTTTTACTTTAAACTGGATAGACTAAGCTGATCAGATTAGTGAGTTACAATTCTGTTCGCGAACAAATCTTTGAACAGGTCTGTTGACCACTCGTCTGATAGTTACTTAGCTGATTTGTTAAAATCAGTTTTAATACTTAGAGTACTTGCAGCGGATTTTCAAAGTGTTTTTCACAAGTAATCTTAGCAGTTTGAAAAATGCTTCCCCAATTTTATAAACTCCTTTTTATCTCTTTTTCAAACAGTTAACTTAATGTGTTTTTGTGCAAACAGAAGATATGCAGATTTAAAATAATGTAAAAACACAAGTAATTTTTATAGTGGTTATATGGATTTGAATATCCTTTAGTCCACTCTTCCAAGTCACACAGATCTTGGGTTATACTATAATCACAAAGTTTACAGTATACTCTGCTTGCGTCGAACAACAAATGAAACGACCACAAGTTCGCAATAGGAAATCACACAGAAGACCTATTCTCTGAAGTTTGATCACTCACAAAGATGGATCACAACTCCGCACAACACTCTTGTTTACAAAATCACTCAGAAGATGTATTTTTCTTGATTCTTCAACTCTGCTTTCGTCAACAAATGACTCAGCTGATGAGTGAGCTGTTCTTGAGACTTAAAGAATTTTGCTTCGAAAATTTCTCAGAGATTGTGTTGCTTTTTTTTCTTCTTCGTCTCTTTCAGCTATTTATACTTGAGGATTGAAAAGTGTCCGTTGAAGAAAGACAGGATTCAAATTCCTCGAGTACTGGTCCTTGAAATCCGCGAACGGCTCTTTTGCAGTCTGTCCGTACTATGAACAGTATTATTCTGCAGGCAGCATTAAATGCACTCGGCTGATGCGAAGCTTTTCTTCAATCATTTGTCTTAAATATCCTCGTACTTCAGCATTTATTACACCAAGGGGCATTTATTACCGTTGGGAACACTTCATGATCTTCTTCACTTGGCTGACGAAAGTATAAGTCTGATGGTGAACTCGGCTGATCTCAAACTTGAACAAATCTGATTTGAGTCGGCTGATCTTCACTAGTCTGATAACTTTACTTCAGCAGATCAGAAGTCTTGGACCTTGAAACTTGACTCTTCTGATGTCTTCATTACTTAGTCAAAATTCCTTGATAAGTTTATCAGCTAAGTTACTCCATACTTAGCCAATCTTTGAAGTTTTGGAATGCATCAAAACCTCCCTTATCAAACTTCCTTTAGTGCCTTCATCTTCATCCTTATCCAACATGAACTTAGCACAAACCATGTGATGAATTCTAATACAACAACAAAAATTCCTCCATTAGTTTCATTCTATAAGCACCTGATTTTCTCCCTCTGTTTATGAAGTTAGTATAATTCATCCATTAGTGCTTTGCATTGTAATAGTCATATAATAATAGTATTTTATGTTGTGTTGACATTCCCAATATATAGTCATGATGACAGATTGCAGGCAGTGTTTTAAAAATGGATCGGACCGATCGGTTCGACCGGTTTAACCGATAATCAGCTGTCAATTCGGTCCGGTTAACCCTCCAAAATCAGTTTTGTTTCTGATCAGTTCGAACCGGAAAAAATGGTAAAAAACCGATAAAATCAATGAACCAGTGAATCGATTGAACCATGGTTCACTTATAAAAATAAAAAATTTATGCTACGGATTTTTACTTCTCTTCCGCGACCTTTAAACTTCAACAATACTCTCACATCACTTCTTCTATTTTTCACTTTGAATTAAAAAAAATCAACAAGAAACAAAAAAATCTTTTATATAATAAGTTATATAAATATATTTGAGCATCAATTTCCATTAGAAAAGTCATTTTTTTTCTCAAACTTCAAGTATTTTCATTTTTTTATATAATTCAATGACAAAATTCATCAAGGATTTCTCTTTTTCATAGGTGATTAGTAATAAAATTATTATTTTTGATATAGTGTTTATTATAATTTGAGTTATTGTGTTGATATCATATTATCATACTTGTAATTTTGTTGCTATAATTCATTCTTAACTCAAAATTTTTAGGAAAAATAATTGATCATAAGATAAACATTTAGTTTATGAAAATAAACTTGAAAAAATAAATAATTTTTTTTTTAAATAGTTGATTACACTCACTAAAACTTAAATTAAAATATTATATTGTAATGACGTCACACCGGTTGAACTAGTGGTTGAAACGGTTAAACCGATCTAACCAGTAACCATTAAGGCTACCAATTCGATGTTTGGTTCGGTTTTTAAAACATTGATTGCTGGACATCATGTTTATAACCCATTTCTCATACGCCTTTGCAGAGAGAGCAGACAACTACAACATATTTCTATGTACAAGTGTCAAATGTTTATTGGCTAATATTTGGAATGCGCGAAGTTTGTTTCACAAGGGCGCGCACTATCATCCGCCGGTGCGCGAATTATGTATCAAATTTGCATTTAACACTCACTGCGCGAATTGGGTGCGAGCATGAACCTATGCCACGCGAATTTAGTTACCTAAAATAAGTATTAATTTATGGCTCTGATTTGTACACATATACTCATTTTTACAAAAATAATATGTTTAGTTTTTTTTCAACACTATTTGACAATTTTATATATAATTCTCGACTTTAAAATTTATAATACGCACCTTTTATAAGTAGAATACGATATCCTTTGTTTAAAAAATACGCGCTTTAGTATCGGGTAAGACGCGCACTTCTTATAAAAATTGTGTGCTCTACAAACAAAAAATTTGTGTACTTATTTTTACAAATTCGCGAATTCAGTAGCGAATTTTGGTTTTGCGCTCTAGAGCGCGAATTGAGAGCGCACTGGAAGATGAACCCCGCGAATTTAGTTACCTAGGTTCGAACAATGCAAATAGTTTGCAAATTCCACCCGGCTTTCAAGGTCAACAAAATCAACCACCAACGGACAACAAACCCTATTTGGAAGAGATGTTTAAGCAGTACATGAGACAAACAAACCAGATACTAACAATTAATGAAGCAACTATTCGAAATCTATAAACTAAAATGGCACAATTAACGCACGAAGAAGAAAAGACCTCTAGACTCACTCCCAAGTGACACTGAAAACCCAAGGGCTGATCAGAATGAGTAATGTAAGGCAATCACTCTGAGGAATGGTAGAAAACACGTCAAGCCCAGTAGACCACAAGCTCAAGTTAAGGAACCAAAGGAAGTTCAAGATAAATCTGAGGGCTCTGACATACTAAACAAAGAGAATGAGGTGGAAACTGAGAGTGAGAAGAATGATATAACAACTTTGCCGGATATCAAGCCTCCACCACTGTTCCCTCAGAGATTTCAACAACAAAAGAAGGACAATCAATTCAAAAAATTCCTTTATATCTTGAAACAACTTCACATCAACATACTTTTGGTTGAAGCACTGAAACAGATGCCAAACTAATTCAAGTTCATAAAGCCTATATTGTCAAGAAATCCGAGATTAGGAGAATTCGAGACAGTTGCTCTCACAGAAGAATGCAACGCTGTATTGTCAAATAAGCTTCCTCCTAAACTCAAGGATTTTGGTAGTTTTACCATTCCATGCACCATTGGAAATTGGGAAAGCATTATGCGACTTAGAAGCTAGTATCAACCTATGCCAAAATTCATCTATCAAAAGTTGGGAATTGGGGAAGCAAGGCCAACCACGGTAAGTCTTCATTTAGCAGATCGTTCCATTACATACCTCGAAGGAAAAATTGAGGACGTTGTGGTAAGAGTAGATAAGTTTATCTTTCCGGTTGATTTTATCGTTCCATAATCTTGGGTAGACCTTTCTTAGCCACGGGAAGGGCATTAATTGACTTGAAAAAGGGTGAATTAACCATGAGGGTACAAAAGGAGAATGTAACATTCAACTTTTTTCCAGCTATGAAAGACCCTGGTGAGGAGGAGGAATGATCTTCAATTTGTATGAACGACTCATAAGTCGCTGAGACTTTTGAGAAAACTAGGTACCAAGATCCGTTGGAAGCGGCATTAATGTTGGATTATGAGGAGATAGATGATAAAGAAACTTTGAAAAGTGTGGCATTCTTATAAGTGAATTTAGTGGTGAGCAACCAATCAAGAAATTTGAAATTTTGAAGATACCAACTTTCAAACATCATAAGCCATCATTTGAAGAACCGCCCTCGTTGGAATTGAAACCACTGGCGGCACATTTACAATATGAAAACTTGGGAGATTCATCCACATTGCCAGTGATCATCTCAACTGATCTTTTCGAAACCTAAAAGGAGAAATTACTGAGAGTACTTCGAAGTCATATACGAGCCATTGAATGGACCATTGCAGACATTAAGGGGATTAGTCATGCCTTTTGCATACATAAAATCAAGTATTTGATCAAGAAAAATGATGCTATGTCTAAGCTAATTCGATGGCTTCTCTTGTTGCAGGAGTTTTATCTTGAAATAAAGGATATAAAGGAAATGAGAACCAAGTGGCTTATCAGTTGTCTAGATTGGAGGGAGAAAACAAAGATCCATACTCGATTCTAATCAATGAAGTATTTCTAGATAAACAGTTATTTGCGGTAAATCACCCTAAACTTCCATGGTATGCAGATTACCTCAACTATCTGGTAAATGGTCTACTTCAGCCCGACTTTAATTTCCAGCAAAAGAAGGGATTTCTACATTATGTGAAGAACTTTATTTGGGATGAACCATACATGTTTAAGAAATGTTGGGATCAGATAATAAGGAGGTGTATTCCTGGTGAGGAGTTCGAGGACATTCTGAATAATTGTCACAATTCTCCATACGTTGGGCATTTTAAGGGAGATTGCACATCAACTAAATTTCTCCCATTTGGTTTCTTTTTGCCCACCCTACATAAAGATTCTCATGAATTTGTTAAGCGTTGTGATCAATGTCAAAGGATTGAAAATTTAACAAAGCGAGACGAGATGCCATTGACAACTATGCTTGAACTAGAGCTTTTTTATGTTTAGGGGATCGACTTCATGGAACCCTTCATTCCTGTTGGTCCCAAGTGGTCAGATGAGGTCTGGGGGGTGAATAGACCTCTGTTTTTCTTTAAAAAAAATCTTCAACTTTTCAAATCAGCACAGTAAGTTGATCGAGCTTATGAGACTACTCTAATGATCGCGCACAAAGCTTGTTCAGTGAAGTTGACCACTCGTCTGATTTTACTTATCTGTTTTTCAAAACAGTTCAGAGTGTATAACTTGTTGCAGCGGATTTAAAACAAGTGTTTTTCAAAGAAGTTTTGAATTACTTAAGAATTTTATCCCCGGTCTTAAAACTCTTTAAGAATCTTAAGTCTTATTGAAGATAAGTTTACTTATGAAAATATGCAAGATGAAAAAGCAAACTAACACAAATAATTTTTATAGTGGTTATATATAATAATGTCTTTTAGTCCATTCTTCTAAATCACGAAGATTTAGGTTATACTATGAACACAAGGTAAATAGTACACTCTACTTGCGCTTTTACAACAAATGATTAAGACACATGTTCGATGTAGGAAATCACTAAGAGAACCTACACTCTGAAGTATTTTCACTCACAAAGATGAAAAACTACTTCCAACTCTCTCTTTTACAGAAATCACTAAGATTTTAAGTGTAAGCTTGTTTTCTCGACTCAGCTTGTCAATAGATGACTTTGCTGTTAGTGTTCTGCTTTAGAGTATTGAGTCTTCGAAGATTTGATCATGAATTTTCTCAGTTGTAATTTGAGTTGCTTGTCTCTAACTCTTGAATCCAGAACTATTTATAATTGAGAGTTTGAATTCTCCCCATTGAGATAAAACAAAATTCAACAATTCCCGAGTACTGGTCCCCATTTCTAAAATGCCTCCCTGCAACTGTTCACTGTACATCTCTGTTGTACTTCTTGTCAGTCGCATTTAATGCATTCTGTTGATCCGAGGTTTCTCTTCTATCATTTATCTTTAATACCCTTCTCTTACAACATTATTACTCCAAGTGCATTTATTACCGTTGGAGAGATTTTCTGATCACTTCGACTCTGCTGATCAAATTCACTCTTCTGATGAACACTCTGTTGATTCAAACCGAACTATCTGATTTAACTGCTGATATCCAGCAGTCTGATTTCGAACTCAACAACAGATCAGTAGTCTTCTGGACCAAATATTTAACCCTTCTGATTTGTACTCGTCTCTTCGGTTAAATATCTTCAGAGGTTAACTAAGTTTTCATTATTTAGCTGACGACTTTTGAAAATCATCAAAACCTCCCTTCTCTTCTTCATTTTCATCCAACAATTTCTCCGTTTTTGATGATGACAAAACTTCAGCTAAGTACATGTACCTAAACTAAAATTATGTCCTCATACATATTTTTTGAGATATAAATTAAGTTGGAAACTTGTAATCTTTCATTGATAAATTGATCATTACATATTACAAAGATTACAAAGATGAAAAATTACAAAAAAATACAATGAAGGAGAATTGAAGAAAGTAGTATAATCTTCTGGTTCTTCTTCTTCTTCTTCAACTCTTTCAACTCCTTCAACTTCATCTTCATCTTCACGACTAGAGAATGGGTCTAACTTCTTAGATGCAGCCTCAATTTTTCCTTTGATTTCCTCTATTCTCTTGGCTTTTCTGAAAGGATAGAGCTGTTCATCAGCAGAATCCTTAGAAGCAGCAATTTCTTTATCAGTCTTTGCTACATCATTGGGTTCTTCTTCAGCAATAGTCTGTTCAGTTTCATCAAAAGCCTTAGTATCTTCAGCAGGCTTATGTGTGGCCCTTTAAGAACCTTGGACTACTTCAGTGTTTTCAGTGAGAGTCTTCTTATTAGCTGATTCTTCTTCCCTCTTTTTGTCAGCATCAGCATGGTTGAGTCCTTCAACTTGAACAGGATTACTGTTGACTGCACTGCACAAAATCCTTATATTTTGATCCATAGCATGAAGTTGTAGAGTTGTTGTTGATTAGCCGCTAATGCTACAACTTGATCATTCAGATAGTCCACATTAAGTTGTAGAGTGGAGATTACTGAACTCTGGCCAGAGTGGTTTGAGATGCTCTGAAGTATGTATGCTGTCTTTTGTACTTCTGCTCGTCGAAAACTTTGCCAACTTTCATCCAATCCTCATCATGCCTTAGAAAAGTTTCATGTATATGTTGAACGTCAGCCTTCACCTCTTCAACATGGCGAGTTAAGGCAAAGAGACCTTCTTTCAACATCATAGTATTATCAGCAGACTGAGGAAGACACTGAATTGTGCTTTGAACAAATCTAGAAGCAGCTTCTTCAAATTTGTCCTTCAGCTCTCTGTTCTTTTCCTCCATCTCTTTCATCGCATTTTTAATCAGAGCCTTCATGGAATCCATGATTGATGATTGAGCATTACCTCGATTAGTGGTAGGCTTAGCACTCTTCTATTTTTCAGGCTTCAGTTTTCCAGGTGATAGTTAAAGGCTCCTTTTCAATAAGGACTTCATTAAGTGGAACTTGAGCATTTGCAGTGATTAGCTCCACTGATGAGTTGTCTTCAGTAGTCTGTTTCAGATCAACAACATCATCTATAATATTAACAATATCAACACCATCAGTAAACATGACTGTTTTATGATAAATAAAATATGTAGGTATAAATGATGAAGTCGTATGATAAATAAAATTTGCAGGTATAGTCCAATCGGGTCTTATGAGTCGAGCCTTAATCGGCTCAAACTCAAATATCATCGGGATTCACGGTTATAGGCTCAAACTCAGATACCATCGGACTTCACATCTATAGGTTCAAACTCAACTCATGTAACTTTTCGGGTTTTAGGTTTATATCGGACTTACTCACACTAGCAAATTTTACTTGGCAAATTGAAAAACTAGGTATTGTTGAAATGCTTATACATAGACTAATATTACATAATGCACAATAATATATAAATTTCGAATCTATAATCTATAAAATAAAACACTTCATAATGTTTGTAAAGTCTCAAGACTCTCGATCTATTTGATCATTTGTTTTAACTTTTCATGTTATTTTTTTTGCTAATTATTTCTCTAGTTGATCTGCAATCAAGGGCGGACTTACATAGGGGCTAGTGGGGTCTATAGCCCCCACTCAGATTTAGAATAGATATTTATAAGTAGTATTCTTAATATAATAACTATATTTCCTCACTGAATAGGTTATTAAAACTTCTGGAGGAGAGGAGGTTCGAGGTTCGACCCCTTGGATGCTTACTTCCTTCCACTTTTTTTACTTTTTTTCCTTTTCTAAGAAATATTGTTCAAATAAATTTCTATTAGCTTTAATTACATGAAAAATGCATTTGCTCAATTTAGCTTGGTTCCTTCCACTTTTTTTACTTTTTTTCCTTTTCTAAGAAATATTGTTCAAATAAATTTCTATTAGTTTTAGTTACATGAAAAATGCATTTGCTCAATTTTGTTTGGTTATACATGTTTATCAACATTGTCCCGAATTCAAATCCCAGGAGTGCATTTTCCTTTTTTACTTTTTTTTTATAGACTTTTTTGTTTATTAGTAATTATTATTTTAATCTATTTTATTTTTTCAACAACTGTTCTTTTAATTTCGTTTTCTTTCTCAGCAATTGTTCATTTAGCTACTTTTTCTTTCTGAATAATTGTTCCTTGATTTTTGTTATTTCTTAGTATTTTTATTTTATTTTATTTCCTTTTTAATAATAATCAAGAGAATTCAATTTTTTTATTATACATTTTATTTAATACATTACTACATAAACCCCCTCCCTCAAAATAAATTATTGACCTAGCTCTGTCTTGGCTATTATGTACAGATTTCAGAAAATTAAAAATCAGTATGTTTCGTTCAGTTGTATATTAGAAACCTTTCGAAAAAAATTTAGAAATCTTAGAAGGAATTGTAAATAAAAAGAAAATATGTTAAAGTAGAAACTACTCTATATTCTCGTTTTGGTTAACTCAAATACAAAAACTTTTGGTGTTTCCGAGGGAAACTTATCAAAAATTTGATCTATGCTTAGCCCCACCCGTATTCCTGGATCTGCCCCAGTCTGCAATTACGTTAGTTACAATTAATATGGGTCAACAAAAATGAGTTATTTGTAAAGTTTTTCCTTGTTTTAAAATATAGTAATTAGTACATTATTAGTTTAATACCAATAGTTGATAGCACGTAGCATTTGCCTATTTGGGAATAATTATAAGAACAATGAATGGAGAACTGGAATGGAAACTAAATCCATTGAACTATAGAAAGATTACAAAGTATATATATCTAGAAGAATGGTAAGGATTCATTCTTCACCTAAAATAAAGAGTTTTCTAATCTAACTAACAAGGTGAACTGCATATGTAATACAATTTGGAATTAGCTAAGTACTAGCATGGAATATATATATAAAAAAAAAAATGTAACTCAAAAGATAAAACTTAAGAGTAAAAATAATAAACTGCATATAAACAACAAATAGATTAAAAATTGGAATATATTCTAATAATAGTGATATATTCGGGCTTTATTCGGGTTGAGCCTTACTAGGCCCAAGTTCAGCTTATAAAATGATGGGTATAAAATTACGGCTCAAACTCAGCCCGGCTCACAATTATCGGGTTCGGATCAAATTTAATTGGGCCGAGCTATCGGGCTTCGGATAGGCCCGACTCAATTGACAGTCCTACTTTTAACGTTTAAGTCGGGAGGCAAACTGAGTCAAAGTATTACTTTTACAAAATTTATTATACAAAATAATTATTTTTTATTGTAATCAATTATTGTCAAAATTTATTTTAATAAAATCAGTTCTCCTATAATTACTTTTCGAACTTCTAAACCGAACTCACCCTCATATTGTGATTCTTTTGAAAAAATCATATGAAGTAATATTACAAAATTTGGTTTTACTTTCATAATACATTGCGACTTTAATAAAGGAAAATTAATAGCAGAGCACTTTTTATTTTATTTTCCAAGGGTTTAATTTCTTTTGATGCGCATTCGACATATTAAGTGAGAACATCACCCAACATGATTTCAAATATAAATTTACTATTTTGAAGTGACTAGCCCATTCCACTAGACATTTATTTAGATGAAGCAAATCATGCTTTATGGGTTAGTAGCAACACTAAACATTTACTTTAGTTCACTTAAATATAAAAAAAAATAAGTACCTGATGAAATTTCAAATATCGACTACGAATTTTTTTCTACTTCCCTCGCCATTTTGTTTTTTTTTTTTTTTCCTTGAAAAACACAGGTAGATTTCTTATAACTAGGAACCTTTACAAAATGATTATATGCAATAAATAGTTTTATGGAAAAATTTTGTTGGATATTTGATTACACAGGAAGATTAAATGTAATACAAATTTAAATAAGATAATTTATGCAAGTTTCACATAAAAATAGGGCTGGCTTTGGGTCTAGGACACTTAGACAATTACCTAGGGCCCAAAACTTTTTGAGCCCCCTATATATAGTATCGATATAGCCTACATATCTATTTCAATAATTCCAAGTTTTCAACATAATGGGTCTCCTCCTATTTCAGCTGCTGAGGCCCACTTATCTATTATAATAATATCAAGTTTCCAACATAATTGGCCTTTTTCAATTCATTTGTTGATTTTTTTAAATAAAAAATAGAGATGTATTTATGCCATATTCAGTCTAAAAAAAAAAGCTGAAGAAGTGGAAGAATCAATGTAATTAGTAATTACTAGGTAGCGTCTATTTAATTTATGATAGTTAGGTTTAACTATTTTTCTTCTTCAATAAATTAGTATCTTCTTCTTCAATTTTTCAATGTCTCTCAATCTCTAACTATTTTCTTCTTTCTTTACTAAAGTTTGAAACTTTGAATGTTCAATATTTCACCATAATCACAATTATTCTATTTCTCTAATTCTACAATGATCAAAGAAACTTGAGATTGCAAGTATATTGTTCTCTTTCTCCCAACAAAATAATTAATATAAGGTATGTTTACAATTTATTTAATTTTATTCCTATTAAATTTCTAGATTCACTTTGTTTTGATTTATCAAGAAAGATAATAAATATAAGAAATTTGATTTCTAGGGAAATTGATATTGTATTAGAAGAAAGAAATTAAGTTGTAGTCTCACAGGGCTTACTTGTAGTCTCGCCGAACTATTTCTTCCATTAAAATTAGATTTGAACAATTTTAAAAATTACGCAAATATTTTTGAATTTTTATTAGATGTTAGAACTTTAAAGTCTTTAGATAACAAAACTTTGAAAGAATATTGTATCAATGGGTTTTTTTGCACTTTGCGCCCCCGAAACATGGGAGATGGGCACTTTGAACCCTCGAAATATGAAAAATGCAGCACTTTGCACCCTTTTTTATGAGAAATTGGCACTTTGCACCCTCGAAATAAAATTAGTACTTAACACTCTCTAATTAAGAACAAATCAGCAACTTGCTCCCCAAAACACAATAAATGGGCACTTTGCACCCAAAACACAAAATTAACACTTAACACCCTCAAATTAAAAAAATAACTCAAACCCCTCGTTTTTTCCGGCAGAGTTGACCATTAAGGTGAAAAAATCTAAGGCAAAATAGATAATTATTTATGGGTCTTTGATATTTTGAAGTAGACAATGGGTCTTCGAGAAGTTTACTTGTACTTTATTTAGTTATTTATGGATGTGTATAGTAATGAAAAGAAAGATGGAGATGATTCCGATTTATATTATGAATAATTTTTACTTAAAATAGGACCCCATTTTTAAGTTTCGCCCCGAAAAGTCTAGAGTCTGCCCTGCATAAAGAAGAAGAGTATTTTGTATTTAGCCCTGTATATTCCCATCAACTATATGATAGTTACATATAATTTCTCGAAAACAAAGATATAATAGGTTTTTTTCCCTAATGAAATAATGTAATTATTTGTCAAAAGTAGAGTTCCGATAGTTATTTTTTAGATGATGTAACATTGCGCTGCGAAAACTTCTGTATAGTTTCAAACCAAAGTAGGGATAATTTTAATAATTGTGAAACTTTGAGGAATTCTTTTTTATGAACCCATACTTTTATATGTATAAATATAAATATAAAATAAATTATTAATAATATAAATAATATATAGATTTATATATATGTAGGTGAATAAGTATTTTTATATCTTTGTCGTGGCTAGTAGCTACATTCAGTGTTTTGAAAATCGGATCGGACCGATCGATTGGTCAGGTTTAACCATTAATCGGTCCCTAATTCGGTCCGGTTTACCCTTAAAAATCAGTTCTCAAATTAACCATTGTGAACCGGTAAAATCAACTCCAAAACCAGTAAAATTAGTGAACCAGTGGTTCACTTAAATTTAGAGTTTTTTTAGTTATTATTATTTATTTAAACACTTGTTTAACATTTAATAGGATTACATTTATATATTTTAATTGGAATAGCATTCATTATTTTAGTGTTTTAACTAGGGCTGAGCAAATGGACCGGACCGAACCGAATTTCGGTATTCGACCGGTTCGGTAATTCTAAGACCCAGTACCGTTTGTTGAACCGAATTTTTCGGTTCGGTTCGGTAAAAAAACGAACAAATTGGTTCGGTTCTGATTCGATCCAACTTGAAACCGAAAATTGGGTTTGAACATTTAAATTTTCAGAAATTTATACGTAATTCATCGACACAAAATGATAAACACATCTCCCAATTAATTTGCTCATAAAACCCAAATCAATACACTTTTTCATAAAACCCACAAAATGATAAACACATCCTCCATCCCCTCTTGACTGCCCCGCAAGGCCGCAACACACCCACCCCCACTCCATCATTTTCTGTATTTCTCTCAAATAAAACTTCTTTTTCATAAAATTAATTTGGGGGGTTTTTGCCTTCAAGGGTTGGGACTTAGTTTTATCAAACAAACAAAAAACTCACAAAATACCTTGGAGAGGGGAGAGATGCGGCAGTGAAGTCGGAGGGTGCGGCGGTGGCTAGGGACTGGCTGGACAGAATTTGGAGGAAGATGAAGTGGGCTGCGCACAAATTGAAGAAAGAGGGGAGAGATTATTTGTTGTCTTGATTTTGTTAATTAGCGGCTGTTGTAGGTTTAGGTTTTGAAAATTTAGGATTAAAAAAAAAAAATCGGTACAACCGGTTCGGTTCAGGAAACTAGGGTTGAGCCTGATTCGGTAAACCGACCGAACCGTACCGAAACCGAAGTTTCGGTACGGACCGATTACCGAACCGAATTTTCGGTTCGGTAATCGGTTCCAGACTCAGAACCGAAGCAGGTATGCTTTCGGTTTTCGGTAAAACCGGTCGGTTTACCGAACCGAACCGATTTACCGAATGTTTTTTTTTTTTACTTTTACTTATCAAGTCTGTCAGCCTTCTTTCAATCGATTTGTGATAAAATTAAAAGCCCCAACCTTCCTTTTCCTTCCCAAAAACCGAACCCTTCCTTTCCCTTCCCAAAAACCGAACCCATCCACTGCCGTCCGCCCACTTCCTCCGCTGCCGTCCGGACGCCGCCGTCTTCCACAGCCATCTGCCGCCGCTGTTTCTTGCTCTTTTCTCCAGGTACTTTTAGTTATGGTTTGAAGTAGAAAGTTCTTGAAGTAAAAAGTTTGAAGGTGGGCTTTGGAAACAGAGGAAAAACAGAGGATGGAGATTCTAAAGTGAAAGAAACAACCTTTGTTTCTTGTTCAGTTTGGATTATCCTTTTTGTTCTTTTATAAGTTAATAAAAATGGCCAAAAGAAATTATTTTGGCAGTGTACAGAGAGAAGAAAAAATGAGTTGGGTCAAGAGAGTTTAATGATGAGGTAAAGGGTGCTCAAAGATTGCATTTTTTTTAATTTTATCATTAATAGAAAAAATGGAAATTAAAGATGAAGTCGCATCAAGAAATGAGAACCCAAAAAAATCAAAAATAAAAAAATTTCGATTTTTTCGGACCGAACCGGAACCGAACCGAACCGAAATTTTCGGTTCGGCAAACGGTCCATGATCTGAAAGGTACCGAACCGAAAAAAAACCGAAGTTCGGTCCGGTTCGATTCGGTTTTTACCGAATGCTCAGCCCTACAGGAAACCGATCGGTTTTACCGAAAATCGACCCCTATAAAGTATCGGTTCTGAGGCAAGAACCGATTACCGAACTAAAAATTCGGTTCGGTAATCGGTCCGGACCGAATCATTGGGTTCGGTTCGGTTCGGGCGGTTTCCCGAATTATACTCAGCCCTAGTTTTAATAAATCAATGAGGAACAATCAATGCAATATTACACCTTTTTTTACATAAAGAAGTACATAGTCATTTTCTCATCATTGTGAATAATATTATTTTTTGTATGAAATTATGCAAATCAATAACCATATAAACATCAAATTACAACAATAGAACTCAAATGAACAATTCAAAACTTTGAAAATGAGATGAACTTTTAATTTTGTTGTCTTGTTTTAAATGTATGTATCTTTGAGGGATACTTGAGGTTTATATTTTTGACATTGATCTTAATTTTTAAGACATTTTGATTATTTGTATGAAACAAAAAAAATCATATTGACAAAGAATGAAAACTTTTTTGAATTATAATTGTATTTTAGATAATTTAAATATATATATATATATATATATATATATATATATATTATATAATAATAAAGTCACACCGATTATACCGATCGAACTAGTGGTCGATCCGATCTAACCGATTGAACCAGTAACCAGACCGGTCCGATTTTAAAAACAGTGGTTACATTTCGTCCACAAATTGCCTGCTACGTCTCTTCACTATCCTTTTTTTTTTTTTTAGCGTACGTCTATTCACACTATTGTTTGTATGATTAATTGATATCATATTTGCGTCAGGAATTTAGGAATGGATATGAGAGCGGAGCTAAACTATTTATATTGCATGTAAAAAAAATTATTGAAGTAAGGAATTTTTTTTTTCCGATTGATTTCGAAAGTAGCAGTGCTTTAAAAACCGGCTCAGATCGGTCGGTTCGACCGGTTTAATCGGTAACCAGTTGCCAATTCAGTCCGATTAACCCTCCAAAACTAGTTTTGTTCTTAACCAGTTAGAATCGGAAAAAATGGGTCAAAAACCAGTAAAATCAATGAACCAGTGAACCGATTGAACCACTGGTTCACATATAAAAATAAAAAGTTTACGCTATGGATTTTTATTTCTCTTCCGCGACCTTTACACTTCAACAATACTCTCACATCTGTTCTTCTATTTTTCACTTTGAATTAAACACAACCAACAAGAAACAATAAGATCTTATATATAACAAGCTATATAAATATATTTGAGTATCAAATTCATTAGAAAAATAATCTTTTTTCACAAACTTCAAGTATTTTTTTTATTTTTTTTATAATTCAATGACAAAATTCATCAATAGTTTCTCTTTTTCATAGGTGATTAGTAATAAAATTATTGTTTTTGATATGGTGTTTATTATAATTTGAATTATTGCGTTGATATCATATTATCATACTTGTAATTTTGTTGCTATCATTCATTTTCAACTCAAATTTTGTAGGAAAAATAATTGATCATGAGATAAACATTTAGTTAATGGAAATAAACTTGAAAAAATAAATAATATATTTTTTTAAATAGTTTATTACATACATTAAAATTAAAATATTATATTGTAATGACGTCACATCGGTTGGACCAATGGTTAAAACGGTTAAATCGATCTAACCAGTAACCAATAAGACTACCGGTTCGATGTCCGATCCGGTTTTTAAAACATTGGAAAATGGAAAGTAGAAAGTTCATCGAACTTGTAAACTAATTTGCTAACATGTTGCTAAATCGTTTGAAGTGGTTAAATTAAATGTGTTTTGATATACTAGGAATTCGAAAATTCAAGTTACAAACTTCGAAACTTCGATTTACAATAGAACTCTCGAACTTGGGGGACTATTGATATACCAAATATTCAATCAATGACATGGCAAGTTACACGTCAGAATAAAGTCAAACTAAGACTAGAAATCTGCTCCTATTAGACATACACCAAACTGGTTCTCTTTGACATAGACCAGATCTGGTTCTCTTCGACATAGACCAGATCTGGTTCTCTTCGACATGGTCCAGATCTGGTCGTGTCAGATTGGGCTCTTATTCGACATAGACCAATATCTGCTCTTATTCGACATAGGCCAAGATCTGCTCCTGTTCGACATATATCAGACTGGACATGTTCGATATATAGCAGACTGGGCATTAATTCGACATAACCAATGATATACCAAATATTCGATGAAAGACTTTGCATATTCCACGTCATACAAATAAATCAATATCATTATTAAAACTATGTATGAAACTGATCCCATTCGACATCCAATCCAGATTAATCTGTCTCGTTCGACATCCAGGATCAGATTAATCTGCTCCATTCGACATCCAGGTTCAGATTAATCTGCTCCATTCGACATCAAAATACCATTTGATTCGACCCGAAAAGATCCGACCCGAAAGATCCGACCCGAAATATCCAACTTGGAAATCTATAAATAGAAGGCATTTATGGATTTCCAAAGGTAGATTCTGATCGACTTAACTATTACTTTTCTGCTATATTCTGCTATGCATTGAATTGATCTGACTTAGGCATCGGAGGGTCAGCGCCGGGTCAACCACCGGCACAACCTGACGAGTTTCTTTGAGCACAGGGTTAGGAACCTTGAAGTGGAGTCCAGCTCGATCTGACCGGCTTAGGATTCCATACTGTGGAGCGGAAAACATCATAACGTGGCACACTGGACGTGGACCAGACACTTAGACGAAAATTCCATTCATCATGTTTAAAATTGACTTTTATTATGTTGGAGTTTAACGAATTGTTAAGAAACTTTAAACAAGAAACTTAAGTTGAATGAAAATTTAATGTCAACAAAATTGATGATAAAAAAGATGCCTACAAAATTTTTGTTAGATTTGAAAATAAGTCAAAATTAGATTAAATTCGGTGGAGTCGAAAGTTTCATATTCGGAACAAGATCTAAATACAACCAAAACCGACAAAAATTTCAAGTCATTGACACATAACTTGTTTTCAATTAGGGTTGGGGTAATTGGGTCGGCCCATAATTTAGTCCAGTCTATTTTATATAATAAAAAATGTGGAGCACAAGTTTTCCCGTCACATTTCCTTCTTGTACGGGTTGCGCTTCCGACGTACAAAAAAAAAGATTAATACAGCTCTAGGCCTGTCAATGGCCAGAATTTACTATATCTTCATGGTTTGAATTTTAAAAATTTTCATATTATATTATTTATATTCAAAATAATGTAGCGGAAATAGATTTATTTAAAATGTGAATCCAATAATAACATAAAGTATTGATGGTGTTTTAATAAATGTAGTCCAAGAACAAATTAGAAATTATCTAATGAAGTAGTCAAAAACTATGAAAAACCACAAGAGCAAATCTTCATTTCCTCTAAACCCTTTTCACAGTCTTATTTCAGTAATTCTAACTATGAAATCCAGCCATATATCTCAACAAGCATTTTTCCACAAGTTAAAAAATCATACATCAAAAAAAAAAAAAAAAGGAGAAAAATAGAGAGAGCCCAAGTCTCATTTCTTGCTCCATGTAAATGACTTTCTAGTAGGGGTGTTCGCGGTGCAGTCTATTGCGGTTTTATACTCGCCCAAACCCGATCCATTATTTGCGGGTTTTTAATACTTTAGACCAAACCCAACCCAATAAGTCTAGAGATTGCACTTTGCGGTTCCTTCGGGTTGGGGCGGGTTGAGGCGGTTTTTGCCGTCTTAGCTTTTCCTATTTTAGTGAAGTTTTTTTTTGGAGACTTTACTTTACTATTTCGTTATTGTACTTTTATCTAAGAATAAAATTCTTGAATGTTTCATAATCCTATGAACAATACTACTTTTTCATAATATTTAGCTTTAATTTGTTAACCTAGTTAAAGTCTATATTCGCTATATAAAGATCAATAATTGTTATTCAAATACAAAACCGAACAAGACTTTTTCAAACAATAAACAAAAATTGAAAATACTTTAATTATTAAAGTTGATATTGGTGGTTGGCAATCGATAGAATTTAACTTGAATTGTTAATAAGTTGTGTCGAGTAATTTTAGGGGACAAATTAGGTTCTGGGGTTGAGACGGTAAATTAAAAGTATTTATGTGCTTAAATTATATTAAATAATAAAACACAATTTGTTATTTTATATACATGCGATTGGGTGCGGTTTATGCGGTTTTTTGAAATATAAACCCAAGCCCGATCATAATTTGCGGTTTTTTTTTTTTTACGAAGCCCAAGACTAACCCATTCATCGTGCAACCCGCAAATTGCAGTTGGTTTGGGTTGGGGCGATCGGTTGGGGCGGTTTGACGGTTTTATTGAACACCCCTACTTTCCACCACATTTATCAGGTTTTACCGTTGTTTTCCTCGGCAGCGGTGGAGCCGCCATTTATGGCCTTAGACCCATCTTCCTCTGCAGCGGAGCCACCATTCTTGCCCTCCTCGACTACTTCATCCGTCTTGAAAAAAGGCACACTACTCACAAATATAGGTACTGGACTCTTAACAATAAAGATATCATCCTCATTTTTATACTTATACCACATTGCCCAATACAAATAGTTAAAGAAGTTTAGCACACTCAAGATTGCCAAAAACCAACAGAACAAATTCAAATTATTCCTATCCAAATCTTTTCCATATAGTCACCCCTTTTTACTAAGTGCAATACTTTAAGTCACACCAGTTATAGCATCCACGAAAACACTACTCAAAAAGTACCCAAACGAGAGCGAAATCCAAGTAAAAGAAGTCGAAAGTGACTTCATCCCCGCAGGTGCTTCTTTTTAGAAAAACTCGAGCAATCCCACGAGAGTAAACATATCAGCAATCCCGAAAATCCCATACTGAAAAGAAAGCCAAAAAAGACTAATAGGCTTCAATGGATTCTTCAAAGATTGGTTCCTTCTTGTCACTTCACAATGGATGCAATCGACATAGACAGAGCCGAGAGCACTAGGCCAACGCCTACACGTTGAAGCTGAGTGATACCCGAGGGGTGTTTTGTTATTTTACGTGCAAAGGGTACGAAAAAAGGGTCATAGATTGGAATGAGAATGAACATGAAGATTAGTGGGATGACTGGAATTGATGCTGAGGGTACTTGAAACGAGCCTAGGTAAGGGTCCATTCGATAAACTTGCTAGACTGAGAACGTTTGGATCTGGGCCAAGCATTTGTTCATTATAATTGTGCTTGCTATTATAGGTAGCATTCTAGTTAGGACTTTTGCTTCTTCTACGTGTGTTACTGTGGAAACTTTCCATGGAGAGGGCTCCGTGTTTGCAGGGAGAATTGCCGCTTTGTCTAGTTTTCTACGGTTCATGAGATATCAAGAATCGACAAACTTTTAGATAAATTTTCATCTTTGATGAGTAGAAATGATTACAAGAATCATTACCTAAATTGTTCGTTATGATCAATTTTTTCTTCTGTTGATTCTGAATCTTTCTTGTTGAGTTCATACAACTCACTTGGGCTATCCGGATGAGACAAATTCCGATTCTTTATTGACACGACTATTACCTGATCAAGAGGCCAAATCACAAAACAAAAATCACTTATGAACTCTTTCTTTTGGAACTTTAAGACGATAAAAAGGCTTCCAACGACAAGAAACACAAAACCAACAAACGCTCCAATTGTAGTAATAAGAAATCCTTTCCACCAATTTTCATTATTCTTATTATATAGTAGCAACCCAAACAATGAAAGTAAATCCAACACTTGCACCGCCAACTGTACTAAGCAACAACCAATTGAAATAGCTAGCAAGGCTCTTAGCTTCCTTCGGATCCTTGGCATCAATTGGTCGGCTCCGAGGGCCGGAAGAGCTCCCCTGACTCCACAGCTAACAAAGCTAACGTGGCATAGAAATAAACAGATACGCCACCTTCCAAGCAATTAATTCGATTTTCCAATACAAGGCTTTGGTAGCAAACTTTGAGTGTGAGCTTGTATTGTCATCATTGCTAAAGCCTAATTGGATTAAAACTTAATTTAATTTAAGTATGTACTAAGGAAAACATAATTTAGGAAACCGAGGTATATATATGCATGGATTCGACGGGTGTGGAACCTGTTGGTGTAGGTGTCGGAAATGAAACCACCAACGACCGTTAGAAGGAAAGTCGAGCCCATGAGGTTTGTGAGAGTGTTTGCTGAGGTGGGTAGATCAATGTATATATAAGTTGTGGCCAAAGTAGAGAACTAAACTCACCATGTTGGCTACAAAGCCCATGTTATCCAATGCTATTAAAGCTATATAAAAAAAGAAAGGAAGATAGAGTAAAAGACCATTATAATAATATTATATATATAGACAAGTTTTGTGCAAGAATTAACTAGAATTTTATGGTTCACCATACCATAAGGCTGTGTTTGGTTTGAGGATTTGAGGAAGTGTAGAAAATGAAAATCTATGAAAAGTAGAATTAAAGAAAACATGGATTTTCAAGTTTGTTTGGCTGCTAAGAAAACTTATGTGTAAAATAAAGTTCTTGAAAATAATTTTCATTTGTTTTGTTTGGTTTCCGAGAAAAGAGAGAGGAAAAACAAATAAAAACACAAAAATGAGTTGTAACACATGTTTTTTTTTTATTATCTTTTTTCTTATCAAAATGATATTCTTTTACACCAATATATAATTTTAAGTCTTTACAAAATTATTATGAAAACAAAAAATGAAGTCCAGTATTCACAGTATAACATAATTCACAACTAGAATCCTTAATCGCTTTTACATTGATCCATCCATGTCAAACAACATCAAGCTATATATGTCATATACACTTTACACAGATCAATAATTTCATTTAAAATGACTTATAAGAGTCGAAAATCATATAATATGGAAAACATGCCAAATATGCAAAGGACATCAAACAAATTTCTCAATATCCATTAACATGAAACTAATATGAAGCATAAAATCCAATCTCCATATGCAACAACAAAAAAAATCAATGTCATTAACACTCATCCATGTCATTGACATCAAGCTAATACCAAATTCTTAAATTTTGAAGTACTATTCATCAAATAAGTTTGAACCAAATTTTACCAACAACCAGATTTTCTTTTTCTCTGCTGGGCACTTGTGGAACGCATGGGCTGGTTTTTTATCCTCCTAAGGCTTTGGTACACAGTCATTTGTGAAATATCAGACATACCACCTACTCCGGCAATCTCCTCTAGCAACTGATCTTCTGTATAGTCTGGTTCCATTGCAGCAGCAATACTATCCATCCTACCTCTCAACCACTTAAGTTCTTCACTTACTACAACAACCATCCTAGTCTTCTTTCTCTTTGGCTCTTCATCAACTTTTTTGTAGTCTATTGGAACTTTGGATGAGGAAGATATGTCATTCTCATGGGAAAAATCTATTCCTACATTATCATCATCCTTATATATTTTTTCCTCAAGAGTATCACTATCACATGCCCCATTATTTTGTTCTTTCGCCCAATGAAGTTGCCTTTATTTTGGGCCAGGTGCCTTACTTCCTGTAGCACGATCATTTCCAAAAAGCTCATTTAGCTTTTTATAATTCGGAATAGGAGTGAATCGATATTGACTCGAAAGGGGCTTTGCCTATATCATTTGAATTAAAATATCTTAGTATCATATCTCATTGTGTATTTGAGATTAAATGAATTAAAATTGATGAGCAAGCTCAATACCATGCCCACATCCAGTTGTTCCTCTGTGAAAAAAACCTAAAATTTGAACATCAAAAAAGTTACTGGTATTCAAGTAGTCTACTATTTTGCCTTCTACTACTTTGCTGCTGAATTTATACATATTTACAACTTAGTCATTGAACTATTCATTTTAAATCTCAATTTCCAAGGTCTTATTATGCGGATTTCAATAAAATTATTTATTAAAAATAAAATGATTACCAATTCTTTTCAGTAAAACCATATAATACAATAAACATCATAAATGGAATTTTATCAGAAAGAAGGATTTCAATATTAGTACGACACAATATCTTATCATGTACACTTCTAACCACAATTGCTACTAATGAAAACAAGTTGATGCATAGTTCAAGGTACATAGCTCCTGGACCAAGAATGCCAGGAAAAAGTAGCTAGCAAGTAAGACACAAAGTGCAAACTCGTAAAAAAAATGTTCCTGATCATATACACCTCCAGATACAATGAAATATTTTTGCAGCACAGATCAATAAACATACATGTGAGCTATCAAGCAATAGGGCAACATTAATTTTAATTCATATGATGTCAATAAAAAAGTTGATTGGATATGATTCACATATAGTAAACAAAAAAAAAATCAATCAGAGGTTTACCTTAATATAAACTGCCCATACCGAAAGTTCTACTTCTATCATTTTGTTTGAGTCATTATATCCAAATCTACTACCATTTTTTAGCATATCTCGGAGCAATGCAAGATGCTTCTTCAAAGTCCTTACACGATTCTTCACATGGGTGGGATCACAAGATATGTTAAACTTATCGGACATCGCTCTTGATGTAGCTCTATAGGCAGCTTTAGTAAAAGTTCCTCCAATCTTTTGTCCTTTGAGGTTTTGCTCCATAAGTGAATCAACTAAGCAATCATCTATGGCATCATTCCATTTCAAATTTTTCTTTGCATCTTCTTGATCAACATTATACAATACATAAAACGCTTATTATAAAATAGAATGATATAAGCTTATTTTAAAATAGAATGATATCACACAAAATCACATCTATCAAGATAAGTTATATGAAAACTAGCAATAGCTAAACAATGCAATTCAATAATAAAAGTATTCATAACAACTTAATTTGAGACACCAAGTCAATATAAGAAAGATAACTAAAGTTAATAAAACCTCATCAAATCTATTAAAATCGACGATGTATATTATAATTTCTCCACATATCAAGTGCAATATGTTCTCTTAAAAGTTCTCCTTCCCTACACTCATCAACCAAGCTTGGATAAATTTCTGCTGTTGGATAAGGATGAAGATGAAGGCACTAAAGAAAGTTTGATAAGGGAGGTTTTGATGCATTCCAAAACTTCAAAGATTGGCTAAGTATGGAGTAACTTAGCTGATAAACTTATCAAGGAATTTTGACTAAGTAATGAAGACATCAGAAGAGTCAAAGTTTCAAGGTCCAAGACTTCTGATCTGCTGAAGTAAAGTTATCAGACTAGTGAAGATCAGCCGACTCAAATCAGATTTGTTCAAGTTTGAGATCAGCCGAGTTCACCATCAGACTTATACTTTCGTCAGCCAAGTGAAGAAGATCATGAAGTGTTCCCAACGGTAATAAATGCCCCTTGGTGTAATAAATGCTGAAGTACGAGGATATTTAAGACAAATGATTGAAGAAAAGCTTCGCATCAGCCGAATGCATTTAATGCTGCATTTAATGCTGCCTGCAGAATAGTACTGTTCATAGTACGGACAGACTGCAAAAGAGCCGTTCGCGGATTTCAAGGACCAGTACTCGAGGAATTTGAATCCTGTCTCTCTTCAACGGACACTTTTCAATCCTCAAGTATAAATAGCTGAAAGAGACGAAGAAGAAAAAAAGCAACACAATCTCTGAGAAATTTTCGAAGCAAAATTCTTTAAGTCTCAAGAACAGCTCACTCATCAGCTGAGTCATTTGTTGACGAAAGCCGAGTTGAAGAATCAAGAAAAATACATCTTCTGAGTGATTTTGTAAACAAGAGTGTTGTGCGGAGTTGTGATCCATCTTTGTGAGTGATCAAACTTCAGAGAATAGGTCTTCTGTGTGATTTCCTATTGCGAACTTGTGGTCGTTTCATTTGTTGTTCGACGCAAGCAGAGTATACTGTAAACTTTGTGATTATAGTATAACCCAAGATCTGTGTGACTTGGAAGAGTGGACTAAAGGATATTCAAATCCATATAACCACTATAAAAATTACTTGTGTTTTTACATTGTTTTAAATCTGCATATCTTCTGTTTGCATGAAAACACATTAAGTTAACTGTTTGAAAAAGAGATAAATAGGAGTTTTTTAAAACTGGGGAAATGTTTTTCAAACTGCTAAGATTACTTGTGAAAAACACTTTGAAAATCCGCTGCAAGTACTCTAAGTATTAAAACTGATTTTAACAAAATCAGCTAAGTAACCATCAGACGAGTGGTCAACAAAGCTGCTCAAAGATTTGTTCGCGAGCAAAATTGTAACTAACTAATCTGATCAGCTTAGTCTGTTCAGTTTAAAGTAAAAGTTTTAAAGTTAAAATTTGAAGAAAATTTTAAAGAGGTTTATTCACCCCCCCCCCTCTAAACCTCTTCTGACCACTTGGGACCAACATCTGCCGTTCTTCTCGCAAATTCTTTATCAACCTCTGCAATAAGGTTTTTATCAGGATCGACACCCATTAGGTAATTATGAAGGATGCAACCTGCCATGATGGGGGCTATTTCGCACCCTACATACTAGTCTGATCGAACAAAGATTACAAGATCGATTCGACCAATTCTAACGGATCGAGATCTTCTTACTGACCCAGCCTGATGCCGCTCGCTCCGAGTAAAGATTACACTCCGGACCCTAGAAGGATAGGTTGGGCCGAGTCCAACTAGGACTATGATTCCTTGTAGTACTAGGTTTAGCGTAATATAAATACCTAGTTATTCATTGTATAAGAGGACTACGAATTCTCTTAATTCTGAGATTACACAAGAATACATTGATAACAATAGAACTCAATAATATCCATTGTTATTGCAGAACTTTACCTCCATATCATTGCGTTCTTAATTTCGTTAATGGTTTTACTTCTTGCCTTTGATTATTGCTTTTCTTTGTAAACGATCCATCCAGAATAAAGTAACAGAACCCAATATACTGAATAATTCAATATCCAAACCCCCGATATCACAAATTCACTGATATTAATTTAACCCGACGAAAAACGGTTAAATCAGTTGGCGCCCACCGTGGGGCTAGGTTAATTATTCGATCGACATATGGCTCGCCCAAGGAAAAGCGCCCGTGTCGGAGCAAGAAGTAACACAACCACCGGTCATGACACATCTGAAGATCCACGGGAGAACGACAATAATAACGTTCCCAATACCGACGAGAATTTACAGAATACCCATCCCCGAGATCATGAACCCCTAGGAGGTCCTCCCGGCACGATACAGGAAGAGCCGGAAGTCCCCGAGATCCCTGCTCCTCTCCCGGGTGCTCAGGAGAAATTACGACAAATAGCGATGCTCTTTAAATCACTCTCCCCGGAAGAATTACTTGTGCTTGATCAAATTCCGCAAAACACTAGGGCTGCCAGGACAATTCCTGCTCGGAGAACGCCCGGACAAAACGATCATGTATCTCAACAAGCTGATAGCCCACCAAGCGAGCACCGCTCGCTACACAGTCCACAACAGGACAATTCGAAACCCTCCGACAACAATCCTCGAAGGAAACGAGGTCACAGAAAAACCCCGGCGAGGCGCAGTAGATCCAGGGAACGAACAATTATCCCTATTGAGGATGATATAGATGATACAATCCCTGATCGACCACGAACGGCTCGACTGACGGAAAGAGAAATTGAAAGGATGGTGCAGGACCGACTTGAACAACGCTTACGGTCTATTCAAAATCCGTGGGCCCGAACCACGGAACTCCAGGAAAGCCTTGCGGCCTGTTCTCCCTTCTGCAGGGAAATAAAAGAGGCACAATCGATCGGACAAGTCCCGGGCAGACTACCTCGCTACGATGGAACCACTGACCCGGATGATTATATTTTTAGCTTTACGAACATTATGAATCTATATGCCCACTCCGCCGAATACACTGCCAAGCTAATGGTGACAACATTCGAAGGACTCGCGTTGGATTGGTTTGCCAAACAGCCGGCCAATTCCATATTCAGTTTCCGAGAATTATGCAATAAACTAACACAGCAATTTGCCAGTCTGAAGAGACAAAAACTGCCGATGAGTTACCTAGGAACAATATACCAACAAGAGGGGGAATCCCTAAGAAATTGGTTGGCAAGATTCAACGTAGAGTTACTCAAAATCGACTCTCCGAATATCGATTACATAATTTCTATCCTCTTCGACCTCACTAAAAACAGGCAGTTTGGAAACGCCCTCAGCCGAAAACAACCGAGAACGTTTGCCGACATTATGAGCTTGGCTTCTAAATATATGACTCAAGAAGAGATGAATTCCTTTAAGGATAAAAACAAAAACAAAGCCACTACCTCAAGCTCAAAACGGCATGACAGGTTTCCTACCCAAAAATCTTTGGATTTCGAGCGATCCTCCAGGAGAGGTAATGTCTTCCAGCGACTGGAATACAACAAAGCCGACCAAGATAGGCAACCCAATTTCTACCAAAGACCAAGAAACCCTGAGCAACCAACCAGAAGCAGGGTGAATCATGTAGAACACCCGAGGTTAAATATTCCAATGGAAGAAATATTGGAAGTTCTAGAAAGAAATAACTGGATTCCCGAGGCGAGGAAAATCGCACAGCCAAGACCAGGATCTCGAAACTACGATCAATACTGTAAGTACCATAGGGCACACGGACATCGAACGGAGAATTGTTTTCACCTTAAGAGAGAAGTTGAGAAACTAATCGAGCAAGGAAAACTTGACGAATACATAGAGCGAGACAATCGAAAAAGGGAAAGAAGTAGAAGCCCTCGAAACGGAAATCAAAGGAGAAGTTCCCGTCGAAGGTCACCAGAACATCGACCTACTCAGGAGTTGAATCACGACCAGATCAATGGAACTATCCACACTATATCCGGGGGGCCTGCGGGTGGAGATAGTCGCAATGCTCGACGAAGAATGGCCAGATCCTTAATTGCAAGTTCTAAATATCCAAAAGAAATATGGACGTTAGAAAACAGGCCAACAAATCACGAGCCGATTAGCTTTAACGAAGGCGAAGTACCTAAAAACATTACTTGGGATACGAAAGAAGATAACCCAGATTTCCCTATGGTAGTGTCGTTAGAAATAGCGAATTACAATGTGAAAAGAATCCTAATCGATAATGGAAGCTCAGCAAATATCATCTCCAGGGAGGTTTTAGCACAAATGAACCTCGGACAAATAAACCTACAAAAGGTAGCCACACCGTTAATAGGCTTTGGAGGGTCCGAGATCATCCCCAGCGGAACGATATCTTTGAGTGTATCGCTCGGAAAGAAGCCACTTCGAACAGTGAAGCTGGTAAAATTCCTAGTGGTAGAAACACCCTTCGCCTATAACGCTATATTAGGGCGACCAGCCCTTAACCTTTTTCGAGCTGTGGTCTCTACCTATCACCAGAAAATAAAATTTCCGACCGATAGCGGCATTGGAGAAATAACGAATGACCACTGTATGGCGTGGGATTGCTACAGCACGTCGCTGACCTTGAGAGAACATCCTAACCCTATTACTCCGAGCAAGAGAAAGATCGAAGACGATCCAATTAGAAATGAGGTCGAAAATCCTATTACTGATCGATTAGATAAAAAGGGGGAAGAACCACTAGATTTATCCTTGCAACCCCCAGAACATAAAGATATAATTCTGGTAGAAGGCGACTCGTCCAAAAGGACAAGAATTGGTACAGAATTGAGCAAAGAAGGAGAAGTAATGTTAATCGAATTTCTAAGAAATAACGTGGACGTTTTCGCTTGGAGTGCAAATGACATCGAAGGGATCGATCCTCGAGTAATCAAGCATACCCTAAAAATTGACCCTTCGGCGAAACCCGCCAGACAGAAGAAAAGAAATCATGGACCAGTGAAAGATAAAATCATTAAAGCCGAAGTTGAAAGACTGATGGAAGCAAAACAAATCCGAGAAATACATTTCTCGGAGTGGCTATGTAATGTTGTACTAGTAGCAAAGGGGGATAAAAAGGACAACAAATGGAGGATGTGTAATGATTTCACCGACCTTAACAAGTTATGTCCACGCGACCCTTACCCCCTCCCAAGAATCGACTTATTGGTCGACTCGACTGCTGGCTTTGCGCTGTTCAGCATGATGGACGCCTTCCAAGGCTTTTACCAAATATACATGGACGAGCGCGACCAAGAGAAGACCGCATTCATAACCGAACAGGGAGTATACTGCTTTATAGTAATGCCGTTCGGATTAAGGAACGCTGGGGCTACATACCAAAGATTGGTAAACCTAATGTTCAGGGAGTTAATCGGAGAAATAATAGAGGTCTATGTAGACGACATGTTAGTTAAAAGTATGAATGAAGCGGATCACGTAAAACATCTAGATCGATGTTTCCAAATCTTAAGAAAATATCGTATGAAGTTGAACCCCGCAAAATGCACCTTCGGTGTTAAGTCAGGAAAATTTTTGGGATATTTGGTACACCAGCGAGGAATAGAAGCCAACCCAGAAAAAATTCGAGCCATAACTGAAATGAAACCTCCCAAGACCATCTCTCAAGTGCAAAGCTTGGTTGGGAAGATCGTAGCGTTGAATAGATTTATATCTAAATCGGCGGATAGAAGCTTGCCCTTTTTCCAAACACTTCGAAAAGCGAAAAACTTCGTTTGGACCGAAGAATGTGAACGAGCTTTCGAACAACTCAAAGAATATTTGACATCCCCTCCGATGTTGGCCAAACCGACAGAAGGGGAACCATTGTACTTATACATCTCCATCTCCGATACGGCCGTTAGCTCAGTCCTAATTAAGATAGAGGGTTCAGAGCATAAGCCTGTCTATTATCTCAGCAAGTTATTACAAGGGGCGGAGAAGAATTACTTGGAAATAGAAAAATTCACGCTGGCCTTAGTAGTGGCTGCACGAAAACTCCGACCCTACTTCTTAACCTACAAAATCATCGTTTTGACGAATCAACCGCTAAGGCAAATCCTAGCAAAACCAGAAGCCTCCGGACGACTAATCAAATGGGCCATCGAACTCAGCCAGTTCGAGGTAGACTACAAACCGAGGATTGCCATCAAGGCCCAGGTGTTGGCCGATTTTATACTAGAAACACCGACGCAAGCGTCGAGCTGCCACAACAACGATGTCTTGATGATCGAGGATCAAACTTGGTTAATGCATGTCGACGGTGCTTCATGCCGAGAAGGGGGAGGCGCCGGAATCAACTTCACTGGACCAAATAAGGAAGATTTGAATTACGCGATAACATTGGACTTCGTCGTAACAAACAATGAAGCCGAATATGAAGCGTTAATCGCAGGAATGGAGATGGCGATAAAAGCCAACATAAAGAGTCTTAAGGTACTAACTGATTCGGAATTAGTACAAAGACAAATAGAAGGCCTATACGAGGCTAAAGAATTCAATATGATCAAATACCTCGCCAAAGTGAAATCTCTAGCTGGGAAATTTGAAAGCTTCAGTACCCAGAACATCCCACGTTCGGAAAATAAATGGGCCGATCAGCTATCAAAATTCACAGGATCCCATGACGGAAAGACCGAACGGGTGATTAACTGGTTAATATCTAATACACCAGCAATCGACATCGATGAAATACCGATAATCGATATAATGGAAATCGAAGAAGCCGAAGAAAACTGGATGAACCCAATGAAAGACTATCTTCAAGATGGAAAACTACCATCTGATCAGAATGAAGCTCGGAAAATAAAATATCGAGCCCCAAAGTATACACTTGTAGAAGGAAAACTCTACAGACGATCAGTATCGGGAATTCTCCTGAGATGCATCCCTGAATCACAAACCATGGATATACTGCGAGAAATACATGAAGGAGACGCAGGAAATCACAGTGGATCGAGGGCATTGGCCTTAAAATGTCTCAGAACAGGTTACTATTGGCCAACCATCAATAAAGATGCCGCTCAATATGTCCAAGAATGTCATCACTGCCAGATCCATGCTAACATATGCCATCGACCAGCAGAAAATATGCACCCTATCCCGATTTGTTGGCCATTCGATCAATGGGGAATGGACATCGTGGGACCTTTCCCAACAGCTAGATCAAAGAAATCCTATGTCCTGGTCGCTGTAGAATACTTCAGCAAATGGATAGAATGCGTCGCCCTCGCACGAATAACCCAATTCCAAGTTATTAACTTCCTCTGGAAATTCATAGTCTGTCGATTCGGCATCCCAAGGGTCCTTATCTCCGATAATGGAACTCAATTCGCGGGAAAACAGATAATAGAATGGTGTACAAGACTCGGAATTCAACAAAATTTTACCTCGGTAGGACATCCTCGAGCAAATGGACAAACTGAAGTAGCAAACCGAGAGATAATAAAATCTTTGGAAAAAAGGTTAGGAGCCGCCAAAGGAAAATGGCTCGATGAGCTACCAGGAGTTTTGTGGGCTAATCGAACTACGGTAAGAAATTCAACTGGGGAAACCCCATTCAGCTTGATATATGGGTCGGAAGCTGTTATCCCTGTGGAAACTTTAATTCCAACTCCAAGAATAGAGATGTTCAATAAAGAAGAAAATGAAAAGGCGAGGGAAAATGACGTTGATTTAACAGAAGCCTTAAGAGATAAAGCTGCTGTACGCCTACAAGCCACTAAGGCAAATATGGAGAAAGCATACAATCAAAAAGTACGCGTCCGAACCTTCAAAGAAGGGGACTTGGTTTTGAAAAAGGTAGAAGTATCCAAGCATGTGGGAAAGTTACAACAAAATTGGGATGGACCTTACATCGTCATTGGCGTAGGAAAGAAAGGTTCATACAAAATTGCACACATGGATGGGACAGCCTTACCAAGAACCTGGAACGCAGTCAACCTTAGGAAATACTATGGTAAATAAATTTTAGCAGATTATACTGCATTGTTTTATTTTTACTTTATCAAGTTTTAATCCTTGTAACAAAGGCCCTAGCCTAGAGTTCAAATAGTAAAAATTTTAGCATTTTCTATACATCGATTATTTCGATTAACGCTCTGTGGAATTACACTAGCATATTGATAAATATTAGAGCGAAACGAGTCGAGTATACATTGATCCGCTCAATAAACACTCCTCGATTTATATCAACAGCAAAAAAGACTTTTTGGTGATAAACCTAAGTCTAAATTATAAATGAGTCGAGTATACATTGATCCGCTCAATAAACACTCCTCATTCCGACGACAAAAACGAGTTGAGTAAACATCGATCCGCTCGATAAAAACTCCTCGACATACATATTCAACGATCAAAAAGACTTCAGGTACTAAAAACCTAAGTCTAAAACAAAACGAGTTGAGTAAACATCGATCCGCTCGATAAAAACTCCTCGACATATATATATTCAACAGTAAAAAAGACTTTTTGGTGATAAACCTAAGTCTGAATTATAAATGAGTCGAGTATACATTGATCCGCTCAATAAACACTCCTCATTCCGACGACAAAAACGAGTTGAGTAAACATCGATCCGCTCGATAAAAACTCCTCGACATACATATTCAACGATCAAAAAGACTTCAGGTACTAAAAACCTAAGTCTAAAACAAAACGAGTTGAGTAAACATCGATCCGCTCGATAAAAACTCCTCGACATATATATATTCAACAGTAAAAAAGACTTTTTGGTGATAAACCTAAGTCTGAATTATAAATGAGTCGAGTATACATTGATCCGCTCAATAAACACTCCTCATTCCGACGACAAAAACGAGTTGAGTAAACATCGATCCGCTCGATAAAAACTCCTCGACATACATATTCAACGATCAAAAAGACTTCAGGTACTAAAAACCTAAGTCTAAACAAAACGAGTTGAGTAAACATCGATCCGCTCGATAAAAACTCCTTGACATATATATTCAACGATAAAAAAGACTTTCAGGAACTAAAAACCTAAGTCTAAACAAAAAGGTTTGAGTAAACATCGATCCGCTCGATAAAAACTCCTCGACATATATATATTCAACGATCAAAAAGACTTTTGGTATGAAAAACCTAAGTCTAAAACAAAACGAGTTGAGTAAACATCGATCCGCTCGATAAAAACTCCTCGATATATGTTCTACGATCAAAGAGATTTATGGGTTAAAAACCTAAGTATAAACAAAACGAGTTGAGTAAACATTGATCCGCTCAATAAAAACTCCTCGATTAATTACAACGACAAAAAGACTGTTTGGTTAAAAACCTAAGTCTACAAATCGAAAACGAGTCGAGTAAACATTGATCCGCTCAATAAAAACTCCTCGCTCAAACTTATCGATCTAAAGACTGTTTGGTTAAAAACCTAAGTCTAATAAAATGCTAACAATCGAGTAAACATCGATCCGCTCGATAAAAACTCCTCGATACATATCTAATACGATCAAAAAAAGACTTTTGGGGTTAAAACCCTAAGTTTAAACAAAACGAGTCGAGTATACATTGATCCGCTCAATAAACACTCCTCAATATAATTTCAACGATTTAAAGACTTTTTGGGTTAAAAACCTAAGTATAATTACAAACGAGTCGAGTATACATTGACCCGATCTATTCTTAACGATCTACACGATTCGCTGATACGTCTAAAGTTTTGAAGATGAGTCAAGTATGAATCCGTATACTCGGAAATTGCTCCTCGTAAATAAAAATTATGACAGAATCAACGACAAAGAAGATGCAAGAGATAAAAGTAATATTTTATTCATCAAATCAGTTACATACAAAAGTCCTACGTTACAAAGATCTGCTTGCTACTTAAAGATCGTTACAATAATTTGGATAACATGATCCTATAGGATCTACTATCTTCACGACAATGTCCACGGAAACACCAATCTCCTTCCTAGTACCTCGTCGATTATAATAAACCACCTGAGAAGCATGCTGCTCAGGATGGTCGACTTCTTTAGTTCGATGGCCAGGCTCTGAAGATCAAATGTTGTTCCAGATGAAATGAACATTACCAGCCAGATAGCTAGCAATGCTCACTCACCCGCAAGAAGATACTGCTTTTACTTTATCTATAAAACATTTTACTCTCGAGCAGCATCTCTTCAGGACCGCCGTGAAACGGTAACCTTACCGGCCACCCCGGTGGTCTATCAATCCGGAAGTAACCTCCAAGGACGAGGATGGCCGGCAAAGTACGAACCCTCCATGTGCAGACGGAAGCCACGGACCTCTAATGTGATGAAGACTAAGGCAGAGATCTCATGGGATCCGTCGATACAAGGAAGGGCTGACATGGGACCCGTCAATACAAGACTGGGGACAATTTCTTTACTGCGAACGAACAAATCACGATAATGTGACTTCTTGAACATTATGGGGTCCGAAGGCAAAATGAAATCTAAAGAAACAGAGATCTTCATTGTTATGAATGGAAAATAAGGAAACTGTCTACTTATTTATAGGCGCCCGTGAGAATGATCCTACGGATAATAGGAGTTTAATCAAGGGACGAAAACGCGACCCTTTGACTTCCCGAAATAAATGCAAGTAAGTTGGAACGGCGCCCCGTCTGATCGACTCAACAGATCGATGACAAACAAATCTACAGATCGAAGCGATCGACAAAATAATCCAAGAAAACTTAAAGAAGTTCAAAGACCAAAACGACCTGCACGATCATATATGAGGGTCGCCTAATAGAAAATATTAAGAACTCCTCAACGAAGGCATGCAAAATTAGACCGTTGAAAGAGGATAATTGCTTAAAAACGACCAGAGCCTCCACCTTACGGGGGTCGTAACTGCCTCATACGTCATTGGGGGACTACTAAGTTGGCCATACAAGAATTCCATTTAGAATCCAAGAAATCTGACATCGAAATCAGGAGAATAGCCCTCCCTATTCGAAACTATAAGGCCGTCACTGCCTAAATTTCCAAAGAATTGCTGAAGGAGGTCTGAACGGGTCAGATCTGGCCAGGACTGTTACATTTTCCAATTCCTCCCATATCAAGAGTATGATATACTGGCTAGAGAAATATATAATTGAAAAGCTAATGATGGAAGACATGGTTAGGTGAAAAGCACCTAAAGGAAAATTTCCCTCTGAGGAAAAGAAAAACTGAAATTCAACAGGAGGAACAATAACCTCCTTATATAAGATATATGTCATATAAGGACAAATTTATAAGGCATGAATCGAGCATCGACCAGACAGCTAAGGGTTTACACAACGACGATCGTCTGGATTGATCAACAAAGATTAAATATGCGAAGCAAATGTTATACCGTTCAGTTATCTTACAAGCGACCAAAGCAAGATCAAGCTTACTTTCTCCATACTCAAATCTCTCCGCAGAAATAAAAATTCAGATAAGTAAAACTAATCTTTGTCAATTACTACATGATGGTATATTTGTGCGTAGCAATTACATATATGAAAAAGATATATCATTAGAATCAAGGCAAGAATCTGCCTACAGAAGAGATCATAATATTTCCATTTTAGTACTTCTCCCATTACAAAATTTCAGCCCAAACGAATGCACAAATGTTGGGCGACAAAAAAAAAAAAAAAAAAAAAAAAAAAAGAGACAGTCCAAGGTCTGCCAGATCGAATAAAGATCATTGAGAAGAATCGCCAGAGGGGCGACCAGCAGAAACAGGCCTCCGAGGAGTTAGGTTACCAGCAAACGCCATCAACTCCTCCTGGCGCTTAAGATAACCGGCATCATAACCATCATCATATGCCTGTTGACGAGATCCCTCTGCCGACGCGGCAGCCTGAACTAGGTCGCCTTTCTCTTTCTCAAGAATAACTTTGTCAGCCTCTAACTTTTGGAGATCATCTTTAGCAAGTTGCAGCTGCAGCTCCAAACCCCTGGTTTTAGCTTTCTCCGACTCCAGCTGACCTTGAAGAGCTCTCCGACTATTCCACAGTTCATCATTTTGCACACCCAGCTGGAGTGCAAAATACTTGCCCTAAAAACAGAAAGAGTAAGAAAAACCGCCGTACAACAAAGAATTCAAAACAAAGGACAGGAAAAATGTTCGAAATATGTTTACCTGTTCACATATCTTCACCAGAGATTGAACAAGGCGAACATTGGAAGTACCTTCGAGCTTCCTCAATTCGCCGGGCAAAATAGTACTCATACCTAAGTCCCAAGACAAAGCATCAGGTTCAACAGAACCAGGCAGCTCGCTTGTCAAAGGGACACCGTCGGAACGTGGAGTCTCCGACAAAAGAATGTCATTAACCTGCATAAGCACACAGCGATCATCTAACGGACGAGGGGAATCCCGCTCGTTGGGACTAACAGAGGTCTCTTTGCCGGAAGCAGATATAACGGTCCGACGATCAGACCTCGACCCAGATCGACCCCCAGAAGGTCCCCCAGACTCAAAAGAAGCAGTCGTTACAGTGGTATCATGAAACAGATATTCAGGACCATATTGTGAAATAGACTGCGTTATGGAAGGATTGACAGAAAAACCATCACCGACTTGCCCTTCACTAACTAGCAGGGCAGTAGAAGTAGAAAAAGGAAGGGAACTAACAAAATCCCCTCCATGAGATCCATACTCGTAAGAAGAAAAACCTGAAGAAACAGGTATGTCGTAAACCGGTTCCATGTTCGATGGATCTCCGAAAGCTAATCGACCTGGGGAAGACCTATTACCTCCCGCGGGGGTAGAAGAAAAGTTTGGTTGGAGGAGCGACGAACTAACTTCTGATAAAGGTTGGGTCGTGGTAATAGGAGTATCGATCATCGAGCTACTAACTGAGGACGAACGAGGAGGCTCCATCGAAGGCCCTTCTCTTCGAAATTTCTTCGATCTATTATCCCTAGCGCCCTCACGAGAAGGTCGCTTCGAAGTATTACCGAAAAGGTTACTCATGATCGGATTACGGAAAAATATAAATTAATATCGAGGAAGTTTATCGACTAGCTCAAGAAAGAGTATTATGTTAAGAGAAGAGTATAGCAGTAAAAAAGACAAGTCAAATTTTACCTCTCGTATTTATACTGCACGAAAAGACGCGACTAACCCGAAGAAAGGGCGCGAAACAGGAAAACTGACCTTGGAGCAAACGCTAGAATTTGAAAAGACGCATACATAATGATTACGGCAAATTAAATGACTTGTCTGAATTATTACAGCGGATGTGAAAAGACACGACTGTCAGAATACGAAACGTTTGGTGTACAAAGTAGGAAAGCTAAGTTACAATTAAACCTACGAGTGGATAATTACAAATATTATTTCAAAAATAGAACCACTATTCTAAGAAGCCTGGTCGCTATCGGGAATCTTCTGTTCGCCACCGACGTCCATGTCGTCTTCTTCTTCTTCTTCATCTTCCGGATCGATAAATGTATCATCGAGCTCATCGTTAACATCTGAAGGAGGAATTGGCAATGGATTTCCGTACTCTCCGACAAGGTGAGCTAAAGGAAGACCTTGATATACGACATCTGGAACTTCAGAGGAAGAGTAAAGCTCGCCATAACGATTCAACCGGATATGAGCTGCCTTAAAATACTCCTTCCGACGATCCTCGATCATCTCCAAAGCGACCAGTTGATGAATCGATTTTTTAAAAGTATTCTCAAGAAGAGGACCGACCATCCGGTACACCAACGCCGTATGAACAGGAGAATTGAGGAATTCACGAACAACTTGTTCGTCAGATTTCCTAACATATCGATCTCTTTGCCTAAGTGGGACATCATTTTCGTACTCCTCTAAAGAAGCTTCAAGGCTTGATACTTGAGATTCAAGCTCACTAATTCGAGTCGTACTCTGCAACTGCAATTCCTCTAATTTTCTTGCCATTTGATTGGCTTGTTCTTGAGCACGAGAAACCTCTATTACCCTATCTATCATTTCTTGATCTTCGGTCCCGGCAGCACGAGTCTCTACGACGGGAACAGAGGAAGATGTCGAGGGACCAACTTCTGAACCGGAAGATTTGTGAAGTAAAACTTTATATTTCTCTTCAAGGAATTCGCACTGTTGTTTCCAAAGAGAATTTTCATAGGCGTATGATGTCAGACAGGTGTTAACCTGAAATAACGAAGGGGTCAGAAAGAAACGAATTAGCAAATTAAGAAAATCCTAAAAGATCACTTCATCAATAGAAAGAAAAAGGTCTCACCTTTTCAGCATAAAGAGAAGCTCGCTGGAATTTCTCCAAAGGATCCTTATGAAGAAGCTTATTAAGATCACGAGTAAGAACGCCAGACAAAAGAATACGGGTCGCCTTATCAACCGCATTCTCATTATTATCATGAATAAGAGAATCCTTCTCGGAATAACCAGCAGCCCTCCTTCCCTCTAAATGATCCTCGATCATTTCGACCAGAGTAGGCTTTGGATGTTTATCTCCAAGTAAAGAAAGGTCGTCACCAGAACGTCCATAGTAACTCCTTTTTCTATCAACTGGATTATTAGTAGGATGAGGCATCGACCAGCTACGACATCCTCGAATACCCAAAGATGTTCTAAGGTGAAGAGGAGGATAACCAGATCCCGTCCCCTGACGAATGGGGGACTCACGAGAAGAATCTGGAGATTCTCCTCTATTATCCTCAGACTCGTGGCCCGACTCCAGTTTCCTTTTTCGAGATGCCCTCTGCTCAATAGGATTATTCTCTACTGACTTGGAGGATTTCGACAGCACCATTTTTCCCTTCAAAGAATGTCGGGAGTTTTCTACCATATGAGCTGAAAAAGAAACAAAATAAAGTTAATTTCTCCGTATAAAAAGTATAGCGACAATACTAAAGGTCAAATAAAATGCTAACCAAGAGGTTCAGGTGATGAACTGATGGGGAAATTATGGACACTTAACCCCGCCTTACGAAGAAAAGCTTCCCCAATCAGAAGAGCGCTTTGATATTTGTTTGTACGCACCTCGGGAATCTCAGTTATAAATTGTACATCGTCAGGAACAAGTTCGCCAGTTGATGAGCGACCTCCAGGAATCCAACTGGAGCCATGATCCCATGAAAAAGGTATGGTCGAACCGTCCACCGAACGGAGATTAGACGGAGGACGAACAAAGAAGAAATGAGATTTCCATGAAGGATTACTAGAAACCGGAGCATCAAAAATTGCTCGGCTAGGTCGCTGACTAGCAAAGAAATATCCACGATTTGAAGAACTAGAAATATTAAAACGGAAAAGTTGCGTAAAATTGCGGAAAGAAGGTTTAAACCCCTTTGCAATCATCAGAACAGAAAAACAAACCACGAAAGCAACAGAATTTGGAACCAGTTGTGTCAAGCACACGCTGAAAGTTTTCAGAACTTCCAGAAAAAGGGGAGACAAAGGAAGACGCAGTCCGCTATTAAAATGAGCCGTATAAAAGGCTCGACATCCCTCCGGTGGAGTAGTGACCCTATCAGTAGGTGAAGGGAGAATTATCTCAGAACCTTCCGGAAAATATTTGGCATAGTTGTTTACAACATCCGGAAATGTTTCCTCCGTATACGCACAAGCTACGTCTTCAATTGGCTCAGAAACCTGAGGAACGGTACCTTTGCCCCTTTTGGCCCGGGCAGCCACATCCGCGTCGGAAAGGATTCGTACCTTGTAAGTATCCTCTACAGGGACGACGAGGTCAGATACCGTAGTCTGTTCACCCAGAGGGTTAGAATGTAACTCCTCTTCGTTATCAGGAGCGATAATCTCTCTAGGAGAAGACGAAGATCTTCTTACGGAAGCCATCTATATTCTAGTTCTCGGAAGAAGAAGGTCGATGAAAGGAAAATTTATACGACGAACGACCAAACTAGAAAATGACTGCGATCTAAAAGCAAATATAAAAGAGAAATGGCAGACTCGAAAGTCACCTATTTATAAGGAAATGAGAAAAGACGTTTCGAACTCATCGCAGCTACTCAAATTCCCGCCAAAAACGGAAGGATACAAAAAGCCTCCTGAATAGACGCGTGGCGATCCATAATTGGACAGAAGAAACGACTATCTATGATACGTAGCACTCTTTTCCTTACTTAAGATTTTTTCCCACTGGGTTTTTTCTTGAGTAAGGTTTTTAACGAGGCTCCGTTCATAGAAAAGAAACAGTCGACAAGTTTTATCTACTTCTACGAGCTCCTATTATCTATACGCTCGAAGAAGTGAGGGAGTACTGATGGGGGCTATTTCGCACCCTACATACTAGTCTGATCGAACAAAGATTACAAGATCGATTCGACCAATTCTAACGGATCGAGATCTTCTTACTGACCCAGCCTGATGCCGCTCGCTCCGAGTAAAGATTACACTCCGGACCCTAGAAGGATAGGTTGGGCCGAGTCCAACTAGGACTATGATTCCTTGTAGTACTAGGTTTAGCGTAATATAAATACCTAGTTATTCATTGTATAAGAGGACTACGAATTCTCTTAATTCTGAGATTACACAAGAATACATTGATAACAATAGAACTCAATAATATCCATTGTTATTGCAGAACTTTACCTCCATATCATTGCGTTCTTAATTTCGTTAATGGTTTTACTTCTTGCCTTTGATTATTGCTTTTCTTTGTAAACGATCCATCCAGAATAAAGTAACAGAACCCAATATACTGAATAATTCAATATCCAAACCCCCGATATCACAAATTCACTGATATTAATTTAACCCGACGAAAAACGGTTAAATCATGCCAATACGATGTCAGCATGAGTATCAACACTAAAATGAGGTTTTGTCCCACTTCTCAAAATACGATGCCAATACGATGTCAGCATTCGAGTATAAACTACCTAGAATGGGAATTGAAGAAACCTCAACTTCAGGACCCACAGCTGCACTGGTTGCTGCTGAAAATCAAAGAAGACCAGCACAGAAAAGCAAAGATGTGGACTCATCTGACGAAGCATCACTACTCAACAAGAAGGAGTACACTGCTGGAGATGTTGCACTGTTGATGAACAATTTCAAGAAGTTCTACAAGAGAAAAATGAAGAACAAATACAACAATGCTTCTTCTTCTAAACCTAACTTTTCTTCTCAAGATAAAGATGATTATAAATCAAAACTAATGTGTTACAACTGCAGGAAATTGGGACACTTCATCAAAGACTGTCCATATCCAAAAGCAGAAAAGTACACTGAAGAGGAGAAGAAAGTAAGAAAAGAAAGAAAGCATCAGAGAGGAAAAGCAATGATGGCTGAAGCAGAAAAGCTGACTGCTGTCTACTCATCTGATTCAGATTCAGACTCGTCTGATGAAGAATCTTCTGATG
Source organism: Penstemon eatonii (assembly GCA_038501285.1). Classification (NCBI taxonomy): domain Eukaryota; kingdom Viridiplantae; phylum Streptophyta; class Magnoliopsida; order Lamiales; family Plantaginaceae; genus Penstemon; species Penstemon eatonii. The sequence goes on along the minus strand of CM076715.1, from coordinate 52,648,385 downwards.
AAGAAAAACCTGCTCTCCTGTGCCTGATGGCAAAGGACTCTGATGACTCTGAGGATGAGGTAACTCCTCTTAATGATGAATTATTTAATTCATTTGAACAAATGATGCTTAACAATACTGGTATTGCTGAAGCATATAAAAAGCTTAAGGAAGAGATGATTCTGCTAAAAGAGCAAAATAGTTCACTGAAACTCTTAGCTGAAAAGCCAAGGGAATCAGCTGAATATAAACAGCTTGAGCAAGAGCATGAATCTCTGAAAGCTGAGTGTGAGGTTTATAAAGGAAAAATCATGGAACTTGAGAAAATCATTGAGTCTCATGATAAGTCAACTGTTGCATCCATGCATACATCTAGCAAACAGGAGACACCTTTAGAATGGATAAATTAGAATTGAATCATACTGAAAAATTCATATCAGCTGACAATAGTAAGGTCATCCTGTATGTTCAAACTTCTAAACCTACCTCATCTGAGAAAGTGGTAAATGAGAAGAAATCTCCTAAGGCTAAAAAGAGCAAGAGCCTAGCGTAGAAAAACAGACTAGTAAACCCAAACAGAAGAGTCCTAGGAAGTCTTCTGATAAGGTTAAAACTAATCAGACTAGTGAGAAAACTAAGTCGTCTGTTAAAGAGCAAGCATCTAGTAAACCAAAGAAGCATAAAAACAAGAAAAATCAAAATGCTTGGTATGGAAATGAGTCATATTATGTGCAACCTGCTGCATATCATCCTAAGTATCATGCACCTCAATTTCCTAGTTACTATGCACCTTACCCTGCTCATCCAATGCATGCATATCCTGCATATCATGCACCTTACCCTGCTTATGAACATTATTCTTATCATACTGATCATCAACGTGAATTATCTGATAACTATGATGAAAATAAAGCTGTTCATGCTCCTGTCAAAACTCAAAAGCCTAAGAAGCCTAAGACATCAACATCTTGGGTTGTCAAAGGTGAAACTAATCCTTCAGGACCCTCTCAATAAGGGTACCTAAAACAATTTTATTTTTGTTTTGTAGGTTAGGATTAGGAGTAGGAGTAAAGTAGAGAAGATTTGGTACTTGGACAGTGGATGTTCAAGGCACATGTGTGGAAACATACATGAGTTGACTGATGCAGTTGCTGTGGATGGTCCAAGTGTTACATTTGGAGACAGCAAAGAAGGCAAGATTAAAGCTAAAGGAAGATTAATTAAGGGAAACATAGAGATATCTGACGTCTCCTATGTTAAAGGCCTAAAGTATAATCTGCTGAGCATAAGTCAATTTTGTGACAAAGGATATTCAGTCATCTTCTCAACAGATAAGTGCTATGTTGAACAGATTGGTACAAAGAAGGTAATTTTATCTGGAAGAAGACAGGGAAATATCTACATAGTTGACTGGAATTCTGTTGACAAGAATTCAAGTGTTTGTTTGGTGGCACCTGCACCAAGTGAAGTCAGTTGGCTATGGCACAAGAGAATGAATCATTTAAACTTCAAGACCATAAACAGATTAATCAAGAATGATTTGGTAGAAGGGATTCCAAAAACAGTCATGAGCAAAGACAAGCTCTGTGACGCATGTCAGAAGGGTAAACAAATCAAGTCATCTTTCAAAAGCAAGAAGCATCAATCTTCTGAAAGAATATTGGAGCTACTACATATGGACTTATTTGGACCCATTGATCCAGTCAGCAATGGTGGAAAGAAATACTGCCTAGCTGTTGTGGATGATTATTCAAGATATACTTGGGTGATTTTCATGAAAAAGAAAAGTGAAACCAAGGAACATCTTACAAATCTGATGGAACTGATCCAGAATGAGAAGAGTATCAAAATATTGAAGATCAGATCAGATAGAGGGACAGAGTTTACAAACTCTACTGTTGAAGAGTATTGTAATATCAAAGGAATACATCATGAGTATTCAGCCGCTAGAACCCCTCAACAGAATGGTGTTGCTGAAAGGAGAAACAGAACACTAAAGGAAGCTGTTAGAACCATGATAGCTGAAGCTAAACTGCCTCAAAGATTTTGGGCAGAAGCAACAAACACAGCATGCTTTACCCAAAACAGATGTATGATCAACAAAAATCAGAACAAGACTCCATATGAAGTTTGGAACAATAGGAAACCAAACATTCATTACTTTAAGATTTTTGGTTGTAAATGTTTTGTATTGAATAATGGGAAAAATCACCTTACTGCATTTGCAGAAAAGGCTGATGAAGCTGTTTTTGTAGGATACTCATCTGTTAGTAAGGCTTATAGAGTTTTCAATAAAAGAACATTACTAATAGAAGAATCTATCCATGTAGTATTTGATGAGCCAAGTCAATCTTCTGAAAAGAATCAAAGTATTAATCAAGATCTGTCTACTGATTTACAGAAGCTAGACATTGGAAGAAATGAAGAATATGTTCCCATCATACTACCTAATCTAAGTTCAGCTGCTAACTCAAGTGCTGTTCAAAATCACAGTGCTGATTGTCTAACAGACGAGTTGCAAACAGCTGACAGACCAGAGATTGTTCAACAGACTACAAATGTTCAACAGACTACTACTGGAACTCCAACAGTAGTGTTGCAAGATCAAGACAGAGGACAACATCCTGATCTACAACCTGATCTCAGATGGCTCAAGAATCACCCACCTGAATTAGTCATTGGTGATCCTTTAGATAGAGTGAAAACAAGAAGAGCTGCTGCACAAGATGCCATGTTTGTCACATTTCTATCTCAAATAGAGCCTAAACAAATTGAAGAAGCTCTCAATGATTCCTTCTGGATAGAAGCTATGCAAGAAGAGTTGAATCAATTTGAAAGGAATAAAGTCTGGTACTTAGTTCCTAGACCAAGTCATCAAAGAGTAATTGGCACTAAGTGGGTTTTCAGAAATAAAATGAATGAAGATGGTGTAGTCACCAGAAACAAAGCAAGACTAGTGGCCAAGGGTTATTGTCAAGAAGAAGGAATTGACTTTGATGAAACTTTTGCACCAGTAGCAAGACTTGAAGCAATCAGACTGTTTCTTGCCTATGCTGCTTACAAGAACTTCACTGTCTATCAGATGGATGTGAAGTCTGCTTTTCTCAATGGAGAATTGCAAGAAGAAGTGTACGTTGAACAACCTCCTGGATTTGAAGTCTATCAAGAAGAGGACAAAGTTTATCGTCTGAAGAAAGCTCTCTATGGACTAAAACAGGCTCCAAGAGCATGGTATGATACCCTATCTGATTTTCTTTTAATTAAAGGATTTCGAAAAGGTAAGGTAGATAAAACCTTGTTCACAATTGAATGGGAAAATCATATATTACTTGTGCAAATATATGTGGACGATATTATTTTTGGTTCAACTAACCAACAGATGTGTGATAAGTTCTCCAAGCTGATGCAGAATAAGTTTGAAATGAGCATGATGGGTGAACTTAATTATTTTCTTGGATTGCAAGTTAAACAGTTGCCTGATGGAATATTCATCAGCCAAGCAAAATACACAAGAGATCTGTTCAAGAAATTTGGTATGGAAACTAGCTCTACTGCTACAATTCCTATGTCTACAAGTCTTCGTTTGGATAAAGATGAAGATGGCAAATCAGTGGACATAACCAAATATAGAGGCATTATTGGTTCATTGTTGTATCTAACAGCAAGCAGACCTGATATAATGTACTCAGTTGGAGTCTGTGCAAGATTTCAATCAAACCCCAAAGAATCTCATCTCTTAGCTGCCAAGAGAATATTGAAATATGTTAAAGGCACTCAAGAATTGGGACTGTGGTATCCTAGAGAATCTGGATTTGAACTTATTGGTTATTCAGATTCAGACCTTGCTGGCTGCAAGATTGACAGGAAGAGCACAACAGGTGCCTGTCAGTTCTTAGGTAGTCGTCTGATCTCATGGATGAGTAAGAAACAGACTTCAGTTTCTATATCTACTGCTGAAGCTGAATATATAGCTGCTGGAGCGTGCTGTGCACAGATACTTTGGTTGAAACATCAACTAGAGGACTACAATATCAAGATCGGTGGAATTCCAATCTACTGTGACAATACAAGTGCAATTTCACTTACTCAGAATACTACAAGTCATTCAAGGACTAAGCATATTGAGATCAAACATCATTTCATTAGAGATCATGTGGAAAAAGTCAATGTTATGATTGAGTATGTTCATACAGACAATCAGATTGCTGATATTTTCACTAAACCTTTAAGTGAAGTAAGGTTTTCAACTTTAAGAGCTGAGCTAGGACTACTTAATTTGGAAGCATAAGCTGAGGGGGAACTCATCAGAAGACTGGAGTTCAACAGCTTAGCTATTCGTTATTATCTTCAAGGATTAACTCTCAACAGACTAGTTAACTTATGAATTCTTAAACTCAGGGGGAACGTGTAAGACTAGCGGTACTTCTGAATTAAAGATGAAATTTGTTAATGACAGTTAGTTGAAGTTATGTTTTCATCAGAAGACTCAACTATCGAAGATTAAAGATATTTTATCTAGCTGGATTGACAAACAGCTGAGGAAGGTTATCAGCTATTGGCATTCTCTGATAACAACTATGTCATCAGGACAGTAGTCTATCAGATAAGTATTTATGTTACTCATCTGATTACTTAAATAAAAGCGGAACTATTTAAAACGTGTCATTCAAAATACGCTTTTATAAGTAACTGTTGGGCGGTACATATTCCCGCTCTTCATTAAATATCTTTTGAATTCGAAAAGTCGTAACTGACGCCGCACGATCAGCACTGACAGAAAAACGGATCTAACGGTTGGCGGATATCACGGAAACCGAAAAACCCCAACTCTATAAATCCCCATCTGATCAGTCGTGTAGTTCTTTACGCACTCTAAGCATTCAAAAGCACTTGTGAGAAAATTATCTGCATTTCTCTGCAAATCTCTCTCTGTTTTCCTAACCTTCAACAGATTAACAATGGCCGCTGAAGGTATGTTTCTCGTCTATGATTCCTACTACCAATCTGGCACAACACTGATGAAAGAACTTCTGGAGAAGTTCAAGTCTGCGAACTTGGTAAATTTTATGGAATATAATGAGGGAGTGATCTGGACTGATCAAGTGATGGAGTACTACAACACAGCGAAAGCTGACTACAACACACTGGAGATTAAGGCTACAGTGGGAGGTAAATCTATCACTATTACTCCTGCTGTTCTGCACGAAACGTTTGGACTTCCTAACAGTGGACGACATGACGTCACTGTACTGACGGAAGATAAGCACCAACAATTCTGGGCGATCTGCGCCAAGGAGGGAGAAGTGATGTCTGGAAACATAAGGAAGAGACAACTGAGGGATGAATATCAGCGGATGGCTGATATGGTAGCAAAGCTGATCGAGAACTGCACCTTCTCACTGGATGCTGTTACCATGAAGAGGTTCAGCATCATGGCTGCCATATACTATGGACTAGAGGTCAACTGGTCAATCATAGTTTGGTACATATTGGCTGATTTTCTTGATGACAAGAAAGGAAAAGGCCCCTCCACCAACCACAGAATCACACTCAGTTATCTGCTGTCAAAACTGGGTTGTGAAATAAAGAATGGAAAAGAGATCCACAAATCCAAGGCATTGTCCAAGTACATGCCTGTTCAAAAGAGGAAGGCTGGTGAGCCTGAGGAAGCTGATGTTGAGGAACCAAAAGAGGTTCCTGCCAAAAGGCAAAGGAAACTGGTCAAGACTGCTGACTTAGCTGTTGAGACCAAAAAGAAGAAGGCTGCTGACAAGCCTAAAAAAAAGATTCCTAAGCAGATGGAGAAAGTGACTTCTGCTACTGAAGCCACTAAAATCGTTGAAAACATAATTGCTGATGTAAGGACTGGATCCCCTGCATCACCATCAAGAACTCCATCAGCAGAGAGGCCTGCTGAAGGTATCTCTCAACGAACTAGAAGTCAACAGAGAGATATAGCTACAACCACTTACCGTGAAGGGAGAACCAAGAAGTCTGCTAGAAAACAGATGATCTTTATAGAAGAACCAACGAACTTGGAAAATGTAGCTAGGGAAGACCCTGAAGCTGCTGAAAGGCCTGCTGAAACAGATGAGACTGCTGCTGCCGACAAAGCTGTTGAGCAACAGTCAAGTCAAGTTACACAAACAGCTGAGGTTGCTCAACCTCAAAATGATCCGGATGTCATGATCATCGAACCTATTGCTGCTGATCCTATTTCATTTGCTGGTCCAGCTCCTGCTCCCATTGATAAAGGGAAGAGAAAGATAGTGCTTAAGAGAAAGAAAATCTCTAAAGCTGACAAGAAGGCAAGAGAAGAAGCTGAACAAAGAAGGCAAGATGAAGCTGAGGAAAAGAAGGCACTTGAGCTAAGCAAAGCTCAAGAAGCTAAAGATGAAGCAAGGAGGCACATGTCTGAAGCAGAGAGGAAAGCTGCTGAAGATGCTGAATTTGCAATGGTTTTGGAAATGAGCAAAGTTGATGCCTATGGACCTGTCCATGGAGGTGGCATCAAAATTGGAGAAGGCAAAGATGCTGAAGAAGACAAGAAAAAGATATTACTGCCTGCCCCCAAAGTCAAGTCAAAGGACAAATTTGAAGTGAGAAAAGCCTTTGACATAGTATATGCTGATAAGGAGCTTTTCAAGAAGTTTGAGAAGTCTCTAGCTTACTATGATCAGAAGCTTATGTTGAAGACTCTGTTCAACCAAGAAAAGCCAAGGTATATCAGTTGGAGAGACAACAGGCTGAACAAGTCAATAACAGAACTTCAAAGCATGAAGGAGTTAGCTGATGAAGAACGATGGGTTCTGACTTGGCTGAAAACAAACTCCATTCAAAAGGCCCTTGATCCCAGCTATGTAAGAGACATCATGCATAGTTATGCAAAAGGTTTTGCATTGGAGGAGGCCAAGAAGATTCAAAGCACCTTGTCTGATAAGAAGAAAAAGTCTGAAGACGCTGAAGAAAGAGCAATTAAGTTTGCTGTCATGACCGCCTTGAAGAGATGGGCAAAGAAGTCAAAGTATCAGCAAGGATGTTCAAGTGACTTGCCACTGCTGCCAAGTATTCAACAAATCATTTTTGGCAAGGAAGTACAACCGTACTATGAAGTCCCTAAGGGAAACAATGCCTTTGTCAACCCTTGGATTATTGTAAGGCAGATTAGACAGACAACATGCTTCAATGATGATGGAACCGTTACTAATCTGTTCTACGATGATGTCACTGATGAGCACAAGTCTGCTGACAAGTCCTTAGCTATTGAATGCCAAGCTAAGACTTCTGAAGATCATCAGATGACGGATATGGAAGAAGTCCCTGTTCAACAGGCGACTGAAGAGAAGGAAGCTGATGCTACTGCTTCTGCTTCATCAGCTGATCAACACTCATCACTGATGGAAGCAATCCAGATGCTGATGGAAAACCAACTTAAGGAACTGGAAGTCAAGCACAAGCAACAGTTATTGAAGGTTAAGGAGGAGCTGAAGGATGAACTTAGAGCAGAGTTGGCAGAAACCAACAGACTTCAGCTGGAAACTGTTCAAGGATCAACTGAAGAAATCATCAAGAAAGAGATCAACAGTATTCCAATTCCTCAAGACAACTCATTGCAGTTAGTGCACAGCCTGAGAGATCTGAACCAAAATGTTGAAGATGTGAAGGGTGATGTAAATCATCTTCATACTGCTTTAAAATCAGCTGAGCACAAGATTGCTGATCTGACTGCAACCTTCATTCAAGTCAGTAAGGAAGAGAAGGAAATCAATCTAGGGATGTTGCAAGAAGTGGCAAAGGCCTCACAGGAAGTTCAGAATGAGATTGCAACTATCAACCTTAACATTGACTACTTCAATGACAAGACTGACGTCATCAGTACTGATATTCATCATCTAACAGCAAGTCATGACGTTGTTAATCAGAACCTAAAGGCTTTATGCGCTGGAGTGAAGATTCCAACAGTTGCTCTCAACCCTGCTGTTGAACCTTCTAATGTCATCAGAGTTGATGATGACAAAAAGGGGGAAGATAAAAGGGAAGAACCAGCTAAAGAATCTGCTGCTGAAGAACCAGCAAAGGAGTCTGCTGCTGAAGAATCAACTAAGGAGGAAACTACTGCTGCAACTATTGAAGCCAAGGAAACTGAAGAAACAGCTGACAAGACTGAAAAACTTGGAAAGGTAGAAGAACCAGAAAAGATTGAAAAAGAAGATACCAAGTACAAGAACACTGAATCTGCCAGGAAAGCAATGGAGCTAATCAGAGAACAACAACTTAAGGAGAAGATGGAAGCTGCCAAAGCAATCTTGGAAGAAGAAGCTGATGATGAAGAAGATGATGAAGAATCATCTTATGAATATGAAGAAGTGCTTGAAGGATCAGATGAAGAAGCTGATAGTTAGAAATTATAAATCCTTTGTAATCAGTTTACTTTATCTATTTCTTCAGAAATCTCATCTGATGAACTTGCACTGTAATACTTTTCAAACATCAATATAAAGTCAAGTTCAATCCAATATTATTTTCTATCTCAGAAAATTTTGAGGATTACATTCTTTAGCTTAGGTATTCAACAGGTACTTAGCTGAAGTTTTGTCATCATCAAAAAGGGGGAAATTGTTGGATAAGGATGAAGATGAAGGCACTAAAGAAAGTTTGATAAGGGAGGTTTTGATGCATTCCAAAACTTCAAAGATTGGCTAAGTATGGAGTAACTTAGCTGATAAACTTATCAAGGAATTTTGACTAAGTAATGAAGACATCAGAAGAGTCAAAGTTTCAAGGTCCAAGACTTCTGATCTGCTGAAGTAAAGTTATCAGACTAGTGAAGATCAGCCGACTCAAATCAGATTTGTTCAAGTTTGAGATCAGCCGAGTTCACCATCAGACTTATACTTTCGTCAGCCAAGTGAAGAAGATCATGAAGTGTTCCCAACGGTAATAAATGCCCCTTGGTGTAATAAATGCTGAAGTACGAGGATATTTAAGACAAATGATTGAAGAAAAGCTTCGCATCAGCCGAATGCATTTAATGCTGCCTGCAGAATAGTACTGTTCATAGTACGGACAGACTGCAAAAGAGCCGTTCGCGGATTTCAAGGACCAGTACTCGAGGAATTTGAATCCTGTCTCTCTTCAACGGACACTTTTCAATCCTCAAGTATAAATAGCTGAAAGAGACGAAGAAGAAAAAAAGCAACACAATCTCTGAGAAATTTTCGAAGCAAAATTCTTTAAGTCTCAAGAACAGCTCACTCATCAGCTGAGTCATTTGTTGACGAAAGCCGAGTTGAAGAATCAAGAAAAATACATCTTCTGAGTGATTTTGTAAACAAGAGTATTGTGCGGAGTTGTGATCCATCTTTGTGAGTGATCAAACTTCAGAGAATAGGTCTTCTGTGTGATTTCCTATTGCGAACTTGTGGTCGTTTCATTTGTTGTTCGACGCAAGCAGAGTATACTGTAAACTTTGTGATTATAGTATAACCCAAGATCTGTGTGACTTGGAAGAGTGGACTAAAGGATATTCAAATCCATATAACCACTATAAAAATTACTTGTGTTTTTACATTGTTTTAAATCTGCATATCTTCTGTTTGCATGAAAACACATTAAGTTAACTGTTTGAAAAAGAGATAAATAGGAGTTTTTTAAAACTGGGGAAATGTTTTTCAAACTGCTAAGATTACTTGTGAAAAACACTTTGAAAATCCGCTGCAAGTACTCTAAGTATTAAAACTGATTTTAACAAAATCAGCTAAGTAACCATCAGACGAGTGGTCAACAAAGCTGCTCAAAGATTTGTTCGCGAGCAAAATTGTAACTAACTAATCTGATCAGCTTAGTCTGTTCAGTTTAAAGTAAAAGTTTTAAAGTTAAAATTTGAAGAAAATTTTAAAGAGGTTTATTCACCCCCCCCCTCTAAACCTCTTCTGACCACTTGGGACCAACATCTGCCGTTCTTCTCGCAAATTCTTTATCAACCTCTGCAATAAGGTTTTTATCAGGATCGACACCCATTAGGTAATTATGAAGGATGCAACCTGCCAATACGATGTCAGCATGAGTATCAACACTAAAATGAGGTTTTGTCCCACTTCTCAAAATTGGAAATCTTTTTCTCAAAACTCCAAAAGATCGTTTAATTGCATTTCTTAGCTTTGCATGCCGCATGTTAAAAAGTTCTTGAAGATTTTCTGGTCCATGAACACTATACTCTTTAAGATGATAGCGTGTACTACGAAAAGGAGTAAGAAACCCGGTTTTTAACTGAAAACCAGCATCTACAAGATAGTATTTACCTAGAGAAACAAAAGTTATTGATAAGTAATAGAAAAGGAAAATTGTAACCATTCGTTGAGGACTTCTATTTAAATTGATCAAATTTTTAACTTTGAGGAACACTTAAACGGTCAATTTATCTAGTCAAAGCATCACTTAAAATCCTAGAATCCGAAGCTGATCCTTGTTATGCTCCAAATACGAGTACGTAATCGCGCAAGTATACGGTCGTCTACAAGTAATAAAGTGATAAGGGGTGTCGAACCCACGAGGAATCAAAATTACCAAGACCTATTCAATTACCTTACTCGAACTTATGTGAACGATAGTAGTGAGATTGTGGTTTGTTTAAACAACTAACGAAGCGATTAAGACAAATCTAAATACTTAACTTGCTAATAAGATAAAGACTCATAGGATCTTACGTTATCTAGTTCAATTCAAGATAAATGACTTGACAATCGATAACTAATGCTCGTGTTTGCTATTCAAGGATTCAATGACGTTCGTATGTATCTTCCGATGGCATACCAACCTATCGAATTAAACTAATCCAATTTATGACTAAATGGACTAAAATCTAATCGATGGCATTAAACTCAAACCTTAAACGAATATGAAACAACTTAGGTATATGTCTATCCTAGAATCGAATCACAATCCAACTTCAAAATCAAATCCTCAAAATCACAATGTTTAGCAATCAAGAATTAATAACCTTCACCTCAAAGTTGATCAAACCTTAAGACGAACAATAAGCACGAAATCGAATAAACGAACACATGTAAGCATCATATCGATCATCATAGCATCATTTAAAGTCCCCAAAAGGAAGGCAAGATGTAAGTGAAGTGTGTAAGTTGTAGTTGTGAATGAATTCACCTTTTACACTCTAACCTAGCAAAACTACAAACTTCCCATGCCTAAGTTACCCTCAAATTCATGGCAACTAAGGCCAAAAGTCCCCAAAAGAAGTTTAAATTACAAGTGGGGGAAAGGGAGGAATGTACAAAAAAACTCCCTCAAAAACGCGCAGAAAACTGGCAGCAGGCCTCGCGGCCGCGAGGAACAGGCCATAAGTTCGCTGCCTCACCTCGCGGCCGCGAGCTTTCTGCCGCACTTCCTTCCGAGCAGGATAACTTTTGATTCCGAACTCCGAATGTAGATCCGTAAAGTCCATATCGTAGCTAACTCAATAATCTATGACATATCCAAAATTTAGCTCATTTGGATCATCCATGAAATATTTATGTATGTTCTAGTGAGCAGCTATCTACATTCTTGTACAATTTGCGTCGGGTTCTATTTCCTTTGAAGCTCAAGCTTGACTCGGGGGGTGGGTAGAACGACTCGCATCATTGATACGCAACTTCAAATCTCTCTAAGATGTCAATACCTACAAACCACGGAGAAAATGATTAAAACACGAACAAAAACACAAAAACCGAACAAAGGCCAAACAAAGGGGCCAAAAGCACAAAAGACACGAAAACACGTGGAGACACACAAACACTCGGATCAAAACAAGATGTTTTGGGCTTAAAGAGATAGGTAATAACGACGTTTTCACGGCGTTATCAACATCCCCAAACTTAAACACTTGCTCGTCCTCGAGCAAAGAAAACAAAACAAGCATGCTTAAGATCAAAATGTCAAAACTTAACACTTTCAAATTATTATTTAAACAAGCCCCATGTGTGTGTGTGATGGCATCGGCTAGATTCTATCTTAGGTGAATACGTCCCGATAGGTCAAAATCATCGGTTCTATTTGCAAGGACTTCTAATGTTTGACAAAGAATTTCTCCTCACCGTAGATTACAAACTTAACGCTCAAATCACTTCACGAAACTAAGTTATAGGTAATTTAAGAGTGTTATCCCTATTCTTGAATTAATTGACGATTTTTAGCTCCTAACTCTTTTCTCACCATACTTTGCTTTTCTTTTGATTTACAATGTTAGCATAGCACTTTGTGCTTTACAATAATATTGCAATACGATACTAGCACTAATGGCGAACATTGTATGTGCTTCAATACATTTTTCCTTTTGTGGGCTACTAGCTCCACTCTTTTTCTTCTATTACAACTTTTGCACTAAAACAATGAGATAGAGTAATTACCAATAATGATCAATGAGTATTATCAATTGAAGGCTTAGCCTTTCTTTTCTCTCATAGAAATGCATATATTTTAGCAACTTCTCTACTCATTTCTTTTAAGAGTTAGGTGTTTAAAGGTTTTTCATTCTCGAAAAGGGTTTACTCTCCCAAACTTAGGCCATTTATGCTCTTTTTACATTTAGATTCCAAGCTAAGGATTGTAGGGATTCTAAGTTAAACAAAAGGAGTCCTAGATCCTATTATCGCTAAAGTTCGTTATCCACTTTAAATATAATCATAGCCATTGCCAATGTGCCTTAAACTTTGTAGAGCATGTTCAAATAATAATAAGAATTTGAAAAAATTTGGCGGGTCGACCTAGCATGCAACAAGCGCGACCTTACTCCCCTAAACTTAAAATGCACAATGTCCCCATTGTGTGAATTGAGAATGACGGAATAAGGTACGACACGACAAAAACAAGAACACAACAAAAACACAAGCAAAAAAAAAAAAAAACGATAAATGAGCGAGCACGGCTCTAATTAAGTCCAACGAGCAAACGTTATAAATTGAAACAATTAAACATGCCAATATCTCTCAAGAGTTAATAACAAAACCAATACAAGACGAGAATAGAATTAAAACATTGTAAGCTCAATTTAAACCGACGGGACTGCGTAAATTTAAATCCAACGTCCCTTTTTGTATGCATCCCGTGGTTGCTCCCGTCTTCAGTGGTTTCGTGCATTGAGGGCGCGCTCCATTGCTTTCCCGTACTCTTCCCTTTTATTTCAAATGCGCAACTTTTCCCCCAAACTTATGTTGCAACTACACAACCTCAATAAACCAATACCCCGGCAACTCCACAATCGAAAACTAGCAAAGTGGGTAAATATTTCTCACACGCAATTTATCAAACACCTTGTGTGCACTCCTCAATTTACTAATTCTCTATAATGTTTACTAGAATTTCCACCCAAAAATTTTAACACCAATAAACCAATACCAACAGAGCAATACCATCAAGGAGTTTAGCCATACTTACCTTTTGATGCACATTGGCAATTGAAATCGAAGAATTTTGATTTTTGAATTCTTGAGTGTTAAATTCGGTTTTTGGTGTGATTGGGGGGGAATTGAAGGATGATTTGGTTGATTGAGAGTGAAGGGGAGACGATTTTTGTGTGAGTTTGGAAGATTAGAGTGAGTGAGAGATGGGAGGAATTGAGAGAGAAATTGAGAGAGGGAGTGAGGGATTTGAAATTGGAGAAGTGTTTGAATAAGTGAGTGAGCCGTGTGTTGTGTGTTTAATTTTTTTTTTGGGCACGGCTCACGGCCGCAAGCTTCAAGCTCGCGGCCGCGAGATATATGTCGTAGGGTGGCTGCAACACCTCGCGGCCGCGAGATTTATGCCGTATCTCGCTGCCACCTGGTGTGCTTCATGAACTCACCAAATGCATCCTCCCATGCAGGTTTTGATTCAACGGGCTATTTTTGCCTTTCTTGAAACACGGGGGGTGTGGAGGATTGATGACCTCCTTGATATTGTTGTTGGGCATTGTTTGAGTTACTCCAAGAGAAGTTTGGTTGCATTTGCCAATGAGGGACATAGTTGTTTTGGTATGAAGGATGTCCTTGATTATTTCAATATTTATTCCCAAGGTAATTCACCGCCTCGGGATTTCCGAGACACATCTCATAAACATGAGCTCCTCCACACGTCACACAACTAGGTGACATGGCTTGTACTTGTTGGACTACCTCCGGCTTTTGGCCAAGTCTGTCCACTTTATTGCTCAAAGCCGCCAATTGGGCACTTACTGCCGTAATTGCATCCAATTCAAGTCTTCCAGGAGTAGATTTAGCGGAAGTTGCTCTCTCGGGCATCCGTGAATGATTGTTATAAGCCATGGTGTCAAGAATTTCCCACGATTCATCTTAAGACTTGGAGAGCATAGCACCACCCGCAGTTGCATCGACTAGAGCTCTAGTAGGTCCATGCAACCCATTACGTTTGCATTAGAATATACTCGGCTATGCCGTGGTGTTGACACTTCTTCAATAGCTCTTTGAATCTCTCCCAAGCTTCATATAAAGATTCTTGATCAAATTGCCGGAATGCTAGAATGTCATTCCTCAATTTAGTAGTCCTCGGGGGAGGGAAAAACTTCCTCAAGAACTTCTCGGTTAGATCTTCCCAAGAAGTTATAGATTGGGGTTGTAGAGAATCCAACCAATCTTTCTCGAGGTCTCTCAATAAATAAGGAAATAGCATCAACCTCAGCGCATCCTTCGTTACTCCCGCAACGATGAATGAATCACTAATCATCACAAACTTTTTCAAGTGAGCATGAGGATCTTCACTAGGATGGCCTCCGAATTGACCCGCGGCATTTAGCATGTTGAACATAACCGGCTTAAGCTCAAAGTTAGATGCCGTAATTGTAGGTATGATGATACTAGAACCTAGCTCATCCAACTTAGGCATACCATACTCATTAATAGGTCGGTTCTTATTGTCCGGCTCTACCGGAGCTATTTGTATAGGATTCACCATAGCTGGATTAACTCCTTGATTTTCCATGGGTAGAGATTCACCCTTTTTCTTCCTTGCTTTTCTTCGCTTTCGAAAGTCCTCTCAATCTCCGGATCAACAAGAGCAAGGGGTGATGTCGATGCTCTTGGCATACACTAAGAGAAAGGTACCTATGAAGATGAAGATCACAAAGTAAATAATAAATTCAAGTTGAGATATATAAGAATATAAATTGGCAATAATCGTTACAACTCCCTGGCAACGGTGCCAAAAACTTGTTACGCTCCAAATACGAGTACATAATCGCGCAAGTATACGGTCGTCTACAAGTAATAAAGTGATAAGGGGTGTCGAACCCACGAGGAATCAAACGAATAATTACCAAGACCTATTCTATTACCTTACTCGAACTTATGTGAACGATAGTAGTGAGATTGTGGTTTGTTTAAACAACTAACGAAGCGATTAAGACAAATCTAAATACTTAACTTGCTAATAAGATAAAGACTCCTAGGATCTTACATCACCTAGTTCAATTCAAGATAAATGACTCGACAATCGATAACTAATGCTCGTGTTTGCTATTCAAGGATTCAATGACGTTCGTATGTATCTTCCGATGGCATACCAACCTATCGAATTAAACTAATCCAATTTATAACTAAATGGACTAAAATCTAATAGATGGCATTAAACTCAAACCTTAAACGAATATGAAACGACTTAGGTATATGTCTATACTAGAATCGAATCAGAATCCAACTTCAAAATCAAATCCTCAAAATCACTATGTTTAGCAATCAAGAATCAATAACCTTCACCTCAAAGTTGATCAAACCTTAAGACGAACAATAAGCACGAAATCGGATAAACGAACACATGTATGCATCATATCAATCATCATAGCATCATTTAATCAAGAACCAAACATAGGATCAATAAAAACCTAGAATAAAGGAGATTAGCTACTCATATTAATCAACATAATATTCATTACATTAAACAAAGTCATAAGTGTAAATGAACAAAGTAAGAAAGATAGAGTAAGCTTAGGTGATGAAATCTATGGCAACTTCTCCTTCAAGCCTTTGTTTTCTTCATTCAAAAGTGCAAGCCAAAGCTTTTTCCAAAGGAACGCAAGATGTAAAGTGAAGTGTGTAAGTTGTAGTTGTGAATGAATTCACCTTTTACACTCTAACCTAGCAAAACTACAAACTTCCCATGCATAAGTTACCCTTGAATTCATGGCAACTAAGGCCAAAAAGTCCCCAAAAGAAGTTTGAATTACAAGTGGGGGAAAGGGAGGAATGTACAAAAAACTCCCTCAAAAATGCGCAGAAGTTTGGATCATCCATGAAATATTTATGCATGTTCTAGTGAGTAGCTATCTACATTCTTGTACAATTTGCGTCGGGTTCTATTTCCTTTGAAGCTCAAGCTTGACTCGCGGGGTGGGTAGAACGACTCGCATCATTGATACGCAACTCCGAATCTCTCTAAGATGTCAAATACCTACAAACCACGGAGAAAATGATCAAAACACGAACAAAAACACAAAAACTGAACAAAGGCCAGACAAAGGGGCCAAAAGCACAAAAGACACGAAAACACGCGGAGACACACAAACACTCGGATCAAAACAAGATGTTTTGGGCTTAAAGAGATAGGTAATAACGACGTTTTCACGGCTTTATCAATTATTCCCATCCAAGAAGCACATACGTAAACATCAAGTCAAAAGTGCATGCAGCTAATACATTTTGAGTTGGGTGACACTTGTGCCCACGATATCTTGGTGCATCGGTATTTGACACTTTAACACGCAGATGAGTACCATCAATTGCACCTACACAATCCTGTAATTAACTCGTTAATCTAATTAATACCAACCGAATTATGAAAAACTTTCAATTATTTTACTAGTTTACCTTGAAGTATAGCCAAAATTTTTGCTTGTCTTTAATTTGTGTAGGACACTCATCTCCACTTGGTTGCTTTAAGAATAAATCCTCCAAAGATATAATTGCTCGAAGCACTTGATGAAAATGTCGGCTAATTGTCTCACTGGAACGTCGAAACTTGAACTTAAGTATCGTATACTTTAGGTTATGACCAATTATGTACAAAAACTTTGCCACTTGCTCTTCTACGCTACTACGTGTGGTATCTCTAAGAAGACCCCTTCCTTTGAGTATGTACACGAGATTCGCAAAAGCATTTTTTCCCATGCGTAATTGTTCGAGACAATCCTCTTCTTTCTTTTTCGTGAGTCGTGTTATTATACTATGTCTTTCATAATCCGACTCTTCCAAGCTAGAGTCATTTTCATAATTTGAACATCTTATCAATGAACAAAGAAAGGCATCATAAGCTGCATAAGTAACTACACAAGTAGCAGCCCATTTTCTTATTTCATGGTGATCATGGTCGTCCTTCTATGAAAAGAACCACATTAAGTAAGAGAAAACGTGTAATAACGACCAAATTGATACTTTTATTAGTAGCTATAGACAACAAAAAGAAACCCACTAAATGTGTGTAATAACCATTGGGAATCCATGCAACACAAGTACATCGACTGTTGAAAGGAAACATAAACATTTATCATAGAATTTATCATAGATCTTAATTGATATATCATTCTACGCTCAACAAACAATGACAAAAGTAAGTCGAACACACTGTCAATTTAAGAAGCAAGTATATGTAGCATAGATTAGTATAAATAACAATATGGCTCTTAAACATCTCATCCTACTTAGAATAAATACCATCCATAAATTATGGGGGGATTTTTGCTAAAACAGATATTTACATGGCTTTATATAATTAGCATTCTATCAGAAGATCAACTATAAACTAATAGATGATGGTGAAGGATCAATTGTGTTACTGTATTCAATCTGCATTCAGATCTGATTGGCATCTCCACTATAAGAATATTAGCTATTTGGAAAAACAGACTATCAAGGTAAACACTTCATCATGGTCAAAACTAAGACTAAAGCTTTAGTAGTAAGAATGCAGTAGTGTCTTAGACAACTAATGCCAAGTGATGAGGCGCCTGAGCAGTTGGTGAAAGATATCCAATCAGAAACAACAGCACCGCAGAGCAAGGAAGCAAAATTCGACTTTCTAAAGTATTAATAGTGAGATAGATATTACATATATGATTGAAGTAAACAGAAAAATTGTGGCACAAGATATAAACTACACTTATGCAAATTTACACCTGGAATTTAGGTTTGGCCAAGTCCAGCCACCTTGCTTGGGATCTACTATAATAACCAACTCAATAAAGGCTAAAGTCTTTCGCTGTTACCAGCAACTCAACCAAGAACAGTACCTTAGTACATATTAGATCTTAAAAGGCTAGCTTAGCCTTTTAGACTCAATCATACTATAGCTTAAGATGAAGCAACTACTGAATAGATTAGCACAACTCAGTCCTAATCACAATCTATTCCACCATAAATAGAAAATGCAAGCTCATGGAAACTATTTTCATTTTTCTGACATCTGTACATACATGCTGTATTTGGGAGTCTCATTCATACCATTTTTAATGAATTTCTAAACTAAACTCAACATGATGAGTTGTTTCTTGTAATCCTAAACCAAATGGATACGTGTATGAGACCTCTCTTCTGTAAATTAACACATCAATTACAAAAACACTCCACTCTACAAACTCCCATCGAAGGACAAACAACTTATGATCAAAATTTGAGAAAACAAAAACACAAAAAAAAAGGGATATAAGTAATAGTACAATTCGAGAATTAGGACAGTGCACAACTATGAGCTCATCACTATTATATAATTAATGTGTGCCATCTAAATTTATAACAGTAAATAAATATAACACAGAATGTCAGCATGTATGCCTACAGTAAGTTGCAAGCCAGGAAAAGAGAAATTCACAATTTAAGCATTATGGCTCAATCCATTTGGAACTATAACTGGTTCATGACAATAAGTATATAGACGAGGTCATTGTAATATAACAATTCCAAGAGGAACGACAACCATTACAAAAAAAAATGTTGTAAAGTCAAATAGAAGAGATGATTTAGAACTATACCCCTTCATTTACTTCTATTTCATCATCATCCATCTCATCCAAGCCATTAAAACTTTCATCTAAATCTCTATTTCTCTGAGAGTTCATGATTGGGTGCCCTAAATTCGAAGTCTGACCTCGACGAATTGGTGCTTTCCAACCATTTGAGAAGTACAGCGGTGGCAATCGAGGATTCACATTCAAACGAGGAGAAGTTCTACGGGAAATTGAACCTGATACGAGTTTGGACGCCATGGATGAGAGTGTTTTGATGAGAGAAGAGAGTGGGAGAAGAGATATTGGAACTGGGAGAGAGAGAGAGAGCTAGGGCAGAGAATGGGGAGAGCGACCGTTTTCCACTTTTCCTCAAAAAATTTGGGGAAATTGTATTTTCTTATTTCAGCATTTTTTATTTTACTCAAGTTTTCATGTAAAATATTTTCTGACTAAAATACCTTACTAACAAACAGGTAAAATATTTTACCCATAATTTTCATTCATTTTACTCAGTATTTTCCACAAACCAAACACAGCCAAATGAAAGAAGTTGCTTTGAATCCCCCTTTGCCTTTGCCTTTTATATTTGATCTGCATCTTCCCCCTGTTTGCATGACACAATTAAATTAGTATATATAGTGGACCTATGTGCTATATATGAAAAAAATGTATATGTATTATTAATATTGGCTAATTAGTTTTCAAGTCATTATTCTTTTTTCTTTTTTAATAATTCTCAAGGCATTATTCATGAATGGGAGATGTGCGTTTTGGGAAATTCTAGTCTATACTCAAGACTAGACGAACCAAAGTTAATTAATATTGCGGGATTGGGTAATATTAAAATTTGCGGAATTTATTTTAGTAATAATAAAATTTTTGCAATATTGTATACGTACTTGAAAATTGACAACTAAACCCCACCATTTTATATATGGCATCTTTTAGAAAATGCCGATCACAATGTGAGGAAGTGTTTGTTAATATTAGGAAAAGAACTTGTGACTGTAGAGGCGGAGGATATACATCACTTTATTTTATTTTTTTTCACTTTCTTGCTTTAAATATAAAAATTAAATTTATTAGAATAACCTTTTTTTTTTTTTTTAAATTATTCATCATCAATCATTACTTCATAAATCATTTCAATAACTGCCCCAAAGAATTCCAAATAATAAACTACTACCAAACACTTTTCCTAAATTCCATTGGTGTGGTGCTTTTTAATGGTATTGAGACATAAAACTAGACATTTAGAGGTCTATTTGGGCACAGTAATTTATCAAAAACAAACAATGTTTATGTAATTTCGTGAATTCAGATTTTGACTTGTACATTCAAACCTAATAAATCATAATCTATAAAAGACTTAACACATTTTTCTAAAAAAAACCCTTAATACATAACATATAGCACCTACTTTTTATTTTATAAAAATTATTGACTCCTTTTAAACATAATATTTAAATTCAATTCAAATCATATCTCAAATTTGTAAAAAAAAAAAAAAAAAAAAAAAATCCAACACCAAACTTAATCCAAATGATATATCAAATTATGTTTCACAGAAATTATACAAATTGTTAAAATCAAACATAATCTAGCCAACACCGATACATATGACCTTGTTGAATGACTTCTGAAAACATGACCTATTTATTTATTTATGCCTAATAAAAAAAGTTGATAGAGTAGAATTAAACTCTATTCTAAGATACTAATATTTTATTTGATACTGAATTCACTAAAAATCAATTAACAAGATACTAATATTTTTATTTATGACTGCATGCATATTGTTAAAATTCTATAGCTAATGAGGAAACATTCTAGCTAGGTTCCTAATTAACAACCATATTAAAACTTCGAGAGAATTGCATTTTTGGTACACAGCTATAGGTCAATTCCCACTTTTGGCACACAGCTTTATGTGTCCAACACATTTGGTACACCTCTTTAACAAAGTTCGACACATTTGGTACAATCGTTAAATAAATTGCAAAATCACCGTTAATTCCGTTAGTTCGACACATTTGGTACACCTCTTTTACAAAATTGGCATGCGCGCGGCACATGGCTGCCCAGGAAAAAAAAATTGAAACTTGATAAACTTTTTTATTATATTTTATTCTTCTTCCAATATTAAACTATAAATGACATTATAGTTTATTATATTTTAAATGTCATATAAATAATAAATACATATTTTTTAATAATTTTTATAAATATGATAAATTAAAGTAACTAGTTTATTATATTTTATTCTTCTTGCAATATTAAACTATAAATGACATTATATAGTTTATTATATTTTACATGTCATATAAATAATAAAGACATATTTTTTAATAATTTTTATAAATAATAAACTATTTTTATAAATAATTTTTAAAAATTGAAACTTGATAAACTTGTTTATTATATTTTATTATTCTTCCAGTATTAAACTATAAATGACATTATATAGTTTATTATATTTTACATGTCATATAAATAATAAATACATATTTTTTTATCATTATATAAATATGATATGATAAATATTATAAATACATATGATAATTTTTATAAAAGTTTATCAAGTTTAATTTTTTTTTTGGGCAGCCATGTGCCGCGCACATGTCAATTTTGTAAAAGAGGTGTACCAAATGTGTCGAACTAACGGAGTTGACGATGATTTTGCAATTTATTTAACGGTTGTACCAAATGTGTCGAACTTTGTTAAAGAGGTGTACCAAATGTGTTGAACAAATAAAGCTGTGTACCAAAAATGGGAATTGACCTATAGCTGTGTACCAAAAATGCAATTCTCTCTTAAAACTTCACGTGTGTATTCCTATCTTTTTTGCTAATCATTTAATTTGAACATTACAAAGCAATTACGTACGCCTCATCATTAAAGTGATTAGAACCTAGCTTTTACCCTAGCTAATTAATCTTGTATCATTTGACACAAAAATATCATCATAATTTCATCTGAAACCAATAGTTTTTAATTATAACCCCAACTTCCAATTTCATCTTCAAAACTATATATATTTGTCGTTTTATTAACAATAATATTTTAGTTAGTTTTTTTTTTTTTTTTTTTGTTGCTTATATCAAATTTACTGCTTAAAACTATCTCTAAATTATTGTGGTGGTAACAAAATATTCAATATCAAACGAATTAATTACCAGAGTAGTACACCAATGATTTACAACATATATTGCATCATAGCAAGATAAATTAAATTTCTAAATTATTACAAAATTATTCAATTTGGGGAATGCGTCACTTTTGAGGTACTTGAACACAATAAATTAATTATCATGTAACATATAGAAGTGACGGTGTAAAAATAACATTCATCATTAAATTTTAATTTGTGTATATTTGGAGGAATTTAAGCTCAATCCTTTTAATGAAATATTTGACCGAGAAAAAAAATCATAGATCGATAAAAATATACTGCATATAATATTTATGTTGATTTTGTTCATGGTCACCCGATTTATTTTCCTTATTGAGTGTGGACATTCCTAATAGGCAAAATTGCAGAAAAGGTCCCAAACTAATTGGCAATTTTGGTTTTTCGTCCCACACTTTATCACCTCACCGAATTTCGTCCCGTAATTTTATTTTTTTTTGGAATTTCGTCCCGCCGTTAAGTATTAGACGGAAATTGCCACGTGGCCGTTAAATTGCCACGTGGATGCTTACGTGTCATGATGACGTGGCAATTTTAGCATACCAATTATACAAGATTGCAGAATTAGTCCCAAACTAATTACAAATTTTGGTTTTTCGTCCCAAACTAATTACAAATTTTGATTTTTCGTCCCAAACTATATCAATTAGCAAATTTCATCCCGTGATTTATCATTTTGCATGAATTTAGTCCCACTATAAATTTCTAATTTAATAAAAATGAAGATTCAATCTTTTACATTTTCTTTTCCAAGAAAAATATTATAAATACTAAAGTGACAATATTTATAATATTTTAATATTATAAATAAAATATTATAAATATTAAAATAAAACAATATATACGCAATTTTGTCACTTTAAAAATATTTTAAATATTAAAATATTTAAAATAAAACAATATATGCGCAATTTTGTCACTTTAAAAATATTTTAAATATTATTATTATATATATTGTTTAAATATTAAAAATAAAATATTATAAATATTAAAATAAAACAATATATACGCAATTTTGTCACTTTAAAAATATTTTAAATATTAATATTATATATATTGTTTAAATATTAAAAATATTAAAAAATATTTTAAGTATTAAAATATTTAAAATAAAACTATATATACGCAATTTTGTCACTTTAAAAATATTTTAAATATTAATATTATATATATTGTTTAAATATTAAAAATAAAATATTATAAATATTAAAATATTAAAATATTATAAATATTGTCACTTTAATATTTATAATATTTTTCTTGGAAAAGAAAATGTAAAAGATTGAATCGTCATTTTTATTAAATTAGAAATTTATAGTGGGACTAAATTCATGTAAAATGATAAATCACGGGATGAAATTTGGCTAATTGATATAGTTTGGGACGAAAAATCAAAATTTGTAATTAGTTTGGGACGAAAAACCAAAATTTGTAATTAGTTTGGGACTAATTCTGCAATCTTGTATAATTGGTATGCTAAAATTGCCACGTCATCATGACACGTAAGCATCCACGTGGCAATTTAACGGCCACGTGGCAATTTCCGTCTAATACTTAACGGCGGGACGAAATTCCAAAAAAAAATAAAATTACGGGACGAAATTCGGTGAGGTGATAAAGTGTGGGACGAAAAATCAAAATTTCTGAATGAAGTGAATATGTATTAATTCAAGTTTATATTTGATTTAATCTCTTTTAATGCGCGTCGAACACTTTATTTGAAAAACACACCTAATCAATATTTGAGTATATGTATTCGCCATATTGTAAGAGAAAAATCATATTCACTTTGCAAATCACCCGTTGATAAATTTGGTTAATATGTACGACGTTTAACTGGTCAAATGCTACATATATACTTAAATGTTTGTTGGCGGAGAGAGCTGCGTGGAGGGAGGTAATGACGTTGTTAAGGAAACTAATTCTAATTAATGATAATTCAACAATTAATTAATTAAGCCAACAAAAAACAAAAAGGAACATAAAAATACAAATTAGCCTGTTACAGAATACTGTTTACCATGTGCTTCGAGCATTGTAAACAGTTAACTATTATTATAATTTTCCATTAGCATCAGAAGAAGATAACGACGAATATTCCATGGATTTAAATACTAAATAACATACCAAAGTTCAATAAATAAATTTTCCAAACAAAAATGAATAAGAATTTCCAGAGGGACAGAGGGGTGGAAGTGCATGGGACCATGTTTCACATGCATGATATCATGTGCATTAGACTGTAATAAAAGTTAGTGAGAATCAATTGACCATCATTAATATATCATATTAGAGATTAATTAATGATCCAAACAAATTAGGGATTAATTTATAATGAATGATCGATTAGATAAATTAGTAAGAAATATGTTAGTTTATTTTCCAAGGGGCATATGTTGATTCTGCGGCTAGACGTGACCATGCTCGTGAATCCATGCATGGAGCATTGTGATTTTGCCTTATTTCTCTCGGTATCTAAAATTATGAAAGTAATTCTTTGGAGTATATAGGTTAGTGTAGATTAAGTTGAATTTGTAAATTTTTATATTTGAAAAGCTATTGAAATGATTTCTGATGTAATGATTAATAATTAATTTATTTTAAAAAAAAAAAAAAATTGTTTTTCTACTAAAACAGTGATTACATTATTATATGGACTAATCTATTTGATCACTAGTAAAGTACAACTAATGTTTAACTATAAATACGGAGTACAAACCTTTTCTAAAATATAACTTTTGAAACTACTTATATGAAATATTTGTAACTGTCAACTATTACTTTTCAGATAATTGAGTTATTACAATGATATACATTGAAATGGATGACACGTGATATCACCACAAAAAATTTAAATTTTAGCGATAAAATAGTAAATGATAAAGTCACAATAATTTAAATACTGTTACTATGATGTATTAGATATATTTGTGACCAAAAATGTGAAAAAATTGTCGTTATTGACATTTAGTAATACCCTAAAAGTGACAACTAAAAAACAAAATTATAGTGACAATATTTATTGTTATTAAGTTGTCACTAATTGTCCACTAATTGTCAGTAGTGACAATTTAAGTTCTATATATTTGTCACTAATAGTCATTAGTGAACCAACAGGTGATTGTTCTAGTAGAATGGACTAGTCACATAAAGTAGCGGACTCTTGTTCGAATACCTGTAGAGGTACCTACATTAATATGCCCAATCCGCCTCGAAAGGGAATAAACCCTTGGGAAACCAAAAAAAAAATAGACACTAGTGACAACTTAAAATATATTTTGTCACTCTTGTTATTGTGACAAAACTAATATTTATGTCACTAAATATATAAAAAAAAGTGACAATTTCAACAAATGTCACTTAATATTCTATCACTAAATAAAATTCATTTTAGTTTCTTGTAGTATTTTATTTTATCCTAATATTAGTTCAAAACCAAAAGGTAAATATCGACGCCAAAAGGCCATGAAGTAAATCTAACATAGAAGGAAGAGTCCAATATTTGAGATCAACACATTAATTGTGACTTAATTAATAATGATGCTCACTAATTTTAATTAATTGCCTCGTACGTATAATTGATGTAGATTAAGCTAAAACAATTTTCTAATGCTATAGTATTAATTAAGGGTGGTAATTGGGATAGGCTAGCTGGCCGGGAAGGTAAGCCAAAGTATAGGAAAATGTTGGCCGGTAAAAATTGGGATTCTTCGAGTTGCTAGCTACATGTAGTTAATTATTGTATTTAGTGTACTTAATTTGTTTGGTCCATTGTTATTCTATCTAATTTAAACTTTGAATTAATCAAGTAGAACCATGGATCAAAATTTCTATCTTTTCCATTGAAAACATCGAAAAGTTTCCGTTGTTGAATCAGGCGAAACGAAAACTAGATGTAATTCCGAAACTATTTATTTGCCTTAAACTCTGTTTTTTAGTAACTTTTTTTACAAATATTCCTTAGTGTTTCCGAAACAGTTATGAATAGTCTCAAAAAGTTTCCAATATTTGACTGACCGAAACATACCTTTGAACCGAAATTTTGATCCATGAGTAGAACTCAGGTCGAAATTTCTTACATATATCTGATTTAGAAAATTATGGATCTTCTAACTATAAATACACCATTCATCATTAAAAAATAATATTTTTATTAAAGTGAATGAAGTTAGAGTATTTCTACCACAAAATCTTAATTTTTTCTAGACCAAGTGTAAATTATTGAGACTAAATGTCCCACATTGGTTGAAAATAATAACTAAGTCCACTTTATAAGGACTTGGGCAATCCTCACCTTACAAGCTAGCTTTTGAGGTTGAGTTAGGCCCAAGCCAAGTAAGTGGACTTAGCCCAATCCATATGGTGAATTCTAATATAAATAAAAAAAATTCAATTTTAGTGTTGCAAATATTAAAGGGAAAATTGCAGAAAAGGTCCCAAACTAATTGGCAATTTTGATTTTTCGTCCCACACTTTATCACCTCACCGAATTTCGTCCCGTAATTTTATTTTTTTTTGGAATTTCGTCCCGCCGTTAAGTATTAGACGGAAATTGCCACGTGGCCGTTAAATTGCCACGTGGATGCTTACGTGTCATGATGACGTGGCAATTTTAGCATACCAATTATACAAGATTGCAGAATTAGTCCCAAACTAATTACAAATTTTGGTTTTTCGTCCCAAACTAATTACAAATTTTGATTTTTCGTCCCAAACTATATCAATTAGCCAAATTTCATCCCGTGATTTATCATTTTACATGAATTTAGTCCCACTATAAATTTCTAATTTAATAAAAATGACGATTCAATCTTTTACATTTTCTTTTCCAAGAAAAATATTATAAATATTAAAGTGACAATATTTATAATATTTTAATATTTTAATATTTATAATATTTTATTTTTAATATTTAAACAATATATATAATATTAATATTTAAAATATTTTTAAAGTGACAAAATTGCGTATATATTGTTTTATTTTAAATATTTTAATACTTAAAATATTTTTTAATATTTTTAATATTTAAACAATATATATAATATTAATATTTAAAATATTTTTAAAGTGACAAAATTGCGTATATATTGTTTTATTTTAATATTTATAATATTTTATTTTTAATATTTAAACAATATATATAATAATAATATTTAAAATATTTTTAAAGTGACAAAATTGCGCATATATTGTTTTATTTTAAATATTTTAATATTTAAAATATTTTTAAAGTGACAAAATTGCGTATATATTGTTTTATTTTAATATTTATAATATTTTATTTATAATATTAAAATATTATAAATATTGTCACTTTAGTATTTATAATATTTTTCTTGGAAAAGAAAATGTAAAAGATTGAATCTTCATTTTTATTAAATTAGAAATTTATAGTGGGACTAAATTCATGCAAAATGATAAATCACGGGATGAAATTTGCTAATTGATATAGTTTGGGACGAAAAATCAAAATTTGTAATTAGTTTGGGACGAAAAACCAAAATTTGTAATTAGTTTGGGACTAATTCTGCAATCTTGTATAATTGGTATGCTAAAATTGCCACGTCATCATGACACGTAAGCATCCACGTGGCAATTTAACGGCCACGTGGCAATTTCCGTCTAATACTTAACGGCGGGACGAAATTCCAAAAAAAAATAAAATTACGGGACGAAATTCGGTGAGGTGATAAAGTGTGGGACGAAAAACCAAAATTGCCAATTAGTTTGGGACCTTTTCTGCAATTTTGCCTTCCTAATATCTTAAATTAGTTGTCTGGAGTACGTACTTTTAATTTAATTTTGGACTATCATATCATCTGGTTAAAAATTATCAAAAAATAAATAAAATAGGAGTAATAAAATAAATAATCTATAACTTTTTAAGGTTTAAGACACAATAATCCATTGCAATTTCTTCAACTTTCTTTCTGCATTTCAGATGGGAATAAAGGTACCCATTCCATTCCGCCGTTAATTCAATTTCGGTTTGTTTTCTTTTTTACTTTAGTAAACTCAAATCAATGTGGAATTTCTAGGGTTTAACGAAGCTATTGGCCGACAATGCTCCGAAGGCGATGAAAGAGCAGAAATTCGAAAGCTATTTTGGCCGAAAAATTGCAATTGACGCCAGCATGAGCATCTACCAATTTCTCGTATGTTTGTATATGGAGATAATGTTGTGAATTTGTGATTTTTTAGTGAAAAAGTTATGTTAGTCCTGTTATTTTCTATCCATATTTATTAGTAGATAATGCTTCATAATATGGCAACATGTTGCTTATGTTTAAGCACATGAATTTGGTTAGTTTGGCATTTGTGACTTCAGTAGATGCTAAGGGTGGATGCTACTTGAATTTATTTATTAATTGATTCGACATCATCACATTGTGATGTTTGTTGAATGCATAGTGTTTTCTGGTGTTTTGGAGATGGATAGATTAATTACTTTTGTTCTGAATGATGATTTCAGATTGTCATTGGAAGAAGCGGTACTGAAATGCTCACCAATGAAGCAGGTGAAGTGACGAGGTATGTGTTTTCTTTTCAGTCTAGTCGAAAGCTGTTTTTTTGTCATGAGTATTAGTAATAATTTATGAAAATTGATAAACAATTAAAGGCTTAATTTATTGATGTGCTTGAATCATAAATCCATCCTTTTATTACAGGGTGATGCACCTTGTTTTGCAAAATTTGTTAGGGTACTTCTGCATCTATATTTGTTACTTTAGCCAGATTAAGTGCTGGTCTTTAATCAAAATTAATGCCCGGAACACTTGTTTTAAGAAAACATCATCATGCCATCATAACTTAATATATGCACTACTGTTCAATCACTTTTTTGCATATACATAATTATTTATGCGTACGTGCAGAGGATTATGCACTCTTATATCTTTTGAGCTACTTAATTCCCCATTTTGTACGTTCACCAGTGCCATTATTGTATTTAAATCTATATTATCTCTGAATGGTGCCCTCTTAGTCATTTGCTAGGGATGTTCTCAAGGACAATCAGACTTTTGGAAGCTGGAATTAAGCCAGTGTAATTTGATTCCGCACCTGAATGTCTAAATTCTGCTCCTTGTGAAAAAAAAATTGTGCTTTTTCCTAAATCTATTGACTCCGTTGCATTAGCTATGTTTTTGATGGGAAGCCTCCTGATCTGAAGAAACAAGAGCTTGCCAAAAGGTACTGGATGCCCTCTTTTGTACTCGTTGTCGGCTTACTTCAATATGTAATATGGTTGGTACTCGGTTGATTTCTTACTGAGATACTTCTTCGGCAAGTGCAGATACTCAAAAAGAGCTGATGCCACCAAGGACCTGAATGACGCTCTAAAGGTTGAATACTTTAATATACATTTGAAAATTAAAAGTTCCTATCTTCCCTTGAATGTCATTTCTATTCCCTTTGACCAAAGCTTTTGACTCTTTTCGTCATCTCCTAAAGCTTTTGTTGTCTTTGCAGACTGGAAACAAGGAGGATATTGAAAAATTCAGTAAAAGAACAGTAAAGGTGGGTAGTAGAATGCTTATTATTCTAAATTACCTTTCAAATCTGCTAATCTTCTATGGATCTGTAGAATTAGTTCTTAATATATTCAGCTCTTCAGTGTAATACTCATTCTTTGTTGGTGAAAATTTCAATCAGATAGTTTCTAGAGAACGGTTATAAGTAGACAATGTGCACCTGATAAAAAAGAGGTCTTCGTGCAATTCACACTCGTGTAACCAGCAATTAGTTTGATTCGAAATTTGTCAAGGTTGAATTTTCAATACAAAAACTAACATGGTCCCATATCTCTCTTAGAAAATTTCTTTTCTCTTTTACTGGAAGGAATGAAATGGATGATTTGCAGGAATCTTAGGTAAGTCAAACTTTCTGGATTGTGTTATCAGACATTTAACACAATAATGCTTCTGAGTTTCATTTGGAAGATTGAAACATCCATAGCCTCTTTGAAGTTATTGAATATAAATCAGATCGACATTTTGATATTCAACTAGACAAACATATCTTGCAAAAGGCATTGTGTACATGCTTATTTTGATTTGATTTTCAATGCATTACGTGTTCATTGCATCATAAATAATGAAGCTACATTATCTAAGCAATTTGGCACATTCACTTTTTAACTACACAGGTTACAAAGCAACACAATGATGACTGCAAAAAGCTTCTTAGACTTATGGGAGTACCTGTGGTTGAGGTGATGCAATAAAATAGTTTATTTCATGGAATTTGTTTGCTTTTACATATTTCATATCTCTACGCTGTCTTTTAGAATTTATGTACCTAGGTTTATATTTTGGCTGGGAAATCTTCATGTACCCTTTTCTTTCCTGGAGTAAAGAGTAAGTCACTAAGTTGCTTGTATGATACTCCGTAATATTTTTCTTGTTAACTTGTTTAGGCTCCTTCTGAAGCAGAAGCACAGTGTGCTGCACTTTGCAAAGCAGACAAGGTATTTTTACCTTTTGGGATTATATAATATTACATAGTACCATGACAATCCTTGGAATGTAAAATGCATATTATTTTTTGGCTGCTACAATAAATTGATTGTGTAACTATAGAAGATTTTGAAATTTCGCATATATAATAATTAGACGAATCTGTGAGCTTTTCTTTGACAGAGATCAGTTATACTTCTGTATTCAGACCATCTATAGTTTCATAATTGTAGACTCTGCTTGAAAGAAAGTGATTCACCTTAATTTGCGCCTTGCGGGTTCATGGATTAGGTGTTCTCAGTAATTTTACTTTTGAAAAATTTCTAAACAATACTTACACATCAGGTTTATGCTGTGGCTTCCGAAGACATGGATTCTCTAACTTTTGGAGCTTCAAGGTTTCTCCGCCATTTAATGGATCCAAGCTCCAAAAAAATTCCAGTGATGGAATTCGATGTCTCAAAGGTACTAAGAGATTATTCATAATTTTAAGTTTGTTGTTATTTGATTCAGTGTTTTGTTACAAGGTTTTGGAAGAATTAAATCTCACCATGGATCAATTTATAGACCTTTGCGTTCTCTCCGGTTGTGATTACTGCGACAGCATCAGAGGTAATATTGTGTCTAAGTCTGTCCTATATAGTAAGCAAACATAGTCTCTTAAAACCTTCGATACATCTTTTCTTTTCTTTTTCGTTTTTTTAGAAAAGATTATTAAAAAAAGGCACATTTCTTCGTCTAAAATCAGAATAAATAATTTGTTGATATTTCGATTAAAAATGTATTAGGCCGGTTGATAATTTATTGGGTTAACCGTGAAGGGCTTTTACTGCTGTTTCCTGATTATGTGCATCCTGTTGTTAAATCAACAAGATCAAACTACCATGGGCTAAAATTGAATAATTTGGCTTTTGTAAATTTTTCTGGCTATGTTTAGTGCAGCGACTTTACAATCACATGTATGGTTCGCATATGTGGTATTTGCGTGGATATTTTTGCACATAACTTTAGCATATGCAGGTGTTCCTAGGTTTATTTCTAACATTCCACTCCCTGTCCCTGGCTATCTGGGGGCAAAAGATTTCTTTTCTGCGCTGATGTTAGGATAAATTTATGTAATACTTCTCAGGTATTGGGGGACTGACTGCTCTGAAGCTGATTCGCCAACATGGATCAATCGAGAACATTCTGGAGAATATTAATAAAGAGAGGTGTTTCAACGGTGTCATCATATACAATAAAGTTCATGGAAATCTTATGTGGTACATAATATAATTTTCTCACGCAGATACCAAATTCCAGAAAATTGGCCATATCAAGAGGCTCGAAGGCTGTTTAAAGAACCATCAGTTTCCGCTGACGACGAAATTGAGCTTAAGTGGACTGCTCCAGATGAAGAAGTGATAACTTAACCTTGCAAAATCCTTTAGATTGGTTTGATCAATTTCCAGTATGGCAATTTGATGTTCAATGACTCATTCTATTATTTCACTTTTAGGGATTAATAAGGCTTTTGGTAAATGAGAATGGGTTTAACATCGACAGAATAACTAAGGCATGTCTCCATTGTCATTATGTTATGGCTTATTTCCGTCCCCAACTCCCTACTTTTAGAAAAGAGATGCGTTCCAGATTATCGGCTAACTTCAAATTGGATGATATATTTAGGCAATAGAAAAGATCAAGGTCGCCAAGAACAAGTCGGCCCGGGGCAGGTAATTTATTGCATTCTTTTTTCCTTTTTTTTATTTTTTTTTTTATTTTTTATGAAATTAGGTTTCTGCCATTTAATAGAGTACTGCTTTTTCACACTATTTCTCTGAACAGGTTAGAATCATTCTTCAAACCAGTTGCTGGCGCATCAGTACCTGCTAAACAAAAGGTACGCCTTTTCACAGGGGTTTGGAACTCACTCCTTTCACTGCTGAATACAACATTAATAGTGATTTCGTAATTAAACCTGGACAATTAGCTTTTATATGTATATATATGTGTATATATAATATGGATATATACATATATTATTTCAGTTACCATTTGCTCTTGACTTGGTATTTTAATCGAATTTTACTACTGTTTTTTTGCATTTATTGGCTTTGAAGCTATAATAAATAAATAAATAAATTATTATTTAACTTTTGCAACCTACATGTAATGCTCATATTACTACTGTTGTCTAGATTATCTGAAACAGCGCTGAGAAAACTAATCGTTTATGAATACACCTGTTTCTGCATATGCTACATATGTACTCTGATTTGATTGCTCTGGATAAAATAAAACTTGTTGATATTATAACTCTTCACTTGAAGGTTTGTTAACAATGTCTAGTTTAGTTTTTCTTTAAGGAGTACTTTAAGGTGCATTGAAGTAGAGGATCTCAGGATATTCCAAATTTCTATAATAACAAATTTATTTCACCTTTTTGAACAATTTTTGAGTTGCTATGGTATTCAAAAACCGCACAATATTGATGTCATTTGAGCTCCAAATCAAAATAAATTAGTATAAGATATTAGATGCATGACTCGCATGAGATGTTTTCTGGACTTGTACGAAACTCTGTCCAATTGGTTATGATTGATTTGGTATTGGCCAACAGGGAACTAGATGTACTCTTGGAATTCCAAAACCAGTAGTCAATCCTAAGATGTACTCTTTGGAAGCATCCTTTCATTCCAAGAAGGCCATCGGCAGCATAGGCCTGCCATCTGTAGATCTGGGCTCAAGGCAGGCCATGGTGTTTTATAGAAGCTTATGCTGTGGCATATGAAGTTCAAGAGCCACGGTGAACCTGGATCTCTGATTGTTTTATGCTTTACTTAAGCTAATAAATATCAACAATTCTTTTTAAAGTGATAATATGTGTAAAATGACAAGAACTCTTTTGATTATATTGTTTGAAATTAAAGGGCATAAAATCTTTTGTTATGTTATGTATGTTTTGTTATGAGACCAATTATGGGGAGGATTTATACCAATTTGCTTTGAGTTTCTGGGAATAATTCTTTGGCATGGTTGAATGATACAACTCATTCATTTTTTTCTGATTGTCTTCTGCAACTCAATGTTAGGACGCAACTGAGAAGGAAGCTGTTAACAAAAAGACAAAAGGTTGGAGGCAGGGGTAAGAAGAGGTAGTTTAAGTCTTGCTTATAAGAGTTTCAAATGCCAACCTTATTATCTGTCTAGCTAATTTGACAGCATTTTGTATAATTTTATGTTGAATAACCTATGTATTTATCTATTTCAATTTTCATGTTAATGATGTTTAGTAGTATTAAATTCCTAAAGAATGGAATTTGAATACTTTAGGATGATTTGAGTTTCAAATTTCCTAATATTGGTATGAAGATGTATGTTCTTTTGGCCTCTTTAGATTTTTCATAAGAATGAATTCTTGCAGATTTGATGTGAGTTTAGAGATTATTTTCTTTGGAATTTTCATTTTCTGATATGTGGGGTTAAGTTTTACAAGATTAGGTTCTAACCATGATAAGTCATTTTTTGACGTTTCTAAGAACAATTTAATGTTTAAACCTAACAAATTGGTGTTGGATTGTATCTCATCACTTGACGGAAAAAACATGTTTGTGGACTTATTGATTGGATCTCAAATTTGGAAGAAAAAGAAGAAACTTGAGATGGATAAATATAATTTATAAAAAGGTTTATAATTATTGTATCATTAAAATTTTAAATTAATTAAATACACAAACATAACGGGTTGACCTGACTCGAACCAATCCGTTAGTTTATAATCCGATCCATTTTTTCCGTTTGGCACCCATCTGTTCATTTGTGATCGCTATACTATACCAATCACTTGTTTGTCTTGAATAAAATTATTTGATAAGAGTTAAATTGCCAAATTATATGAAAAAATGATCCATAGACTTAGTAGTTAATATCTATTGTGACATTGTCGTTCATATTGTTATTTCAAATAAAATGCATATTAGTTGTATGATATTTTTGGTTCGATCAATTTAATAACTATACTACAAAAGGAAACCCACAAATCCGCTACAATGGTTAAATATGGAAAACAATTAATTATAGGTCAAATTACTAAGAGAAAAAGGCTAAAATTCTTAATTTTGTAAACAAACATATGAGGCCTCTCTGAAAGTAAGGTGTTTTATGAAACATGTGAAGTAATATATTTTTATTTCTTAAAAGTCATTAGTGATAGAGCCATAAAATAGTCATTAGTGAAAAAAAAAATACTAGGAAATGAGAGAGATAAAGCAAGGAGAAGTGATATTTTTTTTAATAAATTAAATAATTAGGTTTGTTTTAAAACATACCGTATATATTCCATAAGAGTGATAGACTTTTTATATTTTCATAAAAATATATTTGTAAATAATGAAATTAACGGAGTAATGGGCAAGTGTAATGGTTTGAGTAAAATTTTTCAAGTATGGATGATAGTTTGTAGTACTCCCTCCGTCCCAATTTATCTGTCTTTTTAAAAAAAAAATTTTGTCTCAAATTATTTGTCTTTAGAATTTCAATACACTATTAAATACATGTTTTCCTATTTTGCTCTTATTTAATGCATCTAAAAGATATAGAGAGAATAAGATAGAAAGTAAAAGAGAGAGTGGGTAAAGTGTAAATAGTTAATAGTGAGATAAAATAAAGAATAAGAATATTTTAGAAATATAATTTATTTTTCTCCTAAATTGAGAATATTTACTAGACACCTGAAAACATGTAAAATGACAAATAAATTGAGACGAGAGTATTTCACTAAACCTCGGGGACAGTTCTGAGTAATTATGTCAAAAAAACTTTACTACTGTAATTAGTAAATTCAGGTAGCTTTAAACAAAAGCAACGAGGTTCAAAAACCGCTTATTTTCTAAGCGACCACACGGTATAATATATATACACACACTCTTCCGTAACCTGTACAGTTTACACACACACAGCACACAGCATAAAAAGTTGAAAGAAGCTTTTGGCTCTGACAATTTTCAAGATTCTAATTTGAAAAAGTATAAATAATTTCTCAAGATGTGGTTTGGTGCTCCTACTTGTAAGTCTCTGTTCCGTTTTTCTTTCTCCAAATAAATATATTAAACTGTTCAATGATGAATTTTATACATAATATTTAGTCTCGCAAGCAATGTAATTTCATGTTATTATTCGTTTATGTTGCAAAAACGTGTTGATATGTTTCTTGCAATTTACTAGTTTGAAATAATCAGGGAAATTTAATCATTGTAATTAATATTGAAGTGATTATTAGTCTGGAACTTTATTTAATGCCTTTGTTTTTCATGTGGTTTGAGATTGATTGAGCAGAAAAGGAAAAAAATTATTGCATGTGATATGTGTGATTTAAGATTTTTGGGTTTAAATATTAAGATTATGATAGTATTAGGTTATCATCATTCTTCTGAGTGCAATCATGTTGATTAATTAATTAATTAATTAATATACTACTTTCTTGATCACTTCCATTATTAATTCTCTGTAAGTAGGTTTTCATATTGGTAAAAATTTATGTGTGTTACAGGTTCTCAAGTACTATAGGTTAAATTTCGATCATCTTTTGTTTTATTGGCTTCTTCAAGAACCGATTTGGTGATAAACACGACAAAGAGTGTTGAATTTATGCTGCATAACAATTTCATGTCTTTCTTTTTCCTTGAAATTTTTTTAATAAGACAATCAATATATTGACAATTCTCTGTTCTATTGGCCGCTCTTGGGCAAATAGTTCTCCTGCCCATCCATTCTTTAGCTCGGCTTCTTTTAATCCCCCTATAACATTTACGAGGTACGTAAGATAGTCATTTTTCTCGGATCAATTCCCTTGTGTTCTGTAGGTAGAAAGATTAAAGTTTTGTTTGAGTTAAAGGGGCTCAAGTACTTTAGGTTAAATTTCGATCAAGTTTTTATTGGGTTCTTCAAGAAACGAGTTAGTAATGGACACGAAAAAGAGTGTTGGACTTATGCTGCATAACGATTTCATGTCTTTCTTTTTTCTTTTTATAAGTTAAGGTTTTCAGAGAGATAGTATATTGACAATTTGTCTGTTCTATTGGCAGCTTTTGGGCAGGTTTATGGTAACTCAGGCAGTAGTCCCCCTTTAACATTTGGCTCTACTACTGGTAACCAGAATCAAGGAAGTCGAGTAGCATCTTATTCTGCAACATCAGAGTTTGATCAAGGCTGTAATAGTTATATAAATATCCAGTCAATTTCTGCGATGCCAATATACAGACATAAAAGCCATGAGGAGTTGAGGTTCGAGGATTACCAAGTAGACTGTAAAGGTAAGCAGCTTTATCTAAATTACTGATTAATGTGGTGAGAAAGACATGTACTAAGTTACTAACTTTTATATTGTTCTGTTTTATTAGGTAGGCAGACAGCTTCTGGTTTTCCTAAGCCGTTCAACAGTACACATACAAACACCTTCCAATTTCCGCCAGTTTCAGTTAAGCCGTTGAATAGTACACAAACGAACACCTTCCAATTTCCGCCAGTTTCAGTTAAGCCGTTGAATAGTACACAAACGAACACCTTCCAATTTCCGCCAGTTTCAATCAAGCCGTTGAGTAGTACACAAACAAACACCTTCCAATTTCCGCCAGTTTCAATCAAGCCGTTGAGTAGTACACAAACAAACACCTTCCAATTTCCGCCAGTTTCAATCAAGCCGTTGAGTAGTACACAAACAAACACCTTCCAATTTCCGCCAGTTTCAAACCCCCCCTCTACATCAAATTTATTCACCCCTAAATCACAAACCTTTGGTAATCCTAATAATACATTTCCCATGGCTCCAACATTTGCTCCTTCTGGAAGTCTCTTCGGTCCTTCCACCAATACTGTATTTTCATCCATGCCTGCACCAACCTCGAACCATAGTCCGTTTTCATTATCCGGTTCTACTCAGTCAAATAATTTTCAATTCCCTCAAATTACTACAAAGTCCACTAGTTTCACGGTTTCACCATCAACATGGCCTTCCTCAATAACACCTCAAACACCTTTCTGGCAAGCTTCGACGAGCAACCCGAGTTTCTTCCAAGGTAAGTGAACCTAGCTCCTCATCATTTCCGTCATTTATATTATATAGAATTTCCATCCATGCAACTGAATTTGTTTGATCGGAGAACCCACTCAATTATAGATCAAATATATTTCATAATTTCATGTATAGATTGTAATTGATCATTAATATTAACATGTGTTATCTATTCACAGGACGTATATTTCAATCAATGCCTTATGTTCATAAACCTATAAGTATTATCAAACATTGATGCAGTAGCAAGTGTTTGTCACTGTATAGAAGAAAATTCACAGAAAATATTAGTTATAAGATCCACTGAACGTAGTTACTTGATTTGAATTAGTCAATATGCCAAATCGTGGTGGCTATTTCAATGTATAAAACAAATATAGCTTTATTATTCTACTACCTTTTCAATATCTTACCATTCTTGATTGTTCATAATTTCAGGTGAAGGTTCTAAACACAAAGCTTGTGCTACTTCTTGCTTCCATGTAAATGTAAACTCCATTGAACTCGAAGAGGAAGATCCTGAAGTGTCAGCACTAATGCCAAAGCTTCAAAATATAGAATACTACACAGAACCTTCGATCGAGGAGCTGGAAGCAATGGAAAAAACCGAACCTGGATTCTGCAGTCGTGTGAAAAATTTTATGATTGGAAGGAAGGATAGAGGAAGCATCAAATTCTTGGGAGAAATAGATATCCGGAAACTTGATCTTGAGTCAATTGTCCAGTTTAACGATCGTGAAGTAACTGTTTATGCGGATAATACTAAAATGCCTCCAGTAGGGCAAGGCCTCAATAGCCCAGCAGAAGTCACTCTACTGAATGTTAAGTGCATTAGTAAAAAGACAGGGAAGCAGTATACTGATGGGCCTATGGTACAAAGATATAAAACAATGTTGATCAGTAAAGCAACTGAACTTGGAGTGGAGTTCGTTTCATATGATCCCGTTCTAGGAGAGTGGAAATTCAGGGTTAAGCACTTTTAGCTTATGAGTAGAGAATCATTCTGGGAAATATATTTTCTTTTTTTTCTTTTTTTTTTTTTTGCATTTTTTGTGCAGTTGAAGTTTGCTTTTATAGTTCAAGATTTATTACAAGCATTACCATGTTGTCCAGTGTCTTCAAGAATTAAACCTTTCTCATATTGATCTATTTCTTTTCCAGCTCTTTCATGACCAGTTGTGGTAGAAGTTGAAGTTTTAGTGGGGCAAGTAATGTAATTAGCTTTCACATTTCATATTTGAAGATGCATAATATATATATAAATAGGTATAGGTCTGTCTTCAGGAATTAATTGTGTGAAAGGAAATGTAAGAATTGATTTGGTTTGTTTTAATATACAAAATGGCATTTTCTTAAAAGGTATATGTTGTTTATATCCTTCATATATACTTTGAGAAAACATTTGCAGAAGTAGCCAAGTAAGGTCATGGTTTACATTTTGTATCCTTAAAAAAAAAAACAGAAAATAGATATGATAATACAAATTGAATTGGCTTCGTAAAGATAGATCATACATATAGATAAAATTTGATGAGCGTCAGGTATCAATAGGGGATCAATAAAAAAGCAATAGCAAATGTATAAACTCAACTCTTGATTTATTGTCGAGTCGAATGCAAGATCTAAATTATCAAATTTATGAGGACGTGAGAGGAGAAGGATATGTGATATTATTTGTTCCCTGTATTTTGTAAATTAAGCAATACTATTTAGTGTAACCGCTGCACCACGTCATCAAGTACACGTGGTGCATCCCACTAATGCACTTGGTACATGTGGAGTGATAATCCACATCACCTCATATTCTGGACATGCTCCCGAAAAATAGGATTTCAAAAAATTGTATTCATATTGCCAGAACATGGATGATGTGGATTATCATTCCACATGTCCCAAGTGTATTGGTGGGCTGCACCACGTGTACTTGATGACGTGGTGCAGCGGTTGCACTAAATAATTTCTCATGGGAGAGGGAGGGGAGGGGTATGGGGCTAAACTTGCAAAGTTGCAAGTTGCAACAAAAGTCGTGTTAGCAGAGACGGAGCAACATTCATACTACGGTGGCAGTTTTAGTTTTTATTAAAATGTATAGATGTAATCTTAAGTTATTTTAATTTTGGTATTAAAAATAAATATAATATTAACATAATAAAAGTTTGTTGTTTAATGAACCTACTAATTAAAAGTCCTATATAAGAGATCCGTGTTTAAACCAAAATATTAAAGACATTGATTTCCATTAACTTATAATAGTATTTATATAATATTTTTATCACTCTAGCTACTTTTTTCTGATAATAAAATTGAGGTCTGGATAAATCTAATGTTATAGTTTTATTTGTATGTACATGTATTTGTGTAACCAAGTCAAGACAACTTGAAGCCTATGTAGAGTAGAGTAGAGAGATAAATCTTGCATTTAAAAGTTTTTGGAATAATTCAACCGTGAAACAATTTCAAGGATAAAAAAGTTTCTATGTTTTTTAACGAAAACACGATTATGTTTGGTCAATTCTAGTGAAAATATAGAGTAATTTCTATTTCAATATATTTTTTTAATTTATAATTTTTCAAATATTTTCAAAATTTATTTGAAAGTCTTCAAAAAATTTAATATTTAACTACCTAAAACATTCAAAGGAAAGAAATTTTAATCCATGACGATTTCAGTTTACGGCAAATTGACGAGTTTTCAAGTTTTAATAAATTTTGTTCCAATTTCTAGTGTTGTGATTGATTTTTTTAAGTGTTTATTCAGTAATATTCGGAATTAATATATAGTCTCTAAAAAGTGACCCGAAAAATGATTCTATTGCCACACCACTAGTGATTAGGTTTATAATATTACGTATTTTATAAAGACATAAATAATTTTGTTTTTGTTGTAAATAATATATTTTAGTGGGTATTCCTATTTAATATTTGTATAGTATAGGGGCTTACTTTGTAATAGATATCCATTATCCCACAACCCATGCTTTGTGGGATTTGTAACTCCCGATGTAACTGATTTGTTATTTAATGATATCTATCCCCTCCCCAAATCATATCCCCCCAATTTTATACACGTTTGTTTTTCCCTCTGTTGTTATCTCTCTCTTTACAATTATCACCATTGTTCATCAATTTCTTCACATAATCACTTAATCAAATAAGTATTTTACAACACGTTATCAGCACGAGTTTGCTCTATAACTCGATTTCAATGATATACAATATATCACAAAACAAGAGAGAAAAGAGAAAAATACTTTGAGAGGTAGATTTTCGGTTTTGCACGCAGCAGCATCGGTTTTTCAATGATTACAGCCTTATCCACCGTTGGATCGTTTTCAAATTTGAACCGAAGGTTCATCACGCAAGGATCATACTTTTGACCGTTCGGATCGTCATTCCAGAGTCTGTAAATGAAACGGCAGCCATCAGAAGTTTATGGAAAATTTGAAGGAAGTAACCTTAACCTCTCTCTGGTATGATCAAATTAACAAACAACTTTAACCTTATTAATTATATGCCTTAAATCTGAAAAAGTTATGAATCTAAAGCATGTTCTAGGGTTTAAGTTTAATTATTGTTGCAAAAAAAATTGAAGTTGTCTATCTATTCGGCATATTTGTTGGGTTATGTTATTTCATTCGGTACTCTAATTATGTGATCTAAAATTTATGCTTACCTTTAGATTCATATTTTTGGGTTTTGGAATACATGAATTGCATGATTTAATAATTATGATTATTCTATTATATACATGTAATACCGATTCATGTAAACAAAAATTTTGGTTTGATTTACATACTCTTTGTGATCAAAATTTTGGCTTCAACTTTGTCTTTATTAGCATGAATATTAAGATAATGCAAGCATGAGAATTTTTAACTAAATTCAGAATTTACATGGAAATTCTTGTATGATATGGTTTTTAAAATTTCCGGAAATATGTTTATATGGAAGTCGTAATTTTCAGAGCATGTTATTCTAGTCCGATTGACCTGAAACTTATATTGAAGTATGATATTGTAACTGCCTGAATTTTTTCAGATTTGTTGGATATGTAATTTGTTCTGAAAAAATTATTTTCTTTGAAAACTAATATGCGATTTCCCGTTTAAGTATTTGGAATTATGTAACTTGTTGTATATGCTTAGAATCGTCTTGAAAATAGCTTTCTAACCATGTGCCCAGATTATTTTTTGGATAAGTAATTAATAAGTTATTTGAGCCTTAAGTCTCTGTAAATTACTTGAATATCTGGAAATTGTTTAAAAGGCAATATAAGCATAATACACAAGCCCACTCTAAAATTTATTTTCAGTTTCTTCATGTTTTGTGTTTGATCGTTGAAGAACTTGATGGTGGTGATTATTGTTGTGTTTGGGCCTATCAATTCTGACAAAGAAACCGTGCAAATCATTTATTTTCGGCAAATTTGCGATTTCTTCATAAACCGGGTCAAGAAGATGAATTTCTAGGTCTTTTGGATCAGACCCAAATTTTGAGATTTCCGATCCGGTCAACCGGATCATGGGGATACAATTATACCCGAACTGGTTGGGATTCAGTTCAGGTGATACGGTTTTGGAATACGACCCGGTTCGGGTTCGGGTTATTTGGTTTCAAACCCGACTCGATTCTTTGTTCGA
Organism: Penstemon eatonii; assembly: GCA_038501285.1. Lineage (NCBI taxonomy): Eukaryota > Viridiplantae > Streptophyta > Magnoliopsida > Lamiales > Plantaginaceae > Penstemon > Penstemon eatonii. Next base: position 52,606,083 of record CM076715.1, on the reverse strand, counting down.
ATTTTGGTTTAAGTTGGATCATTTTTTATTTAACTTGGTCCGAAACTAATTTTGTCCCGATTAGGACTAATCCTAAAAAAAAATGTGTATCCTTATTTGATTGTATATGTGTACATGTGGTTTTATATATAGATGGTGTGCTTATATATTCAATTCAACAACTATTGTTTTGAGTTGGAATTAGTGCTATGTTATGAATTTCAAACTTCAATTTAATTTTATATATTTAAATTGGTTAAGGTCAGTGAAATCATTATTGATCTATTCACATGTAGTGTTCTTGTTTGGCCATTAATTGTGCACTTTAGCATGCTTAGTATTAAATATTAATGTTCCAAAATTATCATTATGACATGCTTATGTGCTTCGTATAATATTTTGGAAATACTGTGGTTTGATTACTTGAAGGTTTTATATATTTTTTAATGTGGCCGAAACCTCATAATTTTCGTGGACTTTGTGAGTTTATTGTCTAGTGAACTTTGATCATGTTGGTTTTCTATTACCATATAGAATTTGCAGACCTTAAATTATTTGTATATGTGTCCTAGCAATTCAACTATATATATGATTAAAAAGGCTACATAATGTCATCACTAGTTCAGTTGTTGAAGTACTGAACGATTTGTTAAAATGCAGTGTTGTATGAGACTATGTAATAGAAGAGTGATGAATTCGTAGTTCTATTACATCTTTGGGTTATGGCATATACTTATATTGATATTTAGCTATCATTTATGTGTGAAATAATTATTCCTGAAATTTATATGTGAGACATACATATGAATTCTCATTTATTCTATGCTTTTCTGTTTTATCTTATACATGTGATGAATGATTACATATAACTGCATGATAAATTAATGTGAATGAACTTGGGGTTCATGGATATTGGGACTGGAGTTCCCTCGGATTAAAATAACATAGTTCATTATAAATTAATAAATAGAACCCAAGGGGTTCAATTATAATTATTTATGGAGGCTATAGGCCCGTAAGATACATATATTTGAAGGGGTTCAATTAAATTAATTATGGAGACTATATGCCTGTAAAAAAACAGAGCAATTGACAATTATCGGGGACAATTTGCTAACTAATAGCCCAAAAGGTTGATGTTATGTTTCTGATCAGGAAACACTTGGATGAGGTCATTAGGTTGGACTACTCATCAATTCAGGATCATCAAAAGGTTTTATGTAATCTGTATAAACTTTTGGACATTCAGTTGTTGGTTTTTGAGATGTTTTTATTATGGGTGGTCATATTTTGAACCATATTTAAATTTGAACTATGTTCGGTTTATTTTGGACCACATTTTGGGTGGCTTTATTTTAATTCGATTATTAAGGTATTTATTGGTATTAACTCGATTTACTTTTTCAAGTAAATGTTTAAATTGGAATATATTTGGTTCCTAGGCATGACATGTGAGGAATAATGTCTGGCTAATAGTGCAACTACGCACACTATCCTAAGGGATAGATCATTAATATTAATGCCTAGTAAGACCTCTATGACAACAATATATGGCACATATGGTTTGATAGATGACTTTGAAAATGCCCACCTTATGTTGTCAAATGGCATAATTTTAGCCATTAAAGAGGCTATGTATGCTCCACGTTCAAGGGGAACGTTGTTAAGTTTAAAGATATCGAGCTAATGGTTACCACATTGAAACCACTGAGAAAAAGGGAATATAGTATTTGTGCATTACCTCTAATTTGTACGACCAAAAGCGTACTTGGAAGAAATTAGAGGGACTATCGACTGAGTTATATAGGACCACAATACGAGTGCTCGATGCACACCTTGTCAATGGCTCGAAGCCAAGTGAATCGAGCATGTATGTTCTATGGCATGATTGGCCAGGACAGCCGAGTCAAAAATGTGATGCGCCATATTATTAATACCTCTATTGGGCATCCACTAACGAATAATAAGGATCTAGTACACAGTGATTACTTGTGTGTACCATGTTTTATTGGAAAATTGAATCATCTGCCAGCTTATGCACAAACGAGTAAGGATTCCCTCGTTTTCTTGGAGCGTATCTAATGGGACATATGTGGAATGTCTACAAGAAATGCTTCATATGCTAAACTCCTGACTCAGATTATACGGTTGAAAGCACATGCATTATCCGGATTATCCTACTAAGTCTATTAGACTGGATAATGCCGCGGAGTTTACATCGCGATCTTTTAACGACTATTGCATGTCCCTGGGTATTGATGTAAAACATCTGGTAGCACATGTTAGTACGTTTGAGGCCCACTGCGACCCAACCTCTTAATTGGTGTTCGGGTATACATCAAACATTTCCCATATATGCACATTTGGGAGCGCAGTATATGTGCCGATTGATCCGCCACAGCGGATTAAAATGGGACCTCAACGTCGATTGTGCATATATACGGGGTTTGTATCGCCATCTTTTATTCGGTATTTGAAATCCTTGATAAACGATCTCTTAACCGCACGATTTGCGGACTGTCACTTTGATGAGACTGTCTTCCCGCCGTTAGGGGGAGGAAATAATGTTCACACTAACGTTCAAGATGAACGGCGTGAAGTCGTGTGGAACGACCCCACTATGTCTCATCACGATCCCCTTATAGCAATCAGAGAATCTGAAGTATGTATAATAATCGAACTTCAGAAAGTAGCCAATAATATGCCAGACTCATTCTATGATTTGGCTAAAGTGACGAAATCTCATATACCAGCTGCAAATGTGTCTGTAAGGATAGATGTCCAAGAGGGACAAAATGTGGGAAGGCCATCAATCCCAATTAACCAGTCATATATCCCGGCCCATAAGAGAGGGAGATCAATTGGATCAAATGATCTTCATCCCCGAAAGCGGGCGAATGCATAATAGTTAAATTTGGTTAGTACCAATAATAATGGGATCCCACCCGATCCATCTCATGAAATAGTTCCGGACTATGGATCTGTCTTGGAGACGACGTCGGGGGACGCCTCGACATCAGTAACCATCCCCGAGAATAGGGAAATCTCGGTTGGCTATTCATGCATGAATGAGGTGGGGCATCGGGATGAAATAATCATCATCAATGATGTGTTTGCTCACACAATAGCTACTGAAATTATATCAAGTGATGGTATTGAGCCTCGATCAATGGACGAGTGAAACAAAGGGATGATTGGCCGAAATGGGAAAAAGCAATCCAGGTTGAGTTTGATTCATTATCGAAAAGATGAGTGTTTGGAAAATTGCTCCTACACCTCCCGGAGTTCTACCCATGGGATACAAATGGGTATTTTCAAGGAACAGAAATGAGAAAAATGAGATTGTAAGGTACAAGGCTCGTCTTGTTGCACAAGGATTTTCTCAGCGACCTGGGATTGACTTTGAGGAGACATACTCTCCTGTGATGGACGTTATTACGTTCAGATACTTAGTCATCCGAGGAACTGACTATGCAGCTAATGGATGTGGTCACATCGTATCTATATGGGGATCTAGATATGATTATATATATGAAAGTACCGGAGGGACTTATGGTACCTAAGACAAGTAGTTCTAGAACACGGAACACGCTCTCTGTAAGGTTGAGGCGTTCACTTTATGGCTTGAAACAATCCGGGAGGATATGGTATAAACGCCTAAGTGAGTACTTGCTTAAAGGGGATACGTGAACAACGATATTTGTCCTTGCGTGTTCATTAAGAGGACAGGTTTTGGGTTTGCTATTGTTGCTGTTTATGTCGATGACATGAACTTGATTGGGACACCTGAAGAGGTTAGGGAGACAGCCCAGCTCCTGAAATCTGAATTTGAGATGAAGGATCTCGGACGTACTAATTTTTGTCTCGGGCTTGAGATAGTACACCGTGCTGATGGGATTTTGGTCCATCAATCGAATTACATCCAGAAATGTTAAGACGCTTTAATGAGGATAAAGCGAAGCCATCAAGCACGCCAATGGTAGTCCGATCATTGGCTAGGTCAAAGGATCCATTTCGTCCCGTGGAGGATGGAGAGGAAGTGTTAGCACCTGAGGTGTCATACCTAAATGCAATAGGTGCATTATTGTACTTAGCTCAATGTACTAGACCTGATATCGCGTTTGCGGTAAATCTACTAGCTAGGTTTAACTCAGCACCGACACGCCGCCATTGGAATGGCATAAAGGACATATTTCGATACCTTCGTGGTACGACTGACATGGGCTTGTTCTACCCCTATGCGTCACTAAAGAACTCAAAACTTGTGGGGTATGCCGATGCTGGTTATCTATCGGACCCGCACAAAGCTCGTTCCCAGACTGGGTATGTCTTTATGATTGGGAACACAACTGTGTCTTGGAGGTCTACAAAACAGACTTTAGTTGCCACTTCGTCGAATCATGCCAAGATTTTAGCACTTCACGAGGCAGTGCGTGAATGCACATGGCTTAGGGCCGTGATTGGGCATGTTCGAGGTTCCTGTTAATTAGCTACCACAGAAGATCCTACGATTATATTTGAGGATAATGCAGCCTGTATCAAGCAGATGAAAATGGGTTTTATTAAAGGTGACAACACCAAGCACATTGCTCCGAAATTTTTCTTCAATCAGCAACAACAAGAGCTCAAGCAAATAGTGATCCAACAGATCAGAAGTCAGGATGACTTATTTACTAAGTCATTACCGAAAATCACTTTTGAGAAACATGTTAAAGCTATTGGCTTGCGCAGGTTATCTGAGCTTACTCCATTATAGGTTTCAGTGGAGTTAACTTGAGGGGGAGTACCGTGCAGGTATTCTATATCCAGAAGATACCCGGGTGCCCTGTTGTACTCTTTTTCCTTCGAGCGGGGTTTATTTTTCCCATAGGGTTTTTGTTGCCCGCCAAGGTTTTAATGAGGCAACATTTGTTGGTTGAAAAGATTATGCGTTGTACTCTTTTTCCTAACCGAGATTCTTTTTTCCCACTGGGTTTTTGTTACTCGGAAGGTTTTAACGAGGCAACATGAAAAGCATAATAATGGCTCAATAGGAATCCCCAAGGGGGAGTGTTGTAAATAATATATTTTAGTGGGTATTCCTATTTAATATTTGTATAGTCTAGGGGCTTACTTTGTAATAGATATCCATTATCCCACAACCCATGCTTTGTGGGATTTGTAACTCCCGATGTAACTGATTTGTTATTTAATGATATCTATCCCCTCCCCAAATCATATCCCCCAATTTTATACACGTTTGTTTTTCTCTATGTTGTTATCTCTCTCTTTACAATTATCACCATTGTTCATCAATTTCTTCACATAATCACTTAATCAAATAAGTATTTTACAACAGTTTTTCTGTATTATAAAAACATACACCACATTAAAAGCCAAAATATTATTTTGTCAAACTAATTATCGGCCCATATAATTAATAATCCCATGGGCCAATATAATTAATAATCCGAATTCAGACGGTCCAGATCCGCCCCATTGAAAGCCCTAACCTAATCTCCCCCAATTTTCGACGCCGCCTTCTTTACTTTCCCACTTCACCCAACTTTCCGCCATAATCTACTCATTTCATCCACGGTTCTATGGCAGATGAAAAAGGTAAGGTTACCTTTTACCTTATATTGTAACCTTACCTGTATTATTTGCAAATATTTTAATCCAACGTGTAGGTCAAATTACTCCTCATTTTATTTATATATTTCCTATTTAATACTTTGACATTCTTTCTCAGACATTCAGAATGGAGGACCTCTGCATCGGGCTTCGACGCCAACTTTGCTACCTTTGGCTCATCCGAATTCAACTCCGTCTGCCACTCTACCACCATCGCCTCCTTTGTCGCAACCTACTTCGATAGCCACTCTACCACCGTCGACTCCTCTGCCATCGTCGACTCCTTCTGCCACTCTTTCGCCGTCGGTTCCGTTTGCCACTCTGCCATCGTCGAATCCATCTGCCACTCTTCCGTCGTCGATTCCATTTGCCACTCTGCCATCGTCGACTCCTCTGGCATCGTCGAATCCATCTATCACTCTTCCGCCATCGATTCCATTTGCCACTCTGCCATCGTCGACTCCTCTGCAATCATCGACTCCATCTGCCACTTTTCCGCCGTCGATTCCGTTTGCCACTCTAACGCCGTCGCCTCCTATAGGTTCATATCAACTTGTTGCATCTTCTCCGATGTCGACTCCTGTGGATTCATCCACTCAGTTTGCACCATCTCATTCGTTGTCGACTCCTCTGCCTCCTCCGTCTTCTTTCCCTTGGGAACAACTTTGGCATACTAGGAGATCTTTGCATTCCGCTCCACCTCTACCTGTGAGACAGCAGCTCGATTGGAATGTCCATTGGACTCCAGCTCTCATGGCTCCGACTCCATTGCCTGCATCGCCTGTGTTGGAATCATGGTCCCCACCACTTCCTCCACTTTTTCCTGTTGTTTCCACGGATGAATCTCGTTCATTGGCGCCTAATACATTTCAAGGTATATTCAATGTCAAAATTATTTGGTTTCTTGATTTTTTAGTCTCTACTGAATCAATTTGTATATTTTCTGTTAATCTTATATTTAAATGTAAATCGTAGACAAAATCCAATGATGATAAATCGTGAACCTTTTAAATCGTGGTGATGAATTAATAAAATGGATTGTTCATCAGCACCAAAGAACTGATATACCAAATATTCAATCAATGACATGGCAAGTTACACGTCAGAATAAAGTCAAATTAAGACTAAAATCTGCTCTTATTCGACATAAACCATAATCTGCTCTTATTCGACATAGACCAAAATCTGCTCTTATTCGACATAGACCAAAATCTGCTCATATTCAACATAGACCAAAATATACTCTTATTCGACATATACCAGACTGGACCTCTTCGACATACACCAGACTGGACCTATTCGACATACACCAAAATGGACATATTCAACATACACCAAAATTGACATACAAATACTTGATATCCAAATTGCCTTGAAAACATATCACTTGACATCCAAGCATGGTTATTCGACATGCCCTCCATACATATCGATAGATATGGGCCTTATTCGACATAATCACTAAAGATCCGACCAATCCGGAAGATCCGCTTTCCACTCCTATAAATACTCCTAATTTGTTACATTTAAATATCGATAGACACTCTACCGTCGTCGACTCCTCTGCCATCGTCGACTCCTTCTGCCACTCTTCTGCCGTCGATTCCGTTTGCCACTCTACCATCATCGACTCCTCTGGCATCGTCGAATCCATCTGCCACTCTTCCGCCGTCGATCCCGTTTGCCATGCTGCCATCATCGACTCCTCTGCAATCGTCGACTCCATCTGCCACTCTTTCGCTGTCGATTCCATTTGCCACTCTACCGGCGTCGCCTCCTCTAAGTTCATCTCAATTTGTTGCATCTTCTCCGGTGTCGACTCCTATGGATTCATCCACTCATTTTGCACCATCTCATTCGTCGTCGACTCTTTCGCCTCCTCCGTCTTCTTTCCCTTGGGAACGACTTTGGCATACTAGGAGATCTTTGCATTCCGCTCCACCTCTACCTGTGAGACAGCATCTCGATTGGAATGTCCATTGGACTCCAACTCTCATGGCTCCGACTCCATTGCCTACATCGCCTGTGTTGGAATTGTGGTCCCCACCAGTTCCTCCACCTTTTCCTGTTGTTTTCACGGATGAATCTCGTTCCTTGGCGCCTAATACATTTCAAGGTATATTCAATGTCAAAATTATTTTGTTTCTTGATTTTTTAGTCTCTACAGTGTTAATTATTTTTTGTTTAATAGTCAAAACTTATTTTTGTTCATATTTTTGACGGTAGATACATTGTTAATTATCTTGTGAAATTGTTAAAATTTATTTTATTTTGTGTTCATCTTTTTGACATAGAAGTTGTTACCTATGTTACCGTTGAACAAAAACGGTTTTTTAAAAAGTTAGAACATATTTTCAAATGATATAGCCACTGTCTAACTATTTCTTCGACTTCTGATCATTACATACTTAGTGGGGTTTGGCATGGTATATAGTTTTTTGCGGAAAAAACTAGGCAGATATTCTTGGGATATAAATCTCCTTGTGACTCGGACCACACAATTGAGACAGATAGTCGGGAACTTCGTTAATCAATTACATAATTTTCCTGGTACGACAGATTCTTCTAGCTGTCTTACTCTCATGGAGGTCGAAGCTCGTTTTGATGCGTTGCATTCCTCCCTTGATTCAAGCCTTGAGTGGTTTAAAGAAAACAGTAACTCCGACTTTTGGGAGACATCCATGTGGGGATTAGTATATCTCCTTTTGGTGACAACATTGACACTTCTCATCAATCCAGGTTTAATTTCAAATAGAAACACTCACAAAGATTTAAAGAGAACCCAAAATTATGAAAGAAAAGAACCTAGAAATACCATCACTAACAAAACAAATTGATTTTCAAATATTTAACCAAAAATGAAATGTTATAGTCATGAAAAAAGAGCAAGAAAAAGGTGTAGTTCGGATGAATCAATTGTAGGGTTCTGAAGAAAAAAACACGCACCTCAAAATCGCGGTGAGTGTTTCCTTGTGAAAGTGATGAGGATATAATTGGTATCATTAGAGTGAAAGAAAATTATTAATTAACATTCTATATTTAAAATATTAACACTCAAAAATCAAACCGAGATACTCAATATTATATTGACGCGTGTTTAGGACCGACCCTATAGCTAGGCAATTTGAGCCATCTTTTAGGGCCCGACTATAAAGGGACTCAAAAAAATTATTTTATAAATGTTTACGTATTCACTTTTTTTTCATATTTGATAAATGACATTTCTTTTGTAAAACATAAATCACGAATAGTGGAAATTAAAAACGTAAGTTGAACAAAGTATAGTCAAATAAAATGTAAGAATGCTATCAAACCTTGAAAACTTTCAAATGAGGTCTTGTCCTATTTATATAACCACATTCTCAAATGAACAATGAAAATTAACTTTATCTAATAGAAAAAAATGATGCTCTAAAGACTTTTACTAGATATTGTTATTGACCTATCGGAAATGTATTACTCTAGAATTGTATACATAAGTGTTGAATTGTCTATAACTACCTATTAGAATTATCTACATAAAAAGTTTCAGAATCTAGAACCATGTATAAGCAAAAATAATGCATGCATAATATATATATATATATATATATTGAGATGGTGAATACATTGATACATCAAACTCTATATCGAATCGAAACTATTACAATGATATCAAAGTAAACTAATTGCTAGTATTAACTAGAGAAATGCTAGTATGAAACTAGAGAAAATACCTATATTCGTGGGAGTTGAAACCATAACCTCTTGGTCATGGAGCCTCATTCTTAACCACTTGGTTAAGGCCTCATCGGCGCATGCATAATATATTGGGCTGAACATAATTGATCAAGGATTCTTGGGGCAAATATTAACCTTAATGTACAATGTGCTGCTTCAAATGAGTTGATGATACTAAACTAGATTTAAGCTATCAAATCAACTTTTTTTTATTTTTTTATTTTATATATAAACACTATCAAATTAAATTGAATCTAATAGTCTAAGCATAGTTGAAAATCTCACGATCAAGAAGAGTATTGATGTGCACATATTCAATAAACCGACTGAATTGTGTCGAAATTGAGGTTCGATACATACTGAATATCGAATTGAAATGTCAATTTAATATCAAGTACAAACCTAATTACAAAACTTATTCCTTTCTAGATCACAACTACAAATAACTCTGTTTGATTTTAGCAGATGGCGTGCATGTTTTACTTGATAGAAAATGATTTTGATTTAATAGTAGCCTTCCTTATTAACACATCCATTATCTCAGGTAATGGTTCTGTATGCAACTCACGAAGTCCAAGCACCAATGACTTACGGAGCTGCAAAGACTTGAAACTAAAGGAAGCTTCATTCCTACTCAGGGTATGAAGCAAAATCGTCATTTGGAATTAATGTCCAATTTGTTCATATTGTTTAAGTTTTTCTTGCCAGTTGCAATTTACTTAGATGATGACAGTTCTAGGCAAATTGAGTTCAAAGATTTTTGCTTTAGCCTTGCTTGCATCAAGACAAAGTTCCACTATAACTGGAACTTATGCAGGCCAAGATGTCATTAGTTATCCGAAATATAATCATGAAATACTTTAAGTGCTTCTTTACAATTTTTTTCGTCTAATGCATTTTTTTTATCTCTTTTGTATTGAGCTTCCTTGATTTAAAGATGGGACCTTGGATTAGGAACTGTTTAACGCGTTCTTTAACTATAGTCCCTAGCCTGGTTGTTGTACTCATCTGTAAGTTTGCAGGAGCCAAAAACTTGATCATAATAGCTTCGATATGGTCAGATTAGGTTTAGAGGGGGGGGGGGGGGGTTGAATAGACCTAAGTATCTTTAAAATTTTCTCTAACTTTTCTTATCGGCAGAGTAAGCTGATCGAACTGGTGAGACTACTTCACTAATTCTGCACTTAGCTAAATCAGCAGAGTTGACCACTCGTCTGATTTTACTTATCCGTTTTAATTTAAATCAGAGTTTTAATCCTTGTTTGCAGCGGATTTATCAAGTGTTTTTCAAAAAGTTTTTTTCTTCCTTAAAAGATTTTATCCCAGTTTTAAGAGCTCCTTTTAAAATCTTTAAGTTCGTTCAAGTGTTTGTATACATTTAAAATATGCAAGTAAAAATGCAAGTAATCAAACACAATGAATTTTATAGTGGTTATATAGACAAGAATGTCTTTTACTCAACTCTTCTAAATCACGAAGATTTAGGTTATACTATGAATACTTAGTAAATAGTACACTCTGCTTGCGCTTTTACAACAAATGATAAAGCCACAAGTTCATTATAGGAAATCACTCAGAAATCCTATACTATGAAGTTATATCACTCACTTCGCACAACACTCAATCTTTACAGAAATCACTCAGATTTGTTTTTCATTTGTTACTTCAAATCGGCTTTGTCAACAGATGACTAAGCTGATGGTGATCTGTTCTTGAGTTTTTGAGACTTAGAAGATTTTGTGTGCTTGAATTCTCTCAGTTTTTGTGTTCTTGTCTCAAGCTCTTTGAATCTTGATCTATTTATACTCGCGGTTTGAATTCTGCCCGTTGAAGAAAGGCAGATCTTCAGATTTTCCTCGAGCTTTGGTCCTTGTATCTGAACGGCTTCTGCAACTGTTCACTGTACAGTTCTGCTGTATTTTCTGTCACGTCGCATTAAATGCACTCTGCTGATCCAAGGTTTCTCTTCAATCATTTGTCTTTAATACCCTCTTCTTACAACATTTATTACACCAAGTGCATTTAGTACCGTTGTAATAACTTCCTGATCACTTCTACTCTGCTGATGGAATAACTCTGCTGATGAACACTCTGCTGATTCAAATCGAACTTATCTGATTTGACTTTGCTGAAATTCACCCGTCTAATTCCGTACTCAGCATCAGACCAGTAGTCTTCTGGACCAAAATTCAACCCTTCTGATTTTACTTGTCTTCTCAGATTGAATTTCTTAGAGGTTGCTAAGCTTCCATTACTTAGCTGATGACTTTTGGAAATCATCAAAACCTCCCTTTATTTCTTCATCTTCATCCAAAATTCTTGGTTTCATCAATTGTGTTTTTAATATGTCATATTATTAGGTATACATTGTCATTGTTTAAAGAACCTTTACTATTATGCTGTAGATGATATTATCATTTGAACTTCTTTTTGCACTAATTCCACTTCTCAAGTTCAAGAGTAGCAAAACGAAGATTGATTGTTCATAATAATATTTTTCACTTTTTTATATATACGATTGATGGCTCTTTTCAATTGGGTAAAAAAACCAACTTTTGCAGAAATTTTGCAAATAGTGTGCAACTTACGTGCAAAATTCGAGTAAAAGTTATCATTTGGAAACAAAATAAATGACAAATATGCAGGATATATGAAAATTTGAGGCGTATAAGTACTACATTATCATGTTTTTTAAATGAGACCAACATAGGATGCCATGTCTAGAAACAAAGAAAACTAAAAAAAATGTAAGTGAGGGGCCACCACCCTTGAGTTTTTAAGTCATCTGAGAGTAAAAAAAGGCAGTAAAGAAGTGATTGTACAGATCTGAAATAAAATTAGGTAGAAGAATAAATCTAACAAAAAACGAAACTATAGTTGGAACAATTAAAATGACTAGGAAAATGAAATAAACAAAACATGAGGTTTAGTATTATTTTTCATTTAGTTGACGAGAAAAATATTTAGTTAAGTCATAATATTTGTTGATATGTACTAATGGATAATCAACAAATTTAAGAAGTGAAATAGAAATAAGTGCCAAGGTACTATGAAAATATAAAAATGTACTTTTTTAATGAAATTAGGACTGATTTAAAGACATTCTAGGTAAAAATCGAAAAAAGAAAGATTTGCTATTATTATATGTACTAGAAAAGTGCACATATGTCGCACATGACTAACTAATTTCATATGTTAATTGCATCATACAATAAAAGAACTATTAAATATTCGATGAATGTTGTTTATTATATAATAATATTAACATATAATTCATAACATAGTTAACAATTCTTTTATTATATAATGCAATTAATATATGAAATTAGCACGTGCATTTTTCTACTACATTAAATATTTCTATTATGCTAAATATATGGAGTCTAGAAAGGTGAAACCTGCATTCTCCAATAGTGTTTCTGACCAATTCTTGATTGTAAACAACCAAAATTGTAGCATCAGGTGGATTCATCCACCAGAAAAATATGTTGCCTAGGAAAGCAGCTACCAAAGCAACCGTGTTATGACCACATGAAAGTAATGTCCTGACTGAATAAAGTAAAGTTAGTAATTAAAATGAGAAGTTTTGAAAATTACATTCGCATATGCACAAACAATATGGTTCCGAGAGCTTATGTAGTGGATCCACATAATGAGTTTTACACCCGTTGTTTTGTACATAATGATGCACATCCAATAAGTTTGGTTCGTGCTCATCTTTTCAGAAGCTTCATCGACAATTAGTTGCTGAATTGCTACCACAAGCACTTGAAAACCAAGTATAGCCATTATCGCTACAAAGACGATAATTTCAAGAGGTTGCACTCTAGTTTACCAATTGGATATTTGTATATATTAATGTTTTTCATTGAATAATTAGTAACCCAAAGTATGCCCCTAGCCAAAAGATGAAGCAACGAATCCAAAGTTGAGGCTACAATGGCAAAGGAACCACTTTTTGATCGTGGCATAGATCTGAACTTTTTCACGAAGACAAGCTTGATTAAGTGATGGTGTAGTATTAAATAAAGAAATAAATTGCTAGTAGTTCATAAAACATTCATATGATGATGGGAGTATGTACCTTTAATAGCAGAAGGAGCATGTTCGCCCAATTAAAAATTGTCATATCCATTTCATGTTTCGATTGTTCTTCATTGTCCACATTTCCATCGTTAGTGTCAACACGTATCCTCTAATCAAACGCGTTGACACTAACGATGGAAGTGTGGATACGAAGAACAAGTGAAACGCAAAATAGTTATGACTATTTCAAATTGGGAAAACGTGTTCCTACTGCTATTCAAGGTACAAACTTCCATCATAGGAAAATTTTATGAGCTGCCAACTTACTTTTTAATTACAGAAAATGGTATGTCATAACAGAATCAAACTTGCTTTCTGTTATGTATTCACCTCCAATGTTTTTATGTTAAACTTCTATGCACCTCAAGTTATAAAAACTTTTCTTTGCCTTCATAGGTAACTTACTTACAAAATCATCTCTCAAAGTATTCTTTGGATTTCTAGGTTTGATTTTTTTCTCCGACAACAATAGTATTTTGTTATCCATTACTCGCCTTTGTTATCCATTAAGATTGGTGTTATGTCTTAATTCCTTTCAACCCGCATTATAACCTCTTTCAACAGAGATTCAAAACTGAGTTCAAGAGCTTGTTCGAGCCAACTCGATACATATAACTATCAAATCAAGTTTAAGCACAATTTCAAGCTCTATACAAAATTTAAACAATTTATTGTTCAACTTACTCGACTCATTTACACCCTTATATATTCATGACAAAACCGCCATCCCAATAAACACACACATTAGTTTTATAGGGGAGGGGGGAGGACGGACAAAACACGGTTCATAACGATTAGGGTTGTCAATGGGTCGGACTCGGACCGAACCAGGGCCGATTCATATTAGCTCCATATAATTCGGATTACAGATCTTCTTAATCGAATCAGATCCATCGGATCACTAATCGGACAATTATCCTAATAAATGGCACCGAATTCGGATTGAAATCCGCCCCATTGACAACCCTAATAACGATAAGTCCACATACTCCATAATCCATACCCATCCTCCCTATTTTTATAATTCGTCACTCATGTAGAAAAAGACCATCTAATACTCTTAATTTATCACTAGAGAGCCTATTTAAAGAGAAGAAGCCCACAAGTTATATCATTGGCCCGGTCCGATTTTAAAGGCTTATAATTTATAAGGATAAAGTTTAGTTTTCCGGCTATGATAGCGGTGAACTGTTTCACGGTAGATTTAAATAAAAGCCGAAAAGCGACGCGGTTCAAAAACTCAACTTTGTCTCTACGCCAACCCCCGTTACCCAGCGTTGCGACCCCACACTATATATAAATCAATACATTTAGATTCTTCTCTATTTTGTATACCTGTACTGTAAAAAGATGAAATAAGCTTTTATGTGTGACAATTCTCAAGATTCTCACCTAGAAAGAGTATATATATACATATATATTTTCTGAAGATGGTGTTTGGTGCTTCTATGTGCGTGTAGTATTATACTGAATCAATTTGTATATTTTCTGTTAATCTTATATTTAAATGTAAATCGTAGACAAAATTCAATGATGATAAATCGTGAACCTTTTAAATCGTGGTGATGAATTAATAAAATGGATTGTTCATCAGCACCAAAGAACTGATATACCAAATATTCAATCAATGACATGGCAAGTTACACGTCAGAATAAAGTCAAAGTAAGACTAAAATCTGCTCTTATTCGACATAAACCATAATCTACTCTTATTCGACATAGACCAAAATCTGCTCTTATTCGACATAGACCAAAATCTGCTCATATTCAACATAGACCAAAATATACTCTTATTCGACATATACCAGACTGAACCTCTTCGACATACACCAGGCTGGACCTATTCGACATACACCAAAATGGACATATTCAACATACACCAAAATTGACATACAAATACTTGATATCCAAATTTCCTTGAAAACATATCACTTGACATCCAAGCATGGTTATTCGACATGCCCACCATACATATCGATAGATATGGGCCTTCTTCGACATAATCACTAAAGATCCGACCAATCCGGAAGATCCGCTTTCCACTCCTATAAATACTCCTAATTTGTTACATTTAAATATCGATAGCCACTCTACCGTCGTCGACTCCTCTGCCATCGTCGACTCCTTCTGCCACTTTTCTGCCGTCGATTTCGTTTGCCACTCTACCATCATCGACTCCTCTGGCATCGTCGAATCCATCTGCCACTCTTCCACCGTCGATTTCGTTTGCCATGCTGCCATCATCGACTCCTCTGCAATCGTCGACTCCATCTGCCACTCTTTCGCCGTCGATTCCATTTGCCACTCTACCGGCGTCGCCTCCTCTAAGTTCATCTCAATTTGTTGCATCTTCTCCGGTGTCGACTCCCGTGGATTCATCCACTCAGTTTGCACCATCTCATTCGTCGTCGACTCTTCCGCCTCCTCCGTCTTCTTTCCCTTGGGAACGACTTTGGCATACTAGGAGATCTTTGCATTCCGCTCCACCTCTACCTGTGAGACAGCAGCTCGATTGGAATGTCCATTGGACTCCAGCTCTCATGGCTCCGACTCCATTGCCTACATCGCCTGTGTTGGAATTGTGGTCCCCACCAGTTCCTCCACCTTTTCCTGTTGTTTTCACGGATGAATCTCGTTCCTTGGCGCCTAATACATTTCAAGGTATATTCAATGTCAAAATTATTTTGTTTCTTGATTTTTTAGTCTCTACAGTGTTAATTATTTTTTGTTTAATAGTCAATAACTTATTTTTGTTCATCTTTTTGACAGTAGATACATTGTAAATTATCTTGTGAAATTGTTAAAACTTATTTTATTTTGTGTTCATCTTTTTGACACAGAAGTCGTTGTTACCTATATTACCGTTGAACAAAAACGGTTTTTGAAAAGTTAAAACATATGAGGACTTCACTTAGTGATCTTGAGATCCAAGTCAAAAAAGGATGCGAGGAAATCGTGGGTTTCTCCGTTAGGAGTCAAAATATATATCTATTAGGACTGTTTGGGGGAGGGGGGATTTGTAGGAAATGTATTTTCAAATGATATAGCCACTGTCTATCTATTTCTTGGACTTCTGATCATTACATACTTAGTGGGGTTTGGTATGGCATATAGTTTTTTGCACAAAAAACTAAGCAGATATTCTTGGGTTATAAATCTCCTTGTGACTCGGACCACACAAATGAAACAGATAGTCAGGAACTTCGTTAATCAATTACATAATTTTCCTGGTACGACGGATTCTTCTAGCTGTCTTACTCTCATGGAGGCCGAAGCTCGTTTTGATGCATTGCATTCCTCCCTTGATTCAAGCCTTGAGTGGTTTAAAGAAAACAGTAACTCTGACTTTTGGGAGACATCCATGTTGGGAGCCATTTTCACAAAGGCCAAAGAGAGAAATAGAATTTACACAAAGGCCATAAGAAAATATTTTCAGTTTAAAAAAAAAAGAAAAATATTAATAATACTCAATAACTACTGATAATTACAATTTACCCCCTTATTTTTCTTTAATAAAACAAAAATACCCAACCCTATAAACAAAAAAAAAAAAAAAAAACCTCTCTCTCTCACTCTCTACATTCAAACATAGACAAGAAACTCTCAATCTCTCTTTCAATTTTTTCTCTCAAGTTTCTTGCCAATCGAAAATGGAAAACACGAGGATAATCGATGATGGTGAGAGAAATGATCGAGAATGCCCATTTGAGGTAAGTTTTGAGCATTTCCTTGTCAATTCAATTCGGGTTTAGGGTGAGTGCGTGTGGCATGTGGCGTGTGTTCTTCTCAACCGCCACACGCCATGTATATGTACATGGCGTGTGGCGGTTGGGAAGAACACACATCACACGCCATGAATTTACCCATGGCGTGTATTGTTCCCAAACGCCACACGCCATGAATTTGTACATGGCGTGTGGCGGTTGGGAAGAACACACGCCACATGCCATGAATTTGCGGTTGGGAAGAACACACGCCACACGCCATGAATTTGCTCATGGCGTGTGGCGTTTGTTATTCCCAACCGCCACAGGCGATGAATTTGTACATGATGTGTGGCGGTTGGGAAAACACACGCCACACGCCATGAATTTGCTCATGGCGTGTGGCGTTTGTTTTCCCAACCGCCACACGCCATTAATATGTACATGGCGTTTGGGAATAACACACGCCACACGCCAGAACATAAACTTTAATTTTGACATTTTTTTGTTGTTTGTTTTGTAGGGATACGTTACATTACCCACCTCAACCCTATCAGAAGTACCCCCTTTCACTACGATACTGTGGTCGTAAATGGAATGGTAACACAGCGCACTGCATGGAGCGAGATTCCGGAGATTGTAAGAATGCTAAGACCCGAGCATTGACAGATTATAGATGATTACCCCCAGATTGGGAGTTTTCTACGCCTAACCGAAAACGGCAAATTCAAGTCATCGGGGTTGCACATTATGATCCTCCGAGTATGCATACGAGTGCAGAAAAAAAGTAGATACGAATACTGATTTTTGGTAAATGGAAAGCCAGTCAGATTCGGCGCAAAGGAATTTAGTCTCCTATTGGAGTTGCGATTTAGGAGAGTGAGTGATGCTGACTCCAAAAGTATTCATGCATAATTTCCAAAAAGAAAATCAAAAGAGAAAGAGAGAGATTATATACAAAGTTGATAGTCAGTCGGATATGCATAGTTCCCAATTAAAAAAAATATCCAAGAAATGCAATTCGTATGAAAATCTAATTACTCCAAAAAAGAGTGAATAGAAAATTAACTCCCTGTGTTATTCTAAATATGCAATTTAACTCCCTGTGATAAATAAAAGGGCAAAATACCTCCCTGTGATATTCTAAATAGGCAATTTAACTCTCTGTGATAAGAAAAAGGGCAAAATGACTCCCTGTGTTTTTATAAAAGAAGCACATTGTCTCCCTCTAAATTGCTCATTTATTCATATCACAGGGAGGTAAATTGCTCATTATTTTATTTCACAGGGAGGTAATTGCCTATTTTTATACCACAAGGAGGTAAATTGCTCATTATTCATTTCACAGGGAGTTAAATTGCCTATTTTTATTTCACAGGGAGGTAAATTGCCCATTAGACATATAACAGGGAGTTAACTTGCAAAAATCCCCTCCAAAAAATGAAAACATGAAGCAGGAAAACAGGGAAACCCATCATAAATAAAACTGATGCATAATTTCCAAAAAGAAAATCAAAATATACATACAAAGGAACGGCCTTGGAATCGTATAAAATACAAAGTGGATAATATCTCCTAGAGATAGAGCTATATAATTTGTGCAATTCCGACAGCATATTGCCTGCATCTTCAACTGGTCAATATTAGGCATAGAATCCGTCTCCGTTGCTTCATTAGGATCCGAATTCGTCATCGGCGTTGTTGGATTAGGGTTTGAAACTTTGAATCAGAATTCGTCGGCATTGTTGGTGGAATATCAGACATATTTTCTGAGAACAAGGCCCAAGAGAAACAGGGAAAAACAGAGAAACAGAATTCAAGATATTATGATGAAAGTAAGTAATTATATGAAGGGGGATGGGGGTTTATAAAGTGAATTAATAATCAATATATTTTATAGATACAGATTACATACAAATTCAGTTTTGCTCGTACTTTTGGTGGGTAAACGTAACCAACTCTCTCTACGTATTTTTCAACAAGACTTTCTCTTGAAATTTTCTGTTTACATTTTCCGACTTTGGCACATCACCCCCAACAATTTTAAACTTTCCCACTTTTCTCCCCCAAATTACGTAAACTTGATTTCCTTGCCCGGACAGGTTGATAAGTTAATTATACTTTTTCACCCACCTCAACCTTTTAGTAGATTTTATTGGGTAAAAGTGTCAATTTCAGGTGTTTACAAGTCGACAATTTATGTAATGTTTTTAAAATTAAATTACCATAAAAAAATTTAAATGCATTTTTGTCGGTTCAGATGGTTCAATTTTGTGGTAGATTTTTAGTAAGATCTTAAGATTCAAAATTAGCAAAGAAGTCAGATTGTTTATGTATACTTATGAAAAACCTTTGAATGAAATTATAAATTCTAATAGGTTAATCCTTGAAATATGCACATTTTGTAAGTGCTAATTTATTGAAAAACTATGAAATTTCTAAGTACACGGATTGTGAAGACACCAATATTAATCAACAAAGAGCAGATACAATATTAATCTGGAATACTCGTCTTTTCTATCCAAATCATCAACAACGAGCGGATACATTTACAAATTGATGGGGTCAATCTATAGTACTGTCAATTCGAATTTTTTATATTTAAAAATGTCAAGAAGACAATGTGAAATTTTATATGATTATATGAGGATAAATTATTCTTTCTCAAATCATATGAGGATTAATTGAACATTATTCATATCTTACAGGGATAAATTACTCCTTGCTTATACCGAAAAACCAAGTTTGCTAATTTTTAACTTTTAATAGTTGAGGTATAATGATATGTTGTGCATAGCAGGAGAATATGCTAATACAATATTAATTCATGATGAGATATATCTCCGGCATAGAATTTTCTAATGATTACCACCTAAAATTCCTTTCAAAGTAGTCTTAAGTGGGGTTTTTGACATTTAAATCAGACCTGATTGACCCGATCCGAGCCCAAAATCAACAAACTTTCTACAAACTATCCCATTTTAGAATTACACAAATTAAAGGAAAAATGTAAATGCTATAATCATTATCAAATTCCAATGTCAATTACACAAAAATGATAGAATCTAAGAGAAGTACTGTAAAAAAACATAGATGGTAAATTCGATCAGCCTAGCTTGTTGTTGGTCTGTTCTGATCATTTATCTGGAGGAGGAGTAGGTTGAGTTGGTATTCCTATTTTCCTACATCGCAGTTTGTTTCTTGCCAATACACCACCAATGTAGCCCTGTCACAAACTCAAACCCATCGAAAAACATTAATTCATTAATTATAAATTAACAATTGGATTTTTTGCACTTTGCACCCTCGAAACATGGGAAATAGGCATTTTGCACCCCGAAACTTAGATTTAGCACTTTGCACCCTCGAAATATGAAAAATACAGCACTTTACACCCTCGTTTATTTTCAAGCAAAAATTCAAGGGAAAAATAGGTAATTCAAGTGCCAATACTATTGAATTACCTATTTTGCCCTTGAATTTTTGCTAGAAAATAAACGAGGGTGCAAAGTACTGTATTTTTCATATTTCGAGGGTACAAAGTGCTAAATCTAAGTTTCAGAAGTGAAAGTGCCTATTTCCCATGTTTTGGGGGTGAAAAGTGCAAAAAACCCTTAACAATTACTATAATCACAAAAACTTACAGATAATTTTGAGACATACGTTATATCTATGATGTACGATCTTTCTAGAGCCTGAAAATAATGAAACATTAATAAAATTAAAGACATGGGACTTTGAAAAATCTTGTGCAAAGTAAATAATAAACACATATAGTATATTTTATGGAAAATTCTAAGGTGCCGCTACGTCACATGCCGCTAATTATAACCAATAAAAATATGACACATCATTAATTAGTAACCTGTTCAACAAGTTGCCAACAAGTCATCATAATTTTACCACAATAACTGATACTATACCACAATAAATGATACTATACTATATATGTACTCACATCGAATAGTAAATTATTTTTAAATAAATTATTATGAAAATAAATAAATGAATATTACAATAATATTTTAAAATAAATAGTATGTAATATTTTTGTTGAATAATTAATATTAATTAAGAAAAAAATTGAATAATACACATGTGAGTTATAAATACTACGTAATGTGGAATAAATACTAAATGATGTGGGTTAATACTGTGTAATGTGAATCAGTACTGTCACATGTGAGTTATACCGTAGAATGTGATCCACATTCCGTGGTAATACAACGTAATGTGGAATAAATACTACATGATGTGGGTCATACTAGACATATGTGGTTATTACTGTGTAATGTGAGTCCATACTAAAACATGTGAGTTATACAATTTAAAGTGATGTACATTACTCGTTAATACCACCTAATGTGCAATAAATATTATATGATGTGGGGTCATACTAAACATATGGACTTAATACTATGCAATGTGAGTCCGTACTATCACATGTGAGTTATACCATATAATGTGATCCACATTACGTGGTAATACCACATATTGCGGAATAAAATACTACATGTTGTGGGTTATACTAGTTGTATGGGGTTAATACTGTATAATATGAGTTATACCATAGATGTAATACACAATGCGTGGTAATATCATCTAATGTGGAATAAAGACTACATTATTATACTAGATATATAGGGTTAGTACTATGGAATGTGAATCCGTACTATCACATGTGAGTTGTACCATATAATGTGATCCACATTGTATGGTAATACCACCTAATGTGAAATAAATACTACACGGTGTGGATTATACTAGTTATACCGTATAATGTGATGCACATTGCTTGGTAATAACATCTAATGTGGAATAAATATTATATGATGTGGGGTCATACTAAACATATGGACTTAATACTATACAATGTTAGTCCGTACTATCACATGTGAGTTATACCATATAATGTGATATATATTGTATGGTAATACCACCTAATGTGGAATAAATACTATACGGTGTGGATTATACTAGTTATACCATAGAATGTAATACATAATACGTGGTAATATCATCTAATGTGGAATAAATACTACATTATGTGGGGGTTATACTAGATATATAGGGTTAGTACTATGCAATGTGAGTCCGTACTATTACATGTGAGCTATACCATATAATGTGATCCACATTGCATCGTAATACCACCTAATGTGGAATAAATACTACACGGTGTGAATTATACTAGTTATACCATCTAATGTGTGCACATTGCTTGGTAATACCACCTAATGTGGAATAAATATTATATGATGTGGGGTCATACTAAACATATAGAGTTAATTCCAATGTGAGTTCGTACTATCACATGTAAGTTATACCATATAATGTGATCCACATTGCATGGTAATACCATCTAATGTGGAATAAATACTACACGGTGTGGATTATAATAGTTATACCATATAATGTGATGCACATTGTTTGGTAATACTACCTAATGTGGAATAAATTATTATATGATGTGGAGTCATACTAAACATATGGAGTTAATACTATGCAATGTGAGTCCATACTATCACATGTGAGTTTTGCGTGGTAATACCGCCGAATGTGGAATAAATACTACAGATGTGGGGTCATACTATGTAATGTGAACACGTATTGTCACATATGAGTTATACTATTAAATGTGATACACATAGCATGGTAAAACCACCTAATGTAGAATAAATACTACATGATATGGGTCACACTAAATATATGGGGTTAATTTTATGCAATGTAAGCAATATGATACATATTGCGTGATAATATCACATAATGTTTAATAAATACTACTTGATGATGTAATATGAGCTCATACTGTCACATATGAGTTATAGTGTTGACTTCACTTAATTAGTCGAGCCAATTATTGATTTGAATTATGATAATTTAAGTATACATTACCTTAAGCCAATTAACGATTTGAATTACGATTAACATAATTATACATTATCTTAATATAAACAATATTGAGAATTGTCAATTAGTCAAGCCAATTATCGATTTAGATTTCGATTAACATAATTATACATTATCCTAAGATTAACAATGTTGAATTTGATTAATAAGTCGAGCTAATTATCGATTTGAAATACAATTAACCTAATTATACATTACCCTAAGATTAATAATGACGACTTTGATCAACTAATCGAGTCAATTATCAATTTGGATTACGATTAGTCCAATTTTACATTATTAAGGTTAATAATATTGACTTCGGTCAAGTAGTTGAATCGATTATCGATTTTGATTACAAGTAACTTAATTATACAATACACTAAGATCAACTATTTTGAATTTCATCAATTAATTGGACCAATTATCGTTTTGAATTACGATTAACTTAATTATACATTATTTTTATCGATTGCCTATATTAATATCATGCCGATCATTTTGCAATTTTTTCAAGTTCATGAAATTTAATCAATAATCCCTTAACCTAACTTACCAAACAACTATTATTAAATTTTGATTTTTGAAATTTTTCACCCCAAAATAGGCTAAATAAGAAATTATAATCCTCAAAACTAAAGAATATCACCTAGCACCCTTGAATTTTTAGAAAAAAACAAAGAATTTGTACCCTCCTAGAAAACTTAATAGGTGAACTCTATGACTACATTCAACGTCATTAGTAATCTATTTATTCCTTCTAATGATTAATATTAATAAGCTTAAAAAATTCTTCTAAATACTTGAACCAAAAATATAAAAATATGACAAATGATCACAACTTGAAAATAGAATCACGTAAAAATGTGTGTAAGAACATTTCTTTTATTTGTAAATCCAGATTATAACATTCAATAACGATTATGATTATCTAAAAAAATTTAATTATGTTGATGAAGTTAAATTGTGGATTATACTAGTTATACCACCTAATGTAATACACAATGCGTGGTAATATCATCTAATGTGGAATAAATACTACATTATGTGGGGGTTATACTAGATATATAGGTTTAGTACTATGCAATGTGAGTCCATACTATCACATGTAAGTTATACCATATAATTTGACCCACATTGCATGGTAATACCACCTAATGTGGAATAAATACTACACGGTGTGGATTATACTAGTTATACCATCTAATGTAACGCACATTGGTTGGTAATACCACCTAATGTGGAATAAATATTATATGATGTGGGGTCATACTAAACATATAGAGTTAATACTATGCAATGTGAGTCCGTACTATCACATGTGAGTTATATCATATGATGTGATCCACATTGCATGGTAATACCACCTAATGTGGAATAAATACTACACAGTGTGGATTATACTAGTTATACCATCTAATGTAATACACAATGCCTGGTAATATCATCTAATATGGAATAAATACTACATTATGTGGGGGTTATACTAGATATATAGGTTTAGTACTATGCAATGTGAGTCCATACTATCACATGTGAGTTATACCATATAATGTGACCCACATTGCATGGTAATATGAGTTATATTGTTGACTTCACTTAATTAGTCGAGCCAATTATTGATTTGAATTATGATAATCTAAGTATACATTACCTTAAGCTAATTAACGATTTGAATTACGATTAACCTAATTATACATTATCCTAATATAAACAATATTGAGAATTTTCAATTAGTCGAGCCAATTATCGATTTAGATTTCGATTAACGTAATTATACATTATCCTAAGATTAACAATGTTGATTAATAAGTCGAGCTAATTATCAATTTGAGTTACAATATAAACTCCTTATTAATTTTTTTTATCTATAATGTACATTGCAAATTATTATATCCGAATTAAATCTGCCTAAATTTTATTGTTGGATATTCATTCATATTGCTTTTCGGATGAAACTAAGGTTAGTTATGATGGCGGTCGATTTGGTGGTTCGGGTAGATTTGTTGAGGTGAAGAAGATAGGTGGTTGGATGATAAGAGTTAGCTTAAAATTCCAGAGTCTACTTTGCTGGGGCGGAGATATCTTGCGCTGGGGCGGAGAAATATGGAAGAATTAGCTTGAATTTCCAGCAGCTATTTCGCTGGGGCGGAGATTTCTTGCGCTGGGGCGGAGAAATATGGAAGAATTACCTTAAATTTCAAGCAGCTATTTCGCTGGGGCGGAGAAATATGGAAGAATTAGCTTAAATTTCCAGCAGCTATTTCCTGGGGTGGAGAATTTTTTTTTTTAAGACGAGAATTGATGCCCATTCAAGAATTACTAATTTAATTCGTGAATCGACTCTAAAAAGTAAAATATGCAATAAAATCTCAAACGACTCACAATTATTCAAGAAAAATACTAATTTAAGCCTAAAAAATCCAGGCGATAACTCTATGCTGCTAACTTTCTTACTTTGTTTGCATGTACTAACTCTTGTAGAGTTTGATTAGAATTGACTGGAGTACAATGTTAGTTACCAACTTGCGAACTCTTGAATTATTTCGCATTAAGTGAACTGGACATTGGCAAGCAGGGGCGGATCCAGGAATAAGAGCAAGTGGGGGCTAAGCATAGATCGTAATTTTGATAAGTTCCCTCCGAAAACACCAAAAAAGATTGTATTTGAGTTAACCAAAACGAGAATATAGAGTAGTTTTTACTTTAACATATTTTCTTTTTATTACAATTTTTCCAAAGATTTCTCGAAAAGTTTTTAATATACAACTGACCGAAACATACGTCGAAAATGAAACTTTAATACATGGGGCTATAAGGTTCTACGATAAATTTAATAATCGAAATATAATTTCAGATGACACCAATTATATGCACAATTAATCGCACCGATTTTTAATTTTATGAAATATGTCCATAATAGCTAGGGACAGAGCTATATTTTTAATTTTTTTGGGGGAGAGGGTTTATGTAGTAATGTATTAAATAAAACGTATAATAAAAAAATCGAATTTTCTTGATTATTATTAAAAAGAAATAAATTTTAAAAAATATGAATAAATAACAAAAAACTAAGAAGAATTATTCAGAAAGAAAAAAAAAGTTAAAAGAACAATTATTGAAAAAATTAAATAAATTAAAGAGAATAATAGTTAAAAAAACAAAAAAATTATAAAATAAGTAACAAAGGAAATGACATTCTTAGAATTTGAACTCGGGACAATGTTGATAATCATGCATAACTGAACCAATGAGCAAAGGTATTTTAATATAAATAAAACTAATATAAGTTAATTTATCATAAAAAAAGAAAACTAATATAAGTTAAAACAATACTTCTTAGCAAAGGCATTTTTAATGTAACTAAAACTAATACTGTATCCTACCAAAAAAAAAAAACTAATACAGTATAAGTTAAAACAATACTTCTTAGGAAAGAAAGGAAACTAAAATTTGTCCAAGAAAGTAGCCACCAGGGGTCGAACTCGGACTGCATTCAAAATTTTGAAGGTCCTATCCAGTAAGCCAGAGTATTTAATATGTTGATCATATTTCATCAATTTTTCTTATTAGAGAAAAGAATCTAAAAATGTGCAAAAAAGTAGCTACCAGTGTTCGAACTCGGACGGCGTTCAAAATTTTGAAGGCCCTATTCAGTGAGCCAAAGTATATAATATGTTGAGAATACTAATAATAAATATTTATTATATATCTGAGTGGGGGCTATAGACCCCACTAGCCCCTATGTAGGTCCGCCCTTGTTGGCAAGGACTTTATACTGCTCTAGGTTTAGCAAGATGTTTTCCTTTTCCTTCTACTTTTGCCTTTTCATTAGTTTTTACATTTTTCCATTTATAGGTTGAGCCTTCAAAAGAATATAATATAGTCCTGAATATTCTAATATTGAAATAGACATCCTGGTCAGCCATAAGTTTTTAGTGCAACATTAATGAAGGCTTATTCTGACATGGGTTTCGATGGTAGGTTAGTGTCTCTTTTTCTTGACTATATGTTCTGCACTACAATTAGCTGGTTCTAGGTCATCAAAAGCAACAATAAGGGTAATAATGAGAGTTTTATGCAAAGCATTTTAGAAATCAAAGCAACAGAATAACATATCATCATGTTCTGAAGGCATATGTTTGAACATTTCAAGAATGAAATACCATTACATTACATTAGCCTATATATACCCCATTCTCGATCAAGTTCTTGAAATCATCATAGTATAACAAAAGAGACTTTACCACAAGCCCTTTTCGAGTTTTTTCAAGAAATATAAAGCACCACAGACATAATGCTAGAACAAAATATGAGGTTTAATCAACAAGAAACAAACAGTAAATATTGATATAATGATATTACTTGAGAAATGAACTTGGATATCACAAAGTAATGTTTCTCCACTGTTAATTTTCTTCCCATGAACAAAAAAAAAAAAAGGACAAATATATATCAACAATTCTAATCAGAACCAAACACAAATTAGCCATTGTTGTTACACCAACATTTTTTCCTGAGATGAATTTCAACACTTGTATCAGAAAATCTCAAATCCACAATGCTGGTGCAGAAAAAGAAACGAAAAAAACCAACTGCAAAAGATTCATCAATCATTTGATTAAAAACTCAGCTCCAAACGCAATACAATCATCATATTTATCGACAACCGGAAGAAGAAAACAAAAATTATTTACCTTTGCTGTTTTCATGGAGATGGTTCAGGAACTCTATACATATCAGGGGTGACTTCGGTCAACCAAAGTCCAGGAAACAGAGTCTGTGAAAAAAAATTATAAAACTATCACCATTAAATTGTATGACAAGTTTCGGGTTAAATTGTATACTTGAATATGTCGAATCTAATTGTAATATTCCCATTTGGGTCCAAAGGGTCATAGGTATCTGTAGCCATAAAAGCTTAAATGAGACTAAACAAAACAAGTTAATTTTCAGTATGCAGAGCTTGAGAGAAGTAAAGTATGCCTGAAATTCTGCATTTTGCCATTAACAACAGTAATATTAGCGTAAAACACAGTCCACGAGAATTTAACAAAACCATTTTTGAAACAGACAGAAGCTTTTATAGCTGAATTGACAAATTGGATCTTCAAGAACAGTAATGCCAATGCAAAATAATTCTCTAACCCATTAAAGAAACCAGCTACATATTTTTTTCAACATGATTGAAGATTAGAAGTTGGAAACTAACAAATATAAACATTGGAAACATCAAACTGAATGAAGGGAAAGACAAAATGACAAAATAAAGTACCGTACAATTTCAAATGGTAGATTCTCATATGACATATGTCAAAGAGTAGATTATCCTATGTAGTGTGTAAGATAAGTTACAAAAAGAAATGCAGGCTTCGGCTATTCATTTTCACAATCTGCTCTATGGAAAGCGACATGATTATAAGAATTTAGGCAAATGAAACACGAAATATCCACATGTTAAATGTTTTAAATTTCAAAGATTAATGTCTTATAGTAAGTAGTATGCTCCATCAATGACAACATAAAAATGTACTAAGACTAGAAAACTAACTGCATTTCTTCTCCAAGAAAATTTCAAAGCCACCATTATACAACTGCTTAAGAATTATATTTCTTAGATAACAGGCTTAAAGTTTGATTCTAGAATGAATATAGTTGCACCAAATATCATATTATTCATATCAAATTAACCCAAAATCAGAATAAGAACATCCATTATTCAGTTCAACCCTGAGCCTTACCTTATTCCATTTGATATTCATATCGTTCGATTTACCTTATTGTGATTTGAAAAAAACAATTATTACTAAACTAGAATGACCCCACATATAGCCCATACGGCAATTAATACTAAACTGCAATCTAACGGCAATTGATCAAAATTTGGAAATATCCACCCAATTTTCCTACTAATTAATTGTTTATTTGTATATTCTCACATGTATATTGTGTAGCTAAAATTCTACATGTGCTTACAAAAAGTTTCTCGATGGCTTAGGTACATGTTTGGATTATCAACCAACAATGCAGGCTTGCTAATGCTCCCGGAACGAGGTTCTCGAGTGGGACAATGGCGATATATATCAAGTACACAAAAGTGAGCAATACCAAAGTGCTTTCTGTCCATCTATGAAGTATACGGTTAATGATTTGGAAGCTGAGTGTTTAATTGCACTTTTTCCCTTCTTTGCATTACGTAACATATCACTTCTTTTCTTGATTTCTTGTTGGTGTGGGATTTTATTATTCGGTTTTATTGTGCAGTGTTTGTTTGCTCCCATTTGTTGGTATAGGATACATTTTAAAGGTTGATCAGCAGAAATATGGGTACTGAGTATCCTTGTACAGATAATACTTATTTGGCTGTGTTGAAATTTAGTCTTGGTATGTGTCTTTAGTTAGTTTCCTTTCTGTAAGTTACAGGTTCTTTGTATGATTTCTCAATTAACTGCAATTAATCAGTACTATCGCATTTTGCAAGAAACATTGCTGAAATTATATAACCCCACAGTACTAACTCCAACTAGCCCATAAAATGAACACTGCCAAACAATTTAACTTCATATATGCAAATTTTTTAGTTAAAATTTTCAGGATAATCAGTACTAAACTTAGTTTAATCAACAAGAATACAAAACATCAAATCAAAATCAATTTTAATAGGGTTCTCCTTTTCAAAAACCGTACCTGTAACCGAGAAAATTGAGCAATGAAATTAGGCAAACCAAACTTTGCATCACCAATTTGACAAGCTGCACGATTTTTGGGGATTCTTGGGGAGACGGAGTCGATGGCAGCGGTTGAGCAGACCCAAATTTCTTCTGATGGGCGAACGCGAACAGGAGGGTTACGGGATTTTTGGGGAGAATAGAAAGAAGAGGAAGGAATCACGAGGTAGCGGAGGACTTCAGCAAAAACTCAATTCTATGAGCTATGGCGGACATAGTCGGGGATATGAGATTTTTTGAGGGAATAGAAAGGGGAAAGAAGTGTTTGGGGAGAAAAGAAAGAAAGGGGAAAAAATAATAAAAATTAGATTAACCGGTCCAATAGGTCACCTTTTGTCATTTTATTTTTCATATTTTTAATAAGTTGAATTTTGTGTGGTATTGATTACATAATTAAAATCTAACGGTTCAAATTAAATTTACGGCACGTGACGTAGCGGCACCCTAGAATCCCCCATATTTTATATACCAAATACCATCCCAAGCCAGTTACTTAAATGCCAAACCTGAAAATAGAAACTACTCAAATGCCAAAGCCCTTTCTCAGATTTAAAAAAAAAAAAAAAAAGTTAAAAAAACTTAATTTCACCTAATTATTACACTTCACCCCTCACACATTATACACTTTTAACAAAAACCCCCCAACCCAACCCTTAACAAAAATAAAAAAAACACACACTTCTCACAATTCAAAAAACCATCGCGTAGCAGCAAAGAAGAGTGAAAAAAAAAAAATTCCTCTTTCAATTTTTTCTCAAATTGAAGCAAATCGGAATGGCAGATCAACTGATTATCGATGATAGTGATAGAAACCAGCAAGAATGACCATTTGAGGTAAGAATTTCGTGTTTTTTTCGCACTTTTCTTCGGTTCGCGTGAAGAAACCCTTGGCGTGTGGAGGGTGGGAGTGCCCACCCGCCATCCGCCATGAAGAAACCCATGGGGGATGGCTGCCACCCGCCACCCACACGCCAACACTGAATTCATGGGAGAGAAATTGAATTGATTTTGGAGTGGGTTGATTTTGAAGTTTTTAAAATTTTGGGGTATATTTGTTAAATTTAATTTTATTAGGAAGAGTTAATTAATTTAGTTTAGTTGATTAATTAATCATATGGCATTTGAGTAATTTCTAAAAATTTAATGGCATTTGAGAAAATAAAATTTTGTTTTATGGCATTTAAGAAATTGTCCCTCAGCGGAACGTACGGATGATGATCAACCTTCTGTTAAAAATCCAACTAATACGTTATAAGTGAACGAAATACGAGTACTGGTAAAATTAATTCAAAGTATACTAGATCTGTTCTTTTTTTAACTTACAAAAACAATGGAATTAAAATTGTAAATACTGGAAAAAAGAACCCCTGATACAAAATTCATACACCACTTCCATTCCAAAATATCAAGAATTTAATTAATTAATTAATTAACCACCAAACAGAAACAAACAACCCATTTAATTTCTAGAAAATACAAAAAACACAGAGAGAGAGAGAGAGAGAGAATAATACGTACAATGGAACGGTGATTTATATAGACATTGCAGGTACCAGGGGCGGACCTTGACGACTTTCGTTGAGGGTCGAAGATTTTTTTGGTAACAAAACTTTGGTATTTTTTCAAGGTTTTGATAAAATAACAAAAATTAACCTATGGTAAATAATACTATAATTTTATTCAAGAACATATTTTAAGAATACGGAATTTTAAACACTCAAAACAGATGTTTAAGATGCAATCTATAGCTGACCTAAAAACAAATAAATGTTGTTTAACAAGACATATACAAGTCGAATGTCCAACTAATATGTATAATATACTAGGGGTGTTCACGGTTCGGATAACCGACCGAACCGAACCGAACCGAACCGAAATGAGTTCAGTGAAAACCGAGCAGAACCAAACCTATTCGGTTCGGTTTTTGGTTTTGAGATTTGGCCTATTTCGGTTCGCTTCGGTTATTTTTGTTCGGTTAGCCGAACCGAACCGAAAACCGAATTTTTTATTCAAATAGTTAACATTTTTTGTTCGATTTTATGGACTTTAAAATTCTTTAATCTTATGCCTATGGATCTAAATTTTTTTTATATAATTTTAATAAATTATCAATAATATAAAATTTCGGTTAAACCGAAATCGAATCGAACCAAATCGAAATTTTTCGGTTAAAACCGAAAACCGAATTGGGACGTTCGGTTCGGTTTTCACCGAATGAACAGGCCTATAATATATTGTTAAAATCATATTCCGACTTCTGTAAATATAGTATAATTATGATCTCATAATTCAATAAAATTATATCTACTAAGGAACTTGAATCTTGCACAAAGACAAAATATCCATGAGAAACGTCAATTATTGAATACCTTAAAAAGGAAAATAAACTTTAGGGTTAATTGAAAAAATAAATATATTAGTGCATGAGTAGATGTGCTTATGTCAATTGAATTTTTATAAAAAGAAGTGTATATATATTCCACTTGGCCAAGATGGAGAAAAAGATTTAGTCTCCATAAAATAAAGAAAAAAATTAATCTTCATAAAGAGAAGGCAAAAAAAGCAATTAAATCTCCACAAAGAATTGAGAGAAAAAAGATTAAATCTCTATGAAATAAAAAGAAAGTTAGTAGACAAAAAGGGCAATTAAATATCAACAAAAAGGTAAAAATATTTTCAGCTCTTCAAAGGAAAAGATTAAATCTCTATGAAATAAAAAGAAAGTTAGTAGACAAAAAGGGCAATTAAATATCAACAAAAAGGTAAAAATATTTTCAGCTCTTCAAAGGAACCGAATTCCCGACCCCTAGCTACTTCATGAAGTGCCTAACCACTTCACCAAATATAAATTCATATTTACTTCTTACATATATACAGTTTAAATATATGTTTTTCTGGGGGGACCATGGCCCCCCCTAGTCCCTCTTGAGGTTCGCCTCTGAATTACATAACAAGTAGAATTTAAGTCACCATAATCCTGAAGCTAGCTTTAGTGAACAATTATTCCTATTAACCGCATGACATTATCCAAATGGAATAAAACATCATGAATCATAGATAGAGACAAAATTCCAATCCTTAAAATTATTCTTCATCTCACGGAATGAAAAGATAGCACATAGCATGAATTTGAAATCAATTAATTGAATTTCTAGAAGCCAAAAAGCTGACCACGAATCTTAATAAATTGAAGCACAATTGCTAATTTCATACAGAAGCCATCATAATTGCGGAATAAATTTCATATGGAAATACAAAAGTTTGAACAGTATAGATTCTCAAACTTATGAAAAATAACCGAAAATCCTCAAGAAATCGAGCAAAACCTGGCTCTAATGACACTTGATGAATGAAAATCACATATAACATGGTTCTTACTCCCTTTGTTTTTTTTTATTTGTCGTTTTGGCAAAATTTTATTGTTACTTTTATTTGTCGTTTTAGGATTTCAATGTAAAATTAATGTTATTTTACCAGTTTACCCTTTTTACTAATACTCATCATAAACTGCTGAACCTAAGACAAGATAACTATATAAGATCCTCTAAAAAAAAGAAAAAAAATAAAAATATAAGGTAATTTAGTTTAATTTTCTTAGAAACTACGTATATAAAAGAAGAAGTGAGATTCTTGGCATGTCCCACAATTCACTAAATTTAAAATATTCCCACCCTTCTTAATATTCTCCTCTATCATTCCCCAATTCTCTAGATAATGTGATAATTTTCTCTTCAAAATTGAGGAAAATGTAATAATTCCTCCAAATTAAAGACGAGATCAAGTCCACGTGCAACCATACATGGTCAATTTTGTTCATTTTTGTCAAATTATTTGACAATGGTATAAACTTTACAACTAATATTTAAATTATGGTACTAAATATGCATTTACATATCCAATGGTACCTAATTTACAAAGTGCTTGTATGGTACTATTTATGCAAATTTTCCATTATTTAAATACAATATCATGCATTAAATTTTTTGAAATTCAAGTAAGCAGTCATTAAAATAATTTATAAGACAACAAGATATAAAAATAATTAACTCACTTGTGTAACTTATAACATAATAATCATTAAAACTACAATTTATATTACACAATTATTTCAAATATCATATTTCATATTAATTAGACAGTCTTACATATTTTCTCCATTTTGGCTAAATTAAACTTCAAAAGAAAATTGAGCTATTATTATAAATTAAATTAAATACACGACAAATTTGAAACTATAGAATATTTTGGTAAGCTACTTTATTTATTCCAATTTGACAACTATAGAATATTTAATTTATGAACAACAAAAGACAAATTTTTTATATAAGTTTCCTAATTCCTAAGGTACAAAGCGTGTTGGCTTCACCTATAAATAGGGGTTTATTTGCTCTTAGTTTATGCATTAGTAATTCTCTATAAAATTTTCTCTCTATTTCTTTTTAGCAAAATAATTTATCATGGGTGTGGTAACTTATGAGCACGAAATTACTTCCTCAATCCCACCAAACAAAGTGTTCAAAGCATTTGTCCTAGATGCAGACAACATTCTCCCTAAGATCTTGCCTCAAGCTGTAAAGAGTGTCCAAATTCTTGAGGGAAATGGTGGAGTTGGAACTCTTAAATTAGTTACTTTTGGCGAAGGTAAACAATAATTAATGTATATGTATTCTTATCAACTATATAATTATTATATATACAACTGCTCAAAACATGGAGATTAAATCGTATTTTTTCTTGTGAAAAGTAGTCAATTTCAATATGATTATTAGTAAAGTAGAGTTTTTAAAGTTATTAATTTTGGATGATGTAATCTATTGTGTCATGGAGACTTCTTTAATGTCAAACTAAAGCAGTTGTAATTTTAATAATTTTATAATTTTGAGTGATAAATCTATTGTTCTACATAAGCTTAGGGATAATAAGACAATTATTCAATATTTTAATATGTTTCATATTCAAATTTTGGTATTCGTATGTAAGAGTTGATACTATAAAATATTTTTAAATTTGTAATATATACAAATTGAAATTGTTTGAATCCTTAGTATTATAATTTATCAGAAATATTTAACTGTGCACGTATGTTGTACGTCTTTAGTTTCTAGTTTTAATTTCATGGATATTTTCGTAAATTGACTAATATTCATTTTATTTTTTATGAAATTTATTTTTATTGCTAATAGAGCAAATTTATAAGTTGTGGCACTTATTGAACATGCAAAATTTCAAAATTAATTGTTGAACTTGTAACGCAGCGAGCCAATACAAGAGCGCAACACATCGTGTTGACGAAATAGACGAGGCCAATTACACTTACAAATTCAGTGTGGTCAAAGGCGAGGGTTTGGGTGATGTTCTTGATTCCATCTCTTACGTTATTAAAATTAAAGCTGCCTCGGATGGAGGATCTGTGGCCAAAATTATTGGTACTTACCATACCAAAGGAAAAGACCAACACATTATAGAAGACAAAATCAAGGAAGGAAAAGAAAGAACAAAGGCACTGTTCAATGCCATTGAGGCTCATCTTCATGCCAATCTTGCTTCGTACAACTAAAGAAAATATGTCAATCTAATAATAATAGTTTGTCTAAATAAGTGCAGTGTCAACTTTGAGGCTGTCTTTTGTATTTTGTTTATCTGAATAAGTGCATGATGTGTCAACTTTGAAGCTGCCTTTTGTATGTACTTTGTTTGTCTAAATAAGTGCAGTGTCAAACTTTGAGGCTGTCTTTGTACATAGTGTATTGCTATAATAGTATGGAGTATTGTGAAAGTTCATATATTTTATTAGAATTGGGTATTTATACAAGCGGATAATCAATAAAATATTTAGACAACAATAACTATATAATACAAGGGAGACTGAATCAATAAAATATGAAAGATTTATCAATCAAGATACTTTTATTTGTCCCTTTAACCAAAAAAAAAAGAAAAAAAAAAAAAAGACATGTTTACTTTTATTTGTCATTTTAGGAGTTCAATGCAAAATTAATTTTTTTCGATCAGTTTTACCCTTCTTGTTATGGTTGTAATTATTTGATTATAAAGTGTTTTGAGATTTTTTTCTTTAAAAATGTGACTGTTTATTATATTTTTTAGTCTGTGTTTTAAATAAAAATACGGTGCGTGTTGCTTCTCTTTTATACTTTGGGGTTGTTGTAATTGACTTATAAAGTACCTTTGAACTTAATAATAAGAAGATGAGTGCTATTATTTATGGGATTAAAGTTTGGGTATACTTGTTCTATGATGTGTAATTCAACCCATTTTTTATCCTTGTTATTTAAATTGGTAATTATTTATTGAATTAATTATGATAGTTTATAAAAAAAAAAATTTGAATTCTTGATTTAGATGCTATCGTTTAGGGTTTTGTTTGATGATCAACATATCCCATATTGTATGTACAGTAAATATGAAGAGAGAGTAGTTATAAATAGTGTTTTAAAAATCGGATCGGATCGATCGATTTAACCGGTAATCGGTTGCCAATTCGATCCGATTAACCCTCTAATACCAGCTTTGTTCCTGACCAGTTTGAAGCGGAAAAAACCGATAAAAAACCAGTAATACTAATGAACCAGTGAACCGATTGAACCAGTGGTTCACTTATAAAAATAAAAAGTTTATGCTAAGAATTTTTATTACTCTTCCGCGACCTTTAAACTTCAACAATATCCTCATATCTGTTCTTCTATTTTTCACTTTGAATTAAACAAAATCAACAAAAAAATAAAAAAATCTTATATATAATAATATAAATATATTTGAGTATCAAATTCATTACAAAAGTCATTTTTTCACAAACTTCAAATAATTTTTTTTTATATAATTTAATGAAAAAATTTATCAATAATTTCTCTTTTTCATAGGTGGTTAGTAATAAAATTATTGTTTTTTATATGGTTTTTATTATAATTTGAATTATTGCATTGATATCATTTTATCATACTTGTAATTTTGTTGTTACCATTCATTCTCAACTCAAATTTTGTAGGAAAAATAATTGATCATGAGATAAACATTTAGTTTATGGAAATAAACTTGAAAAATGAATAATATATTTTTGTAAATAGTTGATTACATACATTAAAATTAAAATAAAATATTATATTGTAATGACGTTACTCCGGTTGGACCAGGGATTAAAACGGTTAAACCGATCTAATCAATAACTAGTAAGGCTACCGATTCGATGTCCGATCCGAGTTTTAAAACATTGGTCATAAATTGAGACTTTCATGTTCTTTGAGAGAGTGATGGTATGAGTTTAACTTTTTTCGTAACTATCTATACATACATATAAGAAATAGATCTTAACATATACAATTAACGACTTATGAAATCATTAAAATTACACTGTTGAAAAATTCCAATGGTTATGTGGGTCTAATATGTTAATTTATTGTGTATTGCTATTATAAAGTTGTTGGGATTCGGTAAGATAAACAGCCCTAGGCACAGCGGAATATAAAAATTTTAGGACCTCTTACGAAATCTTGCCAGGATATTCTCTAGTTGTATATATATGAATATAAATAAAAATGATAATATAAGTTCACACGTTATACCTATCTCCTTGCAAATCCTCGGCAAGCAAAAACGAACTTTGATTTCTACTCCTGCAAGATCGACCCAGGCTTTTCAAGGAGCAGATAGAAATAGTGTCCTGCAAGCCAGCTGTATGGCTAGTATTTATTGTAATAAATGCGGACCTATTCAATTTCGATTAATAAATGCACTTTATTAAATGGTCATCTTTATCTTATGTAATAATTATCTACGCATAAGTATAGAAGTCCTTAGATCACAGGGATATGGGACAACTCGTGGACTGATCTCCAAGGCCATGATCTAGAACATATTCAAGAGTCGTAGAATCCAATCGAGATAGGACATCGTTGGATTCGGTTAGACTCTCACTGTTGTGTATACTCCGATGAACTGGAGAACGCTGGGGTCCACGAGCGTGACAGGGATGGTCGATACACATAAGTGGGTGGCTTGCTGGGATGACAAGCGCACTGAATACCCCAATTAGGAAATAACTCACCATGGAAGCGGTAGTCGCATATCGGGGTTGAAGTTACTCCAAATTTATAATAGTATACGAGGAACGATCCCTAACTACTTGAGGTGATAGGGTTTATCTGGTGCGAGAACGTCTATGCTTTGATATGAGTTCCGACTGACTGGGGATCGCCAGAAAGTCTCTGTGGACTCATATTGGGTATAGAGGAACTCGTATGCATATTCATATCATCAACAAATGATCCATTGACCCGACTTGATAGGTTGGGAAATTCTCCTATGGATTTCTGTGAGAAATTAATTCTGGTAAATCCTTGGCCAAGGTATCTGACGACTTTATGTAAGTAGCTCATAAAGATTAAGTCAAAGAGAATTTATTTCGAGATCAGAGTACATAAGGTCAAGACAAAAGAAAAGGGAATCCGATGAAAGACCATACCCTTAAGTCTCGACTGGGAGATTGATCGATGGAGAGATTATGTCGTATATGAAAATTATAAATGATAAAAGGTTCACTGAATTAATTCACCAGTGATTGGGCTCCATGGGCTTGTGGCTGGACATCGACCGTGGAGTGTGGGAGAATTCCCAAAATTGGCAGGGGTGCTAATTTTGGAATGATCAATCGACAGAGTGTTCGATTGATTTAGAGTAAGTCTTACTCGAATAATTAAATAATATTTAATTATAACCCACGGCCAATTATGTGGTGAACCTACGGGGGCATACACAATACACATGAAGCGAAAGCGAGGAAATAAGAACGACCGAGTCGACTGGGTCGACTGGGTGAATAATCGACTGGGTCGATTATTATGGGTGGGTCGATTGGATCGACCCAATTGAAACAAATTGGGATCCAATTGGAATTGGATCAGGATCATAAATTAAATTGGAATTTAATTTGTGGATTAATTAATTAAGTTGGATTTTAATTAATTAGAAGGGATTTTAATTAAATAGACTTAGAGTCTGATTTAATTAAATGGGAGATTAAGTTAATTAATTGGGCTATTTAATTTGGAGATTAAATAAAGCCTGGTCAAATTAATTAACTGGGCCATGTATTAATTACAAGACTTGGTCTTCAAATTAAAGAGGGTTATGGCCCATGTAGGAGAGAAGTACCTTAGTCCTAATAAGACTAGGTTAGGGAGATAACTATAAGTAGCTCTCTTATAGTTATTTTTCACACAACTCCATAAGCAAAAATTGAGCAAGAGCAAAAATTCTCTCCCCCTCTCCCAAGCTAAAGTCGACCGAACCCTGTCTTCCTTTTGGAAGAATTTTTCATTTTTCGATTTTGTTCCTGAATCGTTCCT
The DNA here is from genome assembly GCA_038501285.1 of Penstemon eatonii. Lineage (NCBI taxonomy): Eukaryota > Viridiplantae > Streptophyta > Magnoliopsida > Lamiales > Plantaginaceae > Penstemon > Penstemon eatonii. The sequence goes on along the minus strand of CM076715.1, from coordinate 52,567,002 downwards.
AATTCCTAGATCTTAATATATCTTGTGTTCTAGTCGATCAAGATATATTATTTTCGTGATATTGTGGTGTATCAACTCGTAGAGGCGCAACTGTTGGGATTTTATGGGTATAATTGTCAACTACAACGGTGCGGAATTTAAAATTTTTATACACCACATCCCAGGGTTCTTATTAGCACATACGAAAAGGTTGAATACAATTTAGCACATAATTTACTAAATTGAAAGATGGTAAATAGCAATTTACCTCACCACAGGCAAGGTGGTGGTTTTTCCTCCGGTCTTCATTCAGATCTGATGGATCTGGTTCGTGAGAAGCACCCCATGTGTTGTGCCTCTAGAGAATAGTCCACACTAGCTAGATCCGTGACTGCTTCGATCCTCAGGCTCAGAACTAGGATGGAAACTTGTCAAAATCAAGAGTTGGATCAAGATCCAACTCTAGATGCACATGAAGAAGGAAGAGAGAGAGGGGCGGCGGCCGATCCCATTAGCACACATCGGCGGTGGCGGCGGCTAGGGTTGGGAGGCGGCGGCTAGGGCTAAGGTTGAAGGGGCGGCGGCTTTTAGATTAGGGTTAGGGTTTTTGGAGTTTCCTCCCTTTTGGATTCTCTCTCCATTTTGCCATTAGGTTTGAGTCTCTAAGACTCCCTATTTATAGAGAATACCAAAAACCTAACTCCTTCTGCAAGACTTCAGTTAATGGGCCACTAATTAAACTGGCCCATGTCTTGCATCTATTTAATTAATACTTTAATTAAATAGCCTACTCATTTAATTAACACTTTAATTAAATGGCCCATTCATTTAATTAACACTTTAATTAAATAGCCCATTAAATCTAATTAAAGATTTAATACTTTAATTAACCCTTTAATTAATATTTTAATTAATTAGAATAATCTAATTAATTTTCTCTCTCTTAGAATTAACCCTTTAATTTTATTGATTTAATTCTTTAAATCAATTCTTTCTTCAGTTGACTGTCACAGTTCTAACTGTTTGTGTGTGACCCTCTAGGTTCACCATCAATTGGCCGCAGGCTCACAATTACGTGATTTAATTAGTGAGCAATTAATATTTCATTAATTGCTCCGATCAATTAACCACTTTAATTGACCACTCCAGAATTAATCTCCCTATTAATTCAGGAGTACCCACACCTCATGGTCGATGTCTAGCCACAAGCCCATGAGGCCCAACTTCAGGTGAATTGATCTCAGTGAACCTCACCTCTTATAAGTACCATGTACATACGGTCCCTCTATCGACTAATTTCCCGATCGAGACCTAGGGTGTGTGAATTGGTCGGCACCTCTAATTATCTCGATAACTATACTTTCTAATTCAGGATAATAATTCCAGTGTGACTGCTAAATTTGGAAACCCCTTTCCAAATCCGTCACCGACCGTGGCCACGGGTTTCTCGGAATATATATTATCTAAGAATGTATAGGAAATTCTCTCAACGAATTACGTCGAGTCGGTAGATCCCATTTTGATGCTAACCATCCGCGCATACGACTATACATACCCAACGTAGGCGCACAATGGACAAGCTATGTGCCCGGCTCCTAAATCAAAGTATGCACACCCGTATACCGAATTCGCCCTAGCATCTCAAGTCTAAGGACTAAATCGTACACTGTTATAAGTCTTGAGAGACATCCCATCACCGATATGCTTTTACGCACTTCCACAATGGGTCTCTCTGTTCGGGTCGTTCGATGCGTTCGATCCCCTATCGAACCACCTAGTCATATGCACTGACATTAAAATGTCTTGTTCATGAAACGACAACAAATTCACTTCATGTGAATCATGCATAATCCTACAAGTCTTTGCGATTCCCTCGATACCCCGTCTCGATAGGAATCTATGACTTGGAACATTTTCGAGATCACGACCTTTGAGACTGTTTCATGATTAATCGCACCCAATACTGAAGTGAATAATCCCTTAGTCATAAGTGATCTCAGGGTTTCATCCAATCGCTTAAGTTATTCGCGAGAGATGAAGTTGGCCATTGTTTGATTTACATAACATAAACAAACGATCGTATTAATTCATTTATACTAGAGAAAGCTTTTTCACATGATAGTCCTTATACAAGCTAAAATCTATTGGCTTGCAGGGCACTATCCCATCAATCTCCCACTTGCCCTAAAGCCAATCACAAACGCTTCTAAGACCCATCTTTCATAGATGTTCTTCGAACTCATTTTGTGAAAAAGCTCTGTTTAGTGGATCTACTAGATTTGTCTTCCGAATCGACGCGATCCATCACGTGCGTCAACTCTACCAATGACTTCTCTAATCAAATGGTACTTTTATCTTGTGTTTAGATTTCCGGTGAGATCTACCTTTGCTTTGGCAATGGCTCGATATGTTATCTTAGAAGATAACCACGAGCTTCGCAATGCTAGGCACCACATCCAAAATTGGATGAGGTTTTTCATCCAAACATCTTTCTTACGCTGCACTCCTTGCTGCGAGATATCTTGCTTCAGTGGTTTATGATGGTAACGGTGCTTTCCTTTGGAACCCTTTCCAACTTACCGCTACCCCACTAAGGCAAAATATGTATCCAAAACTGGATACATATATTTATCCACATCAGACCAGAAATTCGAATCAATAAATCCTTCGAATTTCAATTCTCCATTATCACCGCAGACCAAGATCAAATCCTTAGTCCCTTTTTCAAGAGCTCAAGGATATCTTTTACGGCGATCCAGTACTCTTCACTGGAGTTTGACTAGTAACTGCTCGTGGTGCTTAGAGCAGGTTCTACGTCTGGTCTAGTACATAGCAAAGCATGCCACATGCTTCCCTTTTGTTTCAAACATAAGGTATTTGAGACATTCTCCTTTTCACATTCGATGTAGGGCACATTGATTATGGAGGAGAAATATAGTGTCTCACTGGAAGCAATCCTTTCTTGGATTCTTCCATACTGAATACTCTCAGTATTTGTTTTTATGTACTTAGTTTGAGAGATTCCCAACATCTTTCCTGATGTCTCTCTCAAATCTTTCATGGAGAATTGCATGAACAAACATGCTTCCGTCTGTGTTAACATTCCAATATCATCCCAGATAATAAATATGTTATCGACATGTAAAATTAATGAACTCCAAAGAGCTCCCACTAATCCTTTGTACACTCCAGTTTCACATTTGTTTTCCGATGAAGTCGAATGCCTTGACTTTCTCATCAAAATGAATGTGAGTCCAAATGGATTCGGACATTGCCAAATGGAGAAAGGATTTCATCAAAGTCCGTTCTAGGCCTTTATGAATAACCTTTTGTCTTTAGGCAAGCCTTATAGGTTAACACCTTTTTCATTCATTCCTAGCTTGCGCTTGAAGATCCATTTGCTTTCCATGGGTTACTTCCCTTGGGTGGATCGACCAAGGTTAATACCTTGTTGGAATGGATGGAATCCATTTAGGATTGTATGACCTCTTGCATACATGAGCGTCTACATCTAATGTAGGTTCTTCGTATATGGTTTAACCATATCTATCAAGTTCCTCACGAACTCGATCAGATCTACGAAGTACTGGTGTACTTGATGGTTCAACAGTTTCTGGATTAACTCCCACTGTTTGTGGGGATGAGTTCCACTTCTTGGACCTCATCATGTTCTACTACGGTATCATTTCTATTCACGAGGAAGTCATCCTCTAAGAAATGGATATTCCTTGAAACATACATCGTTTGTTCTTTAGGAGTGTAGAACAGGCATCCAAATGGATTTCTTTGGATACCCCACAAATTTGTACAAACTGGATCCACTATCCAATTTATCTCCTTTTTGTTCCCGATATAGGCAGGAGATCCCCATACTCAAAAGAGTATAGAGGTATTTTACCACACCATTCTTGGTAGGGTTATATAGGCACGAACTTTGAAGTTACTTTGTTCAGTATCTTCAATGCAACCATTAGGGTCTATCCTCAGTATGCATAAGGATATTGAACGAAACTCATGACGGATCGAACTATGTTTAACAAGGTTCGATTCTCTTCTTTTAGACCCTCCAATACCTTGAGGCGTCTTAGAAGGAGTTCGTTGTATGAGAACATCTTTCTCAGTAAGATAATTGAGGAACTTCTAGCTTAAGTATTTGCCATCTCGATTAGATCGAATAGCTTTAATACTATGCCTAGTTTGATTCTCTACTTCGTTTCGAAATTCCATGAATACTTTCAAGAGTTTCGAATACATATCACTAATGACCAAAGTCATCGGTAACACTTACGAGGTATGAGTAATCTCCTCTTTCACTAACACTTTAGTGGTCCACATTCATTCGTATGGATTTAATCCAAAGATGGTTTGGCACGCACCGGATGCCTAGCAAACGGTAACTTTGTCATCTTTTCCTTTCAGACAGGATTCGCAAGTTGATAGTTCATCTAAGCCTTGTATTTCAAGAAGCATCGATGTCACCAACTTTTGATTCCTTCCTATGGAAACGCGACATAATCTTGCGTGCCATATGAGTGCGGATTATTATCTTGGTATTGATTGAATTAATTCAATCAATTTCCTTTCAATTAACTCTTTAATTGAAATGTTGCCTTCAATTAACACTTTAATTGATTCATTTCCCCTTTTCAATTAATTCTTTAATTGAATCGTTGCTGCTCAATTGATTCTTTAATTGAGACTTTTCTTTCAATTAACTCTTTAATTGAGACGTTGTTTAATTAATTAGAATTTCTAATCAATAAAACATGTCAGTGCCTTTATTAGGTGCAGTGGGATAATTTCGATCTTAGGCTACTTGTGTTCTTTCCATTACCTTTATGTTCGCTTCGGAAGAGAACCCTTTCTCCTTCCTTTTACTCTTCTTTGACTTTGCAGTCCTTGAAGTGTAAGCAATCATGACAGGTATACCTCTTTAAAAGGTTCCTATTTGCCTTTCACCAATACTTTGGTTATTTCGAGAAACTTGATCAACTTATCAAAGGAGTTCAGAGTTGTTCTCGAATAGTTCGAATGAGCGGGGAGGAGAATTTTAGGAGGAAGTCAATGTTAAGATCACTTGCAGGCCTATGTTTAAACGATCTAGTTTTTCAACCAGACTGATAAAACAAGGACAGTGATCCTTGACATTGGATCCTTCATCTATTCTCGAGTTTCAAACAATACCTCAGAAATCTCGAATCAGACGATTCAAAACTACTCCTCAAAACAAGCCTTTTGAGGTGAAGGTATGTTTTAGAAGCTTCAGACATTTTCTTATGTCGCTTCTTTAGCTCGTTCAATCTTGATGTTTGTATGAGGTAACGATCATTAAGATTCCTATATTCAATAGGTGATTCGTTCCTCCTTTTGAGACACATCTCAAAATGCATCAGGCATAGGTTGGTTTTAAGAACACTATTCCGGCTTTCGGAATTGAGGATAATCCTCAGTTTTCTAAGCCAATCGATATTTTAATCCAGATATTTTATAAGTCGAGGATAAATTATTAATAATGGATAAATCATGCAGATATCACAATATCTAATTTAAAGAGAAGACGTAAAATCTAGAAGACTAGTTAATGAAAAATACTTATAATCTACGATGGTTGGACTTTCTATCGTAAAAGTTCTCCCACTATTTTATCGAAACAATTACCCCTTCAATTGTTCGGGAAATTCTATTTCCTAGTAGGTCTTGACGTCCCAGCAGCCATTAATTGCACCCACGACTCGTGGCCATACAACTAATTCCCCATGTAGGCATACTTATTGCCAATTGTGTCACTACACAACCTTCAAGTTATTTTGCCTCGGTCTTCGCACTTATCTAGCACTGCTACATCATAAGTGTTACTAATCGTTAAGTCTAACCCATCAATCATGATGAGCAACTGGCCCGGTCGTGAAGTCCCCGTAACTAGTTATCGGTCGATAATCACATCCCGACCAGTCCTCACCCTTGTCATGTTTAGTTAAAAACAAGAATCAAGGAATTTCGCGTATTGTCCCTTTCTTCGACTCGGGTGCCAGACTCTGGATCACCTCTATCGATAAGTAGACAACATACGCTAGTCCCTATTGATGGAAGGCTTGGATTTATATAAATACTTCATTTTATTTTAATCCAATATGACTTAATATTATTTTCAAGAGGGGTTTTTCGGGTTTAAGAGTTTGAGGTAACTCTCCACGAGATCTCACCGTTCCAATTATGCGTTACCTTTTATTTACGATCTAAATTACTAGCGCGCATTATCATACATGCTAAAAGATAAATCAGTAAATAAAGCATACACACCTAGCATGCATTCTACCACAGTATGTTTTCGATCGGGAGCCTCCTATGTGGACCACCATCGAGCCAAAGACGATGGTCCTATTGGTCAATCTAATTGGGTTTCAAAGAGACCTAGTCTATTACACATACAACCATGCATTCATGGCCTTTAGTCTTCTTGGGCTCCCACCTTGCTTGTAACGGGCCTCCATCCTAAACTAATAAAACAGTAAAGCCCTATCTATTACAAAGGCTCAAAGTGGCCCAAAAAACTTAAGGCTCGCAGGCCCAATAAAAACCAGCAAAATTAAATAAACCAATCACATCTACCCTAAGGGTCAAAGCTCGGCGCGATCGAAAACCACGTAAACAGTTCACGTAGAGCAAGAAACAAGCAAAAGTTATTTTCTTATTTCTAATCTCTTATCAAATTTTAAAACCACCTTTTAAAATACCTATAGATTCTAGTTTTAAAAACCCCTTTCTAAAACAATCTCTTAACCATCATTTTAAACCCCTTTTAAAATGACCCTTTGATTCTCACTTTTAGTCCCTACTAATTATGATAAAATTGACCTTCCGGATCCACTAAACCCCTTTTAGTGCACAAAACAGTTTCTGTTTTTCAACTTTGAAAAATTGCAGTTCGGCCCCTGAATTTTCGAAAATTACATTTTGACCCCTCAACTTTTGGAAATTATAAATTAGCCCCAAAATTTCCAGAACATGCAAATTGGACCAGAAAGCAGAAAATTAACAAAATTTCCAGAAACTTTTGTTTATCGCAAAACAGACCCCAAATTTACGCAAATAGCAAAACCAGCCCCTAACCTTTCGTAAATTGCAAAACAGTCCAGATTTTTTAAAAATTCCAGAAATTACAATTTTGGTCCAGAATTGCAGAAAATGAAAAATTTACTTTCTGTCCAGATTTTTAAAAAATCACAATTTGCAAATAAGCCCTCCAATTTTCGGAAATTACATTTTTGGCCCAAAAACCGAAAAGTGCATAGATCCGAACATTCAATTTATCATAACAGCAAGAATCAAAGATCGGAACACAACAAACACATATAAACATATAATTTGATGTGTTCAGGCCTTTTCATATGCGCATAATAAGTTAGGCTCTGATACCACTGTTGGGATTTTATGGGTATAATTGTCAACTACAACGGTGCGGAATTTAAAATTTTTATACACCACATCCCAGGGTTCTTATTAGCACATACGAAAAGGTTGAATACAATTTAGCACATAATTTACTAAATTGAAAGATGGTAAATAGCAATTTACCTCACCACAGGCAAGGTGGTGGTTTTTCCTCCGGTCTTCATTCAGATCTGATGGATCTGGTTCGTGAGAAGCACCCCATGTGTTGTGCCTCTAGAGAATAGTCCACACTAGCTAGATCCGTGACTGCTTCGATCCTCAGGCTCAGAACTAGGATGGAAACTTGTCAAAATCAAGAGTTGGATCAAGATCCAACTCTAGATGCACATGAAGAAGGAAGAGAGAGAGGGGCGGCGGCCGATCCCATTAGCACACATCGGCGGTGGCGGCGGCTAGGGTTGGGAGGCGGCGGCTAGGGCTAAGGTTGAAGGGGCGGCGGCTTTTAGATTAGGGTTAGGGTTTTTGGAGTTTCCTCCCTTTTGGATTCTCTCTCCATTTTGCCATTAGGTTTGAGTCTCTAAGACTCCCTATTTATAGAGAATACCAAAAACCTAACTCCTTCTGCAAGACTTCAGTTAATGGGCCACTAATTAAACTGGCCCATGTCTTGCATCTATTTAATTAATACTTTAATTAAATAGCCCACTCATTTAATTAACACTTTAATTAAATGGCCCATTCATTTAATTAACACTTTAATTAAATAGCCCATTAAATCTAATTAAAGATTTAATACTTTAATTAACCCTTTAATTAATATTTTAATTAATTAGAATAATCTAATTAATTTTCTCTCTCTTAGAATTAACCCTTTAATTCTATTGATTTAATTCTTTAAATCAATTCTTTCTTCAGTTGACTGTCACAGTTCTAACTGTTTGTGTGTGACCCTCTAGGTTCACCATCAATTGGCCGCAGGCTCACAATTACGTGATTTAATTAGTGAGCAATTAATATTTCATTAATTGCTCCGATCAATTAACCACTTTAATTGACCACTCCAGAATTAATCTCCCTATTAATTCAGGAGTACCCACACCTCATGGTCGATGTCTAGCCACAAGCCCATGAGGCCCAACTTCAGGTGAATTGATCTCAGTGAACCTCACCTCTTATAAGTACCATGTACATACGGTCCCTCTATCGACTAATTTCCCGATCGAGACCTAGGGTGTGTGAATTGGTCGGCACCTCTAATTATCTCGATAACTATACTTTCTAATTCAGGATAATAATTCCAGTGTGACTGCTAAATTTGGAAACCCCTTTCCAAATCCGTCACCGACCGTGGCCACGGGTTTCTCGGAATATATATTATCTAAGAATGTATAGGAAATTCTCTCAATGAACTACGTCGAGTCGGTAGATCCCATTTTGATGCTAACCATCCGCGCATACGACTATACATACCCAACGTAGGCGCACAATGGACAAGCTATGTGCCCGGCTCCTAAATCAAAGTATGCACACCCGTATACCGAATTCGCCCTAGCATCTCAAGTCTAAGGACTAAATCGTACACTGTTATAAGTCTTGAGAGACATCCCATCACCGATATGCTTTTACGCACTTCCACAATGGGTCTCTCTGTTCGGGTCGTTCGATGCGTTCGATCCCCTATCGAACCACCTAGTCATATGCACTGACATTAAAATGTCTTGTTCATGAAACGACAACAAATTCACTTCATGTGAATCATGCATAATCCTACAAGTCTTTGCGATTCCCTCGATACCCCGTCTCGATAGGAATCTATGACTTGGAACATTTTCGAGATCACGACCTTTGAGACTGTTTCATGATTAATCGCACCCAATACTGAAGTGAATAATCCCTTAGTCATAAGTGATCTCAGGGTTTCATCCAATCGCTTAAGTTATTCGCGAGAGATGAAGTTGGCCATTGTTTGATTTACATAACATAAACAAACGATCGTATTAATTCATTTATACTAGAGAAAGCTTTTTCACATGATAGTCCTTATACAAGCTAAAATCTATTGGCTTGCAGGGCACTATCCCATCAGCAACAAGTGGGGCGTTCCTTGAAACGCCTGGGTCGATCTTGCTGGAGTAGAAATCAGAGTTCGTTTTTGCTAGCCGAGGATTTGCAAGGAGATAGGTATAACGTGTGAACTTATACTATCGTTTTTATTTATATTCATATATATACAACTAGAGAATATCCTGGCAAGATTCCGTAAGAGGTCCTAAATATTTTATATTCCGCTGTGCCTAGGGCTGTTTATCTTACCGAATCCCAACAGTGGTATCAGAGCCAGGTTTAGGCTTTGTATGTATATGAATTTGCAAATTCTGTGCTATAAATCATATGTTTGATTTATTTGAGGCCAGTTCTTTAACTTTGCATATTTTAGGACGTTTGTTATTTAACTTGGAGTTAATGGATAATTTTAGATTCGAAATTTTTATCATGATAAGTTTTTTTTTTTTTAATTTTGGATTGGGATTTAATTGACTGGGTTTGTTGAATTAAATCTGTGAGTAATCAAAAAAAAAAAAATTATATTGGATCCAACCACGGTGGCACGCGCCGCGCACCGCAGCTGGGCGGCCACCGCGTGCTGCTGCCCACGGCAGCGTGCGAATAGCACGCTGGCCGCGCGAGCAGTGCACGGCAGCAGCCTACGGGCTGCCAGCCGTGTGCTGTCACGCGCAGCCGCGCGCTGCCGCACGCTGTCACGCGCCGCAGCGGCTGCCGCGAATAGCCACGCGCGAACTTCGTGTCCGCGCGTGTGTTGTCCATGTTGCAGTCTTCGATTGGCCTCGACTGGTTGATTTTTGGTTGGATTCTAATTCTGCCTATTTTGAAAATTCTGGAAATTTTAGAATTTTGGAAGATTAGGAAACTTGGAGTTTTTGGATAAGGTAGTTATTTTGTTAGACCTAAACACTACCTTAATTAAATTAATCTAAACAAAATAGGATTATCTTGAAAATCATGGAGATTGGGAATATTTGGGAAACTTAGAGTTTTGGATAAGGTAAGAATCTTAGAGATTTAGATTACCTTAATTAACCAATTTAATCAAGATAAAATTTGTAGATTAATTAGAGCTCAAGTAAGAGCTAATTAATCTTAGAGATTAATTGTTAATTCAAAATTAATTAACTTGGATGAATTTTTGAGAATTAAAATTAATGGAGCCGGTAAATTTACATTTATGCCCTTATGTGAATTTATGCATGTTCTTGAGTGAATATGTGGATTGGTCGATTTTGCCCTTAAGCCCTGTGTAGTTTTTGGTTTATTTGATTTATGGGTTGTAATTAAATGGGCCTGATTGGTGCCCTTGCTTGCGCAAACAAATGTAATAGAATAGGACCATTAGTATTATGTAAGCTAGGCTTAGATTAGGCTTGGAGCCGAGAAGACCTCATGAAGACTTGGAGATCCGCATGGAGGCCCATTACCTTGGAGGACATGGAGGCCTAATTCATTACATGGAGGCCCAATCAAGCTGGATATTACAAGAAGGCCCATGATGTGCGGGTTTGAAAATTGTAATAGTTAGGACATTTAATTTCCACCCTAGACTGACCAATTGATTCATCACTTGGCTCGTGATGAATCGCATAGGATGGGCAATCGATCAATCATATCCTGCTAGGTGATGTATGTTTACTTATATTCTTTGATGTATGTTATGCATGCTTAGAATAGATCACGTAAACAAGATAAAGCATAATCTGATGAGACATCGCACAAGAAAACTTAAAACCTCCAATTGAACTTAAAATTCAATTAGAATATTAAATCGAACTTAAGGGCGCATATGAATAGTCTCTATGGTCCGAGCCTATCCAATTACTAAGTCTTAGGCATATTGTACGAATATATCTCGATGTCTCACGAGTCGTGGGTCGAGCTATAGGAAGATGATATGTCTATTGCCTCGATGCACGAGTTTAGTGCCAAGGGAGGGGATAGCAAGGTTTTAAGCTCTGTCTCACGAGTCGTGGGGCGTCTAGGATTGAACTATTTCTCTCCACGAGTATTGGACATGATTTACCGCTAGTAAGTATGGATATCTCACGAGTCGTGGGTCCATATCGAAAAACGAGGCTAAATGAACTTAAGGGTTAGCTGCGATGGTTAACCGTCGATGTAATCGACCACCAAGTGAATCAAATAGTATGGCCAACGAGTCGTGGGTACTAGGAGATTGCATTTGGGCCTTAAGCCCGCTAGGATATTTTAAATTCCCAAAACTTATGTGGGGGCATAAGATTTTGATTAAAATAGTGGGAGTAATTTACAAATAAAAACCATGTTTGTAAATTGTGCATTTTAAATTAATCTTTTGCGTATTTATTTCTTCTCTCGTCATTTTGTAGACATAATGTCTAAGAATCCGATTTCCATCATACTTGAACAAAACAAATTAACTGGACCCAACTTCCATGACTGGGTCAGGAACCTTAAGATCATTCTCGCTTCTGAAAAGCGAGGTTTTGACCTTGATGGGCCCCCTCCCGAACTTGCTAAGGATGCCGATGATACTGAGAAAGAAGCCGTGGATATGTGGCTTATCGATGACTTGCAGTCACGTTGTCTCATGTTGGCATCCATGTCGAATGAGCTTCAAAAGCAGCACGAGCATATGAAGTCTTCTTTTGAAATCTACACGCACCTGAATGGTTTATTTGGGGTGCAAAGTAGATATGAGCGGTATGAAACTGCTAAGACTTTGCGACAAACGAGGATGGCTGAAGGTGCTGATGTTCGATCTCACTGCATCAAAATGATTGGGCTTATTGAAAAGCTTGGTCATCTTGACGTAAAGATGGACAAAACCTACTGCCAGGATATAATCCTCCAATCGTTGCCAAGATCATTCGAGCAATTCGTAGTGAACTACAACATGCAGAAGATGGATGTTGAACTTCACGAGTTGGGTAATATGCTCGCCACTGCCGAGGCTTCCATGAAAAGAGAGAAGCCAGTGATGGTTGCTACCTCGACCCAATCCAAGTCCAAAAGGACCAAGAAAGGGAAAGGGAAAGGAAATGCTTCTTCAAGCAAAGGCAAAGGACCATCTGGGCCCATAGGGAAGGGAAAGAAGCGTAAAGCTTCGTCTGGTGAACAGAAATGTTTCTACTGCAAGAAACCTGGACACTGGAAGAGGAACTGCAAAGAGTTCTTGGAGAGCTCGAAAGGTATATTCCTTGTTGAAGTTAATTTATCAATTAACTGTGCATCATGGGTGCTAGACACTGCTTGTGGTTCTCATCTTTGTAATGATTTACAGGTGATGGGAGCAACAAGGCCACTTAGGCCAGGGGATTGGATCCTAAGATTTGGCAATGGAGCTAGAGCTGCTGCCGAGGCCATTGGCAAAGTGAAGTTAGATTTAGGTGGTAATAAATTAGTCCTTAGGAACGTTCTTTATGTACATGGTTTGGTGAAAAACATTATTTCTATTCCTGTTTTGGATAATGAAGGTTTTAATTTTTCTATTAATAAAGGTTCCTTTTCGTTATTCATGAATGATAACATGTTTTTCACTGGTACATTAAAAGATGGACTATATACCATTGAACCACCTAAGTTAGTTATGCACGTACAACAAAACAAAAGGAAACAAGATAATGAAATATCTGCCCAATTGTGGCACGCTCGACTTGGACATATTTCTAAGTCAAGGATTAAAAAATTAGCATCATCTGGCGCGAATGAAATCAATCACGTTGATGAAATTCCAACATGTGAACCATGTCTAAAGGGTAAAATGGCTAAGTTGCCATTTAAGGGAAACCCTGAGCGAGCCAAGCAAACATTGGACTTAATACATACTGACGTATATGGACCACTAAGAAAAAGCGCCCGAGGTGGCTATGACTACTTCATCACTTTCACTGACGACTTAAGTCGTTATGGATATGTGTTCTTGTTGAAACACAAGTCTGAAGCATTTGATCGATTCAAAAATTCAAGATGGAAGTAGAGAATCAACTTGGTCGTACGATAAAGGCTCTTCGTTCTGACCGAGGTGGAGAATTTCTTAGTAACGAATTTCTGAATTATCTTGTAGAGCATGGAATATTATCGCAGTGGACTCCTCCTCCAACACCCCAACTAAATGGAGTAGCAGAGAGAAGGAATCGAACCTTGATGGACATGGTTCGATCCATGATGAGTGCCACTGACTTACTTCTTTCATTTTGGGGACATGCCCTCCTCACGGCAACGAAGATACTGAACATGGTACCTTCTAAATCCGTAGAAATGACACCATACGAATTATGGTTTGAAAAGGCACCCTCATACGCATTCATGCGCATATGGGGATCTCCCGCTTACGTTAAAAAGCTAGAGGGAGATAAATTGGAAACTAAATCCACTTTGTGCAAATTTGTGGGGTATCCAGAAAACTCAATAGGATACGAGTTCTACGATCCTACAAGACAAACTACGTTTGTCTCAAGGAACGCACACTTCTTGGAGAAGGATTTCTTGGTGGACAAGAAAGAAAATAACGTAGAATTGGATGAGGTCACTGAAGCTAAAAAGGCCGAAGAGGTCAATCAAGCTGACCCGTCGCCACAGGCAGTGGGAGAACATGAGCATGAAAGTTCACAAGAAAGTACACCGATTCTTCGTAGGTCAGAAAGACAACGTAGAGAACCCGAGAGGTAATACGGTCTGCTACATGAGACTGGACAGTCTCTAACCGACCCAAGGACTTACGAAGAGGCTATGCTAGACATAGACTCGTGAAAGTGGCGTGAATCCATAAAATCCGAATTGTACTCCATGGAGAGGTAATAACCCACGGGAGCTACTCCCACTTGTGGATCCACCAAGGCCCAGACCTTGTTTGAGTGCATGGAGTCCAATTCGGATTCCATGGCTTCGCGCCACTTTCCCGAGTCTATGTCTAGCATAGCCTCTTCGTAAGTCCTTGGGTCGGTTAGAGACTGTCCAGTCTCATGCAGCAGACCGTATTACCTCTCGGGTTCTCTACGTTGTCTTTCTGACCTACGAAGAATCGGTGTACTTTCTGGTGCACTTTCATGCTCATGTTCTCCCACTGCCTGTGGCGACGGGTCAGCTTGATTAACCTCTTCGGCCTTTTCAGCTTCAGTGACCTCATCCAGTTCTACGTTATTTTCTTTCTTGTCCACCAAAAAATCCTTCTCCAAGAAGTGTGCGTTCCTTGAGACAATCGTAGTTTGTCTTGTAGGATCTTAGAACTCGTATCCTATTGAGTTTTCTGGATACCCCACAAATTTGCACAAAGTGGATTTAGTTTCCAATTTATCTCCCATTAGCTTTTTAACGTAAGCGGGAGATCCCCATATGCGCATGAATGCGTATGAGGGTGCCTTGCCAAACCATAATTCGTATGGTGTCCTTTCTACGGATTTAGAAGGTACCAAGTTCAGTATCTTCGTTGCCGTGAGGTGGGCATGTCCCCAAAATGAAAGAGGTAAGTCAGTGGCACTCATCATGGATCGAACCATGTCCATCAAGGTTCGATTCCTTCTCTCTGCTACTCCATTTAGTTGGGGTGTTGCAGCCTTGCAGGAGGAGTCCACTGCGATAATATTCCATGCTCTACAAGATAATTCAGAAATTCGTTACTAAGAAATTCTCCACCTCGGTCAGAACGAAGAGCCTTTATTGTACGACCAAGTTGATTCTCTACTTCCATCTTGAATTCTTTGAATCGCTCAAAGGCTTCAGACTTGTGTTTCAACAAGAACACATATCCATAACGACTAAAGTCGTCAGTGAAAGTGATGAAGTAGTCATAGCCACCTCGGGCGCTTTTTCTTAGTGTTGGATAAAGATGAAGATGAAAGAAGACAAGTAATTAAGGGAAGGTTTTGATGATTTCCAAAACATCATAATCAGCTAAGTATGGTAAGCTTAGTTCCCTTAGAAGAATTTTGAACAAGTAAAAGAAGACATCAGAAGAGTTCAAAGTTCAAAGCTCAGAAGACTAGTGATCTCTTGCTGAATCAGCGAACAGAAGGGTAGATCATCAGCCGAGTCAAATCAGATGAGTTCAGTATTTGATCAGCAGAGTATCTATCAGCAGAGTCGTTTTGATCAGCAGAGTAGAAGAGGTCAAGAGATTAGTCCAACGGTAATAAATGCACTTGGTGTAATAAATGCTGAAAGAGAAGGGTAGTAATGGCAAATGATTGAAGATATCCTCGGATCAGCAGAGTGCATTAAATGCAGCATTAAATGCAATGGACAGAAAGGTACTGTACACAGTACGGAATGCTGCAGGGAGCCGTTTCAAAAGGAGCTGAAGGATGGATTTGATTTGTGACTTGCCTTCAACGGTCATAATTTCATCTCCATGTATAAATAGAGCTGAATTTCAAATCGAGCATACACAACAACAATCAGAGATCGAAATTTTGAAGCAGAATTTCTCTAAGTCTCAAAAGCTCGAACAGCTCACTCGTCTGGTGGAAGTCATCTGTTGACAGAAACCCAGTTGAAGAAAACAGAAAAACATTATCTGAGTGATTTTGTAATAGCTGAGTGTTGTGCGAAGTTAGAATCCATCTTTGTGAGTGATTCTACTTTAGAGGATAGGTTTTCTTTGTGAATTCCTATTGTGAGCTTACAGCCTTCTCATTAGTTGGTTAGGTGTAAGTGGAGAAATATTGTAATCTAAGTGATTATAGTATAACCCAGAATCTGTGTGATCTGGAAGAGTGGACTAAAGGATTTTTATCCATATAACCACTATAAAAATTCTTTGTGTTATCTTGCATTTAAAGCTTTCTTGCATATTTTTAAAGTTTGCATTTTAAACACTTTGAATCAATCAAAAAGATTTTATAAGGAGTTTTAAACTGGGGATAAAATCTTTTAGAACTTAGTTTACTTGTGAAAAACACTTTTAAACAATCCGCTGCAAGTATACTCTTGGAAAACTGTTTTGCCAAAAAAAAAAAAAAAACAGCTAAGTCATTGTAAGAAGAGTGGTCAGTCGTCTGTTCAAGATTCGTTCACGATCAGACCAGTCTGCTTACTGTTCTTCATCAGCTTAGTCTGCTGACAGAAGACTGAAAAGTTTTTAAGTTCAAAAATTTTCAGAGGTCTATTCACCCCCCCCCCTCTAGACCTCATCTGACCACTTGGGACCAACAAGTGGTATCAGAGCAGGTGGTTCATTAGAATCAGCTGCCTGATCAACGAGCTTGATCCGAGTGTTTTTCAAAGGTTTTCAAAACTTTTCAAAAGAGCATCTTTTTGAAAAATCAAAACTTTTTGAAAAATGGATTGTATCAGCCATGTTCCCCACATTGCTGGTATGTCCTTTGAGGACTGGAAAATCAGAATGGAGATTTTCCTTGCTGCCTATAATGACAACATGTACACATGTATCATTAAAGGTCCATTCAGATTCACAAAGACCATAAAGATAAATGAAGTAGATACGGTTGTGGAGAAAGACCTTCATGAGATGACTCCAGAAGAGATAAAGCTTTACAATCTTGATAAAGTCGGAAGATTCATCATGACCAAAGCCCTGGATAATGATCGGTTTGACAAGGTCAAACATTGCAAAACTGCAAAGGAGATGTGGGAGAAGGTCAGAGACATGAGTGAAGGAAATGATGCTATTAAAGAGCATCAGCTCAGTGTTGCATTGGAAAAGCTGGACAACTTCAAGATGAAGTCTGGAGAAACCATTGATCAGATGGATACCAGATTCACCAGAACTCTGAATGAAGTTTTGAAGCTGGGAAAGACTTTCACTGACAAAGAGATCACTGTCAGAGTACTGAAGGCTCTACCTTCCAAGTTCAACATGAAGGTGACAGCAATGGAAGAATCAAGAGATCTGGGCAAGATTTCTCTAACAGAGCTGTTCTCCGTACTCAAGGCTTATGAGTATAAACTGCCAAGGATGGGAATTGAAGAAACCTCAACTTCAGGACCCACAGCTGCACTTGTTGCTGCTGAAAACACCAGAAGACCAGCACAGAAAAGCAAAGAAGTGGACTCATCTGATGAAGCCACTCTACTCAACAAAAAGGAGTACACTGCTGGAGATGTAGCATTATTAATGAACAACTTCAAGAAGTTCTATAAGAGAAAGATGAAAAATAAATACAATCATGCTGCTTCTACTTCTAAACCTAACTTTTCTTCTCAAGATAAAGAGGATTATAAATCAAAACTGATGTGTTACAACTGCAGGAAATTGGGACACTTCATAAGAGACTGCCCATATCCAAAAGCAGAGAAATACACTGAAGAAGAGAAGAAATTGAGAAAAGAAAAAAAGCATCAGAGAGGCAAGGCAATGATGGCTGAAGCAGAAAAGCTGACTGCTGTCTACTCATCTGATTCAGATTCTGACTCGTCTGACGAAGAATCGTCTGATGAAGAAAAACCTGCTCTCCTATGTCTTATGGCAAAGGAATCTGATGACTCTGAGGATGAGGTAACTCCTCTTAATGATGAATTATTTAATTCATTTGAACAAATGATGCTTAACAATACTGGTATTGCTGAAGCATATAAAAAGCTTAAGGAAGAGATGATCCTGCTAAAAGAGCAAAATGGTTCACTGAAACTTCTAGCTGAAAAGCCAAAAGAATCAGCTGAATATAAACAGCTTGAGCAAGAGCATGAATCTCTGAAAGCTGAATGTGAGGTCTATAAAGGAAAAATCATGGAACTTGAGAAAATCATTGAGTCTCATGATAAGTCGACTGTTGCATCCATGCATACATCTAAGAAACAGGAGACACCTTTAGAAAAGGATAAACTAGAGTTAAACCATACTGAAAAATTCATATCAGCTGACAATAGTAAGGTCATTCTGTATGTTCAAACTTCTAAACCTACCTCATCTGAGAAAGTGGTAAAGGAGAAGAAATCTCCTAAGGCTAAAAAGAGCAAAGAGCCTAGTGTAGGAAATCAGACTAGTAAGACCAAACAGCAGAGTCCTAAGAAGTCTGCTGATAAAGCTAAATCGAACCAATCTGTTGGTAAAGCTAAGTCAAAATCAACTGAGCAAGCATCTAGTAAACCAAAGAAGCATAAGAATAAGAAAAATCAAAATGCTTGGTATGGAAATGAGTCATATTATGTGCAACCTGCTGCATATCATCCTATGTATCATGCACCTCAATTTCCTAGTTACTATGCACCTTACCCTGCTCATCCAATGCATGCATATCCTGCATATCATGCACCTTACCCTGCTTATGAACATTATTCATATCATACTGATCATCAACATGACTTATCTGATAACTATGATAAAAATGAAACTGTTCATGCTCCTAAAACTCAGAAACCTAAGAAGCCTAAGACTTCAACATCTTGGGTTGTCAAAGGTGGAACTAATCCTTCAGGACCCTCTCAATAAGGGTACCTAAAACAATTTTATTTTTGTTTTGTAGGTTAGGATTAGGAGTAGGAGTAAAGTAGAGAAGATTTGGTACTTGGACAGTGGATGTTCAAGGCACATGTGTGGAAACATACATGAGTTGACTGATGCAGTTGCTGTGGATGGTCCAAAAGTCACTTTTGGAGATAGCAAAGAAGGCAAGATTAAAGCTAAAGGAAGATTAATCAAGGGAAACATAGAGATATCTGACGTCTCCTATGTTAAAGGCCTAAAATATAATCTGCTGAGCATAAGTCAATTTTGTGACAAGGGATATTCAGTCATTTTCTCAACAGATAAGTGCTACGTTGAACAAATTGGTACAAAGAAGGTAATTTTATCTGGAAGACGACAAGGAAATATCTATATAGTCGACTGGAATTCTGCTGACAAGAATTCAAGTGTTTGTTTGGTGGCATCTGCACCAAGTGAAGTCAGTTGGCTATGGCACAAGAGGATGAATCATTTAAACTTCAAGACCATAAACAGATTAATCAAGAATGATTTGGTAGAAGGGATTCCAAAAGCAGTCATGAGCAAAGACAAGCTCTGTGATGCATATCAGAAGGGTAAACAAATCAAGTCATCATTCAAAGAAAAGAAGCACCAATCTTCTGGAAGAATATTGGAGCTGTTGCATATGGACTTATTTGGACCCATTGATCCAGTCAGCAATGGTGGAAAGAAATACTGCCTAGCTGTTGTGGATGACTATTCAAGATATACTTGGGTGATTTTCATGAAGAAGAAAAGTGAAACCAAGGAACATCTTACCAATCTGATGGAACTGATCCAGAATGAAAAGAGTATCAAAATATTGAAGATCAGATCAGATAGAGGGACAGAGTTTACAAACTCTACTGTTGAAGAGTATTGTAATATCAAAGGAACACATCATGAGTATTCTGCTGCAAGAACCCCTCAACAGAATGGTGTTGCTGAAAGGAGAAACAGAACACTAAAGGAAGCTGTCAGAACCATGATAGCTGAAGCTAAACTGCCTCAAAGATTTTGGGCAGAAGCAACAAACACAGCATGTTTTACCCAGAACAGATGTATGATCAACAAAAATCAGAACAAGACTCCATATGAAGTTTGGAACAACAGAAAACCAAACATTCATTACTTTAAGATTTTTGGTTGTAAATGTTTTGTATTGAACAATGGGAAAAATCACCTTACTGCATTTGCAGAAAAGGCTGATGAAGCTGTTTTTGTAGGATACTCTACTGTTAGTAAAGCTTATAGAGTTTTTAACAAAAGAACATTACTAATAGAAGAATCTATCCATGTAGTATTTGATGAGCCAAGTCAATCTTCTGAAAAGAATCAAAGTGTTAATCAAGATCTGTCTGCTGATTTACAGAAGTTAGATGTTGGAAGAAATGAAGAATATGTTCCCATCATACTACCTAATCTAAGCTCAGCTGCTAACTCAAGTGCTGTTCAAAATCACAGTGCTGATTGTCTAACAGACGAGTTGCAAACAGCTGACAGACCAGAGACTGTTCAACAGACGGCAAATGTTCAACAGACTACTACTGGAACTCCAACAGTAGTGTTGCAAGATCAAGACAGAGGACAACATCCTGATTTGCAACCTGATCTCAGATGGCTCAAGAATCACCCCCCTGAGTTAGTCATTGGTGATCCTTTAGATAGAGTGAAAACAAGAAGAGCAGCTGCACAAGATGCTATGTTTGTCACATTCCTATCTCAAATAGAGCCTAAACAAATTGAAGAAGCTCTAAATGACTCCTTCTGGATAGAAGCTATGCAAGAAGAGTTGAATCAATTTGAAAGAAATGAAGTCTGGTACTTAGTTCCTAGACCAAGTCATCAAAGAGTAATTGGCACTAAGTGGGTTTTCAGAAATAAGATGAATGAAGATGGTGTTGTCACCAGAAACAAAGCAAGACTAGTGGCCAAGGGTTATTGTCAAGAAGAAGGAATTGACTTTGATGAAACTTTTGCACCAGTAGCAAGACTTGAAGCAATCAGACTGTTTCTAGCCTATGCTGCTCACAAGAACTTCACTGTCTATCAGATTGATGTGAAGTCTGCTTTTCTCAATGGAGAATTGCAAGAAGAAGTGTATGTTGAACAACCTCCAGGATTTGAAGTCTATCAAGAAGAAGACAAAGTATATCGTCTGAAGAAAGCTCTTTATGGACTGAAACAGGCTCCAAGAGCATGGTATGATACCCTATCTGATTTTCTTTTAATTAAAGGATTTCGTAAAGGTAAGGTAGATAAAACCTTGTTCACAATTGAATGGGAAAATCATATATTACTTGTGCAAATATATGTGGACGATATTATTTTTGGTTCAACTAACCAACAGATGTGTGATAAGTTCTCCAAGCTGATGCAGAATAAGTTTGAAATGAGCATGATGGGTGAACTTAACTATTTTCTTGGATTGCAAGTTAGACAGTTGCCTGATGGAATATTCATCAGCCAAGCAAAATACACAAGAGATCTGTTCAAGAAATTTGGTATGGAAACTAGCTCAACAGCTACCATTCCTATGTCTACAAGTCTTCGTTTGGATAAAGATGAAGATGGCAAATCAGTGGACATAACCAAATATAGAGGCATTATTGGTTCATTGTTGTATCTAACAGCAAGCAGACCTGATATAATGTACTCAGTTGGAGTCTGTGCAAGATTTCAATCAAACCCCAAAGAATCTCATCTCTTAGCTGCCAAGAGGATATTGAAGTATGTTAAAGGCACTCAAGAATTGGGATTGTGGTATCCTAGAGAATCTGGATTTGAACTAGTTGGCTATTCAGATTCAGACCTTGCTGGCTGCAAGATTGACAGAAAGAGCACAACAGGTGCCTGTCAGTTCTTAGGTAGTCGTCTGATCTCATGGATGAGTAAGAAACAAACCTCAGTTTCTATATCTACTGCTGAAGCTGAATATATAGCTGCTGGAGCTTGTTGTGCACAGATACTTTGGTTGAAGCATCAACTAGAAGACTACAACATCAAGATCAGTGGAATTCCAATCTACTGTGACAATACAAGTGCAATCTCACTTACTCAGAACACTACAAGTCATTCAAGGACTAAACATATTGAGATTAAACATCATTTCATTAGAGATCATGTTGAAAAAGGCAATGTTTTGATTGAGTATGTTCATACTGATAATCAGATTGCTGACATCTTCACCAAACCTCTAAGTGAAGCAAGGTTCTCAACTCTAAGAGCTGAGTTAGGATTACTTAACCTGGATGCATAAGCTGAGGGGGAACTCATCAGAAGATTGGAGTTCAACAGCTTAGTCATCAGATTATTTCATTCAAGAATTAACCTTCAACAGACTAGTTAACTTATGAATTCTTAAAGACAGGGGGAACGTGTAAGACTAGCGGTACTTCTGTTCTAAAGATGAAATCTGTTAATGACAGTTAGTTGAAGTTGTGTTATCATGAAGATGTGTTCTTAAAGATTGAAGATTATTTTATCTTGCTGGATTGACAAATAGCAGAGGAAGATTACTAGCTATTGGCATTCTCTAGTAATATCAGATAAACAGATCACTCGTCTGTCAGATAAGTTAAACTCTACTCATCTGATATCTTATATAAGCATGGTCATAAAACGTATCTTTAGAAACGCGCTTTTATAAGTAAACAGATTAGTGTCGATAGAGTTTCCCGCCCATCTGACATTAAAATAATAAAATTGAAATCCGCGACTCTCATCCGCACGATTAAAAAACTGTCAGATTAGATCAACGGTTTGGATAAATCACGAAAACCAAATCAAAAGGAAACCTATAAAATCCGATCTGAACAGCATAGTCGTCTTACGCACTCAAAAATTCTCAAACTTTCTATCTCTCAAACCCTCTTGTTGCGAAAGTTCACTATTTTGCAGAATCTACTCACAAATCTCAGAAATGGACAAGGTTATTGAAGGAAGATACTTCAACTACAGCAAATTTCATTTCTCTGGCACCGATTTGATGCGCTCTTTACTGGAAAAGATCAAGGAAGCATCTTTGGTCCCAGTCTTGGAAGCACACGAAGATAGGGTTTATCTTGAAGATGTATACCACTTCTACACTTCCAGGGAGTTCAATGATGATGATACCGTCATGACTGCTGTCATCGGTGGTAAGAAGATTGCTATATCTGCTGCTGTTCTTAGTGAAATCTATAAGCTTAAGAATAAGGGTGGAGATGTGACAGACCTGGGGTCTGAAAAGGAAGAAGAATTTTGGGCAATTTGTGCTAAGAAAGGTGAAGAGATGACTGGGACTTTGATGAAGACCCAGTTAAAGGATGAATATCAGAGATTCGCTGATATTATTGCTAAAGTGCTGGACTGTAGCACGGGTTCTCTGGATGGTTTACCCAGAAGAAGGCTCTACACCATGATATGCATTTACTATGGGCTGAAAGTGAACTGGGCTGCTCATGTGTATGAGCTGCTAAGTGATAAAAGGCACTCTCATGCCATTCTGCTAAGTAATTTGTTTGCCTCTCTACAATGCCCTATGGGTGGAGGAAAGCAAACCCATGGAAGCAAAGAATTCAAACTCTACGAACCAGTGAGGCAACTGGTGGAAAAACCAAAGAGAAAAGCCCCCAAACAGTCTAAGAAGACCCCTTCTAAGAAGAGCAAGAAGGAAGGTCAGACTAGTCAGTCTGCTGAGCCAACAGCACAGTCTGTTGTTGTGTCTGGATCAGCACAGCCCGAAGTTGAAGTCTCTAAGAAGGTGATAGATGACTTCACTGTTGAAATTGAAAATATGGAGACAGGGTCATCCCCTGAAAGAACTGAGTCTGAAGAGGAAATTCCTCTTCAAAGGTTGAAGAGACTAAGGACTAGGAGTGAGGCAAGGGGACCTCCTACTGCCAAACCCCCTGCTGTCAAGAAAATTCCTAAGTCAAAGGCCAAGAGAAAGGTCACTTTCCCTGAAGAGCCTGTTGAAACTGTAAGAAAAACAACAACTGAAGCAGAAAGGCCATTAAATGTTGAAGAACCAGTTGTTGAAGCTGCTAAGGCTGCTACTGCTGAGCCTGAAAGTGTTCCTACAGTTGAAGTGACAACAGAAGCCTCAACTGCTGCACTATCTGCTGATGTAGAAAAGGAACAGCAGACTAGTACACCACTAGAGGGAGAAATTCTGTTGCTGCATCCTACTCCAGTTGCTGCAACACCTATCCAAGCAGTTGAGAGCCCTGAATCTAGAAGAAAGAGGATAGACAAAACCTCAACTTATGTGACTGCTGCAGAGAAGATGAGACTGGATGCTGCTGAAAAACAAAGGATTGCTGCTGAGAAAGCAGAAGAAGATAGGCTGAAAAGCCTAGAGTTAAAAAGGCTGGAAGAAGAGGCCAGCAAAATGACTCAAGAGCAGAGAGATGCTTTTGAGGCAGCAGAGTTGGCTGCTGTCATTGAAGCAAGCATCAAGGATGCTCATGGTCCTCAGCGTACTGGTGGGATAGTCATTGGTGAGCAAAGAGATCCAAATAAACCAATACCAGCTATGCCTGCACCCAAGATAAAGCCAAAGAGGAGATAAGAAATAAGATTATCTTTAGAGATTGTCAGGGAAGATCCTGAGATCTTTGAAGAATTCCTGAAGAGGCTTGATGCTGAGAATGAAAGAATCAGCCACCTAACTCAGTTTAATACTGAAAAGATAAGATATAACAGGTGGAGGGAATTCAGGCTGACAAAGAGTCCAGCTGAAATGACCAAATGGAAAGGCTTTGCTACTGAAGAAACATGGTTATTGAAATGGCTTGAGACAGATTCTCTCATTCAAGCACTTGATTCAGAATTCTTTCTGGATAGACTAAGAATGAGAATATGTCACATAGTCAAAGAAGAGGCCAAGAAGATCTTTGCATCCATCCCTGAAGATTATGATGAGTCTGTAGACCTCAAGGAAAGATCTATCAAATTGGCCATTGCTCAATCCATGGAACTTTGGGCAAAGAAGTCAAGGAAGTTAAGGGGACAGCCAAGCTCAATGGTCCCACTTCCTAACATCAAACACATTGTCTATGGACCAAATATCAAACCCTATGAAGAGCTGCCAGAGGAACCAACAACTACTTTTATTCCTCTTGACAACTTTACTTGGATTTGTAACAGGTCAGCAGTGGACAATGAAGGACTGATAAAGACAGTTGAGACTGTCAAGAAGATTATAGCCCCTGCTGAGAAAGAAAAAGAAAAGTCATCTGATCAATCAAAGCAATTAGAGGGTACATCAGACCCATATGATCAGAACAGAGAACAGGGAGACAAATCTGACCCAGCTGATGAACCAAAGCAAGGAGAAATCACTCCAGCTGATCAGATTAAGGAACAAGAAGTTGCTGATAAAAGAGATGATCAAGCTAAGGAGAAGGAAAGCACTCCAAGCCCTGCTGATGAATCAGCAGATCATTCTCTTGCCTTGATAACTCAACCAACAGAGCAACTTACCAAAGAAACACCTGCTGCTACAACAGAGACAAATCTGTTAGACTCCATTCATCAAATGTTTACCAAATCAATGAAGGAAATGAAAGAGGAGTTAAAAGCAGAAGTATTAGCTGCTGTTAAACAACCAGATCAGAAAGCTGCTACTGTCCCAACTGATGTAATAGAAGACACTGCTCAGAATGTAAAATCCATATGTCAGGATATGGATATACTAAGAAGAAGGACACAAAGCACTACTGAAGGTTGGAAGCAGATTGAACAGACAGTTGAATTGGCTCTCCAAGCAGAAGATGAAGTCATGGGCAACATGATGAACGACTTCAAGGCTTCATCAAATTGGATTCTGGGAACTCAAATCCAATTAGGTGATCAAGGAGAAGATCTGCTCAAGGAGATGAGAACATTCAAAGCCAATCAACTCAGACAGCAAGCTCAGATTAATGCAATGGAAGAAAACATCAAACTTCTTTGTGATTCACTTTTAATCACACCAGTTGTGCCACAATATCCATCTATCCCTGCTGATGATGACAAAAAGGGGGAAGAAAGGATATTTGGACAGATGAGAGCTGGAACTTCCTATGAAAGAGTCAGAAGATCTGTTGAAGAGGAAGAAGACAACCAAGCTGAAGCAACTGAAGTATTAGAAGAATCTGCTGGTGAGACTAGTAAACATATGGGAGAATCAAGCAGACCAACAGATGAGAGAATTACAGAAGAAGAAGAGCAAGCTGAACTTGAAGAATCTGAAGCAAAAGCCAAATCCGATAAGGAAATAGCTGCTGCCAAAGATTCAGCTGAAGAACAGCTTGATCCAGATGTCAAGAAAAAGAAGTTAGAGCTGCTGAAGAAAAGATTCATTGAAAATTTGGAAGCTGAAACTTCTAAATTATCTGAAGAAGAATCTGAGAAAGAAGACAAGGAAACTAAGGAAGAAAAGAAGACAGAAGACTAGCCTTGGCTAGATTTTCTTTATATTAAAAACCCTTGTAATCTTTTGTACTTTTCATCTTTCAAAACTTGTAAAATGTAATCAAATCATTATCTATAAAATTGCAAGTTTGACTCCAACACATCATTTCTATCTCAGAAATTTTTGAGGATCAAAACTTTAGTTTAGGTACAGGTACTTAGCTGGAGTTTTGTCATCATCAAAAAGGGGGAAATTGTTGGATAAAGATGAAGATGAAAGAAGACAAGTAATTAAGGGAAGGTTTTGATGATTTCCAAAACATCATAATCAGCTAAGTATGGTAAGCTTAGTTCCCTTAGAAGAATTTTGAACAAGTAAAAGAAGACATCAGAAGAGTTCAAAGTTCAAAGCTCAGAAGACTAGTGATCTCTTGCTGAATCAGCGAACAGAAGGGTAGATCATCAGCCGAGTCAAATCAGATGAGTTCAGTATTTGATCAGCAGAGTATCTATCAGCAGAGTCGTTTTGATCAGCAGAGTAGAAGAGGTCAAGAGATTAGTCCAACGGTAATAAATGCACTTGGTGTAATAAATGCTGAAAGAGAAGGGTAGTAATGGCAAATGATTGAAGATATCCTCGGATCAGCAGAGTGCATTAAATGCAGCATTAAATGCAATGGACAGAAAGGTACTGTACACAGTACGGAATGCTGCAGGGAGCCGTTTCAAAAGGAGCTGAAGGATGGATTTGATTTGTGACTTGCCTTCAACGGTCATAATTTCATCTCCATGTATAAATAGAGCTGAATTTCAAATCGAGCATACACAACAACAATCAGAGATCGAAATTTTGAAGCAGAATTTCTCTAAGTCTCAAAAGCTCGAACAGCTCACTCGTCTGGTGGAAGTCATCTGTTGACAGAAACCCAGTTGAAGAAAACAGAAAAACATTATCTGAGTGATTTTGTAATAGCTGAGTGTTGTGCGAAGTTAGAATCCATCTTTGTGAGTGATTCTACTTTAGAGGATAGGTTTTCTTTGTGAATTCCTATTGTGAGCTTACAGCCTTCTCATTAGTTGGTTAGGTGTAAGTGGAGAAATATTGTAATCTAAGTGATTATAGTATAACCCAGAATCTGTGTGATCTGGAAGAGTGGACTAAAGGATTTTTATCCATATAACCACTATAAAAATTCTTTATGTTATCTTGCATTTAAAGCTTTCTTGCATATTTTTAAAGTTTGCATTTTAAACACTTTGAATCAATCAAAAAGATTTTATAAGGAGTTTTAAACTGGGGATAAAATCTTTTAGAACTTAGTTTACTTGTGAAAAACACTTTTAAACAATCCGCTGCAAGTATACTCTTGGAAAACTGTTTTGCCAAAAAAAAAAAAAAAACAGCTAAGTCATTGTAAGAAGAGTGGTCAGTCGTCTGTTCAAGATTCGTTTACGATCAGACCAGTCTGCTTACTGTTCTTCATCAGCTTAGTCTGCTGACAGAAGACTGAAAAGTTTTTAAGTTCAAAAATTTTCAGAGGTCTATTCACCCCCCCCTCTAGACCTCATCTGACCACTTGGGACCAACACTTAGTGCTCCACATACGTCAGTATGTATTAAGTCTAATGTTTGCTTGGCTCGCTCAGGGTTTCCCTTAAATGGCAACTTAGCCATTTTACCCTTTAGACATGGTTCACATGTTGGCATTTCTTCAATGCGATTGATTTCAATCGCGCCAGAAGATGCCAACTTTTGAATCCTTGACTTAGATATATGTCCAAGTCGAGCGTGCCATAATTGGGCAGATATTTCATTATCTTGTTTCCTTTTGTTTTGTTGTACATGCATCACTAACTTAGGTGGTTCAATGGTATATAGTCCATCTTTTTATGTACCAGTGAAAAACATATTATCATTCATGAATAACGAAAAGGAACCTTTATTAATAGTAAAATTAAAACCTTCATTATCCAAAACAGGAATAGAAATAATGTTTTTCACCAAACCAGGTACATAAAGAACGTTCCTAAGGATTAATTTATTACCACCTAAATCTAACTCCACTTCGCCAATGGCCTCGGCAGCAGCTCTAGCTCCATTGCCAAATCTTATGATCCAATCCCCTGGCCTAAGTGGCCTTGTTGCTCCCATCACCTGTAAATCATTACAAAGATGAGAACCATAAGCAGTGTCTAGCACCCATGATGCACAGTTAATTGATAAATTAACTTCAACAAGGAATATACCTTTCGAGCTCTCCAAGAACTCTTTGCAGTTCCTCTTCCAGTGTCCAGGTTTCTTGGAGTAGAAACATTTCTGTTCACCAGACGAAGCTTTACACTTCTTTCCCTTCCCTATGGGCCCAGATGGTCCTTTTCCTTTGATTGAAGAAGCATTTCCTTTCCCTTTCCCTTTCTTGGTCCTTTTGGACTTGGATTGGGTCGAGGTAGCAACCATCACTGGCTTCTCTCTTTTCATGGAAGCCTCGGCAGTGGCGACCATATTAGCCAACTCGTGAAGTTCAACATCCATCTTGTGCATTTTGTAGTTCACTACGAATTGCTCGAATGATCTTGGCAACGATTGGAGGATTATATTCTGGCAGTAGGTTTTGTCCATCTTTACGTCAAGATGACCAAGCTTTTCAATAAGCCCAATCATTTTGATGCAGTGAGATCGAACATCAGCACCTTCAGCCATCCTCGTTGGTTATAAAGCCTTAGCAGTTTCATACCGCTTATATCTACTTTGCACCCCAAATAAACCATTCAGGTGCGTGTAGATTTCAAAAGAAAACTTCATATGCTCGTGCTGCTTTTGAAGCTCATTCGACATGGATGCCAACATGAGACAACGTGACTGCAAGTCATCGTCAAGCCACATATCCACGGCTTCTTTCTCAGTATCATCGGCATCCTTAGCAAGTTCGGGAGGGGGCCCATCAAGGACAAAACCTCGCTTTTCAGAAGCGAGAATGATCTTAAGGTTCCTGACCCAGTCATGGAAGTTGGGTCCAGTTAATTTGTTTTGTTCAAGTATGATGGAAGTCGGATTCTTAGACATTATGTCTACAAAATGACGAGAGAAGAAATAAATACGCGAAAGATTAATTTAAAATGCACAATTTACAAACATGGTTTTTATTTGTAAATTACTCCCACTATTTTAATCAAAATCTTATGCCCCTACATAAGTTTCGGGAATTTAAAATATCCTAGCGGGCTTAAGGCCCAAATGCAATCTCCTAGTACCCACGACTCGTTGGCCATACTATTTGATTCACTTGGTGATCGATTACGTCGACGGTTAACCATCGCAGCTAACCCTTAGGTTCATTTAGCCTCGTTTTTCGATATGGACCCACGACTCGTGAGACATCCATACTTACTAGCGTTAAATCATGTCCAATACTCGTGGAGAGAAATAGTTCAATCCTAGACGCCCCACGACTCGTGAGACAGCGCCTAAAGCCTTGCTATCCCCTCCCTTGGCACTAAACTCGTGCATCGAGGCAATAGACATATCATCTTCCTATAGCTCGACCCACGACTCGTGAGACATCGAGATATATTCGTACAATATGCCTAAGACCTAGTAATTGGATAGGCTCGGACCATAGAGACTATTCATATGCGCCCTTAAGTTCGATTTAATATTTTAATTGAATTTTAAGTTCAATTGGAGGTTTTAAGTTTTCTTGTGCGAGGTCTCATCAGATTATGCTTTATCTTGTTTATGTGATCTATTCTAAGCATGCATAACATACATCAAAGAATATAAGTAAACATACATCACCTAGCAGGATATGATTGATCGATTGCCCATCCTATGCGATTCATCACGAGCAAAGTGATGAATCAATTGGTCAGTCTAGGGTGGAAATTAAATGTCCTAACTATTACAATTTTCAAACCCATACATCATGGGCTTTCTTGTAATATCCAGCTTGATTGGGCCTCCATGTAATGAATTGGGCCTCCATGTCCTCCAAGGTAATGGGCCTCCATGCGGATCTCCAAGTCTTCATGAGGTCTTCTCGGCTCCAAGCCTAATCTAAGCCTAGCTTACATAATACTAATGGTCCTATTCTATTACATTTGTTTGCGCAAGCAAGGGCACCAATCAGACCCATTTAATTACAACCCATAAATCAAATAAACCAAAAACTACACAGGGCTTAAGGGCAAAATCGACCAATCCACATATTCACTCAAGAACATGCATAAATTCACATAAGGGCATAAATGTAAATTTACCGGCTCCATTAATTTTAATTCTCAAAAATTCATCCAAGTTAATTAATTTTTAATTAACAATTAATCTCTAAGATTAATTAGCTCTTACTTAAGCTCTAAGTAATCTACAAATCTTATCTTGATTAAATTGGTTAATTAAGGTAATCTAAATCTCTAAGATTCTTACCTTATCCAAAACTTTAAGTTTCCCAAATATTCCCAATCTCCAAGATTTTCAAGATAATCATATTTTGTTTAGATTAGTTTAATTAAGGTAGTGTTTAGGTCCAACAAAATAACTACCTTATCGAAAAACTCCAAGTTTCCTAATCTTCCAAAATTCTAAAATTTCCAGAATTTTCAAAATAGGCAGAATTAGAATCCAGCCAAAAATCAACCAGTCGAGGCCAATCGAAGACTGCCACGTGGACAACACACGCGCGGACACGAAGTCCGCGCGTGGCTGTTCGCGGCAGCCGCTGCTGCGCGTGACAGCGTGCGGTAGCGCACGGCTGCGCGTGACAGCACACGGCTGGCAGCCCGTAGGCTGCTGTCGTGCACTGCTCGCGTGGCCAGCGTGCTGTTCGCACGCTGCCGTGGGCAGCAGCACGTGGTGGCCGCTCAGCCGCGGTGCGCTGCCGCGCACCGCCGCGTGCCACCGCGGTAGGATCCAATTAAATTTTATTTTTGTTTTTGATTACTCACAGATTTAATTCAACAAATCCAGTCAATTAAATCCCAATCCAAAATTAAAAAAACTTATCATGATAAAAATTTCGAATCTAAAATTATCCATTAACTCCAAGTTAAATAACAAACGTCCTAAAACATGCAAAGTTAAAGAACTAGCCACAAATAAATCAAACATATGATTTATAACACAGAATTTGCAAATTCATATATATACAAAGCCTAGAGTTGGCTCTGATACCACTATTGGGATTCGGTAAGATAACAGCCCTAGGCACAGCGGAATATAAAAATTTTAGGACCTCTTACGGAATCTTGCCAGGATATTCTCTAGTTGTATATATATGAATATAAATAAAAACGATAGTATAAGTTCACACGTTATACCTATCTCCTTGCAAATCCTCGGCTAGCAAAAACGAACTCTGATTTCTACTCCAGCAAGATCGACCCAGGCTTTTCAAGGAGCGCCCCACGTGTTGCGCCTCTACGAGTTGATACACCATAATATCACGAAAATAATATATCTTGATCGACTAGAACACAAGATATATTAAGATCTAGGAATTAGGAACGATTAAGGAACAAAATCGAAAACGAAAAATTCTTCCTAAAGGAAGACAGGGTTCGGTCGACTTTAGCTTGAGAATTTTGCTCTTGCTCAATTTTTGCTTATGGAGTTGTTTGAAAAATAACTATAAGATAGCTACTTATAGTTATCTCCCTAACCTAGTCCTATTAGGACTAGGGTACTTCTTTCCTACATGGGCCATGGCCCTCTTTAATTAGAAGACCAAGTCTTCTAATTAATACATGGCCCAGTTAATTAATTTTGATCTGGCTTTATTTAATCGCCCAATTAAATAGCCCAATTAATTAACTTAATCTCTCATTTAATTAAATCAGACTCTAAGTCTATTTAATTAAAATCCTTTCTAATTAATTAAATTCAACTTAATTAATTAATCCATAAATTAAATTACAATTTAATTTATGATCCTGATCCAATTCCAATTGGATCCCTATTTTGTTTGGGTCGACCCACCCATCATAATCAACCCAGTCGATTATTCACCCAGTCGACCCAGTCGACTCGGTCGTTCTTATTTCCTCGCTTTCGCTTCATGTGTATTGTGTATGCCCCCGTAGGTTCACCACATAATTGGCCGTGGGTTATAATTAAATATTATTCAATTATTCGAGTAAAACTTACTCTAAATCAATCGAACACTCTGTCGATTGATCATTCCAAAATTAGCACCCTTGCCAATTTTGGGAATTCTCCCACACTCCACGGTCAATGTCCAGCCACAAGCCCATGGAGCCCAATCACTGGTGAACTAATTCAGTGAACCATTTTTCATTTATAATTTCCATATACGACATAATCTCTCCATCGATCAATCTCCCAGTCGAGACTTAAGGGTATGGTCTTTCATCGGATTTCCTTTCCTTTTGTCTTGACCTTATGTACTCTGATCTTGAAATAAATTCTCTTTGACTTAATCTTTATGAGCTACTTACATAAAGTCGTCAGATACCTTGGTCAAGGATTTACCAGAATTAATTTCTCACAGAAATCCATAGAAAAATTTCCCAACCTATCAAGTCGGGTCAATGGATCCTTTGTTGATGATATGAATCTGCATACGAGTTCCTCTATACCCAATATGAGTCCACAGAGACTTTCTGGCGATCCCCAGTCAGTCGGAACTCATATCAAAGCATAGACGTTCTCGCACCAGATAAACCCTATCACCTCAAGTAGTTAGGGATCGTTCCTCGTATACTATTATAAATTTGGAATAACTTCAACCCCGATATGCGACTACCGCTTCCATGGTGAGTTATTTCCTAATATGGGTATTCAGTGCGCTTGCCATCCCAGCAAGCCACCCACTTATGTGTATCGACCATCCCAGTCACGCTCGTGGACCCCAGCATCTTTCAGTTCATCGGAGTATACACAACAGTGAGAGTCTAACCGAATCCAACGATGTCCTATCTCGATTGGATTCTACGACTCTTGAATATGTTCTAGATCACGGCCTTGGAGATCAGTCCACGGGTTGTCCCATAGCCCTGTGATCTAAGGACTTCTATCCTTATGCGTAGATAATTATTACATAAGATAAAGATGACCATTTAATAAAGTGCATTTATTAATCGAAATTGAATAGTTCCGCATTTATAACAATAAATACTATCCATACAGCTGGCTTGCAGGACACTATTTCTATCAAAAGTAAAGTCCATAATTATGTGGTCTAATTATGTTATCTTTTGGACTATGGGTATTAAGTTTATCATGGAATAAAAGTGTAGATACAAGTTTGTGATTTTCAATTTGATGAAGGGCCGAATTGAAAATAATGGAATATATACTAACCCTAGTAAGTTATTATATATAAGGGGTTATGATCCCCACTTGTAGACAACACAACAACATAATATTGAGTTACATAACTCATATTCTCTGCAATCAGGGACGGATTTAGCCAGTTTTTGGGGGGGCCTTGGCCCCCCCAAGATTTTTTAAAAGATATATTTATGCTTTATATGTATATATGTGTATATATATAAATAATATCTTAGTATTAGTATATAGTCCAATTATAAAATGAATTTGACTCGTTTATAGTGGATGTTTATTGCCCAAATTATAAATAAGCTAATAATGCATTGTTACTAGCTAGTTTATTTGTTATATAATAGGTGGTGAGTTATTAATTATATAAACTTGAAATTATAAGAAAATCAACCATTATTGATGCATTTTATCAAACAAAGAATATTAAGAATCTGACCTTAAATCCTAATGTATAAAATTGTGTGTTGAAGGTTAATCCATCATTGTGGTTTATCCCCATAGCAAATTATCTTCATAAAATGTAACGAATTGAGATAACAAAAAATTTCTAGAGTTATGTGAAGAATTAAATTTGAAAATCACTATAAGAAAAATAATAGTGAAATTCGGCCCCCCAAGACTTCATTCCTGGATTCGTCCCTGTCTGCAATCCCAGTCTGCATGAGTATAAAGGTTATAAGGTGTGTATCAAGTGGAAGATCATAAAACCCATCATCACTAAATCATCAATAACATCAAGATTGCTGGCATGAATAAAGGTAAGTTTCCACTGCATTAAAGTTTCAGATCTACTTTTAATATCTTGACAACCGACATGGTTAGGCAATAAGGTTTTCGATATTAAATCGAATTAGATCTTATGATCATTATGTTTATGTATTCGATTCAAATCCAACAAGTGGTATCAGAGCCACCCATGTTCGATTACTTGAGATTTTAAAAAAAAAAAAAAAAAACTTATGTTTATGATCTATGAAAATCTGGATTTGGTTCTTAAGTTTTGTTGATTAAGTTTAAAAGATCTAGATTATGCATGTTAGGAATTTTTTGCTATCTTGATCTTGTTTGTGAAAATCTAGAATTTCATGCTTTGTAGATCTTGATTATGCAAATTAGGGTTTATTGCTTTCTTGATTTGATTTAAAGATTATGGTTCATGTCTTATGTTTATGCAACTAAAGTAATTGTTCCTTCGCATGATCCCATAAGGTAGACCTAGTAGAAATATGTTTTCTTGACTAGGATTATCGAACTTCAGTTTAGATTTCTCTTTATGGATTGAGAAATTCTGACATAATTTATTATTATTTTAAGTAAATAAATAATAATTAAAAATTAAAGAAAAGGAAAATACCTATGCACTACTATGGAAATGGTTGAATCAAGAAAGGAAAATTGAGTTTACATCTTTCATCATCGCTGCCGCCAAGCCGTC
Organism: Penstemon eatonii; assembly: GCA_038501285.1. Lineage (NCBI taxonomy): Eukaryota > Viridiplantae > Streptophyta > Magnoliopsida > Lamiales > Plantaginaceae > Penstemon > Penstemon eatonii. The sequence goes on along the minus strand of CM076715.1, from coordinate 52,532,067 downwards.
AACTCCACTCACGAAGGAATAAAGGAAACCAATTTCATGGCTGTGAATACAAGGGGAATTATAGTCACTGCCCGATCTCGCTAAAGTGAAATCAATTGCCGGAACTTTTGATTTTCTTCAACCGATTAAAATCTTGTTGCGTACTTCCTTGATTTCTCTGATTTTGTTGTTAGAAATCATGATTCTTATGTTATCGTGTCCTTGCCGTGCTTCAAACGGCATTAACAACAACGTCGGAACGTTTTCAATTTCAAGAATAGGTGAAGAAGATGAAACCTTACCAGGATTAGGGGTTGTTTGGCTCCGGCAAAATTCAAAATTACTGTTCTTAAGGGCCTGTTTGATTATAAAAAAAATTAAGGAAATTTCCTGGTTTGGCAATAACTTTCGAATAATTTTAATACATAACAGTGACTTTATTAGTCAGTCTGACATCCAATATAACCAATTGAAGCAACATGTCGCCAAAGTGACCTCTCTTGTGTAGATTGGCTTATAGAAAATGTTAAGATGAATTTGTGTATGCAAATTCATGCTAATATTAAACCGGCCCAAAGGAAGAATAATGTTTGGCCGAATTGCATATACACCTGTGGTGATGAATGTGTGATTATTATTAGGTGTCCATGTGGGCAATTAGTCTGTCCAAAGATAGACTCTTTGTTTGACAGGATTTATTTTCAACATTCGATCACTGCAACAAGAGTACCAATTACAATTAATATTACTGTCCAAAGACTTGATTTATGGTTGTTCTCAAAAGTATTGTTCTATAATTACTTCATGGCCAATAGACTTAACTTCATACTTTTCCAGTTTTATGAAAGGAGAAAATCGCCGCTAAACCCTCGCCTTTGCAAGAAATTACTTCGTCCCAATCACAACACTTCATCAATATAAATTTTTCACTCGGCAAAATTAACTTTTCGTGCCCAATTGCTTTGAGATTTTTTTTAAAGTTTCTAGAACGGAATTTTCGTGGCTATCCATCCGTCATGTTAGGGAATTATAGGGACACTTTTTATGCAAAAGTGTCTCTAAAAGTGACCTAACATGACAGATGGTCTTCTAGAACCACCGCTTAAGAGAAAAAAATAACCGAAGAAAAAAAAACACGACTAAAAAAAGGGGTCAGGGGTAGAGCTGTAATCGATCCGAGTAGTATCGAACGACACACTGTTCAAATTTGGTTTGATTTTTATCGAGCTTGAAATTTTGTGTTTGAGCTTGGTTTGATTTTCAATCGAGCCGAGCTCAAACGAGCTTTTATCTAACGAGCTCGAGCCGAGTATCGAGTAGCTTGATATTTTATATGTTTTATTCAATTTTTAGCTTATCGAGCCGAGTTTCAAAAGTTATCGAATGAAAAAAGATATTCAAGCTTGTTTGATTAGTGTAACGAACCAAACTCAAACAAGCTTTTATTAAACGAGCTCAAGTGACTATCGAGTATCTTGATTTGATTTTCAGCCCTAGTCAGGGGTTTAATCTCTCACACAAAACACACAGTTCGCAGGAAAAAAAATAAAAAATTCTCTCTCCCTCTTTCTTTCTCTCGTTTCAGGCGAAGAGTTACTCACAACCAAATAAATTTATTTATTTCTTTCAGATGGAGAAATCAATTCGATCAGGTTTTCCTTTATGTGTAAAAATTTTTTGTACTCTTTTTTCCTTCGATGAGCATACACATTATATAAATTCTAAATACACACAGAGACACACTTACGATTCAATCGAACAATTTAATAATCCATTTCTATTTTTAGAGCAATTTAAAAAAAAAATTCAGATTTTTTAATTTTTTCTATAGTTTTCCCAACGAGTTTGAGTCGTTCCACTTCCTATCCAATTATATATAATATCTTTGTGGTTTAATTGAAGGTTTTAGCTACTCTTGAAACTTTAGGGCTTTTTATCTAAATTGTTGTATTCCTTTTTATCAAATTATTTCAGCATCATAGTTTTCCCGATTTTTCTTAGTATTTATGTCTTAGTATTGTTCTCTTTTGTTAGCAATATGTAAATTGAGAACTTTAATACTCACTCAAATTTTACCTTTTTCCTAGTCTGGAAGCGTTAATAATGGAATTGAAAAGATGCCATACATAAGAACTTTTGCTTGTGCCTGTAGTCGGCACCATATGTCTGCTTCTCAACTCTAACGGATGTGCACAAAGCACTAAAAGTTAATGGCATGCTGAAGTGCAAGCTCAATTACTATTGGGGGTGGTCATGTTGGATTTTTGTTTGAAATTTTGTTTCACATGTGGTCATATTTAATCGTTGGCTGTAGAGAATCGCATCTAGATCGACCTTAAGATATCTAAACTTTGTTAGGATTCAATTGTCTCGAGTACCAATACTAAACTTAGACATATTCATGACTTCATTTATTTATTTTGTCTTGCGTTCAGATATGTGGTGAATCTTGTGATCGTGTCTGCCAACATGGTGGTGTTATTTTTGGATTAGGTGAGATTCGTATTTCTTATTAATCATAAACGGAATTCTTTTGCATGATTCTCTTTGTGTAATCATAAGAAATTTAGACAATTATTATCATTTAGTATTACTCTGTTTCATCTTACAAATTAAAATGTGATAAATCAAACTAGCCTGCTAGCGCTGCCCTTGCAGCTGATCGATTCGAAAGTCCAAATCTCCTACCCGATTGTAGTTGTTCATCTTTTCTTTTCACCAATTTGATTGCTGTTTGGAGGTCTTTGGTTTAAACAATCTCACATCACTTACAACTTCTTCCTTAAGACCAGCCATGAATGCCCCTGTTATCGCCGCTTTTGGCCAATCGGGTAAACAATTCATGAGTTGTTCAAACTCGCTCAGATATTTGCGAAATCCACCTTTCTATCGCAGCCGACATAGAATCTCGTTTGGGTCTTCATAATCCCCATGTCCGAAACGAAGGAGTAATCCCTTTTCAAATCTTGACCATGAAATTTGGTGATCACGATTTGCCCTTTAGAACCATTGCCACCACTGATTCACCTCTCCCTCCAAATTATATGAAGCTAGTGTGACCTTCCTAGATCCATGAATATCATTAACCGCAAAGAATTGTTTCACACAGTTAAGCCAAACCCTTGGTTCTTTCCCTGTGAATTTCGGAAAATCCATTCAATCCTGATTTCTCCTTCACTCACGATCAGCATGCCCCTTTTATCTCGATGCACGACTTCTAACAGATGCATTAGAAGCAAATGGGTTGTTGTCACTGTCTAATCTAGATGAAGGAATGGACGGTGTCGGCGAACGGTTGTGTCTCCGCCCCTCCTGGTTTCGGTGATGATGGCGCCGTTCCTGTTCTCTATCCATTAGTTGTTGGATGGAAGCCCATCTCTCTTGCACTGAGTTTTCCCATCCTTCCAACCGTTCTTTGTTACTTGACATGAGTTCAAGCAAAACGTTCATATAATCGCAGCCTGGCTCTGGATACCAATTGATACGATCTCAAGGTAAACCGCGTAATTCTTACGGTCGTAAAATAGATGAGATGAAAATTAATATTGCATAATGAATCTCCAAAGTGTTTTCCGTCCTAATAACCTCAAACAAAGAGTTCTAATAACATCAAAACAAGGAGACCTACCCTACTATAGTTTAATAAGGAAAATACTGATACAATTAAACAACTAATTAACGAGATATAATTGCCAACTAATCAAATAGATTGAGCCTAATCCATGTTGGGATTCGGTAAAATAAACAGCCCTTCACGCAGCGGAATATAAAAGTTTTAAGGACATTTTACAGAAACTAACCAGGATACTAAATGGTTGTATATATATGAATAAGTAAAACGACCAGAATAATTCAGATCCAAATTATACTTGTCTCCTGGCAAATCCAAACAGCTAGCAAAGTTGCCTTTCTCCCTTCAGTTGGCTCGATCCCAACCTCCTGGTAGCGCCCCACGTGTTGCGCCTCTACGGGTTGATACACTACAATATCACAAAAATTAATATATCCTAATCGGCTAGTACATAGGATATATTAAGATCTAGGGTTAGAGAACGAGTTAGGAGCTAAAATTGAAATCGAAAAATTCTTCCAAATGGAAGAGGGGGTTCGGCCGATTTCTAGAGGAGAGAGGGATAGAGTGTTTTGCTTGACTTAGATTTTTGGCTCTTAAGTTGTGTATGTTATTATGTGTATGAGATATAATACATAGTTCCATATATATAAGTATCTCATTAGCCTAATCCTTCTAGGACTAGGAATCTAAGTCTATCACTTCTCCTACATGGGCCATGGCCCTTTTAATTGAAAGACCAAGTCTTCTAATTAATTCATGGCCCATTCCTAATTACTCCATCCGTTCCATTTTACATGTCACTTTAGAGAAAAAAAAATTCCACAATACATGTCACTTTATAATTTCAAGATAGATTTAAATGCAATTTGACATTTTTACCCTTCTTTAATCCTAAGTACTATACTTAATATCTCCCAATTTTCAAAACAAATAACCATGCATTTATTATGAGTGAGGAGATGAAGAGTCTCAAAATTAAAATATAGTGAGTAACGTTATGATAAAAATGGATAGAATCCAAATTTACATTCTTGCATTTTTTTTCTTCTTCAAGGGCAATTTTGTCCAACTATCCTTTAATTTTTCTAAAATCTAGAGCATTAAATAATTTCTTAATCCTTGTGAAACAACCTTAACGACATCTAAAATGAAACGGAGGGAGTAATTAATTAGGGATTTATTTAATTTCTGAATTAAATGGCCCAATTAATTACTCTCTTATTTAATTAAATTAGCCTCGAAGTCTATTTAATTAAATCCAATTTAATTAATTAACTTACAAATTAAATTTCAATTTAATTTATAACCTCGATCAAATTCCAATCGCTCCAATTGGGTCGACCCAGTCAACCCAATCAACCCAGTCGACCTAGTTGACCCAGTTGTTCTTTACTTCCTCGCTTTCGCTTCATGTGTATTGTGTATGCCCCCGTATGTTCACCACATAATTGGTCGTGGGTTGTAATTAAATATTTTTTTTAATTACTCGAGTAATAAATACTCTAAATCAATCGAACACTCTGTCGACTGATCATTCCAAAAGTAGCAGCCCTGCCGATTTGGGAATTCTCCCACACTCCACGGTCGATGTCTGGCCACAAGCCCACGGAGCCCAGTCACTGGTGAATTAATTCAATGAACATTTAATCATTTACAGTTTCCATATACGACATAATCTCTTCATCGATCAATCTCTCAGTCGAGACTTAAGGGTATTGACCTTTCATCGGTTCCCCTTTTCTTTGTCTTGACCTTATGCATTTTGATCTTGAAATAATTCTCTTTGACTTATTCTTTATGAGCTACTTTCATAAAGTCGTCAGATACAAGGCCAATGATTTTACCAGAATTAATTTCTTACAAAATTAATTTCTTACAAAAAATCCATAGAAGAAATTCTCAACCTATCAAGTCGGGTCAATGGATCCTTTGTTGATGATATGAACCTGCATACGTCTCTAGTCGGTCGGAACTCACATCTAAGTATAGACGTTCTCGCACCAGATAAACCTATCACCTCAAGTATTAGGGATCGTTCCTCGTATACTATCGTAAATTGGAATAACTTCAACCCCGATATGCGACTACCGCTTCCATGGTGAGTTATTTCCTAATTGGGGTATTCAGTGCACTTGCCATCCCAGCAAGTCACCCACTTATGTGTATCGATTATCCCAGTCACGCTCGTGGACCCCAGCGTTCTCCAGTTCATCTAAGTATACACATTAGTGAGAGTCTAACCGAATCCAACGATGTTCTATCTAAATTGGATTCTACGATTCTTGAATATGTTCTAGATCACGGCCTTGGAGATCAGTCCACGGGTTTTTCCATAGCCCTGTGATCTAATTACTTCTATCCTTATAGATAGATAATTATTACATAAGATAAAGTTGACCATTTAATAAAGTGCATTTATTAATTTAAATTGAATAATTTCTTTCATTTATTACAATAAATGACAGTAATACAGTTATCTTGCCAGACACCATTTCTATCAATCCATCCATTTCAATCCTGATAACATGGGTTTGACTTTGGATTACGGTTGGACCTCCTAACCGTAACATGTCATGCTGCCATTTTTTTTATTTTCTTAATATACTCTTAACATATAAGGTAATCTAATTATGTAGTTTTTTTTTAACACTTCCACTTCTCCCATTACATTCCTTAACAATTTACTTTTCACTTCTTGGATCAATTCTCGAAAAGGATTAAACCCTTCGGGAAAAAAGAAATCAACCCTTATTTATTTCGCTTAAAAAAACTATGCAAACGGAAAAACGTGGTAAGGATGAAATGTATATAAAATTAGTAATTCTACATATGTCGAAATATATAATTGTACATTTAAGTAATATGAGAAATGTTGTAAAAGGTAGCTAATAGCCTAATAGTTCCTACGCCATTAGCCTAATCTTGCCACGTCACATTGTATGGTATAAGGAGTATAATTTATACAATAGAATGTGACACACATTGCGTGATAATACCACCTAATTTGGAATAAATACTACATGATGTGGGGGTCATACTAAATATATGGGGCATGTACTGTCACATGTGAGTTATAACATACAATGTGATACACATTGTGTGGTAATACCACCTAATGTGGTATTAGCGGCACCTAACGTAACGGCACCCTAGAATTTTCCTTTTTTTAGAGTCAAAAGGGGAATTCATTAACCAATAGAATCAGAAGTTACAATGTCAATAATATCAATCGGGAGAACTTCTCCAATAACTGAAGAAGAACAAGTTAGTCTAGCTAAAGCGTGAGCCACTAAGTTCATATCACAAAACGTATGGCTAAAAAGAATCTTCTGAAAATCGGATTTGAGCCAATAAATTTCATCCAATAAAGAACCAATATTAATAAGTAACGATTTATTTTCATTAATGCTATCAATAACCGTCTTGCAATCGCCTTCAATATTAATATGTAACCAACCATTCTCCTTGCCAAGGTGTAGTGCTTGTACTGCTGCTTGAGTTTCCGTTGTTTCAGGATCATAGGGAAGATTAATTTTGATTGCCCTCCAAGAAATACAGGCACCATAAGAGTTTCTTGCAATAATTCCAACTCCTATAAAGCCATAACTAACATGAACAGAGGCATCAAAATTGATTTTAACAAATTGGTCTCGAGGTGCTTTCCGTTTTGTAATCCCAGCTTCTTTATTTTTTGTTAGCCTGATAAGATATTGTCCAGTAAGTCAATTCACTTTAGTTTTTAATAGATCTATTCTGTTATAAACAATCTTTGATTTAATGGATAATACGCATTTATTTATAATTGTATAGAATAAACAAATGGCCAACTTCATCTCTCGCGAATACATTTATGCGATTGGTTGAATCCTGTATATCACATTCGATTATGGGACGATTCACTTCAGTATATTTGAGTGCAATCATGAAACAGTCTCTAAGGTCGTGATCTTAAAACACGTTCCAAGTCATAGATTCCGAACTCGGAGGAACGTTCAGAATCGCCAAGACTTGTACAAAACCTGACTAAAAATCAGACTGAACCGGGTTGAACCGATTTTCCTTTTCCTTTTTTTTAAAATTTTTTTTAATGTTAATAATATATTAAAATAATTGTAAGAGATGGAATTTGAACACATAACCTCCTAGTTGAAACATAACTTCCTTACCATTTGAGCTACATCATTTCTATTGAACTTTTTTAACAAATTAAAATTTATAAATTATAAAAACTTGTAGCCAAATTTATTTATAAATTAGATAATTAGCTCAAATTAACATTTTTACATGTTATGAATGAAAATTAATACTCAAATACTAATTTTTTATTAAATTTGTTCTATAAAATATTTATTTCCAATATTATTTTTATGTTAAAGAGTTAACTCGATATATTAGGCAAGTTTGACTTTGAATATTAGACTTTTATATATCATCATATTTTAAATTTTATGAATTTCTTAGTTTGTTGTATTTTTTTAACTTACACTTTTAAATATTTGTAAAGAAATATAATCATATTACATTTATATAAGCTTATAAATTAGTATTATATTACGGTTATGATATAAGTTAGATAAATATTATATGATTTAATTTAATTATATTATATTATATGATTTTGTATATTTTTAATCAATTTTAGGATAATGTTTAAATTTTATGCATATTACATATAATTTAAAATTATATATATTTATTACATTATTATGACGTTATTCGGTCCGACCAGCGGTTCGACCGGTTCGACCAAATAAATCAATAATCAGTCGGCTCACCGATTCACTGTCCGATCCGATTTTGAAAACATTGCTAAAAAGGGCGGTAAAATTTGGGAGGAAGATTCCAATGGCTCTATCGTTTCTATTTCTCCCCCATCAATTATAATTTCAAAATCTTGCAACATTAAAACAAAACCAACTATAAAATGGACCATAAATTTCAATTAAAATACATAAATTCAAGAATTACAAACAAAACAAAAAACCAGATAAAGGCTATATTTCTTCCCTATCAATATCTCCGTCGAATTTTCTTCATACCTATTAAATTTAATTACTCCCGAATGAAATCTTCAATTTATTCCAAATGAAATTGGTTAAAAGGCGGCGACGATGATGAGGTTGCAATCTTATCTAAATGACCTAATGCAATGTGATGTACCAAGTCTTCGTCATTATAGACAACTATGGATCAATCGAATTATATCGAGAACCTCACCCCTCGAGTTCTCATCGAGCATAAACAACTAATCTAACGTCGGCATCGACCTCGATCTCTTCGACTTATCCGATATAATAGCCGACGTTCTCTTAAACTCGACCCACTTACAATCGGGTCGAACCAATTGCCAAGGATCCATATTCTAATCAAGACGTCCAATCATGATTCGACCCGGCGATCCATCTGTAAAACTATAAATAGCCCTCATTAATGAGATAAAAGGTACGCACTTTCTAAGCATTAAATACAGACCGATCTCCAACTTTATCTCGACACTTACTTAAGCATCGGAGGGTTATCGCCGGGTAACCACCGGCATTAACCTGACGTAGTTGTCTTTGATTACAGGTTAGGATCCCTTATACAAATCGAGGAGAAGCTTGATTGACCTGCCGATCCTCACATTGACGAGTCGTGTAACCCGAACGTGGATACCGACTAGGAACAATCACCCTATCGATAACACACTCATCAATTGGCGCCGTCTGTGGGAACTTTAACTCTGAATCGTAAAAGATGACTACTAGATCTAAAGCAGCTCTTGCTCGAGAACGAGAAGCCAATCGAGATCAAAACGGGGAAGGTCAGGGTGACAACTTGTTCCCTCAAAACCCTGAGCGGATACACAATGATGAAGGGGGACCTTCCAGACCCCCGGCCCCACCTATTTTGCAACTCACCAAAGATGATTTGAAAGCACTCTTGGATGATGCCAAGAAAGAGTGGCTCGCAGAAGCGGCAAGAGGAAATCATAATCCTCCACAAAGACTCCCGCGCGCTGTCATTCATGACGTCGAAAATGAAGTCGAGGTGGACCAAGCCGGCAGTTGGGCTGATAAACGTCAACCTAGACGCTTAGGGAAACAGGATCACGAAGAACAATCGGTTAGGGAGGTCAACAAACTCGCCTCTGAAGTTAGGTCACTTCATCAGAAGTTAGATAGACAAGAAAAGAGAAACGAGCTCCCGGTGTCGAATTCCCGATTGAGAAAATCACCCTTTTGTGACGAAATCTTCTTCGAAAGATTACCACTCGACAAAAGACTACCCACTCAACTACCTCGATACTTTGGAACCGAAGACTCTGATGAGCACCTAGCCTCATTCAACCTCCAGATGCAGCTCCACGGTATCTCGGACAATGTGGCAGCTAAAGCCTTCTCGAAAACGCTATCTGGAATGGCGCAGTCATGGTTTGGAAGATTAGAAGAGAAATCCATCTTGGATTACGATCAACTTTGCGACAAATTTATGAGCCAGTTCGGTAGCAAAAGGGCAGTTAGACCCCCCGCTAATCACCTGTACTCTATCATACACAAACCTGATGAGAGTTTTAGAAGTTTTATGGGGAGATTTAATAACGAGCTCTTAAAAGTCGAGATGCCTAGGGTGGATTTCCTAATTACAGTTTTGTTTCAGAGTACCTTGAACCGAGGCTTCGACAGTGCCATAGTCAGGGAAAATCCATCGACATATGAAAAATTAATGGAAATGGCCAATCAGTACATGAATGAGGAAGAAATGAACAAGCTAAGGGGAACCTTCTTTGGATTGGCCAAATCCGAAGACAAGCAGCCAGTCGTTGTTACAGATCGACCACCGGAAAGAATTTCGAACAATCGATATAATGAAAGGAGGAGTAGAAGAGGATACGGAGAAGAAAGAAACTTTAATCCAGGAAAACAAGGAGCAGGAAGATCGAATAAAGAGTACTACGACAACTATACTCCTTTGAAAAAACTCAGGTCGGAAATCTTATTCGCCATACAAGACAAGCTCGAGAAGATATTGTCGTTTTCATAGACAAAGAGGGCACGATACGTACGATTGTTATCAGTTGAGAGATGAAATAGAAAGATTAATAGCAGAAGGTCATCTAACGGGCTACGTTAAAATCCCAAATAATGACCATGTCGCAAACCGACCACGCAATAATCGGTCGAGGACTCGATCTCCCCCAAAAAGGGATCATAATCAAGACACCAGAGAAGAGCAGCCCAGAAGAGCCCAGTCTGGAACCATTGTCAATATGATATCGGGAGGACCAGCTGGTGGAGATAGTAAGAACTCAAGGAGGGTTGTTTCTCGAATACTCCGAGAGGGGAGTTTGAATGAACGAAAGGAGGTATTCTCAATACGACCCACGACGCAAAATCAAATGGTAGGGTTCGATGACTCTGATCATCAAAGGGATTATATGTCATTCAACGACCAGGACGTACCGGATTGCCCGATGGTAATCACGGCCCAAATTGCTGGAGCTACCGTCAAAAGAATCTTGATAGACTCAGGGAGCTCGGCAAATATCCTTTACTTAGACGCGTTGGAAAGAATGGACCTCTGTCCAACTCCCTTGGGAACCGTAGTTACGCCTCTTATCGGCTTTGGAGGAGCTCAGGTCATTCCTAAAGGTACCTTAACCCTGTCACTCACTTTGGGAGAGGCGGGCAACTCAAAAATCCAAATGATAAAATTCTTGGTAGTCGACGCGCAGTGCGCTTATAATGTTATACTGGGAAGACCCGCTCTGAACGCTTTTCAAGCCGTCATCTCTACCTATCACCAAAAAATAAAATTTCCAACGACTCATGGAGTCGGTGAAGTAGTGGGAAACCTAAAGGAAGGATGGGATTGCTACATTGTTTCCCTCAATCAAGAAGCGAAGAACAAAGAACTTTGCTCTGAAGTTCGAGAGTTGGGTGCGGAAGTGAGAGTCAAGCCAGTTGCCCATGTCGACACCGATAAATTAATCAAGTTAGATATGACGGAAAAGAAGAAAGAAAAACAAGAAGAAGTAAATTCCAAGAAAAGAAAGTTCGAAAGAATCGAACCCTTGGAGGGGCACAGATCGATCGAATTGGTACCCGGGGAACCGTCGAAAACGACCAGAGTAGGAACTCAACTCTCCGAAGGGTTGGAGACTCAGTTGATCGAGTTCTTAAGGGAAAATGTGGACGTATTTGCTTGGTCGACCACCGACCTGCAGGGAATCGACCCAAAGATCATAGTCCATAGGCTCAATATCGATCCTTCGTCCCGTCCCGCCAGGCAGAAGAAGAGAAACTTTGGACCAGAAAGAAACAGGATAATAAAAGAAGAGGTCCGGAAGCTTTTGGACGCCAACTACATTGCTGAGATTCAATTCAGGCTCTGCAATGTCGTCTTAGTCGCTAAAGGAGGTGGGAAATGGAGAATGGTAACGACTTCACTGACTTAAATAAACTCTGCCCAAGAGATCCATACCCCCTTCCAAAGATCGACTCTCTAGTCGATTCTACGGCGGGCTGTGCGATTCTAAGTATGATGGATGCCTTCCAGGGTTTCTACCAGATTTTTATGGCCTTAGAAGATCAAGAGAAAACAGCATTTATCACCGAGATGGGCGTCTACTTTTTCAAAGTGATGCCATTTGGACTAAGGAACGCGGGTGCGACTTATCAACGACTAGTAAACAAAATGTTCGAAGCGTTGCTCGGCAAATCGATGGAGGTATATGTCGATGACATGTTAATGAGAAAGTATGGTATGAAACTCAATCCAGCAAAATGTACCTTTGGAGTTAGGTCGGGAAAATTCCTTGGTTATCTGGTAAACGAAAGAGGAATAGAGGCCAATCCGGAGAAGATCCAAGCGATAATTGACCTCAAAGCCCCACGTAACTTAAATGAAGTGCAGAAGCTCGTCGGCAAGATCACGGCCTTAAATCGATTTATATCTCGATCAGCAGACAAAAGCCTTCCTTTTTTCAAAATCATGAGAAATGCGAAAAAATTCGAATGGTCGGAGGAGTGTGATCGGGCTTTCGAACAGTTAAAAGAATATCTCGTATCTCCTCCTCTTCTGGCTAAGCCACAGGGCAATGAAGATCTCCATCTCTATATAGCCGTCTCTGAACAAGCAATCAGCTCGGTCTTGGTGAGAATGGAAGCCAAGGACAACTACCCGATATACTACGTAAGTAGAGTCTTGCAAGGCCCGGAAAAGAATTACTCTGTGATCGAAAAGTTCGCCCTCGCCATAATAACCACAGCCCGAAAGTTGAGACCTTATTTCCAGTCCCATAAAATCGTCGTCTTGACGAATCAACCACTAAGGCAGACGTTATCTAAGCCAAACGCGTCAGGACGATTAATCAAATGGGCCGTGGAGTTGGGGGAATATGATATCGAATACCTGCCCAGAACGTCGATAAAAGGGCAGATATTGGCTGATTTTGTGCTCGAGAGCACTCAAATATAGGAAGAGAAAAAGGAAATCTGGATGCTTCATGTCGAGGGGTCATCGACATCTGTAGGAGGAGGCGCAGGAATTTACTTCCAAGGCCCCAACGAAGTAGAATTGGAATTTGCTTTAAAATTGGATTTTATCGTATCTAACAACGAGGCGGAATACGAAGCCTTATTGGCTAGTCTAAAAATGGCAACCGAGACAGGAATTCAGAATCTTGTGGCTTACACCGATTCGCAGTTAGTGGAGAAACAATTCAAGGGATTGTTCGAAGCCAAAGAGGATTCAATGATCAAATACCTGTCTTTAGTTAAGGATCAAGCTACGAAATTTGAGACTTTTTAGTTGGAATACATAAGACGGACGGAAAATACGAGAGCCGACGCACTCTCAAAATTCGGAAATTTGATAGAAGGAATCACTTCCAGGAAGATAACACTAATGATATCAAGCAAACCTGCCATCGACACGCGGAGTGACATTCTATTCACGGAAGTTCTTAATCTCGAAAGCGATGAACCGACGTGGAGAACTGCGTTATTGGATTATCTAATCAAGGGAACACTACCGACCGATCGCACGGAAGCGCGACGACTCAAATACCGGGCTCCACATTACGCTATTATCAATGATGATTTGTACCGACGATCCGTTACCGGAGTACTCCAAAAATGCATAGCATCTCCGCAAACCGACTTGATTCTTAAGGAGGTTCATGAGGGTTCTTGTGGAAGCCATTCAGGCGGCAGAGCACTGGCGATCAGAATATCTCGTTTGGGATATTATTGGCCCTCTTTGGTGAAAGACGCAAACAACTATGCCAAAAAATGCGCTAAGTGTCAGTATCACGCTACTATGCCTCATCAGCCTGCCCAGTTAATGGAGTCGATCTCACTTACATGGCCCTTCGATCAGTGGGGTGTAGACTTAGTCGGACCGCTACAGGTGGCAAGGGGACAGAAACGATTCCTACTAGTGGGAGTCGAATATTTCAGCAAATGGATAGAGGTTGTACCGTTAAAACAGATCACCCAAACTCAGATCGTCAACTTCTATTGGTCGATAATCTGCAGGTTTGGACTCCCAAGGGTGATCGTCTCGGATAACGGTGCACAGTTTGCAGGAAAAAGAGTGACCGACTGGTGCGCGAAACATAAGATCACGCAGCGGTTCACATCGGTTGGATGCCCGCAGACCAACGGACAAACTGAAGTGACTAATAGGGAAATCTTAAGGTTATTAAAGAAGAGGTTGTCGAAGGCTGGAGGTTCCTGGCTCGATGAATTGCCATGGGTCGTTTGGGCAAATCGAACAAAGGAGAAAATGGCGACAGGAGAAACACCTTTTAGTCTAGTATACGGTTCCGAAGCAGTGGCCCCAGCAGAATTAGAAGTACCATCTCCGAGAGTCGATCTTTACGATCAATCAAACAACGCTGACAAAAGGAACTTCGAACTCGATCAATTGGAGTCAAGAAGAGAGAGGGCCTCTACGAGAATACAAGCCTACAAAACCACAATGGCGAAGGCATACGATAAAAACGTAAGATTAAAATTTTTTCAGGTAGGAGACCTCGTGCTGAAGCGAATTGATGTCTCGAAGAAGAAAGCGAAACTTGACTGCAACTGGGAAGGTCCTTACAAAGTGATCGAAGTCGGAAAGAAGGGGGGTTATCGATTGAATACGATGGAAGGAGAACCTGTGAAGAGGACCTGGAACGGGAGAAACCTCAGAAAATTCTATACTTAAGAAATTTTCTTTAGTTTGTCTTTATTTCCAGCTGTTTTGTAGTTTCCCAGAAAGTAACAATCTTTCCTTTATTTTTGAATCTAATGCCAAGTTCTTTTGTCAATCTCTAATGCTATCGTATAGATCGATAGCCGCTCAGGCATCGGGATGAAATCTCCAAATCGTCGAAATCGCCAAACGTTCCCCGATAGCCGCTGAGGCATCGGGAGGAAATCTCCAAATCGTCGAAATCGCCAAACGTTCCCCAATAGCCGCTGAGGCATCGGGAGGAAATCTCCAAATCGTCAAAATCGCCAAACGTTCCTCGATAGCCGCTGAGGCATCGGGAGGAAATCTCCAAATCGTCGAAATCGCCAAACGTTCCTCGATAGCCGCTGAGGCATCGAGATGAAATCTCCAAATTGTCGAAATCGTCAAACGTTCCTCGATAGCCGCTGAGGCATCGGGAGGAAATCTCCAAATCGTCGAAATCGCCAAACGTTCCTCGATAGCCGCTGAGGCATCGGGATGAAATCTCCAAATCCCCGATAGCCGCAGGCATAGGGAGGAAATCTCCAAATCGTCGAAATCGCCAAACGTTCCCCGATAGCCGCTGAGGCATCGGGATGAAGTCTCCAAATCGTCGAAATCGCCAAACGTTCCCCTATAGCCGCTGAGGCATCGGGATGAAATCTCCAAATCGTCGAAATTGCCAAACGTTCCTCGATAGCCGCTGAGGCATCGGGAGGAAATCTCCAAATCGTCGAAATCGCCAAACGTTCCTCGATAGCCGCTGAGGCATCGGGAGGAAATCTCCAAATTGTCGAAATCGCCAAACGTTCCTTGATAGCCGCTGAGGTATTGGGATGAAGTCTCCAAATCGACGAAATCACCTAATGAAAGCTAAGAATAAGCTAAGTATTAACGTATCTCGTTTATAATGAAGGCATCTCGATTATAATTAACGTATCTCGATTATAATAAAGCTACGGATAAGCTACGTATCAACATCAACATCTCGATAATTAAAATATTCGGAAATAGAATATCGAGATCGACAACTACATTCGGAAATAGAATATCGAGATCAACAACATTCGGAAATAGAATATCGAGATCAACAACATTCGGAAATTGAATTTGAAATTCAGAATAAAGGAAACAAGTCAAATGAATAGAAAAATTATTCTATTCGTTATATCGAAATAGATACAAATGTACAAATTCAGTCGACTACTGCAGCTATCGAAAACCTATTACAAACTATTACAATGACAAATAGAGTAAGTTGAGGAAATCCCGAGTTTTCCTACAAACTCGGCAACTAAGGACCGCCGATGTCGCCCGACTTCATGGTAGCTATAGGCTTAAATATGGAGGTTTTCCGCCTATAGCTTTATCTCTAACTGATCGAGGCCTTGAGGGGACGATTCATCCTCGGCGTCAGCGAAGGACAGGAGGATCTTTTTAATTGCAGCATGCTTACCAGATTGACACACCATCTCAGTCAATAAATTGACCATGGCTGATGGGTCAATCCGCTTCGACCAGGTGACAGAAGAGGAAAAAGTCGCCCAACTTTTGGCGCTTTAACTCCTCCACCCTCTGATTGGCTGCCATACCTTCTACCTCACCCCTGCCCTCCGAGTTCTCGAAAGCACCTCGAAATCATCAAGGACCCGGCATATGTTGAAGAGTGCCGAGCCAATGAGGATTCCGAGATGCCCCCGGGTAGACCTCGTTGTCGTTACCGATGCCACCCATTCGAACAACGAGGCCCACCCATTGAAGTACTCCCTTTACCGATACCACCCAATCGAAAGTAATAAGCATTTCTTTTATCTCGATCTGGAGGTCGAGTAGGATGAAAGGTCCCAAAGGGGGAAAAGGGACCCTTCGATAATTTGATATCGGGGAACTTACTATCGAGAAGAGTTTCTCTCGGATGTTTCTTAAAGTGGAACATGTTGTGCAATTTTGGTATGAAGTACGGTGGCAATTCCCCTACTTATTTATAGGACTGGCCCATCCAATCCAACGGCCCAGAATTATCAGGTTCAACGGTCCAGATTGAATGCATTTAAGTAGCCGACCGTTACGCTACCTGAGGTAACTAACGCGGACTTCATCCAACGGTTAAATGGACATCACGATCAACGGCTGAGATTGCATCCATTAATTGCACCAACCGCCTCAACTACCCCACGCTTTCAAAAGATCGATTGGTGATTACGAACCGAACCCAGCGACATCGAACAGATCAGTTCATGCGTCGACCAGGAAAAGAATACACATTTCGGTGTAACGAGGTGTGCGCACCTCGATCATACGATTCAAATAATGTATACATTTGGACGTCAAATTATCCAACTTTTCTCTACATTATTATCAAGTTGCGTGGAGATTTGAACGAATTAATACGACTAGGCGACGAAATAATAGGCGACATTCATCAAACATGCTCGGATGGCAAATACGACAAAAAGGACCAAATGGCCAACTAACATGCATAAATTAAAACATACGACATATGAGCAGAATGGCGACGAACAGATTAAACGCAATCAATCCTTAAAAAGGGAAATATTCAACATTCTCAATAAATAAAATATAAACAACAAAACACGCCGCCCACGCGCGACTCGGTAACCAACAAACCGAGCTTTAGAGGAAATAAAAGTTTTTTCTTTTTTCATACTCAAGGCCAAAACAAATGCCGTCAACAATCATTATGGGTTTGAAAATTAAGGAGATCAACGTGATCGGAAGAAGTCGAATGGGGAAGTTCACCTCCTTGGCCAGTACTCTCAGCTTTCAGCTTTGCCGCTTGCAGCTCGAGTAGGAATCCGAATTCATGATCTTCAGGAGCATACTTGGAACCATCATCTGTCATGAAGTCCAGATCAACAGGAACACCGTTTTCGTCAAAAGTAGCGCTAAGCTTCGTCTCGTCAAAACGATCGTTCAGAAAGCCGAGAGCCCGACATTGCTTCCAACCCTTCTCGAATATTTTTGACAAATCGGTTCCAGATTGGCGTTCGACATGCTCCCCGTAAACAACGCTATTGAAGAACTCGGTAACGATAGCCTTCCTCTCAGCAGCAGTTGCTTCACTGCGACTCGTAAGCCCTTCTTGTCGACCCGATTCAAAGCTCTCGGCAACCTGCTCCTTCAACTTCATGTCGAACTCCTGATCCTTCTGCTCAAGTTTTGCCTCCAACTCGGCAATACGATTATCCTTAGTCGTCGCCTCATTCTCCAAGACAGCCATTTTCCCCTCGACCTCTTTTATCTTCCCCTCCAACTGCCCGACCTTTTTTTTCTCAAATGAGAGCTAGAACCCTTACTCTTATTGAGACGCTTTCTCAGACTATCTTGTCGAGCAGCAGAAGAATAGATAGTCTGGCCTAACTACAGAATGCAAAATAAATACATTTTTAGTAAAAACTAAAGAAAACAAAACATAAGTAAATATCGAACGGAGAATACCGAGAGCAGGAGGGATGCCCGTAAACGCAGGATATCCCCATCTTCTTTTCTCAATAAAGTAGCATGGTCCTCGAAAGACACTGTAGACAAAAATTTCTCCCACGCCTGGGAAGTAATCGAAGAATCCAAGATTGCAGGATTCATCATCGAGGTACCAGCCGCCCTCGCTCCGAACTTCCTCTTATGATCCTCGAGAATGGACTCGAGGTTGCCTCCGGCAGGAGCAGGAATCTCACTGCTTGTGGGAGTCACTTGATCATCCAGCTTAGCCTTTTTCGGACTCAGTAATTCTGTCTGATCGACCTCAGCCGAGGCCGGCCTTTTTCCCTTGTCGCTATCAGAATCTCCCTCCACTCGATGGTTCGCCCACGGAGGTACGTTACTCGAGTGACCAAGGGGCTTTGGGGCCTTCTCGGCCGCGGGAGTCGGAGATGACGACACAGGTGGCTTCACGATATTTTGGGACTTCCATATCGCTCTCAAAGCTCGATTCGCCATTGGAACTACGCTTGCTTCTGCATGAACAAATATATAAAATAAAAAAATAAAAATATATCAATATATTATTCAATGAAGTGCAAGTACGATCAAACTACCTAAGGTAGGACAATCGACAGGTAAGGGAGCCACCGACATTCCTCCTAGACTCAAAATAGGCTCCCGCAAAAGCGCGTTGGTGTCGTAAGTCGATTCCGACAACTGCGAAGGAAAGTCGGGCCCCCATGAAGGTTCGGGAATATTCTTCAAAAGAATGCCACCCGACCTCCACTCACGTGTCGTCCTCCATACGTAGTTCTCGGGGCCATGAACGAAAATAAACCTATTTTTCCAACCTTTCCCGTGCGACGACTTTAGATCACTAAGAAACCTAACTTTGGGTTTAGACCGTACAAAATAAAAGCCTTTGTTGGACTGAGGAGAAGGGCGGACATCGAAAAGACCACAAAAATTAGCAAAGGATGCATGTTGACACTGCTTTCATCACTATACAAAACGCAATGATATACCCAATAGCATTAGGGACCAATTGAGTTGGGCATAATCCGAGACCATTCACTATATCGATGAATTCACTCGCTAAAGGAAAACGAAGACCGTTTTCCAAACTATCGATATGGAAAGCTCTATAACCACTCGGAGGCTCGTTCATCCTATCATCCGAGGATGGCATTCTAATACCCCAACCAGAAGGGAACTGATATTTCGACAATAACGACTCATCTGACATACGTATACGACACGCCGATATGGCACTGAATAATTCTTTCGTTCGATGGCGATCCGACTTCGACCTTGAAGGAATCATAACTTCCTTCTTCGGATGCCTTACAGAATCTACCGACATGCCTTCCCCTTCCCCGACAGATTCATTTCCTATAGACTTAGACCCACGAGACATAAATAAGAAAAAGAGTTAGAAATACCTAAAACGGAAGGAGTACTCCGACTAAGAGGTTGCAGGCTATCGCTGATCGATCAAGGCTCCGACAATAATATCCGCTGTTGGTCCCAAGTGGTCAGAAGAGGTTTAGAGGGGGGGGTGAATAAACCTCTTTAAAATTTTCTTTCAATTTTAACTTTAAAACTTTACTTTAATTGAACAGACTAAGCTGATCAGATTAGTAAGTTACAATTCTGTTCGCGAACAAATCTTTGAACAGGTCTGTTGACCACTCGTCTGATAGTTACTTAGCTGATTTTGTTAAAATCAGTTTTAATACTTAGAGTACTTGCAGCGGATTTTCAAAGTGTTTTTCACAAGTAATCTTAGCAGTTTGAAAAATGCTTCCCCAGTTTTATAAACTCCTTTTTAACACTTTTTCAAACAGTTAACTTAACGTGTTTTTATGCAAACAGAAAATATGCAGATTTAAAACAATGTAAAAACACAAGTAATTTTTATAGTGGTTATATGGATTTGAATATCCTTTAGTCCACTCTTCCAAGTCACACAGATCTTGGGTTATACTATAATCACAAAGTTTACAGTATACTCTGCTTGCGTCGAACAACAAATGAAACGACCACAAGTTCGCAATAGGAAATCACACAGAAAACCTATTCTCTGAAGTTTGATCACTCACAAAGATGGATCACAACTCCGCACAACACTCTTGTTTACAAAATCACTCAGAAGATGTATTTTTCTTGATTCTTCAACTCTGCTTTCGTCAACAAATGACTCAGCTGATGAGTGAGCTGTTCTTGAGACTTAAAGAATTTTGCTTCGGAAATTTCTCTCAGAAAGTGTGTTGCTTGTTTCTTCTTCGTCTCTTTCAGCTATTTATACTTGAGGATTGAAAAGTGTCCGTTGAAGAGAGACAGGATTCAAATTCCTCGAGTACTGGTCCTTAAAATCCGCGAACGGCTCTTTTGCAGTCTGTCCGTACTGTAAACAGTACTATTCTGCAGGCAGCATTAAATGCAGCATTAAATGCACTCGGCTGATGCGAAGCTTTTCTTCAATCATTTGTCTTAAGTATCCTCGTACTTCAGCATTTATTACACCAAGGGGCATTTATTACCGTTGGGAACACTTCATGATCTTCTTCACTTGGCTGACGAAAGTATAAGTCTGATGGTGAACTCGGCTGATCTCAAACTTGAACAAATCTGATTTGAGTCGGCTGATCATCACTAGTCTGATAACTTTACTTCAGCAGATCAGAAGTCTTGGACCTTGAAACTTTGACTCTTCTGATGTCTTCATTACTTAGTCAAAATTCCTTGATAAGTTTATCAGCTAAGTTACTCCATACTTAGCCAATCTTATGAAGTTTTGGAATGCATCAAAACCTCCCTTATCAAATTTCCTTTAGTGCCTTCATCTTCATCCTTATCCAACATCCGCTCAAGACGTTTTGGTAAGTAAGAACAGTTAAGCTCTTAACACTCTATATATAGACAAGAATCCCAAAGAGCGCGCCCAATGGCAAATTGTTTGATTGGATGTGGCGATTCAATTTGAAAAGGACAGATTCAATATTTCGGCCCAATTACACTCTTTTCGAGGTAAGGAAGTTGGCCCAAGTATTAGCCCATTTACAATACTCAAAGTCGATAATTCGATTAGAGACGATTAGAGACGCTTAGAAAATTACATATTTATCAGAAAGATATATCGACAGTCTATCATACAATCAAAATATTCTCGATATAACCCTACGTCTAAAAACTACAGCCTAGCTACGATTGATCCGACGAAATCAAACATCCAAACTCATGCGCTCGAACAGCTTCGACTTCTTCATCCATTCCGATAAGCACTGGGGCACGACACTGTTCGTCAAGCGATGCCCCTATAACTGAAGGATCGAAATTCTCAGTAAGGAAACCTCTGTATTGACACTGTTTAATGGTCTTCTCATGCATTTCGACCAGGGAGTCCCCCATCCTAGCATCTGCAAGGTATTCATAAACGAGAGATGCGAGGAACTCCTTAACAATCGCTAAACGTTGGCTGGAAGAAACCACCCTAGCTTCTGGAGGATACCCAGAACGAACACGATCGACTTCTCGACTGGCGATACTGAGCTGTTTCATAGCCTCGTCGAGTTGCTGCTCTCGCTCTTTTATCGCGAGATCATGCTCGGCCTTAAGCTTCTCCACTTCTTGTTGCGCGAGATCGGCCTGGAGGTAGCCCTGGAACAGATATTGTATTACCTGTGAAAATGACACGACAAGTAACCTGTGATATACGATTCCTTATCAAAATTGGAGAAGATGGTATCAAGAAATAGAACTTACCGCAGAGACTGCTCGTCCTGAAGTATGCAAATTCTTCTGCAACGACTTCCTCGACAACCACCTCTGATCACGACTAAGAACGCTGTGAATAAAACTTCTGAAACCAGCATCCTTTGAACCTCTTTGAAGAACCGAATCTCCTGAACCCAAACCTCCGGGATGCTTCAGCTCGGAGTCGATCCATTGGGATATCAGCCAACTAAGATCCAACTTATCGTCATCAGAACTGTCATCACTATCATCCGCAACCGGAACGACCGGCTCACTTCTTTCTTCCATTTCCGTCTCCTCTTCAACTCGACGCCTCTTCCCTTGTCTAACTTCGGCACGACGAGCCTCGAGGTCTCCAACGCTCTTAACTCCTCCCTCTGTACTAGGTCCAGCCGTCGCGTTAAAACCATGTGGCCACTTACGCAGAATCTCCACCTCCAAAGTTTCCTTTTTCTTACCTTTTGGCGCAAGCATGGGGCCTCTGAGGAGATCCTCTAAGGCAGGATCGTCGGCCCTTTTTCTGGACGCAGATAACCCGCAAGTTCGAAGACACGGTTCTCGAATAAGAACCTTCACGTCGAGGCAGTATCTACGAAGATTGTCGAGAAATTGTGCCGACAAAGTCGGTGGTGGAGGTCTTTTTACATCGATGGGACCGATACGCCAAGACGACGTAATATTTAATTTCTGCCCCTTGGGTGGTCTAAGAAATGCAAATCGAGCTCTCCATCCCTTCCCATGAGAACTTTTAGCATTGGTGAGAAAGCTATTCTTATTTCCCCTGGACTTGACCTGGTAAAAGCCCTCGCCTGACTTCGGGGACTCACTCACCGTGAATAAACACCAAAAGTTACCGAACGACGGCTCTTGTCTAAAAGCTTTCATAACAACAATAAATCCCAGAATCATCGACATACCATTCGGGACTATTTGGGCAGGTACGACACCCAAATGGTTAAGAATCGCAGCCAACTCAGGAGCAATCGGTACTCGAAATCCACATTCCATCGACGCCTCGTGTATGGCAAATGCCTTCTTCGGAGGTTCGTGCATTAGCTGAACCTTACTCGGAGCCGATAAGATCCAACCTTCTGCAATCGAGAACGATGACAGCCAAGTCGCCAATGGTTTTTTATAATCACCGGCTTGAAACTCGTGATACGCCAGCTCGGTTTGATAACTCTTATCATCCTCATCCTCGTCAGCCTGACCTCCACCTACAGGTACACCCCCCCCCTGTCGACTCCCTGTCGATCTCTTTCTTCTTCACCAAAGACTGTATTTACGACGTCATCCACATGAATATTCTCCGGACTCGATACTTCGCTATTCGACATTCTGGAATATATTAACACAGAAATCGACGAAACTTCCTATTATATGCGTACAAAGCTCCGACGTCACGAATATTTTTTACCGTAGTATAAAAACACAGGTAGAACAACCGACCTATATATAGGCGCATAAGTTACCGCTTCACGAAATTTGCACAATCCCCCCCGAAAAGACGCGATGTTTCATCTTCCACCCCTAAATATAGGAATTACCCGCCGAATTAAACCCTAAATTTTCAAAGGCGCGAAACCGTAGACACCATGGCGGGAAATTCTGCTCCGACGCTTCAAGTCCCAGACTTCGATTTACGATCGAACCCTCGAACTTGGGGGACTCCCAATGTCCCAATGATACTAGCAGAATTTAAAAATTCAAACTCACACTAATTCAAATTTCCAGAGTTCGACTTACACTCAAACTCTAGAAGTTGGGGGACTCTTGATGTACCAAGTCTTCGTCATTATAGACAACTATGGATCAATCGAATTATATCGAGAACCTCACCCCTCGAGTTCTCATCGAGCATAAACAACTAATCTAACGTCGGCATCGACCTCGATCTCTTCGACTTATCCAATATGAAAGCCGACGTTCTCTTAAACTCGACCCACTTACAATCGGGTCGAACCAATTGCCAAGGATCCATATTCGAATCAAGACGTCCAATCATGATTCGACCCGGCGATCCATCTGGAAAACTATAAATAGCCCTCATTAATGAGATAAAAGGTACGCACTTTCTAAGCATTAAATACAGACCGATCTCCAACTTTATCTCGACACTTACTTAAGCATCGGAGGGTTATTGCCGGGTAACCACCGGCATTAACCTGACGTAGTTGTCTTTGATTACAGGTTAGGATCCCTTATACAAATCGAGGAGAAGCTTGATTGACCTGCCGATCCTCACATTGACGAGTCGTGTAATCCGAACGTGGATACCGACTAGAAACAATCACCCTATCGATAACACACTCATCACAATGTACGAATATTTAATATTTTTAATTTTTTTAACTTTAAGTATATTTTAATTTAAGTTGAAATTAACTTAATTAAAATAAATTAAATTAAAATGATGCTCCATTTTATATGCCTATTGTTGGACCAAAAAACTTTTATACAAATATCATAATATATATTTGTAGCAGATATCAAAAAGTAATTTGATGCTTTAATGGAGAATGAAATGAAATTTTTGAAAGAAATGATTGGGTATATTAAAGATATCAAATAAGGTACCCATCGCATATCTCAGAACTACTAGTCTTAGTTCGTATAGAAAGATAGGGAAAAAGCATCGGCGACAGACTAATACTCTCATGATCTCGAATGGATTTGGAACTGGATTTGGATTTGGATTTGGATTTGGATTTGGAATAGACATACTCTTCTTCAGAGAAAGGCCCGGATGAAAACAGAGAGAGAGAAAGAGACGATGTGAAATTATTTAATTAATTATCAAGGGGAATTGTTGGGGGTTTATAAAGTGCCGATTCATACATACATACAGTACTCGATCGGATTTTAATTTGGAGGGAAAATGTAACAAACTCTCTTCTACGCATTAATATGTTATTTTAAAAAAAAATACCAAGTGTTAGATTCCCATTCACTGCTGTAGAATTCGAATTTATTAATAAGAAATAGTTTCAAGTGGTTTTCTACATTTAAGCTTGTTGGGTGAATTGGAAAAGGTCCAAATTTGTCACAACCTAATTTGAAACTTTCTTTCACTTTTTATTATGGAAATTGCATATTTGACATCATACTCCAAAATAAGAGATAATGATTACGTGCAATAGTACAACTGTTCAAGACCAATTACGTCCATTTTTGTATACTTATTTGAGATGATATAAATATTGCTATCAATCTTTTAAACTATGGCATTAAGTGAGCAATTTTTTTACCATGAAAATATATGGTATTAGATATGCAATTTCTCTCTTCTTATTCTATCCGTTTCTATTTTAACTCCCTTTTCTTTATTTTTTTGTTCGAGATGTTGAAGATGAAGGAATAGAAGGACTTGATTTCTAATCGACCTTTGTAAGTTGTCATGGACGAATCCAGGATCGAAAGGTTGGGAGGCTGAGTTTAACCACCACAGGAATTAGTTGAAAATGATATTTATACATTTTATTTGCATAAGAATATACTATCAATTGGAATTATATTGAATTCAAAATGTAAAGTAATTTAATCAAAAAATTATCGAAGTTGTACCCGACTTTTTCTCATATATCGTAAAATTCATTTATGATAGAATCAATACCTTAATATTCTTTTCGATGTAAATAATTCAAAAATCCGCAGAGATTGATTATTCGTTTTGTTTTTAATTCAAATAATTTTGACCAAAGTAAAAAGAAAAGTTAATATCAAATGAATTAAACGATAAATCAATTATTTTGCCATATACTTCCTTTTACTTTTCAATCGTAAACTAAACATAACTCATAAATTTTGGATAATTCTTTGTTTTATATTGTGTCTAAGGTGTAAATTCACAATTTCGTATAAAAAATAGGACGACTATATAATCTAATTACTTATCATAATTGGCTCCATAATTGAGTTGTTTATATAATACTAGTGCACAAAAAAAAAAAAAAAAAAAAAGGTTCATTCCGTCCTTGTAAGTTGTACCAACATTTTATTTTCTTTTGACTCATGATTACAAATTTACAACTCAATACTATAACAACAATTTATGCAATTATACTCGAGGTGAAGCATATGCTAGATAAACATAACCAAGATATATACCCAAAGAAAATGTAAATTGTTCAGCACATTTATTAAATCGTGTTGACTAGAGATATTCTTTCAAGTATCAAAATGTGATGCATGAGTATTTTTGACAGAATATTGAGGGAAATATTGTAGAATATTTTTAAAAACTGTCATTTTTAGTTAATTTCTTTACTTATATGAGTCTTAGGTATTATCTGTAGAATTTTGTTTATTTTAGTAGTCGATATTTCTTAGCTATAAAGATCCGAACCTCCGTATTGAGTTGATTATTGATATCATAAAAATAGAAGATAATTTCCTTTTTTGAATTTTTAGCCATCTTGAATTTATTTTTCTGCATTTTAGATTAATAACAAAAACGCGTCTTCCCCAGCTTCAAATTGCAATTAAAGTGCGATAATTAATAAGGGAGATTGCAAACTATTGAAAATGAATTCCGGTAATTAATCTTCCGAGAACTAAATAATTCCAATTCATTGATCACCATTTCCTGATCCACTCTGTGTTGTTACATACATAATTATTTGAGCTAATTCAAGTTTATCTTTTTCACGGTGCAAAAGTATCTCTTTTGTTCAAGCCTTAAAAAAGGTATAAGTTCGGATTGAACAATTTCACCATAGATCTATCATTAATTAAGAAATAAGTATATACGACATTGCACTACTCAATTCGTTTAAATTCTCATGGCTTGACTGATGAGTGTGCTTTCGTTAAGGTAGTTATTCCCGATCGAACGCGACTCGCCAATATGAGGATCAGCAGGTCAGCTATGCTAGTCCTCGATTTGTATAGGGGATCCTAACCTGAAAACAAAGACAACTACGTCAGGTTAATGTCGGTGGTTACCCGGCGATAACCCTCCGATGCTTAAGTAAGTTTCGAGATGAGTTGGGATGTCGGAGCGTATTTAATGCTTAGAAGTGTGTACCTTTAATCGTATTTATGAGGGCTATTTATAGTTTCATAGTTGATCACCGGGTCGAATAAAGATTGGACGTTTTGGTTCGAATATGGATCCTCCGTATTTGTTTTGATCCGATTGTAAACGGGTTAACTAAAAGAGAACATCGATCACTACGTCGAATAAACCGAAGAGATTAATGTCGATACCGACGTTAGTTTATTCGTTTATGACCGATGTAAATTCTAGAGGGGAGGTCCTCGATATTAATCGACTGATTCATAGTTGTTTATAATGACGAAGACTTGGTACATCAAGAGTCCCCCAAGTTCTAGAGTTTGAGTGTAAGTCGAACTCTGGAAGTTTTAAAGTGATGATCGTTGAATTTTAAATTCTGCTTGCTTGTATCAGTGGGAGTCCCCCAAGTTCTAGAGTTCGATTGGAAAACGAGGTCTTGAACTTGTAGCATTGGAACTAGATTTCCCGCCCTGGTGTAATTGATGTTTTCGCGCCTTCTAGGTTTAGGGTTTAAATTGGCGGGAAATTCCCATATTAGGGGCGGAAGATTAAACGTCGCGTCTTGTCATGGGGCAATGTGCAATTCTGGTGAAGCGGTAGTTTTCGCGTCTATATATAGGTTGTTTGTTCATCCTGTGTTTTTACACTACGGTAAAAAAGAAAAAACATTGACGTCGGAGCTATATAAGCAAGTAGGAAAGGGCTTGATCGATTTCCTTTCAGAGATATTCAAAAGATGTCGGAAAATGAAGTATCTAGTCCGGAGAATGTTCACGTGGAAGATGTTATCGAAGAAGTCTTCGGTGAGGAAGAAAATCGAGAAGAGGGGAACGAAGGTGGTATACCTGCCAGTGGTGGTCATGCTGATGAGGATGATGAAGAGGAAGAGGAAAAGCAGCTGGCTTATCAGGAAATTCAAGCCGGAGATTATAAAAAACCGTTGGCCACCTGGCTATCGTCGTTCTCGATCGGTCAGGTTTGGGGTGTATCTAGTCCTAGTAGGGTTCAGCGAATGCATACCCCTCCGAAAAAGTCGATAGCGATACACGAGGCATCGATGGAGTGTGGATTTCGAGTTCCCATTGCTCCCGATCTAGCCTCAATCCTTAATTATTTGGGTGTCGTTCCTGCCCAGATTGTCCCAAACGGCATGTCGATGATCCTAGGGTTTATTGTCGTCATGAAGGCTCTCAGACAGGAGGCGTCGTTTGGCAACTTTTGGTGTTTATTTACCGTGAGAGAGTCTCCTAAGTCGGGCAAGGGCTTCTATCAGGTGAAGTCCAGAGGGAACAGGAAGAGTTTCCTGACAAATGCTAAAAGTTCTCATGGTAAAGGGTGGAAGGCTCGATTTGTGTATCTTAGGCCACCAAAAGATCAAAAGTTGAACATTACATCGTCCTGGCGTAGTGGCCCGATTAATGTGCAGATGCCCCCACCACCTACTCTGTCGCCTCAGTTTTTGGAGAATCTGCGGAAATATTGTCTAGATGTGAAGGTCCTTACCCAAGAGCGCTGTCTTCGAACGTGTGGGTTATCTCCCTCCAAAAAGAGGGGCGATGATCCTTCCTTAGATGACCTTCTTAGGATCGCTATGCTTGCGCCCAAAGGGAAGAAACGGGAAGCTCTCGAGGCCGAGAATCAACGCAAGTGGCCACAAGGCTTTGGCGTCATGGCTGGATCTAGCGCGGAGGGCAGAGCGAAGAGCGTAATTGATGATGAGGCTCGTCGAATTGAGATTAAGCAAGGAAAGAGGCCTCGCAGAGAAGAAGAAGAGACGATTTTGAAGGCGGAAAATGATCCCGTCGTTTCGATTGAAGATGACAGCGACAAAAGCTCTGATGACGATGATTTTGATCTTAATTGGTCGATATCTGAATGGGTCGATTCCGAGCATAAGTATCCCGGTGGTTTGGGCTCTCGTGATTCAGTTCTTCAACGAGATTCAAAGGATGCTGGTTTCCGAAGTTTTATTCACAGTGTTTTTAGTCGCGATCAGAGGTGGTTGTCGAGAAAATCTCTACAAAAGAACTTACACACCTCGGGGCGAGCAGTCTCTGCAGTAAGTACTAATTCTCGATACTAATTTTGTAAATTTGATAACGAATCATGTATCGGAAATCAGTTGTTTCGCTTTACGCAGGTAATACAATACCTGTTTCAAGGTTACCTCCAGGCGGATCTCGCAAAACAAGAACTGGAAAAACTTAAGGCTGAACACGATGTTGCCATCAAGGAGCGAGAGCGGCAACTCGATGAGGCTATGAAGCAGCTTAGCATTTCTTCCAGAGAAGTTGATCGACTTCGTGATGGGTATCCCCCAGAAGCTAGGGTGGTTTCTTCCGCTCAACGTCTGGAGATTGTCAAGGAGTTTCTCGCATCCCCTGTTTATGATTTCCTTGCTGAAGCTAGGATGGGAGATGCCCTGGTCGAGATGCATACGAAGACTGTAAAACAGTGTCAATACAGAGGTTTCCTTACTGCGAACTTCGACCCATCACTTATTGGGGCATCACTCGATGAGCAATGTCAACCCCCGGTGCTCGATGGTATAGAGGAGGAATATGAAGCTGCTCGATCGCATGAGTTCGGATGCTTAATCGTAGATAGGATGTAGTACTTAGGGGTATGGTTACATGTGAATAACATTTTGATTGTATCTATTAATTGCCGAGGGATTATTTTGGATCGATAAATATATACAACTGTCTATTCGTCGTTAATTGTTCTTAATCGAATTATCGACTTCGAACATTGTAAATGGGCTAACAATTGGGCCAACTTCCTCACTTCGAAAGGAGTGTTATTGGGCCAAAATATTGAACCAGTTTACTTTATTGTGAACCGCCACATCTATTCAAACAATTTGCCAATGGGCGCGCTCTTTAGAAATCCTCGCCTATATATATGGCGTTAGAGGTTCAACTGTTCATACTCACAAAAACGTCTGGGCGGAAGGTTGTCGGAGCTTTCGTCGATCAGTGATAGCTTGGAGCCTCTTAGTCGAAGTACTCCTTCCTTCTTAGGTATTTCTATCTCTTTTCTTATTTATGTCTGGTGGGTCTAAGTCCATAGGAAATGAATCAGTCGGGGAAGGGGAAGGCGTGTCGATAGGTTCTATAAAGCGTTCGAGTAAGGAAGTTATGATTCCATCAGAGTCTAAGTCTGACCGTCATCGAACAAAAGAATTATTTAGTGCCATATCGGCATGTCGTCTACGCATGTCGGACGAGTCGTTACTGTTGAAATATGAATTCCCTTCAGGTTGGGGTATTAAGATGCCATCTTTGGATGATAGGATGAATAAGCCTCCGAGCGGTTATAGAGCCTTTCATATCGATAGTCTGGAAAATGGTCTCCGTTTTCCACTAGCGAATGAATTCATCGACATAGTTAACGGTCTTGATTTATGCCCTACTCAATTGGTACCAAATGCTATTGGTTATATCATTGCTTTCTGTATAGTAATGAAAGCGATTGGCCAACCCGCTTCTTTCGCTAATTTTTGTGGTCTGTTCGATGTCCGCCCTTCCCCTCAGTCCAATGAAGGTTTTTACTTTGTGCGGTCTAAACCCAAGGTTAGGTTTCTTAGTGATCTGAAATCATCACACGGTAAAGGTTGGAAGAATAGGTTTATTTTTGTTCACGGCCCCGAGAACTATGTATGGAGGACGACACGCGAATGGAGGTCGGGTGCCATTCTTTTGAAGAACATACCTGATCCTTCATGGGGGCCCGACTTTCTTTCTCAGTTGTCGGAATCGACCTATGATACCAACGCGCTTCTACGGGAGCCAATTTTGAGTCTAGGAGGAATGTCGATGGCTCCCTTACCTGTCGATTGTCATTCTTTAGGTAGTTTTAATCGTTCTCTGTGTTTGTTTATATAATACATTGATA
Source organism: Penstemon eatonii (assembly GCA_038501285.1). Taxonomy (NCBI): domain Eukaryota; kingdom Viridiplantae; phylum Streptophyta; class Magnoliopsida; order Lamiales; family Plantaginaceae; genus Penstemon; species Penstemon eatonii. The sequence continues at coordinate 52,501,198 of CM076715.1, read as the reverse complement.
AATCTTTTAATATATTTGTTTGTGCAGAAGACATCGTCCCTATGGCTAATCGTTATCTTAGATCCATATGGAAATCTCAACACATTGTGAAACCACCCGTGCCTCCATCTCCAACTACTGCTACTGACAAAGCCTCGAAACCTCCCGGCCACTCGAGCACTGTCCCTCCACCGACCCATCATCAAGTGGAGGGAGAACCAGAAATCGACAAGGGAAAAAGGCCGATTTCGACCGAAGTCGATCAGACTGAGATTCCTACTTCGAAGAGGGCCAGGCCGGATGATCTACTGACTCCTACAAGCAGTGAGATTCCAGCCACCGCCGAAGGCAACCTCGAGTCAATTCTCGAGGAGCATAAAAGACTGCACGGATCAAGGGCAGCTGGTATCTCGATGATGGATCCTGCAATTTTGGATTCGTCAATTTCTTCACAGGCATGGCAGAAGTTTTTGTCGACAGTGTCCTTTGAGGACCACGCCACGCTGTTGAAGAAAGATGGAGCGGACATCCTACGCTTACAGGCGTCTCTTCTTCTATCGGTATTCGTCTTTCGATATAGATTCACGCTCTATTGTTCTTTGTCACCTTAATAACGTATTAAATATTTATTTCACAGTTAAGCCAGACCATCTATTCCTCGGCTGCTCGACAAGATGGTCTGAGGAAGCGTTACGAGAAGAGTAAAGGTTCTAGCTCGCATCTGAAGAAGAAGGTTGGTCAACTGGAGGAGAAGAAGAAAGAGATCGATGAAAAGGTAACTATCCTGGAGAAAGAAGCGACGACTAAAGACGGTCGTATTGCCGAGTTGGAGGCAAAACTTGAGCAAAAGGATCAGGAATTTGCCATGAAGTTGAAGGAAGAGGCTGCCAACAGCTTTGAATTGGGTCGACAAGAAGGATTGAGGAGTCGTAGTGATGCGACCGCTGCCGAGAGGAAGGCTATCGTTACTGAATTTTTCAATAGCGTTGTTTACGAGGAACTTGTTGAACGCCAATCGGGAGTCGATTTGATGAAGGTCTTTGAGAAGGGCTGGAAGCAATGCAGGGCGCTTGGCTTTCTGAACGATCGTTTTGACGAGACGCAGCTTAGCGCCACTTCGGACGAAAACGGTGTTCCGCTCGACTTGGGTTTCTTGATGGAGGACAATTCCAAGAGTGCACCAGAGGATCATGAATTTGGATTCTTACTCGAGCTGCAAGCGGCAAAGCTGAGAGCTGAGAGTGCTGACCAGGGAGGTGAAGTCCCCCAGGCGACGACCTCCTCCGATCATATCGATCGTCTCAATTTTGAGACCCATAATGATTGTTGACGGCATTTGTTTTGGCCCTGAGTTTGAAAAAAGAAAAACCTTTATTTCCTCTAAAGCTCGGTTTGTTGGTTATCGAGTCTCGTGTGGGCGGCGTGTTTTGTTGTTTATATGTTGTATTTGACGAATATTTCCTTTTTTACTTAATCAATGCGTACAATCCATTTATCTTCATTTAGCTCGCAAATGATAAAATGTGACGTGTGTGTGAGGTTATTTCTTATCTTATCGCCTAGTCGGAGTAAGTTGATCAAACCTCCATCTAATTCGATAATAATAATTATTTGATCTGTAGTGGTATATTATCGTGAGTACACTTAGGTACGAATACGTACTAAAGAGGCTCTTTTGGTAGACTGATAGATCGATACGTTCGAGGTCTCAGGGTAATGTCATAATTACTAGTCGAAGCATTAAAACTTTAAGGTAGTTGAAACGGTCAGCGCATTAAATGGGAACAATCTCAGCCGTTGAACGTGGCTTTCCTTTGACCGTTGGATATGGTCCGGGTCAGTTACCTCGGGTAGCGTAACAGTCGGCTACTTAAATGCACTACATCTTGACCGTAGAATTTGATAATTCAGGGCCGTTGGATTGGATGGGCCAACCCTATAAATATGTTGAGGGTTTCCCATCTTTCTCCACACCAAAAATCAAACCAACATGTTCCTTTTAAAGAAACATCCGAGAAAAAAGTTCCTCGGTAATCCGTTTTTGATACCAGGTTATCGATGGGTCCCTTTTCCTTCTTTGGGACTTTTCATCCTACTCGACCTCCAGACCAAAACAATAAATGTGATATTCGTTTCGATTGGGTGGTATCGGTAAAAGGTGTACTTCAATGGGTAGGCCTCGTTGTTCAAATGGGTGGCATCGGTAACGACAACGAGGTCTGCCCGGAGTCATCTCGGAATCCTCATTGGCTCGGCACTTTGCAACATATGTCGGGTCCTTGGTGATTTCGAGGTGCCTCCTCTTACTGGGAGGACAGGGGTGAGGAAGAATGTATGGCAGCCGATCAGATGGTGGAGGACTTAAAGCGCCAAAAATATTGAGCGACTTTTTCCTCTTCTGTCACTTGGTCGAAGCAGAGAGATCCATCACCCATGGTCAACTTATTGACTGAGATGGTGTGTCTCTCGAGTAAGCATGCTGCAATTAAAAAGATCCTCCTGTCCTTCGCTGACTCCGAGGGTGAATCGTCCCCTCAAGGCTTCGATCAATGAGAGGAAAAGCTATAGGCGGAAAACCTCCATATTTAAGCCTATAGCTAATCCGAAGTCGGTCATCCTCAGCAGTCCTCGGTTGTCGAATATGTAGGAATACTCGGGGTTTCCTCAACTTAGTCGATTTTTTCCAATGTAATAGCCTGTATTAAATTTCGATAGCTGTATTATAGATTTCATTTGTACATTCGTATTCTAAGTCGATATTATGAATAAAATAATCATTCAATATTTCATTCAACATTCCGAGTTGTTACTTCTATTCAGAAGCAGAATTTTTTATATCTGAATGTACTTATCGATTTCGTGTGTTAAACCTAAACCTTCATCACAATCGAGATATGTCTCTATGTTGTCGACTCCATTTATACAATCGATATATTTATTGTGATCGAGATGCTTTCTATATTTAGCTCATTCAATGTAATCGTTGATCCTAATGATTCGTTTCCAAGTATCTTTGTCGATTTTGACTTTTGATTGATGTCTTTACCATCATCGAGATATGTTTATTGTAATCATTGATCCCCGCTATTTATCTTCAAGTGTCTTTGTCGATTTTGACTTTTGATTGATGCCTTTACCATCATCGAGATATGTTTATTGTAATCATTGATCCCCGCTATTTATCTCCAAGTGTCTTTGTCAATTTTGACTTTTGATTGATGCCTTTACCATCATCGAGATATGTTTATACTTAGCCCATTTATTGCTTTGCTTTAACAACTTCGATTACATTCGGCAGTGTCAAAGACATGGAGATTTCGATGATTTGGAGATTTCCTCTCGATGCCTCAACGGCTATCGAGGTAGGTTTGTAGATTTGGAGATTTCCTCTCGATGCCTCAACGGCTATCGAGGTACGTTTGTAGATTTGGAGATTTCCTCTCGATGCCTCAACGGCTATCGAGGTACGTTTGTAGATTTGGAGATTTCCTCTCGATGCCTCAACGGCTATCGAGGTACGTTTGTAGATTTGGAGATTTCCTCTCGATGCCTCAACGGCTATCGAGGTACGTTTGTAGATTTGGAGATTTCCTCTCGATGCCTCAACGGCTATCGAGGTACGTTTGTAGATTTGGAGATTTCCTCTCGATGCCTCAACGGCTATCGAGGTACGTTTGTAGATTTGGAGATTTCCTCTCGATGCCTCAATGGCTATCGAGGTACGTTTGTAGATTTGGAGATTTCCTCTCGATGCCTCAACGGCTATCGAGGTACGTTTGTAGATTTGGAGATTTCCTCTCGATGTCTCAACGGCTATCGATCTATACGTTAGTCTTAGAAAGTAACAAAAGAGCTTTTCATTAGGTTCAAAATTAAAGAAAGAAATTACAAGAACAGTTGGAAATATAGACAAACTAAAGAAAATTTCTTAGGCGTAGAATTTTCTGAGGTTTCTCCCGTTCCAAGTTCTCTTCACGGATTCTCCTCCCATTGTGATTAATCGATATGCGCCTTTTCTACCAGCTTCGATTATCTTGAATGGCCCTTCCCAATTGCAATCGAGCTTACCTTTTTGCTTGGATACGTCTACTCGTTTTAGGACGAGGTCTCCTACCTGAAAAGATTTTAACCTTACATTTTTATCGTAAGCTTTTGCCATGGTAGTTTTGTACGCTTGGATACGGGTAGAGGCCCTTTCTCGTTTTGCTTCCAGCTGATCGAGTTCGAAATTTCGTTTGTCCGTATTATCCGATTCATTGTACAGTCCAGTTCTTGGCGACGTGACTTCCAGTTCAGCAGGAGCAACTGCCTCAGAGCCATACACGAGACCAAACGGAGTTTCCCCAGTTGCAGCTCTTTCCTTCGTTCGATTGGCCCAAACGACCCATGGTAATTCATCGATCCAAGCACCTCCAGCTTCAGATAATCTCTTCTTCAAGAGCTTTACAATCTCCCGATTCGTAACTTCAGTTTGTCCATTTGTTTGCGGGCAACCTACTGACGTAAAACGCAGATCGATTTTGTGTTTCGAACACCAATCCACCACTCTTTTCCCCACAAATTGAGGTCCATTATCGGAGATGATAACTCTAGGTATGCCAAACCTACAGACGATCGACCAATAGAAGTTGATTATTTGGGTCTGAGAGATTTGCTTCAGTGGCACCACTTCTACCCATTTACTGAAATATTCCACTCCTACAAGTAAGTAACGCTTCTGACCTCGTGCCATTGGTAGCGGTCCAACCAAGTCCACACCCCATTGATCAAAAGGCCAAGCAATCGATATTGATTCCATCTTTTGCGCTGGTTGATTCGGCATGGTGGCGTGGTATTGGCACTTGGCACACTTTTTAGCATAATTGTTGGCGTCTTTGACCAAGGAAGGCCAATAGTACCCCAGACGTGATATTCGAACTGCTAATGCTCTGCCTCCAGAATGGCTTCCACAAGATCCTTCATGGACTTCCTTTAGTATTAGGTCGATCTGAGAAGAATCTACGCATTTGTGCAATACTCCAGTGACAGATCGTCGATATAATTCGTTTCCAATGACTGCATAGCGAGGTGCCCTATACTTGAGTCTTCTCGCTTCTGTGTTGTTTGATGGGAGGGTTCCGTTCACTAGATAATCGAGTATCGGGGTTTTCCAACTACCGCGGTCGTCATCGAGATTGAGTACGTCCACACCAGAGGCACTCCTTTGGATATCGATGGCAGGTTTCTCTGAAATCAACAGTGTCACTTTCCGAGTTTTGATTCCTTCTATTACATTCCCGAACTTGGAGAGAGCATCGGCCCTCGTATTCTCTGTTCTCCTTATATATTCGAGTTGGAATGCATTGAGTCGTGATACTTGATCGTTGACCAAGGCTAAATATCTAATCATTGAATCTTCTTTGGTTTCGAAAAGACCCTTAAATTGCTTTTCCACGAGCTGCGAGTCGGTGTAAGCAATTAAGTTTTTTATTCCCGTTTCTACTGCCATTTTCAATCCTGCCAGCAGGGCCTCATATTCTGCTTCGTTGTTGGATACTAGGAAGTCTAATTTCAAAGCGAATTCAAGTTCTTCCCCGTTTGGGCCTTGAAAGTAAATTCCCGCGCCTCCCCCTGTCGACGTAGAGGATCCATCGACATGCAGCATCCATTGCTCCTCTTTCTCTTCTATCGTTACAGTGCTTTCTAGTACAAAATCAGCTAAAATCTGCCCTTTGACTGATGTCCTCGGCAAGTAATCGATGTCATACTCTCCTAGCTCTACCGCCCACTTGATTAGCCTTCCCGACGCGTTAGGCTTTGAAAGTGTCTGCCTTAGTGGTTGGTTGGTCAGGACGATAACTTTGTGCGACTGGAAATAGGGTCTCAATTTCCGCGCAGTAGTTACAATAGAGAGAGCAAACTTTTCGATCTCGGAGTAGTTCCTTTCGGGGCCTTGCAAGACACGACTTACATAATAAATCGGGTTGTTTTCTTTTGCTTCCATCCTGACAAGAGCTGAGCTTATTGCTTGTTCGGAAACTGCAATATAGAGGTATAGATCTTCATTATCTTTTGGTTTGGCCAAAAGGGGAGGTGACATAAGATAGGACTTGAGTTCTTCGAATGCCTGGTCGCATTCTTTCGACCATTCGAACTTCTTTGCATTCCTCATTACTTTGAAAAAAGGGAGGCTCTTATCTGCCGAACGAGATATGAATCGATTGAGGGCTGTGATTTTTCCAACAAGCTTTTGCACTTCGTTTAAGTTTCGAGGAGCCTTCAAATCAATGACTGCTTGTATCTTTTCTGGATTTGCTTCAATACCTCTCTCGTTTACCAAGTACCCAAGGAATTTTCCCGATCTAACCCCGAAAGTACATTTGGCTGGGTTGAGCTTCATTCCATACTTCCTCATTATGTCGAAAGCCTCTTTAATGTGTTCCAGGTGATCTTTCTCGCTTAGGCTTTTGACTAGCATGTCGTCGACATATACCTCCATCGATTTACCCAAAAGTCCTTCGAACATCTTATTCACCAGTCTTTGATAAGTGGCTCCTGCGTTTCTCAATCCGAAGGGCATTACTTTAAAGAAATACACACCCATTTCGGTGATAAAAGCTGTCTTGTCTTGATCCTCTAGTGCCATAAAAATTTGGTAAAACCCCTGAAATGCATCCATCATACTCAAAATTGCGCAGCCAGCAGTGGAGTCGACCAGGGAGTCGATTCTAGGGAGCGGATACGGATCCCTAGGACATAGTTTGTTAAGATCCGTGAAGTCATTACACATTCTCCACTTTCCTCCTCCCTTGGAAACTAGGACGACATTGCACAGCCACTCCGTGAATTGTATCTCAGCGATGTAGTCAGCATCTAGAAGTTTCTTCACTTCCTCTTTTATAATCCTGTTTCTTTCAGGACCAAAATTTCGTTTCTTTTGTCTTGCAGGTCGAGATGACGGGTCGATATTGAGTCTATGAACGATAATCTTGGGATCTATTCCTTGGAGGTCAGTGGTCGACCAAGCGAAGACATCCACATTTTCCCTCAAGAATTCGATCAGCTGAGTTTCAAGCCCTTCAGATAATTGAGTGCCAATCCTCGTTGTTTTCGATGATTCCCCTGGTACCAATTCAATCGACTTATGTCCTTCGGAAGGTTCAATTCTTTCGAATTTTCTCTTTTTGGGATTCATCTCCTTCTGCATCTCGCTACTTTCAGCAAAACATGCTTTCTTTACTTCGTCCACGTCAACCGGTGGCGACGGACTATTCTGCCGCTCTGCTGGCGACTTTTCGTTACCAGAAGGAGAGTTTTCTTTTTTATGCTGTTTGTCTAAAGACACCGTGTAACAGTCCCAGCCTTCCTTTAGATTTCCTCGGACTTCTCCAATCCCTGGAGTGGTCGGAAATTTCATCTTTTGGTGGTAAGTTGAGATAACTGCCTGGAAACTATTTAAAGCCGGTCTTCCCAATATGACATTGTAGGCACAAGGAGCGTCGACAATCAAAAATTTAATCATTCTCGTCCTCGAATTTCCTTCATCTCCCAGGGAGAGAGACAAAGTAAGCGTACCCTTTGGAATTACTTGAGCACCTCCAAAACCCACTAGTGGGGTAGCTACTACGTCGAGGGGAGTCGGGCCTAAATCCATTCGCTCCAAAGCATCTTGGAAGAGGATATTTGCCGAACTGCCTGAATCTATCAAGATTCTTTTAACAGTAGCTCCCGCAATCTGTGCTGTGATCACCATAGGGCAGTCTGGTACATCCTGGTTGTTGAATGATATGAAATCGGGTTGTAGATCAGACTCATCGAAACCGATCATTTTGTTCTGCTGGGTTGGTCTTATTGAGAACACTTCCCTTCTTTCATTTTGGGCTCTATCCCTTATAATCCGAGACACTACCCTTCTTGAATTTTTACTGTCTCCCCCCGCCGGGCCTCCAGAGATCATATTAACTATCGTTCCGGGTTGTGCTCTTCTCGGCTGGTCTTCTCTATCCTTCGAGCGTTGCTCTCTTCTGGCGGGGGATCTCGATCGTGACCGATTGTCTTTCTGTCGATCCCTAGGTTGCTCCTTTTTTGACGTCTTCACATACCCAGTGAGGTGTCCTTCTGCTATCAATCTTTCTATCTCGTCTCTAAGTTGATAGCAGTCATCAGTATCGTGTCCTCTCTGTCGATGAAATCGGCAATACTTTCTTGAAGCCGGGTAGTCCTTAATTGGAGCCGGTTTTCTCAGCAAGTTGTGGTCCTGGATCGCGAATAGGATTTCGGATCTCGGTTTTTTGAGGGGAGTGTAATTGTCGTAGTATTCTTTATTCGACCTCCCTAACCCTTGTCTTCCTGGATTGTGATTTCTCTCTTCTCTATATACTTTCCTGTTTCTACCTTCATAAGACCGATTGAGTTGCGGCCCCTCGATTGGTTTATCAGGTATGCCTGACGATTGTCCCTCTTCCGGCTTTGTCAACCCAAAGAAGGTTCCTCTCAATTTATTCATTTCTTCTTCATTCATGTATTGATTCGCCATTTCCATCAATTTTTCATATGTAGCGGGATTTTCTCTTACTATCGCACTGGCGAATCCTCGATTTAAAGTGCTTTGGAAAAGAACAGTAATTAGAAAATCAACTCTTGGCATTTCAACCTTGAGGAGCTCATTGTTAAACCTTCCCATGAAATTTCTAAAAGTCTCTCCCGGGTTATGTATGATTGAGTATAAATGGTTTGCAGGGGGTCTGACAGCTCTCTTACTACCAAACTGACTCATAAACTTGTCACAAAGTTGATCATAGTCGAAGATAGATTTTTCCTCCAATCTTCCGAACCAGGATTGAGCCATCCCGGCCAGCGTGGTAGAAAATGCTTTTGCTGCTACATTATCGGAGATGCCGTGAAGCTGCATTTGGAGATTAAATGAGGCCAAGTGTTCATCGGGATCCTCCGTTCCAAAGTAACGGGGTAACTGAGTGGGCAATCTCTTGTCGAGAGGCAACCTTTCAAAGAATATTTCATCACAAAATGGTGATTTCCTTAATCGAGAGTTAGATACTGGAGGTTCATTCTTCTTTTCTTGTTTATCCAATTTTTGGTGCAGCGACCTTACTTCTGAGGCCAATTTGTTGACCTCTCTGACTGATTGCTCCTGCAAGTCTTCTTCTATGCCATGTCTGTCTTGATGTTGATCGGCTCGACTTATCGCTTCGTTTGCCTCGAATCCTGCTCGTGCACCAAAGGCGGCAGCATGTGGGGGTCGTCGAGTTTGAAGGGCGGTTTCTTTAATCTCCGCGAGCCACTCCTTCTTGGCTTCATCGAGAATGGCTTTTAGGTCGTCTCTCGTAAGTTGTATTACCGGAGGAGCTGGTGGTCTTGAAGCTCCGGCCTCGATATGAGGTGTAGGATCAGGATCACGAATTAATAAATTATCTCCCTGACCCTCTCCGTTTTGATCGCGATTTCCCTCTTTTTCTCGTGCCAGGACTGTTCTCGATCTTGTAGTCATTTTTCACGTTCTCAAAGTTATGTTTCCCACAGACGGCGCCAATTGATGAGTGTGCTTTCGTTAAGGTAGTTATTCCCGATCGAACGCGACTCGCCAATATGAGGATCAGCAGGTCAGCTATGCTAGTCCTCGATTTGTATAGGGGATCCTAACCTGAAAACAAAGACAACTATGTCAGGTTAATGCCGGTGGTTACCCGGCGATAACCCTCCGATGCTTAAGTAAGTTTCGAGATGAGTTGGGATGTCGGAGCGTATTTAATGCTTAGAAGTGTGTACCTTTAATCGTATTTATGAGGGCTATTTATAGTTTCATAGTTGATCACCGGGTCGAATAAAGATTGGACGTTTTGGTTCGAATATGGATCCTCTGTATTTGTTTTGATCCGATTGTAAACGGGTTAACTAAAAGAGAACATCGATCACTACGTCGAATAAACCGAAGAGATTAATGTCGATACCGACGTTAGTTTATTCGTTTATGACCGATGTAAATTCTAGAGGGGAGGTCCTCGATATTAATCGACTGATTCATAGTTGTTTATAATGACGAAGACTTGGTACATCATTGACATTTAAACTGGACCAGACCCAATCAGATCCTCTTTGGCCAAGTTTATCCTCATTTTCAACATTGATTAAAGGCATTAATTAAGAAATTAAGAAAATACCTATAGTATAAACTTGGACTTTTGCAAACCGAAGAGATCAACTTGCGCTGGGTTTATAAAGTCTGGTCCTGATGCAATTTGAAAATGAAAAATTAAATATCAGAAATATTAATTAAGTCTATTGTTTCTAATTAAACAAAATATCACATATGTTATGTAACAAAATCGTACCTGTCTCCATCCTAAAATATTCTTGCACTTGTCGCAGTGAACCACTTTAGCAGTATTTATCCAGCTTCACCTTCTTCTTCTTTCTTTCTGTGTTCTTCAAGCTGGGATTTATACTCTAATATGGAGAGCCAAGTCTTACAGATTGTTCAAGATCATGTACTTATCATCGAAAAGGCGCTGAAACATCCAATTAAAACAAAAAATTAGTGAGATAAAATGTGTACACTATACAGATAAAGAATTAGTTTCCACCCAATCCAATATCACTACAATTAAAGTGGATCATCTACAAAACAGATTTTTAATTTCATTTTTACTTTCTTCAAGAAAGATGTTACATGCCAAAAACGTGAAAAAAAATACGTTTTCTTAAAGAGGGGTGTTTTTGTTATATTTCAACAAGCCAAGGGTGTTTTAGTAATTTGACAGTCCATATTTTAGTAAATAGAGTGCGGCAAGGAATTGATACGGAGTTGAAAAATGTTCAGTTAGTATCTTCTTCCCCAACCTTCTCTCTGTATCTTCTCTTAGTTTGTGTGGTATTGGTTTGATTTTGTCCATCTCCATTTTATGTCTATGGAGATCACAATTTCAAATTGATTGTGATTTAACCGGATTTCGTCGGGTTATAGGTATCAGTAGAATTGTGAAATTGGGGGTTTTCAATATATATATTTTATAGGGCTCTGTTACTTTATTCAGGATGGATCAAAACTCAAGGAAGAGCAATTTAGTTAGAACAATAAGTAAATATCGAAACCAACAGGAAAAATAACACAAATATGAAGAGAAAGTTCTTTTTTTATTGAATAACAGTGAGTTGTGCTGTTTATGCAGAATTCAATGGCGTCTTTGCCTTATCATTCAGAGTTGTTTAATACAATGATTGACTAGGTATTTATATCATACTAAACCTAGCGTTACAAGGAAACATAATCCTAATAGGACTCGGCCCAAATATCCTTCTTGGGTCCGGAGTATAGTCTTCTTGATCGAAGAGAGCTGTATTCGGCCGGGTCGATAAGATGATCCCGAACTGTCTGATTTGGTCGAACCGATCTTATGTTCTTTAGTCGATCCGCACATTACGTAGGGTGCGAAATAGCCCTCGTCAGTACTCCCTCACTTCTTCGAGCGTATAGATAATAGAAGCTCGTAGAAGTAGACAATTTTATACGACTGTTTCTCTTCTATGAATGGTGCCTCGTTAAAAACCTTTCTTAAGAAAAAACCCTGTGGGAAAAATTCTTAAGTAAGGAAAAGAGTGCAACGCATCATAGATAGTCATTTTCTCTTTCCAATCATGAATCGCCATGCGTCCATTAGGGAGGCTTTTAATCTCCTTCCGTTTTTTGGCGGGAATGTGATTAATTGCGACGAGTTCGAAACGTCTTTTCTCATCTTAGTATAAATAAGTGACTTTTGAGTTCGTCATTTTTCCTTTATACTTGCTTATAGTTCGTAGTCATTTTCTTGCTTAGTCGTTCATCATATAAAGTTTTCCCTTTATCGACCTACATCTTCGAGAATCTGAAAATATGGCTTCTTTAAGAAAATCTTCTTCTTCTTCTAGGGAGAATGTCGCTCCTAATAACGAGGAGGAGTTGCATTCTAATTTTCTGGGCGAACAAACTGCAGTCCCTGAATTTGTCATTCCTGTTGAAGACACTTTTAAGGTACAAATCCTTTCCGACACAGATGTCGCTGCCCGAGCCAAAAAGGGCAAAGGTACTGCTCCTCAAATTTCTGAACCAATTGAGGACCTAGCTTGTGCTTATACGGTGGACACTTTTCCGGAGGTTGTGAATAATTACGCCAAATATTTCCCGGAGGGTTCTGAGATAATTCTCCCTTCTCCTTCTGATAGGGTTACATCTCCACCGGAAGGATGTCGAGCCTTTTACACGGCTCACTTCAATAGCGGTCTGCGTCTTCCGTTGTCTCCCCTCTTCCTTGAAATCCTGAAAACATTCAGTGTGTCCTTGACACAATTAGTTCCAAATTATGTGGCCTTCGTGGTTTGTTTTTCCGTCTTGATGATCGCGAAGGGGTTTAAACCTTCTTTTCGTAATTTTACACAACTTTTCCGGTTCAACATTTCCAGTTCTTCTAATCGTGGATATTTCTTCGCTAGTCAAAGGCCTAGTCGAGCAATCTTCGATTCCCCCGTTTCTAGCAACCCTTTCTGGAAATCTCATTTTTTCTTTGTTCGCCCCCCACCTCATCTTCGTTTGGCGGACGGTTCGACTATACCCTTCTCGTGGGATCACGGCTCCAAATGGGTTTACGGAGGTCGCCTGCCGACCGGTGAATTCATTCCTGATGATGCTCAGTTTATTGGTGAAATCCCCGCTATGCGTGCCAACAAATATCAGAGTGCTCTTCTGATTGGGGAAGCTTTCCTCCGTAAAGCGGGATTGAGTGCTCATCATTTTCCAATCAGTTCATCGTCTGAACCTCTTGGTAAGTACTTCATTTTAGCTTAGGGTCGTGATGATACCTTCTATACAGAGAAACTGATTTTTATCTTGTTTCAGCCCGTATGGTAGAAAACTCCCGACATTCTTCAAAGGGAAAAATGGTGTTATATAAATCCTCCAAATCCATTGAGAACGTCCCTATCGAGCAGAGAGTGTCTCGAAAGAGAAAGCTAGAGTTGAGTCATGATTCCGAGGAGAATGGAGAGGAGTCTCCAAATTCTTCGCAAGATTCCCCTATTCGTCAAGGGACTGGATCCGGTTATCCCCCTCTTCAGCTTAGGACATCCTTAGGTATTCGTGGATGTCGCAGCTGGTCGATGCCTCATCCTAGCGATAATCCGGTGGGGAGAAAGAGGAGTTGCTACGGTCGTTCTGGTAACGATCTCTCTTTTCCTGGCGACAATCATCCAAAGCCTACTTTGGTCGAAATGATTGAGGATCATTTAGAAGGAAAAAGGGCTGCAGGTTATTCTGAGAAAGATTCTCTTATTCATGACGAGAGTGAGAACGCGGTTGATAAGGCGACTCGTGTTCTTTTGTCCGGTGTTTTTACTCGCGATCTGAATAAGCATCTTCGAAAGGATCCTCTGGAGAAATTTCAGCGAGCTTCTCTTTATGCTGAAAAGGTAACGTCTTTTTTAAGTTTGCTTTATAAAATATTTCCTTTCGAAGGTCTTTCTAATTTGCTTACTTATTTTTGTTTTACTCCTTTACTTTTTTCAGACTAAGACTTGTTTAGCCTCATACGCTTATGAAACTGCTCTCTGGAAACAACAATGTGAGTTTCTGGAGGAGAAATACAAAGCTTTACTCCATAAGTCCTCTGGTTCAGAGGTAGGCCCATCAACGTCTTCTTCCGTTCCAGTCGTTGAGACTAGGGCTACAGGGACTGAAGACCAGGAGATCATGAACAGGGTCCTGGAGACTTCTCGTGCTCAAGAGCAAGCCGATCAAATGGCTAAAACGTTAGAGGAATTCCAGTTTTGGAGTACTGCTCGGATTAGTGAGCTAGAATCTCAAGTATCAAGTCTTCAAGCTTCATTAGAGGAGTACGAGAAGGACATTCCTCTGAGTGGACTCAGGGATCGTTATGGTCGTAATTATGATGAAAAAGTAATTCGTGAATTCCTTAATTCTCCCGTTCATATGGCGTTGGTAAATCAGATGGTCGGTCCACTCTTAGAAAATACGTTCAAGAAGGCGATTCATCAGTTGGTCGCTTTTGATATGATAGATGATCGTCGAAAGGAATACTTTAAAGTGGCACACATCGGTTGAACCGCTATGGCGAAGTATACCCTCCTTCCGAGCTTCCAGATGTTGTGTATCAAAACTTCCCTTTGGCACACCTTGTCAAAGAGTTCGGAAAACCATTGCCAATTCCTCCTTCAGATATCAATGATGAGCTCGACAAAACCTTCATCCATCCAAAAGACGAAGAAGAAGAAGAATAAGATATTGGCATGACCGAGGAAGAGAACGTCGGTAGCGAACAAAAAATTCCAAATAGCGACCAGGCTCTATGATATATTGACTTTTTGAAATAATCTTTGTAATTAGTTATCCGTAGGTTTAATTGTAACTTTACCCTTTCATCTATTTGAAATAAACGTTTCGTATTCTGACAATCGCGTCCTTCCGTGTTCTTATGTAATGATTCAGACAAGTCATTAACTTCGCCGTAATCATTATGCGTATGTCGTTTCAAATTCTTTTGTTTATTCCAAGGCTATCTTTCAGTATTTCGCGCCCTTTCTTTTAGGTCTGTCGCGTCTTTTCGTGTAGTATAAATACAAAAAGTAAAAACTTGGCTTGTTATTTACCGTTTATACTCGTCTCTTCTAATAGAATACTTTTTCTTTGGCTAGTCGATAAACTTTCTCGTTATTTACTTTGTACTTTTCAACAATTCGATCATGAGTAATCTTTTTGGCAATACTTCGAAGCGACCTTCTCGTGAGAGCGCTAGGGATAACAGACCTAAAAAATCTCGAAGAGAGGGGCCCTCGATGGAGCCTCCTCGTTCGTCTCCAATAACTAGGTCGGTGATCGACACTCATATTATCCCTTCTGAACCTTTTTTCGTAATTAGTTAGTCTTTTATACAACCAAATTTTTCTTCTTCTACTGAAGTTGGGAGTAGGCCTTCCCCTGGTCGGGTGGCTTTCGGTGATACATCCCACATGGAGCAGACTTTTGATATACCTGTTTCTTCAGGCGTTTCTTCCTTTGAGCATGTTTTTCATGGAGGGGATTTTGCTAACTCCCTTCCTTTTTCTACTTCTACTGCCCCGATCGTCAGCGAAGGCCAAGCTGGTGAGGGCTCCTTTGTCAATCCTTCCAGAACACAATCTATTTTGCAAGATTGTCCTGACTATTTGTTTCATGATACTACTGTGATGACTACTTCTTTCGAATCTGGAGGACCTTCTGGGGGTCAGTTTGGGTCGAGGTCTGGTCATCGAACCATTATTTCTGCTTCGGGTAAGGAGACCTCAGTTAGTCCCAACGAGAGGGATTCTCCTCGTCCGTTAGACGATCGATGCATCCTTGAGCAGGTTAAGGATATTATGTTGTCGGAGACTCCGCGCCCTGACGGTGTCCCTTCTAATAGCGAATTGCCTGGCTCAGTTGAGCCTGATGCTTTGTCTTGGGATCTGGGCTTAAGCACCATTTTGCCTGGTGAGCTGAGGAAACTTGAGGGTACTTCCAACGTTCGCCTTGTTCAGTCGCTAGTGAAGATGTGCGAACAGGTGGACAATTCTTTCATTACTTTACTTGTTTTTATTTTGACTGCGTCGTTATGTGGGGGGTTTTTCTCATTCTTTTTTTTTTTTTTTCTTTTCTAGGCCAAATATTTTGCACTCCAGCTGGGCGTGCAAAATGACGATCTGTGGAATGGTAATGATGCTTACCAAAGACGGTTGGAGTCGGAATCGGCGAAGGTCGCAGGGCTGACCCTGCAACTGCAGCTTGCTAAAAATGATCTTCAAAAATTAGAGGCCGTGAGGGTCGTTCTTGAGAAAGAGAAAAATGATCTAGTTCAGGCTGCTGTCTTGGCGGAGGAGTCTCGACGGCGGTCTTATGAGGAGGGTTATGACGCCGGTTATCTAAAGCGTCAAGAGGAGTTGATGGCATTTGCTGGCAACTTGACTCCTCGGAGGACTGTTTCTGCTAGTCGTCCTGCTGGCGATTCTTCTCAGTGATCTGTTCGACCTGGCAGGCCTTGGACTGTCTCTTTTTTTTTTTTTTTTTTTTTTTAGTGCCCAACTTTTTTGTGTAGTTGTTTTTGGCTGAATTTTTGTATTGGGAGAACAACTAAATTGGAAATTATGATATTTTGTAGTTAGATCCTTGCCTTGATCAATTTTATTCTGTTGATATATTTTGTTATGCACATTTTGCTGTCATACATAAATATAACATCATGAAATAATCAACATAGATTTGGCATACTTATCTGATATTGATCCTTGCGGAGGATACCAAGAATGGAGAATAAGGTAGCTTAATCTTGCTCGGTCACTTTATAAGTAACTGAATGATATACTGTTTGCTCTGCAAAATAAATTTTTGTTGATCAACCCAGTATAGTCCCTTGGGTTATACCCTGTTCCTCAAAATGTAGATAGTAGGTCATTCGTATCGATAATCGATTGAATAGCAGTTAAGGAACGCTTAGCATCTTGGTCGATGTTCAATTCATGCCTTGTAAATTTGTCTTTTTGTGACATATATCTTATATAAGGAGGCTTTAAATTCCTATTGTTGAACTCTACTTTTCTTTTTCATAAGACTAAGAGAAGATATCCCTTTCAGTATCTTCCTTTATGTTTTTCTACATTAACTGTGAACTATATGTTCCTCAACCAGTGTTTCACTATAGCATTTTTTTGATATGGGAGGAATTGGAAAATGTAGAAGTCTTGGCTAGATCTGACCTGTTCAGACCTCCTTCAACAATTCTTTGGAAAATTAGGCAGTGACGGCCTTGCAGTCTAGCATGGTGGTATTAATCGTCTTAGTAATGACGTCAGATTTCTTGGACTCCAATGGAGTTCTTGTATGGCTAATTTAATAGTTTCCCCTATGATGTATGAGGCAGTTACGACCCTCGTAGGTCCGAACACCATATTTGCATGAGCGAATAGCATATGTGAGTGTGTAAATTTCTTTAGTCCGGAGCTCTTTTAGACCTGCTTTCCAGTACATTGATCGAAACGATCTGCTTTCGTTTTTATTTTCGATTCAATGAGTCGATCAGTTAAGCGCCGTTCCAACTTACTTGCATTTATTACGGGAGTCAAAAGGTCGCATTTTCGTCCCTTGATTAAATTTCTGTGCAGCCGTCGGATCATTCTCACGAGCACCTATAAATAAGTAGGCAGTTTCCTTATCCTTTATTCAGAACAGATGGAGATCTCAGTTTCCTTGGATTTCATTTTGCCTTCTGATCCCATAATATTCAAAAAGTCACATTATCGCGATTTATATCACAATGACTTAAGTTTAATTTGCCTTGTACTGACGGGTTCCATGAGGCCTCGAACCTTGTATTTATGGGTTAGAGGTCCGTGGTTTCCTGTTTGCACATGGAGGGTTCGTATTTATCAGGCACCCCCACTCTTGGATGTTACCTCCGGAGTGATAGACTGCCGGGGTGTGCTGGTAAATATTAATAATTCTCGACCGCCCCGAAGAGATGCTGCTTTAGAGTAAAATGTTTTATTTTTAAGTAAAAGCAGTATCTTGTTGTGGGTGAATGAGTATTGCCGGTTATCTGGCTGGTAATGCTCATTTCGTCTGGAGGAACATTTGATCTTCGGAGCCTGGCCATCGAACCAAAGAAGTCGACCATCCTGAGCAGCATGCTTCTTAGGTGGTTTATCATAATCGACGAGGTACTAGGGAGGAGATTGGTGTTTCCGTGGACATTGTCGTGAAGATCGCTGAACTATAGGGTCATTTTATCTAAACCCTTGTAACGATGTTTAAGTAGTATGTATACCTCTGTAATTTAGGACATTTGTATGTAATTAATTTGATGAATAAAAATATTACTTTTATCCCTTGCATTCTCCTTTTTGTTGATGTTGTCATAATTTTATTTACGAGGAGCCTTTTCCGAGCAGATGGATTCATACTCAACTCGTATTCATGACTTAGGTGTATTGGCAGATCATTTTTAGATCGTTAGGAATAGGTCGAGGAGTGTTTATTGAGCGGATCAATGTATACTCAACTCTGTATAATTTAGACTTAAGTTTTCATACCAAAAGCCTTTTTAGATCGTTGAAAACAGATCGAGGAGTGTTTATTGAGCGGGTCAATGTATACTCAACTCTTTTATAATCTAGACTTAAGTTTTTATAACAAAAGCCTTTTTAGATCGTTAAAAACAGATAGAGGAGTGTTTATTGAGCGGGTCAATGTATACTCAACTTCTTTTATAATCTAGACTTAAGTTTTTATAACAAAAGCCTTTTTAGATTGTTGAAAACAGATCGAGGAGTGTTTATTGAGCGGGTCAATGTATACTCAACTCTTTTATAATCTAGACTTAAGTTTTTATAACAAAAGCCTTTTTAGATCGTTAAAAACAGATCGAGGAGTGTTTATTGAGCGGGTCAATGTATACTCAACTTCTTTTATAATCTAGACTTAAGTTTATATAACAAAAGCCTTTTTAGATTGTTGAAAACAGATCGAGGAGTGTTTATTGAGCGGGTCAATGTATACTCAACTTCTTTTATAATCTAGACTTAAGTTTTTATAACAAAAGCCTTTTTAGATTGTTGAAAACAGATCGAGGAGTGTTTATTGAGCGGATCAATGTATACTCAACTCTTTTATAATTTAGACTTAGGTTTGTAATACCAGAAGTCTAGTAATCGTTATAAGTAGATCGATGAGTGTTTATTGAGCGGATCAATGTATACTCGATTCGTCTTGTTTAGACTTAGGTTTTTAATACCAGAAGTCTATTAATCGTTATAATTAAATCGAGGAGTGTTTATTGAGCGGATCAATGTATACTCGACTCGTCTTGTTTAGACTTAGGTTTTTAATACCAGAAGTCTATTAATCGTTATAATTAAATCGAGGAGTGTTTATTGAGCGGATCAATGTATACTCGACTCGTCTTGTTTAGACTTAGGTTTTTAATACCAGGAGTCTATTAATCGTTATGAGTAGATCGAGGAGTGTTTATTGAGCGGATCAATGTATACTCGACTCGTCTTGTTTAGACTTAGGTTTTTAATACTAGGAGTCTATTAATCGTTATGAGTAGATCGAGGAGTGTTTATTGAGCGGATCAATGTATACTCGACTCGTCTTGTTTAGACTTAGGTTTTTAATACTAGGAGTCTATTAATCGTTATGAGTAGATCGAGGAGTGTTTATTGAGCGGATCAATGTATACTCGACTCGTCTTGTTTAGACTTAGGTTTTTAATACCAGAAGTCTATTAATCGTTATAAGTAGATCGAGGAGTGTTTATTGAGCGGATCAATGTATACTCAACTCGTCTTGTTTAGACTTAGGTTTTTAATACCAGGAGTCTTTTGATTGTTGAAGAACTGACCGAGGAGTTTTTATTGAGCGGATCAATGTATACTCGACTCGTTTGTATGGTTGGATTGAGGAATGTTTTACCGAAACAATCGATTTATACAGAATCTTGGCTTAATATTTAAAATTGCTAAAATCTTTAAAAATCGAACCATAGGCTAAGGCCTTTATTACTAAGATTAAAACTTAATAAAATAAGATAAAGCAGCATAGCCTGCTAAAATTTATTTACCATAGTATTTCCTAAGGTTGACTGCATTCCAGGTTCTTGGTAAGGCTGTTCCATCCAAGTGCACAATTTTGTATGAACCTTTCTTTCCTACGCCAATTACAACGTAAGGTCCATCCCAATTTTGTTGTAATTTTCCAACATGCTTTGATACTTCCACCTTTTTCAAGACCAGGTCTCCTTCTCTGAAGGTTCGGATGCGTACCTTTTGATTGTATGCCTTTTCCATATTTGCTTTAGTGGCTTGTAGGCGTACAACGGCTCTTTCTCTTAAAGCTTCTGTTAAATCGACGTCACTTTCTCTTGTCTTTTCATTTTCCTGATCATCGTACATTTCGATTCTTGGTGTTGGGATTAGAGTTTCAACAGGAATAACAGCTTCCGAACCATATACCAAACTAAACGGGGTTTCTCCGGTTGAGCTCCTGACAGTGGTTCGATTAGCCCAAAGTACTCCTGGGAGTTCATCAAGCCATTTCCCTTTGGCCGCTCCTAATCTTTTTTCCAAGGATTTTATTATATCTCGGTTCGCCACCTCAGTCTGTCCATTCGCTCTAGGATGCCCGACCGTAGTGAAATTTTGCTGAATCCCAGGTTTCAAACACCATTCTATTACTTGTTTTCCCGCGAATTGGGTTCCATTATCAGAAATTAGGATCCTCAGGATACCAAATCTGCAAACTATGAATTTCCATAGGAAGTTGATCACTTGAAACTGAGTTATTCGTGCAAGGGCGATGCATTCAATCCATTTGCTGAAATATTCTACAGCGACCAGGACGTAAGCTTTCTTGGATCTAGCCGCTGGGAACGGTCCCACGATGTCCATTCCCCATTGATCAAAAGGCCAACATACCGGTATTGGGTGCATGTTTTCTGCTGGTCGATGACATATATTAGCATGGACTTGGCAATGATGACATTCTTGGACATACTGAGCGGCATCCTTATTGATGGTAGGCCAATAATAACCTGTTCGGAGGCATTTTAAAGCCAATGCCCTTGCTCCGCTGTGATTCCCTGCGTCTCCTTCATGTACCTCTCGTAGAATATCAATGGTTTGTGATTCAGAGACGCATTTAAGAAGAATTCCTGATACTGATCTCCGGTAGAGTTTTTCTTCTACCAATGTATATTTTGGAGCCCGATATTTTATCTTCCGAGCTTCATTATGGTCAAGCGGTACTTTTCCTTCTCGAAGATAGTTTATCATTGGAGTCATCCAGCTTTCTTCGGCTTCTTCGATTTCCATTATATCGACTGCTGGTGTTTCATCGATATCGATCGCCGGTGTATTAGAGATTAACCAGTTGATCACTCTTTCGGTTTTTCCGTCATGTGCCCCTGTGAACCTAGATAGTTGATCGGCCCATTTGTTTTCCGATCGTGGAATATTTTGTATACCAAAGCTTTCGAATTTCTCAGCTAGTGTTTTCACTTTTGCGAGGTATTTAACCATATTAAATTCCTTAGCCTCGTATAGACCTTCTATTTGTCTTTGCACTAACTCTGAATCGGTTAATACTTTAAGGCTTTTTATGTTGGCCTTGATCGCCATTTCCATTCCTGCGATTAACGCTTCATATTCTGCTTCATTGTTTGTTACGACGAAGTCCAACGTTATCGCATAATTCAAATCTTCTTTATTCGGTCCGGTGAAATTGATTCCGGCGCCTCCTCCTTCTCGGCATGAAGCACCGTCAACATGCATTAACCAAGTTTGATCTTCTATGATCAAGATATCGTCGTTGGGGCTATTCGATAGTTCGGTCGCATGTGTCGGAGTTTCTAGTAGAAAATCAGCGAACACTTGGGCCTTAATCGCAATTCTCGGTTTGTAATCTATTTCAAATTGGCCGAGTTCGATTGCCCATTTGATTAGTCTTCCGGAAGCTTCCGGTTTTGCTAAGACTTGTCTCAGTGGTTGATTTGTTAAAACCACGATTTTGTAGGTTAAAAAGTAAGGTCGAAGTTTTCGTGCAGCCACTACTAAGGCCAGAGTGAATTTCTCAATTTCTAAATAATTCTTCTCTACCCCTTGCAGTAATTTGCTTAAATAATAGACAGGCTTATGTTCTGAACCTTCTATCTTGATTAGTACTGAACTAACGGCCGCGTCGGAGATTGAGATGTAGATATACAATGGTTCTCCTTCCGTCGGTTTGGCCAACATCGGGGGTGTTGTCAAATATTCTTTGAGTTGATCGAAGGCTCGATCGCATTCTTTGGTCCAAACAAAGTTTTTTGCTTTTCGAAGCGTTTGGAAAAAGGGCAAACTTCTGTCTGCTGATTTTGATATGAATCTGTTCAACGCTACGATTTTCCCAACCAAGCTTTGTACTTGGGAGATGGTTTTGGGAGGCTTCATTTCAGTTATGGCTCGAATTTTTTCTGGGTTGGCTTTTATTCCTCGTTGGTGTACCAAATAGCCCAAAAATTTTTCTGACTTAACACCAAAAGTGCATTTTGCGGGATTTAATTTCATGCGGTATTTTCTCAAGATCCGGAAACATCGATCAAGATGTTTTACGTGATCCGCTTCGTTCATGCTTTTGACTAACATATCGTCTACATAGACTTCCATTATCTCTCCTATTAACTCTTTGAACATTAGGTTTACTAACCTTTGGTAAGTAGCCCCGACATTCCTTAAGCCGAATGGCATTACTATAAAGCAGTATACCCCTTACTCGGTTATGAACGCAGTCTTCTCTTGGTCCCGCTCATCCATGTATATTTGATAAAACCCTTGAAAGGCATCCATCATGCTGAAGATCGCGAAACCTGCGGTTGAGTCAACTAATAAGTCGATCCTTGGGAGGGGATATGGGTCGCGTGGGCATAACTTGTTAAGGTCGGTAAAATCATTACACATTCTCCATTTGTTGTCCTTTTTATCCCCTTTTGCTACTAGAACAACATTACATAGCCATTCTGAGAAGTGTATTTCTCGGATTTGTTTTGCTTCAAGTAGCCTTTCTACTTCTGCTTTGATAATTTTGTCTTTTACAGGCCCGTGATTTCTCTTCTTTTGTCTAGCGGGTTTTGCCATGGGATCAATTTTTAGTGAATGCTTGATTACTCGAGGATCAATTCCTTCAATGTCATTCGCGCTCCAAGCGAAGACGTCGACATTATCTCTGAGGAAGTCGATCAACATTATTTCCCCTTCTTTGCTCAATTCAGTACCTATTCTTGAAAGATAGCCTTGGAATAAACAAAAGAATATGAAACTTCATTTTTGTTAAGTTCTCTTTAAGCCATGAATCAGTGTTAGTTTGAATGAATTTGAAAAATTGTGAAGGTGCAATGGCACACTCCCAAACCTCTCTCGCCCATGTACAGTCGCGTAAAGCATGGGAAATGGATTCCGGGTGGGCATTACATCTCGTACAAAGTTCCGAAGCCGCAAGGTGTCTTTTGTGCCTTAGTAAATTGGTGACTAAACTGTTATGCGAGCATAACCATATGAAGAATATCATCCTTTCTGAGCATTTGAGTTTCCATATCCAATCCCAATTTTCTCCCATATCACTCGAACTTGCATTATCCGTAGAATTCAAATTAGAATAGGCAGTACTGCAAGTAAATTTACCATTTGGTGTGCCACCCCAAACTAAAATCGATTTGGTTATCAACCATGGGCACTGGGGTGCACCGGATGTCGTTCCAAATTTCGTCCGGCGAGTGGGTTCGGATTTTGTTTCTATCCCAATTTTTATTGTCATCAAGAATATCCGAAACTCTTAAGTATTTTTCCTCCTCAAGAATGGTACCCTCTAAGCGAGAGTGTATGGACTCATTCCCTATCCATAAGTCATACCAAAGGGAGATCGATTTAACATCTCCCAATATCCATCTGATGCAATTCCTCATGCTATCCATGCTTCGAACAATTCCTTTCCAAGTGCTCGAGTCTACATTTCGAATCCTATACTCAAGAAGTTTTGAATCCTTCAAGTATTTGTTCCGAAACGTGTCTCCCCACAAACCGTTCTCTCCATTCAAAGTTTTCCACCCAATTTTAGCAAGGAGAGCAATGTTGGTTTTTGAGCCTCCCTAATCCCAAGACCTCCATTCATCTTGCATTTAATCAACTTATGCCATCCCACTAGATGAAGTTTCCGGTGGGATTTGTCCGAAGACCAAAGAAAGCTACGATTGATACGGTCAAGATTATTACAAATGGAAGAAGGAAGCCACGTAGTTTGCATTATGTGATTGGGCACCGCCGAGGTGACCGATTTAATGAGGGTTGTTCGGCCCGCAAGAGAGAGAATTTTGGCCTTCCAAGCCGACAATCTATTCACAGCTCTATCAATAACCCCCCTAAAGAGGCTTGGAGAAGCTTGGCCATGAATGAGAGGTGCCCCAAGATATTTACCAAGATTCGAAGTCCGTCCAATGCCCAATATAGTCGAGATCTCTCTTTTAATTATACCTCCACCGTCCTTATTGAAGTAAACCTTGGATTTGTGGAAACTAACTTTGAGACCGGAAGCTGCACAAAATTCATCACCCGTCGAATGCACCTTGCATTTTTAGTGGTGGCCTTGGCCAAGAGAATAATATCGTCCGCAAAGAAGAGATGAGAAAGTCTCGGGCCGCCCCTACAAGGGCTAAGGGGTTGCCATTTCCTCCTAGCTACCACTTCTCCAATCATGTATGACAATCTTTCAATGCAAAGCACAAAGAGGTAAGGCGAAAGAGGGTCACCTTGTCTTAATCCGCAATTAGGCTCAATAGCTTCTAAAGGTTCCCCATTCCACAAGATACGCGGTTTAACACATTTTACACAATGAAGGATGAGAGTAATCAACTGATTCAAGAAAACTCCAACTCACCCTATCGTAGGCTTTTTCCAAGTCAAGTTTGATAACCATACTTCCAACCTTGTTTTTCTTTCTTTTTCGCAAGCTATGGAGGAGTTCTTGAATCATGAGTATGTTATCATGAGTGCCCCTTCCCGGAATAAAGCTGCTTTGTAGTGGACTAACAAGCGAGGGCATAAGGCTTCGCATTCGTTGGGTGATGGTCTTGGTAATAATCTTATAGAGGACATTGCAAAGGGCAATGGGGCGGAATTTGGTGATGGAGTCAGGGCTCGTTTCTTTGGGGATGAGACAAATATATGATTCACCAAGAGTTTCCGGGAAAGAACCATTAAGAAAAGCTTCATTAACCAACTCAAACACCGACTTACCAACCGAGGTCCAATAGGTTTGATAGAAGAACGCTTGAAAACCATCAGGTCCCGGGGCCTTATGGGGATTAATGCTATGGACTATGAAGCACCGACTCTTCAAAGAATATGAAGAATGTAGAGTCGACTCGGCTGGGACTCGGACTCGCCGTCGACTCGGCTGCGACTCGCATCGGACTCGCCACGTGGCGAGTCCGAGAAAAAAAAATTTGGACTCGCGAGTCGACTCGGTCAAGCTGAAGAGTCGACTCGGTCAAGACTCGGCGGGGGCCTTTTGCAATTTTTTATAAAATATTGAGTTGAATTTGCAATTTACACACCTAAATAATTAAAAATTGAAATGTAACTGTAAGTAATCGTTCCTACCTTACTTCCTCAGTTCCTTATTCCTATTTCTTCTTTCTTCCAAAAACCAAAATCAATCCCTAACTACCACCGCCACCAGCAGCGCCGCCGCACCCCTTCCACCACAACCTCATGTTCCGCCATCTCTCACGGCCCAGATTAGTAATTTACAGAGGTACGTACTCACAATCTTCCTCAATTCAAAATCAATCCCTAGCCACCACTCCCACCCGTGCCACAACACAACCCTTGCCGCACCGCCGTCCGCCGCAACCTCCTGCTCAGCCATCTCTCTCTTTCGGCCTAGATTACTAATTTACAGAGGTACAAGTGTACAACTCAAATTTTAAAACCCCCTTTAGGTTTGTAATTTGCTAAAGATTTGCTATAACTTTCTTGTAATTTGCTAATTCTTCTTGTAATTTGCCATAGTTGCTGGTTGATTAAACAATTGACCACTTTCACTTTTTCTTTGCATAAAAAATTACGTAGAAGATTCATTACCTTATGAAGGAAAGTATTTCATTATAATTAACTAATTAAGTTAGATATAGAAAGTTAGAAACTGAAAATATGTATGAGTTATTGAGTTGGGTCATTAAATTAAAAAAGGGTAATATAGATAATAATAAATGACTTTTCTTTTGATTTTGTGTTATGAATATTTGAATGAGTGTTTATTCAATGACTTTGATGTTAAGGTATTTTTTTATTTTTTTTTATATATAACTATATAAATTTATTTTATTAAAATATACGTATCCATGCCGAGTCGTATCTTAATTTTTTTTCGAAAACGAGTCGCCGAATCCGAATCGTGTCGACTCCGGGTCGCCGAGTCCGTATCCGTGCAACGTAGGCTATGGACAATGCCTTTAACCTCCATTAAAGAGATCGGTTTAGAGAGTAATGACCTTTCTTCTTCAGTAACCCTCTTTTGGTGATTACTAAGTTGAAGCACCCTATTACTCTGTTCATCCGTGCGACGGAAAAGTGCGGAGTAGTAGGCAGTAACATGTCGCTGAAGAGTGGTGTCCTCAGTCACCCAAACTCCATCCACTTTGAGAGCTAAGATTTTATTTCTCCGACGTCTACATAAGGTGGTCATATGATAGAAACGAGTATTTCTGTCCCCCAACTCCATCCATTGAACCCTCAATTTTTGGAGCCAAAGGAGTTCTTCTTGAGCTAAAATATCATTATATTCACCAATCAACACATTTTCGAGCTCGCTCAAGTAGCTATTATCCCCCAAACAAAGACTTTTTTGTATGCCAATAATCCTAGAAAGTAAAATTCTTTTTTTCTCAAAAATGTTTCCAAAAACACACCGATTCCACTCCTTAAGAATAGGAGGAAGAGAACTATTAGCCTCGAAAATAGAATTCGCATTCGACCAAGTGTCATTAATAATAGCTTCGCAACTAGGATCCATAGTCCAAGCAAGTTCGAATCTAAAGGGTTTACCTCTTGATGCACGATCTGTACCGTTGCAAAGAGTGAGAATTGGGTGATGATCCGAATGAGTCCTCGGAAGATGGATTACTTCGCTATCTGGAAATAAGTTCTGCCAAGAGGCAGTAGCCATAGACCGATCGATCCTCTCTTGGACTTTGGCAAGACATTTATTAGGACTAGTCCAAGTGAATTTTGGGCCCTTGAAACCAAGATCAATTAAACCACAATTGTCTATCATTTCTTTGAATCTAAGACATCTCCGAAGGGCAGGGGTGTTACCACCTCTCTTCTCATTTACCAACAAAACTTCATTAAAATCCCCCGTCAAGAGCCACGGCAAATGGGTCGAAGCGCCTATTTCCTCCAGTTTATTCCAAAGTTCATTACGTGTAGCCGGATTAGGTCTAGCATATACTCCGGAGCATAACCATTCTTGTTGTTGCTTCGGGCCAATAATGGCTAGTATAAACTCAGGATTAACCAAAATAATTTCCACATTGATGCTCTCCTTATCCCACAACAACCAAATGCCCCCTTCTCTTCCCGTCGTCGGAGCTCGACAGACCCTAGAGTAACCCAAACAGTTCGAGATAGAATGGGCCCTCATTTCCAAAACTTTGGTTTCCATGAGAAACACCACATCAGGATGGTGAACTTTAACCAGTTCTCTGAAATTGGTACGAAATTTTTCGTTCCCAGCACCTCGCACATTCCATGTAAGAATCTTCACTGGACACAAATTCAGGCAGGTTCCTAAGAAGGGAAAATCAATTTCCCGTCCCATCCATGGGTCTATAATCTGCTGAATCAGACAATTTCCTAGTAACAATTGACATTCCTCCTCCAAAAGACTCGTCACGAGTTGTAGTTTGAAGCTCTGATTTGTTGTTACTCGAACCTACCAAAATAGGGGTTTCACTGTCATTTCTCTCACCATTCGACAATTGGGGATGAACTGGGAGAGGTGACGACGTCGAAGCATTTTCTCTTGTTGGAAATGCACTCCCTCCCTGAGGTAAGTAAATTTGGGTTCCATGGTTGTTGCTTTGATGATGGCTCAATGATTCCAGCGAAGTGGTCTCTGGAATCTGTAAGGCATTAACCAAAGTACAAGTGTTGGGGTTAATTTTTTGGTTTAGCTGGGCTGGGTCTTTTAAGTCTGCCATCCAGGTCTGCATTTGAATTTGTTTTTAGGCTAGGAGCATTTAAGTCATTTGAACCGACTTTAAATAACAAAGGTTCGTTACCCATATTTAATTGATTGACGGACATAGGGCCCATATGAACATTAATTTTGGATGGCCCACTTTCCAAGTTGTTTGATGAAGCCCTTCCAGATATGGGCCTTTTAGTTCCGAATTTTGTCACGCGCTTAACGGTCATTGTCTTTCCTTGTTGACTTTCTGACACTATTTTGTTATTTGTATTCTCATACTGGAGAACTGCTCCATCAGTACCAATTGTCTCCTCATTAGTTTCATTCTTTTGTGCTAAAGAAACAAATCTATTTTTTTGATTCTCTGATGAAGTTTCCTTAAAAGGTTTCAATTGTTGACGTGGGCCGTTTCCCCGTCGTTTCTGAACTTGCATCCATTCTCCGAAGTTTGCTGGGTTAATTTTATTGTTGGGTCGACTCACCACTGAGTTCTTTCCACTCGACTCGACAACATTCTTTTTTGACCCATCTTCATCCATGGCTTCTCCAGCAGCCCCCTTGTTCACGCCGCAGTCCGAAACTCTATGTCCAACTCTACCACATCCATAACAGAGTACTAGAAAATTTTCATATAAAACTGGGTAAACTTCCCTGTTCACAACAACACCTCTTTTCAAGGGTTTCTCCAAGTTCACCTCCACACACAAACGAGCGAACTTACCACGGGTAGCCCAATACGTGTCATGATCGATTTTGATTGGACTACCGACACTCCTAGCAATGGAGTAGAGAAGAGGTTCCTTAGGCCATCACCAATGGTTGAGGGCTAGCCCCGGGCTCCGGAGCCCGGGGCAGCCCAGGGCCAGCCCGGGGCCCTGCTGGTCGTCTCCAATGGTTGGGGCTCCGTGGGGGAATTAATTCCATTTTTTTCCTTTGCCCACTCTCACCTATTATTATTATAGATTTATAATTTTTTAATATTAATATTAATAATAGTAATTATATTAGTACTCGTAATTTAATTATTAATTATATTAAAATATTAATATTAAATAGAATATTTAATTAAAGTAACTTAAAATTAATACATAATACGCAAACTCTCACCTATTTAATATTATAGTATTCAGCCGGAAGCTCATCGATCCTAATCCATGTGATGGCCGTAGTGACGCGGTCCGAGGACGGGCGAAAGTCAGGGCGCCATTTTCTGACCAACACGAAATGGCCAGCCACCATCCATGGGCCATCCGTGAGAATGTACTCTCTCTTCATCCGTGGAATGAGAATGTACTCTCTCTTCAAGCTAGAGCATAATTAATTAACTTACGAGTTTATCATCAAGTAATAATTCCGTGTGTACAACTGAAAAAAAATAAACATTTCATGTAAATAAATTTAAAGTAGAAAGTAATGACTAAATAAATAAAATGGCAAGAATTAGTGATTAGTTGATCAATACAAATTTCACTCCAAGTAGTATATGACAGTAAGAGCAGGAGATATGTCTTGCTGGCACTCCATTTATTAGTATATTCATTCCATGCAAGTACTACGAAATATTTAACATGTACAAAACACCAATATTAATTAATTAGTATTATATTTTATATAAAATATTATTTTTCAAACGATTATTATATACAGTACTATATAATATTAAGTAAAGAAGAAAGAACCTTCCAAAAATGTATCGTAAAAAGACAAATTAAATACTTTTATGTATCTTACGCATTGCTGAAGATATAATACCAAGGTCTGATTCCATCATACTGAAATTAAATTAGAGCAGAAACATATAAATAATTGAAATTAATAGAGAAAGAATTCCTGATATTCAATAAAAATGGAAGTTTGCAAGAAAAACAGAGTGAGTAGAGTACATACAGTCAGAAGCAATTGTAATCTGAATGGCCAGAGAAAATTTTGGGTTAATGAGATTAGGATCCGACACCTGCGACAACCAGGGGCGGATCCCCTTGGGGACTGGGGGGAAGGGGCCATGGTCCCCCAGAAAAAAAAATTCTATGTATATATCTATATAACACAGTAGATCAATTGGTTCAGTGGTAAGGCTCTTCTTTTTGTTGGGTGAGGTATCAAGTTCGACCCTTCATGGCTACAGATTAAAGTGTTTTACTATTTGTGTTACCTTTTTTATGTTTTCATGAAACTCAAATTTATCTTTCTTATGGAATTTAAATAATTTCCTTCTTATTTTTCCAAGGAAATTCGAATATTTTTTGATAATATACTCGCATTCATGAAATTCAACTTTTTTTAGACATGTTAAAACTCATATTTTTTGTGGAAATTCAAATTCTTCTAGACATTTTATAGTCATATTCAATTTTTTAAATTTATTTAATTTTATTTATAGATATTTAATTTTCTTTTGGATGTTACGTAGTCAAATGCATAATTCAAGTGAGCTAATTATCGGTAGGGTCAAAGAAGATAATAATTTATGAAATTTAAGCAATTATGTTACCATTCATTTGATGAATATAGAGTTTGCTACCAACAAGATCTTTGGCCCCCCCGAAAAAAAGGGTCTAGGTCCGCCCCTGGCGACAATCGAAGAACCGGGAATTCGGATTTTGGATGAAAGGCATAAAAGGACGACGGGGGCGCACCGAGTCTTATCTTTTAGAACGGCGGCGGGGTTTATTCTTCTTATTCTTTTCTTTTGAAACCCCCATATCGAAATTAAAAGTCATGGAGCTACTGAAGTTCCGATCGAAGAACGAAAAGAAAGAATGGAGAGAGGCGGAAGGGAAATTAAGAGAGACAGAGTTTTCCAATTTCTCTTATGTATTATATAAAAGGGAAATTAGCCGCATATGGTTACATATATGTACGGACTTGCAGGTCGGGCTTCCTGAGTACGTCCCACGCGTTCTACTCAGAATTCATACACACAATGGACTAACTATACTGTTGCGCCACCCGATGAACAGACATTGAACGACTTAATTACGTGGAAAATAAGTTGATATCGGTCTTGGATTCGGTGGAGGCAATAAGGGCACAACATAGAGCCGAACTGGAAATGCAGAGGATGATGTACGTCCAAATGTTGTCTGCAACAATTCAGAATCAGGCGGACACATCTTCACATCCGACACCAAATTTCACAAACCCTGGAGTTTTTGATCTTCATCAGGCGAGTGCGTTTCAACCTCCCCAGGGGCCCATGTCTAATATGATGCAACCAGGTATGATGCAATCGGGTATGCTATCTTCTTTCTTTCCGCATATGTCCCAACCAAATACCTTTCCAATGTTTTATAATCTCCCCGGTACCGCTCAGCAACCGTCTCAACAGGGCCACATTCAAGAGCCAATGACACTCAAGTTCCCGAAACACAGAATGATGATTAGTAATTCTAGAAAACTTAGTGCTCGTTCATTTGTTATGATCGTATTTTGACAAACTTATTTTTGGTACTTTTGTTGGATGTTTAGGGATTTTAGCATATTTTAGGTATTTTGAATGTTGTTTGATGTTTATTTAGATTGTATTTGATATTTGGAGATTTTTTTTATTTCGATGAATGTTGGATTAATGCTTAATTAGAATTTACAATTGTCGTCAATTTAGATTGTGTGGAAATTGATAATTAGTGTAAACACAAATCATATTAAAGATTCGGATCAATATTGAATTGGTAGAAACTGTTAAAATTTTGACATAATTAATTCTGTCAAAATTTTGAAATTTCGACCACAAAAAAATCCGTTGAAATTTTAAAATTTCGATAGAAATTTTTTGTTGCAAAACCGAAATTTCGACAGAAAATTTTTGTTGAAATTTCAATGGAAATTTTCTGTCGAAATTTCAAAATTGCGATAGAAAAAATCTGTCAAAATTTTGAGAAATTTTCTGTCGAAATTTTTTCTGTCAAAATCTTGATTTCGACGAGCCTTTCTGCGACGGATTTTTTCTGTCGAAAATTCCGTCGAAATATTGAAATCTGTCGAAATTTCCATTGAATTTTTTTTTTCTAGTAGATATGAGTTTTTTGCACTTTGCACCCCCAAAACATAGGATATAAGCACTTTGCACCCTCGAAACATAGATTTAGCACTTTGCACCCTCAAAATATGAAAAATACAGCACTTTGCACCCTCTTTTATTTTCAAGCAAAAACTCAAGGGCAAATAGGTAATTCGATTATAAATTTTTGGTACTTTGCACCCCCAAAACTTGAGAAATTGGCACTTTGCACCCCCAAAATAAAATTAGCCCTGATCACCCTCGAATTAAGAACAAATCAGCAATTTGCACCCCCGAACAACAATAAATTGACAGTTTGTACCCCGAAACACAAAATTAACACTTAACACCCTCAAATTAAAAAATAAAAAACTCAAACCCCTCCTTTTCTCCTACAAAGTCGACCATCGGGGTGAAAAAGATCTAAGGCAAAGTTGAACTTACCAATTTTTACTTATTCAATTGTTTTGCATAGCACGTTTAATTTGTACAAGTTATAATTCATGGTTGTTAATTTGTTATATATATGATATAATCATTCCAAATTCATGGTATTTAATTTATATATATGTATATAAATGTAGGTTGTTCAATCGGATCGGAAACTTATCTATTTTACCTTATATTTTTTTCACCCCGATGGTCAGCGTTGTCAGATAAAATGAGGGGTTTTTGAGTGTTTTTTAATTTGAGGGTCTTAAGTGTTAATTATGTGTTTTGGGGAGCAAAGTGTCCATTTATTGTGTTTTAGGGATTCAAGTTGCTAATTTGTTCTTAATTCGAGGGTGATAAGTGTTAATTTTGTTTTGGAGGTGCAAAGTGCCAATTTCTCAAGTTTTGGGGGTGCAAAGTGCCAAATATTTATAATTAAATTACCTATTTTGTCCTTGAGTTTTTGACTAAATATAAAAGAGGGTGCAAAGTGCTGTATTTTTCATATTTCGAGGGTGCAAAGTGCTAAATCTAAGTTTCGAGGGTGCAAAATGCCTATTTCCTATATTTTGAGGGTGCAAAGTGCAAAAAACTTTTGCTTGGAGATTTGGAGGGAAATGTAACTAACTCAAGTTTGTTTTTGTGTAACTGGTGTATTTGCAATATAGTCCTTAATTTATGTACCTTTAGCGTTATGACTTCTTATATTGTTTTAGTCACAATTTACATATATACCCAGCAAAAAATTAAATTCAAGTTTTGGGCTTAAGCTTAAAAAAGTACAATTCGCACACTTAATCTTCTAGAGTTTAATTTAATATTATACTTTCCCCTCTAATCAAAATTTTGTGTTGGATAGAGATGAAGATGAAAGCACTGAAGATAATTTGTAAATGGTGGTTTTGATGATTTCCAAAACCTAAGATCAGCTAATTATGGAAAGCTTAGTTGTAAAAGTTCCTTAGAAGAATTTTGACTAAGTCAGAAGACAAAACAGACGAGTCAAAATTCAAGGTCCAAAAGACTACTGATCTGCTGAAGGAAAGAAATCAGACAGGTGAAGATCAGCCGACTCAAATCAGATTTGTTCAAATTTGGGATCAGCTTCGTCCGTCATCAGACTTGCACTTTCATCAGCCAAGTGAAAAAGATCAAGAAGTCTTCCTAACGGTAATAAATGCCCCTGGAAGTAATAAATGCTGAAGTACGAGGCTATTAAAGACAAATGATTGAAGAAAGACTTCCTATCAGCTTGGTGCATTTAATGCTGCCTGCAGAAAAGTACTGTTGACAGTACGGACACTGTGCAGAGAGCCGTTCGCGGAAATTAAGGACCAGTACCCGAGGATTTTGAATTCTGTCTCACTTCAACGGACATTTTTGAAACCTACGAGTATAAATAGCTGAAGAGACAAAGAGAAGAACAACAACACAATCTCTGAGAAGAAATCCGAAGCAAAATTTCTTAAGTCTCAAGTACATCTCACTCATCAGCTCTGTCATTTGTTGACTGAAGCCGAAGTTGAAGATAAAAGACAAACACATTTTCTGAGTGAAAAACTGTTTGAGTGTTGTGAGAAGTGTAGATCCATCTTTGTGAGTGATCTAGCTTACGTGGATAGGTTTTCTTAGTGATTTCATATTGTGAGCTTACGGCCAGATTCATTTGTTGTTTTGGCGTAAGTGGAGTGTACTAATTACTTTGTGTTCTTAGTATAACCCAAGATCTTTGTGACTTGGAATAGTGGACTAAATGATATTTAAATCCATATAACCACTATAAAAATTACTTGTGTTTTTACATTTGCTTTCAACTTGCATATTTTCATATTGCATAAAACACATTCAAAACTGTTTGAAAAGAATTTAAAGGAGTTTACAAAACTGGGGATAAAATTTTCAAACTACTAAGTTTACTTGTGAAAACACTTTGAAAATCCGCTGCAAGTACTCTAGTATTAAAACTGATTTTAACTAAATCAGCTAAGTAACTATCAGATTAGTGGTCAACAAAGCTGTTCAAAGATTTGTTCGCGATCAGCCTTATAAACTTACTGTTCTAGCGAAATGTGTAACCTTAGGGATTTAATGCATAATTATTATGATTAATTGTATAAATAAATAAACACTGAATATATGAATTTGGAATCACTGGCTTAACCGGTCCCATCATCAAATGATTAGACCCCAAAATCTTATGTGCCAAAACCAACCCAAAAGCTACACGAACGCAGAAATTAAAGATCGCAAAACCGACCAAAGATACCCTCAAGCCCAAATCTACTGTTGTGGGAGCCCACCCATTAGTTTACCGCCCAGCCCAATTACATCAAACAAACGCGTTTCCCCGTCACCAGTGGAGTTGAATTGCGGTGAAGAAGAGAAAGCTATTAAAGAAAAGCGATTTTATTTGCATCCTTCGCCGCGGTCTAAACCAAGACTTGCGTCAGAGCCGAAGCTGCTCACTTTGTTTCCTTTGGCTTCCCCAACTGCTTGTTGAATGTTCTGCTGCTAATGAAACGTGACAAGTCTTCAAACAAAATGTCACATTTGTAGATTCTATTTATGTAATCTCATTTTCTTTTTTTCAATAATGAATAGTACTAATTTCACGCCCTGCATGTAATTTGCCTATATTTCTTATGCTACATGTTGATTTGGGATGTCACGGTTAAAAATTTCATTTCTTAGTATTTATCAAAACTATGCTCTTACAATAAAGCAATCATTTGACTTAATTTATTTTTAACCTATATTTTTAGGGGCATAATTTAAAGAGATCATTTTTTATAATCATTTATTAAATCGATGTGTCTTAGGGTGAGTTTGGCCCAGCGATGGAAGCTATTAAAAACACTTCTAGACATTTATTGTGATTTTTGAAGTGTTTGGCCCCAATTATAGAAATTGCTTTTAGTCAATCGTAATTTTGATGGTGTTTGACCCTCACTATCATAATCACTTTTTGGATCTCCATAAGCTAAAAATCTAAAAATCAACTTATTTTAGAAGTAACTAAAATGTTACTTTTGCAAAAGCTATTATCCAAAAATAATTATTTTATAATTGAATTTTATCATAATCAATTATTGTCAAAATCTATTTTAATAAAATTAATTCTCCTATAATTAGTTTTCGAATTGTTAGGCCAAACTCACCTTAATCTTCTCTAGTTGTACATCAATCGGTCACCACTATTAATCGAATACCACAATAGAATAGTTTAAATCAACATTATGAGAACACAAGATCACATGAACATTAATAATTAATAAAACTTTCTCAAACAAAGATGAAGATTTGGTACCAATTGATGACTTTATTAAAACTTGTACTGAAAGGTCACGTGAAAATTGAATTGCCAATAACGTGTCAATGACAAAACTAGTCCTTAAAATGTAAAAATATAGTAGGCCTACAATTAAATGTAAATTATCAGTTCCTCTTCAACTAATACACTATTAACTTCCTTTAATTTTATTTTTTGTAGTTTGGAATACATCAACTCATTTTAAATAAATTATGAAAAAGAAAAATAGAAACTCATTATAAGTAATCCCGATTTACTTTGGCCTCTTGTTTGTCATTTTTCGATTAATCTATCTTTTATGGCATATGAACAAATATCATTTTCGGCTCTTGATTTTCTTTTAGTATTAAGATAGTCTCTTGATTTTCTTTTACTATCTTAATACTAAAGAAAATCAAGAGCCGAAAAGGATATTTGTTCATATGCCATACAAAATTAATTTTTTATTTGCCTCTATATTTCTCTCTAACTACTTACGTTTATATGTGTGCTTGTTTGTTAAATATTAAATTACTTGATAGGTTCATTTGATGTAAAGGTAAAGTTGGATTCGTACTATACATTCAATTAATTTTAAACGACATTTTTCGATTGAATAAATTCTCAAGGTCAAGCTGATAAATTAAAGAAACTATAAAATCTATCTATATACATATAAAAGTAGAGTTAGCATAAGAAAATTTCTTCCTTTTTTTTTTTTTTTTAAATTAATATACCCCTATTTAAATTATATTGTGATATTTAATTTTTCTGTACGAGTTAGCATAAGAAAATTTCTTCCCTTTTTTGTGAAGACTAATATACCCCTATTTAAATTGTATTGTGATATTTAATTTTATGGCAATAAAATAAAAGAAAAAAAATTCTAGAAGTCTATCCTACATCAACCTTATAATTATCTTTTAAAGTTTTACAACTCATTAAAACATTAATGATAAAAAAAAATTTATTCTATATTTCTTCAAAAATTTCTTTGAAAAGTTATTACTTATTAAATAACCTCAAAAATATTAAAGAGATTGAAAAAAAAAATTATGTCACATTCAAGCTACATGAATAAAAAAAATGTACTATTTAGTTAACTAAAAAATGTCCCAAAAAAGTCAAAAGATAGAAATTGTTAAAATCAACAATTCGATCAAAAATAGTAAAATCAATGGGAAAATGGATCATATAGAAAGAAAAGCGAGTTAAAGCAAAAAAAAAATGGTGACTTGATAAAACAACAAGGTTAACCAGCAAAAAAATGGGTAAAACCGGTAAAAAAAATGGATCAAATTGATAAAAGAACAAACAAAAAAAAACGGTGAATTGATAAAACAACAAGGTTAACCGGCAAAAAAATGGGTAAACTGGTAAAAAAATTGAAGACATCGGCTAAACACGGGATAACAAAAAAATGGATCAAACCGATTAAAGAAACAAAAAAAAAAAAAGAGTTAATTGGCAAAAAAAAATGAAATATGTGATAAAATATGTTAAATAAGAAAAAGAATAAGTAAAATCAGACTAAAATTAGGTTAAACCGGAGAGAATGAGTGAATTGATTAACAAATATGAAAATCAATTAATGGGTTAAACTTGAGAATGGATGGATCGATTAATAAACTGGACAAACATAAAAAAAATTGTGAACGAACGGGTTAAAATAACAAAAAGGAAATGATAAACTCAATGTAAAAGCATGTAAAATTAATATTTCTTTCGTAAATTTTTAAGAAATTATCGCTTATTAAAGAACCTAAAAATAAAATAAAAGGCCACCCGTTAAACTCAAATATTCTCCTCTTTCTTGTGCTTCCAGTACTAGATAACCTCTCATTCCATCTTTACTGTTCTCGCTAATGCTTTTCCAAGGCCTTCGGGCTATAGGAATAATAAAATATTATTTAGTTAACTGAAAAACTTATAATCAAAATATAGAATGGTTAAAATTGGTGAAAAATGATAAAATTCTATTAAAAATATATATGATAAAATCAATGGAAAAATGAGTTAGATAGAAGAAAAATGAGTTAAAGAAAAAAATGGTGCAATTGATAAAACTTGCAAAAAATGGGTAACTGGTAAAAATTAATGATATTGACTAAATATGGGATAATTAAAAACAAATGGTAAACTCAATGTAAAAGCAGATAAAATCGATGAAAAAAAATGTTAAAATAAAAAAATTGATTAACTTAGTGTAAAAATAAGTTTACTCGATAAAATTGAGGGTAATTGGTAAAAAGGGGTTAGATTAGTTAAAAATGGATTAGGCATGTGATTAAAAATGAATGAACTCATAAAAAAATAGGTATAACCGGTAAAACTGCTTAAAGGTTTAGATGAAAATATAAAGGTCAAGGAAGAAAAGAATTGATATTGTTCATTAGTTCAAATGATTGTTTTAGAATAATAATTATGTAGACATGTAGTTTTATATTATAAATACTTAGTAATTTAAGTTCATTTTTTATTTTCAAGTTTTAGTTTTAGCATTTTAGGTAAGGGTGAAATTTGTTTTCTTTATTTTATATTTCAATTTTTTTTATCTCAAATTCTTTCTTTATATTTTTCTGAGTTTTTATTTGGTGGTAATTATCTAATTTATATTCGGTAATTATTATTTAAAATATTGCTTAATTATCCTTCAAATTATTTCTCACAAAATTCAAGTTTAACACCAAATAATATTATGTGTTAATTACTTCATTCCTTTATCAAAAACCAAAATCTTTATTAATTATGAATTCATCCATACATCCACCAAACAATATTATGTTTCAATTTCTTCATTTATTTTGTTTCCTTCGGTTATAAAAGAATGAGATGAAAATGAGAAAAAAAAATTGAGATTGAAAAAAGAAAGTTAACAAAATAAATGAAGAAAATAAAGCATAATGCAGTTTGGTGGATGAATGGATCCGTAATTAATAAAGATGCAATTTTATTTTGATAAGGTAATGAAAAAAATTATTATGAAAGGGGTGTCGGTATTTTTGAAATAAATACTACAAAATTACAACAGAGGGGGTAAGTGTTACAATTGATACTTTAGGGGGGGAAACTGATACCATCTTCTTAAGGGGGGAAACTGTAGTTCATCCTATAGGTATTTATGATAATAACTTTAAATTCTTGGGAACAACGTAGTAATATTTAAAGCGATTTAGTCAAAAAAATTATGTGATATGTTACTAAGACCATAATATGATGAAAAATGATTATACGATTTAACCAACATAAGAAATTAGTTAGTCACGCAAAAAAAAGCTGAAATAGGTGAAAAAATTGGTTGAATCAACATAATAATAGGTAAAATCTACTAAAATTGGGTTAAATCGGATAGAATGCATAAATTGATTAACAAATGGGATAAAACACAAAAACAGGTGAAATCGGTCAAAGAGCGTATTAAAATGAAAAAAAATAGTAAACTCAATGTAAAAGCGGGTGCAATCGATAATACATTAGATAATTCTTAAGAAATGATCAATTATTAAATAATCTTAAAAAAACCACATTTGTGCTATATAAATATAATAAAGTAATGCTTAGTTAACTGAAAAACTTATAATTAGATTAAGTTAAAAAAAATCAAAACATATAAATGGTTAAAACGGGTGCTCACGGGTAAAATTCGATTAAAAAGTATATGATAAAAATGAAAAAATGGGTTAGACCGAATAAAAATGAATTAAGCAACAAAAAATGATAAAATCGATAAAACAATGAAAAAAACCGGTAAAATATTGAATGACATTGACTAAACACATGATAACAAAAAACTGGTCAAATTGACAAAGAACAAAAACAAAAAGACGAGTTACAATGACAAAAAAAAAGGTGAAATAATTGAGAAAATAAGATAAATCAGCAAAAGAATAAGTAATATCGACTAAAATTTGGTTAAACCGGAGAAAATAACTGAATTGATTAACGAATGTGTACCACAAAAATCGGTGAAATTGGTGAAATAACGGATTAAAATAACACAAACTGGTTTAGATGGAAATGTCAAGGTCAAAGAAGAAAAGAATTGATGTTAATCATTAGCTCAAATGGTTATTTTAGAATAATAGTTATGTAGACATGTAGTTTCATATTAGAAATACTTAGTAATTATAGTTCATTTTTATTTTCAAGGGTTGGTTTTAGATATTTATGATAACAACTTTAAATTTTTGGGAACAACATAGTAATAATTAAAGCGATTTAATCATAGAAATTATGTGGTATGTCATTGAGACAATAGTATGATTAAAAATGATGATATGAATCAACTAACATAAGAAATTAGTTAATCAGGTGCACTTTTCTAATTTGATTAAAGAAATTAGTTAATCACGTGCGAAGCACGTGCACTTTTCTAATTTAAATAAAAATTTATACTTTTTGTCTTTAAAATATAATTATTAAGGTAGTACTAGTATATAATTTTATCAATATAATGTTATTACTTTTTCATCTAATAGAAAATGTGTCATTGTTAAAATTAATATATGTTTAGAATGGTTTCGTGTGTGTATATATATAATAGGGGTAAAAGTTCATATTCGAAAGAAAGATCATAAAAATGTTCTTCTAACACTACATAACACATTTTGTTTATCAACGAATTTTTTCAGAAAAATCAGTCATTAAACATGTTTAAGCTACGTAATTAGCAAAGGGATGAAATTTGACACTGAAACCCTCATCTCTAAATTTGAGCAACGTATGTAGCGACCATTTCTTTTGCCACTAATTTTCTTATTTAGCGACAAAAAAACAACTTATTTATTTAGCGACCTATTTTATTTCGTCGCTATTTTTGTAAAGATCGTTGCTAAATTTCACACTTTAGCAATGGATAAGGGTTCTCAACTCTCTCAAGGAATAATATTTATCAAATCAACTCATGTATTAAGTTGTCACTTCCCAGCTTCTCAAGGAAAATGGGATATGAATCTACCTCTTCTTTCCAAGTCCTTCATATTGTGGCACTACATTGTATTGCCATGGGTATGAACATATGCGTAGCTCCCCCACCTGATAGAATAATGTCCTGCAAGCCAACTGTTTTGGCTGCATTTAATTGAAAGGACCATTCGATTGGATTAATAAATGCATTTATATATATGGTCAACTTTATCTTATGTAATAATTATCTACGCATAAGGATAGAAGTCCTTAGATCACAGGGCTATGGGACAACCCGTGGACTGATCTCCAAGGCCGTGATCTAGAACATATTCAAGAGTCATAGAATCCAATCGAGATAGGACATCGTTGGATTCGGTTAGACTCTCACTGTTGTGTATACTCCGATGAACTGGAGGACGCTGGGGTCCACGAGCGTGACTGGGATAGTCGATACACATAAGTGGGTGGTTTGCTGGGATGGCAAGCGCACTGAATACCCCAACTAGGAAATAACTCACCATGGAAGCGGTAGTCGCATATCGGGGATGAAGTTATTCCAATTTACAATAGTATACGAGGAACGATCCCTAACTACTTGAGATGATAGGGTTTATCTGGTGCGAGAACGTCTATGCTTAGATATGAGTCCCGACTGACTGGAGATCGCCAGAAAGTCTCTGTGGACTCATATTGGGTATAGAGGAACTCGTATGCAGATTCATATCATCAACAAATGATCCATTGACCCGACTTGATAGGTTGGGAAATTCTCCTATGGATTTCTGTGAGAAATTAATTCTGGTAAAATCCTCGGCCGAGGTATCTGACGGCTTTATGTAAGTAGCTCATAAAGGTTAAGTCAAAGAGAATTATTTCGAGACCAGAATGCATAAGGTCAAGACAAAAGAAAAGGGAAACCGATGAAAGACCATACCCTTAAGTCTCGACTGGGAGATTGATCGATGGAGAGATTATGGCGTATATGGAAATTGTAAATGATAAAAGGTTCACTGAATTAATTCACCAGTGATTGGGCTCCATGGGCTTGTGGCTGGACATCGACCGTGGAGTGTGGGAGAATTCCCAAATTGGCAGGGGTGCTAATTTTGGAATGATCAATCGACAGAGTGTTCGATTGATTTAGAGTAAGTCTTACTCGAATAATTAAATAATATTTAATTATAACCCACGGCCAATTATGTGGTGAACCTACGGGGGCATACACAATACACATGAAGCGAAAGCGAGGAAATAAGAACGACCGAGTCGACTGGGTCGATTATTATGGATGGGTCGACTGGGTCGACCCAATTGGAACAAAATGGGATCCAATTGGAATTGGATCAGGATCATAAATTAAATTGAAATTTAATTTGTGGATTAATTAATTAAGTTGGATTTAATTAATTAGAAGGGATTTTAATTAAATGGACTTAGAGTCTGATTTAATTAAATAGGAGATTAAGTTAATTAATTGGGCTATTTAATTGGGAGATTAAATAAAGCCTGGTCAAAATTAATTAACTGGGCCATGAATTAATTAGAAGACTTGGTCTTCTAATTAAAGAGGGCCATGGCCCATGTAGGAGAGAGGAAACCTAGTCCTAGGACTAGGTTAGGGAGATAACTATAAGTAGCCTTCTTGTAGTTATTTTTCACACAACTCAACAAGCAAAATTTGAGCAAGAGCAAAATTTTCTCTCCCTCTCCCAAGCAATAGTCGACCGAACCCATTCTTCCCTTTGGAAGAATTTTTTCGTTTTCGACTTTGTTCCAAGATCGTTCCTAAATCCTAGATCATAATATATCTTGTGTTCTAGCTGATCAAGATTTATTATTTTCGTGTAATTGTGGTGTATCAACCCGTAGAGGCGCAACACGTGGGGCGCTACTGCAGAGCTTGGATCGATTTGGCTGAGGAGATATTCAGAGTTCATTTTTGCTAGCCGAGGATTTGCAAGGAGATAGGTATAACGTGCAAATTTATACTATCGTTTTATTTATGTTCATATATATACACCTAGAGTAGTATCCTGGCAAGATTCCGTAAGAGGTCCTAAAAATTATTAAATTCCGCTGTGCCTAGGGCTGATTATCTTACCGAATCCCAACAGTGGTATCAGAGCCAGGTTTAGGCTTTGTATATATATGAATTTGCAAATTCTGTGTTATAAATCATATGTTTGATTTATGTATGGCTAGTTCTTTAACTGCATATGTTTTAGGACGTAGATCTGTTAACTTAGAGTTAATGTGAAATTTTTGATTCGAAATTTTATCGTGTTAATTTTTATTTTGGATTGGGATTTAATTAATTGGATCTATTTAATTAAATCAAAAGTAATCGAACAAGAAAAATTATATATTTTTGGGATCAACCGCGGTGGCACGTGGCAGTGCGCAGCAGCGCACCGCGGCTAGGCAGCCACCGCATGCTGCCATACGCGGCAGCGCGTGAACAGCGCGCTGTCTGCGCGTGCAGCACACGGCAGCCGCCCTCGGGCAGTTTGCCGCGTGCTGGCAACGCGCAGCAGCATGCTGCTACGCGCTGTCACGCGCGGCAGCAGCCACTGCGTGGGGCTCACGCGCGGCTTCCGTGGCCATGTGTTTGCTGCCACGTGGCAGCGTTCATTGCGTCACTACGTGGCTGAATTTTGGTTGATCTCAAACTCACCTATTTTGGAAGTCCTGAAAATCTTGGAGATTTGGTTGTTATGGAATCTTGGTGAATCTTGGATTGATCTTAGAGATCTAATTAACAAGGAAACTTAGAGTTTCATTTGTTATAAGACATTAATTAGAATTAATGTCTAGTAAGTTACCAAGATTAAAAGATCTTAGAGATCTTATTAAACAAGGAAACTTAGAGTTTCAATTGTGATAAGAGATTTAATTAAAATTAATCTCTCCTAGTAAGTTACCAAGATTAAAGATCTTAGAGATCTTATTAAATTAGGAAACTTGGAGTTTTGGATAAGGTATAAATCTTGGAGGATTTGGACACTACCTTAGTTAACTAATCTAATCAAAATAGGATTATCTTGAGAATCTTAGAGATTTGTAAAATTGGGAAACTTAGAGTTTTGGATAAGATAGTAATCTTGGAAGATTTGTAACTATCTTAATTAACCAACTTTATCAAGATAAGAGTTGTAGATTACTTAGAACTCAAGTAAGAGTTAATTAATCTTAGAGATTAATTGTTAATTCAAAATTAAATTAACTTGGATAATTTTTGTGAATTAAAATTAAAGGAGCCGGTAAATTTACATTTGTGCCCTTATGTGAATTTATGCATGTTCTTGAGTGAATATGTGGATTTGTCGATTTTGCCCTTAAGCCCTGTGTAGTTTTGGTTTATTTATTTTATGGGTTGTAATTAAATGAGCCTGATTGGTGCCCTTGCTTGCGCAAACGAATGTAATAGAATAGGGCATTTATTTTTATAAGCTAGGCTTAGATTAGACTTGGAGCCGAGAAGACCTCATGAAGACTTGGAGATCCACATGGAGGCCCATTACCTTGGAGGACATGGAGGCCCAATTCATTACATGGAGGCCCAATCAAGGTGGATATTACAAGAAGGCCCATGATGTATGGGTTTGAAAATTGTAATAGATAGGACATTTAATTTCCACCCTAGACTGACCAATTGGTCCATCATGTGGCTCGTGATGGATCGCATAGGATGGGCAATCGATCAATCGTATATGCAATGCTAGGTGATGAATGTTTACTTTTTCGTAATTATTCTTTGGTGTATGAGATGCATGCTTAGGATAGAAAAACGTAAACAAGATAATTGATAATCTGATGAGACCTCGCACTTGAACATTTCATAAAACCTCCAATTGAACCTAAAAATTCAATTATAATATTAAATCGTAAAACGGGCGCATATGAATGGTGTCTATGGTCCGAGCCTATCCAATTACTAGGTCTTAGGCATATCGTACGAATAAATCTCGATGTCTCACGAGTCGTGGGTCGAGCTATAGGAAGATGATATGTCTATTGCCTCGATGCACAG
Source organism: Penstemon eatonii (assembly GCA_038501285.1). Classification (NCBI taxonomy): domain Eukaryota; kingdom Viridiplantae; phylum Streptophyta; class Magnoliopsida; order Lamiales; family Plantaginaceae; genus Penstemon; species Penstemon eatonii. The sequence continues at coordinate 52,456,788 of CM076715.1, read as the reverse complement.
TTTAGTGCCAAGGGAGGGGATAGCAAGGTTCTAGGCACTGTCTCACGAGTCGTGGGGCGTCTAGGATTGAACTATTTCTCTTCACGAGTATTGGACATGATTTAACGCGAGTAAGTATGGATGTCTCACGAGTCGTGGGTCCATAACAAAAACCGAGGCTAAATGAACTCAAGGGTTAGCTGGGATAGTTAACCGGCGACATGATCGCCCACCAAGTGGATCGATTGGTATGGCCAACGAGTCGTGGGTACTGAGCGATTGCATTTGGGCCTTGAGCCCATTAGGAAATTTTTATTTCCCGAACCTTATGTGGGGGCATAAGTATTTGACAAAAATAGTGGGAGTAATTTACAAATGAAAACCATGTTTGTAAATTATGCATTGATATTAATCTGCCGCGTATTTATCGTCATGTTTATGATAGTTTTTCATAAGTTATGTATCCATGAATATTTACCATCATACTTGAATCAAATAAATTGACTGAACCCAAAGGAATTTTGAATGACTTCAAAACTTGAGAAATTATTCTCGAGTCCAAGCAAGGACTAATCTCCTTACAAAGATTTCATTGTTTTTCCTTTCGAAGTTACACTTCGACTGGAATAGTGATAGGTTTCACCAAGCTGCCTTTTTCGAAGTTACTCTTCAAATAAGAAAGGTGATAAGTTTCACCAGAGGGTTGAGGATGGTTCTCAAGCCCAAATTTTCTTGAAGGCTAACATGAAGTCTCCCATAAATGGGAAGTAACATCTTGTGAAAAGGCCTCAAAAGGCTCGAGAGATGGAAGAAGAGGAATGAATCCTCTCTGAAGGGAAATAACTTTGGAGGTTTTTCTGTAAGGATGATAAGTTGTAAAGTCAATCAAAATAGTTCTTCCATGGATTAAGATCAAGGGAAAGAAGGAATTGAACCTAGTCTTTCCGTAAAGGATGATCACATTTTATTGAACTTAACCTTATGGTCAAGTAATGCATAAGGGTGTTGAACGCCCGATGAAGTACTCATTGATGCATTGAATGCATCTAAAGCCATGAATTATTTAGATCATTAGAATTTGCTTATACCATCCCTTGTCTTAAGAGATGTGATAGTTCCATAATGGTTGGAACTGATTGCGCTATAATATTTATACGCAAAAGATGTACATAAGCAAATGAGTATGGATACTCATATAATGACTAAATATAATATGCATAGTCAATAAAATACAAATAATCAAGATTTCACACACTTGAGTCGTTGTAAACCGAAAGGCAATACACGAATACTAAAACATATTTCCGAATTAAAAGATTCAAAGACTGAGCTCGACTAGGTCGAGCTTGACTGAGATGCTGTACATAGTAACCGACTTTCGAATCTTGCTTAATGGAAATTAGATTTAGTAGTTGGTTTCTAGGCAACCAAGAGGCATAAACAATTGCAATGGATTTAATCCATATAAAAGTGTGTAGAAACACTAAAGCATTAGTGGGAGATAAGGCGTCTCTAGTACCCTCATGGGTAAAAGTACGTTGTGATGTACAAATCCAAATTACTTTTGGAATAAAAGAAAAGAGAGCCTAATCAATGAAAGCATGTAAGAGATTTGAATCTATTCAAAATCAAACATGCATAGGCAGTACGCCATTGATTATTTAAATAGAGAATTAGATTCTCGAAATGTAAGACCCGCTCGAAACGTTGTATGTTCTCAAGCATTCTGGACATGTAAATGTCCATTAAGAAATCTTACATGAAATTCCTTATTCAAACAAATAAAACTTGATCGAGAAAATCGAAGATACTGAGCTAAGTATCTCTGAAGCCAGTTCCAAAACATATCACGTGATATGAGTTTTGGTATTGTACCTTCATATGCATTCATGCGCATATAGGGTCTCCCGCTTATGTGAATAAGATAGTGGGAGATAAGTTGGACGTAAAGTCCATCTTATGCAATTCGTGGGGTATCCAGAAAACTCAATAGGATACGAGTTCTACGATCCTACAAGACAAACTACGTTTGTCTCAAGGAACGCACACTTCTTGGAGAAGGATTTCTTGGTGAACAAGAAGGAACACAACGTAGAACTAGATGAGGTCACTGAAGTTGAAAAAGGCCGAAGAGGTCGATCAAGCTGACCCATCACCACAGGCAGTGGAAGAACAAGAGCATGAAAGTGCACCAGAGAGTACACCGATACTTCGTTGGTCAGAAAGACAACGTAGAGAACCCGAGAGGTACTACGGTCTGCTGCATGAGACTAGACAGTCTCTAACCGACCCAAGGACTTACGAAGAGGCTATGCTAGGCATAGACTCGGGAAAGTGGCGTGAAGCCATGGAATTCGAATTGGACTCCATGCACTCGAACAAGGTCTGGGCCTTGGTAGATCCACCAGTGGGAGTAGCTCCCGTGGGTTGCAAGTGGATCTATAAGCGAAAGCTTGGAGTGAACGGAGAGGTAATAACCTACAAGGCGCGATTAGTGGCAAAAGGATACACTCAAAGGCCAGGCATCGACTTTGAGGAGACCTTCTCGCCCGTCGCAATGCCTAAATCCATTCGAATCTTGCTGGCCATAGCTGCGTGGTATAACTACGAGATATGGCAGATGGATGTAAAGATTGCCTTTCTCAATGGGGACATTGACAAGGAGATCTACATGGAGCAACCAAAAGGATATGCATCCAAAGGAGATGAACACAAGGTGTGCAAACTCCAGAGGTCCATTTATGGACTGAAGCAAGCTTCCCGAAGTTGGAACATCCGTTTCGATGAAACAATCCAAACTTTTGGATTCATAAAAAACGTGTTCGAACCTTGCGTGTACAAGAAGGTCAGTGGGAGTACAGTTGAATTTTTGTGCTTTATGTTGATGACATTCTTCTCATTGGGAACAAATGTGAAAGTGTTGTCCGAAACCAAAGCATGGTTATCTACACAATTCTCGATGAAGGATTTGGGAGAAGCATCATTTGTACTAGGTACAAGGATCTACCGAGATAGATCAAAAGGACTGCTGGGCCTCTCCCAATCCCAGTACATAGATAAAATCTTGAAAAGATTTAGCATGGAAGAATCCAAGAGAGGATTGCTTCCAATGAGACATGGAATTGCACTCTCTAAGTCTATGGCCCCAAAGACCCCTGAAGAGAGAAGCAATATGTCTCAAGTACCATATGCATCCGCAATAGGAAGCATAATGTATGGTACGTTATGTACGAGACCAGACGTAGCATACGCTTTAAGCGTTACAAGTCGCTACCAGTCTGATCCAGGTGAGCAGCACTGGATAGCCGTAAAGGCAATTCTGAAGTACCTGAGAAGGACTAAGGAATTGTTCTTGGTATACGGTGGAGGATAATTGAAATTGGAAGGCTATACTGATTCTAGCTTCCAATGTAATGTGGACGACTTCAAGTCGACATCTGGATACGTGTTCTGACTCAATAGTGGTGCGGTAAGCTGGAAGAGCTCCAAGCAAAACACTACCGCAGATTCAACCACCGAGACAGAATACATTGCCGCGAGTGAAGCAGCAAAGGAAGGTGTTTGGATGAAAAACTTCATCTAGGAATTGGATGTGATACCTAGCATTGTCGAGCCATTACTATCTTCTGTGATAATAATGGAGCTATCTCGCAAGCGAAGGAGTCGAGATCTCATCAGAATCCAAGCACGAACTAAGACGATACCATTTGATATTTATATCATTGGTAGAGGAGACGTAAAGATGGAACGTGTCACCTCAAGGGATAATACGACGGACCCGCTGTCTAAGCCATTGCCTCAAAGGCATCTGAAAACATCTGTCTAAGATGGGAATCAGAAGTATGAAAAGTTGGCTTTAGTACAAGTGGGAGATTGATAGAATAGTGTCCTGCAAGCCAACTGTTTTGGCTGCATTTAATTGAAAGGACCATTCGATTGGATTAATAAATGCATTTATATATATGGTCAACTTTATCTTATGTAATAATTATCTACGCATAAGGATAGAAGTCCTTAGATCACAGGGCTATGGGACAACCCGTGGACTGATCTCCAAGGCCGTGATCTAGAACATATTCAAGAGTCATAGAATCCAATCGAGATAGGACATCGTTGGATTCGGTTAGACTCTCACTGTTGTGTATACTCCGATGAACTGGAGGACGCTGGGGTCCACGAGCGTGACTGGGATAGTCGATACACATAAGTGGGTGGTTTGCTGGGATGGCAAGCGAACTGAATACCCCAACTAGGAAATAACTCACCATGGAAGCGGTAGTCGCATATCGGGGATGAAGTTATTCCAATTTACAATAGTATACGAGGAACGATCCCTAACTACTTGAGATGATAGGGTTTATCTGGTGCGAGAACGTCTATGCTTAGATATGAGTCCCGACTGACTGGAGATCGCCAGAAAGTCTCTGTGGACTCATATTGGGTATAGAGGAACTCGTATGCAGATTCATATCATCAACAAAGGATCCATTGACCCGACTTGATAGGTTGGGAAATTCTCCTATGGATTTCTGTGAGAAATTAATTCTGGTAAAATCCTCGGCCGAGGTATCTGACGGCTTTATGTAAGTAGCTCATAAAGGTTAAGTCAAAGAGAATTATTTCGAGACCAGAATGCATAAGGTCAAGACAAAAGAAAAGGGAAACCGATGAAAGACCATACCCTTAAGTCTCGATTGGAGATTGATCGATGGAGAGATTATGGCGTATATGGAAATTGTAAATGATAAAAGGTTCACTGAATTAATTCACCAGTGATTGGGCTCCATGGGCTTGTGGCTGGACATCGACCGTGGAGTGTGGGAGAATTCCCAAATTGGCAGGGGTGCTAATTTTGGAATGATCAATCGACAGAGTGTTCGATTGATTTAGAGTAAGTCTTACTCGAATAATTAAATAATATTTAATTATAACCCACGGCCAATTATGTGGTGAACCTACGGGGGCATACACAATACACATGAAGCGAAAGCGAGGAAATAAGAACGACCGAGTCGACTGGGTCGACTGGGTGAATAATCGACTGGGTCGATTATTATGGATGGGTCGACTGGGTCGACCCAATTGGAACAAAATGGGATCCAATTGGAATTGGATCAGGATCATAAATTAAATTGAAATTTAATTTGTGGATTAATTAATTAAGTTGGATTTAATTAATTAGAAGGGATTTTAATTAAATGGACTTAGAGTCTGATTTAATTAAATAGGAGATTAAGTTAATTAATTGGGCTATTTAATTGGGAGATTAAATAAAGCCTGGTCAAAATTAATTAACTGGGCCATGAATTAATTAGAAGACTTGGTCTTCTAATTAAAGAGGGCCATGGCCCATGTAGGAGAGAGGAAACCTAGTCCTACTAGGACTAGGTTAGGGAGATAACTATAAGTAGCCTTCTTGTAGTTATTTTTCACACAACTCAACAAGCAAAATTTGAGCAAGAGCAAAATTTTCTCTCCCTCTCCCAAGCAATAGTCGACCGAACCCATTCTTCCCTTTGGAAGAATTTTTTCGTTTTTGACTTTGTTCCAAGATCGTTCCTAAATCCTAGATCATAATATATCTTGTGTTCTAGCTGATCAAGATTTATTATTTTCGTGTAATTGTGGTGTATCAACCCGTAGAGGCGCAACACGTGGGGCGCTACTGCAGAGCTTGGATCGATTTGGCTGAGGAGATATTCAGAGTTCATTTTTGCTAGCCGAGGATTTGCAAGGAGATAGGTATAACGTGCAAATTTATACTATCGTTTTATTTATGTTCATATATATACACCTAGAGTAGTATCCTGGCAAGATTCCGTAAGAGGTCCTAAAAATTATTAAATTCCGCTGTGCCTAGGGCTGATTATCTTACCGAATCCCAACACCACCACTATCTAGACGTACTCCGCACTTAATCGTTGCAAAAGACGGTAGTGGAAATTTCACGACCATTTCTGAAGCATTGAGTGCAATGCCTCATAAATACACGGGAAGGTATGTAACCATGCCTTCTTTTTTCATTCTCTTAGTTGCCTTATTGTTTCACTTTATATGGATCTGAACATAATTTGAAATTGTAAACTTGTAATCATTTATACATATATGTAATTTATGTAAAGACTGGCATCTACAAAGAGAACGTAATTGTTACTCAACAGATGGGTAACATTACCATGTACGGTGATGGATACAAGAGATGTATCGTCACCGGAAACAAAAACTTTAAAGATGGATTTAAGTTGCCAGATACAGCTACATTTGGTAATTCAATAAATTCGTTGAGTTTTTATAATACATATTAAACAAAAACTTTATTTAATTTGCAGCCGTTCTCGGAGATGGATTCATGGCCCAATATATTGGGTTCATAAACATTGCAGGTCCAATAAAAGAACAAGCAGTGGCACTCCAAGTGCATGCCGACCATGCTATTTTTCTAAATTGCCTAATGGAAGGGTACCAGGATACCTTATACGCCAATTTGGGAAGGCAGTTATATCAAGACTGTCAAATAACTGGAACTATCGATTTTATATTTGGTGATGCCAAAGCAGTGTTCCAGAACTGCAATATCTACCTGAGAAAGCCGCTTAAAAATCAAGAGAACGTTGTCACGGCTCAAGGCAAGGAAAAAAATAAAGACAACTTGGATGGAAGCATTTCTATGGGTCTATCTAAGGGTCATTTGTGGTGAAGACCCCTTTGTGCGCAGAGTATACAGCAATATGGTGGGATCCCGAGGCGTGGTGGAGGCACATCCTGCGATTTACATCCTTCAGGGTTCTAGGGCAAGGGTTCTGAGGATCCAGGATTAGTCTAGTGTAAGCTTGTACAACTGGGTTATAAATAATAATAATAATAAGAATAATAATAATAAAGACAATACGGGGTTCGTACTCCAGAATTGTAACTTCCTAGCAGATCACACACGAGAGAGAGTGAGAGAGAGAGAGAAGGGAAAATTTAAGAGTTATCTCGGCAGGCCATGGAAGTTGTACTCTACAACCATAGTGATGGAGTCATATATTGGCGATTTAATTTCGCCAAACGGGTGGTTGTAATGGAATGGAACTCGAGGGATCGAGACTCTATTTTATGCTGAATTTAACAATAGGGGACTAGAGTAAGGCACTTCTGATAGAGTGACATGGCCGGGCTATAGAGTGATCAAAAGAAAAGAAGCAATGAGGTTTACTGTTGGTCCATTCTTATAGGGTGAGACCTGGCTGACCAATCTTGGAGTTCCCGTACATTTTGGTTTATTCCCTTGGGGGCTGTTTGGAAGGACCTAATAGGGGGTATTAGGTTATATATGACTTAATATGGGTTAATACAATGTTTGGTGGCATTGCTCTAATACCGGGTCAAATTAATTAAATCCTTACGACCTGTATTAAGACTAGATTAGTTAATCCGGAAAAATATGGATTAGGTAAAATATCACTTATAACCTCAAATTTACATATTTTCTTTTTAACATATCATTAAATATCATAAACTCTTCTCAAATATCTGAAAATGTATTAATATATGCCTAAATTCATAACTCTACAAAACATATTACGATATATTCTTTTAATGTAATATAACTCAATCAAATCTACTAACATATTTTTAATATGTCTTTAATCCGGTTCCAATCTAATCCATCTTAATCCCATATACCTTACCAAACGGCCTCTTGATGTATAATTTTAAGGAATAAAATATCACTACAAGAAAAATAAATTTTAGTGACAAAATATTAAGTGACATTGTTGAAATTGTCATTTTTTTGCATACATTTAATGATAAGAATATTAGTTTTGTCACAATAATAATAGTGACAAGTGTAATAGTGACAGAATATATTTTTAAGTTGTCACTAATGGATATTAGTGACAAGTTTATGGAACTTAAGTTGTCACTATTGACAATTAATGACACCCTTTCAGTGACAACTTAGTGACAATAAATATTGTCACTATAATTTAGTGATAACTTTTTAGTTGTCACTATTGGGGTATCACTAAATGTCAATAGTGACAATTTTTTAACATTTATTGTCACTAGTGTGTCTATATACATCAGTTTGGTAACAATATTAAAATTCTTGTCACTTTGTCATTTACTATTTTGTCACTAAAATTTAAATTTTTTGTAGTGTATGTACATTTTATGTTATTCATTTTCAATTATTTTGTTAATAATAAAGAGATTGCGTATGTTTGTAAGTTATGTAATCAAATTGTAATTTTCGTAAATTTTACTAAGCAATCAAACGTGAGATGGAAATCATACATTATTTTATTAACTTTGTTGATATAATAAAAAAATCACATAATTTAAAGTATACCAATAAAGTTAGTTGTTGATCATCAATTATCTATAATCCAGAGGCGGAGCCAGCCAATTTTGAACTTAATCTATTGTGCGTTACTAATTACTGTTGGTGGCGTTTAACAATATGTGTAATAAAAATATACTCGCCAATATATTTCTTATAACTATAGTAATTATTAACTACAGTTCGAATAAACGGTATAATACTATATATATACATATATAGATATAATACTATATATATATATATATATATATATATATATATATATATATATATATATATATATATATATATATATATATATATATATATGAACTCTAAAATAATTAAAGTAGTGGAGTTTGACAATTGCAATTCAATAATCAAATGAATACAGAACTTTAAACTTCAAATTGAAAAATTCTACGATAACTATTATTATGGAAAATTAAAGAGCATGAAAATACATTGTTAAGAAAACTTAATTAGATTATTTAAGTGATGTTAATTCAACAGAGTGAATAAAATATGTTTTATACTATGAACAATGAACACACAAATAATTCAAAGACATAAACTTATTCCATGTTTAGTATATGTGTCAAAATGCTATGTAAAAGAAAAGTTGTACACACTTTTAAACTTTTTAAAATTTGTATATTTAAAATCGAACGGATTTGTGACCAGATGATTTTTTTTATATTTTTTATTTTTTTGTGGAAAAAGAACAAATTAAGTATTGCAAAAGAAATGACCTACTAGAATGGACTCATGAAAATAGAAATAACGAGTAGACTGAGGCTGCAGATGCAATTTGCTTAAGACAATACTTCAGAGGCTGCCTACGGTGCACATAGTGTTCCCCGATAGTGTCCCAAGATACAACAATCTAGATCCTTGTTGTTTTTTACAAACAAGAAGCCACGGTTGACTTGGAACAAACAAAACTTCGACTAGAATTTTATTTAATTCGAAAAGTAGAGAAGAGATAATTATTTATACTTTATTTATTGAAAAAATAGTGTAAAGAATTGGACAGATCCTTCTCCTATTTATAGCAATTGAAAAAATATTGCTAGAGGGTCACAATGGTTCAAATTTAACTTAAGCAATGGTTCAGACCGAACGAGTGCCATCCGTTCGGTTCAAAATCCGACCAAACACTGGCACCCGTTCATTCAAAATTGGGTGAAAAAATACGGACCCTTCTCAGACCTTCTAGAAATGGGTTTCGCGGATCATATTCGGATCTTCCACGGATCTTTGTGTAAAATTTAGACTTTAAATAGTTATTGGGCCCTAGAATAATTCTAGACCCATTCCTACAAAGAACGGATCCTTCTCAGAATTGGGTGGAAAAATATCAATCCTTCTCAGACCTTCTAGAAACAGGTCTAGCGGATCCTATTCGGATATTCCACAGATCTTTGTGTAAAGTTTAGACTTTAAATAGTTATTAGGCCTTGGATTATAGGCCCATTCCTACAAATTTTTTTCTTTGAAAGCTTGGTACCCTCTTTATTGCAACTTCGAAGCTTAAATTTTCCTTCTTTCCCATGTTGGATGAAGATACACAATCTTCTCTTAGCATTTCAATCATTAAGGTGTAATGAACTTTGGCCAATTAGACTCAATCCAATTAGTTATAATTAATCCAATTACACCAAGAATTACATCCTAATCACCCACCCGCAACCCTAGCCAATTCTACTTCCAATGTTATACTTATGCATTACCAATTACATCCTAATATTCTTACTTTTTTTATTAAGTCTTTTAGCCCACTTCCAACCCTTTGTACTAGGTAATTGATACTTATCAAATAGCTAATTGGGAATTAGGCCCAATAATACTTGCTTACCTGTTGTTGGTTAATAAAAATCATTGATAACGTATGTTTCTTTTTTTTGGGATAAAAACGATAGATTTTATGAGTCAATTCAAATCATCGTTTACAAAATTCAAAGTACGACTAGGTAGATCAAGAAATTCATCAAAAGTAGCTAATCTAGCTAAAGAGTGGGCGGCCCTATTACAATTCCGCCTAACTAACAAGATAGAAAACTCATCAAGAGAGGTGGCCAAACGCTTAACATCATCAACGATTGTACCAATATCCGACAAGTTAGTCTCTCCATCTTGTATCGCCTTTATAAATGAGCTGCAATCCCCTTCTAATGCTACTCTTCTCCAACCCTTTGAAATAGCAAGCATGATCGCCTCCTTCGCCGAAAGTGCTTCAACAATTTCAGGGGTGAGTATGGAATGAAGACATCTAGTTTTCCATGCCAAGCACACCCCATCACTATTTCGGGCAATGACACCAAGTCCCACATCAACAACCTCTTTAAAGAATGCCCCATCAAAGTTCAACTTGACAACCCCTGTACTTGGCTGAATCCATCTCCCAATCAGCTCTAGATTGGCAAGGCTCTGTGTCGGAGTCACCGCAGCCCCCCTTGCCGTCGCCAAACAGAAACTCTCCAAATAAGCGATGGAGAAATCAGCCATTGCTTTCGGGTCATCAAATTCTTCACCAAACAACTTCTGATTTCTATTGTACCAAAGTGCCCAACAAATGACCCCAACTTGTTCAAGCACCTGTTTGCCGGCAATGCCTCGAATTTGTTGGAACCAATCAACCAAGCTACCAGTTTCAGCCACACTTACAACATACCATGGAATATTGGATATCGCCCATACCTGTCTAGTAAAAGAACAATGCTGGAAGAGATGATGTGAGGTTTCCTCCATACATTTGCAAATCAAACACGTGACTTCAGTTTTTAGTTTCTGCATACGAAGATTAGTTCTTGTTGAAAGATCATCTTTGCACAGACGCCACAAAAATACACAAATTTTGCTTGGAATTTTTAGAGACCAAATCCATCTCCAATCTGATGTATTTGCACTACTTGTTGAACCGAACCGGGCTGCATATGTCGCTTTTTCATTGCCATGGCAAGTTGATAAGCAGATTTCACCAAGAATCTACCATTCTTCGTGTAGTTCCATACGATTATATCTTGATTTTGGCTATCACCCAAAGGTATTGCAAGTATTTCCTTGGACTCAGCCTCCCAAAAGCTTTCCTCCACCAAATCTCTCTTCCAGATATGGAGATCATCGTCAATAAGCTCTTTAACCATTCTATCCCATGAGAGTAAACTAGGAGGGGAAGTTAATTATTCAAAAGCTATTATCTTTAGGAATCCAATTATCACCCCAAATACGGACATTATGACCATTGCCAATTCTCCAGCGTAATCCACACTTCAAAATCTCCTTCGCCTCAACAATACTCCTCCAAGGGTTCAATAGTTGCAGTGGCAATACTTTTCTTGTTCGCAGATCCCTCTTCCCCCTTTTTGTCATCATCAGCAGGGTTGAGTTGCTCTACTTGAACAGGTGTAATGTTGATAGCAGCACCGAGCTTTCTGATGTTGAGATCCATTGTTTGAAGTTGAAGATTCTGTTGTTGTTGGTTTGACTTCAAAACTCCAGCCTGATCATTCAGATAGTCCACATTCAGTTGTAAGTGACAGGGTGGATCTGAAACAACGAAATAATGTATGAGCTTTGTAGAGGAGGTCAAGATGAAGCTATAGCCACCAAGGAAAGCTTTAATGGCGGTCGGGAAATTGAAAATTATGTGGAGGTGATGGGCATGGCGGAGATGTTGAAAGATAATTGCAAATGTACCCCTGACCAATTACAAATACCCCTGAAGAATTAAAAATTGATCGTCTAATCAAATGTGAAATAGGTTGGCCAATATTTGTATAAAATTTGTCTTTTTTAAAGGTATGATATGAAATGTATAACGTAGGCAAAAATTTGATATGAAAAGTGCAATTCTTCCATTAGTAATAAGTGATGCACCGGGGAAAAAATATAAGTTTATTGGCATTACTAATTACTACATCCCGATAACCTCAATCCAATGTTTTATGTCATAGAATATCATATATTTATGATTGATCATTTTATTTTAATGAGTTTTATTTTTATTAATTATTATTGATTTATAAAAAAAAATGATGGCTTTGAATAGTTGTGATAAAATATATAATGATAATTGATTTAGTCACCACATCTAATAAAATTGGTTCTAAAGTAAGATCATAAGAACATTATTTAGTGCATTCCATAATAGTAGTTTTCATGTCAAGTTTATCCGTTATTCACCGATGACACATGTTTCATCCGCTTCTTCATAAATTTTATCAATTTCTCGAGCATACCAGTTTTTTCACCAACTTCACCAATATTTACCAATTTCACTCGAAGTTTCATCGATTCATATGTTTTAACTGTTTAATTTTTTTTATTGAGTTTTCCTCTTTTTAATTGATTATAACATTTTTCATTGTTTTTCCATTTTTTTCGATCTTTTTTCCAATTTAAACCATTTTCTTATGATTTCACATTGTTTTTGTCGGATAAAGTTTAACTCGTTTTCACTAATTTCACATGTTATTCACCTAAATTTTTTATTGATTAAACATGTTTTCACTGACTTGAAGCTTTTTTTACTGATTTTATTTGTTTCTTTACTAATTTCACCCAAACTTTTATTAATTCTTATGTTCTCACTGTCTAACTTTTGTTTACCCGGTTTATTTTTTTCAGCGATTTATCCCCCTTTTTTTTATTGGTTATAATATTTTTCATTATTTTCTCATTTTTGGTTGATTTCTTTGGTTTCTTATTTGATCAGGTTACACCAATTTTCCATCGATTTCACCTGTTACTTTTTAACTAATTTCACTCGTTTTTACCATTTTAACTTGTTTTTATCTATTTTTCATGTTTTTTTTCACTGATTTCCCATGTTATTAACCTGAATTTTTCATTGATTAAATATGTTCTTACCAACCTTATGTTTTGACCGATTTTATCCTTTTTTAACCAACTTTACCCAATTTTATTGGGTTTCACTGGTTTCATCATTTTCTTAGAAATTCCATTCTTTTCATCGATTTCACATATTTCGACCAACTTTGCATTTAATTTAATCGATTTTACCCGTTTTCAGTCATTTTTCACAAATTTTACCCATTTTTTTATTTATCGATTTCAAATGAATTTAAGATTTCACATTCATTTTTTTCATCGATTTCACATATTTCGACCAACTTTGCATTTAATTTAATCGATTTTACCCGTTTTCAGTCATTTTTCACAAATTTTACCCATTTTTTTATTTATCGATTTCAAATGCATTTAAGATTTCACATTCATTTTTTCACCAGTTTAAAGTGCACATACATTGTACGTGTCTATTTAATTTATGTGGTATTTTGTTGTAAATCAGAGCCAAATTAACTTTCTTATGTCATGAAATAGCACATATTAATGACTGCTATTTAATTTATGTGGTATTTTGTTGTAAATCAGAGCCAAATTAACTTTATTATGTCATGAAATAGCACATATAAATGACTGCTATTCAATATATTAACTTCACCATGGGTATTTTCATTGGTTTCTCCAGTTTTTTTCGGTTCAAACCAATTTTCTAATGGTTTGACATTGTTTTTGTTGGTTGAACTCTTTTCATTTTATTGATTTCATTTATTCTTACCAGTTTAACCAATTTTCACATGTTTTTACCGACTTTAGCATTTTTCCCTGATTTTACTCGGTTTTCACATATTTCATAATTTTTTATGTAATTTCATCGTTTCACCGGTGTCATCCATTTTTTCGCGAATTTCATTTGAATTTTCATCAATTTCACATGTATTTTCCGAATTTTCAACTCAAATAAATTATACATCTTCAATTACTTTTAAGTATATCTCAAATTATTTCACTTACCTTATCATTTCAAAGATATTTCTTTACCGATCCAAGCCATTTCACTTATTATATTAATTAATTTAATTCAATTTTCATTGATTCTTATTGGTTTTTATATTTTTTTACTGACTTACTCGTTCTTGATCAATTATAACCTATTATCCATTGTTTTTCTTATTTTTCATCGATTTCTTTTATTTTCTCCTATTCAAACAAAAAGAAAATTCTACTGGCTTAGTTCATATTGTTATTGCTAGTTAAACTGTTGGTCCCAAGTGGTCAGATGAGGTCTAGAGGGGGGGGGGGGTGAATAGACCTCTGAAAATTTTGACTAAAAACCTTTTCACTTAACTGTTAGCAGACTAAGCTGATCTTTGAACAGTAAGCTGACCAAGCTGTTCTCACACAAAGTTTGAGCAGCAGAGTTGACCACTCTTCAGAGAAGTACTTAGCTGATTTCAGTAAAATCAGTTTTAAGAACATAATACTTGCAGCGTATGTTTAAAAGTGTTTTTCACAAGTAAACTAAGTTTTATAAAGTTTTTAACCCCAGTTTTGACAAACTCCTTTTTAAAATCTTTTCAACAGTTTTCTAAAGTGTTTAATGCAACTTTGAAGATATGCAAGAAAATAATGAAAGTTAAAACACAAAGAATTTTATAGTGGTTATATGGATGAAAATCCTTTAGTCTACTCTTCCAAGTCACTTAGATCTTGGGTTATACTATAAACACACATTTTACAATATACTCGGCTTACGCTCTACAACAAATGATGAGCCGTAGGTTCACAGTAGGAAATCACTAAGAAACTCTTGCCCTCTGAAGTAATATCACTCACTTAGATGGATATCTACTTCTCACAACACTCTACAATAACAGATTCACTCAGAAAATGATTTTTCTTTTGACTTCAACTAGCTTCAGTTAACAAATAACTTTGGCAGACTGGTGAGCTGTTCTTGAGTTGTTGAGACTTAGAAGATTTTGCTTTGCAGGATTGATCTCAGTTGTGTGTTGTATCTATTCTCTCTCAAACTCGTGAACTATTTATACACTTGGTTTGAAAAATGTCCGTTGAAGAGAAGACATAATTCAAATTGCCTCGAATACTGGTCCTTAAACTCTGCAAAAGGCTCTATGTACTATTGCAGTACTGTCAACAGTACTTTCTGTCAGCAGCATTAAATGCTTGAGCTGATACGAGGATTTCTTTAATCATTTGCCATAAATACCCTTCTTCAACATTTATTATTCCAAGTGCATTTATTACTGTTGGAGAGACTTCTTGATCATCTTCACTTGGCTGATATCAGAATCACTCGTCTGATGATGTAATGAGCTGATCCAAACTTGAACAAATCTGATTTGAGTCTGCTGATTTTCACCAAAATGATTTCTTCTTTCAGCAGCAGATCAGTAGTCTTATGGACCATTCTGAACTTTGACTTGTCTGATTTGTCTTTAGAGTTGATCAAAATTCTTCTAAGGGACTTTAGTAAGCATTCCTTACTTAGCTGGTTATGATGTTTTGGAAATCATCAAAACCTCCCTTTAACTTCTAGTTTCCTTGTTCATTAATCTTCATCTTCATCCAACAATTTCCCCCTTTTTGATGATGACAAAACTTCAGCTAAGTATTTGTGCCTAAACTAAAGTTTTAATTCTCAAAAATTTCTGAGATAGAAATTGTATATTGGAGTAAAAACTTGAACGTTTATAGATGGTTGAAATTCAGTACAAGTTACAAGCTTTTAACAGATAAGATTACAAGGAAATATAAATTGATACAAGGAAACAAATAAGTCCTAGTGATCTGATTCATCATTAGTTACTTCCTCTTCAATCTCCTCATACTCTTCTTCTTCATCATCATCAATCTCCTCTTCATCTTCTCCATCATTCACATCATCAGGCAGAAGGTTTTTCTTAGCAGCTTCCATCCTTTCTTGACGTTCTGCATCGTCAACCCTTCTCTTGATGCGTTCCAAATTTTTGTACTTCACAATTGGATCAAGTTGCTCCTCAGGTGTATCCTTGGATGCAGCAAGCTCTTTGTCAGATTTTACTGGGTCTTTGGATTCTTCTTTCTTCTCTTCAGCAACTTGTTCAGCAACAGTTTCCTCAGCATCTGCTTTGGCATCAACTACCTTTTCTTTAGTAGCATCAGCTTTCTCCACTTCATCAGCTTTCTCCTCAACTTGTTCAGCTGGTTTTTCAAGTATAGGCTCTGACTTCTCTTCATCAGGTTTCTCTTTATCAGCAGAGTCCTTCTGTGGTTCAGGTACATGAACAGCTACAGTTGCAGTGGCTGACTTCTCTTCCCCCTTTTTGTCATCATCAACAGGGATGAGTTCAGCAGCTGGAATATTGATAGCAGTGCAAATTCTTCTGATGTTGTCATCCATTGTGTCAAGTTGAGCAGTATGATGATTCAGAGTAGATCTGAGTGTGCCAGTCTGATCATTGAGGTAGTCCATGTTGAGTTGCAAAGTAGCCACTTCATCATGAACTTTTGTGGCAGTGTTGTCCAAATGGCTTATGAACCCAAGGCTCTTCTCTGTTTCAGCATTGGCAAGTTTTGTGATCAGGCCAAGGACATCAGCAATGTCTCCCTCATGTCTCTGAAGAGTTGTGTGAAGGTGATTTACGTCAGACTTCACATCTTCAACATTCTTGTTCACACTGATTAGATTCTGAATCAGCTGAAGGGAGTGATCAGGCGGCAATGGAAAATTGTCAATAGCGTCCTTTATCATCCTTCTGTTTTCCTCTTGCAGTCTTCTATTTTCCTCTTGTATCTCTTTCATCAGCTGTTTACTCCTTTCTTCCAGAGACTGGTCCAACAACATTTGAATAGATTCCATTAAGGAAGAATGCTTATCAGCTGTTGGAATGGAAGTGGAATCTGATGGTTTGCTTTGGTGGACTGGGATATTTGCTAGAAATTCTTCTTCATCATTTTGCTCTGGTTCTGCAGTATCTTGAATAGCTGTGTGTACAACAATGGCTCCAGCTTCACTCTGAACCATTTATTCATTAGTCTGGGTAGCCTTTTGTTGAACAACAACCTGTTCTTCCACCTTTGTTGTTTCAGGAGTTCCATCTGCTGATATTGATGTTGTCTGATGGATGACCTTAGTAATTGAAGGCATGGATCCTTTGGCAGGTGCCTTTACTACTTTCTCCTGAAAAGTGCTTACATCAGGACCAAATGCAATCTGTTGCACACTTGGCAGAGTGGGAAGGTCACTTGGAGATCCCTTGAAGTACCTTGATCTTTCAGACCACTTCTCTAAGGCCTGGTAAACAGCTATCTGCACAACACGTTTGACTGGATCATCACTCCTTCTTCTCTTTGCTGGCAGTGCTTTCCTGATTTTCTCTGCTTCCCTGGCCACAATTCCCCTAGTGTAGCCATGAAAAACATCCCTAACATGATCAGGGTCTAAGGCTTTGGTGATAGAAGAGGTCTGCAAGAAGTTCAGTACCCATTTTTCCTATTCAGCAAACTCCTTCCAAGCCTTGATCTCTTCAACAGACTTGTTGACTCTGTAGTTTCTCCATTTATTGTATCTGATCTTCTCCTGAACAAACAGAGTAGCCTGTTGTAGTTTCTTGTCAAAATCAGCAAGGGTGACTTCAAACCTTGCAAAAGCTCCAGGGTGTCCATTGACAATGTTCAATGCCCATTTAACAGCAAATGGACATTTTCCACCCTTTGACCAGGAGGAAGAATCTACCTTGCATTTAAGGACTCTCCAATCCTGATTCCTCCAGCTCTTCTTGGTCCATAAGCATCCTGCTTGCTTAGTTCCAGAGCTTTGGCCAAATCAGCATCTTCCACAACTTTCAGTTGAGCTTCAGTCGGCTGTTTCTTTCTAGCAGCTTTCTCTGCTTCCAACTTGCTTAACTCCACTGCTCTCTTGAAGTCATCTTCAGCCTTCTTCTTTTCTCTTTCTTCCTCCCTTCTCTTTTTCTCAGCAGCAGACACTCTGACTTTAATTATTCTCTTTCTTTTTGGCTTGACAGATGTCTGAGCTGGTGCAGCAGTAGTTGGTTCTGGTGCAGAAGTAGATATTGGAACAGTTGTTTTTGTTGGTCCCAAGTGGTCAGATGAGGTCTAGAGGGGGGGGGGTGAATAGACCTCTGAAAATTTTTAGACTTAAAAACTTTTCAGTCGTCTGTCAGCAGACTAAGCTTATAAAGAACAGTAAGCTGACTAAGCTAATCGTGAACAAATCTTGAACAGCAGAGTGACCACTCTTCTTATAGTTACTTAGCAGATTTCAGCAAAAATAGTTTTACAAGAGTATACTTACAGCAGATAATTTGTAAGTGTTTTTCACAAGTAGACTAAGTATTTCAAAGATTTTGTCCCCAGTTTTATAACTCCTGCAAAATCTTTAATCAAATGTTTCAAGGTGTTTGATCTTACGCGATTTTGTTTGTTCGACCGAGGTGATATAAAATGCCATACAAGTGCTTGTAAATAGTAGAAAGAGATCAATAGTATTGTATTCGGGATGATTGAGTACAAATTACAAGTATTGAGAGTCCTATCCAAGCATTATAGGATGCCGTACAAGCTAGAGGGTGAAATACATATAAGTAGCCTATACTATCATTCCTAAGTAGGTCCGAGCAGCAGCCTCGGAGGAAGAGCACCTGGGAAGTTGTGTCATCGTCATAAATGCTAGGGGTATTTATAGCTGAGATCTGGAGCTAGGTGATCCACCCACAGATATGCATTTCTTGCCCACAGGCCTGGGCCTGAACTCGGCCCAACAGTGATTTTGGACCCTAAGCTTCCTTTGTAGAATCAGCGTAGGACTCTTGAGCTTTGGGCTCGAAATTATGCTCACGAGATCGAGATTTGTGACTTTCGACCTTGCTAGACCGTAGGAATGCTGAATCCAAGATACCCCTCATCAATACTCCCCCACTTCTCGAGCGTAAAGAGGAGCTTAAGCTCGAAGAAGTATAAATTGTTCCGAACGCTGGGGTGAGATGAGCCATTTTTAGGATAAGTCTCGGATATGCCTCATTAAAAACCTAACTCGGAAAAACCCTTTGGGATAAAAACCGAGCTAGGGAAAGAGAGTGCATATCTCGGAAACGATATAATGGCATCGTCTTGATATTACCCTGGTTGTCTGTGGTTTACATAGGACTTCCAGATCAGGATCTTTTTACTGTTACTTATTATGGTGTTTTAGTTGATTTTTAGCAATATCTCTTTATCCCTTTGATCTTAATATGACGGATCGGTGGGATAATATGGAATTGATATCCAAGAAAAGCATCTTTTCAAATGTTGGACTTCAGTTCATGATTCCGGAAAGTATAGGGGTCATACGTGCAATTATTGGAAATATAATTTTGAATTCACCCTGAGGGAGTCCTACCGTCGTGGTTATTCGGGGACCGGTTTGCAATTTCCCATTTTGTCCCTATATATATATGTTGATCGTGGGCCGCTGATCTGCATAAGTTCTAAGAAACCCTAGATCGAAGCGAACAGATCGATATAGAATTTTAGCAACTTCTTCGACAAGTTTCCATACATTCAATATGTCCAGCACCGTAGATCTGAAAGGTAAGTCCCAAGTAAATGAAGGTCGGGAGAGTGGTCCTGAGGAGATGCAGATCGAGGATATTCGACCGCCCCTAGTGGAGAATCCGAGCCCCAATTCCGATTCCAACAGAGAGGAAGGAGAATCGGATAACGAGTCAGAGGACAGCGGAGCTGATAGTTCGAGCGAGGTGACAGTCTCCGACGAGGAAGTCGAAGAAGATGACGACCTTCCTTTAGGGAAGAATGAGCAAAAGAAGTATAGCATATGCGGCAAGGTCGTGGTTACGATCCTTAACTGGGTAGAGCCGTCGACCAGTGCGGGGCTAAATATGACCGAGGATAGGGCAGATGAAACCGTTTGCCGCTACACTGAAGAAGATCGGGAGCAATTGGAGGCAGAATTTGGCAAGTATATTGGCACCGGGTATTCGATCGTCATTCCGACCCTCGAACAACGAGTCACCGATCCTCCTGAAGGGTGTCAAGCTTTTTATACTAAACAGTTCCACTATGGTTTACGTATTCCTTTCCCACCTTTGATACGCAGTATTCTGGAGGCTTTCAAGCTTACCCCCTCTCAAATCCTGCCGAATTCGATCGGACTTATAATAGCCTTTTGCGTCCTGATGAAAGCTAAAGGAAAGAAGGCAGCTTTCCAAAATTTCTGGCGAATTTTCCAAATCAGCACCTTCACGGCTTCGAACGCCGGTTATGTATACTTTTCTCAGAGACCGAATATATCAATTTTATCGACCAACGTTAGTAGCAATTCAAAAGGCTGGAAACAGGAATTCTTTTTCGTGCGTGGCCCAGACTCTCCGCCTTCTGCGGATAATCCCGAGCCTATTCCACACAGATGGCCCGGGGCGAAGTCGTGGATCTACGGCAGACGACGCCTTAGGGGAAATATGAGCCATGAGATCTCAGATGAATTCTTGCAATCTCTTCGAATCGACCTTCATCAGACTCCTTTGATGACTCAAGAGGCGGTTTTGCGTTTGGCTGGGCTCAGCTCATGCTCTTTTCCTGCGCCTGAGATTGATTACGGAAATGCTCTGATTATACCAAATAACAATCCAATCGAGCAACCTGGAAGGGTCGAAGGAGAGGTCAACCCAGCTGTTGTTCCCTCCACTTTAGGTGTGTCAAATTATCATATACATTTTGATTTATCTTTTTATAATCAAAGCTAATTCCCTTGTATTTCGCAGCTGGGATCGTTGATAAGTTCCGGACGTCGATAGCAGGTTCGGTTGTCGTTTCCTTTTCGAAGGGTAACCAAGGTCGACCTCGCCATCAAAAATCAAAGGTTTCCCGGAAAGTTGTAAAATCCGCTCCTGGGGTCGATACCACCGTGGTTTCGAACGCTATTGGTGACTTTTCCCCAAACTGCTATTGTGGGAACTTCCCAACCTCATGCTGCGATCGAGGGAACTTCCAATTCTCGAGCTTTCGGTCTTCGGTCCGTTTTTCCAACCGGTTCTTCCAATCCGAATGAGGCGGGATTTAGCCATTATACCCTGAAAGAGGTCCGAGCCCAAGAGATACTGGAAGCGAGAATGGCTCGAAAAAAAAGTGGCAATGCCCCCGAGTCCTCTAGAAGGGTGAAGCCTTTTGGTCGAAGACCGGGTCCGATCCAATGCCGGGCTGGCCATTCCGAGCCAGGCCTGGCTGATTTCATAGAGGACCACTTTCAGGGACCAAGGGCTGCTGGATTCCCGGAGAACGGAACCATCGAGTCCGATTTGGGCCCTGATGGTGAACATGCAGTGGATAAGTCTCTTCGGATATTCATGGCCGGGAGATTTAAGGACGATAACACCGCACTATTTCTTAAAAACGACTTCGAGATCGCAGGTGATTACGCCTATGCTCTACAAAAGGTATATGAGTTTTTAAATATACTAATTTTCCCTTAAAACCTTTGCTTCGTCATTAATATTTACTTTCTCCTTTAGGCCGGAGACTTATTCAATCATCAGGCTTACCGACTGGCCACCTTAAACGAGGAGTCTCAGATGGCCCAGAATGCCCTTCACGATATCCTGAGGGAAGAGGCTACTAAGGCTGATCAGTTGAAGGATATTACGACTAAGTTATCTGAGGTCGAGAAGGAGCTCGAGGAAGCTAAGAAGGACCTTGATGGAAAGAGAGTCCTCGAGGAAGAGGTAACCAAATTAAAATCGGATCTTGAGCAAGCTAAGGCATTATCCGAACAGGCGTATGCTCGAGGCCGAGAAGAAGGCAGACTTCCCGCCATAAGAGAATTTTTAAAGTGCCCTTTCTCGATGCCTTGGTTCGTTTGCGGTCGGGCGAAGTTAATCAAGCCTTCTATTATAAAGGAATTCAGCAGCTCCTCACAGCCGGAAGGGTTCAAGGCACCATCGACGATTACCTTCCTTACATGGATCCTTATAAGAATATTTTCGGAAAAAATTATAAGGCTTCTTCTCTTCCTCCCAAGCTCGAAGGCTTAGCCGATCATGAGTTCGCTCCGTTCCTTGATGAATTTGGAGTGCCGATGCCAAACCTTCATGTGCTCGAAGCACAATCTGAGGATGAAGAAGTGGATATTGAAGGGGATTCCCGCGACCAGGGAGCGCAAGGTACTCCGTCTTCCGAGTCAAGTAAATCTGCAGCTGATGTCCAAAGTAATGATGAAGAAGAAGGTAGCTCGAGCGGTGGTGATTCCGATAGCTCGGAGGGCGACTCTAGTGAAGGGAATGAGAAAGAGAGATCGGATAACGGTTCTGGCGTGAAGGAATCTAGCCATTAACAATTATCCGAAAGCCAAGAGATGAATAAAAATCCGAACGTTCCCGTAATTCCTTCCGTGCTTTTTTCCAAACCTAATGACGACAGAGTTATAAAGAAAAGGAGACGAGCTCCGATTAAGTCCATTACTTCCGACGAGCTGATCTTCCATAACGGAGATAAATCTTCTACTGTCGCCCCTTCTTCATGCTTGAAAACCAGGGGCTCAAACAAGAAAACAAAAAAGGTTTCTTTTGGGGAGGATGTCTCTGCATGCGCACCTTTTCCTGTTCAATCCGTGCCCTCGAAGGTCGGAGAATCTTTCAACTTATTGTTTCCTTCTGGTGTCTTCCCGTTTAAGAGGGACATAATTAATTTTGACAAAGTATCACATGAGAAATCCGATCTGACCCTTCTTCGGGCCAATATCTCTATCTCCGAGGCAATTCTATCAAAAGGAGAATATTCTTCGTTCTTGTTTCAGTCTGGGTCGGATTTCCTTGCCCAGGTAATTCTTGCTAACTTCCTTATCCTGGCTTTCTAGTTTCTTTATTTTAGCCTTGACATGTCTTCTTACAAGTTCAGGCTGGCGAAGACTTTTCTAGGCTCTATGCGTTGGCAAAGCGTGAGATCGAACAACGAGCTACTATTAGTCTCGAGCTGGCCAGGAAGAAGATTGAGCTGGATCGCGCACTGGAAGCTAATAGATTCTTTAAGGAGAAAATGTCTCAGGACAAGTTGAGCTTGGAATTAGAGAGACTGAAAGATATCTACGAACGTGAGAAGAAAAACTCCGAGCTTCGTGAGAGGGAAGCTTATATCCGTGGGTATGCTGATCGCAGAGCTGAAGTTCGAAAAATCCTTTTCGAGAATGATTTCGTTTAGTTGTACTAGGATTTTTCTTTGTTGTAACATAGTCTTGTTGTAGCGGTGATTTCTTGGGAAGTGGAACGGTCGGAGCGTTTAATGCTTGTATCGTGACCGTTTATTTCACGAGATCTACACCGTTGAAGCGAAATTCCCCCCTTATATATAGTGCCAAAATTACCTTCATATTTTACTTGTCTGTAAATGTTTCGTTCGGTCGACATGGTTGTGTTTATACTCCCATCGACCAACTCCACGTTTCCCTTGATGTCAGCGATTAAAACGTTCGAGATTCGAATTTGAACTTTCTTTCTCGATCTTCTCGGCGTGTCTGTATGGGAAACAAATTCGACTAGGGTATCGACAGGCGAAAAGGATTGCGACTAGGGTACCGGCAGGCGACCTGCTTCTTTGGAGTCATCTCTTCTGTGAGGGGTTAGAATTCCGGTATTCTGTCGCTTTATCCGGTCGGTTAGTGGGTTAATTTCTAAAGGAGTTCTTTAAATCTTCGAACATCAACTTCTTCGAGTGCTTCTCGGGGAATAATGTCTTCGAGATTGCTCTTAAGTACTCTAACTGGATATGCTCCTCCTTTCCTTGACCGGATAATATTCTTAGAGAGCAAGCGGGGGTCCGGTAGCAAGAATGCTGGAAAACTGCCTCCTTCCCGCTGGTTTTTGTTTTTAAGCTCATGGTCATCATTATTCACGAACGAAGATCTTGGATCTGCTACGAGTGCGGGATGCAAGCTCCGACCTTTCTCCTCTGTTTTCCCCCATTTGGTTCGAAAACCTCTAGCTTTTTTGCAGCATTTGTAGTAGGATATGAACAAATGTAACTTTCTTTTTTGAATTCCAATCTTCTCGTTGTATTTTGATCTCTGTATTTCAAGGAATCATTTGTAATTGTTCGAATAGCTTATAAATGAAATTATTTTTTTCTCTGTATTTTCATTTCGAAAATCTTAATGGAAATTAATTTTATCCCGTCTCCAAGTTCGAAGAAATATTAAGCTTAGCTCGAATAATACTCTTGATCTTTCATTCAATAATTGCATAGAAGGGATATGACAGAATTTCGATCGATCTTAATTATACTTTTAGACTTAAGGGGCATAGCAACGGCTTTCACCCTTAGTCGTCTTCGAGGGTCATAGCAACAGCTTCCACCCATTTAATAATTTCGACCTAAGGGGCGTAGCAACGGCTTTCACCCTTAGTCGTTTCAGAGCATTTTTAGCCCGAGGGTCGTAGCAACAGCTTTCACCCATTCAATAATTTCGATCTAAGGGGCGTAGCAACGGCTTTCACCCTTAGTCGTTTCAGAGCATTTTTAGCCCGAGGGTCGTAGCAACAGCTTTCACCCATTCAATAATTTCGATCTAAGGGGCGTAGCAACGGCTTTCACCCTTAGTCGTTTCAGAGCATTTTTAGCCCGAGGGTCGTAGCAACATCTTTCACCCATTCAATAATTTCGATCTAAGGGGCGTAGCAACGGCTTTCACCCTTAGTCGTTTCAGAGCATTTTTTGCCCGAGGGTCGTAGCAACAACTTTCACCCATTCAATAATTTCGATCTAAGGGGCATAGCAACGGCTTTCACCCTTAGTCGTTTCAGAGCATTTTTAGCCCGAGGGTCGTCACCCAAATTTTTCCGATCCAAGGGGCGTAGCAACGGCTTTCACCCTTGGTCGATTTTCGAGGGTCGTAGCAATAGCTTTCACCCGTTTAATAGTTGATGGAGAAAAATAGAGATTTATAATAGATGAATAGAGATCGAGAATATCCAGAATATGACGAATAAATAATAATTTTGGCGAAATGAACTTCATTGAATAAATAACTCAGTCGAAATAAACTTTCATTGAACACATAATTTTCTTAATCACGAGAAACAAAGAAACAGAACGAGATGACTAAATAGCAGTAGCCTAGAATTTAACTACCCATCTTCATCTTCCATAATATCTTCTCAAATTAACAGCATTCCATGCTCGAGGTAGGACCTCTCCATTAGGATGAGCAATTTTGTAAGAACCTTTCTTTCCAACCTCAATGATCACAAAAGGACCATCCCAATTAGGTTGAAGTTTTCCAACATGCTTCGACACTTCCACTTTCTTGAGCACTAAATCTCCCACTTTGAATGTTCGGATTCGAACGTTTCGATTATAAAATTTTTCCATGCTAGACTTGGTAGATTGAATTTTCAACCTTGCACGGTCCCTTCGACCATCTGCGTGATCAACTTCCATTTCCCTTAGAGATCGATTTTCTGCGGGATCATAAAATTTGACCTGGGAGAAGGTACGAGGTTCTCGACTGGAATAACAGCTTCCGACCCATAAACCAGGCTGAATGGAGTTTCTCCTGTTGCAGCTTTAACAGTAGTTCTATTGGCCCATAAAACTCCTGGCAGTTCGTCGAGCCATTTTCCCTTTGCCTCAGATAGACGTTTTTCCAGAGATCGAACGATCTCTCTGTTCACGACTTCAGTTTGTCCATTAGCTTGAGGATGCCCTACTGATGCGAAATTCTGCTGTATTCTGAACTTTTCGCACCATTCTGTGATTCTTTTCCCGGCGAACTGCGTTCCGTTATCAGATATTAAGATCCTAGGAATCCCGAACCTGCAGACGATATTTTTCCATAAGAAATTAATAACTTGGAACTGAGTGATCTTCGTCAGGGCAACGCATTCGACCCATTTGCTGAAATATTCTACTGCAACCAATACATAATTTTTCCGGGCTCTTGTTGTTGGAAACGGCCCAACAATATCAATGCCCCATTTATCAAAAGGCCAACAGATCGGAATAGAGTGCATATGTTCAGCCGGTTGATGGATCAAATTCGAATGAATCTGACAATGGTGGCATTTCTTCACATAATCAACAGAATCAGAGAAAAGAGTAGGCCAATAATATCCTGACCTCGAGCATTTAAGAGCTAATGCCCGAGCACCGCAATGACTTCCTGTCTCTCCCTCGTGAACTTCCTTTAAAATAGCAATATAGTGCACTTCGGAGATACATTTTAATAAAATTCCAGAAGAGGATCTTTTATAGAGTTGATTATCAACTAGAGTGAACGATGGCGCTCGGTATTTGATCCTTCGAGCTTCGTTTGAGTTTTCTGGAAGCTTCCCTTCTTTGAGATAGGCAATAAGAGGGTCGATCCAAGAGATCCTTGGCTCATCGATTTCCATGATATCGACTGAGGGAGTCAGATCCAGTTCGATAGCAGACATACTCGATAATAGCCATGTGATTATCCTTTCATTCTTCCCATCGGCAAGTCCTGTGAACTTCGATAATAGGTCTGCCCATAGATTTTCCTCCCTCGGTATAGGTTGAATATCAAACTTGTCGAATTCAGAGATCAACTTTTTTGTCTTGTTCAAATATTTGATCATATTGAACTCCCTGGCCTCGTAAGTGCCTTTCACCTGTCTATGAACGAGTTCAGAATCTGTTAACACAACAATTGATTTTACCTTTGCCTTTATGGCCATTTCTAATCCAGCGATCAGGGCTTCATATTCCGCTTCGTTGTTTGTAACGACGAAGTCCAAAGTGATAGCATAACTCAAGTCTTCACCATTGGGTCCTTGAAAATGAATTCCTGCTCCACCTCCTTCCCTGGTCGAGGAGCCATCCACGTGCATCAGCCAGACCTGATCTTCGGCTTTTTCGACCATACTTACCTCGGAGATTGCTCCTTCTTCCATATTCTACGAAGTCAGCTAATACCTGGGCCTTTATAACGACCCGTGGTTGATTCGTTAAAATGATGCTTCTGGCTTTGATAGGACCTGTCTCAGAGGTTGATTCGTTAAAATGATGATCTTGTATGTCTGAAAATAAGGTCTTAACCTTCGTGCAGCTACCACCAAGGCAAGCGCGAATTTTTCAATCTCCATGTAATTTTTCTCAGCGCCCTGCAATAACTTGCTCAAATAGTAAACTGGTTTATGCTCAGACTTATCGAGCTTTACCAAAACCGAGCTAATAGCCTCTTCCGACACGGCTATGTATAAATATAGAGGTTCTCCATCGGATGGCTTGGCTAACATTGGTGGTGAGGTTAAGTATGCTTTCAGGTCTTCGAAAGCTTTGTCACATTCTGCATTCCACTCAAAGTTCTTAGATTTACGCAAAAGTTTGAAGAATGGTAAACTCTTGTCAGCAGATCGTGA
The DNA here is from genome assembly GCA_038501285.1 of Penstemon eatonii. Classification (NCBI taxonomy): domain Eukaryota; kingdom Viridiplantae; phylum Streptophyta; class Magnoliopsida; order Lamiales; family Plantaginaceae; genus Penstemon; species Penstemon eatonii. Next base: position 52,429,302 of record CM076715.1, on the reverse strand, counting down.
GATGAATCTATTCAACGAAATAATCTTCCCAATCAAGCTTTGGACATCTAAGAGCTTTCTTGGTGGTTGTAGATCGGTAATTGCTCGAATTTTTTCGGGGTTGGCTTCGATTCCTCTTTCGTGGACGAGATATCCGAGGAACTTTCCCGATCGCACACCAAAAGTGCACTTGGCAGGATTCAACTTCATTCCATATTTCCTTAAAATTCCAAAACATCGATCAAGATGGTTGATGTGGTCCTCCTCCGTCATACTCTTTACGATTATGTCATCTACATAAACTTCCATGATTTCCCCTATCAAATCTTTAAACATCATATTGACTAATCTTTGATAGGTTGCGCCCGCATTCCTCAAGCCAAAAGGCATGACTAGGAAGCAGTAGACTCCTCGCTCGGTGATGAACGCTGTTTTATCCTGGTCTCTTTGGTTCATAAAAATCTGATAAAATCCTTGGAAAGCATCCATCATACTAAAAAATACAAACCCCGCTGTGGAATCTACAAGCATATCGATCCGAGGTAATGGATAAGGATCTCTTGGGCACAATTTGTTTAGGTCTGTAAAGTCATTACACATTCTCCATTTGTTTTCAATCTTTTCGCCCTTAGAAACTAGGACCACATTACACAACCACTCTGTGAACTTTATTTCCCTGATCTGGCCCGCTGCTAACAATCTATCGACCTCTGCATTGATTATTTTGTCCTTTTCGCGGCCATGATTGCGCTTTTTTTGCCTTACAGGTTTTGCCTTTGGATCGATGTTCAATGAATGTGTTATCACCCGTGGGTCGATTCCAACTATATCATCTGAACTCCAGGCAAAAACGTCCACATTTTTCTGTAAAAATTCAATGAGCATGGTTTCCATGACGTCACTTAACTCCGTTCCGATTTTGGTGAATTTCTCAGGGGATCCTGGAACTAAAGTTACTTTTTTATGGCCGGGTGCTTGCACACTCATGTTAACATTTTTCCCTTTCTTTCCTTGTAATTTCTCGTAGTCGGGAATCGGTGATTTCATGCCAGACTCCAATTCAGCTATTTTCCTTTTAATCGGGAGCTCGGGCTCCACTTTCTTTTTAATACGTAAAGATGAATTATAACATTCCCAGGCCATGTATTGGTCGTTCCTCATTTCTCCTACCCCTCTCTCGGTCGGGAACTTTATCTTTTGGTGATAGGTAGATACAACTGCTTTGAAGATATTTAGAGCTGGTCTCCCTAATATGGCATTGTAAGCGAACGACGTATCTACCACTAGGAATTTGATCATCCTTGTTACATTCTTTGGCTTGCTTCCTAGAGTCGTGCTCAAGAGAATGGTCCCAAGCGGGACGATCTCCGATCCCCCAAAACCAACCAAAGGAGTGGTTACTCGATCCAGATGCGGGTGACAAAGATTCATCCTTGTGAGAGCTTCCGAAGAGATAATGTTTGCCGAGCTTCCATTATCGACCAGCACTCTCTTGACCTCAAAATTAGCAATCTTCAATGTCAATACCATGGAAAAATCCGGATCATCTTCATTTGTATCCCAATTAACATCCAAAGGTCGATCGGCCTCACTGAAACTTATAACTTGATTTTCCATGGAGGGAAACTCCAAGGATAGAATTTCCCTCTTTGTAGAGACCCCAGCCCTTATCGATCTCAACGTTCTTTTTCTAGCATTTCTGCTATCTCCTCCTGCTGGTCCGCCAGTAATCATGTTTATCACTCCATTTGACGGTTGTTATAGTTGCCTCCTTTGACAAATTCTTTGAGTTTTCCTTGTGCAATTAGTTTTTCTATCTCGACTTTCAGTTGGTAACAGTTTTCGGTGCTGTGCCCCCGAGCCCGGTGGTATCGACAGTATTGGTCATAACCCAATGCCCCCTGGCCTAGCCTGAGTGATCCTTTGAGCCTCGGGAATCAAATTTCCTTCTTCTAACACAGTTAACACCTCTTCCTTTGAACTATTAAGTTCGGTAAACTGAATTTTTCCCGGTCTTGGAGGTCGAACTCGTTCATAAGGAGGTCCATAGGAATTCGACCCTTGGAGCGGCATATGTGGCTTATAGGTGTTGATCCGTTGCCAAACAGACCCCTTGGTCGATCCTCCGTAATCACCAGGTTTCGGGATAGGAGCCCGATCTTGTTTCTTATTAAGGGGGAGTTTCACAGTGTGCGAGCTTTTTAACTTATTTATCTCTTCCTGAATCATGTATTTCTCAGCGATCTCCATAATTCGCTCGAAGGATTTTGGTTGTTTTCTGCACAAGGCGTTTCCGAACTGAGTGCTCCTTGTCAGCTCGAACATTAAAGAGGACAGATATTCGATCTGCGGAGTGTCAACTTTGAGAAGTTTGATACTGAACCTCGCTAACCATTGTCTCAACGTTTCTCCTTCCGACTGTTTTACGGTCCCCAAGTGATTCGCCGGTAACCTTGGTTTCCTTTGACTAGCAAATTGGTGTTTTAGTTTGTCGCAAAATTCTTCGAAGGTGAAAATGGAGTTAGGCGGCAACTTTCCGAACCAATCTAGGGCAATTCCCTCGAAGGTAGTAACCATGATCTTGCAACAAAAGTCCTCAGAATGTCTGTATAAGTTCATCACATTAATAAAGCTGTTGATGTGTTCCCCGGGGTCGGTAGTCCCGCTATACCGTGGTAGCCTGGTCGGTACTGTTTCCGCGTTTCGAGCTTCGCGTATTTCTTGACAAAATTGCGAACAACGCATGATACTGTTCGAAACCTCCCTATCTCGTAGATTCTCTCTACTCGGAACGTTTTCCGCTCGCCTGGCAGCATGATTGCTGCGAGGAATCTCTATCAGCGTACCTTCCTTCTCCAACTTCTTAGCTACTCTTTCTTGCACTATCCTTTCCAGTTCAGATTCAGTAACTCTTTTGTAAGGCGATTTTTTGCATCTGACAGCACCAGCAGGGTGGCTCTCCCCAACTAGGGGCTCGATTGTCAATACAACAAAGTGCGGAATTTAAAATTTTTCGAAGTCCCTATATGTCCCATAAATCTTTCTCCACAGTTTATTTATACGAAAAGCATGAATCAAACACTTAATTGAACATAGGGGGTTTAATCGCAATTTACCTCACCACGGATTTGTGGTGGTTTCCTCCATGTGATTGGTTCGATCCACAGCTTGAGTGATCCATGTGTCTCACCTCCAAAGTTAGTCCACACCAATCGGATTGTAGTGACGCCTACAAGTCTTAGGCTCAGAACTGGATCTCGCAGGTTTGTCAGTAAAGGATATCAGATATGGACTTTAGATCTTGAACGAGATTAGGAAATACAGATGGAAGAATCGAATCACAGGGCTTGTGTGATCGAGCAGGGTTTGGCCAGGGCAGATCTGGTCGTGCTTGGGTTCGGCCGAGTTTGGTTCGGGCGACTTGGGGTTAGGGGCGAAACTAGTGGGGCGATTTTGTAGATAATTTATCTTGTGCAAAACTGATTTTCTCTCTTATGCAAAAATCGATCTCTCTCTTAATTTTCAGCAAAAATTTTCTCTCAAAAGTTTTTCTTAACTCTCATATAATGAAGAGAAGAGAAGGAGTATATTTATAGGAGAAGAGTCCTTCTCTAAATAGATATCTCCTTCCCTTGTCTATCAAATCTTCATTCCTTATCAAGTTAGGAATGTGAGATTTGATAGATCTCTTCTAACTTGCTCTCCAAGAAATAAAACTCCTTTTTCCTTTATCACAAATATCGCCCCCTTCCCTTATTTTAAGTTAATTGCGAAATCAACCCCATAATTATCCAATCCTAAAATTGGTTAATTATTTCTTCTTCCAATTAATTAACTACTTTAATTAATTCCATAATTAATCAGATAACTCTAATTAATTAATTGAACAATAACTAATTAGTTATTTAATTAATAATCACCAATTGAATTAATACCATAATTCAATTACTTTGATTTAACAACTTTAAATCATTTGTTTTCCTTTAAGACAGTCACCGTCCAATTGTATTGTGTGTGACCCTCTGGGTTCACCATCAACTGGCAGCAGACCCACGACTTTCGTGATTTAATTAACGAGCAATTAAATGCTCCGATCAATTAAACAACTTTTAATTGACCACTCCTATAATTAATTTTCCTATTAATTTAGGAGTACCTACACTTCATGGTCGATGTCTAGCCACAAGCCCATGAAGCCCAATCAAAGGTGAATTGATTATTGTGAACCTCACCTCTTATAATTGCCATGTACATACGGTCCTTCGACGATGATTTCCTGATCGAGACCTAGGGTGTGTGAATTGATCGGCACCTCTAATTATCTCGATTCTGTACTTTCTAATTCTTGATAATAATTCCGGTGTGACTGCTAAATTTGGAAATACCTTCCAAATTCGTCACCAACCATGGCCATGGATTTCTAGGAACATATTATCGAAGAACGTACAGGAAATACTCTCATCTTATCAGGATGAGTCGATAGATCCTTTCTTAGTACTACCCACTCGCGTACAGTCGTGTACGCACCCAACTTAGGCAGTTTGCGGCCAGGCTACGTGACCAGTACCTAAATCTAAGTACGCACACTTGTGCACCGAATTCGCCCTAGCACCCCAAGTCTAAGGACTAAATCGTACACTATTATAAGCCTTGAGAAACATCCCATCACCGATATGCGTCATGCGCTTCCACAATGGGTTTCTCTGTTCGGGTCGTTCGATGCATTCAATCCTCCATTGAACCACCTACTCATATGCACTGGCCTCAAATGCCTTGCTCATGAAACGCTACAAATTCACTTCATGTGAATCATGCATACTTGTACAAGTCTTGGCGATTCCTACGATACCCCGTCTCGTTCGGAATCTATGACTTGGAACGGTTTTAAGATCACGACCTTTGAGACTGTTTCATGATTGCACTCAGGTACTGAAGTGAATCGTCCCATAGTCTATTGTGACCTTAGGATTTCATCCAATCGCTTAGATAAGTTCGCGATAGATGAAGTTGGCCATTGTTCAGTTTCACGTACTATGAATGAACGGTCGTATTAATTATAAACCATAAGAGAATAGTACTTCAACAAGCTAATTAATATTGGCTTGCTGGGCACTACTCTATCAATCTCCCACTTGCCCTAAAGCCAATCACAACATTTCTAAGACCCATCTATACCAAGATGTCCCTCGAACCATTTGTGAAAGAGCTTAATTAGTGGATCTGCTAAGTTTGTCTTTGTTTGAGATGACGTAGTACTTTTACGCGTCTCAGTTATCTATGACTTGTTCAATCATATGATATTGTGTTCAGATCATCGGTGAGATCTCGTTTCCTTTTCATTGAGCAATTGCCTTGTTTAAATCGGTTAAGATTATAACAGGCTCTTGCCATGCTAGGTAATTCATCCAATCATTGGACGAATGTTTCTCATCTAAACACTTTCTTTTGTGCAGCATCATAATGGTGCTATTATTCTGATTGAGTCGGCAATGATATACTATTGGAATTTCTTCCAATTTACCTTCGCTCCATTGAGACAGAATAAATCATCCACTTCAGACTGGAAATCTCGAAACTTTAAATCCTTCGAGTTTTCAATTTTTCATTACTACCACAAACCAGCATTATATCCTATAATTATCTTCGAGGATTGCTTTAATGGTAGTCCAGTGTCCTTTACTGGTGTTCGACTATCAGTAGCTCTTGAATGATCAGAGCATTTTGATGTGTCAGGTCTAGTACAAGACTTTGCATGCTACATGCAATCCAAATGCTAAAACATAAGGTTTCTTGAGACAGTTACTTCTTTACTTATTAAATTTAGGGCTCATTAAATAAGTAAGAGAGCTTTGTCTCTTTGGAACTAATCCTTTCTTGGATTCTTCCATATTGAATTTAATCAATATACAGTCTCTGTACTTCGATTTGGTGAATTGCAACATCTACTTCGCTTTTATCTCCATAAATACGTATTGCCAGTACGTGAGATGTAATTCCAAATCTTATCATGGAAAATTGCGTGAATAACACGCTTTCGTCTGTGCTTCTCTGATATTCTTATATCGTACTTGATGTGTAGATCAATATCTCGTTGCGTTGCGAATTTTAACTATGCTCCCACTGATCCTTTTGCACATTTGGAATCCATATGCCTTTTTGACAACTTCAACATTCTTAATTGACTTATCAAGTTGCATGTTCCAAGTTCGGGAAATAGTCACAGATTGACCTTTGGATTTGAATAGAGATCTTCTCATCAATTTTCAATTGTGAGATGCAGGATTCATATCCAATAGTCATTCTTGGTAGTGAAAAACCACCTTTCTATGGCTAATAGTTTCGAAATGGATTTTGACGTAGCAAACGGAGAAGGTACTTTCATTGGTCCTAGAAGGACTTTTGAGGAGTGACCTATCGCCATTAGGTGAGTCAAAGTTTCCACTTTGAATCTTATGGCTTCATGCCATATCCCTTAGTTCTTTTGTAATCTTGGATTAGAATCCAGTTTCTCAATTTCGTAAAATGGAATTTTGAGTTCCTTACGAATTGATCAGATTACTAATTTGTGCATGGATCGGTTCAGTAGGTTTCAGGGTTTACTCCCACTGTTTGTGGGGATGGGTCCGGTTCCTTGGACTTCATCAAGTTCTATGACGTCTCTTATTTCCTTTGACAAGTGTTTTGTCAACAGAGGAATAAACTTCTTACGAGACACTTTCGTTTCTCTTTGTCGCAGAACAGGTATCCAATGGATTTCGTCGGATACCTCACAAACTTTATATGAATTAGATCTACTATCTAATTTCTCATATAAGAGTGTATTGCTATGTCTTAATGACATGGCGGTGTAAGAACTTACTTCGAAATACTAGACCAAGTACTTTTGAAGAGTCAGGGGAGGCTATCCCCTAATGTGAATATAGGAATTTAGCAAGATCACAGTCGAGAGTCGAACTAAGTTTTATCAAAGCTCGATCTTCTTCTTTGATTTGCTTTGTTTAGAATTCTATTCTCCTTTAGATAATCGAGGATTTAGTTGCTTATGTTTCAGCAATTTTGATTAGATCAAATTGCTTTTGACATAATGCATCTAATGACTTCATTTCCAAAACGTCTATTGAATTACTTCAATAGTTTCAGAATTGTACTTCTTTTGAACTAGTGCTTTTAGTTCTAATTGATTTGAAATGTTTGGAATGCCTAGCAATCCTTTATTTCGGTTATTAATCTTTTAAGACAAGATTTGAAAGTTCGGAGTTTTATCTAAGTTCCTTATTTCAAGAACAGTAGACAAAAACCTTTCCTTTCGAATCTTTCTTTAGGAAAAATGTCCAAAATTAACATTTCAGTGAATCGATTATCCAGTTTTTCGATTCAGCATATAGTCTTCGAAGTTTTGATTTGTTTATCATTGTTTATTTCTATGTTTCAAAACATCAACATTTGTACAAAGTTAAATTGCTCTAATTAAATAAATTCCATTCTCAATGGTAAAGCAATAAAGTCTTGTACAAAATTTGAAATAATACTCAAAATAAACTAAAACTAGAAACTTTTGCTAATACGAAAAACTTCTCCTAAAAAGGAATGTCTAGGTTGAGTACTTCCTTGACCCAGTCCCTGAATTCGATTTCCCTCAACTCTCTCTGCGCTGCTTGCATCTTCCTTTCAAGGAATTTCCATCTTGCAGTTGGAGAGGGAATTGTTTCATCCGCTGTAAACTCTTTTACAGAAATGAAAGTTTTATCAGATGCCTTACATCAAAAGATTTAACAAATGTATAATTTTAAAAATCATACCGTAGTTAAGTCTATCCAGGAATTCCTTTTCAGTAAGCTTTCCTATTTTTCTTTCGTGCTTACACAGTGGGCAATTATCTTCATGTAGTCCAAGACCTCTTAGATGAGCTTGTTCATATTTGTCTAACAACTCATGCAATTGCTTTGTTTCAATTCCATCAAGCAGAATTTCACAGTGTTGCATGAAATGAGTGAAGATGTCAGAAAGACCGTGTGTGGTAATTTCTATCTCATCTACGAGCATCAATCCGGCTCTAAGCCTTTTGAGTCGTTTGAACATCTGGGTTAAGTAACAACAATATTCCTTGACGTTATTATACTTAGCCATGGTCTTTTCTTGAAGATAATAGCACATCATAGCCCCCAAAGTATTTTCGCGTCTAACATTCATTAATACTCGTTTGAACAGAACAGTGGATGGTGAATGGCTAACAATAAAACAGACAACTATAAGCAGACAGGTTTAATATTAATACTTATAATTAACGAAATTTAGAGTTTTTATCGAAAAAGTTCTCCCACTATTTTTATCGAAACAATAACCCCTTCTAGTTTCGGGAAAAATCTATTTCCTAGTAGGTCTTGACGTCCCAGCAGCAATTAGTTGCACCCACGACTCGTGGCCATACAATTAATTCCCTAGGTAGGTATACATTTTACCAATTGTGTCTACCACACAACCTTCAAGCTATTTTGCCTCGTTTTTCATATTTATCTAGCACTGCTACATCATAAATGTTACTATGCGTTAAGTCTAACCCATTAATCATGATAAGCAACGGGCCCGGTCATGAATTCTCCGTAACTAGTTATCGGTCGATCTTCACGTCCCGACCAGTCCCTACCCTTGTCAAGTTTTATTAAAACTAGAATCAAGGAATTTCGTGCATTGCCCCTTTCTTCGACTCGGGTGCCAGACTCTGGATCACCTCTATCGATAAGTAAACAACATGCACTAGTCCCTATTAATGGAAGGCTTGAATTTTATAAAACCTCATTTTATATTTAACCCAATATGACTTAATATTTATTCGAGAAGGGAATTTTCGGTTTTTGAAAGTTTAAGGAAACTCTCCTCGAGATCTCACCGCTTCAATTATGCTTTATCTTTTATTTACGATCTAGATTCTAGCGCGCAAACACACAAGCAATCATAAATCGACTAATAAATAAAAGCCATACAAGCCTAGCATGCATACTACCACAATATGTTTTTGATCGGGAGCCTCCTATGCAGGCCATCATCGAGCCAATGATGTTGGCCCTATTGGTCAATCTAAAGGGTTTGTAAATGGGCCTATGCTATTACACAATGTACCATGCATACATGGCCTTCAATTCTTCTTGGGCTCCCACCTTGCTTGTAAACGGGCCTCCATCCTAGACTAGGAAAGCAGTAAAGCCCTATTCTATTACAAAGGCTCAAAGGGGCCCAAAAATAATAACAGGCTCGCAGGCCCAATAAAAACCATGCATTAAATTAAACCAATCACATCTAACCTAAGGTCAAGGCTCGGCGCGATCGAAAATCACGTAAACAGTTCACGTAGAGCAAGAAACATGCAAACAACTTTTACGTATTTCTTTCTTAATTTAAAACTACCTTTTAAAATTAACTTCCTATGATTCTTGCTTTTTAGTCACTACTAATTATGACAAATAAATTCTCGGATAAATTAAAACAAGTTTTCTGCCTCAAATTAAGATTCCGATTTTTCAACTTTTGAAAATTGCAGTTCGGCCCCTATACTTTCGGAAATTGAACTTTTGACCCCAAAACTTTTGAAAAGTTACAAAATACCCCCAAAACAGTTTTCGGACAGAAGGACCAGAAAAATAAAATTTTGAAATCCAGAAAATTTTCGAATTTGCAAACTGACCCCTGAACTTTCGGAAATTACAAAATAGTCCTTGAATTTTCGGAAATTGCAAAACAGCCCCAAAAACCCGTGCGATCATATTTTCAGAAACAGTCCAGATTTTTCAAAAATTTCCAGAAACAGAAAATTCAATTTTCAGCCCTAATTTTGAGACATGCGATTATTTGCACAAAGAGTCCTGATTTTTCAAAAAACTATAAATTCGCCACAGATCTTAAAAGACAATTATACCCAATCATAGATCCAGTCATAACAAGCAAGAATCATTCGACAGAACATAATTATCACGCGTTCTCATACATACAATCAAGCATATACAGTGAAAACACATTATGTTCAGGCCTTTTCGTATAAAAACGTATGGAGTTGGCTCTGATACCACTGTTGGGATATTCTATCTAGGGGCTCGATTGTCAATACAACAAAGTGCGGAATTTAAAATTTTTCGAAGTCCCTATATGTCCCATATATCTTTCTCCACAGTTTATTTATACGAAAAGCATGAATCAAACACTTAATTAAACATAGGGGGTTTAATCGCAATTTACCTCACCACGGATTTGTGGTGGTTTCCTCCATGTGATTGGTTCGATCCACAGCTTGAGTGATCCATGTGTCTCACCTCCAAAGTTAGTCCACACCAATCGGATTGTAGTGACGCCTACAAGTCTTAGGCTCAGAACTGGATCTCTCAGGTTTGTCAGTAAAGGATATCAGATCTGGACTTTAGATCTTGAACGAGATTAGGAAATACAGATGGAAGAATCGAATCACAGGGCTTGTGTGATCGAGCAGGGTTCGGCCAGGGCAGATCTGGTCGTGCTTGGGTTCGGCCGAGTTGTTGGGATTCGGTAAGATAAACAGCCCTAGGCACAGCGGAATATAAAATTTTTAGGACCTCTTACGGAATCTTGCCAGGATACTACTCTAGGTGTATATATATGAACATAAATAAAACGATAGTATAAGTTTGCACGTTATACCTATCTCCTTGCAAATCCTCGGCTAGCAAAACGAGCTCTGAATTCTTCTCCAGCAGAAATCGATCCAATCTTCTCAGGAGCGCCCCACGTGTTGCGCCTCTACGAGTTGATACACCACAATTACACGAAAATAATACATCTTGATCAGCTAGAACACAAGATATATTATGATCTAGGATATAGGAACGATTTTGGAACAAGAATCGAAAACGAAAATTCTTCCAAAAGAAGAACAGGGTTCGGTCGACTTTTAGCTTGGGAGAGGGAGAGAAAATTTTGCTCTTGCTCAATTTTGCATATGGAGTTATGTGAAAAATAACTACAAGAAGGCTACTTATAGTTATCTCCCTAACCTAGTCCTATTAGGACTAGGGCTCTTCTCTCCTACATGGGCCATGGCCCTCTTTAATTTAGAAGACCAAGTCTTCTAATTAATTCATGACCCAGTTAATTAATTTGACCAGACTTTATTTAATCTCCCAAATAAATAGCCCAATTAATTAACTTAATCTCCCATCTAATTAAATCAGACTCTAAGTCCATTTAATTAAAATTCCTTTTAATTAATTAAATCCATCTTAATTAATTAATCCACAAATTAAATTCCAATTTAATTTATGATCATGATCCAATTCTAATTGGATCCCATTTTGTTCCAATTGGGTCGACCCAGTCGACCCACCCATAATAATCGACCCAGTCGATTATTCACCCAGTCGTCCCAGTCGACTTGGTCGTTCTTATTTCATCGCATTCGCTTCATGTGTATTGTGTATGCCCCCGTAGGTTCACCACATAATTGGCCGTGGGTTATAATTAAATATTATTTAATTATTCGAGTAAGATTTACTCTAAATCAATCGAACACTCTGTCGATTGATCATTCCAAAATTAGCACCCCTGCCAATTTGGGAATTCTCCCACACTCCACGGTCGATGTCCAGCCACAAGCCCATGGAGCCCAATCACTGGTGAATTAATTCAGTGAACCTTTTATCTCATTTACAATTTCTGTATACGCCATAATCTCTCCATCGATCAATCTCCCAGTCGAGACTTAAGGGTATGGTATTTCATCGGTCTCCCTTTTCTTTTGTCTTGATCTTATGCATTCTGGTCTCGAAATAATTCTCTTTGACTTAACCTTTATGAGCTACTTACATAAAGCCGTCAGATACCTCGGCCGAGGATTTTACCAGAATTAATTTCTCACAGAAATCCATAGGAGAATTTCCCAACCTATCAAGTCGGGTCAATGGATCCTTTGTTGATGATATGAACCTGCATACGAGTTCCTCTATACCCAACATGAGTCCACAGAGACCTTCTGGTAATCTCCAGTCAGTCGGAAACTCACATCAAAGTATAGACGTTCTCGCACCAGATAAACCCTATCACCTCAAGTATTTAGGGATCGTTCCTCGTATACTATTGTAAATTGGAATAACTTCAACCCCGATATGCGACTACCGCTTCCATGGTGAGTTATTTCCTAATTGGGGTATTCAGTGCGCTTGCCATCCCAGCAAGCCAGCCACTTATGTGTATCGACTATCCCAGTCACGCTCGTGGACCCCAGCGTTCTCCAGTTCATCGGAGTATACACAGTAGTGAGAGTCTAACCGAATCCAATGATGTCCTATCTCTATTGGATTCTACGACTCTTGAATATATTCTAGATCACGGCCTTGGAGATCAGTCCACGGGTTGTCCCATAGCCCTGTGATCTAAGGACTTCTATCCTTATGCGTAGATAATTATTACATAAGATAAAGATGACCATATAATAATAAAATGCATTTATTAATCCAATTGAATGGTCCTTTCAATTAAATGCAGCCAAATAGTTGGCTTGCAGGACACTATTCTATCAATCTCCCACTTGTACTAAAGCCAACTTTTCATACTTCTGATTCCCATCTTAGACAGATGTTTTCGGATGCCTTTAAGGCAATGGCTTAGACAGCGGGTCCGTCGTATTATCCCTTGAGGTGACACGTTCCATCTTTATGTCTCCTCTACCAATGATATAAAATATCAAATGGTATCGTCTTAGTTCGTGCTTGGATTCTGATGAGATCTCGACTCCTTCGCTTGCGAGATAGCTCCATTATTATCACGGAAGATAGTAATGGCTCGACAATGCTAGGTATCACATCCAATTCCTGGATGAAGTTTTTTTCATCCAAACACCTTCCTTTGCTGCTTCACACGCAGCAACGTGTTCTGCTTCGGTGGTTGAATCTGCGGTAGTGTCTTGCTTGGAGCTCTTCCAGCTAACCGCACCACTATTGAGGCAGAACACGTATCTAGATGTCGACTTGAAGTCGTCTACATTACATTGGAAGCTAGAATCAGTATAGCCTTCCAATTTCAATTCTCCTCCACCGTATACCAAGAACAATTCCTTAGTCCTTCTCAGGTACTTCAGAATTGCCTTTACGGCTATCCAGTGCTGCTCACCTGGATCAGACTGGTAGCGACTTGTAACGCTTAGAGCGTATGCTACGTCTGGTCTAGTACATAACATACCACACATTATGCTTCCTATCGCGGATGCATATGGTACTCGAGACATATTGCTTCTCTCTTCTGGCGTCTTTGGGGCCATAGACTTAGAGAGTGCAATCCCATGTCTCATTGGAAGCAATCCTCTCTTGGATTCTTCCATGCTAAATCTTTTCAAGATTTTATCTATGTACTGGGATTGGGAGAGGCCCAGCAGTCCTTTTGATCTATCTCGGTAGATCCTTGTACCTAGTACAAAGGATGCTTCTCCCAAATCCTTCATTGAGAATTGTGTAGATAACCATGCTTTAGTTTCGGACAGCACTTTCACATTCCAATGAGAAAAATGTCATCAACGTAAAGCACCAAAAATTCAACTGTACTCCCACTGATCTTCTTGTACACGCAAGGTTCGAACACGTTTTTGATGAATCCAAAAGTTTGGATTGTTTCATCGAAACGAATGTTCCAACTTCGGGAAGCTTGCTTCAGCCCATAAATGGACCTCTGGAGTTTGCACACCTTGTGCTCATCTCCTTTGGATGCATATCCTTTTGGTTGCTCCATGTAGATCTCCTTTTCAATGTCCCCATTGAGAAAGGCAGTCCTCACATCCATCTGCCATATCTCGTAGTTATACCACGCAGTTATGGCCAGCAAGATTCGAATGGATTTAGGCATTGCGACGGGCGAGAAGGTCTCCTCAAAGTTGATACCTGACCTTTGAGTGTATCCTTTTCCCACTAGTCGCGCCTTGTAGGTTATTACCTCTCCGTTCACTCCAAGTCTTCGCTTATAGATCCACTTGCAACCCATGGGAGCTACTCCCACTGGTGGATCTACCAAGGCCCAGACCTTGTTCGAGTGCATGGAGTCCAATTCGAATTCCATGGCTTCACGCCACCTTCCCGTGTCTATGCCTAGCATAGCCTCTTCGTAAGTCCTTGGGTCGGTTAGAGACTGTCTAGTCTCACGCAGCAGACCGTAGTACCTCTTGGGTTCTCTACGTTGTCTTTCTGACCTACGAAGTATCGCTGTACTCTCTGATGAATTTTCATGCTCTTGTTCTCCCACTGCCTGTGGTGATGGGTCAGCTTGATCGACCTCTTTGGTCTTTTCAGCTTCAGTGACCTCATCTAGTTCTACGTTGTGTTCCTTCTTGCCTAGCAAGAAATCCTTCTCCAAGAAGTGTGCGTTCCTTGAGACAAACGTAGTTTATCTTGTAGGATCGTAGAACTTGTATCCTATAGAGTTTTCTGGATACCCCACGAATTGCATAAGATGGACTTTACGTCCAACTTATCTCCCACCAGCTTATTCACATAAGCGGGAGACCCCATATGCGCATGAATGCATGTGAAGGTACAATACCAAAACTCATATCACGTGATATGTTTTGGATCTGGCTTCAGAGATACTTAGCTCAGTATCTTCGATTTTCTCGATCAAGTTTCATTTGTTTGAATAAGGAATTTCATGTAAGATTTCTTAATGGACATTTACATGTCCAAAATGCTCAACAACTGACAATGTTTTGAGCGAGTCTTACATTTCGAGAATCTAATTCTCTATTAAATAATCAATTGCGTGCATGTTCGATTTTGAATTGATCCAAATCTCTTACATGCTTTCATTGATTAGGCTCTCTTCTTTTATTCCAAAAGTAATTTGGAATTGTACACCACAACGTACTTTTACCCATGAGGGTACTAGAGACGCCTTATCTCCCACTAATGCTTTAGTGTTTCTACACACTTTTAATGGATTAAATCCATTGCAATTGTTTATGCCTCTTGGTTGCCTAGCAACCAACTACTAAATCTAATTTCCATTAAGCAAGATTCGAAAGTCGGTTACTATGTACAGCATCTCAGTCAAGCTCGACCCAGTCGAGCTCAGTCTTTGAATCTTTTAATTCAGAAATATGTTTCAGTATTCGTGTATCACCTTTCGGTTTTTACAACGACTCAAGTGTGTGAAATCTTGATTATTTATATTTTATTGACTATGCATATTATATTTAGTCGATATATGAGTATCCATACTCATTTGCTTATGTACACCTTTTGCGTATAATTCTTATAGCGCAATCAGTTCCAACCATTATGGAACTATCACATCCCTTAAGACAAGGGATGGTATAAGCAAATTCTAATGATCTAAATAATTCATGGCTTTAGATGCATTGAATGCATCAATGAGTGCTTCATCGGGCATCCAACACCCTAATGCATTACTTTAACCATAAGGTTAAGTTCAATAAAATTCAATCATCCCTTATGGGATGAATAGGTTCAATTCCCTCTTTCCCTTGATCTCAATCCATGGAAGAACCATTTTGATTGACTTTACAACTTTTCATCCTTACAGAAAAACCTCTAAGGTTATTTCCCTTCATAGAGGATTCATTCCTCTTCTTCCATCTCTCGAGCCTTTTGAGGCCTTTTAACAAGATGTTACTTCCCATTTATGGGAGATTTCATGTTTGCCTTCAAGAAAATTTGGGCTTGAGAACCATCCTCAACCCTCTGGTGAAACTTATCACCTTTCTTATTTGAAGAGTAACTTCGAAAAAGGCAGCCTGGTGAAACCTATCACCATTCCAGTCGAAGTGTAACTTCGAAAGGAAATACCATGAAATCTTTGTAAGGAGATTAGTCCTTGCTTGGACTTGAGAATAATTTCTCAAGTTTTGAAGTCATTCAAAATTCATTTGGGTTCAGTCAATTTATTTGATTCAAGTATGATGGTAAATATTCATGGATACATAACTTATGAAAAAACTATCATAAACATGACGATAAATACGCGGCAGATTAATATCAATGCATAATTTACAAACATGGTTTTCATTTGTAAATTACTCCCACTATTTTTGTCAAATACTTATGCCCCCACATAAGGTTCGGGAAATAAAAATTTCCTAATGGGCTCAAGGCCCAAATGCAATCGCTCAGTACCCATGACTCGTTGGCCATACCAATTGATCCACTTGGTGGGCGATCACGTCGCCGGTTAACCATCCCAGCTAACCCTTGAGTTCATTTAGCCTCGGTTTTCATTATGGACCCACGACTCGTGAGACATCCATACTTACTCGCGTTAAATCATGTCCAATACTCGTGAAGAGAAATAGTTCAATCCTAGACGCCCCACGACTCGTGAGACAGCGCCTAGAACCTTGATATCCCCTCCCTTGGCACTAAACTGTGCATCGAGGCAATAGACATATCATCTTCCTATAGCTCGACCCACGACTCGTGAGACATCGAGATATATTTGTACAATATGCCTAAGACCTAGTAATTGGATAGGCTCGGACCATAGACACCATTCATATGCGCCCGTTATTCGATTTAATATTCTAATTGAATTTTAAGTTCAATTGGAGGTTTTAAGTTTTCTTGTGCGAGGTCTCATCATATTATGCTTTATCTTGTTTACGTTTTTCTATCCTAAGCATGCATCTCATACATCAAAGAATAATTACGAAAAAGTAAACATTCATCACCTAGCATGATATGATTGATCGATTGCCCATCCTATGCGATCCATCACGAGCCATGTGATGGATCAATTGGTCAGTCTAGGGTGGAAATTAAATGTCCTAACTATTACAATTTACAAACCCATACATCATGGGCCTTTTTGTAATATCCACCTTGATTGGGCCTCCATGTCCTCCAAGGTTATGGGCCTCCATGCGGATCTCCAAGTCTTCATGAGGTCTTCTCAGCTCCAAGCCTAATCTAAGCCTAGCTTACAAATTTAAATGACCCTATTCTATTACATTTGTTTGAGCAAGCAAGGGCACCAATCAGCCCCATTTAATTACAACCCATAAAATAAATAAACCAAAACTACACAGGGCTTAAGGGCAAAATCGACCAATCCACATATTCACTCAAGAACATGCATAAATTCACATAAGGGCATAAATGTAAATTTACCGGCTCCTTTAATTTTAATTCACAAAAATTATCCAAGTTAATTTAATTTTGAATTAACAATTGATCTTTAAGATTAATTAACTCTCACTTGAGTTCTAAGTAATCTACAATTGTTATCTTGATAAAGTTGGTTTATCCAAAACTCTAAGTTTCCCAATTTTACAAATCTTCAAGATTCTCAAGATAATCCTATTTTGAATAGATTAGTTAACTAAGGTAGTGTCCAAATCCACCAAGATTTCTACCTTATCCAAAACTCCAAGTTTCCTAATTTAATAAGATCTCTAAGATCTTTAATCTTGGTAACTTACTAGAAGAGATTAATTTTAATTAAATCTCTTCTTACAATTGAAACTCTAAGTTTCCTTGTTTAATAAGATCTCTAAGATCTTTAATCTTGGTAATTAACTAGAAGACATTAATTATAATTAAATGTCTTATCACAAATGAAACTCTAAGTTTCCTTGTTAATTAGATCTCTAAGATCAATCCAAGATTCACCAAGATTTCATAACAACCAAATCTCCAAGATTTTCAGATTTATCAAAATAGTCATAATTAGACTCCAACCAAAAATCAGCCAATACGTGACCAATCGAGGACTACCACGTGGCCAACACACGCGGCCACAAAGTCCGCGCGTGGGCTGTCCGTGGCAGCCACAGCTGCGCGTGGCAGTGCACAGCGGCGCGCGGCTGTGCGTGACAGCACGCGGCAGACAGCCCGTGGGCTGCTGTCGTGTGCCGCACGCGCAGCCAGTGTGCTGCACGCACACTCCCGTGGGCAGCAGTTCGCGGTGGCCGCCCAGCCGCGGTGCGCTGTCGCACACCGCCGCGTGCCACCGCGGTTGGATCCAATTTTGAATTATTTTATTTTTTTTTGTTCGATTACTTGTTGATTTAATTAGAAACAGATCTAGTTCAATTAAATCCCAATCCAAAATAAAAATTAACACAATAAAATTTTGAATCAAAATTTTACATTAACTCTAAGTTAATAGATCTACGTCCTAAAACATATACAGTTAAAGAACTAGCCATACATAAATCAAACATATGATTTATAACACATAATTTGCAAATTCATATATATACAAAGCTTAGAGCTGGCTCTGATACCACTGTTGGGATTCGGTAAGATAAACAGCCCTAGGCACAGCGGAATATAAATTTTTTAGGACCTCTTACGGAATCTTGCCAGGATACTACTCTAGGTGTATATATATGAACATAAATAAAACGATAGTATAAGTTTGCACGTTATACCTATCTCCTTGCAAATCCTCGGCTAGCAAAACGAGCTCTGAATTCTTCTCCAGCAGAAATCGATCCAAGCTTCTCAGGAGCGCCCCACGTGTTGCGCCTCTACGAGTTGATACACCACAATTACACGAAAATAATAAATCTTGATCAGCTAGAACACAAGATATATTATGATCTAGGATATAGCAACGATTTTGGAACAAGAATCGAAAATGAAAATTCTTCCAAAAGAAGAACAAGGTTTGGTCGACTTTTAGCTTGGGAGAGGGAGAGAAAATTTTGCTCTTGCTCAATTTTGCATAAGGAGTTATGTGAAAAATAACTACAAGAAGGCTACTTATAGTTATCTCCCTAACCTAGTCCTATTAGGACTAGGGCTCTTCTCTCCTATATGGGCCATGACCCTCTTTAATTTAGAAGACCAAGTCTTCTAATTAATTCATGACCCAGTTAATTAATTTGACCAGGCTTTATTTAATCTCCCAATTAAATAGCCCAATTAATTAACTTAATCTCCCATCTAATTAAATCAGACTCTAAGTCCATTTAATTAAAATCCCTTTTAATTAATTAAATCCAACTTAATTAATTAATCCACAAATTAAATTCCAATTTAATTTATGATCATGATCCAATTCTAATTGGATCCCATTTTGTTCCAATTGGGTCGACCCAGTCGACCCACCCATAATAATCGACCCAGTCGATTATTCACCCAGTCGACCCAGTCGACTCGGTCGTTCTTATTTCCTCGCTTTCGCTTCATGTGTATTGTGTATGCCCCCGTAGGTTCACCACATAATTGGCCGTGGGTTATAATTAAATATTATTTAATTATTCGAGTAAGATTTACTCTAAATCAATCGAACACTCTGTCGATTGATCATTCCAAAATTAGCACCCCTGCCAATTTGGGAATTCTCCCACACTCCACGGTCGATGTCCAGCCACAAGCCCATGGAGCCCAATCACTGGTGAATTAATTCAGTGAACCTCTTATCTCATTTACAATTTCCGTATACGCCATAATCTCTCCATCGATCAATCTCCCAGTCGAGACTTAAGGGTATGGTATTTCATCGGTCTCCCTTTTCTTTTGTCTTGATCTTATGCATTCTGGTCTCGAAATAATTCTCTTTGACTTAACCTTTATGAGCTACTTACATAAAGCCGTCAGATACCTCGGCCGAGGATTTTACCATAATTAATTTCTCACAGAAATCCATAGGAGAATTTCCCAACCTATCAAGTCGGGTCAATGGATCCTTTGTTGATGATATGAACCTGCATACGAGTTCCTCTATACCCAACATGAGTCCACAGAGACCTTCTGGTAATCTCCAGTCAGTCGGAAACTCACATCAAAGTATAGACGTTCTCGCACCAGATAAACCCTATCACCTCAAGTATTTAGGGATCGTTCCTCGTATACTATTGTAAATTGGAATAACTTCAACCCCGATATGCGATTACCGCTTCCATGGTGAGTTATTTCCTAATTGGGGTATTCAGTGCGCTTGCCATCCCAGCAAGCCACCCACTTATGTGTATCGACTATCCCAGTCATGCTCGTGGACCCCAGCGTTCTCCAGTTCATCGGAGTATACACAGTAGTGAGAGTCTAACCGAATCCAATGATGTCCTATCTCTATTGGATTCTACGACTCTTGAATATATTCTAGATCACGGCCTTGGAGATCAGTCCACGAGTTGTCCCATAGCCCTGTGATCTAAGGACTTCTATCCTTATGCGTAGATAATTATTACATAAGATAAAGATGACCATATAATAATAAAATGCATTTATTAATCCAATTGAATGATCCTTTCAATTAAATGCAGCCAAATAGTTGGCTTGCAGGACACTTTTCTATCACGAGTTTGGTTCGGGCGACTTGGGGTTAGGGGCGAAACTAGTGGGGCGATTTTGTAGATAATTTATCTTGTGCAAAACTGATTTTCTCTCTTATGCAAAAATCGATCTCTCTCTTAATTTTCAGCAAAAATTTTCTCTCAAAAGTTTTTCTTAACTCTCATATAATGAAGAGAAGAGAAGGAGTATATTTATAGGAGAAGAGTCCTTCTCTAAAAAGATATCTCCTTCCCTTGTCTATCAAATCTTCATTCCTTATCTCGTATTTCGAGCTTCGCGTATTTCTTGACAAAATGGCGAACAACGCATGATACTGTTCGAAACCTCCCTATCTCGTAGATTCTCTCTACTCGGAATGTTTTCCGCTCGCCTGGCAGCATGATTGCTGCGATGAATCTCTATCAGCGTACCTTCCTTCTCCAACTTCTTAGCTACTCTTTCTTGCACTATCCTTTCCAGTTCAGATTCAGTAACTCTTTTGTAAGGCGATTTTTTGCATCTGACAGCACCAGCAGGGTGGCTCTCCCCAACTAGGGGCTCGATTGTCAATACAACAAAGTGCGGAATTTAAAATTTTTCGAAGTCCCTATGTCCCATAAATCTTTCTCCACAGTTTATTTATACGAAAAGCATGAATCAAACACTTAATTAAACATAGGGGGTTTAATCGCAATTTACCTCACCACGGATTTGTGGTGGTTTCCTCCATGTGATTGGTTCGATCCACAGCTTGAGTGATCCATGTGTCTCACCTCCAAAGTTAGTCCACACCAATCGGATTGTAGTGACGCCTACAAGTCTTAGGCTCAGAACTGGATCTCGCAGGTTTGTCAGTAAAGGATATCAGATATGGACTTTAGATCTTGAACGAGATTAGGAAATACAGATGGAAGAATCGAATCACAGGGCTTGTGTGATCGAGCAGGGTTTGGCCAGGGCAGATCTGGTCGTGCTTGGGTTCGGCCGAGTTTGGTTCGGGCGACTTGGGGTTAGGGGCGAAACTAGTGGGGCGATTTTGTAGATAATTTATCTTGTGCAAAACTGATTTTCTCTCTTATGCAAAAATCGATCTCTCTCTTAATTTTCAGCAAAAATTTTCTCTCAAAAGTTTTTCTTAACTCTCATATAATGAAGAGAAGAGAAGGAGTATATTTATAGGAGAAGAGTCCTTCTCTAAAAAGATATCTCCTTCCCTTGTCTATCAAATCTTCATTCCTTATCTCGTATTTCGAGCTTCGCGTATTTCTTGACAAAATGGCGAACAACGCATGATACTGTTCGAAACCTCCCTATCTCGTAGATTCTCTCTACTCGGAACGTTTTCCGCTCGCCTGGCAGCATGATTGCTGCGATGAATCTCTATCAGCGTACCTTCCTTCTCCAACTTCTTAGCTACTCTTTCTTGCACTATCCTTTCCAGTTCAGATTCAGTAACTCTTTTGTAAGGCGATTTTTTGCATCTGACAGCACCAGCAGGGTGGCTCTCCCCAACTAGGGGCTCGATTGTCAATACAACAAAGTGCGGAATTTAAAATTTTTCGAAGTCCCTATGTCCCATAAATCTTTCTCCACAGTTTATTTATACGAAAAGCATGAATCAAACACTTAATTAAACATAGGGGGTTTAATCGCAATTTACCTCACCACGGATTTGTGGTGGTTTCCTCCATGTGATTGGTTCGATCCACAGCTTGAGTGATCCATGTGTCTCACCTCCAAAGTTAGTCCACACCAATCGGATTGTAGTGACGCCTACAAGTCTTAGGCTCAGAACTGGATCTCGCAGGTTTGTCAGTAAAGGATATCAGATATGGACTTTAGATCTTGAACGAGATTAGGAAATACAGATGGAAGAATCGAATCACAGGGCTTGTGTGATCGAGCAGGGTTTGGCCAGGGCAGATCTGGTCGTGCTTGGGTTCGGCCGAGTTTGGTTCGGGCGACTTGGGGTTAGGGGCGAAACTAGTGGGGCGATTTTGTAGATAATTTATCTTGTGCAAAACTGATTTTCTCTCTTATGCAAAAATCGATCTCTCTCTTAATTTTCAGCAAAAATTTTCTCTCAAAAGTTTTTCTTAACTCTCATATAATGAAGAGAAGAGAAGGAGTATATTTATAGGAGAAGAGTCCTTCTCTAAATAGATATCTCCTTCCCTTGTCTATCAAATCTTCATTCCTTATCAAGTTAGGAATGTGAGATTTGATAGATCTCTTCTAACTTGCTCTCCAAGAAATAAAACTCCTTTTTCCTTTATCACAAATATCGCCCCCTTCCCTTATTTTAAGTTAATTGCGAAATCAACCCCATAATTATCCAATCCTAAAATTGGTTAATTATTTCTTCTTCCAATTAATTAACTACTTTAATTAATTCCATAATTAATCAGATAACTCTAATTAATTAATTGAACAATAACTAATTAGTTATTTAATTAATAATCACCAATTGAATTAATACCATAATTCAATTACTTTGATTTAACAACTTTAAATCATTTGTTTTCCTTTAAGACAGTCACCGTCCAATTGTATTGTGTGTGACCCTCTGGGTTCACCATCAACTGGCAGCAGACCCACGACTTTCGTGATTTAATTAAGGAGCAATTAAATGCTCCGATCAATTAAACAACTTTTAATTGACCACTCCTATAATTAATTTTCCTATTAATTTAGGAGTACCTACACTTCATGGTCGATGTCTAGCCACAAGCCCATGAAGCCCAATCAAAGGTGAATTGATTATTGTGAACCTCACCTCTTATAATTGCCATGTACATACGGTCCTTCGACGATGATTTCCTGATCGAGACCTAGGGTGTGTGAATTGATCGGCACCTCTAATTATCTCGATTCTGTACTTTCTAATTCTGGATAATAATTCCGGTGTGACTGCTAAATTTGGAAATACCTTCCAAATTCGTCACCAACCATGGCCATGGATTTCTAGGAACATATTATCGAAGAACGTACAGGAAATACTCTCATCTTATCAGGATGAGTCGATAGATCCTTTCTTAGTACTAACCACTCGCGTACAGTCGTGTACGCACCCAACTTAGGCACTTTGCGGCCAGGCTACGTGACCAGTACCTAAATCTAAGTACGCACACTTGTGCACCGAATTCGCCCTAGCCCCTCAAGTCTAAGGACTAAATCGTACACTATTATAAGCCTTGAGAAACATCCCATCACCGATATGCGTCATGCGCTTCCACAATGGGTTTCTCTGTTCGGGTCGTTCGATGCATTCAATCCTCCATTGAACCACCTACTCATATGCACTGGCCTCAAATGCCTTGCTCATGAAACGCTACAAATTCACTCCATGTGAATCATGCATACTTGTACAAGTCTTGGCGATTCCTACGATACCCCGTCTCGTTCGGAATCTATGACTTGGAACGGTTTTAAGATCACGACCTTTGAGACTGTTTCATGATTGCACTCAGTACTGAAGTGAATCGTCCCATAGTCTATTGTGACCTTAGGATTTCATCCAATCGCTTAGATAAGTTCGCGATAGATGAAGTTGGCCATTGTTTAGTTTCACGTACTATGAATGAATGGTCGTATTAATTATAAACCATAAGAGAATAGTACTTCAACAAGCTAATTAATATTGGCTTGCTGGGCACTACTCTATCACTCGGAACGTTTTCCGCTCGCCTGGCAGCATGATTGCTGCGAGGAATCTCTATCAGCGTACCTTCCTTCTCCAACTTCTTAGCTACTCTTTCTTGCACTATCCTCTCCAGTTCAGATTCAGTAACTCTTTTGTAAGGAGATTTTTTGCATCTGACAGCACCAGCAGGGTGGCTCTCCCCAACTACTGAATCTTCCACATCCTGTACTAATTTAGGCGGGATTTCTGATCGGACATTGATTTTCGAATGTACGGCTCGAGGAGGGTTTGTTGCTGGCGCGTGCGATATGGATCGTAGTACACTATTCTCCTTCTGGATGTTCGAAGATGGTATTTCCGGTCTCCCGTGAACTACT
Source organism: Penstemon eatonii (assembly GCA_038501285.1). Lineage (NCBI taxonomy): Eukaryota > Viridiplantae > Streptophyta > Magnoliopsida > Lamiales > Plantaginaceae > Penstemon > Penstemon eatonii. The sequence continues at coordinate 52,405,069 of CM076715.1, read as the reverse complement.
GGCTGATCTACAGGTGATTGATCAGCCCTTCCACTGTTCAGAAATTCCCTGCACATCGTGCCTATGATGGACCTTAGATCACCAATGGTCGTGTGAATTGGAACATCATCCTGCGGAACAATTGGTGGAATCTCTTGTTGTTGAGCCGCGCGCGACAAATTATCGGGCTCATTGTTGACCGAATTCTGTGCTCCTGCTGCATGGAAGGCTCTCCTCTGATATACGTATTTCTCCTCGTAGTAGGCATATTTTGATCTAATACTCGAATAAGGCCCCTCGGTGGGCGCTAATTAATCTTACGCGATTTCGTTTGTTCGACCTAGGTGATATAAAATGTTGTACAAGTGCTTGTAAATAGTAGAAAGAGATCAATAGTATTGTATTCGGGATGATTGAGTACAAATTACAAGTATTGAGAGTCCTATCCAAGCATTATAGGATGCCGTACAAGCTAGAGGGTGAAATACATATAAGTAGCCTATACTATCCTTCCTAAGTAGGTCCGAGCAGCAGCCTCGGAGGAAGAGCACCTGGGAAGTTGTGTCATCGTCATAAATGCTAGGGGTATTTATAGCTGAGATCTGGAGCTAGGTGATCCACCCACAAATATGCATTTCTCGGCCCACAGGCCTGGGCCTGAACTCGGCCCAACAGTGATTTTGGACCCTAAGCTTCCTTTGTAGAATCAGCGTAGGACTCTTGAGCTTTGGGCTCGAAATTATGCTCACGAGATCGAGATTTGTGACTTTCGACCTTGCTAGACTGTAGGAATGCTGAATCCAAGATACCCCTCATCAGTGTTAACTTATGCAACTTTAAAATATGCAAGAAAACTTATGCAAAAATAACACAAAGAATTTTTATAGTGGTTATATGGATAAAAATCCTTTAGTCCACTCTTCCAGATCACTCAGATTCTGGGTTATACTATAAACACAAAGTTTACAATATTTCTCCACTTACGCCAAAACAACAAATGAGAAGGCCGCAAGCTCACAATAGGAAATCACTAAGAAGACCTATCCTCTGAAGTTAGATCACTCACAAAGATGGATCTACACTCCGCACAACACTCAACTAATAAAAATTCACTCAGAAAATGTTTTCTTTTTGGCTTCAACTTGGTTTTTGTCAACAAATGACTCCACCAGACGAGTGAGTTGTTCTTGAGCTTCTTGAGACTTAGAGAAAATTCAGCTTCAGAAATAAAATCTCAGAATGTTGTTGTTTTTGCTCTTTGAAATCAGCTCTATTTATACTCAGATTTGAAAATGTGACCGTTGAAGAAAATCACAAATCAAATCCATAGCCTTAGCCCAATTTTCAGGACGGCTCCTTGCTACAGTACTTTCCTGTAGCTGCATTAAATGCACCCTGCTGATTCGAGAATAAACTTCAATCATTTGCCATTATTACCCTTCTCTTACAGCATTTATTACACCAAGTGCATTTATTACCGTTGGACTAACTCCTTGATCTCTTCTACTCTGCTGATCAATACAACCCTGCTGATAGATACCCTGCTGATCAAATTCTGAACCCATCTGATTTGAGTCAGCTGATGGTCTACCCTTCTGATTGCAATTTCAGCATAAGATCAGTAGTCTTCTGGGCTTAGAATTTTGGACCCTTCTGTTGTCTTCTTTACATGGTCAAAATTCTTTTAAGGGACCTAAGCTTTCCATACTTAACTGATTTTGATGTTTTGGAAATCATCAAAATTTTCCCTTATCTTCTTATCTTCATTGCACTTCATCTTCATCTTCATCCAACAATTTCCCCCTTTTTGATGATGATAAAACTTCAGCTAAGTACCAGTACCTAAACTAATGTTTTGATCCTCAAAAATTTCTGAGATAGAAATAGTTTATTGGATTTAAACTTGTACTTTTATAGATTCAGAAAAGATTACAGATTACAAGTTTAGTAGATGAGATGTGCATAAAGAAAATTTACAAGGATTTCAAGCATAAGTAATTTAGTCTAGTCTTCTCTTTTGTCATCTGGCTTGTCCTCTTCATCTTTAGGTTTGGAAGTTTCAGCTTCTAACTCCTTGAAGAATCTTTTCCTTAAAAGCTCCATCTTTTTGTACTTAACATCAGGATTAAGCTGTTCTTCAGCTGAGTCCTTAGCAGCAGCAATTTCTTTATCAGGCTTTGCTATTTCCTTAGGATTTCCTTCAGCTTCAGTTTCATCAGCTTCTTTTTCTTCTTCTGTAATTAGCTGATCTATTGGTCTGCTTGTGCTTTCATTTTCTTCATCAGCATTTTCATCTTTGGCAGATTCATCCAGTACTTCAGTTTCTTCAAATTCAGCAGTCTTTGAGAAAGATGTGCCATCTTGCCTATCATCTTGTCTATCTTCTTTTTCACTAAGTACCCTATCTTCCCCCTTTTTGTCATCATCAGCAGGGTTGATTGGATATTGTGGTAAGACTGGTGTAACTTGAAGCGTATCACAGAGAAGTCTGATGTTTTCTTCCATTGCTTTAATTTGAGCTTCTTGTCTGAGTTGTTGGGCTTCAAATACATCCATTTTGGTAAGCACAATGTCCCCTTGGTCACCTAGGTGAATCTGAGTTGTCAGTGTCATATCAGCAGATGCCTTGAAGTCCCTCATCATATTTTCTAAGGTTTCATCCTGTGCTGTTAGGCCCATTTCAACAACCTCAGTAATTTGTCTCTAACCAGCAACAGTGTTTTGAGTTCTTGCTCTGAGCATGTCCATGTCTAGTCTGATAGTCTCTACATTATGAGCAGTATCTTCTATCAGAGAAGTAGGAATAGCAGCAGCTCTTTGGGTTGGTTGATTTATCGCAGCCAGCAGATTGGCAGTTATCCTCTCTTCTAATTCCTTCATTGAAGTTGAAATCATCTGTTGAATTGAGTTCAACAGAGATGGTTGTATGCTCTGGGAAGTAGAAGCAACCTCTGTTTGAACAGGAGGTAGGGCAATGCTTTCTTTTTCTGTGATCTGTTCTGCTGGACCAGGAGTACTCTCTTTCTCATTGGTCTGATCTGCTTGACTAGGAGTGCTTTCCTTCTCCTTAGTCTGATCAGCTTGACTAGGAGTGCTTTCTTTCTCCTTAGTCTGATCAGCTGGTGGTGCTTGGACCTTTCTAGTATCTGCAACAGTAATCACTTTACCATCATTATTTAAAATTGATCTATGAGTAATCTAGGTCATGTTATCAATTGGAATAAATGGAGAGATTGGATCCTCTGGAAGTTCCTCATAAGGCTTGATGGTAGGTCCATAGACAATTTGTTTCAAACTTGGAAGAGGGAGCAATGAACTTGGCTGTCCCTTCATCTTCCTAGTTCTTTTGGCCCAGGTTTCCATGGTTGTGGAAACTGCCAGCTTGATTGCACGTTCCTTTAGATCTTCATCTTCAACATATTCTTCTTGAACGGAATCATACAACTTTTTGGCCTCAGCTTTTACCAGATGACTGATCTTCAGTCTCACCATGTCTAGAAAGAATTCTGAGTCCAATGCTTGAGATATAGATTTTGTTCCAAGCCACTTCATGACCCAGGCTTCTTCACTTCTAAAAGCCTTCCAGTTGGCAATCTGATCCTTACTCTTCAACAAACGATACTCTCTCCATCTGTTATACCTAACCTTTTCTTTGATGAACATCGTCTGACGAATAATTCTGTCATTTTCAGCTTCCAGGCGTGCAATGAATTCATCAAAAGCAGCAGGATCATCTCTAACAATTTCCAATGCTAGTTTCAACTCTGCTCTTCTCTTAGGTTGCACTTCTGGTGTAGGCATGACTTGCCTAGGCTTTGTAGGATCTCTTTGTTCTCCAATAACAATGCCACCAGCTTGCCTTAGACCATGAGAATCCTTAGCACTGGCTTCTATGGCAGCAGCCAACTCTTCAGCTTCAATGGCATCTCTTTCTTCTTGAGTCATCTTACTGGATTCCTCTTCCAGTCTTTTGAGCTCAAGTGCCTCTTGACGATCCTCTTCAGCCTTTTCAGCAGCTTTCCTTTGTCTCTCAGCTTCATCCAATTTCTTCTTTTCAGCTGTAGAGAGACAAGGGATTACAATTTTGCCAGTCCTTAGTTTCTTGGCTTCAGGACTTTCCACAGCCTGTAGTTGAATGGCATCAACAGGAGCAGGATGCAGAAGGAGTGCATTTCCTTAATTTGTTGTGCCAGTCTGCTGTTCTTCTCTATCATCAGCAGACAATCCAACAGTTGAGTCTCCAGCAGGCTCATCAGCAGGCTCTTCAATAATAATTGGATTTTCTGCTGTTACTGGTATCTCTCTTACTGTTTCAGGTGACTCTTCAGAGAATGTGACCTTTCTTTTTGCTTTTGACTTGGTCATATTTCCTGAAGGTTGAGGTTTAGGTAGTCTTTTCACAGAACTTCTTGTCCTCATTCTTTTTGTAACTTGAAGAGGAACAATTTCATCTGATTCTGTTCTTTCAGGAGATGATCCAGTCTCCATTTCTTCAAGTTCTTTAGCAAATTCACTGACCATCTTGTCAGGAATTTCAATCTCAGGCTAAGCTGATCCATCTTCAACAGTAGTACTCACTGTTTGATCAGCAGACGCACTGGTCTGACCAGCCTTTTTGTTTTTCTTGGCAGGGGCCTTAGCAAGCTTCACAGGAGCCTTTCTTTAAGAAGTACCATCACTTCTAACTGGCTCATACAACTTGAATTCTTTGGCAGGATGGACAGGCTTTCCATTTTCCACTTGACAATTCAAGCCTAAGAACAAATGACTGAGCAGAATGCCATACTTGGTCTTCTTATCACTCAGCAGATCAAATACATGAGCAGCCCAGTTAACCTTTAAATCATAGAAAATGCAAATCATTGTGTAATACCTCCTTCTGGGTAATCCGTCCAGAGAACCAGTGCTACAGTCCAACACCTTCGCAATTATATCAGCAAACCTCTGATACTCATCCTTCAGCTGAGTTTTCATCAGAGTCCCTGATATTTTCTCTCCCTCCTTGGCACAAATTAGCCAAAACTCCTCCTCTTTCTCAGATCCTAGATCTGTTACATCTCCTCCTTCATTTTTCAGCCCATAAATTTCACTTAAAACAACAGCAGATATGCAAATCTTCTTTCCCCCAATAGTGGCAATCATAGATGTCTTATCATCGTTGAATTTTCTGGTTCAGTAGAAATCAGCAACTTCGTCCAGAAATACATATTCCTCATGAGCTTCTAGAACAGGTACCAGCGATGATTTCTTGATTTTCTTCATGATTTCCCTCATTAGATCAGTACCAGTAGAGAAGAATTTGTCATAGCTTAGAAATCTTCCTTCAATAATAGCCATTTCGAGATTAAGTGATGTAAATCTGTAAGAAATTGAGAGCTAAAGAACAGAGAGCTTGGAGAGTTAGAGAATTTGGGAATTTTGTGTGCGTAAGTCGACTGATCAGTTCAGATCGGAATTTATACGGTTCTTTTGTTTTGGTTACCGTGATTAATATGGACCGTAAGATTGATCTGACAGGTTTTAAATCGTATGGGTGAGAATTGCGGATTTCAAATTTATTAAATTAATGTCAGGTGAGCGGGAAACTCAATCGGCACTTATATGTTACTTATAAAAGCGTGTTTCCAAAAAATGCATTTTATGACCATGCTTATATAATGTATCAGATTAGTAGAGTTTAACATATCTGACAGACGAGTGATCTGTTATCTGATATTACTAGTGAAAGCCAATAGCTAGTAATCTTCCTCTGCTGTTTGTCAATCCAGCAAGATAATTTGATCTTCAATCTTCAAGAATGAATATATCTTTTAGCAGCATAACTTCAACTAACTGTTATTGACTGATTTCATCTCTAGAACAGAAGTACCGCTAATCTTACACGTTCCCCCTGAATTTGAGATTTCATGAGTTAATTAGTCTGTTGAGAGTTAACCTTGAAGATGATAATGGATGACTGTGCTGATGAACTTCAGTCTTCTGATAAGTTCCCCCTCAGCTTATGCATCCAAATTCAGTAGTCCTAGTTCAGCTCTTAGAGTTGAAAACCTTATTTCACTTAAAGGTTTAGTGAAAATGTCAGCAATCTGATTGTCTGTATGAACATACTCAATCATAATATTTTCTTTTTCCACATGATCTCTAATTAAGTGATGCTTGATCTCAATATGTTTAGTCCTTGAATGACTCGTAGTATTCTGAGTAAGAGAGATTGCACTTGTATTGTCACAGTAGATTGGAATTCCACTGATTTTGATATTGTAATCTTCTAGTTGATGCTTCAACCATAGTATCTGTGCACAGCAAGCTCCAACTGCTATATATTCAACTTCAGCAGTAGATATGGATACTGAAGTCTGTTTCTTACCCATCCATGAGATCAGACGACTGCCTAAGAACTGATAGGCACCTGTTGTGCTTTTTCTGTCAATCTTGCAGCCAGCAAGGTCAGAATCTGAATATCCAATAAGCTCAAATCCAGATTCCCTAAGGTACCACAATCCCAATTCTTGAGTGCCTTTAACATATTTCAGTATTCTCTTGGCAGCTAAGAGATGAGATTCCTTAGGATTTGATTGAAATCTCGCACAAACCCCAACAGAGTACATAATATCAGGTCTGCTAGCTGTTAAGTATAACAGTGACCCAATAATTCCTCTGTATTTGGTTATGTCCACTGATTTGCCATCTTCATCTTTATCCAAACGAAGACTAGTAGACATTGGAATGTTAGCAGTAGAGCTAGTTTCCATACCAAATTTCTTAAACAGATCTTTTGTGTATTTTGCTTGGCTGATAAAAATTCCATCAGACAACTGTTTTACTTGCAAACCAAGAAATTAATTAAGTTCTCCCATCATGCTCATTTCAAACTTATTCTGCATCAGCTTTGAGAACTTATCACACATCTGTTGGTTAGTTGAACAAAAAATAATATCGTCTACAAATATTTGCACAAGTAATATGTGATTCTCCCATTCAATAGTGAACAAGGTATTATCTACCTTACCTTTACGAAATCCTTTAATTAAAAGAAAATCAGATAGGGTATCATACCATGCTCTTGGAGCCTGTTTCAGCCCATAGAGGGCTTTCTTCAGACGATACACCTTGTCTTCTCGTTGATAAGCTTCAAATCCAGGTGGTTGTTCAACATACACTTCTTCTTGCAATTCTCCATTGAGAAATGCTGACTTCACATCCATCTGATAGACAGTGAAGTTCTTGTAAGCAGCATAGGCAAGAAACAGTCTGATTGCTTCAAGTCTTGCCACTGGTGCAAATGTTTCATCAAAGTCAATTCCTTCTTCTTGACAATAACCCTTGGCCACTAATCTTGCTTTATTTCTGGTGACAATACCATCTTCATTCATTTTATTCCTGAAAACCCATTTAGTGCCAATTACTCTTTGATGACTTGGTCTTGGAACTAAGTACCATACTTGATTCCTTTCAAATTGATTTAACTCTTCTTGCATAGCTTCAATCTAGAAGGAATCACTGAGAGCTTCTTCAATTTGTTTAGGATTTATTTGAGATAAGAAGCTGACAAACATAGCATCTTGTGCAGCAGCTCTTCTTGTCTTCACTTTATCCAAATGATCACCAATCACTAACTCTGGTGGGTGATTCTTGAGCCATCTGAGATCAGGTTGCAGGTTTGAATGTTGTCCTCTGTTTTGATCTTGCAACACTACTATTGGAGATTCAGTAGTAGTCTGTTGAACAGTTCTTGTCTGTTGAACAGTCTCTGGTCTGTCAGCTGTTTGCAACTCGTCTGTTAGACAATCAGCACTGTGATTTTGAACAGCATTTGAGTTAGTAGCTGAATTGAGATCAGGTAGTATGATGGGAATATATTCTTCATTCTTTCCAACATTTAACTTCTGTAAATCAATAGACAGATCTTGATTAGTACTTTGATTCTTTTCGGAAGATTGACTTGGCTCATCAAATACTACATGAATGGATTCCTCTATAAGTAAAGTTCTTTTGTTAAAGACACTGCAAGCTTTACTAACAGTAGAGTATCCTACAAAAACAGCTTCGTGAGCCTTTTCAGCAAATGCGGTAAGGTGATTTTTCCCATTGTTCAATACAAAGCATTTACAACCAAAAATCTTAAAGTAGTGAATGTTTGGCTTTCTGTTGTTCCAAACTTCATATGGAGTTTTGTTCTGATTCTTGTTGATCATACATCTGTTCTGGGTAAAGCAAGCTGTGTTTGTGGCTTCTGCCCAAAATCTTTGAGGCAGCTTAGCTTCAGCTATCATTGTTCTGACAGCTTCCTTCAGTGTTCTGTTTCTCCTTTCAGCAACACCATTCTATTGAGGGGTTCTAGCAGCTGAATACTCATGATGTATTCCTTTGATATTACAATACTCTTCAACAGTAGAGTTTGTGAACTCTGTCCCTCTATCTGATCTGATCTTCAATATTTTTGTGCTTTTCTCATTCTGGATCAGTTCCATCAGATTAGTAAGATGTTCATTGGTTTCACTTTTCTTCTTCATGAAGATCACCCAAGTATATCTTGAATAATCATCCACAACAGCTAGGCAATATTGCTTTCCACCATTGCTGACTGGATCAATGGGTCCAAATAAGTCCATGTGTAGCAGCTCCAAGATTCTGTCAGAAGATTGGTGCTTCTTGCTTTTGAATGATGACTTGATTTGTTTCCCTTCCTGACATGTGTCACAGAGCTTATCTTTGCTCATGACAGTTTTTGGAATCCCTTCTACCAGATCATTCTTTATTAGTCTGTTTATGGTCTTGAAGTTTAAATGATTCATCCTTTTGTGCCACAGCCAACTGACCTCACTTGGTATTGATGCCACCAAACAAATACTTGAATTCTTGTCAGCAGAATTCCATTTGACTATGTAGACATTTCCTTGTCGTCTTCCAGATAAGATTACCTTCTTTGTACCAATCTGTTCAACGTAGCACTTATCTGTTGAGAAGATGACTGAATATCCTTTGTCACAAAATTGACTTATGCTCAGCATGTTGTACTTTAGGCCTTTAACATATGAGACGTCAGATATCTCAATGTTTCCTTTGATTAATCTTCCTTTAGCTACAATCTTGCCTTCTTTGCTGTCTCCAAAAGTGACCTTTGGACCATCCACAACAATAGCATCAGTCAGCTCATGTATGCTTCCACACATGTGCCTTGAACATCCACTGTCCAAGTACCATATCTTCTCTACTTTACTCCTACTCCTAATCCTAACCTACAAAACAAAAATAAAATTGTTTTAGGTACCCTTATTCAGAGGGTCCTGAAGGATTAGTTCCACCTTTGACAACCCAAGATGTTGATGTCTTAGGCTTCTTAGGCTTTTGAGTTTTGACAGGAGCATGAATAGTTTTATCTTCATCATAGTTAACAGATAAGTTAGGTTGATGATCAGTATGATAAGGAAAATGTTCATAAGCAGGGTAAGGTGCATGATAAGTAGGGTATGCATGCATTGGATGAGCAGGGTATGGTGCATAGTAAGTTGGAAATTGAGGTGCATGATACATAGGAGGATATGCAGCAGGTATCACATAATAAGATTCATTTCCATACCAAACATTTTGATTTTTCTTGTTCTTATGCTTCTTTGGTTTACTAGATGCTTGCTCATTAACAGACGACTTAGTTTTACCACTAGTCTGATTCAATTTAGCTTTATCAGCAGACTTCTTAGGACTCTGCTGTTTGGTCTTACCAGTCTGTTTTCCTACACTAGGCTCTTTGCTCTTTTTAGTCTTAGGAGATTTCTTCTCCTTTAACACTTTCTCAGGTGAAGCAGGTTTAGTAGTCTGAACATACAAAATGACCTTACTATTGTCAGCAGATATAAATTTTTCAGTATGGTTCAGTTCTAACTTATCCTGTTCTAAAGACATCTTCTGTTTACTAGACATATGAGTGGATGCAACAGATGATTTATCATGAGACTCAATAACCTTTTCAAGTTCCATGATTTTTCCTTTACAAACTTCACATTCAGCTTTCAGAGATTCATATTCTTGCTCAAGCCTTTTATATTCAGCTGATTCTCTTGGCTTTTCAGCTGTGAGTTTCAGTGAACTGTTTTGCTCTTTTAGCAATATCATCTCTTCCTAAACTTTTTATATGCTTCAGCAATACAATTATTGTTAAGCATCATTTGTTCAAATGAATTAAATAATTCATTATCAAGAGGAGTTACCTCATCCTCAGAGTCATCAAATTCCTTGGCCATCAGGCAGATGAGAGCAGGGTTCTCTTCATCTGAAGACTCTTCATCAGAAGTGTCTGAGTCTGAATCAGATGAGTAGATAGCAGTCAGCTTTTCTGCTTCAGCTATCATTGCCTTGCCTCTCTGATGCTTTCTTTCCTTTCTGATTTTCTTCTCTTCTTCAGTGCGTTTCTCTGCTTTTGGATATGGACAGTCTCTGATGAAGTGTCCCAATTTCTTGCAGTTATAACACATTTGTTTGGATTTGCAATCATCCTTATCTTGAAAAGAAGAGTTAGGTTTAGAAGTAGAAGCATTGTTATATTTGTTCTGCATTTTTCTTTTGTAGAACTTCTTGAAATTATTCATCAGCAATGCTACATCTCCAGCTGTGTACTTCTTTTTGTTGAGTAATGTGGCTTCATCAGACGAGTCCACTTCTTTACTTCTTTGTACTGGTCTTCTGGGATTTTCAGCAGCAACTAAGGCAGCTGTGGGTCCTGAAGTTGAGGTTTCTTCAATTCCCATTCTTGTCATTTTAAACTCAAACGCCTTGAGTACGGAGAACAGCTATGTAAGGGAGATATTTCCCAAATCTATTGATTCTTCCATGGCTGTTACCTTCATGTTGAGCTTAGGAGGTAAAGCCTTTAGTACTCTGACGGTGATTTCTTTGTCAGTAAAGGTTTTTCCCAACTTTAGAACTTCATTGAGTGTTCTGGTGAACCTAGTATCCATCTGATCAATGGTCTCTCCAGACTTCATTTTGAAGTTATCCAGTTTTTCCAAAGCAACAGTAAGCTGATGCTCTTTTATAGCATCATTGCCTTCGCTCATATCACGAACTTTGTCCCACATTTCTTTTGCAGTTTTGCAATGTTTGATCTTGTCAAACCGATCATTATCCAGGGCTTTAGTCATGATGAACTGGCCAACCTTGTCTAGATTGAACAGCTTTATTTCTTTGGCTGTCATCTCATGCAAGTCTTTATCCACAACTGTATCAACTTCATTGATTTTTATGGTTTTTGTGAATTTGAATGGACCTTTTATGATACATGTGTACATGTTATCCTTATAAGCAGCTTGAAAAATCTCCATCCTGATTTTCCAGTCTTCAAAAGACATACCAGCAATGTGGGGAACATGGCTGATACAATCCATTTTTCAAAAAGTTTTTATTTTTTAAAAATATTCTCTTTTGAAAAGTTTTGAAAACCTTTGAAAAACACTTGGATCAAGCTCGTTGATTAGGCAGCTGATTCTAATGAACCACCTGCTCTTATACCACTTGTTGGTCCCAAGTGGCCAGATGAGGTCTAGAGCGGGGGGTGAATAGACCTCTGAAAATTTTTAGACTTAAAAACTTTTCAGTCGTCTGTCAGCAGACTAAGCTTATAAAGAACAGTAAGCTGACTAAGCTGATCGTGAACAAATCTTGAACAGCAGAGTGACCGCTCTTCTTATAGTTACTTAGCAGATTTCAGCAAAAATAGTTTTACAAGAGTATACTTGCAGCGGATAATTTGTAAGTGTTTTTCACAAGTAGACTAAGTCTTTAAAAGATTTTGTCCCCAGTTTTAAAAATCTTTAATCAAATGTTTCAAGGTGTTAACTTATGCAACTTTAAAATATGCAAGAAAACTTATGCAAAAATAACACAAAGAATATTTATAGTGGTTATATGGATAAAAATCCTTTAGTCCACTCTTCCAGATCACTCAGATTCTGGGTTATACTATAAACACAAAGTTTACAATATTTCTCCACTTACACCAAAACAACAAATGAGAAGGCCGCAAGCTCACAATAGGAAATCACTAAGAAGACCTATCCTCTGAAGTTAGATCACTCACAAAGATGGATCTACACTCCGCACAACACTCAACTAATACAAATTCACTCAGAAAATATTTTCTTTTTGGCTTCAACTTGGTTTTTGTCAACAAATGACTCCACCAGACGAGTGAGCTGTTCTTGAGCTTCTTGAGACTTAGGGAAAATTCAGCTTCAGAAATAAAATCTTAGAATGTTGTTGTTTTTGCTCTTTGAAATCAGCTCTATTTATACTCAGATTTGAAAATGTGACCGTTGAAGAAAATCACAAATCAAATCCATAGCCTTAGCTCAATTTTCAGAACGGCTCCCTGCTACAGTACTTTCTGCTGTACTTTCCTGTAGCTGCATTAAATGCACCCTGCTGATTCGAGAATAAACTTCAATCATTTGCCATTACTACCTTTCTCTTACAGCATTTATTACACCAAGTGCATTTATTACCGTTGGACTAACTCCTTGATCTCTTCTACTCTGCTGATCTAAACAACCCTGCTGATAGATACCCTGCTGATCAAACTCTGAACCCATCTAATTTGAGTCAGCTAATGGTCTACCCTTCTGATTGCTATTTCAGCATAAGATCAGTAGTCTTCTGGGCTTAGAATTTTGGACCCTTCTGATGTCTTCTTTACTTGGTCAAAATTCTTTTAAGGGACCTAAGCTTTCCATACTTAGCTGATTTTGACGTTTTGGAAATCATCAAAACTTTCCCTTATCTTCTTATCTTCATTGCACTTCATCTTCATCTTCATCCAACAGTTTTTGGTACGATGATCTGCACATCAGGATCATCTTGAGGTTGAACAACCTCAGCTGTTGGAGTGATTTGATGAGTAGCTGGTGCAGCAGCTAATTCCTTAACAACAGTTTCCTTTCCAACTCCACCAGGCCTCTCAGCTGATGGAGGGCTTTCCCTAACTAAGTCAGATGACTAAGTGGGAGATGGTTCAAAGATCATTTTTCTCTTTGCAGTGGTCTTTTTGGGTACAACTTTCTCTTGAACAGGCTTAGATGCTGCTGCGTCCTTCAATTGACTCCTTGTTCTTTTAGCAACATTTTCAGCAGGCTTATCTTCATAAATGGTTCTAGAAGGTGAACCATAAGGCATATCCTCTATTTCTTTTGCTGTCTTATTGATGATAGCATCAGCAGCAAGCTCCTCTTCTGTTCTGGCTTTAACAGCTGGCTTAGCTGTTTGAACAGAAGGCTTAGAGATTGTAACCTTCTTCTTCTTACTAGCAACTTTTTTTGGGGCTCTTCAGGGGACTCTTCAGTTGCCTTTCTTTTTGACATCTTTTTCACAGGCAGATAGAACATCATGACCTTTGAGTTGTGGACGGGCTTTCCATTTGTCATACAACATCCAAGACTATAGAACAGATGACTTAGGAATATCCTGTGATGGGTATCCCCTTTCTTGTGATGATTTGCCAAAATGTACCACACGAAAACAGCCCATTTCACTTCAAAGCCGTAGTGAACAGCGATCATTGTATGAAACCTCTTCATTGGGATGATGTCCAAGGAAAAGGTGCAGATTTCAATGATCTTCGCAAACATATCAGCCATCCGCTGATATTCATCCTTCAGCTGTCTCTTCTTGATGTTTCCAGCCAAAATCTCCCCTTCTTTAGCACAAATGCTCCAGAATTCCTGTTCCTTAGGTTCAGCCAGAGTTGTGATGTATGTTCTTCCCTTCAAGGACATACCATACTTCTCGTTTAGCAGCTTCGAAGTAATGCACACATTGACTCCTCCAACCTCCGCCTTAATCTCCAGTTTCTTGAAATCAGGCTCTTCTTCAGATCCATAGAATTCCATAATTTGGTCATTGAAGAACATTTCGTCGTGAGCCTCCATATAATCAACCAGCGAGGCAGCCTTGAACTTCTCCGGAATTTCTTTCATCAATTTTGTTCTTGTTTTGTGGAACGACTCGTAAACAAGATATTGTCCTTCAGCTTTTGCTTCTTGTGAACCCATGATGATTGTTTTGAAAAAGATTAGTAGAAAATAGTAGATTTGCAGAAGTATGAGAACAAAAATTCTCTTGAAATGCCTTAGAAATTTTTAGGGTGCGTAAAATATCAGTGAACTGATCAGATCTATATTTAAAGAGGTGAGAACGCTTCGGTTTTCGTGTTTCACGCGAGCCGTTAGATCGGTTTACTGTCGGCTTTAATCGTGGGGCGAGATACGCGCGATTGAAATTTTAAAAAGCATTTATTGTCTGGAGGGAATGCGAACCGCCTCAGTCGACTTGTAAAAGCGTGTTTTTAAGTATAACGTTTTTAATAACAGTGCTTATACAAATAATCAGATGAGTAAGCTAATACTTATCTGATCAGACGTGTGTTCTGAAAACAGATATTATTAGAGAAAGCCAATCACTAGTAATCTTCCTTTGCTGTTTGTCAATCCAGCAAGATAATTTAGTCTTCATTCTTCAGGGATTAAGATCTTATCTGATGAAAACTTAACTTCAACTAACTGTCATCAACAAATTTCATCTTTTAATCAATAGTACCGCTAGTCTTACACGTTCCCCCTGAGTTTAAGAATCCATAAGTTAACTAGTCTGTTGAGAGTTAACCTTGAAGGCGATAAGATGAGTAAGCTGATAAACTCATGTCTTCTGATGAGTTCTCCCTCAGCTTATGCATCTAAATTTAGTAGACCTAGTTCAGCTCTTAGAGTTGAAAACCTTGCATCACTTAGTGGTTTAGTGAATATGTCAGCAATCTGATTGTCAGTATGAACATACTCAATTATAACATTTCCCTTTTTCACATGATCTCTGATGAAATGATGTTTGATCTCAATATGCTTAGTCCATGAATGACTTGTAGTGTTTTGAGTAAGAGAGATTGCACTTGTATTGTCACAGTAGATTGGGATTCCACTGATCTTTATGTAGTAATCTTCTAGTTGATGCTTCAACCAAAGTATCTGTGCAAATCATGCTCCAACAGCTATGTACTCAGCTTCAGCAGTAGAAATGGATACTGAAGTCTGTTTCTTACTCATTCATGAGATCAGACGACTACCTAAGAATTGACAGGCGCCATTTGTACTTTTCCTATCAATCTTGCAGCCAGCAAGGTCAGAGTCTGAATATCCTATCAGCACAAATCCAGATTCTCTAGGATACCATAATCCCAGTTCTTGAGTACCTTTAAAGTATCTGAGTATCCTCTTGGCAGCCAGCAGATGAGATTCCTTAGGATTTGATTGATATCTCGCACAAACCCCAACAGAGTACATAATATCAGGTCTGCTAGCTGTTAGGTATAATAGTGACCCTATTATGCCTCTGTACTTGGTTATATCTACTGATTTGCCATCTTCATCTTTATCCAAACGAAGTCCAGTAGACATAGGAACACTAACAGTAGAGCCAGTTTCCATACTAAATTTCTGAACATATATTTCGAGTATTTAGCTTGGTTGATGAATATTCCATCAGGCAACTGTCTTACTTGCAAACAAAGAAAATAATTTAGTTCACCCATCATGCTCATTTCAAATTTGTTCTGCATCAGCTTGGAGAACTTGTTACACATCTGTTGGTTAGTTGAACCGAAAATAATATCGTCTACATATATTTGTACAAGTAATATATGATCCTCCCATTCAACATTAAACAAGGTCTTGTCAACTTTACCTTTTCGAAATCCTTTGATTAACAGAAAATCAGATAAAGTATCATACCATGCTCTTGGAGCCTGTTTCAGTCCATAGAGAGCTTTCTTCAGACGAAACACCTTGTCTTCTTCTTTGTATGATTCAAATCCAGATGGTTGTTCAACATATACTTCTTCTTGCAATTCTCCATTGAGAAAGGCAGACTTCACATCCATCTGATAGACTGTGAAGTTCTTATGAGCAGCATAGGCAAGAAACAGTCTGATTGCTTCCAATCTTGCTACTGGTGCAAAGGTTTAATCAAAGTTAATGCCTTCTTCTTGGCATAACCCTTGGCCACTAATCTTGCTTTGTTCCTGGTGACAACACCATCTTCATTAATTTTATTCCTGAATACACACTTAGTGCCAATTACCCTTTGATGACTTGGTCTAGGAACTAAGTACCAGACTTCATTCCTTTCAAATTGATTTAGCTCCTCTTGCATAGCTTCAATCCAGTTTGAATTACTAAGAGCTTCTTCAATATGTTTGGGCTCTATTTGGGATAGGAAGCTGACAATTGCATCATTTGCAACAGCTCTTCTTGTCTTTACTCTATCCAAAGGATCACCAATCACTAATTCAGGTGGGTGATTCTTGAGCCATATGAGACCAGGTTGCAAATCTGAGTGTTGTCCTCTGTTTTGATCTTGCAACACTACTGTTGGAGTTTCAGTAGTAGTCTGTTGAACATGAGTTGTCTGTTGAACAGTCTCTGGTCTGTCAGCTGTTTGTAACTCGTCTGTTTGACAATTAGTTGTCTGATTTTGAACAGTTCTTGAGCTAGCAGCTAAGTTGAGATCAGGTTGTTGGGATAGTGGTTGGGTTGCCTCGATTGTCAGAACAACGAAAGTGCGGAATTTAAAATTTTTCGAAGCACCCAAGGTCCCATATAAGATTCTCCATATTATTTATACGCAAGCAAGAAACAAAAACACACATTGAATTAAACAAGGGGGTTTTTGCGATTTACCTCACCACAGGCAAGGTGGTGGCAACCTTCAGTTCTGATTCTGAATCTGGATCTGGTTCACAGAAGTGATCCAAGCGTCTCACCTCCAAAGATAGTCCACACCAACTGGATTCTGGCAACACCTCCTAGTCTTAGGCTCAGAACTGGATCTAGGAGATTTGTCGAAGCAGGACTGTGCAGATCTACTTGGCAAGGCAAGATCTAACACGGTGGAACAAGGGAGAGGCGGCGGCGGCGGCGCTAGGGCAGCTCACGGCAGCAGGTGGCGGTGTAGGAGAGGGGGCGGCGGCTAGGTCAGAGAAAAGAGGCTAGGGTTTTTGCTAGGGTGTTAGCTTTTTGAGCTCTAGTAGAACCCTATTTATAGACTCCCTTTTGACCTAGGTTTGCAAGACTCCTTATGGGCTTTTAATTAAAGGTCCATGTCTTGCAAGCCTTTCATTTAATTAACCACTTTAATTAAATGCCCAATCCAATTTATAAATCAATATTTCCTTTATATAATTAATTAGCAACTTAATTAAGTATTTAATTAATTAAGTCAACTAATTAATTAATCTCCCACTTGAATTAAATACTTTAATTCATTTAATTGATTTAATTACCTTTAAATCAATTAATTCCTTTTATGTCCTTTTTCAACAGTCACCGTCCAATTGTATTGTGTGTGACCCTCTGGGTTCACCATCAATTGGCAGCAGGCCCACAAATTCCTCGTGATTTAATTTATGAACAATAAATTGCTCCGGCCAATTAAACAACCTTTAATTGAACACTCCTAGAATCGAATCCTCTATTAATTCAAGAGTACCTACACTTCATGGTCGATGTCTAGCCACAAGCCCATGAAGCCCAACTTCAGGTGAATTGATACTTGTGAACCTCGTCTCATATAATTACCATGTACATACGGTCCTTCTATCGACTAATATTCCCGATCAAGACTTAGGGTGTGTGAATTGATCGCCACCTCTAAATTTGTCCCGATAACTATACTTTCTAATTCAGGATAATATTCCAGTGTGACTCCTAAATTTGGAAACCCCTTTCGAAATCCGTCACCGACCGTGGCCACGGGTCTCTCGGATATATTATCTAAGAATCGTATAGGAAATTCTCTCACCCATTACAGTGAGTCAATAGATTCCATATTGGTACTAACCACTCGCGTACATGTCCATACGCACCCAACCTAGGCATGTTATGATCAAGCTAAGTGACCTATACCTAGATCTAAGTACGCACTTTAATGCACCGAATTCGCCCTAGCACCTCAAGTCAAAGGACTAAATCGTACACTATTATAATCCTTGAGAAACATCCCATCACCGATATGCGACATGCGCTTCCACAATGGGTTTCTCTGTTCGGGTCGTTCGATGCGTTCGATCCTCCATTGAACCACCTACTCATATGCAGTGGCCTCAAATGCCTTGCTCATGAAACGCTACAAATTCACTCCATGTGAATCATGCATACTTGTACAAGTCTTTGGCGATTCCTACGATACCCCATCTCGTTCGGAATCTATGACTTCGAACAGTTTTAAGATTACGACCTTTGAGACTGTTTCATGATTGCACTCAGTACTGAAGTGAATCGTCCCATAGTCAAATGTAATCTAAGGGTTTCATCCAATCGCTTAAATGTATTCGCGAGAGATGAAGTTGGCCATTGTTTATCCTTATACACATATAAATAAACATGCGTACTAAGTCATTTATACTAAAGAAAGATAATGATAGTTCCAGTACAAGCTAAATGTATTGGCTTGCAGGGCACTATCCCATCAATCTCCCACTTGCCCTAAAGCCAATCACAAATGTTTCTAGGACCCATCCTTTTAAAGATGTTCTTCGAACTCATTTCATGATATAGCCTCCTTTTAGTGGATCCGCTAAGTTGTCTTCTGAGTCGACGCGATCCATTACCCGCGTTAACTCTACCAATGATTTTTCTAATCAAATGGTACCTTTCTTTCAATTGTGTTTAGATTTCTGGTAAGATCTCGAATGCTTTGCTTTAGCAATAGCTCCAATGTTATCATAGAAGATAACCATGAGCTTCGCAATGCTAGGCACTACATCCAACCATAGGATGAAGTTTTATATCCAAACACTTTCTTAAGCCGCATTTAATGCTACATTTAATGCTGCAATATATCTTGCTTCAGCGGTTTAGATGGTTACGGTGATTTGCTTGGAACCCTTTCAAATTTACCGTTACCCCATTGATGCAGGATATGTATCCAAAAATGGATATATCTAATTTATCCACATCAGACTGAAAATTCGAATCAGTGAATCCTTCGAATTTTATTTCTCCACTACCACCGTAGACCAAGAACAAATCCTTAGTCTTTGTCAAGAGCTTAAGGATATCTTTTATGGTGGTCCAGTACTTCTTCACTGGAGTTTGACTAGCAACTGCTCGCGACACTTGAGCATGTTCTACGTCTGGTCTAGTACATAGTAAAGCATGCCACATGCAACCTTTTGTTTGAAACATAAGGTATTTGAGACATTTTCCTTTATCCTAATTCGATGTAGGGCACATCGATTTTGGAACAAGGGATACAGTGTCTCACTGGAAGCAATCCTTTCTTGGATTCTTCATACTGAATATTTTCAGTATTGATTCTATGTACTTAGATTTAGAGAGTGTCAACATCTTTTCTGATCTAATTCTATAGATACGTATCCCAATACGCAAGATGCTTCTCCTAAATCTTTCATGGAGAATTGCATGGACAATCATGCTTTCGTCTGTGCTAACATTCCGATATCATCCCAGATAACCAGAATATTATCGACATATAAAATATCGCGCTCCCACTAATCCTCTTGTACACTCATGGTTCATACTCGTTTTGATGAAGTCAAATGTCTTGACTATCTCATCAGAACAAATGTGATTCTTAATGGATTCAGACATTGCTAATGGAGAAAAGGTTTCATCAAAGTCTGTTCCGGAACATTGCGAATAGCCTTTTTACCACTAGTCAATTCTTAGAGGCAACACCACTCCATTCATTACAAGTTTGAAGATCCACTTACCATTTATAGCCAACTTATAGGGATAAATCCCTCGGGTGGATCAGTCAAGGTTATACCTTGTTGGAATGGATGGGATCCATTTTGGTTTGCATGGCTTCGAGCCACGCACCCGTTTCTATGTCTGACATCGCTTCCTGATAGGTCTTTGGATCACTTTCCACTTTCTCGTTTTCGTGAATGAAACCAAATCGTTCTGGCTCCTTACGAATTCGATCAGACCTTTGAAGAGTAGGTGTACTGGTAGGTTCAGTAAAATTTGGATTAACTCCCACTGTTTGCGGGGACGGGTCCAAATCTTGGACTTCATCAAGTTCCATGACGTTTCCATTTCATTTGACGAAAAATTCATCAACAGAGGAACGGGTATTTAGGAGAAACTATTTTTTCTCATTTTCGTGGAACAGGTATCCAATGGATTTCGTTGGATACCCCACAATTATATACAAATTGGATCTACTAGCCAATTTATCTCCTTTCTCGTTTCTACCATCGGAAGGAGATCTCCATACTCAGAGGTAAGAGCATGGAGGTGTTTTGCCATACCTTTCTTGGTAAAGCTTTGTAGGCACGAACTTTGAAGGTACTTTGCTCAGTATCTTCGATGCAGTCAGGAGGACTAACTCCTAGAATGCATAAGGAAGCTTAACAAAACTCAATGTTGATCGAACAATGTTAAACAATGTTAGATTCCATCTCTTTAGACACTTCAATAAGTTGAGGTGTCTTATGAGGAGTTTGTTGTATGAGAACCTCATTCTCATTAAGATAATTGAGGAATCCTTGACAAGTATTTGCTATCTCAATTAGATCGAATAATACTATGTCTTTGTTGATTCTCTACTTCGCATTGAAATACCTTTCCTGGTTTTTCGGATTTGCATCTCACTAGATTCATTTTTCACTAACGACCAAGGTTATTAGTAAAAAGTACGAAGTATGAGTAATCTCCTCTCACAGTAACTTTTAGTGGTCCATATTCATGGATTAAATCCAGATTTTGTTTGGTTCGCTCCGGATTCCCTGTGACGGGAGATCTGGTCATATCTACTTTGAGAAATGATTCGCAGGTTGGAAGTTCATCCAAGTTCTATTTTTCAAGAAGCTTAGGTGAAACCAACTTTTGAATCCTACTCTTGGAGATATGTCCAAGTCTAGCGTACCAAAGTTATGGGTTATTATCTTCGTATTAATTTGAACTTCACACATTAATTCAATAAAATTGAGCTAATGGTTTACTTCAATTAATTTACTTCATTTCAATTAACTTTTTTAATTGATTCCTTCTACCTTTCAATTAACCCTTTAATTGAAACGTTGCTTAATTAATTAGATCATCTAATCAATTAAACATATCAGTGCCTTTCTTAGATCCAGTGGGATAATTCGACTTTTAGGCTACTTGCGTTCTTTTGACTCCCTTTATGGTCGAATTAGAAGAGAATAAATTCCTCTTCATTTTACTCTTCCATGACTTTGCAGTCCATGAAGTGTAAACGATCATGACAGGTTTATCCTATTTGCCTTTAACCCTTACTTTGGTTGATTCATGAAATGTGATCAACTTATCAAATAAGATCAGTGTATTTCAAGAGTCATTTGAATGAGCGGGAGGAGAATTTAGGAGGAAGTTAATGTTAAGATCACTTGCAGGCCTAAGATTAATCGATCATTAATATTCCCATATTCCACGGGTGATTCATTTTCTTTATTTTGACTTATCTCGTAAGCACATAAGGCATAGGCTTGTCATTTAAGAACATCATTTCTTGGAATTTAAGACAATTCTCAAGTTTCTTGCCTAGTCGATATTTTGATCCAGTTATTTTATTTGTCGAGGATAAATAGTGAAATGGATAATTACAGATATCTCAGTATCTAATTTTAAAGAGAAGACAAACATTCAGTGGACTAGTTAATGAATAATACTTATAATCTACAAAGGTTGGACTTTCTATCGTAGAAGTTCTCCCACTATTTTATCGAAACAATTACCCCTTCAATTGTTCGGGAAAGTCTATTTCCTAGTAGGTCTTGACGTCCCAGCGGCAATTAATTGCAACCACGACTCGTGGCCATACAACCAATTCCCCAGGTAGGCATACTTATTGCCAATTGTGTCACTCCACAACCTTGAAGCTATTTTGCCTCGGTTTTTGCACTTAACTAGCACTGCTACATCATAAGTGTTACTAATCGTTAAGTCTAACCCATCAATCATGATGAGCAACGGGCCCGGTCGTGAGTTCTCCGTAACTAGTTATCGGTCGATCCTCACATCTCGACCAGTCCTCACCCTTGTCGTGTTTAGTTAAAAACAGGAGTCAAGGAATTTCGCGTATTGTCCCTTTCTTCGACTCGGGTGCCAGACTCTGGATCACCTCTATCGATAAGTAGACAACATACGCTAGTCCCTATTGATGGAAGGCTTGGTATAAATACTTCATTTTATTTTAATCCAATATGACTTAATATTTAATTCGAGAGGGGAATTTCTGGTTTGAAAGTCATACTAACTCTCCTCGAGATCTCACCGATTCAGTTATGCTTTATCTTTTATTACGATCTAGATTCTAGCGCGCATCTCATACAAGCTAAATATAAATCGACAAAATAAATAAAAGCCATACAAGCCTAGCATGCATACTACCACAATATGTTTTCGATCGGAAGCCTCCTATGTGGGCCATCATCGAGCCGTTGATGTTGGCCCTATTGGTCAATCTAAAGGGTTTGCAAACAGGCCTATGCTATTGCACAATGTACCACGCATACATGGCCTTCATATCTTCTTGGGCTCCCACCTTGCTTGTAAACGGGCCTCCATTCTAAACTAATAAAACAGTAAAAGCCCTATTCTATTACAAAGGCTCAAAGTGGCCCAAAAATATAAAAGGCTCGCAGGCCCATTAAAAACCAAACAATAAATTAAACCAATCACATCTAACCTAAGGTCAAGGCTCGGCTCGATCGAAAACCACGTAAACAGTTCACGTAGAGCAAGAAACATGCAAACATCCTTTACCTATTTCTTTCTTAATTTTAAAACAACCTTTTAAAACTAACTTTCTATGATTCTTACTTTTTAGTCACTACTAATTATGACAAAAATAAATATTCGGGTAAACAAAAATAAATTTTCTGCCCAAATTCAGATTCTGTTTTTCAACTTTTGAAAATTGCATTTTCGCCCCTCAACTTTCAAAAATTGCACTTTGACCCCAAAACTTTTAAAAAGTTACAAAAACACCCCTGAGCAGATTCGGGCAGCTACCAAAAAATAAAATTTTGAAATTTGAAATTTTTTGAATTTTCCCTGAATTTTTGGTAATTGCAAAACAGCCCCTATGTTTTCAGAAATTACAAATTGACCCCAAAACCCGTGAGACCAGATTTGCAAAGAAAGTCCAGAATTTTGAAATCTCCAGATTTCAAAAATTCGAATTTTTCAGCCCACAAAAACCCTATATGCGATTTTTAGTTCAAAAAGTCCTGGAATTTTCAAAAACTATAAAATCGCCACAGATCTAAAAAAGCAGTTTTACCCAATCATAGATCCAGTCATAACAAGTAAGAGTTAATTTACAGAACATAATTATCACGTGTTTACATATACATAATTAAACATATACGGTGAAAACACATTATGTTCAGGCTTTTCGTATAATAATGATGGAGTTTGCTCTGATACCACTGTTGGGATAGTGGTTGGGTTGCCTCGATTGTCAGAACAACGAAAGTGCGGAATTTAAAATTTTTCGAAGCACCCAAGGTCCCATATAAGATTCTCCATATTATTTATACGCAAGCAAGAAACAAAAACACACATTGAATTAAACAAGGGGGTTTTTGCGATTTACCTCACCACAGGCAAGGTGGTGGCAACCTTCAGTTCTGATTCTGAATCTGGATCTGGTTCACAGAAGTGATCCAAGCGTCTCACCTCCAAAGATAGTCCACACCAACTGGATTCTGGCAACACCTCCTAGTCTTAGGCTCAGAACTGGATCTAGGAGATTTGTCGAAGCAGGACTGTGCAGATCTACTTGGCAAGGCAAGATCTAACACGGTGGAACAAGGGAGAGGCGGCGGCGGCGGCGCTAGGGCAGCTCATGGCAGCAGGTGGCGGCGGCACTAGGTTGGCGGCGCAGGAGAGGGGGCGGCGGCTAGGTCAGAGAAAAGAGGCTAGGGTTTTTGCTAGGGTGTTAGCTTTTTGAGCTCTAGTAGAACCCTATTTATAGACTCCCTTTTGACCTAGGTTTGCAAGACTCCTTATGGGCTTTTAATTATAGGCCCATGTCTTGCAAGCCTTTCATTTAATTAACCACTTTAATTAAATGTCCAATCCAATTTGTAAATCAATATTTCCTTAATATAATTAATTAGCAACTTAATTAAGTATTTAATTAATTAAGTCAACTAATTAATTAATCTCCCACTTGAATTAAATACTTTAATTCATTTAATTGATTTAATTACCTTTAAATCAATTAATTCCTTTTATGTCCTTTTTCAACAGTCACCGTCCAATTGTATTGTGTGTGACCCTCTGGGTTCACCATCAATTGGCAGCAGGCCCACGAATTCCTCGTGATTTAATTTATGAACAATAAATTGCTCTGGCCAATTAAACAACCTTTAATTGACCACTCATGGAATCAAATCTTCTATTAATTCAGGAGTACCTACACTTCATGGTCGATGTCTAGCCACAAGCCCATGAAGCCCAACTTCAGGTGAATTGATACTTGTGAACCTTGTATCATATAATTACCATGTACATACGGTCCTTCTATCGACTAATATTCCCGATCAAGACTTAGGGTGTGTGAATTGATCGGCACCTCTAAATTTGTCTCGATAACTATACTTTCTAATTCAGGATAATATTCCAGTGTGACTCCTAAATTTGGAAATCCCTTTCCAAATCCGTCACCGACCGTGGCCACGAGTTTCTCGGATATATTATCTAAGAATCGTATAGGAAATTCTCTCACCCATTACAGTGAGTCAATAGATTCCATATTGGTACTAACCACTCGCGTACATGTCCATACGCACCCAACCTGGGCATGTTATGATCAAGCTAAGTGACCTATACCTAGATCTAAGTACGCACTTTAATGCACCGAATTCGCCCTAGCACCTCAAGTCAAAGGACTAAATCGTACACTATTATAATCCTTGAGAAACATCCCATCACCGATATGCGACATGCGCTTCCACAATGGGTTTCTCTGTTCGGGTCGTTCGATGCGTTCAATCCTCCATTGAACCACCTACTCATATGCACTGGCCTCAAATGCCTTGCTCATGAAACGCTACAAATTCACTCCATGTGAATCATGCATACTTGTACAAGTCTTAGGCGATTCCTACGATACCCCGTCTCGTTCGGAATCTATGACTTGGAACAGTTTTAAGATTACGACCTTTGAGACTGTTTCATGATTGCACTCAGTACTGAAGTGAATCGTCCCATAGTCAAATGTAATCTAAGGGTTTCATCTAATCGCTTAAATGTATTCGCGAGAGATGAAGTTGGCCATTGTTTATCCTTATACACATATAAATAAACAAGCGTACTAAGTCATTTATACTAAAGAAAGATAATGATAGTTCCAGTACAAGCTAAATGTATTGGCTTGCAGGGCACTATCCCATCACAGGTAGTATGATGGGTACATATTCTTCATTTCTTTCAACACTCAATTTCTGAAAATCAGTAGACATACTTGGATTAGAACTTTGATTCTTTTCAGAAGATTGACTTGGTTCATCAAATACTACATGAATAGATTCTTCTACAAGTAATGTTCTTTTGTTAAAGACTCTGTAAGCTTTACTAACAATAGAGTATCCTATAAAAACAGCTTCATCAGCCTTTTCTGCAAAAGCAGTAAGCTGATTTTTCCCATTATTTAAAACAAAGCATTTACAACCAAAAATCCTAAAGTAATGAATGTTTGGCTTCCTGTTGTTCCAAACTTCATATGGAGTCTTGTTTTGGTGTTTGTTGATCATGCATCTGTTTTGGGTAAAGCAGGCTGTATTTGTGGCTTCTGCCCAGAATCTTTGGGGTAATTTTGCTTCAGCTATTATATTTTTCTCATTCTGAATTATCTCCATCAGATTTGTAAGATGCTCCTTGGTTTCACTTTTCTTCTTCATGAAAATCACCCAAGTGTATCTTGAAAAATCATCCACAACAGCTAGGCAGTACTTCTTTCCACCATTGCTGATTGGATCAATAGGTCCAAATAAGTCCATATGTAGTAGCTCCAAAATCCTTCCAGAAGATTGGTGCTTCTTGCTTTTGAAAGATGACTTGATTTGTTTACCCTTCTTACAGGCGTCACAGAGATTGTCTTTGCTCATGACTATTTTGGGAATTCCTTCTACCAGATCATTCTTGATTAGTCTGTTTATGGTCTTGAAATTCACATAATTCATTCTTTTGTGCCACAGCCAACTAACTTCAATTGGTGTAGATGCCACCAAACAGATGTTTGAATTCTTGTCCACAGAATTCCAGTCGACTATGTAGACATTTCCTTGTCGTCTTCCAGATAAGATGACCTTCTTTGACCCATCTGTTCAACATAGCACTTATATGATGAGAAGATAACTGAAAATCCGTTGTCACAAAATTGACTTATGCTCAGCAAATTGTATTTGGGGCCTTTAACACAAGAGACATCATATATCTCAATGTTGCCTTTGATTAATCTTCCACATGCTACAATATTGCTTTCCTTACTGTCTCCAAAAGTTACTTTAGGACCATCCACAGCAACAACATCAGTCAGCTCATGTATGCTTCCACACATGTGTCTTGAACATCCACTGTCCAAGTACCAGATTTTCTCTACATTACTCCTACTCCTAATCCTAACCTACAAAATAAAATAAAATTGTTTAATTACCCTTATTGAGAGGGTCCTGGAGCATTAGTTCCACCCTTGATAACCCAAGATGTTAAAGTCTTAGGCTTCTTAGGCTTTTGAGATTTTACAGGAGCATGAACAGTTTTATCTTCATCATATTCATCAGATGTGTTATGTTGATAATTAATATGATAAGAATGATGTTCATAAGCAGGATATGATGCATGATAGGCAGGGTATGCATGCATTGGATGAGCTGGGTAAGGTGCATAGTAAGTTGGAAATTGAGGTGCGTGATACATAGGAGCTGGTTGTACATAATATGACTCATTTCCATACCAAGCATTTTGATATTTCTTGTACTTATGCTTCTTTGGCTTACTCTTTACGTGCTCATTAACAGACGACTTTGTTTTGTTACGAGTCTGATTGGTTTTACTAGTTTCAGCAGACTTCCTAGGACTCTGTTGTTTAGTCTTACCAGTCTGTTTTCCTAAACTAGGCACTTAGCTCTTTTTAGCCTTAGGAGCTTTCTTCTCCTTTAATTATTTCTCAGGTGAAGCAGGTTTAGTAGTCTGAACATACAATATGACCTCACTATTGTCAGTTGATACAAATTTTTCAGTATGGTTCAGTTCTAACTTATCATGTTCTAAAGGTAGTTTCTGTTTACTAGACATATGAGTGGATGCAACAGAAGACTTGTCATGAGACTCAATGATCTTTTCAAGTTCCATGATTTTTCCTTTATAGACTTCACATTCAGCTTTCAGAGACTCATTTTCTTGCTCAAGCAGTTTATATTCAGCTGATTCTTTTGGTTTTTCAACCTTAAGTTTCAGTGAACTGTTTTGCTCTCTTAGCAATATCATCTCTTCCTTAAGCTTAGCAAATGCGTTAGCAATACTAGTATTATTAACCATCATTTGCTCAAATGAATTGAACAATTCATTTTCAAGAGGAGTTACCTCATCCTCAGAGTCATCAGATTCCTTAGCCATCAGGGAGATAAGAGCAGGGTTCTCATCTTCAGTAGACTCTTCTTCAGAAGTGTCTGAGTCTGAATCAGACGAGTAGATAGCAGCCAATTTCTCTGCTTCAGCTATCAGCACCTTGCCTTTTTTATGCTTTCTTTCCTTTCTGATTCTCCTTTCTTCTTCAGTGTATTTCTCAGCTTTAGGATATGGGCAGTCTCTGATGAAATGTCCCACTTTCCTGCAATTGTAACACTTTAGTTTGGATGTATAAGCATCCTTATCCTTAGTAGAAGAAGAAGTAGGGTTAGAAGTAGAAGCATTGTTGTATTTGTTCTTCATTTTTCTTTTATAGAACTTCTTGAAGTTGTTCATCAACAATGCAACGTCTCCGGCAGTGTACTCCTTTTTGTTGAGTAGTGTGGCTTCATCAGATGAGTCCACTTCTTTGCTTTATTTTACTGTTCTTCTAGGATTTTCAGCAGCAACCAGGGCAGCTGTGGGGCCTGAAGTTGAGGTTTCTTCAATACCTATTCTTGGCAGTTTATACTCGTATGCCTTGAGTACTGAGAACAGCTTTGTAAGAGAGATCTTTCCCAAATCTCTTGATTCTTCCATGGCTGTCACCTTCATGTTGAACTTTGGAGGCAGAGCCTTTAGCACTCTGACAGTTATCTCCTTGTCAGTGAAGGTTTTTCCTAGCTTGAGAACTTCATTCAGCGTCCTTGTATACCTTGTATCCATCTGATCAATGGTTTCCGCAGACTTCATCTTGAAGTTGTCCAACTTTTCCAGTGCAACACTCAGCTGATGCTATTTTATGGCGTCGTTTCCTTCACTCATGTCATGAACCTTATCCCACATCTCTTTTGCAGTCTTGCAATGCTTGACTTTATCAAATCTGTCATTGTCCAGGGCTTCGGTCATGATGAAACGGCCAACTTTATCAATATTGAACAGCTTGATTTCTTTAGCTGTCATCTCTTGTAGATCTTTCTCCACCACTATATCTACTTTATCAACCTTTATAGTCTTGGTGAATTTGAATGGACCCTTGGTAATGCATGTATACATGTTGTCATTGTAAGCAGCTAAGAAAATATCCATCCTGATCTTCCAGTCCTCAAAACTCATACCGCCAATATGGGGAACATGGCTGATACAATCCATTTTCAAAAAGTTTTGATTTTTCAAAAATATGCTCTGTTGAAAAAGTTTAAAAACATTTGAAAAACACTCGGATCAAGCTCGTTGATCAGGCAGCTGATTCTAATGATGATACCACTTGTTGGTCCCAAGTGGTCAGATGAGGTTTAGAGGGGGGGGAGGGGTGAATAGACCTCTGAAAATTTTAACTTAAAACATTTTCACTTAACTGTTAGCAGACTAAGCTGATCTTTGAACAGCTGACCAAGTTGTTCGCACACAATGTTTGAGCAGCAGAGTTGACCACTCTTCAGAGAAGTACTTATCTGATTTCAGTAAAATCAGTTTTAAGAATAGAATACTTGTAGCAGATGTTTAAAAGTGTTTTTCACAAGTAAATTAGTTTTATAAAGATTTTAACCCCAGTTTTAACAAACTCCTTTTTAAAATCTTTTCAACAGTTTTCTAAAGTGTTTAATGCAACTTTGAAGATATGCAAGAAAATAATGCAAGTTAAAACACAAAGAATTTTTATAGTGGTTATATGGATGAAAATCCTTTAGTCCACTTTTCCAAGTCACTTAGATCTTGGGTTATACTATAAATACACAGTTTACAATATACTCGGCTTACGCTCTACAACAAATGATGAGCCGTAAGTTCACAGCAGGAAATCACTAAGAAACTCTTACCCTCTGAAGTAATATTACTCACTTAGATAGATATCTACTTCTCACAACACTCTACAATAACAGATTCACTCAGAAAATGATTTTTCTTTTGACTTCAACTAGCTTCAGTTAACAAATAACTTCGGCAGACTGGTGAGCTGTTCTTGAGTTTTTGAGACTTAGAAGATTTTGCTTTGCAGGATTGATCTCAGTTGTGTGTTGTATCTCTTCTCTCTCAAACTCGCGAACTATTTATACTCTTGATTTGAAAAATATCCGTTGAAGAGAAGACATAATTCAAATTGCCTCGAGTACTGGTCCTTAAACTCTGCAAACGGCTCTCTGTACTGCTGCAGTACTGTCAACAGTACTTTCTGTCAGCAACATTAAATGCACCGCGCTGATATGAGGATTTCTTCAATCATTTGCCATAAATACCCTCCTTCTTCAGCATTTATTACTCCAATTGCATTTATTACCGTTGTAGAGACTTCCTGATCATCTTCACTCGTCTGATATTAGAATCACTCGTCTGATGATGTAATGAGCTGATCCCAAACTTGAACAAATCTGATTTGAGTCGGCTGATTTTCACCAAACTGATTTCTTCTTTCAGCAGGAGATCAGTAGTCTTCTGGACCATTCTGAGCATTGACTTGTCTGATTTGTCTTTAGAGTTGATCAAAATTCTTCTAAGGGACTTTACTAAGCATTCCTTACATAACTGGTTATGATGTTTTGGAAATCATCAAAACCTCCCTTTAACTTCTAACTTCCTTGTTCATTAATCTTCCTCTTCATCCAACATAAACTTTTTTTCCTTCTGATTTTACTTCTTTTTATCAGTTTAACTTATATTTCACATGATTTTTTTTAACAATTTCACTTGAATTTTCATTGATTTCACATTATTTAACAGATTTTAATATTTTTTCAATTATTTAACCGATTCTTCATATATTTCACCCATTATTCATTGATTTCACCGATTTGTTTCCCATTTTTTCAGAAATGTCACCCGGATTTTGATCGATTTCACATGTATTTATCAATTTTACCGGCACTTTTTATTACCGATTGCACCCATATTTTCACCTATTTCACCAATGTCTATAAATTTCATCTGGATCGATTTCACATGTTTTCATCAATTACATAAACTTTATTAGATCGATTTCACTAATTTTCATTGATTTTCATCCGTTTTTTAACTTATTTCACACGTTTTTCTCGAAAAGATTTTCATGAAAATTTGAGGTAATGTTTCTCATGTCAAATAAAGATTACTTAGTTTACTATGTCATAAGCATTTTTGTTCATTCATATGTAAGATTTGATTTTACTTTAACATATTTTATGATACTTAAGAGAATTTAATTTTTTTTAAAGTGACATATTGTTCTAAATCTTTAAATGAAACAAATAATATTTTTTACAACTATTCAAAATAATTGTCTTTATTTTTATTTTTATATGTTATAGGAGAACAATAATGAAATTGTAAAAGTGATTTATGAGTTAATTTCTTAATTATTGGAGTTAATGTAAGAAATAACTATAATAAGACTTCATATATAATTTGAATATAATTTTATTTTTCTTCCATATTCATGGTGCTTGGTTAGAATGCAAGGAATAAATTTTCTTAATATATTTTCCTACCAAAATTTTGATGAGAAAATTTAAGAAAAATTCATGTCTAATTATATTTTAGTAATATACTTTACAATTTAAATAAGGTCATTTTTGTCTTCACAAAAAAAGAAAAAAACTTAAATTATTCACACTTTTAGTAGTAGTATAGATATAGAAAAATATCATTTCTACTAGTAAATATAATTTTCTATTTAAATTTTTGGTTAGTTAAATCTTTAATAATGTATGTTATTTTGTAAAATCTTTTTTCAAGTGTTCTAAATGAATTTATTTTAATAGCAAAACAAATTAAAAAGGAAATTGCTCAAAGTTGTGATATTAATTCAATGGTACATTAATTTGAATTCACGAAGAAAAAAAATAAGTACAACTTAGGATGTATTGGTAAAATCGTAATTACTGTTATTCAGATTTATTAGTAGTCCAAATCTCTTTTCAAGTTGCTTCGGGCCTGTTTGATAGACGTTTCTCAAAAATTATTAACTGTTTGAAAAATATCAAACAAAAAAATAAATTATTCTATATTTCTAAATTTTTTTTTTTTAAAAAGTTCTTAAAAAGTTATTACTTATTAAGAAACCTCAAAAATATTAAAGAGACTGAAAAAATATTATGTCACATTCATGCTAAATGAATAAAGAAAAAAGGTACTAGTAGTTAACTAAAAAATGTATAATTGGCTTAAGCCCAAAAAAGTCAAAAGATAGAAATTGTTAAAATCAACAATTCGATAAAAAATATATGATAAAAATAGTGAAATCAATGGAAAAATGGATCAGAAAGAAAGAAAAGCAAATTAAAGCAAAAAAAAAAAAATGGTGAATAAGCAAAAGAATAAGTAAAATAAGACTAAGATTGGGTTAAACCGGAGATAATGAGTGAAACGATGAACAAATGTGAAAATCAACAAATGGGTTAATTAACTTGAGAATTGATGGATCGATTAATAAACTAGACAAACCATAAAAAAATTGTGAACTAACGGGTTAAAATAAAAGAAATGATAAACTCAATGTAAAAGCAGGTAAAATCGATATTTATTTCGTAAGCTTTTAAGAAATTATAACTTGTTAAAATCGATATTTCTTTCGTAAGCTTTTAAAAAATTATAACTTATTAAAGAACCTAAAAATAAAATATTTCCTTCGGGCTATAGGAATAAAAAAAAATATTATTTAGTTAACTGAAAAACTTATAATCAAAACATAGAATGGTTAAAATTGGTGAAAAATGGTATATATGATAAAAAAAAATGGTAAAATCCTGGAAAAATGAGTTAGATAGAAGAAAAACGAATTAAAGAAAAAAATGGTGTAATTGATAAAACAAAGGGGTAAGCCGGTAAAAAATGGGTAACTGGTAAAAATAAATGATAAACTCAATGTTAAAGCAGATGAAATCGATGAAAGAAAATGTTAAAATAACAAAAAAAAATTGATAAACTTAATGTAAAGGCAAGTTTACTCGACAAAATTGAGAAAAATTGGTAAAAAAGAGTTAGATTACTTAAAAAATGGATTAGGCATGTGATTGAAAATGAATAAACTCATAAAAAATAGGTATAACCGGTAAAACTGGTTAAATGTTTAGATGAAAATTTAAAGGTCAAGGAAGAAAATAATTTATATTGTTCATTAGTTCAAATGGTTGTCTTATAATAATAATTATGTAAACATGAAGTTTTATATTATAAATACTTAGTAATTATAGTTCATTTTTTATTTTCAAGTTTTTGTTTTGGCCTTTTAGGTAAAGGTGAAATACAGTTTTTCCCCCTAAAGTATCAATTGTAACACTTACCCCCCTCTGTTACAGTTTTGTAATTTTTATTCCAAAAATACCCCCATCCCTTACATAATGAATAAATTTCTTTATTAAAATAAATTTGTCTCTTTATTAATTATTAATCCATTCATCCACCAAATAACATTAGGTTTTAATTTCTTTATTTTTTTTTTGGTCTCAAATTTCTCTTTATTATTTTCATCTCACTTTTTTTTTTTACTATTGTTTCAATTTGTTTTCTTTATTTTATGTTTCAATTTTTTATCTCGAATTTTTTCTTTATATTTTTTTGAGTTTTTATTTTGTGATAATTATCTCATTTATCTCATTTATATCGATACGAATTATTATTCAAAATGTTGATTAATTATCCTTCAAATTATTTTTTGCAAAATTCAAATTTAACACCAAATAATATTATTTGTTAATTTCTTCATTCCTTTATCAAAAAACAAAATCTTTATTAGTTATGAATTCATCCATTCATCCATCAAACAATATTATGTTACGATTTTTTCATTTATATTTAATAATTGATTATAAAATACTGTAAAATTATAACAGAGGGGGGTAAGTGTTACAATTGATACTTTAGGGAGTAACTGATACCATTTTCATACTTTAAGGGCGAAAATTATATTTCATCCTTTAGGTATTTATGATAATCACTTTAAATTTTTGGGAACAACATATTAATAATTAAAGCGATTTAATCAAAAAAAATTATGTGATATGTCACTAAGACCATAATAAGATGAAAAATTATGTATGATTCAACTAACATAAGAAATTAGTTAGTCACGCAAAAAAAAACTGAAATAGGTGAGAAAATTGGTTGAATCAACATAATAATAGGTAAAATCTACTAAAATTGTGTTAAATCTGATAGAATGGATAAATTGATTAGCAAATGGGATAAAGCACAAAGACGGGTGAAATCGGTCAAAGAACGTATTAAAATAACAAACAAAAAAATAGTATACTCAGTGCAAAAGCGGGTGCAATCGATAATATATTAGACAATTCTTAAGATTTATAAATATAATAAAGTACTTCTTGGTTAACTGAAAAACTTAATTATAAATAGTTTAAGTTAAAAAAGAATAAAAACATATAAATGGTTAAAAGTGGTGCTAACGGGTAAAATTCGATTAAAAATATATGATAAAAATGAAAAAATAGGTTAGATTGAATTAAAAAATTAAGCAACAAAAAATGATAAAAATCGATAAAACAATGAAGAAAATCGGTAAAATATTGAATGACATGGACTAAACACATGATAACAAAAAACTGGTCAACTTGACAAAGAACAAGAACAAAAAGACGAGTTAAAATGACCAAAAAAAGGTGAAATAGTGGAGAAAATAGGATAAATCAGTAAAAGAATAAGTACTATCGACTTAAAATTTGGTTAAACCAGATAAAATGAGTGAATTGATTAACGAATGTAATAAACCAAAAAAATCGGTGAAATTGGTGAAAGAACGGATTATAATAACACAAACTAGTTTAGATGAAAATATCAAAGTCAAAGAAGAAAAGAATTGATATTATTCATTAGCTCAAATAGTTGTTATATAATAATAGCTATGTAGACATGTAGTTTTATATTAGAAATAATTAGTATTTATAGTTCATTTTTTATTTTCAAGGGTTGATTTTAGATATTTATGATAACAACTTTAATTTTTTTGGAACAAGTAATAATTAAAGCGATTTAATCAAAGAAATTATGTGGTAATATGTCATTTAATCATAGTAGGGACTAAAGTGGGAAAAAAACATAAGAGGGACCACTCTGTAAGAAGTTAATGATAAGAGGGACCAAAAGTGATATTTACCCTATGATTAAAATGATGATATGATTCAACTAAGATATATAAGAACTTAGTTTCTTATTTATAGATGTCAAATACTCCTAATCCTCCTAGGACTAGGACTCCAAGTCTCCTTCATGGGCCATGACCCTTTTAATTAGAAGACTAAGTCTTCCTAATTAATTCGTGGCCCAGTTAATTAATTTAATCAGGCTTTATTTAATTTTTCAATTAAAATAGCCCAATTAATTAACTACTCTCCTAATTAATTAAATTAGACTCCAAGTCTATTTAATTAATTCTTTCTATAATTAATTAAATCCAACTTAATTAATTAACATACAAATTTAAATTCCAATTTAATTTATAATCTTGATCCAATTCCAATCGAATCCAATTTGTTCCATTTGGGTCGACCAAGTCGATTTTTCAGACCCAATCGACCCAATCGATTCGGTCGACTTAGTTGTTTCCTTTTCCTTCGCTTTCGCTTCATGTGTATTGTGTATGGCCCCATAGGTTCACCACATAATTGGCCGTGGGTTATAATTAAATATTAATTCAATTGTTCAAGCATTAAATACTTTTTAAACCAGTCGAACACTCTGTCGACTGACCATTCCAAAATTAGCACCCCTGCCAATTTAGGAATTCTCCCACACTCCACGGTCGATGTCTGGCCACAAGCCCATGGAGCCCAATCACTTATGAATTAATTCAGTGAACCTTTTATCATTTACAATTACCATATACGCCATAATCTCTCCATCAATCAATCTCCCAGTCGAGACATAAGGGTATGGTCTTTCATCGGTCTCCCTTTTATTTTTGTCTTGACTTTATGCATTCTGGTCTCGAAATAATTCTTTTAGACTTAATCTTTGTGAGCTACTTAAATAAAGCCGTCAGATACCTTGGCCAAGGATTTTTACCAGAATTTATTTCTCACATAAATCCATAAGAGAATTTCCCAACCTATCAAGTCGGGTCAATGGATCCTTTGTTGATGATATGAACCTGCATACGAGTTCCTCTATACCCAACATGAGTTCACATAGACTTTCTGGTAATCTCCAGTCAGTCAGAACTCACATCAAAGCATAGATGTTCGCGCACCAGATAAACCATATCATCTCAAGTAATTAGGGATCGTTCCTCGTATACTATCGTAAACCGGAATAAATTCAACCCCGATATGCGACTACCGCTTCCATGGTGAGTTATTTCCTAATTGGGGTATTTAGTGCGCTTGCCATCCCAGCAAGCCACCCACTTATGTGTATCGACTATTCAGTCACGCTCGTGGACCCCAGCATTCTCCAGTTCATCGGAGTATACACAACAGTGAGAGTCTAACCGAATCCAACGATGTCCTATCTTGATTGGATTCTACGACTCTTGAATATATTCTATATCACGGCCTTGGGGATCAGTCCACCGGTTGTCCCATAGCCCTACGATCTAAGGACTTCTATCCTTATGCGTAGATAATTATTACATAAGATAAAGATGACCATATAATAAAGGGCTTTCATTAATCAAAATTGAATAATAGTTCCTTATTTTTAACAATAAACGCTAGGTATACAGCTGGCTTACAGGACACTATTTCTATCAATCTCCCACTTGTCCTAACGCCAGTCTTTTATGTTCCTGAGTCCCATCTTTAGCAGATGTTTCTCGAATGCCTTTTGAGGTATTAGCTTCTAAGTCGACACGTTCCATCTTAATATCTCCTCTACCAATGATATCTCTTATCACGTGGTATTGTCATTGTACGTGCTTGGATTTCTGATGAGATCTCGGCTCCTTTGCTTGCGCTATTGCCCCATTATTATCGCAAAAGATAGTAATGGGCTCAGCGATGCTAGGGTATCACATCCAATTTCGGGATGAAGTTCCTCATCGAAACACCTTCCTTTGCTGCATCACACGCGGCAATGTATTCTGCTTCGGTAGTGTCTTGCTTGGAGCTCTTCCAGCTTACCGCACCACCATTGAGACAGAACACGTATCTGGATGTCGACTTGAAGTCGTCTACATCACATTTTCAATTCTCCTCCACCGTATACCAAGAACAATTCTTTAGTCCTTCTCAGGTACTTCAGAATTGCCTTTACGGCTATCCAGTGCTGCTCACCTGGATCAGACTGGTAGCGACTTGTAACGCTTAAAGCGTACGCTACGTTTGGTCTAGGTACATAACATACCATACATTATGCTTCCTATTGCGGATGCATATGGTACTCGAGACATATTGCTTCTCTCTTCAGGTGTCTTCGGGACCATTGACTTAGAGAGTGCAATTCCATGTCTCATTGGAAGCAATCCTCTCTTGGATTCTTCCATATTAAATCTCTTCAAGATTTTATCTATGTACTATGATTGGGAGAGGCCCAACAGTCCTTTTGATCTATCTCAGTAGATCCTTATACCTAGTACAAAGGATTCTTCTCCCAAATCCTTCATTGAGAATTGTGTAGATAACCATGCTTTAGTTTCGGACAACACTTTCACATTGTTTCCAATGAGAAGAATGTCATCAATGTAAAGCACCAAAAATTCGATTGTACTCCCATCGATTTTCTTGTACACGCAAGGTTCGAACACGTTTTTGATAAATCCAAAAGTTTGGATTGTTTCATCGAATCGGATGTTCCAACTTCGGGAAGCTTGCTTCAGTCCATAAATGGACCTCTGGAGTTTGCACACCTTGTGTTCATCTCCTTTGGATGCATATCCTTTTGGTTGCGCTATGTAGATCTCCTTGTCAATGTCTCCATTGAGAAAGGCAGTCTTCACATCCATCTGCCATATCTCGTAGTTATACCACGCAGCTATGGCCAGCAAGATTCAAATGGATTTAGGCATTGCGACGGGCGAGAAGGTCTCCTCAAAGTCGATGCCTGGCCTTTTAGTGTATCCTTTTGCCACTAGTCGCGCCTTGTAGGTTATTACCTCTCCGTTCACTCCAAGCTTTCGCTTATAGATCCACTTGCAACCCACGGGAGTCACTCCTACTTGTGGATCTACCAAGGCCCAAACCTTGTTTGAGTGCATGGAGTCCAATTCAGATTCCATGGCTTCGCGCCACTTTCCCGAGTCTATGTCCAGCATAGCCTCCTCGTAAGTCCTTGGGTCGGTTAGAGACTGTCCAGTCTCGTGCAGCAGACCGTAGTACCTTTCGGGATCCTTACGTTGTCTTTCTGACCTACGAAGTATCGGTGTACTCTCTGGTGCACTTTCATGCTCTTGTTCTCCCACTGTTTGTGGCGATGGGTCAGCTTGATCGACCTTTTCGGCCTTTACAGCTTCAGTGACCTCATCTAGTTCTACGTTGTGTTCCTTCTTGTTCACCAAGAAATCCTTCTCCAAGAAGTGTGCGTTCCTTGAGACAAACGTAGTTTGTCTTGTAGGATCGTAGAACTCGTATCCTATTGAGTTTTTCGGATACCCCACGAATTTGCACAAAGTGGATTTGGTTTCCAATTTATCTCCCACTAGCTTTTTAACGTAAGCGGGAGATCCCCATATGCGCATGAATGCGTATGAGGGTGCCTTGCCAAACCATAATTCATATGGTGTCTTTTCTACGGATTTGGAAGGTACTATGTTTAGTATTTTCGTTGTCGTGAGGAGGGCATGTCCCCTAAATGAAAGAGGAACGTCAGTGACACTCATCATGGATCGAACCATATCCATCAAGGTTCGATTCCTTCTCTCTGCTACTCCATTTAATTGAGGTGTTGCAGGAGGAGTCCACTGCGATAGTATTCCATGCTCTACAAGATAATTCAGAAATTAGTTACTAAGAAATTCTCCACCTCGGTCGGAACGAAGAGCCTTTATCGTATGATCAAATTGATTCTTTACTTCCATCTTGAATTCTTTGAATCGCTCAAAGGCTTCAGACTTGTGTTTCATCAAGAACACATATCCATAACAACTATAGTCGTCAGTGAAAGTGATGAAGTAATCATAGCCACCTCAGGCACTTTTTCTTAGTGGTCCACATACGTCAGTATGTATTAAGTCCAATGTTTGTTTGGCTCGCTCAGGGTTTCCCTTAAATGGCAACTTAGCCATTTTACCCTTTAGACATGATTCACAAGTCGGCATTTCATTAATGCGATTAATTTCAAGCGCGACAGATGATGCTAACTTTTGAATCCTTGACTTAGATATATGTCCAAGTCGAGCGTGCCATAATTGGGCAGATATTTCATTATCTTGTTTCCTTTTGTTTTGTTGTACGTGCATAACTAACTTAGGTGGTTCAATGGTATATAGTCTATCTTTTAATGTACCAGTGAAAAATAAATTATCATTCATGAATAACGAAAAGGAACCTTTGTTAATTGTAAAATTAAAACATTCATTATCCAAAACAGGAATAGAAATAATGTTTTTCACCAAACAAGGTACATAAAGAACGTTCCCAAGGACTAATTTATTACCACCTAAATCTAACTCCACTTCGCCTATGGCCTCGGCAGCATCTCTAGCTCCATTGCAAACTCTCAGGATCCAATCCCCTGGCCTAAGTGGCCTTGTTGCTCCCATCACCTGTAAATCATTACAAAGATGAGAACCACAAGCAGTGTCTAGCACCCATGATGCACAGTTAATTGATAAATTAACTTCAACAAGGAATATACCTTTCGAGCTCTCCAAGAACTCTTTCCAGTTCCTCTTCCAGTGTCCAGGTTTCTTGCAGTAGAAACATTTTTGTTCACCAGTAGAAGCTTTTCGCTTCTTTCCTTTCCCTATGAGCCCAGATGGTCCTTTGCCTTTGCCTTTGCTTGAAGAAGCATTTCCTTTCCCCTTCCCTTTCTTCGTCCTTTTGGACTTAGATTGGGTCGAGGTTGCAACCATCACTGGCTTCTCTCTTTTCATGGAAGCCTCTGCAGTGGCGAGCATATTAGTCAACTCGTGAAGTTCAACATCCATCTTGTGCATGTTGTAGTTCAATACAAATTGCTCGAATGATCTTGGCAACGATTGGAGGATTATATCCTGGCAGTAGGTTTTGTCCATCTTTACGTCAAGATGACCAAGCTTTTCAATAAGCCCAATCATTTTGATGCAATGAGAACGAACATCAGTACCCTCTGCAATCCTCGTTTGTTGCAGAGTCTTGGCGGTTTCATACAGCTCATATCTACTTTGCACCCCAAATAGACCATTCAGGTGCGTGTAGATCTCAAAAGCAGACTTTATATGCTCGTGCTGCTTTTGAAGCTCATTCGACATGGATTCCAACATGAGACAACGTGACTCCAAGTCATCATTGAGCCATAGATCAACGGCTTCCTTCTCAGTATCATCGGCATCCTGAGCAATTTCAGGAGGGGGCCCATCAAGGACAAAACCTCGCTTTTCAGAAGCGAGAATGATTTTATGATTCCTGACCCAGTCATGGAAGTTGGGTCCAGTCAATTTGTTTTGTTCAAGTATGATGGAAATTGTATTCTTAGACATTATATCTACAAAACGACGATAAAAGAAATAAATACGCGAAATATTAATTTAAAATGCACAATTTACAAACATGGGTTTTATTTGTAAATTACTCCCACTATTTTAATCAAAATCTTATGCCCCCACATAAGTTTCGGAAATTTAAAATATCCTAGCGGGCTCAAGGCCATACTATTTGATTCACTTGGTGGTCGACTACATCGTCGGTTAACCATCGCAGCTAACCATTGAGTTCATTTAGCCTCGTTTTTCGATATGGACCCACGACTCGTGAGGCATCCATACTTACTAGCGTTAAATAATGTCCAATATTCGTGGAGAGAAATAGTTCAATCCTAGATGCCCCATGACTCGTGAGACACTGCCTAAGACCTTGCTATCCCCTCCCTTGGCACTAAACTCGTGCATCGAGGTAATAGACATATCATCTTCATATAGCTCGACCCACGACTCGTGAGACATCGAGATATATTCGTACAATATGCCTAGACTTAGTAATTGGGTAGGCTCGGACCATAGACACTATTCTTATGCGCCCGTTATTCGATTTAATATTATAATTGAATTTTAAGTTCAATTGGAGGTTTTATGTTATCTTGTGCGAGGTCTCATCAGATTATGCTTTATCTTGTTTACGTGATCTATTCTATGCATGCAAGACATACATCAAAGAATATAAGTAAACACTTAGCAGGATATGATTGATCGATTGCCCATCCTATGCGATCCATCACGAGACATGTGATGGATCAATTGGTCAGTCTAGGGTGGAAATTAAATGTCCTAACTATTACAATTTTAAAACTCATACATCATGGGCCTTCTTGTAATATCCAGCTTGATTGGGCCTCCATGTAATAAATTGGGCCTCCATGTGGATCTCCAAGTCTTCATGAGGTCTTCTTGGCTCCAAGCCTATTCTAAGTCTAACTTATAAAAATAAATGGTCCTATTCTATTACATTTGTTTGCGCAAGCAAGGGCACCAATCAGGCCCATTTAATTACAACCCATAAAATAAATAAACCAAAACTACACAGGGCCTAAGAGCAAAATCGACCAATCCACATATTCACTCAAGAACATGCATAAATTCACATAAGGGCATAAATGTAAATTTACCGGCTCCTTTAATTTTAATTCACAAAATTTATCCAAGTTAATTAATTTTGAATTAACAATTAATCTCTAAGATTAATTAATTCTTACTTGAGTTCTAAGTAATCTACAATACTTATCTTGATTAAATTGGTTAATTAAGATAGTTTCCAAATATCTAAGATTCCTATCTTATCGAAAACTCTAAGTTTCCCAATGTTTCCAAATCTCCAAGATTCTCAAGATAATCCTATTTTGACTAGATTAGTGTAATTAAGGTAGTGTTTAAATCTAACAAGATCTCTACCTTATCCAAAAACTCCAAGTTTCCTAATCTTCCAAAATTCTATGATTTTCAGAATTTCCAAAATAGGCAGAATTAGAGTCCAACCAAAAATAAACCAGTCGAAGCCAATTATTAACTGCCATGTGGACAGCACACGCGCGGCCACGAAGTCCGCGAGTGGCTGCCCGCAGCAGCTTCTGCTACGGGTGGCAGCGTGCGGCAGCACGCGGCTGGCACCCCGTGGGCTGCTGCCGTGTGCTGCACGCGCGGCCAGCGTGTTGTTCGCACGCTGCCGTGGGCAGCAGCTCGCGGTGGCCGCCCAGCCGCGTTGCGTGCCACCGCGGTTGGATCCAATTAAATTTTTTTTCTTGTTCGATTACATTGATTTAATTAAACAGATCTAGTTAATTAAATCCCAATCCAAAATAAAAACTAACATGATAAAATTTTCGAATCAAAATTTATCATTAACTCTAAGTTAGTAGATCTACGTCCTAAAACATGTACAGTTAAAGAACTAGACATACATAAATCAAACATATGATTTAAATCACATAATTTGCAAATTCATATATATACAAAGCCTAGAGTTGGCTCTGATACCATTGTTGTGATTCAGTAAGATAAACAGCCATAGGCACAGCGGAATATAAAATTTTTAGGACCTCTTACGGAATCTTGCCAGGATACTACTCTAGTTGTATATATATGAATATTTATATAAACGACAGTTTAAACAGTTACACGTTGTACCTGTCTCCTTGCAAATCCTAGTTCGCAGTTGAAGTCAAGTTTCTCTCTCGATTGGTCGATCCTATGCCCTGCAGTAGCGCCCCACGTGTTGCGCGTCTATGGATTGATACACCACAATTACACGAAATTTAATATACCCTGATCGGCTAGAGCACATGATATATTAATGTCTGGGTTTAGGAAATGAACTTGGAACAAAAGACAAAAATCGAAAAATTCTTCCAAGGAAGAATAGGTGTTCGACCGATTTGTGCTTGGGAGAGAGGGATAATGTTTTTCTTGACTTGGCTTTTTGGCTCTTAAAAGTTGTGTGTGAGATATGACATCTAGCTTCTTATTTATAGATGTCAAATACTCCTAATCCTCCTAGGACTAGGACTCTAAGTCTCCTTCATAGGCCATGGCCCTTTTAATTAGAAGACTAAGTCTTCCTAATTAATTCATGGTCCAGTTAATTAATTTAATCAGGCTTTATTTAAATTTCCAATTAAATAGCCCAATTAATTAACTACTCTCCTAATTAATTAAATTAGACTCCAAGTCTATTTAATTAATTCTTTCTATAATTAATTAAATCCAACTTAATTAATTAACATACAAATTAAATTCCAATTTAATTTATAATCTTGATCCAATTCCAATCGGATCCAATTTGTTCCATTTAGGTCGACCCAGTCGACCCAGTCACCAATCTACCCAATCGATTTTTCAGACCCAGTCGATTCGGTCGACCCAGTTGTTTCCTTTTCTTTCGCTTTCGCTTCATGTGTATTGTGTATGCCCCCATAGGTTCACCACATAATTGGCCGTGGGTTATAATTAAATATTAATTCAATTATTCAAGCATTAAATACTTTTTAAACCAGTCGAACACTCTGTCGACTGACCATTCCAAAATTTGCACCCCTGCCAATTTAGGAATTCTCCCACACTCCACGGTTGATGTCTGGCCACAAGCCCATGGAGCCCAATCACTGGTGAATTAATTCAGTGAACCTTTTATCATTTACAATTACAATATACGCCATAATCTCTCCATCAATCAATCTCCCAGTCGAGACATAAGGGTATGGTCTTTCATCGGTCTCCCTTTTATTTTTGTCTTGACCTTATGCATTCTGGTCTCGAAATAATTCTCTTTGACTTAATCTTTATGAGCTACTTACATAAAGCCGTCAGATACCTTGGCCAAGGATTTTTACCAGAATTAATTTCTCATAGAAATCCATAGGAGAATTTCCCAACCTATCAAGTTGGGTCAATGGATCATTTTTTGATGATATGAACCTGCATACGAGTTCCTCTATACCCAACATGAGTTCACATAGACTTTCTGGTAATCTCCAGTCAGTCGGAACTCACATCAAAGCATATATGTTCTTGCACCAGATAAACCATGTCATCTCAAATAATTAGGGATCGTTCCTCGTATACTATCGTAAATCGGAATAACTTCAACCCCGATATGCGACTACCACTTCCATGGTGAGTTATTTCCCAATTGGGGTACTCAGTGCGCTTGTCAACCCAACTAGCCACCCACTTATGTGTATCGACTATCACAGTCACGCTCGTGGACCCCAGCGTTCTCCAGTTCATCGGAGTATACACAACAGTGAGAGTCTAACCGAATCCAACGATGTCCTATCTCGATTGGATTCTACGACTCTTGAATATATTCTAGATCACGACCTTGGAGATCAGTCCACGGGGTGTCCCATAGCCCTGCGATCTAAGGACTTCTATCCTTATGCGTAGATAATTATTACATAAGATAAAGATGACCATATAATAAAGTTCTTTCATTAATCAAAATTGAATAATTCCTTATTTATAACAATAAACGCTAGCCATACAGCTGGCTTGCAGGACACTATTTCTATCACGTTGTCATACGGAGACCTCTGACTATATAGAGGAGAACAACGTAGTGGTTCAACTTCCTGCACTGTAGGTAAAGTTGGATTAGAGGGAATGATCTCCTCATCATCATCATCTTGTGCACTTGATCCTCCTATAGCACATTGGTAATTGAAACTAACTTTGTCTAGGATTTTTTTCCTTTACCCCGGGTCATAAGTTTCTTCAATTTTCTTTTCTCTCCGGAGTTGCCTCTATCCTCATAATTTCTTCTCTCGAAGAAAAAATGAAGTATAAATTTAAATCAATAGAACTATGGGCATAGTGCTTTATTATCTCCCAATCTTCTTCTTATCAACACATTTGCTCTGTATCTCAAAAATATCAGTATACCGATCTAAATTCAACTTCTCGCAAATTTTATCAAGTAGTTATTCAAACGAAATTCTTCTATCCAACATTATTATTTTCACAGAATTTCTATCATCACTACAA
This sequence comes from Penstemon eatonii, assembly GCA_038501285.1. Lineage (NCBI taxonomy): Eukaryota > Viridiplantae > Streptophyta > Magnoliopsida > Lamiales > Plantaginaceae > Penstemon > Penstemon eatonii. The sequence goes on along the minus strand of CM076715.1, from coordinate 52,360,414 downwards.
TGCCATTTATCATCCATTTGGCGTGTAAAATCACCGCCATATCTGTTGGGATATTCGTGGTAGGGGCTCGATTGTCAATACAACAAAATGCGGAATTTAAAATTTTTCGAGATCCCTATTAGTCCCATAAATAGATCTCCACAGTTATTATACGAAAAGGTTGAATCAAACAATAACATAATTATCAAAAGGGAGTTTTCGCAATTTACCTCACCACAGCTTGGTGGTGGTTACCTCCGGGCTTCTTTGTTCGATTCACAACGGAGTGATCCAAGTGTCTCACCTCCAGAATGTATCCACACCAATTGGATTGTAGCAACGTCTCCAAGTCACAGGCTAAGAACTAGATCTTGAAGATTGTCAAGAAAGGAATGAGCAGATCTATATCAGGATATCGATTTGGATATGGATTAGGAGAATTGCAGGAAGACAACCACGACCACAGGACTTATGCGGCTAGGTTGGATCGACCAAGGGCGGCGCGGCTAGGCTTCGGATCCACCTAGGGCGGCGGCTAGGGTTTGGCCGAGAACTAGGGGCTAGGGGCGGTTTTTGGAGTTGGCAATTTCTTTTCTTCTTGTGTTGTGTAAAACTATTTTCTCTCTTCTTGGAAGATGTATGAAGAGTTGTATTTATAGGAGAAGAGTTCTTCTCTTATAAGATATCTCTTCAAGATATGGCAAATCTTTTCCTTATCATAATAGGTAACAAGATTTGACCAAATCTCTTGTTTGTAGCTTGATGACCAAGTAACAAACTCTTCCCTTCTTTTCCTCTCCAAAAAATCGCCCATTGCCTTTAATTAGCCAATCCAAAAATTGCTAATTATTTATTCTTCCTTCTTTACCAATTAACAACTTTAATTATTTATAATCAATTAGATAATCTTAATTAATTAATTAAATATTAATCAATTAAATATCCAATTAATTCTCCCATTGAATTAATACCTTAATTCAATATCTTTGATTTAACAACTTTAAATCACTTATTTCCCTTTATGACTGTCACTGTCCAATTGTATTGTGTGTGACCCTCTGGGTTCACCATCAACTGGCAGCAGGCCCACGACTTTCGTGATTTAATTAATGAGCAATTAAATGCTCCGATCAATTAAACAACTTTTAATTGACCACTCCTATAATTAATTTCCTTATTAATTTAGGAGTACCCACACTTCATGGTCGATGTCTAGCCACAAGCCCATGAAGCCCAATCAAAGGTGAATTGATTATTGTGAACCTCACCTCTTATAATTGCCATGTACATACGATCCTTCCATGATGATTTCCCGATCGAGACCTAGGGTGTGTGAATTGATCGGCACCTCTAATTATCTCGATAACTATACTTTCTAATTTCCGACAATGATTCCAGTGTGACTGCCAAATTTGGAAACCCCTTCCAAATGCATCACCGACTATGGCCATAGATTTCTCGGAATCAATTATCTAAGAAACGTATAGGAAATTCTCTCATCTTATCAGGATGAGTCGATGGATCCTTTCTTAGTACTAACCACTCGCGTACAGTCGTCTACGCACCCAACTTAGGCACTTTGTGGCCAGGCTACGTGACCAGTACCTAAATCTAAGTACGCACACTCGTGCACCGAATTCGCCCTAGCACCTCAAGTCTAAGGACTAAATCGTACACTATTATAAGCCTTGAGACACATCCCATCACCGATATGCGACATGCGCTTCCACAATGGGTTTCTCTGTTCGGGTCGTTCGATGCGTTCAATCCTCCATTGAACCACCTACTCATATGCACTGGACTCAAATTCCTTGCTCATGAAACTCTACAAATTCACTCCATGTGAATCATGCATATTTGTACAAGTCTTGGCGATTCCTACGATACCCCGTCTCGATTGGAATCTATGACTTGGAACAGTTTTAAGATCACGACCTTTGAGACTGTTTCATGATTGCACTCAGTACTGAAGTGAATCGTCCCATAGTCTATTGTGACCTTAGGATTTCATCCAATCGCTTAGATAAGTTCGCGAGAGATGAAGTTGGCCATTGTTCAATTTCACATACTATGAATGAACGACGTATTAATTATAAACCATAAGAAAATAGTACTTCAACAAGCTAATTAATATTGGCTTGCTGGGCACTATTCCATCAATCTCCCACTTGCCCTAAAGCCAATCACAACATTTCTAAGACCCATCTATACCAAGATGTCCCTCGAACCATTTGTGAGAGTGCTTAATTAGTGGATCTGCTAAGTTGTCTTTGTCGAGATGAAGTAATACTTCTACTCGTCTCAACTACCTATGACTTGTTCAATCATACGGTATTGTGTTCAGATTATAGGTGAGATCTCGATTTCCTTTCATTGAGCAATCGCCTTATCTAAATCGGTTAAGATTACGATAGGCTTTTGTCATGCTAGGTATTTCATCTAAAGGATGAAAGTTTCTCATCTAAACACCTTCTTTTGTGCAGCATCATAATGGTGCCTCTTCATTCTTGTTTGAATCGGCAATGGTATATTATTGGAATCTCTTCCAATTTACCTTTGCTCTATCGAGACAGAATAAATTATCCACTTCAGACTGGGAATCTCGAATTTCTAAATCTTTCGAGTATTCAATTTTCCACTCACTACCACCGACCAGCATTATATCCTTTAATTATCTTCGAGGATTGCTTTTATGGTAGACCAGTGTCCTTGACTGGTGTTTGACTATCAGTAGCTCGTTCAGAGCATTTTGACGAGTCAGGTCTAGTACAAGACTTTGCATGCTACATGCAATCCAAATGCCAAGCATAAGGCTTCTTGAGACAGTTACTTCTTCACTCATTTAAATTTAGGGCTCATTAAATAAGTGAGAGAGATTTTGTCTCTTTTGGAAACAATCCTCTCTTGGATTCTTCCATATTGAATTTAATCAATATAGTCTTTGTACTTTGATTTGGTAAATCACTACATCTTCTTCCTTCTATCTACCATAGATACGTATTGCCAGTACGTGAGATGTAATTCCAAATCTTATCTTGGAGAATTGCGTGAAGAACACGCTTTCGTCTGTGCTTTTCTGATATTCTTATATCTTGCTTGATGTACCGGTCATCATCTTGTTGCGCTTCGAACTCAACTACACTCCCACTGATTCTTTTGCACATTTGGAATCTATATGCCTTTTGACAACTTCAACATTCTTGATCAACTATCAAGTTGCATGTTCCAAATTTGGGAAAAAGTCATAGATTGACTTTTGGATTAGAATAGAGATCTTCTCATCAATTTTCAATTGTTGCAAGATTCATATCCAATAGTCATGTCTTGGTAGTCAAAACCACCTTTCTACGGCTAATAGTTTCGAAATGAATTTTGACGTAGTTAATGGACATAAGGCATTTTCATCAATCCTAAAAGGACTTTTGAATAATGACCTATTGCCATTTAAGTGAGTCAAAGTTTTCAACTTCGAATCTTATGGCTATGTGCCATATCCTTTAGATCACGATTAACATAATCTCTTTGTAATCTTGGATTAGAATCCAATTTCTCAATTTCGTAAAATGGAATTTTGAGTTCCTTACGAATTTGATCAGATTACGATTTCTTTGTGCGTGGATTGATTCAGCAGTTTCTTTTAGTGTTTACTCCCACTGTTCATGGGGATGGGTCCAATCCTTGGACTTCATCAAGTTCTACGACATTCCTTATTTCCTTTGACAAGGTCTTGTCAACAGAGGAACAAGCTACTTACGAGATACTTTCGTTTCTTGTTGTCGTGGAACAGGTATTCAATGGATTTTGTTGAATACCCCATAAACTTTATATGAACTAGATCTACCATCTAATTTCTCATATAAGGGTGTTCTGCTATATCTTTAAAAGACATGGCGGTGTAAGAACTTACTTCGAAATATACTATACCAAGTATTTTGAAGAGTTAAGGGAAGGTATCCCCTAAAGTGAATGAAGGAAACTCAGCAAGATCAGAGTCGAGAATCAAACAAAGTTCGATTTCTTCTTTGATTTGCTTCATGAGAATTCTATTCTCGTCTTAGATAATCGAGGTGTTAAGTTTGCTTATGTTTCAGCAGGTTTGATTAAATCAAATTGCATTTGACATAATGCATCTAGTTACTTCATTTCCAAAGCTTCTATTGAATTACTTCAATAGTTTCAGAATTGTACTTCAGCCAAGTACACATATACTTTAACGATTGAAATCGCAAGTATATATGAAGTAGATTTCTTTTGAACTAGTGCTTTTAGTTCATGTCGATCGAAATGTTTTGGAATGCCTTAGCAATCCTTCACTTTGGTTATTATTCCTTCAAGATTTGAAAGTTCCGAATTTACCCAAGTTCATTATTTCAGGAATCAGTAAATAAAAACTTTCCTTTCGCATCTCTCTTTAGGAAGAATGTCCAGAGTGAACATTTCAAGCGCGGACGATTATCCAGTTTGTCTTACTCGTTTTCGATTTAGCATATAGTCTTCAAAGTTTCGATTCGTTTATCATTGTTTATTTCTATGTTTCAAAACATCAACATTTGTACAAAGTTAAATTGCTCTAGTTAAATAAATTCCATTTCTCAATGGTAAAGCAATAAGGTCTCGTACAAAATGTGAAATAATACTCAAAGTAAACTAAAACTTAAAACTCATGCTAATACGAAAAACTAAGAAAAACTTCTTTGCTAAAAAGGAATGTCTAGGTACAATTCTTCCTTGACCCAGTCCCGGAATTCGAGTTCCCTCATCTCTCTCTGCACTAATTGCATCTCCCTTTCAAGGAATTTCCGCCTTTTAGGTTGAGAGGTAAAACTATCATCGCCTGTAAATGCTTTTACAGAAACGAAAGTTTTATTCAGATGTCTTACATCGAAAAGATTCAACAAGTGTATAACTTAAAAAGTCATACCGTAGTCAAGTCTTTCCAGGAAATCCTTTTCAACAAGCTTCCTTATTTTCTTTTCGTACTTACACAGAGGGCAATTCCAATCATACAGACCAAAACCTTGTCGATGAGCTTCTTCATATTTGTCTAACAACTCATGCAATTGCTTTGTTTGTATTCCATCAGGCGGAATAATGCAATGTTGCATAAAATGAGTGAAGGTCTCAGATAATCCTTGAATGGTTATCGTTATCTCATCTTCGAGAGTCAATTGGGCTCCAAACCCTTTGATCAGCTCGAATGTCTTGCTTAAGTAAGAACAATATTCCCTAACATTGTCAAACTTAGCCATGTCGGTTTCGTATAGGAAATTGCACATCACCTTTTTCAAAGTTGGTTCGGTTCTCAAACGCATCGAGTATCGGACAGTGGATGGTAAATGGCTAACATTTAAAAACAGACAACTATAAGCAGACAGGTTTAATATTAACACTTATAATTAACGAAATTTGGACTTTTTATCGAAAAAGTTCTCCCACTATTTTTATCGAAACAGTAACCCCTTCTAGTTTCGGGAAAAATCTATTTCCTAGTAGGTCTTGACGTCCCAGCAGCAATTAGTTGCACCCACGACTCGTGGCCATACAATTAATTCCCTAGGTAGGTATACATATTACCAATTGTGTCTACTACACAACCTTCAAGTTATTTTGCCTCGTTTTTCGCATTTATCTAGCACTGCTACATCATAAATGTTACTACGCGTTAAGTCTAACCCATTAATCATGATAAGCAACGGGCCCGGTCATGAATTCTCCGTAACTAGTTATCGGTCGATCTTCACGTCCCGACCAGTCCCTACCCTTGTCAAGTTTTATTAAAACTAGAATCAAGGAATTTCGTGCATTGCCCCTTTCTTCGACTCGGGTGCCAGACTCTGGATCACCTCTATCGATAAGTAAACAACATGCACTAGTCCCTATTAATGGAAGGCTTGGATTTTATAAAACCTCATTTTATATTTAACCCAATATGACTTAATATTTATTCGAGAGGGGAATTTTCGGTTTTGAAAGTTTAAGGAAACTCTCCTCGAGATCTCACCGCTTCAATTATGCTTTATCTTTTATTTACGATCTAGATTCTAGCGCGCAAACACACAAGCAATCATAATCGACTAATAAATAAAAGCCATACAAGCCTAGCATGCATACTACCACAATATGTTTTCGATCGGGGGCCTCCTATGCGGGCCATCATCGAGCCAATGATGTTGGCCCAATTGGTCAATCTAAAGGGTTTTCAAAGAACCTATGCTATTACACAATGTACCACGCATACATGGCCTTTCAATTCTTCTTGGGCTCCCACCTTGTTTGTAAATGGGCCTCCATCCTAAACTAGGAAAGCAATAAAGCCCTATTCTATTACAAAGGCTCAAAGTGGCCCAAAAATAATAACAGGCTCGCAGGCCCAATAAAAAACCATGCATTAAATTAAACCAATCACATCTAACCTAAGGGCAAGGCTCGTCGCGATCGAAAACCACGTAAACAGTTCACGTAGAGCAAAGAAACATGTAAACAACTTTTACTTTCTTCTATCTTAATTTTAAAACACCTTTTAAAACTAACTTCCTATGATTCTTGCTTTTTAGTCACTACTAATTATGACAAAATAAATTCTCGGATAAACAAAACAACTTTTCTGCCTTAATTTCAGATTCTGATTTTTCAACTTTTGAAAATTGCAGTTCGGCCCCTATACTTTCGGAAATTGCACTTTTGACCCCAAAACTTTTGAAAAGTTACAAAATACCCCCAAAACAGTTTTCGGACAGAATGAGCAGAAAATTAAAATTTTGAAATCCAGAAAAATTTCGAATTTGCAAACAGACCCCTGAAGTTTCGGAAATTACAAAACAGTCCTCGAATTTTCGAAAATTGCAAAATGGTCCAAAATTGCGTGCGATCATATTTTCAGAAATAACCCAGATTTTTCGAGAAATAGAAAATTCAATTTTCAGCCCTAATTTTCATGTTTTGCGATTTTTGCATAAAAGCCCTGATTTTTCGAAAAACTATAAATTCGCCACAGATCTAAAAATGCAGTTTTACCCAATCATAGATCCAGTCATAACAAGCAAGAATCAATCACTAGAACATAATTAACATGCGTTCTCATACATACAATCAAGCATATACAGTGAAAATACATTATGTTCAGGCCTTTTCGTATAAAAACGTATGGAGTTGGCTCTGATACCACTGTTGGGATATTCGTGGTAGGGGCTCGATTGTCAATACAACAAAATGCGGAATTTAAAATTTTTCGAGATCCCTATTAGTCCCATAAATAGATCTCCACGGTTATTATACGAAAAGGTTGAATCAAACAATAACATAATTATCAAAAGGGAGTTTTCGCAATTTACCTCACCACAGCTTGGTGGTGGTTACCTCCGGGCTTCTTTGTTCGATTCACAACGGAGTGATCCAAGTGTCTCACCTCCAGAATGTATCCACACCAATTGGATTGTAGCAACGTCTCCAAGTCACAGGCTAAGAACTAGATCTTGAAGATTGTCAAGAAAGGAATGAGCAGATCTATATCAGGATATCGATTTGGATCTGGATTAGGAGAATTGCAGGAAGACAACCACGACCACAGGACTTATGCGGCTAGGTTGGATCGACCAAGGGCGGCGCGGCTAGGCTTCGGATCCACCTAGGGCGGCGGCTAGGGTTTGGCCGAGAACTAGGGGCTAGGGGCGGTTTTTGGAGTTGGCAATTTCTTTTCTTTTTGTGTTGTGTAAAACTATTTTCTCTCTTCTTGGAAGATGTATGAAGAGTTGTATTTATAGGAGAAGAGTTCTTCTCTTATAAGATATCTCTTCAAGATATGGCAAATCTTTTCCTTATCATAATAGGAAACAAGATTTGACCAAATCTCTTGTTTGTAGCTTGATGACCAAGTAACAAACTCTTCCCTTCTTTTCCTCTCCAAAAAATCGCCCATTGCCTTTAATTAGGCAATCCAAAAATTGCTAATTATTTATTCTTCCTTCTTTACCAATTAACAACTTTAATTATTTATAATCAATTAGATAATCTTAATTAATTAATTAAACATTAATCAATTAAATATCCAATTAATATTCTCCCATTGAATTAATACCTTAATTCAATATCTTTGATTTAACAACTTTAAATCACTTATTTCCCTTTATGACTGTCACTGTCCAATTGTATTGTGTGTGACCCTCTGGGTTCACCATCAACTGGCAGCAGGCCCACGACTTTCGTGATTTAATTAATGAGCAATTAAATGCTCCGATCAATTAAACAACTTTTAATTGACCACTCCTATAATTAATTTCCTTATTAATTTAGGAGTACCCACACTTCATGGTCGATGTCTAGCCACAAGCCCATGAAGCCCAATCAAAGGTGAATTGATTATTGTGAACCTCACCTCTTATAATTGCCATGCACATACGGTCCTTCCATGATGATTTCCCGATCGAGACCTAGGGTGTGTGAATTGATCGGCACCTCTAATTATCTCGATAACTATACTTTCTAATTTCCGACAATGATTCCAGTGTGACTGCCAAATTTGGAAACCCCTTCCAAATGCATCACCGACTATGGCCATAGATTTCTCGGAATCAATTATCTAAGAAACGTATAGGAAATTCTCTCATCTTATCAGGATGAGTCGATGGATCCTTTCTTAGTACTAACCACTCGCGTACAGTCGTCTACGCACCCAACTTAGGCACTTTGTAGCCAGGCTACGTGACCAGTACCTAAATCTAAGTACGCACACTCGTGCACCGAATTCGCCCTAGCACCTCAAGTCTAAGGACTAAATCGTACACTATTATAAGCCTTGAGAAACATCCCATCACCGATATGCGACATGCGCTTCCACAATGGGTTTCTCTATTCGGGTCGTTCGATGCGTTCAATCCTCCATTGAACCACCTACTCATATGCACTGGACTCAAATTCCTTGCTCATGAAACTCTACAAATTCACTCCATGTGAATCATGCATATTTGTACAAGTCTTGGCGATTCCTACGATACCCCGTCTCGTTTGGAATCTATGACTTGGAACAGTTTTAAGATCACGACCTTTGAGACTGTTTCATGATTGCACTCAGTACTGAAGTGAATCGTCCCATAGTCTATTGTGACCTTAGGATTTCATCCAATCGCTTAGATAAGTTCGCGAGAGATGAAGTTGGCCATTGTTCAATTTCACATACTATGAATGAACGACGTATTAATTATAAACCATAAGAAAATAGTACTTCAACAAGCTAATTAATATTGGCTTGCTGGGCACTATTCCATCAATCTCCCACTTGCCCTAAAGCCAATCACAACATTTCTAAGACCCATCTATACCAAGATGTCCCTCGAACCATTTGTGAGAGTGCTTAATTAGTGGATCTGCTAAGTTGTCTTTGTCGAGATGAAGTAATACTTCTACTCGTCTCAACTACCTATGACTTGTTCAATCATACGGTATTGTGTTCAGATTATAGGTGAGATCTCGATTTCCTTTCATTGAGCAATCGCCTTATCTAAATCGGTTAAGATTACGATAGGCTTTTGTCATGCTAGGTATTTCATCTAAAGGATGAAAGTTTCTCATCTAAACACCTTCTTTTGTGCAGCATCATAATGGTGCCTCTTCATTCTTGTTTGAATCGGCAATGGTATATTATTGGAATCTCTTCCAATTTACCTTTGCTCTATCGAGACAGAATAAATTATCCACTTCAGACTGGGAATCTCGAATTTCTAAATCTTTCGAGTATTCAATTTTCCACTCACTACCACCGACCAGCATTATATCCTTTAATTATCTTCGAGGATTGCTTTTATGGTAGACCAGTGTCCTTGACTGGTGTTTGACTATCAGTAGCTCGTTCAGAGCATTTTGACGAGTCAGGTCTAGTACAAGACTTTGCATGCTACATGCAATCCAAATGCCAAGCATAAGGCTTCTTGAGACAGTTACTTCTTCACTCATTTAAATTTAGGGCTCATTAAATAAGTGAGAGAGATTTTGTCTCTTTTGGAAACAATCCTCTCTTGGATTCTTCCATATTGAATTTAATCAATATAGTCTTTGTACTTTGATTTGGTAAATCACTACATCTTCTTCCTTCTATCTACCATAGATACGTATTGCCAGTACGTGAGATGTAATTCCAAATCTTATCTTGGAGAATTGCGTGAAGAACACGCTTTCGTCTGTGCTTTTCTGATATTCTTATATCTTGCTTGATGTACCGGTCATCATCTTGTTGCGCTTCGAACTCAACTACACTCCCACTGATTCTTTTGCACATTTGGAATCTATATGCCTTTTGACAACTTCAACATTCTTGATCAACTATCAAGTTGCATGTTCCAAATTTGGGAAAAAGTCATAGATTGACTTTTGGATTAGAATAGAGATCTTCTCATCAATTTTCAATTGTGAGATGCAAGATTCATATCCAATAGTCATGTCTTGGTAGTCAAAACCACCTTTCTACGGCTAATAGTTTCGAAATGAATTTTGACGTAGTTAATGGACATAAGGCATTTTCATCAATCCTAAAAGGACTTTTGAATAATGACCTATTGCCATTTAAGTGAGTCAAAGTTTTCAACTTCGAATCTTATGGCTATGTGCCATATCCTTTAGATCACGATTAACATAATCTCTTTGTAATCTTGGATTAGAATCCAATTTCTCAATTTCGTAAAATGGAATTTTGAGTTCCTTACGAATTTGATCAGATTACGATTTCTTTGTGCGTGGATTGATTCAGCAGTTTCTTTTAGTGTTTACTCCCACTGTTCATGGGGATGGGTCCAATCCTTGGACTTCATCAAGTTCTACGACATTCCTTATTTCCTTTGACAAGGTCTTGTCAACAGAGGAACAAGCTACTTACGAGATACTTTCGTTTCTTGTTGTCGTGGAACAGGTATTCAATGGATTTTGTTGAATACCCCATAAACTTTATATGAACTAGATCTACCATCTAATTTCTCATATAAGGGTGTTCTGCTATATCTTTAAAAGACATGGCGGTGTAAGAACTTACTTCGAAATATACTATACCAAGTATTTTGAAGAGTTAAGGGAAGGTATCCCCTAAAGTGAATGAAGGAAACTCAGCAAGATCAGAGTCGAGAATCAAACAAAGTTCGATTTCTTCTTTGATTTGCTTCATGAGAATTCTATTCTCGTCTTAGATAATCGAGGTGTTAAGTTTGCTTATGTTTCAGCAGGTTTGATTAAATCAAATTGCATTTGACATAATGCATCTAGTTACTTCATTTCCAAAGCTTCTATTGAATTACTTCAATAGTTTCAGAATTGTACTTCAGCCAAGTACACATATACTTTAACGATTGAAATCGCAAGTATATATGAAGTAGATTTCTTTTGAACTAGTGCTTTTAGTTCATGTCGATCGAAATGTTTTGGAATGCCTTAGCAATCCTTCACTTTGGTTATTATTCCTTCAAGATTTGAAAGTTCCGAATTTACCCAAGTTCATTATTTCAGGAATCAGTAAATAAAAACTTTCCTTTCGCATCTCTCTTTAGGAAGAATGTCCAGAGTGAACATTTCAAGCGCGGACGATTATCCAGTTTGTCTTACTCGTTTTCGATTTAGCATATAGTCTTCAAAGTTTCGATTCGTTTATCATTGTTTATTTCTATGTTTCAAAACATCAACATTTGTACAAAGTTAAATTGCTCTAGTTAAATAAATTCCATTTCTCAATGGTAAAGCAATAAGGTCTCGTACAAAATGTGAAATAATACTCAAAGTAAACTAAAACTTAAAACTCATGCTAATACGAAAAACTAAGAAAAACTTCTTTGCTAAAAAGGAATGTCTAGGTACAATTCTTCCTTGACCCAGTCCCGGAATTCGAGTTCCCTCATCTCTCTCTGCACTAATTGCATCTCCCTTTCAAGGAATTTCCGCCTTTTAGGTTGAGAGGTAAAACTATCATCGCCTGTAAATGCTTTTACAGAAACGAAAGTTTTATTCAGATGTCTTACATCGAAAAGATTCAACAAGTGTATAACTTAAAAAGTCATACCGTAGTCAAGTCTTTCCAGGAAATCCTTTTCAACAAGCTTCCTTATTTTCTTTTCGTACTTACACAGAGGGCAATTCCAATCATACAGACCAAAACCTTGTCGATGAGCTTCTTCATATTTGTCTAACAACTCATGCAATTGCTTTGTTTGTATTCCATCAGGCGGAATAATGCAATGTTGCATAAAATGAGTGAAGGTCTCAGATAATCCTTGAATGGTTATCGTTATCTCATCTTCGAGAGTCAATTGGGCTCCAAACCCTTTGATCAGCTCGAATGTCTTGCTTAAGTAAGAACAATATTCCCTAACATTGTCAAACTTAGCCATGTCGGTTTCGTATAGGAAATTGCACATCACCTTTTTCAAAGTTGGTTCGGTTCTCAAACGCATCGAGTATCGGACAGTGGATGGTAAATGGCTAACATTTAAAAACAGACAACTATAAGCAGACAGGTTTAATATTAACACTTATAATTAACGAAATTTGGACTTTTTATCGAAAAAGTTCTCCCACTATTTTTATCGAAACAGTAACCCCTTCTAGTTTCGGGAAAAATCTATTTCCTAGTAGGTCTTGACGTCCCAGCAGCAATTAGTTGCACCCACGACTCGTGGCCATACAATTAATTCCCTAGGTAGGTATACATATTACCAATTGTGTCTACTACACAACCTTCAAGTTATTTTGCCTCGTTTTTCGCATTTATCTAGCACTGCTACATCATAAATGTTACTACGCGTTAAGTCTAACCCATTAATCATGATAAGCAACGGGCCCGGTCATGAATTCTCCGTAACTAGTTATCGGTCGATCTTCACGTCCCGACCAGTCCCTACCCTTGTCAAGTTTTATTAAAACTAGAATCAAGGAATTTCGTGCATTGCCCCTTTCTTCGACTCGGGTGCCAGACTCTGGATCACCTCTATCGATAAGTAAACAACATGCACTAGTCCCTATTAATGGAAGGCTTGGATTTTATAAAACCTCATTTTATATTTAACCCAATATGACTTAATATTTATTCGAGAGGGGAATTTTCGGTTTTGAAAGTTTAAGGAAACTCTCCTCGAGATCTCACCGCTTCAATTATGCTTTATCTTTTATTTACGATCTAGATTCTAGCGCGCAAACACACAAGCAATCATAATCGACTAATAAATAAAAGCCATACAAGCCTAGCATGCATACTACCACAATATGTTTTCGATCGGGGGCCTCCTATGCGGGCCATCATCGAGCCAATGATGTTGGCCCAATTGGTCAATCTAAAGGGTTTTCAAAGAACCTATGCTATTACACAATGTACCACGCATACATGGCCTTTCAATTCTTCTTGGGCTCCCACCTTGTTTGTAAATGGGCCTCCATCCTAAACTAGGAAAGCAATAAAGCCCTATTCTATTACAAAGGCTCAAAGTGGCCCAAAAATAATAACAGGCTCGCAGGCCCAATAAAAAACCATGCATTAAATTAAACCAATCACATCTAACCTAAGGGCAAGGCTCGTCGCGATCGAAAACCACGTAAACAGTTCACGTAGAGCAAAGAAACATGTAAACAACTTTTACTTTCTTCTATCTTAATTTTAAAACACCTTTTAAAACTAACTTCCTATGATTCTTGCTTTTTAGTCACTACTAATTATGACAAAATAAATTCTCGGATAAACAAAACAACTTTTCTGCCTTAATTTCAGATTCTGATTTTTCAACTTTTGAAAATTGCAGTTCGGCCCCTATACTTTCGGAAATTGCACTTTTGACCCCAAAACTTTTGAAAAGTTACAAAATACCCCCAAAACAGTTTTCGGACAGAATGAGCAGAAAATTAAAATTTTGAAATCCAGAAAAATTTCGAATTTGCAAACAGACCCCTGAAGTTTCGGAAATTACAAAACAGTCCTCGAATTTTCGAAAATTGCAAAATGGTCCAAAATTGCGTGCGATCATATTTTCAGAAATAACCCAGATTTTTCGAGAAATAGAAAATTCAATTTTCAGCCCTAATTTTCATGTTTTGCGATTTTTGCATAAAAGCCCTGATTTTTCGAAAAACTATAAATTCGCCACAGATCTAAAAATGCAGTTTTACCCAATCATAGATCCAGTCATAACAAGCAAGAATCAATCACTAGAACATAATTAACATGCGTTCTCATACATACAATCAAGCATATACAGTGAAAATACATTATGTTCAGGCCTTTTCGTATAAAAACGTATGGAGTTGGCTCTGATACCACTGTTGGGATATTCGTGGTAGGGGCTCGATTGTCAATACAACAAAATGCGGAATTTAAAATTTTTCGAGATCCCTATTAGTCCCATAAATAGATCTCCACGGTTATTATACGAAAAGGTTGAATCAAACAATAACATAATTATCAAAAGGGAGTTTTCGCAATTTACCTCACCACAGCTTGGTGGTGGTTACCTCCGGGCTTCTTTGTTCGATTCACAACGGAGTGATCCAAGTGTCTCACCTCCAGAATGTATCCACACCAATTGGATTGTAGCAACGTCTCCAAGTCACAGGCTAAGAACTAGATCTTGAAGATTGTCAAGAAAGGAATGAGCAGATCTATATCAGGATATCGATTTGGATCTGGATTAGGAGAATTGCAGGAAGACAACCACGACCACAGGACTTATGCGGCTAGGTTGGATCGACCAAGGGCGGCGCGGCTAGGCTTCGGATTGTTGCGGATTTTACACACGCAAATAAACGCAAGTGCACGTATCGCAAAAGTAATAAAGAGTAAGTTGAGTGTCGAACCCACGAGGACTTGAAACTAAAATTGTACCAAATTCCCTACCTAAATTCTTATTCTAATTCAACTTGGCTAAAATATTTTTTTGTTTGTTTATTAACTAACTACTAAAACTAAAGAAATAACTAATCTAAAATGATGATTTAAAGTGCTTAAGAAGACAATCAATGAGAAAGGGTCTAGAGTTAAACTTCACCTATGTTATGCTCCTAATGTTAATTAACTCCCTAATTTTAACTAGTGATTCTTATTCGCTATCCTAGGGTTCACTTCTATCCTTAAGTGTCTTCCGAATCACCTAAGAACCTATGCAATTAATTTACTATTCTTATTCCTAAGTTAGTAGAATTAATAACATGCATGAATTATATGACCTAATTTGGATATGGGTGTGTTGGGTATATTCCTATACTAACAAGCAACCCACTACCTAATTTCTCTTCTATTCTTAATATTCCCTTCCCAGGTTCAATCAAGAAAAGTAAACAATCAAATAGGTGGCCAGTCAATTTGACAGTAAATTAGCACAAAATTAGATAAACGAATATCGATAATAAAAATCGAAAATCACTAAATTAAAACTAGAAAAGAAACTAAAACATTATTCGCATAACATGGATCCGTAAAAACCCTAGACTAAACGAAATTAGTTCATGCTAGAAATAACGAAATAAACAATAAAAGAGGAGTTCATAGTCTTCTCTAATAAAGGAATACGAAAAATAGCAAAAAGTGTGATCTGCGCTTCTTTTTCCTTGATCTTGCGTGTCTTCTCTTTTCTAAATGTCGTGGTGTGATTTTTTCTGATCTTTTCGCCTTTTTATTTCTTCTCTCCGAGTCCTACATGTATTAGGATTCTATTAATCTTCAAAATTCAACAAATGGGCCGCAGCCCATTAGTGTTCAACGGAAGTCTCTGCCGCATTACACCACAATTTCAACAATATTGGACTCTATTTGCACTTTCAGCCCCTGACTTCTCTCCTTTATTTTCTTTGACCCCTTTAATATTTGAACTTGCTCATTTTCAATTGAAAGCAAATTTTGTTGGCTCATTTCATCTCCTACAATAGAATAAATCGAATTAGTACCAAAAATCAAGGATTATTCTCGAAACTTGATTAATTTCGTGAATCGACTCTAAAAAATGAAATATGCAATAAAATCCCAAACGACTCACAATTATTCAAGAAAAATACTAGTTTAAGCCTAAAAAGTCCACGCGATAACTCTATTTTCACAGAGTTATCACACCCCCAAACTTAAATTGTTGCTCGTCCTCGAGTAATGACACTAATTTCAAAACAATTCTAACCAACTTCAACATTTACCATCATGCATTCAAAGTTAACTCCACACCAATCTTTTCAAAATGTTATGCACTTTATCATGTAATTCCTGCGTGTGTGTGTATACATAGTACGAGAATGTCGGAATCATCTAGATCACCATAGCTTCGAAATCATTGAGCCTAATTGCATGAATTCCTTACTTGCCAAACAAATTCTCTATCTTCTTAGGTTATCACACCAATCACTAAGTTCTAGCAAAGCTTTCAGTCGAAGTTATTGACTCCTTTAAGTTCGAACTTTCACTTAGCAAATTTATTTATTTTCACGACTTTAGTAATATTTAGCACCACTCACACTCATAACTCGTTCTAAAGAAGCAGTCAAAATAGCGGAGTGCCGAATAGTTAAATCAAAGCACCCATATAGCGTTCATCTTATCGCAGTCAAGTTAGAGGAGTGCAAGTATAAGTCTCAAGCGATGAGGTTTTTCAGGTCTCATACAAGTGAGGTTGTTTTATTTGAATTTACTTTATAGTTTCTTTTTTTTTTTCTTTTTTTTTTTTTCTTTTTTTTTTTTTTTTTGATTTTTAAAAATTTTTTTTTTTTTTCTCTCATTTGCTTCATTTGGTTCTTGTTAAAGTTATCCTTCCCCCCAAACTTAGGCAAAACTATCACTTAGATTCTTAGCACTTTAACCCTCGAATCTAGAGATCAGGTAGGCAAGGAAAGATTTCTTAAGCTCTATTCTAACTATAATTTTCTAACGTCATCCTAAACTCTCGATTATGTATTCGTGCTTAAAATGTGCAGGAAAAACAGTCAAAAACACATAAAATTTCAAAAAAAGTTAGTTAAAGTTGACCTAGCATGCATGAAGTAAATGCGATCCCCCCCCAAACTTAGAACAAACAGTGTCCTCACTGTGATATAAACAGACGAGATGAAACATGCCAGACTAGCCAAACAGAAAAAACGAGAAAATGCACATGCAGACAATGAGAAAACCACCAACAAAATAAAACAGAGAACAGTAAAAAGAATACGTCCCTACGAGGCGGTGACTGGCGGTCTCCCATATGTCTGTCCATCCTAAGCATCATCCTCGGGACCCGACTCAGCATCATCAGTAATATCGGCGGGGCCCCTCTCGAAATCATCCATAGTTGGAAAAGGTGGCATTGGTGGCAGTTGGACACCTCGACTTTGCAACTCAGCTGCTTGGAACGCCTCATTTCGCTGAAAGCCAGTTTGTATGTAAGCAAATAAAAAGTTAAGTTGCTTCTCCACGGCGTCCAGCCGCTGTGGCATTGTTCTCGGTTTTGGGGTGGGTTTCGAAGATGATGTTGATCCCCGGTTTGAAATAGTCCTCGCGCTCTTGGGGTTCCAATACGAAATACCCAATATCTTACACCAGGTTGGATCATCGAAGGCACTTGTTAATTTCACCACTCCAGTACCGTCACCTCGCGCACCCCGGCTTGCATACAAAGACGAAAGATAAGGGAGGGGAACCAAAATGTTTGGGCCCCCTCCTTTGTTGCATTTCGGATAATGCCTTTGCAGATTAATTCTCCGACGTCAACGGTGTGTTCTTTCATGAGCGAGTAGATTAGGCGGGCTTTGGCTTCCGAGAGTTTTGTGTAATGTGTCGTGGGCATAAGGCGGCAAGCAATGAAGGCGAACCAAATTTTTGCTGTAGGAGTGAGCGATGCCTTCAAAATTGGTCCCGTCGTTCGGACGACTGTGCCCGGGACACAAATGTACTCCACTATGTCTTTCATATCAATCGTTTCCGCTAGGCAAGTGGTGTATTGGTCAATGGCATAAGTTGGCAACTCGTAAAGAGTATTGATGGTCGCCTTATCGAACTTGACTAACCTTCCCCGAATTTGGACCTCTTTGGCGTCCGGAGTTTGGGAAACATTTGCATAGAATTCGCGTACGAGCTCGCCCTCAATCTCCGTCGGTTGTTTAATGAATTCCATCCACCCCCATTGTTGAAACAACCGATAAAATTCGGGGAAACTCTCGGGGGTACATTCTACACCCCTCTCCGTGATAATTGTCCTTGTGATCTCATGTTCGTCAAAGAATTTCTTTTGAGCCTCGGGGTTAACAAACCTACTACTATCAAACTCATCCTTCCGCACTTGTTTATCTCTAGCACCACTAAGCTTTTTCGTTGATGTGGTTGTTAGTGCTAATTTATTCACGGGGGGTTTCTTATGGACCGTTCGACTTCGTGGTGCCATTTGGTATAATGTAAACACACAAACACTTCACCGAAAAAATTTACTCCACACGAACAATCAATTCTCAAATATCACACCGAATCGAAAATATAATCACTCTCTACTACCCACACAATCAAGCAACAATCCGATAAACGACACTACGTTCAAGAACCCGTTCCTCCACAATCCTCAAATAATCATCAACAAAAATCCAAAAATAGCACAATACACCCTCAAACTATCAATCGAACTCAGAATTCAAGAATCGAATCAAGAAAGGCAAGAAACAATTGTTACCGACCCTTGAGAGATGCCCAACGGAGATAGAGGTTGATGTGGCGGCGTTAGGGTTTCGGCTGGTGACGTTTTTGTGGTAGGGGCGGCGGATTGGTGGTTAAGTGCGGCTGGTTGTGGCTGGGGTTAGGTCTTGGTTTCCGATCTCGGCGGCTGGGTGTGGTTCGCGTGGGGTAGAGAAAGGGATGCGGCGGTAGTTCGCTGTGCTGGTTTTCGGCGGAGGCAGGGGTTAGATCTGAGGGAGAGAGGCCGGTCGCGGCTGGTGCGGCGGAGGGTTTGTGGGAGAGAAGGCCGCGGCGGAGTGAGATGTAGGTGCGACAGCTTCGGGCGGCGGCAGATCTGAGAGACGGTCGCGTGTGGTGCGGCCTTAGGGTTTCTTCTGGCGGCTCACGGCTGGGCTCGATCTGACGGAGAGAAGGTCGCGTGAAGAAGAGAATGGCGGCGGCGTGAGGAGATCTGCGCGGCTGGGTAGGGTTCGTGGCGGTGGTCGGCGGTTTCGGGGTGTCGGTGGTGGTTTGTGAGTGATGAAGGTTTTGGTGGTTTGTGAGAGCTGAAGGTATTCTGAATTTTTTTTTTTTTTTTTTTAATTTTTTTTTTTTTTTTTTTTTTAGGCCATGGCTCGATCCAATTGGAGCCATGGCCTGAAGCTGCTGGAAATTGGCTCTTTTGGGCACTTGAAGTGAAGCCATGGCCTTATTCAAGTAGTGCCATAGCTTTAGGCTGCTGGAATTTGTGCAATTTATTGAGCCATGGCCTAACTAGAGTTGTGCCATGGCTTCAAGCTTCTGGAAATTAGGCACTCTTTTTGCTTACAATTGAGCCATGGCCTTGCTCAAATTGTGCCATGGCTTGATTCTTCTTCTTCTCCAAAACGCCCCAGTCTATGAAATATCCATTTTCTCGTTGCCCTGCACCGCGATACACCTGCAAAACCCGACAAAACACCACAAATCACACTAAAACTAAAACAAAACAAAACAAAAACGAAAAAAAACAAAAAACAAGTAAAAGCTTGGGTTGCCTCCCAAGAAGCGCTTAGTTTTATGTCGTTAGCTCGACATGATACTCAGTTGACTTCATTCTAAGACCACCGAGGTCTTTTCTTTCACAATTTCTCCACCCAAGTAATGTTTGAGACGTTGTCCATTGACTTTGAATTGTCTACCGGTCCCAGCTTCGGCTATCTCTACGGCACCATGTGGGAATGAGTTTATGACGATAAACGGTCCAGACCATCGAGATTTGAGTTTTCCAGGAAAAAGTTTGAGACGAGAATTGAAAAGGAGTACCAATTGACCCGGTTCAAACAACTTAGTGGTAATAGTCTTGTCATGCCATTTCTTTGTTCTTTCCTTATAGAGTTTGGCATTCTCATAGGCTATGTATCGAAATTCATCGAGTTCGTTCAGTTGCATCAACCGTTCCTTCTCCGACAGTTCCAAACTCATGTTCAAGTTGCGAACAGCCCAAAAAGCCTTATGCTCCAATTCTAATGGTAAGTGACATGCTTTTCCGAAAACTAACCTATACGGTGACATTCCAATTGGCGTCTTAAAAGCCGTTCTGTATGCCCACAGGGCATCATCTAATTTCTTGGACCAATCTTTTCTTGTGGGACTGACTGTTTTTTCTAAGATCTTCTTGATTTCTCGATTAGAGATCTCTGCTTGCCCATTCGTTTGCGGGTGGTATGCAGTTGCTACTTTATGTCGCACACCATATTTTGCTAAGAGAGCGTTGAAGTACTTATTGCAAAAGTGGGATCCTTGATCACTAATGATGGCTCTTGGTGTGCCGAATCTTGTGAAAATGTGCTTCTTAATGAATTGCATCACCACCTTCGAATCATCAGTTGGGAATGCTTCTGCCTCAACCCACTTAGACACGTAATCAACTGCAACTAAGATGTACCGATTTCCAAATGAGGGAATGAATGGTCCCATGAAGTCAATCCCCCAAACATCAAAAAGCTCTACTTCCAACATAGTCGACAGTGGCATCTCATCACGCTTCGTTAAATTTCCAACCCGTTGGCATCGATCACAACGCTTCACAAACTCATGAGCATCTTTATGTAAGGTGGGCCAGAAAAAACTAGATTGTAGGATTTTAGCTGCTGTGCGATCTCCTTTAAAATGCCCACCGTATGGTGAATTGTGACAATTACCCAGAATTTCCTCGAAAATTTTTTTTTTTTTTTTTAATTTTTTTTTTTTTTTTTTTTTTTAGGCCATGGCTCGATTCAATTGGAGTCATGGCCTGAAGCTGCTGGAAATTGGCTCTTTTGGGCACTTGAAGTGAAGCCATGGCCTTATTCAAGTAGTGCCATAGCTTTAGGCTGCTGGAATTTGTGCAATTTATTGAGCCATGGCCTAACTAGAGTTGTGCCATGGCTTCAAGCTTCTGGAAATTAGGCACTCTTTTTGCTTACAATTGAGCCATGGCCTTGCTCAAATTGTGCCATGGCTTGATTCTTCTTCTTCTCCAAAACGCCCCAGTCTATGAAATATCCATTTTCTCGTTGCCCTGCACCGCGATACACCTGCAAAACCCGACAAAACACCACAAATCACACTAAAACTAAAACAAAACAAAACAAAAACGAAAAAAAACAAAAAAACAAGTAAAAGCTTGGGTTGCCTCCCAAGAAGCGCTTAGTTTTATGTCGTTAGCTCGACATGATACTCAGTTGACTTCATTCTAAGACCACCGAGGTCTTTTCTTTCACAATTTCTCCACCCAAGTAATGTTTGAGACGTTGTCCATTGACTTTGAATTGTCTACCGGTCCCAGCTTCGGCTATCTCTACGGCACCATGTGGGAATGAGTTTATGACGATAAACGGTCCAGACCATCGAGATTTGAGTTTTCCAGGAAAAAGTTTGAGACGAGAATTGAAAAGGAGTACCAATTGACCCGGTTCAAACAACTTAGTGGTAATAGTCTTGTCATGCCATTTCTTTGTTCTTTCCTTATAGAGTTTGGCATTCTCATAGGCTATGTATCGAAATTCATCGAGTTCGTTCAGTTGCATCAACCGTTCCTTCTCCGACAGTTCCAAACTCATGTTCAAGTTGCGAACAGCCCAAAAAGCCTTATGCTCCAATTCTAATGGTAAGTGACATGCTTTTCCGAAAACTAACCTATACGGTGACATTCCAATTGGCGTCTTAAAAGCCGTTCTGTATGCCCACAG
The DNA here is from genome assembly GCA_038501285.1 of Penstemon eatonii. Lineage (NCBI taxonomy): Eukaryota > Viridiplantae > Streptophyta > Magnoliopsida > Lamiales > Plantaginaceae > Penstemon > Penstemon eatonii. The sequence continues at coordinate 52,338,619 of CM076715.1, read as the reverse complement.
GGCATCATCTAATTTCTTGGACCAATCTTTTCTTGTGGGACTGACTGTTTTTTCTAAGATCTTCTTGATTTCTCGATTAGAGATCTCTGCTTGCCCATTCGTTTGCGGGTGGTATGCAGTTGCTACTTTATGTCGCACACCATATTTTGCTAAGAGAGCGTTGAAGTACTTATTGCAAAAGTGGGATCCTTGATCACTAATGATGGCTCTTGGTGTGCCGAATCTTGTGAAAATGTGCTTCTTAATGAATTGCATCACCACCTTCGAATCATCAGTTGGGAATGCTTCTGCCTCAACCCACTTAGACACGTAATCAACTGCAACTAAGATGTACCGATTTCCAAATGAGGGAATGAATGGTCCCATGAAGTCAATCCCCCAAACATCAAAAAGCTCTACTTCCAACATAGTCGACAGTGGCATCTCATCACGCTTCGTTAAATTTCCAACCCGTTGGCATCGATCACAACGCTTCACAAACTCATGAGCATCTTTATGTAAGGTGGGCCAGAAAAAACCAGATTGTAGGATTTTAGCTGCTGTGCGATCTCCTTTAAAATGCCCACCGTATGGTGAATTGTGACAATTACCCAGAATTTCCTCGAAATTTTCATCGGGAATACACCTCCTTATCATTTGATCCCCACATTTCTTAAACAAGTATGGCTCATCCCAAATAAAGTTCTTCACATAATTCAGAAATCTCTTCTTTTGCTGGAAATTAATGTCGGGAGGAAGTAGGCCACTTACTAGATAGTTGACATAGTCGGCATACCATGGAAGTTTTGTTTGATTTACCGCAAACAATTGTTCGTCTGGAAAGACTTCATTGATCATCACAGAGCCTGACTCTTTGTTTCCTCCCTCCAATCTTGACAAGTGATCAGCCACTTGATTCTCGGTTCCTTTCCTATCTTTTATCTCGAGATCAAACTCTTGCAATAAGAGCACCCATCGAATTAGCCTTGGCTTAGCATCCTTCTTCTCAATCAAATATCGGATTGCGGAGTGGTCTGTATATACTATCACCTTTGTTCCTACCAGATACGCTCGGAACTTGTCAAAAGCAAACACTACTGCCAACAATTCTTTTTCAGTTACGGTGTAATTCACTTGAGCGTCAGTGAGAGTTTTGCTGGCGTAGTATATTGAGTGAAAGATCTTATCCCTTTTCTGTCCCAGAACAGCTCCAAGTGCGACATCGCTTGCGTCACACATCACTTCAAATGGAAGATTCCAATCTGGAGCTACTATTATTGGGGCTGTCACCAACTTTTCCTTCAATGTTTGGAAAGCCTGCATACACAAATCATCAAAAATAAATTTAGCATCTTTTTCAAGCAAATTACATAAAGGTTTAGAGATTTTAGAGAAATCCTTAATAAAACGTCGATAGAATCCAGCATGTCCCAGGAAGCTACGAATTCCCTTGACTGACGTAGGCGGAGGGAGTTTCTCTATCGTCTCTATCTTTGCCCTGTCCACTTCAATGCCTTTGCTAGATACTTTGTGTCCCAGAACTATTCCTTCTTGTACCATGAAGTGACACTTTTCCCAGTTTAGCACTAAGTTAGTTTCTTCGCACCTGCGCAAAACCTTGGCTAAGTTATCAAGACATTCATCATACGAATCACCAAACACAGAAAAGTCATCCATGAAGACTTCAAGAAATTTTTCTATCATGTCCGTGAAGATTGCCATCATGCAACGTTGAAACGTGGCTGGTGCATTGCATAATCCAAAAGGCATCCGTCTAAAAGCAAATGTGCCATAGGGGCATGTGAAAGTAGTCTTTTCTTGATCCGCTGGTGCGATGAAAATCTGATTGTATCCCGAAAATCCATCTAGAAAACAAAAGTAAGCCCTTCCTGCTAATCTGTCTAACATCTGATCTATGAATGGTAGCGGGAAGTGATCCTTTCTTGTAGATTTGTTCAGTTTTCGGTAATCCATGCAAACGCGCCATCCCGTGACAGTTCTTGAAGGGATCAATTCATTGTTTTGATTTTTCACTACTGTCATACCACCTTTCTTGGGAACACACTGAACTGGGCTAACCCATCTACTGTCTGAAATAGGGAAGATAATTCCTGAATCCAACCACTTGATGATTTCCTTTTTGACTACCTCTTTCATGATTGGATTTAGTCTCCTTTGATGTTCGACTGATCCCTTGTCCTCATCATCGAGTATGATCTTGTGCATACAAAATGCAGGACTAATCCCCTTAATGTCTGCAATAGTCCACCCAATGGCTCGTATATGACTTCGAAGGACTCTCAGTAATTTCTCTTTTTGGGTTTCGGAGAGATATGCAGAGATGATTACTGGCAATGTAGATGATTCCCCCAAATATTCATATTGCAGATGTGCTGGCAGTGGCTTCAAGTCCAGCGATGGTGGTTCTTCGATTGATGGTCGATGAGGCTTGCACGTGGGTAGTTCCAATCCTTCAATCTTGTTGACTGGTTTATTGACTCGCGAATTTGCTTGTAAGAATGCCACGCTTTGTACAATTTCTTTATCATCCATCTCCTCAGGATCCAAATTTAGGGCTGCCTCCAACGGGTCTCGGTACATAGACGTTTCAAAGGTCTTAGCGACCAATGAGTCGATCATGCATACTGATGAACATTCCTCCTCGTCGTCGGGATGCTTCATGGCTTGGAACACATTGAATGTAATCTTCTCGTCCTGCACCCTCATGGTTAATTCACCTTTCTGTACATCAATTAATGCTCTTCCAGTGGCTAAGAATGGCCTACCCAAAATGATGGGTACATTCGAATCTGCTTCATAGTCTAACACAATAAAATCAACAGGGAAGATAAACTTATCTACTTTTACCAGAACGTCTTCAATTTTTCCTTCGGGGTATGTAATGGAGCGATCTGCTAATTGAAGAGTTACCGTAGTTGGCCTTGCTTCCCCAATTCCCAATTTCTGAAAGACGGATTTGGGCATGAGATTGATGCTGGCCCCTAAATCGCATAATGCTTGTCCTACGTACTTGTCGCCAATGTTACATGGAATGGTAAAACTGCCAGGATCCTTGAGCTTAGGTGGGAGCTTATTCTGCAAAATTGCACTGCATTCTTCGGTGAGAGCTACAGTTTCGAATTCTCCTAATCTTTTCTTTCGTGACAGTACATCCTTCATGAATTTGACGTAATTTGGCATCTGCTCGAATGCTTCAACTAATGGAATGTTGATGTGAAGTTGTTTCAGGATATCAAGGAATTTTCTGAATTGATCATTCTTCCTTTGTTGTTGAAACCTTTGAGGAAACGGTGGCGGAGGTTTGATTTCCGGTAGATTAGGTACATCTTTCTTCTCGATTTCATTTTCCACCTCCTTTTCTTTGTTTAGCTCGGATTCTTCAGGTTTGTCTTGAGCTTCCTTGGGATCCTCAACTCGAACTCGTGTTCTGATGGGCTCTTCGAGTTCTCTACCATTTCTCAGAGTGATTGCTTTGCAGTGTTCGTTATGATTGGTCCTTGGGTTTTCAGTGTCACTTGGGAGTGAGCCAGGAGGTCTGTGCTGCCTCTCTTGAGCTAATTGAGCCATTTGGGTTTCCAGGTTTCGAATAGATGCACTTGTCTGGCTCATGAACTGCGCCAACGTCTCTTCTAATGATGGCTTATTGTCCGTTGGTGGTTGTTTTTGTTGACCCTGAAACCCTGGTGAGTTTTGCTGATTTTTGGCGTTGTTTGACCCCTGTCCAACGTGCTGATTATTGCTCCATGAAAAGTTGGGATGGTTTCGCCAACCGGGATTATAGCTGTTAGAGTATGGATTATACCCTTGATTGTTTCGATTGTTTCCCACATAGCATGCTGACTCCGAATTTGAAGGGCAGTTTTCATATGGATGCTCTCCTCCACAAATGATACAGGAAATCTCTGAGTTGTGAATCATATTGACTGGTTGAGCTTGAAACGAGTTAGCTCCAGGTTTACTCATACTTAAACCATCAATCTTCTTGGATAAAATGGCTAATTGTGCTTGCACAGCTGTCATTGTATCTAACTCAAATTTTCCAGGTGCAAGTTTCACTGATGAGCGTTCCGATGCCCATTGATAATTGTTGTAGGTCATTCTTTCTAATACATCGTAGGCATCTGTATATGTCTTCCCCAAAAATGTCCCTCCTGCTGCTGCATCAAGAATGGTTCTGATTTGTCCCCCTAATCCAGTGTAGAAGATATTTATCAGTTCCCAACCAGGAATTCCATGTTGTGGACACTGTGTCATTAGCCCCTTGAACCTTTCCCATGCATCGTAGAGTGACTCTCCCTCTATTTGTTGGAATGAGTGAATTTCCATTCGAACTTTCGCACTCTTGGTGGGTGGAAAATATTTCCTTAGGAATTTTTCAGTCAAATCAGTCCAAGATGTGATGGAGTTAGGTGGCATTGAGTTTAGCCAGACTCGAGCTCGATCCCTTAAGGAAAAGGAGAAAAGTTTCATTCGTAGTTGATCAGCTGTAACCCCATTCAATTTGAATGAATCGCAAATTTCCATAAAGCTCTTCAAATGGGCGTGAGGATCTTCCATAGCCAACCCCGAAAATATAGCAGAGGAATTGATCAGATTCAGCATTACCGGTTTCACTTCAAAGTGAGCTGCTTCAATCTCTGGTCTGACAATGCTTGAATCTAGAACACCCAAGATTGGTGTTATGTATTCATTAATGGGTCTTTCGATTTCGGCAAGAACGTGTGGACCTATTTGCTGATTTACCAACTGTGGATTCACCTGATTTTCATTATTTGGATTCTCCATTAGATCAGCTTTTCCTTGATTCTTGTTTAGCGCTCTTCGTTGTCTGAAAGTCCTCTCGATCTCTGGATCAAAAGCTACTAATTCAGCTTTTTTATCACTACGCATAAACTAGGTATGAGTACCTACAAGGAAAAATTTGAACTATAAAAATAAATCGAATTAAAACAAAAATAAAAGTTGAAACTTGGTAAATTATCAATTATCAAAGTCCCCGGCAACGGCGCCAAAAACTTGTTGCGGATTTTACACACGCAAATAAACGCAAGTGCACGTATCGCAAAAGTAATAAAGAGTAAGTTGAGTGTCGAACCCACGAGGACTTGAAACTAAAATTGTACCAAATTCCCTACCTAAATTCTTATTCTAATTCAACTTGGCTAAAATATTTTTTTGTTTGTTTATTAACTAACTACTAAAACTAAAGAAATAACTAATCTAAAATGATGATTTAAAGTGCTTAAGAAGACAATCAATGAGAAAGGGTCTAGAGTTAAACTTCACCTATGTTATGCTCCTAATGTTAATTAACTCCCTAATTTTAACTAGTGATTCTTATTCGCTATCCTAGGGTTCACTTCTATCCTTAAGTGTCTTCCGAATCACCTAAGAACCTATGCAATTAATTTACTATTCTTATTCCTAAGTTAGTAGAATTAATAACATGCATGAATTATATGACCTAATTTGGATATGGGTGTGTTGGGTATATTCCTATACTAACAAGCAACCCACTACCTAATTTCTCTTCTATTCTTAATATTCCCTTCCCAGGTTCAATCAAGAAAAGTAAACAATCAAATAGGTGGCCAGTCAATTTGACAGTAAATTAGCACAAAATTAGATAAACGAATATCGATAATAAAAATCGAAAATCACTAAATTAAAACTAGAAAAGAAACTAAAACATTATTCGCATAACATGGATCCGTAAAAACCCTAGACTAAACGAAATTAGTTCATGCTAGAAATAACGAAATAAACAATAAAAGAGGAGTTCATAGTCTTCTCTAATAAAGGAATACGAAAAATAGCAAAAAGTGTGATCTGCGCTTCTTTTTCCTTGATCTTGCGTGTCTTCTCTTTTCTAAATGTCGTGGTGTGATTTTTTCTGATCTTTTCGCCTTTTTATTTCTTCTCTCCGAGTCCTACATGTATTAGGATTCTATTAATCTTCAAAATTCAACAAATGGGCCGCAGCCCATTAGTGTTCAACGGAAGTCTCTGCCGCATTACACCACAATTTCAACAATATTGGACTCTATTTGCACTTTCAGCCCCTGACTTCTCTCCTTTATTTTCTTTGACCCCTTTAATATTTGAACTTGCTCATTTTCAATTGAAAGCAAATTTTGTTGGCTCATTTCATCTCCTACAATAGAATAAATCGAATTAGTACCAAAAATCAAGGATTATTCTCGAAACTTGATTAATTTCGTGAATCGACTCTAAAAAATGAAATATGCAATAAAATCCCAAACGACTCACAATTATTCAAGAAAAATACTAGTTTAAGCCTAAAAAGTCCACGCGATAACTCTATTTTCACAGAGTTATCACGGATCCACCTAGGGCGGCGGCTAGGGTTTGGCCGAGAACTAGGGGCTAGGGGCGGTTTTTGGAGTTGGCAATTTCTTTTCTTTTTGTGTTGTGTAAAACTATTTTCTCTCTTCTTGGAAGATGTATGAAGAGTTGTATTTATAGGAGAAGAGTTCTTCTCTTATAAGATATCTCTTCAAGATATGGCAAATCTTTTCCTTATCATAATAGGAAACAAGATTTGACCAAATCTCTTGTTTGTAGCTTGATGACCAAGTAACAAACTCTTCCCTTCTTTTCCTCTCCAAAAAATCGCCCATTGCCTTTAATTAGGCAATCCAAAAATTGCTAATTATTTATTCTTCCTTCTTTACCAATTAACAACTTTAATTATTTATAATCAATTAGATAATCTTAATTAATTAATTAAACATTAATCAATTAAATATCCAATTAATATTCTCCCATTGAATTAATACCTTAATTCAATATCTTTGATTTAACAACTTTAAATCACTTATTTCCCTTTATGACTGTCACTGTCCAATTGTATTGTGTGTGACCCTCTGGGTTCACCATCAACTGGCAGCAGGCCCACGACTTTCGTGATTTAATTAATGAGCAATTAAATGCTCCGATCAATTAAACAACTTTTAATTGACCACTCCTATAATTAATTTCCTTATTAATTTAGGAGTACCCACACTTCATGGTCGATGTCTAGCCACAAGCCCATGAAGCCCAATCAAAGGTGAATTGATTATTGTGAACCTCACCTCTTATAATTGCCATGCACATACGGTCCTTCCATGATGATTTCCCGATCGAGACCTAGGGTGTGTGAATTGATCGGCACCTCTAATTATCTCGATAACTATACTTTCTAATTTCCGACAATGATTCCAGTGTGACTGCCAAATTTGGAAACCCCTTCCAAATGCATCACCGACTATGGCCATAGATTTCTCGGAATCAATTATCTAAGAAACGTATAGGAAATTCTCTCATCTTATCAGGATGAGTCGATGGATCCTTTCTTAGTACTAACCACTCGCGTACAGTCGTCTACGCACCCAACTTAGGCACTTTGTAGCCAGGCTACGTGACCAGTACCTAAATCTAAGTACGCACACTCGTGCACCGAATTCGCCCTAGCACCTCAAGTCTAAGGACTAAATCGTACACTATTATAAGCCTTGAGAAACATCCCATCACCGATATGCGACATGCGCTTCCACAATGGGTTTCTCTATTCGGGTCGTTCGATGCGTTCAATCCTCCATTGAACCACCTACTCATATGCACTGGACTCAAATTCCTTGCTCATGAAACTCTACAAATTCACTCCATGTGAATCATGCATATTTGTACAAGTCTTGGCGATTCCTACGATACCCCGTCTCGTTTGGAATCTATGACTTGGAACAGTTTTAAGATCACGACCTTTGAGACTGTTTCATGATTGCACTCAGTACTGAAGTGAATCGTCCCATAGTCTATTGTGACCTTAGGATTTCATCCAATCGCTTAGATAAGTTCGCGAGAGATGAAGTTGGCCATTGTTCAATTTCACATACTATGAATGAACGACGTATTAATTATAAACCATAAGAAAATAGTACTTCAACAAGCTAATTAATATTGGCTTGCTGGGCACTATTCCATCAATCTCCCACTTGCCCTAAAGCCAATCACAACATTTCTAAGACCCATCTATACCAAGATGTCCCTCGAACCATTTGTGAGAGTGCTTAATTAGTGGATCTGCTAAGTTGTCTTTGTCGAGATGAAGTAATACTTCTACTCGTCTCAACTACCTATGACTTGTTCAATCATACGGTATTGTGTTCAGATTATAGGTGAGATCTCGATTTCCTTTCATTGAGCAATCGCCTTATCTAAATCGGTTAAGATTACGATAGGCTTTTGTCATGCTAGGTATTTCATCTAAAGGATGAAAGTTTCTCATCTAAACACCTTCTTTTGTGCAGCATCATAATGGTGCCTCTTCATTCTTGTTTGAATCGGCAATGGTATATTATTGGAATCTCTTCCAATTTACCTTTGCTCTATCGAGACAGAATAAATTATCCACTTCAGACTGGGAATCTCGAATTTCTAAATCTTTCGAGTATTCAATTTTCCACTCACTACCACCGACCAGCATTATATCCTTTAATTATCTTCGAGGATTGCTTTTATGGTAGACCAGTGTCCTTGACTGGTGTTTGACTATCAGTAGCTCGTTCAGAGCATTTTGACGAGTCAGGTCTAGTACAAGACTTTGCATGCTACATGCAATCCAAATGCCAAGCATAAGGCTTCTTGAGACAGTTACTTCTTCACTCATTTAAATTTAGGGCTCATTAAATAAGTGAGAGAGATTTTGTCTCTTTTGGAAACAATCCTCTCTTGGATTCTTCCATATTGAATTTAATCAATATAGTCTTTGTACTTTGATTTGGTAAATCACTACATCTTCTTCCTTCTATCTACCATAGATACGTATTGCCAGTACGTGAGATGTAATTCCAAATCTTATCTTGGAGAATTGCGTGAAGAACACGCTTTCGTCTGTGCTTTTCTGATATTCTTATATCTTGCTTGATGTACCGGTCATCATCTTATTGCGCTTCGAACTCAACTACACTCCCACTGATTCTTTTGCACATTTGGAATCTATATGCCTTTTGACAACTTCAACATTCTTGATCAACTATCAAGTTGCATGTTCCAAATTTGGGAAAAAGTCATAGATTGACTTTTGGATTAGAATAGAGATCTTCTCATCAATTTTCAATTGTGAGATGCAAGATTCATATCCAATAGTCATGTCTTGGTAGTCAAAACCACCTTTCTACGGCTAATAGTTTCGAAATGAATTTTGACGTAGTTAATGGACATAAGGCATTTTCATCAATCCTAAAAGGACTTTTGAATAATGACCTATTGCCATTTAAGTGAGTCAAAGTTTTCAACTTCGAATCTTATGGCTATGTGCCATATCCTTTAGATCACGATTAACATAATCTCTTTGTAATCTTGGATTAGAATCCAATTTCTCAATTTCGTAAAATGGAATTTTGAGTTCCTTACGAATTTGATCAGATTACGATTTCTTTGTGCGTGGATTGATTCAGCAGTTTCTTTTAGTGTTTACTCCCACTGTTCATGGGGACGGGTCCAATCCTTGGACTTCATCAAGTTCTACGACATTCCTTATTTCCTTTGACAAGGTCTTGTCAACAGAGGAACAAGCTACTTACGAGATACTTTCGTTTCTTGTTGTCGTGGAACAGGTATTCAATGGATTTTGTTGAATACCCCATAAACTTTATATGAACTAGATCTACCATCTAATTTCTCATATAAGGGTGTTCTGCTATATCTTTAAAAGACATGGCGGTGTAAGAACTTACTTCGAAATATACTATACCAAGTATTTTGAAGAGTTAAGGGAAGGTATCCCCTAAAGTGAATGAAGGAAACTCAGCAAGATCAGAGTCGAGAATCAAACAAAGTTCGATTTCTTCTTTGATTTGCTTCATGAGAATTCTATTCTCGTCTTAGATAATCGAGGTGTTAAGTTTGCTTATGTTTCAGCAGGTTTGATTAAATCAAATTGCATTTGACATAATGCATCTAGTTACTTCATTTCCAAAGCTTCTATTGAATTACTTCAATAGTTTCAGAATTGTACTTCAGCCAAGTACACATATACTTTAACGATTGAAATCGCAAGTATATATGAAGTAGATTTCTTTTGAACTAGTGCTTTTAGTTCATGTCGATCGAAATGTTTTGGAATGCCTTAGCAATCCTTCACTTTGGTTATTATTCCTTCAAGATTTGAAAGTTCCGAATTTACCCAAGTTCATTATTTCAGGAATCAGTAAATAAAAACTTTCCTTTCGCATCTCTCTTTAGGAAGAATGTCCAGAGTGAACATTTCAAGCGCGGACGATTATCCAGTTTGTCTTACTCGTTTTCGATTTAGCATATAGTCTTCAAAGTTTCGATTCGTTTATCATTGTTTATTTCTATGTTTCAAAACATCAACATTTGTACAAAGTTAAATTGCTCTAGTTAAATAAATTCCATTTCTCAATGGTAAAGCAATAAGGTCTCGTACAAAATGTGAAATAATACTCAAAGTAAACTAAAACTTAAAACTCATGCTAATACGAAAAACTAAGAAAAACTTCTTTGCTAAAAAGGAATGTCTAGGTACAATTCTTCCTTGACCCAGTCCCGGAATTCGAGTTCCCTCATCTCTCTCTGCACTAATTGCATCTCCCTTTCAAGGAATTTCCGCCTTTTAGGTTGAGAGGTAAAACTATCATCGCCTGTAAATGCTTTTACAGAAACGAAAGTTTTATTCAGATGTCTTACATCGAAAAGATTCAACAAGTGTATAACTTAAAAAGTCATACCGTAGTCAAGTCTTTCCAGGAAATCCTTTTCAACAAGCTTCCTTATTTTCTTTTCGTACTTACACAGAGGGCAATTCCAATCATACAGACCAAAACCTTGTCGATGAGCTTCTTCATATTTGTCTAACAACTCATGCAATTGCTTTGTTTGTATTCCATCAGGCGGAATAATGCAATGTTGCATAAAATGAGTGAAGGTCTCAGATAATCCTTGAATGGTTATCGTTATCTCATCTTCGAGAGTCAATTGGGCTCCAAACCCTTTGATCAGCTCGAATGTCTTGCTTAAGTAAGAACAATATTCCCTAACATTGTCAAACTTAGCCATGTCGGTTTCGTATAGGAAATTGCACATCACCTTTTTCAAAGTTGGTTCGGTTCTCAAACGCATCGAGTATCGGACAGTGGATGGTAAATGGCTAACATTTAAAAACAGACAACTATAAGCAGACAGGTTTAATATTAACACTTATAATTAACGAAATTTGGACTTTTTATCGAAAAAGTTCTCCCACTATTTTTATCGAAACAGTAACCCCTTCTAGTTTCGGGAAAAATCTATTTCCTAGTAGGTCTTGACGTCCCAGCAGCAATTAGTTGCACCCACGACTCGTGGCCATACAATTAATTCCCTAGGTAGATATACATATTACCAATTGTGTCTACTACACAACCTTCAAGTTATTTTGCCTCGTTTTTCGCATTTATCTAGCACTGCTACATCATAAATGTTACTACGCGTTAAGTCTAACCCATTAATCATGATAAGCAACGGGCCCGGTCATGAATTCTCCGTAACTAGTTATCGGTCGATCTTCACGTCCCGACCAGTCCCTACCCTTGTCAAGTTTTATTAAAACTAGAATCAAGGAATTTCGTGCATTGCCCCTTTCTTCGACTCGGGTGCCAGACTCTGGATCACCTCTATCGATAAGTAAACAACATGCACTAGTCCCTATTAATGGAAGGCTTGGATTTTATAAAACCTTATTTTATATTTAACCCAATATGACTTAATATTTATTCGAGAGGGGAATTTTCGGTTTTGAAAGTTTAAGGAAACTCTCCTCGAGATCTCACCGCTTCAATTATGCTTTATCTTTTATTTACGATCTAGATTCTAGCGCGCAAACACACAAGCAATCATAATCGACTAATAAATAAAAGCCATACAAGCCTAGCATGCATACTACCACAATATGTTTTCGATCGGGGGCCTCCTATGCGGGCCATCATCGAGCCAATGATGTTGGCCCAATTGGTCAATCTAAAGGGTTTTCAAAGAACCTATGCTATTACACAATGTACCACGCATACATGGCCTTTCAATTCTTCTTGGGCTCCCACCTTGTTTGTAAATGGGCCTCCATCCTAAACTAGGAAAGCAATAAAGCCCTATTTGTTGGGATTCGGTAAGATAAACAGCCCTAGGCACAGCGGAATTTAATAATTTTTAGGACCTCTTACGGAATCTTGCCAGGATACTACTCTAGGTGTATATATATGAACATAAATAAAACGATAGTATAAGTTTGCACGTTATACCTATCTCCTTGCAAATCCTCGGCTAGCAAAAACGAACTCTGACTTTCTCCTCAGGCAAATCGATCCAAGCTCTGCAGCAGCGCCCCACGTGTTGCGCCTCTACGGGTTGATACACCACAATTACACGAAAATAATAAATCTTGATCAGCTAGAACACAAGATATATTATGATCTAGGATTTAGGAACGATCTTGGAACAAAGTCGAAAACGAAAAATTCTTCCAAAAGGAAGACAGGGTTCGGTCGACTTTTACTGGGAGAGGGGAGAGAGAATTTTGCTCTTGCTCAATTTTTGCTTATTGAGTTGTGTGAAAAATAACTATAAGATAGCTACTTATAGTTATCTCCCTAACCTAGTCCTATTAGGACTAGGGTTCTTCTCTCCTACATGGGCCATGGCCCTCTTTAATTAGAAGACCAAGTCTCCTAATTAATTCATGGCCCAGTTAATTAATTTGACCAGGCTTTATTTAATCTCCCAATTAAATAGCCTAATTAATTAACTTAATCTCCCATTTAATTAAATCAGACTCTAAGTCTATTTAATTAAAATCCTTTCTAATTAATTAAATCCAACTTAATTAATTAATCCACAAATTAAATTCCAATTAAATTTATGATCCTGATCCAATTCCAATTGGATCCTTCTTTGTTCCAATTGGGTCGACCCAGTCGACCCATCCATTATAATCGACCCAGTCGATTATTCATCCAGTCGACTCGGTCGTTCTTATTTCCTCGCTTTCGCTTCATGTGTATTGTGTATGCCCCCGTAGGTTCACCACATAATTGGCCGTGGATTATAATTAAATATTATTTAATTATTCGAGTAAGATTTACTCTAAATCAACCGAACACTCTGTCGATTGATCATTCCAAAATTAGCACCCCTGCCAATTTGGGAATTCTCCCACACTCCACGGTCGATGTCCAGCCACAAGCCCATGGAGCCCAATCACTGGTGAATTAATTCAGTGAACCTTTTATCATTTACAATTTCCATATACGACATAATCTCTCCATCGATCAATCTCCCAGTCGAGACTTAAGGGTATGGTCTTTCATCGGTTTCCCTTTTCCTTTGTCTTGACCTTATGAATTCTGGTCTCGAAATAATTCTCTTTGACTTAACCTTTATGAGCTACTTACATAAAGCCGTCAGATACCTCGGCCGAGGATTTTACCAGAATTAATTTCTCACAGAAATCCATAGGAGAATTTCCCAACCTATCAAGTCGGGTCAATGGATCCTTTGTTGATGATATGAATCTGCATACGAGTTCCTCTATACCCAATATGAGTCCACAGAGACTTTCTGGCGATCTCCAGTCAGTCGGGACTCATATCAAAGCATAGACGTTCTCGCACCAGATAAACCCTATCATCTCAAGTAGTTAGGGATCGTTCCTCGTATACTATTGTAAATTGGAATAACTTCAACCCCGATATGCGACTACCGCTTCCATGGTGAGTTATTTCCTAATTGGGGTATTCAGTGCGCTTGCCATCCCAGCAAGCCACCCACTTATGTGTATCGACTATCCCAGTCACGCTCGTGGACCCCAGCGTTCTCCAGTTCATCGGAGTATACACAACAGTGAGAGTCTAACCGAATCCAACGATGTCCTATCTCGATTGGATTCTACGACTCTTGAATATGTTCTAGATCACGGCCTTGGAGATCAGTCCACGGGTTGTCCCATAGCCCTGTGATCTAAGGACTTCTATCCTTATGCGTAGATAATTATTACATAAGATAAAGTTGACCATATATATAAATGCATTTATTAATCCAATCGAATGGTCCTTTCAATTAAATGCAGCCACAACAGTTGGCTTGCAGGACACTATTCTATCAATCTCCCACTTGTACTAAAGCCAACTTTTCATACTTCTGATTCCCATCTTAGACAGATGTTTTCAGATGCCTTTGAGGCAATGGCTTAGATAGCGGGTCCGTCGTATTATCCCTTGAGGTGACACATTCCATCTTTATGTCTCCTCTACCAATGATATAAATATCAAATGGTATCGTCTTAGTTCGTGCTTGGATTCTGATGAGATCTTGACTACTTCGCTTGCGAGATAGCTCCATTATTATCACAGAAGATAGTAATGGCTCGACAATGCTAGGTATCACATCCAATTCCTGGATGAAGTTTTTCATCCAAACACCTTCCTTTGCTGCTTCACTCGCGGCAATGTATTCTGTCTCGGTGGTTGAATCTGCGGTAGTGTTTTGCTTGGAGCTCTTCCAGCTTACCGCACCACTATAGAGGCAGAACACGTATCCAGATGTCGACTTGAAGTCGTCTACATTACATTGGAAGCTAGAATCAGTATAGCCTTCCAATTTCAATTCTCTTCCACCGTATACCAAGAACAATTCCTCAGTCCTTCTCAGGTACTTCAGAATTGTCTTTACGGCTATCCAGTGCTGCTCACCTGGATAAGACTGGTAGCGACTTGTAACGCTTAGAGCGTATGCTACGTCTGGTCTAGTACATAACATACCATACATTATGCTTCCTATCGCGGATGCATATGGTACTCGAGACATATTGCTTCTCTCTTCAGGCGTCTTTGGGGCCATAGACTTAGAGAGTGCAATCCCATGTCTCATTGGAAGCAATCCTCTCTTGGATTCTTCCATGCTAAATCTTTTCAAGATTTTATCTATGTACTGGGATTGGGAGAGGCCCAGCAGTCCTTTTGATCTATCTCGGTAGATCCTTGTACCTAGTACAAAGGATGCTTCTCCCAAATCCTTCATTGAGAATTGTGTAGATAACCATGCTTTAGTTTCGGACAACACTTTCACATTCCAATGAGAAAAATGTCATCAACGTAAAGCACCAAAAATTCAACTGTACTCCCACTGATCTTCTTGTACATGCAAGGTTCGAACACGTTTTTGATGAATCCAAAAGTTTGGATTGTCTCATCGAAACGAATGTTCCAACTTCGGGAAGCTTGCTTCAGTCTATAAATGGACCTCTGGAGTTTGCACACCTTGTGCTCATCTCCTTTGGATGCATATCCTTTTGGTTGCTCCATGTAGATCTCCTTTCAATGTCCCCATTGAGAAAGGCAGTCTTTACATCCATCTGCCATATCTCGTAGTTATACCACGCAGCTATGGCCAGCAAGATTCGAATGGATTTAGGCATTGCGACGGGCGAGAAGGTCTCCTCAAAGTCGATGCTTGGCCTTTGAGTGTATCCTTTTGCCACTAGTCGCGCCTTGTAGGTTATTACCTCTCCGTTCACTTCAAGCTTTCGCTTATAGATCCACTTGCAACCCACGGGAGCTACTCCCATTAGTGGATCTACCAAGGCCCAGACCTTGTTCGAGTGCATGGAGTCCAATTCGAATTCCATGGCTTCACGCCACTTTCCCGAGTCTATGCCCAGCATAGCCTCTTCGTAAGTCCTTGGGTCAGTTAGAGACTGTCTAGTCTCATGCAGCAGACCGTAGTACCTTTCGGGTTCTCTACGTTGTCTTTCTGACTTACGAAGTACCGGTGTACTTTCTGGTGCACTTTCATGCTCATGTTCTCCCACTGCCTGTGGTGATGGGTCGGCTTGATTGACCTCTTCGGCCTTTTCAGCTTTAGTGACCTCATCTAGTTCTACGTTGTGTTCCTTCTTGCCTAGCAAGAAACCCTTCTCCAAGAAGTGTGCGTTCCTTGAGACAAAAGTAGTTTATCTTGTAGGATCGTAGAACTTGTATCCTATAGAGTTTTCTGGATACCCCACGAATTGCATAAAATGGACTTTACATCCAACTTATCTCCCACCAGTTTATTCACATAAGCGGGAGACCCCATATGCGCATGAATGCATATGAAGGTACAATACCAAAACTCATATCACGTGATATGTTTTGGATCTGGCTTCAGAGATACTTAGCTCAGTATCTTCGATTTTCTCGATCAAGTTTCATTTGTTTGAATAAGGAATTTCATGTAAGATTTCTTAATGGACATTTACATGTCCAGAATGCTTGACAACAGACAACGTTTCGAGCGGGTCTTACATTTCGAGAATCTAATTCTCTATTAAATAATCAATGGCGTACTGCCAATGCATGTTCGATTTTAAATCGATCCAAATCTCTTACATGCTTTCATTGATTAGGCTCTCTTCTTTTATTCCAAAAGTAATTTGGAATTGTACATCACAACGTACTTTTACCCATGAGGGTACTAGAGACGCCCTATCTCCCACTAATGATTTAGTGTTTCTACACACTTATAAATGGATTAAATCCATTGCAATTGTTTATGCCTCTTGGTTGCCTAGCAACCAACTACTAAATCTAATTTCCATTAAGCAAGATTCGAAAGTCGGTTACTATGTACAGCATCCCAGTCAAGCTCGACCCAGTCGAGCTCAGTGAATCTTTTAATTCGGAAATATGTTTTAGTATTCGTGTATCGCCTTTCGGTTTTTACAACGACTCAAGTGTGTGAAATCTTGATTATTTATATTTTATTGACTATGCATATTATATTTAGTCGATATATGAGTATCCATACTCATTTGCTTATGTACACCTTTTGCGTATAAATCTTATAGCGCAATCAGCTCCAACCATTATGGAACTATCACATCCCTTAAGACAAGAGATGGTATAAGCAAATTCCAATGATCTAAATAATTCATGGCTTTAGATGCATTGAATGCATCAATGAGTGCTTCATCGGGCATCCAACACCCTTATGCATTACTTTAACCATAAGGTTAAGTTCAATAAAATTTAATCATCCCTTATGGGATGAATAGGTTCAATTCCCTCTTTCCCTTGATCTTAATCCATGGAAGAACAATTTTGATTGACTTTACAACTTATCATCCTTACAGAAAAACCTCCAAGGTTATTTCCCTTCAGAGAGGATTCATTCCTCTTCTTCCATCTCGTAAGTCTTTTGAGCTTTTCAACGAGATGTTACTTCCCATTTATGGGAGACTTCATGTTTACCTTCAAGAAAATTTGGGCTTGAGAACCATCCTCAACCCTCTGGTGAAACTTATCACCTTTCTTATTTGAAGAGTAACTTCGAAAAAGGCAGCTTGGTGAAACCTATCACCATTCCAGTCGAAGTGTAACTTCGAAAGGAAAAACAATGAAATCTTTGTAAGGAGATTAGTCCTTGCTTGGACTCGAGAATAATTTCTCAAGTTTTGAAGTCATTCAAAATTCCTTTGGGTTCAGTCAATTTATTTGATTCAAGTATGATGGTAAATATTCATGGATACATAACTTATGAAAAACTATCATAAACATGACGATAAATACGCGGCAGATTAATATCAATGCATAATTTACAAACATGGTTTTCATTTGTAAATTACTCCCACTATTTTTGTCGAATGCTTATGCCCCCACATAAGGTTCGGGAAATAAAAATTTCCTAATGGGCTCAAGGCCCAAATGCAATCGCTTAGTACCCACGACTCGTTGGCCATACCAATCGATCCACTTGGTGGGCGATCACGTCGCCGGTTAACCATCCCAGCTAACCCTTGAGTTCATTCAGCCTCGGTTTTCGTTATGGACCCACGACTCGTGAGACATCCATACTTACTTGCGTTAAATCATGTCCAATACTCGTGAAGAGAAATAGTTCAATCCTAGACACCCCACGACTCGTGAGACAGCGCCTAGAACCTTGCTATCCCCTCCCTTGGCACTAAACTGTGCATCGAGGCAATAGACATATCATCTTCCTATAGCTCGACCCACGACTCGTGAGACATCGAGATATATTCGTACAATATGCCTAAGACCTAGTAATTGGATAGGCTCGGACCATAGACACCATTCATATGCGCCCGTTAATCGATTTAATATTCTAATTGAGTTTTTAAGGTCAATTGGAGGTTTTAAGTTTTCTTCGTGCGAGGTCTCATCAGATTATGCTTTATCTTGTTTACGTGATCTATTCTAAGCATGCAAGACATACATCAAAGAATAATAGTAAACATATATCACCTAGCATTGCACATATGATTGGTCGATTGCCCATCCTATGCGATCCATCACGAGCCACATGATGGACCAATTGGTCAGTCTAGGGTGGAAATTAAATGTCCTAACTATTACAAATTTCAAACCCATACATCATGGGCCTTCTTGTAATATCCACCTTGATTGGGCCTCCATGTAATGAATTGGGCCTCCATGTCCTCCAAGGTTATGGGCCTCCATGTGGATCTCCAAGTCTTCATGAGGTCTTCTCGGGTCCAAGCCTAATCTAAGCCTAGCTTACAAATTTAAATGGCCCTATTCTATTACATTCGTTTGCGCAAGCAAGGGCACCAATCAGGCCCATTTAATTACAACCCATAAAATAAATAAACCAAAACTACACAGGGCTTAAGGGCAAAATCGACCAATCCACATATTCGCTCAAGAACATGCATAAATTCACATAAGGGCATAAATGTAAATTTACCGGCTCGTTTAATTTTAATTCACAAAAATTATCCAAGTTAATTTAATTTTGAATTAACAATTAATCTCTAAGATTAATTAGCTCTTACTTGAGCTCTAAGTAATCTACAAACTTATCTTGATTAAATTGGTTAATTAAGGTAATCTAAATCTCTAAGATTCTTACCTTATCCAAAACTCTAAGTTTCCCAAATATTCCCAAATCTCCAAGATTCTCAAGATAATACTATTTTGAATAGATTAGTTAACTAAGGTAGTGTCCTAATCCACCAAGATTTCTACCTTATCCAAAACTCCAAGTTTCCTAATTTAATAAGATCTCTAAGATCTTTAATCTTGGTAACTTACTAGAAGAGATTAATTTTAATTAAATCTCTTCTTACAATTGAAACTCTAAGTTTCCTTGTTTAATAAGATCTCTAAGATCTTTAATCTTGGCAATTAACTACAAGACATTAATTTTAATTAAATGTCTTATATTAAATGAAACTCTAAGTTTCCTTGTTTAATTAGACCTCTAAGATCAATCCAAGATTCACCAAGATTTCATAACAACCATATCTCCAAGATTTTGTTCAAGATTATCCAAAATTCTGTCACAAAAATTTTGATCCACCATGTCATGGCCGTAACTCGTTGGCTTCAAATTTACAAGAATCCAACAATTTGCAATTTACTAAACCAAATTGCAATACATGGTGTTGCTTAAAACCTTATGTAACATTTGCCAAATTAAAACATCATGGTCACGTTAATTGTGACTACAAAAGAAATCAAAGAATTGTGCCGAGCACTAAGGTCGAGTTTAATTCTCACCAAGAGAATAAATTCGATCTAATTACTTTGTTTTCTTTTTGTTTTGTTTTAATTTGTGTTTGATTACTTAATTAATTAAAATCAACAGTTTTAATTAATTCAATCCAAAATAAAAAATTAACAGGATAAAATTTTCGAATCAAAATTTTACATTAACTCTAAGTTAACAGATCTACGTTCTAAAACATATACAGTTAAAGAACTAGCCACACATAAATCAAACATATGATTTATAAGAACACAGAATTTGCAAATTCATATATATACAAAGCCTAGAGCTGGCTCTGATACCACTGTTGGGATTCGGTAAGATAAACAGCCCTAGGCACAGCGGAATTTAATAATTTTTAGGACCTCTTACGGAATCTTGCCAGGATACTACTCTAGGTGTATATATATGAACATAAATAAAACGATAGTATAAGTTTGCACGTTATACCTATCTCCTTGCAAATCCTCGGCTAGCAAAAACGAACTCTGACTTTCTCCTCAGGCAAATCGATCCAAGCTCTGCAGCAGCGCCCCACGTGTTGCGCCTCTACGGGTTGATACACCACAATTACACGAAAATAATAAATCTTGATCAGCTAGAACACAAGATATATTATGATCTAGGATTTAGGAACGATCTTGGAACAAAGTCGAAAACGAAAAATTCTTCCAAAAGGAAGACAGGGTTCGGTCGACTTTTACTGGGAGAGGGGAGAGAGAATTTTGCTCTTGCTCAATTTTTGCTTATTGAGTTGTGTGAAAAATAACTATAAGATAGCTACTTATAGTTATCTCCCTAACCTAGTCCTATTAGGACTAGGGTTCTTCTCTCCTACATGGGCCATGGCCCTCTTTAATTAGAAGACCAAGTCTCCTAATTAATTCATGGCCCAGTTAATTAATTTGACCAGGCTTTATTTAATCTCCCAATTAAATAGCCTAATTAATTAACTTAATCTCCCATTTAATTAAATCAGACTCTAAGTCTATTTAATTAAAATCCTTTCTAATTAATTAAATCCAACTTAATTAATTAATCCACAAATTAAATTCCAATTAAATTTATGATCCTGATCCAATTCCAATTGGATCCTTCTTTGTTCCAATTGGGTCGACCCAGTCGACCCATCCATTATAATCGACCCAGTCGATTATTCATCCAGTCGACTCGGTCGTTCTTATTTCCTCGCTTTCGCTTCATGTGTATTGTGTATGCCCCCGTAGGTTCACCACATAATTGGCTGTGGATTATAATTAAATATTATTTAATTATTCGAGTAAGATTTACTCTAAATCAACCGAACACTCTGTCGATTGATCATTCCAAAATTAGCACCCCTGCCAATTTGGGAATTCTCCCACACTCCACGGTCGATGTCCAGCCACAAGCCCATGGAGCCCAATCACTGGTGAATTAATTCAGTGAACCTTTTATCATTTACAATTTCCATATACGACATAATCTCTCCATCGATCAATCTCCCAGTCGAGACTTAAGGGTATGGTCTTTCATCGGTTTCCCTTTTCCTTTGTCTTGACCTTATGAATTCTGGTCTCGAAATAATTCTCTTTGACTTAACCTTTATGAGCTACTTACATAAAGCCGTCAGATACCTCGGCCGAGGATTTTACCAGAATTAATTTCTCACAGAAATCCATAGGAGAATTTCCCAACCTATCAAGTCGGGTCAATGGATCCTTTGTTGATGATATGAATCTGCATACGAGTTCCTCTATACCCAATATGAGTCCACAGAGACTTTCTGGCGATCTCCAGTCAGTCGGGACTCATATCAAAGCATAGACGTTCTCGCACCAGATAAACCCTATCATCTCAAGTAGTTAGGGATCGTTCCTCGTATACTATTGTAAATTGGAATAACTTCAACCCCGATATGCGACTACCGCTTCCATGGTGAGTTATTTCCTAATTGGGGTATTCAGTGCGCTTGCCATCCCAGCAAGCCACCCACTTATGTGTATCGACTATCCCAGTCACGCTCGTGGACCCCAGCGTTCTCCAGTTCATCGGAGTATACACAACAGTGAGAGTCTAACCGAATCCAACGATGTCCTATCTCGATTGGATTCTACGACTCTTGAATATGTTCTAGATCACGGCCTTGGAGATCAGTCCACGGGTTGTCCCATAGCCCTGTGATCTAAGGACTTCTATCCTTATGCGTAGATAATTATTACATAAGATAAAGTTGACCATATATATAAATGCATTTATTAATCCAATCGAATGGTCCTTTCAATTAAATGCAGCCACAACAGTTGGCTTGCAGGACACTATTCTATCACTATTCTATTACAAAGGCTCAAAGTGGCCCAAAAATAATAACAGGCTCGCAGGCCCAATAAAAAACCATGCATTAAATTAAACCAATCACATCTAACCTAAGGGCAAGGCTCGTCGCGATCGAAAACCACGTAAACAGTTCACGTAGAGCAAAGAAACATGTAAACAACTTTTACTTTCTTCTATCTTAATTTTAAAACACCTTTTAAAACTAACTTCCTATGATTCTTGCTTTTTAGTCACTACTAATTATGACAAAATAAATTCTCGGATAAACAAAACAACTTTTCTGCCTTAATTTCAGATTCTGATTTTTCAACTTTTGAAAATTGCAGTTCGGCCCCTATACTTTCGGAAATTGCACTTTTGACCCCAAAACTTTTGAAAAGTTACAAAATACCCCCAAAACAGTTTTCGGACAGAATGAGCAGAAAATTAAAATTTTGAAATCCAGAAAAATTTCGAATTTGCAAACAGACCCCTGAAGTTTCGGAAATTACAAAACAGTCCTCGAATTTTCGAAAATTGCAAAATGGTCCAAAATTGCGTGCGATCATATTTTCAGAAATAACCCAGATTTTTCGAGAAATAGAAAATTCAATTTTCAGCCCTAATTTTCATGTTTTGCGATTTTTGCATAAAAGCCCTGATTTTTCGAAAAACTATAAATTCGCCACAGATCTAAAAATGCAGTTTTACCCAATCATAGATCCAGTCATAACAAGCAAGAATCAATCACTAGAACATAATTAACATGCGTTCTCATACATACAATCAAGCATATACAGTGAAAATACATTATGTTCAGGCCTTTTCGTATAAAAACGTATGGAGTTGGCTCTGATACCACTGTTGGGATATTCGTGGTAGGGGCTCGATTGTCAATACAACAAAATGCGGAATTTAAAATTTTTCGAGATCCCTATTAGTCCCATAAATAGATCTCCACGGTTATTATACGAAAAGGTTGAATCAAACAATAACATAATTATCAAAAGGGAGTTTTCGCAATTTACCTCACCACAGCTTGGTGGTGGTTACCTCCGGGCTTCTTTGTTCGATTCACAACGGAGTGATCCAAGTGTCTCACCTCCAGAATGTATCCACACCAATTGGATTGTAGCAACGTCTCCAAGTCACAGGCTAAGAACTAGATCTTGAAGATTGTCAAGAAAGGAATGAGCAGATCTATATCAGGATATCGATTTGGATCTGGATTAGGAGAATTGCAGGAAGACAACCACGACCACAGGACTTATGCGGCTAGGTTGGATCGACCAAGGGCGGCGCGGCTAGGCTTCGGATCCACCTAGGGCGGCGGCTAGGGTTTGGCCGAGAACTAGGGGCTAGGGGCGGTTTTTGGAGTTGGCAATTTCTTTTCTTTTTGTGTTGTGTAAAACTATTTTCTCTCTTCTTGGAAGATGTATGAAGAGTTGTATTTATAGGAGAAGAGTTCTTCTCTTATAAGATATCTCTTCAAGATATGGCAAATCTTTTCCTTATCATAATAGGAAACAATATTTGACCAAATCTCTTGTTTGTAGCTTGATGACCAAGTAACAAACTCTTCCCTTCTTTTCCTCTCCAAAAAATCGCCCATTGCCTTTAATTAGGCAATCCAAAAATTGCTAATTATTTATTCTTCCTTCTTTACCAATTAACAACTTTAATTATTTATAATCAATTAGATAATCTTAATTAATTAATTAAACATTAATCAATTAAATATCCAATTAATATTCTCCCATTGAATTAATACCTTAATTCAATATCTTTGATTTAACAACTTTAAATCACTTATTTCCCTTTATGACTGTCACTGTCCAATTGTATTGTGTGTGACCCTCTGGGTTCACCATCAACTGGCAGCAGGCCCACGACTTTCGTGATTTAATTAATGAGCAATTAAATGCTCCGATCAATTAAACAACTTTTAATTGACCACTCCTATAATTAATTTCCTTATTAATTTAGGAGTACCCACACTTCATGGTCGATGTCTAGCCACAAGCCCATGAAGCCCAATCAAAGGTGAATTGATTATTGTGAACCTCACCTCTTATAATTGCCATGTACATACGGTCCTTCCATGATGATTTCCCGATCGAGACCTAGGGTGTGTGAATTGATCGGCACCTCTAATTATCTCGATAACTATACTTTCTAATTTCCGACAATGATTCCAGTGTGACTGCCAAATTTGGAAACCCCTTCCAAATGCATCACCGACTATGGCCATAGATTTCTCGGAATCAATTATCTAAGAAACGTATAGGAAATTCTCTCATCTTATCAGGATGAGTCGATGGATCCTTTCTTAGTACTAACCACTCGCGTACAGTCGTCTACGCACCCAACTTAGGCACTTTGTAGCCAGGCTACGTGACCAGTACCTAAATCTAAGTACGCACACTCGTGCACCGAATTCGCCCTAGCACCTCAAGTCTAAGGACTAAATCGTACACTATTATAAGCCTTGAGAAACATCCCATCACCGATATGCGACATGCGCTTCCACAATGGGTTTCTCTATTCGGGTCGTTCGATGCGTTCAATCCTCCATTGAACCACCTACTCATATGCACTGGACTCAAATTCCTTGCTCATGAAACTCTACAAATTCACTCCATGTGAATCATGCATATTTGTACAAGTCTTGGCGATTCCTACGATACCCCGTCTCGTTTGGAATCTATGACTTGGAACAGTTTTAAGATCACGACCTTTGAGACTGTTTCATGATTGCACTCAGTACTGAAGTGAATCGTCCCATAGTCTATTGTGACCTTAGGATTTCATCCAATCGCTTAGATAAGTTCGCGAGAGATGAAGTTGGCCATTGTTCAATTTCACATACTATGAATGAACGACGTATTAATTATAAACCATAAGAAAATAGTACTTCAACAAGCTAATTAATATTGGCTTGCTGGGCACTATTCCATCAATATCGAAGATATTTTATAAGTTTGTCCATTCCTACAATTAAAAACACAAATTAATACAAAAGCTATCTAAATAAAAAATGCATTCTTGAATTCGAATACTGCCATGTTGGCGTGTGGCGTTTGTTCCTTACCAAACGCCATATGCCATAATTAAATTCATGGAGTGTAGCATTTGGCAAACGCCACATGCCATGAAGTTAAGCATGGCGTGTGGCAAACGTCACACACCATGAAATTAAGCATGGCGTGTGGGCGTTTGTTCCTTACCAAACGTTATGGTGTTCACCATTTACATCAGCACCAGCATAATCACCTTCACCGTCAAAGTTACGGCGGTCATAACGAACATTACGACCCTCGTTGTCATATGGAGACCACTGACTATATAGAGGAGAACAACGTAGTGGTTCAACTTCCTGCACTGTAGGTAAAGTTGGATTAGAGGCAATGATCTCCTCATCATCATCATCTTGTGCACTTGATCCTCCTATAGCACATCCATCAAGTTGGTAATTGAAACTACTTTGTCTATGATTTTTTTTCCATTACCCCGGGTCATAAGTTTCTTCGATTTCTCTTTTCTCCCCGGAGTTGCCTCTATCCTCATAATTTCTTCTCTCGAAGAAAAAATCAAGTACAAATTTAAATCAATAGAACTATGGGCATAGTGCTTTATTATCTCACAATCTTCTTCATCTGATACTTTCACTATTTCGTTATCAACACATTTGCGCTGTATCTCAAAAATATCAGTATACCGATCTAAATTCAATTTCTCGCAAATTTTATCAAGTAGTTCCTTTAGCGAAATTCTCTTATCCACCATTATTATTTTCACAGAATTTCTATCACCACTACAATGCCATTTATCATCCATTTGGCGTGTAAAATCAACGCCATATCGAATATATATTATAAGTTTGTCAATTTCTACAAGTAAAAATAAAAATTAATCCACAAGCTATCGAAAGAAAAAATGCATTCTCGAATTCGAATACTGCCATGTTGGCGTGTGGCGTTTGTTCCTTACCAAACGCCACACGCCATGCTTAAATTCATGGCGTGTGGGCGATTGTTCCTTACCCAACGCCACACATCATGCTTAAATTCATGGCGTGTGGTGTTTGGCAAACGTCACACACCATGAAATTAAGCATGGCATGTGGGCGTTTGTTCCTTACCAAACGTTACGGTGTTCACCATTTACATCAGCACCAGCATAATCACCTTCACCGTCAAAGTTACGGCGGTCATAACGAACATTAGGACCCTCGTTTTCATACGAAGACCACTGAGTGATAGGATAGTGCCCAACAAGCCAACAAATACGAGCTTGTAAAGGGACTACCTTAGAAATCAATCTTATGATTCATAAGATAATTTGCTCGTTTATTCATAGTACGTGAATTAAACAGTGGCCATCTTCATCTCTCGCAAACTTATCTAAGCGATTGGATGAAATCCTAAGATCACATTCGACTTTGGGATTCACTTCAGTACTGAGTGCAACAATCATGAAACAGTCTCTAAGGTCGTGATCTTAAAACTGTTCAAAGTCATAGATTCCTATCGAGACGGGGTATCGAGTGAATCGCTAAGACTTGTAAGATTATGCATGATTCACATGGAATGAATTTGTTGTAGTTTCATGAACAAGACATTTTGATGTCAGTGCATATGACTAGGTGGTTCGATAGAGGATCGAACGCATCGAACGACCCGAACAGAGAGACCCATCGTGGAAGTTCGTTAAGCATATCGGTAATGGTATGTCTCTCAAGACTTAAAATAGTGTACGATTTAGTCCTCGGACTTGAGGTACTAGGGCGAATTCGGTACACGGGAATACGTACATTGATTTAGGAGCCGATCACATAGCTTGGTCATTGTGCGACTACTTTGGGAATGTATGAGCGTGTGCACGGATGGTTAGTACTAATATAGGATCTATCGACTCATCTTGATAAGATGAGAGAATTTCCTGTACGTTCTTAGATAGTAAATTCCGAGAAACCCACGGCCGTGGTCAGTGACGGATTTGGAAAAAGGGTTTCCAAATTTAGCAGTCACACTAGAATTATTATCCTGAATTATAAAGTACAAAATTGAGATAATTAGAGGTGCCGACCAATTCACACACCCTAGGTCTCAATCGGGAAATTAGTCGTTAGAAGGACCGTATGTACATGGAAATTATAAGAGGTGAAGGTTCACAAATATCAATTCACCTGAAGTTGGGCCTCATGGGCTTGTGGCTAGAAATCGACCATGAGGTGTGGGTACTCATGAATTAATAAGGAAACTAATTCTAGAGTGGTCAATTAAAGTGCTTAATTGATCGGAGCAATTAATTATATATTAATTGCTCACTAATTAAATCACGAAAGTCGTTGGTCTGCTGCCAATTGATGGTGAACCTAGAGGGTCACACACAATACAGTTGGACAGTGACAGTCTAAAAGGAAACATTTGATTTAAGGAATTAAATCAATAAATGAATTAAAGTGTTAATTCAAGAAGAACAATAATTAATGAGAAGTAACTAATTAATTAAACAAGAATTAAAGTGGTAATTCGAAATGGAGAATTATTACTTAGAAGTAACTAATTAATTAGTCAATTGGAATTTCTGATTGATTAAATCCTCAATTAAAGTGTTAATTGAAAAAGATCAATTAATTAATAGTGGATTAATTAATTAAAGCATATGGGCCAATTATTGTGAAGATAAATTAATCTAGGATTAATTAATCTTACATGGGCCGATTTTGCTAAGGGTAATTTGATTGAATTAATTTTTAGATTAATAAAGCATGTGGGCTCATGGTTGAATCAATTAATTGATCTCATGATTAATTAATCAAGCATGGCCGAACCATGCTAGGAAATTATTTAATCTTAAAATTAGTTAGTCATGGCCGATTATTAATGAGGTTAGTTAGGAAAGATTAATCTTGAGAAGAGATATGGCATATCTTTTTTCCTTAGGAGATAAGGAAAGACATGCAAAGAGATATATCTTATATCTAGAAGGACTCTTCTAAATATAAGAGATATATCATAATCTCTTCAAGAATCAAGAAAATCTTAAGAAACTAACAACCCCATTAAATAGGGAGTAGAGGTCTAAAATTTTCAACTAACTAACAAAGAAAGAAAATCGATTCTTCTCCCTGTTCGGATTTCTCTGAAATCGCCCCACCATGTGAAAGTTTTTCTCCAAGCTTTTCTTCTTTGGATCTGGATCTAAATTCCTGAAGTAGACAATTCCATAATCCTAGTTCTGAGCCTGAGGATTACGTAAAGTCATTCAAATCCAGGTGGTGTGGACTTTCTCTAGAGGCACAACACTTGGGGTGCTCTAGTGAACTTTTGAAGACCGGAGAAAAACCACCACCTTGCCTGTGGTGAGGTAATTTCTTTAATTACCTAACTTTAATTATGTTTTGAATTGTGATTCAAATTACCAGTTTTTCGTATGAGTTAGATAACCGAGATCCCGGGCTCATGGGTTTTCGTGTGTACTAAATTTTTTGAATATTCCGCACGTTGTTTTTGACAATAGTACCGCGTAAAACCCAACACTGACTATATAGAGCAGAACAATGTAGTTCAACTTCCTGCACTGTAGGTAAAGTTGGATTAGAGGCAATGATCTCCACATCATCATCATCTTGTGCACTTGATCCTCCTATAGCACATCCATCAAGTTGGTAATTGAAACTAACTTTGTCTATGATTTTTTTTTCCTTTACCCCTGGTCATAAGTTTCTTCGATTTCTCTTTTCTCTCCGGAGTTGCCTCTATCCTCATAATTTCTTCTCTCGAAGAAAAAATCAAGTACAAATTTAAATCAATAGAACTATGGGCATAGTGTTTTGTTATCTCCCAACTCTTCATCTGATACTTTCACTATTTTGTTATCAACACATTTGCGCTGTATCTCAAAAATATCAGTATACCGATCTAAATTCAACTTCTCGCAAATTTTATCAAGTAGTTCCTCAAACGAAATTCTCTTATCCACCATTATTATTTTCACAGAATTTCTATCATCACGACAATGCCATCTATCATCCATTTGGCGTGTAAAATCACCGCCATATCTGTGTCGCCTGACTAACTCAATTGACTTGACACTTGTAAATGTCGATTCAATTGAATTGGTCGTGTGTCAATTCTTACATAACATTCCAGGTATAAGTTAAGTACTAAAATTATAATATATATAGCAGAAATTCTAGACTTACAAAGTTTCAAAAGAAAGAGTGACTTATATTTAAAGTAACACATATTACTCACTTTCTCCTACGTTACTTATTACAATCCAAAATAGAATTCAAACCTAGAACATAATAAGTTGAAAACAAACATATGATAATAAAGCGCTTACATATGTGACTTATGAAACTCAAACAATTATCTCGCATTCTTCACCTCTTGATTCCAAAGTCAATCTGAGAAAAGAACAACAATAGAAAGAGGTGTAAGTCCTGTTCGATTTAGTGAGGAAATCTGATGCCAAACAAAGTTATATACGTATTAACAAGAATATGGATAGTGAACTAGAAAGGAATAGAAAAATTAGAGAGTATATGAAGCATTATTTATAAGAT
The DNA here is from genome assembly GCA_038501285.1 of Penstemon eatonii. NCBI lineage: Eukaryota > Viridiplantae > Streptophyta > Magnoliopsida > Lamiales > Plantaginaceae > Penstemon > Penstemon eatonii. The sequence continues at coordinate 52,309,185 of CM076715.1, read as the reverse complement.
CAAGAAGTAAGGAGAACGAAATTCAGAATTTCATGTTCTTACTCGGTAAACAAAAAAAAAAAAATCAAGTACAAATCTTATCCACCTTATACCTCCTTACAAGGAGCGACCTCGCCAAACAAAAACAGAGGACATGCCCGGGTGCATGTCAGTTCAGTTCGGATCACTTACCCGTAATTAAACCACAGAGGGGTACTAATCGAAGAGATCATATACCGACGACCCGATGTCGCCCAGCCGTCAACTTTGTTAGTCCCAGGGCCCAACTTCCCAAGGGCGTCCCCAAGGGTGATAGTAACATAACAAAAGATAGGCATAATCCATAACTCAGGATAATATTACCTACTAGATCGAACGAAAGAAATGACGGATGTCATTGGAATGCCTAAATAGGTGTGAAGCACAATCATTATCAACAAGAACATGTTATATTAAGAACGGGCTAAATCAAGTCAGAAAGTAGAACATATATATAATAGAATGAGTTTGTGCTTTGGAATAATATGAAATTTAGAATATCAAAGTTGTTCTTGTTCTCAGGGAGGTGTGCCAAGAAGGCTGAAGAAAATACGAGAAGCCTCACCCGATGTTCAATTCTATCTTGTTAACTTGGTTTGATCGTATTCTCCGGACCTAATTTAAGTAAGCACTTATAAAAATCTGTAGTATATTATAATCATCACTAGACTTGAAGTAAACTAAGAATAATGGAACTATAAGCCTAGGAGTTTCAGATAGTGTAAATAAATGAACAAACAAATCATCTCATTTATTCAGTTTTTACTTTTAGTGTTGGCAGCAAAGCTTACTGTTTGAATAACTTTTTACATTTGTAATGAAATGACCTAGAACAAAATCAGATAGTGCCCTGCAAGGCCAAAATCAGATAGTGCCCTGCAAGCCAATACATTTAGCTTGTAATGGAACTATCATTATCTTTCTTTAGTATAAATGAGTTAGTACGCACGTTTATTTATACGAGTATAAGGATAAACAATGGCCAACTTCATCTCTCGCGAATACATTTAAGCGATTGGTTGAAATCCTTAGATTACATTTGACTATGGGACGATTCACTTCAGTACTGAGTGCAATCATGAAACAGTCTCAAAGGTCGTAATCTTAAAACTGTTCCAAGTCATAGATTCCAAAACGAGACGGGGTATCGTAGGAATCGCCATGACTTGTACGAGTATGCATGATTCACATGGAGTGAATTTGTAGCGTTTCATGAGCAAGGCATTCGAGGCCAGTGCATATGAGTAGGTGGTTCAATGGAGGATTGAACGCATCGAACGACCCGAACAGAGAAACCCATTGTGGAAGCGCATGTCGCATATCGGTGATGGGACGTTTCTCAAGGATTATAATAGTGTACGATTTAGTCCTTTGACTTGAGGTGCTAGGGCGAATTCGGTGCATGAAAGTGCGTACTTAGATCTAGGTATAGATCACTTAGCTTGATCATAACATGCCTAGGTTGGGTGCGTATGGACATGTACGCGAGTGGTTAGTACCAATACGGAATCTATTGACTCACTGTAATGGGTGAGAGAATTTCCTATACGATTCTTAGATAATATATCCGAGAAACCCGTGGCCACAGTCGGTGACGGATTTGGAAAGGGGTTTCCAAATTTAGGAGTCACACTGGAATATTATCATGAATTAGAAAGTATAGTTATCGAGACAAATTTAGAGGTGCCGATCAATTTACACACCCTAAGTCTTGATCGGGAATATTAGTCGATAGAAGGACCGTATGTACATGGTAATTATATGAGACGAGGTTCACAAGTATCAATTCACCTGAAGTTGGGCTTCATGGGCTTGTGGCTAGACATCGACCATGAAGTGTGGGTACTCCTGAGTTAATAGAGGATTTGATTCTAGGAGTGGTCAATTAAAGGTTGTTTAATTGACCGGAGCAATTTATTGTTCATAAATTAAATCACGAGGAATTCGTGGGCCTGCTGCCAATTGATGGTGAACCCAGAGGGTCACACACAATACAATTGGACAGTGACTGTTGAAAAAGGATACTAAAGGAATTAATTGATTTAAAGGTAATTAAATCAATTAAATGAATTAAAGTATTTAATTCAAGTGGGAGATTAATTAATTAGTTGACTTAATTAATTAAATACTTAATTAAATTGCTAATTAATTATATAAAAGAAATATTGATTTATTTGGATTGGGCATTTAATTAAAGTAGTTAATTAAATGAAAGGCTTGCAAGACATGGGCCTTTAATTAAAAGCCCATAAGGAGTCTTGCAAACCTAGGTCAAATAGAACTCTATAAATAGAGTTCTACCAGAGCTCAGAAAGAGAACACCCTAGCACAAAACCCTGGCCTCTTTTCTCTTACCTAGCCGCCCCTCCCTGCGCCGCCAAGAGCATAGCCGCCGCCCCTAGCTGGCCGTGAGCTGCTGCAACGCCGCCGCACATCCTCCCTTGTTCCTTCGTGCTGGATCTTGCTCTACCAAGTAGATCTGCACAGTCCTCCATTGACAAATCTCCTGAATCCAGTTCTGAGCCTAAGATCTTGAGGTGTTGCCAGAATCCAATTGGTGTGGACTAACTTTGGAGGTGAGACGCTTGGATCACTTCTGTGAACCAGATCCAGATCCAGATCCAGTTTCAGATCCAGAACCGAAGGTTGCCACCACCTTGCCTGTGGTGAGTATATCGCAAAAACCCCCTTTGTTTAATTACTCTGTGCGTTTTTGTTTCTTGCTTACGTATATATAATATGGAGAATCTAATATGGGACCTTGGGTGCTTCGAAAAATTTTAAATTCCGCACTTTCGTTGTATTGACAATCGAGGCAACCCAACCACTATCCCAACAGTGGTATCAGAGCCAACTCCATCATTATTATACGAAAAGCTTGAACATAATTTGTTTTCACCGTATATGTTTAATTATGTATATGTAAACACGTGATAATTATGTTCTATAAATTGATTCTTACTTGTTATGACTGGATCTATGATTGGGTAAAACTGCTTTTTTAGATCTGTGCCGTTTTTATTGTTTTTGAAAACTTCAGGACTCTTTGAACTAAAAATCGAGATTAGGGTTTTTGTGGGCTGAAAAAATTCGAAATTTTTGAAATCTGGAAATTTCAAAATTCTGGACTGTTTTTGCAAATCTGGTCGCAGGGGTTTTGGGGTCAATTTGCAATTTCCGAAAACTTTGGGGTTGTTTTGCAATTACCGAAACTTGAGGGGTCAATTTGAAAAATAAAAAATTTTCAGAATTCAAAATATAATTTTCTGGTAGCTGCCCAAATCTGCCCAGGGGTGTTTTTGTAACTTTTTAAAAGTTTTGGGGTCAAAGTGCAATTTTCGAAAGTTGAGGGGCAAAAGTGCAATTTTCAAAAGTTGAAAAACAGAATCTGAATTTGAGCAGAAAATTTATTTTTGTTTACCCGAATATTCATTTTGTCATAATTAGTAGTGACTAAAAAGTAAGAATCATAGGGAGTTAGTTTTAAAAGGTAGTTTTAAAATTAAGAAAGAAATAGGTAAAGGATGTTTGCATGTTTCTTGCTCTATGTGAATTGTTTACGTGGTTTTCGATCGAGCCGAGCCTTGACCTTAAGTTAGATGTGATTGGTTTAATTTATTGTTGGTTTTTATTGGGCCTGCGAGCCTATTATGTTTTTGGGCCATTTTGAGCCTTTGTAATAGAATAGGGCTTTACTGCTTTCCTAGATTAGGATGGAGGCCCGTTTACAAGCAAGGTGGGAACCCAAAAAGGACATGAAGGCCATGTATGCATGGTACATTGTGTAATAGCATAGGGCTTCATGAGAACCCTTTAGATTGACCAATAGGGCCAACATCATTGGCTCGATGATGGCCCACATAGGAGGCTCCCGATCGAAAACATATTGTGGTAGTATGCATGCTAGGCTTGTATGGCTTTTATTTATTTGTCGATTTATATTTAGCTTGTATGGTATTACGCGCTAGAATATTAGATCGTAATAAAAGATAAAGCATAACTGAATCGGTGAGATCTCGAGGAGAGTTAGCATAACTTTCAAACCAGTAAATCCCCTCTCGAATTAAATATTAAGTCATATTGGATTAAAATAAAATGAAGTATTTGTATAAATCCAAGCCTTCCATCAATAGGGACTAGCGTATGTTGTCTACTTATCGATAGAGGTGATCCAGAGTCTGGCACCCGAGTCGAAGAAAGGGACAATACGCGAAATTCCTTGACTCCTGTTTTTAACTAAACACGACAAGGGTGAGGATTGGTCGGGATGTGAAGATCGACCGATAACTAGTTACGGAGAATTCACGACCGGGCCAGTTGCTTATCATGATTGATGGGTTAGACTTAACGATTAGTAACACTTATGATGTAGCAGTGCTAGATAAGTGCGAAAACCGAGGCAAAATAGCTAGAAGGTTGTGGAGTGACACAATTGGCAATAAGTATGCCTACCTGGGGAATTGGTTGTATGGCCACGAGTCGTGGGTGCAATTAATTGCCGCTGGGACGTCAAGACCTACTAGGAAATAGAATTTCCCGAACAATTGAAGGGGTAATTGTTTCGATAAAATAGTGGGAGAACTTCTACGATAGAAAGTCCAACCTTTGTAGATTATAAGTATTATTCATTAACTAGTCCACTGAATGTTTGTCTTCTCTTTAAAATTAGATACTGAGATATATGTAATTATCCATTTTACTATTTATCCTCGACTAATAAAATAACTGGATCAAAATATCGACTAGGCAAGAAACTTGAGAATTGTCTTAAATTCCAAGAATGGGAATGATGTTCTTAAATGACAAGCCTATGCCTTATGCGCTTCCGAGATAAGTCAAAATAAAAGAAACGAGTCACCCGTAGAGTATGGGAATATTAATGATCGTTTCCTCATATAAAGATGAATCTCAAAAGTGAAACGAATCACCTATGAAGTATGGGAATCTTAATGATCGTTTCCTCAAATAAGCATCAAGATTGAACGAGCTATGGAAGCAACATGAGGAGCATGTCTGAAGCTTCCACCTCAAAAGGCCCGTTTTGAGGACCAGTCTTCTGAAACAAACCTCCACCTCAAAAGGCTTGTTTTGAGGAGTAGTTTTGAATCGATTTGATTCGAGACTTCTAAGGAATTGTTTCAAAACTCGAGAATGAATGAAGGAACTATTGTCAAGGATCACTGTCTTTGTTTTATCAATCTAGTTGAAAACTGGATCGATTAAACGTAAGCCTGTAAGTGATCTTAACATTAACTTCCTCCTAAATTCTCCTCCTGCTCATTCAAATGACTCTTGAAATACACTGATCTTATTTGATAAGTTGATCACATTTCATGAATCAACCAAAGTATTGGTTAAAGGCAAATAGGATAAACCTGTCATGATCGTTTACACTTCATGGACTGCAAAGTCATAGAAGAGTAAAATGAAGAAGAATTAATTCTCTTCTAAATTCGACCATAAAGGTAGTCAAAAGAACGCAAGTAGCCTAAAAGTCGAATTATCCCACTGCATCTAAGAAAGGCACTAATATGTTTAATTGATTAGATGATCTAATTAATTAAGCAACGTTTCAATTAAAGTAGTTAATTGAAAGGGAAAAGGAAGCAATTAAAGAAGTTAATTGAAAGGAAGTAAATTGATTGAATTAAACCATTGACTCAATCTTATTGAATTAATGTGTGAAATTCAATTAATACAAAGATAATAATCCATAACTTTGGTACGCTAGACTTGGACATATCTCCAAGTGTAGGATTCAAAAGTTGGTTTCACCTAAGCTTCTTGAAAAATAGAACTTTGATGAACTTCCAACCTGCGAATCATGTCTCAAAGGAGATATGACCAGATCTCCCGTCACAGGGAATCCGGAGCGAACCAAACAAAATCTGAATTTAAATCCATGAATATGGACCACTAAAAGTTACTGGGAGAGGAGATTACTCATACTTCGTACTTTTTGCTAATGACCTTGGTCGTTAGTGGAAATGAATCTAGTGAGATACAAATCCGAAAAACCTTTGAATATTTTCAAGGTATTTCAATACGAAGCAGAGAATCAACAAAGACATAGTATTATTCGATCTAATCGAGATAGCAAATACTTGTCAAGGATTCCTCAATTATCTCAATGAGAATGTGGTTCTCATACAACAAACTCCTCCTAAGACGCCTCAACTTATTGAAATGTCTAAAGAGATGGAATCTAACATTGTTTAACATTGTTCGATCCACATTGAGTTTTGTTAAGCTTCCTTATGCATTCTAGGAGTTCGCCCTCCTGACTGCATCAAAGATACTAAGCAAAGTACCTTCAAAGTTCGTGCCTACAAAGCTTTACCAAGAAAGGTATGGCAAAATACCTCCAACTCTGAGTGTGGAGATCTCCTACCGATGGTAGAAACGATAAAGGAGATAAATTGGCTAGTAGATCCAATTTGTATATAATTGTGGGGTATCCAATGAAATCCATTGGATACCTGTTCCACGACAATGAGAAACAATCGTTTCTCCTAGATATCCGTTCCTCTGTTGATGAATTTCTCGTCAAAGGAAATGGAAACGTCATGGAACTTGATGAAGTCCAAGATTTGGACCCGTCCCCGCAAACAGTGGGAGTTAATCCATAATTTACTAAACCTATTAGTACACCTACTCTTCGAACGTCTGATCGAATTCGTAAGGATCCAAAGAAATTTCGTTTCATTCACGAAAACGAGAATGTAGAAAGTAATCCAAAGACCTATCAATAAGCGATGTCAGACATAGAAACGGGTGCGTGGCTCGAAGCCATGCAAACCAAAATGGATCCCATCCATTCCAACAAGGTATAACCTTGATTGATCCACCCAAGGGATTTATCCCTATAAGTTGGCTATAAATTGTAAGTGGATCTTCAAACTTGGAATGAATGGAGAGGTGTTGCCTCTAAGAATTGACTAGTGGTAAAAAGACTATTCACAATGTTCTGGAACAGACTTTGATGAATCTCTTTCTCCATTAGCAATGTCTGAATCCATTAAGATTCACATTTGTTCTGATGAGATAGTCAAGACATTTGACTTCATCAAAACGAGTATGAACCATGAATGTACAAAAGGATTAGTGGGAGCGCGATGAAGCTCATATTTTATATGTCGATAATGTTCTGATTATCTGGGATGATATCGGAATGTTAGCACAGACGAAAGCATGGTTATCCATGCAATTCTCCATGAAAGATTTAGGAGAAGTATCTTGCCTATTGGGATACGTATCTATAGAATAGATCGGAAAGAGATGCAGACACTCTCTAAATCTAAGTACATAGAATCAATACTGAAAATATTCAGTATGAAGAATCCAAGAAAGGATTGCTTCCAGTGAGACACTGTATCCCTTGTTCCAAAATTGATGTGCCCTACATCATATGAGAATAAAGGAGAATGTCTCAAATACCTTATGTTTTCAAACAAAAGGTTGCATGTGGCATGCTTTACTATGTACTAGACCAGACGTAGAACTTGCTCAAGTATCGCGAGCAGTTGCTAGTCAAACTCCAGTGAGGAAGTACTGGACCACCGTAAAAGATATCCTTAAGCTCTTGACAAAGACTAAGGATTTGTTCTTGGTCTACGTTGGTAGTGGAGAATTAAAATTCGAAGGATTCACTGATTCGAATTTTCAGTCTGATGTGGATGAATTAAATATATCCATTTTTTGGATACATATCCTGCCTCAATGGGGTAACGGTGAATTTGAAAGGGTTCCAAGCAAATCACCGTAACCATCCAAACCACTGAAGCAAGATATGTTGCAGCATTAAATGTAGCATTAAATGCGGCTTAAGAAAGTGTTTGGATATAAAACTTCATCCTATGGTTGGATGTAGTGCCTAGCATTGCGAAGCTCATGATTATCTTCTATGATAACATTAGAGCTATTGCTAAAGCAAAGCATTCGAGATCTTACCAGAAATCTAAACACAATTGAAAGAAAGGTACCATTTGATTAGAGAAATCATTGGTAGAGTTAACGCACATAATGGATCGCGTCGACTCAGAAGACAACTTAGCGGATCCACTAAAAGAGGCTATATCATGAAATGAATTCGAAGAACATCTTTAGAAAGATGGGTCCTAAAAACGTTTGTGATTGGATTTAGGGCAAGTGGGAGATTGATGGGATAGTGCCCTGCAAGCCAATACATTTAGCTTGTAATGGAACTATCATTATCTTTCTTTAGTATAAATGAGTTAGTACGCACGTTTATTTATACGAATATAAGGATAAACAATGGCCAACTTCATCTCTCGCGAATACATTTAAGTGATTGGTTGAAATCCTTAGATTACATTTGACTATGGGACGATTCACTTCAGTACTGAGTGCAATCATGAAACAGTCTCAAAGGTCGTAATCTTAAAACTGTTCCAAGTCATAGATTCCGAAACGAGACGGGGTATCGTAGGAATCGCCAAGACTTGTACGAGTATGCATGATTCACATGGAGTGAATTTGTAGCATTTCATGAGCAAGGCATTTGAGGCCAGTGCATATGAGTAGGTGGTTCAATGGAGGATTGAACGCATCGAACGACCCGAACAGAGAAACCCATTGTGGAAGCGCATGTCGCATATCGGTGATGGGACGTTTCTCAAGGATTATAATAGTGTACAATTTAGTCCTTTGACTTGAGGTGCTAGGGCGAATTGGTGCATGAAAGTGCGTACTTAGATCTAGGTATAGATCACTTAGCTTGATCATAACATGCCTAGGTTGGGTGCGTATGGACATGTACGCGAGTGGTTAGTACCAATATGGAATCTATTGACTCACTGTAATGGGTGAGAGAATTTCCTATACGATTCTTAGATAATATATCCGAGAAACCTGTGGCCACGTTCGGTGACGGATTGGGAAAGGGGTTTCCAAATTTAGGAGTCACACTGGAATATTATCATGAATTAGAAAGTATAGTTATCGAGACAAATTTAGAGGTGCCGATCAATTCACACACCCTAAGTCTTGATCGGGAATATTAGTCAATAGAAGGACCGTATGTACATGGTAATTATATGAGACGAGGTTCACAAGTATCAATTCACCTGAAGTTGGGCTTCATGGGCTTGTGGCTAGACATCGACCATGAAGTGTGGGTACTCCTGACTTAATAGAGGATTTGATTCTAGGAGTGGTCAATTAAAGGTTGTTTAATTGACCGGAGCAATTTATTGTTCATAAATTAAATCACGAGGAATTCGTGGGCCTGCTGCCAATTGATGGTGAACCCAGATGGTCACACACAATACAATTGGACGGTGACTGTTGAAAAAGGATAGGAATTAATTGATTTAAAGGTAATTAAATCAATTAAATGAATTAAAGTATTTAATTCAAGTGGGAGATTAATTAATTAGTTAACTTAATTAATTAAATACTTAATTAAGTTGCTAATTAATTATATAAAAGAAATATTGATTTATTTGGATTGGGCATTTAATTAAAGTAGTTAATTAAATGAAAGGCTTGCAAGACATGGGCCTTTAATTAAAAGCCCATAAGGAGTCTTGCAAACCTAGGTCAAATAGAACTCTATAAATAAAGTTCTACCAGAGCTCAGAAAGAGAACACCCTAGCACAAAACCCTGGCCTCTTTTCTCTGACCTAGCCGCCCCTCCCTGCGCCGCCAAGAGCATAGCCGCCGCCCCTAGCTGGCCGTGAGCTACTGCAACGCCGCCGTACATCCTCCCTTGTTCCTTCGTGCTGGATCTTGCTCTGCCAAGTAGATCTGCACAGTCCTCCATTGACAAATCTCCTGAATCCAGTTCTGAGCCTAAGATCTTGAGGTGTTGCCAGAATCCAATTGGTGTGGACTAACTTTGGAGGTGAGACGCTTGGATCACTTCTGTGAACCAGATCCAGATCCAGATCCAGTTTCAGATCCAGAACCGAAGGTTGCCACCACCTTGCCTGTGGTGAGGTATATCGCAAAAACCCCCTTTGTTTAATTACTCTGTGCGTTTTTGTTTCTTGCTTACGTATATATAATATGGAGAATCTAATATGGGACCTTGGGTGCTTCGAAAAATTTTAAATTCCGCACTTTCGTTGTATTGACAATCGAGGCAACCCAACCACTATCCCAACAAACACATGCTTAGACTCGACCTACTAGCATATTAGACTGACACACAAATGAACACACAGCGCTCACCTGTGCCGGTTACGGTTCTTGAAAGTTTCTTGGTGGAGCGATGATTCCGGATCCTGTACAAGTTTACGTAACGTTTAAGAATATAAACACGAGCAAGAACTTATGATTGACTAAAGAAATACTTTAGTCGCAATTATAGTCGTGTCATGGACGAAACGAGACCATGATCCAACTTAGATTAATTTACCCTGTTTAGGGGTTCCTAGAGCTACGTGGCATGGAAAGCCACAAATAAGGATTTATAAAAACCCGAAAATGTTAAGTAATATGCATTCATTTAATTTCAGTAAATCAAAGTTTATTTTATAATTATTTATTTTCTAATTTTGAAAACTTTCTTTATTTATTAATTTTAGTTTTGAATTAATTAAATTCAGAAAAATATTTAATCAAAATATTTTACTTTATTTTTCCAAAATATGAATTAGTTTTAATTAAGAATCAAGTTCGCTTGAAATTTTTTTTTTAAATTATTATTTTTCATGATCTTATACGAAAATAATTTATTATTATTTAACCTTTATCTTATTTTAAAATTAATTAGATTTCGGAAGATTCTTTTATTTTATTTAACCCTCTTTTCTTTTCAAAATGATCTAAGTAATATATTTATTTTCGAAAATATATTTATTATTTATATTAAATAAATATTTTATCTTTCGAAAAAAGGACTTTATTAATTATATTTCAGAAATTAATTAGTTAAATTATTTATGTTCATCTTCAAAATTATTTATTATTTAAATTTCAAAATATTTTATTTCTCGGAAAAATTTATTTAATATTTAATTATTTAATATTCAGAAAATAATTATTTAAAATTGTTTAACTTTGTATTCGAATTTTATTTATTATGTATTATTGTTATTATTATTATTTTTAATAATTATAAATTTTATTTTCAGAATAAATTTAAAAATTATTTTTAGGTTTATTTAATTTTTATTTTCTCAAATTTATTCTATTTTATTTTCCAAATTTGGTATTTAAAGATAGGTTTTAAACTATTTTATTTTAGTAAATAATTTATCTATTTTTCAAATAATAAATAATAATTATTTACGAAATATTAAAACTATGTTTACAATTGACGGATTTACTTTAGGAATATAATTATGCATTTTATTATTATAATATTTCAAAAATAATTTATTCAAAATATATTTTCTTTTCTTTTCTTTCTTTCTCTTTTTTTTTTTTATTATTTTTTTTTTTAACTATTGGGCTGGCCATGGCCAGCCCACTTAACAGAAAGCAACAGGCCAATTAAATGGGCCTGTTAGTCTGTTGCAAGTTGCAACAGACCCATTAAAGGGGTCTGTTGCAATTTGCAACAGACATGCTGATTTTACGTTGTTTCGTTGGTTCGATCAAGAGTGGGGAAATAACACGATGACAATAATGTTAAAAAGAATATAAAGACCAAATGTAATTGTATTCGAGTAAATTGAGTACAAGTACAAATATTAGGGGTCCTATTCGAGCATTATTGGATGCCGTACAAGCTAGAGGGTGAAATATGTATAAAGAAGCCTAAAGTATACAAGTAAACCCGAGCAGCAGTCTCAAGTTTTGTGCGCCTAGGAAGTTGTGTCCAGCATAATAAATGCATGGAGTATTTATAGCCGAATTGGAGGGCTTGGGCCTGGGCTTGGCCCAACAGTGTCCTTCGATCTATGGTTCTCTAATGTGCTCAAAACAATCATCTTCATGCTTTGGTTCGGCTTTTGGTCCCTGGCGTCAGGGTTCCGTGCTATTCGATCCGCATTGAGGCTGGAAATACAGGGTATCCGAATTACCCCTCATCAATACTCCCCCACTTCTCGAGTGTAAAGCGAAGCAGGCGCTCGAAGAAGTACAGAATACGTTTCCAAGCTACAATGAGAAGAACCGTTCGGATATCTTGAGGATATGCCTCGTTAAAAACCTAACTTGGAAAAACCCATTGGGATAAAAACCGAGCTAGGGAAAAAGAGTGCATATACAAGAAAGCATGCATCGAAGTGTTCTGTAGTCGCCCTTGTCAGAGGATGTTGAAGTAATAATATCCTTTTTGGTTCCAAGATGTGTTGTTCGATCCCCAGATGGATGCTTTCCCGAATTTCCGGTTATAATAAGCAGGGCCTCCGAGATCTTTAGGGATGAACCGTAAAGACAAATTCCGCAATTCTAGAAAATGAAGGACCAAAAAGGCTATTTTGAGTAGAATAACCCGAAGTTTTTACCCTTGGTAAGTTCAACCGTCGCGGTTACTCGGGGACCTCTTTGCAATTTACCTTTTTAACCCCGTATATATATGTTGACCCGTTGAAAAATTACTTCCATGTTACATTTTCTCTTGAGCTCGAAGTGTTTTAATCGAAAAGGTAGTTATTTAGTGTATTCATCTCCGAATTCATAATGTCAAGCTCTAGAAGTTCAAAGGGCAAGAATAAGATCGAAGAGAGTCAAGAATCTGATCCCTTGTTTAAGCTTGTAGATGACTTCGAAGATGGGGAATTTCATCAAGACGGCGAAGACGACGATCCGAGCGAGGATCTCGAAGAGAATGAGGTCGACAAACGTAGTATCGGCGAAGGTGCTTTTGTTAGGATCTTTACACATACGCCAGCCCCACAAGCCGTAATCTCGGGTAAGTCAGAGCTTCCCGCTAGTCAAACTTCCTGTTGTTTTTCGAAAAAGGATCACGCTCGCCTCGAGGCGGATTTTGGGAAATTTCTTCCCAAAGGTTTTTCGATTGTCATTCCTTCCTATACCGAGCGTGCCACTGAGCCCCCCGCTGGATGTCAAGCCTTTTACGAGGGACAATTTTCCTGTGGCTTGCGTATTCCGTTCGTTCCACTTATCAGAAACATCCTGAATTTCTTTTCACTTTCCCCGGCTCAGCTTCTCCCACACTCCATTGCATACATAATTGCGTTTTGCGTTCTTATGGAGGCAAAGGGGGAAGAGGCTTCCTTTAGTAACTTTTGGCAGATTTTTCGAATGGACCCATGCAAGGGTTCGAACATGGGGTTTGTATCTGTCCATCCGAGATCTAAGCGGCCTTTTCTTACTAAAATTACAACAAAGAAGACTTTAGGTTGGAAGAGGAGATTCTTTTTTGTGAAGGGCCCTGACGTTCCTATCTCAAAGGGTAGTTCGAAAACAAGATCTTATCGATGGGATGGCGCAAATACTTGGACATACGGTTCTCGCGGGATTAAAGAAAAACTCAGCCACCGTCTTTCTGATGAAGTCTTGGGGCAACTGCAGTCTAACCCCTTTCAGACTAGATTCCTGATCCAAGAAGGCGTTTTGCGATTGGCTGGGTTGAGCCAATGTAACTACCCAGTTCCGTCGATCAGATACCCTAACCAGTCCTCCGAAGGTCCTCTTAAGCGAACCGATGTCCTGCCAACCTCCAGTGCTTCGAACACTGCTCCACTTTCTTTGGGTATGCCTCTCATCTTTAACTTACTTTTGTGTCTTATTAAACAATTTTCCTTGTTTGAACTTGTGCCCGATTCGTATTATCCTCGCAGGTCGAATTGTTGAGAAATTTCGGGTATCCTCTGCCAGCTTGGTCGGAGATAAACAGTTTTATTTCGACCCGTTGCCTAATGCTTCCGAAAGAAAAACAGACGCAAGTAACTTAGGTGGGAATCCAGTTGTCATACCGTCTTTGATTCCTGCCTTAAGGGGGGTTGGCACTATGAGTTCCCTGAATTCTGCCACGTCCGGACCTCTTCGATCGATATTCTCTCCTGATACTTCCGCTCTTTCGTCGGTCGGCTACAGTCAACATTCCTGGAATCGGATTCAGGGTATTCAGGAACACGAGAGGCTTTTGGGCCAGAAAAGAAATGCCGAACATCCAGGGCCTTCGAGGAGGATAAAACCCTTTGGCGTGAGTTCTGCTTTTGTCCCATGTCGAGAAGGTAGGTCGGAGCCTGATGTGGCAGACTTTATGGACGAGCATCTTCGTAGTAGCAGAACCGCAGGATATCCTGAGGATGGTACCATTATGACCGATCTGGATATAAATGGGGAGAACGAATTTGACAAAGCCACTAGAATCTTTATGGCCAGTCGATTTAAGCGGGATATCCTGCTTCATTCCATCAAAGGGGATTTTGAGGTTTTAAGTGATTTCTCCAGAACGTATCACGAGGTAAAAATTCGTCTTTTGACTGTGTTATTTCTTCAGAACTCCTAGTTTTACTGATGCTCGAAAATGTCATATAGGTCGGAGATTTATTCGCCCTTCAATCCTATCGTTTGGCGTTATTAGAGCAGGAATCGCAGGACGCTCATGATGCATATGCCCAGATTTTTGCTGATAACCAGGTCATTCGATCTCAGCTGGTGGAGAGTCAGCGAGAATTATCCCAAGTAAAGAAGGAACTCGAGACAGTGAGTACAAAACGTTCCTCCTCAGTGGAAGAGGACTTGCTGGCGTCCGTCAAAGAGAGGAGTGCCCTCGAGGAAGAGCTGAAGAAAGTAAAGATAGAACTTGAATTGGCGAAGCAAGACTCCGAGCGTGCGTATGCCCAGGGCCGAGAAGAAGCCGAGATCCCTGTCATACGAGAGTTCCTGGAATCCCCTGTCTTAGACCCCTTAGTTCAAAGGAAAATGGGGGAAATCCTTCAGACGATCTTTTATAAAGGGGTTCAACAGTTGGTCGCGGCCGAGAAGATTCCAGATGATATGGATGAGTACTTTAAGCACATGAACCCTTTTAAGAATGCTGAAGGGAAGGATTATAAAGCTTCTTCTATACCCAAGATGGATATCAATTGGCGAAATCATCGCTTTGCCCCCTTAGTCGAGGAGTATGGCATTCCGATGCCTAACCCTGATGTGCTCGAGTACTCCTGCGACGATCCTTCTAATGTGTCCGGGGAGGAAGATAAAGATGTCAATATAGGCAACGCCCCGGATAAGGGAGACGGTCGATCTTTCGACCAAGCTGGGTAATTGTCCATCTTCAAATATCGCCTGATTTTCAGCTTAGCGAGTTTCTGGGGTTGAGTAAGCCGGAGGGGGTGATTCAAGGTTCTCTAGTTAGGAAATCAATTGTATTTACCTATGTAACCCAATTTTGTAAACGAGTTGACTTTATATTTCTTGATCTGATTCGTGTAACTTGTGAATTCTAACTTTATAAATATCGATGATTTTTCACACTTTCTGATCGAACTTTGTTTATCCGAGTGGGATTTTTCTCCATGGTCGCGTCGATTCAATATCACAATCGTAGTGCGTAGCGTCTATAAATATTAGGATTTCTTTTCATTATTCATACGATATCCTCCCTTACAGAGATCGGAGCTCTCCCTATATTTTCTGCATTTTCTGAACTTCCTCAAAAAGTAAAGATCCTAGCTCATCGATCCCTGATTCTCTTGTTATGGAGAATGTATTAGGCAAAGCTATCGATCCCAGATCGATATTTGGTGGTTCGAAGAATAAGAAATCGAACAAAGAGCGAAAAGCTGACAAGGAGGCCAAACCCTCCAAATCTTCTTCTAAGACCTCTGTGTCTTCCCCGAAAGCTCCTGAAGGGGGAGAAGATAAGAAAGAGAAAAGCGCCTCCTCGAAACCAAACAAGGGTGATGAAAAGCTCGAGGCTAAGCTCGGAGGTTCCTCCCCGAAAGTGATTGATTCTAATAGTGAGGATCCTGTCGAAGAAAAGATTCCTGTTCCTTCTTCGAATAAGAGGCCTTATTCCGATGAGGTTACACCCCTTGAGGCTTTACAAAATCTTGCTATTGGTAGCAAGTCATCCTCCGATACTTCGATCGTTCCTCCCTCAGGGAATCCCGGCAAAAAATCCAAGTTTGAAGCTTTAGGAATTGATAATCCTCCCCGACCTTTTGCCGATTCCTCTCCTCAAAAAATTGCTTATTCCCTGCACGAGGAATTGAAAGACGAGTTTCCTTCCAAGGTTGATCCCATGGGTAACTTGTTGCAGGCTACTTTTACTTCTTCAGAGACTGACATACCTAAGGAGAGAAACCTGTCCAAAAAGAGAAACATAGAAGAGTTGTTCGAGTCTGGGCAGCACTTCCTTTTTCAGGTGTATTATTTTTATTTATTTATTATTTTTTTTTATTTTTTTTTTTTTAAAAATAAGAAAAATAATGCTGCTGATCCTTTTAACAGGCCGGACAAGATTTTATTGAGCTTAAAACATTTGCTGAGCGGGAGACCAGCCAGCGTGCTGCTATTTCTCTCGAGCTGGAGGAGAAGAAAGTCGAGCTCGACCGCGTCCTCGCAGAGAAACTTGCTTTAGAGAGGGAGAAGACTGCTAACGAACGTGGAGAAGAGATCCATATTCAGCTGAACGAGAAAATCGAGAAACTGAAGAACCTTCATGAGCAGGAGAAGCAAGATTTCATACGTCAAGAGAAGGAGGCTTATGATCGTGGGTTCGCAGCAGGATATGAGGCTCGTAGCGCTGAGCTTCGAAAGATTCTTTCTGATAATAAGCTTGTTTAGATGTCGTCTCTAATTTGCTCGGGCTTGTAATATTTCCGTACTGTTTTTATTTGTGCAATCATGAATAATTTTCAGATATTTTATTTCCCATGGCTTGTAATACCTTACTCTTCTTTTCGAATCGTATGTTCTCCCTATGTGCTCTTTCTTTGATCATGCTTTAGTTTGCCTTCTCAATTTTTCGACCTTTGGCGTAGTAATTCCGCTTATTTTCCAAAAGTAGTATCACTTTCTCTCCCCGGTGAAATTCTCGGGAAGCGCAACAGTCTTTTGATCTTGACCGTTCCTTTCGTTTTTCGCTAGTCGTTGGATTTTGAGAATAGTACTTATAAATAGGGTTCTTCAATTTGTATCCTTATAAAATTATCTTTAAAGCAGACTCCTTCAACCATGCTGGTTACACGATCTTGTTGTATGGCGCAATATTTTAAATTTCGAGTTAGGACCTATTCTGCATGTCATAGACTAACTGGTACTTCGACCTCGACTAGGGTATCTGCAGGCGAACATTATTCCGACCTTGGAGTCCGGTCAGCTTTATTGCTGACCACCCACGACCCGGGCACTCCCCACGACCCTCCGTGGTTTAGGAGAAGTTCAAGCATCAAATCTTTTAGGGGTCTCCAGCGGTTTGCTCGGTTCTTCCTCGAGGATGTAAGGGGTGGAGCTTCGAGGGTCGAGGCCCTCAATAAAGTATTCACGTTACACCTAGAAAATGATGCCTTACCCTTCTCCTTTTTGAGGAATTATAAATGAAAATAAAAGCCTGTTGGCTCGACAGGCTCCTCCAATCCGAGTAAGGACATTATCGTTCGCCGAAAATTTCATAGGAGGCTTTTTAGGTGTTTGTAGAATTATACAATGTAACAGGAGTTGATATCCTTGTAACTTGTAACTTTTCAATGTATCGAACTCTGGAAATAATAATTTCTTGATTAATTTCTTACATTCGTTCTTATCTGCTTAGATAAAGCTCTTGGCCCATCCTCGGGCGAGTTCTTGATAATGGTTCCTTGATCAGTTATAGTCCGACTTTTTCTTTGTGACTTTCTTTAACGATCGGGAATTAAACTATAATTATTTCGAGCATGGTTGAATTTTACCTTTTCTTCATTTATCCGCCCGGTTCCTGAATTTTCGGGAAGTGGAACGGTCGCTGCATTTACTGCTTATATCTCAGCCGTTAGTACCATCAAATCTGAGTCGTTAAATGCCTTTTCCTTTCACTATATATAGTTCCGTAGTTACCTTCAAACTTTTCATTTCAGTAACATTTCTGATCGGCTCTATGATTGAGATTTTACTCTTTCTAGCCGCCATGTTCCGTTTGCTATCCCCGATTGAACTGTTCGAGGTTTTCCTCCGAACTATTTATAAATTTCGCTATCTCCTGATGGCTACTTATTTCGACTAGGGTATCGACAGGCGAAAATGAATGCGACTGGGGTACCGGCAGGCGACCAGCTCTCTTTGATTTCAAGTCTTTGAGGCAGGTTCGATCTCCTGTATCCTGTCAATCCACCCGGTCGGATAGTGGGTCAACTGCTGGAGGAGTTTTTCTGCACTCGATCTCTACTTCTTCAAGATATTTCTTGAAGAATGTTGCCTTCGAGATTGCGTGGAATAATTTCTCTAGGGATTGCCTCCCTGTCTCTCGGCCTGCTCCAGCACGGAGCGATTATTGAGGAAGCGATGGATTAAGGGTAGAAGTGTTATCCCAGCCTCGTCTTCCGTCCTCAGTTATGAGAACATTCTAGCGTAGGGTTAATTTGTAATAGGGTTACATTAAATGTAAAGTTTTTGCTCGACTTATCATTGTAATTTTGAACTCTTTTGTAACTGTTTGCAATGTCATGAATGAGATATTTATTTCTCTTATCATCCTTACTCGTTATCTTGTAGAATTGTTTTTGTATACTGTTGTCGAGCATCCATCTCTCTGTCTCAAGAATACGAATAAGAGCTGTTCTTTAAAGACTTTGACAAATATTCAGACGATGGATAACAACCGACCTTCCTCGATTTTGAATTTAACCTGTCGGAGACCTTGTACCCCCATCAAATACATAATAATTAAGAGATCGAATAGAAGAATCCCGAGATGATCCTTGAGTAACAAATTTAATCCGAGGGGCCAAATTCCCTAGTCAGACAAATAATCGCGAAGTAATAATCGAAAAAGGGTTTGACCGATCTTAAATAATAATTTTGATATAAGCGTCACGATGATGGCTGTTAGCCTTAAACGGATGAATAATTATGGAGAGAAAAGAATAGAAATGCTGGTTGATCTTGATTGATCGATGAAAATAATTTCGATCTAAGGGGCATAGCAGAGGCTTTCACCCTTGGTCGTTTTCAGAACATTTTTAGTCCTCGGGTCGTAGCAGAGGCTTTCACCCATTCAATAATTTCGATCTAAGGGGCATAGCAGAGGCTTTCACCCTTAGTCGTTTTTAGAGCGTTTTTAGCCCTTGGGTCATAGCGGAGGCTTTCACCCATTCAATAATTTCGATCTAAGGGGCATAGCAGAGGCTTTCACCCTTAGTCGTTTTTAGAGCGTTTTTAGCCCTTGGGTCATAGCAGAGGCTTTCACCCATTCAATAATTTCGATCTAAGGGGCATAGCAGAGGCTTTCACCCTTAGTCGTTTTTAGAGCGTTTTTAGCCCTTGGGTCATAGCAGAGGCTTTCACCCATTCAATAATTTCGATCTAAGGGGCATAGCAGAGGCTTTCACCCTTAGTCGTTTTTAGAGCGTTTTTAGCCCTTGGGTCATAGCAGAGGCTTTCACCCATTCAATAATTTCGATCTAAGGGGCATAGCAGAGGCTTTCACCCTTAGTCGTTTTCAGAGCGTTTTTAGCCCTTGGGTCATAGCAGAGGCTTTCACCCATTCAATAATTTCGATCTAAGGGGCATAGCAGAGGCTTTCACCCTTAGTCGTTTTTAGAGCGTTTTTAGCCCTTGGGTCATAGCAGAGGCTTTCACCCATTCAATAATTTCGATCTAAGGGGCATAGCAGAGGCTTTCACCCTTAGTCGTTTTCAGAGCGTTTTTAGCCCTTGGGTCATAGCAGAGGCTTTCACCCATTCAATAATTTCGATCTAAGGGGCATAGCAGAGGCTTTCACCCTTAGTCGTTTTTAGAGCGTTTTTAGCCCTTGGGTCATAGCAGAGGCTTTCACCCATTCAATAATTTCGAAAATAATTGAGATCGATATTAGATAAATGCTGATCTTGAGTACCAGAATAATTGCTAAATAGAGATTGAGCATATCAGCACCCGACGAGCAGGTGGGCTTATTACGTGTCGCAACCACTCGACCTTTTCCAAACGGTTCCCTCCTTTATCGGGAAACGCAACAGTTCTTAGATCTGGTTCCTTCGTGACGTGAAATCTCTGCCGTTAGATTCCACTTATTTTTCCTATAAAAAGCTGTCATTCCTTAGAAGCCATCTTATTCATTGTATTGGCATCTCTTCCGTCCCCTCATGGCGACTAAGATTATTATTTCAATAATTCGCTTATTCGAGGTCAGATTTCGAACAATTTTTAAGTGGAAGGATATCCGAGCAGAGATAATATCATTTCAACCTTCGCTTAGAGTATCGGCAGGCAAATATAATCTCCATCTTGAAGGCCAATAAGCTAGATTTATGGAGCTTGTAGGTTATGGCATAGGTTTTCGATTAGGGACCTATTGCCACAATGCATTTAGGAAGACGTACAGGGGTGGGAGTTCTGCAGAGCTCGCTTACTCGATGAACCGCACCCTCGAGTCTTCATCTTTGGAGAATCGTAAATAAAGTTAAGAGCCTGCGGATCCGAAGGAGATTCCATGGTCGGAGCTAAGTTACCCCTAATAGACGGTAGGAGAAGAGACCGAAAATTTCATAGGATTGTAGGGAGTAATAGTGTTCTTGATGTAATATGAATGTTTGATCTATGCTCGATATGTATTTCCCGAGTTTTGTATTTTCCAAGATAATATAAATACACTTCCTCTTTGTTTTGTTGATAATATTGAATGTAACTAGAACAAAGTGTATCTTTCGTAACTCCATTATGATCTTCTAATATCGATAGAGAAATAATCGAATAGCAGTTGCCTGATCGGATAATAGATAAATATTTTAGCGGCCCTGAAATTGATAAGGGAAAATGATGCCATAAATCCTTATCACTGCTGAACTTCCATAATTGCATAATTCCCAGGTCGAGAATTCTGTTCGACTAAACCGATTATATTTCTTCTTAGTTGGTAATGTAAAAGCATAACAATAAATACTTGAGTGTAAAAACATCTAAATAAACCGAATACGAATCCGACATGCCATCCTTCGATATAATGTTATGAACACGTCATGACTGTTCGATATTTAGAATGTCATAATTCTTCTATACTCCCCTATTGAATTAGGTGTCCTTCTTTACCAAACAGGGCCCTATTTCTCGGGAAACGTAACGGTCCTTCCATTTATTACGGACATCAAACCGTTCGTAGCTTATTATCTGGGCCGTTGATTAAAAATCCTTCACCACTATAAATAGGTCCCTCCGTGTATACAGCATTTCTTGCTTTTTTTTTTTTTTTTTTTTTCTTATGCTCCTCCGATCACCATGGGTCGAATTTCATATTTGATTCGTATTTTCTCCCAGATAAAAGAGTTTGAGATTAGAGTTCGAACTTTGCTTTTCGATCTTGTTTCCTTTTATATAAGCTTTTCGCTTAGAATATCGACAGGCAAAAGACATTGCGCCTAGAATACCGGCAGGCAACCTGTTTTCCCAGACATATCATGTCTGTGACGGGTTTGAATTCCGGTCATCTGGCGCAGTACCTGATCGGGCAGTAGGTTACTCCGAGTGGAGTTCTTTAAGTCTGAGGCACCAGCTTCCTCGAGGGCTTTCTTACGAGATAGTTCCTTCGAGTTCCCTTGGAGCGCCTCTGCTGAGATAAACCTCTGCTGCGCCGGTTTGGATCGGTCGGCATACAATGAATGATTTCCACAATCATTGTTTACCGACGAAGACTTCAGGCCGGTTTGGAGTTTCGAAGAGAAATTCCGATCCGGCTTTCGCTTGGTATGAAGACGGATGTGCGACACGTGGCGAGTGATTTTCAAATAGAGTCACCGATGAGTTCTGTATCTGGAGCGAGCTTAAGGGAGGAAGATCGAGTATATTACCTCATGAAATTTGTAATAGAGTAGGAGTGATTGTATTGCATTTCTTGAGCT
Source organism: Penstemon eatonii (assembly GCA_038501285.1). Lineage (NCBI taxonomy): Eukaryota > Viridiplantae > Streptophyta > Magnoliopsida > Lamiales > Plantaginaceae > Penstemon > Penstemon eatonii. The sequence continues at coordinate 52,287,249 of CM076715.1, read as the reverse complement.
CGAATTAAATTCGAAACTTTACTTTGTAACTTGTCTGAAGATTTATAATGATAAAGCTTCATTTCTGATTGAATTTTATTACTTGAATTCCGCTATTGGTCGAAATGATAGCCTAATATTCAATCAATCGACTTATCCCGATTAACTCTTGAGAAAAACACCACAGTCGATAAATAGTATATAGAGATTGCGTAAATGATCTCCTAAATAACCGATTCGAAAGAACTTGTCATTGAAGTTAATAAACGCAAAGATCGGAAAAATAAATCCCGATCGTCAATAACAAGCTGGAATTTTGTAGATCTTCTAAGCCTTTGATGATACCTGCTGAACTTCTTAATCGCCCCTAAAAATAAATTCGTTGAAGGAATAAAAAAGTTGTGCGATCATACGCTTGACCAATATCCTTAAGCTTTTTGCTGGCATACATTTTTCTCCTCGTAGTAGGCATATTTCGATCAAGTACTCGAATAGGGCCCCACGGTGGGCGCCAATTGATTTTACGTTGTTTCGTTGGTTCGATCAAGAGTGGGGAAATAACACGATGACAATAATGTTAAAAAGAATATAAAGACCAAATGTAATTGTATTCGAGTAAATTGAGTACAAGTACAAATATTAGGGGTCCTATTCGAGCATTATTGGATGCCGTACAAGCTAGAGGGTGAAATATGTATAAAGAAGCCTAAAGTATACAAGTAAACCCGAGCAGCAGTCTCAAGTTTTGTGCGCCTAGGAAGTTGTGTCCAGCATAATAAATGCATGGAGTATTTATAGCCGAATTGGAGGGCTTGGGCCTGGGCTTGACCCAACAGTGTCCTTCGATCTATGGTTCTCTAATGTGCTCAAAACAATCATCTTCATGCTTTGGTTCGGCTTTTGGTCCCTGGCGTCAGGGTTCCGTGCTATTCGATCCGCATTGAGGCTGGAAATACAGGGTATCCGAATTACCCCTCATCACATGCAGTGGCCGGTGGTTGTTCGCCGGCGGCGGGGTGGCTCCGGCCAATCCCGCCGAAAAATCCACAATAGTCCAAATTTTTCTTTTTTTTTTTATTTTGCATAAAATGCCCAAAACACTCAACATCTTAAATTAATAACAACACTCCCAAGTAAAAGCTAAATTTTTAAGACAAAAATAATTTTAATTTCAAGCATCTAACATTTTAAGAAGATTCATCTTCCACAAAATTTGTCTTCAAGAATTTATTTCAACAATCCTTTTCAAAAAAAAATTCAATCAAAGAAAACATGAAAAAACAATTTTCCTCATACATTTATGAACATATAATATTTCACTCAAATGCTAAAATCCTAAACATGATAATCTAATTTTTTTCTAGATTCTAACTCATAAAATTACATATTTATCTAAAATTTAGCTAAACATGATTTTGGGGTTCAAGAGGTGGGGTTTTCTACAAGAACTAAAATACCGTACTAGTTTATCTTCAAAAAGTAGTACGGCACGGGTGCGAACAGCTGCTGTCTACGGTGGCTCACGGCGGCAGCGGAGGTGGTGGTCCGTCGGAAGGTGGTGGTGATGATGGGGTTTTCCTTCTATATTCTCCTACCCTTTATAATTCCTCCTACTCTGTATATAATTTCAAGAACCCCTCACTTTTCTCTCTAATTTTCTCTCTAACTCTCTCCAATTTACTCCAAGGAAATGAATGGTGTAGGGGAGACACAAAATCTGATTTAGGGATCTAATATAGAGGGTAGTGGAGTGTGTGAATGGAGAAAGAAGGTGGAGTGTTTGAATGAAGAAATGGGTATGGTGTCTCCCTGCCATAGCTGATTTCTTGGCATACCAAGGAGAAGAAATCATGGCCTGCACAGCCAATGGAGGAGAAGGGGCATTTTTGCACTTTTGACCCCCAAAATTTCAAAAAGTGCAAAATGACCCCTAAATAAAAAAATTTGCACACTTTAGTCCAAACTAAGTACAAAATGACCCCAATGTTTTTAAAAGGCAATATACATGTTTTCTAAATTATTTCTAAGTCCAATATTCCATAATAAATAATTAATGCATTTAACATAGCCCAAAAAAGTTCAATTTAACTTTAAAACACATTAGCATATAAAATTGGATTAAAAATCCAAAAAAAATACGATTGGAAAGGTATAAAATTTACGGGGCGTTACATCAAGTACAAATTTAAATCAATAGAACTATGGGCATAGTGCTTTGTTATCTCACAATCTTCTTCATCTGATATTTTTACTATTTCGTTATCAACATATTTGCGTTGTATCTCAAAAATATCAGTATACCGATCTAAATTCAACTTTTCGCAAATTTTATCAAGTAGTTCCTCAAACGAAATTCTCCTATCCACCATTATTATTTTCACAGAATTTCTATCACCACCACAATGCCATTTATCATCCATTTGGCGTGTAAAATCACCGCCATATCGAAGATATATTATAACTTTGTCCATTTCTACAAGTAAAAACAAAAATTAATACACAAGCTATCTAAATAAAAAATGCATTCTCGAATTCGAATACTGCCATGTAGGCGTGTGGCGTTTGATTCTTACCAAACACCACACTCCATGCTTAAATTCATGGCGTGTGGGCGTTTGTTCCTTACCCAACGCCACACGCCATGCTTAAATCCATGCCTTCAATTACTAAGATTATCCATCGGACGACATCAATATCGGAAGATAGAACTCCTGAAACAACAAAGGTGAAAGAACAGGCTGATGTTCAACAAGAAGCTGCCCAAACTGATGGTGGAAATGTTCATAATGAAGCTGGAGCCATTGTTGTACACACAACTGTTCAAGATACTGCTAAACCAGATCAGAAGGATGAAGAAGAGGTTCTAGCAGATATCCCAGTCCACAAAAACGAACCATCAGCCTCCACTTCCATTCCTACAGCTGATAAACATTCTTCCTTGATGGAATCTATCCAAATGCTGCTGGAACATATGGAAGAAAGGAATAAACTGATGATGAGAGAGATGCAAGAGGAAAACAGAAGAATGATAAAAGAAGCAATTGAAAACTTTCCTTTGCCGCCTGATCACTCCCTTCAGCTGATTCAGAACCTGATCAGCGTGAATAAAAATGTTGAAGATGTGAAGTCTGATGTAAATCACCTTCACATAGCTCTTCAAAGACATGAGGGAGACATTGCTGATGTCCTAGGCTTGATCACCAAATTTTCAAATGCTGAAACAGAGAAGAACATTCTGTTCATAGAACAATTGGGCAAAACTGCAAACAAAGTTCATGATGAAGTTTCTACTTTGCAACTCAACATGGACTACCTCAATGATCAAGTTGGCACACTCAAGCCTACTCTAAATCATCATACTGCTCAGCTTGACACAATGGATGAAAATATCAGAAGAATTTGCACTGCCATAAATATCTCAGCTGCTGAACTCAACCCTGCTGATGATGACAAAAAGGGGGAAGAGAAGTCAGCTATAGCAACTGCAGCTGTTCATGTACCTGAACAACAAAATGACTCTGCTGAAGAAGGGAAACCTGCTGAAGAGAAGTCAGAGCCTGTACTTTAAAAACAAGCTGAAGTTGAGAAGAAAGCTGATGCTGCTGAAGAAAAGGTAGCTGATGCCAAAGCAGATGCTAAGGAAACTGATGCTGAACAAGTTGCTGAAGAAGAAGAAGAATCCAAGAAACCAGCAAAATTTGATAAAGAGATTGCTGCATCTAAGGATAAACCAGAAGAGCAACTTGATCCATTTGAGAAGTACAAGAATCTGGATCGCATCAAGAGAAGGGCTGAAGAAGCAGAACGTCAAGAAAAGATGGAAGCTGCTAAGAAAAACCTTCTGCTTAATGATGTGATTGATGAAGAAGATGAAGAGGAGATTGATGATGATGAAGAAGAAGACTATGAGGAAATTGAAGAAGAAGTAACTGATGATGAAGAAGATTACTAGGAGTTATCAGTTTTCTTGTACCAATTTTTATTTCCTTATAATCTCATCTAAAAACTTGTAACTTGTACTGAATTTTCAACCATCTATAAAAGTTCAAGTTTTTACTCCAATATACAATTTCTATCTCAGAAATTTTTGAGGATTAAAACTTTAATTTAGGTACAGGTACTTAGCTGAAGTTTTGTCATCATCAAAAAGGGGGAAATTGTTGGATGAAGATGAAGATTAAAAGACAAGGAAGTTAGAAGTTAAAGGGAGGCTTTGATGATTTCCAAAACATCTTAATCAACTAAGTAAGGAACACTTAGTAAAATCCCTTAGAAGAATTTTGATCAAGCCAAAGACAAATCAAACAAGTCAAAATTCAACATGGTCCAGAAGACTACTGATCTGCTGCTGAAGGAAGGAATCAGTTTGGTGAAAATCAGCCGACTCAAATCAGATTAGTTCAAGATTGAGATCAACTCAGTACATCATCAGACGAGAGATTCTAATGAGCCAAGTGAAAATGATCAGGAAGTCTCCTCAACGGTAATAAATGCACTTGGATTAATAAATGCTGAAGAAGGAGGGTATTTATGGCAAATGATTGAAGAAATTCTCATATCAGCTCGGTGCATTAAATGATGCTGACAGAAAGTACAGCAGACTGTACTGTAGCAGTACAGAGAGCCGTTTGTAGAGTCTATGGACCAGTACTCGATGCATTTGAATTCTTTCATTTCTTCAACGGACATTTTTCAAATGAAGAGTATAAATAGTTCGCGAGTTTGAGAGAGAAGAGATAACACAACACACAACCGAGATCAATCCTGCGAAGCAAAATCTTCTAAGTCTCAAAAACTCAAGAACAGCTCATTAGTCTGCTGAAGTTATTTGTTAACTGAAGCTAAGTTGAAGCAAAAAGAAATCATATTCTGAGTGAATCTGTAATTGAAGAGTGTTGTGAGAAGTAGATATCCATCTAAGTGAGTGATATTACTTCAGAGAGTAGGAGTTTCTTAGTGATTTCCTGCTGCGAACTTACGGCTCATCATTTGTTGTAGAGCTTAAGCAGAATATATTGTAAACTGTGTGTTTATAGTATAACCCAAGCAGAAATCATAAGTTTTCTTGCATATTTCAAAATTGCATATTTTAACACCTAGAATAGTATGTTTAAAGATATTAAAAAGGAGTTTAAAAAACTGGGGATAAAATCTTTTCAAGACTTAGTTTACATGTGAAAAACACTTCAAATCATCCGCTGCAAGTACTCTATTTTTAAAACTGTTTTAGCTAAAATCAGCTAAGTAGTTATCAGAAGAATGGTCAACTCTGTTGTTCAAGATTTGTTCACGATCAGCACAGTCAACCAACTGTTCGATATAAGCTTAGTCTGTTGTTGCACTCCAAATACTAATACGCAAACTACGCAAGTATACGGTCGTTACAAGTAATATAAAACGATAAGTACATACCGAGTATCGAATCCCAACGAATGGGTAAAAGGTGGGAATAAACGAATCAATCGACGGCTTATTTTATCTAAGGACGCTTGATACAAAAGATCAAACCCAAATATTGATAAAGGAGATTTTATTTAACTACGAGCGATAAAGTAAATCTAACTACGAAATCAAGTAAATGGGGAGTAAATTATGCGGTAAGGAGGATTCATAAGCGATTAGTTAAAGCAGATAAATCATGCGGTTGTTAGGTTAGCTATGCAAACAATCCTAGATTTAGTTGTTGTTTGTGAGTTCAAATTAGTTAAATCTCCCTGTCGGTTTCACTTAACTCTACCAATCTACCTAAACTCTCCATCTTCGGATCAATAACGAACATCGCTATCAATCGATGCTCTAAGGAATGTCCGAACCCAAAAGAGGATTCTAAGGCGTACCGTTGTCACCCGAGACCTAAAACTAACCCGAATCCCCGAATAAAAAGAATCTAAGTTATTTGATGCATTCACGAACGAACCCATAATACAAACACCAAACTAGGTATATGCCTATCCTAGGTTGAAATCCACAAATCGACACTCACCTAACTTTCAACATCCTATGTCTAGGTTGCACTAAAGGTAGATGGCCAAAAGTGCGATAAAACAATAAACCCAAAAAATCAAACATAACCAAACATCAATCATAACTAATCAAACGATAATAATGACTCGACAATTAATATATTATGCTCGTGTTTGCTGTTCAAGGATTCAATGACGTTCGTATGAATCTTTCGATAGCATACCAACCTATCGTATTAAACTAATCCAATTTATGCCTAAATGGACTAAAATCTAATCGATGACATTAAACTCAAACCTTAAACGAATATGAAACGACATAAGTATATGTCTATCCTAAAATCGAATCACAATCCAAATTCATGATCAAATACTCAAAATCACTATGTCTAGCAATCAAGAATCAATAACTCTCATGTCAAAGGTTGTCAAACCTTTAGACGAACAATAAACACGGAATCGGATTAACGAACACATATAAGTACCATACTAATCATCAAGACATCATTTAATCAACAATAACATAAATATATATAAATCCGGAGAATTCAAATCCTCCATTCATCCAAAAAGAAAATAACAATATTCATCTTCTAATCATAAACAACTAGGATAGAAAAATATCACCTAATCGGAATGAAATCGGGAGATGAATTCTCCTCCCCTTAATCATCACCTAATCACTCCCAAGGGTGGTGACTAACTTACCCCCTTGGTGGAGTCTTCAATTACAAGAAAAAGCAAGAAAAACTAAAGAGGGAGTTGAGGGAGGCTTGAGAGGAAAAAGGAGGCAAAGAAAGAGGGAAAAGATTGTGGAAGAAGTCCCAAAGCTGTTCTTTTATCTTGCCCTAATAGCCCCTTTATGAGAAAACCCGAAAATGCCCTTGAAAACGCGGAGAGTTGGCTGATATTTCGCACCAGCAGGCTCACACCGCTGTGTATCTTATTTGCACCGCGGTGCAATATAGGCAGAGAGTTTTCTGCTTGTCAAAGTTCCTTCCGAGCGGCATATCTTTTGATTTCGAACTCCAATTTTTGATCCGTAAAGTACGTATTGTAGATAACTAACTCATCTACGACATATCCAAAATTCAGCTCATTTGGATCATCTATGAAATATTTATGCATGTTCTAGTGAGCAGCTATCTACGAACTTCCATATTTTGACTTCAGTTTTTCATTCCTTTGAAGCTCTATTCTACATCTCCCTACAAAACACACAAACAACAACCAAAACACACAAAAGTCCAACAAAGGACCAAAAACGCCAAAGAACGCGAAAATAAACAAAAGCACGCAAAACTCGAATCAAAGCAAGATATTTTGGGCTTAAAGAAATAGGTAATAACGATGTTCTCACGACGTTATCACACCCCCAAACTTAAACACATGCTCGTCCTCGAGCAAAGAAATCAAAAATAAATACCAAACATGCATGCCTAAGATCCAATATGCCAAAGCTTAACACTTTCAAATTATTCTTTAAACAAGCTCCACGTGTGTGTGATGACTTCAGCTAGGTTCTATCTTAGGTGAATATGCCCCAATAGATTAAAATCATTGGCTCTACTTGCATGGGCTCCTAAAGTTAACATAGATTCTCTCCTAGCCTTAGGTATCAAACTTTATGCTTCAATCACATCATGAAACTAAGTTGTAGGCACTTTAAGAGTGTTGTCCCTATTTTTGAACTAATGAACCATTTTAGTACCTATCACTTTTGTCACCATACTTTGCTTTTCTTTTGATTTACAACGATAACATAGAATTTCGTGCTTTACAACGATATTAGAATACAAAACTAGCAGTAATTATGATGATTGTTTGTACTTCTAAACATTTAACCTTTTAGGCTACTAGCACCATTCCAACGAAATAGAGTGATTACAAAAATGATTCATGAATTTCATCAATGAAGGCTTAGCCTTTCTTTTCTCTCATAGAAGTGCATACATTTTAGCAACTTCTCTACTCGTTTCTTTTGAGATCTAGGTGTTCAAAGGTTTTTCATTCTCGAAAAGGGTTCACTCCCCCAAACTTAGGCCATTTTGTTCCTTTTACACATTGTTTTCAATCTAAAGTTTGGAGAGAATCTAAGTTACGCAAGAGGAGTCCTAGAACTTATTATCACTAAAGTTCTTTATCCACCTCAAATACAACCTAACTTCAGCCAATGTGCTCAAATTTTGTAGAACATGCTCAAGTAACAATAAGAATTTGAAAAAAATTGGCAGGTCGACCTAGCATGTATGCAATTACTTGCAACCTCCCAGTACACCCCCAAACTTAAACACTTGCTCGTCCTCGAGCAAAGAAAATAAAACAAGTACTAAACGTGCATGCTTAAGGTCAAAATGGCAAAGCTTAACACTTTCAAATTATTCTTTAAACAGGCTCTACGTGTGTGTGTGATGGCTTCGACTAGGTTCTATATTAGGTGAATACGCCCCAATAGATTAAAATCATCGGTTCTATTTGCATGGGCTCCTCACATTAACTTAGACTATCTCCTAACCTTAGGTTTCAAACCTTAAGCTCCAATCACATCAGGAAACTAAGTTGTAGGTAATTAAAGAGTGTTTTCCCTATTCTTGAACTAATTGACAATTTTAGTCCTTAGCTCTTCCTCACATAGTTGCTTTTCTTATGATTTACAACGATAACATAGCATTTCAAGTACTAATACGCAAACTACGCAAGTATACGGTCATTACAAGTAATATAAAATGATAAGTACATACCGAGTATCGAATCCCAACGAATGGATAAAAGGTGGGAATAAACGAATCAATCGACGGCTTATTTTATCTAAGGACGCTTGATACAAAAGATCAAACCTAAATATTGATAAAGGTGATTTTATTTAACTACGAGCAATAAAGTAAATCTGACTACGAAAGCAAGTAAATGGGGAGTTAATTATGCGGTAAGGAGGATTCATAAGCGATTAGTTAAAGCAGATAAATCATGCGGTTGTTAGGTTAGCTATGCAAACAATCCTAGATTTAGTTGTTGTTTGTGAGTTCAAATTAGTTAAATCTCCCTGTCGGTTTCACTTAACTCTACCAATCTACCCAATCTCTCCATCTTTGGATCAATAACGAACATCACTATCAACCGATGCTCTAAGGAAAGTCCGAACCCAAAAGAGGATTCTAAGGCGTACCGTTGTCACCCAGGACCTAAAACTAACCCGAATCTCCGAATAAAAAGAATCTAAGTTATTTGATGCATTCACGAACGAACCCATAATACAAACACCAAACTAGGTATATGCCTATCCTAGGTTGAAATCCACAAATCGACACTCACCTAACTTTCAACATCCTATGTCTAGGTTGCATTAAAGGTAGATTGCCAAAAGTGCGATAAAACAATAAACCCAACAAATCAAACATAAGCCAACATCAATCATAACTAATCAAACGATAACAATGACTCGACGATTAATATATTATGCTCGTGTTTGCTATTCAAGGATTCAATGACGTTCGTATGTATCTTTCGATAGCATACCAACCTATCGAACTAATCCAATTTATGCCTAAATGGACTAAAATCTAATCGATGACATTAAACTCAAACCTTAAACGAATATGAAACGACATAAGTATATGTCTATCCTAAAATCGAATCACAATCCAAATTCATGATCAAATCCTCAAAATCACTATGTCTAGCATTCAAGAATCAATAACTCTCATGTCAAAGGTTGTCAAACCTTTAGACGAACAATAAACACGGAATCGGATTAACGAACACATATAAGCACCATACTAATCATCAAGACATCATTTAATCAACAATAACATAAATATATATAAATCCGGAGAATTCAAATCCTCAATCATTCATCCAAAAAGAAAATAACAATATTCAGCTCCTAATCTTAAACAACTAGGATATAAAAATATCACCTAATCAGAATGAAATCGGGAGATGAATTCTCCTCCCCTTAATCACCACCTAATCACTCCCAAGGGTGGTGACTAACTCACCCCCTTGGTGGAGTCTTCAATTACAAGAAAAAGCAAGAAAAAGTAAAGAAGGAGTTGAGGGAGGCTTGAGAGGAAAAAGGAGGCAAAGAAAGAGGGAAAAGATTGTGGAAGAAGTCCCAAAGTTGTTCTTTTATCTTGCCCTAATAGCCCCTTTATGAGAAAACCCGAAAATTCCCTTGAAAACGCGGAGAGTTGGCTGATATTTCGCACCAGCAGGCTCACACCGCGGTGTATCTTATTTGCACCGCGGTGCAATATAGGCAGAAAGTTTTCTGCTTGTCAATGTTCCTTCCGAGCGGCATATCTTTTGATTTCGAACTCCAATTTTTGATCCGTAAAGTACGTATTGTAGATAACTCACTCATCTACGACATATCCAAAATTCAGCTCATTTGGATCATCTATGAAATATTTATGCATGTTCTAGTGAGCAGCTATCTACGAACCTCGATATTTTGACTTCGGTTTTTCATTCCTTTGAAGCTCTATTCTACATCTCCCTACAAAACACACAAAACACAATCAAAACACACAAAAGTCCAACAAAGGACCAAAAACGCAAAAGAACGCGAAAATAAACAAAAGCACGCAAAACTCGAATCAAAGAAAGATATTTTGGGCTTAAAGAGATAGGTAATAACGACGTTCTCACGATGTTATCATCTGCTGACAGACGATTTGAATGTTTTAAAGTCTAAAAATTTTCAGAGATCTATTCACCCCCCCTCCCCCCTCTAGACCTAAACAGACCACTCGGGACCAACACTTCTGGATCACTTTGAACAATTTCCAGAGCTTGCTTGACCTCTTTATGCTTCCTTTTGACTTCCTTGGGTCTTGGTATAACAGGCTTATTTTTATTTGCCTCCCCTATCACTATGCCACTGCCATGTCTTGGACCATGGGCATCCTTTTTACTTGCCTCTAAACCTAGAGCATGGTCCTGTTCTTTGCAGAAAGTTCAGCTTCAGTCATCTGTTTGACTTGTGCTTCAACTTTGCTATCTTCAAGAACTCTTTTCATTTGTGCCTCATCATTTTTCTTTTGCTCAGCCTTGACCCTCTTTTTCTTGTGATATGGAGTGACTTTAGCCTTAGCAGTTCTTTTCCTTCTGGTAACTAGTATTTTGTTGGGATTTCGTGGGTATAATTGTCAACTACAACGGTGCGGAATTTAAAATTTTTATACTCCACATCCCAGGAATCTTATTAGCACATATGAATAAGGTTGAATTTATCTTAGCACATAAATACTAAAATATATAGGGTGGTAAAATGCAATTTTACCTCACCACAGGCAAGGTGGTGGTTTTTCCGGTCTTCTTTTCGGATCACTAGATCACCCCAAGTGTTGTGCCTCTAGAGAATAGTCCACACCAGCTGGATCTGCGATTGCTTCAATCCTCAAGCTAAGAACTAGGAGAAAAGAAGTTCAGATTCAAGAGTTGGATTTAGATCCAACTCCAGATGTAGATCGGAAGAAGGAGAGAGGTGCTCGTCCCTTTTCCACAACCACGGCGGTGGCGGCTTGGTTGTAGAAGGTGGCGGCGGCGGCTAGTGTAGAGAGATTAGGGTTTTAATGTTTTGCTAGGTTCCTTAGGGTTTTCAGTCTCCAAGACTCCTTCTTATAGAAGAGTTCAAACCCTATCCCTAACCCTATCTTTTACATAGCTAATGGGCCATCAGATAAGTTGGTCCACCCCTCTATTTAATTAGTATTTTTAATTAAATAGCCAAAGTCATTTAATTAAACACTTTAATTAAATGGGGCATTTATTTAATTAACACTTTAATTAAATAAACCAATAAATCTAATTAAAGATTTACTTTAATTTAATTAATTAGATAAATCTAATTAATTTTCTCTCTCCAAGAATTAACCATTTAATTCTTTACTTTGATTTAACCCCTTTAATTCAATTTGTTCTACAACTGACTATCACAGTTCCAACTTTTGTGTGTGACCCTCTAGGTTCACCATCATTGGCCGCAGGCTCACATTTCTTTGATATCCCACCACCGATATGCTTTTACGCACTTCCACGATGGGTCTCTCTATTCGGGTCGTTCGGTGCGTTCAATCCCCTATCGAACCACCTAGTCATATGCACTGACATCAAAATGTCTTGTTCATGAAACTACAACAAATTCATTTCATGTGAATCATGCATAATCGTACAAGTCTTGACGATTCATTCGATACCCCGTCTGGACATGAATCTATGACTTGGAATATTTTCGAGATCACGACCTTTGAGACTGTTTCATGATAGATCGCACTCAGTCCTGAAGTGTATAGTCCCGTAGTGATCTTACGTGATTTCGTTTGTTCGATCAAGGATGGGTTGTAGTGCAATAATAACAATATTCAAAGGAAAGTAAAGATCAATAGTAATGGTATTCGAATTAGTTGGGTACAAATACAAGAATTTAGGGTCCTACTCGAGCATTATTGGATGCCGTACAAACTAGAGGAGCGAAATACAAATGACCAAAGCTATACTACATTTCCCAAGTTTGTCCGAGCTGCAGTCTCGAAGCAAGAGCCCCCCCAGGGAAGTTGTTTGTTGTCATAAATGCGTGGGTATTTATAGCTGAACTGACGGGCTTGGGCCTGGGCTCGGCCCAACAGTACCCTTCGATCTTGGGTTCTGAAATGAGCTCGGAACAGTCAATACTATGCCCTGGACCAGCTCTTGGTTTCTGGAGATAGTATCTAGTGTTATTCGAATAGCATCGGGCCCACAGAGGCAAGGAATCTAAATTACCCCTCATCAATACTCCCCCACTTCTCGAGCGTGAAGTGGAGCTTGCGCTCGAAGAAGTACAAGTTGCGTCCCACGTTATTATGAGATGAGCCGTTCATAATGTCTTTAGGTTATGCCTCGTTAAAAACCTAGCCCTGAAAAACCCATTGGGATAAAAACCGAGCCAGGGAAAAAGAGTGCATATATAAGGAAACATATACCGGCGTGTTGTAAAGATATCCTTGTCGGAGGATCTTGAAGTAGCAATATCCTTTGTGGCTCCGCGATGTGTCGTTCGATCCCTTGATGAATGCTTTCCAAATTTTCCGATCATAACAAAGAGGATCTACGAGATTCCCAGGAAAAATTTGCAAGGAACTTATTCCGCAACTTAGAAAATGAAGGATCAATAGTGCTATTCTGTGAGGAATAACCCTAAGTTTTTACTCAGGGTAAGTTCAACCGTCGCGGTTACTCGGGGACCTGTTTGCAATTTTATCTTTTTAACCCGGTATATATATGTTGATTCGTTGAAAAATGATTTACATATTACGTTCTCTCTTGAGCTCGAAGCGTTTGAGTTCGAAACAGCATTTGCCTTATATATATTTGTCTCTCGATTCATTATGTCAAGCTCTAGAAGCGCTAAGGGCAAGAATAAGGTCGAAGAGAACCAAGAGTCCGATCCTTTATTAAAGCTTGTGGATGATTTCGAAGAAGAGGAGTTTCATCAAGGAGGTGAGGATGAGGATCCGAGCGAGGATCTCGAAGAAAATGAGATCGAAAAACGCAGCATCGGCGAAGGTGCTTTTGTCAGGATTTTCAAACATACTCATGCCTCAAAGGCCGTGATCTCGAATAAGTCGGAACTTCCTGCTAGCGAAACTTCCTGTTGTTTTTCGAAGAAGGATCGTGCTTATCTCGAGGCGGAGTTTGGGAAATTGCTTCCCAAAGGTTTTTCGATCGTCGTTCCTTCTTATACCGATCGTGCTACCGAACCCCCGGCTGGCTGTCAAGCCTTCTATGAGGGTCAATTTTCCTGTGGCTTGCGTATCCCGTTCGCTCCTCTTATTAGAAATGTCTTGAACTTCTTTTCGCTTTCCCCTGCTCAGCTTTTCCCGCATTCCGTTGCATATATAGTAGCGTTTTGCGCTCTTATGGAGGCAAAAGGGGAAGAGGCCTCCTTTAGCAACTTTTGGCAGATATTCCGAATGGACCCATGTAAGGGTTCGAATATGGGGTTCGTGTCCATCCGTCCGCGGTCGAAACGGCCTTTTCTTACGAAAATAACAACGGATAAGAGTATAGGTTGGAAGAGGAGATTCTTTTTTGTGAAGGGCCCTGATCTTCCAATATCTGAAGGTAGTTCGAAAACAAGACCGTATCGATGGGATGGTGCAAATACTTGGACATACGGTTCTCGCAGAATCAAAGAGAAGCTCAGCCATCGTCTTTCTGATGAACTCCTGGAGCAGTTGCAGTCTAACCCTTACCAGACTAGATTCCTGATTCAGGAAGGCGTTTTGCGATTGGTCGGGTTGAGCCATTGTAATTATCCTGCTCCGGCGATTAAATACCCTAGCCAATCCTCCGAAGGATCCCTTCTGCGAACCTCTAGTGCTCCGACCCTTGCTCCTCTTTCTTTGGGTATGCTTCTTATCTTCTGCCTACTTTTAGTTTTTATTAAACAATTCTCCTTGTTTAAACTCGTGCCCGATTCGTATTATCCTTGCAGGTCGAGTTGTTGAGAAATTTCGAATGTCTGCTGCCGGCCTGGTTGAAGATAAGCGATTTTATTTCGATCTGTTACCTTATGCCTCCGAAAGAAAAGCGGACATGAGCAATTTGGGTGGAACTTCAGCTGTCATACCATCTATGATTCCCGATTTGAGAGGGGTTGGCACTATGAGTTCGCTGAATTCTGCCACAGCCGGACCTCTTCGAACCTTGTTCTCCCCTGACACTTCTGCTCTTTCGTCTGTCGGCTACAGTCAACATTCCTGGAACCGGATTCAGGGTATCCAGGAATACGAGAAGCTTCTGGGTCAGAAAAGAAACGCTGAACACCCCGGGCCCTCGAGGAGGGTAAAACCTTTTGGCGTGAATTCTGACTCTGTCCCTTGTCGAGAAGGTAGGTCGGAGCCTGATGTGGCGGATTTTATGGATGAGCATTTTCGAAGTGGCAGAACTGCTGGATACCCTGAAAATGGCACCATTCTGACCGATCTGGATGTGAATGGGGAGAACGAATTCGACAAAGCCGCTAGAATCTTTATGGCTAGTCGGTTTAAGAGGGATATGCTGCTCCATTCTGTCAAAGGCGATTTCGAGGTTTTGAGCGATTTCTCCCGAACATATCATGAGGTGAAAATCTGTCACTTATTTATCCCCTTCTAGAGTCCCTAACCCTTGCTGATATCCGAAAATGTCTTATAGGTCGGGGATTTGTTCGCCTCCAAACCTATCGTTTGGCGCTATTGGAGCAGGAATCGCAGGACGCTCATGATGCGTATGCGCAAATTTTTTCTGACAACCAAGTTCTTCGATCTCAACTGGCAGAAACTCAGCGAGAATTATCCCAAGTAAAGAAGGAGCTCAACGAGGCAACTATGAAACGTTCCTCCTCTACGTCTGTAGAGGAGGACTTGCTGGCATCCGTTAAAGAGAGAAGTGCCCTCGAGGAAGAGTTGAGGAAGGTAAAGATAGAACTTGAGTTGGCAAAGCAAGATTCCGAGCGCGCATATGCTCAGGGCCGCGAAGAAGCCGAGATTCCTGCCATACGAGAATTCTTGGAATCCCCTGTCTTG
The DNA here is from genome assembly GCA_038501285.1 of Penstemon eatonii. Taxonomy (NCBI): domain Eukaryota; kingdom Viridiplantae; phylum Streptophyta; class Magnoliopsida; order Lamiales; family Plantaginaceae; genus Penstemon; species Penstemon eatonii. The sequence goes on along the minus strand of CM076715.1, from coordinate 52,271,756 downwards.
AATCCTTTAGTTCAAAGGAAAATGGGAGAAATCCTTCAGACGATCTTTTATAAAGGGGTTCAACAATTGGTCGCGGCCAAGAAAATTCCGGATGATATGGATGAGTACTTTAAGCATATGAACCCTTTCAAGAACGCAGAAGGGAAGGATTACAAAGCTTCCTCTCTACCCAAGATGGATACTAATTGGCAGGATCATCGCTTTGCCCCCTTAGTTGAGGAGTATGGCATTCCGATGCCTAACCCCGATGTGCTCGAGCGTTTCATCGACGATCCTCCTTCTGTGTCGGGGGGAAAAGGCGAAGATGTCAACATAGGCGATGTACCGGATAAAGAAGACGATCGAACTCTCGATCAAACCGAGTAATTGCTCCACTTCTTAATATATATCGCCTGATTTTCTATCTAGCAAGTTACTGGAGTCGAGCGTGCTGGGAGGAGCGATTCATAGTTTTGCAGTTAGGAACTAATCGTATTTACCCATGTAACTCATTCTTGTAAACGGATTTGTTTCCTTTTTTGATTCGATTCGTGTAACTTGTAAATTCCAACCTTACTAATATCCAGATATCATTTTAATTTTCAAGGTTCGATAACTCTTTATGCTAGGACTTCACCCATTCCATACGAGATTTTTCCTTAAAGGTTGCGTCGATCCATTATCGTAATCGCAGGGCGTAGTGTCTATAAATATTAGGATCTCTCTTCATTATTCATACGACATCTTTGCTTATAGAGATCGGAGCTCTTGCCATATTTTCTGCCTTCTTCGAATCCTTCCAAGAATAAGAATCCGAACTATCGACCTCAAATCCGCTTATTATGGAAAATGTACTAGGGAAAGCTATCGACCCCAAATCGTTATTTGGCGGTTCGAAGAATAAGAATCCAAGCAAAGAGCAGAAACCTGCCAAGGAGGCCAAACCCTCCAAATCTTCTTCTAAAACTTCTGCGTCTTCCCCGAAAGCTCCTAAAGGTGGAGAAAATAAGAGAGAGAAAACCACTTCCTCCAAGCAAACCAAGGGTACTTCCGGCAAGTCCATTCTGGATGAAGAGCTCGAGGCTGCGCCCGAGGGTTCTTCCCCGAAATCGGCCGACTCTCCGAGTGGAGATCCCGTCCGAGAAAAGACTCCTATTCCCTATTCTAACAAGAGGCCTTATTCCGATGGGGTCACCCCCATTGAGGCTTTGCAAAATCTTGCTATTGGTAGCAAGTCATCTTTCGATACTTCGACCGTTCCTCCCCCAGGGAATCCTAGCAAAAAATCCAAGTTAGAGATTGGTGGAGGGGCCTCTGTTGAAGCTTTAGGGATTGATAATCCTCCTCAACCCCTCGTTGACTCCATTCCTCCGAAGGTTACTTCTTCCCAGTCCGAGGAGTTGAAAGATGGGTCTTCTTCTAAGACTGATCCCATGGATAATTTGTTGCAAGTTAACTTTACTTCTTCGGAAACTAACATGCCCAAGGAGAGAAACACGTCCAAAGAAAGAAACATAGAAGAGTTGTTCGAGTCTGGGCAGCACTTCCTGTTTCAGGTATATCTATTTTTTTTTTTTAAATAGTGACGATTCACTTGACAGGCCGGACAGGATTTTATTGAGCTTAAAACGTTTGCTGAGCGGGAGAACAATCAGCGCACTGCTATTTTCCTCGAGCTGGAGGAAAAAAAAGCCGAATTCGACCGCCTCTTCACGGAGAAGCTTGCTCTAGAGAGGGAGAAGTCTGTTAAAGAAAAAGGAGAGGAGATCCACAAGCAGCTGAATGAGGAGCTTGACAAACTGAAAAGTCTTCATGAGCAGGAGAGGCAAGAATTCACGCGTCTAGAAAAGGAGGCTTATGACCGTGGATATGAAGCTGGATATGAGGCTCGGAATGCCGAGCTTCGAAAGATTTTCTCCGACAACAAGCTTCTCTAGATGTTGCTTTTCATTTACCCGGGCTTGTAGTATGGCTATATTGTTTTTACTCATGTGATCATGAATAATTTCAGACATTTTTATCCCCTATGGTTTGTAATAATCTATTAGTTTCTCGGATTACAAGTTTGTCCATAATTTAATGTATTCTTTTCTGTCCATGCTTTAGTTTGCTTTCTTCGTTTGGTCTTATGCTCGTAATCTTCGTTCTTCGATCTTGGTATATTACTTCTGCTCGATTTCCAGAATATATCACTTTCTCTTCCCGGTGAAATTCTCGGGAAGCGCAACAGTCTTTCGATCTTGACCGTTCCTTTCGTTTTCTGCTAGCCGTTGGATTTTGAGAATAGTACTTATAAATGGGGCTCTTTGTTTCGCTGACTAAAAGATTTTGTTGTATGACTCAATATTTTGAATTTCGATTTAGGACTTATTTCGCATACCATAGTCAAATTTGTATTTCAACCTCGACTAGGGTATCGACAGGCGAACAGTACTTCGACCATGAAGGCCGATAAGCTTTATTGCTGACCATTCACGACCCCAATAGTTTTCTAGATCTCCATGGCCGAGGATAGACTTAAGCCTCAAATTTTTGCGAGGATGTTCGACGGTTTGTTTGGTTCTTCTGGAAGATGTGAGGAGGTGATGCTTCGGGGATTGAAGTTCTCACAAAGTATTCACATTACACCTAGAAAAAGGTGCATCACCCTTCATCACTTCGAAAACTTATGAAAGAGGATATAATATCGTGGGCTCGATGGGTTCCTTTCTTTCGAGTAAGGACATCATCTTCCGCCGAAAATTTCATAGGATTGGGTGTCCATGAAGTCCCTTTCTTGTTTGGATATAAAGATTGGTCTTCATGAAATTATAAAATAAATTCACATAAAGTGATTAGCCCTATGTATAATAGGAGCTGATATCTTTGTAACTTGAGACTGCTCAATGTATCGAACTTTGGAAATAATAAACTTTTGCTTAAATCTTTTACTATCATTCTTATATGTTTAAATAGTATTCCTTGCCAATATTGGTCGATCTTAGACGAGTCGATAATACTTTTCCGAATTTCTTCTTGTGATTCTTTTTGACAACCGGAATCGAAGCTACAAATACCTTGAGCGCTATTGATTTTGACTTTTTCTTCGTTTACTCATATGATTCCCGGATTTCTGGGAAGCGCAACGATCGGCGCATTAATTGCTCCTATTTTAGCCATTAGTTTGTTCACTTTAATGAATGAGTTACCGTTACATCCCATCTTCTCTTATCAAAACAGTCCCTGATTCGTCGGGAATCTGAGCGGTCAGAGCGCTTTTAATGTTCGTATTGCCGACGTTCATCTAAAGAGATCTACACCATTGAAACGGAATTCTTCCTCTTATAAATAGCTCTGAGTTTACCTTCATAATTTTCACTTGTCTATAAATATTTCGTTCGATCAATATGGTTGCAGTTTTACTTCCATCGATCTACTCCACGTTCCATTTAATATCAGAAATTAAATTGTTCGAAATTCGGACCAGAATTTTCTTTTTCGATTTCATCAAAGTCCCTGTATGGGGAATAATTTCGACTAGGGTATCGACAGGCGAAAAAGATTGCGACTGGGGTACCGGCAGGCGACCAGCTCTCTCTGATGCCAACCATTTGAGACTGGTCCGAACTTCTGTATCCTGTCAATCCACCCAGTCGGATAGTGGGTCGACTGCTGGAGGAGTTTTCCTGCACTCGATCTCCACTTCTTCAAGATATTTCTTGAAGAATATTGCCTTCGGGATTGCGTGGAATAATTTCTCTAGAGATTGCTTCCCTGTATCTCGATCTGGTCCGACATGGGGCAACCCTTGAGGAAGTGTTGGATGAAGGGTAGAAGTGTTACTCTAGCCCCGCCTTCCTTCTACGGGTATAAGAATATCTTAGCGTATGGATAATTTGTAATAGGGTCACGTTGAATGTAGAGCTTTGCTCGATTTTCTTAATTATTGTAATCATGAAACTTCTTGTAAACGTCCGAAAGATCATGGATAAAAATATTTATTTCCTTCCTTATCCTTACGACAAGATTTTTTCCGTATATTGTTACCGAACATCGATTTCTTCACTTCAAAAATATGAGCAACAAGTATCATTCTCGAATGATCTTAACAAGTGTATGATAATAACGAATAATTGATGTTCTTCGACCTCTGATATCCGGATATAAGTGATAGTTGACCTTTATATACTGATAAAAAATAAATAATACTAGCATAATAATAATAGGCCATCTTGGCGGATTGTGATTGCTGTAGTTCGAAATAGGACGTATATTGGAATCTCGTACGATTGATAATTTACACCTTGGATCGTAGCAAAGGCTTTCAACCATTTAGTAATTTCGATCTAAGGGGCGTAGCAACGGCTTTCACCCTTAGTCGTTTTAGAGCATTTTTAGCCCCAGGGTCATAGCAGAGGCTTTCACCCATTTAATAATTTCGATCTAAGGGGCATAGCAACGACTTTCACACTTAGTCGTTTCAGAGCATTTTTAGCCCTTGGGTCCTAGCAGAGGCTTTCACCCATTTAATAATTTCGATCTAAGGGGCATAGCAACGGCTTTCACCCTTAGTCGTTTCAGAGCATTTTTAGCCCTTGGGTCCTAGCAGAGGCTTTCACCCATTTAATAATTTCGATCTAAGGGGCATAGCAACGGCTTTCACCCTTAGTCGTTTCAGAGCATTTTTAGCCCTTGGGTCCTAGCAGAGGCTTTCACCCATTTAATAATTTCGATCTAAGGGGCATAGCAACGGCTTTCACCCTTAGTCGTTTCAGAGCATTTTTATCCCTTGGGTCCTAGCAGAGGCTTTCACCCATTTAATAATTTCGATCTAAGGGGCATAGCAACGGCTTTCACCCTTAGTCGTTTCAGAGCATTTTTAGCCCTTGGGTCCTAGCAGAGGCTTTCACCCATTTAATAATTTCGATCTAAGGGGCATAGCAACGACTTTCACCCTTAGTAATAAACGGAGATAAATATAGACTGATATTAGATGAATGTAGATCGAGAATATCAAAATAATAGATGAGTAGAGATTGACAATGCCAGCATACGACGAGCAGATAGGCACATTGGTGAAACGAATTTCCATTAAATATAATTTTGATCGAAAATAACTTTTGACGAAATGATAGTCTTCCGTTAGATGGAAAACAAATAGACGGATAATAGATAACAAATAAATCTAGGACATAATAAACAATCCTTCTGTCTTAATAGAAAATATTTCTTGCGAGGTTCTAATTTCGTTCGGACTAATACCCCTTGTTTTCTTTGGCTGTTGTTAATGTTTCCAATTTTCGATAAGTATTGACCTTTTCCGACTGGTTCCTCTTTTATCGGGAATCGCAACAGTTCTTAGATCTTATCCCTTCGTTATGCGAATTACCTGCCGTTGGATTCCTTTCAATTTTCTCTATAAAAGGCCATCATTCCTTAAAAACCATCTCATTTGTTGCATTAGTACTCAATTCGTCCGACCATGGTGACTAAGACCGTTCTTTCATTAATTCACTTATTTGAGCTCAGATTTCGAACGATCTTTAAGCAGAGCAATTTCCGAGCGGAAGAAACACTATTTCGATCTTCGCTTAGAGTATCGGCAGGCAAATATAATCTCCATCTGGAAGGCCAATAAGCCAGGCCTATGGAGTTCGCAGGTTATAGCACAAGTCTTCGACTAGGGACCTGTTGCTACAATGCATTTAGAAAGACGTACAGGAGCGGGAGTACTGAAGAATTCATTTACTCGATGAACCATGTGCTCAATCCTTCGTCTTCGGAGAATCGTAAATAAAGTTAAAAGCCTGCGGGTCCTAAGGAGATTTCCCCGGTCGGAGCCAAATTATTCCGACAAAGCAGTAGGAGAAGAGACCGAAAATTTCATAGGATTGTAAAAAGTAATAGCGTTCTAATGTAATATATAGGCTTGAGTTATGCTCAACATGTATTTTCCTCATCTTTCCGAGATAATATAAATACATTTCTTCCACGTTTTGTTGATAGAATAAACATAATTAGATAGATTCTTATCTTCAATACTTCCACATCGATCCTCTTATATCGATAAAGAAATACTCAAACACCGCTTGCTTGATCGAGCAATAGATAAATATTTTAGTGGACCTAAAATTAATAAGGAAAATGTTGCCATTAATCATTGGCACTGCCGGATTTCCATAGTCGCATGATTTTTTGGTCGAGAGTTCTGTTCGAACGAACCGATCATGATTCTTCCAAGTCGAACAATGACTGTAAAAACATCTGAATGAACTGAACTTGAACCTAAATTGCCAATCTTCATCAATAATGTTATAACTATGTCATATCGGTCTGGTGTTTAGAATGTTATAAATTTTCCTACATGCCCCGTTAAGTCGTGCGTCCTTATAACCAAACAGGGCCCTATTTCTTCGGGAAACGTAACGGTCAGTCCATTTATTACTTACATCCCAACCGTCCGTGATTTGTTATCTGGACCATTGGTTCAAAAACTTTGCTGCTATAAATAGTTCTCCTTTAGTTTATCCAATACTCTTCATTTTCTCTATTATGCTTTGTCCGACCGATATGGGTCGAATCTTGCTTTCGGTTCGTATTGCTTCCAAAATAAAGAAATTTGAGATAAGGGTTCGAACCTTATTCTTCGACTCTGGTCTTTTTGGTGTAACCCTCTTCGCTTAGAATATCGACAGGCAAAAGAACTTGCGCCTAGAATACCGGCAGGCAACCTGTTTTTCCCAGACATATCATTTCTGGTGCAGGTTAGACCTCTGGTTTCTTGGCGTAGTATCCGATCGGGCAGCTGGTTATTCTGAGAGGAGTTCTTTAAATCTGAGGCATCAGCTTCCTCGAGGGCTTTCTTGAAGTATAGTTCCTTCGAGCTTCCTTGAGCTGCCTCTGCTAAGATAACCCTTTGCTGCACCGGGTTGGATTATCCTGTAAACAGTGATTGAGTATTTCAATCATTGTTTACTGATGATGATCTAAGGTCGGTTCGAAGCCCAGGAGAGGAGCTGCGATCCGGCCCTTACCCCGTTCGAAGCTGGATGTGCGACACGTGGCTAGTGATAGCTAGGATGAATCACCGCTGAGTTCTGCATCTGGGGCGATCTTAGGGAATGAAGACTGAGCACGTAACATGGCAGAATTATTCGTAGAACTTGTAATAGGATAGTAGCGATCGTATTGTACTTCTTGAGCTCGAAACCTATTCGAGGCTTTACTTTGTAACTTATTTGAAGAATATTAATGATAGAGCTTTCGTTCTCTGATCGAATTTCACCGTTTAAATAATTTGTTGCCGTTGTTCAAATGTTCAACTCATCCCAATCGAATCGAGAAAAATAGAAGTAACCGATAAATAATGTATACAGATTATGTGATTGAACTCATAAATAGCTGATTTGAGGAATTTGTTTTTGAAAGTAACAAATATGATGATCGAAAAAATAAATTCCGACCATCGATAAGCTCTGATCGAGTCGACCGGACTAACTCTATGTTAGTTTGTTGTGGGCTACCTCGGTGGAACTTCTATTTACTTTCACACTAGAAAATGGATCCTTGTGGAAAATCAATCCATCGGGAAAAAATAGATAAGCTGTGCAATCCCCGGATAAAATCGCTAATATTAAGCTCGGAAGTTTATTGTATAAGCATTATCTTCGATCTCGAACTGATGAACGCCCTAATAGTCGGAGGGCCGCCTTGGATAACGAATAACAGAGTTTCAGACTTAGTAAGGTTTTCAGCTAATATATGGATTTCCCCTCGTGGTAGGCATATTTCGGTCTAATACTCGAATAAGGGCCCCACGGTGGGCGCCAATTGATCTTACGTGATTTCGTTTGTTCGATCAAGGATGGGTTGTAGTGCAATAATAACAATATTCAAAGGAAAGTAAAGATCAATAGTAATGGTATTCGAATTAGTTGGGTACAAATACAAGAATTTAGGGTCCTACTCGAGCATTATTGGATGCCGTACAAACTAGAGGAGCGAAATACAAATGACCAAAGCTATACTACATTTCCCAAGTTTGTCCGAGCTGCAGTCTCGAAGCAAGAGCCCCCCCCCAGGGAAGTTGTTTGTTGTCATAAATGCGTGGGTATTTATAGCTGAACTGACGGGCTTGGGCCTGGGCTCGGCCCAACAGTACCCTTCGATCTTGGGTTCTGAAATGAGCTCGGAACAGTCAATACTATGCCCTGGACCAGCTCTTGGTTTCTGGAGATAGTATCTAGTGTTATTCGAATAGCATCGGGCCCACAGAGGCAAGGAATCTAAATTACCCCTCATCACGTAGTCATGAGTGATCTCAGGGTTTCAACCAATCGCTTAAATGTGTTCGCGAAAGATGAAGATGGCCATTTGTTTATATTATGAATAAACAGTTCGTATTAATTGATAAATCAAAGATTCTTTCAAGATAAAATAATGTTCCTATTACAAGCTATTTCATTGGCTTGCAGGGCACTATCCTATCAATCTCCCACTTGCCCTAAAGCCAATCACAAACGTTTCTAAGACCCATCCTTCCAAGATGCTCCTCGAACACCTTTTGTGATAATGGCTTAGTTAGTGGATCAGCTACGTTATCCTTCGAGTCGACACGCTCCATATGAATGTCTCCTTTACCTATGATCTCCCTGATCACGTGGTATTTCCTCAATACGTGTTTGGACTTGTGGTGTGATCTCGGCTCTTTCGCTTGAGCAATTGCCCCATTGTTGTCACAGTAGACTACTATGGGATTTGCTATGCTAGGTACCACATCCAGCTCTTGGATGAAGTTTCTCATCCAAACACTTTCCTTCGCTGCATCTAATGCGGCGATATATTATGCTTCAATGGTTGAGTCTGCAGTGGTCGACTTTTTGGAGTTCTTCCAACTCAACCCGGCGCCGTTGAGGCAAAATATATATCCAGAATTGGATTTAAAATCATCCACGTCAAACTGGAAACTCGAATCAGTGAATCCTTCGAGCTTCAATTCTCCACTACCACCGTAGACCAAGAACATATCCTTAGTCCTTCTCAGGTACTTGAGGATAGCTTTTACGGCGGCCAGTGTTCCTCCCCTGGATTTGACTGGTAGCGGCTCGTAGCACTGAGAGCGTGAGATACGTCAGGTCTAGTACATAACATTGCATACATTATGCTGCCAATGGCAGATGCATAAGGTATGAGAGACATTCTCTTTCTTTCTTCATCACTCGTAGGGCACATTGATTTAGAAGGATAGATTCTATGTCTCATTGGAAGCAATCCTTTCTTGGATTCTTCCATACCGAATCTCTTCAGTATAATGTTAATGTACTGGGACTGGGAGAGTCCTAACATCTTCTTCGATCTATCTCTATAGATACGTATGCCTAGTACGTAAGATGCGTCTCCCGTATCCTTCAGGGAGAATTGCGTGGATAACCACGCTTTTGTCTGCGTCAACGTTCTGATATCGCCTCCGATCAACAGAATGTCATCGACATATAACACAATAAATTGTACCGAACTCCCATCGAACTTCTTGTACACACATGACTCATAAACGTTCTTGATGAAACCATACCCCTTGACTGTCTCATCAAAACATATGTTCGAGGTTCGGGACGCCTGTTTTAGGCAATAGATTGACCTTTGAAGTTTGCAAACCTTGTGCTCACTTCCTTTAGATGTAAAGCCTTTTGGCTGTTGCATATAAATTTCCTTATCAATGTCGCCATTGAGAAAAGCGGTATTTACATCCATTTGCCATATCTCATAATCATACCACGCGGCTATGGCTAATAGTATCTGAATGGATTTAGACATCGCTGCTGGCGAGAAGGTTTCCTCATAGTCTATTCCAGGCCTTTGAGGATAACCTTTTGCCACAAGGCGAGCCTTATGAGTTAGTATCTCTCCATTCATTCCTAGCTTGCGCTTGAAGATCCACTTACAGCCAACAGGGATAGTTCCCTCAGGTGGATCAACCAAAGTCCATACTTTGTTGGAATGCATGGAATCCATTTCGGATTGCATTGGCTTCCTGCCACGCACCCGAATCTATGTCTGACATAGCTTCTTCGTATGTCCTTGGATCAGTGTCCAATTGATCATTTTCGTGAATAAAGCCATACCTCTCATGCTCTCTACGAATTCGATCGGACCTACGAAGTACTGGTGTACTAGATGGTTCAACGGGTTCAGGATCAACTCCCACTGTTTATGGGGATGGGTCCTTTTCCTGGACTTCATCAAGTTCTACGGATATCCCGCTTCTTTTAGTGAGGAAGTCATCCTCCAAGAAGTGGGCGTTCCTGGACACAAACATCTTTTGTTCCTTAGGGTCGTAGAACAGGTATCCAATGGATTCCTTTGGATACCCCACAAATTTGCACAAACTAGATCTACTTTCTAGTTTATCTCATTTCTTGTTTCTTACATAGGCAAGAGATCCCCATACTCGTAAATATGAGTATATGGGTGCTTTACCAAACCAGTCTTGGTATGGCGTCGTCGGCACCGACTTTGAAGGTACAATGTTAAGTATCTTCGAAGCAGGTAATAGGGCTTGGCCCCAAAACAAAAAAGGAAGGTCGGCGAAACTCATCATGGAACGAATCATGTCTAACAAAGTTTTGTTCCTTCTCTCAGACACACCATTCAACTGCGGTGTTCTAGGAGGAGTTCGCTATGAGAGAATTTCATTCTCTACAAGATAATCGAGGAATTCTTGACTTATGTATTCACCACCTCGATCCGACAGAAGTGCCTTGATACTATGTCCAAGTTGATTCTCAACTTCCATTCGAAACTCTTTGAATTTATCAAAAGCTTAGGACTTGTACTTCATCAGGTATACATACCCATAACGACTGAAGTCGTCTGTGAAGGTTATGCAGTATGAGAATCCTCCTCTCGCACTGACACTCAGTGGTCCACAAACATCAGTATGGATTAAATCCAAGGTTTGTTTGGTTCGCTCTGGTTTCCCAGTGAAAGGCGCTTTGGTCATTTTTCCCTTGAGACAGGACTCGCAAGTTGGGAGATCATCTAGGTTCTTTATTTCAAGAGCCCTAGAGGAGACCAACTTTTGAATTCTACTCTTGGAAATATGTCCAAGCCTAGCGTGCCAAGGTTGTGGATTGTTTTCATCTTGTTTTCTTTTCTTTGATTGAATGTGCATGACATTAGAATTAACAGGTTCTAAGGAATAAAGAACATCTATCAGAGTACCACAAACATAAGTAAAACCACATTTCATTATGCTAAAATTTCCATTTGAAATGGAAAAACAAAAACCATCATTATCCAGCAAAGGAATAGAAATAATGTTTTTGATAATTGTTGGTACGTACAAACAGTCTTTCAAAACCAAAGAAAAATTTCCTAGGACTAATTCAACGTCTCCTATGGCCTCTGCCGCAACCCTAGCTCCGTTTCCAAAGCGCAGGATTCTGATTTAACCGTTTTTCGTCGGGTTAATTTAATATCAGTGAATTTGTGATATCGGGGGTTTGGATATCGAATTATTCAGTATATTGGGTTCTGTTACTTTATTCTGGATGGATCGTTTACAAAGAAAAGCAAAAATCAAAGGCAAGAAGTAAAACCATTAACGAAATTAAGAACGCAATGATATGGAGGTAAAGTTCTGCAATAATAATGGATATTATTGAGTTCTATTGTTATCAATGTATTCTTGTGTAATCTCAGAATTAAGAGAATTCATAGGTCTCTTATACAAATGAATAACTAGGTATTTATATTACGCTAAACCTAGTATTACAAGGAATCATAGTCCTAGTTGGACTCGGCCCAACCTATCCTTCTTGGGTCCGGAGTGTAATCTTTACTCGGAGCGAGCGGCATCAGGCTGGGTCAGTAAGAAGATCTCGATCCGTTAGAGTTGGTCGAATCGATCTTGTAATCTTTGTTCGATCAGACTAGTATGTAGGGTGCGAAATAGCCCCCATCAGTACTCCCTCACTTCTTCGAGCGTATAGATAATAGGAGCTCGTAGAAGTAGATAAAACTTGTCGACTGTTTCTTTTCTATGAACGGAGCCTCGTTAAAAACCTTACTTAAGAAAAAACCCAGTGGGAAAAAATCTTAAGTAAGGAAAAGAGTGCTACGTATCATAGATAGTCGTTTCTTCTGTCTAATTATGGATCGCCACGCGTCCATTCAGGAGGCTTTTTGTATCCTTCCGTTTTTGGCGGGAATTTGAGTAGCTGCGATGAGTTCGAAACGTCTTTTCTCATTTCCTTATAAATAGGTGACTTTCGAGTTTGCCATTTCTCTTTTATATTTGCTTTTAGATCGCAGTCATTTTCTAGTTTGGTCGTTCGTCGTATAAAATTTTCCTTTCATCGACCTTCTTCTTCCGAGAACTAAAATATAGATGGCTTCCGTAAGAAGGTCTTCTTCTTCTCCTAGAGAGATCATCGCCCCCGATAACGAGGAGGAGTTACATTCTAATCCTCTGGGTGAACAAACTACGGTCTCTGACCTTGTTATCCCTGTAGAAGATACTTACAAGGTACGAATCCTTTCCGATGCGGACGTAGCCGCCCGAGCCAAAAAGGGCAAAGGTACTGTTCCTCAGATTTCTGAACCAATTGAGGATCTAGCTTGCGCATATACAGAGGAAACATTCCCCGAAGTCGTGAATAGCTATACCAAATATTTTCCGGAGGGTTCTGAGATAATTCTCCCTTCACCTACTGATAGGGTTACTACCCCGCCGGAGGGATGTCGAGCCTTTTATACGGCTCATTTTAATAGCGGACTGCGTCTTCCTTTGTCTCCCCTTTTCCTGGAAGTTCTGAAAACTTTCAGCGTGTGCTTGACACAACTGGTTCCAAATTCTGTTGCTTTCGTGGTTTGTTTTTCCGTTCTGATGATTGCAAAGGGGTTTAAACCTTCTTTCCGCAATTTTACGCAACTTTTCCGTTTTAATATTTCTAGTTCTTCAAATCGTGGATATTTCTTTGCTAGTCAGCGACCTAGCCGAGCGATTTTTGATGCTCCGGTTTCTAGTAATCCTTCATGGAAATCTTATTTCTTCTTTGTTCGTCCTCCGTCTAATCTCCGTTCGGTGGATGGTTCGACCATACCTTTTTCATGGGATCATGGCTCTAGTTGGATTCCTGGAGGTCGCTCATCAACTGGCGAACTTGTTCCCGACGATGTACGATTTATAACTGAGATTCCCGAGATGCGTACAAACAAATATCAAAGTGCTCTTCTGATTGGGGAAGCTTTTCTTCGTAAGGCGGGGTTAAGTGTCCATAATTTCCCCATCAGTTCATCACCTGAACCTCTTGGTTAGCATTTTATTTGACCTTTAGTATTGTCGCTATACTTTTTATACGGAGAAATTAACTTTATTTTGTTTCTTTTTCAGCTCATATGGTAGAAAACTCCCGACACTCTTCGAAGGGAAAAATGGTGCTGTCGAAATCTTCCAAGTCAGTGGAGAATAATCCTATCGAGCAGAGGGCGTCTCGAAAGAGGGAATTGGAATTGGGTCACGAATCCGAGGAGAATAGAGAGGAATCTCCGGATTCTCCACGTGAGTCCCCTATTTGTCAGGGCATGGGATCCGGTTATCCTCCGCTTCATCTTAGAACATCTTTGGGTATTCGAGGATGTCGTAGCTGGTCGATGCCTCATCCCACTAATAATCCAGTTGATAGAAAGAGGAGTTACTATGGACGTTCTGGTGACGACCTTTCTTTACTCGGGGATAAACATCCAAATCCTACTCTGGTCGAAATGATCGAGGATCATTTAGAGGGAAGGAGGGCCGCTGGTTATTCCGAGAAGGATTCTCTTATTCATGATAATAACGAGAATGCGGTCGATAAGGCGACCCGTATTCTTTTATCTGGCGTTCATACTCGCGATCTTAATAAGCTTCTTCATAAGGATCCTTTGGAGAAATTCCAGCGAGCTTCTCTTTACGCTGAAAAGGTGAGATCCTTTTCTTTCTTATTATTCAGATGAAGTGATATTTTAAGATTTTCTTAATTCGCTAATTCGTTTCTTTCTGACCCCTTCGTTATTTCAGGTTAACACCTGTCTGACATCATACGCCTATGAAAATTCTCTTTGGAAACAACAGTGCGAATTCCTTGAAGAGAAATATAAAGTTTTACTTCACAAATCTTCCGGTTCAGAAGTTGGTCCCTCGACATCTTCCTCTGTTCCTGTCGTAGAGACTCGTGCTGCCGGGACCGAAGATCAAGAAATGCTAGATAGAGTGATAGAGGTTTCTCGCGCTCAGGAACAAACCAATCAAATGGCAAGAAAATTAGAAGAATTGCAGTTGCAGAGCACGACTCGGATTAGTGAGCTTGAATCTCAAGTGTCAAGCCTTGAAGCTTCTTTAGAGGAGTATGAAAATGACGTCCCACTTAGGCAAAGGGATCGATATGTTAGGAAATCTGATGAACAAGTCGTTCGTGAATTCCTCAACTCTCCTGTTCATACGGCGTTGGTGTACCGGATGGTCGGCCCTCTTCTTGAGAATACTTTTAAAAAATCGATTCATCAACTGGTCGCTTTGGAGATGATCGACGATCGTCGGAAGGAGTATTTTAAGGCAGCTCATATCCGGTTGAACCGTTATGGCGAGCTTTATTCTTCTTCTGAGGTTCCAGATGTCGAATATCAAGGTTTTCCTCTGGCTCATCTTGTCGAGGAATTTGGAAATCCATTGCCGATTCCTCCTTCTGATGTTAACGATGAGCTCGATAATACTTTCATCGATCCAGTAGATGAAGAGGAAGAAGAAGACGATACAGGCATGACTGAGGACGTCGATAGTGAGCAGAAGATTCCGGAAAGCGACCAGGCTTCTTGAAATAGTGATTTATCTTTAAAATAATCTTTGTAATTATCCGCTTGTAGGTTTAATTGCAGCTTAGCTTTCCCTACTTTGTACACTAAACGTTTCTTATTCTGACAGTCGTGTCCTTTCACATTCGCTGTAATGATTCAGACAAATCATTTAATTTGCCGTAATCATTATGTATGTGTCTTTTCAAATTCTAGCGTTTGCTCCAAGGTCAGTTTTCCTGTTTCGCGCCCTTTCTTCGGGTCAGTCGCGTCTTTTCGTGTAGTATAAATACGAGAGGTAAAATTTGACTTGTCTTTTTTACTGCTATACTCTTCTCTTAACATAATACTCTTTCTTGAGCTAGTCGATAAACTTCCTCGATATTAATTTATATTTTTCCGTAATCCGATCATGAGTAACCTTTTCGGTAATACTTCGAAGCGACCTTCTCGTGAGGGCGCTAGGGATAATAGATCGAAGAAATTTCGAAGAGAAGGGCCTTCGATGGAGCCTCCTCGTTCGTCCTCAGTTAGTAGTTCGATGATCGATACTCCTATTACCACGTTCCAACCTTTGTCAGAAGTTAGTTTGTCGCTCCTCCAACCAAACTTTTCTTCTACCCCCGCGGGAGGTAATAGATCTTTCCCAGGTCGATTAGCTTTCGGAGACCCATCCAACATGGAACAGGTTTACGACATACCTGTTTCTTCAGGTTTTTCTTCTTACGAGTATGGATCTCATGGAGGGGATTTTGTTAGTTCCCTTCCTTTTTCTACTTCTACTGCCCTGCTAGTTAGTGAAGGGCAAGTCGGTGATGGTTTTTCTGTCAATCCTTCCATAACGCAGTCTATTTCGCAATATGGTCCTGAATATCTGTTTCATGATACCACTGTAACGACTGCTTCTTTTGAGTCTGGGGGACCTTCTGGGGGTCGATCTGGGTCGAGGTCTGGTCGTCGGACCATTATATCTGCTTCCGGCAAAGAGACCTCTGTTAGTCCCGACGAGAGGGACTCCCCTCGTCCGTTAGATGATCGCTGCGTGCTTATGCAGGTTAATGACATTCTTTTGTCGGAGACTCCACGTTCCGACGGTGTCCCTTTGACAAGCGAACTGCCTGGTTCTGTTGAACCTGATGCTTTGTCTTGGGACTTAGGCATGAGTACTATTTTGCCCGGTGAATTGAGGAAGCTCGAAGGTACTTCCAATGTTCGCCTTGTTCAATCTCTGGTGAAGATATGTGAACAGGTAAACATATTTCGAACATTTTTCCTGTTCTTTGTTTTGAATTCTTTGTTGTACGGCGGTTTTTCTTACTCTTTTCTGTTTTTAGGGCAAGTATTTTGCACTCCAGCTGGGTGTGCAAAATGATGAACTGTGGAATAGTCGGAGAGCTCTTCAAGTTCAGCTGGAGTCGGAGAAAGCTAAAACCAGGGGTTTGGAGCTGCAGCTGCAACTTGCTAAAGATGATCTCCAAAAGTTAGAGGCTGACAAAGTTATTCTTGAGAAAGAGAAAGGCGACCTAGTTCAGGCTGCCGCGTCGGCAGAGGGATCTCGTCAACAGGCATATGATGATGGTTATGATGCCGGTTATCTTAAGCGCCAGGAGGAGTTGATGGCATTTGCTGGTAACCTAACTCCTCGGAGGCCTGTTTCTGCTGGTCGCCCCTCTGGCGATTCTTCTCAATGATTTTTATTCGATCTGGCAGACCTTGGACTGTCTCTTTCTTTTTTTTTTTTTTTTTTTTTTTTTTTTTTTTTTTTTTTTTTTTTGTCGCCCAACATTTGTGCATTCGTTTGGGCTGAAATTTTGTAATGGGAGAAGTACTAAAATGGAAATATTATGATCTCTTCTGTAGGCAGATTCTTGCCTTGATTCTAATGATATATCTTTTTCATATATGTAATTGCTACGCACAAATATACCATCATGTAGTAATTGACAAAGATTAGTTTTACTTATCTGAATTTTTATTTCTGCGGAGAGATTTGAGTATGGAGAAAGTAAGCTTGATCTTGCTTTGGTCGCTTGTAAGATAACTGAACGGTATAATATTTGCTTCGCATATTTAATCTTTGTTGATCGATCCAGCCGATCGTCGTTGTGTAAACCCTTAGCTGTCTGGTCGATGCTCGATTCATGCCTTATAAATTTGTCCTTATATGACATATATCTTATATAAGGAGGTTATTGTTCCTCCCGTTGAATTTCAGTTCTTCTTTTCCTCAGAGAGAAATTTTCCTTTAGGTGCTTTTCACCTATCCATGTCTTCCATTATTAGCTTTTCAACTATACATATCCCTAACCAGTATATCATACTCTTGATATGGGAGGAATTGGAAAATGTAACAGTCCTGGCCAGATCTGACCCGTTCAGACCTCCTTCAGCAATTCTTTGGAAAATTAGGCAGTGACGGCCTTATAGTTTCGAATAGGGAGGGCTATTCTCCTGATTTCGATGTCAGATTTCTTGGATTCTAAATGGAATTCTTGTATGGCCAACTTAGTAGTCCCCCTATGATGTATGAGGCAGTTACGATCCCCATATGGTGGAGGCTCTGGTCGTTTTTAAGCATTTATCCTCTTTCAACGGTCTAATTTTGCATGCCTTCGTCGAGGAGTTCTTAATATTTTCTATTAGGCGACCCTCATATATGATCGTGCAGGTCGTTTTGGTCTTTGAACTTCTTTAAGTTTTCTTGGATTATTTGTCGATCGCTTCGATCTGTAGATTTGTTTGTCATCGATCTGTTGAGTCGATCAGACGGGGCGCCGTTCCAACTTACTTGCATTTATTTCGGGAAGTCAAAGGGTCGCGTTTTCGTCCCTTGATTAAACTCCTATTATCCGTAGGATCATTCTCACGGGCGCCTATAAATAAGTAGACAGTTTCCTTATTTTCCATTCATAACAATGAAGATCTCTGTTTCTTTAGATTTCATTTTGCCTTCGGACCCCATAATGTTCAAGAAGTCACATTATCGTGATTTGTTCGTTCGCAGTAAAGAAATTGTCCCCAGTCTTGTATTGACGGGTCCCATGTCAGCCCTTCCTTGTATCGACGGATCCCATGAGATCTCTGCCTTAGTCTTCATCACATTAGAGGTCCGTGGTTTCCATCTGCACAAGGAGGGTTCGTACTTTGCCGGCCATCCTCGTCCTTGGAGGTTACTTCCGGATTGATAGACCACCGGGGTGGCCGGTAAAGTTACCGTTTCACGGCGGTCCTGAAGAGATGCTGCTTCAGAGTAAAATGTTTTATAGATAATGTAAAAGCAGTATCTTTTGTGGGTGAATTGAGTACTGCTGGTTATCTGGCTGGTAATGCTCATTTCACCTGGAGGAACATACCGATCTTCAGAGCCTGGCCATCGAACCAAAGAAGTCGACCATCCTGAGCAGCATGCTTCTTAGGTGGTTTATTATGATCGATGAGGTACTAGGGAGGAGATTGGTGTTTCCGTGGACATTGTCGTGAAGATAGTCGATCCCATAGGATCAATTTAACTGGATCATTGTGACGATCTATAGGTAGCAAGCAGATTTTTGTAACGTAGGATATTTGTATGTAATTGATTTGATGAATAAAATGTTATTTTATTCCTTGCATCTTCTTTGTCGTTTGATAATTTTATTTACGAGGAGTAATTTCCGAGCAGATGAATACATACTTGATTTATCTTTCAAAACTTTAGGAGTATCAGCGGATCTTTTTTAGATCGTTAGGAGTAGATCGAGGAGTTTTTATTGAGCTTATCAATGTGTACTCAATCTTGCTATAATTTAGACTTAGGATTTCATAACAAAATCCTTCTTTGTCGTTGTAATTAATCGAGGAGTTTTTATTGAGCGGATCAATGTTTACTCAACTCGTTTTGTTTAGACTTAGGTTTTTAACCCAAAAATCTCTTTGATCGTTGAACATATACCGAGGAGTTTTTATCGAGCGGATCGATGTTTACTTAACTCGTCTTTGTTTAGACTTAGGTTTTTAGTACCTGAAAGTCTTTTTGATCGTTGAATATATATGTCGAGGAGTTTTTATCGAGCGGATCGATGTTTACTCAACCCTCTTTGTTTAGACTTAGGTTTTTAGTACCTGAAAGTCTTTTTGATCGTTGAATATATATGTCGAGGAGTTTTTATCGAGCGGATCGATGTTTTACTCAACTCCTTTTGTTTAAACTTAGGTTTTCTATACCTGAAGTCTTCCTGATCGCTGTAGATATGTCGAGGAGTTTTTATCGAGCGGGTCGATGTTTACTCAACTTGTTTTATTTAGACTTAGGTTTTTAGTACCTGAAAGTCTTTTTGATCGTTGAATATATTTGTCGAGGAGTTTTTATCGAGCGGATCGATGTTTTACTCAACTCCTTTTGTTTAGACTTAGGTTTTCTATACCTGAAGTCTTTTTGATCATTAAATATATACGTCGAGGAGTTTTTATCGAGCGGATCGATGTTTACTCAACTCGTTTTGTTTTAGACTTAGGTTTTTCGTACCAAAAGTCTTTTTCTCGTTGTAAATAGTTCGAGGAGTGTATATCGAGCGGATCGATGTTTACTCTACTCGTTTTATTCAGACTTAGGTTTTTAATACCTGAAGTCTTTTAATCATCATAGATATATCGAGGAGTTTTTATCGAGCGGATCGATGTTTACTCAACTCGTTTTGTTCAGACTTAGGTTTTTAATACCTGAAGTCTTTTAATCATCATAGATATATCGAGGAGTTTTTATCGAGCGGATCGATGTTTACTCAACTCGTCTTGTTCAGACTTAGGTTTTTAATACCTGAAGTCTTTTAATCATCATAGATATATCGAGGAGTTTTTATCGAGCGGATCGATGTTTACTCAACTCGTTTTGTTCAGACTTAGGTTTTTAATACCTGTAAGTCTTTATGTTTGTTGTGTTCGATCGAGGAGTTTTTATTGAGCGGATCAATGTTTACTCGACTCGTTTTTGTCGTCGGAATGAGGAGTGTTTATTGAGCGGATCAATGTATACTCGACTCATTTATAATTTAGACTTAGGTTTATCACCAAAAAGTCTTTTTTACTGTTGAATATATATATGTCGAGGAGTTTTTATCGAGCGGATCGATGTTTACTCAACTCGTTTTTGTCGTCGGAATGAGGAGTGTTTATTGAGCGGATCAATGTATACTCGACTCATTTATAATTTAGACTTAGGTTTATCACCAAAAAGTCTTTTTTACTGTTGAATATATATATGTCGAGGAGTTTTTATCGAGCGGATCGATGTTTACTCAACTCGTTTTTGTCGTCGGAATGAGGAGTGTTTATTGAGCGGATCAATGTATACTCGACTCATTTATAATTTAGACTTAGGTTTATCACCAAAAAGTCTTTTTTACTGTTGAATATATATATGTCGAGGAGTTTTTATCGAGCGGATCGATGTTTACTCAACTCGTTTTTGTCGTCGGAATGAGGAGTGTTTATTGAGCGGATCAATGTATACTCGACTCATTTATAATTTAGACTTAGGTTTATCACCAAAAAGTCTTTTTTACTGTTGAATATATATATGTCGAGGAGTTTTTATCGAGCGGATCGATGTTTACTCAACTCGTTTTTGTCGTCGGAATGAGGAGTGTTTATTGAGCGGATCAATGTATACTCGACTCATTTATAATTTAGACTTAGGTTTATCACCAAAAAGTCTTTTTTACTGTTGAATATATATATGTCGAGGAGTTTTTATCGAGCGGATCGATGTTTACTCAACTCGTTTTTGTCGTCGGAATGAGGAGTGTTTATTGAGCGGATCAATGTATACTCGACTCATTTATAATTTAGACTTAGGTTTATCACCAAAAAGCCTTTTTTGCTGTTGATATAAATCGAGGAGTGTTTATTGAGCGGATCAATGTATACTCGACTCGTTTCGTTCTAATATTTATCAATATGCTAGTGTAATTCCACAGAGCGTTAATCGAAATAATCGATGTATAGAAAATGCTAAAATTTTTACTAATTGAACTCTAGGCTAAGGCCTTTGTTACAAGGATTAAAACTTGATAAAGTAAAATAAAACGATGCAGTATAATCTGCTAAAATTTATTTACCATAGTATTTCCTAAGGTTGACTGCGTTCCAGGTTCTTGGTAAGGCTGTCCCATCCATGTGTGCAATCTTGTATGAACCTTTCTTTCCTACGCCAATGACGATGTAAGGTCCATCCCAATTTTGTTGTAACTTTCCCACATGCTTGGATACTTCTACCTTTTTCAAAACCAAGTCCCCTTCTTTGAAGGTTCGGACGCGTACCTTTTGATTGTATGCTTTCTCCATATCTGCCTTAGTGGCTTGTAGGCGTACAGCAGCTTTATCTCTTAAGGCTTCTGTTAAATCAACGTCATTTTCCCTCGCCTTTTCATTTTCTTCTTTATTGAACATCTCTATTCTTGGAGTTGGAATTAAAGTTTCCACAGGGATAACAGCTTCCGACCCATATACCAAGCTGAAAGGGGTTTCTCCAGTTGAGTTTCTTACCGTGGTTCGATTAGTTTCTCAACTTCTCTCTTAAGGTGAAAACAATTCTCCGTTCGATGTCCGTGTGCCCTATGGTACTTACAGTATTGATCGTAGTTTCGAGATCCTGGTCTTGGCTGTGCGATTTTTCTCGCCTCGGGAATCCAGTTATTTCTTTCTAGAATTTCCAATATTTCTTCCATTGGAATATTTAACCTCGGGTGTTCTACATGATTCACCCTGCTTCTGGTTGGTTGCTCAGGGTTTCTTGGTCTTTGGTAGAAATTGGGTTGCCTATCTTGGTCGGCTTTGTTGTATTCCAGTTGCTGGAAGACATTACCTCTCCTGAAGGATCGCTCGAAATCCAAAGATTTTTGGATAGGAAACCTGTCATGCCGTTTTGAGCTTGAGGTAGTGGCTTTGTTTTTGTTTTTATCCTTAAAGGAATTCATCTCTTCTTGAGTCATATATTTAGATGCTAGGCTCATGATGTCGGCGAACGTTCTTGGTTGCTTTCGACTGAGGGCATTTCCGAACTGCCAGTTTTTAGTGAGATCGAAGAGGATAGATATTATGTAATCGATATTTGGGGAATCGATTTTAAGCAATTCTACGTTGAATCTGGCCAACCAATCCCTTAGAGATTCTCCTTCTTGTTGATATATAGTTCCAAGGTAGCTCATTGGAAGTTTTTGTCTCTTCTGGCTGGCGAACTGCTGTGTCAATTTGTTACAGAGTTCCCTAAAGCTGAATATGGAGTTGGCAGGTTGTTTCGCGAACCAGTCCAACGCGAGTCCTTCGAATGTGGTTACCATTAATTTGGCAGTGAATTCAGCAGAGTGGGCATATAAATTCATTATATTCGTAAAGCTAAAAATATAATCATCCGGGTCAGTGGTTCCATCATAGCGAGGTAGTCTGCCCGGGACTTGTCCGATCGATTGTGCCTCTTTTATTTCCCTGCAGAAGGGAGAACAGGCCGCAAGGCTTTCCTGGAGTTCCGTGGTTCGGGCCCACGGATTTTGAATAGACCGTAAGCGTTGTTCAAGTCGGTCCTGCACCATCCTTTCAATTTCTCTTTCCGTCAGTCGAGCCGTTCGTGGTCGATCAGGGATTGTATCATCTATATCATCCTCAATAGGGATAATTGTTCGTTCCCTGGATCTACTGCGCCTCGCCGGGGTTTTTCTGTGACCTCGTTTCCTTCGAGGATTGTTGTCGGAGGGTTTCGAATTGTCCTGTTGTGGACTGTGTAGCGAGCGGTGCTCGCTTGGTGGGCTATCAGCTTGTTGAGATACATGATCGTTTTGTCCGGGCGTTCTCCGAGCAGGAATTGTCCTGGCAGCCCTAGGGTTTTGCGGAATTTGATCAAGCACAAGTAATTCTTCCGGGGAGAGTGATTTAAAGAGCATCGCTATTTGTCGTAATTTCTCCTGAGCACCCGGGAGAGGAGCAGGGATCTCGGGGACTTCCGGCTCTTCCTGTATCGTGCCGGGAGGACCTCCTAGGGGTTCATGATCTCGGGGATGGGTATTCTGTAAATTCTCGTCGGTATTGGGAACGTTATTATTGTCGTTCTCCCGTGGATCTTCAGATGTGTCATGACCGGTGGTTGTGTTACTTCTTGCTCCGACACGGGCGCTTTTCCTTGGGCGAGCCATATGTCGATCGAATAATTAACCTAGCCCCACGGTGGGCGCCAACTGATTTAACCGTTTTTCGTCGGGTTAATTTAATATCAGTGAATTTGTGATATCGGGGGTTTGGATATCGAATTATTCAGTATATTGGGTTCTGTTACTTTATTCTGGATGGATCGTTTACAAAGAAAAGCAATAATCAAAGGCAAGAAGTAAAACCATTAACGAAATTAAGAACGCAATGATATGGAGGTAAAGTTCTGCAATAATAATGGATATTATTGAGTTCTATTGTTATCAATGTATTCTTGTGTAATCTCAGAATTAAGAGAATTCATAGGTCTCTTATACAAATGAATAACTAGGTATTTATATTACGCTAAACCTAGTATTACAAGGAATCATAGTCCTAGTTGGACTCGGCCCAACCTATCCTTCTTGGGTCCGGAGTGTAATCTTTACTCGGAGCGAGCGGCATCAGGCTGGGTCAGTAAGAAGATCTCGATCCGTTAGAGTTGGTCGAATCGATCTTGTAATCTTTGTTCGATCAGACTAGTATGTAGGGTGCGAAATAGCCCCCATCAGATTCTATCCCCAGGTTTAAGAGGCCTTACTGCTCCCATCACCTGCAAATCATTGCAGATATGAGAACCGGCTGTGGTGTCTAACACCCATGATGCACAGTTAATAGAAATATTAACTTCAATAAAGAAAATACCTTTGACCACCTCTTTTAGGTAATCAGGGCAGTTCCTTTTCCAGTGCCTTGCTTTCTTGCAGTGGAAACATTCATCTTCTGGGCTTTTTCTTTTCTTCTCGACAACCTTCTTGGTTGTTTAGAAGAGATTACTTTCTTCTTCTTTTTCTTGCCCTTCTTAGGCTTCGCAGCCTTGGGTTGCTCATCAATCATGACAGACTTCTCCCTTTTCAGGGTTGATTCTGCCGTGACCAATAAATTGGTCAGTTCGTGTAGAGCATGTGCTCTATCTTCCATGTTGTAGTTCAACACGAACTGATCAAATGAGCGCGGTAGAGTATGGAGGAGCAGGTCAGTGGAGAGATCAGCGTGCAGGTCTACGTCCAAGTTCTCCAGTTTTTCAACTAGATTAATGAAGCGCAAACAGTGATCCTTCACACTTGAACCCTCAGCCATTCTCATATTGAATAATTATTTTGTAGTCCTGAACCTTTCGGTCCTAGACTACTCTCCAAATAGGTCTCGGAGATGAAGAATTATGTCAGCAGCATGCAACATCTTTGCATGTTGTTTTTGCAGCTCATTGGTCATAGATGCCAGCATGAGGCAACGAACCTGAATATCATCATCAACCCACCTTTGATGGGTAGCTCGTTCCTCTTCCGAAACCCCTTCCGAAAGTGCACCAAGCATGGGTGCATCGAGAATGTAACTCCTTTTCTCAGAGTCGAGGACTATCCTCAGATTTATAAGCCAGTCGACGAAATTTGATCCGTTCAGTTTGTTAGTGTCAAGGATGATAGCTAATGGATTCTTAGACATTTTTGCAGATATGATCTACAAAAGTAAATGATAACGTTTAATTGACTGATCTATATTAATACTTATAATTAACGATGTTGGACTTGTTATCGAAAAAGTTCTCCCACTATTTTCTCGAAACAATTACGCCTTCAATTGTTCGGGAAATCTAATCTCCTAGTAGGTCTTGACGTCCCAGCAGACATTAATTGCACCCACGACTCGCGGCCATACAATTAACTCCTTAGGTAGGTATACTTTTACCAATTGTGTTACTCCACAACCTTCAAGCTATTTTGCCTCGGTCTTCGCACTTATCTAGCACTGCTACATCATAAGTGTTACTAATCGTTAAGTCTAACCCATCAATCATGATGAGCAAATGGCCCCATCGTGAAATCCCCGTAACTGGTTATCGGTCGATTTTCACATCCCGACCAGTCCCCACCCTTGTTGAGTTTAGTTAAAAACAAGAATCAAGGAATTTCGTGTATTGTCCCTTTCTTCGCCTAGGGTGCCAGACTCTGGATCACCTTCAACGATAAGTAGACAACCTACACTAGTCCCTATTGATGGAAGGCTTGGACCTGTAAAACTTCATTTTAAATGTACCCAATATGACTTAATATTAATTTCAAGAGGGGTTTTTCGGGTTTAAGAGTTTGATTAACTCTCCTCGAGATCTCACCGTTCCAGTTATGCATTATCTTTTATTTACGATCTAATATAACTAGCGCGCATCACCATACAAGCTCAGATATAAATACGTAAATAAACTCCTACACACCTAGCATGCATGCTACCATAGTATGTGTTCGATCGGGAGCCTCCTATGCGGACCAGCATCGAGCCAAAGACGATGGTCCTATTGGTCAATCTATTAGGTTTCAAAGAGACCTACTCTATTACACATTTTACCATGCATACATGGCCTTTAGTCTTCTTGGGCTCCCACCTTGCTTGTAACGGGCCACCATCCTAAACTAATAAAACAGTAAAGCCCTATCTATTACAATGGCTCAAAGTGGCACAAAACTTAAGGCTCGCAGACCCAATAAAACCAATAAGATTAAAATAACCAATCACATCTAACCTAAGTGTCAAGGCTCGGCGCGATCGAAAACCACGTAAACAATTTCGCGTAGAGCAAGAAACAAGCAAAACCCATTTTCTTATTTCTTATCCTATTTTAAACAACATTTTAAAATACTTTAGATTCTAGTTTTAAAACCCCTTCCTAAAACAATCTCTAACCATCATTTTAAACCCCTTTAAAATGACCTTTGATTCTCACTTTAAGTCCCTACTAATTATGATAAAAATTGACTTTCCGGATTTACTAAACCCTTTTAGTGCACAAAACAGTTTCTGTTTTTCAACTTTGAAAAATTGCAGTTCGGCCCCTGAATTTTTGAAAATTACATTTTGACCCCTCAACTTTCGGAAATTACAAATCAGCCCCAAAATTTCCAGAATACGCAAATTGGACCAGAAAGCAGAAAATTAACAAAATCTCCAGAAACTTTTGTTTATTGCAAAACAGACCCCAGATATTCGAAAATAGCAAAAACACCCCCTAACCTTTCGTAAATTGCAAAATGGTCCAGATTTTGAAAAATTCCAGAATTTACAATTTGGTTCAGAATTGCAGAAAAACAAAATTTTATTTTCTGTCCAGATTTTTGAAAAATCAAAATTTGCAAAATAGCCCTCCAATTTTCGGAAATTACATTTTAGGCCCAAAAACCGAAAAGTGCATAGATCCGAACATTCAATTTATCATAACAAGCAAGAATAAAAAATCAGAACACAACAATCACATATAATCACACAATTTGATGAGTTCAGGCCTTTTTCATACGTGCATAATAAGTTAGGCTCTGATACCACTGTTGGAATTTCGTGGGTATAATTGTCAACTACAACGGTGCGGAATTTAAAATTTTTATACTCCACATCCCAGGAATCTTATTAGCACATATGAATAAGGTTGAATTTATCTTAGCACATAAATACTAAAATAAATAGGGTGGTAAAATGCAATTTTACCTCACCACAGGCAAGGAGGTGGTTTCTCCGGTCTTCTTTTCGGATCACTAGAGCACCCCAACTGTTGTGCCTCTAGAGAATAGTCCACACCAGTTGGATCTGTGATTACTTCAATCCTCAGGCTAAGAACTAGGAGAAAAGCAGTTCAGATTCAAGAGTTGGATTTAGATCCAACTCTAGATGTAGATCGGAAGAAAGAGAGAGGTGCCCGTCCCTTCTCCACAACCACGGCGGCGGCAGCTTGGTTGTAGAAGGTGGCGGCGGCTAGGGCTAGTGAGGGAGAGGGGGCGGCGGCTAGTGTAGAGAGATTAGGGTTTTAGTGTTTTGCTAGGTTCCTTATGCTTTTGAGTCTCCAAGACTCCTTCTTATAGAAGAGTTCAAACCCTATCCCTAACCCTATCTTTTACATAGCTAATGGGCCATCAGATAAGTTGGTCCATCCCTCTATTTAATTAGTACTTTTAATTAAATAGCCCAAGTCATTTAATTAACCACTTTAAATAAATGACCCATTTATTTAATTAACACTTTAATTAAATAAACCAATAAATCTAATTAAAGATTTACTTTAATTTAATTAATTAGATAAATCTAATTAATTTTCTCTCTCCAAGAATTAACCCTTTAATTCTTTACTTTGATTTAACCCCTTTAAATTAATTCGTTCTACAACTGACTATCACAGTTCCAACTTTTGTGTGTGACCCTCTAAGTTCACCATCAATTGGCCGTAGGCTCACATTTCTGTGATTTAATTAATGTGCAATTAATTATTTAATTAATTGCTCCGATCAATTAAACTACTTTTAATTGACCACTCCAGAATTAATCTCCCATCAATTCAGGAGTACCCACACCTCATGGTCGATGTCTAGCCACAAGCCCATGAGGTCCAACTTCAGGTGAATTGACTTTAGTGAACCTTAAACCTCTTTATAAGTACCATGTACACACGGTCCTTCTAACGACTAATTTCCCGATCGAGACCTAGGGTGTGTGAATTGGTCGGCACCTCTAATCATCTCAATTCTGTACTTTCTAATTCTGGATAATATTTCCAGTGTGACTGCTAAATCTGTAAACCCCTTTCCAAATTCGTCACTGACCATGGCCATGGATTTCTCGGAATGTATCATCTAAGAATGTACAGGAAATTCTCTCATCCATTACAATGAGTCGGTAGATCCTATATTGATGCTAACCATCAGCGCATACGACTATACGTACCCAACGTAGGCGCACAATGGTCAAGCTATGTGACCGGCTCCTAAATCAAAGTACGCACACCCGTATACCGAATTCGCCCTAGCACCTCAAGTCTAAGGACTAAATCGTACACTGTTATAAGTCTTGAGAGACATCCCACCACCGATATTCTTTTACGCACTTCCCCAATGGTCTCTCTGTTCGGGTCGTTCGGTGCGTTCAATCCCCTATCGAACCACATAGTCATATGCACTGACATCAAAATGTCTTGTTCATGAAACCACAACAAATTCACTTCATGTGAATCATGCATAATCGTACAAGTCTTGACGATTCATTCGATACCCCGTCTCGACATGAATCTATGACTTGGAACATTTTCGAGATCACGACCTTTGAGACTGTTTCATGATAGATCGCACTCAGTCCTGAAGTGTATAGTCCCGTAGTCATGAGTGATCTCAGGGTTTCAACCAATCGCTTAAATGTGTTCGCGAAAGATGAAGATGGCCATTTGTTTATATTATGAATTCTCGATAAAATAAACAGTTCGTATTAATTGATAAATCAAAGATTCTTTCAAGTTAAAATAATGTTCCTGATTTAACCGGATTTCGTCGGGTTAATTGAGTTATCAGTGAATTTGTGATATCGGGGGTTTTATATTATTTAGGGCTCTGTTACTTTATTCCGGATGGATCGGTTACAAAGAAAAGCAATATTCAAGAACAAGAAGTAAAAACCACCAAACAAAACTATGAAACACACCGATATGAAGGTAAAAGCTTAGTAATAATATTGTATATTATTAAGTTGTGCTGTTGTAAGCAGTGTTAAATCCTGTATTCTTAGAGTTCAGGAATTTCGTGTCCCCCTATACAATGATTAACTAGGTATTTATATAATGCTAAACCTAGTGTTACAAGGAAACATAGTCCTAATAGGACTCGGCCCAAATATCCTTCTTGGGTCCGGAGTGTAATTCTTCTATCGAAGCGAGCTACGCCTGGCCGGGTCTGCAAGATGATCCCGATCTGTTAGGTTTGGTCGAATCGATCTTATCTGCTTCGTTTGATTCGAATAGTAAGTAGGGTGCGAAATAGCCCCCATCAGTACTCCCTCACTTCTTCGAGCGTATAGATAATAGAAGCTCGTAGAAGTAGATAAATCTTTTACGACTGTTTCTTTTCTATGAATGGAGCCTCATTAAAAACCTTACTTAAGAAAAAACCCTGTGGGAAAAAATCTTAAATAAGGAAAAGAGTGCTACATATCATAGATAGTCGTTTTCTCTGTCGAATTACGGATCGCCACGCGTCTATTCAGGAGGCTCTTCGTATCCTTCCGTTTTTTGGCGGGAAAATGAGTAGCTGCAATAAGTTTGAAACGTCTTTTCTCATTTTGTTATAAATAGGTGACTTTCAAGTTCGCCATTTCTCTTTTATACTTCCTTATAACCTGTACCCATTTTTCTGCCTGGTCGTTTATCTCATAAAATTTTCTCTTTTGTCGATCTTCATTTTTGGGAAACCAGAATATATGGCTTTTGTAAGAAAATCCTCTTCTTCTTCTAGAGAGATCGTCGCTCCTGATCACGATGAGGAGATGCACCCTAATCCTTTGAGCGAGCAATTTACAGTATCTGAGATCGTTGTTCCCGTAGAAGATACTTTCAAAGTACGAATCCTTTCTGATGCAGACGTGGCTGCCCGAGCCAAAAAGGGCAAAGGTACCGTTCCTCAGATTTCTGAACCGATTGAGGATGTAGCTTGCGCATATACAACGGAAACATTCCCGGATGTTGTGAATAATTACGCCAAGTATTTTCCGGAAGGTTCTGAGATAATTCTTCCTTCTTCTACTGATAGAGTCACATCTCCCCCGGAGGGATGTCGAGCCTTTTATACGGCTCACTTCAATAGTGGATTGCGTTTTCCTTTGTCTCCCCTTTTTCTCGAAGTTTTGAAAACTTTCAGTGTGTGCTTGACACAGCTGGTTCCAAATTCTGTTGCTTTTCTGGTTTGTTTTTCCGTTTTGATGATTGCGAAGGGCTTTAAACCTTCCTTTCGTAATTTTACACAGCTTTTTCGCTTTAATATTTCTAGTTCTTCAAATCGTGGATATTTCTTTGCTAGTCAGCGGCCTAGTCGAGCAATCTTTGACGCCCCTGTTTCTAGTAATCCTTCATGGAAATCTCATTTCTTCTTCGTTCGTCCTCCATCTAATTTTTGCTTGGCGGATGGTTCGACCATGCCTTTTTCGTGGGATCATGGTTCCAGTTGGATTCCTGGAGGTCGCTCTCCGACTGGAGAACTTATCCCTGACGACGTACAGTTTATCACTGAAATCCCCGAAATGCGCGCAAACAAATATCAAAGTGCTCTTTTGATCGGGGAAGCTTTCCTTCGTAAGGCGGGGTTAAGTGTTCATAACTTTCCCACCAGTTCATCTTCTGAATCCCTTGGTTAGTACTTTATTTTATCTTATTGCTGTAACTATACCTCTTATATGGAGAAATTAACTTTTACTTTGTTTCTTTGTTTTTTTAGCTCATATGGTAGAAAACTCTCGGCACTCTTTGAAGGGAAAAATGGTACTGTCGAAATCTTCAAAATCCGTAGAGAACAACCCCATCGAGCAGAGAGCTTCACGAAAAAGGAAACTGGAGTTGGGCCATGAGTCCGAGGATAATAGAGGGGAATCTCCAGATTCTTCTCGTGAGTCCCCCATTCGTCAGGGCATGGGATCTGGTTATCCTCCTCTTCACCTTAGAACATCTTTGGGTATCCGAGGATGTCGTAGCTGGTCGATGCCTCATCCTACTAATAATCCAGTTGATAGAAAGAGGAGTTACTATGGACGTTCAGGTGACGACCTTTCTTTACTCGGAGATAGACATCCAAAACCTACTCTGGTTGAAATGATCGAGGATCATTTAGAGGGAAGGAGGGCCGCTGGTTACTCCGAGAAGGATTCTCTTATTCATGATGATAGTGAGAACGCAGTCGATAAGGCAACTCGCGTTCTTTTGTCTGGTGTTTTCACTCGTGATCTCAATAAGCTTCTTCATAAGGATCCTCTGGAGAAATTCCAGCGAGCTTCTCTTTACGCCGAGAAGGTGACATCTTTTTTACTTTAATCATATTTAAAGGTCTTCCTTAATTTATTAATCCATCTCTTTTTCTTGCTCTTTTTGTTCTTCAGACCAAAACTTGTCTTGCGTCATACGCCTATGAAAATGCGCTCTGGAAACAACAGTGCAAGTTTCTGGAAGAGAAGCATAAAGCTTTACTCCATAAATCCTCTGGTTCAGAGGTTGGTCCCTCAACATCTTCTTCCGTTCCCGTCGTAGAGACTCGTGCTACCGGGACTGAAGACCAAGAAATGATAGATAGGGTGATGGAGATTTCTCGTGCTCAAGAGCAGGCCAATCAAATGGCTAGAAAGTTAGAGGAATTGCAGTTACAGAGCACGACTCGAATTAGTGAGCTTGAATCTCAAGTATTAAACCTTGAAACTTCTTTAGAGGAGTATGAAAAGGATGTCCCACTTAGTGGACTTAGGGATCGATACGGTAGGAATCCTGATGAGAGAGTCGTTCGCGAGTTCCTTAATTCTCCTGTTCATACGGCGTTGGTGTATCGGATGGTTGGTCCTCTTCTTGAGAACACTTTTAAGAAGGCGATTCATCAGCTGGTCGCCTTAGAGATGATCGATGACCGTCGAAAGGAGTATTTTAAGGCGGCGCATATTCGGTTGAATCGCTATGGTAAACTTTATTCTTCTTCCGAGGTTCCAGATGTTGAATATCAAGGTTTTCCACTGGCTCATCTTGTCGAAGAATTTGGGAATCCATTACCGATTCCTCCTTCTGATGTTAATGATGAGCTCGATGACACTTTTATCGATCCAGAGGATGAAGAAGAAGAAGAAAACGACATACGCATGACTGAGGACGTCGGTAGCGAACAGAAGATTCCGGATAGCGATCAGGCTTCTAGAAATAGTGATTCACTTTTGAAATAATCTTTGTAATTATTTCCTTGTAAATTTAACTGTAACTTTAGCTTATTTTGTACGTTAAACGCTTCGTATTCTGACAGTCGTGTCTTTTCACTTTCGCCGTAATAATTCAGACAAGTCATTTAATTTGCCGTAATCATTATGTGAGTGTCTTTTCGAATTACAGCGTTTGCTCCAAGGTCAGTTTTCCTGTTTCGCGCCCTTTCTTTGGGTCTGTCGCGTCCTTTCGTGTAGTATAAATACGAAAGGTAAAAATTGGACTTGTTTTTTACTGCTATACTCTTCTCTTAACAGAATACTCTTTCTTTAGCTAGTCGATAAACTTTCTCGGTAGTAATTTGTATTTTTCTATAGTCCGATCATGAGTAACCTTTTCGGAAATACTTCGAAGCGACCTTCTCGTGAGGGCGCTAGAGATAATAGATCTAAAAAATCTCGAAGAGAAGGGCCGTCGATAGAGCCTCCTCGTTCGTCCCCAACAATTAGGTCGGAGATCGATACTCGTTGTATTGTTTCTGAACCTCTTTCCGTGGTAAACTCGACGTTTTCAGAACCAATCTTTTCTACTTCCACTCAGGAAGGAAACATGCCTTCCCCTGGTCGATTACCTTTTGGGGATATGTCCAACGAAGAACCGGCTTATAATATAGCTGTTAGTTCCAACACTTCTTCTTTTGAGCACGTTTTCCACGGAGGGGATTTTGCTATTTCCCTTCCTTTGTCTACTTCTACTGCTCCCACTGTAAGTGGAGGGCAAGCTGGTGATAGCTTTTTTGTCAATCCCTCTACGACACAATCTATTGTGCAGGATTGCCCTGAATTTTTGTTTCGCGATACCACTGTGATGACTACATCCTTTGAATCAGGAGGACCTTCCGAAGGTGGGACCGGTTCCAGGTCTGGTCGTCGAACGGTTATTTCTGCCTCGGGCAAGGAGACCTCTGTTAGTCCCGATGGGGGAGAATCTCCTCGTCTATTAGATGATCGATGTATCTTCGAGCAAGTTAAAGATATTATGTTGTCAGAGACGCCTCGTTCTGATGGTGTTCCTTCCAATAGTGAATTGCCTGGCTCAGTTGAGCCTGATGCTTTGTCTTGGGATCTGGGTATGAGCACAATTTTGCCCGGCGAGTTGAGGAAGCTCGAAGGTACCTCCAACGTTCGCCTTGTTCAATCTCTGGTGAAGATATGTGAGCAGGTAAACATATTCTGAATATTTTTCCTGTTTTTTGTTTTGAATGCCTTGTTGTGTGTCAGTTCCAACACTTTTTCTGCTTTTTTAGGGCAAGTATTTTGCACTTCAGCTGGGCGTGCAAAATGACGAACTGTGGACGAGTAAGCGTGCTTATCAACGTCAGTTAGAGTCGAAAAAGGCTAAAGCTGCAGGGCTGACGCTGGAGCTTCAGATTGCCAGAGATGATCTCCAAAAATTGGAGGCTGATAAAGTTGCTCTTGAAAAAGAGAAAAATGATTTAATACAGGCTGCTGCCCTTGCAGAGGAGTCTCAACGGCGGTCCTATGAGGAAGGGTATGACGCTGGTTATCTGAAGCGTCAAGAGGAGCTGATGGCGTTTGCTGGTAATTTGACTCCTCGGAGGACTGTCTCTAGTAGTCGGCCTTCTGACCGTCCTTCCCAGTGATCTTTGTTCGTCCTGGCAGGCCTTGGACTGTCTCTCTTTTTTTTTTTTTTTTTTTTTTTTTTTTTTTATCGCCCAACTTTTGTGCACTTGTTTGGGCTGAAAATATTTTGTAATGGGAGAAGTACTAGATTGGAAATATTAACCTTCAGACAGATTCTTGCCTATACCTATTTCCTTCGCTTTGTTATGCACAACTTGCATAAATATAATCATCGTAAAATAATCAGTATTATTTAGCATACTTATCTGAAATTGATCTTTGCCAAGAATGTAGAATAAGGTAGCTTTGATCTCGATGTTTGTTTTGCAAATCCAATCTTTGTCGATCAACCCAGTATAGTCCCTTGGGTTATATTCAAAATCATGTTTGCGCATAATCATGCAGATAGTAGGCTTTATTCGTATCGATCTGATTTAGGGAACGTTCAACATTTTGGTTGATGTTCGATCCATGCCTTTGTAAAATTGTCCTTTTGTGACACAACTTTTATATAAGGAGGCTTTTTATACCTTTTGTTGAACTCTTCTTTTCTCATTTTTTAAGATTAAGAGAAAATAATCCTTTCAGAATCCTCCAAATCTTTATGTTTCTCATTATCAACTTGGAACTACTTGTTCTTCAAGCGATGTTTCGTTTATGTCATATCTTTGATATGGGAGGAATTGGAAAGTGCAGAAGTCTTAGTCAGATCTGACCCATTCAGACCTCCTTAAGCAATTCTTTGGTATGTTAGGCAGTGACTCCTTTGCAGTTTCGAATAAGGAGGACTATTCTCCTGATTTCTATATCAGATATCTTGGATTCGAGAGGAGTTCCCGTATGGCTTAGTCAATGGTCATCCATATGATGTATGAGGCAGTGACGTCCCTCGTATGGTGAAGGGTTTGGTCTTTTATCTTTTATCGAGCAACTGTCCTTTTCGCTGTGATTTTAAAGCTTATATGACTTCGTTTGTGGATTCTAGGGTTTTAAGCCATCGATCATGAAGTATGATTGTGCCGGTATGTCTAATCCAAAGCTTTTTTAGGTTTGATCATTTCGATCTATGGCCTCTTTTGTCATCGACTAGTTGGGGCGATTAGATTGTGCCGTTCCAACTTACTTGCATTTATTGCGGGGAGTCAAGGGGTCGCCTCTGTGTCCGTTGATCAAATGCTTTTTCAGCCGTTGGATTGTCTGAGTCTATCCCTATAAATAGGGTGGTGGTTTGCACTCTTCCTTTGCAATTTCCAAAGAGAATGGAGATCTCAACTTCTTTGGATTTCATTCTGCCCTCAGATCCCATAATATTCAAAAAGTCACATTATCGTGATTCACTCTGTAATAATTTGATGTTCATCTACCTTGTACTGACGGGTCCCATGTCAGCCCTTCCTTGTACTAACGGGTCCCATGAGGCCTCAGTTTTTGTCTTCATCAATTAGAGGTCCGTGGTTTCCGTTTGCACATGGGGGGTTCATACTTGCCAGTCACCCTCGCTCTTGGATGTGACCTCAGGAGTGATAGACCGCCGGGGTGGCTGGTAAACTTACCGTTTCACGACGGTCCCGAAGAGATGCTGCTTGAGAGTAAAATGTTTTATAGATAAAGTAAAAGCAGTATCTTCTTACGGGTGAGTGAGCATTGCTAGTTATCTGGCTGGTAATGCTCATTTAGTCTGGAGGAACATTTGATCTTCAGAGCCTGGCCATCGAACCAAAGAAGTCGACCATCCTGAGCAGCATGCTTCTTAGGTGGTTTATCATAATCGACGAGGTACTAGGGAGGAGATTGGTGTTTCCGTGGACATTGTCGTGAAGATAGCCGATCCTATAGGATCATATTGACTAAATCATTGTAATGATCTTTAAGTAACAAGCAGATCTTTGTAACGTAGGATTTTTGTATGTAACTGACTTGATGAATAAAATATTATTTTTGTCTCTTTCATCTTCTTTGTCGTTGATTTTGTCATAATTTTTATTTATGAGGAGCAATTTCCGAGCAGATGGAGTCATGCATGATTTATCTTCAAAACTTTAGGAGTTTCAGCAGATCTTTTGGATTGTTAGGAATAGATCGAGGAGTGTTTACTCAACTTGTTACAATTTAGACTTAGGTTTTTATCAGCTAAAATTTTTTTTTTGATCGTTGTAAATATACTGAGGAGTTTTTATTGAGCGGATCAATGTATACTCGACTCTTTTTTTATTAGACTTAGGTTTTTAACCCAAAAGTCTATTTAGGATGTTGGATACATATCGAGGAGTTTTTATCGAGCGGATCGATGTTTACTCGACTCGTTTTGATTAGAATTAGGTTTTTAACCCAAAAAGTCTTTTTTGATTGTTGGAGACATATCGAGGAGTTTTTATCGAGAGGATCGATGTTTACTCAACTCGTTTTGATTAGACTTAGGTTTTTAACCCAAAAAGTCTTTTTTGATCATTGAAGATATGTCGAGGAGTTTTTATCGAGCGGATCGATGTTTTACTCGACTCGTTTATAATTTTAGACTTAGGTTTTTAGTACCAAAAAGTCTTTTTTGATTGTTGGAGACATATCGAGGAGTTTTTATCGAGAGGATCGATGTTTACTCAACTCGTTTTGATTAGACTTAGGTTTTTAACCCAAAAAGTCTTTTTTGAAGATATGTCGAGGAGTTTTTATCGAGCGGATCGATGTTTTACTCGACTCGTTTATAATTTTAGACTTAGGTTTTTAGTACCAAAAAGTCTTTTTCTTGTTTGTAAAAGTATCGAGGAGTGTTTATTGAGCGGATCAATGTATACTCGACTCGTTTTTACTTTTAGACTTTAGGTTTTTAGTACCAAAAAGTCTTTTTCTCGTTTGTAAAAGTATCGAGGAGTGTTTATTGAGCGGATCAATGTATACTCGACTCGTTTCGTTCTCAGTTTTCATTAATATGATAGTGTAATTCCGAGGAGCATTGACCGAAATAATCGATGTATATAAGATGCTAAAACTCTTTACTAATTGAACTTGTAGGCTCAGGCCTTTGTTACAAAGATTAAAACTTGACATATTTAAATAAAAGAATGCAGTATAATTTGCTAAATTTTATTTACCATAGTATTTCCTAAGGTTGACCGCATTCCAGGTTCTTGGTAAGGCTGTTCCATCCAAGTGTGCAATTTTGTATGAACCTTTCTTTCCTATGCCAATGACGACGTAAGGTCCATCCCAATTTTGTTGTAATTTTCCCACATGCTTGGATACTTCTACCTTTTTCAAGACCAAGTCTCCTTCTTTGAAAGTTCGAATGCGTACTTTTTGATTGTATGCTTTCTCCATATTTGCTTTAGTGACTTGTAGGCGTACAGCAGCTTTATCTCTTAAAGCTTCTGTTAAATCAATGTCATTTTCTCTTGCTCTTTCATTTTCTTGTTCGTCGAACATCTCTATTCTTGGCGTTGGGATTAGGGTTTCAACAGGAATAACAGCCTCCGACCCATACACCAAGCTGAATGGTGTTTCCCCGGTTGAGTTTCTTACTGTAGTTCGATTAGCCCATAGTACTCCTGGAAGTTCGTCAAGCCATCTTCCTTTGGCCGAACCTAATCTTTTTTCCAAAGATTTTATTATTTCTCGGTTTGCTACTTCGGTTTGTCCGTTCGCTCTTGGATGTCCGACCGAAGTGAAATTTTGTTGGATTCCCAGTTTTGAACACCATTCTATTACTTGCTTTCCCGCGAATTGGGTTCCATTATCTGAAATTAGGATCCTTGGGATGCCAAATCGGCAAACTATGAACTTCCATAGGAAATTGATCACTTGGAATTGAGTTATTCGTGCGAGTGCAATGCATTCTATCCATTTGCTAAAATATTCTACAGCGACCAGGACGTAAGCTTTTTTGGATCTGGCCGCTGGAAAAGGCCCCACAATGTCCATTCCCCATTGATCGAAGGGTCAACATACTGGAATTGGATGCATGTTTTCTGCCGGTTGATGACATATGTTAGCATGGATCTGGCAGTGATGGCATTCTTGGACATATAGAGTGGCATCTTTATTGATGGTAGGCCAATAGTAACCAGTCCTGAGACATTTTAAGGCCAATGCCCTTGATCCGCTGTGATTTCCTGTGTCTCCTTCATGTATTTCTCGCAGTATATCGGCGGTTTGTGACTCAGGGATGCATTTCAGGAGAATTCCTGATACCGATCTTCGGTAGAGTTTTCCTTCTACAAGCGTATATTTTGGGGCTCGATATTTTACTTTCCGAGCTGCATTCTGATCAGATGGTAGTTTTCCTTCACGAAGATAGTCTATCATTGGGGCCATCCAATTTTCTTTGACTTCATCTATTTCCATTATATCGACTGCCGGTGTTTCATCGATATCGATTGCCGGTGTAGAAGATATCAACCAATTGATCACCCGCTCGGTTTTTCCGTCGTGGGCTCCTGTGAATTTAGACAGTTGATCGGCCCATCTGTTTTCCGAGCGTGGGATATTCTGTATGTCGAAATTTTCAAACTTCTCGGCTAATGTTTTTACTTTGGCGAGGTATTTTACCATATTGAATTCTTTAGCTTCGTATAGGCCTCTTATTTGTCTTTGTACTAACTCTGAGTCGGTTAACACTTTAAGCCTTTTAATGTTGGCTTTGATCGCCATTTCTATTCCTGCGATTAACGCTTCATATTCAGCTTCGTTGTTTGTTACAACGAAGTCCAATGTTATCGCGTAATTCAAGTCTTCCTTATTTGGTCCGGTGAAGTTGATTCCGGCGCCTCCTCCTTCTCGGCATGAAGCACCATCGACATGCATTAACCAAGTTTGATCTTCTATAATTAAGACATCGTCGTTGAGGCCGCCGGATGATTCAGTAGTCTGTGTTGGTGTTTCTAATATAAAATCGGCTAACACTTGGGCCTTGATGGCAATCCTTGGTTTGTAGTCTACATCGAACTGGCTGAGTTCGATGGCCCATTTGATCAATCTTCCGGAGGCTTCTGGTTTTGCTAGAACTTGCCTTAATGGCTGATTCGTCAAAACAATGATTTTGTAAGTTAAGAAGTAGGGTCGGAGTTTTCGGGCGGCCACTACTAAGGCCAGCGTGAATTTTTCTATTTCCAAGTAATTCTTCTCCGCCCCTTGTAATAATTTGCTAAGATAATAGACTGGCTTATGCTCGGAGCCCTCTATCTTAATTAGCACTGAACTAATGGCCGTATTAGAGATGGAGATGTAGATGTACAATGGTTCCCCTTCCGTCGGTTTAGCTAACATCGGGGGCGTCGTCAAATATTCTTTGAGTTGTTCGAAGGCTCGTTCACATTCTTCGGTCCAAGCGAATTTTTTCGCTTTTCGAAGTGTTTGGAAAAAGGGCAAGCTTCTGTCCGCAGATTTTGATATGAATCTATTCAATGCTACGATTTTCCCAACTAAGCTTTGTACTTGAGAGATGGTCTTGGGAGGTTTCATTTCAGTTATGGCTCGAATTTTTTCTGGGTTGGCCTCTATACCTCGCTGATGTACCAAGTATCCTAAAAATTTTCCTGACTTAACACCGAAAGTGCATTTTGCAGGGTTCAACTTCATACGGTATTTTCTTAAGATTTGGAAACATCGATCTAGATGTTTTATGTGATCTGCTTCATTCATACTTTTGACTAACATGTCGTCTACATAGACTTCCATTATTTCTCCGATTAACTCCCTGAACATTAAGTTTACTAACCTTTGGTAAGTAGCGCCGGCATTCCTCAATCCGAATGGCATTACAATAAAACAGTATACTCCCTGTTCGGTTATGAACGCGGTCTTTTCTTGATCCCGCTCGTCCATGTATATTTGGTAAAATCCTTGGAAGGCATCCATCATGCTGAATATCGCGAAGCCAGCAGTCGAGTCGACCAATAAGTCAATCCTTGGGAGAGGGTATGGGTCGCGTGGACATAATTTGTTAAGGTCAGTGAAATCATTACACATTCTCCATTTGTTGTCCTTTTTATCCCCTTTTGCTACTAGTACAACATTACATAGCCATTCCGAGAAATGTATTTCTCGGATTTGTTTTGCTTCGAGCAATCTCTCTACTTCGGCTTTGATAATTCTATCTTTTACCGGTCCATGATTTCTTTTCTTCTGTCTGGCGGGTTTCGCCGAAGGGTCGATTTTTAGAGTATGCTTGATTATCCGAGGATCAATTCCTTCAATCTCATTCGCGCTCCAGGCGAAGACGTCAACATTATTTCTTAGGAATTCGATTAACATTATTTCTCCTTCTCCGCTCAATTCTGTACCTATTCTTGTCGTTTTGGACGAGTCGCCTTTTACTAGAATTATATCTTTATGTTCTGGGGGTTTCAAGGATAAGTCTAGCGGTTCTTTCCCCTTCTTATCTAACCGATCAGTAATAGGAATTTCAACCTCATTTCTAATGAGATCGTCTTCGATCTTTCTCTTGCTCGGAGTAATTGACTTAGGGTGTTCTTTCAGAGTTAACGATGTGCTGTAGCAATTCCATGCCATACAGTGGTCGTTCGTTATTTCTCCGATGCCCATATCGGTCGGAAAATTTATCTTCTGATGATAGGTAGAGACTACAGCTCGGAAAAGGTTAAGGGCTGGTCGCCCTAGTATAGCGTTATAAGCGAAGGGTGTTTCCACTACTAGGAATTTTATCAACTTCACTGTCCTGAGTGGTTTCTTCCCAAGTGACACACTTAAAGATATTGTTCCGCTGGGAATAATCTCGGACCCTCCAAAGCCTACTAATGGCGTAGCTACTTTTTGTAGGTTTATTTGTCCCAAGTTCATTTGGGCTAAAACCTCCCGGGAGATGATATTCGCCGAGCTTCCATTATCAATTAGGATTCTTCTTACATTATAATTTGCTATCTCTAATGATACTACCATAGGAAAATCGGGGTTATCTTCTTTTGTGTCCCAAATGATGTTTTTAGGTACTTCGCCTTCGTTGAAGCTGATCGGCTGGTGATTTGTCGGCCTGTTTTCCAGAGTCCAAATTTCTTTTGGATGTTTAGAATTTTGAATTATGGATCGGGCTTTCCTTCGTCGTGCATTACGACTATCTCCACCCGCGGGTCCCCCGGATATTGTATGGATAGTCCCATTGATCTGGTCCTGATTTAACTCCTGAGTAGGTCGACGTTCGGGCGACCTTCGACGAGAACTTCTCCTTCGATTACCGTTCCGAGGGCTTCTACTTCTTTCCCTTTTGCGATTATCCTGGTCTAAGTATTCGTCTAGTTTTCCTTGCTCGATCAGTTTTTCGACTTCTCTCTTAAGGTGAAAACAATTTTCCGTTAGATGCCCATGTGCCCTGTGGTACTTACAGTATTGATCATAGTTTCTAGACCCCGGTCTGGGCTGAGCGATTTTCCTTGCCTCGGGAATCCAGTTATTTCTTTCTAGGACTTCCAATATTTCTTCCATTGGAGCATTTAATCTTGGGTGTTCTACTTGATTCACCCTGCTTCTGATTGGTTGCTCAGGGTTTCTTGGTCTTTGGTGGTAATTAGGTTGTCTTTCATGATCGGCTTTGTTGTATTCCAGTCGCTGAAAAACGTTACCTCTCCTGGAAGATCGCTCATATTCTAAGGGTCTTTGAATAGGAATCTTATCATGCCGCTTGGAGCCTGAAGCTGTGAATTTATTTTTGTTTTTATCCTTAAAGGAATTCATCTCTTCTTGGGTCATATACTTAGACGCCAAGCTCATAATGTCGGCGAAGGTTCTTGGTTGTTTTCGACTGAGGGCATTTCCGAACTGCCTGTTTTTAGTGAGATCGAAGAGAATAGAAATTATGTAATCAATATTTGGAGAATCGATTTTGAGTAATTCTACGTTGAATCTGGCCAACCAGTTTCTTAGGGATTCTCCTTCTTGTTGATGTATGGTTCCTAGGTAGCTCATCGGGAGTTTTTGCCTCTTCTGACTGGCAAACTGCTGTGTCAATTTGTTGCATAATTCCCGGAAACTGAATATGGAGTTGGCAGGTTGTTTTGCGAACCAATCCAACGCTAGGCCCTCGAATGTGGTCACCATTAACTTGGCGGTGAATTCGGCAGAGTGGGCATATAAATTCATGATGTTAGTGAAGCTAAAAATATAATCATCCGGGTCGGTGGTTCCGTCATATCGGGGTAGTCTGCCCGGGACCTGTCCGATGGATTGTGCTTCTTTTATTTCTCTGCAGAAGGGAGAACATGCTGCAAGGCTCTCCTGGAGTTCCGCGGTTCGGGTCCACGGGTTTTGAACGGATCGTAGGCGTTGCTCCAGTCGTTCCTGTACTATTCTCTCGATCTCTCTTTCCGAGAATCGAGTTGCTCGTGGTCGATCTGGGATAGTATCATCTATGTCATCCTCGATTGGGATTATTGTTCGTTTCTTCGATCCGCTGCGATCCGCCTGTGGCCTTCTTCGACCTGGTTTTCTT
Source organism: Penstemon eatonii (assembly GCA_038501285.1). Lineage (NCBI taxonomy): Eukaryota > Viridiplantae > Streptophyta > Magnoliopsida > Lamiales > Plantaginaceae > Penstemon > Penstemon eatonii. Next base: position 52,229,998 of record CM076715.1, on the reverse strand, counting down.
CGGGGACGGTTATCGGAGGGTTTAGAATTGTCCTGCTGTGGGCTGCGTAACGAGCGTCGCTCACTTGCTGGGCTGTCCGCTTGTTGAGAGGTTTGTTTATTCGGCCCTGGCATTCCTGGTGCAGGAGTTGTCCTGGGAGCCGCAGCGTTTCGAGGAATTTGGTCTAAAACTAGCAATTCTTCTGGAGAGAGTGATTTGAAGAGCATTGCTATTTGTTTCAGTTTTTCCTGAGCGCCTGGGAGAGGAACTGGTATTTCGGGGACTTCCGGTTCTTCCTGTATTGCACCGGTAAGACCTCCTTGGTGTTCCTGCTGACGAGAACGGGTATCTGGGAGATTTTCATTGATGTTGGGAATGTTGTTATCGTTGTTGTCTTGTGGATCTTCGGATGTGTCGTGGCCGGTGGTTGTATTACTTCTCGCTCCAATGCGAGCACTTTTCCTTGGGCGAGCCATGTGTCGATCGAATAATTAACCTAGCCCCACGGTGGGCGCCAACTGATTTAACCGGATTTCGTCGGGTTAATTGAGTTATCAGTGAATTTGTGATATCGGGGGTTTTATATTATTTAGGGCTCTGTTACTTTATTCCGGATGGATCGGTTACAAAGAAAAGCAATATTCAAGAACAAGAAGTAAAAACCACCAAACAAAACTATGAAACACACCGATATGAAGGTAAAAGCTTAGTAATAATATTGTATATTATTAAGTTGTGCTGTTGTAAGCAGTGTTAAATCCTGTATTCTTAGAGTTCAGGAATTTCGTGTCCCCCTATACAATGATTAACTAGGTATTTATATAATGCTAAACCTAGTGTTACAAGGAAACATAGTCCTAATAGGACTCGGCCCAAATATCCTTCTTGGGTCCGGAGTGTAATTCTTCTATCGAAGCGAGCTACGCCTGGCCGGGTCTGCAAGATGATCCCGATCTGTTAGGTTTGGTCGAATCGATCTTATCTGCTTCGTTTGATTCGAATAGTAAGTAGGGTGCGAAATAGCCCCCATCAGTTCCTATTACAAGCTATTTCATTGGCTTGCAGGGCACTATCCTATCATGTTTCAACAACAGTAACTGGTACAACTACTATTGGTTGTGGCTGAATTTGAGGTTCAATTACCTCAGCTGAAGTAGTAGCAAGTTGGTATGATGTTAGAAAGCAGTGGACTGTTCTATTGGAGGGACATATGCTCTATTGTTGTCTGTTTTTCTTAAGCTTCCTTACGCGATTCAACAGGCCTTTCTGCAAAGGGTGGATCCTCTTGAACAGTTGAACTTCCTGGTTCTGTAGAAGTCATCAACATCTTCAAGATACACACGCTCCTCATGAGCTTCCAGAATGGGTACTAGAGATGCTTCCTTGATTTTCGTCATGAATTCTCTCATCAGATCAGTACAAGATAAGAAGAATTTGTCGTAGCTTAGATATCTTCCTTCAATGACATCCATTTTGTGATTAAGTGATGTAGTTCTGTAAGAGATTAAGAGCTAGAAAACAGAGAGCTTAGAGAGTTAGAGAATTTTGGAATTTTTGTGTGCGTAAGACGACTGATCTGTTCAGATCGAATTTTATACGTTTCTTTCTGTATTGGTTATCGTGATTAATCTGAATCGTAGGATTGATCTTACATTTTTAAATCGTGTGGGTGAGAATTTTGGATTTCAAATTTATTATTTTAATGTCAGACGGGCGGGAAACTCAATCGGCACTTATCTGTTACTTATAAAAGCGTGTTTCTAAAGATACGATTTATAACCATGCTTATATAATGTATTAGATGAGTAGAGTTTAACTTATCTGACAGACGAGTGATCTGTTATCTGATATTACTAGGGAAAGCCAATAGCTAGTAATCTTCCTCTGCTGTTTGTCAATCCAGCAAGATAATTTGATCTTCAATCTTCAAGAATTAAGAACAGATCTTCTGATAACATAACTTCAACTAACTATCATTAACCAATTTCATCTTTTAATCAGAAGTACCGCTAGTCTTACACGTTCCCCCTGACTTTAAGAATTCATAAGTTAATTAGTCTGTTGAGAGTTAATCCTTGAATTTGATAACGGATGACTGTGCTGATGAACTTCAGTCTTCTGATAAGTTCCCCCTCAGCTTATGCATCCAAATTAAGCAGTCCTAGCTCAGCTCTTAGAGTTGAAAACCTTACTTCACTTAAAGGTTTAGTGAAAATATCAGCAATCTGATTGTCAGTATGAACATATTCAATCATTACATTGCCTTTTTCCACATGATCTCTAATGAAGTGATGCTTGATCTCAATGTGCTTAGTCCTTGAATGACTTGTAGTATTTTGAGTAAGATAAATTGCACTTGTATTACCACAGTAGATTGGAATTCCACTGATTTTGATATTGTAATCTTCTAGTTGATGCTTCAACCAAAGTATCTGTGCACATGAAGCTCCAGCAGCTATATACTCAGCTTCAGCAATAGATATGGATACTGAAGTCTGTTTCTTACTCATCCATGAGATCAGACGACTACCTAAGAACTGGCAGGCACCTGTTGTGCTTTTTCTGTCAATCTTGCAGCCAGCAAGGTCTGAATCTGAATATCCAATAAGCTCAAATCCAGATTCTCTAGGATACCACAATCCCAATTCTTGAGTGCCCTTAATATATTTCAGTATTCTCTTAGCAGCTAAGAGATGAGATTCCTTAGGATTTGATTGAAATCTCGCACAAACCCCAACAGAGTACATGATATCAGGTCTGCTAGCTGTTAGATACAACAGTGACCCAATAATGTCTCTGTATTTGGTTATGTCCACTGATTTGCCATCTTCATCTTTATCCAAACGAAGACTATTAGACATTGGAACAGTAGCAGTAGAGCTAGTTTCCATTCCAAATTTCTTAAACAGATCTCTTGTGTATTTTGCTTGGTTGATGAATATTCCATCAGGCAACTGTCTAACTTGCAAACCAAGAAAATAATTGAGTTCACCCATCATGCTCATTTCGAACTTGTTCTGCATGAGCTTGGAGAACTTGTCACACATCTTTTGGTTAGTTGAACCAAAAATAATATCGTCTACATATATTTGCACTATTAATATATGATTCTCCCATTCAATTGTGAACAAGGTCTTGTCTACCTTACCTTTACGAAATCCTTTAATTAAAAGAAAATCAGATATGGTATCATACCATGCTCTTGGAGTTTGTTTCAGTCCATAGAGGGCTTTCTTCAGACGATACACCTTGTCTTCCTGTTGATAAGCTTCAAATCCAGGAGGTTGTTCAACATACACTTCTTCTTGAAATTCTCCATTGAGAAATGCTGACTTCACATCCATCTGATAGACAGTGAAGTTCTTGTAAGCAGCATAGGCAAGAAACAGTCTGATTGCTTTAAGTCTTGCTACTGGTGCAAATGTTTCATCAAAGTCAATTCCTTCTTCTTGACAATAACCCTTGGATACTAATCTAGTTTTATTTCTGGTAACAATACCATCTTCATTGTTGGTCCCAAATGGTCAGATGAGGTCTAGAGGGGAGGGGGGGTGAATAGACCTCTGAAAATTTTTGAACTTAAAAACTTTTCAGTCTTCTGTCAGCAGACTAAGCTGATGAAGAACAGTAAGCAGACTAATCTGTTCGTGAACAAATCTTGAACAGCAGACTGACCACTCTTCTTACAAATACTTAGCTGTTTTTCAGCAAAACAGTTTTCCAAAGAGTATACTTGCAGCGGATTGTTTGAAAGTGTTTTTCACAAGTAAACTAAGTTCTAGAAAGATTTTATCCCCAGTTTAAAACTCCTTATAAAATCTTTTGATTGATTCACAGTGTTTAAATATGCAAACTTTAAAATATGCAAGAAAGCTTAAATGCAAGATAACACAAAGAATTTTTATAGTGGTTATATGGATAGAAATCCTTTAGTCCACTCTTCCAGATCACTTAGATTCTGGGTTATACTATAATCACTTAGATTACAATATTTCTCCACTTACACCAAGACAACAAATGAAATGGCTGTAAGCTCACAATAGGAAATCACAAAGAAGACCTATCCTCTAAAGTAGAATCACTCACAAAGATGGATTCTCACTTCGCACAACACTCAGCTATTACAAGATCACTCAGATAATGTTTTTCTGATTTCTTCAACTGGGTTTCTGTCAACAGATGACTTCCACCAGACGAGTGAGCTGTTCGAGCTTTTGAGACTTAAAGAAATTCTGCTTCAAAATTTCGATCTCTGATTGTTGTTGTGTGTTTTGCTCGATTGAAATTCAGCTCTATTTATACATGGAAATGAAAATATGACCGTTGAAGGCAAGTCACAAATCAAATCCATTCTTCAGCTCTTTTGAAACGGCTCTCTGCAGCAAACCGTACAGTGTACAGTACTTTTCTGTCCATCACATTAAATGCTGCATTAAATGCACTCTGCTGATCCGAGGATATCTTCAATCATTTGCCATTACTACCCTTCTCTTTCATCATTTATTACACTAGGTGCATTTATTACCGTTGAACTGATCTCATGATCTCTTCTACTCTGCTGATCGAAGCAACCCTTCTGATAGGTACTCTGCTGATCAAATACTGAACTAATCTGATTTGACTCGGCTGATGACCTACCCTTCTGTTTGCTGTTTCAGCAAGAGATCACTAGTCTTCTGGCCTTTGAACTCTTCTGAATATCTTCTTTACTTGTTCAAAGATCTTTCTAAGGGAACTAAGCTTTCCACACTTAGCTGATTATGATGTTTTGGAATCATCAAAACCTTCCCTTAAATTCTGACTTCTTTCATCTTCATCTTCATCTTCATCCAACTTTCATTCATCTTATTTCTGAAAACCCATTTAGTGCCAATTACTCTTTGATGACTTGGTCTTGGAACTAAGTACCATACTTCGTTCCTTTCAAATTGATTTAACTCTTCTTGCATAGCTTCAATCCAGAAGGAATCATTGAGAGCTTCTTCAATTTGTTTAGGCTCTATTTGAGATAGAAAACTAGCAAACATAGCATCTTGTGCAGCAGCTATTCTTGTTTTCACTTTATCCAAAGGATCACCAATCACTAACTCTGGTGGGTGATTCCCGAGCCATCTAAGATCAGGTTGCAGGTCTGGATGTTGTCCTCTATTTTGATTTTGCAACACTACTGTTGGAGATTCAGTAGCAGTCTGTTGAACAGTCTCTGGTCTGTCAGTTGTTTGCAACTCGTTTGTTAGACAATCAGCACTGTGATTTTGAACAGCACTTGAGTTAGCAGTTGAATTGAGATTAGGTAGTATGATGGGAACATATTCTTCATTCATTCCAACATCCAACTTCTGTAAATCACTAGACAGATCTTGATTAATACTTTGATTCTTTTCAGAAGATTGACTTGGAAGACTCAGCTTCCAAATTTTCAAAGAATCTTTTCTTCAACAGCTCTAGCTTCTTTTTCTTGACATCTGGATCAAGCTGTTCTTCAGCTGAATCTTTGGCAGCAGCTATTTCCTTATCAGACTTGGCTTTTGCTTCAGATTCTTCAAATTCAGCTTGCTCTTCTTCATCTGTAATTCTCTCATCTGTTGGTCTGCTTGATTCTCCCATAAGTTTACTAGTCTCCCCAGCAGATTCTTCCAACACTTCAGTTTCTTCAACACCATCTCCTTCTTCCCTTTGGAAGTCAACCCTTTGCTGTCCAAATACCCTTTCTTCCCCCTTTTTGTCATCATCAGCAGGGACAGGTGGATATTGTGGCACAACTGGTGTAATTAGAAGTGAATCACAGAGAAGCTTGATGTTCTCTTCCATAGCATTAATATGAGCTTGTTGTTTAAGTTGATTGGCCTTAACAGTTTTGACTTCCTTGAGCAAGTCTTCTCCTTGATCACCCAATTGAATTTGAGTTCCCAAAATCCAATTTGATGAAGCAGTGAAGTCTTTCATCATGTTTCCCATGACTTCATCTTCTGCTTGGAGAGCCATTTCAACTGTTTGTTCAATCTGCTTCCAACCTTCAGTAGTGCTCTGAGTCCGTCTTCTAAGTATATCCATATCTTGACAGATGGATTTAACATTGTGAGCAGTGTCTTCTATCAGATCGGTTGGGACAGCAGCAGCTTTCTGACTTGGTTCTTTAACAGCAGCTATCACTTCTGCAGCTAATTCTTTCTTCATATCCTTCAGAGAATTGGTGATCATTTGTTGGATGGAGTCCAACAGATTTGTCTGAACACCATGAGAGGTTGAAGGCATATCTGATGTAGCAGCAGGTGTTTCTTTGATGAGTTGCTCTGTTGGTTGAGTCAATAGTGCAAGGGACTGATCTGCTGGACTACCAGCAAGGCTTGGAGTGCTTTCCTTCTCCTTAGCTTGATCATCACCTTTAGCAGCAACTTCTTTGTCCTTGGTCTGATCTGCTGGAATTGCTACTTCTTTCTTTGAATCATCAGCAGCATCAAATTTATCACCCTGTGCAGTGTTCTGATCAGATGGGTCTGATGTACCCTCTTTGTGCTTTGGTTGATCAGAGGACTTTGCTCTTTCTTTATCAGCAGGGGATATAATCTTCTTGACAGTTTCAACTGTCTTCATCAATCCTTCATTGTCCACTGCTGACCTGTTGGAAATCCAAGTAAAATTATCAAGAGGAATAAAAGTAGATGAAGGTTCCTCAGGCAGCTCCTCATAAGGTTTGATGTTTGGCCCGTAGACAATGTGTTTGATGTTGGGAAGAGGGACCAATGAGCTTGGTTGTCCCCTTAACTTCCTTGATTTCTTTGCCCAAAGCTCCATTGCTTGAGCAATTGCCAACTTAATTGATCTTTCTTTGAGGTCCACTGATTCATCAAAATCTTCAGAGATGGACTCAAAGATCTTCTTGGCTCCAGCTTTGACTAAATGGCTTATCCTCATTCTCAATCTGTCCAGAAAGAATTCTGAATCAAGTGCTTGAATGAGAGAACCCGTCTCAAGCCACTTCAGTACCCATGCTTCTTCAACAGCAAAGGCTTTCCATTTGGTCATTTCAGCTGGACTCTTTGTCAGTCTGAATTCCCTCCACCTGTTGTATCTGATCTTCTCATTAGTGAACTGTGTCAGGCGGTTGACCCTTTCATTCTCAGCATCAAGCCTTTTTAGGAATTCTTCAAAGATAGCAGGATCTTCCCTGACAATCTCCAAAGACAGTCTAATTTCTTCTCTCCTCTTTGGCTTTGTCTTAGGTGCAGGCATAGCTGGTATTGGTTTGTTTGGATCCCTTGGTTCACCAATAGCTATCCCACCAGTATGCTGATGTCCGTGAGCATCCTTGGTGCTTGCTTTAATAGCAGCAGCCAACTCTGCTGCCTCAAGAGCATCCCTCTGCTCCTGAGTCATCTTGTTGGCTTCATCTTCCAGCCTTTTTAATTCTAGGCTTTTCAGCCTATCCTCTTCCGCCTTCTCTGCAGCTATCCTTTGCTTCTCAGCAGCATCCAATCTTTTCTTTTCTGCAGCTGTCAAATAGGTAGCAATCTTGCCAGTCCTTCTTCTTCTTGTTTCAGGACTCTCAATTGCTTGAAGAGGGATTGCAGCAACTGGAGTAGGATGCAACAAAGATGCATCTCCTTCATGTGTTGTACTAATCTGCTGTGCTCCTTCAACTTCAGCAGATGGTACAGCAGATGAGTCTTCTGTTGACCCTCCAATTTCAGAAACAACTTTAGCTTCAGCAGCAGCAACTTTAGCAGCTTCAACAGCAGGCTCTTTAATTGTCAATGGTCTTTCTGCTTCTGATGTTGTTTCTCTAACAGTTGCAACAGGTTCTTCAGAGAAAGTGACCTTTCTCTTAACCTTTGACTTTGCAATCTTTTTGACAGTGGGGTTGGCAGTAGGAGGTCCCTTTGCCTCACTCTTTGTTCTCATCCTCTTCAACCTTTGAAGAGGAATTTCTTCCTCAGATTCTGTCCTTTCAGGAGAGGAGGCAGTACTCATCTGCTCAATCTCCTTCGTAAAATCTTCAATTTCTTTTTCAGGAACTTCATCCTCAGGAAGTGCTGAACCAGTCTCAACAGCAGACTGTGCTGTTGGCTCAGTAACTTGGCTTGTCTGTCCCTCCTTTTTGCTCTTCTTAGAGGGGCCCTTCTTGGATTTTGCAGGGGCTTTTCTTTTGGGTTCTTCTACAATTTTTCTCACTGGTTCGTAGAGTTTGAACTCTTTGCTACCATGAGTAGTCTTCCCTGGTCCTAATGGGCATTGCAGAGATGCAAACAGATTGCTAAGTAAAATAGCATGAGAATGCCTCTTATCACTCAGCAGCTCATAAACGTGAGCAGCCCAGTTAACCTTTAAGCCGTAGTAGATACACACCATTGTGTAGTATCTCCTTCTGGGTAACCCATCCAGAGAGCTTGTGTAGCATTCCAGTACCTTCGCAATGATATCAGCAAACCTCTGATATTCATCCTTCAGCTGGGTCTTCATCAAAGTCCCAGTCATCTTTTCTCCCTTCTTGGCACAAATAGCCCAGAACTCTTCTTCCTTTTCAGACCCAAGGTCTGTCACATCTCCTCCCTTGTTCGTAAGCTTATAAATTTCACTAAGAACAGCAGCAGATACAGCAACTTTCTTACCACCGATAACAGAAGTCATGACGGTTTCATCATCATTGAACTTCCTGGTAGTGTAGAAGTGATACACATCTTCCAGGTAGACTCTGTCTTCGTGAGCTTCCAAAACTGGAACCAACGATGCCTCCTTGATCTTCTCCATTAATGTTCGCATCAAATCAGTACCCGAAAAGTGGAATTTGCTGTAGTTTAGGTATCTTCCGTCAATAATCTTGTCCATTTCAGAGATTAGTGAGTAGATTCTGCAAAAGAACAGTGAACTTTCGAAACAAAAGGGTTTTGAGAGTTAGAGAGTTTGAGAATGTTTGTGTGCGTAAGACGACTAAACTGTTTAGATCGGATTTTATAGGTTTCCTTTTGATTTGGTTTTCGTGATTTATCAGAACCGTTGATCTAATCTGACAGTTTTTAATCGTGCGGATGAGAGTTGCGGATTTCAATTTTATTATTTTAATGTCAGATGGGCGGGAAACTCTATCGACACTAATCTGTTACTTATAAAAGCGCGTTTCTGAAGATACGTTTTATGACCATGCTTATATAAGGTATCAGATGAGTAGAGTTTAACTTATCTGACAGACGAGTGATCTGTTATCTGATATTACTAGAGAATGCCAATAGCTAGTAATCTTCCTCTGCTGTTTGTCAATCCAGCAAGATAAAATAATCTTCAATCTTCAAGAATTAATAACACGTCTTCTTGATAACTTAACTTCAACTAACTGACATTAACAGATTTCATCTTTTAGAGCAGAAGTACCGCTAGTCTTACACGTTCCCCCTGTCTTTAAGAATTCATAAGTTAACTAGTCTGTTGAAGGTTAATCCTTGAATAAGATAGTGAATGACTAAGCTGTTGAACTCCAGTCTTCTGATGAGTTCCCCCTCAGCTTATGCATCCAAATTAAGTAGTCCTAACTCAGCTCTTAGAGTTGAGAACCTTGCTTCACTCAAAGGTTTAGTGAAAATATCAGCAATCTGATTGTCAGTATGAACATACTCAATCACAACATTGCCTTTTTCCACATGATCTCTAATGAAATGATGTTTGACCTCAATATGTTTAGTCCTTGAATGACTTGTAGTATTCTTAGTAAGTGAAATTGCACTTGTATTGTCACAGTAGATTGGAATTCCACTGATCTTGATGTTGTAGTCTTCTAGTTGATGCTTCAACCAAAGTATTTGTGCACAGCAAGCTCCAGCAGCTATATATTCAGCTTCAGCAGTAGATATAGAGACTGAAGTCTGTTTCTTACTCATCCATGAGATCAGACGACTACCTAAGAACTGACAGGCACCTGTTGTGCTTTTTCTGTCAATCTTGCAGCCAGCAAGGTCTGAATCTGAATAACCAATAAGCTCAAATCCAGATTCTCTAGGATACCACAATCCCAATTCTTGAGTGCCTTTAACATATTTCAATATCCTCTTGGCAGCTAAGAGATGAGATTCTTTGGGGTTTGATTGAAATCTTGCACAGACTCCAACTGAGTACATTATATCAGGTCTGCTTGCTGTTAGATACAACAATGAACCAATAATGCCTCTGTATTTGGTAATGTCTACTGATTTGCCATCTTCATCTTTATCCAAACGAAGACTTGTAGACATAGGAATTGTAGCAGTAGAGCTAGTTTCCATACCAAATTTCTTGAACAGATCTCTTGTGTACTTTGCTTGGCTGATGAATATTCCATCAGGCAACTGTCTAACTTGCAATCCAAGAAAATAGTTAAGTTCACCCATCATGCTCATTTCAAACTTATTCTGCATCAGCTTGGAGAACTTATCACACATCTGTTGGTTAGTTGAACCAAAAATAATATCGTCACATATATTTGCACAAGTAATATATGATTTTCCCATTCAATTGTGAACAAGGTTTTATCTACCTTACCTTTTCGAAATCCTTTAATTAAAAGAAAATCAAATAGGGTATCATACCATGCTCTTGGAGCCTGTTTCAGTCCATATAAGGCTTTCTTCAGACGATATACTTTGTCCTCTTCTTGATAGACTTCAAATCCAGGAGGTTGCTCAACATACACTTCTTCTTGCAATTCTCCATTGAGAAAAGCAGACTTCACATCCATCTGATAGACAGTGAAGTTCTTGTAAGCAGCATAGGCAAGAAACAGTCTGATTGCTTCAAGTCTTGCTACTGGTGCAAAAGTTTCATCAAAGTCAATTCCTTCTTCTTGACAGTATCCTTTGGCCACTAGTCTTGCTTTGTTTCTGGTGACAACACCATCTTCATTCATCTTATTTCTGAATACCCACTTAGTGCCAATTACTCTTTGATGACTTGGTCTAGGAACTAAGTACCAGACTTCATTCCTTTCAAATTGATTCAACTCTTCTTGCATAGCTTCTATCCAGAAGGAATCATTGAGAGCTTCTTCAATTTGTTTAGGCTCTATTTGAGATAGAAATGTGACAAACATGGCATCCTGTGCAGCAGCTCTTCTTGTTTTCACTCTATCTAAACGATCACCAATAACTAATTCAGGAGGGTGATTCTTGAGCCATCTGAGATCAGGTTGTAGATCAGGATGTTGTCCTCTGTCTTGATCTTGCAACACTACTGTTGGAGTTCCAGTAGTAGTCTGTTAAACATTTGCAGTCTGTTGAACAGTCTCTGGCCTGTCAGCTGTTTGCAACCCGTCTGTTAGACAATCAGCACTGTGATTTTGAACAGCACTTGAGTTAGCAGCTGAACTTAGATTAGGTAGTATGATGGGAACATATTCTTCATTTCTTCCAATGTCTAGCTTCTGTAAATCAGTAGACAGATCTTGATTAATACTTTGATTCTTTTCAGAAGATTGACTTGGCTCATCAAATTCTACATGGATAGATTCTTCTATTAGTAATGTTCTTTTATTGAAAACTCTATAAGCCTTACTAACAGATGAGTATCCTACAAAGACAGCTTCATCAGCCTTTTCTGCAAATGCAGTAAGGTGATTTTTCCCATTATTCAATACAAAACATTTACAACCAAAAATCTTAAAGTAATGAATGTTTGGCTTTCTGTTGTTCCAAACTTCATATGGAGTCTTGTTCTGATTTTTTGTTGATCATACATCTGTTTTGGGTAAAGCATGCTGTGTTTGTTGCTTCTGCCCAAAATCTTTGAGGCAGTTTAGCTTCAGCTATCATGGTTCTGACAGCTTCCTTTAGTGTTCTGTTTCTCCTTTCAGCAACACCATTCTGTTGAGGGGTTCTAGCGGCTGAATACTCATGATGTATTCCTTTGATATTACAATACTCTTCAACAGTAGAGTTTGTAAACTCTGTCCCTCTATCTGATCTGATCTTTAATATTTTGATACTCTTCTCATTCTGGATCAGTTCCATCATATTTGTAAGATGTTCCTTGTTTTCACTTTTCTTCTTCATGAAAATCACCCAAGTATATCTTGAATAATCATCCACAACAGCTAGGCAGTATTTCTTTCCACCATTGCTGACTGGATCAATGGGTCCAAATAAGTCCATGTGTAGTAGCTCCAATATTCTTTCAGAAGATTGATGCTTCTTGCTTTTGAAAGATGACTTGATTTGTTTACCCTTCTGACATGCGTCACAGAGCTTGTCTTTGCTCATGACTATCTTTGGAATCCCTTCTACCAAATCATTCTTGATTAATCTGTTAATGGTCTTGAAGTTTAAATGATTCATTCTCTTGTGCCATAGCCAACTGACTTCACTTGGTGCAGATGCCACTAAACAAACACTTGAATTCTTGTCAACAGAATTCCAGTCAACTATGTAGATATTTCCCTGTCTTCTTCCAGATAAAATTACCTTCTTTGTACCAATCTGTTCAACGTAGCACTTATCTGTTGAGAAGATGACTGAATATCCTTTGTCACAAAATTGACTTATGCTCAGCAGATTATACTTTAGGCCTTTAACATAGGAGACGTCAGATATCTCTATGTTTCCCTTGATTAATCTTCCTTTAGCTTTAATCTTGCCTTCTTTGCTGTCTCCAAATGTAACACTTGGACCATCCACAGCAACTGCATCAGTCAACTCATGTATGTTTCCACACATGTGCCTTGAACATCCACTGTCCAAGTACCAAATCTTCTCTACTTTACTCCTACTCCTAATCCTAACCTACAAAACAAAAAATAAAATTGTTTTAGGTACCCTTATTGAGAGGGTCCTGAAGGATTAGTTTCACCTTTGACAACCCAAGATGTTGATGTCTTAGGCTTCTTAGGCTTCTGAGTTTTGACAGGAGCATGAACAGCTTTATTTTCATCATAGTTATCAGATAAGTCACGTTGATGATCAGTATGATAAGAATAATGTTCATAAGCAGGGTAAGGTGCATGATATGCAGGATATGCATGCATTGGATGAGCAGGGTAAGGTGCATAGTAACTAGGAAATTGAGGTGCATGATACATAGGATGATATGCAGCAGGTTGCACATAATATGACTCATTTCCATACCAAGCATTTTGATTTTTCTTGTTTTTATGCTTCTTTGGTTTACTAGTTGCTTGCTCATTTGATTTTGACTTAGTTTTACCACTAGTCTGATTGACTTTAGCTTTATCAGCAGACTTCTTAGGACTCTGCTGTTTGGTCTTACTAGTCTGATTTCCTACACTAGGCTCTTTGCTCTTTTTAGCCTTAGGAGATTTCTTCTCCTTTACCAATTTCTCAGATGAGGTAGGTTTAGAAGTTTGAACATACAGAATGACCTTACTATTGTCAGCTGATATGAATTTTTCAGTATGATTCAATTCTAATTTATCCTTTTCTAAAGGTGTCTCCTGTTTACTAGATGTATGCATGGATGCAACAGTTGACTTATCATGAGACTCAATAATTTTCTCAAGTTCCATGATTTTTCCTTTATAAACCTCACACTCAGCTTTCAGAGATTCATGCTCTTGCTCAAGCTGTTTATATTCAGCTGATTCCCTTGGCTTTTCAGCTAAGAGTTTCAGTGAACTATTTTGCTCTTTTAGCAGGATCATCTCTTCCTTAAGCTTTTTATATGCTTCAGCAATACCAGTATTGTTAAGCATCATTTGTTCAAATGAATTAAATAATTCATCATTAAGAGGAGTTACCTCATCCTCAGAGTCATCAGAGTCCTTTGCCATCAGGCACAGGAGAGCAGGTTTTTCTTCATCAGAAGATTCTTCATCAGACGAGTCTGAATCTGAATCAGATGAGTAAACAGCAGTCAGCTTTTCTGCTTCAGCCATCATTGCTTTTCCTCTCTGATGCTTTCTTTCTTTTCTCACTTTCTTCTCCTCCTCAGTGTACTTTTCTGCTTTTGGATATGGGCAGTCTTTGATGAAGTGTCCCAATTTCCTGCAGTTGTAACACATTAGTTTTGATTTATAGTCATCTTTATCTTGAGAAGAAAAGTTAGGTTTAGAAGAAGAAGCATTGTTGTATTTGTTCTTCATTTTTCTTTTGTAGAACTTCTTGAAATTATTCATCAACAGTGCAACATCTCCAGCAGTGTACTCCTTTTTGTTGAGTAGTGATGCTTCATCAGATGAGTCCACATCTTTGCTTTTCTGTGCTGGTCTTCTTTGATTTTCAGCAGCAACCAGTGCAGCTGTGGGTCCTGAAGTTGAGGTTTCTTCAATTCCCATTCTAGGCAGTTTATACTCGAATGCCTTGAGTACAGAAAACAGCTCAGTAAGCGAGATTTTTCCCAAATCCCTTGATTCTTCCATTGCTGTAACTTTCATGTTGAACTTTGGAGGTAGAGCCTTTAGTACTCTGACAGTGATCTCTTTGTCAGTGAAGGTCTTTCCCAACTTTAAAACTTCATTCAGAGTCCTGGTGAATCTGGTATCCATCTGATCAATGGTTTCTCCAGACTTCATCTTGAAGTTGTCAAGTTTCTCCAGTGCAACAGTGAGCTGATGCTCTTTAATAGCATCATTGCCTTCGCTCATATCTCTGACTTTGTCCCACATCTCCTTTGCAGTTTTGCAATGTTTGACTTTGTCAAACCGATCATTATCCAGGGCTTTAGTCATGATGAATCTCCCAACTTTATCTAGATTGTAAAGCTTTATTTCCTCTGGAGTCATCTCATGAAGGTCTTTCTCCACAACCGTATCTACTTCATTTATTTTTATGGTCTTTGTGAATCTGAATGGACCTTTAATGATACATGTGTACATGTTGTCATTGTAGGCTGCTAGAAAGATTTCCATTCTAATCTTCCAGTCTTCAAAAGACATACCAGCAATGTGGGGAACATGGCTGATACAATCCATTTTTCAAAAAGTTTTGGTTTTTCAAAAAGATGCTCTTTTGAAAAGTTTTAAAAACCTTTGAAAAACACTTGGATCAAGCTCGTTGATCAGGCAGCTGATTCTAATGAACCACCCGCTCTGATACCACTTGTTGGTCCCAAGTGGTCAGATGAGGTCTAGAGGGGGGGTGAATAGACCTCTGAAAATTTTTGAACTTAAAAACTTTTCAGTCTTCTGTCAGCAGACTAAGCTGATGAAGAACAGTAAGCAGACTAAGCTGATGAAGAACAGTAAGCAGACTAATCTGTTCGTGAACAAATCTTGAACAGCAGACTGACCACTCTTCTTACAAATACTTAGCTGTTTTTCAGCAAAACAGTTTTCCAAAGAGTATACTTGCAGCGGATTGTTTGAAAGTGTTTTTCACAAGTAAACTAAGTTCTAGAAAGATTTTATCCCCAGTTTAAAACTCCTTATAAAATCTTTTGATTGATTCACAGTGTTTAAATATGCAAACTTTAAAATATGCAAGAAAGCTTAAATGCAAGATAACACAAAGAATTTTTATAGTGGTTATATGGATAGAAATCCTTTAGTCCACTCTTCCAGATCACTTAGATTCTGGGTTATACTATAATCACTTAGATTACAATATTTCTCCACTTACACCAAGACAACAAATGAAATGGCTGTAAGCTCACAATAGGAAATCACAAAGAAGACCTATCCTCTAAAGTAGAATCACTCACAAAGATGGATTCTCACTTCGCACAACACTCAGCTATTACAAGATCACTCAGATAATGTTTTTCTGATTTCTTCAACTTGGTTTCTGTCAACAGATGACTTCCACCAGACGAGTGAGCTGTTCGAGCTTTTGAGACTTAAAGAAATTCTGCTTCAAAATTTCGATCTCTGATTGTTGTTGTGTGTTTTGCTCGATTGAAATTCAGCTCTATTTATACATGGAAATGAAAACATGACCGTTGAAGGCAAGTCACAAATCAAATCCATTCTTCAGCTCTTTTGAAACGGCTCTCTGCAGCAAACCGTACAGTGTACAGTACTTTTCTGTCCATCACATTAAATGCTGCATTAAATGCACTCTGCTGATCCGAGGATATCTTCAATCATTTGCCATTACTACCCTTCTCTTTCAGCATTTATTACACTAGGTGCATTTATTACCGTTGAACTGATCTCATGATCTCTTCTACTCTGCTGATCGAAGCAACCCTTCTGATAGGTACTCTGCTGATCAAATACTGAACTAATCTGATTTGACTCGGCTGATGACCTACCCTTCTGTTTGCTGTTTCAGCAAGAGATCACTAGTCTTCTGGCCTTTGAACTCTTCTGAATATCTTCTTTACTTGTTCAAAGATCTTTCTAAGGGAACTAAGCTTTCCATACTTAGCTGATTATGATGTTTTGGAATCATCAAAACCTTCCCTTAAATTCTGACTTCTTTCATCTTCATCTTCATCTTCATCCAACTTTCATTCATCTTATTTCTGAAAACCCATTTAGTGCCAATTACTCTTTGATGACTTGGTCTTGGAACTAAGTACCATACTTCGTTCCTTTCAAATTGATTTAACTCTTCTTGCATAGCTTCAATCCAGAAGGAATCATTGAGAGCTTCTTCAATTTGTTTAGGCTCTATTTGAGATAGAAAACTAGCAAACATAGCATCTTGTGCAGCAGCTATTCTTGTTTTCACTCTATCCAAAGGATCAGCAATCACTAACTCTGGTGGGTGATTCCTGAGCCATCTAAGATCAGGTTGCAGGTCTGGATGTTGTCCTCTATTTTGATCTTGCAACACTACTGTTGGAGATTCAGTAGCAGTCTGTTGAACAGTTCTTGTCTGTTGAACAGTCTCTGGTCTGTCAGTTGTTTGCAACTCGTCTGTTAGACAATCAGCACTGTGATTTTGAACAGCACTTGAGTTAGCAGTTGAATTGAGATTAGGTAGTATGATGGGAACATATTCTTCATTCTTTCCAACATCCAACTTCTGTAAATCAGTAGACAGATCTTGATTAATACTTTGATTCTTTTCAGAAGATTGACTTGGCTCATCAAATACTACATGAATAGATTCTTCTATTAGCAATGTTCTTTTGTTAAAAACTCTATAGGCCTTACTAACAGTAGAGTATCCTACAAAAACAGCTTCATCAGCCTTCTCTGCAAATGCAGTAAGGTGATTTTTCCCATTATTTAACACAAAGCATTTACAACCAAAAATTTTAAAGTAATGAATGTTTGGTTTCCTGTTGTTCCAAACTTCATATGGAGTCTTGTTCTGAATTTTGTTGATCATACATCTGTTCTGGGTAAAGCATGCTGTATTTGTTGCTTCTGCCCAAAATCTTTGAGGCAGTTTAGCTTCAGCTATCATGGTTCTGACAGCTTCCTTCAGTGTTCTGTTTCTCCTTTCAGCAACACCATTCTGTTGAGGGGTTCTAGCAGCTGAATACTCATGATGTATTCCTTTGATATTACAATACTCTTCAACAGTAGAGTTTGTGAACTCTGTCCCTCTATCTGATCTGATCTTCAATATTTTTGTGCTTTTCTCATTCTGGATCAGTTCCATCAGATTAGTAAGATGTTCCTTGGTTTCACTTTTCTTCTTCATGAATATCACCCAAGTATATCTTGAATAATCATCCACAATAGCTAGGCAGTATTTTTTTCCACCATTGCTGACTGGGTCAATGGGTCCAAATAAGTCCATATGTAGTAGCTCCAATATTCTTTCAGAAGATTGATGCTTCTTGCTTTTGAATGATGACTTGATTTGTTTACCCATGTGACATGCGTCACAGAGCTTATCTTTGCTCATGACTGTTTTTGGAATCCCTTCTACCAGATCATTCTTTATCAATCTGTTGATGGTCTTGAAGTTTAAATGATTCATCCTTTTGTGCCACAGCCAACTAACTTCACTTGGTGTTGATGCCACCAAACAAATGTTTGAATTCTTGTCAGCAGAATTCCAGTCGACTATGTAGACATTTCCTTGTCGTCTTCCAGATAAAATTACATTCTTTGTACCAATTGTTGGGATTGTGCCTCGATTGTCAATACAACAGAGTGCGGAATTTAATATTTTTCAAGACACACCCACAGTCCCATAAATAAAGTCTCCATATTATGTATACGAAAAGCAAGAAACGAACGCAAGCATAAATAAAACATAGGGGGTTAATCGAAATTACCTCACCACAGCTCGGTGGTGGTTACCTCCAGGCTTCATGTTCGATTCACAATATAGTGATCCAAGTGTCTCACCTCCAGAATGTATCCACACCAACTGGATTGTAGCAACACTTCCAAGTCGTAGGCTAAGAACTGGAACTTGAAAGTTTGTCAACAAAGGTACTTCTGAACTTGATCAGGACTTTGATCTAGGTTCGGGTTTGGAGATCAACTGGAAGAAGACCAAACACGCAGGGCTTATGCGGCTGGATTTGGTTCGGCCAAGCTTGGATCGGCCAGGTTAGGTTCGGCCGAGCTAGGATGGGCGACTAGGGTTCGGGGCGAAATAGTTTTGGGGCGAATATGCAATTTATAAAACTTATTTCGAAAATCAGATTTTTCTTTCTCAAAAACGGTTATGACTTTTCTCTCAAAAATCTTGCAGAGTTTTTCCTCTCAAAAGTTTTCAGTTTTGTTTTCCTCACTTGTCTTGAATGAAGAGAGGAGAAGAAGTATTTATAGGAGAAGAGTCCTACTCCTATAAGATATCTTCTTCCTTGTTTATCAAATCTTTTCTTCCTTATCTAATTAGGAATCTAAGATTTGATATATCTCTTCTTGCTTATCTTCCAAGATTGAAAACTTCCTTTTCCTTATCTTTAAAAATCGCCCCTATCACTTCTATTTGTGATAATTACAAATCGACCCCTTTGTCATTTAATTGGCTAATCCGAAAATTACCAATTAAATTTATTCTTCCAACTTAATTAATTAACTACTTTAATTAATTTCATAATTAATCAGATAACCCTTAATTAATTAATTGAACATTAATTAATTAAATATCTAATTAATAATCTCTTACTTGAATTAATGCTTTAATTCAATAACTTTGATTTAACAACTTTAAATCTTTCACATTTCCCTTAATGACTGTCACTGTCCAATTGTATTGTGTGTGACCCTCTGGGTTCACCATCAATTGGCAGTAGGCCCACGACTCTCGTGATTTAATTAACGAGCAATTAAATGCTCCGATCAACTTTAAACTACCTTTAATTGACCACTCCAGAATTAATTTCCTTATTAATTCAGGAGTACCTACACTTCATGGTCGATGTCTAGCCACAAGCCCATGAAGCCCAACTTCAGGTGAATTGATATTTGTGAACCTCACCTATTATAACTGCCATGTACATACGGTCCTTCCATGACTGATTTCCCGACCGAGACCTAGGGTGTGTGAATTGATCGGCACCTCTAATTATCTCGATTCTGTACTTTCTAATTCAGGATAGTAATTCCAGTGTGACTGCTAAATTTGGAAGTCCCTTCCAAATTCGTCACTGACCGTGGCCACGGGTTTCTCGGAACTATTATCGAAGAACGTACAGGAAATTCTCCCACCTTATCAGGATGAGTCGATGGATCCTTTCTTAGTACTAACCACTCGCGTACACTTCCGTACGCACCCAACTTAGGCATGTTATGACCAAGCTAAGTGGCCTATACCTAAATCAAAGTACGCACTTTCATGCACCGAATTCGCCCTAGCACTTCAAGTCTAAGGACTAAATCGTACACTATTATAATCCTTGAGAAACATCCCATCACCGATATGCGACATGCGCTTCCACAATGGGTTTCTCTGTTCGGGTCGTTCGATGCATTCGATCCTCTATCGAACCACCTAGTCATATGCACTGGCCTCAAATGCCTTGTTCATGAAACTACAACAAATTCACTCCATGTGAATCATGCATAATCGTACAAGTCTTGACGATTCATTCGATACCCCGTCTTGATATGAATCTATGACTTGGAACGTTTTCGAGATCACGACCTTTGAGACTGTTTCATGATAAGTGCACTCAGTACTGAAGTGTATAGTCCCATAGTCTATTGTGAACTCAGGATTTCATCCAATCGCTTAGATTGGTTCGCGAGAGATGAAGTTGGCCATTGTTTAATTCACGTACTATGAATAAACGGGCGTATTAATTATAAACCATAAGAAGATAGTCCTCAAACAAGCTAATTTAGATTGGCTTGCTGGGCACTATTCTATCAATCTCCCACTTGCCCTAAAGCCAATCACAACATTTCTAAGACCCATCTATACCAAGATGTCCCTCGAACCATTTGTGAAAGAGCTTCATTAGTGGGTCTGTTAAGTTTTCTTGTTGAGATGACGTAGTACTTTTACTCGTCTCAACTACCTATGATTTGTTCAATCATTTGGTTTTGTGTTTAGATTCTTGATGAGATCTCGATTTTCTTTCATTGAGCAATAGCTTTGTTTAAATCGGTTAGGATTATAACAAGCTTTCGTCATGCTAGGTAATTCATCCAATGGATGAATGTTTTCTCATCTAAACACCTTTTGTGTGTGTGCAGCATCACAATGGTGCTTTTATTCTGATTGAGTTGGCAATGGTATACTATTGGAATTTCTTCCAATATACCTCTGCTCCATCGAAACAGAATAAATCATCCACTTTTGACTTTGAAAATCTCGAATTAATAAATCCTTCGAGTTTCAATTCTCCACTATTACCATAGACCAGCAACACATCCTTTAATTATCTTCGAGGATTGCTTTATGGTAGTCCAGTGTCCTTGACTGGAGTTTGACTTATCAGTAGCTCGTGAAATATCAGAGCTTTTGATGAGTCAGGTCATGTACAAGACTTTGCATGCTACATGCAATCCAAACGCTTAAGCATAAGGCTTCTTGAGATAATTTCTTCTTTACTTATTAAATGCAGGGCATTCACATTAAATAAGACAAAGAAATTCATATCTCTATGGAATTGATCCTTTCTTGGATTTTCCATATAGTCTTTGTACTTAGATTTGTGAATTTCAACATCTACTTTTCTTTATCTACTTTAGATACGTATTGCCAGTACGTGAGATGCAATTCCAAATCTATTCATGGAGAATTGCGTGATTAACACGCTTTCGTCTGTGCTTCTCTGATATTCTTATATCAATCTTGATGTATAGAACATCTTCTTGTTACTTTTCGAACTCAACTGTACTCCCACTGATCCTTTTGCACAAATGGAATCCATATGCCTTTTGACAATTCAACATTCTTGATTGACTTATCAAGTTGCATGTTCCAATTCGGAAAAAGTCATAGATTGACCTTTGGATTTGAATAGAGATCATCTCATCAATCGTGAGATGCAGAATCCATTTCCAATAGTCCTACCTCGGTAGTCAACAACCACCTTTCTATGGCTAATAGTTTCAAAATGGGTTTTGACGTTTTAAATGGAGAGAAGGTATTTTCATAGATCTTTTAAAGGACTTTTGAATAATCACCTATCGCCATTTAGCGAGTCAAACTTATCACTTTGAATCTTATGGCTTCATGCCATATCCCTTGATTTATGTCTAAACATATTTTTCTTTGTAATCTTGGATTAAATATCTAATCACTCAATTTCGCAAAATGGAATTGTGAGTTCCTTACGAATTTGATTAGATTACTAAGAATTTGTGCAAAAATCGGTTCATTGGGTTTCGGGGTTTACTCCCACTATTTGTGGGGATGGGTCCAATGTCTTTTGGACTTCATCAAGTTTTATGACATTCCCTTATTTCCTTTGACAAAAGATTCGTCAACATAGGAATAAGCTACTCACGAGATACTTTCGTTTCTCGTTGTCATGGAACAGGTATCCAATGGATTTCTTTGGATACCCCACAAATATTTGTATGAATCGGATCTACCATCGAATTTCTCATACATGGGTATTCTCTCATTTCATAAATGATTTGGTAGTGTAAGAACTTTCTTCGGAAGGCACTACACCAAGTTTCTTGAAGAGTCAGGAGAGGCTATCCCCTTAATGTGAATGAAGGAAGTTTAGCAAGATCAAAGTTGTGAATCGAACTAGGTTCGACCCCCTTCTTGATTTGCTTCATGAGAATTCTATTCTCGTTTTAGATAATCGTGGAATTAATTGCTTATGTTTCAGCAAGCTTGATTAGATCAAGAGTGCTTTCATCATAATGCATTTTGTTGCTTCATTTCCAAGACGTCTGTTGAATTGCTTCAATAGTCTCAGAATTGTACTTCAATTATGACACATATACGATTAAGAAGTATATCTGAAGTAACGTTCTTCTTGAACTAGTGCTTTTAGTTCTTCCACGTTTGTCCTAATGGATTGAATCCATTCGGTTGAATTGTTTGGAATGCTAAATATTCCATTAATTTCGGTTATCATTCCTTCAAGATTTGAAAGTTATGAATTTATCCAAGTTCCTTATTTCAAGAACAATAGATAAAAGCTTCCCTTTCGTATCTATCTTCAGGAAGAATGTCCAAAAAGAACATTTCAATCGTGGACGATTATTTTGCCACGGTTTTTCGATTCAGCATATAGTTTTTCGTAGTTTTGATTTGTTTATCATTGTATTTATTTCTATGCTTTAAAGCATCAATATTTGTACAAAGTTAAATAGCTTTAATTAAATAAATTCCATTCTCAATGGTAAAGCAATAATGTCTTGTACAAAAATTTGAAATAAAATCTCAAAGACAAACTAAAACTAAAGACTTATGCTAATACGAAAAACTAATATCTCTTTATGCAAAGTTCTAGGTCTAGATAGTCCTTGACCCAATCCCTGAAGTGATTCTCCCTTATCTCTCTATGCATTGATTGCATCCTCCTTTTAAGGAATTTCTTCCTTTTAGGTCGAGAGGGAACACCATCATCACCTGCAAACACTTTTACAGACATGAAAGTTTTATCAGATGTCTTACATCATAAAGAATTTAACAGGTGTATAACTTAAAAGTCATACCATTGTTAATTCTGTTCAGAAATTTCTTTCCAGCATAATCCTTCATTTGTTCTTCATAGTCACATATTTGGCAGCCCCACTCATATAGACCATATCCAAGTAGATGGACATCCTCATATTTGTCTAACAACTCATGCAAGTGTTTTGTTTCAATTCCATCAATCGAAATATCACAATGTTGCAAGAAATGATCGAAGTCTTCAGACAAGCCATTGAGAGTAATGGTTATCTCATCTTCTTTAGATATTCGAGTTCCAAACTTTCTGAGTCGTTTGAACATCTTGGCTAAGTAAGAACAATATTCTCTGACATTGTCAAACTCATCCATGTTTGTCTCATAGAGTGAATAGCTCATAAAGTTCCCCAAAGTTTGTTCGGTTTGAAAACGTAACACAACTTGTATGAATGGGACAGTGGATGGTGAATGGCTAACAAAAATAGACAACATATAAGCAGACAGGTTTAACATTAATACTTATAATTAACGAAATTTGGACTTTTTATCGAAAAAGTTCTCCCACTATTTTATCGAAACTGTGACCCCTTCTAGTTTCGGGAAATTCTATTTCCTAGTAGGTCTTGACGTCCCAGCAGCAATTAATTGTACCCACGACTCGTGGCCATACAATTAATTCCCTAGGTAGGTATACATATTACCAATTGTGTCTACCACACAACCTTCAAGCTATTTTGCCTCGTTTTTCGCATTTATCTAGCACTGCTACATCATAAATGTTACTACGCGTTTAAGTCTAACCCATTAATCGTGATAAGCAACGGGCCCGGTCGTGAACTCCCCGTAACTAGTTATCGGTCGATATTCACATCCCGACCAATCCCTACCCTTGTCGTATTTAGTTAAAAATAGGAATCGAGGAATTTCGTGTATTGCCCCTTTCTTCGACTCGGGTGCCAGACTCTGGATCACCTTTATCGATAAGTAGACAACTCACACTAGTCCCTATTAATGGAAGGCTTGGATCTATAAAACTTCATTTTATAGTTTACCCAATATGACTTAATATTTATTCGAGAGGGGATTTTCGGTTTTGAAAGTTTAAAGAAACTCTCCTCGAGATCTCACCGTTTCAATTATGCTTTATCTTTTATTACAATCTAGATACTAGCGCGCATACACACAAGCAATCATAAATCGACAAATAAATAAAAGCCATACAAGCCTAACATTCATGCTACCACAATATGT
The DNA here is from genome assembly GCA_038501285.1 of Penstemon eatonii. Classification (NCBI taxonomy): domain Eukaryota; kingdom Viridiplantae; phylum Streptophyta; class Magnoliopsida; order Lamiales; family Plantaginaceae; genus Penstemon; species Penstemon eatonii. Next base: position 52,205,915 of record CM076715.1, on the reverse strand, counting down.
TTTCGATCGGGAGCCTCCTATGCAGGCCATCATCGAGCCAGTGATGTTGGCCCTATTGGTCAATCTAAAGGGGTTCAAACAGGCCTATGCTATTACACAATGTACCACGCATACGCGGCCTTCAATTCTTCATGGGCTCCCACCTTGCTTGTAAACGGGCCTCCATCCTAGACTAGGAAAGCAATAAAGCCCTATTCTATTACAAAGGCTCAAAGTGGCCCAAAACAATAACAGGCTCGCAGGCCCAATAAAACCAAACATTAAATTAAACCAATCACATCTACCCTAAGGTCAAGGCTCGGCGCGATCGAAAACCACGTAAACAGTTCACGTTGAGCAAGAAACATGTAAACATCTTTTACTTTCTTTCTTAATTTTAAAACTACCTTTTAAAACTAACTTCCTATTGATTTCTTACTTTTAGTCATTACTAATTATGACAAGAAAAATTCTCGGATAAACAAAACAAGTTTTCTGCTTTAAAACAGATCCGGATTTTCAACTTTTGAAAAATTGCAGTTCGGCCCCTGTACTTTCGGAAATTGCACTTTTAACCCCAAAAACTTTTGAAAAGTTACAAAACACCCCCAAAACAGTTTTCGGACAGAAGGACCAGAAAATAAAAATTTTTGAATCCAGAAAATATTTCGAATTGCAAACTGACCCTTGAAATTTCGGAAATTACAAAATAGCCCATAAATTTTCAAAAATTGCAAAATGGTCCAAAAACCCGTGCGATCAGAGTTTCATAATCAGCCCATAAATTTCTAAAATTTCCAGAAACAGAAAATTAATTTTCAGCCCTAATTTTCAAGATTTGCGATTATTGCAAAATAGTCCTGATTTTTCTAAAAACTATAAAAACGCCACAGATCTGAAAAAGTAATTTTACCCAATTATAGATCCAGTCATAACAAGTAAGAATCAATCGACAGAACATAATTCTAAAGTGTTTTCATACACATAATCAAACATATACGATAAACACATTATGTTCAGGCTTTTACGTATAATAAGTATGGAGTTGGCTCTGATACCACTGTTGGGATTGTGCCTCGATTGTCAATACAACAGAGTGCGGAATTTAAAATTTTTCAAGACACACCCACAGTCCCATAATTAAAGTCTCCATATTATGTATACGAAAAGCAAGAAACGAACGCAAGCATAAATAAAACATAGGGGGTTAATCGAAATTACCTCACCACAGCTCGGTGGTGGTTACCTCCAGGCTTCATGTTCGATTCACAATATAGTGATCCAAGTGTCTCACCTCCAGAATGTATCCACACCAACTGGATTGTAGCAACACTTCCAAGTCGTAGGCTAAGAACTGGAACTTGAAAGTTTGTCAACAAAGGTACTTCTGAACTTGATCAGGACTTTGATCTAGGTTCGGGTTTGGAGATCAACTGGAAGAAGATCAAACACGCAGGGCTTATGCGGCTGGATTTGGTTCGGCCAAGCTTGGATCGGCCAGGTTAGGTTCGGCCGAGCTAGGATGGGCGACTAGGGTTCGGGGCGAAATAGTTTTGGGGCGAATATGCAATTTATAAAACTTATTTCGAAAATCAGATTTTTCTTTCTCAAAAACGGTTATGACTTTTCTCTCAAAAATCTTGCAGAGTTTTTCCTCTCAAAAGTTTTCAGTTTTGTTTTTCTCACTTGTCTTGAATGAAGAGAGGAGAAGAAGTATTTATAGGAGAAGAGTCCTACTCCTATAAGATATCTTCTTCCTTGTTTATCAAATCTTTTCTTCCTTATCTAATTAGGAATCTAAGATTTGATATATCTCTTCTTGCTTATCTTCCAAGATTGAAAACTTCCTTTTCCTTATCTTTAAAAATCGCCCCTATCACTTCTATTTGTGATAATTACAAATCGACCCCTTTGTCATTTAATTGGCTAATCCGAAAATTACCAATTAAATTTATTCTTCCAACTTAATTAATTAACTACTTTAATTAATTTCATAATTAATCAGATAACCCTTAATTAATTAATTGAACATTAATTAATTAAATATCTAATTAATAATCTCTTACTTGAATTAATGCTTTAATTCAATAACTTTGATTTAACAACTTTAAATCTTTCACATTTCCCTTAACGACTGTCACTGTCCAATTGTATTGTGTGTGACCCTCTGGGTTCACCATCAATTGGCAGTAGGCCCACGACTCTCGTGATTTAATTAACGAGCAATTAAATGCTCCGATCAACTTTAAACTACCTTTAATTGACCACTCCAGAATTAATTTCCTTATTAATTCAGGAGTACCTACACTTCATGGTCGATGTCTAGCCACAAGCCCATGAAGCCCAACTTCAGGTGAATTGATATTTGTGAACCTCACCTATTATAACTGCCATGTACATACGGTCCTTCCATGACTGATTTCCCGACCGAGACCTAGGGTGTGTGAATTGATCGGCACCTCTAATTATCTCGATTCTGTACTTTCTAATTCAGGATAGTAATTCCAGTGTGACTGCTAAATTTGGAAGTCCCTTCCAAATTCGTCACTGACCGTGGCCACGGGTTTCTCGGAACTATTATCGAAGAACGTACAGGAAATTCTCCCACCTTATCAGGATGAGTCGATGGATCCTTTCTTAGTACTAACCACTCGCGTACACTTCCGTACGCACCCAACTTAGGCATGTTATGACCAAGCTAAGTGGCCTATACCTAAATCAAAGTACGCACTTTCATGCACCGAATTCGCCCTAGCACTTCAAGTCTAAGGACTAAATCGTACACTATTATAATCCTTGAGAAACATCCCATCACCGATATGCGACATGCGCTTCCACAATGGGTTTCTCTGTTCGGGTCGTTCGATGCATTCGATCCTCTATCGAACCACCTAGTCATATGCACTGGCCTCAAATGCCTTGTTCATGAAACTACAACAAATTCACTCCATGTGAATCATGCATAATCGTACAAGTCTTGACGATTCATTCGATACCCCGTCTCGATATGATTCTATGACTTGGAACGTTTTCGAGATCACGACCTTTGAGACTGTTTCATGATAAGTGCACTCAGTACTGAAGTGTATAGTCCCATAGTCTATTGTGAACTCAGGATTTCATCCAATCGCTTAGATAGGTTCGCGAGAGATGAAGTTGGCCATTGTTTAATTCACGTACTATGAATAAACGGGCGTATTAATTATAAACCATAAGAAGATAGTCCTCAAACAAGCTAATTTAGATTGGCTTGCTGGGCACTATTCTATCACCAATCTGTTCAACATAGCACTTATCTGTTGAGAAGATGACTGAATATCCTTTGTCACAAAATTGACTTATGCTCAGCAGGTTGTATTTTAGGCCTTTAACATATGAGACGTCAGATATCTCAATGTTTCCTTTGATTACTCTTCCTTTAGCTACAATCTTGCCTTCTTTGCTGTCTCCAAAAGTAACATTTGGACCATCCACATCAACTGCATCAGTTAGCTCATGTATGCTTCCACACATGTGCCTTGAACAACCACTGTCCAAGTACCAGATCTTCTCTACTTTACTCCTACTCCTAATCCTAACCTACAAAACAAAAATAAAATTGTTTTAGGTACCCTTATTGAGAGGGTCCTGAAGGATTAGTTCCACCTTTGACAACTCAAGATGTTGATGTCTTAGGCTTCTTAGGCTTCTGAGTTTTGACAGGAGCATGGACAGTTTCATCTTTATCATAATTAGCAGATAAGTCATGTTGATGATCAGTATGATAAGAATAATGTTCATAAGCAGGGTAAGGTGCATGATAAGCAGGATATGCATGCATTGGATGAGCAGGGTAAGGTGCATAGTAAGTTGGAAATTGAGGTGCATGATACTTAGGAGGATATGCAGCAGGTTGCACATAATATGACTCATTTCCATACAAAGCATTTTGATTTTTCTTATTCTTATGCTTCTTTGGTTTACTAGATGCTTGCTCATTAACAGACGACTTAGTTTTACCACTAGTCTGATTCAATTTAGCTTTATCAGCAGACTTCTTAGGACTCTGCTGTTTGGTCTTACTAGTCTGTTTACCTACACTAGGCTCTTTGCTCTTTTTAGCCTTAGGAGTTTTTGTCTCTAACACTTTCTCAGGTGAAGCAGGTTTAGTAGTTTGAACATACAGAATGATCTTACCATTGTCAGCAGATATAAAATTTTCAGTATGATTTAATTCTAGCTTATCCTGTTCTGAAGGTATCTTCTGTTTACTAGACATATGAGTGGATGCAACAGATGATTTCTCATGAGACTCAATAACTTTTTCAAGTTCCATGATTTTTCCTTTATAAACTTCACATTCAGCTTTCAGAGATTCATGTTCTTGCTCAAGCTGTTTATATTCAGCTGATTCTCTTGGCTTTTCAGCTGTGAGTTTCAGTGAACTATTTTGCTCTTTTAGCAATATCATCTCTTCCTTAAGCTTTTTATATGCTTCAGCAATAGTAGTATTGTTAAGCATCATTTGTTCAAATGAATTAAATAATTCATTATCAAGAGGAGTTACCTCATCCTCAGAGTCATCAGATTCCTTGGCCATCAGGCAGGGGAGAGCAGGTTTTTCTTCATCAGAAGATTCTTCATCAGACGTGTCTGAGTCTGAATCAGATGAGTAGACAGCAGTCAGCTTTTCTGCTTTAGCCATCATTGCCTTGCCTCTCTGATGCTTTCTTTCTTTTCTGATTCTCTTCTCTTCTTCAGTGTATTTTTCTGCTTTTTGGATATGGACAGTCTTCGATGAAGTGTCCCAATTTCCTGCAGTTATAACACATTAGTTTGACTTTATAATCATCCTTATCTTGAGAAGAAAAGTTGGGTTTAGAAGTAGAAGCATTGTTGTATTTGTTCTTCATTTTTCTTTGTAGAACTTCTTGAAGTTGTTCATCAGCAATGCTACATCTCCAGCTGTGTACTCCTTTTTATTGAGTAATGTGGCTTCATCAGATGATTCCACTTCTTTACTTCTCTGTGCTGGTCTTCTTGGGTTTTCAGCAGCAACTAAGGCAGCCGTGGGTCCTGAAGTTGAGGTTTCTTCAGTTCCTATTCTTGGCAATTTATACTCATAAGCCTTTAGTACTGAGAACAGCTCATTGAGTGAAATCTTTCCCAGATCCCTTGATTCCTCCATAGCTGTTACTTTCATATTGAATTTCGGAGGTAAAGCCTTCAACACTTTGATGGTTATCTCCTTATCCATGAAAGTTTTTCCAAGCTTTAAAACTTCATTCAATGTTCTTGTAAACCTTGTATCCATTTGATCAATGGTTTCAGTAGACTTCATTTTAAAGTTGTCCAGCTTTTCCAGAGCAACACTCAGCTGATGCTCTTTAATGGCGTCGTTTCCTTCGCTCATATCTCTGACTTTATCCCACATCTCCTTTGCAGTCTTGCAATGTTTGACCTTGTCAAACCGGTCATTATCCAGGGCTTTAGTCATGATAAATCTTCCAACTTTATCCAGATTAAATAGCTTTATTTCTTCTGGAGTCATCTCATGAAGATCTTTCTCCACCACGGTATCAACTTCATTTATCTTTATCGTCTTGGTGAATCTGAATGGACCTTTTGTGATACATGTGTACATGTTATCATTATAAGCAGCAAGGAAAATCTCCATCCTGATTTTCCAGTCTTCAAAAGACATACCAGCAATGTGGGGAACATGGCTGGTACAATCCATTTTCAAAAAGTTTTTATTTTTCAAAAAGATGCTATTTTGAAAAGTTTTGAAAACTTTTGAAAAACACTTGGATCAAGCTCATTGATCAGGCAGCTGATTCTAATGAACCACCTGCTCTGATACCACTTCTTGGTCCCAAGTGGTCAGATGAGGTCTAGAGGGGGGGGGGGAATAGACCTCTGAAAATTTTTAGACTTAAAAACTTTTCAGTCGTCTGTCAGCAGACTAAGCTTATGAAGAACAGTAAGTTGACTATGCTGATCGTGAACAAATCTTGAACATCGGAGTGACCACTCTTCTTATAGTAACTTAGCTGATTTCAGTAAAATCAGTTTTATCAAGAGTATACTTGCAGCGGATATTTGAAAGTGTTTTTCACAAGTAGACTAAGTCCTTCAAAAGATTTTATCCCCAGTTTTAAAACTCCTTTAAAATCTTTTAACAATTCAAAGTGTAAACTTATGCAATTTTGAAATATGCAAGAAAACTTAAATGCAAGAATAACACAAAGAATTTTTATAGTGGTTATATGGATAAAAATCCTTTAGTCAACTCTTCCAGATCACTTAGATTCTGGGTTATACTATAAACACAAAGTTTACAATATTTCTCCACTTACACCTAGACAACAAATGAAAAGGCTATAAGCTCGCAATAGGAAATCACTCAGAAAACCTATCCTCTGAAGTTAAATCACTCACAAAGACGGATTTAAACTTCGCACAACACTCAGCTAATACAAATTCACTCAGAAGATGTTTTTCTATTTTCTTCAACTGGGTTTCTGTCAACAGATGACTTCCACCAGACGAGTGAGCTGTTCGAGCTTCTTGAGACTTAGAAAAATTTTTGCTTCAAAAACGAAATCTCAGAATGTTGTTGTGTTTTGTCTCTCTTCGAAATCAGCTCTATTTATACTTGGATTTGAAAATATGACCGTTGACGGAAGTCACAAATCAAATCCATAGCCTTAGCCCAAATTTAGAACGGCTTCCTGCTACAGTACCTTTTTTGCTGTACTTTCCTGTAGCTGCATTAAATGCACCATGCTGATCCGAGAATATTCTTCAATCATTTGTCACTACTACCCTTCTCTTGCAGCAATTATTACGCCAAGTGCATTTATTACCGTTGAACTTATCTCATGATCTCTTCTACTCAGCTGATCGAGGCAACCCTGCTGATAGGCACTCTACTGATCAAAACTCTGAACTAGTATGATTTGAGTCAGCTGATGGTCTACCCTTCTGATTGCTGTTTCAGCATGAGATCAGTAGTCTTCTGGGCTTAGAATTTTGAACCCTTTTGATAACTTTTTTTACTTGTTCAAAATTCTTCTAAGGGACCTAAGCTTTCCATACTTAGCTGATTTTGACGTTTTGGAAATCATCAAAACCTTCCCTTATCTTATTAACTTCTTTGCACTTCATCTTCATCTTCATCCAACACCTTCTAAATCCGTAGAAAAGACACCATACGAATTATGGTTTGGCAAGGCACCCCCATACGCATTCATGCGCATATGGGGATCTCCCGCTTACGTTAAAAAGCTAGTGGGAGATAAATTGGGAACTAAATCCACTTTGTGCAAATTTGTGGGGTATCCAGAAAACTCTATAGGATACAAGTTCTACGATCCTACAAGATAAACTACGTTTGTCTCAAGGAACGCACACTTCTTGGAGATGAGGTCACTGAAGCTGAAAAGGCCGATAAGGAACATCAAGCCGACCCATCACCACAGGTAGTGGGAGAACAAGAGCATGAAAGTGCACCAGAAAGTACACCGATACTTCGTAGGTCAGAAAGACAACATGGAGAACCCGAGAGGTACTACGGTCTGCTGCACGAGACTGGACAGTCTCTGACTGACCCAAGGACTTACGAAGAGGCTATGATAGACATAGACTCGGGAAAGTGGCGTGAAACCATGGAATCCGAATTGGACTCCAAGCAGTCAAACAAGGTCTGGGCCTTGGTGGATCCACCAGTGGGAGTGACTCCCGTGGGTTGCAAGTGGATTTATAAGCGAAAGCTTGGAGTGAACGAAGAGGTAATAACCTACAGGGCGCGACTAGTGGCAAAAGAACACTCAAAGGCCAGGCATCGACTTTCAGGAGACCTTCTCGCCTGTCGCAATGCCTAAATCCATTCAAATCTTGCTGACCATAGCTGCGTGGTATAACTACGAGATATGGCAGATGGATGTGAAGATCGTCTTTCTCAATGGAGACATTGATAAGGAGATCTACATAGAGCAACCAAAAGGATACGCATCCAAAGGTGATGAACACAAGGTGTGCAAACTCCAGAGGTCCATTTAGGACTAAAGCAAGCTTCCCGAAGTTGGAACATCCGTTTCGATGAAACAATCCAAACTTTTGGATTCATCAAAAACGTGTTCGAACCTTGCGTGTACAAGAAGATCAGTGGGAGTACAATTGAATTTTTGGTGCTTTATGTTGATGAAATTCTTCTCACTGGAAAAAATGTGAAAGTGTTGTCCGAAACTAAAGCATGGTTATCTACACAATTAATGAAGGACTTGGGAGAAGCATCCTTTGTACTGGGTATAAGGATCTACCGAGATAGATCAAAAGGACTGTTGGGCCTCTCCCAATCACAGTACCTAGATAAAATACTGAAGAGATTCCATATGGAAGAATCCAAGAGAGGATTGCTTCCGATGAGACATGGAATTGCACTCTCTAAGTCTATGGCTCCAAAGATGCCTGAAGAGAGGAGCAATATGTCTCAAGTACCATATGCATCCGCTATAGGAAGCATAATGTATGGTATGTTATGTACTAGACCAGACGTAGCATGCGCTTTAAGCGTTACAAGTCGCTACCAGTCTGATCCAGATGAGCAGCACTGGATAGCCGTAAACGCAATTCTGAAGTACCTGAGAAGGACTAAGGAATCGTTCTTGGTATACGGTGGAGGAGAATTGAAATTGGAAGACTTTACATATTCGAGCTTCCAATGTGATGTAGACGACTTCAAGTCGACATCTGGATACGTGTTCTGCCTCAATGGTGATGCAGTAAGCTGGAAGAGCTCCAAGTAAGACACTACCGCAGATTCAACTACCGAAGCAGAATACATTGATGCGTGTGATGCAGCAAAGGAAGATGTTTGGATAAAGAACTTCATCCAGGAATTGGATGTGATACCTAGAATCGGTGAGCCCATTACTATCTTCTGCGATAATAATGGGGCAATAGCGCAAGCAAAGGAGCCGAGATCTCATCAGAAATCCAAGCACGTACAAAGACGATACCATGTGATAAGAGATATCATTGGTAGAGAAGACATTAAGATGGAACGTGTCGACTCAGAAGATAATACCGCGGACCTGCTAACGAATCCTCTGCCACAAAAGGCATTCGAGAAACATCTGCTAAATATGGGACTCAAGAACATAATAGATTGGCTTTAGGACAAGTGGGATATTGATAGAAATAGTGTCCGGGAAGCCAATTGTTTGGCTAGCATTTATTGTAATAAATAAAAGAACTATTCAATTTTGATTAATAAATGCATTTTAATATATGGTCAACTTTATCTTATGTTATAATTATCTGCAAAAGAATAGAAGTCCTTAGATCACAGGGCTATGGGACAACCCGTGGACTGATCTCCAAGGCCGTGATCTAGAACATATTTAAGAGTCTTAGAATCCAATCGAGATAGGACATCGTTGGATTCGGTTCGACTCTCACTGTTGTGTATACTCCGATGAACTGGAGAACACTAGGGTCCACGAGCGTGACTGGGATAGTCGATACACATAAGTGGGTGGCTTGCTGGGATGGCAAGTGCACTGAATACCCCAATAAGGAAATAACTCACCATGGAAGCGGTAGTCGCATATCGGGGTTGAAGTTATTCCAATTTGCAATAGTATACGAGGAACGATCCCTAAATACTTGAGGTGATAGGGTTTATCTGGTACGAGAACGTCTATACTTAGATGTGAGTTCCGACCGACTGGAGATTACCAGAAAGTCTCTGTGGACTCATGTTGGGTATAGAGTAACTCGTATGCAGGTTCATATCATCAACAAAGGATCAATTGACCCGACTTGATAGGTTGGGAATTTCTCCTATGGATTTCTGTGAGAAATTAATTCTGGTAAAAATCCTTGGCCAAGATATCTGACGACTTTATGTAAGTAGCTCATAAAGATTAAGTCAAAGAGAATTATTTCGAGACCAGAATACATAAGGTCAAGACAAAAGAAAAGGGAACCGATGAAAAGTCCATACCCTTAAGTCTCGACTGGGAGATTGATCGATGGAGAGATTATGTCGTATATGGAAATTGTAAATGATAAAAGGTTCACTGAATTAATTCACCAGTGATTGGGCTCCATGGGCTTGTGGCCAGACATCGACCGTGGAGTGTGGAAGAATTCCCAAATTGGCAGGTGTGCTAATTTTGGAATGATCAGTCGACAGAGTGTTCGACTGATTTAAAGTATTTAATACTTGAATAATTAAATTAATGTTTAATTATAACCCATGGCCAATTATGTGGTGAACCTATGGGGGCATACGATACACATGAAGCGAAAGCGAAGGAAAATGAAACAACAGGGTCGACCAAATCGACTGGGTTGATTGGGTCGACTGGGTCAAATAAATAGACTGGGTCGATTGAGTGACTAGGTCAACTGGGTCGACCCAATTGGAACAAAATGGATCCGATTGGAATTGGATCAAGATTATAAATTAAATTGAAATTTAATTTGTGACTTCATTAATTAAGTTGGATTTAATTAATTAGAGGAAGATTTAATTAAATAGACTTGGAGTCTAATTTAATTAATTGGGAAAGTAATTAATTAATTGGGCTATTTAATTGAGAAATTAAATAAAGCCTAATTAAATTAATTAAGTGGCCCATGAATTAATTGGAAGACTTTAGTCTTCTAATTAAAAGTGTCATGGCCCATGTAGGAGACTTGGAGTCCTAGTCCTAGGAGGATTAGGAGAGTTAGACACCTATAAATAAGTGGCTAGGTGTCATAGCACACACACAACTAACAAAAGCCAAAAACCAAGTCAAGCAAAAACACTCTCCCTTTCTCCCTAGTGAAATCGGCAGAACACCTATTCTTCTTTGAAAGAATTTTTTCGATTTTGTTTATGTTCCAAACTTGTTCCCTAACCCTAGATCTTAATATATCCTATGTTCTAGCTGATCAGGATATATTATATTTCGTGATATTGTGGTGTATCAACTCATAGAGGCGCAACACGTGGGGCGTTGTAGCAGGGCTTTGGATCGATCAACCTGAGGGAGAATCTGACTTCGATTGCTGACTAGGATTTGCTAGGAGACAGGTATGACATAGATATGATAGTACTGTCGTTTATTTAATATTCATATATATATCGATTTATATTTCATTCTTATTACATATTGCTTAACTAAATTCTTTATTTATTAGCCTGCTTATTCCCTCACTAAGTCAAACGAGACTTACCCTCTTTTGTTCATTTGTGCTCTATTTCCTCAGAGTAAGCTAGATGATCAGCTCCAGAGTTCGAATCTTGTTTTGGTCATGTACAAGTCTCCCTGTTGAGAGATGGAGACAAGGGCTGTAATCGAGCCGAGTAGTATCGAACGACACGCTGTTCAAGCTTGGTTTAATTTTTATCGAGCTTGAAATTTTGTGTTTGAGCTTGATTTGATTTTAAAATCGAGCCGAGCTCAAACGATCTTTTATCAAATGAGTTCGAGCTGAGTATCGAGTAGCTTGATATTTTACATGTATTTTTTAATTTTTAACTTATCGAGTCGAGCTCGAGCTGAGCTTAAAAAGTAATCGAACGAAAAAAGATGTTCAAGCTTGTTTGATTAGTGTGACGAACCGAGCTAAAACGAGCTTTTATCGAACGAGCTCGAGTCGAGTATCGAGTAGCTTGGTTTGATTTTTCAGCCCTAGATGGAGTATTATCATTAGCTGTTTTAAGTTAGCTTACGTGCATGTATAGTTGTTGAACGCCTAACTCTTAGACGCATACTTAATGTTTATGTAATTTCAGCTTTTGAGAAAACTTATGTAATGTAAATATGATAACTAGTGGTTGATATGTTTATCAATGGTTTTAATTGTTCATTGATTCTTAGACTGTTCCTGCGATTTGGAATCCGAATCAATAATATCTATAGGAGTGCGAGTCGCGGGTAGCATCCCACAAAGAAAACTACTTTACTTGGGGAGTTACATCATTTTTATATATTAACATCATTGCAGGGTAGTTATTGTTGAATTGAAGGCAGAAGGTGCTTCATGGATCCAGTTTGATGAGCCAAACTTGGGTGAAGATCCTTTATACCATTATTAGTGTTCCACAGTTGTGTACCACTAATAAGTAATTGCCACATGTACATGTGACAATTACTATTATAATTGTCAAATGTACATGTGACAATTATAATAGTAATTGTCACATGTACATGTGGCAATTACTTATTAGTGGTACACAACTATGGAACACTAATAGTGGTATAGAGTATCTTGAGTCGCCAAACCTAGTTTTTCACTTGATATGATTTATGGATGCATTTTTATTTCAATAAAATTTAAAACTCTTGTTGAAAATTTGTTAATATTAAGGAATGAAATCATAAAAATAACCCAATTTCGATATTATCGAACAAAATTCGACCGAGCTTAGTACAGATCTTAATTGGTCAGACATTTACAAAACAAATATATTGAATCTTTGGGAATTATAATTCAACATCCTTCGTCTGTATCTCTTGAAAGTCAACTCTTTTTCTTTGTTTTGGTTGGGATTGTTTTGAATTCATTTTATTAAAAAATAGTATTAACTTATTTTATAACTTCAAATACACTTGGGTTTCTCTTTTTTATAAATTTCACTTCTTCTTTGATGGTTGAAATGAAAACTTCAATTTTCTGGTGTGCGGAAATGCAGAATTACTTCTTTGTTTAGGAAATTCAATTAAACATAAAAACTTAATAAGCTGTGCACTGGTACAGAAAAATTAGCAAATAAGAACGTCAAAAGAATTTAATTTTTAGGGCATTTCTAGATATATATTAATTTTGCTCCGTCAACTTTAATTTATGCTATGATAATTACCAATGGGTATATTGGCAGCTGTTAATGAGAAGTCGGTCATTAATGAGATTTAATAGCGCTATTAAATAGAAACTATGTTGCACGGATACGGATACGCCGATACGAATATGACACGATACGGATACGATGACGCGAATTTTTAAAAATTTACTGGATACGATATGACATGGATACGAATGTAAAAAATATAAATTTATATATTTATGCATATTGAGATAAGTAAAATAATATATGTATATATTCATACATATTGAAAAATTGAAATAGATCAAGTTAAGTTTCATAAGTACAGTACTAAATTTCATAATTTTTAGAAAAAAAAAATATTTAGTAATTTAATACTATTAATTATAAATAATATTTATTGTTTTATTATGTTATATAAAACATGTCCCGTTATAAACAAACTATCTTGTATTGCAGTTATATATAATACAAAGTATGATTTAACGCCTTACATTGTTCTTACCAATTGTCGTGACTTAGCAAAATTCAGAATATAAAATATGTTGGATACGTCTAAATAAGTATCTGATAAGTATGTCCAACTTTTCTTTTTAATTATATTTACCAACACGCCACGTGGAGTGTCGAATGCGTATCCCACAAGTACCCGAGGAGTATCGTATCCGTAAAGTGTCCGACATGGCATTTAATAATTTTTTGAAGTATACGTGCTTCATAAAATAGAAATATACTTCCTCTGTTTCTTTATTTGTCATTTTGAAGATATCATAAATAGTCATTTTCTTGAAGAAACGTTTGAAAATACTATTTTAATCAAATAATTTTAGTATTAATTAGCATTAATTATAACTATTATCAAGAAGAGTAAAATTGATAAAAAAAAAGAAAATCATTAATCTTAAATTGAAATCATAAAATGATAAATAATTTTTTTTTTGTCAAAACGATAAATAAAAAAAATTGGAGAAAATAATAGCAACAAACTCAATGATCTTGTCAGCCATCAATGAGAAAGATCTAATGCAATGCATGGGAAAATTTAATTAAATTTATTGCCCACAACTTTATTTGTATTTCGTTGCATTTAAATCTCATTAATCTTGTTGTGATGGAGTTTTCCTATTTTTTACTTTGTAAATCCTTTTGTTTAAAATTTCAATGAAAATTTAATTATAAAAAAAATTGAAAGAGCTTATCAACATGTTAATTCAAATAATTTTCACTTATTCAGATTCTATATTTATATCTACAATTATGTGATACATCTAAAAAAATATTTTTACCATAAAATGCCATAGTTTATTTTTTAATAATTTATTTCTTTAATTGATCCATGAAATTATTTTAGGAAAATAAAATATTTCTAATTATAAACAATATGACACTCGAACAATTTTTTTGGTGATCATATGTCATTTTAGTAAAAAGAAAATATTTTAAGGAAAATTCTTGCATAAACCTGGTCTTTCATAAGCCATACACAAGATCTTATAAATATATTTAGATTATGTACTAATATTGATCATGGTCTACGAATGACATGATCTATGCACTAGTTTTGTATATATATTTAGTGGATGCACTAATTTTGTTTAGTGAATGTACTAATTTAGAAATTTAAAACAGACTTAAATGCTCTTTTGACAAATTTATCATTTCTCATTAATAATAAAATATTCTTTTGACAAATTTATCATTTCTCATTAATAATGAATATGAAGAGTTGCATAAATTTTGATTTCTTTCCAAAAGTAATTTTGTACTACAAGAGATTTACCCTCCTAACATTTAGGTAGTTAAATAGTATATGGGAATGGAGAGAGCAATAGTAAAATTAATTCAACACATGTACTCTTTTCTCCGAGATAGAAAATCAAATGGTTCAAAAGCTGCAATTGTATGCGAACACTTAATATGCCCGACACGTCATGAGAGAAATTAAAATTTAAAAAAAATAGTTCAATTAACCCTTATTTACATCGTTTGGAACAATAATAAGTTACAAAATCACAACTTACACTTTTATTAGTTTAGAAAAAATCTTATTAAAAAAAAGAAAAAAGTTGAGAAAAAACGGAGGGTTCATAAATAAATGCATGGAGATTCGTAATTATAGAAAGAGGAAAGAGAAACAAGAAGAAGGGAAAAAAAGGAAAATTATAGTAAAAAGAGGAAATTCTACTGACAAGAAGTCAACTATTATCCAAAAGAAAAAATTACATATTTAGTCACTTAATTTTAATTTTATTTCGGAAATAATTTATATAGTCACTCAAGTTATAAATAATAGCACCATTCATCACCAATTCTATAGCATTTGACGGGCAAGTAACGGAGTATCATCACGTGACAGACACAAACATCATAAAATTTGAAGAGAGAAATTTGAGTTATTCGCGCCAAAAAATGTCCGAATTGATCTCCTCATTAATCTTCGATGGAAATCACCCAAAAATCTAGTATTTTAATTTTCTGCCTCTTCCAACTTTACATTAATCTTCGATGGAAATCACCCAAAAATCTAGTATTTTAATTTTCTGCCTCTTCCAACTTTACTAATCCCCATTGATCTATGAAAATTCCATTACTAATTTTTTCTTCAAAAGTTCAATGGGCATATAGAGGGTGGACTTTGTTATCCTAAACTCCACTGCACGGTAATATTTATTAATTCTATAATGTATAAGAAATAGTTCTTTGTAAAAGAGTATTAATCTGACTCTTAAAAACAAAATATTAATCTTGGGTAATTGTTAATTATTTTTTGATTTTATATTGTCCTGTTATATGAGAGTTTGTAAATTTCGATTCGGATTCAATTTTAGATAATTTTACTTGTTATTTCATGTAGTTGAGTTGTGTTTTCATATTCATCGTAAAAAGAGAAAAAATATTTTTTGATATAATCATGGTTAAGTTAGTGATCTTACTTTTGTGTGTATGTGTGTTTAAATTAATATTTTTTTTTTAATTTTTTTGTAGAAAGTGTTTACATTAATTTGAGCATTAATGTCTCTGCAAGAAAAATGAAACCGTTTGGAGTGGCTTAAGTTTTCTTTTAATTGCAGGATTGTATGTTGATAATGAGTATCATATGGTTGATTGATCTAGTGGAAGAGACTAGTCACTACAAAGTAACGGACTCAGGTTCGAATCCCTGTTGGAAGATGTACCCACTTAATGTGCTCAACCGGCCTCGAAAGATATTATTAATTGTAACTTTTATTCACTCACTCTTCCTCAATTTTGTTCCTTTTCATTTTGATAACTCCGTTAATGGCAGTGATGAACGGTACTATTAATTGTAACTTAAGAAAAGTTGAATGATCATTTTGTATTTGGAGTTAAACGGGTAACTAATTATGCAATTTTTCCCCAAAACAAAACTCCTACTAGATTTTTTTATTTTATCTACATCACTATTTATTCCTTCTCCTCTGTTTCATTATAGAATATTGAGGAGAGGTTTTTCATAAATTCATTTAGAAAAAATCGTGAATCAACATTTTTTGTTTAATCTCAATTCTTCAACTTCTTCCTTAAAAATGTATAAGAGCAAATTGCAGGAGCTATGCCAACGACGAGGCTGGAATTTACATGAGTGTTCGACGGTGAAATACGGACCGGGCCACCTTCCCCGATTTACCGCTTCGATTAATGTAAACGGAGAGGTTTTCGAGACTCCTGAATTTTGTGGGTCCTCAAAGGAGGCCCAAAACACTGCAGCCCGAATAGCATATGAAAAACTGAACGGTCCTTCCCCGGCCCGGCCCGTAAACAACACTAATTCTCCAGTTCCTCTTGCTGCTCCGCTTTCTCCAGTTGCGAACTTTGCTTCAATTGATGCTATTCCTCCGGTTCTTCCTGTTTCCCCTCTCCCATCGTCCCTTCCATTTCCTCCTGCTGGTAAGTTTTTAGTTGTATTTCTGCATGCTTTTGAATGTGGGTTGAGAATTTTGGATTCTGAGTTTTTATTGATTGTGAAGGCAACTTAAGTTTTTATTGATTGTGACATGGTATAATATACATATAATATTATTGATTATGAGTTTTTATTGATTGAGTTTTTATGTTCTGATAACTAAATATACATAATATAATATAATGTGATGGTTTAATATAATGTTATGGGAGTAGGGTTGTCAACGGGTTGAATCAGCTGGTTCAGATGTGGCTTCATTTATATCGTATTTTCTGTCCCTTCTTTTTGGCTCCTTTCACTTTTGGTGCGGAGTTTTAATTGAGTTGGAAAAAATTGAAAATTTCAAGTATCTTTACTTTTCTGCCCCTAACTACGAGAATGTAATTTGTTTGTTTGTAATGATCTTTATGTTGAAAGAAAGAACACTGAAGTTTATGTGTGTAATGCGGTTGAAGATGTATATTGTTCACTGTTTATTTTGATATGTATATCTCTCAATTAATGCACTTCATTCATATCAATAGACTCGAGACTTTCATAAACTTTACTCACCCGAATCTCCAAATTTCTCAAATAATAAAGGGAAATGGACTTTTTGGCCATTCTATTAATGTTTCTTCCTCATAAATATTTTGTGTGGTTGTGTTTGTTATACTTAACCAATGAGAAGTAAGAAATCAAATATTTGTGGTACTTTTTAACTAAATTACTTCTATTAAGAGATATATATTAAATGATTCATCTCTCTAACAGCTTAAGCTTTTAGATAAGTTGGTCATTCAGTAACTTCAAACTTCTGAAATCATGAAGCCTATTAATAAATCAAAAATACTCAATAGTTCTAAATATAGAGTTGACATTTGGAGGGATCATGCATAATGTGGATATTTGAAACTCTTTGTTATTTGGATAGGACTTTTGGCTAAAAAGGATAATGCAAATAGCATTATTGCCAAGAAGGAGGTACCACATCTAAGTTATGAAGATACAGCACAAGATTCTGTGGTTCATGGGACATCAATAGGTTCTCTTGATAAGCATAAGAAAGGTTTGAACGATATTTCAGGAATTTGTAGTTTGATTATCTTATTAATTTTAAATATTCTGATGACCTGTTAAAATCAAGTTTCCTCCCGTGCAACTTTTTCTCTTACTAAAGTATGGTTGTTAATGTGTATTTGTGCCCCTTCTTTTTACCGATTGACAAGTTTTTCTAATTTGGTATAAGCATAATACATAATGTATATTACATTGACTTATTTAACATGTGATTGCTCAGACATGTTAAATAAAGTCGTATAAACTGTGAGCTGTTGAACAACATGATGGGTATGATAACTGAACTTGGAAAGCGAATGAACTATTTCACGCCACCGGAAAAAGAATAAAAATTCTTGTCACATTAAATCTTGATCCGGGGCATGTAAACATGCCTATTAACATTGACATTTTAATACCAAAAGGAACAAAACAATGAGATT
The DNA here is from genome assembly GCA_038501285.1 of Penstemon eatonii. Taxonomy (NCBI): domain Eukaryota; kingdom Viridiplantae; phylum Streptophyta; class Magnoliopsida; order Lamiales; family Plantaginaceae; genus Penstemon; species Penstemon eatonii. The sequence goes on along the minus strand of CM076715.1, from coordinate 52,187,722 downwards.
AATATGTGCCATATTAACATATATAAATGTTAGTTTCCATGATATCATGACACTCGTTGATTTCTCTATCATTGTCATAGATACTTTGCAAATGTACAAGAACCGGCTGCAGCAATATGCTCAAAAGAAAAGTCTTGCTTTCCCTGTCTATACTAATGTAGTGGAAGGACCTCCTCATCTACGCCGCTTTAAGTCAAAAGTATCTCTTGATGGAAAATCATTTGAAACATCGGAATTTTTCACTACACTGAAGGAAGCTGAACAAGCAGCCGCCAAAGTTGCTTGCCAGGCTTTGGTAGAAGGGATGAATCGAGAGGCTAGTTTTCTAAATAATTTTGTTTAAGTTTTTATTTCTTTTTATTAATTTTATTGTTGGTTTAGATAAATTTGAAATCACTTCAGGATGGACTTTTATACAAAAATCTTCTACAAGAATTTGCCCATAAAAAGGGTCATCTATGCCCCTCCTATGAGACGATTAGCTCTGGTATGTGTCACAAACCTGTATTTGTGTCTACCGTGGAGATTGGAAGCAGTAGTTTTCGAGGAGCTGAAGCCAACACTAAAAAGCAAGCAGAGATGATTGCTGCAAAAATTGCTTATCATGCTCTTACAACAAGTAAGAAATTAGTAATTCATTGGGCTAATAGAGTTTGTTTTAGTCATTTGAAGTATCTACTATTGTTTCTTTGACATTGACTGATGAATGTGTAGTATAAGTATCTTACGTATGAGATTTTGTGAAACATATACATTGTCTGATGGATTAATTGCTACTTATATTTTGGCAGGTTGTTCAGTTTTAGAATCCTCTAAGGTGTCTATCAACGGGGGCAATTTAGCTGATAATTTGACGCAGAATGTCCAGCCCACTGCAACTATCATTCTGCAACAAGACGCAACACATGAAGGTGATTTTGGTGAAGGCCCCATAATTCCTTTAATAGCTTCTGCATGCATTTTTACCATATTAGTGCTGATTTGGAGTGCTCGTGTAGTTGGAAACCTAGGCTTCTACATAGAAGATTTTTTTTTGAAAAATTTGAAATTTAACTTGGGAAGTGCATTGGAGTAATGATGCTTAAGATATTATCAAATTCGAAATTTGACATAAGAAAAACTTATTAACTGAGTATGAAGACCATATATATTGATACTTAAAACATATAGCACAGAGTCCATAGGTGAGTATTTAAGAATTAGGTAAGAAAGTGCTGGCACCAAAGATGAAAGTTCGTAAGGATCATAATTTTTTAGCACAACTTTACCGTAGAAGCTCGTCTCAAATGTGATGTTTGAAATGTAGCAATAGGAATCAAAATCATAATAAATTTATTTCCTTTTTCCCGATTATATGGAAAGCTACTTGAATATCATAAATGTTCATACTTTTTCCAGTCTGAAAAAATACACACATCATACCTGTGATCATTTATAATACGTTTCCCCTGTAAATATTCAAAAAGAAAAAAATATATTTTGAGCTGTAATTTATCTTCAGAGTCCCAGACAAATGCTAAAAGTGCCAAGTTTCCGCTTGCGGACATGATTGAGAGTGCTCATCCTTCAAATCCTTCAAATGGTGATTTCACATTTGATAATTCATTTCCACTCTCTACCGGACTAGCTGGGTCTGTATCAGTTGAAGATCAGGTGTCGTCTGATAACGCCGTGAAAAACGTCATTATTGCGTGCCTTCTTAAGTCCAAAACGTCTTGTTTTAATCCGAGTTTTGCTTGCTTTTGCGTGTTTGCATGGCTTTTCCTTCTTTGGCCCCTTCGTTTGGCCTCTGTTTGTTTTTCGTGCTTTTGTTCTCGTTTTGATCGCTTTCTCCGTGGTTTGTAGGTAGTAACATCTTAGAGTGATTTGGAGTTGCGTATCAATGGTGCGAGTCGCTCTACCCGCCCCGCGAGTCAAGCTCGAGCTTCAAAGTAAATAGAACCCGAAGCAAATTGTACAAGATTGTAGATAGCTGTTCACTAAAGCATGCACAACTTTATCAAGGATGATCCAAATGAGCTGAATTTTGGATATGTCATAGATGAGTGAGTTTGCTACGCTACGGACTTTACGGATCTGCATTCGGAGTTCGGAATCAAAAGATATCCTGCTCGGAAGGAAGTGCGGCAGAGCAGAAAATCTGCAGGAAGCTTACTGCATGTGTCACACCGCGGTGTATCATTCATACATCGCGGTGTACCCCTGCTACCAGCAGATTTTTGCTGCGGGAAAGGCAGGGGGCTTTTGGTATTATTCCCCTTTGATCCCACTTGTATTTTTAGGCATCTTGGGGGACTTTTTGGCCTTAGTTGTCATTGTTTGGAGGGTAACTTAGGCATTAGGGCTTGTTGTTTTGCTAGGTTAAAGGCTTGAAGGTGGTATGATTCAACTCATTCTACACTTTGCATTTTCTCTCTTGTCTCTCTTTTGAAGAAAAGAGAAGAACTCTCACTTGGACTCCCCAAAGAAGATAAAAAGGCATTGAGGAAGAAGTTGTTGAAGACCTCTTCACTAAGCTTACTCTAAACTCTTTTACTTTGTTCATTTATATTGATGTCTTTTAATGTAATGAATGATATATTATTGTTATGAGTGGCTAATCTCATTTATTCTATGTTTTTATTGATCCTATGTTTGGTTCTTGATTCTTGATTAAATGATGAGTTAATGGTTGTTGCTATGCTTGTATACAAGTGTTTGTTAAACTAGTTTGAGCTTTTGTCAACTTATGGATTAGCTAACCATAGGATGAAATGGATTGATCTTTAATTGCTAGACATAGTGGATTAAAGATTAGATTGAAAAACTGGATTGTGATTTGATTTTAGGATAGAAATATACCTAGGTCATTTCTTGTTCTAACAAGGTTTGGAGTTAATGCATCACTTAGGCTTAATCCTTTTAGACATAAATTGGATTAGTCTACTTTGGTAGGTTCGTACGCTATCGAAAGATACGTATGAATAATTTACGAAATCTTGAACAACAAACGTGAATATGATTGTCAATTGTTGAGTCGTTTGTCTTGAATTGAACTAGGTGACGTAAAATCATAGAAGCCTTTACATATATTAAGTCAAGTGTTAGTTTCAAAATCACCTTAATTTGAGTTGTAGTATCAAAACCACAATCACCTCACCAAATTCAACTTACGAATCTAAGTCGAAGTAACAAGACGTTAGTTGGTAATTAATTGAACAATTCCTCGTGGGTTCGACACTCCTTATCACTTTATTACTTGTAACGACCGTATACTTGCGCGTTTACGTACTCGTATTTGGAGCGTAACAAGTTTTTGGCGCCGTTGCCGGGGGATTGTAACGATTGTTTGCCAATTTATATTCTTGTATATCTTAACTTGGATTTGCTATTTACGTTGTGATCTTTGTCTTCCTAGGTACGATGGCCTACAATGATTGCTATCCAAGGTCAACCGAGGGACGATCACTTTGTTATTGTATGCATTGCATGGGGGAGAGCACAATCGCCGGTTGCCCAATGAGTCCAACTCATTTTCAATATGAGAATTCATACATGGGTAATCATTATGAGCCGAGTCCCACTTACAATAGCTACAATATCGAATGGGGAGATAACCCGTATTATCCAAGGAACAATGAGTGTGGAGGTGGACCACACCCGGATATGATGATGACTACTTCATTCATCCAACCGAACTATCATGAATATTCTCATCCTCCGGTAGAAGCAAAATCATCTTTGGAAGAAGCATTCACTATGTTCATGGAGCACACCACCAAGTACATGGTTGACAATGATTCTAAATTGGAAGAAATTTCCAAACAATTGCACGAAGACTCGGGGACATTAAGGGATCTTCAAACACAAATGGAGAAAATCTCACAAGCTTTAAGCATAAGACCCCCGGGAGCTTTGCCGAGTACAATTGAATCAGTTGCTCCTAATGAAAGTTTTAATGAACCGAGTGAAATGTTCAAAACAAATGGGCTTCATACTAGAAAGGAAGAACAAGGTGGATCGAAAGAGCTTGCAAAGGAAGATAAATTCATCATGGATGAAGAGTCGGATCAAATGGTCATCAAATATTCTTATGTGGACTTGGTTATCCCCAAAGAAGACAAGTGGATCCACCCGAGCAAAGCAACGTGGATAATTATGGGTAAAGATTACAAGAGATTTGAACCGGGAGATAAAAGTTTCCGATTTGATATGTGGTTCAAATCCGTCCCAGAAGACCGTACAATGAAAAAATTAAAGCGTGGGACAAATTTAAAAGCAAGGAGGCCGGGACTCATACTTGATCCCGATGGGATCCTATTCGATTATTGGCCACCCTAAAAGAAAAGAGAAGTTTAAAGTCGAGCTACAGACTATAAACAAGCGCTTCTTGGGAGGCAACCCAAGCCTTTTGCTTTCCTTTTCGTTGTTTTGTTCTTTGTGTTGTTTTTTGTTGTTTTTGTGTCGTGTCTTTTTGTTTCCTGTTCTTGTGTGTTTTGTTGTAGGCAATGATTGTGCACGACAACGTAGCGAAATCGAGCATGAAAATACAAATCGAGAATTGTGAAATTGAGCCAATCAAGGTAAGTTTTTAAATTTTGTTGTTTTGAAGTGGTCAAATTTTGAACACAAAACTTACCTCAATAAGTTTTGTATTCAAAAGACTGAAAGAAAATTTTTCTGGAAATAATACCCCGCGGTGCAATTTAATTCACACCGCGGTGCAAAATTTCCAGTAAGTTTGCTCACTTCTTACACCGCGGTGTAAATTGAGATACACCGCGGTGCAAAATTTCCAGTAAGTTTGGCCTGGTTTTACCTTTCACACACCGCGGTGCAAAGTACATACACTGCGGTGTAATCAAGAACACACCGCGGTGCATAAAATCTTACACCGCGGCATATCATAGGCAGAAACTTAAATTTTTAACGTACTCTCATTTCCTCCACTTCTCAAATTCAAAAGCTCCTCACGTAAACACTCTTCTTCAATTCCTCTCAATCTCTCTCGTCTCTCACGCGAATTCAAACTCACACTCACTCTAAATCTTTTCGACTCTAACATAATCAAACACAATCACCCTATTCCCACAAACAAGCCATCAATTCACTCCAAAAACCATCAATTTCTCCACATTTACATCAAAATCGAATTAATCCCAAAACACCAAAAGTTTCAAAATTCTTCGATTCCAAAAGGTAAGTATGGCTAAACTCATGGATGGTATTGCATTGATGATATTGTTTTGTTGGTTTTGTTGGTTTTGATGTTTTTGGGTGGCAATTTTAAAAAATATTCTTGAAAAGTAGTAAGTTGGGGATTGCACACTAGGTGTTCGACGAATTGCCTAAGTGAGATGTTTTGGTTGTTAGTGTGAATTCTTTCGTGATTTTGTTTGAGGGTTGTTTGTTAGCGATTGTGAATTGATTATTGAATCGTTTGGTGGATTTTGAATTTATTGAAAGAATGCCGAGGATTAGAGGTGGGAGTTCACGTGCGCCTTCTAAACGAACTAAAAGCTCGAAAGGGAAGGAACCCATGGTCGAGGAGGAAGACTATGATATCACTCGACGATGATTGTATTTCATTGCTTTATTATTATATTAGAACCGTGCTCTTTCATTTACCGTTTTCTTTTCTTTTGTTTTGTTGTTGTTGTGCTTGTGTGTATGTTTTGTCGTGTCAACCTCTCTCCGTTTTTCTAAATTTACACAATGGGGACATTGTGCGTTTTAAGTTTGGGGGGAGAGGTCGCAAGTACTTGCGAACATGCTACTAGGTCGACTCGCCAAATTTTTTTCAAATTCTTATTATTACTTGAACATGTTCTACAAAATTTGAGCACATTGGCTAAAGCTAGGTAGTATTTGAGGTGGATAAAGAACTATAGTGATAATAGGTTCTAGGACCCCTTTTGTTTAACTTAGATTCTCTCCAAACTGTAGTTTGAAAACTAAGTGTGATATGAGCAAAATGGCCTAAGTTTGGGGGAGTGAACCCTTTTCAAGAATGAAAAACCTTCGCATACCTAGTTCTTAAAAGAAACGAGTAGAGAAGTTGCTAAAATGTATGCACTTCTACGAGAGAAAAGAAAGGCTAAGCCTTCAAATGATGAAATTATTTTTGTAATTACTCTACTTCGTTGTAATGGTGCAAGTTTGTAATGAAAAGTTCAAATGAAATGCACAAAGGAAAGGAATGGTGCTAGTAGCCCAAAAAGTTAAATGTTTAGAAGCACAAACAATCTTCATCATTAGTGCTAGTTTTTATTGTGATATCATTGTAAATCAAAAGAAAAAGCATGGTATGGTGAGAAAGAGCTAGGGATTAAAATTGTTAACTAGTTCAAGAATAGGGATAACGCTCTTAAAATGCCTACAACTTAGTTTCGTAATGTGATTTGAACATTAAGTTGGAAATCAAAGGCTAGGAGAGACTCTTTGTCAAAACCTTAGGAGTCCACGCAATTAGAACCAATGATTTTGATCTATTGGGACGTATTCACCTAAGATAGAACCTAGCCAAGCCAACACACACACACATAGAGCTTGTTCAAAGAATAATTTGAAATTGTCAAGTTTTGTGCGTTTTGATCTTAAGCATGCTTGTTTTGTACTTGTCTTTTGTTTCCTTTGCTCGGGGACGAGCAAGCGTTTAAGTTTGGGGGTGTTGATAACGCCGTGAAAAACGTCGTTATTGCGTGCCTTCTTAAGTCCAAAACGTCTTGTTTTAATCCGAGTTTTGCTTGCTTTTGCGTGTTTGCGTGGCTTTTCCTTCTTTGGCCCCTTCGTTTGGCCTCTGTTTGTTTTTCGTGCTTTTGTTCTCGTTTTGATCGCTTTCTCCGTGGTTTGTAGGTAGTAACATCTTAGAGTGATTTGGAGTTGCGTATCAATGGTGCGAGTCGCTCTACCCGCCCCGCGAGTCAAGCTCGAGCTTCAAAGTAAATAGAACCCGAAGCAAATTGTACAAGATTGTAGATAGCTGTTCACTAAAGCATGCACAACTTTATCAAGGATGATCCAAATGAGCTGAATTTTGGATATGTCATAGATGAGTGAGTTAGCTACGCTACGGACTTTACGGATCTGCATTCGGAGTTCGGAATCAAAAGATATGCTGCTCTGAAGGAAGTGCGGCAGAGCAGAAAATCTGCAGGAAGCTTACTGCATGTGTCACACCGCGGTGTATCATTCATACACCGCGGTGTACCCCTGCTACCAGCAGATTTTTACTGCGGGAAAGGCAGGGGGCTTTTGGTATTATTCCCCTTTGATCCCACTTGTATTTTTAGGCATCTTGGGGGACTTTTTGGCCTTAGTTGTCATTGTTTGGAGGGTAACTTAGGCATTAGGGCTTGTTGTTTTGCTAGGTTAAAGGCTTGAAGGTGGTATGATTCAACTCATTCTACACTTTGCATTTTCTCTCTTGCCTCTCTTTTGAAGAAAAGAGAAGAACTCTCACTTGGACTCCCCAAAGAAGATAAAAAGGCATTGAGGAAGAAGTTGTTGAAGACCTCTTCACTAAGCTTACTCTAAACTCTTTTACTTTGTTCATTTATATTGATGTCTTTTAATGTAATGAATGATATATTATTGTTATGAGTGGCTAATCTCATTTATTCTATGTTTTTATTGATCCTATGTTTGGTTCTTGATTCTTGATTAAATGATGAGTTAATGGTTGTTGCTATGCTTGTATACAAGTGTTTGTTAAACTAGTTTGAGCTTTTGTCAACTTATGGATTAGCTAACCATAGGATGAAATGGATTGATCTTTAATTGCTAGACATAGTGGATTAAAGATTAGATTGAAAAACTGGATTGTGATTTGATTTTAGGATAGAAATATACCTAGGTCATTTCTTGTTCTAACAAGGTTTGGAGTTAATGCATCACTTAGGCTTAATCCTTTTAGACATAAATTGGATTAGTCTACTTTGGTAGGTTCGTACGCTATCGAAAGATACGTATGAATAATTTACGAAATCTTGAACAACAAACGTGAATATGATTGTCAATTGTTGAGTCGTTTGTCTTGAATTGAACTAGGTGACGTAAAATCATAGAAGCCTTTACATATATTAAGTCAAGTGTTAGTTTCAAAATCACCTTAATTTGAGTTGTAGTATCAAAACCACAATCACCTCACCAAATTCAACTTACGAATCTAAGTCGAAGTAACAAGACGTTAGTTGGTAATTAATTGAACAATTCCTCGTGGGTTCGACACTCCTTATCACTTTATTACTTGTAACGACCGTATACTTGCGCGTTTACGTACTCGTATTTGGAGCGTAACAAGTTTTTGGCGCCGTTGCCGGGGGATTGTAACGATTGTTTGCCAATTTATATTCTTGTATATCTTAACTTGGATTTGCTATTTACGTTGTGATCTTTGTCTTCCTAGGTACGATGGCCTACAATGATTGCTATCCAAGGTCAACCGAGGGACGATCACTTTGTTATTGTATGCATTGCATGGGGGAGAGCACAATCGCCGGTTGCCCAATGAGTCCAACTCATTTTCAATATGAGAATTCATACATGGGTAATCATTATGAGCCGAGTCCCACTTACAATAGCTACAATATCGAATGGGGAGATAACCCGTATTATCCAAGGAACAATGAGTGTGGAGGTGGACCACACCCGGATATGATGATGACTACTTCATTCATCCAACCGAACTATCATGAATATTCTCATCCTCCGGTAGAAGCAAAATCATCTTTGGAAGAAGCATTCACTATGTTCATGGAGCACACCACCAAGTACATGGTTGACAATGATTCTAAATTGGAAGAAATTTCCAAACAATTGCACGAAGACTCGGGGACATTAAGGGATCTTCAAACACAAATGGAGAAAATCTCACAAGCTTTAAGCATAAGACCCCCGGGAGCTTTGCCGAGTACAATTGAATCAGTTGCTCCTAATGAAAGTTTTAATGAACCGAGTGAAATGTTCAAAACAAATGGGCTTCATACTAGAAAGGAAGAACAAGGTGGATCGAAAGAGCTTGCAAAGGAAGATAAATTCATCATGGATGAAGAGTCGGATCAAATGGTCATCAAATATTCTTATGTGGACTTGGTTATCCCCAAAGAAGACAAGTGGATCCACCCGAGCAAAGCAACGTGGATAATTATGGGTAAAGATTACAAGAGATTTGAACCGGGAGATAAAAGTTTCCGATTTGATATGTGGTTCAAATCCGTCCCAGAAGACCGTACAATGAAAAAATTAAAGCGTGGGACGAATTTAAAAGCAAGGAGGCCGGGACTCATACTTGATCCCGATGGGATCCTATTCGATTATTGGCCACCCTAAAAGAAAAGAGAAGTTTAAAGTCGAGCTACAGACTATAAACAAGCGCTTCTTGGGAGGCAACCCAAGCCTTTTGTTTTCCTTTTCGTTGTTTTGTTCTTTGTGTTGTTTTTTGTTGTTTTTGTGTCGTGTCTTTTTGTTTCCTGTTCTTGTGTGTTTTGTTGTAGGCAATGATTGTGCACGACAACGTAGCGAAATCGAGCATGAAAATACAAATCGAGAATTGTGAAATTGAGCCAATCAAGGTAAGTTTTTAAATTTTGTTGTTTTGAAGTGGTCAAATTTTGAACACAAAACTTACCTCAATAAGTTTTGTATTCAAAAGACTGAAAGAAAAATTTTCTGGAAATAATACCCCGCGGTGCAATTTAATTCACACCGCGGTGCAAAATTTCCAGTAAGTTTGCTCACTTCTTACACCGCGGTGTAAATTGAGATACACCGCGGTGCAAAATTTCCAGTAAGTTTGGCCTGGTTTTACCTTTCACACACCGCGGTGCAAAGTACATACACTGCGGTGTAATCAAGAACACACCGCGGTGTATAAAATCTTACACCGCGGCATATCATAGGCAGAAACTTAAATTTTTAACGTACTCTCATTTCCTCCACTTCTCAAATTCAAAAGCTCCTCACGTAAACACTCTTCTTCAATTCCTCTCAATCTCTCTCGTCTCTCACGCGAATTCAAACTCACACTCACTCTAAATCTTTTCGACTCTAACATAATCAAACACAATCACCCTATTCCCACAAACAAGCCATCAATTCACTCCAAAAACCATCAATTTCTCCACATTTACATCAAAATCGAATTAATCCCAAAACACCAAAAGTTTCAAAATTCTTCGATTCCAAAAGGTAAGTATGGCTAAACTCATGGATGGTATTGCATTGATGATATTGTTTTGTTGGTTTTGTTGGTTTTGATGTTTTTGGGTGGCAATTTTAAAAAATATTCTTGAAAAGTAGTAAGTTGGGGATTGCACACTAGGTGTTCGACGAATTGCCTAAGTGAGATGTTTTGGTTGTTAGTGTGAATTCTTTCGTGATTTTGTTTGAGGGTTGTTTGTTAGCGATTGTGAATTGATTATTGAATCGTTTGGTGGATTTTGAATTTATTGAAAGAATGCCGAGGATTAGAGGTGGGAGTTCACGTGCGCCTTCTAAACGAACTAAAAGCTCGAAAGGGAAGGAACCCATGGTCGAGGAGGAAGACTATGATATCACTCGACGATGATTGTATTTCATTGCTTTATTATTATATTAGAACCGTGCTCTTTCATTTACCGTTTTCTTTTCTTTTGTTTTGTTGTTGTTGTGCTTGTGTGTATGTTTTGTCGTGTCAACCTCTCTCCGTTTTTCTAAATTTACACAATGGGGACATTGTGCGTTTTAAGTTTGGGGGGAGAGGTCGCAAGTACTTGCGAACATGCTACTAGGTCGACTCGCCAAATTTTTTTCAAATTCTTATTATTACTTGAACATGTTCTACAAAATTTGAGCACATTGGCTAAAGCTAGGTAGTATTTGAGGTGGATAAAGAACTATAGTGATAATAGGTTCTAGGACCCCTTTTGTTTAACTTAGATTCTCTCCAAACTGTAGTTTGAAAACTAAGTGTGATATGAGCAAAATGGCCTAAGTTTGGGGGAGTGAACCCTTTTCAAGAATGAAAAACCTTCGCATACCTAGTTCTTAAAAGAAACGAGTAGAGAAGTTGCTAAAATGTATGCACTTCTACGAGAGAAAAGAAAGGCTAAGCCTTCAAATGATGAAATTATTTTTGTAATTACTCTACTTCGTTGTAATGGTGCAAGTTTGTAATGAAAAGTTCAAATGAAATGCACAAAGGAAAGGAATGGTGCTAGTAGCCCAAAAAGTTAAATGTTTAGAAGCACAAACAATCTTCATCATTAGTGCTGGTTTTTATTGTGATATCATTGTAAATCAAAAGAAAAAGCATGGTATGGTGAGAAAGAGCTAGGGATTAAAATTGTTAACTAGTTCAAGAATAGGGATAACGCTCTTAAAATGCCTACAACTTAGTTTCGTAATGTGATTTGAACATTAAGTTGGAAATCAAAGGCTAGGAGAGACTCTTTGTCAAAACCTTAGGAGTCCACGCAATTAGAACCAATGATTTTGATCTATTGGGACGTATTCACCTAAGATAGAACCTAGCCAAGCCAACACACACACACATAGAGCTTGTTCAAAGAATAATTTGAAATTGTCAAGTTTTGTGCGTTTTGATCTTAAGCATGCTTGTTTTGTACTTGTCTTTTGTTTCCTTTGCTCGGGGACGAGCAAGCGTTTAAGTTTGGGGGTGTTGATAACGCCGTGAAAAACGTCGTTATTGCGTGCCTTCTTAAGTCCAAAACGTCTTGTTTTAATCCGAGTTTTGCTTGCTTTTGCGTGTTTGCGTGGCTTTTCCTTCTTTGGCCCCTTCGTTTGGCCTCTGTTTGTTTTTCGTGCTTTTGTTCTCGTTTTGATCGCTTTCTCCGTGGTTTGTAGGTAGTAACATCTTAGAGTGATTTGGAGTTGCGTATCAATGGTGCGAGTCGCTCTACCCGCCCCGCGAGTCAAGCTCGAGCTTCAAAGTAAATAGAACCCGAAGCAAATTGTACAAGATTGTAGATAGCTGTTCACTAAAGCATGCACAACTTCATCAAGGATGATCCAAATGAGCTGAATTTTGGATATGTCATAGATGAGTGAGTTAGCTACGCTACGGACTTTACGGATCTGCATTCGGAGTTCGGAATCAAAAGATATGCTGCTCGGAAGGAAGTGCGGCAGAGCAGAAAATCTGCAGGAAGCTTACTGCATGTGTCACACCGCGGTGTATCATTCATACACCGCGGTGTACCCCTGCTACCAGCAGATTTTTGTTGCGGGAAAGGCAGGGGGCTTTTGGTATTATTCCCCTTTGATCCCACTTGTATTTTTAGGCATCTTGGGGGACTTTTTGGCCTTAGTTGTCATTGTTTGGAGGGTAACTTAGGCATTAGGGCTTGTTGTTTTGCTAGGTTAAAGGCTTGAAGGTGGTATGATTCAACTCATTCTACACTTTGCATTTTCTCTCTTGCCTCTCTTTTGAAGAAAAGAGAAGAACTCTCACTTGGACTCCCCAAAGAAGATAAAAAGGCATTGAGGAAGAAGTTGTTGAAGACCTCTTCACTAAGCTTACTCTAAACTCTTTTACTTTGTTCATTTATATTGATGTCTTTTAATGTAATGAATGATATATTATTGTTATGAGTGGCTAATCTCATTTATTCTATGTTTTTATTGATCCTATGTTTGGTTCTTGATTCTTGATTAAATGATGAGTTAATGGTTGTTGCTATGCTTGTATACAAGTGTTTGTTAAACTAGTTTGAGCTTTTGTCAACTTATGGATTAGCTAACCATAGGATGAAATGGATTGATCTTTAATTGCTAGACATAGTGGATTAAAGATTAGATTGAAAAACTGGATTGTGATTTGATTTTAGGATAGAAATATACCTAGGTCATTTCTTGTTCTAACAAGGTTTGGAGTTAATGCATCACTTAGGCTTAATCCTTTTAGACATAAATTGGATTAGTCTACTTTGGTAGGTTCGTACGCTATCGAAAGATACGTATGAATAATTTACGAAATCTTGAACAACAAACGTGAATATGATTGTCAATTGTTGAGTCGTTTGTCTTGAATTGAACTAGGTGACGTAAAATCATAGAAGCCTTTACATATATTAAGTCAAGTGTTAGTTTCAAAATCACCTTAATTTGAGTTGTAGTATCAAAACCACAATCACCTCACCAAATTCAACTTACGAATCTAAGTCGAAGTAACAAGACGTTAGTTGGTAATTAATTGAACAATTCCTCGTGGGTTCGACACTCCTTATCACTTTATTACTTGTAACGACCGTATACTTGCGCGTTTACGTACTCGTATTTGGAGCGTAACATCGTCTCACAAGAAGACTGTTGTTTCGCCACTCAACATGGGTTTCCCGATTCCTCAGTGTTCCTTTTTGATGCCATACATTGATGACCAATGGGTTGCTTTTAAAGTCGGAATAGACCAAGAACCAACTGCATGAATAGTACGTAGCTACTATCTCATTTTGGTTTTGCCTTTTGAGAAATTGTAGTGTCATCTATCTTTATCTATGCAACTTTCAAACATATTTCACTAAAATCCTTATTAGTGTTAGTATTTATCCAGTGCTAAATAATCTTTTTAGAGAAAAGTGTGAAGGAACAGTCTATGTTACTGTAATAGAAATTCCCCTAAAGTAAAAAATAAAAAAACCGACTCCCTTGCCTCTTCCTCCAGAAACCAACTAGCCTCTCTCGCCTTCTTCTTCTCAAGCTGCACCTCCTCCTTCAAACTCGACCGCTGCTGATGATTATAATTCAGAATCCGGAGAAAACAAATAGTGATTGCTACTAATCTAAATTATCTAGTTCTAGTGAAGAATCTGAAGATGGAGAGTCAAGTGACAATGAGTTTGATAGATGATTGATGATGTTTAGACTTTAGAGCTTAGATATCATACTTTTTGGTTTACTAATTGTTATAAACTTCTGGTACTTTTAGTTTATTGGCTTGTTTTTGGGTATTTGGGACTTAATTTGGTATTAATGAACTAAGATGATTTGGTTTTATTATTTTTACATGTCATTTTCGAGATTTATGATTACTATTTTGAAAAATATATAAAATTTGCTTTATTTTCAAGAAGCCCGCTCTTTAGAGCCTATAGCCCCAGGAGCCTTTGCGCGTCGCTGCACTATGCGCCTCTGACTATATTAACGTATTCATTAATAATAACAAAAATTGTAAATGTTGGCTTATCAATTTTTATTTCATTATAATAATGCATGCACTCCTTGGAATAGAGTATACAACAATTGTAAGTGTTGGCTTATCAATTTTTATTTTCATTATAACAGAAATTCTTCCTATGTTTTTGCCAGAAAATATATAATTGCAAATTTTTGCCAGAAAATATATAACTGCAAATTATACATTGGATTTAGCCAAAGGTTCATAATAAATGATAAAAATAATGTGCACAAAATAAAATGAATTCACGTAAAAAAAAGCGTCATGAAAAAGAAATAAGCAAGATTGTGTGATTACAATTTTGAACGGGTGATGAAATTAGTCATAGTTACTCTATGACTAACGGATTTTCAGCGTCGTTAAGTCTGTAGGCATTGTGTCTCACTTTCGTGTTTCGAGGTTGAACTTTGTTCCTGAAGTTGGATATGGAATTATTTACTTTTGAAGTTGCTGGATCTGAGTGATTGGTTACTCTTTGCTATTCTATTCATTAGTTTATAGTGTAACATTGGAATGCTGATTGTATTACTATTTGATTTCACTAATCTGCAAGAGCATTTTGTTCTTCGTGAATGCTTTTGTTTCTTCCTTACGACATGAATCACTCTTGAAAAGCATGAAAAGACACTAGAGGATAAATTGGTTGCATATGAGTTAAAGCTACAAATGAAGTCAGTGAACTTTAAAAACTGAGATCTCTTCGCATGAAAACAAATCTATTGTTAATCGAGTTGCTTAGAAACAGGATCTGATTTGATTATGATTATCTTCTCGGATTTTGGAGTGTTTCTAAATTTTTAATTTTTTTACTATTCTTTTATGTGATTTTGATTTATTGAATTTGGTATATAACAGAATTATGACATCCCTCATTGTTGGATACCCCCTTATGGGCCACAAGAGAGAGCTGTAGTTTGCTCTGGAATCTTTTTGAGATGGCAAGAGCAGCGCAGAGGATTTGGAAAAGGTGGCTGTGGATCTCAGAGCATCCATCTGGAAGCAGATGTCTGATGTGGGGATGAAGTACATTCCCAGCAACACATTCTCTTACTACGATCAGGTCCTTGATACAACAGCAATGCTTGGTGCTGTTCCCCCTAGATACAATTGGACTGGTGGTGAGATTGGTAATTCCACTTACTTCTCCATGGCCAGAGGAAATGCCTCAGTTCCTTCTACACCAACTAGTAAGTGATGGATCTAATGTAACGAAGAGGTTTTAGCTTTAAACTAATGATGTTTATCTTTCTAACATTGTTTATCTTTAAACTAATGATGTTTATCTTTCTAACATTGTTTCTTATCATTTCAGCCATTTCATCGTCCCAGAATTGAGAACTGATGTTAACTTTTCTTTTGCTTCCCACTAGGCAGTGAATGAATACAAAGAGGCTAAAGCGGTATGGGCTGTGTTTCCAATTTAATCATGAAAATAATATCCTAAATGATAAAACTCATTGCATCTTTGTCTGTCTCTAATCGAGTTGTATAATGGAAGTCAAATAATTATTAAATGTCTATTATATATTTTCTGCCACCTGATCAACACCATGTCCCCTCTTGCAACTCGGAGTTAACACTGTTCCAGTACTTGTTGGCCCTGTTACATACTTGTTGCTTTCTAAACCTGCCAAGGTCGTCGAGAAAACTTTCTCCCTTCTTTCTATCCTTGACAAAATTCTTCCAGTCTACAAGTACGAAAAATGTCATCTGTATTAAGTACTTGTTTTTACCACTTTTGGAATTCTTTAGAACTCCCATTCTCATTTTATATATATTAACATCATTGCAGGGAAGTTATTCCTGAATTGAAGGCAGACGGTGCTTCATGGATCCAGTTTGATGAGCCCACCCTAGTTTTGGATCTCGAGTCTCACCAATTGGAAGCATTCACCAAGGCCTATGCTGAATTGGAATCAACTTTATCTGGCATCAATGTTCTTATTGAGACTTACTTTGCTGATATCCCTGCTGCTGCTTACAAAACCCTTACCTCCCTTCTTGGAGTTACTGGTTTTGGTTTTGATTTGGTTCGTGGAACCAAAACTCTTGATCTGATTAGGAGTGAATTCCCCTCTGGAAAGTACCTCTTTGCTGGAGTGTTTGATGGATGGAACATCTGGGCTAATGATCTTGATGCATCTCTCATCACCCTGCAGTCTCTTGAAGGCGTAGTTAGAAAGGGTGTGTTTCTTACCTCTTTTCTTTTAAATTAAATTTTGCTTTTATGGAGTTATCTTTCCTAAATTTTATTTTCCCTGCAGACAACCTTGTTGTGTCCACCTCCAGCTTGCTTCTTCACACAACTGTGGATCTTGTAAATGAGTCTAAGTTGGACAAAGAAATCAAATCTTGGTTGGCATTTGCTGCCCAAAATGTTGTTGAAGTAAATGCTTTGGCTAAGGCATTGTCTGGAGAGAAGGATGAGGTATATACTCTTTTTTCAATTAATCTTGATATTAATATTTAGTTATGATTGCCTGAAAAAATCTTTTTTTTTTCCAGCAATTAGGGCCTTAGGGGTTTGTTTTGATTTGTTTTGGCTTCAATATCAGTAACAGTTGTTTGCAATCACTACTTTTCAGGCTTCCAGGAAATCCTCTCCAAGGGTTTACAACGAAGCTATTCAACCAAGCTGCTGATTCGAATACTTTAATATGCAGACCGCCCAACAAAGAAGCTTAACCGCCCAATCCTCCCCACCACCACTATTGGTTCCTTCCCTCAGACCATCGAACTCAGAAGAGTTCGCCGTGAATACAAGGCCAAGAAGTGAGTTATTTTTGCTTGCTCTACTCTTTGTATCTAAACATGTCTTCAAGTCCATGTACTAAATTCAGCTTTGCTTTGTAGGATCTCTGAGAAGGAGTACAATACTGCCATTAAGGAGAAAATCAACAAGGTTGTCAAGCTCCAGGAAGAGCTCGATATTGATGTTCTCGTACACGGAGAGCCAGAGGTAAGCTAATTGGAATACTAATTCTGTTAAACCAACAATATTTTACATATGTTTATTTAAGATCTTATTTTTTTGTGTCTATATTTCAGAGAAATGACATGGTTGAGTACTTTGGTGAGCAATTGTCTGGATTTGCCTTCACCGCTAATGGATGGGTGCAGTCTTACGGATCTCGTTGTGTGAAGCCACCAATCATCTATGGTGATGTCAGTTGCCCCAAGCCAATGACCGTCATCTGGGTCCAGCACTACCCAGAGCATGAAACTACAACAATACAGCTGTTCCTCTTCCGAAACCCCTTCCGGAAGTGCACCAAGCATGGGTACATCGAGAATGTAACTCCTTTTCTTGGAGTCGAGGACTATCCTCATATTTCTAAGCCAGTCAACGAAATTTGATCCTTTCAGTTTGTTAGTGTCAAGGATGATAGCTAATGGATTCTTAGACATTTTTGCAGATATGATCTACAAAAGTAAATGATAACGTTTAATTGACTGATCTATATTAATACTTATAATTAACGATGTTGGACTTGTTATCGAAAAAGTTCTCCCACTATTTTCTCGAAACAATTACCTCTTCAATTGTTCGGGAAATCTAATCTCCTAGTAGGTCTTGACGTCCCAGCAGACATTAATTGCACCCACGACTCGCGGCCATACAATTAACTCCCTAGGTAGGTATACTTTTACCAATTGTGTTACTCCGCAACCTTCAAGCTATTTTGCCTCGGTCTTCGCACTTATCTAGCACTGCTACATCATAAGTGTTACTAATCGTTAAGTCTAACCCATCAATCATGATGAGCAACTGGCCCCATCGTGAAATTCCCGTAACTGGTTATCGGTCGATTTTCACATCCCGACCAGTCCCCACCCTTGTCGAGTTTAGTTAAAAACAAGAATCAAGGAATTTCGTGTATTGTCCCTTTCTTCGCCTAGGGTGCCAGACTCTGGATCACCTTCAACGATAAGTAGACAACCTACACTAGTCCCTATTGATGGAAGGCTTGGACCTTTAAAACATCATTTTAAATGTACCCAATATGACTTAATATTAATTTCAAGAGGGGTTTTTCGGGTTTAAGAGTTTGAGGTAACTCTCCTCGAGATCTCACCGTTCCAGTTATGCATTATCTTTTATTTACGATCTAATATAACTAGCGCGCATCACCATACAAGCTCAGATATAAATACGTAAATAAACTCATACACACCTAGCATGCATGCTACCACAGTATGTTTTCGATCGGGAGCCTCCTATGCGGACCAGCATCGAGCCAAAGACGATGGTCCTATTGGTCAATCTATTAGGTTCCAAAGAGACCTACTCTATTTCACATTTTACCATGCATACATGGCCTTTAGTCTTCTTGGGCTCCCACCTTGCTTGTAACGGGCCACCATCCTAAACTAATAAAACAGTAAAGCCCTATCTATTACAATGGCTCAAAGTGGCCCAAAACTTAAGGCTCGCAGGCCCAATAAAACCAATAAGATTAAAATAACCAATCACATCTAACCTAAGTGTCAAGGCTCGGCGCGATCGAAAACCACGTAAGCAATTTCACGTAGAGCAAGAAACAAGCAAAACCCATTTTCTTATTTCTTATCCTATTTTAAACAACATTTTAAAATACTTTAGATTCCAGTTTTAAAACCCCTTTCTAAAACAATCTCTAACCATCATTTTAAACCCCTTTAAAATGACCTTTGATTCTCACTTTAAGTCCCTACTAATTATGATAAAAATTGACTTTCCGAATTTACTAAACCCTTTTAGTGCACAAAACAGTTTATGTTTTTCAACTTTGAAAAATTGCAGTTCGGCCCCTGAATTTTTGAAAATTACATTTTGACCCCTCAACTTTTGGAAATTACAAATCAGCCCCAAAATTTCCAGAATATGCAAATTGGACCAGAAAGCAGAAAATTAACAAAATTTCCAGAAACTTTTGTTTATTGCAAAACAGACCCCATATATTCAAAAATAGCAAAAACACCCCCTAACCTTTCGTAAATTGCAAAATGGTCCAGATTTTGAAAAATTCCAGAATTTACAATTTGGTCCAGAATTGCAGAAAAACAAAATTTTATTTTCTGTCCAAATTTTTGAAAAATCAAAATTTGCAAAATAGCCCTCCAATTTTTGGAAATTACATTTTAGTCCCAAAAACCGAAAAGTGCATCGATCCGAACATTCAATTTATCATAACAAGCAAGAATAAAAAATCAGAACACAACAATCACATATAATAACACAATTTGATGAGTTCAGGCCTTTTTCATACGTGCATAATAAGTTAGGCTCTGATACCACTGTTGGGATTTCGTGGGTATAATTGTCAACTACAACGGTGCGGAATTTAAAATTTTTATACTCCACATCCCAGGAATCTAATTAGCACATATGAATAAGGTTGAATTTATCTTAGCACATAAATACTAAAATAAATAGGGTGGTAAAATGCAATTTTACCTCACCACAGGCAAGGAGGTGGTTTCTCCGGTCTTCTTTTCGGATCACTAGAGCACCCCAACTGTTGTGCCTCTAGAGAATAGTCCACACCAGTTGGATCTGTGATTACTTCAATCCTCAGGCTAAGAACTAGGAGAAAAACAGTTCAGATTCAAGAGTTGGGTTTAGATCCAACTCTAGATGTAGATCGGAAGAAGGAGAGAGGTGCTCGTCCCTTCTCCACAACCACGGCGGCGGCGGCTTGGTTGTAGAAGGTGGTGGTGGCGACGGCTAGGGCTAGTGAGGGAGAGGGGGCGGCGACTAGTGTAGAGAGATTAGGGTTTTAGTGTTTTGCTAGGTTCCTTAAGGTTTTGAGTCTCCAAGACTCCTTCTTATAGAAGAGTTCAAACCATATCCCTAACCCTATCTTTTACATAGCTAATGGGCCATCAGATAAGTTGGTCCATCCCAATATTTAATTAGTACTTTTAATTAAATAGCCCAAGTCATTTAATTAACCACTTTAATTAAATGACCCATTTATTTAATTAACACTTTAATTAAATAAATCAATAAATCTAATTAAAGATTTACTTTAATTTAATTAATTAGATAAATCTAATTAATTTTCTCTCTCCAAGAATTAACCCTTTAATTTTACATTGATTTAACCCCTTTAAATCAATTCGTTCTACAACTGACTATCACAGTCCAACTTTTGTGTGTGACCCTCTAGGTTCACCATCAATTGGCCGCAGGCTCACATTTCTGTGATTTAATTAATGAGCAATTAATTATTTAATTAATTGCTCCGATCAATTAAACTACTTTTAATTGACCACTCCAGAATTAATCTCCCATCAATTCAGGAGTACCCACACCTCATGGTCGATGTCTAGCCACAAGCCCATGAGGTCCAACTTCAGGTGAATTGACTTTAGTGAACCTTAAACCTCTTTATAAGTACCATGTACATACGGTCCTTCTAACGACTAATTTCCCGATCGAGACCTAGGGTGTGTGAATTGGTCGGTACCTCTAATCATCTCAATTCTGTACTTTCTAATTCTGGATAATATTTCCAGTGTGACTGCTAAATCTGGAAACCCCTTTCCAAATCCGTCACTGACCATGGCCATGGATTTCTAGGAATGTATCATCTAAAAATGTACAGGAAATTCTCTCATCCATTACAATGAGTCGGTAGATCCTATATTGATGCTAACCATCCGCGCATACGACTATACGTACCCATCGTAGGCGCACAATGGTCAAGCTATGTGACCGGCTCCTAAATCAAAGTACGCACACCCGTATACCGAATTCGCCCTAGCACCTCAAGTCTAAGGACTAAATCGTACACTGTTATAAGTCTCGAGAGACATCCCACCACCGATATGCTTTAACGCACTTCCACAATGGTCTCTCTGTTCGGGTCGTTCGGTGCGTTCAATCCCCTATCGAACCACATAGTCATATGCACTGACATCAAAATGTCTTGTTCATGAAACCACAACAAATTCACTTCATGTGAATCATGCATAATCGTACAAGTCTTGATGATTCATTCGATACCCCGTATCGACATGAATCTATGACTTGGAACATTTTCGAGATCACGACCTTTGAGACTGTTTCATGATAGATCGCACTCAGTCCTGAAGTGTATAGTCCCGTAGTCATGAGTGATCTCAGGGTTTCAACCAATCGCTTAAATGTGTTCGCGAAAGATGAAGATGGCCATTTGTTTATATTATGAATTCTCGATAAAATAAACAGTTCGTATTAATTGATAAATCAAAGATTCTTTCAAGTTAAAATAATGTTCCTATTACAAGCTATTTCATTGGCTTGCAGGGCACTATCCTATCATGTTTCAACAACAGTAACTGGTACAACTACTATTGGTTGTGGCTGAATTTGAGGTTCAATTACCTCAGCTGAAGTAGTAGCAAGTTGGTATGATGTTAGAAAGCAGTGGACTGTTCTGTTGGAGGGACATATGCTCTGTTGTTGTCTGTTTTTCTTCAGCTTCCTTACGCGATTCAACAGGCCTTTCTGCAAAGGGAGGATGCTCTCGAACAGTTGAACTTCCTGGTTATGTAGAAGTCATCAACATCTTCAAGATACACACGCTCCTCATGAGCTTCCAGAATGGGTACTAGAGATGCTTCCTTGATTTTCGTCATGATTTCTCTCATCAGATCAGTACAAGATAAGAAGAATTTGTCGTAGCTTAGATATCTTCCTTCAATGACATCCATTTTGTGATTAAGTGATGTAGTTCTGTAAGAGATTAAGAGCTAGAAAACAGAGAGCTTAGAGAGTTAGAGAATTTTGGAATTTTTGTGTGCGTAAGGCGACTGATCTGTTCAGATCAGATTTTATACGTTTCTTTCTGTATTGGTTATCGTGATTAATCTGAATCGTAGGATTGATCTGACATTTTTAAATCGTGTGGGTGAGAATTTTGGATTTCATATTTATTATTTTAATGTCAGACGGGCGGGAAACTCAATCGGTACTTATCTGTTACTTATAAAAGCGTGTTTCTAAAGATACGATTTATAACCATGCTTATATAATGTATCAGATGAGTAGAGTTTAACTTATCTGACAGACGAGTGATCTGTTATCTGATATTACTAGAGAAAGCCAATAGCTAGTAATCTTCCTCTGCTGTTTGTCAATCCAGCAAGATAATTTGATCTTCAATCTTCAAGAATTAAGAACAGATCTTCTGATAACATAACTTCAACTAACTGTCATTAACCAATTTCATCTTTTAATCAGAAGTACCGCTAGTCTTACACGTTCCCCCTGACTTTAAGAATTCATAAGTTAACTAGTCTGTTGAGAGTTAATCCTTGAATATGATAACGGATGACTGTGCTGATGAACTTCAGTCTTCTGATAAGTTCCCCCTCAGCTTATGCATCCAAAGTAAACTGTCCTAGCTCAGCTCTTAGAGTTGAAGACCTTACTTCACTTAAAGGTTTAGTGAAAATATCAGCAATCTGATTGTCAGTATGAACATATTCAATCATTACATTGCCTTTTTCCACATGATCTCTAATGAAGTGATGCTTGTTCTCAATGTGCTTAGTCCTTGAATGACTTGTAGTATTTTGAGTAAGATAAATTGCACTTGTATTACCACAGTAGATTGGAATTCCACTGATTTTGATATTGTAATCTTCTAGTTGATGCTTCAACCAAAGTATTTGTGCACAGCAAGCTCCAGTAGCTATATACTCAGCTTCAGCAATAGATATGGATACTGAAGTCTGTTTCTTACTCATCCATGAGATCAGACGATGCCTAAGAACTGACAAGCACCTGTTGTGCTTTTTCTGTCAATCTTGCAGCCAGCAAGGTCTGAATCTGAATAGCCAATAAGCTCAAATCCAGATTCTCTAGGATACCACAATCCCAATTCTTGAGTGCCCTTAATATATTTCAGTATTCTCTTGGCAGCTAAGAGATGAGATTCCTTAGGATTTGATTGAAATCTCGCACAAAACCCAACATAGTACATGATATCAGGTCTGCTAGCTGTTAGATACAACAGTGACCCAATAATGTCTCTGTATTTGGTTATGTCCACTGATTTGCCATCTTCATCTTTATCCAAACGAAGACTAGTAGACATTGGAACAGTAGCAGTAGAGCTAGTTTCCATTCCAAATTTCTTAAACAGATCTCTTGTGTATTTTGCTTGGTTGATGAATATTCCATCAGGCAACTGTCTAACTTGCAAACCAAGAAAATAATTGAGTTCACCCATCATGCTCATTTCGAACTTGTTCTGCATGAGCTTGGAGAACTTGTCACACATCTGTTGGTTAGTTGAACCAAAAATAATATCGTCTACATATATTTGCACTATTAATATATGATTCTCCCATTCAATTGTGAACAAGGTCTTGTCTACCTTACCTTTACGAAATCCTTTAATTAAAAGAAAATCGGATAGGGTATCATACCATGCTCTTGGAGCCTGTTTCAGTCCATAGAGGGCTTTCTTCAGACGATACACCTTGTCTTCCTGTTGATAAGCTTCAAATCCAGGAGGTTGTTCAACATACACTTCTTCTTGCAATTCTCCATTGAGAAATGCTGACTTCACATCCATCTGATAGACAGTGAAGTTCTTGTAAGCAGCATAGGCAAGAAACAGTCTGATTGCTTCAAGTCTTGCTACTGGTGCAAATGTTTCATCAAAGTCAATTCCTTCTTCTTGACAATAACCCTTGGATACTAATCTAGCTTTATTTCTGGTAACAATACCATCTTCATTCATCTTATTTCTGAAAACCCATTTAGTGCCAATTACTCTTTGATGACTTGGTCTTGGAACTAAGTACCATACTTCGTTCCTTTTAAATTGATTTAACTCTTCTTGCATAGCTTCAATCCAGAAGGAATCATTGAGAGCTTCCTCAATTTGTTTAGGCTCTATTTGAGATAGAAAACTAGCAAACATAGCATCTTGTGCAGCAGCTCTTCTTGTTTTCACTCTATCCAAAGGATCACCAATCATTAACTCTGGTGGGTGATTCCTGAGCCATCTAAGATCAGGTTGCAGGTCTGTATGTTGTCCTCTGTTTTGATCTTGCAACACTACTGTTAGAGATTCAGTAGCAGTCTGTTGAACAGTTCTTGTCTGTTGAACAGTCTCTGGTCTGTCAGTTGTTTGCAACTCGTCTGTTAGACAATCAGCACTGTGATTTTGAACAGCACTTGAGTTAGCAGTTGAATTGAGATTATGTAGTATGATTGGAACATATTCTTCATTCTTTCCAACATCCAACTTCTGTAAATCAGTAGACAGATCTTGATTAATACTTTGATTCTTTTCAGAAGATTAACTTGGCTCATCAAATACTACATGAATAGATTCTTCTATTAGCAATGTTCTTTTGTTAAAAACTCTATAGGCCTTACTAACAGTAGAGTATCCTACAAAAACAGCTTCATCAGCCTTCTCTGCAAATGCAGTAAGGTGATTTTTCCTTTCAGGAGATTTGTTCTTTTGAGACAGTCCTTTCAGGAATTTGTTCTTTTGAGACAGTCCTTTCAGGAGATTTGTTCTTTTGAGACAGTCCTTTCAGGAGATTCCTCCAGTTACATCTCATCAATTTCCTTAGCCACTTCGGCAACTATCTGGTCAGCTTGAGCAGACTCAACTAATCCAGATTTTCCAAAAAATTTTCTCTTTTGGAATAGCTTTCTTAGACTCCACTTTAACTGGTTCATATACCTTCAACTCCTTAAGGGTATGAACTACTTTTCCACCTTCGAGAACACAATTTAAAGCCATCAGCAGGTAACTTAACAAAATCACATGCCCATCTTTCTTCAGAGCCAAAATTTTGAAGATGTGAACGACCCAATTCACTTTCAAGCCATTGTAGATGCAGATCATCGTATGATATCGTCTCTTGGGTAGACCATCCAGAGCACTTGTGGAGCACTCCATAAATTTGGCAATGATGTCTGCGAACCTTTGAAATTCATCATTTAACTTTGTCTTCTTGATAGACCCAGTTAACTCCTCACCACTCTTAGCACACAAACTCCAAAATTCTTCCTCCCTTTCTCCTCCCAAAGTAGCCACATCTCCTCATTCGTTAGTGAGTATGTAAACCTCATTCGGCACAGCAGGTGAAACACAAATCTTCTTCCCACCAACAGTAGAAATCATTGTGTTCTTGTCATTATCATTTTTCCAATTCTTATAAAACTCAACCACATCTCCAGCGAGCACCATGGTTTCGTGCTCTTCCAAGACATTCACCAGTGACGATTCCTTGATCTTAACCATAATCTCCTTCATCAGAAGTGTTGCATTAAGTTGAAGACAAAGAAGTGAATGGAGGTTTTGATAATTTCCAAAACATCATCATCAACTAAGCCATGGAAGCTTAGCCAACCTCTAAAGATTATTTGACCAAGGAATAAGCTAAATCAGAAGGGTCAATTATTATGGTCCAGAAGACTACTGATCTGTTGCTACATCCAAAATCAGACTGGTGGATTTTTAGCAGACTCAAATCAGATGAGTTCGTCTTGAGATCAGTAGAGTGTTCATGACGGTCGGTAGTTTGGATGAGCAGAGTGGAAGTGATCAGGAAGTCATCCCAACGGTAATAAATGCACTTGGAGTAATAAATGCTGCAAGAGAAGGGTATTAAAGAAAAATGATTGAAGACATTCCTCGGATCAGCAGAGTGCATTAAATACAACCGACAAGAAGTATAACAGAGTGTAAATTGCACAGTTTTAGGTAGCCGTTCCTGAAATTGGGTGAATCAGTACTCGAGAGAGCTAAATCTGTCTATCATCAATGGGCAAAATTCAAATCTCAAGTATAAATAGCGAGTGATTCAAGAGTTAGAGACAAGCAATACGATCTGACAGCATTTTTGAAGCAGAATTTCTCTATGTCACAAAACTCAAGAATAGAACACTCATCATCCTAGTCATATGTTGATGAAAGCAAAGTTGAATATCGAAGAACATATACATTTTCTGAGTGATTTTGTCATAGAGAAGTGTTGTGAGGAGTTGTTATCCATCTTTGTGAAGTGATAAAGCTCTATAGAATAGGTTTTCTTTGTGATCTCCTATTACGCACTTGTGGCTTTTCATTTTTTAAATTGCTCAAGAATTGAATACTGTAAACTAAGTGATTTTAGTATTACCCAAGATCAAAGTGCTAGAAAGAGTGGACTAAAGGATAAAATTGCTTATGTTTGAGTTTGCATTTTTACTTGCATATTTTCAAGAGCTTTCAAACATGCTAGTTAACGGATAAAAAAGTTTTAGAAAGGAGTTTATAAAACTGGGGATAAAATCTTTTTAAGTAAAGGAAAACCAACTTGTCAAAAACACTTGAAATTTCTGCTACCAACAAGTTGATTTAAAACTCTGATTTTCTCAAAATCAGCTAAGTTACATCAGAAGAGTGGTCAACTCCGCTGTTCAAGCTTTGTGCGCGATCAGCTTAGTAGTTTTAGGCTTTCTAGATCAGCTTAGTCTGCTGACAGAAAAAGTTAGAGAATTTTGAAGAAAATTTTCCAGAGATCTATTCACCCACCCTCCTCCCCCCTTTCTAGACCTCATCTGACCACTTGGGACCACCAAGTGGTATAAGAGCAGGTGGTTCATTAGAATCATTTGCCTGATCAACGAGCTTGATCCTAGTGTGTTTTCATAGGTTTTCAAAAAAACATATTTTAAAAAATTAAAACTTTTTGAAAAATGGATTGTATCAGCCTTCCCCACATCAACGGTATGAGTTTTGAGGACGGTAAGATCCACATGAAAATCTTCCTTGTTGCAGATAATGACAACATGTTTACATGTATCACTAAAGGTCCTTTCATAATCACCAAGACCATCAAAGTTAATGACGAAGAAATAGTGGTGAATAAGGAGCTTGAGGAAATGACAGCTGAGGAAGTTAAGTTGTTCAACCTGGATAAATTTGGCTGATTCATCATGACCAGAGCCCTAGTGAATGAACGATTTGATAAGGTCAAGCAATGCAAAACTGCAAAAGAAATGTGGGACAAGGTTCACGATATGAGCGAAGGAAATGATGCCATCAAAGAGCACAACTTGAGCATAGCTCTTGAAAAATTGGAAAACTTAAAGATGAAGTCCGGAGAAACCATTGATCAGATGGATACCAGGTTTACAAGGACTCTGAATGAAGTATTGAAGCTGGGAGACACTTTCACTGATAAAGAGATCACTGTCAAGTGTTGAAGGTGTTACCTCCCAAATTCAACATGAAGATTACAACCATGGAAGAGACGTTGCATTGCTATTGAACGGATTCAAGAAGTTCTACAAAAGAAAAATGAATAACAAATACAACAATTTTTCTACTTCTAACCCTACCTCTGATTCTCATAATAGTAAGGATTCTTATAAATCCAAACTAATGTGCTATAATTGTAGGAAATTGGGACATCTTATCAAAGACTGCCCATATCCTAGAGCCGAGAAATATAAAGAGGAGGAAAAGAAAATCAGAAAGGAAAAGAGACACAATAAAAGCAAAGTGCTGATGGCTGAAGCTGAAAAGATTGCTGCCATCTACTCGTCTGATTCTGACTCGGAGACATTAGAAGATGACTCTACTGAAGATGAGCAACCTGCACTACTCTGTCTATTGGCCAAAGAATCAGATGACTCTGATGATGAGGTAACTTCTTCTGAAAATGAATTGTTTAATTTATTTGAGCAAATGATGATTAATAAATCTAGTTTTGTTACTGCATTTGCTAAGCTTAAGGAAGAGATGATCTTGCTAAAGGAGAAAAATGCTTCACTGGAACTTAAGGTTGAAAAACCGAAGTAATTAGCTGAATATAAACAGCTTGAGCAAGGGAACGAGTCTCTGAAAGCTGAGTGTGAAATCTATAAGGGTAAAATCATGGAACTTGAGAAAGTCATAGAGTCTCATGATAAGTTATCTGTTGCATTAGATCACATACTTAGTAAACAGAAACTGCCTTTAGAACATGATAAGTTAGAATTGAACCATACTGAAATGTTCATATCTACTGACAATAGTAAGGTCATATTGTATGTTCAGACTACTAAACCTGCTTCACCTGAAACTGAGCAAAAGGAGAAAAAAACTCATAAGGCTAAAAATAATAAAGAGCCTAAAGTAGAAAAACAGACTGGTAAAACTAAACAGCAGAGTCCTAGGAAGTCTGCTGATAAGAGTAAAACCAATCAGACTAGTAATAAACTAAGTCGTCTGTTAACGAGCAAGCAAAGAGTAAACCAAGGAAGCATAAAAATCATAAAAAGCAAAATGCTTGATATGGAAATGAGTTATCATATTATGTGCAAACCGCATATCCACCACTATATCATGCACCTCAATTTCCATCTTACTATGCTGCATATCCTGGTCATCATCCAATCCATGGTATCATGCATCATATCCTACTTATGAGCATTAGTCACATCATAATGATTATCACAATAACATGCCTACTGCTAATTATGATGATAACATAATAGCTCATGCTCCTGCTAAAACTCCAAAGTCTAAGAAGCATAAAACTTCAAAATATTGGGTTGTCAAAGGTAAAACTAATCCTTCAAGACCCTCTTAATAAAGGGTACCTAAAACAATTTTATTTTATTTTGTAGGTTAGGATTAGGAGTAGGAGTTAAGTAGAAAATAAATGGTACTTGGACAGTAGATGTTCAAGGCACATGTGTGGAGACATACATGAACTGACTGATGCTGCTGCCATAGACGATCCAGAAGTTACATTTGGAGAAAGCAAAGAAGGCAAGAATGTGGCGTATGGAGAGCTAATAAAAGGCAACATAGAGATATCTGACGTCTCTTATGTCAAAGGCTTCAAGTACAATCTGCTGAGCATAAGTCAATTTTGTGACAAGGAATTCTCGTTTTTCTTCTCATCAGAGTTGAAACTTGTTACACAACGGATTTATGTCAAGTGTTTTTCAAACAAATTTTTCTTACTTAAAGATTTTATCACAAATTTTAAAACTCCTTTTAAAATCTTTAGCTTTTCCAAGTGTTTGTTTGCTTTCAGAAATATGCTAGTACGTAAAACAGTAAATCAAGCACAAATAATTTTTATAGTGTTTATATAGACAATAATGTATTTTAGTATACTCTTCTAAATCACGAAGATTTATGTTATACTAGAAACACCAAGTAACCACTACACTCTACTTGCGTTTTTACAACAAATGATATAAAGCCGCAAGTGCGTAATAGGAAATCACTGAGAAGACCTATCATCTAAAGTATTTTTACTCACAAAGATGGAAAACTACTTCTCATAACTCTTTTATACAGAAATCACTAAGGTTAAAGATATTTTCTTGTTTTCCTCAACTTAGCTTGTCAACATATGACTTCGCTGTTTAGTGTTCTGTTCTTGAGTATTGAGACTTAGAAGATTTGTTCGTTGAATTGCTCACAATTGTTGTGATTGAGTTGTTTTCTCTTACTCTTGAACTTCGAACTATTTATACTTGAAGTTTGGATTCTTCCAATTGAGATAAGACATATTTCATATATTTCTCGAGTACTGATCCTTATCTCTGAGCGGCTCTCTGCAACAATTCATTGTACAGTCTGATGTGTGGATCTGACATTAGGATTAAATGCACCTTGATGATACGATGTTTCCCTTCAATCATTTGTCTTTAATACTCCTCTCTTGCAACAGTTATTACCCACTTACTAATGTTGGAGTGACTTTCTGATAACTTTTACTCTGCTGATTCATATCAAACATATCTGGTTTGACACTGCTAAAATCCACAAGTCTGATTCCGAACTCAGCATCAGATCAGTAGTCTTTTGGACTGAAATTTAATCTTCTTATTTTACATGTCTTTTCGATTAAATTCTTCATAGGTTTTCCAAGATTCCATTACTTAGCTGATGACTTTTGAAAATTATCAAAATCTCCCTTCACTTCTTCATCTTCATCCAACATGAAATAACCACTTACTCAAGTACCAAATTGCAATTTTCAAATTCCGTATTCACAATAGTAAAATTGCATTTAATTTGAACCCCAACTCAGAATCCATTGTGATTTTATAATTTTTATTACAATGGAACAAAAATCCGATAACAGATTAGCAAAATCATTATGATTGCTATAATCCCCAAGCGTATTGCATTTAATTCCCTTTTAACCATCCAACCTAATGTCAACAATCCCTACTTATACCCCCATTTCTCAGTTTACCAGTTCTGCAGAAATCCCTTCACCAGCGGCGCCGTTCCCAGTTCAAATATCCAGGTGATTTTTGGTTTATTATTTATGAACTTATTTTGGTTCAAATTATTTTCAGGGGTTTTCTTCTATCAGAAAAGTGTTGATTTAAGAAATGTTAACTTTTTTATGGTAAAAAGCGTGTAAGTTTGCATCTTTTGTTTCGTTTTGCACTCAAAGTGGATTAATGCTTGCTAGATTTATTTATATTGCATGATTTAATGTGGAAATAAAATTCTTGTTAGATTCAGTGGATTTCATAAGGTGATGAGAAACAAATTAATGTGAACACTACCTGTAGTGATGCATCTTACGTCTATCTCGGCACCAAGACCATTAAGGCTTTACCATAGAATGAAAATGCTTCTGCTTTCTCAAAGATTTTGGGCCTCTTATCCTAGTTATGTTCCAATATTTGTGTTTGTATACATGGAAAAAGTAACAAATATTCATTTATCTTGTTGTTTCTAGTTAAGAGTGTATTCTTTGGGAAAATTTCTATAAAATGTAGCAGTAGTTTCATACCAACTTGATCAGCAAATTTGACTTTTCTGTTATAAGAATGCACTTTAGTGGTATCTTGTGGTGCAAAGGTATGTTTTTGGCATACAAACTAGAACTTGGAAATACAGTTTGGTAAAAGTAAGACTATGCTTAAAGCATTAATGAATATAGAGTACAAGTAAACATATAATTTACTATGGAGCCATAATATAATTTGATGAGCAATCAAGTCTGAGGAAGCCTTTCCTATAGTAGAATTCTTTATTATACTCGAGTTGTCGTTGAAGCTATATTTTGTGAAGCAAAAAAAAAATTTCCTCTATAATATAATGCATGTTTACATTTCATGTTTATATTAATGTTAATTCCCAAAGTTAGCCATAACCTTAAATTGTTAACTAATTGCCTTGCATGTGTAAATTGTCCAATTCCAGATACGCTTGTATATCTTTAAGGTTCCCTTTGTAGCTTCAAAGAATTAACTATGGTTCGATCAAAGGTGAAATATGAGATGATTGCTAATGAGCAAACGAGGCGCGTGACATTCAAGAAAAGAATGACCGGTTTTCTCAAAAAGCTTGAAGAAATTAAGATTCTATGTGGCATCGATGCCTGTGCAGTTGTTCTGAATGAAGATGGGAGTCAATCGAAAGTCTGGCCTTCCGAGGATGAAGCATTACAGGTTGTCGAGAGGTTTAGAAGTTTACCAGCTCCTGCACAGACGAACAAAATGTTAGATCAAGCTGGGTTTCTCAATCAGAACTTGGCTCGAGTAACCAATAATTTGGAGAGAGAGAGCAAGAAAATTCGGTCATTGGAGATTGAACTACTCTTGGCTGACTGTCTAGACAAAGATGTAGTGGATGTCAGCAACCCACAAGATCTTCATGAGATGCTGCGCCTATTGGAGAGCAAGATTCGAGTGGTTGATTGGAGGGTTGAAGATATTCAGAATACTCCTTCCACCTCGAATGCCGGTGCTAAAGAGAACGAGAATGAACCTAATAATGGTAAAGGGAAGCAGCCCCTTTATCCTTTCTGAAGTTATGTTATATTAATATTGTATGGACTATGTTCTTTAGTTTAATTTTGGTATTTTATTATGAACGAGATTTAATTTACTATCAAATAACTTATTTCGATTTTCACTCTTTTGCAAATTGTTTAATAATGTAATGATGAAAAACTAAGAGGACAATATGAAATGTTTGTCCCAAGTAGTCAGATGAGGTCTAGAGAGGGAGGAGGGGAGGGGATTAATAGACCTCTGTACCTTTTAAAATTTCTCTAACTTTCCTTATCAGTAGCGAAAGCTGATCAAAACTTATGAGATTACTTAGTTGTTCACGAACAAAGCTTGTTCCGCGTAAGCTGACCACTGTTTGATTTTGCTTATCTTTTTCTAATTAAATCAGAGTTGAAACTTGTTATGCAGCGGATTTATGTCAAGTGTTTTTCAAATAAATTTTTCTTACTTAAAGATTTTATCACAAATTTTAAAACTCCTTTTAAAATCTTTAGCTTTTCCAAGTGTTTGTTTGCTTTCAGAAATATGCTAGTACGTAAAACAGTAAATCAAGCACAAATAATTTTTGTAGTGTTTATATAGACAAGAATGTATTTTAGTATACTCTTCTAAATCACGAAGATTTATGTTATACTAGAAACACCAAGTAACCACTACACTCTACTTGCGTTTTTACAACAAATGATATAAAGCCGCAAGTGCATAATAGGAAATCATTGAGAAGACCTATCATCTAAAGTATTTTTACTCACAAAGATGGAAAACTACTTCTCATAACTCTTTTATACAGAAATCACTGAGGTTAAAGATATTTTCTTGTTTTCCTCAACTTAGCTTGTCAACATATGACTTCGCTGTTTAGTGTTCTGTTCTTGAGTATTGAGACTTAGAAGAATTGTTCGTTGAATTGCTCACAGTTGTTGTGATTGAGTTGTTTTCTCTTACTCTTGAACTTCGAACTATTTATACTTGAAGTTTGGATTCAGCCAATTGAGATAAGACATATTTCATATATTTCTCGAGTACTGGTCTTTATCTCTGAGCGGCTCTCTGCAACTGTTCATTGGACAGACTGATGTGTGGATCTGACATTAGCATTAAATGCACCTTGATGATACGATGTTTCTCTTCAATCATTTGTCTTTAATACTCCTCTCTTGCAACAGTTATTACAATGAGTCCACTTACTAATGTTGGAGTGACTTTCTGATCACTTCTACTCTGCTGATTCATATCAAACTTATCTGATTTGACACTGCTCAAATCCACCAGTCTGATTCCGAACTCAGCATCAGATCAGTAGTCTTTTGGACTGAAATTTAATCTTCTTATTTTACATGTCTTTTCGATTAAATTCTTCATAGGTTTTCCAAGATTCCATTACTTAGCTGATGGCTTTTGAAAATCTCCCTTCACTTCTTCATCTTCATCCAACATGAAATAACCACTTACTCAAGTACCAAATTTCGTATTCACAATAGTAAAATTGCATTTAATTTGAACCCCAACTCAGAATCCATTGTGATTTTATAATTTTTATTACAATGGAACAAAAATCCAGTAACAGATTAGCAAAATCATAATGATTGCTATAATCCCCAAGCGTATTGCATTTACTTCCCTTTTAACCATCCAACCTAATATCAACAATCCCTATTTATACCCCCATTTCTCAGTTTACCAGTTCTGCAGAAATCCCTTCACCAGCGGCGCCTTTCCCAGTTCAAACATCTAGGTGATTTTTCGTTTATTATTTATGAATTTATTTTGGTTCAAATTATTTTCAGGGGTTTTATTCTATCAGAAAAGTGTTGATTTAAGAAATGTTAACTTTTTTATGGTAAAAAACGTGTATGTTTGCATCTTTTGTTTCGTTTTGCACTCAAAGTGGATTAATGCTTGCTAGATTTATTTATATTGCATGATTTAATGTGGAAATAAAATTCTTGTTAGATTCAGTGGATTTCATAAGGTGATGAGAAACAAATTAATGTGAACACTACCTGTAGTGATGCATCTTACGTTTATCTCGGCACCAAGACCATTAAGGCTTTACCATAGAATGAAAATGCTTCTGCTTTCTCAAAGATTTTGGGCCTCTTATCCTGGTTATGTTCCAATATTTGTGTCTGTATACATGGAAAAAGTAACAAATATTCATTTATCTTGTTGTTTCTAGTTAAGAGTGTATTCTTTGGGAAAATTTCTATAAAATGTAGCAGTAGTTTCATACCAACTTGATCAACAAATTTGACTTTTCTGTTATAAGAATGCACTTTAGTGGTATCTTGTGGTGCAAAGGTATGTTTTTGGCATACAAACTAGAACTTGGAAATACAGTTTGGTAAAAGTAAGACTATGCTTAAAGCATTAATGAATATAGAGTACAAGTAAACATATAATTTACTATGGAGCCATAATATAATTTGATGAGCAATCAAGTCTGAGGAAGCCTTTCCTATAGTAGAATTCTTTATTATACTCGAGTTGTCGTTGAAGCTATATTTTGTGAAGCAAAAAAAAAATTTCCTCTATAATATAATGCATGTTTACATTTCATGTTTATATTAATGTTAATTCCCAAAGTTAGCCATAACCTTAAATTGTTAACTAATTGCCTTGCATGTGTAAATTGTCCAATTCCAGATACGCTTGTATATCTTTAAGGTTCCCTTTGTAGCTTCAAAGAATTAACTATGGTTCGATCAAAGGTGAAATATGAGATGATTGCTAATGAGCAAACGAGGCGCGTGACATTCAAGAAAAGAATGACCGGTTTTCTCAAAAAGCTTGAAGAAATTAAGATTCTATGTGGCATCGATGCCTGTGCAGTTGTTCTGAATGAAGATGGGAGTCAATCGAAAGTCTGGCCTTCCCAGGATGAAGCATTACAGGTTGTCGAGAGGTTTAGAAGTTTACCAGCTCCTGCACAGACGAACAAAATGTTAGATCAAGCTGGGTTTCTCAATCAGAACTTGGCTCGAGTAACCAATAATTGGGAGAGAGAGAGCAAGAAAATTCGGTCATTGGAGATTGAACTACTCTTGGCTGACTGTCTAGACAAAGATGTAGTGGATGTCAGCAACCCACAAGATCTTCATGAGATGCTGCGCCTATTGGAGAGCAAGATTCGAGTGGTTGATTGGAGGGTTAAAGATATTCAGAATACTCCTTCTACCTCGAATGCTGGTGCTAAAGAGAATGAGAATGAACCTAATAATGGTAAAGGGAAGCAGCCCCTTTATCCTTTCTGAAGTTATGTTATAATAATATTGTATGGCCTATGTTCTTTAGTTTAATTTTTGTATTTTATTATGAACGAGATTTAATCTACTATCAAATAACTTATTTCGATTTTCACTCTTTTGCAAATTGTTTAATAATGTAATGATGAAAAACTAAGAGGACAATATGAAATGTTTGTCCCAAGTAGTTAGATGAGGTCTAGAGAGGGAGGAGGGGAGGGGATTAATAGACCTCTGTACCTTTTAAAATTTCTCTAACTTTCCTTATCAGTAGCGAAAGCTGATCAAAACTTATGAGATTACTTAGTTGTTCACGAACAAAGCTTGTTCCGCGTAAGCTGACCACTGTTTGATTTTGCTTATCTGTTTCTAATTAAATCAGAGTTGAAACTTGTTATGCAGCGGATTTATGTCAAGTGTTGTTCAAATAAATTTTTCTTACTTAAAGATTTTATCACAAATTTTAAAACTCCTTTTAAAATCTTTAGCTTTTCCAAGTGTTTGTTTGCTTTCAGAAATATGCTAGTACGTAAAACAGTAAATCAAGCACAAATAATTTTTATAGTGTTTATATAGACAATAATGTATTTTAGTATACTCTTCTAAATCACGAAGATTTATGTTATACTAGAAACACCAAGTAACCACTACACTCTACTTGCGTTTTTACAACAAATGATATAAAGCCGCAAGTGCGTAATAGAAAATCATTGAGAAGACCTATCATCTAAAGTATTTTTACTCACAAAGATGGAAAACTACTTCTCATAACTCTTTTATACAGAAATCACTGAGGTTAAAGATATTTTCTTGTTTTCCTCAACTTAGCTTGTCAACATATGACTTCGCTGTTTAGTGTTCTGTTCTTGAGTATTGAGACTTAGAAGAATTGTTCGTTGAATTGCTCAAAGTTGTTGTGATTGAGTTGTTTTCTCTTACTCTTGAACTTCGAACTATTTATACTTGAAGTTTGGATTCAGCCAATTGAGATAAGACATATTTCATATATTTCTCGAGTACTGGTCCTTATCTCTGAGCGGCTCTCTGCAACTGTTCATTGGACAGTCTGATGTGTGGATCTGACATTAGCATTAAATGCACCTTGATGATACGATGTTTCTCTTCAATCATTTGTCTTTAATACTCCTCTCTTGCAACAGTTATTACAATGAGTCCACTTACTAATGTTGGAGTGACTTTCTGATCACTTCTACTCTGCTGATTCATATCAAACTTATTTGATTTGACACTGCTCAAATCCACCAGTCTGATTCCGAACTCAGCATCAGATCAGTAGTCTTTTGGACTGAAATTTAATCTTCTTATTTTACATGTCTTTTCGATTAAATTCTTCATAGGTTTTCCAAGATTCCATTACTTAGCTGATGGCTTTTGAAAATCTCCTTTCACTTCTTCATCTTCATCCAACATGAAATAACCACTTACTCAAGTACCAAATTGCAATTTTCAAATTCCGTATTCACAATAGTAAAATTGCATTTAATTTGAACCCCAACTCTGAATCCATTGTGATTTTATAATTTTTATTACAATGGAACAAAAATCCAGTAACAGATTAGCAAAATCATAATGATTGCTATAATCCCCAAGCGTATTGCATTTACTTCCCTTTTAACCATCCAACCTAATATCAACAATCCCTATTTATACCCCCATTTCTCAGTTTACCAGTTCTGCAGAAATCCCTTCACCAGCGGCGCCTTTCCCAGTTCAAACATCCAGGTGATTTTTCGTTTATTATTTATGAATTTATTTTGGTTCAAATTATTTCCAGGGGTTTTATTCTATCAGAAAAGTGTTGATTTAAGAAATGTTAACTTTTTTATGGTAAAAAGCGTGTAAGTTTGCATCTTTTGTTTCGTTTTGCACTCAAAGTGGATTAATGCTTGCTAGATTTATTTATATTGCATGATTTAATGTGGAAACAAAATTCTTGTTAGATTCAGTGGATTTCATAAGGTGATGAGAAACAAATTAATGTGAACACTACCTATAGTGATGCATCTTACGTCTATCTCGGCACCAAGACCATTAAGGCTTTACCATAGAATGAAAATGCTTCTGCTTTCTCAAAGATTTTGGGCCTCTTATCCTGGTTATGTTCCAATATTTGTGTCTGGATACATGGAAAAAGTAACAAATATTCATTTATCTTGTTGTTTCTAGTTAAGAGTGTATTCTTTGGGAAAATTTCTATAAAATGTAGCAGTAGTTTCATACCAACTTGATCAGCAAATTTGACTTTTCTGTTATAAGAATGCACTTTAGTGGTAACTTGTGGTGCAAAGGTATGTTTTTGGCATACAAACTAGAACTTGGAAATACAGTTTGGTAAAAGTAAGACTATGCTTAAAGCATTAAAGAATATAGAGTACAAGTAAACATATAATTTACTAAGGAGCCATAATATAATTTGATGAGCAATCAAGTCTGAGGAAGCCTTTCCTATCGTAGAATTCTTTATTATACTCGAGTTGTCGTTGAAGCTATATTTTGTGAAGCAAAAAAAAAATTTCCTCTATAATATAATGCATGTTTACATTTCATGTTTATATTAATGTTAATTCACAAAGTTAGCCATAACCTTAAATTGTTAACTAATTGCCTTGCATGTGTAAATTGTCCAATTCCAGATACACTTGTATATCTTTAAGGTTCCCTTTGTAGCTTCAAAGAATTAACTATGGTTCGATCAAAGGTGAAATATGAGATGATTGCTAATGAGCAAACGAGGCGCGTGACATTCAAGAAAAGAATGACCGGTTTTCTCAAAAAGCTTGAAGAAATTAAGATTCTATGTGGCCTCGATGCCTGTGCAGTTGTTCTGAATGAAGATGGGAGTCAATCGAAAGTCTGGCCTTCCCAGGATGAAGCATTACAGGTTGTCGAGAGGTTTAGAAGTTTACCAGCTCCTGCACAGACGAACAAAATGTTAGATCAAGCTGGGTTTCTGAATCAGAACTTGGCTCGAGTAACCAATAATTTGGAGAGAGAGAGAGCAAGAAAATTCGGTCATTGGAGATTGAACTACTCTTGGCTGACTGTCTAGACAAAGATGTAGTGGATGTCAGCAACCCACAAGATCTTCATGAGATGCTGCGCCTATTGGAGAGCAAGATTCGAGTGGTTGATTGGAGGGTTGAAGATATTCAGAATACTTCTTCTACCTTGAATGCTGGTGCTAAAGAGAACGAGAATGAACCTAATAATGGTAAAGGGAAGCAGCCCCTTTATCCTTTCTGAAGTTATGTTATAATAATATTGTATGGACTATGTTCTTTAGTTTAATTTTGGTATTTTATTATGAACGAGATTTAATCTACTATCAAATAACTTATTTCGATTTTCACTCTTTTGCAAATTGTTTAATAATGTAATGATGAAAAACTAAGAGGACAATATGAAATGTTTGTCCCAAGTAGTCAGATGAGGTCTAGAGAGGGAGGAGGGGAGGGGATTAATAGACCTCTGTACCTTTTAAAATTTCTCTAACTTTCCTTATCAGTAGCGAAAGCTGATCAAAACTTATGAGATTACTTAGTTGTTCACGAACAAAGCTTGTTCCGCGTAAGCTGACCACTGTTTGATTTTGCTTATCTGTTTCTAATTAAATCAGAGTTGAAACTTGTTATGCAGCAGATTTATGTCAAGTGTTTTTCAAATAAATTTTTCTTACTTAAAGATTTTATCACAAATTTTAAAACTCCTTTTAAAATCTTTAGCTTTTCCAAGTGTTTGTTTGCTTTCAGAAATATGTTAGTACGTAAAACAGTAAATCAAGCACAAATAATTTTTATAGTGTTTATATAGACAAGTGATTTAACCGGATTTCGTCGGGTTATTAGTATCAGTGAATTGGTGATATTGGGGGTTTTCAATATACTTTTTTATAGGGCTCTGTTACTTTATTCAGGATGGATCAATCTCAAGGAAAAGCAATATTCGTTAGAACAATGAAGTAATAAAGACAATCAACAAAAAGAACCTTGTTAATTTGGTGAATCGGTGATCTTTTTGTATATAATCTGGGATTATGCTGTTTTGTAAGCATAAAATCCGTAAAGTAGAATGTGTCTTATACAATGATTAACTAGGTATTTATATCATACTAAACCTAGCGTTACAAGGAATCATAGTCCTTATAGGACTCGGCCCAAATACCCTTCTTGGGACCGGACCATAGTCTTCTAATCGAAAAGAACTGTATTCGGCCGGGTCGTTCAAGATGATCCGGAACTATCTCATTTGGTCGAATCGATCTCATGTTCTTTACTCGATCCGTGCTGTATGTAGGGTGCGAAATAGCCCCCATCAGTACTCCCTCACTTCTTCGAGCGTATAGATAATAGAAGCTCGTAGAAGTAAATCAGTTTACACGACCGTTTCTTGTCTATGAGTGGTGCCTCGTTAAAAACCTTTCTTAAGAAAAAAC
Source organism: Penstemon eatonii (assembly GCA_038501285.1). NCBI lineage: Eukaryota > Viridiplantae > Streptophyta > Magnoliopsida > Lamiales > Plantaginaceae > Penstemon > Penstemon eatonii. The sequence continues at coordinate 52,148,123 of CM076715.1, read as the reverse complement.
CCAGTGGGAAAAAATCTTAAGTAAGGAAAAGAGTGCAAACCCTCATAGATAGTCGTTTTTTCTTTCCAAAAATGAATCGCCACGCGTCCACTAGGGAGGCTTCTAATCTTCTTTATGTTTTTGGCGGGAATATGATTAGTTGTGATGAGTTCGAAACGTCTTATTTCACTTCAGTATAAATAGGTGACCTTTGAGTTCGCCATTTTCCCTTTATACTTCCTTTTACTTTGCAGTTATCTTCTTGTTTAGTCGCCTATCACACAAAGTTTTTCCTTTATCGACCTTCATCTTCCGAGATTCTAAAAACATGGCTTCTGTAAGAAAATCTTCTTTTTCTCCTAAGGACAATGTGGCCCCTAATAACGAGGAGGAGTTACATTCTAATCTTTTGGGCGAACAAGCTGCAATTTTCTGAATTCGTCATCCCTGTAGAAGATACTTTCAAAGTACGAATCCTCTCTGAAGCGGATGTTGCAGCCCGGGCCAAAAAGGGCAAGGGTACCGTTCCTCAGATTTCTGAACCAATTGAGGACGTAGCTTGTGCTTATACGGTGGATACATTTTCGGAGGTTGTGAATAATTATACCAAATACTTTCCGGATGGCTCCGAGATCATTCTTCCTTCTCCTTCTGACAGGGTCACATCTCCACCGGAGGGATGTCGAGCTTTTTATACGGCTCACTTCAATAGCGGCCTGCGTCTTCCCTTGTCTCCTCTCTTACTTGAAGTTTTGAAAACATTCAGTGTGTGCCTGACACAGTTAGTTCCAAATTCTGTTGCCTTTGTGGTTTGTTTTTCTGTTTTGATGATCGCGAAGGGTTTTAAACCTTCTTTTCGTAATTTTACGCAACTTTTCCGGTTCAACGTTTCCAGTTCTTCAAATCGCGGATATTTTTTCGCTAAACAAAAGCCTAGTCGAGCAATCTTTGATTCCCCTGTTTCTAGCAACCCTTTTTGGAAATCTCATTTTTTCTTTGTTTGCCCTCCATCTCATCTTCATTTGGCGGACGGTTCGAGCATCCCCTTCTCGTGGGATCATGGCTCCAAGTGGGTTTACGGAGGACGCGTACCGACCGGTGAATTCATTCCTGATGATGCTCAGTTCATAGGTGAAATCCCTGCTATGCGTGCTAACAAATATCAGAGTGCTCTTCTAATCGGGGAGACTTTCCTTCGTAAAGCAGGGTTGAGTGCGCATCGTTTTCCGATCAGTCATTCATCCGAATCACTTGGTATGCATTTTAATTTAGAGGTACGACTTCATTTTCTTACATAGAGGAATTAACCTTCGTTTTGTTTCTCGTTCAGCTCATATGGTAGAAAATTCTCGACATTCTTTCAAGGGAAAAATGGTTTTATCCAAATCTTCTAAATCTTTAGAAAATAATCCAATCGAGCAGAGAGCTTCTCGGAAGAGGAAACTGGAGTTAGGCCATGAATCCGAGGAGAATGGAGAGGAGTCTCCAAATTCTTCCCAAGATTCCCCTGTTCGGCAAGGGACTGGGCCCGGTTATCCCCCCCTTCAGCTTAGAACATCCTTGGGGATTCACGGATGTCGTAGTTGGTCGATGCCTCATCCTAGCGACAACCCAGTGGGGAGAAAAAGAAGCTATTATGATCGTTCCGGCAATGATCTTTCTCTACTTGGTGACAATCATCCAAAATCTACTTTGGTTGAAATGATCGAAGATCACTTAAGGGGGAAGAGAGCCGCCGGATATTCTGAGAATGATTCTCTTATCCATGACGACAGTGAGAATGCAGTCGATAAGGCAACCCGTGTTCTTTTGTCTGGTGTTTTTACTCGTGATTTGAATAAGCTCCTTCACAAGGATCCTCTGGAGAAATTTCAGCGAGCTTCTCTTTATGCTGAAAAGGTAACCTCCTTTTAAGTTTGTTTTCTAGAATATTTTCCTTCACAGATCTTTTTAAGTTCGCTAACTTATTCCTTGTTTTATCTCTTTGTCCTGTCAGACTAAAACTTGCCTGGCATCATATGCTTACGAAAATGCTCTTTGGAAACAACAGTGTGAGTTCCTGGAAGAGAAGTATAAAGCTTTACTCCGTAAATCCTCTGGTTTAGAGGTTGGTCCCTCCATGTCTTCTTCCGTTCCGGTCTTGGAGACTCATGCTCTGGGGACAGAAGATCAAGAGATTATGAATAGGGTTATGGAGATTTCTCGTGCTCAAGAGCAAGCCAATCAAATGGCAAAGAAGTTAGAGGAATTCCAGTTACAGAGTACGGCTCGAATCAGCGAGCTAGAAACCCAAGTCTCAAATCTTCAAGCCTCTTTAGAGGAGTATGAGGAAGACGTCCCTCTTAGTGGACTCAAGGATCGGTATGGTAGGAACCCTGATGAAAGAGTTATCCGCGAATTCCTTAATTCTCCTGTCCACACGGCGTTGGTGTATCGGATGGTAGGTCCTCTTCTGGAGAGTACTTTCAAGAAATCGGTTCATCAGCTGGTCGCTCTAAAGATGATCGACGACCGTAGAAAGGAGTATTTTAAGTCGGCACACGTTCGGTTGAATCGTTATGGCAAAATTTATTCTTCTTCAGAGCTTCCCGACGTCGTATATCAAGGTTTTCCTTTGGCTCACCTTGTTGAAGAATTCGGAAAACCATTGCCAATTCCTCGTTCTGATATTAACGACGAGGTTGATAATACTTTTATCGATCCAGAAGATGAAGAAGAAGGGGAAGAAGATGCTGATATGAACGAGAAAACTGATAGCGAGCAGAGAATCCCCGATAGTGATCAGGCTCTATGATATATTTTGACTTTTGACATATTCTCTGTAATTTTTTAACCGTAGGTTTGATTGTAATTTTACCTTTTCATCCCGTTGTACGCTAAACGTTTCATATTCCGACAGTCACGTCTTTTCATCTTTTCCGTAATAATTCAGACAAGTCATTAAGTCGGCCGTAATCATTATGAGTGTGTCTTTTCAAATTCTAGTGTGTATCTCGAAGTCAGTTTTCCTAGTTCGCGCCTTTTCTTTCAGGTCTGTAGCGTCTTTTCGTGTAGTATAAATACTAAAGGTAAAAACTTGACTCGTTTTACTGCTATACTTCTCTTTTTAATAGAATACTCCTCCGCCGGCTAGTCGATAAGCTCTCTCGATATTCATTTTATACTTTTCAATAATCCGATCATGAGCAACCTTTTTGGCAATACTTCGAAGCGACCTTCCCGTGAGGGCGCTCGGGATAACAGATCGAAAAAATCTCGAAGAGACGGGCCTTCGATGGAGCCTCCTCGTTCGTCCTTGATTAGCAGTTCGATGATCGATAATCCTGTTATCACGTCCCAACCTTTATCAGAATTTAGTTCGTCGCTTATTCAACCAAATTTTTCTTCTTCCACCGGGGTAGGTAATAGGCCTTCCCCTGGTCGATTAGCTTTCGGGGATCCATCCAACATGGAGCATGTTTACGACATACCTGTTTCTTCAGGTTTTTCTTCTTATGAGTATGGGTCTCATGGAGGGGATTTTGTTAGTTCCCTTCCTTTTTCTACTTCTACTGCCCTGATTGCCAGTGAAGGGCAAGTTGGTGATGGTTTTTCTGTTAATCCTTCCGTAACGCAATCTATTTTGCAAGATTGTCCTGAATATTTGTTTCATGATACCACTGTAACGACTGCTTCTTTTGAATCTGGGGGACCTTCTGGGGGTCGGTTTGGGTCGAGGTCTAGTCGTCGAACCGTTATTTCTGCTTCGGGCAAGGAGACCTCCGTTAGCCCCAACGAGAGAGACTCTCCCCGTCTGTTAGACGATCGATGCATCCTTGAACAAGTTAAGGATATTACGCTGTCAGAGACTCCCCGCCCTGATGGTGTCCCACCTAATAGCGAACTGCCTGGCTCTGTTGAGCCTGATGCTTTGTCTTGGGATCTGGGTTTAAGCACTATCTTGCCTGGTGAGCTGAAGAAACTTGAGGGTACTTCAAATGTACGCCTTGTCCAGTCTCTTGTTAAGATGTGCGAGCAGGTAGACATATCTTTCGATAATTTTCCCTATTTTTATTTCGACTTTCATGTCTTGAGAGGATTTTTCTCATTGTTTTTCTTTGTAGGCCAAATATTTTGCACTTCAGCTGGGTGTGCAAAATGACAAACTGTGGAGTAGTCGGAGAGCTCATCAAGGTCAGTTGGAGTCAGAAAAAGCTAAAGCCGCAGGGCTGTCTTTGCAACTGCAGCTTGCCCGAGATGACCTCCAAAAATTAGAGGCTGACAAAGTTGTTCTTGAGAAAGAGAAAGGTGACTTAGTTCAGGCCGCCGCCTCGGCAGAGGGATCTCGTCAGCAGGCCTATGAGGACGGTTATGATGCCGGTTATCTCAAGCGTCAGGAGGAGTTGATGGCGTTTGCTGGTAACTTGACTCCTCGGAGGCCTGTCTCTGCTGGTCGCCCCTCTGGCGATTCTTCTCATTGATCTTTATTTGTCCTGGCAGACCTTGGACTGTCTTTTTTTTTTTTTTTTTTTTTTTATTGGTGCCCAACTTTTTTGTGGTTGTTCGGGCAGAGATTATTGGATTAGGAGAATGACTAAATCGGAAATTATGATCTTTTGTTGGCAGATTCTTGCCTTAACCAATTTTCTTCTGTGGATACTCTTCGTTATGCATATTTTACTTATCGTGCAAGAATACAACTTCCTTGAAGTAAAAGAAATATAGATTAGTATACTTATCTCATGTTGGTCTTCTGTGAGGACATCTAATCTTTGCAAAGTAGCTTTAATCTTGCTTGAGTGATGCTTAAGTAACTGAATGTTACTACGTCTAGGATTGCAAATTAAATCCTTTAAAATGAGATATAAGAATGATGATCGCTTGAATGAGGTTCCTTATAGGCTCCCAGAAGTCGTGTTAATAGCGAAGTTTCCTCGTAGATATCTAATCGAATAAAGAAATTCTCAATTTTGTCGTCGCTGTTCGACCAATCTTTTACAAATTTGTCTTTTAGTTAACGGTATCTTATATAAGGACGTTGTCTCTTTGTTGAGCTCTGCTCTTCTATGTTCTGAAATTGCAAAATTGCTCTAGATAAGCTCTCGAGATCTATGTTTTTCTGTAGTGTTTGTGAGTTCCTTGTTTCTCAAATAAAGCAACCAATGTATCAATATGCCATTGATTTGATATGGGAGGATTTGGAAAAGGTAGATTTATTAGTCAGATCTGTCTTGTTCAGACCCCCTTCAGCAATTCTTTGGAATGTTAGGCAGTGACTTTATTGTAATCTTGAGCAACGACGGCTATTCTCCTGATTTTCATGTCAGATTTCTTGGATTCCAACTGAGGTCTGAACATGGTTAGGCAATAATTATTTTATGTGACATATGAGGCAGTTACGACCTCGTAGGTCGGAGTATAAAATTCTTTATTCCTTTAGTCGAGCTAACGTCTTGATGTAATATCGGGGATCTTTTGGTTTTTATCAAGCGACTAGCATATGTGAGTATGTAAACTTTCCTGGTATGGAGCTCTTTTAGATCTGCTTTATTGTGCATTGATCGAAGCGATCTTCTCTCGCTTTTATCACAGATTCGTTGAGTTCGATCAGTGAGGTGCCGTTCCAACTTACTTTCATTTATTACGGGATGTCAAAAAAGGTCGCATTTCCGTCCCTTGATCAAATTTCTATCCAGCCGTAGGATCATTTGCACAAGCGCCTATAAATAAGTAGGCAGTTTCCATATCTTTTATGTTTTCTCAGAAAAGATGGAGATCTCAGTTTCCTTAAATTTCATTTTGCCTTCTGATCCCATAATATTCAAAAAGTCACATTATCGCGAGTCATATCATAATGAATTAAATTTCATCTGCCTTGTACTGACGGGTCCCATGGAAGCCCTACCTTGTACTAACGGGTCCCATGAGGCCTCGAACTTTGTATACACGGGTTTGAGGTCCGTGGTTTCTGTTTGCACATGGAGGGTTCATGCTTACCAGGCACCGCCGTGTTTGGATGTTACCTCCGGATTGTTAGACCATCGGGGTGTGCTGGTAAATTTTTTCTTCTTCGACGGTCCTGAAGAGATGCTGCTTCAGAGTAAATTTCAACCCTAATGTAAAAGCAGTATCTCTGTTGTGGGTGAATGAGTATTGCTGGTTATCTGGCTGGTAATGCTCATTTCATCTGGAAGAACATTCAATCTTCAGAGCCTGGCCATCGAACTAAAGAAGTCGACCATCCTGAGCAGCATGCTTCTTAGGTGGTTGTTCATAATCGTCGAGGTACTAGGAAGGAGATTGATGTTTCCGTGGTCATTGTCGTGAAGATTGCCGATCTTATAGGATCATTTTATCTAAATCATTGTAACGATCTTTAAGTAGCATGTAGACCTTTGTAACGTAGGATTTCTGTATGTAACTGATCTGATGAATAAAATATTACTTTCATTCCTTACATCTTCTTTGTCGTTTGATTCTGTCATACTTTTTATTCACGAGGAGTAATTTCCGAGTAGATGGATTTGTACTTAACTCATATTCATGACTTAGACGTGTTAGTAGATCATTTTTAGATCGTTAGGAATAGATCGAGGAGTGTTTACTGAGCGGATCAATGTATACTCAACTCTTTTTTATGATTTAGACTTAGGTGTTCTTACCAAAAGTCTTTTTATCGTTGTAAATAGTTCGAGGAGTGTTTATTGAGCGGATCAATGTATACTCGACTCGTTATAGTTTAGACCTAGGTTTTTCGTACCAAAAGTCTTTTTATCGTTTGAAAATAGTTCGAGGAGTGTTTATTGAGCGGATCAATGTATACTCGACTCGTTATAGTTTGGACTTAGGTTTTTCGTACCAAAAGTCTTTTTATCGTTTGAAAATAGTTCGAGGAGTGTTTATTGAGCGGATCAATGTATACTCGACTCGTTATAGTTTGGACTTAGGTGTTTGGTACCTGAAGTCCTTTAATCGTCGAAGTTGATCGAGGAGTGTTTATTGAGCGGATCAATGTATACTCGACTCGTTGTAGTTTAGACTTAGGTTTTTAGTACCTGCAGTCCTTTAATCGTCGAAGTTGATCGAGGAGTGTTTATTGAGCGGATCAATGTATACTCGACTCGTTGTAGTTTAGACTTAGGTTTTTAGTACCTGCAGTCCTTTAATCGTCGAAGTTGATCGAGGAGTGTTTATTGAGCGGATCAATGTATACTCGACTCGTTGTAGTTTAGACTTAGGTTTTTAGTACCTGAAGTCTTTTAGTCTCCGATGTAAATATATCGAGGAGTTTTTATCGAGCGGATCGATGTTTACTCAACTCGTTTTTGTTTAGACTTAGGTTTTTAGTACCTGAAGTCTTTCAATCGTTGTAGATATGTCGAGGAGTTTTTATCGAGCGGATCGATGTTTACTCAACTCGTTTTTGTTTAGACTTAGGTTTTTAGTACCTGAAGTCTATCAATCGTTGTAGATATATCGAGGAGTTTTTATCGAGCGGATCGATGTTTACTCGACTCGTTTATAACTTTGAATTTAATCAACAGTTTATCGTAGAATTGCTAGGAGTGTATATCGAATCAAATCGATTTATACCCGATCTTTATTTAAAATTAAATTGTGGGCTTAAGCCATTTATTACAACGAATAAAAACTAATTGAAATAATCAAAGTAAAACAGTAATACTTATTTAAAATTTACCATAATATTTCCTAAGGTTGACAGCATTCCAGGTCCTTGGTAAGGCTGTTCCATCCAAGTGTGTTATCTTGTATGAACCTTTCTTTCCTACGCCAATGACAACGTAAGGTCCATCCCAATTTTGTTGCAATTTTCCCACATGTTTGGATACCTCTACCTTTTTTAAGACCAGGTCTCCTTCTTTGAAGGTCCGGATGCGTACTTTTTGATTGTATGCTTTTTCCATATTTGCTTTAGTGGCTTGTAGGCGTACAGCGGCTTTTTCTCTCAAAGCTTCTGTTAAATCGACGTCATTTTCTCTTGCCTGTTTATTTTCCTGATCGTCGAACATCTCGATCCTTGGCGTTGGGATTAGAGTTTCAACAGGAATAACAGCTTCTGAACCATATACTAAACTGAATGGTGTCTCGCTTGTTGAAGTTCTGAGTGTGGTTCGATTGGCCCAAAGTACTCCTGGGAGTTCGTCAAGCCATTTACCTTTGGCTGCTCCTAATCTTTTCTCCAAAGATTTTATTATTTCTCTATTTGCTACTTCGGTTTGTCCGTTCGCTCTAGGATGCCCGACCGAGGTAAAGTTTTGCTGAATTCCTAAGTTTGAACACCATTCAATTACTTGTTTCCCCGCGAATTGGGTTCCATTGTCAGAAATTAAAATTCTCGGGATGCCAAATCGGCACACTATGAATTTCCAAAGAAAGTTAATTACTTGGAACTGAGTTATCCGGGCAAGGGCAATGCATTCTATCCATTTGCTGAAGTATTCTACGGCAACCATGACATAAGATTTCTTGGATTTAGCCGCTGGGAATGGTCTCACGATGTCCATTCCCCATTGATCGAATGGCCAACATATAGGGATTGGGTGCATATTTTCCGCTGGTTGATGACATATATTAGCATGGACTTGGCAGTGATGACATTCTTGGACATATTGAGCGGCATCCTTATTGATGGTGGGCCAATAATAACCTGTTCTGAGGCATTTCAAAGCCAAAGCCCTTGATCCGCTGTGATTTCCTGCGTCCCCTTCGTGTATTTCTCGTAGTATATCGGTGGTTTGTGATTCAGAGACGCATCTTAGAAGAATACCTGATACTGATCTTCGATAGAGTTTTCCTTCTAGGTGGGTGTATTTTGGGGCTCGATATCTTATTTTCCGAGCTTCATTCTGGTCAGGTGGTAGCTTTCCCTCTCGAAGGTAGTCTATCATTGGTGTCATCCAATTTTCTTCTACTTCTTCGATTTCCATTATATCGACCACCGGAGATTCATCGATATCGATCGCCGGTGTATTAGAGATTAACCAGTTGATCACTCGTTCGGTCTTCCCGTCTTGGGATCCTGTGAATTTAGACAATTGATCGGCCCATTTGTTTTCCGATCGTGGAATGTTCTGTATGCCAAAGCTGTCAAATTTTTCGGCTAGTGCTTTTACTTTGGCTAGGTATTTGATCATATTGAATTCTTTTGCTTCGTACAGGCCTTCTATTTGTCTTTGCACTAACTCTTAATCGGTTAATACTTTAAGATTCTTTATGTTGGCTTTAATCGCCATCTCCATTCCCGCGATCAATGCTTCATATTCTGCTTCATTGTTTGTTACGATGAAGTTCAACGTTATCGCATAATTCAAATCTTCTTTGTTTGGTCCAGTGAAGTTGATTCCGGCGCCCCCTCCTTCCCGGCATGAAGCACCGTCGACATGCATTAACCAAGTTTGATCGCCTATGAACAAAACATCGTCGTAGAGGCTACTCGAAGATTCCGTTGCCTGTGTTGGTGTTTCCAATAGAAAATCAGCTAACACTTGGGCCTTAATTGCTATTCTCGGCTTGTAATCGATCTCGAACTGGCCGAGCTCAATTGCCCATTTGATTAGTCTTCCGGAGGCTTCCGGTTTTGCTAAGACTTATCTTAGTGGTTGATTCGTTAAAACAATGATTTTGTAAGTTAAGAAGTAAGGTCGAAGTTTTCGTGCAGCCACCACTAAGGCCAGCGTGAATTTTTCAATTTCCAAATAATTCTTCTCCGCCCCTTGTAATAATTTGCTTAGATAGTAGATAGGTTTATGCTCTGAGCCTTCAATTTTAATTAGTACTGAACTGATGGCTACGTCGGAGATGGAGATGTACATATACAATGGTTCTCCTTCCGTCGGTTTGGCCAACATCGGAGGTGTTGTCAAATATTCCTTGAGTTGTTCAAAAGCTCGATCGCATTCTTCGGTCCAAACAATGTTTTTCGCCTTTCGGAGAGTCTGGAAAAAAGGCAGGCTTCTGTCTGCTGATTTTGATATGAATCTGTTTAACGCTACAATTTTCCCGACCAAACTTTGTACTTGTGAGATGGTCTTGGGAGGTTTCATTTCAGTTATGGCTCGAATTTTTTCTGGGTTGGCTTCTATTCCTCGCTGGTGTACCAAATAGCCCAAGAATTTTCCTGACTTAACACCGAAGGTGCATTTTGCGGGGTTTAATTTCATACGGTATTTTCTTAAGATTTGGAAACATCGATCAAGATGTTTTATGTGATCCGCTTCGTTCATGCTTTTGACCAACATATCGTCCACATAGACTTCCATCAATTCTCCGATTAGCTCTTTGAACATTAGGTTTACCAACCTTTGGTAGGTGGCCCCGGCATTCCTTAAGCCGAATGGCATTACTATAAAACAATATACACCCTGCTCGGTTACGAATGCAGTTTTTTCTTGGTCTCGCTCATCCATGTATATTTGGTAAAATTCCTGGAAGGCGTCCATCATGCTGAATATTGCAAAGCCAGCGGTTGAGTCAACCAATAGGTCAATCCTTGGGAGAGGATATGGGTCGCGTGGGCATAGTTTGTTTAGGTCGGTAAAATCATTACACATTCTCCATTTGTTGTCCTTTTTATCCCCTTTTGCTACGAGAACAACATTACATAGCCATTCTGAGAAGTGGATTTCTCGGATTTGTTTTGCTGCCAGTAGTCTTTCTATCTCGGCTTTGATAATTTTATCTATTACTGGACCATGATTTCTTTTCTTTTGTCTGGCGGGTTTTGCCACAGGATCTATTTTTAGGGAATGCTTGATTATTCGAGGATCAATTCCTTGAATGTCATTCGCGCTCCAGGCGAAGACGTCGACATTATCTCTGAGAAAGTTGAATAGCATTACTTCCCCTTCCTTGCTCAATTCAGTACCTATTCTCGTCGTTTTGGATGAGTCCCCTTGTACTAGAATTACTTTTTTATGCTCTGGGGGTTTTAATGTCAGATCTAGTGATCATTGGTTATTTCTCCGACACCGTTGTCGGTAGGAAATTTTATTTTCTGGTGATAAGTAGACACAACGGCTCGGAATAGGTTGAAAGCTGGTCGCCCTAATATTGCGTTATAAGCGAAGGGTGTTTCTACTACTAAAAATTTTACTAGCTTCACCGTCCGGCGTGGTTTTTTTCCTAGCGATACACTTAGGCTTATTGTTCCACTGGGGATGATTTCGGATCCTCCAAATCCTAACAATGGTGTAGCTACTCTCTGTAGGTTTATTTGTCCCAAGTTCATCTGGGCTAAAACCTCTCGGGAGATGATATTCGCCGAACTCCCATTATCGATTAGAATCCGTTTGACATTATAGTTCGCTATTTCTAGCGATACCACCATTGGGAAATCGGGGTTATCCTCTTTTGTGTCCCAAACGATGTTTTTGGGAACTTCGCCTTCACTGAAGCTGATCGGCTGGTCGTTTGACGACTTGTTTTCCAGAGTCCATATTTCATTTGGATATTTAGAGTTTCCAATTATGGATCTGGCGGTTCTTCGTCGAGCATTACGACTATCGCCACCCGCGGGTCCCCCGGATATTGTATGAATGGTTCCATTGATCTGGTCATGGTTTTGCTCCTGCGTAGGAGCATGCACTGGTGTCCTTCGACGAGAATTCCTCCTTTGATTATTATTCCGAGGGCTTCTACTTCTTTCTCTTTTGCGGTCATCACGATCTATATATTCTTCTAATTTTCCTTGTTCGATTAGTTTTTCAACTTCTCTTTTTAGATGGAAACAATTTTCAGTCCGATGTCTGTGTGCTCTATGGTACTTGCAGTATAGGTCGTAGTTTCGAGACCCAGGCCTGGGCTGGGCGATCTTCCTGGCTTCGGGGATCCAGTTATTTCTTTCTAGAATTTCCAATATTTCCTCCATCGAGGTATTTAACCTCGGGTGTTCCACTTGATTCACCCTGCTTCTGATCGGTGGTTCAAGGTTTCTTGGTCTTTGATAGAAATTAGGTTGCCTCTGTTGGTCGGCTTTGTTGTATTCCAATCGCTGGAAAACGTTGCCTTTTCTTAAAGATTGCTCATAATCCATGGATCTTTGGGCAGGAACCCTGTCATGCCGTTTGGAGTTTGATGTTGTGGCTTTGTTTTTGTTTTTATCCTTAAAAGAATTCATCTCTTCTTGGGTCATATACTTAGATGCTAAGCTCATGATGTCGGCAAACGTTCTTGGTTGTTTTCGACTGAGGGCATTTCCGAACTGCCTATTCTTCGTGAGGTCGAAAAGAATAGATATTATGTAATCGATATTCGGGGAATCGATTTTGAGTAACTCCACGTTAAATCTTGCCAACCAATTTCTTAGGGATTCTCCCTCTTGTTGGTGTATGGTTCCTAAGTAGCTCATCGGGAGTTTTTGCCTCTTCTGACTGGCGAACTGCTGCGTCAGTTTGTTGCATAATTCTCTAAACCTGAATATGGAGTTGGCTGGTTGTTTGGCGAACCAGTCCAACGCGAGTCCTTCGAATGTGGTCACCATTAACTTGGCAGTGAATTCGGCAGAGTGAGCATATAAGTTCATTATATTCTTGAAGCTAAAAATATAATCATCCGGGTCAGTAGTTCCATCATATCGGGGTAGTCTACCCGGGACCTGTCCAATGGATTGTGCTTCTTTTATTTCTCTGCAGAAGGGAGAACAAGCCGCAAGGCTCTCCTGGAGTTCCGCGGTTCGGGCCCACGGGTTTTGAGCAGATCATAGGCGTTGTTCGAGTCGTTCCTGTACCATCCTTTCGATTTCTCTTTCCGAGAAACGGGTTGTACGTGGTCGATCTTGGATTACATCTTCTATGTCATCCTCGATGGGGATTATCGTATGTTCCTTGGACCCACTGCGTTCTGGCTGTGGTTTTCTTTGCCCTAATTTTCTTCGGGGATGGTTATCGGAAGGTTTAGAATTGCCCCGCCTCGGACTGTGCAGTGAGCGCTCCTCACTTGCTGGGCTGTCGGTTTGTTGAGACGTCTGATCGTTTCGCCTCGGCGCTCTCGGAGCAGGAGTCGTCCTGGGAGCCCTAATGTTCTGAGGAATTTGATCAAGTACGAGTAACTCTTCGGGAGAGAGCGATTTAACGAGCATTGCTATTTGTCGCAATTTCTCCTGAGCGCCTGGGAGAGGAACAGGGATTTCAGGGACTTCCTGTTCTTCTGGAATTGTACCGGGAAGACCTCCTTGGGGTTCATGCTGATCGGGGTGAGGATCTTGCAAATCTTCATTGATGTTTTGAGCGTTATTATTGTCGTTGTCCTGTAGATCTTCAGATGTGTTATGACCGGTGGTTGTGTTACTTCTTGCTCCGATTCGAGCACTTTTCCTTGGGCGAGCCATATGTCGATCGAATAATTAACCTAGCCCCACGGTGGGCGCCAACTGATTTAACCGGATTTCGTCGGGTTATTAGTATCAGTGAATTGGTGATATTGGGGGTTTTCAATATACTTTTTTATAGGGCTCTGTTACTTTATTCAGGATGGATCAATCTCAAGGAAAAGCAATATTCGTTAGAACAATGAAGTAATAAAGACAATCAACAAAAAGAACCTTGTTAATTTGGTGAATCGGTGATCTTTTTGTATATAATCTGGGATAATGCTGTTTTGTAAGCATAAAATCCGTAAAGTAGAATGGGTCTTATACAATGATTAACTAGGTATTTATATCATACTAAACCTAGCGTTACAAGGAATCATAGTCCTTATAGGACTCGGCCCAAATACCCTTCTTGGGACCGGACCATAGTCTTCTAATCGAAAAGAACTGTATTCGGCCGGGTCGTTCAAGATGATCCGGAACTATCTCATTTGGACGAATCGATCTCATGTTCTTTACTCGATCCGTGCTGTATGTAGGGTGCGAAATAGCCCCCATCAACAAGAATGTATTTTAGTATACTCTTCTAAATCACGAAGATTTATGTTATACTAGAAACACCAAGTAATCACTACACTCTACTTGCGTTTTTACAACAAATGATATAAAGCCGCAAGTGCGTAATAGGAAATCATTGAGAAGACCTATCATCTAAAGTATTTTTACTCACAAAGATGGAAAACTACTTCTCATAACTCTTTTATACAGAAATCACTGAGGTTAAATATATTTTCTTGTTTTCCTCAACTTAGCTTGTCAACATATGACTTCGCTGTTTAGTGTTCTGTTCTTGAGTATTGAGACTTAGAAGAATTGTTCGTTGAATTGCTCACAGTTGTTGTGATTGAGTTGTTTTCTCTTACTCTTGAACTTCGAACTATTTATACTTGAAGTTTGGATTCAGCAAAATGAGATAAGACATATTTCATATATTTCTCGAGGACTGGTCCTTATCTCTGAGCGGCTCTCTGCAACTGTTCATTGGACAGTCTGATGTGTGGATCTGACATTAGCATTAAATGCACCTTGATGATACGATGTTTCTCTTCAATCATTTGTCTTTAATACTCCTCTCTTGCAACAGTTATTACAATGAGTCCACTTACTAATGTTGGAGTGACTTTCTGATCACTTCTACGCTGCTGATTCATATCAAACTTATCTGATTTGACACTGCTCAAATCCACCAGTCTGATTCCAAACTCAGCATCAGATCAGTAGTCTTTTGGACTGAAATTTAATCTTCTTATTTTACATGTCTTTTCGATTAAATTCTTCATAGGTTTTCCAAGATTCCATTACTTAGCTGATGGCTTTTGAAAATCTCCCTTCACTTCTTCATCTTCATCCAACATGAAATAACCACTTACTCAAGTACCAAATTGCAATTTTCAAATTCCGTATTCACAATAGTAAAATTGCATTTAATTTGAACCCCAACTCAGAATCCATTGTGATTTTATAATTTTTATTACAATGGAATAAAAATCCAGTAACAGATTAGCAAAATCATAATGATTGCTATAATCCCCAAGCGTATTGCATTTACTTCCCTTTTAACCATCCAACCTAATATCAACAATCCCTATTTATACCCCCATTTCTCAGTTTACCAGTTCTGCAGAAATCCCTTCACCAGCGGCGCCTTTCCCAGTTCAAACATCCAGGTGATTTTTCGTTTATTATTTATGAATTTATTTTGGTTCAAATTATTTTCAGGGGTTTTATTCTATCAGAAAAGTGTTGATTTAAGAAATGTTAACTTTTTTATGGTAAAAAGCGTGTAAGTTTGCATCTTTTGTTTCGTTTTGCACTCAAAGTGGATTAATGCTTGCTAGATTTATTTATATTGCATGATTTAATGTGGAAATAAAATTCTTGTTAGATTCAGTGGATTTCATAAGGTGATGAGAAACAAATTAATGTGAACACTACCTGTAGTGATGCATCTTACGTCTATCTCGGCACCAAGACCATTAAGGCTTTACCATAGAATGAAAATGCTTCTGCTTTCTCAAAGATTTTGGGCCTCTTATCCTAGTTATGTTCCAATATTTGTGTTTGTATACATGGAAAAAGTAACAAATATTCATTTATCTTGTTGTTTCTAGTTAAGAGTGTATTCTTTGGGAAAATTTCTATAAAATGTAGCAGTAGTTTCATACCAACTTGATCAGCAAATTTGACTTTTCTGTTATAAGAATGCACTTTAGTGGTATCTTGTGGTGCAAAGGTATGTTTTTGGCATACAAACTAGAACTTGGAAATACAGTTTGGTAAAAGTAAGACTATGCTTAAAGCATTAATGAATATAGTGTACAAGTAAACATATAATTTACTATGGAGCCATAATATAATTTGATGAGCAATCAAGTCTGAGGAAGCCTTTCCTATAGTAGAATTCTTTATTATACTCGAGTTGTCGTTGAAGCTATATTTTGTGAAGC
This sequence comes from Penstemon eatonii, assembly GCA_038501285.1. Classification (NCBI taxonomy): domain Eukaryota; kingdom Viridiplantae; phylum Streptophyta; class Magnoliopsida; order Lamiales; family Plantaginaceae; genus Penstemon; species Penstemon eatonii. The sequence goes on along the minus strand of CM076715.1, from coordinate 52,132,331 downwards.
AAAAAAAAAATTTCCTCTATAATATAATGCATGTTTACATTTCATGTTTATATTAATGTTAATTCCCAAAGTTAGCCATAACCTTAAATTGTTAACTAATTGCCTTGCATGTGTAAATTGTCCAATTCCAGATACGCTTGTATATCTTTAAGGTTCCCTTTGTAGCTTCAAAGAATTAACTATGGTTCGATCAAAGGTGAAATATGAGATGATTGCTAATGAGCAAACGAGGCGCGTGACATTCAAGAAAAGAATGACCGGTTTTCTCAAAAAGCTTGAAGAAATTAAGATTCTATGTGGCATCGATGCCTGTGCAGTTGTTCTGAATGAAGATGGGAGTCAATCGAAAGTCTGGCCTTCCGAGGATGAAGCATTACAGGTTGTCGAGAGGTTTAGAAGTTTACCAGCTCCTGCACAGACGAACAAAATGTTAGATCAAGCTGGGTTTCTCAATCAGAACTTGGCTCGAGTAACCAATAATTTGGAGAGAGAGAGCAAGAAAATTCGGTCATTGGAGATTGAACTACTCTTGGCTGACTGTCTAGACAAAGATGTAGTGGATGTCAGCAACCCACAAGATCTTCATGAGATGCTGCGCCTATTGGAGAGCAAGATTCGAGTGGTTGATTGGAGGGTTGAAGATATTTAGAATACTCCTTCCACCTCGAATGCCGGTGCTAAAGAGAACGAGAATGAACCTAATAATGGTAAAGGGAAGCAGCCCCTTTATCCTTTCTGAAGTTATGTTATATTAATATTGTATGGACTATGTTCTTTAGTTTAATTTTGGTATTTTATTATGAACGAGATTTAATTTACTATCAAATAACTTATTTCGATTTTCACTCTTTTGCAAATTGTTTAATAATGTAATGATGAAAAACTAAGAGGACAATATGAAATGTTTGTCCCAAGTAGTCAGATGAGGTCTAGAGAGGGAGGAGGGGAGGGGATTAATAGACCTCTGTACCTTTTAAAATTTCTCTAACTTTCCTTATCAGTAGCGAAAGCTGATCAAAACTTATGAGATTACTTAGTTGTTCACGAACAAAGCTTGTTCCGCGTAAGCTGACCACTGTTTGATTTTGCTTATCTTTTTCTAATTAAATCAGAGTTGAAACTTGTTATGCAGCGGATTTATGTCAAGTGTTTTTCAAATAAATTTTTCTTACTTAAAGATTTTATCACAAATTTTAAAACTCCTTTTAAAATCTTTAGCTTTTCCAAGTGTTTGTTTGCTTTCAGAAATATGCTAGTACGTAAAACAGTAAATCAAGCACAAATAATTTTTGTAGTGTTTATATAGACAAGAATGTATTTTAGTATACTCTTCTAAATCACGAAGATTTATGTTATACTAGAAACACCAAGTAACCACTACACTCTACTTGCGTTTTTACAACAAATGATATAAAGCCGCAAGTGCATAATAGGAAATCATTGAGAAGACCTATCATCTAAAGTATTTTTACTCACAAAGATGGAAAACTACTTCTCATAACTCTTTTATACAGAAATCACTGAGGTTAAAGATATTTTCTTGTTTTCCTCAACTTAGCTTGTCAACATATGACTTCGCTGTTTAGTGTTCTGTTCTTGAGTATTGAGACTTAGAAGAATTGTTCGTTGAATTGCTCACAGTTGTTGTGATTGAGTTGTTTTCTCTTACTCTTGAACTTCGAACTATTTATACTTGAAGTTTGGATTCAGCCAATTGAGATAAGACATATTTCATATATTTCTCGAGTACTGGTCCTTATCTCTGAGCGGCTCTCTGCAACTGTTCATTGGACAGACTGATGTGTGGATCTGACATTAGCATTAAATGCACCTTGATGATACGATGTTTCTCTTCAATCATTTGTCTTTAATACTCCTCTCTTGCAACAGTTATTACAATGAGTCCACTTACTAATGTTGGAGTGACTTTCTGATCACTTCTACTCTGCTGATTCATATCAAACTTATCTGATTTGACACTGCTCAAATCCACCAGTCTGATTCCGAACTCAGCATCAGATCAGTAGTCTTTTGGACTGAAATTTAATCTTCTTATTTTACATGTCTTTTCGATTAAATTCTTCATAGGTTTTCCAAGATTCCATTACTTAGCTGATGGCTTTTGAAAATCTCCCTTCACTTCTTCATCTTCATCCAACATGAAATAACCACTTACTCAAGTACCAAATTTCGTATTCACAATAGTAAAATTGCATTTAATTTGAACCCCAACTCAGAATCCATTGTGATTTTATAATTTTTATTACAATGGAACAAAAATCCAGTAACAGATTAGCAAAATCATAATGATTGCTATAATCCCCAAGCGTATTGCATTTACTTCCCTTTTAACCATCCAACCTAATATCAACAATCCCTATTTATACCCCCATTTCTCAGTTTACCAGTTCTGCAGAAATCCCTTCACCAGCGGCGCCTTTCCCAGTTCAAACATCTAGGTGATTTTTCGTTTATTATTTATGAATTTATTTTGGTTCAAATTATTTTCAGGGGTTTTATTCTATCAGAAAAGTGTTGATTTAAGAAATGTTAACTTTTTTATGGTAAAAAACGTGTATGTTTGCATCTTTTGTTTCGTTTTGCACTCAAAGTGGATTAATGCTTGCTAGATTTATTTATATTGCATGATTTAATGTGGAAATAAAATTCTTGTTAGATTCAGTGGATTTCATAAGGTGATGAGAAACAAATTAATGTGAACACTACCTGTAGTGATGCATCTTACGTTTATCTCGGCACCAAGACCATTAAGGCTTTACCATAGAATGAAAATGCTTCTGCTTTCTCAAAGATTTTGGGCCTCTTATCCTGGTTATGTTCCAATATTTGTGTCTGTATACATGGAAAAAGTAACAAATATTCATTTATCTTGTTGTTTCTAGTTAAGAGTGTATTCTTTGGGAAAATTTCTATAAAATGTAGCAGTAGTTTCATACCAACTTGATCAACAAATTTGACTTTTCTGTTATAAGAATGCACTTTAGTGGTATCTTGTGGTGCAAAGGTATGTTTTTGGCATACAAACTAGAACTTGGAAATACAGTTTGGTAAAAGTAAGACTATGCTTAAAGCATTAATGAATATAGAGTACAAGTAAACATATAATTTACTATGGAGCCATAATATAATTTGATGAGCAATCAAGTCTGAGGAAGCCTTTCCTATAGTAGAATTCTTTATTATACTCGAGTTGTCGTTGAAGCTATATTTTGTGAAGCAAAAAAAAAATTTCCTCTATAATATAATGCATGTTTACATTTCATGTTTATATTAATGTTAATTCCCAAAGTTAGCCATAACCTTAAATTGTTAACTAATTGCCTTGCATGTGTAAATTGTCCAATTCCAGATACGCTTGTATATCTTTAAGGTTCCCTTTGTAGCTTCAAAGAATTAACTATGGTTCGATCAAAGGTGAAATATGAGATGATTGCTAATGAGCAAACGAGGCGCGTGACATTCAAGAAAAGAATGACCGGTTTTCTCAAAAAGCTTGAAGAAATTAAGATTCTATGTGGCATCGATGCCTGTGCAGTTGTTCTGAATGAAGATGGGAGTCAATCGAAAGTCTGGCCTTCCCAGGATGAAGCATTACAGGTTGTCGAGAGGTTTAGAAGTTTACCAGCTCCTGCACAGACGAACAAAATGTTAGATCAAGCTGGGTTTCTCAATCAGAACTTGGCTCGAGTAACCAATAATTTGGAGAGAGAGAGCAAGAAAATTCGGTCATTGGAGATTGAACTACTCTTGGCTGACTGTCTAGACAAAGATGTAGTGGATGTCAGCAACCCACAAGATCTTCATGAGATGCTGCGCCTATTGGAGAGCAAGATTCGAGTGGTTGATTGGAGGGTTGAAGATATTCAGAATACTCCTTCCACCTCGAATGCCGGTGCTAAAGAGAACGAGAATGAACCTAATAATGGTAAAGGGAAGCAGCCCCTTTATCCTTTCTGAAGTTATGTTATAATAATATTGTATGGACTATGTTCTTTAGTTTAATTTTGGTATTTTATTATGAACGAGATTTAATTTACTATCAAATAACTTATTTCGATTTTCACTCTTTTGCAAATTGTTTAATAATGTAATGATGAAAAACTAAGAGGACAATATGAAATGTTTGTCCCAAGTAGTCAGATGAGGTCTAGAGAGGGAGGAGGGGAGGGGATTAATAGACCTCTGTACCTTTTAAAATTTCTCTAACTTTCCTTATCAGTAGCGAAAGCTGATCAAAACTTATGAGATTACTTAGTTGTTCACGAACAAAGCTTGTTCCGCGTAAGCTGACCACTGTTTGATTTTGCTTATCTTTTTCTAATTAAATCAGAGTTGAAACTTGTTATGCAGCGGATTTATGTCAAGTGTTTTTCAAATAAATTTTTCTTACTTAAAGATTTTATCACAAATTTTAAAACTCCTTTTAAAATCTTTAGCTTTTCCAAGTGTTTGTTTGCTTTCAGAAATATGCTAGTACGTAAAACAGTAAATCAAGCACAAATAATTTTTGTAGTGTTTATATAGACAAGAATGTATTTTAGTATACTCTTCTAAATCACGAAGATTTATGTTATACTAGAAACACCAAGTAACCACTACACTCTACTTGCGTTTTTACAACAAATGATATAAAGCCGCAAGTGCATAATAGGAAATCATTGAGAAGACCTATCATCTAAAGTATTTTTACTCACAAAGATGGAAAACTACTTCTCATAACTCTTTTATACAGAAATCACTGAGGTTAAAGATATTTTCTTGTTTTCCTCAACTTAGCTTGTCAACATATGACTTCGCTGTTTAGTGTTCTGTTCTTGAGTATTGAGACTTAGAAGAATTGTTCGTTGAATTGCTCACAGTTGTTGTGATTGAGTTGTTTTCTCTTACTCTTGAACTTCGAACTATTTATACTTGAAGTTTGGATTCAGCCAATTGAGATAAGACATATTTCATATATTTCTCGAGTACTGGTCCTTATCTCTGAGCGGCTCTCTGCAACTGTTCATTGGACAGACTGATGTGTGGATCTGACATTAGCATTAAATGCACCTTGATGATACGATGTTTCTCTTCAATCATTTGTCTTTAATACTCCTCTCTTGCAACAGTTATTACAATGAGTCCACTTACTAATGTTGGAGTGACTTTCTGATCACTTCTACTCTGCTGATTCATATCAAACTTATCTGATTTGACACTGCTCAAATCCACCAGTCTGATTCCGAACTCAGCATCAGATCAATAGTCTTTTGGACTGAAATTTAATCTTCTTATTTTACATGTCTTTTCGATTAAATTCTTCATAGGTTTTCCAAGATTCCATTACTTAGCTAATGGCTTTTGAAAATCTCCCTTCACTTCTTCATCTTCATCCAACATGAAATAACCACTTACTCAAGTACCAAATTGCAATTTTCAAATTTCGTATTCACAATAGTAAAATTGCATTTAATTTGAACCCCAACTCAGAATCCATTGTGATTTTATAATTTTTATTACAATGGAACAAAATCCAGTAACAGATTAGCAAAATCATAATGATTGCTATAATCCCCAAGCGTATTGCATTTACTTCCCTTTTAACCATCCAACCTAATATCAACAATCCCTATTTATACCCCCATTTCTCAGTTTACCAGTTCTGCAGAAATCCCTTCACCAGCGGCGCCTTTCCCAGTTCAAACATCTAGGTGATTTTTCGTTTATTATTTATGAATTTATTTTGGTTCAAATTATTTTCAGGGATTTTATTCTATCAGAAAAGTGTTGATTTAAGAAATGTTAACTTTTTTATGGTAAAAAGCGTGTATGTTTGCATCTTTTGTTTCGTTTTGCACTCAAAGTGGATTAATGCTTGCTAGATTTATTTATATTGCATGATTTAATGTGGAAATAAAATTCTTGTTAGATTCAGTGGATTTCATAAGGTAATGAGAAACAAATTAATGTGAACACTACCTGTAGTGATGCATCTTACGTCTATCTCGGCACCAAGACCATTAAGGCTTTACCATAGAATGAAAATGCTTCTGCTTTCTCAAAGATTTTGGGCCTCTTATCCTGGTTATGTTCCAATATTTGTGTCTGTATACATGGAAAAAGTAACAAATATTCATTTATCTTGTTGTTTCTAGTTAAGAGTGTATTCTTTGGGAAAATTTCTATAAAATGTAGCAGTAGTTTCATACCAACTTGATCAGCAAATTTGACTTTTCTGTTATAAGAATGCACTTTAGTGGTATCTTGTGGTGCAAAGGTATGTTTTTGGCATACAAACTAGAACTTGGAAATACAGTTTGGTAAAAGTAAGACTATGCTTAAAGCATTAATGAATATAGAGTACAAGTAAACATATAATTTACTATGGAGCCATAATATAATTTGATGAGCAATCAAGTCTGAGGAAGCCTTTCCTATAGTAGAATTCTTTATTATACTCGAGTTGTCGTTGAAGCTATATTTTGTGAAGCAAAAAAAAAATTTCCTCTATAATATAATGCATGTTTACATTTCATGTTTATATTAATGTTAATTCCCAAAGTTAGCCATAACCTTAAATTGTTAACTAATTGCCTTGCATGTGTAAATTGTCCAATTCCAGATACGCTTGTATATCTTTAAGGTTCCCTTTGTAGCTTCAAAGAATTAACTATGGTTCGATCAAAGGTGAAATATGAGATGATTGCTAATGAGCAAACGAGGCGCGTGACATTCAAGAAAAGAATGACCGGTTTTCTCAAAAAGCTTGAAGAAATTAAGATTCTATGTGGCATCGATGCCTGTGCAGTTGTTCTGAATGAAGATGGGAGTCAATCGAAAGTCTGGCCTTCCCAGGATGAAGCATTACAGGTTGTCGAGAGGTTTAGAAGTTTACCAGCTCCTGCACAGACGAACAAAATGTTAGATCAAGCTGGGTTTCTCAATCAGAACTTGGCTCGAGTAACCAATAATTTGGAGAGAGAGAGCAAGAAAATTCGGTCATTGGAGATTGAACTACTCTTGGCTGACTGTCTAGACAAAGATGTAGTGGATGTCAGCAACCCACAAGATCTTCATGAGATGCTGCGCCTATTGGAGAGCAAGATTCGAGTGGTTGATTGGAGGGTTGAAGATATTCAGAATACTCCTTCCACCTCGAATGCCGGTGCTAAAGAGAACGAGAATGAACCTAATAATGGTAAAGGGAAGCAGCCCCTTTATCCTTTCTGAAGTTATGTTATAATAATATTGTATGGACTATGTTCTTTAGTTTAATTTTGGTATTTTATTATGAACGAGATTTAATTTACTATCAAATAACTTATTTCGATTTTCACTCTTTTGCAAATTGTTTAATAATGTAATGATGAAAAACTAAGAGGACAATATGAAATGTTTGTCCCAAGTAGTCAGATGAGGTCTAGAGAGGGAGGAGGGGAGGGGATTAATAGACCTCTGTACCTTTTAAAATTTCTCTAACTTTCCTTATCAGTAGCGAAAGCTGATCAAAACTTATGAGATTACTTAGTTGTTCACGAACAAAGCTTGTTCCGCGTAAGCTGACCACTGTTTGATTTTGCTTATCTTTTTCTAATTAAATCAGAGTTGAAACTTGTTATGCAGCGGATTTATGTCAAGTGTTTTTCAAATAAATTTTTCTTACTTAAAGATTTTATCACAAATTTTAAAACTCCTTTTAAAATCTTTAGCTTTTCCAAGTGTTTGTTTGCTTTCAGAAATATGCTAGTACGTAAAACAGTAAATCAAGCACAAATAATTTTTGTAGTGTTTATATAGACAAGAATGTATTTTAGTATACTCTTCTAAATCACGAAGATTTATGTTATACTAGAAACACCAAGTAACCACTACACTCTACTTGCGTTTTTACAACAAATGATATAAAGCCGCAAGTGCATAATAGGAAATCATTGAGAAGACCTATCATCTAAAGTATTTTTACTCACAAAGATGGAAAACTACTTCTCATAACTCTTTTATACAGAAATCACTGAGGTTAAAGATATTTTCTTGTTTTCCTCAACTTAGCTTGTCAACATATGACTTCGCTGTTTAGTGTTCTGTTCTTGAGTATTGAGACTTAGAAGAATTGTTCGTTGAATTGCTCACAGTTGTTGTGATTGAGTTGTTTTCTCTTACTCTTGAACTTCGAACTATTTATACTTGAAGTTTGGATTCAGCCAATTGAGATAAGACATATTTCATATATTTCTCGAGTACTGGTCCTTATCTCTGAGCGGCTCTCTGCAACTGTTCATTGGACAGACTGATGTGTGGATCTGACATTAGCATTAAATGCACCTTGATGATACGATGTTTCTCTTCAATCATTTGTCTTTAATACTCCTCTCTTGCAACAGTTATTACAATGAGTCCACTTACTAATGTTGGAGTGACTTTCTGATCACTTCTACTCTGCTGATTCATATCAAACTTATCTGATTTGACACTGCTCAAATCCACCAGTCTGATTCCGAACTCAGCATCAGATCAATAGTCTTTTGGACTGAAATTTAATCTTCTTATTTTACATGTCTTTTCGATTAAATTCTTCATAGGTTTTCCAAGATTCCATTACTTAGCTAATGGCTTTTGAAAATCTCCCTTCACTTCTTCATCTTCATCCAACATGAAATAACCACTTACTCAAGTACCAAATTGCAATTTTCAAATTTCGTATTCACAATAGTAAAATTGCATTTAATTTGAACCCCAACTCAGAATCCATTGTGATTTTATAATTTTTATTACAATGGAACAAAATCCAGTAACAGATTAGCAAAATCATAATGATTGCTATAATCCCCAAGCGTATTGCATTTACTTCCCTTTTAACCATCCAACCTAATATCAACAATCCCTATTTATACCCCCATTTCTCAGTTTACCAGTTCTGCAGAAATCCCTTCACCAGCGGCGCCTTTCCCAGTTCAAACATCTAGGTGATTTTTCGTTTATTATTTATGAATTTATTTTGGTTCAAATTATTTTCAGGGATTTTATTCTATCAGAAAAGTGTTGATTTAAGAAATGTTAACTTTTTTATGGTAAAAAGCGTGTATGTTTGCATCTTTTGTTTCGTTTTGCACTCAAAGTGGATTAATGCTTGCTAGATTTATTTATATTGCATGATTTAATGTGGAAATAAAATTCTTGTTAGATTCAGTGGATTTCATAAGGTAATGAGAAACAAATTAATGTGAACACTACCTGTAGTGATGCATCTTACGTCTATCTCGGCACCAAGACCATTAAGGCTTTACCATAGAATGAAAATGCTTCTGCTTTCTCAAAGATTTTGGGCCTCTTATCCTGGTTATGTTCCAATATTTGTGTCTGTATACATGGAAAAAGTAACAAATATTCATTTATCTTGTTGTTTCTAGTTAAGAGTGTATTCTTTGGGAAAATTTCTATAAAATGTAGCAGTAGTTTCATACCAACTTGATCAGCAAATTTGACTTTTCTGTTATAAGAATGCACTTTAGTGGTATCTTGTGGTGCAAAGGTATGTTTTTGGCATACAAACTAGAACTTGGAAATACAGTTTGGTAAAAGTAAGACTATGCTTAAAGCATTAATGAATATAGAGTACAAGTAAACATATAATTTACTATGGAGCCATAATATAATTTGATGAGCAATCAAGTCTGAGGAAGCCTTTCCTATAGTAGAATTCTTTATTATACTCGAGTTGTCGTTGAAGCTATATTTTGTGAAGCAAAAAAAAAATTTCCTCTATAATATAATGCATGTTTACATTTCATGTTTATATTAATGTTAATTCCCAAAGTTAGCCATAACCTTAAATTGTTAACTAATTGCCTTGCATGTGTAAATTGTCCAATTCCAGATACGCTTGTATATCTTTAAGGTTCCCTTTGTAGCTTCAAAGAATTAACTATGGTTCGATCAAAGGTGAAATATGAGATGATTGCTAATGAGCAAACGAGGCGCGTGACATTCAAGAAAAGAATGACCGGTTTTCTCAAAAAGCTTGAAGAAATTAAGATTCTATGTGGCATCGATGCCTGTGCAGTTGTTCTGAATGAAGATGGGAGTCAATCGAAAGTCTGGCCTTCCCAGGATGAAGCATTACAGGTTGTCGAGAGGTTTAGAAGTTTACCAGCTCCTGCACAGACGAACAAAATGTTAGATCAAGCTGGGTTTCTCAATCAGAACTTGGCTCGAGTAACCAATAATTTGGAGAGAGAGAGCAAGAAAATTCGGTCATTGGAGATTGAACTACTCTTGGCTGACTGTCTAGACAAAGATGTAGTGGATGTCAGCAACCCACAAGATCTTCATGAGATGCTGCGCCTATTGGAGAGCAAGATTCGAGTGGTTGATTGGAGGGTTGAAGATATTCAGAATACTCCTTCCACCTCGAATGCCGGTGCTAAAGAGAACGAGAATGAACCTAATAATGGTAAAGGGAAGCAGCCCCTTTATCCTTTCTGAAGTTATGTTATAATAATATTGTATGGACTATGTTCTTTAGTTTAATTTTGGTATTTTATTATGAACGAGATTTAATTTACTATCAAATAACTTATTTCGATTTTCACTCTTTTGCAAATTGTTTAATAATGTAATGATGAAAAACTAAGAGGACAATATGAAATGTTTGTCCCAAGTAGTCAGATGAGGTCTAGAGAGGGAGGAGGGGAGGGGATTAATAGACCTCTGTACCTTTTAAAATTTCTCTAACTTTCCTTATCAGTAGCGAAAGCTGATCAAAACTTATGAGATTACTTAGTTGTTCACGAACAAAGCTTGTTCCGCGTAAGCTGACCACTGTTTGATTTTGCTTATCTTTTTCTAATTAAATCAGAGTTGAAACTTGTTATGCAGCGGATTTATGTCAAGTGTTTTTCAAATAAATTTTTCTTACTTAAAGATTTTATCACAAATTTTAAAACTCCTTTTAAAATCTTTAGCTTTTCCAAGTGTTTGTTTGCTTTCAGAAATATGCTAGTACGTAAAACAGTAAATCAAGCACAAATAATTTTTGTAGTGTTTATATAGACAAGAATGTATTTTAGTATACTCTTCTAAATCACGAAGATTTATGTTATACTAGAAACACCAAGTAACCACTACACTCTACTTGCGTTTTTACAACAAATGATATAAAGCCGCAAGTGCATAATAGGAAATCATTGAGAAGACCTATCATCTAAAGTATTTTTACTCACAAAGATGGAAAACTACTTCTCATAACTCTTTTATACAGAAATCACTGAGGTTAAAGATATTTTCTTGTTTTCCTCAACTTAGCTTGTCAACATATGACTTCGCTGTTTAGTGTTCTGTTCTTGAGTATTGAGACTTAGAAGAATTGTTCGTTGAATTGCTCACAGTTGTTGTGATTGAGTTGTTTTCTCTTACTCTTGAACTTCGAACTATTTATACTTGAAGTTTGGATTCAGCCAATTGAGATAAGACATATTTCATATATTTCTCGAGTACTGGTCCTTATCTCTGAGCGGCTCTCTGCAACTGTTCATTGGACAGACTGATGTGTGGATCTGACATTAGCATTAAATGCACCTTGATGATACGATGTTTCTCTTCAATCATTTGTCTTTAATACTCCTCTCTTGCAACAGTTATTACAATGAGTCCACTTACTAATGTTGGAGTGACTTTCTGATCACTTCTACTCTGCTGATTCATATCAAACTTATCTGATTTGACACTGCTCAAATCCACCAGTCTGATTCCGAACTCAGCATCAGATCAGTAGTCTTTTGGACTGAAATTTAATCTTCTTATTTTACATGTCTTTTCGATTAAATTCTTCATAGGTTTTCCAAGATTCCATTACTTAGCTGATGGCTTTTGAAAATCTCCCTTCACTTCTTCATCTTCATCCAACATGAAATAACCACTTACTCAAGTACCAAATTGCAATTTTCAAATTTCGTATTCACAATAGTAAAATTGCATTTAATTTGAACCCCAACTCAGAATCCATTGTGATTTTATAATTTTTATTACAATGGAACAAAATCCAGTAACAGATTAGCAAAATCATAATGATTGCTATAATCCCCAAGCGTATTGCATTTACTTCCCTTTTAACCATCCAACCTAATATCAACAATCCCTATTTATACCCCCATTTCTCAGTTTACCAGTTCTGCAGAAATCCCTTCACCAGCGGCGCCTTTCCCAGTTCAAACATCTAGGTGATTTTTCGTTTATTATTTATGAATTTATTTTGGTTCAAATTATTTTCAGGGATTTTATTCTATCAGAAAAGTGTTGATTTAAGAAATGTTAACTTTTTTATGGTAAAAAGCGTGTATGTTTGCATCTTTTGTTTCGTTTTGCACTCAAAGTGGATTAATGCTTGCTAGATTTATTTATATTGCATGATTTAATGTGGAAATAAAATTCTTGTTAGATTCAGTGGATTTCATAAGGTGATGAGAAACAAATTAATGTGAACACTACCTGTAGTGATGCATCTTACGTCTATCTCGGCACCAAGACCATTAAGGCTTTACCATAGAATGAAAATGCTTCTGCTTTCTCAAAGATTTTGGGCCTCTTATCCTGGTTATGTTCCAATATTTGTGTCTGTATACATGGAAAAAGTAACAAATATTCATTTATCTTGTTGTTTCTAGTTAAGAGTGTATTCTTTGGGAAAATTTCTATAAAATGTAGCAGTAGTTTCATACCAACTTGATCAGCAAATTTGACTTTTCTGTTATAAGAATGCATTTTAGTGGTATCTTGTGGTGCAAAGGTATGTTTTTGGCATACAAACTAGAACTTGGAAATACAGTTTGGTAAAAGTAAGACTATGCTTAAAGCATTAATGAATATAGAGTACAAGTAAACATATAATTTACTATGGAGCCATAATATAATTTGATGAGCAATCAAGTCTGAGGAAGCCTTTCCTATAGTAGAATTCTTTATTATACTCGAGTTGTCGTTGAAGCTATATTTTGTGAAGCAAAAAAAAAATTTCCTCTATAATATAATGCATGTTTACATTTCATGTTTATATTAATGTTAATTCCCAAAGTTAGCCATAACCTTAAATTGTTAACTAATTGCCTTGCATGTGTAAATTGTCCAATTCCAGATACGCTTGTATATCTTTAAGGTTCCCTTTGTAGCTTCAAAGAATTAACTATGGTTCGATCAAAGGTGAAATATGAGATGATTGCTAATGAGCAAACGAGGCGCGTGACATTCAAGAAAAGAATGACCGGTTTTCTCAAAAAGCTTGAAGAAATTAAGATTCTATGTGGCATCGATGCCTGTGCAGTTGTTCTGAATGAAGATGGGAGTCAATCGAAAGTCTGGCCTTCCCAGGATGAAGCATTACAGGTTGTCGAGAGGTTTAGAAGTTTACCAGCTCCTGCACAGACGAACAAAATGTTAGATCAAGCTGGGTTTCTCAATCAGAACTTGGCTCGAGTAACCAATAATTTGGAGAGAGAGAGCAAGAAAATTCGGTCATTGGAGATTGAACTACTCTTGGCTGACTGTCTAGACAAAGATGTAGTGGATGTCAGCAACCCACAAGATCTTCATGAGATGCTGCGCCTATTGGAGAGCAAGATTCGAGTGGTTGATTGGAGGGTTGAAGATATTCAGAATACTCCTTCCACCTCGAATGCCGGTGCTAAAGAGAACGAGAATGAACCTAATAATGGTAAAGGGAAGCAGCCCCTTTATCCTTTCTGAAGTTATGTTATAATAATATTGTATGGACTATGTTCTTTAGTTTAATTTTGGTATTTTATTATGAACGAGATTTAATTTACTATCAAATAACTTATTTCGATTTTCACTCTTTTGCAAATTGTTTAATAATGTAATGATGAAAAACTAAGAGGACAATATGAAATGTTTGTCCCAAGTAGTCAGATGAGGTCTAGAGATGGAGGAGGGGAGGGGATTAATAGACCTCTGTACCTTTTAAAATTTCTCTAACTTTCCTTATCAGTAGCGAAAGCTGATCAAAACTTATGAGATTACTTAGTTGTTCACGAACAAAGCTTGTTCCGCGTAAGCTGACCACTGTTTGATTTTGCTTATCTGTTTCTAATTAAATCAGAGTTGAAACTTGTTATGCAGCGGATTTATGTCAAGTGTTTTTCAAATAAATTTTTCTTACTTAAAGATTTTATCACAAATTTTAAAACTCCTTTTAAAATCTTTAGCTTTTCCAAGTGTTTGTTTGCTTTCAGAAATATGCTAGTACGTAAAACAGTAAATCAAGCACAAATAATTTTTGTAGTGTTTATATAGACAAGAATGTATTTTAGTATACTCTTCTAAATCACGAAGATTTATGTTATACTAGAAACACCAAGTAACCACTACACTCTACTTGCGTTTTTACAACAAATGATATAAAGCCGCAAGTGCATAATAGGAAATCATTGAGAAGACCTATCATCTAAAGTATTTTTACTCACAAAGATGGAAAACTACTTCTCATAACTCTTTTATACAGAAATCACTGAGGTTAAAGATATTTTCTTGTTTTCCTCAACTTAGCTTGTCAACATATGACTTCGCTGTTTAGTGTTCTGTTCTTGAGTATTGAGACTTAGAAGAATTGTTCGTTGAATTGCTCACAGTTGTTGTGATTGAGTTGTTTTCTCTTACTCTTGAACTTCGAACTATTTATACTTGAAGTTTGGATTCAGCCAATTGAGATAAGACATATTTCATATATTTCTCGAGTACTGGTCCTTATCTCTGAGCGGCTCTCTGCAACTGTTCATTGGACAGACTGATGTGTGGATCTGACATTAGCATTAAATGCACCTTGATGATACGATGTTTCTCTTCAATCATTTGTCTTTAATACTCCTCTCTTGCAACAGTTATTACAATGAGTCCACTTACTAATGTTGGAGTGACTTTCTGATCACTTCTACTCTGCTGATTCATATCAAACTTATCTGATTTGACACTGCTCAAATCCACCAGTCTGATTCCGAACTCAGCATCAGATCAATAGTCTTTTGGACTGAAATTTAATCTTCTTATTTTACATGTCTTTTCGATTAAATTCTTCATAGGTTTTCCAAGATTCCATTACTTAGCTGATGGCTTTTGAAAATCTCCCTTCACTTCTTCATCTTCATCCAACATGAAATAACCACTTACTCAAGTACCAAATTGCAATTTTCAAATTTCGTATTCACAATAGTAAAATTGCATTTAATTTGAACCCCAACTCAGAATCCATTGTGATTTTATAATTTTTATTACAATGGAACAAAAATCCAGTAACAGATTAGCAAAATCATAATGATTGCTATAATCCCCAAGCGTATTGCATTTACTTCCCTTTTAACCATCCAACCTAATATCAACAATCCCTATTTATACCCCCATTTCTCAGTTTACCAGTTCTGCAGAAATCCCTTCACCAGCGGCGCCTTTCCCAGTTCAAACATCTAGGTGATTTTTCGTTTATTATTTATGAATTTATTTTGGTTCAAATTATTTTCAGGGGTTTTATTCTATCAGAAAAGTATTGATTTAAGAAATGTTAACTTTTTTATGGTAAAAAGCGTGTATGTTTGCATCTTTTGTTTCGTTTTGCACTCAAAGTGGATTAATGCTTGCTAGATTTATTTATATTGCATGATTTAATGTGGAAATAAAATTCTTGTTAGATTCAGTGGATTTCATAAGGTGATGAGAAACAAATTAATGTGAACACTACCTGTAGTGATGCATCTTACGTCTATCTCGGCACCAAGACCATTAAGGCTTTACCATAGAATGAAAATGCTTCTGCTTTCTCAAAGATTTTGGGCCTCTTATCCTGGTTATGTTCCAATATTTGTGTCTGTATACATGGAAAAAGTAACAAATATTCATTTATCTTGTTGTTTCTAGTTAAGAGTGTATTCTTTGGGAAAATTTCTATAAAATGTAGCAGTAGTTTCATACCAACTTGATCAGCAAATTTGACTTTTCTGTTATAAGAATGCACTTTAGTGGTATCTTGTGGTGCAAAGGTATGTTTTTGGCATACAAACTAGAACTTGGAAATACAGTTTGGTAAAAGTAAGACTATGCTTAAAGCATTAATGAATATAGAGTACAAGTAAACATATAATTTACTATGGAGCCATAATATAATTTGATGAGCAATCAAGTCTGAGGAAGCCTTTCCTATAGTAGAATTCTTTATTATACTCGAGTTGTCGTTGAAGCTATATTTTGTGAAGCAAAAAAAAAATTTCCTCTATAATATAATGCATGTTTACATTTCATGTTTATATTAATGTTAATTCCCAAAGTTAGCCATAACCTTAAATTGTTAACTAATTGCCTTGCATGTGTAAATTGTCCAATTCCAGATACGCTTGTATATCTTTAAGGTTCCCTTTGTAGCTTCAAAGAATTAACTATGGTTCGATCAAAGGTGAAATATGAGATGATTGCTAATGAGCAAACGAGGCGCGTGACATTCAAGAAAAGAATGACCGGTTTTCTCAAAAAGCTTGAAGAAATTAAGATTCTATGTGGCATCGATGCCTGTGCAGTTGTTCTGAATGAAGATGGGAGTCAATCGAAAGTCTGGCCTTCCCAGGATGAAGCATTACAGGTTGTCGAGAGGTTTAGAAGTTTACCAGCTCCTGCACAGACGAACAAAATGTTAGATCAAGCTGGGTTTCTCAATCAGAACTTGGCTCGAGTAACCAATAATTTGGAGAGAGAGAGCAAGAAAATTCGGTCATTGGAGATTGAACTACTCTTGGCTGACTGTCTAGACAAAGATGTAGTGGATGTCAGCAACCCACAAGATCTTCATGAGATGCTGCGCCTATTGGAGAGCAAGATTCGAGTGGTTGATTGGAGGGTTGAAGATATTCAGAATACTCCTTCCACCTCGAATGCCGGTGCTAAAGAGAACGAGAATGAACCTAATAATGGTTGATTTAACCGTTTTTCGTCGGGTTAATTTAATATCAGTGAATTTGTGATATCGGGGGTTTGGATATCGAATTATTCAGTATATTGGGTTCTGTTACTTTATTCTGGATGGATCGTTTACAAAGAAAAGCAATAATCAAAGGCAAGAAGTAAAACCATTAACGAAATTAAGAACGCAATGATATGGAGGTAAAGTTCTGCAATAATAATGGATATTATTGAGTTCTATTGTTATCAATGTATTCTTGTCTAATCTCAGAATTAAGAGAATTCATCGGTCTCTTATACAATGAATAACTAGGTATTTATATTACGCTAAACCTAGTATTACAAGGAATCATAGTCCTAGTTGGACTCGGCCCAACCTATCCTTCTTGGGTCCGGAGTGTAATCTTTACTCGGAGCGAGCGGCATCAGGCTGGGTCAGTAAGAAGATCTCGATCCGTTAGAGTTGGTCGAATCGATCTTGTAATCTTTGTTCGATCAGACTAGTATGTAGGGTGCGAAATAGCCCCCATCAGTACTCCCTCACTTCTTCGAGCGTATAGATAATAGGAGCTCGTAGAAGTAGATAAAACTTGTCGACTGTTTCTTTTCTATGAACGGAGCCTCGTTAAAAACCTTACTTAAGAAAAAACCCAGTGGGAAAAAATCTTAAGTAAGGAAAAGAGTGCTACGTATCATAGATAGTCGTTTCTTCTGTCTAATTATGGATCGCCACGCGTCCATTCAGGAGGCTTTTTGTATCCTTCCGTTTTGGCGGGAATTTGAGTAGCTGCGATGAGTTCGAAACGTCTTTTCTCATTTCCTTATAAATAGGTGACTTTCGAGTTTGCCATTTCTCTTTTATATTTGCTTTTAGATCGCAGTCATTTTCTAGTTTGGTCGTTCGTCGTATAAAATTTTCCTTTCATCGACCTTCTTCTTCCGAGAACTAAAATATAGATGGCTTCCGTAAGAAGGTCTTCTTCTTCTCCTAGAGAGATCATCGCCCCCGATAACGAGGAGGAGTTACATTCTAATCCTCTGGGTGAACAAACTACGGTCTCTGACCTTGTTATCCCTGTAGAAGATACTTACAAGGTACGAATCCTTTCCGATGCGGACGTAGCCGCCCGAGCCAAAAAGGGCAAAGGTACTGTTCCTCAGATTTCTGAACCAATTGAGGATCTAGCTTGCGCATATACAGAGGAAACATTCCCCGAAGTCGTGAATAGCTATACCAAATATTTTCCGGAGGGTTCTGAGATAATTCTCCCTTCACCTACTGATAGGGTTACTACCCCGCCGGAGGGATGTCGAGCCTTTTATACGGCTCATTTTAATAGCGGACTGCGTCTTCCTTTGTCTCCCCTTTTCCTGGAAGTTCTGAAAACTTTCAGCGTGTGCTTGACACAACTGGTTCCAAATTCTGTTGCTTTCGTGGTTTGTTTTTCCGTTCTGATGATTGCAAAGGGGTTTAAACCTTCTTTCCGCAATTTTACGCAACTTTTCCGTTTTAATATTTCTAGTTCTTCAAATCGTGGATATTTCTTTGCTAGTCAGCGACCTAGCCGAGCAATTTTTGATGCTCCGGTTTCTAGTAATCCTTCATGGAAATCTCATTTCTTCTTTGTTCGTCCTCCGTCTAATCTCCGTTCGGTGGATGGTTCGACCATACCTTTTTCATGGGATCATGGCTCTAGTTGGATTCCTGGAGGTCGCTCATCAACTGGCGAACTTGTTCCCGACGATGTACGATTTATAACTGAGATTCCCGAGATGCGTACAAACAAATATCAAAGTGCTCTTCTGATTGGGGAAGCTTTTCTTCGTAAGGCGGGGTTAAGTGTCCATAATTTCCCCATCAGTTCATCACCTGAACCTCTTGGTTAGCATTTTATTTGACCTTTAGTATTGTCGCTATACTTTTTATACGGAGAAATTAACTTTATTTTGTTTCTTTTTCAGCTCATATGGTAGAAAACTCCCGACACTCTTCGAAGGGAAAAATGGTGCTGTCGAAATCTTCCAAGTCAGTGGAGAATAATCCTATCGAGCAGAGGGCGTCTCGAAAGAGGAAATTGGAATTGGGTCACGAATCCGAGGAGAATAGAGAGGAATCTCCGGATTCTCCACGTGAGTCCCCTATTTGTCAGGGCATGGGATCCGGTTATCCTCCGCTTCATCTTAGAACATCTTTGGGTATTCGAGGATGTCGTAGCTGGTCGATGCCTCATCCCACTAATAATCCAGTTGATAGAAAGAGGAGTTACTATGGACGTTCTGGTGACGACCTTTCTTTACTCGGGGATAAACATCCAAATCCTACTCTGGTCGAAATGATCGAGGATCATTTAGAGGGAAGGAGGGCCGCTGGTTATTCCGAGAAGGATTCTCTTATTCATGATAATAACGAGAATGCGGTCGATAAGGCGACCCGTATTCTTTTATCTGGCGTTCATACTCGCGATCTTAATAAGCTTCTTCATAAGGATCCTTTGGAGAAATTCCAGCGAGCTTCTCTTTACGCTGAAAAGGTGAGATCCTTTTCTTTCTTATTATTCAGATGAAGTGATATTTTAAGATTTTCTTAATTCGCTAATTCGTTTCTTTCTGACCCCTTCGTTATTTCAGGTTAACACCTGTCTGACATCATACGCCTATGAAAATTCTCTTTGGAAACAACAGTGCGAATTCCTTGAAGAGAAATATAAAGTTTTACTTCACAAATCTTCCGGTTCAGAAGTTGGTCCCTCGACTTCTTCCTCTGTTCCTGTCGTAGAGACTCGTGCTGCCGGGACCGAAGATCAAGAAATGCTAGATAGAGTGATAGAGGTTTCTCGCGCTCAGGAACAAACCAATCAAATGGCAAGAAAATTAGAAGAATTGCAGTTGCAGAGCACGACTCGGATTAGTGAGCTTGAATCTCAAGTGTCAAGCCTTGAAGCTTCTTTAGAGGAGTATGAAAATGACGTCCCACTTAGGCAAAGGGATCGATATGTTAGGAAATCTGATGAACAAGTCGTTCGTGAATTCCTCAACTCTCCTGTTCATACGGCGTTGGTGTACCGGATGGTCGGCCCTCTTCTTGAGAATACTTTTAAAAAATCGATTCATCAACTGGTCGCTTTGGAGATGATCGACGATCGTCGGAAGGAGTATTTTAAGGCAGCTCATATCCGGTTGAACCGTTATGGCGAGCTTTATTCTTCTTCTGAGGTTCCAGATGTCGAATATCAAGGTTTTCCTCTGGCTCATCTTGTCGAGGAATTTGGAAATCCATTGCCGATTCCTCCTTCTGATGTTAACGATGAGCTCGATAATACTTTCATCGATCCAGTAGATGAAGAAGAAGACGAAGACGATATAGGCATGACTGAGGTCGTCAATAGTGAGCAGAAGATTTCGGATAGCGACCAGGCTTCTTAAAGTAGTGATTTATTTTTGAAATAATCTTTGTAATTATCCGCTTGTAGGTTAAATTGTAGCTTAGCTTTCCCTACTTTGTACACTAAACGTTTCTTATTCAGACAGTCGTGTCCTTTCACATTCGCTGTAATGATTCAGACAAGTCATTTAATTTGCCGTAATCATTATGTATGTGTCTTTTCAAATTCTAGCGTTTGCTCCAAGGTCAGTTTTCCTGTTTCGCGCCCTTTCTTCGGGTTAGTCGCGTCTTTTCGTGCAGTATAAATACGAGAGGTAAAATTTGACTTGTCTTTTTTACTGCTATACTCCTCTCTTAACATAATACTCTTTCTTGAGCTAGTCGATAAACTTCCTCGATATTAATTTATATTTTTCCGTAATCCGATCATGAGTAACCTTTTCGGTAATACTTCGAAGCGACCTTCTCGTGAGGGCGCTAGGGATAATAGATCGAAGAATTTTCGAAAAGAAGGGCCTTCGATGGAGCCTCCTCGTTCGTCCTCAGTTAGTAGCTAGATGATCGATACTCCTATTACCACGTCCCAACCTTTATCAGAAGTTAGTTCGTCGCTCCTCCAACCAAACTTTTCTTCTACCCCCGCGGGAGGTAATAGGTCTTCCCCAGGTCGATTAGCTTTCGGAGATCCATCCAACATGGAACCGGTTTACGACATACCTGTTTCTTCAGGTTTTTCTTCTTACGAGTATGGATCTCATGGAGGGGATTTTGTTAGTTCCCTTCCTTTTTCTACTTCTACTGCCCTGCTAGTTAGTGAAGGGCAAGTCGGTGATGGTTTTTCTGTCAATCCTTCCATAACGCAGTCTATTTCGCAATATGGTCCTGAATATCTATTTCATGATACCACTGTAACGACTGCTTCTTTTGAGTCTGGGGGACCTTCTGGGGGTCGATCTGGGTCGAGGTCAGGTCGTCGGACCGTTATATCTGCTTCCGGCAAAGAGACCTCTGTTAGTCCCAACGAGCGGGATTCCCTTCGTCCGTTAGATGATCGCTGTGTGCTTATGCAGGTTAATGACATTCTTTTGTCGGAGACTCCACGTTCCGACGGTGTCCCTTTGACAAGCGAGCTGCCTGGTTCTGTTGAACCTGATGCTTTGTCTTGGGACTTAGGTATGAGTACTATTTTGCCCGGCGAATTGAGGAAGCTCGAAGGTACTTCCAATGTTCGCCTTGTTCAATCTTTGGTGAAGATATGTGAGCAGGTAGACATTTTTGTTCTTTGTTTTGAATTCTTTGTTGTACAGTGGTTTTTCTTACTCTTTCTGTTTTTAGGGCAAGTATTTTGCACTCCAGCTGGGTGTGCAAAATGATGAACTGTGGAATAGTCGGAGAGCTCTTCAAGGTCAGCTGGAGTCGGAGAAAGCTAAAACCAGGGGTTTGGAGCTGCAGCTGCAACTTGCTAAAGATGATCTCCAAAAGTTAGAGGCTGACAAAGTTATTCTTGAGAAAGAGAAAGGCGACCTAGTTCAGGCTGCCGCGTCGGCAGAGGGATCTCGTCAACAGGCATATGATGATGGTTATGATGCCGGTTATCTTAAGCGCCAGGAGGAGTTGATGGCGTTTGCTGGTAACCTAACTCCTCGGAGGCCTGTTTCTGCTGGTCGCCCCTCTGGCGATTCTTCTCAATGATCTTTATTCGATCTGGCAGACCTTGGACTGTCTCTTTTTTTTTTTTTTTTTTTTTTTTTTTTTTTTTTTTTTTTTTTTTTTTTTTTTTGTCGCCCAACATTTGCGCATTCGTTTGGGCTGAAATTTTGTAATGGGAGAAGTACTAAAATGGAAATATTATGATCTCTTCTGTAGGCAGATTCTTGCCTTGATTCTAATGATATATCTTTTTCATATATGTAATTGCTACGCACAAATATACCATCATGTAGTAATTGACAAAGATTAGTTTTACTTATCTGAATTTTTATTTCTGCGGAGAGATTTGAGTATGGAGAAAGTAAGCTTGATCTTGCTTTGGTCGCTTGTAAGATAACTGAACGGTATAATATTTGCTTCGCATATTTAATCTTTGTTGATCGATCCAGCCGATCGTCGTTGTGTAAACCCTTAGCTGTCTGGTCGATGCTCGATTCATGCCTTATAAATTTGTCCTTATATGACATATATCTTATATAAGGAGGTTATTGTTCCTCCCGTTGAATTTCAGTTCTTCTTTTCCTCAGAGAGAAATTTTCCTTTAGGTGCTTTTCACCTATCCATGTCTTCCATTATTAGCTTTTCAACTGTACATATCCCTAGCCAGTATATCATACTCTTGATATGGGAGGAATTGGAAAATGTAACAGTCCTGGCCAGATCTGACCCGTTCAGACCTCCTTCAGCAATTCTTTGGAAAATTAGGCAGTGACGGTCTTATAGTTTCGAATAGGGAGGGCTATTCTCCTGATTTCGATGTCAGATTTCTTGGATTCTAAATGGAATTCTTGTATAGCCAACTTAGTAGTCCCCCTATGATGTATGAGGCAGTTACGACCCCCATATGGTGGAGGCTCTGGTTGTATCGAGGAGTTTTTATCGAGCGGATCGATGTTTACTCAACTCGTTTTGTTCAGACTTAGGTTTTTAATACCTGAAGTCTTTTAATCATTATAGATATATCGAGGAGTTTTTATCGAGCGGATCGATGTTTACTCAACTCATTTTGTTTAGACTTAGGTTTTTCGCACCTGAAGTCTTTTAATCATTATAGATATATCGAGGAGTTTTTATCGAGCGGATCGATGTTTACTCAACTCGTTTTGTTTGGACTTAGGTTTTAATACCTGAAGTCTTTTAATCATCATAGATATATCGAGGAGTTTTTATCGAGCGGATCGATGTTTACTCAACTCGTTTTGTTCGGACTTAGGTTTTTAATACCTGAAGTCTTTTAATCATTATAGATATATCGAGGAGTTTTTATCGAGCGGATCGATGTTTACTCAACTCGTTTTGTTTGGACTTAGGTTTTAATACCTGAAGTCTTTTAATCATCATAGATATATCGAGGAGTTTTTATCGAGCGGATCGATGTTTACTCAACTCGTTTTGTTCGGACTTAGGTTTTTAATACCTGAAGTCTTTTAATCATTATAGATATATCGAGGAGTTTTTATCGAGCGGATCGATGTTTACTCAACTCGTTTTGTTCAGACTTAGGTTTTTAATACCTGAAGTCTTTTAATCATTATAGATATATCGAGGAGTTTTTATCGAGCGGATCGATGTTTACTCAACTCATTTTGTTTAGACTTAGGTTTTTCGCACCTGAAAATCTCTTTGATCGTTGAACATATATCGAGGAGTTTTTATCGAGCGGATCGATGTTTACTCAACTCGTTTTGTTTAGACTTAGGTTTTTAGTACCTGAAAGTCTTTTTGATCGTTGAATATATTTGTCGAGGAGTTTTTATCGAGCGGATCGATGTTTACTCAACTCGTTTTGTTTAGACTTAGGTTTTTAGTACCTGAAAGTCTTTTTGATCGTTGAATATATTTGTCGAGGAGTTTTTATCGAGCGGATCGATGTTTTACTCAACTCCTTTTGTTTAGACTTAGGTTTTCTATACCTGAAGTCTTTTTGATCATTAAATATATACGTCGAGGAGTTTTTATCGAGCGGATCGATGTTTACTCAACTCGTTTTGTTTTAGACTTAGGTTTTTCGTACCAAAAGTCTTTTTCTCGTTGTAAATAGTTCGAGGAGTGTATATCGAGCGGATCGATGTTTACTCTACTCGTTTTATTCAGACTTAGGTTTTTAATACCTGAAGTCTTTTAATCATCATAGATATATCGAGGAGTTTTTATCGAGCGGATCGATGTTTACTCAACTCGTCTTGTTCAGACTTAGGTTTTTAATACCTGAAGTCTTTTAATCATCATAGATATATCGAGGAGTTTTTATCGAGCGGATCGATGTTTACTCAACTCGTTTTGTTCAGACTTAGGTTTTTAATACCTGAAGTCTTTTAATCATCATAGATATATCGAGGAGTTTTTATCGAGCGGATCGATGTTTACTCAACTCGTCTTGTTCAGACTTAGGTTTTTAATACCTGAAGTCTTTTAATCATCATAGATATATCGAGGAGTTTTTATCGAGCGGATCGATGTTTACTCAACTCGTTTTGTTCAGACTTAGGTTTTTAATACCTGTAAGTCTTTATGTTTGTTGTGTTCGATCGAGGAGTTTTTATTGAGCGGATCAATGTTTACTCGACTCGTTTTTGTCGTCGGAATGAGGAGTGTTTATTGAGCGGATCAATGTATACTCGACTCATTTATAATTTAGACTTAGGTTTATCACCAAAAAGTCTTTTTTACTGTTGAATATATATATGTCGAGGAGTTTTTATCGAGCGGATCGATGTTTACTCAACTCGTTTTTGTCGTCGGAATGAGGAGTGTTTATTGAGCGGATCAATGTATACTCGACTCATTTATAATTTAGACTTAGGTTTATCACCAAAAAGTCTTTTTTACTGTTGAATATATATATGTCGAGGAGTTTTTATCGAGCGGATCGATGTTTACTCAACTCGTTTTTGTCGTCGGAATGAGGAGTGTTTATTGAGCGGATCAATGTATACTCGACTCATTTATAATTTAGACTTAGGTTTATCACCAAAAAGTCTTTTTTACTGTTGAATATATATATGTCGAGGAGTTTTTATCGAGCGGATCGATGTTTACTCAACTCGTTTTTGTCGTCGGAATGAGGAGTGTTTATTGAGCGGATCAATGTATACTCGACTCATTTATAATTCAGACTTAGGTTTATCACCAAAAAGTCTTTGTTGCTGTTGATATAGATCGAGGAGTGTTTATTGAGCGGATCAATGTATACTCGACTCGTTTCGTTCTTATATTTATCAATATGCTAGTGTAATTCCACAGAGCGTTAATCGAAATAATCGATGTATAGAAAATGCTAAAATTTTTACTATTTGAACTCTAGGCTAAGGCCTTTGTTACAAGGATTAAAACTTGATAAAGTAAAATAAAACGATGCAGTATAATCTGCTAAAATTTATTTACCATAGTATTTCCTAAGGTTGACTGCGTTCCAGGTTCTTGGTAAGGCTGTCCCATCCATGTGTGCAATCTTGTATGAACCTTTCTTTCCTACGCCAATGACGATGTAAGGTCCATCCCAATTTTGTTGTAACTTTCCCACATGCTTGGATACTTCTACCTTTTTCAAAACCAAGTCCCCTTCTTTGAAGGTTCGGACGCGTACCTTTTGATTGTATGCTTTCTCCATATTTGCCTTAGTGGCTTGTAGGCGTACAGCAGCTTTATCTCTTAAGGCTTCTGTTAAATCAACGTCATTTTCCCTCGCCTTTTCATTTTCTTCTTTATTGAACATCTCTATTCTTGGAGTTGGAATTAAAGTTTCCACAGGGATAACAGCTTCCGACCCATATACCAAGCTGAAAGGGGTTTCTCCAGTTGAGTTTCTTACCGTGGTTCGATTAGTTTCTCAACTTCTCTCTTAAGGTGAAAACAATTCTCCGTTCGATGTCCGTGTGCCCTATGGTACTTACAGTATTGATCGTAGTTTCGAGATCCTGGTCTTGGCTGTGCGATTTTTCTCGCCTCGGGAATCCAGTTATTTCTTTCTAGAATTTCCAATATTTCTTCCATTGGAATATTTAACCTCGGGTGTTCTACATGATTCACCCTGCTTCTGGTTGGTTGCTCAGGGTTTCTTGGTCTTTGGTAGAAATTGGGTTGCCTATCTTGGTCGGCTTTGTTGTATTCCAGTTGCTGGAAGACATTACCTCTCCTGAAGGATCGCTCGAAATCCAAAGATTTTTGGATAGGAAACCTGTCATGCCGTTTTGAGCTTGAGGTAGTGGCTTTGTTTTTGTTTTTATCCTTAAAGGAATTCATCTCTTCTTGAGTCATATATTTAGATGCTAGGCTCATGATGTCGGCGAACGTTCTTGGTTGCTTTCGACTGAGGGCATTTCCGAACTGCCAGTTTTTAGTGAGATCGAAGAGGATAGATATTATGTAATCGATATTTGGGGAATCGATTTTAAGCAATTCTACGTTGAATCTGGCCAACCAATCCCTTAGAGATTCTCCTTCTTGTTGATATATAGTTCCAAGGTAGCTCATTGGAAGTTTTTGTCTCTTCTGGCTGGCGAACTGCTGTGTCAATTTGTTACAGAGTTCCCTAAAGCTGAATATGGAGTTGGCAGGTTGTTTCGCGAACCAGTCCAACGCGAGTCCTTCGAATGTGGTTACCATTAATTTGGCAGTGAATTCAGCAGAGTGGGCATATAAATTCATTATATTCGTAAAGCTAAAAATATAATCATCCGGGTCAGTGGTTCCATCATAGCGAGGTAGTCTGCCCGGGACTTGTCCGATCGATTGTGCCTCTTTTATTTCCCTGCAGAAGGGAGAACAGGCCGCAAGGCTTTCCTGGAGTTCCGTGGTTCGGGCCCACGGATTTTGAATAGACCGTAAGCGTTGTTCAAGTCGGTCCTGCACCATCCTTTCAATTTCTCTTTCCGTCAGTCGAGCCGTTCGTGGTCGATCAGGGATTGTATCATCTATATCATCCTCAATAGGGATAATTGTTCGTTCCCTGGATCTACTGCGCCTCGCCGGGGTTTTTCTGTGACCTCGTTTCCTTCGAGGATTGTTGTCGGAGGGTTTCGAATTGTCCTGTTGTGGACTGTGTAGCGAGCGGTGCTCGCTTGGTGGGCTATCAGCTTGTTGAGATACATGATCGTTTTGTCCGGGCGTTCTCCGAGCAGGAATTGTCCTGGCAGCCCTAGGGTTTTGCGGAATTTGATCAAGCACAAGTAATTCTTCCGGGGAGAGTGATTTAAAGAGCATCGCTATTTGTCGTAATTTCTCCTGAGCACCCGGGAGAGGAGCAGGGATCTCGGGGACTTCCGGCTCTTCCTGTATCGTGCCGGGAGGACCTCCTAGGGGTTCATGATCTCGGGGATGGGTATTCTGTAAATTCTCGTCGGTATTGGGAACGTTATTATTGTCGTTCTCCCGTGGATCTTCAGATGTGTCATGACCGGTGGTTGTGTTACTTCTTGCTCCGACACGGGCGCTTTTCCTTGGGCGAGCCATATGTCGATCGAATAATTAACCTAGCCCCACGGTGGGCGCCAACTGATTTAACCGTTTTTCGTCGGGTTAATTTAATATCAGTGAATTTGTGATATCGGGGGTTTGGATATCGAATTATTCAGTATATTGGGTTCTGTTACTTTATTCTGGATGGATCGTTTACAAAGAAAAGCAATAATCAAAGGCAAGAAGTAAAACCATTAACGAAATTAAGAACGCAATGATATGGAGGTAAAGTTCTGCAATAATAATGGATATTATTGAGTTCTATTGTTATCAATGTATTCTTGTCTAATCTCAGAATTAAGAGAATTCATCGGTCTCTTATACAATGAATAACTAGGTATTTATATTACGCTAAACCTAGTATTACAAGGAATCATAGTCCTAGTTGGACTCGGCCCAACCTATCCTTCTTGGGTCCGGAGTGTAATCTTTACTCGGAGCGAGCGGCATCAGGCTGGGTCAGTAAGAAGATCTCGATCCGTTAGAGTTGGTCGAATCGATCTTGTAATCTTTGTTCGATCAGACTAGTATGTAGGGTGCGAAATAGCCCCCATCAATGGTAAAGGGAAGCAGCCCCTTTATCCTTTCTGAAGTTATGTTATAATAATATTGTATGGACTATGTTCTTTAGTTTAATTTTGGTATTTTATTATGAACGAGATTTAATTTACTATCAAATAACTTATTTCGATTTTCACTCTTTTGCAAATTGTTTAATAATGTAATGATGAAAAACTAAGAGGACAATATGAAATGTTTGTCCCAAGTAGTCAGATGAGGTCTAGAGATGGAGGAGGGGAGGGGATTAATAGACCTCTGTACCTTTTAAAATTTCTCTAATTTTCCTTATCAGTAGCGAAAGCTGATCAAAACTTATGAGATTACTTAGTTGTTCACGAACAAAGCTTGTTCCGCGTAAGCTGACCACTGTTTGATTTTGCTTATCTGTTTCTAATTAAATCAGAGTTGAAACTTGTTATGCAGCGGATTTATGTCAAGTGTTTTTCAAATAAATTTTTCTTACTTAAAGATTTTATCACAAATTTTAAAACTCCTTTTAAAATCTTTAGCTTTTCCAAGTGTTTGTTTGCTTTCAGAAATATGCTAGTACGTAAAACAGTAAATCAAGCACAAATAATTTTTGTAGTGTTTATATAGACAAGAATGTATTTTAGTATACTCTTCTAAATCACGAAGATTTATGTTATACTAGAAACACCAAGTAACCACTACACTCTACTTGCGTTTTTACAACAAATGATATAAAGCCGCAAGTGCATAATAGGAAATCATTGAGAAGACCTATCATCTAAAGTATTTTTACTCACAAAGATGGAAAACTACTTCTCATAACTCTTTTATACAGAAATCACTGAGGTTAAAGATATTTTCTTGTTTTCCTCAACTTAGCTTGTCAACATATGACTTCGCTGTTTAGTGTTCTGTTCTTGAGTATTGAGACTTAGAAGAATTGTTCGTTGAATTGCTCACAGTTGTTGTGATTGAGTTGTTTTCTCTTACTCTTGAACTTCGAACTATTTATACTTGAAGTTTGGATTCAGCCAATTGAGATAAGACATATTTCATATATTTCTCGAGTACTGGTCCTTATCTCTGAGCGGCTCTCTGCAACTGTTCATTGGACAGACTGATGTGTGGATCTGACATTAGCATTAAATGCACCTTGATGATACGATGTTTCTCTTCAATCATTTGTCTTTAATACTCCTCTCTTGCAACAGTTATTACAATGAGTCCACTTACTAATGTTGGAGTGACTTTCTGATCACTTCTACTCTGCTGATTCATATCAAACTTATCTGATTTGACACTGCTCAAATCCACCAGTCTGATTCCGAACTCAGCATCAGATCAGTAGTCTTTTGGACTGAAATTTAATCTTCTTATTTTACATGTCTTTTCGATTAAATTCTTCATAGGTTTTCCAAGATTCCATTACTTAGCTGATGGCTTTTGAAAATCTCCCTTCACTTCTTCATCTTCATCCAACATGAAATAACCACTTACTCAAGTACCAAATTGCAATTTTCAAATTTCGTATTCACAATAGTAAAATTGCATTTAATTTGAACCCCAACTCAGAATCCATTGTGATTTTATAATTTTTATTACAATGGAACAAAAATCCAGTAACAGATTAGCAAAATCATAATGATTGCTATAATCCCCAAGCGTATTGCATTTACTTCCCTTTTAACCATCCAACCTAATATCAACAATCCCTATTTATACCCCCATTTCTCAGTTTACCAGTTCTGCAGAAATCCCTTCACCAGCGGCGCCTTTCCCAGTTCAAACATCTAGGTGATTTTTCGTTTATTATTTATGAATTTATTTTGGTTCAAATTATTTTCAGGGGTTTTATTCTATCAGAAAAGTGTTGATTTAAGAAATGTTAACTTTTTTATGGTAAAAAGCGTGTATGTTTGCATCTTTTGTTTCGTTTTGCACTCAAAGTGGATTAATGCTTGCTAGATTTATTTATATTGCATGATTTAATGTGGAAATAAAATTCTTGTTAGATTCAGTGGATTTCATAAGGTGATGAGAAACAAATTAATGTGAACACTACCTGTAGTGATGCATCTTACGTCTATCTCGGCACCAAGACCATTAAGGCTTTACCATAGAATGAAAATGCTTCTGCTTTCTCAAAGATTTTGGGCCTCTTATCCTGGTTATGTTCCAATATTTGTGTCTGTATACATGGAAAAAGTAACAAATATTCATTTATCTTGTTGTTTCTAGTTAAGAGTGTATTCTTTGGGAAAATTTCTATAAAATGTAGCAGTAGTTTCATACCAACTTGATCAGCAAATTTGACTTTTCTGTTATAAGAATGCACTTTAGTGGTATCTTGTGGTGCAAAGGTATGTTTTTGGCATACAAACTAGAACTTGGAAATACAGTTTGGTAAAAGTAAGACTATGCTTAAAGCATTAATGAATATAGAGTACAAGTAAACATATAATTTACTATGGAGCCATAATATAATTTGATGAGCAATCAAGTCTGAGGAAGCCTTTCCTATAGTAGAATTCTTTATTATACTCGAGTTGTCGTTGAAGCTATATTTTGTGAAGCAAAAAAAAAATTTCCTCTATAATATAATGCATGTTTACATTTCATGTTTATATTAATGTTAATTCCCAAAGTTAGCCATAACCTTAAATTGTTAACTAATTGCCTTGCATGTGTAAATTGTCCAATTCCAGATACGCTTGTATATCTTTAAGGTTCCCTTTGTAGCTTCAAAGAATTAACTATGGTTCGATCAAAGGTGAAATATGAGATGATTGCTAATGAGCAAACGAGGCGCGTGACATTCAAGAAAAGAATGACCGGTTTTTTCAAAAAGCTTGAAGAAATTAAGATTCTATGTGGCATCGATGCCTGTGCAGTTGTTCTGAATGAAGATGGGAGTCAATCGAAAGTCTGGCCTTCCCAGGATGAAGCATTACAGGTTGTCGAGAGGTTTAGAAGTTTACCAGCTCCTGCACAGACGAACAAAATGTTAGATCAAGTTGGGTTTCTCAATCAGAACTTGGCTCGAGTAACCAATAATTTGGAGAGAGAGAGCAAGAAAATTCGGTCATTGGAGATTGAACTACTCTTGGCTGACTGTCTAGACAAAGATGTAGTGGATGTCAGCAACCCACAAGATCTTCATGAGATGCTGCGCCTATTGGAGAGCAAGATTCGAGTGGTTGATTGGAGGGTTGAAGATATTCAGAATACTCCTTCCACCTCGAATGCCGGTGCTAAAGAGAACGAGAATGAACCTAATAATGGTAAAGGGAAGCAGCCCCTTTATCCTTTCTGAAGTTATGTTATAATAATATTGTATGGACTATGTTCTTTAGTTTAATTTTGGTATTTTATTATGAACGAGATTTAATTTACTATCAAATAACTTATTTCGATTTTCACTCTTTTGCAAATTGTTTAATAATGTAATGATGAAAAACTAAGAGGACAATATGAAATGTTTGTCCCAAGTAGTCAGATGAGGTCTAGAGATGGAGGAGGGGAGGGGATTAATAGACCTCTGTACCTTTTAAAATTTCTCTAATTTTCCTTATCAGTAGCGAAAGCTGATCAAAACTTATGAGATTACTTAGTTGTTCACGAACAAAGCTTGTTCCGCGTAAGCTGACCACTGTTTGATTTTGCTTATCTGTTTCTAATTAAATCAGAGTTGAAACTTGTTATGCAGCGGATTTATGTCAAGTGTTTTTCAAATAAATTTTTCTTACTTAAAGATTTTATCACAAATTTTAAAACTCCTTTTAAAATCTTTAGCTTTTCCAAGTGTTTGTTTGCTTTCAGAAATATGCTAGTACGTAAAACAGTAAATCAAGCACAAATAATTTTTGTAGTGTTTATATAGACAAGAATGTATTTTAGTATACTCTTCTAAATCACGAAGATTTATGTTATACTAGAAACACCAAGTAACCACTACACTCTACTTGCGTTTTTACAACAAATGATATAAAGCCGCAAGTGCATAATAGGAAATCATTGAGAAGACCTATCATCTAAAGTATTTTTACTCACAAAGATGGAAAACTACTTCTCATAACTCTTTTATACAGAAATCACTGAGGTTAAAGATATTTTCTTGTTTTCCTCAACTTAGCTTGTCAACATATGACTTCGCTGTTTAGTGTTCTGTTCTTGAGTATTGAGACTTAGAAGAATTGTTCGTTGAATTGCTCACAGTTGTTGTGATTGAGTTGTTTTCTCTTACTCTTGAACTTCGAACTATTTATACTTGAAGTTTGGATTCAGCCAATTGAGATAAGACATATTTCATATATTTCTCGAGTACTGGTCCTTATCTCTGAGCGGCTCTCTGCAACTGTTCATTGGACAGACTGATGTGTGGATCTGACATTAGCATTAAATGCACCTTGATGATACGATGTTTCTCTTCAATCATTTGTCTTTAATACTCCTCTCTTGCAACAGTTATTACAATGAGTCCACTTACTAATGTTGGAGTGACTTTCTGATCACTTCTACTCTGCTGATTCATATCAAACTTATCTGATTTGACACTGCTCAAATCCACCAGTCTGATTCCGAACTCAGCATCAGATCAGTAGTCTTTTGGACTGAAATTTAATCTTCTTATTTTACATGTCTTTTCGATTAAATTCTTCATAGGTTTTCCAAGATTCCATTACTTAGCTGATGGCTTTTGAAAATCTCCCTTCACTTCTTCATCTTCATCCAACATGAAATAACCACTTACTCAAGTACCAAATTGCAATTTTCAAATTTCGTATTCACAATAGTAAAATTGCATTTAATTTGAACCCCAACTCAGAATCCATTGTGATTTTATAATTTTTATTACAATGGAACAAAAATCCAGTAACAGATTAGCAAAATCATAATGATTGCTATAATCCCCAAGCGTATTGCATTTACTTCCCTTTTAACCATCCAACCTAATATCAACAATCCCTATTTATACCCCCATTTCTCAGTTTACCAGTTCTGCAGAAATCCCTTCACCAGCGGCGCCTTTCCCAGTTCAAACATCTAGGTGATTTTTCGTTTATTATTTATGAATTTATTTTGGTTCAAATTATTTTCAGGGGTTTTATTCTATCAGAAAAGTGTTGATTTAAGAAATGTTAACTTTTTTATGGTAAAAAGCGTGTATGTTTGCATCTTTTGTTTCGTTTTGCACTCAAAGTGGATTAATGCTTGCTAGATTTATTTATATTGCATGATTTAATGTGGAAATAAAATTCTTGTTAGATTCAGTGGATTTCATAAGGTGATGAGAAACAAATTAATGTGAACACTACCTGTAGTGATGCATCTTACGTCTATCTCGGCACCAAGACCATTAAGGCTTTACCATAGAATGAAAATGCTTCTGCTTTCTCAAAGATTTTGGGCCTCTTATCCTGGTTATGTTCCAATATTTGTGTCTGTATACATGGAAAAAGTAACAAATATTCATTTATCTTGTTGTTTCTAGTTAAGAGTGTATTCTTTGGGAAAATTTCTATAAAATGTAGCAGTAGTTTCATACCAACTTGATCAGCAAATTTGACTTTTCTGTTATAAGAATGCACTTTAGTGGTATCTTGTGGTGCAAAGGTATGTTTTTGGCATACAAACTAGAACTTGGAAATACAGTTTGGTAAAAGTAAGACTATGCTTAAAGCATTAATGAATATAGAGTACAAGTAAACATATAATTTACTATGGAGCCATAATATAATTTGATGAGCAATCAAGTCTGAGGAAGCCTTTCCTATAGTAGAATTCTTTATTATACTCGAGTTGTCGTTGAAGCTATATTTTGTGAAGCAAAAAAAAAATTTCCTCTATAATATAATGCATGTTTACATTTCATGTTTATATTAATGTTAATTCCCAAAGTTAGCCATAACCTTAAATTGTTAACTAATTGCCTTGCATGTGTAAATTGTCCAATTCCAGATACGCTTGTATATCTTTAAGGTTCCCTTTGTAGCTTCAAAGAATTAACTATGGTTCGATCAAAGGTGAAATATGAGATGATTGCTAATGAGCAAACGAGGCGCGTGACATTCAAGAAAAGAATGACCGGTTTTCTCAAAAAGCTTGAAGAAATTAAGATTCTATGTGGCATCGATGCCTGTGCAGTTGTTCTGAATGAAGATGGGAGTCAATCGAAAGTCTGGCCTTCCCAGGATGAAGCATTACAGGTTGTCGAGAGGTTTAGAAGTTTACCAGCTCCTGCACAGACGAACAAAATGTTAGATCAAGTTGGGTTTCTCAATCAGAACTTGGCTCGAGTAACCAATAATTTGGAGAGAGAGAGCAAGAAAATTCGGTCATTGGAGATTGAACTACTCTTGGCTGACTGTCTAGACAAAGATGTAGTGGATGTCAGCAACCCACAAGATCTTCATGAGATGCTGCGCCTATTGGAGAGCAAGATTCGAGTGGTTGATTGGAGGGTTGAAGATATTCAGAATACTCCTTCCACCTCGAATGCCGGTGCTAAAGAGAACGAGAATGAACCTAATAATGGTAAAGGGAAGCAGCCCCTTTATCCTTTCTGAAGTTATGTTATAATAATATTGTATGGACTATGTTCTTTAGTTTAATTTTGGTATTTTATTATGAACGAGATTTAATTTACTATCAAATAACTTATTTCGATTTTCACTCTTTTGCAAATTGTTTAATAATGTAATGATGAAAAACTAAGAGGACAATATGAAATGTTTGTCCCAAGTAGTCAGATGAGGTCTAGAGAGGGAGGAGGGGAGGGGATTAATAGACCTCTGTACCTTTTAAAATTTCTCTAACTTTCCTTATCAGTAGCGAAAGCTGATCAAAACTTATGAGATTACTTAGTTGTTCACGAACAAAGCTTGTTCCGCGTAAGCTGACCACTGTTTGATTTTGCTTATCTTTTTCTAATTAAATCAGAGTTGAAACTTGTTATGCAGCGGATTTATGTCAAGTGTTTTTCAAATAAATTTTTCTTACTTAAAGATTTTATCACAAATTTTAAAACTCCTTTTAAAATCTTTAGCTTTTCCAAGTGTTTGTTTGCTTACAGAAATATGCTAGTACGTAAAACAGTAAATCAAGCACAAATAATTTTTGTAGTGTTTATATAGACAAGAATGTATTTTAGTATACTCTTCTAAATCACGAAGATTTATGTTATACTAGAAACACCAAGTAACCACTACACTCTACTTGCGTTTTTACAACAAATGATATAAAGCCGCAAGTGCATAATAGGAAATCATTGAGAAGACCTATCATCTAAAGTATTTTTACTCACAAAGATGGAAAACTACTTCTCATAACTCTTTTATACAGAAATCACTGAGGTTAAAGATATTTTCTTGTTTTCCTCAACTTAGCTTGTCAACATATGACTTCGATGTTTAGTGTTCTGTTCTTGAGTATTGAGACTTAGAAGAATTGTTCGTTGAATTGCTCACAGTTGTTGTGATTGAGTTGTTTTCTCTTACTCTTGAACTTCGAACTATTTATACTTGAAGTTTGGATTCAGCCAATTGAGATAAGACATATTTCATATATTTCTCGAGTACTGGTCCTTATCTCTGAGCGGCTCTCTGCAACTGTTCATTGGACAGACTGATGTGTGGATCTGACATTAGCATTAAATGCACCTTGATGATACGATGTTTCTCTTCAATCATTTGTCTTTAATACTCCTCTCTTGCAACAGTTATTACAATGAGTCCACTTACTAATGTTGGAGTGACTTTCTGATCACTTCTACTCTGCTGATTCATATCAAACTTATCTGATTTGACACTGCTCAAATCCACCAGTCTGATTCCGAACTCAGCATCAGATCAGTAGTCTTTTGGACTGAAATTTAATCTTCTTATTTTACATGTCTTTTCGATTAAATTCTTCATAGGTTTTCCAAGATTCCATTACTTAGCTGATGGCTTTTGAAAATCTCCCTTCACTTCTTCATCTTCATCCAACATGAAATAACCACTTACTCAAGTACCAAATTGCAATTTTCAAATTTCGTATTCACAATAGTAAAATTGCATTTAATTTGAACCCCAACTCAGAATCCATTGTGATTTTATAATTTTTATTACAATGGAACAAAAATCCAGTAACAGATTAGCAAAATCATAATGATTGCTATAATCCCCAAGCGTATTGCATTTACTTCCCTTTTAACCATCCAACCTAATATCAACAATCCCTATTTATACCCCCATTTCTCAGTTTACCAGTTCTGCAGAAATCCCTTCACCAGCGGCGCCTTTCCCAGTTCAAACATCTAGGTGATTTTTCGTTTATTATTTATGAATTTATTTTGGTTCAAATTATTTTCAGGGGTTTTATTCTATCAGAAAAGTGTTGATTTAAGAAATGTTAACTTTTTTATGGTAAAAAGCGTGTATGTTTGCATCTTTTGTTTTGTTTTGCACTCAAAGTGGATTAATGCTTGCTAGATTTATTTATATTGCATGATTTAATGTGGAAATAAAATTCTTGTTAGATTCAGTGGATTTCATAAGGTGATGAGAAACAAATTAATGTGAACACTACCTGTAGTGATGCATCTTACGTCTATCTCGGCACCAAGACCATTAAGGCTTTACCATAGAATGAAAATGCTTCTGCTTTCTCAAAGATTTTGGGCCTCTTATCCTGGTTATGTTCCAATATTTGTGTCTGTATACATGGAAAAAGTAACAAATATTCATTTATCTTGTTGTTTCTAGTTAAGAGTGTATTCTTTGGGAAAATTTCTATAAAATGTAGCAGTAGTTTCATACCAACTTGATCAGCAAATTTGACTTTTCTGTTATAAGAATGCACTTTAGTGGTATCTTGTGGTGCAAAGGTATGTTTTTGGCATACAAACTAGAACTTGGAAATACAGTTTGGTAAAAGTAAGACTATGCTTAAAGCATTAATGAATATAGAGTACAAGTAAACATATAATTTACTATGGAGCCATAATATAATTTGATGAGCAATCAAGTCTGAGGAAGCCTTTCCTATAGTAGAATTCTTTATTATACTCGAGTTGTCGTTGAAGCTATATTTTGTGAAGCAAAAAAAAAATTTCCTCTATAATATAATGCATGTTTACATTTCATGTTTATATTAATGTTAATTCCCAAAGTTAGCCATAACCTTAAATTGTTAACTAATTGCCTTGCATGTGTAAATTGTCCAATTCCAGATACGCTTGTATATCTTTAAGGTTCCCTTTGTAGCTTCAAAGAATTAACTATGGTTCGATCAAAGGTGAAATATGAGATGATTGCTAATGAGCAAACGAGGCGCGTGACATTCAAGAAAAGAATGACCGGTTTTCTCAAAAAGCTTGAAGAAATTAAGATTCTATGTGGCATCGATGCCTGTGCAGTTGTTCTGAATGAAGATGGGAGTCAATCGAAAGTCTGGCCTTCCCAGGATGAAGCATTACAGGTTGTCGAGAGGTTTAGAAGTTTACCAGCTCCTGCACAGACGAACAAAATGTTAGATCAAGCTGGGTTTCTCAATCAGAACTTGGCTCGAGTAACCAATAATTTGGAGAGAGAGAGCAAGAAAATTCGGTCATTGGAGATTGAACTACTCTTGGCTGACTGTCTAGACAAAGATGTAGTGGATGTCAGCAACCCACAAGATCTTCATGAGATGCTGCGCCTATTGGAGAGCAAGATTCGAGTGGTTGATTGGAGGGTTGAAGATATTCAGAATACTCCTTCCACCTCGAATGCCGGTGCTAAAGAGAACGAGAATGAACCTAATAATGGTAAAGGGAAGCAGCCCCTTTATCCTTTCTGAAGTTATGTTATAATAATATTGTATGGACTATGTTCTTTAGTTTAATTTTGGTATTTTATTATGAACGAGATTTAATTTACTATCAAATAACTTATTTCGATTTTCACTCTTTTGCAAATTGTTTAATAATGTAATGATGAAAAACTAAGAGGACAATATGAAATGTTTGTCCCAAGTAGTCAGATGAGGTCTAGAGAGGGAGGAGGGGAGGGGATTAATAGACCTCTGTACCTTTTAAAATTTCTCTAACTTTCCTTATCAGTAGCAAAAGCTGATCAAAACTTATGAGATTACTTAGTTGTTCACGAACAAAGCTTGTTCCGCGTAAGCTGACCACTGTTTGATTTTGCTTATCTTTTTCTAATTAAATCAGAGTTGAAACTTGTTATGCAGCGGATTTATGTCAAGTGTTTTTCAAATAAATTTTTCTTACTTAAAGATTTTATCACAAATTTTAAAACTCCTTTTAAAATCTTTAGCTTTTCCAAGTGTTTGTTTGCTTACAGAAATATGCTAGTACGTAAAACAGTAAATCAAGCACAAATAATTTTTGTAGTGTTTATATAGACAAGAATGTATTTTAGTATACTCTTCTAAATCACGAAGATTTATTTTATACTAGAAACACCAAGTAACCACTACACTCTACTTGCGTTTTTACAACAAATGATATAAAGCCGCAAGTGCATAATAGGAAATCATTGAGAAGACCTATCATCTAAAGTATTTTTACTCACAAAGATGGAAAACTACTTCTCATAACTCTTTTATACAGAAATCACTGAGGTTAAAGATATTTTCTTGTTTTCCTCAACTTAGCTTGTCAACATATGACTTCGCTGTTTAGTGTTCTGTTCTTGAGTATTGAGACTTAGAAGAATTGTTCGTTGAATTGCTCACAGTTGTTGTGATTGAGTTGTTTTCTCTTACTCTTGAACTTCGAACTATTTATACTTGAAGTTTGGATTCAGCCAATTGAGATAAGACATATTTCATATATTTCTCGAGTACTGGTCCTTATCTCTGAGCGGCT
This sequence comes from Penstemon eatonii, assembly GCA_038501285.1. NCBI lineage: Eukaryota > Viridiplantae > Streptophyta > Magnoliopsida > Lamiales > Plantaginaceae > Penstemon > Penstemon eatonii. The sequence goes on along the minus strand of CM076715.1, from coordinate 52,093,455 downwards.
CTCTGCAACTGTTCATTGGACAGACTGATGTGTGGATCTGACATTAGCATTAAATGCACCTTGATGATACGATGTTTCTCTTCAATCATTTGTCTTTAATACTCCTCTCTTGCAACAGTTATTACAATGAGTCCACTTACTAATGTTGGAGTGACTTTCTGATCACTTCTACTCTGCTGATTCATATCAAACTTATCTGATTTGACACTGCTCAAATCCACCAGTCTGATTCCGAACTCAGCATCAGATCAGTAGTCTTTTGGACTGAAATTTAATCTTCTTATTTTACATGTCTTTTCGATTAAATTCTTCATAGGTTTTCCAAGATTCCATTACTTAGCTGATGGCTTTTGAAAATCTCCCTTCACTTCTTCATCTTCATCCAACATGAAATAACCACTTACTCAAGTACCAAATTGCAATTTTCAAATTTCGTATTCACAATAGTAAAATTGCATTTAATTTGAACCCCAACTCAGAATCCATTGTGATTTTATAATTTTTATTACAATGGAACAAAAATCCAGTAACAGATTAGCAAAATCATAATGATTGCTATAATCCCCAAGCGTATTGCATTTACTTCCCTTTTAACCATCCAACCTAATATCAACAATCCCTATTTATACCCCCATTTCTCAGTTTACCAGTTCTGCAGAAATCCCTTCACCAGCGGCGCCTTTCCCAGTTCAAACATCTAGGTGATTTTTCGTTTATTATTTATGAATTTATTTTGGTTCAAATTATTTTCAGGGGTTTTATTCTATCAGAAAAGTGTTGATTTAAGAAATGTTAACTTTTTTATGGTAAAAAGCGTGTATGTTTGCATCTTTTGTTTCGTTTTGCACTCAAAGTGGATTAATGCTTGCTAGATTTATTTATATTGCATGATTTATTGTGGAAATAAAATTCTTGTTAGATTCAGTGGATTTCATAAGGTGATGAGAAACAAATTAATGTGAACACTACCTGTAGTGATGCATCTTACGTCTATCTCGGCACCAAGACCATTAAGGCTTTACCATAGAATGAAAATGCTTCTGCTTTCTCAAAGATTTTGGGCCTCTTATCCTGGTTATGTTCCAATATTTGTGTCTGTATACATGGAAAAAGTAACAAATATTCATTTATCTTGTTGTTTCTAGTTAAGAGTGTATTCTTTGGGATAATTTCTATAAAATGTAGCAGTAGTTTCATACCAACTTGATCAGCAAATTTGACTTTTCTGTTATAAGAATGCACTTTAGTGGTATCTTGTGGTGCAAAGGTATGTTTTTGGCATACAAACTAGAACTTGGAAATACAGTTTGGTAAAAGTAAGACTATGCTTAAAGCATTAATGAATATAGAGTACAAGTAAACATATAATTTACTATGGAGCCATAATATAATTTGATGAGCAATCAAGTCTGAGGAAGCCTTTCCTATAGTAGAATTCTTTATTATACTCGAGTTGTCGTTGAAGCTATATTTTGTGAAGCAAAAAAAAAATTTCCTCTATAATATAATGCATGTTTACATTTCATGTTTATATTAATGTTAATTCCCAAAGTTAGCCATAACCTTAAATTGTTAACTAATTGCCTTGCATGTGTAAATTGTCCAATTCCAGATACGCTTGTATATCTTTAAGGTTCCCTTTGTAGCTTCAAAAAATTAACTATGGTTCGATCAAAGGTGAAATATGAGATGATTGCTAATGAGCAAACGAGGCGCGTGACATTCAAGAAAAGAATGACCGGTTTTCTCAAAAAGCTTGAAGAAATTAAGATTCTATGTGGCATCGATGCCTGTGCAGTTGTTCTGAATGAAGATGGGAGTCAATCGAAAGTCTGGCCTTCCCAGGATGAAGCATTACAGGTTGTCGAGAGGTTTAGAAGTTTACCAGCTCCTGCACAGACGAACAAAATGTTAGATCAAGCTGGGTTTCTCAATCAGAACTTGGCTCGAGTAACCAATAATTTGGAGAGAGAGAGCAAGAAAATTCGGTCATTGGAGATTGAACTACTCTTGGCTGACTGTCTAGACAAAGATGTAGTGGATGTCAGCAACCCACAAGATCTTCATGAGATGCTGCGCCTATTGGAGAGCAAGATTCGAGTGGTTGATTGGAGGGTTGAAGATATTCAGAATACTCCTTCCACCTCGAATGCCGGTGCTAAAGAGAACGAGAATGAACCTAATAATGGTAAAGGGAAGCAGCCCCTTTATCCTTTCTGAAGTTATGTTATAATAATATTGTATGGACTATGTTCTTTAGTTTAATTTTGGTATTTTATTATGAACGAGATTTAATTTACTATCAAATAACTTATTTCGATTTTCACTCTTTTGCAAATTGTTTAATAATGTAATGATGAAAAACTAAGAGGACAATATGAAATGTTTGTCCCAAGTAGTCAGATGAGGTCTAGAGATGGAGGAGGGGAGGGGATTAATAGACCTCTGTACCTTTTAAAATTTCTCTAACTTTCCTTATCAGTAGCGAAAGCTGATCAAAACTTATGAGATTACTTAGTTGTTCACGAACAAAGCTTGTTCCGCGTAAGCTGACCACTGTTTGATTTTGCTTATCTGTTTCTAATTAAATCAGAGTTGAAACTTGTTATGCAGCGGATTTATGTCAAGTGTTTTTCAAATAAATTTTTCTTACTTAAAGATTTTATCACAAATTTTAAAACTCCTTTTAAAATCTTTAGCTTTTCCAAGTGTTTGTTTGCTTTCAGAAATATGCTAGTACGTAAAACAGTAAATCAAGCACAAATAATTTTTGTAGTGTTTATATAGACAAGAATGTATTTTAGTATACTCTTCTAAATCACGAAGATTTATGTTATACTAGAAACACCAAGTAACCACTACACTCTACTTGCGTTTTTACAACAAATGATATAAAGCCGCAAGTGCATAATAGGAAATCATTGAGAAGACCTATCATCTAAAGTATTTTTACTCACAAAGATGGAAAACTACTTCTCATAACTCTTTTATACAGAAATCACTGAGGTTAAAGATATTTTCTTGTTTTCCTCAACTTAGCTTGTCAACATATGACTTCGCTGTTTAGTGTTCTGTTCTTGAGTATTGAGACTTAGAAGAATTGTTCGTTGAATTGCTCACAGTTGTTGTGATTGAGTTGTTTTCTCTTACTCTTGAACTTCGAACTATTTATACTTGAAGTTTGGATTCAGCCAATTGAGATAAGACATATTTCATATATTTCTCGAGTACTGGTCCTTATCTCTGAGCGGCTCTCTGCAACTGTTCATTGGACAGACTGATGTGTGGATCTGACATTAGCATTAAATGCACCTTGATGATACGATGTTTCTCTTCAATCATTTGTCTTTAATACTCCTCTCTTGCAACAGTTATTACAATGAGTCCACTTACTAATGTTGGAGTGACTTTCTGATCACTTCTACTCTGCTGATTCATATCAAACTTATCTGATTTGACACTGCTCAAATCCACCAGTCTGATTCCGAACTCAGCATCAGATCAGTAGTCTTTTGGACTGAAATTTAATCTTCTTATTTTACATGTCTTTTCGATTAAATTCTTCATAGGTTTTCCAAGATTCCATTACTTAGCTGATGGCTTTTGAAAATCTCCCTTCACTTCTTCATCTTCATCCAACATGAAATAACCACTTACTCAAGTACCAAATTGCAATTTTCAAATTTCGTATTCACAATAGTAAAATTGCATTTAATTTGAACCCCAACTCAGAATCCATTGTGATTTTATAATTTTTATTACAATGGAACAAAAATCCAGTAACAGATTAGCAAAATCATAATGATTGCTATAATCCCCAAGCGTATTGCATTTACTTCCCTTTTAACCATCCAACCTAATATCAACAATCCCTATTTATACCCCCATTTCTCAGTTTACCAGTTCTGCAGAAATCCCTTCACCAGCGGCGCCTTTCCCAGTTCAAACATCTAGGTGATTTTTCGTTTATTATTTATGAATTTATTTTGGTTCAAATTATTTTCAGGGGTTTTATTCTATCAGAAAAGTGTTGATTTAAGAAATGTTAACTTTTTTATGGTAAAAAGCGTGTATGTTTGCATCTTTTGTTTCGTTTTGCACTCAAAGTGGATTAATGCTTGCTAGATTTATTTATATTGCATGATTTATTGTGGAAATAAAATTCTTGTTAGATTCAGTGGATTTCATAAGGTGATGAGAAACAAATTAATGTGAACACTACCTGTAGTGATGCATCTTACGTCTATCTCGGCACCAAGACCATTAAGGCTTTACCATAGAATGAAAATGCTTCTGCTTTCTCAAAGATTTTGGGCCTCTTATCCTGGTTATGTTCCAATATTTGTGTCTGTATACATGGAAAAAGTAACAAATATTCATTTATCTTGTTGTTTCTAGTTAAGAGTGTATTCTTTGGGAAAATTTCTATAAAATGTAGCAGTAGTTTCATACCAACTTGATCAGCAAATTTGACTTTTCTGTTATAAGAATGCACTTTAGTGGTATCTTGTGGTGCAAAGGTATGTTTTTGGCATACAAACTAGAACTTGGAAATACAGTTTGGTAAAAGTAAGACTATGCTTAAAGCATTAATGAATATAGAGTACAAGTAAACATATAATTTACTATGGAGCCATAATATAATTTGATGAGCAATCAAGTCTGAGGAAGCCTTTCCTATAGTAGAATTCTTTATTATACTCGAGTTGTCGTTGAAGCTATATTTTGTGAAGCAAAAAAAAAATTTCCTCTATAATATAATGCATGTTTACATTTCATGTTTATATTAATGTTAATTCCCAAAGTTAGCCATAACCTTAAATTGTTAACTAATTGCCTTGCATGTGTAAATTGTCCAATTCCAGATACGCTTGTATATCTTTAAGGTTCCCTTTGTAGCTTCAAAGAATTAACTATGGTTCGATCAAAGGTGAAATATGAGATGATTGCTAATGAGCAAACGAGGCGCGTGACATTCAAGAAAAGAATGACCGGTTTTCTCAAAAAGCTTGAAGAAATTAAGATTCTATGTGGCATCGATGCCTGTGCAGTTGTTCTGAATGAAGATGGGAGTCAATCGAAAGTCTGGCCTTCCCAGGATGAAGCATTACAGGTTGTCGAGAGGTTTAGAAGTTTACCAGCTCCTGCACAGACGAACAAAATGTTAGATCAAGCTGGGTTTCTCAATCAGAACTTGGCTCGAGTAACCAATAATTTGGAGAGAGAGAGCAAGAAAATTCGGTCATTGGAGATTGAACTACTCTTGGCTGACTGTCTAGACAAAGATGTAGTGGATGTCAGCAACCCACAAGATCTTCATGAGATGCTGCGCCTATTGGAGAGCAAGATTCGAGTGGTTGATTGGAGGGTTGAAGATATTCAGAATACTCCTTCCACCTCGAATGCCGGTGCTAAAGAGAACGAGAATGAACCTAATAATGGTAAAGGGAAGCAGCCCCTTTATCCTTTCTGAAGTTATGTTATAATAATATTGTATGGACTATGTTCTTTAGTTTAATTTTGGTATTCTATTATGAACGAGATTTAATTTACTATCAAATAACTTATTTCGATTTTCACTCTTTTGCAAATTGTTTAATAATGTAATGATGAAAAACTAAGAGGACAATATGAAATGTTTGTCCCAAGTAGTCAGATGAGGTCTAGAGATGGAGGAGGGGAGGGGATTAATAGACCTCTGTACCTTTTAAAATTTCTCTAACTTTCCTTATCAGTAGCGAAAGCTGATCAAAACTTATGAGATTACTTAGTTGTTCACGAACAAAGCTTGTTCCGCGTAAGCTGACCACTGTTTGATTTTGCTTATCTAAAACTCCTTTTAAAATCTTTAGCTTTTCCAAGTGTTTGTTTGCTTTCAGAAATATGCTAGTACGTAAAACAGTAAATCAAGCACAAATAATTTTTGTAGTGTTTATATAGACAAGAATGTATTTTAGTATACTCTTCTAAATCACGAAGATTTATGTTATACTAGAAACACCAAGTAACCACTACACTCTACTTGCGTTTTTACAACAAATGATATAAAGCCGCAAGTGCATAATAGGAAATCATTGAGAAGACCTATCATCTAAAGTATTTTTACTCACAAAGATGGAAAACTACTTCTCATAACTCTTTTATACAGAAATCACTGAGGTTAAAGATATTTTCTTGTTTTCCTCAACTTAGCTTGTCAACATATGACTTCGCTGTTTAGTGTTCTGTTCTTGAGTATTGAGACTTAGAAGAATTGTTCGTTGAATTGCTCACAGTTGTTGTGATTGAGTTGTTTTCTCTTACTCTTGAACTTCGAACTATTTATACTTGAAGTTTGGATTCAGCCAATTGAGATAAGACATATTTCATATATTTCTCGAGTACTGGTCCTTATCTCTGAGCGGCTCTCTGCAACTGTTCATTGGACAGACTGATGTGTGGATCTGACATTAGCATTAAATGCACCTTGATGATACGATGTTTCTCTTCAATCATTTGTCTTTAATACTCCTCTCTTGCAACAGTTATTACAATGAGTCCACTTACTAATGTTGGAGTGACTTTCTGATCACTTCTACTCTGCTGATTCATATCAAACTTATCTGATTTGACACTGCTCAAATCCACCAGTCTGATTCCGAACTCAGCATCAGATCAGTAGTCTTTTGGACTGAAATTTAATCTTCTTATTTTACATGTCTTTTCGATTAAATTCTTCATAGGTTTTCCAAGATTCCATTACTTAGCTGATGGCTTTTGAAAATCTCCCTTCACTTCTTCATCTTCATCCAACATGAAATAACCACTTACTCAAGTACCAAATTGCAATTTTCAAATTTCGTATTCACAATAGTAAAATTGCATTTAATTTGAACCCCAACTCAGAATCCATTGTGATTTTATAATTTTTATTACAATGGAACAAAAATCCAGTAACAGATTAGCAAAATCATAATGATTGCTATAATCCCCAAGCGTATTGCATTTACTTCCCTTTTAACCATCCAACCTAATATCAACAATCCCTATTTATACCCCCATTTCTCAGTTTACCAGTTCTGCAGAAATCCCTTCACCAGCGGCGCCTTTCCCAGTTCAAACATCTAGGTGATTTTTCGTTTATTATTTATGAATTTATTTTGGTTCAAATTATTTTCAGGGGTTTTATTCTATCAGAAAAGTGTTGATTTAAGAAATGTTAACTTTTTTATGGTAAAAAGCGTGTATGTTTGCATCTTTTGTTTCGTTTTGCACTCAAAGTGGATTAATGCTTGCTAGATTTATTTATATTGCATGATTTATTGTGGAAATAAAATTCTTGTTAGATTCAGTGGATTTCATAAGGTGATGAGAAACAAATTAATGTGAACACTACCTGTAGTGATGCATCTTACGTCTATCTCGGCACCAAGACCATTAAGGCTTTACCATAGAATGAAAATGCTTCTGCTTTCTCAAAGATTTTGGGCCTCTTATCCTGGTTATGTTCCAATATTTGTGTCTGTATACATGGAAAAAGTAACAAATATTCATTTATCTTGTTGTTTCTAGTTAAGAGTGTATTCTTTGGGAAAATTTCTATAAAATGTAGCAGTAGTTTCATACCAACTTGATCAGCAAATTTGACTTTTCTGTTATAAGAATGCACTTTAGTGGTATCTTGTGGTGCAAAGGTATGTTTTTGGCATACAAACTAGAACTTGGAAATACAGTTTGGTAAAAGTAAGACTATGCTTAAAGCATTAATGAATATAGAGTACAAGTAAACATATAATTTACTATGGAGCCATAATATAATTTGATGAGCAATCAAGTCTGAGGAAGCCTTTCCTATAGTAGAATTCTTTATTATACTCGAGTTGTCGTTGAAGCTATATTTTGTGAAGCAAAAAAAAAATTTCCTCTATAATATAATGCATGTTTACATTTCATGTTTATATTAATGTTAATTCCCAAAGTTAGCCATAACCTTAAATTGTTAACTAATTGCCTTGCATGTGTAAATTGTCCAATTCCAGATACGCTTGTATATCTTTAAGGTTCCCTTTGTAGCTTCAAAGAATTAACTATGGTTCGATCAAAGGTGAAATATGAGATGATTGCTAATGAGCAAACGAGGCGCGTGACATTCAAGAAAAGAATGACCGGTTTTCTCAAAAAGCTTGAAGAAATTAAGATTCTATGTGGCATCGATGCCTGTGCAGTTGTTCTGAATGAAGATGGGAGTCAATCGAAAGTCTGGCCTTCCCAGGATGAAGCATTACAGGTTGTCGAGAGGTTTAGAAGTTTACCAGCTCCTGCACAGACGAACAAAATGTTAGATCAAGCTGGGTTTCTCAATCAGAACTTGGCTCGAGTAACCAATAATTTGGAGAGAGAGAGCAAGAAAATTCGGTCATTGGAGATTGAACTACTCTTGGCTGACTGTCTAGACAAAGATGTAGTGGATGTCAGCAACCCACAAGATCTTCATGAGATGCTGCGCCTATTGGAGAGCAAGATTCGAGTGGTTGATTGGAGGGTTGAAGATATTCAGAATACTCCTTCCACCTCGAATGCCGGTGCTAAAGAGAACGAGAATGAACCTAATAATGGTAAAGGGAAGCAGCCCCTTTATCCTTTCTGAAGTTATGTTATAATAATATTGTATGGACTATGTTCTTTAGTTTAATTTTGGTATTCTATTATGAACGAGATTTAATTTACTATCAAATAACTTATTTCGATTTTCACTCTTTTGCAAATTGTTTAATAATGTAATGATGAAAAACTAAGAGGACAATATGAAATGTTTGTCCCAAGTAGTCAGATGAGGTCTAGAGATGGAGGAGGGGAGGGGATTAATAGACCTCTGTACCTTTTAAAATTTCTCTAACTTTCCTTATCAGTAGCGAAAGCTGATCAAAACTTATGAGATTACTTAGTTGTTCACGAACAAAGCTTGTTCCGCGTAAGCTGACCACTGTTTGATTTTGCTTATCTAAAACTCCTTTTAAAATCTTTAGCTTTTCCAAGTGTTTGTTTGCTTTCAGAAATATGCTAGTACGTAAAACAGTAAATCAAGCACAAATAATTTTTGTAGTGTTTATATAGACAAGAATGTATTTTAGTATACTCTTCTAAATCACGAAGATTTATGTTATACTAGAAACACCAAGTAACCACTACACTCTACTTGCGTTTTTACAACAAATGATATAAAGCCGCAAGTGCATAATAGGAAATCATTGAGAAGACCTATCATCTAAAGTATTTTTACTCACAAAGATGGAAAACTACTTCTCATAACTCTTTTATACAGAAATCACTGAGGTTAAAGATATTTTCTTGTTTTCCTCAACTTAGCTTGTCAACATATGACTTCGCTGTTTAGTGTTCTGTTCTTGAGTATTGAGACTTAGAAGAATTGTTCGTTGAATTGCTCACAGTTGTTGTGATTGAGTTGTTTTCTCTTACTCTTGAACTTCGAACTATTTATACTTGAAGTTTGGATTCAGCCAATTGAGATAAGACATATTTCATATATTTCTCGAGTACTGGTCCTTATCTCTGAGCGGCTCTCTGCAACTGTTCATTGGACAGACTGATGTGTGGATCTGACATTAGCATTAAATGCACCTTGATGATACGATGTTTCTCTTCAATCATTTGTCTTTAATACTCCTCTCTTGCAACAGTTATTACAATGAGTCCACTTACTAATGTTGGAGTGACTTTCTGATCACTTCTACTCTGCTGATTCATATCAAACTTATCTGATTTGACACTGCTCAAATCCACCAGTCTGATTCCGAACTCAGCATCAGATCAGTAGTCTTTTGGACTGAAATTTAATCTTCTTATTTTACATGTCTTTTCGATTAAATTCTTCATAGGTTTTCCAAGATTCCATTACTTAGCTGATGGCTTTTGAAAATCTCCCTTCACTTCTTCATCTTCATCCAACATGAAATAACCACTTACTCAAGTACCAAATTGCAATTTTCAAATTTCGTATTCACAATAGTAAAATTGCATTTAATTTGAACCCCAACTCAGAATCCATTGTGATTTTATAATTTTTATTACAATGGAACAAAAATCCAGTAACAGATTAGCAAAATCATAATGATTGCTATAATCCCCAAGCGTATTGCATTTACTTCCCTTTTAACCATCCAACCTAATATCAACAATCCCTATTTATACCCCCATTTCTCAGTTTACCAGTTCTGCAGAAATCCCTTCACCAGCGGCGCCTTTCCCAGTTCAAACATCTAGGTGATTTTTCGTTTATTATTTATGAATTTATTTTGGTTCAAATTATTTTCAGGGGTTTTATTCTATCAGAAAAGTGTTGATTTAAGAAATGTTAACTTTTTTATGGTAAAAAGCGTGTATGTTTGCATCTTTTGTTTCGTTTTGCACTCAAAGTGGATTAATGCTTGCTAGATTTATTTATATTGCATGATTTAATGTGGAAATAAAATTCTTGTTAGATTCAGTGGATTTCATAAGGTGATGAGAAACAAATTAATGTGAACACTACCTGTAGTGATGCATCTTACGTCTATCTCGGCAACAAGACCATTAAGGCTTTACCATAGAATGAAAATGCTTCTGCTTTCTCAAAGATTTTGGGCCTCTTATCCTGGTTATGTTCAAATATTTGTGTCTGTATACATGGAAAAAGTAACAAATATTCATTTATCTTGTTGTTTCTAGTTAAGAGTGTATTCTTTGGGAAAATTTCTATAAAATGTAGCAGTAGTTTCATACCAACTTGATCAGCAAATTTGACTTTTCTGTTATAAGAATGCACTTTAGTGGTATCTTGTGGTGCAAAGGTATGTTTTTGGCATACAAACTAGAACTTGGAAATACAGTTTGGTAAAAGTAAGACTATGCTTAAAGCATTAATGAATATAGAGTACAAGTAAACATATAATTTACTATGGAGCCATAATATAATTTGATGAGCAATCAAGTCTGAGGAAGCCTTTCCTATAGTAGAATTCTTTATTATAGTCGAGTTGTCGTTGAAGCTATATTTTGTGAAGCAAAAAAAAAATTTCCTCTATAATATAATGCATGTTTACATTTCATGTTTATATTAATGTTAATTCCCAAAGTTAGCCATAACCTTAAATTGTTAACTAATTGCCTTGCATGTGTAAATTGTCCAATTCCAGATACGCTTGTATATCTTTAAGGTTCCCTTTGTAGCTTCAAAGAATTAACTATGGTTCGATCAAAGGTGAAATATGAGATGATTGCTAATGAGCAAACGAGGCGCGTGACATTCAAGAAAAGAATGACCGGTTTTCTCAAAAAGCTTGAAGAAATTAAGATTCTATGTGGCATCGATGCCTGTGCAGTTGTTCTGAATGAAGATGGGAGTCAATCGAAAGTCTGGCCTTCCCAGGATGAAGCATTACAGGTTGTCGAGAGTTTTAGAAGTTTACCAGCTCCTGCACAGACGAACAAAATGTTAGATCAAGCTGGGTTTCTCAATCAGAACTTGGCTCGAGTAACCAATAATTTGGAGAGAGAGAGCAAGAAAATTCGGTCATTGGAGATTGAACTACTCTTGGCTGACTGTCTAGACAAAGATGTAGTGGATGTCAGCAACCCACAAGATCTTCATGAGATGCTGCGCCTGTTGGAGAGCAAGATTCGAGTGGTTGATTGGAGGGTTGAAGATATTCAGAATACTCCTTCCACCTCGAATGCTGGTGCTAAAGAGAACGAGAATGAACCTAATAATGGTAAAGGGAAGCAGCCCCTTTATCCTTTCTGAAGTTATGTTATAATAATATTGTATGGACTATGTTCTTTAGTTTAATTTTGGTATTTTATTATGAACGAGATTTAATTTACTATGAAATAACTTATTTCGATTTTCACTCTTTTGCAAATTGTTTAATAATGTAATGATGAAAAACTAAGAGGACAATATGAAATGTTTGTCCCAAGTAGTCAGATGAGGTCTAGAGATGGAGGAGGGGAGGGGATTAATAGACCTCTGTACCTTTTAAAATTTCTCTAACTTTCCTTATCAGTAGCGAAAGCTGATCAAAACTTATGAGATTACTTAGTTGTTCACGAACAAAGCTTGTTCCGCGTAAGCTGACCACTGTTTGATTTTGCTTATCTGTTTCTAATTAAATCAGAGTTGAAACTTGTTATGCAGCGGATTTATGTCAAGTGTTTTTCAAATAAATTTTTCTTACTTAAAGATTTTATCACAAATTTTAAAACTCCTTTTAAAATCTTTAGCTTTTCCAAGTGTTTGTTTGCTTTCAGAAATATGCTAGTACGTAAAACAGTAAATCAAGCACAAATAATTTTTGTAGTGTTTATATAGACAAGAATGTATTTTAGTATACTCTTCTAAATCACGAAGATTTATGTTATACTAGAAACACCAAGTAACCACTACACTCTACTTGCGTTTTTACAACAAATGATATAAAGCCGCAAGTGCATAATAGGAAATCATTGAGAAGACCTATCATCTAAAGTATTTTTACTCACAAAGATGGAAAACTACTTCTCATAACTCTTTTATACAGAAATCACTGAGGTTAAAGATATTTTCTTGTTTTCCTCAACTTAGCTTGTCAACATATGACTTCGCTGTTTAGTGTTCTGTTCTTGAGTATTGAGACTTAGAAGAATTGTTCGTTGAATTGCTCACAGTTGTTGTGATTGAGTTGTTTTCTCTTACTCTTGAACTTCGAACTATTTATACTTGAAGTTTGGATTCAGCCAATTGAGATAAGACATATTTCATATATTTCTCGAGTACTGGTCCTTATCTCTGAGCGGCTCTCTGCAACTGTTCATTGGACAGACTGATGTGTGGATCTGACATTAGCATTAAATGCACCTTGATGATACGATGTTTCTCTTCAATCATTTGTCTTTAATACTCCTCTCTTGCAACAGTTATTACAATGAGTCCACTTACTAATGTTGGAGTGACTTTCTGATCACTTCTACTCTGCTGATTCATATCAAACTTATCTGATTTGACACTGCTCAAATCCACCAGTCTGATTCCGAACTCAGCATCAGATCAGTAGTCTTTTGGACTGAAATTTAATCTTCTTATTTTACATGTCTTTTCGATTAAATTCTTCATAGGTTTTCCAAGATTCCATTACTTAGCTGATGGCTTTTGAAAATCTCCCTTCACTTCTTCATCTTCATCCAACATGAAATAACCACTTACTCAAGTACCAAATTGCAATTTTCAAATTTCGTATTCACAATAGTAAAATTGCATTTAATTTGAACCCCAACTCAGAATCCATTGTGATTTTATAATTTTTATTACAATGGAACAAAAATCCAGTAACAGATTAGCAAAATCATAATGATTGCTATAATCCCCAAGCGTATTGCATTTACTTCCCTTTTAACCATCCAACCTAATATCAACAATCCCTATTTATACCCCCATTTCTCAGTTTACCAGTTCTGCAGAAATCCCTTCACCAGCGGCGCCTTTCCCAGTTCAAACATCTAGGTGATTTTTCGTTTATTATTTATGAATTTATTTTGGTTCAAATTATTTTCAGGGGTTTTATTCTATCAGAAAAGTGTTGATTTAAGAAATGTTAACTTTTTTATGGTAAAAAGCGTGTATGTTTGCATCTTTTGTTTCGTTTTGCACTCAAAGTGGATTAATGCTTGCTAGATTTATTTATATTGCATGATTTATTGTGGAAATAAAATTCTTGTTAGATTCAGTGGATTTCATAAGGTGATGAGAAACAAATTAATGTGAACACTACCTGTAGTGATGCATCTTACGTCTATCTCGGCACCAAGACCATTAAGGCTTTACCATAGAATGAAAATGCTTCTGCTTTCTCAAAGATTTTGGGCCTCTTATCCTGGTTATGTTCCAATATTTGTGTCTGTATACATGGAAAAAGTAACAAATATTCATTTATCTTGTTGTTTCTAGTTAAGAGTGTATTCTTTGGGAAAATTTCTATAAAATGTAGCAGTAGTTTCATACCAACTTGATCAGCAAATTTGACTTTTCTGTTATAAGAATGCACTTTAGTGGTATCTTGTGGTGCAAAGGTATGTTTTTGGCATACAAACTAGAACTTGGAAATACAGTTTGGTAAAAGTAAGACTATGCTTAAAGCATTAATGAATATAGAGTACAAGTAAACATATAATTTACTATGGAGCCATAATATAATTTGATGAGCAATCAAGTCTGAGGAAGCCTTTCCTATAGTAGAATTCTTTATTATACTCGAGTTGTCGTTGAAGCTATATTTTGTGAAGCAAAAAAAAAATTTCCTCTATAATATAATGCATGTTTACATTTCATGTTTATATTAATGTTAATTCCCAAAGTTAGCCATAACCTTAAATTGTTAACTAATTGCCTTGCATGTGTAAATTGTCCAATTCCAGATACGCTTGTATATCTTTAAGGTTCCCTTTGTAGCTTCAAAGAATTAACTATGGTTCGATCAAAGGTGAAATATGAGATGATTGCTAATGAGCAAACGAGGCGCGTGACATTCAAGAAAAGAATGACCGGTTTTCTCAAAAAGCTTGAAGAAATTAAGATTCTATGTGGCATCGATGCCTGTGCAGTTGTTCTGAATGAAGATGGGAGTCAATCGAAAGTCTGGCCTTCCCAGGATGAAGCATTACAGGTTGTCGAGAGGTTTAGAAGTTTACCAGCTCCTGCACAGACGAACAAAATGTTAGATCAAGCTGGGTTTCTCAATCAGAACTTGGCTCGAGTAACCAATAATTTGGAGAGAGAGAGCAAGAAAATTCGGTCATTGGAGATTGAACTACTCTTGGCTGACTGTCTAGACAAAGATGTAGTGGATGTCAGCAACCCACAAGATCTTCATGAGATGCTGCGCCTATTGGAGAGCAAGATTCGAGTGGTTGATTGGAGGGTTGAAGATATTCAGAATACTCCTTCCACCTCGAATGCCGGTGCTAAAGAGAACGAGAATGAACCTAATAATGGTAAAGGGAAGCAGCCCCTTTATCCTTTCTGAAGTTATGTTATAATAATATTGTATGGACTATGTTCTTTAGTTTAATTTTGGTATTCTATTATGAACGAGATTTAATTTACTATGAAATAACTTATTTCGATTTTCACTCTTTTGCAAATTGTTTAATAATGTAATGATGAAAAACTAAGAGGACAATATGAAATGTTTGTCCCAAGTAGTCAGATGAGGTCTAGAGATGGAGGAGGGGAGGGGATTAATAGACCTCTGTACCTTTTAAAATTTCTCTAACTTTCCTTATCAGTAGCGAAAGCTGATCAAAACTTATGAGATTACTTAGTTGTTCACGAACAAAGCTTGTTCCGCGTAAGCTGACCACTGTTTGATTTTGCTTATCTGTTTCTAATTAAATCAGAGTTGAAACTTGTTATGCAGCGGATTTATGTCAAGTGTTTTTCAAATAAATTTTTCTTACTTAAAGATTTTATCACAAATTTTAAAACTCCTTTTAAAATCTTTAGCTTTTCCAAGTGTTTGTTTGCTTTCAGAAATATGCTAGTACGTAAAACAGTAAATCAAGCACAAATAATTTTTGTAGTGTTTATATAGACAAGAATGTATTTTAGTATACTCTTCTAAATCACGAAGATTTATGTTATACTAGAAACACCAAGTAACCACTACACTCTACTTGCGTTTTTACAACAAATGATATAAAGCCGCAAGTGCATAATAGGAAATCATTGAGAAGACCTATCATCTAAAGTATTTTTACTCACAAAGATGGAAAACTACTTCTCATAACTCTTTTATACAGAAATCACTGAGGTTAAAGATATTTTCTTGTTTTCCTCAACTTAGCTTGTCAACATATGACTTCGCTGTTTAGTGTTCTGTTCTTGAGTATTGAGACTTAGAAGAATTGTTCGTTGAATTGCTCACAGTTGTTGTGATTGAGTTGTTTTCTCTTACTCTTGAACTTCGAACTATTTATACTTGAAGTTTGGATTCAGCCAATTGAGATAAGACATATTTCATATATTTCTCGAGTACTGGTCCTTATCTCTGAGCGGCTCTCTGCAACTGTTCATTGGACAGACTGATGTGTGGATCTGACATTAGCATTAAATGCACCTTGATGATACGATGTTTCTCTTCAATCATTTGTCTTTAATACTCCTCTCTTGCAACAGTTATTACAATGAGTCCACTTACTAATGTTGGAGTGACTTTCTGATCACTTCTACTCTGCTGATTCATATCAAACTTATCTGATTTGACACTGCTCAAATCCACCAGTCTGATTCCGAACTCAGCATCAGATCAGTAGTCTTTTGGACTGAAATTTAATCTTCTTATTTTACATGTCTTTTCGATTAAATTCTTCATAGGTTTTCCAAGATTCCATTACTTAGCTGATGGCTTTTGAAAATCTCCCTTCACTTCTTCATCTTCATCCAACATGAAATAACCACTTACTCAAGTACCAAATTGCAATTTTCAAATTTCGTATTCACAATAGTAAAATTGCATTTAATTTGAACCCCAACTCAGAATCCATTGTGATTTTATAATTTTTATTACAATGGAACAAAAATCCAGTAACAGATTAGCAAAATCATAATGATTGCTATAATCCCCAAGCGTATTGCATTTACTTCCCTTTTAACCATCCAACCTAATATCAACAATCCCTATTTATACCCCCATTTCTCAGTTTACCAGTTCTGCAGAAATCCCTTCACCAGCGGCGCCTTTCCCAGTTCAAACATCTAGGTGATTTTTCGTTTATTATTTATGAATTTATTTTGGTTCAAATTATTTTCAGGGGTTTTATTCTATCAGAAAAGTGTTGATTTAAGAAATGTTAACTTTTTTATGGTAAAAAGCGTGTATGTTTGCATCTTTTGTTTCGTTTTGCACTCAAAGTGGATTAATGCTTGCTAGATTTATTTATATTGCATGATTTAATGTGGAAATAAAATTCTTGTTAGATTCAGTGGATTTCATAAGGTGATGAGAAACAAATTAATGTGAACACTACCTGTAGTGATGCATCTTACGTCTATCTCGGCAACAAGACCATTAAGGCTTTACCATAGAATGAAAATGCTTCTGCTTTCTCAAAGATTTTGGGCCTCTTATCCTGGTTATGTTCAAATATTTGTGTCTGTATACATGGAAAAAGTAACAAATATTCATTTATCTTGTTGTTTCTAGTTAAGAGTGTATTCTTTGGGAAAATTTCTATAAAATGTAGCAGTAGTTTCATACCAACTTGATCAGCAAATTTGACTTTTCTGTTATAAGAATGCACTTTAGTGGTATCTTGTGGTGCAAAGGTATGTTTTTGGCATACAAACTAGAACTTGGAAATACAGTTTGGTAAAAGTAAGACTATGCTTAAAGCATTAATGAATATAGAGTACAAGTAAACATATAATTTACTATGGAGCCATAATATAATTTGATGAGCAATCAAGTCTGAGGAAGCCTTTCCTATAGTAGAATTCTTTATTATACTCGAGTTGTCGTTGAAGCTATATTTTGTGAAGCAAAAAAAAAATTTCCTCTATAATATAATGCATGTTTACATTTCATGTTTATATTAATGTTAATTCCCAAAGTTAGCCATAACCTTAAATTGTTAACTAATTGCCTTGCATGTGTAAATTGTCCAATTCCAGATACGCTTGTATATCTTTAAGGTTCCCTTTGTAGCTTCAAAGAATTAACTATGGTTCGATCAAAGGTGAAATATGAGATGATTGCTAATGAGCAAACGAGGCGCGTGACATTCAAGAAAAGAATGACCGGTTTTCTCAAAAAGCTTGAAGAAATTAAGATTCTATGTGGCATCGATGCCTGTGCAGTTGTTCTGAATGAAGATGGGAGTCAATCGAAAGTCTGGCCTTCCCAGGATGAAGCATTACAGGTTGTCGAGAGGTTTAGAAGTTTACCAGCTCCTGCACAGACGAACAAAATGTTAGATCAAGCTGGGTTTCTCAATCAGAACTTGGCTCGAGTAACCAATAATTTGGAGAGAGAGAGCAAGAAAATTCGGTCATTGGAGATTGAACTACTCTTGGCTGACTGTCTAGACAAAGATGTAGTGGATGTCAGCAACCCACAAGATCTTCATGAGATGCTGCGCCTGTTGGAGAGCAAGATTCGAGTGGTTGATTGGAGGGTTGAAGATATTCAGAATACTCCTTCCACCTCGAATGCTGGTGCTAAAGAGAACGAGAATGAACCTAATAATGGTAAAGGGAAGCAGCCCCTTTATCCTTTCTGAAGTTATGTTATAATAATATTGTATGGACTATGTTCTTTAGTTTAATTTTGGTATTTTATTATGAACGAGATTTAATTTACTATGAAATAACTTATTTCGATTTTCACTCTTTTGCAAATTGTTTAATAATGTAATGATGAAAAACTAAGAGGACAATATGAAATGTTTGTCCCAAGTAGTCAGACGAGGTCTAGAGAGGGAGGAGGGGAGGGGATTAATAGACCTCTGTACCTTTTAAAATTTCTCTAACTTTCCTTATCAGTAGCGAAAGCTGATCAAAACTTATGAGATTACTTAGTTGTTCACGAACAAAGCTTGTTCCGCGTAAGCTGACCACTGTTTGATTTTGCTTATCTGTTTCTAATTAAATCAGAGTTGAAACTTGTTATGCAGCGGATTTATGTCAAGTGTTTTTCAAATAAATTTTTCTTACTTAAAGATTTTATCACAAATTTTAAAACTCCTTTTAAAATCTTTAGCTTTTCCAAGTGTTTGTTTGCTTTCAGAAATATGCTAGTACGTAAAACAGTAAATCAAGCACAAATAATTTTTATAGTGTTTATATAGACAAGAATGTATTTTAGTATACTCTTCTAAATCACGAAGATTTATGTTATACTAGAAACACCAAGTAACCACTACACTCTACTTGCGTTTTTACAACAAATGATATAAAGCCGCAAGTGCGTAATAGGAAATCATTGAGAAGACCTATCATCTAAAGTATTTTTACTCACAAAGATGGAAAACTACTTCTCATAACTCTTTTATACAGAAATCACTGAGGTTAAAGATATTTTCTTGTTTTCCTCAACTTAGCTTGTCAACATATGACTTCGCTGTTTAGTGTTCTGTTCTTGAGTATTGAGACTTAGAAGAATTGTTCGTTGAATTCCTCACAGTTGTTGGGATTGAGTTGTTTTCTCTTACTCTTGAACTTCGAACTATTTATACTTGAAGTTTGGATTCAGCCAATTGAGATAAGACATATTTCATATATTTCTCGAGTACTGGTCCTTATCTCTGAGCGGCTCTCTGCAACTGTTCATTGGACAGTCTGATGTGTGGATCTGACATTAGCATTAAATGTACCTTGATGATACGATGTTTCTCTTCAATCATTTGTCTTTAATACTCCTCTCTTGCAACAGTTATTACAATGAGTCCACTTACTAATGTTGGAGTGACTTTCTGATCACTTCTACTCTGCTGATTCATATCAAACTTATCTGATTTGACACTGCTCAAATCCACCAGTCTGATTCCGAACTCAGCATCAGATCAGTAGTCTTTTGGACTGAAATTTAATCTTCTTATTTTACATGTCTTTTCGATTAAATTCTTCATAGGTTTTCCAAGATTCCATTACTTAGCTGATGGCTTTTGAAAATCTCCCTTCACTTCTTCATCTTCATCCAACATGAAATAACCACTTACTCAAGTACCAAATTGCAATTTTCAAATTTCGTATTCACAATAGTAAAATTGCATCTAATTTGAACCCCAACTCAGAATCCATTGTGATTTTATAATTTTTATTACAATGGAACAAAAATCCAGTAACAGATTAGCAAAATCATAATGATTGCTATAATCCCCAAGCGTATTGCATTTACTTCCCTTTTAACCATCCAACCTAATATCAACAATCCCTATTTATACCCCCATTTCTCAGTTTACCAGTTCTGCAGAAATCCCTTCACCAGCGGCGCCTTTCCCAGTTCAAACATCCAGGTGATTTTTCGTTTATTATTTATGAATTTATTTTGGTTCAAATTATTTTCAGGGGTTTTATTCTATCAGAAAAGTGTTGATTTAAGAAATGTTAACTTTTTTATGGTAAAAAGCGTGTAAGTTTGCATCTTTTGTTTCGTTTTGCACTCAAAGTGGATTAATGCTTGCTAGATTTATTTATCTTGCATGATTTAATGTGGAAATAAAATTCTTGTTAGATTCAGTGGATTTCATAAGGTGATGAGAAACAAATTAATGTGAACACTACCTGTAGTGATGCATCTTACGTCTATCTCGGCACCAAGACCATTATGGCTTTACCATAGAATGAAAATGCTTCTGCTTTCTCAAAGATTTTGGGCCTCTTATCCTGGTTATGTTCCAATATTTGTGTCTGGATACATGGAAAAAGTAACAAATATTCATTTATCTTGTTGTTTCTAGTTAAGAGTGTATTCTTTGGGAAAATTTCTATAAAATGTAGCAGTAGTTTCATACCAACATGATCAGCAAATTTGACTTTTCTGTTATAAGAATGCACTTTAGTGGTAACTTATGGTGCAAAGGTATGTTTTTGGCATACAAACTAGAACATGGAAATACAGTTTGGTAAAAGTAAGACTATGCTTAAAGCATTAATGAATATAGAGTACAAGTAAACATATAATTTACTATGGAGCCATAATATAATTTGATGAGCAATCAAGTCTGAGGAAGCCTTTCCTATAGTAGAATTCTTTATTATACTCGAGTTGTCGTTGAAGCTATATTTTGTGAAGAAAAAAAAAATTTCCTCTATAATATAATGCATGTTTACATTTCATGTTTATATTGATTTTAATTCCCAAAGTTAGCCATAACCTTAAATTGTTAAGTAATTGCCTTGCATGTGTAAATTGTCCAATTCCAGATACGCTTGTATACCTTTAAGGTTCCCTTTGTAGCTTCAAAGAATTAACTATGGTTCGATCAAAGGTGAAATATGAGATGATTGCTAATGAGCAAACGAGGCGCGTGACATTCAAGAAAAGAATGACCGGTTTTCTCAAAAAGCTTGAAGAAATTAAGATTCTATGTGGCATCGATGCCTGTGCAGTTGTTCTGAATGAAGATGGGAGTCAATCGAAAGTCTGGCCTTCCCAGGATGAAGCATTACAGGTTGTCGAGAGGTTTAGAAGTTTACCAGCTCCTGCACAGACGAACAAAATGTTAGATCAAGCTGGGTTTCTCAATCAGAACTTGGCTCGAGTAACCAATAATTTGGAGAGAGAGAGCAAGAAAATTCGGTCATTGGAGATTGAACTACTCTTGGCTGACTGTCTAGACAAAGATGTAGTGGATGTCAGCAACCCACAAGATCTTCATGAGATGCTGCGCCTGTTGGAGAGCAAGATTCGAGTGGTTGATTGGAGGGTTGAAGATATTCAGAATACTCCTTCTACCTCGAATGCTGGTGCTAAAGAGAACGAGAATGAACCTAATAATGGTAAAGGGAAGCAGCCTCTTTATCCTTTCTGAAGTTATGTTATAATAATATTGTATGGACTATGTTCTTTAGTTTAATTTTGGTATTTTATTATGAACGAGATTTAATCTACTATCAAATAACTTATTTCGATTTTCACTCTTTTGCAAATTGTTTAATAATGTAATGATGAAAAACTAAGAGGACAATATGAAATGATTGTCCCAAGTAGTCAGATGAGGTCTAGAGAGGGAGGAGGGGAGGGGATTAATAGACCTCTGTACCTTTCAAATTTCTCTAACTTTCCTTATCAGTAGCGAAAGCTGATCAAAACTTATGAGATTACTTAGTTGTTCACGAACAAAGCATGTTCCTCGTAAGCTGACCACTGTTTGATTTTGCTTATCTGTTTCTAATTAAATCAGAGTTGAAACTTGTTATGCAGCGGATTTATGTCATGTGTTTTTCAAATAAAATTTTCTTACTTAAAGATTTTATCACAAATTTTAAAACTCCTTTTAAAATCTTTAGCTTTTCCAAGTGTTTGTTTGCTTTCAGAAATATGCTAGTACGTAAAACAGTAAATCAAGCAAAAATAATTTTTATAGTGTTTATATAGACAAGAATGTATTTTAGTATACTCTTCTAAATCACGAAGATTTATGTTATACTAGAAACACCAAGTAACCACTACACTCTACTTGCGTTTTTACAACAAATGATATAAAGCCGCAAGTGCGTAATAGGAAATCATTGAGAAGACCTATCATCTAAAGTATTTTTACTCACAAAGATGGAAAACTACTTCTCATAACTCTTTTATACAGAAATCACTGAGGTTAAAGATATTTTCTTGTTTTCCTCAACTTAGCTTGTCAACATATGACTTCGCTGTTTAGTGTTCTGTTCTTGAGTATTGAGACTTAGAAGAATTGTTCGTTGAATTGCTCACAGTTGTTGTGATTGAGTTGTTTTCTCTTACTCTTGAACTTCGAACTATTTATACTTGAAGTTTGGATTCAGCAAATTGAGATAAGACATATTTCATATATTTCTCGAGTACTGGTCCTTATCTCTGAGCGGCTCTCTGCAACTGTTCATTGGACAGTCTGATGTGTGGATCTGACATTAGCATTAAATGCACCTTGATGATACGATGTTTCTCTTCAATCATTTGTCTTTAATACTCCTCTCTTGCAACAGTTATTACAATGAGTCCACTTACTAATGTTGGAGTGACTTTCTGATCACTTCTACTCTGCTGATTCATATCAAACTTATCTGATTTGACACTGCTCAAATCCACCAGTCTGATTCCGAACTCAGCATCAGATCAATAATCTTTTGGACTGAAATTTAATCTTCTTATTTTACACTAGCAACTGGCGCACGCGTCCCCGCGTGCATAATTCCTATATTGTTATAACCCGTAATTTGAACAATTCTTCTTTTTATTAAAAAAAGAATTCAAGTTTGAACAGAGTCTTACACGATATTCGGCCGTTTAAATTTTAGATTTAAGTATTTGTGTAACTCATCACTTTAAGGATATAATAGGTAATTTAAACCATTGATATATTGACAATTGCAATTAGTATATTGAAAATAGTAATGAAGGTCAAATACATTGTTTACACTCAGAGAGAAACAATAACCAAAAATCTGATTTTTCCATGAACACACATAGAGAAAGTGAATTACATTGATCATGTTGCCATAGTTTCAATAAAAGTCATATAGGTCATTCTTGAGCATGACTCATCTTTGTCTTGAAGAATGATGGCGGAAGTCCACCAATTATATTAATGATTGGAACATCATTCCATATGCAATAATATGAACGTTTGTGAAACCAGAAGATGTTTTTGCTCACTCGTTGTCCTCTGTTTCTATGAAACAACCACAAATAGAAGAGATGGGTCCAAAATATATTTAGAAATAACAGGTAATAGAATGAAATTGCTCTTGAATTATAATTCCAAAATTCCTACGGCAAACATTTTGAATGTTAAATCCTTGAACTAATCATAGTCAAACAACAACATTGTCAATTTGTCAATCATGAAAATCCAGTAAATGGTTTCAATGTGAATATTAACCACCAATTATATTCATCATTGGAACTTAGGAAATGTGCGTTTATTCTTTTCATTTACCTTTAATCTTTGGAAAAAGGTAAGGAACTCCAACCACCACCATCATCGCAACTACGCCGATGATCTTTGATATAAAAATCCAAGGAAAGCGATGATATATTTGAACCATTACAAATCTGCAGTAGAGAAGAACCGAAGAAATTCTAAACATTAAAACTGTTCAAATCAAGCATAGTCATCAATTAACTCAGCATTTCATACATAAAGGTATGCATAATTATTTTGCAACTCTAAAGTTAAATTCTTCTACTCAATTAAGTAAAAGAAACGGGTAACTTAAATGGAGATACATGAGGTGAATATGCCCTCACCTTGGTTGCTGCCTTCGTTGAAGAAAAAATACATTTCTGGAAATACTGATAATAGAACAAAAAATTAGAAAGGCAAAATCAGTTGGTAGGGAATGTCACTCATAAAAGACATGGCAGTGAACCGAACACAAAAATAAAAACTCATACCCGCCGGATTGTTATTCACGCTTCGCTTCGTTCTATGCCCCTGCCAGTACGGTTATGCAAGTCTCGTATATGTCAACCTTCTATCTCTTCTTCACAAATTTTTTATCTCTGAATTGCTAAAATCATTAAACTTCAATCTAAAATTGACTAAAAACCAGGTTCAAATTAGTATGACCCAAAGGAAAAGGATTCCATTACAAAGATTTAAAGAAGAAAAAACAATTCATACCTCCCATTTTTTCCTATTCAAGAAGGTTTATGTTATCGTCTTTATCCCATCTCATCCCATCCGAATGGTTGAAGTAACCATAACATAAAGAAATTAAAAGATGATAAATCGTTGGAACAAAAGATGATAAATCGTGAGGAGAGAGAATTCGAATGCAACTCAAAAGTTGCAGTTACTGGCCTTGAGAAAAGGAAGGAGAGTGGATAAGGGAGAAAAAAGTGGGTTAGTGGCTGAAGCAAATTTACAAAAGTAGACCTATGTTTGCCGTTGTATATAGTTAATTGTAGGGGTAAAGCTGGGAAAACACTTTTTTGGTATAACAACTACCCCAAAAACAATTAAAATTCCAGTTTTACCCTTTTCATTGAATAGCTCTAATCCTTCCTACGGAAATTCAAAGGGTAAATCTAATAAAACAGTAAAAAAAACTTCCGTTTTGTGAGAGGAAAATGTCTTTCTTTTTATTAGTAGTATAGATGTCTTTTCGATTAAATTCTTCATAGGTTTTCCAAGATTCCATTACTTAGCTGATGGCTTTTGAAAATCTCCCTTCACTTCTTCATCTTCATCCAACATGAAATAACCACTTACTCAAGTACCAAATTGCAATTTTCAAATTCCGTATTCACAATAGTAAAATTGCATTTAATTTGAACCCCAACTCAGAATCCATTGTGATTTTATAATTTTTATTACAATGGAACAAAAATCCAGTAACAGATTAGCAAAATCATAATGATTGCTATAATCCCCAAGCGTATTGCATTTACTTCCCTTTTAACCATCCAACCTAATATCAACAATCCATATTTATACCCCCATTTCTCAGTTTACCAGTTCTGCAGAAATCCCTTCACCAGCGGCGCCTTTCCCAGTTCAAACATCCAGGTGATTTTTCGTTTATTATTTATGAATTTATTTTGGTTCAAATTATTTTCAGGGGTTTTATTCTAACAGAAAAGTGTTGATTTAAGAAATGTTAACTTTTTTATGGTAAAAAGCGTGTAAGTTTGCATCTTTTGTTTCGTTTTGCACCCAAAGTGGATTAATGCTAGCTAGATTTATTTAAATTGCATGATTTAATGTGGAAATAAAATTCTTGTTAGATTCAGTGGATTTCATAAGGTGATGAGAAACAAATTAATGTGAACACTACCTGTAGTGATGCATCTTACGTCTATCTCGGCACCAAGACCATTATGGCTTTACCATAGAATGAAAATGCTTCTGCTTTCTCAAAGATTTTGGGCCTCTTATACTGGTTATGTTCCAATATTTGTGTCTGGATACATGGAAAAAGTAACAAATATTCATTTATCTTGTTGTTTCTAGTTAAGAGTGTATTCTTTGGGAAAATTTCTATAAAATGTAGCAGTAGTTTCATACCAACTTGATCAGCAAATTTGACTTTTCTGTTATAAGAATGCACTTTAGTGGTATCTTGTGGTGCAAAGGTATGTTTTTGGCATACAAACTAGAACTTGGAAATACAGTTTGGTAAAAGTAAGACTATGCTTAAAGCATTAATGAATATAGAGTACAAGTAAACATATAATTTACTATGGAGCCATAATATAATTTGATGAGCAATCAAGTCTGAGGAAGCCTTTCCTATAATAGAATTCTTTATTATACTCGAGTTGTCGTTGAAGCTATATTTTGTGATGCAAAAAAAAAATTTCCTCTATAATATAATGCATGTTTATATTAATGTTAATTCCCAAAGTTAGCCATAACCTTAAATTGTTAACTAATTGCCTTGCATGTATAAATTGTCCAATTCCAGATACGCTTGTATATCTTTAAGGTTCCCTTTGTAGCTTCAAAGAATTAACTATGGTTCGATCAAAGGTGAAATATGAGATGATTGCTAATGAGCAAACGAGGCGCGTGACATTCAAGAAAAGACTGACCGGTTTTCTCAAAAAGCTTGAAGAAATTAAGATTCTATGTGGCATCGATGCCTGTGCAGTTGTTCTGAATGAAGATGGGAGTCAATCGAAAGTCTGGCCTTCCCAGGATGAAGCATTACAGGTTGTCGAGAGGTTTAGAAGTTTACCAGCTCCTGCACAGACGAACAAAATGTTAGATCAAGCTGGGTTTCTCAATCAGAACTTGGCTCGAGTAACCAATAATTTGGAGAGAGAGAGCAAGAAAATTCGGTCATTGGAGATTGAACTACTCTTGGCTGACTGTCTAGACAAAGATGTAGTGGATGTCAGCAACCCACAAGATCTTCATGAGATGCTGCGCCTATTGGAGAGCAAGATTCGAGTGGTTGATTGGGGGGTTGAAGATATTCAGAATACTCCTTCTACCTCGAATGCTGGTGCTAAAGAGAACGAGAATGAACCTAATAATGGTAAAGGGAAGCAGCCCCTTTATCCTTTCTGAAGTTATGTTATAATAATATTGTATGGACTATGTTCTTTAGTTTAATTTTGGTATTTTATTATGAACGAGATTTAATCTACTATCAAATAACTTATTTCGATTTTCACTCTTTTGCAAATTGTTTAATAATGTAATGATGAAAAACTAAGAGGACAATATGAAATGTTTGTCCCAAGTAGTCAGATGAGGTCTAGAGAGGGAGGAGGGGAGGGGATTAATAGACCTCTGTACCTTTTAAAATTTCTCTAACTTTCCTTATCAGTAGCGAAAGCTGATCAAAACTTATGAGATTACTTAGTTGTTCACGAACAAAGCTTGTTCCGCGTAAGCTGACCACTGTTTGATTTTGCTTATCTGTTTTTAATTAAATCAGAGTTGAAACTTGTTATGCAGCGGATTTATGTCAAGTGTTTTTCAAATAAATTTTTCTTACTTAAAGATTTTATCACAAATTTTAAAACTCCTTTTAAAATCTTTAGCTTTTCCAAGTGTTTGTTTGCTTTCAGAAATATGCTAGTACGTAAAACAGTAAATCAAGCACAAATAATTTTTATAGTGTTTATATAGACAAGAATGTATTTTAGTATACTCTTCTAAATCACGAAGATTTATGTTATACTAGAAACACCAAGTAACCACTACACTCTACTTGCGTTTTTACAACAAATGATATAAAGCCGCAAGTGCGTAATAGGAAATCATTGAGAAGACCTATCATCTAAAGTATTTTTACTCACAAAGATGGAAAACTACTTCTCATAACTCTTTTATACAGAAATCACTGAGGTTAAAGATATTTTCTTGTTTTCCTCAACTTAGCTTGTCAACATATGACTTCGCTGTTTAGTGTTCTGTTCTTGAGTATTGAGACTTAGAAGAATTGTTCGTTGAATTGCTCACTGTTGTTGGGATTGAGTTGTTTTCTCTTACTCTTGAACTTCGAACTATTTATACTTGAAGTTTGGATTCAGCCAATTGAGATAAGACATATTTCATATATTTCTCGAGTACTGGTCCTTATCTCTGAGCGGCTCTCTGCAACTGTTCATTGGACAGTCTGATGTGTGGATCTGACATTAGCATTAAATGCACCTTGATGATACGATGTTTCTCTTCAATCATTTGTCTTTAATACTCCTCTCTTGCAACAGTTATTACAATGAGTCCACTTACTAATGTTGGAGTGACTTTCTGATCACTTCTACTCTGCTGATTCATATCAAACTTATCTGATTTGACACTGCTCAAATCCACCAGTCTGATTCCGAACTCAGCATCAGATCAGTAGTCTTTTGGACTGAAATTTAATCTTCTTATTTTACATGTCTTTTCGATTAAATTCTTCATAGGTTTTCCAAGATTCCATTACTTAGCTAATGGCTTTTGAAAATCTCCCTTCACTTCTTCATCTTCATCCAACATGAAATAACCACTTACTCAAGTACCAAATTGCAATTTTCAAATTCCGTATTCACAATAGTAAAATTGCATTTAATTTGAACCCCAACTCAGAATCCATTGTGATTTTATAATTTTTATTACAATGGAACAAAAATCCAGTAACAGATTAGCAAAATCATAATGATTGCTATAATCCCCAAGCGTATTGCATTTACTTCCCTTTTAACCATCCAACCTAATATCAACAATCCCTATTTATACCCCCATTTCTCAATTTACCAGTTCTGCAGAAATCCCTTCACCAGCGGCGCCTTTCCCAGTTCAAACATCCAGGTGATTTTTCGTTTATTATTAATGAATTTATTTTGGTTCAAATTATTTTCAGGGGTTTTATTCTATCAGAAAAGTGTTGATTTAAGAAATGTTAACTTTTTTATGGTAAAAAGCGAGTAAGTGTGCATCATTTGTTTCGTTTTGCACTCAAAGTGGATTAATGCTTGCTAGATTTATTTATATTGCATGATTTAATGTGGAAATAAAATTCTTGTTAGATTCAGTGGATTTCATAAGGTGATGAGAAACAAATTAATGTGAATACTACCTGTAGTGATGCATCTTACGTCTATCTCGGCCATTAAAGCTTTACCATAGAATGAAAATGCTTCTGCTTTCTCAAAGATTTTGGGCCTCTTATCCTGGTTATGTTCCAATATTTGTGTCTGGATACATGGAAAATGTAACAAATATTCATTTATCTTGTTGTTTCTAGTTAAGAGTGTATTCTTTGGGAAAATTTCTATAAAATGTAGCAGTAGTTTCATACCAACTTGATCAGCAAATTTGACTTTTCTGTTATAAGAATGCACTTTAGTGGTATCTTGTGGTGCAAAGGTATGTTTTTGGCATACAAACTAGAACTTGGAAATACAGTTTGGTAAAAGTAAGACTATGCTTAAAGCATTAATGAATATAGAGTACAAGTAAACATATAATTTACTATGGAGCCATAATATAATTTGATGAGCAATCAAGTCTGAGGAAGCCTTTCCTATAGTAGAATTCTTTATTATACTCGAGTTGTCGTTGAAGCTATATTTTGTGATGCAAAAAAAAAAATTTCCTCTATAATATAATGCATGTTTACATTTCATGTTTATATTAATGTTAATTCCCAAAGTTAGCCATAACCTTAAATTGTTAACTAATTGCCTTGCATGTGTAAATTGTCCAATTCCAGATACGCTTGTATATCTTTAAGGTTCCCTTTGTAGCTTCAAAGAATTAACTATGGTTCGATCAAAGGTGAAATATGAGATGATTGCTAATGAGCAAACGAGGCGCGTGACATTCAATAAAAGAATGACCGGTTTTCTCAAAAAGCTTGAAGAAATTAAGATTCTATGTGGCATCGATGCCTGTGCAGTTGTTCTGAATGAAGATGGGAGTCAATCGAAAGTCTGGCCTTCCCAGGATGAAGCATTACAGGTTGTCGAGAGGTTTAGAAGTTTACCAGCTCCTGCACAGACGAACAAAATGTTAGATCAAGCTGGGTTTCTCAATCAGAACTTGGCTCGAGTAACCAATAATTTGGAGAGAGAGAGCAGGAAAATTCGGTCATTGGAGATTTAACTACTCTTAGCTGACTGTCTAGACAAAGATGTAGTGGATGTCAGCAACCCACAAGATCTTCATGAGATGCTTCGCCTATTGGAGAGCAAGATTCGATTGGTTGATTGGAGGATTGAAGATGTTCAGAATACTCCTTCTACCTCGAATGCAGGTGCTAAAGAGAACGAGAATGGACCTAATAATGGTAAAGGGAAGCAGCCCCTTTATCCTTTCTGAAGTCATGTTATAATAATATTGTATGGACTATGTTCTTTAGTTTAATTTTGGTATTTTATTATGGTATCTTTTAGAGCTAGAAAGATTTGCTTGTCACTTCTTCAGGAAATAAGAGATGTATGTACCTTATGAGGGTAATTTTTATTCAACACTACACTAACATCTTGAATCACTGAGGTAGGCAATAATTATATGAATGAGTTGCAAAGCAAAATGGTTTCTATATTTTAGTGGCGTAGGGCATAGTTAGATCACAACAAATGCTATTTACCTTACATATGGATTAGTTGTTTTGAACATTTACAAGAGTTCCATTTTCGCCATCTAAAACACCTAATAACTTGATTTTAAATTTAGAAGAGAAAAAATGTGATCCAACATCTAATGTTTACATAAGAGTGGACATGGGATGGGTTTGGGTATAATAAAATTTTGGACTCGAAATTTTAGTTCTAAACTCATCTCACAATCATAAGGATACCCAATTTTGGGCACCCGAATTATTGTGGGAGGGGACGTGCTGGATTACGGAATTTTTACCATGGTTAATTAGTCAATTGGCTTGGACCACATATATAAACATTTTACGACAAACTTTTAATTTCTTTTTTATTATTGTTTAGTACCAAAATTAAATTAAATTTCTTGCATTAAAGTAAAATCTCATGGAGGAGAAACTTTCTAAAATTATAACATGTTTATGAAGTTCATAAGATTGGTGTTGGGCTAGGCGGTTCTGGTATTCAGGACTGGGCAATTCAATCTCAAACTCGTCCCTTATATTCATATAGTTTTACGGGTTTCAAAATTTGGATACCCAAAATCCGAAATATTTGTCCCATTTGGGTTTTTGAGAAATCGAGACGGATCGAGTTTGGATTACCGACCCCTAATTTTACCTAAACATCATGTTTTGAAACTTTTAGCTAAAGTTTTAAATGTTGGCCACATAGACATATCTAGATGTTTTCAACATATATTTTCTCTTTTAAATAAACTAGAAAATTGCACGTACGTTGTACGTGTCTAGTTTTAGTTTCATAGGTTTTTTTCATTAATTAGTGTAGAAATAGACATTTTATGTCATAGAATATCATATATTTATGACTGATCATTTTATTTTAATGAGATTTATTTTTATTAATTATTATTGATTTATAAAAAAAATGATGGCTTTGAATAGTTGTAATAAAATATATAATGATAATTGATTTAGTCACTACATCTAATAAAATTGGTTCTAAAATAAGATCATAAAAACATTATTTAGTGCATTCCATAATAGTAGTTTTCATGTCAAGTTTATTCGTTATTCACCGATGACACATGTTTCATCCGCTTCCTCATAAATTTTATCGATTTCTCGAGATTTTTTCTCACTGGTTTACCAGTTTTTTCACCAATTTCACCAGTATTTACCAATTTCACTCGAAGTTTCATCGGTTCATATGTTTTCACTGTTTAACTGTTTAATTATTTTTATCGAGTTTTTCTCTTTTTAATTGATTATAACTGATAGAAATAGTGTCCTGCAAGCCAGCTGTATGGCTAGCATTAATTGTAATTAATGAGGAACTATTCAATTTAGATTAATAAATGCATTTTTATTAAATGGTCAACTTTATCTTATGTAATATTTGTCTACGCATAAGGATAGAAGTCCTTAGATCACAGGGCTATGGGACAACCCGTGGACTGATCTCTAAGGCCGTGATCTAGAACATATTCAAGAGTCGTAGAATCCAATCGAGATAGGACATCGTTGGATTCGGTTAGACTCTCACTATTGTGTATACTCCGATGAACTGGAGGACGCTGGGGTCCACGAGCGTGACTGGGATAGTCGATACACATAAGTGGGTGGCTTGCTGGGATGGCAAGCGCACTGAATACCCCAATTAGGAAATAACTCACCATGGAAGCGGTAGTCGCATATCGGGGTTGAAGTTATTTCAATTTACAATAGTATACGAGGAACGATCCCTAACAACTTGAGGTGATAGGGTTTATCTGGTGCGAGAACGTCTGTGCTTTGATGTGAGTTCCGACTGACTGGGGATCTCCAGAAAGTCTCTGTGGACTCATGTTGGGTATAGAGGAACTCGTATGCAGATTCATATCATTAACAAAGGATCCATTGACTCGACTTGATAGGTCGAGAAATTCTCCTATGGATTTCTGTGAGAAATTAATTCTAATGAAATCCTTGGCCAAGGTAACTGACGACTTTATGTAAGTAGCTCATAAAGAACAAGTCAGAGAGAATTTATTTCGAGATCAGAAAACATAAGGTCAAGACAAAAGATAAGGGAATCCGATGAAAGACCATACCCTTAAGTCTCGTCTGGGAGATTGATCAATGGAGAGATTATGTCGTATATGGAAATTGTAAATGATAAAAGGTTCACTGAATTAATTCACCAGTGATTGGGCTCCATGGGCTTGTGACTGGACATCGACCGTGGAGTGTGGGAGAATTCCCAAATTAGCAGGGGTGCTAATTTTGGAATGATTGATCGACAGAGTGTTCGATTAATTTAGAGTATTTATTGCTCGAGTTATTAAATAATATTTAATTACAACCCACGGCCAATTATGTGGTGAACCTACGGGGGCATACACAATACACATGAAGCGAAAGCGAGGAAACAAGAACGAACCAGTCGACTGGGTCGACTGGGTCAAAATCGACTGGGTCGATTAAATAGGTGGGTCGACTGGGTCGACCCATGTGGAACGAAATTGGATCCAATTGGAATTGGATCAAGATTATAAATTAAATTGGAATTTAATTTATGAGTAAATTAATTAATTAGGATTTAATTAATTAATTGGGAGATGATTTAATTAATTGGGCTATTTAATTGGGAGATTAAATAAAGTCCTGAAAGATTAATTAAAGTGGGCCATGAATTAATTAGAAGACTTAGTCTTCTAATTAAAAGGGCCATGGCCCATGTAGGAGAATTAGTATCCTAATCCTAGAAGGATTAGGGTATGGGAGATATCTATAAATAAGAGACTAGGTCTCATATCTCACACACAACTCTTCAAGCAAAATAAGAAAAGCAAAAATTCTCTCTCCCCTCCCAAGTGTGATCGGCCGAACCCTGTGCAAAATTAGGAAGAATTTTCGGTTTTGATCTTTTAGTTCCCAAAGTCGTTCTTAAAGTCCTGAATTAATATAGCCTATGTTCTAGTCGATTAGGTTATATTATTTTCGTGATATTGTGGTGTATCAATCCGTAGAGGCGCAACACGTGGGGCGCTACTGCAGAGCTTGGATCGATTTCTGTGGAGGAGAGTTCAGAGTTCGTATTAGCCAATACGGATTTGCAAGGAGACAGGTATAAACGAGAAAACTTATACTGTCATTTATTTATATTCATATATATACAACTAGAGAATATCCTGGCAAGATTCTTTAAGAAGCCCTAGAAAATTTTTATATTCCGCTGTGCCTAGGGCTGTTTTTCTTACCGAATCCCAACAGTGGTATCAAAGCCAACTCTAGGCTTTGTATATATATGAATTTGCGAATTCTGTGTTTATTAAATCATATGTTTGATTTATGTGGCTAGTTCTTTAACTTTGCATGTTTTTAGAACGTATGTTTGGTTAACTTGGAGTTAATGATTAATTTAGGATTCAAAAAATTTTATCATGTTGTTTTTAATTTTGGATTGGGATTTAATTGACTGGGTTTGTTGAATTAAATCTAAAAGTAATCGAAACAAAAAAAAAAAAAAAATTTGTTCTTGAGTTCAACCGCGGTGGCTCGCGGCGGTGCGTGGCTGGGCGGCCACCGCATGCTGCCGCGAGCAGCAGCGCGCAAACAGCGCGCTGTCTGCGCGTGCAGCACACGACAGCTGCCTTCGGGCAGTCTACCGCGTGCTTGCAACGCGCAGCAGCACGCTGCTGCGTTCTGTTACGCGCGGCAGCAGCCGCTGCGTGCGGCGCACGCGCGGCCTTCGTGGCCGTGTGTGTGCTGCCACGTGGCGGTGTCCTATTCGTCACTACTTGGCTGAATTTTGGTTGATCTCAAACATGCCTATTTTGGAAGTCCTGAATATCTTGGAGAATTTTTGAAGATTAGGAAACTTTGAGTTTTTGGATAAGGTAGTTATTTTGTTAGACTTAAACACTACCTTAATTAACTAATCTAAACAAAATAGGATTATCTTGAGAATCTTGGAGATTTGGGAATATTGGGAAACTTAGAGTTTTGGATAAGGTAAGAATCTTAGAGATTTAGATTACCTTAATTAACCAATCTTAATCAAGATAGGATTTGTAGATTACTTGGAGCTCAAGTAAGAGCTAATTAATCTTAGAGGTTAATTGTTAATTCAAAATTAATTAACTTGGATAAATTTTATGAATTAAAATTAAAGGGGCCGGTAAATTTACATTTTTGCCCTTATGTGAATTTAAGCATGTTCTTGAGTGAATATGTGGATTGGTCGATTTTGCCCTTAAGCCCTGTGTTGATTTTGGTTTATTTATTTCTGGGTTGTAATTAAATGGGCCTGATTGGTGCCCTTGCTTGCGCAAACAAATGTAATAGAATAGGACCATTTAAATTATGTAAGCTAGGCTTAGATTAGGCTTGGAGCCGAGAAGACCTCATGAAGACTTGGAGATCCACATGGAGGCCCATTTACCTTGGAGGACATGGAGGCCCAATCAAGCTGGATATTACAAGAAGGCCCATGATGTATGGGTTTAAAAATTGTAATAGTTAGGACATTTATTTTTCACCCTAGACTGACCAATTGATTCATCACGTGGCTCGTGATGGATCGCATAGGATGGGCAATCGACCAATCATATCTTGCTAGGTGATGAATGTTTACTTTTTCGCAAATTATTCTTTGATGTATGAGATGCATGCTTAGGATAGAAAACGTAAACAAGATAAGCATAATCTGATGAGACCTCGCACACTAAGAAACCTCCAATTGAACTTAAAATTCAATTAGAATATTAAATCGAATAAACGGGCGCATATGAATAGTGTCTATGGTCCGAGCCTATCCAATTACTAGGTCTTAGGCATATTGTACGAATATATCTCGATGTCTCACGAGTCGTGGGTCCATATCGAAAAACGAGGCTAAATGAACTTAAGGGTTAGCTGCGATGGTTAATTGTTGACATAGTCGACCACCAAGTGGATCAAATAGTATGGCCAACGAGTCGTGGGTACTAGGAGATTGCATTTGGGCCTTAAGCCCGCTAGGATATTTTAAATTCCCGAAACTTATGTGGGGGCATAAGATTTTGATTAAAATAGTGGGAGTAATTTGCAAATAAAATCCATGTTTGTGAATTGTGCATTTTAAGTTAATCTTTCGCGTATTTATTTCTTCTATCGTCGTTTTATAGATATGATGTCAAAAGAGCTTAGAGCACTTAGAGATTTATCCATCTCATCACTTGAACGTAATATTTTAACTGGACCCAACTTGCATTTCTGGACGCAACATTTGAATGGATTATTTGAAGCTGAAAACATATCCTATGTTTTGTCTGTGCCACCACCCATTACTATTTCACATGACGTTCCTGATGAGCTCCGTAAAAGCATCACCAAATGGAAACTGGATGATGGCTTAGCTCGTGAATACATGTTGGAATATATGTCACTTGATCTGCGTTTGCAACATGAGCATATGGCATCCGCAAAAGAGATTCTCTCAAATCTCAAATTCCTTTATGGGATTAGAGATGGTCGTCGCAGATTCGCGATCACGAGGGAACTCTTGCAAGCAAGAAAGAGAAGGGAAACTCCTGTCGGAATCCACGTACACAAGATGATTCGACTTCTTTCTGAACTCGATGATATGGGTGTCGTGATGGACAATGATTTCCGAGTAGATCTTATTCTACAATCTCTTCCAAGATCATATGACAGATTTATCGCGGACTTGAATCTCCAGAGGCGAGAGATTACTGTACATGTCCTGCGACAAATGCTCGAGGAACACGAAGCTTCTTTTGGAAAGAAAGCAAGGGTTGGCGAAAAGACTGGGCGGCGTTCAAAACCAAGACAAATGGAAACCAGAGCTCCTTACTGCACAAGGTCAAGGGAAAGGATTAAATTCGAACCTATGGAGAGTTCGAACAGGTATATTCCTTGTTGAAGTTAATTTTACAATTAACTGTGCATTTTTGGTGTTAGACACTGACTGGAGTTCTCATCCTTGTAGGTGATGGGAGCATTAAAGAAACTGGAGCCTGAGGATTGGATCCTTGAATAAGGCAATGGAGCTGGAGCTGCTACCAAGGCCGTAGGCAAAAGTAGATTTAGGTGGTTTGATAAAGTCATTAGGAAACTTTCATTTATGTACCTAGTTATTAATGAAAAACTTTTTATTCATGTTATTGAATAATGTTGATTTTAATAAAAGCTCCTGTTTGTTGGTCCCAAGTGGTCAGATGAGGTCTAGAGGGGGGGGGGGGGGTGAATAGACCTCTGAAAATTTTTGAACTTAAAAACTTTTCAGTCTTCTGTCAGCAGACTAAGCTGATGAAGAACAGTAAGCAGACTAGTCTGATCGTGAACAAATCTTGAACAGACGACTGACCACTCTTCTTACAATGACTTAGCTGTTTTTCAGCAAAACAGTTTTCCAAGAGTATACTTGCAGCGGATTGTTTAAAAGTGTTTTTCACAAGTAAACTAAGTTCTAAAAAGATTTTATCCCCAGTTTAAAACTCCTTATAAAATCTCTTTGATTGATTCAAGGTGTTTAAAATGCAAACTTTAAAATATGCAAGAAAACTTTAAATGCAAGATAACACAAAGAATTTTTATAGTGGTTATATGGATAAAAATCCTTTAGTCCACTCTTCCAGATCACACAGATTCTGGGTTATACTATAATCACAAAGATTACAATATTTCTCCACTTACACCTAAACAACTAATGAGAAGGCTGTAAGCTCACAATAGGAATTCACAAAGAAAACCTATCCTCTAAAGTAGAATCACTCACACAGATGGATTCTCACTTCGCACAACACTTAGCTATCACAAAATCACTCAGATAATGTTTTTCTGATTTCTTCAACTGGGTTTCTGTCAACAGATGACTTCCACCAGACGAGTGAGCTGTTCGAGCTTTTGAGACTTAGAGAAATTCTGCTTCAAAATTTCGATCTCTGATTGTTGTTGTGTGTGCTCGATTTGAAATTCAGCTCTATTTATACATGGAAATGAAATTATGACCGTTGAAGGCAAGTCACAAATTAATTCCATCCTTCAGCTCTTTTTGAAACGGCTCCCTGCAGCATTCCGTACTGTGTACAGTACCTTTCTGTCCATCGCATTTAATGCTGCATTTAATGCACTCTGCTGATCCGAGGATATCTTCAATCATTTGCCATTACTACCCTTCTCTTTCAGCATTTATTACACCAAGTGCATTTATTACCGTTGGACTAATCTCTTGACCTCTTCTACTCTGCTGATCAAAACGACTCTGCTGATAGATACTCTGCTGATCAAATACTGAACTCATCTGATTTGACTCGGCTGATGATCTACCCTTCTGTACGCTGTTTCAGCAAGAGATCACTAGTCTTCTGAGCTTTGAACTTTGAACTCTTCTGATGTCTTCTTTTACTTGTTCAAAATTTCTTCTAAGGGAACTAAGCTTACCATACTTAGCTGATTATGATGTTTTGGAAATCATCAAAACCTTCCCTTAATTACTTGTCTTCTTTCATCTTCATCTTCATCCAACAATTTCCCCCTTTTTGATGATGACAAAACTCCAGCTAAGTACCTGTACCTAAACTAAAGTTTTGATCCTCAAAAATTTCTGAGATAGAAATGATATGTTGGAGTCAAACTTGCAATTTTATAGATATTGAACTGATTACATTTTACAAGTTGAAAGATGAAAAGTACAAAATACTTTAAAAGATTACAAGGATTTTTAATATAAAGAAAATCTAGCCAAGGCTAGTCTTCTGTCTTCTTTTCTTCCTTAGTTTCCTTGTCTTCTTTCTCAGATTCTTCTTCAGATAATTTAGAGGTCTCAGCTTCCAAATTTTCCATGAATCTTTTCTTCAGCAGCTCTAACTTCCTTTTCTTGGCATCTGGATCAAGCTGTTCTTCAGCTGAATCTTTGGCAGCAGCTAGTTCTTTGTCTGACTTGGCTTTTGCTTCAGATTCTTCCTCTTCAGCTTGGTCTTCTTCTTCTGTTATTCTCTTATCTGTTGGTCTGCTTGATTCTTCCATATTTTTAGCAGTCTCACCAGCAGATTCTTCTAACACCTCAGTTGCTTCATCTTGGTTGTCTTCTTCCTCTTCAACAGATCTTCTGACTCTTTCATAGGAAGTTCCAACTCTCATCTGTCCAAATATCCTTTCTTCCCCCTTTTTGTCATCATCAGCAGGGACAGGTGGATATTGTGGTGCAACTGGTGTAATTAGAAGAGAATCACATAGAAGTTTGATGTTCTCCTCCATTGCATTGATCTGAGCTTGCTGTCTGAGTTGATTGGCTTTGAATGTTCTCATCTCCTTGAGCAGATCTTCTCCTTGATCACCTAATTGGATTTGAGTTCCCAGAATCCAATTTGATGAAGCCTTGAAGTCGTTCATCATGTTGCCCATGACTTCATCTTCTGCTTGGAGTGCCAATTCAACAGTCTGTTCAATGTTTTTCCAACCTTCAGTAGTGCTTTGTGTTCTTCTCCTGAGTATATCCATATCCTGACATATAGATTGTACATTCTGAGCAGTATCTTTCATTAAATCAGTAGGAACAGCAGCAGCAACCTTCTGAATAGGTTGATGAACAGCAGCTAACACTTCTGCTTTTAACTCTTCTTTCATCTCCTTCATTGATTTGGTAAACATTTGATGAATGGAGTCTAACAGATTTGTCTCTGTTGTAGCAGCAGGTGTTTCTTTGATGAGTTGCTCTGTTGGTTGAATTGTCAGTGCAAGAGACTGATCTGCTGAGCTATCAGCAAGGCTTGGAGTGCTTTTCTTCTCCTTAGCCTGATCATCTCCTTTAGTAGCAACTTCTTTCTCCTTTAACTGATCTGCTGGAATTTCTTCTTCCTTCTTTGGTTCATCAGCAGCATCAGACTTATCACCTTGTGCTTGATTCTGATCAGATGGGTCTGATGTACCCTCTAATTGCCTTGGTTGATCAGAAGA
The DNA here is from genome assembly GCA_038501285.1 of Penstemon eatonii. Taxonomy (NCBI): domain Eukaryota; kingdom Viridiplantae; phylum Streptophyta; class Magnoliopsida; order Lamiales; family Plantaginaceae; genus Penstemon; species Penstemon eatonii. Next base: position 52,054,307 of record CM076715.1, on the reverse strand, counting down.
CTTGTCTTTCTCTTCATTAGCAGGTGATATTATCTTCTTGACAGTTTCAACTGTCTGCATCAGTCCTTCATTGTCCACTGCTGACCTGTTACAAATCCAAGTAAAGTTGTCAAGAGGAATAAAAGTAGTTGTTGGTTCCTCTGGCAGCTCTTCATAGGGTTTGATGTTTGGTCCATAGACAATGTGCTTGATGTTAGGAAGTGGGACCAGTGAGCTTGGTTGTCCTTTTAACTTCCTTGCTTTCTTGGCCCAAAACTCCATTGCTTGAGCAATAGCCAACTTAATAGATCTTTCTTTGAGATCTACTGAGTCATCAAAATCTTCAGGGATGGATGCAAAGATCTTCTTAGCCTCTTCCTTGACTATGTGACATATCCTCATCCTTAACCTGTCCAGAAAGAATTCTGAATCAAGTGCTTGAATGAGTGAATCTGTTTCAAGCCATTTCAACAACCAATCTTCTGTAGCCTTGAATTCTTTCCACTTGGCCATTTCAGCAGGACTTTTTGTCAATCTGAATTCTCTCCATCTGTTGTATTTAATCTTTTCAGAATGGAAGAGTGTCAGACGGTTGACTCTTTCATTTTCAGCATCTAGTCTTCTGAGAAATTCTTCAAAAATTGCAAGGTCTTCCCTGACAATTTCAAGAGATAGTTTAATTTCTTCTCTTCTCTTTTCCTTAATCTTAGGTGCAGGCATAGCTGGGATTGGTTTGTTTGGATCCCTAGGTTCACCAATAGCTATCCCACCAGTATGCTGAGGACCATGAGCATCCTTGATGCTTGCTTCAATGACAGCAGCCAACTCTGCTGCCTCAAAAGCATCTCTCTGCTCTTGAGTCATTTTGCTGGCCTCTTCTTCCAGCCTTTTTAACTCTAGGCTTTTCAGCCTATCTTCTTCTGCTTTCTCAACAGCAATCCTTTGCTTTTCAGCAGCGTCCAGTCTCATCTTCTCTGCAGCAGTTACATAAGTTGAGGTTTTGCCTAACCTCTTTCTTCTAGATTCAGGGCTTTCAACTGCTTGGATAGGTGTTGCAGCAACTGGAGTAGGATGCAGCAAAAGAATTTTTCCCTCTAGTGGTGTACTAGTCTGCTGTTCCTATTCTACATCAGCAGATAGTGCAGCAGTTGAGGCTTCTGTTGTTACTTCAACTGTAGGAACACTTTCAGGCTCAGCAGTAGCAGCCTTAGCAGCTTCAACAACTGGTTCTTCAACATTTAATGGCCTTTCTGCTTCAGTTGTTGTTTTTCTTACAGTTTCAACAGGCTCTTCAGGGAAAGTGACCTTTCTCTTAGCCTTTGACTTAGGAATTTTCTTGACAGCAGGGGGGTTGGCAGTAGGAGGTCCCCTTGCTTCACTCCTAGTCCTTAGTCTCTTCAACCTTTGAAGAGGAATTTCCTCTTCAGACTCAGTTCTTTCAGGGGATGACCCTGTCTCCATATTTTCAATTTCAACAGTGAAGTCATCTATCACCTTCTTAGAGACTTCAATTTCGGGCTGTGCTGATTCAGACACAACAGCAGACTGTGCTGTTGGCTCAGCAGACTGACTAGTCTGACCTTCCTTCTTGCTCTTCTTAGAAGGGGTCTTCTTGGACTGTTTGGAGGCTTTTCTCTTTGGTTTTTCCACCAGTTGCCTCACTGGTTCGTAGAGTTTGAACTCTTTGCTTCCATGGGTTTGCTTTCCTCCACCCATAGGACATTGTAGAGATGCAAACAGATTGCTTAACAAGATGGCATGAGAATGCCTTTTGTCACTTAACAGCTCATAAACATGAGCAGCCCAGTTCACTTTCATCCCATAGTAAATGCAAATCATGGTGTAGAGCCTTCTTCTGGGTAAACCATCCAGAGAACCCGTAGCACAATCCAGAACCTTTGCTATGATATCAGCAAATCTTTGGTATTCATCCTTCAGATGGGTCTTCATCAAAGTCCCAGTCATCTTCTCTCCCTTCTTATCACAAATTTCCCAAAATTCCTCTTCTTTTTCTGACCCTAACGAGGTCACATCTCCTCCCTTGTCTGTCAACTTATAAACTTCATTAAGAACAGCAGCAGATACAGCGATTTTCTTACCACCAATGACAGCAGTCATAACAGTGTCATCATCGTTGAATTTTCTGGTCAGGTAGAAGTGGTAGACATCCTCTAAGTAGACTCTTTCTTCGTGAGCCTCCAAAACAGGAACCAATGATGCTTCTTTGATCTTTACCAGTAGAGAGCGCATCAAATCGGTGCCAGAGAAATGAAATTTGCTGTAGTTGAAGTATCTTCCCTCAACAATCTTGTCCATTTTCAGAGATTAGAGAGTAGATTCTGCAAAAGAACAGTGAACTTTCGAAGCAGTAGGGTTTGAGAGTTAGAGAGTTTGAGAGTTTTTGAGTGCGTAAGATGACTATTCTGTTCAGATCGGATTTTATAGGTTTCCTTTTGATTTGGTTTTCGTGATTTATCTAAACCGTTGATCTAATCTGACAGTTTTTAATCGAGCGGATGAGAGTCGCGGATTTCAATTTTATTATATTAATGTCAGATGGGCGGGAAACTCTATCGACACTAATCTGTTTACTTATAAAAGCGCGTTTTTAAAGTGCGATTTATGACCATGCTTATATAAGATATCAGATGAGTAGAGTTTAACTTATCTGACAGACGAGTGATCTGTTATCTGATATTACTAGAGAATGCCAATAGCTAGTAATCTTCCTCTGCTGTTTGTCAATCCAGCAAGATAAAATAATCTTCAATCTTCAAGAATTAAGAACACATCTTCATGATAACATAACTTCAACTAACTGTCATTAACAGATTTCATCTTTAGAACAGAAGTACCGCTAGTCTTACACGTTCCCCCTGTCTTTAAGAATTCATAAGTTAACTAGTCTGTTGAGAGTTAATTCTTGAATGGAATAACTGATGACTAAGCTGCTGAACTCCAGTCTTCTGATGAGTTCCCCCTCAGCTTATGCATCTAGGTTAAGTAATCCTAACTCAGCTCTTAGAGTTGAGAACCTTGCTTCACTTAGAGGTTTGGTGAAGATATCAGCAATCTGATTATCAGTATGAACATACTCAATCAAAACATTGCCTTTTTCAACATGATCTCTAATGAAATGATGTTTAATCTCAATATGTTTAGTCCTGGAATGACTTGTAGTGTTCTGAGTAAGTGAGATTGCACTTGTATTGTCACAGTAGATTGGAATTCCACTGATCTTGATGTTGTAATCTTCTAGTTGATGCTTCAACCAAAGTATCTGTGCACAACAAGCTCCAGCAGCTATATATTCAGCTTCAGCAGTAGATATAGAAACTGAGGTTTGCTTCTTACTCATCCATGAGATCAGACGACTGCCCAAGAACTGACAGGCACCTGTTGTGCTCTTTCTGTCAATCTTGCAGCCAGCAAGGTCTGAATCTGAATAGCCAACTAGTTCAAATCCAGATTCTCTAGGATACCACAATCCCAATTCTTGAGTGCCTTTAACATACTTCAATATCCTCTTGGCAGCTAAGAGATGAGATTCTTTGGGGTTTGATTGAAATCTTGCACAGACTCCAACTGAGTACATTATGTCAGGTCTGCTTGCTGTTAGATACAACAATGAACCAATAATGCCTCTATATTTGGTTATGTCCACTGATTTGCCATCTTCATCTTTATCCAAACGAAGACTTGTAGACATAGGAATGGTAGCTGTTGAGCTAGTTTCCATACCAAATTTCTTGAACAGATCTCTTGTGTATTTTGCTTGGCTGATGAATATTCCATCAGGCAACTGTCTAACTTGCAATCCAAGAAAATAGTTAAGTTCACCCATCATGCTCATTTCAAACTTATTCTGCATCAGCTTGGAGAACTTATCACACATCTGTTGGTTAGTTGAACCAAAAATAATATCGTCCACATATATTTGCACAAGTAATATATGATTTTCCCATTCAATTGTGAACAAGGTTTTATCTACCTTACCTTTACGAAATCCTTTAATTAAAAGAAAATCAGATAGGGTATCATACCATGCTCTTGGAGCTTGTTTCAGTCCATAAAGGGCTTTCTTCAGACGATATACTTTGTCCTCTTCTTGATAGACTTCAAATCCAGGAGGTTGTTCAACATACACTTCTTCTTGCAATTCTCCATTGAGAAAAGCAGACTTCACATCCATCTGATAGACAGTGAAGTTCTTGTAAGCAGCATAGGCTAGAAACAGTCTGATTGCTTCAAGTCTTGCTACTGGTGCAAAAGTTTCATCAAAGTCAATTCCTTCTTCTTGACAATAACCCTTGGCCACTAGTCTTGCTTTGTTCCTGGTGACAACACCATCTTCATTCATTTTATTTCTGAATACCCACTTAGTGCCAATTACTCTTTGATGACTTGGTCTAGGAACTAAGTACCAGACTTCATTCCTTTCAAATTGATTCAACTCTTCTTGCATAGCTTCTATCCAGAAGGAGTCATTGAGAGCTTCTTCAATTTGTTTAGGCTCTATTTGAGATAGGAATGTGACAAACATAGCATCTTGTGCAGCAGCTCTTCTTGTCTTCACTCTATCTAAAGGATCACCAATGACTAACTCAGGGGGGTGATTCTTGAGCCATCTGAGATCAGGTTGCAAATCAGGATGTTGTCCTCTGTCTTGATCTTGCAACACTACTGTTGGAGTTCCAGTAGTAGTCTGTTGAACATTTGCCGTCTGTTGAACAGTCTCTGGTCTGTCAGCTGTTTGCAACTCGTCTGTTAGACAATCAGCACTGTGATTATGAACAGCACTTGAGTTAGCAGCTGAACTTAGATTAGGTAGTATGATGGGAACATATTCTTCATTTCTTCCAACGTCTAACTTCTGTAAATCAGCAGACAGATCTTGATTTACACTTTGATTCTTTTCAGAAGATTGACTTGGCTCATCAAATACTACATGGATAGATTCTTCTATTAGTAATGTTCTTTTATTGAAAACTCTATAAGCCTTACTAACAGTAGAGTATCCTACAAAAACAGCTTCATCAGCCTTTTCTGCAAATGCAGTAAGGTGATTTTTCCCATTATTCAATACAAAACATTTACAACCAAAAATCTTAAAGTAATGAATGTTTGGCTTTCTATTGTTCCAAACTTCATATGGAGTCTTGTTCTGATTTTTGTTGATCATACATCTGTTCTGGGTAAAGCATGCTGTGTTTGTTGCTTCTGCCCAAAATCTTTGAGGCAGTTTAGCTTCAGCTATCATGGTTCTGACAGCTTCTTTTAGTGTTCTGTTTCTCCTTTCAGCAACACCATTCTGTTGAGGGGTTCTAGCAGCAGAATACTCATGATGTATTCCTTTGATATTACAGTATTCTTCAACAGTAGAGTTTGTAAACTCTGTCCCTCTATCTGATCTGATCTTCAATATTTTGATACTCTTCTCATTCTAGATCAGTTCCATCAGATTTGTAAGATGTTCCTTGGTTTCACTTTTCTTATTCATGAAAATCACCCAAGTATATCTTGAATAATCATCCACAACAGCTAGGCAGTATTTCTTTCCACCATTGCTGACTGGATCAATGGGTCCAAATAAGTCCATATGCATAAGCTCCAATATTCTTCCAGAAGATTGGTGCTTCTTTTCTTTGAATGATGACTTGATTTGTTTACCCTTCTGACAGGCGTCACAGAGCTTGTCTTTGCTCATGACTGCTTTTGGAATCCCTTCTACCAAATCATTCTTGATTAATCTGTTTATGGTCTTGAAGTTTAAATGATTCATCCTCTTGTGCCATAGCCAACTGACTTCACTTGGTGCAGATGCCACCAAACAAACACTTGAATTCTTGTCAGCAGAATTCCAGTCAACTATGTAGATATTTCCTTGTCGTCTTCCAGATAAAATTACCTTCTTTGTACCAATTTGTTCAACGTAGCACTTATCTGTTGAGAAGATGACTGAATATCCCTTGTCACAAAATTGACTTATGCTTAGCAGATTATATTTTAGGCCTTTAACATAGGAGACGTCAGATATCTCTATGTTTCCCTTGATTAATCTTCCTTTAGCTTTAATCTTCCCTTCTTTGCTGTCTCCAAAAGTGACTTTTGGACCATCCACAGCAACTGCATCAGTCAACTCATGTATGTTTCCACACATGTGCCTTGAACATCCACTGTCCAAGTACCAAATCTTCTCTACTTTACTCCTACTCCTAATCCTAACCTACAAAACAAAAATAAAATTGTTTTAGGTACCCTTATTGAGAGGGTCCTGAAGGATTAGTTCCACCCTTGACAACCCAAGATGTTGAAGTCTTAGGCTTCTTAGGTTTCTGAGTTTTAGGAGCATGAACAGTTTCATTTTTATCATAGTTATCAGATAAGTCATGTTGATGATCAGTATGATATGAATAATGTTCATAAGCAGGGTAAGGTGCATGATATGCAGGATATGCATGCATTGGATGAGCAGGGTAAGGTGCATAGTAACTAGGAAATTGAGGTGCATGATACATGGGATGATATGCAGCAGGTTGCACATAATATGACTCATTTCCATACCAAGCATTTTGATTTTTCTTATTCTTATGCTTCTTTGGTTTACTAGGTGCTTGCTCAACTTGTTTAGACTTAGCTTTACCAACAGACTGGTTCAATTTAGCTTTATCAGCAGACTTCTTAGGACTCTGCTGTTTGGTCTTACTAGTCTGATTTCCTACACTAGGCTCTTTGCTCTTTTTAGCCTTAGGAGATTTCTTCTCCTTTACCACTTTCTCAGTTGAGGTAGGTCTAGAGGTTTGAACATACAGAATGACCTTACTATTGTCAGCAGAAATAAATTTTTCAGTATGATTCAATTCTAGCTTATCCTTTACTAAAGGTGTCTCCTGTTCCTTAGGTGTATGCATGGATGCAACAGTAGACTTATCATGAGACTCAATACTTTTCTCAAGTTCCATGATTTTTCCTTTATAAACCTCACACTCAGCTTTCAGAGATTCATGTTCTTGCTCAAGCTGTTTATATTCAGCTGATTCTTTTGGCTTCTCAGCTAAAAGTTTCAGTGAACTGTTTTGCTATTTTAGCAGGATCATCTCTTCCTTAAGCTTTTTATATGCTTCAGCAATACCAGTATTGTTAAGCATCATTTGTTCAAATGAATTAAATAATTCATCATTAAGAGGAGTTACCTCATCCTCAGAGTCATCAGATTCCTTTGCCATCAGGCACAGGAGAGCAGGTTTTTCTTCATCAGACGATTCTTCATCAGACGAGTCTGAGTCTGAATCAGATGAGTAGACAGCAGCTGGCTTTTCTGCTTCTGCCATCATTGCTTTCCCTTTCTGATACTTTCTTTCTTTTCGGATTTTCTTCTCCTCTTCAGTGTACTTCTCTGCTTTTGGATATGGGCAGTCTCTTATGAAGTGTCCCAATTTCCTGCAGTTGTAACACATCAGTTTTGATTTATAATCCTCTTTATCTTGAGAAGAAAAGTTAGGTTTAGAAGTAGAAGCAGCATGATTGTATTTGTTTTTCATCTTTCTCTTATAGAACTTCTTGAAGTTGTTCATCAATAATGCTACATCTCCAGCAGTGTACTCCTTTTTGTTGAGTAGAGTGGCTTCATCAGATGAGTCCACTTCTTTGCTTTTCTGGGCTGGTCTTCTGGTGTTTTCAGCAGCAACAAGTGCAGCTGTGGGTCCTGAAGTTGAGGTTTCTTCAATTCCCATCCTTGGCAGTTTATACTCATAAGCCTTGAGTACGGAGAACAGCTCTGTTAGAGAAATCTTGCCCAGATCTCTTGATTCTTCCATTGCTGTCACCTTCATGTTGAACTTGGAAGGTAGGGCCTTCAGTACTTTGACAGTGATTTCTTTGTCAGTGAAAGTCTTTCCCAGCTTCAAAACTTCGTTCAGAGTTCTGGTGAATCTGGTATCCATCTGATCAATGGTTTCTCCAGACTTCATCTTGAAGTTGTCCAGCTTTTCCAATGCAACACTGAGCTGATGCTCTTTAATAGCATCATTTCCTTCACTCATGTCTCTGACCTTGTCCCACATCTCCTTTGCAGTTTTGCAATGTTTGACCTTGTCAAACCGATCATTATCCAGGGCTTTGGTCATGATGAATCTCCCAACTTTATCAAGATTGTAAAGCTTTATCTCTTCTGGAGTCATCTCATGAAGGTCTTTCTCCACAACCGTATCTACTTCATTTATCTTTATGGTCTTTGTGAATCTGAATGGACCTTTAATGATACATGTGTGCATGTTGTCATTATAGGCAGCAAGGAAAATCTTCATTCTGATTTTCCAGTCCTCAAAGGACATACCAGCAATGTGGGGAACATGGCTGATACAATCCATTTTTCAAAAAGTTTTGATTTTTCAAAAAGATGCTCTTTTGAAAAATTTTAAAAACCTTTGAAAAACACTCGGATCAAGCTCGTTGATCAGGCAGCTGATTCTAATGAACCACCTGCTCTGATACCACTTGTTGGTCCCAAGTGGTCAGATAAGGTCTAGAGGGGGGGGTGAATAGACCTCTGAAAATTTTTGAACTTAAAAACTTTTCAGTCTTCTGTCAGCAGACTAAGCTGATGAAGAACAGTAAGCAGACTAGTCTGATCGTGAACAAATCTTGAACAGACGACTGACCACTCTTCTTACAATGACTTAGCTGTTTTTCAGCAAAACAGTTTTCCAAGAGTATACTTGCAGCGGATTGTTTAAAAGTGTTTTTCACAAGTAAACTAAGTTCTAAAAAGATTTTATCCCCAGTTTAAAACTCCTTATAAAATCTCTTTGATTGATTCAAGGTGTTTAAAATGCAAACTTTAAAATATGCAAGAAAACTTTAAATGCAAGATAACACAAAGAATTTTTATAGTGGTTATATGGATAAAAATCCTTTAGTCCACTCTTCCAGATCACACAGATTCTGGGTTATACTATAATCACAAAGATTACAATATTTCTCCACTTACACCTAAACAACTAATGAGAAGGCTGTAAGCTCACAATAGGAATTCACAAAGAAAACCTATCCTCTAAAGTAGAATCACTCACAAAGATGGATTCTCACTTCGCACAACACTTAGCTATCACAAAATCACTCAGATAATGTTTTTCTGAGTTCTTCAACTGGGTTTCTGTCAACAGATGACTTCCACCAGACGAGTGAGCTGTTCGAGCTTTTGAGACTTAGAGAAATTCTGCTTCAAAATTTCGATCTCTGATTGTTGTTGTGTGTGCTCGATTTGAAATTCAGCTCTATTTATACATGGAAATGAAATTATGACCGTTGAAGGCAAGTCACAAATTAATTCCATCCTTCAGCTCTTTTTGAAACGGCTCCCTGCAGCATTCCGTACTGTGTACAGTACCTTTCTGTCCATCGCATTTAATGCTGCATTTAATGCACTCTGCTGATCCGAGGATATCTTCAATCATTTGCCATTACTACCCTTCTCTTTCAGCATTTATTACACCAAGTGCATTTATTACCGTTGGACTAATCTCTTGACCTCTTCTACTCCGCTGATCAAAACGACTCTGCTGATAGATACTCTGCTGATCAAATACTGAACTCATCTGATTTGACTCGGCTGATGATCTACCCTTCTGTTCGCTGTTTCAGCAAGAGATCACTAGTCTTCTGAGCTTTGAACTTTGAACTCTTCTGATGTCTTCTTTTACTTGTTCAAAATTTCTTCTAAGGGAACTAAGCTTACCATACTTAGCTGATTATGATGTTTTGGAAATCATCAAAACCTTCCCTTAATTACTTGTCTTCTTTCATCTTCATCTTCATCCAACACTGTTTTTGTTTTTCATTTGGTACATTGAATTATTGACTTTACATTATAAAACCACCTAAGTTAGTTATGCACATACAACAAAACAAAAGGAAACAAGATAATGAAATATCTGCCCAATTATGGCACGCTAGACTTGGACATATATCTAAGTCAAGGATTCAAAAGTTAGCATCATCTGGCGCGATTGAAATCAATCGCATTAATGAAATGCCAACATGTGAACCATGTTTAAAGGGTAAAATGGCCAAGTTGCCGTTTAAGGGAAACCCTGAGCGAGCCAAGCAAACATTGGACTTAATACATACTGACGTATGTGGACCACTAAGAAAAAGCGCCCGAGGTGGCTATGACTACTTCATCACTTTCACTGACGACTTTAGTCGTTATGGATATGTGTTCTTGTTGAAACACAAGTCTGAAGCCTTTGAGCGATTCAAAGAATTCAAGATGGAAGTAGAGAATCAACTTGGTCATACGATAAAGGCTCTTCGTTCTGACCGAGGTGGAGAATTTCTTAGTAACGAATTTCTGAATTATCTTGTAGAGCATGGAATACTATCGCAATGGACTCCTCCTGCAACACCCCAGTTAAATGGAGTAGCAGAGAGAAGGAATCGAACCTTGATGGACATGGTTCGATCCATGATGAGTGCCACTGACTTACCTCTTTCATTTTGGGGACATGCCCTCCTCACGGCAACGAAGATACTGAATATGGTACCTTCGAAATCCGTAGAAAAGACACCATACGAACTATGGTTTGGCAAGGCACCCTCATACGCATTCATGCGCATATGGGGATCTCCCGCTTACGTTAAAAAGCTAGTGGGAGATAAATTGGAAACTAAATCCACTTTGTGCAAATTCGTGGGGTATCCGGAAAACTCAATAGGATACGAGTTCTACGATCCTACAAGACAAACAACGTTTGTCTCGAGGAACGCTCACTTCTTGGAGAAGGATTTCTTGGTGGACAAGAAAGAAAATAACGTAGAACTAGATGAGGTCACTGAAGCTGAAAAGGCCTTAGAGGTCGATCGAGCTGACCCATCACCACAGGCAGTGGGAGAACAAGAGCATGAAAGTGCACCAGAAAGTACACCGATACTTCGTAGGTCAGAAAGACAACGTAGAGAACCCGAGAGGTACTACGGTCTGCTGCATGAGACTGGACAGTCTCTAACCGACCCAAGGACTTACGAAGAGGCTATGCTAGACATAGACTCGGGAAAGTGGCGCGAAGCCATGGAATCCGAACTGGACTCCATGCACTCAAACAAGGTCTGGGCCTTGGTAGATCCACCAGTGGGAGTGGCTCCCGTGGGTTGCAAGTGGATCTATAAGCGAAAGCTTGGAGTGAACGGAAAGGTGATCACCTACAAGGCGCGACTAGTGGCAAAAGGATACACTCAAAGTCCAGGTATCGACTTTGAGGAGACCTTCTCGCCCGTCGCAATGCCCAAATCCATTCGGATCTTGCTGGCCATAGCTGCGTGGTATAACTACGAGATATGGCAGATGAATGTAAAGACTGCCTTTCTCAATGGAGACATTGATAAGGAGATCTACATGGAGCAACCAAAAGGATATGCATCCAAAGGAGATGAACACAAGGTGTGCAAACTCCAGAGGTCCATTTATGGACTGAAGCAAGCTTCCCGAAGTTGGAACATTCGTTTTGATGAGACAATCCAAACTTTTGGATTCATCAAGAACATGTTCGAACCTTGCGTGTACAAAAAGATCAGTGGGAGTACAGTTGAATTTTTGGTGCTTTACGTTGACGACATTCTTCTCATTGGAAACAATGTAAAAGCATTGTCTGAAACTAAAGCATGGTTGTCTACACAATTCTCAATGAAGGATATGGGAGAAGCATCCTTTGTACTAGGTATAAGGATCTACCGAGATAGATCAAAAGGACTGCTGGGCCTCTCCCAATCCCAGTACATAGACAAAATCTTGAAAAGATTTAGTATGGAAGAATCCAAGAGAGGATTGCTTCCAATGAGACATGGAATTGCACTCTCCAAGTCTATGGCCCCAAAGACGCCAGAGGAGAGAAGCAATATGTCTCGAGTACCGTATGCATCCGCGATAGGAAGCATAATGTATGGTATGCTGTGTACGAGACCAGACGTAGCGTACGCTCTAAGCGTTACAAGTCGCTACCAGTCTGATCCAGGTGAGCAGCACTGGATAGCCGTAAAGGCAATTCTGAAGTACCTGAGAAGGACTAAGGAATTGTTCTTGGTATACGGTGGAGGAGAATTGAAATTGGAAGGCTATACAGACTCAAGCTTCCAATGTGATGTAGACGACTTCAAGTCGACATCAGGATATGTTTTCTGCCTCAATGGTGGTGCGGTTAGCTGGAAGAGCTCCAAGCAGGAAACAACCGCGGATTCAACCACTGAAGCAGAATACATTGCCGCGAGTGACGCAGCAAAGGAAGGTGTTTGGATGAGGAACTTCATCCAGGAACTGGATGTGATACCTAGCATTGCTGAGCCCATTACTATCTACTGCGATAATAATGGGGCAATAGCGCAAGCAAAGGAGCCGAGATCTCATCAGAAATCCAAGCACGTACAGAGACGATACCATGTGATAAGAGATATCATTGGTAGAGGAGACATTAAGATGGAACGTGTCGACTCGGAAGATAATACGGCGGACCCGCTAACGAAGCCTCTGCCTCAAAAGGCATTTGAGAAACATCTGCATAAGATGGGACTCAAGAACATAAAAGACTGGCTTTAGGACAAGTGGGAGATTGATAGAAATAGTGTCCTGCAAGCCAGCTGTATGGCTAGCATTAATTGTAATTAAAGAGGAACTATTCAATTTAGATTAATAAATGCATTTTTATTAAATGGTCAACTTTATCTTATGTAATATTTGTCTACGCATAAGGATAGAAGTCCTTAGATCACAGGGCTATGGGACAACCCGTGGACTGATCTCTAAGGCCGTGATCTAGAACATATTCAAGAGTCGTAGAATCCAATCGAGATAGGACATCGTTGGATTCGGTTAGACTCTCACTATTGTGTATACTCCGATGAACTGGAGGACGCTGGGGTCCACGAGCGTGACTGGGATAGTCGATACACATAAGTGGGTGGCTTGCTGGGATGGCAAGCGCACTGAATACCCCAATTAGGAAATAACTCACCATGGAAGCGGTAGTCGCATATCGGGGTTGAAGTTATTTCAATTTACAATAGTATACGAGGAACGATCCCTAACAACTTGAGGTGATAGGGTTTATCTGGTGCGAGAACGTCTGTGCTTTGATGTGAGTTCCGACTGACTGGGGATCTCCAGAAAGTCTCTGTGGACTCATGTTGGGTATAGAGGAACTCGTATGCAGATTCATATCATTAACAAAGGATCCATTGACTCGACTTGATAGGTCGAGAAATTCTCCTATGGATTTCTGTGAGAAATTAATTCTAATGAAATCCTTGGCCAAGGTAACTGACGACTTTATGTAAGTAGCTCATAAAGAACAAGTCAGAGAGAATTTATTTCGAGATCAGAAAACATAAGGTCAAGACAAAAGATAAGGGAATCCGATGAAAGACCATACCCTTAAGTCTCGTCTGGGAGATTGATCAATGGAGAGATTATGTCGTATATGGAAATTGTAAATGATAAAAGGTTCACTGAATTAATTCACCAGTGATTGGGCTCCATGGGCTTGTGACTGGACATCGACCGTGGAGTGTGGGAGAATTCCCAAATTAGCAGGGGTGCTAATTTTGGAATGATTGATCGACAGAGTGTTCGATTAATTTAGAGTATTTATTGCTCGAGTTATTAAATAATATTTAATTACAACCCACGGCCAATTATGTGGTGAACCTACGGGGGCATACACAATACACATGAAGCGAAAGCGAGGAAACAAGAACGAACCAGTCGACTGGGTCGACTGGGTCAAAATCGACTGGGTCGATTAAATAGGTGGGTCGACTGGGTCGACCCATGTGGAACGAAATTGGATCCAATTGGAATTGGATCAAGATTATAAATTAAATTGGAATTTAATTTATGAGTAAATTAATTAATTAGGATTTAATTAATTAATTGGGAGATGATTTAATTAATTGGGCTATTTAATTGGGAGATTAAATAAAGTCCTGAAAGATTAATTAAAGTGGGCCATGAATTAATTAGAAGACTTAGTATTCTAATTAAAAGGGCCATGGCCCATGTAGGAGAATTAGTATCCTAATCCTAGAAGGATTAGGGTATGGGAGATATCTATAAATAAGAGACTAGGTCTCATATCTCACACACAACTCTTCAAGCAAAATAAGAAAAGCAAAAATTCTCTCTCCCCTCCCAAGTGTGATCGGCCGAACCCTGTGCAAAATTAGGAAGAATTTTCGGTTTTGATCTTTTAGTTCCCAAAGTCGTTCTTAAAGTCCTGAATTAATATAGCCTATGTTCTAGTCGATTAGGTTATATTATTTTCGTGATATTGTGGTGTATCAATCCGTAGAGGCGCAACACGTGGGGCGCTACTGCAGAGCTTGGATCGATTTCTGTGGAGGAGAGTTCAGAGTTCGTATTAGCCAATACGGATTTGCAAGGAGACAGGTATAAACGAGAAAACTTATACTGTCATTTATTTATATTCATATATATACAACTAGAGAATATCCTGGCAAGATTCTTTAAGAAGCCCTAGAAAATTTTTATATTCCGCTGTGCCTAGGGCTGTTTTTCTTACCGAATCCCAACAATAACATTTTTCATTGTTTTTTCATGTTTTTCGATGTTTTTTCCAATTTAAACCATTTTCTTCTGATTTCACATTGTTTTTGTCGGATAAAGTTTAACTCGTTTTCACTAATTTCACTTGTTATTAACCTAAATTTTTCATTGATTAAACATGTTTTCACTGACTTCAAGCTTTTTTTACTGATTTTATTTGTTTCTTTACAAATTTCACCCAAACTTTCATTAATTCTTATGTTCTCACTGTCTAAATTTTGTTAACCGGTTAATTTTTTTTAGCGATTTATCCATTTTTTATCGGTTATAATATTTTTCATTTTTTTCTCATTTTTGGTCGATTTTTTTGGTTTCTTATTCGATCAGGTTACACCAATTTTCCATCGATTTCACCTGTTACTTTTTTAACTGATTTAATTCGTTTTTACCATTTTAAACCCTTTTTTTATCTATTTTTCATGTTTTTTTCACTAATTTCCCATGTTATTCACCTGAATTTTTCATTGATTAAATATGTTCTTGCCAACCTTACGTTTTGACCGATTTTATCCTTTTTTAACCAACTTTACCCAATTTTATTGGGTTTCACTGGTTTCATCATTTTTCTTAGAAATTCCATTATTTTCATCGATTTCACATATTTTGACCAACTTTGCCTTTGATTTAATCGATTTTACCCGTTTTCAGCCATTTTTCACAAATTTTACCCAATTTTTTATCGATTTCAAATGCATTTAAGATTTCACATTCATTTTTTCACCGGTTTAAAGTGCACATACATTGTACGTGTCTATTTAATTTATGTGATATTTTGTTGCAAATCAGAGTTACATTAACTTCAATATGTCATGAAATAGCACATATAAATGACTGTTATTCAATATTTTAACTTCACCATGTATATTTTCATCGATTTCTTTAGTGTTTTTCGGTTCAAACCTATTTTTTAATGGTTTGACATTGTTTTTGTTGGTTGAACTCTTTTCATTTTATTGATTTCATTTATTCTTACCAGCTTAACCAATTTTCACATGTTTTCACCGACTTAAGTCTTTTTCCCTGATTTTACCCAGTTTTCACATATTTTATCATTTTTTATGTAATTTCATCGTTTCACCGATGTCATCCATTTTTTCGCGAAATTCATTTGAATTTTCATCGATTTCACATGTATTTACCGAATTTTCAACTCAAATAATTATACATCTTCAATTACTTTTAAGTATATCTCAAATTTTTTCACTTACCTTATCATTTCAAAGATATTTCTTTACCGATTCAAGCCATTTCACTTATTATATTAATTAATTTAATTCAATTTTCATTGATTCTTATTGGTTTATATATTTTTTTACTGATTTACTCGTTCTTGATCAATTATAACCTATTGTCCATTGTTTTTCCTATTTTTCATCGATTTCTTTTGTTTTCTCCTATTCAAACAAAAAGAAAATTCTACAGGTTTAGTTCATACTGTTAGTGCTAGTTAAACTTTTTTTTCCTGATTTTACTTCTTTTTATTAGTTTAACTTATATTTCACATGGTTTTTTTAACAATTTCACTTGAATTGTCATTAATTTCACATTATTTCACAGATTTTAACCTTTTTTCAATTATTTAACACATTCTTCATAAATGTCACCCATTATTCATTGATTTCACCGATTTGTTTCCCATTTTTTCAGAAATGTCACCCGAATTTTCATCCATTTCACAAGTATTTATCGATTTTACCGGCACTTTTATTACCGATTTCACCCATTTTTCACCTATTTCACCAATGTTCATAAATTTCATCTAGATCGATTTCACATGTTTTCATCAATTACATAAAATTTATTAGATCGATTTCACCAATTTTCATTGATTTTCATCCGTTTTTTAACTTATTTCACACGTTTTTCTCAAAAAGATTTTTATGAAAATTTGAGGTAATGTCTCTCATGTCAAATAAAGATTACTTAGTTCACTATGTCATAACCATTTTGGTTAATTCATAGGTAGGATGCGATTCCACTTTAACATATTTTATGATATTTAAGAGAATTTAATTTTTTTAAGAAGTGACATATTGTAGTCTTCACAAAAAAAGAAAAAAACTTAAATTATTCACACTTTTAGTAGTAGTAGTATAGATTTGATATAAACATAAACTCTAACTTAGATTAATGTTATTTTAGTTATGACATAAAAGTCTATTTTTTATTTTAGTTTATATTTATTGTTAATTTTTATTGAAGGAAGATCATCTACTGGATTCTAGCACAAATCAAAAGCGAACAGAGTTAGAAATTGAAGAAATAAGTTCAGCTATTGAAGAAGAAAATTAATTTAGGGATTTAAGAATAGAATTGGGATTTAGTGTTATGTATTTAGCGTGTTCCTCAGGGACTAAAGTGTAATTTTTATTTTTCCTTCTCCTATTTATATCAGGGTTCGACCCTTATTTGTAACTAACTGACATAATTTTGAATACACAGAATATTTTTCCATTCTCTCTGTTTTTCTATCTTAATTCAAAATATTCATCATCATAATCTGTTATACAGATTATAACATGTTATCAGCAGTCTAAATTTGCACGTATTCCACATTCTTTTACGAATTCAAATTCGTTTTTTCTTCATTTTTTGATCAGTTCTTGATGAAATCAATTCTGTGTCAGTTCTTGATCATACACATTTTTTTATCAGACTACTTTTTCTTTCAAATCTTTTTCCACATTCAATGAGTCCTCCACCACATCCGTCACCGCCCCTTCCACCAGGACACGGCCTCCCATGGAGGACCCCTCTCATCCTTATTTCTTGCATCCATCTGACATCCCAGGGCTACTTATTGTTCAATATCCTCTTCGCGGGGATAATTACCCCTCATGGTCACGCTCCATGTTGTTGGCACTCAATGTAAAACACAAATTAGGGTTCATAAATGGATCCCTTCCTTATCCGGGTCCTACAGATTCAGAACTAAAGATTGCATGGTCCCGTAATAATGATGTAGTGGTCTCCCGGATATTGAATTCTGTCACTTCAGAAATTCATTCCAGTATTATGTACACAAATTCTGCGAAGGCAATTTGGGAAGAACTCAAAACAAGATTCTCACACTCTAATGGTCCTAGAAAGCTACAAATCCGCAGAGAATTGGCAAATCTTCATCAAGAAAATTTGTCTGTCAACATGTTATTTACCAAATCGAAGACAGTCTGGGATGAATTCTCTAATTACAGACCTATGTTGAATGCTTATGCATATGGTGGCCCTCAAAAGATACAAGACCACTATCAAGAAGACCTGGTCCTAACTTTTCTTCTTGGTTTAAATGATTCTTATGATAATCTTAGAAGCCAAATTTTGTTGATGGATCCTATCCCACCTATTGATAAAGTATTCTCTCTTGCTACTCATGAAGAGAGACAGAAACAAGTAGGCCATCCCCAATCCATGGATCTCTCAAACACTCTGGCTTTTGCTTCCAAAACCAACAATTCCACTCAACCCACCCCTGCCACCAGACCATATAACCAATTCCAACAGTCTTTACCCTCTACACAAAACCCAAAGTTTAATCCTAATTTCAAAAAGAAGGATAAACCTATTTGTGCTCATTGTGGGATTCCTGGCCACACTATTGATAAGTGTTATAAGCTACATGGTTATCCTGTTGGCTATAGAAAACCTACAAATTCTAGCAATTCAAACAATATCAACAACCTCACATCTTCACAGTCACATAATTCATCCCCTATTCACTCTTCTACTACACAACCTACTGCCAACAGTTCTGGACATCATAATCATTTGACCACACTGCTTCAGAGTCTTAATGCTGATTAATATCAACATTTGATGAATTTGTTCAGTACCAATCTACCTCAGTTTAATCCCACTGACTCTGCACACATATCATGTGTTTCAGGTATCTGTTCTTTTTCCATTCCTATTAATTCTATACTACATAAAAGTGATTGGATAATGGATTCAGGGGCAACCAAGCATATTTGCCATGATCTTACTCACTTTTCTTCTTTAAAACCTATTTCTGATGCTAATGTAATTTTACCTGATCATAGTAGTTTTCCTGTACATCACACTGGTAACATCTGTTTAGATTCTATTTTGATTTTAAAAGATGTTTTTTATATTCCCAATTTTCATTTTAACCTCATATCAATTAGTGAATTGTTGTTACTAGGTAATCTTTCACTACAATTTACACTAGGATCTTTTATGATTCAGGATCAACAAGGGAAGATGATTGTATAGGGTAAAAAGATTAATTGCCTATATGTCCTAACTAATCCTAGTTCCACTATCTCCACTTCAGCTTATTGCAACAAGATCAGTGGTGACATTTGGCATAAGAGACTAGGACACATGCCTTTCAAAGCTATGACTAGACTGTCCACTGATTTACATTTAGATAGTTCTACACTTTGTAATAAGTTTTGTTATATTTGTCCTCTTGCAAAACAGAAAAGATTGTCTTTTCCTATTTCTACCTCTGTATCTACTAAACCTTTTAAATTGATACATTGTGACATATGGGGACCATTTAGAGTCCCTGGTATTTCTGGACATAGATATTTTGCAACAATTGTTGATGATTACACTAGATTTACTTGGATATTTTTACTCATTCATAAATCTGACATTTCTGTCATTATTCCAAAGTTTTTAGATATGGTTCAAAATCAATTCAATTGTTGTGTTAATGTTTTTAGAAGTGATAATGCTCCTGAGCTATTATTCACTTCTTTATTTGATAAATTGGGTATATAACACCAATTTTTTTATACAGAAACTACACAACAAAATTCTGTTGTGGAGAGGAAACATCAACATCTGTTAAATGTGGCTAGAGCCCTATTTTTTGATTCCAAGGTTCCTTTAAACTTATGGAGTGAATGTGTTTCAACTGCAGCCTATATTATAAATAGGACTCATTCTAAAATTCTGAATTTTAAAACTCCATTTGAATTACTTTATAATAATGTTCCTGATTATACTAATTTTAAAAATTATGGTTGTTTGGCATTTGCTGCCACTCTTAAACAAGGAAGGTCAAAATTTGACCCAAGGGCAAGAATGTGTGCTTTTATTGGATACCCTATGGGTATCAAAGGTTATATACTCATTGATATACAAACTAATGAGGTTTTTTATTTCCAGGGATGTTATTTTTAATGAAGAAGTGTTTCCTTTTCATTCTATTAATAATTCTGTTAATTCTTCTTCTGATATTCACAAATTATTTCCTACACCAGACATTTCTACTTACAAGCTTGATACAAGACCTTATCCTACATCAGAAACTTCAGATGAAACTGCTCCTACTGCAAGTATTCCTACTTCTAATCATATATCACCCCTCCTCCTATCAGGAGGACTACAAGAATTTCTAAAACTCCTACTTATTTGTCTGATTATCACTGTAAATCAACTAATACTGGAAATATTAGATATCCTATTTCTAGGGTTATTACTTATAACAGGTTATCTGACAAATTCAAAAAATTTATAATGAATATCAGTGATGAATATGAACCAGAATACTATCATCAAGCAGTAGGAAACATTAAATGGAGGACTGCAATGCAAAATGAGATTCAGGCATTAGAAAACACTAATACATGGACTATTGTTGATTTACCTCCAAATAAAACTCCTATAGGATGCAAATGGGTATACAAAATCAAAAGATTACCTGATGGATCTATAGACAGGTATAAAGCTACGCTTGTAGCTAAGGGTTATACTCAACAACCAAGTATAGATTACACAGAAACATTCTCTCCACTTACTAAGCTTGTTACAGTTAAAATCCTATTAGCTTTGGCTTCTTCTAAAAATTGGAATCTTTGTCACTTAGATGTTGATAATGCTTTTTTAAATGGTGATCTTAATGAAGAGATTTTCATGGATTTACCACTGGGATATCAAAAATCTACTGGTTCTTCCAAAATGGTTTGTAAGCTAAACATGTCAATCTATGGCTTAAAACAAGCTTCAAGGCAATGGAATGAGAAGTTTACCTCCTGCCTCATTGAGTATGGTTCCTTTTCATCTAAATATGACTACTCCTTGTTTACTAAAGGATCAGATGATAACTTTCTAGCTTTACTTCTTTATGTTGATGATATTGTAATGTTGGTTCTACTCTACCTATTATTTCTGATTTAAAATGTTTTCTTCACAGAAAATTTAAATTGAAGGATCTGGGGGAATTGAAGTATTTCCTAGGATTGGAAATTCCTAGGTCATCAGCTGGAATAGTACTTTCTCAAAGAAAGTATGCATTGCAAATATTGGAAGAGACTGGATATACAGCTGCTAAACCTTTATCACTCCAATGGATCCTAAGGCTAAACTAAACTCAGAAGATGAGACTTTACTTGAAGATGCTACAATTTACAGAAGATTAGTTGGGAAGCATTTATACCTAACTATTACTCGTCCTGACTTATCTTATGCAGTGCATAGATTAAGCCAGTTTGTTTCTAAGCCTAGAGCTCCTCATCTCCAAGCAGCTCATCATGTCCTAAGATATATAAAGTCCAATCCAGGACAAGGATTATTCTACTCATCTACATCTACTCTTCAAATCTCAGCTTATGCTGATGCAGACTGGGTTTCTTGTGTTGACACAAGAAGGTCTGTAACAGGTTTTTGTGTTTTCTTAGGAAATTCCATAATCTCATGGAAATCCAAAAAGCAAGTAACAGTATCTAAATCTTCCGCAGAGGCTGAGTACATGTCACTGGCTGTTGTGTCCAGTGAGTTAGTTTGGATTCATCAAATCCTACACACATTGGGATTACCTATTCATTCATCAATTCCATTGTTTTGTGACCATCAATCTGCTAGACATATAGCTAATAATCCCATTTTTCATGAAAGGACGTAACATATTGAGACTGATTGTCATTTTACTAGGGATTTAGTACTAAAAGGATTTCTACGTCTTCTACCTATTTCAACAAATCAACAAATTGCAGATATATTTATGAAGGCTCTGTTGTTACCTCAGTTCAGGCTTTTGAAGTCCAAGATGTCTCTCTTTGATTTGTTCGGTCCATCTTGTGAGGGAGTATTGAAGGAAGATCATCTACTGGATTCCTGCACAAATCAAAAGCAAACAGAGTTAGAAATTGAAGAAATAAGTTCAGCTATTGAAGAAGACACGTAAAATTGATTTAGGGATTTAAGAATAGAATTGGGATTTAGTGTTATATATTTAGCGTGTTCCTCAGGGACTAATGTGTAATTTTTATTTTTCCTTCTCCTATTTATATCAGGGTTCGACCCTTATTTGTAACTAACTGACATAATTTTGAATACACAGAATATTTTTCCATTCTCTCTGTTTTTCTCTCTTATTAATTCAAAATATTCATCATCATAATCTGTTATACAGAATATAACAATTTTAAATATTATAGATTTTTATATCTAATTCAACTCTTGAAAGTATATAGGTTGATTAAGCCATATTTCACACATGTAAATATTATTAATTAATTCATATTTATTAAATTTAAACAAAATCGTTGAAATTTATTTATAATATTTATATTTTAGTATATGATGCAATACAATATAATTTATAATATATTTTACAATTTAGATATAAATAATATATGATAGTTAACAAAAATTAAATGTGACTGTTGGATAGAGTAGATAAAACAGAGTATTTAAATGACTAAAACACTGTTCACTGTCTAAAATCTGAATTTAGATATTATTGTTGGAAATGGTCTACGTAATGTTAATAAAGTAATGGTTTACCATCATTCAGCAAGACAACAACTAATGTTAAAATGAAACAATTATGTATTATTTATAATATCATTTTATGCATATTTTGACCGAACAACATGAATTAATTTTGATACATCAATATCCTACCATTGTTTCCAATTCGATCCTTTAAATTACTTGAATTAAGTGGTAAAATGTGTTGAGAATTAATTTTTGGGTGATTAAAACTCAGATCTCCCCTGATTTATTGGATGTATAACATTAAATCCTCGATGTTTCAAAAATTAAAGTGACACCCATTTGATATGACCTGTTTACAGAAAACCTCTTAGGACGGTAAAAACTGACT
The DNA here is from genome assembly GCA_038501285.1 of Penstemon eatonii. Taxonomy (NCBI): domain Eukaryota; kingdom Viridiplantae; phylum Streptophyta; class Magnoliopsida; order Lamiales; family Plantaginaceae; genus Penstemon; species Penstemon eatonii. Next base: position 52,031,640 of record CM076715.1, on the reverse strand, counting down.
AAATTTGATGACATCAGCAATTTTTTATTGATTTTCCTAATTTACTCCTGGTCAATTTTTTTAAGTTTGAGTGGACTTTTTGATGTATTAATATACCCCAGGGGTGTCTATATAATAATATTATACCACATGAGGTGTATTTGACAGGATAATAACTTCAGGGTGTTACTTGTTATCCTATGTTTTGGCTATAAATAGCAGCTCAAATATTTATTTTTCTGCATTTCATCCCACAAAATTGATGATATTCTAAATTTAATTTGATTTTCTTAGTCATTAAATGGGGGATTACCAAACAAGTAAGAACTTAAGTGAAATCACGCAAACAAAATTACAAGCATGTCTTCATAAATCATAGAGAAAATCGCACTTTTCCCCCTAAACTTAGAGTCAAGTTGCACTTTTTTTTTCTCTAAACTTCAATTTCTTGCATTGTCCACCCTAAACTTACATTATTGTTGCACTTTCCCCTGAACTATTTTCCATCCTCTTTTCCTGCCAAAAGAATTTAAAGTGTAAGTTCAAGGGGGAAAGTGCAACTCAGCTACAAGTTCAGGAAGGTAGCTGCAAATCTTTAATTGAAAACTGAAAGTATTATTTTGCTTCTTTAATTAATAAAGTTACCTCTATATTTTTCAAGTGATAATTATCAACTAGAAAATTCACTATTTCAAATTACCAAATCAATCTTTTTTTATTCCCACCAAATTTAACAACTTGGAATCTCATTTGAAAAATGTAATGCAAAACTTGCAAGATGAATAATGTCTAAATAATATGTTTGTTAATTTTGTACTTAAGTTTCATAGACTTCAATGGAACTTTTGCACCAGTTGCTAGGTTTGAAGCAATCAGACTATTCCTAGCCTATAATGCTCATAAGAAATTTACTGTTTATTTGATGAATGTGAAGTCTGCTTTTCGCTATGGAGAACTGCAAGAAAAAGTATATGTTGAACAACCTCCTGGATTTGATGTTTTTCAGGAAGGAGACAAAGTATTTCGTTTGAAGAAAGCTCTCTATGGACTAAAGCAAGCTCTAAGAGATTATACATTATCTGACTTTCTTTTAATTAAAAAATTTCAAGAAGGTAAAGTAGACAAGTTCTTGTTCACTATTGAATAGGAAGATCATATATTATTAGTGCAAATATATGTGGATGATATTATTTTTGGTTCAACTAACCAACAGATGTGTGAGAAGTTCTCTAAGATGATGCAGAATAAGTTTGAAATGAGCATGACGGGAGAACTCAATTACTTTCTTGGATTGCAAGTTAGACAGTTGTCTGATGGTATATTCATTAACCAAGCAAAGTACACAAAAGATCTGTTCAAGAAATTTGGTATGGAAACTAGCTCATCTGTTAGCATTTCTATGTCTACTGGACTTCGCCTGGATAAAGATGAAGATGAAAAATCAGTTGACATCACCAAATATAGAGGCATTATAGGGTCACTATTATCTAGACCTCATCTGACCACTTTGTTGGTCCCAAATGGTCAGATGAGGTCTATGGGGGGAGGGGGGGATTAATAGACCTCTGAAATTTTTTGACTTAAAATTTCTCTAACTTTTTTGTGAGCAGACTAAGTTGTTCGCGACAAAGCTTTGAACAGTAGAATTGACCATTCTTCTGATTATGACTTAGCTGATTTTAGTAAAATCAGAGTTTTAGTCAGATTACTTGCAGCGGATTCCTTTTAAAATCTTTTAAACAGTAAATTCAAGTGTTTGAATGCTCTTTGAAAATATGCAAGAAGTTGATGCAAAATAAACATAGGAATTTTTATAGTGGTTATATGGGTGAAAATCTTTTAGTCCATCCACTCTTCCAAGTCACGAAGATCTTGAGTTATACTATAATCACTTAGATTACAATATCTCTGCGTGCGCTAAACTACAAATGAAATGGCCACATGTTCACAAGAGGAAATCACAAAAATCTATATCTATACTAATACTAAAAGTGTGAATAATTGAAGATTTTTTTTTGTGAAGACAAAAATACCCTTATTAAATTTGTTAAATATATTAATAAAACATAATTAGACATAAATTTTCCTTAAATTTTCTCATCAAAAATTTGGTAGGAAAATATTTTAAGAAAATTTGTAACTTCCTTTTTCCTCCTAACCAAGCACCAAGAATATTTTAGATATGAAGTTTTATTATAGTTATTTTCTCCATTAATTTCAATAATTAGAAATTTACTCTTACATCACATTTACAATTTCATTACTGTTCTCCTATAACACATAAAAAAATAAAAAATATATTATTTTCAGTAGCTGCTAAAGTATATTTGTAAAATTGTTATAATGTATTACCAATATGGTGTTACTTATGATATTATTTCTTTCATCTAAGATTTAGTACAATATGTCACTCCTTAAAAAAATCAAACTCTCTTAAATATCATAAATATGTTAAAGTATAATCGCTCTTACCTATGACTGAACAAAAACGCTTATGACTTAGTGAACTAATTAATCTTTATTTGACATGAGAAACATGACCTCAAATTTTCATGGATCTTTTCGAGAAAAACGTGTGAAATAAGTGAAAAAAAGGATGAAAAATCAATCAAATAAATTTTATGTAATTGATGAAAACATGTGAAATCGACCGAGATGAAATTTATGAACACTAGTGAAGTAGGTGAAAAAGTGGGTGAAATTTGCAGTAAAAAGTGCCAGTAAAATTGATAAAATTATGGTGTCATTTGTGAAAACATGGGAAATAAAACGGTGAAATAAGTGAAAAATGTGTGAAATATATGAAGAATTGGTTAAATCACTGAAAAACTGTTGAAGTTTGTGAATAATGTGAAATCAATGAAAATTCAAGTTAAATTGATAAAAAAAAATGTGAAATCAGTTAAATTTAAAGTTAAACTTATCAAAATAAGTAGAATCAGAAGAAAAAAAATTAACTAGCAAAAATAGTGTGAACTAAAGCAGTAGAATTTTTTTTTTTTTTTAAATAAGAAAAAACAAGAAATCGATGAAAAATAGGAAAAACAATGGACAATAGGTTATAATTGATCAAGAACGAGTAAATCAGCAAAAATATATAAAATCAATGTAAATTAAATTAAACTAATTAATATAATAAGTTAAATGGGTTAGATTGGTAAAAATAAATATTTTTCAAATATAAGGTAAGTAAAATAATTTGAGATATACTTAAAATTAATTGAAGATGTATAATTATTTGAGTTGAAAATTCGATAAATACATGTGAAATCAATGAAAATTCAAGTGAAATTTGCAAAAAAAAAATGGATGACATCGGTTAAACGATGAAATTACATAGAAAATGATGAAATGTGTTGGATGAAGATGAAGAATAATGAACAAGGAAGTTAGAAGTTAAAGGGAGGTTTTGATGATTGCCAAAACATCATAACCAGCTAAGTAAGGAATACTTAGTACAATCCCTTAGAAGAATTTTGATCAACCAAAGACAAATCAGACATGTCAAAATTCATAATGGACCAGAAGACTATTGATCTGCTGCTGAAGGAAGAATTCAGTTTGGTGAAAATCAGCCGACTCAAATCAGATTTGTTCAAGTTTGGGATCAGCTTATTACATCATCAGACGAGTGATTATGATATCAGCCAAGTTAAGACGATCAGAAAGTCTCTCATACGGTAATAAATGCACTTGGAGTAATAAATGCTGCAGAAGGAGGGTATTTATGGCAAATGATTGAAGAAATCCTCGTATCAGCTCGGTGCATTTAATGCTGCTGACAGATACTGTTGACAGTACTGTAGCAGTAAAGAGAGCCATTTGCAGAGTTTAAGGACCAGTACTCGAGGCAATTTGAATTATGTCTTTTCTTAAACGGACATTTTTCAAATCAAGAGCATAAATAGTTCGCGAGTTTGAGAGAGAAGACATACAACACAACTAAGATCAATCCTGCGAAGCAAAATCTTCTAAGTCTAAAAACTCAAGAACAGCTCACTAGTCTGCCGAAGTTATTTGTTAACTGAAGCTAGTTGAAGTCAAAAGAAAAATCATTTTCTAAGTGAATCTGTTAGAGGAGTGTTGTGAGAGGTAGATATCCATCCAAGTGAGTGATATTACTTCAGAGGGTAGGAGTTTCTTAGTGATTTCCTGCTGTGAACTTACGGCTCATCATTTGTTGTAGAGCGTAAGCCGAGTATATTGTAAACTGTGTGTTTATAGTATTACCCGAGATCTAAGTGACTTGGAAGAGTGGACTAAAGGATTTTCATCCATATAACCACTATAAAAATTCATTGTTTTTAACTTACATTGTTTTCTTGCATATCTTCAAAGTTGCATTAAACACTTTAGAAAACTGTTTGAAAAGATTTTAAAAAGGAGTTTGTTAAAACTGCGGATAAAATCTTTCAAAAGACTAAGTTAACTTGTGAAAAGCACTTTAAATTATCCGCTGCAAGTATTCTATTTTTAAAACTGTTTTAGCTGAAATCAGCTAAGTAGTAATCAGAAGAATGGTCAACTCTGTTGTTCAAGATTTGTTCACGATCAACATAGTCAGCTTACTGTTCGATATAAGCCTAGTTTGCTGACAGACGACTTGAAAGTTTTAAAGTCTAAAAATTTTCAGAAGTCTATTCACCCCTCCCCCCCCTCTAGACCTCATCTGACCACTTGGGACCAACAAGTGGTATCAGAGCGTGTGGTTCATTAGAATCAGCTGTCTGATCAACGAGCATGATCCAAGTATTTTTCAAAGGTTTTCAAACATTTTCAAAAGAGCATATTTTTGAAAAATTAAAACTTTTTGAAAATGGATTGTATCAGCCATGTTCCCCACATTGGCGGTATGAGTTTTGAGGACTGGAAGATCAGGATAGAGATCTTCTTAGCTGCTTACAATGACAACATGTATACATGCATTACCAAGGGTCCATTCAAATTCACCAAGACTATAAAGGTTGATGAAGTAGATATAGTTGTGGAAAAAGATCTATAAGAGATGACAGCTGAAGAAATCAAGCTGTTCCGTCTTGATAAAGTTGGCCGTTTCATCATGACCAAAGCCCTGGACAACGACAGATTTGATAAAGTCAAGCATTGCAAGACTGCAAAAGAGATGTGGGACAAGGTTCGTGACATGAGCGAAGGAAACGACGCCATAAAAGAGCATCAGCTGGAAAAGCTAGACAACTTCAAGATGAAGTCTGCGAAAACCATTGATCAGATGGATACATGGTTTACAAGGACTCTGAATGAAGTTCTCAAGCTAGGAAAAACCTTCACTGACAAGGAGATAATTGTCAGAGTACTAAAAGCTCTGCCTCCAAAGTTCAACATGAAGGTAACAGCCATGGAAGAATCAAGATTGGGAAAGATCTCTCATATCGAGCTGTTCTCAGTACTCAAGGCATACGAGTATAAACTGCCAAGAATGGGTATTGAAGAAACCTCAACTTCAGGCCCCACAGCTGCCCTGGTTGCTGCTGAAAATCCAAGAAGAACAGCAAACAAAAGCAAAGAAGTGGACTCATCTGATGAAGCCACACTACTCAACAAAAGGGAGTACACTACTGGAGACGTTGCATTTCTGATGAAAAACTTCAAGAAGTTCTATAAAAAAAATGAAGAACAAATAGAACAATGCTTCTACTTCTAACCCTACTTCTTCTTCTCAAGATAAGGATGCTTATAAATCCAAACTAATGTGTTACAATTGCAGGAAATTGGGTCACTTCATTAGAGACTGCCCATATCCTAAAGCTGAGAAGTACACAAAAAAGGAAAAGAGAATCAGAAAGGAAATAAAACATCATAAATGCAAAATGCTGATGGCTGAAGCAGAAAAGCTGGCTGCCATCTACTTATCTGATTCTGACTCAGACACACCTGAAGAAGAGTCTACTGAAGATGAGAATTCTGCTCTTATCTGCCTGATGGCTAAGGAATCTGATGACTCAGAGGATGAGGTAACTCCTCTTCAAAATGAATTGTTTAATTCATTTGAGCAAATGATGGTTAATAATACTAGTATTGTTGACGCATTTGTATGTTCAGACTACTAAACCTGCTTCACCTGAGAAAGAATTAAACCTGCTTCACCTGAGAAAGAATTAAACCTGCTTCAGCTGACAGTAGTAAGGTCATATTGTATGTTCAGACTACTAAACCTGCTTCACCTGAGAAAGAATTAAAGGAGAAGAAAGCTTCCAACGCTAAAAAGAGCAAAGAGCCTAGTTTAGGAAAACAGACTGGTAAGACTAAACAGCAAAGTCCTAGGAAGTCTGCTGAAGCTAGTAAAACCAATCAGACTAGTAACAAAACTAAGTCGTCTGTTAATTTGCAAATAAAAAGTAAGCCAAAGAAGCATAAGAACAAGAAAAATCAAAATGATTGGTATGGAAATGAGTCATATTATGTGCAACCTGCTGCATATCCTCCTATGTATCATGCACCTCAATTTTCAACTTAATATGCGCCTTACTCTGCTCATCCAATGCATTTATACCCTGCTTATCATGCATCATATCCTGCTTATGAACATCATTCTTATCATACTGATTATCAACATAACACATCTGCTGAATATGATGAAGATAAAACTGTTCATGCTCCTGTAAAATCTCAGAAGCCTAAGAAGCCTAAGACTTCAACATCTTGGGTTGTCAAAGGTGGAACTAATCCTTCAGGACTCTCTCAATAAGGGTACCTAAAACAATTTTACATTGTTTTGTAGGTTAGGATTAGGAGTAGGAGTAAAGTATAAAAGATCTGGTACTTGGACAGTGGATGTTCAAGACACATGTGTGAAAACATACATGAGCTGATTGATGTTGTTGCTGTGGATGGTCCTAAAGTAACTTTTGGAGACAGCAAAGAAGGCAAGATTGTAGCATGTGGAAGATTAATCAAAGGCAACATTGAGATATTTGACGTCTCTTATGTTAAAGGCCTCAAATACAATTTGTTGAGCATAAGTCAATTTTGTGACAAGGGATTTTCAGTTATCTTCTCATTAGATAAGTGCTATGTTGAACAGATCGGTACAAAGAAGGTCATCTTATCTAGAAGACGACAAGGAAATGTCTACATAGTCGACTGGAATTATGTGGACAAGAATTCAAACATTTGTTTGGGGACATCTACACCAAGTGAAGTTAGTTGGTTGTGGCACAAAAGAATGAATCATGTGAATTTCAAGACCATAAACAAACTAATCAAGAATGATCTGGTAGAAGGAATTCCCAAAACAGTCATGAGCAAAGATAAGCTCTGTGACGCCTGTCACAAGGGTAAACAAATCAAGTCATCTTTCAATAGCAAGAAGCACCATCTTCTGGAAGGATTTTGGAGCTACTACATATGGACTTATTTGGACCCATTGATCCAATCAGCAATGGTAAAAAGAAGTACTGCCTAGCTGTTGCGGATCATTTTTCAAAATACACTTTTGTGATTTTCATGAAGAAGAAAAGTGAAACCAAGGAGCATCTTACTAATCTGATAGAACTGATTCAGAATGAGAAAAATATGAAGATATTAAAGATTAGATCAGATAGAGGGACTGAATTTACAAACTCAACTGTTGAAGAGTATTGTAACATCAGAGGCATCAGCCATGAGTATTCTGCTGCCAGAACCCCTCAACAAAATGGAGTTGCTGAAAGGAGAAACAGAACTCTCAAGGAAGCTACCAGGACTATGATAGCTAAAGCAAAGCTGCCCCAAAGATTCTGGGCAGAAGCCACAAATATAGCCTGCTTTACCCAAAACAGATGCATGATCAACAAACACAAAAAAAAAAACTCCATATGATGTTTGGAACAACAGGAAGCCAAACATTCATTACTTTAGAATTTTTGGCTGTAAATGCTTTGTTTTAAATAATGGGAAAAATCAGCTCACTGCTTTTGCAGAAAAAAATTGATGAAGCTGTTTTTGTAGGATACTCTATTGTTAGTAAAGCTTACAGAGTCTTTAACAAAAGAACTTTACTTGTAGAAGAATCTATTCATGTAGTATTTGATGAACCAAACCAATCTTCTGAAAAGAATCAAAGTTCTAATCCAAGTCTGTCTACTGATTTTCAAAAATTGAATATTGAAAGAAATGAAGAATATGTACCCATCATACTACCTGATCTCAACTCAGCTGCTTGTTCAAGTGCTGTTCAAAATCAGACCATTGATTGTCTAACAGACTAGCTGCAAACAGCTGATAGACCAGAGACTGTTCAACAGACTACTACTGGAACTCCAACAGTAGTGTTGCAAGATCAAAACAGAGGACAACATCCAGATTTGCAACCTGATCTCAGATGGCACAACAATCACCCACCAAAATTAGTGATTGTTGATCCTTTGAATAGAGTAAAGACAAGAAGAGCTGCTGCAAATGATGCAATGTTTGTCATATTCCTATCCCAAATAGAGCCTAAACAGATTGAAGAAGCTCTTAGTGATTCAAACTGGATTGAAGCTATGCAAGAAGAGCTAAATCAATTTGAAAGGAATGAAGTCTGGTACTTAGTTCCTAGACCAAGTCATCAAAGTGTAATTGACACTAAGTGGGTATTCAGGAATAAAATGAATGAAGATGGTATTGTCACTAGAAATAAACCAAGACTAGTGGCCAAGGGTTACTGCCAAGAAGAAGGCATTGACTTTGATGAAACCCTTGCACCAATAGCAAGATTAGAAGCAATCAGACTGTTACTTGCCTATGCTGCTCATAAGAACTTCACAGTCTATCAGATGGATGTGAAGTCTGTTTTTCACAATGGAGAATTGCAAGAAGAAGTATATGTTAAACAAACACTTGGATTTGAATCATATAAAGAATAAGACAAGGTGTATCGTCTGAGGAAAGCTCTCTATGGACTGAAACAGGCTTAAGAGCATGGTATGATACATTATCTGATTTTCTTCTAATCAAAGGATTTCGAAAAGGTAAAGTTGACAAGACCTTGTTTACTGTTGAATGGGAGGATCATATATTACTTGTGCAAATATATATAGACGATATTATTTTCGGTTCAACTAATCAACAGATGTGTGACAAGTTCTCCAAGCTGATGCATAACAAATTTGAAATGAGCATGATGGGTGAACTTAACTATTTTCTTAGTTTGCAAGTAAGATAGTTGCCTGATGGAATTTTCATTAACCAAGCTAAATACACGAAATATCAGTTCAAGAAATTTGGTATGGAAACTAGCTCTACTGTTAGTGTTCCTATGTCTCTAGACTTCGTTTGGATAAAGATGAAGATGGCAAATCAGTAGATATAACCAAATACAGAGGCATAATAGGGTCACTGCTATACCTAACAGCTAGCAGACCTGATATCATGTACTCTGTTGGGGTTTGTGCGAGATATCAATCAAATCCTAAGGAATCTCATCTCCTGGCTGCCAAGAGGATACTCAGATACCTTAAAGGCACTCAAGAACTGGGATTATGGTATCCTAGAGAATCTGGATTTGAGCTGATAGGATATTCAGACTCTGACCGTGTTGGCTGCAAGATTGATAGGAAAAGTACAACTGGCGCCTGTCAATTCTTAGGTAGTCGTCTGATCTCATGGATGAATAAGAAACATACTTCAGTATACATTTCTACTGCTGAAGCTGAGTACATAGCTGCTGGAGCATGCTGTGCACAGATACTTTGGTTGAAGCATCAACTAGAAGATTATAACATAAAGATCAGTGGAATCCCAATCTACTGTGACAATACAAGTGCAATCTCTCTTACTCAAAACACTACAAGTCATTCAAGGACTAAGCATATTGAGATCAAACATCATTTCATCAGAGATCATGTGGAAAAGGGAAATGTTATAATTGAGTATGTTCATAATGACAATCAGATTGCTGACATATTCACTAAACCACTAAGTGATGCAAGGTTTTCAACTCTAAGAGCTGAACTATGTGATAATGTCGTGAAAACGTCATTATTACCGGCACTCTCAAGCTCAAAAGTATTGATTATCCTTGAGCTTTTGTGTGTTCTTGGGTGTTTTTTTCCTTCTTTTGTGTTTCTTTGTGTTGTTTCGTATTTTCGTTGTTGTGTCGTTGATTTTGTGGTTTTTGTGGCTTAGGAGCCTTTGAATAAGAGCTTCAAGGAAAGAACATTCCGGAGTAAATAATGCAAAGACGTAGATGGCTGCTCACTACAACAAGTATAACTCTTTCATGGTTTACCCAATGAAGCTTAATTTTTAGTATCATGTAGAGGGGGAAGTTATCTACGCTACGGATTTTACGGATATGCATTTGAAGGTCGAACGAGGGAGAAACATCTATTTGAAGCTGACTTGCAAGAATAGCCGAGAGTCAGAGTCGCGACTTCATAATCCAGAGTTGCGACCCCGGTAGAAGAGAAGAAAAACTGCAATTCAGAGGCGCGACTTCAGAATCCAGAGTCGCGACTCCGGCTAGCAGAAAAATGCACGCTTTGAAAGAAAAGTTTGAATTTCAGCAAGATAAGTGGAGGGCTTTTCCGGCATTTGCAAGACTTATTTGGGGTTGATATAAATGCTTAATTAAAACCCTATTTCGATACCTTTTGACACTACACTTTACATTTCACTTTAATTTGAGAGATTTGGAGAAGGCAATTGGGAATTTGTGAAGATTTCCAAGAGACTAAGCATTTTCTATCTCTAATTTCATCTTTTTATCTTTAGAATATGGATATGATTATGAGGATGATATTGGATAATTTTATTGATATCATGAGTAGCTAGATCCCCAATTCCTAGGGTTTTATGAATCCTATGTTTGATCTATGATTGAATGATGAATTAATTGTTGATTACATGCTTGTATGTGATTGCTTATCTAATTTTGTGCTTATTGTCATCTAATTGCTTGATCACCAATTGGGTGTTATATATTGGTCTTTAAAGTGCTTGACAAAGTAAATTGGATTTTAGAATTGAAAATTAGATTGTGATTTGATCCTATGATAGAAATATACCTAGCTCATTTCATATCCTAATAGGTTCAAGTTTAATGCATCAACTTGATTAATCCTTTTAGACATAAATTGGGTTAATTTATATTGATAGGTTTATATGCAACTCAAAAGATACATGTGAATATATTCGAATCCTAGGATAGTAATCACTAGCATGGGTCATCAATCGATTTAGCTAATTGGTCATAGATTAGACTAGGTGACATAGAACTCTAGGAGCTTTTTATCATTATACCCACCAAGTGTTTGATAATTTGCCTGAGTTACTTTTATTTGCTTTTCCTTAATGTTAATTGCTAAAACAACCATCCAAACCTATTTGAACAATTAATCTATGTAGAGTAGCTTTAGTCCTAGTTGGTAGATAGTTGTTCAATTCTACGTGGGTTCGACACTCGACTTATCTCTTTATTACTTGGAACGATACGTATACTTGCGTGCTTTGCGTGTTAGTTTATATCGCGAACAAGTTTTTGGCGCCGTTGCCATGGAATTGTAACGATTGTTTGCCAATTAAGATTTTTGTTTGCTTTAGCTTGGATTTATTACTCACTTTGTGATCTTTGTTTCCATTAGGTGTATTTCTCTTGTTATATGCGAAGACCCACCCGAAAGTCAATTACACCCAATAGTACAATGGCCTACAATGTTTCATATTCAAGGTCAACCGAGGGAACATCACTCTGTTATTGTAAGCATTGCATGGGGGAGAGCACAATCGCCGGTTGCCCAATAAATTCCAATTCTTTTAGATTTGAGAATACATATATGGGTAATCAATATGAGCCAAGTCCTACCTACAATAGCTATAATACTGAGTGGGGGAATGAGTGGGGATGTGGACCACACCCGGATATGATGTTGACTACCCCATTCATGCAACCGAGCTATCAAGAAAATTCTCAACCACTGGTAGAGGCAAAACCATCTTGGGAAGATGCATTCACTAAGTTTATCGAGCATACCACTAAATGCAACAAATCAACGACGCAAGATATCAAGAGCATTCGGTCATACTGAGGAACCTAGAAATCCAAATGGGACTAGTTTTTCAAGCTTTAAGCATTAGACCTCAAGAACCTCAAGAAGCATTGTCAAGTACTATCGAGGCACCAAAACTATCTTTAGAAATAAATGGGCCTCCTACTAGAGACGTAAGTGTTGATCATCCACAAATGGGTTGTGAAGGATTGAGAAACTCTATCGATCCTCCTCGGATCGTTTTGGAAAATCATGAGGATGGGATCTCTTACATGGTTGTTCATGATGTTATATCAAAGGAAGAACAAGGTGGATCGAAAGAGTTTGAAAAGGAATATAAATTCATCATGGAGGGGTTTAACCAAAATGCCATAAATTGTTCTTATGTGGACTTAGTTATTCCCGACGAAGATAAGTGGACTCTCCCAAAGCAACACAACATGGATAATTATGGGGAAAGACTACAAAATATTTGAATCGGGAGATAAAAAGTTTCAAGTTGATGTGAGGTTCAAACCCATCCCAAAAGAGCGTACAATGGAAAAAGTAAAGCCTGAGATGAATTTAAAAGAAAAGAGGTCGGGGCTCATAATTGATCCCGATGGGATCCTGTTTGATTATTGGCCACCCTGAATGAAAGAAGTTTCAAGTCGAGCTACCGACTCTAACCAAAGCACTTCTTGGGAGGCAACCCAAGTTTCTTTCTTTGTCTTTGTGTCTTTCGTGTTTGTTTTGTGATTGTTGTTAACTCTACAAAATAGAGTTAATTTCTATGTTTTTTTGCGGGGAATGACATGAATTTCTGGAGATCTTAGATCGTTTTCACTTGGTTTTGTATGGTTTTTCTCATTGGTGAGTCACGTATTCATTTTAGTATTTTCTTTTGAATTTTTCAGATTTTTCTCTTGATTTTTGGATGTGCGGACAGAAGGCTCTTCGCTGGGGCGGAAAACCTCTCCGCTGGAGCGAAATCACAAAGCAGACCTCCGCTGGGGCGAACTAATTTTCCGCTGGGGCAAAAGCTGTCCGCGAATTCTTACTTTTAGAGTCCTAGTTTCACTTGGAAACTTATATATTTGTGGAGGAAGTGAGAGAAAATCATCTTTGAACACTTTTTGACAAGAGAAGAGACCAAGAAGAAGAAAATATCATTGAGAAGCGTGGAACAACATCGGAGAAGACAATTCTTGAAGATTGGAAAAACAGATCTACTTCTCTTTTCTCATCTTTTGCAATTTCTTTTCTCTTTTATGTTCTTGTAATCATGACTTTGATGATTCTTGAGTTTATTTCCGTTTTAGCTATGAACTAAATTTAGTTTTCTAGGATTACAATGGATTTCTTTGTTTAAATTGATTGTTATTTATTTTTCCTTATTCTATTTTATTGAGATCTATTGTTTACCCATTCTTGTTCTTGAATTTCATTAGTCTGGCCAACTATTGTTTCACAAATCTAATTGAATCGGGAGAGGAAATTAGGTTTTAGGTTAAAGATTGGGTAACCTTTGTACGAATTGCACCCACATCGAATTGGGTAATTTGTTTAGCAATTAAGATAGGAATATACTTAATTGCCTTAGGTAGTCATAATTAGGGCTTGTTCTTGATTCAATTTGGCCTAACTTCATTGGCATAGGAATATAGCTCTTTGATTAGGTTAGATTAGTTTTACAATATTCTGGAAAGAAATTGTAAAAACTTAAGTGCCCTAGACTAGCAATAAATCTTAATTAAAATAGAATTGTTGGAAAAATAGAAGCAATTAGTTTAACATTGAAGGAAATTGTAATCCTAGGCTTTAATCATCATAGTTAATCTTGTCAGTTTATAATTTAGTTTTACTTTCATTGTTGCTTAGTTATAATAATCACAAAGATTCGTTTAATTTGGATAAGAAAAAGAGTGATCTTTAGTAATTAGTTGTTTAGTTCATTAATTCCCTGTGGAGACGATACTCTACTTATCATTATATTACTTGTTGCGATTGCGTATACTTGCGTTTATAAATCCTGCATCAAGTTTTTGGCGCCGTTGCCGGGGAATTATTTGCGCTATTTTGCTAATATTAATATCAATCATTCTTTTCTTAGATCAAATTTTTATTTGTTGTCTCTTTCTTTATTTTCAGGACATTTATTCTTTGCATGCGCAGTGATCGAAATAAAGAACTTATTCCATTAGATCTTGAAATCGAGCGCACAATTCGAAGATTAAAAAGGCTGAAAATAAATTCAGAGTCTCAAGGTCAGACTATGGGTGAACAAGTCAATGAAGAAGCAGCAGCTGCTGCTTATCGCTCTATCAGAGATTATGCAGTCCCTCATGTTGAAGGACTAAGATCGAGTATTGCTAGGCCAACTGTCGAGGCCAACAATTTTGAGATCAAGCCAGCAGTCATCCATATGCTTGAATCGAAACAATTCTTCGGGCATGCTCATGAGGATCCGAACAAACACTTAAAACTATTTTTGAGGATGTGTGATACATTCAAATTCAATGGGGTATCATCAGATGCTGTCAGACTGAGATTGTTCCCATTCTCTTTGACTGGGAAGGCTAAAGATTGGTTAGAAGCTCTGCCAGATGAGTCTATTACAACGTGGAATCAGTTAGTGGATAAATTTTTAGCTAAGTTTTTTCCACCTGCAAAAACTGCTCGGATGAGGAATGACATTACTGATTTTCTGCAACATAAAGATGAAACTTTAGATGAAGCCTGGGAGAGGTTTAAGGATATGCTAAAAAAGTGTCCTCACCATCAGATTCCAGATTGGTTACAAATTCAATTTTTTTTATAATGGGCTTACAGATAACATAAAAGGAAACCTCGATGCTGCAGCAAATGGTGCTCTTGGGGGAAAATCTCCTGAGGAAGCCAGAAATATTATTGAGGAAATGGCATCAAATATTCAACAGTGGTCATCAAGACGCACGGAGCAGAACAAAGTAGCCGGAGTTGTAGATGTTGACGCTATTGCTTCTCTAACGTCTCAATTGGCAGCTCTCACAAAGAAACTTGATGAGAACTGTAGTAGAAACAATGTTCAGAGAATCTATGCCACTTGTGATATTTGTGGAGATAATCATTCGGTTGCACATTGCCCTGAGAATCCAAAATCGGTTAATTTTGTTGGAAATTCGAATAGTCTGAGAAACAATCCTTATTCCAACACTTATAATCCAGGATGGAGAAATCACCCTAATTTCTCATGGGGTGGTAATCAACCAAACATTCAAGCTCAAGGACCAATTGCACCTCCGGGTTTTCAACAAGCTCATGCACCAACACAAGTACAAAAACCATCTATAGAAGAATTATTGCTACAATACATGCAGAAGACAGATGCCATAATGCAGAAGACAGATGCCATAATTCAAAACCAGAACGTCGTAATTCAAAATCAGAACGCTTCTATTCGTGCTTTGGAGACTCAGATTGGCCAATTGGCTAATAGTCTTAATGCTCGACCTCATGGAACTTTGCCTGCGGACACGGAGACAAACCCAAGAAATGATAATATGCAGCAATGCAAAGCTATAACTCTCAGAAGTGGAAAGGAGATCGAGGGTAACACTAGAAAGCTTGAGCAAGAAGAAGTGAAGCCACCGAGTGAATCAATAGAGGGTGAGCAAAATAATGGAGATGATATGGAAAAGAAATCCAATGGATATGAAGCAAACCATGAGAAACCAAAAGTTCAAGAATATCCACCACCTCCATTCCCCCAAAGACTACAAAAACAAAAGCTGGATAAACAGTTTCAAAAATTTCTTGATATCTTCAAGAAATTATCAATCAACATTCCCTTTGTTGAAGCCCTTGAACAGATGCCGAGCTATGCAAAATTCATGAAAGACATCTTATCAAGGAAAAGAAGATTGGGAGATTATGAAACTGTAGCACTTACTGAAGAGTGCAGCGCGCTTATTCAAAGAAAGCTTCCACCAAAATTGAAAGATCCAGGGAGTTTCACTATTCCGTGCACGATTGGAAATCAGTTGATCAATAAGGCATTATGCGATTTAGGTGCAAGTGTAAATTTGATGCCAATGTCGATCTTTAGAAAGCTTGGTTTGGGGGAGGCAAAGCCCACTTCTGTTACGTTGCAAATAGCTGATCGAACTCTTAGTTATCCGAGAGGAGTAATAGAAGACATCTTGGTTAAAGTGGATAAATTTATATTCCCGACAGACTTCATAGTTCTGGATATGGAAGAAGATCGAGATATGCCAATCATACTTGGAAGGCCTTTTCTAGCTACCGGTCGAGCCTTGATTGATGTTGAAAAAGGAGAACTCAAGATGAGAGTTCAAGATCAAGAAGTAACCTTCAATATTTATTCATCATTGAAGCACCATCAGAAAAAGGAAGATTGTTTCTCAATCAAGGTGGTAGAAGATATTATTTCTGATACATTTCTACATAATCATCTTGATGATTTGTTTGAAACTCCATTGATTTCGAAATGTGACAAGTTGGTCGATTGTGTGAAAACTCTTGATTTTACTCAAAGATCTACCAAACCAAACTTGAAAAGTGAGGTGGCGAAAAGCCCTGTAAAGTCTGTGAATGCTAAAAAGTCGTTAATTGAAGAACCCCCAGATTTAGAGCTCAAACAGTTTGGGGAAGTGAAAAATGAAAGAATCTTACATCACCATCATCTGTGGCCTTATGGTGGTGATTTCAATGAAGAGAGGACTCATGCAAAAAGGGTTGACAATAAGTCTAGAAGACATGAAAAACAACTTTTACATGTCAATGAACTGGAAGAAATTAGGCCACCAGAAAATGGAAGGGTCATGCTTTACAAGAAGAAAATTAAGAAGATACACGATGAAAACATCGTCCGTCGAGAATTTGAGCCTGGACAACGCGTGTTATTGTATAATTCTCGTCTTAAACTATTTCCAGAAAAACTCAAATCAAGGTGGTCTGGTCCGTTTCTTGTTACGGAAGTTTTTCCCTATGGAGCTGTGGAAGTACAAGATGAACAAAATGGGAGAACTTTCAAGGTCAATGGACAAAGACTAAAGAATTATGTGGGCGGCAACATTGATCATGAAATTGCCACCATTACCTTGGGCGATCCGAAATAAGATGGACAAAGTCAAGCCATGACTATAACTAAGGCGCTTGTTGGGAGGCAACCCAAGTAGTAAAAAAAAAAAAAAAAAAAAAAAAGAAAAAAGAAAAAAAAAATCCAGAACATGATCCGCCCCCGCGAAATAATGTTTCGCCCCAGCGAAAAATGATGGACCAAATTTTGAATGAATTTTCAGAACATTCTCCGCTGGGGCGGAAAAATAACACCGCCCCCGCAAAACTACTTCAGTAATGTTGAGCATTTTTCAGAATGGCTTCCGCCCCCGCGGAAAACCACCTCCGCCCCCGCAAAACCTACTTCGGAAATTTTTAGGCTGATTTTCCAGAATTGCTTGCGAATCATGTACGAATGCATGATTCAAGGTTTTCGATCCATTAATGTGGACACATCTTCATTCCCACAACTCCCACCACCACCAGATGAGATACATGACGAAGATTGACCACCAGCTGAAATCAGGGACGTTCTTTAGTTGCATTATTTGTTTTATATTTTCCTTGTGTTCAGCTTCAAATTAGTTTATCTCTTATCTTCGTCAATTTCATCATTGAGGACAATGCATTTCTTAAGTTTGGGGGTGATTGCATTTACGTCGTGCATGCTAGGTCGATTTTTGATCAAATTTTTTGAAATATTATGTGTTGTTAATTGTTTTTTTTCCTGCAAAAATTCAGAGCACGAATGCATAATCGAGGATTTAGGATGAAGTTAGTGAAGTATAGTCTAGAATAGAGCTTAAGAAATTTTATCTTGCCTACCTAATCTCTAGATTCGAGGGTTAGAAAACTTAGAATCTAAGTGATAGTTTTGCCTAAGTCTGGGGATAAGGATGACTTTAACAAGGACCGAATGAAGCAAAGTACTGAAAAGCTTTAAGTTCAATTAAAAGAAAATAACCTCACTTGTATGAGACCTGAAAAATCTCGTCGCTTGAGACTTATACTTGTACTCCTCTAACTTGACTGCGATAAGATGAACGATGTATGGGTGCATTGACTTACTTATTCTGTACTCCTCTATGTTGACTGCTTCTTTAGAACAGGTTATGAGTGCGAGTGGTGCTAAATATACTTGAGTTATGCTAAATAATGAAAAAAAATGCTAAGTGAAAGTTCAAACTTAAAGGATTCCATAACTTCGACTGAAAGCACTGTTAGAACTTAGTGACGAGTTTAATGACCTGAGAAAATAGAGAATAGGCTTGGTAATTTAAGAATTCATGCAATTAGGCTCAATGATTTTGAAGCTATAGTGATCTGGGTGATTCCGACATTCTCGTATTTTGTACACACACACACGCAGGAATTACATGATACAATGCATAACGTTTCGAAAGTGATGGTTACTAGTCTGACTGGGAATGCATGATTGTAAATGTTTGAGTTGTTGTCTTTTGTTTTTGGTCGTGTCCAATTCTTGTAGTCAATTTTTGTCTTTTGCTCGGGACTAGCAAAATAGTAAGTTTGGGGGTGTGTTAACTCTACAAAATAGAGTTAATTTCTATGTATTTTTGCGGGGAATGACATGAATTTCTGGAGATCTTAGATCGTTTTCACTTGGTTTTGTATGGTTTTTCTCGTTGGTGAGTCACGTATTCATTTTGGTATTTTCTTTTAAATTTTTCAGATTTTTCTCTTGATTTTTGGATGTGCGGACAGAAGGCTCTTCGCTGGGGCGGAAAACCTCTCCGCTGGAGCGAAATCACAAAGCAGACCTCCGCTGGGGCGAACTAATTTTCCGCTGGGGCAAAAGCTGTCCGCGAATTCTTACTTTTAGAGTCCTAGTTTCACTTGGAAACTTATATATTTGTGGAGGAAGTGAGAGAAAATCATCTTTGAACACTTTTTGACAAGAGAAGAGACCAAGAAGAAGAAAATATCATTGAGAAGCGTGGAACAACATCGGAGAAGACAATTCTTGAAGATTGGAAAAACAGATCTACTTCTCTTTTCTCATCTTTTGCAATTTCTTTTCTCTTTTATGTTCTTGTAATCATGACTTTGATGATTCTTGAGTTTATTTCCGTTTTAGCTATGAACTAAATTTAGTTTTCTAGGATTACAATGGATTTCTTTGTTTAAATTGATTGTTATTTATTTTTCCTTATTCTATTTTATTGAGATCTATTGTTTACCCATTCTTGTTCTTGAATTTCATTAGTCTGGCCAACTATTGTTTCACAAATCTAATTGAATCGGGAGAGGAAATTAGGTTTTAGGTTAAAGATTGGGTAACCTTTGTACGAATTGCACCCACATCGAATTGGGTAATTTGTTTAGCAATTAAGATAGGAATATACTTAATTGCCTTAGGTAGTCATAATTAGGGCTTGTTCTTGATTCAATTTGGCCTAACTTCATTGGCATAGGAATATAGCTCTTTGATTAGGTTAGATTAGTTTTACAATATTCTGGAAAGAAATTGTAAAAACTTAAGTGCCCTAGACTAGCAATAAATCTTAATTAAACTAGAATTGTTGGAAAAATAGAAGCAATTAGTTTAACATTGAAGGAAATTGTAATCCTAGGCTTTAATCATCATAGTTAATCTTGTCAGTTTATAATTTAGTTTTACTTTCATTGTTGCTTAGTTATAATAATCACAAAGATTCGTTTAATTTGGATAAGAAAAAGAGTGATCTTTAGTAATTAGTTGTTTAGTTCATTAATTCCCTGTGGAGACGATACTCTACTTATCATTATATTACTTGTTGCGATTGCGTATACTTGCGTTTATAAATCCTGCATCAATTGTGTTCGTGCTTTTTCTTATTTTGTGTTTTAGTGTGTTTTGATTGTGTGTAGGTACAAGGAAATGAAGCAAGAAGGAAACGAGATGAATTTCAATGAATATGAAAATTGAGAACCAAAGGCAGCCATGGGATTGCAAGGGACAAGCTCTCTTAGGGATGTAATTTAATCTCCTTGTTTTTCCCATAGACTACTTTATTTGACCTATTCGATATGGTTGTACTTTGATTCATTTTCTCGCTTACTTGCATTCTTAGATTTAGATGAATGTACCTCTACACTTTTAGAGCTCCCTTTTGTGTTTGTATTATGTTTCGTGTTTTTGTTTAGCTTGTTTGTTTTTTTTTTTTTTTGGTCTTTGCTTGGTGTGCTTGTTTGTGCCTTTTTTGGTGTTGTCATGTCGACCTCCCTCTGTTTTCTTTTTGTCTTGTCGCAGTGGGGACACTGCTTTGTTTCAAGTTTGGGGGGAAGGTTGCAAGTACGTGTACTTGCTCGTTCGACCAGTCAAATTTTTTGAAATTCACATAATTTTTTAAACTTTTTCCTATAAAAATTGCTCATAACGGCTAAAGTTAGGTTCATTTCAAGATGTGTGACAAACGGTGGAAATAGTAGAATTTAGAACTCCCAATGAGTAGCTTAGGTATTTTTTTTTAAATTAGATAAAATAATCGAAAGTAAAGAGATCGAAGTGACCTAAGTTTGGGGGGATGTCCCTTTCTAGGAATGAAAAAAGCTTTTGAATGCCTAACTTTTAAAAGAAACGAGTAGAGAGGTTGCTAAAATGTATGCACCTCTAGAGTGAAAAGAAAGGCTAAGCCTTCAATGATGAACTTCATGAGACATTTTTGTAATCTCTTCTATTCATTAGTGCAAGAATTGTAAAGCTCAAATTACATGTAAAGCACCAAAAAAAAAGGAGCTAGTAGCCCTTGGAATCAATAAGTGCGAGTCGCACAAACACTCACTGTTGGTGTTATTTCTAATTGCAATATCTTATGTAAAGCACAAAATGTGCTAAGTTTTCATTGTAATATATTTTGTAAACGCATTGTATCAAGTGAGAAAGAGTTAGGAACTAAAAATGCCAAATTAGTTCAAGGTTAGGGACAACTCTTAAATTTCCTACACTTAGTCTCATGGTTGTGATCGGAACAATTGGTTTGGGGGGATGATAATGTCGTGAAAATGTCATTATTACCGGCACTCTCAAGCTCAAAAGTATTGATTGTCCTTGAGCTTTGGTGTGTTCTTGGGTGTTTTTTTCCTTCTTTTGTGTTTCTTTGTGTTGTTTCGTGTTTTCGTTGTTGTGTCGTTGATTTCGTGGTTTTTGTGGCTTTCATAGGAGCCTTTGAATAAGAAAGGAAAGAACATTCCGGAGTAAATAATGCAAAGACGTAGATGGCTGCTCACTACAACAAATATAACTCTTTCGTGGTTTACCCAATTAAGCTTAATTTTTAGTACGATGTAGAGGGGGAAGTTAACTAAGCTACGGATTTTACGGATCTGCATTTGAAGGTCGAACGAGAGAGAAACATCTATTTGAAGCTGCCTTGCCAGAATAGCCGAGAGTCAGAGTCGCGACTTCACAATCCAGAGTTGCAACCCCGGTAGAAGAGAAGAAAAACTGCAATTCAGAGGCGCGACTTCAGAATCCAGAGTCGCGACTCCGACTAGCAGAAAAATGCACGCTTTGAAAGAAAAATTGGAATTTCAGCAAGATAAGTGGAGGGCTTTTCCGGCATTTTGCAAGACTTATTTAGGGTTGATATAAATGCTTAATTAAGACCCTATTTTGATACCTTTTGACACTGCACTTTACATTTCACTTTAATTTCAGAGATTTGGAGGAGGCAATAGGGAATTTGTGAAGATCTCCAAGAGACTAAGCATTTTCTATCTCTAATTTCATCTTTTTATCTTTAGAATATGGATATGATTATGAGGATGATATTGGATGATTTTATTGATATCATGAGTAGCTAGATCCCCAATTCCTAGGATTTTATGAATCCTATGTTTGATCTATGATTGAATGATGAATTAATTGTTGATTACATGCTTGTATGTGATTGCTTATCTAATTTTGTGCTTATTGTCATCTAATTGCTTGATTACCAATTGGGTGTTATCTATTGGTCTTTAAAGTGCTTGACAAAGTAAATTGGAGATTAGAATTGAAAATTAGATTGTAATTTGATCCTAGGATAGAAATATACCTAGCTCATTTCATATCATAATAGGTTCAAGTTTAATGCATCAACTTGATTAATCCTTTTAGACATAAATTGGGTTAATTTATATTGATAGGTTCAGATGCAACTCGAAAGATACATGTAAATATATTTGAATCCTAGGATAGTAATCACTAGCATGGGTCATCAATTGATTTAGCTAATTGTTCATAGATTAGACTAGGTGACATAGAACTCTAGGAACTTTTTATCATTATACCCACCAAGTGTTTGATAATTTGCCTGAGTTACTTTTATTTGCTTTTCCTTAGTGTTAATTTCAAAAACAACCATCCAAACATATTTGAACCATTAATCTAAGTAGAGTAGCTTTAGTCCTAGTTGGTAGATAGTTGTTCAATTCTCCGTGGGTTAGACACTTGACTTATCTCTTTATTACTTGGAACGATGCGTATACATGCGTGCTTTGCATGTTAGTTTATATCGCGAACACTAGGTCTACTAAATTTAGATGCATAAGCTGAGGGGGAACTCATCAGAAAACTAGAGTTTATAAGCTTACTCATCTTATCGCCTTCAAGGTTAACTCTCAAAAGACTAGTTAACTTATGGATTCTTAAAGTCAGGGGGAACGTGTAAGACTAGCGGTACTTCTAATTAAAAGATGAAATTCGTTGATGACAGTTAGTTGAAGTTAAGTTTTCATCAGATAAGATCTTAATCCCTGAAGAATTAAGACTAAATTATCTTGCTGGATTGACAAACAGCAGAGGAAGATTACTAGTAATTGGCTTTGACTAGTAATATCTGTTTTCAGAACACACGTCTTATCAGATAAGTATTAGCTTACTCATCTGATTATTAGTATAAGCACTGTTATTAAAAACGTTATAATTAAAAACACGCTTTTACAAGTCGACCGAGGCGGTTCGCATTCCCGCCAGACAATAAATGCTTTTTGAAATTTGAATCGCGCGTATCTCGCCCCACGATTAAAACTGACAGTAAACCGATCTAACAGCTCGCGTGAAACACGGAAATCGAAGCGTTCTCACCTCTTTAAATATAGATCTGATCAGCTCACTGATCTTTTACGCACCTTAAAAATTTTTAAGGGATTAACACATGCCACACGCCATGAATTTTCTCATGGCGTGTGTTGTTCCCAAACACCACAAGCGATGAATTTGTACATGGCGTGTGGCGGTTGGTAAAACACACGCCACACACCATGAATTTGCTCATGGCGTGTGGCGTGTGTTTTCCCAATGGCCACACGCCATTAATATGTACATGGCGTGTGGCGTTTGGAAATAACACATGCCACACGCCAAAACTGAACATTAATTTTGACATTTTTTTATTGTTTGTTTTGTAGGGATGCTTTACATTACCCACCTCGGCCCTACCCCCTTTCACTACGATACTGTGGTCGTAAATGGAATGGTAACACAGCACACTGCATGGAGCGAGATTTCGAAGATTGTAAGAATGCTAAGACCCGTGACATTATTGGAATTCATTGTTCTGGATTATTGAATTTTATCTAAATTGTTTTTAGACTTTATTGTTTATTAGATTAGTTTTGGAGTTGTGTTATCTAAATAATGGATTTGTGTTTATTAAATTGGTTTTGGTTTTGGATAATGTTGGATATGAATTCTTAATATACGCATTTTCAGGGTAATCATTTGGGTAGGAGTGAACCTACGCATTCTCAGGGTAATAATGCGGAAGATACTTGTCTTCATGGTGGTCTCGAAGTCGATAGTGATGATAATTTGGGTAGGAAAGAACCAAGGCAGAAAATAAGAGAAAATAGGATAAGATACCCTAGTAGGCATTCAAGAACTCCTTATGTCCCAAATGTTAGAAAAAAATCCTAAGTAATTATTTTATTTGGGTAATATTTAATTCGGTTCGGGACCAGAAGTTGTAAATTTTGGGGTAAAATTCTAATTTTTAAAAAATTAGGGACCAAACTGCAAATTCGTGTTAAATGCAAGTTCGTAGTGAGTGAACATTTTAATTTTGTGCAACTAATGAATTCAATAGCAATGATGAATTTTTTATAAAATTAGGGGGTAAAATTGTAATTTTTGAAAAGTTAGGGACCAAATTGCAAATTCATGTTAAATACAAGTTCGTAGTGAGTGAATATTTTAATTTTGTGCAACTAACGTATTCAATCGCAACGATGAATTTTGTATAAAATTCGGGGGTAAAATTGTAATTTTTGAAAAGTTAGGGACCAAACTGCAAATTCGTGTTACATGCAAGTTCGTAGTGAGTGAACATTTTAATTTTGTGCAACTAACGGATTCAATCGCAACTAACTAAGGATATAATGTTAATTTAAGTGTTACTTGCTTGTCCGTTCGGGTGATGAATTGACCAAATCATACAAATTTGATCAACATGTACGAAGTTAAGATTTACGGAGGATATAATGTTACTCTAAGTGTTGCTTGTCCGTTCGGGTGATGAATTAACCAAATATTACAAATTTGATCAGCATGTACGAAGTTATGATTTACGGAGGACATAATGTTACTGTAAGTGTTACTTGTCCGTTCGGGTGATCAATTGACCAAATCTTACAAATGATCAACATGTACGAAGTTATGATTTACGAAGGATATAATGTTACTATAAGTGTTACTTGTCCGTTCGGGTGAT
Organism: Penstemon eatonii; assembly: GCA_038501285.1. NCBI lineage: Eukaryota > Viridiplantae > Streptophyta > Magnoliopsida > Lamiales > Plantaginaceae > Penstemon > Penstemon eatonii. The sequence continues at coordinate 52,006,958 of CM076715.1, read as the reverse complement.
GAATTGACCAAATCTTACAAAATTGATCAACATATACGAAGTTATGATTTAGGGAGGATATTGATGGGATAGTGCCCTACAAGCCAATACATTTAGCTTGTACTGGAACTATCATTATCTTTCTTTAGTATATATGACTTAATACGCACGTTTATTTATATGTGTATAAGGATAAACAATGGCCAACTTCATCTCTCGCGAATACATTTTGGCGATTGGATGAAACCCTTGGATTACATTAGACTATGGGACGATTCACTTCAGTACTGAGTGCAATCATGGAACAGTCTCAAAGGTCGTAATCTTAAAACTGTTCCAAGTCATAGATTCCGAACGAGACGGGGTATCGTAGGAATCGCCAAGACTTGTACAAGTATGCATGATTCACATGGAGTGAATTTGTAGCGTTTCATGAGCAAGGCATTTGAGGCCAGTGCATATGTGTAGGTGGTTCAATGGAGGATTGAACGCATCGAACGACCCGAACAGAGGAACCCATTGTGGAAGCGCATGACGCATATCGGTGATGGGATGTTTCTCAAGGATTATAATAGTGTACGATTTAGTCCTTTGACTTGAGGTGCTAGGGCGAATTCGGTGCATGAAAGTGCGTACTTATATCTAGGTATAGGCCACGTAGCTTGGTCATAACATGCCCAGGTTGGGTGCGTATGGACATGTACGCGAGTGGTTAGTACCGATATGGAATCTATTGACTCACTGTAATGAGTGAGAGAATTTCCTATACGATTCTTAGATAATATATCCAAGGAATCTACGGCCGTAGTCGTTGACGGATTTGGAAAGGGGTTTCCAAATTTAGGAGTCACACTGGAATATTATCCTGAATTAGAAAGTATAGTTATCGAGATAAATTTAGAGGTGCCGATCAATTCACACACCCTAAGTCTTGATCGGGAATATTAGTCGATGGAAGGACCGTATGTACATGGTAATTATATGAGACGAGGTTCACAAGTATCAATTCACCTGAAGTTGGGCTTCATGGGCTTGTGGCTAGACATCGACCATGAAGTGTAGGTACTCCTGAGTTAATAGAGGATTTGATTCTAGGAGTTGTCAATTAAAGGTTGTTTAATTGACCGGAGCAATTTATTGTTCATAAATTAAATCACGAGGAATTCGTGGGCCTGCTGCCAATTGATGGTGAACCCAGAGGGTCACACACAATACAATTGGACGGTGACTGTTAAAAAGGGATACAAAAGGAATTAATTGATTTAAAGGTAATTAAATCAATTAAATGAATTAAAAGTATTTAATTCAAGTGGGAGATTAATTAATTGGCTGACTTAATTAATTAAATACTTAATTGAGTTGCTAATTAATTATATATAAAAGAGAAATATTGATTTAATTGGATTGGGCATTTAATTAAGTAATTAATTAAATGAAAGGCTTGCAAGACATGGGCCTTTTAATTAAAAGCCCATAAGGAGTCTTGCAAAACCTAGGTCAAGAGGGAGTCTATAAAAGGGGTTCTACTTGAGCTCAAAAAGCTAACACCCTAAGAAGAAAACCCTAGCCTCTCCTCTCAACCTAGCCGCCGCCCCCTAGTGCTAGAAACCCTAGCCGCCGCCGCCAACCTAGAGCCGCCGCCACTTGGTGCCGTGAGCTGCCCTAGCAACGCCGCCGCCGCCGCCTCTCCCTTGTTCCACCGTGTTAGATCTTGCATTGGCAAGTAGATCTGCACAATCCTGCTTCGACAAATCTCCTAGATCCAGTTCTGAGCCTAAGACTAGGAGGTGTTGCCATAATCCAATTGGTGTGGACTAACTTTGGAGGTGAGACGCTTGGATCACATCTGTGAACCAGATCCAGATCCAGATCCAGATCCAGTTTCAGAACCAGAGCTGAAGGTTGCCACCACCTTGCCTGTGGTGAGGTATATCGCAAAAACCCCCTTTGTTTAATTACTCTGTGTGTTTTTGTTTATTGCTTGCGTATAATTAATATGGAGAATCTAATATGGGACCTTGGGTGCTTCGAAAAATTTTAAATTCCGCACTGTCGTTGTTCTGACAATCGAGGCATCCCAACCACTATCCCAACAGTGGTATCAGAGCCAACTCCATCATTATTATACGAAAAGCCTGAACATAATGTGTTTTCACCGTATATGTTTAATTATGTATATGTAAACACGTGATAATTATGTTCTGTAAATTGATTCTTACTTGTTATGACTGGATCTATGATTGGGTAAAACTGCTTTTTTATATCTGTGCCGTTTTTATAGTTTTTGAAAACTCCAGGACTTTTTGAACTAAAAATCGCATATAGGGTTTTTGTGGGCTGAAAAATTCGAATTTTTGAAATCTGGAAATTTCAAAATTCTGGACTGTTTTTGCAAATCTGGTCGCACGGGTTTTGTGGTCAATTTGTAATTTCCGAAAACTTTGGGGCTGTTTTGCAATTACCGAAACTTGAGGGGTCAATTAGAAAAATTGAAAATTTTCAGAATTCAAAATTTTATTTTCTGGTAGCTGCCCAAATCTGCCCAGGGGTGTTTTTGTAACTTTTTAAAAGTTTTTGGGGTCCAAGTGCAATTTTCGAAAGTTGAGGGGCGAAAATGCAATTTTCAAAAGTTGAAAAACAGAATCTGAATTTGAGCAGAAAATTTATTTTTGTTTACCCGAATATTCATTTTGTCATAATTAGTAGTGACTAAAAAGTAAGAATCATCGGGAGTTAGTTTTAAAAGGTAGTTTTAAAATTAAGAAAGAAATAGGTAAAGGATGTTTGCTTGTTTCTTGCTCTATGTGAATTGTTTACGTGGTTTTCGATCGAGCCGAGCCTTGACCTTAGGTTAGATGTGATTGGTTTAATTTATTGTTTGGTTTTTTATTGGGCCTGCGAGCCTATTATGTTTTTGGGCCATTTTGAGCCTTTGTAATAGAATAGGGCTTTACTGCTTTCCTAGTTTAGGATGGAGGCCCGTTTACAAGCAAGGTGGGAACCCAAAAGATATGAAGGCCATGTATGCGTGGTACATTGTGTAATAGCATAGGCCTATTTACAAACCCGTTAGATTGACCAATAGTGCCAACATCATTGGCTCGATGATGGCCTGCATAGGAGGCTCCCGATCGAAAACATATTGTGGTAGTATGCATGCTAGGATTGTATGGCTTTTATTTATTTTGTCGATTTATATTTAGCTTGTATGAGATGCGCGCTAGAATCTAGATCGTAATAAAAGATAAAGCATAACTGAATCGGTGAGATCTCGAGGAGAGTTAGTATAACTTTCAAACCAGAAATTCCCCTATCGAATTAAATATTAAGTCATATTGGATTAAAATAAAATGAAGTATTTATATAAATCCAAGCCTTCCATCAATAGGGACTAGCGTATGTTGTCTACTTATCAATAGAGGTGATCCAGAGTCTGGCACCCGAGTCGAAGAAAGGGACAATACGTGAAATTCCTTGACTCCTGTTTTTAACTAAACACGACAAGGGTGAGGACTGGTCGGGATGTGAGGATCGACCGATAACTAGTTACGGAGAACTCACGACCGGGCCCGTTGCTCATCATGATTGATGGGTTAGACTTAACGATTAGTAACACTTATGATGTAGCAGTGCTAGATAAGTGCGAAAACCGAGGCAAAATAGCTTGAAGGTTGTGGAGTGACACAATTGGCAATAAGTATGCCTACCTGGGGAATTGGTTGTATGGCCACGAGTCGTGGGTGCAATTAATTGCCGCTGGGACGTCAATACCTACTAGGAAATAGAATTTCCCGAACAATTGAAGGGGTAATTGTTTCGATAAAATAGTGGGAGAACTTCTACGATAGAGAGTCCAACCTTCGTAGATTATAAGTATTATTCATTAACTAGTCCACTGAATCTTTGTCTTCTCTTTAGGATACTGAGATATCTGTAATTATCCATTTTTATTTATCCTCGACTAATAAAATAACTGGATCAAAATATCGACTAGGCAAGAAACTTGAGAATTGTCTTAAACTCCAGAAGTGGGAATGATGTTCTTAAACGACGAGCCTATGCCTTATGCGCTTCCGAGATAAGTCAATATATAAAAAACGAATCACCCGTAGAGTATGGGAATATTAATGATCGTTTCCTCATATAAAGATGAATATCAAAAGTGAAACGAATCACCTATGAAGTATGGGAATCTTAATGATCGTTTCCTCAAATAAGCATCAAGATTGAACGAGCTATGGAAGCAACATGAGGAGCATGTCTGAAGCTTCCACCTCAAAAAGGCCCGTTTTGAGGACCAGTCTTCTGAAACAAACCTCCACCTCAAAAGGCTTGTTTTGAGGAGTAGTTTTGAATCAATATGATTCGAGACTTCTAAGGAATTGTTTCAAAATTCGATAATAATTGAAGGAACTAGTGTCAAGGATCACTGTCTTTGTTTTATCAATCTAGTTGAAAACTGGATCGATTAAACGTAAGCCTGAAAGTGATCTTAACATTAACTTCCTCCTAAATTCTCCTCCCGCTCATTCAAATGACTCTTGAAATACACTGATCTTATTTGATAAGTCGATCACATTTCATGAATCAACCAAAGTACTGGTTAAAGGCAAATAGGATAAACCTGTCATGATCGTTTACACTTCATGGACTTCAAAGTCATGGAAGAGTAAAATGAAGAAGAATTTATTCTCTTCTAAATTCGACCATAAAGGTAGTCAAAAGAACGCAAGTAGCCTAAAAGTCGAATTATCCCACTGCATCTAAGAAATGCACTGATATGTTTAGATGATCTAATTAATTAAGCAACGTTTCAATTAAAGGGTTAATTGAAAAGGAAAAAGGAAGCAATTAAAGAAGTTAATTGAAAGGAAGTAAATTAATTGAATTAAACCATTGACTCAATCTTATTGAATTAATGTGTGAAATTAAATTAATACAAAGATAATAATCCATAACTTTGGTACGCTAGACTTGGACACATCTCCAAGAGTAGGATTCAAAAGTTGGTTTCACCTAAGCTTCTTGAAAAATAAAACTTGGATGAACTTCCAACCTGCGAATCATGTCTCAAAGGAGAGATGACCAGATCTCCCGTCACAGGGAATCCAGAGCGAACCAAACCAAATCTGGATTTAATCCATGAATATGGATCACTAAAAGTTACTGTGAGAGGAGATTACTCATACTTCGTACTTTTTAATAATGACCTTGGTCGATAGTGAAAAATGAATCTAGTGAGATGCAAATCCGAAAAACCAAGAAAGGTATTTCAATGCGAAGTAGAGAATCAACAAAGACATAGTATTATTCGATCTAATCGAGATAGCAAATACTTGTCAAGGATTCCTCAATTATCTCATTGAGAATGGGGTTCTCATACAACAAACTCCTCATAAGACACCTCAACTTATTGAAGTGTCTAAAGAGATGGAATCTAACATTGTTTAACATTGTTCGATCCATATTGAGTTTTCTTAAAGCTTCCTTATGCATTCTAGGGGTTAGTCCTCCTGACTGCATCGAAGATACTGAGCAAAGTACCTTCAAAGTTCGTGCCTACAAAGCTTTACCAAGAAAGGTATGGCAAAATACCTCTATGCTCTTACCTCTGAGTATGGAGATCTCCTGCCGATGGTAGAAACAAGAAAGGAAATAAATTGGCTGGTAGATCCAATTTGTATACAATTGTGGTGTATCCAACGAAATCCATTGGATACCTATTCCACGACAATAAGAAACAATCGTTTCTTCTGAATACACGTTCCTCTGTTGATGAAGTTCTCGTCAAAGGAAATGGAAACGTCATGGAACTTGATGAAGTCCAAGATTTGGACCCGTCCCCGCAAACAGTGGGAGTTAATCCAGAATTTACTGAACCTACCAGTACACCTATTCTTCAAAGGTCTGATCGAATTCGTAAGGAGCCAGAGTGATTTGGTTTCATTCACGAAAACGAGAATGTGGAAAGTAATCCAAAGACATATCAAGAAGCGATGTCAGACATAGACTCGGGCGCGTGGCTCGAAGCCATGCAAACCGAAATGGATCCCATCCATTCCAACAAGGTATAACCTTGATTGATCCACCCAGGGATTTATCCCTATAAGTTGGTTATAAGTTGTAAGTGGATCTTCAAACTTGGAATGATTGGAGAGGTGTTGCCTCTAAGAATTGACTAGTGGTAAAAAGGCTATTCACAATGTTCTGGAACAGACTTTGATGAAACCTTTTCTCCATTAGCAATGTCTGAATCCATTTAGATTCACATTTGTTCTGATGAGATAGTCAAGACATTTGACTTCATCAAAACGAGTATGAACTGTGAGTGTACAAAAGGATTAGTGGGAGCGCGATGAGGCTCATATTTTATATGTCGATAATGTTCTGGCTATCTGGTATGATATCGGAATGTTAGCACAGACGAAAGCATGGTTGTCCATGAAATTCTCCATGAAAGATTTAGGAGAAGCATCTTGCCTATTGGAATACGTATCTATAGAATAGATCGAAAAGAGATGCCAACACTCTCTAAATCTAAGTACATAGAATCAATACTGAAAATATTCAGTATGGAGAATCCAAGAAAGGATTGCTTCAAGTGAGACATTGTATCCCTTGTTCCAAAATCGTTGTGCCCTACATCAAATGAGAATAAAGGAGAATGTCTCAAATACCTTATGTTTCAAACAAAAGGTTGCATGTGGCATGCTTTGCTATGTACTAGACCAGACGTAGAACTCGCTCAAGTATTGCGAGCAGTTGCTAGTCAAAAATCCAGTGAAGAAGCACTGGACCACCGTAAAAGATATCCTTAAGCTCTTGACAAAGACTAAGGATTTGTTCTTGGGCTATGGTGGTAGTGGAGAATTAAAATTCGAAGGATTCACTGATTCGAATTTTCAGTCTGATGTGGATGAATTAAATATATCCATTTTTAGATACATATCCTGCATCAATGGGGTAACGGTAAATTTGAAAGGGTTCCAAGCAAATCACCGTAACCATTTAAACCACTGAAGCAAGATATATTGCAGCATTAAATGTAGCATTAAAAGCGGCTTAAGAAAGTGTTTGGATATAAAACTTCATCCTATGGTTAGATGTAGTGCCTAGCATTGCGAAGCTCATGATTATCTTCCATGATAACATTGGAGCTATTGCTAAAGCAAAGCATTCGAGATCTTACCAGAAATCTAAACACAATTGGAAGAAAGGTACCATTTGATTAGAAAAATCATTGGTAGAGTTAACGCGCGTAATGGATCGCGTCGACTCAGAAGACAACTTAGCGGATCCACTAAAAGAGGCTATATCATGAAATGAGTTCGAAGAACATCTTTAAAAAGATGGGTCCTAGAAACGTTTGTGATTGGCTTTAGGGCAAGTGGGAGATTGATGGGATAGTGCCCTACAAGCCAATACATTTAGCTTGTACTGGAACTATCATTATCTTTCTTTAGTATATATGACTTAATACGCACGTTTATTTATATGTGTATAAGGATAAACAATGGCCAACTTCATCTCTCGCGAATACATTTTAGCGATTGGATGAAACCCTTGGATTACATTAGACTATGGGACGATTCACTTCAGTACTGAGTGCAATCATGGAACAGTCTCAAAGGTCGTAATCTTAAAACTGTTCCAAGTCATAGATTCCGAACGAGACGGGGTATCGTAGGAATCGCCAAGACTTGTACAAGTATGCATGATTCACATGGAGTGAATTTGTAGCGTTTCATGAGCAAGGCATTTGAGGCCAGTGCATATGAGTAGGTGGTTCAATGGAGGATTGAACGCATCGAACGACCCAAACAGAGAAACCCATTGTGGAAGCGCATGACGCATATCGGTGATGGGATGTTTCTCAAGGATTATAATAGTGTACGATTTAGTCCATTGACATGAGGTGCTAGGGCGAATTCGGTGCATGAAAGTGCGTACTTAGATCTAGGTATAGGCCACGTAGCTTGGTCATAACATGCCCAGGTTGGGTGCGTATGGACATGTACGCGAGTGGTTAGTACCGATATGGAATCTATTGACTCACTGTAATGAGTGAGAGAATTTCCTATAAGATTCTTAGATAATATATCCAAGGAATCTACGGCCGTAGTCGGTGACGGATTTGGAAAGGGGTTTCCAAATTTAGGAGTCACACAGGAATATTATCCTGAATTAGAAAGTATAGTTATCGAGATAAATTTAGAGGTGCCGATCAATTCACACACCCTAAGTCTTGATCGGGAATATTAGTCGATGGAAGGACCGTATGTACATGGTAATTATATGAGACGAGGTTCACAAGTATCAATTCACCTGAAGTTGGGCTTCATGGGCTTGTGGCTAGACATCGACCATGAAGTGTAGGTACTCCTGAGTTAATAGAGGATTTGATTCTAGGAGTGGTCAATTAAAGGTTGTTTAATTGACCGGAGCAATTTATTGTTCATAAATTAAATCACGAGGAATTCGTGGGCCTGCTGCCAATTGATGGTGAACCTAGAGGGTCACACACAATACAATTGGACGGTAACTGTTAAAAAGGGATACAAAAGGAATTAATTGATTTAAAGGTAATTAAATCAATTAAATGAATTAAAAGTATTTAATTCAAGTGGGAGATTAATTAAATGGCTAACTTAATTAATTAAATACTTAATTGAGTTGCTAATTAATTATATATAAAAGAGAAATATTGATTTAATTGGATTGGGCATTTAATTAAGTAATTAATTAAATGAAAGGCTTGCAAGACATGGGCCTTTTAATTAAAAGCCCATTAGGAGTCTTGCAAAACCTAGATCAAGAGGGAGTCTATAAAAGGGGTTCTACTTGAGCTCAAAAAGCTAACACCCTAAGAAGAAAACCCTAGCCTCTCCTCTCAACCTAGCCGCCGCCCCCTAGTGCTAGAAACCCTAGCCGCCGCCGCCAACCTAGAGCCGCCGCCACTTGGTGCCGTGAGCTGCCCTAGCAACGCCGCCGCCGCCTCTCCCTTGTTCCACCGTGTTAGATCTTGCATTGGCAAGTAGATCTGCACAATCCTTCTTCGACAAATCTCCTAGATCCAGTTCTGAGCCTAAGACTAGGAGGTGTTGCCATAATCCAATTGGTGTGGACTAACTTTGGAGGTGAGACGCTTGGATCACATCTGTGAACCAGATCCAGATCCAGATCCAGTTTCAGAACCAGAGCTGAAGGTTGCCACAACCTTGCCTGTGGTGAGGTATATCGCAAAAACCCCCTTTGTTTAATTACTCTGTGTGTTTTTTTTATTGCTTGCGTATAATTAATATGGAGAATCTAATATGGGACCTTGGGTGCTTCGAAAAATTTTAAATTCTGCACTGTCCTTGTTCTGACAATCGAGGCATCCCAACCACTATCCCAACAGGTATAATATTACTGTAAGTGTTACTTCTCCATTAAAACAATAAATTGACCAAATCTTACAAATTTGGTTAATATTTATGAAGCTAGGGTTAGGGTTAGGGTTAGGGTTAGGGTTAGAGTTAAGGTTAGGGTTTATTTGACATTTGGCATTTGATATATCGAACCCCAAATGTCAATAAACATGACATTTGGCGTTAGTCAAACACCAAATGTCAACGAACATGACATTTGGCGTTTGACAAACGCCAAATGTCAGTCAAAGGCCAAATGTCACATGTCATACGACAAACCTCGCGGCCGCAAGGTTAATTCAGACGGTTCAGATCCGCCCCATTGAAAGCCCTAACCTAATCTCCCCCAATTTTCGACGCCGCCTTCTTTACTTTCCCATTTCACCCAACTTTTCGTCGTAATATACTCATTTCATCCACGGTTCTATAGCAGATGAAAAAGATAATTTTACCTTATATTGTAACCTTACCTTTTATTATTTGCAAATATTTTAATCCAATGTGTAGGTCAAATTACTCCACATTTTATTTATATAATTCCAATTTATTACAATGACATTCTTTTAAAACATTCAAAATGGAGGATCTCCGCATCGGGCTTCGACGCCAACTTCGCTGCCTTCGACTCATCCGGATTCAACTCCTTCTGCCACTCTTTCGCCATCGCCTCCTATGTCGCAGCCTACACCGATAGCCACTCTACCGCCGTCGACTCCTTCTGCCACTCTTCCGCAGTCGATTCCGTTTACCACTCTGCCATCGTAATCCATCGCCACTCTTCAGCCTTCGATTCAGTTTGCCACTCTGCCATCGTCGACTCCTCTGCAATCGTCCACTCCATTCGCCACTCTTCAGCCGTCGATTCCGTTTGCCACTCTATCGTCGTCGCCTCCTCTAAGTTCATCTCAATTTGTTGTATCTTCTCCGGTGTCAACTCCTGTGGATTCATCCACTCAGTTTGCACCATCTTATTCGCCGTCGACTCCTCTGCCTCCTACGTCTTCTTTCCCTTGGGAACGACTTTGGCATACTAGGAGATCTTTGCATTCCGCTCCACCTCTACTTGTGAGACAGCAGCTCGATTGGAATGTCCATTGGACTCCAGCTCTCATGGCTCCGACTCTGTTGCCAGCATCGCCTGTGTTGTAATCGTGGTCCCCACTACTTTCTCCACCTTTTCCTGTTTCCACGAATGAATCTCATTCGATGGCGCCTAATACATTTCAAGGTAAATTCAATGTAAAAAATATTTTGTTTCTTGATTTTTTATTCTCTACAGTGTTAATTATTTTTTGTTTAATAGTCAATAACTTATTTTTGTTCATCTTTTTGACAGTAGATACATTGTTAATTATCTTGTGAAATTGTTAACTTATTTTATTTTGTGTTCATCTTTTTGACACAGAAGTTGTTGTTACCTATGTTACTGTTGAACCAAAATGGTTTTTGAAAAAGTTAGAACATATGAGGGCTTCAATTAGTGATCTTGAGATCCAAGTCAAAAAATGATGCGAGGAAATCGTGGGTTTCTCCGTTAGGAGTCAAAATATATATTTATTAGGACTGTTTTTTTTTTTGGGGGGGGGGGTGATTTGTAGGAAATGTATTTTCAAATGATATAGCCACTGTCTATCTATTTCTTGGACTTCTGATCATTACATACTTAGTGGGGTTTGGCATGGCATATAGTTTTTTGCGCAAAAAACTAAGCAGATATTCTTGGGATATAAATCTCCTTGTGATTCGGACCACATAATTGAGACAGATAGTCGGGAACTTCATTAATCAATTACATAATTTTCCTGGTACGACGGATTCTTCTAGCTGTCTTACTCTCATGGATGCCGAAGCTCGTTTTGATGCGTTGCATTCCTCCCTGGATTCAAGCCTTGAGTGGTTTAAAGAAAATAGTAACTCTGACTTTTGGGAGACGTCCATGTGAGAGCCATTTTCACAATGGCCAAAGAGAGAAATAAAATTTATACAAAGGCCAGCCGCCCTAATTGATTCTGCTCCCACAGAAAGTGATGCCCTAGATGCCGATGCTCCTGATTCTGCTCATGTGCGCCGACGTATGAAGCGTGTCTGAAGAAGTCAAGATGGCGCCTCTACTTCTCAAGCTCAACCACAACCATCATCTTCGGAACCAAGATATGACGACGTTCCTGCCTGGGCACGGGATATGGAGCAGAGACTTACACTACAAGAAAAGCAGGATTTTCCGACGAAAAATTTCCGATGGAACCACAACCATCATCTTCAGAACCAGATGATGCAGAGCCTTAGAGATCCGAAGAACGACATAGATCAGAGACTTACTGAGCAGCTCGACTCTATGCAAGTAACTCTGGAAAAACTCCATCGAATGATGCTGGAAGACTGAGAAGCCAGAGGGGCAAATGTAGGGGACGACGACGATGATGATGATCAGGTTTAGTTGTTTTCTGGATTTTTTTAGAGACATTATTGGAATTTATTGTTCGGGATTATTGAATTTTGTCTAAATTATTTTTAGACTTTATTGTTTATTAGATTAGTTTTGGAGTTGTGCTATCTAAATGATGGATTTGGGTTAGTTAAATTGGTTTTGGTTTTGGATAATGTTTGATATGAATTCTTAATATACGCATTTTCAGGATGATCATTTGGGTAGGAGTGAATCTACGCATTCTCATGATAATAATGCGGAAGATACTTGCTTTCATGGTGATTTCGAAGTCGATAGTGATGATAATATGTGTAGGAAAGAACCAAGGCAAAAAATAAGAGAAGACAGGATAAGATATCCTAGAAGGCATTCAATAACTCCTTCTGTCCCAAATGATAGAAAAAAAATCACCTAAGTAATTAGTTATTTTTTTTTTAGTAATATTTAATTCGGTTAGGGACCAGAAGTTGTAAATTTTGGGGGTAAGATACTAATTTTTAAAAAGTTAGGGACCAAACTGCAAATTCGTGTTAAATGCAAGTTCGTAGTGAGTGAACATTTTAATTTTGTGCAACTAATGGATTCAATCGCAATGATGAATTTTTTACAAACTTTGGGGGTAAAATTGTAATTTTTGAAAAGTTAGGGACCAAACTGCAAATTTGTGTTAAATGCAAGTTCGTAATGAGTGAAAATTTTAATTTGTGCAACTAACGGATTCAATCGCAATAATGAATTATTTCTAAATTTTTGGGGGTAAAATGGTAATTTTTCAAAAGTTATGGACCAACCTGCAAATTCGACTTAAACGCAAGTTTGTAGTGAGTGAGCATTTTAATTTTGTGCGACCCACGGATTGAATCGCAATAATGAATTTTTTAAACTTTTCGGGTAAAATTGTAATTTTTAAAAAGTTATGGATCAAACTGCAAATTCGGGTTAAATGCTAATTCGTAGTGAATGAACAATTTAATTTTGTGCAACTAACGGATTCAATCGCAATGATGAATTTTTTATGAAATTTGGGGGTAAAATTGTAATTTTTGAAAATTTAGGGACCAAACTGCAAATTTGTATTAAATGCAATTTCGTAGTGAGTGAACATTTTAATTTTGCGCAACTAATGAATTCAATCGCAATGATGAATTTTGTATAAAATTCGGGGGTAAATTGTAATTTTTGAAAAGTTAGGGACCAGACCGCAAATTCATGTTAAATGCAAGTTCGTAGTGAGTGAACATTTTAATTTTGTGCAACTACCGGATTCAATCGCAATTGACGGAGGATATAATGTTACTTTAAGTGTTACTTGTCCGTTCGGGTGATGAATTGAGCAAATCTTACAAAATTGACCAACATGTACGAAGTTATGATTTACGGAGGATATAATGTTACTTTAAGTATTGTTTGTCCGTTCGGGTGATGAATTGACCAAATCTTACAAATTTGATCAACATGTAAGAAGTTATGATTTACAGAGGATATAATGTTACTGTAAGTGTTACTTGTCCGTTCGGGTGATGAATTGACCAATCTTACAAATTTGATCAACATGTACGAAGTTATGATTTACGGAGGATATAATGTTACTGTAAGTGTTACTTATCCGTTCGGGTGATGAATTGACCAAATCTTACAAATTTAATCAGCATGTATGATGTTATGATTTACGGAAGATATAATGTTACTGTAAGTGTTACTTGTCCGTTCGGGTGATGAATTAACCAAATCTTACAAAATTGATCAACATGTATGAAGTTATGATTTACGGAGGATATAATGTTACTGTAAGTGTTACTTCTCCATTAAAATAATAAATTGACCAAATCTTACAAATTTAATTAATATTTACGAAGCTAGGGTTAGGATTAGGGTTTATATGACATTTGGCATTTGATATGTCAAACCCCAAATGTCAATGAACATGACATTTGGCGTGTGACAAACGTCAAATGTCAATCAAACGCCAAACGTCACACGCCACACGCCAAACTTCTCTACCGCGAGGTTAATTCAGACGCTCCAGATCCGCCCCATTGAAAACCCTAACCTAATCTCCCCCAATTTTCGATGCCGCCTTCCTTACATTCCCATTTCACCAAACTTTCCGCCGTAATCTGCTCATTTCATCCACAGTTCTATGGCAGATGAAAAAGGTAATTTTACCTTATATTGTAACCTTACCTTTATTATTTGCAAATATTTTAATCCAATTTTTAGGTCAAATTACTACTCATTTTATTTATATATTTCCTATTTAATACTTTGATATTCTTTCTCAGACATTCAAAATGGAGGACCTCCGCATCGGGCTTCAACGCCAACTTCGCTGCCTTCGGCTCATCAGGATTTAACTCCTTCTGCCACTCTTTCGCCATCGCCTCCTCTGTCGCAACCTACTCCGATAGCCACTCTACCATCGTCGACTCCTTCTGCCACTATTCCAGCGTCGATTCCGTTTGCCACTCTGCAATCGTCGAATCCATCGCCACTCTTCCGCTGTCGATTCCATTTTCAACTCTGCCATCGTCGACTCCTCTGCAATCGTCGACTCCATCTGCCACTCTTTCGCCGTCGATTCCGTTTGCCACTCTACCGTCGTCGCCTCCTCTAGGTTCATCTAAATTTGTTGCATCTTCTCCGGTGTCGACTCCTGTGGATTCATCCTGTTGGTCCCAAGTGGTCAAATGAGGTCTAGAGGGGAGGGGTGTGAATAGACCTCTGAAAATTTTAATCAAATTTTAACTTTAAGACGTTTTGTTCAATTGTAAGCAGACTAAGCTGTTACAAAACAGTAAGGCAGTAAGCTGACGAAGCAGATCTCGAACAAATCTTTGAACAACTTTGTTGACCACTAATATGATAGTTACTTAGCTGATTTAGTCAGAATCAGTTTTAATACCAGAATACTTGCAGCGGATTTATAAAGTGTTTTTCACCAGTAAACTTAGTAGTTTGAAAGAATTTTATCCCCAGTTTTATAAACCTTCTTTAATCCTTTTTCAAACAGTTTTATAGGCAATCTGAAAATGTGCAAGTAAAATGCAAAGTAAAAACACAAGGATTTTTATAGTGGTTATATGGATGTAAATCCTTTAGTCCACTCTTCCAAGTCACACAGATCTTGAGTTATACTAAAAACACACAGTAATTAGTATACACTGCTTGCGCCAAACAACAAATGAAATGGCCACAAGTTCGCAATAGGAGATCACAAAGAAAACCTATTCTACAGAGTTTTATCACTTCACAAAGATGGATAAACACTCCTCACAACACTCTAACAGTTTTTCACTCAGAAAAATGTGTATATCTTTGATCTTCAACTTCTGCTTAAGTCAACAAATGACGAAGCTGATGAGTGAGCTGTTCTTGAACTTTTGAGACTTAGAAAGTATTCTGCTTTGTAAATTCTCTCAGTTGTTGTGTGTTACTTTTTTTTCTTCGTTTTTTCAGCTATTTACACTCACAAATCCAAAAAGTGTCCGTTGAAGAGAGACACAGTTTGAATTTCTCGATTTCTAGTCCTTAATTTCCGAGAACGGCTCGCTGCACAGTGACGGTACTGCAGATTGTACTTTCTGTCAGGCATCATTTAATGCATCGAGCTGATACGAGGTATTTCTTCAATCATTTGCCATTAATACCCTCGGTCTTCAGCATTTATTACTCCAAGTGCATTTATTACCGTTGGGGAGACTTATTGATCATTTCCACTTGGCTGATGAAAGTAAAAGTCTGATGGTGAGCAGAGCTGATCTCAAACTTAAACAAATCTGATTTGAGTCGGCTGATAGACACCAGTCTGATTTCTTCTCTTCAGCAGATCAGTAGTCTTCTGGACCATGAATAATTGACCATTCTGATTTGTCTTCTTACTTGGTCAAAATTCTTCTAAGGGTTTTAAACTAAGTTTTCCGTACTTAGCTGATCTTGATGAGTTCTGGAAATCATCAAAACCTCCCTTAACTAATCTAACTTCAGTACACTCTATCTTCATCTTCATCAAACAATTTCCCCCTTTTTGATGATGACAAAACTTCAGCTAAGTACCTGTTTACCTATACTAAAGTTTTGATCCTCAAATTTTCTGAGATAGAAAAATATGTTGGAAAAGAACTTGAACTTTTATATATTTGAAAATTGTTACAAAGTAAAAGTCTTTCAGATGAGATAACTGAAAGGAAAAATGAAGAAAACTGATTATAATGAATAGTCTAATCTAATCATCAGCTTCTTCACTTCCTTCTTTAATAACTTCCTCATATTCATACTCTGATTCATCATCATCATCTTCTTCATCAATTTCATCATCAGCAAGCATATTTGCCTTGGCAGCTTCCATCTTCTGCTTGATTTCTTGTTCGCGCATCACTTCCTGTTCTGCTTCATCAATCCTTCTCTTCAAACGCTCTAAGTTTTTGTAGTTGGTGGATGGCTCCAATTGTTCTTCAGGGGTATCCTTGGATGAAGCCAATTCTTTATCAGACCTGACTGGTTCCTTGGGTTCTTCTTCAGATTTTTCAGAATCAGCTTCCTTGCCAGTAACCTTTCCATCTTCTTCAGCAGCATCAATATCCTTGTTTTCAGCTTCCACATTTCCTTCAGCCTTTTCTTCAAGTGCTTGTTTCTCTGGCTCTTCTGGTTTTTCTTGAGCAGCAGCAGAGTCTACTTCAGCAGCTTGAACAACTGCCTCTTCCCCTTTCTCTTTCCCCTTTTTGTCATCATCAGGGTTAGCAGGAGGGTTGAGTCCAACAGCTTGGATCTTGGCAGCAGCATAAAAGGTCTTGATGTTCTGGTTCATTAAGTCTTGGCTTGAATTGAGATGATTGAGAGCGGCAGTGATTAGGGCTGAAAATCAAACCAAGCTACTCGATACTCGGCTCGAGTTCGTTCGATAAAAGCTCGTTTGAGCTCGGTTCGTCAAATAAATCAAACAAGCTTGAATAAGATTTCTCGTTCGATAACTTTTAAAGCTTGGCTCGAGCTCGACTCGATAAGCTAAAAATTGAAAAAACACATGTAAAATATCAAGCTACTCGATACTCGGCTCGAGCTCGTTCGATAAAAGCTCGTTTGAGCTCGGTTCGTTAAGAAATCAAACCAAGCTCAAACAAAAAATTCCAAGCTCGATAAAATTCAAACCAAGCTTGAACAATGTGTCGTTCAATACTACTCGGCTCGTTTACACCCCTAGCAGTGATGTTGTCAGCCTGATCATTGATGCAGTCAATGTTGAGTTGCAAAGTTGAGATTTCCTCATCAATTTTGGTGGTAGTTTTGTGAACTTCTTCCACCAACAGATGGTTCTTTGCAGTCTCCTCATCAGCAACCTTGATGAATGTGTTTGTCAGATGAGCAATACTATCTTCATTTCTTTTCAAGGCAGCATGAAGATGATCAACATCAGCTTTGACATCTTCAATACTTCTGTTCATGTCCAAGATACTATTCGTCATCCTCAGAGTATTGTCTTCTGGCAACGGGAAGTTATCAATGGCATCTTTAACCATTTTTGCAGTCTCTTTCTGCATTTGCTCCATCTGCACTCTGTTCCTCCCTTCCATTTCCTTCAAAGAATTTTCAAGCATCATTTGGAAGGCTTCCATCAGTGATGAGTGCATATCAGCTGTTGGAATAGGAGGTGATGCAGTTTGATCTTCTTCCTGTTGAACAGGAGTGTCTTGCAGATCAGCTTCTTCTTCAGCCTTTTCCTTATCAGTCCACTCAATGGCTAAGGGCTCTTTTGCAGCATCAGGCTGATCTGTGACATCTTCAAAGATCTTGTTAACAATTTTGCCATCATCAGTGAAAACAGTTGTCTGGCGGATCTTCCTCACAACAGGCAGATGATTTGGAGCATTTGTCTTCACCTTAGGCAATTCTTGATAGCTTTTCATTTCCTTGCCAAATGTGATCTGCTGTACACTAGGCATAGCAGGCAGATCACTTGGAGAACCTTGTTCATATCTTGATCTTTTAGTCCATTTCTCCAAGGCATTATGAACAGCAGTTTGCACAGCCCATTTGATGGGATCATCTTGCCTTCTTCTTTTGGCTGGCAAAGCATCAGAGATGATTTTAGCTTTAGCAGTAACAACTTCTTGAGCATATTTGTGCATCACATCTCTGACATAATCAAGATCCAGTGCTTTAGTGATTGAAGAAGTTTGCAGCCAGCTGAGGACCCACTTCTCCTCATCATCAAACTCTCCCCAGCTTTGGATTTCTTCATCAGACTTGTTCATCCTGAAATCTCTCCATCTGATGTATCGTTCCTTTTCTTGAATGAACAGAGTTTGTCGTTGAAGTTTCTCATCAATTTGAGCTAAGGCAGCTCCAAATCTTTTGAAAACAGCAGGGTTAGTATTAACTATTTCAAAAGCTTTTCTAACCTCAAACTTTTTCTTTTCTTGCACCATGCCATCAGGCATTTTCTTCTTGGCATCTAAAGATTCACCAATCTTGATGCCACCAGCAATGTTTGGGCCATGGGCATCTTTATTTCTAAGCTCAAGCACAAGTGCAAATTCTGCATCTTCAGCAGCTTTGCGATCAGCCTCAGACATTTTTCTTCTTTTCTCTTCTTTTTCAGCTTCAATTTTACTGAGCTCAATGACCCTTTGCTCTTCTTGTTCATCCCTCTTCCTCTGCTCTGCTTCTTCCCTCTTTCTTTTATCAGCAGCAGACACTTTCTTCCTTTTGATGACAATCTTTCTTTTCCATTTCTTCTTGTCATATGTCTGTGCTTCTGGGGGTAGCAGAAGGTTCAAGACCAGCAGATGCAAGTGGTGCAACTGCAACAGGTTCGATGATCTGCACTTCAGGATCATCTTGAGGTTGAGCTACCTCAGCTGTTGGTGCGGTTGAAGTAGTCTGCGGAGCAGTTTGATCAGCAGCTTGCTTCTCCTTAGCAGACTCTTCTTCAGCTCCAGCATGCCTCTCTGCTGATTGAGGACTTTTTCTGACTAAGTCAGACAGTTCTGTAGGGGAGTCAATAAAGGTCATCTTTTTCCTTACTGTTCTCCTTGCCTTTCCTACTGGAACAGGATTGGAAGTTGCTATGTCTTTTACATGACTCCTTGTTCTATGAGCAGCAACTTCAGCAGGTTCAGCAGATATTGTCCTGGAAGGTGAGGCAGGAGACATTTCCTTTATCTCCCTTGTTGTCTGATTGATTATATCATCAGCAACATTCTTTGCAGCAGGTTCATCTACTCTGGCTTGAACAGCTGGCTTGGCTGTTTGAGCAGATGCCTTCTTCTTTTTACTTGGAGCCACTTCCTTTGGCTCAGCAGCTTTCTTTTTCTTCTCAGTTTTTGCTTGAACAGCAGGCTGGGCTGTTTTAGCAGTCTTTTTCTGTTTCTTTGAAGGAACCTCTTCCATAGGTTCTTCATCTTCCTCCTCTTCTTCAGTTTTTCACTTCTTATTTCCGGCCTTAACTGTCTGATATGTAGTCATGGCCTTGGCGTTGTGAATTTCTTTTCCTCCAGTCATTCCATAGGCCAAGTTGTAGAACAGGTAACTTAAAGTTATCCTATGATTCGTTTTCTTCTTCTCGTGGAAATTTGCCAGGATGTACCGGATCACAACTGACCAATTTACTTCAATACCATAGTAGACAGCTAACATAATGCAGTATCTCTTCATTGTGACATTGTCCAACGAGAATGTGCAGTTCTCGATCAGCTTGGACACCATATCAGCCATGCCCTGATATTCATCCTTCAACTGTTTCTTCTTTAAATTCCCAGACATTACTTCTACGTCCTTGGCACAGATTGCCCAGAATTCTTGAATCTTGTCTTCAGCCATCGAAGTTACGTCAGTCCTTCCTTGATTTGAAAGCCCAAACTGCTCGTGTAACAGAGCAGGTGTAATGACTACTTCTTAACTCCCCAATCCCCCCTTTGAAGGGTGAGGGGTGAACCTTGTCCTCCGACAGTAGCTTTAATTTCCAATTTTTCAAAGTTGACAGCTTTCTCAGTGTTGTAGAATTCCAGCACTTGATCTTTCCAGACCATTTCTTCATAGGCTTCCATGAATTTCACAAGAGTAGCAGCTTTGAACTTTTCCAAGGTTTCCTTCATGACGGTTGTACCAGAATGCTTTGAGGAGTCATTTTGATTCTGTGAAGAGTTAGAGAGAAACAGAAAGATTTGCAGAAATTGAAAGCATAATTTCTCACAAATGCCTTTGAATGTTTTTGGGTGCGTAAAGAGTGACTGAGCTGATCAGATCTGATTTTATAGAGTTAGGGAATTTCGGTTTCCGTGATATACGCTAACCGTTAGATAAGTTTTGTGTCAGTTCTGATCGTGTGGCGTCAATTACGCTATTCAAAATTCAAAAAGCATTAAATGTCAGGCGGGAATGCGAACCGCCTCAGTATACTTGTAAAAGCGCGTTTTTGAATATTACATTTTTAAAACACAAAGTTTTTACATAGCTGATCAGACGAGTAAATTTAAATACTTATCTGATGGGACTAGTGTCCTGATGACAGACTGTTATCAGTGAAAGCCAATAACTGATAACCTTCCTCAGCTGTTTGTCATTCCAGCTACATGATTAATCTTCAATCTTCAAGAAATAAGATCTGATCGTGGGGCGTCAGTTACGCGATTTGAAATTTAAAACGCATTTGGTGATGGGCGGGAATATAGACCGCCTTTCTTTTACTAGTAAATGCGTGTTTTTAATAAAACATTTTTAAACATAAAGCTTTTACATAGCTGATCAGATGAGTAAATTTAAATACTTGTCTGATGGGACTAGTGTCCTGATGACAGTTATCAGTGAAAGCCAATAATTGATAACCTTCCTCGGCTATTTGTCAATCCAGCTAGATGATTAATCTTCAATCTTCAAGAAATAAGATCTTCTCTTGAGAACATAACTTCAACTAACTTTCATTAACAGATTTCATCTTTTAATCCGAAATACCGCTAGTCTTACACGTTTCCTCTGACTTTAAGAATCCATAAGTTAACTAGTCTGTTGAGCGTTAACCTTGAAGATAAATAAGATGAGTAAGCTGATGAACTTCAGTCTTCTGATGAGTTCCCCCTCAGCTTATGCATCCAAATTTAGTAAACTTAGTTCAGCTCATAAGGTCGAAAACCTTGCATCACTTAGAGGTTTTGTGAAAATGTCAGCGATCTGATTTTCAGTAGGAACTTTTTCTATGATGACATTTCCTTTTTCCACATAATCTCGTATGAAGTGGTGTTTGATCTCTATATGTTTAGTCCTCGAATGACTTGTAGTATTTTGAGTAAGAGAAATTGCACTTGTATTATCACAGTAGATAGGTATTCCATTGATTTTGATGTTGTAATCTTCTAGTTGATGCTTCAACCAAAGTATTTGTGCACAGCAAGCTCCAGCAGCTATATACTCGGCTTCAGCAGTAGATATGGATATTGAAGTTTGTTTCTTACTCATCCATGAGATCAGGCGACTACCTAAAAATTGACAGGTACATGTTGTGCTTTTCCTATCAACTTTGCAGCCAACAAGGTCAGAATCTGAATAGCCAATGAGTTCAAATCCAGACTCTCTAGGGTACCATAATCCCAAATCTTGAGTGCCTATAAGGTATTTGAGTATCCTCTTGGCAGCTAGGAGATGAGATTCCTTAGGATTTGATTGATATCTCGTACAAACCCCAACAGAGTACATGATATCAGGTCTGCTAGCTGTTAAATATAACAGTGACCAAATTATTCCTCTATATTTGGTTATGTCCACTGATTTGCCATCTTCATATTTATCCAAACGAAGTCCAGTAGACATTGGAACATTAACAGATGAACTAGTTTCCATACCAAATTTCTTGAACAAATCTTTTATGTATTTTGCTTGGTTTGTCTGTTGAACAGTCTCTGGTCTGGCAGCTGTTTGCAACTCTTCTGTTAGACGATCAGCAATGTGATTTTGAACAGCACTTGAGTTAGCAGCTGAGTTGAGATCATGTAGTATGATGGGTATATACTCTTCATTTCTTTCAACACTCAATTTCTGAAGATCAGTAGACATGTTTTGATCAGTACTTTGATTCTTTTCAAAAGATTGATTAGGTTCATCAAATACTACATGAATGAATTCTTCTACAAGTAAAGTTCTTTTGTTAAAGACTCTATAAGCTTAACTAACAGTAGAGTATCCTACAGATACTGCTTCATCAGCCTTTTCTGCAAAAGCAGTAAGGTGATTTTTCCCATTGTTTAAAACAAAACACTTACAACCAAAAATTCTAACGTAATGAATGTTTGGCTTCCTGTTGTTCCAAACTTCATATGGAGTCTTGTTTTGGTGTTTGTTGATCATGCATCTGTTTTGGGTAAAGCATGCTGTATTTGTTGCTTCTGCCCGAAATCTTTGAGCCAGCTTCGCTTAAGCTATCATGGTTCTGGTAGCTTCTTTCAGAGTTCTGTTTCTCCTTTCAGCAACTCCGTTCTGTTGAGGGGTTCTGGCAGCAAAGTATTCATGGCTGATTCCTCTGACATTACAATACTCTTCAACAGTAGAGTTTGTAAATTCAGTCCCTCTATCTGATATGATCTTTAATATCTTTATGCTCATCTTATTCTGGATCAGCTCCATCAGATTTGTAAGATGCTCCTTAGTTTCACTTTTCTTCTTCATGAAATCACCCAAGTGTATCTTGAATAATCATCCACAACAGCTAGGCAGTACTTCTTTCCACCATTGCAGATTGGATCAATGGGTCCAAATAAGTCCATATGTAGCAGCTCCAAGATCCTTCCAGATGATTGGTGCTTCTTCCTTTTAAATGATGACTTGATTTGTTTACCTTTCTGACAGGCGTCACATAGCTTATCTTTGCTCATGACTGTCTTTGGAATTCCTTCTACCAGATCATTCTTGATAAGTCTGTTGATGGTCTTGAAATTCACATGATTCATTCTATTGTGCCACAGCCAACTAACTTCACTTGGTGTTGATGCCACCAAGCAAGTATTTGACCTCTTGTCAACAGAATTCAAGTCCACTGTGTAGACATTTCCTTGGCGTCTTCCAGATAAAATAACCTTATTTGTACCAATCTGTTCAACGTAGCACTTATCTGTTGAGAAGATGACTGAATATCCTTTATCAATTTTTTGACTTATGCTCAGCAAAATGTATTTGAGGCCTTTAACATAAGAGACGTCAGATATCTCAATGTTGCCTTTGATCAGCTTTCCACTTGCTACAATCTTGCTTTCCTTGCTGTCTCCAAAAGTAACTATTGGACCGTCCACAGCAACAGTACCAGTCAGCTCATGTATGTTTCCACACATGTGTCTTGAACAGCCACTGTCCAAGTATCAAATCTTCTCTACTTTACTCTTACTCCTAATCCTAACCTACAAAACAAAATTAAATTGTTTTAGGTACCCTTATTGAGAGCATCCTGAATGATTAGTTCCAACTTTGACAACCCAAGATGTTGAAGTCTTAGGCTTCTTAGGCTTCTGAGTTTCAGCAGGAGCATGAACAATTTTGCCTTTATCACATTTATCAGATTTGCTATGTTGTTGATAATCAGCATGATAATGTTCATAAGCAGAATAAGATGCATGATAAGCAGGATATGCATGCATTGGATGAGCAGGATATGGTGCATAGTAAGTTGGAAATTGAGGTGCATGATACATAGGAGGATATGCAGCAGGTTGCACATAATAAGACTCATTTCCATACCAAGGATTTTTTATTTTTCTTGTTTTTATGCTTCTTTGGTTTACTAGATGTTTGCTCATTAACAGACGACTTAGTTTTACTAGTCTGATTGGTTTTAGCCTTATCAGAAGACTTCCTATGACTCTTCTGTTTGGACTTACCAGTTTGTTTTCCTACACTAGGCTTTTTGCTATTTTTAGCCTTAGGAGTTTTCGTCTCCTTTAACACTTTCTTAGGTGAAGCAGGTTTAGTAGTCTAAACATACAAAATAACCTTACTGTTGCCAGCTGATACAAATTTTTCAGTATGTTTCAGTTCTAACTTATCCTGTTCTAGAGGTGTCTTCTGTTTATTAGTGATAAGTGTGGATGCAACAGATAACTTTTCATGAGACTCAATTAACTTTTCAAGCTCCATGATTTTTCCTTTATGGACTTCACATTCAGCTTTCAGAGATTCATTCTCTTGCTCAAGCAGTTTATATTCAACTGATTCTTTTGGCTTTTCAGCTTTAAGTCTCAATTAACTGTTTTGCTCTCTTCGCAATATCATCTCTTCCTTAAGCTTACTAAATGCTTCAGCAATAGTAGTATTGTTAAGCATCATTTGCTAAAATGAATTAAACAATTCATTGTCAAGATGAGTTACCTCATCATCCTCAGAGTCATCAGATTCATTGGCCATCAGGCAGAGAAGTGCAGAACTCTCTTCTTCAGAAAACTCTTCATCAGAAGTGTCTGAATCCGAATCTGATGAGTAGATAGCAGCTAGCTTCTCAACTTCTGCTAACAGCACCTTGCCTTTCTGATGCTTTCTTTCTTTTCTGATTCTCTTTTCCTCTTCTGTATACTTTTCAGCTTTAGGATATGGGCAGTCTCTGATGAAATGACCCAATTTCCTGCAATTATAACACATCATTTTGGATTTATATGAATCCTTATCTTGAGAATAAGAAGTAGGGTTAGAAGTAGAAGCAATGTTGTATTTGTTCTTCATTTTTCTTTTGTAGAACTTCTTGAAGTTGTTCATCAGTAATGCAACGTCTCCAGCTGTATACTCCTTTTTGTTGAGTATTGTGGCTTCGTCAGATGAGTCCACTTCTTTACTTTTGTGTGCTGTTCTTCTTGGATTTTCAGCAGCAACCAGGGCAGCTGTGGGACTTGAAGTTGAGGTTTCTTCAATACCCATTTTTGGCAGTTTATACTCGTATGCCTTGAGTACTGAGAACAGCTCGGTGAGTGAGATCTTTCCCAAATCTCTTGACTTTTCCATGGCTGTCACCTTCATGTTGTACTTTGGAGGTAGAGCCTTCAGCACTCTGACGGTTATCTCCTTGTCTGTGAAGGTTTTTCCAAGCTTTAGAACTTCATTTAGTGTCCTTGTAAACCTTGTGCCCATCTGATCAATGGTTTCCGCAGACTTCATCTTGAAGTTGTCCAGCTTTTCCAGAGCAACACTCAGCTAATGTTCTTTGATGGCGTCGTTTCCTTCGTTCATATCACGAACCTTATCCCACATTTCTTTGGCAGTCTTGCAATGCTTGACTTTGTCAAATATGTCATTGTCTAGGGCCTTGGTCATGATGAAACGGCAAACTTTGTCCAGATTGAACAGCTTAATTTCTTCAGCTGTCATCTCGTTTAGATCTTTTTCCACCACTATGTCGACTTCATCAATCTTTATAGTCTTGGTGAATTTGAATGGGCCTTTGATGATACATATGTACATGTTATCATTATAGGCAGCTAAGAAGATCTCCATTCTGATCTTCCAGTCCTCAAAGCTCATACCAGCTATGTGGGGAACATGGCTGATACAATCCATTTTCAAAAAGTTTTTATTTTTCAAAAAAAATGCTCTTTTGAAAACGATTGAAAACCCTTGAAAAACACTCGGATCAAGCTCGTTGATTAGGCAGCTGATTCTAATGAACCACCTGCTCTGATACCACTTGTTGGTCCCAAGAGGGCAGATTAGGTCTAGAGGGGGGGGTGAATAGCCCTTTGAAAATTTTAATCAAATTTTAACTTTAAAACGTTTTGTTCAACTATAAGCAGACAAAGCTGTTACAGAACAGTAAGCTGACGAAGCAGATCGCGAACAAATCTTTGAACAGCTTTGTTGACCACTAATCTGATAGTTAATTAGCTGATTTAGTCAAAATCAGTTTTAATACCAGAATACTTGCTTAATCCTTTTTCAAACAGTTTTATCAAGTGTTTTTAGGCAAACTGAAAATGTGCAAGTAAAATGCAAAGTAAAAACACAAGGATTTTTATAGTGGTTATATGGATGTAAATCATTTAGTCCACTCTTCCAAGTCACACAGATCTTGGGTTATACTAAAAACACACAGTAATTAGTATACACTGCTTGCGCCAAACAACAAATGAAATGGCCACAAGTTCGCAATAGGAGATCACAAAGAAA
This sequence comes from Penstemon eatonii, assembly GCA_038501285.1. Classification (NCBI taxonomy): domain Eukaryota; kingdom Viridiplantae; phylum Streptophyta; class Magnoliopsida; order Lamiales; family Plantaginaceae; genus Penstemon; species Penstemon eatonii. The sequence continues at coordinate 51,981,020 of CM076715.1, read as the reverse complement.
ACCTATTCTACAGAGTTTTATCACTTCACAAAGATGGATAAACACTCCTCATAACACTCTAACAGTTTTTCACTCAGAAAAATGTGTATATCCTTGATCTTCAACTTCTGCTTAAGTCAACAAATGACGAAGCTGATGAGTGAGCTGTTCTTGAGCTTTTGAGACTTCGAAAGTATTCTGCTTCGTAAATTCTCTCAGTTGTTGTGTGTTACTTTTTTTTCTTCGTCTCTTCAGCTATTTATACTCACAGATCCAAAAAGTTTACGTTGAAGAGAGACACAGTTTGATTTTCTCGATTTCTGGTCCTTAATTTTCGCGAACGGCTCTCTGCACAGTGACAGTACCGCAGACTGTACTTTCTGTCAGGCAGCATTTAATGCATCGAGCTGATACGAGGTATTTCTTCAATTATTTTCCATTAATACCCTCGGTCTTCAACATTTATTACTCCAAGTGCATTTATTACCGTTGGGGAGACTTCTTGGTCATTTCCACTTGGCTGATGAGAGTGCAAGTCTGATGGTGAGCAGAGCTGATCTCAAACATGAACAAATCTGATTTGAGTTGGCTGATAGACACCAGTCTGATTTCTTCTCTTCAGCAGATCAGTAGTCTTCTGGACCTTGAATAATTGACCCTTCTGATTTGTCTTCTTACTTGGTAAAATTTTTCTAAGGGTTTTAAACTAAGTTTTCCGTACTTAGCTGATCTTGATGAGTTTTGGAAATCATCAAAACCTCACTTAACTAATCTAACTTCAGTACATTCTATCTTCATCTTCATCCAACACATCCACTCAGTTTGCACCATTTCATTCGCCGTCGACTCCCCCGCCTCCTCCATCTTATTTCCCTTGGGAACGACTTTGGCATACTAGGAGATCTTTGCATTCCGCTCCACCTCTACCTGTGAGACAACAGCTCGATTGGAATGTCCATTGGACTCCAGCTCTCATGGCTCCGACTCCATTGCCTGCATCGCCTATGTTGTAATCGTGGTCCTCACCACTTCCTCCACCTTTTCCTGTTGTTTCCACGGATGAATCTCGTTCCTTTGCGCCTAATACATTTCAAGATATATTCAATGTCAAAATTATTTTGTTTCTTGATTTTTTAGTTTTACAGTGTTAATTATTTTTGGTTAATAGTCAGTGACTTAATTTTGTTCATTTTTTTAATAGTAGATACATTGTTAATTATCTTGTAAAATTGTTAAAACTTATTTTATTTTGTGTTCATCTTTTTGGCACAGAAGTTGTTGTTACCTATGTTACCGTTGAACAGAAATAGTTTTTGAAAAAGTTAGAACATATGAGGACTTTACTTAGTGATCTTGAGATCCAAGTTAAAAAAGGATGAGAGGAAATCGTGGGTTTCTCCATTAGGAGTCAAAATATATATCTATTAGGACTGTTTGGGGGGGGGGGATTTGTGGGAAATGTATTTTCAAATGATATAGCCACTGTCTATCTATTTCTTGGACTTCTGATCATTACATACTTAGAGGGGTTTGGCATGGCATATAGTTTTTTGCGCAAAAAACTAAGCAGATATTCTTGGGATATAAATCTCCTTGTGACTCGGACCACACAATTGAGACAGATAGTCGGGAACTTTGTTAATCAATTACATAATTTTCCTGGTATGACAAATTCTTCTAAATGTCTTACTCTCATGGAGGCCGAAGCTCGTTGTGATGCGTTGCATTCCTCCCTTGATTCAAGCCTTGAGTGGTTTAAGGAAAACAGTAACTCTGACTTTTGGGAGACATCCATGTGTGAGCCATTTTCACAAAGGCCAAAGAGAGAAATAGAATTTACACAAAGGCCATAAGAAAATATTTTCAGTTTAAAAAAAAAAAGAAAAAATATTAATAATACTTAATAACTACTATAAATGCAATTTACCCCCTTATTTTTCTTTAATAAAACAAAAATACCCAACCCTTAAAAAAAAAAAAACCTCTCTCTCACTCTCTACATTCAAACAAACACAAGAAACTCTCAATCTTTCTTTCAATTTTTTCTCTCAAAGTCTTGCAAATTCACGAGGATAATCGATGATGGTGAGAGAAACGATCGAGAATGGCCATTTGGGGCAAGTTTTGAGCATTTCTTTGTCAATTCAATTCGGGTTTATGGTGAGTGCGTGTGGCATGTGGAGTGCGGCGTGTGGCGTGTGTTATTCCCAACCGTCACACGCCATGAATATGTACAATTTTACCCCAAAAATTTATAAAAAATTCTTAATTGCAATTCAATCCATTAGTTGAACAAAATTAAAATGTTCATTCAATACGAATTTGCATAGAACACGAATTTGCATTTTGGTCCCTAACTCTTCAAAAATTACAATTATCAAGTACATGCCAATAATAAACATCAATTACATCAAACATTCTTCAATAAACATCAAATACAACTTACAAAATTCACTAAACATCTAAGATTCACTTTAGTTTCCCGAACCGCGTTGGGGACATCTAGATGCGTTGTGCCCGGTATTTTGCAAATTGAGCACTTGTATTTTTTTCTTCGAATTTTCAAGGATGATACATATCGTGATATTTTAGGCCTTCCACGGGTTATGACGGCGTCTGAAGGTAGCACTACTCTCGCCATAACATCATCGGGAATGTTAATCTATTGGTCTTTCGATAGAACGGGTTCTATGAGCTCATAGTATGCTTGACGCGTATTTCTAACCGTGTAGTATTGGCTAACAAGCTCATACACATATTGACCACTATCTCTTGGTCGCTTGTCCATGATAGCTGCAATTGTGTGCTGACACGGTATTTGCTCAATCTGAAAGACGCCACATGAACAAGTTCTTCCCGCTAAATCCACAATTCCAGACCACTCGGTAGATTCCACTCATGTTTCATACCCTAATTCACATTTGCGCCACACATACGCCTTTTCATATCGCTCATTTATCAACTTCTCCTTCGATGGGGTAGATACAGACAGCCATTCATGAGCCTCATCACGACGCTCTCTAAACCACTTTCCCATCAAATCAACAATAAATTTGAGGAAGTAACATATGGGAAAATTTTTGACATCTTTGATCCGATTATTAAGGACCTCAACATGGTTGGACGTCATTACCTCATATTTGTTCATGCAATGGTGGATTATCGCCCATTTCTCAAACGTGACCTCGTTCTCTAGCCTATTTGCACATCCCGGGCTCTTGGTTTTCAAGTAATCAAAAAAAATTTCGAACTCAATCTCAGTGTACGCAAAAGCAGCTTTGTAAAAATACCCGGTTACCCCATCTTTCCTAAACTCTTTTAGCAAGTTCTCTTTGAGGTGGAAGTAATATGCCCCATGATCAGCTAAAGGGTAAACATCTTTTACCGCTTTAATAAGTCCTTTGCCCCTGTCTGAAACAATAACGAGATCGCCTCTGTCTGGTCCTCTTTCAAGCACTCTAGGAAATAAGTCCAACACGCTGCATCCTCGGTGCCATCAGCTACCCCCATGCAATTGGATAACAACGATTTTCACTGTCTGTCGCACTTGCAATTAGAACGGTTCCTTTATATCTTTGCCCCATCAATGATGTATCAATTACAATTACATTTCTTAGGAAATGGAATCCTCCAGTAGCCGCTCCTAAAGTCATGAAGAAATATTTAAACTTATTTTCGGAGTCCGTATGGATGCGAGTGCGAGTGCTGGGAATTTTTTGCTCAATCATGTAAGCATAGGAGGGTTGATTGGCAAATATTTATTCGAATATACCCATAATATGCGCTTGAGCAACTTGTTTCGCCCTCCAAGCTATTTGATAGCTAATGTTAACATTTTCTTCGGCACGCATGAAGTTTATCAGTGCATCTGGTTTTAGGGCTTCATTGGTGTTGGATAAGGATGAAGATGAAGGCACTGAAGACAAAATTATAAGGGAGGTTTTTATGCATTCCAAAACTTCAAAATCCGCTAAGTATGGAGTAACTTAGCTGATGATCCCTTTGGAAGGAATTTTGACTAAGTATAAGAAGACATCAGAAGAGTCAAATTTCAAGGTCCAAGACTTCTGATCTGCTGAAGGAAAGGTATCAGACTGATGAAGATCAGCCGACTCAAATCAGATTTGTTCAAGTTTGAGATCAGCCTAGTTCGCCATCAGACTTGCACCTTCGTCAGCCAATTGGAAAGGATCATAAAGTCTTCCCAACGGTAATAAATGCCCCTTGGAGTAATAAATGCTGAAGTACAAGGTTATTAAAGACAAATGATTGAAGAAATGCTTCGCATCAGCTGGGTGCATTTAATGCTGCATTTAATGCTGCCTGCAGAATAGTACTGTTGACAGTACGGACAGACTGCAAAAGAGCCGTTCGCGGAAATTAAGGACCAGTACTCGAGGAATTTGAATCTTGTCTCTCTTCAACGTACATTTTTCAAACCTCAAGTATAAATAGCTGAAAGAGACGAAGAGAAAAATAACAACACAATCTCTGAGAAATTTTCGAAGCAGAATTCTTTAAGTCTCAAGAACAGCTCACTCATCAGCTTAGTCATTTGTTGACGAAAAGCGAAGTTGAAGAACAAAGCTAAACACATCTTCTGAGTGAATTCGTAAAACAGAGTGTTGTGACAAGTAGATATCCATCTTAGTGAGTGATATTACTTCAGAGAGTAGGATTTCTTTGTGATTTCTTACTGCGCACTTACGGCCTGTTCATTTGTTGTTAGGCGTAAGCAGAGTGTACTGGTTACTTTGTGTTTCTAGTATAACCCAAGATCTTTGTGACTTGGAAGAGTGGATTAAAGGATATTCAAATCCATATAACCACTATAAAAATTACTTGTGTTTTTAATTTGCTTTCAAACTTGCATATTTTCAGATTTCATAAAAACACTTTAAGTTAACTGTTTGAAAAGTTATCTAAGAAAAGGAGTTTTGAAAAACTGGGGAACAAACTTTCAAACTGCTAAGTTTACTTGCGAAAAACACTTTGAAAATCCGCTGCAAGTACTCTAAGTATTAAAACTGATTTTGACAAAATCAGCTAAGTAATCAGTTTAGTGGTCTACGAAGCTGTTCAAAGATTTGTTCGCGATCAGCCGAGAAACCTACTGTTGATAACAGCTTAGTCTGTTTAAGTTAATAAAAAGGTTTTAAAGTTAAAAATTGAAAAAGTTTAGAGGTCTATTCACCCCCCCTCCCCCCTCTAGACCTCATCTGACCACTTAGGACCAACAATTGGCATTCAGATATAATCTCGACGTCCGTAAACCAACCATACGACTTGTTACTTGTCTATGACCGGCACCTCTACTCGATATCCCACAAGTGTGAACGTTTCTATATGTTCGAATAACTAATTCATCACACTTCGCTTCCTTAGTCTCATATAAACGCCATGGACAACCAAGAGTCATACACCGAGCTATCATCCTATCAGGGTCAGACTTATACGATCTAACTTCCCATTTTTTATGTACAGCAGTGTCACGAAGTGCATCCATGAACTCTATTTTATTTCTAAACCGTTGACCAACTGTCCATCCTGATTCATCACTCCTCCCCTGACTGGAATTTGATCCCGAAACATCATCAGCGTTATCAAAGCCTTCATGACAAGGTGGTTCATAAAATTCTTCATGGCTACGCGCTTGACCATAACCACTACCACCACCAACATCACCACCTACATTACCACCACCAACATCACCACCTACATCACCACCACCTACATCACCACCATCCACATCACCACCCACATCACCACCCACATCACCACCACTATAATCACATTCATTGTCAACGTTATGGTGTTCAACATTTACATCCGCACCAGCATAATCACCTTCGCCGTCAAACTTACGGCGGTCATAACGAACATTACGACCCTCGTTGTCATACGGAGACCACTGACTATATAGAGGAGAACAACGTAGTGGTTCAACTTCCTGCATTGTAGGTAAAGTTAGATTAGAGGCAATGATCTCCTCATCATCATCATCTTGTGCACCTGATCCTCCTATAGCACATCCATCAAGTTGGTAATTAAAACTAACTTTGTCTAGGATTTTTTTTCCTTTACCCTGAGGCATAAGTTTCTTCGATTTCTCTTTTCTCTCCGGAGTTGCCTTTATCCTCATAATTTCTTTTCTCGAAGAAAAAATCAAGTACAAATTTAAATCAATAGAACTATAGTGCTTTGTTATCTCCCAATCTTCTTCATCTGATACTTTCACTATTTCGTTATAAACACATTTGCGCTGTATCTCAAAAATATCAGTATACCGATCTAAATTCAACTTCTCGCAAATTTTATCAAGTAGTTCTTCAAACGAAATTCTCCTATCCACCATTATTATTTTCGCAGAATTTTATCATCACTACAATGCCATTTATCATCCATTTGGCGTGTAAAATCACCGCCATATCGAAGATATATTATAAGTTTGCCCATTCCTACAAGTAAAAAAAAAAGTAATACACAGGCTATCCAAATAAAAAATACATTCTCGAATTCGAATATTGCCATGTTGGCGTGTGGCGTTTGTTGGCGTTTGTTCCTTACCAAACGCCACACGCCAAGCTTAAATTCATGGCATGTGGCGTTTGGCAAACGCCACACGCCATGAAGTTAAGCATGGGATGTGGGCGATTGTTCCATACCTAATGCCACACGCCATGCTTAAATTCATGGCATGTGGCGTTTGGCAAACGCCACACACCATGAAATTAAGCATGGCGTGTGGGCGTTTGTTCCTCACCAAACGTTACGGTGTTCACCATTTACATCAGCACCAGCATAATCACCTTCACCGTCAAAGTTACGGCGATCATAACGACCATTACTACCCTCGTTGTCATACGGAGACCACTGACTATATAGAGGAGAAGAACGTAGTGGTTCAACTTCCTGCACTGTAGGTAAAGTTGGATTAGAGGCAATGATCTCCTCCTCATCATCATCATCTTGTGCACTTGATCCTCCTATAGCACATCCATCAAGTTGGTAATTAAAACTAACTTTGTCTATGATTTTTTTTCCTTTACCCCGGGTCATAAGTTTCTTCGATTTATCTTTTCTCTCCGATGTTGCCTCTATCCTCATAATTTCTTCTCTCGAAGAAAAAATCAAGTACAAATTTAAATCAATAGAACTATGGGCATAGTGCTTTGTTATCTCCCAATCTTCTTCATCTGATACTTTCACTATTTCGTTATCAACACATTTGCTCTGTATCTCAAAAATATAAGTATACCGATCTAAATTCAACTTTTCGCAAATTTTATCTAGTAGTTCCTCAAACGAAATTCTCTTATCCACCCCTATTATCTTCACAGAATTTCTATCATCACTACGATGCCATTTATCATCCATTTGGCGTGTAAAATCACCGTCATATATGTGACGCCCGACTAACTCAATTGACTTGACACTTGTAAATGTCGATTCAATTGAATTGGTCGTGTGTCAATTCTAACATACTTTCCAGGTATAAGGTAAGTACTAAAATTATAATCTATATAGCGGAAGTTCTAGACTTACAAAGTTTCAAAAGAAAGAGTGACTTGATAATTTAAGTAAGCACTTATAAATATCTGTAGTATATTATAATCATCACTAGACTTGAAGTAAACTAAGAATAATGGAACTATAAGCCTAGGTGTATTAGATAGTGTAAATAAATGAACAAACAAATCATCTCATTTAATCGGTTTTTACTTTTAATGTTGGCAGCAAAGCTTACTGTTTGAATAACTTTTTACATATGTAATGAAATGACCTGGAACAAAATCCTATTGTTTCCTAACTAAAAATAGTTTCATTAGATTGAAGGACATAATTTTAAATGGTCAGAATCAATAGTATATCAAAGTTAAAAATTCCAGCAGAAGTTCAAAAAGAATTCAGTATACGTTGATTAACACCTTTTCTTTTCAACTAGTTAATAGAACGTAAAAACAAAGGTCAGCCCTTTTTCATAACATAAAAGCCATAAATTAACAGAAAATATCATAAGGTGATAAAAAGTAAAATTATGTCATAAGATGAGTCTAAAATAAACATAAACACTCAAAACCCCAAAACAGTCCTAGTGAATCTAACTCCCCTGTTTGAGCTGTTCTGAAATCGAGCCACCACCGGCATATGAACCGGACATGGCAGATTAAAATACTACTTGAACACACAAAATTTTGTCTTCTTTCAAACCTAACAATCAGATTCTAAAAATTCCAAACCGAACTCAACTTATAGGCTAAACAATAACACTGCGCAGAATTGTGTAGATTATAAGTTTACCTTAATAACTTCCTTGGTAAGTGATGGATTGAGACAAGACTTGAACCTACTTCTTTCCAACTTTGAATTGATTCAAATATTAACTGGAATCAAAAGTTTTCAATTAGATATTAGGTATAAAAGAAAAGAACTTCAGGCTTATAAATTAGGAAAAGAATCATTACCTTGACTTGTTTCTACTTCTTCATAGAATTCTTAAGCTCTTAGGGACGTTTTGTTAATTGATTTGGAGGAAAGTATGCTCTTTTCAATGAATCTATAGTTATCTTAAATAGGAAGGAAGAATGGCTTTATTGTAATAATGTTAAGAGGTTGGGGTAAAAGTTTTCTTGTCTAGATCTTTCTTACCTTACGTCTTGTTTGGTGAAACTTTGTTTCACCTATTTAATTATGAAAATTGTATAAACTATTTAATAATAAATCTTTATTTCTACCACTTCAATTAATTGCTTTAGTAGGGATGTTACAATATCGAAGATATATTATAAGTTTGTCCATTCCTACAAGTAAAAACAAAAATTAATACACAAGCTATCTAAATAAAAAATGCATTCACGAATTCGAATACTGCCATGTTGGCATGTGGCGCTTATTCCTTAGCGTGTGGCGTTTAGCAAACGTCACACGCCTTGAAGTTAAGCATGGCGTGTTTGCATTTGTTCCTACGGTGTTCACCATTTACATCAGCACCAACATAATCACCTTCGCCGTCAAAGTTACGGCGGTCATAACGAACATTACGACCCTCGTGTCATACGGAGACCATTGACTATATAGAGAACAACGTAGTGGTTCAACTTCCTGCACTGTAGGTAAAGTTGGATTAGAGGCAATGATCTCCTCATCATCACCATCTTGTGCACTTGATCCTCCTATAGCACATCCATCAAGTTGGTAATTGAAACTAACTTTGTCTATGATTTTTTTCCATTACCCCGGGTCATAAGTTTCTTCGATTTCTCTTTTCTCCCCGGAGTTGCCTCTATCCTCATAATTTCTTCTCTCGAAGAAAAATTCAAGTACAAATTTAAATCAATAGAACTATGTGCATAGTGCTTTGTTATCTCACAATCTTCTTCATCTGATACTTTCACTATTTCGTTATCAACACATTTGCGCTGTATATCAAAAATATCAGTATACCGATCTAAATTCAACTTCTCGCAAATTTTATCAAGTAGTTCCTCAAACGAAATTCTCCTATCCACCATTATTATTTTCACAGAATTTCTATCACCACTACAATGCCATTTATCATCCATTTGGCGTGTAAAATCACCACCATATCGAAAATATATTATAATTTTGTCCATTTCTACAAGTAAAAACAAAAATTAATACACAAGCTATCTAAATAAAAAATGCATTCTCGAATTCGAATACTGCCATGTTGGCGTGTGGCGTTTGTTCCTTACCAAATGCCACACGCCATGCTTAAATTCATGGCGTGTGGGCGTTTGTTCCTTACCCAACGCCACATGCCATGCTTAAATTCATGGCGTGTGGCGTTTGGCAAACGTCACACGCCATGAAGTTAAGCATAGCGTGTGAGCTTTTGTTCCTTACCAACGCCACATGCCACACGCCATGATGTTAACAAATGCCACACACCAAAAATCGCGAATTTCAGGTCGATTCAATTTCTCAATTTTTGCGAACTAAATCACTCGATAATACATAAAAAAATTCAAGTAACTTGCAAATGATTACCTTTTATGTTGTTCTTCCTCCTTTTCTTTCTTGATTTGAGTGAAATTTGTGTGAATTGGGTTAGGGTTTGAGGTTGATTTTGGGAGAGAAATTGAATTGATTTTGGGTGGGGTTGATTTTGAATTTTTAAAATTTTGGGGTATATTTGTTAAAGTTTAGTTTAATTAGGAAGAGTTAATTAATTTGGTTTAGTTGGTTAATTAATCTTATGACCTTTATGAAATTTTTAAACATTTAATGGCCTTTTTGTAATTTAAACTTTTATTTATGACTTTTTTGAAAATTACTTTCCATGTGGAATTAGTATATCTCCTTTTGGTGATAGCATTGACACTTCTCATCAATCCAAGTATAATTTCATATTTTATTTTTAAAATTAGTCAAAATTATATCACTTATATTTTTATTGACAATTCTTTTTATTTTGAAAGCTTCCCCACGCAATATTTGGAGTATTTTAGAAGTGGTATCCCACAATTATTTAATATTTAAGGTAATGAGAACTACAAAAATACATAGAGACGGAGCTTGCTATTTTAGTTTATTAATTATGTTTATTAAACTTTTTATATTAATTGTTTCCATGATTTTTTAATTAAGCTAATACATGTGTAATTCAGTAATTGAGGTATAATATTTGAGGTTGGGTTTTTGAGATATCTTAAATTTATTGTTGTGCACACAAAGCTATTGTTTAATTTTTAAATGGCAAAATTGCAAAAATGGTCCCAAACTAATCATTGATTTTGGATTTTCTTCCCAAATTATTTAATTTGGCGAATTTCGTCCCGTAATTTAATATCTTTTTGGAATATCGTCCCACCATAATTACGGAATTGCGCATTTGCCGATGAATTATCACATGGCTGCTTAAGTGTCATGACATGGTAAATTTTAACACGAATAATTATATAATATTGCAGAGTTCGTCCCAAATTAATTACAAGATTGAACGTCATTTTCATTAAATTAGAAATTTAATATTGGGACTAAATTCATATAAAATGGTAATTTATGGGACGAAATTTGGCGAGTTAATATAGTTTAGGACGAAAAATCAAAATTAGTAATTAGTTTGGGACGAAATTCCAAAAAAATATTAAATTATGGGACAAAATTCGCCAAGTTAAATAGTTCGGGACGAAAATCCAAAATCAGTAATTAGTTTGAGACGTTTTCTGCAATTTTACCTTTTTAAAAATAGTAGACAAGGCCATCTCCAGCGGTTGCCGAGGGGCCGGGGCCGGGGTCGGGCTGCGACGGCGAGTCATCTCCAGCGGTTGCGGGGCGGGGGCCGGGGTGGGCTGCGGGGTGGAATGGGCTGGGCGCAGGGCTCGGCGGAGCCCTGCGCCCAGCCCGGGGCGCGAGTGGAAGAGAGGGGCGCGTTTAAAAAACGCGCCCCTCTTTAAGTCAGGTGCCGCCAAGTGGCGGCACCTGATTGGACCCGATTTCTTTTTTTTTTCTTTTTTTTTTGTTGTGTATTTATTGTGTATTTATTGTGTGTATGGTTTATTTAATGTGTGTATGATTTTGTATAATTAAGGTGTTGTATGTAATTTTAATTAATGTGTTATATTTTAATTAATGTGTTATTGTAATTAATGTGATTTTAATTAATGTGTTGTATTTTAATTAATGTGTTATTGTAATTAATGTGATTTTAATTAATGTGTTATTTTAATTAGTGTTTTAATTAAATTTTCTGTATTAATTTTAAATTACTTTTATTAAATATTCTATTTAATATTAATATTTTTAATATAATTAATAATTAAATTACGAGTATTAATATAATTACTATTATTAATATTAATATTAAAAAAATTTAAAACTATAATATTAATAGGTGAGAGTGGGCAAAGTTTCAAAATGGAATTAATTCCCCCACGGAGCCCCAACCATTGGAGACGACGACAGGGCTCAGGGCTAGCCCTGGGGCTGCCCGGAGGGGCAGCCCCAGGGCTAGCCCTGAACCATTGGAAATGGCCTAAGAAGAGGAAGTTTGGTGGTCGGGAGCGAGTAGAAAAAGAAAGCTATTTTGTTGAAGAAATGAATTTTCTTTCCCAAGGAAAGGAGGACTATTTTGCATGTTTAGAATTTAATTTTGAGAACCTGAAGTTAACATTGGGCTCAACTTTTTGGTAGCTACATATATATTTGGGTTATGTTTAATATCCAGTTTGCGTGTATGTAATATACTTTATTGTCACTTCTAACCAAGTTGAAATGTTTCTTTAGTTAGTCATTTAATTTCATGATACTGGGCTATGACAAGTTATAAGTGTCTAAGATGGCTATACACAAAGTTTTAGTAGGGGTACTTGGCCTTCAAAAATCATGTTGAAGTTTGGTTTTTTCCTTAGAATTTTTTTTTTTATATTTGTGAAAATCGCACTAGATATTTTAGCATGTACGAATTTCTAAAATTTCATATTGCGGTTTTTTTCATATTTACTCAATTAATCAACTATGATAATTTGGTAACTCCTCAAGTGTTTTAAACCTAATTTCAGCAAATTTTGAAAGATAGATTTTCTCTTTCTTCTCAGTGAACCCAAGAAAAAAATTCACTAAAATTGGATATTTTTTTGCAAAAACTTTACCTACACAAACAAGTATTGTATCAATTAGGTGATTTTAATGCGATGCTTTCGATTTATGAAAAAAGTGGCGGTCCGGTCGCTTCTTTTAGAGATATCTCAGCTTTTAGTGACTGTCTTCGAGACGCCGAATTATGCGATTTAGGATATACTGGCTATCAGTTCACGTGGACAAATAACAGATTATATCCACACACCACAAGAGAAAGATTGGATAGGGCATGTGCGAATGAGGCGTGGCAGAATCTTTTCCCAAATTATCGAGTGATACACTTGGATGCTCTAAACTCAGATCATCTACCAATCTTAATTGATTTGAATGGCAGTGCTAGAGGTAAGAAAACTCGAAGAAATCGGGGTTTCAAATTTGAGGCTATGTGGTTGAAATCGGAAGAATGTAATAGAGTGGTTGAAGATAACTGGATGCCGAACTTTTTGAATGAAGACGACTCGAACCAATGGAGTAACTTGGAAAATTGTAAGATAGGACTTATGAATTGGAGCAAGACATCCTTTGGGGCAGTCACTAAACAAATCTCAAAACTTAAGGATATGATTTTCCAACTAAAAAAAGAAAGGTTCACCGAAGATATCAATAATAAAATCAAAGAGAAAAAAGCAGAGTTAGATGCCATGTTAGACAAGGAAGAGATGATATGGAGACAAAGAGCTAAATCTCATTGGATGCGAGAAGGGGATAAAAATACAAAATTCTTTCACTCTAGAGCGTCTACTAGGAGAAAAATGAACAAAATTGCAAAGTTGAAAAACGAGGCTGGAATTTGGTGTGAAGATGATGCTACATTGGAGGGAATTGTCAGCGATTATTTTCGGGACATGTTCAAGTCTAGAAATCCGTCCACAGATGACATGGTCGAAGTTCTTGAAGCCATTGAGCCCAGGATCAACAATGATATGAATGAGGCCTTACGAAAGGTATATACTGCAGCGGAAGTGAAAAGATCTTTAGATGGAATGCACCCGTTAAAATCTCCAGGACCAGACGGATTTCCAGTTTTATTTTATCAAAGATTTTGGAGAATTGTGGGGAGAGATGTTACTAGATGGGTTGTACGACTACTCAACCAAAAGGATTTTCCGGTGACATGTAATTTTACACACATTGTACTCATACCTAAGTGCCAGAACCCGGAATCTATGTCTCAATTCCGACCCATTAGTCTTAGTAACGTGGTGTACAAAATTGCGTCAAAATGCATTGTTAACCGATTGAAACCTTTTATGAATACTATTATTTCTGAATCTCAATCGGCTTTTGTGCCAGCTAGACTTATTTCTGACAATATTCTTATTTCTTATGAGCTGACACATTACATGAAACGTAGTCCTACGGAACATATGGCAATTAAACTCGATATGAGTAAGGCATACGATAGGATTGAATGGGGCTTTCTCCAAAATGTTATGCTTCAGTTAGGACTAGATGGGGATGTAGTGGATCTAATTATGAAGTGTGTTACGACGGTGACGTATGATTTCGTATTAAATGGGGGTTCTTTTGGTCATCTTACTCCAGAACGTGGAATTAGGCAGGGGGATCCACTCTCACCCTACCTTTTTCTTTTTTGTGCTGAAGCAATGAGTGCTTTATTTAGACGAGAAGAAGCGCAAAAGAATATTGTGGGGCTAGCGGTCTGTAAAGGAGCTCCAGAAGTATCCCATCTACAATTCGCAGACGACACTATGATCTTTTGTAACGCCAATCTGATTTCGGCTGAAAGCATCAAAAGAGTATTGCATACTTACGAACTTGCATCGGGGCAGATGGTCAATTACCAAAAATCAAGTATAGTTTTTAGCAAAAACGTTGGGACTGCTACTATTGAGGCGATCCTTTCTGTCTTACCAATGGAGGTGGTTGAAAAACATGAAAAATATTTGGGATTACCATCTGTTATTGGAAAATCAAAAAGAGAGGTTTTTGCAAATATTCGGGATAAGGTTTGTGCGCGTCTTCAAGGATGGCAAGAAAAATGGCTCTCGAAAGGAGGCAAAGAGATTCTTATTAAATCCGTGGTCCAAGCAATACCAACTTATGCAATGAGTTGCTTTAAGCTCCCTATCTATTTCACTAAAGAGCTGGAAGGTCTCATGGCAAAATTCTGGTGGGAGAGCACTCAGGGGCGTGGATTGCATTGGACAAGGTGGCAAGAACTTTGCAATAGTAAACAATTTGGAGGTCTCGGTTTTCGGGACCTTGAAGTTTTCAACTCTGCTCTTTTGGCGAAACAGCTATGGCGCTTATTGGAAAATCCACAAAGCCTTTTGAGTCGCATTTATAAAGCAAGATATTTCCCGAATACAAGCGTGCTTGGATCAACTTTGGGGTCGAACCCATCTTTTACATGGAGAAGCATATGGGGTGCAAAAAAGCTGCTTGAGAGAGGACTACGTTGGCGGATTGGGAATGGGAGATCAGTAAACGTTTGGGAGGACAAATGGATCCCAAGAGAGACTACATTCAAAATATTTACCCCAAGAGGTACAAATGCAGCGAATATGAAGGTCAGTGATTTAATATTTACAGATTTGGGTATGTGGAATGTAGAGTGCATAAAAGAGATCTTTAATGAAGAAGACTCAAAAGCTATAATTTCTATTCCGCTTGGCAGTAGTAGAAATGAGGACCGAATGATATGGCACTATAATCAAAATGGTTTGTTTTCTGTTAGAAATGCATATCATTTAGCGGTAAAAATGGAACGTGAATCCGAAGAAGCTATAAGTGGTAGTTCGAGTGGGATTTTGGACGAGAATTGGAGCTGGTTATGGAAGATTAATCTCCCAAGCAAAGTCAAAATTTTCTTATGGAGAGCATGTAGAGATATACTGCCTACACGCACAAATCTGTGGAAGCGACATATTATCGATGTGGATCGATGTGGTCTTTGCAATGAGGAAGGAGAATCTATCTTTCATGTACTGTCCTCTTGCCATTTAGCACGACAAACGTGGGCTTTGAGTGGAATACCGTGGGCTGTATATCATTGGACAGGGACTGATTTGAAGGGTTGGTTAATGGAATTAAAAAAGAAATCTGACTCCAGGACCTTTGAATTTATTGTGCTTATATGCTGGTCTTTATGGCACTCACGTAATAAAACTCTTTTTGAGGGAGATGTTCCTATTGCTTCAGAGATTGTCCATTTTGCTTCGAAGTTTTGGTCTGATTTTCGCAAAGCTACAACTGATATCTTGCAGCAAAACATTTCACGAAACAGGATTGATACTAAATGGTATCTTCCATCTGCAGGAAAGGTTAAGATTAACTTTGATGCGTCGATTAATGCGAGGGAAGGCTGCTGTGGACTTGGGGCGGTCGCTAGGAATTCCAGTGGAGACATCTTGGCGTGGGTTTCGGTTTGTATCAAACAACCCTTACATCCGGCTGCAGCAGAAGCTAAGGCCGCGCTTCTAGCTGTCCATTTAGCTATGGAACAGAATTGGGAAAAGGTGATACTCGAAGGAGACTCAAGCATAGTTATGGATGCAATTGATAGCTCCTCCGGTGATCGAGCTGAGTTTGGCCCCGTCATTGATGATATCAAAATTGCGAAGGAAGCTTTCGAGTCTTTTTCTGCCCAACATATATGGAGAGAAGGAAATCGGGTTGCACATGAAGTTGCGAAATTATCCTGTAGAGAATCATTTAGTTGCAATAGCCTACCTGTTCATATACTTAATATTGTACGTTTGGAACAAGGCTGTTAAATATATTTTGTTGGGTTCTTCTCAAAAAAAAAAAAAAAAAGTATTGTATCAATTATAGTTCAATGATTTTACCGTCCTGTAAATTTCTCCACAAATTGGAAAGTTTTGTACGTACAACCTTCCGTATTAAATGTGAAGACTACCAGAGTTTGGAATGGATCATGGAGGATAATGTAAGACTTTTAGTGTACTTATGTTATATTAGGATTAAATACATTTTAATACCCTAATATAGAAGTAATGTATCATTATAGTCCCTAAAGTATTAATTTGGATACTTTAGTCTCTGCTCCATCCTCTCAGTTGTTTATATTTAATGGTGTTAATATTCAGTGAAAATATGAATTTGCCATTAATACAAATTATAAATTATCAATACTACCCTTTCTTATCTAGCCTAAAACTTCTCCAAATTACCTTTTCCATTGGAAAAAATTTAGTCGATTATTCGCTAGACTTAAATTGTTTCTACAGAATTACTCGTGTAAACTAAGTTAATTGAGCCTTCGAAATTTCTCAAAAAATGTTCCTTTCATATAAAAAATTTATTTGAAATTTCGTGATTATGCTCATTTTCAATTTTCGAAAAATACTTTTTTTTTTCTCTTAAATATAATTTTTTTTTTATCTCGGGCATAATGAAAGAGTAGTACTGGTAATTCATGAATCAAATTAACGGAATTTTGTAATTTCACTGAAGAAAGAGAGAAATGCTAATGGTCTTCCTGAATACGAGAAACAAGTCAATCGCGAGCAGTCGCGTGATGAACAACATGTCCATTTTTTGGGAAGGCTAGCGTTGTTGCCAGAGCAATTCTTTACAATTTCCTATAATGCCCTTTGTAAACAAATTCTTTAAAATCTAATTTCTTTTTTATTCCCGTAGTACCCATATTGCATAATTGGTGATTTTTTTTTTTTTTAATAACAACTCAACTCTTTTAATCCTTTTTCCTTTCCCGAGAATCATTAAATATAGAAATTAATTAATCAGCAGACTCTTCAAGTAGCTAACTTAATTTTCTCATATTCCTGTTCTTTTCTTCTTTTACGACCATTTGCTGTATTTACTTTTTTTTTTTTTAGTTGAATTAATGTAATTGGGAAATTTCTGAACTATACGATAATTACATATACAACTTCTTGAGATACAGAATATAGAGTCGTATTTTTTTCTAATGAAAACTAGTCGAATTCTATTCTTAGATTTTTCAAAGTTATTTTAAGGTGATGCAATCTATTACGCTACAGAGTATTAAAGTAGGGATATACTTTTAACAGTTTTGAAACTTTGAGGGATAAATATGTCGTTAGATCTACATATTTATATATAACTGGCCTCAAGGATATTAATATAATTATTCATTTTCTTAATACATTTCATATTCAAATTTGCTAGTCGTATATAGGAGTTATTAATATCATAATTTTTTTTAAATATATTTATCATCATTCATTACATTATAATCACATTTCAATAACTGCACGTCCAAGTACAAAATATTATAACACAAATATTAAACCACTACTAATTAAACATTAGTATTAAATTAGAGAAAAACTCGATTAGTGAGAATTGAACACATAACATCTTAGTATTATAATTTAGCAGGAATATTTGCACTAATACCACTATCACTTTTTCTTTTAGAATGAAAATGCTAAATTGATACCAAAATGCTTTAAAATTATGATATTTTTATCGACCTTTAAAAGTCATTAACGGAAAAAAAACGCCACATAATAAACGGCCACAAGTACATTTCTATTAGAAAATTGATGCCAATAGAGCAATTTTTTAAGTCGTGGCACTTATTGAACATGCAGTTTTTCAAAAATTAATTGTTGAACATGTAATATAGGGAGCCAATACAAGAGTGTAACGCACCGCGTTGATGAAATAGACGAGGCTAATTGCACGTACAAATACAGTGTGGTCGATGGCGATGCCTTGGCCAAAGTTCTTGACTCCATCTCCTACGTTGTTAAAATCGAAGCTGGCCCAGACGGAGAATCTGTGTGCAAAACCACCAGCATGTACCATTAAAGAAGAAGACCACCACATCAAAGAAGACAAAATCAAAGAAGAAAAAGAAAACACAAAGGCATTGTTCAAGACCATTGAGGCTCATCTTCACGCCAATCATGATTTGTACAACTAAAGAAAATTCGTCACATTATTAATTTTTGTTTGCCTGAATAAGTGCAGTGTCAACTTTGAGGCTGTGTTTTGTACGTAGTGTTATTGTTATTGAACTGAGTTGTTTGTGTTTCTATTTTCAATTTTGCAATTGTTTAACCTGTTGACTTGAAATTCATTTGATTTTATAGTAAGAAGATGAGTGCTATTATTTAAATGGGTAATTATACTGATAGTTTATAGAGGATTGAACTCTTAATTTAGGGAAAATTTTAGGGTGCCGCTACGTTAGGTGCCGCTAATATCGCGTTAGGTGGTATTACCACACAATGTATATCACATTATATGGTACATAATCACATTATATAGTATTAACCCCATATATTTAGTATGACCCCAATATCATGTAGTATTTATTCCAAATTAGGTGGTATTACCACGCAATGTGTGTCACATTCTATGGTATAAATTATATTCCTTATACCATACAATGTGATACACATTGTGTGATAATACCACCTAATGTGGTATTAGCGACACCCTAGAATCCACCTTTATTTAGATGCTCTAATCTGATGTGTATGTTATTTTGATTTGGTTTTATATCCCACATTGTATGTACAGTAAATATTAAGAGAGATTAGTTGCTATAAGTTGGGCCTTTAATTCAAATTAAAGCTCATACCTTTCTCGGCCTTTTGGCTAAGATCAAGTGTAGTATCTGTTCTTATCAGTTTAATATCTGATATGTGGGCCATCGGCCCACATGATATTAAATTAATTTTTTAAGGGGAAGATCCATCAAGATAGCTTGCTATCTGGGTCTTTAAATGTCGCCCATGTGTTGCACTATTGCACGGGCCAGGCACACCCTATCAATTTAAGTTAAAAAAAATTATGATCATCTGTTCATTGATTCTCTTATTTACGGATCATATAAAGTATTGTTACACGTATCAGTGTCATTACATTTTGCAATTTTAATAGGAATTAAACTGAATAAAGGGAAATTATATCTGTTTATTTTTTGGGTGAAGCAAATCATACGTTATGAGTTAGTCGAAACACTTCTTTACCTATTAACTATAAAAAGAGTACTAGATGAAATGAAATCTCAAATATCAACTACGAACTTTTTGTAACTTTAAAACATACTTTAACATTTAAGCTTTTATTAGAAAGAGGAAAATATTAGAAATACTGGGTTTTTAATCTAAAATAAAATTTGCTTCAACATTTTAAAGAAAAGCCACTCAAAATTTTGAGGAAAGAATGCAAGTGTTGAAAAAGGAAGAGATATGGAACATATTATGGGATATACAATGCATTTCCTACTCTTGAAAAAAATATTTTAGTATTACTATTATATAAATATCACAAATTATCGAGTCAATTCTAATAATAAAATCAAATTAATCTTTGTGTTTTATCATGCTAAATTGCCAATTACACCTTAAAATAATATAAAGAAAGGATTATCCATAGATTTGTTAACTATGTTTATGATTGAAGAGTACATGAAGTTTATGGTGTAACCTTTAATTGATCGTTTGATTCGTTTGTTATGAGAGAACATGTACAACCTCAATAACTTTACATTTTAAAATATTTTGAATTCAACATAATTCACATTGATAATCTATTCTTATGCAAACAAAGTATATCAATCTCATGGTCATTTAATTTCAGTGATTGGTTAAACTCCCCAAATGCCCCCACCCGCCTATCGCCGACTCTCCGATCCTGGATTCGTCCCTCCTTATATATAGTTGATCTGTTCCCCGTACTTTTTTTTGTCTTTTTATAATTTTCATGATATCTTTATTAAAGATCAAAATAAAAATAAAAAAAAATTGATCCTTAAAGCATAATCGAGAATGAATTTATTATTAAGCAATGAAAATTAAATCATATTGAAAGAACATTGGATTTCATTTTCAGCTTCAAAACACAATGCATTCATTTGGTGGAGTAGTAGATGATGAAATTTCCCCTCAACGCATTCTGAATGGAGGATGCAAAATTGAATTTTTCAAGCAGCTGAAGAGAGGGTGCAATTCCCCCCCACCCTCACCCCATGGTTTAATAAAAACTCCATAAGTAAAAAATCAATAAAAAATATATAAAAATATCAAACTATTCACGTTTGACTCGAGTTCAATTCAACTAAAGTTCATTTTAGTTCAATTTAATTCATAACTAAAACGGGTTCACACATATTCTCATTCAATAAAACTACCAAATATTAATAATAAATTGGAACAAATACTTAATCAATTTTGGTTTCTTATTCTAGGTATACATTGCATTTTCATATTTGAGAAGAATTCTTCCATGGAGTCTACACGCAACGGAAAATTCTTACCCAGATCGAACATAAAATATATAACTAGATGATAAATATAATATGTTTGCGCTGGGATTGGATGAAACTTCAATGAAAATAATTAATCACAAAGCAAATGTAATATACTTGTTTAGTGATTTGATGAGTTTTGGCCAATTCACAATTCGACAAGAATTTTCCAACTCACTCAAATCTTGGATTATCTACATTAACATCTAATATTCTTGCCGCCACCTTTCTTTATGCATTTAATTAATTTAACCAAAGATAGTTTTATGGATTAAGTGATTAACTCTGAAATAGAATTTTTTTTTTTTTTAGAGAAATTGATCTAGTCAAGATTGGTAAAAAAGTATCCACATGTCATTATATATTTTTATATATTTTCCTAGTTGCTATAGTAAAATACCATGCTAATGGAAAATGAAGTGAAATTTCTGAAAAAAGAATAACTTAATATATTAGTATATAAGTCATGATATCAATCATTAATGTATTTTAAATTATTGGGTGATGTTCACTCAGATCTCCTGAATTTTAGTATATTATAAAAAATTCTCTGTACTTTTTGAAATTACAAGAATATCCCTTGTGGTTTAATAAGTCTTACAATTGCAAGGACATCCCAACAACATGTAAAAATATTTACAAAAAACACCATATAAGAAGTGTCCTTCTAATTTCTAAAATTACAGAGAGTTTCTTATAATATGACTAAACCTCAGAATATCTTAGTATAAATCACACTTTTATATTTTAAAACTCTTTATACATGGCTTGTTTTGTTAACTCTGCCGTGGAGTTATTTACTTAAATACCCTAAAGTCTAATAACCATATATGTAAATCATGGATGATTATTTAAGTACAACATTAATGAGAAACAAGCATTCCATCAGATTAATAAACTAAAGAAAATAAGATATAAAATTGACTCATATGTAATAACACGATTTAACAAAAAATACGATATACTAAACCTATGATTTTAAAGATTAGAGTTCATGTTTTCATCTTTTTGGCAAATTTAGAATTTCAAAAGAGGAGGTACATTTTATTGTTAGATTTTATGGGTATTAACCCAATTGGATTGAGCCCAATTGGAATTAAGCCCACAAAATGAGAAATGAATGAAACTTAGAAGAATGGAAAATGCATTCATCCCACATGGAGGAAAGTAAGAAGTTTTTTGTCATTTATAATACAAAAAATTGTATAAGGGTAGGGCCCCTTGGGGGTACCAAGTTTTATGAGGGGAGAAGACGTAGATGACAATGGTTTCCCACACGCGCGCGCGCCGCCGCCGCCGTCCGACCGGCACGGTTTGGATTTGGATTGAGATTGGGCTTGGGCCTCAACATAACATTATTCTTTTTGGACAAAATTTAATTAATTTTTTAGCCCATAATTAAAAGGCCCAATTTCTAAATCCATAATCAGATCCGCGTAGATCCGATTGACCCGAACTAGATCCGCGTAGTTGACCCGTCTATGAAATAGATCCGCGCGCTTATTTTGAATTGTGGCATCGGTTCGGTTTGAATCGAACCGATTCGCACCCTTTCGGACCGAACCATCCCTACTGGTTTAACCCGAATGGTCATGTCCCTCCAAAAACACCCCTTCTGCTGCTATAAATAGGAGGAGAATCTGGCCAATTCTCTCATCCCGTTTTCTAGCAATCAAAGCAGAATCCTATCCTCCTCTCTCTATATTCTTCTTTTCTTCTTCTCTTTTCAAGTATTTTATTTGTTAAAGTTCGCTGTGGACTTGTTCTTAGTGCAAAGAAACAAGTATCCGACCGTTGAATCTTGGGAGACCACTGGGACGAACTGTTGCACCTTTGACAGCCCAGAAATATTGTCTTAAGGATATTGCATTTGCAAGCCTCGGTCGATTTACGGTTCAGAATTATTTCAGTAAGTACGCTGTTATTAAATTCTGATTTTGTTTGTTCTGCGAGAATAAACTATACTAAGGTTTATAATTAGAGTTAATTATAAATAATTATTCTGTTGGAATAATTTACTATAGTTTTATAATATAAAGTATTTCATAATATTTTATAATTTACTATAGTACTTAGAAATATAAAATATTCTATAGTATTTTATATACACAGATTGTTTTAAACATATTTAACAACAATCTTAAGACAATAACTTTAATCTGTTTAATTCATCTGTGTAGATGGCATCAAACACTGAAATGGTTGAAACGCCAAAAGTTGCTGCTCCGCCGGCAATACCACCATTCAAGTTCAAAGGGACTGACTTTGGAACGTGGCAAAATAAGATGTACTTTTACATCACATCCTTGAGCATGGCTAGATTTCTCACTGAGGAGGTACCTAAGCCAAAGGAGGGAGCCAGTCCGGAGGATCTTGAAGAAATGGCACTAGTGATAAAAGCTTGGAGTAACTCGGATTTTATGTGCCGAAACTACATTCTTAGCTATTTGGATGAATCTTTGTACAAGATTTATAGTCAATTTAAGACTAGTAAACTCTTGTGGGAAGGTTTAATCAAAAAGTTTAAGACTGAAGATGCGGGCTACAGAAAATTCGTGGTGGATAAATTCCAATTTTATCGAATGGTTGACAGTAAGACTGTGAATGAACAAGTGGAAGAACTCCAGAATATGATTCACGACATCTTGGCCGAAGGACATGAACTTAGCGAGTCTTATCTGGTTGCTTGTATCATTGGCAAGCTTCCTCCTGGTTGGACGGGGTTCAAGCATCACTTGAGGCACAAGAAATCTGTTGCAAAGTGGAATTTGCAAGATCTCACAGAATATCTGAAAACCGAAGAAAACAATCGGTATACTGACAAAGGCAGCAGTAACTATGTGGCTATGCCTCAGCTCGGAGGAGCTAAGGTTCATGTCGTAGAAGGCTCAAAGAAAAGCAAGAAGCGTAAGGCCAATACCTCCAACAAAGGACAAAAGGGTAACAAGAAGCGAAAGTTCAATGGAGCTTGCTTCACATGTGGAAAAAATGGACACCTTGCAAAGGATTGTCGTAACCGTGCTCAGCCAAAGGATGAAGCAAATGTTAGCATCAACCTAGCTCCATCTGACATAGATAACATGCATTTATCTGCAGTTGCTGAAGCATTCCTGACAAGTGATTCGAAAGGCTGGTGGGTGGATACTGGAGCTACCCGTCACATTTGCTCTGACATAAACATGTTCACTTCATACAAGAAGTTTGATCATGAAGAGAAGCTGTACATGGGAAATAATGCTCACTCCGTGGTGGAGGGACAAGGCACAGTGGTTCTCAAATTCACCTCAGGAAAAGATGTTACTCTCAATGAAGTTCTTCATGTCCCAGACATTAGGAAGAATTTAATTTCTGGATCTGTCCTATCTAAGAAAGGTTTTAGATTAGCCTTTGAGTCAGATAAATTTGTACTGACCAAAGGGGGTATGTATGTAGGCAAGGGTTATGTATGTGATGGCCTATTTAAGGCTAATGTAGCCGTTATTGGCAAAAACAACAAATTTATTAATAATAATAATTCTTCTGCTTACTTGCTTGAGTCGACTTTACTTTGGCATGATAGATTAGGTCATATTAATTTTAGAAAAATGAAAAAATTATCAAACTTAGGATTAATTCCTAAATTTGATATTGATAAATCTTATAAGTGTGAAATTTGCATTGAGGCAAAGTTTGCGAAACAACCTTTCCCTTCAGTGGAAAGGAGCTCACAACCATTAGAGCTAATTCACACAGACTTGTGCAATCTCAAGTCAACTCCAACTCGAGGAGAGAAAAAGTACTTCATCACATTTATTGATGATTGTACACGTTATTGCTACGTTTACTTATTGAATAAGAAAAAGGAAGCAATAAATGCCTTTGTAAGATACAAGGCTGAAGTAGAAAATCAGTTAAATAAGAAGATAAAAATTCTTAGATCTGATAGAGGTGGTGAATATGAATATCCCTTCGCACAGTTGTGTGCCGACTCGGGGATAATTCACCAAACAACGGCACCATACTCACCTCAATCAAATGGAATAGCCGAAAGGAAAAACCGAACCTTAAGAGACATGATCAATGTATTACTTTTGAATTCGGGTTTACCTAGGAACTTGTGGGGGGAAGCTTTATTTATGGCTAATCATATATTAAATAGAGTTCCGCACAAGAAAAATGATACCATTCCGTATGAGTTATGGAAAGGAAGACAACCAAGTTATAAATACCTCAAAGTGTGGGGGTGCTTGGCAAAGGTAGCTGTACCAAAACCTATGAAAGAAAAGGTTGGACCAAAAATTGGACCAAAAACCGTGGATTGCTACTATATAGGTCATGCAGAAAATAGTAGCGCTTACAGATTTCTAGTGTTCAAATCTGAAGTAAGCAACATACACGTGAATACTATAATTGAATCACGTGATGCTACATTCTTCGAGAATGTATTCCCACATAAGAAGAACTCGGATGTTACTTCTCATAAAAGACCATATGAATTAATTTCTAAGGAAGATAATTCTCAAAACAGCAATGAGGTTGTTGATCATTGGTCAAATAAATCAATTTCTAAAGAAAATGATTCTCAAATCAATAAAGAGATTGCTGAAGAATCTGACGAGCCCCGAAGAAGCAAGCGAGCTAAAATTGCTAAATCATTCGGACCAGATTTCTTAACTTATATGTTAGAGGATGATCCTAAAACATATACTGAAGCCATGTCTATTCCTGATGCTTCTTATTGGAAAGAGGCAATAGACAGTGAATTACAGTCCATTCTAAGTAATAATACTTGGGAGTTGACTGATCTTCCTAAGGGAAGTAAGCCAATTGGATGTAAATGGGTATTTAAAAAGAAACTAAAACCCGATGGCTCAATTGATAAATATAAGGCTAGATTAGTAGCCAAAGGTTATAGTCAAAAGGAGGGAATAGATTTCTTTGACACCTATTCACCAGTGACTAGGATAACATCCATTAGAACATTAATAGCTTTAGCAGCTATATATAATCTAGAGATACATCAAATGGATGTTAAAACCGCTTTCCTCAATGGAGAATTGAATGAGGAAATATATATGGAGCAACCTGAGGGTTTTGTTGTTAAAGGCAAAGAGAATAAAGTATGTAAACTTGTTCGATCTCTTTATGGCCTTAAACAAGCTCCTAAACAATGGCACGAAAAATTTGATAGTGTCATGATTAAAAATGGCTTTCAAATCAATGAATGCGACAAGTGTGTCTATATTAAACAATTTGGACAAGCAACTGTCATAATATGTTTATATGTAGACGATATGTTAATACTTGGGACTAATATGGAGGTCATTAAGTCCGCAAAGAAAATATTAACAAAACACTTCGATATGAAAGATCTCGGTGAAGCGGATGTTATTTTGGGAATTAAAATAACAAGATCATCGGATGGGATTAAATTATCTCAGTCACACTATGTAGATAAAGTGCTTGAGAGATTTAAAAACTATGGAATTAAGGGAACAAATAACCCATTTATTCCATCTCTTGTTTTACACAAGAATAAAGGTGATAGTGTATCACAAAACGAGTATGCTCGTATCATTGGATGTCTCATGTATATCATGAATTGCACGAGGCCAGACATCGCTTACTCAGTCAATAAATTGAGTAGGTACACGAGCAATCCAAGCAAAGAACATTGGAACGCTCTGAAGAGAGTGCTTGGATACCTAAAAAATACATCAAAATATGCATTACACTATGGAAAATATCCAGCTGTCCTTGAGGGATATAGTGATGCAAATTGGATTTCTGATTCAGAGGAATCAAAATCCACAAGCGGATATGTATTTACTCTGGGGGGAGCCGCTATTTCTTGGAAATCTTCCAAACAAACCTGTATAGCTCGATCCACTATGGAATCAGAGTTTATAGCTTTGGATAAAGCTGGAGAAGAAGCTGAGTGGCTTCATAACTTTCTGGAAGATATTCCACTATGGCCGAAACCTGTGTCGGCTATATGTATTCATGGTGATAATCAGGCGGCATTACATAGAGCTCATAACTTTATGTATAACGGTAAATCACGACACATTCGTCGTTGACATAATACCGTGAGACATTTACTCTCAAATGGAATAATTTCCATTGACTTTGTGAAATCAAAAGATAACCTCGCGGATCCGTTTACTAAAGGTTTATCTGGTGAGAGAGTAGAATGTGCGTCGAGGGGAATGGGCTTAAAAGCCTAAAATATAACTAAGTTACCTTGTACGGAAACCTAACTTGGCGACTGGAGATCCCACGGACCAGGTTCAATAGGACAACCAGTCTTGGTTAACTTAAAAAGTGGAGCACTTTAGAGTCCAACTCTAGCTCATTCCTATGATGCAAAAAGTGCAACCTACAGCGTTTGATTAGGTTAAGCTTATGCTTTTAATGACGTCTATA
This sequence comes from Penstemon eatonii, assembly GCA_038501285.1. Lineage (NCBI taxonomy): Eukaryota > Viridiplantae > Streptophyta > Magnoliopsida > Lamiales > Plantaginaceae > Penstemon > Penstemon eatonii. The sequence continues at coordinate 51,953,797 of CM076715.1, read as the reverse complement.
TCTTGTCAAGAACAAGTGGAGTATAGTAGGATACTCTTAATAGATGCGGTCACCTATGTAAGTGTGAGCTGGGTCGGCTCGTTGAGAATTCTTATAAGGCGGGAATCCTCTAAAGCACTCGCAGAACCCAAGAATGTTCAGGGCCAAAACGAACACAACCGAGAACTCTTAACAAATCGGTCTAGTGCTGTGTTAAGTTTATTGTTTTGGTTTACATAAACAGCCGACAGTTCAAGATGAAATATTTCACTGATTAGCTAAGTAAATCCGATAAACTCTAACTAGGGAAGGTTCAAGATGGAATATTTCACCTATCTCGATGCAGTACTATTCCTAAAAGATATTTGACTTTGTTATGTCCCGTGTGACGAGATATGAAGAATAATTTCATTCATTTGTGGGGGATTGTTAGATTTTATGGGTATTAACCCAATTGGATTGAGCCCAATTGGAATTAAGCCCACAAAATGAGAAATGAATGAAACTTAGAAGAATGGAAAATGCATTCATCCCACATGGAGGAAAGTAAGAAGTTTTTTGTCATTTATAATACAAAAAATTGTATAAGGGTAGGGCCCCTTGGGGGTACCAAGTTTTATGAGGGGAGAAGACGTAGATGACAATGGTTTCCCACGCGCGCGCGCCGCCGCCGCCGTCCGTCCGACCGACCGGCTCGGCTCGGCACGGCACGGTCCGGTCCGGGTCGGGTTTGGATTTGGATTGAGATTGGGCTTGGGCCTCAACATAACATTATTCTTTTTGGACAAAATTTAATTAATTTTTTAGCCCATAATTAAAAGGCCCAATTTCTAAATCCATATAAAAAATCAGATCCGCGTAGATCCGATTGACCCGAACTAGATCCGCGTAGTTGACCCGTCTATGAAATAGATCCGCGCGCTTATTTTGAATTGTGGCATCGGTTCGGTTTGAATCGAACCGATTCGCACCCTTTCGGACCGAACCATCCCTACTGGTTTAACCCGAATGGTCATGTCCCTCCAAAAACACCCCTTCTGCTGCTATAAATAGGAGGAGAATCTGGCCAATTCTCTCATCCCGTTTTCTAGCAATCAAAGCAGAATCCTATCCTCCTCTCTCTATATTCTTCTTTTCTTCTTCTCTTTTCAAGTATTTTATTTGTTAAAGTTCGCTGTGGACTTGTTCTTAGTGCAAAGAAACAAGTATCCGACCGTTGAATCTTTGGAGACCACTGGGACGAACTGTTGCACCTTTGACAGCCCAGAAATATTGTCTTAAGGATATTGCATTTGCAAGCCTCGGTCGATTTACGGTTCAGAATTATTTCAGTAAGTACGCTGTTATTAAATTCTGATTTTGTTTGTTCTGCGAGAATAAACTATACTAAGGTTTATAATTAGAGTTAATTATAAATAATTATTCTGTTGGAATAATTTACTATAGTTTTATAATATAAAGTATTTCATAATATTTTATAATTTACTATAGTACTTAGAAATATAAAATATTCTATAGTATTTTATATACACAGATTGTTTTAAACATATTTAACAACATTTACATGCATGCCAAATTTTCAATATTATATATTGTTCTTAATTGGTTCATATTAAGTTGACAATGTGAATAGATATGTACCAAAAAAAGACCCACATGTATGTTCTCACGGTACAAATTGGTGTGCCGGCTTCACCTATAAATAAGAACTTAGTTTTCTCTTAATTCATTCATTCATTAGTAATTCAAACCATTCTTTGCCTCTCTCCCTCCATTAATTTGTTCCATATAATTTTCTCTTTTCTTTTTTATAGCAAAATAATTTATCATGGGTGTGATAACTTATGAACATGAAATTACCTCATCGATCCCACCCAAGAAAGTGTTCAAAGCATTTATCCTTGACGCAGACAACCTCATAAGTTATCCTTGACGTTAAATATATATTCTCATAAACTATACAATAATTATATATTTATATTTTTCAAAGTTATTTTAAGGTGATGCAATCTATTACGTGACAGAGTATATATTAATTAATATATTATTCATTCTTTTAATACGTTTCATATTCAAATTTGTTAACCGTATATAGGAGTTAATGCCATAATTATTTTTAAAAATACATGCATCATCAATCATTAAATTATAAATCATTTCGATAATTGTGTATCCATGTACAAAATATTATAACACAAATATTAAATGACTACTAAACACTAGTATTAAACTAGAGGAAAACTCGATTAGTCAGAGTTGAACTCATGACCTCTTAGTATTATAATTTAGCAGCAATATTTGCCCTAATACCACTATCATTTTTTTTCTTTTAGAATGAAAATGCACAGTTGATACCAAAATGCTTTAAAATTAAGATATTTTTATCGACCTTTAAATGTCATGTACGGAAAAAAGACGCCACATAATAAACGGCCACATGTACATTTCTATTTGAAAATTGATGCCAATAGAGCAATTTTGTAAGTTGAGGCACCTACTGAACATGCAGTTTTTAAAAAATTAATTGTTGAACATGTAATGTAGGGAGCCAATACAAGAGTGTAACTCCGCGTTGATGAAACAGACGAGGCTAATTGCACGTACAAATACAGTGTGGTCGATGGCGATGCCTTGGCCGGAGTTCTTGACTCCGTCTCCTACGTTGTTAAAATCGAAGTTGGCCCAGATGTAGGATCTGTGTGCAAAACCACCCGCATGTACCATACCAAAGGAGAAGACCACCACATCACAGAAGACAAAATCAAAGAAGGAAAAGAAAAGACAAAGGCATTGTTCAAGGCCATTGAGGCTCATCTTCCCGCCAATCATGATTTGTACAACTAAAGAAAATTTGTCACTTTATTAAACTAAGTTGAGTTTGTCTTTTGTACGTAGTGTCAACTTTGAGTTTGTCTTTTGTACGTAGTGTTATTATTGAACTAAGTTGTGTGTGTGTTTCTATTTTCTATTTGCAATTGTTGTTAACTTGTTGACTTGAAATTCCTTTGATTTTACATAGTAAGAAGATGATGCTTTAATCTAATGTGTATGTTGTTTTGATTTGGTTTAATATCCCACATTGGATGTACAGTGAATATTAAGAGAGATTAGTTGCTATAAGTTGGGCCCTTAATTCTAATTAAAGATCATACCTTTCTCGGCCTTTTGGCTAAGATCAAGTGTAGTATCTGTTCTTATCAGTTTAATATCTGATATGTGGACCATTGGTTCACACGATATTAAATTAATTTTTTAAGGGGGAAGATCCATCAAGATAGCTTGCTATCTGGGTCTTCAAGCGTCGCCCATGCGTTGCACTATTGCAAGGGCTAGGCGCACCCCTCCAATTTAAGTTAAAAAAAATTATGATCATTTGTTCATTAAATTCTTTTAATTACAGATCATACAAAGTTTTATTACAAAGCTGAGGGTATTACTCTCATAACATATTAAGTTTTTAATAGGAGTTAAACTGAATAAAATGAAATTAATCTGTTTATTTTTTGAGTGAAGCAAATCTAATATAATCTAATCTAATCTAATCTAATACATATATATATTTGAAGGGTGCCTTTTGACTCCAATTGATGGTTTTGACCAAATACTATTTTTTCAGAATTTTGAATTTCTTTTATTCCTTTAAATTTTAATTTTGAGACTTTCTTCATTTGAAAAATATAACCTACTCATTAAATAAGGAATATGTTAATTGAGATTGATTGATTTGCCTAAAAGGAGCAATTATATCAATTAAGACCTCAACCTCCCCCAAAATTTAGGACATTTCAAAATATTGAATTTGACTATACTTTTATGTATGTATATATATATATATATATATATATATATATATATATATATATATATATATATATATATATTCTCTTCATTCTTTTTCATATTTCATACAGTGGTGCCCATGGAGATTTTGGCACCCTCTTCCATTGTTTTGTCAATATCTTTTATTTATTTTAAAAAATTTAAGTTGCACAGCTTAATTTTCTTTTCTGATTGCGACTTTCATATAAGTGTATCAATAAGGTAATTTATATTATTTAATTTATATTTATTTGTAACTTTTCTCTTATATTACTTATTTCGGTTCATATATATGATTTTTAGTTTCTACTTTCTAATATACAATTTTTTCATTAATTTCATGTTTGTAATTTATATTTATTTGTAACTTTTCTCTTATGTTACTTAATTCGGTTCATATATATGATTTTTAGTTTCTATTTTCTAATATACAATTTTTTCATTAATTTCATGCATTTTTCTTTTAACTTATTATTTATGTCTATGTTTGTATTAATATATATATTTTTTACTCACTTCTACATGGATTGAATTTGGCTTATGTTTTCCGAATATTTCAGAATTGACGTTCATAAACATTTTATTAACACTTTCACTTTATTTTCTTAAATAGTTTTTGTTTAATTTTTCAATTTTTCAAATGGCACACATGAATTCTTTTTTTCTTTTTATTTGTACTAAAAGGAGGTTATCAGTATTGTACAATATATTATTTAATTTATAATATTTAGTCATTTTATTTTTTGTTGACTAATGTTCTTTGGTTTCACATGATTCTTAATTTTCACTCAATTAAACAACATTTTTTATTTTTCTCATTTTTACCCATATGGTTAATTTGACCAAAATCCAGTACAATATATTATTTAATTTATGATATGTAGTCATTTTATTTTTTGTTTACTAATATTCTTTGGTTTCATATGATTTTTAATTTTTACTCAATTAAACAACATTTTTTATTTCTCTCATTTTTACCCATATGGTTAATTTGACCAAAATTCTATTTTTTTAGAGTTTTGATTTTTTTTAATCCTATAAAATTTTATTATTTGTCATCTCTAAATATTAATGTAATGAAGTCTATTACTATATAAATTGTATATATATTCACGTAATTTAAGAAAGGATGTAACTAATGATCATTAAATAGGTTAGAGTTGTTATAAACGGACCTAATTAGGTCAAAATGTTATTTCAGTTTAAAAATTTTAAATTCCTAAAAATCAGCCTAATAAATTCATTAATTGTTCCCCTTAAATTTAGCTATTACTTACCATAAGTCTTAATGAATATATTAGGCTGATTAATAAAATAGGGTTCTTATATTAATTTTTCCCTTATATTTTACAAAACTTAGAGTATTAATGTGAATCGTCCATGTTGAATTTTTATTTCTATTGACTCAATTGTTTAAACTAAAAATCTAACATTGTTTGTTCTACATCTTCATTGCAGGGCGACTTTGAAGTTGTTTTGAACTTCATAATTCGATGATCTTTCTACATCAAATCCCATTTTTATATTTATTGGTTTATTTTTATTTATTTTTTTTTTTAATAATTTTTAAACTTAAGTTGAATATGATTTTTCCTAACATAACTACTTTATGGCTATTAGACGATGGCTTATTTGTTTAATTACATGTCCATATAAATTTTTTTTTATATATGTTTATCCTTTTTTCATATTCTATTAATTTTTCTCTTCGTATAAATATTTCAAATATTTGGCTCATCTTGATTTTTTTATTAATATTATTTTTTACTTTTTATATTTAATGTTTTTGGGGTTTGAGAATTGAATTTGTCTCGCCTAATGATTCGAATGGTTACTTCTTTATAATTCTTCTGCCAATTTAATTTTCAAAATTAATAAACTTTGTGTTTATATACTTTACATATGAATATGCTCTTACTTAAAAATATTAGCTTTTCTTTTCTTTTTTCCATTCTTATAATATATCTATAATTTTAAGATTTTTATTTAGGAAAATTTTCCTTTTTTTTTTTGCTTAGTTGTTATAGGTTTCAATTATACTTAATTCAAATATTTGGTTTAGTTTTATTAATATTTGGTGCTTTTTTGCTGTCTAATTTTTTCTTTTTTATGTTTTTGAGAAATACAATTTTGAAGTCATAATTTTCAATTTTATGTTATTACAAAAGCTTTGAATTAGTTTATTTTGTCATTGTAACTTTAATGCATTTATTGACTTTTTAATTAGATAATAATATTTGAGACTGAAGTAGGAAAACTCAAAACTTATACTTTGTTATTTTTAATTAATTTGAACATGTATCACTATCTTTTAATTTTTATAATCATAATCAAATAAATCAAATTTATATATTCTATGAAATGTTATCGGATTTTATAATTTGAAATACGTAGAGGTTTGTAAAACAAATATTTTATTGTCTCTGAAGTGAACCCTTCACAAAGTGGTAAACTCAAATTCGTATATCCGTACGAAGAGGTTTTCATATAATATGTCCAATATGTCACGAAATTTCTTAAGTGATATAATATATCGCAATAGCTTATACTTTTATATGATTAACTTTTTATGGAAAAGTTTAATTAAAGTTTTAGTTTTTTTTCCGCAGTTCTATATTTTTTTATTTTTGGTCTTGAGAACCGATCAAAGCCTTGTCATAGTAGATTTTTTTTTTTTGAGAGAATTACCATTGTACTTTAGAATTACAAAACATGTAGCATTTTGCGCCTTTTGTTGTTATGGATTGAGTGTGGTAAATTAATCGTCTTGGTTTCTATATATAAATAATAAAGGTCAATAATTATTAACTAATTACTGTTAAATTTATTTCAATTAAAATATAATTTTAAATTATTGTGTATAAACCGTGCATAGCACGGGGAAAACGCTAGTCATACTTTATGAGTTAGTCGAAACACTTCTTTATCAATTATCTATAAAAAGAGTACTAGATGAAATAATAAACATTCAAGCTTTTATTAGAAAGAGGAAAACCCTGGAAATATTTGAGTTTTTAATCTAAAAATAAAATGTGCTTCAACATTTTAATATGAATTAACTGAATAAAGGAAATTAACAGCAGAACTTTTTTTATTTATTTTATAGTTAATTCTAAATATTCTTTTTTAATCTAATTAAGCAATCCTGGCTCTCTGCAAATCTGAAATTAACAGCTCCATGTTTATCCGGCCCAACTCCTCTATCGATACTCTGGCGAAAGCTCTCTTTCGCGCTCGTTTGCGATTAAACCAGATCGTGATTTGGTCCTTATCCAGGCCTGTAATTCTCTCACGAGGTCAATCTTTTTATCTTTGGTTAGGTGCTCCGACTCATCAAATGCCGAATTTAGAGCATCGGTTTGATATTTCTCGAAACGTTTTGCCATGTTAGTTAATCAACAAGTACTCAAAGCCTCTCATGGTAATGATGTGTTGGTGACAGTTGGTCTTTGTTTATCATTTATAGGAAGGAGAAGGAAGGTAAGAGGTGGAATTAGAATAGGGGGAAGAAATTAAAGAAAAGAAAACAAAAATGAATTTGATTATTAATTATTACAAGAAGATGAAGAACAAGAATTTCTACCTCGTTATAGATATTGTAAATCAGATGTTAACGTTTCTGTACTTTTGTAAGAAAGAAGCATCATTTAATTTGTTAACTTCGGAACTTATTTTATGTGAATATATAAGCATGCATCTAGCAAAAACAATATATACTTAGGTAGACGTACATATATAAAGACAAAAACACCCCATGTTTTGTGTAACTCCCAAAAACTCCCTTGTGTTATTTTAAATACCAAAAAAATCTCTGTGTTTGATTTTAAATACCAAACTCGACCCAAGTAGTATATACTTATAATTTAATTTTTGACTTTTGGTGGAATGACAAGATTACCCATAAGTGTTTGTTTTTTTAAAATTTATATATTCTTTTGTAAAAACAAGTAAATACTACTTGGGTCGAGTGTGGTATATAAAATCAAACATAGGGGGTTTGGGGATTTCAAATGACACATAGGGGTTTTTTTGGGAGTTAAACAAAGCATAGGGGTGTTTTTGTCTTCGATGTCAAGGGTAAAATTATCATATCAAAAGCAAATTGTGAACAAATATTTGTAATTTTGGCTTTTGAAACACACTCTCTTTTTTGGGATGTATTTGGCACTTATTTAAAATCATAGATAATTTTTTGATAGTTAAAATAACACAGAAAGATTTTTGGGAGTTAAACAAAGCATATAGGGGATGTTTTGTCTTTTGCTCCGTATATAACCCATGTGATATTGACAAAATTCCCATCGTTTATATTGTATATTGTATAATGACTTAGACCCATAGTTGCTTTCTATTTTACTTATATTTGGATCGGTTTACTCCTTGTGTTATATAATTTGGATCGGCCATCTTCCTATTTGTACATGTTTAACTATATTCTGTCTTTTATCCAACTATATTCACCACCACATTCATTTCAGGCATGTGAATTACATTCTCCGTAATTATATTAAGACAAAATGATCATGTAAAATTTTCAGAAAAAAAGTAATATGCTTACTTTTATATTGCAGAGATATATATTGAACATAATGCATATCACGGAGAGATAAAAATAGAACAACGTACGTAAACTATCGATGTGACAATATAATTACTTAACCACTATTTTCAAAGGTAAAAATAGAATCCTTCTACCGTCTCTTATATTGATGTAACAATGGAAGATAGTTCATTTGTCTCTTAAATTGTATTCAGAATAACTGAATATATTTTGAGTTAGTCGCAATACTTATTTAGTTAGGGGCAGATGTACATATAACATTGGGTGACCCAGTGGCGGAGCCAGGCAGAGCCAGAATATGTTTCCACCGGGGTCACTATATAGCTTAAAAACATATTAGAATCTATAATATTAATAGAAATAAATACTCCAGAAAAAACTACATAACAATTAAATTTGAAGAAAATTGACTCAAACTCAAAAATAGTATATATATATATATATATATATATATATATATATATATATATATTGTTATAATTGTTTAAGTCAGTTTATCATGGACAAAAATTGCTTAACGATTAAATCATTCGAAACGATATCAAATACATCTATTGATATAATAGTAACTAGGGCTGTCAATGGGTCGGATTCTGGTCGGATCAGGCTCGTCCAGATCCAGCTCCATTTATATCTGATCGAATCCTGTCGGATTCGGATCTTGCTCAGATTGTGTTTGGATCTAGATTTTTTGAATCCAACGGATCTTGGTCGGATTTGACCGGATATCAGATATTTTTCGAATCAATAAATTTGTATTTAAAAAGTTAAATTAATATTTTTTTCCTAAAACAAGTTTATTATCTTTTCAATTTTATTTAATTTTAGCTCACATTTTAAAAGTTTCTTTACTATATTCATATTTGTAGAATTAATATATTAGTTTAAATAAATTTATCAACGAATTATAAATTACTATCTTCTTAAATTGATTAATGATACTTATTTTATAAATCATTTTGTATATATATGTCTTTCTTTTTATTTGTTGTCGGATACGGATCTTTAATGGATCGGATCAACCTAAATCCATATTCGCTCCATGAGTTTCGAATTTCGGATCTTTATAATCGGATCAGGTCCATCAAATCTCTAATCGAATAATTATCCTAATAAATCGGACCGAATTCGGACGGATTCGGATTGAAATCCGCCCCATTGACAGCCTTAATAGTAACCATGTAGTCCTTTAATTATTCATATTTCTCATCCGACTCCTTAGTTGATCGGTTTATAATATACTTAATAGCATAAAAGGTCCTTTCCAATAGAGATGAAGATGAGTGAGAAATGGTTATGAAATTGGAGTGATTCTTAATATTAAAAAAATGTCTTTTATTACATTTCAAATTGCAATATATAAAGAAATTATTGGTATTTGAGTTAAAATACTTGACTTGGTAGATTTATCTTACTCTAATAAACATGGAGTCTTGGACCCCTTTCATGTAAAATTTCAATCTTTCATTAGAGGGGTCCATCACAAAAGAAAGTAACAAATTACATTATGATTGTAGATATGAACAAAAAATTACTTATACACATTATAGTTAAGATCAAAATTTGAGGGGGGTCCATGCACCCCCCCTACCTTGAATGTGGCTCCGCCAGTGGGGTGACCTGGCCCCCCCAATAATTATTAAAAAAAAAATTAGTGCTATATGTGTATATGAGAGAGTTGCAAACTGAAGGCATTAAATATGGCTAGAGTTTATACAAACTATAAATATACTCATTTATTTGAATTAAAACGTCAAGGTCCAACAATCTCAGCCCAATATATTTTTTTTTTCCTCCTTATGATTAACATCTAATCCCTACACCTTTAGGAGTTAGGACTCGTAATCCTTGGACAATTAAACCTAATTCTGATCACTTTCTTTTTAATAATAAAACCCATAAATTCGAATCCCTGTTGGGAGAGGTACCCACATTAATGTGCCCAACCCGCCTCGAAAGGGATTAAACCCTTGGGAAACCAAAAAAAAAAAACCTATAAATTTATTTATGTATAATTGCAGAAATTGTGTAAACAAGATTCTTGAGAATTTTTCTATATCTCCTTTTCAAAACATCTGGTTTCATTGATTCTTGAATAACGTTCACTAATTGTGAATTGATTCGATTTTTGTCATAGATAAATTTTATGATATGAAAGAACGTCATGTACAACATAGATGTTTTTTTTTTAAATTATTTATGCCTTTTGAATTTAATATAATTTTTATAGACAATCTATATATTTTTTAAGTATTATTCGTGAGTTTGTGCACAATTTTAATTTGAATATTATTGTCATGAAAAATTAACCAACAAAAAAGTTTGACCCCCCAGTTTCCAATCCGAGATCCGCCCCGTCTTTAGTTCAATTAACTATAAAAAAAAGTTCCAGATGAAATTTCAAGTAATGAATAGTCATCGACTTTCTTCTTGTAAAAGGAAGAGAAATGGAACATATTATGGGATATACAATGCATTTCCTACTCGGATCCAGCCCATTTTTTAAAAAATATTTAGGTACTACTATTATATAAATATCACAAAGTATTGAGTCAATTCTAATAAAAAAAAAAATTAATCCTTGTGTTTTTTCATGCTAAATTGCCAATTACACCTTAGAATAATATAAAAGAAAGGATTATCCATAATTTTTTTAACTATGTTTATGATTGAAGAGTACATGAAATATATGGTGTAATCTTTAATTGATCTTTTGATTCGTTTGTTATGAGAACGTGTACAACTTCGATAACTTTACATTTTGAGGTATTTTGAATTCAACATAATTCACATTGATAATCTATTTTATGCAAACAAAGTATATTGAATGGTTAAACTCCCCAAATGTCCCCACCCCACCCCACCCCACCCCACCCCACCCCAACTCTCCGATCCTGAATTCATCCCTCTTTATAGTTGATATGTTCCCCATACTTTTTTTTTTTGTTTTTTTTAATAATTTTTCATGATATCTTTAGTAAAGATCATATTGAAAGAACATTGGATTTCATTTTCAGCTTCAAAACACAATGCATTCATTTGTTGGAGTAGTAGATGAAATTTCCCCTCAACGCATTCTGAATGGAGGATGCAAAATTGAATTTTTCTTTTCTTTTTATACTTTGAATGTACAAATTGATTTTTTTTTTTCTTTTCTTTTATATTGTATGCTCAGTTTGTCAACTAAGGCTCAAACCTAAAAAGAGGCACTTGACATCAACCATGATTCATCGTAGATAAGTAGATAACAAACTAAACTTGACCAATTAATACTTGTCTGCTAATTTTTAAAACTCGATAAGTAAAAATCAATAAAATATATATAAAAATTTCAAACTATTCAAGTTTGATTCGAGCTCAATATAATTAAAGTTCGTTTGAGCTCAATTTAATTCGTAACTAAAGCGGATTCACACATATTATCATTCAATATTCCAAATATTAATAATAAATTAGAACAAATACTTATTCAATTTTGGTTTCTTATTCTAGATATACATCGCATTTTCATATTTGAGAAACAACTATACCGTGGAGTTACTTAAATACCCTAAAGTTTAATAACCATGCATGTAATTCTTGAGCAAATTTGGTAAGTTGTACTTATTGAACATGTAATTTTTTAAACTTAGTTAATATGAACATATAAATACAAGGAGCCAATACAAGAGTGTAACACACCGTATTTACGAAATAGATGAGACCAATTGCACGTACAAACATATTGTGGTCAAAGGAGATGCTTTGGTCGGAGTTCTCGACTCCATCTCCTATGTTGTTAAAATCGAAGCTGACCCAGACGGAGGATCTGTGTGCAAAACAACCAATACGTACCATACCAAAGGAGAAGATCACCACATTACAGAAGACAAAATCAAAAAAGGAAAAGAAAAGACAAAGGCATTGTTCAAGGCCATTGAGGCTCATCTTCACGCAATATCATGATTTGTACAACTAAAGAAAATTCGTCACATTATTAATTTTTGTTTGCCTGAATAAATGCCGTGTCAACTTTGAATCTGTCTTTTATATGTAGTGTTATTATTGAACAAAGTTGTGTGTGTGTTTCTATTTTCTATTTTGCAATTGTTGTTAACTTGTTGACTTAAAATTCCTTTGATTTTATAGTAAGAAGATGATGATTTAATCTAATGTGTATGTATCCCACATTGGATGTACAGTAAATATTAAGAGAGATTAGTTGCTATAAGTTGGGCCCTTAATTCTAATTAAAGATCATACCTTTCTCGGCCTTTTGGCTAAGATCAAGTGTAGTATCTGTTCTTATCAGTTTAATATCTGATATGTGGACCATTGGTTCACACGATATTAAATTAATTTTTTAAGGGGGAAGATCCATTAAGATAACTTGCTATCTGGGTCTTCAAGCGTCGCCCATGCGTTGCACTATTGCATGGGCTAGGCGCACCCCTCCAATTTAAGTTGAAAAAAATTATGATCATTTGTTCATTAAATTCTTTTAATTACAGATCATACAAAGTAATATTAAAAAGCTAGGGGTATTAATAGTAATTAAACTGAAAACAGGGAAATTAATCTGTTTATTTTTTGCGTGAAGCAAATCATATGTTATGAGTTAGGAAAACACATCTTTCTTTATCAATTGGCTAGCGATATTGCCAGAGCAACAATTTGCCAGAGCAAAATTTGCTAATTACCTAATTTACCCCTCATTCAATGAAATATTGGCTACCCCAACTTTCTATACCCACATTGAATTATGCCAAAATTCCAGAATATAGAATAAGAGTATAAGACCATACCCGTAATCTGGAAACTGAAAGCAAACATCCCAATTAATTTTTTGTAAATAGAGAAAGGTTACATACCACCAGATCTGGCCGACACAGTAAAGGCCGCCACTGGTCCGATGGTGATGGCTCAATTTTCTAAAACCCTGTCAAAATCTTTCAGAAATTAGTTAAATGAAAACTATGTCACGAAATTATGTATGCTCCCCCCCAAGAAATTGCACCACCGTCTGGTGTGCAATTTTACTGATGTGTTCTAATTCATTTCAATTCAAAATTGATTAATTATATATTATGTTAAATTAAATTCATTATATTGGGTAATGTCATTGACTACAAATTTCCAAATTATATTCTGTGAATCAAGAATTATTCATGTGTAAACAATATAATAAAGAAGAAGATATAAAACGTTCAATGTTGTCGGCGAAAGTAAAATGGATATGGGCGACTGGTTGATTTCTTATTCAGATTGAATGATGGAAATGAAAAACTGAAATATAAGTATACCCATAAGGCCATAGCCAATAATATTACAGGAATTGGAAAAGAAACGAGTTATGTTCAAATAATAACAGGAAAGAAATAAGAATGAAGAGTTTGACTTTGCAAGGGTAAATTAGGTAATTAAAATTTTTTGCTCTGGCAGCAATAATTATTGCTCTGACAATATCGCTAGCCTTGTCAATTATCTATCTATTACATTTTTTTTTTACATATAAAAGTATAAATTCAGAAAACAGAATTTCTTGAATTTTTGGTGAAGACTAATATACCCCTACTTAAATTTCATTATAAATGGCAAAATAGGAAAAAACTTGAAGAAGCATTCTTCTATATAAACACTACCACTTGAAAAAATATATCTTAGAAATCATTTTCCCATCGAAATTTCAAAAGTCCATATCCAACCGCATAAAAGCTAATTCCACGTAAATGACTAAATGTATAGGCTGATCAACACTAGCAACCACATCGTGGCATTAGAATAAGGAATATTAGTATAGTGAATTAGTGAAGATGATAGAAAATAAATCTAAAAAAAAAAGTTTGTGATATGAAAAATGGATGAAATTGATGATACTCGAAGTTTCATGGAGTTCTTTTCATGGAATACGGGATCGGTTAATGAAATTGGTGAAATCGAGAAAAGTCGGTTAAAACATGTGAAAAAGATAAAAATTTGGGTGAAATTAGTGAACACTTGTAAAGTTGGTAACAATGAGTGAAGCCAGTAAAAAGGCGCCCATGAAATCAATAAATATATACGGAATTACATAACTATGGATAAAATTAATGAAAATCAAATAAGACCGCTGAAATTAGTGAAAACCCGCTGAAATCGTTAAAATTGGTGAAATCAGTGAATCGGGGAACAAATGTAAAGTCGGTGAAAACATGTGAAGTCAATGAAATTTGAGGTGAAATTGGTGAAAAAACATGTAAATCAGTGGAAAAACGTGTGAAATAGGTAAAAACGAGTGAAATCTATAAAATATATATATATATATATATATATATATATATATATATATATATATATAGTTTAACCGGCAAAAATAGGGTGAAACCGAAAAAACAAAATAAATCGACGAAAAATGGAAAAAAATATTAATGTGGGTTAAACCGATAAAAGAATGGGTAAATTGAATAAAAATATATATTAAAATGAATGAAATCGATAAAAAGATGTGTTAAACCCATGAAAAATGGATTGAATATGTGAAAATTAGCTTAGTTATGTAAACAAATGCATTTCAAATAACATGGTATTATTTCAAATTAAAACAAATAAATAGTGCTTTTAAATAAGTGCTTTCTAAATGAAAATTACTATAATTGAATGAACTAAATAGTTTTTTTATGATCTTATTTTAAAAAAGAATTTACAAGATCTTAAGAATAAATTAATCATCATTTTATAATTAGATTACAATATTTTAAAGTCATCATTTTTTTGATGAAATAATAATTAAATTGAAAAATTAGTCATTAATTTATGCTATTTTGCGACATGACAAAGTTAATTTTACTATAATTTATAAAATTTTCTAACAAAATTAACTAAACACGCACAACTTACGTGTTAAAGAAAAAATGCTTATGACTTAGCTAAATATGTCATTTTTCTTTGGATAGAGAAGCAAAATGTAAATAAAATCCAAGAATATCGAGACATGAATAACCTCGAATATAAATATTAGTAAAGTTGGTGAAAACACGTGTGAAACCGGTGAAACAAAAATTGTCAAATTCGTGAAAAACTGATGAAATTGGTGATACTCGAATTTTCATGGAGTTCTTTTCATTGAAATAGGTGAAATCGATTAATGAAAATCGATTAAATCGATAAAAGTCGATTAAAACATGTAAAAATGATAAAATTTTGGGTGAAATTAGTGAACACTGGTAAAGTTGGTGAAAAACGAGCTAACCTGGTAAAAATGTACCTGTAAAATCAATAAATACATATGGAATCGAAGAACTTTGCATGAATTCGTGAAAAACGGATGAAATCGTTAAAATGGGTGAAATCAGTGAATCGGGGAACAAAGGTAAATCGATGAAAACATGTGAAATCGATTAAATATGAGGTGAAATTGGTGAATAAACATGTAAATTAGTGAAAAAATGAGTGAAACTGTAAAAAGAAAAAAATAGAGTTTAACCAACAAATCAGGGTGAAACCGATAGAAAATGGTTTAAATCGGAAAAAATAAAAGAAATTGACGAAAAATGGAAAAAATAATGGAAGTATGTTAATTTCGATAAAAGAACGGGCAAATTGGAGAAAAAATATCTTAAGTCAATGCAAAATGAATAAAATCGGTAGATGAGATAAACCCGTGAAAAAGTGGGTTATGAATAGATGAACTGTTGGTAGTATTGGAGAAGGTTTTGAAGATGACAAAAAGGCCATAATGGTTTTGAAGATTAAAAGGATAAAAGAGTTGTCATCAACTAAGAACTGAAAAGCTTAGTGAAACCTATCTCACGGTCTGGAAGCCATGTGACCGAATCAGCCGAGTGGGATATCAGATCAGTAAAGATCAGATTGGTTATCATCAGCCGAGTCAAGATAGATGTGTTCATTCTTGAATCAGCAGAGTAACCATCAGCCAAGTATCAGCAGAGTAATCCCATCAGCAAAGTGAAGTTGGTCAGTAAGCTCTCCAACGGTAACAAGCTAAGTGCATTTAATGCGACTGACAGAAAGTACAACAGAGTGTACAGTGAACAGTGCAAAAAGTACAGCAGAGTGTACTGTGTACAGTGCGACAGTCTGCAAAAGTTACCATTCAAATTATGACATTTGCTCAAGGACTAAAAAGCAATTTTGCCAACCTTCAACGAGCAGAATTACAAATCCAAGAGTATAAATAAACCAGGGACTAAAGATTGAAGAGAGACTTGCACAAATCAAGATCATATCCTTAGAGCATGATCCATCAGTTGAGTCGTCTGATCACAAGTAAAGTCATATGTTGCCGGAGCTAAAATTGTTGAAGAACAAAGATCAAACCTTTGTTTGTCTGAGTGACATTCAACTGTAAAGAGAAGGAGTTCATATCTTTGTGAGTGATATAACTTCGTAGTATAGGTCTTCTGAGTGATTTCCTATATTGAGTGTTGCGAAGAGTTGTTATCCATCTTTGTGAAGTGATAAAACTCTGTAGAATAGGCTTTCTTTCTGATTTCCTATTGCGCACTTGTGGACATTTCATTTGTTGTTTGGCGCAAGCATTGCATACTGATTACTTTGTGTTTTCTAGTATAACCCAAGAGCTAAGTGACTTGGAAGAGGACTAAAGGATTTTTATCCATATAACCACTATAAGAATTCCTGTGTTTGATTACTTCTTTTTAACTTGCATATTTTCATAAGTGAATAAACGTTTTTAAAAGAACAATCTTTTAAATTGAGGAATCTATAACTTGGGGTAAAACTTCTTTGTGTTTTAAAGTTCAAGTTGAGTTGAAAACATTGATAGAAAGATACTTTACAAATCCGCTGCACCGCTGTTTGAAACTCTGACTGTATAAGATTGATAAGCAAAATCAGTCGAGTGAAACAGCTGAGTAAAACAACTGAGTGAAATAGTTGAGTGAAACAGCTAAGCTATATTACCCTGCTGATAAGCTAACTCATCTTATAGAAAAAGAGAGAAAAAGTTTTTAAAGTTCAGAGGTCTATTCACCCTTCATCTGACCACTTTGTGACCAACATGAACAATTTCTTAGGGGGTTTCTGGCAATTTAACTTCATGTGATATGTCTAATTGACAATTTACCTCCATGTGAAATAAAAATAGGCAATTTATTTCCATGTGAAATGAAATAATGAACAATTTACCTCCTTGTGATATAAAAATAGGCAATTTATCTCCCTGTGAAATGAAATAATAAGCAATTTACCTCTCTGTGATATGAATTAATAAGCAATTTAGAGGGAGGCAATCCGCTTCTTTTATAAAAACATAGCGAGGTATTTTGCCCTTTTTCTTATCACATGGAGTTAAATTGCCTATGTAGGATATCACAGGGATGTGTTTTGCCCTTTTATTTATCATAGATAGTTAAATTATCTAATTAAAAAACACATGGAGTTAATTTGCTGTTCACTATTTCTTAGGTATGTAAACAAGGTTACTTAGATCCTATCCTAATGGATTTCATCAATTGGGATTGGCTGTCCTACACATAGGCATGATAGGACAAAAAATTGTATTATTTCAAATTAAACAAATAAATAGTTCTCTTAAAATAGCGTTTTTTAAATGAAAACTACTATAATGGATTTAACTAAATAATTTTGTTATGATCTTATTTTTTTTAAAAAAAATCTACAAGATCTTATGAACAAATCGATCATCAATTATATTTAATTTTAATAATTTAAAATCATCATTTTTATTAATTAAATTGAATATTAGTAGTCATTAACTATTTTTTGACATGATAAAGTCAATTTTACTTCATTCATAAAAATTATTTATAAAATTAACTAGACATGTACAACGTACATGCACTTTTCTAGTATCTATAAAAAGAGTACGAGATGAAATCTCAAATATCAACTATTCATGCTAAATTGGTCAATACACCTTAGAATTATATAAAAGGAAGGATTATCCATAATTTCTTAACTATATTTATGGTTGAAGAGTACAAGAAGTTTATGGTGTAACATTTAATTGATCTTTTGATTCGTTTTGTCATGAGAGAAGTACATCTCGATAAATTTACATTCTATAACATTTTGAATTCAATATAATTTCATTGATAATCTATTCTTATGTAAATAGAAATACATTGAATATCATAATCAATTAGTTTAAGTGATGATTAAACTTCCCCCACCTCTCAATCTCTGATCTTGGATCCATCCCTACTTACAGTTAACATGTCCCCCCTACCTATTTTTTTCTTTATATAATTTTTCATGATATCTTTATTAAACATCAAAACAAAAACAATATTGATCCTTAAAGCATAATCCGAGAATGACATTTTTATTAAACAATGAAAATTAAATCCTAATGAAAGAACATTGGTTTTCAGCTTCAAAACACAGTGCACTTGTTTTAGTAGTACATGAAATTCCCCCTCAACGCATTCTGAATGGAGGATGCAAAATTGAATTTTTATAGCGGCTAAAGTGAGGATGCAAGGTTAAAATTAAAGTTCGTTTGAGCTCAATTTATTTCGTAATTAATTCATGTTCACGCACAATCTCATTCAATAAAATGATGAAATTAAAATACCTATTATATTTGCCAACTTCAGGCACAATCAAATAATAAATAATATATATTATATATACTCATTTCCATCAATTCATATCACTACAAACCAGGATCTAACTCATCTTCTAGTTGTCTAATCAATAGTTCCATCATTTTCTTATACATAGGCATATAATGATCATTTATCATAGTCCTCGACAATCGAAGCTTACTGTACAATTCTCTTGGCGTCTCATAAATACCAACTCGCTCGTGTAACAGCCCATCATGACCCGTTTCACTCGACTCGGAAGAAGGTACAGAAACTATATGCATTATTTTACCCGGAGGAAAGAATTGGAGATTTTCCGAAACATCTAAGGAAGAAATTGGCGTTTGGCTTTCAACTGCATCATCTGCAAATACTTTCTCTTCTTCGGTTATTTCTTTTGCTACAGCTTCCTCTTCTTCTTGGATTTGAGCATCTGTTTCACTTTCCTGCCTTTGAAGCTCTTTCTCCAATTCATACCACAATTCGCCTTCAGTAATCTCTTCAACTGTGGATGTCGTAACTACTTTCTCGACTCGGATGAGATCTTCCTCTTCGTCTGTGTCTTCGTGCCCACTTTCATTGCCACTTGAAGAACAGTAATCTGCTTTGTTTGTGTCGGAATTGTTGTTTATTACTTCGGTTGTAAGAGATTCAGATGTTCTTTCAGTTATAAGAGGCGCCTCGGGCAACTCACTTGATGAGGGGGCGGAAGCACGGCGTCTAGGGCCCATACATGTCCATGATGATATAGAAGTACGGGTCCTAACTACTGCCTGGGCTACGTCTTGTGCGCGTTTTATGACGACCTATAGTGTATATCCCACATAGAGGTAAGCTATCATCAGCATAAGGTCCATTTTATTCTTGGGGTTACTATCTTAGATAATAGCAGTTATATTTATTGAGAAAGTATTATGTTAAGAAATCTATCTTGATTTTAAAAGAGTTTGGGCTCTAAAGGAAAACCACTTTTGGTCAACTATGATTCATTCGGGTCAATCGTAAATTTTTGTGGTGTTTGGCCACCAATGCATAGCACATTTGGGATGCAAAAAGTCAACATTTTTTCAGAAGCTACAAAATGTAGCTTTTGGCAACTACATTACTACAAAACCAATTTTACTAATATCATTTTTTTAATTATAACCAACTATGGTAAAAGATGATTATACTAAAATCAATTATGTAGAATCAATTTTTCAACCAGTAGGGCCAAACTCGCACTAAGTGATGAAAAATAGAATCAAAGAGACTTCTTCATGCAATTAATTTAAGCAGAAGAACATGTCATTTTAACTAGAAGTGAAAATGCAAAACTCGCATGCAAAAGCCAAGGGCTTAAGATTCTGCGGCATTTCACCTGGGTGCTGCTTGATACTGGTCGTAAAAGTGCACCTGCACCAACAACTCTTGCCTTTGCATTTGATATGGATGGTAGACGAGAATGAAGGGCAGTGGCTGATCGATAGATGACATTCAAAACTCTGTTGCGTTCTACTTGATCACGGAGATCATTCAACCATGATGAAGCTGTTACCTGATTACAAATGTGTCAGGATGATATGTAAGTTTCTGAAAATTCTTACCTAGACCAGGTCTAGGAGAGTTTTCTGGACCTTCTGGTCAGGAATTTACCACATCATCAGTTTCAGAAGCAAACCACAATTGATGAGGTGGTGAATTCTAAACCACTGGGTCTAGGAATTTTTCTAGACCTTTTCGAGGTAACAGTTTTCCATCTATTTGAAACTTTACTTTGACAGATATGAGAATCAGCTCACCTCTGAACGAAGATCATCTATGGAAGCAGTTGAAAATGTGGGCACCAGATCAGAGCCATTGACTATTGTGGTAATAAAGTGTTTCCCTGATTCTGCCAACTCCAATGTCATGCATGCAGCTGTATTAGAGGCAACTTGTAAATATTATATTGGATAACTCTATGTATTAAATACGTAAGGTTATATTTAGTTCCTGGATTTTAGTGAGTAAAACGCTAGAGAAAATGTTTTCCTTGCAAAAAAATTGATAGAATGTTGAGCTTCATTTTTGTTCATTTTCAATTTCCTAATCTATCCGAGAACCAAAATATCATAAAGGAACTTGCAAAAGAAATATGTACAGAACACAACATGCCTGGTGCAAAAGTAACACAAGTGCTTGATGACAATTCTTTTTGTTCTCGTAGAATGTACGTAAGCAATGCAGCTGTACCACCACCAAGTGAATGGCCAACAATCTGAAACCAAATGGAGACTTTTCTTAAAAGAAACCAACAAAGTAAGTGCATATGGGTGATCAAAATTGTATATGTGCATGCATGTGCAATTAAGAATAAATGGGATGATGGGGTTACCTACCTTCACCTCAAAGTCAGGATCTAGTTCAAGAGCCTTGAGCAAAAATGGAGTACTTAGCTTAGCTATCCACCGAGCAGCAGCAACCATCCCACAATGAGCATATCCCAAAACTAGATTGCTTATCCCACCATCATGCAGAACTGAATGGTGAAAAGGGACCACTGCACCTGTTGCTGCAGTTAATGTATCTTTGATGCTGTGAGTACCACGAATCAAGAGAAGGAAACACTTAGAGCTTTCATCACGTAAAATTGTGAAGGCAGGCTTGAGAAGCTGCAATGACAAACTTATGTATCAAAATCTGCTGACAAACAGAAACAACAATAGTAGTAAGTGTAGTAGTTGCATACCCCTGCTTTGGGTTTCTGAAGTAAGACATGTGCTTCAGAGTATCCTGCAGACTCCAAAAATACAGGAAAGGGTTTTTTCGAGAAAAGCATGCAGAGGGTCAACAATCTTAAATAGTAATACAATTGTACAATGATTTCGGGTCCCTTCAGTTGCAAAGACTTTTCTCCCGCATATACACTTGCAACTTGTAAATTACCCTGCAAAATCATTGACACACTTTACATTTCAATTGTTTACTGACAAGACTAATTTATGACAATGAATGAGTATAATATCTATCTCACTGATGTAAATCCTGACACGTGATAAAACCAATATGTCATATCTAACTTCCTTGTAGGTGATGTTTATAAACGTGCACCCAAGAAAGAAAACCGAATTAGACACTGAGATAGATGCATAATGAAGCACAAATCTTTGGTAACTCTAATCCAACATTGTTTATATAGTTATATGTTTTCCATATTGTCTCAAAAACAACACACCTGCTACAACAAATGCTTAACTTCTGACTATTGCAACAGAAATAGGATCCCAGATTACAATGGTTTAGGGATTAAAATCAAACCAGTTACTCGAGACCAATCAAGCAAGACTTGTTTGACTTTGGCTCATTATACATAATAAAGCACAAATCTTATGTAACTCTAATCCGAAATCGATTACATACTTATACGTTTTCCATGTTGTCTTAAAAACAACACACCTACTACGATCATGCTTAACTTCTGATTAGTTCAACAGGAGTAAGATCAAGTGCAGATTACATTGGTTTAGGGCTTAAAATCAAACCAGTTACCAATCAACCAAGACTTGTGGCTTCGGCTCCTTATGCATAACAATTCAAGCTTATAAAAACAAATCAAGTTTCACACCTGTTGTTCAAAATCTATTTAACTTAGCTCGTGCCCAAATGATAAGCTAAAAACGACATTTGTGTAAAAGAATCAATTTCATTTAAATTCCCTCACAACTTTAAGTTTAAGAAGAAATCAGAAACAATTTTGAACGTGTTGTTAGTCCAACTTGTTTACACTCCTAAGTTGATTTACTAGCTCAAACAAATTCGTAATAATAGGAGCACTAACATTTAAATAATAAACCGACCTAAATATATTGACAGAAAATCCTTAAAATTTAAAGTTTTTTTAACACTAACCTGTCTTCGGATGAGATAATTAATTCCAAAAGCCAAATCACCGATCGGCCATTTTCCTAAAGTCTCCGAGTACGTAAACCTCAGAGTCTCCGAAAGCGTAGAAATCGTCTCCAGCCACGTGGCAGGTGCCTGAGCTGGCCTCCGCGATAAACGTTTCTTCGCCGATCTACTCTTCGATTCCGAGTAATCGCCGCCGACGGTGGAATCTTCTTCCTCCGCTATGGACGAAGCACGGCGGCTCAAAGCGTAATACAGAAGAAGCAACGCCCCCGCCGCCGTGGCCATTGTCGTCGCCGCCATCGGAGTATTTACTATGAGAACATTAATTATTCGAAAAATTCACTCACCAATTTACATCAATATACTGATTTTTATGCATAGAATCGAAGAAAATTAGGTCAAAAAATAAATCTGGTTGAGAAAATTTGCACTTTCATTTAATGTAATTTGCTAATTTATTATGTTTGCTGAGGAAAGGGGTTGAGAAGGGTGTCAAACAGCACAAAGCAAAGGTAAAAGGCAATGTGTAAAATGACAGAAGTAGCCTGTGCTTGGGTTTTAGTATGTTTTATTAATTTATAAATAAAAAAATCAATTCTTTAGTTAAGAAATTTATTAGGTTTATTTTCCTATATTAGTTTTTTTTTTTTTAGTTTTTATTACCCTTAAAGTTTTAAGAGTGTTTTATTCGAAAAAACAAGGCCAGTTCGCCCTCCCGTAGTAATGTAATTATATGTTTGAGTAGAAATGAAATAATATTTTATAGAAAATAATAAATTATAAACACTTAAAAATATATCTTAGTGAGAGTAAACAAATCTAGACAAAAAGAAAAAAGTCACAAATTAGGTATGAGCTAGAAATAGATTCAATTAAGAATTTACTTTCATAATTGAAACAAATTATCATTGCATTAATCACAATACGCAATATTATAATTTACTTTAAAAGTCAAACGAATATCTAAGATAAAATGTAATTGTTAAAAAACACAAACTCAATCTTTTCGAAACATTCTAAAAATAACCTTAAACTACATGGCTACAAAATTATTATTTAATTTTCTTAACTAATTAGTATCGCACAGTTTAATAACTACTATATGAAATTCTATGGGTGAAGTATCAATTGTAACACTTACCCTTCTATGTTATAGTATTAAATATTTTATTCCAAAACTACACCCGTAAATAATTTCTTTATTAATTTATCAAAAAAAATATATTAATTATGAATTCATCCATCCACTAAACAATATTACATTTCAATTTCTTAATTTCTTCGGTTTCCTTCGACTTTATGGTCTCAATTTTTTTCTTTATTTTCATCTGATTTTTTTCTTTATTTATGTTTCAATTGTTTTCTTTATTTTATGTTTCAATTTTTTATATCTCTATCTCAACTTTTTCCTTTATATTTTTATATGTTTTTATTTGGTAATAATAATCTCATTTATTTTCGAGTCTAATTATTACTTAAAATATCGAGTAAATCTCCTTCGAATTCTTTCTCACAAAAATCAATGTTGACATCAGACAATATCATGTATTAATTTCTTCACTTCTTCATCATTTTTTATTTTTTATTAATTATGAATTCATCCATCCACCAAACAATATTAGATTTCAATTTATTCATTATTTTGTTTCTTTCGGTTATAAATAAAATGAAATGAAAATGAAGACAAAATTGAGATTGCAAAAAGGAAGGTAAAAAAAATGATGAAATTAAAATATAATGTTGTTTAATGGATGAATGAATTTATAATTAAATGAGACAATTTTATTTGATAAATTAATAAATAATTTTTTTATAGAAGGGGCGCGGGTATTTTTGGAATAAAAACTACAAAACTATAACAAATGGGTGTACGTGTTATAATTGATATTTTATGGGATAACTGATACCACCCTTATACTTTAAGGGGATAAAACTATATTTCACCCAAATTCTATTTTACTAATGTAGGGATTCAAGGATTACAATTGTCTTATGGGTAAAATTGTCATTTCAATAAGCTGGGAATGTGCATGACGTATTTACGTGGGTTAAGGAAGGCAAAGTGCGTACGTATAGTTGTGGTGGAGGAGTTATCTAGTGTTGACGGTGCGGTGGGGACTGAGGAGATAAGATGATCCGCATATAAATTGGTGGACCACGTGGGCCCAACATGTTCTTAAGTTATAGGAGTACATAAAATACTCACTCTAAATAAATAACTATTATAGTCAAGACAACAATATTATATTTCTTAATAATAAACGCTTCGACAAGTTTACACATAATTTCTTGTTTATTATAAGTATATCATATAGTATCATAATTTATTATAGTTTACAATAAGTGTCACAACTAATAGTGTATTTTCAGGGTTGAAAATGAAAGCAAACTCGACTTGAAATCGTTCGATAAAAGTTCGTTAGAGCTTAATTTGTCACACAAATCAAATAGCTTTTTTTTTTTTTTTTTTTTTTTGAGAAAAACGATCGATATATAGAATCAAAAAGCCTCAGCAGTTACAAGATGTTTAATGCGCTCCGGCAACTCAACTAAATCTATCAAGGAGGCTAATTTTGCTAAAGAATGAGCTACTTTATTACCTTCTCTACGTGTAAAACTAATAACAGAAAAATCAAAAATTCTCAAAAGCGCCTTTATATCTGCAATAATCGCCCCGTAGATGAAAAATCTTCTTCAGATGATTGGATTTTACGTACCACAGACATACAATCGCCTTCAAGGATGATATGCGACCACTGGTATCAAATAGCTTTGAACATCAATTTTTGTTTGATAACTTTGAAAGCTCGAGCTTGATAAGCTAAATATTAATAAAATGTAAAATGTAAAATGTCAAGCTACTCGATACTCGACTTGAGCTCGTACGATAAAGATCGTTTGGGCTCGGTTCGTTTAACAATAAATTGCAAACCAATCTCAAATATAAAATTTCAAGCTCGATAAAATTCAAACCAAACTTGAATAGTATGTCGTTCGATATTACTCGCTCGATTACACCCATATATATTTATTATCAGAATTATTGTGTCACAATTGTCTATTTAATTGACCAAAATTGAAAATTTGGACTACAAATTCTACAAAAACATAGTAGGTTTTTCAGAATCTAACAATTAATTTGAACAAATTTACTCATTTACAAACTAATATATATTTATGGTTGGTGTTCTAAAACTACTATTTATTCACCTAAAATGGCATTTCAATTGCATTATGAATGAATTGTATTCTGAATGAATAATCTTGCAGTTGCATTATGAATAGGTTGTAATACGAATAAGAATTATTTTACTTGCATTATCGATTTAGCTAGAAATAGAATACTTTTATACAATAGATTCAAACTATATTTCTCATCAATCATTTTAATTTAAGTTGTTTTTAAACATGAATTGTTGATTTGATACGACCTTCATGATTATTGGTAAAGTATTTTTAGTTTGGCTTTAATTTGGAATCGCATTATAATAATCAGTTTATAAAATTAATTTTTATGGAAAAACAGAATGTCCTACATAGAGCTGTCAAATGGGCCGGACTCGGGTTGGATCATGTTCGACTTAGATTCAGCTCTATTTATGTATAATCGGATTCGTGTTTGCTCCGTAGTTTGCTCGAATTTATATTTCTTGACTCCACTGGATTTTGGTTGGATTCAGTTGAATATCAGATCTTTTCGGATCCAATAAAATTTTCACTTTAAAAAATTAAACCAATTTTTTTTCTTAACTTCACCATTTTTTTTAATTTGTCTTCTATGTTCAAATTTTATATTAATTAATATTCATATATTAGATGAAAATATGCATAAAAAGGAATTTGTGAACGAGTTATTAATTATTATCTTCTTAAATTGATGGTAACATATATTTTATGTTATATATTTTTATTAATATTATGTACATATATGATTTTTTTATTATTTATTATCGGATACGGATCTTTGACGGATTAATTCGACTTAAATCCACTCTAGCTCTATGTGTTTCGGATAACGAATATTTTTGTAATCAGATCAGATCTATTGAATCTCTAATTGGACTAAAATCCGAATAAATCTGGCCTGATTCGAATTGAATTCTAGTTGAAGTAGAAATTTGTTTTTTTGGGTACCACATGATAGGCTACCTTCAACACTTTGTAACTTTGGTACCACTGGACACGAAAATGCAAATTTGATACCACAGTTTAAGTTTTCGTTGCAACTTTCATACCAAGCCCATTTTTCTCCGGAGTTAATGGCAATTTACCCCTATAAAATGCATAATGTTCAATTTATCACTCTGTTATTTGAAATAGAGCAATTTACCCCCTGTGAAAATTTTAAAGAAGCAATTTATCTCTTTCAGCCGAAGAGTGTAATTCACTTGCCGAAATTAAGAGTGGACATGAAAAGTGTTTTGTAACATATAGGGTACAATCATAACACAAGGAGATAAATTGACACGTTGATCATAACATATAGGGATAAACTTCCACATTATTATAACACGAGAGGGTTGGGTGGGTTAAAGTGTTTTTTTTTTCAAATTACAAGGAGGTAAATTGAACATTATGAATAATATCATATGGGGTAAATTACCATTAACTGCAAAAAAAAATTGAGCTTGGTACTAAAAATTGCAATGAAAACTTAAACTGTTGTATCAAATTTGTATTTTCGTGTTCAATGATACTAAAGTTACAATATGAATGGTAAACAAATCAAATTTCCCGATTGAATCAAGATAAACTATAGTTCAATTATATTTGAATGTATAACTTCAAGAATTTGTGCAATGAGTCAAATTTATACATGATCTAATGATATATTTCATTTATCCTTAACCCTGTATGGGTTCCAAAATTTTCAAAAGAAGTTTTTTTTTTGGAATAATTGTTGTTGTGAGATGTCTCAATTAGAAAGATGAAATCTAAACAAAATAGAAAAATTAAATAGATAAAAATCAATCAATAAATAAAGAGTAAATCGTGTTTTTGGTCCTCCTTATGGATTGATTATATTTTGCACTTTCATCCCTCTTAAATTTTTTGTAGCAGATTGGTCCCTCTTATCAATGTAGTTTTTCACATTCGTCCCTTTTAAATTTTTTGTATCAAATTCGTCCTTCTTATCAATGTATTGTAACACATTAGTCCTCTTAAATACAAAATACATCACTTAAATTCAAAATATATTCTAAACTGTACGAAAGTTGATGTATTTTGTATTTAAGAGGCACTAATATGTTACACTATATTGATAAAAGGGACGAATTTGCTACAAAAAATTTATGAGGAAGAATGTGTTATAAGAGGGACAAATATGATACATTATATTGATAAGAGGGATCAATCTGCTACAAAAAAATTTAAAAGGGACAAAAATAAAAGAATTAACCCATAAGAGGACTATTCACTCATAAATAAATATACCAAACGCATTTACCTACGTAAATTTCGATTAGTCAACACATCTTTTTCTTTTTGGAATAAATCATCAACTCGTCCAAGATAGTACTTAGTTAGGTATCCAAATGCATGTGAATTTTCCAACTACTCTACCTTTTTTGGGCCCAAGGCGTTTACACATTGCTCATGAAAACATTAATAAATGACAGCTTGCATCATTCTATTTTGCAGGTCAACTAGCTCATATGGTTATAGACTTTATGTTAATAAGAGAATAATTGAATTCTTTGAGATCTATTCTTCAATTGTTTCTTAATAGTTTAAGGTAGAGTGGTTGACTGTAAATTTTTTTTTTTTTTACTAAGGGTTTAATCTCTTTCGGGGCGTCGGATACATAAAGTGGGAACCTCTTTCGATAGGGATTCGAATCTGAATTCGCTACTTTATAGTGATTAGTCTCTTCCACTAAATCAATCACATGTTGAACTGTAAAATTATAGGTTATATATTTTATATAATTTTGTTAGTTGCCTTTAAATTCTATTGGTTGCACTCATGTTTAAAATTTCAATGTGTCATTTCAAAAAACAAAATAAAAAAACATATATTTTGAACCAATTATTGCTTGACAATGTGGGTATGTTTTTTAACTTTTTAGACACTACTAGAAAAATTGAAAATTTTCACCAAACTTTTGCGACTGAAGGGCATCTGCGGAAAATTTAGGTGAAGAAATTGCCACCGAATAAAATTTGGTTGCATTTTTTTCCTAGAATTGCAACCAAAAAAAATGGTTCACAATTTTCGGTTGTTTTCTTAACTGATTTTGGACAATTTCGGTTGCAATTTCCCAATTTTCTTGTAGAGATAGATGTAGAGTAATATAAGGTTAAAAATTATAAATTAAAATTTTAAAGACTACATACCCTTAGAACTTGTCATCTGAATATTATAAAACTCTACTTTTGTTCTCAATTTTCGAAGATGATTTACACTTTTAATCCCAATTTGAACGAAAAAAACTAGGATAACAGGATTAGAAGTAAAATTTTGTAAAATATGGGACCCAAAAACAACGAGGGTCCAATCTTTAGGACTAATGGTGCGATTTCCCCATTCTAACAAAGTACTATGGTTGAAGATTTCACGTGCAACATTAATATGGTTATTTAAAGATTATATACAATGCATTAAAAAAGAAATATATATTATATAGTACAACCCCATTGAAGCAAAAGTAACCTACTTTTCATCGAAAGATATATGAGGTTGTCTTTATTTGAAAAAATATGTTGAGAATGTGACAGATCAAATACCATATTAGGTAAAGTACCTAAAGATAAATTGGAATTTTGGATGTTGATTGAAGGAAAATAATGTTGCCTAAATTTTCACGAACAAATTTTACATTAATCTTTTCAACAATTTATTGTCATTTAGCAATAATAAATGTAATAACAAGTTATTCACTATTTTATTCGAACTCAATGTCAAATTTAAATATTGTTTGAGTTTGGCTAATAATATTTCAAAGAGAGCTTGAAAACATCATATTGTTAATTAGGGCTGAAAATTAAACCAAGTTACTCAATATTCGACTCAAGCTTGTTCGATAAAAATACGTTTGAGTTCGGTTCGTTACACTAATCAAATAAGTTTGAACATCATTTTTTGTTCGATAACTTTTGAAGCTCGAGCTCGACTCAATAAGCTAAAAATTGATAATATACATGTAAAATATCAAGCTATTCGATACTCGGCTCCAGCTCATTTGAGCTCGACTTGTTTAACAATCAAACCAAGCTCAAACATAGAATTTCAAGCTCGGGAAAAATTCAAAGCAAGCTTAAATAGTGTGTCGTTCGACAGTATCCGACTCGATTACACCCCTATTGATAATGACGTGCTTTGATTATTCTGTTTTCTTTTATAATACGCAAATTTGATTATGAAATATTTTTCCTAAAATAATATAATATCAACTATTATAATAATAACATCTAAGAAACTATTTTTCCGTGCTAATAGCTATAGAAAAGATTAAACAATTTTGCATGGTTTCAAGAAAACAAGAGAAGCCAAAACCTATACAAAGACCCAAACAAATACCAAAGCTGTAGTGTTTGAATTCAAACAAAGAAGACAAAATAATAGTCATTTTTTTTAATTGCTTTGGTAAGATCAATTGCATAAACCAATATAATTATCATAACAAAATTAAACCAAGAAAAAATATTAATCAAATCAAAATCTTAACTTTGCCAAGACCATTCCCACATGAAATTCACATGCCCCCACTTATTTCTCCTATTCTTCTATTTCCCCCCAACTGAACCATTTTCAAACCAAAATATTAAATTAAAAGAATTCCAGATTCAAACCCCTAAAATCCAGCTATC
The DNA here is from genome assembly GCA_038501285.1 of Penstemon eatonii. Classification (NCBI taxonomy): domain Eukaryota; kingdom Viridiplantae; phylum Streptophyta; class Magnoliopsida; order Lamiales; family Plantaginaceae; genus Penstemon; species Penstemon eatonii. The sequence goes on along the minus strand of CM076715.1, from coordinate 51,923,207 downwards.
TTTTCTTAACTGCTCCACCTTGATCACTTGACTCTTTAAATGCATACATTTATTAAAATTTAAAGTAAAAAATTAAAAACCATATTTTGTAACATATTTCATCCACTTATTCTCATTCAAATTTCATTCTTTTGTATCTCTCATCGTGATGAAAGAAGAGAATCATGAACAAGAGAAATCCCAATTAGCAACACAGATTTACGACATATCGATTAATCGTGCAATTTCTTGTGTTCATCTTTATCAGCGATCGCCATTTATCGATTGGTACCTCATCCTTAAAGTAAGTGAAATTTTAATGTTAAAATTTCTTAATATATAGTATCATTTTTCTCTGCCATGGTACCTTTTCTTTTGTAATGGGTACATTTTGTTACAGATCAATGAAAATGCAGAATTAGATGCCATAAGGAAGCAATACCATAAGTTAGGTAAAAATGAAATATATTAATTAATTTATTAATTCTAAAGTTTGATGCTTCCATTAATTCTTGATAATGTTTTAATTTATATTTTCATGGAGCTTTACTTCTGCATCCTGATAAGAACAAACACTCAAAGGCTGAAACTGCATTCAAACTTGTGTCTGAGGTATATTTTCTTTTAATTTATTATATGTTGAAATTGTTATTATATTTGGGCAAATCATTTAGATAGATATCCTGTTTGTTTTGTCAATATTATTAGGAAATCAAAAACTAATTGTGTAACTAAAGTTGAGTTAATGACAATTTATTCCTCTCGAGAGATGAGCTAAATTGTTTCTTTAAATATTTTCACAGGGAGGGTAAAAATCTTTTTTTTTTTCAAATTACAGGAAAATTAGATTTAACATTATGCATATTACAAAGGAGTAAATTACAGTTAATTTTGCAGCTCCTTGATTGATTAATGAATATGAATGATGTTTAGGAAACAATTACCTTAAACTCCTTTGGTTAAAAATATTAGGTCAGATTGAGTGTATTGTGAATAATATCTTGTTTGTTAGCACTGATAAATGGGTGAAATACACTTTCCCCCCTTAAAGTATGGAGGTGACATCAGTTACCCCCTTAAAGTATCAATTGTAACACTTATCCCCCTCTGGTATAGTTTTATAGTTTTTATTCCAAAAATACCCCCGCCCCTTTTGAAACAAATACATTATTTCTTTATTAATTTATCAAAAAATATTTATGTTAATTATGAATTCATTCATCCACCAGATAATATTATATTTCAATTTCTACATTTATTCGATTTCCTTCGATTTTATAGTCTCAAAATTTTTCTTTATTTTCGTCTCATTTTTTTTCTTGATTTATGTTTCAATTTGTTTTCTTTATTTTAAGTTTCAATTTTTTATATTTCTATCTCAATTTTTTTCGCCATATTTTTCTATGTTTTTATTTGATAATAATTATCTCATTTATTTTCGATACGAATTATTATTATAAATATTGAGTAATTCTCCTTTGAATTCTTTTCGCAAAATTCACGGTTGACACCAAGCCATATTATGTTTTAATTTCTTCATTTCTTCATCAACTTTTTTTTATTAATTATGAATACATCCATTTGCTTCTTTTGGATAAAAATTTGAGAAGAGAATGAAGAAGAAATTTGAGATTAAAAAAAGTATGGTAAAAAAATGAAGAAATTAAAACATAATGTTGTTTGGTGGATGAATGGATTCATAATTAATAAAGAGACAATTTTATTTTTATAAATTAATAATGATATTTTAATTTATGAAAGGGGCGGGGGTAGTTTTGAAATAAAAACAGAGAGGGGTAAGTGTTACAATTGATACTTTAGGGGGTAACTGATACACCCCCATACTTTAAGGGGTGAAACTGTATTTCTCCCTTGATAAATAAAATGGGTCGATCCATAAACAAGTGATAACCATACCACTTTTATATACACTAAAACTTAATAAAGTTATCTCATATTCAATCATATAAATTGAATTGGATCATTTTACTAATCCGCCCTTAATTTGAATCATGTGTTAGGAATTATTACCTTAATTTTTATAAAATTTTATAAACATGGTGTAGGACGAATATTTTGTATTTTATAAATTAAATAGATCATTTTATAAATACTGTAAAGGGAACCTCAATATCTTCTTATTATTTCTTATCTAAGCTAATGTCAATTTATGTTCACTGTGAAATCATAATATTCAATTTACCCTCCTTAGAAAATTTAGAGGAGCAGTTTGTCTCTTTCATCCAGAGAGTATAATTCACTCGCCGAAATCGAGGGTAGGAATGAAAAGTGTTTTCGTAATAATACAAGGGGTACGTGCAACATTTATCATAACAGAGAATAAAGTGCTACACTTATTATAACACGAGGGGATAAAATAACACATTTATCATAATACAGGGTGGTAAAGTGCCACATATAAGAGGGGTAGTCTTATTAATTAGTCTTTCACCCGTGTTATGATATGAGGTAAAATGCTCTTTTTTCAATTTAAATTGTCATTAACTCTTTCTTATTTCATTTTCAAAGTTATCCTATGTATGGAATCATCATATTATCACATATCAGACTTGTAACATCTATACTATAAGGATAAATACCACTAATAGTCCTCTTATCATTAATTTTTTACATAATGATTCCTCTTGTGTTCTTTTCCTCATGTTAGCCCCTTTTATGAATTATTTGTTTGACTTTGATCATTTAGAAATGGTCTTTTACTTATAGTGATACACTTAGTCCCTTATAGAATTGTTTTATATCAATTTTGTCCCTCACAGAACTATTTCTCTATCAATTTAGTCCCTCATAAAAATGATCAAACTGAAACAAATAATTCAAAGTGGGGACTAACGTGTGAAAAAAACACAAGAGAAATCACTCTGTAAAAATTTAATGATAAGGAGGACCATTAGTGGTGTTTACCCATACTATAAATAAGAGAAGTCACGTCATGCTACACTAATTTTTTGATATTCCTACTTTGCCCTTAATACTTAAATTAACTTAACTATTAAACTTTTAACTTCTTCACTTAACAAAATAACATTTCTTACCATAACAGGCATATTTTTGTTTATCCAATGATGCAAGAAGAGCAGCATTTGATTCAGAGAGGAAGAAGAACACTTCTTGCAGTGAATGCAATAAAAATCCATACATCACCAACAACAACGCTACAAGCATAAAGATTTCAAAATCCCATCAAGAATGCTCGCGGTATAATCGAATAAAAAAGCGTATGAACGAGCTTCGAACCAAGCTAAAAGATGAGGCAACAATCATAGAGAAGTGTTTGATTGTAAAAAGCAGTGTTAGAAGAACAGAATCACCTGTTTTCAATCCATCAGATTATTATCAGTATAAGGGATATCCTCATCACAAGAAGGTAGAGAATTTAAGGGCTGGATTTATGATTGGGAATAGATGCATTAACAGTCCTACAAAGAGTGAGTCTGCAGTATTTGGATATAGATCAGAAAATGAGTGTTTTATGTCTAGATCTGCTAGTATGAGAGGTCAATAAATATAATATTAGAGTTAATGACTATTTACCCTCTATGATATTCATAATGTTCAATTTTCCTCCCTGTGATTCGAGAAAAAAGGTATTTTATCCATCTGTAATGTTATAGAAGTTTTACACCGCTTCCTTAACATTTTTATATGCGGCACTTTACCACCCGTGTTATGATAGATGTGTACAAAATATTTTTTATGCTCAATCTCAATTTCAGCAAATGAGTTACACTTCCAAGGTGAAAGAGGTAAATTGCTCTTTTTCATATCGCAAGAGAGTAAATTGAACATTATGTATTTCATAGGAGGTACATTGCCATTAATTATATAATCAGTACCGGCCCAGCCCATAGGCAATTTTGGTGTTTGCCTAGGGCCCCAAATTCTTAGGGCCCTTCCATGCTTATCTATATTAAGGGCCCAAAGTGTTAGTTTTTTTATTTTTTTATACATTGAGCCCAACTAATTAAAGCTCATATAATATAATAAAAAAAAATCTGAAATTCTGTCTCTAAAGTCTAAAGCGGCAGTCATTTACTGCTTTTCTCCTCTCTCTCTCTCTCTTCGAATTCAGTCCAAAACAGAAGAAAAAAAATTGATTAGTTCTTATCCAAATAGACTAACCAATTGATATATTTAATCAAATATTTAATCATATAAATTTGATTAGTTCTTATCCAAATACATATATTTGTTATAGAATTATATTCACTATACCTGTAACAGTGGCTTCTGCTGAAAGAAGTTTTTCCAAATTAAAATTAATAAAAACATGTTTACGTTCGACAATGACACAAGAAAGATTAAGTGACTTAGCTATTTTGTCTATAGAAGAAGATATGTTAGAAGAATTAGAATATGAAGATTTAATAAACGCTTTCGCATCTAAAAGAGCAAGAAAAATAAATTTTACATAAAAAAATAAATTATATAAGGGCCCCATTTTTTTATTTCGCCTAGGGCCCCCAAAACCCTTGGGTCGGCCCTGTATATAATACTAGTGTTGACAATGGAGCGGATTTAAATCCGGGTATGATTTGAATCTGATTTATCAGGACTTTTTTACAATCAAGGATTCGTCGAATATGATCATATTAAAAAGATTTACAACTTAGAATAAATAAAGCGAATATGAATTTAAGTCGAACTATTTTTCAGTGAGACCAAATAAAATGTTGACACTATATATACATTATGTTATATAAACACAATATCTTATTTGTTGATATTTTCATTTACCTAACAATATGAATAAACTGATACATTATCGATATTGTTGTGCCCCGATAAGAACATTTAACTTCTTCAAAGCCAAAATATTAGAAAGATGTTTTTTTTTTTTTTTTTTTTTTTTTTTTTTTTTTTTTTTATCCAAAAGGGCAATAACTGTCTATCCCTATCAACTAGCTAGCTCATGTATAGTGTCTAGTGGTTCTTCCATCAAGTGCATGATGAGTGTGTTATCGTTAGGGTAGTTATTTCCAGTCGGACACGACTCGCCAATGTGAGGATCGGCAGGTCAATCAAGCTTCTCCTCGATTTGTTTAGGGGATCCTAACCTGCAATCAAAGACAACTACGTCAGGTTAATGCCGGTGGTTACCCGACGATAACCCTCCGATGCTTAAGTAAGTGTCGAGATGAGCTGGAGATCGGAGTGTATTTATTGCTTCCAGAGTGCGTACCTTTCACCGTATTAATGAGGGCTATTTATAGCTTTTTAGATGGATCGCCGGGTCGGATCGTGATTGAACGTCTTGATTCGAATATGGATCCTTAGCAACTGGTTCGATCCGATTGCAAGCGGGTCAAGTTCAATAGGACGTCGGATAACATGTCGAATGAGAAGAAGGGATCAAGGTTGGTGCCGACATCTGATGAGTTGTTTGTGCTTGATATAAACTCACGGGATGAGGTTCTCGATATAAGTCAATCGATGACGAAGATTTGGTACATCAAGAGTCCCCCAAGTTCTAGAGTTTGAGTGTAAGTCGAACTCTTGAAATTTAAATTAGTGTGAGTGTGAGTTTTTAATTCTGCTAGTATCATTGGAGTCCCCCAAGTTCGAGGTTTCGACCATAAGTCGAAGTCTGGAACTTAAAAGGTCGGAACGGAATTTCCCGCCATGGTGTCTATGGTTTCGCGCCTTTGAAGATTGTAGGGTTTAATTTGACGGGAATTCCTAGATTTGGGGGTGGAAGATGAAACGTCGCGTCTTTTCGGGGGGGCTTTGTGCAAATTTCGTGAAGCGGTAGTTCGTGCGCCTATATATAGGTCGGTTGTTCTACCTGTGCTTTTATACTGCGGTAAAAATTATTTGTGACGTCGGAGCTTTGTACACATATAAGAGGGAGCTTCATCGATTTCAGTGCTAAGCTACTCGAAAAGATGTCGGATAGCGAAGTATCGAGTCCGGAGAATGTTCATGTGGAGGATGTTGTCGAGTCAGTCTTCGGTGGAGAATTAAATCGACAGGAAGTCAACGAATGTTTTATACCTGTAAGTGGTGGTCAGGCTTATGACGACGATGAAGATGAAGAGGAAAAGAGGCTGGCGTATCATGAGTTTCAAGCTGGGGATTATAAAAGACCGTTGTCGACCTGGCTGTCGTCGTTCTCGATTGCAGAAGGTTGGGTTTTATCGGCTCCGAATAAGGTACAACGAATGCACAACCCTCCGAAGAAGATAATAGCCATACACGAGGCGTCGATGGAATGTGGATTTCGAGTACCCATCGCTCCTGAGCTGGCTTCGATTCTTAATTATTTGGGTGTCGTACCTGCCCAGATCGTTCCGAATGGCATGTCGATGATTTTGGGATTTATCGTCGTCATGAAAGCTTTTAGACAAGAGCCGTCGTTCGGCAACTTTTGGTGTTTATTCACGGTGAGGGAGTCTCCGAAGTCGGGCGAGGGCTTCTACCAGGTCAAGTCTAGGGGGAATAAGAACAGTTTTCTTACTAATGCCGAAAGCTCTCATGGGAAGGGATGGAAAGCCCGATTCGCGTTTCTTAGACCACCAAAGGGGCAAAAGCTAAATGTTACATCGTCCTGGCGTATCGGTCCTATCGATGTACAGAGGCCTCCACCACCGACACTGTCGCCGCAATTTCTGGACAATCTGCGTAGATTTTGCCTTGATGTGAAGGTTCTTACCCAAGAGCCACATCTTCGAACATGTGGGTTATCTGCGTCCAAAAAGAGGGGCGATGATCCTTCATTAGAGGAACTTCTTAGAGGCGCTATGCTTGCGCCCAAAGGGAAGAAAAAGGAAGCTCTAGAGGCCGAGATTCAGCGTAAGTGGCCACATGGTTTTAGCGCCATGGCTGGACCTAGTACGGAGAGACGAGCTAAGAGCGTTGGTGATCATGAGGCTCGTCGTATCGAGGTTAAGCGAGGAAAGAGGCCTCGAGTGGAGGAGAAGACGGAAATGAAGACAAGAAATGACCCCGTCGTTCCGATCGCGGATGATAGCGACAACAGCTCTGATGACGATAAGTTTGATCTTAGTTGGTCAATATCTACCCGAGCTCGAGCATCCCGGAGGTTTGGGCTCAAGTGATTTGGTTCTTCAACGAGGTTCAAATGATGCTGGTTTCAAAAGTTTCATTCATAGCATCTTTAGTCGCGATCAGAGGTGGTTGTCGAGGAAGTCGCTGCAGAAGAATTTACATACTTCAGGGCGAGCAGTTTCTGCGGTAAGTATTATTTCCCGATATCATCTTTTCTAATTTTGATAAGGAATCGTATATCAGAGGTTATTTGTCTTGTTTTATGCAGGTGATACAATATTTGTTCCAAGGCTACCTCCAAGCTGACCTCGCGCAACAAGAACTGGAGAGGCTTAAGGCCGAGCATGATGTCGCGATAAAAGAGCGAGAGCAGCAACTCGATGAGGCTATAAAACAGCTCAGTATCGCCACCAGGGAAGTCGAACGTGTTCGAGCTGGGTATCCTCCAGAAGCTAGGGTTGTTTCCCCTGGCCAACGTCTAGCGATTGTGAAGAAGTTTCTCGCATCCCCTGTTTATGAACACCTTGCAGATGCTAGAATGGGAGATTCCCTGGTCGAAATGCATGAGAAGACCATCAAACAATGTCAATATAGAGGTTTCCTTACCGCAGATTTTGATCCTTCAATGATAGGGGCATCGCTCGATGAGCAATGTCGACCCCCTGTGCTTGTCGGTATAGATGAAGAAATCGAAGCTGCTCGAGCGCATGAGTTCGGATGCTTGATTTCACCAGATTAGTTGTAGCTAGGTTGTAGTTTGTAGACATAGGGCTCTATCGAGAACTTTTTGATTGTATTGATAAATTGGCGATATATCGCTCTGATAAATATATAATTTTCTACGCGTTTCTCATCGGTTTATCGATTTTGACTTTCGTAAATGGGCTAAAATTTGGGCCAACTTATTTATTTCGAAAAGAGTGTAATTGGGCCGAAGTTTGGAAACCATTCTTTTCAAATTGAACCGCCACACCTATTCAAATGATTTGCCTTTGGGCGCGCTCTTTGGGATTCTTGTCTATATATAGCAGTGAAAACTCAACTGTTTATATATACGTAAAACTTCTTGGGCGGATATTATTGTCGGAGCATTGGTCGATCAGCGTTAGTCAACAGCTTCTTAGTCGGAGTATCCATTCCCTCTTAGGTATTTCTAACTCTTCCTTTTATTTATGTCTCGTGTGTCGAAGTCGGTAGGGAATGAATCAGTCGGGGAGGGGGAAGGTATGTCGGTAGGTTCCGTAAGTCGTTCGGAGAAGGAAGTTATAATTCCTTCCGGGTCGAAGTCGGACCGTCATCGAACGAAAGAATTATTCAGCGCCATATCGGCATGTCGTTTACGTATGTCGGATGAGTCGTTATTGTCGAAATACCAATTCCCGTCAGGTTGGGGTATTAAAGTGCCATCCTCGGATGAGAGAATGAACGATCCTCCGAGTGGTTATAGGACTTTTCATATTGATAGTTTGGAAAATGGACTTCGTTTTCCTTTAGCGAGTGAATTCATCGATATAGTGAATGGTCTAGGATTGTGCCCAACTCAGTTGGTTCCTAATGTTGTCGGGTATATCATAGCATTTTGTATTGTAATGAAAGCAATTGGTCAACCCGCGTCTTTTGCTAACTTCTGTGGTCTTTTCGATGTGCGTCCATCTCCTCAGTCCAACGAAGGTTTTTACTTTGTTCGGTCTAAACCCAGAGTTAAGTTTCTTAGCGATTTAAAGTCGTCACATGGGAAAGGTTGGAAAAATAGGTTTATTTTCGTTCATGGCCCTGAGAACTACGTATGGAGGACGACACGTGAGTGGAGGTCGGGCGGCATTCTTTTGAATAACCTTCCCGAACCTTCGTGGGGGCCCAACTTTCTTTCGCAGTTGTCGGAATCGACATACGACACCAACGTTCTTCTGCGGGAGCCTATTTTGAGTCTAGGAGGAATGTCAATGGCTCCCTTTCCTGTTGATTGTCCTACCTTAGGTAGTTTGATCGTACTTGTACTTGCTTGAATAATACATTGATGTATTCTTTTAATATATTTGCTTATGCAGAAGTAAGTGTCGTTCCGATGGCGCATCGAGCTATGAGAGCCATATGGAAGTCCCAGAACATCGGGAAGCCACCCGTGCCATCGTCTCCTGCTCCCGCGACCGACCAAGCCTCCAAGCCTCTTGGTCATTCGAGTAACGTACCACCGCAGCCGAGTGATCGAGTGGAGGTAGAGTTTGAAATCGATAAGGGAAAAAGGCCAGCATCGGCTGAGGTCGATCAAGCAGAGGTACCAAGTACGAAAAAGGCAAAGCTGGATGATCAGGTGACTCCTACGAGTAGTGAGATTCCTGCCCCTGCCGGAGGTAACCTCGAGGCCATCCTTGAGGATCATAAGAGAAAATTTGGAGCGAGGGTTGCTGATACCTCGATGATGAATCCTGCGATTTTGGATTCTTCGATTACTTCTCAAGCGTGGGAGAAATTCTTGTCAATAGTGTCCTTCGAGGACCATGCCACGCTATTGAAGAAAGAGGATGCGGATATCCTGCGTCTTCAGGCATCCCTATTGCTCTCGGTATTTTCTTTTTCGATATGTACTTACGTTCTTCTTTCTGTAGTTTTTATTAAGGGTGCACCTTCTTTTTATTTTGTAGTTGAGCCAAACTATCTATTCTTCCGCTGCTCGACATGCTAGTATGAGAAAACGTCTTGATAAGAGCCAGAATTCTTATTCTCACTCAAAGAAAAAGGTCGGGCAGCTGCAGGGGAAGATAAAGGAGTTGGAGGGGAGAGAGGCTGTTCTGGAGACCGAGGTGACGACGAAGGATAGTCGTATTGCCGAGTTGGAGGCAAAGCTCGAGCAAAATGAGAAAGAGTACTCCCTGAAGCTGAAGGAGCAGGTTGCCGAGAGCTTCGAATTGGGTCGACAAGAAGGCCAGAGGAGTCGTGGTGAAGCAACCGCCGCAGAAAGGAAGGCTATCGTCACTGAGTTCTTCAATAGCATTGTGTACGAGGAGCTTGTCGATCGCCAGTCTGGAACAGATCTGTCGAAGATGTTCGAGAAGGGCTGGAAGCAATGTCGGGCGCTCAGCTTTCTGAATGATCGTTTCGACGAGTCGAAGCTGAACGTTACCTTTGATGAAAACGGTGCTCCTGTTGATATGGGCTTCTTGATCGACGAAGGTTCCAACGACCCTCCCGAAGAACATGAATTCGGATTTTTGCTCGAGCTGCAAGCGAAAAAGCTCCAAGCTGAAGGTGCTGGTCAAGGAGATGAACCTCCCAAGTCGACAACTTCCGAGCATCTTGAACTTCTTAATTTTCAAACTCATAACGATTGTTGACGGCATTTGTTTTGGCCTTGAGTTGAAAAAACTTCTATTTCCTCAAAAGCTCGGTTCGTTGGGTATCGAGTTGCGTGTGGGCGGCGCATTTTGTTGTTTTATATGTTATTTTCTGAGGGTTCTGAATATTTCCTTTTTAAACAATTGGTCGCATTCCTTTTCGGACTTTGCTTATATGTCGTATGTTTAATTTATGCATGTTAGGTTGGACATTTAGTCCTATTCGTCGTGTTTGCCATCGGATAATATCTTGCTCTTGAACCTCCGAGTAGGATTGATGAATGTTACCCATTTTTCGTCGCTTAGTTGTGTCAATTCGTTTAAACTGAGATGTACATATCTAGTTTTATCGAAAAGTGTATATAAGAAAGGTCTTTTATAGGTCGACGCATGAATTGATTTGCTCGACGTCGTTGGGTCTGGTTCGTAACCTAACAATCGGTCTATTGAAAGCGTGGGGTAGTTGAGGCGGTCTGCGCATTTAATGGATGCAATCTCAGCCGTTGATCGTGATCCTTATTTAACCGTTAGATGCAGTTCGCGTTGGTTACCTCGGGTAGCGTAACGGTCGGCTATTTTAATGCATTCCATCTGGATCGTTGAGCCTGACAATTCTGGGCCGTTAGATTGGATGGGCCAGTCCTATAAATAAGTAGCAACCTTGTCACCGTACGTCATACCAAAATTGTACCAACATGTTCTACTTAAAGAAACATCCGAGGATGATACTCCTCGATAGTACGTTCCTTGATATCAAATTATCGAAGGGTCCCTTTTCCTTCTTTGGGGCCTTTCATCCTACTCGACCTTCAGATCGAGGAAAAAGAGATGTTTATCGCTTTCGATTGGGTGGTATCGGTAAAGGGAATACTTCAATGGGTGGGCCTCGTTGTTTGAATGGGTGGCATCGGTAACGACAACGAGGTCTGCCCGGGGGCATCTCGGAATCCTCATTGGCTCGGCACTCTGCAACATATGCCGAGTCCTCGATGATTTCGAGGCGCTCCCGAGAACTCGAAGGGCAGGGGTGAGGTAGAAGGTATGTCAGCCGCCCAGAGAGTGGAGGAGTTAAAGCGCCAAAAGTTGGGCGACTTTTTCCTCTTCTGTCCTTTGGTCGAATCGGATTGACACATCAGCCATGGTCAATTTATTGACTGAGATGGTGTGTCGATCTGGTAAGCAAGCTGCAATTAAAAAGATCCTCCTGTCCTTCGCTGACGCCGAGGGTGAATCGTCCCCTCAAGGCCTCGATCAGCGAGAGATAAAGCTATAGGCAAAAAACCTCCATATTTAAGCCTATAGCTAATCCGAAGTCGGGCGTTATCAGCGGTCCTCGGTCGCCGAATTTGTAGGAAAACTCGGGATTTCCTCAACTTAGTTGATCGACCAATGTAATAGTTTGTAATAGGTTTTCAATAGCTGCAGTAGTCGACTTGATTTGTACTTTTGTATGTATTTCGATACAATGAATAAAATAATTTTTATACTTTCTTGACTTGTTGCCTCTTATGTCGAATTTCGAATTCTACTTTCAAACGTAGTAGTCGACTTATTGATACTTAACTTTTTAATTCTTCCAAGACGTCGACAATTGACACTTGAACTCTTATATTTTTGAAGACGTCGATAATTGGCAACTTAAACTTTCATTTTCAATTGGATGCCTTTATCATAATCGAGATACGTTAATTATAACCGATGAAACTTCACTATAATCGAAATACGTTAACACTTAGCTTATTCGTAGCTTTCGTTTGGCGATTTCGACGATTTGGAGATTTCATCCCGAATGTCGACGTTGATTCTTAGCTTATTCGTAGCTTTCGTTCGGTAATTTCGACGATTTGGAAATTTCATTTGGCGATTTCGACGATTTGGAGATTCCATCTCGATGCCTCAGCAGCTATCGAGGAACATTTGGCGATTTCGACGATTCGTAGATTTCATCCCGATGCCTCAGCGGCTATCGAGGAACATTTGGCGATTTCGACGATTCGTAGATTTTATCCCGATGCCTCAGCGGCTATCGAGGAACATTTGGCGATTTCGACGATTCGTAGATTTCATCCCGATGCCTCAGCGGCTATCGAGAAACATTTGGCGATTTCGACGATTCGTAGATTTCATCCCGATGCCTCAGCGGCTATCGAGGAACATTTGGCGATTTCGACGATTTGGAGATTCCATCTCGATGCTTCAGCGGCTATCGATCTATGTGATAGCATTTAGAGATTAACAAAAGAACTTTGCATTAGATTCAAAATAAAGGAAAGATTGTTACTTTCCAGGAAATTACAAAAACAGCTGAAAGTATAGACAAACTAAAGAAAATTTCTCAAGTGTAGAATTTTCTGAGGTTTCTCCCGTTCCAGGTTCTCTTCACGGGTTCTCCTTCCATCGTGTTTAATCGATAAGCCCCCTTCTTTCCGACTTCGATCACTTTGAAAGGACCTTCCCAATTGCAGTCAAGTTTAGCTTTTTTCTTCGAGACATCAATTCGTTTCAGCACGAGGTCTCCTACCTAAAAAAATTTTAATCTTACATTTTTATCATAAGCCTTCGCCATTGTGGTTTTGTAGGCTTGTATTCTCGTAGAGGCCCTCTCTCTTCTTGACTCCAATTGATCGAGTTCGAAGTTCCTTTCGTCATCGTTGTTCGATTGACTGTAAAGATCAACTCTCGGAGATGGTACTTCTAATTCTGCTGGGGCCACTGCTTCGGAACCGTACACCAGGCTAAAAGGTGTTTCTCCTGTTGCCGTTTTTTCTTTAGTTCGATTAGCCCAAATGACCAATGGCAATTCATCGAGCCAGGCACCTCCAACTTTCGATAGCCTCTTCTTTAATAATCTTAAGATTTCTCTGTTAGTCACCTCGGTTTGTCCGTTGGTCTGCGGGCACCCAACCGAGGTGAACCGCTGTATGATCTTGTGCTTCGCGCACCAGTCGGTAACTCTTTTTCCCGTGAACTACGCACCGTTATCAGAGACGATCACCCTTGGGAGTCCAAACCTACAGATTATCGACCAATAGAAGTTGACGATCTGAGTTTGGGTGATTTGTTTTAACGGAACGACCTCTATCCACTTGCTAAAATATTCGACTCCCACCAGCAGGAATCGTTTTTGTCCTCTTGCCACCGGTAGTGGTCCGACTAAGTCTACACCCCACTGATCGAAGGGCCAAGCAATTGAGATCGACTCCATTAACTGGGCAGGTTGATGAGGCATGGTAGCATGATATTGACACTTGGCGCATTTTTTGGCATAGTTGTTCGCGTCTTTCACCAAAGAGGGCCAATAATATCCCAAACGAGATATTCTGATCGCCAGTGCTCTGCCGCCCGAATGGCTTCCACAAGAACCTTCATGAACCTCCTTAATAATCAAGTCGGTTTGCGGCGATGCTATGCATTTTTGGAGTACCCCGATAATGGATCTTCGGTACAAATCATTATTGATAATAGCGTAATGTGGTGCCCGGTATTTGAGTCGTCGCGCTTCTGTGCGATCGGTTGGTAGTGTTCCCTTGATCAGATAATCCAATAACGCAGTTTTCCACGTCGGTTCAACGCTTTCAAGATTAAGAACTTCCGCGAACAGAACGTCGCTCCGCGTGTCGATGGCAGGTTTGCTTGATACCATTAGTGTTATCTTTCTAGAAGTGATTCCTTCTATCAAATTTCCGAACTTTGAGACTGCATCGGCTCTCGTATTTTCCGTCCGTCTTATGTATTCCAACTGAAATGTCTCAAATTTCGAAGCTTGAGCATTAACTAAAGATAGGTATTTGATCATTGAATCCTCTTTTGCTTCGAACAATCCCTTGAATTGTTTCTCGACTAACTGTGAATCGGTGTAAGCCACAAGATTCTGAATTCCTGTCTCGGTTGCCATTTTTAAACCAGCCAATAAGGCTTCGTACTCCGCCTCGTTGTTAGATACTATAAAATCCAATTTTAAAGCAAATTCCAATTCTACATCGTTGGGGCCTTGGATGTAAATTCCTGCACCTCCTCCTACAGATGTTGACGACCCATCGACATGAAGCAACCGATTTTCTTTTTTCTCTTCGTCTATCTGAGTGCTCTCGAGAACAAAATCAGCCAATATCTGCCCTTTTATCGACGTTCTGGGTAGGTATTCGATATCATATTCCCCCAACTCCACGGCCCATTTGATTAATCGTCCCGACGCGTTTGGTTTAGATAACGTCTGCCTCAGTGGTTGATTAGTCAGGACGACGATCTTATGGGACTGGAAATAAGGTCTCAACTTTCGGGTTGTGGTTATTATGGCGAGGGCAAACTTTTCTATCACAGAGTAATTCTTTTCCGGGCCTTGCAAAACTCTACTCACGTAGTATATTGGGTAGTTGTTTTTGGCTTCCATTCTCACCAAAACCGAGCTGATTGCTTGTTCAGAAACGGCTATATAGAGATGGAGATCTTCATTGCCCTGTGGTTTAGCCAGAAGAGGAGGAGATACGAGATATTCTTTTAGCTGTTCGAAAGCTCTATTCCTCTTTCGTTTACCAGGTATCCGAGGAATTTTCCCGACCTAACTCCAAAGGTACACTTTGCTGGATTGAGTTTCATACCATATTTCCTCATTATATCGAACGCTTGTTTGATATGGACCAAATGGTCGTTCTCGTCAAGACTCTTTACTAACATGTCATCAACATATACCTCCATTGATTTGCCGAGCAACGCTTCAAACATTTTGTTGACTAGTCGTTGATAAGTCGCACCCGCGTTTCTTAGTCCAAATGGCATTACTTTGAAAAAGTAGACGCCCATCTCGGTGATAAATGCTGTTTTCTCTTGATCTTCGAGGGCCATAAAAATCTGGTAGAAACCCTGGAAGGCATCCATCATACTTAGGATCGCACAGCCCGCCGTAGAATCGACTAAAGAGTCGATCCTTGGAAGGGGATACGGATCTCTTGGGCAGAGTTTATTTAAGTCAGTGAAGTCGTTACACATTCTCCACTTCCCACCTCCTTTAGCGACTAAAACGACATTACAGAGCCACTCCGTGAATTGAATCTCAGCAATGTAGTCGGCGTCCAAGAGCTTCCGTACCTCTTCTTTTATTATCCTGTTTCTTTCTGGGCCAAAGTTTCTCTTCTTCTGCCTGGCAGGACGAGACGAAGGGTCAATGTTGAGTCTATGGACAATGATTTTTGGGTCGATTCCCTGCAAGTCGGTGGTTGACCATGCAAAGACGTCCACGTTTTCCCTTAAGAACTCGATTAGTTGAGTCTCCAGCCCTTCAGAGAGCTGAGTCCCTACCCTGGTGGTTTTCGACGGTTCCCCAGGAACCAATTCAATCGATCTGTGCCCTTCCAAAGGCTCGATTCTTTCAAACTTCCTCTTCTTGGAATTTAGCTCTTCTTGTTTTTCCTTCTTCTCTTGTGTCTCATCTAGCTTGATTAATTCATTGGTGTCGATAGCGTCAGCCGGTTTGAATCTAACTTCCGCACCTATCTTACGGGCTTCCGCGCCAAGCTCTTCATTCATCGTTTTTTGATTGAGGGAAACTGTATAGCAATCCCATTCTTCTTTTAGGTTTCCTACAACTTCCCCAACTCCTTGAGTCGTTGGAAACTTTATCTTTTGGTGATAGGTGGAAATGATGGCTTGAAAAGCGTTCAGGGCGGGTCTCCCCAGAATAACATTATAAGCACACTGTGCCTCGACCACCAAAAATTTTATCATCCGGATTTTCGAGTTGCCTGCCTCTCCCAAGGTGAGCGACAGAGTTAAGGTACCTTTAGGAACGACCTGAGCTCCTCCGAAGCCGATCAAAGGTGTAACTACTGTTCCCAAAGGAGTCGGACCGAGGTCCATTCTTTCCAACGCGTCTAAGAAAAGGATATTCGCAGAGCTCCCCGAATCTATCAGGATTCTTTTGACGGTAGCTCCAGCAACTTGGGCCGTGATTACCATTGGGCAATCCGGTTCATCCTGGTCGTTAAACGACATGTAATCCCTCTGACGATCAGAGTCATCGAACCCCACTATCTGATTTTGCGACGTGGGTCGTATTGAGAATATCTCCTTTCGCTCATTCACACTCCCCTCTCGGAGTACTCGAGAAACAACTCTCCTCGAGTTCTTACTGTCTCCTCCAGCTGGTCCTCCTGATATCATATTGACAATGGTTCCATGCTGGGCTCTTCTGGGCTGCTCCTCTCTGGTGTCCTGATTATGATTCCTTTTTGGGGGAGATCGAGTCCTTGACCGATTATTGCGTGGTCGATTTGCGACATGGTCATTATTTGGTATTTTCGCATAGCCCGTTAGATGACCTTCTGCTATTAATCTTTCTATTTCGTCCCTCAACTGATAACAGTCGTCCGTATCGTGCCCTCTTTGTCTATGAAAACGACAATATCTTCTTGAGCTTGGATTGTCTCTGATAGCAACTGGCTTTCTCAACAAATTTTTGTCTTGTATGGCGAATAAGATTTCCGACCTAAGTTTTTTCAATGGAGTATAGTTGTCGTAGTACTCTTTATTTGATCTTCCTGCTCCTTGCTTTCCTGGATTAAAGTTTCTTTCTTCCCCGTATCCTCTCCTGTTTCTCCTTTCATTATACCGATTGTTCGGAATTCTTTCTTGAGGTCGATCCGCGACGATGATTGGCTGCTTATCTTCGGATTTAGCCAACCCAAAGAAGGTTCCTCTTAGCTTGTTCATTTCTTCCTCATTCATGTACTGATTGGCCATTTCCATTAATTTTTCATATGTTGATGGATTTTCTCGAACTATGGCACTGGCGAATCCTCGGTTCAATGTGCTTTGAAACAAGACAGTAATCAAGAAGTCCACCCTTGGCATCTCGACTTTCAAGAGCTCGTTGTTAAATCTTCCCATAAAACTTCTAAAACTCTCATCAGGTTTATGTATGATAGAGTATAGGTGATTGGCAGGGGGTCTAACTGCCCTTTTGCTACCGAACTGGCTCATAAACTTGTCGCAGAGTTGATCGTAATCGAGAATGGATTTCTCTTCTAATCTTCCAAACCACGACTGCGCCATTCCAGATAGCGTTGTCGAGAAAGCTTTAGCCGCTACATTATCCGAGATACCGTGGAGTTGCATCTGGAGATTGAATGAGGCTAGGTGCTCGTCAGGGTCTTCGGTTCCAAAGTAACGAGGTAGTTGAGTGGGCAGTCTTTTGTCGAGTGGTAATCTTTCGAAGAAGATTTTGTCGCAAAAGGGTGATTTTCTCAATCGGGAATTCGACACCGGGAGCTCATTTCTCTTTTCTTGTCTGTCTAACTTCTGATGAAGTGACCTTACTTCAGAGGCGAGCTTATTGACTTCCCTAACCGATTGTTGTTCGTGATCCTGCCTCCCTAAGCGCCTAGCTTGACGCTTATCAGCCCAACTGTCGGCTTGGTCCACCTCGACTTCATTTTCGACATCACGAATGATAGGGCGCGGGAGTTTTTGGAGAGGATTCCGATTTCCTCTAGCGGCTTCTACGAGCCACTCTTTCTTGGCATCGTCCAAGAGTGTCTTCAAATCCTCTTTGGTGAGTTGCATAATTGGTGGGGCTGGAGGTCTGGAAGGTCCTCCTTCATCATTGTGTGCATGCTCGGGGTTTCGAGGGAACAAGTTGTCGCCCTGTCCCTTCCCATTTTGATCTCGATTAATTTCTCGCTCTCGAACTAGAGCTGCTTTTGATCTAGTAGTCATCTTTTACGATTCAGAGTTAAAGGTTCCCACAGACGGCGCCAATTGATGAGTGTGTTATCGTTAGGGTAGTTATTCCCAGTCGGACACGACTCGCCAATGTGAGGATCGGCAGGTCAATCAAGCTTCTCCTCGATTTGTTTAGGGGATCCTAACCTGCAATCAAAGACAACTACGTCAGGTTAATGCCGGTGGTTACCCGGCGATAACCCTCCGATGCTTAAGTAAGTGTCGAGATGAGCTGGAGATCGGAGTGTATTTATTGCTTCCAGAGTGCGTACCTTTCACCGTATTAATGAGGGCTATTTATAGCTTTTTAGATGGATCGCCGGGTCGGATCGTGATTGGACGTCTTGATTCGAATATGGATCCTTAGCAACTGGTTCGATCCGATTGCAAGCGGGTCAAGTTCAATAGGACGTCGGATAACATGTCGAATGAGAAGAAGGGATCAAGGTTGGTGCCGACATCTGATGAGTTGTTTGTGCTTGATATAAACTCACGGGACGAGGTTCTCGATATAAGTCAATCGATGAAGAAGATTTGGTACATCAGTGCAAGTCTTAGTTCAAAATGTGGTCTAGCTTGACCAAAGTGTCTGCCACCGAATTTGTCGATATTCTGATGGCGTATAGAAATATTCCAGGGCTTTGCAAGCAAAAAGTCCTACAATCCTCCAATATGAAGTCTAAAGGATGCTCTCTCGTATCAGTCTTCTGAACCAGCTTGTATATCACCTCTGAATCAATCTCCACGATCAGGTTCTGGAACCTTCTCTCCCATGCAAAACTCAAACCATCCCGAAGGGCCAAAAGCTCAACCTTGGTCAATAGAATTAGAGCTCACTTTACGACAGAAGCCAAAAATCCATATTCCTTCATCCATCCTCATTACAGCTCCAATTGCCGCTGAGTTAGTTCTCTACACCCAACTCCCATCTGTATTAAGCTTGGTCCAACCTATATCAGGACGAGATCACGCTTGTACCATCTCTACCCTATGTCTTTGAACCTATGAGCATGGATACTTCAAAAATTTCAAGTATGCAGAGTCGGACTCTTTACGGACTCGGACACGCGTGCGACTCGGCTCGGACTCGCCACGTGGCAAGTCCAAGAAAATACGGTTTTGGATTCGGCGGGGATACGGTCAAGGACTCGGTCAAATGCTCGGTTAAGGACTCGAACTCGGTCAAGGACTCGGTCTTGGACACGGCGGGGGTCTTTTTGCAATTTTTATCAAAATTGTGGGTTTAAATTGAAAATTTGAAACTTAATTAACAAAAATCCTAAAATACTTTTGTGAACTAGTCGATTAAACTTCTACAAAGTACTCTTCCTCTTCATTCCAAACACAAATTAAACAACTCCTAAACTCTCCAATTTCATTCATTTTATAAACCTTAGTTCAAGAATTCTCTTCCAATTTATTCATATTTACAAGTATTTCTCTTTCTCTCTACCTAATTTTTGTGCAATTATATTTTATTTCCTTGAAATTTGAGTTGGGTTTTTATTTTTATTTTTTTTCCATCAACAATGTATACTTTTTTTATAAAAATATTGACATTATGGCCTAAATTACAGTTATTTGAAGTTCTTTTATCTGGTATTTTTATTCAGTGTCGGTGTTGCATTGCTAAACTCCATTGCACCTAAACCATACTCTATCAAGAAATGTATTATCTTTTAACCTCAAGGTAAATTGCTATAAAAAATCTGAAGCAAAAGAAGAAGAAAAACAAAAGAGGGTGGTATTTCTATCTTGTAATAAAAAATAATTTTATTTAAAGATTTCGAATAATTTTTTGTGTAATTGACTAATTGTTATGTACTTTGAGTGATTATTTTTCTTATGAGACTTGTTTTGATATTTTTTTGCATGTGATACTTGTTTTGAATCATTTACGATGTGCTAAGCGTGAATTTCGACATCTTTTGTGATCTTTTCTTTTGATTTTGTGTTTGGAATAATAGATGAATGTTAATTCATTAACTATAATGCTAATTTATTTGATTTTTATATAAATTATATATTTTTTTTTGTTATTTAATATAAGTATTCATGCTGTGTCGTATCTTGAAATTTTTTTAGAAAATGAGTCCCCGAATCCGAATCGCGTCGAGTCCGAATCACCGAGCCAGTCTGTTCAACATAGCTTTGAACCAAATAGTGTGACCGTTAGTTTCAAGCTCAGTGTAACGGAGAAATTTTGAGTTCACGAGGGTACGACCGTAAAATGATTATATTGCATTAAGAAACTTCTTGTAGACAAATATAATGGTGAATCTTTTGCGGGTTCGAATTTAATCCAAAATTCCACCAAAAGTACCTATGTACTTAAATCCAAATGAGATCCGACAAGATCCATAACCCAAATTCAGAGTGATTGCATATGAATCCAAACAATTGACATCCCTAGAAAAAAAACTTAATTTGTTTCACATTTTTCACAAAAATTTCCATTTAATAGACACCAGAATTAGGGTTCTATTTGAAATGATTTTAGCTCAGTTTTGCGAGTCTCGATTTCAAAAAAAATGGTTTAGGTGGTTTCGTTGAAATCTTTAAAATCTCATCTGGTTAAGTTTTGTATATTGAATTTTGTGGTTTTGAAAAAACCGAACCTCGTTTGAATTGAGTTTGGATATTGAAATTTGAGGGGGAAAAATATGATAACTGTCAAATTAATGTATTTTTTATAAAGTTTGAGAGGGAAAGTAGGGAACATGTGTCAAATTAATATTTATAGGTTTCAACCATTTGGATGTAGATTTCTGAATATATTTGTAATGGTTTCATAAACTTTGCCAAACTAAATTTGAAATTTTTTTTGACTCAGCTTTGCGAGATCGGGCCAAACCCCGGCCCTAAAACTTTCAATCAGATAGTAACTGCTGAAAAGAACAAGAAACAAAACTATAATTGAGCAACAAAATTGACATAAGTTCACATTGATTTGTCCAAAAGGGGAAATCATTGTGCTTCTCTTTCATCAAAAAGATTAAATAAGATACTTAATAAATACATCAGAAAGATGTAGACGTGTGAATTAATGAAAGTTTTAATGAATAGATTATCACAGGATTTTGGTACTTTATACCCTAAAATTATAAAGTTTTGATACTTTGAATCCTAACTTAAAAGTTTTGATACTTTGCACCCTGGAATACAATTTAGTTGACAATTTCCATCTTAGTGTCTATTTTGAAGAAAAAAATTAATTGATTGAAGAGTATAATAGTTATTTTCGAATATTTTTGGCACTTTAAACCCTAAAAGTATAAATTTTGACACCTTGCACTCTGAAATATAGAATATTGGCACTTTGCACCCAAAAAATATAATATCTGGCATTTTCAACCCCGACATAATATGATAATCTAAATTATGTAAATAACATGCAATATAATAATATGTTAGATATGTAAACGTGTATTTTAAATACAAAGTAAATAACTTGAGGATACTTAAAAATAAAATGAAGACAAACAGAGAGAAAATGTTAAAATAAGTTATTATAAAATAAATTTAGAATAATAAGTTTATGATTATTCTGCATAAAAAAGACCATTTTATCTCTACATCGCCGACATTCATGAGTATGTTTTTTTTTAAGAAAAATACATTAGGGTGCAGAATGTCATACAAATTATATTTTTAGGGTGCAGAGTACCAAAAAAATTAAATCTGGACGAAAAATGCTAATACTTTATAATTTTAGGATGCAAAATCTATATTGTCAAGGTGCAAAATGAAAAAAAAATTGAAAATAACTATTCTACCATTTTATCAATGCATTTTCTCACTAAAACACACAATATGATGCAAAGTGCCAAAACTTTTAAGTCAGAGTACGAAGTGCCAAAACCATATAATTCCAGGGTGCAAAATACCAAAAACCCATTTTTACATATATTTTGTCATCATATATAGCTTGTCATAATCGAACCAAATTTTGAAAACTATCAATATTAGTTTGATCACCATTAGTCATATAAAATAAAACTTAATTTATCTCCATTCAAGCTCATCAAAAATATATTTTCCAGTACTTTTGCTTTGTTTCAAAGTTTTATCAACAAGAAGTAATCAATCAAAATATTTTATATTTTTGCTTTTACATAACTTAAAGATCATATTTTTTAACCAGATTGGCTAGTACAAAGAGATATTAAAAAGGGTAAAGACTGTTTGTCACTTTGTTTCATCTATAAAGAAAGCTTAATCTTACAAAACACTTTCAGCTGCACCAAAGCAAGTTAAACTCAAGAAACGGACGGGGCCCAGACGACGACTGACCTAAGCGCATATCATTCAACGCTGAGATCGCCATTTTTTACGAAGGGCTGCAACTCCTTTTTGGCCAGCTCCTTTACCGTAGAGTTAGAGGTTTCCAAGAATGCTTTCACTACCTTAGAACTAAAAAACAAGAAAATTTTATTATAAGAGAGAATTACTTTATTGTAAATTTGAAAAGTTATAACAAGGGTTCTAACCTGTGACCTTTAACCCAATCCGCGATTTTCCCTTTCAGAGCTATTTCCCATAGGGTCGAGGCGAATTCAGGGGAGTCTAGAACAAGTTTTCTGAGGGTCCTACTTGAATGGAATTGTTCTAGAAGATGTTCTTCTTTTTGTTCGTCTACCTTAGGCTCGGAAGCAAGAGATGCTATAGATTCATATAACGAGCTTAATTTTTCATCCAATGTGGGATGGAGTATCCCATCAGCGCCTCCTGTGACAACCTACACGTATTTTTGCAATTTACAGAAGTCAATAATACATCGGCTACCAAAATATTCAACCCGATTAATCTACTGGAGATCAAAAAAAGTATATATAATTTAAAATGACATACTTTACAATAAGATCAGAAAATAATTTACCTCATAAATGACATCTTTACCGGATTTAGATCTTAACAAGTCTCCTGCCATCTCACAACATGCATCTATAAGTTTCTGCCAAAACAATGAATGAATGAATGAATGAGTAAAGGTAACAATTGAACTGCCAAAAAAAGTCCGACCGGCAAGGTCAACACATTTTTTAGGGAAAAGGTTTTTTTTGGGTATATTTTTTTTAATACTATTAGTTTGAGTTGTGAATCTATGTGCACCGAACGCGCATACCACAGACATCCAAAGATCAATGTGAAGTGAGTGAAAAAAGTAAATGGATCCATCTTGAATCCGGATCAATTATAATCCATTAGAATCCACTAATTGGATCCATATTGATTCCAGCCCACATGGATTCATATTGGATCCATTTGCCACCCCTACCACTCAAAACTTGAGAAACGGGGAAAAACACTTCAGCAATCCAATAGAGGTCACATAAATCATAAGACTGCAAAAGCAATGCCTCTGAAAATTTTAAGATGGGAACCTAAAAAAATCCGAAAAACGAGAGGATAACTTCAAGCATGTGCCAACAGACACACGTGAGAGAGTAATACAAATTCAAGAATGATGGAAAAACCTCAGCAAGCCCACTGTTGACCAACAACTCTTGCCTCCGTTTGAAAGAATCCTTCTTACCACCTTCACTTAGCTGTATACTTGTATCGACACCATCACCTTCGTCTTTCTTCTCTTCATCAGCAGCTTCACCATCATTCAATTCACCCTGATGTACATAATAATGAAGATATTCTAAGTTGGGTCTATTTCCAATGGGAGTTCAAATAGTTTTTCGAGTTTGTTTTATAACAATATAAATAGGGTAGAAAGTAGAAGATGAGGGAGAGGTAGTTACCTTATTACTAAGAGATGGAATAGAAAGACCCAATGATGTTATATCATTGGGAGTTAGGTATCGAGTTGAATTAGGATGAAGTAGCTGAAGTATAAGGCGTTGTCCACTCTGCAATAGAGAAAAATCAGACTCATGATTCATTTAGACAAAAAAGTTCAAGAGATTTGAGTAAACCAAACAACTTTTTGTTCTTATATATTAGCACCACAACAAAATGAATATAATGATTAATAGAAGCAAAATCTACTCAGAAAATCCAAATAAAATTTATAGAAATTTCTTTTGTCAAAACCTGTTGCAAAAGAAGCTCCTTCAAATTTGACTCGAGCTCACGGATGATAATCTGTGATTGAGAATTGTAAAGATCACTCTTCGAAGACGGCATTCATTGGAGTATTGGAAAATGTCGAAAACATGAAATATGAGGAACCAAACCTTTGATACTAGTTTTGTGTCATCAACAACTGAAAAAATGCAGACGAGTACCTGTAATATTTTTTGAAAGCTCAAAAGTTAATTAATAAATAAAACCAATTTAAGTAATTGCAGCTATAAACTAAGTAGTAAATGAAACCTATATTTACCCATCACCAATAAACAAGATAACATATACAACTGCCAATGTCAAACTCACCATACTTCCGAATTTGTCATGAGCAATCTTTTGAACATGGCTTTTCATTCCTTTGATTATTTTTTTCCGCTCCTAAACAAATTTATTATTTAAAAGAAATTTCAAATTAAATCACACGGAAGCATCCAAAATGGAGGAAGTATTATATAAAATATCATATGTACTACCTTAGCACTTCCATGCTTGACACAGAGAATACCAAGTCTGGATCCATCATTAGTGTGGATCATTCGCACAAGATCTAAACCTGACAATTGTTGGATAATATCTGCTGCAGAAGTCTGTAATATAGGATTTAGTAAAATATACAAGCAGCTTTCTTAATAATCAATAGAACGGGAAAAAAAAATGCAATGGTTATTTAACGTACCTTATCAGCAATGGTTAAGTACTCCAATATTGCTCTGTGTACAATCGAATGGTCTAATATTCCTTTCTCCAGAATTGGTTGAAGCACGGATGTCATATGACGTATGACTGATGACTTCTGTAACTTTAGCTTTGATATTATATCAACAAGCCTGTGACAATATCAGTTATTTTTATTATGTATATACGAATACCTTAAATATAGCATCATCTTGATACTGCAGTCAGTGTATTGACTACATCATGGAAGTCAATGAATTACCTGGTTTCCTTCACTGTGACCATGTCTTTAAATAACTGAAGTTCGGGTGAGTATAGTTCTACGAGAAGAGCTTGCTTTTGAGTGGCATTCCCCAAATTATACACATGTTCAACAACTATAAAAAAACAAGGTTAAAATAATTTCCAATCCAATTAATGAAAGAAGAGATGTCTTGCTTCATCAAACAATTTGTTCAGTTTATGATACACAGTTATACACTATTAATGTTTAACCAAAACTACCTATTCGTATTTATAATCAAATTAATTAGCACTTTAATAAAAAAAAATTGAAATTCTCGACACCATTACACTGGCCTGATAAGTCCCCAAATATTTTTCTAAACACGCGTCCGAAGTAAAAAAAAAAAAAAAGAAAAGAAAAACTACAATCGTTCTTTTTTAATTTGGCACAACTAACCTGGAAGTGGTCTTACATGTTTCCACAAACACAAGCATCCATAACCAATCAAAACACATTTTTAACTTTCATACTCCACTAGCCTAATTATAAACTTCTATATATATAATATTTATTTAACACAAAATCGTACCAAATAAGTCTTCACTTTTTTCAGATATATCCAAAAACTAAGACTCTTCAAACAACCTGTAGTAACTTTGAAATTTCACCAAAAACTTTCTTGAAATTCAGATAATTTCAATTGAATTGCCACTTGATTAACTACAATAAAGTTAGAAACTGAAAATAGCTATTGTTATGATGAGCGAGCATGGCAATTGCTACAGTTATCAGTATTATAGTCATACCGAGTGAACCAACCATGTGGCGAAGAAGGGAAGCAACATGGCCATGGAGGGAGGAGATAAATTCTGCTAGCTGTTCTTTGGGAGCTGCAAAGAGTTAATTGCAACCGGATTTTTTTAAAAAGAAAATGAAATAACTTATTTTTCAATAGTTAATTGCTAAAGAGCCTTATATAGATACAATAAAAGGGGGGAATAAAAACAGGTTATCCTCAAAAGTTATATCAGTTTTTTAATGTCAGGCATATTACCATTATCTAACATCTTAGTCACGAGATGAACTGCATAAGTATTGGTTGACATAGCAATAAAATTGGGCCGGAGCTCCACGAAAACAGCATTTCTTTCCTCTTGACTACAATGTTTGACACAAGTCTGCAATTCAAGGAACCATATCAATACAGTACTGTAATCAACAGAAGGAAATAGATCAACATGAGAATAGAATCCAATGAAACCACATGAAAACCTGAAGAACACGAGATGAAACATGAGAGCTCGCAATTTCAGAAATCTTTCCCTTCATCTTATTTAGTGCTTCACTCACCAACCTTAGACACACACCAAAACAAAAGACTTCAAATAAAGATATAGCCTTTATTTTCAATGAAATGAAATAGGCCAGCCGAAGAAGGCTATATAGAAAAAATATTATATCAGAGGAAGAACAGACATTGATCTATCATTTTTCGCAATATTTCGACGTCTCATTTTCTCCCAAAGCAGAGCAAGTTCCTGATGACAATGGAGAAAAAGTAGAGTAAGAGACAAACAAGAGTAACTTGGAAAAGGAGATTCAAAGAAATTAAAAGGAATTTTGCAAGTATACTCCAAGAGATGGAAACTGAAGGATAAACCATACAGGGAACGGTCTAATTTTTATTGGTAATGGTTAATTTTTTAATTTAAGGTGAAAAAAGTACGAGAAAAAATGATAAACACCCAAATCCCAGATTACCTATAAATTGATATTGTTGCTCCAAAAATATGGTAACGATTTGGGAAAAAATAATGGAAAGCTAATTCATGTTCTAATTCAAACAAAAGTCTCAAAATGGAAGGAAAATTGAGAAAGATAACCCATAACATAACAACTGGCCACACTCCTTGTTTAGGCCATAAAAACACATATAGAGATATAGTGATTGCAGCTGCATAGACTACGAAAACAGTATATAAACAAAGAAAACAGAGATATACTTACTTGTTCCAGTGAGTAATGTTTCTTCCTCTTCTTTTTCCTAGCTTCAGCTAGTTCCTGAACAAATTGACAAAAGTAGAGGGAAAAATGTCAGGTGAAGCTGCATTAGTTCATGTTTAACATGGTAGATGGTACCACTTCATAATGAAGAATATAAAAGGCAATACTCAATCACGAAATGATATCTCGATTCACAGACATGATATATACACAACAAAACAAACACACACATGTAATTCTTGTTTCTCCTACTATAACCAAACTTGAACTAGTATTTTGCATTTATTCGGCCATTTACTTTATCGAGCTGTAATCCAAGGCGTTACCCTCGAAGCACATAGTACAACACTACATCATACAACCCTTTTAGCTTTTATTCAAGGCAGCATAAGATTGCTCCAGGACCCCCATTCCTAGATTAACCCAAAAATCCGAACTACAAATTTCAGAATAATAAAATAGTAACTAAAATAACCAGCCATATCTGTTACTATATTATACCATACAAGCCCTGTACTATTCACTCACTCACGCAACAAAACTTCATTTCTAATAATATTACACGTAATTAAAAATGCTGTTTACAGAATGAAAAAAATCCGAATTGACAATTCACAAACCCAATAAAAAAGAGTAAAGATTGGACCTTTGAACGTATACGTTGTACTTTCTTGGAGACCTCCGTTTCATCTTTCTTCACACTGGGCGCGAAGTCCTTTTTAGGAAATTTGAAGGGCTTTTTGGTGAGATTATCCTTAACACTACTCGAATTCAGCTTCGGTTTCTTTGAGTCCGAAATGAAATTAGATTTCTTGGGATTAGATTTCGGTCCATCTCTCTTTCTCTTCAGGGGCGTCGGCGCCATTGATGATGAATTTGCAGTTCAACTGTTTGATTTCTGTTTCTGTAGATTTTGGGTGCTTGTATTTTGGGGGTTTTTGCAAGGGTTTTTGGTATTTTTGTGGGCCGAACTATTATGAGAAAAATAATCGTGTGTTATAGAAATATATGGCCATCTTTAGGCCCATATGACAGGCCTGTGAAATTTAAAAGTTCTTATTTTTTTACTGTGTTATAGAAATATATGGCCATCTTCATATGACAGGCCTGTGAAATTAAAAAGTTTACTTGACCTCAAAAAAAAAAAAAAAAAAAAAACTTTACTTATTTTTTTACCCTTCATTTAAATATAATAAAAAGAAAATTGAGATGAAATGGACTTTTTGTTACTCAACTGTTTCCAAATTTTTACTCCTACAAGAAAGGTAGAAAGTTATGACTAGCTAATTTTGTATTTTAATTCCCACATACTTTATTATATGATTTTTATTTTGCACTCAGATTTAAAAGTTTTGGCACTTTACATCCTTAAAATATAATTTATTTGGCACTTTGCATCCTAATGTGTGTTTAAGTGAGAAAATTCACTAGTAGAAGAGTAGAGTAGTTATTTTCATTTTTTTTTCGCTTTGCACCTTGGCAATATAGATTTTGCACCTTTAAATTAAAATATAGAATGTTGGCATTTTGCACCTTAAAATTATAAAATATTAACATTTTTCACCCAGATTTAAATTTTTTGTCCTTTGCACCTTAAAATTATAAAATATTAACATTTTCTCTCAGTAAAATTTAGATTAAAAAAAAGGCATTGTCTTCATTTTCTTTTCAAGTATCCTCTTGATTATTTATTTTATACCTAAAATACACGTTTACAAATCTAACATATTATTATATTGTATATTATTTACATTATTTAAATTATCATATTAAGTCGGTGTTGGATGAAGATGAAGATGGAGTGCAAAGAAGATAAGAAAATAAGGGAATGTTTTGATGATTTCCAAAACGTCAAAATCAGCTAAGTATGGAAAGCTTAGGTCCCTTATAAGAATTTTGAACAAGTAAAGAAGACATCAGAAGAGTTCAAGATTCAAAGCCCAGAAGACTACTGATCTCACGCTGAAACATCAATCAGAAGGGTAGGTCATCAGCTGACTCAAATCAGATTAGTTCAGTATTTGATCAGCAGAGTATCTATCAGCAGAGTTGCATCGATCAGCAGAGTAGAAGAGATCAAGAGATTAGTCCAACGGTAATAAATGCACTTGGTGTAATAAATGCTGCAAGAGAAGGGTAGTAATGACAAATGATTGAAGAATATTCTCGGATCAGCATGGTGCATTTAATGCAGCTACATGAAAGTACAGCAGAAAACAGTACTGTAGTAGGGAGCCGTTCTGAAATTGGGCTAAGGCTATGGATTTGAAGTGTGATTTGCTTCAACGGTCATATTTTCAAATCCAGGTATAAATAGAGCTGATTTCGAAGAGAGAGATACACAACAACAATTCTGAGATTTCGTTTTTGAAGCAGAAATTTTCTAAGTCTCAAGAAGCTCGAACAGTTCACTCGTCTGGTGGAAGTCATATGTTGACGGAAACCCAGTTGAAGAAAATAGAAAAATACATTCTGAGTGATTTGTATTTAGCTGAGTGTTGTGCGAAGTTTAAATCCGTCTTTGTGAGTGTATTAACTTCAGAGGATAGGTCTTCTTTGTGATTTCCAATTGTGAGCTTATAGCCTTTTCATTTGTTGTCTAGGTATAATTGGAGATATATTATAAACTGTGTGTTTATAGTATAACCCAGAATCTAAGTGATCTGGAAGAGTGGACTAAAGGATTTAAATCCATATAACCACTATAAAAATTCTTTGTGTTGATTTGCATTTAAGTTTTTCTTGCATATTATGAAATTGCATAAATTTACACCTTGAATTGTCAAAAGATTTTAAATGGAGTTTTAAAACTGTGGATAAAATCTTTTTAAGGACTTAGTCTACTTGTGAAAAACACTTTCTATTTATCCGCTGCAAGTAAACTCTTGAAAAACTGATTTTGCTGTGATCAGCTAAGTTGTTATAAGATAAGTGGTCACTCTGCTGTTCATTTACGATCAGCATAGTCATCTTACTGTTCTTCATCAGCTTAGTCTGCTGACAGAAGACTGGAAAGTTTTTAAGTTTAAAAATTTTCAGAGGTCTATTCACCCCCCCCCCCCCTCTAGACCTCATATGACCACTTGGGACCAACAAGTGGTAGTAGAGCAGGTTGTTCATTAGAATCAGTTGCCTGATCAACGAGCTTGATCAAAGTGTTTTTCAAAGGTTTTTTAAAACTTTTCAAAAGAGCATCTTTTTGAAAAACAAAAACTTTTTGAAAAATGGACTGTATCAGCCATGTTCCCCACATTGCTGGTATGTCGTTTGAAGACTGGAAAATCAGAATGGGGATTTTCCTAGCTGCTTATAATGATAACATGTACACATGTATCATAAAAGGTCCATTCAGATTCACCAAGACGATAAAGATCAATGAAGTTTATACCGTGGTGGAAAAAGATCTTCATGAAATGACTCCAGAAGAAATAAAGCTTTTCAATCTGGATAAGGTCGGAAGATTCATAATGACGAAAGCCCTGGATAATGATCGGTTTGACAAAGTCAAACATTGCAAAACTGCAAAGGAGAGGATAAAGTCAGAGACATGAGCGAAGGAAACGACGCCATTAAGGAGCATCAGCTGAGTGTTGCTCTGGAAAAGCTGGATAACTTCAAGATGAAATCTGGAGAGACCATTGATCAGATGGATACCAGGTTCACCAGAACATTGAATGAAGTTTTAAAGCTTGGAAAAACCTTCACGGACAAGGAGATAACCATCAGAGTGCTGAAGGCTTTACCTCCAAAATTCAACATGAAGGTGACAGCAATGGAAGAATCAAGAGATTTGGGAAAAATTTCTCTTACAGAGCTGTTCTCAGTACTCAAGGCATATGAGTATAAACTGCCTAGAATGGGAATTGAAGAAACCTCAACTTCAGGACCCACAGCTGCCCTGGTTGCTGCTGAAAATCCTAGAAGACCGGCACATAAAAGTAAAGAAGTGGACTCATCTGATGAAGCCACATTACTCAACAAAAAGGAGTACACTGCTGGAGATGTTGCATTGCTGATAAACAATTTCAAGAAGTTCTACAAGAGAAAAATGAAGAACAAATACAACAATGCTTCTACTTCTAAACCTAATTTTTCCTCACAAGATAAGGATGATTATAAAGCCAAAATAATGTGTTACAACTACAGGAAATTGGGACACTTCATCAAAGACTGTCCATATCCAAAAGCAGAGAAATACACTGAGGAAGAGAAGAAAATCAGAAAAGAAAGAAAGCATCAGAGAGGCAAGGCAATGATGGCTGAAGCAGAAAAACTGGCTGCTGTCTACTCATCTGATTCAGATTCAGACACGTCTGATGAAGAATCTTCTGATGAAGAAAAACCTGCTCTCCTCTGCCTGATGGCAAAGGAATCTGATGACTCTAAGGATGAGGTAACTCCTCTTAATAATGAATTATTTAATTCATTTGAACAAATGATGCTTAACAATACTGGTATTGCTGAAGCATATAAAAAGCTTAAGGAAGAGATGATATTGCTAAAAGAGCAAAATAGTTCACTGAAACTCACAGCTGAAAAGCCAAGAGAATCAGCTGAATATAAACAGCTTGAGCAAGAACATGAATCTCTGAAAGCTGAATGTGAAGTCTATAAGGGTAAAATCATGGAACTTGAAAAAGTTATTGAGTCTCATGAGAAATCATCTGTTGCATCCACTCATATGTCTAGTAAACAGAAGATACCTTTAGAATAGGATAAGCTAGAATTGAATCATACTGAAAAATTTATATCTGCTGACAATAGTAAGGTCATTCTGTATGTTCAAACTACTAAACCTGCTTCACCTGAGAATGTGTTAAAGGAGAAGAAATCTCCTAAGGCTAAAAAGAGCAAAGAGCCTAGTGTAGGTAAACAGACTAGTAAGACCAAACAGCAGAGTCCTAAGAAGTCTGCTGATAAAGCTAAACCGAATCAGACTAGTGGTAAAACTAAGTTGTCTGTTAATGAGCAAGCCTCTAGTAAACCAAAGAAGCATAAGAATAAGAAAAATCAAAATGCTTGGTATGGAAATGAGTCTTATTATGTGCAACCTGCTGCATAATCTCCTATGTATCATGCACCTCAATTTCCTAGTTACTATGCACCATATCCTGCTCATCCAATGCATGCATATCCTGCTTATCATGCACCTTACCCTGCTTATGAACATTAATCTTATCATACTGATCATCAACATGACTTATCTGATAACTATGATAAAAATGAAACTGTTCATGCTCCTGTCAAAACTCAGAAGCCTAAGAAGCCTAAGACATCAACATCTTGGGTTGTCAAAGGTGGAACTAATCCTTCAGGACCCTCTCAATAAGGGTACCTAAAACAATTTTATTTTTGTTTTGTAGGTTAGGATTAGGAGTAGGAGTAAAGTAGAGAAGATCTGGTATTTGGACAGTGGTTGTTCAAGGCACATGTGTGGAAGCATACATGAGCTGACTGATGCAGTTGATGTGGATGGTCCAAATGTTACTTTTGGAGACAACAAAGAAGGCAAGATTGTAGCTAAAGGAAGATTAATCAAAGGAAACATAGAGATATCCGACGTCTCATATGTTAAAGGCCTAAAGTACAACCTGCTGAGCATAAGTCAATTTTGTGACAAAGGATATTCAGTCATCTTCTCAACAGATAAGTGCTATGTTGAACAAATTGGTACAAAGAAGGTAATTTTATCTGGAAAACGACAAGGGAATGTCTACATAGTCGACTGGAATTCTGCTGACAAGAATTCAAGTGTTTGTTTGGTGGCATCAACACCAAGTGAAGTCAGTTGGCTGTGGCACAAAAGAATGAATCATTTAAACTTCAAGACCATCAACAAATTGATAAAGAATGATCTGGTAGAAGGGATTCCAAAAACAGTCATGATCAAAGATAAGCTATGTGACGCATGTCAGAAGGGTAAACAATCAAGTCATCATTCAAAAGCAAGAAGCACCAATCTTCTGAAAGAATCTTGGAGCTGCTACACATGGACTTATTTGGACCCATTGATCCAGTCAGCAATGGTGGAAAGAAATACTGCCTAGCTGTTGTGGATGACTATTCAAGATATACTTGGGTGATATTCATGAAAAAGAAAAGTGAAACCAAGGAACATCTTACAAATCTGATGGAACTTGATCCAGAATGAGAAGAGTATAAAAATATTAAAAATAAGATCAGATAGAGGGACAGAGTTTACAAACTCTACTGTTGAAGAGTATTGTAATATCAAAGGAATACATCATGAGTATTCAGCTGCTAGAACCCCTCAACAGAATGGTGTTGCTGAAAGGAGAAACAGAACACTAAAAGAAGCTGTCAGGACTATGATAGCTGAAGCTAAGCTGCCACAAAGATTTTGGGCAGAAGCAACAAATACAGCCTGCTTTACCCAGAACAGATGCATGATCAACAAAAATCAGAACAAGACTCCTTATGAAGTTTGGAACAACAGGAAACCAAACATTCATTACTTTAAGATTTTTGGTTGTAAATTTTTTGTACTGAATAATGGGAAAAATCACCTTACTGCATTTGCAGAGAAGGCTGATGAAGCTGTTTTTGTAGGATACTCTACTGTTAGTAAGGCTTATAGAGTTTTTAACAAAAAAACATTGCTAATAGAAGAATCCATTCATGTAGTATTTGATGAGCCAAATCAATCTTCTGAAAAGAATCAAAGTGCTAATCAAGATCTGTCTACTGATTTACAGAAGTTGGATATTGGAAAGAATGAAGAATATGTTCCCATCATACTACCTAATCTCAATTCAGCTGCTAACTCAAGTGCTGTTCAAAATCACAGTGCTGATTGTCTAACAGACGAGTTGCAAACAGCTGACAGACCAGAGACTGTTCAACAGACGGCAAATGTTCAACAGACTACTACTGAATCTCCAACAGTAGTGTTGCAAGATCAAAACAGAGGACAACATCCAGATTTGCAACCTGATCTTAGATGGCTCAGGAATCACCCACCAGAGCTAGTGATTGGTGATCCCTTGGATAGAGTGAAAACAAGAAGAGCTGCTGCACAAGATGCTATGTTTGTCACTTTTCTATCTCAAATAGAGCCTAAACAAATTAAAGAAGCTCTTAGTGATTCCTTTTGGATTGAAGCTATGCAAGAAGAGTTGAATCAATTTGAAAGGAATGAAGTCTGGTACTTAGTTCCCAGACCAAATCATCAAAGAGTAATTAGCACTAAATGGGTTTTCAGAACTAAGATGAATGAAGATGGTATTGTTACCAGAAATAAAGCAAGATTAGTGGCCAAGGGTTATTGTCAAGAAGAAGGAATTGACTTTGATGAAACATTTTCACCAGTAGCAAGACTTGAAGCAATCAGACTGTTTCTAGCCTATGCTGCTTACAAGAACTTCACTGTCTATCAGATGGATGTGAAGTCAGCATTTCTCAATGGAGAATTGCAAGAAGAAGTGTATGTTGAACAACCACCTGGATTTGAAGCTTATCAACAGGAAGACAATGTGTATCGTCTAAAGAAAGCCCTCTATGGACTGAAACAGGCTCCAAGAGCATGGTATGATACCTTATCTGATTTTCTTTTAATTAAAGGATTTCGTAAAGGTAAGGTAGATAAGACTTTGTTCACAATTGAATGGGAGAATCATATATTAATTGTGCAAATATATGTAGACGATATTATTTTTGGTTCAACTAACCAACAGATGTGTGAGAAGTTCTCCAAGCTCATGCAGAACAAGTATGAAATGAGCATGATGGGTGAACTAAATTATTTTCTTGGTTTGCAAGTTAGACAGTTGCCTGATGGAATATTCATCAACCAAGCAAAATACACAAGAGATCTGTTTAAGAAATTTGGTATGGAAACTAGCTCTACTGCTACTGTTCCAACGTCTACAAGTCTTCGTTTGGATAAAGATGAAGATGGCAAATCAGTGGACATAACCAAATACAGAGGCATTATTGGGTCACTGTTATATCTAACAGCAAACAGACCTGATATCATGTACTCAGTTGGGGTTTGTGCGAGATTTCAATCAAATCCTAAGGAATCTCATCTCTTAGCTGCCAAGAGAATTCTGAAGTATATTAAAGGCACTCAAGATTTGGGATTGTGGTATCCTAGAGAATTTGGATTTGAGCTTATTGGATATTCAGATTCAGACCTTGCTGGCTGGAAAATTGATAGAAAGAGCACAACAGGTGCTTGTCAATTCTTGGGCAGTCGTCTGATCTCATGGATGAGTAAGAAACAGACTTCAGTATCCATATCTACTGCTGAAGCTGAATATATAGCTGCTGGAGCATGCTGTGCACAGATACTTTGGTTGAAACATCAACTGGAAGATTACAATATCAAGATCAGTGGAATTCCAATCTACTGCGACAATACAAGTGCAATCTCTCTTACTCAGAACACTACAAGTCATTCAAGGACTAAGCATATTGAGATGAAGCATCACTTCATTAGAGATCATGTTGAAAAAGGCAATGTAATGATTGAGTATGTTCATACTGACAATCAGATTGCTGATATTTTCACTAAACCTTTAAGTGAAGTAAGGTTTTCAACTCTAAGAGCTGAACTAGGACTACTTAATTTGGATGCATAAGCTGAGGGGGAACTTATCAGAAGACTGAAGTTCATCAGCATGGTCATTCATTATTATTTTCAAGGATTAACTCTCAACAGACTAGTTAACTTATGAATTCTTAAAGTCAGGGGGAACGTGTAAGACTAGCGGTACTTCTGATTAAAAGATGAAATTGGTTAATGACAGTTCGTTGATGTTATGTTATCAGAAGATCTGTTCTTAATTCTTGAAGACTGAAGATTATTTTATCTTGCTGGATTGACAAATAGCAGAGGAAGATTACTAGCTATTGGCTTTCTCTAGTAATATCAGATAACAGATCACTCGTCTGTCAGATAAGTTAAACTCTACTCATCTGATACATTATATAAGCATGGTTATAAATCGCATCTTTTGAAACACACTTTTATAAGTAACAGATAAGTGCTGATAGAGTTTCCCGCCCATCTGACATTAAAATAATAAATTTGAAGTCCGCAATTCTCACCCGCACGATTTAAAACTGTCAGATCAATCTTACGGTTCATGTTTATCACGATAATCAACATCAAAAGAAACCTATAAAATCCGATCTGAACAGATCAATCGTCTTACGCACACAAAAATTCCTAAATTCTCTAACTCTCTAAGCTATCTGTTCTCTAGCTCTCTGTTTTCTACAGATTTTCATCACTTAATCACAAAATGGATGTCATTGAAGGAAGATATTTAAGCTACGACAAATTTTTCAAAATTGGTACTGATTTGATGAGGGAAATCATGACGAAGATCAAGGAAGCATCCCTAGTACCTATTCTGGAAGCTCATGAGGAGCGTGTATACCTTGAAGATGTTAATGATTTCTACACAACCAGAAAAATCAACAATGAACAGACTGTTATGACTGCCACAGTTGGGGGCAAAAAGATTTGTATTTCGGCTGCAGTGTTAAGTGAAGTGTACAAACTGACTAATGAAGGAGGAGACGTGACAGACCTTGGGTCTGAAAAAGAAGAGGAATTTTGGGCAATCTTTGTCAAGGAAGGGGAGGAGATGATAGGAACTCTGATGAAGACTCAGTTGAAAGATGAGTATCAGAGGTTCGCTGACATCATTGCGAAAGTACTGGACTGCAGTACAAGTTCTTTAGATGGTTTACCAAGAAGGAGGTATTACACCATGATTTCCATCTACTATGGCTTGAAAATCAACTGGGCTGCTCATGTGTTTGATCTTTTGTGTGATAAGAAGGTCAAGTATGGTATTCTGCTAAGTCATCTGTTCATGAGCCTAGGATGTCCTATGAGAAGTGGAAAGACTATCCATGGTGGCAAAGAATTCAAGCTATATGAGCCTGTTAAGAGTGTGGGCACCTCTAAAAGAAAGGCTTCTACTAAGGCTGCCAAAGTCCCTGCAAAGAAGGGAAAGAAGACTGGTCAGGTCAGTAAGTCTGCTGATCAAACAGTAACCACTACTCTTGAAGCTGGATCAGCACAGCCTGAAGTTGTCATTCCTGAAAAGGTAATTGATGACTTCACTAAAGAAATTGAGCAAATGGAGACTGGATCATCTCCAGAGAGGACAGAATCTGAGGAAGCTGTCCCTATTCAACCTGCCAAGAGAATGAGGACAAGGATTGCTGCTAAAGGGCCTCCTCAAGCTAATCCTTCAAGGAAAATTGCCAAGTCAAGGGCAAAAAGAAAAGTCACATTCTCTGAAGAACCAACTGAAACAGTGAGGGAGACATCAGCATCAGCAGAGAGACCTGCTGTTATTGAAAAACCTGCTGCTGAACATGCTGAAGACTCATCTGTTGCACTATCTGCTGAAGTTAGAGAAGAACAGCAGACTAGTACAACAAATGAAGGGGATGCACTCCTTTTGCACCCTACTCCTGTTGCTGCCACTCCACTTCAAGCAGTGGAAAGTCCTGAAGCAAAGAAGAAAAGGGATGCTATAGAAGCAGCTGAGTTAGCTGCTGCTATTGAGGCAAGTGCTAAGGACTCTCATGGTCCAAAGCACACTGGTGGTATAGTAATTGGTGAACAGAGAGATCCCACCAAACCTAAACCAATCATGCCTACTCCAGCTATACAACCCAAAAGAAGAGAAGAGGTCAAACTGGCATTGGAGATTGTCAGAGATGACCCTGAAATATTTGAAGAATTTATTAAAAGGTTGGATGCTGAGAATGCAAGGATTACTCGTCTGACGATGTTCAATAAAGAAAAGATCAGATATAACAAATGGAGAGACTATCGTCTAACAAAGAGTAAAGACCAAATTGCAAGCTGGAAAGCCTTTGCTGATGAAGAAGCCTGGGTGCTAAAGTGGCTTGAGACAGGTTCTATAACTCAAGCATTAGACTCAGAGTTCTTTTTGGACAAGTTAAGACTGAGGATCAGTCATGTTGTCAAGGCTGAAGCAAAGAAGTTATATGACTCAGTTCCTGAAGAATATGCTGAAAATGAAGACCTAAAGGAACGGTCAATAAAACTGGCAGTTTCCCAGACAATGGAAACACGGGCCAAGAAGACTAGGAAGATGAGGGGACAACCAAGTTCTATGATTCCCTTTCCAAGTCTGAAGCATATTGTCTATGGTCCTACTATTAGGCCATATGAAGAACTACCAGAAGACCCTATCTCACCTTTTGTTCCTATTGATGATCTAACTTGTATTACTCACAGGACTGCTCTGGATGAAGCTGGCACAAGGCGTACTATTATAAATGTTAAGAAGATCCAAGCACCCCCTGCTGACCAAGGCAAAGAGAAGGAAGGTACTTCTGATCCTGCAGATCAAAATAAAGGAAAAGAGGGTACTTCTGACCCTGCTGATCAGGACAAAGAAAAAGAGAAGGAAAGCACCTCTGATCTGGTAGATCAAAATAAAGAAAAGGAGGACAAGTCTGAACCAGCTGATAAATCAAAAGAAGAGGAAATCACTCAAAATCAAGCTGATCAGATTAAAGAAAAGGAGGTTGCTGCTGAGCAAAATGATCAGACTAAGGAGAAGGAAAGCACTCCTAGTCAAGCTGATAAGACCAAGGAAGAAGAGCCTGCTTCTGGTCCAGCAGATAAGATTACAAAAGAAACAACCCAAACAGCATATCGGATTACTGAAGAGGCAACTCTTGCCTTGCCTCCTATTCCATCTGAAGTTGCCTCTACTTCTCAGAACTTACAGCAAGCATCTCTGTTGGATTCAATTCAGCAGATGATTTCAAAATCAATGAAGGAGTTAGAAGAAAAGGTGACTGCTAATCTGTTGACTGCTGTAAGTCAACCAACTCAGAAAGTTGCTGCTAATCCAACTTCTCTGATAGAAGACACTGCTCAAAATGTGAAGTCTATCTGTCAAGATATGGATGTCATAAGGGCAAGGACCCAAAGTACAGCTGCTGGTTGGAGACAGATTACAGAAACAGTTGAGATGGCTATTCAAGCTGAGGATGAAGTTTTAATCAATATGACCAAGGACTTCAAGGCATCTGCTGATCTGTTACTTGCAACTCAGATTCAGTTAGGTGACCAAGGAGAAGTTGTGTTAAACAAAATGGAAGCATTTGAAGCCAATCAACTCAGACAACAAGCTCAACTGGATGCTATGGAAGAGAACATCAAACTTCTCTGTGATTCACTTCAGATCACCCAGTCTTACCAAAATATCCAATCAACCCTGCTGATGATGACAAAAAGGGGGAAGATAGGGTACTTAGGGAAGATAAGGTACCTTGTGATGAAGAAGAAAATGCTGAACTAGAAGGAACTGAAGTACTGGAGGAGTCTGCTGAAAATGAAAAGACTGATGAAGATAATGAAGGCACAAGCAGACCAACAGATGAGAAGATCACAGAAGAAGAGGAAAAAGCTGAAGAAACTGAAGCTGAAGCAAAAGCTAAGTCTGACAAAGAAATAGCTGCTGCTAAGGACTCAGCTGAAGAACAGCTAGATCCTGATATCAAGAAAAAGAA
Source organism: Penstemon eatonii (assembly GCA_038501285.1). NCBI lineage: Eukaryota > Viridiplantae > Streptophyta > Magnoliopsida > Lamiales > Plantaginaceae > Penstemon > Penstemon eatonii. The sequence continues at coordinate 51,883,625 of CM076715.1, read as the reverse complement.
GTTGGAGCTGTTAAAACAGAAATTCTTCAAAGAGTTGGAAGCTGAGTCTTCCACACCTGAAGAAGAAAAAGAGGACAAGCATGAAGACAAAACAGAGGACTAGTTTAGTCTAGGTTACTTATGCTTGAAATCTTTGTAATTTACTTTTTGCACATCTCATCTACCAAACTTGTAATATGTAATCTTTTCAGAATCTATAAAAATATTCAAGTTTGAAATCTAATAGACTATTTCTATCTCAGAAATTTTTGAGGATCAAAACTTTAGTTTAGGTACAGGTACTTAGCTGAAGTTTTGTCATCATCAAAAAGGGGGAAATTGTTGGATGAAGATGATGATGGAGTGCAAAGAAGATAAGAAAATAAGGGAAGGTTTTGATGATTTCCAAAACGTCAAAATCAGCTAAGTATGGAAAGCTTAGGCCCCTTAGAAGAATTTTGAACAAGTAAAGAAGACATCAGAAGAGTTCAAGATTCAAAGCCCAGAAGACTACTGATCTCACGCTGAAATAGCAATCAGAAGGGTAGGTCATCAGCTGACTCAAATCAGATTAGTTCAGTATTTGATCAGCAGAGTATCTATCAGCAGAGTTGCATCGATCAGCAGAGTAGAAGAGATCAAGAGATTAGTCCAACGGTAATAAATGCACTTGGTGTAATAAATGCTGCAAGAGAAGGGTAGTAATGACAAATGATTGAAGAATATTCTCGGATCAGCATGGTGCATTTAATGCAGCAAAAGTACAGCAGAAACAGTACTGTAGTAGGGAGCCGTTCTGAAATTGGGCTAAGGCTATGGATTTGAAGTGTGATTTGCTTCAACGGTCATATTTTCAAATCCAGGTATAAATAGAGCTGATTTCGAAGAGAGAGATACACAACAACAATTCTGAGATTTCGTTTTTGAAGCAGAAATTTTCTAAGTCTCAAGAAGCTCGAACAGTTCACTCGTCTGGTGGAAGTCATATGTTGACGGAAACCCAGTTGAAGAAAATAGAAAAATACATTCTGAGTGATTTGTAATTAGCTGAGTGTTGTGCGAAGTTTAAATCCGTCTTTATGAGTGATTTAACTTCAGAGGATAGGTCTTCTTTGTGATTTCCAATTGTGAGCTTATAGCCTTTTCTTTGGTTGTCTAGGTATAATTGGAGATATATTGTAAACTGTGTGTTTATAGTATAACCCAGAATCTAAGTGATCTGGAAGAGTGGACTAAAGGATTTAAATCCATATAACCACTATAAAAATTCTTCGTGTTGATTTGCATTTAAGTTTTCCTTGCATATTTTGCATAAATTTACACCTTGAATTGTCAAAAGATTTTAAAAGGAGTTTTAAAACCGGGGATAAAATCTTTTTAAGGACTTAGTCTACTTGTGGAAAACACTTTCTATTTATCCGCTGCAAGTAAACTCTTGAAAAACTGATTTTGCTGTAATCAGCTAAGTTGTTATAAGATAAGTGGTCACTCTGCTGTTCATTTACGATCATCATAGTCATCTTACTGTTCTTCATCAGCTTAGTCTGCTGACAGAAGACTGGAAAGTTTTTAAGTCTAAAAATTTTCAAAGGTCTATTCACCCCCCCTCTAGACCTCATCTGACCACTTGGGACCAACAGTAGGGGTTGAAAATACCCATAATTATATTTTTTGTTGCAAAGTGCCACTATTATATATTTCATAGTGAGTGTCAAAATCAATACTTTTAGGGTGCAAAGTGCCAAAATATTCGAAAATAACTATTTTACCCTTCAATCAATGATTTTTTTTTTTTCAAAACATGCAACAGGGTGCAAAGTGCCAAAAGCCCTCCATCATATTATTGTCTAACTGAAATACATAAATTTGTTAATAAAATAAGCTTATATAATATATCTTTATTTATTAAATCATAAATAAGTAAATAACTAATACCAAAACTTAAAAAATAAGAACGACTTATAATGACTAAATATTTCTATCCCTAACCTACGTGTCTACATAACTACTATTTTTACCAAATGACAACATCAATTCTTTTCTTTCTTGATCTTGATATTTCGAATCTTCTCATTTGATTTGACCACATTATTTTTCTTTTTTTGTCATTAATTAATCTAGTGTCTCTTCGTCACTCAATATTTTAATTGGGACTTTGACCTTCTTTGTAATTCGCCTTTTCTTTCTTTCAGTAGTTTTAACATCAATATAAACCTTATTTTTTTTTGATGTTCTTTGTTGTGTCATCATCATCTTGAGCTTCATTCGAAATTTTAGTGGGAATGTAATCCTCTTTTTTGTTTTTGTGATTCGTCTTTTTTTTTTTTTGGGTAGTTTCTACATCTGAAGGAACCTTTTTTACATTGACGTCCTTTGTTTTATCATCATTATCATCTTGAGCTTCAATTGGAATTCCAGTGGGGATGTAGTCTTCTTTCTTCTTTTTTATGATTCGCCTTTTCTTTCCGACAGTAGTTTCATTTGTTTTACCATTGTCATTTTGAGGTTCAATTGGAATTTCATAGGGAATATAGTTTTCTTTCTTCCTTTTTGTGATTCGCCTTTTCTTTCCTACAGTAGCATTTAGGTCAGTCACAACTTTTTCTGCATTGATGTCATTTTGTTCATCATCGTCAGTTGCCTCATTTGTCTCTTGATCCTCCCTTGTTGCTCTATATTCTGTATTTTATGTATCATTTTGCAATATTGGTTGCATTTTTTCTGTTGCATCCGCTACAAGATTAAGTTGTCCATTTATATTTTGTATTTTTGATGGGTTAACCATAAAAATATATTCTTCTAAAGAATGCAAGCTTAATTCTTGTAATAACTGGATTTATCTTCTCCCTTAAAAAATTGTTAACACATTATTAATTTATAGATATCACATATATTTTAATAAAAGAACTGATTTCAAAATATATTGATTTTTTTATTGAGAAGTTAAGGCAGAGTACCTCATTGATCGATCTTATGTATTATTGTGCCTCACATCCAATATACAATATAGCTGCACCTTCAAACAATGTGATTTGAACATTGTCGTCTCCTTGTACGACATTTAGAATCAATCTATATCCGTAATTAATTAATTAGCGTCTAAAATTGTATTTTATAAATATATTGTAATAAAGACCATTTGTCATATATAAAAAATGTCGGTAGAATGTTAGAACTTTGGTGTTGTTTCTATTCATTGATGCACCTTCTGCAAACTATACTATCTTCAACTTTGTAAACTGAAGAATAACATTTATTGCACGAATCATACCACAATGATGCTATATTTTCGACCTTGTCAACCATTCCCTTAAAAGAGAAATACTCGTCCTGCAAAATAAAGCGTTTTTAACATTAAACCTGTTATGGTAATATATTATAGGAAAAAAAGTACATTAGAATGTGAATCTATACCGCGTAATGTATCTTTTAAAGTTACTTTCATTGCCTTTTTTATTCTTTGCTTCATCGTGACTTCTTGTATTTTCAGCGGACTACGTGTTATATTAAACCTGCATAATTCAAAATATATGTATTTTTTATTATTAATATCAAACGAATGTATAATGTATTACTTTTTTTCATTTACCACTTGTGCATGTTTATAACTTCTTCAGATGTTTGGTTTATTTGCATTATTGATGCCGATGTTGTTTGCAATTGCACCTCACCTAAAACAAAATACGTAGATCAAAATATAATATTTATTGAAAAGATTGGAGTAATAAATTAACTTAATATGAGATATTTATAAGAAAATTTACATAAGTATTTTTTTTGCTGTGACTTTGGCAATGGTAACTATTGGAGTTTTGTCAATATATAAATTGTTGAAGTTCACTTTCTTCATGTGTTGCCATATCTTCCCAAAGACTAACCACTAGATGTTGAAATCTAAATATTAAAGTATTAGTTGTGGGCCTAGATTTTTATATTTTATCTATCAATCTATCAACATAACTTTTGTCATAATTTTGATGAAGTATATCAAATACAAAATTATATTGTGATATGGAACTTAGTCTTCGTCGACAATTTTTATTTCCCTCACATGTTTCGGTGCTCTCTTAGAAGATGTCGTTGTTCTTATTTGTTTGACTTTAGTGACAAGTCCACAAACATCTATATATATAAATATATAAAATATAGTTTTAGAAATAAGTAAACCGAAAAAAATGATGTAATTCATGAAAAGAAAAAATTAATGATACCAATGGCAGATACAGATTGTAAGGTACTACCCATTGGTTGTCGAGTTGTGCATTACGAATGCGAACTATCAATCCATTTCTTCTTCTCTTATATTTTGGATGTATTGTGCTTTCACAATAAGGTCGTGGATTATGAAATCTGCATTTTCCATCCACCATACACGAATTCTTTGGGTTCTTTTCTCCACATGGTTCGTGCATCATGTGTTTTAAAACTAAATTATATAGTTTAGGATATTTTCTTGATTAGGAAGCTCCACACTAACAAACTTGTCAAACTATTCTAGAGTCGTGATTTTATATTCAGACTTCAAAATTATAAGCATATGGGCGTGTGGTAATTACCTATTTTGAAATTCAATTACATGGACATGTGCAGCCACTTTTTCAAATATTTCTTTATTAAATAGTTGAACTTTCAAATCTTGCAATTTTGCACGAAATACTCTTGAGGTCACGTCAAGTCGATCTTGGGCTTTCTGGCCATCGTACAAATTTTTCTTGTATTTCATCCCACTCTGGATTGCAAGTAATTGTAATAAAAATATCTGATTTTCCAAACCTTTGTACTAATGCTAATGCATCCAAATACCCACGGCGCATACCTCTTGGTCCACCGACAAAAGATGCCGGAAGAACTATTCTTTACCCAATTTCACTTCCACTAGTAAACACTATCAACAATTCCCTGGTAGAGTTTGGCTCTCAAATTAGTTTGATTTTGTCGAAAAAAATCCAATCTTGTTGTCTCTAGCTTTATATACATGTCCACTACATACAGTTGCAATAATCTTCCAGCGAAAAGTAGTGTAGATTGTCTTGGATTTCTGATTTGTAGTCTGTAGCAACTATATTCTCGACATGAGACTTTTTTTATTACATTGTCCACCAACAACTATAAATTGATATAAAGAGAAAGAAAAGTGAGTTGCTAACATAATACTTGAGAACAGAGTGATGACTAAACAAAATACTTGTTAAAATTGTGCTATAAAACTCAATCAATAATTTGTGATGGATTTTTAGCCTTCTAATCCAAACTTTTGTCACATATAATATATTTTTATATATTAGTGATTCAGGGGTAATGATGGTAATTTTGCATAATATTTGATTGAATTTCGTATTATAAAAATGCATGTGAATTACTAAATTTTTTTCCTTTTTTCCCAAATAACTATGATTGGAGATAAACTGTTGAGTTCTTTTTTACTATAAGTTTTCAAATTTAACTTGTGTTGTGTTTACATGAGGTTTTGTTTAGCGCTTTCGAGGTATTTTGTAAGGATCATAAAAAAGTTCTATTTTTAAAATTCCGTATCAATAGTTAAAATCGTTAATTTTCCTTTAAATTTTACACCATGAGTAATCTTAGAGGTACTTAAATCGGCTTACTATTATCTATATAGAGTTATATTATTACACAACTATTGAACTTAAACAAATTTAATAGTAATTTAAAATTATTTTAATTTGAATTAAATACCTAATTGGAAAAGTTATAAATAATTGCTATTTTATTAAAGTTGTTAAAAGAAATATGAAGAGAAAAAAAACGTAGATTCAAGTGGTGGTAGAATTTACCACCACCTGTTCACCTTTCTCACAAAGGAAGAAAAAAATAGAAAATTGGAGACTTCTTTGTCTCCAATTTCACACACTCGCACGCACAAAGAAAAAAAAAAGAGAGAGAAGTAGAGAGGGAAATGAATAGAGGGTAGAGAGAGAGAGATAAAGACTTTCGGACTATACAATTGAGGTAAAAATCTCAAATTCCATTATATTTTCATGTAATTCTTGAATATTTTATATAGAGTATGTAAAATTCTTTAAACTAAAATGCTTCTTTAAAAATGTGGCAAGTTTCTAAACTAGGGTTTTGTTTCAAAGTTCTTGACTAACATTTTGTGGATTTTACTTAGCATGTTTTGAAAAGTCTTGGGGATTTTAGAAGCAATCTTTTGTGTGATTTTGAGTTTGCATTTTGTTTTTAAATAGTAAATTGTTACAATGAAAATTGTAGTTAATAAGACAAATTCGCACTAGGACTATAAATGTAACATTCTTTGTGCTAATTATAATATTTAGCTACATTTTGTGTTAAACGGGATCGGGCGACATACCTTCTTTCGCTAATTTGTAGGTTTTGAGATTTGATATATCAAAGGTGGGAGTCATACCATATAAGTGATATTTTTTTTTTATTATATGAGTTCTTGCTATTTATGTGCTTAATTGGTTTAGTAGAGCATTACAAATGGTGCATTTGCGACGTTCGCAGTAATTGATCGCACTTTATGGATTGATATTGGTTACAGTTTTGAGTGCATTAGCACAATTTGTTATAATAGACCGTGCATGATGGTAGAAGTTGCGGTACATGCCCCTTATGATTGCCTAAATATATATTTATTCGTGGTGTTTGTATTAATTGTCTACTCGATATATGAATATATGTATATATACATGTATAATGTCAATTTGCTAAATGTTCTCGGGGTGTAGTACTTTATCTCACCCTACATATTTACTTTTGTGTTTGTGCTTGTGTGTGTTTGTGTGTGAAAATGGTGCTCGTGTGATGGTGGTTGGTTTGGGTTTGGGTAAGACTTGATATACCACTATTTTGATCTTTTATCAAAGGATTAGTGATATTTGCATATAAGAGCTTTAGTGACAGCGACCAGTCAATGCATTTTGTTGGTTGACTAGGTCGTGTAGTGCAACATCAACAAACCCAAATTTTGGGTCCCTTATCCTTTCTATATGAATATAAATCTTTCAAGTGTTAATTTATGAGAACCTTTTGTGATTTATGAATGAATATCAATGATGCATTACTGAAAATAATAATACATGAATAGAATCCAAATATAGGTTCTGAGTGTGGTTATTTGTTTTATGTCACATATGTACAATATATTATATAACTTTAGGTTAAATTCATTACATTCATCAACTTATGCTTGTTTTGTCGCTATTTTATACATTTCAGGCATCGTGATAAGTTGGAAGTAAGTTCGGTCTGGATATGTATTTTGTGTTTTGGCTAGGATCGTTCGTGATTATTATAGTAACTTTTCATGTTAGTTGATCATGCCCATTTATGTATGTATATATGTATATGTTATATATGGGCACTTTATTCGCTATCTTTAAATAGTTGGGTTAGTTAGTTTATTTTGTTTATATAAACTAATCTTTGTAAAAACTTATCTGGGACATTTTCATATTTAGAGTCCTTCATGGTACTGTTTGTGTTTACTAAATTTAAATTAGAGGGCATATCACGAGGGGATCTCCTGTTAGTACCACATCGGGGTTGGGCCGTTACAAATGATATCAGAGCATAGACTGCAAAAGCCAGGATTAGATCCTTGGATTAATGTGGTGTCATATTTTGCTTTCTTGTTTAGAAAGTATGAACCTCAATTCCGTCAATTTTAAAGATATCTTTGATGTGTATCCTATAATTTTTCGTAATTGCTAAATTTTAACTTAAATTACTTATCAAAAGTCTTTGTGTTATCAAAGATGTCAAGGGTGCCGAACCGAAATGAGGAAATTAACCCTAATGGCTCAACGCCATTGGACTCAATCATGAATCAGTATGCCGAGCCAACTCATGGACCATCCTCACTACATGATAGAACCAATCGACTTATTATCGCTGTGGGTCAGTTTGCTAAGGCATTTCAAAACCCAGTACAAGCTGCTATTGCACCCACATCTGCTGCACCCGCACCAGACCAAACTTTAGATCGTTTCTTGCGTTTCCAACCGCCAAAAATTCAAGGAGAACCAGATGATCAAAAAGCAGAAGAATGTTTTGAAGAAATAGAAAACATATTCAAGGTCCTTGGATATTTAGATGATCAGAAAATAGTGCTTGCTACTTTTCGATTTGAAGGAGCCGCGAGGGCATGGTGGAGATCAAGAGAACTCAGCTGGGAACAAAACCATACTAAAAAAATATGGAGAAACTTCCTAGAGGATTTCAACAGCAAGTATGTACCAACTTTTGGTACGTGAACAAAGGGAAGAGGAGTTTAATGCCCTCCGTCAAGGTGTTTCCTCGATGGCCACTTATGAAGCATGTTTTAGCCGATTGGTTAAATATTCCCCACACTTAATGGTTGATGAACCGCGTCGCACTCAAAAGTTTATCAGTGGACTTCGACGTGAGATTCAACAAGAACTAGCATCACACCACATACTAAAAAGAATTCATTTTTCCCCAAATAACTATGATTGGAGATAAACTGTTGAGTTCTTTTTTACTATAAGTTTTCAAATTTACCTTGTGTTGTGTTTACATGAGGTTTTGTTTATAGCTTTCAAGGTATTTTGTAAGGACCAGAAAAAAGTTCTATTTTTAAAATTCCGTATCAATAGTTAAAATCGTTAATTTTTCTTTAATTTTTACACCGTGAGTAATCTTAGAGGTAATTAGATCGGCTTACTATTATCTATATAGAGTTATATTCTTACACTACTATTGGACTTAAATAATAATAGCAATTTAAAATTATATTAACTTGAATTAAATACCTATAAAAGTTTTAAGTTATTGCTATTTTATTAAAGTTATTAAAAAAAAATAGAAAAAGAAAAAAAACAAGTATATACAAGTGGTGGTAGAATTTACCACATGTTCATCTTTCTCACAAAGGAAGAAAAAAAATTAGAAAATTGGAGACTTCTTTGTCTCCAATTTCACATACTAACACGCACATGGAAAAAATAAAAAGAGAGAGAGAGATAAGTAGAGAGGGAAAGGAAAAGAGGGTAGAGAAAGAGATAAAGACTTCTGGACTTTACAATTGAGGTAAAAATCTCAAATTCCATTATATTTTCATGTGATTCTTGAATCTTTTATATAGAGTATGTAGAATTCTTTAAACTAAAATGCTTCTTTTAAAAATGTGGCTAGTTTCTAAACTAGGGTTTTGTTTCAAAGTTCTTGACTAACATTTTGGGGATTTTACTTAGCAAGTTTTGAAAAGTCTTGGGGATTTTATAAGCAATCTTTGTGTGATTTTGAGTTTGCATTTTGTTTTTAAGTAGTAAATTGTTACAATGAAAGTTGTAGTTATTAAGATAAATTCGCACTAGGACTATAAATGTAACATTCTTTGTGCTAGTTATAATATTTAGCTACATTTTGTGTTATACAGGTTCGCGCGACATACCTTCTTTCGCTAATTTGTAGGTTTCGAGATTTAATATATCAAAGGTGAGAGTCATACCATATAAGTGATATTTTATTTTGTTTATTTTGTCTATTACATGAGTTCTTGCTATCTATGTGTCGAATTTATTTAGTAGAGCATTAAAAATGATGCATTGCGATGTTCGTAGTAATTGATCGCACTTTATGGATTGATATTGATTACATGTAGTTTTTAGTGCGTTAGCACAATTTGTTATAATAGACCGTGCATGATGGATAGAAATTGCGGTACATGACCCTTACGATTGCCTAAATATATATTTATTTGTGGTGTTTGTATGAATTGTCTACTCGATATATATATACATTTAATAATGTCAGTTTGCTAAATGTTCTCGGGGTGCAGTACTTTATCTCACCCTACATGTTTACTTTTGTGTTTGTGCTTGTGTGTGTTTGGGCGTGAAAATAGTGCTCGTGTGATGGTGGTTGGTTTGGGTAAGACTTTATCTACCACTATCTTGATCTTTTATCAAAGGATAAGTGCTATTGGCATATAAGATCTTTCGTGGCAATGACCGGTCAATGCATTTCCTGGTTTCGTGAGTGATTAGTTCATAACAAACCCAAATTTTAGCTTCCGTATCCTTTCTATATGAATATTTGTTTTTCAAGTGTTAATTTATGAGAACCTTTTGTGATTTATGAATGAATATCAAAGATGCATTACTGGAAATAATAATACATGAATAGAGTCCAAATATAGGTTCTGAGTGTGGTTATTTGTTTTATAATACTTATGTTATATGTAAATATATTATATAACTTTCGGTTAAAGTCACTACATTCATCAACTTATGCTTGTTTTATCGCTATTTTATACATTTCAGGCATCGTGATCAGTTGGAAGTAAGTTCGGTCCGGATATGCTTTTTGTGTTTTGGATAGGAACGTTCGTGATAATTATTGTAACTTTCAATGTTAGTTGATCATGCCCATTTATGTATGTATATATGTATATGTTATGTATAGGCACTTTATTCACGATCTTTAAATAGTTGGGTTAGTTAGTTTATTTTTGTTATATGTAATAATTTTTGTAAAAACTTATCTGGGACATTTTCATATTTAGAGTCCTTCATGGTACTGTTCGCGTTTATTGAATTTAAATTAGAGGGCATATCCCGAGGGGATCTCCTGTTAGTAACACCTCGGGGTTGGGCCGTTACATTTTGGTATATTAATTTAGAAATCAAAGAGCCTACAATTGATACTTCAACTTTAAAGATTTGAATCTATAATTAGCACATGCCTTGTTGTTTTCGTGAAAGGACATCATCCCACGAAAAGGACATCATCCACAAAAGAAATAGTTGGTAGGTTAGAAAGGTTATGGGAAAGTGCATTATCTGCTTAAAAAAATAATTATTATTCACTCAACAATGTGGAAGATGAATTAATAATGTTAAAAGTTTATGGTGAAAAATATAAAACTAATCATACATACTTTGATCAAGTATAGATATATTTGAAGGACAGTTAGAAACTTCTTTAGGTAGCAGTATCATTCAAAATTTCGGAGGTAGGGGTAATATAGTTGTTTTTGTCTGGTTTATATTTTTTAATATATTTCTTCAATTGCATATAACCTCACTTAAAATAAATCATTTTCACACTTTTAATGGGCATGTTATACTTTATTTTCTTCCAGGATTTTTACATGGTTGGACTTACGTTTTGCATAGAGTCACTTATGAGCTTATGGGTACTTCGTGATAGAAATAGTGTCCGGCAAGCCAACTGTATGGCTGGCATTTAATGTAATAAATGAAGGAACTATTCAATTTCTATTAATAAAGGCACTTTATTATATGGTCAACTTTATCTTATGTAATAATTATCTACGCATAAGGATAGAAGTCCTTAGATCACAGAGCTATGGGACAACCCGTGGACTGATCTCCAAGGCCGTGATCTAGAACATATTCAAGAGTCGTAGAATCCAATCGAGATAGGACATCGTTGGATTCGGTTAGACTCTCACTATTGTGTATACTCCGATGAACTGGAGAATGCTAGGGTCCACGAGCGTGACTGGGATAGTCGATACACATAAGTGGGTGACTTGCCGGGATGACAAGTGCACTGAATACCCCAGTTAGGAAATAACTCACCATGGAAGCGGTAGTCGCATGTCGAGGTTGAAGTTATTCCAATTTACGATAGTATACGAGGAACGATCCCTAAATACTTGAGGTGATAGGGTTTATCTGGTACGAGAACGTCTATACTTAGATGTGAGTTCCGACTGACTGGAGATTACCAGAAAGTCTCTGTGGACTCATGTTGGGTATAGAGGGACTTGTATGCAGGTTCATATCATCAACAAAGGATCCATTGACCCGACTTGCTAGGTTGGGAATTTCTCATATGGATTTCTGTGAGAAATTAATTCTGGTAAAAATCCTTGGCAAAGGTATCTGACGACTTTATGAAAGTAGCTCATAAAGATTAAGTCAAAGAGGGTTATTTCGAGACCAGAATGCATAAGGTCAAGACAAAAGAAAAGGGAACCGATGAAAAATCCATACCCTTGAGTCTCGACTGGGAGATTGATCTATGGAGAGATTATGTCGTATATGGTAATTGTACATGACAAAAGGTTCACTGAATTAATTCACTAGTGATTGGGCTCCATGGGCTTGTGGCCAGACATCGACCGCGGAGTGTGGGAGAATTCCAAAATTGGCAGGGGTGCTAATTTTGGAATGATCAGTCGACAGAGTGTTCGACTGATTTAGAGTATTTAATGCTCGAATAATTAAATGAATATTTAATTATAACCCACGGTCAATGTTGGATGAAGATGAAGATGAAAGAAGTCAGAATTTAAGGGAAGGTTTTGATGATTTCCAAAACATCATAATCAGCTAAGTATGGAAAGCTTAGTTCCCTTAGAAGGATCTTTGAACAAGTAAAGAAGATAACAGAAGAGTTCAAAGACCAGAAGACTAGTGATCTCTTGCTGAAACAGCAAACAGAAGGGTAGGTCATCAGCCGAGTCAAATCAGATTAGTTCAGTATTTGATCAGCAGAGTACCTATCAGAAGGGTTGCTTCGATCAGCAGAGTGGAAGAGATCATGAGATCAGTTCAACGGTAATAAATGCACTTGGTGTAATAAATGCTGAAAGAGAAGGGTAGTAATGGCAAATGATTGAAGATATCCTCGTATCAGCAGAGTGCATTTAATGCAGCATTAAATGTGATGGACATAAAGTACTGTACACTGTACGGATTGCTGCAGGGAGCCGTTTCAAAAGAGCTGAATGATGGATTTGAATTGTGATTTGCCTTCAACGGTCATACTTTCATCTCCATGTATAAATAGAGCTGAATTTCAATCGAGCAAAAAGAACAACAATCAGAGATTTCGATTTTGAAGCAGAATTTTTCTAAGTCTCAAAAGCTCGAACAGCTCACTCGTCTGGTGGAAGTCATCTGTTGACAGAAACCCAGTTGAAGAAATCAGAAAAATATTATCTGAGTGATTTTGTAATAGCTGAGTGTTGTGAGGAGTAGATATCCGTCTTTGTGAGTGATATTACTTCGGAGAATAGGTCTTCTTTGTGATTTCCTATAGTGAGCTTACAGCCTTGTCATTTGTTGTCTTGGTGTAAGTGGAGAAATATTGTAATCTGTGTGATTATAGTATAACCCAGAATCTAAGTGATCTGGAAGAGTGGACTAAAGGATTTTTATCCATATAACCACTATAAAAATTCTTTGTGTTATCTTGCATTTAAAGTTTTCTTGCATATTTTAAAAAGTTTGCATTTTAAACACTTTGAATCAATCAAAAGATTTTATAAGGAGTTTCTAACTGGGGATAAAATCTCTTAGAACTTAGTTTACTTGTGAAAAACACTTTCAAATAATCCGCTGCAAGTATACTCTTTGAAAACTGTTTTGCTAAAAAACAGCTAAGTCATTGTAAGAAGAGTGGTCAGTCTGCTGTTCAAGATTTGGTCACGATCAGCTTAGTCTGCTTACTGTTCTTCATCAGCTTAGTCTGCTGACAGAAGACTGAAAAGTTTTTAAGTTCAAAAATTTTCAGAGGTCTATTCACCCCCCCCCCTCTAGACCTCATCTGACCACTTGGGACCAACAAGTGGTATCAGAGCGGGTGGTTCATTAGAATCAGCTGCCTGATCAACGAGCTTGATCCAAGTGTTTTTCAAAGGTTTTCAAAACTTTTCAAAAGAGCATCTTTTTGAAAAATCAAAACTTTTTGAAAAATGGATTGTATCAGCCATGTTCCCCACATTGCTGGTATGTCCTTTGAGGACTGGAAAATCAGAATGGAGATTTTCCTTGCTGCTTATAATGATAACATCTACACATGTATCATTAAAGGTCCATTCAGATTCACAAAGACCATAAAGATCAATGAAGTGGATACGGTTGTGGAAAAAGACCTTCATGAGATGACTCCAGAGGAAATAAAGCTTTACAATCTAGATAAAGTTGGGAGATTCATCATGACTAAAGCCCTGGATAATGATCGGATTGACAAGGTCAAACATTGCAAAACTGCAAAGGAGATGTGGGACAAAGTCAGAGATATGAGCGAAGGCAATGATGCTATTAAAGAGCATCAGCTCACTGTTGCCTTGGAGAAACTTGACAACTTCAAGATGAAGTCTGGAGAAACCATTGATCAGATGGATACCAGATTCACCAGGACTCTAAATGAAGTTTTAAAGTTGGGAAAGACCTTCACTGACAAAGAGATCACTGTCAGAGTACTAAAGGCCCTACCCCCAAAGTTCAACATGAAAGTTACAGCAATGGAAGAATCAAGGGATTTGGGAAAAATCTCTCTTACTGAGCTGTTTTCTGTACTCAAGGCATTCGAGTATAAACTGCCTAGAATGGGAATTGAAGAAACCTCAACTTCAGGACCCACAACTGCACTGGTTGCTGCTGAAAATACTAGAAGACCAGCACAGAAAAGCAAAGAAGTGGACTCATCTGACGAAGCCACTCTACTCAACAAAAAGGAGTACACAGCTGGAGATGTTGCACTGTTGATGAATAATTTCAAGAAGTTCTACAAAAGAAAAATGAAGAACAAATACAACAATGCTTCTACTTCTAAACCTAACTTTTCTTCTCAAGATAAAGATGATTATAAATCAAAACTAATGTGTTACAACTGCAGGAAATTGGGACACTTTATCATAGACTGCCCATATCCAAAAGCAGAAAAGTACACTGAAGAGGAGAAGAAAGTGAGAAAAGAAAGAAAGCATCAGAGAGGAAAAGCAATGATGGCTGAAGCAGAAAAGCTAACTGCTGTCTACTCATCTGATTCAGATTCAGACTCATCTGATGAAGAATCTTCTGATGAAGAAAAACCTGCTCTCCTGTGCCTGATGGCAAAGGACTCTGATGAAGAAAAACCTGCTCTCCTCTTAATGATGAATTATTTAATTCATTTGAACAAATGATGCTTAACAATACTGGTATTGCTGAAGCATATAAAAAGCTTAAGGAAGAGATGATCCTGCTAAAAGAGCAAAATAGTTCACTGAAACTCTTAGCTGAAAAGCCAAGGGAATCAGCTGAATATAAACAGCTTGAGCAAGAACATGAATCTCTGAAAGCTGAATGTGAAGTCTATAAAGGAAAAATCATGGAACTTGAAAAGATTATCGAGTCTCATGAGAAATCATCTGTTGCATCCACGCATACATCTAGTAAACAGAAGATACCTTTAGAACAGGATAAGATTGAACTGAAACATACTGAAAAATTTATATCAGCTGACAATAGTAAGGTCATTCTTTATGTTCAGACAACTAAACCTGCTTCACCTGAGAAAGAACTAAAGGAGAAGAAATCTCCTAAGGCTAAAAAGAGCAAAGAGCCTAGTGTAGGAAATCAGACTAGTAAGACCAAACAGCAGAGTCCTAAGAAGTCTGCTGATAAAGCTAAATTGAATCAATCTGTTGGTAAAACTAAGTCAAAACAAACTGAGCAAGCATCTAGTAAGCCAAAGAAGCATAAAAACAAGAAAAATCAAAATGCTTGGTATGGAAATGAGTCATATTATGTGCAACCTGCTGCATATCATCCTATGTATCATGCACCTCAATTTCCAGGTTACTATGCACCTTACCCTGCTCATCCAATGCATGCATACCCTGCTTATCATGCACCTTACCCTGCTTATGAACACTTTACTTATCATACTGATCATCAACATGACTTATCTGATAACTATGATAAAAATGAAGCTGTTCATGCTCCTGTCAAAACTCAGAAGCCTAAGAAGCCTAAGACATCAACATCTTGGGTTGTCAAAGGTGAAACTAATCCTTCAGGACCCTCTCAATAAGGGTACCTAAAACAATTTTTATTTTGTTTTGTAGGTTAGGATTAGGAGTAGGAGTAAAGTAGAGAAGATCTGGTACTTGGACAGTGGATGTTCAAGACACATGTGTGGAAACATACATGAGCTGACTGATGCAGTTGCTGTGGATGGTCCAAAAGTAACTTTTGGAGACAGCAAAGAAGGCAAGATTAAAGCTAAAGGGAAACTGATCAGAGGAAACATTGAGATATATGACGTCTCATATGTTAAAGGCCTCAAATATAATCTGTTGAGCATAAGTCAATTTTTGTGACAAAGGATATTCAGTCATCTTCTCAACAGATAAGTGTTATGTTGAACAGATTGGTACAAAGAAGGTAATTTTATCTGGAAGAAGACAGGGAAATATCTACATAGTCGACTGGGATTCTGTTGACAAGAATTCAAGTGTTTGTTTGGTGGCATCTGCCCCAAGTGAAGTTAGTTGGCTATGGCACAAGAGAATGAATCACTTAAACTTCAAGACCATAAACAGATTAATCAAGAATGATTTGGTAGAAGGGATTCCAAAAACAGTCATGAGCAAAGACAAGCTCTGTGACGCATGTCAGAAGGGCAAACAAATCAAGTCATCTTTCAAAAGCAAGAAGCATCAATCTTCTGAAAGAATATTGGAGCTATTACATATGGACTTATTTGGACCCATTGATCCAGTCAGCAATGGTGGAAAGAAATACTGCCTAGCTGTGGTGGATGATTATTCAAGATATACTTGGGTGATTTTCATGAAGAAGAAAAGTGAAACCAAGGAACATCTTACAAATCTGATGGAACTGATCCAGAATGAGAAGAGTATCAAAATATTAAAGATCAGATCAGATAGAGGGACAGAGTTTACAAACTCTACTGTTGAAGAGTATTGTAATATCAAAGGAATACATCATGAGTATTCAGCTGCTAGAACCCCTCAACAGAATGGTGTTGCTGAAAGGAGAAACAGAACACTAAAAGAAGCTGTCAGGACCATGATAGCTGAAGCTAAGCTGCCACAAAGATTTTGGGCAGAAGCAACAAACACAGCATGCTTTACCCAAAACAGATGTATGATCAACAAAAATCAGAACAAGACTCCATATGAAGTTTGGAACAACAGAAAACCAAACATTCATTACTTTAAGATTTTTGGTTGTAAATGTTTTGTATTGAATAATGGGAAAAATCACCTTACTGCATTTGCAGAAAAGGCTGATGAAGCTGTCTTTGTAGGATACTCATCTGTTAGTAAGGCTTACAGAGTTTTTAACAAAAGAACATTACTAATAGAAGAATCTATCCATGTAGTATTTGATGAGCCAAGTCAATCTTCTGAAAATAATCAAAGTGTTAATCAAGATCTGTCTACTGATTTACAGAAGTTAGACATTGGAAGAAATGAAGAATATGTTCCCATCATACTACCTAATCTTGGTTCAGCTGCTAACTCAAGTGCTGTTCAAAATCACAGTGCTGATTGTCTAACAGACGAGTTGCAAACAGCTGACAGACCAGAGACTGTTCAACAGACTGCAAATGTTCAACAGACTACTACTGGAACTCAAACAGTAGTGTTGCAAGATCAAGACAGAGGACAACATCCTGATCTACAACCTGATCTCAGATGGCTCAAGAATCACCCACCTGAATTAGTCATTGGTGATCCTTTAGATAGAGTGAAAACAAGAAGAGCTGCTGCACAAGATGCCATGTTTGTCACATTTCTATCTCAAATAGAGCCTAAGCAAATTGAAGAAGCTCTCAATGATTCCTTCTGGATAGAAGCTATGCAAGAAGAGTTTAATCAATTTGAAAGGAATGAAGTCTGGTACTTAGTTCCTAGACCAAGTCATCAAAGAGTAATTGGCACTAAGTGGGTATTCAGAAATAAGATGAATGAAGATGGTGTTGTCACCAGAAACAAAGCAAGACTAGTGGCCAAAGGTTATTGTCAAGAAGAAGGAATTGACTTTGATGAGACATTTGCACCAGTAGCAAGACTTGAAGCAATCAGACTGTTTCTTGCCTATGCTGCTTACAAGAACTTCACTGTCTATCAGATGGATGTGAAGTCTGCTTTTCTCAATGGAGAACTGCAAGAAGAAGTGTATGTTGAGCAACCTCCTGGATTTGAAGTCTATCAAGAAGAGGACAAAGTATATCGTCTGAAGAAAGCCCTCTATGGACTGAAACAGGCTCCAAGAGCATGGTATGATACCCTATCTGATTTTCTTTTAATTAAAGGATTTCGAAAAGGTAAGGTAGATAAAACCTTGTTCACAATTGAATGGGAAAATCATATATTACTTGTGCAAATATATGTGGACGATATTATTTTTGGTTCAACTAATCAACAGATGTGTGATAAGTTCTCCAAGCTGATGCAGAATAAGTTTGAAATGAGCATGATGGGTGAACTTAATTATTTTCTTGGATTGCAAGTTAGACAGTTGCCTGATGGAATATTCATCAGCCAAGCAAAATACACAAGAGATCTGTTCAAGAAGTTTGGTATGGAAACTAGCTCTACTGCTACAATTCCTATGTCTACAAGTCTTCGGTTGGATAAAGATGAAGATGGCAAATCAGTGGACATAACCAAATATAGAGGCATTATTGGTTCATTGTTGTATCTAACAGCAAGCAGACCTGACATAATGTACTCAGTTGGAGTCTGTGCAAGATTTCAATCAAACCCCAAAGAATCTCATCTCTTAGCTGCCAAGAGGATATTGAAATATGTTAAAGGCACTCAAGAATTGGGATTGTGGTATCCTAGAGAATCTGGATTTGAGCTTATTGGTTATTCAGATTCAGACCTTGCTGGCTGCAAGATTGACAGAAAGAGCACAACAGGTGCCTGTCAGTTCTTAGGTAGTCGTCTGATCTCATGGATGAGTAAGAAACATACCTCAGTTTCTATATCTACTGCTGAAGCTGAATATATAGCTGCTGGAGCTTGCTGTGCACAGATACTTTGGTTGAAACATCAACTAGAAGACTACAACATCAAGATCAGTGGAATTCCAATCTACTGTGATAATACAAGTGCAATTTCACTTACTCAGAACACTACAAGTCATTCAAGGACTAAACATATTGAGATCAAACATCATTTCATTAGAGATCATGTGGAAAAAGGCAATGTTGTGATTGAGTATGTTCATACTGATAATCAGATTGCTGATATCTTCACTAAACCTCTAAGTGAAGCAAGGTTCTCAACTCTAAGAGCTGAGTTAGGACTACTTAATTTGGATGCATAAGCTGAGGGGGAACTCATAAGAAGACTGAAGTTCAACAGCTTAGTCATTCACTATTTTATTCAAGGATTAATCTTTAACAGACTAGTTAACTCATGAATTCTTAAAGTCAGGGGGAACGTGTAAGACTAGCGGTACTTCTGTTCTGAAAGATGAAATCTGTTAATGACAGTTAGTTGAAGTTAAGTTATCATGAAGATGTATTCTTAATTCTTGAAGATTGAAGATTATTTTATCTTGCTGGATTGACAAACAGCAGAGGAAGATTACTAGCTATTGGCATTCTCTAGTAATATCAGATAAAAGATCACTCGTCTGTCAGATAAGTTTAACTCTACTCATCTGATACCTTATATAAGCATGGTCATAAAACGTATTATTAGAAACGCGCTTTTATAAGTAACAGATTAGTGTCGATAGAGTTTCCCGCCCATCTGACATTAAAATAATAAAATTGAAATCCGCTTTTACTATCCACACGATTAAAAACTGTCAGATTAGATCAACGGTTCTGATAAATCACGAAAACCTAACCAAAAGGAAACCTATAAAATCCGATCTGAAACAGTATAGTCGTCTTACGCACCTAAATATTCTCAAACTCTTTAACTCTCTAAAACCCTTCTGTTGCGAAAGTTAACTGCTTTTTGTAGATCTATACTCTCTAAAATTCAGAAATGGAGAAGATTATCGAAGGAAGATACTTTAACTACAGCAAATTCCATTTCTCTGGCAATGATCTGATGCGCTCGTTACTGGAAAAGATCAAAGAGGCATCGTTGGTTCCTGTTTTAGAGGCTCATGAAGACATGGTCTACGTGGAGGATGTTGAACACTTCTATAAGACCAGGAAATTCTCCAAAAATGACACTGTTATGTCTGCTGAAATTGGTGGAAAGAAGATTGCTATCTCGTCTACCGTTCTTAGTGAGATCTACAAATTGACGAACAAAGGAGGGGATGTGACAGACCTTGGGTCTGAAAAGGAAGAGGAGTTCTGGGCTATTTGTGCTAAGAAAGGAGAAAAGATGACTGGGACTTTGATGAAGACCCAGCTGAAGGATGAATATCAGAGATTTGCTGATATTATAGCCAAGGTGCTGGACTGCAGCACAAGTTCTTTGGATGGGCTTCCAAGGAGAAGATACTACACAATGGTGTGTATCTACTACGGTTTAAAGGTTAACTGGGCTGCTCATGTTTATGAGCTAGTTTAAAGGTTAACTGGGCTGCTCATGTTTATGAGCTACTGAGTGATAAGAGGCTTTCTCATGCCATTTTACTCAGTAATCTGTTTGCATCTCTGCAATGCCCCTTAGGACCAGGGAAGACTACTCATGGTAGCAAAGAGTTCAAACTTTACGAACCAGTGAGAAGAGTAGTGGAAGAACCCAAAAGAAAAGCCCCTGCCAAATCCAAGAAGGGCCCCTCTAAGAAGAGCAAAAAGGAGGGACAGACAAGCCAAGTTGCTGAGCAAACAGCACAGTCTGCTGTTAAGGCTGATTCAGCACTTCCTGAGGATGAAGTTGCAGAAAAAGAAATTGAAGATTTTACTAAGGAGATTGAGCAGATGAGGACTGACTCTTCTCCTGAAAGGACAGAGTCTGAGGAAGAAATTTCTCTTCAAAGGTTGAAGAGGATGAGAACAAAGAGTGAGGCAAGGGGACCTCCTACTGCCAACCCCCCTGCCAAAAGGATTGCAAAGTCAAAGGCTAAGAGAAAGGTCACCTTCTCTGAAGAGCCTGTTGCAACTGTTAGAGAAACAACAGCAGAAGCAGAAAGACCTGTAACAATTGAAGAACCTGCTGTCCAAGCTGCTAAGATTGATGCTGCCGAAGCTGAAGTCGTTTCTGAAGTTGGAATGACAACAGAAGACCCGTCTGCTGCACTATCTGCTGAAGTTGAAAAAGCACAGCAGACTAGTACAACACAAGAAGGAGCTACACTGTTGCTGCACCCTACTCCAGTTGATGCAACCCCTATTCAAGCAGTTGAGAGTCCTGAATCCAGAAGAAAGAGGACTGGCAAGATTGCCACTTACTTAACTGCTGCAGAAAAGAAAAGACAAGATGCTGCTGAAAAGCAGAGGATAGCTGCTGAGAAAGCAGAAGAAGAAAGGCAGAAAAGCTTAGAGCTTAAGAGGCTTGAGGAAGAAGCCAGCAAAATGACTCAAGAGCAGAGGGATGCTGTTGAGGCAGCAGAGTTGGCTGCTGCCATTGAAGCAAGCACCAAAGATGCTCATGGTCATCAGCATAGTGGTGGGATAGTTATTGGTGAACAAAGAGGTCAAAACAAACCAATACCAGCTATGCCTGCACCAAAAGTAAAGCCAAAGAGAAGAGAAGAAGTCAGACTATCTCTTGAAATTGTCAGGGATGATCCTGCAATTTTTGAAGAATTTCTCAGAAGGCTTGATGCTGAAAATGAAAGGATAAACCGCCTGACACAGTTCAATGCTGAAAAGATCAGATACAACAGGTGGAGGGAATTCAGACTGACAAAGAGTCCAGCTGAAATGACAAAATGGAAAGCCTTTAATGTTGAAGAAGCATGGGTACTGAAGTGGCTTGAGACAGGTTCTCTAATTCAAGCACTTGATTCAGAATTCTTTCTGGACAAGTTGAGGCTAAAGATAAGTCACATAGTAAAGGCTGAAGCCAAGAAGATCTTCCAATCAATTCCTGAAGACTATGAGGAATCTGAAGACCTCAAGGAAAGATCTATAAAGTTGGCTATTGCTCAAGCAATGGAGCTTTGGGCAAAGAAATCAAGGAAGTTAAGGGGACAACCAAGCTCATTGGTCCCTCTTCCAAACATCAAACACATTTTCTACGGGCCAAATATCAAACCTTATGAAGAGCTGCCTGAGGAACCTACATCCACTTGTATTCTTCTTGATAATTTTACTTGGATTTCCAACAGGTCAGCTGTGGACAATGAAGGAATGCTAAAGACAGTTGAGACTGTCAAGAAGATTATATCCCCTGCTCATAAAGAAAAAGCAGAGTCTTCTGATCAACCAGAGCAAAAAGAGGGTACATCAGACCCATCTGATCAGAACAAAGCACAGGGTGATAAGTCTGATGCTGCTGATGATTCAAAGAAAGAAGAAGCAATTCCAGCAGATCAGATCAAGGACAAAGAAGTTGCTGCTGAAGGAGATGATCAAGCTAAGGAGAAGGAAAGCACTCCAAGCCATGCTGGTAGTCCAGCAGATCAGTCTCTTGCATTAATAACTCAACCAACAGAGCAACTTATCAAAGAAACACTTCCTGCTACAACAAATATGCCTTCAACTTCTCAAAGTGCTCAGACAAATCTGTTGGACTCCATCCAACAAATGATCACCAAATCTTTGAAGGATATGAAGGAAGAGTTAGCTGCAGAAGTGTTAGCTGCTGTCAAACAACCAAATCAGAAAGCTGCTGCTGTCCCAACCGATCTGATAGAAGACACTGCTCAGAATGTTAAATCCATCTGTCAAGATATGGATATACTTAGAAGACGGACTCAGAGCACTACTGAAGGTTGGAAACAGATTGAACAAACAGTTGAAATGGCCCTCCGAGCAGAAGATGAAGTCATGGAAAATATGATGAAAGACTTCACTGCTTCATCAAATTGGATTTTGGGAACTCAAATTCAATTAGGTGATCAAGGAGAAGATCTGCTCAAGGAAGTGAGAGATTTCAAGGTCAATCAACTCAGACAGCAAGCTCAGATCAATGCTATGGAAGAGAACATCAAGCTTCTCTGTGATTCACTTCTAATTACACCAGTTGTGCCACAATATCCAATCAACCCTGCTGATGATGACAAAAAGGGGGAAGAAAGGGTATTTGGACAGAAGAAAGTTGGTCCTTCTCTTGAAAAGGAAGAAGATAACCAAGCTGAAGCAACTGAAGTGTTGGAAGAATCTGCTGGTGACACTGAAAGAAATATGGGAGAATCAAGCAGACCAACAGATGAGAGAATTACAGAAGAAGAGCAAGCTGAATTTGAAGAATCTGAAGCAAAAGCCAAGTCTGATGAGGAACTAGCTGCTGCCAAAGATTCAGCTGAAGAACAGCTTGACCCTGATGTAAAATATAAAAAGATAGAGCTGCTAAGAAAAAGGTTCTTTGAAGAGCTGGAAGCTGAGACTTCTAAGTTATCTGATGAAGAATCTGAAAAAGAGGACAAGGAAGCTGAAGAAGAAAAGAAAGAAGAAGACTAGTTTAGGCTAGATTTCCTTTTTTATCTTAAAATCCTTGTAATCTTTTAAAAAAAAAGTACTTTGCACTTTTCATTCTTCAAAACTTGTAATCTGTAATCAGTTTAATCATCTATAAAATTGCAAGTTTGAATCCAACATACTATTTCTATCTCAGAAATTTTTGATGATCAAAACTTTAGTTTAGGTACAGGTACTTAGCTGGAGTTTTGTCATCATCAAAAAGGGGGAAATTGTTGGATGAAGATGAAGATGAAAGAAGTCAGAATTTAAGGGAAGGTTTTGATGATTTTCAAAACATCATAATCAGCTAAGTATGGAAAGCTTAGTTCCCTTAGAAGGATCTTTGAACAAGTAAAGAAGATAACAGAAGAGTTCAAAGACCAGAAGACTAGTGATCTCTTGCTGAAACAGCAAACAGAAGGGTAGGTCATCAGCCGAGTCAAATCAGATTAGTTCAGTATTTGATCAGCAGAGTACCTATCAGAAGGGTTGCTTCGATCAGCAGAGTGGAAGAGATCATGAGATCAGTTCAACGGTAATAAATGCACTTGGTGTAATAAATGCTGAAAGAGAAGGGTAGTAATGGCAAATGACTGAAGATATCCTCGTATCAGCAGAGTGCATTTAATGCAGCATTAAATGTGATGGACAGAAAGTACTGTACACTGTACGGATTGCTGCAGGGAGCCGTTTCAAAAAAGCTGAAGGATGGATTTGAATTGTGATTTGCCTTCAACGGTCATACTTTCATCTCCATGTATAAATAGAGCTGAATTTCAATCGAGCAAAAAGAACAACAATCAGAGATTTCGATTTTGAAGCAGAATTTTTCTAAGTTTCAAAAGCTCGAACAGCTCACTCGTCTGGTGGAAGTCATCTGTTGACAGAAACCCAGTGGAAGAAATCAGAAAAACATTATCTGAGTGATTTTGTAATAGCTGAGTGTTGTGAGGAGTAGATATCCGTCTTTGTGAGTGATATTACTTCGGAGAATAGGTCTTCTTTGTGATTTCCTATAGTGAGCTTACAGCCTTGTCATTTGTTGTCTTGGTGTAAGTGGAGAAATATTGTAATCTGTGTGATTATAGTATAACCCAGAATCTAAGTGATCTGGAAGAGTGGACTAAAGGATTTTTATCCATATAACCACTATAAAAATTCTTTGTGTTATCTTGCATTTAAGGTTTTCTTGCATATTTTAAAAAGTTTGCATTTTAAACACTTTGAATCAATCAAAAGATTTTATAAGGAGTTTCTAACTGGGGATAAAATCTCTTAGAACTTAGTTTACTTGTGAAAAACACTTTCAAATAATCCGCTGCAAGTATACTCTTTGAAAACTGTTTTGCTGAAAAACAGCTAAGTCATTGTAAGATGAGTGGTCAGTCTGCTGTTCAAGATTTGGTCACGATCAGCTTAGTCTGCTTACTGTTCTTCATCAGCTTAGTCTGCTGACAGAAGACTGAAAAGTTTTTAAGTTCAAAAATTTTCAGAGGTCTATTCACCCCCCCACTCTAGACCTCATCTGACCACTTGGGACCAACAGTCAATTATGTGGTGAACCTATGGGGGAATACACAATACACATGAAGCGAAAGCGAAGAAAAAGAGAACAACTGGGTCGACCGAATCGACTGGGTCGACCGAATCGACTGGGTCGACCCAATTGGAGCGAAAATGATCCGATCGGAATTGGATCAAGATTATAAATCAAATTGAAATTTAATTTGTGAGTTAATTAATTAAGTTGGATTTAATTAATTATAGGAAGATTTAATTAAATAGACTTGGAGTCTAATTTAATTAATTGGGAGAGTAATTAATTAATTTGGTCATTTAATTGGAAATTAAATAAAGCCTAATTAAATTAGTTAAAGAGTTGGCCATGAATTAACTGGAAGACTTAGTCTTCTAATTAAAAGGGCCATGACCTATGTAGGAGACTTGGAATCCTAGTACTAGGAGGATTAGGAGAATTAGACATCTATAAATAAGAAGCTAGATGTCATAACACACACACAACTTAAGAGTGCCAAAGTACCAAGTCAAGAAAAACACTCTCCCCCTCTCCAAAGTAAGATCGGCCGAACCCTGTTCTTCTTTGGAAGAATTTTTCGTTTTCGATTTTAGCTCCCTCGTCGTTCTCTAACCCTAGATCTAAATATACTCTATGTTCTAGTCGATTAGGTTATATTTAATTTCGTGATATTGTGGTGTATCAACTCATAGAGGCGCAACACGTGGGGTGCTGCAACAGGGCATTGGATCGACATACCCGAGGGAGAAACCCGACTTTGTTTGTTGACTGGATTTGCAAGGAGACATGTATAACTTGGATCTTGTTATTAATGTCGTTTAAATTAATATTCATATATATACAACCAGTTTAGTATCCTGGCAAGACTCCGTAAGAGGCCCTAAAGTTTTAAATTCCGCTGCCTGTAGGACTGTTTATCTTATCGAATCCCAACAGTGGTATCAGAGCCAACTCTGGCTTTGTATATATATAAATTTGGAAATTCTGTGATTTAAATCATATGTTTGATTTATGTGTGGCTAGTTCTTTAACTGTGTATGTTTTAGAACGTAGATCTATTTAATTTAGAGTTAAAGAAAATTTTGATTCGAAATTTTATCACGTTAATATAAATTTTTGGATTGGGATTTAATTGGATCTGTTTTAATTAAATCAACAAGTAATCGAACAAACAAATTTTTTTTAATTGGATCCAACTGCGGTGGCACGCGGCGGTGCACGGCAGCGCACCATGGCTGGGCGACCACCGCGAGCTGCTGCCCATGACAGGGTGCAAACAGCATGCTGGCCGCGTGGTGTCACGCGCAGCCGCCTGCTGCCGTACGCTGCCACGCGCAGCAGCGGCTGCTACGGGCAGCCCACGCGCGGACTTTCGTGGCTACGCGTGTGCTGTCCACGTGGCAGTCTTCGATTGGCCTCGATTTGGATGATTTCTGGTTGGACTCTAATTCTACCTATTTTGAAAATTATGAAAATCTTGGAGATGTGTGAGATTAAGAAACTTGGAGTTTTGGATAAGATAGAAATCTTGGAAGATTTGAACACTACCTTAATTAACTAATCTAGTCAAAATAGGATTATCTTGAGAATATTGGAGATTTGGAATATTGGGAAACTTAGAGTTTTGGATAAGATAGGAATCTTAGAGATTTGGAACTATCTTAATTAACCAACTTAATCAAGATAAGAGTTGTAGATTACTTAAAACTCAAGTAAGAGTTAATTAATCTTAGAGATTAATTGTTAATTTAAAATTAATTAACTTGGGTAATTTTTATGAATTAAAATTAAAGGTGCCGGTAAATTTAGATTTATGCCCTTATGTGAATTTATGCATGTTCTTGAGTGAATATGTGGATTGGTCGATTTTCCCCTAAGCCCTATGTAGTTTTGGTTTATTTATTTTATGGGTTGTAATTAAATGGGTCTGATTGGTGCCCTTGCTTGCGCAAACAAATGTAATAGAATATGGCCAATTTTGTAAGTTAGACTTAGTTTAGGCTTGGAGCCGACAAGACCTCATGAAGACTTGGAGATCCACATGGAGGCCCATAAACTTGGAGGACATGGAGGCTCAATTCAATACATGGAGGCCCAATCAAGGAGAATATTACAAGAAGGCCCATGATGTATGGGTTTGAAAATTGTAATAGTTAGGACATTTAATTTCCACCCTAGACTGACCAATTGATCCATCGCAAGGCTCGTTATGGATCGCATAGGATGGGCAATCGATCAATCATATCCTGCTAGGTGATGTATGTTTACTTATATTCTTTGATGTATGCCTTGCATGCTTAGAATATATCACATAAACAAGATAAAACATAATCCGATGAGAACCCGCACAAGAATACTTAAAACTTCCAATTTAACTTGAAAAACTCAATTAGAATATTAAATCGAATAACGAGCGCATAAGAATAGTGTCTATGGTCCGAGCCTACCCAATTACTAGGTCTTAGGCATATTGTACAAATATATCTCAATGTCTCACGAGTCGTGGGTCGAGCTATAGGAAGATGATATGTCTATTGCCTCGATGCACGAGTTTAGTGCTAAGAGAGGGGATAGCAAGGTTTTAGGCGCTGTCTCACGAGTCGTGGGGCGTCTAAAATTGAACTATTTCTCTCCACGAGTATTGGACATGATTTAACGCTAGTAAGTACGGATGTCTCACGAGTCGTGGGTCCATATCGAAAAACGAGGCTAAATGAACTCAAGGGTTAGCTGCGATGGTTAACCGATGACGTAGTCGACCACCAAGTGAATCAAATAGTATGGCCAACGAGTCGTGGGTACTAGGAGATTGCATTTGGGCCTTGAGCCCGCTAGGATATTTTAAATTCCCGAAACTTATGTGGGGGCATAAGATTTTGATTAAAATAGTGGGAGTAATTTTCAAATAAAACCCATTTTTATTAATTGTGCATTTTAAATTAATCATTCGCATATTTATTTCTTCTATCGTCTTTTTATAGATATGATGTCAAAAGAGCTTAGAGCACTTAGAGATTTGTCCATCTCATGACTTGAACGTAACATTTTAACTGGACCAAACTTGCATTTCTGGACGCACCATTTAAATGGACTTTTTGAAGCTGAAAACATCTAATATGTTTTATCTATACCACCACCCGTTGTTATTTCACATGACGTTCCTGATGAGCTTCGAAAAAGCATCACCAAATGGAAATTGGATGATGGCTTAGCTCGTGATTACATGTTGGAATATATGTCACTTGATCTGCGGTTGCAACATGAGCATATGGTATCTTCAAAAGAGATTCTCTCGAATCTCATATTCCTTTATGGGATTAGAGATGGTCGTCACAGATTCGCGATCACGAGGGAACTTTTGCAAGCAAGAAAGAGAAGGGAAACTCCTATCGGAATCCACATACACATGATGATTGGACTTCTGACTGAACTCGATGATATGGGTGTCGTGATGGACAATGATTTCCGTGTGGATATTATCCTACAATCTCTTCCTAGATCATATGACAGATTTATCGTGGACTTGAATCTCCAGAGGCGAGAGATCACTGTGCACGTACTGCGACAAATGCTCGAGGAACATGAGGCTTATTTTGGAAAGAAAGCGAGGGTTGGCGAAAGGACTGGGAGGCGTTCAAAGTCAAAGCAAATGGAAACTAGAGCTCCTTACTGCACAAGGTCAAGGGAGACGATCAAGTTCGAACCTATGGAGAGTTCGACAGGTATATTCCTTGTTGAAGTTAATTTGTCAATTAACTGTGCATCTTGGGTGTTAGACACTGCTTGTGGTTCTCATCTTTGTAATGATTTACAGGTGATGGGAGCAACAAGGCCACTTAGGCCAGGGGATTGGATCTTGAGATTTGGCAATGGAGCTAGAGCTGCTGCCGAGGCCATTGGCGAAGTGGAGCTAGATTTTGGTGGTAATAAATTAGTTCTTAGGAACGTTTTTTTTGTACCTGGTTTAGTGAAAAACATTATTTCTATTCCTATTTTGGATAATGAAGGTTTTAATTTTTCAATTAATAAAGGTTCTTTTCGTTATTCATGAATGATAATTTGTTACTCCTGTCGGAATCCATGTACACATGATGATTGGACTTCTGACTGAACTCGATGATATGGGTGTCGTGATGGACAATGATTTCCGTGTGGATATTATCCTATAATCTCTTCCTAGATCATATGACAGATTTATCGTGGACTTGAATCTCCAGAGGCGAGAGATCACTGTGCACGTCCTGCGACAAATGCTCGAGGAACATGAGGCTTCTTTTGGAAAGAAAGCGAGGGTTGGCGAAAGGACTGGGTGTCGTTCAAAGTCAAAGCAAATGGAAACCAGAGCTCCTTACTGCACAAGGTCAAGGGAGAGGATCAAGTTCGAACCTATGGAGAGTTCGATAGGTATATTCCTTGTTGAAGTTAATTTGTCAATTAACTGTGCATCTTGGGTGTTAGACATTGCTTGTGGTTCTCATCTTTGTAATGATTTACAAGTGATGGGAGCAACAAGGCCACTTAGGCCAGGGGATTGGATCCTGAGATTTGAAAATGGAGCTAGAGCTGCTGCCGAGGCCATTGGCGAAGTGGAGTTAGATTTAGGTGGTAATAAATTAGTCCTTAGGAACGTTCTTTATGTACCTGGTTTAGTGAAAAACATTATTTCTATTCCTGTTTTAGATAATGCAGGTTTTAATTTTTCAATTAATAATGGTTCCTTTTCGTTATTCATGAATGATAATTTGTTTTTCATTGGTACATTAAAAGATGAACTATATACCATTGAACCACTTAAGTTAGTTATGCACGTACTACAAAACAAAAGAAAACAAGATAATGAAATATCTGCCCAATTGTGGCACGCTCGATTTGGACATATATCCAAGTCAAGGATTCAAAAGTTAGCATCATCTGGCGCGCTTGAAATCAATCGCATTGATGAAATGCCAACATGTGAACCATGTCTAAAGGGTAAAATGGCTAAGTTTTCATTTAAGGGAAACCCTGAGCGAGCCAAACAAACATTGGACTTAATACCTACTGACGTACGTGGACCACTAAAAAAAAGTGCCCGAGGTGGCTATGATTACTTCATCACTTTCACTGACGACTATAGTCGTTATGGATATGTGTTCTTGTTGAAACACAAGTCTGAAGCCTTTGAGCGATTCAAAGAATTGAAGATGGAAGTAGAGAATCAACTTGGTCATACGATAAAGGCTCTTCGTTCTGACCGAGGTGGAGAATTTCTTAGTAACGAATTTCTAAATTATCTTGTAGAGCATGGAATACTATCGCATTGGACTCCTCCTGCAACACTCCAATTAAATGGAGTAGCAGAGAGAAGGAATCGAACCTTGATGGACATGGTTCGATCCATGATGAGTGTCACTGACCTTCCTCTTTCATTTTGGGGACATGCCCTCCTCACGGCAACGAAGATACTGAACATGGTACCTTCTAAATCCGTAGAAAAGACACCATACGAATTATGGTTTGGCAAGGCACCCTCATACGCATTCATGCGCATATGGGGATCTCCCGCTTACGTTAAAAAGCTAGTGGGAGATAAATTGAAAACTAAATCCACTTTGTGCAAGTTCGTGGGGTATCTAGAAAACTCGATAGGATACGAGTTCTACGATCCTACGAGACAAACTACGTTTGTCTCAAGGAACGCGCATTTCTTGGAGAAGGATTTCTTGTTGGACAAGAAGGAACACAACGTAGAACTGGATAAGGTCACTGAAGATGAAAAGGCCAAAGAGGTCGATCAAGCCAACCCATCACCACAGGTAGTGGGAGAACAAGAGCATGAAAGTGCACCAGAAAGTACACCGATACTTCGTAGGTCAGAAAGACAACGTAGAGAACCCGAGAGGTACTATGGTCTGCTGCACGAGACTAGACAGTCTCTAACCGACCCGAGGACTTACGAAGAAGCTATGTTAGACATAGATTCGGGAAAGTGGCGCGAAGAAGCTACCAAGGTCTGGGCCTTGGTAGATCTACCAGTGCGAGTGACTCCCGTGGGTTGCAAGTGGATCTATAAGTGAAAGCTTGGAGTGAACGGAGAGGTAATAACCTACAAGGCGCGATTAGTGGCAAAAGGATACACTCAAAGACCAGGCATTGACTTTGAGGAAACATTCTCGCCCGTCGCAATGCCTAAATCCATTCGAATCTTGCTGGCCATAGCTGCGTTGTATAACTACGAGATATGGTATATGGATGTGAAGACCTCCTTCCTCAATGGAGACATTGATAAGGAGATCTACATGGAGCAACCGAAATGATACACATCCAAAGGAGATGAACACAAGGTGTGCAAACTCCAGAGGTCCATTTATGGACTGAAGCAAGCTTCTCGAAGTTGGAACATCTGTTTTGATGAAACAATCCAAACTTTTGGATTCATAAAAAACATGTTTGAACCTTGCATGTAAGAAGATCAATGGGAGTACAGTTGAATTTTTGGTGCTTTACGTTGATGTCATTATTCTCATTGGAAACAATGCAAAGGTGTTGTCCGAAACGAAAGCATGGTTGTCTACACAATTCTCAATGAATGATTTGGGAGAAGCATCTTTTGTACTAGGTATAAGGATCTACCGAGATAGATCAAAAGGACTGTCGGGCCTCTCCCAATCACAGTACATAGATAAAATACTGAAGAGATTCCGTATGGAAGAATCCAAGAGAGGATTGCTTCCAATGAGACATGGAATTGCACTCTCTAAGTCTATGGCCCCAAAGACGCCTGAAGAGAGAAACAATATGTCTCAAGTACCATATGCATCCGCCATAGAAAGCATAATGTATGGTATGTTATGTATTAGACCAGACGTAGCATACGCTTTAAGCATTACAAGTCGCTATCAGTCTGATCCAGGTGAGCAGCACTGGATAGCCGTAAAGGCAATTCTGAAGTACCTGAGAAGGACTAAGGAATTGTTCTTGATATACGGTGGATGAGAATTGTAATTGGAAGGCTTTATAGATTCGAGCTTCCAATGTGATGTAGATGACTTCAAGTCAACATCTGGATACGTATTCTGCCTCAATGGTGGTTCGGTAAGCTGGAAGAGCTCCAAGCAAGACACTACCGCAGATTCAACCACCGAAGCAGAATACGTTGCCGCGCGTGAAGCAGCAAAGGAAGTTGTTTGGTTGAAAAACTTCATCCAGGAATTGGATGTGATACCTAGCATTGCTGAGGCCATTACTATCTTCTGCGATTGTTGGATAAAGATGAAGATGGAGTGCACCGAATTTAAATAAGTTAAGGGAGGTTTTGATGATTTCCAAAACTTCATATCAGCTAAGTAAAGACAACTTAGTTGTAATCCCTTCGAAGAATTTTGACCAAGTAAGAAGACATATCAGACGGGTCAAATATTCAAGGTCCAGAAGACTACTGATCTGCAGAAGAGAAGAAATCATACTGGTGTAAATCAGCCGACTCAAATCAGATTTGTTCAAGTTTGAGATCAGCTCTGTTCATCATCAGACGTGTTCTCTCATCAGCCAAGTGGAAAGATCAAGAAGTCGTCCCAACGGTAATAAATGCCACTGGAGTAATAAATGCTGAAGTCTAAGGTTATTAATGACAAATGATTGAAGGAAAGAATCGTATCAGCTCGGTGCATTTAATGCTGCCTGACAGAAAGTACAGTCTGCAGTACTGTCACTATGCAGAGAGCCGTTTGCGGATTTTAAGGACCAGAAATCAAGAGATTTGAATTGTGTCTCTCTTCAACGGACATAATTCATAGAGTGACTATAAATAGCTGAAGAGACGAAGAGAAAAGTAGTTACAACACAACAACTGAGAGATTAATTTCGAAGCAAAATATTTTCTAAGTCTCAAAGCTCAAGAACAGCTCACTCATCAGCCTAGTCATTTGTTGACTCAAGCTGAAGATCAAAGATAGACACATTTTTCTGAGTGAAATAAGTTAGAGTGTTGTGAGGAGTGTTTATCCATCTGTGTGAAGTGATAAAACTCTGTAGAATAGGTCTTCTTTGTGATTTCCTATTGTGAGCTTATGGCCAGATTCATTTGTTGTTTTGGCGTAAGTGGAGTATACTGTAAACATTGTGATTATAGTATAACCCAAGATCTGTGTGACTTGCAAGAGTGGACTAAAGGATTTAAATCCATATAACCACTATAAAAATTCTGGTGTTTGGTTTTTGTATAAGTTTTCTTGCATATCTCTAAAATTGCATAAAACACTTGATTAACTGTTTGAAAAAGATTTGAAGGGATTTATAAAACTGGGGATAAAATTTTCAAACTACTAAGTTTACTTGTGAAAAACACTTTAAAAATCCGCTGCAAGTATTCTGGTATTAAAACTGATTTTGACAAAAATCAGCTAAGTAACTATCAGATTAGTGGTCAACAAAGTTGTTCAAAGATCTGTTCGTGATCAGCCTTGTAAGCTTACTATTCTGTAACAGCTTAGTCTGCTTACAATTGAACAACAGTTTTAAAGTTAAAATTTGATTAAAAATTTTTAGAGATCTATTCACCCCTCTCTAGACCTCATCTGACCACTTGGGACCAACTGGTATCAGAGCAGGTGGTTCATTAGAATCAGCTGCCAGATCAACGAGCTTGATCCGAGTGTTTTTCAAAGGTTTTTTTTAAACTTTTCAAAAGAGCATCTTTTTGAAAAATTGAAATTTTTGAAAAATGGATTGTATCAGCCATGTTCCCCACATAGCTGGTATGAGCTTCGAAGACTGGAAGATCAGAATGGAGATCTTCTTAGCTGCCTACAATGATAACATGTACACATGTATCATCAAAGGTCCATTCAAATTCACCAAGACCCAAAGTTGATGAAGTAGACGTAACAGTGGAAAAAGATTTACACGAGATGACAGCCGAAGAAATAAAGCTATTCAACCTGGACAAAGTTGGGCGATTCATCATGACCAAGGCCCTTGACAACGACAGATTTGACAAAGTCAAGCATTGCAAGACTGCCAAGGAAATGTGGGATAAGGTCCGTGACATGAGCGAAGGAAACAACGCCATAAAAGAGCATCAGCTGAGTGTTGCTCTGGAAAAGTTGAACAATTTCAAGATGAAGTCTGCGGAAACCATTGATCAGATGGATACAAGGTTTACAAGGACGTTGAATGAAGTTCTGAAGCTTCGAAAAACCTTCACTGATAAGGAGATAATCGTCAGAGTGCTGAAGGCTCTACCTCCAAAGTTCAACATGAAGGTGACAGCTATGTAAGAGTCAAGAGATTTAGGTAAAATCTCACTCACCGAGCTGTTCTCAGTACTCAAGGCATACGAGTATAAACTGCCAAGAATGGGTGTTGAAAAAACCTCAACTTCAAGTCCCACAGCTGCCCTGGTTGCTGCTGAAAATCCAAGAAAACCAGCCTACAAAAGTAAAGATGTGGACTCATCTGATGAAGCCACAATACTCAACAAAAAGGAGTACACCGCTGGAGACGTTGCATTGCTGATGAATAACTTCAAGAAGTTCTATTAAAGAAAAATGAAGAACAAATACAACAATGCTTCTACTTCTAACCCTACTTCTACTTCTCATGACAAAGATTCTTATAAATCTAAAATGATGTGCTATAACTTCAGGAAACTGGGTCATTTCATCAGAGATTGCCCATATCCTAAAGCTGAGAAGTATACAGAAGAAGAAAAGAGAATCAGAAAAGAAAGAAAGCATCAGAAAGGCAAGGTGCTGGTAGCAGAATTAGAAAAGCTAGCTGCTATCTACTCATCAGATTCGGATTCAGACACGTCAGATGAAGAATCCTCCGATGAAGTGAGTCGTGCTCTTCTCTGCCTGATGGCTAAGGAATCTGATAGCTCTGAGGATGATGAGGTAACTCCTCTTGATAATGAATTGTTTAATTCATTTGAACAAATGATGCTTAACAATACTACTATTGCTGAAGCATTTAGTAAGCTTAAGGAAGAGATGATATTGCTGAGAGAGCAAAATAGTTCACTGAAACTCAAGGCTGAAAAGCCAAAAGAATCAGATGAATATAAACAGCTTGAGCAAGAAAATGAATCTCTGAAAGCTGAATGTGAAGTCCTTAAAGGAAAAATCATGGAACTTGAAAAGTCAATTGAGTCTCATGAAAAGTCAACTGTTGCATCCACTCTTATCTCTAGTAAACAGAAGACACCTTTAGAACAGGATAAGTTAGAACTGAACCATACGGAAAAATTTGTATCAGCTGACAACAGTAAGGTCATCTTGTATGTTCAGACTACTAAACCTGCTTCACCTGAGAAGTGTTAAAATTGATGAAAACTCTTAAGGCTAAAAAGAGCAAATAACCTAGTGTAGGAAAACAGACTGGTAAGACCAAACAGAAGAGTCCTAGGAAGTCTTTTGATAAGGCTAAAACCAATCAGACTAGTAATAAAACTAAGTCGTCTGTTAATGAGCAAGCATCTAGTAAACCAAAGAAGCATAAAAACAAGAAAAATCAAAATGCTTGGTATGAAAATGAGTCTTATTATGTGCAACCTGCTGCATATCCTCCTATGTATCATGCACCTCAATTTTCAACTTACTATGCACTATATCCTGCTCATCCAATGCATGCATATCTTGCTTATCATGCATCTTATTCTGCTTATGAACATTATCCTCTCAATAAGGGTACCTAAAACAATTTTAATTTGTTTTGTAGGTTAGGATTAGGAGTAGGAGTAAAGTAGAGAAAACTTGGTACTTGGACAGTGGCTGTTCAAGACACACGTGTGGAATCATACATGAGCTGACTGATGCTGTTGCTGTGGATGGTCCAAATGTGACGTTTGGAGACAGCAAGGAAGGCAAGATTGTAGCAAGTGGAAAGCTGATCAAAGGCAACATTGAGATATCTGACGTCTCTTATGTTAAAGGCCTCTAATAAAATTTGCTGAGCATAAGTCAATTTTGTGACAAAGGATATTCAGTCATCTTCTCAACATATAAGTGCTACGTTGAACAGATTGGAACAAAGAATGTTATTTTATCTGGAAAACGACAAGGGAATGTCTACACAGTGGACTAGAATTCTGTTGAAATGAATTCAAGCGTTTGTTTGGTGGCATCAACACCAAGTGAAGTCAGTTGGCTGTGGCACAAAAGAATGAATCATGTGAATTTCAAGACCATCAACAGACTTATCAAGAATGGTTTGGTAGAAGGAATTCCAAAGACAGTCATGAGCAAATATAAGCTTTGTGACGCATGTCAAAAGGGTAAATAAATCAAGTCATCATTCAAAAGCAAGAAGCACCAATCATCTGGAAGGATCTTGGATCTACTACATATGGACTTTTTTGGACCCATTGATCCAATCAGCAATGGTGGAAAGAAATACTGCCTAGCTGTTGTGGATGATTATTCAAGATACGCTTGGGTGATCTTCATGAAGAAGAAAAGTGAGACCAAGGAGCATCTTACAAATCTGATGGAGAAGATTCAGAACAAAAAGAGTATGAAAATACCAAAGATCAGATCAGATAGAGGGACTGAATTTACAAACTCTACTGTTGAAGAGTATTGTAATACCAGAGGAATCAGCCATGAATACTCTGCTGCTAGAACCCCTCAACAGAACGGAGTTGCTGAAAGGAGAAACAGAACTCTGAAAGAAGCTACCAGAACCATGATAGCTGAAGCTAAGCTGCCTCAAAGATTTTGGGCAGAAGCAACAAATATAGCATGCTTTACCCAAAACAGATGCATGATCAACAAGCACCAAAACAAGACTCCATATGAAGTTTGGAACAACAGGAAGCCAAACATTCATTACTTTAGAATTTTTGGTTGTAAATGCTTTGTTTTAAATAATGGAAAAAATCACCTTACTGCTTTTGCAGAGAAGGCTGATGAAGCAGTTTTTGTAGGATACTCTACTGTTAGTAAAGCTTATAGAGTCTTTAACAAAATAACTTTACTTGTAGAATAATCCATTCATGTAGTATTTGATGAACCTAGTCAATCCTCTGAAAAGAATCAAAGTTCTGATCAAAATCTGTCTACTGATTTTCAGAAATTGATTATTGAAAGAAATGAAGAATATGTTCCCATCATACTACCTGATCTCAACTCAGCTGCTAACTCAAATGCTGTTCAAAATCACAGTGCTGATTGTCTAACAGAAGAGTTGCAAACAGCTGACAGACCAGAGACTGTTCAACAGACAACTGATGTTCAACAGACTACTACTGGAACTCCAACAGTAGTGCTGCAAGATCAAAACAGAGGACAACATCATGATTTGCAACCTGATCTTAGATGGCTCAAGAATCACCCACCAGAGCTGGTGATTGGTGATCCTTTGGATAGAGTAAAGACAAGGAGAGCTGCTGCAAGTGAAGCAATGTTTGTCAGCTTTCTATCTCAAATTGAGCCTAAACAGATTGAAGAATCTCTTAATGATTCAAACTGGATTGAAGCTATTCAAGAAGAGCTAAATCAATTTGAAAGGAATGAAGTCTGGTACTTAGTTCCTAGACCAAGTCATCAAAGAGTAATTGGCACTAAATGAGTATTCAGGAATAAAATGAATGAAGATGGTGTTGTCACCAGAAATAAAGCAAGATTAGTTGCCAAAGGTTACTGTCAAGAAAAAGGTATTGACTTTGATGAAACTTTTGCACCAGTAGCAAGATTAGAGGCAATCAGACTCTTTCTTGCCTATGCTGCTCATAAGAATTTCACAGTCTATCAAATGGATGTGAAATCAGCTTTTCTCAATGGAGAATTGCAAGAAGAAGTTTATGTTGAACAAACACCTGGATTTGAAGCTTATCAAAAAGAAGACAAGGTGTATCGTCTGAAGAAAGCCCTCTATGGACTGAAACAGGCTCCAAGAGCATGGTATGATACCCTATCTGATTTTCTTTTAATTAAAGGATTTCGCAAAGGTAAGGTAGACAAGACCTTATTTACCATTGAATGGGAAGATCATATATTGCTTGTGCAAATATATGTGGACGACATTATTTTCGGTTCAACAAATCAACAGATGTGTGATAAGTTCTCAAAGCTGATGCAGAACAAGTTTGAAATGAGCATGATGGGAGAAATTAACTATTTTCTTGGCTTGCAAGTAAGACAGTTGCCTGATGGAATATTCATCAGCCAAGCAAAATACACAAAGGATCTGTTCAAGAAATTTGGTATGGAAACTAGCTCTACCGTTAGTGTTCCAATGTCTACTAGTCTTCGTTTGGATAAAGATGAGGATGGCAAATCAGTAGACATAACCAAGTACAGAGGAATTATTGGGTCACTGTTATACTTAACAGCTAGCAGACCTGATATCATGTACTCTGTTGGGGTTTGTGCGAGGTATCAATCAAATCCTAAGGAATCTCATATCTTAGCTGCCAAAAGGATTCTCAAATATCTTAAAGGCACTGAAGACTTGGGATTGTGGTACCCTAGGGAATCTGGATTTGAACTGATTGGATATTCAGATTCTGACCTTGCTGGATGTAAGATTGATAGGAAAAGCACAAC
Source organism: Penstemon eatonii (assembly GCA_038501285.1). Lineage (NCBI taxonomy): Eukaryota > Viridiplantae > Streptophyta > Magnoliopsida > Lamiales > Plantaginaceae > Penstemon > Penstemon eatonii. The sequence goes on along the minus strand of CM076715.1, from coordinate 51,845,309 downwards.
AGGTGCCTGTCAGTTCTTAGGTAGTCCTTTGATCTCTTTGATGAGTAAGAAACAGACTTCAGTATCCATATCTACTGCTGAAGCTGAATACGTAGCTACTGGAGCTTGCTGTGCACAAATATTATGGTTGAAGCATCAACTAGAATATTACAATATCAAAATCAGTGGAATGCCTATCTACTGTGACAATACAAGTGCAATCATTCTCTCAAAACACTACAAGTCATTCAAGGACTAAACATATTGAGATCAAGCATAACTTCATCAGAGATCGTGTAGAGAAAGGAAATGTCATAATAGAATATGTGTTTACTGAAAATCAAATTGCGGACATCTTCACAAAACCTCTAAGTGAGACAAGGTTTTCAACTCTACGAGCTGAACTAAGATTACTAAAATTAGATGCATAAGCTGAGGGGGAACCCATCAGAAGACTGAAGTTCATCAACTTACACATTATATTATCTTCAAGGATTAACTCTCAACAGACTAGTTAACTTATGGACTCTTAAAGTCAGGGGGAACGTGTAAGACTAGCAGTACTTCTGATTAAATGATGAAATTTGTTGATGAAATTTAGTTGAAGTTATATTTTCATCAGGAGATTAAAGTCTTGAAGATTGAAGATTAATTATCTAGCTGGATTGACAAACAGCCGAGGAAGGTTATCAGTTCTTGGCTTTCACTGATATCAATCAGTCATCAGGACGGTAGTCCCATCAGATAAGTACTTTAGTTACTCGTCTGATCAGTTAAGTAAAAGCTGTGAATATTAAAAATGTTTTATTTAAAAAATGCGCTTTTACAAATATGATAAGGCGGTTCGCATTCCCGCCTGTCATTAAATGCTTTTTGAATTTGAAAAGGTGTAACTGACGCCGCACGATCAGAACTGACAAGAGACGGATCTAACGGTAGGCGGGTATCACGGAAACCGAAATACCCTAACTCTATAAATTCAGATCTGATCAGACTTGTGTCTCTTTACGCACCCAAATATACTTAGAGCATTTGTGAGAAAATTCTTTGCATTCTATCTTCTGCAAATTTCTGTTTTTCACTAAATATCCCACAAATTCAAAATGAGTTCTACTCAAGAAGCTAAGGCGGAGGGTATGTATCTGGTTTATGATGCGTACTATCAGTCTGGTACCGATTTGATGAAGCAATTGTTGGAGAAGTTCAAAACTGCTTCCCTGGTAAACTTCATGGAACTACACAAAGGACTGGTCTGGAAGGACCAAGTTTTGGAATACTACAGGATAACCGAAGTGGATTTCGCCAAAAGGGAGATTAAAGCTACAGTTGGAGGCAAATCTGTAGTCATCACCCTGTTCTGCTTCATGAAATGTTTGGTCTGCCAAACAGAGGACGACATGATGTAACTACCCTTGCCGAGGAAAAACTTCAAGAATTCAGGGCAATTGGTGCCAAGGAGGGTGAGATGTTGACTGGCAACATTAAGAAGAAGCAACTGAAGGACGAATATCAGCGCATGGCTGATATGTTTGCTAAGGTAATAGAGAACTGTACCTTCTCTCTTGATGCAGTGATTATGAAGAGATACATCATTATGTTGGCTATCTTCTACGGCTTGGAAGTTAATTGGTCAGTGGTTATCTGGTACATTCTGGCTAATTTTCATGAGAAGAAAGGCAAAAAGTCTACTCAACAGACTAATCATAGAATCACTTTGAGTTATCTGCTCCACCACATAGGATGTGAGATGACAGATGGGAAGGAGATTCGTAACGCTAAGGCAATGGCCAAGTACCTGCCTGTTATGAAGAGGAAAGCTGATGAAGTTGAAGCTGATGAAGATGTGGAGGAGCCCAAGGAAAAGGTTCCTGCCAAAAAGCAAAGAAAGTTGACTAAAACAGCTCAGCCTGCTGTTGAAGTTAAAAGGAAGACTGATGAGCCCAAGGAAGTGGCTCCCAAGAAGATGCAGAAAGTATCTACTCAAACAGCTGAGCCAGCTGTTCAAGCCAGAGTAGACACGTCTGATGCTATGAAGACTGATGAAATCATCAAACAGTCTACTGCGGAGATAAGGAATATATCTCCTGCCTTATCTTCAAGAACACCATCTGCTGAACATCATGATGAGACTGTTGCTCATAGGACCAGAAGTCAACTCAGAGATACAGGTGCTTCCAAACCTGTTCAAGGAGGAAGGGCAAAGAAGACAATAAGCAAGAAAATGAATTTTGTTGATTCACCCACTGAGTTATCAGACTTAGTGCGACAAAGCCCTCAATCAGCAGAGAGGCCTGCTGGTGCTGAAGAGAAGTCTGCTGCTGAAAAGACTGATGCTCAACAGACTGCTCCAAAAGAACCAACAACTGGGGTTGCTCAACCTCAAGATGATCCAGATGTGCAGATCATCAACCCCATAGCAGCTGCACCCATTGCATCTGTTGGTCCTGCTCCTAAACCTGCCCAAGCTGATAAAGGGAAAAGAAAAATCCTTACCAAAAAGAAGAAAATTTCTGCTGCTGATAAAAAGAAGAGAGAGGAAGCAGAGCAGAGAAAAAGAGATGAACAGGAGGAACAGAGGGTCCTTGAACTCAGTAAGATTCAGGCCAAAAGGATGAACAGAGAAGGAAAATGTCTGAAGCAGAACGTGAGGCTGTTGAAGATGCTGAAGTTGCTGTGGTCCTTGAGCTGAGCAAGAAGGATGCTCATGGCCCTGAACATGCTGGAGGTGTAAAGATTGGTTATTGGTAAATCTTTACATGCCAAAAAGAAGATGCTTGCTGGCATGGTGAAGGAAAAGGAGAAATTTGAGGTTAGAAAAGCTTTTGAAATCATTAACTCAGATCCTTCTATCTTCAACAGATTTGAGAAGGCAGTGGCCTACTTTGATAAAAAGCTGATGCTGAAGACTCTGTTTAAGAGAAGCAAAGATACATCAAATGGAGAGACTACAGAGTGAACAGATCAGTGGAAGAGATCCAAAGATGGGGAGAGTTTGCTAATGAAGAAAAATGGGTTCTAAGTTGGCTGCAAACCTCTTCCATCACCAAGGCCTTGGATCCTGATCTTGTTAGAGACAGGATGAATACGTATGCTCAAGAGTTTGCCACTCAAGAAGCTAAAATCATCTCTAACACTTTGCCAGCTAAGAAAAGAAAGACTAATGATCAAGTGGAAAGAGCTGTGCAAATTGCAGTTATGAAAGCCTTGCGGAACTGGTCCGCAAGATATGAGCAAGGCTCGCCATTTGATCTGTCTTCCATGCCTGGCGTTCAACATATTACTTTTGGCAAAGAATTGAAAGATTATCATGAAGCGCCTAAAGTGAAGAAGCCAGCTCCCATTCGTCTACCTGTTGTAAGACAGATTCGTCAGACAATAGTGTTCACTGATGATGACAAGATCCTTGATAAAATCTTTGAAGACGTCACTGATCAGCCCTGTACTGATGAAGAACCCTTAGCTATTGAGTGGAAAGCTAAGGAGTCACTGCTGATAAAGAGACTGAATTACAAGCTGCACATGTCCACCAGGAAGCTGAAAATGACCAGACTGCTGATCCTTCTGCTTCATCAGCTGATATGCACTCATCACTGATGGAAGCCTTCCAAATGTTACTGGAGAATAACTTGAAGGAAATGGACGAAAGGAACAGAGTACAGCTGGAAAAGATGCAGCAAGCCTTGGAAGAATCCAATAGGCTGCAACTTGAGCAAATGCAGAAAAATACTGCAAGAACAGTACAGGATGCTGTTGATAATTTTCCACTGCCAGATGACAATGCACTGAAGAGAAGTGTGCTGAACATGAACAGAAATGTTGAAGACATTAAGGCAGATGTAGATCATCTTCATACTGCTCTGAAAAGAAGTGAAGACAATATTGCTCGTCTAACAGAGAAAACTTCATCAAGGTCACGAAGAAGAGAAAGCAACAACTGTGGCATTATTGAAAGATATCCACATAGCTGGAGATGTTATTCATGAAGAACTTGCCACTATGCAACTCAACGTTGACTGCTTGAATGATCAGAATGACATCATCACCACCTCTCTCAATCATCTAACTGCCAGTCATGATGTAGCGAATCAGAGCATCAAGACTTTATGTGCAGCAATGAAGATTCAATCTGTTGCACTCAACCCTCCTACCAAACCTGCTAATGTCACCAGTTCTGATGATGACAAAAAGGGGTAAGAGAAAAGGGAAGAGGAGCCAACTTTCAGGCTGCTGATGAAAGTCAGAAACTTGAAGAAAAACCTGAGGAAGCTGCTGCTATTGAAACCAAGAAGACTGATGCTGCTGAAGAAACTGGAAAGGTTGAAGGCAAAGAAGAAGCTGCTGAAGAACCCAAGGAAAAAGCCAAGACTGATGAGGAAAAGGCTACATCCAAGGATTCTGATGGAGAAAAATCAAAGCCCTATACCAAGTACAAAGATGAGGAAAGAACCAAGAGAAAGATGGACGAGATAGACAAAGAGCAAGAAATCAAAGAGAAGACGGAAGCTGCTAAGTCTAATCTACTCTTAGATGATGAAGCTGATGAAGCTGATGAAGAAGAAGATGATGATGAAGAATCTTCATATGAATATTATGAAGAAGTTGAAGGAAGTGAAGAAGCTGATGACTAGAATTAGTTAAATCTTATGTAATCAGTTTTTCTTTATTTTCTGACAGACATCTTATCTGAACATAATTATACTTGTAATAAAATCTCATATTATCAATAAAAGTTCAAGTTATGTTTCCAACATTTTTTCTATCTCAGAAAACTTTGAGGATCAAAACTTTAGTATAGGTAAAATATTTTCTAAGTCTCAAAGCTCAAGAACAGCTCACTAATCAGCCTAGTCATTTATTGACTCAAGCTGAAGCTGAAGATCAAAGATAGACACATTTTTCTGAGTGAAATCTGTTAGAGTGTTGTGAGGAGTGTTTATCCATCTGTGTGAAATGATAAAACTCTGTAGAATAGGTCTTCTTTGTGATTTCCTATTGTGAGCTTACGGCCAGATTCATTTGTTGTTTTGGCGTGGAGTATACTGTAAAATTTGTGATTATAGTATAACCCAAGATCTGTGTGACTTGGAAGAGTGGACTAAATGATTTAAATCCATATAACCACTATAAAAATTCTGGTGTTTGGTTTTTGTATAAGTTTTCTTGCATATCTCTAAAATTGCATAAAACACTTGATTAACTGTTTGAAAAAGATTTGAAGGGATTTATAAAACTGGGGATAAAATTTTCAAACTATTAAGTTTACTTGTGAAAAACACTTTAAAAATCCGCTGCAAGTATTCTGGTATTAAAACTGATTTTGACAAAAAATCAGCTAAGTAACTATCAGATTAGTGGTCAACAAAGCTGTTCAAAGATCTGTTCGTGATCAGCCTTGTAAGCTTACTGTTTTGTAACAGCTTAGTCTGCTTACAATTGAACAACAGTTTTAAATTTAAAATTTGATTAAAAATTTTCAGAGGTCTATTCACCCCCCCCCCTCTAGACCTCATCTAACCACTTGGGACCAACAACGATAATAATGGGGCAATAGCACAAGCAAATGAGCCGATATCTCATCAGAAATCCAATCACGTACTCAGACGATACCATTTTATAAGAGATATCATTGGTAGAAGAGACATTAAGATGGAACGTGTCGACTCAGAAGATAATACCGCGGACCCGCTAACGAAGCCACTGCCTCAAAATGCATTCGAGAAACATCTGCTAAAGATGGGACTCAAGAACATAAAAAATTGGCTTTAGGACAAGTGGGAGATTGATAGAAATAGTGTCCGGCAAGCCAACTGTATGGCTTGCATTTAATGAAATTGATGAGTGTATATTTAGTAAGTCAATAGTCCTCAGGTCAACGTCTTTAGGTATAGGTAAAACACGACTCGCCAATGTGAGGATTAGTAGATCAGTCAAACTTCTCCTCAATTTGTAATGTGGATCCTAACCTGAAATCAAAGATAACTACGTCAGGTTAAATGCCGGTGGTGACCCGGCGATAACCCTTCGATGCTTAAGTAAGTATCGATATAAGAAAAGAGATCGGACAATATTTATTGCTTAGGTTGTGCGTACCTTTTATCTCATTTATGAGGGCTATTCATAGTTTTTACTAATGGATTATCGGGTCGAATCAAGGATTACCGGGTCGAATCATGATTAGACAACTTGGTTCGGATACGGATTCCAAAGCAAAAGGGGTCGTATTCGATGAACGGATATCGACGACAATAATATCGACGAAAACGATGAGTGAAAAATCGATATAAAGGAATCGACGATCGACACCTTCGATGCAAGCAGGATTGGTGCAATTTCGAGAGCTTAAGGCTCTCGAAGTATGATTACAGTTAGTATTATATAGTCAGTGGCTTAATTGATGGTCAACGATTGCAGTAACGAAGACTTGGTATATCAAGAGTCCCCCAAGTTCTAGAGTTCGAGTGTAAGTCGAAGTCTTGAAATTTAATATGTACATTCGAGATGTAAGTTTTTAATTCTAAGCATATAGTGATAGTCCCCCAAGTTCTAGAGTTCGAGTGTAGCTCGAGATCTAGAAGTTTATCGAACATCAAAATTTGGCGCGGCGATGCTTTTAGTTTTTGCGCCCTTTATCTGTTTTCGCGCCCTCTATCTTTAAATCGTGGCGGGGAAGATTTGAAATTGAGGGGACGGAAGATGAAAAGTCGCGTACTTCCAGGGGGTAGTAGCGTAATTTTAAATAAGCGGTAGTTTATTCTTCTATATATAGGTCGTTTTCACCGCCTTACTTTTCACACTACTGTAAAATTTGTTTCTATCGGAGCGCTCAGTCGATTTTCTAGACGAACCTCGACTGCATATTTGTGAATAGTCCAGATGTCGAAACAGGCGTCTCCAAATCCCGAAAACATTCTAGTGAATGAAGAGCACGTTGAGGACGTCGTGAGATCACTCGAGGGGGACGGAGGAAATGAAAGTGGAGAGGAGGAAGATACTCGGAACTATCAGACCGATATGGCTTATTATGAATTTCAAGCCAGTAGTTATAAAAAACCCTTGTCGTCTTGGCTTTCTGCGTTTTCGGTCCTAGGTGGTTGGTCCGTGAGGTCTCCAGGGGAAGAAGGTCGGATGCATAATCCTCCGGCGGGGGCGCTCGCTATTCATGAAGCCTCGATGGAGTGTGGGTTCTGAGTACCTATAGCGCCTGAACTGGCTTCTATTCTGAACAATTTGGGAGTTCGACCTGCCCAAATAGTTCCGAACGGCATGTCGATGATTATTGCTTTTATCGTCGTTATGAAGGCTTTGAAACAACCGGCTTCGTTTGGAAACTTTTGGTACTTATTCAAGGTAACTGAGTCGCCGAAGTCGGGTAAGGGCTTCTACCAAGTCAAGTCCCGAGGGAACAAGAAAAGTTTTTTGACAAACACCAAGAGCTCTCATGGCAAAGGGTGGAAGTCTCGATTCGTTTTTATTCGGCCGCCCAAGGATCATTCGTTGAATGTTACGTCTTCGTGGCATGTCGGGCCGATCAATGTTAAGAACCCTTCGAAACCAAGCATGTCGGATGCTTTCATCGAGAATTTGCGTAGGTATAGTTTTGATGTTACTAAACTTGTCGATGAAACGCGTCTTCGAGTTTGTGGTTTATCACCGTTGAAGAAAAAACCAAGCGATCCAAGTCTTGAGGAAGTACTCAAGGGGGCTTTGGTTTCTTCTCATGGAAGCACACGAGTAAAACAATCTCCCGCCTCAAAGGGGCATCCGAATAGTGAAGGAAGAGCAAAAAACGCAGAAGATCTAGCCTCTCGTCAAGAAAAAATTTGTTTAGGAAAGAGACCTCGGTATGAGGATCCTATAGAAGAAGAGAAAGGGAGTGAGCAAGTCGATATACCGACCGACGAGACTGATGATAGTTCCGACGCCAATACTTTGGATCTCAATTGGACATTAACAGGCTGGCTCAACTCCAATCTCTCCCACCCTGGGGATTTGGTCCCAGAAGACTCTGTTCTTCAGAGAGGTTCGTGAGATACCGGTTTTACCGCTTTTATTAACAGTGTTTTCTGGCGCGATCAGAAGTGGTTGGCCAGGAAACCGCTACAACAGAATCTTCATAGCGGGGGTCGAACTATCATTGGGGTAAGATATCATTCTCATCCTTATTATCAGTCTTGTTTCTGTTGATTAAATAACGACATGTGATGAACTGTGATCGCTGCGGGTCGTGTGCAGGCGTTGCAATATATGTTCCAGGGATATTATGAAGCTGAACTGGCCCAGGTAGAGTTGGTGAAATGCAAGGCCGAGTACGAGGCCACTATAAAAGATAAAGATAAACAACTCGAGGATAAAGATAAACAACTCGAGGATGCTATAAGGGAGTTGAGTCTTGCGACCAAAGAGATCGTTCGTATTCGTTTGGGTTATCCTCCAGAAGCTAGGGTAATCTCTCCTTCGCAACGCCTGTCGGTAGTTAAGGAGTTTCTGGAATCTCCTGTTTACGAATATCTCGCCGATGCTAGGATGGGCACCGAGCTGATCGAGGTGCACGAGAAGATGATAAAACAGTGTCGATACAAAGGCTTTTTAACTTCCGAATTCGATCCCTCGGTCATAGGTCCAACCCTTGATGAGTATTGTCAGCCAGTAGAAACCACTCTCATCGAGGAAGAGGATGAAGAGAAAGTCGCTCGAGGGCACGAGTTTGGTTGTTTAATTCCTCCTCGCCATGATGATCAATCGTAGTCTGAACTTTTTATGTAGATGTATAGGGTCGATATGTATTTAGATATAATATATCCCGATGTCACTATTTAATTTTGGATATAATGAACGTTTGTTTCGATTTCACTTGAAGTTGTTATTAATCATCTCATATATGGGCTAAGATTTTGGGCTATCCGTTCCTTTCGAGGGGCACTTATTGGGCCAGAATCATATTTCATTATTTTAAAATTTAACCGCCGCGCCCTTTCAAACATATTCTAATAGGCGCGCTTTTGAGATTTTGAGCTTATAAATAGGACCTCAGCATTCCAACTGGTCCTATTTACAAAGAACGTTTTATTGCGGAGCTTGTCGTCGGAGCAACGATCGAGTATCTCGTGCAATCGTTTGCGTAGTCGAAGTCTTTCAATCCTGTTTTAGGTATTTCTTTGACTCGTTCTTTATCTATGTCGAGTGAGTCTAAGTCGATCGGGGACGAGTCTCGGGGAAAAGGAAGGTATGTCAGTAGAGTCTATAATGTCACATTTCGACGTTCCCTTTGAGGGACGACATCATAGCCCTTTGTCGGCTCAGTTATTAAGCGTTGTTCGTCCTAAGAAAGATGTCGCCGCTCCCACAAAGTCGATGTCTATTCGGCATCGAACTAAGGAACGGTATAGCGATATCTCGCCGTGTCGTTTATGCATTTATTTTGAGTTGTTGATGTCTAAATATCAAATTCCTGCTGGTTGGTCTTTATGCATGCCGTCCTCGGATGAAAGAATGAACGATCCCCCGAATGAGTTTAGAACCTTTCATGTCGATAGTTTGTGAATGGTCTTGGATTGTGTCCCACCCAATTGGTTCCTAACGCCATAGGATACATTATAGCTTTTTATATAGTAATGAAGTCGATAGGTCAGCCTGCGTCCTTCGTTAATTTTTGTGGTCTTTTCGATGTCCGTCCGTCTCCTCAGTCAAATGAGGGTTTTTATTACGTACGATCTAAACCGAATGTTAGGTTCCTTAGTGACCTAAAGTCGTCATATGGGAAGGGTTGGAAGAATAAGTTTATTTTTGTTCATGCTCCCGAGAACTATGTATGGAGGACGACACGCGAGTGGAGGTCGGGTGGTATTCTTTTGAAGAATGTTCCCGCACCTTCATGGGGGCCCGACTTTCCATCGCAATTGTCGGAATCGACAACCGACACAAATTCATTGTTGCGGGAGCCCATTTTGAGTCTAGGAGGGATGTCGATGGCCCCTCTACCAATTGATTGTCCTTCCTTAGGTAGTTTACTGTGATATCCCTTTTTTATCTATATATCGATGTCCCACTTTTAATCTGTTCTCATTTTGCAGCTTCCTGTGTTATCCCATTGACGAGTCGAGCGCTAAGGGCAATAATGAAGGCTCGCTCGATAGGAAAACCCCCGAATCCTTCATCGACGACTCTTGGTAATAATCCTGTTGCAAATCCGCAGGCTCATTCCTCCACTGTTCCGCCTCCAGAGCCTTCTAATCAAGTCGAGAAAACTCCCAGCTCGAGTCACGGAAAGAGGCCGGTTTCAACCGAAGTCGAGCAGGTAGGTATGCCGGATCCAAAAAAGGCCAAGTCAGATATTCAAGCCACACCGTCTAGTGGTGGTACGACTGCTCCGGCTTTGGGAAATCTCGAGGCCATCCTTGCGAGTCAAAAGCAAAAGCAAGGGGGCCGAGTGGCCGAGAGTTCAATGATGAATCAAGCTTTCCTGGATTCAACAATTAGTCGTGAACCATGGGAGAAATTTTTGTCGACTGTCTCTTATGAAGATCACGAGGCTCTCTTGAAGAAGGATCCTACCGACGTGCTGCGTTCACAGGCTTCTCTCTCGCTCGCGGTAATTATTGAACATGATTCTTTTATGTAAACTAATTTCTCTTTTCAACTAATACCTTATCATTGGTTCTTACAGTTGTGCCAGACTATGTACTCTTCTGCTGCTCGGATGGATGGTGTCCGAAAGCGCCTCGACAAGTATATAGTTGCTTACAGTACCGCGAAGAAAAAACTCGCCCAAACCGAAGGATCTGTGACCGAGCTTCAGGAGAAGGTGACAGAGTTGGAGAGCGAGGTATCTGATAAGGATACTCGAATTGCTGAGTTGGAGGCGGAGCTTGCGCGGGAAAAAGCTGATTTCGCCTTGATGTTAGAGAAGAAAACTACTGAGAGTTTCGAGATGGGCCAGCAAGCAGCCCTCGAACGTCGTCGTGAGTTTCTGGCTGAAGAGAGGAAAGCTGTTGTTTTAGAGTTTTTTAACAGCGTTGTCTACGAGGAGTTGGTTGAACGCCAATCAGGAACTGATCTTTCAAAGATGTTCGACAAGGGCTGGAAACAGTGTCGGGCTCTGGGTTTCCTGAACGACCGGTTCGAGGCAGGGAAGCTAGATCCTTCTTTCGACGAGAATGGTGCCCCTGTCAACTTTGATCCCTTGGCCGATGAAGGTTCTAGGGAGGACCCGGAGAAGCATGAGTTTAGTTTTCTTCTGGAGCTGCAAGCTTCCCGGCTTGCTGCAGAGGTTGAGGCCGAGACAGCTAACGAGGAAGGGGAGATCCCCAAGGGTCCTAAGACGTCGAGGACATCCTCCCATATCGATAGGCTAGACTATGAAACTCATCATGAGTGTTGAAAACATTTATTTTGTTTGATATTGTGTATTTGTGAATCTCGATCTGTTTCTATCGAGTCATGCGTTGGCGGTGTGTTTTTAATATAGCCACTTAAGGAATGATGCATGTGTTTTCCTATTCGATAGTCTCTCTCTTGCTGCTGTTTGGTTATCGTTTTGTTTAATTACTTTCCTATGTCGATCACTACTTTCTTACCTTTGTCAGTTTCGTCCACTAGATTTTGGTATGGTAGAAATTGGAAAGTGTAGTAGCTCCGAGGCTTTTTATGGTTGTGAGAAACATTCTCTGCGCCGATCGAGAAATCTTTTGACAATCGAGATGTACAAATCTAGGCTTATCCTGTCTTATCCGACAAAAAGTGTTGGCTGATCGATATATTCGTTCTAATGATTCGTCGTTGATCGATTTTACCCGAGAGTACAGTTAAGGTGGTTGGCGGTATTTATGAGGGTTGATCTTTAGCCGTTGATTTGCAAAACCTTTTGGAACCGTTGGATGCAGTCCACGTAGGTTACCTCGTTCAGCGCAAGAGTCGGCCTGATTTAATGTGGAACATCTGGGCCGTTGATCGTGGTGATTTTGGACCGTTAGATCATGTGGTCCTGACCTATAAATAGGTGGGGGGTGCCCACCTTCATTCTTACCAAAATAAGCCATACATGTCCTTTTCATTACATCATCCGACAAAAATTTTCCTAAACAGTCCCTCCACCAATAAACTGATGAGGGGTGTAGTATTTCTCACTTTTACACCTCCTCATTCGACCCGACCTCCTGATCGAGGAAGGGATCAATTGCTTATTCGATTGGGTGGTATCGATAAAGGGGTTACCCCAATGGGTCGGCCTCGTCGTTTGAATGGGTGGCATTGGTAAGAACGGCGAGGTCGGTATCGTCGATGCCTCGGTATGTCGAGCTTAGATACTCTTCGTCTTGTATCTGAGTAGCGATGTCTCGGGCTGTCGACGTACCCGACGTGCCAGGGGTGAAGTAGGAGGTAGGGCCGCCGATCAGACGGTGGAGGACTTAAAGCGCAAAAATAACAATAAGCGCTTTTTTCCTCTCCAGTCTCCGGTCAATGCAGAGAGACCCATCACCCATGGTCATTCTGTTGACTGAGATGGTGTGTCTCTCGAGCTGGCTGCTGCCTAAAGAGGAAAGAGATTCCCCTGGCCTTCACTAACACCATCGAGGACTCCACGAGTCATCTCCTCGATTCGTCGGTTAGTGAGAGAAAGCTTATTACGTCTTTCTTTCATTTGATCGGTGCATTGAGGAAGACGTGCTCTGGTGTCACTCGATGTCTCGGAGGAGCTTGGTTGCCGAATTAGTAGGAATCTAGCATGCAGCTCATCCGAGATCCGACAACCGACGAGGAAGATTACTTTAGCTAGCAAATGTAAAATAGAATGTAGTAGGTGTTCAAATTCTCTGTAATTATTTTGATTGTGATATAGTTGCTTTTTGTAATCGTATTAATTGCCGAGATCGAATAAAACTTATTTATTTTATCCATTTTTCTTGGCTTTGATTCCTCTCTTTGAGTTTTATCGATATGAATTTTACATTCGACTACTCGATACGCTTGATTTAAAATTTCTGTAACCCGATCATCGAATGTCGAGATCTTCTTAATACGCAATCACCGAATGTCGAGATCTAGTTAACATCCTTGCACCGATCGAGTTAACTTATAGTCTCATCTTGCTGAATATCTATAATGAGATTATTTATCAATGATTTCCTTTTTGTCGACTTCTCTTTTGTCGATTAGCGACTTTATCCCTATTTGTGATTCATCTCGATGCCTCTGTGGCTGAAGTTTTCCTGAAATGAATTTCTTTATAGTTTCTCTTTGTCCTACGATTTTTTCGGTAATCCTTGATAAGGGAGGAATTTGGAAAGTACTACCGGACCTACGCATCACTTGGTTTTTAAAAGTTATCCTTTGGTTCGCTTTATCGACATCGAATCGTTGAGAAGTACAGCTTATCATTCCGTCGTTGTCGAGAAATGCCATCTTATGTAAACATACGTGATGTTTTTTCAATATCGATAGGTCCGTTTGCCGCCCTACGATCGTTCGACGGCCGTTGGCACATTTAAAGAGTCCAATCTTAACCGTCGATCGTAATGGCTTTTAAACCGTTAGATACTGTCCAAGTAAGCTACCTCGGTTAGCGCAACCGTCGGCCTCTTTATTTCAACCAATCTGGACCGTTGATCATTACGATTTTGAGCCGTTGGATCAGATGGTCCAGGTCTATAAATAGGCGAGGGGGTTACCCGTCATTTTCATACCAAGAATAGCCCAACATGTTTTCCGTAAAAAGCCATTCGAGAGGTTTTCCTTTCGATCACCTTTTCATCATAACGAAATTATTGAAGGGTGCTTTCTCTGTTTTTACAACCTTTCATAGTACTCGACCTCCAGATCGAGGAAAACTTTGAGAACCTTTTCGACTGGGTGGTATCGGTAAATACTCGGAGGCATCTCGGAATCTCTTTGGTAGGGCACTCTGCAACATATGTCTGACCTTTGATGATTTCGAGACGTTGCCGGAAAATTCCGAAGGGCAGGGGTGAATTTGGAGGAATGGCACTCAATTAGACGGTGGAGGAGTTAAACCGCCAAAAGCGACTTTTTCCTCTTCCGTCACTTGATCAAGCAGAGACCCATCAGACGTAGTCGAAGCATTGATTTGAGATGGTGTCTCTAGAGTAAGCATGCTGCCATTAAAAAGATCCTCATGTCCTTTGCTATGATCGTAAATGAATCGTCTCTTCAACGCTCCGATCAGCTAGAGATAAAGCTATAGACGAAAAACCTCCATATTTTTTCCAATAGCCACAATGAGGTTGGGCGTCATCGTCGGTTTTCGGTTTGCCGATTTTGTTGGAAATTTGAGATTTCCTCAACAATTCTCAAGAGACGTTTTTATGTATATTCCACTGTAATAGTGTGTAATAGGTTCTTGTGTCGTATGTTGATTTGGTTACTGTTTGTAAAAAAGGTATTCATCTGTTGTATCTATCTCGATATCTTGAATGAAATGAATTTTTTGCCGTTTGACATATTCTATTCTGTATTGGAGTTTTCGATTCTAATTACGAACGTAGTTTTAGATTTTATTCTCGAGTTTTTTAACATGTCTCGATGAACGTAGAAGGTTTAGCCAACTGACAGTTTTCTTTCAGCAGTCGATTGATTGTAGAGACCTAGCTTATTAATAGCTTTCTTGCATTGGTGATTTCATCTCGATGCCTCAGCGGCTGTCGAGGAACATGGAGAGTTAGCTTATTAATAGCTTTCTTTCTTTGATTGGCGATTTCATCTCGATGCCTCAGCGGCTGTCGAGGAACATGGAGAGTTAGCTTATTAATAGCTTTCTTTATTTGATTGGCGATTTCATCTCGATGCCTCAGCGGCTGTCGAGGAACATGGAGAGTTAGCTTATTAATAGCTTTCTTTCTTTGATTGTCGATTTCATCTCGATGCCTCAGCGGCTGTCGAGGAACATGGAGAGTTAGCTTATTAATAGCTTTCTTTCTTTGATTGGCGATTTCATCTCGATGCCTCAGCGGCTATCGAGGAACATGGAGAGTTCAATTGGCGATTTCATCTCGATGCCTCAGCGGCTTTCGAGGAACATGGAGAGTTAGCTTATTAATAGCTTTCTTTCTTCAATAGGCGATTTCATCTCGATGCCTCAGTGGCTGTCGAGGAACATGGAGCAATAGACAACAGTTCTATCTGATAAACGATAATATTGTACCCCGAAAAGATACATTATAACGGACAAAGAACTTCATAGTATAAACCAAAACCAAAAAGGTAAATTACTACGAAGATGTAGATAAAGGAGAGGAAACTTCTACGCGTAGAATTTCCTTAGATTTTTCCCATTCCAAGTTCTTTTTACCGGTTCTCCGTCTAATTTTGACAATCGATACGCCCTTTTTCTGCCTGCCTCAATCACCTTGAAAGGCCCTTCCCAATTGCAATCGAGCTTTCCTTTCTCTTTGGAGACGTCTACTCGTTTTAGAATGAGGTCTCCCACCTGAAAAGATTTTAATCTTACGTTTTTATCGTAGGCCTTTGCCATGGTTGTTTTGTATGCTTGTATCCTCGTAGAAGCTCTTTCTCGTTTAGACTCCATCTGATCGAGCTCGAAATTCCTTTTGTCCGAATTATCTGATTCATCGTACAGATCAATTCTTGGGGATGCTACCTCCAATTCAGCAGGAGCGACTGCTTCAGAGCCATACACGAGACTAAATGGAGTTTCTCCTGTTGCCATCTTTTCCTTTGTTCGATTGGCCCAAACTACCCAAGGCAACTCATCCAACCAGGCACCTCCTGCTTCCGCCAGCCTTTTCTTTAGAAGCTTTACGATCTCCCTGTTTGTTACTTCAGTTTGTCCGTTTGTTTGCGGGCAGCCTACTGAAGTGAAGCTCAAAGTAATTTTGTGCTTCGAGCACCATTCTATTACTCTTTTTCCAACAAATTGAGGTCCATTATCTGAGATGATCACTCTTGGTAGACCAAACCTGCATATAATCGACCAGTAAAAGTTGATTATTTGAGTCTGAGAGATTTATTTTGGTGGTACCACCTCTACCCATTTGTTGAAGTATTCTACTCCTACTAGTAGAAAATGCTTTTGTCCCCTTGCCATTGGTAGTGGTCCTACTAAGTCGACTCCCCATTGATCGAAAGGCCATGCAATGGATATCGATTCCATCTTTTGGGCCGGTTGGTTCGGCATAACCGCATGATATTGACATTTGGCACACCTTTTAGCATGATTGTTGGCATCTTTTACTAAGGAAGGCCAATAATATCCTAAGCGCGACACTCGGACCGCCAGTGCTCTGCCTCCCGAATGGCTTCCACAAGATCCCTCGTGAACTTCCTTTAGTATTGAGTCGGTCTGGGGAGACGCTACGCACTTATGCAGTATTCCAGTAACGGAACGTCGATATAATTCATTATTAATAATTGCGTAACGAGGTGCCTTATACTTTAGTTTTCTGGCCTCCGTGTTATTGGGGGGAAGGGTTCCATTGATTAGGTAATCCAAAATTGGCGTTTTCCAACTAGTTTGCTCGTCGTCGAGATACAGTATGTCAGCTCTTGGAATATCTTTCTTGGTGTCGATGGCTGGCTTTTCCGATATCATCAAAGTTACCTTTCAAGTCTTGATTCCTTCTATTAGATTTCCAAACTTCGAGAGAGCATCGGCCCTGGTATTTTCTGTCCTCCTTATATATTCGAGTTGGAACGTCTCGAATCGCGATACTTGCGCTTTGATCAAGGTTAGGTATTTGATCATTGAATCTTCTTTAGCCTCGAATAGACCTTTAAATTGTTTCTCGACAAGCTGGGAATCAGTGTAAGCGATCAAGTTTTTTATTCCCGTTTCAGCTGCCATTTTTAATCCGGCTAGCAAGGCTTCATATTCTGCTTCGTTATTTGATACCATGAAGTCTAACTTTAAAGCGAACTCAAGTTCTTCTTCATTTGGGCCTCGAAAATAAATTCCTGTACCACCTCCTGTTGATGTTGAGGAGCCATCGACATGAAGCATCCATTGCTCTCTCTTTTCCTCATTAGTTTCTGTGCTTTCCAGCACAAAGTCAGCTAAAATCTGCCCCTTAATAGAGGTTCTGGGTAGGTAATCTATATCGTACTCTCCTAACTCGACTGCCCATTTGACTAGCCTTCCCAATGCGTTCGGCTTTGAAAGCGTCTGCCTCAATGGTTGGTTGGTCAGGACGATGATCTTGTGCAACTGGAAATAGGGTCTCAGTTTCCGTGCAGTAGTTACGATAGAGAGAGCAAACTTTTCGATTTCGGAATAGTTCTTCTCAGGACCTTGCAGAACACGACTAACATAATAAATTGGGTTGCTCTCTTTTATCTCCATCCTCACTAAAGCAGAACTGATTGCCTGTTTCGAGACGGCAACATAAAGGTACAATTTCTCATTATCCTTTGGTTTGGCTAACAGAGGAGGCGACACAAGGTAGGCCTTCAGTTCCTCGAAGGCTTGATCGCATTCTTTCGACCATTCGAACTTCTTTGCATTTCTCATTATTTTGAAGAAATGGAGGCTTTTATCGGCTGAACGAGATATGAATCGATTAAGGGCCGTGATTTTTCCAACCAGCTTTTGCACTTCATTGAGGTTTCGAGGGGCCTTTAAATCTATTATTGCTTGTATTTTTTCCAGGTTTGCCTCGATGCTCCTCTCATTCACCAAATAGCCGAGGAACTTTCCAGATCTGACTCCAAAGGTGCATTTGGCGGGGTTGAGTTTCATTCCATATTTCCTCATTATGTCGAATGCCTGCTTGATGTGCACTAAATGATCTTTTTCATTTAGGCTTTTGACTAGCATGTCATCTACATAGACCTCCATTGATTTGCCCAACAAGGTCTCGAACATTTTATTTACCAATCGTTGGAATGTCGCTCTGGCATTTCGTAGTCCAAACGGCATCACCTTGAAGAAATACACGCCCATTTCCGTGATAAATGCTGTCTTTTCCTGGTCCTCTAGGGCCATAAAAATTTGGTAGAAACCCTGAAAAGCGTCCATCATGCTCAAAATTGCACATCCAGCAGTGGAGTCGACTAGAGAGTCAATTCTAGGTAGAGGATATGGGTCTCTCGGGCATAGTTTGTTAAGATCCGTGAAGTCATTACACATTCTCCACTTTCCTCCTCCTTTTGACACTAGGACAACATTGCATAACCACTCCGTAAATTGTATCTCGGCAATATAGTCGGCGTCCAAAAGTTTCTTCACCTCTTCTTTTATAATCCTGTTCCTCTCCGGACCGAAATTCCTTTTCTTTTGCCTCGCTGGGCGAGATGATGGATCGATATTGAGTCTATGAACTATGATCTTCGGGTCTATTCCCTGGAGGTCGGTGGTAGACCAAGCGAAGACGTCCACATTTTCCCTCAAAAATTCGATCAATTGAGTTTCCAGTCCCTCAGAGAGTTGAGTCCCTATTCTTGTTGTTTTTGATGATTCTCCGGGTACCAACTCAATCGATTTGTGCCCTTCGGAAGGTTCAATTCTCTCGAATTTTCTTTTTCTAGAATTCGCCTCTTCTTGCTTCCTACTTTCTTCGATTGAGTCCGATTTCTTTACTTCATCCACATTGAATGGTGCCGATGGATTGGTTTGCTCCTCCAAATTTGGTTTTCGATTCTTGAACTGGAAATTCTCTTTATTAGCTTGCTTATCAAGGGACACCGTATAGCAATCCCAACCTTCTCAGAGATTTTCACGAACTTCTCCTACTCCACTGGTTGTAGGAAATTTCATTTTCTGATGGTAAGTGGAGATTACGGCTTGAAAGCTATTCAAAGCTGGTCTTCCTAATATGACATTATAGGCACATGGCGCGTCAACAACCAAAAACTTGACCATCCTAATTTTCGAGTTCCCGATATCTCCCAAGGAAAGGGACAGAGTTAGTGTACCCTTAGGAGTAACGTGAGCCCCTCCAAAACCTACGAGCGGGGTAGCCACAATTTCCAGGGGAGTTGGACCGAGGTCCATCCGCTCTAAAGCATCTTGGAAAAGGATATTTGCTGAGCTGCCTGAATCGATTAAGATTCTCTTGACAGTAGCTCCTGCGATCTGTGCCGTGATTACCATAGGGCAGTCAGGTACATCCTGGTTATTGAACGATACGAATTCTGGTTGGAGGTCAGATTCATCAAAGCCGATAATCCGGGATACAACCCTTCTTGAATTTTTACTATCTCCCGCCGCTGGCCCCCCCAGAAATCATATTGACATTTGTTCTCGGCTGAGCTCTTCTTGGCTGCTCTTCTCTGTCTTTCAGGCTCTGGTCTCTCCTGGCGGGAGATCTTGATCGTGAGCGATTGTCGTTTTGTCGATTTCTGGGCTGCTCATTTCTTGGTACTTTCACATACCCTGTTAAGTGACCTTCCGATATTAATCTTTCGATTTCATCTCTAAGTTGATAGCAATCGTCAGTATCGTGTCTTCTTTGCCGATGAAATCGGCAATACTTTTTTTAGGTTGGGTTATCCTTGAGATGGACCGGTTTCTCAGCAGGTTCTGGTCTTGAATGGCGAATAGGATTTCTGATCTGAGTTTCTTAAGGGGAGTATAGTTATTGTAGTATTCTTTGTTCGACCTCCCCGCTCCTTGCCTCCCAGCATTATAATTTCTTTCTTCTCTGTCGATTTTTTTTATTTCTACCTTCATTGTAACGGTGAGTTTGCGGCCTATCCATAGGTCGTTCAGGGACGCTAGTTTGTTGTCTGTCTTCGGGCTTCACCAAACCAAAGAAGGTTCCTCTCAGCTTGGTCATCTCTTCCTCATTCATGCACTGATTTGCCATTTCCATCAGCTTCTCATATGTTGCAGGGTTTTCCCTTAATATGGCACTGGCGAATCCTCTGTTCAAAGTACTCTGGAACAGAACGGTAATTACGAAGTCGACCCTCGGCATCTCGACCTTTAGGAGCTCATTATTAAATCTACCCATAAAACTTCTAAAGGTCTCGTCTGGCTTATGGACGATCGAGTATAGGTGATTTGTTGGGGATCTGACTGCCCTCTTACTGCCAAACTGACTCATAAACTTATCACAGAGCTGGTCATAATCGAAGATAGATTTTTCTTCCAATCTTCCGAACCAGGATTGAGCCATTCCGGCTAATGTGGTCGAGAAAGCCTTTGCAGCGACATTGTCTGAGATGCCGTGGAGTTGCATCTGAAGATTAAACGAAGCTAAGTGCTCATCGGGGTCTTCTGTTCCGAAGTAGCACGACAGCTGGGTAGGCAGCCTTTTATCGAGAGGTAACCTCTCAAAGAATATTTCGTCACAAAACGGCGATTTTCTTAATCGAGAGTTCGACACTGGGAGCTCGATTTTTCTCTCTTGTCGATCTAACTTTTGATGTAGCGATCTTACTTCGGAGGCCAACTTATTGACCTCTCTGACTGACTGCTCCTCCAAGTCTTCTCTCGCACCATGCCTAGCCTCTCTGATTGACCTTCCAGGTTGGTTGGCATTTTCTATAGCGATTTCCGTGAGCCACTCTTTCTTGGCCTCCGCAAGAATGGCCTTCAGATCATCCCTAGTAACCTGGATGACCGCTGGGGCCGGGGGCCTCGAGGTCCCCCCTTCGGCGGGATCTACTGGATCAAGGTTCCGAGGGATTAAATTGTCCCCTTGGCCTTCTCCATTTTGATCGCGGTTTCCCTCTTTCTCTCGTGCTAGAGCTGCTTTTGATCTAGTAGTCATCTTTTTTCGATTTCAAAGTTAAGTTTCCCACAGACGGCGCCAATTGATGAGTGTATTTTTAGTAAGTCAATAGTCCTCAGGTCAACGTCTTTAGGTATAGGTCAAACACAACTCGCCAATGTGAGGATTAGTAGATCAGTCAAACTTCTCCTCAATTTGTAATGTGGATCCTAACCTAAAATCAAAGATAACTACGTCAGGTTAAATGCCGGTGGTGACCCGGCGATAACCCTCCGATGCTTAAGGAAGTATCGAGATAAGAAGAGAGATCGGACAGTATTTATTGCTTAGGTTGTGCGTACCTTTTATCTCATTTATGGGGGCTATTTATAGTTTTTACTAATGGATTATCAGGTCGAATCAAGGATTACCGGATCGAATCATGATTAGACAACTTAGTTCGGATACGGATTCCAAAGCAAAACGGGTCGTATTCGATGAACAGATATCAACGACAATAATATCGATGAAAACGATGAGTGATAAATCGATATAAAGGAATCGACGATCGACACCCTCGATGCAAGCAGGATTGGTGCGATTTCGAGAGCTTAAGGCTCTCGAAGTATGATTACAGTTAGTATTATATAATCGGTGGCTTAAATGATGGTCAACGATTGCAGTAACGAAGACTTGGTATATCAGTAATAAATGAAGGAACTATTCAATTTCGATTAATAAATGCACTTTATTATATGGTCAACTTTATCTTATGTAATAATTATCTACGCATAAGGATAGAAGTCCCTAGATCACAGGGCTATGGGACAACCCGTGGACTGATCTCCAAGGCCGTGATCTAGAACATATTAAAGAGTCGTAGAATCCAATCGAGATAGGACATC
This sequence comes from Penstemon eatonii, assembly GCA_038501285.1. Taxonomy (NCBI): domain Eukaryota; kingdom Viridiplantae; phylum Streptophyta; class Magnoliopsida; order Lamiales; family Plantaginaceae; genus Penstemon; species Penstemon eatonii. The sequence goes on along the minus strand of CM076715.1, from coordinate 51,823,804 downwards.
GTTGGATTCAGTTAGACTCTCACTATTGTGTATACTCCGATGAACTGGAGAACGCTGGGGTCCACGAGCTTGACTTGGATAGTCGATACACATAAGTGGTTGACTTGCTGGGATGGCAAGTGCACAGAATACCTGTTGGATGAAGATGAAGATTTAAGGAAAAGGAAGTTAGAAGTTAAAGGGAGGTTTTGATGATTTCCAAAACATCATAACCAGCTAAGTAAGGAATGCTTAGTAAAATCCCTTAGAAGAATTTTGATCAACTTAAAGACAAATCAGACAAGTCAAAATTCAATTTGGTCCAGAAGACTACTGATCTGCTGCTGAAGGAAGAAATCAGTTTGATGAAAATCAGCCGACTCAAATCAGATTAGTTCAAGTTTGAGATCAGCTCAGTACATCATTAGACGAGAGATCCTAATCAGCCAAGTGAAGACGATCAGAAAGTCTCCTCAATGGTAATAAATGCACTTGGAGTAATAAATGCTGAAGAAGGAGGGTATTTATGGCAAATGATTGAAGAAATCCTCGTATCAGCTCAGTGCATTAAATGCAGCTGACAGAAAGTACCGCAGACAGTACTGTAGCAGTCGCAGAGAGCCGTTTGCAGAGTTTAAGGACCAGTACTCGAGATGTTTGAATCTTGTCTTTCTTCAACGAACTCTTTTCAAACCAAGAGTATAAATAGTTCGTGAGTTTGAGAGAGAAGAAGAACAACACACAACTGAGATCATCCTGCGAAGCAAAATCTTCTAAGTCTCAAAACTCAAGAACAGCTAGGCGCATGAAGATATGGTCTACGAGGACCAAGTACTGGAGTTCTATGGTACAAAGGACGCTGTTGACTTCAATATACAGGAGATTAAAGCAAAAATTGGAGGGGTGGATATCTGCATCACACCCAAACTGCTGAATGAACACTACGGTCTGAAGATGGAAGAAAGAACAGACCTGTCCACCATGGCCGAGGACGAAGAACAAGAATTCTGGAGCATTTGTGCTCAGAAAGGTGAAATCCTATCAGGTAACATCAAGAAAAGGCAATTAAAGGATGAATATCAGCGTATGGCTGATATGGTGGCCAAGCTTGTAGAAAATTACACCTTTTCTCTAGATAGTGTTACTATGAAGAGACATCACATGATGATGGCGATTCATTATGGTTATGAAGTAAATTAAGCAGTTGTCGTCTGGTATATTCTGGCAAATTTTCATAAGAAAGGGCAGACTAATCACATAATACTTTTAAGTCATCTGTTCACTGTGATGAGATGTGGTCTGACAAATGGAAAGGTTATTCATAATTCCAAGGCCATGATGTCTTATCAAACTGTGAAGGCTAACACAAAGAGAAAAACTGTTGAAGAGTTGCCTGATGAGCAAAAGCAGAAGAAGGCTCCCAGTAAGAAAAAGAAGGTATCTGTGGAGAAGGTAGTTGTTGCTGATGAGATCATTCGTCAGACAACTGAGGAAATACTGGAGATGTCTACTGGTTCACCTTCTAGAACTATATCATAAGAGAAATCGGCTGAAAATGTTGCAAAGAGGACAAGGAGTCAGCTGAAGGACAATGCAGCATCAAAGCTTGTTAAGGAGAAGGTAGTTCCCAAGAATCTGCAAAAAGAAAGGTGGTTTTTGAACCATCTCCTACTAAGTCTGCTGATTTAGTAAGGGAAGGCCCTCAAACAGCTTAGAGGCCTGTTGAAGTAGAAAAGCCTACGAGTGCTGATAAGGAGTCAGCTGCTGAAATAGCTCTTCAACAGCCAACTTCAATAGCTGAGGTTCCAAAACCTCAAGATGATCCTGACGTGCAGATCATCGAACCTAAAGCAGCCATTCCACTATCATCTGCTGCACCATAACCTGCACCTGCTGCTACTAAGACAAAAAGAAAAAGAATTGTCAAAATTAAAGTCTCTGCTGCTGAGAAAAGAAGAAGGGAGGAGGAAGAGGCAACAAGGAAAGACAAAGAAAATTTTGACAGAGAAGTTGAGCTGAGCAAGTTAGATGCTCAAAGAGAACTCAAGAGAAAGCAGATGACTGAAGTTGAACTAAAAGCTTTAGAAGATGCTGAGTTTGAAAAAGCTCTGGAACTAAGCAAGCAGGATGCTTATGGGCCAAGAAGGGCTGAAGGCATCAGAATAGGAGACACTACAAGAAAAGCAGGTTTTTTCGACGGAATTTCCGACGGATTTTTCGGAAATTCCGTCGGAAATCAGCATTTTCCGACGGAAAATTGCCCGTTCGTCGGAAATATGCTCGACGGTAATTTTCCGACGGACTTTCCGACGGGTAATTTCCGGCGGATCAAGGTCGTTGGAAAGTTCGTCGGAAATTTTTCGACGGGCAACTTCCGACGGCATTTAGGACGGATATTTCTGTTGGAAACTAGTTCGGGTCAATTGTTTGACCTTAATTTCCGACGGGGATTTTCCGTCGGAAATTAATTATTTTTAAAAAAAAAATTATTTATTAATTTCCGACGGAATATCCCGTCAGAAATTTTTATTATTTTTTACAAAAATAATTTTATTTATTTAATTCCGACAGGATATTCTGTCGGAAAATTTATTTATTTTTTAAAAAAAAATATTTTTATTTATTTATTTCCGACGGAATATTCCGTCGGAAAAATTTATTATTTTTATTAAAAAAATAATTCCATTTTATTAAAAAATATTATCCCGTTTATCTATTTAGTACATCATTCATCAAAATTAAGTTGAAAACTAATAATCATTAATTAAAAGTCATAATAATCTCAGTCGTAGTCATAATAATACACCATTCAACGGATCAAATTAAAAACCTAATAATCATAAATTAGTCTCAACCATCACCAGGGGAGTTCAAATATGTAGGAAAATAAAAAGTATCAATCAGCATAAGCAGGAAAATAAAGAGTATCAATCATCAGAGTCGGAGTCGGAGTCGGAGTCGAAGTCAGAGTCGTTAGATTGTTGTGGGTTCTGGGGTTTTTTATGCATCATTTTGGTAGGCATCTGGCTAAACAAACGTCGGAATTCCTCCATCTCTCGACGATATGCCTCCACCTCCCGTCGATTATCTGGCTAAACAAACGTCGGAATTTTTTTGTGCGATTGTTCTTTCCACCTCTTGTATATCCCTTTTTTGAAGGATTTCACCTTTGCACCACTTTCGTTTTGTATCTGCAGTCCAAGATAAGACATAAGAAAACCTTGAAAACTAAGATACCCAGTTAAGCTAAGTAAAGCAAACAAATCTTGCTTAAAATATACACACACATATATGCCCATATATGTAAACATTTCCCTTGTCAAGAAAAGGAAAATCGAAAACTCTCGTATAGAGTCAAGAATATTAAGATGGAAAAGAGACATTATAGAGAATGGTTACTAAACATGAATTAATCTAGAGATGAACTTGAAAACGAAACATAGTAAAGATCCTGAATGTCAAATTAGAAATCTCAAATGTGTCCATTATTCGCTGACAGAAATTTGTACATAATCACACAGGCTTATCACTCATGCATTCACTCATGTATGTCATGAAGTACCATTCTTGTAATAATGCCAAAAATTCAGTTCACTCAAAGGAGATATCACAATTAAGTATGATGAAAATGACCATGGTTGCATCATTCAAGATTATCTATGTACTAATAAAAAGTGCTAACTAGTATGCCGCAAATGGAAAGATAAAGAAATGTTTTAGTACCTATTTGGATCAAAACCTTGGTTACCTCTCACAGATAGCCCTGCTTCAAAATGCTGAAATAGAAAGTACAAGAAGTTAATTCATGGCATACGACAACCCCCAACTCAAATGCCGTACAAGAACACAGTCCTATCAGAGATTAGCAGTTATCAAACAATAGACACGCAACTGGAAGGAATAAAAAAGGTAACAAGTACAGCAAAAATGATATTTCACAAAAACTACCAATTGCATGGTAAAGTCATGCAAATCAAAGGATGAGTAATTCACCTGGTTCGTGGGCACTGAACTAATGAAATTATCATCGTCTTTGAAGCTATCTGCCTTTCTTTTGGTACCAGAAACTGCTAAAATTAGTTCAAAAATATTAAGAGTACTAGTATAAAATAATTATGTTAATCTGCCATAATTTATAAGCAAACCATCAATCTCTCGAAAACTAGCTTAGAAGGACTGGTTGTTCCCAGTACTTGAGTCCAGCACAAAAATTTATCCTTATGACCCTTTTATCATCACGGAAATTACTCTATACTGAGAAGGATTGGTATATTATATTAGTCCACAGAGTTCTCTATCTTCACTTGACATGATTTTAACAGCAAAATATGGAGAGAACATACATTTCATGGAAGTTCACCACTGAAGAAAGCAAAACTACATTGAATTTTCTAAGAATTGTACATAAATATTTCTGAGAAAACAATGTTTAAAGTATATATTCCTTCAGAGCATGAAGGATTCCTTGTGCTCTCTAATTTTTCGTAATTAGCGGTAAATGTATTTCATGAATTAACATTGTCCCGAGTTTGCATGTGCATATCTTCCTGCCATGCCCTAAGATTAGAGGACTGATTGATTCATTTGGACTTCCACAATGTCCCTCCTAATGGATATCCGGCACTAGTTAAGAGAAGTCAATCCAGGATATGATTTCTAGAACATGTAGGATTCTAGAAGTGGATCTCTTATTGGACAAATTAAATGTTGGTTCAACGTACACTTGAACATTAACTTTAATTTTGTTATGAAAGCTTAATTAATAATAACTAATCAATATATCTTCCATGCTTAATTTACATCTCACACACAACCAATCAAACAAACAATGCTTCTGTATAGAGATCGATATTCTCTAAATCAACTTCAATTTCGAATTCCTTTTTTCCATTTTAGTATGAAGATGACAAGCCCAAACATCAATTTCAAAAAATGAACATTTTACATCCCATCCCTCTAGAATTTGTACAATAAATCACACAATTAAACCAAATCAACTTCAAATCCTACAAAAAATAAAGGAGTAGGGGAATTTACCTCTACAATCAAAGGGTAATTGCGGGCAGGGGTGGGCTGGGCTGGGATGTCAGGGCCGCACGAGTTCAGACAGGAGCGACAGTGGGCTGGGCTGGGCCGAATGGGAAGAATCACGGGCGGCGCGAGTCGGGCAGTGGTGCAGTACGGGAAGTGGTGGGTTGATTGGGGGTAGGGAGAGAGAGAGAGAGAGAGGGGGGGAAGTGGGAGGATGGTGATGGCGGTAATGGCGGCGGTGGTGGTGGGTTTTGCAGCCGCGGCTAGGGTTTTATGTGAGGAGCGCGGCTAGGGTTTTGCAGCGGAGGTCGGAGGAGAGAAATGAAATAATAGAAAAATTGCTGGGCTGGGCTTTTACTCGTGTATTTTCCGACGGACTATGCCCGTCGGAAATCTATTTTTTTTTTAAATATTAGTTCATAATTACAATAATGTGAGGCGAAAATGACAATAATAATGATATTAAAATTTTAGAAGACTCAAATATAATATGGTCTTGAAATTATGAGATAAATTTGGAAAATGGGGTAGTTTTCCTATTTTTATGCAGACAATCAACAATTACTCATTATCACATTACGAAATTGTATATAGAAATTTAAGAGCTAAATTGAAGGTCTAATTAACCTCGGGGTTATGTACATTGAGGTTATTCGTAATTAGATCGATCGATTCTCGAATTGAAGGTCTAATTGACCAAAGTCAACACTATTGACCCCGGGTTTATGTACATTGAGGTTATTCGTAATTAGATCGATCGATTCTCGAATTGAAGGTCTAATTGATCAAAGTCAACACTATTGACCCCGGGGTTATGTACATTGAGGTTATTCGTAATTAGATCGATCGATTCTCGAATTGAAGGTCTAATTGACCAAAGTCAACACTATTAACCTCGGGGTTATGTACATTGAGGTTATCCGTAATTAGATCGACCGATTCTCGAATTGAAGGTCTAATTGACCAAAGTCAACACTATTGACCCCGGGGTTATGTACATTGAGGTTATTCGTAATTAGATCGATCGATTCTCGAATTGAAGGTCTAATTGACCAATGTCAACACTATTAACCCCGGGGTTATGTACATTGAGGTTATCCGTAATTAGATCGACTGATTCTCGAATTGAAGGTCTAATTGACCAAAGTCAACACTATTGACCCCGGGGTTATGTACATTGAGGTTATTCGTAATTAGATCGATCGATTCTCGAATTGAAGGTCTAATTGATCAAAGTCAACACTATTGACCCCGGGGTTATGTACATTGAGGTTATTCGTAATTAGATCGATCGATTCTCGAATTGAAGGTCTAATTGACCAAAGTCAACACTATTAACCTCGGGGTTATGTACATTGAAGTTATCCGTAATTAGATCGACCGATTCTCGAATTGAAGGTCTAATTGACCAAAGTCAACACTATTGACCCCGTGGTTATGTACATTGAGGTTATTCGTAATTAGATTGATCGATTCTCGAATTGATGGTCTAATTGACCAAAGTCAACACTATTTGACCCTAGGTTATGTACATTGAGGTTATTCGTAATTAGATCGATCGATTCTCGAATTAAAGGTCTATTTGACCAAAGTCAACACTATTGACCCCGGGGTTATGTACATTGAGGTTATTCGTAATTAGATCGATCGATTCTCGAATTGAAGGTCTAATTGACCAAAGTCAATACTATTAACCCCGGGGTTATGTACATTGAGGTTATTCGTAATTAGATCGATCGATTCTCGAATTGAAGGTCTAATTGACCAAAGTCAACACTATTAACCTCGGGGTTATGTACATTGAGGTTATCCGTAATTAGATCGACCGATTCTCGAATTGAAGTTCTAATTGACCAAAGTCAACACTATTGACCCCGTGGTTATGTACATTGAGGTTATTCGTAATTAGATTGATCGATTCTCGAATTGATGGTCTAATTGACCAAAGTCAACACTATTTGACCCCGGGGTTATGTACATTGAAGTTATTCGTAATTAGATCGATCGATTCTCGAATTAAAGGTCTAATTGACCAAAGTCAACACTATTGACCCCGGGGTTATGTACATTGAGGTTATTCGTAATTAGATCGATCGATTCTCGAATTGAAGGTCTAATTGACCAAAGTCAATACTATTAACCCCGAGGTTATGTACATTGAGGTTATTCGTAATTAGATCGATCGATTCTCGAATTGAAGGTCTAATTGACCAAAGTCAACACTATTAACCCCGGGGTTATGTACATTGAGTTTATCCGTAATTAGATCGACCGATTCTCGAATTGAAGGTCTAATTGACCAAAGTCAACACTATTGACCCCGGGGTTATGTACATTAAGGTTATTCGTAATTAGATCGATCGATTCTCGAGTTGAAGGTCTAATTGACCAAAATCAAGTGTTTTGATCCCGGGGTTATGTACATTGAGGTTATCTGTAATTATTTGTTCTTCTTTTTTATATATTTTCAGATGAACATAACCCGTCAAAAAATTTAATTTTTCCTTTATTTTTTTAATATTTTCTAACGATAACATTCTGTCGGAAAATGTTAATATATGTTTATATATATGTATATGTACACACGTATATATGTTACATATTTTTCGACGGCAAGCTTCCGTCGGAAACATTTTGATTTTTTATTTTTTCAAAAATATTTCCGACGGCAATAATCCATCGGAAATTTATTATTTATTTTTCTTTTTTTTAAATATTTTTCGACGGATATGTTCCGTCGGAAAATATATAATTTAGTTTCTAATCTTTTAAATGACATTTCTGACGGCTATATGCCGTCGAAAATTTGTTCTTTTTTTATTTTTTTTAAATATTTTTCGACGGCTATTTTCCGTCGGAAAATATATTTTCAATTTTCAATTTATTAAATGCAATTTTCCGACGGATAGAAGCCGTCGGAAAATATATTTTCAATTTTCAATTTATTAAATGCAATTTCCGACGGATAGAAGCCGTAGAAAATGTATTCTCTCTCTTTTTCTTAAATAATTTCCGACGGCAATGTTCCGTCGGAATTTTTTTTTTATTTTCAATTTATTAATTGCAATTTCCGACAGATATATGTCGTCGGAAATTTGTTATCCTTTTTTTTATTATTTTCCGAAGGATATGTTCCGTCGGAAAATTTATATTATAATTTTGGTTTATTTTTTAATGGAATTTCCGACGGAATATACCCGTCGGAAATAAGTTTCCATGAACTTTTTTCGAAAAAGTGCATTTTCTGACGGATTTTGTTGTCCGTCGGAAATGCCGTCGGAAATTGCAACTAATTTCCGACGGGTGTTTTGTCCGTCGGAAATTTCCGTCGGAAAATCCTGCTTTTCTTGCAGTGAGAAGTCTGGAAGAGAAGGCAAGTTCTCCCTTCTGGTGAAAGAATTGAAAAATGTCCATTTGCAGTAAAGTGGGCATTAAATATTGTCAAAGGATACAGAGGAGCTTTTGCCAGATTTGAAGCTGCATTGGCAGACTTTGATAAACAGCTCCAACAGGTTACTCTGTTCGTTCAAGAAAAGATCAGATACAATAGATGGAGGGACTACAGAGTAAACAAGTCTATTGCTGAAATCAGGGCTTGGACAGAGTTTGAATTTGAAGAAAAGTGGGTCTTGGACTTCTTTCAAACTTCATCCATTACAAAAGCCTTGGATCCTGATCATGTGAGGGATGTTTTCCATGATCATGCAAGGAGAATAGTGGCCAGAGAAGCCACAAAGATCAAAGATGCACTACCACCAAAAAGGAAGAAGAATGAAGATCCTATCAGACGTGTAGTGCAGATAGCAGTTTATGTGACCTTGGAGAAATGGTCTGAAAGGTCAAGGTACTTTAAAGGATCTTCAAGTGACCTTCCATCTCTACCAAGTGTGCAACAAATTGCCTTTGGTCCAGAAATCAGCACGTATCAGGAGCAAGTAACTAAGGCACCTGCTCAAGGCTCAATGCCTCAGATTACTAAAGTCATCCATCAGACTACGAAGATATCAGATGATGGAACTCCTGAAACTGTTAAGGTGGAAGAACAGTCTGCTGTTCAACAAGAAGCTGCCCAGTCTGATGAAGCTAAAGTTCAAGAAAATGTTCAAGAGACTGATGGAGCTATTGTTGTTCATGAAGCTGTTCAGGAGACTGCTGAGCCTGAAAAAAATGAAGAAGGCAAAGAAGAAGACTTAGCAGATGTGCAAGTCCACCAGACAGAACAATCAGACTCCACTTCCATTCCAACAGCAGACAAGCACTCCTCGCTGATGGAATCCATTCAGCTGCTGCTGGATCAGTCCTTGGAAGAAAAGAGTCAACAACTGATGAAGAAGATACAGGAAGAAAACAGAAGGCTGCAGGAGGAAAACAAAATGATGATACTTGACGCAATCAACAACTTTCCTCTGCCACCAGACAACTCTCTTCAAATACATCAAAGTCTGATCAACATGAACAACAATATAGAAGACTTGAATCTAATGTAAATCATCCACAGCTATTCAACGACATGAAGGAGATATTGCTGATGTCTTAACACTGATCACCAAGTTTGGTGATGCTGAAACAGAGTTGAAAGTGGATTTCGTACGCAACTTGGATGAAACTGCAACAAAGATCCATAGTGAGATGGCTACTCTGCAACTCAACATGGATTATTTGAATGATCAGACTGGTACTCTACGCTCTACATTTAACCATCATACATCTCCCCTGACCACGATGGATGAAAACATCAGAAGGATCTGCATTGCTATTAATATTCCAGTTGCTGAACCTCTCCCTGCTGATGATGACAAAAAGGGGGAAGAGAAATCAGTACCTGATGAAGGAAAATCAGCTCAAGTGACTGAACCTGTTCAAGTACCTGAACCAAAGGACTCTGCTGATAAGGAAAAAGCTGACGAAAAGGAAACAGAGCCCGTATCTGAACAAGTTAAAGAAACTGAAGAAAAGGCTGCTGATGCTAAGGAAGCAGATGCTAAGGAAACTGATGATGAAAAGAAAGATGATGCTGATGAAGAAGAAGAAGAATCCAAGGAACCAATCAAGTCTGATAAAGAACATGCTGCAACCAAGGATACTCCTGAAGAGCAACTAGATTCATATGTGAAGTACAAAAACCTTGAACGCATCAAGAGAAGGGTTGATGAAGTAGAACGTGAGCTGATGCTTGAAAGGGATCTCAAGCAGAAGATGGAAGCTGCTGAAAAGAACCTTCTGACTGGTGAAACTAATGAAGAAGATGATGATGAGATTGATGATGAAGATGAAGAAGATGAGTACATAGAGATTGAAGGAGAAGTGACTGATGAAGAATCAGATCACTAATACTTAAAATTTTCTTATCAGTTTACTTTCCTTGTAATTTTCATGTCTTGAAAAACTTGTAACTTGTAATCAAATTCTGTCAATCAATGAAAGTTCAAGTTTTTATTCCAACACATAATTTCTATCTCAGAAATCATTGAGGATAAAACATTAGTCTAGGTACAGGTACTTAGCTGATAAGTTTTGTCATCATCAAAAAGGGAGAAATCGTTGGATGAAGATGAAGATCAGATAACAAGTAATTTAGAAGTTAAATGGAGGTTTTGATGATTTCCAAAACATCTTAACCAACTAAGTTAGGAAAGCTTAGTAAAATCCCTTAGAAGAATTTTGATCAAAACTAAAGATATATCAGTCAAGTCAAAATTCAATTTGGTCCAGAAGACTACTGATCTGCTGCTGAAGGAAGAAATCAGATTGGTGAAGAACAGCCTACTCAAATCAGATTAGTTCAAGTTTGGGATCAGCTCAGTTCATCATCAGACTAGTGATTCTCATCTGCCAAGTGAAGATGATCAGGAAGTCTCTCCAACGGTAATAAATGCACTTGGAGTAATAAATGTTGAAGACTGAGGGTATTAAAGACAAATGATTGAAGAAAAACCTCGTATCAGCTTAGTGCATTAAATGCGACTGACAGAAAGTACTGTTGACAGTACTGTTGCAGAGCAGAGAGCCGTTCGCAGAAATTAAGGACCAGTACCCGAGGAATTTGAATTATGTCTTTCTTCAACAGACATTTTTCAAACCTGGAGTATAAATAGTTCGAGAGACTGAAGAAGAAGAGAACAACACAACTATGAACAAATTTCCGAAGTAAAATCTCTCTAAGTCTCAAGAACAGCTCACTCACCTGGCGAAGTCATTTGTTGACAGAACCAAGTTGAAGTTCAAATAAAAAAAAATTCTGAGTGAAAACTATAAAAGAAGTGTTGTGAGAAATGTAGATCCATCTTAGTGAGTGATCTAGCTTCAGAGGACAGGTTTTCTTTGTGATCTCCTATTGTGAGCTTACGACCACATTCATTTGTTGATTTGGCGTAAGTAGTGTATATTGTGAATTGTGTGTTTATAGTATAACCCAAGATCTAAGTGACTAGGAAGAGTGGACTAAAGGATTTTTATCCATATAACCACTATAAAAATTATTTGTGTTTTAACTTGCATTATTCCCTTGCATATTTTCAAAGTTGCATAAAACACTTTAGAAAACTGTTGAAAGATTCTTTAAAAGGAGTTTGTTAAAACTGGGGATAAATCTTTCAAAAGACTAAAAGTTTACTTGTGAAAAACACTTATAAAAATCCGCTGCAAGTATTCTGTTGTTAAAGCTAAGTTTGCCGAAATCAGCTAAGTAGTAATGAGAGAAGTGGTTAACTGTTGTTCAAAGATTTGTTAGCGACCAGCTTAGTCAGCTTACTGCTCTATAACAGCTTAGTCTGCTGACAGACGACTGAAAAGTTTTCAAAGTTTAAAAAATTTCAGAGGTCTATTCACCCCCCCCTGTAGACCTCATATGACCACTTGGGACCAACAGTTGAACTAACCTCATAGAATAGGTATAGGTATAAGGTTAGCTAATCCTAAATAATAGTACGTCAATAATCCCATAAATAATAGCAATCCTTTATTATAAAATCAAAGACATTTTATCATTTTATTAGTGTGAAGCATGGTTATCAAACCGTGTTTCATATATCGTGTTCCTCTCGTATTGAATCGTATCGAGATATGTATCGTGTATCGTATGATACATGATCAAAAGATAATTACTTTACTAAGAGTCAAAATCAGTTATCCTAGAAGGTTCAAGTCTTCAATTGAATGCACGAGCATATAATTCATTGCTCTTCCTATACTTGAGAATATGTTTCGCCCGAACTCGTCATTTTTAACGACATATAATATTACATATAATTTTAAATTGTGCTAATAGTCCAAACCATACCATTTTTGTTAAGCTCTAAACTTAATTTCAAACCACAATTCAAAATTATTTTTTAAATTTTTGTCACGTCTTCAGTGACAAACCAAAACATTATTGGGCCAAGGCCCACAAAGAGTCATAACATTATCTTTATCTCCACGTGAATGAAAATGGACTCACGAACCTCCGTTGATATCGTAACAATGTGTTATATAATCCTAACCCAAAAATGTTAGATTAGACCGTTGTATAAAAACATTCATCCATTAATAATTTAAATAAGTTAAACATGCATATACCTACACTCAATTAAAATAAAATCATTATGGACGGCTCTATACTAATTGTTGAGGTTTTACCCGATCAAATATGAATGATTTGACCCGTTGAGTAAATATGATCAAACTAGTTCTACCAAATTGCTAAATTTGTTGGTGGGTTTTATGTTTTTAGAATATTTCAAAAATAATTATACATAAACACGAGTATCCCATGAACGATATTTATTTTAATTATGTAGAGGAAAGAAATAGAAAACTTACATAAAATATTATGTCCTTCGTTTTTTTGGTTCAGCATTTAGCTCCATGCTTATCTTGAATTTGATGAGAACAAATTTCTTTGATCTTTTCCATCATTGATATCAGCCAAGTTCTCCTTCAACAAGGCGTGTGTGCTCCAACTTAAGTGAATCGAACTTTTCTTTCACATTTTAGAAAGTAAAATTATATGTAAAAAATTATTTTGGTTTCTTGAACAAGCAGTGGATTTTGTATATTTAGAGTTGAAAAACTTTTTCTCTTGAGTGTATATGCTAAGATCTATTTCTTATATATATGTATAGATAGCTATGAAAAAAATTAAACTCATACCATGACTCTCTCAAAGAACATGAAAGCAGTGTTTTTAAAATCGGACCTGTCATTGAACCGGAAGTCTTACTGGTTACTGGTTCGACTGGTTAGATCGGATCAACCACTGGTTCGATCAGTATAACCGGTGTGACTTTATTATTATGTAATATTTATATATATATTTTTAGATTATCTTAAATACAATTATAATTCAAGAAATTATCATTCTTTGCAATTATAAATTTTTATTGTTTCATGCAAATAATAAAAATATCTTAAAAATTAAGATTAATGTCAAAAATATAAATCTCAAGTATTCCTCAAAGATACATACATTCAAAATAAGACAACAAAACTAAAAGTTCATCTCATTTTCAAAGTTTTGGCTTGTTCATTTAGGTTTTAGTGTTGTAAGTTGATGTTTATATGGTAATTGATTTGCATAATTTCATACACAAAATAATATTATTCACAATGATTAGAAAATGGTTATGTACTTCTTTATGTAAAAGAAAATGTATTATTGCATTGATTGTTAAAACACTAAAATAATGAATAATTCTATTAATTGTTAAACAAGAGTTCATATAAATAACAATAACAAAAAAATCTATAAATTATAAAAAAAAAAAATTAAGTGAACCACTGGTTCACTGGTTTTATCGGTTCATTGGTTTTACCGGTTTTGGAGCTGGTTTTACCGGTTCGAATCAATTATTTTTCCTACAAAATTTGTGTTGAGAATGAATGGTAGCAACAAAATTACAAGTATGATAACGTGATATCAACGCTATAATTCAAATTATAATAAACACCATATCAAAAACAATAATTTTATTTCTAATCATCTATGAAAAAGAGAAATTATTGATGAATTTTGTCATTGAATATATATGAAAAAATAGAAATACTTGAATTTTGTTGAAAAAATGACTTTTCTAATGAATTTGATACTCAAATATATTTATATAACTTATTATACATTAGATTTTTTTGGTTCTTGTTAATTTTATTTAATTCAAAGTGAAAAATAATTACCAATTTAAATAACAAGGATAAAAACTGAGTTAAATTACACATCATAGAATATATATTGAAAACCCAAACTTTAACCCCATAAATAATAGCAGTCATCTCCTTATTATTAAGTTCAAAGGTACTTTAAGTCAATTACAACAACCCTAAAGTATACAAGAGAAGCAAACACGCACCGTCTTTTTATTTGAAACAGAGACTAAAAAATAAAATAAATAGTCAAATTTTTAAAGAAAAAATCTCAAAACACTTTATAATCAAGTAATTACAACCATTAACAAGAAGGGTAAAATTGATAAAAAATAAATTAATTTTGTATTGAACTCCTAAAATGACAAATAAAAGTAAACAATTTATTTTTTGGGGGTTAAAGGGACAAATAAAAGTATCTTGATTGATAAATCTTTCATATTTTATTGATTCAGTTTCCCTTGTATTATATACTTATTGTTGTCTAAATATTTTATTGATCATCCGCTTGTATAACTACCCAATTCTAAAAAAACATATGAACTTTCACAATACTCCATACTATTATAGCAATAACACTATGTACAAAGACAGCGCCAAAGTTTGACACTGCACTTATTTAGACAAATGGAATACATTAAATGATAGCATCAAGTTGACACTGTATCAGATAAACAAAAAACAAAAGACAGCATCAAAGTTGACACTGCGCTTATTTAGACAAACTATTATTACATTTTTTCTTTAGTTGTACGAAGCATGCTTGGCATGAAGATGAGCCGCAATGGCATTGAACATTGCCTTTGTTCTTTCTTTTCCTTCCTTGATTTTGTTTTCTATAATGTGTTGGTCTTTTCCTTTGGTATGGTAAGTACTAACAATTTTGCACACAGATCCTCCGTCCGGGGCAAGTTTAATTTTAATAGCGTAAGAGGCGGAATCAAGAACAGCATCCAAACCATGGCCTTTGACCACACTGAATTTGTAAGTGCAAGTGGCCTCGTCTATTTCGTCAACACGATGTATTACGCTCTTGTATTGACTCCCTGCGTTACAAGTTCAACAATTAATTTTGAAATTTTGCATGTTCAATAAGTGCCACAACTTATAAATTTGCTCTATTGGCAATAAAAATAAATTTCATAAAAAATAAAATGAATATCAATCAATTTACGAAAATATCCATGAAAATTAAAACTAGAAACTAAAGACGTGCAAACATACGTGCACATTTAAATATTCCTCATAAATTATCTATTCTACTACTAAAAGTGTGAATAGTTTATGTTTTTTTCTTTTTTGTGAAGACAAAAATGCCCTTATTCAAATTGTTAAGTATATTAATAAAATGTAATTAGACATGAATATTCCTTAAATTTTTCCATCAAAAATTTGGTAAGAAAATATTTTAAGAAAATTTGTGACTTCCTTTCTTTCTACCCAAGCACCATGAATATGGGAGAAAAAAAAAGTATATTCATATTAGAGGGAAAAATCCATATTTATTCACCCAAGTTTAATTCTAAACACATAATGGTCACTCAACTTTCAGGAATAATATATATAGTCACTCAAGTTACAATTAATAACATCACTCATCACCAACTCTATGACATTTGAGGGACAAATAATGGAGTATCATCACGAGATAGACACAAGCATTAAAACCAATGATAAGGTAAGTGAAATAATTTGAGATATACTTAAAAGTAATTGAATATGTATAATTATTTGAGTTGAAAATTCGGTAAATACAGGTGAAATCATTAAGTGAAAATATGTGAAAATTGGGTGAAAACATGTGAAAATTGGTTAAAATGAGTGAAATCAATAAAATGAAAAAAGTTCATCCAACAAAAATAATGTCAAACCATTAAAAAATGGTTTAAACCAAAAAAACTAAAGAAATCGATAAAAATACACATGATGAAGTTAATAAATTGAATAATATTCATTAAGGTAATATTTTATGACATAATGGAATTAATTTTACTCTGATTTACAACAAAATACAACTGAAATTAAATAAACACGTATAATGTATGTACACTTTAAACCGGTGAAAAAATGCATGTGAAATCTTAAATACATTTGAAATCGATAAAAAAATCGGGTAAAATATAAGAAAAATAGATGAAAACGGGTAAAATCGGTTAAAATAAACGGGTCAAAAAATGTGCATCCGATGAAAATTAATTCGAATGAAATTTCTAGAAAAATGATGAAACCAGTGAAATCCAGTCAAATTGGGTAAAACCGGTGAAAAAATGGTAAAATCGGTCAAAAAGGGAAAGTTGATAAAAACATATTAATTTAATCAATGAAAAATTCAGGTGAATAACATGTGAAATTAGTTTAAAAATATGAGAAATAGGTAAAACGGGTTAAAATGATAAAAACGAGTGAAATCGGTTAAAAAAAGAGTTTAATTGGTGAAATCGGTAGAAAAATAGTTTAAACTGAAAAAAAGCGAAAGAAATTGACCAAAAATGAGAAAACAATGAAAAATATTATAACCGATAAAAAAGGGAAAAGTTTATAAAATAAATCGGTAAAAAAAGTTTAAGCAGTGAGAACATATGAATCGATGGTTTGGGTGAAATTTGTGAAGAAATGGATAAACTCAGTCAAAAAAGCTTGAAGTCAGTGAAAATATATTTAACCAATGAAAAATTTAGGTGAATACCATGTGAAATCAGTGAAATAGGTGGAAACGAGTTAATCTTTAACTGACAAAAACAAGGTGAAATGGGAAGAAAATAGTTTAAATTGAAAAAAAGATCATCCAAAAATGGAAAAACAATGAAAAATGTTATAATCGATTAAAAAGTGAAAAAATTGATAAAAAAAAATTAAACAGTGAAAATATATGAATCGATGAAAATTCGGGAGAAATTGGTAAAAATTGGTGAAACCAGTATGAAATTGATGAAAGTTCGGGTGAAATTTATGAAGAAACGGATGAAACATGTGACATCAGTGAATAATGGATAAACCTGACATGAAAACTACTATGATGGAATGAACTAAATAAAGTTCTTAAATCTTATTTTAGAACCAATTTTATAAGATTTAATGACTAAATCAGTCCTTATTTTATATTTTATTACAACTATTCAAAACAATCTTTTTTTTTTAAAACCAATAATAATTAAAAAAAATAAATTTCTTAAAAATAAATTGACCATTCATAAATATATGATATTCTATGACATAAAAATAGCTAGTTTTACTCTAATTTATAAAAAATACACATGAAATTAAAATTAGACACGTACAACGTACGTACACTTTTCTAATAATACTAAGGATTCAAATAATTTCAGTTTGTATATATTACAAATTTAAAATTATTTTATAGTATCAACTCTTAAATACGACTACATATATTTGAATATGAAACGTATTAAAATAATGAATAACTGTCTTAATATTCCTAAGCTTATGTAGAACAACATATTTATCACTCAAAATATAAAATTATTAAAACTACAACTGCTTTAGTTTGACATTATAGAAGTCTCCATGACACAATGGATTACATCATCCAAAATTAATATCTTTAAAAACTCTACTTTACTAATAATAATATTGAAATTGACTACTTTTCACAAGAAAAAAATACGATTTTTATCTCCATGTTCGAGCTGTTGTATATATAATAATTATATAGTTGATAAGAATATATATATATATATATATATATATATATATATATATATACATTATTAATGTTTACCTTCGCCAAAATAACTAATTTAAGAGTTCCAACTCCACCATCTCCCTCAAGAATTTGGACACTCTTCACAACTTGAGGCATGATCTCAGTTGATAAAAATATATGTATATGTATATGTATATTAATGTCTACATCTAGGATAAATGCTTTGAGCACTTCGTCTGGTGGGATTGGTGAGGTAATTTCGTGCTCTTGAGTTACCACACCCATGATAAATTATTTTGCTAAAAAGAAATAGAGAGAAAGTTTCATAAAACTAGGAGCAAATAAACCCCTATTTAAAGGTGAAGCCAGCACACTTTGTACCTTAGGAATTAGGAAACTTATGTAAAAAATTTGTCTTTTGTTGTTCATAAATTAAATATTCTATAGTTCTTAAATTTGAATAAATAAAGTAGCTTATCAAAAGAGTATTTCAGATGTGAATGCTTGGAGGGGTTGTCTACGGTTCCTCGAGGTCATTCTTGTGGAATCGTTTTATGTAAGATCAAAGCCATTAAAAATTTATAATCTTCAATCTAGATCATTTAATATAGTACAAGAGTGTACAATAGTCAGTTATTAAAAGAATTAGTGTATAATATAAGAGGTGATATCATACTTTCTGTAAATAACCTTGTACACTATAAAAAATACCATTACATCCCTGAATTAATTAATTCAAAAAAAAAAAATCACATTACGGTTCTTGAAGATTCAAACCCATCTCTCCCTGATGTTTTCCTCTGGAGAGATGATTTCAAACGTCGCCAACACCCATCGGAGAATCTCTTTCGCCACCCTTCCTCCTGCCTCCGTCCATATTCAGATCTACTCGCATTTTCTGCCAGCATTTGAGGAATTGAGAAGTGCAGATCGACGGCCAAACTAATTTCTCACTTTCCCCCGTCACCGTGGTGCACTCAGGTGAGTTTATTTAAGAACTTGGGTTTTGATTTTTCTTTTCTGACATTCAAATATGTTTAATTTTCTTTCGGAGCTACTGCATTTTTCGTTGAAAATGTCTTCGTTTACTACATACATGTGCAGAGATAGACATTTATTCAATTTTCTAATGCCAATTCGAAGGAGAGGACTTCCCACAAGAGTAGAATAGTTGGTCATAGATTACTTAGTTGCTTGAAGAAACAACAGAATTGAGAAAATAAAACTGTTGGTCCCAAGTGGTCAGAAGAGGTTTAGAGGGGGGGGGGGGTGAATAAACTTCTTTAAAAATTTCTTCAAATTTTAACTTTAAAACTTTCACTCTAACTGAACAGACTAAGCTGATCAGATTAGTTAGTTTCAATTCTGTTCGCGAACAAATCTTTGAACAGTTTTGTTGACCACTTGTCGGATTGTTACTTAGCTGATTTTGTTAAAATCAGTTTTAATACTTAGAGTACTTGCAGCGGATTTTCAAAGTGTTTTTCACAAGTAAACTTAGTAGTTTGAAAAGTGTTTCCCCAGATTTGTAAAATCTCTTTTTAGATCCCTTTTTCAAACAGTTAACTCAATGTGTTTTATGCAAATGAAAATATGCAGGTAAAATGCAAATAAAAACACAAACAATTTTTATAGTGGTTATATGGATTTGAATATCCTTAAAATGCAGTGAACGGCTCTTTTGCAGTCTGTCCGTACTGTGAACAGTACTATTCTGCAGGCAGCATTAAATGCAGCATTAAATGCACCCAGCTGATGCGAAGCATTTCTTCAATCATTTGTCTTTAATAACCTTGTACTTCAGCATTAATTACTCCAAGGGGCATTTATTACCGTTGGGAACACTTAATGATCTTATTCACTTGGCTGATAAAAGTACGCATCTGATGGCGAACAAGGCTGATCTCAAACTTGAACAAATCTGATTTGAGTCGGCTGATCTTCACCAGTCTGATAACTTTTCTTCAGCAGATCAGAAGTCTTGGACCTTGAAACTTTGACTCTTCTGATGTCTTCTTTACTTAGTCAAAATTCCTTGATAAGTTTATCAGCTAAGTTACTTCATACTTAGCCAAATACGAAGTTTTGGAATGCATCAAAACCTCCCTTATCAAACTTCCTTTAGTGCCTTCATCTTCATCCTTATCCAACAATTTCCCCCTTTTTGATGATGACAAAACTTCAGCTAAGTACCTGTTGAATACCTAAACTAAAGAATGTAATCCTCAAAAATTTTCTGAGATAGAAAATAGTATGTTGGAATGAACTTGACTTTTTATTGATATGATAAGATTGTTACAAGTACAAGTCCTTCAGATGAGATGTCTGAAAGATAGATAAAAGCAAACTGATTACAAGATTTTATCAATTTTAACTATCAGCTTCTTCATCTGATCCTTCAAGCACTTCTTCATACTCATAAGAAGATTCATCGTCGTCTTCTTCTTCTTCTTCATCAGCTTCATCATCCAGGTCCATGTTTGCTTTGGCAGCTTCCATTTTCTCTTTAAGTTGCTGCTCCCTTAAAGCTTCCATTGCCTTCCTGGCTGATTCTGTATTCTTGTACTTGGTAGTTTCTGCGAACTTCTCAGGGTCAATCTTATCAGCTTCCTTTGCTTTGGTTTCCTCGGCTGTTTCTTCCCGTTTATCTTCCCCCCTTTTTGTCATCATCAGGACTGATGACAGTAGAAGGTACAAGAGCAGGGTTGAGAGCAACTGTTGGAACCTTCAATTCAGCGCACAAAGCCTTGAAATTTTGATCTGTAACATCATGGCTTGCTGTAAGATTAAGAATATCAGTGCTGATGTAGTCAGTCTTATCATTGAAGTAGTCAATGTTAAGGTTTACAGTTGCAATTTCATTTTGGAGTTCTTGTGTGGCATTTGATACTTCTTGCAAAAACCCTAAGTTGACTGCCTTCTCTTCTTCACTGACTTTTATGAAGGTTGCAGTCAGATCAGCGATCTTGTGTTCAGCTCTTTGAAGGGCAGCATGAAGATGATTTACATCACCTTTCACATCCTCCACATTTTTGTTCATATCATTCAAGCTGTTCACTAACTGCAAAGAATGATCTTGAGGGATAGGAATACTTGTGATTTCAGTCTTGATGATCTTTTCAGTAGACTGTTGCACAGTTTCCAGCTGAAGTTTATTTGATTCTGCCAATTCTGTTTTAAGCTCAGTCTTCAGCTCCTCCTTGACTTTCATCAGCTGCTGTTGATGCTTCTCTTCCAATTCCTTCATAGAATTTTCCATCAACATCTGGAAAGCTTCCATCAGTGATGAGTGTTCATCACCTGATGAAGCAGAAGCAGCAGCTTCATCTTTTTCTTCAATCTCCTGGTGGACAGGGATATCTTCCATCTTTGCGTCCTGATGATCTTCAGAATCCTTAGCATTCCACTCAATGGCTAAGGGTTCGTCAGCAGCCTTTTCAGCAGACTTGTCAGCAGTCTGATCAGCAGATTTGTCTTCAATCTGATCAGCAGACTTGTCTTCAGCTTTGTGCGCAACTTTGTGTTCATCAGTGACGTCATCATAGAACAGGTTAGTGATTGTGCCATCATCATTGAAGCAAGTTGTCTGACGGATTTGCCTCACAATGATCCAAGGGTTGACAAATGCATTGTTACCCTCTGGCACTTCACTGAAATCTTTCATTTCTCTGCCAAAAATCACATGTTGAATACTTGGTAGTTGGGGGAGTTCACTTGAATGCCCTTGCTGATATCTGGACTTTTCTGCCCACTTATTCAGTGCAGTGATAACAGCAATCTTCACAGCCCTTTCTTCAACATCATCAGTCTTCTTTCTTTTGGCAGGCAGGGTGCTTCCTATCAGCTTGGCTTCCTCAAGGGCAAATTCCCTGGCATAGTGATGCATAGCATCCCTAACATAATGAGGATCCAAGGCTTTTTGGATAGAATCTGTCTTTAACCACTCGAGTACCCATTTCTCATCAGCAGCTATATTCTCCAGATTCTGAAGTTCAGTGATGGACCTATTCAGCTTATTGTCTCTCCATTTGATATATCTAGGCTTCTCTTGAGTGAACATGGTCTTCAGCATTAACTTCTGGTTGTAGTAGGCTAAGGACTTTTCAAACTTCTGGAAAAGCTCTTTGTTGTCATATATGATCTTGAAGGCTTTCTTAACTTCAAACTTTTCCTTTGGTTTTACTTCCCCAGCAGGCATCTTCACTTTTGGGGGTTCTTTTCCTCCTTCAGCCTCCTTAATCTTGATGCCACCTCCATGGACGGGTCCATAGGCATCAGTTTTGCTGAGTTCAATGGCAATAGCCAAATCAGCAGCTTCTGCAGCTTCCCTTTCAGCCTTAGACATCTGTCTTCTGGCTTCATCCTTAGCAGCTTGAGCCTTGCTCAGCTCAAGTGCTTTCTTTTCTTCCAACTCATCCTGCTTTCTCTGTTCAGCAGCTTCCCTTGCTTTCTTGTCAGCTTTAGAGATTTTCCTTCTCTTAATCACTATTTTCTTTTTGCCTTTGTCAACTGGAGCAGGGGCTGGACCAGCAGATGAAATTGGTGCAGCAGCAATAGGTTCGATGATCATGACATCCAGATCATCTTGAGGTTTGGTGACCTCAGCTGTTTGTGTAACTTGATTTGACTGTTGCTCATCAGCTTTGTTGGCAACAGCAGCCTCATCTGTTACAACTGGCCTTTCAGCAGCTTCAGGGCTTTCTCTAACCACATCTTCTAGTTCAGTAGATTTTTCAATAAAAGTCATCTGCTTTCTAGCAGACTTCTTTGTCAGACCCTGAATAGGCCTTGATGCAGCTGAATCCCTTAATTGGCTCCTTGTCCTGTAGGAGACATTTTCAGCAGGTCTTTCAGCAGATGGAAATCTTGAGGGTGATGCAGGTGAAGCAGTCCTGACATCAGCAGTGACTTGATCAATGATCTTTGTGACCTGATCAGCAGCAGTCACTGACTCCATTTTCTTTGAGGTTTTTTCCTTAGGCTTATCAGCAGCCTTCTTCTTTCTTGTCTCAACAGCCATGTCAGCTGTTTTGACTAACCTCCGTTGCCTTTTGGCAGGAACCTCCTTTGGTCCCTCATCCTCATCTTCTTCAGGCTCATCAGCCTTCCTCTTTTGAACAGGCAAGTACTTGGACATTGCCTTAGATTTATGAATTTCCTTTCCATTCGCCATAGGACATCCTAGTTTGAACAGAAGGTAGCTGAGCGTGATCCTGTGGTTGGTGTGAGGACCTTTTCCTTTCTTGTCATCAAGGAAATCAGCCAAGATGTACCAGATAATTATGGACCAGTTGACTTCTATTCCATAGTAAATAGCAGTCATAATGCTGAACTTCTTCATGGTAACAGCATCCAGTGAGAATGTGCAGTTTTCAATCAGCTTAGACACCATATCAGCCATCCGCTGATATTCATCCTTCAACTGTCTCTTCCTTATGTTGCCAGTCAACATTTCTCCTTCTTTGGCGCAGATCGCCCAGAACTGCTGGTGTTTTTCTTCAGTTAACACTGTGACATCGTGTCGTCCTCTGTTTGGAAGACCAAACGTCTCGTGAAGAACAGCTGGGGTAATAGTGATAGATTTTTCTCCCACTGTAGCCTTTATCTCCAGTGCGTTGTAGTCAGCCTTCGCTGTATTGTAGTATTCCATCACTTGATCAGTCCAGATCACTCCCTCGTTGTATTCCATGAAGTTTACCAAGTTTGCAGATTTGAACTTCTCCAGAAGTTCCTTCATCAGATTTGTGCCAGATTGGTAGTAGGAATCATACACAAGGTACATACCTTCAGCAGCCATTGTTGATCTGTAGAGATTAGAGAGAAAAACGAAGAGATTTTTGCAGAAAACTTGCTCAAATTTCTCACAAGTACTTTTGAAAGTTTAGGGTTCGTAAAGAACTACACGACTGATCAGATTTGGATTTATAGAGTTGGGGTACGTTGGTTTCCGTGATATCCGCCAACCGTTAGATCCGTTTTCTTGTCAGTGCTGATCGTGCGGCGTCAGTTACGACCTTTCAAATTCAAAAGATATTTAATGAGGAGCGGGAATATGTACCGCCCGTCAGTTACTTATAAAAGCGTGTTTTTGAATAAACATTTTAAGTAGTTCCGCTTTTATATTAGTAATCAGATGAGTAAAATAAACACTTATCTGATGGACTACTGTCCTGATGACATAGTTGTTATCAGAGAATGCCAATAGCTGATAACCTTCCTCAGCTGTTTGTCAATCCAGCCAGATAATATAACTTCATTCTTCGATAGTTGAGTTTTCTGTTGAAAACATAACTTCAACTAACTGACATTAACAAATTTCATCTTTAATTCAGAAGTACCGCTAGTCTTACACGTTCCCTCTGAGTTTAAGAATTCATAAGTTAACTAGTATGTTGAGAGTTAATCCTTGAAGATAATAGAGATGAGTAAGCTGTTGAACTCTATTCTTCTGATGAGTTCCCCCTCAGCTTATGCATCCAAATTAAGTAATCCTAGCTCAGCTCTTAAAGTTGAAAACCTTACTTCACTTAAAGGTTGATGGGGGCTATTTCGCACCCTTTATTATATTCGGACCGACTAAGAGATAACGAATAGGTTCGACCATATAAGCTCGTTCGGGATCTTCTATCGACCAGTTAAAAAACGACTTGCCATGGCGAACAGACTACAATCCGGACTCAAGAAGGACTAATGGGCCGTGTCCTATTAGAAATATGTTTCCTTGTAACACTAGGTTTAGTATGATATAAATACCTAGTTAATCATTGTATTACACACATTCTATTTTACGGATTTTATGCTTACAAAACAGCATAATCCCTGATAATACAAGGAGAATTACTGATTCACCATATTCATATAATCCCTTTTGTGTTGATCGTCATTATTGCTAATTGCTCTAACGAATATAGCTTTTCCTTGAGATTGATCCATCCTGAATAAAGTAACAGAGCCCTATAAATAAACATATTGAACACCCCCAATATCACAAATTCACTGATACTAATAACCCGACGAAATCCGGTTAAATCAGTTGGCGCCCACCGAGGGGCTAGGTTAATTATTCGATCGACATATGGCTCGCCCAAGGAAAAGTGCTCGTATCGGAGCAAGAAGTAACACAACCACCGGTCATAACACATCTGAAGATCTACAGGACAACAACAATAATAGCGCTCAAAACACCAACGAGAATTTGCAAGATCCTCACCCCGATCAGCAGGAACCCCAAGGAGGTCTTCCGGTGCAATTCCAGAAGAACCAGAAGTCCCTGAAATCCCTATTCCTCTCCCCGGCGCTCAGGAGAAATTGCGACAAATAGCAATGCTCGTTAAATCACTCTCTCCAGAAGAGTTACTCGTACTTGATCAAATTCCTCAGAACGTAGGGCTCCCAGGACAACTCCTGCTCCAAGAGCGCCAAGGCAAAATGATCAAACGTCTCAACAAGCCGACAGCCCAGCAAGTGAGCGCCGCTCACTGCACAGTCCGCGGCGGGGCAATTCTAAACCGTCCGATAACCATCCCCGAAGAAAACTAGGACAAAGAAAACCACAGCCAGAGCACAGCGGGTCCAAGGAACGTACAATAATCCCTATCGAGGATGACATAGACGATGCAATCCCAGATCGTCGACGAACAACCCGTTTCTCGGAAGGAGAAATCGAAAGGATAGTACAGGAGCGACTCGAACAACGCCTACGACCTGTTCAAAACCCGTGGGCCCGACCCGCGGAACTCCAGGAGAGCCTTGCAGCTTGTTCTCCCTTCTGTAGAGAAATAAAAGAAGCACAATCCATTGGACAGGTCCCGTGTAGACTACCCCGATATGATGGGACTACTGACCCGGACGATTATATTTTTAGCTTCACGAATATTATGAACTTATATGCCCACTCTGCCGAATTCACCGCCAAGTTAATGGTGACCACATTCGAAGGCCTCGCATTGGACTGGTTTGCCAAACAACCAGCCAACTCCATATTCAGTTTTAGGGAATTATGCAACAAACTGACGCAGCAGTTTGCCAGTCAGAAGAGGCAAAAGCTCCCGATGAGCTATTTAGGAACCATACACCAACAAGAGGGAGAATCCCTAAGAAACTGGTTGGCGAGATTTAATGTGGAGTTAATCAAGATCGATTCTCCAAATATCGATTACATAATATCTATTCTTTTCGACCTCACAAAGAATAGGCAGTTCGGAAATGCCCTCAGTCGAAAACAACCAAGAACGTTTACCGACATCATGAGCTTGGCGTCTAAGTATATAACCCAAGAAGAGATGAATTCTTTTAAGGATAAAAACAAAAACAAAGCCACAACTTCAGGCTCCAAACGGCATGACAGGTTTCCTGCCCAAAGATCCATGGATTATGAGCAATCTTTTAGAAAAGGCAACGTTTTCCAGCGATTGGAGTACAACAAAGCCGACCAACAAAGGCAACCTAATTTCTACCAAAGACCAAGAAACCTCGAACTACCGATCAGAGATTAGCTTTAAAATACCTCCGAACAGGTTATTACTGGCCCACCATCAACGATGATGCAATCCAATATGTCCAAAAACGTCATCATTGTCAGGTCCACGCTAATATATGCCACCAACCGGCTGAAAACCTGCACCCAATACCGATATGTTGGTCTTTCGACCAATGGGGCATGGACATTGTAGGTCCATTTCCAACAGCCAGATCCAAGAAAGCTTATGTCCTGGTCGCTGTTGAATACTTCAGCAAATGGATAGAATGTATTGCTCTTGCCCGGATAACTCAGTTCCAAGTGATTAACTTTCTTTGGAAATTCATAGTGTGTCGATTTGGCATCCCGAGAATTTTGATTTCGGACAATGGAACCCAATTCGCGGGAAAACAAGTAATTGAATGGTGTTCGAACTTAGGAATTCAGCAAAACTTTACTTCGGTCGGGCATCCTAGAGCGAACGGACAAACCGAAGTAGCAAATCGAGAAATAATAAAGTCTTTGGAGAAAAGATTAGGAGCAGCCAAAGGTAAATGGCTCGACGAACTCCCAGGAGTACTGTGGGCCAATCGAACCACGGTCAGAAATTCAACAGGGGAGACACCATTCAGTTTAGTATATGGCTCAGAAGCTGTTATTCCTGTTGAAACATTAATCCCAACACCAAGGGTTGAAATGTACAACGACCAGGAAAACAAAAAGACAAGAGAAAATGATATTGATTTGACCGAAGCTCTGAGAGAAAAAGCAGCCGTACGTTTGCAAGCCACTAAATCAAATATGGAAAAGGCTTACAATCAAAAGGTACGCATTCGGACCTTCAAAGAAGGGGATTTGGTTTTGAAAAAGGTAGAAGTATCCAAGCATGTGGGAAAGTTACAACAAAATTGGGATGGACCTTACATCGTCATTGGTGTTGGAAAGAAAGGTTCATACAAAATTGCACACATGGACGGAACAGCCTTACCAAGAACCTGGAATGCAGTCAACCTTAGAAAATACTATGGTAAATAAATTTTAATAGATCACTTTTTATTTACTTTGATTTATTTCAGTAAGTTTTTGTAATAAACGGCTTTAGCCTACAACTCGATTATCAAAAAGATTTTTAATATTCAATATAAATCGATTGACTCGGTAAAACACTCCTTGCGATTTTACGATAAGTGTTGGATAAATTCAGAATACAAACGAGTTGAGTATACATTGATCCGCTCAATAAAAACTCCTCGATCCATTTACGACGATTAAAAGACTTCTGGTATTAAAAACCTAAGTCTCAAATAAAACGAGTCGAGTAAACATTGATCCGCTCAATATAAACTCCTCGATTATCTTTCAACGATCAACAAACTTTTGGTAATTAAAAACCTAAGTCTCAAATAAAACGACTCGAGTAAACATTGATCCGCTCAATATAAACTCCTCGATTATCTTTCAACGATCAACAGACTTTTGGTAATTAAAAACCTAAGTCTCAAATAAAACGAGTCGAGTAAACATTGATCCACTCAATATAAACTCCTCGATTATCTTTCAACGATCAACAGACTTTTGGTAATTAAAAACCTAAGTCTCAAATAAAACGAGTCGAGTAAACATTGATCCGCTCAATATAAACTCCTCGATTATCTTTCAACGATCAACAGACTTTTGGTAATTAAAAACCTAAGTCTCAAATAAAACGAGTCGAGTAAACATTGATCCGCTCAATATAAACTCCTCGATTATCTTTCAACGATCAACAGACTTTTGGTAATTAAAAACCTAAGTCTCAAATAAAACGAGTCGAGTAAACATTGATCCGCTCAATATAAACTCCTCGATTATCTTTCAACGATCAACAGACTTTTGGTAATTAAAAACCTATGTCTCAAATAAAACGAGTCGAGTAAACATTGATCCGCTCAATATAAACTCCTCGATTATCTTTCAACGATCAACAGACTTTTGGTAATTAAAAACCTAAGTCTCAAATAAAACGAGTCGAGTAAACATTGATCCGCTCAATATAAACTCCTCGATTATCTTTCAACGATCAACAGGCTTTTGGTAATTAAAAACCTAAGTCTCAAATAAAACGAGTCGAGTAAACATTGATCCGCTCAATATAAACTCCTCGCTTATCTTTCAACGATTAAAAGACTTTTGGTAAGAAAACCTAAGTCTAAATAATAACGAGTCGAGTATACATTGATCCGCTCAATAAACACTCCTCGACCTATTTACAACGGTTAAAAGACTTTTGGTAAGAAAACCTAAGTCTAAATAATAACGAGTCGAGTATACATTGATCCGCTCAATAAACACTCCTCGATCTATTTACAACGATTAAAAGACTCTTGGTAAGAAATCCTAAGTCTAAATAATAACAAGTCGAGTATACATTGATCCGCTCAATAAACACTCCTCGATCTATCCCAAACGATCTAAAAAGAATCTACTAACACGTCTAAGTCTTGAATACGAGTTAAGAACAAATCCCTCCGCTCGGAAAATGCTCCTCGTAAATGAATTATGACAACATCAACAAAAAGCAGAATGCAAGGAATATAATTTTATTGATCTTTTTACGTATAAAGGAGTTACAAAAGCTCGATTACAAAGCCTATCTACGATTACATTTGTTTATATAAAACGATCCTACACTATGGACCGGCGATCTTCACGACAATGTCCACGGAAACATCAATCTCCTCCTTAGTACCTCGACGATTATGAACAACCACCTAAGAAGCATGCTGCTCAGGATGGTCGACTTCTTTAGTTCGATGGCCAGGCTCTGAAGATCGAAGGTTCTTCCATATGAAATAAGCATTACCAGCCAGATAACAGGCAATACTCATTCACCCACAACAAGATACTGCTTTTACTTTAAAGATAAAACATTTTACTCTTGAGCAGCATCTCTTCGGGGCAGTCGTAAGACAGTAAACTTACCAGCGCACCCCAGTAGTCTATCACTCCTGAGGTAACATCCAATAGCGAGGGGGGCTGGCAAGTATGAACCCTCCATGTGCAAACAGAAACCACGGACCTCAAATCCGTGAAAACAACATTTGAGGCCTCATGGGACCCGTTAGTACAAGGTAGGGCTTCCATGGGACCCATCAGTACAAGGCAAGTGAAATCCAAGCCATTGTGATACAAATCGCGATAATGTGACATTTTGAATATTATGGGATCAGAAGGCAGAATGAAATCTAAAGAAACCGAAATCTCCATCTGTTATGAATAAAAGAGAAGGAAAATGCCTACTTATTTATAGGCGCTTGTGAAAATGATCCTACGGTTGATAGGAATTTGATCAAGGGGCGAAAATGCGACCCTTTGACTCCCCGAAATAAATGCAAGTAAGTTGGAATGACACCCGTTTGACCGACTCAACCAGTCGACAAGAGAAGAATCTGCGGATCGAAGCGATCAATAAAATAATCCAAGGAGGCTTTAAGAAGCCCCAGCCCAGAAGAGTGTGCACGATCAATGAGTTGGTCGCTTGATAAGAAAAATTTAAAGATCCTCAACAAAGGCATGCAAGTTTAAACTGTTGAAAAAAGGGTACTTCGACCATACAAGGGTCGTCACTGCCTCATACATCATATAGAGACTACTAAGTTAGCCATACAAGAACTCCATTTGGAATCCAAGAATTCTGACATGGAAATCAGGAGAATAGCCGTCATTACTCAAGATTCCAAAATAGTCACTACTTAATATTCCAAAGAATTGCTGAAGGGGGTCTGAAAGAGATAGATCTGGCTAATAATTCTACATTTTCCAATTCCTCCCATATCAAACCAATGATATATTGATACATTGGTTGCTTTATTTGAGAAACAAGGAACTCACAAGCACTACAGAAAAACATGAATCTCGAGAGCTTATCTAGAGCAATTTTGCAGTTTCAGAACATAGAAGAGCAGAGCTCAACAAAGAGACAACGTCTTTATATAAGATGTCTTTAACTAAAAGACAAAATGGTAAAGGACTGATCGAACAGCGACGACAAAATTGAGAATTTGTTTATTCGATTAGATATCTACGTGGAGACTTCGCTATTAACACGACTTCTGGGAGATCATAAGGAACCTTGCTCAATTGATCATCGCTATTATACTTCATTTTAAAGGATTTAATTTGCAATCCCAAACGTTGTAACATTCAGTTACTTAAACATCGCTACATCAAGACTAAAGCTACATTTTCAAAGGATGGACCTCCTCCCAGAAGACCAACATGAGATAAGTATACTAATCTATATTTTTTACTTCAAAGAAGTTGTATTCCTGCATAATAGTAAAATATGCATAACAAAGAATATCTACAGAAGAAAATTGATTAAGGCAAGAATCTGCCTACAAAAAGGTCATAATTTCCAATTTAGTACTTCTCCCATTACAAAAATACCAGCCCAAACAAATACACAAAAGTTGGGCAGAGAAAAAAAAAAAAAAGACAGCCCAAGGCCTGCCAGATCGAACAGATCACTGTGAAGAGCCATCAATAGGCCGACTAGCAGAAACGGACTTACGAGGAGTCAAGTTACCAGCAAACGCCATCAACTCCTCCTGACGCTTGAGATAACCGGCATCATAACCTTCCTCATAGGCCCGCCGACGAGATTCCTCTGCCAAGACGGCAGCCTGAACTAAATCACTCTTTTCTTTTTCAAGAACAACTTTGTCAGCCTCTAATTTTTGGAGATCATCTTGGGCAAGCTGCAGTTGCAACGACAGCCCTGCGGCTTTAGCTTTCTCTGACTCCAACTGACCTTGATGAGCACCCCTACTATTCCACAGTTCGTCATTTTGCACACCCAGTTGGAGTGCAAAATATTTGGCCTAAAAAGAAGAAGAATGAGAAAAACCCTCACAAGACATGAAAGTCGAAATAAAAATAAGGAAAATTGTCGAAAGATATGTCTACCTGCTCGCACATCTTAACAAGAGACTGGACAAGGCGTACATTTGAAGTACCCTCAAGTTTCCTCAGCTCACCAGGCAAGATAGTGCTTAATCCTAGATCCCAAGACAAAGCATCAGGCTCAACTGAGCCAGGCAGTTCGCTATTAGATGGGACACCATCGGGGCGTGGAGTCTCTGACAACGTAATATCCTTAACCTGCTCAAGGATGCATCGATCATCTAACAGATGGGGGGAATCTCTCTCGTTGGGGCTAACGGAGGTCTCCTTGCCCGAAGCAGAAATAACGGTCCGACGACCAGACCTCGACCCAAACCGACCCCCAGAAGGTCCCCCAGATTCAAAAGAAGTAGTCGTCACCGTGGTATCATGAAATAAAAAGTCAGGACAATCTTGCAAAATAGATTGTGCTGTAGAAGGATTGACAAAAAAGCCATCACCAACTTGCCCTTCACTGGCAATTAGAGCACTAGAAGTAGACAAAGGAAGGGAATTAGCAAAATTCCCTCCATGAAAAACATGCTCGAAAGAAGAAACACCTGAAGAAACAGGCATATCAAAGGTCTGTTCCACGTGGGATGTATCACCAAAAGCCATCCGACCAGGGGAAGGCCTATTCCCAATTTCAGTAGAAGAAGAAAAATTTGGTTGTACTAAAGACGAACTAATCGTGGAAAAGGGTTCGGAAGGAATAACACGAGTATCAACCACCGACCTAATTGTTGGGGACGAACGAGGAGGCTCCATCGACGGCCCATCTCTTCGAGATTTTTTGGATCTATTATCCCTAGCGCTCTCACGAGAAGGTCTTTCGAAGTATTACCGAAAAGGTTACTCATGGTCGAATTATTGAAAAAGAGTAAAACAAGTAACGAGAAAGTTTATCGACCAGCCAAAGTAAAAGTATTCTGTTAGAAGAAGACGAGTATAACGGTAAATGACAAGTCAAGTTTTTTTACCTTCAGTATTTATACTATACGAAAAGGCGCTACAGACCTAAAAGAAAGGGCGCGAACTAGAAAAACTGACTTTGAAATACACACCAGAATTTGAAAAGACACACATAATGATTACGGCGAACTTAATGACTTGTCTGAATTATTACGGTGAAGATGAAAAGACATGGCTGTCAGAATATGAAACGTTTAGCGTACTAAAGGACGAAAAGGTAAAATTACTATTAAAACCTACAGTTAGATGATTACAAAGATTATTTCAAAAGTAAAAATATATCATA
The DNA here is from genome assembly GCA_038501285.1 of Penstemon eatonii. Taxonomy (NCBI): domain Eukaryota; kingdom Viridiplantae; phylum Streptophyta; class Magnoliopsida; order Lamiales; family Plantaginaceae; genus Penstemon; species Penstemon eatonii. The sequence continues at coordinate 51,791,374 of CM076715.1, read as the reverse complement.
GAGCCTGGTCGCTATCTGGGATTGTCTGCTCGCTATCGACGTTCTCAGTCATACCAACTCCTTCTTCTTCTTCTTCTTCTTCTTCTTCTTCTTCTTCGTCTTCTGGATCGATAAAAGTATTATCAAGCTCATCATTAACGTCAGAAGGAGGAATCGGCAATGGTTTTCCAAATTCTTCGACAAGGTGAGCCAAAGGAAAACCTTGATATACGACATCTGGAAGCTCAGAAGAAGAATAAATTTTGCCATCACGATTCAACCGAACGTGTGCCTCCTTAAAATACTCCTTTCGACGGTCATCGATCATCTTTAGAGCGACCAGCTGATGAACTGCCTTCTTGAAAGTATTCTCCAGAAGAGGACCGACCATCTGATACACCAACGCTGTATGGACAGGAGAATTAAGGAATTCACGGATAACTTTTTCATCAGGGTTCCTACCATATCGATCCTTGAGTCCACTGAGAGGGACATCATTTTCATACTCCTCTAAAGAAGTTTGAAGACCTGATACTTGAGATTCTAGCTCGCTAATTCGAGCCGTACTCTGCATTTGGAATTCCTCTAGCTTTTTAGCCATTTGATTAGCTTGCTCTTGAGCGCGGGAAATCTCCATAATCCTATTTATGATCTCTTGATCTTCAGTCCCAGTAGCATAAGTCTCTTCCACAGGAATGGATGAAGATGTTGAGGGACCAACCTCTGAACTAGAAAACTTACGAAGCAGAGCTTTATTTTTCTCATCTAGAAACTCACATTGCTGTTTCCAGAGTGCAGTTTCGTATGCGTATGAGGCAAGACAAGTCTTAGTCTGAAAAAGCAAAGGGGTAAAAACAAGAAACAAGTTAACAAAGATATCTTCGAAATCAAGAATGTCCTATAAAGCGAGCTCAAAAGAATTTACCTTTTCAGCATAAAGTGAGGCTCGCTGAAATTTCTCCAGAGGATCCTTATGGAAAAGTTTGTTCAAATCACGAGTAAAAACCCCGGATAAGAGAACGCGAGTCGCCTTATCGACCGCGTTCTCACTTTCATCGTGGACAAAAGAATCTTTCTCAGAATAACCAGCGGCTCTCTTCCCCTCTAAATGATCTTCGATCATTTCAACTAAAGTAGGTTTCGGACGATTGTCGCCAAGTAGAGAAAGATCATTGCCAGAACGACCATAATAGCTCCTTTTTCTCCCCACCGGGTTGTCGCTGGGATGAGGCATCGACCAACTACGGCATCCACGAATCCCCAAGGATGTTCTAAGCTGAAGGAGGGGATAACCGGGCCCAGTCCCTTGCCGAATAGGGGAATCTTGGGAAGAATTTGGAGACTCCTCTCCGTTCTCCTCAGACTCAGGACTCAACTCCAGTTTCCTCTTCCGAGAAGCTCTCTGCTCGATTGGATTGTTCTCTATAGATTTAGAGGATTTGGATAACACCATTTTTCCCTTTGAAGAATGTCGAGAATTTTCTACCATATGAGCTGATTAAGAAACCGAACAAAAGTTAATTTCTCTATATAAGAAGATATTATCGTATCACTATATTAAAGAAAAATGCTTACCCAGTGATTCCGATGTTGAACTAATTGGAAAAGTATGAACGCTCAATCCCGCTTTACGAAGGAAAGTCTCCCCAATCAGAAGAGCACTCTGATATTTGTTTCACGCATATCGGGGATTTCAGCGATAAACTGAGCATCGTCAGGAATGAATTCACCAGTCGGCAAGCGACCTCCGTATACCCATTTAAAATCGTGATCCCACGAGAAGGGTATAGTCGAACCATCAGCCGAACGAAGATGAAGTGGGGGGCGAAAAAAGAAAAAATGAGATTTCCAAAAAGGGTTACTAGAGACTGGAGCGTCGAAGATCGCCCGACTAGGTTTCTGACTGGCAAAGAAATACCCGCGATTGGAAGAACTGGATATGTTGAACCGGAAAAGTTGTGTAAAGTTACGAAAGGAATGTTTTAGCCCTTTTGCAATCATCAGGACAGAAAAGCAAACCAGGAAAGCTACAGAATTCGGAACTAATTGTGTCAAGGACACACTAAATATTCTCAAGATATCAAGAAAAAGGGGAGACAACGGAAGGCGAAGGCCGCTATTAAAGTGAGCCGTATAAAAGGCACGACATCCTTCTGGCGGAGAAGTGACCATTTCAGAAGGGGAAGGGAGAATTATCTCAGAACCCTCCGGGAAATATTTGGCATAATTATTCACAACCTCTGGAAAAGTGTCCACCGTATAAGCGCAAGCTAGGTCCTCAATCGGTTCAGAAATTTGAGGAGCTGTACCTTTGCCCTTTTTGGCTCGGGCTGCAACCTCTGCGTCAGAAAGGATCTGTACCTTAAAGGTATCTTCTACAGGAACAACGAATTCAGAAATTGCGGATTGTTCGCCCAACAGACTAGAGCGCAACTCCCCTTCGCAATGGGAAGCAACATACTCCTTCGAGGAGGAAGAAGGTTTTCTCAAAGAAGCCATATTTTCAGGCTCTCAAAGGATATAGGTCGATAAAAAGAAAAGCTTTATGTGATAAACGACTAAACCAGAAAGTGACTACAAGCTATAAGGAAGTATAAAGGAAAAATGAAACTCAAAGGTCATCTATTTATACTGAGAGAGAAAAGACGTTTTGAACTCCTCACGGCCTATCACGTTCCCGCCAATTAAGAAAAAGTGGAACGCCTCCCCAAAGGGACACGTAGCGGTTCACAATTGAAACACAAGAACGACTATCTATGAGGCGTAGTACTCTTTTCCTTATTTAAGATTTTTTCCCAATGGGTTTTTTCTTAAATAAGGTTTTTAACGAGGCACAATTCATAGAAATTACAGTCGAAATTAACCTTCTACTTCTACGAGCCTCTACTACATATACGCTCGAAGAAGTGAGGGAGTACTGATGGGGGCTATTTCGCACCCTTTATTATATTCGGACCGACTAAGAGATAACGAATAGGTTCGACCATATAAGCTCGTTCGGGATCTTCTATCGACCAGTTAAAAAACGACTTGCCATGGCGAACAGACTACAATCCGGACTCAAGAAGGACTAATGGGCCGAGTCCTATTAGAAATATGTTTCCTTGTAACACTAGGTTTAGTATGATATAAATACCTAGTTAATCATTGTATTACACACATTCTATTTTACGGATTTTATGCTTACAAAACAGCATAATCCCTGATAATACAAGGAGAATTACTGATTCACCATATTCATATAATCCCTTTTGTGTTGATCGTCATTATTGCTAATTGCTCTAACGAATATAGCTTTTCCTTGAGATTGATCCATCCTGAATAAAGTAACAGAGCCCTATAAATAAACATATTGAACACCCCCAATATCACAAATTCACTGATACTAATAACCCGACGAAATCCGGTTAAATCAAAGGTTTTGTGAAAATGTCAGCAATTTGATTGTCAGTATGAACATACTCAATCACAACATTGCCTTTTTCCACATGATCTCTAATGAAGTGATGCTTGATCTCAATATGTTTAGTCCTTGAGTGACTTGTAGTATTCTGAGTAAGAGAGATTGCACTTGTATTGTCACAGTAGATTGGAATTCCACTGATTTTGATATTGTAGTCTTCTAGTTGATGCTTCAACCATAATATCTGTGCACAGCATGCTCCAGCAGCTATATATTCAGCTTCAGCAGTGGATATAGAAACTGAAGTCTGTTTCTTACTCATCCATGAGATCAGACGACTACCTAAGAACTGACAGGCACCTGTTGTGCTTTTTCTGTCAATCTTGCAGGCAGCAAGGTCTGAATCTGAATAACCAATAAGCTCAAATCCAGATTCTCTAGGATACCACAATCCCAATTCTTGAGTGCCTTTAACATATTTCAATATCCTCTTGGCAGCTAAGAGATGAGATTCTTTGGGATTTGATTGAAATCTTGCACAAACCCCGACTGAGTACATTATATCAGGTCTACTTGTTGTTAGATACAACAATGAACCAATAATGCCTCTATATTTGGTTATGTCTACTGATTTGCCATCTTCATCTTTATCCAAACGAAGACTTGTAGACATTGGAATATTAGCAGTAGAGCTAGTTTCCATACCAAACTTTTTAAACAGATCTCTTGTGTATTTAGCTTGATTTATAAAGATTCCATCAGGCAGCTGTTTAACTTGTAAACCAAGAAAATAATTAAGTTCTCCCATCATGCTCATTTCAAACTTGTTCTGCATCAGCTTAGAGAACTTGTTACACATCTGTTGGTTAGTTGAACCAAAAATAATATCGTCCACATATATTTGCACAATCAATATATGACTTTCCCATTCAATAGTGAACAAGGTTTTATCTACCTTACCTTTATGAAATCCTTTAATTAAAAGAAAATCAGATAGGGTGTCATACCATGCTCTTGGGGCCTGTTTCAGTCCATAAAGGGCTTTCTTCAGACGATATACCTTGTCCTCTTCTTGATAGACTTCAAATCCAGGAGGTTGTTCAACGTAAACTTCTTCTTGCAATTCTCCATTGATAAATGCTGATTTCACATCCATCTGATAGACTGTGAAATTCTTGTAAGCAGCATAGGCTAGAAACAGTCTGATTGCTTCAAGTCTTGCTACTGGTGCAAAAGTTTCATCAAAGTCAATTCCTTCTTCTTGACAATAACCCTTGGCCACTAATCTTGCTTTGTTTCTGGTAACAATACCATCTTCATTCATCTTATTTCTGAATACCCATTTAGTGCCAATTACTCTTTGATGACTTGGTCTAGGAACTAAGTACCAGACTTCATTCCTTTCAAATTGATTCAACTCTTCTTGCATAGCTTCTATCCAGAAAGAATCATTAAGAGCTTCTTCAATTTGTTTAGGCTCTATTTGAGATAGAAAAGTGACAAACATAGCATCTTGTGCAGCAGCTCTTCTTGTTTTCACTCTATCTAAAGGATCACCAATCACTAACTCTGGTGGGTGATTTCTGAGCCATCTTAGATCAGGTTGCAGGTTTGAATGTTGTCCTCTGTCATGATCTTGCAACACTACTGTTGGAGTTGCAGTAGTAGACTGTTGAACATTTGCAGTCTGTTGAACAGTCTCTGGTCTTTCAGCTGGTTGTAACTCGTCTGTTAGACAATCAGAGATCTGATTTTGAACAGCACTTGAGTTATCAGCTGGGTTGAGATCAGGTAGTATGATGGGAACATATTCTTCATTCCTTCCAACACTTAACTTCTGTAAATCAGTAGATAGATCTTGATTAGTGCTTTGATTCTTTTCAGAAGATTGGTTTGGTTCATCAAATACTACATGAATGGATTCTTCTACTAGTAATGTTCTTTTGTTAAAAACTCTATAAGCCTTACTAACAGTAGAGTATCCTACAAAAACAGCTTCATCAGCCTTTTCTGCAAAAGCAGTAAGGTGATTTTTCCCATTAATTAATACAAAGCATTTACAACCAAAAATTTTAAAATAATGAATGTTTGGTTTTCTGTTGTTCCAAACTTCATATGGAGTCTTGTTCTGATTTTTGTTGATCATGCATCTGTTTTGGGTAAAGCAGGCTGTATTTATTGCTTCTGCCCAAAATCTTTGTGGCAGCTTAGCTTCAGCTATCATGGTCCTGACAGCTTCCTTCAGTGTTCTGTTTCTCCTTTCAGCAACACCATTCTGTTGAGGGGTTCTAGCAGCTAAATACTCATGATGTATTCCCTTGATATTACAATACTCTTCAACAGTAGAGTTTGTTAACTCTGTCCCTCTATTTGATCTGATCTTTAATATCTTTATGCTTTTCTCATTCTGGATCAGTTCCATCAGATTAGTAAGATGTTCCTTGGTTTCACTTTTCTTCTTCATGAATATCACCCAAGTATATCTCGAATAATCATCCACAACACCTAGGCAGTACTTCTTTCCACCATTGCTGATTGGATCAATGGGTCCAAATAAGTCCATATGTAGTAGCTCCAAAATTCTTTCAGAAGATTGATGCTTCTTGCTCTTAAATGATGACTTGATTTGTTTACCCTTCTGACAGGCGTCACAGAGCTTGTCTTTGCTCATGACTGTTTTTGGAATCCCTTCTACCAGATCATTCTTGATTAATCTGTTGATGGTCTTGAAGTTTAAATGATTCATCCTCTTGTGCCATAGCCAACTAACTTCACTTGGTGTAGAAGCCACCAAACAAACGCTTGAATTCTTGTCAGCAGAATTCCAGTCAACTATGTAGATATTTCCCTGTCTTCTTCCAGATAAAATTACCTTCTTCGTACCAATCTGTTCAACATAGCACTTATCTGTTGAGAAGATGACTGAATATCCCTTGTCATGAAATTGACTTATGCTCAGCAGATTATATTTAAGGCCTTTAACATATGAGACGTCAGCTATCTCAATGTTTCCTTTGATTATTCTTCCTTTAGCTACAATCTTGCCTTCTTTGCTGTCTCCAAATGTAACACTTGGACCATCCACATCAACTGCATCAGTCAGCTCATGTATGTTTCCACACATGTGTCTTGAACATCCACTGTCCAAGTACCAAATCTTCTCTACTTTACTCCTACTCCTAATCCTAACCTACAAAACAAAAAATAAAGTTGTTTTAGGTACCCTTATTGAGAGGGTCCTGAAGGATTAGTTCCACCTTTGACAACCCAAGATGTTGATGTCTTAGGCTTCTTAGGCTTTTGAGTTTTGACAGGAGTATGAACAGCTTCATTTTTATCATAGTTATCAGATAAGTCATGTTGATGATCAGTATGATAAGAATAATGTTCATAAGCAGGATAAGGTGCATGATAAGCAGGGTATGCATGCATTGGATGAGCCGGATATGGTGCATAGTAACCTGGAAATTGAGGTGCATGATACATAGGAGGATATGCAGCAGGTTGCACATAATAAGACTCATTTCCATACCAAGCATTTTGATTTTTCTTGACTTTATGCTTCTTTGGTTTACTACTTGATTGCTCATTAACAGACGACTTAGTTTTACCAACAGTTTGATTCAATTTAGCTTTATCAGCAGACTTCTTAGGACTCTGTTGTTTGGTCTTACTAGTCTTTTTACCTACACTAGGCTCTCTGCTCTTTTCAGCTTTAGGAGTTTTCTTCTCCTTTACTACTTTCTCAGGTGAAGCAGGTTTAGTTGTCTGAACATAAAGAATGACCTTACTGTTGTCAGCTGATACAAATTTTTCAGTATGATTCAGTTCAAACTTATCCTGTTCTAAAGGTATCTTCCGAAATTCGTTGTGAGTTGATTTCCGATATAATCGTTTGTACTTTAGATTCTGTTTACTAGATGTATGCGTGGATGCACCAGATGATTTCTCATGAGACTCAATAACTTTTTCAAGTTTCATAATTTTTCCTTTAAAAACTTCACATTCAGCTTTCAGAGATTCATGTTCTTGCTCAAGCTGTTTATATTCAGCTGATTCCTTTGGCTTTTCAGCTAAGAGTTTCAGTGAACTATTTTGCTCTTTTAGCAATATCATCTCTTCCTTAAGCTTTTTATATGCTTCAGCAATACCAGTATTGTTAAGCATCATTTGTTCAAATGAATTAAATAATTCATTGTCAAGAGGAGTTACCTCATCCTCAGAGTCACCAGATTCCTTTGCCATCAGGCACAGGAGAGCAGGATTTCCTTCATCAGAAGATTCTTCATCAGATGTGTCTGAATCTGAATCAGATGAATAGACAGCAGCCAGCTTTTCTGCTTCTGCTATCATAGCCTTGCCTTTCTGATGTTTTCTTTCTCTTCTTATTTTCTTTTCTTCTTCAGTGTACTTTTCTGCTTTTGGATATGGGCAGTCTTTGATGAAGTGTCCCAGTTTCCTGCAGTTGTAACACATTAGTTTTGCTTTATAATCATCTTTATCTTGAGAAGAAAAGTTAGGTTTAGAAGTAGAAGCATTGTTATATTTGTTCTTCAATTTTCTCTTGTAGAACTTCTTGAAGTTGTTTATCAGCAATGCAACGTCTCCAGCAGTGTACTCCTTCTTGTTGAGTAGAGTGGCTTCATCAGATGAGTCCACAACTTTACTTTTCTGTGCTGGTCTTCTGGTGTTTTTAGCAGCAACCAGTGCAGCTGTGGGTCCTGAAGTTGAGGTTTCTTCAATTCCCATTCTAGGCAGTTTATACTCGAATGCCTTGAGTACGGAGAACAGTTCTGTAAGAGAGATCTTTCCCAAATCTCTTGATTCTTCCATGGTTGTCACCTTCATGTTGAACTTTGGGGGTAGGGCCTTTAGTACTCTGACGGTAATCTCTTTGTCAGTGAAAGTCTTTCCCAACTTTAAAACTTCATTCAGAGTTCTGGTGAATCTGGTATCCATCTGGTCAATGGTTTCTCCAGACTTCATCTTGAAGTTGTCAAGTTTCTCCAAAGCAACTGTGAGCTGATGCTCCTTTATTGCATCATTGCCTTCGCTCATGTCTCTGACTTTGTCCCACATTTCCTTTGCAGTCTTGCAATGTTTGACCTTGTCAAACCGATCATTGTCCAGGGCTTTAGTCATGATGAATCTCCCAACTTTGTCTAGATTGTAAAGCTTTATTTCTTCTGGAGTCATCTCATGAAGGTCTTTTTCCACAACCGTGTCAACCTCATTTATCTTTATGGTCTTTGTGAATCTGAATGGACCTTTAATGATACATGTGTACATGTTATCATTATAAGCAGCAAGGAAAATCTCCATTCTGATTTTCCAATCCTCAAACGACATACCAGCAATGTGGGGAACATGGCTGATACAGTCCATTTTTCAAAAAGTTTTGATTTTTCAAAAAGATGCTCTTTTGAAAAGTTTTTAAAACCTTTGAAAAACACTTGGATCAAGCTCGTTGATCAGGCAGTTGGTTCTAATGAACCACCTGCTCTGATACCACTTGTTGGTCCCAAGTGGTCAGAAGAGGTTTAGAGGGGGGGGTGAATAAACCTCTTTAAAAATTTCTTCAAATTTTAACTTTAAAACTTTCACTCTAACTGAACAGACTAAGCTGATCAGATTAGTTAGTTTCAATTCTGTTCGCGAACAAATCTTTGAACAGTTTTGTTGACCACTTGTCTGATTGTTACTTAGCTGATTTTGTTAAAATCAGTTTTAATACTTAGAGTACTTGCAGCGGATTTTCAAAGTGTTTTTCACAAGTAAACTTAGCAGTTTGAAAAGTGTTTCCCCAGATTTGTAAAATCTCTTTTTAGATCCCTTTTTCAAACAGTTAACTCAATGTGTTTTATGCAAATGAAAATATGCAGGTAAAATGCAAATAAAAACACAAACAATTTTTATAGTGGTTATATGGATTTGAATATCCTTTAGTCCACTCTTCCAAGTCACGAAGATCTTGGGTTATACTAAAAACACACAGTAATCAGTATACTCTGCTTACGCCTTACAACAAATGAACAGGCCGTAAGTTCGCAGTAAGAAATCACAAAAAAATCCTACTTCTCTGAAGTAATATCACTCACTTAGATGGATATCTACTTCTCACAACACTCAATGTTTACAAAATCACTCAGAAGATGTATTTTTCTTGATTCTTCAACTCTGCTTTCGTCAACAAATGACTCAGCTGATGAGTGAGCTGTTCTTGAGACTAAAAGAATTCTGCTTCGAAAATTTCTCAGATTGTGTTGCTTGCTTCTTCTTCGTCTCTTCCAGCTATTTATACTTGAGGATTGAAAAGTGTCCGTTGAAGAGAGACAAGATTCAAATTCCTCGAGTACTGGTCCTTAAAATCCGCGAACGGCTCTTTTGCAGTCTGTCCGTACTGTGAGCAGTACTATTCTGTAGGCAGCATTAAATGCAGCATTAAATGCACCCAGCTGATGCGAAGCATTTCTTCAATCATTTGTCTTTAATAACCTTGTACTTCAGCATTAATTACTCCAAGGGGCATTTATTATCATTGGGAACACTTAATGATCTTCTTCACTTGGCTGATAAAAGTACGCATCTGATGGCGAACAAGGCTGATCTCAAACTTGAACAAATCTGATTTGAGTCGGCTGATCTTCACCAGTCTGATAACTTTTCTTCAGCAGATCAGAAGTCTTGGACCTTGAAACTTTGACTCTTCTGATGTCTTCTTTACTTAGTCAAAATTCCTTGATAAGTTTATCAGCTAAGTTACTTCATACTTAGCCAAATACGAAGTTTTGGAATGCATCAAAACCTCCCTTATCAAACTTCCTTTAGTGCCTTCATCTTCATCCTTATCCAACAAAAACTATTATTATGTTATAAGTTACAAAAGTGAGTTATTTTTATATCTTGTTATCTTATAAATTATTTTAATGACTGCTTACTTGAATTTCAAAAAATTTGATGCATGATATTGTATTTAAATAATGAAAAATTTGCATAAGTAGTACCATACAATAAAGCACTTTGTAAACTAGGTATCTTTGGATATACAAATGCATATTTAGTACCATAATTTAAATATTAGCTGTAAAGTTTATATCATTGTCAAATAATTTAACGAAAATGAACAAAATTGACCATGTATGGTTGCATGTGGATTTGATCTCGTCTTTAATTTGGAGGAATTATTACATTTTCCTCAATTTTGAAGAGAAAATTATACTTAGTTTTAAATTTAGTGATATTAAGATAGAGGAGAATATTAAGAAAGGCGGGAATGTTTTAATTTAGTGCATTGTGGGACATGCCAAGAATCTCACTTTTTTTTTCTTTTATATACGTAGTTTCTAAAAAAATGAAACTAAATTGGCTTATATTTGTATTTTTTTTATAGGATCTTATATACTTATCTTGTCTTAGGTTCAGCAATTATTGCTTGAGTTTGAGTCTAGTTTGTAGGGTTTTTTTTATTTATTTTATATATATATATATATAGTAAGTCAAGTTTGTAGTGTATTGATTAATTAAGTTTGAATAATATTTCTCATACTGATAAAATAAAATAAAATTCTTATTCATGACTTTAAAAACCAATTTGAGTTCAATTACAATTTCAGATTCTATGAAAAAACTTACATTAATTCGAACAATATATTGCTGGATTTTAGTCAAATATTCATTTACAACCTTTTTGTATGAATTAATGATAATTCTTTGATTTTGTTTTCATGTTCGTTTTGAATCGTTAATTGAACCTATGAGTGATTTATTCAACTTGTACGTAGGAGTGAATAGTTTGTCCAAATCTTGTGATGTCAAATTTGTTCCATATAAAATAAGTGTATTGTATTTATTTTGTTATTATCACTATTCTATACTTCTGGTAAATATTTATTAAATTATATACAACTTTATAATTTTATTAATTTTTTAATACTACTTAATCATAAATAACAGCACTTCAATAAACCCACAAATAATAGCACCCATCTTATTATATATAAAATCAAAAAATTTACCGTTTTATGAAAAAAACAAAGTGAAAGACATTTTAATTCAATAACAATCCTAAGATGAAAGAGAAAAACATACACCGAATCTAATAATAACATTACAAAAGACAACCTCAAAATTAACAATCCAGTTATTCAAACAGACAAAAAATATCAAAATGACAATATTTTTTTTTTAAGTTGTAAGCATCATGATTGATATAAAGATGAACGTTAATGGCCTTAAGTTGTACTCCCCCCGTTTTTTTCTAATTGTCAGCTTTGAAGGATTGCACATGAATTAAGGAATCTTATAAATTATTATTTTTTTGAAGAAAAAAATCAATATCCTTTTAATTAAATAAGCTTAGCATTAATGATGAGTATTAGTAAAAAGGGTAAATGATCTAACGTGGTTTCGTTAGGTGATCAATAAAGGAAAGTAAAGATAATAAAGATGCTAAATTGTCAATGATGGGGTCGAATATGTATATTTCTGAACGTGATTACAATATATATCGGGGTCCTACTTGGGCATTACTGGATGCCGTACAAGCTAGAAATTAATACATACAATATGATCAAGATACAAATCAAGAAGAGGCTTCGAGCGTTAGGTTCGAACTGGGAGCACCTGGGGAATTGTGCGATGCCTGGCGTCATAAATGCTTGCGGTATTTATAGTAGAATCGGCGTGCCAGCTGAACCACCCGAAGGGGTGTATTCATCGGCCCACAGGCTTGGGCCTGGGATCGGCCCAACAGTGGAATCCGAGCATGAACCTCTTGCCCGTGATCAGAGTAGGCTTGTACAGCGTTGGAGGTCGGTCGATAGGTCTTCGAGGTCAGATTTTGCTATTTCCGATCGTTGAATGCCTTCCTATAATATCCGAAGTACCCCTCATCAATACTCCCCCATTTCTCGAGCGTAAGTGAAGTTGAAGCTCGGAGAAGTATATGTCGCCATATGACTGGAATGAATCATTACTTAGTGTTTCGGATATGCCTCGTTAAAAACCTAGCTCGGAAAAACCCATTGGGATAAAAACCGAACTAGTGAAAAAGAGTGCATATCTTGGAAACTCCCTAGAATGATTACCCGCTGTGACGTAACTTATCTTGACATTCTTGCTTTAAATTGTTCTCTGTAGTGACAGTTGATCTTGTTGAAAAAATTTTAGTTGATGCAACTTTTTGTCTTGACCTCTTTAGTTAATAATTGCCTTGTATTGGTCTTGTGATCGATCAGTTTGCTCCCTTATTAATACTCCCCCACTTCTTCGAGCGTAAGTGAAGCTGGGCTCGGAGAAGTATGTTTAATCCAATACTGAAAAGACGCGTCTTGTCAATTAGCCATGTAGTAGTCTAAATTCATAGAGTATAGGGGCCGCAAATGCAATTTTCCGAAAATCTTGTTTTGAAAATTACTGCTTGAAGAGCTCAAATCGTCGCGGTTACTCGGGGTTCGATTTGCAATTTTACTTTTTTATCCCCGTATATATATACGTTGACTGTAGAAGATTCATTTACGAAAGATTCCCAGAGCCTTGATCGGAGCATTGTGTTTGAAATTTGTAGAAGAGTCCCAAATTCGAATAATCAGAAAATTCACATAATCTTCCATTAAAAGTATGTCTTCCTCACGCGATCGAAAAGGAAAATCTATAGTGGACGAAGGGTCGAATAGTGATCCCTTAGCACTTATAGACCAATATAAGGCCTCCGACGAAGAGAAGGCCGAAAACTTTGGCGATGAATCGAACTCAGAGACAGAGGAGGGAGAAGTGCTTCAGGGTTCGAGTGATGAAGCGGGGACAGGAGAAGAGATCTTCGAGGATGAAGCGGTCGGGGGCGAAGTCTCACTCCTTCGTGAAGATGAAGCTGCGAAGTACCAAGTTGGTGGCAGGATAGTTGTCACTATAAAGAAATGGGTAGAACCCACAAGCAGTTCTAACCAGCTTCGAACATAGCGCAGGGCCGATCAGACCTCTACAATTTACAACACAACCGAACGTCGGGCGAACTTGGAGCTTGAGTTCGGAAAATACCTTCCGAAAGGTTTTACCATCGTTGCGCCTACTCCTGGGCCACGGGTTACCAATCCGCCCAAGGGTTGCCAAGACTTCTATAGCAAGCAATTTCTCTTCGGGCTGCATATTCCGTTCATCCCATTGCTTAGTGATATTTTGGGAGTTTTCTCACTTGCACCTGCTCAGATACTTCCAAATTCGATTGCATATATTGTTGCGTTCAGCGTTCTGACGCAGGCTAAAGGGAAAGAGGCGTCCTTCCAGAATTTCTGGCAGATTTTTCAAATGAGCCTTTCGATGTCTTCGAACGCTGGCTTCGTGTACTTTTCCCACTGGTCGAACAGATCAATTCTCTCGACCATGACTTCGAGCAACACCAAAGGCTGGAAAAAAGAGTTCTTCTTTGTGCGGGGTCCCGACATTCCAGTTTCGGAAGGTTCTTTCGAGCTGAAGTCGTACGAGTAGGAGGGGGAAAGCACTTAGACATATAGCAAACGGTCCCTTAAAGGAAACTTCCCCACCTATTGTCTTCAAAATTCTTGAAGACCTAGATATCTGATGGGGGCTATTTTGCACCCTACATACTGATCAGATCGAACAAAGATTATAAGATCGATTCGACCAATTATAAAGGATCGGGATCTTCTTACAGACCCTGCCAAATGCCGCTCGCTCCGAGTAAAGATTATACTCCGGACCCAAGAAGGATAGTTGGGCCGAGTCCAAGCAGGACTATGATTCCTTGTAATACTAGGTTTAGCATAATATATATACCTAGTTATTCATTGTATGAGACAACGACGAATTCTCTTAATTCTGAGATTACACAAGAATACATTAATAGAACTCAATAATATCCATTATTATTGCAGAATTCTGCATTCATATTGGAGTATTCTTAATTTTGTTAATGGTTTTACTTCTTGCCTTTGATTATTGCTTTTCTTTGTAAACGATCCATCCAGAATAAAGTAACAGAGCCCAATATACTGAATAATTCAATATCCAAACCCCCGATATCACAAATTCACTGATATTAAATTAACCTGACGAAAAACGGTTAAATCAGTTGGCGCCCACCGAGGGGCTAGGTTAATTATTCGATCGACATATGGCTCGCCCAAGGAAAAGCGCCCATGTCGGAGCAAGAAGTAACACAACCACCGGTCATGACACATTTGAAGATCCACAGGAGAACGACAATAATAACGTTCCCAACACCGACGAGAATTTGCAGAATACCCATCCCCGACATCAGGAACCCCTAGAAGGTCCTCCCGGTACGATACAGGAAGAGCCGGAAGTCCCCGAGATCCCTGTTCCTCTCCCGGGTGCTCAGGAGAAATTACGACAAATAGCGATGCTCGTTAAATCGCTCTCCCCAGAAGAATTACTTGTGCTTGATCAAATTCCGCGAAACCCTAGGGCTGCCAGGACAATTCCTGCACGGAGAACGCCCGGACAAAACGATCAAGTATCTCAACAAGCTGATAGCCCACCAAGCGAGCACCGCTCACTACACAGTCCACAACAGGACAATTCAAAACCCTCCGACAATAATCCTCGAAGAAAACCAGGTCACAGAAAAACCCAGGAGAAGCGCAGTGGACCCAGGGAACGTACAATTATCCCTATTGATGATGACATAGATGATACAATCCCTGATCGACCACGAACGGCTCGACTGACGGAAAGAGAAATTGAAAGGATGGTGCAGGACCGACTCGAACAATGCTTACGATCTATTCAAAATCCGTGGGCCCGAACCACGGAACTCCAGGAGAGCCTTGCGGCCTGTTCTCCCTTCTGCAGGGAAATAAAAGAGGCACAATCGATCGGACAAGTCCCGGGTAGACTACCTCGCTATGATGGAACCACTGACCCGGATGATTATATTTTTAGCTTTACGAATATAATGAATTTATATGCCCACTCTGCCGAATTCACTGCCAAATTAATGGTAACTACATTCGAAGGACTCGCATTGGACTGGTTCGCGAAACAACCTGCCAACTCCATATTCAGCTTTAGGGAACTCTGTAACAAATTGACGCAGCAGTTTGCCAGTCAGAAGAGACAAAAACTTCCGATGAGCTACCTTGGAACTATATATCAACAAGAAGGAGAATCCCTAAGGAATTGGTTGGCCAGATTCAACGTAGAATTACTTAAAATCGATTCCCCAAATATCGGTTACATAATATCTATCCTCTTCGATCTCACTAAAAACAGGCAGTTCGGAAATGCCCTCAGTCGAAAACAACCAAGAACGTTCGCCGACATCATGAGCCTGGCGTCTAAGTATATGACCCAAGAAGAGATGAATTCCTTTAAGGATAAGAACAAAAACAAAGTCGCGGCTACAGGGTCTAAGCGGCATGACAAGATTCCCGCCCAAAGATCCTTGGATTACGAGCGATCTTCCAGGAGAGGTAACGTTTTCCAGCGACTGGAATACAACAGAGCCGACCAAGAAAGGCAACCTAATTTCTACCAAAGACCAAGAAACCCTGAACAACCAATCAGAAGCAGAGTGAATCAAGTAGAACACCCAAGATTAAATGCTCCAATGGAAGAAATCTTGGAAGTTCTAGAAAGGAATAATTGGATTCCCGAGGCGAGGAAAATCGCTCAGCCCAGACCAGGGTCTAGAAACTATGATCAATACTGTAAGTACCATAGGGCACATGGGCATCGAACGGAAAATTGTTTTCACCTTAAGAGAGAAGTTGAAAAACTGATCGAGCAAGGAAAACTAGACGAATACATAGAACGAGATAATCGCAAAAGGGAAAGAAGCAGAAGCCCCCGGAACGGAACTCAAAGGAGAAGTTCTCATCGAAGATCACCTGAACGTCGGCCTACTCAGGAATTGAATCACGACCAGGTCAATGGGACTATCCACACTATATCCGGGGGGCCTGCGGGTGGAGATAGTCGTAATGCTAGACGAAGAACGACCAGATCCATAATTGCAAATTCTAAATATCCAAAAGAAATATGGACATTAGAAAACAGGCCAACAAATCACCAGCCGATCAGCTTTAACGAAGGTGAAGTACCTAAAAACATCACTTGGGATACAAAAGAGGATAACCCAGATTTCCCTATGGTAGTGTCGTTAGAAATAGCAAATTATAATGTGAGAAGAATCCTAATCGATAATGGAAGCTCAGCAAACATCATCTCCAGAGAGGTCTTAGCACAAATGAACCTCGGGCAAATAAACCTACAAAGGGTAGCAACGCCGTTAGTAGGCTTTGGAGGCTCCGAGATCATCCCCAGCGGAACGATATCTTTAAGTGTATCGCTCGGAAAGAAACCACTTCGGACCGTGAAGTTGGTAAAATTCCTAGTGGTAGATACACCCTTCGCTTATAACGCTATATTAGGGCGACCAGCCCTTAACCTTTTTCGAGCTGTAGTCTCTACCTATCATCAGAAAATAAAATTTCCAACCGACAGCGGCATTGGAGAAATAACGAACGACCACTGTATGGCATGGGACTGCTACAGCACATCATTAACGTTGAAAGAACACCCCAAGTCAATTACTCCGAGCAAGAGAAAGATCGTAGACGATCTCACTAGAAATGAGGTCGAAATTCCTATTACTGATCGATTAGATAAAAAGGGGAAAGAACCACTAGACTTATCCTTGCAACCCCCAGAACATAAAGATATAATTCTGGTAGAAGGCGACTCGTCCAAAAAGACAAGAATTGGTACATAATTGAGCAAAGAAGGAGAAGTAATGTTAATCGAATTTCTAAGAAATAACGTGGACGTCTTCGCCTGGAGTGCAAATGACATCGAAGGGATCGATCCTCGGGTAATCAAGCATACCCTAAAAATTGACCCTTCAGCGAAACCCGCCAGACAGAAGAAAAGAAATCATGGACCAGTAAAAGATAAAATTATCAAAGCCGAGGTTGAAAGACTGCTGGAAGCAAAACAAATCCGAGAAATACATTTCTCGGAATGGCTATGTAATGTTGTACTAGTAGCAAAAGGGGATAAAAAGGACAACAAATGGAGGATGTGTAATGATTTCACCGACCTTAACAAGTTATGTCCACGCGACCCTTACCCCCTCCCAAGAATTGATTTATTGGTCGACTCGACCGCTGGCTTCGCGCTGTTCAGCATGATGGACGCCTTCCAAGGTTTTTACCAAATATACATGGACGAGCGGGATCAAGAGAAGACCGCATTCATAACCGAACAGGGAGTATACTGCTTTATAGTAATGCCGTTCGGATTAAGGAACGCCGGGGCTACATACCAAAGATTGGTAAACCTAATGTTCAGGGAGTTAATCGGAGAAATAATGGAGGTCTATGTAGACGACATGTTAGTAAAAAGTATGAATGAAGCGGATCACGTAAGACATCTAGATCGATGTTTCCGAATCTTAAGAAAATACCGTATGAAGTTGAACCCTGCAAAATGCACCTTCGGTGTTAAGTCAGGAAAATTTTTGGGATATTTGGTACACCAGCGAGGAATAGAAGCCAACCCAGAAAAAATTCGAGCCATAACTGAAATGAAACCTCCCAAGACCATCTCTCAAGTGCAAAGCTTGGTTGGGAAGATCGTAGCATTGAATAGATTCATATCTAAATCTGCGGACATAAGCTTGCCCTTTTTCCAAACGCTTCGAAAAGCGAAAAACTTCGTTTGGACCGAAGAATGTGAACGAGCCTTCGAACAACTCAAAGAATATTTGACATCCCCTCCGATGTTGGCCAAACCAACAGAAGGGGAACCATTGTACATATACATCTCCATCTCCGATACGGCCATTAGCTCAGTACTAATTAAGATAGAGGGTTCAGAGCATAAGCCTGTCTATTATCTCAGCAAGTTATTACAAGGGGCGGAGAAGAATTACTTGGAAATAGAAAAATTCACGCTGGCCTTAGTAGTGGCTGCTCGAAAACTCCGACCCTACTTCTTAACCTACAAAATCATCGTTTTGACGAACCAACCGCTTAGGCAGATCCTAGCAAAACCAGAAGCCTCCGGAAGACTAATCAAATGGGCCATCGAACTCAGCCAATTCGATATCGACTACAAACCAAGGGTCGCCATCAAGGCCCAAGTATTGGCTGATTTTTTATTGGAAACACCAACACAATCATCAAACACCCTCCATGAGGATATATTGATCATAGAAGATCAAACCTGGTTAATGCATGTAGATGGTGCTTCAAGCCGGGAAGGAGGAGGCGCCGGAATCAACTTCACCGGACCTAATAAAGAAGATTTGAATTATGCTATTACATTGGACTTTGTCGTAACAAATAACGAAGCAGAGTATGAGGCGTTAATCGCAGGAATGGAAATGGCAATCAAAGCCAACATAAAGAGGCTAAAAGTATTAACCGACTCAGAGTTAGTACAAAGGCAAATAGAAGGCTTATACGAGGCTAAGGAATTCAACATGATCAAATACCTCGCCAAAGTAAAAGCACTGGCCGAGAAGTTTGAAGATTTCGACATACAAAACATTCCACGTTCGGAAAATAAATGGGCCGATCAACTATCTAAGTTTACAGGATCCCAAGACGGAAAGACCGAACGAGTGATCAACTGGCTGATCTCTTCTACACCGGCTGTCGACATCGATGAGACACCGATAGTCGATATAATGGAAATCGAAGAAGTCGAAGATAATTGGATGACACCAATGATAGACTATCTTCGTGAAGGAAAACTACCATCTGATCAGAATGAAGCTCGGAAAATAAAATATCGAGCCCCAAAATATACACTCGTAGAAGGAAAACTCTACCGAAGGTCAGTATCAGGAATTCTCCTGAGATGCGTCTCTGAATCCCAAACCGCTGAAATACTGCGAGAAATACATGAAGGAGACGCGGGAAATCACAGCGGATCGAGGGCATTGGCTTTAAAATGCCTCAGAACAGGTTACTATTGGCCTACTGTCAATAAGGACGCCGCAAATTACGTCCGAGAATGTCATCATTGCCAAGTACATGCCAACGTATGTCATCAACCAGCAGAAAATATGCACCCGATTCCAATTTGTTGGCCTTTCGATCAATGGGGAATGGACATCGTGGGGCCTTTCCCAGCGGCCAGATCAAAGAAAGCTTACGTCCTGGTCGCTGTAGAGTATTTCAGCAAATGGATAGAGTGCATCGCCTTAGCGCGAATAACTCAATTCCAAGTGATCAACTTCCTTTGGAAGTTCATAGTCTGTCGATTTGGCATCCCTAGGATCCTAATTTCCGATAATGGAACCCAATTCGCTGGAAAACAAGTGATAGAATGGTGTTCGAAACTGGGAATTCAACAAAATTTCACTTCAGTCGGGCATCCAAGAGCGAACGGACAAACCGAAGTAGCAAACCGAGAGATAATAAAATCTTTGGAAAAAAGATTAGGATCAGCCAAAGGAAAATGGCTCGATGAACTACCAGGAGTATTGTGGGCTAATCGAACCACGGTAAGAAACTCAACTGGGGAAACCCCATTCAGCTTGGTATATGGGTCGGAAGCTGTTATTCCTGTGGAAACTTTAATTCCAACGCCAAGAATAGAGATGTTTGATGAACAAGAAAATGAAAAGGCAAGAGAAAATGACGTCGATCTAACAGAAGCCTTAAGGGATAAAGCTGCCGTACGCCTACAAGCCACTAAGGCAAATATGGAGAAAGCATACAATCAAAAAGTACGCGTCCGAACCTTCAAAGAAGGAGACTTGGTTTTGAAAAAGGTAGAAGTATCCAAGCATGTGGGAAAGTTACAACAAAATTGGGATGGACCTTACATCGTCATTGGCGTAGGAAAGAAAGGTTCATACAAAATTGCACACATGGATGGGACAGCCTTACCAAGAACCTGGAACGCAGTCAACCTTAGGAAATACTATGGTAAATAAATTTTAGCAGATTATACTGCATTGTTTTATTTTACTTTACTTTATCAAGTTTTAATCCTTGTAACAAAGGCCTTAGCCTAGAGTTCAATTAGTAAAAATTTTAGCATTTTCTATACATCGATTATTTCGATTAACGCTCTGTGGAATTACACTAGCATATTGATAAATATCAGAACGAAGCGAGTCGAGTATACATTGATCCGCTCAATAAACACTCCTCGATTTATGTCAACGGCAAAAAGGACTTTTTGGTGACAAACCTAAGTCTAAATTATAATGAGTCGAGTATACATTGATCCGCTCAATAAACACTCCTCATTCC
This sequence comes from Penstemon eatonii, assembly GCA_038501285.1. Lineage (NCBI taxonomy): Eukaryota > Viridiplantae > Streptophyta > Magnoliopsida > Lamiales > Plantaginaceae > Penstemon > Penstemon eatonii. The sequence goes on along the minus strand of CM076715.1, from coordinate 51,770,743 downwards.
GACCACAAAAACAAAACGAGTCGAGTAAACATTAATCCGCTCAATAAAAACTCCTCGATCGAACACAACAAACATAAAGACTTATTGGTGCGAAAAACCTAAGTCTGATGGGGGCTATTTCGCACCCTACATACTAGTCTGATCGAACAAAGATTATAAGATCGATTCGACCAATTCTAACGGTTCGGGATCTTCTTACTGACCCAGCCCGATGCCGCTCGCTCCGAGTAAAGATTACACTCCGGACCCAAGAAGGATAGGTTGGGCCGAGTCCTACCAGGACTATGATTCCTTGTAATACTAGGTTTAGCGTAGTATAAATACCTAGTTATTCATTGTATAAGACAGGGACGAATTCTCTTAATTCTGAGATTACACAAGAATACATTGATAACAATAGAACTCAATAATATCCATTATTATTGCAGAACTTTACCTCCATATCATTGCGTTCTTAATTTCGTTAATGGTTTTACTTCTTGCCTTTGATTATTGCTTTTCTTTGTAAACGATCCATCCAGAATAAAGTAACAGAACCCAATATACTGAATAATTCAATATCCAAACCCCCGATATCACAAATTCACTGATATTAAATTAACCCGACGAAAAACGGTTAAATCAGTTGGCGCCCACCGAGGGGCTAGGTTAATTATTCGATCGACATATGGCTCGCCCAAGGAAAAGCGCTCGTATCGGAGCAAGAAGTAACACAACCACCGGTCATGACACATCTGAAGATCCACAGGAGAACGACAATAATAACGTTCCCAACACCGACGAGAATTTACAGAATACCCATCCCCGAGATCATGAACCCCTAGGAGGTCCTCCCGGCACGATACAGGAAGAGCCGGAAGTCCCCGAGATCCCTGCTCCTCTCCCGGGTGCTCAGGAGAAATTACGACAAATAGCGATGCTCTTTAAATCACTCTCCCCGGAAGAATTACTTGCGCTTGATCAAATTCCGCAAAACCCTAGGGCTGCCAGGACAATTCCTGCTCGGAGAACGCCCGGACAAAACGATCATGTATCTCAACAAGCTGATAGCCCACCAAGCGAGCACCGCTCGCTACACAGTCCACAACAGGACAATTCGAAACCCTCCGACAACAATCCTCGAAGGAAACGAGGTCACAGAAAAACCCCGGCGAGGCGCAGTAGATCCAGGGAACGAACAATTATCCCTATTGAGGATGATATAGATGATACAATCCCTGATCGACCACGAACGGCTCGACTGACGGAAAGAGAAATTGAAAGGATGGTGCAGGACCGACTTGAACAACGCTTACGGTCTATTCAAAATCCGTGGGCCCGAACCACGGAACTCCAGGAAAGCCTTGCGGCCTGTTCTCCCTTCTGCAGGGAAATAAAAGAGGCACAATCGATCGGACAAGTCCCGGGCAGACTACCTCGCTATGATGGAACCACTGACCCGGATGATTATATTTTTAGCTTTACGAATATAATGAATTTATATGCCCACTCTGCTGAATTCACTGCCAAATTAATGGTAACCACATTCGAAGGACTCGCGTTGGACTGGTTCGCGAAACAACCTGCCAACTCCATATTCAGCTTTAGGGAACTCTGTAACAAATTGACACAGCAGTTCGCCAGCCAGAAGAGACAAAAACTTCCAATGAGCTACCTTGGAACTATATATCAACAAGAAGGAGAATCCCTAAGGAATTGGTTGGCCAGATTCAACGTAGAATTGCTTAAAATCGATTCCCCAAATATCGATTACATAATATCTATCCTCTTCGATCTCACTAAAAACAGGCAGTTCGGAAATGCCCTCAGTCGAAAGCAACCAAGAACGTTCGCCGACATCATGAGCCTAGCATCTAAGTATATGACCCAAGAAGAGATGAATTCCTTTAAGGATAAAAACAAAAACAAAGTTACGGCTACAGGGTCTAAGCGGCATGACAGGATTCCCGCCCAAAGATCCTTGGATTACGAGCGATCTTCCAAGAGAGGTAACGTTTTCCAGCGACTGGAATACAGCGGAGCCGACCGAGAAAGGCAACCTAATTTCTACCAAAGACCAAGAAACCCTGAACCACCAATCAGAAGCAGAGTGAATCAAGTAGAACACCCAAGATTAAATGCTCCAATCGAAGAAATCTTGGAAGTTCTAGAAAGGAATAATTGGATTCCTGAGGCGAGGAAAATCGCTCAGCCCAGACCAGGGTCTAGAAACTATGATCAATACTGTAAGTACCATAGGGCACATGGGCATCGAACGGAAAATTGTTTTCACCTTAAGAGAGAAGTTGAAAAACTGATCGAGCAAGGAAAACTAGACGAATACATAGAACGAGATAATCGCAAAAGGGAAAGAAGCAGAAGCCCCCGGAACGGAACTCAAAGGAGAAGTTCTCATCGAAGGTCACCAGAACATCGACCTACTCAGGAGTTGAATCACGACCAGATCAATGGAACTATCCACACTATATCCGGGGGGCCTGCGGGTGGAGATAGTCGCAATGCTCGACGAAGAATGGCCAGATCCTTAATTGCAAGTTCTAAATATCCAAAAGAAATATGGACGTTAGAAAACAGGCCAACAAATCACGAGCCGATTAGCTTTAACGAAGGCGAAGTACCTAAAAACATTACTTGGGATACGAAAGAAGATAACCCAGATTTCCCTATGGTAGTGTCGTTAGAAATAGCGAATTACAATGTGAAAAGAATCCTAATCGATAATGGAAGCTCAGCAAATATCATCTCCAGGGAGGTTTTAGCACAGATAAACCTCGGACAAATAAACCTACAAAAGGTAGCCACACCGTTAATAGGCTTTGGAGGGTCCGAGATCATCCCCAGCGGAACGATATCTTTGAGTGTATCGCTCGGAAAGAAGCCACTTCGAACAGTGAAGCTGGTAAAATTCCTAGTGGTAGAAACACCCTTCGCTTATAACGCTATATTAGGGCGACCAGCCCTTAACCTTTTTCGAGCTGTGGTCTCTACCTATCACCAGAAAATAAAATTTCCGACCGATAGCGGCATTGGAGAAATAACGAATGACCACTGTATGGCGTGGGATTGCTACAGCACGTCGCTGACCTTGAGAGAACATCCTAACCCTATTACTCCGAGCAAAAGAAAGATCGAAGACGATCCAATTAGAAATGAGGTCGAAATTCCTATTACTGATCGATTAGATAAAAAGGGAAAAGAACCACTAGATTTATCCTTGCAACCCCCAGAACATAAAGATATAATTCTGGTAGATGGCGACTCGTCCAAAAGGACAAGAATTGGTACAGAATTGAGTAAAGAAGGAGAAGTAATGTTAATCGAATTTCTTAGAAATAACGTGGACGTTTTCGCTTGGAGTGCAAATGACATCGAAGGGATCGATCCTCGAGTAATCAAGCATACCCTAAAAATTGACCCTTCGGCGAAACCCGCCAGACAGAAGAAAAGAAATCATGGACCAGTGAAAGATAAAATCATTAAAGCCGAAGTTGAAAGACTGATGGAAGCAAAACAAATCCGAGAAATACATTTCTCGGAGTGGCTATGTAATGTTGTACTAGTAGCAAAGGGGGATAAAAAGGACAACAAATGGAGGATGTGTAATGATTTCACCGACCTTAACAAGTTATGTCCACGCGACCCTTACCCCCTCCCAAGAATCGACTTATTGGTCGACTCGACTGCTGGCTTTGCGCTGTTCAGCATGATGGACGCCTTCCAAGGCTTTTACCAAATATACATGGACGAGCGCGACCAAGAGAAGACCGCATTCGTAACCGAACAGGGAGTATACTGCTTTATAGTAATGCCGTTCGGATTAAGGAACGCTGGGGCTACATACCAAAGATTGGTAAACCTAATGTTCAGGGAGTTAATCGGAGAAATAATGGAAGTGTATGTAGACGACATGTTAGTTAAAAGTATGAATGAAGCGGATCACGTAAGACATCTAGATCGATGTTTCCAAATCTTAAGAAAATATCGTATGAAGTTGAACCCCGCAAAATGCACCTTCGGTGTTAAGTCAGGAAAATTTTTGGGATATTTGGTACACCAGCGAGGAATAGAAGCCAACCCAGAAAAAATTCGAGCCATAACTGAAATGAAACCTCCCAAGACCATCTCTCAAGTGCAAAGCTTGGTTGGGAAGATCGTAGCGTTGAATAGATTTATATCTAAATCGGCGGATAGAAGCTTGCCCTTTTTCCAAACGCTTCGAAAAGCGAAAAACTTCGTTTGGACCGAAGAATGTGAACGAGCTTTCGAACAACTCAAAGAATATTTGACATCCCCTCCGATGTTGGCCAAACCGACAGAAGGGGAACCATTGTACTTATACATCTCCATCTCCGATACGGCCGTTAGCTCAGTCCTAATTAAGATAGAGGGTTCAGAGCATAAGCCTGTCTATTATCTCAGCAAGTTATTACAAGGGGCGGAGAAGAATTACTTGGAAATAGAAAAATTCACGCTGGCCTTAGTAGTGGCTGCACGAAAACTCCGACCCTACTTCTTAACCTACAAAATCATCGTTTTGACGAATCAACCGCTAAGGCAAATCCTAGCGAAACCAGAAGCCTCCGGACGACTAATCAAATGGGCCATCGAACTCAGCCAGTTCGAGGTAGACTACAAACCGAGGATTGCCATCAAGGCCCAGGTGTTGGCCGATTTTATACTAGAAACACCGACGCAGGCCACCGAATCGTCGAGCTGCCACAACAACGATGTCTTGATGATCGAGGATCAAACTTGGTTAATGCATGTCGACGGTGCTTCATGCCGAGAAGGGGGAGGCGCCGGAATCAACTTCACTGGACCAAATAAGGAAGATTTGAATTACGCGATAACATTGGACTTCGTCGTAACAAACAATGAAGCCGAATATGAAGCGTTAATCGCAGGAATGGAGATGGCGATAAAAGCCAACATAAAGAGTCTTAAGGTACTAACTGATTCGGAATTAGTACAAAGACAAATAGAAGGCCTATACGAGGCTAAAGAATTTAATATGATCAAATACCTCGCCAAAGTGAAATCTCTAGCTAGGAAATTTGAAAGTTTCAGTATCCAGAACATCCCACGTTCGGAAAATAAATGGGCCGATCAGCTATCAAAATTCACAGGATCCCATGACGGAAAGACCGAACGGGTGATTAACTGGTTGATATCTAATACACCAGCAATCGACATCGATGAAATACCGATAATCGATATAATGGAAATCGAAGAAGCCGAAGAAAACTGGATGAACCCGATGAAAGACTATCTTCAAGATGGAAAACTACCATCTGATCAGAATGAAGCTCGAAAAATAAAATATCGAGCCCCAAAGTATACACTTATAGAAGGAAAACTCTACAGACGATCAGTATCGGGAATTCTCCTAAGATGCATCCCAGAATCACAAACCATGAATATACTGCGAGAAATACATGAAGGAGACGCAGGAAATCACAGTGGATCGAGGGCATTGGCCTTAAAATGTCTCAGAACAGGTTACTATTGGCCAACCATCAATAAGGATGCCGCTCAATATGTCCTAGAATGTCATCACTGCCAGATTCATGCTAACATATGCCATCGACCAGCAGAAAATATGCACCCTATCCCGATTTGTTGGCCATTCGATCAATGGGGAATGGACATCGTGGGACCTTTCCCAACAGCTAGATCAAAGAAATCCTATGTCCTGGTCGCTGTAGAATACTTCAGCAAATGGATAGAATGCGTCGCCCTCGCACGAATAACCCAATTCCAAGTTATTAACTTCCTCTGGAAATTCATAGTATGTCGATTCGGCATCCCAAGGGTCCTTATCTCCGATAATGGAACTCAATTCGCGGGAAAACAGATAATAGAATGGTGTACAAGACTCGGAATTCAACAAAACTTTACCTCGGTAGGACATCCTCGAGCAAATGGACAAACTGAAGTAGCAAACCGAGAGATAATAAAATCTTTGGAAAAAAGGTTAGGAGCCGCCAAAGGAAAATGGCTCGATGAGCTACCAGGAGTTTTGTGGGCTAATCGAACTACGGTAAGAAATTCAACTGGGGAAACCCCATTCAGCTTGATATATGGGTCGGAAGCTGTTATCCCTGTGGAAACTTTAATTCCAACTCCAAGAATAGAGATGTTCAATAAAGAAGAAAATGAAAAGGCGAGGGAAAATGACGTTGATTTAACAGAAGCCTTAAGAGATAAAGCTGCCGTACGCCTACAAGCCACTAAGGCAAATATGGAGAAAGCATACAATCAAAAAGTACGCATCCGAACCTTCAAAGAAGGGGACCTGGTTTTGAAAAAGGTAGAAGTATCCAAGCATGTGGGAAAGTTGCAACAAAATTGGGATGGACCTTACATCGTCATTGGCGTAGGAAAGAAAGGTTCATACAAAATTGCACACATGGATGGGACAGCCTTACCAAGAACCTGGAACGCAGTCAACCTTAGGAAATACTATGGTAAATAAATTTTAGCAGATTATACTGCATTGTTTTATTTTTACTTTATCAAGTTTTAATCCTTGTAACAAAGGCCTTAGCCTAGAGTTCAATTAGTAAAAAATTTTTTATACATCGATTATTTCGATTAACGCTCTGTGGAATTACACTAGCATATCGATAAATATTAGAACGAAACGAGTCGAGTATACATTGATCCGCTCAATAAACACTCCTCGATTTATATCAACAGCAAAAAAGGCTTTTTGGTGATAAACCTAAGTCTGAATTATAAATGAGTCGAGTATACATTGATCCGCTCAATAAACACTCCTCATTCCGACGACAGAAACGAGTTGAGTAAACATCGATCCGCTCGATAAAAACTCCTCGACACATATATGATCAAAAAGACTTCAGGTACTAAAAACCTAAGTCTAAACAAAACGAGTTGAGTAAACATCGATCCGCTCGATAAAAACTCCTCGACATATATATTCAACGATAAAAAAGACTTTCAGGAACGAAAAACCTAAGTCTAAAACAAAACGAGTTGAGTAAACATCGATCCGCTCGATAAAAACTCCTCGACATATATATATTCAACAGTAAAAAAGACTTTTTGGTGATAAACCTAAGTCTGAATTATAAATGAGTCGAGTATACATTGATCCGCTCAATAAACACTCCTCATTCCGACGACAAAAACGAGTTGAGTAAACATCGATCCGCTCGATAAAAACTCCTCGACATACATATTCAACGATAAAAAAGACTTCAGGTACTAAAAACCTAAGTCTAAACAAAACGAGTTGAGTAAACATCGATCCGCTCGATAAAAACTCCTCGACATATATATATTCAACGATCAAAAAGACTTTTGGTACGAAAAACCTAAGTCTAAATTAAAACGAGTCGAGTATACATTGATCCGCTCAACAAACACTCCTCGTTCAATTTTATTAACGAAAAGACTTCAGGTACTAAAAACCTAAGTCTAAACAAAAACGAGTCGAGTATACATTGATCCGCTCAATAAACACTCCTCGTTCAATTTTATTAACGAAAAGACTTCAGGTACTAAAAACCTAAGTCTAAACAAAAACGAGTTGAGTAAACATCGATCCGCTCGATAAAAACTCCTCGATATATGTTCAACGATCAAAGAGATTTTTTGGGTTAAAAACCTAAGTCTAAACGAAACGAGTTGAGTAAACATTGATCCGCTCAATAAAAACTCCTCGATTAAATACAACGACAAAAAAGGCTTTTGGTATGAAATCATAAGTCTAAATTATGGCAAGATTGAATACACGTTGATACGCTCAATAAAAACTCCTCGATCTACTCCTAACGATCTAAAAAAGATCCGCTGATACTCCTAAAGTTTTGAAAGATAAAACAGGTATGAATTCATCTGCTCGGAAATTACTCCTCGTAAATAAAATTATCAAACGACAAAAGAGATGCAAGAAATAAAATAATATTTTATTCATCAACTCAATTACATACAAATCTCCTGCGTTACAAAAATCTGCTTGCTACCTAAAGATCGTTACATTGATCTAGTTAGATTGATCCTATGGGATCGACTATCTTCACGACAATGTCCACGGAAACACCAATCTCCTCCCTAGTACCTCATCGATCATAATAAACCACCTAAGAAGCATGCTGCTCAGGATGGTCGACTTCTTTGGTTCGATGGCCAGGCTCTGAAGATCAAATGTTGTTCCAGATGAAATGAACACTACCAGCCAGATAAGCTAGCAATGCTCACTCACCCAGAAGAAGATACTGCTTTTACTTTATCTATAAAACATTTAACTCTAGAGCAGCATCTCTTCGGGACCGTCGTAAAACGGTAAGTTTACCAGCCACCCCGTTGGTCTATCAATCCGGAAGTAACCTCCAAGGACGAGGATGGCTGGCAAAGTACGAACCCTCCATGTGCAGACGGAAACCACGGACCTCTAGATTGATGAAGACTAAGGCAGAGATCTCATGGGATCCGTCGATACAAGGAAGGGCTGACATGGGACCCGTCAATACAAGACTGGGGACAATTTCTTTACTGCGAACGAACAAATCACGATAATGTGACTTCTTGAACATTATGGGGTCCGAAGGCAAAATGAAATCTAAAGAAATAGAGATCTTCATTGTTATGAATGGAAAATAAGGAAACTGTCTACTTATTTATAGGCGCCCGTGAGAATGATCCTACGGATAATAGGAGTTTAATCAAGGGACGAAAACGCGACCCTTTGACTTCCCCAAATAAATGCAAGTAAGTTGGAACGGCGCCCCGTCTGATCGACTCAACAGATCGATGACAAACAAATCTACAGATCGAAGCGATCGACAAAATAATCCAAGAAAACTTAAAGAAGTTCAAAGACCAAAACGACCTGCACGATCATATATGAGGGTCGCCTAATAGAAAATATTAAGAACTCCTCAACGAAGGCATGCAAAATTAGACCGTTGAAAGAGGATAATTGCTTAAAAACGACCAGAGCCTCCACCATACGGGGGTCGTAACTGCCTCATACATCATAGGGGGACTACTAAGTTGGCCATACAAGAATTCCATTTAGAATCCAAGAAATCTGACATCGAAATCAGGAGAATAGCCCTCCCTATTCGAAACTATAAGGCCGTCACTGCCTAATTTTCCAAAGAATTGCTGAAGGAGGTCTGAACGGGTCAGATCTGGCCAGGACTGTTACATTTTCCAATTCCTCCCATATCAAGAGTATGATATACTGGCTAGGGATATGTATAGTTGAAAAGCTAATAATGGAAGACATGGATAGGTGAAAAGCACCTAAAGGAAAATTTCTCTCTGAGGAAAAGAAAAACTGAAATTCAACGGGAGGAACAATAACCTCCTTATATAAGATATATGTCATATAAGGACAAATTTATAAGGCATAAATCGAGCATCGACCAGACAGCTAAGGGTTTACACAACGACGATCGGCTGGATCGATCAACAAAGATTAAATATGCGAAGCAAATATTATACCGTTCAGTTATCTTACAAGCGACCAAAGCAAGATCAAGCTTACTTTCTCCATACTCAAATCTCTCCGCAGAAATAAAAATTCAGATAAGTAAAACTAATCTTTGTCAATTACTACATGATGGTATATTTGTGCGTAGCAATTACATATATGAAAAAGATATATCATTAGAATCAAGGCAAGAATCTGCCTACAGAAGAGATCATAATATTTTCATTTTAGTACTTCTCCCATTACAAAATTTCAGCCCAAACGAATGCACAAATGTTGGGCGACAAAAAAAAAAAAAAAAAAAAAAAAAAAAAAAAAAAAAAAAAAAAAAAAGAGACAGTCCAAGGTCTGCCAGATCGAATAAAGATCATTGAGAAGAATCGCCAGAGGGGCGACCAGCAGAAACAGGCCTCCGAGGAGTTAGGTTACCAGCAAACGCCATCAACTCCTCCTGGCGCTTAAGATAACCGGCATCATAACCATCATCATATGCCTGTTGACGAGATCCCTCTGCCGACGCGGCAGCCTGAACTAGGTCGCCTTTCTCTTTCTCAAGAATAACTTTGTCAGCCTCTAAATTTTGGAGATCATCTTTAGCAAGTTGCAGCTGCAGCTCCAAACCCCTGGTTTTAGCTTTCTCCGACTCCAGCTGACCTTGAAGAGCTCTCCGACTATTCCACAGTTCATCATTTTGCACACCCAGCTGGAGTGCAAAATACTTGCCCTAAAAACAGAAAGAGTAAGAAAAACCGCCGTACAACAAAGAATTCAAAACAAAGGACAGGAAAAATGTTCGAAATATGTTTACCTGTTCACATATCTTCACCAGAGATTGAACAAGGCGAACATTGGAAGTACCTTCGAGCTTCCTCAATTCGCCGGGCAAAATAGTACTCATACCTAAGTCCCAAGACAAAGCATCAGGTTCAACAGAACCAGGCAGCTCGCTTGTCAAAGGGACACCGTCGGAACGTGGAGTCTCCGACAAAAGAATGTCATTAACCTGCATAAGCACACAGCGATCATCTAACGGACGAGGGGAATCCCGCTCGTTGGGACTAACAGAGGTCTCTTTGCCGGAAGCAGATATAACGGTCCGACGACCAGACCTCGACCCAGATCGACCCCCAGAAGGTCCCCCAGACTCAAAAGAAGCAGTCGTTGCAGTGGTATCATGAAACAGATATTCAGGACCATATTGCGAAATAGACTGCGTTATGGAAGGATTGACAGAAAAACCATCACCGACTTGCCCTTCACTAACTAGCAGGGCAGTAGAAGTAGAAAAAGGAAGGGAACTAACAAAATCCCCTCCATGAGATCCATACTCGTAAGAAGAAAAACCTGAAGAAACAGGTATGTCGTAAACCGGTTCCATGTTGGATGGATCTCCGAAAGCTAATCGACCTGGGGAAGACCTATTACCTCCCGCGGGGGTAGAAGAAAAGTTTGGTTGGAGGAGCGACGAACTAACTTCTGATAAAGGTTGGGACGTGGTAATAGGAGTATCGATCATCGAGCTACTAACTGAGGACGAACGAGGAGGCTCCATCGAAGGCCCTTCTCTTCGAAATTTCTTCGATCTATTATCCCTAGCGCCCTCACGAGAAGGTCGCTTCGAAGTATTACCGAAAAGGTTACTCATGATCGGATTACGGAAAAATATAAATTAATATCGAGGAAGTTTATCGACTAGCTCAAGAAAGAGTATTATGTTAAGAGAAGAGTATAGCAGTAAAAAAGACAAGTCAAATTTTACCTCTCGTATTTATACTGCACGAAAAGACGCGACTAACCCGAAGAAAGGGCGCGAAACAGGAAAACTGACCTTGGAGCAAACGCTAGAATTTGAAAAGACACATACATAATGATTACGGCAAATTAAATGACTTGTCTGAATCATTACAGCGAATGTGAAAGGACACGACTGTCTGAATAAGAAACGTTTAGTGTACAAAGTAGGGAAAGCTAAGCTACAATTTAACCTACAAGCGGATAATTACAAAGATTATTTCAAAAATAAATCACTACTTTAAGAAGCCTGGTCGCTATCCGAAATCTTCTGCTCACTATTGACGACCTCAGTCATGCCTATATCGTCTTCTTCTTCCTCTTCATCTACTGGATCGATGAAAGTATTATCGAGCTCATCGTTAACATCAGAAGGAGGAATCGGCAATGGATTTCCAAATTCCTCGACAAGATGAGCCAGAGGAAAACCTTGATATTCGACATCTGGAACCTCAGAAGAAGAATAAAGCTCGCCATAACGGTTCAACCGGATATGAGTTGCCTTAAAATACTCCTTCCGACGATCGTCGATCATCTCCAAAGCGACCAGTTGATGAATCGATTTTTTAAAAGTATTCTCAAGAAGAGGGCCGACCATCCGGTACACCAACGCCGTATGAACAGGAGAGTTGAGGAATTCACGAACAACTTGTTCGTCAGATTTCCTAACATATCGATCCCTTTGCCTAAGTGGGACGTCATTTTCATACTCCTCTAAAGAAGCTTCAAGGCTTGATACTTGAGATTCAAGCTCACTAATTCGAGTCGTGCTATGCAACTGCAATTCCTCTAATTTTCTTGCCATTTGATTGGCCTGTTCTTGAGCACGAGAAACCTCTATCACCCTGTCTATCATTTCTTGATCTTCGGTCCCGGCAGCCCGAGTCTCTACGACAGGAACAGAGGAAGATGTCGACGGACCAACCTCTGAACCGGAAGATGTGTGAAGCAAAGCTTTATACTTCTCTTCAAGAAAATCATACTGTTGTTTCCAAAGAGAATTTTCGTAGGCGTATGACGCAAGACACGTCTTAGTCTGATCAAGCAATGAGAACAAGAAAAAGAGATGGATTAGTAAAAAAGACCCTCAAAATTATATGTTAACATGATTAACGGAAAAAGATATCACCTTTTCAGCATAAAGAGAAGCTCGCTGGAATTTCTCCAGAGGATCCTTATGAAGAAGTTTATTCAGATCGCGAGTAAAAACACCAGACAAAAGAACACGGGTTGCCTTATCGATCGCGTTCTCATTATCATCGTGGATAAGAGAGTCCTTCTCGGAATAACCAGCGGCCCTTTTTCCCTCCAAATGATCCTCGATCATTTCGACAAGGGAAGGTTTTGGATGTTTTTCTCCGACTAAAGAAAGATCCTGGCCAGAACGTCCATAATAAGTTCTTTTTCTATCGACTGGATTATCAGCTGGATAAGGCATCGACCAGGTGCGACATCCTCGAATGCCTAAAGATGTTCTAAGATAAAGAGGAGGATAACCAGATCCCATGCCCTGACGGATAGGGGGCTCTTGGGGAGATTCTGATGATTCCTCTCTGTCCTCTTCGGATCCTTGACCTAACTCCAACTTCCTTTTCCGTGACGCTCTCTGCTCAATAGGCGCGTTCTCCACGAATTTAGAAGATTTCGAAAGCACTATCTTTCCCTTCGAAGAGTGTCGGGAGTTTTCTACCATGTCAGCTGAAAAAGAAACAAAATAAAGTTAAATTCTCCGTATAAAAAGTATAGCGACAATACTAAAGGTCAAATAAAATGCTAACCAAGAGGTTCAGGTGATGAACTGATGGGGAAATTATGGACACTTAACCCCGCCTTACGAAGAAAAGCTTCCCCAATCAGAAGAGCGCTTTGATATTTGTTTGTACGCATCTCGGAAATCTCAGTTATAAATTGTACATCGTCAGGAACAAGTTCGCCAGTCGGTGAGCGACCTCCAGGAATCCAACTGGAGCCATGATCCCATGAAAAAGGTATGGTCGAACCGTCCACCGAACGGAGATTAGACGGAGGACGAACAAAGAAGAAATGAGATTTCCATGAAGGATTACTAGAAACCGGAGCATCAAAAATTGCTCGGCTAGGTCGCTGACTAGCGAAGAAATATCCACGATTTGAAGAACTAGAAATATTAAAACGGAAAAGTTGCGTAAAATTGCGGAAAGAAGGTTTAAACCCCTTTGCAATCATCAGAACGGAAAAACAAACCACGAAAGCAACAGAATTTGGAACCAGTTGTGTCAAGCACACGCTGAAAGTTTTCAGAACTTCCAGGAAAAGGGGAGACAAAGGAAGACGCAGTCCGCTATTAAAATGAGCCGTATAAAAGGCTCGACATCCCTCCGGCGGAGTAGTAACCCTATCAGTAGGTGAAGGGAGAATTATCTCAGAACCCTCCGGAAAATATTTGGTATAGCTATTCACGACTTCAGGGAATGTTTCCTCTGTATATGCGCAAGCTACATCCTCAATTGGTTCAGAAATCTGAGGAACAGTACCTTTGCCCTTTTTGGCTCGGGCGGCTACGTCCGCATCGGAAAGGATTCGTACCTTGTAAGTATCTTCTACAGGGATAACAAGGTCAGATACCGTAGTTTGTTCACCCAGAGGATTAGAATGTAACTCCTCCTCGTTATCAGGGGCGATGATCTCTCTAGGAGAAGAAGAAGATCTTCTTACGGAAGCCATCTATATTCTAGTTCTCGAAGAAGAAGGTCGATGAAAGGAAAATTTTATACGACGAACGACCAAACTAGAAAATGACTGCGATCTAAAAGCAAATATAAAAGAGAAATGGCAAACTCGAAAGTCACCTATTTATAAGGAAATGAGAAAAGACGTTTCGAACTCATAGCAGCTACTCAAATTCCCGCCAAAAATGGAAGGATACCAAAAGCCTCCTGAATAGACGCGTGGCGATTCATCATTAGGCGGAAGAAACGACTATCTATGATACGTAGCACTCTTTTCCTTACTTAAGATTTTTTCCCACTGGGTTTTTTCTTAAGTAAGGTTTTTAACGAGGCTCCGTTCATAGAAAAGAAACAGTCGACAAGTTTTATCTACTTCTACGAGCTCCTATTATCTATACGCTCGAAGAAGTGAGGGAGTACTGATGGGGGCTATTTCGCACCCTACATACTAGTCTGATCGAACAAAGATTATAAGATCGATTCGACCAATTCTAACGGTTCGGGATCTTCTTACTGACCCAGCCCGATGCCGCTCGCTCCGAGTAAAGATTACACTCCGGACCCAAGAAGGATAGGTTGGGCCGAGTCCTACCAGGACTATGATTCCTTGTAATACTAGGTTTAGCGTAGTATAAATACCTAGTTATTCATTGTATAAGACAGGGACGAATTCTCTTAATTCTGAGATTACACAAGAATACATTGATAACAATAGAACTCAATAATATCCATTATTATTGCAGAACTTTACCTCCATATCATTGCGTTCTTAATTTCGTTAATGGTTTTACTTCTTGCCTTTGATTATTGCTTTTCTTTGTAAACGATCCATCCAGAATAAAGTAACAGAACCCAATATACTGAATAATTCAATATCCAAACCCCCGATATCACAAATTCACTGATATTAAATTAACCCGACGAAAAACGGTTAAATCAAAGTCCAAACAAAACGAGTTGAGTAAACATCGATCCGCTCGATAAAAACTCCTCGATATATCTACAATGATTGAAAGACTTCAGGTACTAAAAACCTAAGTCTAAACAAAACGAGTTGAGTAAACATCGATCCGCTCGATAAAAACTCCTCGATATATATTCAACGATCAAAAAGACTTTCAGGTACTAAAAACCTAAGTCTAAACAAAACGAGTTGAGTAAACATCGATCCGCTCGATAAAAACTCCTCGATATATCTACAATGATTGAAAGACTTCAGGTACTAAAAACCTAAGTCTAAACAAAACGAGTTGAGTAAACATCGATCCGCTCGATAAAAACTCCTCGATATATATTCAACGATCAAAAAGACTTTCAGGTACTAAAAACCTAAGTCTAAACAAAACGAGTTGAGTAAACATCGATCCGCTCGATAAAAACTCCTCGATATATCTACAATGATTGAAAGACTTCAGGTACTAAAAACCTAAGTCTAAACAAAACGAGTTGAGTAAACATCGATCCGCTCGATAAAAACTCCTCGATATATATTCAACGATCAAAAAGACTTTCAGGTACTAAAAACCTAAGTCTAAACAAAACGAGTTGAGTAAACATCGATCCGCTCGATAAAAACTCCTCGATATATCTACAATGATTGAAAGACTTCAGGTACTAAAAACCTAAGTCTAAACAAAACGAGTTGAGTAAACATCGATCCGCTCGATAAAAACTCCTCGATATATATTCAACGATCAAAAAGACTTTCAGGTACTAAAAACCTAAGTCTAAACAAAACGAGTTGAGTAAACATCGATCCGCTCGATAAAAACTCCTCGATATATCTACAATGATTGAAAGACTTCAGGTACTAAAAACCTAAGTCTAAACAAAACGAGTTGAGTAAACATCGATCCGCTCGATAAAAACTCCTCGATATATATTCAACGATCAAAAAGACTTTCAGGTACTAAAAACCTAAGTCTAAACAAAACGAGTTGAGTAAACATCGATCCGCTCGATAAAAACTCCTCGATATATCTACAATGATTGAAAGACTTCAGGTACTAAAAACCTAAGTCTAAACAAAACGAGTTGAGTAAACATCGATCCGCTCGATAAAAACTCCTCGATATATATTCAACGATCAAAAAGACTTTCAGGTACTAAAAACCTAAGTCTAAACAAAACGAGTTGAGTAAACATCGATCCGCTCGATAAAAACTCCTCGATATATCTACAATGATTGAAAGACTTCAGGTACTAAAAACCTAAGTCTAAACAAAACGAGTTGAGTAAACATCGATCCGCTCGATAAAAACTCCTCGATATATATTCAACGATCAAAAAGACTTTCAGGTACTAAAAACCTAAGTCTAAACAAAACGAGTTGAGTAAAAATCGATCCGCTCGATAAAAACTCCTCGATATATCTACAATGATTGAAAGACTTCAGGTACTAAAAACCTAAGTCTAAACAAAACAAGTTGAGTAAACATCGATCCGCTCGATAAAAACTCCTCAACATATATATTCAACGATCAAAAAGACTTTTGGTATTAAAAACCTAAGTCTAAATAAAACGAGTAGAGTAAACATCGATCCGCTCGATATACACTCCTCGAACTATTTACAACGAGAAAAAGACTTTTTGGTATTAAAAACCTAAGTCTAAATAAAACGAGTAGAGTAAACATGGATCCGCTCGATATACACTTCTCGAACTATTTACAACGAGAAAAAGACTTTTTGGTATTAAAAACCTAAGTCTAAATAAAACGAGTAGAGTAAACATGGATCCGCTCGATATACACTCCTCGAACTATTTACAACGAGAAAAAGACTTTTTGGTATTAAAACCTAAGTCTAGATAAAACGAGTTGAGTAAACATCGATCCGCTCGATAAAAACTCCTCGATATGTTTTCAATGATTAAAAGACTTTTGGGTTAAAAACCTTAATTACAAACGAGTCGAGTATACATTGATCCGCTCAATAAAAACTCCTCGATCTACTCCTAACGATCTAAAAAAGATCCGCTGATATTCCTAAAGTTTTGAAAGATAAATCAAGTATGAATTCATCTGCTCGGAAATTACTCCTCGTAAATAAAATTATCAAACGACAAAGAAGATGCAAGAAATAAAATAATATTTTATTCATCAAATCAATTACATACAAATATCCTACGTTACAAAAATCTGCTTGCTACCTAAAGATCGTTACAATGATCTAGTTAAATTGATCCTATGGGATCGACTATCTTCACGACAATGTCCACGGAAACACCAATCTCCTCCCTAGTACCTCATCGATCATAATAAACCACCTAAGAAGCATGCTGCTCAGGATGGTCGACTTCTTTGGTTCGATGGCCAGGCTCTGAAGATCAAATGTTGTTCCAGATGAAATGAACACTACCAGCCAGATAAGCTAGCAATGCTCACTCACCCAGAAGAAGATACTGCTTTTACTTTATCTATAAAACATTTTACTCTCGAGCAGCATCTCTTCAGGACCGTCGTGAAACGGTAAGTTTACCAGCCACCCCGATGGTCTATCACTCCGGAGGTAACATCGAAGAGCGGAGGCGGCTGGCAAGTATGAACCCCCCATGTGCAGACGGAAACCACGGACCTCTAAGGTGATGAAGACTAAAGCAGAGATCTCATGGGATCCGTCGATACAAGGAAGGGCTGACATGGGACCCGTCAATACAAGACTGGGGACAATTCCTTTACTGCGAACGAACAAATCACGATAATGTGACTTCTTGAACATTATGGGGTCCGAAGGCAAAATGAAATCTAAGGAAACAGAGATCTTCATTGTTATGAATGGAAAATAAGGAAACTACCTACTTATTTATAGGCGCCCGTGAGAATGATCCTACGGATGATAGGAGTTTAATCAAGGGACGAAAACGCGACCCTTTGACTTCCCGAATTAAATGCAAGTAAGTTGGAACGGCGCCCGTCTGATCGACTCAACTGATCGATGACAAACAAATCTACAGATCGAAGCGATCAACAAAATAATCCAAGAAAACTTAAAGAAGTTCAAAGACCAAAACGATCTGCACGATCATATATGAGGGTCGCCTAATAGAAAATATTAAGAACTCCTCAACGAAGGCATGCAAAGTTGAACCGTTGAAAGAGGATAATTGCTTAAAAACGACCAGAGCCTCCACCATACGGGGGTCATAACTGCCTCATACATCATTGGGGGACTACTAAGTTGGCCATACAAGAATTCCATTTAGAATCCAAGAAATCTGACATCGAAATCAGGAGAATAGCCCTCCCTATTCGAAACTATAAGGCCGTCACTGCCTAATTTTCCAAAGAATTGCTGAAGGAGGTCTGAACGGATCAGATCTGGCCAGGACTGTTACATTTTCCAATTCCTCCCATATCAAGAGTATGATATACTGGCTAGAGAAATGTATAATTGAAAAGCTAATGATGGAAGACATGGATAGGTGAAAAGCACCTAAAGGAAAATTTCCCTTTGAGGAAAAGAAAAACTGAAATTCAACAGGAGGAACAATAACCTCCTTATATAAGATATATGTCATATAAGGACAAATTTATAAGGCATGAATCGAGCATCGACCAGACAGCTAAGGGTTTACACAACGACGATCGGCTGGATTGATCAACAAAGATTAAATATGCGAAGCAAATATTATACCGTTCAGTTATCTTACAAGCGACCAAAGCAAGATCAAGCTTACTTTCTCCGTACTTAAATCTCTCCGCAGAAATAAAATTCAGATAAGTAAACTAATCTTTGTCAATTACTACATGATGGTATATTTGTGCGTAACAATAACATATATGAACAAGATATATCATTAGAATCAAGGCAAGAATCTGCCTACAGAAGAGATCATAATTTCCAATCTAATCTCCCAATACAAAAACCTCTGCCCGGACAACTACACAAAAGCTGGGCATCATCATCAAAAAAAAAAAAAAAAAAAAAAAAAAAAAAAAAAGAGACAGTCCAAGGTCTGCCAGATTGAATAAAGATCATTGAGAAGAATCGCCAGAGGGGCGACCAGCAGAAACAGGCCTCCAAGGAGTTAGGTTACCAGCAAACGCCATCAACTCCTCCTGACGCTTAAGATAACCGGCATCATAACCATCATCATATGCCTGTTGACGAGATCCCTCTGCCGACGCGGCAGCCTGAACTAGGTCGCCTTTCTCTTTCTCAAGAATAACTTGGTCAGCCTCTAACTTTTGGAGATCATCTTTAGCAAGTTGCAGCTGCAGCTCCAAACCCCTGGTTTTAGCTTTCTCCGACTCCAGCTGACCTTGAAGAGCTCTCCGACTATTCCACAGTTCATCATTTTGCACACCCAGCTGGAGTGCAAAATACTTGCCCTAAAAACAGAAAGAGTAAGAAAAACCGCCGTACAACAAAGAATTCAAAACAAAGAACAGGAAAAATGTTCGAAATATGTTTACTTGTTCACATATCTTCACCAGAGATTGAACAAGGCGAACATTGGAAGTACCTTCGAGCTTCCTCAATTCGCCGGGCAAAATAGTACTCATGCCTAAGTCCCAAGACAAAGCATCAGGTTCAACAGAACCAGGCAGTTCGCTTGTCAAAGGGACACCGTCGGAACGTGGAGTCTCCGACAAAAGAATGTCATTAACCTGCATAAGCACACAGCGATCATGCCTATATCGTCTGCTCACTATTGACGACCTCAGTCATGCCTATATCGTCTTCTTCTTCCTCTTCGTCTACTGGATCGATGAAAGTATTATCGAGCTCATCGTTAACATCAGAAGGAGGAATCGGCAATGGATTTCCAAATTCCTCGACAAGATTAGCCAGAGGAAAACCTTGATATTCGACATCTGGAACCTCGGAAGAAGAATAAAGCTCGCCATAACGGTTCAACCGGATATGAGCTGCCTTAAAATACTCCTTCCGACGATCGTCGATCATCTCCAAAGCGACCAGTTGATGAATCGATTTTTTAAAAGTATTCTCAAGAAGAGGGCCGACCATCCGGTACACCAACGCCGTATGAACAGGAGAGTTGAGGAATTCACGAACAACTTGTTCGTCAGATTTCCTAACATATCGATCTCTTTGCCTAAGTGGGACATCATTTTCATACTCCTCTAAAGAAGCTTCAAGGCGTGATACTTGAGATTCAAGCTCACTAATGCGAGTCGTGCTTTTTAACTGCAATTCTTCTAATTTTCTAGCCATTTGATTGGCTTGTTCTTGAACACGAGAAACCTCTATCACCCTATCTATCATTTCTTGATCTTCGGTCCCGGCAGCACGAGTCTCTACGACAGGAACAGAGGAAGATGTCGAGGGACCAACTTCTGAACCGGAAGATTTGTGAAGTAAATCTTTATACTTCTCTTCAAGGAAATCGCACTGTTGTTTCCAGAGAGAATTTTCATAGGCGTACGATGTCAGACAGGTGTTAACCTGAAATAACGAAGGGGTCAGAAAGAAACGAATTAGCGAATTAAGAAAATCCTAAAAGATCACTTCATCAGAATAATAGAAAGAAAAAGATCTCACCTTTTCAGCGTAAAGAGAAGCTCGCTGGAATTTCTCCAAAGGATCCTTATGAAGAAGCTTATTAAGATCGCGAGTAAGAACGCCAGACAAAAGAATACGGGTCGCCTTATCGACCGCATTCTCGTTATTATCATGAATAAGAGAATCCTTCTCGGAATAACCAGCGGCCCTCCTTCCCTCTAAATCATCCTCGATCATTTCGACCAGAGTAGGATTTGGATGTTTATCCCCGAGTAAAGAAAGGTCGTCACCAGAACGTCCATAGTAGCTCCTCTTCCTGTTAGCTGGATTATTAGATGGATGAGGCATTGACCAGCTGCGACATCCTCGAATACCCAAAGAGGTTCTAAGATGAAGCGGAGGGTAACCGGGTCCCATGCCCTGACGAATAGGGGACTCACGTGAAGAATCCGGAGATTCCTCTCTATTCTCCTCGGATTCGTGACCCAACTCCAATTTCCTTTTTCGAGACGCCCTCTGCTCGATAGGATTATTCTCCACTGACTTGGAAGATTTCGACAGCACCATTTTTCCCTTCGAAGAATGTCGGGAGTTTTCTACCATATGAGCTGAAAAAGAAACAAAATAAAGTTAATTTCTCCATATAAAAAGTATAGTGACAATACTAAAGATCAAATAAAATGCTAACCTAGAGGTTCAGATGATGAACTGATGGGAAAATTATGGACACTTAACCCCGCCTTACGAAGAAAAGATTCCCCAATCAGAAGAGCGCTTTGATATTTGTTTGTACGCATCTCGGGAATCTCAGTGATAAACTGTACATCGTCAGGAACAAGTTCACCAGTCGGTGAGCGACCTCCAGGAATCCAACTGGAACCATGATCCCACGAGAAAGGCGTGGTCGAACCATCCGCCAAACGGAGATTAGACGGAGGACGAACAAAGAAGAAATGAGATTTCCATGAGGGATTACTAGAAACCGGAGCATCAAAGATTGCTCGGCTAGGCCGCTGACTAGCGAAGAAATATCCACGGTTTGAAGAACTAGAAATATTAAAACGAAAAAGTTGCGTAAAGTTACGGAAAGAAGGTTTAAATCCCTTTGCAATCATCAGAACGGAAAAACAAACCACGAAAGCAACAGAATTTGGAACCAGTTGTGTCAAGCACACGCTGAAAGTTTTTAGAACTTCCAGAAAAAGGGGAGACAAAGGAAGACGCAGTCCACTATTAAAGTGAGCCGTATAAAAGGCTCGACATCCCTCCGGTGGAGAAGTGACCCTATCAGTAGGGGAAGGAAGAATTATTTCAGAACCTTCCGGAAAATATTTGGTATAGTTATTCACGACTTCAGGGAATGTTTCCTCTGTATATGCGCAAGCTACATCCTCAATTGGTTCAGAAATCTGAGGAACAGTACCTTTGCCCTTTTTGGCTCGGGCGGCTACATCCGCATCGGAAAGGATTCGTACCTTGTAAGTATCTTCTACAGGGATAACAAGGTCAGATACCGTAGTTTGTTCACCCAGAGGATTAGAATGTAACTCCTCCTCGTTATCAGGGGCGATGATCTCTCTAGGAGAAGAAGAAGATCTTCTTACGGAAGCCATCTATATTCTAGTTCTCGGAAGAAGAAGGTCGATGAAAGGAAAATTTTATACGACGAACGACCAAACTAGAAAATGACTGCGATCTAAAAGCAAATATAAAAGAGAAATGGCAAACTCGAAAGTCACCTATTTATAAGGAAATGAGAAAAGACGTTTCGAACTCATCGCAGCTACTCAAATTCCCGCCAAAAACGGAAGGATACAAAAAGCCTCCTGAATAGACGCGTGGCGATCCATAATTAGACAGAAGAAACGACTATCTATGATACGTAGCACTCTTTTCCTTACTTAAGATTTTTTCCCACTGGGTTTTTTCTTAAGTAAGGTTTTTAACGAGGCTCCGTTCATAGAAAAGAAACAGTCGACCAGATTTATCTACTTCTACGAGCTCCTATTATCTATACGCTCGAAGAAGTGAGGGAGTACTGATGGGGGCTATTTTGCACCCTACATACTGATCAGATCGAACAAAGATTATAAGATCGATTCGACCAATTATAAAGGATCGGGATCTTCTTACAGACCCTGCCAAATGCCGCTCGCTCCGAGTAAAGATTATACTCCGGACCCAAGAAGGATAGTTGGGCCGAGTCCAAGCAGGACTATGATTCCTTGTAATACTAGGTTTAGCATAATATATATACCTAGTTATTCATTGTATGAGACAACGACGAATTCTCTTAATTCTGAGATTACACAAGAATACATTAATAGAACTCAATAATATCCATTATTATTGCAGAATTCTGCATTCATATTGGAGTATTCTTAATTTTGTTAATGGTTTTACTTCTTGCCTTTGATTATTGCTTTTCTTTGTAAACGATCCATCCAGAATAAAGTAACAGAGCCCAATATACTGAATAATTCAATATCCAAACCCCCGATATCACAAATTCACTGATATTAAATTAACCTGACGAAAAACGGTTAAATCAATATCCGACCAATATCAAACGGCGTTGATGACGCAAAAGCAGGTCCTGCGGCTGGCTGGGCTCAGCACGTGCACTTATCCTCCCCCGCCTATTAAGTATGGAAACACACCAGAGATCGAAGATAATCCCGAAAACGGTCAACCTGCCGATGCTGTTCCCGCAGAGGTTCAAGCCATAGTTGCTTCCCTGTCGCTCGGTAACTTTCCTATTCATTTAAGTTGATCCTTAATTTTCCTTTGACTCGCTATATTAACCTTATTTTGTTTGGGCCTTGCAGCTGAGCTCGTTGAACAGTTTCGAACCTCAGTAGCGGGCTCTAATGTGGCGTCCTCCTCGAGAAGGACCCAAGGCCAACCCCGGAAGCAGAAAAAATCGAAGGTGAGCAAGAAGGTTGAGACGGCTGGTGCAAGCACTTCGACTGCGGTGGTTCCTCCCTTGGTCCCAAATAATCCCAGGGCCGACATTGAAGATGCGTCGCAAGCAAAATATGTTGGTCGTTTGCGGACGGTCTTTTCGGTCAACACCGCTGACCCCAATTTAGCTAGATATAGCTATTACTCCTTCAAGCATATTCAGTCCCAACAATTAATTGAGGAGCGAATGGCTCGAAAAAGGTATAGCGATGTTCCTGAGTCATCGAGAAGAGTGAGGCCTTTCGGTCGAAATTCGGGCCCTATTGAATGCCGACCAGAAAGGACTGAACCAGATCTAGCGGACTATATTGAAGATCATCTCCGAGGTCCGGGGGCTGCCGGGTATACCGAGGACGGGAGCATTCATTCAGATCTTTGCCCTGAAGGGGAACATTCAGTAGACAAATCGATCAGGATACTTATGTCTGGGCGTTTTAAGGATGATAATACCGAATTATTCTTCAAGGATGACTTCCAAGTTTTGGGAGATTTTTCTCGATCTTACTAAGAGGTACGAGTTAGCTTATGGTGTCATACCTTCACATCTTAATATACGTAAACGTTATATATATAAGTAACTTGTCATTTTGCAGGTCGGAGATAAATTCGTTCATTAGACCCACGAACTTGCCATATTAGAGGAAGAGTCCGATCGAGCCCAGCGAGCTCTGAAACGTATTTTGAGGGAAGATGCGGTAATGGCGACTCGACTGACTGAGGCCTTAGCCAAGGTGTCAGAAATGGAGAAGGAGCTTGCCAACACCAGAAAGGAGCTTGAAGAGGCCAAGAGTGGCAAGTTCACAACTGCGGTCGAAGAAGATCTGCTAGGGGCGGTCGGAGAGAAGAGTGCTCTCGAACTTGAGGTGAAGAACCTAAAAGCCGAGTTAGCGCAAGTGAAGGCGGATTCTGAGCGCTCATACGCTCAACGTCGGGAAGAGGCCAAACTTCCAGCGATAAAGGAGTTTTTGAAGTCTCCCTTCCTGGATGCGCTTGTTCGAGCACGATCAGGTCCAATAAATCAATCCTTTTTCTACAAGAGTGTTCAGCAGTTAGTTTTAGCTGGGAGGATCCCGGGCCAGCTTTCCGACTATCTTCCGTACATAGATCCTCTCAAAAATATCTTTGGAAAAGATTACAAACATTCATCTCTTCCGGTGGATCTTGGTGATTTACGTGGCCATGAATTTACTCCCCTTCTTCATGAGTTCGGAATCCCTATGCCCAATCCAGACATGCTGAAAGCTTCCACCTTTGCGGAATTGGAGAATGAGGTCGAATTAGAAGAAGAGGTTGACATCGAAGCTGATTCCGATGATCAGGAAGAACGACCCCCTCCTTTTGTTATTGTTGATGCTGAAGTTGAAGAAGGTAGCAGCGAAGAGAGCGATAGCTCGGACAGTGACGAGTACGGCTCTGATGATATAGTGACTCTGATGATGAGGATGAAGAAGAAGAAGTAGAATAACTCGTGTAATTTTCTAAGTTTTTGTAATGGATCTTATTTGTGATAGGATAGTGCCCAGCAAGCCAGTTCAGTTTAGCTTGTAATAGGTCTATTCTATAAATAACAATCTTTGATTCTATAATTAATACGCACGTTTATTTATATCTGTATAGAATAAACAATGGACAACTTCATCTCTCGCGAATACATTTAAGCTAATGGATGAAATCCTTAGATCACATTTGACTATGGGAGGATTCACTTCGGTATTGAGTGCAATCATGAAACAGTCTCTAAGGTCGTGATCTTAAAACACGTTCCAAGTCATAGATTACAAAACGAGACAGGGTATCGTAGGAATCGTCAAGACTTGTACAAGTATGCATGAGTCACATGGAGTGAATTTATAGCGTTTCATGAGCAAGGCATATGAGTAGGTGGTTCGATAGAGGATCGAACGCATCGAACGACCCGAACAGAGAAACCCATTGTGGAAGCGCATGACGCATATCGGTGATGGGACGTTTCTCAAGACTTATAATAGTGTACGATTTAGTCCTTAGACTTGAGGTGCTAGGGCGAATTCGGTACATGAGTGTGCGTACTTAGATCTTGGTATAGATCACGTAGCCTGATTATAACATGCCTAAGTTGGGTGCGTATAGTTATGTACGCGGGTGGTTAGTACCAATATGGAATCTACCGACTCATCGTAATGGATGAGGGAATTTTCTATACGATTCTTAGATAATATATCCGAAGAATCTGCGGGCGCAGTCGGTGACGGATTTGGAAAGGCGGTTTTCAAATTTAGCAGTCACACTGGAATATTATCCCAAATTAGAAAGTATAGTTATCGAGAGAAATTTAGAGGTGCCGATCAATTCACACACCCTAAGTCTTGATCGGAAAATTAAGTCGAAAGAAGGACCGTATGTACATGGGATTTATAAGAGGTGAGGTTCACAAATATCAATTCACCCGAAGTTGGGCTTCATGGGCTTGTGGCTAGACATCGACCATGAAGTGTGGGTACTCTTGAGTTGATAAGGGAGATTGCTTGTACTCTTGAGTTGATAAGGGAGATTGCTTCTAGGAGTGGTCAATTAAAAGGGTTTAATTGATCGGAGCAATTAATTGCTCATAAATAAAATCACGAGGAATTTGTGGGTCTGCTGCCAATTTATGGTGAACCTAGAGGGTCACACCTAATATAGTTGGACAGTGATAGTTATAAAGGGAAATAATTGATTTAAAGGTAATTAAATCAATTAATAAATTAAAGTATTAATTCAAGTGGGAGACTAATTAATTAGTTGATCTAATTAATTAAATAATTAGTTGATCTAATTAATTAAATAATTAATTAAAGTGTTAATTAATTAATTAAGAGATATATTAATTTATTAATTAATATGGACTAGATTAATTAAAGAGTTAATTAAAAGGACTTGCAAGACATGGGCCTTTAATTAAAAGATTTTAAGAAGTCTTGCAAGGCTAGGTTTTGTGGGAGGCTTATAAATAGAGTTCAACTTGAACTCAAAGAAGGAGAACAACACAAGAACACCTCTTGCACTAAACCCTAGCCGCCCCTAGTCCTGCGCCACCAACCCTAGCCGCCGCCACTTGGCCGTGAGCTGCCCTTGTGCCGCTGCCTTCTCTCTTGTTCTTCCTGTGCTAGATCTTACTCTGCAAGTAGATCTAGACATCCTTTTACTGATAGCCTTCAAGATCCAGTTCGTACCCTAAGATTTGGAGGTGTCACTACAATCCAACCGGTGTGGTTCAACTCTGGAGGTGAGACAAATGAATCACCGTCTGTGAATCAGAAACAAAATCGGAGGTTGCCACCACCTTGCATGTGGTGAGATAAAAATCGCATACCCCCTTTAATTTTGTATTGTTTGTGTTTTGATTCAACCTTTTCGCATATATACGATGGATCTATGATTTATGGGGCTGATGGGTATCTCGGAAATTTTTTAAATTCCGCACTTTTGTGAGTCTGTCAACCTAGATATCCCAACAGTGGTATCAGAGCCAACTCCATTATTATTATGCGAAAAGGCCTGAACATGAATAATTCTATGGAAACGTGTGATTTTTATGTTCTGTGAATTGATTCTTGCTTGTTATGACTAGATCTATGATTGGGTAAAACTGCTTTATTAGATCTGTGGCATATTTATAGTTTTTGAGATCTTCAGGACTCTTTATGCAAAAAATCGAAAATCATTAAATTAAGGCTGGAAATTTCATTTTCTGTTTCTGAAAATTTTTGATAAATCTGGACTGTTTTTGCAATTCTGGTCGGTTTAAGTTTTTGGGCCATTTTTGCAATTTTTGAAAGTTAAAGGGCTGTTTTGTAATTTCCGATAGTTCAGGGGTCTGTTTGGAAAATCAAAAATTTTTTGGATTCAAAATTTTATTTTCTGGTCTTCTGCCCGATTTGGCTTTGGGGTGTTTGTAACTTTTTCAAAACTTTGGGGTCAAAAGTGCAATTTTCAAAAGTTGAGGGGCCGAACAACAATTTTCAAAAGTTGAAAATCAGAATCTGATTTCAAGCAGAAAATTTATTTATGTTTACCGGAAAATTGATTTTGTCATAATTAGTAGTTACTAAAAAGTAAGAATCATAGGAAGATAGTTTTAAAAGGTTGTTTTAAAATTAGAAAAGAAATACGTAAAAGATGTTTGTATGTTTCTTGCTCTATGTGAACTGTTTACGTGGTTTTCGATCGTGCCGAGCCTTGACCTTAGGTTAGATGTGATTGGTTTAATTTAATGTATGATTTTTATGGGGCCTGCGAGCCTGTTATAATTTTTGGGCCACTTTGAGCCTTTGTAATATAATAGGGCTTTACTGCTTTACTAGTCTAGGATGAAGGCCCGTCGCAAGCAAGGTGGGAGCCCAAGAAGATATGAAGGCCATGTATGCATGGTAGTTTATGTAATAGAATAGGCCTGTTTGAGAACCCTTTAGATTGACCAATTGGGCCAACATCATGGCTCGATGTTGGCCCAACATAGGAGGCTCCCGATCGAAAACATATTGTGGTAGTATGCATGCTAGACTTGTATGGCTTTTATTTATTTATCGATTTATGATTGCTTGTGAGATGCGCACTAGAATCTAGATCGTAAATAAAAGATAAAGCATAATTTACACGGTGAGATCTCGAGGAGAGTTAGTATAACTTTCAAACCCGAAATTCCCCTCTCGAATTTAATATTAAGTAATATTGGGTACATTTAAAATGAAGTTTTAAAGGTCCAAGCCTTCCATCAATAGGAACTAGCGTAAGTTGTCTACTTATTGACAGAGGTGATCCAGAGTCTGGCACCCGAGTCAAAGAAAGGGCCAATACGCGAAATTTCTTGACTCCTGTTTTTAACTAAACTCGACAAGGGTGAGGACTGGTCGGGATGTGAATATCGACCGGTAACTAGTTATGGAGAATTCACGATCGGGCCCGTTGCTCATCATGATTGATGAGTTATACTTAACGATTAGTAACATTTATGATGTAGCAGTGCTAGATAAGTGTGAAAATCGAGGCAAAATAGCTTGAAGGTTGTGCAGTCTCACAATTAGTAAAAGTATACCTACCTGGAGAATTATTTGTATGGCCACGAGTCGTGGGTACAATTAATGGCTGCTGGGACGTCAAGACCTACTAGGAATTAGATTTCCCGAGCAATCAAAGGGGTGATTGTTTCGACAAAATACTGGGAGAACTTTTTCGAAAAAAAGAGCAAAATTCGTTAATTATAAGTATTAAGCATAGATCAGTTAGTTAAATGTTGTCTTCTTTCCATTTGTAGATATTTAAGTACAATGTCTAAGAATTCATTATCTGTCATCCTCGATGCCAATAAACTGAATAGCTCAAACTTTGTCGACTAGCTAAGAAATCTTAGAATAGTCCTCGACTCCGAGAGACGAAGCTATGTGCTCGACACACATATGCATGCTGGACCCGCAGCACGAGCTACTGAGGAACAACGAACCGCCCATGCCAAAAGGGTTAATGATGATCTTTAGGTTCACTGCCTCACGCTAGCCTCGATGTCGAATGAACTGTAGAAACAGCATGCTGCAATACCGCTTGCTAGAGATATACTTCTCCATCTCCAGCAGATGTTTGGAGAAAGGTCTCGTACCGAAAGGTTCGCGGCAACTAAGGAGTTGTTTAGTCTTAAGATGGCTGAGGGAAGCAGTGTCAAGGATCACTGTCTGAGTTTTATCAACCTGGTTGAAAAACTGGGGCGATTGGACGTGGAATTGCACGCTGATCTTAGCACTAACCTCTTTCTCATACGCTGCCTCGTTCTGTTGGATGAAGATGAAGAGAAAAGAAGTCAGTTATTAAGGGAAGGTTTTGATGATTTCCAAAACATCAGAATCAGCTAAGTATGGAGAAGCTTAGTTCTCTTAGAAGAATTTTGAACAAGTAAAAGAACACATCAGAAGAGTTCAAAGTTCAAGGCCCAGAAGACTAGTGATCTCATGCTGAAACAGCGAACAGAAGGGTAGGTCATCAGCTGACTCAAATCAGATGTGTTCAGTATTTGATCAGTTCGTCTATCAGAAGAGTCGTTTTGATCAGCAGAGTAGAAGAGATCATGAGAAGAGTCTAACGGTAATAAATGCACCTGGTGTAATTAATGCTGAAAGAGAAGGGTAGTAATGGCAAATGATTAGAATTTACTCTCGGATCAGCAGAGTGCATTTAATGCAGCTACAGGAAAGTACAGCAGAAAAGGTACTGTAGCAGGTAGCCGTTCTGATTTCGGGCTAAGGCTATGGATTTGAAGATTTGATTTGCTTCAACGGTCTTATTTTCAAATCCAAGTATAAAAAGAGCTGATTTAAACGAGCGAGACACACAACAACAATCAGAGATTTCGTTCTTGAAGCAAATTTTTTCTAAGTCTCAAAAGCTCAAACAGCTCACTCGTCTGGTGGAAGTCATCTGTTGACAGAAACCCAGTTGAAGAAAACAGAAAATTACGATCTGAGTGATCTTGTAATAGCTGAGTGCTGTGAGAAGTTGTGATCCATCTTTGTGAGTGATCAAACTTCAGAGAGTAGAATTTCTTAGTGATTTTCTATTGCGAGCTTATAGCCTTTTCATTAGTTGTCTAGGTATAAGTGGAGAAATATTGTAATCTGTGTGATTATAGTATAACCCAGAATCTAAGTGATCTGGAAGAGTGGACTAAAGGATTTTTATTCATATAACCACTATAAAAATTATTTGTGTTATCTTGCATTTAAGTTTTCTTGCATATTTTGAATCTTGCATATTTTAACATTTTGAATTATCAAAAGATTTTATAAAGAGTTTCAAAACTGGGGATAAAATCTTTCAAGAACTTAGTCTACTTGTGAAAAACACTTTTAAACAATCCACTGCAAGTATACTCTTTGGAAAACTGTTTTGCTGAAAAACAGCTAAGTATTTGTAAGAAGAGTGGTCAGTCTGCTGTTCAAGATTTGTTCACGATCAGCTCAGTCTGCTTACTGTTCTTCATCAGCTTAGTTTGCTGACAGAAGACTGAAAAGTTTTTAAGTTCAAAAATTTTCAGAGGTCTATTCACCCCCCCTCTAGACCTCATCTGACCACTTGGGACCAACAAGTGGTATCAAAGCAGGTGGTTCATTAGAATCAGCTGCCTGATCAACGAGCTTGATCCAAGTGTTTTTCAAAGGTTTTCAAAACTTTTCAAAAGAGCATCTTTTTGAAAAATCAAAACTTTTTGAAAAATGGATTGTATCAGTCATGTTCCCCACATTGCTGGTATGTCTTTTGAAGACTGGAAGATTAGAATGGAAATCTTTCTAGCAGCCTACAATGACAACATGTACACATGTATCATTAAAGGTCCATTCAGATTCACAAAGACCATAAAAATCAATGAAGTTGATACGGTTGTTGAAAAAGACCTTCATGAGATGACTCCAGAAGAAATAAAGCTCTACAATCTAGATAAAGTTGGGAGATTCATCATGACTAAAGCCCTGGACAATGATCGGTTTGACAAGGTCAAACATTGCAAGACTGCAAAAGAGATGTGGGACAAAGTCAGAGATATGAGCGAAGGCAATGATGCAATAAAAGAGCATCAGCTCACTGTTGCCTTGGAGAAACTTGACAACTTCAAAATGAAGTCTGGAGAAACCATTGATCAGATGGATACAAGATTCACCAGAACTCTGAATGAAGTTTTAAAGTTGGGAAAGACCTTCACTGACAAAGAAATCACCGTCAGAGTACTAAAGGCTCTACCCCCAAAGTTCAACATGAAAGTGACAGCAATGGAAGAATCAAGAGATTTGGGAAAAATCTCTCTTACTGAGCTGTTTTCTATACTCAAGGCATTCGAGTATAAACTGCCTAGAATGGGAATTGAAGAAACCTCAACTTCAGGACCCACAGCTGCACTGGTTGCTGCTGAAAACACCAGAAGACCAGCACAGAAAAGCAAAGAAGTGGACTCATCTGAAGAAGCCACTCTACTCAACAAGAAGGAGTACACTGCTGGAGATGTTGCATTGTTGATGAACAATTTCAAGAAGTTCTACAAAAGAAAAATGAAGAACAAATACAACAATGCTTCTACTTCTAAACCTAACTTTTCTTCTCAAGATAAAGATGATTACAAAGCAAAACTAATGTGTTACAACTGCAGGAAATTGGGACACTTCATCAAAGACTGTCCATATCCAAAAGCAGAGAAATACACAGAAGAAGAAAAGAAAATGAGAAAAGAAAGAAAGCATCAGAGAGGCAAGGCAATGATGGCTGAAGCAGAAAAGCTTGCTGCTGTCTACTCATCTGATTCAGATTCAGACACGTCTGATGAAGAATCGTCTGATGAAGAAAAACCTGCTCTCCTCTGTCTAATGGCAAAGGAATCTGATGACTCTGAGGATGAGGTAACTCCTCTTGACAATGAATTATTTAATTCATTTGAACAAATGATGCTTAACAATACTACTATTGCTGAAGCATACAAAAAGCTTAAGGAAGAGATGATATTGCTAAAAGAGCAAAATAGTTCACTGAAACTCACAGCTGAAAAGCCAAGAGAATAAGCTGAATATAAACAGCTTGAGCAAGAACATTAATCTCTGAAAGCTGAATGTGAGGTCTATAAAGGAAAAATCATGGAACTTGAAAAGATTATTGAGTCTCATGAAAAATCATCTGTTGCATCCACGCATACATCTAGTAAACAGAAGATGCCTTTAGAACAGGATAAGCAAGAGTTGAATCATACTGAGAAATTTATATCTGCTGACAATAGTAAGGTCATTCTGTATGTTCAAACTGCTAGACCTACCTCAACTGAGAAAGAATCAAAGGAGAAGAAATCTCCTAAGGCTAAAAGGAGCAAAGAGCCTAGTATAGGAAATCAGACTAGTAAGACCAAACAGCAGAGTCCTAAGAAGTCTGCCGATAAAGCTAAAGTCAACCAGACTAGTGGTAAAACTAAGTCAAAATCAAATGAGCTAGCATCTAGTAAACCAAAGAAGCATAAGAACAAGAAAAATCAAAATGCTTGGTATGGAAATGAGTCTTATTATGTGCAACCTGCTGCATATCCTCCTATGTACCATGCACCTCAATTTCCTAGTTACTATGCACCATATCCTGCTCATCCAATGCATGCATACCCTGCTTATCATGAACCTTACCCTGCTTATGAACATTATTCTTATCATACTGATCATCAACATAACTTATCTGATACTTATGATAAAAATGAAACTGTTCATGCTCCTGTTAAAACTCAGATGCCTAAGAAGCCTAAGACTTCATCATCTTGGGTTGTCAAAGGTGGAACTAATCCTTCAGGACCCTCTCAATAAGGGTACCTAAAACAATTTTACATTTCTTTTGTAGGTTAGGATTAGGAGTAGGAGTAAAGTAGAGAAGATTTGGTACTTGGACAGTGGATGTTCAAGACACATGTGTGGAAACATACACGAGCTGACTGATGCAATTGTTGTGGATGGTCCAAAAGATACTTTTGGAGACAGCAATGAAGGCAAGATTGTAGCAAAAGGAAGAGTTATCAAAGGAAACATTGAGATATCTGACGTCTCATATGTTAAAGGCCTCAAATATAATCTGCTGAGCATAAGTCAATTTTGTGACAAGGGATATTCAGTCATCTTCTCAACAGATAAGTGCTATGTTGAACAGATTGGTACAAAGAAGGTAATTTGATGGGGGCTATTTCGCACCCTACATACTACTCGGATCGAATGAAGAAGATAAGATCGATTCGACCAATTCAAACAGATCGGGATTATCTTACTGACCCGGCCAAGTGCAGCTCGCTTCGATAGAAGATTATACTTCGGACTCAAGAAGGATATTTGGGCCGAGTCCTATTAGGACTATGTTTCCTTGTAACGCTAGGTTTAAAATTATATAAATACCTAGTTAATCATTGTATTAGACAACTACGAAATTCCTGAACTCTAAGAATACAGGATTTAACACTGCTTACAACAGCACAACTCAATAATATTCAATATTATTACAGAGCTTTTTACCTTCATATCGGTGTGTTCTTAGCTTTATTTTGTGGTTTTACTTCTTGTTCTTGAATATTGCTTTTCTTTGTAACCGATCCATCCGGAATAAAGTAACAGAGCCCTATATAACATATATATAAATATCGAAAACCCCCCGATATTACAAATTCACTGATATTCAATTAACCTGACGAAATCCGGCTAAATCAGTTGGCGCCCACCGAGGGGCTACGTTAATTATTCGATCGACACATGGCTCGCCCAAGGAAAAGCGCTCGCATTGGAGCAAGAAGTAATACGACCACCGGCCACAACACATCCGAAGATCCACAAGACGACAACGATAACAACATTCCCAACACCAATGAAAATCTCCGAGATACCCGTTCCCGTCAGCAGGAACACCAAGGAGGTCTTACCGGTGCAATACAGGAAGAACCGGAACTCCCCGAAATACCCGTTCCTCTCCCAGGCGCTCAGGAAAAACTGAGACAAATAGCAATGCTCTTCAAATCACTCTCTCCAGAAGAATTGCTAGTTTTAGACCAAATTCCTCGAAACGTTACGGCTCCCGGGACAACTCCTGCACCAGGAATGCCAAGGCCAAACGAACAAACCTCTCATCAAGCGGACAGCCCAGCAAGTGAGCGACGCTCGCTACACAGCCCACAGCAGGGCAATTCTAAACCCTCCGATAACCATCCCCGAAGAAAACCAGGTCGAAGAAGGCCACAGGCGGGTCGCAGCGGATCGAAGGAACGAACAATAATCCCTATCGAGGATGACATAGATGATGCTATCCCAGATCGACCACGAGCGACTCGATTCTCGGAAAGAGAAATCGAGAGAATAGTACAGGAACGACTGGAGCAACGCCTACGATCTGTTCAAAACCCGTGGACCCGAACCGCGGAACTCCAGGAGAGCCTTGCAGCATGTTCTCCCTTCTGCAGAGAAATAAAAGAAGCGCAATCCATTGGACAGGTCCCGGGTAGACTACCCCGATATGACGGAACCACCGACCCGGATGATTATATTTTTAGCTTCACTAATATAATGAATTTATATGCCCACTCTGCCGAATTCACCGCCAAGTTAATGGTGACCACATTCGAGGGCCTAGCGTTGGATTGGTTCGCAAAACAACCTGCCAACTCCATATTCAGTTTCCGAGAATTATGCAATAAATTGACGCAGCAGTTTGCCAGTCAGAAAAGGCAAAAACTCCCGATGAGCTACCTAGGAACTATACATCAACAAGAAGGGGAATCCCTGAGGAACTGGTTGGCAAGATTTAATGTAGAACTACTCAAGATCGATTCTCCGAATATCGATTACATAATTTCTATTCTCTTTTACCTCACAAAAAACAGGCAGTTCGGAAACGCTCTTAGTAGAAAGCAACCAAGAACGTTTGCCGACATCAGGAGCTTGGCGTCTAAATATATGACCCAAGAGGAGATGAATTCCTTTAAGGACAAAAACAAAAATAAAGCCACAGCTTCGGGC
Organism: Penstemon eatonii; assembly: GCA_038501285.1. Taxonomy (NCBI): domain Eukaryota; kingdom Viridiplantae; phylum Streptophyta; class Magnoliopsida; order Lamiales; family Plantaginaceae; genus Penstemon; species Penstemon eatonii. The sequence goes on along the minus strand of CM076715.1, from coordinate 51,735,836 downwards.
TCTAAACGACATGACAGGATTCCTGACCAAAGGTCCGTGGATTATGAGCGATCTATCAGAAAAGGTAACGTCTTCCAACGATTGGAATACAGCAAAACCGACCGAGAAAGACAACCTAATTTCTATCAAAAACCAAGAAACCCTGAACAACCAATCAGAAGCAGGGTGAATCAAGTGGAACACCCAAGGTTAAATGCTCCAATGGAAGAAATATTGGAAGTTCTAGAAAGAAATGACTGGATTCCAGAGGCGAGGAAAATCGCTCAGCCAAGACCAGGGTCTCGAAACTACGATCAATACTGTAAGTACCATAGGGCACATGGACACCGAACGGAGAATTGTTTTCACCTTAAGAGAGAAGTTGAAAAACTGATCGAACAAGGAAAATTAGACGAATACATAGAGCGAGATAATCGCAAAAGGGAAAGAAGTAGAAGCCCTCGGAACGGTAATCAAAGGAGAAGTTCTCATCGAAGGTCGCCTGAACGTCGACCTACTCAGGAGTTGAATCATGACCAGATCAATGGGACTATCCATACGATATTCGGGGGACCCGCGGGTGGAGATAGTCGTAACGCACGACGAAGGACAGCCCGATCCATAATTGGAAATTCTAAATATCCAAAAGAAATATGGACTCAGGAAAACAGGTCGACAAATCACCAGCCGATCAGCTTTAACGAAGGCGAAGTACCTAAAAACATCATTTGGGACACAAAAGAGGATAACCCCGATTTTCCTATGGTAGTATCGTTAGAGATAGCGAATTATAATGTAAGAAGAATCCTAATCGATAATGGAAGCTCAGCAAATATCATCTCCCGGGAGGTTTTAGCCCAAATGAACTTGGGACAAATAAACCTACAAAAAGTAGCTACGCCGTTAGTAGGCTTTGGAGGGTCCGAGATCATCCCCAGCGGAACAATATCTTTAAGTGTGTCACTTGGAAAGAAACCACTTCGGACAGTGAAGTTAGTAAAATTCCTAGTGGTAGAAACACCCTTCGCTTATAATGCTATATTAGGGCGACCAGCCCTTAACCTTTTCCGAGCTGTAGTCTCTACCTATCATCAGAAGATAAAGTTTCCGACCGATATGGGCATCGGAGAAATAACGAACGACCACTGTATGGCGTGGGATTGCTACAGCACATCGTTAACATTGAAAGAACACCCTAAGTCTATTACTCCGAGCAAGAGAAAGATCGAAGACGATTTCATTAGAAATGAGGTTGAAATTCCTACTACTGATCGATTAGATAAAAAGGGAAAAGAACCACTAGACTTATCCTTGAAACCCCCAGAACATAAAGATATAATCCTAGTAGAAGGCGACTCGTCGAAAACAACAAGAATAGGAACAGAACTAAGCAAAGAAGGGGAAATAATGTTAATCGACTTCCTCAGAGACAATGCCGACGTCTTCGCCTGGAGCGCGAATGACATTGAAGGAATCGATCCTCGGGTAATCAAGCATACCCTAAAAATTGACCCTTCAGCAAAACCCGCCAGACAGAAGAAGAGAAATCATGGACCAGTAAAAGATAAAATTATCAAAGCCGAGGTAGAAAGACTGCTTGAAGCAAAACAAATCCAAGAAATACATTTCTCGGAATGGCTATGTAATGTTGTACTAGTAGCAAAAGGGGATAAAAAGGACAACAAATGGAGAATGTGTAATGATTTCGCCGACCTTAACAAGTTATGTCCACGCGACCCATACCCCCTCCCAAGGATTGACTTATTGGTCGACTCGACCGCTGGCTTCGCGATATTCAGCATGATGGACGCCTTCCAAGGGTTTTACCAAATATACATGGACGAGCGGGATCAAGAGAAGACCGCGTTCATAACCGAGCAGGGAGTATACTGCTTTATTGTAATGCCATTCGGATTGAGGAATGCCGGGGCTACTTACCAAAGGTTAGTAAACCTAATGTTCAGAGAATTAATCGGAGAAATAATGGAAGTCTATGTAGACGACATGTTAGTCAAAAGTATGAATGAAACGGATCACGTAAAACATCTAGATCGATGTTTCCAAATCCTAAGAAAATACCGTATGAAGTTGAACCCTGCGAAATGCACCTTCGGTGTTAAGTCAGGAAAATTTTTGGGATACTTGGTACACCAGCGAGGAATCGAAGCCAACCCAGAGAAAATTCGAGCCATAACTGAAATGAAACCTCCCAAAACCATCTCTCAAGTACAAAGCTTGGTTGGGAAAATCGTAGCATTGAATAGATTCATATCAAAATCTGCGGACAGAAGCTTGCCCTTTTTCCAAACGCTTCGAAAAGCAAAAAACTTCGCTTGGACCGAAGAATGCAAACGAGCCTTCGAACAACTCAAAGAATATTTGACGACACCACCGATGTTAGCCAAACCAACGGAAGGGGAACCGTTGTATATCTACATCTCCATCTCCGATACGGCCATTAGTTCAGTACTAATTAAGATAGAGGGCTCAGAGCATAAGCCTGTCTATTATCTCAGCAAGTTATTGCAAGGGGCGGAGAAGAATTACTTGGAAATAGAAAAATTCACGCTGGCCTTAGTAGTGGCTGCACGAAAACTTCGACCTTACTTTTTAACTTACAAAATAGTGGTTTTGACAAATCAACCGCTAAGACAAGTCTTAGCAAAACCAGAAGCCTCAGGAAGACTAATTAAATGGGTGATCGAACTAGGCCAGTTTGAAATCGATTACAAACCAAGAATCGCAATTAAGGCACAAGTGTTGGCTGACTTTATATTAGAAATACCGACACAGGCAACTGAATCATCGAGCAGCCTCAACGACGATGTCTTGATCATAGAAGATCAAACTTGGTTAATGCATGTCGACGGTGCTTCATGCCGAGAAGGAGGAGGCGCCGGAATCAACTTCACCGGACCGAATAAGGAAGATTTGAATTACGCGATAACATTGGACTTCGTTGTAACAAACAATGAAGCTGAATATGAAGCATTGATTGCGGGGATGGAAATGGCGATTAAAGCCAACATAAAAAGTCTTAAAGTATTAACTGATTCAGAGTTAGTGCAAAGACAAATTGAAGGCCTATACGAGGCTGAAGAATTCAATATGGTCAAATACCTCGCCAAAGTGAAAACACTAGCTAAAAAATTTGAAAGCTTCGGTATTCAGAACATTCCACGTTCGGAAAATAAATGGGCCGACCAGCTATCAAAGTTCACAGGATCCCATGACGGGAAGACCGAACGGGTAATCAACTGGTTGATCTCTAATACGCCGGCAATCGATATCGATGAAACACCGGTAGTCGATATAATGGAAATCGAAGAAGTCGAAGAAAACTGTATGACCCCGATGATAGACTATCTTCGAGAAGGAAAATTACCACCTGACCAAAATGAAGCTCGGAAAATAAGATATCGAGCTCCAAAGTATACACTTGTAGAAGGAAAACTCTACCGAAGATCAGTATCAGGAATTCTTCTGAAATGCGTCTCTGAATCACAAACCATTGATATACTACGAGAAATACACGAAGGAGATGCAGGAAATCACAGCGGATCAAGGGCATTGGCCTTAAAATGTCTCAGGACAGGTTACTATTGGCCTACCATCAATAAAGATGCCGCTCGATATGTCCAAGAATGTCATCACTGCCAGATCCATGCTAACATATGTCATCGACCAGCAGAAAACATGCATCCAATTCCAGTATGTTGGCCTTTCGATCAATGGGGAATGGACATCGTGGGGCCGTTCCCGGCGGCCAGATCCAAAAAAGCTTACGTCCTGGTCGCTGTAGAATATTTCAGCAAATGGATAGAATGCATCGCCCTCGCACGAATAACTCAATTCCAAGTGATCAACTTCCTATGGAAGTTCATAGTTTGTCGATTTGGCATCCCGAGGATCCTAATTTCCGATAATGGAACCCAATTCGCGGGAAAACAAGTAATAGAATGGTGTTCGAAACTGGGAATTCAACAAAATTTCACTTCGGTCGGGCATCCAAGAGCGAACGGACAAACCGAGGTAGCAAACCGAGAAATAATAAAATCTTTGGAAAAAAGATTAGGATCGGCCAAAGGAAAATGACTTGATGAACTCCCAGGAGTACTATGGGCTAATCGAACCACAGTAAGGAGCTCAACCGGGGAAACCCCATTTAGCTTGGTATATGGGTCGGAGGCTGTTATTCCTGTTGAAACCTTAATCCCAACGCCAAGAATAGAGATGTTCGATGATCAAGAAAATGAAAAGGCGAGAGAAAATGACATTGATTTAACAGAAGCTTTAAGAGATAAAGCTGCCGTACGCCTACAAGCCACTAAAGCAAATATGGAGAAAGCATACAATCAAAAAGTACGCATCCGAACTTTCAAAGAAGGAGACTTGGTCTTGAAAAAGGTAGAAGTATCCAAGCATGTGGGAAAGTTACAACAAAATTGGGATGGACCTTACATCGTCATTGGCGTAGGAAAGAAAGGTTCATACAAAATTGCACACTTGGATGGAACAACCTTACCAAGAACCTGGAATGCGGTCAACCTTAGGAAATATTATGGTAAATAAATTTTAGCAGATTATACTGCATTGTTTTATTTTATTTTATCAAGTTTTAATCCTTGTAACAAAGGCCTTAGCCTACAGTTCAATTAGTAAAGATTTTTAGCATTTTCTATTGATAATGTCGTGAAAACATCATTATTACCGGCACTTTCAAGCTCAAAAGTATTGATTGTCCTTAAGCTTTCATGTGTTCTTGGGTGTTTTCCTTTCTTTTGTGTTTCTTTGTGTCGTTGTTCATTGTTTCATGTTTTTGTTGTTGTTGTCATTGATTTTCGTGGTTTTCGTGGCTTTCATAGGAGCCTTTGAATAAGAGCTTCAAGGAAAGAATATTCCGGAGTAAATAATGCAAAGACGTAGATAGCTGCTCACTCCAACAAGTATAACTCTTTCATGGGTTATCCAATGAAGCTTAATTTTTTAGTATGATGTAGAGGGGGAAGTTAGCTACGCTACGGATTTTACGGATCTGCATTTGAAGGTCGGACGAGGGAGAAGCATCTACTTGAAGCTGCCTTGCCAGAATAGCCGAGAGTCAGAGTCGCGACTTCAGAATCCAGAGTTGCGACCCCGGTAGAAGAGAAGAAAACCTGCAATTCAGAGGCGCGACTTCAGAATCCAGAGTCGTGACTCCTGCTAGCAAAAAATGCACGCTTTGAAAGAAAAATTGGAATTTCAGCAAGATAAGTGGAGGGCTTTTCCGGCATTTTGCAAGACTTATTTGGGGTTGATATAAATGCTTAATCAAAACCCTATTTTCACACCTTTTGACACTACACTTTACATTTTCACTTTAAGTTGAGAGATTTCGAGGAGGCAATTGGGGAATTTTTGAAGATCTTGAGACTAAGCATTTTCTATCTCTAATTTCATCTTTTTATCTTTAGAATATGGATATGATTATGATGATGATATTAGATGATTTTATTGATATCATGAGTAGCTAGATCTCCAATTCCTAGGGTTTTATGAATCCTATGTTTGATCTATGATTGAATGATGAATTAATTGTTGATTACATGCTTGTATGTGATTACTTATCTAATTTTGTGCTTATTGTCATCTAATTGCTTGATCACCAATTGGGTGTTATCTATTGGTCTTTAAAGTGCTTGACAAAGTAAATTGGAGATTAGAATTGGAAATTAGATTGTGATTTGATCCTAGGATAGAAATATACCTAGTTCATTTCATATCCTAATAGGTTCAAGCTTAATACATCAACTAGATTAAATCCTTTTAGACATAAATTTGGTTAATTTATCTTGATAGGTTCATATGCAACTCGAAAGATACATGTGAATATATTTGAATCCTAGGATAGTAATCACTAGCATGGGTCATCAATTGATTTAGCTAATTGGTCATAGATTAGACTAGGTGACATAGAACTCTAGGAGCTTTTTATCATTATACCCACCAAGTGTTTGATAATTTGCCTGAGTTACTTTTATTTGCTTTTTCTTAGTGTTAATTGCTAAAACAACCGTCCAAACATATTTGAACCATGAATCTAAGTAGAGTAGCTTTAGTCCTAGTTGGTAGATAGTTGTTCAATTCTCCGTGGGTTCGACACTCGACTTATCTCTTTATTACTTGGAACGATACGTATACTTGCGTGCTTTGCGTGTTAGTTTATATCGCGAACAAGTTTTTGGCGCCGTAGCCGGGGGATTGTAACGATTGTTTGCCAATTAAGATTTTTGTTTGCTTTAGTTTGGATTTATTACTCACTTTGTGATCTTTGTTTCCATTAGGTATATTTCTCTCGGTATATGCGAAGACCCACCAGAAAATCAGTTATACCAATTGATCCCGAGATAGAGAGAACCTTTAGGAGACTAAGGAAAACGAGAAAGAAAAAGAGTAACACAAACAAAATGGGTGACCAAGGGCAAAATGTAGGACATGGAGGCCAACAAATAGCCATTCCGGCTCCAAACAATAGGAACCGTCCTATCAATTCATATGGAGCACCACAATTGGATAACATCACTCCGTGTATTGTGCCACCTACCATCACAGCACCTCATTTCGAACTCAAACCGGTTATGTTCCATATGTTGCAAGCCAATAGCCAATTTGGAGGATTCCCATCTGAGGACCCTCATGCACATTTGAAACAATTCGTTGGAGTGAGTAACACATTTCATATAGCAGGGGTGACACCCGCGGCTTTGAGACTTATTCTATTTCCCTATTCATTGAGAGATGGAGCAAAGGCATGGTTAGACTCTCTACCACCAAACTCAATCACTACATGGGATGATCTAGCGGAAAAATTCTTGAGGAAGTATTTCCCTCCCACAAAAAGTAACAAATTGAGGAATGAAATACTTTCCTTTCATCAAATGGATCAAGAATCATGGTGTGAAGCGTGGGGAAGATTCAAGGATCTAGTAAGTAGATGTCCAAACCATGGCCTACCCGAGTGGGCTCAAATGGAAATTTTTTACAATGGGTTGTATGGGCCAAGTAGAGCTATACTTGATGCGGCTGCGGGTGGAACATTTTTGTCAAAGACATATGATGAAGCTTCCGAGTTTCTTGAAAGGCTCACTTACAACAACTACTCATGGCCATCCGAGAGGGCAATCTCCTCAAAGCAAACTCCCGGGAAAATTGAATTGGATGCTATCACGGCATTGAGTGCACAATTAGCGGCTTTGAGCAACAAGGTGGATAGACTCAATCACAAACCGGGGGTGGTCCAAAATGTGCATGCCATTCAACCGAGTTGTGTGTCTTGTGGTGAAGGACATGTGTATGATACGTGTCCCGAAAATCCCGAATCGGTGAACTATGTTGGGAACAATTATAGGAATAATCAAGGGTACAATCAATATCACAACAATTACACTCCACATTGGCAAAAGCATCCGAATTTCTCTTGGAGCAACCCGGGAAATAGTCAACAACCAAATCATGGAGCCGCTCAAGCTTCCATTCCCTTCAAATTCCAAGAGAATCCAAGGCAACCACCGGTAGATGCCAAACCATCTTGGGAAGACGCATTTACTAAATTGATCGAGCATACCACCAAAATGCAACAAACCAACGATGCAAGACATCAAGAGCATTCGGTCCTATTGAGAAACCTAGAAATTCAAATGGGACAAGTCTCCCACGCTTTGAGCATTAGGCCTCAAGGGGCACTGCCAAGTACTACTGAGGCACCAAATCAAGGGGTGAATGAGCATTGCAAAGCTATCACATTGAGAAATGGAAAAGCATATGAGGGGCCGACAACACCTAATGAAAGTTCAAAGGAACTCGAGGAGACTCGACAAGAGGCCGAAATTCCTATAACCATTGATGATGTAGAGAAAAATGAGGAGTTGAAAAAGAATGGAATGCCTTCGGCACCAACTCCGGTGAGTAAACCACAACCTCCTTTTCCACAAAGGTTTCAAAAAAGGAAAGATGATAAACACTTTGAGAAATTCTTGAGCATTTTAAAACAATTGCACATCAACATCCCTTTGGTTGAGGCATTCGAGCAAATGCCCAAATATGTCAAATTTATGAAAGATGTGCTATCCAAGAAAAGAAGATTGGGGGAATTTGAGACGGTAGCTTTAACCGAGGAATGTAGTGCTATCTTGCAAAATAAGCTACCGCCAAAACTAAAAGATCCATGGAGTTTTACCATCCCATGCACTATAGGGGAACATTACTTTGGGAAAGCTCTTTGCGATTTAGGAGCTAGCATCAACCTTATGCCTAAATCCATCTTTCAAAAGCTAGGAATTGGGGAAGCACGACCTACTACGGTCACTTTACAACTTGCCGATCGCTCCATCACATATCCGGAAGGTAAAATCGAGGATGTCTTGGTAAGGGTTGATAAATTCATTTTTCCCGTTGATTTTATTGTTCTTGACTATGAAGCGGATGCCAATGTGCCTATTATTCTTGGGAGACCATTTTTGGCAACCGGTAGAGCTTTAATTGATGTACAAAAAGGTGAGCTTACTATGAGAGTGCATGATGAGGAGGTGAAATTTAATGTCTTTAATGCTATGAAATACCCGGATGATGAAGAAGATTGTTTTTCTATTTGCATGATTGATAATTTGGTGTCTAACACATTTGAGGAAGGTCACTATGAGGATTTACTTGAAGCGGCTATTTTGAACAAGGTTGATGAAGAGGATGAGAGTATGGCGCATGTTGTGGCAAGTTTGAAGGCTAATTCGGTCGAGGGAAGATATCACAAGAAATTTGAAACATTGGAATTGCCCTTGTCTAGTTTTATACCCCCAAAACCGTCTATTGAAGAGCCACCTACTTTGGAATTGAAACCTCTTCCACCTCACTTGAAGTATGCTTACTTGGGTAGTTCTTCTACCTTGCCGGTTATCGTGGCGGCGAATTTGACGGAAATTCAACTTGAGAAGTTATTAAGGGTTCTTCGGAGTTACAAGAAAGCGATTGGATGGTCTATTGCCGATATCAAGGGAATTAGTCCCTCATTTTGCATGCATAAGATCAACTTGGAGGACAACTTCAAAGGATCCATTGAACACCAAAGAAGGTTGAACCCGATAATGAAAGAAGTCGTCAAGAAAGAAATTATAAAGTGGCTGGATGCCGGAATCATTTTCCCCATTTCCGATAGCAAGTGGGTAAGCCCGGTGCAATGCGTTCCAAAGAAAGGGGGGATGACGGTGATAACCAATAAAAACAAGGAGTTGATCCCATCTAGAACGATTACCGGGTGGCGAGTATGCATGGATTACCGGAAGTTGAACCTAAATACAAGGAAAGATCATTTCCCATTACCATTTATTGACCAAATGTTGGATAGGTTGTCGGGAAGAGCTTTCTATTGCTTTTTGGATGGATTTTCGGGCTTCAATCAAATTGCCATTGCTCCGGTGGATCAATAAAAGACCACTTTCACATGCCCATATGGAACTTTTGCATTCCGAAGGATGCCTTTCGGTTTATGCAATGCTCCCGCCACTTTCCAAAGGTGCATGATGGCCATTTTCACTGACATGATTGAAAAATTCGTGGAAGTTTTTATGGATGATTTTTCTATTTTTGGAGACTCATTTGATGATTGTTTGAGCAACTTGGAAAAAGTCCTCCAAAGATGTGAAGAAACTAACTTGGTATTGAATTGGGAGAAGTGTCACTTTATGGTAAAGGAGGGCATTGTTTTGGGGCATAAAGTTTCGGGAGATGGGATCGAGGTAGATCGAGCTAAAATCGAGACAATCGAGAAACTACCTCCACCCATATCCGTGAAAGGTGTTCGGAGTTTCTTAGGGCATGCCGGATTTTATAAGAGGTTTATTGAGAATTTCTCTCAAATTACAAAACCTTTGTGTAGCTTATTGGAAAAGGACACTCCATTCGTCTTCACGGATGAGTGTATGCAAGCCTTTATGATCTTGAAGCAAAAATTGATATCCGCACCTATTATAGTTGCACCGGACTGGGACTTACCTTTTGAGGTCATGTGTGATGCAAGTGATACAGCGATTGGAGCAGTTTTGGGCCAAAGGAAAAGAAAAATCTTTCACTCTATCTACTATGCTAGTAAGACCTTGACCGGAGCACAGGTGAACTATACCGTGACCGAAAAAGAGTTTTTAGCCGTGGTGTTTGCATTTGATAAATTTCGAGCTTATTTGGTTGGTACTAAGGTGATAGTCTATACGGACCCCTCGGCTATCAAATATTTGATGACTAAGAAGGATGCAAAGCCTCGTTTAATTCGATGGGTGTTGTTATTACAAGAGTTTGATTTGGAGATTAAAGATCGAAAGGGAACCGAGAATCAAGTAGCGGACCACTTGTCAAGGCTTGAGGGAGTAATCACGGAGAACGAGCATGTACCTATTAATGAAGTATTCCCGGATGAGCAACTTTTCTCCATTGAGAAACCTCCAATTCCGTGGTACGCCGATTACGTAAATTTTTTGGTATGTGGTCTTTCACCTCCCGACTTTACTTATCAACAAAAGAAAAGGTTTTTGCACTACGTTAAAAATTTTATATGGGATGAGCCGTTTCTTTTTAAGATTTGTAAAGATAGGGTCATTAGAAGGTGTATTCCGGAGGAAGAGACTCGTGATATTTTGAAAGAATGTCATTCGGCTCCATATGGGGGTCACTTCAAAGGGGATCGTACGGCGGCGAAAGTTCTCCAATCGGGATTTTATTGGACAAACTTGTTCAAAGACGCGCACATGTTTGTGGCTCAATGTGATAGATGCCAAAGGGTTGGAAATCTCACCCAAAGAAATGAAATGCCGCTCACCAACATTCTTGAAGTTGAATTATTTGATGTGTGGGGGATAGATTTTATGGGACCGTTTGTTCCATCACGTGGAAATCAATACATTTTGGTTGCGGTTGATTATGTATCTAAATGGGTTGAAGCTGGAGCTTTTCCAGCTGATGATTCTAAGGTGGTCATGAACTTCATAAAGAAACACGTTTTCACTCGTTTTGGCACTCCTAGAGCAATCATTAGTGATGGAGGAAAACACTTTTGCAACCGATGGTTGGATGCTTTGTTGGCAAAATATGGAGTGAAGCACAAGGTAACCACCGCATACCATCCTCAAGCGAATGGGCAAGCCGAGATATCCAACCGTGAGATTAAAAGCATTTTAGAGAAGACGGTATCTCCTACTCGGAAGGATTGGTCAATGAGACTAGATGATGCTTTGTGGTCATACCGAACCGCCTACAAGCTCCAATCGGAATGTCGCCTTATATGCTAGTGTTTGGGAAATCTTGTCATTTGCCTTTAGAATTGGAACACAAAGCCTATTGGGCGATTAAGTCACTAAATTTGGATATGAGTTTGGCGGGTGAGAAACGGTTGCTTCAACTTAATGAATTGGATGAGTTTCGGTTTGATGCATATGAGAATGCAAAGCTTTACAAGGAAAGAACAAAGAAGTGGCATGACCAACGAATCATGGAAAAGAAATTTGAACCGGGTCAACAAGTGTTACTATTCAACTCGAGGCTCAAATTGTTTCCCGGGAAGCTCAAGTCTCGTTGGTCCGGCCCTTTCAAAGTTAGTGAAGCATTTCCAAATGGTGCGGTTGAAATTATTGATCCAACAACCGGGGACCAATTCAAAGTTAATGGTCAACGCCTTAAGCACTATTGGGGTGAAAAAATTGAAAGGCAAAAGACCTCCGTGGTCTTGCATTGAAGTAAATGAAATGTATCAAGTCGAGCTACCGACTCTAAATAAAGCGCTTCATGGGAGGCAACCCAAGTTTCTTTCTTTGTCTTTGTGTCTTTTGTGTTTGTTTTGTGTTCGTGTTAGTGCGTGTTTTGATTTTGTGTTTTTGGTGTGTTTTGATTGTGTGTAGGTACAAGGAAATGAAGCAAGAAGGAAACGAGGTGAATTTCAATGAATATGAAAATTGAGAACCAAAGGCACCGTGGGATTGCAAGGGACGAGCTCTCTTAGGGACGTATTTTAATTTCCTTGTTTTTCCCATAGACTACTTTATTTGACCTATTCGATATGGTTGTACTTTGATTCCTTTTCTCGCTTACTTGCATTCTTAGATTTGGATGAATGTACCTCTACACTTTTAGAGCTCCCTTTTGTGTTTGTGTTTTGTTTCGTGTTTTTGTTTGTGCTTGTTTGTGCGTTTTGTGGTGTTGTCGTGTCAACCTCCCTCTGTTTTTCTCTTTTTCTTGTCGCAGTGGGGACACTGCTTTGTTTCAAGTTTGGGGGGGAGGTCCCAAGTACGTGTACTTTCTCATTCGACCCGTCAAATTTTTTGAAATTCACATAATTTTTGAAATTTTTCCCTATAAAAATTGCGCACAACGGCTAAAGTTAGGTTGAATTCGAGGTGTGTGACAAACGGTGGAAAAAGTAGAACTTAGAACTCCCAATGAGTAGCTTAGGTATTTTTCTGAAACTAGATAAAAAAATCGAAAGTAAAGAGATCGAAGTGACCTAAGTTTGGGGGAGTGAACCCTTTCTACGAATGAAAAAGCTTTTGAATGCCTAACTTTTAAAAGAAACGAGTAGAGAGGTTGCTAAAATGTATGCACCTCTAGAGTGAAAAGAAAGGCTAAGCCTTCAATGATGAAATTCATGAGACATTTTTGTAATCTCTTCTATGCATTAGTGCAAGAATTGTAAAGCTCAAATTACATGTAAAGCACCAAAACAAGGAGCTAGTAGCCCTTGGAATCAATAAGTGCGAGTTGCACAAACACTCACTATTGGTGCTAGTTCTCATTGCAAAATCTTATGTAAAGCACACAATGTGCTAGTTTTGAATTGTAATATCTCTTGTAAACGCATTGTATCAAGTGAGAAAGAGTTAGGAACTAAAAATGCCAAATTAGTTCAATGTTAGGGACAACTCTTAAATTTCCTACACTTAGTCTCATGGCTGTGATCGGAACAATTAGTTTTTTTTATTCTAAGTTGATGAAAAATACCTTCGTTAACTTGAGGAGTCCATGCAAATAGGTTCAATGATCTTGATTCACCGGGAGTTACTCATCTAGAATGATACCTAGCCGATGCCGACACACACACATGTACGGACTTGTTGAGAAAATTATGTGAAAGTCCTAAGATTTGACGTTTTGATCTTGAATGTACCTTTGTACTTGTTTTTGTTTTCTTTGCTCGAGGATGAGCAATAGTTTAAGTTTGGGGGGGTGATAATGTCGTGAAAACATCATTATTACCGGCACTTTCAAGCTCAAAAGTATTGATTGTCCTTAAGCTTTCATGTGTTCTTGGGTGTTTTCCTTTCTTTTGTGTTTCTTTGTGTCGTTGTTCATTGTTTCATGTTTTTGTTGTTGTTGTCATTGATTTTCGTGGTTTTCGTGGCTTTCATAGGAGCCTTTGAATAAGAGCTTCAAGGAAAGAATATTCCGGAGTAAATAATGCAAAGACGTAGATAGCTGCTCACTCCAACAAGTATAACTCTTTCATGGGTTATCCAATGAAGCTTAATTTTTTAGTATGATGTAGAGGGGGAAGTTAGCTACGCTACGGATTTTACGGATCTGCATTTGAAGGTCGGACGAGGGAGAAGCATCTACTTGAAGCTGCCTTGCCAGAATAGCCGAGAGTCAGAGTCGCGACTTCAGAATCCAGAGTTGCGACCCCGGTAGAAGAGAAGAAAACCTGCAATTCAGAGGCGCGACTTCAGAATCCAGAGTCGTGACTCCTGCTAGCAAAAAATGCACGCTTTGAAAGAAAAATTGGAATTTCAGCAAGATAAGTGGAGGGCTTTTCCGGCATTTTGCAAGACTTATTTGGGGTTGATATAAATGCTTAATCAAAACCCTATTTTCACACCTTTTGACACTACACTTTACATTTTCACTTTAAGTTGAGAGATTTGGAGGAGGCAATTGGGGAATTTTTGAAGATCTTGAGACTAAGCATTTTCTATCTCTAATTTCATCTTTTTATCTTTAGAATATGGATATGATTATGAGGATGATATTAGATGATTTTATTGATATCATGAGTAGCTAGATCTCCAATTCCTAGGGTTTTATGAATCCTATGTTTGATCTATGATTGAATGATGAATTAATTGTTGATTACATGCTTGTATGTGATTACTTATCTATGCCTCATCCTACTAATACCCAAAGAGGATCTAAGATGAAGAGGAGGATAACCAGATCCCGTGCCCTGACGAATAGGGGACTCACGAGAAGAATCTGGAGATTCCTCTCTATTCTCCTCAGATTCATGACCCAACTCCAGCTTCCTTTTTCGCGACGCTCTCTGCTCGATAGGGACGTTCTCTACGGATTTGGAAGATTTCGACAGCACCATTTTTCCCTTCGAAGAATGTCGAGAGTTTTCTACCATATGGGCTGAAAAAGAAACAAAATAAAAGTTAGTTTCTCCGTATAAAAGGTATAGTTACAGCACTAAGATAAAATAAAGTACTAACCAAGAGGTTCAGATGATGAACTGATGGGAAAGTTATGAACACTTAACCCCGCTTTACGAAGGAAAGCCTCCCCGATCAGAAGAGCGCTTTGATATTTGTTTGCACGCATTTCGGGGATCTCAGTGATAAACTGTACATCGTCAGGAACAAGTTCACCAGTCGGTAAGCGACCTCCAGGAATCCAACTGGAACCATGATCCCATGAAAAAGGCATGGTTGAACCATCCGCCAAACAAATATTAGACGGAGGACGAACAAAGAAGAAATGAGATTTCCATGAAGGATTACTAGAAACAGGGGCGTCAAAGATTCCTCGACTAGGCCGCTGACTAGCGAAGAAATATCCACGATTTGAAGAGCTAGAAATATTGAAGCGGAAAAGTTGCGTAAAATTACGAAAAGAAAGTTTAAACCCCTTTGCGATCATCAAAACGGAAAAACAAACCACAAAAGCAACGGAATTTGGAACCAGCTGTGTCAAGCACACACTGAAAGTTTTCAAAACTTCGAGAAAGAGGGGAGACAAAGGAAGACGCAGTCCGCTATTGAAGTGAGCCGTATAAAAGGCTCGACATCCCTCCGGTGGAGACGTGACCCTATCAGTAGGGGAAGGAAGAATTATCTCAGAACCTTCCGGAAAATATTTGGTATAATTATTCACAACCTCCGGGAATGTTTCCACCGTATAGGCACAAGCTACGTCCTCAATTGGTTCGGAAATCTGAGGAACAGTACCTTTGCCCTTTTTGGCTCGGGCAGCCACATCTGCATCAGAAAGGATTCGTACCCTGAAAGTATCTTCTACAGGGACGACGAAGTCAGATACTGTAGTTTGTTCGCCCAAAGGATTAGAATGCAACTCCTCCTCGTTATCGGGGGCGACGATCTCTCTAGAAGAAGAAGAAGATTTTCTTACAAAAGCCATATATTCTGGTTCTCGGAAGATGAAGGTCGATAAAAGGAAAAATTTTATGAGATGAACGACAAATCAAGAAAATGATTACGAGTTGTAAGGAAGTATAAAAGAGAAATGGCGAACTCAAAAGTCACCTATTTATAATAAGATGAGACAAGACGTTTCGAACTCATCGCAGCTACTCATATTCCCGCCAAAAACGGAAGGATACGAAAAGCCTCCTGAATAGACGCGTGGCGATTCGTAATCGGACAGAGAAAACGACTATCTATGATATGTAGCACTCTTTTCCTTACTTAAGATTTTTTCCCACAGGGTTTTTTCTTAAGAAAGGTTTTTAACGAGGCTCCATTCATAGAAAACAAACAGTCGTAAAAATTTATCTACTTCTACGAGCTTCTATTATCTATACGCTCGAAGAAGTGAGGGAGTACTGATGGGGGCTATTTCGCACCCTACATACTACTCGGATCGAATGAAGAAGATAAGATCGATTCGACCAATTCAAACAGATCGGAATTATCTTACTGACCCGGCCAAGTGCAGCTCGCTTCGATAGAAGATTATACTTCGGACTCAAGAAGGATATTTGGGCCGAGTCCTATTAGGACTATGTTTCCTTGTAACGCTAGGTTTAAAATTATATAAATACCTAGTTAATCATTGTATTAGACAACTAGGAAATTCCTGAACTCTAAGAATACAGGATTTAACACTGCTTACAACAGCACAACTCAATAATATTCAATATTATTACAGAGCTTTTTACCTTCATATCGGTGTGTTCTTAGCTTTGTTTTGTGGTTTTACTTCTTGTTCTTGAATATTGCTTTTCTTTGTAACCGATCCATCCGGAATAAAGTAACAGAGCCCTATATAACATATATATAAATATCGAAAACCCCCCGATATTACAAATTCACTGATATTCAATTAACCTGACGAAATCCGGCTAAATCATAATTTTGTCTGGAAGACGAAAAGGAAATATCTACATAGTCGACTGGAATTCGGCTGACAAGAATTCAAGTGTTTGTTTGGTGGCATCTGCACCAAGTGAAGTCAGTTGGCTATGGCACAAGAGAATGAATCATCTAAACTTCAAGACCATAAACAGATTAATCAAGAATGATTTGGTAGAAGGGATTCCAAAGGCAGTCATGAGCAAAGACAAGCTATGTGACGCATGTCAGAAGGGTAAACAAATCAAGTCATCTTTCAAAAGCAAGAAGCATCAATCTTCTGAAAGAATATTGGAGCTGCTACATATGGACTTATTTGGACCCATTGATCCAGTCAGCAATGGTGGAAAGAAATACTGCCAAGCTGTTGTGGATGATTATTCAAGATATACTTGGGTGATTTTCATGAAGAAGAAAAGTGAAACCAAGGAACATCTTACTAATCTGATGGAACTGATCCAGAATGAGAAGAGTATAAAAATATTGAAGATCAGATCAGATAGAGGGACAGAGTTTACAAACTCTACTGTTGAAGAGTATTGTAATATCAAAGGAATACATCATGAGTATTCAGCTGCAAGAACCCCTCAACAGAATGGTGTTGCTGAAAGGAGAAACAGAACACTAAAAGAAGCTGTCAGGACCATGATAGCTGAAGCTAAGTTGCCACAAAGATTTTGGGCAGAAGCAACAAGTACAGCCTGCTTTACCCAGAACAGATGCATGATCAACAAAAATCAGAACAAGACTCCATATGAAGTTTGGAATAAGAGAAAACCAAACATTCATTACTTTAAGATTTTTGGTTGTAAATGTTTTGTATTGAATAATGGGAAAAATCACCTTACTGCATTTGCAGAAAAGGCTGATGAAGCTGTCTTTGTAGGATACTCAACTGTTAGTAAGGCTTACAAAGTTTTTAACAAAAGAACATTACTAATAGAAGAATCTATCCATTTAGTATTTGATGAGCCAAGTCAATCTTCTGAAAAGAATCAAAGTGTTAACCAAGATCTGTCTACTGATTTACAGAAGTTAGACATTGGAAGAAATGAAGAATATGTTCCCATCATACTACCTAATCTCAGTTCAGCTGCTAACTCAAGTGCTGTTCAAAATCACAGTGTTGATTGTCTAACAGACGAGTTGCAAACAGCTGACAGACCAGAGACTGTTCAACAGACTGCAAATGTTCAACAGACTACTACTGGAACTCCAACAGTAGTGTTGCAAGATCAAGACAGAGGACAACATCCTGATCTGCAATCTGATCTCAGATGGCTCAAGAATCACCCACCTGAGTTAGTAATTGGTGATCCTTTAGATAGAGTGAAAACAAGAAGAGCTGCTGCACAAGATGCTATGTTTGTCATATTTCTATCTCAAATAGAGCCTAAGCAAATTGAAGAAGCTCTAAATGACTCCTTCTGGATTGAAGCTATGCAAGAAGAGTTGAATCAATTTGAAAGGAATGAAGTCTGGTACTTAGTTCCTAGACCAAGTCATCAAAGAGTAATTGGCACTAAATGGGTATTCAGAAATAAGATGAATGAAGATGGTATTGTTACCAGAAACAAAGCAAGATTAGTGGCCAAGGGTTATTGTCAAGAAGAAGGAATTGACTTTGATGAAACTTTTGCACCAGTGGCAAGACTTGAAGCAATCAGACTGTTTCTAGCCTATGCTGCTTACAAGAACTTCACTGTCTATCAGATGGATGTGAAGTCTGCTTTTCTCAATGGAGAACTGCAAGAAGAGGTATATGTTGAACAACCTCCTGGATTTGAAGTCTATCAAGAAGAGGACAAGGTATATCGTCTGAAGAAAGCCCTCTATGGACTGAAACAGGCTCCAAGAGCATGGTATGATACCCTATCTGATTTTCTTTTAATTAAAGGATTTCGTAAAGGTAAGGTAGATAAAACCTTGTTTACAATTGAATGGGAAAATCATATATTACTTGTGCAAATATATGTGGACGATATTATTTTTGGTTCAACTAACCAACAGATGTGTGATAAGTTCTCCAAGCTGATGCAGAATAAGTTTGAAATGAGCATGATGGGTGAACTTAATTATTTTCTTGGTTTGCAAGTTAGACAGTTGCCTGATGGAATATTCATCAGCCAAGCAAAATACACAAGAGATCTATTCAAGAAATTTGGTATGGAAACTAGCTCAACTGCTACCATTCCTATGTCTACAAGTCTTTGGTTGGATAAAGATGAAGATGGCAAATCAGTGGACATAACCAAATATAGAGGCATTATTGGTTCATTGTTGTATCTAACAGCAAGTAAACCTGATATAATGTACTCAGTTGGAGTCTGTGCAAGATTTCAATCAAACCCCAAGGAATCTCATCTCTTAGCTGCCAAGAGGATATTGAAATACATCAAAGGCACTCAAGAATTGGGATTGTGGTATCCTAGAGAATCTGGATTTGAACTTATTGGTTATTCAGATTCAGACCTTGCTGGCTGCAAGACTGACAGAAAAAGCACAACAGGTGCCTGTCAGTTCTTGGGTAGTCGTCTGATCTCATGGATGAGTAAGAAACAGACTTCAGTTTCTATATCTACTGCTGAAGCTGAATATATAGCTGATGGAGCTTGCTGTGCACAGATATTATGGTTGAAGCATCAACTAGAAGATTACAACATCAAGATCAGTGGAATTCCAATCTACTGTGATAACACAAGTGCAATCTCTCTTACTCAGAACACTACAAGTCATTCAAGGACTAAACATATTGAGATCAAGCATCATTTCATTAGAGATCATGTGGAAAAGGGCAATGTTGTGATTGAGTATGTTCATACAGACAATCAGATTGCTGGCATTTTCACAAAACCTTTAAGTGAAGTAAGGTTCTCAACTCTAAGAGCTGAGCTAGGAGTACTTAATTTGGATGCATAAGCTGAGGGGGAACTCATCAGAAGACTGAAGTTCAACAGCTTAGTTATCCGCTATTTCATTCAAGGATTAACCTTCAACAGACTAGTTAGCTTATGGATTCTTAAAGTCAGGGGGAACGTGTAAGACTAGCGGTACTTCTGTTCTAAAGATGAAATTTGTTAATGTCAGTTAGTTGAAGTTAAGTTATCAGAAGATAAGTTCTTAACTCTTGAAGACTGAAGATTATTTTATCTTGCTGGATTGACAAACAGCAGAGGAAGATTACTAGCTATTGGCATTCTCTAGTAATATCAGATAACAGATCACTCGTCTGTCAGATAAGTTAAACTCTACTCATCTAATACCTTATATAAGCATGGTCATAAAACGTATCCTTATAAACGCGCTTTCATAAGTAACAGATTAGTGTCGATAGAGTTTCCCGCCCATCTGACATTAAAATAATAAAATTGAAATCCGCGACTCCCATCCACACGATTAAAAACTGTCAGATTAGATCATCGGTCCAGATCAATCACGGAAACCTAATCAAAGGAAACCTATAAAGTCCGATCTGAACAGCACAGTCATCTTACGCACTCAAACACTCTCAAATTCTCTAACCCTCAAACTCTCCTGTTTCGAAAGTTTATTGCTTTTGCAGAATTCTACTCACTAATGTCAGAAATGGAAAAGATTATTGATGGAAGATACTTGAACTACAACAAATTTCACTTCTCTGGTACTGATCTGATGCGCTCACTCATGGAGAAAATTAAAGAGGCATCTTTGGTTCCAGTTCTGGAAGCAAACGAAGACAGGGTCTACTTAGAAGACGTGTATAACTTCTACACGACCAGGAAGTTCAATGATGATGAAACTGTTATGTCTGCTGTTATCGGTGGTAAGAAAATTGCTGTTTCTGCTGCTGTTTTAAGTGAAGTTTACAAGCTGATAAATAAGGGAGGAGACGTGTCAGACCTAGGGCCTGATAAGGAGGAAGAATTTTGGGGCATTTGTGCTAAAAAGGGAGAAGAGATGAATGGAACTCTGATGAAAACTCAACTAAAAGACGAGTATCAGAGGTTCGCAGACATCATTGCGAAGGTGCTGGATTGTAGCACAAGTTCACTAGATGGGTTACCTAGGATGAGGTACTACACCATGGTCTGTACATACTATGGACTGAAAGTTAACTGGGCTGCTCACGTCTATGAGCTGCTGAGTGATAAGAGGCATTCTCATGCCATCTTACTTAGTAATCTGTTTGCATCCCTGCATTGCCCTATGGGTGGTGGAAAGCCCACTGACGGCAGCAAAGAGTTCAAATTATATGAACCAGTGAGACAAGTGGTGGCAAAACCAAAAAGAAAGGCTGCTGCAAAATCCAAAAAGACCCCTTCTAAGAAAAGCAAGAAGGAGGGTCAGACAAGTCAACCTGCTGAACCAACAGCACAGTCTGCTGTTGAGACTGAATCAGCACAACCTGAGGATGAAGTTCCAGAGAAAATAATTGAAGATTTTACCAAGGAGATTGAACATATGGAGACGGGCTCTTCTCCTGAAAGAACTGAGTCTGAGGAAGAAATTCCTCTTCAAAGGTTGAAAAGGTTGAGAACTAGAAGTGAGGCAAGGGGACCTCCTACTGCCAACCCCCCTGCCAAAAGAATTGCTAAATCAAAGGCCAAGAGAAAGGTCACTTTCTCTGTGGAGCCAGTTGCAACAGTAAGAGAAACAACAACAGAAGCAGAAAGGCCATTAACTATTGAAGAACCTGCTGTCAAGGCTGCTAAAGCTGCTGCTGCTGAAACTGAAATTGTTTCTACAATTGGAGTGTCTACAGAAGACTCATCTGCTACACTATCTGCTGAAGTTGAAGAAGCACAACAGACTAGTACAACACATGAAGGAGATGCACTCTTGCTGCATCCTACTCCAGTTGCTGCTACCCCTCTTCAAGCAGTTGAAAGTCCTGAATCAAGGAAGAAGAGGACTGGCAAGATTGCCACTTACCTAACTGCTGCAGAAAAGAAAAGACAAGATGCTGCTGAAAAGCTAAGGATAGCTGCAGAAAAGGTAGAAGAAGAAAGGCTGAAAAGCCTAGAGTTAAAAAGGCTGGAAGAAGAGGCCAGCAAGATGACTCAAGAGCAAAGGGATGCTATTGAGGCAGCAGAGTTGGTTGCTGCTATTGAAGCAAGCACCAAGGATGCTCATGGACCAAAGCATACTGGTGGAATAGTCATTGGTGAACAAAGAGATCCTAACAAACCAATACCAGCTATGCCTGCACCAAAGACAAAGCCAAAAAGAAGAGAGGAGATTAGATTATCTTTAGAGATTGTCAGGGATGATCCTGCCATCTTTGAAGAATTCCTTAAGAGGTTGGATGCTAAAGGTGAAAGAATCAACCATCTGACGTTATTCAATGCTGAAAAGATAAGATACAACAGATGGAGAGAACTCAGACTGACAAAGAGTCCAGCTGAAATGGTCAAGTGGAAAGCCTTCACTGCTGAAAAAGCCTGGGTGTTGAAGTGGCTTGAGACTGGATCCTTAATCCAAGCACTTGATTCAGAATTCTTTCTGGACAGGTTAAGATTAAGAATAAGTCACATAGTCAAGGCTGAAGCAAAGAAGATCTTTGAGTCTATTTCTGAGGATTTTGATGAATCAGTAGACCTCAAGGAAAGATCCATCAAGTTGGCTATTGCTGAAGCAATGGAGCTATGGGCAAAGAAGTCTAGGAAGCTGAAGGGACAACCAAGCTCACTGGTCCCTCTTCCTAACATCAAGCACATTGTCTATGGTACAAACATCAAACCATTTGAAGAGCTACCTGAGGAACCATACTCACCTTTTATTCCTCTATGATGTTGATAATGAAGGTTTGATGAAAACAGTTGAGACTGTTAAGAAGATCAAGTCCCCTGCTGACAAAGAAAAAGAAGAGTCTTCTGATCATCAAAAGAACAAAGAAGGTACATCTGACCCTTCTGATCAGAACAACGAAAAGGGTGACAAGTCTGACACAGCTGATGATTCCAAGAAAGAAGAAGTTATTCCAGCTGATCAGATCAAGGATAAGGAAGCTGCTGATGAAAAAGATGATCAAACTAAGGAGAAGGAAAGCACTCCTAGTCATGCTGACAAGGCCAAGGAAGCTGAGTCTATCTCTGGTCCAGCAGATCAGTCTCTTGGACAAATGATTCAAGCAGCAGAGCAACTTAGTGGAGAAACACCTCTTGCTCTACCTCCTATTCCAACAGATACTCCTTCCACTTCTCAGGCTGCACAAACATCTTTGTTGGATTCTATTCAGCAAATGATATCAAATTCACTGAAGGAAATGAAGGAGGAGTTAACAGCAGATGTGTTGGCTGCTGTACGTCAACCAAGTCAGAAAGATGCTGCTGTTCCAACCGATCTGATAGAAGACACTGCTCAAAATGTTAAGTCCATTTGTCAAGATATGGACATACTCAGAAGAAGGACTCAGAGCACTGCTGATGGTTGGAGACGAATTGAAGAAACAGTTGAAACGGCTCTCCAAGCAGAAGATGAAGTCATGGGAAATATGATGAAAGACTTCACTGCTTCATCAAATTGGATTTTTGGAACTCAAATTCAATTGGGTGATCAAGGAGAGGATTTGCTCAAAGAAATGAAAGATTTTAAGGCCAATCAACTTAAACAACAAGCTCAAATCAATGCCATGGAAGAAAACATCAAACTTCTTTGTGACTCACTTCAGATTACACCAGCCTTGCCACAATATCCAATCTACCCTGCTGATGATGACAAAAAGGGGAAAGAAAGGGTATTTGGACAGAAAAGAGTTGGAACCTCTTTTGTAAGGGAAAAAGAAAATCAAGATGGTGCTGAAGAAACTGAAGTGTTGGAAGAATCTGCTGGTGGTGAGACTGATAAAGATATGGAAGAAACAAGCAGACCAACAGAAGAGAAGATCACAGAAGAAGAAGAAGCTGACAATGCTGAAGCTGAAGCAAAAGCTAAGTCTGATAAAGAGATAGCTGCTGCCAAAGACTCAGCTGAAGAACAGCTTGATCCTGATGTCAAATATAAGAAGATAGAGCTATTGAGGAAAAGATTCTTTGAAGAATTGGAAGCTGAAACATCTGATGAAGAATCTGAAAGAAGACAAGGAAGCAGAAGAAGAAAAGAAGGAAGAAGACTAGTTTAGGCTAGATCTCTCTTTTATATTAAGAATCCTTGTAATCTTTTAAAGTATTTTGCACTTTTCATCTTTCAACACTTGTAATATGTAATCAGTTAAAATATATATAAAATTGCAAGTTTGAATCCAACATACTATTTCTATCTCAGAAATTTTTGAGGATCAGAACTTTAGTTTAGGTATAGGTACTTAGCTGAAGTTTTGTCATCATCAAAAAGGGGGAAATTGTTGGATGAAGATGAAGAGAAAAGAAGTCAGTTATTAAGGGAAGGTTTTGATGATTTCCAAAACATCAGAATCAGCTAAGTATGGAGAAGCTTAGTTCCCTTAGAAGAATTTTGAACAAGTAAAAGAACACATCAGAAGAGTTCAAAGTTCAAGGCCCAGAAGACTAGTGATCTCATGCTGAAACAGCGAACAGAAGGGTAGGTCATCAGCTGAATCAAATCAGATGTGTTCAGTATTTGATCAGCCGAGTGTCTATCAGAAGAGTCGTTTTGATCAGCAGAGTAGAAGAGATCATGAGAAGAGTCTAACTGTAATAAATGCACCTGGTGTAATTAATGCTGAAAGAGAAGGGTAGTAATGGCAAATGATTAGAATTTACTCTCGGATCAGCAGAGTGCATTTAATGCAGCTACAGGAAAGTACAGCAGAAAAGGTACTGTAGCAGGTAGCCGTTCTGATTTCGGGCTAAGGCTATGGATTTGAAGATTTGATTTGCTTCAACGGTCTTATTTTCAAATCCAAGTATAAAAGGAGCTGATTTAAACGAGCGAGACACACAACAACAATCAGAGATTTCGTTCTTGAAGCAGAATTTTTCTAAGTCTCAAAAGCTCAAACAGCTCACTCGTCTGGTGAAAGTCATCTGTTGACAGAAACCCGGTTGAAGAAAACAGAAAATTACGATCTGAGTGATCTTGTAATAGCTGAGTGTTGTGAGAAGTTGTGATCCATCTTTGTGAGTGATCAAACTTCAGAGAGTAGAATTTCTTAGTGATTTTCTATTGCGAGCTTATAGCCTTTTCATTAGTTGTCTAGGTATAAGTGGAGAAATATTGTAATCTGTGTGATTATAGTATAACCCAGAATCTAAGTGATCTGGAAGAGTGGACTAAAGGATTTTTATCCATATAACCACTATAAAAATTCTTTGTGTTATCTTGCATTTAAGTTTTCTTGCATATTTTGAATCTTGCATATTTTAACATTTTGAATTATCAAAATATTTTATAAGGAGTTTCAAAACTGGGGATAAAATCTTTCAAGAACTTAGTCTACTTGTGAAAAACACTTTTAAACAATCCGCTGCAAGTATACTCTTTGGAAAACTGTTTTGCTGAAAAACAGCTAAGTATTTGTAAGAAGTGTGGTCAGTCTGCTGTTCAAGATTTGTTCACGATCAGCTCAGTCTGCTTACTGTTCTTCATCAGCTTAGTTTGCTGACAGAAGACTGAAAAGTTTTTAAGTTCAAAAATTTTCAGAGGTCTATTCACCCCCCCCCCCCCTCTAGACCTCATCTGACCACTTGGGACCAACACGTTCCTTTGACCAATTCGTGTTGAACTTCAACATGGAGGATACAAAACCTTGCTCCTCACGAACTGACCAACCTGTTGGTCACGGCAGAATCAACTCTCAAGAAAGAGAAACATGTGATGATTGCACACCAATCGAAGGCTGCAAAGCCCAAGAGAGGTAAGAAGAAGAAGAAAATGTTCTCTTCCAAAGCAGTCACCAAGGTGGTCGAAAAGAAGCGCAAAAGCCCAGACGATGAATGCTTCCACTGCAAGAAAGCAAGGCACTCGAAAAGGAACTGCCTAGACTACCTGAAACTGGTAGCCAAAGGTATTTTCTTGGATGAAGTTAATATTTCAATTAACTGTGCATCGTGGGTGTTAGAAACCGCAGCAGGTTCTCATATCTGCAATGATTTGCAGGTGATGGGAGCAGTAAGAAACCTGAAGCCCGGGGATAGAATCCTACGCTTTGGTAACGGAGCTAGGATTGCTGTTGAGGCTATAGGAGACGTGGAATTAGTTTTAGGGAATTTTACTTTGATTTTAAGAGACTGTTTGTACGTACCGACTATAATTAAGAACATTATTTCTATTCCTTTATTAGACAATGATGGTTTTAATTTTTCCATTGAGAATGGATCTCTTTGCATAATTAAAGGTGGTTTAACTTATGCTCGTGGTACTTTGATGGATGATCTATATTCCCTTTAACCTATAAATTCCAACGCCATGCACTTTCAATCTAGAAAAAGAAAATATGATAATCAAACTCCACAACTTTGGCACGCTAGACTTGGACATATTTCCAAGAGTAGGATTCAAAAGTTGGTTTCCTCTAAGGCTCTTGAAATACAGAACTTAGATGAACTCCCGACTTGCGAATCTTGTCTCAAAGGAAACATGACCAAATCACCCTTCACAGGGATTCCCGAGCGAACCAAACAGACACTGGATTTAATCCATGCTGATGTTTACGGACCACTGAGTGTCAGTGCGAGAGGAGGATTCTCGTACTTCGTAATATTCACTGACGACTTTAGTCGTTATGGATATGTGTATCTTATGAAACACAAATTCGAAACTTTTGAGAAATTCAAAGAGTTTCAAATGGAAGTAGAGAACCAACTTGGGCATAGTATTAAAGCACTTCGATCTGACAGAGGTGGTGAGTACTTGAGCCAATAATTCCTCGATTATCTGAAAAAGAATTGAATTCTCGCGCAGCGAACTCCCCCTAGGACGCCCCAACTCAATGGAGTGTCTAAAAGGAGGAACCAAACTTTGCTAGACATGGTTCGTTCCATGATGAGCTTTCCTGACCTTCCCTTTTCGTTTTGGGGCTTAGCCCTATTAACTGCCTCGAAGATACTAAACATAGTACCTTCAAAGTCAGTGCCAACAACGCCGCACCAAGTATGGTATGGTAAAGCACTCGTATATTCGTACCTACGAGTATGGGGATCTCCAGCCTATGTGAAGAACAAACAAGGAGATAAGCTAGATAGTAGATCTAGTTTGTGCAAATTTGTGGGGTATCCAAAGGAATCCATTGGATACCTGTTCTTCGATCCTAAAGAACGTAATACGTTCATATCTAGGAACGCCCACTTCTTAGAGGAGGATTTCCTCACCAACAGAAATGGGACAATCGTAGAACTTGATGAAGTCCAAGAATCGGACCCATCCCCACAAACAGTGGGAGCTAAACCGGAATTCGCTGAACCTACTAGTACACCTATTCTTCGAAGGTCCGATCGAATTCGTAAGGAACCAGAGAGATTTGGTTTCATTCACGAAAATAATATGACCCGGTTTGGCCCATGCCTCGAAAGATATTTTTACGGGATCCTTATCCACCAAAATTTGGACTTCTGGTTCCGGCGAACGAATAATCATGGACAGTGATCCAAGGACCTATGAAGAAGCTATGTTAGACGTAGATTCGGGTGCATGGCTCGAAGCCATGCAATCCGAAATGAATTCCATACATTCCAACAAGGTTTGGACCTTGGTCGATCCACCTGAGGGAACTATCCCTGTAGGATGCAAATGGATCTTCAAGCGTAAGCTTGGAATGAATGGAGAGGTATTAACTCATAAAGCTCGCTTAGTGGCGAAAGGATATTCTCAAAGGCCTGGTATAGATCATGAGGAAACCTTCTCTCCCTTAGCGATGTCGAAATCCATTCGGATACTCCTTGCCATAGCCGCGTGGCATGACTACGAAATATGGCAAATGGACGTAAAGACCGCCCTTCTCAATGGAGACATTGACAAGGGGATCTTTATGCAACAACCCGAAGGGTTTGCATCCAAAGAAAGTGAGCACAAAGTGTGTAAACTTCAAAGGTCAATTTATGGCCTCAAACAGGCATCCTGAACCTGGAACATACGATTTAATGAGACAGTCAAAGACGAGAATGTCTCTCATACCTTATGCCTCTGCTATAGGGAGCATAATGTATGCAATGATGTGTACTCGACCAGACATAGCACACGCTCTAAGTGTAACGAGCCGCTATCAGTCAAATCCAGGCGAAGAGCACTGGACCGCCGTAAAAGCAATCCTAAAGTACCTGCGAAGGACTAAATATATGTTTTTGGTCTACGGTGGTAGTGGGGAACTGAAACTTGAAGGATTCACTGATTTGAGTTTTCAGTCTGATGTGGATGACTACAAATCCAACTCTGGATACATATTCCGCCTCAATGGAGCAGCGGTCAGTTGGAAAAGCTGTAAACAGTCTACCACTGCCGACTCAACCACTGATGCAGAATATATCGCAGCATCAGATGCAGCAAAGGAGAGTGTATGGATGAGAAACTTCATCCAAGAACTGGATGTAGTTCCTTACATTGCCGAACCTGTGGTAGTCTTCTGTGACAACAACGGGGCGATAGCTCAAGCGAAGGAGCCGAGATCACACCATCAATCCAAGCATGTAATGAGGAAATACCACGTGATCAGGGAGATCATTGGTAGAGGAGACATACACGTGGAACATGTCAACTCAGAAGACAACATAGCTGACCCACTAACTAAGCCACTCTCACAAAAGGCGTTCGAGGGACATCTAGATATGATGGGTCTTAGAAACATCTGTGAATGGCTTTTGGGCAAATGGGAGATTGATAGGATAGTGCCCAGTAAGCCAGTTCAGTTTAGCTTGTAATAGGTCAATTATGTAAATAACAATCTTTGATTTTATAATTAATACGTACGTTTATTTATATATGTATAGAATAAACAATGGCCAACTTCATCTCTCGCGAATAAATTTAAGCGATTGGATGAAATCCTTAGATCACATTTGACTATGGGATGATTCACTTCGGTATTGAGTGCAATCATGAAACAGTCTCTAAGGTCGTGATCTTCAAACATGTTCCAAGTCATAGATTCCAAAACGAGACAGGGTATCGTAGGAATCGTCAAGACTTGTACAAGTATGCATGATTCACATGGAGTGAATTTGTAGCGTTTCATGAGAAGGGCATTTGAGGCCAGTGCATATGAGTAGGTGGTTCGATAGAGGATCGAACGCATCGAAAAACCCGAACAGAGAAACCCATTGTGGAAGCGCATGACGCATATCGGTGATGGGACGTTTCTCAAGACTTATAATAGTGTACAATTTAGTCCTTAGACTTGAGGTGCTAGGGCGAATTCGTTACATGAGTGTGCGTACTTAGATCTAGGTATAGATCACGCAGCCTGGTCATAACATGCCTAGGTTGGGTGCGTATAGTTATGTACGCGGGTGGTTAGTACCAATATGGAATCCACCGACTCATCGTAATGGATGAGGAAATTTTCTATACGATTCTTAGATAATATATCCGAGGAATCTGCGGGTGCAGTCGGTGACGGATTTGGAAAGGGGGTTTTCAAATTTAGCAGTCACACTGGAATATTATCCCAAATTAGAAAGTATAGTTATCGAGAGAAATTTAGAGGTGCCGATCAATTCACACACCCTAAGTCTTGATCGGGAAATTAAGTCGATAGAAGGACCGTATGTACATGGCATTTATAAGAGGTGAGGTTCACAAATATCAATACACCTGAAGTTGGGCTTCATGGGCTTGTGGTTAGACATCGACCATGAAGTGTGGGTACTCCTGAGTTGATAAGGGAGATTGATTCTAGGAGTGGTCAATTAAAAGGGTTTAATTGATCGGAGCAATTAATTGCTCATAAATTAAATCACGAGAAATTTGTGGGCCTGCTGCCAATTGATGGTGAACCTAGAGGGTCACACACAATACAGTTGGACAGTGACAGTTATAAAAGGGAATGATTGATTTAAAGGTAATTAAATCAATTAATGAACTAAAGTATTAATTCAAGTGGGAGACTAATTAATTAGTTGATCTAATTAATTAAATAATTAATTAAAGTGTTAATTAATTAATTAAGAGAGATATTATTTATTAATTAATATGGACTAGATTAATTAAAGAGTTAATTAAAAGGACTTCAAGACATGGAGAAGTCTTGCAAGGCTAGGTTTTGTGGGAGGCTTATAAATAGAGTTCAACTTGAACTTAAAGAAGGAGAACAACACAAGAACACCTCTTGCACTAAACCCTAGCCGCCACTAGTCCTGCACTGCCAACCCTAGCCGCCGCCCCTTGGCCATGAGCTGCCCTTGTGCCGCCGCCCTGTCTCTTGTTCTTTCTGTGCTAGATCTTGCTCTGCAAGTAGATCTAGACATCCTTTTACTGACAGCCTTCAAGATTCAATTCGTAGCTTAAGATTTGGAGGTGTCACTACAATCCAACTGATGTGGATCAACTCTGGAGGTGAGACAATTGGATCACTGTCTGTGAATCAGAAACAAAACCGGAGGTTGCCACCACCTTGCCTGTGGTGAGGTAAAAATCGCATACCCCCTTTAATTTTGTACTGTTTGTGTTTTAATTCAACCTTTTCGCATATATAAGATGGATCTATGAGTTATGGGGCTGATGGGTATCTCGATAATTTTTTAAATTCCTCACTTTTGTTGATCAGTCAACCGAGATATCCCAACAATTTGAACATAATTTCCCTTTGCGTATTTATTCAGCACTTTGCTAATATTGTAAGTACCATATGGTTTTTCTGTTAATGATCGAAAATGTTCAACGATGACTGATCTCTTCACATATATGCTCGAATTTTTCTCGGGAGTTGCGACTATTCAATTCCAAATAAATAGACGTGTTATCCCTGCTATAAATATAAGGGCCATTTCAAATCATTCTTCAACTAAACTAACTCATAGCGATCGGAGCTCATAGATTAGCAAATAAAATCCGAACCAAACTTATTCCTTTAACTTGAAGCCATGGATAAAATACTAGGTTCTTCGATCGACCCTTCATTGCTCCTGGGCGGTGTAAAAAATAAGGGTCCCTCGAAGGACTCCAAACCGAGCAAGGAGAAATTTTTTTCTAAGAGCTCTCCCGAGTCCCCCAAAACTTCTAAGGGTGGGGACAGCAAGAAAGAGAAACATACCTCCTCTAAATCAAACATAACTATTTCCACCAAGTTCATAACGCCGAAGGAAGAATCCGAGCCTGAAACTGATGGTTCCCTATCAAACCCTTGGACAATTCCAAGCGTGCTCAGATTAGGCAGAAAGCGTCTGAGTCTTCGAGCAAAAGACCTTTGTCTGAAGTCATCATTCCGACCGAGACACTTCAAAAACTCGTGAATGAAAATAAGCCGCTGACTACTGCTTCTGTGACTAATCCCGAGGGTGGAGGGCCGAGCACAAAGGCCAAAATGACTGCTGCTGAGAAAGTTGCAACTGAGCCTAAGCCTCCTTCGAGCCAAGGTGCGACAGAGACCTCGAAGGTCGAAAACCCCTCCGATCGTCCCCCTGTCATCTCAGTTCCAAGGGACGCTTCTTCTGTTCCTGTAGTTCCTGTGGTCGAGCCCCGTGCTGAAGGGACGGTCGAAAATGTTGTCTCGAGCCTTCTACAGGCTCAAATCTCAGTTTCGGATGCAGGCCCTTCTAAAGGGAAAAATCTCTTGCAACTGTTCCAGCTGGGATCGAACTTCTTTCCCAAGTTCGAAAAAATTTGATTTTATTTTCATGTTATTTTTCAGTTCTCTTCCTTCCTCTTTTTTTTTTTATTTTTTATTTCATACATGTTGATATCCTCATCTGTTTGATTTTCTTGTCAATAGGCTGAGAAAGAGTTCCTCGAACTCCGACAGTTGGTCGAGCAGGATGCCACACAACGGGCTGCCCTCATTTTGGAGTTGGAGAAGAAGGAAGCCGAGTTGAAGCATGCCCTGGAGGCTACTAAGGCGCTCGAGGAGAAAATAGATGCGAAGAAAGAAAATGCTGCCAAAGATAAAGGTGAAGAGATCCACCGGCAGCTGGGTAAAGAGCTTGAGGATCTTAAACTCCTTTTCGAGCAGGAGAAGAAGGACTGGGAGCGCCGTGAGAAGGATGCTTATCAGCAAGGTTATAACGCTCGTAGTGAGGAAGTTCGGGAGATATTTTCCGATAATAAGCTTCTCTAAGCTTGCCATTCATTTTCCGACTTGTTGTAATTTGAGAATACTTGAAGTTTAAACTTTGTCTGCCTGTAATATTTTGAATAATTTACTTCGTCGTTTTTTTGTTGAATCTTTGAATCTTGTGATCGGCCTTCGCGCCATTTCATTATTTGATGCCCGACAATAATTCTCTATTGAATAAGTATTAACCCCCGGTAATGTCTACGTTTCCGATCGTAGACAATAACCTTAATATTGTCAGAATAACCCTGTCAAACGTGTCATTCTCGTACAATTTTAATCGAACTGAAACCTCCAAATTAGCCAATTCTTGATCATATAAAAGCCAACTCGTAGATTTCGAACCCGTGTAAGATTGCATGTCAAATTGATAACTGCTCCGCGAATAAATCAAAAATTGTATAATTCCTTCTGCCAAACACTTCCTAAATCATCGGGAAACGGAACAGTCACTGAATCTCGTTCGTCCATCTTAACGAATCCCAGTCGTTGGATCGAGTGCGACTGTTACTATAAAAAGGGTATTTCTTGACATTCCTATGTTTGTCCATTCTCCATTTTATCCACCGTTTCGCTCCGATAATGGTGATCGAATACCTTCTGCTTTCGACCCAGCTCATCGAGTTTAGACTTCGAACCTTATTTGATAGAAACATGAGCGTCCTTAACTCGCTTAGAATATCGACAGGCAAATGTATTCCCGATCTAGAAGGCCAATAAGCCAAATCTAGAAAACCAGTAAGCTACCGATCCTTGCCCTGGGTCAGTCAGCCGAGGATAATACCTTGGTATTGCTGACCACCCGGGATCCGGAGAACTGCTCGACCCACAAAAGTGTTGGTGGAGTACAAGAACCAAGTTCTTCAAGGATGATCGGGTAGTTTTATCATTCCTCTGGCATGGGCCTCCGTTCGGGGGACCTATTGCCACATTGCATTTTCGAAGATGTAATACGGGCGGCGTCGGAGTACGAGGTCAGCAATAAAGTATTCATGCTGCACCTTGAAAAAGATGTCTTAACCTGGAAAGAGATGCACTAGCCCGTTCATCTTCGGAATGGCTCTAAACAATAACAAAAGCCTGCAACTCCCACCAATCAAGCCTAAGAAGAGCCAGTTCGATCGCTTGGCTGGAATGGAAGATCGGGCCGAATATCTCGCGGAGATTCCAAAGCGTGATCGGAATGTAATGCACTTAGCTTGTAATAGGATCGAAACATATCTCTTGTATCTTTGTACCTTTGAAGTTCTGTATCTTTGTAATAGGACCGAAATTGTAAACACTTTCTTCTTCGAAATAAAATTTTGCTTCTGAATTGTGTTGTTCGATCATAAATAGCTGAATGAATCTTTAACTTGAATAACCCGATCGAGCTTGAACTATTAACCGAATCATAACTCCTGAACTTATTTTCCGAGCCAATAACTTAAGAAATAATTCGACAACTAATCACTTAAAATTTCCTTTGGAAAAATTTTGAGTGTGAATATTTAACCGATCATCAGCACTTAGTTGATCATAAATGAAAGACTGGAATCAAACGAACTCTTTAACTGGCGAAAACTGTTGCTATGCCCCTTAGATAAAAAAAAACAAAAATAAATGGGTGAAAGCTGTTGCTATGACCCTTAGGTGAAAGCAGTTGCTATAACCGTCAAAAATTGACTAAGGGTGAAAGCCGTTGCTATGCCCCTTAGATCAAAAAAAAAAAAGGTGAAAGCTGTTGCTATGACCCTTAGGTGAAAGTTGTTGCTATGACCGTCGAAAATTGACTAAGGGTGAAAGCCGTTGCTACGCCCCTTAGATCAAAAACAAAAACAAAAAAAAATGGGTGAAAATTGTTGCTACGACCCTCAGGAACCGACTAAGGGTGAAAACCGTTGCTATGCCCCTTAGATCGGAATTGCAAGTAGATCATCAATTATTAAATCAAAATATTTCTCGGTTATGATGATATTTTGGCCCCCTATACTATCTTGTCAACCATTGGCAGTATAACGCTGGATTAATCATTCTTGGTCGATTAGTTATTGACTTATGAAATTGATTTATCCTCGATCTATTTTAAATATTTGTCCGATTGAGTAATTCGAGCAATAAAGCAGTTGGTATAAAATAAAGACATGAATGAAAATTGAATACAGTTTTATTGATAAACTTTTACAAACAATTACAATCGAGGAATTCGAACGAAAATGAAATTACAAGCTCGAGATTCGACCTATTACAAATTCTAAGGCCTACACTAAGGGTCTCTGAGCGACCAGCAAGGCTGACAAGAGCTAGCTCGACGTCTACATTTCATCCAAGAATGCAAGGATCGGACTACTCTTCGATCAAGCCAACTCCTTACTCTGAAGTAAGGCAGTATGAATTACAAGACGAGGCGATGGAGGTCGGAATTGCGAACCCTTCTCGGACAAGATAAACCCAAGAAATTAGGTTGTCTGCCGTTACTCCAAGCGCCAAGCTTTTCTCCTGTCGATGCTCTAAGCGAAGTTATTTATGTTCGGGATAAAGGCAAATTCAAGAAAATGGCTACGCTTCATAATCTCGAATATTGTCACGAGGGATAAAGACTCCATCACCTCGAACGAAGAAATTATGTCTAGACGAACAACGATCGGATGAAACATTTACATGAAAGGTAAAGGATATGAGGGTGATTTCAGGGATATTTATAGCAAGCACGGGATGGGATAAACGGCTCTAATTTTCCAATCGAAGGGCCACGATACAAGCGGAAAATACGCCGGCCATCACGATTCCTGGAGAATAAGGATAATTTGGATCGTGGATGAGAACTTTCCCACTCCAAACATGAAATTTCCCGTAAATCGACGACCACGATCGGAATTGTTTTCTTCGATCAACACGGCAAGCTTACCTCATGACTAGATATTCTCTTACGGTTGTGATGCTTACCGATCGTGAAAAACACTATCTTATGAATATTCAAGGCAATTAGATATTAGTTGGTTGCCACGGGTTCAAAATTATAGTCTATTACAAGGCATATAATGCTCGGATCAGCTTAGGAATTTATTTTCGAGCGACAGTATTCAAAACATCAAGTTGCCTATCTAGGTTAATTATATCTCAGTCATGTTCAATTTATTCGTTCAATTGACTAATTCGAAGTTTAGTTATATTCGAGCAAAGAAGACAAAAGAACAAACAACAAGAGTTAAGTAGGAAACAACTTTTCATTCATTTTCCGAACAGTTACAAGTGATCTCTCGAGTACAATGATCAAATTCAAGCTCAAAAAAGAAAATTACATCCATTCCTATCCTACTACAAATTCTAAGAGAAAAGCTAAATGGCTTCGAACCTCTAGCGTCGGCACGTAATTCAAAGGTCGAACGTATCGCGGAGCCAATGTTTTTCATTTCAATTACTCGCCACATGACAGTATCAAGGCACACACCCTCGATCGAACCACGGAGCAGAGTGAAGCGAGATCGGAGTCCATCTCCAGGACTCTTAACCAATCTAAGATCATCATCTGTGAACAATGATTGCTATGCCCAATCTTTGTAGCAACCATTGTTCACACCCTAATCCGATCCAGGACGGCAGGAAGCGACCCCAACGGAATTACTCCAAGCAATCTCGAAGGCACCATTCTTCAAGAAACTTCTTGAAGAAGCTGAAGCTCGAGATTGCAAAGGCTTCCACCGAGATCGACCCATAATCCAACCGGATGCAGCGCCAGAATACTGAAATTCTAACCCATCTCAGATATGGGATATCCAAGAAAGCAGGTTGCCTGCCGATATTCTAAGCGCTATTTCTTTTGCCTGTCGATATTCTAAGCGAAGAAAGTATGTCGGAAAGGACGAGGTCGAAAAAGAAGGTCCTAGTTCTAATCTCGAACTCCATTATTTGGTAAATGGTATGGGACATGTTGATCAGGGTATTTAAAATTCGAGAGGTAAAGTCCAGACAAGGCATTTGCAGAAAGTAAAAATGCGATGGTAAAATTGGAACTATTTAGGCCATCTCCAATGGAGCAGAGCTAGCCCGGGGCCCAAGCCCTGCCTGGTCGTCTCCAATTACAGGGCTCCGTGGAGGAATTAATTCCATTTTTTTCCTTTGCCCACTCTCACCTATTAATATTATAGTTTTAATTTTTTTTAATATTAATATTAATAATAGTAATAATAATTTGTACTCGTAATTTAATTATTAATTATATTAAAATATTAAAATTTTAGAGAGTGAATAATTAAAGTAACTTAAAATCAATACATAATACGCAATACAACAAACAAGGAAGGAAATACGACAAACAAGAAAGGAAATACAAGAAACAAAATAACTTCCAATCAGAAAACAAGTTTGCCCCCTTAAACTTATCTTTGAGTTGAACTTTCTCCTATGAACTTATACCCTTGTTGTACTTTACCCCTTGAACTTTCAGAGATTAAGTTCAACATTAATGTAAGTTCAGAGTGGACATTGGAAAACATTTAAGTTCAGAGGAGAAAATACAACTTGATTGTAAGTTTAGGGGGCTATTTGAAATTTTGGTTTTCCTTACCAAATCTTAAATGACGATTAAGTCCTCAAATTAGTATCATATAGTCTCGGGTAATTAAGTCATTGCGGCTTTGTGACATATAAATTAGATCTGCTAGGGTTTCGATTGGGGCTCTCACAACCTCAGTGTAAGCGGCGCAACCTTCTCTCCTTAAGGCAGTGTAAGCGGCGCCACCATCTCATCGAATTTTTAAATCTGCAATTCATCATCATTACCATATCTTTCTCTTCATTTTACGCATAATTATTGTGTGGATATGTATTTTATGTTTCAATGTCCAATAAATGATAATTATGGAGAATCAGGCGCGTCCGCGCCCCGTTCCCGCAGCAGGGCTGCCCCGAGCCCTCGTCCCAGCCCGTTCCAGCCCGCAAGCCACCC
Source organism: Penstemon eatonii (assembly GCA_038501285.1). Classification (NCBI taxonomy): domain Eukaryota; kingdom Viridiplantae; phylum Streptophyta; class Magnoliopsida; order Lamiales; family Plantaginaceae; genus Penstemon; species Penstemon eatonii. The sequence continues at coordinate 51,699,418 of CM076715.1, read as the reverse complement.
CGCCCTGAGCCCTGCTGCCGTCTCCAATCGTTTCTCCTCCCGACCCCGGCCCCGCCCCGGTCCCAGAAGGATCCATTGGAGATGGCCTTATAGTTGAGGAGAAATAAGATCGACGGATTAGATAACACTTCGCGGACGGCTGTGATCTCAGCGATAAATGCGCCAACCGTTCCACTTCCCGAGAAGTAGGGTCCTGTTTGGTTGGGAAAAGAAGAATCTTCTCAACTCACGATCGGTATTTCCAAACTAAGATCAAATTAGGGATAGATCTAACAGCGGGTTTTTCTCTTATTATAACTTACAAAAAAAAATGTAAGGATGGAGAATTAAATGACTCATGGCCGAGAAAATTTGGGTACTACGATCGAATAACTTCAACAATAGGCATTAGAATGCAACGGCTTTTAAAATCCCTCTAAGAGATGTTTTGGAAATACTAAGCATCGGGAATGATTTAAGTTTTATTATTTGTTCTCGATTCAAGCAATGATCCTCGGATTGAGGTGTTCGGTCGATTTCTATCCTTAACCATTATATTCGATCAACAGTGCAAATTCGGAAGATTAATGCAAGTATTATTATCAACAATTTACGCTCGATGAGAGACGCTCAGATTAAAGAGTTCGTTTGATTCCAGTCTTTCATTTATGATCAACTAAAGCCGTCAATTTTTTTTTTTTGATCTAAGGGGCATAGCAACGGCTTTCACCCTTAGTCAATTTTCGACGGTCATAGCAACAACTTTCACCTAAGGGTCATAGCAACAACTTTCACCCATTTTTTTTGTTTTTAATCTAAGGGGCATAGCAACGGCTTTCACCCTATGTCAATTTTCGAGGGTCGTAGAAACAACTTTCACCCGAGGGTCGTAGCAACAGATTTCACCCATATATATTTTTTTTTATTTTGATCTAAGAGGCATAGCAATGGCTTTCACCCTTAGTCAATTTTCGACGGTCATAGCAACAACTTTCACCTAAGGGTCATAGCAACAGCTTTCACCCATTTTTTTTGTTTTTGATCTAAGGGGCATAGCAACAACTTTTACCCTTAGTCAATTTTCGATAAGAGGCCTAGTGTCGATCTTGAAGATAATAGATAATTCGTAGAGATGCACAGAAACGATGAGAAAATTCGAACATAGTAATATTTCATTGATTTCTTCAATAGTAGGAGACATAATAGATCCGAATAAAGAAAAATTAGGAAAAAATTAATTTTGTATTGATCTCCTAAAATGACAAATAAAAGTAAACATGTTTTTTTGTTTTTTGGGTTAAAGGGACAAATAAAAGTATCTTGATTATCTTTCATATTTTATTGATTCAGTTTCCCTTGTATTATATGCTTATTGTTTTCCAAATATTTTATTAATTCTCCGCTTGTATAAATACCCAATTCTAATAAAATACCCAGTTCTAATAAAACATATGAACTTTTACCATACTCCACACTATTATATCAATAACACTGTACAAAGACAACTTCAAAGTTTGAAACTGCATTTATTTAGACGAACAAAATACAAACAAAAGACAGCATCAAAGTTGACACTGCATGCACTTATTCAGACTAACAAAATACAAAAGACAGCCTCAATGTTGACACTGCACTTATTTAGACAAACTATTATTATTAGATTGACATATTTTCTTTAGTTGTACGAAGCATGATTGGCATGAAAATAAGCCTCAATAGCCTTGAACATTGCATTTGTTATTTCATTTCCTTCCTTGACTTTGTCTTCTATAATGTATTGGTCATTTCCTTTGGTATGGTATGTACTGATGGTTTTGCACACAGATCCTCCGTTCGAGGCAGCTTCAATTTTCATAACGTAAGATATGGAATCAAGAGCATCACCCAAACCATCGCCTTTGACCAAACTGAATTTGTAAGTGCAATTGGCCTCGTCTATTTCGTAAACACGATGTGATGCAATCTTGTATGGGCTCGCTGCATTACAAGTTCAACAAGTAATTTTGAAATTTTCCATGTTCAATAAGTGGCACAACTTATAAAATTGTTCTATTTGCAATAAAAATAATTTCATAAAAATTAATCTGAATATCAGTCATATATATATATATATATATATGATATTTTAGGTCATAAAAAGAGCTAATTTTACTAATTTACGAAAATATCCATGAAATTTAAACTAGAATCAGAGAAGTACAACATACATGCACTTTAGAAATTCCTGATAAATTATAATATTAAGGGTTCAAATAAGTTCAGTTTGTATATGTTAGAAATTTTAAAATATTTTATATATATTATCAACTCTTACATATGAATACCAAAATTTAAATATGAAACGTATTAAAAAAATTAATTATTGTCTTAATATCCCTAAGGTTATGTAGAACAATAGATTTATCACACTCAAAATCATAAAATTATAAAATTACAATTGCATTAGTTTGACATTATAGAAGTCTCCAGACCCCAATCCAAAATAAATAACTTTAAAAACTATACTTTACTAATAATAATATTGAAATTGACTAGTTTTCAAAAGAAAAAAATACGATTTTACTTCCGTGTTTCTAACAGTTGTATATATATAATAATTATAGAGTTGATAAGAATATATATACAAAGACACACACACATTAATTAATGTTTACCTTCTCCAAAAGTAACTAGTTCAAGAGTTCAAGCTCCACCATCTCCCTTAAGAATTTGGACACTCTTTATAGCTTGAGGCAAGATCTTAGGGAGGAGATTGTCTGCCTCAAGGACATACACTTTGAACACTTCCTTTGTTGGGATTGATAAGGTAATATCGTGCTCATAAGTTACCACACCCATGATAAATTTCTTAGCTAAATATAGAAAATTGCTAATGCATGAACTAATATTTATAGGTGAAGCCAACACACTTTATAATGTAGGAATTTGGAAACATATGTAAAAAGTTTGTCATTTGTGATTCATAAATTAAATATTCTATAGTTGCAAATTGGAATAAATAAAGTAGCTTACCAAAATAGTATTTCAGATGTGGATGCTTGGATGTTGTGAATTGATTTTTCGTGCATTTAATTTAATGTATAATAATAGCTCAATTTTTTTTTGAAGTTTTAATTTAGCCAAAATGGCGAAAATATGTAAGAATATCTAATTAATATGAAATATGATCATTTAAATTATTGTGTAGTATATCGTATTTTAATGATTATTATGTGATAAATTATACAAATGAGTTGATTTTATATCTTGTTATCTTGTAACTTATTTGGGAAAAATGCATATTTAGTCACCCAAGTTTAACTCCAAACACACAATGGTCACTCAAGTTTCAGGAATAGTATATATAGTCACTCAAGTTACAATTAATAGCACCATTAATCACCTAATTAACTGTAATTAACAGAGTTAACAGAGAGATAACAGAATTGAGGCTTGCAACATGTGTCCAGCAAATGAAAAAGAACAAAATTGAGAAATTGTGGTTGAATAAAATTTGACATAGGCTACCCAATATCAACCTACATAAGCCACTCCAAATACTTTCATTTCTTCTACCAGAGACATTTATACTCATTTTAATGTGAACACTCATACTGTTGGACGAAGATGAAGATGAGTGCAAAGGAAGTCAAGAAGATAAGGGAGGTTTTGATGATTTCCAAAACATCAAAATCAGCTAAGTAAGGACTGCTTAGAACCCTCAGAAGAATTTTGATCAAGAAAGAAGACTATCAAAAGGATCAAAATTCAAGGTACAGAAGACTACTGATCTTATGCTGAATTCAAAACCAGAAGGGTAGGTTATCAGCTGACTCAATTCAGATGAGTTCAAGTTTTGATCAGCAGAGTATCTATCAGACGGGTCACTTCCATCAGAAGAGTGGAAGAGATCAAGGAGTCTGCCCAACGGTAATAAATGCACTTGGAGTAATAAATGCTGCAAGAGAAGGGTATTAATGGCAAATGATTGAAGACATTCTCGGATCAGCTGAGTGCATTAAATGCGACTGACAGGAAATTACAGCAGACTGTACAGTGCAACAGTTGCAGGGAGCCGTTCTAGATTTTGGGGGACTTGTACTTCGCAATTTGAAATCTATCCTTCTTCAACGGATACATTTTCAAATCCAATTATAAATAGAGCTGAATTCAAGAGTTAGAGAGAGAGAGAGAACACAATAATTGAGACCTTTCGCGTAGCAAAATCTCTTAAGTCTCAAAATCTCAAGAACAGCTCACTCGTCTGCTGAAGTCATTTGTTGGCGGAAGCTTATCTTGAATTTGATGAGAACAAATGTCTTTGATCTTTTTCATCATTGATATCAGCCAAGTTCTCCTTCAACTAGGCGTGTGTGCTCCAACTTAAGTGAATCGAACTTTTCTTTCACATTAGAAAGTAAAATTTTATGTAAAAAATTCTTTTGGTTTCTTGAACAAGGAATGGATTTTGTGTATTTAGAGTTGAAAAACTTTCTCTTGAGTGTATATGCTAAGATCTATTTCTTATATTTATGTATAGATAGCTATGAAAAAAATTAAACTCATACCATGACTCTCTCAAAGAACATGAAAGCAGTGTTCTTAAAACTGGACCGGTCATTGAATCGGAAGTCCTACTGGTTACTGGTTCGATTGGTTAGATCGGATAAACCACTGGTTCGATCGGTATAACCGGTGTAACTTTATTATTATGTAATATTTATATATAATTTTTTAGATTATCTTAAATACAATTATAATTCAAGAAATTATCATTTTTTGCAATTATAAATTTTTATTGTTTCATGCAAATAATAAAAATATCATAAAAATTAAGATTCATGTCAAAAATATAAATCTCAAGTATTCCTCAAAGATACATACATTCAAAACAAGACAATAAAATTAAAAGTTCATCTCATTTTCAAAGTTTTGGCTTGTTCATTTGGGTTTTATTGTTGTAAGTTGATGTTTATATGGTAATTGATTTGCATAATCTCATACACAAAATAATATTATTCACAATGATGAGAAAATGATTATGTACTTCATTATGTAAAAGAAAATGTATTATTGCATTGATTGTCAAAACACCAAAATAATAAATATTATTTCAATTAAATTATAGACTTGCAATTCTATTAAATGTTAAACAAGAGTTCATATAAATAACAATAACAAAAAAATCTATAAATTTAAAAAAGAAAAATTAAGTGACCACTGGTTCACTGGTTTTATCGGTTAACTGGTTTGACCTGTTTTGGAGCTGGTTATACCGGTTCGAACTGGTTAATTAGGATACTGATTTTTAGTGGTGAACCGGACCGAACTGGGGACCGGTTAGCGGTTGAACCAGTTCAACCGGCAGGTCCGATCCGGTTTTCAAAACACTGCATGAAAGTCTCAATTTATGATCAATGTTTTAAAAATTGGTTCGGACATCGAACCGGTAGCCTTACTGGTTACTGGTTAGACCGGTTTAACCGTTTTAATCACTGGTCCAACCGGTGTAACGTCATTATAATATAATATTTTAATATTAATTTTAATGGATGTAATCAACTATTTAAAAATATATATTATTCATTTTTCAAGTTTATTTCCATAAACTAAATGTTTATCTCATGATCAATTATTTTTCCTACAAAATTTGAGTTGAGAATGAATGGTAGCAATAAAATTACAAGTATGATAACGTGATATCAACGCAATAATTCAAATTATAATAAACACCATACCAAAAACAATAATTTTATTACTAATCATCTATGAAAAGAGAAATTATTGATGAATTTTGCCATTGAATTATATATGAAAAAGTAAAAATACTTGAATTTCGTGGAAAAAATGACTTTTCTAATGAATTTGATACCCAAATATATTTATATAACTTATTATACATTAGATTTTTTTGGTTCTTGTTAATTTTGTTTAAATCAAAGTGAAAAATAGAAGAACAGATATGAGAGTATTATTGAAGTTTAAAGGTTGTGGAAGAGAAATGAAAATTCGTAGCGTAAACTTTTTATTTTTATAAGTGAACCAGTGGTTCAATCGATTCACTGTTTCATTGGTTTTACTGGTTTTTTCCGCTTCAAACTGGTCAGGAACAAAGCTGGTTTTGGAGGATTAATTGGACCGAATTGACAACCAGTTACCAATTAAATCGATCAATCTGGTCCGATTTTTAAAACACTGTTTATAACTACTCTCTCTTAATATTTACTGTACATTCAATATGTGATATGTTGATTGTCAAACAAAACACCCAAACTGATAGCATCTAAATCAAGAATTCAATTTTTTCTTTTATAATAATTCAATAAATAATTACCAATTTAAATAACAAGGATAAAAACTGAGTTAAATTACACATCATAGAATAAGTATTGAAAACCCAAACTTTAACACCATAAATAATAGCAGTCATCTTCTTATTATTAAGTTCAAAGGTACTTTAAGTCAATTACGACAACCCTAAAGTATACAAGAGAAGCAAACACGCACCGTCTTTTTATTTGAGACAGAGACTAAAAAATAAAATAAATAGTCACATTTTTAAAGAAAAAATCTCAAAACACTTTATTATCAAGTAATTACAATCATTAACAATAAGGGTAAAATTGATAAAAAAAAAATTTAATTTTGTATTGAACTCTTAAAGTGACAAATAAAAGTAAACAATTTATTTTTTTGGGGTTAAAGGGACAAATAAAAGTATCTTGATTGATAAATCTTTCATATTTTATTGATTCAGTTTCCCTTGTATTATAGACTTATTGTTGCCGAATATTTTATTGATCATCCGCTTGTATAACTACCCAATTCTAATAAAACATATTAATTTTCACAATACTCCATACTATTATAGCAATAACACTATGTACAATGACAGCGTCAAAGTTTGACACTGCACTAATTTAGACAAACAGAATACATTAAATGACATCATCAAGTTGACACTTCATCAGATAAACAAAATACAAAAGACAACATCAAAGTTGACACTGCACTTATTTAGACTAACTATTGTTACATTTTTTCTTTAGTTGTACAAAGCATGCTTGGCATGAAGATGAGCCGCAATGGCATTGAACATTGCCTTTGTTCTTTCTTTTCCTTCCTTGATTTTGTTTTCTATAATGTGTTGGTCTTTTCCTTTGGTATGGTAAGTACTAATAATTTTGCACACAGATCCTCCGTCCGGGCCAGCTTTAATTTTAATAGCGTAAGAGGCGGAATCAAGAACATCATCCAAACCTTGGCCTTTGACCACACTGAATTTGTAAGTGCAATTGGCCTCGTCTATTTCGTCAACACGATGTATTACGCTCTTGTATTACAAGTTCAACAATTAATTTTGAAATTTTGCATGTTCAATAAAGTGCCACAACTTATAAATTTGCTCTATTGGCAATAAAAATAAATTTCAAAAAAAATAAAATGAATATCAATCAATTTACGAAAATATCCATGAAAATTAAAACTAGAAACTAAAGACGTGCAAACATACGTGCACATTTAAATATTCCTGATAAATTATCTATTCTACTACTAAAAGTGTGAATAGTTTAAGTTTTTTTCTTTTTTTCTGAAGACAAAAATGCCCTTATTCAAATTGTTAAGTATATTAATAAAATGTAATTAGACATGAATATTCCTTCAATGTTTTCATCAAAAATTTGGTAAGAAAATATTTTAAGAAAATTTGTGACTTCCTTTCTTTCTAACTAAGCACCATGAATATGGAAGAAAAAAAAAAGTATATTCATATTAGAGGGAAAAATGCATATTTAGTCACCCAAGTTTAACTCTAAACACACAATGATCACTCAACTTTCAGGAATAATATATATAGTCACTCAAGTTACAATTAATAACATCACTCATCATCAACTCTATGACATTTGACGGACAAATAACGGAGTATCATCACGAGACAGGCACAAGCATTAAAACCAAATGATAAGGTTAATGAAATAATTTGAGATATACTTAAAAGTAATTGAAGAAGTATAATTATTTAAGTTGAAAATTCGGTAAATACAGGTGAAATCATTGAGTGAAAATATGTGAAAATTGGGTGAAAACATGTGAAAATTGGTTAAAATGAGTGAAATCAATAAAATGAAAAAAGTTCATCCAACGAAAACAATGTCAAACCATTAAAAATGGTTTAAACCGAAAAAACTAAAGAAATCGATAAAAATACACATGATGAAGTTAATAAATTGAATAATATTCATTAATGTAATTATTTATGACATAAAGGAATTAATTTTACTCTGATTTAACCGTTTTTCGTCGGGTTAATTTAATATCAGTGAATTTGTGATATCGGGGGTTTGGATATTGAATTATTCAGTATATTGGGCTCTGTTACTTTATTCTGGATGGATCGTTTACAAAGAAAAGCAATAATCAAAGGCAAGAAGTAAAACCATTAACAAAATTAAGAACACAACGATATGAAGGTAAAATTCTGCAATAATAATGGATATTATTGAGTTCTATTGTTATCAATGTATTCTTATGTAATCTCAGAATTAAGAGAATTCGTAGTTGTCTCATACAATGAATAACTAGGTATATATATTACGCTAAACCTAGTATTACAAGGAATCATAGTCCTGCTTGGACTCGGCCCAACTATCCTTCTTGGGTCCGGAGTATAATCTTTACTCGGAGCGAGCAGCATTTGGCAGGGTCCGTAAGAAAATCCCGATCCTTTATAATTGGTCGAATCGATCTTATAATCTTTGTTCGATCTGATCAGTATGTAGGGTGCGAAATAGCCCCCATCAGTACTCCCTCACTTCTTCGAGCGTATAGACAATAGGAGCTCGTAGAAGTAGATAAATCTGGTCGACTGTTTCTTTTCTATGAGCGGAGCCTCGTTAAAAACCTTACTTAAGAAAAAACCCAGTGGGAAAAAATCTTATGTAAGGAAAAGAGTGCTACGTATCATAGATAGTCGTTTCTTCTGTCTAATCATGGATCGCCACGCGTCTATTCAGGAGGCTTTTTGTATCCTTCCATTTTTGGCGGGAATTTGAGTAGCTGCGATGAGTTCGAAACGTCTTTTCTCATTTCCTTATAAATAGGTGACTTTCGAGTTTGCCATTTCTCTTTTATATTTGCTTTTAGATCGCAGTCATTTTCTAGTTTGGTCGTTCGTCGTATAAAATTTTCCTTTCATCGACCTTCTTCTTCCGAGAACTAGAATATAGATGGCTTCCGTTAGAAGATCTTCTTCTTCTCCTAGAGAGATCATTGCCCCCGATAACGAGGAGGAGTTACATTCTAATCCTCTGGGTGAACAGACTATGGTATCTGACCTTGTTATCCCTGTAGAAGATACTTACAAGGTACGAATCCTTTCCGATGCGGATGTAGCCGCCCGAGCCAAAAAGGGCAAAGGTACTGTTCCTCAGATTTCTGAACCAATTGAGGATGTAGCTTGCGCATATACAGAGGAAACATTCCCTGAAGTCGTGAATAACTATACCAAATATTTTCCGGAAGGTTCTGAAATAATTCTTCCTTCCCCTACTGATAGGGTCACTTCTCCACCGGAGGGATGTCGAGCCTTTTATACGGCTCACTTTAATAGCGGACTGCGTCTTCCTTTGTCTCCCCTTTTTCTGGAAGTTCTAAAAACGTTCAGCGTGTGCTTGACACAACTGGTTCCAAATTCTGTTGCTTTCGTGGTTTGTTTTTCCGTTCTGATGATTGCAAAGGGATTTAAACCTTCTTTCCGTAACTTTACGCAACTTTTTCGTTTTAATATTTCTAGTTCTTCAAACCGTGGATACTTCTTCGCTAGTCAGCGGCCCAGCCGAGCAATCTTTGATGCTCCGGTTTCTAGTAATCCTTCCTGGAAATCTCATTTCTTCTTTGTTCGTCCTCCGTCTAATCTCCGTTTGGCGGATGGTTCGACCACGCCTTTCTCGTGGGATCATGGTTCCAGGTGGATTCCCGGAGGTCGCTCACCGACTGGTGAACTTGTTCCTGACGATGTACAGTTTATCACTGAGATTCCCGAGATGCGTACAAACAAATATCAAAGCGCTCTTCTGATTGGGGAATCTTTTCTTCGTAGGGCGGGGTTAAGTGTCCATAATTTTCCCATCAGTTCATCATCTGAACCTCTAGGTTAGCATTTTATTTGATCTTTAGTATTGTCACTATACTTTTCATAAGAAGAAATTAACTTTATTTTGTTTCTTTTTCAGCTCATATGGTAGAAAACTCCCGACATTCTTCGAAGGGAAAAATGGTGCTGTCGAAATCTTCCAAGTCAGTGGAGAATAATCCTATCGAGCAGAGGGCGTCTCGGAAAAGGAAATTGGAGTTGGGTCACGAATCCGAGGAGAATAGAGAGGAATCTCCGGATTCTTCACGTGAGTCCCCTATTCGTCAGGGCATGGGATCCGGTTATCCTCCGCTTCATCTTAGAACTTCTTTGGGTATTCGAGGATGTCGCAGCTGGTCAATGCCTCACCCATCTGATAATCCAGCTAACAGGAAGAGGAGCTACTATGGACGTTCTGGTGACGACCTTTCTTTACTCGGGGATAAACATCCAAATCCTACTCTGGTCGAAATGATCGAGGATCACTTAGAGGGAAGGAGGGCCGCCGGTTATTCCGAGAAGGATTCTCTTATTCATGATAATAACGAGAATGCGGTCGATAAGGCGACCCGTATTCTTTTATCTGGCGTTCTTACTCGCGATCTTAATAAGCTTCTTCATAAGGATCCTTTGGAGAAATTCCAGCGAGCTTCTCTTTACGCTGAAAAGGTGAGATCCTTTTCTTTCTATTATTCTGATGAAGTGATCTTCTAGGATTTTCTTTAATTCGCTAATTCGTTTCTTTCTGACCCCTTTGTTATTTCAGGTTAACACCTGTCTGACATCGTACGCCTATGAAAATTCTCTCTGGAAACAACAGTGCGATTTTCTTGAAGAGAAGTATAAAGCTTTACTTCATAAATCTTCCGGTTCAGAAGTTGGTCCTTCGACATCTTCCTCTGTTCCAGTCGTAGAGACTCGTGCTGCCGGGACCGAAGATCAAGAAACGATAGATAGGGTGATAGAGGTTTCTCGTGCTCAAGAACAAGCCAATCAAATGGCAAGAAAATTAGAGGAATTGCAGTTGCAGAGCACGACTCGAATTAGTGAGCTTGAATCTCAAGTATCAACCCTTGAAGCTTCTTTAGAGGAGTATGAAAATGATGTCCCACTTAGGCAAAGAGATCGATATGTTAGGAAATCTGACGAACAAGTTGTTCGTGAATTCCTCAACTCTCCTGTTCATACGGCGTTGGTGTACCGGATGGTCGGCCCTCTTCTTGAGAATACTTTTAAAAAATCGATTCATCAACTGGTCGCTTTGGAGATGATCGACGATCGTCGGAAGGAATATTTTAAGGCAGCTCATATCCGGTTGAACCGTTATGGCGAGCTTTATTCTTCTTCCGAGGTTCCAGATGTCGAATATCAAGGTTTTCCTCTGGCTCATCTTGTCGAGGAATTTGGAAATCCATTGCCGATTCCTCCTTCTGATGTTAACGATGAGCTCGATAATACTTTCATCGATCCGGTAGACGAAGAGGAAGAAGGAGACGATACAGGCATGACTGAGGACGTCGATAGTGAGCAGAAGATTCCGGAAAGCGACCAGGCTTCTTGAAATAGTGATTTATTTTTGAAATAATCTTTGTAATTATCCGCTTGTAGGTTTAATTGTAGCTTAGCTTTTCCTACTTTGTACACTTAAACGTTTCTTATTCTGACAGTCGTGTCCTTTCACATTCGCTGTAATGATTCAGACAAGTCATTTAATTTGCCGTAATCATTATGTATGTGTCTTTTCAAATTCTAGCGTTTGCTCCAAGGTCAGTTTTCCTGTTTCGCGCCCTTTCTTCGGGTCAGTCGCGTCTTTTCGTGTAGTATAAATACGAGAGGTAAAATTTGACTTGTTTTTTACTGCTATTCTCCTCTCTTAACAGAATACTCTTTCTTTAGCTAGTCGATAAACTTTCTCGATAGTAATTTGTATTTTTCTTTAGTACGATCATGAGTAACCTTTTCGGTAATACTTCTAAGCGACCTTCTCGTGAGGGCGCTAGAGATAATAGATCTAAAAAATCTCGAAGAGAAGGGCCTTCGATGGAGCCTCCTCGTTCGTCCTCAGTTAGTAGTTCGATGATCGATACTCCTATTACCACGTTCCAACCTTTATCAGAAGTTAGTTCGTCGCTCCTCCAACCAAACTTTTCTTCTACCCCCGCGGGAGGTAATAGGTCTTCCCCAGGTCGATTAGCTTTCGGAGACCCATCCAACATGGAACAGGTTTACGACATACCTGTTTCTTCAGGTTTTTCTTCTTACGAGTATGAATCTCATGGGGGGGATTTTGTTAGTTCCCTTCCTTTTTCTACTTCTACTGCCCTGCTAGTTAGTGAAGGGCAAGTCGGTGATGGTTTTTCTGTCAATCCTTCCATAACGCAGTCTATTTCGCAATATGGTCTTGAATATCTGTTTCATGATACCACTGTAACGACTGCTTCTTTTGAGTCTGGGGGACCTTCTGGAGGTCGATCTGGGTCGAGGTCTGGTCGTCGGACCGTTATATCTGCTTCCGGCAAAGAGACCTCTGTTAGTCCCGACGAGAGGGACTCCCCTCGTCCGTTAGATGATCGCTGCGTGCTTATGCAGGTTAATGACATTCTTTTGTCGGAGACTCCACGTTCCGACGGTGTCCCTTTGACAAGCGAACTGCCTGGTTCTGTTGAACCTGATGCTTTGTCTTGGGACTTAGGCATGAGTACTATTTTGCCCGGCGAATTGAGGAAGCTCGAAGGTACTTCCAATGTTCGCCTTGTTCAATCTCTGGTGAAGATATGTGAACAGGTAAACATATTTCGAACATTTTTCCTGTTCTTCGTTTTGAATTCTTTGTTGTACGGCGGTTTTTCTTACTCTTTCTGTTTTTAGGGCAAGTATTTTGCACTCCAGCTGGGTGTGCAAAATGATGAACTGTGGAATAGTCGGAGAGCTCTTCAAGGTCAGCTGGAGTCGGAGAAAGCTAAAACCAGGGGTTTTGAGCTGCAGCTGCAACTTGCTAAAGATGATCTCCAAAAGTTAGAGGCTAACCAAGTTATTCTTGAGAAAGAGAAAAGCGACCTAGTTCATGCTGCCGCGTCGGCAGAGGGATCTCGTCAACAGGCATATGATGCCGGTTATGATGCCGGTTATCTTAAACGTCAGGAGGAGTTGATGGCGTTTGCTGGTAACCTAACTCCTCGGAGGCCTGTTTCTGCTGGTCGACCCTCTGGCGATTCTTCTCAATGATTTTTATTCATCCTGGCAGACCTTGGACTGTCTCTTTTTTTTTTTTTTTTTTTTTTTTTTTTTGATGCCCAGCTTTTGTGTAGTTGTTCGGGCAGAGATTTTTGTATTGGGAGATTAGATTGGAAAATATGATCTCTTCTGTAGGCAGATTCTTGCCTTGATTCTAATGATATATCTTGTTCATATATGTTATTGCTATGCACAAATATATCATCATGTAGTAATTGACCAAGATTAGTTTACTTATCTGATTTTTATTTCTGCGGAGAGATTTGAGTATGGAGAAAGTAAGCTTGATCCTGCTTTGGTCACTTTTAAGATAACCGAACGGTACAATATTTGCTTCGCATATTTAATCTTTGTTGATTTATCCAGCCGATCGTCGTTGTGTAAACCCTTAGCTGTCTGGTCGATGCTCGATTCATGCCTTATAAATTTGTCCTTATATGACATATATCTTATATAAGGAGGTTATTGATCCTCCTGTTGAATTTCAGTTTTTCTTTTCTTCAAATGGAAATTTTCATTTAGGTGCTTTTCACCTATCCATGTCTTCCATCATTAGCTTTTCAATTATACATTTCTCTAGCCAGTATATCATACTCTTGATATGGGAGGAATTGGAAAATGTAACAGTCCTGGCCAGATCTGACCCGTTCAGACCTCCTTCAGCAATTCTTTGGAAAATTAGGCAGTGACGGCCTTATAGTTTCGAATAGGGAGGGCTATTCTCCTGATTTCGATTGTCAGATTTCTTGGATTCCAAATGGAATTCTTGTATGGCCACTTAGTAGTCCCCCAATGATGTATGAGGCAGTTACGACCCCCATATTGTGGAGGCTCTGGTCGTTTTTAAGCAATTATCCTCTTTCAACGGTTCAACTTTGCATGCCTTTGTTGAGGAGTTCTTAATATATTCTATTAGGCGACCCTCATATATGATCGTGCAGATCGTTTTGGTCTTTGAACTTCTTTTAAGTTTTCTTGGATTATTTCGTTGATCGATTCGATCTGTAGATTTGTTTGTCATCGATCAGTTGAGTCGATCAGACGGGCGCCGTTCCAACTTACTAGCATTTATTTCGGGAAGTCAAAGGGTCGCGTTCTCATCCCTTGATTAAACTCCTATCGTCCGTAGGATCATTCTCACGAGCGCCTATAAATAAGTTGGCAGTTTCCTTATTTTCCATTCATAACAATGGATATCTCGGTTTCCTTAGATTTCATTTTGCCTTCGGACCCCATAATGTTCAAGAAATCACATTATCGTGATTTGTTCGTTCGCAGTAAAGGAATTGTCCCCAGTCTTGTATTGACGGGTCCCATGTCAGCCCTTCCTTGTATCGACGGATCCCATGAGATCTCTGCTTTGGTCTTCATCACCTTAGAGGTCCGTGGTTTTCGTCTGCACATGGGGGGTTCATACTTGCCAGTCACCCTCGCTCTTGGATGTGACTTCCGGAGTGATAGATCGCCGGGGTGGCTGGTAAACTTACCGTTTCACGACGGTCCCGAAGAGATGCTGCTCTAGAGTAAAATGTTTTATAGATAAAGTAAAAGCAGTATCTTCTTCTGGGTGAGTGAGCATTGCTAGCTTATCTGGCTGGTAGTGTTCATTTCATCTGGAATCACATATGATCTTCAGAGCCCTGCCATCGAACCAAAGAAGTCGACCATCCTGAGCAGCATGCTTCTTAGGTGGTTTATTATGATCGATGAGGTACTAGGGAGGAGATTGGTGTTTCCGTGGACATTGTCGTGAAGATAGTCGATCCCATAGGATCAATTTAACTAGATCATTGTAACGATCTTTAGATAGCAAGCAGATTTTTGTAACGTAGGATATTTGTATGTAATTGATTTGATGAATAAAATATTATTTATTTCTTGCATCTTCTTTGTCGTTTGATAATTTTATTTACGAGGAGTAATTTCCGAGCAGATGAATTCATACTCGATTCATCTTTCAAAACTTTAGGAGTATCAGCGGATCTTTTTTAGATCGTTAGGAGTAGATCGAGGAGTTTTTATTGAGCGGATCAATGTATACTAGACTCGTTTGTAATTATACTTAGGTTTTTAACCCAAAAGTCTTTTAATCATTGAAAACATATCGAGGAGTTTTATCGAGCGGATCGATGTTTACTCAACTCGTTTTATTATGACTTAGGTTTTTAATACCAAAAGTCTTTCAATCGTTGTAGATATGTCGAGGAGTTTTTATCGAGCGGATCGATGTTTACTCAACTCGTTTTATTTAGACTTAGGTTTTTAGTACCCGAAGTCTTTCAATCATTGTAGATATACCGAGGAGTTTTTATCGAACGGATCGATGTTTACTCAACTCGTTTTATTTAGACTTAGGTTTTTAATTCCAAAAGTCTTTTTGATCGTCGAATATATGGGCGAGGAGTTTGTATTGAGCGGATCAATGTATACACGACTCGCTTTTGAATATATCGAGGAGTTTTTATCGAGCGGATCGATGTTTACTCACTCTCTTTTTTTTTATTAGACTTAGGTTTTTAACCCAAAAAGTCTTTTTTGAAGATATATCGAGGAGTTTTTATCGAGCGGATCGATGTTTACTCTACTCTTTTTTGATTAGACTTAAGTTTTTTAACCCAAAAAGTCTTTATTGAAGATATATCGAGGAGTTTTTATCGAGCGGATCGATGTTTACTCTACTCTTTTTTATTTAGACTTAGGTTTTTAACCCAAAAAGTCTTTATTGAAGATATATCGAGGAGTTTTTATCGAGTGGATCGATGTTTACTCTACTCTTTTTTATTTAGACTTAGGTTTCTAACCCAAAAAGTCTTTATTGAAGATATATCGAGGAGTTTTTATCGAGCGGATCGATGTTTACTCTACTCTTTTTTATTTAGACTTAGGTTTTTAACCCAAAAAGTCTTTATTGAAGATATATCGAGGAGTTTTTATCGAGCGGATCGATGTTTACTCTACTCTTTTTTGTTTAGACTTAGGTTTTTAGTACCTGAAGTCTTTCAATCGTTGTAGATATGTCGAGGAGTGTATATCGAGCGGATCGATGTTTACTCTACTCGTTTTATTTAGACTTAGGTTTTTAATACCTGAAAGTCTCTCAATCATTGTAGATATATCGAGGAGTTTTTATCGAGCGGATCGATGTTTACTCAACTCGTTTTGTTTTTGTGGTCGGAATGAGGAGTGTTTATTGAGCGGATCAATGTATACTCGACTCATTATAATTTAGACTTAGGTTTGTCACCAAAAAGTCCTTTATGCCGTTGACATAAATCGAGGAGTGTTTATTGAGCGGATCAATGTATACTCGGCTCGTTTTGTTCTAATATTTATCAATATGCTAGTGTATTTCCACAGAGCGTTAATCGAAATAATCGATGTATAGAAAATGCTAAAATTTTTACTAATTGCACTCTAGGCTGAGGCCTTTGTTACAAGGATTAAAACTTGATAAAGTAAAGTAAAATAAAACAATGCAGTATAATCTGCTAAAATTTATTTACCATAGTATTTCCTAAGGTTGACTGCGTTCCAGGTTCTTGGTAAGGCTGTCCCATCCATGTGTGCAATTTTGTATGAACCTTTCTTTCCTACGCCAATGACGATGTAAGGTCCATCCCAATTTTGTTGTAACTTTCCCACATGCTTGGATACTTCTACCTTTTTCAAAACCAAGTCTCCTTCTTTGAAGGTTCGGATGCGTACTTTTTGATTGTATGCTTTCTCCATATTTGCCTTAGTGGCTTGTAGGCGTACGGCAGCTTTATCCCTTAAGGCTTCTGTTAGATCGACGTCATTTTCTCTTGCCTTTTCATTTTCTTGTTCATCAAACATCTCTATTCTTGGCGTTGGAATTAAAGTTTCCACAGGAATAACAGCTTCCGACCCATATACCAAGCTGAATGGGGTTTCCCCAGTTGAGTTCCTTACCGTGGTTCGATTAGCCCACAATACTCCTGGTAGTTCATCGAGCCATTTTCCTTTGGCTGATCCTAATCTTTTTTCCAAAGATTTTATTATCTCTCGGTTTGCTACTTCGGTTTGTCCGTTCACTCTTGGATGCTCGACTGAAGTGAAATTTTGTTGAATTCCTAGTTTCGAACACCATTCTATCACTTGTTTTCCAGCGAATTGGGTTCCATTATCGGAAATTAGGATCCTAGGGATGCCAAATCGACAGACTATGAACTTCCAAAGGAAGTTGATCACTTGGAATTGAGTTATTCGCGCTAAGGCGATGCACTCTATCCATTTGCTGAAATACTCTACAGCGACCAGGACGTAAGCTTTCTTTGATCTGGCCGCTGGGAAAGGCCCCACGATGTCCATTCCCCATTGATCGAAAGGCCAACAAATTGGAATCGGGTGCATATTTTCTGCTGGTTGATGACATACGTTGGCATGTACTTGGCAATGATGACATTCTCGGACGTAATTTGCGGCGTCCTTATTGACAGTAGGCCAATAGTAACCTGTTCTGAGGCATTTTAAAGCCAATGCCCTCGATCCGCTGTGATTTCCCGCGTCTCCTTCATGTATTTCTCGCAGTATTTCAGCGGTTTGGGATTCAGAGACGCATCTCAGGAGAATTCCTGATACTGACCTTCGGTAGAGTTTTCCTTCTACGAGTGTATATTTTGGGGCTCGATATTTTATTTTCCGAGCTTCATTCTGATCAGATGGTAGTTTTCCTTCACGAAGATAGTCTATCATTGGTGTCATCCAATTATCTTCGACTTCTTCGATTTCCATTATATCGACTATCGGTGTCTCATCGATGTCGACAGCCGGTGTAGAAGAGATTAGCCAGTTGATCACTCGTTCGGTCTTTCCGTCTTGGGATCCTGTAAACTTAGATAGTTGATCGGCCCATTTATTTTCCGAACGTGGAATGTTTTGTATGTCGAAATCTTCAAACTTCTCGGCCAGTGCTTTTACTTTGGCGAGGTATTTGATCATGTTGAATTCCTTAGCCTCGTATAAGCCTTCTATTTGCCTTTGTACTAACTCTGAGTCGGTTAATACTTTCAGTTTCTTTATGTTGGCTTTGATTGCCATTTCCATTCCTGCGATTAACGCCTCATACTCTGCTTCGTTATTTGTTACGACAAAGTTCAATGTAATAGCATAATTCAAATCTTATTCATTAGGTCCGGTGAAGTTGATTCCGGCGCCTCCTCCTTCCCGGCTTGAAGCACCATCTACATGCATTAACCAGGTTTGAACTTCTATGATCAATATATCCTCATGGAGGGTGTTTGATGATTGTGTTGGTGTTTCCAATAAAAGATCAGCCAATACTTGGGCCTTGATGGCGACCCTTGGTTTGTAGTCGATATCGAATTGGCTGAGTTCGATGGCCCATTTGATTAGTCTTCCGGAGGCTTCTGGTTTTGCTAGGATCTGCCTAAGCGGTTGGTTCGTCAAAACGATGATTTTGTAGGTTAAGAAGTAGGGTCAGAGTTTTCGAGCAGCCACTACTAAGGCCAGCGTGAATTTTTCTATTTCCAAGTAATTCTTCTCCGCCCCTTGTAATAACTTGCTGAGATAATAGACAGGCTTATGCTCTGAACCCTCTATCTTAATTAGTACTGAGCTAATGGCCGTATCGGAGATGGAGATGTATATGTACAATGGTTCCCCTTCTGTTGGTTTGGCCAACATCGGAGGGGATGTCAAATATTCTTTGAGTTGTTCAAAGGCTCGTTCACATTCTTCGGTCCAAACGAAGTTTTTCGCTTTTCGAAGCGTTTGGAAAAAGGGCAAGCTTCTGTCCGCAGATTTAGATATGAATCTATTCAATGCTACGATCTTCCCAACCAAGCTTTGCACTTGAGAGATGGTTTTGGGAGGTTTCATTTCAGTTATGGCTCGAATTTTTTCTGGGTTGGCTTCTATTCCTCGCTGGTGTACCATATATCCCAAAAATTTTCCTGACTTAACACCGAAGGTGCATTTTGCAGGGTTCAACTTCATACGGTATTTTCTTAAGATTCGGAAACATCGATCTAGATGTTTTACGTGATCCGCTTCATTCATACTTTTTACTAACATGTCGTCTACATAGACCTCCATTATTTCTCCGATTAACTCCCTGAACATTAGGTTTACCAATCTTTGGTATGTAGCCCCGGCGTTCCTTAATCCGAACGGCATTACTATAAAGCAGTATACTCCCTGTTCAGTTATGAATGCGGTCTTCTCTTGATCCCGCTCGTCCATGTATATTTGGTAAAAGCCTTGGAAGGCGTCCATCATGCTGAACAGCGCAAAGCCAGCGGTCGAGTCGACCAATAAGTCAATTCTTGGGAGGGGGTAAGGGTCGCGTGGACATAACTTGTTAAGGTCGGTGAAATCATTACACATCCTCCATTTGTTGTCCTTTTTATCCCCTTTTGTTACTAGTACAACATTACATAGCCATTCCGAGAAATGTATTTCTCGGATTTGTTTTGCTTCCAGGAGTCTTTCAACCTCGGCTTTGATAATTTTATCTTTTACTGGTCCATGATTTCTTTTCTTCTGTCTGGCGGGTTTCGCTGAAGGGTCAATTTTTAGGGTATGCTTGATTACCCGAGGATCGATCCCTTCGATGTCATTTGCACTCCAGGCGAAGACGTCCACGTTATTTCTTAGAAATTCGATTAACATTACTTCTCCTTCTTTGCTCAATTCTGTACCAATTCTTGTCTTTTTGGACGAGTCGCCTTCTACCAGAATTATATCTTTATGTTCTGGGGGTTGCAAGGATAAGTCTAGTGGTTCTTTCCCCTTTTTATCTAATCGATCAGTAATAGGAATTTCGACCTCGTTTCTAGTGAGATCGTCTACGATCTTTCTCTTGCTCGGAGTAATTGACTTGGGGTGTTCTTTCAACGTTAATGATGTGCTGTAGCAGTCCCATGCCATACAATGGTCGTTCGTTATTTCTCCAATGCCGCTGTCGGTTGGAAATTTTATTTTCTGATGATAGGTAGAGACTACAGCTCGAAAAAGGTTAAGGGCTGGTCGCCCTAATATAGCGTTATAAGCGAAGGGTGTATCTACCACTAGGAATTTTACCAACTTCACGGTCCGAAGTGGTTTCTTTCCGAGCGATACACTTAAAGATATCGTTCCGCTGGGGATGATCTCGGAGCCTCCAAAGCCTACTAACGGCGTTGCTACCCTTTGTAGGTTTATTTGCCCGAGGTTCATTTGTGCTAAGACCTCTCTGGAGATGATGTTTGCTGAGCTTCCATTATCGATTAGGATTCTTCTCACATTATAATTTGCTATTTCTAAAGACACTACCATAGGGAAATCTGGGTTATCCTCTTTTGTATCCCAAGTGATGTTTTTAGGTACTTCGCCTTCGTTAAAGCTGATCGGCTGGTGATTTGTTGGCCTGTTTTCTAATGTCCATATTTCTTTTGGATATTTAGAATTTGCAATTATGGATCTGGTCGTTCTTCGTCTAGCATTACGACTATCTCCACCCGCAGGCCCCCCGGATATAGTGTGGATAGTCCCATTGACCTGGTCGTGATTCAATTCCTGAGTAGGCCGACGTTCAGGTGATCTTCGATGAGAACTTCTCCTTTGAGTTCCGTTCCGGGGGCTTCTGCTTCTTTCCCTTTTGCGATTATCTCGTTCTATGTATTCGTCTAGTTTTCCTTGCTCGATCAGTTTTTCAACCTCTCTCTTAAGGTGAAAACAATTTTCCGTTCGATGCCCATGTGCCCTATGGTACTTACAGTATTGATCATAGTTTCTAGACCCTGGTCTGGGCTGAGCGATTTTCCTTGCCTCGGGAATCCAATTATTCCTTTCTAGAACTTCCAAGATTTCTTCCATTGGAGCATTTAATCTTGGGTGTTCTACTTGATTCACTCTGCTTCTGATTGGTTGTTCAGGGTTTCTTGGTCTTTGGTAGAAATTAGGTTGCCTTTCTTGGTCGGCTCCGCTGTATTCCAGTCGCTGGAAAACGTTACCTCTCCTGGAAGATCGCTCGTAATCCAAGGATCTTTGGGCGGGAATCTTGTCATGCCGCTTAGACCCTGTAGCCGCGACTTTGTTTTTGTTCTTATCCTTAAAGGAATTCATCTCTTCTTGGGTCATATACTTAGACGCCAGGCTCATGATGTCGGCGAACGTTCTTGGTTGCTTTCGACTGAGGGCATTTCCGAACTGCCTGTTTTTAGTGAGATCGAAGAGGATAGATATTATGTAATCGATATTTGGGGAATCGATTTTAAGTAATTCTACGTTGAATCTGGCCAACCAATTCCTTAGGGATTCTCCTTCTTGTTGATATATAGTTCCAAGGTAGCTCATCGGAAGTTTTTGTCTCTTCTGACTGGCAAACTGCTGCGTCAATTTGTTACAGAGTTCCCTAAAGCTGAATATGGAGTTGGCAGGTTGTTTCGCGAACCAGTCCAATGCGAGTCCTTCGAATGTAGTTACCATTAACTTGGCAGTGAATTCGGCAGAGTGGGCATATAAATTCATTATATTCGTAAAGCTAAAAATATAATCATCCGGGTCAGTGGTTCCATCATAGCGAGGTAGCCTACCCGGGACTTGTCCGATCGATTGTGCCTCTTTTATTTCCCTACAGAAGGGAGAACAGGCCGCAAGGCTCTCCTGGAGTTCCGTGGTTCGGGCCCATGGATTCTGAATAGATCGTAAGCGTTGTTCGAGTCGGTCCTGCACCATCCTTTCAATTTCTCTTTCCGTCAGTCGAGCCGTTCGTGGTCGATCAGGGATTGTATCATCTATGTCATCCTCAATAGGGATAATTGTTCGTTCCCTGGAGCCACTGCGCTTCGCCTGGGTTTTTCTGTGACCTGGTTTTCTTCGAGGATTATTGTCGGAGGGTTTTGAATTGTCCTGTTGTGGACTGTGTAGTGAGCGGTGCTCGCTTGGTGGGCTATCAGCTTGTTGAGATACTTGATCGTTTTGTCCGGGCGTTCTCCGAGCAGGAATTGTCCTGGCAGCCCTAGGGTTCCGCGGAATTTGATCAAGCACAAGTAATTCTTCAGGGGAGAGCGATTTAACGAGCATCGCTATTTGTCGTAATTTCTCCTGAGCACCCGGGAGAGGAACAGGGATCTCGGGGACTTCCGGCTCTTCCTGTATCGTACCGGGAGGACCTTCTAGGGGTTCCTGATGTCGGGGATGGGTATTCTGCAAATTCTCGTCGGTGTTGGGAACGTTATTATTGTCGTTCTCCTGTGGATCTTCAGATGTGTCATGACCGGTGGTTGTGTTACTTCTTGCTCCGACACGGGCGCTTTTCCTTGGGCGAGCCATATGTCGATCGAATAATTAACCTAGCCCCACGGTGGGCGCCAACTGATTTAACCGTTTTTCGTCGGGTTAATTTAATATAAGTGAATTTGTGATATCGGGGGTTTGGATATTGAATTATTCAGTATATTGGGCTCTGTTACTTTATTCTGGATGGATCGTTTACAAAGAAAAGCAATAATCAAAGGCAAGAAGTAAAACCATTAACAAAATTAAGAACACAACGATATGAAGGTAAAATTCTGCAATAATAATGGATATTATTGAGTTCTATTGTTATCAATGTATTCTTATGTAATCTCAGAATTAAGAGAATTCGTAGTTGTCTCATACAATGAATAACTAGGTATATATATTACGCTAAACCTAGTATTACAAGGAATCATAGTCCTGCTTGGACTCGGCCCAACTATCCTTCTTGGGTCCGGAGTATAATCTTTACTCGGAGCGAGCAGCATTTGGCAGGGTCCGTAAGAAAATCCCGATCCTTTATAATTGGTCGAATCGATCTTATAATCTTTGTTCGATCTGATCAGTATGTAGGGTGCGAAATAGCCCCCATCATACTCTAATTTACAACAAAATACAACTGAAATTAAAGAAACACGTATAATGTATGTACACTTTAAACCGGTGAAAAAATGCATGTGAAATCTTAAATACATTTGAAATTGATAAAAAAAATCGGGTAAAATAAATGAAAAATAGATGAAAATGGGTAAAATTGGCTAAAATAAATGGGTCGAAAAATGTGAATCCGATGGAAATTAATTCGAATAAAATTTCTAAGAAAAATGATGAAACCAGTGAAATCCAGTCAAATTGGGTGAAACCGGTGAAAAAAGGGTAAAATCGATCAAAAACGGAAAGTTGATAAGAACATATTTAATCAATGAAAAATTCAAGTGAATAACATGTGAAATTAGTTTAAAAACATGAGAAATAGGTAAAAGGGGTTAAAATGATAAAAATAAGTGAAATCGGTTAAAAAAGAGTTTAATTGTTGAAATCGGTAGAAAAATAGTTTAAAATGAAAAAAAAAAAAGAAATTGACTAAAAACGAGAAAACAATGAAAAATATTATAACCGATAAAAAAAAGGGAAAATTTTATAAAATAAAATAAATCGGTAAAAAAAGTTCAAGCAGTGAGAACATATGAATCGATGGTTTGGGTGAAATTTGTGAAGAAACGGATAAAATCAGTCAAAAAAGCTTGAAGTCAGTGAAAATATATTTAACCAATGAAAAATTTAGGTGAATACCATGTGAAATCAGTGAAATATGTGGAAACGAGTTAAACTTTAACCGACAAAAACAAGGAGAAATGGGAAGAAAATAGTTTAAATTGAAAAAAAGATCGACGAAAAATGGAAAAACAATGAAAAATGTTATAATCGATTAAAAAGTGAAAAAAATTGATTAAAAAAAATTTAAACAGTGAAAACATATGAATCGATGAAAATTCGGGAGAAATTGGTAAAAACTGGTGAAACCAGTATTAAATAATGTTGGTGAAATAGATGTGTTGGTCCCAAGTGGTCAGATGAGGTCTAGAGAGGGGAAGTGAATAGACCTCTGAAAATTTTTAATCAAATTTCAACTTTAAAACGGTTGTTTAAACTTGAACAGACTAAGCTGTTACAGAGCATTAAGTTTACAAGGCTGATCGCGAACAAATCTTTGAACAGCTTTGCTGACCACTAATCTGATAGTTACTTAGCTGATTTTTGTCAAAATCAGTTTTAATACCAGAATACTTGCAGCGGATATTCAAATTGTTTTTCACAAGTATACTTAGTAGTTTGAAAAATTTAATCCCCAGCGGATATTCAAAATGTTTTCTTGAACTTCAACGAATTCTGTCAACAAATGACTTTCAGCAGACGAGTGAGCTGTTCTTGAGCTTTTGAGACTTAGAAAATATTTTGGCTTTGAATTCAATCTCTCAGAAGTTGTGTCTTCTGCCTTTTTTCGTCTCTTCAGCTATTTATAGTCACTCTTTGAATTATGTCCGTTGAAGAGAGACACAATTCAAATTTCTTGATTTCTGGTCCTTAAAATCCGCGAACGGCTCTCGGCAAAGTGACAGTACTGCGAACTGTACTTTCTGTCAGGCAGCATTAAATGCACCAAGCTGATACGAGGTCTTTCTTTAATCATTTGTATTTAATAACCTTGTACTTCAGCATTTATTAGTTCCAGGGGCATTTATTACCGTTGGGTAGACTTCTTGATCCTTTCCAATTGGCTGATCGAAAGTGCAAGTCTGATGATGAGCAGAGCTGATCCCAAACTTGAACAAATCTGATTTGAGTCGGCTGATCTTCACCAGTTTGATTTCTTTCCTTCAGCAGATCAGTAGTTTCTGGACCTTGAATCTTTGACCCTTCTGATAGTCTTCTTAATTGGTCAAAATTCTTCTAAGGGATTTTACAACTAAATATTCCATACTTAGCTGATCTTAGGTTTTGGAAATCATCAAACCACCCTTTACTAATTGTCGTCAGTGCTTTTCATCTTCATCCTTATCCAACAATTTCCCCCTTTTTGATTATGACAAAACTTCAGCTAAGTACCTGTTTTACCTATACTAATGTTTTGATCCTCAAAATTTAAAAAGATATGTTGGAAACAGAACTTGTACTTTTTATTGATAATATGATAATGATTACAAGTTACAATTTATGTTCAGATAGGATGACTGAAAAAGAAATAAAGATAACTGATTACAATGGATTTGCCTATACTAACTATCAGCTTCTTCATCATCTCCATCAAGCACTTCTTCATATTCATATGAAGATTCTTCTTCATCTTCATCTTCAACTTCATTAGCATCTTCATCCAAGAGTAGATTAGACTTAGCAGCTTCCATCTTCTCTTTGATTTCCTGCTCTTTTGCTAACTCGTCTATCTTTCTCTTGATCCTCTCTTCATTTTTGTACTTGGTATGGGGCTCTGATTGTTCTTCATCAGAATCCTTGGATGCAGCTGTTTCCTTAGCTCTGTCCTTGGTTTCTTCAGCAGCTTCTTCTTTGCCTTCTACCTTTCCAGTCTCTTCAGCAGCATCAGTCTCTTTAAGTTTAGTAGCAGCAACTTCCTCAGCTTTTTCTTCAACTACTTGACTGGTTTCAGCAGCAGCAGTTTGAAGAGTTGGCTCTTCCTTCTTCTCTTCCCCCTTTTTGTCATCATCAGAATTGGTGACACTAGCAGGTCTGATAGGAGGGTTGAGTGTAATTGACTGAATCTTCATTGCCGCACATAGAGCTTTGATGTTCTGATTTGCTACATCATGGTTGTCAGTTAGATGATTGAGAGAGGTGCTGATGGTGTCATTTTGATCATTAATACAATCAATGTTGGGTTGCATAGTGGTAAGTTCTTCACGTATAACAGTTCCAGCTTGATTAACTTCCTGCAACAGTCCAACATTAACTGCTTTCTCTTCTTCGCTGATTTTGATGAAGGTAGCAGTAAGATCAGCAATTTTGTTTTCAGCTCTTTTCAAGGCAGTATGAAGATGATTGACATCAGCCTTCACATCTTCAATGTTCCTGTTCATCTCCACAACACTCTGAGTCATCTGCCTAGTATGATCCTCAGATAGAGGAAAATTATCAATTGCATTCTTTATTGTTCTTGCAGTAAGTAATTGCATGTGCTCAAGCTGTAGTCTGTTAGACTCTGCCAATTCATGCTGCAATTTCTTTAACTGCGTGCTGTTCCTCTCTTCCATTTCCCTTATTGAATTTTCCATTAACAATTGGAAAGCTTCCATAAGTGATGAATGCAGATCAGCTGATGAAGCAGTAGGATCAGCAGCTTGCTCATCTTCACTCTCCTGGTGGACAGGGGCATTTTTCAATTCAGTCTCTTGATCAGCATTGGACTCCTTAGCTTTCCACTCAATTGCTAAGGGTTCATTAACAGATTTGGGCTGATCAGTGACATCTTCAAAGATTTTACTTATGATTTTGCCGTCATCAGTAAAGGTTGTTGTTTGACGAATTTGTCTCACAACAGGCCATGGATTTGGAGCAGATGCTTTTACGTTAGACATTTCATAGTAATCTTTCACTTCTTTGCCAAAAGTTATCTGTTGAATGCTTGGCAGCGAGGGCAGCTCACTTGAAGATCCTTGCTGATATCTAAACTTAGCAGCCCATTTCTTCAGGGCAGTCATAACAGCAATTTGAAGGGCCCTTTCAATAGGATCATCAGATTTTCTTCTCTTTCCAGGCAAAGTGTTCTTAATGATCATTGCTTCATCTGTAGCAAAGTCCTTGGCATACTGATGCATAGCATCTCTGACGAAGTCAGGATCCAAGGCTTGTGATATGGAGTCAGTCTTCAGCCATTGAAGAACCCACCTTTCTTCAGCAGCAAACTCCTTCCAACTCTGAAGCTCTTCAACAGACTTATTCATCCTATAGTCTCTCCACTTCATGTACCTTGGCTTCTCATGAGTGAATAAAGTCTTGAGCATCAGTTTCTGATCAAAATAAGCTAAGGCCTTCTCAAACCTGTTGAAGATAGATTTATCATAATTAACAATATCAAATGATCTTCTAACTTCAAACTTGGCCTTTGGCTTGACAGTGCCAGCAGGCATCTTTGGCTTAGCTTATTTCGATTCCCCAATTTTGATTCCACCAGCATGAACAGGGCCATGAACATCCTTCTTGCTCAGCTCAATGACCACGGCAAGTTCAGCATCTTCAGCAGCCTTACGTTCTGCTTCAGACATTTTCCTCCTCTGTTCATCTTTCTCTGCTTGAATCTTGCTAAGTTTCAAGACTCTTTTCTCCTACTGTTCATCTCTCTTACGCTGCTCAGCTTCCTCTCTCTTTTTCTTGTCAGCAGCAGAGATTTTCTTTCTTTTGATAAGGATTTTTCTCTTTCCCTTATCAGCTCGAACAGGTCCAGCAGAAGCAAGAGGTGCAACTGCTATTGGGTTGATGATCATCACATCTGGATCATCTTGAGGTTTGGCGACCTCAGCTGTTAGTTTTTCTTGAACAGTCTGTTGCGCATCAATCTGTTCAGTAGCAGACGATTTCTCAGCTCCAATAGGCCTCTCTGCTGAATGAGGACTTTCTCTTACCAAATTTGTTAACTCAGTGGGTGAGTCAACAAAAGTCATCTTCTTCCTTATGGTTCTTCTTGTCCTTCCTCCTTGAACAGGCATGGAAGGACCTATATCACGAAGTTGACTTCTTGTCCTGTGAGCAACATTCTCATCAGGATGTTCAGCAGATGGAGTTCTTGAAGAAGAAGCAGGAGAAATATTCTTCATCTCCGCAGTAGTCTGATTTATGATGGCATCAGCTACCTCCTTTGACCCCGACTCTTTTGTTCTGGCTTCAACAGCTGGCTGGGCTGTTTGAACAGAAGTCTTGACTTTCTTCTTCTGAGCCATTTCCTTAGGCTCATCAGCCTTTTTCTTTTTGGCCTGAACAGCAGGCTGAGCAACTTTCTTTTGCTTTTTGGCAGGAGCCTCTTCCTTAGGTTCCTCCATATCTTTATCAGCTTCGACCTCATCAGCTTTCTTCTTCAGAACAGGCACATACTTTGCCATTGCCTTAGCAGTATGGATTTCCTTCCCATTTGTCATTTCACAACCCATGTTGTGAAGCAGATAGCTTAAGGTGATCCTGTGATTGGTCTGAGGAGTGGCCTTTTTCCCTTTCTTCTCATGAAAGTGAGTCAGTATGTACCAGACGACTACTGACCAATTAACTTCCAAGGCATAATAGATAGACACCATTATGCTATATCTCTTCATGGTGACAGCATCCAAAGAGAATGTGCAATTCTCTATCAGCTTCGCAATCATATCAGCCATACGCTGATATTCATCCTTCAGTTGCCTTTTCTTGATGTTGCCAGTCAACATCTCGCCCTCCTTGGCACAGATGGCCCAGAATTCTTGATGTCTGTCCTCAGCAAGAGTAGTGACGTCATGCCTTCCTTTGTTTGGCAGACCAAACGTTTCGTGAAGAACAGCAGGGGTAATGACTATGGATTTGCCTCCAACAGTTGCCTTTATTTCCCTTTTGGTGAAATCCACTTCAGCAGTCTTGTAATACTCCATAACTTGGTCCTTCCAGACCAGTCCTTCGTGTAATTCCATGAAGTTTACCAGGGAAGCAGTCTTAAACTTTTCCAGCAATTCCTTCATCAAATTAGTACCAGATTGATAATAAGCGTCGTACACCAAGTATATACCCTCAGCTTTTGCTTCAACACCAGAACTCATCTTTGAATCTGTAGGATGTTAGTGAAAGAGAAGAGTTTGCAGAAGATAGAATGCAAGGTATTTTTCTCAAAAAAATGCTCTAAGTATTTTAGGGTGCGTAAAGAACGACAAGTCTGATCAGATATGGATTTATAGAGTTAGGGTATTTTGGTTTCCGTGATACCCGTCAACCGTTAGATCCGTTTCTTGTCAGTCCTGATCGTGCGGCATCAGATATGCCTTTTCAAATTCAAATAGCATTTAATGACAGGCGGGAATGCGAACCGCCTTAATTTAACTTGTAAAAGCGTATTTTAAATGAAACGTTTTTATACAGTGAGCTTTTGCACAGTTGATCAGACGGGTAATTAAAATACTTATTTGATTGGACCACCGTCCTGATGACAAAGCTGTTATCAGTGAAAGCCAATGGCTGATAACCTTCCTCGACTGTTTGTCAATCCAGCTAGGTGAATAATCTTTAGTCTTCAAGACTTTAATCTTTTGAAGAAAGCATAACTTCAACTAACTTTCATCAAAAAAATTTATCTTTTAATCAGAAGTATCGCTAGTCTTACACGTTCTCCCTCACTTTAAGAATTCATAAGTTAACTAGTCTGTTGAGAGTTAATCCTTGAAGATAAAATGATGAGTAAGCTGTTGAACTCCAGTCTTCTGATGAGTTCCCCCTCAGCTTATGCATCCAATTTGAGTAGACCTAGTTCAGCTCTTAGAGTTGAAAACCTTGTCTCACTTAGAGGTTTAGTGAAGATGTCAGCAATCTGATTTTCAGTAAACACATATTCTATCATGACATTTCCTTTCTCCACATGATCTCTAATAAAGTGATGTTTGATCTCAATATGTTTAGTCCTTGAATGACTTGTAGTATTCTGAGTAAGGCTGATTGCACTTGTATTGTCACAGTAGATAGGTATTCCACTGATTTTTATGTTGTAATCTTCTAGTTGATGCTTCAACCATAAAATCTGTGCACAGCAAGCTCCAGTAGCTATATATTCAGCTGCAGCAGTTGATATGGATACTGAAGTCTGTTTCTTACTCATCCAAGAGATCAGACGACTACCTAAAAACTGACAGGCACCTGTTGTGCTTTTCCTGTCAATCTTGCAGCCAGCAAGGTCAGAATCTGAATATCCAATAAGTTCAAATCCAGATTCCCTAGGATACCACAATCCCAAATCTACAGTACCTTTAAGATATTTGAGTATCCTTTTGGCAGCTAAGAGATGAGATTCCTTAGGATTTGATTGATACCTCGCACAAACCCCAACAGAGTACATAATATCAGGTCTGCTAGCTGTTAAGTACAACAGTAACTCAATAATTCCTCTGTACTTGGTTATGTCCACTGATTTTCCATCTTCATCTTTATCCAAACGAAGACTAGTAGACATTGGAATATTAGCAGTAGGCTAGTTTCCATACCAAATTTCTTGAACAGATCCTTTGTGTATTTTGCTTGGCTGATGAAAATTCCATCAGGCAACTATCTTACTTGCAAACCAAGAAAAAAAATTAAGTTATCCCATCATGCTCATTTCAAACTTGTTCTGCATCAGCTTTGAGAACTTATCACACATCTGTTGATTTGTTGAACCAAAAATGATGTCGTCCACATATATTTGCATAAGCAAAATATGTTCTTCCCATTCAATTGTGAACAAGGTCTTGTCTACCTTACCTTTACGAAATCCTTTAATTAAAAGAAAATCAGATAGGGTATCATACCATGCTATTGGAACCGGTTTCAGTCCATAGAGGGCTTTCTTCAGACGATACACCTTGTCTTCTTCTTGATATGCTTCAAATCCAGGTGGTTGTTCAACATAAACTTTTTCTTGCAATTCTCCATTGAGAAAAGCTGATTTCACTTCCATTTGATAGACTGTGAAATTCTTGTGAGCAGCATAGGCAAGAAAGAGTCTGATAGCCTCTAATCTTGCTACTGGTGCAAAAGTTTCATCAAAGTCAATACCTTCTTCTTGACAATAGCATTTGGCAACTAATCTTGCTTTATTACTGGTGACCACACCATCATCATTCATTTTGTTCCTGAATACCCATTTAGTGTCAATAACTCTTTGATGACTTGGTCTAGGAACTATGTACCAGACATCATTCCTTTCAAATTGATTTAGCTCCTCTTGCATAGCTTCAATCCAGTTTGAATCACTAAGAGCTTCTTCAATCTGTTTGGCATCAATTTGAGATAGGAAGCTGATAGACATTGCTTCACTTGCAGCAGCTCCCCTTGTCTTTACTCTATCCAAAGGATCACTAATCACCAGCTCTGGTTGGTGATTCTTGAGCCATCTAAGATCAGGTTGCAAATCATAATGTTGTCCTCTGTTTTGATCTTGCAACACTACTGTTGGAGTTCCAGTAGTAGACTGTTGAACAGCAATTGTCTGTTGAACATTTTCTGGTCTGTCAGCTGTTTGCAACTCTTCTGTTAGATAATCAGCATTGTGATTTTGAACAGCACTTGAGTTAGCAGCTGAGTTGAGATCAGGTAGTATGATGGGAATATATTCTTCATTCTTTTCAACACTCAATTTCTGAAAATCAATAGACAGATTCTGATCAGTACTTTGATTCTTTTCAGAAGATTGACTAGGTTCATCAAATACTTCATGAATGGATTCTTCTACAAGTAAAGTTCTTTTGCTAAAGACTCTATAAGATTTACTAACAGTAGAGTATCCTACAAATACTACTTCATCAGCCTTTTCTGCAAAAGCAGTAAGGTGATTTTTCCCATTATTTAAAACAAAGCATTTACAACCAAAAATTCTAAAGTAATGAATGTTTGGTTTCCTGTTGTTCCAAACTTCATATGGAGTCTTGTTTTGGTGCTTGTTGATCATGCATCGGTTTTGGGTATAGCATGCTGTATTTGTTGCTTCTGCCCAAAATCTTTGAGGCAGCTTAGCTTCAGCTATCATTGTTCTGGTAGCTTCTTTCAGAGTTCTGTTTCTCCTTTCAGCAACTCCGTTCTGTTGAGGGGTTCTGGCAGCAGAGTACTCATGACTGATTCCTCTGGCATTACAATACTCTTCAACAGTAGAGTTTGCAAATTCAGTCCCTCTATCTGATCTGATCTTTAGTATCTTCATACTCTTTTTATTCTGAATTTGCTCCATCAGATTTGTAAGATGCTCCTTGGTTTCAATTTTCTTCTTCATGAAAATCACCCAAGTGTATCTTGAATAATCATCCACAACAGCTAGGCAGTATTTCTTTCCACCATTGCTGATTGGATCAATGGGTCCAAACAAGTCCATATGTAGCAGCTCCTAGTTCCTTCCAGATGATTGGTGCTTCTTGCTTTTGAATGATGACTTGATTTGTTTACCCTTCTGACATGCGTCACAATGCTTATCTTTGCTCATGAATCATTCTTGATAAGTCTGTTGATGGTCTTGAAATTCACATGATTCATTCTTTTGTGCCACAGCCAACTGACTTCACTTGGTGTTGATGCCACCAAACAAACACTTGAATTCTTGTCAACAGAATTCCAGTACACTGTGTAGACATTCCCTTGTCGTCTTCCAGATAAAATGACCTTCTTTGTTTCAATCTGTTCAACGTAGCACATATCTGTTGAGAAGATGACTGAATATCCTTTGTCACAAAATTGACTTATGCTTAGCAAATTGTATTTGAGGCCTTTAACATAAGAGACGTCAGAAATCTCAATGTTGCCTTTGATCAGCTTTTCACTTACTACAATCTTGCCTTCCTTGCTGTCTCCAAACGTCACATTTGGACCATCCACAGCAACAGCATCAGTCAGCTCATGTATGTTTCCACACATGTGTCTTGAACAGCCAATGTCCAAGTACCAGGTCTTCTCTACTTTACTCCTACTCCTAATCCTAACCTGCAAAACAAAATAAAATTATTTTAGGTACCCTTATTGAGAGGGTCCTGAAGGATTAGTTCCACATTTGACAACCCAAGATGTTGATGTCTTAGGCTTCTTAGGTTTCTGATTTTCAACAGGAGCATGAACAGTTTTGCCTTTATCACGTTTATCAGATATGTCATGTTGTTGATAATCAGCATGATAAGGATAATGTTCATAAGCAGAATAAGATGCATGATAAGCAGGATATGCATGCATTGGATGAGCAGGATATGGTGCATAGTAAGTTGGAAATTGAGGTGCATGATACATAGGAGGATATGCAGCAGGTTGCACATAATAAGACTCATTTCCATACCAAGCATTTTGATTTTTCTTGTTTTTATGCTTCTTTGGTTTATTAGTTGCTTGCTCATTAACAGACGACTTAATTTTATCACTAGTCTGATTGGTTTTAGCCTTATCAGAAGACTTCCTAGGACTCTTCTGTTTGGGCTTACTAGTTTGTATTCCTACACTAGGCTCTTTGCTCTTTTTAGCCTTAGGAGTTTTTCTCTCCTTTAACACTTTCTCAGGTGAAGCAGGTTTAGTAGTCTGAACATACAAAATGACCTTACTGTTGTCAGCTGATATAAATTTTTCAGTATGGTTCAGTTCTAACTTATCCTGATCAAAAGGTGTCTTCTGTTTACTAGACATATGAGTGGATGCAACATATGACTTTTTATGACTCAATTGTTTTCTCAAGTTCCATGATTTTTCCTTTAAGAACTTCATATTCAGCTTTCAGAGATTCATTTTCTTGCTCAAGCTGTTTATATTCATCTGATTCTTTTGGCTTTTCAGCCTTAAGTTTCAGTGAACTGTTTTGCTCTCTTAGCAATATCATCTCTTCCTTAAGCTTACTAAATACTTCAGCAATAGTAGTATTGTTAAGCATCATTTGTTCAAATGAATTAAATAATTCATTATCTAGAGGAGTTACCTCCTCATCCTCAGAGTCATCAGATTCCTTAGCCATCAGGCAGAGAAGAGCAGGTCTTCTCTTCATCAGAAGACTCTTCATCAGAAGTGTCTAAATCCGAATCTGTTGAGTAGATAGCAACTAGCTTTTCCGCTTCTGCCACCAGCACCTTGCCTTTCTGATGCTTTCTTTCCTTTCTGATCCTCTTTTCTTCTTTAATGTACTTTTCAGCTTTAGGATATGGGCAGTCTCTGATGAAATGACCCAATTTCCTGCAGTTATAGCACATCATTTTAGATTTATAAGAATCTTTATCTTGAGAAGAAGAAGTAGGGTTAGAAGTAGAAGTATTGTTGTATTTGTTCTTCATTTTTCGTTTGTAGAACTTCTTGAAATTATTCATCAGCAATCAACGTCTCCAGCAGTGTACTCCTTTTTGTTGAGTAGTGTGGCTTCATCAGATGAGTCCACGTCTTTGCTTTTGTAGGCTGGCCTTCTAGGATTTTCAACAGCAACCAGGGCAGCTGTGGGACTTGAAGTAGAGGTTTCTTCAACACCCATTCTTGGCAATTTATACTCATATGCCTTGAGTACTGAGAACAGCTCAGTGAGTGAGATATTTCCCAAGTCTCTTGACTCTTCCATGGCTGTCACCTTCATGTTGAACTTAGGAGGTAGAGCCTTCAGCACTCTGACGGTTAACTCCTTATCAGTGAAGGTTTTTCCAAGCTTTAAAACTTCATTCAGCGTCCTTGTAAACCTTGTATCCATCTAATCAATGGTTTCCGCAGACTTCATCTTGAAGTTGTCCAGCTTTTCCAGAGCAACACTCAGCTGATGCTCTTTGATAGCGTCGTTTCCTTCGCTCATATCACGGACCTTATCCCACATTTCTTTGGCAGTCTTGCAGTGCTTGACTTTGTCAAATCTGTCATTGTCAAGGGCCTTGGTCATGATAAATCGCCCAACTTTGTCCAGGTTGAACAACTTTATTTCTTCGGCTGTCATTTCATGTAAATTTTTTTCCACCGTTATATCGACTTCATCAACTTTGATGGTCTTGGTGAATTTGAATGGACCTTTGATGATACATGTGTACATGTTATCATTATAGGCGGCTAAAAAGATCTCCATTCCGATCTTCCAGTCTTCAAAGCTCATAACAGCTATGTGGGGAACATGGCTGATACAATTCATTTTTCAAAAATTTTAATTTTTCAAAAAGATGCTCTTCTGAAAAGTTTGAAAATCTTTGAAAAACACTCGGATCAAGCTCGTTGATCAGGCAGTTGATTCTAATGAACCACCTGCTCTGATACCACTTGTTGGTCCGAAGTGGTCAGATGAGGTCTAGAGGGGGGATGAATAGACCTCTGAAATTTTTTAATCAAATTTCAACTTTAAAACTGTTGCTTAAACTTGAACAGACTAAGTTGTTACAGAACAGTAAGTTTACAAGGCTGATCGCGAACAAATCTTTGAACAGCTTTGCTGACCACTAATCTGATAGTTACTTAGCTGATTTTTGTCAAAATCAGTTTTAATACCAGAATACTTGCAGCGGATTTTCAAAGTGTTTTTAACAAGTATACTTAGTAGTTTGAAAAATTTAATCCCCAGTTTTATAAAACTCCTTTAAACCTTTTTCAAACAGTTAATCAAATGTTTTATGCAGATCTGAGAATATGCAAGTAGAAGCATTGTAAAAACACAAGAATATTTATAGTGGTTATATGGATTTAAATATCCTTTAGTCCACTCTTCCAAGTCACACAGATCTTGGGTTATACTAAAAACACAAAGTAATTAGTACACTCTGCTTGTGCTTCACAACAAATGATCAGCCACAAGTTCGAAATAGGAAATCTCAAAGAAACTCCTACTCTCCGAAGTAATATCACTCACTAAGATGGATATCTACTTCTCACAACTTTTCTCTCTCACAGATTCACTCAGAAAATGTTTTCTTGAACTTCAACGGCTTCTATCAACAAATGACTTCAAGCAGACGAGTGAGCTGTTCTTGAGCTTTTGAGACTTAGAAAATATTTTGGCTTTGAATTCAATCTCTCAGAAGTTGTGTCTTCTGCCTTTCTTCGTCTCTTCAGCTATTTATAGTCACTCTTTGAATTATGTCCGTTGAAGAGAGACACAATTCAAATTTCTTGATTTCTGGTCCTTCAAATCCACGAACGGCTCTCGGCACAGTGACAGTACTGCGAACTGTACTTTCTGTCAGGCAGCATTAAATGCACCAAGCTGATACGAGGTCTTTCTTCAATCATTTGTCTTCAATAACCTTGTACTTCAGCATTTATTACTTCCAGGGGCATTTATTTCCGTTGGGTAGACTTCTTGATCCTTTCCACTTGGCTGATCGAAAGTGCAAGTCTGATGATGAGCAGAGCTGATCCCAAACTTGAACAAATCTGATTTGAGTCGGCTGATCTTCACCAGTCTGATTTCTTTCCTTCAGCAGATCAGAGTCTTCTGGACCTTGAATCTTTGACCATTCTGATAGTCTTCTTAATTGGTCAAAATTCTTCTAAGGGATTTTACAACTAAGTTTTTCATACTTAGCTGATCTTAGGTTTTAGAAATCATCAAAACCACCCTTTACTAATTGTCTTCAGTGCTTTTCATCTTCATACTTATCCAACAAGAAGAAAGTTCGGGTGAAATTTATAAAGAAACGGATGAAACATGTGACATCGGTGAATAATGAATAAACCTAACATGAAAACTACTAGGGACATGCCAAGAATCTCACTTTTTCTTCTTTTATATACGTAGTTTCTAAAAAAATTAAACTAAATTATCTTATATTTGTATTTTTTTTTTTAAGAGGATCTTATATAGTTATCTTGTTTTAGGTAGAGCAATTATTGCTTGAGTTTGAGTCTAGTTTGTAGGGTTCTTTTCTATATATATATAGTTAGTCAAGTTTGTAGTGTATTGATTAATTAAGTTTGAATAATATTTCTCATACTGATAAAATAAAATAAAATTCTTATTCATGACTTTAAAAACCAATTTGAGTTCAATTACAATTTCAGATTCTATTAAAAAACTTACATTAATTCGAACAATATATTGCTGGATTTTAGTCAAATATTCATTTACAGCCTTTTTGTATCAATTAATGATAATTCTTTGATTATGTTTTCAAGTTCGTTTTCGTTAATTGAATGAGTGATTTATTCAACTTGTACGTAGGAGTGAATAGTTTGCCCAAATCTTGTGATGTCAAATTTGTTCCATAAAAAATAAGTGTATTGTATTTATTTTGTTATTATCACTATTCTATACTTCTGGTAAATATTTATTAAATTATATTCAACTTTATAATTTTATTAAATATTAAATATTTTAATACTACCTAATCATAAATAACAGCACTTCAATAAACCCACAAATAATAGCACTCATCTAATTATATATAAAACCAAAGATATTTTACCGTTTTATGAAAAAAAACAAAGTGAAAGACATTTTAATTCAATAACAATCCTAAGATGAAAGAGAAAAACATACACCGAATCTAATAATAACATTACTAAAGACAACCTAAAAATTAACAATCCAGTTATTCAAACAGACAAAAAATATCAAAATAACAATTTTGTTTAAGTTGTAAGCATCATGATTGATATAAAGATGAACATTAATGGCCATAAGTTGTACTCCCGCCGTTTTTTCTAATTGTCAGCTTTGAAGGATTGCACATGAATTAAGGAATCTTATAAATAATTATATTTTTGAAGCAAAAAATTCAAAATGCCCTTTTAATTAAATAAGCTTAGCATTAATGATGAGTATTAGTAAAATTGGTAAAATAACATTACATTGAAATCCTAAAGCGACAAATAAAAGTAAAAAAAAAAATTTGCCAAAACAACAAATAAAAAAATAAAGGGAGTTAGAATCATGTTATATGTGATTTTCATTCATCAAGTGTCTTCAGAGGCAAGTTTTGCTCGATTTCTTAAGGATTTTTCGTTAATTTTCATAAGTTTTATAATCTATAGTAATGTTCATGCTTTTGTATTTCCATATGAAATTTATTCCGCAATTATGATAGCTTCTGTATGAAATTACGAATTGTGCTACAATTTATTATGATTCGTGGTTAGCTTTTTGGCTTCTAGAAATTCAATTACTTGATTTCAAATTCATGCTATGTGCTATCTTTTAAAACACTGTTTATAACTACTCTCTCTTCTTATTTACTGTACATTCAATATGGGATATGTTGATCATCAAACAAAACACCCAAAACGATAGCATCTAAATCAAGAATTCAATTTTTTTCTTTTATAATAATTCAATAACATTACAAGAAAAAAGGATTTTAGTGACAAAATATTATGTGACGTTGTTGAAATTGCCACTTTTTGTATAAATTTAGTGATACGAATATTAGTTTTGTCACAATAATAATAGTGACAAGTGCAATAGTGACAAAATATATTTTTAAGTTGTCACTAATGGCTATTAGTGACAAATTAATGGAACTTAAGTTGTCACTATTGATAATTAGTGACACCCTTTCAGTGACAACCTAGTGACAATCTATAATTTAGTGATAACTTTTTAGTTGTCTTAATATCCCTAAGGTTATGTAGAACAATAGATTTATCACACTCAAAATCATAAAATTATAAAATTACAACTGCATTAGTTTGACATTATAGAAGTTTTCACGACCCCAATCCAAAATAAATAACTTTAAAAACTCTACTTTACTAATAATAATATTGAAATTGACTAGTTTTCAAAAGAAAAAAATACGATTTTACTTCCGGGTTTCTAACAGTTGTATATATAATAATTATAGAGTTGATAAGAATATATATATATATATATACAAACACACACATTAATTAATGTTCACCTTCTCCAAAAATAACTAGTTCAAGAGTTCAAGCTCCACCATCTCCCTTATGAATTTGGACACTCTTTATAGCTTGAGGCAAGATCTTAGGGAGGAGGTTGTCTGCCTCAAGGACATATGCTTTGAACACTTCATTTGGTGGGATTGCTAAGGTAATATCGTGCTCATAAGTTACCACACCCATGATAAATTCCTTAGCTAAATATAGAAAATTGCTAATGCATGAACTAAGAGCAAATATATCCCTATTATAGGTGAAGCCAACACACTTTATAATGTAGGAATTTGGAAACATATGTAAAAAGTTTGTCATTTGTTGTTCATAAATTAAATATTCTATAGTTGCAAATTGGAATAAATAAAGTAGCTTACCAAAATAGTATTTCAGATGTGGATGCTTGGATGTTATGAATTGATTTTTCGTGCATTTAATTTAATGTATAATAATAGCTCAATTTTCATTTCAAGTTTTAATTTAGCCAAAATGGCTAAAATATGTAAGAATATCTAATTAATATGAAATATGATCATTTTAATTATTGTGTAGTATATCGTATTTTAATGATTATTATGTGATAAATTATACAAATGAGTTGATTTTATGTCTTGTTGTCTTGTAACTCATTTGGGAAAAATGCATATTTAGTCACCCAAGTTTGACTCCAAACACATAATGGTCACTAAAGTTTCAGGAATAGTATATATAGTCACTCAAGTTACAATTAATAGTACCATTAATCACCTAATTAACTATAATTAACAGAGTTAACAGAGAGATAACAGAATTGAGGCTTGCAACATGTGTCCAGCAAATGAAAAACAACAAAATTGAGAAATTGTGGATGAATAAAATTTGACATATGCTACCCAATATCAACCTACGTAAGCCACTCCAAATACTTTCATTTCTTCTAACAGCGACATTTATACTCATTTTAATGTGAACACTCATACTGTTAGATGAAGATGAAGATGAGTGCAAAGGAAGTCAAGAAGATAAGAGAGGTTTTGATGATTTCCAAAACATCAAAATCAGCTAAGTAAGGAATGCTTAGAACCCTCAGAAGAATTTTGATCAAGAAAGAAGACTATCAAAAGGATCAAAATTGAAGGTCCAAAAGACTACTAATCTTATGCTAAATTCAAAACCAGAAGGGTAGGTTATCAGTTGACTCAATTCAGATGAGTTCAA
Organism: Penstemon eatonii; assembly: GCA_038501285.1. Lineage (NCBI taxonomy): Eukaryota > Viridiplantae > Streptophyta > Magnoliopsida > Lamiales > Plantaginaceae > Penstemon > Penstemon eatonii. Next base: position 51,659,616 of record CM076715.1, on the reverse strand, counting down.
GTTTTGATCAGCAGAGTATCAATCAGATGGGTCACTTCGATCAGAAGAGTGGAAGAGCTCAAGGAGTCTGCCCAAATGTAATAAATGCACTTGGAGTAATAAATGCTGCAAGAGAATGGTATTAATGGCAAATGATTGAAGACATTCATTGATCAGCTAAGTGCATTAAATGCGACTGACAGAAAAGTACAGCAGATTGTACAGTGCAACAGTTGAAGGGAGTCGTTCCAGATTTTGGGGGACCTGTACTTTGCGATTTGAAATCTATCTTTCTTCAACGGATACATTTTCAAATCCAAGTATAAATAGAGCTGAATTCAAGAGTTAGAGAGAGAGAGAACACAACAATTGAGACCTTTCGCGAAGTCATTTGTTGACAAAAGCTTATCTTGAATTTGATGAGAACAAATGTCTTTGATCTTTTTCATCATTGATATCAGCCAAGTTCTCCTTCAACTAGGCGTGTGTACTCCAACTTAAGTGAATCGAACTTTTCTTTCACATTTTAGAAAGTAAAATTTTATGTAAAAAATTCTTTTGGTTTCTTGAACAAGGAGTGGATTTTCTATATTTAGAGTTGAAAAACTTTTTCTCTTGAGTGTATATGCTAAGATCTATTTCTTATATGTATGTATAGATAGCTATGAAAAAAATTAAACTCATACCATGACTCTCTCAAAGAACATGAAAGCAGTGTTTTTAAAATCGGACCTGTCATTGAACCGGAAGTCCTACTGGTTACCGGTTCGATTGGTTAGATCGGATCAACCACTGGTTCGATCGGTATAACCGGTGTGACTTTATTATTATGTAATATTTATATATATATATTTTTAGATGATCTTCAATACAATTATAATTCAAGAAATTATCATTTTTTGCAATTATAAATTTTTATTGTTTCATGCAAATAATAAAAATGTCTTAAAAATTAAGATTAATGTCAAAAATATAAATCTCAAGTATTCCACAAAGATATATAAATTCAAATCAAGACAACAAAATTAAAAGTTCATCTCATTTTCAAAGTTTTGGCTTGTTCATTTGGGTTTTATTGTTGTAAGTTGATGTTTATATGGTAATTGATTTGCATAATTTCATACACAATATAATATTATTCACAATGATGAGAAAATAGTTATGTACTTCATTATGTAAATGAAAATGTATTATTGCATTGATTGTTAAAACACTAAAATAATGAACATTATTTCAATTAAAGTATAGACTTGCAATTCTATTAAATGTTAAACGAGAGTTCATATAAATAACAATAACAAAAAAAATCTATATATTTAAAAATAAAAAAATTAAGTGAACCACTGGTTCACTGGTTTTATCGATTCACTGGTTTTACCGGTTTTGGAGCTGGTTTTACCGGTTCGAACTGGTTAATTAGGTTACTGGTTTTTAGTGGTGAACCGGACCGAACTGGGGATCGCTTAGCGGTTGAACCGGTTCAACCAGCAAGTCCGATCCGGTTTTCAAAACACTGCATGAAAGTCTCAATTTATGATCAATGTTTTAAAAACTGGTTCGGACATCAAACCGGTATCCTTACTGGTTACAGGTTAGACCGGTTTAACCGTTTTAATCACTGGTCCAACCGGTGTAACGTCATTATAATATAATATAATATTTTAATATTAATTTTAATGTATGTAATCAACTATTTAAAAAAAATATATTATTCATTTTCAAGTTTATTTCCATAAACTAAATGTTATCTCATGATCAATTATTTTTCCTACAAAATTTGAGTTGAGAATGAATGGTAGCAACAAAATTACAAGTATGATAACGTGATATCAACGCAATAATTCAAATTATAATAAACACCATATCAAAACAATAATTTTAGTGCTAATCATCTATGAAAAAGAGAAATTATTGATGAATATTGCCATTGTATTATATATGAAAAAAATTAAAATACTTGGATTTTGTGGAAAAAATGACTTTTCTAATGAATTTGATACTCAAATATATTTATACAACTTATTATACATTAGATTTTTTTAGGTTCTTGTTAATTTTGTTTAAATCAAAGTGAAAAATAGAAGAACAGATATGAGAGTATTATTGAAGTTTAAAGGTTGTGGAAGAGAAATGAAAATTCGTAGCGTAAACTTTTTATTTTTATAAGTGAACCAGTGGTTCAATCGGTTCACTGGTTCATTGGTTTTACTGGTTTTTTTCGCTTCAAACTGGTCAGGAACAAAGCTGGTTTTGGAGGATTAATCGGACCGAATTGACAACTGGTTACCGATTAAATCGATTGATCCGGTCCGATTTTTAAAACACTGTTTATAACTACTCTTTCTTAATATTTACTGTACATTCAATATGTGATCAATGTTTTTAAAACCGGACCGGAGAGCGAACCGGTGAGGCTACTGGTTTAGCGGTTTTACTGGTCGAACCGGGCGAACCGCTGGTCGAACCGTTAAAACCAACTAATTAATCGAACCGGACCAGCTTTCGGTTCGCGATCGAACCGGTCTGACCGGCCGGTCCTGTCCGATTTTAACAACACTGTATGTGATATGTTGATCGTCAAACAAAACACCCAAACCGATAGCATCTAAATCAAGAATTCAATTTTTTCTTTTATAATAATTCAATAAATAATTACCAATTTAAATAACAATGATAAAAACTGAGTTAAATTACACATCATAAAATAAGTATTGAAAACCCAAACTTTAACCCCATAAATAATAGCAGTCATCTTCTTATTATTAAGTTCAAAGGTACTTTAAGTCAATTACGACAACCCTAAAGTATACAAGAGAAGCAAACACGCATCGCCTTTTTATTTGAAACAGATACTAAAAAATAAAATAAATAGTCACATTTTTAAAGAAAAAATCTCAAAACACTTTATAATCAAGTAATTACAACCAATAACAAGAAGGGTAAAATTGAAAAAAAAAATTTATTTTGTATTGAACTCCTAAAATGACAAATAAAAATATACAATTTATTTTTTTGGGGTTAAAGGGACAAATAAAAGTATCTTGATTGATAAATCTTTTCATATTTTATTGATTCAGTTTCCCTAGTATTATATGCTTATTGTTGCCTAATATTTTATTGATCATCCGCTTGTATAACTACCCAATTCTAATAAAACATATGAACTTTCACAATACTCCATACTATTATAGCAATAACACTATGTACAAAGTCAGCGTCAAAGTTTGACACTGCACTTATTTAGATAAACATAATACATTAAATGACAGCATCAAGTTGACACTGCATCAGATAAACAAAATACAAAAGACAGCATCAAAGTTGACACTGCACTTATTTAGACAAACTATTATTACATTTTTTCTTTAGTTGTACGAAGCATGCTTGGCATGAAGATGAGCCGCAATGGCATTGAACATTGCCTTTGTTCTTTCTTTTCCTTCCTTGATTTTGTTTTCTATAATGTGTTGGTCTTTTCCTTTGGTATGGTAAGTACTAATAATTTTGCACACAGATCCTCCGTCCGGGGCAGCTTTAATTTTAATAGCGTAAGAGGCGGAATCAAGAACATCATCTAAACCATGGCCTTTGACCACACTGAATTTGTAAGTGCAATTGGCCTCGTCTATTTCGTCAACACGATGTATTACGCTCTTGTATTGGCTCCCTGCGTTACAAGTTCAACAATTAATTTTGAAATTTTGCATGTTCAATAAGTGCCACAACTTATAAATTTGCTCTATTGGCAATAAAAATAAATTTCATAAAAAATAAAATGAATATCAATCAATTTACAAAATATCCATGAAAATTAAAACAAGAAACTAAAGACGTGTAAACATACGTGCACATTTAAATATTCCTGATAAATTATCTATTTTTTTTTACTACTAAAAGTGTGAATAGTTTAAGTTTTTTTCTTTTTTTTGAAGACAAAAATGCCCTTATTCAAATTGTTAAGTATATTAATAAATTGTAATTAAACATGAATATTCCTTAAATTTTTTCATCAAAAATTTGGTAAGAAAATATTTTAAGAAAATTTGTGACTTCCTTTCTTTCTAACCAAGCACCATGAATATGGAAGAAAAAAAAAGGTATATTCAAATTAGAGGGAAAAATGCATATTTAGTCACCCAAGTTTAACTCTAAACACACAATGGTCTCAACTTTCAGGAATAATATATATAGTCACTCAAGTTACAATTAATAACATCACTCATCACCAACTCTATGACAGTTTGACGGACAAATAACGGAGTATCATCACGAGACAGACACAAGCATTAAAACCAAATGATAAGGTTAGTGAAATAATTTGAGATATACTTAAAAGTAATGGAAGAAGTATAATTATTTGAGTTGAAAATTCGGTAAATACAAGTGAGATCATTGAGTGAAAATATGTAAAAATTGGGTGAAAACATGTGAAAATTGGTTAAGATGAGTGAAATCAATAAAATGAAAAAAGTTCATCCAACGAAAACAATGTCAAACCATTAAAAAATGGTTTAAACCGAAAAAACTAAAGAAATCGATAAAAATACACATGATGAAGTTAATAAATTGAATAACATTCATTAATGTAATATTTTATGACATAATGGAATTAATTTTACTCTGATTTACAACAAAATACAACTGAAATTAAATAAACACGTATAATGTATGTACAATTTAAACCAGTGAAAAAATGCATGTGAAATCATAAATACATTTGAAATCGATAAAAAAAATCGGGTAAAATATATGAAAAATAGATGAAACCAGTGAAATCCAGTCAAATTGGGTAAAACCGGTGAAAAAAGGGTAAAATCGGTTAAAAATGGAAAGTTGATAAGAACATACTTAATCAATGAAAAATTCAGGTGAATAACATGTGAAATTAGTTTAAAAACATTAGAAATAGGTAAAAGGTGTTAAAATGATAAAACAAGTGAAATCGGTTAAAAAAGAGTTTAATCGGTGAAATCGGTAGTAAAATAGTTTAAAATGAAAAAAAACGAAAGAAATTGACCAAAAACGAGAAAAATATTATAACCGATAAAAAAAGGGAAAAGTTTATAAAATAAAATAAATCGGTAAAAAATGTTTAAGCAGTGAGAACATATGTATCGATGGTTTAGGTGAAATTTGTGAAGAAACGGATAAAATCAGTCAAAAAAGCTTGAAGTCAGTGAAAATATATTTAACCAATGAAAAATTTAGGTGAATACCATGTGAAATCAGTGAAATAGGTGGAAACGAGTTAAACTTTAACCGACAACAACAAGGTGAAATGGGAAGAAAATAGTTTAAATTGAAAAAAAGATCGACGAAAAATGGAAAAACAATGAAAAATGTTATAATCGATTAAAAAGTGAAAAAATTGAAAAAAAATTTAAACAGTGAAAACATATGAATCGATGAAAATTCGGGAGAAATTGGTAAAAACTGGTGAAACCAGTATGAAATATATAATGTTCCTGAAATAGATGAAAGTTCGGGTGAAATTTATGAAGAAACGGATGAAACATGTGACATCGGTGAATAATGGATAAACCTGACATGAAAACTACTATGATGGAATGAACTAAATAATGTTTTTACAATCTGATTTTAGAACCAATTTTATAAGATTTAATGACTAAATCAGTCATTATTTTATATTTTATTACAACTATTCAAAACAATCTTTTTTTTTTAAAAACCAATAATAATTAAAAAAATAAATTTCTTAAAAAATAAATTGACCATTCATATATATATGATATTCTATGAAATAAAAATAGCTAATTTTACTCTAATTTATGAAAAATACACATGAAATTAAAACTAGACACATACAACGTACGTGCACTTTTCTAATAATAGTAAGGTTTCAAATAATTTCAGTTTGTATATATTACAAATTTAAAAATATTTTATAATATCAACTCTTACATTGGACTACATATATTTGAATATGAAACGTATTAAAATAATGAATAACTGTCTTAATATCCGTAAGCTTATGTAGAACAACATATTTATCACTCAAAATTATAAAATTATTAAAACTACAACTGCTTTAGTTTGACTTTATTGAAGTCTCCATGACACAATGGATTACATCATCCAAAATTAATAACTTTAAAAACTCTACTTTACTAATAATAATATTGAAATTGACTACTTTTCACAAGAAAAAATACGTATTTTTATCTCCATGATCGAGCAGTTGTATATATAATAATTATATAGTTGATAAGAATATATATATATATATATATATATATATATATACACACACACACATTATTAATTTTTACCTTCGCCAAAAGTAACTAATTTAAGAGTTCCAACTCCACCATTTCCCTCAAGAATTTGGACACTTTTCACAGCTTGAGGCAGGATCTCAGTTGATAAAATTCTATGTATATGTATATGTATGTTAATGTCTACATCTAGGACAAATGCTTTGAGCACTTTGTCTGGTGGGATTGGTGAGGTAATTTCGTGCTCATGAGTTACCACACCCATGATAAATTATTTTGCTAAAAAGAAATAGAGAGAAAATTTTATAAAACTAAGAGCATGTATACCCCTATTTATAGGTGAAGCCAGCACACTTTGTACCTTAGGAATTAGGAAACTTATGTAAAAAGTTTGTCTTTTGTTGTTCGTAAATTAAATATTCTATAGTTGTCAAATTGGAATAAATAAAGTAGCTTACCAAAAGAGTATTTCAGATGTGAATGCTTGGATGATGGAAATTGATTTGTCATGCATTAATTTCAATGTATAATAATAGCTCAATTTTCTTTTGAAGTTTTAATTTAGCCAAAATGGAGAAAATATGTAAGACTGTCTAATTAATATGAAATATGATCTTTTAAATAATTGTGTAATATATAGTAGTTTTAATGATTATTATGTTATAAGTTACACAAGTGAGTTATTTTTATATCTTATTGTCTTATAAATTATTTTAATAACTGCTTACTTGAATTTCAAAAAATTTGATGCATGATTTTGTATTTAAATAATGGAAAATTTGCATAAATAGTACCATACAATAAAGCACTTTGTAAATTAGGTATCATTGGATATACAAATGCATATTTAGTACCATAATTTAAATATTAGCAGTAAAGTTTATACCATTGTCACATAATTTAACGAAAATAAACAAAATTGACCATGTATGGTTGCATGTGGACTTGATCTCGTCTTTAATTTGGAGGAATTATTACATTTTCCTCAATTTTGAAGAGAAAATTATACGTAGTTTTAAATTTAGTGATATTAAGATAGAGGAGAATATTAAGAAAGGTGGGAATGTTTTAATTTAATGAATTGTGGGACATGCCAAGAATCTCACTTTTTCTTCTTTTATATACGTAGTTTCTAAAAAAATTAAACTAAATTGTCTTATATTTGTATTTTTTTTAAGAGGATCTTATATAGTTATCTTGTCTTAGATTCAGCAATTATTGCTTGAGTTTGAGTCTAGTTTGTAGGGGGGTTTTTTTTTTTTTTTTTATATATTTAGTCAAGTTTGTAGTGTATTGATTAAGTAAGTTTGAATAATATTTCTCATACTGATAAAATAAAATAAAATTCTTATTCATGACTTTAAAAACCAATTTGAGTACAATTACAAGTTCAGATTATATTAAAAAACTTACATTAATTCGAACCAGTGGCGGAGCCAGATTTTTTTCTCACCGGGGTCCTTATAAAATTAAATATTATTTAAAATATAATATTCCAATCATCCCACTAATTTACTCCATTAGTTACAGTACACGATCAAACTTTTAAATTGTTTAAGTGACTTATCATGTTAAATTATTTACATTTACGATGTATTAACCTGTTTAAATATTAATATATATGGTGTCATTTTATATTATAAACTTATTAGTAATATATATTAATTAAATTATTTACTATAATTTTTAAAAATTTAGTCAAGTTGAGTTATCAACTGTACCAATGAATAAATTAAATAAAAATGGGACGGAGGAAGTACTAAAAAAAAAAAACCAACAACAGAAATATGAAATCATAGAGATCTTGATATTTAAAAAGTGTCAATTCCTATAAAATATTATTAGTGTTTTAGTATGATTCAAATTGCAAAATTAAAAAAAAATTATTAGAGTTTGAGTTGATGCACACTTTGTAACTATTAATTTGTTAGATTTGTCAAACTCTAATAAAAATAGACCCTTTTTATTTAGAGATTTAATTTTAATTAGCGGTCCATTAAAAGAAGATCATAGATTACATCAAAACATATATAAATAATTTAATATGGTACATAGAATACATATATATAATTAAGGTGAAGAATTTCAGGGGGGTCCATGCACCCCCCAACTTATAACGTGGCTCCGCCACTGATTCGAACAATATATTGCTGGATTTTAGTCAAGTATTCATTTACAGCCTTTTTGTATCAATTAATGATAATTCTTTGATTATGTTTTCGAGTTCATTTTGAATCGTTAATTGAACCTATGAGTGAAACTTGTACGTAGGAGTGAATAGTTTGACCAAATCTTGTGATGTCAAATTTGTTCCATAAAAAATAAGTGTATTGTATTTATTTTGTTATTATCACTATTCTATACTTCTGGTAAATATTTATTAAATTATATTCAACTTTATAATTTTATTAAATATTAAATATTTTAATACTACCTAATCATAAATAACAGCACTTCAATAAACCCACAAATAATAGCACTCGTCTTATTATATATAAAATCAAAGATATTTTACCGTTTTATTAAAAAAAACAAAGTGAAAGACATTTTAATTCTATAACAATCCTAAGATGAAAGAGAAAAACATACACCGAATCTAATAATAACATTACAAATGACAACCTAAAAACTAACAATCCAGTTATTCAAACAGACAAAAAATATCAAAATGACAATTTTTTTTTAAGTTGTAAGCATCATGATTGATATAAAGATGAACGTTAATGGCCTTAAGTTGTACTCCCGCCGTTTTTTTCTAATTGTCAGTTTGAAGGATTGCACATGAATTGAGGAATATTATAAATAATTACTTTTTTGAAGCAAAAAATTCAAAATGCCCTTTTAATTAAATAAGCTTAGTATTAATGATGAGTATTAGTAAAAAGGGTAAAATTGGTAAAATAATATTACATTGAAATCATAAATCGACAAATAAAAGTAAAAAGAAAATTTTGCGAAAGCGACAAATAAAAAACAAAGGGAGTAAGAATCATGTTATATGTGATTTTCATTCATCAAGTGTCATCAGAGGCAGGTTTTGCTCGATTTCTTAAGGATTTTCCGTTAATTTTCATAAGTTTTAGAATCTATAGTGCTGTTCATGCTTTTGTATTTCCATACGAAATTTATTCCGCAATTATGATAGCTTCTGTATGAAATTACGAATTATGCTTCAATTTATTATGATTCGTGGTTAGGTTTTTGGCTTCTAGAAATTCAATTACTTGATTTCAAATTCATGCTGTGTCTTTTTCATTCCGTGAGATGAAGAATAATTTTAAGGATGGGAATTTTGTCTCTATTTATGATTCATGATGTTTTATTCCATTTGGATAATGTAATGCGGTTAATGGAAATAATTGTTACCTTGCATGCTTCAGGATTATGATGACTTAAATTCTACTTGTTATGCATGAATGGTAGGATTTGAAATATAATTCACTTGCACACTTTGACAACCGGTTACCGGTTAAATCGATCGATCCGGTCCGGTTTTTAAAACACTGTTTATAACTACTCTCTCTTCATATTTACTGTACATTCAATATGGGATATTGTTGGTCCCAAGTGGTCAGATGAGGTCTAGAGGGGGAGGGGGTGAATAGACCTCTAAACTTTTTCCAATTTTTAACTTTAAAACTTTTTTGTTAACTTAAACAGACTAAGCTGTTATCAACATTAGGTTCCTCGGCTGATCGCGAACAAATCTTTGAACAGCTTCGTAGACCACTTAACTGATAGTAACTTAGCTGATTTTGTCAAAATCAGTTTTAATACTTAGAGTACTTGCAGCGGATTTATAAAGTGTTTTTCACAAGTATTCCTAGTAGTTTGAAAAGTGTTTCCCCAGTTTTATAAACTTCTTTAAATTCTTTTTCAAACAGTTAAGTAAAGTGTTTTATGCAAACTTGAAATATGCAAGTAGAAATGCAGATAAAAACACAAGTAATTTTTATAGTGGTTATATGGATGTAAATATCCTTTAATCCACTCGTCCAAGTCACAAAGATCTTGGGTTATACTGGAAACACAAAGTAACCAGTACACTCTGCTTACGCCAATCAACAAATGAACAGGCCGTAAGTGCGCAGTAAGAAATCACAAAGAAATCCTACCCTCTGAAGTAATATCACTCACAAAGATGGATATCTACTCCTCACAACACTCTATTTTACAAATTCACTCAGAAGATGTGTATAGCTTTGTTCTTCAACTTCGCTTTTCGTCAACAAATGACTAAGCTGATGAGTGAGCTGTTCTTGAGACTTAAGAGTTCTGCTTTTAAAATTCTCTCAGAAAGTGTGTTGTATTTCTTTTCTCTTCGTCTCTTTCAGCTATTTATACTTGAGGTTTGAAAAATGTCCGTTGAAGAGAGACAAGATTCAAATTCCTCGAGTACTGGTCCTTAATTTCCGCGAACGGCTCTTTTGCAGTCTGTCCGTACTGTCAACAATACTATTCTGCTGGCAGCATTAAATGCACCCAGCTGATGCGAAGCATTTCTTCAATCATTTGTCTTTAATAACCTTGTACTTCAGCATTTATTACTCCAATGGGCATTTATTACCGTTGGGAAGACTTTATGATCCTTTCCACTTGGCTGACGAAAGTGCAAGTCTGATGGCGAACTAGGCTGATCTCAAACTTTGAACAAATCTGATTTGAGTCGGCTGATCTTAATCAGTCTGATAACTTTCCTTCAGCAGATCAGAAGTCTTGGACCTTGAAATTTTGACTCTTCTGATGTCTTCTTATACTTAGTCAAAATTTCTTCCAAAGGGATCATCAGCTATGTTACTCCATACTTAGCGGATTTTGAAGTTTTGGAATGCATTTAAACCTCCCTTTACTAATTGTCTTCAGTGTTCTTCATCTTCATCCTTATCCAACAATTTCCCCCTTTTTGATGATGACAAAACTTCAGCTAATTACCTGTTAAATACCTAAACTAAAGATTGTAATCCTCAAAAATTTTCTGAGATAGAAAATGATATGTTGGAAAAACTTGACTTTTATAGATAATGCAAATATTACAAGTACAAGTTTCTTTTTCAGATGAGATGTCTGAAGAATAGATAAGGTAAACTGATTACAAAAGATATTCTTAAATTCTAACTATCAGCTTCTTCATCTGATCCTTCTAACACTTCTTCATATTCATAAGAAGACTCCTCATCATCTTCTTCTTCTTCATCATCAGCTTCCTCATCTAGGATAATGTTTGCTTTAGCAGCATCCATCTTCTCTTTAAGTTGTTGTTCTTTGATTAGCTCCATTGCCTTCCTGGCTGATTCAGTATTCTTGTACTTGGTAGTTTCTTCTTCAGTCTTTTCTTCTTCTTCTACCTTTCCAAGTTTTTCAGTCTTGTCAGTAGTGTCTTCAGTCTTTTTAGCTTCATCAGTAGCAGCAGCATTTTCCTTAGCTGTTTCTTCCCTTTTATCTTCCCCCTTTTTGTCATCATCAGATTTGATGACATTAGAAGGTTCAGCAGCAGGGTTGAGAGCAACTGTAGGAATCTTCATCTCCGCACATAAAGCTTTCAGATTCTGATTAACTACGTCATGACTTGCAGTCAGGTGAGTCAGAGTGGTGCTGATGTTGTCAGTTTGATCATTGAAGCAGTCAATATTGAGTTGCATAGTTGAGAGTTCTGTATGAATAACATCTCCAGCTTTGTGAAGTTCTTGCAACAGTCCAACATTGATAGACTTCTCTTCGTCACTGACCTTGATGAAGGTAGCAGTTAAGTCAGCAATCTTGTGCTCAGCTCTTTGCAATGCAGTATGAAGGTGATTTACATCAGCCTTCACATCCTCAATGTTTCTGTTCATCTCATTTAAGCTCTGCACTAACTGCTTTGAATAATCCTGAGGCACTGGGAAACTATCAATCTCCTTTTTGATGATCACTGCTGTTGATTCTTGTACAGTTTCCAGCTGAAGTTTGTTGAATTCTGCCAACTCTGCTTTTAGTTCATTCTTCAGCTCCTCTTTCACCTTCATCAGCTGCTGGCTATGCTTCTCTTCCAGTTCCTTCATTGAATTGTCCATAAGCATCTGGAAAGCTTCCATCAGTGATGATTGTTCATCACCTGATGAAGCAGAAGCAGCAGCTTCCTTTTCTTCAGTCGCCTGGTGGACAGGGACATCTTCCATTTTAGTCTCCTGATCAGCTTTGTTATCCTTAGCATTCCACTCAAGTGCTAAGGTTTCATCAGCTTTCTTTTGCTCATCAGTAACATCATCATAGAACTGATTGTGATAGTGCCATCATCATTGAAACAGGTTGTTTGTCTAATTTGCCTCACAATGATCCAAGGGTTGACAGGGGCATTGTTTCCCTTGGGCACTTCACTAAAGTCCTTCACTTCCTTGCCAAAGACAATTTGCTGGATACTTGGCAGCTGAGGCAAGTCACTTGAGCATCCCTGCTGATATCTTGACCTTTTTGCCCATCTCTTCAAGGCGGTCATAACAGCAAAGTTGATTGCCTTTTCTTCAGCATTTTCAGACTTTCTTCTTCTATCAGGCAAGGTGTTCTTGATCTTTTTGGCCTCCTCTAATGCAAAATCTTTTGCATATTGATGCATGACATCTCTGACATAGTGAGGATCCAAAGCTTTCTGAATGGAGTCTGTCTTTAACCAATTTAGAACCCATTGCTCTTCATCAGCTAACTCCTTCAGATTCTGAAGTTCTGCAATAGACCTGTTCATCCTTTTGTCTCTCCATCTGATGTATCTAGGCTTTTCTTGAGTGAACAGCGTCTTTAGCTTAAGCTTCTGGTCATAGTATGCCAAGGACTTCTCAAACTTCTTAAAGAGCTCCTTATCAGCATATACAATTTCAAAGGCTCTTCTTACTTCATATTTGTCCTTTGACTTGACCTTTGCAGCAGGCATTTTGGGCTTTTTCTCTTTATCTTCAACATTGCCTTCGCCAATTTTAATGCCTCCTCCATGGACAGGTCCATAGGCATCAGTTTTGCTCATTTCTAAGACCATTGCCAGTTCAGCATCTTCAACAGCTTTTCTCTCTGCCTCAGACATCTTCCTCCTGGCTTCATCCTTAGCAGACTGAGCCTTGCTTAGCTCAAGTGCTTTCTTCTCTTCCAACTCATCTTGTTTCCTCTGTTCAGCTTCTTCCCTTGCTTTCTTATCAGCTTTAGAGATTTTCTTTCTCTTAAGCACTATCTTCCTTTTACGTTTGTCAGCTGGAGCAGGGGCTGGACCAGCAGATGAGATTGGTGCAGCAGCAATAGGATGTATGATCAGCACTTCTGGATCATCCTGAGGTTGAGCAGCCTCAACTGTTGGTGTAGCTTGAGTAGTCTGTTGCTCATCAGCTTTGTCAGCAGCAGAGTCCTCAACAGCTCCAACAGGCCTTTCAGCAGATGTAGGACTTTGTCTCACTAAGTTTTCTAACTTAGTAGGTTCTTCAATGAATGTCATCTGCTTCCTTGCAGACTTCTTTGATAAACCCTGAATGACTTTTGAAGTAGCAGTATCCTTCTGCTGACTTCTTGTTCTTTGAGAAACACCCTCAACAGTTCTCTCAACTGATGGGGTTCTAGAAGGTGATGCAGGAGTCATTCCCCTTACATCAGCAGTAGTCTGACTAATTATTTGATCAACAGTAGTGTCAGCTACAGTCTTCATCTTTTTAGGAGCCTTCTCCTTTGGTTGAACAGCAACCTTCTTCTTCTTGGTCTCAACAGCTAGGTCAGCTGTTTTGACAAGTCTTCCTGGCCTCTTGGCAGGAACCTCCTTTGGTTCCTCATCTTTATCCTCTTCAGGCTCACCAGCCTTCCTCTTCATAACAGGCAAGTATTAGGACATTGCCTTTGACTTGTGAATCTCCTTTACATTCAGCATAGGGCACCCCAGTTTGAACAGTAGGTAACTGAGCGTGATCCTGTGATTTGTGTGAGGGTCTTTTCCTTTCTTCACATCAAGGAAATCAGCGAAGATGTACCAAACTATGACGGACCAGTTGACTTCCAGTCCATAGTAGATAGCAGCCATTATGCTGAACCTTTTCATGGTAACAGCATCCAGAGAAAAAGTACAGTTCTCTATCAGCTTCGAAACCATATCAGCCATCCGCTGATATTCATCCTTCAGATGTTTCTTCCTTATGTTGCCAGACAACATTTCTCCTTCCTTGGCGCAGATCGCCCAGAATTGTTGGTGCTTTTCTTCAGTCAGCACAGTGACGTTGTGTCGTCCTCTGTTAGAAAGACCAAACGCCTCGTGAAGAACAGCGGGTGTAATGACCACAGATTTGTCTCCAACTGTAGCCTTGATTTCCATAGAGTTATAGTCAGCAACTGCAGTCTTGTAGTACTCCATAACCTGGTCAGTCCAGATTACACCTTCGTTGTACTCCATGAAATTCACCAACTGTGCAGATTTGAACTTTTCCAACAGTTCCTTCATCAAATCCGTACCAGATTGGTAGTAGGATACATAAACTAAGAACATACCTTCATCGGCAATCTTAATCTGTTGAAAATTAGAGAAATAGGAAGAAATTTGCAGAAATTTGCAAGTAATTTTTCTCTCAAGTATGCTTTGAATATTAAGGGTGCGTAAAGAACTACACGACAAATCAGATCTGGATTTATAGAGTTAGGGTATTTCGGTTTCCGTGATACCAACTAACCGTTAGATCCGTTTCTTGTCAGTGCTGACCGTGCGGCGTCAGTTACGACCTTTCAAATTCAAATCGCATTAAATGAGGAGCGGGAATTTGTACCGCTCTTCTGTCACTTGTAAAAACGTGTTTTCAAATAAAACGTTTTAAACAGTAAGCTTTTACACAAGCGATCAGATGAGTAAAATAAATACTTATCTGATGGACTAATGTCCTGATGACACAGTTGTTATCAGAGAAAGCCAATAGCTGACAACCTTCCTCAGCTGTTTGTCAATCCAGCTAGATAATAAATCTTCAATCTTCAAGACTTTAATCTTCTGTTGAAAACATAACTTCAACTAACTGACATTAACAGATTTCATCTTTTAATCAGAAGTATCGCTAGTCTTACACGTTCCCCCTGACTTTAAGAATTCATAAGTTAACTAGTCTGTTGAGAGTTAATCCTTGAAGATAAATAAGATGAGTAAGCTGTTGAACTCAAGTCTTCTGATGAGTTCCCCTTCAGCTTATGCATCCAATTTTAATAAACCTAGTTCAGCTCTTAGAGTTGAAAACCTTGTCTCACTTAGAGGTTTTGTGAAGATGTCAGCAATCTGATTTTCAGTAAACACATATTCTATCATGACATTTCCTTTCTCCACATGATCTCTAATGAAGTGATGCTTGATCTCAATATGCTTAGTCCTTGAATGACTTGTAGTATTCTGAGTAAGTGAGATTGCACTTGTATTGTCACAGTAGATTGGTATTCCACTGATTTTGATATTGTAGTCTTCCAGTTGATGCTTCAACTATAAGATTTTTGCACAGCAAGCTCCAGCAGCTATGTACTCAGCTTCAGCAGTCGATATGGATACTGAAGTCTGTTACTTACTCATCCATGAGATCAGACGACTACCTAAAAATTGACAGGCACCTGTTGTGCTTTTTCTATCAATTTTGCAGCCAGCAAGGTCAGAATCTGAATATCCAATAAGCTCAAATCCAGATTCCCTAGGATACCACAATCCCAATTCTTGAGTGCCCTTAATATATTTCAATATTCTCTTGGCAGCTAAGAAATGAGATTCCTTGGGATTAGATTGAAATCTCGCACAAACCCCAACAGAGTACATGATATCAGGTCTGCTAGCTGTTAGATATAACAGTGACCCAATAATGCCTCTGTATTTGGTTATGTCCACTGATTTGCCATCTTCATCTTTATCCAATCGAAGACTTGTAGACATTGGAATAGTAGCAGTAGAGCTAGTTTCCATACCAAATTTTTTGAACAGATCCTTTGTGTATTTTGCTTGGCTGATGAATATTCCATCAGGCAACTGTCTAACTTGCAAACCAAGAAAATAATTAAGTTCTCTCATCATGCTCATTTCAAACTTATTCTGCATCAGCTTTGAGAACTTATCACACATCTGTTGGTTAGTCGAACCAAAAATAATATCGTCCACATAAATTTGCACAAGCAAAATATGTTCTTCCCATTCAATAGTAAACAAGGTCTTGTCAACATTACCTTTGCGAAATCCTTTAATTAAAAGAAAATCAGATAAGGTATCATACCATGCTCTTGGAGCCTGTTTCAGTCCATAGAGGGCTTTCTTCAGACGATATACCTTGTCTTCTTCTTGATAGACTTCAAAGCCAGGTGGTTGTTCAACGTAAACTTCTTCTTGCAATTCTCCATTGAGAAAAGCTGATTTCACATCCATCTGATAGACGGTGAAATTCTTGTGAGCAGCATAGGCAAGAAAGAGTCTGATTGCCTCTAGTCTTGCTACTGTTGCAAACGTTTCATCAAAATCAATGCCTTCTTCTTGGCAGTAACCCTTGGCCACTAGTCTTGCTTTGTTTCTGGTGACTTCACCATCTTCATTCATCTTATTCCTGAATACCCTCTTAGTGCCAATGACTCTTTGATGACATGGTCTAGGAACTGAGTACCAGACTTTATTCCTTTCAACATTCAACTTTTGTAAATCAGTAGACAGATCTTGATTAACATTTTGATTCTTTTCAGAAGATGGACTAGGCTCATCAAATACTACATGAATGGATTCTTCTATTAGTAATGTTCTTTTGATAAAGACTCTATAAGCTTTACTAACAGTAGAGTATCCTACAAAGACAGCTTCATCAGCCTTTTCTGCAAATGCAGTAAGGTGATTTTTACCATTATTTAAAACATAGCATTTACAACCAAAAATCATAAAGTAATGAATGTTTGGCTTCCTGTTGTTCCAAACTTCATATGGAGTCTTGTTTTGGTGCTTGTTGATCATGCATCTGTTTTGGGTAAAACATGCTGTATTTGTTGCTTCTGCCCAAAATGTTTGTGGCAGCTTAGCTTCAGCTATCATGGTTCTGACAGCTTCTTTTAGTGTTCTGTTTCTCCTTTCAGCAACACCATTCTGTTGAGGGGTTCTAGCAGCTGAATACTCATGATGTATTCCTTTGATATTACAATACTCTTCAATAGTAGAGTTTGTGAACTCTGTCCCTCTATCTGATCTGATCTTCAATATCTTTATGCTTTTCTCATTCTGGATCAGTTCCATCAGATTAGTAAGATGTTCCTTGGTTTCACTTTTCTTTTTCATGAATATCACCCAAGTATATCTTGAATAGTCATCCACAACAGCTAGGCAGTATTTCTTTCCACCATTGCTGACAGGATCAATAGGTCCAAATAGTCCATGTGTAGCAGCTCCAATATTCTTCCAGAAGATTGATGCTTCTTGCTTTTGAATGATGACTTGATTTGTTTACCCTTCTGACAGGCGTCACAGAGCTTATCTTTGCTCATGACTGTTTTTGGAATCCCTTCTACCAGATTATTCTTTATCAATCTGTTGATGGTCTTGAAGTTTAGATGATTCATTCTTTTGTGCCACAGCCAACTAACTTCACTTGGTGTCGATGCCACCAAACAAACATTTGAATTCTTGTCAGCAGAATTCCAGTCGACTATGTAGATATTTCCTTGTCGTCTTCCAGATAAGATTACCTTCTTTGTACCAATCTGTTCAACATAGCACTTATCTGTTGAGAAGATAACTGAATATCCTTTGTCACAAAATTGACTTATGCTCAGCAGATTATATTTGAGGCCTTTAACATATGAGACGTCAGATATCTCTATGTTTCCTCTGATCAATTTTCCTTTAGCTTTAATCTTGCCTTCTTTGCTGTCCCCAAAGGTAACCTTTGGACCATCCACATCAACTGCATCAGTCAGCTCATGTATGTTTCCACACATGTGTCTTGAACAGCCACTGTCCAAGTACCAAATTCTCTCTACTTTACTCCTACTCCTAATCCTAACCTACAAAACAAAATAAAATTGTTTTAGGTACCCTTATTGAGAGGGTCCTGAAGGATTAGTTCCACCTTTGACAACCCAAGATGATGAAGTCTTAGGCTTCTTAGGCTTTTGAGTTTCAACAGGAGTATGAACAGTTCTGCCTTTACCACGTTCATCAGATTTGTCATATTGTTGATGATCAGCACGATAAGGATAATGTTCAAATGCAGAGTAAGATGCATGATAAGGATGATATGCATGCATTGGATGAGCAGGGTAAGGTGCATAGTAAGTTGGAAATTGAGGTGCATGATACTTAGGATGATATGCAGCAGGTTGCACATAATAAGACTCATCTCCATACCAAGCATTTGGATTTTTCTTGATTTTATGCTTCTATGGCTTACTACTTGCTTGCTCATTAACAGACGACTTAGTTTTATCACTAGTCTGATTAGTTTTAGCCTTGTCAGAGGACTTCCTAGGACTCTTCTGTTTAGGCTTACTAGTCTGTTTTCCTACACTAGGCTCTTTGCTCTTTTTAGCCTTAGGAGTTTTCGTCTCCTTTAATACTTTCTCAGGTGAAGCAGGTCTAGCAGTTTGAACATACAGGATGACCTTACTATTGTCAGCAGATACAAATTTTTCCGTATGATTCAGTTCTTGCTTATCCTGTTCTAAAGGTGTCTTCTGTTTACTAGACATGTGAGTGGATGCAACAGATGACTTCTCATGA
This sequence comes from Penstemon eatonii, assembly GCA_038501285.1. Classification (NCBI taxonomy): domain Eukaryota; kingdom Viridiplantae; phylum Streptophyta; class Magnoliopsida; order Lamiales; family Plantaginaceae; genus Penstemon; species Penstemon eatonii. The sequence continues at coordinate 51,640,701 of CM076715.1, read as the reverse complement.
GACTCAATGACTTTCTCAAGCTCAATGATTTTACCATTTAAGACTTCACATTCAGCTTTCTGAGATTCATGTTCTTGCTCAAGCTGTTTATATTCAGCTGATTCTCTTGGCTTTTCAGCTGTGAGTTTCAGTGAACTATTTTGCTCTTTTAGCAATATCATCTTTTCCTTAAGCTTTTTATATGCTTCAGCAATACCAGTATTGTTAAGCATCATTTGTTCAAATGAATTAAATAATTCATTCTCAAGAGGAGTTACCTCATCATCCTCAGAGTTATCAGATTCCTTAGCCATCAGACAGAGAAGAGCAGGGCTCTCTTCATTCATCAGAAGTGTCAGAATCTGAATCAGATGAGTAGACGGCAGCTGGCTTTTCTGCTTCTGCTACCATCGCCTTTGCTTTCTGATGCTTTCTTTCTTTTCTGATTCTCTTTTCTTCTTCAGTATACTTCTCAGCTTTAGGATATGGGCAATCTCTGATGAAATGTCCCAGTTTCCTGCAATTATAGCACATCATTTTGGATTTATAAGAATCCTTATCCTGAGAAGAAGAAGTATGGTTAGAAGTAGAAGCATTGTTATATTTGTTCTTCATTTTCCGTCTGTAGAACTTTTTGAAGTTGTTCATCAGCAACGCAACGTCTCCAGCAGTGTACTCCTTTTTGTTGAGTAGTGTGGCTTCATCAGATGAGTCCACATCTTTGCTTTTGTGAGCTGGCCTTCTTGGGTTTTCAGCAGCAACAAGTGCAGCTGTGGGACTTGAAGTTGAGGATTCTTGAACACCCATTCTTGGCAGTTTATACTTATACGCCTTGAGTACGGAGAACAACTCTGTAAGAAAAATCTTCCCCAGATCTCTTGATTCTTCCATGGCTGTCACTTTCATGTTGAACTTGGGAGGCAGGGCCTTCAGAACTCTGACGGTGATCTCCTTGTCAGTGAAGGTCTTTCCCAGCTTTAGAACTTCATTGAGGGTTCTGGTGAATCTAGTGTCCATCTGATCAATAGTTTCTCCAGATTTCATTTTGAAGTTATCCAGCTTCTCCAAAGCAACACTGAGCTGATGCTCTTTGATGGCGTCGTTTCCTTCGCTCATGTCACGAACCTTATCCCACATCTCCTTTGCAGTTTTGCAATGTTTGACTTTGTCAAACCGATCGTTGTCCAGGGCTTTGGTCATGATGAAACGGTCAACTTTATCCAGATTGAACAACTTTATTTCTTCAGCTGTCATCTCTGTCAAGTCCTTCTCCACCATTATTTCAGCTTCATCAACTATGATAGTCTTGGTGAATTTGATGGACCTTTGATGATACATGTGTACATGTTATCATTATAAGCACCAAGGAAAATCTCCATTCTGATTTTCCAATCTTCAAACGACATACCAGCAATGTGGGGAACATGACTGATACAGTCCATTTTTCAAAAAGTTTAAGTTTTTCAAAAAGATGTTCTTTTGAAAAAGTTTTAAAAACCTTTGAAAAACACTTGGATCAAGCTCGTTGATCAGGCAGCTGATTCTAATGAATCAACCTGGTTCTGATACCACTTGTTGGTCCCAAGTGGTCAGATGAGGTCTAGAGGGGGGGGGTTGAATAGACCTCTAAACTTTTTCCAATTTTTAACTTTAAAACCTTTTTGTTAACTTAAACAGACTAAGCTGTTATCAACATTAGGTTCCTCGGCAGATCGCGACAAATCTTTGAACAACTTCGTAGACCACTTAACTGATAGTTACTTAGCTGATTTTGTCAAAATCAGTTTTAATACTTAGAGTACTTGCAGCGGATTTATAAAGTATTTTTCACAAGTATTCCTAGTAGTTTGAAAAGTGTTTCCCCAGTTTTATAAACTTCTTTAAATTCATTTTCAAACAGTTAAGTAAAGTGTTTTATGCAAACTTGAAATATGCAAGTAGAAATGCAGATAAAAACACAAGTAATTTTTATAGTGGTTATATGGATGTAAATATCCTTTAATCCACTCGTCCAAGTCACAAAGATCTTGGGTTATACTAGAAACACAAAGTAACCAGTACACTCTGCTTACGCCAACAAATGAACAGGCCGTAAGTGCGCAGTAAGAAATCACAAAGAAATCCTACCCTCTGAAGAAATATCACTCACAAAGATGGATATCTACTCCTCACAACACTCTATTTTACAAATTCACTCAGAAGATGTGTATAGCTTTGTTCTTCAACTTCGCTTTTCATCAACAAACGACTAAGCTGATGAGTGAGCTGTTCTTGAGACTTAAGAGTTCTGCTTTTAAAATTCTCTCAGAAAGTGTGTTGTATTTCTTTTATCTTCGTCTCTTTCAGCTATTTATACTTGAGGTTTGAAAAATATCCGTTGAAGAGAGACAAGATTCAAATTCCTCGAGTACTGGTCCTTAATTTCCGCGAACGGCTCTTTTGCAGTCTGTCCGTACTGTCAACAGTACTATTCTGCAGGCAGCATTAAATGCACCCAGCTGATGCGAAGCATTTCATCAATCATTTGTCTTTAATAACCTTGTACTTCAGCATTTATTACTCCAAGGGGCATTTATTACCGTTGGGAAGACTTTATGATCCTTTCCACTTGGCTGACGAAAGTGCAAGTCTGATGGCGAACTAGGCTGATCTCAAACTTTGAACAAATCTGATTTGAGTCGGCTGATCTTCATCAGTCTGATAACTTTCCTTCAGCAGATCAGAAGTCTTGGACCTTGAAATTTTGACTCTTCTGATGTCTTCTTATACTTAGTCAAAATTTCTTCCAAATGGATCATCAGCTAAGTTACTCCATACTTAGCGGATTTTGAAGTTTTGGAATGCATCAAAACCTTCCTTTACTAATTGTCTTCAGTGTTCTTCATCTTCATCATTATCCAACAGATATGTTGATCGTCAAACAAAACACCCAAAACGATAGCATATAAATCAAGAATTCAATTTTTTTCTTTTATAATAATTCAGTAACATTACAAGAAAAAAGGATTTTAGTGACAAAATATTATGTGACGTTGTTGAAATTGTCACTTTTTGCATAAATTTAGTGATAAGAATATTAGTTTTGTCACAATAATAATAGTGACAAGTGCAATAGTGACAAAATATATTTTAAAGTTGTCACTAATGGCTATTAGTGACAAGTTTATGGAACTTAAGTTGTCACTATTGATAATTAGTGACACCCTTTCAGTGACAACCTAGTGACAATCTATAATTTAGTGATAACACTCTTTCAGTGACAACCTAGTGACAAGTGCAATAGTGACAAAACATCTTTGTGAGTGATCTAACTTCAGAGAATAGGTCTTCTAAGTGATTTCCTATTGTGAGCTTACGGCTAGATTCATTTGTTGTTTTGGCGTAAGTGTTGTATAGTGTAAACTTTGTGATTATAGTATAACCCAAGATCTAAGTGACTTGGAAGAGTGGACTAAAGGATTTAAATCCATATAACCACTATAAAAATTCTGTGTGTTTTCACTCTCCATTTTTACTTGCATATTTTCATGATTGCATAAAAACACTTTACCAGAACTGTTGAAAGATTCTGTGAAAAAAACTTTATAAAACTGGGGATAAATCTTTCAAACTGTTAAGAGTTTGCTTGTGAAAAATACTTTATAAAAATCCGCTGCAAGTACTATGCTTTAAAAAAGTTGATTTAACTGAAATCAGCTAAGTAGTTTAAAGAGAAGTGGTTAACTGTGTTGTTCAAAGATTTGTTCACTGATCAGCCTAGTCAGCTTGCTGATCTCAACAGCTTAGTCTGCTGACAGTTAAGTGGAAACTTTTTAAAGTATAAAAATTTTAAGAGGTCTATTCACCCCCACCCCCCCTCTAAACCTCATCTGACCACTTGGGACCAACAAGTAAAAAGGGTATAATTGGTAAAATAACATTTCATTGAAATCCTAAAACGACAAATAAAAGTAAACAAGAAAATTTTGCCAAAGTGACAAATAAAAAAACAAAGGGAGTAAGAATCATGTTATAAGTGATTTTCATTCATCAAGTGTCATCAGAGGCAGGTTTTGCTCGATTTCTTAAGGATTTTCCGTTAATTTTCATAAGTTTTAGAATCTATAGTACTGTTCATGCTTTTGTATTTCCATATGAAATTTATTTCGCAATTATAATAGCTTCTGTATGAAATTACGAATTGTGCTTCAATTTATTATGTTTCGTGGTTAGCTTTTTGGCTTCTAGAAATTCAATTACTTGATCTCAAATTCATGCTATGTGCTATCTTTTTCATTCCGTGAGATGAAGAATAATTTTAAGGATGGGAATTTTGTCTCTATTTATGATTCATGATGTTTTATTCCATTTGGATAATGTAACGCGGTTAATGGAAATAATTGTTACCTTGCATGCTTCAGTATTATGATGACTTAAATTCTACTTGTTATGTATGATTGGTAGGATTTGAAATATAGTTCACTTGCACACTTTGACAACCGGTTACCGGTTAAATCGATCGATCCGGTCCGGTTTTTAAAACACTGTTTATAACTACTATTTCTTCATATTTACTGTAAATTCAATATGGGATATGTTGATCGTCAAACAAAACAACCAAAACGATAGCATCTAAATCAAGAATTCAATTTTTTCTTTTATAATAATTCAGTAACATTAAAAGAAAAAAGGATTTTAGTGACAAAATATTATGTGATGTTGTTGAAATTGTCACTTTTTGCCAGTGGCGGAGCCAGAAAGTTTTTTCACCGGGGTCCTTATAAATTTATGAGTATTATTTAAAATATTAAAAAAAATTAAAATACGACCAAACTAATTCAAACTTAAAATAAATTATATGGAATGAAAACTACGTCTTTACAAATGTACACGTCGATTTGTCATAGACTGAAATCGTTGCATGATTGAATCATCTGTAACGATATCAAATACATCTTTCTCTATATAAGTAATGATAGAGTCATTTAACCATTCATTTCCCATCCGATTCCTCAGTCGATTTTTTATATACTTCATAGCAGAAAACGCTATTTCCACAGATGCTGTAGCAACTGGCAAAATCAATGTCAATTTTAAAAGTAAAAATACAAGAGGATACACGGGGTTCCTCTTTGTTTCAACTAATTTTCTAGCAAGATCACCAATTCCTTTTAATTTTGAGAACTCTTCATCTGACCGCATGTCGACAATGTAATTTTCAAGTTGCACGTTTTTTTATTAAAATAGGTTCTTTTGTGAGAATGGAGAAGAAAATGAAAGAAAGACTAATATAAAATTTGAGAGACTCTTGATATTCCTAAAAAGTGTCAATTCCTAAAAAGTGTGAAACCCTAAAAAGTATTATTAGTGTTATAGTATGATTCAAATTAGTAAATAAAAATAAAATATTAAAGTTTGATTTAATGTCCACTTTATAACTCTTTAATTTATCAATATCTAATAAACATGGACCCCTTTTATTTAAAAATTTAATTTTAAACTAAAAATTATAAATTATGTTATAGTTGAACATAAATAAATTAATATAGCAATATAGCATACATAGATACACTTGGGACCAAAATTTCAGGGGGGTCCATGCACCTCCCTGTCCAGAGCGTGGCTCCGCCACTGCTTTTTGCATAAATTTAGTGATAAGAATATTAGTTTTGTCACAATAATAATAGGACAAGTGCAATAGTTACAAAATATATTTTTAAGTTGTCACTAATGGCTATTAGTGACAAGTTTATGGAACTTAAGTTGTTACTATTGATAATTAGTGACACCCTTTCAGTGACAACCTAGTGACAATCTATAATTTAGTGATAACTTTTTAGTTGTCACTATTGGGGTATCAGTAAATGTCAATAGTGATAATTTTTTCACATTTCTTATCGCTAGTGTGTCTATATACATTAGTTTCGTGACAATATTAAAATTCTTGTCACTTTAACATTTACTATTTTGTCACTAAAATTTAAATTTTTTGTAGTGTTATAAATAATTACCAATTTAAATAACAAGGATAAAAAATGGGTTGAATTACACATCATAGAATAAGTATTGAAAACCCAAACTTTTAACCCCTTAAATAATAGCACTCATCTTCTTATTACTAAGTTCAAAGGTACTTTAAGTTAATTACACAACCCCAAAGCATACAAAGGAAGTAAACACGCACCGTCTTTTTATTTGAAACACAGACTAAAAAATATAACAAATAGTCAAAATTTTAAAGAAAAAAATCTCAAAACACTTTTTTAATCAAATAATTACAACCATTAACATGAAGGGTAAAATTGATAGGAAAAAATTAATTTTGTATTGATCTCCTAAAATAACAAATAAAAGTAAACATGTTTTTTTTTTGGGTTAAAGGGACAAATAAAAGTATCTTGAATGATAAATCTTTCATAATTTATTGATTCAATTTCCCTTGTATTATATACTTATTGTTTTCCAAATATTTTATTGATTCTCTGCTTGTATAAATACCCAATTCTAATAAAATACCCAGTTCTAATAAAACATATGAACTTTTACAATACTCCACTCTATTATAGCAATAACACTATGCACAAAGACAACTTCAAAGTTTGAAACTGCATTTATTTAGACGAACAAAATACAAACAAAAGACAACATCAAAGTTGACACTACATGCACTTATTCAGACTAACAAAATACAAAAGACAGCCTCAAAGTTGACACTGCACTTATTTAGACAAACTATTATTATTAGATTGACATATTTTCTTTAGTTGTACGAAGCATGATTGGCATGAAGATAAGCTTCAATAGCCTTGAACATTGCATTTGTTATTTCATTTCCTTCCTTGACTTTGTCTTCTATAATGTATTGGTCATTTCCTTTGGTATGGTATGTACTGATGGTTTTGCACACAGATCCTCCGTTCGAGGCAGCTTCAATTTTCATAACGTAAGATATGGAATCAAGAGCATCACCCAAACCATCGCCTTTGACCAAACTGAATTTGTAAGTGCAATTGGCCTCGTCTATTTCGTCAACACGATGTGATGCAATCTTGTATGGGCTCGCTGCATTACAAGTTCAACAAGTAATTTTGAAATTTTCCATGTTCAATAAGTGGCACAACTTGTAAAATTGTTCTATTTGCAATAAAAATAATTTCATAAAAATTAATTTGAATATCAGTCATATATATATATATGATATTTTGTGTCATAAAAAGAGCTAATTTTACTAATTTACGAAAATATCCATGAAATTAAAACTAGAAATCAGAGAAGTACAACATACATGCACTTTTAAATATTCCTGATAAATTATAATACTAAGGGTTCAAATAAGTTCAGTTTGTATATGTTAGAAATTTTAAAATATTTTATATATATTATCAACTCTTACATATGAATACCAAAATTTGAATATGAAACGTATTAAAAAAATGAATAATTGTCTTAATATCCCTAAGGTTATGTAGAACAATAGATTTATCACACTCAAAATCATAAAATTATAAAATTACAACTGCATTAGTTTGACATTATAGAAGTCTCCACGACCCCAATCCAAAATAAATGTTGGATAAGGATGAAGATGAAGGCACTAACGGAAGTTTGATAAGGGAGGTTTTGATGCATTCCAAAACTTCATATTTGGCTAAGTATGGAGTAACTTAGCTGATGAACTTATCAAGGAATTTTGACTAAGTACAAGAAGACATCAGAAGAGTCAAAATTTTCAAGGTCCAAGACTTTTTGATCCACTGAAGGAAAGTTATCAGACTGATGAAGATCAGCCGACTCAAATCAGATCTGTTCAAGTTTGAGATCAGCCGAGTTCGCCATCAGACTTGCACTTTCGTCAGCCAAGTGAAGAAGATCATAAAGTGTTCCCAACGGTAATAAATGCCCCTTGGAGTAATAAATGCTGAAGTACAAGGTTATTAAAGACAAATGATTGAAGAATTGCTTCGCATCAGCTGGGTGCATTTAATGCTGCCTGCAGAATAGTACTGTTCACAGTACGGACAGACTGCAAAAGAGCCGTTCGCGGAAATTAAGGACCAGTACTCGAGGAATTTGAATCCTGTCTCTCTTCAACGGACATTTTTCAAACCTCAAGTATAAATAGCTGAAAGAGACGAAGAAGAAACAAGCAACACAATCTCTGAGAAATTTTCGAAGCAAAATTCTTTAAGTCTCAAGAACAGCTCACTCATCAGCTTAGTCATTTGTTGACGAAAAGCGAAGTTGAAGAACAAAGATAAATACATCTTCTGAGTGATTTTGTAAACAAGAGTGTTGTGAGAAGTAAATATCCGTCTAAGTGAGTGATATTACTTCAGAGAAGTAGGATTTCTTTGTGATTTCTTACTGCGAACTTACGGCCTGTTCATTTGTTGTAAGGCGTAAGCAGAGTATACTGATTACTGTGTGTTTTTAGTATAACCCAAGATCTTTGTGACTTGGAAGAGTGGAATAAAGGATATTCAAATCCATATAACCACTATAAAAATTGCTTGTGTTTTTATTTGCATTTTACTTGCATATTTTCAGTTGCATAAAACACATTAAGTTAACTGTTTGAAAAATTCTTAAAAGGAATTTATAAAACTGGGGAAACATTTTTCAAACTGCTAAGATTACTTGAGAAAAATACTTTGAAAAATCCGCTGCAAGTACTCTAAGTATTAAAACTGATTTTAACAAAATCAGCTAAGTAACCATCAGACGAGTGGTCAACAAAGCTGTTCAAAGATTTGTTCGCGAACAGAATTGTAACTTACTACTCTGATCAGCTTAGTCTATTCAGTTAGAGAAGAGTTTTAAAGTTAAAATTTGGAAGAAGTTTTTAAAGAGGTTTATTCACCCCCCCTCTAAACCTCTTCTGACCACTTGGGACCAACAATAAATAACTTTAAAAACTCTACTTTACTAATAATAATATTGAAATTAACTAGTTTTCAAAAGAAAAAAAATACGATTTTACTTCCGTGTTTCTAACGGTTGTATATATAATAATTATAGAGTTGATAAGAATATATATATATATATATATATATATATATATATATATATATATATATATATATATATATACACACACACATTAATTAATGTTTACCTTCTCCAAAAGTAACTAGTTCAAGAGTTCAAGCTCCACAATCTCCCTTAAGAATTTGGACACTCTTTATAGCTTGAGGCAAGATCTTAGGGAGGAGGTTGTCTGCCTCAAGGACATATGCTTTGAACACTTCCTTTGGTGGGATTGATAAGGTAATATCGTGCTCATAAGTTACCACACCCATGATAAATTTCATAGCTAAATATAGAAAATTGCTAATGCATGAACTAAGAGCAAAGATATCCCTATTTATATGTGAAGCCAACACACTATATATTGTAGGAATTTGGAAACATATGTAAAAAGTTTGTCATTTGTTGTTCATAAATTAAATATTCTATAGTTGCAAATTGGAATAAATAAAGTAGCTTACCAAAATAGTATTTCAGATGTGGAAGCTTGGATGTTGTGAATTGATTTTTCGTGCATTTAATTTAATGTATAATAATAGCTCAATTTTCTTTTCAAGTTTTAATTTAGCCAAAATGGCGAAAATATGTAAGAATATCTAATTAATATGAAATTTGATCATTTAAATTATTATGTAGTATATCGTATTTTAATGATTATTATGTGATAAATTATACAAATGAGTTGATTTTATATCTTGTTGTCTTGTAACTTATTTGGGAAAAATGCATATTTAGTCACCCAAGTTTGACTCCAAACACACAATGGTCACTCATGTTTCAGGAATAGTATATATAGTCACTCAAGTTACAATTAATAGCACCATTAATCACCTAATTAACTGTAATTAACACAGTTACCAGAGAGATAACAAAATTGAGGCTTGCAACATGTGTCCAACAAATGAAAAAGAACAAAATTGAGAAATTGTGGTTGAATAAAATTTGACATATGTATAAGAATGAAAGGTAAATTAAATTTTTTAAATTGAAACTAACCGATACAATGATAAATATAATATTTTAACCAGAAATTAAAAGAATTTGCAACAACAGCATAAACCTTATTTATGGGATTATTGACTTACTATTATTTAGGTTTAGCTAACCTTATACTTATACCTTTGAATTTTGACCCTTCTGATAATCTTCTAACTTGATCAAAATTCTTCTAAGGGATCTAAGCTTTCTTTACTTAGCTGGTTTTGACGTTTTGAAAATCATCAAAACCTCCCTCAAATCTTTGGCTCTATCTTCATCTTTATCCAACAACCTATAGTAATTCTTCATCTCTGCGCCATTACCATTCTCTGTGCCATTATCCATCCTCTGCGCCATTATCCATATGTCCATTGCTAAGGGAATTTCTCCTCCACCTGGAGATCATGCAAGAAGGGGGAGAAGATTGGGTTTTGACCAAACCATTCTATTTAACTCCTGTATAACACTCCTTCAATTAAACACACACAAAAATCTGAGAGTGAAGAAACATAGGGCTTTAATGAGAGGTTGTGACACCACCACCACAACCTTGCCACCGCTGCGCCACAATTGTCACCACCACGGGTCAGGAAGAGATTTGTGTATGAGGGGTTGTGAGAAGCTTATCTCTTTCTACTTTCAATTTGTTAGGTAAAAAATCTCTAAAAAGATTTAATTCTTTAAATTGTTAAAATTTTGTCTCAATCTTTGGTTATATATTATGTATTTTACTAAAATTTCTTGCTTAGTTCAGATTGTTGGTTAATTCTTATAAAATCATATCAATTTCCCTAAATTGTTAAAATTTTGGAAGTTGAAGAAAAATTTGGAATTCATGTTCTTTAGTTTAACATGCATAAAGTGATTCCTCTTTTGTTTTAAATTCTCTAAATTTGGTTGTTTTTATTTTAAATGGTTAAAGTTACTTGTTGACTATTTGTTCCAAATTGTAGTCATGTTGGAGAAATTGAACTTTGAAAGCTTAGCACACATTTTTTTTGAGTTTTTGAGTGTTGTTTGCTATGAGTTTGTGAATTTGTTTTGATTATATGAAAATCTAGTTATCACAAAAAATTTGTTAAAAAAAAAAATTAGGATTCTATCTCTTCTTAAACCAGAAAATTTATTAGGGTCCGGACTCACAGCGTGTTCAACTGACCTACCCTGCTGCACATAAGCAGCAAGCTAAAAAGCTTGCTGCATATATGCTGCAAAATTGCCGCACATAGCAGCAAGACTTTTAGCTTGCTGCATGTGCAGCAAAACTTTTTCCCAATTGCCTTTAATGGCCTTGCTGGCAGCAAGCTTAAATACAAAATAGTGTTATTTGTAGCACTTATTTGTTCATCCGATAAGAATGAAATACCCTCAGAACTCTCCATTAATACGACATGCTTTTTTTTCCATTCATTCCCTTTTGGGGATCAGTTATGGTCTTCCAAACTTTACCAGTGGTAGGGACAAATTCCTCACTTCATCCAAATGTGTAAAAGATTCTAGCCGCACTTAAAAGCCGAGTACTCTACCGTTGAGTTAGCAACCCGAACGAATTATAAATTAAACAAAATTTCAACAAGGGGTGTATAGATAGACAATCAATTAAATTGAAACAAAGAGAAAAGAGATTATACGAGCTAATCAAACCATTGAACTAAGAAAAAAAGAGATTTTATAATGGATTCAAAACATAAAAATGAATTTATTAGATGAAAATACAAGAAATTATCAGATCAAAGAAAAATATATATACAGAATTCTAAAAATTAATAGAGCACCTCTTATGTTATCTACTTTTTTCAATCAAAAAAGTTAAGAAAGCATCATTTAAATTTGAATTAAGGTAAAGTAAAAAATAAAACCTACGGGACGGAAATAAATAGACCCCCTTCACTTATCAAGATGAATTATATTTCTTCGATACACTGTTGTCAATATAAATGTTGAGAAAAGAAGACAGTGGAAAAAACAAAAGAAATTGCATTGAAATATTTTTTTAATTTTGAATTGCAATTTAACAATGCAATAATATTCAAAATTGTCTTGGATTCGCCCTACATATCTAATCTAGATATAAAAAGATATTTTCGATTTATATTATAATATAAATTAAATGGAAAAATGAAAAAGGGGGGGGGGGGGGGGGGAAATCAAACAACAAGTAGAGAAAAATTCTACAAATTTCTAGACAAGTTGCTACCCCCCTCGGTATTTCTTCAATTGAATTTTGTTTGATTAGACGGAAGTTCGTTAAAAACTTTCGCTTTCTTTAAAAGATTCTGAACAGTCCCTGTGGGTTGAGCACCTTTTTTAAGGAAATCTACAATAGCAGGAACATTTAAATAAGTTTGATTCTTCATTGGATCATAAAACCCACCTTTCTAAGATCTTTTCCTTCTCTTCGAGATCGAACATCAATTGCAACGATTCGATAGACGGCTCATTGGGTTAGATGTAACTGAACAATACCCCCTAGAACCGTATAGGAAGTTTTCTCCTCGTACGGCTCGAGAAAAAATGATTTGATTCGAAATTTTGTCTTTGTATGCAATTCTAATAAATTAAATGACACTAAATGACAAAAAGGTGTATAAAATCAATTAGACTAGGATTTGAGTCTTTTTTTTCCTTCTTAACCTAAAAGTGAAAGAAAGAAACCATTGTACTCATAACTCAAGTTGGATAACTCTCAAATATCTCTAATGAATATCTTTAGTGAATTTCATTTATTGAGTGGTCTTTACCCCCTTTTGTTTGTCTAGTTTAAAATTCTATTTGGATTCTTTAGTCTGATCCAGTTTTTGAGACTATCAAAACAATTATATTATAATATATTAGTATTAAAGGGTCTTTCCTTGTTCTTGGATCCTTTATCCTTATTTTAAATCATTAGGTTTAGACATTACTTCGGTACTTCTTAATCCTTTCAAAATGGCAGCAACATGCCCTTTATTTATTTATTTCTAGCAAAGAATCCTATGACAGTTGATTCTAGCGTAATACACTTTGAATCGAAAATGTTTAATCAATTCCAATAAGTTTTCTTTTGAATTGGAAACTTCCTTGAATTGGATCCATCCAAATTTGATACATTTACGAAGTTGTTCCAATTGATTGATTCTCATTAACCCTAGATCCTTGTCCCCGAGAAATGAATTAATCATTTCTACTCGAGCTCCACCGCCAACTATTTACAACGCAACAAAAAACGAAGGGTTCGAGTGTGTGTAATAGAACAAACAATGTCGAGAAAAGAGCACTTTCATTTATAGATAAATCAAAAGTGGTGGATGTAAAAATCCACAATGGATCGTGTCCTTCAAGTCGCACGTTGCTTTCTACCACATTGTTTCAAACGAAGTTTTACCATAACATTCCTCTAATTTCGAACCGGTATGGAATTGATTCCATGATGGAATCATGAATAGTCATCAGTTCAGTTGTACATAGACATCGTAATCTAGACTTTTTCTTCTATAATATGATATATGTAGGTAGAATTATTTCTCTGAAAAAGTATTACCGACGACATTTTTAACATACAGAAATAATTTTTCTATATATAATAGAAAAAAATAGAAATATATAAATAGAAATATATATAACGAATAACGTTTTAAATCCGCATCATCAAGTGTATAGGATAGATTAAACTATTTCCTACTTTTCGAGTACCAAAAGTTCAATTTACAAGGAATCATTAAAAAATTTATTAAAAAATAATTGAAATTGAAAAAATTTAAGTTCCCTTAGATTTAATGGATCGCAAATTTTTTTCACAAATACGAAAAAATTATTGTCATTGAAATAGAACGATACATACCATATAAGCTAAAAATTTCCTCATTTTATATGTATTTTGTTTAACATGGGGTTGAGTAATATTTCAATAATAGAATTTTGTCATAAAGCAAATAGAAAGAGATAAGATAAGTCACTCCTGGCTTAATCATTACATATATTTTCAATTTTTTATTCGAGCCAAACACAAAATACCTAAAAAACTGAGATGCGATTCAAAGAAAAGACATTTGTTCATAAACCTTTTTCTAGAAACCTTTTTTATATGATATAGAACTTGATCATTTATTAATGAGATTCCAACATAGATAGTAAAATTAATACTGATTAACTCCTATCCCCCCCTCTTCTAGGTTTTTTTATGAAAAATGGAGCAGAAAAAATGGATATGCTCTGGGATGGAAGGATTCGAACCTCCGAATAGCGGGACCAAAACCCGTTGCCTTACCACTTGGCCACGCCCCATTTCAATTTCTAATCTACACTAAGAAACAATAATGTTGGTGTTAGTTCTTTGTCAACTACAGTCCAAATATCTCTATATCTTATAGAATAGATGGGTACTAGGATTTTGATACATATAGATATATAATTCAACTTAATTTATTGATCATTACATAGAATTCAATTAAGATATTGTATGAAAGTATGATTTCTTCTATTCTCCTTTGAGAGTTGGAAGATTTTTGATTGGGTAGGTTCAAAGAAAAGAAAGATTTTTAGTCTACCTTACTTACTTTCTTCCTTTTCCTTATATCTTATATAAAAAACTCAATCAAAATGAAATTATCTACAAGAACAAAATGTTTGTTATGCTTAATATTGTTAGTCTAATCTGTATTTGTATTAATTCTGCCCTTTATTCGAGTAGTTTTTTCTTGAGCAAATTGCCCGAAGCCTATGCTTTTTTGAATCCAATCGTAGATATTATGCCAGTCATACCGCTGTTTTTTTTCTCTTAGCTTTTGTTTGGCAAGCTGCTGTAAGTTTTCGATAAGATCCTTACTAATAATATCCTAGAAAATGCATGGTTTCTTCGATAAAAAATTCTAACAATTGTTAAAATCATATTAGTTTTAGAGTATGAACCCTCGATTCGCACACTGAAATTCTTGGATAGTCGCCACAAATCTAGCTTACCCCCATTTCCTCGTTTTTGACCCTTTTTCCAGTGAAAGGCCCTAACCCTATTTTATAAGGTCTCCCACAATATCTAATTTGGTTATCAAAGATGTTTTTGTTAATGAAAAACAAATAAATTTGTGACACTTTTTTCTATATTTTAGAAAAAAACCTCATTTTCTGGGTGTCAAATCTTGGATATGTGGTATTAAAATGGAAGGTCTATTCTCTTATTTTTTTCCAAAAAATCATCTTGGAGATTGTGTAATGCTTACTCTGAAACTCTTCGTTTATACCGTAGTGATATTTTTTGTTTCTCTCTTTATTTTTAGATTCCTATCTATGATCCGTGGCGTAATCCGGGACGTGAAGAATAAAAGCCAAAAGGTTTTCCTTGGTTAATTTTCAAATTTTCTTTAAGATTTTAGTTATTTAATTAAAGATTTTGAAAATTTGAAAAAAAAAAACGAAATCAAGTCCTCAACGGAAACGGAAAGAGAGGGATTTGAACCCTCGGTATGAATAATTCGTACAACGGATTAGCAATCCGACGCTTTAGTCCACTCAGCCATCTCTCTCAATTGAAAAAGATAATTACTACCTTACACATAATGTAAATAATGTAAGTAGTCTTTCTTTTTCTCTCTTCTATTATATATAGAGAATATATAGAGATTCACAAATCAAGAATTTCCTCTTATCTCAAAGGAGGGGCTCAAACGCGCCAACAACCAAACTACAAAAAAAAATAAGGATGACTTCTTTGCGTTGATTAATTTTGTTCGAAAGGCCCCTTTTTTCTGATGGCCTGGCCTGGTCAGTACCTAGCCGGGCCCTTTTTTTTGTTTCTATAAATAACGAATTATTTATCTTATATCTGATTTGATATAAAAAATGCTTGTCTGATATTATTATTATTATATTTAATTGAATAGTTTATATTCAAGCAACAAGAAAAAGAAGAAAGACTATTTACGTTATTTTTCTTGTTGCATTTTATTTTCGGAACTAAAAAAGACACTATCGATTGTTCCACAATGAATTTTTCTGTTATGATTTGAGTCTTTTTTTCAATTTGTATCTATCAAAACTTCTTCAGCAAAAGAGAAAACTTAAGTTATTTAATTGAAATTAAATGAAACCTCTTTTCCGAATCTCATTAAATTTTTATCTCTTCTTGATCATGCTAAATTATCTTGTTCGACAAAAGGTCCATTTGTATACAATAATTGTATTGTAGCGAGTATAGTTTAGTGGTAAAAGTGTGATTCGTTCTATTAGCCTTTATAATAGTTAAAGGGTCTTTCGGTTTTATTCATATTCCGATCAAAAACTTTATTTCTTAAAAGGATTTAATCCTTTAACCTCTGAATGAGAAATTCGAGAAAAAATACACATTCTCGTGATTTGTATCCAGGAGTCAATTATAAATTGAAAAGTTGGATGATGAAATTGCGAAACAGAATTTTTGAATTGGATCAAGATTTCCAATTGAATAAGTATGAGTAAAGGATCCATGGCTGAAGATAGAAAGTCAAGTTCTAATCGTAACTAAATCTTCCGCTTATTTTGGATTTCTAAAGAAAGAAATTGAAGCAAAATAGCTATTCAAGGATGACTTTGGTTTACTAGAGGCATCAGTGTATTGTCTTAGCTCGGTGGAAATAAAACCCTGTTCCATAGGATCCTCTCAAATAGAAATAGAGAACGAAGTAACTAGAAAGATTGGTAGAATCACCTTCTTCTAGAAGGATCATCTAGAAAGCGATTAATTTTGTTTGTATTCAGACAAAAAAGCTGACATAGGTGTTATGGGTATAATTTTGTTCATTTTGTTCATATTTTAGATCTAGGAATTTACTCATCTTCCATAAAGGAGCCGAATGAAAAAAATGTTTCATGTTCGGTTTTGAATTAGAGACGTTCAAAGCACTGAATCGACGTCGACTATAACCCCTAGCCTTCCAAGCTAACGATGCGGGTTCGATTTCCGCTACCCGCCTATTTCCTTTTTTTTTCTAAATATTATAGTAGAAATTCTATTCTAGAATCTATATAATATATTCTAATTAGGATTAGTGAATCATTGAATATAGAATTCCAAAAATTCTCTCACATACAATCCGATTTTTTGTTTTCAATTCAAACAAGAAGGATAAAAATCCAGAATGAACGGCGTCCATTGTCTAATGGATAGGACAATGATCTTCTAAACCTGTGGTATAGGTTCAAATCCTATTGGACGCAATTTATTTCCATCTATTTTTTATTTCGATAGCAAGAAACACTTTTTGCATAATTTGAATCCGAGACACGTGATTGCTTTTTTAAGATAAAAGGGAGCAATTTATTTTGGCTTGTTCCTGAAGTAGAAACCGGTCCATTTGTTCCTGAATAGCTTCTTTCAAAAGGACTTCTGCTTCCTCCGTAAATGTCTTAGTAGAAGATATGATTTCTTGGAACTGAGGTTTATTACTTTTTAAGTAAATACGTAATTCAACAAGAAATTTCCTTACCTGGCCGATTTCTAATGAATCGAGATAACCATTTATTCCGGTATAAATAGTCATTGTCTGTTCTTCTACCGTGATAGGGGCTGATTGGGATTGTTTAAGCAATTCACGTAATCGTTGACCTCTTGCTAATTGATTCTGAGTAGCTTTATCAAGATCTGAAGAAAATTGGGCAAAGGCTTCTAATTCTGCAAATTTTGCCAGTTCGAATTTTAATTTACCAGCTACTTGTTTCATGGCTTTAATTTGAGCTGCAGACCCTACTCGGGAAACGGAGATACCCACATTAATAGCAGGTCTGATTCCAGCATTGAATAGATCGGCGGATAAAAATATTTGTCCATCAGTAATGGAAATTACATTAGTAGGAATATAAGCCGAAACATCTCCCGATTGAGTTTCAACTATTGGTAAGGCGTTCATACTTCCTTCACCTAAACTAGAACTTGATTTAGCTGCTCTTTCCAAAAGGTGTGAATGCAAATAAAAAACATCCCCTGGATAAGCTTCGCGACCTGGTGGTCTTCGTAATAGAAGAGACATTTGGCGATAAGCTTGGGCTTTTTTGGAGAGATCATCATAAATGATTAAAGTGTGTTGTTTACGGTACATAAAATATTCAGCCAAAGCGGCTCCTGTATAAGGAGCTAGATATTGTAATGTAGCAGGGGAATCCGCCGTTTCGGCTACCACAATAGTATATTCCATCGCTCCTCTTTCCTGTAAATTATTTACTACCTGAGCGACAGAAGATGCTTTTTGCCCAATAGCTACATAAACACATATTACATTTTGACCTTGTTGATTGAGAATCGTATCTGTGGCTACTGCCGTCTTACCAGTCTGTCTGTCCCCAATAATTAATTCTCGCTGACCATGCCCTATAGGGATCACCGAATCAATAGCAATAAGCCCGGTTTGAAGAGGCTCGTATACGGAACGTCGGGAAATAATACCTGGAGCGGGAGATTCAATTAATCGAGATTCAGAAGCTGAAATTTCACCTCTACCATCAATAAGTTTAGCTAGGGCGTTTACAACACGGCTCAAATAAGCCTCACTCACGGGTATTTGAGCAATCCTTCCTGTTGCTTTTACAGAACTTCCTTCTTGTATCATCAACCCATCACCCATTAATACAACACCAACATTATTTGATTCCAAATTAAGAGCAATGCCTATTGTACCTTCTTCAAATTCGACTAATTCACCCGCCATTACTTCATCAAGACCATGAATACGAGCAATACCATCGCCCACATGAAGTACGGTACCAGTATTTACAACATTGACTTCTCTATTATATTGTTCAATACGTTCATGGATAATATTACTAATTTCGTCGGCTCGAATGGTTACCATGAGTTTTTCTTAATTATTGTTTGAAAAGAAAAAAACAATTCCCTTTTATAGTAGAAAGACTATTCAGTTATTTCCTTCATCGCTCCCAACATGCCAATATTGGCACTAAGTACGTAAATGTAACTCGTTGTTCAAACATCTATTCAGAGTTCCTAGAGCTCCTTGTAAGGCTTGTTGGAAAATCCGTTGTCGGACTTGATTAATCGCCCTTTGCTGTTCAAACTGAATCGTTTCATTTTTGTAATTTTCTAATTGTTCCAAAGTCTTATAAGTGGAATTAATAAAATTCATTTTTTCTCGCTCTATCTCATAATATCCATTCACCCGAAACTGATCTGCTTCCATTTCCACTTTCTGTAAGCGGGCCCGGGCTTTTTCTAGCTGAGCAAGATCCCTTTCGCGCAGGTCTTCTGAATTTCGAATAGTATTCAAGATCCTCTGTTTTCGATTATCTAATAAATCACTTAATGAAAGTAGATTATCTTTCCGTTCATGTTAAAACTTCCATAATCCCTTCCCAAACCAAACATGAATCTTTCGATTCATTTGGCTCTCCCGCTCAATTACTTAGGGTAAATTCTCATAGCTTTTTTATGAATGTAATGAGCATATCCTCTCTTCTTTATTCATAGTCCAAAAAAATGAAAAAAAAAAACGAGTCTAATGCAAAACCAAAATACTTGGAGGACTCTTTTAACAAAATAAAAAATCTATAATTGTCAGCAAAGTTGTTTCTTTTTTTTTTTTTTTTGTTCAGTTCAAATCCAAAAAATTCTTCATATACATAAGGCATAGGTCGTCAATTCAGCATTGGATAAAATAAAGATAAAATAAACATAGGGAATTTTTTTTTTAGGGGGCTCAATCATTTTATCGAAATTAGTGTTCTCTATCGATAAAATATTCATTTTAAAACCATCTCTATATTTACATAGTGGTAGAAAGAGTACCATGCTGCGTCTAGACTTCAAACGGTTTGTTTTAACCAACTTAATAAGAGCCTCACATTATTGGTTGCTAGAGAATCAAAGTGGATTTACCAATTAATCACGAAATGATGTGGTTCTTACATATAATTTCTTAAGAAGTAATTCGCGAGATCATGCACCTTTCTTTCCTAGTTAAAACGGAAAAATGTACAGCTGGTTGGATCTAGCCTATTCTTGAAATAAACAACTCACACACACTCCCTTTCCAAAAAAGATCAATACACCAATCACTACACTTAGATTTATTGGATTTGTTGCTAAAATATCGGTATTAAATCCGAAACTCCCGGCAAATGGCCAGTGGCCCAAAGAAACGAAAGAATCGGTTACATTTTTCATATAATCTCCTCTTATAGATAGACTTAAAAATCGATCAGAGTTCTTTTTCTATCACTTTGCCCCTCTTTTTTATTTTTTATTTCTTTTTTTTTTTTTTGAAATCGAGTCAAAAAATTTGAGTTATGTTATAAAGTATGAACTACCCCTTGATTTGATTGTTGCAATACCTCATAAAAATAGTTGTCCTTCGACTAAGAACGGGAAGGGAAGAAAGAAAGCGAGTTGGTCTGCTAATTCCTCATCTGCAAATCAGCTCTTCTCGTAGGTTATTTTCTCAACGAATAAGGAATTAAAGGAGTGAAATCTTGATCTAATTTGAAAAAGCAAATGACAAGTCCAAGGCAATAAAATTGGTATTTTTCCTATTTCTAAGATTAAACAATTAAATTAAACAAAAGGATTTGCAAATAAAAGTGCTAATGCTACAACCAATCCATAAATCATTAAAGCTTCCGTAAAAGCTAGACTAAGTAATAGAGTACCTCGTATTTTTCCCTCTGCCTCGGGCTGTCTCGCGATACCTTCTACAGCTTGACCCGTAGTAGTCCCTTGACCAACCCTAGGTCCAATAGAAGCAAGCCCTACGGCCAATCCAGCAGCAATAACGGAAGCAACAGAAATCAATGGATTCATGATAAGTTCCTCATACCAACAAAAAGAAATGGTTAATGATACAATCAACGAATCAGTTATGACTTAATTATTCCATAGATAGGATTCATCCAATCGAAGTAACTAAGAACTTCGAATTTAAGTAATAATATTGTCAGAACTACTTCGACAGCTCTTTTTTCTTTTCTAGCCAAAGAATTTTTGTGATTCCATAGAACTTTCCTTCTTCCATTTTTTGGTTCTGAACAATTCAATTCTTCCATCTTTTCTTGATTTCATCTAGTTATTCACACAATTCACAGCCACAACGAAACGAAATCTATTGGAACCCATATATAGTAGTAGGGCAACTGAAATATATCTTTAGTTCATATATAACTAGTCAATATCTAATATCACATATACATGTCTTTCTTCCATAATGTAAACATTTAGAATCAATTGGATTATTGAATCCATCCATTTTTTTAAAGAAAGACCCCCCTAATTTTAATTATTTTTTACCTTCTGTTTTCTTTATCATTATTCCACCCGAATACAATCTAAATGGGCAAAAATGAATTAGGGTGAATTATTACATAGAAATATCATTATTTGATTGATCTAAGTTCATGCAATTTCTTATTTATTTTTATTAATGGATTTATTTTCATTTGGGGAATTCTTGAATAAAATCAACTGTAAAGGAGAACTCCTGTTTTTTTATTTAAAAAACACGGCGTAAACATATATCTTATTCAAAATTAAGATTTGAATAAGAAGATTGGCTGACCAATATAATAGAAAGTGAATATTGGTTGAGAAAAGGTAGGATATTAAGTGGACGAAAGGGAAATTTTAGGAAAAAGATCTTTTAGATCTCTTTCCTTTTTTTTTTACAACTCTCTAATATCGTAATTTTTTATTTTTTTCTTAATTTGATATATTTCTATTCCTTATGTAAATAATCTTGAGTCACATATATATTGCTTTGCGTTAAGCTAAAAAAAACTATTTCAATGATGGCTCTCCATGGATTCACCTATATAAGCCACGGCTAAAGTTGCAAAAATAAGAGCTTGAATACCACTTGTAAATAATCCAAGGAACATGACAGGGATAGGAACCACTGAAGGTACTAAAGAAACAAGAGCAACAACTACTAATTCATCCGCTAAGATATTCCCGAAAAGTCAAAAACTAAGTGATAAGAGCTTTGTGAAATCTTCTAAGATGTTAATGGGTAAAAGAATTGGAGTTGGTTGAATATATTTCCCGAAATAACTTAATCCCTTTTTGGTAAGACCCTCATAAAAATATGCCACTGACGTGAGTAAAGCCAAAGCAACAGTAGTATTTATATCATTCGTGGGTGCGGCTATGATGAGGGGTACTTTGGACTATCTACATTTAGGAGCTCAGGCAAGATCGAAATACGGATCATGCAAGATCGAAGATCATGAGTCCCGACCTTGAAGACATAGAATCGAGCCCAAGCCCCAGCTTATCCAGTCCGATCCATTAGAAAGAGCACAAGGTCGAAGGTTACTGTTGGACCAACCTCAAGCCCAGGCCTTTGGGCCGAGATATGTTCCCCTGCGGATGGTTCAGCTAGCACACCGCCTCAACTATAAATACCACAAGCATTTATGACGCCAGACACGCTTTCCCAGGTGCTCCCAACTCGAAGCTCCTGCTCGGACTGACCTTGGGAACTTAGTTTAGTTATTTTATATGTATCTATCCTCTAGCTTGTACGGCATCCTATAATGCTCAGATAGGACCCTCATTACTTGTAATCTGTACACCTACGTTCGGAATATATATATTTGATCTTCTCCTCATACAATTGTGTTTTAGCTATTTACTCTCCTATCTTGATCACCCTACGAATTAGCGTAAGATCAATTGGCGCCCATCGTGGGGCTCTATTTGGGTGTTAGATCGAAAAATGCCTACTACGAGGAGAAATACATATATTCGAGGAGAGCCTTCCCATGCAGCCGGAGCACAGAACTCAGTTAACAATGAGCCCAATAATCTATCTCGAGCGGCTCAACAACCAGAAGCTCCACCAGTCGTTCCCCAGGATGATGCTCCGATCCGCACGACTGTCGCCGATCTGAGGTCCATCATAGTCACTATGTGCAGGGAGTTTCTGAATAGTGGAAGGGTCGACCAATCACTCGTAGATCAGCCAGCAGTGCATGGGAGACTAGAATTTCCTTCTTCGAACGTCCAGAAGGAGAAAAGCGTACCACGATCCATATCGAATGCACCGGCACCAAACCTTCCCCGAGCAGCGCCGTCGAAGACTAACATTCGATCAGGAATTCCTCCAAAGACGGTACATGATTTTGAGGATTCGGTAGTAGGGGAGAGTCAACCTATAGATATTGTGAAAAACAAGAAACCGACCTATAAGAGAATTACAGAATCCGAGCTGGAAAGAATGGTGCAAGAACGAGTTGCCAAGAAACTAGATTGGGAAGACACGGTGATGGAAGTTCCCCACGCCACTGCAGCCGCTAGGCGCACTGAGATGATTCAAAACAGAGAAACTATCCGGGATAGGGAGATCGGAAATAGTATCATGCGATGCTCGCCATTCTGCCGAGAAATACGTGAAGCTAGGAATACAGAAACGGTACCAACAAGGTTACCACGGTATAACGGGACTACCGACCCCGGGGAAGATATCAATAGTTTTATCAATGTGATGAATTTATATGGACATTCTGAGGACTTCTGCTGCAAAATCATGGTCACTACCTTCGAGGGGATTGCCCTTGATTGGTTCGGAAAACTGCCACCAAATTCTATATTTTCTTTCAATGAATTTTGTGACAAGTTGAAACACCAATTTGCAAGCCAGAGAAAACCTAGGTTGCCAGCGAATCAATTGGGAACGGTCAAGCAATTAGATGGAGAAACTTTGAGGCAATGGCTGGCAAGATTCAGTATTGAACTTCTAAAAGTCGATAACCCGCAAATCGAGTATTTGTCTTCTTTAATGTTTGAATTGATGAGGAACACATAGTTCGGAAATGCGTTATGTAGAAAGCAACCAAAATCTTTCGAGCGGATAATGGAAATTGCTGAGAAGTATATGATTCAGGAAGACATGAATAAACTAAAAAATGCGCACAACACTCTCAATAAAAAGCAAGATCGAGCTCCTATTACAAAATCAGGTGATTATGGAGGATCGAATAGAGGATCAGTATGGCAACGACTCAATACCTACAAACCGCAGGTGCCGACCTAAAGAACTAATGCCTATGGTCCTTCTCTCGATCAAAATCAGCCTCCACGACCTGGAAAAATTCATTTTACCGAGTTAAACACCTCAAAGGAGGAAATTTTGACTGTATTATAGGAAGGTAGTTTAATCAATGACTCGTTGTAAACGATTCCAAAAACCATCTAGGTCAGACCTATCATAGATAGGAGTTGTTGATAAACACCGATTATGATGGTTTCTCTTTGTCTTCCACCATAATAAAGTGTTATGTCTATCACTCGATCGTTTCAATGCCTCTAATTTGAGAGTTGAGAGATAACAGGAAAGCCTTTTCTCGAATTAGAGGATGTGACACAAAAAATGACTCTCTTCGCTAGGATGTCAACAGGTTAGGCAGCTCTAAGGTTTTTCGGTGGAAGGAAGGCGAAAACTCTGCCCCAACCAAGTGAAACTAAGGGTCTGAAAGAGTTCACGATCTGAGTGTAAACCCGCGGTCTAAGAATGTCCATTCGGATAGGCCCTGAAAGGAGAAGGAAGGGTGGAATGCCAATGCCAACAGGCGTCTATTATTGAATTGACCCGAACCCGTTTTGGGAACGTCCAGTGCCAAAGTCACTGAATGGGTAAGTCGCCAATCCCTGGACTATGTAATGTACTTTATCCGTGGGTGACGGGCGGGCATTTTACCAGAGGTTTCGAATCGAAGTCCATTTAGGATATTACATTTTTTTTTACATGACTCTTTTTAGTAGAGATCTATCCATTGATTGCCTCCGAGGCTCAAAGAATTACTCAGGCAAAACCAGGAACGATGGGTTATGACAAATATTGCCGATATCATAGAGCTCGGGGACATAGCACTGAAAATTGTTACCAACTGAAGGTTGAGATCGAAAAATTAATCGTGCAAGGAAAACTTAAGGAGTTTGTTAAAAGAGGTAACTATAACAACCGCTATAGATCCAGGAGTCCTCGAAAATTTATCAGTCAACAAAAGGAGGCTCGAAATCAGGCAGATGAGCAATTGAACGGAGTAATAAACATGATTACCGGTGGACCGGCGGGAGGAGACAGCAAAAATGAAGAAAGAGGACGATGAGGTCGATAAATACAGTTGTTTCGATCTAAAAGGAAGTATTCTCTTTGGAATTCTCATCCATTGAAAACCAGGTTATAAGCTTCAGCGATGCAGATCGACCCTCAGACGTTACTTGGGATGTAAGTGAAGATGATCCAGATTTTTCCATGGTACTAACTCTGAAAATTGGTAATTATGAGGTCAAAAGAGTTTTGGTCGACAATGAAAGTTCGGCGAACATTATCTCCTCGAAGCTCTTACACGAATGAACCTTCAACATCCTTATCTGGATCGAGTAGGCACTCCTCTGGTCGGATTCGGGGGTTCGGAGATTGTTCCACTAGGAACCATTCTATTGAGCACGACTCTCGAAAAAAAGCCGAAGAGTGTAACAAGAACGGTAAAATTTCTGGTGGTGGAAACACCTTTCGCTTACAATGCCATACTGGGAAAACCGGCTTTGAATGCCTTCAAGGCAGTTGTTTGAACTTATCATCAAAAGGTAAAATTCCCAACTGATGGAGGGGTTGGAGAGATGCGAAACGATCAATACATGGCTTGGGAGTGTTATAACTCGTCTTTGAGTATAAAGAAAAAAGTTTAACCTGAAATCCCAACGAAAAGAAAAATGATTGATCTGGAATCCGGATCAATTTCAAATTTACCAGTTCCCGATTGTGAGAAGCTACAAGGAAAGAAAGGAAAGAACTTAGACATGAGCATGCAAGCGCCCGATCATAAGAAGGTGATTCTGGTTCCAAGATCCCCTGAGAAATTTACCAGGATCGGAACAGAGTTAAGTGAAGTATGGAAAC
The DNA here is from genome assembly GCA_038501285.1 of Penstemon eatonii. Lineage (NCBI taxonomy): Eukaryota > Viridiplantae > Streptophyta > Magnoliopsida > Lamiales > Plantaginaceae > Penstemon > Penstemon eatonii. The sequence goes on along the minus strand of CM076715.1, from coordinate 51,614,887 downwards.
CATGCTCATCAACTTTTTACGGAAGAATGTAGATGATTTCTCTTGGAGTTCGGATGATATTGTGGGGATCGACCCACGTGTGATAACCCACTCTTTAAACATTGATCCGAAAGCCAAGCCGGTAAGGCAGAAGAAGCGTAATCATGGGCGTGAGAAAGGTAAAATCATCAATGCCGAGGTCGATAGGTTGTTGGCTGCCGGTCAAATTAGAGAAATTAAATTTACCCAATGGTTATGTAATGTAGTTTTGGTCTCTAAAGGTGACAAGATCGATAATAAATGGAGAATGTGTAATGATTTTATTGATCTAAACAAGCTATGCCCAAGAGACCCTTACCCGTTGCCTCGGATCGATATGCTGGTAGACTCCACCGTGGGTTTTGTGTTTTTTAGTATGATGGATGCTTTCCAGGGATTCTATCAAATTTTTATGAACGAAAAGGATCAGGATAAAACCGCGTTCATTACCGAGCGAGGAGTCTACTGTTTCATTGTTATGCCGTTTGGTTTAAGAAATTCGGGTGCAACTTATCAAAGATTAGTCAATGTGATGTTTAAAGAATTGATAGGAGAAATCATGAAGGTTTACGTGGACGACATGCTTGTAAAGAGTATGATGGAGGAAGACCACATCAAGCATAGATGCTTCGGAATTCTGAAAAAATACGGAATGAAGTTGAATCCAGCAAAATGCACTTTTGGTGTACGATCGGGAAAGTTCCTCGGCTATCTCGTCCATGAACGAGGGATCGAAGCTAACCCAGAAAAAATTCGAGCCATTACCGATCTTCAACCACCAAGAAAACTTTTAGACGTTCAGAGTTTGATCGGGAAGATCATTTCCTTAAACAGGTTCATCTCTCGATCCGCTGATAAGAGCTTGCCGTTCTTCAAATTATTGCGGAAGTCAAAGGATTTCGAATGGAGCGCTGAATGCGATTCCATGAAATCTGAACCGTTGATGTCTATTTCCTTCTCCTATAAATAGTTCCGAATAGTTCTCAAGTTGCCATTATATTTTACTTTTCTGTAAATATTTTGTTCGATCCATATGCTCGACTTTTTACCCTCTTCAATCAACATGACCAGCTCTTTATCCCCAATAATAATGTTCGAGATTCGAATTCGGACTATCTTTTTTTATCCTTCCTTTGCTTCCAAAGAAAATTTTGCTTCGACTAGAATATCGACAGACGAATAGCATTGCGACTAGGATATCGGCAGATGACCTATTTTCTTGGATATCACGTATCCGAGACAGGTTCGGATTTCTGTATCCTATCGCTCCGTCCGGTCGGACAGTGGTTCAACTCCCGGATGAGTTCTCCCGATCTCGATCTCAACTTCTTCAAGATGTTTCTTGAAGAATGTTGCCTTCGATATTGCTTGGAGTAATTTCTTAGGGGTTGCTTCCCGCTGCTTTGACTTGGATAAATGTGCGAACTAATCAGCAGGGAAGTGGTAGCCAGAATGCTGGAAAAGGCACTATCAAGCTTCCGGGAGCTTACTTCTGTAATTCATATTTAGAGTAAGGAGTTGGCTTAACTGGGTCTGGGGGCACATCCTACCCTTGCAATCTTGGATGAAGGGTAGAAGCGGAACTAGCTTTACTCAGCCCTACTGATTGCCAGAAGATCCCTAGCGTAGGACTTGTCATTTGTAATATAGGATAGTACTGAATGTAATTTTCCACTTTAGCTCGAATTTCCTTATTGTAATTGAGAAATCTCTTGTAATTGTTTGAAAAGCTTATGAATGAAAGACTTATCTCTATATTATTGTCCTTATATTTTTCTTTGCTTTTCTTGTTCGTATATTTATGAAATCGATCTTTTGGAAGAATAATCGAACCCCAACTTTTGACAATTTGATAAACAAATTATCCACTAATAATTGAACTTGTCTTGCTGCTTAATAAGAATAATCGATAATCGATATTACTTTGATATTTTCCGCATATTTCGATCATTGCAAAGTGCAAATTAATCTTTGGCAAGATTGGAAATTTTTCGATCTAAGGGGCATAGCTACGGTTTTACCCTTAGTCGATTTCGAGGCTCTTAGCAACAGCTTTCACCCGTTTTTATTATTTTGATCTAAGGGGCATAGCAACGGCTTTCACCCTTAGTCGATTTTGAGGGTCTTAGCAATAGCTTTCACCCGTTTTCATTACTTCGATCTAAGGGGCATAGCAACGACTTTCACCCTTAGTCGATTTCGAGGGTCTTAGCAACACCTTTCACCCGTTTTTATTATTTCTATCTATGGGGCATAGCAACGGCTTTCACCCTTAGTCGATTTCGAGGGTCTTAGCAACAGCTTTCACCCATTTTTATTATTTCGATCTAAGGGGCATAGCAACGGCTTTCACCCTTAGTCGATTTCGAGGGTCTTAGCAAATTGGAACATTAACTTGGAAGAGATGCTGGAAGCAGGAGTTCATTTTGGCCATGGTACTAGGAAATGGAATCCTAAAATGGCATCTTATATTTCGGCAAAGAGTAAGGGTATTCATATTACAAGTCTTACTAGAACCGCTCGATTTTTATCCGAAGCCTGTGATTTGGTTTTTGATGCAGCAAGTAGCGGAAAACAATTCTTAATTGTTGGTACCAAAAATAAAGCAGCCGATTCAGTAGCATGGGCTGCAATAAAGGCCCGGTGTCATTGTGTTAATAAAAAATGGCTCGGCGGTATGTTAATGAATTGGTCCACTACAGAAACGAGACTTCATAAGTTCAGGGACTTGAGAATGGAACAAAAAACGGGAAGACTTAACCGTCTTCCGAAAAGAGATGCGGCTATGTTCAAAAGACAATTATCTCGTTTGCAAACATATCTGGGCGGGATTAAATATATGACAGGGTTACCTGATATTGTAATCATCATTGATCAGCATGAATAATATACAGCCCTGCGGGAGTGTATCACTTTGGGAATTCCAATAATTTGTTTAATAGATACAAATTGTGATCTAGATCTTGCAGATATTTCGATTCCCGCGAATGATGACGCTATATCTTCAATTCGCTTAATTCTTAACAAATTAGTATTCGCAATTTGTGAGGGTCGTTCTAGCTATATAAGAAATCCTTGATTAATAATAAGATAAAAGAAATAACTTTTATTTCGAAAATACGATAGATTTTTGGAATCGGTTATTATTTAATAATTTCTAAAAATCGATAAAAATAATTGGGAATCTTCTGTGATTAGTTAGTATTAAAAATATCCGATTCAAGTAGACAAAGAAATGGTTGAATCAAAATAATTTTGTTTAAAGTTCTATTTTTTTAGAAGGCAATATGAATATGAATGTGCTATCCTGTTCCATCAACACACTAAAAGGGTTGTACGATATATCCGGTGTGGAAGTAGGTCAACATTTCTATTGGCAAATAGGGGGTTTTCAAGTCCATGGCCAAGTACTTATTACTTCTTGGGTTGTAATTGCTATTTTATTAGGTTCAGCTACTATAGCTGTTCGGAACCCACAAACCATTCCGACTGGGAGTCGGAATTTCTTCGAATATGTTCTTGAATTCATTCGAGATGTGAGTGAAACTCAAATTGGAGAAGAATATGGCCCTTGGGGTCCTTTTATTTGAACTATGTTTCTATTTATTTTTGTTTCAAATTGGGCAGGAGCTCTTTTACCTTGGATAATCATAGAACTACCGCATGGAGAGTTAGCCTGATCTTACGCTAATTCGTAAGGTGATCAAGATAGGAGAGTAAATAGCTAAAACACAATTGTATGAGGAGAAGATCAAATATATATATATATTCCGAACGTAGGTGTACAGATTACAAGTAATGAGGGTTCTATCTGAGCATTATAGGATGCCGTACAACCTAGAGGATAGATACATATAAAATAACTAAACTAAGTTCCCAAGGTCAGTCCGAGCAGGAGCTTCGAGTTGGGAGCACCTGGGAAAGCGTGTCTGGTGTCATAAATGCTTGTGGTATTTATAGTTGAGGCGGTGTGCTAGCTGAACCATCCGCAGGGGAACATATCTCGGCCCAAAGGCCTGGGCCTGAGGTTGTCCCAACAGTAACCTTCGACCTTGTGCTCTTTCTAATGGATCGGACTGGATAAGCTGGGGCTTGGGCTCGATTCTATGTCTTCAAGGTCGGGATTCATGATCTTCGATCTTGCATGATCCGTATTTCGATCTTGCCTGAGCTCCTAAATGTAGATAGTCCAAAGTACCCCTCATCATAGCCGCACCCACGAATGATATAAATACTACTGTTGCTTTGGCTTTACTCACGTCAGTGGTGGGTGATATCACCAGATCTCGATTTTTCATATATAAATGTAATTAAAGTATCTCCTTCGTACAGGATTTCCCCATAATAGCCATGAACAGTTGCCCCTGGAGTGGCCAAATAAGGCTTAGCTGATCGTATTACTACAGAGTCAACTTGAACAAGTATAACTTGACCCGATTTTAGGTCCGATGCGTTTTTGGTTATACATATATTTTCACAAATAAACTGTCCAAGACTCATTATTGTAGATGTTTCCTGACAATCATTGGGATGGAGAAAATACCAATTCAAATTGAAAATAATGTTACTGGATGGATCGGGGTTATAAATTTTCTCATTTTCATCCATTAAATAATATTTAATTAATTTAATTACTTGAAAAGTCTCTTTTAAATTATGAAGTTGAAAATAGTTACTTACGAAGATATGATTATGAGTTATTAAATGGTAAAATGAATAAACATTTGCAATTGGAAAGGCTGTTCCTAAAGGCCCCAGCAAATTTTTAATTGGAATTAGAGGATTTTTTGGAATTTTAATTGATTATTTTATCACATTGTGATATTTTACATCATTGAATGGACCCATTCGAAAACAATTGAATAATGACAAAATTATCAACGATTGGACTCCCGTATTTCGATTCAACAATATAGGAATAGTTCTTTGATTTTGATCAAGGGGTTGTTGAATTCTTGCCTTGGAATAAATGGAAGAAAACGGATTGATATTGGTACAATCTGATCTGTTATGAGAGAGCACTCCTGAGCCCGATGGATCATTCCTTTTTTTCGATATATGCAATAGGGGATTTCACCAAGTCAATTCTTAGAAAATGTCGAATCAAACCAATTGTCCTTATTTCAACAAAGGAAGCACGGGCTTCTTCACTAGAAGAACTTTTTTTGTCTTGGTCCCAATTCAATACTAAACAAGTCCGAACTAATTGAATATTTTTATCAGAAATTCCTCGAATTGGTTTACCATTTCCATAAAGGATATAATTGACAACTCGAAGTTGCACATTATCGCATTCCTGCAACAGATCGGGGGGGAAAAGCGTTGCTAAATTTATACCGTCCGTTATTTCATATGTGACGACATGCATGCCGAACCAAAACAA